>CM077559.1:0-10000000 GCA_039657345.1 Stephania japonica | reverse complement strand
AATTAATTTATTCTTTGTTTATTTTTATTTTTTATAACTTATTGTGCATGGCGTCGTGAGTGGCATTGTCGAGAGCAAATGCCTACGGCACCGGTAGTAAGCCCTATCTATCACGCCGTAGAGAATTACTCTCTACGGTGCCGCTGGTGGTGTCAACCACTGTTTTGGGGTTTTTCGAACCCCCCGGCCCTGTCGCCGTGGTGCGAACCTGTTCCGTCATCCTATGGTTCTCCAAACCAACCATAGAGTGCTATCAAAATTGTAACGACCAAAAAATTTGGCTATCTGTGAATGATGATGTGTAATATGTATTTATACTCGTATTTGAGTGACCGGACAGTGAAGTCGGTGAAGGAGTAGGAAAACTGGACGAGCGGGATTCGACAATTGGATTATGGGTACACGGGAGACTATAAACATAATTAAAATAATTATTTAATAATTTAATAGTTTATTTGTGTGAGACAAAGGTAAAAGCGTGCATGTGACGGGGAAATACGGACCTAGGAGGTTAGATGGGTCGGGGAAAATGTTTAGAAAATATACGAGTGTTGGGTTAAAAATTTTGTATAGTGACACAATCAAATAATGGGGAAACCTTGGTTCAATTTTGAGATGTGTGGGTTAGTAAAAATGGGTGGACATAACTACCATACCCATTTAAAATTTTAAACACACAACTACCCCCATCAATCAACTCACCTCACACCCCACCCACTCCCATCACACAACTTACCTCACCACCCACCCCATCACTCACGTCACTCTCTCACATACACCACACTTAAACACCCTCATCACTCACGTCATGCACACTTTCTCATTTTCACTCATCTCTCCCGTGCTCACTCTTCTCACTCTTCTCATGGTCTTCACCCTCTCTACACTCTCACTCACGGACATCCCTCTCCTCCTCCTACCCTCTCGCTAGTGACCAAACCTGACCTCACCGGAGGGGTTGCTATTCAACCGGATGTACGTTCTCTCTTTTCTCTCTCTCACCCTCTCTCGTCTGTCCTCTTCTCTCACGAACTCTGTAACAACCCCAAATTTTTAACTGACTTGCGTTACACTTGTCAGGATTGTGACCCGACTACGTGAATACTGGACAAGTATTTTGAACTTCGGGAGTCGACACCGAAGTGATTTTATGATTCTTTGATTGTGTGTATTAGTATTTTAGTATTTTACGAGTTTCGAGCCGGTCGGGCGATATTTAATTGAGTGAGGTTTCGACTAGTTAAACGGGGGATAAAAACAAGTAAAGAGTACAAGTAAATGAATTTTTAATTAATTTAATTAATTAGTTGGCGAGACAAGGCGAGACTACGCGCGTTAAGGGAGTCGGAACAAGGAAAAACGGACCGAGAACGTCGTTTGAATGTGGGAGTTGGTTAAATATGTAACATACGGACTATGTGATTAGGATTGTTAAAGTGACACAGCCTAATGGTGATGAGCCATGAGATTGGCCTCGAGATGTGTGTGTGTGTGTGTTGAGATGTGATAAAGGGACAAAAGACTCATAAGGGTAGTTGTTTTAAAATGTGTATGAAATAAGTGGAAGGGCAAAATGGTCATTTGACCTTTGTTTTGTATATATAAACAAACAAAAACCCTACTTCACTATTCATCTTCTTCTCCAAACATCACCACCGCCGTCACCTCTCTTCTCCTCTGTTGTCCCACGCCGAGCTGGACCACACTGGATTGCTGGTCGTCGGAGGTCCTCCCCCACTCTCTTTCTCTCGGTTTCTCTCATCCTCACGGTCTCTCGTTCGCTCATACTCTCGGGTTTTCCCTATCGGGTTCCTCTCACAGTCACGATCACGTCTCTCTCCCTGGCTCGCCGTCGTCGACCACAGACTGTCGTCGTGGGACCTCTCACCAGAGGTAACTCTCTCACCCTCTCTTTCGATATCTCTCTCTCTCTCTCTCGGTCCCTCACTCTCGGCCTCACATTCTCTCTCATCTTGGCAGTCTCTTCTCTCTTTCTCTTTCTCGACTGTCATCACCACCCTCGCCGGTGCTGGACGACGGAACCTCACTGGAATTTGACCGCCGGAACTGGTAAAACTCTGGATCTCTCCATCTCTCTCTCGGCAGTGAGCATACCCTCTTTCTCTCACTGTTTTATGAGTGTGTTGGTCACTATTTGGATGACCGACGCTGGTGTCGGTCAAGGCTGGCCGGAGGTCACCCTCGGGTGACTCTACTGGCCGAAGAAGACTCCCCATATGTGACTGCTTGGTGAATGTGTGTATAGGTGACGGTTTTGGTGTGTGAACCCATCATTTCATGTGATTTTTTTGTGTTGTGTTTTATCTTATTTTATTCTTTCTCTCGCCATAAAATCGCATGTTTGAACGGATTTGCTGGTTGAACCATCACTGGTGGGGGGGTTATCACGGATCTTGCTCATGTCATTGATGGTCTCTCGCGACCTTTGGTTCATCTAAAACACTATTAATATTGTTATTTTACCGAATTACTTGTTGCGATTTTGATTAAACAACTGGACTCGTTGTAGTTTCTTATCAATGTTGCATGGTTTCGAGTTTCGATCATTCTTTGTTGATGACGTCGGTGTTGAGTTTTCAGTCAAGGTTTTGTCAATTTAGTTTGAATGTCTTATTGAAATCACTTGAATTAATAGCACGTCGTGTGTGAGAATGAATTTATGTTGGAGTTGCGTTCTCATGCATGGTTTCCTCGCGGTATTAATTTGAACATAAATTGCGACGTAAAGTAAAGGGTTTGGAATGTTGTTTAGATTTCAAATGAGCGTGAAGCGTAATGATGATTTCACGTGATTCTATATATTATAAACGGTTATGACGTCGTGGTCACACCGCCAATCCTCGAGACTATAGCGTGACCTATTTGTGACTGAGCCGAGTTTAAGACTTGTAATTAGGCTTACATAGGCGTGGTTACAACACCCAAGAGAATCATTGTATTTTGTTGTGTTTTTGGTTTGATTTACCGATTGAATTGTCGAGGTTTTCGAGTCACTCAAAACGATGGGAAAATGTGAAGGGTATCGACCTAGGATTAGCTAATGCCTCAACCCATTAATTAGAGTTTCCAACCTTGTCAGGTAGCGGGAAACTTGGGAATACGCGTTAGGAACAAGAGTGTTGTTATACGCGGGTTGCGATAGTTCAGGTACGTACACTTGCCTTAAAAAGTGTTTGTACGTTTGTAAGCCAGTAAGGAAATGCCACGTGATTCATTATCATTTATTCAGTCTTGTTATGCTCTATTATTGGTATTCCATTCCATTTCTTGTTATGTGTTTTCCCGGCGTAAGTGTTTCGTCTCGAAAGTACTAGGACCTGCACTAGAGGGATAAAACGCGGGCACTCATGCGCACGAGTGTGTGACCACCCTTAGTAACCGTGTGATACCGAGTACTGGGTGGGGTGGGTTCGAGTCCTTCCCGTCATAGCTGTGCCTTCGCTTGTGTCGATGCCCGGGAAGACCTCGCGAGGTCTTCGCCGTAATGCTATGATTTAGACCACTTATGAGCCTCTTTTGATTCCTTGGAACACGCTTGACTTTCGATTGATATCTATTAGTCTATTTATCATGCATCTTGTCTATTTAAATTCCTGTCATTTTATTACCGCATGATATTTAGACTGCTTTACTTGTTATATCATGAATTACTGTTATCTTTTTCTGGCATTACATTCAATTTTCTTCAGTTGCTCACCGTATAGTTTGTGACGGTGGGTGCAGATAGGGTGGAGAGCAGCAAGGGCAAGGGGCCCTGCCTAGGTGATCTACTGTGAGGATTAGCAGCGACATCAGAGAGACTCTATAGTAGGTGTTTATACTTTTGCTGATGTGTATATCGTTTTATACTTACATTGTTGGGATCATTGAACTTGGTATTTCTTTTGTGAGACTGGTATCATGTATATAAGCCTATCGAATTGTACATGAATACCCGGGGTTTTCCACACTTATAGAATTCCTATACTTCCCTTGATTGAGTTATCCTCTTTATTATAATTGTTTGTCTTCCGCTGTGTATTATTGCAATAACTCTTTCATAAATTTCTAAATTGATTAAATAGGAGGCTGACTAGGCTCGTTAGGTTGCCAAGTGATGACTCGGGGCTTGTACAGGTCTAGGCCGGGCGTACCCAATTGCACGGAGAAATTGGGGCCGTCACAGTCTTCCTCTATCTCGGCCCACTCCTCCTCCCAGCTCGACCGTGCACACCACCGGTCGTCGGAGGTCCAGTGGTGGCAGAGTAGCTTGCCAGAGTTTGCCTCTCACCCTCCCTCTCTCGTACTCACTAGATCTTTCTATCTCTTTTTCTTTCTCTCTCTTTCATTCACTCTCTCGTTCTCGCTGGTCTCCACATTTTCCACTGCTGCCGCCAGCCTTTGGCCGTCACTACCGTGGGTGAAGATGGCTGGAGACGAACCCTCGTGGCCTACCGGAGTCCTCATATTCCCGGGGAGACCTCTGGTTCGTGATACATAGGGTTTTAGTGCTCATATTTGGTTTTATTGCATGTATTGATGTTTTTGTTAGTCTCGCCAAAAAACGCCCTCATTGGCAGTGCCACAGCTGGACCACCATGATCGGGACGCTGTTGGGGACCCCACCAATCTCCTACGTGGGTCCCACAGTCTTTGGAGTGGTCAAAACAACCCTATTTAGCGTTAAAAAGTCATCATTTTATGTAGATAAGTGTGGTGGAGCATCGCCAGAAATCGCCACTCTTGGCGGTGCTACTGGCCGGAACACCACCAGTGGAGGTTGTCGAGAGTCTCACCTAATATTGGTTGAAGTCTCGCAACCTTTGGTTAAGTCCGCAACAGCGTTGTTAATGTGTTGTGTCTTGATTTCATGTATTGTTGACGTCGAGTCGTTATTTGCATGTGTTGACAAAATTTTGAACTGGTGGAGGGTTTTCTGGCTTTCCCATGCCATAATAACCTTTCCTCAACGTCGGACGACATCAGCGAGGTTCCATGTTCGTTTGTACATGTCAGTTCGGCTTTCATGAGAAGTTATGGTTGAGTGTTGGTTTGTATTGAAACATCTCGTGGCGATGAATGGTTATGACGTGTAGTCATATCGCCGGTCAAGCCTATGATTCGCGATGAGGCTTATACATATTGTGTTTTCAAAACTCGAGAGAGAGAGAAAGTATTAGTTTTTCGATTAAATTGTTGTGTCATTCAAGTCATTTAAAACATTGGGGAAAATGATAAGTTTAAACCTAGGTTTAGTTAATGACTTGACCTATTAATACGAGTTTTCGACCTTGTCAGGTAGCGAAAAACTAGGGGATACGCGTTAGGATTCGCGGGAGCGTTGTACGCGGGTTACGATAGTTCAGGTAAGTACACTTGTCTTAAAGCTTGTGTACGTTAGTAAGCCAGTTAAGAAATTCTCATGTGATTCATTATCATTTATTGCTATTCTTGCTATTATCCATTGTTGGCATTCAAATTCCCTTATTTGTTTGGTATGTGTGTTCTTAGCATAAGTGTGTTGATATAGTATCATGTGGCCCGCACTAGTTGGGGAAACTTGAGTATTTCCTATCGGAATTACTGCTACCCACAGTATTGTGTGAACCTGAGTACTGATTGTGAAGGTGTCACGTGGCCCGCACCAGTTAAGGAAATGCAAGCCACTCTCTGCAGGAGTGCCTGACCACCCTTGGTGTTGTGTGAACCTGGGCACTGGATTGTTGTGGTTATTGTTGTGAACATTGACCGCTTATGGCATCTTTTGACTCTTAGAACACGCATGTTTCCAATTGCTATCATTTCAATCTGCCTATCATGCACTTTGATCTACTTATATTCCTGTATTTAAATTACCGCATGATATTTAGACTGTTTCCGCATGATATTTAGACTGTTTTATTTGATATTCATGAATTACTGTGAAATTCTTCTGGCATTACTTTTGATTTCTCTCAGTTGCTCACCGTCTAGTTTGTGACGGTGAGTGCAGATATCCCGGAGTGCAGCAAGGGCAAGGGCCCTCTACTTGGTGATTTTCTCTAAGGACCTCTCAGAGTACGCGACTTCAGGATTAGGTTAGATTGATTCATGTTCATTGTTTTTTTTGTAGGATGTTTTTTTTTATATATATGATGTTGGTTATTGAACTGGGGATCACTTTTTAAGATGGATACCATGAAACTCGGGGTTTCCACACTTATATAGATTTCCTAATTTTCGTTTGATTGAGTTATTTCTCAATAATTGTTTAGTTTTCCGCTGCGTATAATTGCAATAACTCTTTTATAAACTTTTAAATTGATTAATTGGAGGCTGACTAGGCTCGTTAGGCTCACTGAGTATCGACTCGGAACCTGCGTGGGTCTAGGCCGGGCGTACTCAAATGCATTGAGAATTTGGGGCCGTCACAAAAACCTCGACCAAACGAAAAGTCCAACGTTTTCCGTAAAAAACGCCGACAAAATGCATTTTTTTAAATCAACAACAACCTTAACAAATCCATCAAATAAATGATCAAAATCACCATTAAAGCCATATAAACAATTCCATAAACCAGTAAGTTCAACTCACACTCCGAGAACTTCGTTAAAACCCACGAAACCACAACCAAAAGTTAAAGAGTATAAAGAGAGAGTGGATCTAACCTTGGTTTCCTGTTTCCTTGCTTAATCTTCCTCCAAATCACCAAACCAAGATCACAAAACCACCCAATTTCTCTCTCAATTTTTGGATTTCAACAAGATGAGAGAAAAAAATTGATGAGAAATGTGGAAAATCCCATATTTATACCCCATATTTGATCTTGTGTGTAGTGTCATGAATTTTTTTTTTCATAAATTAATTAATGTATCGTTGGTAAATTATTATAAAGTATTATAAATTTACAAATTCCTAAGTACTAGACCGCTCAACAAAAAAAGAAAGATAGAAGGCTATTTATAATCAATTTATTGAGAAAACTGAAACGACCCCTATTTTCATCTAGGGCACCGCCCGGCCTAATCCCATAATTAAGCCCTAATTTCAACACGTAGGACCTAAGTAGGTATTAGTCAGCCTGTACTACCTATTATCTCGTAAATTGGGTTCAGGGATAACAAAATTCTCTATTATTTTATAGAATTATCAAATTAGCGGAAGTCTTTAACGTATTAACTGAAGCATTTTATATAAATCCTAAATGTGGAAACCAGGAAATAACAATCACAATATCCATATAAAATAAATGTCGATCATATAGACAAAGTGGAAGTCCAAAAGTCGGGTGAACTAACTCTCTTCCCAACAAAACAACCCAAGTAAAAGACGTATATAAACATAATACAAAAAAATATGATCTACATGTACGGTAGCTACGCGCTATGAGCTCAGAGGTAGTCGCCGATCTTCTCCTTGTCCGGTCTGGTATTGCTCGACGGACCTACACTCACCGTCACAAACTAGACGGTGAGTATAGTGTTATTTAAGTGATAACCGGGGAATTCTATACTACATTTTCAAAGTAAAGACAGATATTTAAATGCAAAATATAGCAGAAAAAGGTGCTGAGAAAGTAATGCATATAAATATCCCAGTTAACCGAGTTAGATAGACTGACACAGGCTAAGTTGAGATGATCTACGTCCGGTCGGCGATGATAATTATCAACCAGCCTTTTTCCACTATCGTATGGAAATACTCTCAACATACTTTGTAAATTTTGAATATATATATAGAACTTGCCGACAACCCCGTAGTTCAAGCTACGTGATGTCACCCAAGTAATAGTGGTGAGTACCAGAAACCCCGAGGTCCAGTGACCCCATGAATCTACCCATCTCTCGTGCAATGGACACTAGATAATCTCTAACTTTTGTTTCAAGGATTTTCATTTCTAAGGTTCTACGATATCAATAATAAGTTAGGCTACAAAGCCCCAAAGGAAATGAAATACAAACCAATTACCACAATAACCCTAGTGCATGCATTTCTAACATCAATTATAACATAATTCACAACCGAACATGGCACACTGGGAAATGAGTCAATGAAATCATCACAAGGCATCATGCTACTACAACATTCAACTTGAATAGAACAAAGAAAGCATGATGGTAGATTACTAACAACAAGTCATCAAATTGTCACGGCCCAATTTTGCTAATTTTGATTAACTACTTAATCAGGATTATTGACCCGTGACGTGGGGCCTGCATGAGATGCGCACACAGACTGAGGCATGTGGCCGAGGTAAATTTTATATTTGTCTTGATGTATTCCTAGTGTTTGTATGTGTGTAGGCTGACTAATACGTAATTAGGTCCTATGTGTTGTAATTAGGGCTTAATTATGGGATTAGGCCGGGCGGTGCCCTA
Source organism: Stephania japonica (assembly GCA_039657345.1). Lineage (NCBI taxonomy): Eukaryota > Viridiplantae > Streptophyta > Magnoliopsida > Ranunculales > Menispermaceae > Stephania > Stephania japonica. The sequence goes on along the minus strand of CM077559.1, from coordinate 9,991,643 downwards.
GATGAAAATAGGGGCCGCTAGTTGGTATCAGAGCTTAGGGATTAGAACCTTAGGGACATAGTATAGAGTTGTCTAAAATTGTGATACCAGCATTACAGTTGGTATCAGAGACTAGGGGTTAAAACCTTAGGGATATAATACAGAGACTTATTCTCAATAAATAAAACACAAACTTTAGAAGTGGAAACCAGATGAACATTGCCTAGGAACTATTTGGTTGGGAATCGAGTGAAAGTTAGTTGTGGATTGTTATATGTACAAATATAATTATGTGTGTACATATGCGCTATATTCGTAGTGGCTGATGAAGAGTACATCGCCAATGTATAAACGTCGATGTCAGATTCTCATGAAGATAAAGATGGAGGAGCTAGTAGCAGTCAGAAATCTGTTGCATCGGTGGATGACATTCAAAGGTTTACCGAGGACTGCCAAGAGACACGACTCGATATGGGTTATAGTCGATAGACTAACTAAGTCAGCTCATTTTCTACCAGTGGCATCACATTACACCTTCAATCAGTTGAGCGTGTTGTTCGAGCGAGAGATTATCAGGCTGCATGAGGTACCGTTGACTATTGTATCAGATAGAGATGCTAATTTTACATCCAAAATGCGGCAGAGTATGCAGGAGCAGTACGGTACACGCCTACATTTCAGCACGGCTTTTCACCCTCAGACTGACAGACTGACTGAAAGGCTCAATCAGGTCCTAGAGGATATGTTACGAGCTTGTGTGCTAGAGTTTGGCGGATCATGGGCGAAATACCTACCGTTGTGTGAGTTTGCATACAACAACAGTTATCAGGCTAGCATTGAGATGGCGCCATTTGAGGCTCTATATGGCAGACCTTATCGCTCTCCATCGTGTTGGGCTGAGCCAGAGGACAGATTGTCAGTAGGACCTGAAATTGTTGTTGATCATACAGAGAAGGTACGACAAATCCAACTGAAGCTTAAGGGAGCCCAAGAAAGACAAAAGAAGTATGGAGACAAGTATTACAGTGATCTCATTTATCTTGAGGGAGCTTATGTCTACCTTAAGGTTTCTCCTCAGAGAGGTTTGCAGAGATTTGGTGTAAAAGGCAAGCTTACACCGCGTTTCATTGGGCGATTCAGAGTTAGGAAACGAGTTGGTAAGGTTGCGTACGAGTTAGAACTTCCTCTGTAGATGTCAGGTGTTCATCCGGTCTTCCATATATCGATGCTTCGACTAGCTGAGTCGAAGGCAGGTGCACGATCGACAGTTAACTTGAGTCAGATCGACCTGAGCGAGGATTGTTCATATGAGGAGCAACCTATCCAGATCCTAGACCGAAAGGTACAACAGTTGAGGAACAAGTCTATCCCTAAAGTACTCGTCAAGTGGCAGTTCCACAACGACTTAGAACTCACTCGAGACCGGGAGGATTATATGCGAGATCGTTTTTCGTACCTTTTTGAGTCAGGTATACCCTAACCTGAAATAATTTCGAAGACGAAATTTCCATTTTGTTGGGAATATTTGTCACGACCCAATTTTGCTAATCTTGATTAACTGCTTAATCAGGATTACCGACCCGTGACGTAGGGCCCGCATGAGATGCGCATACAAACCGAGGCATGTGGCCGAGGTAAATTTCATATTTGTCTTGATGTATTCCTAGTGTTTGTATGTGTGTAGGCTGACTAATGCGTAATTAGATCCTATGTGTTGTAATTAAGGCTTAATTATAGGATTAGGCCGGGCGGTGCCCTAGATGAAAATAGGGGCCGTTACAAAAACACTTACACAACGAAACCAAACAATCTCACAAAATGCTTAAACACACAACTTTATTTATGGTAAGAAAAACACAACTTTATTTAATTACTTAAAAACTTATATCAAAACTTAATTAAATACTAAACTTCTTAACTAAAAAAAACCCAACACAATTTAGTACTGAATTTTTTCTTCAAAAATTTAATTACACCTTCAACTTGCATTAAGAAGACTTCAAACCTAAACCTCATATAAAGTTGATCCTGCATTCAATCGCCGTCAGTGGTGGAATTAGGTGGGATCACCTCCCACCCCCACCCCCACCCACACGCGGTCGCCCCCCTTAAACCCCTTTTCTGCCCCTCACATGCTTTTTCCCTTGGCTTATTCCCGCCTTTGAACTGTCGACACTCCTTCAGTAGAATAATTGTTCATGTTAATAATAATAATATATGTATAGTGGAAACCCGAAAAATATTTTTTTTTGTATTTCGTTTAGAAACACAATTTTTTTATGTACTTAGGAACATTGTTAAATCAAACTTGAAAAAATCATAAGTTGTAAAAATATTGAAGCCTAGTTTCACCAAAATTTATAGATCTCAATTCCAAGTTACGGTTAGAAAGTTATAGTCAAGATACACTTAATTAAAGATGCTAAAACTTATATTTAATTACGAAATATATGTCTCGATAAGTATAAAATTTTAAAAGCTCTCAAATATTTTTTTTATTGTTTCAAATCATAAAATAATTAAGTGAAAGCTTGAGAGGAGGAAAAAATATTTGATCTACTTATACTTTTTTATTTAGCAAAAAATTACAAAATTAACTTTCTTCTCGTGAAATCTTGCTTGTATCTTATTAATCTATATTGCAAATCATTACGACTATTAGCTTATTATTCAATTATTAATATTTTACTAACTTTTTTTAATTTAATGCAAAAATTTATTCTATGTGACCGCCAAAGTGTGATGTGGCTTGAAATTGGATTTTAGTCAGGCTCAACTCAAGCTTTTTTGTGATAACTTTTTTAAAGCTAACAAATTAATTACACCAAAATATTTTATAAGTTTTGCAAGGGCACAACTTGAGTTGATAAATGCAAATTTAAACTTACTAGTTAAATCATCGACCTTTTTACAATCTTGAATAGGGTTAGGGCTATATTAGCCTTACAACCCTTACAACTCAAGCTTGACTCATATTAGGTGGACCAAGCTAATGAGTATAGGTCTAGGTAAAATCTGCTCACCCAAAAAAATAAAAAAATAAAAAAATGCTAGGCATACATCAAGAACCGCTCACCCAAATGCACATCGGACATGTGGACCGTCCATGTGCGCCTTGAGATGCATAAGCCGACCTCTCGAGGTGGGCACGGACGGCCCACATGTCTGACATGCTTTTAGGTGTGCGGATATTCTTGATGTACACGTAGAAGTCTTAAAAAATGAGTCCGGCTAAGTGCACCTCAGAAAAAAGTCAAACTTAAAAAAAGTCAATCCTAAATCAAAATGACCCCTTATGGCCCTCATTGTGATTAGTGCATCCCACTACAATTTCTAAATGCACCCCACACACTCTCTTCTTTGTGATTTGTAGACATCATCGAGTAGTTCAGCCTCGAAAGTCTGAATCTCTTATTGACGAGTCAATCGAAGCTCACCGAACCACTAGCTGGAGAGTCGGTCATAGCTTACCGAGCTTTTAATCGGAGAATCGGTCGGAACCCACTAAACCTTTAAGTTGGCAATTACTAACTAAATCTGACCAAAGAGGTTCAATTGGAGAATATCGAACCAAACAGATAAGTCTCGGCTACATGTTGCCGAACCTAATATAGATGTCTCGACCAAGGTTTTGGAGTTGGGTGCTTCGATTCGGATGAAAAAATATTTTGGTAAAAATATAGGGTGCATTTAAAAATTTAAATTTAAATTTGAGGTACCGCACAAAATAGGGTGTACTTAGCCGGACTAAAAAATAAAGACCAGCCCACGGGGTTAGAACAACTGTCAAATATATATATATATATATATATATATATATATGGAGTGGTCAAAGATAAGAAATTTGCAAGGGTACGTGTCGTGGATTGGTGAGGATTACATATGATACATGCTACACGCACAACTCTGCATGCATGCATCATGCATGTTATGTACACGGTACACCCTTACTGTAACGACCCAAATGTTCTCCGACCCATTTTAAAGGTATTTTATTAATTTTATATTAAAATATGGGAACAAATCAAATTGTTACAAAAAAAAATAATATTAACAAGATTTGGATTTGGACTAAGTGAGAATAGGTGGAATGGGCTTAATGAGAGAATTGGGCCCAAAAGAGGTATTTATGTAATTTGAGGTTAAATTGTGAACAACCCTACTTTAAAAACCCTACCTATATAAACCTCTTATAAGTTTGTGGCCTCTTTTGTATTGAAACCCTAAACTTGGAGAGGGAGGAGAAGAAGAGGAGGCTTGATCAACCAAGTGGGGAGGTATTTTTTCGGTGGTTTTTCTTTATTTTTCTTTTCTTCTTTTCTTCCTCTTTGATTTGGTGGTGGTGGTGATTCTTCTTTTTCTTTTCTTTTCTTTCTTCTTTTTCTTCTTCTTTGGTTTGTTTTGTTTTTGAAGAAGAAGGAAATAGGGGTGGCGACTCCAAGGGAGCCCATTTGGTTTGGGGGGGGCGCTGGTGGTGCCGCCGGAGAAGACAACGCCGCCACCTAATATGGGGGGGTGGCTTTAGCCACCCCATTATGGTGAGGAAGAAGGGGATGACAATAGCCAATTAAAAAAAATTAATAAAATAAAATAAAAAATAGGATAAAACCTACGAGGGGCGTCGATACCCTCGACAAAGCCCTTAAATGGCACATCGCGTGGGATCCACACCATTTGGGTCCCCAAATATGAATTAAAAAAAAATATAGATTGTACAACTTTAAATTTAGTGAAATTCTTATATAGAATTGTAATTGTTTAGATTCGCGAGGCGGTTCACGTGGGACCCCAATCGCGCGAGGAGTCGGTATAGGCATCGCGACGGGTCCAGGTAAGTGGGGAGCTTCGCTCATGCATTAAATATGGCTTGATTATTAGATAACTAGGAATGCATGTTTTGAATGTAAAGACTTGGGAATGGGTTGCGTCGTGATATTGGTTTGGATCTCTATTATCTATGGAATTGTGAATACATTGTTTTGCCTTCTATGTTATTCGGTGCCCCAGAGTGTGTGGTAGTTAACCACCGAGGGTTTGCTTGACTAATTGAATGCATAAGGTGAATTATTCGAGTGTAAGGGTTTGGAGTTCCATCCTTTGCTACTTGATGATTCTTTGAGACGTGTAGCGGTGACGGCTTGGATGAATCTATCTTTGTTTTAGTGCGATTATCTAGAGGGCGTAACGGCCATTACGTTTCCACTGATTATTGTACCAATTCGAAAATAGATGATTCGGTCACTGGATCCATACCAATATCTAGTTCGCATTGAATGGAACAACGACTTATATCAATATTTATATCTATCGCATTTTATTTAAATCTTTCGTGTGACTTTATGTGTATGTCATGTGTAAATTTATAAATGAATAATGATGAAAATTATTATGCATGACTTAAATGAATGTCTATCGAATGTGTTGTAAAATTGTTATGTTTATGTATAGTAATGTGAATGGGATATGACATAAATTATTGACCTAAAGATTATTGGATAACAAATTTGGAAATAGAAATATTAGTTATTTATTCTTCTTGGAATATGATTCCATTTTTATAATTGCTATGAGCATGAATCATATCTTTAATTGTATCGAATAATGTATTCGGTTATTACATGTTGTGTTATGCGTATGGATTGAATGTCATGTAGAATTTGCATGAGTACTAGGTAGTACTTGCATATTTAATGTTTGAGCGAGTCTTTCCTCTTATTGAGCATCGTTGGTTCTTTAGCTCACCCCACTCTACCCCACAGGTCCCTCTACCAGCGCAGTAGACAAGAAAGGCAAGGGAAAGGATTTATCTTGAAGTGCCTTCATATGTGAGACTCATATATTATTAGTTTATCATTATTATTAATCGTTTTGTAAACCTCCTACGTGGGATTATAGATTGAGAATTAGTAATGGGTAGTTCTGAACCTTTTTATTATTATTATTATAAAGTTGTATGAGACTTTTAAATATTTAAGATTATAGATCTTATTATTATATACAGGATTATATGATTTTATTATGATTAACTTTTACACTCATATTATCATATATCTTGTTAGAATGATTATTCCGCAGTTTATTTAGGCGTACCAAGTCGTTATTTGGGCCTGGTTCAGGTATCGGGTCTAGGTAACGGTATTGGGCCGAGCGACTTGACCCTAGGTCAGGGACGGGTCGTCACACTTACTATTACCACCTCAATAGCTGGACCGAAGCATGCTGGGCTGGCAGCATGATAACTCAACAAATGACTGAGTCTCGGTGGACTCGGGAGGCTTTTGGGGACTCAGGGGACAAATTGAGGTTCAGTGCATAACGCATACCTAAGTGGGCACGGTGTTTACCTAAGTGGGCATGGCGTGGCACGACGCGTACCTTAGCGAGCACGGAGTGGCATGGCACATACCTTAGCGCGCACGATGTGGCATGACGCGTACCTTAGCGGACACGGTGTGACACGACACGTACCTAAGCCGGCACGGTGTGGCACGATACAGACCTTAGCGGGCAAGGCACGTGTACTTTAGTGGGCACAACGCGCGAACCTAAGTGACCATGTATGCGGGCAAGGTGTTTTTCCTAGTGCGAGCACAGCGGTGACTTGGGGAGAGCATGGCAGCGACTTGGGGCATACCTTAGCGAAAGCTTGGCACATACCTTGGCACGAGCAAGGTCATGCCTTGGCACGGGCAAGGCAAGACCTTGGCAGGAGCATAGTTAACTTTCCTTGACTCTGGTGTTGACCAGGTTAAAGTATGATTGGTCTCACTTTTGGATGTTCCCTATTGGAGGGCTAAGAATGGCTTAACATCTACTATAGGGGAGAGACCTCTCCTGGGGGTGGTATGGGCAGGAAGGCAAGGGTGACCTTAAAGAAGACTTTGGGCATGCATGCCAAGGCCTTGCCCAAAGACCAACATGCAACCACCTCCGAGCAGGTAGGACCCGGACGTAGTCAAACTCCAGCACGCACTCAAGGGTGCCTAGGCTCAGCTAGGCACAACCAAGCATGACCCTAAAATGAAGGAGCGTTTCTAGGCTTGGATAGATCAAGTTAAGCATGACAGTTCCTAGGCGATTAAGCAGCTACCTTGGTCATGGCTCAGAGCATGACCAAGGCACATCCAAACAAGTCCCTAGCACATAGAAGATGTGCCTATTGACAAGGTTGTCATGGCAGTTACGAGGTCAGGTGGCAGCAAATGAGGCAAGCAGTTAGGCAACTGCTTGACTACATGGGAGTGTGGTGTGGTTTACTTAGTCTTTGATGCTTTTAAACTAGGACATGTGTCCATTCGGTTATGTAACCACTTCAAGCTGTTTTCTATAAAATCAACCCCTTATGCTTGGGGAAGCATAAGGTGGTAGAGTTGTAACCCATCAATAAAAAATCAGTAAAGGTCCCATTTGTGCTTATTGTTGCTTACTAGTGTGAAATTTATTGGTGTGTGTACGAAGGTGGTCCTTCAGCACCACAGAGTGATATTGAATGAGAAAGTTTTCCTTATGTTAAACCCTCTCATCAATGACCCCGTGACAATTGGTATTAGAGCTTCGTTTGGCGACGATGGCAACTCGAGCAGCTGTGGATCTAAGTGAGAGGGTGTCTCACTTGGAAAAACTCATGGCAACACTCAGTGTGCAAAGGGAGGAGGCTTAGAGCTCTTCCTTGGCGGAGCGAGTTAGAGGCTTGGAGGTACTCATTGCTTCGTTGGTGGGTAGAGAGGAATCTCACATGAGGATGATCTCTAATTGGGAGACTCGTTTTGATGAGCTAGTTGCTGATGTTCGTACGGTTAGTGAACTTACCACTAACACAGTAGAGACGATTGCTATAAAGGCGAGTCTACTCAAAATGGCTATGGGTGGAATCTCAGACGTTACAGAAGCGGCAAAGCTACCTAAACCCAAAGTTCATAAACCAAAGAAGTTCTCTAGTAAGCGAAGTGCTAAAGAACTAGAGTACTTTCTTAAGGACATGGAGCAATACTTTGCCACGGTGCGGACTTCGGATAATTAGAAGGTCATCCTAACTTCAATGTACTTGGAGCGAGATGCAAAGCTTTGGTGGAGAACCAGAGTTGAAGATGATGCTGCTGCTGGGAGGCCGAAGATCATCGAGAGGGATGTGTTGAAACAGGAATTGAAGGATCAATTCCTTCCCACTAATGCAGCTTGGCAAGCGAGGAAGGCATTGCGTAAGCTGAACCAAACGGGCTCTGTTTGGGAGTACGTGAAGGAGTTTTCCTCTTTGCTGTTGGAGATTAAGAACATGTCAGAAGAGGATAAACTTTTCAATTTTACAATCGGCTTGTAGACATAAGCACAAACCGAGTTAAGGAGGCAAAGTGTGAAGGACTTGCCTGGAGCGATAGCTGCTGCTGATAGTCTTGTCGATTTCAAGACTAGTTCTTCGCCTTCGAAATGGAAGAACAAGGAGAAAAAGCCCCATAAAGAGTATTCAAAGAAGGGCGAGAAGAAGTCATTTTCTTCGAAGAAGCCGAACTCAAAGCCAACACCCAAAACAGATGCACAACCCTTATCATCCTCAAGGGGTTATATCAGTTTTAATGGACCTTATCGGGCATAGGAATGTCCAAAGAAGGAGAAGATTTCTGCCTTGATTGCAGAGAATACTGCTGAGACTCAGATGAACCCATTATAGTTGTTGAATGTCATTCAACAAACAAGGCCATGCAAATCGGAGGAATTGTCTACGTGGAGGCGATGAAGAACCAACACAAGATCCTTGCGATGGTAGATTCGGGGGCGACACACAGATCTTATGGTGAGTAAGCTGGAGCTTACACTTACTGAAAATTTCACTCGCATGAAGGCTGTGAATTTGAAGGCCAAGCAAATCCAAGGTATGACATCTAATGTTGACATCAAGGTTGGATCTTGGAAATGAAAGATCAACCTAATGGCGGTTCCTCTAGAAGATTTTGACATCATTCTAAGGAACAACTTTCTCTATTCGGGGAGTATTGTCATAATGCCTTTTCTAAGGGGATTGTTCATCATGAACAAGTCCCATCCTTGCTTTTATACCTATTATTGGTGATACTACAGGGAAAGAAGGTGACAAACAAACCCATCTATCGACAATTCAATTCAAAAATTGTGTGAGAAAAGGGCAGACAACATACTTAGTAATATTGGTGGAGATAAAGCCAGGAGTTGTGGTAGAGGTCCCTGATGTGGTGGTTGGTGTACTAGAGGAGTTCAAAGATGTCATGTCTTCAGAGTTGCCAAAGCACCTACCACCACAAAGAACCATTGATGTTGTTATTGAGTTTGTAACAGGCTCAAAGCTGCCACCCCATGCCTCTTATCGAATGGCTCCTAAGGAGTTGGAGGAGCTGTGAAAGTAGTTGGAGAAGTTGCTGGATGAGGGGTCATTCAGCCATCCAATGCACCATTTGGAGCCCATTCCTTTTTCCAGAAAAAGCATGATGGGTCCCTTCGTATGTGCGTAGACTATAGGGCTTTGAATAAGCTCACAGTGAAGAACAAGTACCCGATTCCCTTGGTGGCAGATCTGTTCGATCACTTGTCTGGTGCCTCCTACTTTACCAAGTTGCACTTGCGAACAGGGTACTACCAGGTTTGCATTGCTGCTGAAGATGAACCTAAAACTGCCATGGTGACGAGGTATGGTTTATTTGAATATCTTGTTATGCCCATCGGTCTCACAAACGTCCCTGCCACATTTTGTCATTTGATGAATGATGTATTAAGGGAGTTTATTGATCGATTTGTAGTCGTCTATTTGGATGACATTATTGTATATAGTTAGAACCTCCAAGATCATGTTGTTCATTTGAGGAAAGTTCTGGCTACCTTACGAGCTAACCAATTATTTGTAAAGATGGAGAAATGTGAGTTTGTAAGGCAAACCATCAATTTTCTTTACCATATTGTAAGTCAGGGGAAGATGTTGATGGATCCAGAGAAGATTTGTGTAATTGCGGAGTGGTCAAACCACACAAAGGTCCCTAAACTTCGCGCATTCCTTGGCTTAGCGAATTATTATCGGTGGTTCGTGGAAGGCTACTCGAGGAAGATGGCACCGCTGATAGATCTTTTGATGAAAAATCGTGCATAGTCGTGGATTGAGAGATTGAGGCAAGTCATTGCGTCTGAACGAGTGCTGACGTTGCCTAACTTCGAACTCTCTTTCGAAGTTCATACCGATACATCTGATAGGGCTTTGTGGGCGGTGCTTGTCCAGGAGGGACACCTTATTGCTTTCGAGAGCAGGAAGCTGAAGGATATTGAACATCGATATCCAGCCAACGAGAAGGAGAAGCTTTCCGTGATGCATGCCCTCAGAATATGGAGGCACTATTTACTTGGGACGAGTTTCATTATGCGCATAGATAATGCGGCAATCACTTACTTTATGACCCAGAAGAAACTTTCCCAAAAGCAAGCAAGGTGGTTGGACTTCTTGGCGGAGTATGATGTCCAGTTCAAACACAAGTCTGGAAGGTTTAACTCAGTCCCTGATGCTCTAAGTCGGAAGGTGGTATCTGAGGTGGTCTCGGTAATAGCAGTGCTAGAAAGCCAATTCTTGCCTCGAATCAAGGAGGAGACGGGTAAGGATCCAGTTTGCATGAAACTGGTGAAACTAGTAGCTGAAGGTATTACTCGGAGATTCTGGTATGAAGACGGTGTCCTTTATGCTAAAGGAGGACGTTCATATGTTCCTAGTACAAGCGGATTGAGGCGAGAACTCTTGAAGGAAACTCATGATGTGAGGTGGGCAGGGCATCTAGGCATAGAGCGTACCTTTTCCCTCTTGTCCCATTCGTTTTTTTGGCCAAAGATAGAGGAGGATGTGGATTTATATGTGCGAACTTGTCTTGTGTGCCATCAAGACAAGACAGAGAGGAAGAAGGCAACAAGTTTGTTGGAGCCTCTACTTCAGAAGTATTTCCATAGATTTCATCATTGGTCTTCTCACGACGCCGGGGATGACTAGCGTTATGGTGGTGGTGGATCAATTCTCGAAGTATGCTACTTTCATTATTGCTCCGAAAAATTGTGATGCAGACATGGCTGCAGAATTGTTTTTGAAATATGTAGCAAAATATTGGAGGATTCCAGAGGACATCATAAGTGATTGGGATACGAGGTTCATAGGGCAGTTTTGGACTGCCCTCTTCTACATGCTAGGCTCGGAGTTGAAGTTCTCGACAGCCAACCATCCTCAAACGGATGGACAGACGGAGAGGATCAATGCCTTGTTGGAGGACTACCTCAGACACTATGTAAATGCAATCCAGTCCAACTGGGTGGACCTGCTTGATTCTGCCCAATTTTGCTACAATCTTCATAGAAGTTATGCTACAGAAATGAGTCCTTTCAAGGTGGCAACGGAACAACAACCAGCTACCCCACATGAGGTAGCAAAATCAAAGTTGATGGGATCATGGCTAACGGCTTATCGCTTTGCGAGGTGCAAGTAAGAGTTGCGAGACGCAACTCAAGACAGCTTGGCTAAAACTGTTCGTCGGATGAAGAAGCATGCTGACTAGAACAGGAGATCCTTGGAGTTCCAAGAAAGAAACTTAGTCTTATTGAAGTTCACACCTCAAATTCTGAAGAAGTTCAACAAGAAGGAAACATACAAGAGTCTGGTTCAGCGATATGAGGGACCATTTGGGGTGGTCAAGCGAGTTGGAAGGGTAGCTTACAAGCTTAAGCTACCAGAGAGGTTGAAGGTACACCCTACATTTCATGTCAGTTAATTTAAACCTTTCCATTCAGATCAGACGGATTTGTGGCGGAGTACAGCCAGACGAGCTCCACCCTTAGTACGAAAGTAATTTGTAGGGGAGATCGAGCAGATTCTAAAGCACGAGGTGCATGGTCAGAGTAAGAAAAATAGACAGATTTTCTACTTGATTAAGTGGGTTGATGTGGAGGAACCTACCTGAGAACGAGGCACTACCCTATGGCAGTTTGAGAAGGAGATAACAGATTACCAAAAGCGGCAAAAACCGAGCAGTTCAATGAGGGTATCGAATATTTCGGTCGGGGGAGGTTTGTTACCACCCCAATAGCTAGACCGGAGCATGCTGGGCTAGTCAACATGATAACTCAGCAAATGATTAAGTCTCAGTGGACTCGAGAGGCTTCGGGGGACTTAGGGGACGAATTGATGTTCAGTGCATGTCGCATATCTAAGTGGGCACAGTGTTTACCTAAGTGGCCACGGTATGGCACAGCGTGTACCTTAGCAGGTAAGGCATGGCACGATGAGTACCTTAGCGGGCACAGAGTTGCACGGCACATACCTTAGCGAGCACGGTGTGGCACGATACGTACCTTAGTGGGCATAGCGCGCGTACCTAAGTAACCACGTGCGCAGGCAAGGTGTTCTCCCTGATGCGAGCACAACGGTGACTTAGGGAGAGCACGACAGTGACTTGGAGCGTACCTTAACGAAAGCTTGACACATACCTTGGCACGAGCAAGGCAAGACCTTAGCAGGAGCATAGTTGACTTTCTTTGACTCTGGCATTGACCAGGTCAAAGTATGATTGGTCTCACTTTTGGATGTTTTCTATTGGAGGGCTAAGATTGGTTTAACATCTACTATATAGGAGAGACCTCTCCTGGGGGTAGTATGGGCAGGAAGGCAAGAGTAACCCTAAAAAAGGCCTTGGGCGTGCATGCCAAGGCCGTCCAAGGCCTTGCCTAAAGACCATCATGCAACCACATCTGAGCAGGTAGGACCCGGACGTAATCAAGTTCCGACACACACTCAAAGGTACCTAGGCTCAGCTAGGCACGACCAAGCACAAACCTAAAATGAAGGAGCGTTCCTAAGCTTAGATGGACCAAGTCAAGCATGGCAGTTCCTAGGCGGTTAGGCAACTACCCTTGTCATGGCTTAGAGCATGACCAAGGCACGTTCAAGCAAGTCCCTAGCACATGAAAAATGTGCCTATTGACCAGGTGGTCATGATAGTTACGAGGTTAGGTGGTAGCAAAGGAGACAAGCAGTTTGACTACATGGGAGTGTGATGTGGTTTACTTAGTCTTTGATACTTGTAAACTAGGACATGTGTCTATTCGGTTATGTACCCACTTCAGGCTATTTTCTATAAAGCTAACCACTTATATTTGGGGAAGCATAAGGCGGTAAAGTTGTAACTCATCAATCAAAGATCAGTAAAACTCTCCTTTGTACCTATTGTTACTTGTTAGTGTGAAATTTATTGGTGTGTTGTACTAAGGTGGTCCTTAGGCACTACGAAGTGATATTGAGAGAGAAAAATTATCTTAAGATAAATCCTCTCATCAGTGACGTAGTAACACTTACCTCTTACCAAAAGGGACGACGGTACACGTAGGGACAACATAAACTGATTTTTCTGTCGTCCCTCGAACTGAATTGTGTGGACGTTTTCTTTAGGCCTGGGGCTGGCCCAATTAACTCGCCCTTGAAAGCCGAAATAATAACAGGTCCTCAACTGGAAAAATTAAAAAAAAAATTAAATTAAATTAAAAAATTAAAAAAAAAGAGAGAGAGAGAGAGAGAGGTCCTCATTTTTTTCTTTCTTTCTAACGAGGTGTGAAGTTCTACAACACACACACACATATATAAAGTGAATGATTAAAAAGGTGTGTAGAAAACTGGGTGTCAGGGTGTACTGGTTCGTAATTCACAAGGTGTGTGTTGGATTTTAATTTCATGCGTAAATTGAACGATATAGTGATAGACAGAGTTGGCACTTGGCAGGAGCAGAACCTGACTTTTTTTAAAAAAAATTTAATTTGAATTATTATTATTATTGATTTATTTTATATATGGGTACAATCATGTCTTCCAAATTGGGTTTTGGCCCATATGGCCGTCCGATCAGTGTCAGAGAAGCCTATATATTGTAGTAGAGCATAGTTTGGGATATTTGCTAATGTGCCACATCATATATAAATAAACAATTTTTTCACAGACGAAAAAACTTTACCTTTTACTGGATCAATTCGAGTCGAATTTAAAGTAATCAATTAAATTTAATTATCAAATAATCTAGACCAAAAAGAAAATTTCTTACTATTTGATATTTCTTGCAGTTGATGAATGATGCAGCTAGTGACAATCAAGTAAATTACTTAAGACTTTGAGAAAAGTTAATCGGTATTGGTCTTTAGAAGCATCTCTATACCAACTTCTTATTTCTAAAAGTATTTATTCATATAAATAAAACATAAGAAGTACTCGTGTGTGACATTGAAGAAATGCTTTAATCTTAGTACCGAATTATAAGTAGCAAAATTATAAAATGATTGCATGCATGGTTGGTTAGTGTGGTAAAACTTATAAACAAAAGATAACTTGCAAATAATTTAAACGAAAAAAATGTTTGAAACAAAAATTGGGCTAAAGAAGGCCTTGTCCAGCAATATTTCTTGGGCTGGACTAACTACGTGATGAAGCTAGAGTGTCTTACTGTGTTAACTCGACACACACCTATTATATACTCCCTCTAGCCAATGATTATATGACATTTTAAGCCAAACACAGTTTTTAAAAGAAAACTTTAATTACTTATAGAGATTACTATATTACCGTTGACAGATAAAAGAAAACTATTGAAACCAATTTTTAAAATAATAAATTTACTTGGACTCATGAGTCCGGATTTATAGAGAGATTTTTAAATTTTTTATATATATTTAAGGGGTATAATAAGATTTTTACAAGTGAATATGGTTGTTTCATTAATTGCTCGACGGTGTATTTGAAATTAAAAAAAGTTTTGAGTCCGGACTCACGAGTCCAAATAACACTACCCTTTTCAAAAATAAAAATATTGAAGCCAAATTAGTATTTAATGCTTAAGAGTAGGATTGATAAAAGTTGCATCGAAATTATAAAACATTTTATATTAACTGAAATCATTATTATTATTTTTTTTTAAAGAAGGAGTATTAACTACAAGATTTAAGCATTAATGCAATTAATAACCGTTATTATACAATACTTTAATCTACTCTTGATTTTACTTTATTGTTTGAAATTATATGGAGAGACTATCCTTATTAGGACTAGGGCAGCTTTAGGCTTTTAGGGGCCCTAGGCAAAATCTAAAACTCGGGCCTTCCATAAAAAGTGGAGCAAACATTTTTTTAAAGGTGCAAGATAGACGATATATAATTATAAAGTTATTTTTTCTAGAATTGGCAATGGATTTTGCATTCTATTTGCAAAGTTAATTTTTTTTTTTTTTGTCTTTTTTATTAAGGTATTATTTAGAATTTACTCTTCTTAATTTTATTTTAATGAACAAGCCTTAAAAAACTTATTGAACATGTTGCAAATTAATAGAATATTAAACTAAAATTCTTTTAACAATAAACTAGCAGTAATATCAAATGAGAAAAAAAATATCAAATTAATGAGAAAAGCAAACACAAGAATCAATAAATAAGAGCGAAACAATAAAATCTCAAAGCCACTGCTTGCTTAATGATCTATCGAAGATTCTTTCAATGAAAAATAACCTAAGCTTTTCTAATGTAAAAAAAAAAAAAGAACCGGATCAATGTAGTTTTTATAGCTAGAAGTCAAGAATGAGTTTTTGATATAAAACATAAGACTAAGATAATAGAATTTATATTACAATAAATTATATAAAAATTTTTTTTATAAATATGTGTCATTAAAGTATAATTTTAGTAGTTACCAAAAAGAAAAGCATAATTTTAGCTTTCATTTCCTTAAAATAATTATGTTCAAATAATGCTTAGACCAACTTGGTACAATGAGGATCTAAAAATAAGATTTTAAAAGATAGTTTCCATTTTTCTCTTTCCTTTTTTTGATCGGCCAGTTTAGAATATTCATATTTTTTTTATCAATATTGTTTTTTTTTTTTTTAGTTTACCTATAATATGAAGTTAAATATAAGTGGAGCCCTAGTTTGAGGTGGAGCTCTAAGCAGTTGCCTAACTCGCCTTAAGATTGAACCGCCAATACTTGGGGGCTGAGATTAATGATTTAGAATATATATTGCTTAGAAAAAATAAGAAGTTGCCAATGTGTCTAGAGTGTCGAAAGCGTTGCAACGATAAGCCGATCATTGAATACAATCATCAAATACTCAAAAACTTCTCTATCAATCAAACACGAAAGCCATTTGTTGTGGAGACCCCTTCGTTTAATGCGATAGTTGAACGGCAATCTTTATTGTTGTGGTCACGACAACTTGATTTCTCGAATTGCAGAATTGGAATTATGTGAAGAGGGACGTCACATGCGAAAATGTTTGTTCTAGCTATTCTCCGTGGTAGTTAAGCTAAGGCAATCATGAATTTAGATTTGCAGATGAGCAGCAGGACCATGTTTCTGCACAAAAGTAATTGAGATTTGAATAACTTCATCTTCACTGATCGAGATGTTTGCACTCTTCTTTCCCAGGACCATTTCCACTCCCCCAAAGGTCTCGGACATGTCACGCACAAAGTGTTCATCATTTTTCACCAGTGACGGATCTCAAAAATGAAGTCAAAGAGGGGAACAGTTAGCTATATATGAGCGTGTCGGCAATACTAACGATGGTGAACAACAATTATATATGAATATTGTAATTACTGACCCAATGCGTATTACAACAGGAAATGCCGTATGTTGTAAGAAGGAATTAAATAGTACTGGAATGTAAATAAAAACAGTAAAACAAACTACAAGACTAGGAGATTGTTCACGTATTCGATCCACGACCTATGTATGCGGGGCCACACCCATATACAAAATCTACTATGAACACGTACGATCTACAAGACTCCTTTAGTGACTCTCTCACTGAGCTCCTACTAGCATCTCTCTACGCTTTTCTAGATCTTACATACAAGTCTCCCACTTGCAGGAATGAGGCTCCCCTCACACTAGCACCCAATTTCCCTTGAAGCTTTACAACTCGATAAATAAGTGAACACATATGTTCACTGTACAAAACAAAGTTAGAAGAGATGAACGGCAAACTCTCTACTTTTGACATATATATAGATGATTTACAAAACTCTCAAATCCTAACAACTACTAGAATCCGATCGTCTTTATCCTCATAAACTTCCACATTCTTTTCATGAATCACTTGGACAATATCTCTCTCAAAATCTGCACCAAACTCCAACACCTTCTCGTTTTGTTGCGGATAAGAATAATTTGTAAAAAACCACAACTGCCAAATTTTGGATCATAAAAATTTCAAAATTTCTCCCCCTTTGTGAAATAAGAATGACAACCATTGGAAAAGAAATGTATACCTCATCCTCATTACTGCCGAGGTGGTGCAAGGAGCGCACGAACCACCTCCATCATTTCTTTCTCTTGTATACACCGAGGGTTCTGATCATCAAGAAGAGCTCTAATCGCACACATTAGCTCCATGTCAGAACCAAATATACAGCTGGTTGTAACAGGCAAATAGACTTCCACAATAGCCAAAATCAAAGTTAAGCAGCAAAAAAAATAATAGCCACCAGTCAGAATTAACAATCTTCAAAACTCCATAATAACAATCTTCAAAATACCAGAACTGCTACAGAATTTAAAAAAAAAAAAAAAAAAAAAAACTAAGCAAGCTCCCTCCTTAGTAACATATTCTCCCCCTCTGTGAAAACATAACGACAAACTCTTATCAAGGAGAGACATATCGGAATCCTCAACAATTAGGTTTAATGCTTGAAACATAACATACCCGACCAACTTCTTGTAGTCCACTCTTGATTTTTTCGAGTAACAACTCCTTGTTCTATTTGTCCAATGATGTTCGAGAGAGGATTATCCTTCTGTACTATGGTTGATGGTTCACGGCTCACTAAGGGCATCATTGTATCAGTCAGTGGCATATTTTAATCACCATCTTCTATGAAATTAGATGCAATAGGTATCGACTTATCAGAATAATATGCAACACATTCAGTTACAACAGGAACATCATCATCATCATTCCACCTTCTTTGCAGAGAGCTAAAAACTTTTTCACTTTCAGAAGTATTCTTGGCAGAGGTTGAGTCATCAAATACAACATTAATAGATTCCATTAATTTCTCAGTGCTCTTGTTGAACACCATGTATGCTCGGCTAGTCAAGGAATATCCCAAAAATATTCCTTCGTCACTTTTCTTGTCAAACTTCCCATGAGACATCTTGTCCTTTAACACAAAACACTTACAACCAAAAGGGTGAAAGTAACTGAAGTTAGACTTTTTACCTTTCCACAACTCATATGGTGTTTGTGCATTATTGGACGAAGATAGGTTATGTTGATCACATAGCATGCAGTGCTAACAACCTCGACCCACAACTTTGTGGCTAGCTCCTTTGATGTAAGCATGACTCTGGCTATTTCTTATAGATGTTTGTTCTTCCTTTCCACCATTCCATTCCGTTGAAGAGTAATGGGTGCCGAGAATTCCTGAAGAACACCATGCTTTATGCAAACTCATGAAAGCTTGAGTTTTCAAATTCCTTTCCATGATCAATTCGAACTCTAATAAAGTGTTCTCCTGTGGACTTCTTTTCTTTCATGAGCTTTAGGCATAGATCTTGAAAATTGTCAAATGCATATGATTTTTCTTTAAGGAAAAACACTCAAGTAAAATGTGAAAAGTCTACACAAACAAGAATGTAACAATTACCAGAAATGTTGGTGACTTGAGTTGGTCCCACCAAATCAATGTGAAACAACTCTAAAACTGTTGATGTGTTACAACCTTCATCAGATTTGTGACTTTTCCTTTTTTGCTTTCCCAATTAGTATGAACCACATACTCTTCTGGTAGTGAGATGAATCATTGGAAGTCCCCAAACATCAATATTTGAAAGTTTGTGCATGTGTTTGTACCCTAAAATCTAACTCATGCCAAGTATCATCTTAGGTCGTACGTAGGCCCATTTACTATGATACTTGTGTCCAATTCTCGGTTGTCGACACCAAGGTATGTTATTTTTGTTTGGTGTTTGTATTATTTATTTTATTACCCGAATTTAATTCCAATGTTCCAAACGTGTAAGGACGTTTGTGTGGGAGTGTTGGTGGTGAGAAACGAGTTCGGCTCGAGAAAATGGGCGATACGAGCATTAGGTGAACGATTGATGGGTAATTAGCTGTCTGGGGGATAATTGGATTAAAACACTGACAAAATACAATTTAATTAATAAATAAAAGTTGTGTAATGTATCCGGTATGTTGATACGTCCATGACACACGACGGTGCGAGTCGTGGTGCAGTTCGAGTGCAAGAATGCCCGAAGACCTGGAGATTGTTCACGCAGTTCAGTCTACGACTTATGTCTGCGAGGCCATGCTCAAATGCAAAATCCACTATGAACACATATAATCTACAAGACTCCTTTAGTGACTCCCTCACTTAGCTCCTACTAGCATCTCCCTACGTTTCTCTAGATCTTACACGCAAGTCTCCCACTTGCAGAAATGAGGCTCCCCCTCACACTAGCACCCAATTCCCCTTGGAGCTTTACAACTCAATAAATAACTGAACACACGTTCACTGTGCAAAACAAAGTTAGAAGAGATGAATAACATACTCTCTACTTTTACATATGTATAGACGATTTGAAAGACACTCAAGTTCTAATTACTAGAATCCGATCGTCTTGATCCTTACAAACTTCCACATTCTTCTCATGAATCACATAGGCAATGTCGTTCCCAGAATCTGTACCAAACTCCAACAGTTTCTCCTTTGGTTATGGATAAGAATGAATCGTAACAAACCGCAAGGACCAGATGTTGGGCCCTGTTATAACAAATACTGATCTTCTTGTTATAACAACACATCTTAACAGTTTGTGGTTCTCCAAATTAGCACGTGAACCATATTGAATCATTAACTCATTTTTAAGACAATTGATGACAATCATCTACAACACTAACAAATACTATAGAGTGTTTGCGATGACTTTTGACACACGTATTCAACAAATTAAGTTGCTAGTTCTTAGATTATGGATGCAATAATGTCTGGTCAAAAGGAGTGCAATAACTTTGTAGCAAATATGGATATCAAAGGTATAGAACTCAATCATTGTTCGAAAGATAAAGGCATGATTAATACCTATTAACTTTTTTCAGGGTTCTCTTCTCTTCGAAGGTGGACCATTCCTGACTAGTCCAAATTGACCTTCTTAATATAGGGCTTACACATGAGGGAAGGTTTTGTAACTAGGTTTTCTACATGTCAAGCCTCAAACTCGAAACTCGAGACCTCTAATTAAGAAATATTGAGTCATATCAACTCAACCCAATTGCAATCTTCTATTGACTCTAACTAAATATACGGAGAACGCCATTCCATAATACTTATATTTTTCTCGGATAGGCCACTCGCTCTTACACTTGCTCAACTTCCATACAAGGAGACTCAAACTCTCAAACTCATATAGAGATGAACACATGCCAAAGTGGCAGAGCCACCATCTAGTTGGCATTGCATACCGACTACGAAACTAGAAAAGCAGCAGTAATTATAATATAACTACAACAATCAAGAAGTAAAGAAACTTTTGTGTGTGTGTGTGTGTGTTTCCTGACTAGTCCAAATTGACCTTCTTAATATAAAGCCTACACATGAGGGAAGGTTTTGTAACCAGGTTTTCTACATGTCAAGCCTCAAACTCGAAACTCGAGACCTCTAATTAAGAAACATTGAGTCATATCAACTCAACCCAATTGCAATCTTCTATTGACTCTAACTAAATATACGGAGAACGCCATTCCATAGTACTTATATTTTTCTCGGATAGGCCACTCGCTCTTACACTTGCTCAACTTCCATACAAGGAGACTCAAACTCTCAAACTCATATAGAGATGAACACATGCCAAAGTGGCAGAGCCACCATCTAGTTGGCATTGCATACCGACTACGAAACTAGAAAAGCAGCAGTAATTATAATATAACTACAACGATCAAGAAGTAAAGACACTTTTGTGTGTGTGTGTGTGTGTGTGTGTGTGTGTGGGTACTAGCTAGAGAAAGTTTTCAGATTTATCTTTGCAATGGAGTCTGCACATTAATGAGAGCATCCTCTCCCTTAAATAGGTGGGCGCCCCCTTGAAAATTCAGGCCAGGCCCCTCGATCCGGCCGAGCTGAACAGCACATGCGTACTGCAAGAAAATGACCAAAATCAATCATCAAACAAATACAATTGTAGCTTCAATATCAATGGGGCCATATATTCAAGTAATATCGAGGATGGGCATAACAAGTGATGGGCGGAGAGTATCATGAGCTGATGATTGGGTAGGTGGATATACATCTCATTATAACTCAGAACCAATCCTTACCAAACAATATATCTAAATATACCTCTTCAATGGATTCTTGACGTTTCATGAAGGAATGAAAGCATTATTGTTGTATATACACAGCAGTACACAGACATGCAAGCCATAGTCAATTGCATCAAGTCCATATCGTATCTTACAAAATACGAAACTGCGTTAATCGCTATCTTACCATTTATTAGGTGACTGTCCCCAGATTGGCCCATAGGATCTGTCACTTTTTATAAAGTTAGCTCAAAAGTTAATGAATGTCATCGATCGTAACACAGTATCTACAATAATATCAATTTTACACTATCAGTCTATCAACATCATACATTGCTTAACCATAATTTCTTATAAATCAAAAGACAGGCAGACTAAATTCTACCAAAAGAAGAGAAAGAACACCAACTACAATAGTTAGCATAAAAGGAAAGAAAGGAAGGAGTGGAAAATTTGTACAAGTATATCTTATCTTAAGGCTAGCTGTAAATTCAACGTTTTCATGGCGCAAAGTGTGCACCATAGAGTACCTTCACATTGGAATAAAAGCTCTCGCACGTCATATTCTAGTCCTTGACATGAACTTCAACTATCACTCCACCTACACCTTGTAAAATCAAGCTTACGTGCCCTTGTTGATTATAGCCTCAGATATACCATCCAAAGTAAATGTGTCCTCTAAATGCAACATTTGAATTTGATAGGACCAGACGTACATAGCCTTATTAGTAAGAACCTGTCTAGTAAGGGTAAGGATTTTATTTTATTTTTTTCCAAATTAAGTGAAGTGTGTAATCAAATGGTGAGGTGTCAACTGCTTATAAGATTTAGAGGATAAAAAACCTCTAAATCTCAGAAGAACATTATCGCTATGCCTACATTCTCATATATCCTACCTTGTCTTCCACAGATTCTTTTTAACTGTAACAAAGCAACAACAAACTTACATGTCAACATTGATAATGAATGGATAATGGAGGAAACTACTGGCCAGTAAACGATCGAGCTGATAAACAACAAAGAACAAAACAAACTAAAGCACGGAAAGTCCCAAAAAGAAAAACCATATAGACGAGATTGGAAAGTTTCTGCATCGACTTTATCATACGTAAACACTACTGATCAATTTTAACTTCCCATGGGTATCAAAGCCAACAGAAAATTAAACTGTGTGACCTTGAAACAATGAGATTGCTTCCCAAGGAAAATGTTCCTTAAAACTCCATGATTAACTCCCAAGACAATCAGGAAGGCACCACAAAATCTGTGCTTTTTCCTACAAACACAGCCATTGAACTACAGCCTACAGCATAAAGGCGAAAAAGAATCCTCAACCAAGTCGTGAATGCATGAAGTTTAAAGGTTTCACACTGACAATGGCCTGTAGTTTTATTTTATTCAGCACAAATAATTAACTACTAGTGAGGAAAAAAAATTAGCATCTCCTAGTAGGATTTCACTCTCTATATAACTGATGTGCACTTTCTATTTACCAGGACTTCATAGAAAGCGACAACAGTTACTTTCACATGATGCAAGAGAAATCCTTGACAAAATCCTTTTTGGTTGTTTGCATAATTAATAATAATTTAAGATTTGTGTTGTCCTTCTAGTAATTGTCTCCATCCCCTACTTCTACTTCATGAAAACAATTATATAGGTAACTATAGCTCATTTTGTCCCTATTAACGCCTATTTATGTGTGCACCTAAAGACAACAGTTGGTATTCCCATATTTCATATTTCAGACTGCTTATGCTGCTCTTAAATCCTCAACCAAGCTGTGAATATATACTAGGTAAGCTAGATTATAGAATTTTCCTCCAAGTCCTTTTAATGTGTTTTCTTTTTTGATGCATGCCCGTTTAAGATGTTTTCGATGTTTTCTTGGTTTATTCTGATACATATTATGGACAACAATTTGTACCACCTAATTCATATAATATTTTATTCCATTGATCTCTATAATTCTTAATTTGAATAGATCTTATGGTCCTCATGCAAGGCCAAACTTTGTTGATGCAAATCCTAAGTTCTTTCGATCAGTTCCAACTTTTTGATTGTACTCACCTTGACTTCAACTTAATATATTCCACACCTGGACCTAGTTGCTTCACCATATTTTAAATAAGCCTCTAGAAAAGTATAATCTTGGTTTCCACTCAGTTGTGTCTTTTTCTTTGTCTAGTTCCAATCATTTGGCAAACACTAACTGGGAAGTGTTCAATCTAGCTAGCATGAAAAAAATCAAGAAACACAGAATAGAAATAAAATTGAACAGCAACACCAAAAGTCCTGTGTAGATCTTAATATTGAGTTTAACGGGTCTGACTGTGGCAGGATGAGCACAGAATTGAAGCGCGTTTGGTTCCCCGGACCAGTGATCATAGGCGCCGGACCATCAGGGCTGGCCGCTGCAGCATGCCTAAAGGAAAAAGGAGTCCCCTCCTTAATCTTAGAAAGAGAAAACTGTATAGCATCTCTATGGAAAATGAAAACTTATGATCGTCTGAAGCTCCATCTCCCGAAGAAATTCTGTCAGCTTCCATATATGGAGTTCCCATCTGAAATCTCAGATTATTTAACAAAGGAACAGTTCATAAGTTATTTGGATGGCTATGCGAAGCGCTACTCTATTGAACCGATGTTTGGAGAGGAGGTTCGGTTGGCTGAATATGACTCAAACCTTGGCTTCTGGAGAGTCCAAACCAAAGAGTTTGATTTCATATGTAGGTGGCTCATTGTTTCAGCAGGAGAGAATGCAGAACCTGCGTTACCAGAGATTACTGGAATTTCAGATTTTCAGGGAAGGCTCTTGCACAGCAGTTTGTATGAAAACGGAGCTGACTTTGAAGGAGAGAAGGTTTTGGTCGTAGGCTGTGGGAACTCGGGCATGGAAATTAGCTTAGATCTATGTAACAGTGGCGCTCAAACTTCTCTAGTTGTAAGAAATAAGGTAGGTGGCATAATTAATCAGCACTACGTTCCCAAGATTTATTTGTTTTATTTGCCTGTCTAGTATCTTTAGATTCTTGACCATGAGTTTATACATCATAAACATTTAGAACCGCTCCATCATATTTTAAAACCTTTCCATACTTTCTATAAATTATATTTATCCATCACATGGAGTCATGGACTCCCTTTCCTAGTTGAGTTTCAGACTTCAAGTTGAGCATGTAAAACATCTGAATCTTCACTCCACTCTCTTCAAAATTCCTTTTGAGGTTCACTTCTATGACTTCGTCTTCCATATCCTTCACCCAGGTTTCTCTCCTCTCAAATATTTCTAATCCAGTTTTATGCCACTGCAGTTGCATGTTTTGCCTAGAGAAATGTTTGGAAGATCAACCTTTGCTCTCTCAATGTGGCTGCTTAAGTGGTTTCCCAGAAAGCTGGTAGACTGTCTCCTTCTTCTATGTTCCTGGTTCATACTTGGAGACACAGCACGCTATGGACTCAAAAGACCTGAAGTTGGGCCTCTAGAACTGAAAGCTACAAAAGGGAAGACACCTGTTTTGGATGTTGGCACTCTAGACAGAATCAAGACTGGACAAATCAAGGTAACTACATGCTTCCACTAATTAGAGTCTCTTCACGGCTAATGTAGCAATAAATTTACTAATAATACTGATCAAGCTCATAAAAGAAGTGGGGACACAGAAACATATATATAAGCAGAGAATGAAAAGTAGGACAAAAACAATTCAGAAGCTAATATAAGTTAAGTAAAACACTCCCCTGACGTTTATTCAAAACAAAATAGCCGACAGGCTCCAGACTACTAGTGAACATATTTCTTCAGAAAAAACAAAGGGCAGTAACCATTGAATAATTATTCATTATTTGTTCAGGTAGTACCCAGCATACACAAATTTACAACCACAGGGGTGGAATTTTTAGACGGAACGGTAGAAGAATTTGGCTCAGTAATTCTGGCAACAGGCTACAGAAGCAATGTTTGTTCATGGCTCAAGGTAAAACAAAAGAAATGTGCATAGTATTCGCCAAAAATAGGGATAAGTTCATGATTTCATTTGTGCTTTTACAAATAGGGCAGCCTAGCCAATCAAAATGAGGTACTAGTTGATTATGTTTCTCCATAGTGTCTAAAATCTCCTACTACTGCTTTTCAGGAAGGAGAGTTCTTCAATCAAAAAGGCTACCCACAAAACCCATTTCCAAACAGTTGGAAGGGAAAGAAGGGACTTTACAGTGTAGGCTTCACTGGGAGAGGATTATCAGCAGAGTCCATGGATGCTAAAAAAGTATCAGAAGACATAGCCAGGCAATGGCACTCAGAGACAAAGCATTTGCAAATGGAATCGTAACAAAAACAGAACTGTCAAGTTCATCAGTTCTTCATGTCCCTAAAGCCTCCAAGGAACATAGCATGAATGTATTAATTATAATGTTAATATTAACACTGTCTAGGGATGGTAGATCTATATAGGTCAAGAGATGGAAATATGTAGCTAAATTTCCAATGCTGAAAAAATTGCACGAGTAGTTTCCTAATTACAGCATCAGGTAATGTAATTAATTACATTATTTGCTATGGATTATTCAGCAACTACTTTTGTAATTTGCTCTTCTTTCCAGTAACTTAAACATGACACTATAATTTGAACTTCCTAGGTAGACAAAACTAATTATATTCTCCAACTCGGTTCAACTTAGCTTAATATTTCAGCACCATCACATAATTCAACCTGAATTTTCATGACACTTTAATATGCCGCCATGATATAGTAGTTTGATGACTACTTCAATATGATCAACCATCTGCAACGTGATTCCCAGTTTATTTCTTAGGCGTTTGCCACTTATTAGGCACATACTAAACTACATAGATGTTACGTCTACTTTGACAGCAAGACATGCAAGTTTATATATTGAGTCAAATCACACTACGACTATAACAACAAAAACTCAATCCCTTCCTCAAAAAAAAAAAAAAAGACTCAATACCAAATTTAGTATGGATCAAACTCTTCCATCACGCTCGATTTGATGCAGTTGATGGCGTGCCAAAGTAGTGTGGATCAAACTCTCAAGAACAGAAGTTTTAGGATAATAATTGATGGGCTTGCTTTGAATTCAATCCCTGAAAAGATTGTTGGGAGGGACCAGTTAACCCGAAAAGAAAGCTAGAGCAGATGATCCCAGGTTTAGAGTCATTTCAACATATCTCCAACAAAGTCGCACTTCAAAGCTCCCCACAACAGTACTCAAAAGAACCTCAAGTGCTTGCCAATTATGGTGCAACAAATTGAATATAAGAAGACGAATGATACTTGGACAGCATCTGGCATTAAATCATGATTGTGGAGGAGGAAAGACAGTAAAAGTAGCCACCGAAGAATCTAGAGTTTCTACAATAAAGCAAGGGACGCAAATCAATATGGTTTAGACACTTGTGGACAGGGCACAAATTCTCTAAGCATGATAATCATATAGGAATGCGTAGTAACCTAAATATTAGGTCATAGGCAAGAAGTAGATGGGGTTTTAACATTTGGGCGAAAAATGTAATTTGCAGCAACTTGCTCAAGATGAAGTTTTTAAATAAAAAATTTATATCATCAGATTCAACCAAAGCAAAGATACAAGTCCTATGACGTGACATTCAACACGAGATCAAGTTGCACTACAAAGAAAGCTTTTGAGTCAATAAGTTAGGCCAAGCAGCAACCTCTACACAGTCGAAACAGTTGATCCCCGCAATAAGTAAAGAACCCATTAGCAACCCATCTGGTCCCCTACCACGTTAATTTGAGTGACCCATGATGAAACATGGAGGAGATCCTCTTAACATACCAAGCTACATAACTCCAATCAACTAGTCCCACTAATAATTGCAGGGCCCGAAAGGATTCCCAAAAGCTTTCAGCACCCCTTCTATATATGCACATGCTTTATAGCTTTCACTACTAGAAGTTCTAATCGTCCTCCACACCTTTTTCCTTCGTCCTTCATGCTTTGTAATGCAAATATGTAATGCAAATATGTTTCCTAGATGCAGAAATTCCTATATTTACTAGGAAAGCAAGTTTGATGATCTCAAGCAGGAGAAAGCTTGAATCAAGAAGGTCAAAGCAGTATTTGCAAGGCAAAGTGTCAATAATAGTCACTGAACATGCTCATTAATAAAAATAACACCCTACAGGACCACATTATTTTATATGGTCCTGACTTTCTAACATTTACCTCAAAGAATATAAATGATGTACATATGTCTATTATTACGATGGTATATATCGATGTACTTTGACATCAACTTGAAGCTAGCTTAGCTAACAGTCATAGCCATCACTTAACCAAGTTTCTATGTCGACATTTCTGCAAAAGCAACCGACTCTGATGACAGAAGATAAACTCAAGCTCTACTTGTAGGCTGAAAACTGCATTGACCATGACCAGTGATCTAATCCATTCAGCTTCATTATCTTCCTACAAAAATAAAGGCCGTTCCACACTAATGTAAAGTGGGAGATTCCAATTTTCCTCTCTAGACAGAAATAGCCGTGAAACATGATTACCGATCCTTACTAATAATCGATTAGTGATGTAATGCATAGAATCATAAAACTCGTTAGTCAAGTTTTAATCAGCTGATCCAATGCAACTTTGAAGTACTCATTGATTTTTCTCGAAATATCTGAACAAGCATGCTGATGGTCCTGATAAAATAAAGGCAATGATCCCGTAGGCTCTTTAAATACTCTTATCAATATCATACTGCACATCTGCACATGCAAATGGTCCCTATGTATATAACTTTATTGTATGAGCTTTACTTGATCCTCTAGAAAAGTTCATGAAGGAGTTCTCAGTTCACAGACTAGTGAGGCCGATCAAAAGCCTAGGCTGGACGGCATAGAATCCTCAAACTAATTAGACAGACGACATTTCAACTTCTGACTGATAATCATCAAAAACCAATACCTCAACAATCATTCATCAATAATTGCAATTTATTAAGGAACAAAACCAATGAACTGAGCCAGAGCTATTGAATGATTAGAACGACCTCAAGATTTCTCTAAGCAATAGTCAGACGACTGCATATTAATTACATAAGAAAGATACCGGTGATGAGTTATCCGATGATGGCAACTGAGTGGGCACATATTGATAGGGGACCTCTGATCAATGATTGGCAAAGGCCCAGGTGGCTAAATATGACAAAAAAGCAGTGCCAACTTAAGGAATGTCAGGACAAGAAGCCCAAAAGTGTCACACACTTGCTCTCATCAGAGGCACATTCTTTTCTCTCTGCAGCTCCAGGCCTTGTCCCCATCTACATCCAATACTTTCTTAAGTCAAAGCCACATTCAATCATTTGTCCCGCACTAGTACTTAAAAGAAACCAACTTGTGCTCTCTCTAGTTCTATGGTGAGTGACAAATGGCTGGCGTGCAGTACAAAGCAGCTCGTCTACTTCATGGAAGTGAGACTGCTCGTCCAATAGATGATACAATGCCCTCCTCCCTTTAATGACTCATAACCCAGTTAGTTCCCTCTTGTCACAACTGCTGGTCCAAACCTCAAACTGAAGGACCGATACTCCCATCTGATACAGCAAATGGCTTTTAGCCCCACTTGAACATTTATTCTGCAGAGTAATCAAACCGGGGCCAAACTACCTAATCCAAGGATCGAAAGTGAAACTCATTCACCACATTTAAGGTATAATACTATTACGGCGATAGTCTTCTCTTTTATATGGATGATGACGCAGCCAGATGAAGAGGCTCAACCAACCGCTGTCACACAAGAAACGGCGTGTCAACTGTTAGTTGGGCCACATCATCAAATTATATCCGCAACAGCATTCCTAATTGCAAGGGAACTTATTCCAGTAAACTACAGCCAAAAAAAAAGCACAAAGTCTATTGTCTTCATTACAATAGTTGTAAAATACTTGTAACTTCGTCTACAATTCAATTTTTGTTTCTCACTCGTCAAATTGAAGATTTCAACAAAGATAATCATCCAATTCTATTGCTGAAAGGGACCGAGTTTTACTTCCCCCTCCCATCTATATCTAACAAATTTGAAAAATAAACTGAGGTTAGGAATCCTACAAAACCACATAGGGCCTAGATTTTCCTCGTTCAATTCAACTGCTCGTCCTTTGCCAGCTACAACTGAAGAGGTGCACCAAAATTCAACTATGAGGTGCCCATGTGTAACTTACACAACGTGCAAAATGGGTATGGGCCCATGTTTACTTACATTAGTGTAAACAAAGGCTGCGTGAAAATAGAGCCAACCTTGGACTAGAAGAGACAGCAGACACTACATCAATAAGAAATGACAAGTCCAATAAAACATCAAAGGACCAGAAATAAATAATCACGCCAACAACCCTATTAGCAGCATAAAATGCCAATGCCATAGCCGGCTTTCTAAGTGATTGAAAGGCACTAAGAAATATCTCACTTTACTCCTGTAAAGGGCAAACAAGGCCATGAGAGCCCTTACTACTCATGGACATGACAGATCCATCTCTCCACCCCATCAAATGTTACCAATTTTTCCTTCCTTTCACATACGGTGGGACATTGTCTTGCAAGTTACAATTTAGTATCCTCACTTCAACAAAGCTTAAAGCTCACAAGGCAAAGATAAATTTTGAGCACATCCAGTAGAATTTGATAACAGAAATTGTCAGAGGCAATTGATAGGGCATGAGCGATAAGATTTCTTGAAATTTGCCCGAGAAACAAAAACGCAAAACAATCAATCCAAAAATTAAGAGCATCTTACCGGTGCATGAAAATTTTGCATTTGTTTGCAAATTGCAATTAACACTGGCAGAGCTGCCTCCCCTGCCCGGTTATTGACTTGAGCAAGTATTGGAGAAAAAAAAAAGATGCCAAAGGTTATGTTGGATACAAATAATGGAGAATAGTTTCGTTCAAATGAAAATGAGACATTTGAGTGAGTAAAATAGGTGCTCTTAAATCACATCTCAAAATTCCATGTACTCTCTGCACTTAATTTGGGCATTTTTACTTCCTCTGCCAAATTCAGAGATGCCAAAATCTGCATGAACAAAAGAAATACGGTCAGAGGAATATTTTATCAGAAAAGAAATAGTAGCCATGAGAATGGCATACAATCGAGAACTTCACAGCTTGAAGAGTTTTTGCTTCAACAGCCCTCAAATCACAGTGACGTAGTTAATTCAAAAAGAATTTCCTACTTATATAATTACCATATAAACCAAGAGTTTTCTTGATATAAAGGACAACTCTTGCACAACAAAAAAATATATTGATCAGGAAGCCTCGAGAGTTTAGAAATTCATGTGCAAGTACACAGAGAACTGCAGTCAAAGTCAATGCTACACCAATAAGTGTGTTTCGACCGCATTCAAAGAGCATGAGAACAACAAAGAAGAACAATTAATTTCAAATAGAGTAAAACCATTACAGCAAACATGACCCATCAGGGAGCCGGGTAAAATTTGTAAATTTGTAGATATTCAATTAATACTCGTAGAGAAAGATGAGTTTACCAATACTAAAACACTAGCTACAATTGTTAGTTGACATAGTTCATGTAAATTGTTCATTTTCATAGTCCTAGTAACTAACTTTTTTCTTCAAAATAGAGCATCTAGCTTTTAGACCATGCACATCCATTTTCCAACGCCTAGGTGACAGATTGTTGGCACAGGAATACACTTGTCAATCTTCTCACCTTCTTCACAAGTTTACTGGGACAAAGATACAACCAAATGAAAAGCAAAGAGGCTAGGCGAAAGGCTAAGCATTTAGACAATTTGGTCCAATCCTTATCTACAAGCAATAACACAATAAGTTTATTTTGAAATGAGTGTCAATTATGTCACCAAGAATACATTTATTAGAAGCTTCTTTTGAAGTAAACAATAGCTTAGGACCTCAAAAAAAAAAAGAGCTTAGAAGTTGGCACTTAGCACATAGATTACTTCTTAGCAGAATATAAGATTGAGGACACATTTTCTTGGCTTAGCAGTCAAAGTTCAAGAGTAGGAAGTCATTGGAACCGACTGCAAATATACAAAACTAACAACTAATCAGTTTGAAAGTTTATTTCTAATGTTTGTCTCTGTCAATGGAGTCCCATGCCTAACTTGCCCATTATGGACCATGCTACCTATAGCTATAGCAATCCTGCTGTTGTGACTTAAGGATAAGAAAAAGAATACAGTGATTGTTTCCAATCAAGAAGTCATAATAAGATAAGCTCACGTGGTGAAAAAAGAGATAAGAATGGAAATTTTAACAAAATCCAAGGAAACAACAACGCATTGTCAAGCCAACAAATAACCCATCAAAATAATTACCAACCAAGTGGGTAGCTCACTAGTTTGGTACCGGGTCACTTGTGTATGACTTTGGATGTTCGAGTCTATGTGGAGGCAAGTTGATTTCTTTTTTTTATCAAAAAATAAAAAACCATCAAATTAGACATATAGAGACATTAGGAACCTCCATGAACTTCAAAATACCTTTCAACTTCTTTTTTGGATAAGAAAAAAAATTATATTCGTAAAATTGAAAATAAAATTTTTGAGAATATAAAGTAGCATTAGGAAGTATTTATGTCATATCAAAGCAAGGATGAATACGGAGCAATGATGAGATTGTTTATAAGGACATGTTTAATTACAGTCTAGAGTTACTCAACTCAATCCACAACGCCTTATGGAGTTACATAGACCCTCCCCCTCCATCTTGCTCTATCAAAGGCTGCAATTCCAATTATGTTACAAGCCATTTGATATTGAATTCGGAGTCAGATTTTTGTTTCTGATACCATAGGTTCACGGTTCAGGAAATTCTTGGTTTTTGTCGTATGGAAAATTTCAAAACTAGTGAAAGAAACAATAAGGCCCTGTTTGATTATAAAGAAAATGTTCCAAAAAGTTTTCCTGAGTAAATGTTCATAGGAAAATTTTTCGAGATGTGTTTG
This sequence comes from Stephania japonica, assembly GCA_039657345.1. Lineage (NCBI taxonomy): Eukaryota > Viridiplantae > Streptophyta > Magnoliopsida > Ranunculales > Menispermaceae > Stephania > Stephania japonica. The sequence goes on along the minus strand of CM077559.1, from coordinate 9,959,373 downwards.
ATTGCACATATAAGAATTTTTTCTCGCAAAACTCACCAACAAGAAGTTTTCAAATACACATGAAAGCTTATCACATATATTGAATATATTATTTTTTATATTTAAAATATAAATTTAAAGTGTCTTAATATGGAAACTCATTTTTTTCAAAAGAAAACTCAATTTGCCCACCATAATAGGTCAGAAAATATATGGGTCTTAATATGGAAAATTGACAATCGTGAGAAAATATTCCGCGAGAAATTTTTGGCAATCAAACGCAAGAAAATGTCATTTTCCCACAAAATTTACTATTTTTCATAGAACATTTTCTTTTCCGTCCAATCAAACAAGGCTTAAGTTACTCTTTATTGATGCTTTTTTCTGCAAACATCTCAAAAACCAGTTTTGAAAATCATTTACAAACATAGCTCAAATCATCTATTTTTTTAGAACCAGCACGAATAATCTTAATACATCTAGGTTTGTCCTTTTTCTGTCTTCCAGCAATATTGCTTTTGTATGAAAATTGCCTGTTTATAACGAATGTATCTCAGTTTTTTCGATGGGCTTACATAGAGCAAATCATCTTCATAGATTCTTGATTGCTTATTTCATTGGCAAAACATACTTTATGGTCCTTAAACATTGAGTCTATTATGTTTTTGGTCCCTGAATTTTTATTAGTGTACATTTGGTCCCTTAACTTTCATTGTTGTACATTTGGTCCCTGAACTTTTGAGTTTTTGAGCTTCTAGTCCCTAAACTTTGAGTTTTCTATGTTTTTGGAGTAATTTTTTTTTCAACTTTTGTTGGTCGATGTGAGTCGCCCGATTTAGTAATATAAATCACTTTACTCTTCTTGACTAGTCACACGACACTTTTGTTACTCACGTTAGCGAAATTTAACACTTTGAATGATGGAGGACTAAATGTAGATCTTTGTAAAAGTTCAAGGACCAAATGTGTAATAATAAAAGTTCAAGGACCAAATGTGTAATAATAAAAGTTCAGGGACCAAAAGCATAAAAAACACAAAATTCAAGAACCAAATGATGGGTTTCGCCTATTTCATTTAGGTTCAAGCAACTGTTTCGCATCTGTATTAATTAGCTCGTTGTTTTTTCTTTCCAACAATTTGTCTACATAGCACCGTCGTGCTAGAAGTAGCGACATCATTTTAGACACTCTTTCTATTATATAACTTTTAAGTAAGTACGCATAATCTTTTTTTGATAGGAAATAACTATGCATAATCTTTTTTTGATATGAAGTAACTATGCATAATCTTCTTTTGATAGTTGAGGTAGTCTCTCTAAAAGGGGAGAGCAAACCAAATTATCAAGGTACCCTACAACTTGTTCTCAAGAGCAAAGTTGTACTAAAAATAGCGGCAACATTTAGATGCTCTTTTTTCATTTCATAACTTTGCATACTCTTATCATGAAATATAGATCATTGTTTGAGACTTTTAAGTTAAACTTTCAACAAGTGAATGGCAAACCAAATTTGCTAGGCTTCACAATAAGAATAGACAAGAGTAAGTAGTACCAATTCTTCAATGATTTAGCTTTACTTTGACGGGCTTTAAATGGAAATTCCTCCACACCCCCCCCCCCACCCCCCAGCCTTGTATTAGATTAAAAGAGAACCATTGAAATCCTTACACAAGGACATCTTGGGACACATATACTCTATTACTTTCCAACCACAAAAACAGTATCCATAAGTTATCCATCATAGATGACAACAAAAAAGATGTCCCCTGTTAAGTACTTGTATTTCCTAGGGTGACCCAACTCCACCACATCTCACAAAGCACCCCAACTCCAACTAAAATTAGCATAATCAAATAGAGGATTGCTCTTTGGGTAATTCACAAATTTAAACTTATCGTGGACCAAAAGCAATCAAACAGTTTAACTTAAGAGAAGGCACAGGGGGAAGGAGAGAAATTAGTTTATTTAAACAGAGACAAAGAGATGAGTACATCTGTAATCCGTATTTTTTTTCTAGAGCACAAGTGTAACACTCCCCCCTCTTGTTAAATTATAACCTAGGTTACACGGATTTGGATAAGGGTGTCGGGTACGGGTACGTATCTTGGTATCGGACTTGTTATTTTCTAATTTAAAGGACATGTGGACTCGGCTAGATGTGTCCAAATAATTGGATGTAATACATATATTAATTATTTTATTATATTTTTTTGGTCATTTTTATTGTATTTTTTGTAATAGTATCAGTATGCATATTGTGTTACACATTAAATGTGTCCAAATAATTTGATGCCTTTTTGTTAATACATGTAGAGGGGTATTATTGTCATTTTAAGTAATTTTAACTTCAAACATCCACAAACCTAACCCTAACCCTAATTCTCTGCTCAAGTCACGCTGCCAACCCATCTCCATTGTCTCTCCTTCTCTCCCGTGACCTCTCTCGCCTCTCCTCTCTTGTGACCCATCGACATCGACGACTCTTCACAGGTGCACAACACTAGTCTGCTCCGGCAGTGCCAGACTTCAGATCATTCGCGTTGACACGTATTCCGTGTTTGGATCCGTGTCGGATCATGTCGACGCGTTACTCCAGCAGGAAGTGCCGAGTCCGAGTATTGTAGATTATAACTCCCTCCAGTTTACTAAGAAAAGTAACTACTAAGGTAGGCAACTCATGATCAAAGATTCTTGTGGAACTAAATTATTGCCTGCTACTAACTTATTACAATAAAAGATTCATTTTCTTCATCGTCCGATGTTTAGGATTGACGAGGATAAGTTAACAGTGTAAGCAAGAATTAATACATACAAGCATGCTAGCTGACACATACAATGGGTGTTTTGTAGTAGACTTTCTTAACTCCAATATGTTCATTAAAATAACTAAGAATTGAGGACTGTCCATTTTTAAATTCACGGACTTGCACAAAAGAGGTACCAAGACCGGATAAAAAAGGATGGGTCCAAATCCTGATAATGGAGGAGGGTTTAGGTTGACATCTAACATAAAGCTTTTCGCAATCTATCCGAAATGAATCAAACAGATACATAGAAGGAACTTAAAGGGTTTTGAAAGCATGTTATCAAGGCATTGAATCGAGCACAGTGGAAGAGTTTTATCCATGTGGCTGGTCCCAACTAATTAGGGGTTGAGGGTTTGTTGTTGTACAAGTTTTTCGATACAAACAGTTCAATCACGCCCAACATTTACAGTTTTTCAAAGTAATGATCCAAACAAACAACTACCCATTACTTTATAACAGTTTCTATACATGTCTAAGCATAATGAAAGATAAAAATAAAAAATAAATAACTCAAAATTCAAGATGAAGTTCTATGTACCTTGAATTGACCATTCACCTTCGAATCTCTGCACCACTCCAACCCCAACACCTTGCTCGAAGTCTGATACGAAGCCCTAAACACATCATCCCCGAAAACCCGCTGCGACACCGCGAAATCCCACGAATTGCTCGACAGATCATAACACGGCTCAAAAGTCCTCACTCCTCCGTGCTGGTACGTGTACTTCAGCTTGCAATTCCCCGAACCAAACGCGTAATTCGCCGAAACCTTGTTCGAGGAATCAAAAACTAGGGTTCCATCCAACAACGTCCGATTCTGGCCTCTCCAGTGAATGTAATTCAATCTCAACGACTTGTTCAGAACAGATACCGAATTCATGAACTGAAACCTAAAATCCTGCAAAATCCACAAAACCCTAACGAGCCGTTCAAAACCCTAGAATTCCGCAAAACCTCACTAGTAGCTCAAATTCATTGGTTTCAGACTTCAGTACCTTCTTCGGGACGTCGTAGTCGACGATGAACGATCCAGGCTTTTCGACGGAGAGGAGGAGACCGTTCAAGCTGGGGCCGTTCACGATGGCAGCTTCGGTGATGGAGGCTTTGAGCTTGACATCTCCGGCGTTGAAGGCGAGAGACGCTGCGGCGTTGCTCTTGTCGGGGTTGTATCGGCCCTTCAGTGAAGTCTTCATCATCTCTTCTGCACTTTTAGAGATTGAGAGAGTGCAGATGAAGATGATGAAGAAGATGATGATGTTCGATTGGGTTGCTGAGACGAGAAACCCAAAGTTGTTGGTGTTTGCGCAGAAATGGAAAGTTACGACAAATGCGGGGTGCGTGTAGCGTGAGCGGTGCGCACAATGCGCACTTGGTCTCGTTCGGTGAAAAGTGCTCGTCTCGCCTGCCGAACACAAATGTGTAATTTTTTTTTAAGGGAGCGGGCTAAACAGTCCTCAATTTTAAAAATATACTTTGTGTGTCCCATTTTTTACTTAGTTTAATTTATTTTATTTTTAAAATTTTAAAAATACTTTTGTTCACTCCATTACCCATGCCTCACTTTTGAAGAAGTATCACCTGTGAGTTTTCGACGTCTCTGAAGAGGCGTTAGACACACAGGGTCGACGCCTCTTAAGAGGTTTTAGACACAAATGGTCGTTACCTCTTTAGAGGTCTCAGCCAACTTCAACCGTTAATGTGAAAATAACGCAGTCTCATTGGGTGATCGAAGGATCCGCTGAAACCTTTTTAAAGGTTTCGACCATGTGTGTCTGAAACCTCTTCAGAGGTGTCGGACACATCTTCGGATGTGTTGACCTTGTGTGTCCGACACCTCTTCAAAGGTTTCGAACCTGTAAGTTCAAAACTTGTAGGCGATCAAAATGAACAAAAAACTTCAAAACTCTAGAAAAATTCATGAAAATGATAAAAAAAAATAGTGAGTTTTTGCTTGAAATCGTTTAATATTTTTAATTCCATCGAAACTTTATACCATAAACGTAAAAAATCAAGCTTAAAACATAAGCCCTAAACCTAGGGTCCTTTAAGCTGCTGCCTTTTTTATTTTTTTGGTCAAATACTTAGAGAGATTTTGTACTGAATGTGTTCCTAGTCCAATCGAACAAATATCTATTACAAATAGAAATTAGAACAATGTATCATGAAACTAAATCCAAATCATATCACGCATACTAGTGCGACCCTAACCCTAAGAAGGAACGTCAACTTTTAGACGAGACAACAACCCCAACAACGAAGGCAACCCTTATGTTTTGGTCCAGGTTGTCGCTTACTTCACTTTTTTTTTTGAGTTTTTTTTTTATTGTTAAAATGGAGCTTACCAGCTCAAGTTACAAAGAACACAATCTAGAAAACGAAATCAAGAGCATTATTAAATCAAGTCTAACGTGACTAGAAAATTTATGTCTCTAACAATCTAGCTTCAACTACTTGTTGCATCATCAAGACCACCCTCCATTTTTTAAAAGTTGATCGACATCAATAAGTTCAAATTTTGAAGGTGTTTTATTACTCCTATTTGTTTTTGAATTTTGACTCTGGTCTAGCACTGCCCGGGCCAATAAAAAGCCCAAGGTCTTTTTTGCTGTGTTACGTATCCAGGCACCTACTCTCCGTGCATCCCATCCCTTCCCTTCCCTTCCCTTCCCATCCTTAATTATAACACGCACCATTGATCATTCTCCTGATTTTCTTGCACACATCCTGAGGTGAATCGTGCGCCAATGAACTTAAAACGAGGCGCGTTAAGTTGAACGCATCAATCCTTTCACGCGTATCCAGTTGCATATATCTAATGGTTTTGGTTTTGAATTTTCAATTGATTGAACTATACCACATTTGGTTTTATTTTTTATTTGGCACACCAAAAAAAACACTAAACAACACACAAACATATGCGCGTGCTAACCTAAGTAAATCGGACTTAATTACAAGTTAAACTTGTTTTGTAATAGTCGTAAGGACCTAATGTTTGTAATAGTTGTAACGCTAATATAGACCTGACCCTAATCAATAGTGTAAAAACCTGATAATTTAACAGGGTTTAAATTTATATTTATCAACTCAAACTATGCCCTCGTAGAACTTATAAATTTTTTTGTTGTTTACTATGAAATAAGTTAGCTAGCTTTAAAAAAAGAAAAAAAAATATTGAGCTGAGTCTGTCTATAACTCAATTTCAAGTCATATCACACTTGGGCTGGCCACGTCGAATAAATTTTTTTGTGTCGAATTTAAAAAATGTATTCATAAAAATTCATAATCGATTAATAAACTAATAATTATAATGACTTGTAATATAAATTAATAAGATACAAGTCAATTTTTACGAGAAAAGAGTTAATAATTCGATAATTTTTTGTTAAATAAAAAAGTATATATATTAGATCAGTTATTTTTCATCCTTCCACTTTCACTTAATTATTTCATTGTTTGAAACAATAAAAAAAAAATGATGTTTGAGAGCTTTTTAAACTTTATCTTTACAAAAATATTTGGTAACTAAATATAAGTTTTATCATCTTTAATTAAGTGTAATTTTTTAGTATAACTTTCTAATCACAATTCGAAATTGAGTGCTGTCAGTGATATTAGACTTCAATTTCTTTACAACTTTTAATTTTTCATAAGTTTTATTTAACAATGTTCCTAAATACATAAAAAAAAGGATTTCAAAAATAAATATATAATAAATTTTTTATGGGTTTCCACTGTACATATATTATTAACATGACCAATTATTCAATTGAAAGATTGTTAATAGTAAGGAGGTGAAAATAGGCCGAGAGCGAAAGCGTGTGAGGGGCGAAAAACGAGTTCGAAGGGTGGCCACGTATAGGGATGGGAAAAGGAAGCGGGGGCAGGGGTGAGGTGGCTAAAGGGGGCCTGGGCAGTCAAGGGGGGTAGGCGCTTCTCTTGCTTCCGCCCCTGATCTCGACCATTTCCTTTCATGCAAAGAACACAACTTGAATTATATGAACTTATTTTTAGGTCATGTCGAATTTCTTTTAACAAAAAGGTTCCTAAATGAGTAACAAATAATTGAAGACAAAACATATCATAATTAGTAGGGCATACGAAGGCTCGAATTAAATTACAAACATTATAATCTTGTATATGGTGCTAAGAAAGGCCAACCTTATATGTAATTTTAATTAAGGATAATTTAGTTTAACAAAAATATTAAATAAATAGGGGGCTCATATAAGGTAGAGGGAGACTAATAGTCACTTCTTATATATATATATATATATATATATATTTGAATAAAGTCACTCTATTTTTATTTATTTATTTTTTTACTTCAGTAGGAGTCAAATTACGACGTTTTTGACAAGTGATCTTTTTACTACCTCATCAAAGATGCTTCAACAAACTCTTTATTTTTATTAGAAAATGAATCTAATGATTAACGAAATTTCTACTTTACTTGATAAAAAAAAAAACTCAAAATTGGACCGGGCCTCGCCGGAACCAGGTTCGGTCTTTTCTTTTGAAATGTTACTCCCGCTTGCACGAGCTTCAAAAATGGCGCCACTTGTAACCACTGTCCCACCACTTCCCACCATTTCCCGCCAAACCATTTCGCGCCAAACACATTCTTTTTTTTATATCTCCACATAATCACTCCCTCTCTCGGCCTCACTTACCCGAGCTCAACCACATCTTCGACTGAATCTCCAGCTAAGGTTCGCTCGATCTCCTCATTTTCGTTCAATCTCTACTTTTATTTCGTAAATTAGATCGATGTGTACTTGTTCGAAACCCTAAAAAAGATCTCTCGTAGCTCAAATCTCTCAAAATCTGTCGATCTAGGGTTTGCCTAATAAATTAAAAAATGTCAAATTTTCCTGGTTATTCGTTTTTTGAGTTTCGATTTGTGCCTCAAACAACTTGAATACGATCTCTTTCGCAGATTCCTGTTGTTAGGGGTTTTGTCTGGGTTCTACGAAATATCGGTTTTTGGGTATCTGAAGAGTCTAGGGTTTTAAAATGCGTGAATCCTGGTTTCTACCTACTATGAACTAGTTTGGATTTTTTTTTCTTATCATTGTTGTTTTTTCTATTGGTTGTCACCGCAGCAGACATCTATTGTTGATTTTTGTTTGCTGCGTAGTTAGTTCTATGCTGTATTTTTTTAACAACGAGAGTGTTAAAGACTAATCTTTTAAAGGATTCATTGGGTTTTAATTTTTAGATTAATTGCAATACTAGTCTGTGAAGTTAGCTCACGCATTTGTGCACAAAAGCTTTATTATCAACGGTACGGCATTTGCATTGCTGTAATGTAGCTTCAGGTTTTAACGGTCACGTGCTCTTAAACATTCATTGCTCAAGATTTTTAATGCGGCCCTTGCTAATTTGCATAATTGCATTGCCTTTCATAGAGTTGTTTTCCGTGTTAAAAGGATGTTCCACAAGTAAAATGAACAATTTATAGCGGGACGAAGTGTTTCATGTTATTCATTTTGGGGCTTATTTGTTATTTGCTAGACAAAGTAACCGGAAGAATATTGGTTATGTCGTAAGCCTAATAAATGTTTAACTATAAGCAGGACAAGGGTTTCAACAATTTGCATTTTGTTCATACTATTAAGGGTGGTTTGGTTGTTAAAATATTCAATGCAGATTCCTGTAGAAGATCAGGATTGAAATTGAAGAGTATCAAAAGTGTATGTTAATCTGAAGGAAGCAGTGTCCGCAGTTCAATACCATTGCTTCAGCTAGAAGAAGGCTCTATTGAGGGTTCACAGTTAGATTGTTGAGGGCCATTACCGAAATGCCTGATCTGCGCAGGTCTCCGAGAACTGTCAAAAGTGAACCAGAGACTTGTGATCTTGATGAGGGTGGCAATGGTAAGAGAAACAGTGTAAAGAACGACGTCATTTACTGTGATGTCACCTTGAAAGAATTGAAAAAACGTTGCAAGAGAAAGAAAAAGAAACTCCAGAAATCTGATGGATCATTGAAAAAAGATGATGGTAACGTATCGAATGTTGGAGATAACTCTAGCAAACAAAGTTGCCCAATTCTGCTAGAAAAGGAGGAAGAGGCCAGTATCTCATTAGGCTTTGGAGATTATTCTGGCAAAGAAAGTTGCCCAAGTCTGCGAGTAAAGGAGGAAGAACCTGACCTTGAAGAGCTACTGATCTCCTGGAAATTAAAGAAGTCAAAGAAATCAAGAGTGAAAAAGAATTCCTTTAGAAAACGAGTAAGTTTATCATCCAAAGTTTCAGTTTTAACTGAAAAGATTTCTGGTGCATCTCCAAATTTACCCAAAGATGTCAAGAACACGCAAGTACCAGTCAACATAAAGACTGAGATTCCAGAACCCGAACTAGCAGCTGTTTCTAATAGTTCAAAAACCAAACATTCTGATGAGATTGGTCCTTGTCGAGAGTTCTCTGACAGTGATGGAGTGCACAGGGTTGTTAGTAGCAACACAATCCAGTCCGGGGAATCTGCTTTTGCCTGTACTTCTAATGATTCTAGCAATGAATGTTGTGATGAAATTGATATTCACCAAAACTCATTTCGTGAGGTGCCCAACAATGTTACTAGAGGCAACTTGGAGAACGTGAGACATGCTCCTTTAATAAATGAGTCTCGGAATTGTGTCACTAATGAAGCTTCCTTTGAATTCTTTGAGCTTGGTGAATTTCCATCTGTTCCTTTAAGTAATGAAATGATGTTTGGAAACAACGTCGAGACAGGTTTTACTTTCACTTCTTTTGAAGACACCAGAGAAGGTGACATCAACCATCAACCAGTCAGTCTTAGTGTTTCTGAAAAAAACCCAGTCACTGATAGACTTGGTCCGGATATGTGTTTTAGTGTTGACAGCACTGAAGTTATCTGTATGGATTCCTTCACAGAGCACACATGCCAGATGAATTGGAATTTGGCCCAACTGCCTGTTGCCTCTACTGATGAGCTCCACTGCATAGAACATAGTTACAGTTATGACAGATGTGTTTCTAGCTTGGAAAGTGAAGCCATTAGTAGTGGAGAGATTCCTCATCCCAATGGAAACAGTACATACAGCGGTAGAAGCACCACCATAGCATCTCTGGATTCTCAGCATATTTCTAATGCCGATAGCAATGAAGATTCTCCCTGTGATGGCTCACCAACATCCCTGGAAAAATCCTCTTTTCTTACAACTGATGAAACAGTCAATGATAGCATTGATGGGACCTTAGACTTCTCAAGGAGGACCCTGGATTTGGATGCTAGTGAGTGCGTCGCTGCTAAGGAGATGCTGGCAAATCATCGATTGCACCTCCGGTCTTCTCCAAAAAGGCTCCTTCTAAAAAGAAAGGTATGGTTCAGTGTAACATGTCTCTAAAATTAGTATTACTCGTTTGAATTGAGTGCTTGTCTGGAAGTTCCTTATCCTTAAATTGTTTTCAGGAGATATCTCCAACTTCTCAGGAAAAGCTTTGCAATTCCATGTCCAATGAAATCTATGACAACTCAGTGCAATTCAGTAAGTCTTTTTTTTCACATATTTGAGAGCATATTATCTACGATGCATAGCAGCCTTTATTCTGGTGTGAATCGTGCAAATAGTGCATTACTCCTAAATTGGTCATGTCTTAAATATGATAATTATCAATCACTTAACCATTCAACTTTAGAAAGGAATAAGTATAGAATAATGATTTGCATTGCTCTTACTAGGATTGTAAGTTAATCAGCGATTCAGCGTTGACAATTGTCTGTGATACAATCATGTGATGGACACTTTCGTGGTTTTTAAGGATACAAGCGCTTATTTACAGCTTACTCTTTGATTTTTGTTTATTTGAAGCTTAAGTATCTTCATTGACTAGAAAATGCCATTATTTAAGATACTTTCTAAGAGGGTTCCCATTGGCAGAACCTGGTCTTAATGAGTTTGAGGTCACGTTGAGCCCTACAAAGGTTGCCAAGAAGTCAAAAAATCATAGAAATGGACCTCCACAGTCAGTTCCTAAGGGCATTCTTAAGGCTTCACGTTCGTTCTTGGTACCACATGAAGGTGGTGATAGTCCATTTATTCATAGCAGTGCACATAAAGCTATTGCATTCTCGCAACGGCAGATGCATGACATTGATTGTCTTGCAATGAAGCTCCTAAATGAATTGAAATTCATGAAAGAGATTGTGGAGGAAACTTGGTTCTCCAACGAGCACTCTTCTATGCCTTCTAGATATACTTCTGATGAGGTACGTTAGCATTTATGCATTACATGTTCTGCAGTATCTCATATATTCAAATTCTTGATTTTTATATATGTTTTTAGAAAATTGGATATTAAACCTGAAGAACAAGAGTTAATGTGCTGTTGATTTGAAGTTCCAAGTTTTCGACTTTTGGGAATGGTGCTTATTTACGTTATCTAGGAGCTTTTCAACCCCTGAGAAATGTGTTGCTTAGAATTGTGTCTCCTTCATCCCAGCAACCATCTTATAAGCCATATCTGTGGGGCAGATGGAGGAGTACATGTAAATTTCTATTCAATAATTAAGAATTTTTCTGTAAGATATAAAGTATGAAAATTGTGCAATGTGTTTACTTGCTTGAAGAATTAACTCCTTTTCTTAATTAGTTCCTCGCAACTTGGGGCTTGACACTTGGTTTTCACATTAATGTTAATGATAAGACTGCCAAAGGCATGGTCTGTCTGCTGGTTGCTTTGAAGTGTAAGGCAGGTCAGCTTCATGGTTCGATTTTTTAAAACGTAGTTCATCCATCTCCCTGGCATCTCTATCATGTTTTTCTTTGTATTTTACATGTGAAATTTCTAATCACACAAGGATGTGGTTGATCCTAACATTAAGAGATTCGATTTCAATATCTATATTAGTGATCTCTTGATGATTGTCCTCTGCTTAGATGAACCTGCATTGATTAACAGTGAGCATATACAATTGAATAGTTATTTCTTTTTGATCTCCGAACTCTTGTTTCCCTTTCTCTCACTCTTTCTTGGTTAGACCTAAAGTAACTTAGATAGAGAATAAATCAAGCCATATGTGCCCACTTATTTGGCTATGAACACAGCTCTGTATGGAGTGCAATGGAGAGAGCCCATATATGTTCAAAGTAGTTGGGGGAAGGGCTTTTATTGAGTTGAGTTGGTTGGATGGTCAAGGTTCATCTATTTTCTTGTTATTGTGAATTAGAGATATCAAATGATTTCTCGCGAGCATCGCATTTAATGATGATGATGATGATGATGATGATGATAATAATTTTTTTTTTGAGTAACCATGGGTATCCAAACACTTCATCTGACTAGTCCCGCGGGCCTTGGGATTGCAAAAAGTGACCACCAATGGCTTGATGTTTGGCTGTCGAGGGGAATCGAAACCGAGGTCATGCGCCTAACCCACACAAGCCCATCTTCGCCCTTGCCACTAGGTTACACATCTGGGTTATTTAATAATTAATTTTTATTCTTCATGATATATATTAGTTGGGTAATAATATGCCAATTCGTTCCATAAATTAATGGGGGGTCAGGTCCATTTATTTTCACATTTATGTGAATGATGAATACCAAATGGTTTATAGAGACTTGGGGAATATATGATTCATGTGATGTAATGAAAGACAAGTATATTATGTCAGTACGTATGATTGCATTGGTTGGTTGCCTTGCATTATGTGTAAAATTAATGCACTGTACGCTTTGCTTGCAACAGCTGAGATTGACTATTGAGAATGCTGCAAAAGTTGAAGAAACTACGAAAAAATGGCTATCGATGATGGCAAAGGATTGTAATCGTTTCTGCAAAATCATGGTTTGTATTTTCATGTCAGTCTATTCATGGTTTGAAAAAAATAAAAAAAGTGGGAAAACTACAATTTTCATTTGTACTTATGTGAGATGACAATGTTTGATTTCAGAGAACTACTGAGAAGACTGCAGTTACATCTAGTCATGATAACCACAAGGAGCGCAAAAAGATAACTTTTGCCGATGAGGCTGGTGGAATGCTCTGCCATGTCAAGGTTTTTGAGGATCATCCTGCACCTTCTTTGGTTATCAGACGTCAAAATGCCGATCTCAGCATGCAAGTTTGCCATGATTGACGCATGATCTTTTTCTTCCACTAGTTTGTCGTCACAATGCTCAGGTGCAAACCCCATGAAGAATTGAGAAGATTGTGAGATGTTGAGCTGGAGTGCTACTATTTAACTGGAGCCACCTAAATCCAATTCCGGTCTCCCACTTGTGTGTTTCATTTGTTTTGTAGATTTTATTTATCATTCCATGTATCATTAGTAGCCAGCTGAGGTAAGGTATCTATCATGAATAATGTATTTCAAATGCAATTGTAGCATTAAACATCCAAAGAGTGATACATTGGGTTGTGAAGCTGTTTCAGTTCTCACATGCTGAAATCTTTTAGAAGAGGTACATTACAGATGCATTTATGTTTAGCATTCAAGTGCTTGTTTGCAAATTTTCTTGTCTTGATCTCGTGATCTTTCAGTCTGTTGTATTGACCACAAAGAGTAGAAAAAGATGTAAGAGAGTATTAAAAATTGGTTTTTGTTCAGCTTCAAAACTATGATCTTAGTTTTGAACTGATAAACTCTTTCAACATGGGGATGTAGCTCAAATGGTAGAGCGCTCGCTTTGCATGCGAGAGGCACAGGGTTCGATCCCCTGCATCTCCATATGTTTTTTTTTTTTTTTTTTTTTTTTTTTTTTTTTTTTTTTTTTTTTCTTGATAAATGCCGGTGACCGACGTAAGGGATCTAGCGGGCAACAATCCATTACAACCAAATGCGACAATAGAAACTAGACCCCCAAAACTTGATAAATACAGTACCGATTCAACATTCACACATGGGGAAAGTAGAGCTACCCAACAATGAAAAAGACCACATCTATCTTTTATAATATGCGATACTAATTGCTACATATTTCCGTCCAAGACCACGTCTTAAAATCTTTGTGACCAAAGATAATCACCGCAACTCCCCGCTTGACCATTTCCTAGACTTCCTCCTACGTACCCTCCCTCACCAAGAATAGGCGTTGATTATGTTCCTTTCATAATGCCCATAATATGGCCAGTGTGCCTGCTCTTAAAAGAACACCTCTCTTTCTGCCATATAAATTTGTGCTGACATGATCCATCCATACTCTAATCCCTTGTGAGTTCCCTGGCAGGATCCCTAGCTCACCCAACATTTCCAACCATACCCTGCGAGCAAACGGGCAAAGGACAAAAATATGATCGTTAGTTTCGCAATCACTAAAATAAGGTGAGCACCTCGATGGGAGCAAAGTGTAAATCGGGCAACGCCTCTGCAACACATCGACAGTGTTGACTTTATTGAGCCATGCCATCCATGCAAAAACTCTGCATTTCATTGCAACACAAGATTTCCAAATTAGCGAGTAAGCAGGACAACTACTCAAAGACGACACGAGACAAAGACAAAAAAATGCCGATTTAACAGTAAAAACATTCGACGGATACCAACCCCACAGACGAGCATCCTCGTTGTGTGGGTCTGTAATACTTCCTGTAATCGTCGATTGAGATCAATAAATTCCGAACTCCCCGTCCCACGAAGCCTCCAAGTGAAATCATAGTGCCAAACCTGATCCCACTCCCCATCACCCTAAAAAAGTGTGGCTTCTGCAATCGTTACATTTGGGTGTTATACCAACGCAAAGAGACGTGGGAAGCATATAACAAAGCTTCGAGCACCATTCCATTCATCTTTCCATAACCTGATTCTTTGACCATTTCCCACTATCAACTGAATTCTTTGGAGGAAGTCCTCTTTACACTCACCAATAAATAGCCAAGGTGCCTTATAAAAAGGTTTGAAAACCCCTTTCAGGATCCTACCCATTGCTACTCGACCCATAGATACTCTTGATCACACTTGCCCATAAAGCTTCTGGTTCCCTTTGGAATCGCCATAGCCATTTGCACATCAACGCTCTATTTCTCAATATCAAGTTCCCAATCCCCAAACCACCCAAATTTTCAGGAAGCGTAACTTGGTTCCAATCCACCATAGCCCATGACAAGTCCACGTGCCTTCTCTTTTAGAGGAAATTGCGCATCATCTTTTCTGCTTTCTTGGCGATCCCCTTCGACAACCGATATAGAGACAAAGTATGTGGGTAACGAGTTGAGGACTGAAGCAATTAATGTGACCCTTCCACCTTTCGAGAGAAAACCACGTTTCCGCCTATCCAATCTACGCGCGATCTTGCGTAATACAGGTTCTCAAAATCCTGACACTAATGGGGAGCCGCCAAGCGGCATGCCCAAGTACTTCAATGGCCAGACACCAACTTGACAATCCACCTTGACGACCTCTGCAACCACCTCAACCTCTGTAACATTGATCCCAACCAAAGTACATTTTTTCAAGTTTAATTATAAGCTCGAGATCATACAAAACGTCTGTACCAGTGTCATATTCCGAACCGCATCTGTCTCCTTTCGCACGAAGAGGAGAGAATCATTGTCGTATTGGAGATGTGTAACATGGGTATCCTCCTGCCCAACTTTGAAGCCCGTAATCATCCCTTGGCCTTTTGCTACATCGAACATGCGACCTAAAATGTCAACCACTAGAATAAAAAGAAACGGTGAAAGAGGATCACCTTGCCTCAGCCCTCTGTGACCATTAAAATGGCCATTCGGACACCCGTTGATTATGACTTTGTAGTTTCCAGTAGAGATGCAACCATGAACCCATCTCCGCCATTGTGACGACCCCAAATTCCACAATCCTAGAATCGGGCCGCCCGGCCTGGATCGGCGCGAACCTTCGAGCCAATCCCGTCGAGTCGCGTGGGGCCAGTGAACATTTCCTTACCATTCAATCATTTATCGAGCATTTGAATGTGAAGTCAATTAATTAGCGAGTTATCAAAGTATATAACGGAAACAATAAGTCTCAACACATCAATTAACTTATAAAGCTTCAAGTTAGGACAAAAACTTAGGGTGTGGGAACCCCCTAAATCATATATATCATGTAAATCAAGGAGAGTATCATCTAAGTCATAATATCCCACAATTTCTCAACCCATAACCCCATGTACAAAACAATATAAGTAACTAATACACCAAAAAGTCACCTATAACAGCAGAGGTGGGCGTTCAAAGTATCTTGCATAACTGCACAGCCTTTCCTTTACTGGACTACGGATCTGCACTCGGTGAAACACAAGAATGACCAACTCAGGTAAGTAACGTCAAACAGGAACAACAATAAATACAATATTTCGAATTTAAATAAATGAGAAGTCAATTCATGCAGATAAAAAAAAGGACAGAGGGCGCATGAAGATATATAGACTGTGAATAAATACATGAGCAATCGAAATTTGAGTGTCCCGAATACAAGGGAAAGACACAAGTGGTCCTGACCAATCAAAGTCGTTGAGCCGAGGATAAAATCTCCTTAAAGGCTAGGAGTCGAGGACAGAATCTCCTCTAAGACCCCTACACGAGTGCAGAGTCCCCAACAATCTGGTGGAGAACTCTCACCCTGTACACGTCATTACAACCAATCATGTATCCCCAGCCGTAAACCTTGGTATAATACACCGCGAGTCCAGAATTCAGCAAGGATCACGCTTGACACACTTGCCTTAGGACAACTCATATGAATGTTGCAAGGATCACGCTTGACACACTTGCCTTAGGACAACTCATATGAATGGAATAACAAGATGGCATTGAAACAATATCAATAAATAATTTAAAGCTCAAGAAATAACAGTAATGTTCCTAACTGGTTTACTTACCTCGATCCAAGCTAACCGCACTCTCGCGAACTCCGACTCGTCCCCACGTAGTCTCGCGTGCTAATACTCATGATAATACAATTCATTGTGGTTTCCTGTTAATTTTTATTCAATTTTCCTTATTTATGTTTGTTGTGTTTTCAGGTCGAATTTGGGGTTATTGGGTTGTATTTGGACCCGTTAGATACTCCGAGAAGTCCCTAATTCGTACCCGAAGATTTTCCAAAAAATTTGGAAAAATTTAGGCTCTGGGCGCCGTCGAGATGCCGTGAGGGTCTTACCCTCGGTGACGTCTCCGCGACGTGGGGGACAGAGAGAACCCTCTCCCAGTGCCGCACCTGGTGCCGCCACCCGAAGGACTGCCGTGGGTGTTTTCTCACCCCCGACTTGCACCGCCTTGAGCCGATTTGGTCCATTTTTCGTCGGAGACTCAACACCATTCCAAAAACATCCTCGACACACTCCAAAATGTCTAGAATCCTCGACGGATAACCCAAAACGAAAACCATTTGAAGACTCCCAAGAAATTCATCAAAAATCCTAAAACCTCCCAATCGAAAACCGTCTTCACAAAACTCGTGTTGATCGTCGAGAGGATCACCAAAATATCGAGAGTTTTGATTGAGTTCGAAATCTCGACGTGGTGTCTTAATTTCATCGCGACGAACACGGACAACACCTATACCAACGCATAGGAAATGGCGAGGAGAGTAAGAATCTTACCTCGAATCGCCCGGAATCTCCGCCGTTGCGCCGCTCCGGCCACACCAGTTTGGTGATTGCTTGGAGGAGACGTTAATGAGAGGAGAGAGAGGAAATAAAGAGAAAAGAGAGAGATAATAGAGATAAAGGGGTGGGTGTGGGGGCTTATATACCCTTCACTCAAATCTTGTTCGAACATCCATCCCTAGGCTCATCAAGTGGTTCATAATCAACCTATCCCACCAACTTAAGTGACTCCATTAGGTGACTCTAGTTGACTTGCTCCTCACTCTAGCCTATCCACCTCACCTTTTGTGCATTCGGACTCGACCTGTGCCATACTCCGTGTGCCTTGCGCACTTGGTCGAATCGCGTACCAATTATTTCAATTATTTTAGAGTTTGTATTTTATCAGTGTTTTTAACTTAACTTTGTCCTACGAACCACTAGACATCGTCTCGCACAACCAACACTTGCACACAAAAGTCCTCACGCATTTGTAACATTAAAATTATTGCTAAGGCTATACAGTATAATACGAACATCGAACAAACATAACATACCTCGGTGTCGACGTCCGAGAATTAATGACTATACCACGGCGGAGGGCCCACGTACCACCTATATTAACACGTGACACAGGTTAAATTTTAGAGTCTTTACAACCATTTTCCCCTGAAACATTTCTGATAAAGAACATAGTTCAAGAAGTCCCAATCCACTCTATCATATGCCTTTGCAAAGTCCAGTTTCATTACAAATCCTTTCAATTTCTTTTTCGTGGCGAACTCCACAACTTCGCTCACGATAAGAACCGAATCCAACATTTGTCGACCTGGTATAAAGGCATTTTGTTCTTTAGCCACACAAGTATGGATAACCTCTCTAAGTCGGGATGTGAGGACCTTGGCCAACAACTTATACATCAAAGTAACAAGACTAATTGGCCGGAAATCCTCGGCATGGCCAGATTGGGTGCCTTTCAGGATGAAACATATGAATGTCTCATTCATTTTCATGCTAACCACATCATTACTATGGAAATCATCAAAAAATTGCATAACGACACCCTTGATGATGTCCCAGCAACGTCAGATAAATGCGAATGTAAAACTGTTCGGGCCAGGGGCTTTATCCACCTCACAAGAAAAAATCGCCGTCATGAATTCTTCCTCACAAAATCTTTTTTCTAGATGTTGCGCCACCCCATGTGAGATCCTTCCCCAGTCTATTGCCTCAAATACCCCATCCAACTAACATCTCACTCGTGTACAACTGTCTGTAGAACCTAACAATCTCTTAGATGATTTGTGCCCTATCCTCTGTGAACCCCCCGCCTTGAATCTGTAATCGGTCAATCATATTTTTGCTCTTACGTGCCCCAAGAATCTGATGGAAGAATTTGGTATTCGCATCCCCTTCCTTTGCCCACTTGACTCGCAATTTCTGTCTAGCCATCATATCTTCAATCAACAAAATATTGTCAAGTTCTGTCTTAACCCTCTGACGTTCCTCAACATTCCCGCATCCCAGACCAATGAACCCTCACACTTTTCTAGTCAAAATATATTGGCTCGAAGAGATTCTTTCTTGGCACAAATCCCTCCGAAAACGTTCTTATTCCAACCAAACAATTCCCGTTTAACCTTCCAAAGCTTGCGCATCAACGTGTAGCCTGATCCACCCTACCCTCGTCCCAATTCCACCAAGAAGCTAGACATTCCGAAAATGAGCTATGATCAAGCCAAACATTCTCAAAACGAAATGGAGGGGGGCCCCATTTGGTAATCCCTGTGTCCAGAACTACGGGAGTATGATCAAACGAAACTCTATTACTTAGAGATTTTGTAATGTGCTACGCACAATGGAGTCACTCGCTACACTCGCGGGAACTCAATTTTAACTTGTAGTTTTTTTCCGTGAAAAAATGCATAAGAATCAATTAATGCAATTCACTTCTCTATTTAAGAATTGATATTTAAACTATGTACGAAGTAATGATCAACGGACAATATTTTTGTTTTAAATTTTTTTGTAGAGAATTATTCAGCTTTTGACACAATACATACAATATCATCATCATTAGTATGGAACTTAAAAATCTTGATGTCTGAAACTCAAATAATGTCTTCTCTGTTTGTATTCCTTATACAGTAAAATAATCTTGTTGTTGCTTTTCGTTATATACAAAAAAAAAAAGAAATTTTATAAACTAAATCTTGATTGCATTTTTTTTTGGTTTTAAGGCCAATATGAGAGTTATGGAGGAAAAATTAATAGAAGATCCTTTGACAAAAAATGAAGATTTACTATGACAATTTTCACCCTCACATTTGGCATGCACTTTATTTTTGTTCCTTGATTTTTGCATTGATATTTACAAGCACAACAATCATGTGTATCTAAATGATTTCAACATGTGTATGAATGTGTGTGTGAAAAGTAAGTCAAGTAAAAAGAATTTTTTTTGAGTCAGGAAAGTCAATAACTTGATTAGCACACCATTTACAAGAGGGTTGAAACATCTATAGTAGTAGAACTCTAGGCTCTTTATATATATAGATGAAAATTCTACAATAGAGACTAAATATATACCCATGTCATGGGAACCCGTTCAAAATGTGTTGTGCATTAAATGCTTTGTGCATTTATGTCGCATCGATTAATGTGTTGGATTTAAATCTAATAGTTCTAAATAGTGTACCTATGACATGGATATATATTTGATTCTCATAGTAGAAGTACCCATATATATATGTATTTTTATATTTAACTTATTGAATCACACCCCTTGGAGAAGCCATAATGTTTTGTTTGTTTACTTTTTTTAAATAAAAATAAAAATTGACCATGGGTGGTCGAACCACTCAGCCCTCCCACTCCCAATTTAGAACACGACAGTGCGCCCTTACCACTAATCTAAATATATCATAACTTGTAAGTGTTTGCTTGTTTGTTTATTTTTTAGAAAAGAAAAAAAAAGAAAATTATAACCGTAGGTATCCAAACCGCTCATATCACTAATCAAATATCGAAAGAAAATAGTGCAGTTACCGCAAATTGAACTCATAATCTTTGCCTTAATCATAGCATTAAATCCCTGTTCTAAGCCACGAGGCAAGTTATAAGTATTATTTAACTGCTTTATTACTAAAAATCATAATTTCTTTTGATAGTAGTGGGTGTTGGAACATCAAGAGGAATAATAATACAGCTATCAAAGACTAAATCCTTTCTATCACAGTGCACTGTGTCTTTGCCACCACACCACACCTTGGGTCAATGTTTTTCTGATTTCCATCTCTAATTACGGATAAACGAAACCAAACCAGGAAAAAACAATAAGAAGGGAGGACCCTTAATAACATTTACGTAACCAAACTTCAAAAAAAATATGCAATTCCTAAAGAAGTAGGCAGGTAGCTAACACTAATGTTTGGTTGAAATAATTTGTTGTTCTTTAACTAATAACTCGAAATAACTAATAACTCGAAATAACGTTTGAAGTTCCCCTCACTTATATAGTGCTTGATTTGGGTGGTTTAGATAAAAAAACAAAATTAAAAAAATAAAAATAAAAATGAAAGCTAGCTAACTCTCTCTGATGACATGAGATTGAGAAAACATAGCCTCATAAATCTCAGCAAAAGCCTCAACAATGACCCCATGATGATCCCTGGAATTCAAAGACAGAAAGCAGCGCAAGAGCTCCTCCAACTCTCCAACCTCCACCATCTCCTTCTCCAAAATCATCTCCACCATCGATCTCTTGAAATCCTCGAACGGCTCAACAGATCTCTTCACTACCGCAAAGCTCTCCCTCACCTTCTTCCCTTCGATCGAACAAAACCTCGACAGTCTCGCCGGAGACACCACTCCCTCCGCCGCCGGAGCACCACCCTTCCCGACCGCGCACTTCACTCTCCTAAGCCGACGTCGCCTTCTCCGCCGCATTGGCCCTCTAACGGCTCTGATCTCGCTGATTGTCTGTAATGATTGATCACGGCCGTCGATCGTGCTCGAAACCGAATCGGTGGACAGCGTTCGAGAAGAGGAGAACCACTCGCTATCTGGTGAGGAAGTGGCACTGCTTCGACTCCTCTGTTTCGATGACTTGCTCTGTTTTTTGGTTTTCTTCTTGTTCTGTTTCTTCTTCTCTGTTGCTTGGACTGTGGAGACAATGTGCCAATTGGTCTCTTTATTCCACCGGAAGTGGTCGGGCTCTTCGTCGTCGTCGTCGTCGTCTGCGTCGTCTGCGGTGTAGGCGGCGGGGTGGGATTGGGGGAGAGGGGGAGGATAGTGGGGGGAGGGAGGTGGAGGTTGATGATGGAATTGGAGTGGAGGGGGTTGGGGATTCGGGGAGGTTTGAGGGGTCTTTGGACTTGCAGGATTGGAAGGATAATGGGAAGAGTAGAGACCATCGAAGCTTGAATAGCTTGCCCATTTTAGAGCACTAGTCACTAGTGTTTGTGATTGTGAGTGATATTGTTTGTTGTTGAGAGAGATGTTGAGTTGAGCGTTTGAAGTGGTGAGTAAAGCAGGGGAGTGAAAGTAGGGAAGAATGATCGTTGCACTGACTTTTACCACATGAATTATACGGCATCTTTTTGATAGAAAGATTTAATCTTAGAATTTCTATCAAATATATAGATGGGTCACTTACGTCCATCGGATGTGCCAAGAAATATGTAGCTAGTGTATATTTTTTTTTATGGAAAAATGCTGAATTTTTTTTTTTAAGCGAAATCAAAATTTCATTAATTATTCATGACTCAATATATGATCAGACATAGAATCAAGTATATTGATTCGCTAATCCTATTTGTACAACCAAACTATCATTAATTTGATTTTTTTTTTTCGAAATTAAAACAGCTTGACAATCAATGATTGTTTTCTACAACATTAAAACTCATGAGAATACACAAAAGTACTTGAACTATGAAATGAATAACAAAATTTTCTAACAAGGAGAAGACCTAAAACTTCCAAAAGACAAATCAAAGACTTCTAACTAGGGAAAAAAACTAACTATAAAATAAAAACTAAAGATAAATCAATCCAACGCGCCGCACAAATCCACGCAACATCGTTAATGAAGATGCACTGCAACAAGAATGAACCAATCTTGTAACGACCCACAAATTTTATATTAATTTCTATGTGATGACGTGTACTATCGATTTATACTCGTATCTGTGTGACAAGACGAATGTCAAGTATCGAGTGGTGTTCGCCTAGGAAACGTATCGACTGGGCGGCAACAGGCGAATTACGGGTACATGAGTTAGAGAAATGAATTTGACAGACGACCAATAAATAAATAAAATAAATAAATTTGTGGTCACTGAGTGATACGCGGGGTTATAGGTGACGCGTGGATTGTACGATAGCGTGCACACCCAAGTGTGCTCGTTGGCGCGCATGATGGGATTGTAGGCGCAAAAATACAAGTATATATATATATATGTATTTATAATCAGAAATTTAAAAGAAAATGTAAAATGACTAATAATGACCTTTGTCTTATTAATTGTGTGGTTAAGGATGGGGGTATTATAGTCATTTGACCAAACCCTCCAAAATATCAACACCTCCCCCACCGAACCCACCATTGTCATTGTCCCCAAATCGGAAACGCAGAGAGGGAGACGGAAATAGCGAGATTCGGAGTGAGCTCGAGGCCAAGACGTCAAGGAGAACGTTGAGGTTAGTTGTTGTTTTGGTATTGTGTTATTGTATGTGTGGTGTGTGTGTGCAGCGGTGGTGGTAATGGTTGAGGAGAGCTCGGTCAAGTTGGGATTAGGGTGAGAGCCAATCCCAACAAAAAAAAAGAAGTGTTGCAGTGCTGTTCGCTGGAAATTTCCAGTGAGCAACGCTAGAGAAGATGACCCAAACGGGTCATGGCCGACCCAGTTGGGTCAAACCATGTCATGGCTTGACCCAGTTGGGGCGAGCCAGACTCGACCAAGGACCCACCCACCCATTATTATATTAATAAATAATTATTTATTTCAATTAAATATATTTAAAAAGATTTTAATTGAAATAAAATTTCAGAAAATAGAAAAAATTCAAGAAAATTATATTTTCATCAAATAAAGAGAAATTTGGAAATTTCCATGAAAAGTGAAGTATTCGGAGTTCTTATGAGGCTTTATGTTGGGGTTTTTGCCTTGAAAAGCGTGAAATTGGTAAAAATAGTCAAGAAATTTAGAAAAAGCAAGAAAAATATGGGAAGTGGATTTAGAAATTAAGATTTTCCAAATAGGCTCTAACATGATGTAAATGGATAAAAAAATGATTACCAGGTGCTTAGTGGATTGGTGGCAAGCATATGGAGTCGTTTTGGTGGTGTATGAGAGTCGCGAGCGCGGAGTTTCGCGCTGTATTGGTGAGTAAATCCAACCAAAGTATTTACATTATTTCATTTGTGCATTTAATTGAGCTATTATTTTGTTGAGCAGTATTTTCTTGTGGATCATGCATTCTTGGATTCACTTTGGTCATATCTATCCTTGTTGCTTTATTGGTTTGGTGTTGATTGGATTCCAAAATGAGTGGTCTATTGGATCTAAATGAACAATATGGTACTTACGGTTTACACCGGGAGTACACGGACTCTGAACGTGGTTAAACCCGTAGTTTAGGATTGTGGTGGCCGTATGTTGAATTGTGTGTGACGCTGCAGCGCCCGTATGCGAATTAAGTGTGACCTGGGGCTAAGTGTCTTATTCTAGACTGCCTTGAGTTTGTGTAAGTCCAGAATCTGTCTTGGAAGTCAGGTTGTAAACTAAGTGTGGCAACCTGGTGGACTTAAAACACTTATATGCCTCTTCTTTTGGCTTTGTGCTATCGACACTCATTTATCGTTGTCATCTCAGTGATTTCACTTATCATGTTGTCTTTTATATTCTTCGTGATATCCATGCATGATACTAGTTTAACCATTTACGTGACATTTGAAATGTTATTAAAACTCTATTGGTATTTTACTCTCTACATCACTGTACTCACTGTTTAGTTTGTGACGGTGGGCAGACCGACGAACAGACAAAGGCAAGGGATTAGCGCTAGGAGATTGAAGACGAGAACCACGAGGCATTCTCCCCTCACGTATCGAGTATGTTTTTTTATTAAGTATCTATATTGTTTTGTTGAACATAAGATTATGGGTTATGAGAGATCTTGGGCATGTAAGACATTATCGATACTCTCTTTTGATTCATATGGTAGATATGATTACGAGGTTTCCACACCATAGGATTGTCTTAACTTGTGTGTCTTGAAGTTTATTGAGTAGTTTAGAGTTTAATAGCTTCCGATGTGTCTGATAATAACTCACTAATTGATTAACTTCACTTGTAAATACGTAATAAATGGTAAATGATAAGGAAGGCTAACTAGGCCTGCGTGACTCAGCGAGACTGGCTCGGGGGTTCGCGTAGGTCTAGGCCGCCCAATTCTAGGATTGTGGAATTTGAGGCCGTCAAAAATCTCTGCAAATTTGATTAGATCAGTTGTTTATTGAATGAACAAATAGCAAAAGATAATTGATTGGAACCACCGATCAACAGTCGTTACAACAAAACTTAAAATTGAAAAATATAAGTGCGTTGATATAAGGGTAGGCTCAAGATGATATGCTAGTGTTGCATTAATTTAGAAGAACTTAACGACTTGTCGAAGCATCTCTATTGAGATAGGAGAGACATCACTTGTTAAAAGGTAAGATTAGTGGACGTCATGGGTTCGACTCCCACTGAAGACAAAAAAACTTAAATGACTTTGGCAATATATTGCCTTTTGCATTGAATCGAGTGGCGTGGAAGAGTTTTCATGTAATTATCTCAATTAATTTGGGAATTAGACTTTGTTATTATGGGATGTGTTGCACATGTCTTTTTTTATTATTTTATTTTATTTTTATTTTTATAGGAAAGAAACTTTTGCACCCACTAAGTTATGAACTCATGACCTCTTACTCTTCCAAATCTCACACCATACCATTAGACCACCTAATTGGTTGGTCACATTTATGTGGATATACCTCAAAAATGATTAAAACCCTATACTTCATTAAAGAACTTCACCAATCAATTGGCCTTTTTTTTTTCCAAAAGTTTAGTTGGCCATATAACATACACAAATTCTTTAACCATGACCCAATGCTTAGGTGTATGGTCATGGATGTACTCCCTCTTATCAAAATTATAAGTCGCTTTGATTAAAACACACAAATTAAGGTAGTCTTAATTACAAGTATAATTTATATATATGTCATTTGACATGAAAAATATTGAAGAGTTTAAGAATCATAAATGTTTAGGTTTTACAAGGATAAAATGGGTAAAAAAAAAGTAATAAATACACTATCAAATTCTAAAAATGACTTATAATTTTGAATAAGAGGTCATTGCTAGAATGACTTATACAAATGACCACAGGGAGTAAATGATTGCATACACAATTTTTTTTACTTTTTAAGAAAGATTGCAAAATCTTGTTAAAAAAAAACAAAACAAAACAAAACTAAAATGGTGCATTAAAATGGTTCGACAATTCAACGACTTAAGAGGTGTTTTGAGTTTGAGACTCGACGGATGCAAAAACTATAATTTGGAGAGTTTTACTTTTTAGTGGCCCGATACTCAAGCTAGGAATAATGTGTCCATTCTTCATAGTACTTACATGTCGTGACCAAAAATAAAGCGTGACGTGACCTAAAGTTACTGAGGAACATACTTTAATCTGATACATAAATTTCCGTCATAGTACAGGAAAATTTGGAAATATTTCAACATAAATCGAGATGCGGGAGCACACATCTCCATGTCAAATCTAAAAGACTCTGATAACTATGCAGCAAATAAAGGAATCAAGCTCAAAAGTATATCTTTGACGGAAAAAAACTCGTATCTTTGACAAAAAAAAAAAAGAAATTCAAAAGTATTAATATTTTTTTCTAAAAGAAAATATATGTGAAACGTACTCGTGAACTTTGTAATTAAATATTATATAGTTCGCAAAAAATTTCTATCATTGCAAATTCTAAGACTATCGTAGTTCGAGACGTTTGGGAAATTTTTTCATAAGGTATATAGTTCATGATCAGCAACCCGTCATATATTTGGTTTCTAGCTAGATACTATTACTATCGTGTCGAGAAGGGATACATCGTCAAACTGCTTCTTTCAAATTAGTTCACATCATCATTAGAGAAAAAATAAATATATTTTTACAAGAAAAATGATTTTTTACGACCTCTAATAGTTTTGTTATACTAAAGTAACTAAAGGTTGTTAAAGTTTATCTTAATTTTTTACGGTATTCAAAATTGTAAAATATTCAATTAATATCTTAATTTTTTTACGTTAGTCAAAGCCTCTTAGGTGAGATGGTAAAGACATCACTTATCAAAAAAGCAAGACCTCTAGAGATCGTTGTTTGATTCTCGCTGAAGTAAAAAAAAAAAAAAAACTTATAAATTTAACAATGTTATATATTTTTATTTTTTTTGTTAAAGCCTTTCAGGAGAGATAGTTAAAGACATCACTTGTCAAAAAGACAAGAACTCAGGGAGATCATGGTTCGATTCTCACTGAAGTCACAAAAAAAAATAAAGTTATTTATTTTTTAACATTTAACAAATCATTTTATATGATTTTTATAATTAACTAATGACTATTTATTATATGATTGTTATATGTCAATTAATTAACTTTTAACAACATTTTCAAAAATTAATTTTTCTTGTAGAGGATATATTGTGCTTGTCATAATCTTTAACTAAAGTTGCCCAGGACTTCTCCATGAACACATGGTCTTTGAAAGTTTAAAGACTCTTTTGCAGTGCTGCTTATTCTTCTTTTTTTTTTTTTTTTTTTTTTTTTTTTTTTTTTTTTTTTTTTTGGTAAAAAGTGCTGCTTATTCTTCCCATCTACGGAGAAAGGTAGAAGGTTTTTCCGTTACAATACAGAGCTGTGCGTCCCATTGTCGGGTCACGTTATCTTAATTATGAGGTGCCACTTTTTGACAAGTGACCCTAATTATTCATTGTTGATAGTATTGATTGACCTTAAATCAAGGAGGGATATATCTAAGTCCACATTCTTTAATCCCTATATATTAAGCCCAAGATTGATGTTTTGGTGAGGTGAAATGATTATTCTGTGACATCGATTAATGTTTTTTTATTAATATAAATGATTATAATTTCAACATTATCAAGGTCTGTTTCAAGTCAAAAAAAAAAAAAAAAACATTATCAAGGTCTGTGCGCCCATGCAAAATAAAGCGAGAGCTATATTATGTCAGATTAATGTTTTTTTGGGTTAGAATTTAGGATCGTTAAATTGGTGCTTCATGGTATGAAGGAATATTTTGGTAAAAATGTGGAGTGTCCTTATAAATTAAAATTTGAATTTGGGGTGCAGTCAGAATCGGGGTGCCCTTAGTTGTAACGACCCATTTTTCAAACAAACCGCTACGGGGCTAATATGGACTCACAATCTGTCTTACCAACGACAGCTGTGCTCTACATTGGATTATATCCTCCATTTTATCCTTTTAAGTCTTATTAATTATCAATTTACTGATTTAGTTGTAATGAACTCTAATCATATGTCAAGTCATGATTTAATCCTCAAATTACCACAGCGAAAGTCTTACTAACACATTAACTCAGATAATAATAATCGAATTGTGTGATATAAACTATAAATCTAGTGTGAAAAACCTATATGATAACTAAAATTACCTAAAATGTAACAAAATATCAAAATATACAAGGTATCAAAGTATCTCTCATACCTAAATCCAAAAATGAAAACAAAATATATATAATACCAACGTACAAGTCAGGCTATGTATCTCTGAATCAACTGTACTCTGGCAGCTTGCCTTTGCCCTGACTCGTACTAGGATCTGCACTCAAGCCATCACAAAAAGTAGATGACGAGTCCAGAGTGAGTATTCCCAAGGAAATTAAGTGAGCAATATTGAAAGTAAATACTGAAATTTAAATAAAGCTATTAAATAAATAAGTGGAAATAAATACAGTCAACTGCGCTCATCGCATGAGTAGATAATAGTGAAAGCTCAAAGTGTGTTCCTAGAGCCTAAGGTCAGACTAACACCATAATTCAGACTCTTCCATAGAGTACTGCCGACGAGTCCGACTCAAGCAAGGCTAGTATTTGGATCCGCTTGGTGGCCAACGTTACACCTATGATGCACCAACACATGCCACGACGTGATACTCAGATTGTGCTATTCACCGAGACCGATATGGAAGCACGTGTTATGGCCTAGTGGGCATACACACTGGAATGACACGGAGGGAACCCCGCTCAACGTCTGTCCATTAAACCACAATCGGAGTAGAATTTTGAAATAATAGAAATTAAATTCAAATGCCAAAAGAAGTAAATACTCAAGTAATTTCAATTGGGATACTACACACCTCAAACTGCACTTCAACTAATTCCAAATGTCACCATATCACGCCCACAATGCGTGTCCAATCCTCGATCAATCAATCCAAATCCTAATTATCATAACTATCCGTAAATTTTCCAAATTCCAAATCCTACCTGGACCCATTTTTATCAATTTAAATCCCCATTTAATTGATTAAAATCCTTAATAAAACCCAATTAAAAGCCCATTTCATAAAACTCATTTTTAAATTTTTATTTCATTTACCGTTCCAGACACTGCGGTGGCGCCGCCGTGTTCAACACCACCATGGCGCGTCTCACGCCGTGCTTGATGTGGTGACTCACGCTACTAAGACCAATCTCCCACAGTGCGATATAAAGCGTATGTAGGAGTTTTGGCTCCGTTTTGGATGCCACGGGTGGTGCCGTGGCTTCTCCATGGCCACGGTGCGACTGGTGGTGTCCGAGCTAGAACACTTTCTTAGGATTTTTTGGACCCCCTCGGCTCGTCGCTGTGATCCACGCTCGACCAAACATCGCATATAAATACCCATAAACCCTTTATCATCAAAACCCCTCCACGAAATTCGTCCGAAATTAAAACCCTGACAAAAACCATTCAAACCCTGGTTTTGTTCCCACAACTTCACAACCAACACAACTTTTCCACAAACCAATACAAAAGCACCAAACCACGATTAAAATCCATAGCAACACCTCCCAAAATTGGTGTGCTCAAATCAATTTTCGAAAACAATGCCAAAACCTAAGAAAATATGTCCTATTCGTAGATAAAGAGATGGAGATCGAAGATCTGATATTTTATCGTCAATTCCTTATCGTTTGGTGCTCCAAATCACCTCTTGAAATCAAGAAAACCCTATTCACCACTTGTATTTTTGGATTTGTCTGGAGGAGAAGTGAGAAAAGGTGGTGAAATGAGGACAAACACCTCTATTTATACTCCAAACTTGATGTCTTGCAAATGATAATCCCAAAGCTCATCTTAAGGCTCACTAAAGGGTCAATTAGTCTAGCTTTGAGTGACTTGAATGGTGACAACTCCCATTGTCTTGTCTTTACTCAAACATAACACTAAACCTTCGTGCGTTTTAATACCGGAGTCCCGCACGTACCCTCGCATCCACCTGCGTACTCTCGCACCAGGAACGCATATACGACATTATTTATTAATTATAAATTGTATTTTAATCATTTTCCATATGTGTTTGATTACCCAACCTAGTGTACTGTCATTCGCTTACCCAGTTCCCATGTTCGCATGCTATTCGAGGTGAATACCAGCCACACTATCTCACATGTCAATAATAAACACATATCGCGATGCCAATAACTTACTTACCAATAAACATCGCAAATTAAAGCACAACAACACAAAAATTTACTATTTACCTAGCTCCCGGTGATCCCTGGTCTATTTGCGGGTCCCATGAGCATCTGAGCTGTCCGCCACGTCTGCAAATACGTCATTAATAACGACGAATTAACTTCGGGCCGTTACATTAAATACTAGGAGGCACTTAGTTGGGCTTTTTTATTTTCATTACGACTTTTTTGACAATTAATTATAACTATTTAGACTTAATCGCTAGAAGGCCTTTAATTAAGGGTAGAATAGTAAATTTAAGTGACGGATGAAAAAATTAAAAGATAGTATAGTAATTTTAACAGTTGAAATAATTAATTAAGGGTAGAAAAATAAATTCAAGTGACGGTTTAAAAACTTAATTAAGGGTAGAATAGTAAATTCAAGTGACGGTTGAAAGATTGATTATTCTTGCTTATTATGTAACGACCTATTTTCCAAATAGATCGCCACGGGGCCAATGCGGACCCACAGTCTGTCTTACCAGCGACAGCTGTGCTCTACATTGGATTATATCCCCTATTTTATCTTTTTAAATATTAATAATTATCAATTTACTGATTTAGTTGTATTGAAATCAAATCATATATTAAGTCATCATAAAATCCTCAAATTAACACAGCGGAAGCCTTACTACCACATTTACTCGGATAATAATACTATAAATATGTGAAATAAACCAATAACCTAATGTGAAAAACCCATATATAACCATAAATACCTTTGAAGTCACAAAAAGATCAATATATACAAGGTATCTCAAAATATCTCATAATCCCCAAACCCAAAATGAAAATATATATATATATATATATAATACAAACATACGAGTCAGGCAATCTCTAATCAACGGTACTCTGGCAACTTGCTCTTGCCCCTGCTCATACTAGGATCTACACTCAAGCCATCACAAAGGGCATATGACGAGTTCAAAGTAATTATTCCCAAGGAAATTAAGTGTGCAATACCGAAAGTAAATACTGGAACTTAAATAAAGCTATTAAATAAACATGCGGAAATAAATACAGGCAACTGCGCTCATCGCATGAATAGATAATAGTTAAAGCACAAAGTGTGTTCCTAGCCCCTAGGGTTAGACTACCACCATGATTCAGACTCTTCTACATAATACTGCTGGCGAGTTCGACTCAAGCAAGGCCAGTATCTGGATCCGCTAGGGGGTCGACGTGGTACCTACGATGCATCCACACGTGTCTCGATGTGATTCCCGAATCGAACTATTCACCGAGTTTCCCTGACACACGTGTTATGGTATAGTGGATGTACACACTAGAATAGAACGGAGGGAACCTAGCTCAACGTCTGCCCATATAACCACAACCAGAGTAGAATATTGAAATGAAAGAAATTGAATTCAAAATGCCAAAAGAAGTAAATACTCAAGTAATTTTAGTTGGGATACCACACACCTTAAATCGTATTCCTCGTCCTGTAAAATAAATCCCGGTCCGGCTCCTCCAAATCCCCGATATCCAAAATATCGTCCAAAATAACCTATTTCCATTTATAATTGATTTTTAGTCAATTGTATGTATTTTAGGTTGATTAGTATTGACATTACGTTCAAAATCCTCAAAACAACCTAAAATAACCATCTGATGAACACCTAGCACGCTGAAGGATTGCCCAGCTGGTGTTCATCCTCATCAACACTAACTGCCCAGATTACCTAGTGCGTTAGGGCCTCTGGCTAGCGCGCCGGTGAATCGAATTCTGAACCGCTGAATTAGATCCCCTAACTTCTACTAAAGCTGTCGACCCATCCTCACCTCGTGGGGGATAAACAACACTTTGAAAACGCCAGAGGCACAATTATAATCACCATTCATTCATCATATCACAAGATCAAAGAAAAACTTGAAAAACCACATTTCATAAAAACTCCTTAAACTTGAAAACCATTAACTCTCATACTTTCTCCACCACATTCATGATCAAACAACACCAAAAACTCAACAAAAATCAGTGATCCACACATCCCAATCCCGAATCACACAAACATGCCCAAAACTACTACCAAAAGAGAGAAGAAGAAATGAGTGAAAATCTCACCTTACTTTGATGAATTTACTCCTCCAAGTCCGTCACATCTTCATTTTGAAATCTCCAAACCCTTGAACAAACCTCCAATTTTTGAATTTGAGTGAGAGAATGAGAGAAAAGTGTGTTTGAGTGTCACGGCCCAATTTTACTAATCTTGATTAACTGCTTAATCAGGATCGCCAATCCGTGACGTGGGGCCCGCATGAGATGCGCACACAGACCAAGGCATGTGGCCGAGGTAAATTTTATATTTATATTGATGTATTCCTAGTGTTTTGTATGTGTGTAGGCTGATTAAGTCAGTACTTACAGCTATCGACCCCGAGACGTAGTCAGGGGCACTCCTCGAGTTACGTGCAAGTCGGGGTACCGAATAACGAGACTTGCGGTAAGTCTAAATTTAGTAAAATGCAATGTAATTAAATTAATGCACATTAAATCATAGCCTATGGTTATAAATTTATTAAATTGAATTGGAAATATATATATATATATTTATATTATATAAATATATAATATAAATATATATACATTCAAAAAAAAATCAGAAAAGAATTGTGAAATGACAAAAAGGGGCATTGGCTTATATGTAAAGAGGATAAGATTGAGGGGCATTTTGGTAATTTGGTTAATTTTTCTTATCTAACCCCAAAGTACCACCACCACACACTACAAATTGCAAAGAGAAGAAGAAGAACCGAGAAAGAGGAGAGGGTCCGAAGAGAGAGTCCGAGAGAGGAGAAGGAGAGATCGAAAGATCGAGACAACGCGACATTGGCGAGGTAAGTCTTTCGTTGTTGATGTTGTCATTGTTGTGGTAGACGTTAATGGTGATGTTGGTGAGATTGCATGAAGTTGATTTTTTTGAAATCAATGTGTTAATGGTGGATTGTTGATACTATGATGTTGATGTTGGTGTTGGTGTTGGAGTTGTTGTTGTGTTGGATTGAAGAAAGAAAAAAAAAATGAAGAAGATGAGGGGGACCGGGTTGGACCGGGTCAGACCTGGCCAGACCGGGTTGGACCGGGTCAAACCCGGTTGGACTGAGTCAGACCCGGTCCAGCCCCAAAAATAATTAAAAATAATAATAATAAAAAATAAATAAAAATAAAAATAATAGTAATAAATACTATATATATGTAATATATATACATAATGTATATATGTATATGTATACATAAAATATACATGTATGTATATTTATATATACACATACACATGTATATCTACAAAAAAATAAAATAAAATAATAAAAGAAATAATATATATATATATATGTATACATACATATACATATATATATATATATACAAATACACATATATGTATATATCTACATATACACATATATGAATATATACATAAAATATATCTATGTAACAAAATATAAGTAAATAAGTAAATGAATGAATCTTTCAGGGACCTAGGGGTGTTACGGGAGTTCGAGAGCGCTAGTCGGAGTGTCGCGAGGCCGGATAGCCATAGCTATCCTGTGACTTGTAAGTGAAACTGTGGGAACCCTCTACTTTATTTCATTCATATTAATTCATTTTTCTATCAATTTGATGACTTACTGTTAGTAATCTACCATCATGCTTTCTTTACTCTATTCAAGTTGAATGTTGTAATAGCATGATGCCTTGTGATGATTTCATTGACTCTTTTCTTAATGTGCTATATTTGGTTGTGAATTATGTTATAATTGATGTTAGAAATGCATGCACTAGGGTTACTGTGGTATTTGATTTGTATTCCATTTCCTTTGCGGCTTTGTAGCCTAACTTATTGTTGATATCATAGAATTTTAGAAATGAAAATCATTGAAACAAAAGTTGGAGATTATCTAGTGTCCATTGCACGAGAGATGGGTGGATTCACGGGGTCACTGGACCTCGGAGTTTTCGGCACACACCACTATTACTTGGGTGGCATCACGTAGCTTGAACTACGAGGTTGTCGACAAGTTCTATATATATATATTCAAAATTTACAAAGTATGTTGAGAGTATCTCCATACAATAGTGGAAAAAAGCTGGTTGATATTTCTCACTGCCGACCGGACGTAGATCATCTCGGCTTTGCCTGTGTCAGTCTATCTAACTCGGTTAACTGTGATATTTATATGCATTACTTTCTCAGCACCTTTTTCTGCTATATTATGCATTTAAATATCTGTCTTTAATTTGGAAATGAAGTATAGAATTCCCCGGTTATCACTTAAATATCACTATACTCACCGTCTAGTTTGTGATGGTGGGTGTAGGTTCGTCAAACAGTACTAGACCGGGCAAGGAGAAGATCGGCGACTACCTCTGAGCTCGTAGCACGTAGCTGCTGTACATGTAGGTCACATTTTTGTATTATGCTTATATATACGTCTTTTGCTTGGGTTGTTTTTGGGACGAGAGTTAGTTTACTCGACTTTTGACTTTCATTTTATCTATATACTCATCGTTTATTGCATAGTTAGATTGTGATTGTTATTTTCTGGTTTCCACATTTAGGATTTATATAAAATGCTTCCGCTAATACGTTAAAGACTTCCGCTAATTTGATAATTCTATAAAATAATAGGGAATATTCCTATCCCTGAACCCAATTCACGAGATAATAGGTAGTACAGGCTGACTAATACGTAATTAGGTCATACGTGTTGGAATTAGGGCTTAATTATGGGATTAGGCCGGGCGGTGCCCTAGATGAAAATAGGGGTCGTTACATTGAGAGTCAAAACATGCTTTTATACTTTTGTTTTCATCTCCTAACACATAGCCATCCTTATGTACATCTTATGGTTCACAATTGAGCAATAATTGACTCATTTTCCAGCCCAAATGACTCACTTACATGACACACTTGTGTACTCTTTTTGGTTTTGCATCATTTAAAGTCCCCAAACGGCCATTTCGGCATCCATTTCACATCTCAACACGCGACCTACGTACTACCGCGATACTAAACCCCGTATAGGCATTCCAAAATAATTATTTAATTTAGTTTATTCATTTCATGTGTGTATTATTTTTTTCGGCCTAGTATTTCATCTTTTAGCCTACCCAGTATCCGCGTCGACACACATATCGAGACGAATACTTAACACACAACCTCACACGTCAATGATAACGTAATTACACACATCACGATGTCGTTTAACTTATTTAAACATAAACACCGCAAATTAGACAAATCAGCACACAAAATAACTATTTACCTAACTCCAAGCGCGCTCTAGCCTAGCTGCAGGTCCCACGAGTGTCTGAGCTGTCCGCCACGTCTGCAATACGTCATAAGTGACGGTGAATCAAATTCAGGCCTTTACATATTAAGTATAGTAGATATAATTTATAAATCTTATTTTGGAGCTATAATTGATGATGGTATGAAGTTGGTAATGGACTTGAGGTCCTATAATGTTTCTTTTATTCGTCGATCAATGAATGTAGCGACCTATACATTAATAAGGGAAGCTAGTTTTATGTCTGGTCGAAATGAGTGGGATGTTGTACCCTCATTTCTTTTGAATGTATTTGCGAGAGATTTGAAATGAATAAGAGTTTGGTTGTTGTTTAAAAAAAAAGTATAGTATAGATATAAAAGGAGTTTCGCCTCCGTATATAAAAGAAAAAAGAAAAAAAAATTAAAAAAATTAAAAAATGAGAATAATTTCATGTGGGGACAATAGTTTATAAAGTACTAGCCTCCCAAGTCAAATCTAATGGTCTACAAAGTAGTGTTATGAAGAAAGACCGTTAAGCTACCTTTTTCTCTTTTGTTGTCGATTTAATAATAATATACAAGTTACACATAAATGGCGGGTTGCATTATAATTCGAATCTATTTATACATCGGTTTTCAAAAAAGAATCTATTTATTAATGAGAAGCTCAAGATCGCTTAGTATAGTGCAACCGTTAGCAATCAATGGAAGGCTTCTTCGCAAACATAATTAGCTAATCTAATTACACTATGATAGGTGTAACTATATATATATCTTGCAAATGAAAAGTTAAAATCTACCAAAAAAGGAAAAGTTAAAAGAGAGAGAATTGGATTGAAATCCGTTGTTATTTAATTAATTAAGTATTGAATTAACCAATTGGGTTGTTTATGATTTAGTATGGTGCTCGAGAGTAGAAAGTCATGGGTTGAATTTTGACTTAAGTGGAGTCGAACGACGACCTCCCAAAACTTTATCATTTGACAATTGATGTCTTTACCATCTCACCAAAGTTGATTTCTTATAAACTAAGTATTGAATTGAGTCTTGAATCTAGAAACAATATCTATTAATCATTATAACAGATGGCTTGAAGTTAAGGCTATCATACATCTAAAATTGTTGTCCTAACAAAAAATAAAATAAAATACATTAATCTAAGCCATCCCTAAAATTACAATATTTTTATTTACTCTCCTGACCAAAAGTCTTAGGAGATAACTAACACCCTTCGGTGCGAGATATTTCCCTCACCCCCTTAGGGGAGTTATCTCCCGAGAGTTATGAATACAATTACCCTTCATTAATGACCCTTTTATTATATGTCTATCTCTTTGAAGGTTATTTATGTCAATTCATATTTTTTATTATTTAAAATTTTGAAGCTTCCCTGCAAGTTTATCGGATGTTTCCTAAGAGACAACTTCCCTACATGTTCAAAGTTGAACCAAACATGAAAATATTATCTCCAAGGAGTTAGCTCCAAACTAACACAGTAAGATAGCAAAAACCAACTAAACAAGGCCTAAGGAATGGAGTGTTCAATTTTTGTAAAAGAAGACTGAAGAGCATGTGGTGACTAATTTATGTATGAGTTTTAGTGTAAAAGAAGGGGTTGCTCTAAAATGTTAGACAACATACAACGTTTGCTTTGCATTTGTAAGCTTTATTTTTTTATTTCTAACTAACCAACGTAGGATTCCCAACATCTCCAACATGGAGAAGCTTTAAAACACTTGGTAAATATTATTGCCCTTGTGGTCCTCCTCTTCTTTAAGTCTGGGATTAGTCACAACAAAAACTTCAAATACCTTAGTGATTAGTGATGACTCAGTGACGTACTAGAAAAATACTAAAAAAAGAAAAATACTAAAACGCGTTTGAATGATCTATTTACTCTCTCCATTTAAAAATGTAAGTCGTTTACGTAGGGCATAAGAATTAAGACAGTCTTAATTACGAGTGTAATTTACATTTACTGTGACGGCCCCAATTTCTGAGGCCGCCCTGTGGCCAACTGCTCCCCTGCTCATGTGCTGGAAGCGACTGCCACGTCATTGCGCCGACAAGCCACCTTACAACCTCGATTTTTGTGCTGATTAAACTAGCAGTTTATATATGATTTCAGTTTTAGATTTACAAGTTGCAAGTAGATAACCAGTATTTAATAAATGCGGAAGTCTTTAATATATAAGAATGAGCATAATAAGTTAGATTTGTTAAACCTATAGTGGAAAAACTCGGTAGTACTGTATGTATAGGCGATCAACTGTAACAGTATGTATACAAGTACAGATATGAAACAATATCCCAAAAACCCCATAAAGGTAATACAAAATATCAAAAGTAATATATACATACTCTAGCAACAAAACATGAGCAGTAAACAACAACGACCTCAGAGATAATTGCTCGGTACCTCTTTCCCCTTGCCCTTGCTCATACCAGGATCTGCGCTCAATTGCCTAACACATACAATAATGAGCCCAGTGAGTAAATTCCCAAGAGAAGTCTACACGATAACCATGAAAACAACAGTAACTTGCGAGACATGTGAATATGACCATAGTAAGAGGAATCATATTCCCATGGCTGGCAACAAACAATAATTACAGTAACATGACAATCACACATAGTGAGCATAAATCATCATTCAAGTAATCCGGTTCAACAATGATATCAATTAAAACTAGATAGAGGTGTGACGGAGTCTAACAAACTAGATCATATTTCGTAGATTTGGATGCCCCCGGCTGAGCACATCAAGCCTAGTCCACACCTGAACTACTAACGGTGATCGAAAACACATCACAACCCACCAGACACGTGCACGCTGCTACTTAGGTAGCTATTCATTGGCTGCGCCAAGCACGCGCACTACAATCTAGCCTGCTTAATCCCGCACCATGACCATCCCGATTAATCTCCGATAATGTTAACAATTCAAACACCAACCAACACATGATCACAATGCATGTGCATGACAATCGGCTAAGTAAGAAAAATGATAAATAACTAAGTAAACACTCGTTTAACCAGGACAGACCACGCATGAATTTAAAGTGTAACTTTCTCAAGGGTTTTACACACCTGAATATTCGTCACCGACTTCCAAATCCGTCAATTGAACCCGCCTAGCTCCCCGATTCCCGAGCTATGGTTCCCTAGTCCCAGAAGTCATTTATGGTGTATTTAGGGTCAATTAGGTGGGTTTGGTATATGAATTAAGCCTAAATCTCGTGAACCTTGCTGGAAAAATTCATGTTTTTGGGTCTCCAGTACGCTGGGCTATTCATCGCCATTGTTCATCTTCTCCAGGCTGCCCAGCACGCAGGGTACATCCCTGCCTAGAATTCCAAAACATAATTTAGGTTCACAGACTACCCAAACGCGATCAACATCATTCATATACTCCAATCGCATTTAAACATCGATTAAAACATGATAGAACTCAAAACCATAGGTTTAAATATGCATGTCCATAATTCCAAACTTCCTCAAAATCATCCCAATTTATCATAAATCTGACCCAAATTAATGTAATTCATCAAAACAAACCTCATAAGCAA
This sequence comes from Stephania japonica, assembly GCA_039657345.1. NCBI lineage: Eukaryota > Viridiplantae > Streptophyta > Magnoliopsida > Ranunculales > Menispermaceae > Stephania > Stephania japonica. The sequence goes on along the minus strand of CM077559.1, from coordinate 9,920,400 downwards.
CAATCTAACAAAAACAGTGGTGAATTCGTCAAAAAATCCATTTGAACCTTAAGACCACAATAACACACATTTTCTTCAATTTCAAGCTTGTGGATGTATGGATTACCTTAGATTTCATTGTTGGATGCCTAAAATCTCTCCCTATACCTCGAATTCTCTCTTCCCAAACCAGATTTGCACTCACAGAACCTCAATTTTTGTTGAGAAGGATGAGATTTGCATGGGTTCCACTCATCGAAAGGTATATATATAGTTGTGGTTATAATCTAGTGTGAACACACATCTCGAGGATGATCTAATAGTTCCTTAACTGCCTGTGTCACTTAACTTCGTAATACCTTATCTTGACACTACAGTTCTTGTAACGACCCTCAAATCTAATTGGTGACACGTGTCGTGTGTTTACAGACCGTGACCTACCGTCATGATTTGTCATATTACTCAAGTCTCGGAAATCGACACTGAGGTATATTTTATTTTTCTGTTATGTTTGTAATATTATTTATACCCAAATTAGAACACTATGTGTCCTAGTACGTGGTTTTCGTTTATAAATTGCTACGGATTTCTGTATGAGATTCGGCTAGGAAAAATAAAAATTTAGGGTATAAAACGAATAATTAAACACCGAAAAATGATAATTAGTGAATTATCAAAAATAATAAATAATTAAATAAAATGTGGGAGCAATGTTATGTTCAGGAACGTATGCGGTACGAGTCGTGAGTTGAAACGGTTCTGGAAGCACGTGTTTTGAGCGAGAAAAAAGTAGTTTTAAGGTTGAAGTCACGCATCGAAGTCATCTTGTTGTGTTAGAGTTGTTGGATCAAATGAAGAGAAACCACAAGATTAGTCTCGAGATCCGTGCGTGTGATGAAATGACATGAGTTGTATATATGTCACCTTTTCTCTCTCCTCATCCATTCATTTTCGTAGAACATGATAATGAAGAGGAGAGGGGGTTTTGACACTTTTTCAGATATATTGCGACATTGAAGAGCCACCCAATATGCGTAAAAAGGTGAGATCTTCACTCATTGCATGTTAATTTACGTTTTGGTGTTAATTTTGGGGGTTTTCGTCACGATGATTTCGGACGAATTTTTGGGAAAATGAGTTTGATTAATGATTTTGGTATCAATGAAGTGTTGGATTGATGAATTGGTGGTTGATTTGTGGATTGGAAGTGAATGAGAGTTTTTGGAATTTTTTGAAGAATTTTGAGTTATTTTTGAATTGGGGTGTTTTGTCGGGGTTTTGACGAAAAACGAGTTGAGTTTTAAGTTATTTTGGACGTCCCGAAGGGTTTGGTATAGACTCGGAACGCGATGACTCGAACCAGGGTTTCGAGAAACCCCAAAATAAGTGTTCTGCTGAACATGCCGCAAGGGACGCCGTGAGTAGTAATTTCCACGGCGTCACTCACAGACGTCTTGAGTAGAAGGAACCAAACGAAAATCAGGAAAGACGCCATAGGGATGCTGTCTAGAACAAATTGGTCACAACGTCACTCACATACGAGTTGGGTAGAGTGTCTTTTCTCTACGCCATGGAGACGCCGCCCAAGTCAAAGACGTCACGGCGTTTTGGCAGTGTAACATTGTTCACAGAGACCAAATTTTATGAAAATTTTAAAAAATTTTGGGGATTCCTCGGGTATCCAATTGAGTTGAAATACGACCCAATACCTTGAAAATCAACCCAATTACATTAATTAAATTATTATGAAAAATTGGGTAAATTAGAAAAATATTAATAGGATTTGTAAAATTGGTTAATTGACAGACTTTGAGAATTTGAGATGATAGCTTAGAGATAAGCGAGGATCGAAGATTTGTAGTTAACTGAGGTACGTTATCGTACGATTATAAGCCAGATAGGAAGTATGAATTCTTTTGTTGTTGGTTGGGTATCTTGGCGTAAGTGTGTTACGAAGGTACTTCTGGGCCATATGAGTGGGTAAGCATAAACTTTCTACGGTTGTGTTGTTCCACCCTACTGATAGCGGATTATACACTGAGTACTAGATTATTTGGACGTTGTGGTGTCTATAGTTTGTTGGTTGCTACGATGATTATAAATGTGGTGCTACAGTATTGCATTGATTTTGACCACTTATAGGCCTCCTTTGATTCTATGGACACTCAAATTTCGTTGCTCAGCTTGTCAGTTTGTTTATCATGCTAATTGTTATATTTTCTGCTTTTCAATACTGCATGATATTTTGACTATTTATTTGATAAATCTTGAATTACTGTTTAGTTTCTTTTGGCATTACTTTCTCTTTTTCAAACACTCACTGTCTAGCTTGTGATAATGATGCAGATAAAGATAGAGGTGAGACGAGTAAGGGAATGAGCTGATGCTAGGTGATCTTCTCTGAGGACTCTCGGAGCGATCCTTTCCTTTACTCAGTGTAGGTTTTTGTTCTTTTAGTTGTGATTATGTATTATATGTTTTGTTAAACACTAGGACACGTATTGGGGATTGAGAGACCAGGGATATCATGTATGATCGCTTTATATAGCTTTGATCACTAGACATGCATGTATTTATCTATTTCTCAGGGTTTCCACATGAGTAGGTTATCCATTATTTCTGATTTTCATTTTTTAGTTATAATTGATTATAGTAATTTTTGTTGCGAACTGTTTGATAAACCTTATAATCCTATAACTCACGCATTTAAATGATTAATTAAGGATATATTTGAGGATTTGAGGCTGACTAGGATACGTAGACTTCACGAGTAAGGACTCGGGGGCCCACATAGACCTAGGGCGGGGCAGGATTCAGTTTTATGGGGAACTGGGCCCATCACAATTGGTATCAAAGCATGCTAAGATTAAAGTTTTAGTACTTGTCTCTTGATTTACCTTACAACCTGCATAAAATACAAACCAGCGGAAATAGAAAATAGTTGGAACCTATAGTGGAATCCTATAATCCTAAGTTAAGGTTTAGTTGGGAAGTGAGTTGAGTTTGGGAAAAAGTAAAACTTGATTCGATATGTTATATCTGTTGTGATGTATTATACTATATCAGTAGCTATTGACTGATTCGGTGATTCGTTTTCGATTTCATATTGCAATGACTGATCAGCAAAGCCTACTGATGATAGTGGGGCTTTTGGTCGTCGTGTTATCAGTGCCGAGGATTTCCAAGCATTGACACAACGAGTAGCTACTCAGGATCAGAGGTTAGAGGAGATATTGAGGATTTTGAGGACACCAGTTGCTGCTACACCATCACAACCATCTACTTCAGGAGTTCCGATTACTCAGGAGATAGAGACACTGATTGTCAATACATCCACTGTTCCTACTACGATTGCAGCGATACTTAAAATTACTGTGTTACCACCAGTACAGGCTGAGGCAATGCCTGTAGTACCTCTTGTTCAGACTGACATAATGCCAGCTCTAGTAGCAGAGAGAGGCATTAGGGCCATAACGAAGGCTAGATAGTTGAGGGAGTTCAAGAGGCATAACCCGAAGGAGTTCTTTGGGGGTACAGATCTGGTGGCTACAGAGATGTTCCAGAAGAGCCATGAGAAGGTGCATAATATCATTGTGACTGAGGAGCACATGCGAGCCTCGATTTTGTCTTCGATGTTGTTTGGGGAGGCTGATGACTGGTGGACTACAATAATGTCTACCAGAGGGATTCTGAAGGACTGGATAGAGTTCAAGACCCAGTTCAACCTGAAGTATTTTCCTCCTACAGTTTTGAGAGCGAAGAGGAACGAGTTATCCACGATTCGACAACTAGCAGACGAGTCTGTCATGGACTATATGGGACGCTATTTACAATTGCTACCTTATGTTGGAGGTTCAACAGACAGTGAGACCGGCAGAGTCTATTACTTCACTGAGGGATTGTTACCTGATATAGGAGATGTTGTAGTCTCCACAGAGCTAGAGACTCTACAACGAGCTTATGAGAGGAGTTTGGCTAGGGAGGGTTATCTACGCACTCACCCAGAGGAAATTAGACCCGTTAAACAGGAGACACGTTTTGAGGGCCGACAGGATAGGAAGATGAGGAAGAATAGGCAGGGTTTCAGGGATAGAAGATCCCAAAGTAGTGGTTCAGTTGCTCCACTACCACGACCTGCATAGACTACAGTGATTGCACCAGTACCTGCATAGAGTTTCACTGGTCGACCACCATAGGCTACTAGACCTGCATAACAACAGAGGCAACAGTCTAAGAATAGGGATACTAGTAGAGGAGGTGGACAAACACAGACACAAAGATCTGAACAGGCACGTGCTCAAAGGTCTGGTCAAACTCAGATACTTCTACAGGGACGTGGGCAGGGTTAGACACGGGGGCAGGGTTCATCTGGTTCATGGGATACGCGTACTTGTTACAAGTGCAGTCAGATCTGTCACTTACAGTTTCAGTATTAGTTATTGACGAGAGCTCAGCCACAGCATCACCAATAGAAGTGGGAGAGAGTCCAGGTTGTTCTTGAGCCGGACCAGGGAGCGTCTCGTAACCTCGTTGAGGGTATGTCTTTGATTTGAAGTACTTTGATGCATACCATGTTTGATTCAGGTTCTACAGTTTCATTTATTTCTGGACGCATGGTAAATGCATTAGGGTTTAGACCCATTAGGCTTAGTAGACCTTTGATCCTTAACACAATAGTTGGGGACAAGATATATCCGAACTTGTTGTGTGTTTATTGTTCGGTAGTTATAAAGGGTTACAATTTGCTTGTCGATTTGAGAGTACTAGAGTTCCTAGAGTATGATGCGTTGTTAGGCATTTACTGGTTAGGAGTTTATCATGCCCATATTGATTGTTATGGGAAGATCATTACGATTCCATTGGCCGATGGTACGGAGGTTAGATCTCAAGGTACAACGACATTATTACCTATCACCAGTGATATAAAGGCTATTAGTGGTGAGAAGAGACATTTGCAAGTGTCTTGAGCGCTGTCGAGAGACTAGAGGTTAGCATTGATGATGTGCCAGTAGTGTGCGAGTTTACCGATGTTTTTCCTGACGATCTACCAGGATTACCACCACCGAGAGAGATAGATTTCATCATAGACTTAGTACCTGGGACTAGACCCATTTCTATATCGCCGTATAAGATGACACCTCGAGAGTTGGAGGAGCTCAAGAATCAGTTGGATGAGTTGTTAGAGTTAGTATTTATTCATCCTAGCATGTCATCGTGGGATGAACCGGTGTTGTTTGTGAAAAAGAAAGACGACAGCTTAAGGATGTGCATTGACTACAGACAACTGAACCGAGTGACGGTGAAGAATAAGTATCCGCTTCCTCGTATGGATGATTTGTTTGATCAGTTAACGGGAGTGACATGGCTTTCGAAGATAGACCTGAGATCAGGTTATCACCAGCTCAGGATCAGAGCTGAAGACAGGGAGAAGACTGTATTTAGTACGAGATACAACCATTATCAGTTCACGGTCATGCCATTTGGTTTGACTAATGCGCCAGTTATGTTAATGGATCTCATACACAAAGTACTGAGGACTTATCTGGATAGATTTGTGATTGTGTTCATTAATGATATCTTTATCTATTCTATGACTCATGAGGATCAAAAAGGACATCCTCGGATAATTCTACAGACTTTAAGGGACCACCAGTTGTATGCCAAGCTCAGTAAGTGTGAGTTTTGGCTACCAGAGGTCAGATTTTTGGGTTCATGTTGTTGGAGCTAGCGGTGTTTCTGTGGATTCCTCTAAGATTAGAGCTATTGTTGAATGGCCTACTCGACTACAGTGGCAGAGATCCGCAATTTTCTGGGTTTAGCTGGGTATTATCGTCGTTTTGTGCAGAATTTTTCCAGGATTGCTACACCGATGATTAGACTAACTTAGAAGAATGTGAAGTTTGATTGGGATGAGAGTTGTAAGACAACATTCTCTACTCTAAAAGAGAAGCTAACAACTGCACCAGTTCTTGCATTGCTAGAGACAGGGACGTTGGTTAGAATTCCTGAAGGATTATGATTTTTCACTTGAGTGTCATTCTAGGAAGGCTAATGTAGTTGTTGATGCTTTGAGCATGAGAGGATCTGATAAAAAGGTAGTTGTGTGCCACATGACACATGAGTATGCGTTACACGAAGTAGCTGAGATGATGAGTTCAATTGATGTGTTACCTACTACCAGGACACAGATATATGGTCAGTTGAAGATGCAGACTGTTTCACTTTAGGTAGTCTGAGAAGGACAACAGATTGATGAGTTTTACCAAAGGTTCAGTGAGATAGCTGGTAGTTCAGATTATCTAGACTGGAGTCAGTCGACAGACGCATGTCTGAGATATCAAGGGCAACTATGGATTCCATTAGTTACTGATTTGCGCACTGAGATACTTCACGAGGCTCACCGTTCATTTTTTCTATTCATCCGGGTAGGACCAAGATGTATGCTGATATGCGATGTCTTTTCTGGTGGAAAGGGATGAAAGCTGATGCGTCAGAGTTTATACGAGCGTGTGAGATATGCTAACGTGTGAAAGCTGAGCATAGGCGACCTGGAGGATTACTGCAGCCTCTTCCCATTCCACAGTGGAAGTGTGAGCATATTGCTATTAATTTTGTTAGTGGTTTGCCTCGATCATCTCGCGGACATGACAGTATCTGGGTAATTGTGGATAAACTAATGAAATCTGCACATTTCATTCCGGTATCCACTACACACAGAGTTGATAGATTGAGTATTTTCTATGAGCGTGAGATAGTCAGACTACACGGAGTTCTGTTGTCTATTGTGTCAGATAGAGGATCACAATTTACGTCATTGCTATAGCAGAGTATGCAGGCTTAGTTTGGCATGAGGATTGATTTAAGTACGGCGTACCATCCACAGACAGACGGGCAGTCCGAGAGACTAATTCAGGTGCTAGAGGATATGCTCAGGATGTGTGTACTGAAACACAGAGGATCTTGGGAAGAGTACCTTCATTTGCGCGAGTTTGCATACAACAACAGTTTTCAAGTTAGTATTGGTATAACACCATTTGAGACACTGTATGGCAGACTTTGTAGATCACCATCTTGTTAGGTGGAGACAGAGGATGCAGTGACAGTTGGGCCTGAGATTGTTGTTGATCATACTGAGAAAGTACGACATATTCGTCAGAAACTGAAGGGTGCTCAGGAGAGGCAGAAAAAGTACTATGACAAGTATCACGATGAGTTGCAATACGATGAGGGAGCCTATGTTTATTTGAAGGTTTCACCTTTGAAGGGTCATAAGAGGTTCAGAATCAAGGGGAAACTTGCACCAAGGTTTATTGGTCCTTTCAAGATTGTGAAGAAAGTCGACAAAATTGCTTATGAGTTGGATTTGTCGCCTTAACTAGTTGGAGTTTATCCAATGTTCCATATTTCGATGCTTCGACTAGATAAGTCAAGCGAGGGATGGCGACCGATGGTAGATCTGAGTTAGACTGATTTCCATGATGATGTGACTTATGAGGAGCAGTCAATTCAAATTATGGACATGAAGGTTAAGATATTGAGGAATAAGGAGATACCTTCAGTACTCTTCATGTGGCAGTGCCACGGAGACGAGGAGTTGACCTGGGAGTTAGAGTCTTATCTGCGCGAGTATTTTCTTCATTTATTTGATTCAGGTAAGTCGTTATTTTGAGTAATTATTAGATTAATTTCGAAGATAAAATTTTAATAAGTTGGAAAGACTGTGACAACCCTCAAATTTAATTGGTGACACGAGTAGTGTGTTTACAAGACCATGACCTACCGTCGTGATTTGTCATGTTACTCAACACTCGGGAGTCGACAATGAGGTATATTTTATTTTTCTGTTATGTTTGTATTATTATTTATACCCGAATGAGAACACTGTGTGTCCTAGTGCTTGGTTTTCGTTTATAAATCGCTATAAATTTCTGTGAGATTCGGTTAGGAAAAACAAAAATTTATGGTATAAAACGGATAATTAAACACCAAAAAATGATAATTAATGAATTATCAAAAATAATAAATAATTAAATAAAATGTGGGAGCGAGGTTATGTTCGGGAACATACGCGGTAGGAGTCGTGAGTTGAAACGGGTCCGGAAGCACATGTTTTGAGTGAGAAAAGAAGTAGCTTTAAGATTGAAGTCACGCATCAAAGTCATCTTGTTGTGTTAGAGTTGTTGGATCAAATGAAGATGAGCCACAAGATTAGTCTCGAGACCCATATGTGTGATGAGATGACATGAGTTGTATATATGTCACCTTTTTTCTCTCCTCATCCATTCTTCATTTTCGTTGAACGTGAGAACGAAGAGGAATGGGGGTTTCGACACCTTTCAGACACGTTTCTTGCCTAGCTTACTGTTGGAATATTTCCTTCAGCATTACAGCCATGTCGTAGGCTTCCATTAGTTCCATGTCCTTTTGAAGTTCAGGAACCATAGTTACCAACATAATGCATGCAACATCAGTAAAATCGTTGACATGCTTATTATGCGCATCCTTCACAGCTTTCGTAGCATTGGCTGGTGGGTCCTCTGGGATCGGAACATCCAGAACATACAACTTGCGTTCATGTTCTAGAACGATTCTCAAGTTTCTGAACCAGTCAAGAAAGTTAGTCCCAGATAGCTTATCCTTCTCAATGATAGATCGCAATGACAGGGGATTATTGTTACTTGAAGATGCCATTTATCTACAATAAAGATTATGAACAGTTTATTTTAGTATAGAGGAATAGACTCTCACTAAATTAACAACCCTCCTTAAACATACTGTTTATTTAGGGGACTAAAATCCATATTTCGCCTAATTCTATGACAGCTATGGCATGAAACACAGAACTAGATTATTTAGGTAGGTAACAGTGACCAATTACATCTTATGTAATTTTAGATACTTTTATGAGATACAAGACATCTTATGTCTTAGCATGTTTTTATCTCATCATATGCCTAAAACCCAAAACTATTTTGATAGTTTTATTAAGTCGGACCAATTTAAACATTTAGGTAACTCTTACCTAACTTATCTCACCAAGATAACACAATACACCCAGCTATGGCTGAAACTATATTAGTGTGATCGAGGCCTTGATAAGTGTTTAAAATTAGATGGCACAAGATATAGCGGCCCCAATTTTCCGGGGTCGCCCCGTGCTAACAGTTACTTCTCCAGCTCATGCACCAGAAATAACTGCCACGTCATATCTCTATCCATCGTCTAAGAATCTTCAAATTAGAGTTATTTATCCATAAGCAACAACGGAAGTCTTGTCTTAATAAAAGAAACATTATATAAAGTTATTCAATTCAATCTATAGTGGAAAACCCGGCGATACTTGCATATAGGCGATCAACTATACCAGTATATATATAAGTAAGGAAGTCGTTGTAGTCTCTCATCCCAAAGTAATACAAAATATCAACATAATACACTAACAACATACGTACTAGCAGGCTTCGGCGTAGGCAAGACAGATATAATCGCCAAAGATCTTCTTACCCCTCCTGATACTGGTATCTGCACTCAGTTATCACAAAAACCAGATAACGAGTCCCGTAAGTAAAATCCCAAGGAAAACCACCAGACATTTCAATTTATGAATATGAGTAGAAGCCAATAAATAGTATGGAATAATCATGCAGTTATCAAGAAAAATAATGCAGGCAACTGCTCAAAAGGAAATGCATGAATACCAACACCAAGAAAACAAACTGGGTGTGCAATAAATACCGCCAGTGAAGCTAGGATCAGTGGCCCGATCATACCCTACTCCAAAGACCCCATTGATTTGTATCGTATCCTAGTCACCAAATACATTTGAGAGAAAAGAAACCCCACACACCCGAAAAAATCATTTGGAACGCTACCGTTCCCATCACAATCGGATTTAGATTGACAAATAAATAAAGCTCAATGAATAGAATAAGAAAATGCAATAGTGGTGTTCAATTGGGTTTTACATACCTCAATCCGCGCTCAACAAACCCCGAAAATACCCCGGTCGATCATCCACTAATTCCCGACTTAATTTTTTCTTGTCTCGAGCTTCTGGGTTTCATTTGTGAAGATTAATGGTCAATTAATGGGTTTATGATGTTATTTAGGCTTATTTCTTCATTTTTCCAATTTTTAAGTTCCAGTGGACAATTAGCGCGCTAATTGATCTTTATCACTCTTCACTCAGCGTGATTAGCGCGCTAATTTCTCCAATTAGCGCGTTAATTGCTCGCTGTCCAGAAAATTTTCAAATTTAAATTTTTGACTTCAAACCACTCACAAACCCATAAGTTCAATTTCCATCTTTCCATAACTCCTCAATCACCTCAATTACACCATTTAAACATGAATTTCCATAATCAAACACCAAAATCCACAATTTACAAAAATTTCCATTTCCAAACCCATTTTCAAAACTATTCCAAATTCTCTCAAACTTGCTCAACCATCAAAACAAAGGAATACCAAGCTCATAAACACTAAATCTCAACAAAATACAGTGTTTATCACTTCAATAATTCGAATTTCCTCAATTAACCAACAAAACCAAAATCTCATAAAAACCCAAGTTTGATGAATCATACCTTGGGATCTTATTGTTGGATGCCTTGAATCACACTCTCAACTCCAGCTATGATCTACTCCCTTCTCCTTCTTCCTCCACCGATCTCTCTCCTCTTCTCTCCCAATTATCACTCTCTTCCTTTTCATTTGATCGGTCAAACATGTATATATATACAGTTGGTTCTTGATCAACTGTGTACACCCATCTCGAGGACAATCCTATGGTCACCAACCACCCTGTGTCACCCAACTCACTAACACCTTATCTTAGCACTGGTGACCTCAAACTGCCTTATTGTACATCCCGAGAAACATCCAACTGATGCCAATTTATCCAGCCACAACTATAAGACTTTACAATTCCAATTGATTTGGCCTATATAAATTACCAAATCTACTCAATAAATTCCCAAAATTTATAAATAGGGTCATACTAGTCTCCCGACCACTCGGCACCTGGTGCCCTGCGTCCCGCACGCACCCCGAGGTGATCCTACACTTAGTGCACCAAATATAATTTTATCCTAAGGTTATATTAAATTTCCATTAAATTAAATCCTCCACCTTAGTCATGCTTAATAAATTTAATCTAATCAAACCCCAACGCCCGGCTTTACTACTTCCAAACCCCCGCGTTGGCCTGACTCACACCACGAAACCCCGGCGCTCAACCTCGCCCGACATCAAGTTACACACATGTGATGTTTATATAAATAATAATAACTTCCCATCACAATAATAAACAAACAACATGCACAAATAACATAATACAAGCCTGGGTACTCATTTTCAAGTTAACTCAGCTATCCACGTAACACCCAAATTACCCGTTAATCCTCGTGATTAACACAAATCCTGATTTAATTAATTTGGGCCGTTACACAAGACTTAAGATTTAATAGAGGAATTTTATTCAGTTTTAGTGATTTTTAAGTAAACAATAAAATACCATATATTTTATTGATTTGTAGAACCACTAAACAATTGGAGATTTTTATACTATTTACTAATAAAAGAATTTTCGTGCGCTAGGATTAGTTAGATTTGGCGGTCCATTGCAGCGGTCAATAAGCGGTGAACGGACGGGGGTACAGGGGGCAGCGCCCTTTTTTTTTTAGAAGACGAATCTCAATTCTGAAAATTGAAATTCGCTATAGAAAATCATATTTTTTTCGTTGATTTTACTATACTAAATTTACCCCTTAATTTATCCAATATTAAGTCAATTAAAACATTTTTAATTAACCCGGGCCCACATCTAACTAATCATCTTATCCTAATCCAATTAGGACTTTAGATATTTGAATCCTAGCATATCACCAATAACAAACTTCCCCATATTTATCTCCTATCTAATAGGGATAACGAAACCGATTTTGCTTATATCTCATAATCTAATTTGTTATCTATCTTTATCAAATAGAAACCTCATAATAAAATAGATATAACAAGATAAATAAATAATTTTGAAAATTAATTATTTATTTTAGATTTAAGATATTTGAATCCTAGTATATCACCAATAACAAGATTCTTGATATTTATCTCATATTTTTAATTTGTTATCTATCTTTATCAAATAGAAACTTCATAACAAAATAGATATAACAAGATAAATAAATAATTTCGAAAATTAATTATTTATAAATAAATAATTTCAAAAATTAATAATTTGCAATTTCGATCTTCATCCAAATAATCACAAACATGTAATTGAATCATGAACTACTATCCCAATCGAACCTAATGGTGCCATAGATCATAGAACACGAAACTCAATTCATTAAAATTATTTAAATTAACCTAACATGGTTACTAGCATGTACGAAACTAATTTCAATTAAATCATGAATATATGTATCATATACACAAAACATGATAATAAATCTCACAGAAAATTTATGTATATCACATGTACATCAACTATTAACATGCTTTCAATCATATATCATAAGAAAACATGCAATGAGTTTAATGAAATCAAACTCGAAGGCTCTGAAACCACTGTTGCTGTTTTGGGGTTCATGCGCAGCGGAGATTACAAAATAATTTTGACAAAAACCCTAACAGGATCCGAATCTAATTCCATTAAAAATGTTTAAACTATGAAAACTTAATCATACCTCAGTTGCAATGTACCTTTCTGAAGGTTAATCGATCTCTAAGGTACTGCCAACGACGAATGCCCTCTATCAGTTGTCCACACACGAACGACGGCCGAGATTTGAAGTGCTAGCTTCGAGAGAATACCAAACCTTTTTTATTTATCTTCAAAACGATCCAGAGCATACCAAAAACCCTAAGTCGTTTCTAAAACGAAAATAGAGTTTCGGCCTTTTAATCTTTCGTTAGTGTATTCTAACTCAACGCGTCTATTTATACAACCCTTGTATATAGACGATTAAGTAAATTACACATATAACCCTACTTAAAGAAGTATAAGTGTAATACACTACAAGGACGTTTCTGTCATAAATTTTATCATATAAAATTCATTTTTCTGAACCATCTTAAAATCTCGCAAAACCATTCTTAGTGTGCAACCTAATAGGCTCATACAACGTTAGCAGTGTACCAAAACACATTTTGGTATACAAGTCATAAGCGGCCTCTAGCAAGACATTATGACTACCCAAGTTGTATGAATATCAAATCAATACAACCTAATCAATAGTGTATATAACATCCTTTTGTCACACGATATCCTTTTGATCAAACATAAGGCATAGAATTGTCGTCCAACATGTTCAATTGTACTAGTCTCGATCTCTAGGTAGACTGAAAACATCCAAGTGACATTGATCAATATCAATTCACTTAGACTAGGCCTTTTAACAGTCTAGCACATCGAGTGATCCACTGGATATCTCTCTCTATATGAGAGGGCAAATTCTATCTTGATTATACAACTTCACCACATTATTCACACAGTAACTAATCACAACCTTTATAATCGTCCGGTTAAAGACAACATTTGATTGCGTCAAATCATTGTATTCCTAATGTTGAAGTCTCTGGTAATCTCAAGTTAAAAGGACTGAATAATATATATATCATGAGAAACAACTATGACTTAATCCATGTGATGTTCTCATAGCCGGACGGTCCAGTACTTTGTTCCCTAACAAGTACTCATGATCTTGATTCGTATTCCTATACGTATGATCATCGTATGATCATCAATCAAGACTCACACTAGTCTTAATTCATTATAGTTCCCAGTATAATAATTGACTAGGGCCATTTAGGATATTTCTGTAAATACTCATGGATCTTATTATAAAGTAAACATACAAATCAATTATAATAAACAACAAATGAAATCCTCTATTTTATTAACTAAAATATATTCATAAAGACTATTAATGGATTGACCTAGGGCACATTTTCCAACAGTTGCGACGTCAAGGAGCGACATAATACGCGTAAAAAGGTGAGTTCTTCACTCCTTGTGTGTTAATCTACGTTTTGGCGTTAATTTTGGAAGTTTTCGTCGCGATGATTTTAGATGAATTTTCGGAAAAATGTTGAAAAATGAGTTTGATTGATGATTTTGTATCAATGAAGTGTTGGATTGATGAATTGGTGGTTGATTTGTGGATTGGAAGTGAATGAAATATTTTGGAAATTTTTGAAGAATTTTGAGTTATTTTCGAATCAGGGTGTTTTGTCGGGGTTTTAACGGAAAGTGAGTTGAATTTTAAGTTGTTTTGGACGTCCCGAAGTGTTTGATATAGACTCGGAATGCGGCGACTCGAGTCGGGGTTTCAAGAAACCTCGGAATAGGTGTTCTGTTGAACACGCCGTGAGTAGTAATTTCCACGGCATCACTCATAAACGTCTTGAGCAGAGGGAACCAAATGAAAATTAGGAAAGACGTCATGGGGACGCCATCTAGAATGAACTGGTCACGATGTCACCCACATACGAGTTGGGCAGAGTGTTTTTTCTCTACGCCGTGAAGACGCCGCCTAAAATTTTTAAAAAAATTTTGGGATCTCTCGAGTATCCAATTGGGCTCAAATACAACTCAATTCCCTGAAAATCAACCCAATTACATTAATTAAATTATTATGAAAAATTGAGTAAATTAGAAAGATATTATTAGGATTTGTAAATTTGGTTAATTGACAGACTTTGAGAATTCGAGATGATAGCTTAGAGGTACGCAAGGATCGGAGATTTGCAGTTAACCGAGGTACGTTATCGTACGATTGTAAGCCAGATAGGAAGTGTGCATTAATTCATTATCCATTTATTGTCAATTATATTGAATTGAGCTTTTGTTGGAATTCCATTCTTTTGTTGTTGGTTGAGTGTCTTGGCGTAAGTGTGTTACGAAGGTACTTTTGGGTCTATATGAGTGGGTAAGTGTGAACACTTCTGCGGTTGTGTTGTTCCACCCCACTGATAGCGGATTATACCCTGAGTACTGGATTGTTTGGATGTTGCAATGTCTATAGTTTGTTAGTTGCTGCTGTGACTATAAATGTGGTGCTACGGTACTGCATTGATTTTGACCACTTATAGGCCTCCTTTGATTCTGTGGACACTCAAACTTCGTTGTTCAGCTTGTCAATTTTTTATCATGCTAATTGTTATATTTTCTGCTTTTCAATACTGTACGATATTTGGACTATTTATTTGATAAATCTTAAATTACTGTTTAGTTTCTTCTGACATTACTTTCTCTTTTTCAAGCACTCACTGTCTAGTTTGTGAGATGTTGCAGATAGAGATAGATGTGAGACAAGCAAGGGGAAGGAACTGATGCTAGGTGATCTTCTCTGAGGACTCTCGGAGCGATCCTTTACTCAGTGTAGGTTTTTGTTCTTTTGGTTGTGATTAAGTATTATATGTTTTGTTAAACACTAGGACATGCATTGGGGATTGAGAGACTAGGGATATCACGTATGATCGCTTTATATAGCTTCGATCACCAGACATGCTTGTATTTATCCATTTCTCAGGATTTCCACAAGAGTAGGTTATCCATTATTCTTGATTTCGATTTTGTAGTTACAGTTGATTATAGTAATTTTCGCTGTGAACTTTCTGATAAACCTTATAATCATATAACTCACGCATTTAAATGATTAATTAAGGATATATTTGAGGATTTGAAGCTGACTAGGATACGTAAACTTTGCGAGTAAGGACTCGGGGGCTCACGTATACCTAAGCCGGGCGGCATTCAGTTTTATGGGGAACTGGAGTCGTCACAGTCCTTGTATGTACACATTGTGTGTCTCGAGGATCATCCTATGCGTCCCAATTTTCCTAGCCATACTATAGGATTTTAATTAATCAACTAATCTAACTTATACACCTTAGTTAGGCCATCCTATAATTCTCCAAAATTTATGAATGAGGTCACACTAATTACCAACTACCTGGCGACCAATGTCCCGTACCTCGGCTACCCGACACCCAATACCCAGTCCCCGACACGCACTTCATGACATATATCCAACTCGTTGCCTTGCCCGATATCAATGTTCACGCGTGTGATATTTTATACATTTATTCACAACAATAGGCGCTACATCATACACAAATATCATGAATATAACCTGGGTTCTCACATCCGAGTCACCCAACAATCCACGTAACGCCCGAATTAACTATTAATCCCCGTGATTAACACTAATACCTAATTAAATTAATTTAGACCGTTACATCTACGTTCGTTAACATTAAATGAATTGAAGAGTTAAGAAATCATAAATATTTGAATTGTATAAGAGTAAAATAGGTAAAAAAGCAATAAATACACTATCGAATTCTGATGACAACTTACAATTTTGAACAATAAGTTTTTGCTAGAATGACTTATATTTTTAAACAAAGGGAGTATTCATGTGCGGAATGTTTTTGTCAATGTCCTCAAAGGATCATGAAGTCATACGATCCATTCGTGCGCGCTTCGAAATGTAAGTATACACAAATATCAGTGCATTACACATAAGTCGACGTTGCATGAACGACTCATGTGGCTTCGATATGACTTTTTTGGTATAACTTGCATCACCAATTAATAGAGCGAACAACATTTGTTCTCAAAAAAGTCAATCATACACAAGACTCTGCATGGAAAAAATCAACAAACAATGATTCAACCTTGCGGCTGTCCTAACCCTAAAATCTCTTTTTTGAGTTTTCTCCCTTGATTCAATATCTTGAACTACTGTTGATCTTTTTTTTTGATCGATGGCGGTTTAAATCTTCATCTCTCCATGTTTTATGTATTCAATAAAGTATAGATCTTTTCAGATCTGTGAAAATTGGATCTACTTGGTGCGGTACATTTTTGTAACGACCCCAGTTTCACAACCTAAAACTGGGCCCCTTCCAGCCTAGACTTACGTGGACCCCGAGTCAAACCCTTGTCGAGTCAATGCAAACCTAGTCGGCATTCCTTACCATTTATCATTTATTAAGCAATTAAAAGCTAAGTTAATCAAATTAGTGAGTTATTCAAATAGTGGCGAAAGCAATTAAAACTCAAATTAAATGAACTAACTCCAACACACTCAATTATGACAACCTAGAATGTGTAAACCCCGCATATGTATATTATCATCAATAAACAAGTCAGATGAGAGTATCATCATAATATACATGTCCCAAGATCTCTCATAATCCATATCCCATATTGTAAAACAATAATATACGATAATACAAAATCACCTGCATTAGTCAAGAGAAGAACCGCTCCGGCATCCTCAAATCAAGTCACCTAGCTGAGGAGCCTTCCCCTTACTAGACTGCGGATCTGCACTCAATCAAACATAAGAATGACAAGCCCAAGTAACGCCAAACAGGACATATATACAAATTTCAAAATAATAACTCAGTCTATATTCATGTCGATAGAAAGAAAGGTACAGGAAATGCATTAATAAATAAATACTGTAAATAATTGTAAATCAATCGAAAATGAGTGTCTTAGAAATAATAGAGAGATGCAAGTAGTCCCAACCAAATGGTCGTTGAGTCGAGGAAAAACACCTACAAGGCTCAGAGTTTAGGAAGTGGTACACTCACACTATCCTAAAGTCTACGTAAATAAGATTCCATGGTAGTTCAGATAAGTCCGGGAATCCACTTCGTGTTTACCTATTTGGTAAACTTTAGATTTTTAACTCTTAAATTATTTTTAAAATAGGAAAGTTAAAGTGGTGGTACACTTTTTGGGTTACATGCACCGGGGTGTCAAACGCCCAAAAAGTCTCGTAATCCACTTTACTACTCTTTCTCAACTTTCTCATATTTTTCTCAGGATTTTTTGAATTTTTTTATAATTTTCGTCAATTTCAAGTTTTACGAGGTAACAACTCCAAATTTTTTTATTTATTTAGGTCAAAATATAATTTTTCAGCATTTTCAGCTTTTTTATTCTTCTTTATTCTTCTTTATATATATATATATACCTTCTTCTCCAATTTAGAACTAGAGACAACCCTAAACCCTAAACGTCTCTAGTTCGATCAATTTTATTTTATTTTTCAATTCATTCATTCTTTCTTTTCCTTCTTCAACAATCAATCAACACAACAACCTTAACTCCAACATCACGATTAACATACACAACAAGTCAACAACAATAACAACACCCTTAAAAACACAAGTTCTCACCTTTACCAAGCTCGGACTCCTTCGATCTTCGTGAAACCAACGTGTCGACCGCATCGTCAACATGGCCTCTTGCAAGCTCTCTCTCTCCCTCTCTCTTCACGCAATTCCCCTCTCTCAGTCTCTTTTTCTTTCGATTTGTGAGAAATTGGGGGGGGGGTTGCTAGTGATGTTTGTTTGGATATTATGGGGTTGGTCAAATGACCAAAATACCCCCATCCTTATCTACTCTCCTTTATAAAATCAATGCCCTTTTTAGTCATTTCACATTTCTCTTTTTTTTTATTTCTTATATATATACATACACTTGTATTTTTTTAAGCCTATAATTTCGTTGTGCATGTCAATGAGCACACTCGGGTGTGAACACAACCGTACAACCCACGTGTGTCGCCTATAACCCCGCTTATCACTCGACGACAACTAATTTATTATTTTCATTCGTTTTGTCAGTGTTTTATTTAAATTTATTCCCCCGGGACACCGTATATCCGTAATTAGTCTGCCCAGTACCTGTTCTGCATTTTTCCCCATACCGAACTCAATCCATAACACCAACGCGTATGCACAAACGTCCTCGCATGTTGGAAACATTGAAATTAATATTCGGGTAATAAATAAATAATACACAACACCAGACAAAAATAACATACTCGGCATTGACTACCGAGAATTGGACACGCGTATCGTGACAAGTGGGCCCATGTACGACCTAAAATGACACGTGGGACAAGTTAGATTTTAAGATCGTTACAGTTTTCCTCAACGCTTATTTTTAGATCTGTGCGGTTGTTGGGTTGATTCTTATTTTTAGTTTTATTTTAAGGTAGTTATCTTCCCTTTGTTGGAAGTATTGATTGTCTTCCCATTGTCGAGAAGTTTTAGGTTTTCTTTTCCTCGTTGGGAAGTTTATTTATTCGTTATGTGGTTCTAACGGGTGCTTGTGTATTGTAATTTGTTTCAATGTTGTAGAGAGCAATCCTTGATTATCAAACTTTTTCAATTTCACAATTGCATTCACAACCATAATAATGGTAGTTCTTTTGAACAATTAGGATTAGCGAATCAACGTATTTTTTTGTTCTATCTGGTCCTGTACCGAGCCATTAATAATTAATGAAACTTCTATTTTTCTTCAAAAAAAAAAAAAAAAGAGTCAATCATACACAGTGTATGGGCCGGACCAAAATGAGTTGTAAGTTGTATCCCATCTTTCAATTGATCCACGGTGACCAACTAATGGGCTTAAAGATTCTTGGCGAAAGACATGTTCAACAAGCCCAATTAAAAAGAAAAAGTGTGAGCTGCCAAGTCTAAACCACTGTGCAACAAGAGATAAAAAAGATAGAATTAACAGCGGTATTTTATGACACCACACATGACAGAAATAACCTCGTATAGATAAGTCCGTTAGCTCATGTAATCTCTCCTATCTTTCAACGCTATCCAAATCCGTGATTTTGTTTCTTTAATTCTCGTCATTGACTAAACAAACCCTACCAAAATCAAATTCTACACCACACAAGTTCAAGAAATTCAACTATTCAATCAAGCCCAGTAGTTATGACAAGTGCATGTTAAAATGGGCTTTCTTGCTTAATCAAAATTTTTCTATCTAAATCCCTGGTCGCCACAGCTGATTCCAATGTTGTACCAAAAAAATTAGGCCTAGTGGAATATCTGTGACCTTCATTGTACCTTCTTAGGAGAATAATTGCCTTTTAAGCTTGATCACATAAAAAAGTTTTGTTCATGCCCACTTCTAATTTTGTTTTTTTTCAGCAATGCAACAATGGTGGTGGAAGGTATGGAGTAGAAAAGGTGCCACTACGAAGAATCCGATCGAATCCCCACTTTTAATTTGGTTTAAATCTAATCACTATAAAGAGATGAGATAGTTTGTGTTTAATTTTTTGGGTACATAATAGTTAGTGTTGATTTGGTATCTGTTTTACTAGGCTAGGATGAATTGAAGGAGAACACGTGGCTATGCGTGTGATTTGACCGGTTTTTAGGCCTCTTTGAATCCAATCTCATATCACTTTCTCCCCATATATGTGAGCTTCAAAGAGTGCGTGATTTACAAAAACTTGATAAACATTTTTAGGCCTCTTTGAATCCAATCTCATATCACTTTCTCCCTATAAATGTGAGCTTCAAAGAGTGCGTGATTTACAAAAACTTGATAAAGAGGGTGTGATTTAGAGAAACTTGATAGGTTTTGATCAGAAGTTAGAAACACAACATGGGTTCTTCAGAGGCAGAACAGCAATCAAAGATGAACAAGCACTCTTGTGTTTGTGCAGTTGTTGCTTCTATGATTTCAATCATATTTGGCTATGGTATGCATTACAAACTCAATATACCTATGTTTGTTGGTTACCTTTCATTCATCATGATTCATGATTAGTACTGTTTGATTGCTTTGCAGACACTGGTGTTATGAGTGGAGCAATGATCTTCATCAAAGAAGATTTGAAAATAAATGACACCCAAGTAGAAGTCTTGGCTGGAATTCTAAACTTGTGTGCTCTAGTGGGATCTCTCACTGCTGGGAGAATCTCTGATTACATTGGCCGTCGATATACGATCGTTCTGGCTTCGGTGATCTTCCTAGTAGGGTCAGTTCTAATGGGGTACAGTCCATCCTACGCTGTCCTAATGACGGGTAGGTGCACCGCCGGCATTGGTGTTGGTTACGCGCTTATGATAGCGCCCGTCTACTCCGCCGAGATCTCTTCGCCTTCCTATCGCGGCCTCTTGACCTCTCTGCCTGAGCTCTGCATCAGTCTAGGCATACTACTTGGGTACATCTCGAATTACTTCTTCGCTAAATTGCCTCTCAAACTAGGCTGGCGAACGATGCTTGGCATTGCAGCAATCCCTTCGTTGGCACTAAGTTTCGGTGTTCTAAAGATGCCCGAGTCGCCTAGATGGCTTGTAATGCAGGGCCGCGTTGGAGATGCAGAGAAGGTGCTGCTCAAAGTCACTAATACTAAGGAAGAAGCAGAATTGCGCCTTTTAGACATAAAGACCGCTGCAGGTATCGATGATTCTAGCAATGTCACTAGGCCTAATACGAAGAGGTCTAGCGGCGAGGGAGTGTGGAAAGAGCTGCTTTGGAAGCCTACACCTCCGGTTCGCCGCATACTAATTGCCGCTATAGGAATCCACTTCTTCGAGCACGCAACAGGGATCGAAGCAGTGGTGCTATACAGTCCTAGGATATTTAAGAAAGCTGGAGTGATGGCCAAAGACAAGCTCTTGCTTGCAACAATTGGTGTTGGCATCACCAAGACTTGTTTCATCTTGGTTGCTACATTTTTTCTTGATAAAGTTGGGAGAAGAAAACTTCTATTAACAAGTCTTGGTGGCATGACAGTTGCATTAACAATGCTTGGCATTGCCTTGACAGTGGTGGAACACTCTGCAACAAAATTGTTATGGGCCTTGGGGCTCAGCATTGGGTCTGTTTATGTTTTCATCATGTTTTATTCGATCGGGCTTGGGCCAATTACTTGGGTTTACAGCTCGGAGATCTTCCCACTGAGGCTTAGGGCCCAAGGAGCGAGTATCGGCGTGGCGGTGAATAGGTTGATGAATGCAACAGTGTCTATGAGTTTCATATCCATCTATAAAGCTATTACAATTGGAGGGACTTTTTTTCTTTTTGCTTGTATTGCAGTGTTGGCATGGTTCTTCTTCTTCTTCTTTTGTCCTGAGACTAAGGGGAGGACTTTGGAAGAAATGGAGATGGTGTTTAGTAAGAGAGGTAAGGCTAAGAACAGTGATGAAAGGGTGGATGTTGAGTTAGAGAGTAGAACTAGAGCTGTACCTAGTGTTTAGATTATTATATATACTTCAAAACATATGTTTTTGCTAGCTCTTGTTGAATGGTAAAAGATAAATTGAGAATTTCACCTTCTTTTTTATTTTTTATTTTTATTTTTTTTAGTATACCATGTTAGTGAATTAGAGAAATTCATCACTATTGAGGGGTTTTAAGTTGCGGCCCAGCTATGTGCAAACCACTCTTTACTAAGGGCAAATCACTCTTTATTTTTTTTCACTCCACTTCCAAAAATTCTCTTCTTCCTTCTCATGTAGTGCACCTCGCACAAACGCCACCTTCAACTCAGATATTCCCCTCCGACCACCGGCTATGCGAACTTGCGATTTCGAAGCCCACTACCATCGTAAGAGTCGATTTCTTCATATTTCTTGCTGGAAAATCATGTTTTCAACTGTTTTGAATGTATTTTATAGGGTTTGGACAATTTTTTTTTCTTGCTAGGATATTGTTTGTTTGCGTTGTTCGTTGACTATTTACCATAAAAAAAATGGAGGATGGACGTGTAGAAGATACAGATGTGTAAGATGGAAATGTATTTCTTGAGTTTTCATTCAATTTTTAAATTTTTTTTCGTGTTCAAATCAAGGATTCCGCCTCTGGTTCGGCCTCACAAAAGAGAGCACATAGCTTTTGCTCAGTCTGTCGAGGCCAATTGAAACATGACTGTTCGGCCACCTATGACCGAGCAAACATTTGTATTTGTTCAAACCAAGTTATGAACTCTACAATGTAGTTCGGTCATCAAAGACCGATTAACATGCATTGTTCGGTCACCTTCAACTAAACAATCCACTGTCAATCGGTCCTATGTCATCGATCGAGCGTCGACCATCAACAACGCACCAATCGACCAACATATTAGATAATAAATCGTTACAAACACATATACAACTACCAAAATTGTTTAAAAATAGTAAAAAAATTGTTAAAAATCCATATTAATGGAAACAACCCTAAATCGACCAAGTTTAGTCACTGATTGCGCGACGACTGCCTGGAAGCAATATGAAACAATATCTAGGGTGAGAGCAAAGATAAACAGAGGTGATACGAAGATCGACCGAGTTGATGTGAAGATGAATAACAATAATGGGGTGAATGTGAAGATCGACCTACGGTTCGAGTCTATTATCCTTCTTTGTGTTGTTAGGAATAAGGGTGCACAAGGACAAGGGCTTTTTGAACAAAAAATTAAAAATGATTTGCCCTTAGTAAAATGTGGTTTGCACATTACCGGGCCGTTTAAGTTGGACCTACAATTTGGGCATGGATTCCAATTTGGTCTAACGAATAAAATTAAGGCCGCCCACTTCTTATAAAAATGGTCTTGTTCGTGTAGAACATTTGTTCAACTCACTTTCAATGATGATGTAAAATTTGATAAGCACACTTTAGTAATGATAGATTTGATTACAATGTGATTTATCACCATTAGTAGCAGGGGCTCAGTTTTGGTGAGGTTGAGAACTGTAAGGTTGTAAGGTTGACCTATCTAAATGCGACAAGTGTCATGTCGGGTATTTATTTTTGAGAAGGAAACTTTTGTTTTGATTGCTTCTAATATTCAACATGCCACATGTCGTATCTAGATAGATTAACCTTACAACCTTGCAATTCTCAACCTCACCAAAACCGAATCCCAGTGTGGCAGAACCAATTCAACCTCTATGATAACTTTTTTAAAAGTAATTAGCTCATTTTGAAATAAATACCAAAATTATTTTATAAGTTCTACAAGGACACAGTTTGAGCCGATATATAAATGCAAATTTAAAATTATTCATTAAATTATCGAGTTTTTAACACTTTTGGGTAGAGTCTGGTCTATATTAGTCTTACAACTCAAGCTCGACCCACATTAGTAGACCGAGCTGATGAGTATATGTCTTAGTAAAATTCGCCTTCCATAATTAAATTTTCTGATTCTGCCATCACAATCACGTTGTGGTCCTAAATAGAGAGGTCGAGCAGTACTGTTGGTGTGAAGCCTAATTTCTAACAAGTGGAGTGGAAAGTGCTAGCGAAGAGCAAGTAGAGGACAAGTGCATGCGAAAGTCCCACCAGGTTTTGGAAGGAAGCGGGGTGATGACCCAGATTTGAAAATTCAGTGTTTGTTAAAGGAAAGGCACACCAAATTAATGAAGTCGAAGTGAACATGTGATGATCAGCTGGCCATGAGACTCCACAATGTATTACTCAGATGTGTGGTTTGTAGTAAGTGAAGATGACTACATATCTACATTTATCTAAGTTGCACATCAACCGTACGTTTGACAACTATTTACTATACTACCTAACGTATTTCCTTTAATTATTGTTTGTTTTCAACTTTCAACGTGCACCGAGATTATTGTCGCATAGGTCAACACCGTCCGAACCTGAACTCTCCAAATTTGTTCACTATTCTTGTTGTGATGTGGATTAAGTTATAGTCTCACATCGATTAAGTATGATTTCATAAATAACTACCTAAGTATGAATCTTTCTTCAACTGGTACTGAAGTTTTTTGAAGTAAAACCCACATGCCGATTGCCCCTTAATTAAGGGCATATACCTACCAAAAAAAAATAATAAAACCCCCACATCTAAGAGTGCAAAGAAGTTAATTTGGGGCAGTGTACTTGTGCTCATCAACATAAATCGTAATATAATTAGGGACTGCATTGTTTTGCTCTAATTTTAATTAGTTTAAATATCATTTCATATAAATTAACAATAATTTTTTACTCTCAGACTCTTAAAGTTCGGACTCTTAAAAGGTTTTTAAAATTTTTTTATTTTAAAGTCTTCCTCAAATAATAAATAATTTTAAAATAATAATTTGTAACACTCATTTGATATTTGTAAAAATTTTAAAAAACTCTATAGGTCCGAACTATAAGAGTCAAAACATACTTTTTGTTAAAAACTAACTTAAAATTTGATTGCACGTGCCGTTTACTAAAGTTGAATACTTGTAACATCTTCCAATATGATATGCCTTCTCAGTTTTCACCTGCACCTAACTTGGTTAGCCATGCAAGCAAGAAAGGTTTTTGTTTTGTTTTTTTTTTTTTTTTTGCAATCAGCAATAAACTTCAACCTTCACAACCTTTTTTCTTCGCATTTTGGAGTAAAAACTCACTAAGCTCGTACATAAACTAGTTACCAAACATACTCTCTCTCACCTTGGACGTACTAGGCCTAATATATATTACAAAAATTGAACAATTTCCATAATGCAACCCCATTTATATATTATAATATTTAAAACATGCTTCCTCATATTAGGAATTGATACAAATTTTCCTCAATTACTTAATTATTTGGTATCAACCAAAATAAATGATAATGTGAGAGGGAAATGGTGATCTAAAAGTTAATGGTGATGATTAACGCCACAAGCAAGTATTGTTATACAAAACAATATTTAAACGGTACATTATTATAAGTAAAAATGAAATTACAAATAATTAACAGCAGAATTGAACAACAAGTAACATTAATAAAAATATTTAACCGGAGGCTTGCACAATAGCAATGTCTTAAGACAAAATTTTTTTTTAATTCGGTGACTGAATCTTCAAATAAATCTGACCCCAAGATACAATCGGATGTCCTTTTGAAACTAATTAAGTTCACCAATTTCGAAACAGTGCTCAAACTGAATTTTGCTTCTCTTTCAAATAATATGTATTTCAAAATTTTAATAAATTTTCAATATTTCAATTCTACTTATGTAGAATTTGACAAACTATTTCAAAGCAACGTGACTCTTTAATTCTAAAAATTAATACTCATTGGTATTATTAACAGCTGCATCTGTTAACAACTTAAAACTGAATTAACTGTCAAAATAGTTAATTTGGAAATTAAGAAAAATTTAAGTTAGTTTTTTTAAGTAAAATAAAATTTTCATTAATCATGATGGCTTACATTTGGTAGAACAAGGCGAGGCATAGAATCAATTACCATGATAAAAACGCATTGATTTGCTAATCCTAATTATTCATCAGAACATTCAACTGTCATAGAGTTGATTTTATGCCAAATTGGTTAAAATATTTCAACCTTTAACAACTTTTGTTATTATATCCTAACCTTTTTGAATTTGTTACTATATCCTAATATTTCTAGGTTGATAAATTTGTATCTCAAGTTATATTTTAAGTCTAAATTTGATGAAGTGACTCTTAAATGATGAGCTTAAATAATAAATTTAATAAGTATTTTAGTAATTGTAAGTGATAAGGTAGCTTTTTAAGTCATTATATAGGTTCTACCTCATCAAATTTGAAGTTAAGAAGTGACTTAAGATACAAAATTTTCAATTCAACTGTCATAGAATATTTTAGTAATTGTAAAAGGTTAGGATATTTTAACCAATTAAGCTTTGATTTTATAAAGCTAACAAATCTAAGCCTAAAGGCCGCCCAAGGCTCTATCTTTGATTTTAAATACCAAATTCTACTTGGGCTTACCACATTGGGTTTTCTAATGCAAAGCTATAGAAATGGTGTTTGTATTTAAAGAGTTTCAACAAATATATGCTGAATGATACAAAGGCGGTCGATGAAATCAACTTGCACCAATCTATTGAATTATTGGAAAGACACGCATGCAGATCAAAATGAGTTTGTCCCTGTGTGTATTGATATATATAACTTGTAAAGTTGAACTTCGACTCTTAAACCAACATATAATATATAAGTAATGGTAGACTATGGTTCTTCTACATGCATCTTACGAGTCGACATCATGTATCTTATGAGTTGGTGAAAACTTAACAAGACACTGATACATATTCGGGTTTAGGTAGAAACTCAATTTCATCCTAAACAACAAGTCCGCCCACCACCAAAATATAACGTGCAAAATAAATATGACAAGAACACGTTGGCGCTACAAATGATCATAGAGTTCGCTTACTTTATTTTATTTCATTTTTTATACGAGTTTGAGCTTTCACGTTACACCTAGTAGATAAATTAAAAATCCTACCAAAAAAAAAGATAAATTAAGAAAAGGATATAATGAAAAATAAAAAGAAAAGTATATATACAAAGAACGTAGCCACCTTGAAATCTTTTTTTTTTTTTGGTAGAAACCCTCTTGGCACCTAATTTTACGGTTATGAGAAATGTATATTAATTTATCACCAACTTATATATATATGTATGGGGTCCCATAATTTTGTTTCTTTTATCTCCAAGCCAGTGCACCGACCTTCATGCAATAAATATATAATATGAACTAATGATTTAGATGCCCAAATGATTTAGTATGAAATTTGAGAATTAGAGGTCATATGGGTTTGAAACCTGATGGGGAAGTTCTCTTTCTTAATTATAAAAAAGTATATTACATGTAATATGTTATCTTCACACCAGGGCTGGTCCTAAGTATTTAGAGGCCCGAGGCAAAATTATAATTTGGTGTCCCTTAATTATAATTAAATATTTGATAAATAAATTTGCACTTCACGCACACAAATTACTTCAAATCAAGTAAACTTAACAATGCTTCAAAAAAAAAATACTAAAGTGTAACGACACTTACAAAATATAAAGGAGATGACAAATCAACCAATGGTTGTTTGGTAAAATTGGAAACGGGTTGTTGTCCCTTAACTATTGACTCGAGTTCGAGTCAATAGTTAAACACAATAAAAAAATTAGTAACTCGAGTTTGAGTCCTATAGATATAAACACCAACGTTGAGAGCTCCCCGGCCCCCACCTATACGGTACGTGACTCGGGGCAAATGAACTCAGAGTAGTCGGATAGTCTAGATACCAAGTGGTTTAAACTAAGAAAAAATGAGAGGACAAATCTCTAACTACCTGTTTGGTTGGGGTATTAGGTTAGCTAAACCTAGGATTAGGGATAAGTCCATTGTTTGGTTGGAGAGTTAAGTAAGCAACAGGCTTACATAAACCCCCATATACCAGCTTACCAAATGACAGGGGGGACCCTGTCATTAGATAAGCCCATCCAACTTTTGAGGTGAAATGTCGAAAATGCCCTCATTGTTTGAACAAAACCTTTTGCCCTCATTGTTAAAAACCTCAACGACAAAGAAGAAGACCAGAAGAAGACCCTCGACGACGAAGAGGTGAACAAATTTGCTCTTCTTCACCTCGCTTACACAGCCAAAGAAAAAGAACCTCGACGATGATCTTCACATTTCGATTTCGATTCCACATCGCCCTCAATTTCGATCTTCACATCGCCCTTACATTACCCTCGATTTCGATCTTCACATCGACCTCGACCAACACAACGACGTCTCGGTTGATTTCCGCATTTTCTTCAAGGGGCATCATTTGCTCTCTCCATCTAGTATGGTCCCTTCCTTGTCGCCACTCTTTGCCCTAGCTACCTTTCTTTATCTTCCTCATTCATTAATGAAATAGTATGATGTTTTAGCACTTGTATATGCTTCTCTATTTTGTGTATATGCTTCTGGTATGCTTCTGGAATGCTTCTTTTTGTGTATATGCTTCTGGTATAGCGCCATCTCTTTTCGAACTCATCTTCATGGGGTTCTTCTACATGTAGAGATTGGTGAGCGGTGACCATTTTAATTAGAATAACATATATTCGGTCCTAAATTACTTTTGGCCATTGCATTGCTCTGTAAAATAACATATATTCGGTTCCAAATTAATTGGAGTCGGCTATAGGTAAATACAAGCTCTCTGCACTGAATTAAAGAAACACAAAAACCCCCATAATGATAAAAAGCACAAACACATTATCATCTGAATGTACCGTCTTATTTCATTCTTTATAGACAAAATTTTGCTTCAGTTACAACTTACAATGCAGTACAAGTGCAAACAAATCCATAGAGAAATGATTTTGGTGTGCAATGAATTTCAATAGGCATATTTCACAGAGAATCAAATAATACAATTCATAAACTAAGCCTACAAGCATTAGGCTCTGGATATTTTTAGGCATGGACAGTAGAAAATCCTAAAGACAGTAAAGCACGTGCTAATTTTGGTGTGTAATGGATTTCAAGAGGCATATTTCACAGAGAATCAAATAATACAACTCATAAACTAAGCCTGCAAGCATTAGGCTTAAGATATTTTTAGGCATAGACAACAAAAAATCATAAAGACAGTAAAGGAAGTGTTGTGAATTTCATTAAAGGATTTAAAAAGGTGAATTCTAGAGAATAGACGTAAGATCATAGAAAAAGGACACAAATTAAAGAGATAAAAGAAATCGGATATAATTAATCTGTTATGAGTCTTTCTTTCTCATCAAGGCAGATTTCAAGAGTCGTGCTCTCTTTATTATGGTATGCAGATTGATTTCAAAAAAACAACCCTATGGTTCTTCATTTTAGAAGTTTTGTTCGTCCACAAGTTCAAGTCAACCCTAAACCCTAAAACCCTAAATACTTTAATACATTAACATTGCAATATGCGACTGAGACATTAGAAACTTAATTTTTAGTTAGTATTTATACATTTCATGGAGTACTTAATGAAATAATCAAATGAGAAGTTTGTTTTGTTTAAATATCGATGGCTCATTTTTATTGAAAACCTTGGTTTGGAAGCTTGGAACCATGTTGTTGGCATGTAAGCATATTTTTATAGAAGCTAGTTGTCATGTTCATTGTCTCCCTCTTGTACGAGACTTTATGATGATAGGATTGGGATTACTTAAGGTTCCCAGACACTCTTTTGGTACCGAATTTTATGATTGTTAGAAATCGATGGCTTCTCTTTTACACGTTAGTCAATTAGAATCACTTCACATGTGGTACAATATTTCATTAATGCAATTAAACCAACTTATCTTGATATACTTTATATACATTTTGTAGTTTTTTTTGAAAACAGACATTTTGTAGTTAAGTATTCAAAACCATAAGTTCATCTTTGATAGAATCTTTCAATATTGAGATGCTCTAACAATGTGACAAAGACAAGATTGTGTATTTTGTTTGTTATGGTTGTGTAGTTACAATAAAGGTTGAGTTCAGCGACTGAGATCGTGTTCATGCATGCGCTTTGTATTTTTTTTCTTAAGAAAATCCAATTGTATGAGACTATTTGCATGCTCCCCACCGTGAATAGAGACCTAACAATCATTTAGTTCGTTTTTGTCTTCCTTGGCCTCTTATGCTATCCTACACGTATATAATACAAAACAAAGTTTAATCCCCTCATGAATCTTAGTTGTTGTAGATTATAATTGTAGATCATAATCAAGTTTTAACGTAATCTACTAGCTTATATTATGGGGGCATTTTTTAATGTTATAGGAAGAAAGAGATAAGTCCACCTATGTAGTTCACTTTGTGCGCTCCATTTTGGCAGTTTGTCCTACTTCTTAGTTCCCAGAGGAATACTCTAGACTTATGTTTTTAGTTGACATAATTAGTCTAAGGAGGATTTTGTGAAAAACATTGACAAAAAGTGTGGTTATAATGTTAACTCCAAAAAGGATAAAATCATAAAAAGTACCAGTGAAGGAATGTTATGGGGCTTGGATGAATTTGAGGAATTGGGGGTTTAGTTTCTAGAGTTTACTTGATCTCTAGTGAGCCAATTGATTTGGTCAAATTGGGAAATGGGGGTTGTTTTGGTGATGAATTGTTCAACTGTTGGTCTTTGAAGTCGAAAAAAACTCCTTTTTTGGTTTGATTGATGGATTTGATAAGGAAATTGTGTTGATTTGGATTTAATTTTTGGTCTTTCAATGCCTAATGTGTTTAATCATTCACGGTTCATTTGCCCATTTGAGATCTATTTTTGTGGCGGCCCCAAATTTCCCGGGCCGCCCCGTGGTCAGCTACCCCCCTGCCTCATCTCCGGAAGTCGCTGCCACGTGTCTCTCTGCCTTCGTACTTTAGGTAGTTATCATGTAATTTGTTAAAGTCACTTAATTTATCATTTTCAAAGAAATTAACAGTGGAAGAATTTAAAGTTTAACAAAATGCATTTATATATATATATATATAAGTTAACTGATCAAACCTATAGTGGAAAACCCGGCTGTACTGTGCATACAGGCGATCAACTATAAGAGTATGTATACCAGTACAAGTGTGTATCCAGTTTCCCAACCCAAAAGATACTACAAAATATCAAAATATAGACATCACACGTACCAGCAGGCCTCGGCGTAGGCAAGTCAGATGAAATCGCCGATGATCCCCTTGCCTCTGCTAGTACTAGGATCTGCGCTCAGCCACCACAAAAAGGCAGATGGCGAGCCCAGTAAGTAAAATCCCAAGGAAAACCACCGTGCATAAATAATGGAAATAATTAACGAGCAGAGCTAATAAGTAGTGTTAAATAAACATGCGGAAGGAAGGAAAATATGCAGACAACTGCTCAAAGCTAATCGCATGTATATAAACACATTGATAGACAAAAGGGTGCGAACACAGCCACTAAGTGTGTACTAGGACCAGGAGCCCTGGTCTTGGCCCATGCCTCCGACCCTACGACTGTATCCCAGCGACATTAACCCTAGTGGGCTAATCAAACGCGTGAATGGAGTCCAACTCGGGATATCATCTACCGAGTTCCTAGAACACGCGCTACACACCTAGCCAGCGACCTCAACTACCCGTGGATACATAGACGGTCCCATAACCGTCCCAGTAGGAATATAAATCACAGATTTTCAAGGAAATAAAGCTCAATGGAAATAAATAAGTAAATGCAGTAGTGGTGTTCAGTTGGGTTTTACGTACCCGAAAATACGCACTCCGACTTCCCGGACCGTCAGTACGCCCCACCTAGCTCCCCAATGTCCGAGCTATGGTTTCCCGATCCCTGAAGTCCATTTTATAGTGTTTTATACTTTTTGGAAACATATTATATCAATTTATGATATTATATTATATTTTTAATTTTTCAGTTGTGGTACCTCTCCCGAGCTGGGTCGGGGTTCCAAAAATACTCGAAAAGTCTCGAAACCACTTTTCTAATTTTTTATATTTTTCTAGAATTTTTCCCAATTTTTCTTATATTTTTCACTTATTTTTCCTATTTTCCAGCAAATAATATATATATATATAATATATATATATATTATTTTATTTTTATTTATATATTTATTTTTATTTTTTTCCAGCGCGCCACGCGCATGCGTCCCCTTCCCTGGGACGAACCAGGAACAGAGGTTCCTGGTTCAAACAGCCCATTTTTTTTTCTTCTTCTTTTGGCTTCTCATCACTCTCCTCTCGATTACTCTTCAATCTCACTCCATTTGAGACCTCCAAAACCTCTAAATTTCACCACAAAACCCCAAGAACAACACCCAATTCCCGAATTAAAATTCATGAAAATAACCCAAAGGTTTACCAAATCACCTCAAAATTTCCACAAATTCGATACAAATCGATAAGATTCATCAAATTAAACCTCAAGAACTCCAAATCCAATAAAAACAGTACTAATTTTGTTCAAAAATCCGAAATCACCACAACCCATTTTAATGGAAATTTAAACCAAAACTGAAATTTTAATTTACCTTAGATCCACGTTTTGACGCCTAGATCCACTCTCCAATGCTCGAATTCTCTTTCTCCAACCCCGATTTCTCTCACAGATCCCTCAAATTGTTTGAGAAAAATGGAAATTTGCATGCTTTTTATCGATGAAGTGTATATATAGTTGGTGTTTTAATCTTACGTGCACACGCATCTCGAGGTAAATCCAATTGTCACTGGACACCCTGTGTCACCAACTTCATGAACACCCTATCATGACACCATGTATCTCGAATTTCCTTGTTGTGCATCTCGATGACAATCCTAGGTGTACTGATTATTGATTTCAAACTATAGGACTTTATTACAATCCAATTGATTTAATTCATAACACCTATTCTAGTCATCAATAAATTTCATAAATTTGTGAATATAGTCACACTAATTCCCCGACCACTCGGCACCCCATGCCCCATGTCCGGCGCGCTTCCCGAGGCGGTCCCACACTTAGTGTACCCAAATGTTATTTCCTTAGCTTAGCCTAATCTTATATATTTACCTCTAATTAAATAAATCCTCAACCATAACATGTTTAAATAATTTAAATCTAATTAACCCCAATGCCCAGCCTCCTGCTACCAAACCCCGCGTTGGCGCGTTCACCGAACTAAAACCCCGGCTCACAACTCCCCCGACAAGTTTTGTAACAAACCCAAATTTTTAACTGACTTGTGTTGCACTTGTCAGAATTGTGACCCGGCTACGTGAATACTGGACAGTATTTCGAACTTCGGGAGTCGACACCAAAGTGATTTTATGATTCTTTGATTGTGTGTATTAGTATTTTAGTATTTTAGTGTTTTACGGGTTTCGAGCTCTTCGGGCGATATTTAATTGAGTAAGGTTTCGATTAGTTAAACGGGGGAGAAAAACAAGTAAAAAGTACAAATAAATGAATTTTTTTAATAGAAACTAATTAATTAGTTGGCGAGACAAGGCGAGACTACGCGCGTTATGGGAGTCGGAACAAGGAAAAACGGACCGAGGAACATCGTTTGAACGTGGGAGTTAGATAGTTTCGTAACATACGGACTATGGAAGCTAAATTGTTAAAGTGACACAGTCTAATGGTGAGGAGCCATGAGATTGACATCAAGATGTGTAATTATGTTTAGATGTGATGATGAAGTAAATGACTCATAAGGGCAAAGGAGTTAAAAATGAACAAGTGTTAAGAGGAGGGTAAAAAGGTCATTTGGCTAATATATATACAAAACGTGGGTTGCAAACCCTACACTATTCACCTTCTTCTCTAAACACCACCGCCGCCCACCCTTCTCCTCTTCCATTTCGGCCCTCCTCTCCCTCACTCTCGGCTTCTCCCTCTCACTCTCGCTGTTCTCTCTCGATCTCTCACTCTCCTCGGCCTCACGCCCTCTCACGCTCTCGGTGGCCTCCTCTCCCGGCTAGAACAGCCACCACCACCGCCTTCTACTGCGTCACCGGGGTAAGTGTGTGTGTGTCTCTCTCTCTCGGCCTTACACGCCCCTCACCTCACGGCCTCTCTCTATCGGCCTGTGCTCTCTATTCTTACTAGTGGGGTGCATGAGGTGATGTGTGGTGTGTGTGGACAGTTTGGTGTGGTGTTGGTGTGATGAACGTATGTGCGTGGTGACTGGTGGGGTGCGTGATGATGGAATGGGGTGGACAGCCAACTGGTGTGTGTGTGATTGTGTGTGACGATGGGGTGCATGATGGGGTGTACTGTTGGAAT
This sequence comes from Stephania japonica, assembly GCA_039657345.1. NCBI lineage: Eukaryota > Viridiplantae > Streptophyta > Magnoliopsida > Ranunculales > Menispermaceae > Stephania > Stephania japonica. Next base: position 9,886,143 of record CM077559.1, on the reverse strand, counting down.
GTATGTTATGTGGTGTTTACACCCCACTGTTGGGGTGTGATAGGGCGTGTGCACCCCACGGCTGGAGTGTACCATATAAAAAAAAAAAAGAAAGAGAAAAGAAAGAAAAAAAGAAGAAAGAAAAGAAAAGTTTATGTTAAAACATATAACCTATGAAAGTGGAAATGTATTCACTGTATCGAGGATTTTTATTCGTGTCGTCATATCATGTGATTTCGTTATATAGTTGATTGATTTAATTTTTGAGTGAATGATCGGACTTATCGTAATTTCTTATCAATGTTGCGTGGTTTCGTGTTTCGATCATTTTTTTTTGTTGATGACGTCGGTTTTGAGTTTTCAGTCAAGGTTTTATCAATCTAGTTTGAATGTTTTATTGAAATCACTTGAATTAAAAGCATGTCGTGTGTGAGAACGAATTTATGTTGGGTTGCGTGCTCATGCATGGTTTCCTCGCGGTAGTAAACGTGAATGTGTTATTTCATGTGTTTTTGTCATCGGGATTTCATTATTTTGTGTTGAGTTTATTTCATTTCAAAACTCATGGCATGAATACATGATTTGGTGATTCAAATTCATGCATACGTGAGAATATACAAGGGTCGGGTATTTGTTTGGTATAGAGGTGTATTGAGTGTTCGAATACATAGTTATTTTGAGTTATGGTGTGGTTTTCAAAAATCTAAAAGAGATGTGTTTCGTTTGATTTTTCAGTCGATTTGCATCGAGTCATTCGAATTATCAAAACATTGGGGAAAACATTAAGGTATTCAACTTAGGTTTAGTAATGACTCGACCCACTAATTAGAGTTTCCGACCTTGTCAGGTAACGGGAAACTTGGGAATACGCGTTAGGAACGAGAGTGTTGTACGCGGGTTGCGATTAGTCAGGTAAGTACAATTGCCACAAGCATTTGTACGTTTGTAAGCCAGTAAGAAAATGCCATGTGATTCATTATCATTTATTCAATCTTGTTATGCTCTTTTATTGGTATTCCATTCCATTTCTTGTTGTGTGCTTCCCGACGTAAGTGTTTTGTCTCGAAAGTACTAGGACCTGCACTAGAGGGATAAAACGCGGGCACTCGTGCGCACGAGTGTGTGACCACCCTTAGTGACCGTGTGACACCGAGTACTGGGTGGATGGGTTTGAGTCCCTTTTCGTCATAGTGTGCCTTCGCTTGTGTCGATGCCCGGGAAGACCTCGCGAGGTCTTCGCCGTTATGCTATGATTTAGACCACTTATGGGCCTCTTTTGATTCCTTGGAACACACTTGACTTTCGATTGACATGTATTAGTCTGTTTATCATGCACCTTGTTTATTTAAATTCCTGTCTTTTTATTACTGCATGATATTTAGACTGCGTTACTTGTATTATCATGAATTACTGTTATCTTCTTGTGGTATTACATTCGATTTTATTCAGTTACTCACCGTCTAGTTTGTGACGGTGGGTGCAGATAGGGCGAAGAGCAGCAAGGGCAAGGGACCCTGCCTAGGTGATTTACTGTGAGGATTAGCAGCGACACCAGAGAGACTCTTTAAATAGGAGTTTATACTTTTGCTGATGTGTATATCGTTTTATATTTACATTGTTGGGATTATTGAACTTGGTATTTCTTTTGTGAGACTGGTATCATGTATATTTACCTATCAAATTGTACATGAATACCCGGGGTTTTCCACACTTTTAGAATTTCTCTACTTCCCTTGAATGAGTTATTTCCCCTTTATTATAATTGTTTTAGTCTTCCATTTTTCATCGATGCAATAACTCTTTCATAAATTACTAATTTGATTAAATTGAAGGTCGACTAGGCTCGTCGGAGTTCGAGTGATGACTCGAGGCTTGTATGGGTCTAGGCCGGGCGTACCCAATTGCATGGGGAAATTGGGGCCGTCACAAGTTTATTTTAAATGCACACCGATGACAGATAATACATCATTATCAAGAAAATGAAAATATCAATAAATCACCGAAATTAGAAAAACAACAATACACAGTCAATACTAGGTCCAGAACATGCCTAATCTATCCGCGGCATCCACGTGTCGTCCGAGCTGGCGTCCTAATCTGAAATAAGGTAAATAACGGCGTTAATAAAATAACGGGCTATTACAATCTTTGAATTTGATTTTCTTCGAAGAACTTAATTTCAAGAGTTTTCAAGGTTTCCTCTCTTAGATTTATTTGTGTTTTCAATTTTTGATCTCAATTAAATTTTGTTCATGTTTGATTATAGAATGGTTGTTGTAAAAGAAAAAAGGTCAAATCTTGAGAACTAGTGCAAGTTAAACTTGATTGCAACGTACCTCGAAAATGTCACTTGAAAATTCATTGTATCTCATCAATAAGCTAACAAAAGTGTAGTTCATTTGGTGTGACTTTTTTTGTTGCTTTATTGCAGCTTTGCTATTGACGACTGGCACTAAGCTTATGAGATTGTGAATGAGATTGCAATGGGGTCCTTTTTGCAGGTTTAGAAATCATTCTCATCTTAGATTGATAAAATAGGTATTTGTGTTTAGCATATGGATAGATTTGAAAATACTACGCTTTTTCTTTGTTGCATTTTCCAACTTATAATTTTGATTTGACCATTTTGAATGTTTGCTAATATTGCAGTGGAATTGCAAGGAAACCGAACGAGAGTATGAGATTGATTCTAACAACTTTTGTTGGAGTAGTATTTAGTTTTTTCATTGGAGTCTCTTTTTCATCAATTTCTATTAGTAAGGTGGGGTTTTTTCTCTTTTTTTCTAAGTCACTTTTGTGGTTTAATACTTGAAGCAATATCTTCAAGATTTTTTTTAATTGAAATTTGAGATATGTAGTTCAACCTCCCATCCAACTTATCAACGCAAAGCGTTGTTACACCAGGTTTGGTTATCTATTACAGGCAAAAATAGTTTCAGCTGATTCCAAACACAAATGCATGATATATTAAAGGTATTGCTCATTGATCATATGATTTTATCCTAAGTTTTTTATACTCTAGAGTTTTGTCTTTGACCAAAATTCATTGTGATGTTGTATGTGTTGGGATTTTTTGAATACTATTGAGTTTCTTTGTACTTTTCAGGATTTGGATGGGATACATTCTACTAGAGAAGTTGTTTAGTAAATATCTAAGTACCAGTGAAGGAATGCTATGTATGGGAATCATTGAAACTGATGCATATATCATGGTAGACTTCAATTTTTGGTGGACTATTTTTGTGGTAGAAATTATGATATGTTAGACCCATTCTTTTGTGCATAATGTATAATTGGGTAATGATGAGATGCAAAGATCTCTACCTTATTTATTTGAAATTATGATACTATACAAATATCTTTCCTATAAACAAAATGTTACAATTTTTATACTGTTTACTGTTTTGTTTTACTTTCTTTACTTTTTTACTATTTTTATTTAAATTTATTACTGTTTGCTGATCATTTTTTCCTTTTTTACTATTTTTAGATTTACTTTTTTTTTAAAATCATTTTTTAAATATTAGAGACAGCATTGTGCTCTCGCTAAATGCTCGTTAATCACGGAACTGACAAGAATCTTGTCAGATTTTCATCTGCGACAGACTTGTAGTTTGTCGCTAAATAGAGACAGATTTGCGAGAGAACGCTTGTCACTGATTAGCGACAGACCTGCAGTCTATCGCTAATTTCGATCAGCGACAAAGAGATCAGCGACAAACCAATTCTGTCACTGATCTGTTGCAATATCATATTGCGACAAATTCATACCAATTCAGCGATAGATTGAGTTGTTGCTAAATTGGTTTATTTTTGTAGTGCATGAATACCCAGAGGTTTTCACACTTATAGATTTCTACATTTCCCTTTGATTGAGTTATTTCCCTTGTTATACTTGTTTAGTCTTCCGTTGTATATTATTGCAATAACTCTCTCATAAATTATTAAAATTGATGAATCGAAGACTGACTAGGCTCGTCAGGTTGCTGAGTGATGACTCGGAGCTGCACGGGTCTAGGTCGGGTGTACCCAATTGCACGAGAAAATTGGGGTCGTCACATCTGCACTCCATCAAACACAAGAATGACGAGCTCAGGTAAGTAACGCCAAGCAAGATATAAATACAATATTTCGAAATAAATAAATTAGTCTTATTCATGCATATATAAAGAAAGGAACAGGGAGCGCATGAATACAAAAGACTGTAAACAAATCAATCGAATAAAGAGGATCCGAAATACGAAAATCGAATAACAAGGAGTCCCGACCAAAGGGTCGTTGAGTCACAACAAAAGTTCAGGAGACTCGGGTTTAGGACGAGACAGCCTACCAACCCTAACCCTTACGACTGTGAGATATCCACAAACCCAGATAAGACCCCCAACGTACACTCAATTGGGAGATATCAACAGCATCCAGATAAGAGCTCATATTGCAGATAAAAAATAACCATGACTCACTTGTTAATGGATCACTCAACCAAAAGAAATTTCAAGAAAATAAATGAACATAGCAATAACAACAAATTAAAGCTCAAGAAATAACTGTAAAATTTCTCACTGGTTTACTTACTTGTATCAAAGCTAATTCGCACTCACACGACCTCTGCCTCCTACGAATCTTGTGTGACCCGTCAACAATTAAAACTCCTGATAATTCAATTAAATTACAATCCTATTAAATACTTTCTAATTTATCTGATTTTTTATAATTATTTTATTAATATAATTAGGTTAATTTTTAAGGTATTGGATAAATTAAAAAGTATTTAATATGATTATGTGTGATCGATCATGTGATCATATAACGGAATTAGAGTCCTTGTTATAATGAGATACACTTTTGGCACATTGATGTCGACGACTCCAAAACAAGTTGGCCTAAAAAGTTAAAAGCTATTAGCATACATATTGCCATAAACGATAATTGAGTTACGCAACTGGCTGGTACTTAGCTAGTGTGACTCTATTGTGTGTTGACTTACTTAATGACCAGCGAGCCCGTCAAACTTGACTACTTTGAAACGTTGGCTCTATGAGAAATAAACATACAATATTTATTTCCAGTCCTTGTCTTTACTTTCCGTTTTAAATCTCTTGGAGTCTCTCACTTGCTCAGTTTTTCTCCGCTACGGGTCCCCCGGTTTTGTTGTTGGCGCCTCATTTTCTCTAACTTTAAGCCGGTGCAGAGGGAGAGTCAAAAATGAACTAAGGTCAGAAAATCTGAAATCCTGGCTAGAGTGTTGAATTGGATGATATCACAACATCACAACATTGACTACAACAGTCAAGTCTTCTTCTTGATAAGCTTTTTTAAAAATTTTAATGTCACTTGTTTTTCAAAAAATCTATTTGGACATTAAGGGTCCGGACTCAAAGGGGGGTTTTTGAAATTTTTGTAAATATTAAAGGAGTGTTACAAGTTATAATTTTGAAGTCATTGATTGCTTAAGGATGACTTTGAAATAAAAAATTTTCAAAAAACTCCCTAAGGATCCGAACTCATGAGTCCAAGTAGCACTACTCCTTATTTTTTTGGTGAGATAATGTCACTTTTTCCTCACCTAAAACGATTCATTTATATAAGTTAAACGAAGGATGTAATTAATTAATTATTCAATCGCTACCACAATCATTGTTGTACCAATACGATCGATATTATGTGCGCATTGAAAATCATAGATTTTGTGACGCGTCTGTTAATGAATGTCAATGAATGACTTTGTCGAAAAGGCTCTACTTTTTAATTATATATATATATATATATTAAGAGTATTGTTATTTAGGCTCATGAGTCTGAACTCTTAAGAAATTTTTTAAATTTTTTTTTATTTCAATTTCATCCTTAAGCAATAAATGACTTCTAAATAATAATTTATAACATTCATTTGATATTTGTAAAAATTTCAGAAACCTCCCTTATGAGTTCAAATATATTTTTTTGATATACATTATTAATTAGAAAGAAGAGATAAGGTTTGGCAATGCATGGTAGATTATCCTATATGATTATGGAAATCTCCGCTTGCTAACTTTACACGCGTTACAAAGTCACACATATAATTAATTAGTACTTAATCAATTGATATTCGTGGTGACCCAATGATTTAGTATGAGATTTGAAAGTAAAAGATCATGAGTTAAAACTTTAGTGGGTGCAAAGTTGCTTCTTTCCTATATAAAAAAGCATTGATTTATTTTTTTCTTAAGTAAAATAAAATTCTCATTAACTATCAATGGCTCAATATAGAACCAAACATATATAGATTCAATTGCGGTAATAAAAGTATGTTGTTTCTGTAATGGCTCGAAGTTAATTCATCGTTATTAATGACATGTTTACAGACATGGTGGATAGCTCAGATGCTCATGGGACCCGCAAATAGGTCAGGGCGCGCCTAGAGCTAGATAAATAGTAAATTTTTTATGATGTTGTGTTTTAATTTGCGATGTTTATTGGTAATTAGGTAGCGAATGATAGTGCACTAGGTTGAGGGACTTAAATACATATGATAAATGAAAATTTTATTAAATAATTAATTAAATAACGTCGTATATGCGTTCGTGGTGCGAAAGTACGCGGAGACGCGAGGATACGGATAGGACTCGGGTATCGGAACGCCCAAAAGTTTAGTGTTTTGTTTGAGCAAAGACAAGTCAAGGGAGAGTGTTAGCCACCAAATTCAAAAGTTTGTAGACTTTTTGACCCCCTATAACCATTGGATCAAGTCTTGAGATTGGTGGTCACATGTGATGACAAAATTTCATATAAATATGTGTTTTACACATTCTTGTCAACTTTTCTCTCTCTTGGCTTGAGAAAAATCCGAAAATTGAGAGGTGGTGAGGGTTTTGCAAGTTTTGATTGGTGCTTTGAAGCTCAAGAACTCGAGGAAAACGAAAATAAAGGTTAGATCTTTGATCCATATCTCCTTCTTTGCGTTTCGAGGTAATTTTCTTTGGTGTTGAATGTGTTTTTGGGTATTAGAACTGGTTTGATTGTGAAGTTTTGTATTGGTTGTGGAATTTTGGAACAAAACCAAGTTTTGAATGGTTTTTGTCAGGATTTTGATTTTGGAAGAGTCCGAATTATGGTGGTAGTCTAACTCTAGGATCTAGGAACACACTTTGAACTTTCCCTATTATCTATTTATGCGATGAGCACAATTGCCTGTATTTATTCCTGCATGTTTATTTAATAGCTTTATTAAATTATAGTATTTACTTTTAGTATTGCTCATTTAATTTTTTTTGGAATATTCAATCTGGACTCGTCATCTGCCTTTTGTGATGGCTTGAGTGCAGATCCTAGTACGAGTAAGGGTAAAGGAAAGCTTCTAGAGTACTACTAATCAAAGACAAATGGCTGACTCGTACGTTTGTATTATGTATATTTTTTTATTTTGGATTTGGCGATTGTGATATATCTTGTATTATTGATCTTTTGTGACATCAGAGATATTTATGGTTATATATGGGTTTTTCGCATTAGGTTTATGATTTATATCACACATTTCGATTATTATTATCTGAGCTAATGTGTTAGTACGACTTCCGCTATGGTAATTTGAGGATTATATAATGACTTAATATATGATTTGATTTCAATACAACTAAATTTGTAAATTGACAATTAATAAGGTTAAAAAGATAAAATTGAGGATATAATCCAATGTAGAGCACAGTTGTCGCTGGTAAGATAGGCTATGGGTCCGCATTGGCTCCGTGACAGTCTGTTTGGAAAATGGGCTGTTACAGTTTCGCTGATTCTTATTTAAAAGAAATGTCATTTATTTAGCTATAAATAATGCAATGTTGAAACAGCGTGACATTCATGAACTGCTCTCTACAAACATGTAGAACACACGATAGGACACAAATCCCACTAAAAATCACATAATCTAAAAGAAAACTTTCAACAAGCTAGAAAAAGAAAACTTCAGACTAACAAGAGTAGACAATTCAAAACTAACTATTAGAAAAAAAAAAAAAAAAAAAAAAAAAAAAAAGCAGCAGCAGTTGCACAAATGCATAAATAATTATTTAGAAAAATGTATTATAACAAGAAATGAACAATCTTCTCATATGTGAACCAATCTCCAAATGAGGGATTTTTTAACTCATTGGTTGAAGACATGTATGAATAATTACCAATACAAAGAGTAACAAAAATAAATACTAGTTCGATCAACGATGCCTATTATACAACTACAATTTGACAATTTGTTCATATTTTTTTTGACAATTTGACAATTTGTTCATTTATATTAATGTCAAAAAAATACGAAAGCTAAGAAAGAAAGCTTAAGCACTTCCTACCAAAAAAAAAAAAAAAAAAAATCTTAAGCACTAATTAAGCTGAAGAAATGTACTTAAAAAGAACAGAGTTCAATAAACGAAGGGGCCTGTTCGGAACAACTGAAAACGCAAGTTACTACGATCTTTGTGATCTTTTTCCACAAGTTGTAGTACTCGCACGTGGCCATCGTAGTGGACGATATGAAACGTGGCAGCTCCACAAGTGTAGTAGTTGACCATACACCATTTTTACAGTCTACTCTGTCACTCCCTACCTCAAATATTCAAGGAAGAAAGCGCATGTGAAAGCGCTAAGAGACAAAAAAAAAAAAAAAAAAAAAAAGTTATGGCGTCAGTTATTGGACTCTTTTCCAGGCATCCCCCTCTAGTCTCTGCACTCAACTCTGAGATTTTCTTTCTTTTATTAGTACGCGTATTTTTTTTGGTATGCAATAAGCGTGAGATTCTTATCATTAAGTACTTACTATTATAAAGTCACAGTATCACACAACCACTTCTATTTTGTACAACATTACCATTATTACGTCCAAAATGATTCACTACTCTAATTCACTTTTTATTATTATCTTATCCACAAAATATTACCATTTGTAACCCTTCTTTGAAATTTAATTAGACCCCATTAGTCTATGCTGATGTAGGCTAAGCTCCGCCTATATAATCCCCTGCCCATCACTAACCTCCCCTGCCCATCACTCGAAATCAATCGGCACTCCTCTCAAATTAATCTCTCCCTCTCTCTTCCTCACTTGATTCAGAGAGATGGGCGACGTCCCTAAAATCACCGAAGATGTCATCCCGGAAAAGCCCATCAAGAAGAACAAGTTCGCTTTTGCGTGCGCAATCTTGGCATCCATGACCTCAATTTTGCTCGGCTATGGTAACGTTAATTAATTTCACAAATGATTCACGTTAATTTTTGTTCACTTAATTGTTGGTCTTTTATTTTATGTTTGTGGGTGTCTAAGCCAGCTTAGCTTGATTCTGGCTCGATTAATTCCACAAAAGTTAGTTGACATGCAATTAAATGTACCAGGTGATTTATCTTTTGTTATGGTTTGATTCGTAGATATTGGAGTGATGAGTGGAGCAGTGATATTCATCCAACCAGACCTCAAAATCAGCGACGTACAAGTGGAGATCCTGATGGGAATTATCAACCTCTACTCCCTAATCGGCTCGGCAGCGGCCGGGCGGACATCAGATTGGATAGGTCGGCGCTACACAATAGTCCTAGCCGCAGTTATCTTCTTCGTAGGCGCCCTACTAATGGGCCTTGCCCCAAACTACGCCGTCCTCATGTTCGGACGCTTCATCGCCGGGATCGGCATTGGCTACGCCCTCATGATCGCGCCGGTGTACACCGCCGAGGTCTCCCCCGCGTCCTCCAGAGGCTTCCTAACCTCCTTCCCTGAAGTCTTCATCAATGCCGGAATCATGTTCGGTTACATCTCCAACTACGCCTTCCGGACGCTCCCACAACATCTGAGCTGGCGTCTCATGCTCGGCGTCGGAGCCATTCCTTCTGTGTTGTTGGGATTCGGTGTGTTAACCATGCCCGAGTCACCGCGTTGGCTCGTCATGCAGGGTCGACTCGGCGATGCCAAGCAAGTCCTATTAAAGACCTCAGATTCTAAAGACGAGGCCGAGATGAGGTTGGCGGATATCAAACAGGCCGCGGGGATACCGGATTATTGCAACGAGGATGTGGTCCAGGTGAGTAATCAGAGCCACGGTGAGGGAGTATGGAAGGAGCTGCTGCTCAGGCCCACTCCAGCAGTCCGACGTGTCTTAATCGCAGCCGTTGGAATTCATTTCTTTCAACAATCGTCGGGGATTGATACGGTGGTGCTCTACAGTCCAAGAATTTTCAAGAAGGCGGGGATTGTGAACAACTCGGCTTTGTTGGGCGCGACGGTGGCCGTTGGATTCGTGAAAACCGTCACGATCTTGACCGCGACTTTTCTCTTGGACAGGATCGGACGGAGGCCATTGCTTTTGGCAAGCGTTGGAGGGATGATCGGGTGCCTCGCGTTGCTCGCCACGTCTCTGACGATAGTTGATCATCATGCGGAGTCGAAGTTGATGTGGGCCGTAGCTTTGTCGATCGCAATGGTGTTGGCCTACGTGGCGTTCTTCTCTATCGGGATGGGGCCCATCACTTGGGTTTACAGCTCGGAAATATTCCCGTTGAGGCTGCGGGCCCAGGGGGCGGGCATTGGCGTTGCGGTCAACCGAGTGACCAGTGGCGTCATTTCGATGACTTTTATTTCCTTGACCAAGGCAATCACAGTTGGTGGGGCCTTCTTTCTGTTTTTGGGGATTGCCATGGTGGCATGGGTGTTCTTTTATACGTTCCTCCCGGAGACACAGGGGCGGACCCTTGAAAATATGGGGGAGTTGTTCGGGATGGTTAGTGAGAATGGGAACAAGGACGGGAAAGAGAGTAGTGGCAAGGAGGGTCAGATTCAACTAAGTGCCAACAACAGACCAGTATAGACTGTATGGTCAATTACTCCAAGTGCTATACATGATCAATCGGAATGCATAACGCAGATTTTATTTGCTAGCACATACTTGGCGATGTAATCATAGTAACAGACCAGCATAGACGCATAGTAATTATAGTTGCTGTACGTTCCTGTTTTTGCTTGGAAAAAACAAAGTTCCTAATGCAAAAAAGTAAAAACAAAAATGAGAAATGAAAAAAAAAAATAATGTTAAAATATTTTAACCTTTTATAATTTTTGTTATTATATCTTGACTTTTTTTTAATTTGTTATTATCTCTTTACCTTTTTACATTGATAAATTTATATTTTAAATCAATTTTTAACTTCAAATTTGATAATGTTACATATAAATAATAATTTTAAAAAGTTACTTCATTATAATAATTATTAAAATTATTACTTAATTTATTTTTGAAGCTCGTTAATTAGATGTTATCTCATCAAATTTAAAGTTAAAAAGTGAATTAAAATATAAATTTATCAATATAAAAAAGTTATGATATAATAACAAATTCAAAAAGGTTAGGATATAATAAAAAAAATTATAAAAAGTTAAGATATTGTTAAGGCCAAAAAAAATAAAGTTCCGAAAAATCAGAACTGTTTACTACTTACTGGTTTCAATTTTTTTTTTTTGTAAGGATTATTGGTTTTAATTAGTTTATGCATGAGTGTGAAATTTTCTTATATAGGAAATCTATAAATTACTTAATTTTGTACGACACCCTTAGCTCCAATTTGGTCGAACCTTGAACCTTGCCTTTGTATTGTACCCTCTCTTTTTGGCTCATCTAAACTTTAGCTGGGCCAGTTGTTACTTACAGAAAAATTAATAAGATGTTAGCTAGTTTAGTCCCACATAGAAAGGCACACCTTAACTGCGAGAAAAACGTACAGTAATATATTCAGAACTAAAAAAAAAAAAAAAAAAAACAGAAATATTTAAATCGTCATATATGATAAGATATGATATGATTAATGTAATGATCGATCTAGTTTTAGCGGTGACCCGGTGGGTATGGTGTGACTGAGGGTCGACAGGTTTTGTTTGTTACCAGCAACTTGCTATTAACGACGAAAACCACACCTTCTGGGTATATGCAACATATGTTATATGTTGCTTGCCTACAAACATGGTTCTCACATCTCACAATGGAAAATAAATTAATGATTTCATCATAAAAAATGAACGTATACCTTATAAATTAGAGGTCGAATAATTCGGCCATTACATAATTGCATATCATTATCCTATTTATTTTAGCAAATGCTGGTCTTGGACCAGCTCTTCTTCCCACATATATATATCCTCACAATGGAGTAATTTATTAATCATGGATTGAACAACTATAAGTATAAACAAATTGACAACTTGAGTTTCAATAATGGCACAATTAGCCAGGCAATATAGGCAAATAACAATAAATGTGGAATGAATTTAATATTAATTAATATATATATATATATATATATATATATATATATATTTAACTAACAGTAAAAAATAACACCAACTTTTATCATTTTTGCAAAAATAACATCAACTTTAAATTTTGTCAGAAATAATATAAACTTTCAACATTTTTTTTTCTTACTTTTTACGTGGAGACTGATTTGGGGCTTTTGGGTGTTGACGTGGCTATATTAACTCCACTTTTTTACGGTTCACTTTAACTGTGATCCTAATCTTCCATATAATTGATTTTTTTTGCAACGAACGATAACAACATAACAAAATAAAAAAAAAAAAAAAAAGAAAAAGAACAACGAACTCAAAAGTCAAATTAAGTTCTCATTTATTAATTTTTCTCTCGCAGACTAAAACGAGTTTCGTTAATTCAACCAACTTTTGTTTGTATGAGTAAAAAATATGAAAACTTAGAATTTTGATTTCATTGTCCTTGTTTTGTTTTTTCAATTTAGTTGTTTTGCCTTTTTTAGATTTCGCTGTTTTTTTGGTTAGAAGAAAATTGGTTAAATGGGGGATTTGGATTTTTTTAGTTCAGTTCAAATTGCTCTTCGTACTAAAATTGAAAAAAATGTTGAAACTTCATCTTATTTCCGACAAAATTAATTGAAAGTTCATGTTATTTTTTACAGTTAGCATTTTAATTAACGTTGTGTATATGTTACTCATTACTAGGCCTATTCTTCGATCGGGCTTGGACTGACCCAACCGGGCCTGGGCCTGGGCCTAAAAACCTTAGCCCAAGCCATATATGCAGGCCTAAACATAGGCCCAAGCCCAATCCATGTCAATAATACAAAGTCGAATCCAACCCACAACCCCATATATAAATATATAAATATTATAAATATAAAAATAAATTATTTATATTCAACTAATAAATTTCTTATGGACTTTTTCAATAACTTTTGTGTTTCTATGTATATATATTGTGTATTCTATTGTTCTGTACAGAAAAATAAAAATAAATAAATAAATAAATAAAGTGGCTCAAATTGTAAGGATCATCTAATGTGATCATTGTGTTCCAAGGTCAAATATCATCTATAACACTAATTATTTTTAAATATTTTAACCACTAACTTGTATTCAGATCAGGCCTGAGTCAGGCTTGAGCTTTTAAAGTGGCCTAAGCCTAACCCACTTGAAAACGAGTCTAATTAAGCTCAGGCCCGAGCTGGACTTTTTTTAAAAATAACTATCAAAGTTTGGTTATTTATTCACGGGCTTGAGCAGGTAGGGCCGGTACCCAAGGTCACGATCAGGCCTCTCATTACTCATTATGAAAGTTCATGTTATCCATGCGGAACACTCATTATTATTTTTTTTTGCTTCGTATTTTAATTAATTTGGTATTGAGGTTTTCATTGTTGTTGTTATTGTTGTTATGGTAGCCGGCTAAACTCTAAAAAGAGCTTGAGAGCCAGTCTAAGTGTTTATTAATGGAAATTTTTATGATAAGCTGAAGAAATTTTAAGGAAATGACTAAAATCCCACTTGGGCCCTGGTCCAACTCTTGCAACTGAAAAACAATGATGAAATTGCTTGGATCTTTTCCACGAATTTGAAAATTGTAGACTGGAAAGCCCCGCTCAAAGTCACATTATATAAGCCGTCCACACCATCTCGATCAGCAAGCAATGCACCCGATTCGTGTATAACCGCATTTTGAGATGCGGACAGATGATTAAAGGATCGATTTGTGTATCGACGCTGTATTATAGCATTTCCCCACAAATTTTGTGGCAAGTATTTGAAAAGTGAGCAATTTTATATCGATTGTGTTTCGTACCATACCATGTTACACATAAAAATATATTTACAATAATATAAGAATATTAATGTAGTTTATAATTAAGGCTTATATCTATATATAGATGTAATCAAAATTAATTATGGAGGACGAGAAAAGAAACATCAAATTATGATACGAACAAGAAATGGCTTCGATATCTTATATGTTGTCACTACTAGTTGGAGCACTTAAGTTTATCAACTTTTTATTTAGTTTGTCACTTTTGTTTATTAACTTTTTACTTAGTCTTCATATGATCAATGTAAGTGAAACAAGTGTCCTTAAGTTATTGACTTATAAAAAAGTTTTCTTTATATAAAACTATAAAAGACACTCTTGATGAATAGAATGACAAGAAAAAAAAGTACACTTTTATTTCATCCATCTTCTTCTTCCTCTCTTTATGACTTTCCTTTAATGTCTTCTGATTAATCTTTTGTTGTCTTTCCCTTCATTCCCATGTCTTTCACTGTCATTTAATTTTTTTTCCTTTAGTAGACTTGATCCCACACAAATTGGATTCTTATCAAATTCTTTCTTTTTTTCTTCTCTCTCTAATTTTTCTTCTTCCTTCTACTCTAATCTTCTTTCTTCATCGCTCTCTATTTCTCTTCTTCTCTCTCTAATTCTATTTAATCCTCAAAATGATGCATCATGCTAGGATTAATTAGTCCCATGTAGGCTAAACAAACGCACCTGCAATCACAATTTGTATAGGAATAATTGTCTTAATCTTCCAATTATAAGTATCAATAATCACAAAATTGGTAGGAAAACAATCAATTAAATACTATGTAGCAACAATTGGTTGACCTAAGTAGTAAGGAATTTAGTCCCCTTAAGCGAGGTCTCGATTTTATGTCGTGATTAGAAAAAATTAAGTTGAGGTCTCGATTTCATATATCATGAAAAGAAAAAATTAAGTTGAGGGAGTATCTCCTATGTAAGTCCCAATAATGACCCAAGACCCGAGCGTAGATTAGTCAGTGCAGTTGATGTTGGGCAAGACGCGAGAAATCCAAAAAAAATAATTAAATACTTTGCGAAGTAATTTTTTTTTGTCAAATTACTTAGCAAAGTAATTGAAACATATTATGTGTACATTTTTTTTTCTTTTTCATTTTTACATGCATAATGGAATGGAGTTTACTGTCCAAGGGCAACTCCGTTTTGGTGTTGGATTGGGATATAGCGATGGTTTACACTCCAACCCAACGCGATATCTTCCAGTAGATTAGTGCATATCTACAGTGCACTGTAGCTCGTGCGCCAATTCAGTGTAATTTTTTTTTTATTAATAAATTGATTGGCGTGGGGCCATTTAAACAAATTTAATAAAACTAAAGTATTAAAAAGTAGATTGGATGGAGAAAAAGTTGGTGGGTCCCAAAAAAATTTAGTGATAAGGGGCTGTTGAAGGGAATAGTATTTTTGTTGATACAATGCATTGGAGATGCTTAAGATATTGAAAAGATCTTACTTTAACTTGCGAGTCTTATTCTAGATTACCTTATTTGTTTGAGCGTTACTGAAGTATCTCACATTTGAATCTTGTATACCAATACTGAAATTTCAACACCACACGACAAGAAGCCAATCAGTGAATAGCTATTGCCAGGACTTCAACAACAAGACAACTGTTCAATTATTGCACATTTGTACTACGTACGTTGAGTCCACATTCCTATTTGAGTCCGTGACCGTTCTTATACCTGTTTTAACCCTTACAGTCACTTAAAATTATGACCCTGCAACTATGTTCTTGTGTGCACATGCACAACCCTCTTGTTGACAGTCTCCTCGTCTCGTTCTCTCATCCTCCTAGCCGTCGATCTCCAATCGGACTCCCCAAACAACTCATCCATCTCTTCCAGGGTTCTCCTCTGTGTCTCCGGAAGCCACGTATAACAAAACACCCAACCAAGAAATGCAATCCCACAAAACAAATAGAAGGCCCCACCAACCGTGATGGCCTTAGTCAACGATAAGAAAGTCATTCCAATGACCCCACTCGTCACTCTGTTGACCGACAGTCCAATACTCACTCCCTGCGCTCTCAGCCTCAGTGGGAATATCTCCGAACTATAAACCCACGCGATGGGCCCCAACCCAATCGAGAAACATCCAACGAACCCCAGCGCCATCACGACCGCCACTCCTATGGCCCACCACAGCTTCGTCTCCCCATGGTGATGATCAATGATCGTCAGAGAAGTAGCCAGCACCGCGAGACACCCAACCATTCCCCCTAGACTCCCCAACAGTAACGGCCTCCGCCCCACTCTGTCCAAAAAAAACGTGGCCACTAATATCATCCCCGTTTTCATGAATCCAACGGCCACGGATGCTCCCAACAAGGCCGAGTTTCCAGTGATCCCGGCTGTCTTGAAAATACGTGGGCTATACAGGACCACCGTATCAACCCCCGATGACTGTTGCACGAAGTGAATTCCAACGGCTGCGATTAGGACACGTCGGACTGATGGAGTTGGATGGAGGATCAACTCTTTCCATACTCCCTCACCGTGTCTCTGTCTAGTTACTTGGACCACGTCGTCGTTGCAGTGATCCGGTATACCCGCGGCCTCTTTAATATCTGCTAACCTCAACTCGGCCTCAGATTCGGAGTCAGAGACTCGGATGAGGACTCGCCTGGCCTCGCCGAGTCGACCCTGCATGACGAGCCAACGCGGCGACTCGGGCATGAAGAGAATCCCGATGCCTATAAGGACGGACGGGATGGCTCCGAGGCCGAGCATGACTCGCCAGTTGAGGTGTTCTGGAAGCTTCTGGAAGGCGAAGTTGGATATGTACCCGAGTAATATCCCGAAGTTAACAATCACTTCGGGTAACGAGGCGAGGAAGCCTCGAGATGCTGCGGGGGCGATCTCGGCGATGAAAACTGGAGCGGTGATGGCGAAGCCTATTGCGACGCCCGCCAAGGCCCGGCCCAACATGAGGACGGCGTAGTTTGGGGCGAGGCCCATTAACATGGCGCCTATGAAGAGTATGGTTGCGGCAATGACTATGGTGTAGCGACGGCCGAGGTAATCTGATGTTCGACCCGCTGCGATTGCACCTATTAGAGCGTAGAGGTTTATGATTCCCATCATGATCTCTACTTGGACGTCGTTGAGGTTGAGGTCTTTTTGGATGAATATTACTGCTCCACTCATCACTCCCACGTCTGTGATTAATTAATTAATAATTAGTAGTGTGACAGTGTGAAAGTGTAACACAAAAAAAAAAGTAGCTAGTGATCAATGAAATATGTGCAAGTAATTACCATAACCGAGTATGCAGGCCATAGTGGAGGCCAAAACAGCGCAGCCAAACGCGAACCTATTTCTCTTGGGTTTTTTTGGATTGTGAAGCTCAAGCGTTCCAGGCACGACATTTGGATCAGATTTTAGGTCGCTCATGTCAAAGTTTTGGAGAGCATAAAGAGAGTAAAGTTTAGACAAATGAGATAGTTGATCGAAAGCAGATTAAATAGAACCCAATATTAGTTCAGCCTGCATCACGCATGACGGGCTGCAATTAGTGCAAGTGGTTACTTAAGCGTACTTGATATATATTACTTTTCTATGTATATGGCAAAATCCACCATTTAGTCCTTTAAACTTTTATTATTACACATTTAATCTTTCAATTTTCACAAAGATTTACTTTTAGTCATTCTACAATTTTTTTTTCGAAGTCAAATAAAAACTTCATTAATCATGGTGGCTCAATATATTCGGTAGAACAAGACGAGATATAAAATCAATTACTTTGATAAAAACACATTGATTCGCTAATCTTAATTTTTCATCAGAGCATTCAACTGTCATAAAGTTGATTTTTGAGAAACTGCGGCTGTAACAATGAAATAATTTGACAATTAGTGATTGTTTTCTTGAAAAACGTCGTCTGAAACACAACTATACACAAACATAATATGTCCCAAACGAAAAATAAAACTTCTAAAAATAAAAGACAAATAAAGACTTCAGATAGAGGAAGACAAATACAAACTTTCGTCATTGAAAAATAAATATTAATTGAAAAAGATAACCTAATAAAATTATCAAACCAACAACTCTTAACGCAGATCCACACACGAGTAATAGAAGTGGAGATGAACTTGGATGATGATAGATGCACATATAGAGGGAAGAGCAAGTGACAACATCAATGATGAATCTGATAACTGTTGCAGGATTGAAACTCTTATATTTGAATAGATCTGTATTTTATTGAAGAAAATGCATGCAGTAAATACTTTTACTGAAATCATCACAGATCAAATAGAAGATCTATGGTAGTTCACGAAGGAATCACAAATGAATTCAAAAGAGAAAATAAAAAAGAAATTTAAGGTTTGAAGGTGGCACAACTTTGAAGATTTTGTAAGATTGACTTTTGGAGTCCTTCCACCGTTTTAAGTGTTAAATTTCACCGACGTGTGACAGAAGTGTCACGTGACTAATCAGGAAGAGTAAAGTGGTTTATATTACTAAATCGGATAACATACATCGACCAATCAAAGTCGAAAAAAAAAATTCCTTTAAAAATATAAAAAATGTAAAATTCAGGGATCAAAAATTTATGAATCAAATGTATAACAATAAAATTTTTGAAGTCAAATATATACTAATGAAAGTTTAGGAATTAAAGTAAAAAATTGAAAGTTCAACTTTTTGTCTTTTACATATATATATATATATATATATTCCATGACACGTTGTGGCTATAACTATAAGGACTACTACTGGATGTATGGAGATTAGATAACACTGGTGGTGATACGTGTATTGCAGTGAGGGAAGCGTGCGATGCATATCAAGTTGGATGTGGAGTTGTGTTTGTCTCTATGTGAGATGTGTTTCCACTTTAAGTACTATAATTATTGGAAAAGTCATGAGCCTCTTTTCTACCACGCATTAAGTTTCTCTTCACGTAGAACAAAAGTGATATACGATGAAATGGTAACTCACACGGTCTGTATGGAGTGGTACTGTGGATCGTGGTAGTGATTTTCTACATTAACATGACCGGGACCAGTGACGCAGAGAGGTCTGGAGGGCCATGGACGTACATGTGATGATGTGCAAGATGCGCCTTCTTTTTATAATGGGCATCAGGTTATGTATGGTCGGCAGTTTAACCATCACACCCACGTACAAATCCTGCTTTAGTGTAATCATTAATGAAATTATTTGCAAGCAAATTAAATAACGTCATTCTTTGACAAAAAATAAAAAATAAAAAATAGCTTCATTTAAAGCACAAGTTGAAAAACAAGTGTAGGTAAAACATCACGTATCCAATCATATAGAAGACTTACACGACTTCAAAACAAAAAACTAAGACTTACACATGTACAATAATTGTTATCGAACGTGGGTCAGCTTGCTCACCCCATAGACTCAAAGTCTATATATACCAACTCACCTGCTCAGCTGCACGTGTACAATACAGTTTTCAAGCTTGTGTTGAGTTAGCCATCTACGTAAGTACCAATTAATTATGTCACAGATTAAATAAACATTCGAAGTTTATAATAATGTTTATTACTTTCATTATACACATGCAGATTTAGTGAAAAAATCTTCTCTAAAAAAAGTTGTATATACATAAAACATTTTTCGGAAGGGACTATTTAGTGAAAATGATGTAGTACCTATGTACGCCTAATACTGAAATAGTAATTTGTTATACAATAAGAGTAGATAGTGTTTATGTATTTCTGATTACTAATTTTTAAAAGCTTGAGTTTGACTATCATAAAAGGTGTAAGTACATTACTGCTTTAGTCAAATAAATTAGGTAATTGAATAGAAAAACTCTGGATTAGGTGTTTAAGTCTCTTGTCCTCTTTTGATCCTCACTATGAGGCGCAAATAGCCTAAAGGCAACTGTTGAAGATGTGTGGATCGAATGTTAGTCCCACATCGATTAAATGAAACTTCGAAATGAAATATATAATTGATTAACTCTTTTAGTACCGAGGCTTTATGAGTTAAATCGCACACTTAAAATTGAAGGTAGTTAAGTTGAAAACAATATCAGTACTGGAGGAGATTGCCCGTGTGTGCGGGTATGCCCCTTGCGGATCTTGTGCCCGTAAGTCAGAAAATTTTTATGGTAGTAGCTAGAGCACATGATGCTTGCACCCTAAATCAAATCGAAGCCTTTTTAAGATAAATCCACAAATCTAAAGTTGAAAGTTGGAGACAATATCAGTACTAACAGAAGAGATTTACAGGCTTGCTCGTGTGGGAGAATTTGACAGCAGCCATAAAAAAAAAGTTTAAGTCATTAAGTGCCACAAGCGTGGGTGAAAGAAAAAACGCAAATAAAACACACACGAGGTTTTTGTTTTTGTTTTTTTAATCCTAATATTTTTGAATTCGTTATTATATCATAACCTTTCTATATTGATAAATTTGTATCCTAATTCACCTTTTAACTCTATATTTGATTGGGCGATCCCTAAATAATAACTTTAAAAAACTACCTCGTCACCTCTATCACTAAAATAATTACTAAATTTATTAATTAAGTATTAATTAAGAGCCATCTCATCAAAATTGGAGTTCAAAAGTAAATTTGGATACAAATTTATCAATCTAGAAAGGTTATGATATAAAAAAAATTTAAAAAGATTAAGATGTAATAACAAAAATTATAAAAGGTGAGGATATTTTAACCAAATTTGGCCATAAAAAATATACAACAAAAGAAAAAAAAATCCTATATGCACTTTGCCCTAATTAAAATCTATTACCCTTTATGTTGGGACCACCATTTGTAGATATCTACGCTAATATGAGAAGAAAATGAACAAATAATGGTCTGTTAGCAAAAAAAAAAAGTAGAAAACTATAATTCTATATAGTCATTATTTACACATGTTAGACATGCAGTCATCGCCTTCAATACACCTCAAGATTCGTGCACGTTTGAGAAGGAAGGGTGTGAATCGACACGAGCGACTGGATAAGTGCGTGTATGGCCGATCCGCATATTGTAGTTCAGGTACCAATGGTTCTTATTATTTTTTATTTTTATACATTCGTGAATATTCTGACGAACTTGACTATTTTCACGAGACGCTGATGCAATCAGCCTTAGCATATCTCAGTGGCTCGAACATTTTTGATGTAACGAGAAATCAAATTTGAGATCGTGTGCATAACTCGTTTGGGTTAACACCAAAGTATTTTTCAATTGTTAAACACTTAGAGGAAGCTTAATTACATTAATTTTAACGCAGGGCTTCAAGAAAATGGCTCTGGCCGTGCTCTCTACATTACAAAAATGATGTACTAATGAGATAAGAAAAAAAAAAATCCTGTACAAATATAAGCTTTATTTTATTTTCTTTTATTTCATTTAATTTTACAAAGTACATAATAAACATAAAAGTAAAAAAAAAAAATACAAACAAACATCACAAAATTACCCAAAACTTAACAATGATACATAGTTTTAATAAGGTTGTGCACATGACTAAAGAGGACTGTAGTTCAACTTCCACTTCTACTATATTTTCGTTCCCTTCTCTTGTTCATGTTCTTTTACCATCCTGGCCTTCGTTCTCCAATTCCAGTCTTCAAACAACTCATCCATCTCCTCTAGAGTTCTCCCCCGTGTCTCCGGTAGCAACGTATAACAAAACACCCAACCCAAACATCCAAGCCCGCAAAACAAAAAGAAGGCTCCACCAACAGTAATTGCGTTGGTTAACGATAAAAAAGTCATACCAATTACTCCACTCGTCACTCTGTTGACAGAAATTCCAATGCTTACGCCCTGCGCTCTCAGCCTCAATGGGAATATCTCCGTACCATACACTACCGCAATGGGGCCCAGCCCCATCGAATACAATGCCACGAATCCCAACACCATCGCGATGGCTACAACTATGATCCAATGGATGAGCTTCTCCTCCCCTTCATGTTGATCAACGATGGTCAAAGAAGTAGCCAGCACTGCCAGACACCCGATCATTCCCCCTAGAGTGATGACCAGCAACCGCCTCCGTCCGATTCTGTCCAGGAAAAGCATGGCAACCAAGATCGAGGCTGTTTTGACGAATCCAACGGCCATTGTTGCGCCAAGCAGTGCAGTGTTTCCGGTGATCCCGGCTGTTTTGAAAATCCTGGGACTGTACAGGACCACGGTATCAATCCCCGATGATTGCTGACGAAATGAATTCCAACGGCTGCGATTAGGACACGTCGGACTGATGGCGTGGGACGGAGGATCAGCTCTTTCCATACTCCCCCACCGCGACTCTCTGTAGTCACTTGGACCACGTCATCATTGCAATGATCCGGTATCCCCACGACCGCTTTAATATCTGCTAACCTCAACTCGGCCTCGGATTGCGAGTCAGAGACTCGGGAGAGAACTCGCTTGGCCTCGCCGAGTCGACCCTGCATGACGAGCCAACGCGGGGACTCGGGCATGAAGAGAATCCCGATGCCTATAAGGGCGGCTGGGATGGCTCCGAGTGCGAGCATGAGACGCCAGCCGATATGTTCTGGAAGGTTCGAGAAGGCGAAGTTGGAGATGAACCCTAGCAGAATCCCGAAGTTGATGAAGGCCTCGGGAATGTGCAAAAGAATCCTCGAGATGTGGCTGGAACGATCTCGGAGATGTAAACGGACGCGTTTACTGCGAAGCCTATGGCGACGCCCGCGATGAAGCGGCCCAACATGAGGACTGCGTAGTCTGGGGCGAGGCCCATTATTAAAGCGCCAACGAAGAGCATGATTGAGGCCATGAGTATGGTGTAGCGACGGCCTATCAAATCTGATGTTCTACCAGCTGTGGCTGCACCGATTATGGAGTAGAGGTTCATGATGCCCATCATGATCTCTACTTGGACGTCGCTTAGGTTGAAATTTTGTTGGATGAACATTACTGCTCCACTCATCACGCCAGCATCTGTACATCATGTGTACGTCGAAGTAAATGATTAATGAAATTTTGTCGGAGTAATTAGTAATGGTACATCATAATTCGTACATGAACCTTTTTTTTTTCGATCAACTAAAAGGTTTCATTGAAGTGTTGGAGATTGTAACATAGTTTGTACATTTTTTGGCGCTAATCTTCAATACATAGTTTGATATGTACTTGTTTGATCATATGTACTTATTTTTATTTTGGCACGTTAATAAAATCTTGAAGCATCGCGCCATTTTCATAAAAAGGAAATAAAAATATCTACCAAAAAAAAAAGGAAATAAAAATAAAATAAAAAATATATAGGCGTGTCGTGAAATGCATGAATTAATTAATGAAGGGATTTGAATACTTACCATAGCCTAGAAGGCTGAACATGGCGGAGGACAAAAAGGCGCAACCAAATGCATACCAGCTTAACTTGGGTTTCTTATGATCTAAAGTTGTTGCAACTGCTTTCTCGTCAGTCATTGCCACTCTAATTAAGGGCCTGTTCGATTCAGGTTGTGAGGGCGAAGAGGTAAGTGGTGCGGAGAACGTTTTAACAATCCAACACGTGATAAGTCTTCAATTCAGTAATTTACAATAATACCCTTTGCAGATCTGAGAATTGTTCCTCTTACAACTAAACACACAAGGCCAGATCTGAAATTTGCTCTTCTCGAGAGAGAGAGAGAGAGAGATGAGGTGAAAGACCTCAAAACAGCACAATCAGATGGTTAAAATATGAGAGATTAGATAGACCAAAAATAAGAACAAAGAGAGATATTGAGAAGAACATAATTTTATTGTTTGCAAGTCTAATCGATCTCTTCTTTTTTAGGTTCTTAATTGGAGACCATCTCAATAAACCTTCATCACAAATCAAGAAATCAGACCTGTTTAATAACTTGTTTAAAAGCATTCAAGAAATGGCATTCCGAAGTGCGACTTTGTTCTTGGGGAACACAACCGTTTTTCACCTTGCGCATAATTTTTCTTTTTTGCTTTTGCTATAATAAAATAAAGTATTGTTCCTAGAGAAAAAAAAAAAAATTGTGTTAGAATTGTGAAGAAGCACAAGAAATCTAGCACAATGCAACACTATCATCAGCGAGGAAGAAGACTACCATTGATTTTTAATTTTCTTGCATCTGTGGTGGAGGAAATCGATTCTTCAAGTTCTACCCGAAAAAGAAGAATACGAGTCAATTGATTGGGACCATTGGTTGAAATGGGGCAAATAGGGATTTTTACTCTCCTATAAGTTCGGCTTGGCCAAAGTGAGGGGGAGATGTACCCGTGCTCTCGCCTTACTTTACGCGTTGCCGAAGCCCCCTAAAAGTCTCAAACATATCTAATGAATAGCTATAGGCATATGATGAGCAAAGATTATGCGAGCTTGGAGAGGTTAAATATATAAAACTCGGTTTATATAGCTTAATTTGATTGATTTCCTTGCCAATTCTAATCAACATTTTACGCCATTATTGTCGAAAGCGCTTCAATTTACGTAAAATACGAGATTTGATGAGTTAGTTAGGAGGAAACACATACATAAATGAAGAGTACTGCTTCTGGATATAAAAGTTTATATGAAAGACATGCGTAACTAACAGTCGCGGAGGGTTTGAATGATTTACTTACCATTCAACCAAGTGGTATGTAATGCCAGTTTTGGAGAGACCACTCATAATTGATGGGGAAGACGAAAGGCCGATGAGTGGCAAAGCAAAAGTGTACTCCAACTGCCGTTCTCCATTGTTGTCTATATCACTACAAAATTCAGCGAATTTAGCAATGGAATATTTCGTTGCTAAACCCCTGTTTTTCCGTTGCTAATTGACTTAGCAATGGAATGTCAAGCTTCACTAAAAACCTTGTCTACTCACATTTCACTTAATGATTCCTAGCCTAACGGGCTTCCCGACGTCCCAAACTTGCACACCGAACTCTCGGAATGCTTCCCTAGGCTCCTGTTATGTTTAGATACGGTTTATAGTGTTTTTAGGTCGTTTGGGTAAGTTTTATATTCATTTATTCAAACTAGCCCCTTTAGTTAATTATTTTCAAAAAAATGACTGAACAATACCTAGCACGTTGGGGAACAGTAGCGTTTTCTCCAGTGCGCTATTGTTCTTGGTGAACAGTAGCGTCTTTTCCAGTTCAGGAAGCGCTACTGGGACCTGTGTCAGCGCGCGCGCTGTAATGGTTCGAAGTTAATTCGTCATTATTAATGACGTGTTTGAAGACGTGGCGGACAGCTCAGATGCTCATGGGACCGAGATAGGGCGGGGCGCACCTGGAGTTAGGTAAATAGTAAAATTTTATGTTGTTGTGCTTTAATTTGCGATGTGTATTGGTAATTAGGTTATTGACATCGCGATGTGTGTTAGTTATTGTATAATTGGTGTATGAGGTTGTGTGACGGGCATTCGCTTTAAATAGCGTGCAAACGCGAGAAACGAGTAGCGAATGATAGTGTACTAGATCGGGGGACTAAATACACACCATAAATGGTAAAATTCATTAAATAATTAATTAAATAACAACGCATGTACGTTTGTGGTGTGAGAGTATACGGGGGACGTGAGAGTACGTGCAGGAGCCGAGGACCGGAACACTTAGGGTTTTGGTATTTTGTGTGAGCAAAGATAAGTCAAGGAGGCAAATCACCTTAAATTGGACTTTTTGCCTCAATCACAACCCTTAAAACATGCATGGTGACGTGGGTGTATGAGTTGATGAAATTTTTGTATAAATATGTTGATTTTTCAACATTTCCACTAACTTTTCTCTCTCTTCATTGTGTTGGACGAAAATTTGAGAAGTGGCGAGGGTTTGATGAAGTTTGAGTGATCATTTGAAGCTCAAGAACTTCAAGGAAATCGAAAACAAAGGTTAGATCTTCAATCCACATCTCTTTCTTTCGTTTCGGACTAATTTTCTTGGGTGTTGACGTGGATTTCGGGAATCGATTTGAGCACAATGGTTTGGATAGTGTTTCTATGGATTTTGGTGTGAAAGTTGAGCACTTGCATGGGTTTTGTGGAGGAGTTTGGTTGGTGTTGGAAATTTTAAGAACAAAACTAGGTTTTGAATAGTTTTTGTCGGAGTTTTGATTTTGGACTAATTTTGTCAAAAAGTTTTAACGGGAAAGGATTTATTAATGTATATATACGATGTTTGGACGAGCGTGGAGTGCGGAAACAAGCCGAGAGTGTTCAAAAACCTAAGAAAACGATGGGATCTCGCCTTAGACGCCACTCACTCGTGAAATCTGCATCGTCCCATGATGTTTAAAAGCCCACGGCTTCACTCGCGGCATCTAAGGCAGAGGCAAAATTGTGAAAAGTGAAAATGAGGAGTGGCGTTTGAGTGACGTCGTAGAGAGAAATAACGTGGCGGTGTTGTTTAAAAGCGGAATCTAGGACGCAAGAGGCAAAATTGTGAAAAGTGAAAAGAGAACTATATGACGTCGTAGAGAGATAACGTGGCGGCGTTGTTACATAATCTAGGACGCCGTGAAGAACTAAATGAGGCAGCGTCAGTGGCGGCGTCTTGGGCAAAACGAAAATTTTAAAATAAATTTATCAATTGGAGATTTGTTTAGGGACTTATATAAACTATTTGAGGTGTTTAAATGATGGTTTTATCGATGATTTGGGTATTAAATTTGGAGTTTACAAGGTTTGAGAATTTATTCAATTTATTGGGAAATTGATGGTTTTTATATGGAAATGAGGGTAGTGGACATGCAGTTGAGGTGTACAATTGGACTAGTGATGGTAGTTGGAGTGCGGTTTGAGGTGTGTAGCATCCCAAATGAAATTACTTGAGTATTTACTTCTTTTGACATTTAAATTCAATTTCTTTCATTTCAATATTCCACTCTACTCTGGTTGTAGTTATATGGACGGACGTTGAGCTGGGTTCCCTTCGTTTCATTCTAGTGTGTACGTCCATTACACCATAACATATTGCTAATGATCGATTTCGGTGAAGAGGACGACCCAAGTGTCACGTCGTGCAACGTGTCGGTACACCGTAGGTGTAACGTCGGCCATCGAATAGATCCAGATACTGGCCTTTCTTGGTCGGACTTGCCGACAATATTTTGTGGAAGAGTCCAAATTATGATGGTAGTTTGACCCTAGGGGGCTAGGAACATAGTTTGAGCTTTCACTATTATCTATTCATGTGATGAGCACAGTTGTATGTATTTATTTTCGCATGTCTATTTAATAGCTTAATTTATATTTCAATATTTACTTTCAGTATTGCTCATTCAATTTCCTTGGAATACTCACTTTGGACTCGTCATCTGCCTTTTGTGTAACGACCCGTTATTTTAAGCAAGTGATTAGTGTTAATCCGAATGGTAATTAATACGAGTTAAGCTCGTGGTTAAGCCCGATTTGTCACGACTAACGTGTGTGTGGGATTGTGTGATGTATTGCGTTTGTTTAGTGTGTATTAGTACATATACGTGATAATCGGACTAACGAGGAAATGCCTAATACCATGTGTGGGTCATGTGGACACACATGAGACGTGAGATAGCGTTGACGCTCGAGTGTGTTCGGCGGTAGAAATTATGTAATGATAGGCGTAATTATAGGCATAAATATATATTTATATATATTATGGATATATATAAATATATATTAAATGAAAAATAATAAAATAATGATAATTTGTCAGGCGCAGAGTGATACGCGAGGTCACGAGTGACACGCGTCGGACATACGGTGGTGCGCACGCCTGAGATGTTCTCGTTGGCGTGCGAATCGGAATTTGAGGCGCAATGTATCGATAAATATATATATATATATATTTATATATAAATTAGTATATATAAATATATATAATATATTGGAAAAATGTAAAATTACCGTTAAGGGTATGGAAGTTGCAAAGGAAGGGATAAAATGAGAGGGGTATTTTGGGTATTTCCCAGCCAAAACCGCCTCCTTCTTCGTTTTAAATGTGAAATCAAAGGTGAGAGAGAGAGATTAAAATGAACAGGGAGACCGAGATCGGGGAGAGGGAGAAAGAAGGAACCGAGAGCTCGAGGTGGAGAGATGAAATTGAGGTGAGCTTGTGTTGTTGTGTTGTTGTTTCAGTTGGTGTGGTGGATGTTGTTGTTGTAACTGTTGTGAAGGTGATAAGCTCAGCCATGGCCGAGGGTAGAGACGGCAAGGGAGTAGTCTCCCTTGCCAAATCGAGTTGGGGTTGGGGTTGGCTCCCAACCCCAATTGATGAAGAAAAAAAAAAAAAAGAAAGAAAGAACGCGCTGCTTGTTGCTCAAGTGGAACCCGGTTCGGGGCAAAAAGAAAAGAAAAAAAAGAATAAAGAAAAGAAAAGAGAGAAAATGGAAAAGAAAATCCAGAAAAAATTGGAAAAAAATATGGAAAAATAGTATTTTGACCAAACAAATAGAAATTGAGGGATTTCTATGGAAAAATGAGAAGTTTGAAAGTCGGAGGAGACTTTACACCGGGGTTTTACCTTGAAAAACGTGAAATGGTCCAAATAGGTTGTAAACTAAGTCTTGGAATCCTGAATTTGAATTGGACCAGTTTAGAAATGTTAGTAAATGAGTATGAGACTTAAATTGATAAGAAATGGTTTATTTTAGCAAATGAACGGAGGTGGAAAGGTTTGAGGACTCCGGGAAGTCGTACAAGTCAGTAAAACATAGAAAGCTCAGAACAGGTAAGTGGGACTCGTAGCTTTTATCAATTATGCAATGTAAAATAGTATCATTAGAGCATGTAGTGTACTGGACTGGGAATGGGGCAATGTACTGTGATTTGACGTTGGTTTTACAAAATGTTTTGAAATGAAAATGGATTCGGAAAGAGGTTTGGCGGGACGGATCGGCCTGGGGTTTGAGAACTGTGGTGGAATTGCTAACCATCATTGCGCCCCAGTGGCTTGGAAATTATCCCGATCAATGCTTTCCAGTTGAGTTTAGCAGCTCATTAGTCATAAACCAATTAGATGAGCAGTGATTGGTTTAGTGGTGATGAGTAAGTGCGACTCGGTGTTTTATGAGCTGGCGGCACATTGACAAGAATTGGTTAGATGCCCAGTGATTGGTTCTTGGATATGTGAGGGGGCGACTCAATGCAAATATGAATATGTGAAATACAAATCACGGGTACATTGCAATGAACCAAAGAACTTGCATCTATTATATATATTGTTTATATTGATTAATATGCTCCTGTAGATATGCATTTGATTCATGTTGTTATACATTGCCTTGATATTAATTGATAGTTGATGGTTGGTATGAGAGTCACTTACTGAGCATGTAGGAGCTCACTCACCTTAACATTTTCAGGTATGAATGTACGCTAGAACTTGGAACTCAGGAAATGAGAAGACCAGGAGTTTAGTATCTTCTCTGTGGTGCAATGAATTTCCTGTTATATATATATATATTGTATTGCTTTATAATTTGTAATTAAATGGGTGGGAATAAGAGCTCAATACCGATGTTCATGCGGGTACTATATAACTTGTGTTTTATCGAAAAAGTTTTTAAATTTTCCGCTGCGTTTGTTTTATATTGTTTATTTAAATCAAGATATACAGGTTATTGTCAGGAAATTTGGTAAGGCTGCTGGCTCTAATTAGGTCCGATCTAGTTTACCAGGGCTTAATTAGGGTTTCAGGCCGGACGTTCTCTAATCAAAATTAGGGGATGTCACATTTTGTGATGGCTTGAGTGCAGATCTTAATACGAGCAGGGGTAAAGGCAAGCTTCCAGAGTACCGTTGATTAGAGACAAATTGCCTGACTCGTACGTTTTTATTATATATATTTGGTTTTCATTTTAGGTTTGGGGATTGTGAGGTACTTTGAAATACCTTGTATATATTGATCTTTTTGTCACTCCAGAGGTATTTATGGTTATATATGGGTTTTCCACAGTAACGACCCAATTTATAATTGCCGTTAATTATGACGTCATTGTAGATGTGGATGCCAGCGAGGACGGTCGAGAGTCCCACAGCGAGGCTGGAACGCACTCGAACTAGGTATACAGTCCGTTTTGTATGCTTGTTGTGGTAAATTGTGATGAAAATGTACAAATTAGCTAATTTCATTACAATATGTGTGTTAATGTAGATTATTGACGAGTGAGGAATTGCCTCGGGGTACGTGCGAACACGGGACACGGGGCACGGGGTGCCGGGTAGTCGGGAAACTACGGTGAGCTTACTCATAAATTTTGGAAATTTATTGAATGGAATAGATAATTATTATATGCTAAATCAATTGGGAATCAATAAGTCCTATAGTTAAGCTGAATAAAATAACAATAGTTGGATGATTCTCGAGATGCACAACAGGGTCATCAATGTCAAGATAAGGTGTATGGAGTTGGAGTGACACAGGGTGATCAGGAACCCTTGGATAATTCTCGAGATTTGTGCACACACTTGATGGGAACCAAGTATATATATGTACATACTTGATCGATCAAATAGGAAGAGTGAGAGTGTGGTGTTGAGAAAGAGCTTGGAAGAGGGAATCGTTGAAGAAGAGAATGAGAAGAACAACATTTAAGGAGTGAAGAAGGTGATTTTGGGCATCCAACCACAAGATCAAAAGGTAAGATTTATGGTCTTCTCTTAGTTATTTCAAATTTGTGGTGGTTTTGAGCACGTTGGTGTTGAATCCGTGGTTGAGTGTAACACAACTATTTTTGGAGGTAATTGGTGTATTTTGAGTGCTATGAAGGTGGAGAATGTGTCATAGTGATTGGTTTTGGTGTTGGTGATTTATGAAAATGGGTTTTGAAAATGTGATTTTGGTGATTCTTGGATTTTGATATTTAAACTTGATGAATTTGTGTTTAAATGGTGTTTTTGAGGTGGATGATGAGTTTTAGTGGTGTTGGAACCAAATGAATGGGTGTATGAGGAAGTTGGAGTGTGAATTTTTGAATTGTAAAAATCTGGAAAGAGCACGATTAGCGCGCTAATGGGTGGACCTAGCGCGCTAATTACCCTCTGAAAAAACGATAAACAGTGACTAAGATGAATTAGCGCGCTAATAGTTCACTAGAACTCAAAAATTGAAAAATGAAGAAATGAGTCTAAATAACATTATAAACCTATTAATTGACTAATAACCCTCATAAATAAATTCCAGGAGTCTTGGAATAGTAATTGGAGTCGGGGGTTAGTCGGGAATCAGACCGGGAGAAATATCGGGGAATTGAACTGTGACGGCCCCAATTTTTTCGTGCAATTGGGTACGCCCGGCCTAGACCTGTACAAGCACCGAGTCATCACTTGGCAACCTGATGAGCCTAGTCAGCCTTCAATTTAGTCAATTCAGTAATTTATGAAAGAGTTATTTCAATAGTAAACAGCGGAAGAGTAAACAATTAAAACAAAGGGAAATAACTCAATCAAAGAAAGTAAAGGAATTCTATAAATGTGGAAAACCCCGGGTATTCATGTACAATTCAAAATGCAAAGTTACATGATACCAATCTCATCAAAATACCAAGTTCAAATATCCCAAAGCATATATATATAAAACGATATACATAAAAACAAAACATAAGAAAAACCTATAAAATAGTCTCCAAATCCAGCTGCTAATTCTCATAATAGATCACCTAGGCAAGGTGCCTTGCCCTTACTGCTCTCCGCCCTATCTGCATCCACCGTCACAAACTAGACGGTGAGTAACTGAGCAAAATCGAATGTAATGCCAGCAGAAAACAACAGTAATTCATGATAATACAAGTAAAGTAGTCTAAATATCATGCGGTAATAAAAAGACAGGAAATTAAATATACAAGATGCATGATAAACAGACTAATAGATATCAATCGAAATTTAAGTGTGTTCCAAGGAATCAAAAGAGGCTCATAAGTGGTCTAGATCATTACATAATGGGGTCTTCTTGGGCATCGACACAAGCGAAGGCACAGCTATGACTGGAAGGGACTCGAACCCATCCACCCAGTACTCGGTGTCACACGGTCACTAAGGGTGGTCACGCACTCGTGGCCACGAGTGCCCACGTTTTATCCCTCTAGTGCAGGTCCTAGTACTTTTGAGACGAAACACTTACGCCGGGAAACACACAACAAGAAATGGAATGGAATACCAATAATAGAGTATAACAAGACTGAATAACTGATAATGAATCACATGGCATTTTCTTATTGGCTTACAAACGTACAAATGTTTTTTAAGGCAAGTGTATTTACCTGAACTATCGCAACCCGTGAACAACACTCTCGCGTCCCTAACGCGTATTCCCGAGTTTCCCGCTACCTGACAAGGTCGAAAACTCGTGTTAATAGGTCAAGTCATTTACTAAATCTACATTATAACCCAAACGTTCTCCCAGTGTTTCAATGACTCGAACAACGCAATGAAAATCGAAAATAAATACTCTCTTGGGTTTTGGAAACACTATAACACATGTAAGCTTACTTGTAAATTTGTAAGCTCGGCTCGGTCGAGTGTGGGTCACGTCATAGTCTCAAGGACCGTCGGTGCGACCACGACGTTATCACCAATAACCAAGTCGAATCATTAAGACCATATAAAACAAACTTAGAATAGTTTATCAGCAAGACTAAACAAAACCTCAATAACTAAACACCAATCAATAAAGACACCGTTATGACTTCACGCCGGTATTATCCGACGTTGGGAGAGGGTTTCCTTGGCATAAAATGGCCGAGAACACCTTAATTAGTCAGAACTTAAACACATTAACCAAACAAGAATTCAAACTTAATATTTCCATAAAAACATAACCATTTCCCCAATACATCAAAATTTCAAACACAACCAAAAGTTGCAAGACCTCAACAAAGGTTAGGTGAGATCCCGACAACCTTCACGGGTGGTGGTCCGGCCGGTAGCACCGCCAAGAGTGGCGGTTTCCGGCGAGGCTCCACCACACCTATTCACATGAAATGACGACTTTTTAACACTGAATAGGGCTGTTTTGACCACTCCGAAGACTGTGGGACCCACGTAGGAGATTGGTGGGGTCCCCAACAGCGTCCCGGTCATCGTGGTCCAGCGGTGGCGCGCCGATTAGGGTGTTTTCCGGCGAGGGCCAAAAATAGTAACAACACATGAAATAATGGAAATACACACACCACAATCCTATAAACATGAACCGAACCACATCAAGGACGGAAGGACTCGGCGAACCCCGAGGACCCATCCCAACCGCAACAACACCTCCGCATCGACCAACCAACGGCGACACAACACATACACACACATCACGATTTCAACAATAAAAAAAAAAACTAAAAACCGTGAGAGACGAGAGAGGGAAAGAAATAGAGAGATAGAGAGATCTCTGGTGAGGGTGGTTATAACAGTCGTGAGGGAGAGAGAGAGACCGAAAAGAGATGAGAGAGATGGAGAGGCCGAGAGTGAAGGAGATAGGTAGCTGAGATGAAGAGAAGGAGGGTGGGCGGCGGTTATGTTGAAGAAGAAGGTGAATAGTGTAGGGTTTTGTTTGTTGTTGTTATATTTATATGGTCAAATGACCTTTTTACCCCCAACTTACTTCCTACACCATTTTTAAACCATTGCCCTTATGGGTCTTTTTACTTTTCTATTTATTTCTCTTTATTACACATTAAAGTGTGTGTGTGTGTTGTCACTTGCATGACTCTCCACCTCAACACACCCGCATCTCGAGGTCAATCTCATGGTTCCTCACCATTGAACTGTGTCACTTTAACAATTCCAATTCCATAGACTATATGTTGCGTAATTAACTAACTTCCGCGTTTAAACGACATTCCTCTGTCCATTTTTCCTTGTTCTGACTCTAGTAATTCGCGTAGTCTCGCCTTGTCTCGCCAACTAATTAATTAAATTAATTAAAAATTCATTTATTTTGTATGTTTTACTTGTTTTTCTCCCCCGTTTAACTAGTCGAAACCTCACTCAATTAAATATCGCCCGAACGGCTCGAAACCCGTAAAATACTACAATACTAATACACACAATCAAAGAATCATAAAATCACTTCGGTGTCGACTCCCAAAGTTCGAAATACTGTCCAGAATTCACATAGCCGGGTCACAATTTCTGACAACTACAACACAAGTCAGTTAAAAATTTTGAGGTTGTTACAGTCTCCCCCACTTATTAGAATTTCGTCCCCGAAATTTATCTAATAAGTAAACTAGATTAGCAATTCTTCACAACTCCTAACGAGTCTGATAAAAACTCTCGTGACCCTTCAGTGGAGAGACCTTCAGATATTTATAGTCTCCCCGAATCATACTGAAACTCATCGTGATACTCGACAAGTATTTCTTCTGCCACTATTGGGCACTCCTAAGTCTCAAACAAAACTATTCATAACTACCTAGATGCTATCGTAACCACGAGGAGATCGGGGCAACCACTAACGAAATCCATATCAATATGTACCCAATTCCATCGAGAAATGGGTGGGGCTGTAGTAGTCCTCCAGGTCATCGATGCCCAGCCTCTACGCGCTGGCATATCACACGTTCGAACAACTCCGACACCTCGAAAATCATCCCTGGCCACCAAAAGAATGTCGCATATCGGCGCACATCTTAGGTTGACCCGGATACACAATAAAACCGAAACGATGAATCTCCTGAAATAACTCTTCACACACATCAGCCACCAATGGAAACCCCAGTCGCCCGCGATACCTCTAGCATGAGTCTGTCGACCGACTCGTCTGGGCAATCTGAACTATCCACCATCTCACTACACCGCTGGTATGACGTATCGCCTTGCTGTCCCTCGTGCACAATGCCAAATGAGAAGGTCTACAACATCGTTTGACCACGTATCTAGGTCATGGTAGTTATCGGCACATCCACTGAACTCATCAACTTGACTGTCTCACGTAAACCACGCTCGTAGGTTCTTTAACATACGACTACCTCCGCATCCAAATCCTTTGCAGCGCAACGCATCAGCAACAAACGTTGATTTTCTCGTATCCACCAATCAACGCAAGTAATGTTTATATCTAGTTCGCAACAACCAAGGCTTCGAACTCTAACAACTCTAGTACTAGCATGTTTACTCGCAACTCGTAGCCCCCTAACACTATCGAAATGTCAAGACTAATGCATATTCGAGTATATCGCATCCTGACAGCTGTGACTAGGATTAAGGTCTGCTACGTCTATTGAGTTTACAACCCTAATATGTCTACCAAGCGCACAACAATTAAGGAATCGACGTAACTTACATCGAACATGATATGCATGCAAGTACCACAAATGAAAAGCATACCCTTATCAATGTGTCTAGACGCCTCCTAGTCTGGCTCAACAGCAGCCTGAACACGGTCTCTCTGTATCTTGGTGATCTTTGTGACGATGCTCTTCTTGGCCGAGGGCACTCCTCTCGAAGGTGGCCGACCTGTCCGCATCTGTAACACGTACGGGTATCCTGCAACCTCTGAGTCTGACTCTCGCTTCGTCCCTGTGCAGAACCATGAGTCTGGGTCTGACTAGTCCTCTATGTGCTCCTCTGCCTACCTCCTCAGTCAGCATCCTTACTCTCGCATCCGCTTTGCGATCTGTTGGTCATGTCGATTAGAGGCTGCGGTGAATGATCGGCAAAGCTTGGCACGGGTGGAACTACTGTACCAAACGCGTGGTCGTGTGCAACCGATCCTACACTCGCGCCCGATGCTCACGATTATCCCATCTGCTCCTCTTTCTATTCCTGTCCTGCTGATAATGACTATCTGATCGGGTTTCCGCTCTGTTCGCTCCAACCTCATACGGATGCGTGAGCAAGTAACTTTCCCTCGCTAAACTTCGCTAATATGCAATCTGCAAAGTCTCCGGCTGTGTAGTGACTACAGAACCTCCAATCGTTGGTAGCAAACCCTCAGTGAAGTAATAGACTCGATCAGTCTCGGTATCTGCAGATCCTCCAGCATAAGGTAATAGTGCAATAAACCTACCATGTAGTCCATCACTGACTCATCGGTGCTCTGCCTCAGTGCCATAAACTCGTTCCTCTTCGCACGAAGAACAGTTGGCGGAAAGTACTTCTGGTTGAATTGAGTCTTGAAGTCGATTCAGTTTCTCGGAGTGCCTCGGGTAGTAATGATAGTCGTCCACCAATCATCCGCTTCCCCCTGAAGCATAGATGAGGAAATCGTCGCTCTCATGTGATCCTCGGTCGCGATAATAGTATGAATCTTCTCGTGATTTTTCGGGAAAAGCTCTGCGCGTACGTTACGTCTGTACCACCAAAGAACTTGACTGGATCGTGCCGCTTGAATTCTCTCCACTGCCTCGCCTCAGCAGTGGCTTTAGGGCTTTTCTCCGGAGTAGTGACCGGAGTAGTGACTGGAGTATTCTCTGCAGCAACAATCGGTATAGTCGGTGTCTCCGTCGCTTGTACTATCTCCGTCTGTAATTGAGGTGTCTCCACCTCGGTCTGCGTACCTGTCGCAGCAACTGCTCCTTCGGGAATTGCCGCTAACGGAATTGGGGCGGTGGAATCCGTAGTTACCGGAGTCTCCGTCCCTTGAGTAGTCAGAACGGGTGGAATAGGAGTGGTCGGGGTCGATGGTGTCGCGATAGTCGGTGCGGGTATCGTCAATGTCCTAGCGCGAAACTCCTCCGAAGTGACAAATCGAGAGTCAGTCGTCCCGCTGTCGTCGCTCGGACCTGCCTGATCCGCCATCACTGTCTGAACCAATAAAACGATACTTCGGATCAATACATAACTACCGCATACCATATAATACACACAACAATCATAATATATACAAATTTAAATCCGACTCATCCCGAACTCCCCCATCTAAGTTTTTAAAAGGATTATAGGTTTTCCACTCTAAGTTCAACCATTCCTAACTTCCGCTGTCTTAATGGTTTGTGTTTTAAATTGAGACTCAGGTCGTTATAACCTTAAGCTCTGATACCAACTGTGATGTTGGTATCACAATTTTTAGACAACTCTAAACTCTGACCCTAAGGTTATAAAACCTATGCTCTGATATCAACTATGACGGCCCCAATTTTTTCGTGCAATTGAGTACGCCCAGCCTAGACTCGTACAAGCACCGAGTCATCACTCGGCAACCTGACGAGCCTAGTCAGCCTTCAATTTAGTCAATTTAATAATTTATGAAAGAGTTATTTCAATAGTAAACAACGGAAGACTAAACAATTAAAACAAGGGGAAATAACTCAATCAAAGGAAGTAGAGGAATTCTATAAGTGTGAAAAACCCCGGTTATTCATGTACAATTCAAAATGCAAAGGTACATGATACCAATCTCATTAAAATACCAAGTTCAATAATCTCAAAGCATATATATATATATATATATAAAACGATATACATAAAAGCAAAACATAAAGAAACGTATAAAATAGTCTCCAAATCTAGCCGCTAATCCTCCCAATAGATCACCTAAGCAAGGTCCCTTGCCCTTGCCGCTCTCCACTCTATCTGCACCCACCGTCACAAACTAGACGGTGAGTAACTGAATAAAATCGAATGTAATGCCAGAAAAAGATAACAGTAATTCATGATAATACAAGTAAAGTAGTCTAAATATCATACAGTATTAAAATGACAGGAATTTAAATAAACAAGATGCATGATAAACAGACTAATAGATATCAATCGAAAGTCAAGTGTGTTTCAAGGAATCAAAAGAGGCCCATAAGTGGTCTAAATCATAACATAACGGCGAAGACCTCGCGAGGTCTTCCCGGGCATCGACACAAGCGAAGGCACAACTATAACTGGAAAGGGACTCGAACCCATCCACCCAGTACTCGGTGTCACACGGTCACTAAGGGTGGTCACACACTCGTGGCCACGAGTGCCCACGTTTTATCCCTCTAGTGCAGGTCCTAGTACTTTTGAGACGAAACACTTACGCCGGAAAACACACAACAATAAATGGAATGGAATACCAATAATAGAGTATAACAAGACTGAATAAATGATAATGAATCACATGACATTTTCTTACTGGCTTACAAACGTACAAATGCTTTTTAAGGCAAGTGTACTTACCTGAACTATTCGCAACCCGATATTCACTCCGAGACTCTAATATGTTCCCCGTGCGTTCTCGACTACCTGATAAAGTTTTGAATCTCGAATATTAGTTTAAGGCTCGCATTTAGTCTTAAGGTGTTTGTTTTACAATCATTTGTTGATTATGACCCAAACCGTTGTGGATTAAACCATCTCTATGGTTGTCCCTTTTTTTTTTACAAAACATAACTCTTGTTGGGTCTATTTATCAAGTTTTATACTCATCTAAGTAAGCCTTTGATGTGAATACTTATTTGAGCCTAGACACATAAACTTATTCTTATATTTTACGCCTTCGTCTTGACCTCAAGTTGTATTTATCCTATTGGGCCTTTATTGGGCTTTACATCACCTATAAACACACTATTTGTAATTTGTTATAGACCCATATTATCATGAGTGTATTAGGCCTTAATACAAATCCATATTCATTTAAACAAGTATCCATACTTTTTATCCTTTTTATTTATTCTCAAACATAACATAATACACACATCCTACACACATACATTTTCATTATACAAACACATGTACAATTGTTGTGTACACCCCACTCATCACACACCCCACTGTTATGTGCACACAACACCCCGCTGTTGTGTGCACCCCACTGCTATTTACACCCCATATTTACATGTGTTAATATCACTTTATTACTTAAAACTATATAATATACATTAATCTATTCTTTTACACCCACAACCATTGTGTACACCCCACTGTGGTGTACACATACACGCTGGTGTGTACACCCCACAGTGGTGTACACATACCCCCATTCATGCACCCCATGTTTGACGACCCGTCCCCAACCTAGGGTCAGGTCGCCCGGCCCAGACTGCCATTTAGACCCGATACCTGAATCAGGCCCAAATAACGGTATGGCACGCCTAAACAAATAAACCTGCGGAATACACATTGGCTAAACAAAAGATAATAATTGCGGAAAGAATATAAAAAGATATCTTAAGCCAATAGATTTAAGTTCATATAACATTTATAAAAATTATACATCTGTTCATGCTCCTTTAAACTAAACAAGTTAATTATAATCTCCGAAATGGACCAACTAAAGATAACTAGGATTCAAGTTGATAGTTTCAAAACCAAATATACATGATATATACATATATATACAAAGGCTCACATCAAGAGGAGACTTCAAGCTTGTCTCTCCCTTGCCTCAACCTAGCGCTGTCGTGGATACCTGAAATGTAAGTGGGGTGAGCTAAAAGAACCAACGGAGCTCAATAATGCGGAAAACCCGCTCAACCATCAAATATGCAAGTAATACCTAATAAGCATGCAAAGTCTAGCATGTATTTTAAAAACAAACAAGGATTTATTGAATGTTAACATGGTAGCAGGATTTCATAAGAAATAGACTTATAATGAACCATCACGAACTATCATAGACATAAGATTCGTAAGTCACAATTAAATAGGAATTCATCCTTTCATAACAAATACCACGTATTCATAAGCCATAAATTGTAACAACAATAATCATGAATAACATTAAAGAGATTGACAAATCATTTTATAATTTCACACTTTCATACAAATGAGGGGTTTCGCGAGATTATGTACTATAAAATATAATAATACGATAAGTCGATGTTCCATTCAATGCATACTAGATATTGGCAAGAATCCGGTGACCGATTCTCCTACTCTCAAAGTGATGGAAACAACCAGCTAGCACACAGGCCTTATGTGCCCTCTCGTTTGTCCCATCAAATCAACAATAGGTTCGTCCAAGCCATCACCGATGCACATCTCTATGTCTCAAGAGTACAAGAGAAGGTAACTCCAACTCATGTCCCTACGTGACATACTTATGAATTCAATTAGTCAAGACATACTTATGAATTCAATTAGTCAAGTAAAGCCCTCGGTGGTAAACTCCACACATCCTGGGGTGTTAACGACCCTCGGTGGTAAACTCCACACCCTTGGGTGTTAACGACCCTCGGTGGTAAACTCCACACATTCTGGGGCCATGATTCATCACATCTTTCCATACTTAGGCAAACCTTTATGCCGTATAAGTTTCTCATGC
Source organism: Stephania japonica (assembly GCA_039657345.1). Lineage (NCBI taxonomy): Eukaryota > Viridiplantae > Streptophyta > Magnoliopsida > Ranunculales > Menispermaceae > Stephania > Stephania japonica. Next base: position 9,845,977 of record CM077559.1, on the reverse strand, counting down.
TTTTGTCCCTAGTTAAGGTGTCGGCCTTAAATGTTCGTACATTATCACCTCATGTTGATATCTTCAACAATTGATCATTTGCAAATCTATTGCTTACCCATCTGGGTTATATTTCAAGTTATCTTACATCATCACATTAGAGCTGTCACGTTTAGACTTATTCTAATCTATTCGGCTTCCAAGTATAAACCACACATTTTGTTTAACAGTTATTAATGGTGTTAAGTTTAAGAAATTTTTATCTTTACTCATATATTCATATTTCATTGCTAGTTTAGGGTATTTTCTCACCATAATTATTATTTCATATTGCACAGTATAAATCTTATTGGAGTTCGATCATCTTAAGATCCCCACTTTTAATAGTCGACCTATCACTGATCAGATATTTCATCTTTCCTTTCAACCATTTAGTTTGGTAGTTCAGGTTTTTTTTTTTTTTTGTAATGTTTTACTTTTATTATGAGATCATAAGTTACATCCCACAAGTGATCAACATGATTCTTGGCGACGTCACCATTTTGATTAGAAATTTTCATTCTTGGACAGGGTACTATTTCAGTAAATGTCTCTCTTGAGTTCGCAATTCTTCTTATCACGAAATTACTTATTCGTTTTTCCATGGGTCGATCCTATTCTAGGATCCCTAATTTTAAGAACCAAGTCATTATTGACTAAGGTTATGTGACAATCATTTGCCTCGATTACTTTTCAACGTCATTTTTCATTCAACCATCCCCTACCAATCAAGTTATGTTTCATTTTGACTCAAAAGCTATGAGTCCACACGACAAATCATATCAGAAATATTCTTTTCATTGGTGTACCCCCGATTTTAATGATTCACTTATCATCGAGTTCATTATAATATCATTAACTGCATCATACACTATTTCAACCTACTAATATAACTCATATATACTGTTTAGTTTGGGGCTTCCTTTAATTATTCAGTTATGGTACTACTATTGCGTACTATCCATTCATTTCAAACATAATTTATCAATTCCTGGTATCTCCAACTTTATGAATCAACTCTCAATTTGGATCATCATATTTAGTATTCAACCTATCGATAACTAGCTTAGCTTTATTTTTCTTTTACACAGGTTTGATGGAAACTTGAATGCTATAATTCAATCAATCTGAAAGTTAAATCCAAATCAAGGTCCATTTCAAAATATTAAGTTTTGATTTTTTTCAAGCTAAGTCTAGCTTATTTTTTTATTGAATCATTTAAAAGCTTTCTTGCATTTCAAACGAATTGTAATACCTCTTTCGAAACGATTTGGCCAATATACTTTCAAAATATAAATCACGACCACGAGAAAATTTGTATTCCTACACTACAAAATGGTAACATAGATCCAAATGATACTTTGCATTTTCATAAAGTCAAAACTTTGAAATTCAGTAAAACTCTTTATGTAAAGATTAAAATTACAACGTCAAATACTCGAAATATGTATGAGTCTATTCGCTTTATCTTTTGAACACCAAGGAAAAATAAATGGTTTTTTTTTTTTTGTACTTGTTTGCCTTTTTTTTTTAAATTTTGTAAAGATACATTAAATCCTTCCATAAAAACTTCAATAAAGTGCGGCAAACATCAACTCTAAAACAATACAAAAATCATGGTCCAATATAGTCGAAAAATCATTTTTCGATAAAAAAAATAGATCACCTGAAGCAACATAATTCGATCTATAACAATAACCTTCAAATCGAATTTATAGACCAATGATTCACACTCTAAATCGAGCATTAGAGGTTTTTAAAGTATACTTGACGTCTATATCTTGAATTAAGTTCAGCCTCCTCGCCAGACTAACTTGCTTATCATTGTTTGAAACCAAAGATGCATTTGCATACTTACTAGGATCATTAACTTCCGTTTTCAACAAGATATCGTTAATTTTAATCATCCTAATAGAGTTTTCGACGTCAGAGTTACTTCTCTGAAATGTAACCGCGTCACAATTTCATCTTGCGTATTTAGCGTGGCATCTCATTGTCCTTTCAAGTCTATCAATTCTTGCATATGTCTTTATTTGCCACTCTATCGTTAAGTATAGGCGCATCTCGCCATACAATTTCCAATCTAAGTTTAGTCATTCTATCAGAACCATTCTCGCAGCAATCGTTGAGGACTTCCTTACAACACATGTGGAATCTTCTGAGGACTTCCCGTCGACTTTCTTGTGTCGTTAATTTTCATTCCCAACTCATGGAACCAAGGTTTCACGTTTTCAGGAAAGACATTTACCTATATATCTAACGATATATTTATATATACAAAGTAGCAAATAATCATCACATTAAATCTTTATCAAGTATCTTTTGTCCCATCCCATCCTAGGATTTATCATTATTGTGTGTTAAGTCGACTTTGAACCAATGTCCCATACCACTGATTTGTTCGACTTAACTTGACCTTTAAACTTAAAGGCTCTACATTTAGGTTTCCCTAACCTAACGTTTCCCTAGGTTCTAATCCCTAGGCTCTGATACCAACTGTGACGACCCGTCCCCAACCTAGGGTCGTCGCCGGCCTGCATCGCCATTTAGACCCGATACCTGAACCAGGCCCAAATAACGGTCTGGCACGCCTAAACAAATAAACCTTCGGAATACACATTGGCTAAACAAAGGATAATAATTGCGGAAAAAATACAAAAAGATATCCTAAGCCAATAGATTTAAGTTCATAGAACATTTATAAAAATTATACATCTGTTCATGCTCCTTTAAACTAAACAAGTTAATTATAATCTCCGAAATGGACCAACTAAAGATAACTAGGATTCAAGCTACCCAAAGATCTATTTTAATTTTAACCCCAAGTTGATAGTTTCAAAACCAAATATAGATGATATATATATATATATACAAAGGCTCACATCAAGAGGAGACTTCAAGCTTGTCTCTCCCTTTCCTCAACCTAACGCTGTCGTGGATACCTGAAATGTAAGTGGGGTGAGCTAAAAGAACCAACGGAGCTCAGTAATGCGGAAAACCCGCTCAACCATCAAATATGCAAGTAATACCTAATAAGCATGCAAAGTCTAGCATGTATTTTAAAAACAAACAAGGATTTATTGAATGTTAACATGGTAGCAGGATTTCATAAGAAATAGACTTATAATGAACCATCAAGAACTATCATAGACATAAGATTCGTAAGTCACAATTAAATAGGAATTCATCCTTTCATAACAAATACCACGTATTCATAAGCCATAAATTGTAACAACAATAATCATGAATAACATTAAAGAGATTGACAAATCATTTTATAATTTCACACTTTCATACAAATGAGGGGGTTTCGCGAGATTATGTACTATAAAATATAATAATACGATAAGTCGATGTTCCATTCAATGCATACTAGATATTGGCAAGAATCCGGTGACCGATTCTCCTACTCTCAAAGTGATGGAAACAACCAGCCTAGCAACAGGCCTTATGTGCCCTCTCGTTTGTCCCATCAAATCAATAGTAGGTTCGTCCAAGCCATCACCGATGCACATCTCTATGTCTCAAGAGTACAAGAGAAGGTAACTCCAACTCATGTCCCTACGTGACATACTTATGAATTCAATTAGTCAAGTAAAGCCCTCGGTGGTAAACTCCACACATCCTGGGGTGTTAACGACCCTCGGTGGTAAACTCCACACCCTGGGGTGTTAACGACCCTCGGTGGTAAACTCCACATATTTTGGGGCCATGAATAACAGTGCATTTACATTCCATAGATTCGTAGATTCGAGCCAATACCACGACGCAACCCATAAATCCCAAGTCTTTAATTCAAATTATGAATCATAAGCATAACTAATAATCATGCCATATTTGATAATTGAGCAAGCTCCCCACTTACCTTAAACTCGCCGCGAATCCTAGTATTGATCCTTTCGTATTAGGGCTCGATTTGAATGTTCAATCCGAACTTCTTTGATCTCTTTGACTTCTCAAAACTCATTCTCACCATTCCAAACTGTCCTCCCTTAATCTCCTATTTTTTTCCAAATAGTGTAGAACAACAAGTCGTGGCTAGGTTTACTTAACTTCTCCTTTTATAGGCTAGGGTTAGGTTAGGTTACATACATCCTTTTGTATTAAAGACTAAAATGCCCTCCTACTTGGGCCTTAAGTCTAACTCCCTATTTTATATATTTTAGGCCGTTTTCATTAATTTATCTTAATGAGCATTTTGACCAAGAACGTTTCCACAAATCTTTCCTTAATTAACAGGATCTATTAAATTTAGTTTAAGAAACGTTTTTCAAATCTTTATTTTCTTGTGAGTTTCCTTAATAAGAACGGGCATATATTCTGATATCTCTTCAAACCGCATAAAATGTGCATCTCGAGGTGTAGGATATTCTACTATATCACTAATAATCCAATCCAAAGAAATCCAACACACATTTAGTATTTAAATTACTAAATTGCCCCTAACTCGGATCGGGAAAGATTCAGGTCGTTACACCATGTACACCAACCCACCACCAAACCGTCATGCATACACCCCAAAAATTTACAAAAATCCACATAAAATCATGAACCCAAGAGACAAGAGAGGAGGAGAGGTTCACCTAGGGTGAGACGTGGGGTCTCTGACGGCGAGGGAGGTGGCAGCGACGTGAAGCCGAGAAGAGGAGAGGTGACGTGAGGCCGAGAGGAGGGAGGAGAGATCCGAGAGAGAGAGCAACGAGAGTGAGAGAGGAGAGATCGTGAGTGAGAGAGAGAGATCGCGTGGCCGAGAGAGAGAGATGGAAAGGCCGAGGGTGAGGGAGAGATCCAAAATGGAGGAGGAGAAAGGTGGGCGGCGGTGGTGTGTGAAGAAGAAGGTGAATAGTGTAGGGTTTTATTTGTTGTTATATTTATATGGTCAAATGACCTTTTTTACCCCCAACTTACTTCCTACACCATTTTTAAACCATTTTCTATTTATTTCTCTTTATTACACATTAAAGTGTGTAACCATTCTATTTATTTCTCTTTATTACACCTTAAAGTGTGTAACCATTCTATTTATTTCTCTTTATTACACATTAAAGTGTGTGTGTTGTCACTTGCATAACTCTCCACCTCAACACACCCACATCTCGAGGTCAATCTCATGGTTCCTCACCATTGAACCGTGTCAATTTAACAATTTCAATTCCATAGACCATATGTTGCGTAATTAACTACCTTCCGCGTTCAAACGACATACCTCGGTCCATTTTTTCCTTGTTCCAAACTAAATTGCCAACTAATTAATTAAAGATTTATAAGGTTTTTTCCCCGTTTAACTAGTCGAAAGGTCACTCAATTAAATGGAAACCCGTAAAATATAATTCAATCAAAGAATCATAAAATCACTTCGGTGTTGACTCCCGAAGTTCGAAATATTGTCCAAGTATTCACGTAGTCGGTCACAAATTTGACAAGTGTGCAACACAAGTCAGTTAAAAATTTTGGGGTTGTTACAACTAAATTGAAGATTTATAAGGTTCAAAAAGGTAAAATGGAAGATATAATTCAATGTAGTTTGAAAAATGAGTTCACATTGACCCCTATGACGGTTTATTTGAAAAATGGGCCGGTACGTTGTCTGAGTCAAAACCCAGAATTCCAACAAGGAATTCTGGCGTTTCCGACACCCATGGCCACCTCCTTCGCCTTCGTCAACCCCATCCTCGACTCGTGGGGGAACTAACAACACCACAAATGGCTAGATAACACCATAGAAAGATCAATTGATTCATAAACATGCATGCATCATAAAAATAAACCCAAATTCACCATTTTTATGGAAATCCATTTGAAAAGTCAAATACAGTTGAAATGAACTCAAAGCTTATAGATAGAACCTATAAAACAGAAAACTATTTTTAAATTCGTTGTACCCCAAAAATCTCCATTTTTTAAGCTCATTTTCTTCAACAATGGAGGAATAATAAAGATGGTGGAGATATTTACCTTGATTGATCAACAAAACCCTCATATTCCTCATGATTCCCAGCTTTCAAACCTCCAAAACCTTGATTTTCAGCCCCTTTTCTCAATTGCATGTATTTTGTTTGGGATTTGAAAAAAACCACATTAAGTTGGCTTATATAGTTGTTGCCATGATCAAATGTTTGTACAAATCTCGAGGTCTATCCTAGGGGTCCTTAAATGAGTTGTCCACATTCTCTAGTGATACACATTAGTCTTATTAATCATATTAGGAGTCATCTCTATGTTCATCCAAGGCTCTTGAAACTCTAAACAATAGGACTTCCTTAATTGATTAATTTAAACTCACTTAACTCATATTGACACCCTAAGGTTGTCACATAGGGTCTATAATTTATTTTACAAGGTTGTACTAACAACCCGGTACTCGGTGCCCATACTCGCATGCAACTCAAGGCACTTTCCTACGTGCGTCGAATTGTCGAATCTGTTGAACATTAATAACTTCGAGTATAAGGTACACACATACATCACATTAAGCATCCATCACACAAAAATAATATATTACTCGGTCCCTGAGCCGAGTGTTAGTCCGTGCACTCGCTCTAGGGCCACACCACGGGTCGGCAACCCCGATTACATCCAAATCTAGAATTTAGAAATTTGGGTCGTGACATGGACCTAGATCACAACTACTTAGACGAGTGTCAGTGTCATTTGTTTAGCTCTGGTATTTAGTTGCATATGGTTAATCTTTCGGTGTTTCATATTTATATGTTTTTAAATACTAGTCGATTATATTTGGAAATGCAAGATAAACATATCATCGGGGATTACTGTTATATTCTTGTACTTACCGTCCTTTTTATGACGATGGGTGCAAATTTGTCCACTAGTAGGTCGGGCAAGGAGAAGATCAACGATTACATTTAAGCTAGTGGCGCGACACTGGTTCGATTGTAGGTTTTTTTGGTACTTTGTTGTATTAGTACTTTATGTCTTTTCAGCTACTTTTTGAGTTGTATATTGGGTTGAACGTTAGTTTCCTTACCTTATTTAGACTATTACACTATTTACTATATTTTGAGGTTTACATGTATGTGATATCTTTTCCTGGTTTTCCAAACTTAAGATTTAATTTAATTGCTTCCTCACTTCCGCATAATCGTTAAGATTTTCCCTAAATAACTATTTTAATAAAAGTTTTAATTACTCGAATTTCAATAAGTGGTAGGACATGTGTGTTACTTATCCTGAACATGTGTATAAAAGAGTTTAGGATGTAAAGGCTAACTAATACGTAGTTAAGTCTCCTACGTGGTTGGGATTAAGGCTTAATTATGGAACATGTGTATATTAACCGTATCGGAGGGCCGTTTCCCAACGCTTTAATTCGCCTTAACAAATGGTTTAACACGAACTTATGCCAACCACGTTAGGACTAAATGCTAGCCTAGCCTCGAGATTCAAACTTTTACGATGCATACTGGGATTCAAACTTTTATATGGTGTACATGGTGGATACAATCGATATTTTAGTGTACATGGTGGCCCCAATTTCCACATTGGTCCGCCACGGGAGGCCACGCGGGCCCACAACTGTCCACGTCACCACCAGTTGTGTCCCACGCCCAATTTATCCATTATCGATCAATTCATCATTAAGTTTGATTCAGTTAATATCATATAACCTCAAATTAACAAATGGAAGCTTAAATGAACAATATAAAAATTCATCTTGTGTTTTATTAGCAAAATGCCTAAGTGGAAACCATACCAAATATACATCATATACATCTCATATGTTTCTCAAAATATCAAAATATACAACCTATCTCTCAAGCCCAAAACCCAGCATAAAACAAATAAATATAAACATACGTACGAGTAGGGCTAGAGCTATCAATCAATGTAGTCCTCAAGCTTGCCCTTCCCTCGACTCGTACCCGGATCTGCACTCGAGCCATCATAAAAAGACAGATGACGAGTCCAGAGTGAGTAATCCCAAGGAAATTCACTAAGTAATTACTAAGTAAAAGTACTGGAATTTAAATACCATAAATAAACATGCGGAACAAAAGAAATACGAGATAACCGTGAAAGGATCATCGCATGTATAAATATAGTAATGAAGCAAAGTACGTGCACGGTAAAAATCGGACTAAGTCATACTTCGAGCCTCTCCTTGGGCACAACCCTCAAACACACCAACAAAGTTGTCCCTGGACCCTCAGGTGGCGGCGTAGACCCACGACGCACCCACACGAGCCTACCATACCCGGGTAGCCTATTCACCGGTATATGCATAGACAAGTGCTATGACTTAGTGGACTCTATGGCCGTAACGAAATAAGCACCAGGTGGGGGTGATCTCAACACCGTAAAGACACCAGGTAGGAGTACCCTCCACTACCGTAAAGTCACCAGGTGAGAGTGCCCACCGTAAAGCAAAGATGAAATGGAATAACGAATAAATGGAACTGAATTCAAATAAATCAAATGGTAAATACTTAAAGTGAAGTTCAATTGGGATACTACACACCTCAATTCGCACTCCTCGTTCTACGAATTAAATTCCCCGGCTCGATTCCTTCAATCCCCGATAATACTCCCGGTCTGATTCCCGACTAAATCCCCGGCTCCAATTACTATTTCAAGACTCCTGGAATCCATTTATGAAGGTTAATTATCAATTAATAGGTTTAAAATGTTGGTTAGACTCATTTCTTCATTTTCCAATTTTTCACATTCCAGTGAACTATTAGCGCGCTAATGAGATGAATTAGCGCGCTAATTCATCTAAGTCACTGTTCATCATTTTCCAGAGGGTAATTAGCGCGCTAGGTCCTCCTATTAGCGCGCTAATCGCGTCGTCCGCACTTTTACAGTTCAAATTTTCACACTCCAAACCACCTCATACACCATTCATTCAACTCCAACACCTCAAAAACTCACAATTCACCTCAAAAATACCATTCAAACACAATTTTATCGAATTTAAACTCGAAATCCAAGAATCCTAAAAATCATCCTTTTCAAACCCATTTCCATATCATCATCAAATTCCCTCAAATTAGCTCAAAAACACACCTATTCCATGCCATTCCCATTCCCATTTACTCCAACAAAACCAAGTGTTAATTCCCCAACAAATCCGAATTTCACACATCCTAACCCTCATCAAAAATTTCCACAAAACTCAAGTTTATTGTGTCCATACCTTAGATTCTTGTTGTAGGAAGCCACATATCACCTTTCCACACTTTGATGTTGTTCTTCTTCTTCTCCTCTTCTTCCCACCGATCTCTTTTTCGATCTCTCTCTCAAAACCTCACTCTCCTTCTCTTCCCATTTGATCTGGTCAACACAAACAAACCTATATATTTGGCTTTTGATCAAGTGTGTGCACGAATCTCGAGAACAATCCAACTGTTATTGTTTTATTCAACTCAACTATATGACTTATAAATTTCCAATTGATTTGGCTCATAATAATTATCTACCCTATTCAATAAATTACCAAAATTTATGGGTAAGCTCACCTTAGTTCCCTCGACTACTCCTAAGACCTCGTGCCTCGTGTCCCGCGTCCGCACGCACCCCGAAATCATTCCTCACTCGTCAATCAACTACATTAGCATACAATATTGCAATGGAATTAGTTAATTTATACCTTTCCATCACAATTTACCACAACAAACATACAAAACGGATCGTATACCTAGTTCGAGTGCATTCCGATCATCTGCTGCTGTGGGTCCCTCACTGTCTTCGCCGGCATCCACATCTCGCAATGACGTCATAATTAACGACAAATATTATTTGGGCCGTTACAATTCTTCCCAACTAAATTGAAATTTCGTCCCGAAATTTGAGTTATATTAACACTCACCAAGAAACAATTGTGGGTATCTCTGTCTCATAGTCGACTCGAGCTCCCAAGTGAGTCCCTCGTTCCGTGATGATCGCCATCGAACCAACACTTTCAAAATCTCCCTGTTCTCGTTGTCCGAACTCTACGATCCATGATCTCCACAAAGTTGCTCTTCATATGAAGCGTCAGACGAACCTCAATCGTCTAATATCCACCATCGGCCTCGGCCCCTGTCTTAGCTAACCTCAACATAGACACGTGAAACACCGGATGAACGCCCGCTAGCTCGCTGGCAACTCCAATCGTATGCTATCGTCCCAACACGTGCCACAACTCGAACGGTCCAATATATCTCGGTGCTAGTTTCCCGATCCCAAATCTCTCGATGACCTTTCCAGGGCGAAACTTTCAGATATACCAAATCATCCACATCATAGCTCAAACCCTCAAGATACCTATCAAGCATACTTCTTTTGCCTATCTTGAGAGCGCTTGCAATCTCATCCTAATCTCGCCGAATCTTCTCGGTGTGGTCAACAACAACTTCAGTCCAATCACCGCCACATCTTTGAGCCGCCCAACAATTTGGTGATCTCGCAAGGTCTTCCATACAAAGCCTCAAATGGTGGCATACCAATACTCGCCTGATAGTTTGTTGTTGTATGCGAACTCGCACAACGGCAAATACTCTTCCCAAGCACCTCCAACCGCAAAATGCATGCTCGAGCATGTCCTCCAATATCTCGTATTAATCTCTCTCGACCGTCGTCTGTCTCGAGGATGATAAGCCGTCTTGAATCAGCCTCGTCCCAAACCGCTCCCGCATGCTCTCCCACAACTTCGAAGTCAACTGGGATCTCGTCGGACACAATAGATAGCGGCACCCCATGTAGCCTAACAATCTCTCGCTCAAAAATGATACTCAATCGAGCAAACGAGTACTTCATCGATATAGGGATGAAGTGTGCAGATTTCGTCAATCTATCAATCACAACCCACACAAAGATCATGACGTCTCGCAGACCGTGGCAATCCACTAACAAAGTCCATCGTAACATGCTCCCATTTCCACTGCGGAATCGGTAGTGGTTGTAATAATCCAATCCGGCCGGTCTCCCGTGCTCGGCCTTAACCTCGTCGACAAACATGACAAGCTCTCACATATGCACCCACATCGGCCTTCATCCCAGGCCACCAAAACAAACGTCGCAAGTCATGATACATTTTAGTCCCGCCGGGATGAATCGTATACCGTGAACGGTGTGCATCCTCAAGAATGCTATCGCGTAGTTCCCGCACCTCGGTATCCACAACCTACCCCCGTGTCTCAAGCACCGGTCCGAACCACTAGACCAATCGTGCAACCCGATCCCGAGCCAGACAAAAGCGAGCAAAATGTCCGTCGACCCTTTGCCACTCAAACGACCCTCTCTAACGACACCACAGAACACGCATCCGGCAATGATATGAACATCGCAAAAACATCGACAGACACAACACCGTCGCAGCCTCCAAAGAATCCATACTCATGTGTCATCTCGCCGCAAAGACACGCTCGACTCTCTACGCCACTCCGCTCAATGCATCAAGAACTACATTCGCTTCCCGGGATGGTACTCAATAGCGAAATCGTAGTCTTTCAACAACTCGAGCCACCGTCTTTGCCGCATATTCGATCCTTCGAGTGAAAAGATACCTCAAACTCGATGATCTCGTATATAACATAAATCGCTCCCCATAAAGATAATGTCGCCAAGCTTTGAGCGCAAACACAATCGCGGCTAGCTCTAAATCATGTACCGGATAATTCTCCTCGTGAGGTCTCAATCGCTCGATAAATAAGCAACCGGGTGTCCTTCCCGCATCAACACGCATCCCAACCCAGCCTCGAAGCATCGTGTGTAGACCGAGAAGCCTCTCCCCGCCTCAGGTAAAGCCAACACTGGCGCAGAAGTCAACTTCCTCTTCAACTCTAAAAACGCTGCCTCGCAGTCTTCAGACCATTCAAACTTAACATTCTTCTTGGTCAACCTCGTCATCGGCGCTGCTATCAACGAAAAATCCTGCACAAACCGCCGGTAATAGCCCGCAAGCCCCAAGAAACTACGAATGTCTGAAACCGTCTCAGGTGTCCTCCAATCAATGATCGCTCGGATCTTGTCTCCATCCACAGATATTCTTGACCATCGATGACATGTCCGAGAAATTTCACCTCTCTAAAAAAAGCACACTTTTGAACTTAGCGTACAATCTATGCTCCTCAACGTCATCAAAACATCTCTAAGGTGTCTCTCGTGCTCCTCACGAGTCTTATCGTATATTAAGATATCATCGATAAACACAATCACATAACGATCCAAAAATGGCCGTAATACTCGGTGCATCAAATCCATAAAGATAGCGGCGCATTAGTCACCCCAAATGGCATGACTGTGAACTCAAACAATCCATAACGCGTGCTAAACACGTCTTCTCTATATCACTCTCCCGAATCCTCAATCGATGATAACCAGATCGTAAATCAATCTTCGAGAAAAACTTAGCACTCGCCAACCGATCAAATAGATCATCAATTCTAGGAAGTGGATAACGATTTCGAATCGTCACTTGATTCAACTTCCCGTAATCTATGCACAACCTCAAAGAACCATCCTTCTTCTTAACAAATAGTATCTTGGTGCGCCCCAAGGAGACATACCGGGATGAATAAAACCCTTCGCAACAACTCCTCTAATTGGGATCTCAACTCTCCCTCGCTCCGACGCCGACATCCTGTACGGCGGCTATATATCGATTGTGTCCCTGGAACCAACTCAATAATGAACTCAATCGCCCTAGGAGGTGGTAAACCGGCAAATCGTCTGGGAACACCTCAGAAACTCGTACACTACCGAGACATCCTCTAATCTAATCTCGGTCTCTGTGTCCGGCTCAACTACCGTCCTAAACGCCTCCATCTCCCGAATCGTAGCTAATCGACCTCTCGGTAATCGGTAAGTCGACGCCGTCCCAACAAAAGTAAATACGGGAATACCCTCAATATCAAATACTATCATCTTCCCAAAGCAATCAATGTGTGCGCGATATGTCGCTAGCCAATCCATACCCAAGTAAAGCATCAAACTCTAAATACTCTAGACACGAAAGTCGACAGTAACTCGGTGTCCCTCAATCTCTACTACACAATTCCTAAGATATCCGGTTAGGGTAAATCTTATCCCCAAGAATTGTATCGAGGACAAGATGTGGATCTAAGGTCTCAACCTCGTAATCCTAATCGTCCAACCCGCGTCCCGATATAAATGACAATGTACCGCCGGAATCAAATAATACATGCATGAAAACATCGCATATAGATAACATACCCTCTACGAGCCGACGAGTCGCATCACGCTCCGGTCACGTACGGTAGTAGGTGTAGCAATTTGCATGAGCCCTCTCCCTAATCGGCTCAATCGTGGTCGTGAAGATGAAGCGACATCGGACAATCTCTATGTATATGCCCGACCCGATGACACCGAAACATCGTCGTGTCTCCCGCCAATCGATCGTGACACTATATGCACCGAGCCCCGTCACGACCCCGACCTCTCTCGTCCTCTACCACGACCTCCTCCATCTCGCACATGGTGTCGAGGTCGCTCACCGGTGCGTGTACGAACGTATACCACCCGCCTCTCGTCTCTCTCGATGCTCGAACGTCTATCTCGTCGACTCGATAATCATGTCTCTGTCGATCGATCGATCTCTCTGTCTCTTCTGTCTCGATCGACCGAGAACTCGTCCTGCACCCGTCTCCAAGCTCACCCCGGTGTCGTAAATACGTCTCGCGAGCCAATGCTCGTCAAAACACTCTGTAGGGTCTCCGCACCGGCCGCAACTATCACACCACCAATCCTCTCATCAGGCCTCGATGAAGTAGTAAATCTGTAACCTCTCCGTGTTAGCCACATCCATGGCATACATCATGAGATATCCGAATCGATCCATGTATCTTGTGACACGTACATGTTACCCTGTCGTAGTCCCAAGAATCGCTCCTCGCCGTAATCGCACCTCGGTGGGAATGTACTCATCGAGAAATAATCGTCGAAACTCGCCCACGTCGACGGTGTAGAATGTATGTCGGTGTAAGTAGTCCACCATACCGTCGCTCGACCTCTCAAACAATACCCCGAGATACGCGCCGGTCCGCCTCGGTACCTCTAATAGGTGGTGTAGCCGTCGATGTGTCATCAACCACCGGCCGGCAACCCGGGATCACCGACTCCCGTGAAATACGTAGGTTAAACCTCATAAAGTCTTTCACCATCTTTGCCGCCTCGACATCCTACTTGCCCGCGTCGAAACCCCTACACACGTCGCTCTGTAGTAGGCGGTGTCACCTCCGTAGTCTCGGTGGCGTCACAATAGGCTCACTCTCTCTATCATTTGCGCTCTATCCCACTGCTCGTATGTCCTCACTGGTGCAATCACCGCTCGTGTAGTAGGTGTAACTAGCTCGGCAGAGTGCTACTCGCGGTACTCGTGAACTCCGTATATACTCCATCGCTCGCCATTCGAGCTCTTCGCGCAATAGCTCGCTTGCTCCGCTTGAATCAATCGTCGCTCTGTCGCTCTCGTATCATAGCTCGCATATCAGCCATGTCACTAGTGGTACGATCACTAGTATCTCCAACCTCTGGCTGAGTAGTGGGCGGAGTAGTAGGAGTCTGTCCGTCCATCCTAAACTGCACAACCAACGTGCAATGGATCAGACTCAGTACATACGCGTATAATATGTAGTACACAATCAAAACATACACGTATATATAACTTCCTGAATCTACCCGCCTCACATCACTTCCCAACTAAGACTTAAATCATTCGCTTGTGGTTTCCACATCTAAGATTTATTCATCTAGTTTATGCATTTATTCAATCTCCCAATCAAGCCTAAGGTTTCATAATTGTGGCGGTATCAGAATCATCAACAAACCCACAATTCATTCCCTAGGTTCCTCAAACCTAGATTCCTCAAAACCTGGCTCTGATACCAAAATGTGGCGGCCCCAATTTCCACATTGGTCCGCCACGGAGGCCACGCGGCCCACAACCGTCCACGTCACCACCGGTTGTGTCCCACGCCCAATTTATCCATTATCGATCAATTCATCATTAAGTTTGATTCAGATTAATATCATATAACCTCAAATTAACAACGGCGGAAGCTTAAATGAACAATATAAAAATTCATCTTGTGTTTTATTAGCAAAATGCCTAAGTGGAAACCATACCAAATATACATCATATACATCTCATATGTTTCTCAAAATATCAAAATATACAACCTATCTCTCAAGCCCAAAACCCAAAGATAAAACAAATAAATATAAACATACGTACGAGTAGGGCTAGAGCTATCAATCAATGTAGTCCTCAAGCTTGCCCTTCCTCGACTCGTACCGGATCCGCACTCGAGCCATCATAAAAAGACAGATGACGAGTCCAGAGTGAGTAATCCCAAGGAAATTCACTAAGTAATTACGGAAGTAAAAGTATCTTGGAATTTAAATACCATAAATAAACATGCGGAACAAAAGAAATACGATTAACCGTGAAAGGATCATCGCATGTATAAATATAGTAATGAAGCAAAGTACGTGCACGGTAAAAATCGGACTAAGTCATACTTCGAGCCTCTCCTTGGGCACAACCCTCAAACACACCAACAAAGTTGTCCCCTGGACCCTCAGGTGGCCGGCGTAGACCCACGACGCACCCACACGAGCCTACCATACCCGGTAGCCTATTCACCGGTATATGCATAGACAAGTGCTATGACTTAGTGGACTCTATGGCCGTAACGAAATAAGCACCAGTGGGGGTGATCTCAACACCGTAAAGACACCAGGTAGGAGTACCCTCCACTACCGTAAAGTCACCAGTGAGAGTGCCCACCGTAAAGCAAAGATGAAATGGAATAACGAATAAATGGAACCGAATTCAAATAAATCAAATGGTAAATACTTAAAGTGAAGTTCAATTGGGATACTACACACCTCAATTCGCACTCCTCGTTCTACGAATTAAATTCCCCGGCTCGATTCCTTCAATCCCCGATAATACTCCTTCGATTCCCGACTAAATCCCCGGCTCCAATTACTATTTCAAGACTCCCGGAATCCATTTATGAAGGTTAATTATCAATTAATAGGTTTAAAATGTTGGTTAGACTCATTTCTTCATTTTCCAATTTTTCACATTCCAGTGAACTATTAGCGCGCTAATGAGATGAATTAGCGCGCTAATTCATCTAAGTCACTGTTCATCATTTTCCAGAGGGTAATTAGCGCGCTAGGTCCTCCTATTAGCGCGCTAATCGCGCTTCTCGTCCGACTTTTACAGTTCAAATTTTCACACTCCAAACCACCTCATACACCATTCATTCAACTCCAACACCTCAAAAACTCACAATTCACCTCAAAAATACCATTCAAACACAATTTTATCGAATTTAAACTCGAAATCCAAGAATCCTAAAAATCATCCTTTTCAAACCCATTTCCATATCATCATCAAATTCCCTCAAATTAGCTCAAAAACACACCTATTCCATGCCATTCCCATTCCCATTTACTCCAACAAAACCAAGTGTTAATTCCCCAACAAATCCGAATTTCACACATCCTAACCCTCATCAAAAATTTCCACAAAACTCAAGTTTATTGTGTCCATACCTTAGATTCTTGTTGTAGGAAGCCACATATCACCTTTCCACACTTTGATGTTGTTCTTCTTCTCCTCTTCTTCCCACCGATCTCTTTTTCGATCTCTCTCTCAAAACCTCACTCTCCTTCTCTTCCCATTTGATCGGTCAACACAAACAAACCTATATATTTGGCTTTTGATCAAGTGTGTGCACGAATCTCGAGAAATTGTTTTATTCAACTCAACTATATGACTTATAAATTTCCAATTGATTTGGCTCATAATAATTATCTACCCTATTCAATAAATTACCAAAATTTATGGGTAAGCTCACCTTAGTTCCCTCGACTACCCGGCACCTCGTGCCTCGTGTCCCGCGTCCGTCCGCACGCACCCCGAAATCATTCCTCACTCGTCAATCAACTACATTAGCATACAATATTGCAATGGAATTAGTTAATTTATACCTTTCCATCACAATTTACCACAACAAACATACAAAACGGACTGTATACCTAGTTCGAGTGCATTCCAGCCTCTCTTGTGGGTCCTCATTGCCTTCGCTGGCATCCACATCTGCAATGACGTCATAATTAACGGCAAATATTATTTGGGCCGTTACACTGGGTATAGATAAACTTGCGTCGAGACGTAAGTGGGTTGGGAGGTTTTCATGAGTTTGGCGTGCGAGTCGCAATCGTAGCGTCTTATATCGTGATCATCAAGCTTGAGTCGTAGTAGTGGCGATGTATGCGACGAGATCGTAGGCATTCCTACCACTAGTGGGAATTGGGGGCGGTCTTGAGAGACCATAGCTGAATTAGACTGTTTGAAGAGATTGCGACCCGCAGTCTGAAGACCAAGTCAAAATCAAGCTGTTCGAAGTGGCAAAGGCCTACAGTTTGGAGGTGGTAGAGTATGGAGTTGTTTGGAGTAGTCCAGAGGGATCCGCAATTCATGGAAAGAGACGTTGTGCTGTTTGAAAAGACTTTGTACAAGTCCGCAGTTCAATACCTAGTGTCAAGCTGTTAGAAGTGACTCTCGCGAGAGTCCACAGTTGGTCATAGCTTATTGAGTTGTCTGAAGTGACTTTGCATCGGTCCGCAGTTCAACGATGAGGAACGAGTTATCTAAAGTGACTTTGAGGTAGTCCGCAGTTCGAGATAAATGATCCAAGCTGTCCGAAACGGCTCTAAGACGTAGTTTGGGGGAGATGTGAACAAGCGTTGATTCCCCTTATTCACTCGAGTTAGAACTAATTTTGAGGACGAAATTCTTGTTAGTTAGGGAGACCGTAACGACCCGAAAATTTGGTTATTTGTGAATGATGATGCATGTATTAGTACGATAATATGATACGAGTCACGAGTCAGTCGGGAAATTTTTAAATCTGAGTGAGGTTCCGACTAGGTAAATGGGGTTCCGATAATCATTTAAGTTGGTATTAAATGATAAACGAAGTCAAATCATGAATATGACCTTAGTTGATGAAACATGATTTAATCAAATGAAGTATAATTTAGGCATAATTAATTCGATTGAACACCAAGTGTGTGATCGCCTCGAGAAGCGTGCCGATGGCGGGGCACTAAGTACCGGATAGACGGGGATGAGTATGACATCGAGTACTAATTATTTAAGTTCAATTGATGGCCTAACATAGGTTATATGATTTATTTTTAGATTTTAATTACTTAAGTCCTATAGTTGAGTGGAATAAATGTAACCATCTTAGGATGAGTTTTGGGATACACCACATGAGGGAATTAAGGCAAGATGTGTTATAGGTGGGTGTCGCCTCGAGATAAAAGAGTGTGTTGAGATGAAAGTAAGGGTAAAAGAGTAAATTCACCAACCAAATGTACATATATAGATATATTGTTATTATCTAAAAACCCTAATCACTATTCATTATCTCCTACACACCAAGCCGTCACCCACACTCTCCCCACCTCTCGTCACTGCCACCACCGTCCCACCTGAGACCGACAGACCCCGACGAGGCCAGAGGGACCGGAGCATTGCCGTCGACGAGGTGAGACACCTCTCTCTCTCTCTATCGGATCCTCTGCAACTCGCCTCTCTCGACCGTCCTCCCTCCTCCCCCTACTGGGACCGTCACCACCGCCACCCACCACGCATTGGGACCTCCACCACCACCCACCGGAGACACCTAAGTGTCTTCTCTCATTCTCTCACACTTTCTCTCTCCTACGGTTCACGTTTGAACTTACTACATAGACACTTTACTTACTCACTTAGGCCACCGTGGGGTCATTTTCAACCGGGAACTTGGGCGTCATAGGTCTCGATGTTCAAGGGCCTCACACACGTTTCTTCGAGTTAGGAGGGTCTCTTGTTTTTGACTACAATTCACGTGATTGAACATGTTGGGTTTTACATGCACAACGGAGATTTCAAAACTATTTTGAGAAAAACCCCAACGGGACGACATTAAAAACACGTTTATACTTCTTAATCATACCTCACTCTCACCTTTCGAAGGTTAATCGATCTCTAAGGCGTGGGGCTCTCATCTCCGAACGGCGGCCGAGATTTGAAGTGCAATCGCGAATACCAAACCTTTTTGTTTCTCTCCAAAACTCCAGAGCATACCAAAAAACCCTAATTCGTTTCTTAAAACGCAAAAATAGAGCGTAGTATTCTAACTTAAACCCTCGTAGGTAAATTACACATATATCTAGTTAAAGAAGTATAATGTTACACTACAAGGACGTTTCGTCATGGACCATCTTAAAATCTCGTAAAACCATTCTCAATGTGCGAATAGGGGTCGGTTACCAAAACATATTTTGATACAAGAGTTAGCAAGAGGGTCCGAATATTTACAACCTAATCAATAGTGTATATAACATTCTTTTGTCACACGATATCCTTTTGACATGGAATTTTAGGTTAGTCTCGATTTTAGGGATGAAAACATCTAAGTGACATTGATCAATATCAATTCACTTAGACTAGGCCTTTTCGGGATCCACTGGATATCTCTCTTTATATGAGAGGGATCTCGATTACACAACTTCACCCATTATTCACACAAGTAACCAATCACAACCTTTATAATCGTCCGGTTAAAGACAATGTTTGATGGCGTGTATTCCTAATGTTGAAGTCCTGGTAATCCTATTATGAGAAACAACTATGACTTAATCCATGTGATGTTCACCGACTTTGTTCCCTAACAAGTACTCATGATCTTGAGATAGTATCATCAATCAATACTCACACTAGTCTTAATTCATTATAGTCCCCAGTATAATAATCGATTAAGGACATTTATGTGATGGATCTTATTATATGTAAACATGCAAATCAATTATATAAACAAGCAAATGAAATCCTCTATTTTATTCATTCATTTTAATTTTAGGGCACATTTTCTTTGTGGGAGATAGTTTTTCGGTTGTGTGAGTTATGTGTGTGTGTGTTTTCTTGTCGAGATGTTTGTTGTTTGTGTGTGATGTGCGTGATGTGTGGGGTGCATACAGTGTGCGTTTGTGTGTGCACCACAATTGGGGTGTGGGGTGTGTGACCATAAATTGTATTATTGTATGTGTGGTGTGTATGGACACTTTTAACTATTGGTCATGGGCTTGTGTTAGGGCCCAATAAGGGACCAATATACATATTACATACTAAGGTCCATAACAATTATAAAATGGGTTATGATGATGGGTTATGTTAGGGCCCAATAAAGGTCCAATAAAATAAACACACCTTAAGGCCCATGACAATGGTATAGGATTGAACTAATGGGCTTGAATAGTTAAACCCAACAAGGGTCCATTAAGTGACACATTTAAATGATTATGGAGTTAGAGTTTAGGTCCAATAAGAGCCCAAAGAGGGACAAGAATGTGTCAAGCCCAATACCTAAGAAACTACGAATATATTAATCGTATCGGAGGGCGTTTTCCAATGCTTTAGTTCGCCTTAACAAATGGGTTTAACATGAACTTATGCTAACCACGTTAGGACTAAATGCTAGTCTTAGACTAATACTCGGGATTCAAACTTTTAACAGGTAGTCGAGAAACCGCGGAAACACGTTAGAGTCTCGGAGTGGTACCGGGTTGCGCTAGTTCAGGTAAGTACACACATGCCTTATATGTGTGTATGTTAGTAGACCAGTAAGGAAATAACATGTGATTTATACATCCTCTATTCATTGATATTGTTGAATTGATCCCTTGTTTGATATTCCATTCCATATTCTTGGTTGTATGTTCTTGGCATGAGTGTGTGTCTCGAAGGTATCATGTGGTCCACGCATTAGCTGGGACAACGAGGGTGCCTCCGCAGGGGTAGTGACCACCCCCTAATGTGTGTGTATACTAGGTACTGGATTCGAGAGGTGTTGCGATGCCTCTCGATTTCAAGCTGCGCTAATGTTGCGACATTACCCGGAGAGATCTTACGAGATCTTTGTCGTATTGTTGTGAAATTAGACCACTCATGGGCTCTTTTGAATCTTAGAACATGCAAATTTTGATTGTTTATCTATTAGTCTGTTTATCATGCACTTGATTTACTTATTTTCTTGTTATTTCATTTTCGCATGATATCTAGATTACTTTACTTGTTAAATCATAAATTATTGTTATATTCTTCTGACACTACTTTCGATTTCTTCAGTTACTCACCGTCTAGTTTGTGACGGTGGGTGCAGATAGGGTAGAAAGTAGGAAGGGCAAGGCGCCTTGCCTTGCCTAGGTGACTTGCTTTGAGGACTAGCAGGGGAAGGGAGAATCATTTTGTAGGTTTTCTTATGTTTTGCTTATATGTATATCGTTTCATATATACGTTTTCTATTATAAAACTTAAAATTTTGATGAAATTGGTATCATGTATCTTTGCATTTCGAATTGTACATGAATACCCGGGGTTTCCACATTTATAGATTCATATATTCTCTTGATTGAGTTATTTCCCTGATTATACTTGTTTAGTCTTCCACTGTTTATTATTGCAATAACTCTTTTATAAATTGTTTAAATTGATTAATCGGAGGCTGACTAGGCTCGTTAGGTTGTCGAGTGATGACTCGAGGACTTGCACGGGTTTAGGCCGGGCATACCCAATTGCACGGAAAAATTGGGGCCGTCACATATATGAATAACAACGTCAATCAAAATTTGGGCGGTTATAGGTTCAATAAAAAGATATGGGATCCGAGCGAGAAAAAGACCTCCAATGCATGAACAATCACTACTACCTCGTATTTCTTTAAAAACGATGATCAAACTCGAGTGTACGGATCACCAACAACTAAATAATAAGTTTGATTAACGGAGGTCACCAATCACAAGGGTGTGAGGGTGTCGAACGAAGGAATAGAAGACCTAGGGCTCGATTCATTTAAGGGGATAAGGGGGACGAACAAAAAATCGAAGACTTAGGGCTCTTGGTATGTTTGGTTTAGGGGATGGGGTGCCCTTCTAAACTAAGAATGATAATTTGGGGCTTCAACATTTACATTGGTATGCCCTTATCAAAATAATGAGTGTCCAAATCGAGTGGGTTGCCCTTATAAAATTGTAGAGGGCACGTAGCCACGCCCTATAGAGTTGGTTGATTAATCAGTTGGGCTTGAGACAGTTGATTGGCTGGCCCCACAAAAACCCAAAGTCCTTTCATCCTTTTCAATTATCATGTTGATTATTTTAGTTTACAGCGATTCCAATTCAATCGGACCGCCTTTACTCGTCCCACTGTCTCTATGTTTCCTCCTACACATTGATCTCCAATTAAACTCTGCAAACAACTTATCCATCTCTTCTAAGGTTCTCCCCTGTGTCTCTGGTAGGAAAGTATAAAAGAACACCCAAGCCACCGACGCTACTCCAGCGTATAAGTAAAACGCCCCACCAACGGTGATGGCCTTGGTCAACGACAAGAAAGTCATTGAGACCACCCCACTTGTTACTCTGTTCACCGCACCCCCAACACTCACCCCTTGCGCGCGAAGCCTCAACGGGAATATCTCTGCACAATAAACCCCAGCGATGGGCCCCAACCCTATCGAAAAAGATGCCACGAATGCCAAGATCATTGCGATCGACAATCCGATGGCCCACATCAGCTTCTCCTCCTCGTGATGGTCGACGACGGTTAAACTTGTTGCCAGCAGCACGAGACACACGATCATTCCCCCTACACTTTTTAAGAGCAACGACCTCCGTCCGATCCTGTCTAAGAGAAATGTGGCCACCGAGATGGACATGGTTTTCACGAATCCAACGGCCACGGACGCGCCTAGTAGAGCTGAGTTTCCAGTGATCCCGGCTTTCTTTAAGATTCTGGGGCTGTACAGAACCACCGTATCGATCCCGGATGATTGTTGGAAGAAATGAATTCCAACGGCTGCAATTAGGACACGTCGGACTGATTGCGTAGGCCGTAGGAACAGATCTTTCCATACTCCTTCACCATGGCTTTGTTTTGTCACCTGGACCACCTCGTCGTTGCAGTGATCTGGTATCCCCGCAACATCTTTAATTTCAGCGACTCTCAACTCGGCCTCGTCTTTGGAATCGGAGACTCGGACTAAGACGCGTTTGGCCTCGCCGAGTCGACCCTGCATAACGAGCCAACGCGGGGACTCGGGCATGGTGAGCACGCCAAACCCCAGCAACACCGAAGGGATGACTCCGATGCCGAGCATGACACGCCAGCTCAGATGTTCTGGAAGCTTTGAGAAGGCGAAGTTGGAGACATAGCCGAGCAAGATCCCAGCGTTGATGAAGACCTCGGGAAAGGAGGTGAGGAAGCCTCGAGATGCGGGCGGTGAGATCTCGGCTATGTAGACGGGAGTGACTACGCCGAAACCAATGGCCACGCCCGCCACGAATCGGCCCAACATGAGGACCGCGTAGTTTGGGGCGAGGCCCATTAACACGGCCCCTATAAAAAAGATAGCGGCGGCCAAAACGATGGTGTAGCGGCGTCCTATCAAGTCTGATAACCGTCCAGCAACTATGGCACCAATTAGGGAGTAGAGGTTGATGATCCCCGTGAGGATCTCTACTTGTGTGTCGTTGATTCTAAGGTCGTGTTGGATGAATATCGCCGCTCCACTCATAACTCCAATATCTGTACATACATAGCTAGAATTAGTGAACAAAAATTAATTAATTAATTAAGTCAGGTGTAACATTTTATAGTGCAGCTAGTACTTACCATAGCCTAGCAAAACATAGATCATTGAAGCCAAAACAGCGCAGCCGAACGCGAATCGGTTTTTCCTGGGCTTCTCATGATTGGGTATGGAAGAAATGTGGGCATCGTGAGTGACAATTTTATGATCAGTTGACACGTCGCCCATCGTCGCTTAATTTGCTGATGATAGATGAAGCTAGCTAGAGCTTAGTTTGAGTGGCGGAGCGTGGCTATAGCAAGAGCTTGGGTGGGCAGATAGATCCACAGCGGGGGTTAAATAGGCTCGATTAGTACGTGTCATTGTTACATCATCCGTGACCGATTTTGGGTCCATCATTGAAAAGGGTTTCGTGCTGTACTTTTTTTTTTTTGAAAATATAACAACAATGCCTCGATGTCTTATATTTTTCGTAAGTGATGTAAATTATCTCATTTAAGAGGTTTTAATAAAAAAATTAAAAACTGTAATAAAAAATAAAAAAAGGCTCAAACTTTGTTAATACTACATGTGACGCTTAGAAAATTAAGATGTCGATATTGGTTGACCCGTTTAGGTTACCGAGTTAGCGCACCAATCTGTAAGTGTCGTCATTCTGTTCGATGAAAGCACGACTTGCATTATGAGGTGCATCTTGCGATTTTGACTCTATAAGTGCCCTTTATTTTTATTTATTTTTGTTTTTTTATAGGATAAGTGTCATTTATTTCAGTATATTATAAGTGTCTTTTATTAGGAGCTTGGCATCTCCAATGCATTAACAATGTTGACATCTCCATTGTATTTCGAGGTGCATCTTGCCTTTTGTACTTTATTATTATCTATAATCCTTCACACCAAATATCCTCTTTCACCTTTTTATTGCACTATTTTAGTGTAATTGCTGCAACAAAATAGTGCAAAGTTTGGCCGTGGATAATGGAGAGCTCCTTGGAGATGCCCTTAAAATCAGTAAACCTAATTAATTTACGGAAGTGAGTGAAGCGGAGTGATGGAAGCGTGAAATTCAGTCTTATCTTGAGATGGACTTCTCTTGTCTTCATGGTTTCGATTATCTTTGGCGACGCACATTTCAAACGCGAAGGTTTAGTTTTTTGTCTGCATACATCATCACACTACAGCTACAAATACTAATTGATAACGAGTTTTTTTTTTTATCAGCGCACCAACATTGACCAATTTGACTCGAAACTGATAGGATTGAAAATTTTCTATTAGGGTGTTTTTGATAGCATCGAAGTAAGAAAAAAAAAAAAAAAAGAAAAAATTAACATTATCACTTTTTTTTTTAGCAAGGAACATCTCACTTTTCAATTTGCTTCAATAGAGACATGAACCTCCCATATTTTAAACAAATAATTACATTCCAAATTATTGAGCTACCCTAGAGGTTTTAGTAGGAAAAACGTCTCTTAAAGTAGAAATTAAGGCCATCCAAGCGTACTAACCAATGTCCCAATTGCAATTAACCAAAGCAGACTTGACTTCTTTTATGGGTGCACTGGTTCTTTCCCTTAAATGCTTGATAATACTTGTCTTATCTAATCCAGAAGCATCAACTGCAAATGATCTAATGAACATTTTCCTAAGAGAGGCAATATGAGAATAGGCATAAGTTGATGTATCATCTAAGGTAGTTATTTTCCTGCACGGCCGAGAAACTCCAAACCGGTTGAGAAGAAGTTTAGTAGAGCATTTTGATCCTTGTGAGAAAGCCATTAGAGAAGCAGCAGCAACACACCTTGCCTTGCAAAAACAGAATAGAACAAATTTGGTGGTACTTGGATGAAAAAATAAAATAGTTGAAGGTAGTGGAGAAAATTGAGCCGATGAAGTTAAAGAATGGTAGAAAGGCATTATTAAGATGTATATGGGTGTAGGAGTAGGAGTAGGAGCTTAGGGAAATTGGTGAACCTATTGGTTAATTTGTTAATTTGTTTCTATATGCTTTCATAATTCACTTAGACATTCTCGCTTTTGACATAAATTTTCAATTTTGTTGATTATGGACAAATTTCGAACTTTTGAACTAAATTGTGCATTATCACTTAGACGTTCTACTTTTGACATAATTCATTTGTATGTTTATTTTGAATGTTTTGGAAGGTTTGTGACATAGATAAAAGATGCGTCGACGCGATGGTAAAGAAAAAGGTGTAGTTGAGGCTCGTGAGGGAGAGGTAAAAATAAAAAACTCAATGCATTATTTTTATAAAAATAAATATATTTTTAGTGGTTTCTAACAAATTCATGAATTGTTATTAGAGTTTTAAAAAGCAAATAAAAGGCAAGCGAATGATAGACGAGCCGTTGAAGCAATTCTAACTCAACAAGCTATCTACTAGGCAATTTTACAACAGTTTGTGGTACACAAAGACGTGCATTTATGGCATGACGCAAAGGTGCAATGCTTCAAGTCGAAAGCAAATTCAACCATCACATCCTCCATTACGTGAACTTTTGAAATTTATTATCTTTGCTAACTTTTCTATAGTTGGAATGAATGTGAGTCTAATGTGGAACTCGGTGGGTTTTTATCAGTCAAGTATGGGTTATCACTCTTTGTAGAATTCTACACTCGCTCGCACGCAATATGTAAGTTGCACATATTTCTTTGAGAATTATAGATTCTACACTCGCTTCTTATAATGAAAAATCATAAGCTCGGCTCACCAGGCTTGTCGATCCATGAAAGTTTCTTGATCGAGTCATTTTGCAAATTGTGTCTCAGTATGTCCACTTCCTTCGAGTGGAAGTATTCCCTGCGGTCTTTTAACCTCTTGAGTCATACCGCACCAGCCAAAGCTACAACACAACGTTAGTCGGGACCTTTCTCAATTCTTGGATGACTAATAAAAGAATCAACAACTACAATTACAAGGTGTAGTTTCGTGGTAAGTAGTAATTTACAATGTTTTTTGTAATTATCAAAATTGCGCAATGCTTTCAATGCTAATTGAGCACATTTATCACCGAATGTGTATGATTTGATTGATTTGTGTAGCTTTAGAAGGCACCAATTATCTCGTGAATGCAGTGTCACCGACAAATACTTGGTTGAGCACATTCGATGTTTAAAGCTAGGGCATGTTTTGGAGGTCTTGGACTCTCTAATCAATTCTCGCTCTTCTGGGGTTCTAATTGTGTTATCTTTGTTTGATTTGATTTTAGGGATTCTCGTCTCGACCAGCCGAGGTTAATCTTTGTCGGGAAGCAACTCGAAGACAACCCTACTCTCGCGGATTACAACATCGAGAAAGGTTAGATTTTTTGGTTTTCATTTCATGATCATGTTGTTGTGTTTGGTGTTCTAGAGTTTTGATTTGCTTGATCAGTTTCAGTTTTAGTTTTTTTTACTTTGTGTTGGGTCAAATTGTGTTCTTGTGCTTTTCGTCTTCATTTTGATCTTTGTTTAGTTGGCTTAATTGGTATAAATCCTCTAAACATCGAAGATGCACTCAATTGCCATGAAAAATGGACTCTTAAACCATGATTGTCAAGTCATCAAGAGATCCATGCTGAATATTATATTTTTCAAGGTCATGGCATGAAAGGTGGAATCATTTTATTAAGTAAAATAAAAATTTTATTAATCATCAATGGTTCATAAGTACATTTAATTGAACAAGATCAAACACAGAACCAATTGTATGTCTTAATAAAACTATATTGATTAACATGTGCCTACAATAAATTTGACTCTATAATTTTAAAATTAAGATTATTAGTTTTTAAAAAATTTAAGATTATTATATATTGTATGCCATTACCACCATTCCCCCACCATACTTTTTGGGAAATCTTAGCCCCACATTGGTAGGTCCCTGTGAGACGAGAATCCCCCACCTCACTTGTATCCCCAACTCATATAGCATCCTCACTAATGTAAAACTAAGGCATCGTTGTTGTTGCATATAATTATTTGGATCTTGACGATTGAGGCTTTTAATTTAATTTAATTATACTTTTTTCGTTTTAATAAGAAACTTGTTGTGGGAATCAAACTCCAACCTCTTACACTCATAACCACATACCAAACCATTAGACCACTCAACTTTGATTTAATTATTACTTCTAATAAATTATATATATTTGCAATGTGGTACAAAAGATATTTACAAACTTATTCATCCTCTCAAAATATAATTGCTTACAACCTAATTCAAACCAATATATGAGATTAATAACAACCACACTTCAATCTAAAAAAAAAAATTGGTCTACCATCACCGTATCCAGATTTAACTGACCACCGGTCGGTAACAATATATGAGATCAATAACAACCACACTTCAATGTCAAACTTATTAAAGAATAAAACTTTTTCAGCAGTGTTTTCTGCATTCATGAAGTATCGAACTCGATACGTCCCTTAAGCCATCGAAGTGTCAAACACTTCAACGCACCAACCTGAAGTAATCTCAAATTTTTGATCAGTTGGTGTCAAGATCAAACCCTTTCAATGCTCAATTTAAATTAAAATTTCTATTGGAAAAACATTTCTCTTGTACCCTAATAAGTTCAAAATCTACTTAAGCATTGAAGCACAAAAAAAAAAAAAAAAAAAAAAAAAAAAAAAAAAAAAAATTATTATTTAGATAGCAACGCTAATAACTAAAGAAATGTTTTGGGATCCTTTGACAAAAAAGCAAGCTCATACGTAAGCCTATGTAGCTAATAGCTATCATATACGTTGTGTGTGCGTCGGTCACTCAACAGTGCGCATAGTCGCATAGTCGCATAGTCGCAAACCAATATATAACTGAAGAAAATCGAAATCCAGGTCTCTCTCCTCTTAACGCGCAATTGTCTTGTCCCCTGTCCCGGCCCCGTCCCTTCTCCTCAACGAATCCATTCCAATTTCCATTCCATCGACCGACACTGAATCCGCTGCTTCTTCCTTCAATCTGAGCAGATTGGTTTTTGGGGTGGAAATGAAGGACGACGATCTGCCCACCACCACCGCCGCCACCACCACCACGAAGAAAGAGAGCTCTTCTGGTGGTGCTGATGGCGCCTTCTTCGGCCGTGGAAGATACAAGTTCTGGGCCCTAGCTGCCATCCTCCTCCTCGCCTTCTGGTCCATGTTCACCGGCACCGTCACCCTCAAGTGGTCCGCCGGGAACCTCAACCGCATCTCCGACGACATCGACGCCCCCATACACGACGATCTCGACGTCCTGGTTCGTTCCTTCCTGCCCTAATTTGCCCTAATTTAGTATGAATTGTGAATTGATTCATCGATCGATCGGTCGATCTCACTGGGTGTTTGTTTGTTTAGGAAATCGAGGAGAGGGAGAAGGTGGTGAAGCACATGTGGGATGTCTACACGCACAACCGTCGGATCCGTCTTCCGAGATTCTGGCAGGAGGCCTTCGAGGCAGCGTACGAGGACATGACCGGCGACGCTCCCGGTGTTCGTGAGGCTGCCATTTCTGAGATCGCCAGGATGTCGATGCGGTCCGTCGATATTGAGCCCCCTCCCGTTCAATCTACGGTCGGTATCGTTTTCTTTAATTTCTCACTTTCTGTCTCAGATTTGTGTTGATTCTGAGTTGGATCTGGTTTTGCTTTATCTTATGTGGATCTGGTTTTGCATTTTCCCTCATTTGTTCAGTGCCCAGTTCTTAAAAATTGGAACTTTTTAGGTATTCATGTTTGTATTGTAGATTCTTGGATTTGTTTTCAACGGCGTAGAGGAGACAAATGGCTGTGTTCAATGTAGAATGTGGGATGTTGAGGATTTGTTGAATTTGGAATGTGGAACGATGAGGACGAAACTAGGGGGTTTATGTTGAAGCCTACGAATGCCCCAGTTAGAAAACTTGACGTAATAGAAACGGAAGAAATTCAATGCTACAATTGTAGATTTGAGATTAGCTTGAGATGCATTGATTAGCAATGATATAAAGGATTTTGAAAGCACACCGTTGAAAGCACACCGTAAAGGGCATTGAATTGTTAGGAGTGGAAGAGTTTGATTTATGTAGTCGGCCCCTACTAATTTGGGATTGTTGGTTATGAATGAGTTACTGTAAAATTCTATATATTATTTGGTATCTGTAGGTTTTCTTTTTTTTTTTTTATTTGTCAAGCTTATGTAGAGGAGTTGCCACTCCAATCCCCTTTCTTTTACCTCTTGTTCTTGCTAAAGTTAGAAAAACCTTTGTTTTTTTTCTTTGAAGAAAATGGAAGTTTCATTAATCATTAATGCCTTGGTACTAGATCAAACATAGAATCAAAAAGTATATTGATTCACTAATCCTAATTGTTCAAAAGAACTGCCATTTCTATGGTTGTGAATGCGATTGTGAAATTGAAACAGTTTGACAACCAGTGACTGCTCTCTATAACGTTGAAACACATTAGGATATACAAACACCCCGCTATAACCACATAAAGAATAATAAAACTTTCAACGAGGAGAAGAAAACCTACAACTTCTCGACAAGGAGAAGTCAAAATCAAGATTAAGATTTCCAACAAAGGGAAGACAAAATACTTAAAAATAAAACTAAAAATAAGGACCAACCTAACAGCAGCACAGATCCAAAAACGAGTGTTGAGGAAGATGTACCGCAACAAGGAGATCCAATCTTTAAAGATCAGCACTTTATTGAACAAATAAAATACAGAGAGATGAAGATTGGAACCATCGCCGATCATAAGAGAAGATCGGCAGTGGTTCAAGATCTTGAATAAAAAAAAAAACTCAAAAAAGATATTTTAAGTGCTGTTTGAATCTAATCTTTTGAACCTCAAAAGTGCTATATTTTTTTTAGTACCTTTGGAGACTTGGCTAGTTTTTTTCTTCCTCTTGACGTAGCTCAATTGTTGTCGTCGTTACATTTGGATTTTATGAATACAGACAATTAATTTTTCCAGTGCCTGTTCAGTTTGCATATTCCATTAACCACCTTGCCCTGGATTCGTATCTATATGAAGTCCATGGATGAATTGTTATGTTTTTGTCTTATTTTCTTTGTTGTGGTCGTGTATATGCTCCGATATTCTAATGCAATTTTTGGTATATGGTAGACGAATATGTGTTGCCGACGTATGAGGAGCAAAATAAATTAGTTATATATGCTTGTACTGTCCATATTAAGGTTACTAAGAGCAGTGCAAAGATTTTGTGTTATTGAGTATAGCTTGCTGCCACGTTAGCCTTAGAAGCTGAAATGCGCAACTAATCATTTGTTTCATCATTCTTAATAGTAAATAGTGGTGTGGAGTGGAGTTCTCTTTTATGTATATACATTGATCAGAAAGACAATAGTATTGAAGTATTTGAATCCTCTTACTATCAAAATACTTGCTTGTAAAGTGCATTTTACTATATGGATGTACCTTCTGCATTAATTGCCACCTAAATTTAGTTTCCTTTATTAATTAGACTCATATATTTTGCGAAACATGAAAAAAAAAATTCCACATAGTAGCATTCCTATTACCCAAAATATGGACTTAGATTGCCGTATTAATGAGCCTAATTTGAAGGGTTTTTTTTTAAAAAAAACTAATTTGAAGGGGTTATACTCTACATTAACATGCATCTGCATATTTGAACGATCTTGCATTGTGCTTGTGATATCTCAAGCTCCGACAAATTAATGCGTCTTTTGTGTATTTCTACTGTTATTTCAGAAAGTTCTTGGAATGAACAGAGCTCGCAAAGTTGCAGATGAAAGCAAGAAAGAGAAGGCGGTATCATCTACGGGGAGTAGTTGATGCCATTCAAAGAATGTGTTTTCTTTCTGTGGCCATCATCAGCTAGGTAGTCCCGAACTCCCGATAACCAATACAAACATTTTGCTGCAACAAGGCGGCAGAGTTTGCAACAGAGAAAAGTAGTTCAAATTTTTGTTGTCTCTATAGCCATATTGTCATGTAATGATGTAAGTAGATTTACTTCCACACTTCCTTGCATCCTTTACTTTGGGGTGTCGCCTACATTGATCCCCTTTGATTTGTTTGTGGAGGAATAGAGATGATCCTCCAGCGATGGATCAGCTTGTTAAAAAACATAAGCGGTAGTGTTTGAAAATTCCTTTGAAGTGAAACCATATAAGGATATATATAATTGGATGGTGATCTATGTATCCCATTCGTCTCATAAACCGGTGGCTCATTTGAAAATGTGCCTGGAATCAGTGAAAACTGAAGTAAATTGATTACTGATTGCAATTAAGAGTTGATTGTTTAGTATGCATTTTTTTTAGTGCTTTCGCATTTTTTATTTTATTTTTATTTTTTATGTTAGACCGTCAATTCACGTGATCGTTAGTTATGGCTTTTAGGCTACTGCTGGCTACAAAGCAGAATGAGACTAATTCATGATAACTGACAAAAATAATTTCGACTTGTGTTATAAACATATCAAAAGTAGACAAACATTTGATTCATTAAGTACAAAGCAGAATGACACTGGAACAGACCTTGAAACATGAAATCAGTGACAGACTGCCTGTTAAGTTTCAGTTTTGAAAAACAAAAAACTGAGAAAACTTCTCATTGTTCACCTGCCTACGAAAAAATATTACTAGTAAACAAAAAATATGCTTTCATTGAGAGTTGAACTCAAACCAACTGAGATGTGAGAGTAGTTACTTATCTATGGAATATAAATTTAATATTTAGTTATTTTTTTAATACAAAAATACAGTCCACACCCTCGCAAACATAAATCCCCCAACACACATTATGTAGAACAATCCACATTTTCTTTTTTTTTGATAAAAAAAAAGTTGCAATCATATTTCATTCAACACTGAGATCATTGAATATAATAATATAGCTAACTCATCAAGAGGTCAATTTTATACATTTTGACCATTTGGCTGGCAAATATACGGAAAAACCGCGTGATTACATGAGCCACCCCATACAGTAAGCATATGTGGAACAACCCACATGGAAACCAACAAGTCGAACTGTGAAACTACGTAAAATACTTCCAATGTGTTAATTCCAACAAATACATCAAGTGTGATTCCCTTGTGAGGCCAAGAGTGCCAAACGAAATTTCAATCAAACGTTAACAGCTTGTGAGCTGAATCTCTACTGCTTTCCAGTGTCCCTTGCAAGGTCTTTCTCCGAAACTCTGTTTTGAAGGCCAGTTGCCCCCTTGTTCTGATGCGACTTAGACACTGCTTGCTGCATTGGAATGAAATGCACATTATGAGAACCGGACACAAACGGAGCTTGAAATGGCCACTTGCTGGAGCCCTCACTTGAAGCCGGGGGGCGAGAAATATGAGGTAGCTTCTGACTAGTACTGGTAGAATTTTGATTGACATCAACCTTTTTCTCGGACTCGGAAGGACTAGCTTGAGCCTCATTCATGTCAATGCCTCGACTACTGGTCTGAATCTTTTCATCCCCAGTTGCCTTTGCGATAGGCGTTTTGAATGGAATCTGACCATGCCAAATATTCGATACATTTTTCACGATAAATGGTGCAGAAGAAAGCTTAGCTTCAGGTGGTTTATCAGATACGCCAACTTCATGTTGCTTGTCCTTGTCTAGTGAAGAAGCAATCTCGACATGATCAACACGGGGAGTTAAATAATAAGGGCGACCTGAAGTAATTATAGTGGTGGGAAATGCTTTCTCTGGGGGCACCGCCGGAGTGTAGTTTGGAGGGAGCAGGTCATCCAAACTCTCCAGTAACTCCTTGTATACTTTCCGCAGGGTCACTTCAGTGAGGCCCGTCACTTTGCATATCTCAGCCTGGGTTTTACGTTTATCCTCTAGTTGGCAAGCTAGATATATAGCAGCAGCAGATATGCTGATGGGATTCCTCCGAGTGCAGAAGCACTTATTGATCACTACCTCCCCAATGTGAGTTGCCAATTCCTGTTGAACACACAAGTTAAATATGGTGGTGAGTGGCAATATGATTATGAAGGCTATAAAAGTAACAACCCAAGACAACTAAAAGAAAAGAGACATGGTTTTCATTGTTCATACATCAAAATGCATTTGGAGCACAAATAGACAAGAATTCGATAAACATTTGTAATAATCCATTTTGAGCTTCTGAGCTGGAAATCATTCCATACTTATGAGCCATTGATCCTTCACAGTGCGGTCTGAAAGATTAGAAATAACCTATGTTACCTGGACTCGGGTGCGGGTGTCGGGTGAGGGTATGAGTCTAAAGGTCGGACCCACCTATTCTCTAATTTTAGGATACGGGGACTCGACAAAAACAATCTAAAAACTTGAGACACATGCTTATATATGTTATTACATGTATATAATAGCTTATATACCCATATTTTTTTCTTATTTTTCATTTCGTATTCTACGCTAGAAAGTTTTTGTTATTTTTTTTCTTTCTCATGCATTATGAATATTTTTATACAACAAACTCTATAAATGAAGTATCCATGTCTTTTTTAAGTGTCGGACACTCTTTTCAAGTGTCCAACACGGGTCCTTTGAGTTAGAGTAAAGGGTCCGGGTAACTAGCTATTAAGGAGCTGAAGAAAAGAGGTCTATGGAAGAAATACTGAATCTTTTCAGACCCAGGTAGCAAACGGATTGCTCGCACCTTCACGTAATCACGTACAAGATGGTTCAAAAGTAGAGAAGGAGCCATTTTTCGCAACACTTCAATATTTTCTTACGACATCTCATCCAATGAAAACCTTTACAACAAACATTATGACTTAAATGTGCTTGAGAATGGATCCACTCATTTTTGTTTAAAGTAAGCAGCTTACTGATCATCACAAGGAAAATAGAACTAATCGTGTCATGTCGAAATGCATGTAGCAATTAAGTAGACTCATACTTAAATAAGTTGCATAGTGCAGTAAGCAGGTTTTCCTATTTTTGTGTAGATGCATAGTGAAGCACAGAAGAAAATGAGTGGATCCATTCTCAAGTACAGAAGAAAATATCAGCCAATTGAAGGTACAGTTTCAAAGACAAGTGGGAGTAGCATCGAATGAAACAAAGATTAGGAAGGGCGGTTGTGGTGGTTTGGTCACCTGGAAAGACAACCTACAAATGCCCCCCTAGAAAATTTGACTTGATAGAAATTGAAAAAATTTGACGAGGTACGGGAAGACCGAAGTTAATTGAAGGATGCATTCAAAGACAAGTTGGAGTAGAGGGAAACTTGAATGGTTTGGAAGGTTTTATCATCAATTGCACCTACAAATCCCTAGAAAACTTGACTTGATAGAAATTGGAAAAGTATAATCCAGACCGAAGTTAACTTGGGATGCATTAATTAGGAGGGACTTGAATGGTTTGGGAAGCTCACCATCAATTGCACTATCTTAAGCACAATTGAGTATGATTGAGGACCCCAATTAATTTGGGTTGTTGTTGTTGTTGTTGTTGTTGTTGTTGTTGTTGTTGAAGGTACAATTTTTTAACTGGGAAGAAACGGATCGCTGCAAAACCCTCATATCAATACCCCTTCACTATCATAAAGTAGAAAACTTAAAAGCATGTTCATATTCACTAATATCACTATCACAACATTACTTGATGCAGACAATGGATTTTGAATTAGCAGAACACACCCTCAACTCAGAACTGCGAAAATGTCACAAACTCAATAAAAGGACAAACCAATACAACTGGAAATGGCGTAGAATGATCAATGGCTATTACATTATTGATAAAATTTGCAACTTTGGTTCATATATATACCAAGGCTTATGTGGTCACTAGCAAATTCACAAAATAGTGGAGGATTATTCACAGGTGACAGGGAAGATAGGTACCTGAGCAGACTTGTTCAATTGGAGCAGATTGCAAAATCTGGGCATATGAACAGAAATTGAATTGCTATTGATAGGCTGGCTCAGCTGCAATGACTCCCCCAATATCTTTATATACTTCCCAATCTCCTTCTGCGGCAGATTCGCCGCAATCGAAATCTCCTATAAAAAAATAATAATAATAAAAAAAAATCCTAATAACATTCAAGTAAATGAATCCATGGTCCATAAAAAGTGGCTGACCTGAAGGGTCCTGGGCTCCTGGGCCTCCCGGATGGCCTGAACGAGCGCGGCGGTGGCGAGGGCCTCGACGCTGCGATTCCTAAGACAAGTGGCGGCGGAGCAGTCCCGGAAGAGCTGGAAGGCGTGATCGGAGATGTCGAAGTCCAACCGTAGGATCGAGGACACGTCGATGATCTGTAGATAGGCTCTAAGATTGTCGACCGCCACAACAGAGCCTGGCGCGCCAGAGGAGTCGAGGGCGCGCTCGAGCTCGGCGAGGTGGCCGGAGAAGGAGAGGGAGGAGCGGAGGAAGAGGGGGGTGGGTTCGAGGGAGGCGGCGGAGAAGGCGGTGATGAAGCCGCTGGCCTCGAATGGGTCCTCCTTTTCGACCTCTTCTTCTTCTTCTTCTTCTTCTTCTTCTTCTTCTTCTTCAGGGGATTCTGGTTGGTGGGGTGGGGTTGGTGGAGGTGGGGAGGGATGGGTGGGAGGTCGGGTGTGACGAGGCAGATGGGGGAGTCGTGGGCGCGGAGGAGGAAGAGCTCGTGGACGTTGGTTTGGCGCTCTTCGACCACTCGCCCGCAGGAGCAGCACTCCGTCACGAACCGACCGGAGGGTGTGGTGGCGCACCGCCCCTGCGTGCTACAACAGTACGGGCAGGCCACTCCCATTGCCACTACGGAGTTCGTTCGGGCTTTCAGGATGTTATTTCATGTGAGTTGTGGAGTTTTTAGGTCCATGGGTTTTGGATCTTAATGGGCTTTTAGAGTTGGAGGCAGCATTGAGCATTGGAATGGAGACACCCCCCACTTATGTTGTGTGCCACTTGGGATAAATTCCGATAAATTCGGAGCAGTCGAACTACGAATAATGAGTGGTTTACCTACTAAAAAATAAAATGGCAACAAATCAACAATTCATTACCCATAACTGGGGTGTTAGAGCGATTTGACACTCCAAAAATTTAAAAGGATATATCTAGTTTGAGACCACATTGAAAGACTTTTATCTTTTAATGGATCTGCCCAAAAATAGTCGGTTAAGTTGAGATACAAAGTGGTCCAAATCACAAAAAAACAAAAAAATAAAAAATAAAAAATAGGATAGTTAGAAGCAGTTTGTTGTGCTTTAACTAGCGACTCAATTTTGTTAGCATAATTGGAAGCATGTTATTGTCTTTAACTAGTATGAGAATGAAAATACCAATTTGAAGAGCTCTCCTACTTGTACAGTGTGCAAAGTACTCAAATATCTAAATTCCGAGTGGTTTAGAACAATAAAATTTGGTAATACCAATATTTAGTTGGCACAACTAGAAGTGGATTGTTGTCCTTAAGTAGTGACAGTTTGAGGCTTGGGAATGAAAATACTAATGTTGGGAGCTTCAACTCCTTCAACTTAAGCGGTGCATGACTTGAGGCGAATTCGAAGTAGTTGAATAGTTTAGATATTTTATGGTTTAGACCAAAAAAAAAAAAAAAACAAATAGCAATTTAGGTATTTTGCAGCCGAACGCCATGTTTTCCTCCCTCCACACATATCGGATAAGATTTTATCAATCTGATTCGAATCACGCATCCTTACGTGATTCGAGGCACATCTGAAACTCTGAAACCATGTAGAGCAATTTGTACCCATTGTAATGCCTTTAGTCTTAGTACACAAAAATTGAACTTGTGCAATCCAATCTATCAATTTGTCAATGGGGCCTCTAGGGTGCCCCTATTTTCGTCCGCCACCGCTACCGCGGCAGCACCGTCTCTACTCCGCCGTCCAAGCATTGCTTCAACTACATACATAACAAGAAGAAGTGTGAGTACTGTGACCAGACATGGCCCAGCTGTTAGAGTGATCAGGGCAATGGCGGGGGAGAGCAGCGAGAGCGGTGGCGGCATTGCGGAGAAGGCGGCGATAGCGGGTGGATTGGTGTCGGTCCCAGTGATCGCGTGGTCGCTTTACACGCTGAAGACCACAGGGTGCGGCCTCCCACCGGGGCCTGGCGGCTCAATAGGTGCGCTGGAGGGAGTGAGCTACCTTGTGGTGGTTGCTATTGTTGGGTGGTCTTTGTACACCAAGGCCAAAACCGGGTCCGGGTTGCCCAATGGGCCGTATGGGCTTTTGGGCGCGGTGGAGGGCCTGTCGTACTTGGCATTACTGGCCATCTTGGTTGTGTTCGGTTTGCAGTTCTTGGAACAGGGGTCTCTCCCCGGGCCTCTCCCAGGGGAACAGTGCTTTGGTTGATTTGGTAATTACTGAATTGGCATTGTGTGTGCCCTAGCTTGTGTTATTTAATTTAATTAAACTCATTAGTTTAAATTGTCCGTCAATGCTATGATCTGATTAGTTGATGTTGATGGTAATGTCAATAATTAATCAACATGTATAATTTATTTTGTAATTGAGATCGATGCCAAAGGAAAATGCTTGGAGTACCCACTTTAGACACCTACTTGGGGCACCTAGCGGTCGTGTGCCATCCGAAACACTTTGAACATGTATCTCGAGGTATATCGACGCCACATGTCTGCTAGGTGCCCAAAGTCGTGTCTAAAGTGGGAACCCTTAGCTCCTTCTTAACATGAAATATATATTTTTTTAGGGAATTAGGAGGCTAGGTCCTGAAAAATGTATGAACTTGAAATATAATTGGTTGATGGTTCATTGTTTAATGTTCACAAAAAAGTAAGACAAAGTGCTAGAATGACAATGGTATGTCATATTGTAGCATACATTGATTCACACAAGCCGTTCATGTGCGCCTCAAGATGCTAACATATACAAATTTTAGTGCATAATATGCAAGTCGAGGTTGTATGGACAGCACACTAATTTTTACGTGGTTACTTAAGTTTGGGTAAGAGGTTAAGTTTAAAGTTGTAGTTTTTTATAAAAAAAATAAAATAAAATAGAAGCAATTAAACGAATGTCACTTTTTGCTTAGAGAACTCCATTACTCCTTTGTGCCTCACTTTTTTGCACTTCAATTTTTGCTATACATTAATGGTTAAAACCGAGAAAAATGAGAGAACTGAGTGGTGTTGGGGTGAGAGGTGAGAGTATTCTTAGGAGCTGAAGTTGAGAATGTAAACTTTGAAGTGAAGTAGAAGAAGTAAAGGGGTAAGTTTAGCAAGAAGTGGGTCCACTTAACTATTGCCAAAAAAATGTTTACAAAAAATATCTAGTAAACACTATAGTACCTCCACGTGTAAGAAAGAAAATGTTAGAATGAAAATGAGCAAGTTACACCTCAACATACATTAACCCACAAGAGCTATTAATGTCGCCTCGACTCACGTGTTATGCACCAAGATTCGTGTGTGCTCGCATCTCAAAGTGGAAACCAATAAATCTTGTGGGACAATATATGTTAAGGCGTGACTTCCCATTGTCATTGTAACACTTACCTTTAAGAAATTGTCACCTAAATTATGGGAATCAAATGAAGATTTTATCTATTTCAGGCATCTTTGCCAAAAAAATTCTGTCAGGCATGCGTCTAAATGAAGCACATGCACGTATGGCCTACATGCCGATGTCATTTACATTGGGAAACTAAGGTCCCGTGAAAATATATAGGTTCCGACAGAGAAAGGCCCATAAAAGATTTCACAGGAAAATAAATAAATAATACCCAATAATTGGACAGCTTTATTTTTTTAAGGGATTGGATAGCTTATCAAATTAAGTGTGTCAAACATAGGTTAATTATATGAAAAAATATTCATATATAGATATTACTTAATATTGATCTGGTTTAGCCTGTGAAAAAAAAATGAAATTTGGTGGACTATGATTTCAAATATATTGATATGATAATAGCACTGCCCCGAAATCTTGATTTATGAGATTTATAGAATTATACAAAGTGGGTCGTGCGGATGAAGCATTGTGTTCAATTATACATCAAGGCCATGGCCTCGAGTTAGTAGACCTGTTCACGAGCTAGCCGGAGTACACACCCGAGCCATCCAAGCCCAACATATTTGTGATGAGCTTGTCTGGCAAACTTATAAAGTATTTAAAAATATATATGTTTTAGCATAAATATTAAAAAAAAATGTATTTAGTAAGGTTTGAACCTAAGATATTGAAGTTAACAACTTATACCATTAGGCTAACTTATACTTTATATTCACTTTTAAACATTTTGCAAATATATTTACTTCATTAAAAATATAAAAATTAGTGAAAAAATCTAAATTTGGTGAGTTGGGCAGGGGCTTCAAAACCCGGACCCGACTAGGCTCAACCTGAACTCACTCAGACCCGTCCAGTGAACAGGTCTAAAAACGAGCATCAGACCTGGTATTATATTTATTTTTGTCTTTTTTTTTTTAACATTTATTTTTGTCTTTATCAATTATGTATATTGTATACACTTGTCCATTCAAGCCGAGGACGGACGTTTCACCATACATTTCCCACACTGATGCCTTTGCTACCTCTTGTTATGAAAAAGAAGACAACCAAGTACACAACTTTCAACAACACTCAACGATGGACCTCAAATCCTCTCCTTTGTGCCTCTCGTTTAGTGTTCTCATGCTACTGGTATGTCTTGCTTAGATTAATTTCGATCCATGCTTTCTCATTAGTTTCATTTTTGTACAAGTTCTCCGTACTTGATTCCTATTGTTTTCTCTATAACTTATTTTTTCAAGAGCACTGAGTCTTTCAAAAGTAAGAGCAATTTTGAAGCTATTCCCTTAATTTCATCAAATAAGAAAAAAAAAAAAAAAGGAAGGAAAACAGCAATTTCGATTTGGTGGTTGTAGAATTATATTAAATCAATTAAGCTGAATGAAAATATTGGACCTATGTATGAATCGGGGCGGAGCGGCACACATGGCTGCCCTAGGGTGCAGCCCAGGGCAACCTCGTATGCGCCCACCTTATGCAAGTATCTTAAAAATTGTAGAAAATATTTAGGCTAGCTCACTCCTAGGCTACCTATGATCTAGCCTAGAGGAGGTTGAAATCCTAACTCCACCTCCGTGTATGATATGTATCTACCATCGTGACATCAACTAATTTGGTCTCAAACTTTGTTATGATCTTAAATTGTACATGTACATTGCAGCTCAGTTGCTTGGAGAGTACTACAGCCATCAACAGAAAATTCAGTATTTTAGAGCAACAACCCAACCAAGAAATACTGCCAAATGATCATGATGAAACTCGTATTAAACTTGATGATAATCACCAACAAGTACATGGCCATGCCCATTCCCATGCCCATTTTCAAGTAGAGCCCTCTCACCACGACCCAACCCACCCGAATCAAATGGACCAATCACACTTCGTCTTCCTAGCCGAACCCGACCTCCACGTGGGCAAAACCCGACCCGTTTTCTTCGCGGATGCCAAACCATTCTCTTCTTCTTCATCACCATTCCTTCCCAAACAACAAGCCGACTCCATCCCATTCACTCTCTCCCAACTACCCCAACTCCTCCAACTCTTCTCCCACTCCAACACCTCCGCAATGGCCAGGTCCATGGGCCTCACTCTCGAACACTGCGAAAGCCCACCCGTTAAAGGCGAGTCCAAGACCTGCGCCACGTCACTCGAGTCCATGCTCCACTTCGTCCGCTCCATGTTCGGCGCCCGAACCCGTTTCCGAGCCTTGACCACTCACTTCCACGGTCAACGAAGGGTTGACCCGCCAGTGCTGCTTCAGAACTACACGATACTCGAGGTGGTCAGAGAGGAGCCACTAGCGAGGGAGATGATAGCGTGTCACGGCATGCCGTATCCTTACGCGGTGTACTACTGTCACCACTTGAACGGGGGTAGTAAGGTCTTTTCGGTTGAAGTAGTTGGGGAGAATGGGGAGAGGGTGGGGGCCACGGTTGGGTGCCACATGGACACTTCTGGGTGGAACTCGGACCACGTGGCGTTTCACATGCTTGGAGTGGAGCGTGGGTTGGGTCCGGTTTGTCATTTCTTTGAAGTGAATAGTGTTGTGTGGGTGCCTGTTTCGGATGTTAATGCCTATTGAGGTGAGGGCATCCAATGTTGGAATTAATAATGTACACATTAATAAGTGACATTGGCCTCGTAGGGCATGTTTTGGACTTTCGATGTGTGGTGGATCTTGGATGGAGAAGATGTGTATTGTGCATGAGTATTTTATTTTCCAATTTGAAGCAGTGGATTGAAGAGATGTTGTTGCTGTTGTTGAGAAATACTGTCACAGTGATGTGTCATGTTATCTAATATTGGTGTTACTTATTAATAAATGTGATCCTGCATGGGGTGAGGAAGGTCTGGAATTTAATTTAACCAGGCTAACTGGACTTCAAGCCTATGAATTAGAAAAAGCCCAAGGATCGAATTTGTCTGGCCAACCCCAAGCCCATGAATTTGTAAGCCCACAGCTTTAAGGTTGCGTGGGCTCAGTTCTTGCCAACAACTTATCTTGAAACGAAATTATGTCACAGTAAGCACGTGTTAGAGGAGGTTACGTCAAATCTTTGAAAGTAGTGAAGTTAGCCCAGCTGACGATGATGTGGACTGGGTTCCAAGAACTTGAATTTAACAAGGGAATAAATGATTGGGGTAGCATACTTTTGCTACACAGTTGTATAATAAGAATGGACTCACTCAAAAAGGAAAGAAAGGAAAACCAAAAGGCAATATAACCTTTTACAAAGAAAAAAACGACTGTTCTGAATTGAATTGAAACTTGCTAGAACTAGAGAAGGAAAGTAGAAGAACTACTAACTTCTACTACTACAAAGAACTACAACTACAAAATAGAAGAGGAGAAATGAGAGAGTTGAAATGAGAAGTTGTATTCAACTTGGTGTGCTCTTACAATGAAGTTTTTATATAGGCCATTTGGTATGATGACAAATGTGCCTTAGCAATGTGGGACTAAAACATACACCCCATGTACATTGAAATGGTTACAAAGAACATGACAATACATGGACCATGGGAAGTACATAACTACACAATATGTTGGTGTACATGCATGGTCATCCACACTTCATAACACTCCCCCTTGGATGACGCTTGCTTAGAGATTGTGCCTCGTTAAAACTTTTACTAAGAAAACCCTGTGGGAAAAAATATAGTAAAAGAAAGAGTACACTATTCTCATAAATATTAAGATGGGTATAATATTGTTAAGAATGTCTCATTAAAAACCTTGCATGGAAAACCCAATGGGATAAAACCATAGCTAAGGGAAAAAGAGTGCAATACATTAATCAATAACTCCCACTCATGTGAACATGAGTGAAACTTGTTCAGTTTCTTTACTTGTAATGTCTTTAAATTTACGCAAGCCAATACCATATGTAAGCCTTTTAAATGTTGTAGTTGGTAAGGCTTTTGTGAATAAATCAGCAAGATTATCACTCGATCAGATTTGCTTGACATCAATTTCACCATTCTTCTAAAGCTCATGCGCATAAAAGAATTTTGGTGAAATTTGTTTTGTTCTGTCCCCCTTTATGAATCCTTCACTTAATTGTGCAATACATGCTGCATTATCTTCATATAATATGGTTGGAGAATCTTTTATTGAAGGCAATCCACATGATTCTTGTATATGTTCAATCATGTTTCTCAACCAAACACATTCACGACTTGCTTCATGAATTGCAAGTACTTGAGAATGATTGGAAGAAGTGGCAACCATAGTTTGTTTTTGACTTCCATGATACGTGATATTACCACAGAGTGAATACATATCCCGTTTGAGAACGGGCCTTATGGGATCTCGATAAAAATCCAAAGATCAAGATAACCTTGGAGATTCAATTTTACCCCTCTCGAGTAAAATAAACCCATGTCACTTGTTTCTCGAAGATATCGAAAAATGTGTTTAACACCATTCCAATGTCTTCGAGTTGGTGAAGAGCTATATCTTGCAAGTAGGTTGACAACAAAAGCAATATCGGGTCTTGTACAATTTGCAAGATACATAAGTGCACCAATTGCACTTAAATATGGTACCTACGGACCAATTAGCT
This sequence comes from Stephania japonica, assembly GCA_039657345.1. Taxonomy (NCBI): domain Eukaryota; kingdom Viridiplantae; phylum Streptophyta; class Magnoliopsida; order Ranunculales; family Menispermaceae; genus Stephania; species Stephania japonica. The sequence goes on along the minus strand of CM077559.1, from coordinate 9,802,336 downwards.
CTTCATCACTTTCTTGAGGTCGAAATGGATCCTTATCCACTTCAAGTGATCTGACAACCATTGGAGAGCTCAATAGATGTGCCTTGTCCATATAAAATCTTTTTAATAAATTTTCAATATAATTTGATTGATGGACAAGTACTCCACTTGAAAAATGTTCAATTTGCAAACCAAGACAAAGTCTTGTTTTTCCAAGTTATTTCATCTCGAATTCCTTTTTCAAGTATTCGGATGTTCTAACGATGTCGTCGTGGTTTCCCACTATATTTAAATCATCAACATATACAAGCAACAATCACAAATCCCGTTGATGATCTTTTAATGAAGACATGGGCAAAGCGGATTATTTACATATCCTTCTTTCAAGTAAATAATCACTAAGACGTTTGTACCACATTCGTCGGATTGTTTCAACTCGCAAAGACCTTTGTAATTTTATAGAATGCATGTTATGAGGTTTTGATTTTATTTCATCGGATATTACAAATCCATCGGGATTTTCATATATATCTCTTTGTCAGAGATCCGTCTGATATCTTTGTAACGACATCCATTAAATGCATATCAAGCTCTTCATAGATCGCAAGGCTTATCAAGAACCGAAATGTGATTGTATCTATAACGGAGAATATGTTTCCTCATAATCGATGCCAGTCTTTGTGAGAAACCTGAGCTACAAGTCTTGCTTTGTACCTTGTAACTTCATTTTTTCGTTTCTCTTTTATACAAATACCCATTTATATCCAACAGGCTTTACGCCATCTGGCATTTGGACAATTGGTCCAAAAACCTCTCGTTTCCTTAACGAGTTTAGCTCTGCTTGGATAGCATCTTGCCATTTTTACCAATCAGGTCTTTTTTGACATTCGTCAACTGATCGTGGTTCTGGATCATCATCATTTCACATATTTCAAAGGACACATTGAAAGCAAATATATCATCAGGAACAATTTCATTTCGATCCCAAATCTTACCAGAGTTTAAATAATTTATTGAGATCTCATTATTTTCATCTTTTTCCTTTTTTCTAGAGGAAGTTGTTCCTCATCGTAACCAACTTGTTTCGACAAACCCTTATCAAAGGATTCTTGTGCTTTCTCGGGAGTATTTTGATTTGTATTTATTTTTACTCCCGTTTTCCTCTTTCGAGGAATTGTATCCTTTGAACCAACCGGTCTTCCACGCTTTAAGCGTTTCGTTGGTTCTTGTGCATTTTGTTGCACGAGACATCAATTCTTGCGGGAGCATTTCACAATTTGGAATATGTGATTTTGTCACTTGTTTTGCATCATTAAATGCATCTCGGTAATTGATTTGCAATTTGTTGCAAATGAATGATCCTTTGAACTTCAAGTTCACACTGATTTGTTCGTGGATCATAATGTGATAAAGTTGATGCATTCCAAGCAATTTCGCGCTATTCCTTTTGAATTGACTTCTTATCTCCCCCTAATGGTGGGAAAATTGCTTCATCAAAGTGACAATCAGCAAAACGTGCAGTGAATAAATCCCCTGTTAAGGGTTCAAGGTATCTTATAATGGACGATGAGTTAAATCCAACATAAATCTCAAGTTTTCGTTGTGGACCCATCTTAGTTCTATTGGGAGGTAGTATAGGAACATACACTGCACAACAAAAAATTCTTAAGTGTGAAATATTTGGTTGTTGACCTAAAATGAGTTGCATGGGGGAATGTTCATGTGACGGCCCTAAATTCCCAATGCATTTGGGTACGCCCGGCCTAGACCCGTGCAAGCCTCGAGTCAGTTCTCGACAACCCTGACGAGCCTAGTCAGCCTCAAAACATCAAAAATTCAAGATTTATGAAAGAGTTATTGCAATTATAACACAGCGGAAGCAAAAGTCAAATTCAAATCAAATATTGGGAAATAACTCTATCAAATGGAAGTAAAGGAATTCTATAAGTGTGGAAACCCGGGCATTCATGTACAATTCGAAATGCAAAGGTACATGATACAAATCTCATCAAAATTTGCCAAGTTTAATAATCCCAAAGCATGTATATATAAAACGGTGTACATAAAAACAAAACATAATAAAAACCTATAAAATAGTCTTCAACTCAGTAGCTAATCCTCACAACATGATTTCCTAGGTAGGGTCCCTTGCCCTCTTCGCTCGCCTCTATCGCACCCACCGTCACAAACTAGACGGTGAGCAACCGAATAAAATCGAATGTAATGCCGCAGAAAACAACGGTAATTCATGATAATTCAAATAAAGTAGTCTAAATATCATGCGGAAATAAAAAGACAGGAAATTAAATAGACAAGATGCATGATAAACGGACTAATGGATATCAATCGAGAGTTAAGTGTGTTCCAAAGAATCAAAAGAGGCTCATAAGTGGTCTAGTCCATAGCATAACGGCGAAGACCTCGCAAGGTCTTCCCGGCATCGACTCAAACGAAAGCGCAGCCTATGTCCGGAAAGGGACTCAAACCCATCCACCCAAGACTCGGTGTCACACGGTCACTAAGGGTGGTCACACACTCGTGGCGCGAGTGCCGCGTTTTATCCTCTAAAGTGCGGGTCCTAGTACTTTCGAGACAAAACACTTACGCCGGAATCACACATACAAGAAGTATGGAATGGAAGGCCAACAAGTAAATAATAACAAACACAATGGCATGAAAATGAATCACATGGCATTTTCTAACCGGCTTACAAACGTACAAATGCTTGTTTAAGGCAAGTGTACTTACCGAACTATCGTGACTCGTATGACAACTCCGAGATCCTAACGCGACTTCCCGATTTCCTATACCGCACTCCAATTATCCGGTCAGCTTGAATAAATGCCAAACAAATCAAAATTACCACCCGAATTATACCTAAGATTATTTGTCATTAAATTAGCTTCAATTTGATACATTATATCAATTTTCACGTTTTTCGAGGCTAAAACCCCGACTATATCCCGCCAACATTTCCGAGAGAATCCCAAAACTCATTTATGAACCCATTTCCTAATTTATCATATTTTTCTGAATTTTTCAATATATATATATATTTGCTATTTTTCTTCTATACATACACATATTTATACATATATATATATACATACATATATATAGATATATATATATATATTATATTTATATATATAATATTTGAGAATGATGCACGTGTGCATCTTCTTCAAATTTGTTTCTCTTTTTTGACCAGAGACGCAAGCGTCTCTGGTTTCCTTTTTTTTTTTTCGTTTTGAAACCGAGAGAGAGTGGAGGAGAGAGACCACTGACCTTCGGTGAGGGTTCCGGCGAGGTCGTGACTGGCCTGACGAGGGAGAGGGGCGGCGGTGGTGATAACTGTTCCAGCCGAGAGAGACCACCGAAAGCGAGAGAGATGTGAGGCCGAGAGGGAAGGACCGAGAGCGTGAGAGACGACGAGCGTGGGGAGGGAGATCGAGAGAGAACAGCGAGAGTGAAATGGAGAGGAGAGAGAGAGAGACCAGTGAGTGGTGTGGTGAAGAGGTTGAGATGGAAGAGAAGGAGGGGGCGGCGGTTTTCAACAAAGGAGAAGATGAATAGTGTATGAATAGTAGGGTTTTGTTATGAAACGGTTTGTATATATATAACATCAAATGACCTTTTTGCCCTTCTCCCTTCACTTCATACATTTAAACACATCTACCCTTATGGGTCTTTTACCACATCATCTCATCTTAGCACACACACACATCTCTAGGCCAATCTCATGGCTCCTTACCCTTAGGTTGTGTCACTTTTACAATACTAATCACATAGTCCGCATGTTACATATTTAACTAACTCCCACGTTCAAACGACGTTCCTCGGTCCGTATTTCCCCGTCAATTGGCTCGTCGTGTCCATTTTCTCGCCACATCCCATTAACTAATTTATTAAATTAATTAAAATTCATTTATTTATATGTTTTACTCCCCCGTTTGACTAGTCGAAACCTCACTCAATTAAATATCGCCAAACGGCGCGAGACTCGTAAAATACTAACATACTATTACACACAATCAAAGAATCATAAAATCACTTTGCGTCGACTCCGAAGTTCGAAATATTGACCGTATTCACGTAGCCGGTCACAATTTCGACAATTGCCGTACAAGTCGGATTAAAAATTTGGGGTTGTTAGAGTTCATGGTATGCGATGGGCCCTATAACGATCGATAGATCTTGCATGAAAGATCGCATGTCCCCAAACCGAAGTTGATAACTTAGTTCTCATGATTAAAGGTCCGGCAATTAATTGAATACGTTTGATCGAGATTCTCGCCAAACCATTTTGGGTATGCACGTGTGGGAACAGAATGTTCAATGGTAATTCCTATAGACATGCAATAATTTTTAAATGCTTGAGATTGAAATTCCCTAGGCATTATCAAGACGGATGGTCTTGATTGGGTTGTCGAGGAATTGTGCTCTTAACTTAATGATTTGCGCTAAAAGTCTAGCAAATGCAACATTCGGGTCGAAAGCAAACAAACATGTGACCACCTAGTTGATGCATCTATCAAAACCATGAAATATCTAAATGGTCCACAAGTGAGGATGAATAGGTCCACATATGTCTCCCGAATGCGTTCTAAGAAAAGCGGGGATTCCACAACAATTTTACTTGGGATGATTTAACTATCAATTTACCTTGAGAACAACTAGCACAATTATAATCACCAAATTGAAAATATTTTGTGACTCCTTAAAGGATGTCCATGCGAATTATTAATTATTCTTCGCATCATTGATTATCCTGGATGACCAAGCCGGTCATGCCATAAAATGAATGTCTTTGGATCATTAATTTTCTTATTTAAGACGACATTCGTTTCAACATGCCTTATATGAGTAAAATATAATCCAGAAGATAAAGCTAGGAATTTTTCTAACACTTCTTTTTTCCCATTTGAAACCAATGTGACATAGAGAAATTCTCTATTATTTTCGTTCATGGTTTCAATGTGATATCCATTTTGTCGAATATCTTTAAAGCTGAGTAAATTTCTTCTGGATTTTTCAGAGTATAAGGCATTGTCAACATGAATTGTTGTTCCCCCAGGCAACATAATATTTGTTCTTCCAGAGCCATTAATCAAATTGGAGATGCCAGATATTATTTGAACATTAGCATCAGCTAAGTTTAAATTGGAGAAATATTATCTGTTTTTAAGAATTGTGTGCGTTGTAGCACAATCAGCAAGGCACATATCGCTCTTATTTGGTTCATGACTTGAACACATGATTTGGTGATCCATCTAGACAAATAATGTTTGACAAATCAGAAAAAGAGTCATGATAATATTCATAATATTTTGCCTTTGATTTTAAAGGCATGGTAAAGGTCATAAAAATACTCGGGCATATATATGACCATATTTAGGCAAAATAGCCTTTCATATATGACTAAAAAAATGTCACAATTATGAGCGCTCATTGTCAATAATTATTTGCCCTTTGTAGTGGTGCACCACTTTTATTCCAAAATTTGGTGGAATTGTCAATACGACCTTTACCTGATATTTTCACATTTTCCACGTCCATAAATTTATTGCGATCATGATCATTATATGCAACATATGCTTCTTAATTTGAAGCTGAACTAATTGGACGAGAGTGATATTATATTTATAATATCTCATCATTTTACTCAACTACTATGAGACAAGAAATCAATCCTTAATATTTATTGGATTGACGTGCGCACTCGATATTTGTTGCAACAATAAATCGAGGCGGGCCACGTGACCTTCCTTTTATTGTCTCATCAGTCATATTTTCACATAGCCTCAACATAGAGGTAATTAAAATTGTGGAATTATAATTAATATTTGACTTATTAAATTTTGTAGCATGAGACCCAGCCGCTCATTTTGAGCTTTTTGGAGCATTACCCTTTTGGTATGTATAACTCCATAAGGTGAAAATATATATAAAGTGAAATATTCACTTTTCAAATCTCCAAAGAGAAATTGACGAATGATTATGTATAACACACAGCCTTGCATAGAATTATCATGACAAGGATTATAATAAGGTAACAAAAACAAACTATGGTTGAAAAGAATTTTGAAAATAAATTTAATATAAAAGAGTTTTCCCTTTTTTTATGTAAAAACATAACATATGATTAAATATATGTTCACAACTTGATTTTTAGTATACAAAATGTATTACTTGTATGAGTTGGTGGGACAACCTCCAGGTTGGGTGGTGAGACGAAGTCTACTTAAAATCATGCCTCCTCGAACGGGATAACCCGTCTCCCTTTCAATGTTTAGCTTTACCGGGGACAAGGCTTACCCACTATCAACCCAAACTCATAACACTATTTGCAATATAAAAAAAATCAAGAATTGAGCATAATTAATCGTTTGTAGTATAGCGAGAAAATTAGTTATGTCACATATTGACTTTTGATTTCTGATGTAGAAGATCGTACAAGACGCAACTACAGAGCATACTTTCGCAATCGGTGACGTTATAATGTTATATGAATAAAGTATGCATATAGAAGTTATGCATGTAATAAAATGAAACAACCATGGTAATTCAGAAATAAATTGAACTTATTTAAATAACAAAAGTTATACCTTCTTAGCTTTTTTTTCCTTAACAAGCCTTCTTGAACTTCAAGATCTCCTTAATGCTAGAGCAAGCTCGTGCTGATAACGTGTTGTGAATTGAATTGAAACTTGCTAGAACTAGAGAAGGAAAGTAGAAGAACTACTAACTTCTACTACTACAAAGAACTACAACTACAAAATAGAAGAGGAGAAATGAGAGAGTTGAAATGAGAAGTTGTATTCAACTTGGTGTGCTCTTACAATGAAGTTAGTATCCTTTATATAGACCATTTGGTATGATGACAAATGTGCCTTAGCAATGTGGGACTAAAACATACACCCCATGTACATTGAAATGGTTACAAAGAACATGACAATACATGGACTATGAGAAGTACATAACTACATAATATGTTGATGTACATGCATGGTCATCCACACTTCATAACAACAACTTCAATTGTAGCAAATATATTCATCATAAGATCCTATTAGATGTGAACTATGATCTGCTTGATGATTAAGAGGTTATAAAATTGAACTTGTCGTCATCCCACTCTAAATAGATTAGTTTTTTTGAGTTATAAAGTTGGGAATGCCTGACTGATCCCTCTCGTGGGAATAGTCGAGACTAATTCAATTAGATAATCAAGAAAAAATTTTTTTTTTAATAAAATGATAACATTTTCTTAACCGACTAATTTGTAGCTCAATAAGTATGAGGTTGATGGTTTGAGTCTCACTCAAGTTTAACAATTAATTTATAGGTGAGTTATTTTATTATTATTAATATTACTATTATTATTTTTTTTTTTTTTAAATGACACAGTTTTTGTACAAATATAGAAAGTTCTTAAACCCTACACCCTATATAATTAAAAATGTATCGGAAGTATTTACCAAAAAAAAAAAAAAGTATCAGAAGTTCATAACCCTAAACCCTATGTACACATCTGTATCAAAAGTATGTAAAGCCCAATCGTTTGACGAAAAAAAAAAAAAAAAAAAAAAAAAAAAAAAAAGAAAAGAAAAGTTCAGTGAACCATTGATTTGGACGAGCAATATATGCTTTATTTTGAGAACACAAGCTCATGCTGCTTCGGCGAAGTTTCCTCAACAGTGTTCATCCAAAAAAGGTTAATTTCCTCAGCGATAAAAACAACAAAACCTGAGCATCACCGCATCTTTCAAATGAATAACCTCTCAATTTTCCGCTGCACCTTTACCCTTTCGAATCTCTTCATTATTTGTGGTGCATGTCAGCATGTGCTGCAGGTCATCTTTATAGCGATTGTGATGTACCATGCATGTTTGTTACCCACATTTGCTATGTAGTTGTTGAAGTTCATTTAATTAGATGTACCATACTAATTAAAACGTGTGATATGTATCATTATAATTTGTGCTGGAACTAGTAAAGATTCGACACTCCAACATTTAACAATTGAACGTTTTAAAATTAAATTACATGAATATATATGTCTAACTCTGTCTGCTTTCATTTATTTTTTTCTGGCTTAAGATTAAATACAGCTATATTTATAATGCAACGTCAGTCAGTGCTTTATTAGTTAACTGGCTCACGCGTTTTAATTATGTATATTTGAACAGTATAAATGTATAATGAATTAACCTAATGAATTAACCACTAGAGGTCTGCTTGCATATTATATATATATATATATATATATATATTTCTACATAAAAATCAAATATATACCCATTGCATATTTTATTTATATATTATTATAATCAATACATTAATCAAGCGTCACAAATGCACAAAATTTAATGCATAACACATTTTGAGGGATACGAAAGTATATATTTGGCCTCCATTATAAAAGAACCTACATATATATATATATATATATATATATATATATATACACTACTACTATGAGAACTAAATATATACTAATACTATGGGTATACTATTTACAACCATTAGATTCTAATCTAATACATTAATCGAGACGTCATAAATGTACAAAACATTTAAATAATACATATGAGATTATTTGAGAATATATTTGGGCTCAATTGTAGAAGAAACAATTGAGCCCAAATATATACTTATAATATTTCATAATGTGTTATACATCTTTACATTTATGACTATATATGTTAAATTTAATACTTCTAAATAGTATATATATATATATATATATATATATATATGTTTAGACGCTATAATTAATAGAATATTGGCCCTACTAGAAAGCTACATTAGGTCATTCATTCTGGCCCATGTTTGAAAAATGTAAGCCAGCCAGCCAGCCCTCACAAGTCTTACGTCCTAAAATAGATTTGTACTGATTTGATCCTCAATTTGACATATCCGAACGGGTAATGTAATGTTTCTGACCAACCGCACTTTCTAATTGGGATTAGGCCACTTAATGTGTGACTGAGTGTTCGTGATTGATGTGACTGTCAGTTTTATAAAAATAGTACAGTTTTAACGTACAATTTTTTTTTAATTATTTATAATATTTTGTTAAATGTGAAGCTAATAATTAGAAAGACAAAAAAAAAAAAAATTACAAATAATTTAAAAATAAAGATATATGTCTGCGTAATCATTTTATTATTTTTCCTTTATAGAATCCGGCAATATAAATACGTCCACTTCACTGTAGATAAAGGAGAATGGAATTTGTCTGGCGAATGAGGTGAAGAAGCACTGGCCGATATTATATAGCCAATAGGCAAGCGAACCCAACATGATGAGTTCTTGGCATGAAAAAGGTTGTCAAATGGCACAACGTTGATCTGTCAAAAGCGCATGCCAAAGCAGAACTGTAGTTCACAAAGTAATAGAATTAGAATACACAGACAGACTCGTGAGAAAACAAAGAGAGAGCTCTCTTTCTACCATTATCTATGGCTCAAGTGAAGATGAAGCATGGACTTGTAGCAGTGGTAGCAACATGGGTAGTTGTATGCGGGGGCCTAGTCATGGTGAGTCAGGTGGGCAGAGCCGAGAGGCTCTTGAGGTCACCAGCTCTTGAAGGTCTGTCTGAGAAAGGAATAGGAGATGACGAAGCACTTTTTCACAGATTTGTTGGTCTCTTAAAGAGGCAGAGTAAATTCTCTGCCCAGCACCGCACTTGGCCGGTGCTCTTCTCACTTCACCTTTTTTTTTTTTGGGTTCTGATAAGACTCTATGAATCTGTGTTTGTGTTTGTTTGATTGATTGATTTTGATGACTTGATGGGCAGGAGATGGAGTTTGGATGGAAATTTGTGATAGGGACGACAATTGGGTTCTTCGGAGCAGCGTTTGGAAGCATTGGAGGAGTTGGGGGTGGTGGCATCTTTGTTCCTATGCTCACCTTGATCATTGGCTTTGACCCCAAATCCTCTACTGCCATTTCCAAGTGTGAGTGCCCTGATTCCTCTACAGCTAAATCAGGCGCAATGAAAGAGTTTGATCCATGCAATTGACCCCAACTAATTTGGGATTGAGGGTTTGTTGTTTGTTCTCTTTCCTAAAGCTCAGTAAGAAACTCAGTTTGGAACTGATTGACTGTATGCAAGGGGTTGTGCAGGTATGATAATGGGGGCGGCAGGGTCGACGGTGTACTACAATCTGAGGCTGAGACACCCAACCCAGGATTTGCCCATTATAGATTACGACTTGGCGTTGCTGTTTCAGCCCATGCTCATCTTAGGCATTAGCATTGGCGTCGCGTTTAATGTAATCTTTGCCGAGTGGATGGTTACCGGTCTTCTCATAATTCTCTTTCTCTGTAAGTGCTAATACACTCTACCTGCTCCTGCAACAACAAGAATCATAGATTCGTTATTATTAACTTTGTTGCCCTACCTGACTGTAAATTGTGTTGGTGGATGCATGGTAGACACATCGACAAAGGCGCTGTTAAAAGGCATAGAGACATGGAAGAAAGAAACAATCATGAAAAAGGCAAGAACAATACCTTCTTTTCTCTTTGATGCATCTGCTTTAGTTTTGATTCCTTGTTAATGGGGTATATGGTTTCAATTGCATCATCTTCAGGAGGCAGTGAAGCTGTTGGAATCTACGCAAACGGGTAAGCGTCTGATGATTCCATACAGTTGAACTTTATTGTTTATACAGTATACTCTGCTGATCATTGGCTGTATTAATGCAAGAGAAAAGAAGAAAGATGAGCAAATATTGCTAGGTAAATTTGAGGAACATGATTTGTTAGTCCAACCATAAACAGTACCTTAATTGTATAAACTACTAGAAAGTAGAGAGTACAAGTGAAGAGTTGTGAATAAAAAACAAAAATGCCCCGTCCACGCCAAGGAACCTACTCCAAAGAGTCCCGACTCCTGACAAATGATGATTGAGGGGAGATTCGAACCCGAAACGGTTGGTTTCCATTTCGGTTGTAGATGTAACCAACCTGGTATTAAGGATAAAGCGCGGAAAGAAATAATAGCTCCAGTATAAAGCTCTTCATCAGTGCATAAGCCGATTAATAGAACCAAGACTGAATAGACAAGACAACCAACCAAGCTTCCCCCTACTATAGGCAACATTGGGTCCTCTTAGAACTCCAGAACAACCCAAAGTTTAACTTACCAAGCCTACTCCAGCAGTGAAGCAGCCCTGCGGTTCCTACTAATTGGTCTCCTGAACTGAGATTATTAAATGATCCTCTTCTTTCCCTATTTCCAGAAGAACGTGGAGAGGAGTACAGACCGCTACGAAATGAACCATCGGCAATCTTGAGAGATGATGAGGTATTTCCATGAATTAAGAGCTGACGCAAGTATATATTCTAATGTAAAGCTGCAGTTTCTTATCATTTTCAGCTGAACAATATCTCATGAATATCTACTGCAAAGCCAGGTCACCATTGTTGAAAATATATACTGGAAAGAATTTTCTCTCCTTGTGTTTGTGTGGGTAGCCTTCGTCATGGTGCAAGTAATCAAGGTAAGCTGCAATTGAAAAATAAAGTAAATGTATGACATAGTAAATGTAGACTGATTTCTGGATATTTTGCAGACTTATGCAGTAACCTGTTCTATGGAGTACTGGATCCTCAACATATTGCAGGTTGGTTACATCTACAACCGAAATATACTTAATAGCATTGATTGTATTTTTTATTTTTTATTGAGTAACCGTGGGTATCCAGACTCTTTGTCTGACTAGTCACACGTGCCTTGGGTTTGCACAATGAGACCACCAATGGCCCGACGTTTAGCTGTTGTGGGAAATCAATAACGAGGTTGTGCGCCTAACCCACACAATCCCATCTTCGCCCTTACCACTAGGCCACACACGCCCGGGTTAGTATTGATTGTATATAGCCGGCTTGGAGGGCACACAAACCCTCCTTTGTACCATACTTTGAGTTATAAGCAACTTTCTGGAGCTTGTCTCCAATCCGCTCAAAAATAAAAAAATAAAAAAAATATTGCAGGTAAAGTCTTACCCCAATAGGTATCATTGTTTAATGAACCTAACGAAATTTACCACACCAGATAATCACCTTCCCCTTCCTACTTGCTTAATAACCAAATCTTCAGCTTGAGGATGCATAAACGCTTCATTCTAAAATTGAAGCGGCAATCTGAACTGCATTGTCTTATTTCTTGGTCACTAATGGTGACAGTCTCTCCCAACCTTATCATATCATGGTTTTTGTGATTCTCGATACAACACAGACTAACAAATCCTGACATAGTGGTATTTCCATGTAAAAGGTTCCAATAGCTGTCTCTGTGTCCCTCTACGAAGCAATCTGCTTATACAAAGGGAAGAGGGTGATTGCATCCATTGGAAAGGAAACAAGCAACTGGAAAGCACACCAGCTCGTCTTTTACTGTTTCTGTGGAATAGTAGCAGGTATAGTAGGTGGGTTGTTGGGGCTTGGAGGAGGCTTCATTTTGGGACCTCTTTTCCTTGAACTGGGAGTTCCTCCTCAGGTACTTTTACAAACAGCATCTCAGTATAAATGACATGTTGGAGAGGATTTAATGAAATTCATTTTTTTTTTTGGGTGAATGAAATTGATTTTCAGAAAACTTAAAATAGGCTTATATCCTAAATCAAGGGGTAATCTGAGAAATTTCAGTATTTCCATGCATTTTGATGTAAAAAAAAAGAAAAAGAAAATACGGTTAACCAAATTGCGCATGATTGCTTGAAAATTGGACATTGACATCTTAATTCTTACATCAAGTTTTATTACTTGCAGGTAGCTAGTGCAACATCAACTTTTGCAATGGCCTTTTCCTCCTCCATGTCTGTTTTACAGTACTACCTCCTAAAACGCTTTCCCATTCCATTTGGTGAGTAGAAGAAACACTAGACTTTGTCTAAGTTATGAAAAGTGTCAAAGAAAAATAAGCTAAAGAGTAAAGAATAAAATAAAGAGCCATAATTATTTGAAAGGAAAGAAAATTAAGAGCAGATCTAACTCACTTGATCCAAAGAACCTGTTTGGTAACTCTATTTATCCTCCATTTGTAATAGGCGTCTAACATAATATGTAAACATATATGACTTATTACTAGAGGTTATCTCTGTTCCAAACCAAGGATGGAAATGGTTGATTTAATTAAAAAAAAATGGAGACTTCAAGTGTCTGCTAGAGTTAAATAACATCAAATCTCAACTGGATATGCATGACAGAAAATTCAAACCTTGCAAGTGATACATCACCATCCATGTCCCCTTCATGAACCTGAATTCTTTTGAGCCATTTTGAAAAGAAAAATAAAGACACGAGGTTTTTTTAATCATCAATTCCTAAGAGGACCACTCATATTTGAATGAAATCCACAAAATTTTGGTGAGCCAAGAAGATGGGACAGTGCTTGGTTTGTAATGTGAAACTGTAATTCTCATTATGTTTATAAAACAACATCAGAAAAAGGTAATTTCCTTGGTGAAAAATGTTTTTTTGACCAATTGACTAATCACGAAAGTATTTCATGTTTGCAGCTGCTTTTTTGGATAAAAAACTGCAACCAAATACCAAGTGAAATTACTGCACCTTTTCATCAAATTGCTCTCTTTTTTCCAATAACCATCGAAAATAATTTCAATTTTTTCCAAACTGTGAGTCTTTAAATATAACATTAATGGTTCGAAGTCTATTTGCTGCAGCTGTGTATTTTCTCCTAGTTGCCACTGTTGCTGCCTTGACTGGACAACATATTGTGAGGAAGCTGATAATGCTGCTAGGCCGAGCATCCCTAATTATCTTTGTTTTGGCCATAACCATCCTAATTAGTGCAATTAGCTTAGGTAAGTTTCCTCAAAGCTACTTTACTGAATGGAAAATTGAGTTATATCCCACAAGGAGAAATAACTATCGTGGGGGTATTGCAGGTGGAACTGGTATTGTAGACATGATCAAGAATTTGGAGCACAATGAATATATGGGGTTTGAAAATCTGTGTTCCTAGCCGTTTGCGCCCTCGACATTTGTGGCGGCTCTATCTTTTCATGTGGTTTCTCCAGAGAGGTCTCCTTTTCGTCCACTGAGTTAGTGAATCTCAAGCTCTCCAATGTCTGCAGAGACTTTACTGACACTTGTTATTAACACTTGGTAAATGGTACCCCTTTGTAGAAAACATGTAGCGTTTGTATAATTTTGTCTTTCAAGCATCATGTAAGTAATTTGGGACTGAGGCTCTTTGTAGTTGTACGTAATCTAATGGCTTTGCTATAATGTGGTTTTCAGTAGACTCATTAGTTGCATTAGCAAAAGAAACAGAAGATGGGGGACAAGATTGAGACAATCCGAGCAGCACAGGCAGGAAGAAAAGTTGAGATTTTCTTATAAAAAGAGCATCTGGGATTGCAATTAGCTGCACATAAAATTAGTGATCCTAACAAAGTACATTGTATAGTAACTAGTCATTGAATAGGCTGGACCAATTTCTTGTTGAATCTACTACGAAAAGTCTTTCATATTATAAGTTTGAACTGTCCTGCAAAGGCAAGGTAGAGCAAGTACTTGTAAATTCAGTCACATATAAGGGCTTGCCGCGGATTCCAGTAGCGTGAATCATATAATATTATTAGGGAAGTCTGTGAGATTGTTTTGTTCAGGTCTGCACCCAATTCCGGCAGAGCAAAACCCCCAAAATTTCACGATATCTCTTGCGGAGCATTGACATTTTTAATCAAGATTATGGCAAACCAGTCCATAAAAACTCATAAAAACTCAATTAGATAAAACAAAACCAAGTAAACATTTCCAATTACCACAAGGTTAATTTTGTATAACAAGTAATGGACATAAATTGAGTACATAGAGAGCTAAGAAACAAGAACAACGATGAGATCAACCGATTAACGGATTAAGCAATAACAATAAGAAGCTACAATGGTGGATGAATCTTACGCAATGACTCAAATCACTTCCACCTCGCGTAAAACTTGTCGTCGCTCAACATCAACATCTTCTGCAACGAAACCCTAACATTCCTCTCCTTCAAATGCCAATGCCTCGGAACAATCCTTCTCTCCAAATTAAACCCAAAGTACTGCGGAAACCCCTTCAATTCATCCAAACTCCTCTCCATCTCAATCAAAAACTCAACTTTAGGCCTCAGATTATTCTCCACGCTGTACCCGAATACCGCCGGAAACCTAACGCAAACCCTAGCGGCCTCCTCGCTCGAAAGCCCTAACCCCTCCAAAAACCTAATATTCTCCACAAGCTTCTCCACTCGAGTATTAATCAAATGCGCATTGAGCGAATTGGGGGAATTGAGCCTCTCAAACCCTAGATTTGTTAGAAACTCGAGTGTAGGTCTCAGGCAGGAATCAACGTGGGCGAAGAGGAGGTCCGGGCAGCGGAGGACCAGCCCGCAGGCCTCGTCGCGAGAGGCGGAGAGGTCGCGGGAGAGGAAGTCGAAGACGGGGGCGACGTCGGCGGGGTGGATGCCGGAGTGGAATAGGTTAGGGCAGAGGAAGGAGAGTCTTTGGAGATTGGCGTCGGAGAAGCCGTTGGATTTGAGGAAGTTGACGAGTGTCAAGATTTGTGTCACTTCTTCTCTGGTGAAGATTTTGGGGGTGCTGTTTGGGATGATGTGGAGAGAGTTCAAGAATCGGAGGTTTTCGCGGTGGGAGGTTTGGAATTTGATGAAGGTGGAAGAGGAGGAGCGTAGGGTTTGGTGTGGTGAAGAAGGGGTTTTTCTGGGTTGGTTGGGAGGGATTGGAGAGAGGAGCAGTTGGAGGCAGAGCATTTCTGTTGTGGTTTGGTTGCTTGGGTTGGGTGGGAAGGATAGCGAACCAGGACTGGGTTTAATTAGACTTGTTGCGGGTTCTTTGTCCGTCTGATATGCATGGATCCTTGTGGGTCACGGGTTTCGAGGCACATCGATGGGGCCAAGGAGTAGGTGGACAAGTAACTTTAAGGCCTTGTTTAGTTTATCTCACAACTTACACTCAAAGGTGAGAGATATCTCCCTCACCACCATAACGAGTTATCTCATAAGAGTTGTGGACACAATTACCTTTAATTAATGACTTTTTATTACTCATATCTCTCTTATTTGAAGGCTATTTATGTTAATTTATATATTTTATTGTTTAAAAATTTCTAACTTCCCTGCAAGTTTAAAGTTGAACAAAATATGAAAATATTAACTCCAAGGAGATAACTCCAAACCAACATTGTAAGCTAACAAAAATTAACCAAACAAGGCCTAAGTAGGGGCACCTATTTGATAAAGGAAGTTGCTATTGCGCTCCAACCCAAACATGCTGGATCGACACACACCTAATACACATCAAGATGTGCGAGCATGCCAAATTAATGGACGCTAACACGTATTGGTGATGTGTGTCTGTACAGAGCCACAAAAGCATTTTTTTTTATAGGAATAAGACTTTATTTTTATATAGCCAAAAAAATATGTATATAGTGAGAAACAATATATTTCCTAAAAGTAAAGTAAAAAAAACCCCTACTAATGTAATAGGGAAAAAATGTGTCCCTCGATATACCTCATTCCCCCTTATTGAGATTCAATATTGCAAACTTATCTAACTCGATGCGGTACTCTCTCCCCCATGTAGATTGGACCCATGATTAGAAGGCTGGAATTAGAAAAGTGGAAATCAAAAGGCATTTTCATTGGATAAATATGTCCTCCAATGTGGATTTAGATTTTTATTCTAGTACTTTTAGAAAAATTGTCATTTGACACTAGAGAAAAGTTGAAGTACCCATGGTTTACTTCACAAAAAAAGAGTTTCCATGGAAAAGTTAAAACTTGAAAATTAATTACATTTGATCAAGACAATCAAACTCTGGCTCTACAATATGAAAACTTAGTCTATATAAATGATATATAAGAAAATCAAAAGAATGCACAATAATAAATTGCATTGGTAGCACTATCTCTTACTAATATTCATCAAGAGAAATACAGCTGGTCCTCCTCGGTTTGGCTGGCGCAGGTGGTGCTTTCTTCTTACGTTGCTTTGGTATTGGTCTTGGTCTGCCAATGTCGTTTGGATCTTCTTTCGGTACACCGCAAATGCTTATGTGGATGAACACAAGCACTAAGGCTATAACAATGCAAAGTGCAAACATGTCAAACATCTTTGCGGGATATATATTTCGATCTAAATGGATTAAGTACTTTTGTGTTATCGGAACATCTATAAAAATCACCCAATCGCCACTTTTTTTTTTTTAAACTCACCCAATCTCCATTATCTCCACCATTGCAAATCTATAAAAATCAATTAGTCTAGCTACCGTTTCATGCACAAATTAAACACCTTTAAAAAGACCAATTAATCAATAGATCCGCTATCTCCATTGTTACAAATCTATAAAAATCAATTAATATACTGTTTCATGCACTAACACTACCTTAAAGACCAACTAATCTATTAGTCATTTGATCGATCTCCTTGTGCATTGGTTTGAGTCTCCTGATCTTCCTATACATACTTGTATATAACTACCAAACATAAATCTATAAAAATAAATTAATCTAGTCATAACTACATGACCCAAAGCACGCTCTCTCCACCATTTCATTAATGACCTAATGACAATTAATCTACCGTTTCATGCACTAACACCTTAAGGATCAATATTTAAGAGTCGCGCTATGTGCACCCGGCATCCTATCAGGGCATCCTAACAATTTGTCAGGGCACCCCGTGACTTTTACCAAAATTTCCTTTCGATTGAAGCATGAGCATCCGCCACTAAATTGAACAAAACCCTTTCTCTCTCCCTCCCATCACGCCATAAAGGCCTCAATATACCAAATCCCCTCATTTTCTTGCTCATTTAAGGTAGATTTGTTGTTTTTAGGGTCGGGTGTGTGCTTAACTTCAATCCCGTAGTGTTTGGCCACACAAGGCCGTAATTTGTCTTTTGGTCTCGAACGTCCATTACTGATACCATTGTGAAAGTGTTGACTAATATCAACCGACGTCTAAGTGAGAAGGGCCCCAAGACCACGTGGTTGTGTATCACCGAGACTACTGGTTTGGTCTTGGCGACTTGTTACCGAGATATTAAGCTATGTCTCGATTACTTCCAACCAAGTGTAATAAAAAATTACGTTTAGGATTAGACTTAGTTGGTAGTAACTGACATCTTTTGTCTGGCGACGGATCGACAAACTTGATCGAAAAGGTTGGCGCACACTCTTGAATCAACAAATCTGATGTCCGGCCAATGACGGATCGACTTGACTTGGTAGAAAAATTGTATTTTCAAGAGTGGGGTACCGAGAGGGATGTGAATTGTTGGGTTGAGAGGGCCTTTTTTTCAATTGGTTATAAAACCAGTTTTAATTAAAAATGGCAGGGTGCCCTGAGAGATGTCAGAGTGCATATAACGCGACTCATATTAATCTATTACTCCCTCCTTCCATCAAAATAGATCGTTTTGGCCTTAAGCATGCAAATTAAGGTCATATAAATGTAGTATTTAATTTCCATTTTTACCATTTGACACAAATAAGGAATTGTTTTAATTACAATTTTTTTTATTAAACTTAAATTACAATTTATTACCAATTCTTTTATTACTATTTTTTTTAGTCCAATTGTTTGGCTGGTTTAGAGGCGTGAAATGGGTAATTAGGGTGATTGAATAGCTAAACGACTTATATATTTGAAAACTAAATTTGGTCCAAAACGATCTAATAAATTGATGGATGGATGAAGTATCAGTGATCACTTGATCTCCTAATGCATTATATTGATCCAAAACGATCTAATAAATTAGGCCGTCCTATACATGTATGTAACTAGTTAACATCAATGTCATAAGTATTTTCTCCTCGATATAAGCCAATGTTTTACAATCACTCACTCAAACATCTCAAACTCTCTTTCAATATCTAATTTTACAAGCATTTGATATTGCTTAAATCCTTGATAATACTACAAAAAAAATATAAAACCAGCGACGAAAATCAGTGATGGGAAGCGACGGGGAATACATTTTGACCAATTTGACTATTTAGCGAAGGGGCAAAGGTTGGACTATTTTACCAGTTTAGAAACGGGGTTAGCAACGGCCCCCGTTGCTAATTTTTGTCCCACGCATTAAAATTCCCACCCAAACCCTAACTACCCACTCGTCTCCTATTTAACCTTCCCCCAAACTCTAACCCACTCGTCTCCTCACTCTCGCCGCTCGACCTCTCGCCTCCTCTCGTCGATCCCTCCCTCACCCCTACCGAAACCCTCTCTCTCTCTCTCTCTCTCCCTCCCTCGCCTCCCTCTGCATCCTCTGTCTCGCCGTCCTTTGTTCGATCCTTTTCACCTCCTCCGCCCTCTCCATCTCGTCTCTCGTTGTCTTGCCTCTCTATTTAGATCCACCACTGCGCTACCTCGTCATTGCCAAGGTCCAGATTCGCCACCTCGCCGCTGCCCAAATCTAGATCTGCCACCTCACCGCCTAGCCATTGCCCAGATCCACCACTACTACAAGGTTAAGATTTTGTGATTTTTTTAATAATTTATTTAGGATTTTTATTTATGGCTGTTGATTTGTTGTTTGTTGTTGTTGATTTATTGTTTGCCTTGCAGTTGTCAGGAGTAAGGGGAGATCGAAGGGGGTGGCAGAGACACGGTGGAAGGTACATGGTGGCAGTATAGACGGAGTAGAGGGAGGCGGCAAAGGACATGGAGAGATCTAGGTGAGAATGGAGTAGAGGCGTTGTGCTCGTCAGTCTCCTCTCCCCTGGGAGAGCAAGAGGCGTAATTTTTTCTGAATTTTTTTAAAAATTAGCGACAGGGTATAGCAACGGGACTCCCGTTGCTACCCCGCCGCAATTCTCTGACGTCGTTGCTAAGAAAAAACAACGACGTGACATAAGGCGACGGGCCACCCCGTTACTAATCCCATCACTATTTCTTTATAGCGATGGATCGTACAGCCTTAGCGACAGGTAGCCCTATGTGGCAGCCCCAATTTCCACATCGGTCTGCCACGGGAGGCCATGCGGGCCCACAACTGTTCACGTCACCACCAGCTGTGTCCCACGCCCAATTATCCATTATTAATCAATTTCAGGTTAACTTTAATGTGATGAGTTAACTTTTATTCCTTTAATATCATTTAATCACAATTTACGCAGCGGAAGATTTACTAACAACATAAAGATTCAACATGTATATTATGAGCAAAATGCCTAAGTGGAAACCACATCAACTGTACATCATATACATATTATCTAAGAATCCTCAAAATATCAAAATATACAACCTATCTCTCAAGTCCCAAAACCT
Organism: Stephania japonica; assembly: GCA_039657345.1. Classification (NCBI taxonomy): domain Eukaryota; kingdom Viridiplantae; phylum Streptophyta; class Magnoliopsida; order Ranunculales; family Menispermaceae; genus Stephania; species Stephania japonica. The sequence goes on along the minus strand of CM077559.1, from coordinate 9,782,036 downwards.
AACATAAAACAAGTAAATATAAATATACGTACGAGAAGGGCTAGATCTGTCAATCGATATAGTCCTCAAGCTTGCCCTTTTAAAAATTAGGTGCGCACTCGGCCATCACAAAAAAACAGATGACGAGTCCAGAGTGAGTAATCCCAAGAAAATTCACCAAGTAATTACGGAAGTAAAAGTACTGGAATTTAAAATACTATTATTTAAATATGCGGAACAAAATAATCGACGTATTAACCGTAAAAAGGACCATCGCATGCATAAATATAGTGATGAAACAAAGTACGTGCACATAAAAATCGGACCAAGTCATACTTCGGGTTTTTGCACTAAGTAAACACACCAATGGGTTGGCCCTGGACCCTCAGGTGGTCGGCGTAGACCCACGACGCACCCACACAAGCCTACCATACCCGGGTAGCCTATTCACCTCGGCGTAAACAACTAGACAAGTGCTATGACTTAGTGGACTCTATGGCCGTAACGAATAAGCACCAGGTGGGGAGTGATCTCAACACCGTAAAGACACAGTGTAGGAGTAACTCCACTACCGTAAAGTCACCAGTGAGAGTATTCAGCCACCGTAAAGCAATAATGAAATGGAGTAAAGAATAAATAGAACTGAATTCAAATAAATCAAACAGTAAATACTAAAGTGAAGTTCAATTGGGATATTACACACCTCAAATCGCACTCCTCGTCCCGAAAACCAAACCTTAGTCCAGCTCCAATAAATGCCGACAATTCAAATTATCACCCGAATTATACCTATTACCATTTATCATTAAATTAGCTTCAATTTGATATATTATGCCAATTTTTCATTTTTCGAGGCTAAAACCCCGACTATATCTCGTCAACATTTCCGAGAAAATCCCAAAATTCCTTTATTTGATCAAAATATTATTTTTTCTAATTTTTTCCTATTTTATCTGAATTTTCTATTAATTTTTCAGATTTTTTTTTTCAAAACTATTTTTTTTTTTAGAGTTGGGCTGAACCGGAACCGGTTCACCCGGGTCCGGTCCGGCCAACCGAACCGGCCAACCGGGTCGGCTTGACCCGCCCAGACAGACAAGACCGGGTCGGCCCGATGTCTTTCTTCCAAATCGAAAGCTTCGGTTCAATTTGATTTTTTCTTTTTTTTTTTGAATCGAGGAGAGGGAGAGGGAGAGGGAGAGGGAGAGGGAGAGGGAGAACGACATGTGGTCGTCTCTCCTCCTCGACGAACCGCTTCTCTAGCTCGTCCGAGCTCTCGAGCTCCACCCCACCTCCACCACCGAACCACCAAACCGCCACCATCACCATACCAACTCCCGCCAACAACAACAATAACAACAACAAAAACAACACCACAACATCAACTCATCTCTTTGGTCTCTTTCTCCTTTCTTCTCTTCTTCCTCCTCTCGATCTTCTTTTCGATTTTTCCCCAAAATGTGAGAAAATGGTGGTGACGGTGGTGTTTATCAAATTTCTGGAGTGAAATGACCCTTTTGCCCCTATCCATATCCACTATTCTTTACAAAGTTCATGCCCTTTTTGGTCATTTCACTATTATTTATTTATTTCATGTCGTGCGCGTAACGAGCCTTTATCGTACCACCCACGCGTGTGCCCAACAATTCACATATTTTATCACAAATAATCCATTTAATGTGTGTAATATTTTTCTCAACTTAAAATTTCGTCTTTAATCTACCCAGTACCCGTGTCGACACGCATATCGATGCGAATACTCATCACACAATCTCACACGTCAATTTAAAATATAATTACACACATAGCGATGTCATTAACCTATTTTAACATAAACATCGCAAAATTAACCAAAACAATACACAAAATACTATTTACCTAATCCGGACGCACTCTAACCTCGCTGTGGAACCCACGAACGTCCACGCTGGCGTCCACGTCTGTAATGACGTCATAAAATACCGGCAAATATTAATTAGGCCGTTACACCCTATCCCTGTTTTTACATTTTTTTGTAATGTATAAGCTAGTGATTTTTGTGTGTACTATGTCATGTGTCACGAGGCCTTTGATATTGGAGGTTGCCCTTTAAGCCTTAGTAAGAGTTATATCAAGTGGTATGTGAGTTGGTATATAGGTTCTTACATAATATATAAGTTCCCTTTTTTGTCACTTTTATTTTTCATTTTCACAAACTTGTTATATATAAGTGGCGATGCTTTTTTTGAATTCAATTCTCTTGTGATCCCTAATCCAAAACCCTAAAATTTTTCTTCTTGATTCACTTTTGTGATTTTTGTTCTTCAACCACTGCGAGTCCTCCTTTTCGATCGGCGGTGGTTCCAGTAAATTCCTTTTGGCACTTTGTTCATACAATAAACAACAGATCTGACTTCCTAAAAAAAAAAAACAGATCTAACCAGAATTGTAGAGATTGACTGTCCATTTTTGTTGCGATGCATCTTCATCAACTATGTTGCGTAAATTTATAAGGCGTGTTGGATCAGTCTTGTCTTTAATTTTATTTTATAGTTAGTTTTCTTCCCTAGTTGAAAGTTTTTTTTTTGTCTTCTCCTTATTATGAAGTTTTAGGTTATCTTCTCTTTATTGGAAAGTTTTGTTATTCGTTTTGAGGTTATAGTAGTTTTAGGTATTGTCATGAGTTTCAACGTTATAGAGATCAGTTCCAAATTGTCAAACTATTTCAAATTTGCATTTACAACTAAATTAATGTTAGTTTGTTTGAACAAATAAGATTAAGCGAATTAATGTACTTGATTCTATGTCTGGTCTTGTGTTAAGCCATAAATGATTAATGAAAATTTGATTTCTCTTCGAAAAAAAAAAGTGGCGATGCTCTTATAAAAAAAATGGCGATGCTATAATATAGCAACATAACTAGAAGGTAGAAAAGGCAACTATGAAAGGACAATGACCGAGGTCCATTTATTTTATTTTAATTTTTTTTTGGGTGAAAACTTTTATTTATTTATTTTTAATAAAATAAGAGTTGGATTTTGGAGATGAGTCGAATCTCTTCATCCCACGCTTGATGAAATATCAAATATTTTCGATCTATGTCTATTTCTAATTTGTATCAATTAAGTGAATCTTGTTCTGACGAGGTTCAATGAATAGAAACAAAGCAATTAAAGTCGGTCTTGAAACAATTCATTGCAGTGATACTTATTTGATATTTATCACACACACACACACACACACATATATATATATATATATAAAGTAAAAGGTTAGTATTTTCCTCCATTTCCTGTCTTCCGTCCACGTGTGAATTAATTATAGCATCTCCAATGAAATGTAGATTGGATGTCAATGTGTGCTACATAAGGTTAAATAAACATTGAGTGAAATGTGCATTTGAAATGTCAAGCTAACATGGATAGACATCGTTTATTTTGAATGTCAATTATAGACATTCAAATTGATGTTCACGTTAGATAATCAGTCTTTTTTAAATATTTATTTATTTATTTAAAATTTTATTTTTACATTTTAATTAATAAAATTACATAAAGCCACAAATTCACATTTACCATTGGAGATATATTTTGAAGTTCAATATCTATTTGAGCTACATAGGATGAATATCCTCTCTATGTTGAGAATTCACACCTACAATCCACATTTACCATTAGAGATGCTCTTAGCTCAAGTCTCTAATGGATCTTGGTAGAATACTCTAAGTTATAGATCCTGGTAGATCTCCAAGTCTACATGGATCCTAGTAGTTATGCAGATTTATTAGGGCCATTAGGCTCACCTAGGCTTTATGGGTTCAATGTGTCAACTCACCTTCGTTTTATGGGTTTAGTTTATCTATTTAGCAACAGTAAGCTTGTAATTACTCTTTGTGGGCTTGTAATTGGAATAAAATTACTTCTTGATGGGCAAGTATGAAATTACCTATTTGATCTTAAAAAAAAAAAAATTAAAGCCAAGATATATTCTTGAGCCAATCAAGGGGACGTAGAATATTTCTTAATCTTTTATATAATTGAACAATGACTAAGAGCATCTCCAATGGGGTTGTCGATTGGGAGAGAATGTAGGATAGACATTGAGTTGAGAAAAATGTCTCCAACTGAAATGTAGATTTACTTTGTAAGGGTGACATGACATAGTCATTGTCCACCATACCTTCTACTTCTAGAAGGATGACGATGTTCACAATCACTACAAGAAGAAATGACCTTGACAACATTTATAAACATTGTTAAAAATTATTTAATATCTAATCAATATGCAACAAAAACATCAATAATAAAAAAATACTTTATAACGATTTATAAATTTAATAAAATTTTTTTTTTTATAATAGTTAATCAATCATTACATATTATTTTATGTTATATATAATATTTTATTATATATTAATTTAAAATGTAATAAGTTTTAACAACATATTGTATAACAATCTTATTAAATATTGTAAAAGATTATTTTTCTTGTACTGAATGCAACGTCATTTAAAAATCGAAATAATGAAACAAAAAAATCGAAATCGTTAAAGTTTCAATTAAAAAACTTCTACAATGCCTAAAAAGTAAGAAAAATAAATCGCTTAACAAAAAGAAAATTAACCACAATCCACACTGAATTGACGACGATTTTGATTATTGAATGTGTATTTAAGTAATGTAAAGTGGACACATAGCAACCATATCCCCGATCGCAGATGCTATAATTTTTTTCACCAATGAATGAGAGTTTCATAACTTGCTCTATTAGACACAAATGTTTATGGAGTTGAACCTTATTCAACTCAACCTTTACTGTAGAGTCAAACCATGTTATTTTATACTCATATACCAAATCATTATGACACTTGTTGGCAATTCGTTCCCAACATTAATCATTAGAAAAAAAAAAAAAAAAAAAAAAAGTAAAACAACTACATATACCACGATTTTTATATTTCGATCTACTTTAATTACTTTTGTGCATGAAAATAATTAGTCCAATTTAAGTAGATCTAGATATTGGCTGATACCATGAAAATAATTAGTCAAACAATCAGATGCATCTGAAGAAGCTAGTACCTTTCGGATGCGACCACGGTGGAATGCTGTTTGGAATTTATCCATCCCATCCAAAGTTAAAGTTTTCATCTGGCGAGTCTTCTACAATGCCCTGCCTACCCAAGTAAATCTGTGTGCGCGTGGTGTTGCCATATCTCACATATGCCAGATCTGCAACAACCATCCGGAGATTGTTACTCATCTTTTTTTTTTGATAAGAACGAGATTGTTACTTTTGCATGTAAGGAAACGAAGGAGCTGTGGAGGAAATTAGATACCTGGGATCTCATAAATTAAGGAATGTACCAAAGCGCCTATGGCCGATTGCTTGTTCAGCATCTTCAATTCCCCTCATCATCACATGCTAGATCTTCTCTGTGGAGCTTTCTGGTTTATATAGAGACGTCGTAATCAGAGGGTTTTCAATCAGAACACCCTTCCTCTACCGGTGAACTAGGAAACGGTTTCCCTCTAGGTACAAGAATACCAATCTTGTAGATCATCGACATATATGCGACCCTTCTCCTCCCCCAGCAGCTGATATAACGAGACTCAGTTCAATCGAAGTGGATTCCTTCGGCAGCAAGTTGAATGTTGATGCTTCTGTTATGCCCAATTTATCATTTGTTGGAGTTGGCGGAGTTATTCGGGACCATCTAGGGGTTGTACATGGGGCTTTTGCCGACAAAGTGAACTTCTAGCAACTCGGAAAGGGCTCAACATGCATGGCGAATCAGCTCCAGATCTGTATAGATGAAGTGAGGGCGATGCGAGTTCTTCAATTGCACCAGTGCAAACACCTCAGCCTGGGAGTCATCTGGGGCTGTGGTTGCGGAGATTCAGAGTCTTCTTCAGCAGGGATCGCAACGACGGCTTCTTCATGTGCCTAATCTTGTAACAGTGTTGGTGGAGTGTTCAACTACGTGGCTTGTCTAAATGCCTAGATTTCTTTCCGATGCAGTAAAGTCAGATATCATGTCCATTCCTATTATTTTTTTTTTGACGATATGTCCATTTCTATTAATTAATGAAATTATGAGCTTTGTTTTTTTCAAAAAATTTTCGAGGCATTCTATGTTAAGGGTAACAAATTAATACACGTACAGAACAAAAAAGAAAAATCAAACTAAATAAAATTAAGTAATTAAAAGCTAGTTGATGCCATATCAAAAAAAAAAAAAAAAAAAAAGTTAAAGCAAGTACGTGTTAATTATTGTTGAACATATATAACGGCACTCCCCCTACACACAGGGCACGTCTGCTCATCCACAAGCCAACTGTTGATGCAATCCTCATGGAACAAGTGATTACAGGGCTCCAAAATTCTGCATGAATCCCCTGCTACGAACTCTTCCAAGCATATCGCGCATTCTGTGGCATTCACCGCGATGGGGCACCGCGGATCGAATTTAACAGTCTTCTGCACCTGCAGTTCTAGCACCATGGGAGTACTAGGAGTAGGCACACTGGGAGTACTCCACCCAGGAGGAGTCGCCGTTCTCATGGTAGTACTCCCAACTACTGATGTTTCAATATTGTTGTGTGATTGCGCGTCCTCCTCCGTGGTGAGACTTCGATTTGGTTTACGTACGCACTCTACCCAAAACAACATCACGAACCACAAGAACATTAGATAAAAAAAGAAGGTGAGATGCTCGTGAACGAAGGAAGAAGAGGGAGAGATCTGTGGTGATGGTGGTGGTGGAGAAGGAGATAGAGATGGAGGATAGGCCGGCGGGACCATGAGAATAGAAATCAATAAGTCGAATAAAAACCTAGTTTGAAACACTAAAATAGTAAAACAATGCGTTGGAGGTTGAAGAGTGAATTTGTTTTCTAGGGTTTCATGAACTTTGATGATATATTAAAGTGATGAGTTGTGGTTATCTATTCTCTATATATACGGAAAGGAAGGGGTCGAAGTGATTTTTATTTTTTTTTCAAACCAAGTAGAGAAGCATGGTTAATTAGGTTTTGTTTTGTTTTTGTTTTTTTTTTTTTTTTTTTTTTTTTTTTTTTTTTTTTAAGAAAGAAACAAATATGTCTCCGTTTGAACCGTGCCTTTTACTCTCAAACAACATACCAAGCCATTAGGTCATCCAATTGGTTGGTATAGTTAATTAGGAGTATAAAAGGGAATAGTATAAGTAGTGATTAATTTGAGTAAGACCCTATTTAATTATGATTTTTTATCGAGTTTCGTATACAAATAACCCCTAAATTATGAGGGAAGTATGAGTGTCCGATGTGGTTAATTTCCTAACAATCAAACACGCAACTCCATTGGTTTGGTTCATTTTTGCCAACTTACACATAAATTTTTCTTGCACATAAGTTAACTCACAAGGAGGTTAAGTTACATGAAATTAAGCTCATATATATATATATATATATCATGAGTCACTTTCCACCCTAAAAAATATTACATTGTTGTTTTGGGACAAAACAATACAATGAGACATTTTGGTAACTTATCCAATGTTGCCCATTAGATAGGCATCATTATTGAATCTCGACACTACAATTGTCAGCTCATACTTTCTCACTAGAGAGGTGGTATGAAAAATGACCAAAGTGACTTTATTAAAATTTTTCAAAAATTATTTAGAAAACATCATAAATGCACACTAAAAAGCACATCAGAACCTCAACTCATGTATTTAACATGGAGATGTATATGCACATATCTCAAGGTATAAATGGACAGCTGAAATGACTTGATGTGTGCATCTAATGTACCTTTTTGTTAGAAAGTTAAATTTTAAAACTAACGTGTTACAAAATGTAAAATTGAGAGACTTTCAATAAAATTAACCCAAAAAACTACATACATGTATATGTCATAACTTTATGTTGAGCTAAAAATACAGAGAAAAAGTAACAAATAAGAAAATAGTTCACAAAAAAAAAAAACCAATCAAATATCCAAAAATAAGAGCTAGTTAATTAATTCAGTACAAACACGTAAAAACGACATTCTTCCTACACACAGGGCACGTCTGCTCGGCCACAAGCCAACTGTCGATGCAATCCTCATGGAACATGTGATTACAGGGCTCCAGAACTCTACACGACTGCCCTGCTACGAACTCTTCCAAACATATTGCACATTCGACATTCATCCCGACGGGGCGTTGTGGATCGAAACTCACGACCTTCCGCGCCTGAAGTTCCAGCACCACGGCAATACTAGTATCAGAATCACGGCGGGGAGGACTAACTACTTGTCTTTCAGCATTGTCTAATTGTGAGGCGTCCTCGGCGGAGACTCTTCGATTTAATTTACGTAAGTGTTCTAACAAATCCCAAATCGCAACGATGTAAATGATAGCGATAAGCGGATATAGCGGGAAGTATAAAACGAAGGCGGAAGGAGGAGAGACGTGTGCATATGGTGGGGGTGCTGGTGAAGGAGGTAGAGATGGAGGATTAGCCGGTGGGAACATGAAAGTAGAAATCTATATAAGTTGAACGAAAGCCTAGATTGAACAATGAAGAATTAATGTTGAAGTACTGGTATGAATTAATTTGTTTTGAAAGCGATGAGATCGATGAGTTGTGGTTATATATATAAGCCGGAATTTTAATTACAAGTATGGTTTAGGAGTTGGATTTTAATTACAAGTATATGACTACTATATAGTATAATTAAGTTGGAGAGTGAGTAGGACTAGGAATTGGAATGTGGAATTGACCAAGGACACGTGTATGACACGGAATTTTAATGAATTAAGGGCCCTATTTATTGTTTTTTTTAAAAAAAGGACCATATTTATTAATTAATCCCTCGGTATCACAATATATTTGGATTAATTTATTTGACGGTCACCCAACTTAATGAATTGTAACATTTTGGTCAAAAAAAGTTATCTTTGTAACACAAAAATTACAAACCTTTTAAAAACCTTATAACAATGGTCACCCAAGCCTTATTTTAGTCATTTTTCTAGCGAATTTGCAAACGTGGCAATGACGTGGCACCACATTAGCAATTAAGGGTCAAAAATAACCCCCTCACTTTTTTTTGGTAGGAAAATACGCCTCACTTTAAATCAAGCAACTAATTTTTTTTAGTAGGAACACTGTTGGGTTTTGGGGTTCATGTGCAGCGGAGATTACAAAACAATTTTGACAAAAACCCCAACAGGATCCGAATCTAATTCCATTAAAAACGTTTAAACTATGAAAACTTAATCATACCTCAGTCGCAATCACTACAAGAAATGTGTCTATTAATGATATTTAAAAACTGTCATTAAAAGTAAAAGATGACAGTTTTTAACCGTCATAGAATGGGGGTGTTGTAGAAAGTATTAACTTATAATGACAATTTTAAAACTGTCATCTTTAATACTCAATGACATTTTAAAACTATCATCTTAACAATTCAATGACACTATAGGACTATCATCACAACTATTTAATGACAATTTTTAAATATCGTTAATGCTATATGATGTTAAAAAAACAAAAAATACTATCCAAATGCATAAAAATCTATTAATCAATCAAAAAAAATCTATTAAACAATCAAATACATTGTGCTAAAAATTATATACCAACAATAATAATAAATAAATAAATAATTATCTTTTAATTTAACCAACAACATTCAAATTTGTATACATTTTAACAATATCCTTAAAAAGATAGAAACATAACATTCAAGTAATTGAAAACTTGTCTTCGTTGTAGATGAAAGGATTGATTACGTCCTTCAACACCTGCAAACAATATAAAATGAGAGAGACAATTAATTTTGCATAAGAAAAATTGTAAGAGGAACTATGATTATTTACCATGAATTCCTACAATACCATGTAATTGGTTTTCAAATGAACCAGTATTTTTTTTTTATGAATAATGAACCAGTATTTTTAATACAAGTAAGTGAAGAAGTGGTTTTAGAGCCAAACATCTTGTTGTCCAGATCAAATACATGAAAGAGACAACATTAATTTGCTCTTTTTAAAATCTGTAACTTAATTTAAGGCCATTTTGTAACTTGGATATTATCTGATCGTTAGGTATAGCTTTGCCAGATTCGTACTCTTGAATTATTTATGGTTTCTCATTAATCAACAGAAAAGGCAGACATCATCTATAACCATCGAGGATCGATGCATCCGACAATGCATATATGTATACATGCTTCTTATGCATATCATGAGCATGTGTGAAAATGTGATTATGTGAAAATAGATTCAGGGGGTGAGGGGTACCTGTGCAAGCTGTGCTTGAGTTAGTTTCTTATCCATTCGAGCCTGCATAATGGCCTTGTTCAATTCAGTGGGTACCCTTTCGTCTGACCGCAATATTTAAAAAGAATAAACTAGATACAAGTAGTAAGCATTTGTAAGTGCAGTCCTTAAAATGTATGCAGCCTAGCTAGCCAACTTTAAAACAAGATCCATCAACATTCTCTAAAGCAAGGTTTCAGATATGAAATGATAAAGAGATTTAGAGACAGTGATCAAATGATGTATACAAATTTATTACAAAAGAAAGATATGGAACTATATAAATGTTTGAAATTAAAAAATAGAATCGATTTGAGGAATTATAAATGTACTACAAAAGCTCTTCCACAACACCTCTAATTATTATGGTATGTGCTGCATCACCACAAAGAAGAGTTTAATTTAATAAACCATCAACACAATAGTCAACAAATAAGGCAGAAAAAAAATCCCAACTTACATTCATTAACAAATAAGAATTATAAGAAAAAGACTAATTCCAAATTTTGGGATGAAGTGATAAAAATTGGCACAAGAGTATTTAATGCATTTTTGCGCTAAATTAATATTCATGTGTTCCCAATTTTAACAAATAGCTTTAGACATTATTAAGTAGCAATTGCTTATGAAGAAGTACAAGAAACATATATCATATTAGACCTAGTCACTCAAAAACAGGAAAATCCAAGTTTTCTAATAACTCGTCTGGGTTAAGGATATCACTACAACAAGCTTGTTCGTTGCTCGCAAAATTCAAGAGAACTCAGCTCAACCTTTATAATTGGCCAACAACAAGGACATATAGTAATATCGCTAAGTTCAGACATAACTCCACCCATAGTACAAGACAAGATATCGGTGATCTCAATCTCTTTTTTTTCTAGTCTTAAACAATAGTTCATTACATACAATGAACCTAATCAGAATAAATAGCAGAATAACAGCTCATCGGCCATTTTTAATGAAGGATGGAATAAGGCAACAATACTAAATATTACAGACAGATATTGGTACTCCCAATTTCACATATAAGAAATTCTTAACGCAATTCTGATTAGCATCAATGGATGCTAATGAACAACCTGATAGTTGGCATGTGAGGAGTACTGAACAAGAAGTTCACATCTAAGAGTCAAAAACCATCAATCCCATAAAGAACTCATCTTACAAAAAGCAAAGTTTGTTGAGGCAAGAACATATCAAATGAATAGTACACCAACTAAAATTCTTGAACATGAAACTTTAAAGCTATCAATATTAACACAAGTAGATGAATGACAATGCAGAATCAAATCGGTGTACCTTGAACCATTATCTCCAATGCCATGTAGCCAAACTATTGTGGCTTGGTGCTTCCCTTTGGGCCTGACTACATGAGTCCTTCCAAACTCGAATGCTTGCACGCTACATCGACTTCCTGAAACATTTTCGATGCCACACCATATAAGAAGTCCAAATAATGAAACTAGTACCATTATCATTATATGAATGTTGAGCTTTTAATTAAACCAAAAAGACAAAACAACAAAAACATGAACTGTAGACTGAAATACACATATATTTATGAGAATATGTCCAATGTAAACCTATCTCAAACATAGCAAAACATAGCAATATTGAGAAGAACTAACCAGAACTCATGGTTAGCCCACCAAAGCTCATATCAAAACAAATAGCATATGGCCATATATGCATCTACAACTATAACAAGTACTTTCCCACCGCCAAAAATAGATAAAACAACTAAAAAGCAGCCCCAAGAGTAACAACTGCCTAAGAAAATCTGTCTACTCCTAAATGTTGGGTAAAACTGAAAAACAGAGTAATAACAGAGACAAGTATTTGAGTAGAAGAACTCTCTGAAGATAGTTTTATTCATAAACTGAGATTTCCTTTATATTGGCATTTGATCAAACACTAATGAGCACAAATTGTGGACACATATCCAACGTGCTTTGACTCAACAACAAATCAGAAAATTAAGGAAATACAATTTGAACTGAACTAGACTTATTAAACAAAGAAATAGAGTAACTAAATTAGACTAAGTCCCACAAGCAACGGTAAAATAACTAACAACTTTGAATCACATTTTCAATACTAAACTAGAGCACACTGATCAAATACTAAGGATTAACATGAGTTCCAACTTGATTTGGAATTTGGTAAACCAATTCCACTGCTAAGGACACTCATACAAAGGATCTTAATGAATTAATTAGAAAAATGAAATAAAACTCTATGGAACATTCAATAGCCATTAGCATGTTAGACACAAATAGAAATAAAACTTAAACAACTACAGAATTGTCTATAAAACACAAATAAAATGTTCTAAAAAAAAGCACAAATAAGATATACAGGACAAAGGGGTAGACTTAAGTTGATTATATGAAAAAAAAGGAGCCCATCTTCTCGTAGAGCATCTATGAGATTAAACTCTCAAGACATCTTCTTGGAATAAATCCATTATCCATCAAATGATTTGTTGTTATGTATGAATGAAGATATTTAAATTAAAGAATATAAGCAAAGCCACAAAAAGAAAATTAGAGATTGCTTGAGAAATAAGAAAGCAACCCAAAATTATCAAAAGAGATAGTTACCTATCTTGATCCATAACTGAGTGATCATTGTGTTTCTCGTGAGGCTGCATTTTTCTCAAGCCTGGATTTCTAAACCTGCAAGGGAAAGATTTGGAACACAACCAATTAATCATTGGTAGTGTGCACCTATAAGAACATACTAATCTAAAGAGATCCCTTTGCTGTGGAAACTCCAATCGCTTGCATAAGAGTCAAAAAGGGTATATAGCAAATAGAATAAAAAAAATAGACGACTACATAAGCATCTTCATTAGGTCAAATAAATCAATTGCTGGAAAATTCCAAACTGACAATGGAAAAAGAAGAGTGACATCTAACACTGTAAGATTCAATTAAATAAAACAACAAAATATGTGATTCACCTGAATATAATGAGTTGACAACGGAAAAAAAAAAGAGTGACATCTAACACGAATCATAGCCTCTTCTCATGAACAGGAGCTTCGTGAGGACATATTGGCAGTGTCTAAAGCATAAATAACCAACATAGAGACGGCAAAAAAATATAAAATTGCCCATCAGGTCCAATATTGTACATGCATAGTGTGACGGCCCCAATTTCCCCATGCAATTGAGTACGCCCGGCCTAGACCCGTTCAAGCCCCGAGTTATCACTCGGCAACCTGGCGAGTCTAGTCAGCCTCATATTTACTCAATTTAGCAGTTTATGAAAGAGTTATTGCAATAATACACAGCGGAAGACTAAACAGTAAATAACAAGGGGAAATAACTCAATCAAAGGGAAATTAGGAATTCTATAATTGTGGAAAACCCCGGTATTCATGTACAATTCGATAACTCAACATACATGATACTAGTCTCAATAATAATACCAAGTTCTATAAACCAAAAGCATACATATATAAAGCGATATACAAATGAGCAAAAACATATAACCTACTCTAGTCCAAGTCGCTAATCCTCACAAAAAGTCGCCTAAGCAAAGCTCTTTTTGCCTCTACCGCACTCCGCTATATCGCACCCACCGTCACAAACTAGACGGTGAGCAAATCGAGAGAAATCGAAAGTAATGCCGAAGAATATAACAATAATTCATGAATTTTCAATCAAGGCGGTCTAAATATCATGCAGAATTGAAAGACAGAAGTTAAATAAACAAGGTGCATGATAGGTAGACTCGGAAACAATAACAATCGAAACATGCGTGTTCTACGAGTCAAGAGAGGCCATAAGTGGTCTAAAATCCACAACAATACCACAACAATATCCACAACAATCCACAACAATCCAAGACATGGTATCACACAATCACTAGGGGTGGTCAAACACTCGTGGCCACGAGTGCCGCGTTTTATCCCTTTCTAAGTGCAGCCGCATGTACCTTCGAGACACACACTTATGCCAAGAACACACATACAAGGAATATGGAATGGAATGCCAACAAATAGATAATAGCAAACACAATGGAATGAAGATGAATCACATAATATTTTCTTAACTGGCTTACTAACGTACACAAGTTTTTGAGACAAGTGTACTTACCTGAACTAATCGCAACCCGTGTAACAACACTCTCGCGTTCCTAGTAAGTATCCCCGAGTTTCCCGCTACCTGACAAGGTTGGAAACTCTAATTAATGGGTCGAATCATTAACTAACCCTAAGTTAACTTCTTAGTACTTCCGTGTTTTGTAATGACTTGACAACTTAATAACCAATCGATACAACGACCATAAACCCATTGAAACACAACTCGTTTGGATTTTGAATTCACAACACATATATAAGCCTAATCACACATCTTAGGCTCGGCTCGGTCGTAAATAGGTCACGCTATAGTTTCGAGGACCGGCAGCGTGACCACGACGTCATAACCATTCATCGACACGAAAACACAACTTCGATGTCGCCCGACAATTACGATTCAATACGAAACTTAACATGACCATATACCAGCGAGTAGGGAACTCAGGGTGTGGTCCAACATTCGTAGAATGTCAACACAACATGGAAAGGCCATGTGCACGCCCTACGTCACGTTGACAACTACTCAACGCAATATAAACAACTCATGCGTATCTCCGCCATTACGACTCATCATCATTGATATGGACGCTCCGGGGTTATGAGACTCCATGGCGGGCATGGTAAGGTCTCCGGCAGTTCCCCATGTCATTGCGTCGATGATAGTACCGCCACAACGAGTGGTTTCAGACGAGAATGTTACAATGCGCATAACATTACATAAATGGCATAATACATTAATAATGCCGCTGTTTTAGGCCACTCCGAGAGTTGTGAGACACAAGCATAGACTTAGCTTGGTACTCGACATCTCCGATCATGGTGGCACAGCGGTGGCGTCGCCCACGGCAATGGATTTCGGCGATGAGTCAAAACAGTCCATACAACATGACAACAACATCACCTAGGTTCAAGACACTAAAACAGTTCCAACATGACCAAATCGATCACAACAAGAACAGCGAGGCATCATCGAGGTCATGGAGAGGTCCCCGACGACCCCCACGCTTGCCATTCCGACCAGTAACACCCCCCAATCACGACAGTTCAGGCGAGGACAGCAAGGGTAAGCATAGATGAAATGAAAGAAATCTCAACAATATTACACACTTGTTGCTACTGTTATAGACTCTCTGGAGGTTGGGAGACATCAACTTGATCATGATGGACCCCCCAACGGTACCCCTGGACTCCGGCGGTCATCGCCATGACGCATCTCGCCAACATTCGGTTAGACATGGGATGTACAAAACAGGGCACATAGGTGAATGACGAAGGTAAACGGTCACCACAGCCACTAATGCTGTGAATTGGGGTGCTCCGAGACCGTCGAGGCTCTAGTGAGGCACCAGGCGTGACCTCCGATCAGTCTCCGGTCATCGCCCCCATCACAGCACGGCCAAAAGTGGCGGACAAAGCAGCAAAAAGAAAGACAAGCGAGATCGAAGAAGAAAAAAAGAGAGAGAGAGAGAGACCGAAGGTTCTCCGGCGGGAGTCCGACCACCTCGGCCACCGAGGGCCGGTGGTGCTCGCCAAGAGGTCGGCGAGAAAAGGGGGGGGAGGAGCGGTCGGTGAGGGAGAGAATGAACAGTGGTGGGTTTGTTTATATATATAAACATTAAAGGTCAAATGACCAGTTTGCCCCTCCTTTTAATTATATCCATTTCATCACAATTTGCCCTTTTGGGTCTTTTCATTTATTTATTTATTTTTATTACACCTTAAAGTAGATGTGTGTTGTCACTTGCATGGCCCTCTATCTCAACACTCACACGCATCTCGAGGTCAATCTCATGGCTCCCCACTATTGGACGTGTCACTCTAAAAATTCCAATCTCATAGCCCGTATGTCGTGTAATTATCCAACTCCCACGTAAATCTTGCGTTCCTCGATCCGTATTTCTCCGTCAATTGGCTCGTCGTGTCCATTTTCTCGCCACGTCCCATCAATTAATTTATTAAATTAATAAAAATTCTTTTATTTGTATGTTTTACTTCCCCGTTTACATATGTGACGACCCTGCCCCGACCTAGGGTCGGGTCGCCCGGCCCAAACCGTTACTTAGACCCGATACCCGAACCAGGCCCAAATAACGACTTGGCACGCCTAAATAACCGCGGAATAATCATTCTAAACAATATATATATAATAACCAAAGTGTGTGATAAATAATCACAACAAAACCATATAACCTGTATATCATACTAATATAAATCATCTTTAATATTAAATATCTTATACAACCTCAAATTAAAAATTATAAAGGTTCAAAACTACCCATTAACTAGTTCTCAAGCTATAACCCACGTACGAGATTTACAATACGATTAATATTAATAAACTAGCATTGTATGAATCTCACAAATGAAGGCACTTCAAGATAAATCTTTTCCCTTGCCTTTCTTGTCTATCGCATTTGGTAGAAGGACTGTGGGTTGAGTGGGGTGAGCTAAAGAACCAACGATGCTCAATAAGAGGAAAGACTCGCTCAAACATTAAATATGCAAGTACTACCTAGTACTCATGCAAATTCTACATGACATTCAATCCATACGCATAACACAACATGTAATAACCGAATACATGTAAATCAAAACAAACTTATAAGCATAATCATTTAGTACATAATTCGATCCAATTAACATTATGGTTTATGCTCATCGTAGTTATGAAAGATGGAATTATATTCTAAGAAGAAATATCTAAATATTATTTCCACATCTAATTTAGATATTCAATAATTTTATATATAAATATTTCAATTCATATTCCAATCACCATACTATACATAAAAGCCTAACAGTTTCACAATACATTTGATAAACCTTCGTATATGTCAAGCATAATAATATTCATCACATTTCATTTATAAATTAAAACATGACATATAAATAAAATCAAATGAAATATTTAAATAAAATGCGATAGATATAAATATTAATATAAGTCGTTGTTCCATTCAATGCGAACTAGATATTGGTAAGGATCCGGTGACCGAATCATCTATTTTCGTATTGGTACAATAATCGATGGAATCGTAATGGCCGTTACGCCCTCTAGATAATCGCACCAAAACGAAGATAAATTCATCCAAGCCGTCACCGCTACACGTCTCAAAGAATCATCAAGTAGCAAAGGATGGAACTCCAAACCCTTACACTCAAATAATTCACCTTATGCATTCAATTAGTCAAGCAAACCCTCGGTGGTTAACTACCACACACTCTCGGGGGTGTCTTTGGCCCTCGGTGGTTAACTACCACACACTCGGGGCACCGAATAACATAACGAGCAAGACAATGTATTCACAATTCCATAGATAATAGAGATCCAAACCAATATCACGACGCAACCCATTCCCAAGTCTTTAAATTCAAAACATGCATTCCTAATTATCTAATAATCAAGCCATATTTAATGCATGAGCGAAGCTCCCACTTACCCGTACTCGGCGCGCCTAAGACCACTCCTTGCGCACCCGAGGCTCGATGTAAGCGTCGCGTGTCACTAAGACAATTCGTACAACAACATATCAATGCATATTCTATTACAAAGTCATTAATTCTTTGACTCATTTACTTTTAGGGACCCATTAGTGTGGGTCCCGCGGATTTCGTGTCGTCGGAACCCTTGTCGGGGTCCCGATGTCGCATTGTCGAAGGTGGAACTGTCGTCGAGTCCCTCGGAGTGCGCGTGTGTGCCCCCGATGAAGCCGTAGAGGGGCCGGGACATTCCAGCCCCTTAAATCACCTTGTGCAGGCCAAAGCGGTCCCTGGTTGAGTCCGGGGGCCGGTTTGGCCCCGGTCAATCGGGTCTAAGGGTCGGTTGACCACTGGTCAACGGTCCAGGGTCAATCGACCCTTGACCGATCAGCGACAGGGGAAGTTCATCTTCCCCCCATCGGCGCCGTGGAGGGGAGCACAAGCTCCCCTCCTCGACCCCGACCACCACCACCCTCCGTCGCTTCCACGCGACGGAGGGGATCTCCGGCGGGCGGCGGGGAGGTCGCCGCCTCTCTGGCCGGCCGCCGTGGAGGAAAGTGAAAGCGGAGGGATGGCATAGCCCACCCTCCCAACCTTCGGCTGGTGGCGGCGCGCATTGCTCTCTCGGCGGCGCGCGCTCATCCATCTCGCGCGCCATTGCCCATCTCCGGTGGCGCGCGCCTCCATCGACCCAAAAAAAAAAAAAAAAAAAAAAAAAAAAAATCAAACAAGAAGAAGAAATCCTTATATAGTTAGGGTTTTTCACCAATTTAACCCAAAATTACGTAAATACCCCTATGGGCCCAATTTCCTCGTTAAGCCCAATCAACACTATTTTCACTTAATCAATTTAAAAAATTTTTGTAACAATCTCATTTGTTCACAATATTTTAATATAAAATTAATAAAATACCTTTAAAACGAGAATATTTGGGTCGTTACAACATAGACAATTTAAAAATTTGCCCGAACGGCGCGAGAAAATACTAAAATACTAATACACACAATCAAAGAATCATAAAATCACTTCGGTGTCGACTCCCGAAGTTCGAAATACTGACCAGTATTCACGTAGCCGGGTCACAATTTTTGACAATTGCGATACAAGTCCGATTAAAAAAATTTGGGGTTGTTACACATAGTAGAAGAAGACATTGACATAGCTTTCAAAATAAATTAGTCAATCTGCCATTCGACATCTTTAAACACGAGAATGTAATCAAGTTACACATCCTTTTTTAGCTTTTTGACAATCTTTTCAGCTAAGATGCAAATAGAATTACTAAATAACTGGAAAATGGAACAGAGCAATAATACCACTAGTGAGTCAAACAAGGGAGATTCCCTTAACATCACAAAAATCATCCATTAAAGCACTCGTGAAACACAAATCACGCTAAATCATCCATTAAAGCACTATTGAAACACAGATCAGATCAAATAAAACATAGATTGCGCATATTCAGATCACAAAGTAATTACTAATCGCCACTCGAAATTGATCATCATACATTCGATTTGTAGATAGATTCACGCTGTATTAAGACGAAATTGAACAACATCGAAGTATTTACCTAGATATCGAGTTGTTCTTCTCCTTCTGCAATCTTTTGCGCCATTAAAGAAAACATTAAAATTAGAGCAGCTGCAGAGGCGAAATCAGAGGTGCGACAGAGGCGAAATCAGAACAATAAAAACAGATCAAACAACCATTACAAATCTAAACCACAGTGCAGTAACCAAACAAAGCAAACACAAATTCCAATCAGAACAACAAAAACACAAAAAACATAAACGAAATCGATGAATTTTTCACCTCCTCCTTGGATCCCGTGCCATAGAACGCCGTGAAAGTCGCATCAAGTAACGACACCATCGATGAGCTGGCTCAAGTCTCTCAGTTTCTCAACCATTGAAGAGACCTCTTCGCTTCCTTACAGAAGTAGTTCTGAATCGAAACCAATCCCTAGAATCCACACAAGCAGACAAACGTGAGCACCGCAAAAACCTTAGACGAAGAACAACACCGCCACAAAGAGAGAGAAGCGAAAGCTCTCACCGCCACTCGCATCGAAGAACAACTAACGATTGATGAATCAATTGATGAAACTTTGAACTCACAAACCCACCAAGCTTCGATCATTGTTGTTCTTCTTCATCGTTGTTAGCTTTGATGCTTCGTAGCGCTGAAGAACATCAATGGTGAATTGACAATTGAGAGCCGTAAAGCCCTAAGTTTTCGATTGAGGTTGGGTTTTAGTCGATTTTCATGTTTTGAGTGTCGATTGACTAATATACCCTTCACTCTGTCGCAATTCGAGCGACGAACGTTAGCGCGGGCGGAGACTTAGTTGAACGTGAGCGGTTTATTTTTTCTTTCTTATTTACTTTCGTCCTCAACAATTTATATTAACTTTTTATGTAATAATATTAACTTTTTATCAATGACATTTATAAAATGTCACAAAAGCTAGAAAAAAAGTCATCTTTCTGAAAAATAGTTGTTAGGATTTCTTCAATGACAGTTCATTAGAAAAATGTCATTATTTATGATTTTCAATGACAGTTTTTCTACAACTGTCATCAAGTTGATGTCATTAATAGTAGCTTTTGTTGTAGTGAATGTACCTTTCTGAAGGTTAATCAATCTCTAATGCGCTGCCAACAACGAACGCCCTCTATCAGCAGTCCACACACGAATGGCGGCTGAGATTTGAAGTGCTAGCTTCGAGAGAATACCAAACCTTTTTGTTTCTCTCCAAAACGATCCAGAGCATACCAAAAAAAAACCCTAAGTCATTTCTTAAACGAAAATAGAGTTTCGGCCCTTTTTAAATCTTTTGTACTTGTATTCTAACTCAAAGCGTCTATTTATACAACCCTTGTATATAGACGGTTAAGTAAATTACATATATACCCCTACTTAAAGAAGTATAAGTGTAATACACTACAAGGACATTTCTGTCATGAATTTTATCATATAAAATTTATTTTTCTGAACCATCTTAAAATCTCGCAAAACCATTCTCAGTGTGCGACCCAATAGGCTCATACAACGTTGGCAGTGTACCAAAACACATTTTGGTATACAAGTCATAAGCGGCCTCTAGCAAGACATTATGACTACCCAAGTTGTACGAATATCAAATCGATACAACCTAATCAATAGTGTATATAACATCCTTTTGTCACACGATATCCTTTTAATCAAACATAAGGCATGGAATTGTCATCCAACATGTTCAATCGTACTAGTCTCGATTTCTAGGTAGACTGAAAACATCTAAGTGACATTGATCAATATCAATTCACTTAGACTAGGTCTTTTAACAGATCTAACACATCGAGGATCCACTTGGATATCTCTCTTTATATGAGAGGGACAAATTCTATCTCGATTACACAACTTCACCACATTATTCACACAGCAACCAATCACAACCTTTATAATCGTCCAGTTAAAGACAACGTTTGATTGTGTCAAATCACTGTATTCCTAATGTTGAAGTCTCTGGTAATCTCAAGTCAGAGGACTGAATAATAAAATATCATGAGAAACAACTATGACTTAATCCATGTGATGTTCTCATAGCGGGTCGGTCCAGTACTTTGTTCCCTAACAAGTATTCATGATGTTGATTCGTATTCCTATACGTATGATCATCAATCAAGACTCATATTAGTCTTAATTCATTATAGTTCCCAGTATAATAATCGACTAGGGACATTTAGGATATTTCTGTAAATACCCATGGATCTTATTATAATGTAAACATGCAAATCAATTATAATAAACAACAAATGAAATCCTCTATTTTATTAACTAAAATGTATTCATAAAGACTATTAATGGATTGACCTAGAGCACATTTCCCAATAAACACGACCCAAAAAAATGGGCCGAGCGTTACAAATGTAGCGGCCTCCAATCCATCGACAGCTACAGCGTGCACCGCGGGTCCACAACCCTTCCAACTCATTATCTTGTTGTGTCCCACGGCCACTCGTAAACTCAATATAATCAGATTCTTGATAACTTTAAGTTATGCATTAATAATTATTGATTTAAGTAAGCTTTGGATTCTTTATTATCATTTTACCTCAAAGTACATAACGGATAATTAAAAAAAAATCATCAAGGTGTGTTATGAGCATATTACCTAAGGTGGAAACCATTTCAAAATATACATCATATACATATCAACTGAGACCCTCAAAATATCAAAAATGTAACCTACAAATCATATCTATCTCTCATACCCTAAAACCCAGCATAAAACAAGGAAATAAAAATAAACGTACGAGTAGGGCAATTGTAGTCAATCAATGTAGTCCTCAAGCTTGCCCTTCCCTCGGCTCGTACCAGAATCTGCACTCAAGCCATAAAAAAGGCAGATGACAAGTCCAGAGTGAGTAATCCCAAAGAAATTCACCAAGTAAATATGTAAATAAACTGCTGGAATTTAAAATACTATAAATAAACATGTGGAACAAAAGAATACAGGCAACTATGGAAGATCATCACATGCATAAATATAGCAGTGAAACAAAGTGCGTGCACAATCAAAGTCATGCTAAGCCATACTTCAGGCTATCCGCTAGGCACGACCCGAGAGATGGGTGACCCTGAACCTTCTAGGTAGCCAGCGTACATTCACGGTGCACCCACACATGCTTATCATACCCAGGTAGCATATTCATCGGCGCATGCCTAGACATATGCTATGACTTAGTGGACCCTATACCCCCGCAACGAATAAACACCAGGTGGGAAGTGATTTCAACACCGTAAAGACACCAGGTAGTAGTAAACTCAATTATCGTATAGTCACCAGGTGAGAGTACTCAGCCACTGTAAAGTAATAAGAAAATGAAATATTAAATAAACCGGACTGAATTCAAATAAATCAAGCAGTAATTACTAAAGTGAATTTCAATTGGGTTACTACACACTTCAAACCGCACTCCTCGTCCTGTAAAATAAACTCCGGTCTAGCTCCAATAAATGTCTGACAATTCAAAATTATCACTCGGATTGTACCTAAGACCATTTGTCAATAAATTAGCTTCAATTTGATATATTATGTCAATTTTTACGTTTTACGAAGTAAAAATCCCGACATCTCGCCAAAATCCCGAAAAAGTTTCGAAATTCATTTATGAACCATTTTTCTAATTTTTCATATTTTACTGGATTTTTCAGAATTTTTTCAGAATTTTTAGCTATTTTTCCTATTTTTCTGTATTTTATTTTATTTAAAACTAATTTTAATTTATTTAAATAAAATAATAAAAAAATTATTTAAATAATATGGGGTGGGTCCCCTGAACCGGGTTTGACCCGACCCAACCGGGTCAGACCCGGTTCGACCCACCGGACCTGGTCCGGGTCGGGCTTGGGCCGGTCCGGCCCGGCCCAAGTGCGTGCGTGCACCCTCTCCCCCATCTTTTCCCTCAAAACAGAGGCGTGTTTCTGTTGAAACCAAATTTTTTTTTAATGGAATTATGAGGGAGGGGGAGACGACATGGGGTCGTCTCTCTCCTCGGACGAACTGCTCACGCAGTTCGTCCGAGCTCTCGAGCTCCACCCCACCAAACCATCGAACATCACCACCACCACCACCACAACAACGTACACAACGACAACAAACCAACAACACTCACCTCGACGTTGTCGACCTCATGCTCACTTTCTCTCGGCCAATCCCTCTCTTCTTCCTTCTTCTTCTCTTCCTCGGTCTCTCAATTGATCGATCGAAACAGTGAGAAAAATGGGAGTGTCGGTGGTGTTTATCAAATTTTGGGGTGAAATGACCATTTTGCCCCTATGTTCTTATTCTCTTTCTTCACAATCAAATACCTTTTTGGTCATTTCACAATTATTTATTTATTTTCTGATTTTTTATATATGTATTTATAGATATACATATATATTTTAAATTACATATACATATATAAATATATACATTCGCCTATATTTTTGTGCCTACAATTTCGTCGTGCGCGCCAACAAGTGTATTCGGGCGTACACACTACTGTATCACCCACGCGTGTTGACCACGACCCTGCGTGTTACTAGGCGCCCACCAGTTTACTATTTTATCACATTTAATTTATTTAATGTGTGTAATATTTTCCTAAACTTAAAATTTCTTCTTTTAGTCTACCCGGTACCCGAGTCGACACGCATATCGATGCGAATACTCAACACACAATCTCATACGTCAATTAAAATATAATTACACACATCACGATATCGTTTAACCTATTTTAACATAAACATCGCAAATTAGTCAAATCAACACATAAAAATTACTATTTATCTAATCTAGATGCGCTCCAGCCTCGCTGTGGGACCTACGAACGTCCCCGCTGGCGTCCACGTCTACAATGACGTCATAAAATAACGACAATTATTAATTGGGCCGTTACACACTGTTCTATTGCACTTATCTTGTGCTAACAAGAGGGAAAATACAATGAGGCTTTATGTCTAATCTATAAGCTTCATACTGCAATCCGAGTGCATTTTTCGCTAGGAAATCTACACAAGCATTATTACATCTGGGGATGTATCTAATGTAGCTACCCTCCATCTGATGAAGAGTATGTTGAATCTCCTTTATCTGGTAGTCCATGAAAACCAGAGTATGACGAGGATCCATGAGCGAAACAACTTCTAATGAGTCTGTTTCGATTGCCACCTTAGTGAGTCATTTCTCCTTTGCCATGTGGACTCCGTACCATAGCGCCCAAATTTCTGCTGATCTTTTTTTTCACAATCCCCACAATCTCATAACATTATTCACCCCAAACAAAAATTAAAGAACTAAAGAAAATAAAGATGACACTTTAGCTTTGGTGTTGAACTATCTCTACATCATCATAAATATTATTTTACTTTTCTACGAAGGTGATCTATCTATGTAGTTTTTTGGTGCAACAACATAAACATTTTAAAAGAGTATGAAAATTATAATTAACAAATATAGACAAACCCTTTTCACTTGGAACAACAAATCCTACAAATTAATCTGTAACAACACATCACCTATAACGTTTAAAAAAAGAAAAAAAATTGCAATCCAATGCAAAAAAATATCAATTATAAATAAAATGATTAATTAATTTCAAAACATCAAATGTCAAATATCCACACCAAAGAAAAAGGCTCAAAGAGCTACCAAACGCTTCTAACACCATCCCCCATGCTTTCCCAATCCATCGACGCCAGCAACTCTTTCCAAAATCCTTGTGATGCAAAAGGTTTTCTAACAGTTTGGGCGGGAAGTCTAGCAAACACTAGAGAAATGAAACTATTTCTTAGAAGGTTTAATATCCAAAGATTGGAAATATATAAATTTTAAGATTTTTTAGGTGTAAATTTTGGGATTTATTTTTTTTGGGTTAAGGATTTCTCGATTTTTTTTTATCAAAATTAAACAAGCTAACTGATTTGGAGTGGGGTATTTTTGACCCTTAATTATTAACGTGGTGCTATGTCATTGTTACGTTGGCAAATTCGCAAGAAAATGACCAAAAAAAAAGTTTGGGTGACCACCGTTGCAAGATTTTTAAAAGGTTTGTGATTTTTGTGTTACAAAAGTAACTTTTATGACCAAAATGTTATAATTTATAAAGTTGGATGACCGTCAAAGAAATTAACCACGACATCTATACACAAATATATAAAAGCACGAATATCTGACAAATCGACGGTAAAAAAATTTACTATTTTACCCTTTTAGAAGCACAAATATTAATCGTCAGGAAATATCAATTCTACCGAAATACCAATTCTACCCTTGATATGGTAATACTACTATTTTATGTATCAAAATCTTTTTTTTGTTGTTGGAAGTCTATTATGAGTCAATTATTTTCTTATATTTAGACTACTGTATTGTTAATATTGTTAAGTATGAAAAAAAATTCCAAACTTCGATCTACCTCTATCTCGTCGAATTTGTTCAATTTTTATTGAGTCAAGTTTTCTAGTGGGGGCATTTATAGGCCGTTTTTGCGGGTGTCCGAACCACCGCAACTGCCCTTCTAATGATCTTCGTGTCAATTATTGCTACTCCTACTTTTCTTTGAATTCATATATTTCTTATTATATCTATACGAGTTTTACCACACATCTACCTAAGCATCCTCATGCTAAGTTCATTTTATGTAATTGTTGTTATTTTGTAGCCCAACATTCACTTTCATAAAGCATAATTGGTCTAATTGCGGTCCTATAAAATCTTCCTTTTAATTTGGTAGATATATTTCTATCACAAATCACACATATTGAATTCGTTTATTTCTTCCATCCAGCTTGAATATAATTCTATCTGTGACGTCATTCTCAACATTGCCATCATTTTGTATGATTGGTCCAAGATATCTAAAGTGCTTCATCTTATAAACTTCTACTTCACCTAATTTTAGCACTCCATTATCTCTATGTCTAGTATATCTAAATTCACTGTGCATATACTCGGTCTTCGTCCTACTCAACTTAAATCTTTTTAGATTCTAATGTATTCCTCCAGAGTCGTAGTTTCTTATTCACTCTATCTTTTGTTTCATCCACTAAGAAAATGTCATATGCAAATAACAACTTCAGATAAAGGAGAAGGGTTGCGATAGGTTGACAGCAAGCGCAAGACCTTTTTCACTCTTCATGAAATGGAACAAATTTCCTCCATCCATTATTATAAGTTATTTTGAAAAAAAGAAGATTTCTCTTAAAATTATAAGTCGTTTTAAGAATTTGAGAGAGTAGTTATTGTTTTCTTTACCCATTATATATCATTATACAACTTGAATGTTTATCATAATTAAATCTTTTCTCTCTTCTTCAACTCATCATGCATGGGTCAAAGGGTAGCTAGATATGTAAATTAAGCCAATAATTAAAATTATTTTTTCTTGCAAAAATTATAACTACCTTAATTAGTGGGCTATAGCCAAAACAACATACTAATTAATTTTGGATGGAGGGAGTATTAATTTTGTGGTTTTTTTTAGCTAGGTCAATTAACTCACTAAACCTTTTTTTTTTTTTTTTTTTGATAAAAACTTACTAAACTTGAATATAGTCCGACAACTTGCAAACGATTTTTTTTTTTATCTACATGCAAACAATTAATGTACACTATCGTTATATATATATATATATTTGACCCAAAAAATGAATTTGCGTGTATACACATATATAATATAATCCATATATATATTTGACCTCAACAATTAATGATACACAGTTGAAACTTATTTAGAAAAAAACTATATACATATATCATATCATATATGTAGAGTACATATCATAATTTCCTGTTGAGGTAACAATCCAAAAATATAAATATGTATATGAGGAAAAAAAAAATCAAAATGATCAAAACCCAAATAACCGTTAGCTAGCTAGTTAAGTACGAACATATATAACGGCACTCCCCCTACACACAGGGCACGTCCGCTCAGCCACAAGCCAATTGTTTTTTTGAGAAATGGAGCTAGCTCCTGAAAAATGTATTAACACAAAGATGAGTACATAGAAGGGACTGTGTACCCTTCAAGCTATCCACAAGCCAACTGTTGATGCACTCCGGATGCAACATGTGATTGCAAGGCTCCACAACTCTGCACAACTGCCCTGCAATGAACTCTTCCAAGTAAATTGCGCATTGGACATTCACCGCGACAGGGTGTTGCGGATTGAAACACACAATGTTCTGCACCTGCAGTTCCAGCACCTCGGGAGTACTAGGAGTAAGCGCACTGGGAGTCCTATGAGGAGGAGGAAGCGGCGCGCTTCTCATGCTACTCCCAGCACTTTGATCATTATTACCGTCTAATTGTGCAGCGTCCTCGTTATCGTTCTCAGCGGAGAGGCTTCGATTTGATTTAGATCTGAAGCTTTCAAACAACGCACAACCCACGGCGAATAACACGGCACATACTTCGACCCAGAGGAAATCGTGCGGGGAAAAGGAGAAGGCCGAAGGGGGAGAGGTGGGAGGTGGTGGGGGTGGGGGTGGGGTGATGGAGGATAGGATGGTGGGAGCATGAAATTAAGAGTTAGAAATCAATACATGTAAGTTGAATAAAAGCCTACATATAAATGCCCCACTAGTGAATACGACTCAATAACTAGAATATATAGTTGAAGAAAAATATACAATGCAAGGGTGAATTGAATTAATCTAGTTTAATTTAAATTGATGCATTGATTAAATGACTTGAAAAGCATGTTGTCGACTACACCAAGATTGGTGCAAATGATAGATTTTTTATCCATGTATCGGACCGTAACTAATTTGGTATTGTGATTATATTGTTGTTAATTGTTGTTGTATATATATACCACATACACTTATTTATTGTTAAATGTTTTTGTTAAAATATGTTTTAATATGGATCGAAATATTGTACAAACATTTTTAAATATATATAGACACAATTTATTTATTTATTTTTACTTAAGTGAGAATCGAACCTCTCGAGGTCTTGCCTTTTTGGCAAGTGATGTCTTTACCATCTCACCTGAGAGGCTTTGACATTTAAACACAATATTTCATTCAACAGTCTTAAACAATTTTTGTAGAGATCGATACCCACTTGGATAGAGAGCTACTCCAATTACATGATACATTTTTGTCTACAACTAGTTTGTTAAATTTAACACACTAAAAATAATAAGTTTTAAAAAAGTGAAAATAAGGCATATAATCTATAAAGAACTAATTATAATAAATAATATATATAAGGGAATATCTTGGAATTGTCACGTGGCAGTTTCCATTCTTTTCGTAGCGTCACGTGACACATCCCAAAGTCTTCCTTCATTAAAATTCCACTTCAAAAAAGTTTCCACTAACGCCACGTCATCACTCCAACTTCTAATATATATAGTAAGGGAATGTCTTGGGATTGTCACGTGACAGTTTCCATTCTTTTCGTAGCATCACGTGGCACATCCCAAAGTCTTCCCTCATTAAAATTCCACCTCAAAAACATTTCCACTCACGCTACGTCATCACTCCAACTTCTAATATATATATATTAAGGGAAGGGAATGTCTTGGGATTGCCACGTGACAGTTTCCATTCTTTTCATAGCGCCTTGTGGGACATCCTAAAGTTTTCCCTCATAAAAATTTCACTCAAAAACGTTTCCATCCACGTCACGTCATCATTTCAACTCTAATGGGAATAAAGTAACGTCGACGACATGCCACATGACACATCCCAATGTCTTCCCTCATTGGCAGCTTTTTACTATGTTTGGTTTGGTTAGCGATTATCCTAAACAATGGGACAATGTTCTTCCGTCGACGAAATTTGCTTTCAATTTGCATGGTGAACCGATCCTCTCTGGCTTTGCTCGTTGACTTGCTTTCTCTTGCCAAATAATCACACCACGGGGCTAATACACTAAAGTCCCTGACTTGCCCGTTGACCTC
Source organism: Stephania japonica (assembly GCA_039657345.1). Taxonomy (NCBI): domain Eukaryota; kingdom Viridiplantae; phylum Streptophyta; class Magnoliopsida; order Ranunculales; family Menispermaceae; genus Stephania; species Stephania japonica. Next base: position 9,752,753 of record CM077559.1, on the reverse strand, counting down.
CTTTCTCTTGCCAAACAATCACATCACGAGGCTAATACCTTGGCAGAGAAAATCTCCTTTATTCATCAGCTAGTTATTGATCACCTCCAAGCTTCCCATGTCAAGTACAAATTTGCAGCTGATAAGCACCGCCGTGCGAAGGCATTCAACCCGGGTGATCTTGTCATGATCCGCCTCTACAAACAATGGCTCCAACATTTGCCCAAAAACAAGCTTTATACTCACAGGTGGGGCCCTTTTCCAATCAAGGAACGCATCGCCTATATCATTGAGCTTTCGCCAGATCTTCCCTATCACATTACTTTCAACATCTCTGATCTGACTCCCTACCATTCCGCCGATGATGCTCTTTTGCAAGTTACGAGCTTGGGGTTGAGCTCTTTTCAACAACAGGGCACTGATGCAGGGGCTAGTGTAACTATTATTGGGATGATCACTTGTGTTACTCGAGTCTTATCAACGGCCTAGGAAGACAACATGCGTACCTCACTCGAGAAGGATCAAAGGTCGCGAAAAAAATAGCTATTTTACTTTGTTGTTTTGTCTTTATGTTCAATTAACATAGAAGTCTTGTAGCCATCGAAGCTTTTAATACAACTTTGAACGCCATTGAAGGCTCATCTATTTTACTCTCTTATTTTCACTATCGTTTTACTGCATTAGAGCCAAAATCCAAATAAGAGCTAGTTAATTACACGATCATACATAACGACATTCCCTTACACACACAGAGCAGGTCCGCTCGTCCACAAGCCAACTATTAATGCAATCCTCATGGAACATGTGATTACAAGGCTCCAGAACTCTGCACGACTGCTCTGCTATGAACTCTTCCAAGCATATGGTGCATTCGGCATTCACCGCATCGACGGGGCTTTGGGGATCAAATTTCAGTCTTCTCCACTTGCAGTTCCAACACCACGGGAGTACTAGGAGTAGGCGCACTGGGAGTCCTAGGAGAAGGCGCCATTCTGACTACTCCTAACCCCTTGATTTGTATTGTCTAATTGAGCGTCATCGGCGACCGCTAATATACATTGATTTATTTGTTCGTTACACCACCACAGCTAGTAGATCACTGTGTATAGCATGCAGGAGCTGAAGATGGCAAATAAGGCCACTAAAAAGTATATGAAGATATTTTGGAAATCAAAGGAAGCGACGGAGGAAATGGGAGTGACGTGATAGTTTCATAATAGAATAAGTTTATTGTATATTTCGAATGTACAGTATAGTGCCTTATTTTTTGAATGGTACAAAACTAAATCAATGTAGACGTTACATAATCAGTGGAGGCGTTACACAATTAATGTAGACGTTATACAATTAGTGTAGACGTTACATAATCAGTGTAGACGTTACATAATATTAGTTTCCTAACATCTCCCTCAAACTCAAGGTGGTGGCAACGAAACTACTTGAGTTTGCAAACGAATAAGATGAGGATACATAAAGTCGGCGACAATTCTGCATGGGGACACTAGATTGCGACGAACGGATGTAAGTGATCACAGACATAATTGATAAACGAGCCAACAAAACAGGCAGATCTGAAATGGGTACATGAGACGGGCTGACATCGCGAACTGCATTTGACAACATACAGTACACAGATAACAAGCGTGATAGACATCGTGAAATGCGCTCAAATTAGCGAACAGTGCACAGACGGGACAACTTGAACAACGAAACAACGGAGTCAATGGAACGACTATCGGGGTTGAGTCGATGGAATAACTAACGAAACAACATAGTCGGCGGAACGACTAACGGAACAACATAATCGACTGAACGACTAACAGAGCTGAGTCAGCAGAACGACTAAAGGAGCTAAGTCGACGGAGTGACAAACGGAGTTGAGTTGACGGAGCGACTATTGAAGCAAAGTCGGCGGAACGACTAACGGACAGCGGAGTCGACAGAGTCAATGACAGGACAATGAAGCAGACGGATGGCAGAGTTGACAAAGTCGACAACAGATCGACACCAGAGTCGACGAAAGGCAGGACAAGAAGTGGAAATCTCGAGATAGGCATATGGTTATGCGAGTTGGAAGGCATCAAATTTGTGTGAACATGATAGGCGGATGGGGTGACTGAGCAACGCGGAAGAGGCAAACAGACTGGTACAACTAACAAACATGTGTGAAGACGCATAAGATAACAAAAGGAAATCAAAACAAGATCATAATTGAACACACGAACAAGCACTAAGATGTATCAAGGATCGGTCGTCGACTCAAAAGCCGATTGACCTTGGATTAGAAACCAAGCTCTAATACCATGATAGTTTCAGAATAAAATAAGTTTATTGTATATTTCGAATGTACATTATAGTGCCCTATTTATAAAATGGTACATAACTAAATCAGTGTAGACGTTACATAATCAATGTAGACGTTACATAATCAGTGGAGGCGTTACACGATTAATGTAGATGTTACACAATCAGTGAAAACGTTACATAATCAATGTAGACATTACAAAATATTAGTTTCTTAACAAGATGTATGGTGGTGATGGTGGAGGAAGATAGGCCGGTGGAAGCATGAATGTAGGGATAAATAATTAAGTCGAATAAGAACCTAGATTGAAACACTACAAAATTAAACAATGTGATGAAGAAAGTTCAAGTGCTGAGAATTTGTTTTGTATGGTTTGTGAAGTTTGACGAGTTGTGGTTAATATAGAGAAAGGAAGGGGGTAAGTAGCTAGGGAGGTTTAGGAGTTCGATTATACATGAATAGTAAGTGTAGATTTAGTAGGTCTACCCTATTAGAAAGTTTACCAGAGTTCGGGTAAAGAAATTTCTGACTCAATAAGAAAAAAAGGGAATTTTATCTACTAAAAAAAAGGGGATTTTGGCAATTTATATAATTACAACAGAGGCCTAAAGCCTCATCGCAACTCACAGTAGAAAGCTAAAACCGGAAGAAAGCTCTAACAAAAGGGAATAAGACCCTTCAAGAGGAAAAAACACCACAATAAACTACAACTAAATCAATTGCTCAGCGAAGTTCACAAAGGAACCATCGCCGAAAGCTACAACATCCGCACCTAGGTCTCATAGAGTAGAAATCCATGGGTGCACACGTAGGTATATATATAGATTCTTCTACAATGGAGACCAGTATATATTTGGTTCTCATGATAGTAATACCTTATATATATGTATGTATATATACGTATAATATATATATATATATATATATTTTTTTTTTGAGATCTGGAGATATCCAGGACCACTTTGTGGAACCTGACTAATCCCTCGCAGCCGGGAGGTGTTGCCAACAACGATGCCCTCTCCCTCCCTAGGGATGCAAAGTGTGTTGGAACAATTAATTATATTATTTAATTGTTTATAATTTGAATGAAAATTATGTGAAAAGGTGTGTACTATTGTGTAGAGACATAATAGACCAAAAGGTGTATCTATTCACCAAGAGGTGTCTTTTTCTAATAGACACATAAAAGCCTATATATATTCATTTGATGAATTGTTTTAAAAAAAGATATATATAATTAGAAGAAAAAGCAAATAAGTCAAATCAAAATTTCTTTCTCTATTTTACATGCTTTTGAGTCAGAGAGAGTATTGAATCATAGATTGGTTTGTAAATTAGTGATTCGGAGTGCTACAAATCACTAGTATGATCGTTGTATCTTAGGAGACTATCGTCATTAGACCGTGAGCACCATATCGGGGCGAAATAGTCTTAAGGACATTGAGTATAACTCAAGCCTCGATCAATTGCATCAAGTTTTTCTTCTATTTCGCACCAAGTTTTCGAAAATCCCACCAACAAAGTGTGTGTGGGAGGATTCACAAAATCAATTGGTTTACGTTAAAATCCAATCTACATCACTTATGTACGACACCAACTCTTATTATATTTCCAATGTGGATTATATATTCCAACACTCCCCCTCAAATGCAACTAGGTCTGAACTAGTTGTCGCTTGCCAAACACATACCTACTCTTTATAAGTCTGTAAATATACCTAGGCCTCTTTTATAGGCTCTAGGTTCACAAACGAGTCTAAACTCCACCATTAGCCCAATCAAATCTTCAAATACGAGCCCATGATCGTTCCGCTCTGATACCATATAGAAGTTTATGGGCTCAGAGAGTGTCGAACCGCACATGCACACGTGGGTATATAAATGGGGTTGGAATCCAAGTCGCACAAAACCAATTGACTTACGCTAAGATCCAATCTACACCATTTATATACCACACCAATTCTTATTAAATTTCTAATGTGAAATTATATATTCCAACACATAGCTTTTGAGTTTTGGCTGAGGTTTTTTTTTTTTTTTTTTTTTTTTTTTTTTTTTGCAATGAGTTTTGGCAGAGTTGATCATACTAACAAATTTTGTTTTTTATTGACAAAACATACAAGTTTTAAGCACTAATTAAGCCACTTCAAAAAAAATCACATTGATCAATCTAACACACACCTACTATATGCTCTAACTGTCCATAATTGTCATCAATAACAATTCTAAGTCTAACCGCGTCAACCCGGCACAATGGACACGTCCGGTTCTTTTTAAGCCAATTGTTAACGCAGCGGTCATGGAAGATATGATTGCAAGGCTCCAACACTCGGCATGACTGCCCCAACACGAACTCATCCAAGCAAATTATGTAAGTATTAGTTAAATTATACTTATCATAAGTGATCCATGTGGGCCCCACACATTACAAGTGTCAAATTGTGATAAGAGATAACGGTTGATGGGCAGTTATCTTTTGGGATATTAATCAACGTAGTTTGGTCCCCAATTTCATTCTCCAAAAAAAAGTTTTGACTCCGAACACCATTAAGGAGAGGAGAAGAAGAAATTGGAAGATCAAGCTTTGGAAAGAACAACAATGGCTGGAGGTAATTCTTATTTTATTTCCGCAATTTAGATTAGATGATCTTTGTGTTTGTTCACACAAAGATCATTAATGTTTAATGACTTACAATTGGTATCAGAGCCAAGGTGGAGATTGTTGGGTTGTGTGGACCGAAATAATAGTCCCACGTTGGAAAGTGAAACTTCTAAATAAAATATATTAGAGATTGTCTCCCCTCTAATAGTACCGAGGCCTTTTGGAGTAAAACCCCACACCTAATGTTGAGGTGGTTAAGTTGGGGACAATATCGGTACTAGTGGAGATCCACGTGCCCGCGCACGCAGCGCGGATGGGGGCCCAACAATTGGTATCAGAGCAATAATGCCTCTGCCTTGTTAAATCTTTGATTCATGTCATGTCGATCTAGAATTTTTTTTTTTGCAGTATTGTTTTGATCGACATTACTGGAAATTTTTTTTTTGAAGTCGATCCTTATTTGGTATTTTGCGTTTCCCTATTCCAATTCCGATTTGTTTGGCGTTATTGAATTTATTAATACATGTGCCGAAAAGGATTTTTCGTAATATTTTGGAATTTTGGATAAACTATACTCACATAGTTAGTTTCGGTGATGTGGAGAATTTCCTATAAATTCTGAATTTGACCTCCTGTACGCACATTAAAGTGTGTATATCATTGAAATCAAATTAGGCAGAATAGCAAAATTTTTTTTAATGTTTGCTATACTCAAGTATATGAAATTTTATACAAAACAGTGTAACTATGTCACATATATTTGTTTGGCATGTTCAATATGCATGGATTTTGGAGGCATAAATTAACATATTGTTGATTAATGTTGTCTATATTATTGAAATTGACATATGCTATATAAATATGACGCCTACATTTTAAGAGTAGTACACGTGCATAAGAGGGATTATATATATATGCATATATAATAGAACTGATACATGTTTAGTACAAGTTGATAATCACTTGATGAGTATTATGTTCTATATATTTAATTTTCAGGCACATTAATTATTTTATTTAAATAATATATGAGATAATTTGCCATGAAGTATATATGCATGTATATAATTTGTTAGTATTGTTTAAATAAGAATGCAATACATTAAGAAATTCATTGATTAAATGTAGGATGATCCATCATGTGAAATTTTAAATAATGTTAGAGTGGCCAAACATCTAAATTATGTAGGATCATTCATGCATTTGTTGTAATTAGTAATATGGTTGTGGTAAAATTTATCCCACAGGATATTTTACTATACTCATATAATTAATTAGAATAGAATATCAAATTGTATTTTCTTAATTTACCCACAGGAATTGAGAAAATGAAAATAATTTGATAGTTTTATTATATGGTTAATGAATCTTATTGAGTAAAGGCATTAGCCCACAGGCATGTTTTTACGTCACTTGATTTATTTCTTTTATTATGTTTGCATTGGCATAACATATTATTTGTAGTCTCTATTTGTTGTTAAGCATGTATTTATTTATTTAATATTTAAACTACTCATATACCCGTCTTAGGTTCTGAGTTAAAGTTTGAGATCCCGACTCTTAATGGAGAGAATTATAGGGTATGGAAGGAGAGAATTCTCCTCCATTTGGGAGTAATGGATATAGATTTTGCCATACGTAAGGACGAACCACCAGCAATCACCGAGGCTAGTCTTCCTGACGCGGTTGATCTCTACGAAAAATGGGAGAGATCTAACCGCATTTGTGTTATGTTCATTAAAACGAACATAACGGCTAGTATTCGGGGTACGGTGGAGAAGTATGACAAGGTTCATCCATTGCTTAAGGCCATCGAGGATCAGTTTCAGACATCTGACAAGGCACTCGCCAGTACTCTAATCATGCAATTCTCATCACTCCGGATGACCGGAGTTAAGGGGGGTGCGCGAGCACATCATGCGGATGAGGGACATAGCGGCCAGACTCAAAACACTTGAGGTTGATATGTCTGAGAGCTTCTTAGTCCACTACATTTTGAACACACTCCCTTCTCAGTATGCACCCTTTAAGATCTCTTATAACACACATAGAGATAAATGGTCGATCAACGAGTTGACGACCATGTGTGTTCAGGAGGAGGGTAGACTGATTATGGAGCAAGGAGAGAATAGTGTGTTGTTGACGGTGGACAAGAAGAAAAAGGACAAGAGAGCCAACTGGAAGGGGAAAGACAAAATGCAACCCCAAGGTGGAATTATGAAGAAAGAATCCAAGTGTTTCTTCTGTAAAAAGAAGGGACACATGAAGAAGGATTGCATCAAATTCCAACAGTGGCTTCAAAAGAAAGGTATATCAATTTCATATGTTTGTTTTGAATCTAATATGGTTGATACTTTACATGACACTTGGTGGATTGACTCTGGTTCTTCAATCCATGTTTCCAATACATTGCAGGATATGATAAATCTGCGGAAACCAGCGGGAAGTGAGCTGAGCATTTATTCAGGAAATAAAATGCGCTCACATGTGGAAGCTGTTGGAACATGCATCTTAAAATTGTCTAGTGGCTTTATTTTAAATTTGGACAATGTTTTTTATGTACCTAATTTTTCCAGAAACTTAATTTCAGTTTCCAAGTTGTTGTATTTGGGATTTCACTTCAACTTTTCTGGAACATCTTTTGATTTGATATTTAAATCAAATATCGTTGGACATGGTACTTTATTGAATGGTTTATTTTGTTTGAATTTAGAAAATAATGCCACTGCAATGCATGTTACTGGTTTGAAAAGAAGTGTCATGAATGGTGAATCTTCTATGTTATGGCACCGGAGATTGGGACATATCTCCAAGGATCGAATCAAAAGATTAGTAAATGATGGAGTACTAAGTGCTCTTGACTTTGCTGATTTTGAGATTTGTGTGAACCGCATAAAGGAAAGCGAGACTAAAGTATCCAAGAAAGGTGCTCATAGAAGTTCAACATTATTAGAAATCATCCATACTGACATATGTTGTCCAGATATGGACTTTAAGACTGGTCCAAAATACTTTATCTCCTTTATTGATGATTTCTCACGTTTCATGTATGTCTACTTGCTTCATCATAAAAATGAAGCATTGGATGCCTTTAAAGTTTTCAAGGCTGAAGTAGAGAAACAAAGTGGGAAACAAATTAAGATTGTCGAGATCGACGAGAGGAGGTGAGTATTATGGTAGATACACTGAGGATGGACAAGCATTTGGTCCATTTGCTAAGTTTCTTCAAGTGCAAGGAATAGTTCCTCAATACACCAATCCAGGTTCTCCAAGTGAGAATGGTGTAGCAGAAAGAAGAAACCGGACCTTGATGGATATGGTTAGGAGTATGCGTAGTAATGCAACTCTACCTATCTTTTTGTGGAGTGAAGCTCTTAAAACGGCAGAAGTGTATATATTAAACGGGGTTCCAACTAAGGTTGTTTCAAAGACGCCATTTGAGTTAATGAAAGGTTGGAAACCTAGTTTGCGACATATACGCGTTTGGGGATGCCCGTGTGAAGTGAGAATCTATAATCCACATGAAAAGAAGTTGGATCCTAGAACCATTAGTGGATATTTCATTGGATATGCCGAGAGGTCTAAAGGATATCGCTTCTATTGTCCTTCTCATAACACTAAAATTGTGGAATCTAGAAATGCAAAATTTCTAGAGAATGACATGATTAGTGGGAGGAATCATTTTCAGGATAATGTTCCTAAAAGGGTTCATTTTGATGATCTTCCTTCTACATCAAGTAGTGATCATATGTATGTCATTCCAAGTTTTGCTCAAGTTCCATTGAGAATTGAGGAACAAAGAGTTCAAACTCCACAAGTTGTTGACAATCCTCCAGTAGATCAAGTTGTTCATGAAGAACTTGAAATGGTAGAACAACCAATTATTCATGAAGTACCTCAAGTAAATGAACAAGTTGATCAACATGATCTTCAAGAAAATGTTGATGCAACATTAAGAAGATCTACTAGAGTTAAAAGGTCAGCAATACCTAGTGATTTCATTGTGTATCTGCAAGAATTGGACTATAATGTCGGAGTCGAGAGTGATCCGAAACCTTTTCACAAGCCATGAATTGTGCTTGAATCGAATTATGGTATGATGCTATGAATGATGAAATGAATTCTATGTCATCAAATGATGTTTGGGACCTTGTTGAGTTGCCTAAAGGAGCCAAAGCAATTGGATGCAAATGGATCTTTAAGACAAAGAAGGACTCATTAGGCAACATTGAGAGATACAAGGCCGACTTGTTGCAAAAGGATTCACACAAAAGGAAGGAATCGATTACACGGAAACTTTTTCTCCCGTATCTAAGAAAGATTCTCTTCGCATAATTTTGGCTTTGGTTGCACATTTTGATTTTGAGTTGCAACAAATGGATGTGAAAACCGCATTTCTTAATGGTCAACTAGAGGAAGAGGTTTACATGAAACAACCAGAAGGATTTTCCTCTATTGGCAATGAGAATTTGGTTTGCAAGCTTAAGAAATCTATATATGGATTGAAACAAGCCTCCCGACAGTGGTATTTGAAGTTTCATGATGTTATCTCTTCATTTGGTTTTGTTGAGAATATTATGGATAATTGTATATATCAGAAGGTTAGTGGGAGCAAAATTTGTTTTCTCATTCTATATGTGGATGACATTTTACTTGCAACAAATGATAAGGGTATGCTTCATGAAGTGAAACAATTCCTTTCTAATAGCTTTGATATGAAGGACATGGGAAATGCATCCTATGTTATTGGCATTAAGATCCATAGAGACGAGAACACGTTGTATTCTTGGAATGTCTCAGGAAGCCTATATCAACAAAGTGTTGGAAAGATTCAGAATGAAGGATTGTTCATCAAGTGTAGCTCCCATTGTGAAGGGTGATAAGTTCAGTTTGAACCAATCCCCTAAAAATGATCTCGAGCGGGAACAAATGCTTAACATCCCTTATGCTTGGTAGTTGGAAGCTTGATGTATGCTCGGGTTTGCACAAGACCCGACATAGCATTTGCAGTTGGGATGTTAGGAAGATATCAAAGTAACCCGGGTATGGACCACTGGAGAGCTGCAAATAAGGTCATGAGATACCTTCGTGGGACAAAGAACTACATGCTTACATATAGACGAACTAATACTTTGGAAGTCACTTGGATACTCGATTCGGACTTTCTTTGGTTGCATTGATTCACGTAAATCAACATTGGGATTTATTTTCATGCTAGCTAGTGGAGTTTGTATCATGGAGAAGTGCAAAGCAAACATTGATTGCTACTTCCACTATGGATTTGAGTTTGTTTCTTGTTTTGAGGCTACTTCTCAAGGTGTTTGGCTAAAGAGTTTCATTTCGGGCTTAGAATCATGGATTCTATCTCTAGGCCTTTAAGAATGTATTGTGACAATTAAATTTGCTATCTTTATGGCTAAGAACAATAAAAGTGGGAGTCGAAGCAAGCACATCGACATTAAGTACTTAGCCATAAGGGAACGTGTCAAGGACAAAACAGTGGTCATTGAGCACATTAGCACTGAATTAATGATAGCAGATCCTTTAACTAAAGGCATGCCACCAATGAAGTTTAAGGATCATGTTGATAGGATGGGACTTAGATCCATTATGTGATCATTATTGTAAGAATGATGTTTGTTGGAACTCTTTTTAGGTATTTCTTTACTTAAGTATTGTGTACACATTCATGTTTATTTGATTTGAGAAATATCATTAAGTTTGGACCAAGAATAAACATGAGGTTTATTCATTAAGTTATGACAATATGTTAAGAAATTTAATGCATTGTGATACATGGAAGATATTACTCACTTGATAGAGGACCTATCGCCATGATTCATGTATTTTATTTCTTAATTTTGGTAGTAATGTGTATATGGATCAAGTGGGAGAATGTAAGTATTAGTTAAATTATACTTATCATAAGTGATCCATGTGGGCCCCACACATTACAAGTGTCAAATTGTGATAAGAGATAACGGTTGATGGGCAGTTATCTTTTGGGATATTAATCAACGTAGTTTGGTCCCCAATTTCATTCTCCAAAAAAAAGTTTTGACTCCGAACACCATTAAGGAGAGGAGAAGAAGAAATTGGAAGATCAAGCTTTGGAAAGAACAACAATGGCTGGAGGTAATTCTTATTTTATTTCCGCAATTTAGATTAGATGATCTTTGTGTTTGTTCACACAAAGATCATTAATGTTTAATGACTTACAAATTACGCAGTCAGTCGACTTGCCTTTGCGTTTTACAGGGTTGAAACGCACGATTTTCTGGTCCTGCATGTCCAGACTCACAGGGCTTGGTGGTTGCGCAGCGAGAGGAGGAATCACTATCATCGTTGCTGTGCCTCTTTCTCCAAAAGTTGGACTATACGTCCTCCTCCCAGTTCTTAAGCTATCTTCTCTTAATCTGTCGACATCAGCCATTATACGGTCCCATAACTTGTTGACAAAGTATAACATTCCATAGAACGTTACGTAGATGAACATGAAGAACAGAAAACCAATGAAACACAGAAAACCAATCCGTGAGGTCTCTGACATCCACGGATAGTTGGGAAGGCTGCGAGGGAGTAGATGCATGTTTGCTCGAGTTGAAGAACAAATGAGAGTATTGAAAGCTTTTTTATGTTTTGTGGTGCATGGAGGGGTTTGTATTTATAGAGAGCCAATGCAACAATGTTGTAGTTCGTGTACAAAAATAGTCTCAAATCTTAAGATGAAAATTTGAAGTCAGGGTGCATGGCGGACATGCTAACTTTGTTCAAAAATTGATGCGGTAAAGAGTAGTGTCCAAATAGATTTTTTGTACTTCTAATATATGCACTTGCTTCACAGTTGATGCAGACACCGAAGTATGTACATAACACGTATCACGATGCACAAATCAAGGAGAGAGGATGTGTCAATAGTTCAATTAGTTACGACTTTGCTGAGCAGAATAAGTACTCTGGAAGCTCCATTTGGTTTGGTTCAACAACCTGCTTATTGATGATGTGACATCACAACTTAATAGAAAAAAAGGTGTTTGAATAATATAGAATTGAGTCTCAAATCACAGAAAAATTATTTTTTGGATAAACATCTTTCCCCATGCTTATCAACTTAGGTGAAAGTACTTTTTAAAATGAGGAACAAAACACACCAAATTTGCTTGTACTAAAAGTAATTATGACATAATTGCTTAAGCTATAAGTAATAAGCTACAAGTAAAAGCTAAATCAAGTGGGGCTATGTCTTGTGAGGTGTTATGCAGGAGGGATGTTACAATGTATTTTATGACCATAATTGAGGCCTCTGCGAATTAAAAGCAGCTCCATTGTTCTTGCAAATGGAGTTTGATTTGCAAACAAAGCGACATGATACTTATCGGTGAAAAGTACAGACTCAAAGCAATCCAGACATGGAAATTTAGAAAATTTAGAATGCCTCCTAGGATGAGCTCGCAAAAGATTATTGCATCTTGAGGATGGCATTGTACTCTCTCTCGCTCAAGGAGCAAACAGTTTGTGGCTTCACAGACAATTTGATGGTGACTGCGGGTGCGCAGAACTTGGATTCCATGGAATGGAAGGGATGAAGCTGAATATTACTAGACCATCGATGCGACATTGGCAACCTACATTCAGCCTCCGATGAATCATAAACACCGGAGCTAATCCCCACGGCAAACATCACACCACCTTTCTGTGTCCTCCAAATGCCCAAATCTGCAGAAAGAAGGGTTTTTAAGAGGCTTGAGACAAGGATCAATAATCAATAAGACTAATATTATGATAGTTTCTTTAGATGCTGCACCAAAAATCCACGCAGACATCCAGTAGGGCGCCTGCCATTCAGTTTTCGTAGAACCCCAGTAATCTAAATATGAACTTAACAAGAAATGTCTGCAAAAGATGTACAGAGAACGTTGTGCTCAATTATGCCATCAGCATGTAGAGGCAAGGTGTGTGCAAGAGACGATAGACAGGAGCACAGTATCATTACCTTAAGGTTCTTATCCCAACTCCCTGTACAAAGTGCGCTCCCATCAGCTGATAAACCTAGACATGTAACCCGTTGCTCATGGGAGTCATGCAGCGAACCCAAGTTCAGAGCTACCTGAAAGGAGGGGAGTGTACTTAAAAAGAGTTGAATAGAATACAAGCAATTTTCAGACAAGCGACTGTTAGAATTATAACCAAGGATTGAAAAACTCGACTTCGCCTATGACTTTGCATACTTCAAAAAATCTTGAATTAATTCGAGGAAGTGTGATTCGATGTGACAAATTTTTGTAAAACATCAACATTAAAGAGAAGATAAATAACTTCATCTGAGTTTCATCAATACAGCTCTATAATATTTTCATATCTTTGAGTTTTGGTCTTGAGTCTTCTATGTTCTTAAATGTTTCTTTATTTTGAGTATCATCTAACAAAAAATTCGTTCCAATTGTACTTCATTTTTCTTACAGGTTAGCATTAAAATTTGTAAATCTTTCTTTTTTTTTCTAGAAAATGATAAAATGACCCACTTTCAACGCACACTTTGGGCGCACACTTTGTCTTTAGCCGTTTATGGTGTTTTGTAAGATGTGGGGCCCACGCCTGAGGAGAAAAGAAAGAGCCAAAAATGGCTAAAAGACAAATGTGCGTCCAAAGTGTGCGTTGAAAGTGGGTCATTTTATCATTTTCCTTTTTTTCTAACTTCACCAGAAGTTTTGTAAAATTTTGCTTGCATCTAATTCTCAATTTGGTGCTTCAAAGAATCTAATTAATTTGGAGAAGTTCGGAGATTTTTCAAACAATAGTTGCAATTATAGTCACAAAGTAGAATGAACATAATAAGGAACACTGCATTTAAGGGTTATGAAGATACGAAAATAACATTTCTTCAAAAAAAAAAAAAAGATACAGAAATAACATAGCATAAAAGATCTTACAACTCCATTTTGCATTTATGGGTTATGCCCATAAAACCACATTTCAAGTTGTCTGGTTTAGGCAATTGGTTTCCCATTTCTTTCTATGGCCTTCATTTTACTTAAACACACAAAACTAAAACTTTTGGACCAAGCTCACTTAATCCCGGTTTAAATTCCTCTTATGACCTGAAATAAGTAATGTAGGTGTGCAGTAAACGACAATTCACGACATAGATAACATCCGGACAAGATACCATCTAAAAAAATGTTTAGTATCTAACAAGAACTCATCCAAAAAAACTAAACAAAAGTGGATCATGCATTGCTCAAATATCATTGGTGAATAAAACTAGATAAAATTATCAATTGCCCTATGGCTAGCAGGCATGGAATCAGAGGAAGATTGAGAGGGGATACTATTTAACAATATCAAAATCATCACTGTATTTGTAAATAAATAAAAAACTAACATAGGTAGCACTCTAGTAAACATATCTAACAAGCCAATAGCTACTGACAATAATTAGAAAGAAAGATCTATAAAGGTTTAATCTGAGATTAAAGAGACATATACCTTTGCGACCAAAGTATCCCACACAAAGCAATCACCATTTGAATATCCAACAAACATAAGCCTGCCTGATATAGAGAAAGCAATGGAAGTCACAATGGGGAAATCACCATCACCACACAGCTGCCCATAAACTTGGAGCTGGTGCCCAGTCCTCATGTCAAAGAGTCTGCATGTACCATCGTCTGAACCAGTCCCAAATCTAAGCCCATCTGGGAAGAACTTGACAGTGTTAACATCACCTTCATGGCCATGAAACGTGCGAACAGCTCGGCTTGCAATGCGAGTGTCCCACAGACGAGCAGTCGCATCGCATGAACCAGACACAAACATATTTGAATTTGTCCCATTGATTGAAACACTGGAAAAATGTTAAGTTGATAAAAAAGTTGGTGAGAAAGTAAGTTATGAAATGTAAGCACATGGAGCCACAAGAAAGAGATGCCCTACTTAAACTAGTATCTAAGACCCTCCAACAAAATTTAAATTAGGAAAATCTTGAACAAGTAAGCATATGGGTCGGAACGATCTCAAATCTTAGAAATTAGAATGTGGAACTATGAATTGAATAAATTCTGGCGATACTTTTAAAATTTTATGATCACCAATAAGATTATCTAGACATTACTTTCAATGTGTTGAGTCATCGACAGCGGAATAGCTAACCACAAGAGGATAACTGTTGTAATTTCAAGAAGCAACAAAGCATTAATTAAAATTATAAATAGAAGCATACATTATTTATTCAGTAGTGATAGATCATACAAGGTGGGAACGATTAGAATTGCATTGATACTGGTCGCGGAGTAGGTTGTCTTCTTCTTTTATCTTTCATTTACTTGTGTTTATGCTCAATTTATGAACTTTTGTTGAGTTTTGTGAGAGAATTTGGCTATTTTTGTCAATGATTGGTGAACTCTAAGTTTTTCGGAAGTTGGATTATTTTTTTTTTTTAGATTTTACATCAGAAAGTTTGCATGATGCTATTGCTATCTATGATAAGATCGTCTTCTTAAGGATAAGCAATGCGCAAATAAGTGATAATGGTATACCTTTTATCATAATTCTAGAAGTTGAAATTTACATAAATGTCAATTATGGATTGGAAAATTAAATTCCTATCATCATAATCATCAACTTCTCCTTAAAACTCAGTCACAGAATTTCTTATATTGGTTAGGATTAGAGTTTCGGTCCCTAAACATTTTTCTCTGCCTAAACTCAAGTACTTAATAAATTCACATCCTATTTGCATTAAGCTGATACTTAAATGATTAAATCAGAGAAATTTAATATCATGGGATCAAAATGAGGAAAACCTGAGAGTTTTACAATTGGAGCTCGAGATTTGTTTAGTAGTCAAGTTAAAGCTGAAAAGAACTAGCAACTAGCATTTCTTACTTTATGGCAAACAGAAGGCAGCATCATCATTCTACACTTAGTGCAGAAATAGCAATTGATTTACTAATAGTGTAGATGAAAGTTACTTAAAATTGAGACAGAATAAGCAAACTAGATCAGCACAATTCTGGCTGCATGCACAACACATGATTCAAATGAAGCACAAAAGAATGATTAGATACATATAAACACATGCATGCATATATATTACATAATATTGGCTAAGAAAATAAAGTTTTAAACAACTAGCTTATACCTTAATACATCAGCAGTATGACCAGAAGGAAATTCTCCGCCAAAAACTGATATTCTTTGCCCTGTAGTAACATCCCACAAGACACATGTCTGATCACCAGAACTTGTAATTAAGCGGGTATCTTGACCAGGGACATACTGACATGATGATATATATCCCTTATGGCCACTCAGCATTCTTGATACTGGTAAATTCCCATCTTTGTCCACTGGAGAATTTAGGTTAAAGATAGTACAAACACTATCAAGACCACCACTAGCAACGGATTGTCCACTTGGTGAAAAGGCGCATGCCATGACCCATGCACAAGGTAGCTTTAAGGCATGTGTTTTCTGGCTTGTTAGGGCATTCCACACGATTAACCTCCCATCCTGAGATGCACTAACAATTCTATTTTTTTCGGCAGTCCAATCCAACGAATACACCTGTTCATAGAAAAAGGGTATTAATGTTCTATTGATCCCAACAATGTATCGCTGCTGTTACAGAATGTCAAATTACAGATAGCAACTAGAACAATGTTAGGAATTCAATAAGAACAGGTATTTCCCCTGGATATTCCTGCCTCAAGGTGTATAAAGAATAAGATATTGCATATTGTCCATTTCAAGTATTAGAAGAAACTGGGTAAAATCGAATGCACAAGCAAGATCCCTAAGCGATGCAAGGAAATGTTTAAGAAGGCTTTGGAAGATAAGAATATCCGTTCGTCCAAGAATTGTGAAGAACTTCACTTGAATGATGAAACTTTTCGAAATCCGTGTATGCATATTTACATCACAAAATATGGGAGCATACTTATAAGGTTGAAAAAGTAATACAACTCATTCACCTACTCCTACAATGCCACCACTCAATTAAAAATAGTCTAATGACAATTCAGCCAACTAGAATTCCATTTCTGATTAGGTCATAATCTTTCTCAATCACAATTTCACAACTACACAATTTCCAATTGTCATCAAACTCAAAAATTCCACAGTTTTCAGCGAACAAAGTTGTGCGAATCAATTAAACACTCCAATTGAGTTCATTGAGTTGTTCAATCACAATGTAAGAGATTTGAATCAACTAAGACAACACAGAACAACTAAGATTCACGAACGTACCTTCCCTGTGTGGCCCTGCAATGTTCTACAACACACTAGATCCGTAGGACCAAAGCTGACCGCCGTCCGCCCAATCGATCGAGCATAACCTGCAACTGCAACATCAAAGACAACAAACAAAACCACAACAGATCGATCTCACAACAACTCAATCAATCAATCCACAACGAAGAAGGATTGAAGATTCTTCAAAACAAGCACACCATACCATCGGTATCAAGAAGAAGAATCCGCTTCTCCTTCAATCGGTCTCTGAGAGAATTGACAGTCGCGGTGGCAGATACGTGACGCTCCTTCAGCTCCGCGACAGACATTTCACCGAATCGCGAGAGTTGAGAAGAGGACGGGGAGGCGGCAATCGCAGTAGCTATGTGGCCGTCGCCATTGTTGGATCATCGATTGAAGTTGATCTTCCAAACCCTAGTTTTTCGTCCATCGCAGTGTGAGTGAAGTGAAGAGTTGAGAAGCAGAAAGCGATCGCTCAAATATCAATCAGTGTTGTTTGTTCATTTGATCTGAGAATCGGTGAAGGACAGAAGCGAAGAGAGAAAGAGACAAAGAAAGCAGTGCAGAGGGGAAGATGACAAGGATGGGTGGTGGGCACAGGGGGACGTTAAGGTTTAAGTAGTATTGATATTGGTACAAGAGAATACTCATCAATCCCACAAATAGTAACAAAGACGATAATGGTTTTGTCAAAAATACAAAATAAAACAAAAAAACAATAACAATAATACAAATGGGCAAGGTTTCGGACCATAAACCCTAAACCCGAAACAAAAACAATAACAAGGATCATGCCATAGGGGTCACATTGCCTAAAAGGCGAGGTTCCGAACGTTCCCACTCAAGTAAAATGAAAAAATAAATAAAAAGAATACGGAAAAAGAAGTCATAAGGATCACAATTCCATTAAGTAAAGTCAAGATTTGAAGTTTGTAGATGGAACAAATTGGGTTTAGTGAACCACCTCTTAACATTAACTAATCAATGTAATTAGCATTGGATACCTTAAGAGAGTTATTTGATCAAGTTTTTTTTTTTTTTTTGGGTCAAACATGTATTTGATCAAGTTTGGAAACTATAGCTCAACCACCTCTTATTGTATCCATGTGTTACCGTGTAACGCTTCCTGAGGCCAAACAATCAAATGACTATCAAAAAGAACAAATGACTGCACCCTGATAAGAGAACTTCCAAAAGCATCCTCAAAATGAAATTATTTATATGCATCTATGAGAAACAGACGTCGCAGAGGATTTTTCCACTGCAGGTATACTTATTGGGCGGGAGAATTAAACACCACATAACTTAAAAAAGGAGATCAGTTGGAATTTCAACAAATATTCCATCTTCGCAACTTGAAAACTGATTCAAGTACGCTTTAGAGCAAGAAGGTAGCAGATTAGGCAGCTCCACCACTTGAGAACTGTTATTAAGTATGCTTTCGACTTTCGAGAGAGAAGGTTATGTTATCAAATCTTTGGTAGCAGAGTTGGCAGCTCTGAAGGAGTGTCTGATGTGGCCTGAAAAGGAGAAGAAAAAAAAGAAAAGAGTTGTAGCAGCATAAAAAAACTCATAGCTTCACCAAAAGGGGAATTCATAAACCAAGTAGATATTATGATCTCAAAACAGATCAGGAAAGGAGCATGGATTGTCAACTTCATATAAACGATATGCATTTGATACCTTGAGATACTTAGTTATCAGCGTTGTGGTGCTGTGATTGAAGCCCTTAACCGGTTCGCCTTTTTTGCGGGAAGCATGGAGTTGTTTTCTAACTTGGGTGGCCAAGGACTGACTCAACAGGAAAAAAAACAAACCATTAGCTCGAAGAAATTCAATTCAATCAGACATTAATGTGAAAGCACGTACCTTGCCTAACTCTACTCCCCACTGATCAAATGAATTGATACCCCATATGAAGCCTTGTACCGCAATTCTGTGTTCGTAGATAGCTAACAACTGAAACAATAATAAAAGAAGAATTTCAGATAAACAGGTCAAAAATGCAAGAGGATCAAAACACAAATGTTATTCTCTTTGGACCAAACCTGTCCGATGTTGTAAGCATTTAGTGAGGGGAGCAACAGGCTAAGGGAAGGCCGATTCCCCGTGAAAGTCTGCACAAAGTATAACAAGAATAAATACTACTGCAAATAAAATACAATCAACAGTAATCGAAACAGTTTTAAGCAAAAATATCACCTTATGCGGAATAAGATGCTCAGCTACATTCTCGCTTCGCAGTTCTTCTGGGGTCTACACAAAAATCCAGAAACTTTTAGCAACATTTTTAAGCACAAAAAGCGCTAAGGTGTGATAACATAAAGGCACATACAAAGAACAATGTGATTAGAATAATATCTTTATTTACAAAACTGTAGATTGTGCTGTATTACGTCAATTTTGAAATAAGAAAAACTTAGTGATGTCCTAAATACATACTTGTAAAGCACAAGACATACCTTCCCATAAGCAAGGGCATCTGGCTGAGCAAAAAAGTTCGACATGAGTTCATCATGGTTACTCACCAATTCCCCTGCCAACCAAATTAAGAAAAGCATATATAAAAGGAGCAAGCACAATCTGTTATATGTTAAAATATTACCAAAAGGAGTGGCCAATTTTATTACTCTATTGGCAATTTGGCAACCACATTTCCACAAAGAAGAAGAGTACCTTTCAAATACACAGGTTGCTGAGTCTTCACAACACCAATAAAATCACAAGGAATCACCCGGCCCTGAAATTTAAAATATTTCCATTTACTCATTTTTCTACAAAAATCTTCATCCAGACATGGACTTTGTTTACTTGCTCGATAAATAAATCGGTAGCATAACATGATAATTCACAATGCATCAAATAAGGACCATACATGCAACATTTTCTTTGATAGAGAAACCCACATAAAGGGAATTATTCATTGTTTTTCTTTGGTAGAAAATTATTCATTGTATTTATTTTATACTGTTCTTACTTTTTTTCAGTTTTTGCCCAGACATATATGAAGCTCGTTACCCTATCTTACTTTTCCGAGACATGTTGAGCATAGTGCAACTTAAGCCAAAATGCATCATGGAGAACAACCAAGTCAAAACTGCCTCAAGGACTTTGTTTCAATGAGTTAGATCCATTGGACCATAGCATGGTTGAGTCTGACGCAATAATTCATCTAACCAAACTTCATTTTGATAATGAGATACTTATAATGAGTTATATTTTGTAGAACACAATTGCATTTGAATGTCAACAATCTGTACCTGATGGATTAACTGGTAAAAGCTATGCTGACCGTTTGTTCCTGGTTCGCCAAAATCGATCTCACCAGTCTCAAAGGGAAGAGGAATACCATCAATTGATACACCTTTTCCATTACTCTCCATGCTAAGCTAAAAAAAGTCGCAAAAAAGATCAGAAAAGAACGATAAGAAAACCCTGAAATTTCTGCAAAGAAGATTACGACAGACACCTGCTGAATATGGGGAGCTAACTTCTCTAATGCCTGAGCATATGGTAAAATAGCCTGTGGAGGGATTGAATAGTCCTCACAATTAGAAGCCAATTCAGCTTGATTAACTAAAGAAAATGTACAAATGGAACTAACTATCCAAACGAAAACTCCAACAACAAACACTCACTCTGGCCGGATACCCGAGAAATGATACATTCCACACACTCAACAAACCTAGAAGCACCTGTTCAATGAGATCCAATTAACCATTAAAAGGACCGACCCAAAGGCAAAAATATAATATATTTCCTTTAGTCCAGAAAACAAAAGAAATAATTTTATAGAGATGAACATAGACACAAAACGTTTAATGATTGTATGTTCTAAAACAAATTAGGGCAGGTGTGAGATAAGAGACAACACGTGAATGATCCTTAAAAATCATTTTACACTAAGAGTTAAGAGAACATAAAGGAAGAATTATCAAAGTTGGATTTCTTCACAAGACAAATTTTTGCATATTTTAAGTTTGCTAAAGACGTGTCTTCAAGATCCATATGGCACCCAAGAAACTTGAGTAGACCTCCCCAAGTCCCAGGTGGGGAACTAGAGACATGTCAACTAATAACCTCCTCTAATTCAAACAAAGGGCAAGTGAGGTCAATATCAATAAAGTTCATTGCTTAAAAAGAAGATTATCAATAAATTCAGGAAATGAGCTAAGATCAAGGTTTTCAGCATTGAAGCTGAACCTTAATTTGGCCACATTTCATGAAAATTATGAACCAGCACATTGGTAGACTCCATACCCAATTTACTATAAAGATTGTCAAATCATAAAATATAGAATATTAGAAAGGATTAAATGGACTCAGATCTCTAATGAAAAATATTAGAATCATAAATTACTTACAGGTATGTTTTTCTCAAAGGACTGTGAATAAAAATGTTGATCTATACTTGAAGCTCCCTTTAGAAACCTTTCATAAAAATCAATGCCATAACAATTTTATGAATATTACTAGACGGAAAAATAAATTTGCAGCAATATTGATCTTCATATTGCCAAGAAGTAAATAAATATATAAAACACTTGCAATATGGATTATCATACTTTTCAACAAGAGGGAAACCATATTGGAGAGATAGAGGCAATATCCCGACAGCACTGCAAACTGCAATAAGACACTCAAGTCAAACATAGGATAGAAAATAGACCAAACATTTCACAGAATGAAAAGTCAGCTGTTTAAATCAACCATCCTATTTGATTTCATAAAAGATATATATAACCATACTATTTTATAAGGAACTAACATAAGAACCCTACCACTATATCGCCCACCAACCCAGTCCCAGAATGCAAAAGCATTATTAGGGTCTATACCAAACTTCTCAACAAGCTGCATCATGAAAGCATCTGAATTAGTAATCAAGCGTCACAGAAGTTCTAAAAAAAAATAGACCAAACATAATAAACCATGCAGCAGATTAAATAGGAATCTAATCTACATCTTAGACAACTTACTTAAAAAGGAGTTAAGTTTATTATGTTTAGGTGTTAAACATGAGAAATATGGCAGCCTCCAACATGGGCAAGAAGACGACTTGTACGGACCAAAAAAAAAAAAAGGAAAAAACTATTAATCGTGAAACCAAGCAACAGGTAACCCATGATCGACATACATAAAGATAAATCGGAACCAAATATTATAATAGGAACTACCACAAGAAGGAAGAAGTGAAGATACCGTGAGATTTGTACTGACAGCTACCATATGCTTTGCAACTGCTTGAGGCCTAAATTTGTATAACCAATTAACATGAGTACAACACAACCAGAGGACGGGGAAATACAGCACCATACTCAGGCTAAGAATGTATAATGGAATTGCCACACTAACCCAAGTGCAGTTGAAATCCACTCCCTCAGAGTACGAGCATTAAGCATAGTTTCAGCTGTTGTAAAGGTCTTCGACACCACGACAACTGCATCGAAAGGGGAAAAGGAGACAACTAGAATTAAACTCAAAAGGAAATATACAGGAAAGGATTATTGTACATGGAACATAAAAGGGAAATAGTGGTAACTACCCAAAGTAGTTTCAGGATTTAACCCTGTGATACTTTTGGCAACATCAACTGGATCGACATTTGCCAGACTGCAGCAAACTTTGATAAACAATTAGATACAGTCTAAAATGGTTAATTATTTAACGATACCATAATGAATGAAAGTCCTTGGAATCATAAAGTATGCCATTAGGCCCATGAAAATGGTGACAATGTTATACTTTGCAATGTTCCCAAATGACAAGACAGAACAGCATGTTTGTCCATCATGAATTGAGAAAAAGCACAAGCATGGAATCATTCAAAAGCAGTTACTTTGCAAGAAATGAATACAGAATTGAAAAAAATAGGATTCACCAAGAAGCACACAATGCGAGTAAATTTGGAACAATCAACAATCAAGTCTAAGTGTCAACACAAAAGGAACTGACACGCATAGATAGTAGGATTCAGCAACAAGCATGTAATTGACATTGCAGTGCCAGCAAATGATTTGAAAAGGTCAAACTATGAACAATCAATTATAAATTTCAACACATTAGGAACTTGCATGCATAAACAGTCAATCTAAGTTCTTACAATCGAAGCTGTCGTCCCTTTGAGCATGCCATAGCCTCAGGATCTGACATATTTTTTAACAGCTTAAGTTAGTTGATTACCGACTTTTGAAACCAACATTAGCTCTTTAACATGAAATTAATCCAGATTGTGGCATCGAATAAACATAAATAGCAAGACCAACCTGTCTGAAGTGCCGTATGCACAAATAGAGGGCCTAAAAAACTCCCTCCAATTCCAACAGCAATAACATCCGTAAGTGCTTTCCCTGTCTCTCCAACCTGCAAATTTCTATGTCACTTGAAAGGCATACATATTTCATCAAGGTAATATAAAATAAGTATTATGTATCAATTGTATTATAACTACCCAGGATCCACTTCGAATCTTTTCACTGAACTCGTTGATCTTGTCCAAAACCTTCCACACCTCCGGAACTACATTTCTCCCATCGCTGCATATAACTTTATCTCTTGGAGCGCGCAGAGCCACATGAAGTACAGACCTATTCTCGGTGCTATTAATCTGAATGCAAGAACAAAAGCAAAGAAAACAAATGGGTAAGCAGCTACGAATAAATAGTCAAAAACTTTCAGGTTTCTACCGCAAGAAGTTTAATTAGAACGATAAATCCAAACACCCAACAAAAAAGAGTTCTACATTAGAATGGGAAATAAAAAATGAGACAACTCACATGCTCCCCACTGAACATTTTTAGAATCTTTTCCTTGAGATGCACCGCCTGCCAACCGAAGCAATTAAAGAATCACAAACCACATTCTCTAATTTTACGCTCATCAAGTAAACACCAAACAAAAAAAATCAATACTTGGGCCAATCTAAGTAGCTTTTCCATGGTATCCTGACGAGCTTGTTGTCTTGTATAATCCAAAAACAACCCATCAAACTCACTACAAAAGCAAACCAATCAAACCTAACAACATCAGAACAAAAACAAAACAAATCCTGATAAAGACGCATCAAAATTGTTTGAGTGCACACATACACCATCATGGAGTTGCATCGGTTGGAGTCGCTCATCAAGTTGCGTAAATGAGTCTTCTTGATATCATCCACATGGGCCTACGTAACATTGAATGAATGCACAATCAAGGCTATGTAATACTAATATTGGATGAATACACAATCAAAACTAATTAGGGCAAAAAACGTACTTTTAATTCCTTCCAGGGCTCGGTGTCGCAGATGAGAGTAGAAGAAGCCATTGATCACAGTCTGCAATCAAATCGAAGCAAAAAATGATCGGATGAATCAATCGGTGGTGAAATACAATGCTAAATCAAAGGAACATTCCAGAACATTCAGAACTTGATCAAATCGCGAAAGAAAATCGAGAGAGATTATGGATAATCGGATAGGGTCAGCGCATAGCAGTGGAAGAGAAGAGATGGATTGGTTGGTTACCTAGTGAGTGTTCGATCGCTTCGGTGCTGGAGATTGAGCGAGAGAGAGCGCGAGAGAGGTTCTTATGGAGGCTTGGAGTGAGTGCGACTCTTATCTCGATAGCGTGAAATGAAAGTCGATCGCGAGCTTTAAAAGAGGCGCGCGTAACCTGAACTCAACTGCTCGTGACTCTTCAGGTCACCAACTCACCTTTTTAGCTAGCCAAGTCAAACCTGGCTAATTTGGACGCGCATGGTCCTTACCCGTTGTTTTGTTTTTTATTTTTTTCGACTCCACTACCGCTAGTGGTGTATGGAAAAATATGATATATAGAAGCCTATCTCTATGTATTGAACACAGCTGCAGTGAATTACAATGCTAAATCCATGTACTGAAGACTCGAAAGTAATCTATTGTTGATCTAAGAAGGTTCTTTGGGCCTTAGTAAAAAAAAGAAATGATTACGAATTAATGCGTACAAACAATAGATTAGCCTGTCAAGGCCTCTAATTGTGGTTCAAATCCCACTTTTGAAAAAGGAAGGAGAAACTCAAAAACAGTTGACGACGAGAACAACAAAAAATCACTTCTGCCATATTCCAAAGTTTGCAACAAACCAATTGCCAAACTGCACCGCTTGCTTAGCTTGTTGTGTCAAGGAGGTCCTAACAATTGATTGGTGTATACCGAAAGGAAAATGATAATTTAACACACTTTGAGCACACACTTTATCTTTTAACTTATTTATAACTCTTTCTTGTCTCCCTAGGCATGAGCCCCATATCTAACAAAATATCATAAATAAGTTAAAAAATAAAGTGTGCACCCAAAGTGTGTTAAATTATCATTTTCCATACCGAAATGGATTCGCAAGTAGAAATCAAAAGTTCAAGTAACTCAGGATGCGTTAACACTAGACACTCTACTTCGCCTCTTTCTAGCGTCAAAAATTATTTACATAGTTTTGTGAAAGCTCATTTACAAGTGCTGTTGCCCTTCGGCTATTGAGCCAGAGACCAGAAAAAACATGCGTCTCCATCTCAACCTTAACGTGCCGCTTATGTAGCATGGATTGGAATCAATGCAGGAAGCTGTGAGTTTCCTTTATGATCGACCACGGATCACAACAGAGGATTTGCAGTGGCCCCTGAAAGACAAATCAAACATGAAACCTGAGAATAAAACCAGAAAAGAACAGAGATTACATCTTTATTAAATGGACACAGCAATCCACACAAAAGCACATTGGTTTCATCTCCATGCGCAGCAAATAACAATTGCATATGGGGATCTAAAATTATGACAAAAATTAGTATTTCTACAGTATTATGTAAACTGGATTTTCACCACCATTAACTTGTTATCAATCTTAGTGTGAGAATCAACCATTAATGTAATAATGTTGTGTAGTACCTCGAGGTCAGATTAGTGGTGAGATATGTGTGTGCGAGATATGTGTTAAACATGTAATGACACAAGTCTTGTATTGAGACACCATATAAATAGAAAGTAAGGTCACTATTCCCTCAACTTTTCGAGTTGAGAGGCAGTGCTTTCATCTCCCTCATATTAGGGTTTTGGTGAAGCTCATTCTAAGCTTTGACACTTACGAAGCTAAAAGAAACCATTTTATGCAATTGCTATATGCATATAAAGGCTAGAGCATATAAATGCGTCATGTGGTCCATCCTACAAGCTAGACAAAAAAAAAAAAAAAAAAAAAAAAAAAAAAACAAAACAAAACAAAAACAAAAACAAAAACAAAATAATTAAACAAGTCATGAGTTCAAACCTTGATGGGTGCAAAAGTTGTTTCTTTCCTATTAAAAAAAAATTAAACAAAAGATATAATTAGATAGCCTCACCAATAGACTTGTTAAGGTTCATACTACGAATTCTGCCTACACTTGCAGCTACAACAGTATGTGGTTTTGCTGTAACCAATATTTGGGGAATTGACATGCCCCCTGAAATGAAAATTTCTGGATCACAAGCGCAAACAAAATGATATCAGTAACGAATACATAAAGCATTTTTTAAATCATCACTCAGTTCACACACATACCTATTGCGTCTTGAACAGATAAATTGGGCCTCAAAACATCCTTCGAATTAACAAGGTAAACATCCCCGATGTAGAGGTTGTTAGATGGAACATAGACACAGCAAAGCTCCTCATCGCCCATGCTCGTCTGAAGAATCACTGAAGAAGTGATGAAGCCAAATGCATATTCTCCAACACGTGGATGCCTGATAATTGCCACTTCCTTGAAGGCATTGGAATCTTTATCTGCAGAGAACATAAAATACTTTAATAACTTTGGGCGGTCCACATCAACCCTTTGGGTAATCAATCAATGTGTGTATATTCAGGATGCAGTAGCAGTGATATAAGAATTTTGCAATACCTGGTGATATTGCTGCACTAATTTGCTTGGAGGCCGAGTAGATGTAGCTCACTAGTGGCATTTTCTTAATAAACCATTCACCAAGTTGAAGAAGTGAAGCTCCCAACCACGAGGACATGAAAACACCAATTAAGCATATGAAAGGGATGGAAGTAATGAACCCAAGACCTGCATTTGACAAAATCTTTCTTCTCAAAGTGAATATGGAAAAGGCTTGATTTCAATTTCAAATATAATTAATGACATAAGGGAAACTCCCCGATCTTCTCAAGTATCATTTTCTAGCAGTCATTTTGTGTTTTTTAGGCAATTCCTTGTTGACGCCAATGTAAAGTTATATGCCAACCAATGATGCAGCCAGCTTTATTGGTCAATTAGGCATCCTTCCATGCTCCGCCAAATGTATTTAGTTAATTTAAAAACAACACAAAAGGCTTGAGTTAGCTTCACGCGTCTGAATGTGCTTATCTTTATCTAACACAGAATAGTTTTAAGTTTGTAACTTTGAGTCTAACATTTCCAATATGCTCTACAATCAGCATCTTATTCCTACTAAATGCTCAGGCTTTCACAGCTGAGCTAGCATAAATTTCACTTGGGCTATCATACATCCATACAGTGCATAAAGTGTGTTTAAAACATCATAAGTGTATTGATATCTTCCCTTTAAAATCATAAATTCAGAATATTTTTCCAGTTTGCTGCCTTGACCTTATTTATCCATCCCTTTCTTTAAAAAAAAAATCAGGTAGGGAATAGTCAAGATGCTCACCAAATGCATTGATCCCTAATAAGTGAACATAAACTGGGGAGAAAAATCCATCCACGAAATGAATGAACCACCAGGTAATGTAGACTGTAATGGTTATGGGAAGAAGAATCACACTGCAACACAAGGCAAGTTAAGCAAAAGAATCAGCAGAAAAGATGGGGTTCCATCCTTGAAAGTTTGACTGATAAATTACTGAAACATAGGGTCCTACCTTAATTAGTGATCTTATAATAACTGCCACAAATTGGATCATTACAATTAAAGTAAACATCTTTGCTGAAGACAAGTTCTCTTAATTTTGAAAACAATACAGTAATAATTCAGTCTGCAGAACGAAACAAGAATAAAAAAAGGTGCACTGTTTAACTTCAAACAAAGATACCATTAGATGCATCACAATGCTAATGATAGGGTTTAAGAGTTCGCTGAACTCATCAAAATACAGTTAACGAATTAAGCTAAAATTTGGTTTTTGGCAACAAGAAACTAGAAAAGCATTTGGAAGTAAAAATGTAGAACATTTTTTTTACTGTTGAGCACCTCACATGTAGAATTCAGATTCCACTTCACCCTTTAGTACCAATGGATCAGAAGTTCATGGCCACATATAGCCCAAGAATAACATCCCCAATCTACTTGAATAAAATAGAGATGTTCAAAAACAAAACGAGAATAACCAGGGCTCCACAAGATAGAACATTTATATGTTGCTCCATCCTATTTTCCCCAACGTTGTTGTTACAATTACAAAGAACATCACAGGCTTACTTTCGAATGTGCACAAAGAGGTGTCCATTCATTAGGAGATGTTCTTGCACGTCGATTCATTTACACCACTAATGCAATGAGAAGAGCACGACAGTCTGAGGATATTATGTATGAACATGGAATCACTCACCATCCAGTCATAAACTTCTTCGACGCCCAGCTTTTGATGCCATTCGAGATTTTCTACACAAGCACACAAACAACAACATTTTCCATATCAAAAGAAGCTGATTCAAACATTAAAAATCTTTTCCACTACATCAAAAAGAACCTCAAGGAATTTGGATTCAATCATAACAGTCCATCAACAAAAAAACTAAAACAACAACATAGCCTCAATCCCAAATTAATTGGGGTCGGCTACATGGATCAAACTCTTCCATTGTGCTCGATTTAGTGCAATTGATGATGAGTATTCCAAACCATTAAAATCCCTCCTAATTAATGCATCCCGAATTAACTTCACTCTACCCCTACCTCGTCGAATTTGTTCAGTTTAAAAAAAAATAAAATAAGCTGTACTATATTTCTTATACTTTCTCTTATTTCCTAACAATTCCAAAATAAAAAAATCAAACTAAACAAAGAGAACCAGTAGATTGTTGAGTCGAATAATCAAATTGCACCGAAACGCCTAAATCGTCAAAACGCAGCATAGATTTGATGAAACTGCTGATTAACATCACTGAATATTCAAAACAGATGTTAGGTTTTTCTTGGCCACCATTACAAAAACCACTCCACTGAGCGGATCTAAGGACTAATCAAGAGGCCCTGCCGCCATTAGCGACAGAATGGATCGACGAGGTTCATGATTTTTTTAAGTAATGTAAGAGATCCAATCTAGACACCTAGGAAAGCACTAACCGATTCAATTCAAGGATCATACAATCAAAATTAGGTCTAAAGATGCAAAGCAATATTCGAGCATCATCACACCAATTTGAACGAATCGCTCAATTAGAACGCAAGAACATCGATAGATTGACGAAGATAGACAAATGAGAGCAACCTGTTTACCAGAATGCGAAGGCGATGATGGTAATGGCGACTTGGAAACTCGATCTTCGTCAACGCCTCCGTTCGCCGGCATCAGAAGCTCCAGATCTCCCTCTTCCCTCACCATTGTGTTTCAATTCGTCTCGCTCACGCAGACTACGCTGCTCTGCTACTCTACCACGCTCACTCAGTGTGCGCCGTGCGCGTTCTCGCCTGCTCGCCCTTGTGTTCGTTGAGAGATATAGAGGCGCTTTTTGGCGCTAAAACTATGTGCGTCGTTTGTACGCCCGATTGGGCCTTTATTCAACTCAAAGCCCAACAACGTCATAAGTAGCCGATTGGGCCTTTAAACTCTATGCCCAAGAAAACTAATACACAATTCAAGCCAGCCGCGCCATTTTTTTTTTTTTTTTTTTTTTTTTTTTTTATTTTTCTTTTTAAACCACATGATATCTAGACTATCCAACTACTCTGCGTTCACCCGTGTTCACCCTGAGTCGCACATTGTTTAACTTGGGGGAGCTCCAATGTTGGTGTTCCAACTTACCTTTTTCAAAACT
The DNA here is from genome assembly GCA_039657345.1 of Stephania japonica. NCBI lineage: Eukaryota > Viridiplantae > Streptophyta > Magnoliopsida > Ranunculales > Menispermaceae > Stephania > Stephania japonica. The sequence continues at coordinate 9,722,620 of CM077559.1, read as the reverse complement.
TGTAAGAAAATGACGTCCAAACAATATTTATTATCTTCAAGATAAAAACCACCATAAAGGTCAAGAAGATGCAAGGACAAGCATGATAAATCTCGGTTTCAAATTAGTCGAAAAGAATGTTTGGATATGCATTGTCCTCAAAAAAAAAAAATATATCTATGACTTAAAATTTGTAAGTGGTATGGAAATATCTTGAGCGACAACTCAAGAAAATGATGTAGCTACAATGACTCAACACTAGACCTCTACCTGAGTCAGTGCACTAACACTCGATTTGTTGCCACTTCACCACACCCTGTCCACTGCCAGTTTTTCATAATCAGTAAGTCTTGTAAAGTTATCTGTGAACACCTAAATAAACACTAATCCTATGGATACATGGCAGAAAAAAAAAATATTACCAAAGATGATGTCTTCATCAGTAAAGCAACAAGAACACTTACAGGCAAGGTAACGAACTTGCTTCTGCCATTCTCAAGGGCACAAATTAAACTGCTGGACCACCAATCAAATTAATAAATAACAGATGGGATCAAATATTTCCTTCCTTTAATACGGCGTATTGCGACATCCAAACAGGGTTATTGCATACAATTATTGTAGGACCCTATCCATCAATGCATACACTTAAAACACTTCTCGAGTCATGTGGAAGCAAAGTAATTTGACAAAGACCAAACCAATGCCAAGATAATTTTCTTTTACAATGATACATTCACTAATATAAATAAGGCACGGGTGAACCACTAATGTTACTTTCAAGCAACTGCCAGCATGCTATACTTAACAATATCAACAATAGAACAAGGAGATTTCTGCTCTGTGCATTTAAAGCAGGATTGCTCCACTTAACAACCAAATAATGCAAGAAAAGATACTTAATACTCAACTGTTACTTATTAGTCCTTATTTATCAACAATATCTGTTAAAGAGCGGCCGATGCTCAGGTGCTTCCACCGGGATAGCTGCAGCCATTGTAACCTGTGTAATTAAGTACAGACAATCACAAGGCAGTACAAGGGAAATGAAGAAAAAGGGAGAAAAAGCTAAAACATGGTACCAAATGCATTACAGTGCATACATGTATTGGAAATTTGGAACTGTCTACAATTTCTTCAATCCCAAAAGTTGGATCTGGGATTGTATAGTTCCATATAACAGCAGTATAGTGTAATTTTGATATGTGATTAGAACATATAATCCCCCATCTCGGTTGGCTAAAAATTAAGTTTCTATCAGGGATAGTCGAGACTTCTCTACTGGTTTGAGAGTGACTTTACTATAAGCACAAATAACTCTTAGCAAGTGGTGTCAAGAGAGACTTAAGTGCATAATGCGGACATACAACCACAGCCATTACTATCAAATAAAGATAAATTAAATAGAATGCTTTGGTCAAATGGACTCACTAGGATTTGTCGATGTCAATGTTGCACTCTGCGAAAAGTCACAGTTCCAAGGATTCCGGCCAGCAGTTTGATAAAGGAGGTTCATCGCATAAGCTGCGTGTGATGCTAAGGTGTTTGGTTCAAAACAAGCACCACCAGGCTGGATAGGCTTGCAATCAATGCTTTGACTGCATGCGTAATCAAGATTTGCCTGCAACTGAGTATCAGAAATCCCACCCTTGGGTACACACCAACCTGATGGCTTTGCCTTGGGAGAGGGATTTGCCGGAGTACTTGGATTTGGAGTGCTTGGCGTCTTGCTGGGACTCTAAAGGCATCAAACACAAATTAATTATTGAACAATGGAATATAATAGTAAAAGTAAAGGCTATAATGATAAAGATGATCAAAGCAGAAGGTGAAGTAAGACAGGCAGTAAACAGATAAATGGTGTGGCATTCAAGATGTTTCAATTTTTTCTCATTAAGTCAATTCAAATCAAGAAAAAGCCTTTTTATCAACTATATTGTCTCTTTCTTATTAAAGAACATACATATTAATATACCTTCAAAGATGGCTTACAAATACCTCAATTAGAAAACTCGACAAAATAGAAAAAGAAAGAATACGAAGGGTATAGGGAAAGACCTAACCTAAGAAGACTTGGAATACATTAATTAAGAAGGATTTGAAGGATAATGAAAGCACATCATCAACTACATTAAATAGAGCGGAGTGAAAGAGTTCAATCCATGTAGCCGACCACATCTAATTTTGGACTAAGGTGTTGCTATTGTTGTTGTATAAATAATGGACAAAAATCGGCTCCCCTCATCATTCTCTATATTGTGATTGACCAAGACACTTAAGTAGAACAGAGAAATGAGATGGGCTTCTTTCATTATCATTCAACAACCAAATTACAAATATTCACAGGTAACTCAAAACTTCAATACAAATACCTAATATTGTTGGTGGCAAAGATGAAGTGAAGCGTGTGGTTAGACTGATCCCCAAAATCTTGAGCAACAAAAACAACAAAGCCTCAATTCTAAATTAGCTTGGGTCGCGCGTCTACATGGTTCACAAAAGTTTTGAGCATGTCCAATAAATTGGAACATAAGATTCTAATTGTTTAGTCAACACAGTAGTATGAAACAACCATATGGCAGGTTTGCTAGCCCTGAGGAAAACTTTTGAATTGGCATATTTCTAATGAGTTCATTAGTTCATGTAGGTGACAAATACACAAACCGGTAAATCAATAGATTGCAATTATACAATTTCCAAGAGTTCTTTAGCATCATGTAGGAAACTTTTGAATTGTCTTATTTCTACTATGTAACAAATCGACAAAACTAATTAAACCAACATCAAGAAGATATAAAGCATGCCATGCCACATGAAGCTTTTCTTCACATGATTAAAAATGCTGCCGCAACTTGTCACCTGGGCACTAAAAATACTACCATAATCTCTCACCTGGCTACTCTTAGAGAGACCAACATCATAAGTCGTGGTGAGATCAGGCTTGTACAAACCAAATGCCCTCTCTGAGCCTGGGCCTGGCTTCAAATTCTCATCGTATAATGCGAAGAGATAGGTATCGACTGATTTTCCAGGCATTAATGGAGTCCCAACCATTGACCTTAGATGTGCAATTAGATTGCCATTATAAGCCTTTGCATTTTCAATGCTTGGTCCAACCTCGTTGCTGTCTCCTTTGTAAGGCCACCCTGTTTCTGCAATCACAATCTCCACTCCCTTGTGTCCCATAGAGTTTAATGCAGAATATATAGCATCAACCTGCAAAACACTAACAATATTGAGAAACACGTACTGATAGGAACAGCACATGTGACAACTCGCTATACATATGACTGCATGCAGTAGTCACACCCCAATCATCTAACCAACAGCCCCCATTACAAAATTCCCACTAAAGAGAAAAATCTAAGTTGTTTTGGATTTTAAGAACAGTTTGAGGCAAAAAGATCATTAAAGAGTTGGTCCCGATATGGTCTGCCATTATGGAATAATGTCCATACTCTAAGACCAAGTAACCGAAGTGAACAAAAGAAATTATGTACTAGAATAATTTTAACTAGGAAATAACTCCAAAACAACTATCTTTAACAACATCATTTAACAAAACCTTCATAGTGAACTGATTTTTTAGTAACATATCCTGATGAACTCGCATTGGATGAATTAATGTTAAAAGCATTTTTAGTTTGGATAACAATTTGATTAGACTTCGATATCGTACAACTTCACAATAAACAGAATATATGTAAACAAACTCTACCATATAAGTGAGTATGTTTCTCAACATTCAATAGTAATTAAATCTATCCTCAAGATTAGTATCTACTTTAAGTAACAATTTCATAGTAATAAAAATCTTGCAAACCGCTTGTGGCTTCAAAAAAGAATCTAGCAAACCAAATTCAGCTAATAATGCTAAAAGGCTAAAACTTGGGGAAATCAACTCCTTGTCACAAGAAACAGAGCTCAGACAGACAATCCAAATTAACCATCCAAAAGCACATCAAAAGTAGTCCAAGTAATTTTAACATTTACACTCAATTTCATAAACAGTAAAAAAGAATCTTAAAATTCCACCAAAGCAGAAGTCTTTATTGTTAAAGATAACAAAGACTAACTACTACCAACTAATTACACATTCTTCCACAAAACTATATAACTTTTCGGCAAAACTATTAGTGAAAAGTAAAAACAAGAGACTTGTTATAATTTATGAAACATATCTGAATTCGGCTTAAAGGGTAATCAGATCTTTCAAACCAAACATCAAAAATCATCTTTAGAAGAATAAAGATTGGATCCATGATTGCGGTACCTGCGCGTCGAACATGTTGGTATACTTGATGTTGGTCCCTGAGTCGACCCGTCCTGAGTTGGGCTGGAACAGACAGAAAGCCAGAGTCTCAGGCCTTGGATCACTCTGGTAAGCAAAAAAAGGGTAAGGATTAATAGTAAACGGCGAGCCATTGCTCTCTAGAAACCCCAACAGATCCTTCATAGTCCCTGCGAAAGCCGGATCGAAGCTCCCTGTCGAGGGGGGATCAGACTGCTTGAGCACAGCCATGGAGTGCACAGTAGACACCTTGATCTTCCCTCCCAGCGACGCCGCGTTCAGTGAGTTCTGAACGTTCTGCATTGCGGGCACTAGCTGCGACACCAGACCCTGATCCCCTGAACTCATCACTTCATTCCCCACTGTGATTAAGATGATATTGCTTGCCGGGTAGTATGGAATCACATTGGTGTCGATCCACTGCTTTGCAAAATTGGGGTCGTTGGCCAGGGCGGGGATGTCACCGTTCGATGCGCCGATGACGATCCCGATACCCGTGTTGGCTAGAGCTTTGATGATCGCCGGATCAGCTCCGTAGAGCCTCACCTTCTCGATTGAGGTCGATTGGAGGAGCTTTGCCGTCGCAGAGGGCGGAGGGAGGTTGTCTGCGACTTGACCGTAGTTCACGCCTATGAATGGCTCAGAGTCTGCAAGAAAAATTGAATCTTTAGTCTCTATAACATGTAATCGTTCAAAAAGCACTGATCTTTGCGTTTCTTAGTGAGTTGAAAAGGCAAAAATAAAGTAAAAACAACAAGTTCCCTTGTTTTGTAAAATTGGGATTCTCAAAAAAGAGGAATTCTTGAAAGAAATTAATAACAAGAACGGATGTGAACTCACTTGCAGAGAAGAGGGCGAGAAGGAAAACAGAGAAGAATAGCAGATGAGGAGACCTCGCCATGGTAGAGGAGCTTTGGTTTGCAATTCTTGGTGGGCTGTGGAGAGGAGAGACGAGAGAGAATATAAGCAGGGGAAGTGGATGCGTTGCGTTTATGATGAAGATGATGATGAGTGAGTAAAAATTCAAGAATCCGGACCGACTTGTTGTCAGTGGATGATGGTGTATATGAGTAGGACCGATTTCTTTGCAATTAAGCACTCTTTACGTATGAGTTATGACAAATGACTAATGTCGGATATGTATGAGAAATACTACTACACTAACCCATGTTTAACGTGGCACAAATCTGTTATTAGGTCAAGTATGTACACATAACACGTATAATCGACAAATCTGTTATTATGATTATGGTTATGAGTAATTTTTTTTTAAAAAATCTATTTGAACACTAAGGGTCCGGACTCAAAGGGAGGTTTTTGAGATTTTTGTAAATATTAAAGGAGTGTTACAAGTTATAATTTTGAAGTCATTGATTGCTTGAGGATGACTTTGAAATAAAAAATTTTCAAAAAACCCCCCTAAGGGTCCGGACTCATGAGTCCAAGTAGCACAACTCATTTTTTTTTTCTTGATTGACAAAAAAAAAATCGACAAATTGACCCAAAAGGTCGTTTCATCTTTCCTGGAATTCTCCTATGTACAAGTCTACAAGCAACTTCTCTTGGCCCATGTTTCTGTTTTCACCTTTTTTTTTTTTCTTAATTAAATAGACTATGGTATTGTCAATGTCCCTTCAATTTAAACTTTAATACTGGACAGACTAGTACTTGAAGACCTCACAAAACCATCAATTTTCTGATGTGAATTGAAATCAATAATGCATTTAAAGTCTAGAATGCAACCTATAATTAATAGTAAGGCTTGAAACTTCAACTTGGTCGGTAATTTTGCTCACATAAAATTTAGAACTAGTTCGAAGAAATGTAATTCAATGTGAAAAATTTTAGTAAAAGTAATATTATTGGGACTCATGAGTGTTCAAACTTATAGGAGGGTCTTTAAAACTTTTTTATTTCAAAGTCATCATCAAGCAATAAATGACTTTGAAATAATAACTTGTAAAACTGCGTTGATATTTTTCAAAATCACCCTATGAATCCGGACTCAAAGAATCTAAATAATTTCGTTAAAGTGCGAAAGAACATCCAAGTTTCATCAAAAGACATTAAAAAGTTTGTTTTCTATAATACTTCATATTTGTTCTCACTCTTTATTTGATCTTAAGTTTCCAAAACTTTTCGTTCTCCCAAAAAAAAAAAAACTTTTCTAAACTTCAATTTTGACAGGATTGAACAAATTTTTACATTATTTTTACCTTGTTAGGCAATATATTAAAATCTATTTCTAATAAGTGAAGAAAAATTGTGGTTTTGTTATCTCATAACATGTCATTCTTGTCATTCTCTCTCCAAAACCCTAAAAAAACATATAATTCACTTTTGTGATTTTTGTTTTTGAACCATCGTTGATCCTCACGGTAGTTTCAATCAAATCCCTTTTGAACTTTGCATATTTAATCAAATTTGTGGAGATTGATTCATTCTTGTTGCAGCACATCTTCATCAACGGTGTTACGTGAATTTGTGTGGCAAGCTGGATTGATCTTGTCTTTAATTTTTTTATTTTATAGTTAATTTTTTTCCCTAGTTGGAAGTCTTTGATTTATCTTCTCCTTGTTGGGAAGTTTAAATTTTCTTCTCCTTGTTGGGAAGTTTAAGTTTAATTTTTTTTATTTTATAGTTATTAGTCGTTTTGTGATTCTAATAATTTTATACATTGCCATGAGTTTCAACGTTATAGAGAGCAGTCCATAATAGTCAAACTATTTCAATTTTGCATTTACAGCCAAATTAATAACAGATTGCTTAAATAAATATGATTAGTGAATCAATGTGCTTGATTTATATTTGGTCCTGTATTGACTCTGAATGATTAATGAAATTTCGATTTCTCTTAAAAAAAAAAAAAAAACATGTTGCCATTCTTTAGACTATAGTCTAACAAAAGCTGATCAATTTAAACTATTACTTGAAAAATTGGTCCATTCTTGTTACACCTAATTCTTAATTTGGCTTTTTAAAAATTGTAATTAATTTGGAGAAGTTTGAAAAACTTCGGAGAATTTTCAAAACATAATTAATACTAATCATGTATTTTTTTTGGATAGGAATAATCATTCATATTTTAAGCATGAACTGTTAACTGTAGATTCATGAACCTACTTGGAAAAAGTTTCACAATCTAACTTTGATTTGTTACGGACGAAAAAATGAAAAAGAAGAAAGTATTCATTCCATCCAACTGGACATCATTACTGAAAACTAGAGAAAAGGTTAAAAGAGGTTGGTTGCATTTCTTGCAACCTTTTCTTTGGAAGAGTAGGTTCTCTCTCACCATATAAAATTGCAGAATCCATGTAAAAAACAAAGAGAAGGCATGCATGCTTTAAGGAGAGTATAATTCGTGAGCAAGTAAACATTTTTCAAATGAGAAAGAGTGAAGCAGTCCAACAGATTCAAATTATATACCTAACTTTCAAATCTTTTATACTTATTAAATTGTTGGAAGGGCCTAACCGGCTAACACAGCATATTTCTTCATGGGCTCACTCATCAACACTTAATAAAAAACTAACGTAAAGTTAATTAACGACGGCTTTCGTGTTCTAAGTGACCGTTGATACAAGTTGATTTAAAATCACGTGCTTCTTGAACGCTTTCCCATGAAGCGGAAGTATTCAGGAAATCCAACAAACAACACTGCCCTTCTTTCTCTTGAAGTCACAAAGTAGATAATGCACATCATTATTTTGGGCCCACCCGCGCGAGCTTGTGGATCTTTGATACTATTGATATTGTCCTCAATTTTACCACCTTCTACACTAGGTGTAGAATTTTACTCTAAAAGACCTCAGTACTATTAGAGACGGGACGTGGGTCCGCACATCCCAACACATTAGGAGCAATAAGAAGCACTCTTTGTACTAAGTCCAAAAACAAAGCCCAATAACATACAGTCAAGCAAGAAAATAGAAGTGGGTACATGTTTCCAAAGGACCTAAACATCTCCCAAATACCTGCAGCCCCTTCAGGAACAAATTTTCAAACCATATATAATTATACTCATGCCACAAGGTTCAGATAGAAGCCATGATAAGTAGACACCAATTTGCCCGAATCTCCTAGCATTTGCAGGCCAAATGAAAATATTTAAGTGAAGCATCAAGCATCACCACACAAGGGTTTATGAAATCAGCCCTCAAAGTAAGATCAGACCATCTATACCAAACATATGAAGCAACCGAAAGACAAATAAAAATGGTCCAAAGACGCAAAGTTTCACAAGCACAATGAATTAACACCTAAGCAAGCGTATGATTGTCAGTACCTTGAGGTGAATCCTTTTCAGTGTACTAACTCTTTTATCAACTACTCACCAATCAAACAACTCTTCGACATCCCTCACCAGATGCGACTTTAATTCTTATTTCATGTTGAAGATTTCATAGGCCATGCTCATCGCTAATCCTTTCTTATCCCTCTGAGATTCCACGTTGTCAAATGCCACAACACCTAATATCTCCCGTTTGCCAATTCTCAAGAAGGCTAACAAGGAAAAAAATGTGCTAAACAGCAGTGGCCCAAAATAGTATATACTCCTTTCATCTTTACATTCAAGTATATGTCTAATCCTACCAAAATCTAATCTCTCTAATGAACATCAATAGACCCCCTTGCAAAACACCACATGGAGCACAGTTGTAATTAGCAGGAGAAACCAACGTCAAGCACTGGAAGAGTCCTCTTCATCCTCAACAAAATTTGCAAAAAGATATGCAAGCAAGAAAATAAAATCACATAACTCAAACGCTACATTGTCTAAATCATATGCAAGGAATTAATCTAAACAGCACAAATAGGATCTTCAAAATACGCATTTTGACTTTGATCTATTTCACCCACATCATTGCAAGCATGTAATCACATATTGATTGCCAGAAATCATTTCTTTGAGACAACATTTTATCAAATCTCACATCAAGAAACCTTTAATTAGATGTACGTCCTACCCAAGAAAAGCAACTTCAAATTGTATTTACGAGTCAACAAAATGATGCAAGGTATTAAGTTTTTACAGCAATAAGCTTTTGTTTAGATGTATTAATTAAGGGCATCTATCAAAATCCTTGAATGATGATGATGACATGCAGCATAGTAAAATGACGCAAACGATGGTTCATATCAGTGATTGGGTGAGAAGAGAGCATATAGGATATAGCTCAATGGCAATTCAAGTCCATTGCAACTTAGGAACTAAAAGCCCCTTAACGAAGTGAGAGAAGGGTGAAGAAACAAATTAACTGTCTGCTGAGGCACGGAGATTGCTGAAGCAGTGTATGCTCCACTCCTGTGGCATAGTTAAGAAAGAATGCCATGCTAAAGCAAAAATGAATTACTCCAAATTCCTGCTTTTCTTTTCTGATCAAAGTGTAATATTTTCTACACTATTTAAATAGAGCATTACTTACTTAATACCATGAATAAGAAGTTGTTCAAGAAAGAAAGAAAAACAAGACGGGAAGGAGGAGTTGCGTACCTTATGTCACCACTTAGCAGCCCAAGTTGGTCATTCTCCAATAAAATGCAACTTGTGCTGAGATCAATGGATCAAGTCCATTTGAGCAACATGACCCTCGAGTTTTCTATAGAAGAACATGGGATCTAAGTCACACAATTCGAAAAGGCATGAGTACTATGATGTTGACAATGTTTTCGACTTGTGATCAAAGCAGTCAAGTGAATGAGTGATGCAACTCCACAAGTGCTAACATCATCCAAATTTTGATTGTATAGAGCAAAAGGTTGGGGTTGGGTGGATACCACATCCCTACTGCAGTGTATAGCAAATGAATGCATCATAACCCTTTTAGTTGTCTGTGTGGGGAGAAAGAGAAAAAATAATAAATGACAAATTAGTTATGTATAGAAAATGATATGCAAAACTCAATACCGGACCATAGCAAAGTCCTGTGAAATCCTAAGTGATGAGTACCGGTTAATGCAACCAGATCACAACAACCTAAGATGATAGCTTTAAGGCGTCTAAAGGTAATGTGACAGTCAAGATTTTGGAGAAGGTTGGAAACGAGGATAAAATATACAGATGACTCTTCACTACATCTAAACTGTACAAACTGATGAGTGGAAACATAGCATGGATAAAAGTATAGACAGTTATGAAGTGCAAGTAAATGTGTGCAATTCTTTACTTTCCAACTACTCCTTGGAGGTGAAGTGAACTCCCCCTGAAGCCACCTTCCTCTGTTGTCGAAATTAAATCAGTATGAATCATTGTCTTCTACCAATCTAGAACTACTTGATCGCATCCATGCCCAGTGAGTTGGAGCAATAAAAATCATTTCATTGATAGAAGCCAGACAAAAACCCGTCATTTGGTCCCTAAACCTTGTGTTTTTTTATGCATTTGGTTCTGAACTTTCATGAAGATGTACATTTAGTCATTCCTTCACGTGGCTAGCCAAGAAGAGTACAATAGTTTATATTATTGAACTGGATATAATCTCTCAAAGTTCGGAGACTAAAAGCATAAAAACTCAAAAAATTCAAAGACCAAATGTACACTAATGAAAGTTCAGAGACTAAATGTACACTGATGAAATATTAGAAACAAAAAGCTTTCTTTTTTTTAAGAGAAGGAGACGATGCTCCAACATTTATTAACAGGGCAGGGACAAAAAGCATATAAAACTCGAATTTCATGAAAGCATTCCAAATACAATCTTCATCAATATTTTGACGTTGTGCCCTAATTAATAATTCCAAATACAATCTTCATCAATATTTTCAAGAAAGCATCCCTCGCCAGCTGTGCCCAAATTTGACATTGTGATGTGATCTATCAATCCAGTGTAAACGCAAATCAATAAACCTTATCGGTACACAATGTAAATCCTAAACCCTAGAATAAATTGCTTTGCTCAATACAGAATTTAAGAGATCTTGATCAAGAATAAGAAGAAGAAAGTAGTTTGCATACTGTGTTGATTCTATGAGAGCAAAGATGCATAACATCTCGGCTTTGTTCCAATCCAAAGCACATAACCACTTAACCAGACACTGTTATTGAACTAATTTCAGGTTCAGGTTCTTGAAATTAAAGGAAATCAAAATCAAATGAAATACCAACCTTTTTTCGATTCAGTCCGGTGAACAAGTCATTTCCTATTGTTTCACTCGCGTAATTTTTCTGAACCGCCAAAGGAGGCCTAGAAGGCTAGAACAATAGCACCGTCCCATTCCCAAAAAAATTATATCCGTGCCGTTGTTTTTTTTTTAAATTCGTAAATTATATTGATTTACTTTTTTATTCTTTAATTGATGTACATCGTGTTTTCAAAATGCGAAATTGGGGTGACGTGGAAACACACATACAAATGGCGCCTCTTGTAGAGGCGCCATTCTATCCACCTCAGCACCACACATACAAATGGCGCTTCTACAAGAGGCGCCATTCTATCCACGCTGCCACCTGAGCACCACACATACAAATGGCGCCTCTACAAGAGGCGTCATTCTATCCACATCACCACGCATCACGAATGGCGCGTTTCGGAAATACGCCATTCGTGTGCCACCTCACCACTACCTCGCGCCACCTCACGTCTCCCACGTTACGCCACACGTCTCCCACGTTCCACCATATGGATACCACGCTCCGATACCACGCATGCATGCACTGCATGCGTGGGATGCCACCACGCATGCAGTGTGCACATGGAAGCATGCATGCATGCGTGGTCACGCATGCATGTATGCGTACATGCATGGATGCATGTATGCGTATTCGTGGGTGGGATGCGAGACCGACCACGCATGCATGCGTGGTACACGAGTTCACGGGTGCGTACACCACCCGTGAACGCATTGCAGAGAATCTCTGCAACCACTGGCCCCTATAACCCCTATCGACGACCTAGGGTAATCAATGGCGCGTTGAATGTTGGTTGGGGACGGTGGGGAGATTTAAAAATAGGGAGAGGAGAGAGGCGGTGAGGTTTTCGTGATAAGAGAGGGATAGAGTAAGCGAGGAGCGAGTGAGAAGAGAGAGGAAGAAAGTGTAGAGAGAGTGTGAGGGAGATCGAGAGAAAGAGTGTGTGGGAGATCAAGAGAGGCAACCGCGATCGGCGACGGTGACGGCTACGGTGACGGCGACGGCGAAGGCGGCAGTGTAAGTGAAAGTGTGTGTGTTTGGGTTGAGTTTGTGAGCCGAGAGAGAGAGGGGAGCAGTGAGAGGGAGAGAGTGTGAGAGAGAGAGAGAGGTGCTAGAGGTGTCGCGAGAGAGAGACGTAAGGAGTGACATGTAGGGTGAGAGTTTGCCGAGAAAGAAAGAGAGAAAGGTAGAGAGTGTGCGAGAGAGGGTGAGGTGCCGTGTGAGAGTGTGAGAGAGGGGGTGAGAGGTGGCGAGAGAGAGAGAGAGAGAGGAGGGTAAGAGTGCCGAAGTGAGAGAGAGAGAGGGGGAGAGTTTGTGAGAGAGAGTGAGAGGTTGAGAGGTGGTTTGTGAGATAGAGAGGACGAGATAGTGAGAGAGAGTGAGAGAGAGAGAGAGGACGTGATAGTGAGAGAGAGAGTGAGAGAGTGAGAGAGTGAGAGAGTGAGAGGTGGTGTGAGAGAGAGAGAGGTCGAGATAGTGAGAGAGGGGGAGAGTGTGAGAGTGTGTCGAGAGAGAGAGAGAGAGAGAGAGAGAGAGAGAGAGAGAGAGAGAGAGTGAGAAAGAGGGTGAGAGAGAGGGGAAGAGAGTGTGAACAAATAGAGAAAGAGTAGTGTGTGGGTTTGGGTTTGGGATTGGGTTGAGTATGTTAGGCTTAGAGAGAGAGAGAGGGCGTGAGAGAGTGTTTGTTTTGATGTATTTAGCAAACGATTCTATGTTGGGGAGAACCGATATTTTTAATTATTCTTTTTATAAATATTTTGTTGTTGTTTAGTTTTCATTTCAATAAAATAACTATTTTTTTTCACAGGAAATATTAATCTTTTTTTTTGTAGGTAAAGGAATATTAAATTGAAGAACAAACCGGAAGAAAAATAGTAAGAACAAAATTTTATTTATTTATTTATTTAATATATTTATAGTGTAATAGATTTTTTAAAGAAAATGTGTTTATTGCATGGTGTGTGTAATTTAAATATTTTATTTTTAAATAGTTAGTAAAGAATGTGAACATCATAGTTAACAAAATATTACAAATATTAAACCCTATAGAAAAATTAAATTTTTTTGTAGTGGTGGTCGTAGTTTATTGTGTGTAGTGATAAATGCATGATAATTATTTGGCACATTTTACAAGTGAGTGGCAAATGGACCCAAAGATAAATATTATCTGTGTTATTTATTATCAGTGTTTGATTATTGCGACAAGATATCAATTACAAGTTAGTATTAATGTAGTGTCCGGTGTATACACTATTAGTCGCCTCACCATCTCCAACAACGACAAGAAGGAAAAAATCTTTTACTTACAAATTTAATTTGTACGTAAAAGTGTTAAAATTGTAAGTAAAAGTTTTTACTTACAAAATGTCGTTGGTAAAAACATCGTAAGAATAGAGTCGTCGGTAAAAGTTTACACTTACAAATTTAATTGTAAGTAAAGAGATCCTTTTTGACTTGCGAACTCACCATCATAAGTAAAAGTGTATAATATCTATTAATAAAATTTCTATTCGTTTTCAATAATATTCATTAATATAACTACATTTTTTATTTAAATATTATTTTGTTTAATTTTTGTGCCTTTCATTATTTTTTCACGTTAATTTAATGAGTTTTGTTTTGGTATAAAAAAATTTAATGAGTTAGAGAACTTAAATAAAATACAGTTAAACTTAAATAAAATACAGTTATTTATTCTTGATTATTGTTCTGATCAGTTTTTCATCAATTTGACAAACTTTGTCTTATTCGGGAGCCCAAAGCTAGCTAGAGTAGATTTAGCTGGGTAACCAAACAATGTTCCAAAGCTCATTCAACCAACAACTAGAAAGAGAAGAAAAAATAAAGTTAGACAGTTTAAAATTCATTTATAATTTTCTTCATTAAAAAAATTAAAGAAATTAAAAAAATTGAATACAACCTTCAAAAAAGCCATTGGATGTTTGAAGCTTGTAGCGACTTTGCAATAGGCTCATGCATCTTACATGCACCCAATTAATATGAAGAAAATAAGTTGAAAAGTATAGAATGCATTAGGATTAATCAACAAATGTAGGTGAAATGCAAATCAAAACCTTTGTAGAGATTGCATGTACTGACATGGATGAACCCATGAAATTAAGAGACGATGCAAAATCGAGATGAAGTGCAAGGCGAGACAATGTCAAGATGAACTCTTTGATGATTTGCGACGTGATGAAATAGAAATTAGTTGTGAGGTCAACGTGAGAGATACGACCGTGAGGCTAAGAGATAGGGAGAGAAATTGTTGGGTTTTTAACTTATTATCTTTTGAAACAACGTGTGTGCATTGGGGGGTAGGATGTGGGGGGTTCCGGGTGTGTGTTCCCACGTCCGTGTTCAAGTACGTAGCAAGATCGTTATCTTTTTTGTGCCTATCTTCTTATTTTTGATATTTTTTGTGTCTATCTTTTATTTATTTTAGATTTACTTGTACAAAAGACAAAATTCAAAATTTAATATTACATTACTGTTTCGTCCCTTTTTAGTGAAAGCTTAATTTGTTAATTAATTTTATTCTTCTTCTTCTTCTTTTTTCTAGTTTGGTAGTTTCCCTTTTATTGAGTATATATATTGTAAGTAAAAATACATATTTACTTACAAAGCTATACATATTACTTTCCTCTAAGATTCATAAGCAAAAGTTAGTATTTTTACTTGCGAACAAAAGTAGTTTATATAAATATATTTTTGTAAGTAAAAGAAATTATATTACTCACTAAAAACTATTGCCGAATTGGGTCGATATTTACTTAATAATTATTAGCTTTTGCTTAGAACTCATGAGTCATAAGTACAAACAATACTTTTAGTTACAATTTTATCAATTTTTTTACAAACTTAAGAGTCATAAGCAAATATGGACTTTTACTTACACTTTTTATATTCGTGATTGAAAGTTTTGTAATTAAAAAGTTGAATTTCTTGTAGTGAACATCGGTAACAAAATACGTAATCTCGCATTCACAAGTGTGCATGTTCTAGTCTTGTGTGAATAATGTCTCAGTGATTCTATCTCGATCGTTGCTAATATCCGCAACTGCCTTGATTTCAAGATAACTCACATCTTTCGCCTCGCTAAACTGATACTATAGATTTTTCATGTATGTCTATCTCGCTCACCTTTCGCTTATCTTCAAATCTTGCTCTCTGAATGCTTTTCTCGTCTTCTACTCTTCCGACTTATGACACCTCTAACATATTCACCAACATCACACCTTCATCCTCGCCACTCAATAGAATCTACGTAAGTCTTGCTACAGTCCTTTGAAGTATAGTCGCTTGCCGAAATCTAACCATCTCCTATTTATTATGATTCCTTTTTCTCACGTAGCGATAATGTATTGCGTGACTCTCGATGGTCAAGCAGTAAAGCATAAAGCTCTCTCCCGTAGAAATAGCGTCTCCAAGCCTTCACAATATGCACAGGCTATGCGCGAAGCTCCGAATCACAGTGCAGGGAGTAGTTATACATTTCGTATTATTATGTTTCAATAAAACAACACTTCTCGATAATATATCTATCCCATACATATATTTTATAGCAAAAATCCTTAAGAACTTCATTTAATTATAACAAAAAACAACTTCGATAGTCTTCCATACATAATATGACTCGCACGTTGTTTTTACCGTAATTTACACAAAATATAGTTGACACTCTTATTGTCGGTGAAACTGTTTAACTTATGGAATGAGATACGATAATCCAACTGACGGGATCAAATACGCGATCTGCTCTACAAATATCTGTGCACATTAGGATCAAGTACGCATTCCCAATGTATGTGCGCCCTCGACCTTACTGCAAATGAAGCACGTCTCTGAAAGCATGTCGTTGCCTCTCTCCCTAAAGTGGAATCCGCTCGATCCCTCGACGTATGCAAAACCTCAAAGTGCGTAAGTATGTCCTCATCGTGGTAGGTCGTCATTGCATGCTCTCAGCTGCTCACCGGCTCAGATGTGTTCCATCTGCTCTCTTGTGCCGAGCTACGATGCTCGGTCGTGAGCGATGCGACCGTTTTACGAAATTGCGGCGCCCTGGTCCCGTAATATTCGGGTGACTTAAACTCATACGAACTTCCCTCGAAATCAGTAAGTCGATCCTCCGAAGCTCGTTGTACCATGCGGACTCCTAATAAACGATGCAGAACTTTGTCTCGCCTCTCGAGGTAAATAGTAGCGGGCTCCCATCCACGTGCGATCCGCAACGTAGAAAGCACGTGCGTCGTACGTGCGATCTCTCCATGATATACGTATACATATATAATACACGGTAGACTCATAACACATACATGAAAATTTTGTTAACCACGCTATATTTCTTATTTCTTTCCCTAATCAAATGTACCAGTCGATTCATCTGGTTCCCACGTCTAATTTGTTTTAAAATTTATGCTCTTTTATTTACTTTATTTAATTCAGAGCCACTACATCGGCCTTTCAAGCTTCTGATAACCAAGTATTGGCGGCCCTAAGATCCAGAGGCCGCCTCATGTGGACTTGCTTTCCTCAAGGCACAGTGCCTTTGGAAACCACTCGCCACGTGTATAATCGCTTTCAATTTAGATAATTATCGTATAATTCATTAAAGTCACTTAATTTATCATTTTTAAAGAAATTAACAACGGAAGAACTTAAAGTTTATCAAAAATGCATATATATGTGAATATAAGTGTTATCGATCAAACCTCATAATGGAAAACCCCTACTTAGTCTTCGCAAGATACTGAGCGATCAACTATAACGGTAGGTATACCAAGACAAGTGTGTATCAATTTCCCAATCCCTAAAACATAATACTAAATATCAAAACATTATAATATCTACACACATACCAAAGAGCTCTCACAGAAAGTGCAAGTTAGATGAACGCACTGATGATCCCCTTACCCTCGCTAGTACTAGTGATCTGCACTCAAGCTCATCGCAAAGTTATTAGATGACGAGTCCAGAAAGTGAGGAATCCCAAGAAAATTCACCAAGTAACTGTTAAGTAAAAGTGACTGGGAATTTAAAAATACTTATAATTAAACACGCGAATAAGAAGATAATGGATATAGTTATTTCCAATTATTCGGTCAACCATCGTACAATGAAAAAATCATGCCACTACTCATCTTTGAATACGTCGGTCCATTCTTCTCCCTCTTCTACGGCCACGACCATGCAAGGAAGTAGCTAACTTGCTAACTGTGACCGCAATTGATCATATTCGAACTCACTATCTACCACTTGAAGCTTCGATAACCACTGATTAAGAATAATAACATTATAGACGATATATTTAGTAAAAACTATCGTGCCTCAAATCCTTATTTTGATCATTTCTTCGCTTGATATATATGTAATCTTTTTTATATTATCAATGCAGTAAATTATGTAGGTCATGGAAGGTAGGAACATCCCGTTTCAATTTTATGCATTTGGAGAAATTGTTAAAGTTTCGCAAGGCATCGAGTACAGCAGACCCCCCATCAATGACCACGATTATTAAGTTTGGAACGAGTAAACATGAGTTGATGGATCACGTGTATATCGTGTTTGGTATTTCGTCCACTGAGACTCTCATTACGATGACGTATCGTCATGTAATAACTCATCCATCAGGTTCACAATATTTTGTCCCCGTGTCGTTGCAAGACGAGACCCACTTCGAGTTGATGTGGTCAACAGTGGCGAATCTACCATTATCAGCGAAGGTAGATATTTATTTAACCTTCGAGCCAATCGAGCCTTATCAAAATTCTACCGTACATTCACAAGTGGTAGAAGAAAATGTGGGCATGACATGCCCTGCATCAATGATGGAAAGATTACGTATGCAATCACCTTTATGTGATGTTGTGCAAGATAGATTTGTTACTTCGATTGATGATGACATTAGTGCCCCCAGTGATGACCGTAATGAGAACCACGACAACGACATTGACGAGGACGTATGTCCCTTCGAGAATGCTGCGCCATCTGTTAATTGGGAAAGTATAAATGTTATACAGACGACCCAACCTACGAACCTCCATGGGCGGAAAACTTGCAAGATGATGAGCAATTTGCAATTGACGAGGAGGAGTGGATGGAAGAAGCAAGCGATGAAGAAGATTACCAACCATTGCCGGTGTATAATGAAATTGATTGGGAAGTGGCTAATTCTACTGCAACCCAACATTCTCATCATTCGATTGGATGGGACATGCCTAATTTTGAGTTGGAAAGAGGAATGTGCTTTGACAATAAGAAAGACTTGCAGCATGCCATAAAATTGTGGCATGTTAACAACTTTTGTCAATACCTTGTTATGGAGTCAACTACAACCTTATGGGCATTGAAGTGCAGAAGTGCGCCAGAAGCTGGGTGCATGTGGCGTCTCCGTGCTTGTTTGCGAAAAAAGAAACAATTGTGGGAGATCACTCAGTTAGACGAGCCGCACAGTTGTATAAATCCCAGCATAGAACGCAGTCATGCCCAACTCGACGCCAACATGCTTGCACGTGAGATACAAAGCATTGTCGAAATAGATTAGGCAATTGCTATCAAGGCCTTGAAAGAAATGATTAAGCTAAAATACTCACATGAAGTTCCCTACAAGCGAATGTGGGATGCTAAAAGGAAAGCAATTGCAAATGCATTCGGAGATTGGGACGCGTCATATGCTACGTTACCAAGATGGTTGGCGGCTGTACATAATAAGAGCCCGGGGACGAAGATTGAGTGGTCACATAGACAATGGGCTGCGAGATGAGATCGGGACGAGCATCCTCAATTTCGTCGTGTGTTCTTCGCATTCGAAGCATCAATCGAAGGGTTCAAACATTGTAGGCCTCTTCTACAGATTGACGCGACATTCTTGTATGGCAAATACAGTGGTAAGCTAATGATTGCCCTATCTGTTGATGGTAATGGACATCTACTTCCAGTTGCATTTGCAAAGTACGGAAAATGAATCAACCGACTCATGGGGGTGGTTTTTGAGAATGTTGCGCAAACACGTGACCGATAGAGATGGTATTTGTATTATTTCTGACCGTCACTCTGGCATTCTCGAGGCTGTTAACACACCAGCAAATGATTTTTGTCCACCAAGAGGATACCATCGTTATTGCCTGCGACACTTGACCAGTAATTTTAACACGCATTTCAAAAATGATTCGTTGAAGAATATCCTATCTCGAGCTGCTGGTCAACATCAAGTGAGGAAATTTGATGCATGCATGGAGCGTTTTGCTTATTTGTCATCAGGAAGTCCTCAGTGTCTTCAATATGTGAATGCCATTCCCAAGGAACTCTGGACTCAATCGCGTGATGGAGGCCTGCGGTACGGATAGATGAATTCTAACAGGGTTGGTATGTATTCGATAGTAGTTATGTTTGTTATCCTATATGTGTTTTCACTGTGCTGATATTACTGACACGGCATTATCTTACCATTGTAGAATGTTTTAACGGTGTATTGAAAGGGCACGATTCTTGCCGATAACAGCAATGGTTCAAATGATTTACTACAGGTTGGTGACATACACCAACCGACGCAAGAGGAAATCGATGAAGCAATATCGCACGGCTCAATTACACGAGATATGCCATGGATAAAATTGCATATTATCAACAATCCGCAAGGAGACATTACGTGAAATTGATAAATCGCGACACTTTGGTGAGTTTGAGCGCTCACTGGACGTCATGGCGATCGTATGCATAAAGGCAACAATACACGATTGTTATCCCGAGGCGGTATATTTCTTCGCAATAAATGGAAATCGTTTGGTTTCCCTTGCTCACACGTGTTAACTGCATGTGCTCATATTCGAATTGATTATACACAATTTATTGAGCAATACTACAGGATGGACGTGTACGCACGATGCTACTCCTCTCAATTCAAAGCCATCCCCGATGAGAAGTATTGGCCGACTTTTGCGACGAAGATTTTACCAGATCTTAGGTGTAGACGTGGCCGAGGGAGACCAAAGGGAACACGAAGGCAAAATGAGATGGATCTTCCTAATGTTTCGAGGACCTTGCGATGTGGCATATGTCATCAAGGACATAAACAAAGAACATGTCCGCATAGAGATCGTAGTCGAGTCCCTACTAGGAGGAACCGTTGCAGCGTTTGTCGTGCAGAGGGACATAACAAAAAAAATTGTCCATCCATATCTCAACCCCAACCCCCCAATCCAAACCAATGAGAGGATTTGTATTTTGTTTGTAAACGGTGTCAGTTGATAATTTCATAACATTTATATTAATATAGTATAACCTTATGTTACGTAAAGTAATAGATACGTATTTGTTAATGTTATAACTCATAGTAATGATTTGTTGTGAGTTTTAAAACTACTCGACCAATTTGTCTAATCACACAGTTGTAGCGAGTACACATGGAACCAGGACCATCTGATCCTTCTCTTCTACGCCTCCAATCTACACACAGGTCATCGCAAGTCTGGAGGGGTCAGGTATATACATTTAACATGTATGTGCATAATATTTATGCAAAAACGTTTAATACACACACACACATATATATATATATATGACATATTTTTTAATTGTAAGGTACATGATGTTGGGAAATGTGCCCTAGGTCAATCCATTAACAGTCTTTATGAATATATTTTAGTTAATAAAATAGAGGATTTCATTTGCTGTTTATTATAATTGATTTGCATGTTATAATAAGATCCATGGGTATTTATAAAAATATCCTAAATGTCCCTAGTCGATTATTATACTGGGAACTATAATAAATTAAGACTAGTGTGAGTCTTGATTGATGATCATACGATGATCATACGTATAGGAATACGAATCAAGATCATGAGTACTTGTTAGGGAACAAAGTACTGGACCGACCCGCTATGAGAACATCACATGGATTAAGTCATAGTTGTTTCTCATGATAGGTATATTTTTCAGTCCTTTGACTTGAGATTACCAGAGACTTCAACATTAGGAATACAGTGATTTGACGCAATCAAACGTTGTCTTTAACAGGATGATTATAAAGGTTGTGATTGGTTACTGTGTGAATAATGTGGTGAAGTTGTGTAATCGAGATAGAATTTGTCCTCTCATATAAAGAGAGATATCCAGTGGATCCCTCGATGTGTTAGACTGTTAAAAGGCCTAGTCTAAGTGAATTGATATTGATCAATGTCACTTAGATATTTTCAGTCTACCTAGAAATCGAGACTAGTACGATTGAACATGTTGGATGACAATTCCATGCCTTATGTTTGATAAAAAGGATATCGTGTGACAAAAGGATGTTATATACACTATTGATTAGGTTATATCGATTTGATATTTGTACAACTTGGGTAGTCATAATGTCTTGCTAGAGGCCGCTTATGACTTGTATACCAAAATGTGTTTTGGTACACTGCCAACGTTGTATGAGCCTATTGGGTCGCACACTGAGAATGGTTTTGCGAGATTTTAAGATGGTTCAGAAAAATGAATTTTATATGATAAAATTCATAACAGAAACGTCCTTGTAGTGTATTACACTTATACTTCTTTAAGTAGGGGTATATGTGTAATTTACTTAACCGTCTATATACAAGGGTTGTATAAATAGACGCTTTGAGTTAGAATACAAGTACGAAAGATTTTAAAAGGGCCGAAACTCTATTTTCGTTTAAGAAACAACTTAGAGTTTTTGGTATGCTCTGGATCATTTTGGAGAGAAACAAAAAGGTTTGGTAATCTCTCGAAGCTAGCACTTTAAATCTTGGCCGTCGTTCGTGTGTGGACTGCTGAAAGAGGGCGTTCGTCGTTGGCAGCGCCTTAGAGATCGATTAATCTTCAGAAAGGTATTGCGACTGAGGTATGATTAAGTTTTCATAGTTTAAAACATGTTTTAATGGAATCAGATTCGGATCCTGTTTTTGGGGTTTTTCTCAAAATTGTTTTGTAATCTCCGCTGCGCATGAACCCCAAAACCCTTCACATGATACAATGCGCGTGCGACGAAGACTGGGTGTTGTTGATCGACAGATTAATTACCATTCTCGAATGATCCCTTACCTACGATCTAGTGGCTTTTATGGTGTTTCACGCGTAGGATTTTTTAGACTTGACTGGGCTTTAATCACTGCTTTCATTGAGAGATGGCGTCCAGAGACACATACGTTCCACATGCGTTGTGGCGAGTGTACGATAACACTCCAAGACGTTGAGATTCAGCTCGGGTTACCAATTAATGGTATGCACGTGATTTGGAAGCACGAGATGTCGACTATCTCGCGGTGTGTGAAAGACTACTTGGTGCAAGACGAACCACTTCACCTTTCTGGGAATAGAGTTCGTGTTTCATGGCTCGAAGACAATGTGCCACCTATAGAGGATGACAACAATGAGGAAATGGTTCGACGTTATGTTCGTTCATACATTCTACAACTTATTGGTGGTTGTGTGTTCGCGACAAGTCGAATCAATATGTTCATTTGATGTTTCTTCCGTTGCTCGAGGACCTTCAAACATTTGGACAATATAGTTGGGGAAGTGCATGTTTGGCATATTTATACGGGGAGTTGTGTCGTGGATCTCGCTCTCGGTGCGCACGAGGTTGGTGCGACAATTCTTATACAACTATGGGCCTGGGATAGATTTCCATTTATAGCACCAAGGCGCAAGCTTGTTCCTAGAGGTCAACCTCGAACGTGTGATGAAGTAGACATGCCCAATGACGTTCCTTTGGGATATCGGTAATAAAAATGTTTCTCATGTTATTTTTAACAATTCATTGGGTCTTTTTAATTTACGACAAATTTATTGTTTTGTATACGAGATGGATAGTGGCATTTTCGGTAACTAGGACGCCACACACGTTATATCATCATTTCGTGATGCACTTGACACGCAGAGAGGAGAATGCCATGGAGTGGCAACCATACGCGATGTCATCGAGTCACTTCCACAATTATGTACTCAAGGTCACGGAGCCGGCGTTCGACGTGTCCTTTAATTTGTTTCCATATAGTTGAGTGGCATAGACCGGAAAGGGTCATGAGACAGTTTGGGCTGACACAGGTCGTGCCACCTCACTGTGATTTTGACACACGTCTGCACCGCGTCCAATTGAGAGGACACCCTCAAGAAAATTGGGCAGTGTATCACAGAAGATATATACAGTTGTGGGAAAATCGTAGTAATATGATAGCCACGATACAACAAGAAGAGGAACATTTTCCTTCATATAGTCCTCGAAAGTAAAAGTAAAGTCATACCTTAAGGTTCGAAGAGAAATGGAAAATTTTCCTTCATATAGTCCTCCCGCTCCCAAGTCAACTCTTGTTCTCCATGAAATTGCCACTGTACTTGAACTAACAAAATTTCATTATTGCGAAGTTTATGCACTTTCCTATCCATGATTCGGATCGGTTGCTCATCGTAGGACACGTCCTCCCTCAAATCAACTTGTTCCCAATTGATCATCGGCGCATGTTTGTTATGTGCCTTCCTCAACATAGAAACATGAAAGACATCATGTACACCTACTAGCTGCGGTGGCAACTCTAAGCAGAAAGCCACAGGGCCTACTTGTTTATTTATCTTAAATGGTCCGATAAACCTGGGAGCCAACTTTCCCTTCAAACCAAATCGGTAATTTTCTTTCATTGGTGATACTTTCAACAGCACATAATCTCCTTCTTTAAATACAACATCTCGATGGTTCTTGTCAGCATACTTCTTTTGGCGGCTTTGGGCGGTCTTTAACCGTTGCCTAATCAGTTTTATCCTCTCGGTTTGGTCATGCACAAGTTCCGGCCGATCAAGACAGCATCTCCAACCTCGGTCCAACAAACTGGCGATCTACACGGTCTCCCATATAGTGCTTCGAACGGTGCCATGCCAATACTTGCTTGAAAACTATTGTTGTACGCAAACTCGCACAACGGAATATACTTCTCCCAACTTCCACAGAAATCCATCACACAAGCTCGGAGCATATCCTCTAGTATTTGTATCAATCTCTCGGTCTGCCCATCTGTCTGAGGGTGAAAAGCCGAACTGAGATTAAGCTGAGTTCCCATCTGATGCTGAAACCCTCTCCAAAACTGAGAGGTAAATCTCGGATCACGATCCGATACAATAGACACCGGGACTCCATGTAATCTGACGATCTCATCTACGTATATGCCTCCTAACCTGTATGCTGAATACTCCATGGAGATAGGGATGAAGTGAGCTGACTTAGTCAAACGATCCACAATCACCCAAACCGCATCATGCCTTTTCTGAGTCGTCGGTAACCCTGAAACGAAATCCATAGCTATGTGTTCCCACTTCCATGTTGGAATGGGCAACGGTTGCAACAATCCTCCCGACTTTCGGTGGTCTGCTTTCACTTGTTGACAAATCTCGCAATTTTGAATGTAAGTAGCGATGTCCACCTTCATCCCTGGCCACCAATACATCCTACGCATGTCTTAATACATTTTGTTACCTCCAGGATGCACGGTGAATCGTGATCTGTGCGCCTCTCGGAGTAAATCATCTCTTAACTGTTTATGCAATGGTATCCACAATCTGTCTCGAAATCTCAATGCTCCATCGTCGAAAGTCTCCAATCTACGTTATCACTACTATCTCATGAGTGACTGTACCTCCCATACTCGGAATCGGCTCTTTGACAATCAACCACTCTAAATACGCCACCGCTCTCGCTCTCATTTGAACACATGTTTGACCCGCTGAGACATTTGTTCCAACAACTGAGTCATCTGTGGGTACCACCTGTATATTCATTACAATTTCGGACATTGTCTCTAGTTGCACACGGCTCAAAGCATCTGCCACTACATTTGCCTTCCCTGGGTGGTACTCAAGTGTGAAATCATAGTCTTTCAAAAATTCCAACCATCTCCTCTGTCGCATATTCAACTCACTCTGAGTGAATAAGTATTTCAAACTTTTGTGATCTGAGTAGACAATGAATTTCTCCCCATACAAGTAGTGCCTCCATAACTTTAAGGCAAACACAACCGCCGCCAACTCTAAGTCATGCACTGGATAGTTCTTCTCATGTACTTTCAACTGTCTGGACGCATAAGCAATTACTTTGTTATCTTGCATTAACACACCTCCCAAACCAATTCCTGAAGCATCGGTGTACACTGACAATTCCTTGCCGGCCTCAGGTAGAATCAAGATTGGTGCGGTAGTTAGACGTTTCTTTAATAACTGAAAAGCCGCTTCACATGTATCATCCCAAATGTAGGGAACATCTTTTCGTGTCAAATTGGTGATCGGCGAAGCAATTGACGAAAATCCCTTCACGAATCGTCGATAATAACCTGCTAACCCCAAAAAACTCCGTATCTCGGAAACATTAGTGGGTTGTGGCCACCTAAGGATTGCCTCTGTGACGGCCCCGCTTCTAATCTAGGGCACCGTCCGGCCTAATCCCGTAATTAAGCCCTAATCACAACACATTGGACCCGATTACAAATTAGTCAGCCTTTACTACCTGTGTTCTCTTGTTTAAACAATTATTTTATTTAGCGGAAGTCTTTAATATTTTAGTGGAAATATTTTTTTTTATAAAGCCTAAGTGTGGAAACCAGGAAATAACGATCACTATATATATGCAAGTAAACGGCGAACATATATAAACAAAGTGAAAGCCAAAAGTTGGGTAATCTAACACTCATCCCAATAACATCCCAAAAGATAAAGACATAAATAAACATAATACAAAAGTACCCTACGTATACGGGCAGCTACGCGCTCGGAGCTCAGAGGTAGTCGCCGATCTTCTCCTTGCCCGGCCTGGTGCTGCTCGACGGATCTACACCCACCGTCACAAACTAGACGGTGAGTATGATAATATTTAAGTGATAACTGGGGAAATCTAATACTACATTTCCAATTTAAACAAAAGGTATTTAAAAACATATGTAGCTGAAGAAATGCTGAATAAATAATGCAAGTAAATACCAACGTTAACGAGATACCCATAAACCGACACGAGCTAAGTCGAGATGATCTACGTCCGGTCGGCGGTGAGAACTATCACCTAGCCTTTTCCACTCTTGTATGGAGCTATGCTCAACATATGATAATAATCTCTCTTTTTTTCCTAATAACCTCAAATTGCGGAGCGTGTGCTCGCGTATTTAAATCATTTATACTTGCCGACAACCCCGTGATCCATGTCACGTGTGCCGCCCAAGTGTAGTGGCGAGTGCTTAGGAGACCCCGAACGACCGAAATCCTCGTGAATCCGCGCATCTCATGTGCAATGGACACTAGATAATCCCTACTTTAGTTTTCAAGAATATATATCCTAAAGTTGTTACGATTTCAACATAAGTTAGGCTACAAAGCCCCAAGGGAAGTAGAAGACAAGTCCAACATAACGAGATAACCCTATAGCATGCATTTTCTAAATATTCATTAGCCACATTCCAAGACAAACATTGAGCATATAAGGAAACATGGAGTCAATGATATAATAAACAAGGCATCATGCTATATCGATATTCAATATGAGTAGAAACAAGGAAAGCATGATGTGGGAAATAAATTAGCTAGTCTACAAATAGATCGAAAATTTATAAATGACTGGAATGAAATAAAGTAAAGAGTTCCCACAGTTTCACTTACAAGTTAACGCAAGTAGTCCTAGCTATCCAGGCCTCCCAACACCCCGACTCGTGCACCAGAACTTCCAAGAATTCCCTTTAATTCCCGAAGTTCATTTTATATCATTTTTATTTATTTAAAAGCCACGACATTAAGTGAATTTATAATATTAAACCAAAATATATAATTTTATGTCAATCTTTAATTTTGGCACATTTTTCGAGTTATATCGGGGTACCAAAAACACTCGGAAAGTCCCGAAACCATTTTTCTACCTTTTTTTTTCAATTTCTTACATTTTCTATAATTTTTTCCAATTTTTCAGGAATTTTCCAACTATTTTCCTTATTTTCCCGAAATTAAATTAATATATATAAATATATAAATATATATATATTAATTTATTATTATTATTATTATTAATTAATTAATAATAATTTATTTTTAATTTATTTTATTATATATATATATTTAATCGATAATATATATATATATTTTATTTTATTTTATTTTATTTATTATTTTTTATTATTATTATTTATTTTTTATTATTTATTTTTTTATTATTATTATATTTTTTTTATTTGGTCGAGGCGGGTCGGGTCGACCCGACCGATCACGACTGTGGTCGGGTCGGGTCTGCCGCCCGACCCGACCGGGTTCTGGGGCGGGCCGGGTTGGGCCAGGCTCGGCCACGGGCGAGCCCGCCCAGCCCCCGGCCAGCCCAAATGGGGGGGATGCACACGTGCGGCTCGCACGTGTGCATCTTCTTCCCCAAAATTCCGAGACGCAACGGCGTCTCGGTTTCGATTTCCATTTTTTTTTTTTTTTTTTTTTTTTTTTTTTTTTTTTGATCGACATCAAGATGGGAGGGAGGGAGACGACGATCATGTCGTCTCTCTCTCTCGACGAACCGCAAAAGCAAAGCGTTCGTCCACTCCCCCCGTCACCACCATCAATGAAAGCCACATTCATCAACAACAACGACACCAACAACACAAACTCACCTTCGCCTTGACGTCGCTGCCGCACCTCGAGCTCTCGATTTCCCCGTCTCCGATGACTCTCTTTTCCTTTCTCTCCCGGACTCCCCTCTCTCTCGGATCACTGTGTTTGCATGTTAATAGTGCTTTCTATCTCATCAAGTGGTATATATATGTGTTGATGGGATCTAGTATGCATTGCGCATCTCGAGGTAAATCTAATGGCTACTAACTAGGCAGTCCAGCATCTCATGTGACACAACTTGGGTGACTCCCATCATGGGAGTGTGTGGCAGCACGGATCCCAAGGTCCATCCTAAGGTTAGTTTAATTCATTACAAACTATAGGATATAAAAAAAATGTGATTTCTTGATAAACAAACTATAGGTTAAATTGATTGATGCACATTAACCCCATATGGACCATAATTAATTGGTCACACAAATTTATAAAATTTATCTAAGTGGTCACACCGATTCTCAACTCCCCGGCATTCGGTGTCTCGATTCGCACGCAACTCGAGGCGCTTTCCCGTGCGTCAAACGTCGTATTTTCCAACTAAATTAAATAACTTAATTTATGTTAAGGTAGATTTGAAATAAATTGTTATTTCCTAGCCTAGTCTCGCTACCCGGTAATTTCACTAGGTACCGTACTTTGCACGCACTCCAAGGCGTATCCCCGCTCACGCCAACTCGACGTACGTGGTTTGCAAAAATGGACTTAATTAGTCTACACACATACACAACACTAGGCATACACCAAGTACAAATATAACATTTACCTCACCACGTGCCTCGGTCAATGTGCGCGTCTCATGCGGGCCCCACGTCACGGGTCGGTGATCCCGATTAAGCAAGTTAATCAAGATTAGGAAATTGGGCCGTGACAAATATTCCCAACAAAATGGAAATTTCGTCCTCGAAATTAAATTTAACTCGAGGAACCTTGCTAAAAAGCGCACACCGCAGGGATGTAACTATTTTCCCCATCCCTTTAACCACACTCACGTGGACCCGTTCCAACATGAATATGTGATACTAACTTTCTCTTGGTGGGCATACGACTAACCTAACCGAGCCTATGGTCGTTCGTAAATTACGGACTCACACGAATCCTTTGGGGCGGATATCGATTCATACGAATACGTACACGCTCGATATCTTGTCTCGAATTTACGGACCCACTTAGAGTGATAAGGTAGACATCGGATTCACATGGACTTCGTGCACACAAACTCGATATCATTTTCCGTCAAACCTGTAGACTCACCTAAAGTCAAAACATGTGACTCGCTCAAGTTCACACAAAACCCGGACTCATATAAATCTATGCACACGTTTACTCGACTCACATAGAGTCTAGACTCACACGAGTTCGTCACATAGTCTACTCTCACTCACTTGTGAGTCTAAACTCACACGAGTCGACACACGCCTATTCTTACTCACACGAGTCCTGGCACACAACCCCTTTTCCCCTAGATCCACACAAGTCCTAGCACACGGCCTCGTCCGCCACTCTCGAAATATTGATTCACACGAGTCACCGCACACAAAGAAGATATCCTTTCAAAGGTTAAGACTCACACGAGTCGGGGTCCACACAGAGTTAGGAGTATCACACATAGTTTGCTCCTCCCCTTCGGAAGTTGACTCATACAGAGTCGTCGCACACAATTAAATATCTATCATACCTCGAAGGGTGTATTCACACAAAATTCTTCACCACTACTTACATAGAGCACATTCTACTAACTAACTCACACAGAGTCTCCCCAAGTCTGACTCACCTAGTGCCACCGCTAACTCCTGACTCACCTAGAGTAACCATTTACAACTGACTCACCTAGAGTCTATTCTAACTCAGACTTACCTAGAGTTCACTCAGGTCGAACATAAACTACAGACCGAACATAATAAAATCACGCTAAGATGCAAAATAACTCATACCCGCCATAGGTTGTCGCGTCTGCTCGGGATCCGGAGCTGCATCAACGTGGGCTTTCTCTCGCAAAGGTGGGTGTGCATCACTAAGTGACATGCACGTCAACTGAGGACAATACTCAGCGGTATGCCCTGGTTGCCTACAATGGTAACATAACCTATGTCCCTCGCCACGTGGCCTACTCGTACTCGTTAGCTGTGGACAGTATGCAGCAATGTGTCCCGACTGTCTGCAACGATAACATAGTCTATGCCCGCGTGACTCACTGTCTCCACTCTGAAAACCACGCGACTGTTGTCGTGGTGCTGATGGTGCTTGGGAAGAGCAAGTGTCTCTGGCGCTGGTAATGTTGGCCTAATCGGTGGTGGTGGTAAGGAACGTCCTCCCCCTGAGCTCTGTGTTGACGCGACATAAGATACTTGAGGTACCACCGATGTGAAACGTGAAGTCACCCCTGATCCCTGGGAGCCTCTATCCCATGTCTTGGGTGCCTTGCCACTCCGTCGCCTCCTCTCTCAAATCTGCGGCCTGCTCTAATGTCAATCTTTGCTCCAAGGCTGCCCTGTCAGCCATTACACCAAGGTAGTAGGTCTCGTGGGAAAGTGCACGCTCGTATATCTCGGTGAGAGTCCTAGCGCCGTGCGACTACGTGATAGCCAATGTCGCTCTCGGACACGCCCCAAAATGATACACATCTCCCAACTCATCTCGGACCAAATCCCCGTCAGCGCCTCGGATACCCGTATCTATCTCGGTACTCCATAACCGACTCATCGCTTCTCTCGCCTCAAACTCATAAACTCTATCCTCAACCTCATCATGACTGCCGACGGGAAGTACTGCTGATAAAACTTGGCCTTAAAGGTCGTTCATGACTCAAAGTCCCCATCAGTAGCTATGGTGGTGCGCCACCAAACGTCGGCATCTCTCTGTAGCGTATAAGAAGACAAATCTGGGCGTAGTCTATCCTCGATCCCCAAAATCCGATGTAACTTCTCCTGTGATAATATCCATCCCTCAATCTTCTCAAAGTTTCTCTCCCCGTCGAAGTACACTGACTGAAGGCGGAGAAAGTCCTTCATTAGCTGAATCCCTACTGCCGAGCCTAAAGGTGTAGGTGTGGGAGTCGGAGTCATCACTGCTACCTCTGCCGTCGAAACGGTCACTACCGGAAGAGTCGGCGTCACTACCGTGTCCTGAACAATAGGTGGGTCTAGTACAGTGCATTATCCGGAACCGCTGGGTGGTATAGTAGTAGGTCCGGTCGTCGGATGTGTGGTAGTCGCAGGAGTAGTGGCGACGACCGAGTAAGTGCGGTGATCATCGTTGTCATGAAGGCCATGAAATCGCCATCTCTTTGTCCTCGTGCCGCTACTCTATCCGCCAACCTTTGATAGTCGTCGTCTGATGTAGTAGGAGGCTGACTACTGCTAGCGCCCCCATCGCCTGTCTCGCGTGCATCCGTCATCGTCGTCTGCATGTGGATAACGATTTCCTATCACTATTACGAAGTCTACCACGTATATACGTATACATATTGAAAAAGATAGCATATATATATAAAAATTACCAACTCACTTTCACTCAATTCCCGACAAAATAATTCCTAAGCAAGGTTCATCTGGTTTCCACTTCTAGGGTGTGTATTTTATTCAAATTTATGCTTTACTCCTTGATAAATGATCTTTGATACCAATCACGAAATTAACATCAAAATCCTTATTCAACACTATGCTTTGCCCCTAAGGTTCTAAAGCCTAAGCTCTGATACCAACTGTGACGGCCCCGCTTCTAATCTAGGGCACCGTCCGGCCTAATCTCGTAATTAAGCCCTAATCACAACACATTGGACCCGATTACGAATTAGTCAGCCTTTACTACCTATGTTCTCTTGTTTAAACAATTATTTTATTTAGCAGAAGTCTTTAATATTTTAGTGGAAATATTTTTTTTTATAAAGCCTAAGTGTGGAAACCATGAAATAATGATCACCATATATATGCAAGTAAACGGCGAACATATATAAACAAAGTGAAAGCCAAAAGTTGGGTAATCTAACACTCATCCCAATAACATCCCAAAAGATAAAGACATAAATAAACATAATACAAAAGTACCCTACGTGTACGGGCAGCTACGCGCTCGGAGCTCAGAGGTAGTCGCCGATCTTCTCCTTGCCCGGCCTGGTGCTGCTCGACGGATCTACACCCACCGTCACAAACTAGACGGTGAGTATGATAATATTTAAGTGATAACTGGGGAAATCTAATACTACATTTCCAATTTAAACAAAAGGTATTTAAAAACAATGAATTAAACTAACCTTAGGATGGACCTTGGGATCCGTGCTGCCACACACTCCCATGATGGGAGTCACCCAAGTTGTGTCACATGAGAGGCTGGACTGCCTAGTTAGTAGCCATTAGATTTACCTCGAGATGCGCAATGCATACTAGATCCCATCAACACATATATATACCACTTGATGAGATAGAAAGCACTATTAACATGCAAACACAGTGATCCGAGAGAGAGGGGAGTCCGGGAGAGAAAGGAAGAGAGAGTCATCGGAGACGGGGAAATCGAGAGCTCGAGGTGCGGCAGCGACGTCAAGGCGGAGGTGAGTTTGTGTTGTTGGTGTCGTTGTTGTTGATGAATGTGGCTTTCATTGATGGTGGTGACGGGGGGAGTGGACGAACTGCTCTTGCAGTTCGTCCGAGGAGGGAGACGACATGATCATCGTCTCCCCTCCCTCCCATCTTGATGTCGATCAAAAAAAAAAAAAAAAAGGAGATCGAAACCGAGACGCATTTGTTGCGTCTCGGAATTTTGGGGAAGAAGATGCACACGTGCGGGCCGCACGTGTGCATCCCCCCCCATTTGGGCCTGGCCGGGGGCCGGGCTCGGCCCGTGGCGAGCCGGCGGCCGAGCCCGCCGCCTGGCCCCAGGAACCGAGGTCGGGTCGACCGACCCGACCGAGCCCGACCAAATAAAAAAAAATAATAATAATAAAAAAATAAATAATAAAAAATAAATAATAATAATAAAAAATAATAAATAAAATAAAATAAAATTATATATATATATTATCGATTAAATATATATATAATAAAATAAATTAAAAATATATTATTATTAATTAATAATAATAATAATAAATTAATATATATATTTATATATTTATATATATTAATTTAATTTCGGGAAAATAAGGAAAATAGTTGGAAAATTCCTGAAAAATTGGAAGAAATTATAGAAAATATAAGAAATTGAAAAAAAAGGTAGAAAAATGGTTTCGGGACTTTCCGAGTGTTTTTGGTACCCCGATATAACTCGAAAAATGTGCCAAAATTAAAGATTGACATAAAATTATATATTTTGGTTTAATATTATAAATTCACTTAATGTCGTGGCTTTTAAATAAATAAAAATGATATAAAATGAACTTCAAGAATTAAAGGGAATTCTTGGAAGTTCGGGTGCACGAGTCGGGGTGTTGGGAGGCCGGATAGCTAGGACTACTGCGTTAACTTGTAAGTGAAACTGTGGGAACTCTTTACTTTATTTCATTCCAGTCATTTATAAATTTTCGTCTATTTGTAGACTAGCTAATTTATTTCCCACATCATGCTTTCCTTGTTTCTACTCATATTGAATATCGATATAGCATGATGCCTTGTTTATTATATCATTGACTCCATGTTTCCTTATATGCTCAATGTTTGTCTTGGAATGTGGCTAATGAATATTTAGAAAATGCATGCTATAGGGTTATCTCGTTATGTTGGACTTGTCTTCTACTTCCCTGGGGCTTTGTAGCCTAACTTATGTTGAAATCGTAACAACTTTAGGATATATATTCTTGAAAACTAAAGTAGGGATTATCTAGTGTCCATTGCACATGAGATGCGCGGATTCACGAGGATTTCGGTCTTTCGGGGTCTCCGGCACTCGCCACTACACTTGGGCGGCACACGTGACATGGATCACGGGGTTGTCGGCAAGTATAAATGATTTAAATACGCCGAGCACAGCTCCGCAATTTGAGGTTATTAGGAAAAAAAGAGAGATTATTATCATATGTTGAGCATAGCTCCATACCAGTAGTGGAAAAGGCTAGGTGATAGTTCTCACCGCCGACCGGACGTAGATCATCTCGACTTAGCTGTGTGGTTTATGGGTATCTCGTTAACGTTGGTATTTACTTGCATTATTTATTCAGCATTTCTTCAGCTACATATGTTTTTAAATACCTTTTGTTTAAATTGGAAATGTAGTATTAGATTTCCCCAGTTATCACTTAAATATTATCATACTCACCGTCTAGTTTGTGACGGTGGGTGTAGATCCGTCGAAGAAGACCAGTCGGCAAGGAGAAGATCGGCGACTACTTTGAGCTCCGAGCGCGTAGCTGCCCGTACACGTAGGGTACTTTTGTATTATGTTTATTTATGTCTTTATCTTTTGGGATGTTATTGGGATGAGTGTTAGATTACCCAACTTTTGACTTTCACTTTGTTTATATATGTTCGCCGTTTACTTGCATATATATGGTGATCGTTATTTCCTGGTTTCCACACTTAGGTTAAATTGATTGATGCACATTAACCCCATATGGACCATAATTAATTGGTCACACAAATTTATAAAATTTATCTAAGTGGTCACACCGATTCTCAACTCCCCGGCATTCGGTGTCCCGATTCGCACGCAACTCGAGGCGCTTTCCCGTGCGTCGAACGTCGTATTTTCCAACTAAATTAAATAACTTAATTTATGTTAAGGTAGATTTGAAATAAATTGTTATTTCCTAGCCTAGTCTCGCTACCCCGGTAATTTCACTAGGTACCCGTACTTGCACGCACTCCAAGGCGTATCCCCGCTCACGCCAACTCGACGTCTGTGGTTTGCAAAAATGGACTTAATTAGTCTACACACATACACAACACTAGGCATACACCAGTACAAATATAACATTTACCTCGGCCACGTGCCTGGCCAATGTGCGCGTCTCATGCGGGCCCCACGTCACGGTCGGTGATCCTGATTAAGCAAGTTAATCAAGATTAGGAAATTGGGCCGTGACAGCCTCGATCTTCGTAGGATCAACTGATATTCCCTCTGTATTGACCACGTGTCCTAAAAACTTTACTTCAGAAACCCAGAACTCGCATTTGCTCAACTTAGCATAAACTTGTTTTCCCTCAAGGTCTGCAACACTTTCCTGAGGTGTTTCCTATGATCTGACTCAGTCCTGGAGTATATCATTATATCATCTATAAACACAATCACAAACTGATCGAGGAACGGTTTAAAAACACGGTGCATCAAGTCCATGAACATAGCTGGAGCATTGGTAAGCCCAAACGGCATTACTGTGAACTGGAAATGTCCGTACCGGGTACTAAAAGCTGTCTTCGATGTATCTTCCTCCCGTATGCGCAACTGATGATACCCCGATCTCAAATCTATCTTAGAAAAGAACTTTGCTCCTTTCAACTGATCAAACAAGTCTTCGATCCTGGGAAGCGGATATTTGTTCCGAATAGTCACCCTATTCAATTGTCGGTAATCTATGCACATCCTCAAACTCCCATCTTTCTTCTTCACAAACAATACTGGTGCTCCCCACGGTGATACACTCGGTGTTATGAAGTCTTTTTGAGTCAACTCCTCTAATTGTGTTTTTAATTCCTTCAACTCGGTAGCCGCCATGCGATAGGGTGCCTTAGAAACCGGTCTCGTACCAAGAATAAGGTCAATCATGAAATCAATTTCCCGATGGGGAGGGAGTCCCGGAAGGTCTGAAGGGAACACATCCGAAAAATCCCTAACCAGAGGAATCTTTTCAATTAAAATTTCTTGTCCTTCTTCTCCCATGGAGGTCAAACTTGCAATAGAATTTATCTCTGCTAATGTCGCAACTCTACCTCGGGTGGTAACCTTAGCAAATGTACAGCCTCTGAACTCGAACGGTGGGATGCCCGGAATCTGAAAAGTTACGGTCTTATGGAAGCAATCTATTTTGGCGTGATACGCCTCCAACCAATCTATGCCTAACAATGCATCATACTCTAGGCACTCTAAGACCCGTAGATCGTACGGCATCGTGAGATCCCCAATTTTAATTTTACACCCAACACATATCATATTCGGATAAATTCGTTCACTAGAGACTGTGCTTAGAATCAAATAAGTGTGTGCTCTAACCGGTGTCAACCCCAAAGCATGGACAACATTCCCCGATATAAGTGAGACAGTAGAACCAGAATCAAACAATGTATTCATATCTTGGTCATTAATTGATACCATACCTGCAACCAAATGATGCGTGGCCTCCCTGTCTTGCTCAACAATTGCATGGACTCCTCTTCGAGTAACTGGGGCTATGCTCCCCTCAGATGGTGGTGCATTAGGGCATTGGCTCTGGTAGTGGCCCGGTGTCCCACACCGATAACATATCACCTGTGGCCTCTGACAAGTCGGAGGCGGTTGCACGACTTTCCCTGATGCGCTCGACTTTGGCCCAGTCAGCCCTCTACCCTTACTTCCCTTCAGTTGAGACTGTTGATGAGGACGTGGTGGCCTGTAAGCCACACCCTGAGTAAACGAGGGTGCAGAGATAAGAGAGTGTGGGGTAGTCCCCGTTTGAGAATGTAGGACCTTCGGTGTTGCATGGGTACACGTGAACCCACTAGAGTATCCTCCGACTCTGCTCCTCTTATGATAGCTTCCCTGTAAACTGCTCCCATGCCTGTTTCTATTAACATCCCGATAGTTGTCCTTAATTGTTGAACGTTGAGAGGGCATAACCTCCTTGTTTTGATCCAGCAAGTAAGCTGCCTCACAATGTCGTGCACTTGCCACTGCCCGTGCATAAGTCTCTGGTAAATACGCAGCCACACTAGTTCTGATATGAGTGTCCAAACCATCTACGAACCTAGAAACTCTCTCCTGCATAGTAGCCACATAATCAGGTGCAAAGTCTGACAGCTCATTGTAGTCTGACTCGTACTCCCTCACTGGCCTGTCGCCTTGTACTAGGTTTAGAAACTCTCGCCTCTTGGCATCCCTAACCACCGAAGGAAAATATTGTTCATAAAATACAGTCTTAAACTTAGACCATGTGTCAATCGGTTCCTCTGTTCTCTTGACTGACTTCCACCACTTGTGTGCCTTTCCTTCCAAAAGAAATGTCGCCAAGAATACCATGGTACCACTATCAATTTTCAGAACTTCTTGCCTTTTTTCCATACAAGAAATCCATTCCTCAGCCTCTCCAGCCTCAACATCACCATAAAAGTGTGGTACATCATGTTTCATGAACTCTTTTGAATCTTGAGCATTCTTAGTGTTTCGCACTAACCTCGGGTATCGGTATCACCGGATCTATTTCGCCCCATAACCGATCGGATGCGTCCCTTCTTCCCTGCGAAGCCTCTAGTATAGGATCCAAGTCCGCTCCTCCAATATGTGGTTGCATCTGTGGCAGTGGATCCCGCGGTGCTCCCTGCCCCCTAATCGCTACCATCAACTCAGTCCTTATGCGCTCCTGCGCTGCTATCATATCCTCAAGTGTTTTACGATGATTTTTGGTCATCTCTGTCATTTGACGCTCCATCTGGGTACGCCATTGTCTATCATCCATCTCCTGTGTACCCCTGGCACTATCCCGACCATAGGAACTTCCACCTCGAGTACTCATTATACACTGTGAGCAGTTCAAGGGAATTAGTCCGACAAGTCAAGAGGATATCTAAAATATCTAAAAGCGATAGACACATATAACACAAAGCAAATGACATCATATAAATGTTTTATTTCAAGATTTCAATCCCTTCCCATCCTAGAATTAGTCAGTGTGCAACTTAAGTCGACTTGAACCAATGTCCCAAACCATTGATTTATTCGACTTAAACTTAACCTTACGTTTCCCTAGGTTCTAATAACCTAGGCTCTGATACCAACTGAAACGACCCTTCCTCGACCTAAGGTCGGATCGTCCGGCCCAGACCGCAGTTTAAGCCCAATACCTTAACTAGGCCCAAATTGCAGTCTGGTACGCCTAAACAACCTGCGGAATCTATATAGACAATATGGTAGTAATATACGAAATTCAAAATTAATAAATACCATATGTCACCATAAACCAAAGTATTGAATATCTCTAAAGCTCCTGGTTAAATCGACAAAATATAAAATCTCCAAATCCCTCAAACGCTCATAAATAAATAAAACTAATTAAGGAAGGTTTATCTACCCAATAGTCTTGCCTGAAATACAACCCCTATAAATAATTCTCAAAACAAATTAATATTAATAACACGTCAGGCTCACACAACAAAGGTCTTCAAACGAGAACTTTCCCTTTCCCCGGTCTACCGCACTCGATGATGGACCTGTATTGTAAGTGGGGTGAGCTAAAAGAACCATCAGAGCCCAATAAGAGAATAACTACACTCAAATATCAAATGTGCAAGTAATACCTATAAAACAAAATAATACTAGCATGTCTTTAAAATCAAATCAAATATTAGCCATTGATAGAAGAGTAGCAATTCCATAAAGAGTAAACATTTCATGTTCCATAAAGTATTTCAAACACTGATTGATAATTCAAGTATTGTAAAGCATAAATAATCAAGTTTAGCCAATGCAAATGGATTTCAAGAGAGATACATATGAAATAATAGAATATAAATGCAAGTCCATGGTTTCATTTGTCATTGCCTCCCCTTGTCGACCAAAAACCAAAATATAATAAATATGCGTGGGTGACTTGATTCCACCGTATGTCCACGGCTCCTCAAGAGGCCGGGTGACTTGGTTCCATTGTGCATCCACAACTCCCCAAGAGGTCCTTGCGATGGGTGACTTGGTTCCACCGTTATTTACGGCTCCCCAAGAGGCCCTTAAGTATGTAAGGTGACTTGGTTCCATCATATGTCTATGACTCCCCAAGAGGCCTTACATAAAGTCAAACAGGGTAGGCAACAACTCCATCCCAAGTCCTTTAGTTAAAATTGTGAGTCTAAGTATACTAATAGCAAGCCACATTTGATAGATGAGCGAAGCTCCCCACTTACCTTGACTCGCCGCGACTCCTATAACCTCCTCTTGCACGCTCGAGGTTCGATGTGAACCTTCATGCGATACTAAACAATTTATAAAACATCACATCAATGCATATTTCAATATAAAATTACCAAATCATTAATTTATTTGTCTTTGTGGTCCACTAATGTGGGGTCCCACGAATTTTGGTATCATTCGGGTTCCTCGTCGGGGTCCCATGTTGTGTTGTTGAGGGTGGGACCCGTTGACTGGTCCCTCGGGGAGTGCAAACGCACACTTAGTTGAGTGTTGAGGGGTTGGGACTTTCCAACCCCTCTAATAATTTGTGCAGGATCATTTGGTCCCTGGTTAATTCCAGGGGCCAAATGATCGCCCCAGGGGTCAAATCCCCTGGATTAAAATCCAGGGGTCGATTTGACCCCGTGGAGTATGAACCAGGGGCTGTTGCCCTCCGGCTGGCCGGCCAAGGACCGGTGAGTGCCGGCCGACTGTCGGAGGCGGAGTTAGACCACGGAGGGGTGGCTTTTGTCCACCCCTCTCTTCCCTTATTTTACTTTGGGACAACCTAGGTCCGACGACGGCAACGGTGGAAATAGTCACCGCCGCCGACGACCGACGCCGCCCTCGCCGGTGTCCGACGCACGACCCTCGCGCCGGCGACCGACGCCGCCCCTCTTTTGGGGTCTTTTCCCTCCCTTTTTTCCTCAAGAAACATAAAGTAATGTATAGAAGAAGATGGAGAAGAAAAGATTACCTTCAAATAGGTTCAACTTGGCCTTACTTTACTCCATTACCATATTCCTAGCCTCCTCTCTTCACTCTCAAATTTGAGTAATGCAACCCAATGAGGCTAGGGTTTTCTTATCACATATTTATATAGGATTAGGGTTACAAACTAGGGTTGTACAAAATCCTTCAAAAAAATCTAAAATGCCCTTATGGACTTTGGGCCCAAATCAACCTTGTTATTTTAATTATTTTCCTTTGAGTAGATTAGTTTTTAAAGAAAATAAATCAAATATATACCACACACATAATATATACACAATACACAAATTATATGGTTAATTACTCCTTTGCCCCTCGACGCAAATGTTTTATTTTCTGGGTCGTCACATGATGAATGATGATTTCTTTTTCACAACATCCAAAAAGGTTAGATTTTTTTGGTTCATTTTTTACTTGATACTTATAAGTAGAAGAACTCTCTGAAGATTGTTTTATTAGAGGTTTGATCAAATGCCAATATAAAGGCAATCTCAGTTTATGAATAAAACTATCTTCAGAGAGTTCTTCTACTTAAATACTTGTATTCGTTATTACTCTGTTTTTCAGTTTTACCCAATATTTAGGAGTGAACTGATTTTCTAATGCAGTTATTACTCTTAGGGCTGCTTTGTAGTTGTTTTATCTGATTTTGGTGGTGGGCAAGTACTTGTTCTAAATGTAGATGCAAATATGGCCATATGCTATCTGTTTTGATATGAGCTTTGGTGGGCTAACCATGAGTTCTGGTTAGTTCTGCTTAGTTCTGCTCAATATTGCTATGTTTTTCTATGTTTAAGATAGGTTTGCATTGGACATGTTCTCTTAAATATATGTGTATTTCAGTCAGCAGTTCATGTTTTTATAGTTTTGTCTATAATGGTTTGGTTATAAGCTCAACATTCATATAATGATAATGGTGTTGGTTTCATTATTTGGACTTCTTTTATGGTGATGGCATCAAAAATATTTCAGGAAGTCCATGTAGCATGCAATCATTCGAGTTTGGAAGGGCTCATGTAGTCAGGCCTAAAGGGAGGCACAAGTCACAATAGTTTGGCTACATGGCATTGGAGATAACGGTTCAAGATACACCAATATGATTATGCAATGTCATTCATCTACTTGTGTTAATATTGGAAAGGTAACTCAATTCTATTTTTAATATCTTTCTTTTGTAATAAATTTGTATACAACATTTGATTATTGTCTCTAAATCTCTTTATCATTTCATATTTGAAACCATGCTTTAGAGAATGTTGATGGATCTTGTTTTAAAGGTGGCTAGCTAGGCTGCATACATTTTAAGGCCTGAACTTGCAAAAGCTTACTACTTGTATCTAGTTGATTCTTTTTGAACTTGTCAAATGGTTGCCACATTGGTGTTATCCTTATACATTGCAGCTTTGTTTCTGCCATTATTAGTTGTATGTGTGAATTGATATAATTTTCTAT
Organism: Stephania japonica; assembly: GCA_039657345.1. Taxonomy (NCBI): domain Eukaryota; kingdom Viridiplantae; phylum Streptophyta; class Magnoliopsida; order Ranunculales; family Menispermaceae; genus Stephania; species Stephania japonica. Next base: position 9,681,377 of record CM077559.1, on the reverse strand, counting down.
TTCAACTATCTATTCATTCATGTTTTTAATAGTGTTGGATGTCTTAGATTACCCTGACCAATGATTGCACGGTGAGGCCTAGGCAATTTGAGACAAAATTGACTAGGCCCTAGTTCTTAAAAAGCTTATTAGGATCCTTAAAGTATATATCGCATCATCTTTGCCTTCTTCTCTGTGGTTTTGAGTGATAGTCTCGTTTTCTTATAAAGAGAAACAAATGAACAGAATGTATATTAGATATGATATGATATAATGATATGATATGATATAATGATTTATAATAAAGAGAAACAAATGAACATAATGTATATTTGGGTTTACAACCTTATATGGTAGGTATGCAGGGGAGAGAACATTTCTATTAGATGCTAATAAAAAATTTATAAGTATAATGAACAATTCTTTTATTATTAGAAGGTTATAGTAATGCTTTGAAATATTTTGAGAACTCTTTTAAAATATTTCAAAACGCGTACTAATAATTAGAAGGTTATATGCAGATAATAGTGACTTGGAAACTGAGGTTTCTGCATTTGACATAATATGATATTCCTCATGCGTGCTTGAACAAAATCTTCCTCGAAGTACTTCTCGTCCTTAGAGAAGGTATGATTTAATTTTGTTTCATCTAATATTTATGCCTTTCGCCGTTATATTGGAGGACACATTGGTAGTGAAGTTATCCTTGATTTTTTCCTATTGCGCGTTAAATAGGTAATGATGTGTTCTTTCCAGCCGTGGAACTACTAATTCCTTCAAAATAAGATAAAATCATACAAATGATTAAATGGGTCCTAGGAGAAGATAATTAATCATATCAGTTTCAAACATCTAAATAATTCTAAGAATTTGAACACTTAATGTCCATTCATTTTAACAATAAGCACAAGCCATCCTAGTAACATGCATTCCTTTTCAAATGGGTAAAAAAAAGAAAAGCATCGAAAGCGATTTTGTTCGTTGATGTTTAGTAATGAAAATTTAGGATGAATCTTGGGGTACTATGTCGGTGCCCCCATGTCACACCATTCTTGTTACTTTATTACTTTGATTGTTAAGTGTCTTATCACTTCTTAAAATGCGACGTATCTTCAGTTTGGTTGATATGCAGGACAAGTGTAAGCTTGGATGAATAAATGTCTGCATGTTGCATTTATTGGGAGCTTTATCTGCTCATTCTGACTGTTCATGATTCATTTGAAAAATTGAGGGCTGGATTCATGCACGTGTTTTCGTGTGTAGGTGGGCTTGCATGTACGAGACACACAAGAACTAAGACTCGGATTCATGTACGTGTTTATTCCTTCCCATTGTTTTTACGGCGAAACATTAATTTCTTCTTCGTTGGTTGATTAAGAACTGCGTGAGCCATGCATAGCGTTTTGACATCGAGAAATTCACTAGAGGATGCATCGGATTTGGGTCAGTGCTTTTGGTTTGTGACACTGAGCTCTTACCTTGTTCCCATGCTAATTTGTCTAGCAATGTTAGTTAACCTTAATTATCTGCTAATCACAACTTGGTCACATTTATTTTCTTTTAAGCGCTCCCCAATAGTTTGGCAATGTCTTTCAAAAAGGCGATCGAGTAAGTTTCGAAACACAATGGAGTACCCAATTGTGGATGCTGATGTAAGTGTGAGGGCACACACAATTGGAGGGTTTATCTGAACACAGTCATATGCCATCTCTAATCAGGTAAAGCCCTCAAACCACTTTAATGTTTGTTTTCAAATTCCGTTTCTTTTGTTTGATATCTGCTTATAATGTTTTTTCCTTTATGGGTTGTGATGTAACAAATTAAGAACCATTAGAATTGTTTGTTTGCTCCTTTGCAGTAACCTTTCGAAAGAGGGATGCATAGGATTGATAACTTAAAGTTTCAGTCATAATCCTACCAAAAAAAAAGTTTCAGTCATAGTTAATTTCTACCATTCGAAGCATTTGTAAAACTCTCTTATTGCCTAACCATTTGTAAAAGTTGATTTCTTTTGTTAACTTAATTTTAAGCATTCCGAATGTGGTTTGTAAGATTGTTTATTGTGGTCATGATTTGATGATTTTGTTTGGAAGGTGAGAAACTTATCTGTTGTTGTTAGATATTTAGTTGTAACGTAGATGATGAGAAGACCAAGTTTTTTGTGTTCATTAGAGTTTTTGACAAAAATTTGATACTTTTTGGGTTGCCATTTTGGTTGAGCTCATTTGAATTTTTTTCCCTCAATGTTCTTCGATCAAAAGATATGCTACACTATTATTGATTTTTTTAATTTTTGTTGGACAGGTTGCAAAGAAGAAAAGTTGCAAATTCGAATTCGAATGTGTACTTGTCTTGTCATGTTGCATTCATATGTAATTGTTACATGCGTAGTTTTCTTTTTTTTGAAAATATATGGTGTAGCTTTTTTTTTTGAAAATACATGGTGTAGCTTTTAGTTGCTACAATATTGAAATTGTTATTTGAATTTGAATTTGAATTTAGATATTGTTGATATTTTAATTTTAGCGCAATGAATTTGATTGTTTAATATGTTGTATCATTTCAATAGTCTTTATTGATTATTTTTTATTTGTCATACAATTTTAATGATATTTAAAAATTGTCGTTAATGATCTTTTATGATAGTTGTTCAATGTCATTGTATAGTTACGATGACAATTTTTAAGTGTCATTATACGTTAAAGATGACACTAAACAAGATGACACTAAACATGTTGTCATTGTAAGTAAATACTTTCCACAACACCCCCATTCTATGACTGTTGAAAACTGTCGTCTTATACTTTTAACGCCAGTTTTTAAATGTCATTAATATGCAAATTTCTTGTAGTTATTGCAAATTTCTTGTAGTTATATACTAAGCTTGTTAATTAATTTTACTTGTTGTGACTTATTTTTTCTTTTGTATTGAAATAAATATGATTTGTTCTTTATTATTATAGGTTATTTTCTATAAAATATATGACTTTTATATATGTGAATATCAATTTTGTATACCTCAAAGTTTAACTTATTTTCTTTTTCTTTTTCTTTTTTTTTGTACGAAACTATGATATATATGATGAATGAAGTGTATTTTTATGATGGTTTTTTTAGAAACTTATTTCGTGTTCTCCTATTTTGATTTTTTTTTTGTATTGATATACAAAGAGACAATTATTGATACACTTGAGTTTATGTATTCAAATTTGATTAAATTCTATTGAAATATATGGAATGTACGAATTCATTGGTGCCGTGGAATGTATTAACCAACCACCAACCGGAATGAATTAGGAATGTATGAATTCATTCTATATGAATTTAGGGTTTATGATATATGAATTCTGTATTGTTGCAAATATTAATTTAGGGTTTAGTGTAATATATGAATGAATTAAACCTTAAAACCGTAAATATGAATTTTGAATGAATATATATACTTATTCTAAACCCCGCTTAACTCCAATAACACCCAACAAATCAATTACTCGAATTATATCTATTACTCGAATTAAACCCTCAAGTGTAAAGCCTAAACCCTAAATTAGCTTGAATTTAAAATATTCAATTTTACATTTTTTGACACCCATTATAAAGTCTCTCCCCACTTTTAAATTTCTCCTTTTCCATATAAAATCCTCAATTTCTATTTATTTAGTCAAAATATTTTTTTTCATATTTTTCCCCGTATTTTCTTCTACATTTTCCTTTTTTTTCTATTTTTTCCTTTTTTTCTATTTTTTCTGTGAATTGGCGACGGGGTGTCCCGTCGCCAATTGACGTGGCGCGCCACATGTCTCATTCTCTTTTTGCCAAAGCCGCTATTCATTACACATCATCACAATCGCGCCTCTACTAAACGCGAAATACATTACTTTTGTAATATCTCAAAAATTTAACTTATTTAACGAATTTTAAAGAAAAACAACATTACCCCCCCCCCCCCCCCCCCAACATTACTTTTTTTTTTTTTTTTTTTTTTTTTTTTGACAAAAATGTAAACGTGGAGATTTATTAGTACAAGTATAGTAAAGTCACCAAGAGGTTGATTTTATAAAGGAAATATAGCAATTTAGCTAGCATAAGTACCAAAAAGTTACGGGGTTCGTGTCATTACATGAGTAACCTCATTCGCTTGTCATGAGCCTTGAAAAAAAATAAAACTAAAAATTTAAATTTTTTTGCAAAGGAAAATGTTGTTGTGCTTAGGTATAGACAAGCAAATACTGGTGTCTCTTGACTTTCACATTAAGATGTGTGTATATCTCAATATGTATCGCACTGATGTAGACAAGCTTGTGTTGTTATGCGTGTCGTTGCCGAGACGTGATAGGAGGACCCTTTTGCAAAAACCTTATTTCTAATTATACCTAGTTTTGAAAACACATTACATCCTAACTTTGATGTTGCTTATTTTTATATAATAACATTTTTTTTTGGAGAAAATTATACAAAAACTTTTGAAGCTTAAAAAAGTATACACGTCTTTGCAAATCAAGAAGGTAAATCAACCTATCACAACATTTTAACGAGTGAAATAAAAGAGATATTATATTATATATTGAAATTGAAATCACCTTAATTAAAATAAATATAATTAAACTAGCCCTGTAGCCCATTACAAGAGAAACCTACCTCAATTTTAGGGGAAGTATAATGAGTAATAACACAATAACACGACACTACTGATACGGGATAGTAGTGAAACAGTATTGATCTTATGCGGGTTAATATCATAAACAGGTTAACACGACTACACACGTACGACAAACCATTTATGACCCATTTAACTCGTTTAAAATAATAATATAATGTATATGTGTATTACTTGATTATTAGAAAACAATAATTTACATAGTTTTCAGAAAAATGTATTATTTTGAAAAGAATTTTATATTTTAGGTTACATATATCGAATTATAAAATAATAAATAAAATAATATATTATATAAATGGGTTTGGTGGGTTTGACAGGATAACATGAAAATTTAACAGGTTAATGTTAATTAGCTTATGCGGGTTAATGTTTTGTCACCCCTACTCAAATTTTACGAACGAACATCAAGGATCCATGCTATAGGAGTACTTGGACGTGTGCGAGGATGTACGAATTTGAGCCAATCAGTTGGGCCTTTACTCTCGGATCCAATTAAAATAATTGAACAGTACCCAAGTGACAAAAGCCCATCAAAACAGACAAATCCGTCGCGTTAGAAGTTTCATTCCAAAATACAGTACTACTATCGAGGTCGGTCAGCGCGTCGTCATACAGATTACTCCAAAAAAATTGAACAAATTGGACGTAACCAAGAGGGAGCGCACTCACAGCGCGATTCGATTCGCTCTCTCGTTCGTTGCGTCCCCAAATCTGATTGTTCAATTTTGTCATTACAATAGCGATTTCTCGACTCGCAAATTCAGTTTCATCAGGTCGGAGGGCTTCTCCGATCCGAGAGATGATCACTCGGTCTAAGCTAGTCGACCAACTCAGAGACTATCAGATCCGATCCCAGCACAAGTGGGCCAAGCTCACCATCTTCTCTCCCAAACCCCACTTGATTACAAGGTACGCACCCCTCGCTTTTACGATCGGCCTTTCTCAAATTAGGTTTTTCGCGATTGCTAATCCAATACACGCTTTCTTGTGATTTTATTTTACACATAGACTATTGTAGCATCTATAGACTAGTCCCCAGAAAGAAAAACCTGTAGAGCTCTATTTTATAGATTCTAATTTCTAGAAACTAACTTGGGACATTTTGATTAGGAGGGGTTTAAGTGATTTGGGAAGGGAAGCGCGCCATCAATTGCGCTAAATCAAGCGTAATGGAAGAGTTTGATCAATGTAGGCGACCCCAACTAATTTGGAAACTAACTTTTTAATGCGCTTTAGAAGTTATGTTTAATGCCTTCTCCATTCATTTGCCTTTCCATTGCTATCCAATGCAACGAAATTGTTTTTTTTTTCATTTGATTCTTAGTTCGCGTCGAACCTTCTTTCGATAGTGTGGTTCCTTTTCAAATAGCTTTATTTCTTAGATGAAGATCTAAACCCCATTATCTATTTCTTGTTTTCTCATAAAAATAGTAACTAAGGGGTGTCTGATTAGTGGAGTTTAGAATTTGTGCATTTGAGGTGTAATGTATCTTGAATGATAGAATCATTTATAACCTTCAAAGATCAAATCTTCTTAATTTTTTTTTTTCAAGATACTCTTTCAAAATTCAGCTCAATTCAAAGGTTTAATACTTTAATTCAAGCTACTCCTAGCAATTTCATATGTAGTATTGGAATATGCACAATTCTCGAGTTGGGTGCTTTGATTTTCAGAAGTTTAGGAAACTGCATCTTATTTTGAGTCAATTTCAAAAGCTTTGCATTCATCATTTAAATACAAACGTATGCCTGAATTGTGTAGAATACTTTGTAGCACTTGGTGTCTTGTCCTAGTTTACTTGAGTTTTTTGGTTGTCTAGTTTGGGGGAAATTTTATGGAAGGTTTAATTCGTGGGTATCATCAATCAATGCAAAATTCATGGAAAGGCGGAACATATTCAAAGACGGTTTCCAAATGCCTCGGTTGGAAAACTCGTTAAATTAGAAATTGAAAAAAACATTGTCAATATAGGGATAGACCTAAAGATAACTTGTGTTGCGCTAATTAGGAATATGGAATCACATTATTGAGTACATTAAATCAAATGAAGTGAAAGAGTTTGATTCATTTTGTCGACTTGTTAAATTTTTCATCTTGAGCCCGCTCGCACATGGGGTTTTATCTTAAAAGGCCCCAAATTTTTCATGTATGCCCGTAGATCTCCGTCAATACTGATATTACCCCTTACTTAACCACTTTCAATTCTTAGGTGTGGGGTTTTATCTTAAAAGGCCTCAGTACTATTAGAAGGGAGATAATCACTTATATACTTCATTACGAAGTTTCACTTAATGGATGTGGGACTATGATTTCAGTCCACACATCTCTAACACGACCCCAACTAATTTTGAGCTGGTTATTACTTCCAAGCTATCAAATAGGGCAAGAAAAGTTCATTGATTAGATAGCTGTGATTTTCAAAACTAGTTTATCTTTCTAAATTCTAACTATGAGGTGGAAGGTATCATCTACGGCAATGTGAAAGGTGAAATCATGTGTGGATCCAGATCCCTTATCACTTCTTTAATAGTTGGAACTTGGATCCTTGATTTTTTATTTTTTTTTTAGTTTGATATGTTTCCATCACCACATGCTGAGATGCACCAAGTATTTTGTGTATGCTGCCTCGTAACATTATTATCTACCGCAGCATATTGATAGAAAGAACTTGACAAAAAAATGAAAAAAAAAAAAAAAAAAAAAAAAAAAAAAAAAAAAAGAAAAGAAGAAAGGAAAGGAAAGACTAGCCTCACTGGTCAGGTTTTAAGGAGAAAGCTTTTCCAATTGGATCAAAGTAATGATATGGAATCGGACCCCCTTTTTATAGGAAGTAATCCGGAGGGTCTTAGGCCCTCATAGGATGGTTAGCTACCTCAACAATCAAATTCCGTTCAGCTCAGGGTCTCGATTAACTGGTTCTTCTGATCCACAAGATTGTGGCTGGCAAGGCCAGGACACGAGGTAGGTCACCTCCCAAGCTGCTCATCCCTACCACTCTAGAAATAAACCGTTGGCAGGAACTAATCCCTTCTAAAATCAACTCAGATAATTAGCTCTTTAAAGATCACTTAGACTACAACCCATCTCTAATTAATTCAAAAGCCTTTTTTGGAAGATAATTATTGATAAGTGATTCAATAGTACTCCATTGCTGGTCTCTTCTTCAAAATTTATGTACTTTAAAATCCAACTCCAAGAATTTGAATTTAATGTTAGAATTTTTTTTTAGAAGAAAATAGTACAGTTCAGGTGATAGGACTCCTAGTTAAGTTAGTTAAGTAGGAAAAAAAGATCCCATTGTCGGAAAAAAAAAAGTGGGAAAAAATCATAAAACCTAGTATATTGTACATAAATACTGAATTTAAAATTGTCTTAGAAATTATACTCACACAAATTTGTGGATTCTGTGGCATTCAAATTTGATGCTGTTCAAGAATCATGTCTTTTTAAATAATGAGTGTGGGAAATCTCAGAACCTACAATACTGAAATCATAGAGAATTCTGTAATATGCTGTAGAAAGTTAAACTATTTTAGCTACCACACTCACCCATTAAGAAGGGCATTCATACGTAAGTGTAAAACAAATTAAAGAGTAAGAGAAGAAACCTTCCAATAAAAGCAGTGTTTTAAGCCTTTTAGATTTGATATAGATTTTGATAAATTTGGTACCTTGAAGCACTTTGTATTAGAAAAGAGTTTGAGGGCTCACTTTTTATAAAAAAGAGTTAGGGGGCTACTTCCATTTGTGGTTAGTTATGTACATTTTCTTTTAAGCTAAGAAGGAAAAGGTCTTCATGAATGAGTTTGTAACAAGAAGTTTCCAATTCCCATCAAGGTAATGGTCATCGTGTTGCTAAAAGTTGAGAAAAAGCCCTGGAAACTCTGGTTTTCTGACCAATTGACAATCAGTTACATTACTTGAGAATTTGTGAATTACCTACGAGTGTAAGACTAGGTGCATTAAAAGCTAATAGTTCAATCAATCCTTCTCATGATTAGATTTGTGAATCCTATGAGTATAGGTATTTTGATTTTGTCACTGATTTGCATTGGATGGTATCAATGTGATTGTTGCACTTGGTGTGATATTGAGTCTTTGCCTGTTGTACTACATATTCAAGGTAAATTCATAGATTGTGCTGAAAGCACCCTTTTTAGTCTTCCATATTGAGTTTTGTCTCTCTACTTTCTCACCTTTTTTTCCCTTTTTTTCTCTTCTTCCTTATAGGGAGGCCGGGTATAATATTATGTTACTTCCCTGCTGACTGTAGAAACAAATTTTTTGTATGCAGGACTGACGTGAATGTAGCTCGACTACTGGCCTTACTGTTTGGTGCACTTGTGATTTCTTCATATGTTTCTCTGCACTACAAATATTTCCGAATTTCCATTCTCATTATTGCCTTCGGAATCCTTCTTCCCACTGGCCTGAAAATCTCTCGAAAGGTAAGATTAGCTAGGAAAAGAGAGAGAAGATTGCTGTTGCCATTGTCAATGTGAGCATACAGGGATGGATGGTGATTGCCTAAATTGCTCTTGCGGCTCCAACTGCCATCTTCTCTAGCCATTGTTGAATGCTTAGATGAGCTGACACAAGAATTTACGGAATCCGTACTCCATTCTCCCTTTATCCTTTTAAGAGCAATGCTTGACTCTTAGCTCAAATCTTTTATGACTGTGTTCTGCCTTCTTTGTATTTGGCGATGTGGGGTTCTATATTCTGAAGTCCAAGTAGAATTTATTTCCTACGCTTAGTATAGCGGAAGAGGCTTGTATAGTTGGACAGCTAACTCAGACCAAATGAAAGGTCTGTAAAATCTGAAGAAACTGAGTGAATTAAACTGCTTGATAAAGTTGATAGATTAATCTGACCCCGTATTTGTCGCCATCTAATGTCAAATTGTTTCAATTTTCTTGCACTTACAAGTTCAGTTGTTTTTTTTGACTTTCAAGGGAAATGCTGAAGATTCATATTCCTCATGTGTATTTGGTTAGAGCACTCCTTTTCCATTGACAAACTTGGAAGCCAAAGCACTCTTGGGTTCAATGAAGTGCTAATAGCTACAAGTGGATGCTCAAGTGAATGGCTCGCTAATTCTTGGCATGGGGTTATTTGATAAGAAGTCGGGAGTTCGAGCCTTGTATTGGCCAAGTTATGGTTTCTTTCTTAAAAAAAACAAGTGGTTGCTCTAGTGGTATGATTTCCATCTCCCACAAAGAGGAGTACTTGTGGCTAATTTTGAGGAGAGTTTTATACTAGCTTGTTTGTCGTAGAAGGTGCCAGAGCTTAGAGCATCTCCAATGGGATGATGGATTATGGTAAAAATGGATTTATCTAGGATATAATCCATATCCAACCCAAAAAAATGTTGGGACCACATGGATTGCTATTGTCTGTCTGATGTGGCAGAGAATCTAAATAGAGGGTCTCTACCCCAATATCTACTTTTAAACATTGTGGTAGACATCTTCTCCACTGCCACATCATCACTTTTAGTTGGAGAAATAAAGAAAAAGACATAATAGGTTTGAAAGAAAAAGGAAAAAGACAAAATAAAAGGCATTATCTACATGAATGCAAAAGAAAAGTCATAATTCATGGTTCAAATCCACATTACCATTGGAGATCATTTTAGAATTTGAATGTTCATCTAGTATCACATAGGATAGACATCATCCCCACATATTTAGCACTAATCCATGCTCTAAATCTACATTACCATTGGAGATGTTCCAATGACACCACAAATTAAGGTGAAAATAAATCCACCTAGGATACAATCCACATCCAACCTAAAAAATGCTCTCTAATGGGACTATGAATTGCTAATGTCTAGCTGATGTAGCAGAAAATCTAAATAAAGGGTGTCTACCCCAATGTCTAAAAGTAGACATTGGGGTAGACATCTCTCCATTGTTAAATCATCATTTTTAATTGAAGAAATAAAGAAAAAGACATAATAGCCCCAAAAAGAAAAGAGTTTGGCTAAGTGCACCCCGCCTTTTAGAAAATACACCCCGATTTTTTTATTGCACCACTAATTTGAATTTCGATTCATAAAGGCACCCTAACTTTTTGTGTAAAAGCTCTGAAATGCCCTCCATCCCTTTCAACGCACTTTAATCGCACTACCACTTCGAAACGTAAAAACCTACACTTCATTCACCCTAATCTCAAGATCCGAGAGTGCGAAGGCATCGCCCTATCCAACTGAAGTTGTCATCGTCGTCGCCATCGTCGATTTCGTCGTCTCCATTATCAATTGTATCAAATTTGGTATCGTTGGTTACATTTTGGGTGGATTGAAAGTTGAAAAGAGAACTGAAGTGCAAAGATCGACTGGTGTGGTTAGTTACCCCTTAAATTTGATGATATTGTTGTTTATATGTTGTTGTTCTTTTATATTAGCGGTTCCGTAGCAATTTCCATAGATTTATGGATAGGGCTTATGTTCGTTAATGTTCGGTGGTTCAGGGCTAAGTGTACATATTTTGTTTCGGTCACTAGGTACTGATTTTGAAATTATGATATACATACATCGTGTTCGATATAATGATAGCGATTGTGTAAATGTCGATTGGTACATCCCGAGTTTAAGTGATATATTCGATATATGTGTACCAAACTATGCGAGCAAATTAATAATCTTCCATTTCGATTAGGAGTAACCGAATGTATGGCCAGATATTCGATGTGTACTGACCGAGTGTGTGACATTTTCTTGGTATATGAGTGTCGAAGTAATTGTGAAGGTGGGATAGGAGTTGGTTCGGTGCTATGTCACCGAGTGTAGGACATTGTTTCTATTATAAGGTACCGAGTATAAGGTCTTTACCTCGGTACACTATCTCCGAACATATAGTAAAAATGCATTTTTAGTCTTTCTTTGTTTCTTCTACACATAAAATTGGTTGATATTATACGTGTTTGCTCTCTCAGTGAGGAATATCCCACAAGAAAAATCTTGTTACATTGGAGGAAGCGGGTGTTGGCAATAGTAGAATAAGGGGGAAGTTGATTCTCGTGGCAGGACCGCCCAAACAACATCTTATAGAAGAGCAAACAATGGACAAACCTGTTGTGAAACGTGCTCGGAATGTGAGGGTTGAAGAAGTTGAGGAGGATCATTCACATGTAGATGAGGGTGCAAAAAATGTAAAGTCTGATGTGCAAGTCTAGTGGAATGATGAGACCAGTAAAGAAGACCATGATGGTGACAGAGACCACAACCCAAAGAAACCTTTCCCTATGGCCAACCCCTCTACTATCAGATTTCTTGGTCACTAACGCAAACTTAAGGCTCGTAGCTACTCTTTGAAGCCAAGTAATGGCTTCTTTCCTCGATGTGAAAGGGCCTTGCGAAACAAAATGACTAGAAAAGTCTGGATATCCACTAGAAGATGCAATGGCTGTAAAAAAATCAGATTTAAGTCAAGTTAAAACAACGAAATATGTGTAAAACAACATATTTCGATTGGTTCAGACCGAATGAAACGAAGAAAAATCGGTAGGAAGAAACCGAGTTAGACAGATAGTTCCGGTTACCACCAACCAAACCTACATGTTGATCTAAACAATTAAAAATTTTCTCGTTCAGTGGGAAGGTACCAATATATACTCATATTATTCCATTTTTAGTAGCCGAGTTACATGACTTAAGTTCGGTACCATACCTCTGAACTTGAACTCATCCAAATTCATCTTATCTATTCTATAGTTCTTTGGCACATGGTCGAAGGTTTAACGTTCCAACTTCGATCTTGTACCATCGAACAACTAGAAAAATAGAAACCAGTCTTATTTGGGAAGGAAATGGGAATTAACGGTTAATATCACCTCTATTTATGGTATCTCGTCTTCCATCCCATGTTCCTCAACCATTTCGACAAACAAACACACTTGAAAACATGGAGATGAAAAACCCTAGAAAATCAAACAAAACAAACATTGAAAACCCTAAACATACATATCTCCATCGATTCTAACCCAATAAATGTGAACAACATACAATGTCGATTGTGTGTTTCGCTCCGAAATAAGGTCCAAGCAGCGTATGCACAATGAAGGAGACGGATGAAGAAGAAGGTTTGTGATAGTGGGGATGCGATCAAATGTTCTGGGTATGGGGACAAGTAGAGAAATTGGGCACTTCTTTCGAGCAAATGAGTTATTTTCACCGGAGACATTTTTAGTATTACAAAAAAAGGGGAGCATTGGGTGCACTTCCTAAAAGGTGGGGTGCACTTAGCTGGACTAAAAAAAAGATAAAATAAAGAGCATTATCTACATGAAGACAAAAGAAAAGTCACCATTCATGCTCTAAATGTACATTACCATTAGAGATCATTTTTGAAAATTTGATTGTCTATCTAGTGCCACATAAAATAGACATCCTCCTCACATCCATGATTTGACGTCAATCCATGCTTTAAATCCCATTACCATTGGAGATGCTCTTATAGAGTAGTGCTCCACTGGGGATGTGGACTCAGTTTCAAGAGCTTCAGTAAAATAAGAATCATAAAATAGATTTGAAACGCCAAATATAACTTCGACAAAAAAGAAATGCTCATATATGTTTTCAAAAAAGCTACAAAAAGGCTAATATAATTTTTATTCAAAAGTGAATTTCCAGGATCTATAAGGAACCATCCTCTAAAGCTACAAGTCCTTAGTGCTTCACATGTGAAACCACATTTCACATTTCCACGAAAGCTGATATCTTCTCATCAGATAATTAAATAATTAAGTTGTCAAATCCTAATCACAAAAATAATTATATGTGATCATCAATCTTTGTAATTGCTATCTTTCCCATGGAACCAATCGTTACTCCATTTGCAGACTTTACTTTGACATGTGTACATGGACACTAGGCACAAGGCCCAACATTCTATTGGAACCAATCAATGTGCTGCCACCCAGAGATTGAACAAAAGCAACCTTTTGTGTCAATGTGATTTTACTTTACTTATGTTGATCGATGGACCTTCATTTCAAGCACTTCTCCCTTATATATTATTAAAATCTTTACATGTTAAATTAGTACTTGTGATCACTTCGCCTAGGTAATTAATTAATCCAAGAAGGAATTAAGGCACTAGTTGTTAATTAAAAAGAGGCTTCTACCTACCAAAAAAAAGAGAGAGGCTTCTATGGTCACTACTTCTCTAGCCAAGTTGGGTTCATTGGAACACCTCTTTTCATCATTAATTTTTCCCTTTTATGTGTCTAAAGAGGTTCAAAAGCCAAGGAAAACGCTCTAAAGATTACTTTGGATTTGACTGGCACTCAGCTCCTTAAGTAGTGACTCGTATCCAAGTCCTACGGATGGAATCTCTGTCGGTGGAAGAACCAAAGCCTTTTATAGGCCAGCTACAACTTAAACCCGGAGCTGTCGGTTAGTCCAGATACTGGGTGGTTCATACCAAAAAAAATATAGCTTTGGCTCTTCTCTTCAGCGCGACAACACCCAAATTCACAATTTCTAAAACATATTGTGCTGCTGTACATATTTTCATCCAAGAATCCCACATTTGCTACCATGAAATCTATTTATATGTTCATGTTGAAGAAATGTGGATCGAAAGTCAGTTCCACATCAATTAAATAATACTTTATAAACGAAGTATATAAGTGATTAGCTCCTCTCAACCAATACCGAGGACTTTTGAGATAAAAACCCCATACCTAAAGTTGAAAGGTAATTAAGTTGGGGACATTATCGGTGCAAACGAAGAAGATCCACAAGATCGCACATGCATGTGTAGCGCGGTTGTGAGAATTTAACATGGTATCAGAGCTTATAGTTCAAATGAGACCTGAAAAAAAAAACCATAGATCATGTGGCTTTCGATCCATGGGAGTGTTGAAAATGTGTGAACCAATAGTTAGTCTCACATCAATATAAATGATTAACTCATCCTAACTAGCGTCGAGGCCTTTTGAGATAAAACCATACACTTAAAGTTAGAAGGTGGTTAAGTTGGGGACAATATTGGTGCTAGCAGAGGAGATTCAACAACTCGCGTACGCATGTGCAGCGCGATCGTAAGACTTTGACATGGTATCTATAACAGCCCATTTTCAAATAGACCACCACAGGGGCCAATGCAAACCCACAGTCTGTCTTACCAGCGACAATTGTGCTCTACATTGGATTATATCCTCTATTTTATCTTTAAAACCTTATTAATTGTCAATTTACTGATTTAGTTGTATTGAAATCAAATCATATGTTAAGTCATCATAAAATCCTCAAATTAACACAGCGGAAGCCTTACTACCACATTTACTTAAATAATATTATTATAAATGTGTGATATAAACCATAAACCTAGTGTGAAAAGTCCATATATAACCATAAATATCTCCGAAGTCACAAAAGATCAACATATACAATGTATCTCACAATTCCAAACCCAAAGTAAAACAAAATATATATAATACGAACACACGAGTCAGGTTATGAATCTCTCATCAACTGTACTCTGACAGCTTGCCTTTACCCCTGCTCGTACTAGGATCTGTACTCAAGCAATCACAAAAGGTAGATGACGAGTCCAGAGTGAGTATTCCCAAAGAAATTAAGTGAGCAATATTGAAAGTAAATAATGAAATTTAAATAAAGCTATTAAATAAACATGCAGAAATAATTACAAGCAACTGCACTCATCGCATGAATAGATAATAGAAAAAATTCAAAGTGTGTTCCTAGCCCTAGGGTCAGACTACCACCATAATTCGAACTCTTCCACAGAATACCGTCGGCAAGTCCGACTCAAGCAGGGCTAGTATCTGGATTCGCTAGGTGGTCGACGTGGTACCTACGATGCACCCACACGTGTCTCGACGCGATTCCTGGGTCAAACTATTCACCGAGTTTCCTTGACACACGTGCTATGGTGTAGTGGACGTACACAGTAGAATGAAACATAATGAATCCAGTTCAACGTCCACCCATATAACCATAACTAGAGTAGAATATTGAAATAAAAGAATTGAATTCAAAATATCAAAAGAAGTAAATACTTAAATAATTTCAGTTGAGATACTACACACCTCAAATAGCACTACAACTAACCCCAAACGTTACCAAATCACACTCACAATGCGTGTCCAATCTCCGCAATTTCACCTAAAACTATTAATTCACGATAAATATATTAAATTCTTAAACTTTAGAAATCACAATTAAATACCCAAATCATCGATCAATTCATCATTTGAACACCCAAATAAACCATATATGTCCCTAATTTAAAACCCAATTGGTAAATTTATTTTAAAAATTTTAGTTTAAAATTGCCCAAGACGTTGTCGAATTCAAGTCGTCACAGCGTGTCCACGGCGTCCTGGACGCCATGACAGCGCCGCCACATTATTACTCTCCACGACGTCACTCAAAACGTCACTCTCATTTTCACAATTTTTGCCCGCCGAGACGCCGCGAGTGGTGTCGTGGGCTTACCGCATGCCTAGAGGCATCTGAGGCAGAGAGGGTTTTCTTAGGTTTTCAAACCCTCTCGGCTTGTCACCGCACCCCGCGTTCATTCAAACGTCGCATAAAAACACCAATAAATCATTTCCCATCGAAACCCCTCGACGAAAGAAATGTGGATCGAAAATTTAACCTCGGATCGTCGATTCCTCGTCATATAGGCATCCAAATAAGCTCTTGAATCTACAAAAATCTTATTCACCACCTCCAATTTCATTCACAAGAAAAAAGAGAGAAAAGGGACTTTGGGAGGAAATTTTGATTTTTATAGTCCCACTTTGATCACATGTGTATGTTAATCTCAAACCGCATCCTAGGGTCATAATAGAGTCAATTATTCCAGCTTAATATGACTCAAATGATTGACACTCTCTTCCTTTATCTTGTCTTGCTCAAACAAAACACCAACCCCTCGGGTGTTTCGATATTCGAGTCCTGCGCAAAACCCCGCATCCCCCGCGTACTCTCGCACCACGAACGTGTATACAATACTATTTAATTAATTATTTAATGCACTTTACCTTGTATTGTGTGTATTTAGTCCCCCGACCTAGTGCATTATCATTTGCCCGGTTCCCGCGTTTACACACTATTCAGAACGAATGCCCCTCACACCTCACACGTCAATTTTACAATAACTAACATACATAACGATGTCAATAATCTAATTACCAATAAACATCGCAAAGTAAAGCACACAACACAAAATTTTACTATTCACCTAGCTTCAGGTGCGCCCTGACCTATCTGAGGGTCCCACGAGCATCTGAGTTGTTCGCCACGTCTGCAAACATATCATTAATAATGGCAAATTAATTTCGAGCCGTTACAGTTGTAACGACCCTCAAATTTTAACTCAACTTATGTCACACTTGTTAGGACCCTGAACCGACTACGTGATACTAGATAGTATTTCGAACCTCGGGAGTCGACACTGAGGAGATTTTATGTTTCCATGGTGTGTATATTAGTATTATAGTTCATTACGTGTCTCGTGCCATTCGGGCAATTTTTAAACTGAGTGAGGCTTCGTATAGATGAACGGGGGAGAAAAATACAATAAAAATATATTTAAAAGAATTATTGTATAATTTAATTGTTTAATTATTTATCTGTACGAGACAAGGCAAAAATATGCACGTGATAGGAAATTTCGGACCGTGGCGCGTTACTTGGACCCGGGGAGTTGGATAGCTATGCTACACACAGGCTATGTGATAAGGACTTTTAAAATGACACGGTTTCATAAGGAGAGTCATAGGATTGGCCTCAAAGTTTTTGTGTGTGTTGAGATGAAATAAAGAGAAAAAAATAAAATAATAAGGGGTATAAAGGTAATTTTGATGTGAATGACATATATATATATATATGTTTGTAAACAAAACCCTAACATTTTCTACACTCTCTACTGCTGCCCCTCCTCTTCCATCTCGGTCTCCCTCTTCTTCTCCAACTCTCGGCCTCACCCTCTCGATCTCTCCTCTCCACCAATCTCTCATGGTCTCTCCTTCCATCTCCTCACTCTCGGTTTCACTTTCCTCTCCCTTACTCACCTCACGGCCTCTCCTCCCTCACGGTCCCACTGAAGCCACCGCCGCCCTCCTCCTCTCGTCATCAACAAGCTGGATCGATCCCCGTGAAGTCAAGCTCACCGGAGGTATTACTCTCTTCCTCTCCCTCTTTCGGCCTTACATACCGCTCCCTCACGGTTTCTCACCCTTTCCCTCTCTCAGTCGGTTCTCTGCTTGTCGTGGTAGGTCGTCATGACTGGTGGGACCGTCCCCGATCACGATCGATTGGAGGCGACGCTGCTGGTCGGAGATGGCTCATTTTTTGGTGAAAACCGTGAACAGTGGTGTGGTGTGTGGTAATGGCATATGTGCACCCTACGGTTAGGGTGCATGATGGGGTGTGTATGTGTGACCGTGGGTGTGTGTGTGTGTACACCCACTGGTCGGGTGTATGCTGGGGTGTGGGATTGGACTATTGGTGTGGTGTGTGATAATGTGATAAGTACAACCCACTGTTGGGGTGTTATGCGGGTGTGTGCACCGCACGGTTGGGGTGCATGATGGTGTGTTACAATAATAATAATAAAAAAGAGAGATTAATAAAACAGTAATTGTAATGACCCAATTCTCGATGGTCGTTATTGATGATGAAATTGCAGACGTGGACGCCGGCGGGGATGTTCGTGGGTCCCTAGTGAAGACGAAGCACGACCGAATAGGGTTTACAGTCTGTATTGTGTGCTCTGGTGGTGAAGTTGTGATATATAGGTCCAAATTAGTTAAATGGCATCGCAATATGTGTGTTTATATTACCATTGACGGGTGAGATTGTGTTAAACATTTGCCTCGATATGCGTGTCGACGCGGGTACCTGAGCGACTAAGAGACGAAATTTAAGCCGGGGCTTAGTCGTGATTGACACGCGTGGGAGGTACGGTAGTGTGCACGCCCGGGTACACTCGTTGGCGTGCACGGCAAAATTTAAATGCGAAAATATAGGTGAGTGTATATATTTATATATATATATATAGGTAAATTGATATATATATATAAATATATATATGGTAAATCAGAAAATAAAATAGAAAATACAAAATTATCAAAAAGGGTATTGAAGGAAAGAAGGAAAGAAATAGACATGAGGGGCATTTTGGTCATTTCGCCCCTAAAATGTTGATAAACCCACCACCGACATCACATTTCTCCATTTTCGATCGATCGAGGGGAGGACGAGGAGAAGGAGAGGAGGCGAGCTTGAGGAGAGCGAGGCGAATGAGGTGAGTCGTTGACGTTGTTGTGTTGTTTTTGTTGTTGTTGGCGAGAGTGGTGGTGGTGACGGTGTGGTGGATCGGTGGTGGCGGGGTGGAGCTTAGGAGCTCGGACGAACTGCAAGAGCAGTTCGTTCGAGGAAGGAGACGACCACACGTCGTTCTCTCCCCTCTCCCTCTCCCCAATTCAGGAAAAATAAAATACAGAGCGTCTGCTCTGTTTGGTGAGGTGAGGAAGAAGGGGCCGGTTCGGCCCTGAACCGGGCCGGTTCAGCTCGGTTGAGCCGAACCCGGTTTGGCCCGGTTCGGCCGAACAACCCCTAATTAATTAAAAGAAAACAACAGTTTGAAAAAAAAAATTCTGGAAAATTCATAGAAAATTCATATAAAATAGAAAAAATTTTAGAAAATTATATTTTGATCAAATAAAGGAATTTTGGGATTTTCTCAAAAATGTTGGCGAGATTTAGTCGGGTTTTAGCCTCGAAAAATGAAAAATTGACATAATATATTAAATTGAAGCTAATTTAATGACAAATGGTCTTAGGTATAATTCGGGTGGTAATTTTGATTTGTTGGGCATTTATTCAAGCTGGACTGGATAATTGGAGTGCGGTATAGGTGCGTAAACCCCAACAGAAACACATCTGGAGTA
Source organism: Stephania japonica (assembly GCA_039657345.1). Classification (NCBI taxonomy): domain Eukaryota; kingdom Viridiplantae; phylum Streptophyta; class Magnoliopsida; order Ranunculales; family Menispermaceae; genus Stephania; species Stephania japonica. The sequence goes on along the minus strand of CM077559.1, from coordinate 9,661,800 downwards.
TTTAATTCTTTCAATTCTTGCATATACTGTTGTTGTTGCTATACATATTCATTGTCATCATGTGTTGGTCTGGTTATTAGTTGGTGTTGAATTTGTTTTCACTATCGAAGTTTAGTCGGGACGGTTGTAACACGTGATCAAGCATGCTAGATTGTAGCACGTGTACTTGCGCCGCCGGTGGATAGTGACCCGAGCCACGGGGTGCACGTGTCTAGTGGACCTGTGAGTGTTTCCGGTCACCGTTAGTGGTCCGGGTGGATCACAAGTGTGATGTGTTTCCTCTGGGCGCTCGGATTGACGAAAAGTATGATCTAGTTTGTGAGCTTGCGTTCTATTTCTGTTTGGTTTTATCGGAATTGTTGTGGAGCATATTGTTTTCATTATGATTATTTGTTGATCATCTTGTACACTTGTTACCTACATATGCAGGGTTTTATGGCTGCCCATACTCTTTGCATGTGTAGCTAACGTTAGTTATTGGCCTCTGAATCTGTTTATTATTTACTCGATGGTTTTCTTTGGGAGTTTACTCACTGGACTCGTCACCGTATGTGTTGGGTGATTGGAGTGCGGGATTTGATATATGCAGGGACAAGGAGACATGTAAAGATTATTCGTGACTGAAGACGTGGATTACTCCTCTTGTATGCCTGATTGTTTGAATGTATATATATTGTTTTTATTTGGGTTTGGGAATTTTGAGAGATATACTAGAACCATATTTGATTTATGTATGTTTCATTTTGGTATGGTTTCCACTTAGGCATTATGCTCATAAAACATATGATAAATCTTTATATTGTTGATCTAATTTTTCGCTGCGTAATATGAGATTAAAAGTTAATAAAGAAGGCTGAGTTAACTTGAATCAATAATTATTAACACATAACATCAGAGTTAACCGAAAAATTGATTAATAATGGAAAATTGGGCGTGGGACACAGCTGGCGGTAACGGTGGTCAGTTGTGGGCCTACGTGGCCTCCCGTGGCGGACCAATGTGAAAAATTGGGGCTGCCACAGTAATAAAACAAATTTATAAAGACTCACCCTAAGACTAAATACAAAGACTTAAATTGATATTTAGGACTTAAATCCTTATCAGGTAGTCGAGAAATTGCGGGAAACGTGTTAGAGTCTCGGAGTTTATTTTCGCGGGTCGTAATAGTTCAGGTAAGTGCATTTGCCCTAAAGCTTGTGTACGAAAGTAATCCAGTAAGAATATTGCACGTGATTCATTTTCATTCATTGTTGTTTGTTGATTCCCTTTGTTTGCATTCCTATCTTGTTGATTCTTTGGTATGTGTGTTCTTGGCATGAGTGTGTCGATGTGATTATTGAGGCCTGTGTCCCTCATTTATCAAGTTGTGCTAATGTCATAACATTTCCCTGGAAGAGGCAGCATCTTCTTTCCGTATGCTAGGAGGCCTGTGTCCCTCTGATGTTGTGCTAGTGTTGCGACATTGCCCGGAAAGAGCCAGTGTCCTCTTTTCGAATGCTATGGTTTTACCGTTTGCTGCCTCTTTTGTTTCTTTAGAACACGCATGTTTTCGATTGTTATTTCTCTCGGTCTGCCTATCATGCACTTTGATCTATTTATATTTCCTGTCTTTCAGTTACTACATGATATTTAGACTGTTTTATCTGATATTCATGAATTTATGTTATTTTCTTCTGGCATTACTTTCAATTTTCTCTCAGTTGCTCACCGTCTAGTTTGTGACAGTGGGTGCAGATTAATCAGATGAGGAATTGCGACTGGATTTGAGCACCTTAGCATAGGTTATGTTTGATTTCTACTTGTAAGTTGGTTTTTATATATATATATATATATATATATATATATATATATATATATATCATGTGGGTATGAATTTGGGTTATAGGAAATTGATATCATGTACAACTTTACTTAGTTCCATTCGAGGTACATGAATATTCGGGGTTTCCACGTACATAGACTTCCTGACTTTCCTTTGATTGAGTTATTTTTCAATATTTGTTTAGTTTTTCCGCTGCGTATAATTGCAATAACTCTTTCATAAACTGTAAATTGGTTAATTGGAGGCTGACTAGGCTCGTCAGGCTTGCTGAGTATCGACTCATGACCTGCACGAGTCTACGCCGGTGTACCCAAATGCTTTAAGAATTTGGGGCCGTCACAATAGTATCAAAGCCCATGGTTCGAATGAGACCTAAAAAAAACCATGAATCATGTGACTTTCGGTCCATAGGAAAGTGTTGAAGATGTGTGGATCGAAAGTTAGTCTCACTTCAATTAAATAAAGCTTCGAAATGAAGCATATAAGTGATTAACTTCTCTTAATTAGTATCGAGGCCTTTTGAGATAAAACCACACTGTTGGAGATGTTGGGATAGTCCCACATGGACTACTTATAAAGAAAAAAGAAAGGTCATAAGTGTGGAGTGGACACTCCATCTTGCCTTGGTATTTTGGAATGAACCTCACTTACACACTTGTTGTCCATGCATAAAATTAGTTATCACACTCTCCTTACCTTGGATTGGGACCTTATTATAAAAATTGAACATGGTATCAAAGCCGATGGTTGGCTTAATTGCCTATTGTCCAAGGGTCTTTAGACATCCAACAAAAATAATTGATTGATGTTCTGCGGTCAAGTCCGAGTTGGACTTGAGGGGGGAGTGTTGGAGATGTTGGGATAATCCCACATGGACTACTTATAAAGAAAAAAGAAGGGTCATAAGTGTGGAGTGGACACTCTATCTTACCTTGTCATTGTGAACCTCACTTACACACTTGTTGTCCATACATAAAATTAGTTATCACACTCTCTTCACCTTGGATTGGGACCTTATTATAAAAATTGAACACACACACCTAAAGTTTGAAAGGTGGTTAAGTTGGTGACAGTATAAAAGACGGGATGTGTTGGTTTGAGTTTGGCATGTTCAAAGAAGTTATGTAATTAAATATTTTTTGTACAGCCTACACCAGTTTGTAAACTATTTTTTGTAAATTATTGTTAATAAATGGAGTACAACCTCCGTTTATCCAAAAAAAAAAAACGCTCTGTAATTAAATATTTTTAAGAAAAATTGATAAAAAAAAAACAAAATGTAACAAAAAATAAAAGTAAAAAACGTAAAAAAAAAATAATTTGTAATAGACATATAGGATAACTTGAGATGTATTAATGTAAAGAATTTGAAAAAAATTATCAAGTCATCGCACCATATACCATGTGAAGCAAATGGATGCAATCTCAACTGAAAATATTGTATAATATGAGGCTTTATTGTTATTTGTTAATTAGTGTTGCTCATATGGCTTAGTGAACCAATAATGCTTCGCCTTTGCAATTCAAATTCTGTGGCTGGTTAAGGTTTGATCATTAACTTGTCTTCTTTTTTCTTGTGCTTTTGTTATCTGCTTTACCTTTCTATTAGAATAAGTTCCTAGCAGCATAAAAATAAGAGGTACTCTAAAGAAGAACAATATTAAAGGGCCGGGATTATGTTCCAAGACAGGAATTAAGGTTGAGAACAAGGTGAAGGAATTGAACCATTGTTTGGCTTAAGGTGACAATATATGTATCGTACCTAAAACTGGGTTAATTTATTTAATCTTGTACTGGCCTTGCGTGTGGCCACGTTGGAGTAATGATAATGAAAGTATTGGTAAATCTTTTGCTAACTAATTTTGGATTTTAATGCATCTTTGGCAAGATAGTAAATACATCACTTGTCCAAAGGCAAAGTTTCGGGAGGACATAGTTCAAAAAAAAAAAACTAATTTTGGATTTTAATGGGAAAGACCCTCATTGATATCTACTCATGCAGTGACACAATTTTTATTTATTTATTTTTTTTAAAAACATTTATTTATTTATTGAGGAAATGCAATTATAGAAATTTATGAGTCTGGAGAGTGTTTGGTCACATATACACACGTGAGTATACAAATGGGGTTGGAGCTTATTTTGCACAAAACTAATTCGCTTGTGTTATATTTCAATCTACATCTACACCACTTATATACCACACCAACTCTTATTATATTTCCGATGTGAGATTATATATTCCAACACTCCCCCTCAAGTGCAACTAGGCCTGGGCTAGTTGTCACTTGTCAAACACATATCTACTTTTAAAGGTCTAGAAAAACATACTTAGGCCTAATAGGCTTTAGGTTCACAAACGGGTCTAGACTTCACCGCTAGCCCAACCAAGTTATCAAATACGAGCTCATGATTGTTCCGCTCTGATATCATATATAAATTCATGGGCCCGGTGAATTTTGGGCCACACGCGTACACGTGGGTATACAAATTAGGTTGGAGCCCATCTTGCACAAAACCAATTGATTTGTGCTAGTAGCATGCTATTAGTTTGAGGTTGTGGCTAATGTCTTAATGGACTTGTATTCACTTTGCTTAGGTTGTAGTTTATTCACAAGCCTTGTTATTCCATACCAAGTCATTTCCTTGAATTCGAAAAGTAGTTTTAGTATTTTGGTCCCTTACTCGATCGAGGTGTGCGCGACTCAAGTGGTTAGAGTCCTTGGGGATGTCGGCACATGTTACCTGACATTTACGACACTCAGGGTTAAAGTCCCTGAGGTAGTCACCCACCGGGGCTAGAGTCCCTAGCGACACTTGGGTTAGAGTCCCTTGTGATATTATGATTATTGAGTTGGTGTGACGCAACTCATTACCGACCGAACCTAGATCACTACTACTTAGTCTCGTGTCAGTATCATTTGTTTAACTATGATATTTACTCGCATATGGTTAATTTTTCATTATTCCCTATTTATATGCTTTTAAATACTATGGGAATGTTTGAAAATGTGAAATAAACTTGTCATCGTGGATTACTATTTTTTGCTTGTACTCATTGTCCTTTTTATGACGGTGAATACAGAGTCGTTGACCAGCAGGCCAGGTAAAGAGAAGATCGACGACTACCTCTGAGCTAGTAGCGCGATCCTGCTTTCGATACCGTAGGTCTTTTGATTTTTTTAATTATTTTTTTGAAGAAAGGTCTTTTGATATTTTGTTGTATTAGCTACATTACGTCTTTTGATACACTTTAGGTTGTATATAGGGTTGAGCATTCACTCCCCAACCTTTATGTCTTTTACACTGTTTATATTCGTCATATTATGATATATCTATGTGATCGTTATTTTCTTGGTTTCTACACTTAAAATTTAATTTAATTACTTCCACATAAATCGTTAAGACTTTCACTAATCTAATTAATTTAATAAAAGTTTTAATTAACTTTAAATCTTAATAATGATACGACTAGTATATTACTTATCCTAAACACGATTAATGATGCGAATAGGATGCAAAAGCTGGCTAATATAAAGTTAAGTCATATACAGTTAAGATTAGGACTTAATTATGAGATTAAGCTTAATAGTTCTCTAGTTTAAGAGAGGGGTCATCACATAACCTCTCCTTTTCCACTCTACTGTCAGTAAGTTAGACGTACTCAGTGATTAACATCCTCATTTTGAAGCATAATCAACTCCCAATTTAAGCAGACTTCTACATTTTTAATTTTTAAAATTTTTATTGTTAAGACAAGAAAATGGAAAAGCCCTAAAAAAAGTTATTCTTGTCCTAAAATTAAAAACAAAAAAAAAATGAGAAAAAGAAAAATGTACTACTAAAGTAAGCCATTTTTTACACCTAGTTATTATGGTAATTTAGATACACATTAAGAGACGTTGCATTTAAAAGACGTTTAAACAAATAAGTGTCAATTATTGGTGTAAAATACAGTAGCCAATCATTTTCAGTAGTATCATGGCTGTAGGTGCTTCCCACAATACGAGCAAAGAGCCGGGTCTGCTCAACTGACAAATTATTTAAAAAGGTGCGTCACCAGACTTTGCTGCGTGGCCATCTGCGATCCCATGCCCCTCGGCTCCACTTGCCTAACGTACATCAACCGAACATTTTGGATTTATATGCCCGACTCTTTCGTTTCTTTTTTTTTTTTTAATAAGAAAAAAAAATTCAAAACTTTTCTTGCCCGTTATATGGGGCTCAAACTCAAGTGTCTTACAAGTTACAATGATTCCACATATCAAAATATTACACCATCCACTTAACCTTATTTGGTTAGGGTTTGAGTTATTTACCGAGAGATATCTTACAAAAAGTTGAAAATTAATTGTATTTGGTTGATGTGATGGTCCCAATTTTACAATCTTAAACTGAGCCCCGCCCATCTAGACTTACGTGGACCCCGAGTCAATCTCGTTGAGTCACGCATACCTAATCAGCCTTCCTTACCATTTACCATTTATTAAACAATTAAAAGTTGAGTAAATCAATTAGTGAGTTATCATAGTTATAGCGGAAGCAATTAAATCTCTAACGAAATGAAAAACCTCAAAGATATTAGTCAGGACAACCTAGAGTGTGGAAACCCCACATATATATATCATCATCAATAATAATCAGAGGAGAGTAACATCAAGATACACATGACCAAGATTTCTAAAAAATTCAAATCTCAGTATTTCAAAACATATGCATAAAGTAATACAAAATGAATCACCTATATCAGACAAGATGAAAAACTACTCCAGTATCCTCATATGACATCTCCTAGCCATAGAGCTTTTCCCTTATTGGACTGTGGATCTACACTCCATTAAATACAAGAATAACGAGCCCAGGTAAATAACGCCGAACAGGATATAAATACAACATTTCAAAATAAATAACACAGTCTAATTCATATAGATAAAAAGAAAGGAACAAGGAACGCATGAATACATAAGAATGTAAATAAATCAATCGAAAAATGAGGGTCCAGAATACGAATCGAATAGCAAGGAGTCCCGACCAAAAGGTCGTTGAGTTGCGACAAAAGCCCAACAGACTTGGGTTCAGGACGAAAACTCAGCCTACCAGCCATAACCCTTGCGACTATGAGGTATCCATGGACCTGGATAAATGCCCTCAACGTACTTTCAATTGGGAGATATCAACAACGTTCAGATAAGAGCTCAATCACAAATAAATAGTAACCATGACTCACTTGCCAATGAATTACTCAACCAATAGGAATTATAAAAAAAATGATGAACAGAGCAATAACAACAAATTAAAGCTCATGAAATAACTATAAAATTTCTCACTGGTTTACTTACATGTATCCAAGCTAATACGCACTCACACGAACTCCGACTCGCCTCCTACGAATCTCTGTGTAACCCGTCAATGGCTATAACTCCTGATAGTCAATTAATTGAAATTTACCGTTAATTACTCTCCAATTTATCCAATTTTTATAATTATTTTTATTAGTGTAATTGGGTCGATTTTTGAGATATTAGGTCGTATTCGGACTCATTTGAATACCCGAGAGATTCCTAAGACTTTTCAAAAATTTTATAAAAACCCACTGTGTAAACAATTTCACGTTGTAGGTGGCGTCGTGGGGTTCATATTCCAAATAGACCGCCACGAGCCAATGTGGACTCACAATTTGTCTTACCAACTACAGTTGTGCTCCACATTAGATTATATCCTTCATTTTATCCTTTTAAACATTATTAATTATCAATTTACTGATTTAGTTGTAATAAACTCTAATCATATGCCAAGTCATCATTTAATCCTCAAATTACCACAGCGAAAATCTTACTAACACATTAATTCAGATAATAATAATCAAAATGTGTGATATAAACTATAAACCTAGTGTAAAAAACCTATATGATAACCAAAATTACCTCAAATGTCACAAAATATCAAAATATACAAGGTATTAAAGTATCTCTCATCCCCTAAACCCAAAATGAAAACAAAATATGTATAATACAAACGTGCAAGTCAGGATATGTATCTCTAAATCAACTGTACTCTGGCAGTTTTCCCTTACCTCGACTCGTACTAGGATCTGCACTCAAGCCATCACAAAAGGCAAATAACGAGTCAAGAGTGAGTATTCTCAAAGGAAATTAAGTGAGCAATACTGAAAGTAAATACTGGAATTTAAATAAAGCTATTAAATAAACATGTGAAAATAAATACAGGCAATTTCGCTTATTGCATAAATAGATAATAGTGAAAGCTCAAAGTGTGTTCCTAGAGCATAGGGCCAAACTAGCACCATAATTCAGAATCTTCCACAGAATACTGTTGGCGAGTCGACTCAAGTAGGGCCAATATCTGGATGCGTTAGGTATTCGGCGTGGTACCTACGACGCACCCACACGTGTCCCGATGCGATTCTCGGGTCAAACTATTCACCGAGTTTCCTGGAAACACACGTGCTATGTTCTAGTGGGCACACACACCGGAATGCACAAAGGGAACCCCGCTCAACATTCGTCCATTAAACCACAACCAAGAATAAAGTATTAAAATAATAGAAATTGAATTCAAATGCCAAAAGAAGTAAATACTCAAATAATTTTAGTTGGGATACTATACACCTCAAATCACACTTCTCGTCCCATAAAATAAACCCTAATCCGACTCCTCAAATCCTCGATATCCAAAATATAACACGAAATAACCTATTTCCATTTATAATTAATTTTTAGTCAATTGAATGTATTTTAGGTTGATTAGTATTGGCATTAAGTTCAAAATTCCCAAAACAACCTAAATAATAGTGTTCATCCTCATCAACACTAACTGTTCAGATTACTAAGTGTTCTAGGGCCTCTGGTTAATGCGTTGGGTAATCTAATTCCAGTAGTTCATGTGACGGCCCCGCTTCTAATCTAGGGCACCGTCCGGCCTAATCCCGTAATTAAGCCCTAATCACAACACATAGGACCCGATTACGAATTAGTCAGCCTTTACTACCTGTGTTCTCTTGTTTAAACAATTATTTTATTTAGCGGAAGTCTTTAATATTTTAGCGAAAATTCTTTTTTATAAAGCCTAAGTGTGGAATCCAGGAAATAACGATCACCATATATATGCAAGTAAACGGCGAACATATATAAAACAAAGTGAAAGCCAAAAGTCGGGTAATCTAACACTCATCCCAATAACATCCCAAAAGATAAAGACATAAGTAAACATAATACAAAAAGTACCCTACGTGTACGAGGCTACGCGCTCGGAGCTCGAGAGGTAGTGCGTACTGGGTGCTCGACGGATCTACACCCACCGTCACAAACTAGACGGTAAGTATGATGATATTTAAGTGATAAGCTGGGGAAATCTAATACTACATTTCCAATTTAAATAAAAGGTATTTAAAAGCATATGTAGTTGAAGAAATGATGAATAAATAATGCAAGTAAATACCAACGTTAACAGATACACAAGCGACACTGAAAGCTAAGTCGAGATGATCTACGTCCGGTCGGCGGTTCACCTAGCCTTTTCCACTCATCGTATGAGTGTGCTCAACATATGATAATAATCTCTCTTTTTTTTTTCTAATAACCTCAAATGGCGGAGCGTGCTGCTCGCGTATATAAATCATTTATACTTGCTTAGACAACCCCGTGGCCCATGCCACGTGTGCCGCCCAAGTGTAGTGGCGAGTCTTAGGAGACCCGAAAGACCGAAATCCTCGTGAATCCGCGCATCTCGTGTGCAATGGACACTAGATAATCCCTACTTTAGATTTCAAGAATATATATCTTACAATGCTATGATTTCAACACAAGTTAGGCTACAAAGCCCCAAAGGAAATAGAACACAAGTCCAACATAGCAAATAACCCTATAGCATGCATTTTCTAAATATTCATTAACCATATTTCAAGACAAACATTGAGCATATAAGGAAGCATGGAGTCAATGATATATCAAACAATGCATCATGCTATATCGATATTCAATATGAATAGAAACAAGGAAAGCATGATGTGGGAAATAAATTAGCTAGTCTACAAATAGACTGAAAATTTATAATGATTGGAATGAAATAAAGTAAAGAGTTCCCACAGTTTCACTTACAAGTTAACGCAAAGTAGTCCTAGCTATTCGGCCTCCGACACCGACACCCGCGTCCCTAGACTCCCGGTACGCTCTCCTAAGTCCTGGTGTGTTTAGATAGGTATTTGGTTGGTTTTAGGTCAAGTCAAATAGATTTGTGAACCTATAACCCAAAACAGCCCCTTAACTTATGTTATGAAATAAATTAATTAACACCCATTTGACTAAACTTAGACTTACCACATGTCTAGCTACCCGACTCCCGGCTCGCACACAAATCGAGGCGTGTCCCCATTCGCATCTCGACGCCTATAATCGCATGAACCGACTTAGTTAGTCTACACATATACATATCACTAGGCATACACTAGTACAAATATAACATTTACCTCGCCACGTGCCTCGTAAGTGTGCGCAACGGGTCGGTGATCTTGATTAAGCAAGTTAATCCCATGATTCTCGAATTTGATCCCTAAGCCTCCACCAAAGCTGTCGACCCCATCCTCACCTCATGGGGGATAAACAACACTTCGAAAATGCCAGAGACACAGTTATAATCATCATGCATTCATCAAATCACAAGATAAAGGAAAAACTTGAAAAATCCCATTTCATGAAAACTTCTCAAACTTGGAAAACTATTAACTCAACCACATTCTCCACAACATAGCACCAAAACCCACACCATAAACTTAACAAAAACAGTTCCATAACTCAAAATCCCGGATTCACAACCAAAATGCCTAAATTCACCATCCAAACCCTTGCCCAATCTTCAATTTTCATATTTATTTTGAGATCTCCAAACCTTGCCCAAATCTTCAATTTTCAAATTTAGAAGAGAAAGAGAGAGAAAAGGTGGTTTAGAGAAGTTAAAATGTGTTTTTATACTTTGGTCTTCATCTCATCACATAAACCAATCCATATGCACATCCAATGAATCCCAAATAACCAATAATTGGACCACTTTTCCAGCCCAAATGACTCATTACATGACACACTTGTGGACTATCTTTGGTTTACATTATTTAAAGTCCCTAAACGAGCGTTCGACGCCCATTTCGCATCACAACACGTAACCTACGCATATTACCGAGATACTAAACCCTATATAGGCATTCCAAAATGATTATTTAATTCATTTTATTCATTTCATGTGTGTATTATTTCCCCGGCCTAGTATTTCGTCTTTTAGCCTACCCGATACCAGCGTCGACATGCACATCGAGGCAAATACTTAACACAACCTCACACGTCAATGACATTGTAAATACACACATCACGATGTTATTTACTATAATTCAATATAAACATCGTAAATTAGAAAAATCAACATACAAAATAGTTATTTACCTAGCTCCAAGAGCGTCTTGGCCTATCTACAGGTCCCACGTGCATCTGAGTTGTCCGCCATGTCTGCAAACACGTCATTACTAACGACGAATTAACTTTGGGCCGTTACATGACTTTCCCAGAGCCTCTGCTCTGGGCGCCGTGACCTGACATCGTAGGCATAAACACTCCACGACGCCCCTCGTGACGTGCAACCCTACACATGAATATGGAGTTTTCGAAACCATGGCTCACGTCGCCGCATTCTAAGTCTATCTCAAACTCGAAGGGACGTCCAATACAATACCAAACCATCGACTAAACCCGTCTATGACGTCTTAAAACCCCGATTCAAAAATCATGGCAATTTCCCAAAAAATTCACCAAAAATGCATTAAATTCCAAATCATCAACAAAACCCTTTCATAACCATAAATCCATTCCTTAACCTCAAATCCATCAACAAATCCAACTACAAATCAAACCCCAAATTTATCGTCCGAAACCATCGCGACGAAAAAGCTTAAAACTATCACCAAAACGTCGATATACACGTGGGGAGTCAGGATCTCACCTTATCGAACGTAGTTGGTCGATCCCTTGGCGTCAATCCGCATCGAAACACCACGAAAACCCTATTAGTTTTGGGGTTCATGCGCAACGGAGATTTCAAAATAATTTTGAGAAAAACCCCAACAGGATCCGAATCTGATTCCATTAAAACACGTTTAAACTATAAAAACTTAATCATACCTCAGTCGCAATGTACCTTTCTGAAGGTTAATCGATCTCTAAGGCGCTGCCAACGACGAATGCGCTCTATCAGTAGTCCACACACGAACGGTGGCAGAGATTTGAAGTGCTAGCTTCGAGAGAATACCAAACCTTTTATTTCTCTCCAAAACGATCCAACGCATACCAAAAACCCTAAGTCGTTTCTTAAAACGAAAATAGAGTTTTGGCCATTTAATCTTTCGTACTTGTATTCTAACTCAAAGCGTCTATTTATACAACCTTTGTATATAGACGGTTAAGTAAATTACACATATACCCTTACGTAAAGAAGTATAAGTGTAATACATTACAAGGACATTTCTGTCATAAATTTTATCATATAAAATTTATTTTTTTGAACCATCTTAAAATCTCGCAAAACCATTCTTAGTGTGCGACCCAATAGGCTCATACAACGTTGGAAAGTGCACCAAATTAATTGCAAAGTATTTAACTGTGCAAATGAAGGCAAACCTAAAGTAACTTCAAATGCATTAATCGCAAAGGATTTAAATGATTATTTTTTGATAAGAAGATTTAAGTTAATGATTATGAAACAAAATGATCAATTACATTAATAAATAGTTGATGATTCATGTAGCCTATCTAAATTAATTTAGGATTAAGGGACTGATTTCTAAAATCAAGTTAAATAAAATATATATCAAACCTTAAATTTGGCACTCCATATTTGTGTTGTTTTTTCTCTTCAAGTGAATTGTTATTTTCAAATGCTTATGTAACCAAGAAAAATACGCATAAACGACCCACGCTTGTTTGAATCCCTTAATGATGCATCTCATGCACGTCGAACAAACTCGAAAAATACGTTGTTTTGTGCATGTCTTTCCTGGCTTAGAGTGGGAGGATGTGCTCTTTAAGTACTTGCAACGCGTTTGTTCTTTAATGTTCTTAAAGAAATTTCATGTCTCACTAGTCTACACTGGTCCTGGTCCATCGTCCTGGCTCTCACCAAACCATAGCAAAAATCTTTCTCTACTTTTTTTTTTTATTTTGGTAGGATTCTCCCCTTCTTTCCTATCTTGCATCTTCATTCCTCAATCCCAACTGTCGGCAAGATTTGCACTGCCCTTATTATTAGCAGAGCTGTAAAGCTACGGCCAAACTCTGAACTTGCTAACTTACGCTGCTGGTGCGCATTTATTACGGTGGCCCAACGGCACTTGTCTTTGTACACGTGCGGGTCATGGCTTACGCAAGATTAATGTTGAAATAATTAAAGGAATTAATGTTTAGGTCACTACAATGGACACTCAATACAATTATGGACCTGATTTTTTTTTTTTTTTACTGTTTTTATAATTTTTTTCATTAAAGATAATATTAAAATTACCCACTGCAGATACCTCTTTTAATAATTAAATCGGTCACGCGCATGGGTGCAATCATTGGCGACACACTTAACTCTCAACAACCATCGCACGGTCGCACTCGCACGAGCATTTCGTTCCATTACGTTTAATCTATATGGACAACGAATCATAGCCATCCACGTATCACATTGGACTTTTTTGTCTAAAAATTTGGGTCGCCCTTATACGAGAGGCGACAATGCATGACCGTGGATTTAGACTACATGATTTTTTTTATAGTAATTGGACTACTTGTTTCCTCGGTGAATTATTGAAACTATACAATTGAAGGTTTATTAAATTATTTTACATCTTTAAAAATATGTTAATTTTTAAATAGTGAAATTGTAAATATATATATATATATATTCCTGACTCTTTAAAGGGAGAAGGGAAAAAAATTAAGTAGATTGTAAGAAGAATGGATAAGTGGTAAAAGTTATAGGGGAATAGAACTTGCACTACACTTCATTCCATGTATCGCTTCATGATTTTCGAGTTGAACATACTCATTCTATTAATTCATTCGTTAATAAGATAATTAACTATTATTAATTATTAATAGATACACACATAATACTTAATTCAATGAATATGATGGGTTGACATGTCGTATGATAGAACTTGTACCGCACTTCATTCTATGAATCTGCTCATAGTTTTGAGTTGAACGTACTCATTCTATTAATCCATTCGTTGATAAGATAATCATTATTAATTATTAATAGATGCACATATAATACTTAATTGAGTGAATCTAATGGGTTGGTGTGTCGTATGATAGAATATAATTATATCTCTTGGAATATGCAATCGATAATAAAAATAAATAAATAGCAAAAATAAGAAAAAGTGAGAAAAATAAAAAAAAATTGGAATGGTGAAATGAGGTAGGTTCTTAACTTTCTTTCTCCTCCAACTTTTATATAGATATATAGACTATATGCACATGATGAGAAATAATGTGTTTGTTTTAAATAAAGTTAAAAAATACCCTACTAATATGGTAGGGAAAATATGTTATCCCTATATACAAAAACATCTTCATATTAAAATGAGTCAATAATGTAAACTCATTACAACGTGTTGTTGTACTTTCACCGAATCAATGTACTTTCACCGAATCAATTAAGTTGAACCTATGTTCATATGTTTGGGATTACAAAAGTGAGAACCAAAAATTACAGTCATTAGACTCCATACTACACATCCGATTAGACCATCAATTTATTCCAATTATCACATAAATCCGCCCTTTGTTTAAATTCTTTTGTTCAAAGAGTATCGTCGCCACCAAATGCCTCACACCTTCTCAAACCTCATCCCAGCTACGCTCCACTCCCTAAAAAATTTTGGGATCCCATTCTTCCCAAATGCGTCGATTTAAGTAGGCAATATGATATTGCTATCACATACAAAGAAAAAAGATTTCTATTACATGGCACTGATATGGGAGAACTCGATATATTTGACTGACTGATTGTTGATGCAAGAGAGGAGTTCAATTTTTTAGAGAAAAAACATGTATTGCACTACTTGATTTGTAAGTCTGCATCTTGAGGCATATATTGGAGGTGTTATTCCAACGTTTTCATTTTTGGTTGACTAACTGACGACTAATTGAAAAGAGGAGCATCAATTGGATGTCCTCCATGCAACGCTAGCTTGATGCTCAAAATAGCTAGGTGTTCAAATGAAGTGGGATAGTTAATTAGCAGCTTCCAGTTAAAACTCTAGGTAGACTTGTGATACTTTACTTTTTCTCACTTGGAGATTCATCTTAACAAAGCTCTAAATATCCTAAAAATAGTCTAAAAAAGTACATTAACAAAATCAAGTCTTGGTTTCAACAAAAACAAAAAAAACAAAATGAAGTCTTAATACGCGGCAACAACAGATAAGTTGAGAAGGAAGAGTACTTTCCGCTCTAATTTGTTAGTTAAGATCATATCTTTGCCCGATTAGGTACGCAAAGAATCAGTTGGTGTTCTTATCAAAAAAAAAAAAAAAATCAGTTGGTGCGAGATTAATAAAAAGAAGATATCCTACCAAAAAACAAAGAAGCTCAACGTGGCAGCCAATGATTCGCACGTCGCGGCTATGATGACATGGACCCGCCAAATTGGGTCCTGTAGCGTAGTGAGACACGTACTATATGGATGATAGATGAAAGTCAAAGTCAACAGATAGAAGGCTGAAGACAAGTATCCATAATAGTTTTTCTTGGTGGGTCCCAATTGGAGCTGTTGGTTACATGGAATTATAGAGAAAGCCGAATCATGATTAGAGCAATATTAATCAATAATATAGAGAAGTTAACAATAAGCTTTACGTCTAATTAATGACAACGTATAATAAGTCATCTTCTATTGCCAGGCTTGCCAACTGAATAATTGTTCCTTTTATCACTTAGATTTGAACATTAAACAAATATATGGGCTTAAGCTAATCAAGCAGTTTTATAAACACCTCATTGAATTATACATGCATAGCTTGCTATGATAATGAGGTGGGAATATTTTTTCTAAAAACAATAACATGTTACAATAAGAAGAAGAACGAATTCTTGTAAAGAATTATAATTATTGTCATAAGCATGTTCCTTACAATCTGATCACAATGTTTGCCACCCTCCTTCACGATCATGTGTTTTGGTTAATTTGAACTGCACATTTTGTACATGTGTGCTTTGGATTTATAGCGACTCGTCTAGTCAAATGTTCAATCAAATTACTTTTGTCTGCAGATAATGTTTTGGTGTCTATATAAAATAATTCAAAGATGTGTTTCGAATTATTTAGAAGCACATTTTTGAAAAGATTTGAACTGAGTATTTGCATGTCTTGATTTTTTTATAAGAGTTTGCATGTCTTGATTTTGCTTACTTCACCTCACCTAGATGTGTATATGTCAACGCGTTTACTTTTTTTTTTAGTTTATTTTTTTTATAAAAGTATATGATTAAGTTTTTTTTTTTTTGTTAAAAAAAAGTATATGATTAAGTGAGGAACAATATATATCGGTATATATAGTAACAAAGATCTGTAACCTCTACAAGTATAATTAGCAATATACACATCTCGAATAAAAAATTAAACTATATTATAGTTTTCTTAATAGAAATATGACAATAATTAACTATATCACAGGTTTAATTAGTTGCCCATTAGAGAAAAGAGCACCTGCTCATTTATCTAAACTGAAATCGTATTTGTCCTATATTATACTACTCTATCCAATTAATTTATTTATATAAATGGCATGTGCACCACATTGGTCAATGGTAATATGTGATCAAAACATAAGCAATTATAAAAAGAAACATTACGTTGGATGTTTTTGCTTGTACTTAAGAAAATAAATTTGGGGGTGGTCCATACGATTTGACATATTTCAATTGATAGGTACAAATTAAATGAAAACGACAGAGTGCGAGGTGCTACTGTGTGGATGCACTGTTATTATTTTTAGTCTAGCAAAGTGCCCTCAATTTTACGTGACACCTCAAATTTAAATTTCAATTTTTAAGTTCACCTCATATTTTTATCAAAATATATTTTCATCCGAATCAAAGCACCCAACTCCAAAACCTTGGCCGATACATCTATTTTAGATTCAAGGCGACATGTAGCCGAGACTTATCCACTAGGTTTAGTATTGTCTAATCGAACCTCTTTGATGAGATTTAGTTGACAACTGCCAACCTAAATATTTGGTGAGTTCGAACGACTCTTTAATTAAAGTTCGACAAGCTATGATCGACTCTCCAATTAAAGGTTCGGTGAGCTCCAACCAACTCTCCAACAAAAGATACAGACCTTTGAGGCCGAACCCCTCGATGATGCTTACAAATCACAAAGAAGATAATGTGAGGTGAGTTAAAAATTGCAGTGGGGTACATTTAGAAATTGTGGTGGGGTTAATCACAGTGAGGGGCATAAAGGTCATTTTGTAGTAGGATTGATTTTTTTTTTAAGTTGATTTTTTTGGATGCACTTAGTAAAAGGTAGGGTGCACTTAGCCAAACTCTTATTTTTCCAATCAATTTGGAGACTTTTTATTTTGAAGTGAAATAGAAATTTCATTCCTACCAAAAAAAAAAGAAATAGAAATTTCATTAATCATTAATGCTCGATACAAGACTAGACATAGAATCAATTGACCTAATAAATGTACATCAATTTAGAGACTTTCAACATGGCTGATAACAACTTTTTAAGGAATCAAAGCTCTAATTACAAATTTCCTCAAAAAAAAAAGTTAGTATTAAATCTCAATTGTCAAAATATTTATGGTGAGATGGATGATGTATTCAAAAGACAATGTTTGAATAGTTTGTTGGTTTGACTCATGTTAAAGTCAAAAAAAAAAAAATAAATAAATAAATAAAATTAGGCCCAAATACAATGGTGTTGGTGTTGAGCAACAAATTCATATCATACTTTTTGAGCCTGACTAAGTGCACCCCACCGTTTACTTAGTGCACCTCAGAAAAAAAAAAAAAAGTCAAACTTAAAAAAAGTAAATCTTACTACAATATGACCTTTATGCCTCTCATTGTGATTAGTGCACCACCCCATCATCATCCCTCCACGCACTCTCTTCTTGTGATTTGTTTGTAGGCATCATTGAGTGATTTGGCCTTGCAAGTCCGAATATCATATTTCAGAGTCGGTCAGAGCCCATCAAACCTCTAGTTGGATAGTCGCCCAAAACCTGTCGAACCTTTAATTTGAGAGTCGGTTGAAATCCACCGAACCTTTAAGTCAATAGTTGTTAACTAAATTTCACCAAAGAGATTCGATTGGATAACACCGAGCCTAAGGGGTACGTCTTGGTAATATGTCGTCGAACATAAAATATGTTTCAACCAAGGTTTTGGAGTTGGGTGTTTCGGTTTGGATGAAGGGATATGTTGGTAAAATGTGGGGTGCACTCATAAATTGAAATTTGAATTTCGGTGCACTCGAAATCGGGGTGCCCTAAGTAAAGACTATTATGCACTTAGTCGGTTAGATGAAAGGAGACGATACATAAGGATTTTATTAATCATCAAAGAAACCTTACAATCCAGAGGGAATATGTAACCTCAGGCTCGCATGAAAAATGAACTAAAAACCCGTAATGTGTTTTTTTTTGTTTTTTTTTTTTTTTTTGTCAAAGCTTCCATGAGATTCATTGATAATGAGAACCCTTACATCGATAATACAGTATGAAAGCTCGACCTCCACAAGAGCAAAAGAGGCATAAAACCTCATTGCAACCCACCATCAAAGACCATTAAGGCACAATTGGTGAGGGAAAATACCGGCAAAAGCTGGAAGAAAGCCCTGACAAAAGGGATGACTACCCTCGGAGAGAAAAAACAACAACAAACTAAACAAGACTATAAACAACTAATATTATACTAACAGAAGAGTGTTAATACATAAGAGAAAATCACCAAAAAAAAAAAAAAAACCATCAGGAAGTTGAACACATCCACTATGATTGTTGGAGTGCAATCATATTCTCTAAGATCCCTCTTATTCTAGATGTAATATCCTCTTCTACTGCAACAACCCCTTCGTTCCTGAAAAATAAGAGAAGAGAAAAGCAAACGAAGTCGAGAGTAAGTGGACGCCTCTAGATCTGACTACGCCGTGATGAGCAACAGTTTGTGCTTTGTGTAACGACCCTAAAAATTTATATTATTTTTTGTGTGATGACGTGTATATCGATTTATACTCATGTCTGTGTGATGGGACGGCGATGTCGAGTTGCGAGTAGAGTTTGACTTGAAGAACGTGACGAACGAGCATTGAAGGAAGAATTACGAGTACACGGGTGGGGGAATGAACTTGGTGGACAAACGAGAAATAAAATATAATAATAAATTAATTCGAAAAGTTTATGGGTTGTTAATAACTTCGTTCTCGCGCGATGGTGCAAGTCGTGGTGCATGTCAAACGCAGGAACGCCTGAGGAAACTTAAATATTAGCCAAAAAGAGGATAAGGACAAGGAGGAAGTCACACAAGTAAGTGCTTTAAGGTGGTTGGGTAGGTGTGTTTTAGGGCCACAAGATGTGCCTCGGGATAAGAGTGTGAGCCAAGATGAGGCCCACACTATAAAAGGGTGGAGTCAACCCTTCTCCCTTATATTCTCTCTCTTCTCTCTCTTCTCTCTCTTGATCCCTAAGCAACCACCAGACTGGTATGGCCGGAGCAGCGCTGGAGGCGACGATTTCGGACGATCCGAGGTAAGATTCTTACTCCCCTCGTCATTCCCTAAGCGTTAGTGTGAGTTTTATTCACGTTCGTCGTGAATGAATTTGGACACCAAGTCGAGATTTTGGATTTGATCGAAAATCTCAACGTTTTGGTGATCCTCAAGACGATAAACACAAGTTTTGTGAAGGCGGTAATCGATTTGGAGATGTTTTGGATTTTTGATGAATTTTTTTTCAAAATATTTTAGTTTTGGATTTTCCGATGATGATTTTGGACGTTTTGGGGTGTGACAAAGATGTTTTTGAAATGGTTTTAAGTTCCCGAAGAAAAATGGACCAAATCAGTTCAAGGCAGCAAAGTCGGGGTAGGAAACACCCCGGCAGTCCTTTAGGCAGCGGCGCCAGGCGCGGCACTAAGGACAGAGAGGGGTTTCTATCCCCACGCCGTGAAGACGACGTGGGGGACTAAACCTCCACGGTGCCTGGGGCAAAGACCACTCTGCCCCACGCCGTGAAAACGCCATGGGGGCTAAAACCCCACGCCGTAGAGACGTCGTCGAGGGAAACCCTCACGGCGCCCCGGCGACGCCTAAAACCCAGTTTTTTCAAAAAATTTCATGGATCTTTGAAAGGAATTAGGGACTTCTTGGGGTACCTAAACACGGGTCCAAATACGACCCAATGCCCGGGAAAACAACCCAAAATTAATGGGGGATTTTAATTAAACACGAAACAAAATGCTAATACAACCAAATTGCAACGAAAATGCTTACCAGGTACTTAATGGACCGGTGACTATCGTGCGGGGATAGTTTGATCGCGTGTGAGAGTCGCGAGCGTGGAGTTTCGTGCAGTATTAGTGAGTAAAACCAACCGGAGTACTTACATCATTTCATTTGTGCATTTAATTGGGTTTTTATGTTTGTTGAACAGTATTTTCCTTATGGATTATGATTGGTTGAATTCCTTTTGGTTATAACTATCCTTGGTGGTTTATCGGCTTGGTTTTGCTTGGATTTCCTTAATGAGTGGTTTATTTGGGTCTAAGTGGACAATATGGTGCTTACGGTCTATACCGTGAGTACACGGATTATGGACGTGGTTAAACCTACAGTTTGGGATTGCGGTGATCGTTTGTTGAACTAAGTGTGACGCTGCGGTACCCGTATGCAAACTAAGTGTGACTGGGGCTAAGTGCCTTATTTTAGACTGCCTTAGGTTTAAGTAGGTCCAGAATATGTCTTGGAAGCCAGGTTGTAAACTAAGTGTGGCAACCTGGTGGACTTGGGACACTTAAATGCCTTTTCTTTTACTTTGTACTTTCGACACTCATTTATCGTTGTTATCTCAATGATTCACTTATCATGCTATCTTTTATAATCTTTGTGATATCCATGCATGATACTAGTTTAGCCATTTATGTGACATTTGAAATGTTGTTAAGACTTTATTAGTATTTTACTCTCTACATCACTGTACTCACCGACTAGTTTGTGACGGTGGGCAGACCGACGAGCAGATAAAGGCAAGGGACTAGCACATTAGGCGATTGAAGTCGAGGACTACGAGGCGGTCTCCTCTCGCATATTGAGTAGGTTTTTTTGTATTATGTATTTATTTCATTTTGTTGAACATGAGATTATGGGTTATGAGATATCTTGGGCATGTATGATATCATCGGTGTTCTCCTTTGACTTATTATGGATGATGTACACATTTACGGGGTTTCCACGCTCAAGGTTGTCCTGACTTGTGTGTCTTGAAGTTTATTGATTAGTTTAGAGTTAAATTACTTTCTCTGTATTTGATAATAACTCACTAATTGATTAACTTCACATGTAAATGCATAATAAATAGTAAAGGGTAAGGAAGGTTGACTAAGCTGCGTGACTCAGTGAGACTGACTCGGGGTCCACGTAGGTCTAAGTCGAGCCGTGCCCTATTCTAGGATTGTTGAATCTGGGGCCGTTAAACTTCAGATCCAACAACATTGCTTTCATCCTTGTCACGCTGAACCTTTTTGGAGCATTGGTGTGGTTGTCCAGAGAACGCTTTCTAAACTACTCGATCCCCCAAAAAGCTATCTTCTTAACACTTCCGATTAGATCTCCTTTCTTACACTAAAAAACCCATCTTCTCAACACTGCCAAGAAGAAGAGAGGAAGAGAGAAGAAACTGAGGAGGAGAAGAAGGGAAAAAAAGGGAAAATAAACAAAGACACACGATGTAACGACCCTAAAAATCTAATTCGTATCACATGTCATTTTAGGTCGTACGTAGACATTTGCCGTGATACAGTTGTGCAATTCTCAGTCGTCGACACCGAGGTATGTTATTTTTGTTCGATGTTTTGTATTATATTTTATTACCCGAGTATAAATTCCAATTTTTCAAACGTGCGAGGATGTTTGAGTGTAAGCGTTGGTATTGGGAAACAAATTCGGCTCGATGGAAACGTGAATAACGGGTTTTGGGCGAACAGTTGTCGGGTAATTAGCAGTCCGAGAAATTTAATGAACTAAAAACATTGACTAAATACAAAATAAATAATAATTAAAATTTGTATATCGTGTTCGATACGTTAATATGTTCGAGATTACGCGACGAGCGAGTCGTGGTGCGAAACGAGTCCGGAAACGCGCGTATTGTGCGAGAAATGGCTAAGTTGTAAGCGGGAGTCACTTATTGAAGTCACAAAGTTGTGTCAAGGTGGTTGGATGGAGTAAAAGGGAGCCAAGAGATGTGCCTCGAGATTCGTGTGTGGGTGTGATGAGAGGAGGGGGTATAAAAACCCACAATCATCAATTTTCTCTCTCATCTTTCATTTCTTTGTTTCTTATCACGTTGAGAACGAAAATGTGGGTGGGTTCTGTGAGTTTTCGACGCGGTTTGACGCCAAAAGATCGACCAATCTCGAATTATAAAGTGAGATCTCGCTTCTCCACGTGTTTATCTACGTTTTGGTTGTAATTTTGAGTGTTTTCATCACGACAATTTCAAACGAAAATTTGAGAAATGTTAGAATGAGGTTTTATGATGAATTTATGATTCAATGAATGCTTTATTGATGATTTGTGAATTGGTATGTTGATTGGAGAAGTTGTTGAATTTTTGAATGATTTTCGAAATCGAGTGTTTTATCGAGGTTTTGATGCAAATCAAAGGTGGTTTGTGATAGTCACGAACATCCATAAGAGTTTGGGATAGGCTCAAAGTGCAACGATGCGATTCGGGGTTTCAAGAAACCCCGAAAGGTCATGCAGGGCCCACGCCACGAGGAATGTCGTGGCATTTATGCCCACGACGCCACCCATAGCGGTTGGGGCAACCAGCCCCAAAATTATGTCGTGAAGGCGCCGCTACGGCGCCACCCCGACATGACACTATTCACAGGGACATTTTTACAAAAATTTAAAAAAATTTCAAGGATCTCTTGGGGATTCAAATGAGTTCGAATACAACCCAATTACATTAATAAAATAATTATGAAAAATTAGGTAAATTAGAAAGTAATTAATAGGATTTGTAATTTAATTGAATTATCAGGAGTTTTAGTTGTTAACGAGCCACACGGGATTTGTAGGAGGCGAGTCGAAGTCAATTTGAGTGCGTATTAGCTTGTATTCAAGTAAGTAAACTAATGAGGAATTTTTACAGTTATTTCTTGAGCTTTAAATTTTATTTTTGTTGCTCTATTCCATTTTTGAAATTTTCATTCCTTCGAGTTGTCCGAGGGCAAGTGAGTCAACGTGATCCTTTGATAGGATGGGTTATTTGAAGAAAAATGCTAGAGCCGCGAACTCGGGATGCACGATATTGGTTCTGGTTCCATACGTGGTGAGTGTTCTTATCTGGACTACCAAGAGAATCTCATCCGCGTGGACGTTAGGACGATGTGAGTTTATCGCATCCTAAACTCCTAGTCTTGTAGGTGTTTACCTAGACTCGACGACCATTTGGTCAAGACTACTTGCACATCTTTATTGTTTCAGGGACACTCATTTTCGATTCTGCTTTGTTGATTTATTTACAGTCTTATTTATTCACGCATTCTCTGTCCTTTCTTTCTATCGGCATGAATATGGACTAGTTATTTATTTATTTCAAAATGTTATATTTATGTCTTGCTTGGCGTTACTTACTTGGATTCGTCATTCTTGTGTTTGACGGAGTGCGGATCCATAATCAAGCAAGTGAAAGGTTCCACAGCTTGGAGATTTAATTTGAGAATACCGGAGAAGGTCTTTCCACTTGTCTGATATGACTTTACTTATATTATTGTATATATTGTTTTGAAACATTAAGACTTGGGTTTTTTTAGAGATATTTGGCATGCATATCTATAGGTTATTCTCCTTTAACTGATCATTTATGATGATATACATATGTAGGATTTCACACTCTATGATGTATTATTTTGTATGGTTGTGATTAGGGGTGCATACGGATTGCACTAATCCGAGGATCCGGTCCAATTCGGACCAATTATCACTAATTGAATCGATTTTTTGATTCTTGGATTAGATTGGATTGAAAAATCACTAATCTGACAGGACTTGATCAAATTGCGGATCCCACATTTAAAAATTACGGATCTAATCCGATCCAATTCATTTATCACTTCAACACATATACATATAACATTATATGTACTATAGTATCTCGAAGAACATCAACTCAAACTATAAATTCTAAACTATATAGTATCTCAAAACTTTGTTTGTTCTTACCTCTTTTATTACACTTCAAAAAAAAAAAATAAAATGAAAATAAAATAAAAATAAAATTTGTAGCTTGTATGTTGCAATGTGCACTTTTTTGTGCTTTTGTTTGGGTATATGGTGGAGTTTGTAGATGGCATTTTTATTTATGTAGGAACTTACATTTTGAAGGTTCTTGTGATAACCAATTTTTGGGAAATATACTATATATAGATTTGTAGGATGTACATTGTAAATTTGTCAATCATGATATGCATAATTTTTGTGATTCATTTGATTAAATTTAATTTCATGAATTTTTTGATAGAAAAACATCAATCCGTGGAACTTGATCCAGTTTGGTCCGCATTTTGCAAATTTGATTGAGTTGGATTGATGAATTATTTGGACTGGATTAGACTGTAATTTTTCAATTCGCAAGAATTGGATTGGATTGTGGATTGACTCTAATTTGACTGGATCCAATCTGTGTGCACCTCTAGTTGTGATTATTTTGATTAGTTTGAATATTTGTTGCTTCCACTATATTAATGATAACTCACTAATCGTTGTCCTAAACTTGTAAATTGTTTAAAATAGTAAACGTTAAAGGCAGGTGATTAGACTTGCATGACTCGGCAGGGCTCAATTTGAGATTGTGAAATTGGAGTCATCACACATGAAATGGGGGATGGGGGCTACCGACAAGCTTAAGACCTCCGGAGCAAGCTCCAAAGCCGCCAGAAGCCCCCTAGCGAAACCCTAGATATGATTTTTCTTTCTTGCTGACGAAGAAAACGCCAACTTTTCTCTCTAAGGTTTAAACATATAATTTGGTTGATAAACGTATTGTGTGGTTAAAAACTTTATATAATCCAATTGTGATAAGATATGGACATTACTTATTTTACGTAACATCAAACATCAATTCAAACCTTAAATAGTACTTAACTTGTCCCTTTGATCATGTGTATAAGGAGTTTTGAATGCTTCAATTATATTGGAATCATTTGACCAAAAAAAAATTGCTTGATTGGTTGAAATATCATAACCTGTTACAACTTTTATTATTATATTTTAACCTTTTTAAATTTTTATTATATCCTCACCTTTCTATATTGAAAAAATTATATCTTAAGTCATTTTTTTATTCCAAATTTAATAACGTGACACCTAAATAATAACTTTTAAAAGCCACCTCATCATATATAATTACTAAAATTATTACTTAATTTATTTTTTAAGCTCATTAATTAAATGTTACCTTATCAAATTTAAAGTTAAAAAGTGAAGTAGGATACAAATTTATCAATGTAGAAATGTTAAGATATAATAATAAATTCAAAAAGATTAGAATATAATAACAAAAGTTGTAAAATGTTATGATATTTTAATCAATAATTATACTGGGAATCATAATCAGGCCATATCTATAAAAATTCAAAAATGTACTTGTATGAAAGAAATTATTATATTTATATGGATGTATATATATATATATGCTTTCGTCATTTTCTCATATAAACCAAGAAAAGAAAAAAAAATTATTGAATAAAATCTGAAACAAAATGCTTTAAAAGCCCCTGTACTTCATTGTGTTCTCATCACTTTTTCTCCTAAAACAACACCTGCTTAACTATCTACAAACTTTAATTCATTTGAGATTTCAAAGACAGTAGAGAGAGCAGAGCTTGTGTTCTTGAGCTCTCACATGTCTCTGTTAGAGCTTGTTCTTACAGTTCTCCCAATAATTCTATCAGTGATCCTCATATGGGATTTCTCAAAAACAAGAAAAGGTCACATAAACTTCCACCGGGGCACATGGGTTGGCCGTTTATTGGCGAAACGATCGGTTACTTGAAGCCTCACTCGGCGACAACTATCGGAGACTTCATGGAGCAACACATAGCAAGGTATAATTCAATCTCTCCAAATTAAGCCCACAACATATGATTGATTACGTTGTTTTTTTTAATTAGTCATCTTAGTTACATATTGTATGTGTTGTATCAGGTATGGGAAGATCTACAAGTCAAATTTGTTCGGCGAACCAACAATAGTCTCGGCGGATGCTGGGCTTAATCGGTTTATATTGCAGAATGAAGGGAGATTGTTTGAATGTAGTTACCCAAGAAGCATAGGTGGGATTCTTGGAAAATGGTCTATGTTAGTGTTGGTGGGGGAATTGCATAGAGACATGAGGATGATTTCTCTCAATTTCATGAGCAATGCGCGGCTTCGAACGCATCTCTTGCGAGAGATCGAGATGCATACCTTGCTTGTTCTAAGACCTTGGAAGGAGAATTTAATATTTTCAGCTCAAGATGAAGCAAAAAAGGTATATGCATAGACATAAAAGTGTATGTTAATATAGATTCAATTCTATGATTACATATAAAGTAAACTATATATATGTTACTTAATTAGTCACAATTACTGAAAGAAATTAAAATGTTTTGTAGTTTACATTCAATTTGATGGCCAACCATATAATGAGCATGGACCCTGGCAAGCCAGAAACTGAGAACCTGAAGAGAGAGTACATCACATTCATGAAAGGAGTGGTATCTGCGCCGTTGAATTTTCCGGGAACTGCGTATAGAAAGGCCTTGCAGGTAATATTAATTGAGCATTACTTTGCTATGCAAGGCTTAATCAATAATTCAACATGGTTTAAATTAATATATGATCGGGGCAGTACATATTTACATGTATGATTCATTTGTTGTATATATGGCAGTCTCGATCGACAATTCTCAAAGTTATTGAGCGCAAGATGGAAGAAAGAATTCAAAAGATGGGTGATAACGAGAGCGAGAAAGCAGTGGAAGAAGATGATCTTCTAGGATGGGTCTTGAACCATACAAATCTTTCAACTGAGCAAATACTTGATTTGATACTAAGCTTGCTCTTCGCGGGTCATGAAACTTCGTCGGTCTCCATATCACTAGCAATCTACTTCTTGCAAGCTTGCCCAGAAGCAGTTCACCAATTGAGGGTAACTAAATTAATCAACTCATTTAATCAGATACAAAGATTAATTTAATTGAGAACTAATATTGCTTCAAAGTACAAGCCAATTAACAAATTCTGATTTTCCTCCAAAACTAGGAAGAGCACCTACAAATTTCAAGAGCCAAAATCAAGGCAGGAGAGTCTTGGCTGAACTGGGAGGACTACAAAAAGATGGAATTCACTCAATGTGTAAGAATCTCCTAATCAAATAAACTTTAAGCCTTGACAAGCAGTGTTACATTTTTTTGATAATTGTACTGATCAGTGTTTTTGTTTTTGTTGTAAAGGTTATTAGTGAAACACTCAGGCTGGGAAATGTGGTCAGATTTGTACATAGAAAGGCTCTTAAGGATGTTCAATACAAGGGTAATTAGTTAAAACTTAGCAATTTAATTAGTTATATGTTTCCTCGCCGGAAGCTTGCGAAAATATGTCCCACCAGGCCTAAATTTTATTAGTGTCATTATCTTGTAGGGTATGACATTCCATGTGGATGGAAAGTGCTTCCAGTTTTCGCAGCTGTCCATCTTGATCCTCTGCTCTATGACAGACCACTACACTTCAATCCATGGAGATGGCAGGTCAGTCACTTCAGTTTTTTTTCCATTCCTTCTAAAGTTGTTCTTTAACCAATATGAGACTATATTCTAGTCGATCGGGGGCAGAGTTATGTATATGGCGGGGGAGCATGGCCCCCTCTCTTTTATGTATTTCATATCATTATGTGACAATACATGAAAAATAGAAAAATGATTGGTAGACCCACTTTTGATACCTTGTAGATCTTTAAATTTTGCATTGAGATGAGTGGGAACATGTTTTAAAGTGTATCCAAATGACGACAACAACTAAATATTAAATATAGGTATCAAAAGTGGTTACTCTAACTTTTCAACATAATAGTGGATAGTGTTGAGTTACAATCATTCTAGTTTTTACTTTTTTATTTGTGGCATTTTGGCAAGTTTAAAAAAAAAAACTTGAGCTATTGAATCCATGCATGATTCAAACATTTTTACACTATTATTGGTTCAAAATACACTTTTTTTTTTTATAAAAATATCATACATTTAATTTAACAAAAAGTTTGATTCTCCTTACCATGATAATATATATAGGGTACTTCTACCATGAGAACCAAATATATACCCATGTCATTGGTACATTATTTAGAACCATTAGATTTAAATTCAATACATTAATCGAGAAGATATAAATGCACAACTCATTTTGAGGGGTTCCTATGGCATATGTATATATTTAATATATATATCTCCATATAAGGTTCTTCTACAATAGAGATATATACCTATGTTATAGGAACCCCTCAAAATGAGTTGTGCATTTATATCTCCTCGATTAATGTGTTAGATTTAATATATATTTCCATTGTAGAAGAACCTTATATATATTTAGTCTCCATTGTAGTAGTACCCTATATTGAAAAATATATTTCCATGCCATGGAAACCTCTCAAAATAAGATGTGCATTTATATCTCCTCGATTTAAATCCAATGATTCTAAATAATGTGTCTATGCCATGGGAACTTTTCATAATGTGTTATGCATTAAATGCTTTGTGCATTTATGCGCCTTGATTAATGTATTGTATTAGAATCCAATTATTGTAAATAGTATACTCATGACATGAGTATATATGGGTACTACTACCATGGAAACCAAATATATATTCATGCCATAGAAACCCTTCAAAATTTGTTATGTATTAAATGTTTTGTGCATTTATGACGCTTTGATTAATGTATTGAATCAGAATTCAATAATTGTAAATAGCGTACTCATAACATAGATATATATTTGGTTCTCATAGTAGTAATATATATATATATATATATATATATATATATATATAAAAAAAAAAAAAAAAAAAGGAAAGGAGGGAGACGTCATTGATTTCTAAAGTAGTACACTTCTGGGCCTCGAATCGTCGCGGCGCCTGTTACAAACAGCCGTGGATTTGGTGAGATTTACAACTTGCTAGCTGCACTCCTGGCCACCCCAGTTTTTAGCTATAAAAAGAAAAAAAAAATAGATGCAGTCGTGATAATAAGGAGAAGAAAGTCTGTCCAGATTTTTCCTCTTTTTTTTTCTTTTTATCCGACCCTCTGTTTGCTCACTGGAATCAGGTTCACTGAGGTGCGCAGTGTGAGACAAGTCCTACTCGCATCTTTTAGCTCAAGACTAAATTACCCCAATCGCTCTGCAGAGTCATTGAGTCCAATATTTTAAACTGGTGGTCACATTTGAGCCAAAGACCAAATGATCTTTTGATGTCTTCCCAGATTTGTTTTCGATCCTTTACCTTTCCAGCCATGGTAAAATATTTAGGGCAGTTGAAAGAGAAATATTCAAAAAATTAATTTATTAAAAGTCAAAGAAATTTGATTTTAAGAAAAGTCTTTGCATAATGAACGTCTATACTCTTATTAACAAACAAAAAACAAATGCAAAGTTGAGAAAAGTCATTTGTAAATTTGGCCCCCTCCACCTTGGCGTTGGCTCCGCCCCTGCGGTCAACACATCCAAACAATCATAAATGTCCTTGAAAAATATTTATTATTAACATTTAAAATGGCCCACCAGATTTGAGTGCTGCGTACAACCATTCTGCTACTTTAATTGATTGCTCATTCTCTGCATTTTCTTTTTCTTTCAAAAAAACCTTTATTGGTTGTGTTGATATATAGTTTTTGAGATGATTAAAACATGTGAGAGCAGTGCTGGGTGCACGTGTGGATAGGTTCTTCTGGTATTTAATGATCAAGAGAGTTCAAGTTTCCAAGGACTTTCCTATACAGATACATAGAATGAATGGAACATTAACAACATTGGGCCACATATAGTGGGCCATTCTTACGAATCCGACCCTAGTAGGATTTTTTGAAAATTTTTTATTTCAAAATTTTTTAAAGTTTTGATTACTAAGTCGAAACTTCAACTGTACATGTTCCTGCAATTAATTTTGGTTGATTTAGTTTTTCACCATTTGTATGTTTGTCTAATAAAATTGCTGTGCAGTGTGAGAGAACACATGCATCGAGCTCAACGACGGCGAACAACTTCATGCCATTTGGCGGTGGACCACGACTATGCGCTGGTTCAGAGCTAGCCAAGTTGGAGATGGCAGTGTTCTTGCACCACTTGGTGCTAAACTACAACTGGGAGTTAGCAGAACCTGATCATGCTATAGCCTTCCCATTCGTCGAGTTTCGAAAGGGTCTACCTATCAAAGTCCAATACTTCCATCCACAGCCACATAAGCTGGATATATATCCAAACCATGACAAACAAGTGAATTGAGTTGTTGCCTTTTTTTTTCCTCATCATAGATGAAAGGCTCAACTACATATATATGTAGGTAAATACATGCATATATATCCTTTTGTACACTATAAAAATCTAAATTGTATATGATATATGTCGTTTGTTGAGATGCTTCGACATCGATGTGTCGACTTCATCTCACATGAATGGAAGCATCAGAGAAAAAGAGAGATGAAGTACAATGATACATACACTAGTCTAGTAGGACCACTACTGTAATCTCTATATATAGCTGATTTTTCTCTTTGTAATTTGTTGTGTTTTCTTCTAAGGCGCCCCCACCACACACCATGTGCTAGTGCTTGGGGACTTATGAGAACTTGTAGATCATCTCTTTGTGTGATAGCTTGTGCTCTCTCATGTCTCTATAAGTCGTTTCGTCATGTAAATGTTTCAAATTATTATACTTGATTGATACTATTGGTGAAACAACAGACAAAGAAAGGGATAAAGTCTCTTTTGTTCTATTGCTCTTTTATTAGTTTGTAAATGTTGATGTTTCCTTGGCCTATCTTCTCTACCGTATCTTGGATTATTTTTTGGGGCCCTCCCTCATATATCGTCTTCTCATTCAATTTCGATGTGCTTTCCCATCAATGCCGTGTCTCCAATCAATAAGCTTGATCTAACATTGTCATGGCTTCCTAATTCCAATTTGTCTCAATATTGAAAGAACAATTTAGTAACTTTTATTAGACTATTGTACTAAAAGGTTCATAATATATCATCATCATATAATTATGATCAAGTGACGCCTGTGTCTGTGTGGCTGCCTAATTAACGTATACATAATGAATGATTATTATGTTTGTTAAAGTAGAAGATCAAACACTTGGAAAGAAACAACAGTAACATGAGGATATGCTTTAATTATTTCACTTGCTCTTGAGAAATTCCTTAGAGAGAACTGTTACATTAAGCTCTCAAAAGTCAAAACTCTTCAACACTCAAGAGTTCGTACATAATCATATATAATCCATTAGTCCTAGACTCTTCGCTGCCGCCACAGACCTTATCGAAATTAAGTCGTACCTCCAAAAATTTTGATTAAGTAAACAATGGATTCGTTGAGAAGAAAAAGAGATGCTACAGTACTGACCCATTTTGGGACACCCAGAATGGATATCGTGTCCATCCATTTGCGCATCGTGATTTGTCCACGCATACATCAATGCGCGAATTGATGAACACTATCACATCATCACTTGTGTCCATCCCGGGTGCCCAAAAAAGGTAATCCTAGTATTTTCCAAAAACTAATTCATTGTATATATAATTAAGGCCAAATAGAAAAATGACGTAATGTGTAGCTGAAAAATTGATGGCGTGGCACAAGAGTAAAATTTACTATCAAAATAAAACAAAATAAAAGGTTAGCGTATATATATTTTTCGAAATTCAAAAGTTATGATACATTTACCAAAAAGTGAAGACATGTTTTAGATTCTTTTTGCCAATTAAGGTGATTCTAGAGGAAAAGCATGTACAAAACAGAGTACTCTGCAAAGGGAGTCTTCAACGGAACCTCTCTATATATTCAATGGGACGATTGAACAAGAAAACTGTGATGCACGTGAGAGATGTGACACCAAGGACACCCCTACAAATTTAAGGACACACATATCTCCTCTGAAGATGACTTGGCATACACATTTGACATCCTTGTTAGGTTCCACTTCGCTTTCCAATCAAAGCAACCCCTTTAATGGGCAATAACATTTTCACTATCATTGATAAGTATACGTGCTTGCATTCACTCAACCACCGATATATGTAAATCAACGGACGTTGATCCACCACCATGCATCGATCACTCAGTGATGAGGTAGTGTGAGTGGCCTTTGAAGATGCACGTTGTGGCTTATGTAAGCGCACCTTTGTTTGGTTATGATTTATGGACCGACCTAACACTGCTGTTAGACAGGTCTCGTACTTCCATCATTTCCTTTTGTGGCTCCCCAATTCCTTCTGTACCTATCGCTTCAAAAGGCTAGCTATGAGACAAGCCTGCCCACAGTGGAGTTTGCTATTGGGGCTGCTACAACATGTAGCAAATAGAAATAACCTTACAAAAAATTGGGATGTTTATAGTGCTGCTCTAATGTACAGGGTTGTAGTATAATATGACATTAAAATTTATTATATGTGATATTTATCATGTGCTATGTGGCCTTAACGCGGGATGATAAGAGTCCCTCCCTCCATGACTAGTTCAATTTTGAGGTATTGAGTTTTGAGAGATGATCCTAGGCATTAAGGACAGAACTAGAATTTCAAGTTCTTTTAGAGCCTATGAATTTACATTTAGGGGCAAGTTAGCCTAGGCATTTTCTATAATTTCTCTATTAATCAACTATATATAAAGGGGTGTTCAAGTTGAAGTTGCCCTGGGCCAGTACTCATTTAGTAACCATGTTGATTTTTTTGTCATAATTTTTTTCCTATTTTTTCTTTTCTTCTTATATTTTCAAAAAGTTGTAATATTCGTAATGCAACTTGATTGGGAAAAAGAAAAAAAAATTAATGATATTTGTGCAATGTCATGTATTCCAGGTGTTGGTAGAGAACAATTTTTAATTGTCGCACTATTTAAATATTACAATTACATTCATAGTTAAATATAAAGTAATTATTTTGAACAAATCGAATTAGCGAATTAATGTACTTTTATTATGATAGTTGATTTTATGTCTGATTCTGCATCGATCGATTGATGATTAAAAAAATTTCTATTTTACTTTTTTTTTTTAAAGAAAAAAATATATATCCGTACTCAAAGATGGTCGTTTGCATGTTCTACACTACTGATCCCTTCTTTGGGCTTGACCAAGCAATGTGTCCATTACTTCTAAGTTTCCCTTACACTTTCCCATTGCTTGTAATATAGGCCCATTTAATATCTCGAAGTTCCCAACTACTGGCATTTTTTGGCTAGCCCAGCCCGATTATTAGTAGCACAAATGCTAGAGTGGCCCCACCAATAGCACACAACACCAATGCGCGCATGTCGTGCGTCATTGACAAGTCTCAAAATGCGTGTAGTGTTTTCCTTTTATACTTACATCACGTGCTACAAAGTTAAGTGTGATATGAGAGCCGCCTCAACCTGTAAGCATCCTAACTGTCCAATAAGGGGGTTCAAAGTCTTCAAAGGCTTAAGCAAAGATGAAAATGTATACCTAACTACAAAAAGCTAAAACTAAAAGACCTGAACAGCCCACGAGTAATAGCGCGCGTGGCCAAAGGCACTACCGCAAATCCCCAATTAGAGTCGAATATATATACGCCCCTCTTTCAAATAAATTACAACACCATCAACTTCATCTATAAGCCTCAACTTCATCTATAAGCCTCGTTTGGTTTCATTTGTGTCTCGGAGCGTACTTGCTATTTTTTTTTACAGGAGAAGGTATTCGAGCTATTTCCGCTAACGTTGAAGATGTGTAGACTAAAAGGTTTAATTTCATATCAATTAAATAAGACTTTATAAAGATGTATATAAGTGATGATCTTTCATAAATTGATACAAAAGCCTTAGAGTCAATATAAATGCTGGCAGAAATCTATATGTCCATGAAGAAGTATTGCGGGTATGTCACTTGTGGATTCAAATAATTCTTCGAAAGTCCTTAGTTGACTTTACTAACGAACCTAAGAATAAAAACCAAAAGGAGAAAGGAGTTGTAAGTTTCAAACTTAACATATCTATCTTAGTCATCGTATCAAAGAACAAACTTACCACTCGATCAATGCCTTGAGTGTGTGTACTTACTAAATTTTATGTGTTTGATTGAGCTTTGTAATTTTTAAAATTTGAGCATTAAAATTACAATGAATTATTGTGATTAATATGACACAAAAATCAGTACATCAACGGGAGTTTCTTCCTAAATCACAAGGCTAACATGACATTGCGAAAGTTCAACAAAACTATAAACAATCACATTTGCTTGTCCATGTAGTTGTTAAAATTTTCAAAACTCGGTGAGTACCCTAACATTATTTGACCTAAATTTGGAGTCCCTATTCCCCCAACTCTATAATAGAGTTCCTTAATATTTTTTATTTATTTTATTTTATCATTTAATAAAAATTATCAATAATTGTTTATTTTTCAAAAAAATATGAAGCTATTTTTTTCTTAAATTTTTATTGATTAAATAATTTATTAAAATTAATACAAATAAATATAAATAATTTTGAAGTAGAAATAGAGTTTGTGGTTGGAGAAGAAATAAAGTTTGATGTGGCAAAACTGTAAAATAAAAAAAAAAATAAAGTATTGCGGACCATCTCCAACTAGCGCCAAGTGTTAACATTTTGGTGCTCAATGGAGCACCAAAATCCCAACATTATCCCTGTTGGACAACGTTGGGTAAACAGTCTGGCACTGTTCACACCTTCTATCACTATTGACTATTTTTTTATTTTTTTTTATTTATCTTTTTACTTTTGTATTCTTTAAGTTAGGTTCTTTTTACAATTATCACACTAATTTGGTGAATAGTGTAAAATGTAGTGTGATGAGTTAGAGATATGAATAGTGTTAAGGTCACTATTTACACTAAAATAGTCGTAAATAATGTTAAAGTTACTCTACTTTAGAGTTAATGGGTTGGAGATGCTCAGTAGATTCAAGTTAATTCCAATATAGAGTTGATAAAGTAAATGAAATAAAATCCTTTAAAGTGAGTGGCATGTTTGTAATTCTCCTGGAGAGGCTGGACATTTTCACCCAAACTTACCAAAAAGCCCCAACAGTCTGTGCTCATCACCTCCATTTGATCAGCGTTTTACATCTCCTTAACACGAAACTCGATCAGCAGACAGCCGAGCTGGGTCGAGAAGACAAAAACCAGAGCGAAAATGTGGCGCTGCGTTTCTCGCCGATTAGGTTTTTCTTCGTCGAAATCCCTCTCAAATCCACCTCTCAAGCCCCTCGTTTCCAGATTTCTCTCAACCGGATCGGTACGAATTCCTTCCACGCTCTCACCATCTCCTTGTCGGATTGATGTCGTTTGATCTGTGCGTTTTCGGATCCAATTTTCATCGAATCAGATGCGAAATCTAACACGTTTCAAAAGTTTCGATCTTCTCTGATTTATTTTGTTACGTTGAAGTGCTAGGGTTTTTCATTTCTGTGTTGCGATGGTGGATTTTGTTGATTGGATTGTAATGTGTCATGTGTGTGATCTGTTGTTTATGTCAGACTGGAGATTATACGATCGTCGATCACACTTACGATGCAGTCGTGGTTGGAGCAGGCGGCGCTGGATTGAGAGCAGCAATTGGACTGTCCGAGCATGGATTCAACACAGCTTGCATTACCAAGCTTTTTCCGACTCGGTCGCATACGGTCGCGGCGCAGGTACAAGCAACTGTTAGGGTTTTCCAATTGTTCTGCTGTTTTTCATTCTTAATTAGTATATATCGATCAAAGGTGTTGTACCTGGATATCTGATATTTGGAAACCCTAGAAGAAGCTTTGAAAAAACGCAATGATATAGAGCTGAAGACCTAAGTAATGATTGTGTTCAATGTAAGATTTGGTGGTTCTGCATTTAAATCATTTTAAGTCATCTCAAGTTGCAATCTACCAAGGGAATTAAATCAAGTGGAGTGTTGTAGTTTAATGACTTGATCCATATAGCCGACCCCAACTAATTTGGGATTAAGGCTTTTTTTGTTGTCGTTGTAAGACATCTATGATTGTTACAAGTTACAGACTGTTTGTTATAAACTTATATTCTGGTTTCACTTATTGTTTCAAGGTTGGGATGCTAAATTCTTATCTTCAAACTACAAAACTATACTTTTCTTTATTATTGAAGATCTTATATTTCCTGCAATCTGTGTACACTTAAATCCTAGACTGAGAAGTCACTTCAAACAGCTTATGCCGACGGATTTGATGCATTGCTACTTTCTGTTAAAATGTTAATGACAGGGAGGAATAAATGCAGCATTGGGGAATATGACTGAAGATGACTGGAGGTGGCACATGTATGATACTGTCAAGGGAAGTGATTGGTTAGGTAAGCTATATGTATTTTCATGCTCAGTTTAGCCAGAACATAAGTAATTGGTAACCTTCATAAGCAAAAGTATTTTTTTTCATATATTGTCCAAATATTTGACAGATAACTAAATAGTTATGGTTCTTTATGAGGTGCTTTAACAGATTGAAAAGCATGAAATTTAACAAAATGCTTGACCTCTTCTCATGCCTTTTTTTATTTTTAACTTCCTCTTTTATTATGTTATTATTATTTTTTTTTATTATTATTTTATTATTTATTTTTTTTTTTTTTGTGGTTGGAATCCATTTGTTTTTCCATACAGAAATTTGTTTTGTTGCTTAATATACAACGACGACGACAACAAAGCCCCAAGCCAAGCTTAGTTTGTTGCTCAATATATTTATTTATTTTTCTCGTCAGGTGATCAGGATGCGATTCAGTATATGTGTAGAGAGGCACCAAAGGCAGTGATAGAGCTTGAAAATTATGGACTGCCATTTTCTCGAACAGAAGATGGGAAAATATATCAACGTGCATTTGGTGGCCAAAGCTTGGACTTTGGAAGAGGTCCTGAGATGCAAGTTTTAATTCATAACGCATTAGACTTCGTAAAACATTACTATATCTTATGATATTTGATTTTTTCACTATTGTTGATACAGGTGGACAGGCATATCGCTGTGCTTGTGCTGCTGATCGAACTGGCCATGCATTACTCCATACTCTATATGGTCAGGCTATGAAGCACAATACGCAGTTCTTTGTGGAATACTTTGCACTGGACCTTATCATGGACAGCTGTGGTAAGTTATATTATGATGCTTTTGGAGGACCAATACTTGTGCGCCAGTTTTTTCTCCCTTCAGTTACGCCTATTTGTTCTCAATCGTTGTTTATGGCACCTTAGTTTAGGTTCTAAAGTACTTAATTTTTTAGTTCTTTTTGGAAATTCATCATGCCTACCTATTCTTTAGAGATATTATTTGAGTCTTTATTCTTTAAGCTACATAGGGTTCCAAGTATCACCATTTAAAGAGGAAAAAACTTGTAGCACCGAGCTTTCTCGACTACCCTAATTCTTTTATTTTTATTGCTATTATGGGGGGTCCTCTAACATTCAAGAAAGGAAGCTATGATGGATATTTTCAAGTTACTCTTTGAAACTCCAACTACTTTGTTCTTCTTAATGATGTTCAGGTACTTGCCAAGGAGTAATAGCACTGAATATGGAGGATGGTACTCTACATCGGTTCCGAGCTGTGTCAACCATACTGGCCACTGGGGTACTTGCTTTTGTCTTCATGTTTCATCTTTACTGCTATTTTTTATGCTAAAATCTGTTGCTATATGATACTTTATCAGGGATATGGTAGGACATACTTTTCTGCAACCTCAGCTCATACGTGTACTGGTGATGGTAATGCTATGGTTGCACGTGCAGGATTACCACTTGAGGTTTGTGCCACATTCCTTCCTAGGAATGGAAGTTTCTCTGATAATAACAATTGTCTTTTTACTATTATCTGACCTATGTGTCTGCTGGATTTGTCCTAGGATCTTGAGTTTGTGCAATTTCACCCCACTGGTATTTATGGTGCTGGTTGCCTCATAACTGAAGGTTGGAATTATGCGTGTGCTTATTTAGTTGTTTTGTAAATTTGAAAAGTGTATTTAGATGTTTTGTAAATTTGAAAAGTGTATTTAGATTCAATTCTCCCAATACCAATATTGTTTGTGTATGGCACTAAATCTTAGTAGTGATTATTTGCTCAAATTATATTCTAAACGTTGCCCCATTCTCTCCTTGCTACACTTAGTTTTCTTTAAGTTGTGAATGTAATTATGTTTCATGTATTTCATTCTTGTGAATCTGTGATACATTCAATTGCAGGTTCACGTGGTGAAGGAGGTATTCTGAGGAATAGTGAAGGAGAAAGATTTATGGAACGGTATGCTCCTACTGCAAAAGATCTAGCATCAAGAGATGTCGTTTCAAGGTCTATGACCATGGAGATACGAGAAGGACGTGGAGTAGGTATGTTATTGCTGCAAATTGGTACCCAATGCCATCATTTAATTTTATATAATTTTATTATACGTAGTTAACAGAGAATGGTTGGTACCCTGAACCAAAAATTCATTTTGACATCTTCCATTTCTCAAACTTGGTACTCCTATAGTCCTATGAATCTTTAGGTCTATTTGTATTCATGCTAAAATATTGTTTTTCCAAATACATGATCCTGGCGCGATACCAAATTGACACAAGATCATTGGCTCTTCTGTGATGGGTTTATACTATTTAAGGAAAGCACCTTAGGTTCATAAGCATTGGTTAAAGATACCATTTTCTTTGAAGTTGTAGTCTTCAGATTAGATGAGAATAACTCTATAGTTGGTGGTGTTAGAATTTAATTAGGTGCCTTGGAATGGGAAATGTAATTGTTAAATTAATGACTATGACCATAATTGTCAAAATCGTACGAGTTGCGGGTCAACTTGTACGATTTGACTCGGTGTTGTGTGAGAATCGGGCGATTCAGATTTGAATCGCACCATTTGATTCGAATCATGCGATTCAAATTGAATCGCCCGATTCGCAAAAGGTCGTAGCAACCTCCTGAAGTCATTTTTTTTTTTTTTTTCGTTTTTTCTGGTTTCACGAGTTGTTTTCAGTATTTGGAGGGGGGACGGACTACAAAAAAGTAGTGAGGAGAGTTGCAGAGAGAGGAGAAAGGAGAAAGGGGAGAAAAAGTTGTAGAGAAAGGGGAAAGGAGGGAAAGAACCTGATTTTGCCGAGAGAGACGAGGAGGTAGTTGCCAAGAGAGACAAAAGACTCGTCGAGAGTTGGTGAGAAATGCCGAGAGAAGTAGCAGATTGTTCAACAACATCTTTTTTTTTTTTCAAAGAACATCTTCTCTTTACATCAAAATGAGACAATTCTTATCTCTACTATGGGCCCCACCACTACATGTTGCCAAATTAAGATTGTGGCAATCTGTAACATCTTATGTGTATGCTACAGGTCTATGCATAGACACACAAACACATACTACTCCACCACCACACTAATACATGGAGTCCCTTTTTTATTTATATTTTTTTACTTTTTTGTTCAAAAGTCTTTTTTTATTTGTAAAACATAAATTATAAATTTATACATATATTTAGAAATATTTAAAAACATTATTAAGAAATCCAAAAAAATCTTACAATTTACGATTCGATTCATAATACACCCCTACCGATTTTACGATTCGATTCCAATTTTGATAACTTCGGCTATGACTCAAAACATTGAAATGGTATGACTTTTAGACTTTCCTCTTTCCTTTTGATACTTAGATTTTGTTGGCATCAAATCAATTCTTGAGAGTTCTATGTGACTCATCAACTCCAGTAAACCACCTCACTAATGGAGCCTAAGTATATTTTGCCACACAAGAATCCATGACCAGTTACATGAAGGAGATTAATTCCCTTCTTTTTTTGCTACTTCAAAAATTTGAACCCACCTTATGGCAGTCTAGGTGTCTCATGACGAGTTATATTATATAGCTCATTAGCAGTTGTTTACTCTCTCCTTTTCTTTGGGTGAGATTGGGATTACTCATTCTTTAGAGTGTCGATATGTCATGCCTGCCTCATCTCTCAGCACAGGCAATCTCAATGAATTGTCTTCTCTCAATGGCGGAACCAAAAAATTAATTAGTGGGGGCGAACTTTAACCTAGACTTTTTCATAGGCTTGGAAAGTCACCTGGCACGAGCGTCAAACGCGGTTGGGCTTGAGTTGGAATTTGGAAAGATAATATAGAACCCGACCCTACCCAAGAACTCAAAATTCTGATCATTTGATGGGCAAGCCTGCATTTGCCAGCTCAAGTTACTCCCTCGTGGAACTCATAAAATAGTGGTATTTTTAGTTGACAAAGAGTTGTTGGCCTAAAAAGATGAGTTATCGTATGCAAGGTTTGAGTTGGGCATGCCTAAACCCGGCTAAACTCTGACATGCATTAGGCTTAGGTGGATAACATAGAATAATAATTGTGTCAAATAAATGAATTATATTAAAAACTCAAATATGAATAATAAACTAATAATTGTAATACAACAACAACAACATAGCCTCAGTCCCAAATTAATTGAGGTCAACTACATGAATCAAACTCTTTCGTTATGCTTGATTTAGTGCAAAAAACTAACTAATAATTGTAATGATTTACAATATAAATTAATATGATACTACAAAGTTTTACGAGAAAGTAGTTGAATTATACGTTTGATTAAAAAAATATATTAGATCACTTTGTAATGATTTCCCCTTCTCCCAAGTTTTTTTTAAATATTTGAAGGCTTAAAACAATTAAAATAAGGCAAAAGGCTTTTAAAATTTTATTTTCATGGGAGCTTTTCAAATGAATATAATTATACTTAATTGATTGAGTATTTTGCTCATAACTTTCTCGGAATTGAGCTCCGTAAAATTTTGGTGAAACTAGATTTTGATACCTTCCCAACGGGTGCTTATATAGTTATATGGCCCACTTGGAGTTAGCAAACAAATTTATGATTTTTTAGTCCCAAAGGTAGCAAAAAGTTGGTTTCTTTCTAATCCTTTTTTTTTTTTGATGATTTTTACAAGTTATCACTTAACAATGTTCCTTAATGCATAAACTTTTTTTTTTAACTTGATATACATTATTAACATGATAAATTATCTACTTAAGGCCTTCGACCATACTTGATATTAGCACCTATATAGGCTATCCGTCCTTGTCTATGTATCATAACTTTTGGTACATGTCCTTGCTAGGAAACACTATTTCCACCATGGTAAAGTTATTTGATTATGTTACTTGGGCCTTGTTTGGTTAGAGGTAGAGTTATTTCCTAGGAGATAACTTACAGGGAGTTGGGAACTAATCTTGTTTGGTTGCCCAACTTGCGTGTTATCTCCCAACTTATACCCTAAGGGTGAGAAATATCTCCCCACCTCCCCCCTAGGGAGTTATCTCCCAAGAGTTGTGGACACAATTATCCCGCATTAATGATGACTAGGGGTGCACACGGATTGCACTAATCAGCGGATCCGGACCAATTATCACTAATTGGATCAATTTTTTAATCCATTGGATTGAACTGGATTGAAAAATCACTAATCCGGCTGGACTGGATTGGATTACGGATCTTACATTAAAAAATCGCGAATCTAATCCGATCTAGTCCGTTTAGCACATCAACACATACACATATATAATCGTATGTACTTTAGTACCTTAAAGAGCATCAACTTAAACTCTAAACTATAACATTTAAAAGACTATGCTTGTTCTTTAACTCTTTTGTTATGCTTTTAACCTTTTTTTGTAGGTTGCATATACGTGCACTTTTTTTGTGCTCTTGTGGTGCATGGTGAAGATTTGTGGATGACATATTTGTTTATGTAAGAACTTGCATTTTGAAGGTCATTGTGATGACAAGTTTATGGGAAATATGTTATATATAGATTTGTGAAATGTATGTTGTAAATTTGTCATTCATGAGATGCATAATTCTTGTGATTCATTTGATTAAGTCTAATTTCATGAATCTTTGGATAAGAAAACGTCAATCCGTGGAACTTGATCTAATTCGATCCACATTTTGCAAATTGGATTGAGTTGAATTGATGAATTATTTGGACTGGATTGGACTGTATTTTTTCAATCCGCAATAATTGGATTGGATTACGGATTGACTCTAATTGAACTGGATCCAATCCGTGCACCTTTAATGATGACCCTTCTCTCTCTCTCTCTCGCCTTGTTTGTTTGAAGGCTATTTATGTCGATTCATATTTTTTATTGTTTAAAAATTTTCAACTTCCTTGCAAGTTTAAATTTAAACCAAACATGAAAATATTGACTCCAAGGAGTTTCCGAACTAACACTGTAAGTTGGCAAACCAAACGAGGCCTTAATCTGTACGACATTCTTATTTGACGTGCTATTTTGTGGTTTGTTGTGTGACATGAGCTGGTCAAAATCATGTTTACATGTTAATCTAGTGTTGTTGCAGCCTGCAGGGCTTAAAGAATTACTTCATCAAACCAGCAAAATAAATATTCAGTTCATCGTTATTGGGAATACCATTTTCCTTTGTTAAGTTTTATTCCAAATAGAATAAAATAAAACTAATAACATGTGAAATAAAATAGAAGGTTCTAAATTTTATAATATAATCTGGATACAACTTATTTTTTCAATATAGTCTAGGGAGATCTTGAGCGTTCAAGCATACTCTTAGTGCAGCCATCTTTTTAGCGTTGAAAGAAATCAAAGCATTTTGGTGGATGGAAAATGTGATGCACCAGAAACTTCGGACTTGGCTAGATTCATTCATCTCTTTGGATGGTGTTGAGAAAGAAGGCTTCTGGACTCTCTTTGGATGACAGATTTAGGAATTTGAGCTATTTGATTTGGTGGTTTGTTGCTTGACTGTATTTTTCTTGCGGGTTTCCTTTTGATGACTGATTGAGGGATTTGCAGTTTCTGTACATTCATTGCATATCTCCTCTCTTCTCTCTTATTAATTATCTGACATTTTGTCCAGAGTTTTCTCTATGTTTATCGACGTCACATTTTACAATTTTTACTATATATTATTTTTTATGTTTCAAATTTTCCAACACTGTAATTTGCTGAGAAATTGCTTTTGTTAATTTTCCATAGGACCAATGAAGGACCACATTTACTTGCATTTGAATCACTTGCCCCCAGAGGTGCTAAAGGAGAGGCTTCCTGGAATCTCTGAAACTGCTGCCATTTTTGCGGGTGTTGATGTTACCAAGGAGCCAATCCCTGTGCTGCCTACTGTTCATTATAATATGGGAGGGGTACCCACAAATTACCACGGACAGGTAAGAAAGCAATGAGTTTCTGCCAAGAATTCAAGATTAAAAATCTTTGTTTTACCTGATCTCATTTCTGCTCTCTATGTGCCATCCAGGTTGTTCATATCAAAGGGAATGATCCCAATGCTGTAGTTCCCGGACTGTTTGCTGCTGGAGAAGCAGCATGCGCTTCAGTTCATGGTGCCAATCGACTTGGGGCAAACTCTTTGCTTGACATTGTTGTCTTTGGTCGAGCTTGTGCCAATAGAGTTGCAGAGATATCTAAGCCAGGTAAAT
Organism: Stephania japonica; assembly: GCA_039657345.1. Taxonomy (NCBI): domain Eukaryota; kingdom Viridiplantae; phylum Streptophyta; class Magnoliopsida; order Ranunculales; family Menispermaceae; genus Stephania; species Stephania japonica. The sequence continues at coordinate 9,617,942 of CM077559.1, read as the reverse complement.
TCTCTTGCTGTTGTATATTTGTCAAATCTTCTTTATGCTAGCTACTCCCTGTTGTGGCAAAACTCATCTATATTTGTGTACCTCTACTTCATGTAGGAAAGAAACAAAAGCCTTTGGAAAGTGATGCTGGTGCAAAGACCATTGCATGGCTGGATAAATTGAGGAACTCAAATGGTTCATTGCCAACATCAAAGATTCGTTTGAATATGCAAAGAGTCATGCAAAATAATGCTGCTGTTTTCCGTACTCAGGAAACCTTAGAAGAAGGTAGCAAATGAAAATTCACATGTTTAAAATGAAATTATGGGTTTTTTTTTTTTTTTTTTTTTTTTTTTGGCAACTAGGCCAGTCTATACATGAAAATGATGGGGTTTTTCTCCCTTAATTCTTCGAGCATTTTTATTTATTCTTAATTATAGAAGAGCTTAATGATAGTTCGTAGTAGCTTCTTTGACTATTGGAAGTAACGAAGTATCCAATGTGATTTTGAGTTTCTATTATTTCCATAGGTTGTCAGTTAATTGACAAAACATGGGAAAGCTTTCATGATGTCAAGGTGAAGGATCGAAGTTTGATATGGTAACTATGTTGTCATAGTAGTGGAATTGGAAATCAAGGATATTGCAGCCATCTTTTGTTGTGGATTCAAATTTATTGAAATATTTTGGTCTTTTGGCAGGAATTCTGACCTAATTGAGACTATAGAACTTGAAAACCTATTAATAAATGCATGCATTACTATGCATTCTGCCGAAGCAAGGAAGGAGAGCAGAGGAGCACACGCTCGTGAAGATTTTTCAGTATGGCTATGCTCTGTATATTAGTCAATTTATCTACATTCTTTGACATGAAGTATAACATTTACCTTCTTCTCCCCCTTTTCTGCAGAAAAGAGATGATGAAAACTGGATGAAGCACACTTTGGGGTCAGCATTTCTATTCAGTAACATTATAGCTGCTGCAATTTTTTATTTTATTCTTTTTATGTATTGATTTGGCGTCTGTTTTACATGGTGATATTAGATGCTTTATTTAGGGATTTTTCTATGTGGGATGGAATTAGGTGACGTTCTTCTGAAAATCGATATACATTTGCTGTATAGTTGTCGTCCATTTGCACAATCCAATGAACTCCTACTATTTAGCAAATGTGTGTCAATAGTATGTGTTCCAATGTTTTCCTGCTGCATGGCGATAGCGTCAGTTATTGGTTAATAATTTCTCGTGTTGTATGTTTCTGCTGATAGAACTTATGTAATATCTAACTGCAGATACTGGGAGAATGAGAAAGTACGGCTGGATTATAGGCCAGTCCATATGAACACATTGGACGACGAAATGGAAACAATCCCTCCGAAAGCACGTGTTTACTGAATGCTGTGATTGCTTCAAGCTTGGGTGGACATCAGCACGCCACTGTACTGCAATAGAGGTTACTATAACATGTTATTGCAGTCCAGCTTTTTTGCAATAGAGTTAACATCATCAGAGTGGTTATTTATTGTCATTTTGATCATTGATGATGGAATGTTTCTCAAAATAATGAGCAGTCTTCTGCTTTGTATTTTTGAATTAATTAACCTAATAATGATAAGCTTTGTTCTTGAGTTGTGATACTTGTGAATTGCAAAAAAAGGTGGCTAATGAAATTCGTTCGCTTCAGTATATAGAAATGTGAATGATGAGTTCTCTTCCCTGTATACTTATCTGGATACTGTTGCATCCTCTCTTAGCATCTGTTGCCTGCAGCATAAACAGTTGTCCCAAAATTAGATATTGCATATTCCCAGCAACAACAACAACAATATAGCCTCAAGTTCCAAATTAATTGGGGTCGGCTATATGGATAAAACTTTTTCATTGTGCTCGGTTTAATGCAATTGATGGTGAGCTTTCCAAACCATTTAAATCCCTCCAAATTAATGCATCTCAAGTTAACTTCGGTCTACCTCTACCTCGTTGAATTTCTTCAATTTCTATGAAGTCAAGTTTTCTAGTCGGGGCATCTGGAGGTCGTCTTTACAGGTGACCAAACCACCGCAACTGCCCTTCCTTAATCTTTGAGTCAATTTGTGCTACTCCTACTTATTTTTGAATTTCTGTATTTCTCATCTTATCTTTACGAGTTTTTCCACATTTCCACCTAAGCATCCTCATTTCTGCTACGTTAATTTTATGTAATTGTTATTGCTTTACTGTCCAACATTTACTTCCATAGAGCATAGCTGGCCTAATTGCAGTCTAATAAAATTTTCTTTTTAACTTGGTAGGCATATTTTTATCACAGATCACACCAGTTGCACTTCTCCATTTCTCCCATCCAGATCCAACTTAGATTTTGTGTGACATCATTTTCAATATTACCATCATTTTGTATGATTGATCCTAGATATCTAAAGTATTTCACATTAGGAACTTTTACTTCTCCTAATTTGATCACTCCATCATCTCGATGTCTCGTATTTCTAAACTTACAGTGCATGTATGCGGCCTTCGTCCTACTCAATTTAAAGCCTTTGCAAATAACTTACACTGGTATATCCTCTTGAATATGCTTAGTTAGTTCATCCAAAACTAGCGTAAAGAGATATGGGCTTAAAGCCGATCCTTGATGTAGTCCTATCGTAATGAAAAATTCTTTTGTAGTTCCTCCGAATGTCTTTATACTAGTTACTTCTCCCTCATACATATCCTTAATCGTGTCTATGTATCTAGCATGCGCCCCTTTTCTTTCTAGAACCCACTAAAGAACATCTTTAGGAACCCTATAATATGTTTTTTTCTAAATCTACAAATACCATATAAAAAGCGTTTTTCCTTTCTCTTTCTCTATATTTTTCCATCAATCTTCTTACAAAGAAAATTGCCTCCATAGTTGACCTTTCAGGCTTGAAACCAAATTGATTCTCTAATATTGTTGTTTCTCTTCTTAGCCTATTGTCAATTATCCTCTCCCAAAGTTTTATAGTATGACTCATAAGTTTAATTCTCCGATAATTTGTACAACTTTGAATGTCTCATTTGTTTTTGAAAATTGATACAAGCGTGCTTCTTCTCCAATCTATTGGCATGCGCTTTAATTTTAAAATTTTGTTGAAATGTTTTGTTAGCCAAGTCAATCCAAGTTTCATAAACTATCGAAGTAGTTTATCCATCTCTCCTTAATATCATCTTCGCGTGTTAAAACATTTTGATTTTTGTCCTTAGCTTAGGTCTTGTTTCTTTTTATCACTTAATTTGGCTAGCCTATAAATATATTTTTTGCCATCTTTATTACCTAAATTTATGTATAGATCTTCCATGAAATTTGTTTTAGCTTGACTAACTACTTTTTTAGTTTGTTTTCTAGCTTCTCTATATTGATTGTACGCATCTTTGTCTTGACACCTAGGTATCTTCCTATACATCACTAGTGACCGCAAATTCTATTGTTTCATTCTAGCATTTTGCATTAACAGAATAAATCTGGTTTCTTTTTGCTTTCTTCATTTCGAAAATTTGGAATCACAGCACAACGTGAATGGGGGAAACATCATGAGAAATATAGTTAGTTTCACGTCATTGCAGTTGTGCAATTTTTTTCCAATTGTGTTTTTCTGTTTTATTATTCCTCTATTCCTAATACTCAATTAGCAGGTACTTTTTTCTTAGTGATGCAGTAACATTTAGATCAACTTGTTAACTTGAATTTAATTTCTGCTGTAATTTGTTAATGATTGTATTTGTTACACTTCATTGTAGTTATTTGTTATTGTTTGCATTGATGTTTTAGATGAAAGTAACTAAATTCTCAAAAAAATTTCCTTCTAGCATTCTCCATCCAAAATCTGTTGTATTGGCACTAAGATGTACAAAAGACTTTGAGGTGATAGTATTTGACATGGCATAGCTGTCCTCTGTTTTATCAGGTTTCCGCATCTCTATGTGAGGTTAGGATTGTTTAGGACTAGCAATAAGATTGTGGTGACAATGATGTGATTAGGCAGGTGACGCTAATTTGTAGTAATTGCGAATTGTAATTGGTTTTCAGACTAGAAATGTACCTGGTGGTTCTGTAATTCAGGTACCATTTGGATTGATTATGAATTATACAATTTACATTCCTTCAACTTGGTTCTTTATTATTTCTGAAGGATTTAATGCTTGCTTCCTACTGTGTGACATTTATTGAGGCTTGCATGGATACAGGAATTTTTGTTTCTCTAAGGACTTCAGGATAGATGACAATAACTGGTTGAGGAAGCAGTCAGGTTGTACTGGTGCAAGATTAGTTATTTACCACGCTTTTTTACCCTGCCACCTATTAAGCTGTTTGTGATTGTCAATTAAAAACATGATGGGCTTATTGTTCTATATCCATGCTACTTCTGAATTAATGAACAGGAGACTTTCAGGAAATGTCTATTAATGCAAGAGTTCTTCTGCTTCTTTATGCCTTTAGATGCTTTCATTCTTTGTCTTTGTTATGGAATTAAATTTGATGTTTCAATGTTTTATTGTTAACGCAATAAAAACCTTCTTTTTTTTTTTCCTTGTTGCTCGCCAAGTCCCTGATTTCGATTGAGTTTTGGACATTATACATCTGTCGTGCTTTTCGTATGGGGGATCCATGAGCAGGATTGCTTATACATAACTGGTGGGATTTGATGGTCTGACATCTCGATTCTCTTTGTTTCCCTAACTTATTTGCTTGTCCGTTTAATCCCTGGGAATGAGCATGTCTGAGTTTAAGACGGATTTAAAGCTTTTCTTGTTTGTTCTCTTTGTCTGTCACTTGGTTGCATAAAGCTAAAGCACCAGGTGAGCCACAAATTGTTCTTAGTCTCTGAATATGTTCAAGCGGATGCATATGTGAAATCAGGACATGATTTTATGTAATGAATGGTTCTTGTTGTCTTTGCTCAAAAAAATCTGAATATCTAACAATCCAGGCCCCTATTTTCAAATCCAATTATGCCATGCAACTTGTTAGTCTTTACTTGTGCTCAAATGTGTAAAACCCTTTTCTTGATTGTTAGCTTTCTTTTGGTATTAGTATATGCTGCCGATTGCCATTCTGAATTTCACATAAATACCTGCATGGCATTTTTTTTCTTTTTCTTGCAGTGTTTAAAGAGGGAACTTTGCATCTTTACAGCTATGGGACGCTCTTAAATCTTAAGATTGAGTTGTATGGTCTTGATTATGGCCTGGAGGCGCCATAAGTATTTGCCAGCCTATTTGGATGGTTGCGTTGAGTTATTATCGTGTCGTCTTACAATAGTTCCGAAAAGTTTCATGCTTATTAGTAAGTTTTAAGTGCAGGTTAGGTGTTTCTGGTGTTCATACCTTATCTTGTTCAAAATTTCTGCGAGTCAGATTGTTTAAAATTTCGTATTGGATTGCTCAATCTATGAAGCCTTGAAGGACAGTTCTGATTTCGTAGTAACAATGCATATATGGAGCCTTATCTTCTTTTGTTCAACTATGCGTCTTCAGAGTAAGTAATGACCTCTTTACATTGAAAAAAAAAAAAAAAAAAAAAAAAGTAATGACCACTTTAGTTTGCCTTGACATCTCCAGAAGTATTTACCTGTACTGTCATTTCTTATTCATGATGTTAGAAAAGTTATTAGAATTTGCTAAAACATCTTTGGTGAGATGGTAGAGGCATCACTTGTCAAAAGGCAAGGTAGGCAAGGTACACCAACAAATCTTCTATCCTAGAACAACCTTGTAACATATTGTTGGTATAATGGTTTTTTTTTTTTTTTTTTTTTTAATGAGAAAGAAATTAACTTTTCTTGCCCCTATAGGAATCAAACTCCTACCCTCTTCAAACAAGAACCCATATCAATCTATCGGGCTACCCACTTAGTTCCTTAGGTTTTTTGAGTAGTATATATTTTTGGTCAAAGCATTTTTGGTGAAATGAATGAGGAATCACTTTTTAAAATTCAAGGTTTGTAAAGGTTGTGGGTTCGACTCCTTTTTTTTTTTTTAAAAGAAATCGAAATTTCATTAGTTATTTATGACTCAATACATGATTAAATATAGAATTAAGAACATTTATTCACTAATCTTATTTATGCAAACAAATTGTTATTAATTTGGTTTTTTTAAAAAAATTAAAACAATTTGTCAATTAGGGATTGCTCTCTACAATGTTGAAACTCATGACAATACAGAGAAGTACTAAAATCACAAAATGAATAACAAAAATATTTCAGTAATATGATTAAATGCGTCTCGGAATTCATTATAGCTTTGAAAGTTTGAGGAGATCGATCAACCAGCATTAGAAATTCTAAGGTTGCGAGCAACGTCTATCTATAATTGATTCACTAGTATTCTAAAACTCTTCTTCGTATTCCAACTAACAATGATGGCAAAAACAATTGATTGATATAATGGCAACAAGGGGACAGCAATGATTTAGTCACAATTTGGTGAAGAAATCAGTTTTGATTATTAGACATTTGAACTCTTACAACGTTACAAGGGACACTTTAGCCTCCTATCTTCACTCTATGTGATATGTCAAATGTACAGTTTAAAGCACCAACGCCTTTCCTCTCTGATCAAAACCTTACAGAGGTCTCATCGAAACCTGGTCTTGGATGGGCCCAATCTCCCATCATTACAACATATGAATCTTACCCATTTATATGAACGTAAATAATAGCTCAGTTTCCTACCAAAAAATAAAAATAAAAATAAATATAATAGCTCAGTTAAGCCCCGACAAGCGCAGTGTCTCTTCAATTTTTTGTGCTGTTATAAAAGGGTTGTAAACGCGTTTTACGACTTGGGTAAAGCTAACATGGAAGAAAATCTGTTGCCCTCCTCCAGTTCTTGGTCATGCAGCCACGATGATTATTGGATTAGGGAGAGCCGTGATTTCTGATGAGCCGTGATTTCTGATTTTTGATTTGGTGAAGTCAAAAATGTATGATGAGTCTTGCCACATCAATTGAGACATCAAGTGAAACACTTTTGTAAACTGTGCCAAGCAACTTCTTTAGTAAATTGTGCTTATGAATTTAACCCTGTCGTGCATCACCAACTAATCGGGCAACTCAATGGTTTAATATGAAATTTGAGAGTTAGAGGTCATGGATTCGAACTTTAATAGAGGCAAGATGTCTCTCTCTTATAAAAAAAAAAAAAAAAACATACAATGCATTCATCTGATTTGGTGCAGTAGCATCTGAGCAAGTGCTAAAGCTTTGACTAAAGCAGAGGTCTAAGATTCGATTCTTAATAGCTACAAAAATTCTCGAGACCAACTTGGGTTGTGGAGATTGGTAGTCTGTTCAGTCTTTGTGGGACTAATGGCGTTTGATGATGAGGTTTTGTTAATTTTTTAAATCTTTTTTATATTTATGCCTATTTAGTTTTTGTTCTAGCAGGAACAGGAATTTATTTTTTTAATAACCAAAAAGTATTTACACTACAATGAGAAACAACGTGCGTAATGTGTGTATCCAGTTATTTAAGTTTTTCTTAAAGGGGTTTTTTTTCATAATCGCGATCAATCATCAGACTTCATAGAGGTGGGATGATGTTTTTTTCAATCACTGCGTTACATACGTGTGGTTGGCATCATGTTAAGTTTTATAACTGAGATATTTTTCCACCAAAAAAAATTATTTTTGTAAATTTTCAAATCATCCTGCATATATAAAACCCACAATAAGTATAGTTCTTTTTTTATTTTCATTTTTGAACCTCCTTGTATGGTTTGTCATTTGTGTGGGGTACTTTGTGGAGGCGTCTAGTGCGTTTTTGTTGATTAAAAAGAAATAAAAGCGGGTTGTACCAACAAAAAAAAAAAAAGAAATAAAAGAGGGAGATGAAACAATAAAAAGTGCAAGGCATGAGATATTATTGAAGAGATGGAAATAATGCTCTAAGATCTCTCTCACGTGAATTTGGTCAATGGATCTACCCAATTTTGTCTCATATCTCCTCATCAAAGGTGAAAGCTAATGACTACAAAACAGGTACTTTGCATTTTGGATGAGTTGCCTTTCCAAAATTAACATAACTCGGCCAACAATTTAAATTCACAAACATATATAGTATCCAAAGTGGTCTCTCAAAACACTATTTAATTTCAACCTACAAATGCAGGCAAGGCATCCCATAAATATGAAATAGGGTTGTTATTGTAACCCGATCAACCTATCTTCCAACCCAATATTATTTGCCCACCTAATTATATTTTAAGAATCTTATATATCCACCCAACAATATTATTTGAATATCTAAAATACCCTCAATCACTTTACTATTTACACCTACTCCTAACCCACCCCCTTTCTTCTTCTTCTCCGCATCCTATTAATGGCACGCTAGGGCACCACCACTCACATTGCTCGCCGCTCGCTCTTAGCTGTCATCAGTCACCACTCGGTCGCCCTCAAGGTCACTGATCGTCGCTCCCACATTCGCACCACACCACCAGGCCTGTTAATTTCTCAATTGTGATGCAATCAGCCCATCATGTGATGAACAAATTACTCCCATGGTGATGGGCTTATATCTATATATTTTTGATTGATCAAATTGCTCCAACGATTAAAAAATAAAGTAAAAAGTTTAGAGTTTTTATAATCACAACCAGAGCAGATATGCTATTGAGTGTAAAATCCTTTTTCAATGACTTCTCATGACCCTGATAGCCAGTTATCTCATATTGTTGCTTAAGGTATATACAATAATAATCCAATTGTTCATGTCATATCATTAAGAACAATATCTCAAAATTCTATATAAATTTGACCCCTACTTTTACAGAAATTATTTAATTTCAACCAAACAAGGTCTATATGAATATCAAATTATCGATTGTCTCTCCAACAAAAAATGAGAATTTGAGGTAAATGTCGGCCCAACTCGATCGCAAAGACTAATTTTCTTGCAGATGTCTCTTTGACGGTAGTTCAATGGATGAACGAAAAGGAAAGAAACAAGTGAATGGAAGGGGGAAAGAAGGGGAGTGGGTGGGAATAGTAATTTTGAGCGGAGAAAAGGTGCTACTGGGTTTGGCCTGAGGGTAGTGTGGTCATTGACTTAATTAATATTTTATTAAATAATTTAATTTTTTAAGTTGGGTGGGGAGATAGGTTTGTCGGATTGGAATAGCGGCCCTCATATGAAATTGCATGCAATTAAACTCTCTGTATAGAGAGAATTATATGGCCGATCATGCTTTAGGCACAAGTATAAGGGCGTTTTTTTTCTTTGGTAATTTTCGATGCTTAAGTTTTTTTTCTTGGTCCCATCCTACTTAGGCTCAACTATTCCACAAGAGTCAGTCGAGCACCCAAACCCTATAACCTAATATAAACCAACATATTTATAGGCGGATGATAGGATTTAACTTGAGGTCACATTTTCTCTAAGCTTTAAATTTTCTATTTGGAGATCAATAAAAACTCTGAAAGTATTGTGACCAAAAAAATAAAAATAAAAGCTCGGGTATCTTCTCCTTTCCTTAGAAAAAAGAAAAAGCCTTTATTATCGTACCAATTCAATTGGGGGAGGTATAAGGGTGTGTTTGATTATCAAGATTGCTAATTAATACGAACAAAATATTTTCATTGAGCTTGATTGATCAATACTTCATCTGTTCCATACTATCTGTCGCATTTTGACTCGTACACAAGAATTAAGGAGGTCACTAATTCAACGTCAAGATTTTGTAACAAGATTATATTACCCTCTCATAAATTATTGATTTTATTTATTATAGGTATTGTGTAAAAAAGTAATTGGTGGAGTTTTTTTTTTTTTGTTAAAATAATTGGTGGATTTATAACTGAATAAAATGGGTTAAAATTGAAAATGAAGCATTCGATACTTCTTTGATTTTTTAATGTGATATATATTGTGAAACAAAAAAATATTCAAATTGCAATAGATAATATATAAAACAGAGGGAGTAATACTTTTGACAATGTAAAATTAGTGGCGTTTCAAGAAAAAATTACATCCGTACGGTATTTTTTTTAATTCGTAAATTATTGTGATTTTCTTTTTTATTCTTTAATTAAGGTATATCGCATTTTCAAAAGCCGTAACTAAGTTGATGTGGCGCACCAACGTGGCGCCATGTTGGATTACATGAATATATATATATATATAAAATATATAAAATGGCGACGGGCCCGTCGCCATTTTATATAAATATATATAATATATATAATATATATATAATATATAAATATATATATATATATTGTATATATATATATTTTTATATACCCGTCGTTAATGGATTTTGACGACGGAAACCCCGTCGCAAATCGATTTTGGCGAAGGGGAGCCCGTCGCCAATCGATTTTGACGACAGGCTCCCCGTCGTCAATCCCGTCACCATTTCATAAAAATCACCACCTCACCGCCACATCACGCCACGTCATCGTCAATAACGCCTTTACTAAATGAGATATACATTATTTTTGAAATTTTAAAGAAATTTACGAATTTAAAAGAAAACCAACCCTATTTTTTTAATAAGCCCCTCTCCCTCTCGGTTGTTCCCTCTCTCTCTCTTGGCTCACAAACTTAATCCAAACACACACACGAGTTACCGCGCTCGTGTTCGCCGCGCCGCCGCTCTCGCCTCCTTTTGCTGCGTCGCCGTCGCTCTCGCTCTCTCGATCTCCTACACACTCTCTTCTCTCTCTCGCCTTCCTCTCGCTTCTCTCGCCTCTCTCCCTTTCCCTCTTTTAAACACTTAAACACCCCTCACTGTCCCCAACCAACATTCAACCCCCCATTGACGACCCTAGGTTGTCGATAGGGGGGTTGGGGGTGCTTGCAGAGATTCTCTGCATGCATGTAAAGAATCTCTGCAACGCGTCACTGCTCTCACTGCATGCGTGATTTCCTCCCATATGGCATCCCACGCGTTACTGCTCTCACTGAATGCGTGGTGTCACGAATGGCGCCTTTACAAAAGGCGCCATTCGTGTTGGTCCGCCACGCTGTGTTTCACACTAATTACGTCTTTTCAAAAGGCGATATATTGTAATTAAAGAATAAAAAAAATCACAATAATTTACGAATTTAAGAAAAAAAAATAATAATAATAAAAACAACAACCGTACGGATGTAATAGGGCCGACGGAGAGAGGAAGAGAGTGTCTGAGCCGAGAGAGAGAGAGGGAACAACAGTCAGGAATATATATTATATATATAAAATATATATTATATAATATATATATATATTATATATATATATTATATTATATATATATATATTCCTGTCTATTATATATATATATATTATATATAAAAATATATATATATATTGTTTTATAATATATATTATAAAACTTAAATAGATTGGTGACGGGGCTCTTCGTCGCCAATCCATATTTGGCCCACTCCATCACGAATGGCGCCTTTACAAAAGGCGTCATTCGTGCCATGTCATTTGCCACATCACGAATGACGCTTTTTGTAAAGGCGTCATTCACACACGTCACACTTAATAACACCTTTAGTAAAAACAAAATACATTATTTTTAAAATTTTAAAAAATTTACCTTTATTTAATAAATTTTAAAGTAAAACAACCTTACTTCTTAATAACCCCGGCGTTTCGATATCCTTGTAATTTTCTTTTACGTATTTGATTGAGTTTGAATCAACGACAGAAGGATTCATCTGTTTAATGCTACCACGATGGACAGTGCCATGTAGAGTGTACAAATGGTTGTTTGGAAGTAGCATACCATACAGAGCCTTTTTTCATAGTATTTTATTAATGTTGGTACACTCTCAGTTCAACATCCATTTATGGGTGTACTATACAAACTTCAAAGCCTTTAAAGTGAAAGATCAGAGCGTAACATCATATGGTGGATCCCACATTTCTTCTCTCCACTACCTCAGTTAGTGTGGAGTGCGTAGATTTCGTCTTCATTTCACCCATCAAATGATGTCCCTCAAGAACTTCAGATGTCGTTTCTTCACTCACTCTTTTTTCTTTTTTTTTTTTTGGTTGGATTTTTTCCTTAATTTCCAATATTACTAATACTACTATATATAAGAAAACAAAACTATAATCTATATATACACTTAATAATCAATTTGTTTATATATATATATATTTGCTTTCCATAATGCTTTATAAGTTGATGCAGCACTATTGTGCAATATGTAGAATCAAGGTTGCTCTTAATAAATATGTTAAGTGTTCATTTAGGCATAATTTAGTATAAGTTATTAAGTATAATTGGACTATATTTATTTTATTTTATAGTGATAAATACATATATTAGAGAATTAGTGATTTATGGAATAATATGAAAATATATATCTAATTATATTTAATTTTCATCTTTAGGTGAAATGGAGTGTACGGTTGGATCTGAGGCGAAAAAATACTCAAAATAGAGTATTTACTTGCAGTAATCGGATGCTGTCTCAAAGTATGCATCGACAGTTGGGTAATTGAGTCCTGCACGCTACCACAAGTCAAATACCTTAGAGATGTAGGCTAAATTGGGAGCACTAGCGATCCGGTTGTCTAGATGTAGTGCCTTCACAAATCGAAGTAATACCACCAATGCGTTAAATCTGGAGCACTAGCAATTAGGTTGCGTGTTTAGTCAGGGAAGCAACCAACAGTCGTACCTTGGTGGCCGATATCAGGAAGTGTGAGGAACCGAGTGCGTCACCGGGTCTATAGCTGCACTAGATCATAGATTAGTTTCATACTTTTCATGAATCGACAATTAATAAAATCAATTCCAAGTTGTATGACGAGACTGTGAAACTGAATACCTAAATTCATTCCCATTAAATTTCTGTTCCATTTAATATCTTTATTTTTAAAATATTTATATATTTTATCTAAAACTCTAATTTCCTTTTTTGTATTTTTCTTACTTAAGAAAGACACCAATCTTTTGAGATTGACCATTTACCAATATCTACAAAATAGTTGATTTAGAAAAAATATATTTTATTGACACGTTCAGCCCGCGTCAAAATACAACAACGTTTTCTTCAAAAAAAAAATAAAAAATACAACAACGCAACAAACAAAATTATAGTCCCAAATCAGTTAGAGTCCGTTAGTATATATTTTGATCAAAATTTTCGATTTTGATCGATTTAATGTACTTCATGTGGAGTCATCGAATTTCATCAATTTCTATTTGCATAAAATAATTGGAGCATTGATTAAAAATTAACAAGTTGTAATATGATGATGACTTGGTGTTATATTAATTTACTCTATGTATAAGTTGATAAAAGAATACCAACTTTATATTCAATGTAATTAATATCTCACTCTCATTCATTAATTCAAACCCTGAAAAAAAAAAAGGCTGACATATAAAGCACCACACCTGTTGTTTTCACAGTAGAAGATCTAACCCCTTTGAGTTTGAATGGTATTAATGACACCAGTCTTTGGCAGTTCAATTTTAAGTAAACAAAGAGAAATCTAAACCATAATGAGGCATGGAAAATTATGTATTTCCAACTAAGATCACCATCTAATTGTACACAAGTTAGACATTTTTGTGGGGACTGTTTGCCTCAAAGTCTCTGTCCATCGAACCCAAAAAAGAAGCTCCAACACATTAAACTCCTAAATTTCAACCAAAAAGTGCAGAGACGATTGATGGATCGAATTGATCGATAGAGTGGGATGTGTGCGATGGGCTCGGCCGCCACAAACCTCGACCGCTGCGTTTGGTGGTCCGGTTCAGCATTTCGGTTGGTCTAGAGAAGCCCAAGTGGGCCCCATGAGACGCGTTTTTACTCGCAAAGAGTAGACCGAGTGGGCCCCGGATTGAAGGTGTTGGGCCCCACCAACCGTCCAAAAAGAATGGAGGCTAAATCACAATGCGCCAAGAAACTCTGAGATTTCCAATCCAAATAGACTACTCCGAGGGGTGCAGATGGGTGGGTACGGCGAGGGAAATATAATTCTAATCCTCATCTCCACTTTTGATGGGCGAAAGTTTTTTTTGCTTAAAATTTTCACTTCATTTCGCACTCTGTGGGGATTTTTACAGCGACTATTTTTTAATATAATATCTAAAAATAGATTAATTAAATTATAGATATAAAATTTAATTATTAAAATATTTTTTTTCATGACTCAAAGTCTTTTTAAAAAATTTTTGAATCTACATCATACTTTAAATAATATACTTACATTATTACATATAAATTTTAAGTTATATTAATTTTTTTTTTCTGATAAACTTAGTTGTATTTATTTATAGTTGATAAACTCAGTTACATTATCTCCGTGGGGAGGTGACAAGTAATACTATTCACGTCTCGTCCCGCGTAGTGGGGTAAAATCCTCCTATCTCCCGTCCTATAGGAGATACTGAAAAATTCTTGCCCCATCATATAAGATTCTCGTAGGAAATCGAGATTCTCCGCCTCACTTGCAACCCTAACTATTCCTCGCTTTGAGTTTAAAAGAAAAGGGATTGCAAATTTGATACATTTTTTTTGAGAAAACAATTGAATTAAAAAATTCTTTTCGTTTTCACCTATAAAGTTCTTTTTGACCGTTGGTAAAAAAGGGGAAAAAGGTTAAACTATGTAAATCTCGCATCCCATCTGCATAGTAAAATAAATTTACATATTAGCTGTCAAATTCTATATTTTGCTTATCATGGTCACAACTTTTTTTTTTTGGTTACAGCACACCATCTTTTTTTTGTTGTGCTGATAGCCGTGGCTTCTCTTTGTTTCTCCGAAGCCTTCAATTTTTTTTTTTCAATTCTAAATTTTTTATCTTAAACCACCGTCAATCCTCTTTTTTGATCGTCGATAGTTTCAATCATATCTTTTTGTACTTTAGTAATTAACATTGGTTTCATCCTTGTTGCGATATATCATCCTCAACGATTGTGCATGAATCTATGTAGCGTGTAAGTTGCACTTTTATTTAGTTTCTTCATTTTTAAAGTTAGTTTGTTTTTCCTAGTTGAAAGTTTTTTATTTGTCTTCCTTTGTTAGAAGTTTTAAATTTTACTTACCTTGTCAGAAGTTTTGTTATACGTTAGGTGGTTCTAGTGTTATTTGTATATTATCGTGTATTTTAATATTATAGTGAACAATTCCTGATGTCACATTGTTTTAATTTCACAATTATATTCACAACTAAATTAATGACAATTCTTTTAAATAAATATGATTAGCGAATTAATATATTTTTATTAGGAAAATTGATTATATGTTTAGTCATGTATTAAGTCATGAATAATTAATAAAATTTTTATTTTTCTTTAGGAAAAAAAAAAGCTAATAGAAATCAATTATTCGCCTCTAAATATGTTCATGAGCTAGGCTCAAGTGGTTCGGACCCAGCCCATGAAACTCATCTCTATTTCTTATTGATAAGATAAATAGTTTTTCTTATAATAAATTAATGTATTAGAATATTATTAAAACTAGTTCTCGAGCTACTGGTGAGTTTGAACTTCACTAATCAGCCCGAGTCCAATCTATATTGGACGGGTTCGAGCTAGTTAGAGGATATTTAGATCCATAAACAGGCATTAGCCTTCATTATTGCTCAAACCTCAAACTCATGTCAAACTAGAGAGCTAGCGTACCCAGTTAGGAGGTATTAAGTTGGAACAACTTTTTGTGCTTCTAATCCAATATATATCTCCATCTCTGTTCTCAAAGTATATTTTTTTTGAGAAAAAAGTAAATATATTTCGAAAAAAATAAAAAGTAAATATATGGATCTGTCTAAGTGCAAACCAGTTTTTACTAAGGGTAAATTACTTTTTTTTTTCTTTCCAAAATGTCCTTGATCTTGCGCATCCCTATCCCCAACAATGCGAAGAAGGAGAAAACACTCAAGCCCTAGTTCGATCTTCGCGGTCACCCCACGGTTGTGGTTCATTTTCGCATCAACTCGATCGATCTTCGCGTCACCTCTATTTATATTCCCTCTCACTCTAAGTCTTGCTTTCAGGTGATCGCCGCGCAAATTTGGTAGTTGTATATGTTGTTTATATTTTTGTAATTGTTTTTGAACAAATTTAGTAGTTGTGTATGTTTTTGTAACTGTTTTTGATCTAATATGTTGGTCGGTTTGTGAGTTGTTGATGGTCGACGCTCGATCGATGACACATGACCGATTGACAGTGCACTGTTCGGTTGAAGGTAATTGAACAATGCATGTTAATCGGTCTTTGATGACTGAACTATATTGTAGTATTCATAACTTGGTTTGAACAAATGTTTATTCAGTCATAGGTGATTGAACATATATATTTCAATCGGCCTAGACAAACTGAGCAAAAGTCATTTGTTCGGCTCTGCGAGGCCGAACTAGAGGTGGAATCTTTGGTTTGGACACAAAAAAAAAATTACAAAAATTAAATAAAAACTCAAGAAATACCTCTTCACCTTACACTTTCATATCTCTTACACATTCATCCTCAATTTTTATGGTAAATAACCACTGAAATATACAAACAAATAATGCTCAAATTTTTTTTGTTCAAACCTTATAAAATAATTCAAAACAGTGGAGAACATGATTTTCTAACCAGGAATACAAAAAAATTGACTCTTATGATCGTATCAGGCTTTGAAATTGTAAGTTCGTGTTGTTAATAGTCAGAAGAAATTATTTGAGTCGAAGGTAACGTTTATGTCGGGTGCACAACTTGAGAAAGAAGAATATTTTTAAAAGTAGAGTGAAAAAAAAAAAAAAAAATCCTTATTTGCACATAGTTGGGCCCTTTAAAGAAAGGGCAAAGTGAAAATGTAGAGCCTAGGTGACCAAAAAGATAAAGAAAATGTAGAGCCTAAAGATTGACACCCGATGATCAAGACGGACGGTGTCGATCAAATTCTCGTTACTTGACCTCGAGAAATAGCAGACAAATAGTAAAAAAAGAAAGAAAAGGAAATGGCGGAGAGGGAGGGATGACGTCAGGAGAAAAGCGACGTGGAGCGCCGTATAAGCTTGGTTTGATGTCTCGTGACTTGACTCTACTGAAAATGGAGGTTTTTGGGGGTGGGCCCATGTTTGACGATCCAACTCAGGTGTACGTGGCAGATACAGACACCGTGGTGTCATTTCGAAGCGGTGGGTCCCACGCACTATATTGGCGCCACTGCACCCCCGGCGTACACCTCCCTAAGACACTCTGAGCGAGAGAGAGAGCACCCGAAGAGGCGGACCCCACTACAGACCAACTCGTGCATGGCAGTGTGACCGAGAGATGGCGTTGTCTGCAGACCAGACCAGACCAGACCCCAAACCCCCTCTTATTTTATATTTTTTTCAATTTTTTTCAAAAAAACACAAATATTTAGGGATATTTTTATTTTCCCGCTTAATCTCACCCTAGTTGGGTGGGACCCATTGGGAGGTTTAGTATGTAGTCAGGTGGGTCCCACAACTAAGTCTTTATTGGGCTCTCTCTCTCTAAATAAGCCCACCTTTCGCTTCATTAAAAGCCCCTCCCCCATCTCGCTCCCCCCTACATTTCTGTTTCCACATTTGCTCTTGTTGTTTCTTCTGCCCTGCTCAGATCAGCTTCGAAACCCACCCCATCACACCTGCTCTCTCCCCCATACCAACTAACCAAAACAACCTAGTTTCAATAGACCCCTCTGATTGTAGGGCTTTTTCCCCAAAACCCTCAAAAGGGAGGGGAACCATGTTGATTCGCTGAGTTTTTGAGTGTGGTGTTGGGCGGAGTGGTTGTAGAGAATGGCATATATGTGCGCGGACAGTGGAAACCTAATGGCGATAGCGCAACAAGTGATCAAGCAGAAGCAGGAGCAGCAGCAGCAACAGCAGCAGCATCAGCACCAGCAACACCATCATCAACAGCTATTTGGGTTCAGTAGCAGCGGCAGCGCTGGCGCCACCACTAACAACAACAACAGCAACAACAACATCCCCTTCTCTCTCAACCAATGGAGTGGTGGCGGGCCCCACCACCCAAACCCTATCAACAGCGCCAACGGCTCTTTCATGTACGCCCTCTCCGGCATCGGCTTCCCCGACCAGTTCCCTGTCCTGGGCGGCGCCGCTTCGTCCGACCTCGGCGACTCCGCTGCCGCCGCCGCTATGGGGTTCCACCACAACTCTTTCACCGCCGCCGCGGCGGAGTTCGACTCCGACGATTGGATGGACAGCCTCATCTGCGGCGTCGGCGGCGGCGACTCCACGGACAGCTCCTGGCGCACCACCACCACCACCGCCAACAACAACAACAACAACGACAACGAGTTCGCTCAATACGAACTCAACCTCTCCTCCTCTCCGCCC
The DNA here is from genome assembly GCA_039657345.1 of Stephania japonica. Classification (NCBI taxonomy): domain Eukaryota; kingdom Viridiplantae; phylum Streptophyta; class Magnoliopsida; order Ranunculales; family Menispermaceae; genus Stephania; species Stephania japonica. The sequence goes on along the minus strand of CM077559.1, from coordinate 9,599,659 downwards.
TCAGATCTCAATCGCTTAATTTTCTCAGATCCCCAGGCCGATCCGACCGCCCAGATTTCCGCCTGGCCCCAAACCGCCTCCCCGCAACCGCCGCCGCGCCTGGTGGCGGAGCAGGAGCAGCACTCCCCTCCGCGCCCGCAGAACCCGGTCCAGAAAGAGAAAACCACCGCATCGGCCGGGTTTTCCTCCAAACCGGCCGAGTTGGAGTCGTCGTCTCGGTTCCTAAAATCGCTGATGGAATCGGTCCGGACCGCCGAATCTGAACCCGACCGCACTTTAAAATCGCTGAGTCGACTCCGCGAGTCGGTCTCCGAGCGAGGCGATCCCAACGAGCGAGTCGCGTATCACTTCTCGACCGCTCTGTATCAGAGGATTTGCTGCAGAGGAGCTGGTAATGGCGGCGACCCTGTTTGTTCTTCTTCTCCTTCGACGTCTTCTTCTACGGAGGACTACCCATTATCGTACAAGGCTTTGAACGACGCGTGCCCGTATTTCAAGTTCGCGCACTTCACAGCGAACCAGGCGATTCTGGAAGCGACAGAGTCCGCGACTGTGATCCACATAGTGGACTTCGGGATCGTTCAGGGGCTTCAATGGCCCGCGCTTCTTCAAGCCCTGGCGACTCGGTCAATTGGGAAGCCCAGCAAGGTCACAATCTGGGGCATTCCGGCCCCTGCACTTGGGGGCTCCCCTGAACCCTCGCTAGTGGTGGCTACTGGTAATCGGCTTCGTGAGTTTGCGGAACTGTTGGGTTTGAATTTCGACTTCGAACCCATTTTGGTGCCCATTGAGGAGCTCAATCAGTCGAGCTTTAGAGTCGAAAAAGGCGAGGTTTTGACTGTGAATTTCATGCTTCAATTGTATAGCTTGTTGGGGGAAGATACTGTTTTGGTCGAACGGGCGCTTAGGCTCGCGAAATCTTTGAACCCGAAAGTGATCACGCTTGGTGAGTACGAAGCGAGGTTGAATCGAGTGGGCTACTTTGAGAGATTCAGGAATGCTTTCAAGTACTTCTCGGCGATTTTCGAGTCGCTGGAGCCGAGCTTGGGGAGGGAGTCTGTGGAGCGATTGCAGGTGGAGAGGTTGCTATTGGGGCGGAGAATTGCGGGGGTTGTTGGGCCTGAAGAGGGGGCATTGAGTCGGCGCGATAGGATGGAAGAGAAGGATCAGTGGCGGGTTTTGATGGAGAATTGCGGTTTCGAATCTATTGCACTCAGCCATTACGCTATTAGTCAAGCTGATATACTTCTAAGCAACTACAATTACAGTTCCAAGTATTCTCTGATTGAATCCCCACCCGGGTTCCTCTCCCTCGCCTGGAATCGGGTTCCGCTGCTCACCGTCTCGTCGTGGCGTTGATCGATGGTCACAATAGATATTAGAGTCCAATTTGATGATTATAATGGATCTTTGGTTTTTGCAGATCAGGTATCCTTGTTTAGGTGATGATTCCTGATTGATTTCATGTAAGATAGGCGTTTTGGGTCTCCATATTAGCCTCATTTTGCTGTTTTTGCCCCCCTTTTTGGTTGTTTCCATTAATTACAGGATTCTGTTTAGAACATCATCAATTGTAAAAAAAATTGAAGCAAGGGCGTGTATATGGAGTTTTTGTGCTTCAATGGATGAAATATGAAATTAGTGTTGCAATGTGTCTAGTACAGTCAAGTCTCTTATTAGTCCTTCCTAGTAGAAGAAAGGAAGCTTTTCTGAATTCAATTTTGTGTTTCAAGTCAGTAGTTTTTCTTCTTTTGTCCATCACATTCTGTCTAATAATTTGGGTCCCTACAATCCTCTTATGGATGCAAAATTGAAGACCAGAATTGAAGTAGTAAGAAAGAAAAATGGGTCACTCTCTGAAGAATCTGCAAATTGGGCAGAAAATTTAGCATTGATTTTGAGAGGTACTACTACCGATAGCTTTCACAGTCCACACACACAAATTAAGTAGGGCTTGGTGGGTCTCTTACCTCAAAAGGTCTTTGATTAGTTCTTTTTCTAGTTTCTCTATTGGGAAGGAAGTTCAACCGTTGAGAGCCTTCGTTCTTTGAATGTAATTGAAAGCGTTGATGATTCACTTCCTAACGTCTATCATTTATTTATTTATTTCTTTTTGAGCATATAGAATGCATCAATGCGTGGTCCTATGTAATTGTGAATGCAAACATATTTCATCAATACCTTTTTTTTTTTCATTTCATCAATACTTTTTTTTTTTTTTTTTTTTTTTGAAGAGAAATTGAAATTTTATTAATATTCATGACTTAATAAAAGATCAAGTAAAGAATCAAGTATATTGATTTGCTAATCTTATTTGTGTAAATAAATTGTCATTAATTTGATTTTTTTCAAAATTGAAATAGTTTGACAACCACTACAACGTTGAAACTCGTGACAATACAAACATATTAGAATCACAAAACTTCATAACAAAACTTCATAACAAATAGAAGACCTAAAACTTTCCAACAAAGAGAAAACAAATCAAATAATTCCAACCAGAGAAAAAAATTAACCAATAAAGTAAAATTAAAGACAAATCAAAGATTTTTAACTGAGGAAAAAAATTAATTATAAAGTAAAACTAAAGATAAATCAATATTTTTTTGTTTAGTGGCAAAAATATTAAATTTTTTATAAAAAAGAAACAAATTTTTCTACCAAAGTTTGAGCCTTACTTTCAATCACCGCACCAAATCATTTAGTCACCCGATTGATTTGTTAGTGACAAAATATATATTATGTTGATACTTCATATGATGAACACCTTAAAAATTCAGCCTCACTTCAACAGCCAACTTTGGTTTGGTCTGGTGAATTCAGGGCGCATAATTAGTAAATTGAGACCATATATGTCAAAGTACTAGGCACTGTAGGCAGAGCAGAATGCGCGTTGCAAACGAAAATGACAAACGAGGATTGTTAAAATAAGGGATAATCGATCTATGGGTCGAGTGATTATCTAAAGTTATCATGTGCATGGGTTCTTTGTTGACATTGCATTGTGTTACAACGGCCCTAGAATATTTTATGCGGATGTCCTTGTCTGTGTGTACAAATTGATCACCTAAAGCACATGACACCAAAACAAAAACATTTGATTTGTTAAACATGACAAGAGGGGATCGATGTGGGCGAGCTGAGACGTCATGCTAAACTACACCATGCATGCTAATAATGGTTCGAGTTTTGTCAAAGTTGACAAATCAATAATCTTTCCCTAACCCCTAAGTTGATAAGGATCTCTAACAACTTGATTTGAATATGTACTTAATATGAATTTTTTCTTTTATAATCTAGTGGTTAAGTTAATTTGTGCATGGCAAATGGAACCCGTGTCCATGCCAGTGACATGAAGTTTTATCAAAAAATGAAATAAAATTTAATAGTAGTTAAAAATCTTGATTTACCACGATGAGAAACACAAACAAGTAGTTCCGATTAGAGAAAGGCTAGGCGCAGGTGACGTCTCCGGATCTGTAACACAGTTCACCTACACAATTTAACAACATTTTTTCTACTATGGCAATTTCGTTGACACACAGAATAAGTACTGTTACTATATGAGATAAAAAAAAAAAAAACTTTTACTATAAATGCAGTGCATATGTAAATGCTACGTAGAGTGACGCCACACTCATTGCCACAACGGTCGAGTGCACTGCTTCGTACATTTTATTTACTGGTGATGAGGACTGCGCATTCAGGAGTCACATGGGGGGTGGCAGCGTCGTCAAATTTGTCTCAATAAATCTATATACTGTACTTGCGTTGGTATGTACGTATAACGCGTGTCAGAATGACGAGTCACTTTTGAAGGTAGGTATGATGAGGTGAAAATTGGAGGGTAACGTCTCTGCCAGAACAGAACATCTTGACGTTCCAATCTCGCAAATCGATTGATAGGACTGAGAAGAGCCTCCCGAAGACCGCGCCGAACGGGACAGCGTTGTCTAGGCTCGTCAGCTAACACGGCAGGGATTGTCGGAAAACGCATCGATTTTTCGAAGCGCAAATGATCTTGCTATCAGCTTAAACAGTACCATTTAAACAAGAGAGAGGGATGCGTTGACAAAAAAAAAAAAAAAAAAAAAAAAAAAAAAAAAAAAAAAAACCAAGAGAGGGATGTGGCTAAAGGAGAGGCAATGAATGAGTAATTCTGTTGAGATAACTTTATAGAGAAATGTCATTGAAAAAAAATAAAAAATAAAAAAAACTTTGTAGATGAATGCTGTAGTAACTTATTACGATCGTTCATGAGTATGCACCTCGATAAAGAAGTATAAGAGATGATCTCTACTAAATTAATGTCGATGCCTTTTAAGTTAAAATTTCACATTTTAGAGTTGAATGTGATTAAATTGTGGACAATATAAGTACTAATGAAAACCCACATACCTGCCAAAAAAAAAAAAGAAAGGGATGTGGCTAAAGGTGAGGCAATGAATGAGGAGTAATTATGTTCGCAACTTTACATGAGATGACTTTATAGAAGAATGCTACGGTGACTTACTACAAACATTTATATGAGTATGCACCTCGATTATGCACCTCGATAAAGAAGTATAAGTGATGATCTCCACTAAATTAATGTTGATGCCTTTTGAGTTAAAATCCCACACTTTAGAGTTGAATGTGATTAAGTTGTGAATAATATCGGTACTAGCGAAAACTTACATGGTTGTAACAACTCAAAAATTTAAGTTATTTTTGTGTGATGACGTATACTATCGAGTGATACTCGTGTCTGTTTGACAGGGCGGTGATGTCAATGAATGAGTAGTGATCATCACGAGAAAACGTGTTGAATGGGTTTGACGGGGAAATTATAAGTACACGGGTCGGGAAAATAAATTTGGTGGACAACCGAAAAATAAAATATAATAATAATAAATTTATGGTCGCCCAGTGACACGCGGGGTCGTAGTCGACACGCGTGGGTCGTACGGCAGTGTGCACGCTCGAGTATGCTCGTTGGCGCGCACGAGAAATTGTAGGTAAATATATATTTATATATGTATATGTATGTAATTATATATATATAAATATTAAAAATCAGAAATTTAAAATGCAAAAGATCAAGAAGGGCTATGGTTTATTAAGAAAGAGATAAGATTAAGGGGCCTTTTGGTAATTTGGCTACCCTTTTTATTTAACCTCAAAATCACCACCACCACACACAACCGATCCAAAGAGGGAGAGAGAGAGTCCGAGAGAGAGAGAGGTCATTGGAGGGAGATATCTAAAGCTTCAAGGCGTGACGTCGGCGATTCGGAGGTAAGACATTTTTGGTGTTGTGTTGTTGTATGTGTGGTGTGGTGTGTGTGCGGCGGTGGTGGTGATGGTTGAGCAGAGCTCTATCAAGTTGGGATTGGGGTGAGAGCCAATCCCAACATAAAAGAAAAAGAAAAAAAAAGAGTTGCAGCGTTGTTCGCTGGAAATTTCCAACGAACAGCGATGGAGAAGATGACCCAAACGGGTCGGGTCAAGGTAACCCTAACCCGCCCCGGATAAGTCAAATCTGGTCATGGCCGACCCGGTTGGGTCAAACCGGGTCATGGCCTGACCCGGTTGGGTCGTCCGACCCGACCTAGAACCAACCCACCCATTATTATATTAATAAATAATAATTTATTTCAATTAAATATATTTAAAAGGATTTTAATTGAAATAAAATTCCAGAAAATAGAAAAAATTCAAGAAAAATTCTGAAAAATTATAGAAAATTATATTTTCATCAAATAAAGAGAAATTTAGGAATTTCTATAAAAAGTGAAGTATTTGGGATTTTTGATGATGTGTTATGTTGTAGTTTTTACCTCATAAAGTGTGAGTTTGGTAAAAATAGCTAAGAAACTTAGAAAAAAATAAGGAAAATATGGGAAGTGGATTTAAAAATCAAGAGTTCCAAACTAGGCTCTAACATGATGTAAATGGATAAAAAAATGATTACCAGGTGCTTAGTGGATTGGTGACAAGAGTGTGGAGTTGTTTTGGTGGCGTGTGAGAGCCGCGAGCGCTGAGTTACGCGCAGTATTTATGAGTAAAACCAATCAGAGTATTTACATTATTTCATTTGTGCATTTACTTGGCTGTTATCCTTGTTTGAGCATAATTATTTATGTAATATATCTTTGTTGGATTTACTTTGGTTATATATATCCTTGTTGATTTATCGGCTTAGTTTTATTTGGATTTCTTAATGTGGCGGCCCCAATTTTCACATTGGTCCGCCACGGGAGGCCACGCGGGCCCACAACTGACCACTCAACCGCCAGCTGTGTCCCACGCCCAATTATCCATTATCAATCAATTTCCTATTAACTTTAGTTCCTCTAATATCATTTATCCTTAAATTACGCAGCGGAAGATTTACTATCAATATAAAGATTTAACCTGAATTCCTGAGCATTATGAGCAAAATGCCTAAGTGGAAACCATATTAACTGTACATCATATACATATCATCTATGAATCCTCAAAATATCAAAATATACAACCTATCTCTCAAGCCCAAAACCCAATATAAAACGAATAAATATAAACATACGTACGAGTGGGGCTAAAACTGTCAATCGATGTACTCTTCAAGCTTGCCCTTCCCCCGGCTCGTACTAGGGTCTGCACTCAGCCATCACAAAAAGACAGATGACGAGTCCAGAGTGAGTAATCCCAAGGAAATTCACCAAGTAATTACGAAATAAAAGTATACTGGAATTGAAAATACTATAATTTAAACATGCGGAATAAAGAAATACGAGATAAGCGTAAAAGAAAGATCATCGCATGCATAAATATAGTGACGAAACAAAGTACGTGCACATAAAAATCAAACTAAGTCATACTTCGAGCCTCTCCTGGGCACAACCCTCAAACACACCAACAAAGTTGTCCCTGGACCCTCTAGGTGGCCGGCGTAGACCCACGACGCACCCACACGAGCCTACCATAACAAGGGTAGCCTATTCACCGGTATATGCATAGACAAGTGCTATGACTTAGTGGACTCTATGGCCGTAACGAATAAATACCAAGGTGGGGAGTGATCTCGTAAAGGCTCCAAGTAGGAGTAAACTCCACTACCGTAAAAACACCAATTACGAGAACTCAACCACCGTAAAGCGGTAATGGAATGAGATAACGAATAATCGGAACTGAAATCAAATAAATCAAATTGTAAATACTTAAAGTGAAGTTCAATTGGGATACTACACACCTCAAATCGCACTCCTCGTCTCGAAAATCAAACCCCGTCTAGCGCCAATAATCACCCGATAATCCAAATTATCTCCCCAAATGTACCTAAGATTATTTATCATTGAATTAGCTTTAATTTGACATATTATGTCAAATTTACGTTTTTCGAGGTAAAACCCCGACAATACCTCGCCAACATTTTCGAGAAAATCCCAAATTTCCTTTATTTGATCAAAATATAATTTTTCTATTTTTTTCTTATTTTCTATGAATTTTCTATGAATTTTCCAGATTTTTTTTTTTTTTTTCTTCTTCTTTCAAAACTGTTTTTTTTTTTTTTTTTTTTTTTTTTTTTTTTTTTTTTGAGTTGGGCTGAACCGGACCCGGTTCACCCGGGTCCGGTTCGGCCCAACCGGACCGGACCGGCCAACCGGGTCGGTCTGACCCGCCCAGGACCGGGCCGGGTCGGCCCGACCCGGTTGGGTCGTCTCCTTCCCCAACAGAGGCGCACAGCGCCTCTGTTTTTCCTATCTCTTTTTTTTTTTTTTTTTTTTTTTTTTTTTTTTCCATGAATCTATAGAGGGAGAGGGAGAGGGGAGAGGGGAGAGGACTGTCGTCTCCCCCCTCGGACGAATTGCTCTCGCAATTCGTCCGAGCTCTCGAGCTCTCGAGCTCCCCCCGCCACAACCACCGAACCACCAAACCACCATTATCACCAACACATACAACAACACAATAACAAACAACACAACAACTCACCTCCTTCGCCTCTCCAACACGAGCTTACCACCTCTCCTCCTCTCGGTCTCTCGTTCCTCTCCTTCGTTCTTCTCTGCGTTTTTTTTTTTTTTTTTTTTTTTTTTTTTTTTTTTTTTTTTTTTTTTTTTTCTTTTCGATTCATCGAGAGAAAGAGAGAGGACGGTCATGGTTATCAAATTCCCATGTAAAATGACTATTTTGCCCCTCATGTCTATCCATTTCCCTCCTTTCCTTCAATACCCTTTTGGTAATTTTGCCTATTATTTATTTATTTTTCTGGTTTTTAATATATATATTTATATATATATATATTTATATATATATATATATTAAATTCCTTATACACATATATATATATATATAAATATATATATTCGCCTATACTTTCGCGCCTAAAATTTCGTCGTGCGCGCCAACGAGCATACTCGGGCGTGCACACTATCGTACCACCCACGCGTGTCGACCACGACCCCGCGTGTCCCTAGGCGCCCAACAATTTACGTATTTTATCACATTTAATTCATTTTATGTGTAACATTTTTCTCAACTTAAAATTTCATCTTTAATCTACTCGGTACCCGCATCGACACGCATATCGATGCGAATACTCATCACACAATCTCCCACGTCAATTTAAAATACAATTACACACATCGCGATGCCGTTAACCTATTTTAACATAAACATCGCAAATTAGTCAAATCAACAAACAAAATAACTATTTACCTAATACGGACGCGCTCCAATCTCGCTATGGGACCCACGAACGTCCACACTGGCGTCCACGTCTGCAATGACGTCATAATTAACGGCAATTACAAATTGGGCCGTTACACTTAATGAGTGTTCTTTTGGGTCTAAGTGGACAATATGGTGCTTACGGTCTATACCGGGAGTACACGGACTCTGGACGTAGTTAAACCCGCAGTTTGAGATTGCGATGGCCGTATGTTGAACTGTGTGTGACGTTGCGGTTTCTGTATGCAAAGTAAGTGTGACCTGGGGCTAAGTGACTTATTCTAGACTGCTTTGGGTTTGCGTAGGTCCAAAATCTGTCTTGGAAGTCAGGTTGTAAACTAAGTGTAGCAACCTGTGGACTTTGGACATTTTGATGCCTTTTTTTTGCTTTGTGCTCCCGACACTCATTTATCGTTACTATCTCCGTGATTCACTTATCATGCTGCTTTTTATATTCTTCGTGATATCCATGCATGATACTAGTTTAGTCATTTACGTGACATTTGAAATGCTGTTAAGACTCTATTAGTATTTTACTCTCTACATCACTTTACTCACCGTCTAGTTTATGACGGTGGGCAGACCGGTGAACAGACAAAGGCAAGAGATTAGTGCTAGGCGATTGAAGGCGAGGACCATGAGGCGTTCTCCTCTCGCGTATTGAGTATATTTTGTATTAAGTATCTATATTGTCTTGTTAAACATGGGATTATGGGTTATAAGAGATCTTGGGCATGTAGGACATTATCGATACTCTCTTTTGATTCATATGGTGGATATGATTACGGGGTTTCTACACCTTAGGATTGTCTTAACTAGTGTGTCTTGAAGTTATTGATTAGTTTGAAGTTTAAGTGTTTCCGCTGTATTTGATAATAACTCACTAATTGATTAACTTCACTTGTAAATATGTAATAAATGGTAAATGATAAGGATAGGCTCACTGGCCCTACGTGACTCAGCGGGATTGGCTCGAGAGTTTGCGCTGATTCAAGTCAGACAACGCCTGATTCTAAAGTTCTAAAATTTGGGGCCGTCATAATATCTAAAAAAGTATCGCAAGCAGGCCACTTACGGATCTTATGCCCACAAGCCTAAAAATAAACATTTTTTTGACAAACCCATGTTTTTTTATTTTTTTGGTTGAATCTAGGTTACAGGCCTTTACTAATTTGACTTCAAGCAGATAAAGATGACCACTAAATAGCGGGAAAGGTTCTAGTTGCGAAACAAATAATACGTGGAGTTACACGTGACTTAGAGAAAACAAACAACATACCGATCCCAATTGGCAAAAAAATAAATAAATAAAATTTGGATGAACGGATGCAGTACTCCTTTATCTTGAAAAAAAAAAGTCTTAGAGAAGTCACGTTGTGCATTTTCTTGTTATTTCTGGTTTTTTATTTTTTATTTTTATTTTTTTTTTTATATATCAATCATACTTTTATTAAAGTTTAACACATGTTAATAATTATAACATTACTTATCAATCGATGCCACACTCCAACAATTAGTGCTAACATAATTTTGCGAATTCCTTGTCATATAATGAGTCGATGAGTTCACTTGTCTTCTAGTGTAACGGATATTCCATAAGGGGTGTTGTAACGCCCCCAAATTCTACAACTCTAAATTTGGGCTTCGCTCAGCCTAGATTTATGCAAACCCTAAATCAACACCCATGCAATCTACGTAAACCTAGTCAACATTCCCTACTCCTATCCATTTATTATGTTATTTAAGTTAAGTTATTATATATTAGTGAATTACGCAATTTATCAAAGTGCAGCGAAAACAAAGTAACTCTAATCAATATAAATACTCTTAAGACACTAGTTAGGACAACTTAGAATGTGAAAACCCCGCATATATATACAACCATTAAGTAAGAGGAGAGACAACATAGTATACATGCCAAACCTTTCTCACAACCCCTAACCCCGTGTTCTCAAAACATATAAATATAATACAGGAAACCTACCCAATAGGCAATGTAACGACCCTCAAATTTTAACTCGATTTGTGTCGCAATTATTAGGGCCGTGAATCGGCTACGTTATACTTGACAGTATTTCGAGCCTCGGGAGTCGACATCGAGGTGATTTTATGTTTCTTTGATGTATGTAATTATAGTAGTTCATTATGGTCTCGTGCCATTCGAGCAATTTTTAGACTGAGTGAGGCTTCGCCTCAATAAACCGGGGAGTAAAACACTATAAAAACACATTTAAACGAATTATTGAATAATTATTTTCTTTATTTGGCGAGACGAGGCAAGACTACGCGCAAAACAGAGAATTTTGGATAGAGGGAATTTTAGGGAACTCTAGGGGTAAAATGGTCATTTCGACCAACTGATATATATATATAATATATAAATATATATAATATATAAATATATTTAGGGTTTGGGTTTTATATATATATAATGTTATAATAAAACCCTAACCGCCGCCCTCTCTTCTCTCACCCTCTCGATCTCTCCTCTCCTCCACCACTCTCTCTCGGCCTCTCCTTCCATCTCCTCACTCTCGGTTTCACTCTCTTCCCTCTCACCTTCACGGTCTCCTCCCTCACCATCTCTCTTCACTCACGCTCTCAGCCTCTCATCTCCCTTCTCTTCATCACTCTCGGCGTCACCACCGTCATCACGCTCACCTCCTCCCGGGATCGTCCTCACCGCCACTCTCCTTACGGGGTCGACGAGTCGAAGGTATAACCTCTCTTTCTTTCTCGGTTTGTGTACACCCCACCCCACGACTTCTCTTCCTACCTCTCTCGGCCAATGCTCTGTCCTCTCCGTCGTTAGGTTTTCGTGGCTGGTGACACTATTCCCAGTCACGACTGGCTGGAGGTGGAGCATCTTTGGTGAGGATCGTGTTGGGGTGTGGGTTGGACAGGGGTGTGTTGTGTGTGTGTATGTGTGTGTGACTGGTGGGGTGCATGATGGGGTGCACTATTGGACTGTTTATGGTGTATGGTGTGTGTACACCCACCTGGTGGGGTGCGTGATGGGGTTTAACAGTGAACAGTCGTGTGTGTATGTGTGGGCACCCCACTGGTGTGTATGTGTGTATTGGACTGTTGGTGTGTGTATAGATAATGCGATGTATATACCCCATTGTTGGGGTGTGTAATGGGGTGTGCACCCCACGGTTGGGGTGCATAATGGTGAGGTACACCCCACGACTGGGGTGTGGGGTGTACCATATGTGTGAACAAAAAAAAAATATTGTGGACTTGTGTAATGCCAATAAAGGCCCATAACACATATAAGTGTATGTAAATGGACTTGAGTTAGGGCCAATCATAGCTAATATATAATAGGGCCTATAATAAGGTAATTTTATGGAAGTGGGCTTAGGTATTTAAGCCCAACAAGAGTCTAACAAATGAAACACTAAGGTGTATATGGAGTTAGTGTTTGGGGCCCAATAAAGGCCATAAGAGGGACAAGTTTGTGTTAAGGCCCATAACATATGAAAGTAGGAATATATTCACCGTATCGGGGGACTTTTCCCTACGGTTTGAGTCGCCTAAACAAACAAATTTATAAAGACTCACCGTAAGACTAAATACAAAGACTTAAACTGACCTTTGGGACTTAAAATCCTTATCAGGTAGTTGAGAAATTGCGAGAGACGTGTTAGAGTCTCGGAGTTGATTTTGCGGGTCGCGACAGTTCAGGTAAGTGCACTTGCCCTAAAGCTCGTGTACGATTGTAAGCCAGTAAGAACATTGCATGTAATTCATTTTCGATCATTGATACTTATTGATTGTCGTTGTCGATGTTCCTATCTTGTTGTTTCCTTGGTATGTGTGTTCTCGGCGTGAGTGGGTCGGTGTGATACTTGAGGCCTGTGTCCCTCTTGTGTCAAGCTGTGCTAGTGCCGTAACATTGCCCGGGAAGAGCCAGCGTCCTCTTTCCGTACGCTCGGAGGCCTGTGTCCCTCTGATGTTGCGCGAGTGTTGCGACATTGCCCGGAAAGAGCCAACGTCCTCTTTCCGTATGCTGTGATGTGACCACTCACTGCCTCGCTTGTTTTCTTAGAACACATATGTTTTCGATTATATCTGATAGTATGTTTATCATGCACCTTTATCTTGTTATATTGCCTGTCCTTAATTTTTGCATGATATTTAGACTGTTTCATTTGATGTTCATGAATTACTATTATTTTCTCTTTGGTATTACTTTAAATTTTCTCTCGGTTGCTCACCGTCTAGTTTGTGACGGTGGGTGTGAATTTATCCGAGTAATCGAAGTGTAAAGGACCTTGCTTAGGAGACTTTCGTGAGGATTTGCGATTGAATTCGAGCACCCAGGCTACGAAAAGTTGGTTTGAACTTGAAATCATAGGTATTTAATATCATGTAAGATTTTATTTGGTTTTCGTGTGAGGTACATTAATATTCGGGGTTTCCACATACATAGATTTCCTGACTTTCCTTTAATTGAATTATTTCCCAATAATTGATTCATATCTAAATTGCTTCCGCTATGTTATAATTTGTAATAACTCTTTCATAAATATTGAAATTTTGATGATTTGAGGCTGACTAGGCTCGTCAGGTTCGCCGAGAACTGACTCGGGACCTGCACGGGTTTAGGCAGGGCGTACCCAAATGCATTGGAAATTTGGGGCCGTCACAGACAATCTCAAATTTTTACCAGTCCCTTACCTCAATCGTTTATTGCTGGTCCTTTCCCTTTATCTGTCATAAAACACGATGAGTCTGCACCCACCGTCATAAAAATGAAGGTGAGTATAGAAGTAAAATAGTAATAACCAAATGGACATCTAATATCGTTTCAATGTCAAATAAAAGGCTAATCAATATCATGCGTAAACCCAGCAAAGAAAATAAAATAACATGATAAGAAATTACTGAGATATAAGTGTTCATATAAACAAAGGATATGCGCAAGTAGTCCCGACTTAGTGAAACAGTCATTTGAGCCGAGGAATAAGCTACCCTTTCTAAGCCCAGAGTTTAGGATATAGCAAACTCACATCATTTTAACCATCCACACGAATAGGAACTCCTCAACAATCTAGTGAAGTAATTCCCACTTTGTATAGAACCACAAACCATATCATGCATCTTAAGTGTCTGGCCCCTGGTTTACAGCACCAGCTTAACCTACAACTCTCAAGGATCACGTTGACTATCTTGTCCTTGGCCTACTCAAACAGAATAAAGTTTTAAACAAAGATATAATAAAACAATAACAATTCCAAACTTCTCAACAACAAAGATAATAGCTAAGTAGATGCACAAATGAAATAATATTAAAGTTCCATTAGTTTTACTCACTGTACACACAGTACCCCATTTTCACATCTCTCAACGATCCCAAATTAACCCCGCAAGCTTACCACCTGTATTGTAGACACTGGTAATCATTTCAATACAGTTGATGGAAACTACTAGCTATTCACGAGATGATGGAAACTACTAGCTAGCATGCAAGCCTTATGTGCCCTCTATTTCGTTCCATCAAATCAATAGTAGATTCGTCCAAGCCATCACCGATATACATCCCTATGTCTCAAAATTGCAAGATGAGGTATTCCAACTCATGTCCCTATATGACTGTGACTGTGATGGCCCCGCAATTAATCTAAGGCACTGCCCGACCTAATCCCATAATTAAGCTCTAATCACGACACGTAGGACCCAATTACGTATTAGTCAGTCTTTACTGTCTATGTTCTCTGTGTTAAACAATTGATTTAGTTAGCGGAAGTCTTTACAATTTATAGTGGAAGTCTTAAATATTTTAGCGGATTTTTTTTAAAATCCTAAATGTGAAATCCAGGAAATAACGATCACCATATTTATCCAAGTAAACGAAGAACATATATAAGCAAAGTGAAAGCCAAAAGTCGGGTAATCTAACACTCACCCCAATAACATCCCAAAAAGATAAAGACGTAAGTAAATATAATACAAAAAATACCATACATGTACGGGTAGCTACGCACTTGGAGCTCAGAGGTAGTCGTCGATCTTCTCCTTGCTCGTCCTGGTGCTGCTCGACGGACATACACCCACCGTCACAAACTAGATGGTGAGTAAAGTGATATTTAAGTGATAACTGGGAAATCTAATACTACATTTCCAATTTAAAGACATATATTTAAATGCATAATATAGTAGAAAAATGTGCTGAGAAAGTAATGCATGTAAATACCATAGTTAACAAAATTAGACAAACTGGCATAGGCTAAGTCGAGAAGATCTACGTCGGTCAGCGGTGAGAACTATCACCTAGCCTACTCCACTACTATATGGAGCTATGCTCAACATATAATAATAATCTTTTTTTTAATCTCAAATGGCGGAGCTGTGCTCTGCGCGAATAAATCATTTATACTTGCCGACAATCCTGTGGCCTATGCCACGTGTGCCGCCCAAGTATAGTGGCGAGTGCCAGAGACCCCGAAAGACCGAAATCCCCGTGAATCCGCGCATCTCGTGTGTAATGGACATTAGATAATCCCTACTTTAGATTCAATGATTTTTCATTTCTAAGTTCTACGATATCAACAATAAGTTAAGGTGCAAAGCCCCAAGGGAATAGAACACATATCCAACATAATAGATAACCCTATAGTATACATCTTCTAAATATCCATTAGCCATATTTCAGGACAAACATCGAGCATATAAGGAAGCATGGAGTTAATGATATATCAAACAAAACATCATGCTATATCAATATTCATAATGAATAGAAACAAGGAACGCATGATGTGGGAAATAAATCAGCTAGTCTACAAATAGACTGAAAAATGATAAATGACTGGAATAAAATAAAGTAATGAGTTCCACAGTTTCACTTACAAGTCAAAGGATAGCTATGGCTATCTGGCCTCGCGACACTCCAACTAGTGCTCCCGAACTCCCGTAATACCCCTAGGTCACTGAAAGGTCATTTCATATCATTTATTTATTTATTAATATTTTTATTACATAGATATATTTTATATTATTATTATTATTATTTGTATATATATACATATATGTGTATGTGTATATATATATACATACATGTATATATTATGTATACATATACATATATACATGTATGTATATTCCTATATATATGTACACATGCATATATATATATATATGTATTATATATATATATATTTTTTATTGGGTCAGGTCGGGTCTGACCCGACCCTGGCCAGGGTACCGAGTCGGCTCGCCCTGTAGGCCGAGCCTGACCCGGCTCTAGCCCAGACCAGGGAAGATATGCACACGGGTTGCCCGTGTGCATCAACTTCATGCAGGAAGAAGATTTTTTTTATTTTTTATTTTTTATTCTTTTCTTGCTTCCTTTTCTCCTTCTCCTTTCTCAACTCCTCTTCAACCTCAAGAACAACTAAAACCACCTCCAAAATATCAATTTAATCGAAAATTCAAAAATCACAAATAATATCCAAAAATCTGAAAATATCAACTTCTCACCAACAATTCCTAACAAATCCGACTAAAACTAGTTTGTTTGATTACTCCAAATCAACCAAATCCATAGTGCATGTCCATAAATCTGAAATTTGTGTTTGACAATAATAAAAAAAAATCCATAAGAAATTAGGTAAAAGAAATGGTGGGTGAGATTACCTTAGTTTGGATCTCTGATTTCTCTCCACTCCTAGCTCAAATTTCTTTCTAAACTTCCCTAAAATCTCCCCTCTCTTTCATTCTATGTGACTTACATGTGTTTTGGTTGGAGAAAATAATGAGAAACTCACTCATCTTGTGGTATTTATATGTGTTTGTGTAATCAAGTGTGCGTCGCAAATCTCGAGGCAAATCTGAGGGTTTGTAACTAGGTAGTCCAGCTCTTTTGGTGACACCAAATTTGTGACTCTCATCATGGGAGTGTATGGCAGCACGGATCTCGAGGTCTGTCCCAAGGTTAGTTTAATTCACAACAAACTATAGGATATTAAAATATGATTTCTTAAATAAATAAACTACAGGCCAACTCAATTAATGTACATTAATCCCATATGAACCATAATTAATTGGTCACATGAATTTATAAAATTTATCTAAGTGGTCTCACCGACTCTCAACTACCTAGCACTCGGTGTCTCGACTCGCACGCAACTCGATGCACTTTCCCCATGCGTTGAACGTTGTATTTTCCAACTTAATGATATAATTTAATTCATGCCAAGGTACATTTAAAATTAATTATTATTTTATAGCCTAGTCTCGCTACCCCGAGTAATTCCATTAGGTACCCGTACTTGCTCGCACTCCAAAGCGTGTCCTTGCTCGAGTCAACTCGGCGTCTATGATTTGCAAACAAATTGACTTAATTAGTCTACACACATACACAACACTAGGCATACACCAGTACAAATATAACATTTACGTTGGCCACATGCCTCGGTCAGTGTGCACATCTAATGCGGCTCCACGTCACGGGTTGGTGATCCTGATTAAGCAAGTAAATCAAGATTAGGAAATTATGTTGTGACAGTGACGACCCCAAATTTCACAATCCTATAATCGGCGCAGCCCCCTGGACCTGCGCAAACCCCTGAGCCAATGCCACCGAATCGCACGGGGCTAGTGAGTCTATCTTATCAATCAATCATTTATTAAGCATTTAAAAGTGAAGTCAATTAATTAACGATTTATCAAAGTATAAAGCGGAAGCAATAAATCTCAACTAATCAATTAACCTCGAAAGCTCCAAGTTATGACAAAAACTTAGAGCGTGGAAACTCTGTATATCATGTATATACCATGTGAATCAAAGAAAATATCATCAATGCCATAAATATCTCACAATCTCTCAACCCATTATCCGGCCATGTACAAAAACAATATAAGTAACTAGTACAACCAAAAGTCACTTATATCAGAAGATGAGGGCCGCTTCAAAGTATATCGCATAACTGCACAACCTTTCCTTTGTTGGACTACAGATTTGCACTCGGTCAAATACAAGAATGACAAGCTCAGGTCACTACAAGAATCAAGGTCTTTGAGGACATTCGTAAATTGTACTCTTAGCACCTTTAGGATAATTTAGTCTATGTCATAGATGTCGATGTAGTAGAAAGTCTATTACAAATAAGGAGATCTTAGTCGTCCTCGTATAAATGTCTTCATTTACATTATTTAGTACATTGGTAAATGTAGTCATAAGTGCACGTTATGACATTTTTGAGCGTCCTGATTTTACAAAATTGGTAAAGTCTTTCTTCAAGGATATCTTCTAATTGTCCTTATTTTTTTATTAGGTCATTTCATTGTTATCGTTAAAAGTCATATTTATTAGGACGATTTTGTAAATGTCCTGTATCATAATAAGAATTTATTTGAAACCCTCCTATACTCTATTAGGCTTTTGTTCAATCATCCTAAAAAGTCTTCTATTATAACGACATAATATTAATATCTTCGTTTCCTACTAGGACAATTATGGGTATTGTTTTAGATTGTCTGTTAAAGACATTTCATGTTATCGTTGATGTCTTGTCTATTAGGTCAGTTTAAAACACCATGTTTTACAACAAGGATGTTTTTGCAAATGTCCTAAATTAGTCTATTAGGAGTCTTGTTATGCATCCTATCTTACTCAACAAAGACAATTTGTAAATGTCTTGGTCTTATAGGAGGATTTTGGGTATTGTCTTTATTATGTTAGGACATTGAAAAGTCATTCAAGGCTGTGGTTTTTAATGTTACCTATAATCATTTTTTCACAGAAAAATGCACAATTCAAAGCACTCACATTGAAATAGAAAAAATATTATATCTTCATAATATGGCAAAGTTACTAAATACAAAAGACAAAATTTGTGATTCAAACTTGTTCTATATATCTCCAATACCACACAAATTAACAAAATATCTTGTAGAAAATGACCACTTTGTATCTTTTACAATACTCAAAGAGAAAAATAAACTCTATTTGAGATACAAAACAATAGAGCCACTTCATTAAAATGCAACTTTGAGATTGTAAGTTTTCAAAAGTACTTGGCGTCTCTAAGACCTGAAAAACATAAAGAGAACAAACATGAATAAGGCAAATATACACCTATTATCACAAGTACAATAATAATAATGCATATTCACAACAACAATAAAGAATTGTACTAACACTATAACAACAACAACAAAGAATTGTATTAAAACTATAACAACAACAATAAATTAAATAAGACAACTACATATTATCACAAGTAAAACATTACTAATCAACAACTTTGAAAGTTGTAATGTGACTATCATTCACGTGGAAGACATCATTCAAGGTATTGATAATTTCTAATATTACTAAAAACTAATTTACAAGATAAGTTATGAGGAAATGAGATCAAACCTGCTTCACGACATGTGTTTGATTTGCATGATTCTTTTTCTTCGTACGTGAAAGTTGGTTTAGATCTTGTATATTTCAAACATACATAATAATATAATGAAGAAACTAAATGATGCATATTTCAAACAATCAAGTAACAAAAATAGAAGCAAGCATTATATATGCATCTACATGATGAATTCATTTTGACTGAGTTTCCACTAAAACTAAAGTTTCCCAAAAATTACAAAACATGAGAGAGTTATTGCATTTTTAACATGTATAAAAAATACTATAAATGGATCGCAACAAATCGCAAGTTGTGTAGTACATTAAAGCACTCTCACATGATGAGTTCATTTCCATTTCCTATCTTCTATCAAAGACCAAAATAAAATCTCATTTCTCTCCTAGATAGCATGAATAGCATAATGTGATCAAATAGTACTTATCAAACAAAAAATCTAATCTAAAAGAATAATGAGTTTTATATGAGTACTATACAAAGTAAAACATACCTTAAGTTTCATATAAGAATAACATATTTTCTTAACTGACTTACTAATATACACAAGCTTTAAGATAAGTGTACTTACTTGAACTATCGCGACCCGCGTAACAAACTCTTCTGCGAATCCTAGTGCGTATCCCCGAGTTTCTCGCTACCTAATAAGGTCGGAAACTCATGTTATTAGGTCAAGTCGTTAACTATAACACATGTAAGCCTACTCATAAAATCATAAGCTCGGCTCGGTTGTGTGTGAGTCACGTCATGGTCTCAAGGACCGGCGGCGCGACCACGACGTCATCACCAATAACCAAGTCGAATCATTAAAGAGAAATAGGAAAACTTAAAATAGTTTGTCATTAAGAATTAACAAAACCTCCATAACCAAACACCGATTAGTAACGAAACTATCACGGCTACAAGTTGGTATTGTCCGACGTTGGGAGGGGGTTTCCTTGGCATGGGATGGCCGGAAACACCTTACCTGGTCAGAATTTAAACACACCCACACCAACAAAACTCAAACTCAACATTTACATAAAAACATAACAATTACGCTAACATAATAAAATCTTGGACACAACAAAGGGTTGCGAGACCTCAACAAAGGTTAGGTGAGATCCCCGAAAACCTCCACTAGTGGTGGTTTGGCTGGTAGCACCGCCAAGAGAGGCGATTTTGACGAGGCTCCACCATACATTTTACATGAAATTATGACATTGTGCACTCGTTTAAACTGGTTTGACCACTTCGGAGGGCTGTGAGACCCAAGTAGGAGTATGGTGGGGTCCCCAACAACGTCTCAGTCACGGTGGTTCGGCGTTGACGCCGCCATCACGGTGGTGCTCTGGCGAGAAGGTAAAACACTATAAAATCAACCCAAAACGTACGTGACCGATAGCAACACCACATGTGCCATGAGGGGTGTGCTCCGGTGAGTCATCGTAGGTCGTCCACGAGTGGTCCTCGTCCTGGCAGCCACCACAGTGACGAAATATACAAAAAAAGCGAGAAAACAATGAGCCGAATGAGAGAGTGAGCACGAGAGAGGGGAGGAAAGAGAGACCACCTCCGGCGAGCTACCCCGCCATTCCTAGACCTCCGATGACTGGCGGTGTGCACAGCCAGGCGAAGAGGATGAATGTACCGAGAGAGAAGGAGAGGAATCTCAAGAGAAAGAAAAACTGAGAAGGAGAGAGGCTCACCTCCGGCGACAGTAGTGGGATGAGGGAGGTCGTGAGTGTGTAAGGGTGAGAGGGAGTGACGAGAGTGAAGAGAGAGGCCGTAAGGTGAGAGTGGTGAGTGAGAGACCGTGAGGTGATGGGGTGTGGGGGTTTTTTTTAAATCAAATGGGTATGGTGTGAATAATGGTAAATAGTATGTTAGGTGGGGTATTGTCTCTAAATTGTGTCCACCCATCTCCACCTAACCACGCATTTCGAGGTTGATCCAAAGGTTTTCCATTATTGGACTGTGTCACTTTAACAATCCTACACCATGGTCCATTTGTTGTGTATTTACCTAACACCTGTGTTTTCCAACAATTTTTCCCGACCCGTCTTGCCTCCTCTGTCTGTATTTCTCTGTCACGTGCATACTTTCGCCATGTCTCATACAAATAAATAATTAAATAATTAAATAATTATTTTACTTACATTTTTACTGTATTTTCTCCCCTAGTTACCTAGGCGGGACCTCACTCATTAAAAATTGCTTGAACGGCCTGTGATATGTATTAAACTAAAATATTATCATACACATCAAAAAATCATAAAATTACCTCGGTGTTGACGTCAAGGTTTGAAATATGGTCCAGTATCACGTAGCCAAGTCACGGTTCTAACAAGTATCATACAAGTCGGGTTAAAATTTCGTCCTCGAAATTAAACTAATAAATAAACTAAACTACAAACTTACCGAAATCAAATAGATAAGGAAAGTGCTCTCGCATGTAGGACTCTAACTCCCAAGTTAGCACCTCGTTCCCGTGAAATTGTCATTTCACGAGAACCAAAGGAATTTCCTTGTTCCTCAATGTCTTGACCTTGCAGTCAACAATCTGCATGCTCTCAACCTAGTTTGGTGCCGAACTGATCTGCATGCTCTCAACCTAGTTTTTTTCCATTCGTAAGAATTGAACTCGAGACTTGCCTAAGGGGACCAATTAAACTAACCGGTTGCTGGTATATATTAAATTATTTATTATAATTAGTTCTTTATAGATTATATGCCTTATTTTTACTTTTTTAAAACTTATTATTTTTAGTGTGTTAAATTTAACGAACTAGTTGTAGACAAAAATGTATTGTGTAATTGGAGTAGCTCTCTATCTAAGTGGCTATCGATCTTCACAAAAATTGTTTAAGAATGTTGAATGAAATACTATGTCTATATGTCAAAGCATCTCAGGTTAGATAGTAAAGACATCACTTGCCAAAAAGGCAAGACCTCTGGAGATCATGATTTGATTCCCACTGAAGTAAAAAAAAAATATTGTGTCTATATATATTTAAAAATGTTTGTACAATATTTCACTCCATATTAAAACGTATTTCAACAAAAATATTTAACAATAAATAAATGTATGTGGTATATGTATACAACAACAATTAACAACATTATAATCGCAATACCAAATTAGTTATGGTCGGATACATGGATAAAAAATCTATCATTTGCACTCGTCTTGGTGCAGTCGACAACATGCTTTTTAAGTCATTTAATCAATGAATCAATTTAAATTAAATTAGATTAATTCAATTAATTCAATTCACCCTTGCATTGTTTATTTTTCTTCACTATATATTCTAGTTATTGAGTCATGTTCTCTAGCGGGGCATTTATATGATGTCAATCATTGTTGCTCCAATTCTTTTTTATTTCTTTTATATCGTTCTTTAAGAATTTTACTGCATATCTACCAAAATATCTTCGATTCCGCTATATTCACTTATATAAAAGTAAGGTCTAAATACTTTTTTATAAAAAATTTCCTTTACTTCGGTATGAGTATTTAGATTAATCATGATAAGTTTATTTAATATGTCAATGTATACAAAACTTGAGCCAAATTTGTTTTTTTACAGAAGCCAAGTTTATTATACCCATAATTGAGAATTTATTTTGGTTTCCATCGTAAGATAATAATAATAATAATAATAATAATAAGTATTTCAATTTTTATAAGACTTTGGTTACAAATAAACTAACTTAATAAATATTATTCGACAAAAAAATCAATGAATGTTAAATGTGTATATATATATATATATATATTATCTTAGGACATTTTTGATAAAAATATTGTAAGGTTTAAAAGGTAGACCACCCAACCTAAATTTATCAGGACACTTACCAAAATGTCCTAAAAACCTTTATATTTAGGACATTTGGCTAAAAAGTATAGTAAAATCATTTACAAAGGACATTTATAAGTAAACGTCATCATTAAAAAGAGGAGATTGCAATAAAACATCCTAGTAAAACTATTATATTTAGGACATTTAGATTAAAACATAGTATTATTACTAGACAAGGACATTTAAAATGAAACGTCATAACTAAAAAGAGGTCATTGCAAACAACACATCCTAAAAATATTTATATTTAGGACATTTAGGTAATAACATAGTATTATACATTTACGAGAACATTTACATAAAAACGTCCCGATTTAAAAAATGGCATTTCAAATAAAATGTCCTAAAAGAAATTGGTAGGAAACTGATATTTTGGCAGGAATTGATACTACGACATTTTAGGAATGTTTTGAAAGTAAATTATTTAACGACTATTGGAAAACGTCTTTAAACATGTCTTTGAGAAAAATTTTATGTTAACGTCATACATTATACTTATAGACGCTATATTAAGGACATTTTTTATGTTAAATGTCCTTGTACACTATTTTTTAGACGTTCTCGTATAAACGTCTTTAATAAAACGTCCTCAAAGACCCATTTTCTTGTAGTGGGTAAGTGGCGCCAAGCAGGAAAACAATAAATACAACATTTCGAATTAAAAAAATGAACAATCAATTCATGCGGATAGAAAGAAAGGACAGGGAGCGCATGAATATATAAATACTATAAATAAATACATGAGCAATCGAAATTGACTGTCCCGACTAATCAAAGTCATTGAGCTGAGGACAAAATCTCCTCAAAGGCTAGGAGTCGAGAACAGAATCTACTCTAAGACCTCTACGCAAGTGCAGAGTCTCCAGCAATCTGGTGGAGAACTCTCACCCCATACATGTTATCACAACCAAAACACGTATCCCCAGCCGTAAACCCCGGTATAATACACCGCGAGTCCAAAATTCTGCAAGGATCACGCTTGACACACTTGCCTTAGACAACTCATAATAATGGAATGACAAGAAAGCATCAAAATAATATCAATAAATAATTCAAAGCTTTGGAAATAGCTGTAGTGTTCCTCACTGATTTACTTACCTCGATCTAAGTTAATCGCACTATCGCGAACTCCGACTTGTCCCTACGTAGTCCCACGTGCTAATAATCCTGATAATATAATTCATTGTGGTTTCCCATTATCTCTTATCCAATTTTCCTTATTTATGTTTATTGTGCTTTTGGGTCGAATTTCGAGTCATTGGGTCATATTTGAACTGTTAGATACCCTGAGAATACCCTAATTCGTTCGAAGATTCCACAAAAAGTTGAGAATTATTGGTTCGGACGCCGCTAGCAGACGCGCGTGGGTCTTACACCATATGGGTGTTATACGCGTGGGAAGATCGACTTTCACGGCATAGGTGGGCAGCACCATATGGGTGTTATACCCCACGGCACCTTTCACGGCGTAGGGCCGATCGACTCTCCCCCAGTCGTATGTGGGGTGTGCCATGAGGGTTTATCCCTCACGGTGTCCCCATGGCGTCAGTTGCAACGCCCCTGTATGTGGGACTTTCTGAGGTGTTTACTACTACCTTAGCAGCGCGCCGCGTTACGCCGATTTGGTCAATTTTTCATCGAGGATGCAACACCATTCTAAAAACATCCTCGACACACTCAAAATGTTTGAAATCCCCAATGGAAAATCCAAAATGAAAATCATTTGAAAATTTCCAAAAATTAATCAAAAATCTAAAAACTCTCCAAATCGAAAACCACATTTACAAATCTCATAGTGATCGTCGAAAGGACCACCAAACATCAAGAGTTTCGTTCAAGTTTGAAATCTCGGCTTGGTGTCCAAATTTCATCGTGACGAACATAAGTAAAACTTATACCAATGCATAGATGGTGACGAGGAGATGAGGGATCTTACCTCAAATAGCCCGAAATCGGTGCCGTCGCGTCGCTCCAGCCACCACAACCGCCGGTTGCATGAGAGAAACGTTAGGGAGAGGAAAAAGAGAAAGAAGAGAGAGAAGGAGGTGGAGATGGGCTTATATACTCTTCGTTTCATCTTGGTCCACCACACATATCTTTAAGCTTATCCAATGGTCCATAATCACTCCATCCAACTACTTAAGTGACACAATTGGGTGACTTTAGTTCCTCACTCGTCCTCACGCGTTTGGACATTAAAAATGACTATTAAAGCTATACAGAATAATACAAACACCAAACAAATATAACATACCTCGGTGTTGACACCCGAGAATTGATAATTGTACTAAGGCGTGAGCCCCACGTACCACTTGTATTGACACGTGGCAAAGATTAAATTTTAGGGTTGTTACAATGACATACTTCTGAATTCAAATAGTCAAGTATAGCTCTCGGTGGTGAACTCCACAAACATCCTGGGGAGTTAACGACCCTGGTGGTACCACGAACATCCTGGGGCATTTATATAGACTTACTTGCTAATAAGGTCCTCGGTGGAACTCCACAAACATCCTGGGCCATGAATAACATAGATGAGAAAAATAGTGCATTCACATTCCATAAATATGTAGGTTCAAGCCAATACTACGACGCAACCCATAAATCCAAAGTCTTTAATTCATATCGTGAATCCTATATATAACTAGTAATCATGTCATATTTGATAATTGAGCAAGTTCCCCACTTACCTGGACTCGCCACGAATCCTAATCTCGATCCTCTGGCGCTCGGGTCCTTTGTGAACCCTCTTGCGTATCTATACTTAGACTATTTGAGGACTCGTCCTCACTCCTAGTTAAGTTCATTTAGGTTGTTCACGACCCTAAATCCACTACTTCAAATCAAAACCAATGATTCATGTAAAATAAGAATGCAGCGAAACAAAGCAATGTAAAAACCATAAAACTTGGTTTTCGAACATAAATCGAATGCGATCGACTAATCACAACTATAAGAGTCAAGTTCGACTCAAAACTCCCAATTCATGGCATTTGGCCAAAAATCCATGACTTAATTGAGTTAAGTTCATTTTTCAAAGAAACTAGTCAAACTCACTTTCTCATCTCGATTTGACCTTAAATCTCTTCAAAAATGACGAATTGTAAAGACCAAACTTGATAAAGATTCTTCACAACTTAAAACCATGCTATTGACACTCGATTAATCAAATCAAGAAACCGAACTGGGTAAAGAATCGTAACGACCTGTTATTTTAAGCACGTGATTAATGGTACTCCGAATCCAAATTAATCCGAATTAGGCTCGTGGTTAAGCCCGGTTTGTCTCGATTAATGTGTGCGTGAAAATTGTGTGATGTATTGTGTTTGTTTGGGTTGTATTAGTATGTATAAATGAATAACTGGACCAATGATGAGAAAATGCTTAATACCATGTGTGGGTCATGTGGATACACATGCGACGCGAGATAGCGTTGACGCTAGAGTGTGCTCGGCGGTTGAAATTACATAATTATAGGCATAAATATATATTTATATATATTATGGATATATAAATATATATTAAAATGAAAAATAAATAAATAATGGTGAATTGTCGGGATGCCGAGTGATACGCGGGGTCATGAGTGACACGCATAGGACGTACAGTGGTGTGCACGTCCGAGAATTCTCGTTGGCGTGCTAACCAAAATTTTAGGCATAATATATCGATAAACATATATATTCATACATAAATTAGTATATATAAATATATAATAAAAAATTAGGAAAATGAGAAATTACCATAAAGGGTATTGGTTTAAATAGGAAAAGTGGATGAACACAAGGGCATTTTGGGTATTTTCAAACCCAAACTGCCTCTCGTTTTCTTTAAATCGTGAGAGAGAAATCGAGAAACAGAGAAGGAAGTTGAGAAGGGAAAGAGAGAACGAAGGAGGCGAGGTCGCTGGAGCGAGGAGAACTTGAGGTGAATGTATGGTTGTGACGGCCCCAAATTCCCAATGCATTTAGGTACGCCCAGCCTAGACCCGTGCAGGTCCCGAGTCAGTTCCTCAGCGAACCTGACGAGCCTAGTCAGCCTCAAATTATCAAAATTTCAAGATTTATGAAAGAGTTATTGCAATTATAACACAGCGGAAGCAAAATCAAATTCTAATCAAATATTGGGAAATAACTCAATCAAAGGGAAATTAGGAATCTATATAAATGTGGAAAACCCCGATATAGTCATGTTCAAGTCAACAAAATGGATTGATGGAATCCACCTCAAAACATATTCCCCAGTTCCAAAACAAACATATATATAAACGTCATACAAAATGAAATAAACATGAGCCTACATCTCGGTACCTCACGTCCATTTTTTCACAAAAGTCTCCTAGCAAGGTCCCTTGCCCCTATCGCTCTCCGTCCTATCTCGCACCCACCATCACAAACTAGACGGTGAGCAGCGAGAGAAATCGAAAGTAACGCCGAGAAGAATATAACAAGTAATTCATGAAATAACAAACAAACAGCCTAAATATCATGCGGGTCGAAGGATAGGAATTTAAATAAACAAGAATGCATGATAAACAGACTGGAACTGATAGCAATCGAAACATGCGTGTTCTACGAGTCAAGAGAGGCAATAAGTGGTCTAAATTCCACAACAATACCACAACAATCCACAACATTCCACAACAATCCAGTACATGGTATCACACAATCATAGGGGTGGTCAAACACTCGTGCGCTCGAGTGCCCGCGTTTTATCCCTTTTAGTGCAGGCCGCATGTACCTTCGAGACACACACTTATGCCAAGAACACACATACAAGAAATATGGAATGGAATGCCAATAATTTTGATAATAACAAACACAAAAAATGGAAATGAATCACATGATATTTTCTTAGCTGGCTTACTAACGTACAAATGCTTTTTAAGGCAAGTGTACTTACCTGAACTATCGAGATCCGCGTATAACACTCCCGCGACTCCTAACGCGTATCCCCGAGTTTTCCGTTACCTGACAAGGTTGGAAACTCGTATTAATAGGTCAAGTTATTTACTAAACTAGATTTAAACTTATCATTTTCCCCAATGTTTTGAATGACTCGAACGACACGACAATTTACTCGATAAAGGAATACTATCTCTCTCTTGGGTTTTGAAAACACAATATGTATGAATCTCATCGAGAATCATGGGCTCGACTCAGTCGTATGTGGGTCATGTCATGGTCTCGAGGACCGGCGACATGACTACGACGTCGTAACCATTCATCGCCACGTGATGTTTCAATCCAAACCAATACTCAAGCATAACTCTTCATGAAAGCCGAACTGACATGTACAAACGAACATGGAACTTCGTTGGTGTTGTCCGATGTTGGAGGAAGGGTTATCGTGGCATGGGTAAGCCGGGAAAACCCTCCACTAGTTCGGAAGTTTCGTCAACACATAAATTACGACTTGTCGACGGCAACACATGAAATCACGTCAAAACGCCTTAATAAAATTCTTTCGGACTTAATCGAGGGCTGCGAGATGTCAACCAATGTTAGGTGAGATCTCGACAACCTTCGCTGGTCATGGTTCGACCGGTAGGACTGCCGGCAGTGGCGGTTTCCGGCGAGGCTTCAATATACAAAACACATGAAATAATGACATTTTAAACTTGAAATGAAACTGTTGTGACCACTCTTAGGGCTGTGGGACCCACATATGAGTTTGGTGGGGTCCCCGACAGCGTCCCAGTCATGGTGGTCCGGCGGTGGCGCCGCCGGTGAGGTGATTTTCCGGCGAGAGGGTAAAAACCCTATAAAACCAACTTAATGTGTGTACACTAGTAGGGACTTTGCATGGGTCATAGGGGAGGTTGCTCCGGGACGGTCTGGACTCCGATGAGTCACCGGAGGTCGCCCACAACCGGTCCTCGTCACGGCATCCACCACAACAGCCCACATGCACACAGAACATAACAAAATCGAAAGAAAGCACACAAAAGAGAGAGAGAGAGAGGGAATGAGAGAGTGAGAGAGCTCCGACGAGGGAGTGAACCCCGACCACCACTGTCTTGCAACAGTCAAGAGAGAGAGAGAGGAAAACTGAGAAGAAAGAGAGAGCTCGAGAGTATACAAGAGAGAGAGATCGTGAGAATGAATGAGAGAACGAGAAAGGGAAGGAGGTAGGAGGACCTCCGGTGGGATTCTCGGCCACCCCTGAACCTCCGGTAACAGACCGTGAACACAGCTAGACAGGGAGGTGAGTGAAACCGAGAGGGGAGTAGTGCATGACCGAGAGAGAGAAACGACCGAGAGGGAAGAGAGAGAAACGGAGAGCACATACCTCCGGTCGACAAAGACCCTCGGCCGTCCGTTTGGCGTCGTCGCAACGAGCCTGGGGTGGTGGTGAGGTTGGAGAGTGAGAGGCCGTGAGGAGAGTGAGAGAGATGAAGACCGTGAGAGAGTGAGGAGAGTGAGCACGGGAGAGATGAGTGGAAAATGAGAGAGAGATGCATGACGTGAGTGACGTGTGTGAGATGGTGAGATGAGTGTGACGTGAGTGATGGGGTGGGTGGTGAGTGATGGGAGTGGGTGGGGTGTGAGGAGATGTGAGTGATGGGAGTGGGTGTGGTGTTTTAAAATTTGAATGGGTATGGTAGTTGTGTCCACCCATTTTTTTACCAACCCACACATCTCAAAACTTAACCAAGGTTTCCCCATTATTTGATTGTGTCACTATACAAAATTTTTAACCCAACACCCGTATATTTTCCAAACATTTTCCCCGACCTCACCTCTTCGGTCCGTATTTCCCCGTCACATGCACACTTTTACCTTTGTCTCACACCAATAAACTATAAAATTGTTAACTAATTCTTTTAATTATGTTTTTAGTCTCCCGTGTACTCGTAACCCAGTTGTCGAGTCCCACGCGTCCATTTTTCCCCACTCGTTCACCGGTTTCACAGTCCGGTCACTCAAATACGAGTATAAATACATATTACACATCATCATTCACAAATAACCAAATTTTCGGTCCGTTACAATGGTTGGGCTGTTCATTGTTGTTGTGGTTGTGTATGGTGTGGTGATGAGCTGGCCATGGCTCCGCCATGGCCAAGAGTTGAAACTAAACCAGGAAGCAAGCCGAGGGTGGAGACGGCAAGGGAGTGATCTCCCTTGCCAAATCGAATTGGGGTTGGGGTTGGGAGCCAACCCCAATTGATGCAAAAGAAAAAAAAAGCACAGAACTGTGTATTCACAGTTCTGTTGGGGAAGAAGGTGGTGAACCGGACTAGTTTGGCTCAGTTGAGTCGAACCTGGTTGGCCTGGTTCACACCCAAAACAAAAGAAAAAAAAAAGAGAAAAGGGAAAAGAAAATCCAGAAAAATAGGAAAAAATATGAAAAAAAGTATTTTGACTAAACAAATAGAAATTGAGGGATTTCTAGGAAAAATGAGAAATTCAAAAGTCGGAGGAGACTTCATACTGGGGTTTTTACCTCAAGAAGCGTGAAATGGTCATAATATGTTAGAAACTAGATCCCGGGATACTGGATTCGAATGGGACTAGTTTAGAAGTATTAGTAAATGAATATTAGACTTAAATTGATAACAATTGGTCTATTTTAGGTAATGAATCGATGTGGAAAGGTTTGAGAACTCCAGGGAGTCGTACAAACATAGAAAGCTCAGGACAGGTAAGTGGGACTCGTAGCTTTTATCAA
Organism: Stephania japonica; assembly: GCA_039657345.1. NCBI lineage: Eukaryota > Viridiplantae > Streptophyta > Magnoliopsida > Ranunculales > Menispermaceae > Stephania > Stephania japonica. The sequence continues at coordinate 9,569,076 of CM077559.1, read as the reverse complement.
TTATGCAATGTAAAATAGTATTACTAGAGCATGTAATGTACTAGACTGGGAATGGGGCAATGTACCTTGATTTGACTTTGGTTTTATAAAAATGTTTTGAAATGAAAAATGGATCCGGAAAGAGGTTTGACGGGACGGATCGGCCTGGGGTTTGGAACTGTGTTGGAGTTGCTAACCATCATCGCGCCCCCAGTGACTTGGGAATTATCCCGAACAATGCTTTCCAATTGAGTTTAGCAGCTCATCAATCATAAAACAATCAGATGAGCAGTGATTGTTTCTTGGATATGTGAGAGGGTAACTCAATGCAAATACGAATATTTGAAATACAAATCACAGGTACATTGCAATGAACTAAGGAACTTGCATCTGTTATATATATTGTTTATATTGATTCATATGCTCCAGTAGATATGCATTTGATTCATGTTGTTATACATTGCCTTGATATTAATTGGTAGTTGATGGTTGGTATGAGAGTCACTTACTGAGCAAGTAGGAGCTCACCCACCTTAACATCTCCAGATATGAATGTACGCTAAGACTTAAAGCTCGGGAAAGGAGAAGACCAGGGGTTTAGTATCTTCTCTACGATGAAGTGAGTTTCTTGTTATATATTTAAATTGTTTTGCTTTATAATTTGTAATAATTGGGGTGGGAATACAAGCTCAATACCGATGTTCATACCGGTATTGTATAACTTGTGTTTTATCGAAAAAGTTTTAAATTTTTTTGCGTTTATTTTATATTGTTTATTTAAATTAAGATATACCGGTTGTTGTCAGGAAATGTGGTAAGGCTGCTGGCTCTAATTAGGTTCGATCTGGTTTACCGTGGCTTAATTAGGATTTTAGGCTGAACATTCTCTAAATAAAATTATAGGCTGTTGCAAGAACCCCCAAGACTTAAAGTCCGTGTTATTCGTTGCATATTTAATTAAAAGAACAAGTGAATGCCTCACTTGCCAATTTGATCAAACAAATAGAGTGCATTAGTTCCCAAAACCTTTTCAAAACATGAAACCTTTGAAAACGAGTTTGATACATCGGTAACATAGAAAAACCTTCTTTGTTGATTGCAACCAACCATAACAAGTAAATCGACTCGTCAATAAGTTGTGCTATTATGCATATTTACAATGGAATACCCATTTCAAGTTAGATAAAAGAACTTTGAGCAAGATCTTAATAATCGACTAGCCTCATCAACAAAAACCATGTTCAAGACAAGAAATATAAAATTTAGAGTCTCACCGTGACTTCAATGAGTTCTCAACTCAAAATCTCCTTTGAAATTGCAAATCTAGCCAAGATCTACAACCCTTGAAGGAAGATTCATCACCAAACAAAGACACATTCTTCTTCCCCTCTATCTATTCTTCTTCCCCTCTATCTATTCCTCTTCGTACGCTATTGCTTCAGAGTTGTCGCTCTGTTGGTTCGCCCACACCAATCGCAAGCTCTCCTCCCTCGCGGACTCCCCTCCGCGAACCCGACTTCCTCACTGGTGTCTATAGCACCGCGCCTTCGGTGGTCGTGAGTCTTGTCGGAGCCACGCAGCTGGTTCGTCGCTGCACCTGTTCGTGCAAGCAGCCCCTCCGAGTCGTGCCTCCATATTGTCCATAACTCTTCCTCTGTCTTGTCGGAGTTGCTAGTCTCGTCGGAGTGCACCACCATCGTTTACAAGCCACTAGTCATTCGCTACACCATTTGGTCCACCAGCGCCCCAACTCTGTCGCACTGTTGTGTTCGTCGTCCTCACTATGGTCGGTTGTGCCTCCGTGCCGCGCCTCCGTGCTTGTCGTCCTACACGCCAGTCCATGCCTCCCGACCGCATTGTCCAGCTGCGTCGTCTCACCGGACTCCCTTCAACTCGGCCTCTCTGGCTGCAGTGTCTCCTGCCGACGTCGCTGTCCACCGCCACCACACCTCCATGGCCGTCGACCTCTTGTGCGCTCTCCCTCTGTTGTGCTTTTTGTGTTATAAGAGCAAATATGGTTTCATCCCATTTTATTTAGTTGAGTACGAAATTAAGGTTTGAAACCTATTTATTTGGGTCCCTTTGTTTTGCTAACTGTTGGGGCATGTGCTTTATGTCAATCTACAAATATTGTTTATCTTACAGCTTTTAATTAATGGTTGAGGATTTTATTTAATTAAATGCAAATATATAATCTTAAGCTAAGCTAAGGAAATTAAAATAGAAGTCGAGTGGTCGGGAAGTTAGTGTGACCCTATTTACAAATTTATGGAATTTATTGATGACTAGAAGTTTTTTATTTGTTGTTTTACTATAAGCGATTACATGTTTATCTTATAATAAGATTCATTAGTATTTGTTAAAATATCATAAATGTCTCGATTTAGGCGTCAAAGTGTGGATTTAAGGTCATTAAAATGGATGTTAGAGTGAAATTTCATTTTTTATATTGGGAACTATAATGAATTAAGACGGGGGACCCACATATATTATTTAAATAATATATTTAAATAATATTTTTATTTATTTATTTATTAAAAAAAAAAAAAAAAAAAAAAAAAAAAAAAAAAAAAGCAGTTTTAAATTCGGAAAATAGGAAAAATAGAGAAAAAAAAACGTGAGTTTTGATTGATGGTCATGTGATGATCATACGTATAGCGCGATTTGGGATACGTTCCATTTATTCTTGAGATCATGAGTATTCGTTACGGCCATAGAGTCCACCGAGTCATAGCACTTTGTTAAGGAACAAGTATTTTAAATTCCAGTACTTTTACTTCCGTAATTACTTGGTGAATTTCCTTGGGATTACTCACTCTGGACTCGTCATCTGTCTTTTGTGATGGCTTGAGTGCGAGATCCTAGTACTAGCGGGGGTAAGGGGATCATCGGCGATTACATCTAACTTGCCTACGCCGAGGGCCTTTTGGTATGTGTGTAGATATTATAATGTTTTGATGTTGGGAAATTGGAACACACTTGGTATACCTCTTGTTATAGTTGATCGCTGTATGCACTACTGTGCGGGTTTTCCACTATAGGTTTGATGTAAACTTATATTTACATATATATGCACATTTAAGTGACTTTAATGAATTATCGATAATTATCTAAAGTCGAAACGATTATACACGTGGCGGTGGTTTCCGATGATAGGTATATCATTTAGTCTTTCAACTTGAGATTACCATAGACTTTAATATTAGGAGCATGGTAATTTGACACAATCAAACGTTGTTTTTAACCAGACGATTATAAAGATTATAATTGGTTATCATGTGAGCAATATGTGAAGGTGTATAATCAAGAAATAATGTCGCTCTCGTAAAGAGAGAGATATCAGTGGATCCCTCAATGTGTCAAATTGTTAAATGATCAAGTTCAAATGAATTAATATGATTAATGTCACTTGGATGTTTTCAATCTATCTAAAGATCGAGACTAGTACGATTGAATATTAAGGGTGACTTTCCATGCATTATATTTAATCAAAGGATATCGCACGACAAAAGGATATGATATACGTTATTAATTAGGTTGTATCGATTTTGATATTCATGCTACTTGAGTAGTTATAATGTCTTGCTAGAGGCCGCTTATGACTTGTGTACTAAAATAGTTTTAGTTCATAACCAACATCGCATGAACCTATTGGGTCGCACATAAAGAATGGCTTTGCACAATTTCAATTGGTCTAGAGTATTGAATTTTATAAGATAAAATTCATAATATATAGCTCTTATGATTCGTTATATGATAACTTATTAATAAGGGTATATATGTAATTTGTTTAAACAACATAAATACAATAATTGTATTTTGAATTTACTTAAACAGCGTAAATACAATAGTTGTATTATGAATAGGATTTTAAGTGAGAGCTTATCTACACATATAAATAAAGGGTGATATCCAAAACGTATAATAAGAATTTCGTTTTTCCAATCTTCGTATTCTCTGGATTTTGGGAGAGAAAGAAAAACGTTTTCAATATCTCTTTGGGCTAGCACTCCAAATTGTGGTCAACGTTCGTATGTGGATTTCTGATGGAGGATGTGCGTTTGAACGTTTTGAAGATCGAACAATCAGAGAAGGAAATCACGAATTAAGGTATGGTTTACTTTTGTAGATCTTGTTTAATGGAACTTATTTGCGATCCTGTTGGAATTTTTCAAAATTGTTTTGAATTTTTCGCTGCATATGAACCCTAACTTGTAGCATTCCAAACTTGACACACTTTGTGCACAAACCATAGTCTTAGCCCTCACTTAATAACTTTTCAATAATTTAATAATTCAAGGTTTCATCGTTGTGCACACACAATTTAATTTAGTCGGGATATTATATTGCACACACATTAGCACACCAAGCACAAATAAAATATTAAATTACCAAAATGCTCTCGAGTTGATAGGTATATCATTTAGTCCTTCGACTTGAGATTACCATAGACTTCAATATTAGGAGCATGGTAATTTGACACAATCAAACGTTGTTTTTAACCAGACGATTATAAAGATTGTGATTGGTTATCATGTGAACAAAATGTAAAGGTGTATAATCAAGAAATAATGTCGCACTCGTAAAGAGAGAGTGTGACGGCCCCAAATTCCACAATCCTAGAATTGAGCACGCCCGGCCTAGGCCTACGCGAACCCCCGAGCCAGTCTCGCTGAGTCACGCAGGCCTAGTCAACCTTCCTTACCATTTACCATTTACTACATATTTACAAGTGAAGTTAATTAATTAGTGAGTTATTATCAAATACGACGAAAGCAACTAAACTCCAAACTACTTAATAAACTTCAAGACACACAAGTTAAGACAGTCCTAGGGTGTGGAAACCTTGTAATCATATCCACCTTATGAATCAAAAGAGAGTGTCAATAATTTCCTACATGTCCAAGATCTATCATAACCCATAATCTCATGTTCAACAAAACCATATAGATACTTAATACAAAACATACTCAATACACAAGAGGAGAACGCCTCGTGGTCCTCGCCTTCAATCGCCTAGCGCTAATCCCTTGCCTTGGTCTGTTCGTTGGTCTGCCCACCGTCACAAACTAGACGGTGAGTAGTGATGTAGAGAGAAAAATACCAATAGAGTCTAAACAGTATTTCAAATGTCAAGTAAATAGCTAAACTAGTATCATGCATGGATATCGTGAAGAATATAAAAGACAGCATGATAAGTGAAATCACGGTGATAACAAGGATAAATGAGTGTCAAGAACACAAAGCCAAAAGAAAAGGAATCTAATCAAAACCAAGCCGATAAATTAACAAGGATGGATTTAACAAAGGGAATTCAACAATTCATATGATCCACAAGAGAATACTACTCAACAAACATAATAGCTCAAATAAATGCACAATTAAAATAATGTAAATACTCTAGTTGGTTTTACTCACAAATACCGCGCGTAACTCGTGCTCGCGGTTCTCACACGCCACCAAACGACTCCGCACGCTTGTCACCAATCTACTAGACACCTGGTCATTATTTTTTATTCATTTACATCATGTTAGGGCCTTTTTAGAAAATTTTGGATTTTTAAATCCATTTCCCCGTATTTTCCTTAATAATAAATTTTTTCTAAATTTCTTGACTATTTTTGCCAATTTCACGTTTTTCAAGGTAAAAATCCCGATAAAATACGTCATAAGAACCTCGAATGCTTCACTTTTCATGAAAACTTCTAAATTTCTCTTTGTTTGATGAAAATATAATTTTCTATAATTTTCCAAAATTTTTCATGAATTTTTCCTATTTTCTAGAATTTTATTTCAATTAAAATCCTTTTAAATATATTTAATTGAAATAAATAATTATTTATTAATATAATAATAGGTGGGTGGGTCGCGGGTCGGGTCTAGACCGCCCTGACCGGTCTGACCGGGTCAACCTGGGTCTGACCAAAACCGGGTCGGGTCAAGTAACCCGACCCGTTTCTCTTTCTTCCTTGTTTGTTCGTTGGAAAAATTTCCAGCGAACGAACAGGGGCCCTTTTTTTTTTTTTTTTTTTATTTGTGGTTGGGATTTTCCAACCACAACTTCGATCTAGGTAGGGGAGACTACTCCCCTGCTGTCGTCATCCTCGGACGAACTCCAACGCAGTTCGTCCGAGCCTCCTCTCCAACTTAACAACGACAACAACAAATCAACAACAACCCCAACGACACCAACAATCACAACATTCACACTTACCTCACCTCGCCAACGCCGCCAATGCCGCTTCCTCGAGCACTCGATCTCGTCTCCCGCTCTCTTTCTTCTCGGCGGCTCCCTCACCTTCTTCTTCTATTTTTCAATGGTGAGGACGGTGGTGGGTGTGGATATTTTTTAGGGTTGGTCAAATGACTAAAATACCCCTCAATTCTTATCCATTACTTAATAAACAGCTTGCCCTTATTGGTCATTTGCATTTAAATTTTGATTTTTAATACTTATATATGTATATATATAATAAATTACATACATATACACATAAATATATATACATTTGCCTACAATTTTGTCGTACGCGCCAACGAGCATACTCGGGCGTGCACACTACCGTACGACCCACGTGTGTCGCCTATAATCTCGTGTATCACTCGGCGACCATTAGTTTATTATTTTGTCAGTATTTTATTTAAATGTATTTCCCCTAGGATACCGTAAACCCATAATTCACCTGTCGAACCAATTTGACACGTTTTCTCGAGGCGATCACTACTCGTTTATCGACGTCATCGCCCTATCACACAGACACAAGTATAACTCGATAATACACATCATCACACAAAAATAACATAAATTTTCGAGTCGTTATAGAGAGATATCAGTGGATCCCTCGATGTGTCAAATTGTTAAATGATCAAGTTAAAGTGAATTAATATGATCAATGTCACTTGGATGTTTTCAATCTATCTAAAAATCGAGACTAGTACGATTGAATATTAAAGGTGACTTTCCATGCATTATATTTAAGCAAAGGTTATGACACGACAAAAGGATATGATATACGTTATTAATTAGGTTGTATCGATTTTGATATTCATGCTACTTGAGTAGTTATAATGCCTTGCTAGAGACCGCTTATGACTTGTGTACTAAAATGGTTTTGGTTCATAACCAACATCGCATGAACCTATTGGGTCACACACAAAGAATGGCTTTGCATAATTTCAATTTGTCAAGAGTATTGAATTTTATAAGATAAAATTCATAATATATAGCTCTTATGATTCGTTATATGATAACTTATTAATAAGGGTATATGTATAATTTGCTTAAACAACATAAATACAATAGTTGTATTTTGAATTTACTTAAACAGCGTAAATACAATAGTTGTATTACGAATCGGATTTTAAGTGAGAGCTTATCTACACATATAAATAAAATGGTGATACCCAAAACATAAAATAAGAATTTCATTTTTCCAATCTTCGTATTCTCTGGATTTTGGGAGAGAAAGAAAAACGTTTTCAATATCTCTTTGGGCTAGCACTCCAAATTGTGGTCAACGTTCGTATGTAGATTTCTGATAGAGGACGTGCGTTTGAACGTTTTGAAGGTCGAACAATCAGAGAAGGAAATCACGAATCAAGGTATGGTTTACTTTTGTAGATCTTGTTTAATGGAACTTATTTGCGATCCTGTTGGGATTTTTCAAAATTGTTTTGAATTTTTCGCTGCATATGAACCCTAACTTGTAGCATTCCAAACTTGACACACTTTGTGCACAAACCATAGTCTTAGCCCTCACTTAATAACTTTTCAATAATTTAATAATTCAAGGTTTCATCGTTGTGCACACACAATTTAATTTAGTCCGGATATTATATTGCACACACTAAGCACACCAAGCACAAATAAAATATTAAATTACCAAAATGCCCTCGAGTTGAGTCAAGTAGAATTCGAGTCGTTGCATAAATAGTAAATTTTGTGTTATTGTGCTTTAATTTTCGATGTTTATGTGTAATTAGATTATTGGCATCATGATGTGTGTAAATTATTGTATTATTGACATACGAGATAGTGCGATGGGTATTCGCCCAAATATCATGCAAACGCAAGTATCGGGTAGGCAAATGACCGTGTACTAAGTTGGGTAGTCATATAAACTTGGGAAATAATAAAATACAATTAATAATTCATAAATACCCCGTATATGCGTTTGTGGCGGAACACCGGAGGGTATAGTGTTTTATGTGAACAAAGACAAGTCAAGGGAGTGTGTCACCACCCAAATCACCTTAAATTGGACCATTTGACCAATTTTGAGGCCTTAGATGGTGTTTTCGGATGCACATGTGAGAAGGATGGACTTAGGAGTATAAATATCAAGTTCTTGACTTAACCACCACCTTTTCTCTCTCATCTTCTTCTCTTGGACGAAATTGGAGGTGGTGTATGGCGGCCCCAATTTTCGGGGTTGCCCCGTGCAACAGATACCTCTCCAGCTCATGCACCAGAAGTACTGCCACGTCATTTCTCTATCCCTTTATCTAATAATCTCAAACTTAATGATATTGATCCATAAATAATAGCGGAAGTCTTGTTATTACCAAAAGTGTGTTATATTAGTTTTCATTGTTCATCCTATAATGGAAAACTCGGCTATACATGCATATAGGTGATCAACTATAGCAGTACTATATACAAGTACAGTAGTGATTTTGGTCTCCTATCCCAAAATTAATACAAAATATCAAAAGAATAATTACTAGCAACGCACGTACTAGCAGGCCTCAGTGTAGGCAAGTCAGATATAATCGCTAAGGATTTCCTTACCCCTGCTGTACTAGGATCTGCACTCAGTTATCACAAAAGACAGATAACGAGTCCAGTAAGTAAAATCCCAAGAAAAACCATTATGCATCATAATTTAAAAATATAAATAGAATTCAATAATAGTGTTAAATAAACATGTGAAATTGAAGGAAAAATGCAGACAACTGCCTAACAGCTCATCGCATGAATATGAACACATAGTATACACAAATGGGGGTGAACCAGCTATCCAAGGTGTGTACCGAGGACCAGGAGCTCTGTCGTGAACAATACCAACGACCCTACGACTGTATCCTAGACCACACCTAGCAAGTGACCACACATTCCCTGGATACATAGACGGAATAATAAACCCGTCCCCAGTAAGATTAACTCATAGATTTGTCAAGAATATACAGCTCAATTGAATACAACAGATAAATGCAATAATGGTGTTTAATTGGGTTTTACATACCTCAATCTGCGCTCAAAAACCTTAAAAATACCCCCGGTCCGTCCCTCGACTAGTCCCTGACTCCAATTACTGTCCTGGGACTCTTGAGACCTGATTCCGAGGTTTATTGGTCAATGATTTGGTTTATAATCGATTATATTCAATTTCACACTAAATTTCATTACAGAGGATCATTAGCGCGCTAATGAGATCAATTAGCGTGCTAATTGATCTTGATTACTGTTCATCATCATTTTTCAGAGGGTAATTAGCGCGCTAATTCTAACTATTAGCGCGCTAATAGCGCTCTGTCCAGCTTTTTCAGATCTAAATTTTTGAATCCCAACCACCATACAAACCCATTTAATCCATTCAAACACCTTCAAAACTCCTCAACAACACCCAAATACATCATCAACACAAATTTATCAAGATCCAACACCAAAATCAAGGAATCATAAAAATCACATTAAAAACCCATTTAATCAAAATCATCCAACTTCACTCAAATTTGCTCCAATCATTAAAACCACATAAAACACACTCATGAACCTAAAATCTCAACAAAATACAGTGTTTAATTCCTTAACAAATTCGAATTTTCTCAATTTCCAACCAACACAATAAATTCATAAAACCCAAGTGTTGATGAATATTTACCTTGAATCTTGGGGTTGGACACCTTAAATCCCTCTCCACACCTTAGTTGATGATTTCTTCTTCTTCTCCTCCTCTCACGGATCTCTCTCCTAAATTCTCCACTTTTTCTACACCCATTTTGACCGATCAACCATGTATATATACTTGGTTTTGATCACGTGTGTTCACCAATCTCGAGGACAATCCTGTGATCACTGATCACCCTGTGTCACTCCAACTTCTTGACACCTTATCATGACACTAGTTGCCTCAAACTTCCCTGTTGTGCATCTCGAGAATAATCATAAGGATGTTAATTTTCCAGTTATAACTATAGGATTTGTATTTATCCTTTGATTCAATTCATATAACTTATCTATGCCCTCAATTAAATTTCATAAATTGTAAATAAGATCACACTAGTTTCCCGACCACTTGACACCCCGTGCTCCGTGTCTGACACTCTTCCCGAGGCGGTCCCACACTTAGTGTAACTAATTGAATTTTTAGCTTATGTTTATATTTAAATTTCATTTACATTAAATCCTCTACCTTAGTCATGCTTAACCAACTTAATCTAATCAACCCCAACGTCCGGCCTCACAATTACCAAACTCCCACGTTAGACTGTCTCACGACACGAAACCCCGGCTCTCGATTTGCCCGATAAGATAAATTAAACACACACCTATGATGAACTTCACACAATTGATATAAAAATACATCATAGAATTTTCCAACCATAAAAAATCAGGCAGTTACCTAAGTCAGTCTCAGGTCTAGCCTCTACACGACGTCCACGTGTCATTCGAGCTGGTGTCCTAATCATGAATTAATCAAAATAATGTCGTTAATAAATAACGGTCGTTACATGGTGAATAGAGTTTTATTTAATTTTAAGAGGTGATTTGGAGCATCGAACGACAAGGAATCGTCGATCCGAGGTTAGAATCTCATTATCTACATTTTGAATGTGTTTTTCGAGTTTTTACGTGGGTTTCGGGAATGGCTTGGAGCACACCAACTAGGAGTTGTGTTGCTATGGATTGTGGTGGTGTGTTTGAGCATTTGTATTGGTTTTGTGGAAGAGGTTGTGTTGGTTGTGGAGTTTTAGGAGAAAAGTATGGTTTTAAATGGATTTTGTCGGGGTTTTGGTTTTGAATGATTTTCGTCGAGGGGTTATGGCAGTAAATGGTTTATAAATGTTTATATGCAAAGTTGAGATAGGTTTGGACTACGGCAACAAGCCAGGGGGGCTCAAAAACCCCTTTAAGGGCGTCACTAGTTCAAACGCCGCCAGGGGCGCAATGGGGAGAAAACTTTCCATGGCGTCACCTGCGGCGTGCAAACCAAAGATGAATTTCCCACATACGCCTTAGTTCACGTCGTAGAGTTTTGGTCTTAACGGCGTAGGTTACGCATCTAGCACGCCATGAGGCTGTTGACACAGCAGCGCCACATGCGGCATCTGCAACAGAAAATGGAATAAAAATTTAAAATGAATTTTCTGAAATGATTTTCAATTGGGTTTATTTGGAGGTTTATAATCAATTAAATTGGGGTTTAAATTGATAAAGAAAGGACTTAGTTAGGATTTGAGATTTGGAGAAATTTACAGATAATTATGATAATCAGGCTTAATGATTGGTTGATCGGGGATTGAATAAGCATTATGGGCGTGATTTGATGGCATTTGGGATTAGTTGGAGTGCGGGTTAAGCTGTGTACTATCTCAAGTTAAATTACTTTAGTATTTACTTCTTTTGACATTTGAATTCAATTTATGTTATTTAGTACTCGGGAATCGCGTCGGCACACCTGTGGGTGCGTCATCAATACTACGTCGACCACCAAGCAGATCCAGATACTGGCACTCCTTAAGTGAAACTCACCAATGGTATTCTGTGGAAGAGTCCGAATTATGGTGTTAGTCTAGTTCTAGGCTCTAGGAACACACTTTGAACTTTTACTATTATCTATCCATGCGATGAGCGCAGTTGCCTGTATTTATTTCCACATGTTTATTTAATAGTTTTATTTAAATTTCAGTATTTACTTTTAGTATTACTTACTTAATTTCCTTGGAAATATTCACTCTAGACTCGTCATTTGCCTTTTGTAATGGCTTGAGTGCAAATCCTAGTACGAGTCGAGGTAAGGGTAAGCTACTAGAGTACCGGTAATTTCAAAAATATATATCCCGACTTGTACGTTTGTGAGACGACCCGCCCCCGACCTAGGGTCGGGTCGCCCGGCCCAGACCGCCACTTGGACCCAATACATGAACCAGGCCCAAATAACAGTCTGGCACGCCAAAACAAATAAACCTGCGGAATAAATATAAAGAAATATCTTAAAGCCAAAAGATTTAAGTTTATATAATATTAATAAAACTATACATGATTTATATCAACTCAAAGCTCAAATCAAATGAAGACTTCAAGCTCGTTTCTCCCTTGTCTCAATTCTAGCGCACTTGTCGATGAACCTGTATTGTAAGTGGGGTGAGCTAAAAGAACCAACAAAGCTCAGGAATGCGGAAAACCCGCTCAACCATCAAATATGCAAGTAATACCTAATAAGCATGCAAAGTTTAGCATGTATTTGAAAAACAAACAAGGATTCATTAATTATTAACATGATAGCAGGATTTCATAAGAAATAGACTTATAATGAACCATCAAACACTATCATAAACATAAGATTCCTAAGTCACAAATTGTAACAATAATAATCATGAATAACATTAAAGAGATTGACAAATCATTTCATAATTTCAAACTTTCATACAAATGAGGGGGTTTTGCGAGATTATGTACTATAAAATATAATAATACGATAAGTCATTGTTCCATTCAATGCATACCAGATATTGGCAAAAATCCGGTGACCGATTCTCCTACTCTCAAAGTGATAAAAACAACCAGCTAGCACATAGGCCTTATGTGCCCTCTCGTTTGTCCCATCAAATCAACAGTAGGTTCGTCCAAGCCATCACCGATGCACATCTCTATGTCTCAAGAGTACAAGAGAAGGTAACTCCAACTCATGTCCCTACGTGACATACTTATGAATTCAATTAGTCAAGTAAATCCCTCGATGGTAAACTCCGCACATCTTGGGGTGTTAACGACCCTCGGTGGTACCACAACATTTTGAGGTATTCTTTAAGACCCTCGGTGGAACTCCACACATTCTGGGGCCATGGATAATAGTGCATTCACATTCCATAGATACGTAGATTCGAGCCAATACCACGACGCAACCCATAAATCCAAAGTCTTTAATTCAAATTATGAATCCTAAGCATAACTAATAATCATGTCATATTTGAAAATTGAGCAAGCTCCTCACTTATCTGCACTCGCCACAAATTCTAATCTCGATCCTCTCGCGTTTGGGCTCGATGTTAACCGTCTCGCGAATCTAGACAATTTAAAAGAATAATTACTTTATGTATCTACAACCATACAAGTTTAACATCAATTGTCTAGACCTTAGAGATTCACCATATTTTATAGCTGACTTCGCTAAAGGTCATTTACAACTCTAAAATCGACACTTAAAATTAGAATCGATGATTCGAGTAAAATAGGAATGCGGTGATGTAAAATAAGGAAAATCATCTAAGACTTAGTTTTTCCAATATAAATCGAAGACATTCGATTAATTTTAATTAAAAAGATCCAAATCACCATACAAGACTCAATTTAGACTTTAAATTCTCAAATGACAATATTCAGTCAAAGTTCACAAATTTATCGAATAAGTTTATTTCCCAAAGAAAGATTCAAAATCCCTTTTTAAAATCTCAACTCAACCTTAAATGCCATATATATATCAATAAACTTCAACCGCGTTCAATTTGCTAAAATCATGGGAAAAACCCTTTCATGTACCATCAAACTATGGAAAACAAGATTGATTCATCCATAACACTCGTTATCATAAAGCTTAAAAAAATTTGTATAACCCTTTTCAAGACTAGATCTAAGAAATATTGAACAAACTTTGCAAATCATCAACTCTCATTACCAATACCAACACCAAGACAATAAATCTAGAGAGTATTAGAATCTCACCATGCCTTCAATGGAGTTTTTGACTCAAAATCTTTTCCAAAATCTCATTCTAACATAGATCAAATATTTCCTTGCTTATTTTCTTTTCTATTTTCCTTGCGATCTTGCCGATGTCGACGCCATCGACCCTTTGGTCTTCAAATCTTCAATAAATAATAAAGAAATCAAGGAGAGAAGTGAGGTTGTACCTCTTTTGAACTTGAACCCTCCTATTGCTCTCCTCCTCTCTACGGGGGTGTTTAACAAGATTGAGGCTATGGTTTTCTTTGATTTGCTTAAATAGCATTAGGGTTATGATTATTTACAACTTGTCTAAACTCCTTTTTTTCAATAAAATAAACAAATAAAAGCTTAGATGGGATGTGGGGAGGGTGTGTTACCTTCTTGAATGTTTAAATGGACTTTATCATCATCTTCTTCATCATCAACCCTCCTCCACTTCTCTCCCATCACAAGTTTGGAGTTTCAACCCAAAAGAGGCTACAAACTTTATAAAAGGTTTATATAGGTAGGGTTTTAGAGTAGGGTTGTATACAACCTTGTTATTTTACCAAAATACCCTTATGGGCCTCCAAATCATTTACATCCACTTAACTCTTGTTAGGCCTAATATTTATTTATCCTAAGCTATACTTTTCACACTTAAACAATTCACAAAGCACACTTACACACATTCAGTATTGAAAATTACTAAATTACCCTCGAATTGGGTCAAGTAGAATTCGGGTCGTTACGGTTTGTATTATATATTTTGTTTTCATTTTGGGTTTGGGTTTAAGAGATACATTAAGATACCTTGTATATTTTGATATGCTGTGACATCTGAGGTATTTTTGGATACATATGGGTTTTTCACACTAGGTTTATGGTTTATCTCATTTGATTAAATATTATTATAAGAGTTAATATGTTGGTAAGACTTCCGCTCTGATAATTTGAGGTTAAAATGATAACTTGACATATAATTAGTGTTCAGTACAAGGTAATTAGTAAAATTGGTGATTAATAATGCTTAAAAGAATAAAATAGAGGATATAATCGAATGTGGAGCACAGCTGTCCCTGGTTAGACAAATTATGGGTCCGCATTGGCCCGTGGTGGTCTATTTGGAAAATGAGTCGTTACACCACGACTCACCCATCGCGCATGAATAGAATACTAACGATCCGAACCCTTTCCTGAGTTAATTATTTAATGTATTTTATTTGCCGGTTGCCCACAATTATCGTTCCCCCTAGCATCAAATACCCATACTTCATTTGTCCGACCCACGTTTACCACGTTTTTCGAGTTGAACCTTACTCGTATACTGACTTCATCGTCAGTACACCTAGACATGAGTAATAATAGGTACTACACCAAGCCATGTAAGCATGTCACATTTTTCGGGTCGTTACAAGTGCCTAGCCAATAACCTCTTACATTCATCCAGGATTAATTGCACAAACTTCAAGCATATTCGAATTCATATTGTTGATGTCATTCACTGCCAGTAATGAGTCCAATTCAAAGATAACTTGTGCGAGTCCTAGCCCATCCACCCAGCTCAACGCCTCCTTTATTGCCATAGCCTCAGGCCAGTGGGATTACATCTACTCGTGAAAGTCCTTGTGTGTCCATGAATCAGTTCGACTATGTCGTTTCGAACACCACTCAGGCCTATCCTTTTTTTCTCATCAAAAATAGTTGTGTTAGTATTGCACTTGAACCTATCCGTTGTCGGAGGACTCCACTGTTCATTGCGATCGGCAATTTCTTGGAGTGTCCCAGTCTAACTATTTTTTTTTGTTTGCCTCAGTCCATGGTCATAAGCCATTCCATGCTCTGCATTGTTATTTCCGTTAATTTTTGCCAAGTAAAGTGGACACATTACTTAAAGATTTGTTTGTGTCGGTAGACACGCTAGTTATATATATACATTTGTTTAGCTAAGCACGTGAGTTTCTAAAAAATAAACATAGACAGAATTCTTTCTAAAAACTTAAATAGACATTTTTTTTTTTTGGAAAATGATGAAATGGATCACTTTCAATGCACATTTTTTGAGTACGCTCCTGTCATTTAACTATTTATAGTTATTTCTTCTCTCCCCAAGCATAGGCCCCACATCTGACAAAATATTATAAATAGTTAAAAGACAAAATGTGTGCCAAAGTGTACGTTGATAGTGTGCTAGATTATCATTTTCCTTTCTTTCTTTTCTTTTTTGCTTGATAAGTCAGTATGAGACTATTCTTTCATCTCCAAGAATATATTACCTAAGAATTAATATTTCACTAGTTCATTTAGGTCTGCCTAAGTAGTACCACCCCTGTGTTTCGCGGAAGAAGATTTGTTAATGTTAAGTAGTGTGATGTTGGTAATGTCCACCAATAGCAAAACGTCACGTGTATAATATATGATGTATTTTTATACTTTTGTCTTCCATTTTTACTCTTTTGTATACATGCCACGTTATTATTAGCAGATATCACTAATATTACATTCCAAACATTAGCAAATCTATTCTCATGTTTCACTCGCATAGGTTCGAATTGGTTGGGCCTGATTTCACTAAGATAGCCAAGCCCAAACACGTTAGTCTAAGATACACAGCCAAGCCCATGAAAAATCCATGACGATGGTTCATGGATGATGCCTGATGTTGATGGGAAGTTACCTCAAGATTCTAACTAACGAATCTCGCTCCATCATCTCACAAACCTACGAAGTGCCACTTTTAAGCCATGCAGGACACAAAAGCGAATCAAACATTCTAACACAGCAACACGTATCACCACAATACTTGTACGTGTCGAACTGTTAATTAAACAGACTATAAATAGTCCGAATCATCTGAGAACGTGACGAATTCTTACCTGTTTTGTTGGAATTCACAACAAATTAGTTGCAGAATTGAAGATGTTTCTTACGCTAGCTCGGCCCAATTGTCATTCACAATCAGTATTAATTTGTTTCTCTCTTTGGCGAAGAACTTCCCATCACAGTAATATTAGATTCCAGCAAGCCAAGCCCCAGTCGTCTAAACCGGGAAATAATAACAAAGAGATGGAAAGCAACAAAGATAACAATAACAATAATCAGAAAAACGGGTACGTTACATATATTTCATTTATCATTCTTCGCTTGCTCGTTTGACTCTTCATTCATTCACCATACTAGTCTATATTTTGTTCATGAAATTTCACGGACAACTTTTTTGGATAAAGTTTATTCCATGGACGAAATTTTGATTTACATCTCGTTACAACAAGTGGGTCGAATTCTTTTGTGGATAAACTTCAGTAGTTCGTTTAATTTCTCTCCCTATGATAATCTTGGTTTCTTTGGTGGGGTCCTCAAGATAGTTAGATCCACCATCAATCTTGGTGTTAGAAGTGGCTTGACTTGAATACCTTGATTTAAAAAAAGACATTTTTATTTTGTTTGATTTTGACATATTTTTGTGCATGTATGAAGGGATGTTATGTCTCATTCATTTGGTGAGGGGTATTCCACCCGCTCAGATGAAGAGGGGTTCGGAGGGATTTACGAAGGTAACCAAGCTCTTCGTAAATCTAGTGAGAAGGACAAAATACACGAAAATCACCCAGGTATACACACATCAATAGGGATACGATTTTTCTAACGGTTGGATGTTGCACCGAGATCATGTTCACTCATCTCAAGAGTAAATCTAAGGATACCAATAATCAAGTTTAATTTGGGCTCAATTTTGCAGATTATGATAAGTCACAAGGGAGCGATGTGAAAGAAAAGGAGAAAGGTCGGAACACTAAAGGTTCATCTGATTGATCATCAGATTATAGTTTGGCGAGCAGCGGAAGTTGTAGTCTCTAAATCGAGCGAGCTGAATAAAGGGGCTAGTAGCTCATCTGTAGAATTTTGTTGTGTTACTTAGCTGTGTGTTACCGTAAACCTAAACCCTAAATAAACAAGCTTTTGATGTGTGACCACATGAACCATCGTTTTGATTAATTAGCTCTAGTAGAAATGTTGTCACTGGTTTGCAAGTGATTTTCTCTAGCAACTGCTCAGTGAATTCTTAGGCATGAGAAAGTAGGTATTTTGGAATTACCCAAAAAAAAAAAAAAAAAGTCTTTTGAACAAAGCATGGGAACTATATCAGAGGGTAAAAGTTCAAATTTTTTTTTTTTTTGGGTATATTTATTTTGAGTCTAATGATTACAAATATCACAACCTTTACAATTTGCATCAATCATGTCTTAACCATTGAAATCTAGCAATTATATCATAACTTTTTCATTTGATCCTTAATTAATTTTTGGTACTTCTACTTTGAAATCAACACAATTTTATAACATTTGATATAAAAAACCATAATCTTCTAACTTTATTTTTATGATTATTCTGATTAATTTATATTATGTGGACGCACAAAAAAATAATTTACACATTAATAATCTAATAATTTGAATTTAATTAACATGTAGATCACCAATAATGAAAGTTGAAAATCATACGATGAAAATGAAATTTAAAATTTATTAAAAGGTTATTTATAGTTTTTTAATTTGATAAAAGAAAAATATCCTTAGATTATGTACGTGATTGAGTAGACATATGAACATGTAACTATGTGTATAATATAAATAAATTGTTATTATGAATATTGAGCTATAATT
Source organism: Stephania japonica (assembly GCA_039657345.1). NCBI lineage: Eukaryota > Viridiplantae > Streptophyta > Magnoliopsida > Ranunculales > Menispermaceae > Stephania > Stephania japonica. The sequence continues at coordinate 9,550,506 of CM077559.1, read as the reverse complement.
AATGCATATGTATGAATGATTTTTTTTTTTGACGAATGTATGAATGATCTTTAAAAGCGTAAAGTTGAAGAGAATCGTTTTCAAAAAAAGAAATGTTGAAGATAATCGTGTGTGAGTATATATTATGAAAGAAAAAGTGCCATTTTTAATTGAGGATATAATTGATAGTAAATAAAAAATGTCAGGATATAATTGATAAGTTTTAAAGGTTATGACATAATTGATACAATTTGTAAAGGTTATGATATTTTTTATCATTACCTCTTTATTTCTTGGTGCCCAAATATTTAAAGTTTTGCCTCAATTAACTTTGAAGTTGTGGTTTTGGTAGGATCGTTGATTCGCGGTGCTCAGACTTAAAATTTTGAAGGGACTCCCGATCTCATAACTTAAGTCTTATGATGCATTATTTGCTCACGTTCCTTGCTTAAAACTCTTTTTTTTAAGTAGTCTATTAATCCTTTCAATGTTATTTCATGGGGTGGCAATAATAAAAATTGGAGTAAGACTTAAACTTTACTTTTTTTTTTTTTTTGGTTAAAAGATACTTTTGCTGTGCGTATAGAAACCTTTATCTCATAAGATATAAAAATCGGTTAGTTTGAGTGATAATGGATTTATTCTCGTCAAGCGAAAATCAGTGGAAGAGCACCTCCTTGAATCAGATGGATGTGTTGATAGTGATATCGTTGATTTTTTACCCAATTAGTGAATGACAAATTTGTCATTTCGCCACCTCCTTTAAAAGCAATCATTGCTTTTTAGAGAGAAAGGGAGAGATCAATACTTTTTGAGAGAATTTTTTTTTTGGGAGATTTGTATTCTTCAAGTTCTAGCTTTGAAGCATCGTTTGAGTGCTTGATTGATGACCAAACGAGCTTTTATTTGAAGTGAAATTAGAACGGAAGATTCGGCGACATTTTTTTCTCTTTTATTAAATTTTTTGGGTAAGATATTCTTGTGTCTTTATGTTAATTTGGCTAAGATATTTTTGTTGTCTTTATGTTAATACCTCTAACTAGTGTTAGAAAAAGACTTTATATTCTCATTTGCCATAATGAAAAGTTTTTCATAAGTGTTAGTCATTTCGTGGTTTTACTTCTCACCTTAAAGAAGGTTTTCACGTTAAAAATATTATGTGTTGTAATTTGATTATTGCATTTCACTGTTCTTTACTTGTTGGATTGTTTATATCGTGGTTGTAGTTCTTATTTGATGATACAAGAAAGAGATAGATTTTTTGTCGGTGTAGATTCACCCCATCCAGTGTGAGTCATGAAAATAAATTCAGGTTAATTATTGTGGATCATACAAACTTAATAACTGGTGAAAGAAATAGAAGATCCACCATGTTTGGAGACAAGCACATGGTCCAAAATATGATGACAAGATGTCACAATACTCCCACTATTTAAGATTCACTCATGTTAATGCATTAACAATGTTTTATTGAATGATCTAACAGATAATTGATATAAATGACAATAACTACTTTGTTAAAAAAATTAATGACTATTGGTTGTAAAAAAAGTATTAATGACAGGGTAAAATCACTGTCTGACAGCCTTTTGAATTTATTTTTGTATAAAAGATAAAATGAGTGTCAAAATAGTATTTACATACGATTGTCACATTTGTAATTATTAGTCAATGTTCATGCAAAACACATTGAGATTATTAGTCGATGATACTAAATTATTTTCCTTTTAAAAAAGTCTTGCACCAAAATTTTTCAAAAAAAATAAAAAAGTCTCTGATAAAAAATCATATTTTTATAACAACAAAAAAAAGAAAATCATATCAATGTTTTTAAAATTTTTTTTTTTTTTCAGAATCAAACACATCGATGTTCAATTGAACGTGACAGCAATTTTTTTTTTTTTTTTTGGAACAGTAAAGAAACTTAATTTAGGTAAAGTTCAATTGTCAAAAAAATAAGAAGTAAAGTCTAAGAACAATTCCAAACCCAAGCCCTGACGTATTCTTAGTGCGTGACAGATAAGGTTTCCAACCATGCGTAAATCTTCCGCGACCATTCCTTTTATGACCGACTTAGTCACGCAATGGCTCAGATTGATACACGTGTTTTCCAATCTGCCGTCCATCTCTAACCGACTTAAGTTGTAGGGTTCCATAAATAAGGCGCGCGCAGCGTTAACAATCTCTCATCTTCTCTTGCGCCCCTTCTTCGCGCCTCATAGTTTCTTAGATCTAGAGGCCTGTGTTTCTCTGATGAGGTTTTTCTCTGCAGATCCGTGTAGATCGGCGCCTGATCTGTTTGCTGATGTAGTTTTTTTGAAAGTTCGTTCTTCTTTTTGATTCTTGTATTTCTCTGATGAGGTTTTTCCATGCGGATTCGTGTACATAGTCTCCTGATATTTTCGCTGATGTAGTTTCTTAGATTTAGGGTTTTGTGTTTCTCTTATGAGGTTTTTCTATGCAGAATCGTGTAGGTAGGCTTCTGATCCGTTCGTTGATGTGGTTTATACGGATGTTCTCTGCAGATCCGTGTAGATAGGCTTCTGATCCGTTCTTTGATGTGGTTTCTACGGATGTTCTCTGCAGATCCGTGTAGATTGGCTCCTGATCTGTTCGTAGATGTAGATTCCTTGGTTGTTCGCTCTTCTTCATTTCAATCCTTGCGTGATCGACTATATTTGTCTTCGATTTCTGATCTGATCCCTGGAAGTCCTTTTTCGTTTAGAGATTCTCAGAAGATGCGGTTATGATGCTGTTCGGTGGTGGTTTCATGGCGGATCTGCGTATCTTGTCCAGGAAATTTGGATGAGTTTTGATTTGCACTACAGGTTCATGAAAACTGTGTTTCGAGGCGAGGAGGAGCTTTAGATTCGTTTCTCGCTGAAAATCGGTGATGAATTTTCTCTCCTTGCATCGTTACATTTTATTTCTTGAATTCTTTCTTTTTGGTAGATACTTTATTTCGGTCAAGGTCCTATTGTTTAATAGTCGGTCGGTGCGGTTGGTTGGAAGAGGCGTGAAGTTCTATAGAGACGAAGTTGATTCATGTTACTTTTGTATTTTATTAGTATTGGTGTTTCTTTTGGAGAGGAAGAGTGGTTTACGAGTTTGGTTTGATGTGTAAGAGATCGGTGCAATCCCCAGGGGGAGGGGTTGTGTATCGCATGCTCTGTCATCAGGGCCTTTGCCATGTTGGGTGCGCTCGCATGGCAGGCCACCAATACTTCAATAAAATTTGTTTTTTTGGGTTTTGGGGGGTAGATCGCACGGGGGTTGCCCGGGATCCTCCCAGTGGGGTGTGTACTTGGGGTTTTTTTTTTTTTTTTTTTTTTTTGCTGCTTTTGTTTGCGTACATGAATTCATGAATTCATCAATTGGCCGCGCTATGCTCACATGCATGTTCTGCAAACTGGAACGCACCACGATGAAGGATCATCCTTAGATTCACAAATTTCGAAGGTACATATTTCATAAATTATTTATATTTATTAAGTTCACTAGTACAAATTCAATCCAAACTTACAAACTTAACAATATAATCAAAGATTTGTTGGCCTCTTGATATTGTTACCACATGAAATACTAGTTTAAGAATCTGAAATTGGTTGTCACCCATATTCATGTAGGTTCCATTTTAATCCCTAGTCTACATGATATGACACGTATCCTCCAAACTCAAAAACTCAACAATATATTTAAAGATTTGTTGGCCACTTACTATTGTTACCACATGAAATACTAGTTTTAAAATTGGAAAATAGATTTCATATTCATGTAGGTTCCATGTTAATCTCTAGTTTAAATGTTATCAGCCGTCGCCTCAATTTTTTTTTTACATGCATAAATATGCTAAAATTTCACATCGTATGTTACATTATAATACATAAAGAGAACAATTGAACTATTGATGCACGTTTATATCGAGAGTTCTCACATCAGTTGTTTGTAACGATTGTGAGATTCTGAGAAGTTATGGGTTTTGAGAAAAACTAACAGATGCCATAATAAACTTATTTGAACGTTCATTTACTAATAATTCTTGGTATGAGTTTATTCATGTTCAGCCAATCAGCTCTATAAATTCGATTTTGGATTGTCTTGGGAGGACTAGTGTCGGTGTTCTCAAGTAAACCCTGCATTTAAGTTTTAATGCTTTGAATATTTTGCTATTTTTTCTTATTAGCTGTCAGCTCTTTTTGGTTCGTCTTTGGACTAAAGTACGTGTTCTCAAATTATGTTAATTCATTCTTGGTTGTAATTACTGTAAATATACTAGTTCAATGGACTATGTGGTAGTCAAGGACGAAGTTGGTCATACTTTGTTCCTTTTAGATGCTTGTTATTGTATTGGTTTCTCAGAATTTTCTTGTACGGGAGGATTGGCGCTGTTGCTGCTGTGGTACTTAGATTTTTTTTGAAGCGTGCTGTAGAATGATTTATCATGTTTGCTCCTCGTGGTAGAGCATGGAAGGAAAGCTTGGTGCTATCGCTGCTGTGGTAATTTTATGATTTTCAGAAGCCTGGTGCTGGGTCGAGTTATTGTATTTCCTGTAGTGGTTGCTCACTGCTGTGGTATTGACTTTTCTAGAAGACGACTTTTTGGAGGTTCATGTTATCGTGATTGTGATTGTTGCTTATGAATCTACGGTTTGCACTGCTGCTGTTTTCGAGTCCCCGAAGAGAACAAAGCTGCTTTGCTGAGTTGCACGTTGGAAACTGCTGGAGTATCATTTTACTGCATGTTGGGAATGGTGTTGCTCTGATCGCATGGGAATGTTCTCTTTTTGAGTGGTTTTGCGTCTAAGAAAAAAAAAATTCTCTTGGTGCTTTATTGTAGTTCCTGCATCTCTCGCAAGATGTCCTGGTGGCGGTGTTACAATAATTATGGAATAAGAAGTCCTTTTGGTTCTTCAGATTGAGCGAGGGAGCTGAATGCAGATATTTGTGAAGGTCGATTTTCTTTTCAATATTGGTAACGTCTGGTTTAGAACTTGAGTGGTTTCTCGAGAGTTCTTTTTATAATAGTAATGTTTTAGTAATGGCGATGGCATTTTACGAGCTGTCTGTAAATTGTTGCTTAGTTTTGTTTTCATATACATTGTTTGAAGAATTCACATGAACTAATGTTATTTCTAGCACTCTGAATAGGTTTCATCGATGTTACTAATCTGGGTGTTGCAGATTTCACTGAAGATCATCATCGAAGTTGTGGTAAATTGGTCGCGTATTGTTTTTGTTTAGATGGTACATTGTAGATTTGTTGCAGATGTGGCTGAAGGTCATTGGCGGAGTTGCTCTATGTGGATGGGATTTTGTTTCTTCGAGGTGGTGCACTGCCTTCGTGGGTAACGTTTGGCATCCTCTTATGATATACGTACTAGCCGAAAATATCGGGGTTAAATTTGTGTTTGATTTTTTTTTTTTTTTTTTTTTTGAAAACAAATGTCTTTCTTTGTTATTTACTGTTGAATTACTTTATTTTTCTTAGGGATTAGGTTAATAGAAAGTGCTGCTTTTGGATATGTGGTAAGTAATGCAGAGCCGAGCTCTGGTGAATTTTACTTGAACATGATATAATAAATGGTTTCATAAATCAATTTATAATCTCTGTTTAACAAATCGCAGCTTCGAAACATTAATGTAGAGCCATGTGGTTATTGAATGTGGCCATTGTCGTCAATACGTTAAAAAGATGGAAAATGATTTTTCTGGCAAACCGTCGGTACAATGTGTTCAATTTTAAATAGTAGTTGGGGCTAGCACAGATAAAAAATTAACTTGTGTACGCCACGATGTCACTATATGTTTTATTTTTTATTTTTTAATTATGTAATTTTCATTTTCGGTAGTTGATTTTGTTTAGATTTTTTGGAATTTGATGGTTTTATGATAAAAATTTGTAAAGCGTTTTGGTGAAATTTTTTGTGCAGACAAAATTGAACATGTGTTATGTGTGCTTGAATAGTTTGTGACGAATGTTCTAATAAAACCAAACTTCGAACATTTGGAAGTCAATTTGTGTCTAAATATTTAGAAAATAGGCCTATCAGGCAATTATATTTTCAAAAAAAATATATATAGAAATGGGATTTGTCATTTTAAAATTTTAACACTTTCATGTGCCACAAATTACTCAAAAAAAAATTTAATGTAATGTTACAAGGAAAAATGTCTTAATTTGTAGGAGTGAATGGTAATATTTCGTGTAAAAGTTGCATTTTGTATTGGTGACGCTCATGTAGAAAATTTTTGTAGTTTTGCTTCCAAAATATAAGTGTTATATACTTGTGATGCTCAACTGACGGTGAACCTTAAGCTCAAGATGGCGAGAGCGCTCTAGCCTTTTTGTTAGAGAGGTTGGTGGTTCGAATCCACTGGGGTTCTGTTTTCTTGCTTTTAATGTTTGGTTTGCAAAGGTATTTTTATTTTACAAGAAACATATTAATCTCTCTTGTTTGAAAGTGGTTTGTTTTTTCTTTTTTGTATTTTTTATTAAAGTATTTTCTTTTTTGTATTTTTTTAAAGTTTTTTTTTTATTTAAGTATTTACTTTTTGTATTTTTATTAAAGTATTTTTTTTTTGTATTTTTATTTAAGTATTTTCTTTTTGTATTTTTATGAAAGTATTTTCTTTTTTGTATTTTTATTAAAGAGTTGTCATACTTTTTTAATTTACTATTATAGAAACGAACATGATAGTTTACTATATGTATATGTTTTAGGTGTGTAAGAACCGTTGAATAACAGGGAGTATTTATATAAAAGAGAAAATGGAGTGAGTTGTTTTTTTTGGCTTCATAATAGAGTAAGTTAGAATGCAAAGAATGGTGGTGGGAAATTATCTCTTCTTTGAGGAAAAATAAAGTTTATGTTTGGAGAAGAAATTATGTACAAAATCTGACTTTTTTTTTGGTTTATATTTAATTGAAATAAAGTTTTCACATGAGGCAATATGATTTTATTTTTTTGAGGACTCACGATATAAAGTTTCATATACGTGTAGATTTGCATTTTATTTAAGAAAATTTAAAAATAGTTTTTAGACTTAAAAAGTACAAATGATAGTTTTACATCGATCTTTATGCTTGAAGCCTGCATCAACACTCTAATGATCCTTCTTTTTTTCTCCGTTCCGTCACATCACACCAACCTTAATAAAACATTTAAACAAAGTCTAGAAATAGGAAATGAAAATTTTTAGCTACCATTGCGTAGAAGTTTCTTTCATTCAAATATCAAGAATCTTGAATTCTCAACAAAACTCTAAAATCGTCCGTCATTAAGGGGGTGAAATTACGGGGCACTTTTTGAAAAATTAAAAAAAAATATTAATATATGAAAATGATATTTTTTCATAATTAAAGGAATACTGCTTATTAAATAATAGAATGTTGAATAACAAAATTTTCATGTATTTTTAAATTAAATTCTAACAGACAAAAAAAGTTAAATTTTAATATTTTCTAATTTAGGTGGGTGAATTCAATGTGATAAATTTAATTGATGGATTTTATAGAATTTGATAGATTTTGATGCATTTATCAAAATTTTTTCAAATCTTATGGGCAGAGGTGATATTTTGTTATGTTTATTTTTTTAATATAAATTCATCATTGTCCATTAAAATTTATTAAAATTTAAATTTGTTTAAAAATTAAATAAACTTAGATTTTTCATAAATTTATTAAAATTCTATAAATTCTAATTGAATACCCCTTGAATTTTCAAAAGTTTGATAAATTTTTTAAAATTCAAATTAAATACACCTCAATTTCAAAAGCTTCTAAACTCTTTTAAAATCATTTTAAATCCTCTATAATTGAATACACTTTCTAAATATACGTATTTACACTTTACCTTTTTTTGAGCATAATTATCTTTTACTTAATGTGAAAAAAAAATTGAAGATATTTTGAAAGGCTTTGAGCACGTTATTGTGTATCAATTGAGTAATTTTTTTATGAGATTTGCATAATTTTTTTTATGAGATTTGCGTCATTTAACGTAGGTATAAGAATTTTTGTTTTCATAAATTTATATTAAAGGATCCCCTAATTGTAATTTCGTCCAAGGCTGTTAAATGCTTTAGATCGCCCTAAATCCGAAACACTTAATCTCAAGAAAATCAAACAATCGAATAAAAAGAGATGAAATGATAACCCTGACTTAAATTCGATCATCACAAAAATCAACCAACACTAACTCGAAACATTAAAAACTCGAATCCTCAGTCTATTTTTGCAACAAATGAAATAATGGCAAACATTCAGATGTCCGAAAATTTTGATTAATGAACTAATGGCGAACATTCTAATGCCCGAAAAATGAATAATCAATTTGTTTTTAATTAGAGGAGTTTTTTTTTTTTTTTTTTTTTTAAGCATCGATAAGAAGAGTTCTAAAAGAGTAGGGATTCTTGAAAGTTGCTTTGACGGAAAAGTTGATTCCTTTCATGGAAGGAGTAGATATGGGATAAATAGTCCTCTAGAAGTACACATTTCTCTTATTATTTAAATTATACACGACCCTATAGTTGTTTGCTACATATACATGAGTTTTATTGTATGAGGAACTGTATAGTAGTCGCTTCCTATTTTTACTCTATTTTTCTTTTGCTTAGTAGCAAGTGACGTTTCTACTATCTCAATGTAGATGTTTTGACAACTCTGATGAAAGTGAAAGTTATCTATGGTTCAACTGTTGTTTTGACTATAACATACTCCCTCTGTTTATAAATATAGGTTATTATAGTGAACTTATTTTTCAAAATTGTAAGTTTAGGGTTTAGGAACATACTCCCTCCGTTTATAAATTTAAGTTGTTATAGGTAAAACTTATTTTTAAAATTGTAAGTCAGTTTTAGAATTCAATAGTATATTTATTGTTTTTGTACCAATTTTACTCTTACATAATTCAAATATTTATGATTCTAAATTACTCAATTTGTTTAATGTCAAATGACGTAGATGTAAATTGCACTCGTAATTAAGATTGTCTTAATTCTTTTGCCTTACCTTAAACGACTTACATTTTTAAACGTAGCGAGTAATATAATATTATTACTTTTTATAAATAAATAATTAACCTAATTTCCATTGTCATTTGAATTTGGTATTAGGAATTAGGTATATTTTCCAAAAGAACTTTTTATTTCATATTGTTTATATTTAATTATAAAATAATATGTTAAATAATATAATAAGTAAATGGGTTTGATGGGTCGCAAGATAACAAGAAAATTTAATGGTTTAGTGTTAGTGTCCAGTTTATACAAGTTAAAGTTGTAAACGGGTTGACACGAATACTACACATCAATTTGTTTTGTCATCCCCAAAAATATTATTTACAATTTCACACTATTTTTAGCACGGAGTTGAGAACCTAGGTCAATTTGATTCTCGCCTATATATTTGAAGGTTTTTATGACTAATTTAAAGAGCTTGTCAAACTATTTACCTCAAGTTTACAAATAAGGTGGATTTAGTTTCATAAACTAAGATGACTTTGCAGTCAATTTTTTATATTTTTAATTGAATTGTTTGGTATTCAAAATTTTCTTGTAAAGTAGAACTTTAACCCCCCTATTTAAAAAAAAAAAAACTCCGATCTTTTTTGAGGGAAAATGAGTGCAATTATCCTTTACTATCACCTCTTTGTTACTTATTTTTTCATTTTGCAATAAATTGCCATTAATTTCGTTTGTTTTTTTTTTTTCGAAATTGAAACTGTTTGATAATCAGTTGTTACTCTTTACAATGTTAAAACTAATAATAATACATAAAAGTACTAAAATCACAAAACGAATAACAAAACTTTCCAACAAAGAGAAGACAAATCAAAGAATTATAACTAGGGAAGAAAACTTACTATAAAGTAAAAATCAAAGACAAATCAATTCAACACACTGTAAAAATTCACGTAACATCGTTGATGAATATGCACTGCAACAAAGATGGATTAATCTCTACAAATTCGATTAGATTTGTTGCTTACTGAATGAACAAATATTAAAAAAATTTGATTGGAACCACCCCCGATTGTTAAGGGGATCAACGGTGGTTTAAGAACAAGTACCCTTTGTTTGATGTGTTTTTATGTCAATTTTAACATTTTATTATTTTTGAATTCATATCCTTTCACAAATTTTAAAGTTGAATCAAATAAAAAAATAAATATTTGATAAAAATAACTTCCCTCTTAGTGTAGTATTTGAAGGAGATCCACTTTGGTTGTTTGGTAAGACTTGTTATGTAACGACCCGAATATTTCTGCGACCCGACTCAGGGTAATTTAGTAATCCCAATACTAAATGCATGTTAGTGTTACTTTAAAGTTGTTTGATTTGTCGAAATTAAATAAGGCCTAGTGTGTTTAGGCCCAATAAAAGATAAAATGGTGAAATTGAGTTGGAGGCCCATAAGGGAGATTTTAGTCTTTTCCTATCAAGGTTGTATACAACCTGTTAAACCCTAACTATATAAACCTTGTTTTGTTAGAGTTGGAGAGCCTCCATTGCATTTCAATACAACAAGAGAAGAATGAGGGAGAATACAAAGGGAAGCTAGATAAGGAGTTAGGTTCATGGTGATTGAGGGCTTGTAAACTAGAGATCTACAAAGAGGTAACTCATCTTCTCCTTTTAAGTTTTTTTTCTTTTTTTTTGAGTTCCTTTTTGTTGAAATTTGATGGGAAAAGCTAAAGCGGTGGTTTCCACCACCTCTCCTCCTCCACTACCGCCTCCCGATGGCCGGCGGAGGGCGGTGACCCTCCGACCAGCCGGTTGGGATCCCTCCAGCGGGGTCTACGCTGGAGGGAGGTGAGGAGGGCGGTGGCGTGGAGGGGAGTCCTCCCTCCACGGCCCTAACATCTGATCGGTCAGTCAGATTGGTTGATCGGTCAACTGGTCAGCTAAACCAGTTGACCGGTCAACCAGTTTTGTTGACCGGTCAACTGGTCAGTTGGATCAGTTGACCGGTCAACTGGCCAACTGTTCACCAGTTGACCGGTCAACTGGTCAACTGTTCACCAGTTGACCAGGTCAACTGTAGACTTTAATTTTAAAAAATAAAAATAAATAAATAAATAAATAAAAACAAATAAATAAATAAATAAATTAATGTGTATATATATGTATATGTAAATGTACATAAATGAACTAAATAGAATAAAAATAAGTAAATGAAGAAAATGTACCAAACTTTCAAATGGGGTGTTGTATTGCATACCCCGAAGGAATGGTCGGACGACACAAATACCTGCGAGGTCTACACTAGTGAACCCAAAACACAATTAAATTGAAACTAGTGACTTAGATTATAATTTGTATTAGAATATGCATTGATATGATATTGTATGAATTGTCTAGCGACGCGCGATGGTTTACATCGAGCCCCGGGTGCACAAGGAGTGGTCTTAGGCGTGTCGAGTACGGGTAAGTGGGAGCTTGCTTAATTATCAAATATGGCATGAATATTAGTTATGCTTAGGATTCATAATTTGAATTAAAGACTTGGGATTTATGGGTTGCGTCGTGGTATTGGCTCGAATTTACGAATCTATGGAATGTAAATGCACTGTTATTCATGACCCCAGGGTGTGGAGTTTACCACCGAGGGTCGTTAACACCCAGAGTGTGTGGAGTTTACCACCGAGGGTCGTTAACACCCCAGGGTGTGGAGTTTACCACCGAGGGCTTTACTTGACTAATTGAATTCATAAGTATGTCACGTAGGGACATGAGTTGGAGTTACCTTCTCTTGTACTCTTGAGACATAGAGATGTGCATCGGTGATGACTTGGACGAACCTATCGTTGATTTGATGGGACAAACGAGAGGGCACATAAGGCCTGTGTGTGCTATTTGGTTGTTTCCATCACTTTGGGAGTAGGAGAATCGGTCACCTAGGATTCTTGCCAATATCTAGTTCGCATTGAATGGAACATCGACTTATCGTATTATTATATTTTATAGTACATAAACTCACGATACCCCTTCTTTGTATGAAAGTTTGAAATTATGAAATGATTTGTCAATCTCTTTAATGCTATGCATGATTATTGTTGTTATAGTTTGTTGATTCATTATAAGTCTATTTCTTATGAAATCCTACTACTATGTTATTAATAAATGAATCCTTGGTTGTTTTCAAATCCATGTTAGACTTTGCATGCTTATTAAGTATTACTTGCATATTTGATGGTTGAGCGGGTTTTCCGCATTCTCGAGCTCCGTTGGTTCTTTTAGCTCACCCCACTTACATCTCGGTATTCACGACAAGCCGCTAGGATGAGACAAGGGAGAGACGAGCTTGAAGTCTCCTCTTGACGTGAGTTTTGTTGATATATATTATGTAATATTTGATTTTGAAACTATTCAACCTGGGGTTAAATTTAGAATAGATTTTTGGGTAGCTTAAATCCTACTTATCTTTAGTTGATCCACTTTAGAAATTTAATAAACTTATTTAGTGTAAATAAGCAGGAACCCATGTATAGTTTGTTAATGTTCTTTGAACTTAAATCAATTGGCTTTAGGATGTCTCTTTTTATTTATTCCGTAATTATTATCCTTTGTTTAGCCAATGTACTATTCCGCAGGTTTATTTAGGCGTACCAAGCCGTTATTTGGCCCTGGTTCAGGTATCGGGTCTAGGTAACGGTATTGGGCCGGGCGACTTGACCCTAGGTCAGGGACGGGTCGTCACATGTTAATAATCTAAATAATAGCTAATAATCTAGTTGACAATTGATTGCCGAAAAGCTAGTAGTTAAAAGCTGATCATTTAATTGATTAGTTAAAAATCATTTGGAAAAATTAGCTGATTGAGTAGCTGATATATGCAAAATGACATAAAAGTACACTAGGGGTGGGCACGGGTCGGGTTCGGGTCAACCCGACCCGATACCCGACGACGACTCATTCGGGTCGGTATAAAAATGACCCGCCACCCGACCCCGCGGACCCTAAACCGAATCGACCCGACCCGCGGACCCTAAACCCGAACTCGAACCCGACCCGAACCCGGCCGACCCGACACTATTATGACCACACCGAACCCACCCAGACACCGATGGGTCGGGTTTTATGACCCGACTCGTTTGCTCCACTCATCCCACTCGACCCGCCACCCGCCACCCGATTCAGGTGACCCGACCCGAGTCGGGTTCTCGGGTTTCGTGCCCACCCCTAAAGTACACAATATAATTACATTAGTAATATATATATATATATAATAACTTTTATTATATGTTTACAAGGAGCAACCCAGCCTATTCGGAAGGCAATATATAATAATTAAAACTATCTTATTCTTTTTTCGGTAGATTAAAACTATCTTATTTACATTATATGAATAATAAATATAATTAATAGGTCTTGCATATATATTTTATTTGCAAACATAATTACATATTTTTAACTAATTTGTTTGGTAAAATAAAAAATTAATACCTTATGTAAAAATTTAGAGAACGTTTCTCCTATTTTAAAGGAAATCTTTAGTTAATAGTCCTTACGATTTTTTACAAGTCGTTTAAGCCAATAGTTCTGGTTCAATATTGTAAGTCGTTTTCACTATTTTATCTTTATATTACCTATTTTACCCCTAGTACATAGCCCAACTTCTAATTAATTATGGGAAAATCAAACAAATCTCTTTTTCTCTCTCCTCTTGAAAAAAAAAAAATCTCTCTCTCAAGGTGACAATAAATATTAATAAGGGGTATTTTAGTAAGATTGATATGTATTTATGAATTTTTAATTGATGTATTAATACCTTAAACCACTTATAAAAAATGGCGGAAGCATTTTAGTAACATGATAAAAAAAACTTTTTAGTAGCTCATACCTCAAAAAACGTAATAAAAATTTTATTTTTTATTTGAACAATAGGTGGGCCCATTTTTATGTTAGGGGTATGGGCCCCACCTTTTAAAATTAATTAAGGCATAAAAAAATTATTCTATTATTTCAAATTATATGAGGCGAGATTATAATGTGCTATTGATGTGAGGTAAAATTGAAAGATGGTTGCGATCGGTCGTTTCAAAATGACACTACCTCAATTAGCATTTGAAACTTTAGAATTACCAACTACACAGCCCTTGAGGAGCTTTCTTTAGTTGATTCAAAATTTAATTCTGACTGGCCTTTGTATTACGTGATTGACTGTGATCCATGTTTCTAGATGGCAAATATGCGTACCCTCTACGCAACGAGGGGTGGCAGCTAACTAATTGCTGCTCCGTTAATTTCTTATCGTCAAACTTAATTGGGACGAAAGGTCCAAGTGTATCCACGTGGTCTCTTATCTACCGTCAATCTCTGACAATTATCACGTTAGGTTTTGTATAAATTATGGTCTCGCTAGGCTTTCGTAACGTCTATGGTTTCTTTCTTTCTTTACAGCTTTGTTTTCTTTTTCGTTTTCGTCGTGCTTCGTTCGTGTTATTAGTTGTTTGGGGCTTCATAGATCGGTTGCGAGATTTATCCTATTTGCTCTTCAGATCTGCTTAAATCGGTCGACGATCTATCTTTTGATATCGCCTTTTTAGGTTTTGTCACTCGTTTTTGTTCGTAGATTGATTTAGGGTTTTCGCTGTGGTTTCGTTTTGGTTTTCAGTATAATCGCTCTTTTTTCACGTTTGGTTTAACAGGCTTCTTCCGATTTGCGTTGTTCTGGTAGATCTTCTGTTTATGCAGGTCCAGATCCACGTATGAGTCGGTTCGAGCACCGGATGCGATTTTATGTGGCAGGTTTACGAGAAATAACTGTCGATCTCAACTCGGAATTGCAGTTGCAGATGATGGTGCATCGTGATGTGTTGTAGATACGAGATCTACGTGTATTTTCATGATTGTGAGAGGAAGCGAGTGATCCAAGTGAGTTAATGATGTAGAGGAGAGATCGACACAGCACTCTGTAGAGACCAGGGAAGTCTGTGTTGATTGCTCTTTGTCATGGTCGGACCTTTGCCATGTCGGGTGCGCTCGCTTGGCAGGTCACCTCTACTCTAATAAAATAATCCTTTTTGGTTGCGTTGGGAAGATCGCACGGGGTTGCCCCGGGGTCTTCCCTCCCTTGTGTGTCTCGTCTTCTTTTACCATTCCTTTGCACTAAGCAAGTAAACCACATCCGCGACACGATTCAGCAACCACTACTCAGAGGTATATCGGAACTTCTACTATTCAGATTTTGCTTATACATCAGGCGCGCTATTGTTTATTAACAACTTTTGAAGTGGCCATGATTTGCCTAAAAAGGCATGCTAATATAGTTCTTTTGTTGCTGATAAATACCTTCCAAACCAAGCTGTACTTAACAAAACGTTGATAATATAGGCCTCATCTAGTTCATTTCTGCTAATTTACAGAGAAGTAAATTTTTAAACAATAAAAGCGAGAAGTAAATTTTTAAACAATAAGAGCGAGTTGAGTACTAAAAAGGTCATTAATGAGGGGGAGATATTTCACCCTTCCCGTAAATTGGGTTTTACGTGTATCAAATAAGATTAGTTTCTTAGTTACCGTAAGTTGTATCTCGGGAGATATCTGTACTTCCAATCAAACAAGGCCATAATATTCTTACGTCACAACCTAGTTGAAAGTACGTCGTCGCAGTTGTCTCATTGTTTTTCGCTTCAAATGTTAGTCAATACCTGGTGATGAGCACGAGTTGTCTTTTATATTCCGTCAATTTTATATGTAATATTCTGTAAATTGTGTTATGTTACATGTTCATCTCTGTAAATCATCAACGTATATTGTAATTGTTGTTTGGAAGGGGATCTTGGGGAATGCAGCAGTTTGTACGTGAACGAATTTGGAGAACTTTTGTCAAACGTGGAGGGCGAGTTAATGGATTGCAAAGAAAGCTTCGCACATTGCAAAGTGTATTGTGGAAGGTATCATTGAAGCGTTCTGTATAATATGCTAATATGGGAATTTCTACATGTTCGAAATACAATTGTGCTTCTAGAGGCTGGTAATATTAAAGTGGTACTGTAAGCATGATATACTTGATTGTAGAACGTATTGCAGTGAAGCTTATTTTACTTTTCAAGGATTTTATGTTGTAGGTGAATGAGGATGTTATTTGGGTGACGTTAGAAATACAATACAATATTACAATACAAGACATAATAGATGATTAGTCAAGCGCGCTATGCATCAAAATGCAGTATTAATAGTGTTTTTATGGGATTTTGATGTGGGCCTTGCGTGACATAACATCTATTGTGCCTAGGTTATGACTATTGTGCCTCGTTATGAAAAGCCTTGTAAGGCTGGTTGCTTTCATGGTTTCTCATTGTCATGCAGGGTATGTAGGGTTGAGGATTTTTGGTTTTGATTGTGTAGTTAAAAAATTTGTCTAAGGCTCTACTGGAAACAATTGGCTTACGTTTATTTCAAATTTTCACGATAAGAGTTCAAGGATTTTTAGTTTTTCTCGTATACTAATTACTTTTCTCTTTTTTATATTGAAGTTAAGGTTGAAATATTTTGTTAAGATGGTTAATCTTGTGATCATGCGCATGTTAGATTCTACTTGTTTTTCTTCTCATGTTGTACTTTTTGTTTGGACTCCAATGGGGATGTTTTTACCTTTCAACCAAGAGCTTTACTTTTGGGATTGCACTGTTAACACCTTTTGTGCCTTATCTTGTTAAAGTTTTATTATGAAAAGAATATTTTACTTGTATTGTCGAGGCTGACCTTATTTGGGATACTGTTTTAGGTGAATGTTAAAAATTTTGTTCGAGGAAATGTTTGAATTATATTTATGATGGTCATTTATTACAATTTACGTGTCTCTATATATATATATATAATCAAAATATGTGCTCTTTTAAATAATTTAAAGGTTTAATTAAAATCGATCGTTTCCAATGCTCGGCACTATAATGGTGTAGCTTTTACGTCTATGTAGATGCAGATGGTACTAACCATGCCTGGCTCCATCTTTAATGGCTTGTTTGGTTTGGTTGTTAGTTTAGCTAACCTTGAGCTCAAGGGTGAGAGCCTTGTTTGATTCATGTTTTATCATATTTGATTGTTTTTTGATTGTTTTTTAGTGTGGAGTATAAACAAGGCACACATTTTTTCACTTAGACCCTGGCTTATCCATGTTAGTCCTGCACATTGTACATAACTCCATCTAAACAACCCTTGAATAGCAAATACTACAACAAAAATGGGCCTCTCTCCATTCACAAGAGTATTCAATGTTTTCCATGTTTGAAAAATCCTGGATTATTAGAAAATTTGTGCAAAATTTGTGCCCCACACATTAGAAATAAAAATCACACCATTTTAACGTGTTGTTGCTACAATTCGACTCCTAATATGGTGTTGTATTATAGCTTGTGCTAAATTGACCTTGGTTTTTTTTTTACTATGCTGATGTGGCGTTTCATAGGTGCGGCCCTTTTTTTTTTTGTTGTAACTTGTTATTTGAAAAAATGAAAGTTCTATTTTTTTTTTTTTTTTGGTAGGAATGAAAGTTCTTTTTGCATATATGCTCATTTAACTGGTTAGGCCGACTTGTAGTGTAGAAATTGTTGTGTAGGGTTGGAGATAAGAGAATTGGTGTAATGCATTGCAATTGTCCTTGTTTTTTTTCTTTGGAAAACAATCATTGTGAAAAATGTTTTGGAAACAATGGAATTACTGCTAGGAATACAAGTGATGTGTTTGTAAGTTTTTTTTATTTTTATTTTTTTATTTTTTTATTTTGGTTGGTTGTGATTGTGTGGTCGCTTGTTTTTAACCCTAA
This sequence comes from Stephania japonica, assembly GCA_039657345.1. NCBI lineage: Eukaryota > Viridiplantae > Streptophyta > Magnoliopsida > Ranunculales > Menispermaceae > Stephania > Stephania japonica. The sequence goes on along the minus strand of CM077559.1, from coordinate 9,532,754 downwards.
ATAAAATTTGAAATTCATGTTGTCTACCCAACTAATTTCTTATTTCTGATCTATGTTTTTTTCTTTTTTGTTTAAAATCCAACATTTTCAATTTCTGTTCTTAGAATTACCTTGTAGCTCACCTTGATTGAAAATCGTTTTGGCTGTAATTCTTTTCTTTTACAAAGAAATATGAATGGTACTGTAGAAATGCGATGATATTGGAGGATCCTTAAGCTCAAAATGGCAAGAGCGCTCTTACTACGATAAGTAGGAGAGGTTGGTGGTTCGAATCCACTGGGGTCCGCAGTTTATACATTTTCCTAATATTGATCTTTAAATGTATGTTTTTGTTAACATTAGGGTCTGTTGTACTATTTCGTGTGGTTTTTAGATCCTTATCTCTCGGTCCTGCTCTTTAGGCTTGATTAATCCCACGAGATAGTCTGTTGGTGTCTTTGAGTTTAGATGGCAATTGCATCTCTCAACTAATTTGCTCGTAAAAAAAAAGAGCTTGTTGCCATGGCATAGTAAAAGCCAGTCTATAAGACACCATTGCTGTAATGTTGGAGATGGTACATCTTTGCTCGGTTCATGTCATGTATAAGAAATACTCCACAGCTCATGACTTGCGTAGTCGCTTGGTTCTTTTTTTCTTTTTAGCAAATTATATTTTTCACTTCATCAGTTTCTGCATTGAAGAAAGACCCAAATAGTGCCAACAATGCCAGTAAAGATAGCAGACGCGACATTCAAGCTTTCAAAGAAGACAATAATATTAAAGGTTTAACTGCATTATATTTTCACTAAGTATGACTTATTGAGAGAAATCAAATGTACTTGTTTCCTTGGATACCCTTGCAACATTTAGATGACTTTTCCTGAAGCCATGATACTTGTTTGGTGAAATGGTATGGAACCGTTCGAAAACAAAGACGGCAAGAATAGTTAATTCCAAATAACTTAATTGTTCATACAAGAATGCAAAATCAGGCCGGTGTACAGTGTATCCAATACCTTATTGAGACAAATGGATACAAGGATGTATGTAAAGAAGGATAAAAAGATTTCCTCTATAATGATAGCAATATACAAGCTACAAAATGATTTTATCTTTTCGCAAATGATTTTGAAGGAGGTATGTATGAGCTAATCTCATCATTTTACCGTCTTGCCTCACCTACATCCAGCAATGTTTAATGGAAATGCTTGCCTATTTGCGGTAGTTGTGCTCATTTGGATTGAATTTGAGGTTGTATCCAGGGCTGGCCTATTGTCCTGCAAAACACAAGGGAAAGATATATAAAAACTCATCTGGAAATAAACAAAAAACAAACCATTTAAGCAAAATAACAAAAGCTAGAAACACTACAAGTTCTTAGATAAAGAACTGTGGCATCATGTTTAACTATATGTGAAGCAATTCACAATTCATGACACCAATGGAACGGCATGCTTCTTTTTGTCTAACTTTTCCTACTAAATTGCGCACCTCTTACAGTCATAGCAGTCAGCTTTCACATGTCATGGATAACATTAACAGCTTTCATAGGTTGTTTCCAAAAGTGCACATTTTTTTTTTAAAACTTTCCCTTGCAAAGCAAGTTCATCCTAAGTTGGTCTGTTAGCAGAGATTTTTATTTTCTTTGAAAGTATCCAGAGATATACACACCCGTCGAATGACTTCCAAACTAATATAAGTTCTAAAACAACTTACACTTCCAAACATAGTCATCCATCAATCTTCCACAAACACTAGTTCTCAAACCACCACAAACTGTGCATCAGTCACATGATCTTTACTCCTGACTCAAGAACTCAAATCGAACAATAGTTCTACATACTTCATACGTCGAGAATGGCAATCACTTATTTTCTACCAGATTAAACAGCTCTAGTTCTAATACTGGGAAAAAAAAAAGAGACATGAGATGAGTTGCACATGCATTAAAATTTAAAGATGGATATTTTCCATCCAACATATGATGAGTTAGTTACTGACACTAATGTATACTGGTGACGACAAGCCAAGAGAAGAGATTAAACAAGTCTTGATAAAAATCATCAATGATATTCTAAGGAAACTAACCATTGAAAGACAGGTGTAATTAAAGCTTACCGTACGGAAAGGAAAGTCATCTCCTTCGAGCATGTGAGCTACTTGCCCCATCTTTGGCCTCTTATTAGCATCCAAATCTGTACAGCGGAGGCAGACTAATAGAGCTCGCTTCAAAGATCTGGTTGGAGGATGCACTTCAATCAGCGGATCAACTACTTCATCGCTGTTTCTACTTGCCACCATACCTTTAAACCAGTCGACCAAGTTCACCTGGCAAAGCAATGGATTATATGAAAAACAAAAGGCAAAAAGAATGCCGTAGTGTGCATGGAGAGAGATTTGGACACAGTTTGTCACCTCCCCAACAGGCCTAGAATAATCAACTGGGCTCCGTCCGGATATAATCTCCATTAGTAGAACTCCAAAGCTGTATACATCGCTGCACTCACTAAGCATACCAGTGCTTGCATATTCAGGTGCCACACATCTGCATTAAATAACCCAGAAAACTTACTATAAACATGGCAGGAATATTAAGATTAGGAGCTACTGTAACTGAAACAAAATATAATGTAAGAACGTGAGTCATGGGGCAAGAGCAAACCCGAATGTTCCCATCACACGGGTAGTCACATAGCTTGAATCAGATCCCAACAATTTGGCTAGTCCAAAATCTGAAACCTTTGGATTCCACTTCTTATCTATTAGAATGTTACTAGATTTGATATCTCGATGCACGACTTTTGGTTCCAATCCTTCATGCAAATAAGCTAACCTGTCAGAATAAGGCATCAATTTAGGAAACAAACGAGAAGCCAAAAGAATGGGCAGAATACTCTTCTAGGAGATCATGAAAAATTGGTTGTGGTAAACTACAAATGGAAAAGTATAGAACCACTTTCGAAGTAACGTAAACAAACATATCTGAAGATTTCCTCAAGTATACAATTATGACGTAGGACATGCTTTTAAATTGCAATACGATATTAACAAGAAGCTAAGAATAGAAGTTATCTCAAGACCTACCCCTTCGCTATCCCAACTGCTATCTTTATTCGAATATCCCATGTCAAAGGGCTGACAGGTCCCACATCACCATGCAACCATTGCTCTAAATTTCCGTTCTCAACGAATTCGTATACAAGCATTCTGAATTACAATACAGGTTCCGCAATCATCTCAATGGGAAAATAGAAAATTTACTAATAATAATATGAAGGTAAATTAAAAGGGTCTAGAAATAATGTACCTCTGGACACCTTCAGAGCAATATCCTATAAGACCAACCAAGTTCCTATGCCGTACTTTTCCAATGGCCTCAACTTCCACCCTGAACTCCTGCTCTGCCTGACCCCTGAAAACAGAACAGTGACATGGGTTCCATAGGACTTGAAATGGAAACGGTTAAATGGAAGGTAAAGCAATAAATGCGGCTTTCTCAATGAAAATTGTTGTAGTATCAGTCAGTGTTTTTTCAGTCAGAAGATGCTATCCACGTACAATTAGTGTATCACAGGTACATGAAATTGAAACTACTAATCCTCATAAATCTTTAAAGAAGAGATCTCTTCTCTTCATCACATTCATGAAAGGGAGGAGAAATTCTGATTCATTGAACTAAGAAAATTGTTTATTGTAACTCCAAGTTTCATCTACAGCAAAAGAGATTTGCATCTAAATGGGATGACATGTTCACCTAAACAAGTAATCTAAATCAATGCAGTGCTCTTTTTGTGTAGAAGATATTAATTATTCGTCGTCCCACCAAACTCTTTCTCCTACTATATTAATACTCCTATATATAATAGACAGAGAAAGAATCTTTCGAACAAGGCTGATTTTAAATGTACTTAATCCTCCAACTAACCCCTGAATTCATAAACAAAATCAGCAACATTTACAGGTAGCCTAAAAATTATCAAATGCACATGAAATTGGAATGTGATGAGCCAAAGCATCTTTGGTGAGATGGATGAGGCATCACTTTCCAAAAGGCAAGGTTTAGGAAGGTCGTGAGTTTGACCGACTCCCACTAAAGTAAAAAAATTGAAATGCGTTGTGGGCTCCAAAACTTGCAATCACAAATCACAATACTTCTTTTTATAACCATGGGTATCCAAACCTTTGGTAAGACTAATCCCACAAGTGCTGGTCTGGCACCCTAACCCCATAGCTTGGGAGATTACAAGGGCATATAATGTAGCTACAATGAATTAAACCATCTGCCTCAGTCAGAGTTTGCAGCTACTTTCTTTGCCACTACACCACACCGTTGGGGCCAACACACGCAACAAACATAAATTCGACTAGCTAAAAGCACCCTCAACAAAATAGCATTTCTAGACAAAATTTGCTTAAAAGCTTTAACTGGTCTGCTCTTCTAAAATGAAAGAATCGACATGAAACTACCACACAACTCCAACAAGTTCACCAGAGACTCAAAACAACTCCAACAAAATTCAGTAGAACCAATGGCCAAACAACACCAACAAGTTCACCAGAGACTCAAAACCACAATTCCAAAATTTGACAAATGAAGTTCAGATGATCTAATTTGCAGCTACACATCTAAGAATCCAAAAACAAGAAATCAAACACTCACTTCTTGTTGAGAAGACTCTTGACCGCCACAACAGTCCTGTCCGCCATGACTCCTCTGTACACGATCCCATACCCTCCCTCGCCGACCACATTCTCCGCCGCGAAACCGTTCGTCGCGCTCTCCAGCTCCTTCATCGAGTACCACTTCCCCCAACCGAAGCTCGCGACCTCAACCGACACATTCGATGACGAGCTCTGACTACCTCCGCTACTACCGACATCAATGACGCTCTTCGCATCTGCGATGTCGAAGCAATTCTCCAATTTCACCTTCTTCGCACCGACCTTACCGTTCTCGACTCGATTCGAAGGTCTCACTTCCTCGATTTCGCGTGAAATCGTCGGAATCGAGCCTGAAGTGTGCTTGATTCGCAGTCTGCGCTTCCTGAACTTCCGATTGTAGCGAAAGCATAGAAGGATCAGCAGAACCGTTGCGAGTGCTCCAACGGCGCAGATTCCGATCAAGACGTAGAGTTTGAGTCCGTGGAGCGGCGTTTTCTGCGTGAGCGAGTGCGGTTGAGAGCTCTCTGCAGAGGTTTGATTAGCAACGGATGAAACGTGCGATTGTGAAGAAGAACTCTTCGCCATTGATTCGGAGAGAGAGAGAGAGAGTGTGTGTGTGTGCGTGCTGTGTCGAGTTTCAGTTGTTGTTGTTCGAAGAGGCGAAGAAGAAGAAGAACAAAATAGATTTCTGCATTGCAGAGATTGCAGAGACAGAGACGGGGAGAGAAGTAACCGTTGGGATTGAAGATTGGTGGAGTTTCGGCGCTGCGAAAGCGACGAATTGGAAAATTCGTGTAATGTGAAGACGTGGGGAAGAAGACGAGAAGGAAGGATTTTTTGGTGATGATCGCAACGGACACTAACAAGAGAGAGAGAGTGTGAGAGTAAAGCAAGATTGCGTTTCTTTTTGTCCTAGCTCCAAGTTTTACTTTTACAGTGAGCCACCCTTGATATGACCGAACTACCCTTAGCTCTCTCTTTTTCTTCTCTCTTTTTTTTTTTGTAAAGATTTTTTTTAGAACAAGAGAATATTAAGTGTGTATTGTAATTAAGTTGTCCTTTCTTGTTGAGTCTTAAATGGTGTAGTCAAATTATTCATATCTTCTTTTATTTTATTTATTTATTATGGTCATGGAATCCAAAGCCTTACTCTGACTAATCTCAGACTCGAGTAAGGAAAAACCACAAGGACAATAATCTTTGGCTAAGAGTCTTAAATTTTTTTTCATAATTTTGAAAACTCAAATTCGAGACCTATATTAATGGAGAAGAGACTCGTGCCATCCCGCTGCAATACTTTAGTTTCTTTTAATTGGTATATAGATACAACTAGGAAAACACACACCACTTGTATTTTATATCAAAATGTATCTTTCTAATAATATACCAATAATTTTATTGTATACAAGTCAAAGTCATTAGAACTGTTGATGAAATAATTATTAATTTTAATTAGTTTATTAAATATTTTATGGTTTTTTTGGATTTTTTTAATAATTTTTTATATTAGAAGTGACAGAAAAGGCCTTGAGATTACATCACACAAAGCCTAGTGGTTGTAGTTTGAATAAATGAGATTTATTTTTTGTCTAAATCACTTTGTATCTAAATTTAATCAATTACTCCAAACTCGAGCTGAGTCGACCTAATAAGAGTTAAAGTGAAATTTTAACCATAACTACAATTACTAAAGAATATCTCAAGTAACTATGATTTATAATAACAAAAAAATAGGTGCAACACGAATCTCCTACACTAAATTAAACGCAACGAAAGAATTTAATCTATGTGAGCAATGATTAAACCTTAACTAATTTAGTATCGAGGTTTTATTGTTTTTGTAGTAATAAAACTAAAAAATCTCAATAAAACTAAAAAATCTCAATAAAACTAAAAAATCTCACTTCTTGGGCATTTTTGTCATTTGAGATTTCCATTTGCTACCCTGAGGCGTCACTTCACGTTACCGTTTTTGAATATTGTGAACTGCTTGAAATCAAACTACTTTAAATCCATTCGAATTGAACATATAAAATCATATGAGTAAAACATTAAATATATTAGGAAGAAAACCGTGAATTTTCTTGGAGTGAATGAAAGGGCGAAGACGCTTTTATTAAAGAGATGGAGGGGAGCGCCACACTAGCTCGTAACGTTGGTAAGTGGGTCCGATCCATGGCCCATCCATTTTTTGATGTCAGAGACGTGGTGCATCACTTTGAAAGCCAATATCAGTAGCTGACACTTGGCACGTGTTCGCACGTCGCTTTGAAACTTGATTTTGCAGTCGACCGTCCGATCGGATGAATCATGACGACTGTTCCATCTGACGAAGATGTATGGTCTAACTCTAAAAGGTTTTAGTTTCACATCAGTTCACCTCAAGCAATGCCGAGGTCTTTGAGAGTAAGATTTTACAATACACCATATGAACAACCAGGTTTTATTTAGGGCCACGCCTATTTGGACCCGCATTTGTTCATCCCATACGGTCATACCCCATCACTCTCAACCTAACACCCCTCAGTCATCTATATTTTTTGGTTTTAATCATTGTAGAGCACTTGTATTAGATCATCAAGTGTTGTAGAAGTGTTTTTTCATTAAACAAAGTCAGATGTGGTCGCGATGTGTCCAATAAGCGAAAAAGTGTCGCTCGCAGAATTCGGTCGCTCAGGGCTGACACATATGAAGAGGTGTCGGTTGAATCCAATCGAGATTGTGAAGAAAACTCAGTTTTAATGAGTGACGAAGGGATCAAACATGGCCGACTTCTCTTAAGAGATGTTCGCACTTTGCGTTCGACACCTCTTAATAGTTGTCAGCCATGTGCTTCCGAACAGGCAACAAGAACGAACAAAGTTTTTTCAAAACTCTTAAAAAAATACATAAAAATAACAAAAAAAGGATTTTGCTCAGAATCGCTTGATATTTTTTATTATATCAAAACTTTGTACCTTAAATGTAAGATTTAAGCTCCAAATTGAAGCTCTAAACCGAACAACAAAACCACAAATAATACCGACTTAAAAAGAAAAAAAAAACTACAAAATCGACACTAAACTAGATGAAGAATGCACCTATGACGTCAAATTAATGAGGTTTTGCTTGAATTTCGTCAGATTTTGATTGGTGGTGAAAGTGAGGTTGGAGAAAGTGGTGACTTGAGTATGCATGAGTAAAAATTTTTATATGGAGGAGTAATTGGGTCATTTTACAAGAATGGGGTAAAGAAAATGAAAAGTGAAGTCCGAATAGCCTAGCCGTTTATTTATTGAATGAATTAAGAGGAGAAGAAACATCATACATTGTAGACAACTTTCTAGCCTGATGTAATATTATAGCTTCTTTTCTTTCTTTCTTTAATTTCTTTTTTCTTTTCCTTTATTTTTTCTACTAGGGCCTTTACTTATGATAATATTGTGGGGTCTGAGCAGTTCGCTTGTGCTCAATGTTCACAAGGGAAAATAAAAAAGAGAGAGGTATTCTATGATATATCTATTATTTATCTTTATAAATAAAACAATTTATCACTGGAGTAATGATGTACGACTATATTAAGTTATACATTAGTAACTCACCTAATGTGGTTGATTTTTAACTCAACATTGATGAAAAAACTAAATTACGTATGTTGCCAAAGCATCTATAGTGAAAAAGTATGATAACAGTGCAGGCTAAAAAGTAAAATTTATGGAGGGTTGTAAATTCAACTCTTGTTGATGTAAAAAAAAAGAAGCTAAAAAAAAAAAAATACTATACATGTCTTGATTTTTAAGTTAATTTTATATTTTTGGTACTTCTTCTTTTATATTATTGCACACGTGCTTTATTGTCTATGAAACTTAGAAGTTAGTGGGCATTGCAATATTAAATAGTGGACTCCCTTTAAAAATGGTACTTGACTTTTTTTTCAATAACTTTTTTCAATCACTCTTACTTTAATTAGACTTATTTTATAAAATTTAATCCTGACTTCATAACTCAGGAGAAACAGAAGAAATATAATATAACTACAAAAAATTGAACCCTCAATTACAACATGTAGAGTTTTAAGTAGAAAACGTAACAGAATTTAAATGAACCATATATAGGTGGAAGATCAGCTCTATATTTTTGGCGTGAAAAAAAGAGCTCTATATAATACTCATCGATTACTTAAATTCATTGAAATACAGTATCATTTCAATCATACTTCTTCAAATTGTAATGAAGTCATTCAATTCACATATCAAAATCTCCAATGATGATCCCCACATGCTCTTTAGAGCACCAATTTATCTAGTTTCTTCTTCTCAATGAATTTGCCAGGGAGAGAACGAGTGGATTACAGCACCACCCAAGCCATAACTTTTATCAAAAATATTAATTTCATGCCCACCGTATGGACTATAGATCAAATAGTGTAAGATTTCCGGTTCACAAGTACTAAATAAAGTATTGCATTGGTGGTCAAATAATAAATCATGCCATAAGTTGGTGGTTAAATCGGAATTAAAAAATTTGTTTTGGACTAATTGAGACAGTTGGCAAAAGCATCCTAGTGAGATGGTAAATATACCGCTAATTGTCAAAATGTAAGATTTGGAAAGGTCATGAGTTTGACTCCACCTAAGTCAAAAAAAAAGGAAAAGGACGATCCCTGGTTAAATGAATGAGACATCTCGCTTGTTTTGGAGAGGCAATGGATTCTGACTTTCAAACAAAAAAAAAAAAAAAGCAAGGACATTAACTGGTACATTGTAGTATTGGGTATATTGTGTAGCAACAACTGCTGTGAAGGCCCAGGTCGAACGGATGCGGTTTGTAAGTGAGCTTAATTTGGGTCGGCATGTAGGATTCGCGTATAGTATTTAAGTTGGAAAAAGGTCAGATTTGGGATCCGTCATCTCATCTCTTGTCTTCATTATTGAATGGGCTTAGTTGGATCCACTATCCAATGTCTGAAATTCTTAAGAAAATAATAATAAAGTGACCAATGGTAGCACCAGTAGTGTTTCCTTTAGCCAATGTTAATCAGATCGTAAGAGCAATGGCAACGTGGATTTAGACATTAGGCAGACATTCAAACCTCAAAATATGTCTCTAATGAACAATGAATTAAGACCATGAATTGAGATTTTTTTGACTTTTTATTTTATTTTTATACAGAATAAGACATTTGATTTGTTTTTTATTTAATTTCTATAACAAAAAATGATAATGTGGCAATAAGAAAATGTCCATGGTTCCGTTGTCAGTTTATTTGGGTTGAATGTGGATTGTGTATAAATTGAACAGGATCCATTTTCACTTAAATTCATAGTACCATTGTAGATGCTCTTAAGCCAACCTTTTCTTTTGTCATCACACAACATTACAACAACAACAGCAATCTTCGTGGATCATCAGAGAGGGACTTCAGTTGGCAGACAACTTAATTTCCCCGACTTAGCTAAAATTGGATGATCTTGATTCTCACCCTACGACAACACTCCTTGTCGACTGCAGGGAATTACTATAATCTTTGTAGATCTTAGTGGATGCTATGGGAGTGCCTTTTGAGCGGCGAAAATAGCTTCCCCCAATCCTTTGTAAACCCCCGAAAAAACAACTACTCTTTGCATTTAAGACGGGAGCACTACTCTTTCACAACATTCAATGTCATCTTCAACGCGTGATCCACAACACGCCTCACTCCAAAACAAACCATGCAACAATTCTTCCAATCACTCATCTTTCAAAGGGAAAACACTAGAGAGAAGTAATTTCTCAAACCTCTTTTGTAAAATAAGCAATTGAAATCTTCATAATGATAATGTCTCTTTTTAACAAAAAAAAAATGCTTGCATAATTTGGGAATGTTAGGGATAGAACACACATTAAACGCACAAACACACAACTAAAACACACAATCAAACACTCATTAATCTATTCACTCAATACTTATTATTATTTTTTTAAAACCAATAATTAAAATATTTAACAATCAATCTCGCTGGTTAAAAAAAAAAAATACAATCAATCTCGTCAAATATAGTGCAAATGCATTACGGGTACACACTCAAAAGTAAAATATAAGATTAGATGTGTTGAGAAAGCATGAATGTTTATTGATATCAAATGGTATTATATACAATTGTATAGAACCCTAAATACATACATATTGTTACACTAGATTTGATAAGGTTTGTTATAACAGAGTTTGATTCCTAATTAAACTCTCTAACTTATCTTCGATTGAGTTGTTGAGATTCTTCCGTTACAAAGGTGTTATCACGCCCCCTCAAGACAATGCTTCCATTGGAGATGCCGATCTTGGACCGCAATCTAAGAAACGAATAAGAGGAAAGGGGCTTGGTAAGAGCATCTGCTAACTGATCTTTAAAAGAGATGTAGAGTGAAACACCGGATTAACAGACAAATATGTAGCACCAATATTATCACAAAATATTGTTGGGGCACTGGTTAAAGAATTCTTAAGTTCCATGAAAAGATTTTTTAGCCAAAGTACTTCCGCTGCACAAGATGCTAGTGCACGACCATGCTATAGTCTTTTACTTTTTAGAGCACCATGATATTGCATTCCCTCCAAAATATACAATATAAGCAGAGGTAGAGGTGCCATCATCGCGGTCACTGGCCCAATCAACATTAGTGAAAGCTGTCAAAATGGGTTGCTGGTGACGTTTTAGAAATAGGCCATGATGAATGGTATTCTTCGATTACCGAAGTAGACGTTTCGCAGCAGACCAATGAATCTCTGATGGGGAATGCATAAATTGCGCCAACTTGTTGACACTATAGGAGATATCCCGTCTAGTAAGAGAAAGATATTAGAGAGCACCGATGATTTGGCGATATTGCGTTGCATCCGTGGCGGGAGATCCATCGTGCAATTGAAGTGACTGCGATGCACACATTGGAGTGACACATTCTTTTGCACCATCCATCCCCACCTTGGTGAGAAGCTCTCGAATATACTTGTGTTGTGTAAGTAGGAGACCATCTGATGTAGGCAACACTTCAATTTCAAGGAAATAATTTAAGTCACCCAAGTCTTTAATTGAGAACCGGTTGGCTAGAGCATTTAAGAAATTGTCAAGTGAGCTACCATTATTCCCTGTGATAATCAAATCATCCACATAGACCAAAAAATAAAGTGTAACCCCATTTTTGTTGAAGATAAATAGAGATATGTCACTGCGAGAGTTAACGAAACCATAGGATAAAAGGTAGTTTCGCAACTCAGTGTACCTAGCATGTAGTGCTTGCTTAAGACCATAAAGTGCCTTTGGAAGCTTGCATACATAAGATGGATAAGATGAATCAATGAATCCAGGAGGTTGCTGCATATATAAATCTTCGGTGAGAGTGCCATGTAAAAATGAATTATTAACATCCAATTGACGAAGAGGCCAACCATGAGATAGTGCTATAGAAAGAATCAAACGAATTGTTGTGGGTTTGATGACAGGACTAAATGTGTCATGAAAATCAACCCCGGGTCACTGATGGAAGCCTTTAGCAACAAGACGGGCTTTATATTTCAAAATTGAGCCATCTGGGTTACGTTTGATGCGAAACACCCATTTTCAACTAACAACATTTTGAGTGGGAGAAGAAGGAACTAATTCCCAAGTGTCGTTATTGAGCAAAGTTGTCAATTCCTCGGACATTGCATGACGCCATTCCACATGTTTCATGGCCTGTGTGACACAACTAGATTCAATTAGTGAAGGACGAGGATTTTTTGTAGTTGTATAAGAGACTTGTTTGGGTTTATAAATACTATTCTTGGAGCGGGTTATCATTGGATGAGTAGAAGATGATGGTTGAACTAATGGGTTAGGAAGAGTAGTAGAGGACCTTGAATGAGAATTACCTTCCGCAACAGAGGAATCTGACATGGTATTTGGTGGTAGTTGTGGGGCAGTCAACAGTCCAGGAGCAATGTTGTCATGTGATGGGCATTGGCAGTGACGATTGCAATGATGCCAATGAGATGGGTGTAATGGGAGGCCAAGATGCAGCAATAAAAGAAAAGGATGGAGACTCCACAGAAGTAGTATTATGTGAAGGAAAAACGTGTTCAACAAATTGAACATGCCTCGACGTGTAGATCTTGGATGTAGCAATATTAAAGCATAGATATGCACTTTGATAAAGTGAGTAACCAAGAAAGATGTACAGTGAAGAAGAAGATTCAAGTTTATTTGAATTGTATGGCTTTAACCATGGAAAACATAGACTACCAAAGACGCGCAATCGATTATAATTTGGTTGAGCATTGAATAATTTTTGATAAGGTGTGGCAAGATGAAGTCATGGGGTATGTAACGACCCAAATTTAATTAATCATGATTAAGGTTAATTCCGGGATTAACGAGTTAATTCGGGCGTTACGTAGATAGCTGGGATAACTCAGATAGGAGTACCTAGGATGTATATGTTATTTGTGCATGTTGTATGCCTATTATTGCGGTGTTAAAGTTTATTAATATAAATACCACATTGCATACGTGTATGTTGATGACGGGCAAGGTTGAGTGCCAGGGTTTTGTCTCGTAGAACGTGCCAACGCAGGGTTTTCAATAGTCGTAGGTTAGATGTTGGAGATGGACTAAGGCAAACGATAATAATGTGATGTTGATTGAGAACTTGAGATAATTGGGTTAGTATAACCTTAGGTTGAGTAGATCAATTAGATACACTAAGTGTGGGATCGCCTTGGGGTACGTGCCGATGCGGGGCACGCAGATGGTGTGCGAACCTGCGGGTGGGCACACTGCCTGTGCGGTCCAGCGGGCTTGCGGGTGGGCTGGGCCGTTACATAAAAATAGGCTTAGCGAGTCGTGTACCACTTGAGCTACGTAGCTCAAGTGGTACACGACCAATAGCTATATTGGATCGTAAGGTTCAAACTCTTAGGAATAGGGATATATCTAGGGTTCTCGTATGATGGCAACATCACGGTACGTAAGGACTTACCTGAGAGTTGGAATCGACCATGCGGAATCGTTATCCTCAGCTATTTCACGGTAAGTCTTACACTAATTTAATTTTCGGGACGAAAATTCTTTTGGTTAGGAAGAATTGTAACGGTTGTTATTTATTAACGCCGTTATTGTTATAATTATTTCAGACGTGGACGCCAGAGGGGACGTTCGTGGGTCCCACAGTAAGGCTGAAGTACTACCGTATTAGGTAAATAGTATTTTGTGTGTTGTTTTATTTAATTTTGCGATGTTTATGTTAAAATAGGTTAACGATATCGCGATGTGTGTAATTATATTTTAAATTGACGTGTGAGATTGTGTGTTGAGTATTCGCATCGATATGTGTGACAACGCGGGTACCAGATAGATTAAAGACGAAATTTTAAGTTAAGGAAAATATTACACACATTAAATGAGTTATTTATGATAAAATAAGTAAATTGGTGGGTGCATAGGGGCATGCGGGGTCGTGGTCGATACGTGTGGGTGGTACGGTAGTGTGCACGCTCGAGTACGCTTGTTGGCGCGTACGACGAAATTTTAGGCGCGAAAGTATAGGCGAAAAAATATATATATATATATGTATATAGGTAATTTAATATATATATATATTAAAGTATTTGACTGTATTAAGGTCTTCAGATGTGAAATGGTAATATATGGATAAAATAATATTAAATTTAGGAACATCACTTCACAGAGTATATGTGAATATAGTGAGGAGGTGGATGAATGAATGACGTGGCAGGTACTTCTGGAGTGTGTGCTGGAGAAGTACTTGTTGCACGGGGCGACCTTGGAAATTTGGGGCCGCCACAATAACCATCCATTGTCCTCAGTTGGCGAATATGCTACAGGCCAACACTCCGCTACACGTGCAAGAGAAAGCACATGCCATTGCAGACCTAGTTCCGGAGACGACGCGAGACCCAACGGCGGGTAAGAGTTATTTTGCGTCTTGGCATAAATTTGTTGTGTTTGGTCGGTAGTTTATATTCGACTCGAGTGAACTCTAGGCGAGTCTGAGTTAGAATAGACTCTGGTGGGTCAGTGGTAAATGGTGACTCTAGGTGAGTCAAGGATTGGCAGTGGCTCTAGGTGAGTCAGACTTGGGGGGATTCTGTGCAAGACAGTTAGTAGAACGTGCTCTGTATGAGTAATGGTGAGGAATTCTGTGTGAATACACCCTTTGAAGTATAATAGATATTTAGCTGTGTGCGACGACTTTGTGTGAGTCAACTTTCGAAGGGGAGGAGCAAACTGTGTGTGATACTCCTGACTCTGTGAGCCCTGACTCTATGTGAGTCTAACCTTTGAAAGGATATCTAGCTGTGTGTGATGACTCTGTGTGAGTCAATATTTCGAAGTGGTGGACGAGGTTGTGTGTTAGGACTCTACGTGGGTCTAGAAAAAAATAAATAAAAAATGGACTGTGTGTTAGGTCTTTGTGTGAATTTAGACTCTGTGTAAGTGAGAGTAGACTGTGTGACAAAACTCTGTGTGAGTTTAGACTCTATGTAAGTTAAGGGGGTTGTGTGTGTAGATTCTTGGTTAGTCTAGTATTCTGTATGAGCCTAAGTGAGGTCGCATGTTTGATTCTGGGTGAGTCTACATTCCAAAGGAAAATGATACCAAGCTTCGGCGCGAATTCTATGTGAATCCGACATCTACCTGATAACTTTAAGTAGGTCTGTAAATTCAAACAAGATATCGAGCTAAGTGCACGTATTATATGTGAATTCGATAGTTTACCCCAAAAAGACTCTAAGTGAGCCTGTGATTTACGGAATGATCATAGACTGGTTAGGTTAGCTGGTGCCCACCAGTTAGGGAGCGTGGTCTCACTTACTCACATTTGAATGGGTCCATGTGAGTATGGTGGAGGGATTGGTTAGACAGTACTTTCCCTGCTGAGTGCATTTTATTAAGATTTCGCTTGAGTTAAGATTAATTTCGAGCACGAAGTTCTTATTAGTTGGGAAGACTGTAATGACCCAAAAATTTACGTTATTTTTTTGAGATGATGTGTATTATCGAGTTATACCCGTATTTTTGTGATAAGGAGGTGACGTCGATAAACGAGTAGTGATCGCCTCGGGAAAACGTGTCGAATGGGGTTCGACGGGTGAATTACGGGTTTACGGTGTCCTAAAGGAAATACATTTAAATAAAACACTGACAAAATAATAAATTAATAGTCGCCGAGTGATACACGGGGTTATAGGCGACACACGTGGGCCGTACGGTAGCGTACACACCTGAGTATGCTCGTTGGCGCGCACGACGAAATTGTAGGCAAATATATATTTATATATGTATATATATGTACTTATATATATAAATATTAAAAAATCAAAAATTTTAAATGCAAAAGACTAAGAAGGGTTTTGGGCTTATTAAGAAAGAAGATAAGATTGAGGGGCATTTTGGTAATTTGGCTACCTTTTTATTTAATCCCAAAACCACCACCACCACACACAATTTATCAAGAGGAAGAGATGGAAAGAGAGTCCAAGAGAGAGGGAGTCCGGGAGAGAGGAAGAGAGAGTCATTGGAGACAGAGAGATCGAGAGCTAGAGGCGCGACAACGACGTCAAGGCGGAGGTGAGTTTGTGTTGTTGGTGTTGTTGTTGTTGATGAATGTGGCTATCGGTGATGGTGGAGATAGGGGGGAGCGAACGAACTGCTCTTGCAGTTCGTCCGAGGAGGGAGACGACATGGTCGTTGTCTCCCCTCCCTCCCATCTCGGATTTGCTTGTAAAAACAAGAAAAAAAATGGGTTGCAATGTTGTTCGCTGGAAATTTCCAGCGAACAACACTGGAGAAGATGACCAAAACGGGTTATGGCCGACCTGGTTGGGTCAAACCGGGTCATGGCCTGACCCGGTTGGGGCGGGCCAGAGTCGGCCCAATCGGGTCGGGCCAGACCCGACCCGGGACCCACCCACATATTATTATATTAATAAATAATTATTTATTTCAATTAAATATATTTAAAAAGATTTTAATTGAAATAAAATTATTGAAAATAGGAAAATTTTGAAAAATTATAGGAAATTATATTTTCATCAAATAAAGAAATTTGGAAATTTCCATGAAAAGTGAAGTATTTGGGGTTCTTATGAGGCGTTATGTCGGGGTTTTTGCTTTGAAAAGTGTGAAATTAGCAAAAAAATAGCCAAAAAATTTAGAAAAATCAAGGAAAATATGGGAAGTGGATTTAGAAATCAAAATTTTCCAAATAGGCTCTAATATGATGTAAATGGATAAAAAAATAATTACGAGGTGCTTAGTGGATTGGTAAGAAACGCGTGGAGTAGTTTTGGTGGCGTGTGAGAGCCGCAAACACGGAGTTACACGCGGTATTTGTGAGTAAAACCAACCAGAGTATTTACATTATTTCAATTGTGCATTTATTTGAGCAATTATGTTTGTTGAGCAGTACTTTCTTGTGGATTATATGAATTCTTGAATTCTCTCTGGTTATATTTATCCTTGATGATTTATTGGCTTAGTTTTTGTTTGCATTCCTTAATGAGTGGTATATTTGGGTCTAAGTGGACAACATGGTGCTCACAGTCTATGTCGTGAGTACATGGACTCTGGATGTGGTTAAACCCGTAGTTTGGAATTGCGGTGGCCGTATGTTGAACTGTGTGTAACGCTGCGGTGCCCGTATGTGAACTAAGTGTAACCTGGGGCTAAATGCCTTATTCTAGATTGTCTTAGGTTGTGTAGGTCCAAAATCTGTTTTGGAAGTTAGGTTGTAAACTAAGTGTGGCAGCCTGGTGGAATTGGGACACTTATATGCCTTTTCTTTTGCTTTGTACTATCGACACTCATTTATCGTTGTTATCTCTGTGATTCACTTATCATGTTGTCTTTTATATTTTTCGTGATATCCATGCATGATACTAGTTTAGCCATTTACTTAAAATTTGAAATACTGTTTAAACTCTATTGGTATTTTACTTTCTATATCACTGTACTCACCGTCTAGTTTGTGACGGTGGGCAGACGGGCGAATAGACCAAGGCAAGGGATTAGCACTAGGCGATTGAAGGCAAGGACCACAAGGCGTTCTCCTCTCGCGTATTGAGTATGTTTTGTATTAAGTATCTATATTGTTTTGTTGAACATGAGATTATGGGTTATGAGAGATCTTAGGCATATAGGACATTATTGATACTCACTTTTGATTCATATGGTGGATATGATTACGAGGTTTCCACACCCTAGGATTATCTTAACTGGTGTGTCTTGAAGTTATTGATTTGTTTGGAGTTTAAGTGTTTCCGCTATATTTGATAATAACTCACTAATTGATTAACTTCACTTGTAAATACGTAAT
This sequence comes from Stephania japonica, assembly GCA_039657345.1. Lineage (NCBI taxonomy): Eukaryota > Viridiplantae > Streptophyta > Magnoliopsida > Ranunculales > Menispermaceae > Stephania > Stephania japonica. The sequence goes on along the minus strand of CM077559.1, from coordinate 9,514,783 downwards.
AAATGGCAAATGGTAAGGAAGGCTGACTAGGCCTGCGTGATTGGCTCGGAGGTTCGCATAGGTCTAGGCCGGGCAGTGCCCAATTCTAGATTGTGGAATTTGGGGCCGTCACAAGGTTGGTTGTGGTTACTCCCGCCTATATATCCGAGGGTTGTTGGGGTCGCTTGCTAAGTGTGTAGTACGTGTTCGAGGCCTCGGTAGATGTTATCCCGAGTTGATTACCGGTTCACGTGTTCGATGTACGCCCATAGGGTTAATGTCGCTAGGACATAGTCGGAGGGATGTGTAGATTCCACATCCAAAGGCTCCTAGTCCGAAGTACATACTTAGTCAGCTATGTTCACACCCATTTGTAGTTTTGTGTGTTTATTTACATGCGACGACCTTTGAGCAGTTGCCTGCATATTTCCTTCTTCCCGCATGCTTATTTAACACTATTCTTTGGCTCCGTTATCTATTTCTTGAATTATAATGCATGGTGGTTTTCCTTGGAATTTTACTTACTGGGTTTGTCATCTGCCTCTTGTGATGACTTGAGCGCAGATCTTGTGTATCAGTAAGGGTAAGGAGGTCACAGGCGACACACCTTCACTTATCCACTGTTGAGGACCTACTGGTATGTGTATTAGTAGTAAATAGTTTTATTTATTATTATTGGGGACTTGTGACTATATCATTTTCAGTACTGGTATATAAATATTCACTGATGTAAATTGTCGCTTATATACTGAGTACTTTCGGATTTTCCATTATAGGTGTAACATGTTTAACTTACTCATGCTCAGTTATGATAATCAAAAGCTTCCGCACATTCAATATATCAATAATTAACTTGACAATTAGGAAATTATAGTGACTAGTTAGCCGTGGGACACAACTGGTAGCTGCGTGGCCAGTTGTTGGCCCGCGTGGTCCCCGTGGCTGACCAATGTGGTTTTGGGGCCGTCATAGGGTAGGAAGACGGTTAATTAAGTAGACTGCAGTTTGAAAAGCATATGTCCAAAATGTGGAAGGAAGGTTGGCTTTGTGAAGTAGTGTAAAACCAGTGTGAACAATATGCTTGTGACGAACCTCAGATGCACCATTATGTTGAGGTGTGTGTGGTGGTGTTTGAAGATGTTGAATGCCTTCACTAGATAAGAATTGTTTCAAGGCAGTATATTCACCTCCACCATCTGAATAAAGTGTTAAAATTGGTCGAGAAAAATGCTTCTCAATGAGAATTTTAAATTTTTGAAAGACAATATAAACATCAGATTTTAAGTGCAAAGGATAAAGCCACACATATTTTGAAAAATGATCAATGAAAATAACGTAGTAATGAAAACCATCAAGAGACTACCCCATACATCTGAATAGATGAGATCTAAAGGGCCCTTACTAGTTAAATAAGAAATACCAAATGGAAGTCGTTGACTCTTATTACAAAGACAAGATTCACAATAAAAGCTAGATGAAATACTTGAAGACAAGGCAAGAGAACTAGATTTTGCCAATGTTTGCATGATGGTGTGGTGTGGGTGGCCAAGTCGACCATGCCAAATACTAGGAGAGGCGGATGAGGAAGTTGTAGTGGAGAGAGCGACAACATTATTTGGAATGTGACTTTGCACAAGTGGCCACTAGTAGAGATCATGCCGATTCTTGCCGCGGAGAAGAGGTGTTCCCGTTTGAAGATCCTTCACAACAAAGTGAGAAGCAAAAAATTCGATGGAAGTGTCATTGGTCCGACAAAATTTTAAAACTGAAATTAAATTATCATTAATAGATGGAACACAATGGACGTTAGATACGGTAAAGGAAGGATTGAGAGTGATACTACTAGTGTGAGTGATAGGTAGCCCTGTACCATCACCAAAGTGAATGTCATCAGGACCATCATAAGGTTGTGGAGAGAGAGATTTTGTAATTGAGAGGTGACGTAGTGAGTGGCTCCGGAGTCTAAGATCCAAGGAGAGGAAGTAAGTTGAGCGTTGTTGACCGTGGGTCGCTGTGGTCGAAGATGTGGAAATAATTTGTAGCATTTCTTGGCAACATGACCACGTTTCTCACAGTATTGACACACAACAACATTGGGTCGAGATGGTTGAGAAGAGAAAGGGGTGGTGGGAGTGGGTAACAGTGATGGAGCAGAGGAAGGCTTAGGTTTACGATTTGAGGGAGATGATGATTTTGTGAAATGGAGTGTGGGTGGGTTTGGATCTGATAAATGCTTATCAGAATGTAGCAGGAAGGTTTCATGATATAGTATTTTGTCACACAACTCTTCAAATGAGATGACGGAGTCACACGTCCGGACAACAATGATGAGTTCCTTATAAGCAACACCTAAGCCTCGCGTGGGGTACACAAGCAAGTCGGTGTCACTTGGTGGAGCACCGAAAGAAGCAAGTTCATCAGCAATTCTTTTGATGGAGGCCAAAAATTCAGAGACAGAGGAAGTGCCATGAGATATAGTAGAAAGCTTATTCTTAAGATAGATTATGAGTTGTAGAACGTTTGGCATATAGTCTGGAGAGACACGTCCAAGCTTCATGACTCGTCGTCGAAGATGAGACAAATGGGAGAACCAACTCACTAACATATGCAAAGATAGCACGAAGAAGAAAATGATCTTGTCTGCACCAATGAACATAGGCAGAGTTAGGAACTGATTGGCCATTCTCTGTGAGAGTTGTTGAAGGAGCAAGGAGAAAGCCATCAACATAGCCAAGTAGGTCCAAGCCAAATAAGAGAGAGTGGACCTGAGCTTTTCATGAAAAATAATTCATATATGTCAATTTGAGAGGCAATTGAGCAGCTGTATTAATAGCGATGAGTGTTGAAGTGGTATTGGAAGCAGTGGAGAGTGTGACATGAACTGCAGGGGATTCGGCACTGGTAGAACCAGCAGCGGCCATTGAAATAGAGAAAAACATATGAATCAAGGCTCGTAGGAGAGGAGCTCTGATACCATAAAATATAAGATTAGATGTGCTGAGAAAGCATGAATGTTTATTGATATCAAAGGGTATTATATACAGTTGTATATAACACGTTTTACATACATATTGTTACACTAGAATTGATAAAATAGAGTTTGACTCATAATTAAACTCTCTAACTTATCTCTGATTGAGTTATTGAGATTCTTCCGCTACAAAGGTGTTATCAAAAAGCACACACAAAATCAACTAACTATAGGCCTTGTTTGGTTCATTTTAGTAACTTCCAGGAAAGTTTTCTTCAAGGGAAGTTTAATGTTCTGAGAAATTCACCACTAAGGAAGTTACATTTTTCACGTTTGGTTCAACTTTAAATTTTTTTGGGAAGTTCCACATTTAAAAAAAATAAAATACTATAATTGACATAAATGACCTTTACATTATTTTTTAGGGAGAGTGTACTAAATGAGGGTAAAAGTGTACATTCCCCCTAGGAAGATAACTCCCCTAATCCCCTAAGTGAGGAAAGTAGGGGCTCAAATTTCTAGGGAAGTTTGTAAAAATGTCCAACCAAACAAAGTGAGTTGGATTCCCTATAAGTTATCTTACTTCATTCAACTTTCCCTTGAACCAAACGAGGCCTATGTCTTTTATATAGTTCTCAACTCTCAATCTCTCTTAAAATCTAACTCACAATCTCACTCAAACACAAATAGAGTACTATTCCTTCTTCAAAAAGAATCATACTAAACTTTATGGATAGGAAAATGATAATCTAACACACTTTGGCGCACACTTTATTTTTAGGGTATTTATGGTGTTTTGTTATATGTGGGGCCCACGTCTGGGGATACAAAAAAGAGTTATAAATGACTAAAAAACAAAGTGTGCGCCTAAAGTGTGTTAGATTATCATTTTGCTTATGGACAACACAATCCCACCAATGATAAAATGACCCACATTCAACGCACATTTTTGGCGCACACCCTTATCTTTTAGCCATTTATGGCTCTTTCTTGTTTCTTCAGACGTGTGCCTCATATATGACAAAATACCATAGATGGTTGATATACAAGGGTGTGCGTTCAAAGTGTGCATTGAGAGTGTGTTAGATTATCATTTTCCAAACCATAATTATATTGACATGGAGTTTGATTGAAAAACCCACCAAAGGCCAAAGGCCCCAAACAGACGCGGAGCCAAAGAGGGGTTTTAGAAAAAAGAAAAAAAATAGTAATAGGAAGCCCAAATTTAAATGCAACTCAACCCAAAAAAACATTAAAGGCCATCCAACCATTGGTTCCATTCCAAAAAAAAACACAAAAAAGGCAAGTGGGAAACGCGGAAAAAAAAAAAGTCTCGCATGTGTGTGCGAGCCTAGAATGAAGTTCTCATTTCTCACCACCACCATTAGCACATCAACACATAGAGGAAATGAATTGTGGTCCCTTATTAGAAGAGAACAACTAGAAGTGGTATCATATTTTCATTTTCATTTACTTTAAAAGCTCTTCTTAAGAAGGTGAACTTTATTATTTTACTTTCTCATTCCATCTTTGTTCAATGATTTATATTTTGACTTTCTCTTTTAATTTGTCTTATTATTTTGTTTTACCACATTTTCAAATTCTTTTCAAAACCCTAAGTCTTTTAGCCATTGCTCATGTACTTATGGGTTTATTATCGAAATTATACCAAGCATTAAAATAATTTAGAATAATTCAATAAATTATTCATCATTACTTAGTGGAGTTTAAGTTTAAGTTTAGAGTAGTGGAATTCAATGCACTTTGAGCCATGTAATGCAAACTTAGTTTTTTTTTTTGAAGAGATGTAATGCAAAGCTTCGTTGTTATGTACTTATATATGTCATATTTAATGCCCAGACGCTCATTTTCGCTTGGCAATTGATTGATTTGATATAGCATTTTATGTTTTATCAACACAAAGTAAATCAACACATGGACAGGCAAACCTAGAAAGACAAGTTTCATGATAAAACGTAAAGAATTCATTGGTAAATCATCATATGAAACTTTTATAAAAGTTATTTCCCCAGTAGAAGTTGATGAACATTTTATTTACAACAACATAGCCTCAATCCTAAATTAGTTGGGTTGACTATATGGATCAAACTCTTCTATTGTGCTCAATTTAGTATAATTGATGTCGAGCTTTAATTTTTAAGTCACCAAAATTCTCTCTTAATTAAAGCATCCCAAATAAGTTTAGATCTACTCTTACCTGATCGAATTTTTTCGTTTAAATTTTTTTAAATGTCAAAAAAATTTAAATGTCATCAATTGTTAAATGTCAAAAAAATTCATTAATTTTAGCCCCGGGCTTAAAAATACCTGGCCCCGCCCAGGGCCCAAATAAATTATTACGGTTGGATTTGGATAAGCTCCAGATGGATCTATTGTCAGAGTGATCTCATTCTCATCGCTTCTTAATTTTCCATTACTTTAAATTTCACGCTCCAATCTCCACCGCCATTCGCTCATACGTTCCTCGCTGAGTCTTAGAAATGCTATTCAGCGGCGCAACCACCAAAAGGCAGCGCGTCGCCACCGCCGCCGCCGCGCCGGAAGCCGCTTCGTGCCGGAAAACCTCCGCGTTTCGCTCCCTGTTCAACGACGCCGCCACCGCCGACGTCAATCTCCGCCTCCATCTCGAATCATCGCCGCCGCTGTTCGATTCCGATCAGGAACCGGAATCTTCGTCTCCAGATGAATCTACTGTTCAATCTGATGTTCTGCTTCATCTTCATACTGACGTTCTTCGCAGATCCAAATACTTCAATGCTTTGTTGTCGGATCGGTGGATGAACGAACCTGATGAAGATTCGCAGGATTCCGGAAAGGCTTTCCGGTTGGATTTGAAGGTTCCGGCGTCGGTCGGAACCGTTGACGCTCATCTGACGGTGCTCCGGCTCCTCTACTCCGACGATTTCTCTGGTTCGATCGACAGCGCGTCCGCGGCGCTGTTGATCCTACCAGTCGCTCTCGAGCTTCTCTTCGAGGAATGCATTGTGGCTTGCGTTCGATTTCTGGAAGTAGTGCCGTGGAGCGAAGAGGAGGAGAAGAGGATTTTGAGTTTGATTCCGTTTCTCAAGCAAGAGGAATCGCAGGAGCTTCTCGCTAGGGTTTCGCCTTTGAAAGAGGACTCGTCGGAGGAGATGTTGCACGGTTTGATTAGGTCTGTGATCAATTACCATCCGAACTCGGCCTTCGCTGCGAAGGCTTTCGTGGCGAATTTGTTGAGGGACTTCTCGTCTAGAGATTTGGTGAGGCGTGTTTTGGATCGCGCGTTCAAGACGAGCTTGAATGTTGCGAAGGAGTCGTTGGAGGAGTACTCGAGTCCGGACTTTAGAGGGGATCACAACGAGACAGAGGCCATTCAGAGGTTGAAATTGCACACTGCGATGACTACTGGTAGGCACCTGCTGTGGTTGGTGGAGAGGATGATTGAATTGAAAGTGGCAGATACAGCAGTGAAGGAATGGAGTGATCAGATATCATTTACTGCGGATTTGCAGAGGGCGATTCGAGATGATGTGACTAGGAATATAGTTCCTGGGCTTCCTGGGATTCTGCTTCGATGCACTTGCAAGCTTGCCAGAGCGGTAACTGCCGGATCAATTCTGGCTGCTAGAGAGGTAACCCATTCTTTTCTGCAATTGTTCTACTTGAGAAATGTTAAGGCCAGTTATATGTAGAACTAAATTCTATTGCTTTCGTTTAGATTTATGAATACTATGTAAATGACTGGGTAGGCCGAAGCTTACTAATTGCAATGCTCCTTGTATGTGAATGGTTTATGCACCAATCCATTTGAGGTAATAGTAAATCGACATTCTTAGGTTTTGTGTCTGCACGGAGCTAAAAATTTGTGACTGCATTAGGAATGCAACTACTGCTATGCATTTTACTGAATGTTAGAAGAATGTTTTTCTAACGTAATGCGGCCTAGGTAAGGTAACTTTAGTAGTACAACGGAAGCTCTTATGTTACTAAATCTACAACTGAAATTGAAGTCGCTTCAGACTGAAAACTCAATGACAAGCTATGTAACCCAGACCCTTCACTCTAACCCCAAGTACTCCTGTTAGAAACTTGAAACGTGCTCGATACTTACAAAAATTTGGACACTCCATTCTAAAAGCTCTTTGTAAAAAGAAGATTCAAATGTAAAAGAAACAAGAAAAAGAAAATAACAAGAACTTCCTAATTTGTAACAAGAAATGGAAAAAATAAGAAAGACTATAAGTTTATAGACTATTATACATACACAAGTACATATATCTAAGCATATGGCCTAAGTTTTTAGACAATATTTGCCAAGTCCCTGTCTTCATATTAGAGAAAAGGCAAGTCCGACTTGTAGACACATACCCGCATTTGGCACACATACATGAGTCTAGGTAGCACAAAGGACAAGAATGTTATCATATTTGCTTCTTTATTTGTCAGATTAGTGTTTTTTCTTGCCTAAATAGTGTGAATTAGAATTTGCATATTTGTTTCAGTACTTGCTAAGTTGCTAAGTAAAGTAAGTATAATGTTCGTCCAATCAAGACGAGCTCATGCATGGTACTTAAACACTCATTGAGGCAAGGTATGCCTTTTGTGGTTGACAAATCACAGCGTGCCTTTTGGTACCTTAATGCACCTTTTTTGTTTCTTAGCGTTATATTTTTCAAGGACTTGCTAATTCATGGGAATCACTTAAGTTTTAACTACAAACATCCTAAGTCTGGAAGGAAAAAAAAACCAGCTAACGAATAGTTTGAACAACCATACGAAAATGGCTAGAGGAAAACTGATTCTAATTTAAAACATTTTTTTTTCTCACTTTATTAAACGCGCACACATATTTTTTAGAGTTTAGGTTAATAATGGTTCTAAAAGCACGCCATTAAGCACATTATATCGAGCAGAGTGGAAGAGTTTGATTGATGTAATCGGCCCCAACTAATTTGTGATTGAGGCTTTATTGTTCCTGACATCCTATTGTGTGTGCGTGCGTCTATGTATATAATTTTTTTTTTTTGGTTTTTAATTATTATTTTCCATCAATTGTTCTTGTAGACTTGACAAAAGATTAATTTGGCTTATCATTTAGTTAATTTATTGAAGGAGATGAGATGATGTCTATAATGATTGATGATCAAGATGATAATGGAGCTTATTAGACCAAGCTTTTGTCGATACATGTTTCTGAAACCTAACGTTGTTATGTCAAATACTGTAGGTTTTATGTGCTAGGCTAGGAATTCTTATGATTGAAGAAATACTGATGCCTAGGTTTATTTGTCCTTATTTGTTGCTTTGTGTCTTATACCTTCTTCTACCTCAGTTGTTGGTAGCTATTTCTGCCTTTAATTGGAATGTGATATGGGTATCAATTATAGTCACTAGTTAGAAGTTTACCTTCCAATTTCTAGTCTCTACATTAGAGATTGAAAAAAAATAGTTTTCTAGATTAAAGAATCGAACAATTCTTGTTCTCGTAAAGATAGAATAAGAAATACATAAATTCAAAGATAAGTAGGAGTAACACCAATTGACACAAAGATTAGGGAAAAGGTGGTTGTAGTGGTTTGGATACCTGCAAAGACGGCCTACAAATGCTCCCACTAGAAAACTTGATTTAATAGAAACTGAATAAATTCCACGAGGTAGGAGTAGACCGAAGGTAACTTAGGACTCAATGGAAGAGTTTGATCCATGTAGCCGACCCCAATTAATTTGGGACTGAGGCTATGTTGTTGTTGTTGTTGTCGAGAATTTTGTAAATCTAATTGCTTTGTTAGAGGTGTTAGTGCTGATGACCCAAGGGCCAAGGATGAAAAATTTGCAAAGAGATGCGTCAATTGTGAAGGTACTAGTTTGATCACTGAGGTAGCATATACTATTTTATTGGAATATTTATAATTCAGACTTTCAGAGTAAGAATTGTATCAATTGCAAGTGGCAACTGTCTGAAAAAAAGATAAATTTTATCCATAAATGTTTTTAAAATTTACATTCAGCAAAGAATAGCCTTACTGAGTAACAAGGCATGAAAATGGGAGCAGAATTCTGTTTTGATTATTCTTTTATTATTTCACTGAGCATCTCATTGTTTTACACTTTCTTTCAAAATTGTACTGCTTCATCCTTGTTTTTGTTAATCCTATCATTCCATTTTGCTTTTCGCCAGCTTCCACTAACTGTTGCCAAAGCATCTCTCTGATGAGATGGATGAGGCATCATTTGCCAAAAGACAAGGTTTAGGGAGGTCGTGGGTTCGACTCTCGTTGAAGTTCAAAAAAAAAATCACTAACTTTTTTTTTCATTTCTTTTTTCCTTTTTCATTCATTTATCTTATGAGATTGGAGTATTTATTTATTTATTTATTTATTTATTTATTATTATTATTATTATTATTATTATTATTATTATTATTATTATTATTATTATTATTAACCATGAATGTCCAAAGACTCCAAACCTTACTGGAGCGCTGTTTATAAATTTTATATGAAACTGCTAATGACCTTATTTCAAATAGTAGCTCCTCTTGGAGATTCCTTCTTTACAATAATGGATGCTATTGTGTTGAAAGGGAAACAGACATGTTTCCCTAGTGGGTGGGTGCAAATGCGATTTCCCATTGTGATCCCTGTGTTATCAAGCAATGCTTGAACATAGTGTTTGTACTTGAAACTGCTAAGTTGCTTCTGTAAGTTTATGGCGCTGCCAAGGGTGGAAATTGTAGTTTTGTTTCTCTTGGTATTTAAGCCATTACATTGGAATTCTTTAGATGTGAATGCAGAAGTTGAATTTTAGAAGATAAGTGATGGCTAACGCAGATGGATAATTGCCATTTTTCAGGTCAGGATGAAACTGGTGAGAGGTTGGCTTCCCGTGCTGATTGTTTGCAAAGACAGTATCTTGCCTATGCTGCCCAGCCATAAATCATTGTACCAGGAGCTAGAAGAGACTTTCCTTAGAATCATCTCCACGCTACCCATGGTGGAAGCTCAGGAACTATTGCAGCAGTGCCTCAGTTTCTCCACTCGCAATGTTGATGATTGTCCTCACTTGGTATCAGCATTCAATACCTGGTTCCGTCGTGCAACCCGACCTTCTGAAGATTTTAAACTTACCTGAAAGATGCAAGATATCATCTTGGTCAGGTGCAGTTTATGATTGCAAGCTTCGCTACCATCTTCCTTGAAAAATAAAGAAAAGAAAGGGGAAGTACTGTGCATATCGAACCCGATTATTAGAAGGGTACAAGAGGGAGAGAGATCTTCCAATCCGTATGATGTCTTAATTAAGCTTTGCATTTGTAAAAAAAACTGTAAATTCGTCGGTAAAAGTTTGCTCAAGTTGATAAACTCACTGCAATAGATTATGTTCTTTAGCAGTCAAAAAAAAAAAAAAATTGTTTACAGTGTTTGCATCTTATAAGCTTCTCAGTTCAATATCAGGTGGATCGTTTACAAGTCCTCCCTACTAAGCTCATTTTACAGGAAAATGATAATCTAACACACTTTTGGCGTATACTTTATTTTTTAGTTATTTATGGTATTTTGTCAGATCTGGAGCTCACGTCTGATGAGACAAGAAAAAATCATAAATAGTTAAAAAATAAAGTGGGTGTCTAAAGTGTGTTAGATTATCATTTTTTAAATGCCACTAATTGTAATGGTTTTTTTCTTTCAACTTGAGCTCCATCGTGGAGGTATGTAAGAGCATCTCCAATGGTAATATGGATTTAGACCATAAATTGGTGTCATCACATGGATGTGGAGAGGATGTCTATTATATGTGGCACTAGATAGATATATAAACTTCAAAATAGTCTCCAATAGATAAGACCATGGATTGACACATTTTTTGGCTTTTTATTTTATTTTTATATGGAATGAAATATTTATTTTGTTTTTTATTTAATTTCTATAGCACACAAGGAAGATGTAGTAGTGGAGAAAATGTATATCACAATATTTAGAAGTGGACGATGGGGTAAATGCCTTCCGTTTTAATTTTATGTCACATATGATAGACATTTTCAATCTATAATCTCATTGAAAAGTTTTTTTTGAGTTGAATGTGCCATTGGAGATATTGTAAGCTTTTTAGGTCTTTTTGTGGTTTTCCAGGCTTGATCTAAGCATTTAAGCTTTAGATCTTCCTAATTAAAGCTATTGAAGGAGTTCACCAGTTACAGATGAGCCAACTTGGATTATGATGGCGAACGGGGAAAAAACATCACAACACATCTTGAGGTGTGTCCAACGTACACGAACGAAAATGTCTTCACTGATGGTACTTAAAGGATGCAGGTGGGGCGAGTTTGATAACCCAAATACATAAATCCGTACGTGATAGGATTAATTGCTTAATAAGACCAAGAGAGATTACAGATCACGTAGATCTGACTAACATGGACCAAAAGATGCACAACTCATTTAACACGTGAAAGCAAATCTCCATCTCGACCGTCCACATTCCAAGATCGACCAAACACATGAAGTGGAGGGGTGAAGACTCAAGACCCAAGACAGGCAACAAGAGCGGACACGAGAACAGCGTTTCCGGTGGGTTTGGTGTAATTAAATTGAAACGACAATGTCGTGAATGCTCGTTAGGACCACGAAACCATCACGCGCAACAACTGAGCTTCGTCTCCGCGACGACCTCGCTTTCCAAAAAATAGTAAAATAAACACTTCTCTTTCTCGCTTTTCATCTGTTCATCACTTCTCGTCCGAACAGATCGACGATCACACTCTCCTTTTCGCCTTTATCATCTCAAAATCGACTCAGAAGTGTTCGCTAGTCTCTCTGACTGTTGGTTTTGATTGATTTCTTTTGTTCACTTTAGACATTTTTTGGCACTAACTTGTACGATCTCATATGAATGTTTGAACTGTGCATAAAATTGTACGATTCGTTCCAGTTTGCTCTCCATTTCAATTCTACTTGTACTTGCTAGTTAGCTGCTGCTGCTGATGCTGCAGTTGATTCTTCTCGTTCGTCATTTTGAATTTTTGGTTGTGATTGGATTTTAGGGTTTTTGTGGTTTTTCAGACTAACTCTTTTGATTTTGGTACAATTTTGATTGAGGCATGAAAATGCTGGTTTGGAATGCATCAATTTCTGTTCATTTTAGGCATTCGTTATTGAATAGATTGTTGATTTACTCTCAGGCCGATTAGCACCTGGGCTAGGTGGGACTAGTTAGGTTCGCCTGGATACCTACGAGTCAAAAGAAAAAATAGTTGATTTGGTCTGCAATTTAGATGCATCGATTCAAAAATGTACCTTTTGCCTTAATTTCTTAGCTCCAGCATTCCTTATTCTATTTTCATTTGGTTTTTTGGTTATCTTCTATCAGTTTCTCTGGAATCGTCATGTGTGCTTACTATCCTATTTCTTGGTAGCTTTCGACATCTATACACTGAGAGATCATTTCGAGAAAGACGGTTTTGGGAGGGATTGTATATTTTATATACTCTAATTTCATCACTTTTAAGAGTTGGAAGACTTGTAGATTATGTCACACTAGATAATTTTAGGGTGCATGTACTGTTCTAGAAACAATTAGATACATATATTAAGAGAGAATAAGATTTGAGCTTTAGATCTCTTGTTCATGCAGAGTGTCTAGTTAACTAGTAAGTGTAGGAGTAGAGTTAGATTAAACCTAAAGATCTAAAATAGCACTGGCGGAGGGTTTGACATCCACTTCAAGAAATGAGTGACTTGAGTTTGATCGTTCGTTTCGGGTTCGGTAGAAGTCGTCCTTGAATTTAGTTCCAAAGGGATGTGTTCATATGAAATGAACAAATTAAAGCAGGCAGGGTTTGTTATGGAAGGCATACCATACAGAGACATAAGAAAGGACTTGGTTTTAGTGGAAAAGAGTTGAGAAATTAAGCGTATTCATCTAGCTTATGCCATCTAGTAATGAGATTTTCTTGTTCAATTTTAATTGAAACAAGTTAACCTTTTCTGTAGAAAAACTTGAGTCCCTTGTGTTACTTTTTTTATCACTTTAAAGTGGCGAATTTAATTTAAGCTCGACCCATATGTTATGAATTGTTGGGGGATAGTATGACTATAATCTCATGGAGCTTGCGAAATACAACCTTATGATTGTGATCATTAATTGTTGTGGAATCCACAAACTCATTTTACTTTGTTATATTTTTCGCTCATTTCTTGACATGTTTATTCTTTATACCATTATGCTCTCTCTTGCTAGCAACGCTCTTTTGTCCTTTTTTTTTTCTTGTTTGGGTCAACGATCGTTAGCAAGTTAACAGAGACAATTTCACAATGTTATTGGTCTTAGCTTGGTACTAGTTTTTTTTTTTTTGATATCAGCTTGGTACTAGTTATTTGCCCCATTATGTTTTTACTTTATGGCACTATAGGTGTACACATTTTAATGCTGAGATTTTTTATTTTAGGTCGGTGTTGGCTTACAGATTGATAAATCATGTTCCGGAAAAAGCATACTCATAATTGTCAGGATAATGATATGAGAGATGAAAAGGTAAGCAAATCATGACACTCTGAAACATATTAGAGGGAATTGGAAAGAAGTCAAGAGCTATGATATGTTCAAGGTGCAAACTGTAACTGTTCTACTATTTTGAGTATTTGACAAATCAAAATTGGTTTCCTTGGTCAACTACCTCGCAGATAAAGGAGCTCGAGACTGCAATTGGACCACTCTCTGGACGAAGTTTACAGTACTGTTCTCATGCATGTCTTGCTAGATACCTGGAGGCTCGGAACTGGAATGTTGATAAGGCTAAGAAAATGCTGGAAGAGTCTCTTAAGTGGAGGTCAACCTTTAAGCCCGAGGAAATCCGCTGGGTAAGTAACTAAACTTTAGGTAAAGCTCTTAAACATATGGAGTAGACAGAAACATCAATTTCCTTATGTTCTTCTAGTGCTACGCTGCTGCTTTCAGGAGGTTGCATTTAAATGGAAAAAATTCGGCTCGGATGGGTCTGGGTCTGGACAACACCTACTATAAAGAAGTATATTCATTGTCCGGACCCTGCCCGGTTTGAAATTCGGACAAGACTAGCTTGTTTAGACCCGTTTTGCTTAAAATTCAGGTTGTCCGATTATCCAAATTTACTTCAATTTTAAAAATTAACTTCTTATATAGAAAACCTCTTCAAATGTTAAAATATACACATATTGTAAATCCCATATGATGCAATTTGAAAAAAAGTAACGTCAATGTCTTAACAAAAATTCCAAACGATAAATCAATGTAGCATTACTAAAAATAATTCATATAATTAAACATTTAATGTAAAAAAAACAAATGTTCTAGTATAAAAAAAATGAAATTTAATTTATTCTAAAATCAAATATATCTTTAGTACATTAATTTTTATGCGTATTAGAGTAGATTAGTGTCTGTTAATCTATTTAATAAGTACCAAGTGTCCAATATGGCTTTTATTAAAGATAATTTTAACTCTATTTAAAACTCGAACCTGGTCCGGCCCGAGTCTGGGGTTACGAGACCTTGTCCAGACCCGGCCCGGTTTTAAATTCGGACAAGAAGTCTTTGTCCAGACCCGATATGGATTTGTTAAAAACATTGTTCGAACCTTTTTTATTTCGGGCCGGACAAAACCGGGTTGGCGGGTCCGGACACTAAGTTGTCAGGCCTACTGTTTATTTTACATTGATGGTTTGCATTTATTGTTAGGCTGATGTTAGTTCCCATCATGGGTGATAGGTTGGTGCTAAGTTGGGAATTATATCTTGACAAATTTTTGTTTAGATGTTAGCCATTGTCGCTGCCAGGAGACAGTCATGAGGTTTTGGTACTAAAAAACCAGGAATTAAGAAGGAAGAATATTTGGAATTCACAATATATATTTGCATGGAAAACCGTAGTGATTTTCTTCAGATTATGGAGAAGTTACATTTTGTTTATCCCTATTAGTTGTTGAGTTTAGGGGTGGGGGTAGACCGAAGTTAACTTGAGATGCATTAATTAGGAGGGATTTGAATGGTTGGGAATGCTCACCGTCAATTGCACTAAATCGAACACAATGGAAGAGTTTGTTCTATGTAGCCGACTCCAATTAATTTGGGGCTGAGGCTATGATGTTGTTTACTACGTTTATTGCCTCATGAACAGTCAAATCAGTTCCCCAACTAACTTGGGATTGAGGCTTTGTTGTTGTTGTCAAGCCAGTAGAGAAAATGAAAAAGAAATAGGTACATAATGTTCACATTATAATGCTGTATTTACTTGTTTTGACATCAGCATGAAGTGGCAAATGAAGGTGAAACTGGGAAAGTGTTCAGAGCAAATTTCCATGATCGGTCTGGGAGGCCAGTTCTTATATTGAGGCCAGGAAAACAGGTATCGACTTGTTCGCATTTCATAAGAATAAGCCTCACATCCATAAAAATTGATGTTTGTTTAAGTTTTCACTTTTGTTCAGAACACAACCTCTGCTGAAAATCAAATTCGACATCTTGTTTATCTAATTGAGAACGCAATCCTAAACCTTCCCAACGGTGTGGAGCAAATGTCATGGTTGATAGACTTCACTGGATGGTCGCTGAACGCCAACGTCCCAATCAGAACTGCTAGAGAGTGCGCAAATGTGTTGCAAAACCATTATCCAGAAAGGCTTTCTATCGCCTTTCTTTACAGTCCGCCGAGAATATTTGAAGCATTTTGGAAGGTTTGAGCTCTCTTATTCACATTACTTTTACGTGTGCATGTGCACAGCCCATAACACTTGCACTATCAATTTTACGAGTAATCTTTCATCTTTTTCTTGCAGGTCGTCAAATACTTCTTGGACGCGAAGACATTTCAAAAGGTGAAGTTCGTTTACCCGAATAAAAAAGATAGTGTAGAGCTTATGAGGTCTTTTTTCGACGTGGACAACCTCCCAGCTGAGTTTGGCGGGCATGCTAAAATGCAATATGACCATGAAGAATTCTCGAGAATGATGGCCCAGGACGATGTAAAAACTGCTAGTTTATGGGGATTCGATGACAAACTTAGTCATCTCTGCAGCACGAATGGTCATTCAAGCGCAGATATGGTTACAGAACCAATACCTCTTGCACCTCCGGCAAGCTGACCGACCCCCATTTGACAATATCAAAGAATTGATTATGAACTAGTAAACCTTGTTTATTGATAAGACTAACTCATTAGAGTGTCTTTTCTTCTCTCACATTTGTACTATGAAGCTTAAACTTTTAGGAGGTTTCATTTGAAAATTGAACAGAACCACTTGTTCTGTTTGTGCCCCAGGACATAAATTACTATGTATTAATTGCCGAGGCTCAATTACATTTAAAGGTTTGGTATCAGCAATGAAATCTGAATGTTATGCATCCATTAGGATTTTAACTACAATGTCTGTTACAACGATTGTAGTGGTTAGAACACCTCTAAAACAACCTACAAATATCCAATTAGAAAAATGTTGCGGCTGAATGGACCCAGCTTTTGCTAAACATACCACATTTTTTAAGAAAATGTGAAATGACCTAACTGCCCTCCATATAAAAGGGTTTTTTGCTCTCACCGTACCCCACTCATCCCATCCACCCATACCACAATCACGCCACCGCTCACCCTCTCTCAATTCGCACTCACCTTGGGCCCTAATTCGATTAAATTGGGCAAAATCACATCGATTCAATGGCATGAGTATAATTCCACATCTCTTTTGTGTCGATTTCGGGGTTTTCTTGGGATTTTTGGTCGTTTTTTAGTCGATTGTATTGTTGTGGTTGAGTTTAGTGCTTCGATTTGGAACTTGAATCTTGCATTTTTGACACAAAATATTGATGGAATCGAGAATATCAAGCGACTTCGAGCAAAACCCAATAATATTTTAGTTGTTTTCATGTATTTTTTAGAGTTTTGAAAAAAAAAAATTGTCCGTTCTTGTCGCTTGTGGGTTGTGGACACTCAAGGTCGAGACTTCTTCAAAGGTTTCGGTCAGTTCCCACCAAGACATAAAAAAAGATCTTGGTGGGAGCCAAGTGAGACCAAGTTGCCTTCCATGAAGACCGAGACCTCTTCAAAGGTTTCGATGGGATTTAGATTAAGTCGGTCGAAACCTCTTTTGAGGTCTCGTCCATGTATGGCCAAAACCCACAGGCTGAGGAGTCAATAGTATATTTGAGTAAAGGGGTATATATTTAACAAAAAGTGGGGTACATTTAGCAAGGGTATTTTAGGAACTTTAGATAAAAAAAGGGGTACGTTTAGCAATTAAAAATAAAAAATTAGGGTATGGTGAGTAAACGGGGTATGTTTAGCAAAAACTGGGGTACGTTTAGCCGCACCCTTTGAAAAATCGACTCATTAGAAACTAAAAAAAAAAAAAGCAAAAATGTAAAGATACACTGAAACTAACTTACGACTCATTGATTAAGAAACATTGATAAAGAAGGAATTACCCCAATCAAATCTCTTTTGCACTTTGTTCATACAATAAACAACATATCTAATTAGATTTATGGAGATTGGTCCATCCTTGTTGTGGTGCATCTTCAACAACGGTTTTGCGTGGATTTGTATGGCACGCTAGATTGATTTTGTCTTTAATTTTTATTTTATAGTCAATTTTCTTCCATAGTTGGAAGTATTTGATTTATATTCTCCTCGTTGGGAAGATTTGTTATCTGTTTTGTGGTTCTAGTAGTTTTTTGTATTGTCATAAGTTTCAACATTTTAGGAGTTGTAACGGCCCAATTATTAATTGTTGTTATTTATGAAGTCATTACAGACGTGAATGACAGGTCGAACGCTCGTGGACCCTGCAGCTAGGTCAGAGCACGTTCGGATTAGGTATACAGTCCATTTTGTGTGTTTTTTTTTTGCGATGTATATGTTCAATTTAGTTAAATTGCATCACAATATGTGTGTTTATATTGTTTATATCGAGCGAGACAATGTAATGGGTATTCGCCTCAGGTAGTGTGTAGACGCAGGTACCGAGTGGGCGAATGATTAGTACACTAGGCTGAGGGTTCATATACACAATAAATGATAAAATGCGATAAATAATTAATATAAAATGTTGTATATACGTTAGTGATGCCAGGATACGCGTTTGGTACGCGGAACAGTTCGAGACCGGATGTCGGAACACTCGTGAATTAGTTAGTTTGTTGTGAGAATAAGGATAAGTATGAGAAAAAGTCTCTAATTAAGTCACCTTTAAAAAACTTGTTAACTCCACAAAGAGCCATTGGATCAAGCCTTGGGATGACCACAACACTTGAGATGACATTTTTGGTATATAAAGTGAGGAATTCACACTCTCGCCACATTTTTGGTATATAAAGTGAAGAATCCTTTATATGTTTGGGACGAGCGCGAACCGCAACGACGAGCCGAGGTGGCCCGAGAACCCCAGAAGGCATCTCTAGTTCAGACGCCGCCAGGGGCATCATGGGGGTTAAAGCCTACGACGCCACCTGCGACGTACAAACTAGAGACCATTCACAACTCCATGCATTAAATGGCGTCGTGGGGGTGGAAGCGCGAAGATGTCTGTTCACGGCGATGCCTTTAGCGACGTCCCAAACAGTAACGGAAAAAGGAATTAAAATAAATTTGGCCTATTGGGGGTTTATCTAGGGGTTATATAACCCATATGAGGGGTTTAATAGGTGTTTTTAACGATAATTTGGTATAGAATAAGGATTTTCAAGGTTTGGGGATTGATTAGATTTATCAAAAATTAGGTTTTTAGGTTGATTTGGCAGGTAGTTGACACACGGTTGGTGGTGTGTATTGGCATTGACATTAGTGGAGCACGGTTTGAGATATGTAGTATCCCAACTAAAATTTACTTTGAGTATTTACTGCCTGAATATTTGAATTCATGTCCTGTTGTTCAATTATTCTCATTTCCAGTATTTATTTATGGTCGGTTGAGTTTACTCCCGCCGAGTTTATTCTATTGCATTGGCATTGTCGCACACTAGGCTATTGAAACGACCCAAAAAATTTAACCCGTGCCACGTGTCAAAACAAGTGGTACATGGGCCCACATCGTGGTACAGTCTTCAATTCTCGATCGTCGACACCGAAGTATGTTAGTTTTGTGTGGTGTTTGTATTATATTGTATTTTTTTGTGCAATTTCAAAGTTCTAACGTGTGAGGACGTTTATGTACGAACGTTGGTAGTTTGGGGGGACAAAGTTAATTAAAAACACTGATAAAATAGAAACTCTAAATTTATCAAAATAATTGGTACACAAATTGACTGAGTTTGCAAGACACGCGGAGTGCAGCGCGAGTCAAGTCCGGATTGCACAAAGGATGAGGTAGATAGGCTAGAGTGAGGAGCAAGTCAACTAAAGTCACCCAATTGAATTATCAAAGTTGGTGGATGAGATTGTGAAAAGACCATAAGGGCAGTAAATTTGTAAAGGGTATGGATAAGGGTGGGAGTATTTTGGTCATTTGACCAAAATACCCAAATATCAACACACTACCGCCACCACCATTCTCAAATTGAAAGAGAAGAAGGAGAGATCGAGGAGAGGAGAGTGGGGGTTTGCTGGAGAGCGTGGACGTGACATCGAGGCGAGATTCAGGTAAGGTAGTTGTTGATTTCATTGTTGGTGTTGTCGAGGTCGTTGTTGAAGGGTTGTGAATTTAAATGATGAAAATGAGATGTTGATGATGGTAGATTGGTGGTGATTGTTGTTGTTATTAGCTATAAAAAAAAAAAAGAAAGAAAGAAGCGGCATGCACAACGCTGGGATGAACAGTGGGAAATTCTCTCTGTTCAATCCCAGTGAAGAAAATGGAGAAAACGGGTCGGGTCAAGGTGATCCGACCCGACCCAGTTGGGCCAGTCCGAGCCTGACCTGGTTGGACCGAGTCTTGGTCTGACCTGGTCAGGGCGGTCCAGACACCAGACCCGACCCGGGACCCCACCCACCCCTTATTATATTAATAAATAATTATTTATTTCAATTAAATATATAAAAAAGGGATTTTAATTGAAATAAAATTTCAGAAAAATAGGAAAGATTCAGGAAAAATTCAGAAAAATTATAGAAAATTATATTTTTCATCAAATAAAGAGAAACTTGGGAATTTCTATGAAAAGTGAAGTATTCGGGGTTCTTACGAGACTTTATGTCAGGGTTTTTGCCTTGAAAAACATGAAATTGGCAAAAATAGTTAAAAATTTGAAAAAATCATAGGAAAATTAAGGAAATTGATATAAATTGCATTATCAGGATTATTGTACACAAGGACCGTAAGGGCGTGTCGAAGTTCGTGTTAGCGAGAATTAGCTTAGATTGGAGGTAAGTAAACGATTGAGGAACACTACAGTTATTTCATGAGCTTTGAATTGTTTATTGATATTGTTTCGATGCTATCTTGTCATTCCATTCTTATGAGTTGTCCAAGGCAAGTGTGTCAAGCGTGATCCTTGCAGAATTTCAGGCTCGTGGTGTATTATACCGGGGTTTACGGCTGGGGATACGTAATTGGTTGTGATGACATGTACGGGGTGAGAGTTTTCCACCATATTGCTGGGGACTTTGCACTCACGTATGGGTCTTAGAGGAGATTTTGTCCTCGACTCCTAGCCTTTAAGGAGATTTTGTCCTCAGCTCAACGACTTTGATTGGTCGGGACCACTTGTGCCTTTCTTTTGTATTCCGGGACACTCAATTTCGATTGCTCATTTATTTATTCACAGTCTTTATATATTCATGCGCTCCCTGTCCTTTCTTTCTATCTGCATGAATTGACTGTTATTTATTTAATTTGAAATACTGCATTTATCATTGTTCCTATTTGGCGTTACTTACCTAGGCTCGTCATTCTTCCATTTGACTAAGTGCAGATCCGCAGTCCAGAAAAGGAAAGGTAATGCAGTTAGGCGATATACTTTGAGCAGCCTTCCTCTGCTGACATAGGTGACTTTTTTGTTGCATTAGTTACTTATATTGTTTTTGTACATGGGGTTATGGGTTGAGAGATTGTATGACATTGATGACACTCTCCTTGCTTTACATGGTATATATGATATACATGGTTCCCACACCCTAGGTATTTGTACTAAATTGGAGCTTTCGAGGTTAATTGATTAGTTGAGATTTATTGATTCCGCTTTATACTTTGATAACTCGCTAATTAATTGACTTTACTTTTAAATGATTAATAAATGATTGAATGGTAAGGATAGGCTCACTGGCCGGCGCGACTCGGCGGGATTGGCTTGGGGCTCGCTCGGGTCCAGGCCGGGTGGCGCCCGATTCTAAGATTGTGGAATTTGTGGTCGTCACAGCTATAACATGTGTTTTAGGGGTACGTCGATGGATTGTCGACCCGACTGCTGATTTTTCCTATATACATGTCGGTGCACCGTGGTCTACGCTGGCTACCGAGCGGACTCAGGGATTTCAGTCAGTTCAAGTTTACTCACTGGTGGTGCTTGGGTGATAGTCCGAAGTATGGTGCTAGTTCGACCTAGATCGTGCACGTACTTTAATTCACTACTATTAGATATACATGCGAATGTCCTTCCCAGTTGCCTGATTCTTTTCTTCCGCATGTTTACTTAATAGTATTTTGATTCCAACATTTATTTTGATTATTTACTCGGTGAAGTTCCTTGGGATTACTCACTTTGGACTTGTCATCTGTTTTGGTGTGATAGCTGAGTGCAGACCCCAGTACAAGCAAAGGGAAGTGCAAGCTAGAGGAATTTCTGTGATTGACTGTTTATTCCTGACTCATACGTTTGTTTACTTTTATTGTTTTATGTTGGGTGTTGGGGCATGAGAGTACTTGGACATGTATATGACCTGTTGAGGTCCATTTTGATCCATTTTGATACTTCGATGGAGCATGGTTGAAATATATATATATATATATATATATATATATATATGAGTACTTCTACCATGGGAACCAAATATATACTCATGCTATGGGTACACTATTTAGAACCATTGAATTTTAAATCCAACACATTAATCAAGACGACATAAATGCACAACACATTTTTAAAGGTTCCAATGGCATGGATATATATTTGGTCTACATTGTAAAATTTCCCTATATTATATATATATATATATATATATATATATATATATGTAGTTGATACTTGAATGGGTTTTCCACACTAGGAAAAAAATGCTCTTTACATAATTTACATTTCATATTTTATTGATTTACTTATTCAAGTCTTCAGCTGAATATTTTAAAGTTTAAATAGATGAAAAAGAATCCATAAACTAACTTCATAATGTAAAATTTGAACAATGATATAAAAGTTAGCAAATTTTAAGTTGACAGATGCTCATGGTGCGCGTGGAACACAACTTAACAAATTTTAAGTTGACAGATGCTCATGGTGCGCGTGGAACACAACTGGGCCGGTTCTAAGTAGGGTTGTTGACCCCCAGTGCATGACGCGGCGATCTCAAATTTTTGGAGCCACTACAGAACTGTTTCAATTTCGCACTTACAACCAAATTAATGGTTTTTTGTTTGAACAAATAGATTAGTGAATTAATGTACTTGATTCTATGTTTCATCCAATATTGAGCCATAAATGATAAATGAAATTTCGATTTCTCTCCAAAAAAAAAAAAAATTCTAAAAGATTTAAAAATCACACCATTAATTGTACTGAATTGACCGTGAAAGAGTTCGATCAGCACAACCAATCTCAACTAAAAGACACAACTCACACAAGAGAATAAAGACAACTCACACAAAACACATAGTTACATCATGTCTTATTCCATTCATTTATTACAAAGCTGATACAGAAGGAAGCTCAACTGCCATGAATGATCATTTTCAGGACTGCCAGTACCAAGGAAGCAAAGATACAATGACACAGGACCTGACAAACATTATTCAGTTCAATGTAATAGAGCTTCAGATGCATGGCAAGGGATGTTCAGACAACTGATCATCAATTTTTTGTTATACCAACAATCAACATAATCCGGGTCTCTACAATACTACGAATCGAGAGCACCACAATGGGTGGAAGCAGTATAATAACTGGGACGTTAAGCTCATCGGAACCACACCATTCACTGCTCAGCCTCGCTCGAAAGCTACTTTTCAGTGACAAAACTTCTTTTTTATCAAACTTGTTACATAAAATATATCTACCAAAGCATATAAAACAAATGATCACTGTGTAGGTTATTAGGAAAATTTCTCACTTGACTGGGTTTTGCCTTTGGATGTTGGGGAGTAAAAGTAAATGTTTTGAGGAAGAGGGTACCAAAATGAGTCACATTTACAAGAGCCGCCTTTTGAAAGTTTTTGTAGTCGCTTGGTACGTGCGGACCAATAAGCCCACTCCTATCCCAACTCCCACGCATATTCCAAGGCCGATACCAACACCAACCCTCACTCCGGCGTTGAACCAGGAGAGCTCACCGTCTTCCCCTTCTAAGTAGTCTCCACCTGAGTACAAATGGTTATACGCTTCCTCACTTTCTGGCTTGTAGTCTCGATATTCAGATACCTGTGCACAGATATAAAGGGATTTTAACAAAATGAGGAGAGGAGCCTTCATCGATAAAAAAAAATGAGGAGAGGAACCTACTGGTAATGCAAGAAAATCAAAGTTGACAAGCAGAAATGTTTCAGTTATAATAATTCAAAAGAGAACCTGTTGGATGTATATATATTAATGAATAAAAAAACCAACAAAAACACAGCTGCTGAAAATCAAAGCTATTTGTGCAATCTTCTCCTCAGCTAATTTATAGGTTGGATGCTCCCATGAACGAAAAAAAAGAATATTGAGGTGGATCTCGATAATTCATCCCCTCCTAGATGCTGTGAATTCTTCTTCACAACGCGGTGGTTAACAATAGACAAAATAATTGAAAATCAATGACATTAAAATTGAATTAGGAGCTTTTATTTACATATGGGTACACTCTTGGATCATAAACACTTGACAATGTTCAATTGTATATTGTATCGACGTCAATGACAAATAATTAGTGAACTCCATAACTCCCAGAAACAAAATTAACAATGAAACATCTTATGCAATAAAAAGACAACTATAGATTGACATATATTGCTCCAAGGGCTTGGAAGGCTATTCAATAGCACAATATCTATGATGTCTAACCCAAACCATATTCTTCGGGAAAGGTAATGGATGCTGTAAATAGAAAAGCAACTAACCGTTGTAATTGTAACTTAAAATCTACTTCTATACGCCATCTGAGAAATATGTCTCATGAATCAAAACTACAGCTTAAGTCAATATCACCGTTGTGCCTGAAAAGATTCTATAAGGAGAGAGATCACAACAGTGTAATGCTTTTGCCATCTATATTTATTTCATGAAGGCATTGAATCTCCCAATGCCACGATCTCCAAATGATGTGGGTAGTAATGGCAGGTAACGTTATAGGAAATGAGAGATGAGAAAATCATGTACACTTTTTGTCTCAACTGAGGAAAAAGTCCCATATGGTGCACTTTGCCAGGAATCAGGATAAGGGCTCATCTTCTAAATTGTCTGCAGCTTCATGCCAGGTAGTAGAAAGGGACCACTGGACATGCTATCTTCAAAATGTATAAGAATACCAAATCAACATACAAGTATGATCTGCTACAAATTAGAAACTTTTACAGTGAAAGACTGGTCCAGACAAAATTGGCACAACATAGTTGATGGAGACTCCCACCATCATAAGGTTTGGGAAAAGATCATCCCCACCCCCAAGTACAAAGAGTGTAGATTCAAGTTCAGTGCCATCAGATATCTCAAGCATTACCATTGTTCTCAATGGTTGTGATATCAGCCTAAATTCATGAAAATTATGTAGAACACCACGTAAATCCAGAGACAGAGAAAAAGTCTCTAAAGTCATCTAACATGGCCTTTGAACTGACAGTGTTACACATTTTAATATAATTAGAATAGTAGACGATGGAAGTTAACATACAAGCAGAAGAATGAAGCATATAAAACTGCCTAGAATGTCAGTGAATGAACAAATATGAACATGCAAAGAAAAAAAAAAAAGATGGCACAGTTTCTTGTTTTCTCATGGTGCAACAATAGCAAGAAGATTCAGATGAGAGCAAAATAAAAATAAAGAAAACGTGAGACTGAAGAGTTCGAACATGTTACTCAAAAAGAACACCTACATCATTCTAGGTTCTAACACAACATACTGATCGTAGTTGTAAACTACACTTAGTAGCAACAAAACTTAAGTTGGGCATTATATACAGTTATTTTAGTACACAAATTCCTAGACTCGCATGCACTGAGCTATTTGAGAATACAAGCAGATATCATAAACAATTTCTTCTAATAATCGATGAAAAGAAACTGGCTCCACATAAGATAACTTAAATAAAAAAAAAACAAAAGATAAAGTTGCAAAGTTCTGAAAAAGTGCATCCATTACATAATCTGGTAGAACATAAAGAATGACCAGACAAAAAAGAGTAGTCTATGAGCTTTAAATTGCTATATATCATGCCCATACCCTCTGACCATTCAAGATAAGGTTCATGCTTCCAGGAAAAACATTCACATTTGAGTAACAGGTGATGGGTGTTTTGGGAAAAAAGAAAACATGTTCCAGCGTAGGAAACATTAGGCACCCATAACAGAAAGCTAAAGCAAAATAGTTTAACGATGAAATTACGCAAAATGCTAACAGATACAAAAACTCAACATTGCTTCAAAAATAAAAAATAAATAAAATTCAAAATTAAAGAACTGGTATTACGTTTTAATTAAGTTTGAAAATCAAGAGCTTTAACTGGTTTGTACCTGTAAATCAAGCTCGGATGGAACTTTTTTCTTGTATTCCGTTGTCTCATTCTCTGGGATTGAATCCAGCGTTCCCTTCCTAGCATTCTTTCTCCGAAAAGACAGCTGCATAGTATTTGTCAAGATAATTGGAGTGCCAGAGAAGCAACCAGCAACATAAACCTCTATGGTCGGCGATGGTGATTCAGGACCCAAGTGTTGTTTTCCCCTCAAAAAGCCCGAGCCTACTACCAGCTCCGATTGGCAATTCATGCTCCACTTCTTACAATGGCTTTTCGATTCCCCAACAAATCCATTGGCACTAGACATCTCCAAAACCCCAGAAAGCACAAGATCTTCCCTATCATAAACCTCAAACTTCACACTCCCCGTCATCCTTATACTATCAGTGCTAACGAAAGTAGCTTCTTCAGATTTCCTATCAACTCTATCTCTTCTCAATAGTGAAAAGACCCCATCGGAGTATATGCTACACCTCACACCATTCACTTCAAGCAGCGTGTCGGGGTCTAGCGGGATATGATTGAGTCGGAGAAACTCAGGCGTCGATCCATCAACTTCACAATTACTAACTCTCACATAGAAAACTCTCAATTCAAGCCAGGAGGACGCTAATTTGCCGCACGGTAGATAAGGCGAGCCCTTAACAATCTTCTTGCAACATAGATGATCAACGACCTGTTCGTCCTCGCCCGCAGTCCCCTGAGGACCCTCCATTGCTCAAAATCAATTTTCCAATTCAGCACAACTCTTCCAGTCTGATTGAATTGACAACTTAATATATTCCATATGAATGAAAATCAGATAAATTTGAATAAAACCTGCACCATGAATCCATGATCAACACAACACTACTGAGTACTCAAACAATTGGGCTTAAATAGCACAAAAAGAAACAAAATTTCAGATTTTTATGGATGGAAATGAAAACCCCAATTCAACAAATAATCCCCATAACAATTAAAAACTAGTCCCAAATCAAATACTCAAAAGATGAAACCCTAATTCTGAATTTCAACAAAATCCACAAAAAGGGCATCGAATTGATCCAATTCTTTTCATACCTTGAACTGGTCCTTCTGCTGTTCTTTCAACGAATCAAACAGAATAATCGAAGACAAAATCAGAGCAGTGGCGCTCTTCCCTTAATTCCTCTCAATCTAGCGCATACCCAATCACACAGAATTCCTCCCCAAACTCTGTTGGTGACAATCAAATACCAGTCTTGGATGAGCCCCCGAATCGCTTTCAGAACAGAGACACCTCCAAATCAGCCTAACTTTGAAATTCCTGGATGAATTCTGGCCAAGTAGAGATGCAGAGCAATAAAATCAGTATCAATCAATCACACCCACAAAACCATGATTTGAGTAGACCTCATACACAAAATCAAAAACCCACAAACCACTTTTTTTTTTTAATTCGTTCTTTAATTGTGGACGTGAGAAAATCTGGAATGCCCAATTTTCTAATTTCGAAAAACTTTCTAAATCAAACGAGACTATGAAAGAGAGAGCATGAAAGAATGAATGTATATAAGGATGATTCGGAACTTAATCTTATCCAAATACACAAAGCACTGAGGGCATCTTTGTCGCTGAAAGCTACGTTAACGTATACAATTTTTTATTTTTTTTACAATTACACATAGAGAGAGTAAAAAACAAAAAAAGTGAATCTAACTCTTGCCTGCTCTGTATTGAACTACAACGGCAGAGAGAGAAATTTCACGGCGTCCATGGAAGGTTTTGCTCTGTTTATGATTGGTTTGTTTGGTTTTGTTGGGAGGGTAGTGAGAGTGGAACGAGAGACTCGTTTGGTGAGATGTAGATTAGATTCAACCACTCCTTTTTTCATGGGAGGTCGTTCAAACTTGCTGAGTTACAGACAGTTACATCTCTTTTATTTACCGACAGATGGACAACGGAGGAGAGCAAATTACCGACTGTAATTGGGCTTGTTGGGCCTTGGTTTATGAAAGCCCAAAGGCCGCCCGACACTACGTTGGCAACTTTGCCGTTTCTGTAGATATTTCACTTTCAAAAAATACCACCACTACCAAGTACGAACCGCCCTTAACCAGTTTGAGTAATGAGAACTGAAATAATTTTAAGAGTTTTCTTTGACTTAAGGCGAAAATAATAATAATAAAATAAAATAAAATAAAATAAATAAAATTATGGTACTAACACTATTTTTATTTTTTTTGCTTCAGTGGAAGTCAAACCACAACCTTTCAAAACCTTACATTTTGGTAAATGATGTGATGTCTTTACTATCTCATCAGAGATGCTTTGACATAATACTAACACTAGTACTATACAACAAAATTAATTAAGCTAACGAGTGAGTTATACGTGAAAACATAAACTGATTGATTTGAGTGGAAAAGGATTTAGTTTTTTTTTTTTTTTTAACAAATGAGACATGGACTAGGTGGCACTAGTATCACGTAAAAAATGAAGAAAAATTACAAGATATGTTTCTGTCTTATTTGTTTGTTTTTAAAGTCAAAAAGTTGGAACACCCCGGTTGTAAAGGATTAGTCAGTATCCACAAAATGGTTCTAGATACCTTCAGAACTAATATATCATGCATGGTAAGGTCAAATATTCGTTGGAATAAAAATCAAAGGAAAAGTCGTCGACACATTTCAATTGGTTATCAATTTATGTTTTACATATGTATGCATTGTTTTTAACCATTAATGTTCGTTTAACAATTAATTAAAATTTAGTTGATGGAAAATGACTGCATTGCATGCACACGTCGACACGCACCCCTTCAGCAAACTCAGTCAATTATACATGTGGCAAATGTATAAAAAAGTATGCCTCCATGATTTTTTTTCTTATTAATAGATGTGTAGAAACTTCAAGAAAGTTTACAAGAATTAACTCTAGACAAAAGTAATCCCATAATAACCAAAAGTGAAATGCTAGGTAGCGTCCGGGGGTTGGGATTAGTCAGCCGAAACCTGGATACTCTCAAGTAAATTAAAAAAAAAAAAAAAAAAAAAAAAAAAAAAAAAAAAAAAAACTATGATGACTTACTACGAACACTCTTATGAGCATCCACCTTTTTTTATTTTTTTTTAACAATTTTATAGTCATAGTGAGTGTCCGTAATGAGTAACCTTAGCATTATCCTCAAACATAAAATTTTAAAAAAAGTAAAAAGAAAAAATTAAAAATCACAGTGCGTACTCTTAATGAGTGTCAATAGTGGGTCACTTTAACATTTTTCTAACCAAAAACATGAAAAATGGGTTCTTAATTGTTCCTACAAAAAAGTTGTACAAACCCAGTTCTCATGCAAAAAATGGTTCCACGTCTCATGCGCAACCGCTGTTGTTTCTTCTAAAACTTAATACTTGAAAACCACGCGCCGGCCTCAAGCTTGATAAGTTTATAAGTATGCATTTTTCTCGACTAACTTGAAACTCGACAGTATCATGAAAAAATCGACAAACTTGCAACCCCGCTAAAAAATCTCCGGATGTTACATAGAGTTGGACAAAAACCGAAACCTTAACCCCTTAACCAAAACCAGAAGGCTCTCCATTTGTTCCTAAACTCCAATGCCATGGGGATCACAGTCGACAGACATCACCACTAATTTTGGGCAACCTATTAAGTGCTTATTGCAGGCACAACCAAAAAGGCGAAAACAACATTTGCTGATATGCAAACACTCATAACGCATGTACTACAGGAGAATTCAAAGTGGAGACTAAAAGGGATGGCAAACAAATCGCAACATGAATTGACTGAAAAATGCACTTCGCTTGCATTCACGCCTTGTTACAACCAGCCCTTCTTTTCTTTTTTTTATTTGATCTTGGAAAGAGTGTTAAATGTAAATCAAGAAAGTTTTTGGCCCCTGTAATTGTTCGCCAAATATGGACCTCAGACTACAGTTAGTTTATTTAAGAGATGATGGTGAGAGTGGAAACGAAACTGTCCAAACTCTAAGAAGTACTGTTCAGAGAGTTAGCACTGGAATCCACCACATTTATCTTAATCAAACGAAGCACTCAAGAAAGAATGATAACACTAGCAAAGTGATTATAGAAATACAGAACACATTTCAATCAAATGCACTCTTGAAAAATGATAGCACAGCAAACCACATGTTTAGTTCAGTGGTTAGGGGTGTACATGGATCCAATAATCCACCGATTCAATTTGATTCGATCCAAATATTGCGAATTGGATCGAAGTTTTATAACTAATGACCAGATTGAATTGCAAAAATGTCAATACACACGGATCGGATCGACTTGCGGATTGTATATGTACAATTTGCCGATCCAATCCGGTTCGATCGAAATACTATATACATATAATTCTAACCTTATAAATTCATATAATTCTCATATCTCAAGATTCATCGATAGTTTCTAATCTTAAGTAAAATAGATAAATGATGTTCATAAGCCATAAAGATTTGAAGAGGAATCAAACTCAATGGTTGTTTTATCTACCAATATTTAATTTTTTTGTTGTATTGTTTAGCTTTCGAACTCGAACTTTTAATTTTTTAGTCAAATTTTTAATTTGGTCATAAAATTTTTGTATTAAGTTG
This sequence comes from Stephania japonica, assembly GCA_039657345.1. Classification (NCBI taxonomy): domain Eukaryota; kingdom Viridiplantae; phylum Streptophyta; class Magnoliopsida; order Ranunculales; family Menispermaceae; genus Stephania; species Stephania japonica. Next base: position 9,484,429 of record CM077559.1, on the reverse strand, counting down.
AATCAAGTATATTTTCTAGTACAACATATCATGCACTTTATTTTATGTTGTTCAACAATTATGAAATTGTTCTTAACCAATGTGCATATTTTAATTATGAGATAACTATATGATGGCAATCCGCGAACTTCGATCTAATCCGCATTTTATTAATTAGATTGAAAAGTTAAATAAGTTGGATCAAATTGAAATTTCTCAATCCGTAATAATTGTATTGAGTAGCGAGTTGACCTTAAATGGATATCCGGCCACGTACACCCCTATCAGTAGATGCCACCTTCAATGCGTCCCTACTTAAGGGCTTGGCTTGATTCTCAAACAACAACATAAAAAAGAAAGGGTCGTTCACTACATCTACAAGCATCCTAAATTCCTAATTGTACCTCCGCAATACGGGTTCCACTTAAACCTGTTCATGGGCCGAACCCGAACTTAAGAATTTTAGCCCAAGTCCAACCCACCATATGTAGGCCTACACATAGACCCACAAACCCATATATAAATATATAAATATTAAAAATATAAAAATAAAACATTTATATTCAATTAATAAATTTTTTATGAACATTTTCCATAACTTTTTACTTCTATGGATATATTATATATTCTTTTGTTATACATAGAGCTCAAATGGTAAAGATCATCTAACGTGACTATTGTGTCCCAAGATCAAATTCCACCTATATATCACAAATTATTTTTAAATATTTTAGTCACTAACTTATATTCAGGCTAACTTGAGCTTTTTAAGATGGTCCAAGCCCAACCCACTTGAAAGCGGACCCAACTAGAATCGGACCCGTGCCGGGCTTTTCTTAAAAATAACTACCAAAGCCCAATAATTTGTTAATGGGCTTGGGCGGGCCGAGCGGGTACCCAAGCCCATTATCAGGCCTAGGACTCACTTCCACACGAAAAAGAACGCAGTCTACCATAACAAGAAAAAAGAATGACAGGTTAACTTGTTTGCATAAGATCTTCTCTTTCAATAAATTGAAGTACTAAAGTGTCTCTACATTTCCCAAAACATAATTAAGGTGTTTCCTATTGTCATTTTAGAGGTTTAATCTACTAATTACTGGGGTTGGAAGTTTAACTACTGAAGTACACAGAAGTCAAAAATGTTCAGAGTAACCATCAAAGCCTGCACTTTTTAGGCCAACTTACAACCATACAACATAACTAATGTGATATACTGTACAAGAAGGTCAGTAAAAGAGAACAAGATAACCTTACAGTAACTCCAGCGGTTACAGGTCATTGGATTGCAGGCACTCATCCACAAGTTGTCGAAGGTTGGGATTCTCCAATGCAGCAGCAACTCTTTCTTTGTCGTTCAGTTGCTTGTTAACTGCAGAAAAGTTGGATCTACGTTAGGATAAACCTAATGTATGTAAGATATTCGGAGTGTGTAATTGCAAGGAAGCTAAAGTATATTTGTTGGAACATGCAGGCGCCAGTAACAGTTAGGGTGTCATTTCTATGTGGTTCGGTCAAGACCTAGTTACATTAAAATTAAGTAATCTCATTAACACACTATTAATCTGATTCCATTAAGATATAGGCAAAATCTTTATAAAATAGAAAATAAGCATATCTGAATTATATTAAACTATGGAGATGGAACGACAAAGAAAGAGAAACAACTATAGTGATTTTTTTTTGATAAGAAAGAAACTTTTTCTTGCCCCTCATGGGACTCGAAGCCCCCCACTCTCTTGCAACATTGCCACATACCAAACAATTGGGGCCCACTTGCTTGGTACAACTACAACTACAACTACAACTACAACTACAACGATTTGGGCATATTGAAAAATATAAGAAATTAGACATGCCAACGAGGAAGAGAACTGCATTATTGTCTACCTGATTCTTCATTTGCATGAGATCCAGGAGATACTTTGATGTCCACCTACAAAATGTAGGGTCAGCACATTGGAGAAGAATAATTTGGAATAAAAAAAATTAATATCGTAAGTCATGATGAGTTACTTGACTTTTCTTTAAGCAATATGTATGTTAGAAAAATCCAGGTATTCATTTTTTTTTTTTTTTTTTTTTATAGGAAACAACTTTTGTATTAGTAAAGAGAGTTTACAATTACAAAAGCAAAATGGAGAATAATCAAAACAAAATTTGAAACATATGATCAATTCACCCACAACATCTAGTTCTCACTCATGCAATTAAAATCTGCCAATTCCTAATGCACTCATTAATAGAAAAGCCAAGGTTTTTCATTGCCACTAGCCATGTTGCCACATGATATTGATACTTGATGTAGTCTAAAAGATACTCCTGTGAAGAACATTTATCATAAAAATCCTTCTATTTCTTCTTTTAAGCCATACATAACAAAACACCAATAGCACTGAAACATTCCAAGCAACTTTGAAAATCTATGGTCCCTGATATAGTAGAATATCCAAACCTTGAGATACGCATTTTATGGGTTTGAAGAGACTCCAAAATATACGTCCGGTCCTATTAACGAAATTGACCCGGAATAAGATCAAAAAAACTTTCCTTAAACGTAAAAAAGTTATAGCATCTCCAATGGCATTGTGGATTGAGGGAGGATGTGTGCCACGTAGGATAAAATAGACATTGAAGCAAAAAAGTTTTCTCCAATGAGGGTGTGGATTGAAAATGTGCCGATGATGTGGCATAGAAAAAAGTAGACACCGTCTACCACACCCTCTATTTCTAGAGGGAGCAATAGGCAGTGTCTTTTATTGCCAACTCATCGAAATAACCAAAAATACATTGAAAATATGTTAACACAAGAAAACTGAAAAAAGCATGGAATAGTGTTCCGTTATTTTATGTCGTGATAATTATAAATGAATTAAAAGATCAATACAAACTCTAGCTATTGATTTTTTTTTATATTAAGATGAGATGACATTTTTTTATTATGTATCAAATATATAGCTGTTAAACGGCTTCAAAAAAAAAAAACCTTGGTAAACTAAAACACAATCATTTTTTTATTAAATGGAAAAAAATGCCACCACTTTTTATATATAACAATAATATATTAGTAATATAAAATATGGGTAGTTTGTCAAAATTAATGGGTACTTAGAAAAAATATATATATAAGACGTGCTTTTAAACTATACTACTTTTTTTTGAAAAATCATATTGTTATTTATATTTATATAAAAAATGGCTTAGTAATAATATGCTATTTGTTAAAATAATATAATTGATTTCTTAATTTGAACGTTAATTATTTAATAATTATTTCTAACTTAAAAAGTTATCAATTGAAGGAGGCAATTCATATTGTGCATTGGAGAAAAATTTTGGATGTCAATGTCTATTTAAGCCACCTATGATGGATATCCTCTCCACATTGATGACATGGCAAAAATTCACGGCCACAATCCACATTTTGCATTGGAGATGCTCTTATATTCGGGGACGAGATCTCCAAATTTATGAGATTCCACTAATTAGGGAAAGATTTGTGAGAAATTTCCTGGTCAAAAGGGGCGACATCTCCAGATTTATGAGATCCCACTAATCAAGGAATAATTTGTGGGATCTTTCCTAGTCAAAAGGGCGAGATCTCCAAATTTATGAGATCTCACTAATTAAGGAAAGATTTGTGAGAACTTTCCTGGTCAAGGGGCGACATCTCCAAATTTATGAGATCCCACTAATTAGAAAATGATTTGTGGGATCTTCCCTAGTCAAAAGGGATATTGAGGAAGCTTGCCTAATTAAGAGAATGAGACTCGGAAGGCAATAAATACGATGGTTTAAGAAATAATCAATATTGGAAACACCATAATTATATATTAGAAAGGGTAAATCTCCAAAAGTCGCACACTGATTACGCTTTACAAACCTAAAAGCCTTTCTATTCTCTATTCTGACTTAGGCATCGGAGTATTTCTCCCGGAACCCCCCCTAGGATCTTTCTTGTAGGTCGCGCCGCCAGGAAGTCAAACGATAAGTCCGAAATGCTCCTCGCGAAGATCCATGTTCCATATCTCGGGGTTACGGTTGACACAACAGTCCCAATAAGGAAAATAGGCTTATCCAATCATTAATGTGCCTTCCATTCTTACCAAATTCAATGCACATCTTTGTCCAAATACCTCTTGTAAAGCTACACTCCAAAAGTAAATAATCCAAAAACTCGTCATCCTTGACATAAAACACACCAGTTGGGTGAGAGATTGGTGTTAGGCATCGTTCTTTGCAAGCTATCACATGTAACGATCTTCCTAAGAGAAACAAGCCAAGCAGAAACTTTGATTTAATGAGGAACAGAGGCTATCCAAATGAAGTTGTGTGGGGTAAAGTGATGGCAACTTTCGGAAGCGGTGAGTTGATTAAACATGGATTTACAGGTGTATTGGCCACTGTGTCAAGTATCCAGCTTCTTTTATCATTGATCACGGGAAATATTCTAATGGGCTCTATGGATGTCAATAAAAGTGTCAACTCACTAGCTTCTCTCTCGCTCAACGTTATGGAGAAATGGAAATTCCAACAAGTTGAGTTCACATCTGCCAGAAATTCGGAAACCATGGCAAAATGTTTTTGGCATATGTTAAAGAGACTTGGAAAGCTATTAGAGAACAATAGAAGCTCTAGACAACCAGGGAAAGCATGGTACATTGAATTAACATTTTAAAGAGCCCTTGCCTGTTCTTTAGACTTCAATCATCTCCAATTAAAAACTTTAGGCAGAAGCACTATCAAGTGGGAGTTGTGCAGACTACCCCACACGCTAATCATCAAGAAGTTTGGAGAAACTAGATTTAATTGTTTTAAAAGAGCATTCGTCCAGGTTATCAAACACTGCATCTTCATCCTAGATCTTGCCTTTAAAAATTTATCGGGATAAGCACACAATCACCTCTACATCTCGGCATTCTTCTGTTTATGACATCAATTTGATAGTGGAAGAAAACTGGGGTTAAGAATCTTAAGATAACTCGAGTACAAAAAATTATAATTGACTGATTTACTTTTATTCAAGGAAAATGCAGGATTAACTAATTCTTTGCTGCACATTGCATGAAACTTAGGTCATCACTCATTCTTCATCATGTTGTCTTGGTATTTACACAACATGGTGCATGGTCCATGATGTTAGTGTAATTAAAGGCGTCCAACAGCTTTTAGAGTCATATGTCTTCGATTCAGTGCAGATTGCATATTTCTCGCAATATCTTTCTTAAAATATCATCAATACAGCATTTGAAATAAGTTCACAAAATGATGGTGAAGCTCTATTGATAGTTGCATTTTTAGAGAGATTTCATTCAGCAAAATCCGTGATTAGGATCACAAACATCCATCCACAAAATAGAACACAAAAAAGAGAAAAAAATTATCAACATCCAGAATTACGAAAAACTACAAGAAGTAATGACATAATCTTCAATACCGTATTCAGCTAAACAAACAACTCACCTTGAAATGTGGAGGAAAGGAATTCATCAGTTTAACTCTCAGGCATAGACCAATTACTGTTGCCATGCTACAGTGCTGGATGGTTGGGGTAAAGGTGATGCTGCAGATTTATGAAAAAGATTAGAAATTACAAATACCAGTTCCAGAAAAATCATCAAAGAAAGCATCATTAAGTCCAAAATTAAAGGTTAATATACTACCAATGAGAACGGGTAGCAGTGAACAAACAAGATGCCATTGGAAAAGGTACAAGTACTAAAGTATCTCAGGGGAACAAAACTGGGAATCTGGGATATCCTATCTGAAAGGTTAAGTGCAAACTAAAAGCTCTAAGTTTCGATTAAAATAGAGGGAAATGCAATTGCATGGAAAAATTACCAAATGTGATGCATTTTAAATTGATAGATAAATTGTGAGAGCATAGCTCAGCCAAGGTTATCATGAATCATGGCCCTGTTCTTACATAATTAAAGGATTTTTCAAACATCAACAACCTGCACTTAGACACCTACAACGAAAAGAAAAATAAAAATAGGAAAAAAAGAGATAGCAACTCTTGCTTAAACACATTTTTATCTAAATGATAAGAAAGATGAGAAGATGCCAAGATTTAACCTTTTTAAAACTACAGCAACAGCACACATTTTTTTCATCATCACATGTTATGGTAAATTTTTTATTATTAAAATTAAGCTTATGAATCGAAAGTCTACTAATAATATTTTAGGTGATGCTATTTATTAGGTAATAAATACAGGATCATTACTGCTTAGGTTTTGAAAAGAAAATACAAAACAGAAAGAAAGGATAGAAGCAACAACCTTCATCAACAAATTGTGCCACTGCAGTAATTCTTCATTTAGAAAAGAAAGAATTTTAAGAATACAATGACTAGTGAATCATTTTTAAAAATCTAAGATTCAGCAAAGGAAGCATTGAAAAACCTATGCCACAGAAGTTTAACATGAGATTTGTTCAGAATTATCTCCATCAAGTCACAGAATTTACCAACACTAATTCCCCAAAATACGCCCAACTCTTGCATCAGCGCCATTTAATTGGTTGGTATCCTGATCCCACCAACGATCTTATCATGATAATCTCCTAATAACAATGCAATGACTAATAATGTTGGACTCCTTAGTCCTTTTTTTTTTTTTTCATATAATCTCTTTGCTGGTCAACTCCACCTATGTAGAATATAAGTGCTTCTCTTATGCTCTACAAAACAGGTCTCGATTCCGAATAAAGGATGAGGGGTCCCAAATCTAGATAATGGAGGAAGATTGAGATAGGTTGACAACTAACATAAAAATTCGTCACACTTTATGAAATGGATAAAACAGATATATTAACTTTTGGGCATTCCCACCTAATGACGTGTTGTATCGGAACTTGGGTGTAGTATTAATATTGAAAGCACACCATCAAGAGCACACTTCCAGTTCCACGAATCCCATCCACATTAGAAGCCATGACTCGCCGAATCACGTCTCATCACTCCTCCCCATTATTTGGGAATTCATAGAATGACGACTACTTGATTAGTTTATCAAGAAAGCACTAAACTTTAAGTCCCTATGCCCTCCCACCACATCAAATTTCTCATCTTTCAAGAATCTTAAAGCTACTATAACCGCGTGAACTCACACTCTCAGCATTCTCAGATAACAGCAAAATACAAATGAATTTACATAACTAGGTCATCAATCAATCAAAGCATGAAAAAAATGAAAATTTTAAGATCTCACCCACTAGCTTGACACATCAAAAACAAGCATTTCATATTAAGGAGAACAAAAGAACACTGAAAATAGAAAAAGAGGAACGATATCTCACAGAATCCGACCGCGCTTCTCGTCGACGGTGACGGACTCCTCAGACAGAACACTGAGCTGCTCCAGCGAGTAAGGATGCTCCGGATCCCTAATATCCCTAACCGAATCTGTTGAATTGAGTCAAGAGAACACAATTCCAGACAAATTTCAACTTCACTGAACAAAATCACGGCTCAAAAAACCAAAATTTCCCAATTTTCCGCATCAAGAACACCAGATCAAACACAAAACACGCCAAACGAGACAGATTGAAAAAAGAGAGACGAGATTCGAAAAGGATATCATAGATGTCGAGCGCATCGACGGCGTCGTCGCAGTGGAGATCTTCAGTTCGAGCGATCCGCTCCTTCTTGGCGTGGACGATCGGATTCGCATTGATCAACCCTAGCGTCATCGTTTCTCGCTCTCTCTTCGTCTTCAACTCTCCCAATCACAGTTCACGAGAGCGCCAACTTTTTCTGCAACCTTTTTCATGGCCTCGGACAATCATCGCCATTAATCGGCTCAGCAACACGTGTCACTGTTTGGAGAGCAGTGGCCCCACGGTGCGCGAGCAATGGAGGACGTCGATTGTGGCCACGTGTCGTGGCAGTGGTGTTACTGCAACCAAGTTATTTGGTGGACCGGCGCTTCGTCTAGCAACACAAAGATGAGGTCATGGCCCTGGAGAGAACGCCAGGTGTCCGTCTGAATGTAATGGAAGGATAGTAACTTGATACATGAGGAAAATGCTAGAACGCATACCTCCACTTAATACAACGAAAAACTTTAGGAAAATGTCGAGACGCAAACATTATTAGAGACACATATAAATTTTATCGATATGTATTTGTTACATAAGTTTCATGTATGCATCTGTTATCATTCAATTATGTTCCCACTTCTATATGTTTGTGTATGGGTTTATGTCAGTTGTCGGTTTGATATTTTTCACTAAATTTTTTTATATCAATAAGTTATTGTTTTCCTTGTTGGAAGTCTGTGTTTGTCTTCTCTCGTCAAAAGTTTTTATTTGTCTTTTTTAGTTAGAAGTTATATTTTTCGTTATGATTCTATTATTGTAAATACAAAAGACAAGCGTAAAAGTTGCATATAAATTTGTAAACTTTCGAAAGTCGTTTTGATCTCAAGAAGGAAAAATGATGTTATTGATGTAATTTTATTGTTAAATCATGTTTAATAGTGAGTAATTTCTATGAATGGAAATATCTCTTCGTAAAAAAAATATATATTTGGGAAAGCATTTGCAACAAAATTAATGTGGGTCTTGTTGGATGTACATTATGACGTGTGTATGCACTTGTCTCGACAAAAGAAATGAATCATTCTAATGAAATATATTGTTGTTCTTAATTAATCAACTTCTTTTAAAAAAATTAATCAACTTTCTTAACACTGTTTGAGGTGCTCCATATATTAATCAACTTTCTTAACACTGTTTGAGGTGCTCCATATATTGATTCGTCGATAGTTAAATGTTCTCTCTATTTTATATACAATATTGCAACTTTAACTAATAGTTTATTCGATTGTGCTTCATCATCTTTACCAATTTTCTCACGATCACAATATATTCTTACTAGTTATCTCTCAATCATAACTTTGTCTCAAAATGTCTTTATCAAATTCATTCACCAATTAATGATTGTTAGTGTATATAAAATAATTTGAGTTGTGTTGTATAATTATTATTTTTTTAGTGTTAAATATTATATGAAATTAAAGCTAGTGTTAATTAGTAAGTAAATTAAATAATAATTTTTTATGGCAAGTCATAGATAAGTCAATAGTTAAGATTATTTAATTGACACATAATAGTGATTATATACTATACCTCAATTTAATTACTAAGAGTTTGTTCTAAATAAAATCTTTTCATTTGAGCTTAACATGATGAAATTGAGGCAACATATTAATAGATAATTTTTTTTTATTAAATTTAATCTATATTAGCTTCATCATCTTTAAATTTTTTGATCACCCCTAGTTATCTTTCAATCATAACTTTATCTCCAAATGTCTTTATCAATAGCTATTTCTTACTATTTCTTGGCAATTCATTCACCAATTAATGATGGTTAGTGTATATAAAATAATTTGAGCTGTGTTGTATAATTATTATTTTTTTAGTGTTAAATATTATATGAAATTAAAGCTAGTGTTAATTAGTAAGTGAATTAAATAATAAATTTTTTTATGGTAAGTCATAGATCAAGTCAATAGTTAGTGTTAAAAACTACACTAATGAGACAATGATTTTTAATTTTTGCTTTCATCTTGCAAAGCTTTATCCTAATTAATTCTAGATGAATACAAAGGCATGAAAATATTGAAAAATCTCACAAAATATAGAAGATACCTAACGTCTTGACTTTAGTTGATTAACTTGAAACCTACTCTAATCTTACCTTTCAACAACTTCCTTCAACTTTGGAACGTTAGTTTGAATTTGACGAATGTTAACTATTTTTGTTAACTAACCCTTTTCTCTAGAGATATTTACTGATAGAATCCCACAACTACTGAACGTAAACATTGCTTGATTTTATAAATTTTATAATTTTTTTATTTTTTGTGGAGCCTAAACGTTGATGTACGGAGGCACACCACCGCACACCTATTAAAAGTCCAAACAAAGTCAAGTCCGATCCGACCATCTAGGCTTGGTCCACTTGTTGAAGTCCCAGTAAATTCTCATGAAGCCCAGTAACTTATCGGTAAAAAAGCCCAAAAAGAACCCAAAACATGGGTGGGACCGGGACCATTCACGAAGAGAAGCCATCGACACGTAAGTCTAAAGTAGTAACGTCGACCTCACATGAAGTGCCACGCGTGATGGTGCTTAAATACATACGAATACGGCGCCATGTCGATCAGTCAAATTACGCGGTACTCACTAAGGCCACGACACCAGTGCCGACCTAGCCAACAGCTACGTACTGCCCAAGTCCATGTCCGTACATATATTTGAAGATACGCAATGGACGGTCCGATGAAGCTCGCACGTTCCAGCAGAGTTGATGAATCAGACGGCTGTTATTCATTGACAAGTCTAGGGGTCCACAGTAAGTAGATCCACAGTCAACGAAAAACTGGCGGCGGTCCAACCGGCATGCACTAGTCAAAAAGTTACTGTTGTAGTAACTCCTGGGACGCGAGAACTGCTTCGTAATTCCCTTAATTGAACGAGGAGAAAAAAGGGAAATGGAGTCCGGGTCCACGCCAAGTCCAGCTCAGACGTGGAGTCCAGGTGTGATGGGGCGAGTAGGGACGGTGTTTGGTCTGGCAGTGCAGCTAGCTATCGCAGCAGGGATTGTCAGGCCTGTAAAGCCTGGGACACAGCCTTGGCTGTACCTCACTTTTGTTTGAACGATTGCACCCCATTCTTAACCATGGTTAGGTTAGTTTAGTGACTTTAGTCTACTCTTCGAGACATGGAGATTGGAGACCACTCTATTCTACTCTCTTTTTGACACTGCAGCCACACGCAAAGACGCAATTAATAACTCCCTCGTCGCTTCCTCGTCGCTTCTCTATAGCTGGCGATCCCTATTTGAGGTGGGGAAAATTAATTTACTTTTGTGATGGATTGTTGTTTCATTTGTATTCCCTATAATATTCTTGTCTTGGCTATATAAGTGATTTGGGTTTTTTGTATTGATTGATGATTAATATACACGTGGGATTGATTGATGATGCGTAATAATATTGGAGTCATGCATGTTTCATAGCTTTTACGGATTGATTTCGAGGTAGTGCTTATTGGATCGAGGTGCTCTTCATCAGATTATATTCTATGTATTTATAGTTTGTGACATATACATAGTATTTGGAGAAGTGATATACTATATATTAAGATTATATTTGATGGGGAAGAAAAAGAAGACGACAAAGAAGAAATTAGAGGACGTGGGAGCGCCATCATCATCGGCTTGTGATGAACAAGCACAGCAACCAAAGAGAAAGAGAGGGAGGCCTCGGAAGATTAGAAGCGAAGAGGTAGAAGAGAGCAGTGAGTCAAAGAGGGCTAAAGGTGAAAGTAGTACTGAAGAGCAATTAGTAGTAGTAGAAGAAGAGCAGAAACAAAAGGGGATAAGAATAGGCTCATCTTCATCATCATCGCCTCACAAGGGACAGCAACAACAACAACAACAACAACAACAACAACAAGAAGTAGAAGACGAAGAGGAAGAAGAGCAAAAGCCAAAGACCAGATCGGGGAGAAGAAAAAGCCAGCCTCGTAAGAGTACTTGATTACTTTTTTTTTTTTGAAAACTTCTCTCTTCTCTCTCTCTCTTTATTTTTTGTTTAAACTTCAATTAATTATTTAGAAACTCTTGTATTGATTAGTTCACTTCATCAATTCTCTTAATTTCTCTTTTTATCTACTAATGATCAGTTATTGAATGAATATATATATATATATATATAATATTTTTTTTCGAGGATGAATATATATTCAATCTAGCTAACCTTATGATTAATATTATTTGATATATATATCATATATGAACAAAAACTAGCCAAGTATAACCATATTTTTTTGATCAAGTGAAAAACTAATGTACCAGCTAGCAGCATAATCTATAACTATATATATATATATATATAAGAAATTAATTAGATTTATGATTCAAGTAGCTAGCTAAGCTAGTAGTACTAGTTGGGATATAGTGAACCAATTGAGAAAATGCATGGCCATCATATATAGGATCTCAAATTAATTATAATCCTGCAGGGGTTTGGTGGAGAGGAGTTGTCTCTCTTTATTTGTTTTCCTGTTTTTGTAGTGCACTATTTTGTCTACTACTGCTTTGAGGACCCCCCCTTCTCTCTCTCTCTCTCTCTCTCTCTCTCTCTCTCTCTCTCATCCATGCTTAATTTCATGCACTGCTACATGAGTGCTAATCATCTCATCCATGCTTAATTTCATGCACTGCTACATGAGTGCTAATCATCTCATCCATGCTTAATTTCATGCACTGCTACATGAGTGCTAATCATCTCATCCATGCTTAATTTCATGCACTGCTACATGTGTGCTAATCATCTACGTAGACTTCATACTTAATTAGCATGCGCGCTTGATATATACCATACTTAGTGATAATTAAATTAATTCATCCTCTAATTAATCTCTGCCTACCTCTAACAATAATATTTTTTACTACATAACTTGGCTTTCACTATGGATTCTTTCGTATATAGTAGCCTTTTTTTAAAATAAAATAAATAATAAATATTGTACACTTTTGTTGTCGGTGGTGCTCGTATTCTGCAGAGATTCTAACTCTTTGTCAAGTTTCATAAATACTGCATAAATATTTAAAGCTTTTTTATTGTTTGTTTTAATAATCTGTAACAAACAATATGATTTGAGGGAGATTATTAAGTTATATGCGTATATATACACGCTGCTACAGCTCATGTTCTGGCATGTGAATGCATAGATAATAATTGCGTACGTATTAGAACTTATATATATGCATGTAATTTGTTTTGATAATCGAGCCCCCTCTTATCCTTACTTTGGTTTTATTATAGTTTTATTATAGTTAGTCGAGCTTCCCAACTTCATAACTATAATGACCCGTTACATTAAACACGTGATTAGTGTTAATTGAATTTTAATTAATTCGAGTTAGACTCGAGGTTAAGTCCAACTTGTCGCAAATAAGGTGTGAGTGCGTTGATGTAATGTATTATATTTGTTTGGCTTGAATAATTAAATAATTAGTTAATCAAAAACTCGTAAATCACGTGTTAAATATCATGTGAAGAATTTGTTTTGGTTTGCGTGTAAGTTAGACTCAATGGTAGTAAAATGATAACAAAGATGTGCAAGACTTTGTCTCGAGTTTATATCAGTTGGCAATAGTCGAGATTGAGATTGGATCTGATTTGGTACAAGTTTGGCTTAATATGGCAAGAGAATTGGTCCATAAGAGTTTGGTATGTCATGGACAAAGTTATGATTTTTGAGGTTTTGGGATAACCAAAATTGTTGTTATGGACATTTTATAAGAGATGAACTATTTTGTTGAGAGTTTGGCTCAATTTGGTGAAAAATTATTTTGTCAAAACACGTCAAAATAGAAAATTTTAAGAATTAATAAAAAAAAAAAATTAAATTACTGATAAGCAACTGAGGGTTTATAATATAAAGTTTAGAAAAAAAATAATCGAAAGTTTTTTTTAACCATCTTCATTTGATTCTTCGCCGTGCAAAGCTTTCAACGTCGATTTTCGTTCGGTTTCTCTCTGCAAAACAGTAGATCATCTGAGGCGGTTAGTTTGAGTCAAGTTATGATGGTAGAAATGAGGGATTCAGCCTGAAATTTGGTAAAATATCAATTCATGATGTTTTTCCTCAATTCAATTTGAAATATCGTGATTTTTCTATTTTTTCACGGGGTTTTCATAGGAATTGGTATTAATTGTTGTGAATTAATTTATTGGGTTGATTTGCATCAATTTAGAATAAATTTCACTGGCTTAAGTTAGGGTTTTTGTGATTTGAATTGATGTAATTTAGTTGATAACAATTTTGAAGATGTTTTTTATAGTTGATACTGATTTAAATTGAGATTATGAATAAATTGATTATTGGTTTTGATCCAATTCGATTTCAACGCTGTGAAAATATATTTGTTTTGGCATTGAGTGATTTTTTGGTGTTGATTATCGAGATTTGAGGATTTAATTGTAAAAATATTGATTTGGAGAAGTTTTTCAATTCAAAATATATAAAGTTTGCATTGTTGACAAGCTATATTGAGAAATTCATAACTTCTTCCTTTGTGATTCTATTTGAGTGTTCTCAGAGCCTATGGAAAGTACAATAGGAGTATTACAAGTTCCTTGTTGGTTATCATGAGAAATATTGAGGTTTTTAAGGTTAAAACCTTAACCCAAATTAGCTAGTTGATAACATTTCGAAATAGTTATAAAATATTATTTTAGAAATAGTTCTTGAGCGTACTTTGGTCGCACTGTTTGTATGGTTTAGGGGTGTTAAGCCAAGGGAAATAGACTTAAATTGATACTAAATGATATGATTTAGGTTATGTGGCGGCCCCAATTTTCACATTGGTCCGCCACGGGAAGCCACGCGGGCCCACAACTGTCCACGTCACCGCCAGCTGTGTCCCACGCCCAATTATCCATTATTAATCAATTTTCGGTTAACTTTGATGTTATGAGTTAACTTTTGTTTCTTTAATGTTATTTAAACTCAAATTACGCAGCGGAAGATTTACTATCAATATAAATATTTAACCTGAATTTCATGTATATTATGAGCAAAGTGCCTAAGTGGAAACCATATCAACTGTACATCATATACATATCATCTAAGAATCCTCAAAATATCAAAATATACAACCTATCTCTTAAGCCCAAAACCCAATATAAAACGAGTAAATATAAACATACGTACGAGTAGGGCTAGATTTGTCGGTCGATGTAATCCTCAAGCTTGCCCTTTCCACGGCTCGACTTAGGATGCACTCACCATCACAAAAAGACAGATGACGAGTCCGAGTGAGTAATCCCAAGGAAATTCACCAAGTAGTTACGAAAGTAAAAGTCTTGGAATTTTAAATACTATAATTTAAACATGCGGAACAAGAAATAATACGAACATTGTAAAAGAAAGATCATCGCATGCATAAATATAGTGACGATACAAAGTACGTGCACATAAAAATCAAACTAAATCATACTTCGGGCTTTTCCCCGTGCACGGCCCATGAAAACACACTAATGGGTTGGCCCTGGACCCTCAGGTGGTCGGCGTAGACCCACGACGCACCCACACAAGCCTACCATACCCGGGTAGCCTATTCACCGGCGTATACCTAGACAAGTGCTATGATTTAGTGGACTCTATGGCCGTAACGAATAAGCACCAGGTGGGGAGTGATCTCAACACCGTAAAGACACCAGGTAGGAGTACACTCCACTACTAGTAAAGTCACCAGTGAGAGTACTCACCACCGTAAAGCAATAATGAAATGGAGTAAAGAATAAATGGAACCGAATTCAAATAAATCAAAGCGTAAATACTTAAAGTGAAGTTCAATTGGGATACTACACACCTCAAAACGCACTCCTCGTCTCGAAAATCAAACCCCGTCTAGCGCCAATAATCACCCGATAATCCAAATTATCTCCCCAAATGTACCTAAAATTATTTATCATTGAATTAGCTTTAATTTGACATATTATGTCAAATTTACGTTTTTCGAGGTAAAAACCTCGACTTTATCTCGCCAACATTCCGAGAAAATCCCAAAATTCCTTTATTTGATCAAAATATATTTTTTCTAACTTTTCCCTATTTTATATGAATTTTCCAGATTTATATATATATATATATATTTTTTAAATTCCTTATACACACACATATATATATAAATATATATATACTCACCTATACTTTCGCGCCTAAAATTTCGTCGTGCGCGCCAACGAGTGTACTCGGGCGTGCACACTAACGTACCACCCACGCGTGTCGACCACGACCCCGCGTTTTACAAGGCACCACCAATTTACAATTTTTATCACATTTAATTCATTTTAATGTGTGTAATATTTTCCTTAACTTAAAGTTTCTTGTTTAATCTACCCAGTACCCGCGTCGACACGCATATCGATGCGAATACTCATCACACAATCTCCCACGTCAATTTAAAATACAATTACACACATCGCGATGCCGTTAACCTATTTTAACATAAACACAGCAATATCAAACAAAACAACACACAAAATACTATTTACCTAATCGGACGCATTCCAGCCTCGCTGTGGAACTCACGTATGTCCTCGCTGGCGTCCACGTCTGCAATGACGTCATAATTAACGGCAATTACAAATTGGGCCGTTACAGGTTATTAATTGATGAGGAAGAATTGGAGGATTTCGAGAGTCGTGTAACCTGGAGTAACACTTGAGAAATCTCAGCACAAGTAAGTGGGACTCATGTTTTTCATCAATTATGTGATGTAATTAAATACTATTAGAGCACATAGTATTTGTGGCGGCCCCAATTTCCCGAGGCCGCCCCGTGACCCACGCCCTCCGCCCGCAAGCCTAGCAGTGCCTGTCACGTCACCGGACACGTCATCATCGCTTTGCCGCGCGACCGCAGCTCTGTAAAGTGACGCTCCGTGTAACTAATCCTACTATATTAAGTTGTCTTACACCTCTAGCAGGTTAGTTGATAATTACAATAACATCATTAGCGGAAGCATTTAATTTGTATTTTATGAAAATTTATTAAGCCTAAGCAAGTGGAAAACCGGAATAAACACCATGTATATAACTGAGACGAAGTAAACAGTAATCCATATACATGTGATAAAGTTCTAAAGTTCCCAAAACCCAGCAAAATAAATATATACATACATACTAGGTAGTCAAAACACGAGCTGTCAGCAGCAACGGCCTCAGAGATAGTCGCCTAGTACCTCTTTTCCCTTGCTCTTGCTCGTACCAGGATCTGCGCTCAGTTGCCCAACACATACAGAGAACGAGCCCGGTGAGTAAATTCCCAGAGAAGTCTTACACAAATAATCATGAAAACATCGATAACTGCGAGACATGTGAATATGACCCTGACAACAGGAATCATATTCCCATGGCTGGCAGTAAACAACCTTCACAACATCACATCACATCACATATTAACTGGAAATGTAAACCATCCAAAATCCAACAAATAATTAACTAAATGGCTCGAAAGTAAATTCAACGGTAAATAAATCATCACACGTTTAATCACGATAAAACCATGACCCGCCGGTCATATGATAACAAAACGGAGTTCTCAGCACAAACCAGTGCTTAATAACAGGCTTACAATGATCTACACCTCAACTCAGTAACCGGGCGTACTCCTTTCCAAGCTTTTTAGTGCTAAGAGTACCCTTAATCCCTCGAGACAGTTGTAGATACATTCTACTCCTATCTACACGGTCGCCGTCGTCGCAGACTAGCCCATGCTCAAGCGTGTAGTCATAACCAAGATGAAAAACCATGCGTGACCACCCGGCGGTCATCGCATACGATAAGATAATCGATAGAATACACGCCATGAAATTAAAGTATAACTTTCTCAAGGGTTTTACGCACTTTGAAATACGCTCTCCGACTTAGGACCCGCCAATTCGACCCGCCTAGCTCCCCGATACCCGAGCTATGGTTCAACAGATCCACGAAGTCCATTTATAGTGTTTTTATACTTTTTAAAAACATATTATAAAATTTTATGTTTTTATAACATATTTTCATATTTGAGTTGTGGTATCTCTCTCTTACTATGTCGGGGTTTCAAAAATACTCGAAAAGTCCCAAAACTACTTTTCTACCTTTTTCTTAATTTTCTATATTTTTTTAGAATTTTTCCCAATTTTTCGATATTTTTTTCAACTATTTTTCCTATTTTCCGAATTTAATATATATAATATATATTATTTAATTTTATTTAATATATATTTTCAGTGGGCCCCACTGGACCGGCCCCAGGGCCGGTCCGGCCCATTTGGGGGGGGGACGCACGCGCCTTGCGCGTGCGTCCCCTTCCCAGACGAAATCGTCTGGTATAACCGAGAGACGATTTTCGTCTCGGTCTCTTCTTTTTTTTTTTTTTTTTTTTTTTTTTTTTTTTTTTTCTTCTTGATTCCTCTCATTCCCTCCCTCCTCTCCACTCTTCTCTCTCAACCCATCAAAGACCTTCAAAACACCAAAATTCCACCACAAATCATCACAAAACCAACCCAATTCCCGGATTACATGCATGTACCCAAAAATTCGAAATCCACAAATACATCTCAATTTTCCACAAATTCGATCCCAATTGACAAGATTTCATCAAACTAAACCTCAAGAACACCGATTCTCACAAAAACAGTTGTATTTTTACTCAAAATCCGAATTTTTCAACAACCTATTTTAATGGAAATTCAACCAAATAAGAGTTTATTACCTGTAAATTCCTTCGTTTGATCGCCCAATCTAGCCTTCAAACCCTCAGTTGTATTCCCCAATCAACAATTTCTCTCCTCAAGATCCCACAAATTTGTTGAAAACATTTTCATTCTTTGCATGCTCGATCGATCTATGTGTATATATAGTTGTGATTTTAATCTAGTGTGAACACGCATCTCGAGGCTAATCCAATGACCCATGATCACCTCGTGTCACACAGCTTCGAACAACCTATCATGACACTATCTATCTCGAATTTCCTTGTTGTGCATCTCGAGGATTATCCTATGCATGCTGATTTTTCCTATCAAACTATAGGACTTCAACTAATTCATTAATACATTAATTCAACCTTAGGTTAAATCACCTAATAAATTATATAAAATTCATAAGTGTGTCACACTAACACTCAACTACCCGGAAACCTATGCCCCGTACCCCGGCTACCCAATACCCGGTACCCGGTCCTCGACACGCACTTCGGGACATATACCCGATCGTAGCCTTGCCCGATGTCAACTTACACACATGTGATGTTTATATAAATAATAATTTCCCACATCACAATAATAGACATACAACATACACAAATAACACAATATAACCTGGGTACTCTTATTTGAGTCCACCCATTCATCCGTAACGCCCGAATTACCCGTTAATCCTCGTGATTAACACTAATCCTGATTAAATTAATTTGGGCCGTTACAGTATTAGAGACTGGGAATGGGGCAATGTACTGTGACTTAAACTGTTTTGTTATTATTTTTACAAATGAAAATGAAATCGGGAAGAGGTTTGGTGGGAAGGATTGGCTTGGGGTTTGAACTGTGTTGGGCGGCCACCCATCATCGCGCCTCAGTGACTTGAGAATTATCTTGATCAATGCTTCCATTTGAGTTGGCGACACATCAATCATGAATTATCAGATGTCAGTGGTAATTCATGAGAGATGTGGAGTGTGACTTTTTGTTTTAAATTAAATGAAAATATAAGTCACAGTACAGTTGTAAAAGACTTATGAATTTACATTCAGTTATGTATTGTTTATATTTTTCAACATCCTCTTTAAATATGCATTGGATTCATGTTGTTATGCATTTATCTTGTTATTTAGTTGATAATTGATGTATTAGTTACTTACTGATCATGTAGGAGCTCACCCAACTTAACAATTACTGGTTCAAAGTTGAGAGCACCAGAAAAGGGAAAGGAAAGATGTAGGAGTTTCGAAATCTTCTCTTAAGTGTATTGATATTTATGTTTATGTAATAATAATGTTTGAGTATGTTTATGTAATATAATTAGGTTGGGTTTGCTTTTCACAATCGATGGATTTTCGTGAATTGTATAGTTTTACATATTGTATAGAAAAAGTTTTATTATCGAAAAAAGATATTTATGTTTAAATAACAATGTTTGAGTATGTTTTGTAATATAATTAGGTTATTTTTTCACAATCGATGGATTTATTCGTTTGTATATATACAATATATATGTTTTGTTCATTTAATTTATTATTTATTCGTTATATACAATATACAAGTTGTCAGATATAAATGAAAGGCTATTGGCTCTAGTTAGGCATGATCTGGTGTATTGGAGCTCTAGATAGAAAGGAAAGGTTGTTATTATATATTAACCTTTGTAAATTGTTTAATTTGTATCATATACATTTTTTTACTCAATTCTTGATGAGGTGTCACTTTAATATTGAATTTAAAAAGTCACCCCAACATCCATAGTCACTATAATAATTATTATAAAATTTATTAGTTACATTCATTCTATAAATGTCACATCATTAGATTTGATGTTTAAAAGTGATATAAAATACAAATCAAACAATTTTCAAAAGTTGTGATATAATAATAAAAGTTGTAAGAGGTTATGATATTTTAACTAATTTGGCTTTATAATAATGTTTATTAATTTTTTTGCCACTACACCATCCCTTAGAGGAGTTCGATTTTATTGCAATTGAATAGGAAAATGTTTGTAATGTCTCTAATATCAAAACGTCACATGTGCAAAATAATAAAGTGGAGGATAAAAGTGTGAAAGTACATTACTATTTTGTACACTTGACACTTTATCATTGTTGACACAACAAACATTTCACTTCTCAATTGTAGCAAAACCAGACTCCCCTTGGAGGCGTTATGAATGCAATTAGATCGATGCATGTAATGAAATAGTTATCTTTGAACCTGTGATATTATAATTAATTAGACACATTATGTGAACTAACCTTTTTTTTTTTTGGACGACATGATGCGAACAAACTTGGCACACCATTTTCATGTGTTTTAATTAACCTGTATTGCAAGTACAAATGTAAGTCACCGGTTACTTTTTTGATTATTGATGTTTTGGATTTTACATTGTTATTATACTTTATATGTGTGCTTGTTTATTAGGTCTATTTGGCCTTTGGTTAGAAATTGGGATGTTATCGAGTGAAGAAAAAGATGTACAATTTGTTGTAATAAAGGATTGCATTTAATTTGTCTTCTTTTTGTTGTGATTTTTTTAAGTTTGGATTTGGCCTTGCAGGCTCTTCTAAATGATTTTAGTGTCTGTAACCCTTGATTGTAAGCTATACTTTGATTGATGTAAATAGTTAAAATAATATTGATGAACTTTCTATAAAATTTTGGATGACTCAAAAAAGGAAAAACTTTAAAATTTTGGATTTTAGCTTCGTGAGCTAGTAGTGTTTATTATGAATCAGTCAACTTTTAGTTAAATTATCGCCTATATATTTTCAAAAAAAAAAAAAAAAGTATGAGAACACGAGCTAGACTAAAAAAATTATAAAGTCTAAAGTGAAAATAAAATATAAATGACAATTAAGTCGTAATGCATTTCCAATTAGTATATAAACATGAAATTAAATTTATCTTCATTTTTTTTTTATGTAGATACTCATCATAATATAATTCATGAAGTGCATGCACATATATAACATCTAGAGAGATTAAGAAAAACTTATATGATCAGTACTACCAAGGGATTAGTATTACAGTATTACTTCTCTTTCTTTTTTTTTTTTTTTTTTTTTTTCCCTTTTTTGTGACAAGTGGATTTGTTGAACTTGTTTGGCAAATTGGCATATGCATCATACCCTTTTCAAAAAAAGGCTCACAATAGTCCCATGACGTCGACATGCCACTTCACCTTTGGAGAACTCCATATCTAATATGATTTCTGTGGTGCTGAGAGAATTCATAAAAGTAGCTGGAGGACTTAATTTTCTTTTTCTATATGTTCATAACCGAATCAATTTTCTATCATTAATAATATATTATTAATTGATAAAAAAATTATTAATTAAGCCAACAAATGAAAATCAAATAGAGTCATGTTAAAGGCACCACACTTAATTATGCATAAGGGCAATTTAACGATTTAATTTTTTGAACCTACTTAAAAATAACTTTTATGCGCTTCACTTAAATATATATATATATATATATATATATATATATGTTAATTTTTTTAAATATATATTGATTTGCTCTTATACACAATTAGGATGCCTTTAATGCACGTCTCATCAAATAATGTGAAGATTGTAGTATACTAATTAATCAAGTCTTAAACTATTTATATACGTCGTACATCCTAGGTTGATTACTTACGATTCCATGTCTCGACTCATTGTATTAGATAAATAAGAGTGCAGGGTGGGCTTACCTTCACTTTCTTCTTTGATATTATGTTTTTGTATGCTGTGATGAGGGTACATAGTGGAGAGTGACACAGTGTGACGCAAGTGCTGACTGCCATGCATGATTAATACAAGAATCACGTTTATTCCACATGCGTCATCTCGATGTGTATCTGATGGGTCTCCACTAGGCACGTTAGAATAGAATGACATGTCGGTATGAAAAATGCACAACACACAGTATGCAGACACAATCAGGGATTGCCAATATGCCAAGTCATTTTATTTAGCTTTGAACCCACGTGCGTCGTAGTTGTATAACATAAGGTTAGGAGTGACAATTTTGTGTTTAGTCGGGTCATAAAACTCACCCATCGGGTGTCGGGTCGGGTTCGGGTGTGGTCAATTTTGTTTCGGGTTCCGGGTCCGGGTGAAATAAAAAAGTTTAGTCGCGGGTCGGGTGGCGGGTCATTTTTAATCGACCCGAATTTTAAATAAGGTTAGGACCGTCAATTTCGTGTTTAAGCCCACCTGTCCAATTTTGTTTAGCTGAAAATAAAAAGGGTTTAGACAATATTTTAATAAATTTGGATCGAATCTAGATAAAAACTCTTGTTTGAATTTAAAATCGGGCCAAATCTGGATAAGGCCTTGTAAACTCTGAAAACTTTAATTTTAAATAGAGTTAAATATATCTTTGTATATTAAATATTCTACTACTTGATTAAATAGATTAACAAACATTAATATACTTTAATGCATATAAAAATTAATGTACTAAATATATCTTTGATTGTAGAATGCTTAAATTTTATTTTTTATATTAAAATAATTGTTTTTTGATATTAAATGTTGAATTATATGAATTTGATGTTACTTTTTTAAATTACATTAGATCAGATTATAATATGTGTATATTTTAACATTTGAAGATCTTTAATACAAGAAGTTAGTTTTTAATATTGTGATAAATCTGATAATTAGATAACTTGAATTTTAAACAAAGCGAGATCTGAGCAAGCAATTCATGTATCAAATTTAAAATTGAATTGAATCTAGACAATGAATATATTTTTTTATAGTAGAGAATTATCCAACCTAAATTTTTGTCATTCCCACGTAAGGTTGTGGGAGAAGAAAGTGATAAAAGTGACATTGATATAGCTGCTGCACAACCGTGGGCATCTTTTTGTGGGTTCTATATAAGTCCCACGTGTGCCCTTCTAGATTATGATTTCGCTTGTCCATTCATCCTTGGTGCTGGCGTGCTCTCTTTTTCTTTTCTCTCGTATTCTTTTCATACAATATCTTCTTCAAGGTCCCTTAATATGTCCTATAAATTAAGGGAAAACAACTAAGAAGATGTCTTCCAAGAAAAAAGTAGGGCTACCAGCAATTTTATGTGCGTCCAATAGAATTGATGAGGATGTAAAGTTATTAAGATGGGGCTGATGATCAAATTAATATCATGGGATTAAATTTTATCATCAAATTCTAAAATGTTTTGATTTCTCTTAAGTCGCGGGTCAAACCTACAATAATCCTCAGTGCTGAATTCAGAGCTGTTAATTGTAATTGTGGCATGGAGAGGTCCCGAGAAAAAAAAATACTAAAAAGAAAAGAAAAGAAGAAAAGCACATAGTACAATTGATAGAATATATACAAGTTGGGAGACTGACCTAAAATCAATTATTGCATCTCCTCAAGTTCAATTGTCTTTTCTCCCCATCTATTTAAACAAACAAGAGATAAGACTGTTCTATCAATAGCTGAAACTTTACTAATTCCATAAAAATTCAATGCTAAGTACTTGCCTAAGTTGATCTAGCTAGTCAAAGCCCAGCCACCCCTTCAAGTAGTCCATAAAAGAACTATACAACACGCGCAATCATATTACATCACATATCATCCAAGAAAAAAATCAACGCAAGTGGCAAACATGGTAAATTATGCGAGGGTCATGTAATGCCACAACCGACCAATCAAAATGGATGATTTGTGTCCAATAAAAAAAAAGAAAATAAAAATATTAGAATGATAATACAATATCACAACATAAGACATAACATCAATGTCACATGGGCATCAACAACAGAGTGTTTGATATGTTTATTTTTATAAAATTTTGATGTGAGGCCTACTACGACATCTATTATGCCTTGTATTATGACATTTTATTGTCATTCTAACATTTTCAAAAAAAAAAAAAAAAAAAATTGACTGCCCAACCAAACACAGAGGACCCTAAACATAAGCAAAACACAACAAATCAAGCATTATTTGAGCTTTACCCATTGCTCCTCTTTGGCCAATTGCAGTGAAGCTCAATCATAGAAGATTTTTTTGAGAATTTTTCATTCAAGTTCTCAACGACTAAATTGTCGTTAAGGTAGCCCAAAATCTCTAAAACTGTGCTTAACACTACATGAGCATTGAACAAAAAGTGAGATTAATAATGTGAATGAAAGAGAAGTAGAGCCCAATTAGGCATCCCATCAGACCGACCTTAGCTTTGTGGCCCCCATTATCATGCCTTGCTTGGCCCATAGTTCATAGAGAGAGAACACTATCACTTGAGAAGATGCCATTAGTACTGACAAAGAGTCTTTTGGTTCCTCGGCATCTCCAAAGAGAGCCAACTTTGGCATCCTAATCTCTCAATGTGTAAATAATTAAGCTGTTTACATTACAAGGAAAAATTGCCATATTGCACAGAGATAATCTATAGTTTCTAAAGAAAGGGTAGTCACACGTAACAGCGACGCCACAGGCTTCTTTAGCAGAATTGACTCCACCAGTCGTTGAAGAGACCTGACAGCACTAGCATTCGCAAAATAATAACGAAAGAAACTCAATCATTCGCCATTAAAAAAAGAGAGAAAAAAGAGAGGAGCACTGATCAAGTTCAAGCATGCACCCAAAGTGTGTTAGATTATCATTTTCCTTTTTGGTATGGCACTGCCCTACAAAAAATATATCATACCACACCACAGTGCAGCTCGATTCTGGTAGAAGATGAGGAAATTCAAGTGATCAACTTCAGTTCAAACCTTCATTCAACTGGTAACTGATTTATCTCTATGGTGCCGTTCCTTCCTGTATCGAGATTGTTTGGGATCAAATCCACCCTCGACAGCCCCATAGACGGCCCAGGTAGGTGTTGGAGATGCATAATCCTTGCTACTGAATGGGTTTCCAGATGCTACCTGCAATTTTTTGGGAGCATAGATATAGTTATAAGATATCATGAACAAAACTATGCTAAAGCAATAAAAGATAAAGCTGCGAACCAGGTCATGGAACTTTTCGTAGTCTATCCACGTGAACCACTGGCCATCAATCTTAAACTTATCAACTTTGGCCAAAAGGACGCAGCAGGAGTGAACATGCTCGCATGCAACTTCATACTCCCCATTGCTTTTCATGGCTAAAGCTTCTGAAAAGGATTTAACGTCAGAATGCCACGGCACATTCTCCATTGTCAGCTTTGAAGTGGCAGATCTGTCAAATGAATTCTCAAGTATATCTTTCAACGTGATAGAGCATATTGGGCAAATACCAAACAAAGGAATCTAGGGAAAAAAAAAAAAAACACTTACGAGCCACAATATGTAACACCTTTGATTTCAATGAAATCAGGTTTCCCAATGTCAAGTAACTTAAAGTAAGCATCTATATCTTCTGTATTCCATCCTTTAACCAAGGTCAATCGATAAACTGTTCTTTGTTCTTTCTCCCGGAGCGCTTTTAATGAATCCTGCCATCATTTTTACATTGGTAAAATATGTTTCAATAAGATAAGTGAAGGTAGCTCAAATAACAAGTTGGACCAGAGCTTCAATATCGCCTTGGCATCAAATGATACAAGAGCATTTGAAGGAAGTTCATAGTGTTTAGACCTAATGGATCATGCTGAAAGATGATATACTGGTGACATCCATATGCTACATATGCAAAGAAGGTAATAGGGATATGAGCAGAAAATGAGATTGACAACCTAAAATGCTAATGTTCTCAATCTGAGAATTTGAGATCACATGCATCAATGATGAAAATTATGCAAGCAGCCTATCTCAGCTCTGTAAATCTTTTAAAGGGAATATGGAAGCAATGGGCTGATCCAATTTATCAGAAAACTAATTCTCCTAAACACACCTAAATCATTTGTAGATGATGACTAATTGATACTGGAGGAAACAACAAGAACAAAGCCCAAATTGGTTGGGGTCAACCGACTTGACAAAAATGCAGATTAAATGAAAAAAACAAACGATGGAATGGCATACAATGCAGAACAAATGTAAGAGAAATCTTTAATTATGTCACAGTCAGTATCCCTAATCAACTACTTATGTTTTTTATTTATTTTATTTTATTTGATAGGAATCCATACAACTACTTGTATGAAGTCATGCAAAAATAAAATGATGCTACCAACTTAAAATCACCGAAAAGTGGTCTATCTATCTATACAACTACTTATGTTTTATTTTATTTTATTTTATTTGATAGGAATCCACACAACTACTTATGTTTTTTATTTATTTATTTTATTTTAATTATGTGATACTTACCACAAAACGCTCCCAAAAATCACCGAAAAGTGGTCTATCTATTGCTTTCAATCTGTCTTTAGTTGCAGCGTCTACACTTACATATAGCTGCAATGGCAATCAAGTGAACCAAGTCATAAAACAGACATGCTAAGGAATAATAAATATATGACAAATTCACCATCAAGTTCAACAACCTGAGTAACAGGCTTTAACATTTCAATTCTTTCAGGGAATTGAGCATTTGTTACAAGGAAAGTAGAAATCTGTCTATGATGAAGCTCGTCCACAAGTGTGTTAATCTCAGGATACATGATTGGTTCACCAACAAGTGACAAGGCACAATGCCTAGGGGAAAGGCCTTCTAACAGACGCTCCTCTTTAACACCTACATGAAACGGAGAGAGACAACAAAGCCTCAATCCCAAAACATGAAGCACAATAAAAGTCTATAAAAATGGAAATAAAAACTCTGTTTCACAATGGATTAGGCTTGTGTATACATTGACAATACCAACACACAAAAACAAATCATTACTCTTATATGGATTAGTCTTGTATATGTATGGAAAAATAATTACAACTCATGATCCAAAAGAAGATCATCAGCAATGAAAGCTTGGTCAATTCTGGAGTTATTGGACTCGTACAGCCAATTAGAGAACATATTTTGATACAGAAATTTTCATTAAAGCTTATATGCAGTCTTATGACATGCGTATCTTGTCAGATGACATGATGGGTTAAGTAGCCACTGCCGTTTCTATTCACAATATCAACATAACACACCTCATGAGTGCGTGAGAAACATCTACATAAGTCTGCACAAGAAGTTAGTTACAGTTGGAGGCTACTGAGGTGATGGTTAATAACTTGAACGGCTGAGAAGTAAGAACAAATAAGAAGAATAATACCCTACCCGGAACTCCTTTCATTTGCTTTATCATCTTTGTATGTAGCTCGATGGCAGTGTTCACAATCTCCAAAGGGTCATCCATCTTCCACTGCCAGCTTTTTCCTACAGGATTTGTGTGATGCCTCCAGCAGAAAACACATTTATTTGCACATGCCAAACTTGGAGTTGCCTCCATGCACCTGCAACATATCGTCAAAATCAAAAATGCAAAAGGTGTGCCACTTTTGTTGCATTGGGCTACGATGGGGGTGGCCAAGGTGACAGGAACAAAAGTGAATGAAGAAGCTTTTATAAGAAAGCAAAACAACATGAACTGTGAGATACCATCTTCATTGTAAACCTCATATGTTTGCCAAATTCCAACTTCTAACTAGTTTAGTTTATGACCAAATAGACAAGGCAATCAAGGTATCCAGGACTCAAGGCAAATAAACTCACTGATGACTTTCTATGCCGTAAAATGAGTGCTTGTAACAACCTCCACGACCACGAAGCTGTGATTTAGTCCATCTACAAAGTTTGACTCCACTGTGAGAACCGATAATTTTGTATCCCTGCATAGATTATTCCAAAAAAGTAGAGTAACCAACTGATTGTCTAATCCCAACATTTCAGGAGAAAAAAAAAAAAAAAAAAAAAAAAAAAGAAGCAACAATGCTAAAGAAACATATTATATGTATGGACTATGGACTACAAGAAAAAGCAAGCTAAGAGATTGTATCACCCATTCTAGAACAAAGAAACTAAACCCAAGCAACTCAGAGCTCTTTCTATAATAGAATATATATGACTTACATTTTATGAAATAGTATGAAAAAAGCGCAGTCGCTAAACTTCTACATAATTAAGCCGACATGTTCAGCAGCAGCAGCAGCAGATGAACAAATAGCTCTTTTATTATAACATTAGTCAAGACTTAATGACATACATTGATGCATATGTTCTAATCCGCTGAGAAGAAACTTTAAAAACACAAATATTAGGCATGCATTTTGAATTTACTGTTGTTCTACTATCCTAAAGTTGTAGTCTACAAAATAGTCTTTTGCGTGGAATTTCATCATCTCCCCTCTCAAGCAAAGATTAGTTTCAAATCCCATAACAACCTTTATTCATTGTCAATATTGTAAATGGGAAAAAAAAAGGGGGGCATAACAACGGATCCACCAACGAGAAACAAGCTTTTCCTATATACAAGAAGATTCAGCATAAATAATATTATCAATATGAATAAGACCATAAGAAACAATGCAAGAGAGAGATATATACCTGCTTCTCCAAGTTTGCTCTAATGACAGGAGTCACCATTTCCTTTCCCCATTCACAGCCACCGATTTCCTTGACGAAGCCTTCCCCGCTATATCCTCAAGATCAACAATACCAGATTCCACTCCATCCTCCTCCTCCTCCTCCTCCGACTCGCCACCCCCTTCAGCCTCACTCCCACTCTCCTCCACTCCCCCTTCAACACTCCAATCACCTTCCCACACCACCCTCAAACACCTCATCCAAGTCCCCCGATCGACGTCCCCGGCCCACGGCGACAAAACCTCCGCGGCACCCAGCGCCCTGAACCGCCTCGACAACTCCTTCCCAACCGCATTGAACCTCCTCCCATACGCCCTACTCCCCACCCCAAACACCGCGAACCTACACCGCGACAGCGCCATGGACCCCACCCTGAAGTCCTCCGCGCTCTCGGCGAGCCAATTCGCCATAAACGCCCCATTCGGCGGCGCCGCCCCGCCCTCCCACGTCGACGCGACGATCAGAACTAGGGTTTCTTTGATGAGGTCTTCGGGCTCGTAGTCTTTGGCGTCGATCAGGTCGAATGCGAGGCCGTTCGATTGGAGGAGATCGAAGAGGCGGCGAGCTAGGGCTTTGGAGGTGCCCGTTTGGGAGAGGAATAAGAGTTTGGGTTTGGGGTTGGGGTTAGGGTTTTGGAGGGAGAGTCTTCTGTGGGTTCGGAGGCGGCGCAATTTCCATATGAAGTAGATGGTGGAGGCGGAGAGGACTGTGAGGAGTGCGAGCTCTCCTCGGATGGAGGGCTGGGATGTTGTGGTCATTGTGTGGTTTGTTTCTGCCCCTCTCGGAAGATCGAACTGTGAGAGAGAGAGAGAGACTTCCCGCGCAGAGAGAACAGTTGGGGGGGGAATGACAGAACACTTGTTCGCTCTCACTCACAGCAAGCACGCACCATTTTTTTATTTTTTTATTTTTTAATGTTAAGATTATTCACTGCACTTACTTCGATTACAAAATTATTAAAAAACAAAACATAAATAAAAAAAAGTACGTGCTCATAGCATGTCCTTAGTAAGTCATCCTAGCACTCTTTTTTTTGTTAGAGATATTTTTTGTTATTTTTCTCATGTTTTGTTACTATGAGACTTCAATGGATACACACTTGTTAATGTCGATAACATACACATAGAGATGTGTGCTGCGACGGCCCTAAATCTCCCGGGGCCGCCCCGTGACCCACGCCTTCTGCCCTCAAGCCCAGCAGCGCCTGTCACATCACCGGACACGTCATCATCACTGCGCCACGTTCGCAACTCGTGGAGTGATGCTCGTGTAACTAATCCTACTATATTAAGTTGTCTGACACATTTAGCAGATTAGTTGATAATTACAATTATATCATCAGCGGAAGCACTTAATTCATATTTTATGAGAAATTATTTAACCTAAGTAGTGGAAAACCCGGATACAAACACCATGTATATAACTGAGACGAACTAAACAGTAATCCATATACATGTGATAAAGTTATAAAGTCCCCAAAACCCAGCAAAATAGTATATACATACATGATATCAAAACACTAGCTATCGCAAAGAACGGCCTTAGAGATAGTCGCCTAGTATCTCCTTTCCCTTGCTCTTGCTCGTACCAGATCTGCGCTCAGTTGCCCAACACATACAGAACGAGCCCAGTGAGTAAATTCCCAAGAGAAGTCTACACGTTAATCATGAAAAACCACCATAATAACCTGCGAGACATATGAATATGAACCTGACGACAGGAATCATATTCCTATGGCTGGCCGTAAACAGGATCCAAAATAAAACCATTCGATCACACAAGAGAAATAACACACCATTCGAGAAATCTGGTCCAACCACGATATCATTTATAAGAAAACTAGATAGAAGTGTGACGGAGTCTAACCAAACTAGATCATGCTTCGTAGATTCGGATGCCCCGCCGTGAGCACATCAAGCCTAGACCACACCCAAACTACTAACGGTGACCGGAACAAATCGCAACCCACCGGACACGTGCACCCATTGCTTCGGGTAGCTACTCACCGGTATGCCCAAGTACACGCGCTACAACCTAGCCTACTAAATTCCGTACCACGACCATCTCGATTAACCTCCGACAATGTGAACACATCAAACACCGTCCAACACATGATCGCAGTGCATAACATGGCAACCAAAATATGTAACAAGGCGATAAATAAACAAATGAATAAACACATCATTTATATGGACAAACCACGCATGAATTAAAGTGTAACATTCTCAAGGGATTTACGCACCTGTAACTACGCACTCCGACTTTCCGGACCCGTCAATCCGACCCGCCTAGCTCTCCTATGCCCGAGCTATGGTTCCCCAGTCCCTGAAGTCCATTTATAGTGTTTTATATTATTAATAACACATTTATAATATTATATCATATATTCCATTTTGCGTTAGTTGTGGTACCTCTTCGGACAATGTCGGGGTTCCAAAAATACCCGAAAAGTCCCGTACCTACTTTTCTACCTTTTTCAAATTTTCTATATTTTTCTAGAATTTTTCCCAATTTTTCTGATATTTTTTTCCTATTTTTCCTATTTTCCAGAATTTAAAACTGTTTTCTGTTTTTTTTTTTTTTTAATAAATAAATAAAAATATTATTTAAATATATTATTTAAATAATATATGTGGGTCCCCCGAACCGGGTCGGACCCGACCCAACCGGGTCGGCCCGGTTCGGCCCCTCTGGGCCGGGTCCGGGTCGGGCCCGGTCCAGGCCCACCCGGGTTGGGCCAGGGCCGGTTTGGCCCGGCCCACCCGGGATGGGCCTGGGCTGGCCCAGCCCGGGCCCAGGGGTGCACGCACGCGCACGCGTGCGTGCCCCCCTTCTTCTTCCTCCCCACCAGAGGCGCTGGTGCGCACCAGCGCCTCTGTTTCTTCTTTCTTTTTTTTTTTTTCTTCTTTCATGCTTTCTCCTTGCTTCTTCTTCCCTTCTATCCATTTCTCTCCTCTCTCAATCCATTGGAGACCCCAAAAATCTCAAAATCTCTCCTCAAATCAACACAAACCATACCCAATTTTCGAATTTTATGCATGTAACCCCAAAATCCCAAAATTCACAAATACACCTCAATTTTCCACAAATTTGATTCCAATTGAAATGGTTCATCAAACCAACCTCAAACACATCAAATTTAAACTAAAACAGTGTAAATTCACTCAAAAATTCGAATTTATCAACAACCCATTTAAATCACATTATTATCGAAATTTCCATTAAAATGGTAAGGATTACCTTGGATCAATGTTGTGTGGCTCGGATTTCCCTCTCCAAGCTCGATTTCGTCCCTCCAACACTTTGATTTCTCTCACAAAATCTCCTAACGATTTGAGCAAATATTAGATTTGCATGCATTTGATCCATCGGGTTGTATATATAGGTGGTATTTTAATCTCACGTGCACACGCATCTCGAGGTAAATCCAACCGCCACTGATCACCTTGTGTCACCAAAGTTCTTGATACCCTATCATGACAACATTTGCCTTAAATTACCTTGTTGAGCATCTCGAGGATTATCCTATGCATGCTAATTCTTCCTATCAAACTATAGGACTTTAATTAATCTATTAATACATTAATTCAACCTTAGGTTAATTCACCTTAATAAATCATATAAAATTCATAAATCCGTTACACTAGCACTCGCCTACCCAAAGCAACCCATGCCCGTACCCGCTACCCAATACCCGGTACCCGGTCCTCGACACGCACTTCGGGACATATACCCGACTCGTAGTCTTGCCCGATGTCAACTTACACACATGTGATGTTTATATAAATAATAAATTTCCACATCACAATAATAGACATACAACATACACAAATAACACAATATAACCTGGGTACTCTTATTTGAGTCCACCCAGCTGTCACCGTAACGCCCGAATTACCCGTTAATCCTTGTGATTAATACTAATCCTGATTAAAATAATTTGGGCCGTTACATGTGCACATTCATCTAGATGCACAAAAATAATGAATGCTAACACGTGACATTTTCTTTTTGTGAATTTGTTAAGGATCTTAACAAAATTATAATCTTTTTTTTTTTTTTTTTTTTTTTTTTCTGATTCATTTTTAAAAAGCAACAAAGTTTTTCGTTGGTTAGTACATGAAACAAAAATAAAGTTTCGAACCGTTTTATGATTTAACATGAACCCCTTTTTTTAACTTGACAAAAAAAAAAAAAAAAATGCAAGTATGAAGCAAACTTTTTATAATTGGGGAAAAGAAGAGAACCTTTTAGTATTTATGGAATATACATGGGATGATCATACAATGTTGGAGAAGAATGAGAATGACATGGAGCAATAATTTACAATGAACAAGTGTGGAGTCATTTGCTGGCTCTTCTCCCTTGGAGGAACCTGAAATTGATGAAGATAAAACATTGATCAAATAAGTACCTGCTATTTCCTAAAGTGATCAACCGGAGAAGTCGAAGATATAAAGCTGATGAAATGCCGATGCCTGCTATATATCTCACGGTCGCCATGTTGTCTTCTGCGCGCACATGACACCTTCGCCGTTTTCTTCGGTATGTCTCACCCTGATGTTCCAATGCAAGCTTCTCAAGACAATTTCTAGGTGGTCCAGTATTTCTGATTTCTCTCTGATAATAGCCCAACCACCAGGCCGTAGTATTCTGTCCATTTCAACCACGATGGATACAGGTTGCTCACACCTAGGAACCAAAAGAACAATGCTGTTACAACAAGGGCAAAATGAATGCATGAAACCGAAAATAAGCAATGGTTAACCTAGTCGGGTTGGCCTAGCAGTAAGGGCGTATTCGGGATTGTGTGGTAGGTGCACGGTCCCGGATTCGATTCCCCGCTTGTGCCAAGCTTTGACGGGCCATGGCCAAACTAACTTGGGTGGAGGCTACAACGCCCCCTTGGGGGGATTAGTCGGGTGAAGCTCGGATACCCCCAGGGTTATCTAAAAAAAAAAAAAAAGCAACGGTTGAGAGCATAAAAGAGTAGCACCGCAAAACTGCCGTACTCAAGGCATCAATTCCAGCCTGACCAGACTTCAGTTATATTATTACTCTCTCAGCTCAAGACCAGAAATAAAATAATTGGTCGAAAAGAGAGAATAATTCTGGCGAGTTCAATAGAGTTCAGAAGAAAAAAAGATGTCCTCATTTATAAGACTATAACTCAGTACGTAGGCACACAATGTGGCTCTCCTGCCAAAATAGTTGTTGATACTTCATTGCAGTGACCATCTGAAAGACTTCAACAACAAAGTATCAAGAAAACACTCAGCAACCTTCAATATTCAAGACTTGATTCAGCATGCATTGTTTTACTCAGAAGCAATAAAAAAAATCATAGAAAACACAAGACAAATACATAATGAAATATTTTACAATCCACAATGCTATAACTAAAATAAAATTCATGGATGCAAAAAATAAGTCCATAACCTACAAATGTATTAGACACTACACAGGTCCAAAAGGGTTTGATTCGCACCTGTTCTCGACTGAAGAAAATAGATGATCGACATGTATCAGATCATAACTTCGTGGATAAGTTCCAAAAGCCTCACACCAGTCGTGGTAGATGCCAACAAGCCCCCGTTCAAAGATTATGGGCAGTGTGTCAGAAGCATGGACAGGAACCACATTCATCACCCATGCTTTGTGTGGTACAAGCGCTGCGGCAAATCTGTACAGCAATTTTCAATGTTGGAAGCTCTTGTTAAAAACGAATGCATATTAGCTATTTCTATTTTTCAGTTGGGAAAGTGGGAGTAAAAGTTCTATTTGGTAGTTAAATTAGCATACCCTCCATAAGTGGCACTCAAGTCCATTACATTATGGACATACAACCAGTTGATTCCCATTTCAGTAAGATAAGACTTCTCAACCAGAATCTTCCAGTGCATTGAATCTGTGACCAGGATCTCTTTGTTGCCAAACCACTCTGGGAATATTTCGAGCCTCATCGGCCATTCTTTAGGCCACTTAGTGCCACGTTGTCCAGTGACAGCAGGAATGGCATGTAAGCAGGTTTTCATTTGAGTGTACCTGTAGAAAAGAAGTTTTAAATTTACCAGGAAATTCTATAGATTACAGTAACTAGAATGCACTACTCTTGCATTAGATACAGATGTGCTGCACGGCATAATAAATTAATATTACAGAATTGAATGACAAAAAAGGCCAAATGGAATTGCCTTGCTCCATCATAAACCTAATAAAAGATTTTCCTTCCTAATTTTTTTAATGTAAAACACACGTTCATTTGAAAATAACAAAACTAAATTGAAAAAAAAAAAAAAAAAAGAAAACTGTCTTGTTCGAATTAGGTGAAAAGTTAAACATGAAGAAAATAATTTCAATAAATCTAGGAAAATGATGATATCATCTACAACAAACTCTTATCTTTAATTACCAGGTTGTATCTGGCCTATCATCTTCCTCGCAAGGTGGAGGTCGAGGATTCTTTTTCCCCCTTGATTTGCATTTATCTTTAGATCGTGGCTTCTGGAATATAATAACATCCAGTTCATGAATTCCAACACTGTCATGAGCTACAGTATCCCAACAAATAGATGCAGCCAATGTTGACACAGCTGGCATTTTTAAAAGAGACTCACATTAGCGAATATTGCATACCATTAATGAACTATATCAACAAGAAACATTACACTATCTAAATAATTGTGGGGAGTGGAATGCCAGTCACATTTTGTGCAGCTGAAAAGCTATTGAAAAAGAACATTGGCCCAAGAAAACCTTTTCTTTTTTTAAGTTATTGAAAACAAGCAAACATTGGCCCAAGGAAACCTTTTCTTGTTTTGAATTTTACCAAGTTGTTGATGAAGTTACAATTACATGATGAGTCTTTAATTGTGAGAATGGCAACTTTACCCCCTTGAGATGGAACAAAGCACTAGGCAATGGCCTTGGCCTTAGTATCAAACCAATGAATTTTTCAAGTACGTTGTGACTGCCGATTTATAGTTGCATAAGCTAGAAAAAGGATGAGGATGGCAGATGCATTTAAATAGTATTGCAATATAGGGATGGGATCAGATTGCAAGGAAAAAGAAAATTTCGTTAATAAACCCTTAAAACTGAGAACTTTATGGCACTAAAACTTTTAAGTTTGAGAATATGCCAATTAAGGTCATACCTTCTACCTGATTAATGAAATCATGCCCCAGTGACAAAATAAAATATCCTCCAGGGCGCAGAATTCTGTTCATCTCTAGAAGTAGATTCCCACCTTTAGAATGAAAGCAAAGAATAATCATACATTGATAGGAAACAGCAAATAAAAGAAAAATTATAGCAACCAATAGAAACTTAGATCAGGGGAAGGGGACGAAGACCATGACTGAGTTGAGGAAGAAAATGAATCAAACACTTACGATTAGAAAACCTTTGCATGCTGCATTTTCCACAATGTATGGCATCAAAAGCACTGCCAGGGAATGGAAGCCTCCGTGTTCCGAGAGGGCTGACTATGGCAGGGAAGCCTCGTTCAAGGGCAACTTGTGCCAGATCCACAGGGTCATCATTCAATCCTAATGACAACGTTAATACATCTTTATCAAGAAGTACAGCCCCAAAGCTTGAATCGGTGCACCCTATGTCCAGTACAACACGGATCTTCTCACCCCATTCAAAATCCAGAACCATCTATCCAAGAAAATCAAATACCCAAGCGAAATGGTTGGCTGGTCTTGTAGAACCAAAAAATAGAGAGACCCCAAAATTCAAAAAGTAGGCAGCGAAAATTTTTAACATAGCTGTTCATAAGACAATCAATACATTTTTTGCTAGAATTAAGAAGTAAATACTTGAATCAAAATCATCAAATAAATAACTGGACAAACGTTGGAAGGCGACTTTTTACTTATTAAGTAAACCATAGAATAGACTCAAGTGAATGATAAGTCAATGACCACAACCATACAGTTACTACCAAATGCGAATCAAACATAGATGAATAATTGAGTTACTTCTCCTTGG
The DNA here is from genome assembly GCA_039657345.1 of Stephania japonica. NCBI lineage: Eukaryota > Viridiplantae > Streptophyta > Magnoliopsida > Ranunculales > Menispermaceae > Stephania > Stephania japonica. The sequence continues at coordinate 9,447,709 of CM077559.1, read as the reverse complement.
GGATCAATAAGAGTAGAAAGTTTGAGAAACAAATTTTACAACAAGAAGATGAAGAAATATTCACCTGATCAATTGAATCAACATAGTGAAAAATTCCACCCTTGAACTGAGATTGGTTTCGCGGAAACGTAAGATACTCTCCTGACTTCTCCACCCAAGTAACATTCTTGATGAATGAATCAAGTTCTTGGTGTTCAACATTACTATACAACACCTAAAGCACCAAATTGCAATCATTAGAGGTACAACTGAGAATAAAACTCAAAAAGGGCAATCACCAATTTGAGCTCAATCCCAGTATCAATATAAAAGCCCTCAGGGTCGTGGGTCGAGTGGTGAGTTTCGTTTCTCTAACACACTGACTAAGGCACGTGCCCACTTCTTTCTCCCTCCGATTTCTTCCTAGGGTTCCCTGGTGGGATAACTGAGGACCCCCAAGAGATTAGTTGGGTCCACCATCAATCTAGTGTCGATGGTGGCTTGGATACCATAGGCTATAAAAAGAAATAGATAAATAAAATAAATAAATGAATAAACATCTCTTCTATACCTTCCATTTGCTCTCAGGCCATTGCACCAAGGACCCATACCCCATAGCTGGAAGTTCCACAAGGCACATCGTCGCGGAATCTGGGCACTTCCTCTCTCTATGTCTACGCACCATCCCCAACTCAGTAGTTGTGTTCACAACATCTAAACATGGTATATAGTTGTGCTTAGCACTCACACTACATGTTCCCCAATTGTATTCCACATTTGGATCAAACATTGGCCCCAATTTCTTCTTTTTCACACTCCCACTCCCCGAATCCTCAATTTTGAGAGTTTTTGATTCCTGCCCATCTCTGCTCTTGCTCTTCTGATCAACTGAAGCCAATGAAGACGAAGAAATTGACCACAGAAACAAATACAAGAAGCCCAAAAGGGCAATCAAGGCAATCCCCTTCGCCCAAAACCTGTACGTTCGTTGGGCTAGAAGAATCAATCGCCTTGTGTTGGCGTTCATTTCTACAAATACTCGATTAATGAAAACAACAATATCAAATTAATATATAGCGTAAGCGAAGCAGTTTGGATTCTTGAAAGAATGAATTATATCATGTAAGTACATAATCCAACCGCCTCAAGCCCACAAGTTAATAGTTAATAGTTACTAGGGTGCCACTACCACTGACTCCGAAGTCGAAAAAAGAAATAATGCAACTGCTTCGAATCAAGCAACACTGAATCCCTGGTTCGAACTACTCCATCACACTCCTTGGGACAAGGGGGCATCCAACTTGGCTTTTTGGGTGAAAAGTGGTGGAAAACGTGGGTGGATTGAAAAATTGGGAGGTGGGTTGGTTCGTCAAGTATCAAAAATCATGGGCAATTCTCGTTTTGTGTTGTTGCTTTTGGCGTAGACTTGGCCAAGAATTTGAGAGAGTGTGTCCGTAGAAGAGTTACGCAAGTTGTGTGTGGACTTTCTATCTACGCTTGATACATGGAAAGAGTAGAGAGAAGAGTGACGCATTTGGTTGACACAGCAAGTCGAATGCGCCACTCTAGAAATGTCAACGTCTATATTAAAAATATCTGAATTTTTTCTTCGCTTGCTATGAATACCGAATATTTGCTATTTTAGCCTTCAAAAAAAGTATTGCTATTTTAAACTTATAAAAAATTTGTATGTTCTGCATATAAAACTGCAAAAAAAAAAAAAAAAAAAAAAAAAAAAAAACATCATAAACAACAACAACAATAAAAAAATAAAAAAAAGCAACAACAATAATGCACACACCCTTTTCTATGCCCACGTGCCATATCACTTTAGACGTGACTTTGAGGTATGTAACATCTTCCCAATAACAAAGCCTCAATCTCAAATTAGGTGAAATCGACTGCATAGATCAAACTCTTCCACTACACTCGATATAGTGCAATTGAAAAAACACTAAAGTTCGCTTGGATAATATTCACACTTCAAATTTGGATCCAAATATCGGACATAACAGATCAGAGCCCAGGAATCTCTTCTCTGAAGAATACAGCAAATGACAAGGCTATATCACTCAATCCCCAATGTCCAAAGAATGTGATTAACATACACACAAAAGAACAGGAAAGAACACTTCTGTAAACATTGGGACTACAACAACAAAGGGGTGTATATGTACCAGAACTTTTGTGGCATAGAAGGATCCCTTAATCAACTAGAAAAGCACAGTCATGCCTTTTGCCCGTAAGCTCAATGCGATATTTCGGCGAGTAGAGATGATGGATTTAGTTGTAAATTCACGGTCGCCAAGTCGTCTTTTGTGCGCAGATGATTCCCTCCTTGTCTTGCGCAAATGTCATAATGATCTCCCAATGCAAGCTCCTCAAGATCGATTCTAAGGGGTCCAATATCGTTACCTTGTCTCGGATTATTGCCCATCCACCAGGTCGTAGTATTCTGTCCATTTCAACAACAATGCCGGCAGGGTGCTTACATCTGGAAAGCTCGATTTTATTAGAAAATGAGTACTAGTAAAAACTTAAATGGAATATAAATGGGGCTTCAAAGTCAAATTTCACAAATAAAGTAGTGAAGTAAAGTACTCAATATATGTACTCGAACAGTTGAACTCACACGAATAGTTTTGCACCGGCGATATCAAGAGTCAAAATGGTGAATGCGGCAATGGGTCAATGAGCATTGCACAATTTGTCTAAGTCGATATAGAAATTCAGTTTCGATGCCACACTTAAAAAAATATTACATAGAAAAAAATGGTTTAAGTTGAAAATAGGCACCTAATCTAAGATAGGATATTGCCATGTTACTAACAATGTAAGTTCGTTTTCTTTCTTGGAATCATCATGAAATAAGGAATATATTTTGATCAGCAATGCATGTCAAAGACAGCAATAACCAAATTCATCAAGATGGATACATTTACTAGGATCTATCCTGGATGTCAAAGCCAGCAACGACCAAATTCATAAAGGTGCAGACATCTCCAATTTGTTGCTGCAATATGCTTAAATCATCCTGCTCGTGGATAGGAAACATTATGCATACTAAATGTATCTTCCAGCTGACAGTCTCTTCTATGATTTATTGAGGAATACAACAAACAGATAATTAGTTGAAAATAAGCTAACTTCGGATGGCTGCAACAACAACAACAACAACAACAACATAGCCTTGGTCCCAAATTAATTGGGGTCGGCTACTAGAATCAAACTCTTTAATTGTGCTCGATTTAGTTGTCTAAACATGGCCTTACAAAAAATTAAAATAAATCACTGAACCACTCTTAAAATGATGAAGTCAAAAAAATACAATGACAAAAACTAAAGCAAGCACTTGCAAAGGTTTTAAATGTCGGAAATTAAAAAAAAAAAAAAATTAATAGTTGAGTTGACGCAGTCCATCTTATTCGATTATTAGACCACAAGAAAGGAGAATTCTGGAACTTTTAATAGTTGAGTTGATGCAGTTCATCTTATAATCAATTATAACTTGTCCTACTAAATTTTGAAATTTTGTGACTAGTATTGACATTAAACATATACATGGTTTCTTTCTCAAAAAAAAAAAAAAAAAAACCAATTGCACAGATTATTCAAGATTTTCTGGACACAGGTCAATAAACAAAATCTTGACTCAGAAAACTTCTAAAACTATGGCTGGCAGAATTGTCACAAACTGGATGCCAAGGCCATTCTTGTCAATCTTATTAACATTGAGTTTGTTCCTTCAAGCAGCAATGCTTAATTAAGGCTTGATTTTTAGCGTATTTATATACTCTAAACTGAAAATACAGAATGCACACTTGCAACACACCAAATGGGATAGATAAAGAAAACTCGTAAACCTTGTGACAACCAAAAGAAAATGGAAACTATCAATAACCTGTTTTTAAGTCGCGAGAACAAGTGATCGGCATGCAACAGGTCATAACTTCTTGGGTAAGTGCCAAAGGACTCGCACCAATCATGGTAGATGCCAAAAAGTCCACGCTCAAAGATTATGGGCAATGTATCAGGAGCAGGGACAGGTACAACATTCATTACCCATACTTTCTGTTGGGCAAGAGCTGCTGCAAATCTGTTTGGAAACATCATCATTGCAAACGTCATTTCAGATATGCATACTGGCATGTTTCTATCATTTCCTTTTTAGATAATTCATAACACACATTTCTGGTTCTCTTTGTTAACATACCCTCCGTATATCGCTTTCATGTCCATCACATTATGGACACTCGACCAATTAATGCCCAATCCAAGAAGATACGAGTTTTCAACAACAGCCTTCCAGTGGTTTTTGTCGGCAATCAAATTCTCTCTGTTGTCCAGCCATTCTGGAAAAGTCCCGAGCCTTTTGGGCCACTCTGCAGGCCACTCAGTCCCTCGCTCTTCAATGGCAGCCGGAATAGTATGTAAGCAAGTCTTCATGTGCACATGCCTGTAGAAATTAGGTCCCAAATTGAATATGAAAATAAGCTCAATAATTAAAGCATAATGATAGGTACAAGGTTTTGAATTTGCATGAGCTACAATCTATCTCATATATAAATGCAGTGCGAATTGGCATCAACCAGTATTGCCAGCATCAAGGTGCTCCAACCAATAGATGTAAAAGAGAAAACTGGTCAGATGCAGGTCAATGAACCTATTTGTTGTTGTCCTTGTTTTTTTTTTTTTTTTTTTTTTTTGCAGAAAAGAACATAATTGTTGTTTCAGGATCATTTCATCCATATCACTCCCTTCCGGTTCCTAAACCAAGGAAAATAGAAAATTGTTACTTAGCCACTGCAAGTTCCTTTTGTTTTCCTTCTTATCACTTAACTAATGCGAATGTGCTGACTATGGAGCTGTATGATTCATCCTCTTTTTAACGGAATGCATGTGAAATTCTATTGGAAAAGAAAGTAACATTCGATTCTAATATAAAATAAAATACAGTATTTAGACTTTGCTAAACTCCACATCACTATCAAGAAGAGAAACAGTACAATGAAGCAGAAAAAAAATTATAACCCGACTAAAACTACAGAAGGAAGAATTGGGGTATGACTCTTACCAGGCCGCATCTGGCTTTTCATCTTCCTTGCAAAGGGGAGGGTTTTTCTTCCTCCTCAATCGGTAAATATCATTTGACTCAGGCTTCTGATATATTTTAACACCCAATTCGTTGATATCATCAGTCTTATGAGCCAGAATATTCCAGCAAATAGAAGCCATCATTGAAGACATAGCTAAAAAATAATGCATAAAAAATTTTGGTTAAAGGCCATTATAATCGTGATAAGAAAATTCAACATGACAATTTTTTTTTTCTATTATAGATAATGGACATAACTATTTGCAACTCAAAGATTGATCTGAGAATCCAGGAAAATAGACGCTACCCTTGTGAAAACATCTAAACGGAGTTTTGAGAAAAGATCATCAACATCTAAATGATACAGTGCACCAGAACTAACAAGTTTTAAACACCAAATTTCTATTATACCTTCTTCCTCTTCAACGCTATCATGTCTTGATGACAAAATGAAGTATCCACCTGGCCGCATTATCCTGTTCAACTCCAAAAGCAGTTTTCCACCTTCAAAAGCAAGTGCGAAGTCACATTAAATTCATGGATACACTAAAGAATAAGAAGGAACTTTTCCCTTTTTTTTAAACAAGAAAGGGAAGGACGAAAGACAAATGAACCACAAACCATTGGCATGCCAGGGTCTGCTACATTCGCTGCAGTGAATAGCATCGAAAACACCACTAGGGAACGGAAGCCTCATAGTTCCAAAGGGACTCACTATAGCAGGGAAACCTCTCTCTAGGGCAACCTGAGCCAGATCCACCAGATCATCCTTCAAACCTAGCGTCAAAGTAAGCACATCCTTATCAAGGAGAGCAGCGGCAAAACTTGAATCTTTGCATCCAATGTCCAATACTACACGAATGCTCTTGCCCCATTCAATATCTGGTACCATCTACGGACCAATCAAATTCCAAAACATCATATAAGCTAATAAAAGGACCAGCTTACACATCATTAAAAAAATTTATTCAGGAGCCAATTTGTTTTTCAGAATCAAACATTAGCTTTTCATAAAAGACCAATTAAAACTAAAATCATAAAAATACCAGCCTCCAAGTTGATTTTGACACCCAATTGTGGTACTTTGAACAGGAATTAATATGGCATCCACTTGCTTCTAGTTCATTACTTCCTATTTGAGTAGGAATTCCAAACTGCTATGGCCTCACCTCTTCCATGAAATCAATATAGTGAGAAATTCCGCCCTTGAACTCAGATTGATTTTGAGGGAAGATCAAATATTCTCCAGACTGGACTAGCCAATTCCGTTTATTGATGTAAGAAGCGAGTTTTGGGTGTTCAATGTTCCCATACAGTATCTGCAGCATCACTCCTTGTTATTAGCACAGAACTAAAGAAAATGAACAAGACCAACACTTCTACGACTAAAAGCTAGAGAATAAAACTTTTCAGCGACTATTGGTACCTTCCATTTGCTCTCAGGCCAAGATACTGGAGATTGATACCCCCCTGGAGATAGCGAAACAAGGCACATAGGAGGCGTTCTCGGGCAACTCCTCTCATGATGCCTATAGCCACGGAGCTTACTAGTCGCACCATCAATGTCTATACATGGGACATAGTTATGCTTCCTCCTCACACTACAAATTTTCCAACTATACTGCGCATTTGAATCAAAAAGAGGACCCAACTGCTTCTTCTTCTTCTTCTCGCTACCCGTATCACTCGATTCGATTCTCTCCTCTTCATTACTCACAAGAAGTCCCTGCTCATCTGTTGCACCCAAATCCACTTCCCCTTCTATCTCCCCGGCATTCCCCCCATCATGATCCGCCGACTCATCACCTACTTCAACATCCTCTACCCCTTCCTCCTCTTTCTTCGCGTCTTTCCCTTCTACCCCATCATCCCCTACCCTTTCCTTCCCTGATTCCTCAACTCCTCTAACTTCATTACTCACATTTGAAACCTTCCCGTCTCGTTGTTTCCACCCAATTCCCTTAACACTATGCTTCTCTTCTTCTCTCCTATCTTTCTTCCTATTACTATGACCTCTAACAGATCCAATGCCACCACCCCTTTTCACAACCTTCCCTGTATCACCATTTCTAACAGGTCTGCTCTTCTTAGAATGAATCCCAGACTCCTTTCCCTTCCTTTTCTCCTTCGCTACCGCGACGGGATCCGTAATGTCGTCAAAGGTGCTCCTTTGTGAGACTACAGAGTTGGAAGTGGAGGAAAATGTAGACCAAAAGAATACAAAACTGAAACCCAGAAGAATCACCACTGTCAACTTGGCACAGAACCCATATGTGCGTTTCCCTTGCCGCCCAGACTTCACCACACCCATCTCTAACAGCACATCACTCACAAAGTAACAGATCACGAACACACACACACACACACACACACAGAGTTCTTGACAGCTCAAATGATGCTCAACAGAGTGTATACATTGAATCAAGAAAAACTGACATAGATTTCAACTGAAAAGGCTGAAACTTTGATGCCCAGATCTGGAAATCGAACAATTTACCTGCCCACGTCGAATCTGCGATTTGAATATTGAATTAACAAAGGAAAGTGAAGAGCAAAAGCAGAGCGAGCGTCAGAGTTATAGGAGTATATGAGAGGAGTGGTGCAGAAAGAAAGGAGCAAATTCAGCGGCTCCGTTTGTCCATTGTCTTCAATTGGTGTAGTTTGGTGCGCTGTGCGCACGCTGCGTGTGCTCTACGAAATTTCTTATGAACTCATTGAGGAGGGATCTACTTGAATAAAGAGCATACAGTAATAATAGCATAATCTTTTGACAATCAACAGTTAAGGAAGAGCTGTCACTGGAAGATCTCAGGTGTTGGTCTTGTTTTGTTTTCGTAGGATCAACTATTCTCACAAAAGTCAAAATAAATAAGTGCCAGTCAGCAAGATTTATTGGCCATTAAGTACATCTCAATAACTTTACCGTCACACTAATTTCATTGGAGGCCAATTTGTGAGAGTTTCAATGATTTATATACTTTATAATATCTATGTAATAGATTGGGTTTGAACAACCCCAACTATAGCTTCACCTGAAAAAGATAAATTGAAAAAACGAAGTTAAAATATGTAATTTAGAAATTCAATAACTGATTTTGCAAGTCAAGATAGGTCAGACCGGTAGATGTATGATGTCAACCTCCTACTCTCAACGCCTATTCAGATCTCAGCATTTCTGTCTTCTGTCTTGTGGTGGTCATTTGCTCCAAGTTCCAACTTGTAACTGTTAATACTAGAATACTTGGGTTTGGATAATTGTACATTTGTATTAGTATACATCGAGATGAGCCCATCCTATTAAGTCATTTCGTTCCTTCCCTACGTATACATTAATACAAACAAATTTCTATCGTTCTAGATTAAATATCATGGTGAAAATACAGTTTTCTCTCTCAAATAACAGTGGTATTTTCTTTACAGATTCTGTACCTCATTATGATTTTTTTTTTGCGCCATGTGAAATGTGGATCCCTTATCCATAAATTTAGCGTGTATCTTTCGCACTTGAAGAAACATTGTCGAGCATTGAGAGAGTAGAATGTTGACTGAGAGTGTTTGGTTGCGTTTGTTTTGCCGTGCTTGCCAACATTGTTGCAGTAGGAGAGGGCTTTGGCGAGTTTGAGAAAGCTATCTTTTCCTGAGATGCTTGCATGTTGACTTTTATTCTGCAGGGAGGGATCATTTAGTTCCATATAACATGATATTGGTTGACCATAATGAAATGAAGATTCTGAATTTACCTGTTGTGGACATTTATATATCCGTCGGTTTCATCATATATCTCTTCCTGGAAGAAAGAAACAGCATATAAATGAGAATGCCTATATAAGAGCATCTCCAATGGGAATGTGGATTGGGGCAAAATGTGTGCCACATGAAATGAAATAAGCATTGAAACCAAAAAAACACTGTCCAATGCAAATGTCTATTAGCATGTGAGCTGACGTGACAACAATAATGTCAATTTTAAATGTCCAAATCTAGACATTGCAGGTAGAAGACGTCTAGGAAGTAGACATTGTGGGAGCAAAATGTCTAGAAATAGACAATCAATGTGGACATTAATGTTGCAACGTCAGTTCACATTCTAATGGACATGTGCATTGGAGAATGTTTTTTTGGTTTCAATGTCAATTCGATGCTATGTGGCACACATTTTTCTCCAATCCAAATGTGAAGTGAACAGCTAATTCTCAATATCCAACATACAATGAGAGCAAACACTTCATTGGAAACCGATCCCAGTTATTCAATCATCAAATGACCAGAGTTTCTTTGATAAATGATCACTATGAATCAGACTCAACAAACAAGGATAGAACTCCACGAGTTTGGATTTCAGATATACCTGTAGAAGTTCTTCTATCACATCTTCCATGGTGATTACCCCAACAACTGCTTCATTGGGTGGGAACTCCGGAATAGGCGAATTCTCAATATCCAAAATACAATGCGAGCAATCTCGATGTCTCCTCTTCAATCCAGGAGCAGCCGAGGGGCGAGCACTAGACAGTTGTTGATTTACATCCTTGCTTGTGACAGCTGTCTGAGAATTTTGAACCTCTGGTTTGCCCCCTAAAATTAGGTCCAAATTTCAAGATAATAAAAGAGCTCAAGACCAAGATGGGGCACCTTAAAGGTAATCAAATTCTTTTATGAACGGCAGAACTTCATGAGTGCAGCACTAGAAATCAATTGAAGATGAAGAATCTAATTGAAAGGAAATTTAACTTCATGGATGAAAAGAGAGGAAGTTACATTGAAAAGTTACAAAGATGAAAACATATTTTCTTCATTGGCCATGGAATGGTAGGCACAAGGTATTTCACAAGCCATCCAAACACCATATATTTATCTGAGTTTTTTCCCGCATAAAGAATATAAACTAGAGCAAAATATTGAACTTTACAAAGGAATAGATGATTTGTGCAGTATCTGAACCACTGGTCCAATGGTTTTCAGTCAAATGGAAATCTTTCCAAGCAAAATTATTAAATGTTGATCACATGCTTAGGTTAATGAGCACCATAATTCCAAATGTACCTAATCAATTGTTAATATCCCTAGCCTCACCTCAAGAATGCAGGAGAAGTTTCCATTGGTCGTGAGGGGTTCATTCTACACCTTTTTTTAGCTTAAATAGTCCTTGAATTAAACTCTAGCCACTTCAACAGAACGGAAATTAAATATCATAACTAGGAACCAGAAACAAGGTGAAGAAGAACTCTTATCAGTTTATGGAATAAAAATGATATCCTTTCCATCCATACCTTCCTTTGATGGAATTGTATCAGGCACCTTCTCTTTATTGGGGTTCACCTTGGTCTGGATTTGATGCGAATCTTTACTTTTATTCAGTACTTTTGTCTCACTGAGATCCTTTATCACAACAGCTATATGACTATGGCCCTTCTGAAATTCATTAAGAATATCATAAAGAGGCATATTTTCTGAAACCCTGAAGGAGAAAATCAACACAATGGATTCAATAAAGTTGCCAAATCAACTCTCGTAAGTCGTAACAAAAGAAAGCTGTACGGCCAACAAGATTAATCTAGATAAACCCACAAAACTTGTCAGGGTTTTATGTTAATATTGGTGTCAGCGCCATTAAGATGGCAAGAAAAAACTCATTCTCACCTAGGAATCCTCCGAAGGGCCATCTTCTTAAGAGGTATAGCATCATTTGGATCTATTGTTAGGAGACTTTTAACCTGCACAAAGAAACATTATTACATAGGTAGCAAAGCAAATGAGAAGAAAAGATCAGTTTTTTAGATAGGTCACAAAGAAACCTTGGTAGATAGAAACTTAAAAAACAAGTGAGAAAGGAAATTGGCAATGACTTAAAAAAAAAAAAAGATTATACACGGAGCCAAAGAGAAGACAGAAGGCCCAATTTAATATAAAAATGTATTCAAAATCATTGTAGTGAAGTTATATGATAATCAAACTTTCACCAATTACAAACAAAACTGAAGCAGCACAGCTGCTTTAAAGTTTTCCTTCTAGCAAGTTTCAATTAAAGGGGGAAAAAATATATCAAGATGAAAAACCTAATTCCAAATGCAATAATTTATATCCATTCCTAAATGATCCTTATGATTAGTGAAACATGAGATGCAATATGGGTGGGAACTGAAAAATACATTACACTTAATCTGAGATTATAAGATAAATATCTATTATGCAAGTTTTTTTCATTCACTATTCCTGGAATGTGAATTCTAAACTAGTCTCTATGAAAAGAGAAAGCAGTCTTTCTTGGTTGAATAAAAATGAGACCCCAGGAAAAGCAGAACCCTATCTACTAAAGCATTCTTTCATGGTTACATACACATGATACAGTGAGGAAAGCCAGAATTAATGCTCATAATTTGACAGGGCAATATTTTTTTTTAAAGAAAATAGACAAGCCAATATAACAGCCTTCCAAGTTGAGAAGGACCAGGAAAGAAGTCTACACAGGACACAGGAAACATTAACAACAAAAGCCTCAATCCCAAAACAAATCCTCTTACATGCACTAAGAAAATGGTCAAAATACATAGATACATAAGCAGCTTACATGAAATAAACTTACAAGGAGGAGTCCAACTATATTTGTTGTGTTTCCAGCATAAACAGGAACTCTACTATGACCATTTGTCATTATTGAAGTCAAAGTTTGCCTAAAAGAATTGGACATAGAGTTCGTAGTGAGTTCCTCAAAAATAAATAAAATGGACAAGATAAAAAAAACAAATAGTATAAAATACAAAAAAGTGAACTTACTGATCAAGGGTGCCATCCAAGTCAAGGGTAAAGGCTTTTGATATGGGAGTCATGGCATCTTTTGCAGTCTTTTCAGTTAATTCAAGAGCACCAGCAATGATGGTAGTTTCATCATGAGTTAAGTCTCCCCCTTTTCCAGCCTATTTAATATAATAATAATTAATAAAAAACTGTCATCCATTAGAAAGAAAATGAAATAGATGCAGAGCATGAATGAATTAAACAAAGAGCATTAAAATGCCGGAAGCCAGTGTGGAAAAATGAATTTAAAAATTAGGGAGATGAAAAAATAATCATGAGTTTCTCCACCACTTATCTTATTGAGTTTGGGAAAAAGCCTTCATCAAGTCAAGGTGACAAGTTTTATCCAACGTTGTTGAAGGAATAAGAATAAGTTTTCAAATTGTTTATAGTACAGCAAATCTTACAATTCAGACTTACGTCAAAAATTATATTGATAAACATTTAAAACTTAGAGCCCCAAATTAGTGAGTCGTTGGAAAGAATCCTTATCGCATAGCAAGGTAGAAGGAAAATAAAAAAACAATGTATACCGTGAATTATGTAAGCAACAATAGAAAATAAAGCAGTCCTATGATTGTAAATGTACCTCATTCCCATGAAAATCCACAAAGGTCTTAAGCTCTGCTCTACGCAAAAGAACAGCATGCCCCTTGCCCAGCATCCAATCCAGCACCTTGAAAGTTATAAAATACTGAGATATATCGAAATCAATGCTAAAAGGAATCTATGCAGATTATTAGGAAAACAACGACAACAACAACAACAAAGCCTCAATCCCAAATTAGTTATAGTCGGATACATGGATCAAACTCTTCCATTGTGCTCAATCATTCAGGCAATGGTCCCAAAATTCATACAACTAACATTGATATCACAGCACGATACGAACCTATTCATCACCAAAAGCATGCTAACAATTAAACTACCTTACTGATGGGATACGCAATCGGAAAGAACAACAGAAGAAGAACGCGAACAAGAGGCGCTGCCAATGCGCCTACTTTCATGCCGTAGCGAGTGCAAATGGCTTGCGGTAATATCTGCAGCGTAAACAAAACAAGAATCAATTGAACGATATGGTACAAACAATAGCAAACACATACAGTGAATCCTCAACAAATGCACCTCTCCAAAGATGAGGATGAGCGTGACTGATAGGAGTATCGCAGCCCAAGGCTTCACAAGCTTGTCCAAGAAAATCGGAAGCGACTGACAAATAAAAAAGATCAATTTAAGCAATTGTTCGGCGAAATTGAACTGTAACAACTAACAAGATGGGATTTTGAGACCTCCATTGCTAAGGAGTTCCCAATCAGAAGAGTGCACAGCAGGAGATGCTGGTTCTTCACCACAGGAAATATCTTCGCTGCCATAAAACAAACAATTCAGATCAGTTTCCAAACCACGACCACCGTTCCCTAATTTTTGGGCCGATTAGTGCTACTCTTACTGAGTTTAGTTAAAAATGGAGTGTGAGGTTCCATTTTGAACAGATCAAAACCATAATTTGATTGATTCATTTGAAGGTGGAAACCCTAGAAAAGAAAAGATTGGGGATTGGGGGGATTACGTACAGGCATGGCGGCGATCTTGGGGGCGGCCGGACCTGATGAGGACTTCAAGGTCGACGAGGCCCAGGGACATGAGGCCCAGAGTGAGGCCCGCCATGAGACCGGCGAAGGAGACCAGGCCCACGATCACCACCACGAACAAGAAGAATTTGCTTTGGCAACACGGGACGTCGTAGTCGGACCCTCCCATTCTGGCTTTCAAAGCGAGCGATTGATTTTTAATTGATTGATTGATTGAATTGGTTATGTATACGAGAATTGAAGCGTAATCGTAATATTCCCTCCCGAGATTAGGGGATACTATTTTTTATCAAGGGTGTGTTTGATAACAAAATAAAATTTAATAAGAAAAAACTATTTTCTTTAGCAAATTTTCTTTAGAGAATATTCTTAAGAAAATTTTCTCAATGTTGTTTGATTGCATGTGAGAAAATTTTATTTTTCAATTTTTTAGTGTTTGATAAGAAATTAAAATTTTCTTTAATTTTCAATTTTTTACTAGATTTCCCCGCAATCCCATGAATTTAAACATGCTTAGAGTCACAACTCAACAAGTCCATGGGAACTTAATCCCAAAAAGGATATCTCTCGGCCCCAATGAGTCCATCCAGTCTTATGCGATCAAAAACCTCCATGTTGATACCATCTCATGACACAAACATTGTACTGACATGAACCCATACAAGAAACTAATCTTTGTGCCAATTAATGCTACTCCTACTTTTCTTTGAATTTCTTTGTTTCTTATTCTATCTTTACGGGTTTTACCATAAACTCCAATCTTAATTGTTTAAAAAAATTATCTCTACATGTAGTTCATATTTGCATGATTCGAAAATGATAATTTGGATAAGGAAATTTCATATCATGTTAATCAAGCCCCTTCTTTATTTCCTTATTTAATTCTAGGACTCGATGCTACTGCTTCTATAATTGTTGTCTTTGTTGGAGTACATAGTTAGTTATCTTTCATACTCCTACTAGGTGTCTGCAGTGTTTTACAATTCGTTGTATGGACAAAAATTCATCAAGGATAAATTTATTAATTTCTTAAAAACACTAATTATTGGGTGTGCTTGATGTTTTTGCCTTGGCATGCAGGTTGGGCTGCTGCAATGCACTCTTACACTGATCCATCAATGGACTTGTCAGGTCAGTTAAAACTTATACAAATGGTACTTGATGAGTTTCAAAACTTCTTTTGCAGTCTTTTTTCTATACATTATTATTAATTCCCTTAATAGTTGGTGCAATCAAAACTCAAGCTTCTCTTTAGAGACAGAAGAATGAATGATAGGAATCTGTTACATTCTTTACATTCTCCTATGTAGCTCTAATCATCTATTAATGTCTACCACTCTACCTAGTGCAACTATGTGGTATTTCATAATTCTGATTGCAACTGTTGTAGTAATAGGAATTTGTTGTAACCATAATTACCATTTTTCTATAACCCTGATTAAGAAACAATATTGTTTTATATGAAATACAAAAGAGCTATTTGGCTATTTGTAAGCTTATTTATACGTGTGTTCGAAAGAAGTGTCAGCTTCATCCTTCATTGCCGCTATTGATACAGACACATAGTATTTATGTACCATTTTTTTTTGGATTACAGTCTTTGTGTATCATTTACGTAGCAGGAAATAAAGTTCAGCAAACTACAAGCATTATTAAAGATGACACACACATAAAACAAAGAGCGAAAAAGAAAAGGTCATTATGACCAACTGATTAGATCATTGCTTTGGCATTCAACAGTTATATCATGCATTGTGCAAGATAATAAAATCCCTTTCATGCCTTAAACAGAGAAAGAGAAGGCAGACCAAATAAATCCATGAGCATAAATTTTTCCAATCTCATATCTTACACTTCAATTTGAGAATACAATACAGCACATGAATCACAAACCTCAAAATATGATTCCAGTAATTATCAAGCCTTCAAGTGGTACCATAAATGATAAGACTGAAGTTCTTCAAGGGTCATAAATTCTAGCTTTTTGGAGAATCAAACATATTCCTTGAGCATAAAGTAAAAACAAAGAAATGCCACTGATGAGGATTTGAGTTCAAGCACACTATAGAGATTGCAACATTATCGATTTCATTATCACCATCCCTCATTTCATCCCCAGTGATACCCACCATAAGCTTTTGAAACATGGATTACTTTTACGAAGCACAAACATGAGCATTATTTGCTAATTCTAAAAAGCAAGATCTTGACTTCATAAAGTCTATAATCTTAATGTTCACCCTTCTCAAGGCTATATAGCCTTCAGCTCTGTTCCGGATTTGGGTGAATCCTGGAACTAGAATCCCATGAACTATTCTCTAAAACACATCATCTACTGATTTATATTTTTCATTCATGAAAACACTTTCATCTCAATAGCTACCAAAACTTTGAAACTGCACCTCAAACAAAACCACATAGGAGAAGAATATAATCAAACACTATCTGTGCAAGACTTTACAGCATCAAACAAAATTACTCAAAATCAAACACACCACTGTCAGTCACTAAATCAAACAAAACAAGAGAACAAGCTCTACGAAATGCGAAAACACACAGAAATCACTAACACAATCCTCACCAAATCTCATATCTTAGTCCGATCAAGCCAAGACCGAAACTTTCATAGTGAGACGAAAAGTGCGTACCTTCGATTCTTAGACGACGAAGAGCGCGAGCGATGGATTGAACGGGAAGGTAGGGAAGGGACTGAGCGAGCACTGTGCGCGAGCGGGAGAGAGAGAGAGATGGAGAGAAGGATCAGATGAGATCTGAGAAGAAATCGAGAATTCAATTTCTCAAGATTGAAGAGATCGATGAGGCAAAACTGTTGTGTGAGAGGAAATTGTTGGGTAGAGATCGGTGGTCGAGCCGAGAGTTTGGGTCGAAGACGAATTCGCTCCAAAAAATAACAAATTTCCACGCTAAAACAAAAGATAAAAACGAAAAAAATTAAGGGTGTGAGATTTTATTCTATGCAGTTGCTAATTGTATCAAACAGGGAATAAATAAATAATTTTCCACAATTTTTTTTTATTTTCTTTGCTGTCAAATACACTGCAGGTGTTCAAGTAGTTCAGTCGGTCGGTGTTTCTTTTGATGCTCATCAGTCTAGTTGTGTTTTGTGTGTATGGGCCCCATCCACGCTGTTGTCGTCATGGTGGTGGTGGCTGGAAGGAGGAGAAATGATTTATTTCTTGATATGCGTTTATCACCTGGTCTGAGATGCTAATCCAGAATAATAATTTATTCACCAAGCGGGCTGGGCGAGTTCGGACCGAGCCAGGGCTTTTAAGCCACGCCCACCCAAATGATGGAAAACAACGGGGCGACTAAGGTTAGGAGGTGGTGTGTGGGGAGGGTTTGGTAGGTTGAGTGTGGTGTTGGTGTTCTAGGGTTTGGAGGGTTTGGGGGATTTTGTGCGAGAGGGTGTTCGAGGGTTTTTACGGAGGTGCGGTGAGGGTTTGGCGGGTTGGGTTAACGGAAGAAGTGTTGGTGTTCTAGGATTTGGAAGGTTTGGAGCCTTTTGTGGGAGGGGTGATGGAGGGTTTAGGCAAGGGGGCGTCCAAGGGTTTCATTGAGGTGTTGTTTGGTGGGTGGGGAAAGGTGTTGGTGTTCTACTATTTGAAGGTGGAAGTTTTAGGTGAGCGGGTACCACATGAGGGTTTCACGGAAGTACTTTCAGTTTGGCAACATTGAGAAAATGAGGGAATTTGGTTGGAGATAACTGGAGATCTTGGTCTTACGTGGAGTTGTGGGCTGTTGTTGTTATAATATGGGAGTGTGTTGTTGTTATAGGTGTTGAACTTCGTTGGAATGTTTGGAAGGATGAAGTCGCTGATAGTATGGGTGCCTTGAAGTGGTTGGCTTGAGTTTTTTTCTTGGAGTATTTTTTTTTTTTGCAAACGAAATTTTGGTGGCCAAAAGTGAGATGGGAATTAATTCTATGCATTTTGGCATATCCCATTTTTTTTTTGTATTCTCTGTTTTTGTACATATATATTTTTATATATTAATAAAAGGAGTATTGCATCTGTTCTTATCAAAAAAATATGTAAGATATCTACCAAAAAAAATAATGTACAGTAAAAGTTTGCTTAGTGGTAAAAATTGTATCGATTGACCTTCATGTCTAAAATTCAATCCCTATATTCAACAATTTTTTTTGATATTTGTAAAAAAAAAAAAGTATTTTTAATATTTGATTGGCAGACCGGGCGGACTTGACCTTGGCCTTGCAAATACAAACATGAGCCTATATCAAATAAGGTGGGTCAGCAGGTGGCTCTCGTTTTCTAACAAAAGTGGCGGTTAGGGTTTGAAGTGTTGGTTAATTTTTTGTGATTCTTTAGTTAGAACCACCGTCAATCTTCTTTTTTGATCGGCGGTGGTTCCAATAACAATCTTTATTTTTATTTATTCAATAAAAGTCGGATCTATTCAGATATGAGATGTTCAGTTTCATTTGGCCTGCAGCAGTTGTCAGATTCATCATTGGCACCGACCACTTGTGTAACAACCCGTTACGTGAAGCACGTGATTAACGGTAGTTCGAATTCTAATTAATATGAGTTAGGCTTGTGGTTAAGCCCGATTTGTCTCGATTAACGCGTGCGTGGATTGGCGTGTTGTTTTGTGTTTATATGAATTGTATTAGTATGTATAAATGAATAACTGAACCAATGAGGAAATGTCTAATACCATGTATAGGTCAAGGTGGACACACATGAGACGCAGGATAATGTTGACGCCCGAGTGTGCTCGTTAACGTGAGTTACGTAATTATAGACATAAATATATATTTATATATTATGGATATATATATATATATATTAAAATAGAAAATAAATAAATAATGGTAAATGGTCGGACGCCTAGTGACACACAAGGTCACGGATGAGACGCGTAGGTTGCACAGCAGTGTGCACGCCTGAGGGTACTTGTTGGTGCACATAATGGAGTCGTAGGCGCAATGATATTGACAACTATATGTATATATATTTATTTATAAATTAGTATATATAAAATATATATATATATATAATTAAATTGTAACGGCCCAAATTAATTTAATCAGGATTAGTGTTAATCACGAGGATTAACGGGTAATTCGGGCGTTACGGTGACAGCTGGGTGGACTCAAATAAGAGTACCCAGGTTATATTGTGTTATTTGTGTATGTTGTATGTCTATTATTGTGATGTGGGAAATTATTATTTATATAAACATCACATGTGTGTAAGTTGACATCGGGCAAGGCTACGATCGGGTATATGTCCCGAAGTGCGTGTCGAGGACCGGTGGGGTATTGGGTAGCGGGGTACGGGCATGGGTTCTTGCGGTAGTTGAGTGCTAGTGTGACGCACTTATGAATTTTATATAATTTATTAGGTGATTTAACCTAAGGTTGAATTAATGTATTAATGAATTAGTTGAAGTCCTATAGTTTGATAGGAAAAATCAAGCATGTATAGGATAATCCTCGAGATGCACAACAAGGAAATTCGAGATAGATGGTGTCATGATAGGTTGTTCAAAATTTGTGTGACACGAGGTGATCAAATGGTGTTGGATTAGTCTCGAGATGCGTGTTCACACTAGATTAAAATCACAACTATATATACACATAGATCGATCGAACATGCAAAGAATGAAAATGTTTTCAACAAATTTGTGGGATCTTGAGGAGAGAAATTGTTGATTGGGGAATACAACTGAGGGTTTGAAGGCTAGATTGGGCGATCAAACGAGGGAATTTGAGTAATAAACTCTTATTTGGTTGAATTTCCATTAAAATAAGTTGTTGAAAAATTCGGATTTTGAGTAAAAATACAACTGTTTTTGTGAGAATCGGTGTTCTTGAGGTTTAGTTTGATGAAATCTTGTCAATTGGGATCGAATTTGTGGAAAATTGAGGTGTATTTGTGGATTTCGAATTTTTGGGTACATGCATGTAATTCGGGAATTGGGTTGGTTTTGTGTTGATTTGTGGTGAAATTTGGAGGTTTTGAGGGTCTCCAATGAGATTGAGAGAGAAGAAGAGGGAATGAGAGGAATCAAGAAGAAAAAAATAAAATAAAATAAAAATAAAATTTGCAGCAGGAGAGACGGATTCGTCTCTGGTAAAACCAGAGACGGATACGTCTCTAGTAAAACCAGAGACGAATCCGTCTCGAA
The DNA here is from genome assembly GCA_039657345.1 of Stephania japonica. Classification (NCBI taxonomy): domain Eukaryota; kingdom Viridiplantae; phylum Streptophyta; class Magnoliopsida; order Ranunculales; family Menispermaceae; genus Stephania; species Stephania japonica. Next base: position 9,428,068 of record CM077559.1, on the reverse strand, counting down.
GAGAAGACGCACGCGCGTGCGGCGCGCGTGCGTCTCTCGCCCAAAATTTGGGCGGACCGGCCAGCCAAAGCCGGTCAACCGCTGGACCGGACCGGTCCAGGTGGGCCCCCCAATTAAAAAAATAATATTTTTAATTAAATATATATATATATATATATTATATATATATACATTATTGTTGGAAAATAGGAAAAAGAGTTGAAAAATATCAGAAAAATTGGGAAAAATTCTAGAAAAATATAGAAAATTAAGAAAAAGGTAGAAAAGTAGTTTCAGGACTTTCCAGGTATTTTTGGAACCCCGACATAGTATGAGAGAGATACCACAACTCAAATATGAAAATATGTTATAAAAACATAAAATTATATAATATATTTTTAAAAAAGTATAAAAACACTATAAATGGACTTTAGGGACTGGTGAACCATAGCTCGGGTATCGGAGAGCTAGACGGGTCGAATTGGCGGGTCCGAAAGTCGGAGAGCGTATTTCAGGTGCGTAAAACCCTTGAGAAAGTTACACTTTAATTTCATGGTGTGTATTTATTCGATTATCTTATCGTATGCGGTGACTGTTGGTGGTCCCGCATGGTTTTTCATCTTGGTTATGACTACACGCTTGAGCATGGGCTAGTCTGCGACGGCGACCGTGTAGATAGGAGTAGAATGTATTTACAACTATCTCAAGGGATTAAGGGTACTCTTAGAACTAAAAAGCTTGGAAAGGAGTACGCCCGGTTACTGAGTTGAGGTGTAGATCATTGTAAGCCTGTTATGAAGCACTTGGTTTGCTTGAGAACTCCGTTTTGTTATCATATGACCCGGCGGGTCATGGTTTTATCGTGATTAAACGAGTGATGATTTATTTCTTGTTGAGTTTACATTCGAGCCATTTAGTTGATTATTCGTTGGATTACGGATGTTTACATTTACGATTGATGTGTGAATAATGTGATCTTTGTGATGATTATTTATCGCAGTCATAGGAATATGATTCCTATTGCTAGGATCATATTCACATGCCTCGCAGGTTATCGATGTTTTTTATGATTAACGTGTAGACTTCTCTTGGGAATTTACTCACTGGGCTCGTTGCTGTATGTGTTGGGCAACCGAGCGCAGATCCCGGAGAGCAAAGAAAGGAAAAGAGGTACTAGGCGACTATCTCTGAGGCCGTTGCTGCTGACAGCTCGTGTTTTGACTACCTAGTATGTATGTATATATTTATTTTGCTGGGTTTTGGGAACTTTAGAACTTTATCACATGTATATGGATTACTGTTTACTTCGTCTCAGTGATATACATGGTGTTTATTCCGGGTTTTTCACTGCTTAGGCTTAATAAATTTTCATAAAATACAAATTAAATGCTTCCGCTAATGATGTTATTGTAATTATCAACTAACCTGCTAGATGTGTAAGACAACTTAATATAGTAGGATTAGTTACACGGAGCGTCACTTCACAGAGCTGTTGACGTGACAGGCGCTGCTAGGCTTGCGGGCGGAGGGCGCGGGTCACGAGGCAGCCTCGGAAATTGGGGCCGCCACATAAATCAGGAAATGAAAAATTACCAAAAATAGATTTGATTTGTAATTGAAAAAGAGATAGGCTTAGGGGCATTTTGGTCAATTCCCTAGCCAAAACTGCCTCTTCATCCTTAAATTGAGGAAACGAGAGAGAGAGAGAGAGAACAGAGAGATGAGGGAGAACGAGAGTTCGAGACAGAGAGGAGGAGAAGGGAGCAAGGAGCTCGAGGACGGCAAGGTCACGACATAAAGGTGAGCTTGTGCTGTTGATGTTGTTGTTTAAGTTGTGGTGGTGATTATGGAGGTTCGGCCATGGCATTAGCCATGGCCGAACTAGAAATGAAGGCAGGGAGGGTTGCCTTCCTATTGATGTGAGTTAGGCTGAGTTAAGGTTGGGGTGAGAGTCAACCCCAGCGATGAATTAAAAAAAAAAAGAACAGAGCGTTCTGCTCTGTTCTCACGAGGTGGAAGACGACCTTGAACCAGGTCGGTTCGGATCACCGGTTCAGGGCCAAATGAAAAAAAAAATCTGAAAAAAATCCAGAAAATAGAGAAAAATATGAAAAATAGTTATTTGACCAAATAAATAGAAATTAAGGGATTTATATTGAAAATGAGGAATTTGAAAGTTGGAGGAGACTTTATACCGGGATTTTACCTCGAAAAGCGTGAAATGGTCGAAATAGGATAAAATAGGTTATAGGATTCCGGATTCGAATGAGATCAGTTTAGGAGTATAAATAAATGAATATTTTAAGTAAGTTGATAACAATTGGTGTATTTTAGGTAATGGACCAATGTGGGAAAGGTTAGGGACTCCGGGGAGTCACACAAGTCGGTAAATGTAGAAAGCTCATGACAGGTAAGTGAGACTCGTATCTTTTTTATCAATTATGCAATGTAAAATAGTACTATTAGAGCATGTAGTGTAGTGACCTGGGAATGGGGCAATGTACCATGATTTGGCTTTGGTTTTATAAAAATGTTTTTAAATGAAAATGGAATTCGAAAAGAGGTTTGGCGGGACGGATTGATTTAGGGTTTGGAACTGTGATGGGGTGGCCTTCCATTACCACGCCCCCAGTGACTTAGGAAATATCCCGATCAATGCTTTCTTATTGAGTTGGCAGCTCATCGGTCATAAACCAATCAGATGAGCAGTGATTGGTTTAGTGACGATAAGGGAGTGCGACTCTATGTTTTATGAGTTGGCGGCACATCGAGGGAAACTGGTTAGATGCCCAGTGATTGGTTCTTGATTGTAACGACCCGAAAATTTATGTTATTTTTGTGCAATGACGTGTATTATCGAGTTAAACTCGTGTCTGTGTGATAGGGCGGTGACGTCGATAAACGAATAGTGATCGCCTCGAGAAAACATGTCGAATGGGTTTCGACGGGCGAATTACGGGTTTACGGCGTCCCGGGGGAAAATACATTTAAATAAAACACTGACAAAATAATAAATTGATTGTCGCCGAGTGTGACCTGGGGCTAAATGCCTTATTCTAGACTGTCTTGAGTTTGTGTAGGTCCAGAGTGTATCTTGGAAGTCAGGTTGTAAACTAAGTGTTGCAATCTGGTGAACTCGGGACACTTAGATTCCTTTTCTTTTGGCTTTGTATTCTTGACACTCATTTATCGTTGTTATCTTCGTGATTTCACCTATCATGCTGTTTTTTTACATTCTTCGTAATATCCATGCATGATACTAGTTTAGCTATTTACTTGACATTTGAAATATTGTTTAGACTCTATTGGTATTTTACTCTCTACATCACTGTACTCACCGTCTAGTTTGTGACGGTGGGCAGACTGGCGAACAGACCAAGGCAAGGAATTAGCGCTAGGCGATTGACGGCGAGGACCACGAGACGTTCTCCTCGCGCGTATTGAGTATGTTTTGTATTAAGTATCTATATTGTTTTGTTGAACGTGGGATTTTGGGTTATGAGAGATCTTGGGCATGTAGGAAATTATTGATACTCACTTTCGATTCATACGGTGGATATGATTACGGGGTTTCCACACCCTAGGATTGTCCTAACTGGTGTGTCTTGAAGTTATTGATTAGTTTGGAGTTTAAGTGCTTCCGTTGTATCTGATAATAACTCACTAATTAATTAACTTCACTTATAAATATGTAATAAATGGTAAATGGTAATGAAGGCTGACTAGGCCTGCGTGACTCAGCGAGACTGGCTCGGGGGTTTGCGTAGGTCTAGGCCGGGCGATGCCCAATTCAAGGATTGTGGAATTTGTGGCCGTCACATTAATGATGTGAGGGGGCGACTCAATTCAAATACGAAAATTAAAATACAAATCACGAGTACATTGCAATGAATTCATGAACTTGCATCTGTTTATATATTATTTATATTGATTCAAATGTTCTTTTAGATATGCATTGGATTCATGTTGTTATACATTGCCTTGATATTAAATTGATGATTGATGGTTGGTATGAGAGTCACTTACTGAGCATGTAGGAGCTCATCCAACTTAACATTTCCAGGTTAGGGACGAACATTAGAAATTAGGAAAGGAGAAGATTAGGAGTCTAATATATTCCCTGCGATGTAATGTGAGTTCTTATTATATAATTATTGTATTGAATACTATTTTGTAATAATTACGGTGGAAATAAAAGTTTAACACCTAGGATTATGCCGGTGTTATATATCTTGATTTTTATTGAAAAAGTTTTAAATTTTTCGTTGCGTTTTATTTTCATTTGTTATTCGATATTAAGATATACAGGTTGTAAACAGGAATAGGTAAAATGTTGCTTGCTCTAATTAGGCCTGATCTGATTTACCGAGGCTTAATTAGGGTTTCAGGTCAAATATTCTCTAATCGAGATTAAGGGATGTTACAACTTGCCTCTCCTCCACTTATGCATCTTCTATCATTTAATTTCGTCTCCACTTTTATATGCTCATGTATGGATCTGCGCTAGTTGTTAGTTTGATATTTCCACTAGGTTTTCTTTTTCAATAAGTTGTTGTCGTCTTTCCTTGGAGGTATGTATTTGTCTTTTCCTGTCAGAAGTTTTTGTTCGTCTTCTCTTGTTGGAAGTTTTATTTTTCGTTATGGTTCTATTGTTATGGATGCAAAAGACAAGCGTATAAGTTGCACATAAGTTTGCAAACTTTCGCAACATTGATTTGATCTCGTCATGGGAAAAAAGCTACTATTGATGTAATTTCATTGTTTTTTTTTGTGAAGAGAAATCGAAATTTTATTAATCATTCGTGACTCAATATAGTTTTAGAAATATAATCAAGTACATTAATTCGCTAATCCTATTTGTGCAAACAAACTGCCATTAATTTAACTTTTTTTTCAAAATTGAAACAGTTTGATAATCAGGGACTACTCTCTACAACGTTGAAACTCATGACAATACACAAAAGTACTAAAACCACAAAATGAATAACAAAACTTCCCAACAAAGAGAAGACAAATCAAAGACTTCCAACTAGGTAAAAAAATTAACTATAAAGTAAAAACTAAAGATAAATCAATCCAGCGCCCCATTCAAATCCACGCAATACCATTGATGAAGATGCACCGCAACAAAGATAGATCAATCTTTACAAATCAGATTAGATTGTTGTTTATTGAATGAACAAAGAGCAAAATGGATTGTATTGGAACTACCGTCAATCGTTGAGAGGATCGGCGGTGGTTCAATAACAAAAATCATAAAAGTGAATCAAAAACTTTTTTTATGGTTTTTGAGAGATGGAGAGGCACTCAAGGTTGTCTTCAATTTTTCTGATGTAATTTCATTGTTAAATCAGATGTATTGTTAAATCATATGTAATAATAATTTTTATGAATGAAAATATCTTTTCGAAAAAAAAATAAAAATAAAAATAAAAATGGTGGGTCAGCATACCCAAGCCCATAGAACAAGTTTAAGTATGCGTATCATTTGTGACTAGTTAATCAAATTTTTAGAAAAAGGGGGTCAGCAGGTACCCAAGCCCATAGCCATGTCTTCTAGAATCTAAATCCTCATACAACTCATGTTTTGATCATTTTTTTAACTCTTGTGAAAGTAGCTCGTGTTTGATTAGGTTTTTTTTTTTTTTTTTTAAAAGAAAAATGTATTCGTGATTTCGTTTTTTTTTTTTTTTTTAAAAAGAAAAATGTATTCGTGATTTCGTGATGTCTAGCTAGAATTGCCAACTCATTTTACGAGAGACGCATCTCACCCTAAGACCATCTCCAACCACAATACTCTATTTCTCCCTCTATTTTACAGTTCTGTCACATCAAACTCTATTTCTTCTCCAACCACAAACTCTATTTCTATACCAAAACTCTATTTCTTACTTTTATTTTTTTTTGTTATTTATTTGTATTAATTTTAATAAATTATTTAATTATTAAAAAATTATGAAAAAAATATATTCATATTTTTTTGAAAAAGAAATAATTATTGATAATTTTTTAAAAGAAAAAAAATAAAATGAAAAATAAAAAATAAAGGAACTCTATTATAGAGTTGAGTGAATAGTGAAACTCCAAATTTGGAGTTTCACTATTCATCCAACTCTATAATAGAGGAAAAATAGAGTATGATTGGAGTAGTTCTACTCTATTTTAGAGTTTTACTCTAAAATAGAGTACCCATTGGAGTTGCTCTAACAACGCGACTTTTTGCATGTTTGAATAGTTGTTTATGAGGTAAAGCAATCTTAGGAATGTATTTTACACGTTGATTTTAGACATATTCATTTTGCGGCTAAAACTTGAAAAAGACTCATTTCTACTTTTGGGTCGAAGTAGGAAATTACCATTATAAATAAGAATAAAGCAGTTCTTGCCTAGAGATTTTAAGTTTGAATTATGAATATTAAAAATACTATTAAATGAGGTTACTTATTACCCATCATGATCCGTATAAAAAAAGTCGATCTGAACTAGTTAAGCCAATTTAACTTTCTAGAATGAAGCACCCTCAAAATGGAGAACTAAGTGAGTGCTTTTCTGATGGATATTTTCAAAACAAAGAAAATGTTTTAATCTCACATGAGTTAGAAAGTTCTACTTTAAAGCGTAGATATATTCTTGCACTACTTGTAACTGTAAAAGAGATACCACAAGAGCTATGCAAAGTGAGCCACACACGCGGTGTGCATATGACACTTTTAGAGGCGCACTTACAATTTATCATTGTTGGATATTTTAAGTAGGTGGGTAATTAATTGACTCACTCAAAATATAAGTGCGCAGTTAATGGATAGTTAACTAAAACTCATTCAATGTTGACTGAGTGGATCAAACTCCCCACTTTTCTTCACTATCCCATTTCTTCTCTAACTGGCTTGACTAGAGAGCTATAAGAGAAGGGAGGAAGAAGGGCATCTCGAAAATTACAGCAAATACTTGCATTCTAGTTTTCACTGCTGCAAGTGCAAGCTAGATTTTTACTTCATCATTTTTGCCGACTCTTGCAGTATTGAGAGCAAAATTCCTTTTAAGAAAGTAGCATAAATACACGTTCTGAAGTCATTGCTCCTTCGTCTGGTCTAACATTTTCTTTTATAATACAATCATATTTGAGTTTGAAAGTAATTTAAATCAAATTATACTCTTGAGATATAAATATTGTTGGAGACCAAACTACATAAAGCTCTGTTTCCCAAATAATAATCATACTGATCGCACACGCTGCTGGTGACCAAACTACATAAAGCTCTGTTTCAATAACAACAACTAAAATTCCAAGAAGACTATAAGATGATAACAAATCACTGTTGCCATTAGGAAGTCCATGAGCAAAATTCTTTCATGACCAAGTTTGTAAAATGTTAAGTTAAATCAGGTAGAAGTTGATGAACCCAAAGCACCTTCTTCACATGCTTTCCTAGAAAAAAGAGAAGGAAAAGAAAAAGATGAAGAATCACTAAAACAAAGAAAGACTCAAAACACTTAAAGCATAAGTGACTCTTAAAAGCACAAAAGAAGTAAAGAAAAAAAAAAAAAAAAAACTGTTTCAAGGGAGCCCCTCTAATGGGGAGGTCTCCTAATCACTGATAATCACTGATTTGTGTATCACATTGGAAGAATTTGAAGTTGTTGTATTGACTAACAATCACCCTTTTTTTCATCATGTACTTCAAGAAGGTAAAATGCATAATTCACATTGGTATAGTTATGTTCCTCCCCCTTTTATTTCTTGAAAACAATAATCTCCCACTTGAGAAGGATCTCTTCATTGCTGTGGGATTCACAACACTGTGTAAGGCTCTACTGTTGTCAGCTCTGCTGTGATTCCCCAATTGTAGCTTGGATGAAGAAGATTCAACTCCCACCTGATACGGGCGATTCTGTAATTCATGATAATCGTCGACTTCGTCTTCGTCTTCGCTTAAGCTTAATATATCGGCAACTGAAACATGGGCTTGGTGGGAAGCATCCATTGAAATTGATCTTCTGATTGGCAGCACTCTTTCTTCGCGGATCTCAATTATAATGTCCTCGTGACTACCATTTCTTGTGGGGGTCTTTGCATCAGCAGCATCACTGGCATCACTGGCATCACTGGCCTCACTTGCCTCTTCACAGCTTCTTTCGAGCTCATCCACTGCGACCGAAGAGTGGTTGTTAGTCAGCTGATTTTGTTGTGAAGGTGTAGTAGTAGTAGTATCCGTGGCGCTTTGTTGATCAATCGGAAGCACGACTCGAACCGGTAAAGTCGCAGCGGAGGAGACGACGTTTGCTCTACATAAGGGGCAGTTGGAGTGAGATTTAAGCCATGTATCAATGCAAGGAAGGTGGAAAGCATGACCACACTTGGGCAACAGCCTCACACTCTCTCCTTCCTGAAACTCACTAAGGCAAACAGAACAATCCGTTACTTGGACAAACCCGTCTCCCTTCTTATACTTGCAAACTGTGATCGATCTGATCAAGGCCTCGTCTAACCCCGTCGCGGAATTCTGCCAGGTCTCTTGGTTGGGCGGGTTTTGGTTCTCATTTGATCCTTCCCTATGAGCATTGCTTCCTCGGCCTATTCTTAACAGTGACTCCAGGCTTCCACAGTACTTGGAAATGACAGTGTAATAGGTGACAAGAAGGAAAGCGCTGGCGAGGGTACCGATGATTGCGATGACAAGAGGGGAGAAGTTTGTTTTGGAATCTTCATCGTCGAATCCCATAGGAGGGGGAGGTGGGATCATGAAGTAACACCATTGTGGACAGTAGAGGCTGCAAAATCCTTGAGAGCAGTCCCTGGCGTTGTAATCGAAAGGAACCCAGGATTGCGGGTTTCCTTGCGATCCCATGCCTCAAACCAACCGACGCGCAATCAATTCTTCTTCGTCTTCACCTGGAAACGTATTGTTCATTCAATGAAGCATAACTTTATAAAATGATTCAATTGAATCTAAATAATCATGAATCAGAAACTCCTCAAACGTACCACAGACTAATGACAAGCAAATGATTTGATCGACATAAAAGTACTATATACAATAGGAGAATCAAAGAAAGAACATACCAGACATGAAGTGGGAGATGATGGTGTGATAGAGGAGTAGTAGGAGGAGGATTACTTCACCTAATCATGATTAGGGAGTTTAAGACAAAGGAGGGTGAGAAGTGTTTAATTTTCTGTGTAATTAATGCTTTGGGGAGGATATGAGTTTGTGGAGAGAAATTCATGAGGTGTAAAAGCAGTAATAGGTGAAGCTGCTTAGATGGAAAGCAAAGCAAAGGAGGGGAGTGGATGGGACATATTGCTTTTGTATCTTTTCTTTATCACTCTTTGATTTCTCCTTTTCTTTTATCTTTGTTTCAGTGTTTTCTCTCTTTTGTTTCTTTGGAGACGATGGGTTGTTGACTGAAGTGGATGTGTTAGTTGAGCTTTCACCTGTACTCTGTGTGCGTGTTGCATAAGGTAGCGTAGGTGAAGGGGATTCTCAACTGGTGGTGAATCTCATGATCAAGTGTACGAGACACAACCCGAGTAAAAGTTTAAGATTTAAGCGTACGATTCTGAGTTCGATTTCAAAGTGTGATAAGATCATTCAGATTTCAAAGTGTGATAAGATCATTCAGGCCACTGAATTCTCACTCTCAGTCGATAGACCAAGGCCTCGTGGGATTAGTAAGGAATAACCTAAATAACCTCGACTCCTACAATTATCATAAAAAAAGAAAAAAAAAAAAAGGTGAACGGGACACATAAACACAAGGCAGGCCCTACTTTAATGCCTTTCAATTTCAGCCAAACCTTTAATTGTAGTTATTAAGAAAACTAGAACTATTTTCTCAAAAAAAAAAAAGAAAACTAGAACTATCTATAGCAAAGGATTGAAAACCGTTTGATGGGCATCGAGAGCGTGTCATCCATATTCTCGACGCATATCAACGGGCTTTAGTTACATTATGTTTAGTGGTTAGCATATTCCCTTCCTAATTACTACTAACAAGAACTATTGATTAATTGTCAAAAAAAACAAGAACTATTGATTAAGTTGCAACAGTGGTTTCACTTGAAAAAAATGCAAAAATAGAAAAGTTGAGGCCGCAATTAATATCTATATTTGTATTACAATTATAAAGCAAAACAAATTGAGTTTTTTTCATAAGAAAAACAAATTGAATTTTAAGATTGTTGTATCTAGAAACCTAAAAGATAGCACCCATTTTGTAACAATTATCTGCAACTTCATTTTTTTTTCTTCTTCTTCTTCTTCTTCTTCTTCTTCTTTTTTTTTTTTCTTCTGAATCTTCTGAAAGCTACAACTTCATTTTTTCATAGACATTTATTTTACAGCTTTTTATTGTTTAATAATTCAAATATATGTATTTAGGGTTTAAGCTTTTGTTGTACTTATTAAATAGCTTTCATTTATGATAAAAAAATAGCTTTCATGAATGAGTGACTCATGATCATATCATTATCAATAAATTTCTTTAGCTTATTCAGTTCGTCTCAAACAATTAAAAAAAACAAAATTCACAAAGTTTGCTCCTTATCTGACTCACCGACCCTTTTCTTCTTTCGTTGGTTAGCAGATCATTGTCATGTATAATGTATTTTCTTTTTTGAAAACGGAGGATATCCAAGCCCACTTAATGGGTCATGACTAATCCTTTGGGCCCAGAGGATTCACGGAAGAAAATTCTTCCACTCCTCAGGGATGCAAGGTGCCAGAGGGTTTCGAACCTAAGATCACTCATTAGCGAACGCCCTCCTGATTGTGTCAACCCATCCTTGGGTATTGTCATGTATAATGTATTAATTGGTTATTTGTGCATCTAATCTTTCATGTGAAATTTATATAGAGTCGCGCTATGTGCACCCTGTTATCCTCTTAGGGCACCTCATTGATCAGGGCACCCTAAGACTTTACCAAAATGTCTCTAGTATGTGAAGCAACGCACCCCACTAACTAAGACACATGTTAAAGTAGTTTCGGTCGTATCTTGCTGAGACCCATATTACAGTGTTAGTCTATACCAATCGACACCCAAATAAGGTAGTCAAACACCCAACTCGATGGGTGACCATCGAGACTATACAAGTGGTCTCGGTGGCCTTGTGCCGAGACATGTGTGTATGTCTCTCGATTGACACCAACCAACACAACAAACTATATCTTGGTCCAGTGTGTCCGAGACCAAAGTTCGGTCATTTCCCACCGAGACCTGAAACGTAATGTCGATTAATATAGTATCACGCTATAGGCACCCAATCGATTACTCAGGGCACCCCTGGTACGCACCCCACCAATTTCGAGGCAAATATGTCATTTTCTTTGAGAACCAATATAAATTAAAAAAAGTCGAGGCGCCCTGAGAGGATATTGGAGTGCACATAGAGCGACTCTTTATCTATTGCTATTCTTATTTTTAATTATTAGTTATCACCTTAGCTTACACATTGAAGGAGACTACCGGCATTGGTCAACAATACACACATCCATGCTGTAGTTTCTTCAATGGAATTACTAAAAGCATTCTTTTATCAACTTCAGGTAAGTCATAAGTTACGTAAATTAAACATAAGTTTATGATACAATGGTCTTACAAGTCTATGATTGAGTGACTATTGGCGTCTTTAACAAATAAATTGTTCCTTAATGCTTAATACGTTCGACTCATGCAACCCAGCCAAGTTGTTACAACGATAAGGGCAAAGTTGGATAAATATAAGTTAAACGCATATACCCCATTTCGATTCCCTAGTGTGTCAAACTTCAACGGGCCATTAGTCAAACTACTATGGATGGAGACAACAATGCACCCTTGAGGAATTAGTCGGGCGAAGCTCGAACACCCAGGGTCAAAAAAAGAAAAAACATGTCCAACTTTCTTCAATAGAATTACATGATTGAGTGACTATACACGTCCTTACAAAGCCATACCATAACTTATTTTAGAGATTTGGTGAAGTCCTTTGTCTTGCTTGATTTAATGCACTTGATGACGTGTGCTTTGGTGATGTCACTCCTTTTCTTTGAATCCTTCCATTTTTTATTTTACTAACTTTTATCACACATCTAAGCATCCACTTTTCGATGACACTCGTTTCATGTGTAAGAAGAGGGAAGTTGGAAAAAAAAATTAAAAATAAAAAAATAAAGTTTTTCTCAAGGTCAATAACATATAAGACTATATAATGCAATAAACGATCGATCATCGATGTGTACATATATATTTGTCTCTAGTACCTAAAAGTCGGTTCAAGAAGCTTAGAATCCAAGTCCAATTAAGCCAATATTTCATTATACATCATAAGAAAATTTGGTGGTTGGGGTAGGTTTTGATCGCTAACAGTGACAAACAAACTACTGGGAAAAAATAATGAAGAAAAGATGAATAAAAATAAATAATTCATGTGTTCAGTGTGCTTGTGTTGTGGGTATAGTAATGTCCATTCATCGCGGTACAAGAACAATTCATGGAAGAACTCTCAAGTGTAACAAACAACAAAACCTCATTTCTATATTAATTGATGTTGGCTAGAACGAACGCAGAACGACTCGACAGCACTTCAAAAAGCTCTAGCGAACTGCCCAAATACAATATCATTTAAGGTTATATCCATCCATGTATAATTAGGTTCAATTCAGTTGGCTAGCTATATCCATCCATGCATAACATGTATACATTAATAACCAACTAATTGTCCATTCTTGTCTTCACATTTAAGTGGTTTGGTCATTATTTATTTGTCATATAACGAGTTTATACAATTTCGCTATCTACTATCATCTCTTTGACAGATGCCATTTGAATCAATGTGCCCGCAACCACCACAATTAATGAATGAGCATTCTATAATGTTCAAGTGTTACAAATTCATTTTACTTCAAAAAAAAGTGTGTTACAAATTCAATTATTGGAGTAATCATTTCAATGTAATATCTAGTCAACTCTTCATAACATGGTGTCTAATCTTTATTTATTTGACACATCTATTCAATAAATCTAATCCTTTCACTAAACATCTACACGCCATCAATCAATGGCTTAGTCCTTTTTTTTGCTAAGCTGCCAAGTCTTAAGTTAAAACTAAGAAAAAAAAATATATGGATGACCAACTGTTCATAAAATAAGAAAGATGAGCTTCAAGAGGAGAGAGGGCGGGTTCGTTGGTTCAACAACCACCAACCAATTCATAAAAGCAGGAAGATTAGTGAGACCATTTTAAATGGTTGAATTAGAAATAGTTGTTTTATATTTGCAATATATACTTGGTAGTTTTCAAGACATACTACGAAGATGGAGATAAGAAAACTAATGTATTGGCACACTAAATATTAAAAGAGCATACCTGTTTAGCTGATACAAAAGCTTTAGATTATTGCTATAGCAATAGCAGTACTAATACCAAGTCTTAGGTATTGACATTTCCATTTTGTTGTCTACAGAGACCATCCTCAGTACCCATTTAGTAGGATAAATTGAGATGATCACGGCAACCTGTCTCTAAACTCCAAAAAGGTATATAAGAGTAGAGCTCTTTTAAACAAAGATGAACAAAGAAAGAGAAAAAGAAAGAATTAGGAACCAAAGGAGGCGGCATATGTTCTATAATTGGTCAAGAATTGTAGATATTCTGATAGGACATGCTAATATTGGAAAACAACAATCTTATCAAATAAAAATATTTGAAGACAACAAGAAATTTTGCAGGTTTTTTGCAATAAATGTAATGTTTGAGAATTCATGTAAAGTAATCTAGACAACGGTGATGCTAGCATATTGGCATATGACTATCTCTCAAAGTAAGATGATAAACACATTCAGCCAGAGGTGCAATACATGTGACGAGTATTGTTAACTTAGAGTCAACTTTTGCAGGGAAGACCCCGTGGCTGGATGCTGGCTTGATTGAAATGGTATGTTTAAATAATGCTGACAATGTAAAAAAAAAGAAGAGAGAAGCCTATGTTCTCTAACAAGTAATTGTTCAATAGCTGAAGTTCACTTTAGATCAGAAGCAGCCAATGTTGCAGCAAGCCCACATCCCACACCAATACTTTCTTATATAGATCCTAAAAGGTCGCTCTAGGTCTTACAAATTCTATAGTTGTCTAATCTTCTTTCTTAGTATCATTTATTCTTCTTAAAAGATCCTTTTTGGTTCTAACTCTTTTAAGTTTTTTGTTCAATAAGGCTTCAGTTTGGAAGAAATTTAGCAACTGTAATTGACAACAAGCAATTGAGACTAATAATTTCATTTTTCATGTGCCACCTTTCCACCTGCTCTTCTGTAAGTCTTGAATCCATAGGACTCAAGTGTCCAATACTCTAAACATTCAATTCAAATCACAAACTAAGCTGCATCATAACTTCACCCTCTATGCATGATTTCTCTTTCAGGGTTTTATTGCAAATCTGTAGAGTTTAAAATATAAGGAAGATAAAATATAAAAACCATGGCAGGTAGCGAATGATGTCTTTCGCTTGAAAATGAAAAATTAGAATCCAACAAAAAAAAAAGAAAATATATAATATTTCAACATGCAATGAAAGTAGAAAAAGGATAAATATCTAGCTAGAGAAAAAGAGAAGTGGCCTTTAAAATGGATAATGCAAATCCATAATAATCCAAAGCTTACATAACAAAGCAATTGATATAATTATCAAAAACTCGAGAGTAATTTCCATGTTCTTTATAATAAAACAGTGAGAGATATATGATGACTCTCCAAATAATATGAGTACAGAGTTAGTAAGGCCCTAACCTTTATTCTTTGCTTGAAGTGACAACCACAATGCAGAAGGACTTGAACCTGCATATTTCCACTCATGAACTCAGTACTTCAGCAAATTAATAAAAGGAAATTGCATACTTAGATTTGAGCAGGAATGATTGTGAAGAACAGGAAACATGTTTAATGTACGATAACCCACTATTCTTTTTGTTTGTAAATTTCATCAGGAATCAGGAAACCATCTAAGTATTCCTAACGTTTAGAGTAATACAGGCACGCGCTAGTAAACTTCATAAATGCATAAATGCTGAATTTCCATACCTTTGAAAAGGTCATATGGAAATATTTGCCCCAACAAATATCTGCTGACCATGCATTTACAACAGAAATAATACACAGATCATAAAAAAATATTCTTCGACAAAAATCATTTTACAGGTGTGGTCAAAAAGCACATTTGTATCAGTTCTCACAGTGGACTTGCCAATTGATTGGCTAAGATTCTATTCTTCAAACGAGTTATGGTTCGTCTGGTTCATCACCAGAAACTTTTGCCTCTTCAATTTGCCCATCCCCTCCAGCATTATCTTCTTCATCTGGTTCAGTTCCAGATTCATCGACGTTCTTCTCACTGAACTTTAAACGAATAGGTCGACCTAACAATTCCTGCAGCCAGAAAATAAGCAAATGAGCTTCCCTTTCTTGTGAATTCCCAATACACAAATAAGTTAGTGTTACATATTTATAAAATCGTCACACAAGTTAATTGATTAGAACAGATGTCAGAAACTTTTAAATCAGTAGCTTGTACAATTGAAGACATTACTCTTTCATTTTGGAAATATTATCCTAAACATGAGTCAGCTCCTCATATTTTTTGACACTTCCCGACCAGCACCAGGAACATTAACAAAATTGTGATGACAGATATTTAGAGGGATAGACCTTACTGTACGAATTCCCTATACGTACAACAATATTCAGCAAAATTGAAAAAGTAAATATGACTTCATAAAATCATTCAGTGTTATCTTGTGAAAAAATCCCACATATTAAGTTGAAAATCATTATGGAAAATTACAAAAAACATGAACTGATTAAGCAACAACTTTAACACATTGAGAAGATATAAGGAAAAAATAAACAGGCAACAACAGCAATCCGATTCCATGTTTCGCCTAAGAAACAACAAGCTTTTGATTTGAAAGGAAAAATCTTTGAAGCATAATGCTCAATCAGCAATACCTTGAAGATCAAACTAGATAAAAACCAATGCATTTGAAAAAACAAACTATTCGATTCCAGATGCACTTACAGTCACTGGATCACAATTGCCAACCCAACTTGACATATGACTCAAACATGAACTGGCCAGTATTAAAGGAAATAAGCAGCCCAAAAGTAATACTTTTCATTACCTTCCCATCTAAGGCAGACAGAGCAGCTTCTGCTTCCTCCTTTGTGGCAAATGAGACAAAACCATAACCAGCAGATCTCCCTGAAGGACTATCGAAAACCACTCTAGCTGAAACTGGATTAAAACTAGAAGAGATTGCAAGTTCTCTTAGATGGCTAGCTCTTGCTTTCCATGCAAGATTTGATACGTAAAGTTTATGGCTAGTTTCTTTCGTAAGGGGAACTACAGGGGGAGGAGAAGGCTTCTTCAAGCTTTTCGAAAACTCCACCCTTATAATCCTTCCAGATAATTCCTGCAAGAAATCAAACTAATTAAAAAAATAAAATAAAATTGAAGGAGACAATAAAGGGAAGAAGCAAAATGCGACAGTAATTTTCTTCTTTACAGCACCAAGACTAATTGAATCCCATCCCAGATAATAGAATGTTTAAATCGAAGAACCAATCGACTCGGCTAAAAAGCCAGTCATAGAAAATTGCTCGAGGTCCTAAAGTATTTCATTCTCAATGATTCTCCATCGGCTACAAAGTATATGTATGTCGATAATATAAATTTCACCAAGAAAGAGAAATTGGAGACAACCAAGTAGTTCAAACTGGAAAAAGTAGGATATTCTTCTCATGATAAGGAAAAAGGTCCACAACTGATCAAATACACAATAGAGAGCACATTGATGCAGTGATAACTGCTGGAACAAAATAAAAGACGGGATTGTTCACTAGGTTCATAACATCTTCCCATTTTAAAATTGAACACTCAAGACTATAGAAGATTTTATCCAAACAATGTAATGACAAATGAAGCAAAACTGCAAAACCTACAGACTCAAAAATAATTCAAGCAAGTAATTCTCTACATCCAGTCCAACAACACGTTTTAGAATTTCCAGCAAAAACATGATTATGATTGAACTCCAATTGCTTTCTCCAAGAAATGTCTTTGTTCAATTTTTATTATATAAGGCCCAATCCAAAGTGAGGAGAGTGTGGTGACTAATTTTATATATGCCCATAAGTGTGAAAGTGGGGTTCACTCCAAAATGCCAAGGCAAGATGGAGTGTCCACTCCACGCTTATAAACCTTCTTTTTCTTTCTAAGTAGTCAATGTGGGACTATCCCAACATCTCCAACAGTCTTGGCACTCAACTCCTACTGCAGTTCCTAGGTTTGCATGTAGGTGGTACCGCAGGGATGAACTCGGGGGGTCGACAACAAACAGATAGCTATGCAAATTTTGAGAACATGAATATAAGTTCCACCACAACAAAATACTAAGTTCTACTATCTAGCAGTGCCATTCTCACATTTCGAAAACCAACACTTACACAACTAGTAAATGTACTGCAAAAGAAAAATATTCATAACATCAATGCCCAAATCAACAAAACTGCAATAATAAGCCTAAGCAAATTTATCCATCCATTCAATCAATAACAAAAAAAAAAAAAGGAAAGAACGAAAAGAGATGAATAAGCCGGCCGAAAGTGCTCACATACGAATCAAACTTCTCGATCGCAGCACACGCCTCCTCCGCCGATCCCATCATCACAAAAGCATACCCCCTGTTCCTCCCATCCTTCCCCTTGATAATCTGCACACACCACAAAACACAACAAACATCAAACACCAAACACCGCCACACAAAGTACAAACCAATCCAACAAATCAAATCAAGTCAAGTTACGAACAGAAAACCTCGACGTCCTTCACGGATCCGCACTCGCCGAACATGTTCTTGATCTCCGTGGCAGACAGTCTCCACGGGAGATTAACCACGTAAAGCTTCCGCCTTTTGTCGTCCTGGCCCGCCTCCGCCTTGCTCTCTTCGACGGAGATCTCCTGCACTGCGGAGTAGAGTTGGAACCCTAGTTTTCTCTTCGAGAGAGAGACGAGAGGGCAGAGACGAGAAGTGAGGGTGAGGGTGAGGGTGAGAGTGAGAGATGGAGGCGAGAGGCGGAGATTTATGGAGGTCAGAGAGAGGCGCTTTGGATGTGAGGTTGAAGAAATTGAGGGGGCGAGTCGGCATTGCAGTGGAGCTGCCGCCATTGAAAGAGTGGTTTGGCGCTCTGTGAATTGGATTTTTTTGGAGGGACTGTTGAGTGTTGATGTCTGAATTTCTGATGATCGGCTCCGATATTTTTCCTTTTTTTTTTTTCTGGATAAGGCGTGTTGGGAAGTGGAAGAGTGGGTTGACTCAGTCGGTATCTGTTCACTTATATCATGGGCCTAACAAAATTGGGCCCATCAGCCCATAAAGTATTTGATCAGGCATGCACTGGATTTGCATCATTTCTTGGGCTTACTTCCACATTTTTATTTTTATTTTATTTTTTTCAGTTTAACTATTCCAACAAAACCCTGGTGCAATCAGCCCAGCATACCTAATAGCCCATACAATCTTAATGCAATAGAGAAACGAACTTGGGACTATGCACTAATCCACACAATCTCAAGTTCACCCTTACCGTTATGCCAACTCGTCCGGGTTGATAACAAGAGAGTGATAGAGCTTCCAGAGTAACTTATTAAGGGAAATGTTAGTAATGATACCGCAAATGGACACAGAACTGAGCTCACACTACCCATTTAGACTCACTTTTGGTGCATCTTATATCAGTATGTAACAACAACAATAATAATAACATATCCTCAATCCTGTCAAAGCCTCTCTCGTGAGATGGTAAAGACATCACTTGCCAAAAAGGCAAGACATCCTATGATCGTGGTTCGATCCCCACTAAAGTCAAAAAACAAAAAAAAAAACAAAACAAAACAAATTCTCAATCCTAAACTTAGAATCCACTATATAGATCAAGGTTTTTCAATCTACTCTTACACTTGATGGTGTGATTTTATAATAATTATTCAAATCTTTCGTATTTAATGTATTCCAAATTATTTTAAATCTACCATATACTTTCAAATATCTTTAATTTTTTACTGTGTCTAATTTTTTAGCTTCTATACGTCTTTGGTCTTATCAAATACACAGTCAACTTAAAGCTTCCAATGGTGAAAAAGGTACACCATAAATCTTCGGTGGTTCAAGAAGAAAAATCACAAAACTCCCTTTACACTTTGTTCATACGATAAACTGCAAATTTAGTCAGAGTTGTGAAGATGGATCCATCCATGTTGTGGTGCATCTTCATCAATAGTGTTATGTAGATTTGTGCGGCGCGTTAGATTAATCTTGTCTTTAGTTTTTCATTTTATAGTTAGTTTTTCTTCCCTAATTGGAAGTCTTTGATTTGTTTACTCCTCGTTGGGAAGTTTTGTTACTCATTATTTGGTTCTAGTGGTGTTTGTGTGTTGTAATGAATTTCAACATTATAGAGAACAATTCATGATTGTCAAGCTGTTTCAATTTCATAATCTCATTCACAACCAAATTAATGACAGTTCGTTTAAACAAATAGAATTAACGAATCAATGTACTTGATTATATGATGGGTCTTGTATTGAGCTATGAATGATTAATAAAATTTCGATTTCTCTTCAAAAAAAAAATAAAATCTATCCACTATCTTTATATCTATAACATGTACACATGCAGTTACCCAACTCAACGAAACCTCATTTAGAAAAGCAGCTCAATGCCTCAACTTTCAAGGCATTCAAAACAAAAAGTCCGATCGATCAAGAAAACGCTTTGAAAAAAAAAAAAAAAAAAAAAAAAAAAAAAAAAAAAAAAAAAAAAAAAAAAAAAAAAAAAAAAACAGTAGGAATCGCTTAGTTTTGGCATCTTTTGGCAAACCCAATGCAAGGAACAACGTGA
Source organism: Stephania japonica (assembly GCA_039657345.1). Taxonomy (NCBI): domain Eukaryota; kingdom Viridiplantae; phylum Streptophyta; class Magnoliopsida; order Ranunculales; family Menispermaceae; genus Stephania; species Stephania japonica. The sequence continues at coordinate 9,408,156 of CM077559.1, read as the reverse complement.
CCTATAGTGGGGGCTAATACACACAAAAGTAATCACCCAATACGCGGTTTTTCAACACTCATCTCTGCAAAACTCTGTACCATAATAATGCTACGCTCAATTACTTTCAATTTTTCTTCTTTTAGTGTTGAACTCCATCTAAACTAAATCTACAGAGGAAATGGCATTGAGCAACAATGTGATCGGCGTGATAAACTTCGTCGCTATGCTGTTATCAATCCCAATAATCGGCGCCGGGATATGGCTAGCGAACGAGCCGGACAACTCTTGTGTGAAGATCCTACAATGGCCAGTCATCATACTAGGAGTGCTGATTTTGGTGGTTGCTTTGGCTGGATTTGTTGGTGGGTTTTGGAGGATTGCTTGGCTGCTGTTGTTCTATCTAGTTGCGATGCTTGTTCTCATAGGGTTGCTCACTGCATTGGTGGTGTTTGTGTACATGGTCACACTTAAAGGCTCCGGCCGCATGGCTCCTAGTCGAGTCTACTTGGAGTACCGGCTCGACGACTACTCGGGGTGGCTTCGTCAGAGAGTGCAGAGCAGTTATAAGTGGGATCGGATCAGGGCTTGTCTTAGCTCAACTAGTGTGTGCGCTGAGCTGAATCAGAGCTACCATTTTGCTCAGGATTTCTTCAATGCTCCCCTCACTCCCGTCCAGGTAATCAAATGTAGATTTTGTGGTCTCTCTTTGCACCTAATTAAGCAACCCCATCCTAAGTATGTCGGGTTGGCTACATAGATTAAACTCTTTTGCTTTAATACAATTGACGATATGCTTCCATAATCTTTTATATCTTCATTCTTTCATTCTATTGATGATGATCTTCCATAATCTTTTACGTTTTTCGTGATTTAAATCTCAAGTCTGCCCATATACTCGATTTTTTAAATTCTTCGCCCCCTTCGTAAATATATAAAAAAAAAATGATCATGCATCATATACCTAAATGTCCGTCACATTACAAGTTGTAAATATCTTTTCTCTTCTTTTCATTCTTTTTTGGCAAAGTATCATAGCATCTAATGTACCTTGTTGTTTAAGTTCTTGCTTTGGTTTGCTTTTTCAGTCCGGATGCTGTAAGCCACCCACCGAATGTGGGTACACATTTGTGAACCCAACTTACTGGATAAGTCCCATAAACAATGCAGCCGACATGGATTGCCTTCAATGGAGCAACGACCAGACCCAACTTTGCTACGCTTGTGACTCATGCAAAGCAGGGTTGCTGGCCAATCTTAAGAAGGAATGGAGGAGAGCAAATGTGATTATGATAATCACTCTGGTCGCTTTGATAATTGTGTACGTGATAGGGTGTTGTGCCTTCAGAAATGCTAAAACTGAAGACTTATTTAGGAGGTACAAACAAGGTTACACATAGAAGTGTATTGGTTTGTTGAATATTGTTGTTGTTTAGGCATATGAGAGGCGCAAAGTTGTGGACAATAGTGTAAACTAAGAAACGCATTTTGGGTTGCTTTATTGCTGTTTATGATAATCTGTTTTGATGCTTGTTTTTGGTGATTTTTTATACTTGTTTCTTCCAGGGTGAGCGTGATTTCTGGTGAATCACCGAAAGTGATTTTCCTCCAATTTAGGTCAAGGAATCTCGAAAAACTAAAAAGCACATTTTTTAAAAAAAAATAATAATAATAGTGGGATGTCCTAACCTTTTCAACTTAAGCTCCACTAATCCCATAATAGTCAGGAAGCGCCCCAACAACGCGACCTTGGATAAACCAAACACATGTTTATAAATTAATAGTGTTTTCGTAAGTGTCGAACACCCATCAATTGCACTAAATGGAGAGCAATGGAAGAATTTGATCCATGTAGCCAACTCCAATTATTTTTGAGATTGAGGCTATATCGTTCTTGTTGTAGTTTTTTTTTTTTTTTTTTTGAGGAAACAAGACTTTAATTATTATAGCCTAATGTATTAAGTATTTACAAGAGGTAGGAAACGATGTGTTTCCTATAAATAAAGTCGAAAAAACCCCTACTAATGTAGTAGGGGGAAAATATGTCGTTCCTCCTATGAAAACTGCGTCCCCCACTTCGGTAACGAGTCATTGAGAAAACCGTCCCCTAGTGGTGCCACAATCCCATCGAATCAACTAGGTTGAACACATGGTCTTGTGGCTTGGGATTACAAAAGTGGATAAAAAAGAAAATTACAAATCAATATCCCCCGAAATACAAAAAATCGTCGCTCATTCCATACACCCCACTATACACATCAACTAAAGACCCACTAAGCTATTCAGTTACAATCGAGCGAAACCCACCTCATTTCCTAGCAATACCACAAGACTTGAACCATAAACCCACCCTTAGTTTAATAGATGTCCACACATCCCACCATGACCTCACTTTATCCTCAAATAGCCTAGCATTCCTCTCTTCCCATAGAGCCCACGTTAAGGCTTGGACTCCACTGTACCACAACATTCTCCTCCTATATCCCATATTTGCAGTCAAGTCATCACGAAAACAGTCACCTATTTGTTGCGAATGAGCCCTTTGGAGACTTATCTTATGGCTAAGTGACTGCCATATTAGTGAAGCATACGGGCATTGTAAAAAGACGTGATATAAAGTCTCACAGGCTTGACAACACAGCGAACATTACGATGGAAATAGAGCCCACATCGACCTACGTCTCTGAAGTATATCGAGAGTTGTGACGGCCCCAAATTCCACAAACCTAAAATTTGGGTGCCGCCTGGCCCGAACCAGCGCAAGTCCCTGAGACCGACCCGACGAGCCGCGCGGGGCCGGTATGCCTTATTTTGCCGTTCATTCATTTTATAACATTTTAATATGAAGTTAACTAGTTAACGAGTTATCAAAGTAAATAGCGGAAACACACAACCTCAAGCCAATTAATCAACTTCGAATCAAATAAACTAGGAAAACACTAGATGTGGAAACTCATATCTTATTCATAAATGAGCCAAAATATATCAAGTCATGCATGTCCATCTAGCTACCCAAGTCCCAAAACAAAAAGGTAAATACATAATACACAAAGATAATCACCTAGTCAGCAAGGTAGCTGCTCAAAGTATGTCACCTAACTATACGGCTTTACCCTTGGTAGTCTGCGAACCTGCACTCAGTCAAATACAAGAATGACGAGTCCAGGTAAGTAACGCCAAGCAGGATCAAATACAGTATTTCAAAATAAATAAACAAGCAATCATCATTCATGCAAGGTAGAAAGAAAGGACAGGGAACGCATGAATGTGAAAGACTAAAAATAATGATAAGCAATCGAATATGAGTGTCCGAGAATGCAAAGAAAAGGCACAAGTAGTCAAATCATCTAAACCATATATGGGGCCGAGGACAAACTCTCCTCTAAAGCCCGGGGGCGAGGACAGACTCTCCTCTAAGACCCCCTTACGTGAGTGCAAAGTCCCCAGCATTCCGGTAAAGACTCCCACCCCGTGCTCACAACCACAACACGCAATACCCTGTTGTAAACTCCTGGTGTACTCACACAGAAGGCTCGAGTCTCGCAAAGATTACGTGCGACTCACTTGTCCTTGGGACAACTCAAATAGGAATAGAGTTCCAACCAATAGCAATGAACAATCACAATAAAGAATTTAAAGGGCTTAAGAAATAACTGTGCATTTTCCCCACTGGTTTGCTTACCTCCAATCCAAGCTAATTCGCGCTCACATGAACTCTGATTCGCCCTTACGGTCCCCGTGTGTTCAATAATCCTGATAATGCAATTTGTATCAATTTCCTTAATTTTTCTATGATTTTTCAAATTTCTGGCTATTTTTGCCAATTTCACGAGGAATGGAAAGTGGTTGTAATAGCCCCCCAGGTCTGCGATGCTCAGCCTTAACTCGCTGGCAAATATCACACCCTCGAACGAACTCAGAAACATCGGTCTTCATCCCCGACCACCAAAAGAGACGTTGCACCTCTACGAAGCGTACATCTTAGTCCTGCCTGGATGAACCGTAAATCGTGAGCGATGTGCCTTATGAAGTATCTCATCGCGTAGCTCAGTCACTAATGGAATCCACAGCCGTCCTCTAAATCTCAGGCATGAGTCTGTCGACTGACTCCAGTCTGTGTGATCTGAACTCTGTGCCAACTCAAGAAACTTACGTGTATCGCTTATCGTCTCGCCGACCCTCAAGTACCCTCTGTATCGACACCGTTTGAGTCCTCATCTGCCCACAAATCATAACTTTGGCATCGGTCGAAATATCATTAGAACTCATCCTCTCGACCGCCTCTAATAGCCCATACTCATGCGTCACAACCTCTGGATCAACCCCTCTGTGGCTCAATGCGTCTGCAACTACATTGGCTTTCCCTGGATGATACTTCAATGCAAAATCATAGTCCTTGAGGAACTCAAGCCATCGCCTCTGTCTCATATTCAATTCTTTGTGTGAAAAGGTACTTCAAACTCTTGTGGTCAGTGAACAAAATAAATCTCTCCCCATAAAGATAGTGGCACCAAATCTTCAGTGCGAACACCATTGTCACCAATTCTAAGTCATGTGTAGGGTAGTTCTTCTCGTGAATCTTCAACTGTCAGGACGCGTAAACAATTACTCTACCGTCCTGCATCAATACACAGCCTAAACCAATCTTTGAAGCATCGGTGTTCACCTCAAAACCCATCCCTGACTCAGGTAAAACCAAAACTGGTGCAGTCGTCAGTCGTTCTTTCAATGTCCTGAATGCTTGCTCAGAATCATCATTCCACTGAAATTTGACATCTTTCTTAGTCAAGTGTGTCATAGGAGATGCAATCCTCGAGAAGTCCTTCACAAAGCGTCTATAATAGCCTGCCAAGCCCACAAAGCTACGGATATCTGATGTTGATCTCGGTGTAGGCCAAACAATAACTGCTTTCACCTTAGAAGGATCCACTTATACTTCGCCAGCGCCCACAATATGACCTAAAAATCCCACCTCTGTCAGCCAAAACTCACACTTCTTGCACTTAGCAAACAATCAGTGCTCTCTCAGTGTTTGCAAGATCTGTCTAAGGTGCTCCTCGTGCTCCTCACGAGTCCTGGAATAGATCAAGATGTCGTCAATGAACACAATGACAAATCTGTCCAAGTACTGTCTCAACACTTGATGCATCAAATCCATGAACATTGCTGGGGCGTTAGTCAGCCCAAACGGCATGACTGTAAACTAGTAGTGCACATATCGAGTGCGAAAAGCAGTCTTTTCCATATCCTCTGCTCTAATCCTCAACTGATGGTACTCAGATCTCAGATCAATCATCGAGAACCACTTTGAACCCATCAACTGGTCGAACAAGTCATCAATGCGAGGAAGTGGATACTTGTTCTTCATTGTCACCTTACTCAACTGTCTATAGTTAATGCTATCTTATCTACTACCACCCGTGGAATTTGGAATAGGGAAAGATAGAATGTTGGGAGAGCATACAACACAACCTTTAGCATTGTCAATCTCCCTCCTTTAGATAACCATCCACATTTCCATCTTCGTGACAATTGAATCCCAAAAAACTTTTTTTGACGGTGAACCTCCGAGAGGGAGACCAAGGTAGGTCATTGGCCAAGTCCCAACTTGGCACCCAATACTAGCCGCCATGGTATTCACCTCATTCTTATCCATATTTATGTCAAGTGGATAGCATTTTTGTGCATTGAGTTTCAAAATAGACATCATACAAAACGATCTAAGAATAGCCATCATCACCTCCACCGATCTTCCATCCCTTTATGCCAAGTAGTTGTTTTTTTTTTTCACAAGTGCTATGGTTCAGGATCTTGATTTCTTTCTGACCTAACAGTCAGTTCTCTTGGTTTTGTGCTTATGCAATTTCGATAAAATGACACATTTTGGTTCTCTAGGCCTATAAAGTAATTGAACTAGATTCAGTCTTATCCAGATATTGGATTCAAACTCCAAAGTTTTCCAGGATCACAAGATAGTCCTCTAGATTCACGCAAGACCAGTGATTTTCTCAAATTCAGTGGTCCAATATTTAATGAAATTGTTCCTGGCCTAGTCTTATCCTCAGTGATTCTCCACTTCTAATGAGAAAGTACACAATTCTTGTCTTACAAAAGCATTGCGGAAAATGATAATCTCACACACTTTGGATGCTCACTTGGAGCGCAAAATGTCTTTTAGCCTATTTATAGTGTTTTGTTAGATGTAGGGCCCGCGCCTAAAGAGACAAAAAAGAGCCATAAATAGGTTAAAAGATAAAGTGGGTTAGATTATCATTTTCCAAGCATTGCCACTCATGTAGACAAAACTATCTACAAAGCAACAAAGTCCTTCTCATTAATGTCCGGTAAAAGAATAAGGAGCGGTTGTGGTGAATGGATGATACCTGTGTAATTGTAGAGCGTTGGTTTTCTCTGTTACTTTGCGAGGTGGGAGCCACCTTCGGTAATCAGTAGTCCTTTTCAAAAGGGCAGTTTCCCTGTGAAAAGAAATAGAGCGTTAGTTACATATAGTACATAGTATATGACACAATAATGAGGATAACCTGTTGAGTGATTGCCACTTCTTAGTGGCAAAGAACTAGCATACGTTAGCTTTCAAATGCTAATCGTGTGTGGCTCTCTTTCCCTTATCCCTTTGAATCCACCCCTTTTACGTATACTAGAAATGCAAACATTATCTCCTCTGCCAACTTCTACCCTCCACTTTGTGCAAATTGAAGGCATTCTCAATGACGTCAGAACAAGAGTACATACCACCCGAGGGGTCGATGTGGCCAGAAATGAAGTTCCCGGACTTCCCTTTGTCAGACACGGTGAGAGCGCTGCATGAGACCATAGACGAAGAGTGGGATTTCCTTCAGCATTCGGCATGCCAAACTGCAGCTGGGAGAGCCTTGTGGGAGCACGTTATCCATGACCCTGCCGCAGCAGTCCTAGCAGGAGAGAGAAAATTAAGAAGCCTTCATGAGAAGATCAGAAAGGATAGGTTGAACAATGCCCGTGAAATATCAGGAGTGATCATTGCCGTCCGTACATTGTGGTTTGATTCAAAGATTGAAGATGCTATCAACTCCTTCAACGGCGGGGAGTCCCAAGTAATTCTCCTCGGTGCAGGTGAGTGATTGCTCCAACTCCTACTTCTCACTGCTGCGCCTTTGTTGTGGCAGTCTCCTGTATATATCATTTTCAATAGGTCAGGAGTAGATAAAAGGAAAAGATAGATCACTTTTAACTCTCTCACCACTCAGGTGACTTCCAGGAGGGAGATTCTTCACTTGATTCATTGTTTGTTCCTGGAAAGGAGATAAAACTGTCCAAATAGGCACAATTTAGCATATAATCTACCATACAACTTGTGTTGATGAGTAACTCAGGACAAAAATTCCACCCTAAGAAGAGCCAGCAGGGCCTTATAGAAGCTTATCTGTCCTGATATTAGGATCCAAATACCAGCTCCTAATCCTAGTCTGCTCAGTGGGACAAATATATCCTACTGCAGCTGACAAACCTCACTTTCACTTATTTTTCGACAATCTAAGAGAAACTTTCTTTTACAGTTTAAAACATTATTTTTTTAGTTTTTTTACAGTTTAACACAATTAATATGCTACCAAAGACTACTTGGTAGCAGTAGCATCCTTTGGTTTGTTATTTGAAAATGATACTTCCATTCAGAACAAAGACCAGATCATGAATACAAAATATTGCTACAAGTATTTATAATTTTATACAAACGACAACATCAGCAGTCAGGAAAGTAACAGATTCAAATATCTCCTTCAGGAATGGATGCAAGAGCTTACCGACTGAGATGCCTGAAAGATGCCCACATTTTTGAAGTTGATCTCCCAAAACTAGTGCAAATGAAAAATTCGCTCCTGCAAGCAGCATTTGGATCACCGAATGAGCAACACCAACTAAAAGCGGTGGCCAAATCCCTGACAAGAATCGCAGCTGATATCAGAGAAGATGACTGGTTTGAAAAGTTAAAGAGATCAGGGTATGTTCCCCATAGGAATACTGTGTGGGTTTTGGAAGGTATTTTATATTACCTCTCCGACCTCAATGCAATGCAAGTTCTAAAAACAATAGCATCCAATTGCCCTTTCACATGTACAATCATGCTGGCGGATTTTATGAACAAATCATCAACCACCCTCTCCAACTCCTCCTTCCATTTTTACAGTGATTGGCCAGATCACCTCCTGCCATCTCTTGGATTCACAGATGTTACACTTTCACAAATTGGCGACCCAGATGCTGACTTTGGGTTAATGCATGATCCCCTAAATTTATTCAACAAGCTCCGCCGCTTGCCTAGATCAGTCCAAAACTATCCTGATGATGGAAAACCATGTTGTCGGCTTTATTTGGTGAAGGCCTCAGGCTCTCCTGAGAAGACCATCACATAAAAAGCAAATAACAAGAACAAGCATGTATACAGAATAAGTTTATCAATTTTCAAATACACTTGTACTTCAGGTATTTTTGTCAATAATGTCCTCTATCCATTTCAAATGCTGGATAGAATTGAGTAGTTAGCTTCGTAAACTAAGATCCGAAATGCCATGAGAGATTTTTATTGTGTGGCTTGTTCTGTTTCACCAATAGGAAGTGAGCAGAGGTATTCAACATAGATCATTCCCAAAGATTACTAGATCTTTTCCACTTGCAATCTCCAAAAAGCACTAAAAGTAAACCAGCATGTTAGAGACAAAAATAATAATATGATTCATACATGGCAATAGGAACAAGTTGTTTCTTTCTTATCCAAAAAAAAAAAATCCATGGCAATAAACATATTCTTTGATGATTTGCTTACATGATCACCAAGTTTATCTATAATCAAGACAATTATCCATTAAATCAGCACAATGGCATTTGTGCAAGGATTTATTCACACTGAAGTGGAGACAGGCATGGTTCTTGTTCATCAACTGGATCAATTGGTTTTCCAGTTTGAGGATCGCAGAGAAGATAAACTAGTTGCTACTTTGTGCAAAACCACAAGGAAAAGATGAATACTATTACAAACAGAAGAAGAGGCACTATAAAATCAATAACCAATAAATGGCAAGCTCAAAAACTAGAGGCATTTACCAACCAATTGGGTGGCCCAATGGTTTATTATGAGGTTAATGGTATAAGAGGATGGGGGTTCAAGTCCTAAAGGGAGCAAAATAAGTTGGTTACTTTCTTTAAGAAAAAAAAAAAACAACAACAACAACAACAACTAGAGACCATTTTCTGCAGCAAGACATGTGAAGACACTGTCATAAACAACGAAACAAGTAATTTTTTATAAGAAAATTTTTAGTACAACACCCTTGAATCAAACATAAGTTGAACCTCCAACCTTGCCTTTGGCATGTGATACCTCATCCATCTCACTAGAGATGCTTTGGCATCATAACTAAGTAAATGATTTGATATTAATGGAGGTTTTGTAGGATTCCGACATTACTAGTGAGGTGTCATCATATTCCTTGTTTTTGTACACATTGTTTTCTTCAATTGGGTACGAGATAAGATATAAATGCTTTAAATTCTTTATCGTGTATTTAACCACTAAAACAGTCTATCACTACTTCAACTATATATTTTCTTTAAAACAAAAAGAGAGTTTTTATGTCACTCAAGATCCAACCTAATTATAAGTTCAATATCAATTATTTACAAAATAAAACCTTAATTTCATGTTTCTCAAACTACTTTGATCAATATTTAGAGCTAAAGATTTGACATGGGAACCAAAAATGATCTGAAATTTGAGCATTACTAAAGAATCAATGCAAAAAAAAATAAAAAATAAAAAATTATGCAACTTAATGAAGAATAGAAATATGCAATAGACCTCGTAGCATTCCCCCTCTTCAATAAAGAGATGTGCATCTAATGTTCATTAATATTGTGGGCATACAGAATTTCCATAAGAAGGAAAGGTAATATTAGACCTCAAGGCAATTTTTAATTATCTGTTCAAACTTATCAAGGGATGAAATGGCATTATTGACTGATTCTGCCACCTTTTGTCTGCAACAAAGAACAAGAGCAAATAAGCATGCTGTAATATGGTAGAATCAGCTAGTTCTGGCATTAGCAAAACTGGGAAAACGGTACTTAAGAAATTAAATTTCTAGATAATAACTAATTTAAAGAGTCTTTACGTCAAGGAAGTTGTGGAATCATTTAGAAGTGGGAAATGCATACTTGGCTTCATCAAAGTGAGTTAAAAATATAGAGCCGGTTAATTTTTTTGAAATGTAAAGCTAATTAGGACAGTGTATCGACCCGACGCATGAGTAAGCTTCTTCACCATGCTTGCATGAGTCTAATGATTAAAATGGTGAGTGTTCCTTGTGGTGGTGGTGCATTCACCCTCATAGTTTTAGCAAGCAAAAATTTCATGATCATCAATCAAAATGTAAGCAGAATAAAAAAGAAATTGACATGCACTTAAACTTGGGATTAACATAGTTAATTTTAGGCCTTAATTTTACCAAGAATAACTAAAGCCGTGAAGGCCAACAGTTAGTAAAAAGGATACCTGCTGGAGGCAAGCTGAAGATCAGCTTCTTTTGTTACGCCATCAAGTGATGTCAAAGATCTGCAGTTCATAAAGATGAAAACAGACATCACTGAGCTATCAGCAACTGAGGTTTTACAATTAATGGTCTCAATTCAATTATTTGTGTTCACTAGAAAGGAAGTTAACTTCATAGCTAGGTATCTAAATCAAGAAATACCTAACAAGATCAGTTAGCGTAGCCTCGGCTTCCAACTTTATAGGATCCTTATCATCAAGTAGCGAAGATGCATTCTTCACAATCAAACTAAATGTACATACCTGAAAATCCAGAAAAACAGAAGCGCTGAAACTTGAAAGGCATTTACGAGGTGTTCCTCGACACAGTTGAAGAATCAAACATACCATCACAATAAACAATGCATCACATCGACATCGACAAAATCGTGAAAATTAAGAAATGATGCTTCTTAATCTCAAGCATTCAACATAAATGCAAGGAAATTCAGTAAATTGCGAAAAATCAAACCTCAACACCAGTATTAGCTTGAAATGAAACGAAGGAATTCCGATCGTCCACGACACAGTCCCTCGCCGCCGACTTCATCAACCTCTGAATCTCATCCGAGTCCACCGCACCCTGAGAATCAGTCGCGGCTGTCAACACAAAATAAAAAATTCAATCCAAAACGCACACTAATGACTAAACCCCCAAAAATCAACAACTGATTCCATACTTAGCATCGCGTACGCAGCGCGGAGACTCTCGCGAGAGGCGTCGATTGGCGCTATCAGAAACCTCGACGCCTTCCTCTTCTGCTCCCGCAGCCATTCCTTCGGTCCCGCTACTCCCCAAACACCATTCGCAACAACAACAACAACAACAACAACAACAACAACAGCAACGAACGCAGAAAGTTAGCCTAGTTAGGGTTTGGACGAAGCGGAGAGAAATAGAGAGTGAGAGATACCGTACAGATGCCAAAAGAGATGGAGCGCGCGTCGGGCGGTTGAGCGAGAGACGGAACGAGTGAGAGCAGAGAGAGCAGAACAACGTCTCTTCGAGGACAAGTAATTGTTGTGAACAGAGATTTCTCTTCTTCTACTTCTACTTGTCCTGGCCGAATGGTCTTCGGAACGCTTGGGCGGGCAGCGCACGAGATAACCAACATTGCTCTCTCGCTCTCGATCGACTCTCCCCAACAGAAGAACTTTTTATGCAACTCACTTCAATGCATCAGCATACACATGGAAAATGCTGGCGCCAGCGTCTTATCCATCCATTTTTATGATCTGACCTAGTGGGCCCAGGTGAACAGATGGACAAATCGAGCAATATGTTCCCCCTATTGAAAATTTGTTTAAGTTCCCTAAAATTCTAATGAAAGTATGAAACTAGACTTTTGGGAGTTTTCCTTAAGAATCTATTTTAAAACATCTAATTAATGGCTGTTCTTTTTCTTTTTTTTTGGCTACTATATATCTTGGTTAGTTCAATGTAGTGAAGAGCATCTATATATATATATTAATTTTTATTTCAACATCTATATATTTTTGTTTTCACTCCCATTTATTCTTTCGGCAATTGTGGCATTTGACAGGTATATTCATCACAATGCAGGTGTTGTAAATTTTTGTTAGCTTTGTCGGATCCTTGTAAGACATAAGTAGTGCCACTTTGCTTCACCGGATTATATATTATTTTTGTCATATATATATTGTCGGCACACATAGCAAGCAACTCAATCAGAACTCATATGTCAATTATTCTCAAAGTTGAACCATACAGGGTCTAAGAAGCTTATATATATATATATATATATATATATATATATATATATATATATATATATATATATATATATGTTGTCGGTACATATAGCAAGCAACTTATTTATAGCTTCGATTCATAAACAAGGTGAATTAAGAGTATGCATGACATAAGTAGCAGAACATGCACATCATTAACAACTCGTGCATTTACATGTCATGACATTCGCACAAAATGCATAGGCGAAGTCCTTGAAGTTTTCTTGGCAGAAAGCATAGCAAGCTTGTTGATTGCAAGTTGGGAGGTCATGTTGGCCTATATCACATGATGTACGTTGTGCTTCTACTCCAATATTGTTACCTGTATATTGAAACCAAATAAATAAAGTTTTAGATTCATAAACCTACGTATATAATAGCACATATATAATGAAGTATATATCAACAACATAATTATGCTTAGCACCAATTGAACTCATTAGTTGTTCGAGGTCACTAGTGTACGTAAGAGTGTTAGAGTCTCAATAGGAGCAAGTTGATTTCTTTCTTATCAAGAAAAAAATAACATAATACATAATACACATTACACACACCTCCTAGGCAACCGTGTTGTGCATTTAAAGTGTCATTGCATTTGATCCAAAAACAAAAAGGTATCATTGCATGTTGCTCTTCCAATATATTCAAATGAAGGGAAAAGTCTTAGGGTGGTACTGTGTTACTGCAATGGCAAAGAGATAAAAATCATAACTCTAACTGATAAAGTTGTGGATTCAAATCTTTGTAGGTACATTATATTTCTTGACCTCATTCGTGTTATAGGTTTAAGATACCAGACTGACTTCCACTTGGAAATATTAAGTTTAGACATCCTCATGCCTATAGAAAAAGAAAAGGAGATCAGAGATGAAGAGAAATTACCATTAGAGAGCAGTAGTGCAAATAAAAAGAGGGACGTTATCAGGGATTGCTTCATGTTTGTGATAACAACGAATTAAGCAATTAGAAATGATCGGAAAGAAGGTATGATCCTGCACAAATAGAAATAGGGTGCAAGTGCACTATTTATAGAGTTCTCAATGCAATCCAATATTAATGATTGCTTATTCGAATCCCTTTCCTATCAAACTAATAATAAGAATATATTGCTTATTGGAATTAATGTGCAATTTTTTAGGTAGAAATTATATGTATAAATTAATTAGGTACGTCCAATGTAGAACTGAAAAAAATGGCATGTCTTATTCCCATGCTTTGTAGAAAAAGATATATACATCGATACATTGTATCATCCTCTGTAAAAGCATAATCTTTTGGATCGAATCCAAGCAATTAAGTTGATGATCACTAAGGTATCAAGTCTGTAAGATCTTTCAACAATAAAAATAAAAATTATAGCAACTATATATATATATATATATATATATATATATATATCAATCATTTTCAATTATAGAATGGTCTAAAACTGATAAAATTGTTAAATTTTGCCAAGACAAATGGGTGACAAATGGTCGGGCGGGGATGATCTGCTAGATTTGCTACCATGTAAGTGTTGTTGTCTTTTTTTTTTTAACTCAAAAAAAAAGTGTTGTTTTTTAACTGCCCAACAATATTCACTTCTATATAAAACACATATATACTTGCATGGTATATTTCAATTACATATAGCACATGTTGCACACTCGTACGGGCGAATTGAGAAAATCTTGTTTTGTGTGTGTGAATCTTGTTTTGTTTGTGTGTGAGAGTGAATTAGTATAATAAATTAATAAGCATAATAATTTGCAGTGTAAAGTAAAAATATTGCTAAATTCTGAGTGAAGAGAGTTAAATCCTGCAATTTTACATGTTTTGAAACGCTGTAATATCTTTTCTTCATATCTGTAAATATGTCTCGCTCAATATTACATACCATTAAGTCGTTCAACCATTCATCACCTATCTTATTTCACAATATTGTTTTAACAATGTTTCATTGCTGAGAAAACTCTTTCAATCATTGCAGTTGTCACTAGTAATTAAGATCAATGCTAACTCAATAACTCTGAAGCTTCACTGAATTGATTATTCAACTCAGCAACAAGTAAGTCAACTACAATAATAAAAATGGTGAGTAACTCATTGTTCCTCACGTCTTAAACGACATTGAGCCGTCGTTATCTTTTCTTTTATATATGTTCGATATCGGAATAGACATTTTAACACAAAATGTATTAACCTCCTCGAACAATGAACCTCAACCATTTTTCCTTAAGTCTTGCAATAGATCTTTTGCAGTTGAAATCAACCCCATAATATTTTAATTAAGTGTAAGTTTTGCCCTTAGTTAAGTTTTTTGCCATAACTTTTTAACTGCAAATTGGAATCAAGATCCGTAACATTTTGATGAAAGTAGACTTCGAAACCTTTCCAACAAGTATTTATATGATCTATTTATAGATGTAGTTTTATATATATATATATATATATATATATTTTGCAAGTTGTTACTTAACTATATATATAAGAAAAATATTTTTTTTTTCTTTTTGGTAGATAAAACTTATTTGTTTTATGCTGCAATATAAAATACATAATTGACATGATTAAAATATACACTCAAGACATTCCAAATACATCATATTAGCAACTTTACATATTATATTTATTGTCTATCAAAAAGGTGATTGACAGTATCAATAGGGGGACAAGAGGACGGAGGAGAAGGGCAGGGGTGATATAAAAATATATGAGTTCTATAAAAGGGTCTAGGGGGTTAGGGGGAGTGACCGCCCACCCTGCCCGTCTAGATTCACCACTGCACACAAGGGCAGACCCAAGTATAATGTGGGTGCCCCTCCACGATTTCAATTTTTTTATATTTTAAAAAGAACCAACTTGCATCTAATGTACGTAATTAATCATAAATATATGTACAAATATATGTTAATATGTTATTATACAGATATTTTACAAAATTCTATTTGAACTTGGTCTAGTGTTTTCCTTTGAAAATTCTCATTCCAAACCTTTGTAATTGATCGATTGGCCTCTTACATTAATAAAAAGTACACATGCGGAACCAAAAAAAAAAAAAGTACACATTAAAAAAAAAATGGACTGAGTTTTGAAAACACATCATTTTCCTTTCAAGGCGAAAAAATATTAATTATTCACTACAACAAATTTTTTCATACAAGTTGGCCTCCCTCAAGTTTGAGGCTATACGGCCCTCGTTGCACACCACATTTTGGTCCATCTTGAATTATATATAAAAAATGTTAAGTGTAAATGTCATACCCAGCGATTGTGCGCAATCCGATACACCTCGAAGACGTGTCTCGAGGTATATCAAAGACTGATTGTCAGGTTTGACAAGTAAATACGACAAGTGGGTACCTTTAGTATCTCCCTAGGATTCCAACATACATATTTCATCAAAATATATAGCAATTATGTTTTTTTATAAGACACTCAGTGCTCTAAACATAAAAAAAAGTCACAAATACTTGACAAAGAAAGAAATTATATATACAAACGTGGTAAGAAATCAATATAAAAGAAATGAAGATAGACACAAAGAGGGTTTGCACGATAACTCAAGTTACGTCAACCTTAACAAGAGACCTCGAGTTCAAACATCAAGTATCAAGTCCCTTTAAAACCCTTATTAAAGGATAGCTTTTGCCGGCACCTAATAATCTTACTTGACTTGATCCTGAATTAGTCAGACCCATTAGGCTTTGGATGCTATATGGCTTAGATCCATCACAAGATAAACCAAAAGACTAACCCATCGCTATTAGCCCTAATTTTCCTTGCAAGATGCTTGGATTCCTAGGATTCATGGAATTATTAGTGACATAAAGCAAGTTATCATTGTGTTTGAAATACTACTAAGCCTTGTATTTTGATCTGAGAATCCTATCCATGATCCATCCATTGTGGGCCCCAGGTCGATGACACATGGGCCAATGAAGCACACCAAGACGGGCCCACAGACCGAACCGCGAACATTTCATTCATTTACTCACACTCATATTGTTCTTTCGATTCTCGCCTTCTCATCAGTGCGCGCGATGGTGCACACCGCGTACGACTCGTTCGAGCTCCTCAGCAACTGTCCGAAGAAGATCGAGGCCGTCGCTTCACACGGTACGAAGATATTCCTCGGATGCAGCAACGGATCCTTCTTGATCTACGTTCCAGAATCATCCGACGGAGATCGGCCGCACAATGATCAGTCGGAGACGCAGAAGGAGCCCTATGTGTTGAAGAAGACCTTGAATGGATTCTCGAAGAGGCCAATAGTGGCAATGGAGGTGTCGAGATCGCGAGAGCTGCTGCTCTCGCTTTCTGAATCGATCGCGTTTCATCGGATACCTAATTTGGAGACGATCGCGGTAATCACGAAAGCTAAAGGCGCCAATTTGTTCTCTTGGGACGATCGGAGAGGGTTCCTGTGCTTCGCGAGGCAGAAGAGGGTCTGTATCTTCAGACACGATGGTAATTCCCCAATTTGTGATTTAGTTTTTGTATATGTTGTTTTTGGACGCCTCCGAAATAGGCATACTAGAAATTAGAAAACTCGACTCAATAGAAATCGAACAAATTCAACAAGGTAAGGGTAGAAAGAAGCTAACTTGGGACACATTGATTACGAGGATGCCCCCTACTAGAAAACTCACTCAATAGAAACTGAACAAACTCGACGAAGTAGGGGTAGATTGAAGCTACTTGGGACACATTGATTAGGAGGATTCTCCCACTAAAAAACTCACTCAATAGAACCCGATCAAATTCGGGGAGGGAGGGGCAGGGAGAAGCTAACTTGGGACACATTGATTAGGAGGATGCTTCCACTAAAAAACTCACTCAATAGAAGCTGAACAAATTTGACAAGGTAGGGGTAGGCAAAAGCTAACTTGGGACACATTGATTAGGAGGATGCCCCTACTAAAAAACTCACTCAATCGAAACTCAACAAATTCGATGAGGTAGGGGTGGGCAGAAGCTAGCTTGGGACGCATTGATTAGGAGGAATTTAAATGATTTGGATAGGACACCATCAATTGCACTAAATCGAGTGCAATGGAAGAGTTTATTCCTTGTAGCTGACCGCAACTAATTTGGGATTGAGACTGTGGTTGTTGACTTGTTATTGTTATATGTTGTTTTTAGTTATTTCGAGGCGTCGTTACTTTTTACTGGTAATGCTGAGTTAGTGATTATTGAAAGCAAAGATGAAAATAATGCTTTTAACTTGATATGGTGAATTTTTTTGGGGGTTTTTGTTATTTAGTTTAGGATCAGTTAATGAATTCCTTCAAGACTGACAATGTTTTTTATTTTTATTTATTTTTTGAAACGTTGCAATATTCACCTTCTTTTGCAAAGTATCGATGGAATTATGAAACCTAAATACTCTTTTTGAAATGTTAATCTGCTCAAATTTTAGCAATTCAAGTCTTTGATCAAAACTTTCACCGTTCCAATGCATTAGCCATCTGTTTGTCGGAATTTTAGGGTTCTTGCTATTGATTACTTAAGTCTTCATTTGGGTCTTGTCATTCAATGCATTTTAATGGTTATTTGTTCTGCTTCTTGTTTAGGAGGTCGTGGATTTGTGGAGGTTAAAGAATATGGAGTGCCCGACATTGTAAAATCAATGTCTTGGTGTGGTGAGAATATATGTATAGGGATTAGAAGGGAGTACATGATATTGAATACAACAAGTGGGTCATTGTCTGAGGTGTTTCCTTCCGGGAGGATTGCACCTCCATTGGTAGTTTCGTTACCTTCAGGGGAGCTCATTTTGGGGAAGGTATGATGTTTTACATGCTTTCCTTTTCAATTTGTTTTACCCTATTAGTTCCCCTTCAGAATATTTCCTTTTCTATTTGATAAGTGATCCTAGTGGAATTTTAATTGTTAGACTTAAGGATGAAAGTTAGGATAGTACTTGTTACTATTCTATTAAGTTATCCAAACGTGTATAGTAAGAGGTATGACATATTGTGAGGTATGAGAAACGTTTTAGACGGAATTCTCTGTTCAGGGAGTTTTGGAGAGTTATTGCCTCTCAAAAATTTGACAGGAACCCAAAGATGAATAAAACTATTATTGATCAGCATAGAGAGTGACAACGTCAATTCCACAGTATTCAAGAGGCTATCCCTATTCAAAACTCTAAGAATGGAAAACTCAAAATTCCTTCCTGAACCGTTCTCATATCTCACAACATGTCATTGGTTTTATTGTTAAAATTTGGAGAATTTACTTGAATACTTAAAAGTACTATCCTGTCCTTCATTCTTAATTTGGAGTCTTAAAAGATTCCTAGGCGTGTTTTTCCTATGTCTGAAATAATGTATTATGCGGCTGTGATAAAACTCTATGGAATTTAGACATCTTGATTGTTGCCATCAATGTAGGCTTGGTTCGGTTGCCAGAGTTTTAAGTGACGCCACTTTCTTGTTTCCATTTTCTAAACATGTGAAATATGCATGACTTTGAACTCATAAGTTGTCAAAATATAATAACAATAATAATATTAAACCTGATTGTGCATGGAGGAGATGAATACTGACGGACTTCCTCTTCCAATATAAATAACTCTTGCATTCTAATACGTGATTAGCCCTTATTTACTATTTTGTTTTCGTGTATCTTTGTTGTCGGAAACTCCACCTATGTAGAACACTATGTGCACTACATAGCGAGTCCCAAGTCCGGATAAAGGAGGAGAGTTGCGATAGGTTGACAACCAACGTAAAACCTTTGTCACTCTTCATGAAATGGATCAAACACATATAAATGTTGGGGCTGGGATGCATTAATTAGGAAGGATATGAATGGTTTGGAATGCTCACCATCAATTGCACTAATTCGAGCACAATGGAAGAGTTTGATCCACGTAGCAGATTCCAATTAATTTGGGATTGAGGCTATGTTGGTGTTGTATCTTTGTTGTGTCAAGGCTGTCTTCTATTTTGTTGTTTCCTCTCACTGTTCAAGTTTTGTATGTAATATCCACGTTTCTTTTTTTTTTTAACTCTATCTAAGATTCTGATTCTTTGTGAAACAGTTTAGCACTAGCACATTCTTCTGTACCTTTTTTTTCTTTTGTCTAGTATCTGATCACATATCAGTAATTTGAACTAATGTTTAGTGTGTATCTGTTCTTGCAAGGAACTTGTATATGCCTAGTGTTTTTTGGTTTTCGTAGCAGTCCGTGACTATAGGTATATTTCATCCAAAACTAGTTGGAAGAATTTTGCTTGTCAAAAGTAAATTATAGAAGGGAAATCCCATAAAGGCCATAATAGAAGAACAACATCACTGATCCAAAAGTGTTTTTTTTTTTTTTTTTTTTTTTTTTTTTTTTTTTTTTTTTTTGTAGAGGGAGCCATTGGATAATGATGAAACTGATTTTCTGAAGCAGACATTTTTTGAAAAATTTATCAGTTAGAGAAAAAATATTGTTTATCTCGATCTTGTTTCTTTCCATTTTCGGATAACATTGGGGTTTTCGTCGACCAAAATGGGAAGCTTTTTCAAGATGGGAGGATTTGTTGGTCTGAGGCTCCTGCAGTCGTTGTCATTCATAAGCCATATGCCGTAGCTCTCTTACCAAGATATGTTGAGGTAGCCCAAATAGAAGTGGTTCATTAATTATGTCTAACACCATCCAGCATCCCCCCCCTTTTCTTATCCCTTTTATGATATTTGCATTTGCAGATAAGATCTCTTCGAGCACCTTATACGCTGGTACAAACAGTTGTTCTCCGTAATGTTCATCATCTTATCCAAAGCAATGGCTCTCTTATTGCTGCACAAGATAATTCTGTTTATGCATTGTTCCCTGTTCCAATTGGTGCGCAGGTATGACAGTATTAAATTTTAAATGTAATTGCAATCATGATTCAGCACGCTTAGGCTTCATTTGGTTTATTTATTTGTTTTTGCTTCTTAAAAATAAAAATTGTATTGAAGATAAAGCCTTTGGTTCGCTATGCTTAAACATTTGGTGTCAAATGTTGGTCAGAAATCTCAACTGTAAATATCTAAGTCTTTCTTTTTTTAGAATGTTTGGACTTTAGACCACCAAAGAAGAAGGGTATTTAGTATTAGCATTTAAATAGTATTGTCCTTTCTTACATAAACAAATGTTCCGCAATGCCAGGGAAAGAAAGGCATAAAAATGCCTACCATTGCATTTGATGAGCTAGTAGATTGAGCACAGCAGGGTTAACCACATACAAGGATCTGATTGTACATTTGTACCAAGGGAATAAGTACAAGAACTTTCTTAACAACTGGTAAAATGATGGAAGATATAATCTAGTCAGCTGCTTGACTGCAGATGCTATATTTTTTTTTTCCTTTTTTTTTCATTGCCAACTCATCAGTTGTAGAGAAACTGTCCAAAGACACAACAGCCAATTAAGGTAAGATAAGTAAATAAAAAAAGAAAAGAAACTTGAAATTAATATATTTTTAGCAAGCGTGATTTTCAAAACAAAATCTTAAAAGCATAGATGATGGTGATGCGGAATCCATATATTAAACATTCATTCAGCGTAATAGTGTTTGTAGCTTATCTTGTTAAGTTCAAAGATCACTAGAAGAAGGCTAGCATTTGTGATTTGCCTCAGAGTGGTAGGTGTATAATGTGAACTGATGATTGGTTGTCGTCGATATCTTTTGTACAAGTAAGTGGAAATTGAAAATTCTTTTCTTTTTTACATATAGAAAAAATGAAATGGAAAAAGAACAAAAACAAGGACATGACTTAAGTAGTGCATATCTTGTACCTTTGGCTGTTGGATGAGAAAGAAAAGAGACTTGAATACGCGAGTCAATTGTATATCTGCTTATAAAATGCATTACTACATCAATCAATTCATATAAACATATGCATGTCGGGTTACGATTCAGTGTGAACTATGGTAGGCTGGAAATTGGAATAAGGTGTTTGGTGGGACTGGTTTGGTGTGTCCTTAATACCAGTTAACATCCTTGGTCACCAACGTAACAGTAGTAGACTTCCCAACAACTAAATTATTGTTTTCTAGATAAATTGGATTGATCTCAATTATTTATTTATTTATTTATACTGATGTCATTTGTTTTTTCCATTATCTTTTGTGAGAAGTCATTTTTTTCATCCCTTTTCATTTCATTTTATTATTTAGTCTGTTGCTTTTATCAAATTGTTTTAGTTTGTTATGTATGTGGAAGTACTAGATATTTGTGTTTAACAAGTGGTCGGCTTCTGATCTTTTTCTTTTCCTTTCATTCGCCCCTTATTTGTCCTTTTGATATCCAGATTGTACAATTAACAGCTTCGGGTGATTTTGAGGAGGCCCTTGCTTTATGCAAGCTGCTGCCTCCAGAAGATTCAAACCTTCGAGCAGCAAGGGAGAGCTCCATCCATATCAGGTCATTACTTTTTTTTTTACAGAATCTCTCTCTTCAGTTGAGGTTAATATTGTCATGGAATGTGAAGAAATTATGTTATGAACTCTTATAACTGATTGTATGGAGAATAACGGGCACTCTCTCATTCCCCTTGTCTTTTTTTTTTTCTCTTTCCAGGCCAAACTCGAACTATAGCAAATCTACAAAATTTAATCAGAGTCATGTTGTTTAATTCACCCATATTCATTTCTATTCGGTATTTAATGCAGAAGTTGCTTGCTTATCATCAATAACATAACAATTCAGTAAAATAAGTATGCCATCTCTGACATCAAACATAGCTCTCATGTTTTTCATGACTGTAAGATGTAATTATGGTTAAAGTACGATTTGCCAAGGTCAATTACTGCAAGGGGCGTCAAATCGCAGCTGCTGTGACCTTAATTTTGAATCTTCAAAGATTTTAGTGAAAATATGTTTCATAACCTTGATTATGGTGTTTTGGCTACTTCTGTTGTTGGGTAGAGATGAATCATATTTTATGTGAGATTGAAGTTTTTGGACTAATTGATTTTTTTAGGGTATTTTCAGATACGGGCACTATCTATTTGACAACGAGAGCTATGAGGAAGCCATGGAGCAGTTTTTGGCATCTTAAGTAGATGTCACATATGTACTATCTTTGTATAATTCTATAGTGCTGCCTAAATCATTGTCCATTCCTGAACCAGAAAAATAGCCGACTTTGCATGGGACTCTTCTTATCTTTCACGAGCATCATCTGATGCATCAGATGACAATGACTTGTCATCTCCATCACAGCTAACGGAATCTGACAGGAATGCTGCAATTGATACGAAGAAGCTGAGTTACAATAGTGTCATGGCACTGGTCAAGTATTTGCAGAAGAGGAGATACACCATAATTGAGAGGGCCACTGCAGAGGGAACGGAGGAGATTGTTTCAGATGCTGTGGCAAATAATAATATTTCTTATAATTTGAATAGGTCAAAGATTTCAAGCAAGGTAGTTGATTTTTCCTATGTAGCTGTTATGGTTGACTTTATATTATTGGTGTGCAGTTCACTGTTAAAAATATTCAATGAAACACAAAATAACCTGTTTGGTCCTACTATTCTTCTTTCTTGTACAAATAAGGAT
The DNA here is from genome assembly GCA_039657345.1 of Stephania japonica. Taxonomy (NCBI): domain Eukaryota; kingdom Viridiplantae; phylum Streptophyta; class Magnoliopsida; order Ranunculales; family Menispermaceae; genus Stephania; species Stephania japonica. The sequence goes on along the minus strand of CM077559.1, from coordinate 9,385,316 downwards.
AGGTAGCATGAATAACTTAATTCTCAAACAAACTTTTACTGGCTCAGGTCCGTGGTAACGTCCATGTTGGTTCAGGTTCCAGGGAGATGGCTACAATTCTTGATACGGCACTGATCCAGGCTTTGATCTTAACTGGACAATTGTCTGCTGCTTTAGAGCTACTAAAAGGTATTAATTACTGTGATGTGAAAACATGCGAGGAATTTCTCCAGCAAGGGAATCATTACACAGCATTAATAGAACTCTACAAATACAACGGAATGCACCGGGAAGCTCTCAACCTTATAAATAAGTTGATACAAGAATCGAAATCTGATCAATTGCAGTCTGAAAATTCACAAACTTTTGGACCAGAGATGATTATTGAGTATCTCAAGGTAATTTTGCATTGTTGTATCATTTTCATAGTCTCTATGAGAATATTTCAAATTAGATAGCTTGATGCTTGTTTGGTTGAGCACTACCATGTCATGACTATATGGCATTTGAGCTAAACTATATTTATAATTTTCCCTAACAAGGCACGGGGATACAAATAAAGAAAAAAACAAATTTGGCTTTAATCTGCCCTGACTCCCAGTTAATATTAAGAAATAAATCAGGGAGGAGTTCGCTTTCGATACAGACAAAATTATTAAAAAATGGAGAAGTTTTTGGCCTTAGTTTGTATCTTTTACAGTAATAATGTGAGAAACTAGAATGGTTTTACAATAAAATTTAACATAAACATTTTTATGAGTTTATTTGTATGTGGTGATTTATAATGCTCACATTATATTGCTGTGTAAGAAATATTTATGGATTGACTAAAATATGTGTACTTCTGATTTCAAGATTAATCTTTTCTTTGAGGAATGAGGCTGAAATTTTAATTTTGAGTTTTAATTTTTTAACTTTCTCACATTCCCCTGTGGCTATTCAGATTATATTGTCTTAGAGCACTTGACTTGGTCCTCAAAATATGTCCCAATGTACCAAAAAATCTGTAAGAAACAGCTTGCCTTAGTGTGGAGCGAAACTCCAGATTCTTGAATTATGAGGGGATATTGTTCATTTTATACAAGATTATTTCAGAAGTTATATATTTCATGTCTGTTAGGCTATCATACTATGAAAACCAGAGTTGATAACAGATATATTGTTTTCATTAACTTTTCCTTTTTTGAAGGTAATGTAATATTTTATGTTATTTTATTTTATTGAATCTTGCTCTTTTCGACATTTATCCATGCATTTTGAATCTTGCTGGGTATGCTAGCAATTCAAAATGTCTAATTGAGTTTTAGGAAATTTCAAGAACTTGAGGACATGGTTACAAAGTGCGTTTAATTTTTTCTAGTATTTAGTCATTGCTAATTAGTAATTAGAACTGACATATTATCATCTTGAATCTTGACTGTTGTTTTTCCTTTGAGGTCATTTCACCTTTCTTTTATATGAATTATACTTCTTATCTGTTGTGTCCTTTATCATAGAGAAACGCTTTTTTAGAAGTTCCTCCTTTCTATAGTATATATACACATTCTATGGAACTTCTAATTTATAGAATGGGATTTCTAAGCATTTTGATTAGTATTGGATCCAAATTGACGTGCATGATGTTTTATTCTGCAGCCTATTTGCAATACAGATCCCATGCTTGTTCTTGAATTCTCGATGCTGGTCCTTGAAAGCTGTCCTACACAAACTATTGAGCTTTTTTTATCCGGAAATATTCCAGCTGACCTGGTAAATTCTTATTTGAAGCAGCATGCACCAAGCATGCAGGGAAGGTACCTGGAACTCATGCTTGCTATGAATGGAAATGGGATTTCTGGAAACCTGCAAAATGAAATGGTACAATGATATCCACCTTCTTAATCATCCAGGAGAAACATTTAGTTTTTATTTGAAGAGCTCTTATCATTTTGTCATATTCTGGTTTATGTCTGCACATGTTGCTTTAGTAATCATGTCCTGGAATGCATAGGTGCAAATCTATCTAACTGAAGTACTTGAGTGGTATGCGGATCTTGTGAGCAAGCAAAACTGGGATGAGAAAGCCTACTCCCCAAGCAGGAAAAAGCTGTTATCTGCTTTACAAAGCATCTCAGGATACAATCCAGAAGCATTGTTGAAGCGCCTGCCTGCTGATGTTTTATATGAAGAGCGTGCAATTTTGTTGGGGAAAATGAATCACCATCAGCTTGCCTTATCTCTTTATGTACACAAGGTACTATTCCGAAGCCCTTCTATGATAGTGCCATATGAGAGGATGGAACGCAACAGATGAGCAACCAATGGAAATTCAGATGATAGTTTGTTTAGTCAACATGGAATCTGGGTCGCCACTGCATCATTCATGCTAGTTTGTGATTTTTTAGTTCCTCAATAACCAATCTTCTCTTTTGATTTTTGTAGCTTCATGTTCCTGAATTAGCGCTGGCCTATTGTGATCGTGTTTATGAGGCAGGGCAGCGTCAACCTCATTCCGAATTGTATAACAACATCTACTTAACTCTTCTACAAATATATATAAATCCTCAAAGAACGTCTAAAGAGTTCGAAAAGAACATCAAGAACTTGGTATCCCCAAAGAATGTTGGCCTCCAAAAGGTGGGTCCAATGAAACCTAAAGGCAGTCGTGTTGGTAAGAAAATTGCAGAGATTGAAGGTGCCGAGGAAGTAAGATTTAGCCTTAGTGGCACTGACAGTGGAAGGAGTGACGGGGATGGAGATGAACCAATTGTAGAAGAAACTTCTAGTATAATGATTGATGAGGTTCTGGATCTGTTAAGTCGAAGGTGGGACAGAATAAATGGTGCTCAAGCCCTCAAGCTTTTACCAAGGGAAACAAAGCTACAGGTATTATCTGGTCATGAAAAGTACAACCTCAAAACTGTCATTGTTTCGAATTACTTTTGCAATGTTATGAAGATGTATGCTTACTGAAATTAGAAGTAGGATGTGGATCGGGTCTGTTAGCATTTGATATATTCTATGACACTGCTAATTTGCTAGATCCTTGGCATGATGTAATTGTGTTTCCAGTTTGTGTTTCATTTGAGAAGGTCATAGTTTTGTTTTTAGTATTACCGAGGAGGAGTCACTTAACCACAAGGCCATTAACTCGGTTATAGAGATTATACCTTTCAATTTTTAGGTTGAGGAGTTCAAAACCCTGGTCACCTTTAAGGTTGGCTGGGATAGGATGGTTTACTATAGGCTAAGTTGGTTTGCAGATTTAATAAGAGTGCATTATTGTAGTTTGTTTGTTTGTTTATTCTTGGCGGGTGGATAGGAGGAGGAGAGGCCAAGGGTTGTTTCCTTTCTTCTTCTTTTTTATTTTTTCGAAGCCCAAATGGGCAGTTTCCTTTCATTTAAGAATCCATTTTAAAACATCTAATTAATGGCTGTTCTTTTTTTTTTTTTTTTTGGCTACTATATATCTTGGTTAGTTCAATGTAGTGAAGAGCATCTATATATATATATATTTTATTTCAACATCTATATATTTTTGTTTTCACTCCCATTTATTCTTTCGGCAATTGTGGCATTTGACAGGTATATTCATCACAATGCAGGTGTTGTAAATTTTTGTTAGCTTTATCGGATCCTTGTAAGACATAAGTAGTGCCACTTTGCTTCACCGGATTATATATTATTTTTGGCATATATATTGTCGGTACACATAGCAAGCAACTCAATCAGATGTCAATTATTCTCAAAGTTGAACCATATATATGTGTGTGTGTGTGTGTAACGACCCAAATATTCTTCGACTCATTTTAAAGGTATTTTATTGATTTTATATTAAAGTATGTGAACAAATGAAATTGATACACGAAATTAATCTTAACAAGATTTGGACTAAGTGGAAATAATTTAAATGGGCTTAACAAAGAAATTGGGCTCATAGGGGTATTTATGTCATTTGGGTTGAATTTGTGAAAAATCCTAACTATATAAGTATAGGTTGCAAACCTTAGTCACCTCTTTTGTTGTTTCAACAAGTTTGAGAGAGAGGAGAAGAAGAGGAAACATCAATCAAGGAGGTAATCCCTTGTTATTCTTCTTCTTTCTTTCTTTTTCTTCTTTCTTTCTTCTTCTTTTCTTGTTTGTGTATTTGGTTGTAGGAAGAAAGTGGGGTGGCGGTTCCTAGGGGAGCCGCTGGATTGGGGGAGGCAGCGCCTGGTGGCACCGCCGAAGAAGACCAGCGGCGCCGGCGTCTGCAAGAGGGGGTGGCTTTTGCCACCCCATGAACCGTGAGGAAGAAGGGGGTGGCAATAGCCACCCCACTTCCTCCATCACCACCGCCACCGCGGCTGGTGAGCCATGGTGGAGGGGTCCCCAGTGCCGGCGAACACTGGGGATCACCCTCGGATCGAGATCTGAGGGTTGGGATGGGTGGGGGGAAGCCGTGACACCAGGGGCGTCTGCCCCTGGTTTCGGTCCCAGGGGTAGACAGGCCCCTGGACTATTCCAGGGGCCAATCGACCCCTAGGGGGGTTGGACCTGGTTGACAAGGGGCTGGAAGCCCCTGGCCAACCAAATAGGGACCCATTTGGTCCCTGTTCAACCAAATTGGTCCCTGGTCAAATAAATAAATAAATAAATATATAATAAAATAAAATAAAATAAAATAGGATAAACCTACGATGGGCGTCGACATTCCGACGAAGCCTTTAAACGGCACAACACGTGGGACCTACACTATTGGGTCTCCAAATATAAATTAATAATTAAAATATGCAACTTTAAATTGAGTGAAATTCTTATGTAAAGTTGTATAAATTGCGTAGATTCGCGAGGCGGTTCGCGTGGGACCCCAAACGCACCAGGAGTCGGTATAGGCATCGCAGCGGGTCTAGGTAAGTGGGGAGCTTTGCTCACGCATTAAATATGGCTTGACTATTAGATAATTAAGAATTCATGTTTTGAATAAAACGACTTGGGTATGGGTTGCGTCGTGATATTGGTTTGGATCTCTATTATCTATGGAATTGTGAATGCACTGTTTTACCTTTCATGTTATTCGATGCCCCAGAATGTTGTGGAGTTCCACCGCGGGCCAAATTAGCAAGTAGTTTATATTTTGGACGCCCCAGAATGTTTGTGGTAGTTAACCACCGAGGGTTTTACTTGACTAATAGAATGCATAAGGTGAATCATTCGAGGGTAAGGGTTTGGAGTTTCATCCTTTGCTACTTTATGGTTCTTTGAGACGTGTAGCGGTGATGGCTTGGATGAAACTACCTTTGTTTTGGTACTATTATTTAGAGGGCGTAACGGCCATTGTGTTTCCACTAGTTATCGTACCAATTCAAAAGTAGATGATTCGGTCACCGGATCCTTACCAATATCTAGTTCTCATTGAATGAAACAACGGACTATTTTAGTATATATCTATCGCATTTCATTTAAATCTTTCATTTGACTTTATATGTATGCTATGTGTAGATTTTTATAAATGAAAAATGATGAATATTATCATGCATGAAGTAAATGAATGTTTATTAAATGTGTTGTAAAACTGTCATGCTTTTATGTATATTATAGTGAATGGATTACGACTTGAAATATTGATACGTAGATTATTGGATGTTTAGTTTAGAAATGGAAATACCATTTATGTGTTTCTTCTTAGAATATGAATCTATTTCCATAACTATGATGAGCATGAACAATGTCTTTACTTGTACCTAATTATGTGTCCATTTATATGCTTATATTTGGTTATGATTTACATTTATTCGGTTTTTACATGATGTGTTGTGAGTATGGATTTGGTGTCATGTAGAACTTGCATGAGTACTAGGTAGTACTTGCATATTTAATGTTTGAGCGAGTCTTTCCTCTTATTGAGCATCGTTGGTTCTTTAGCTCACCCCACTTTACCTCACAGGTCCCTCTACCAGCGCGATAGACAAGAAAGGCAAGGGAAAGGATCTATCTTGAAGTGCCTTTATATGTGAGCCTCGTGTGATATTAGTATATTGTTAATATTGATCGTTTTGTAAACCTCGTACGTGGGTTATAACTTAAGACTTAGTTAATGGGTAGTTTGAACCTTTATAATATTATTATGAAGTTGTATGAGATTTTTGAATATTAAAGATGATAGATCTTATTATGATATACATGATTATATGATTTTATTATGATTATCTTTCACACTCTTATTATCATATATCTTGTTAGAATGATTATTCCGCTGGTTTATTTAGGCGTGCCAAGCCATTATTTGGGCCTGGTTCAGGTATCGGGTCTAGGTAACGGTTTGGGCCGGGCGACTTGACCCTAGGTCAGGGAAGGATCGTCACAGTTGGTATCAGAGCCTAGGGATTAGAACCTAGGGAAACATTAGGTTAGGGAAACCTAAGTTGTAGAGCCTTAAAATTTTTTTAAAAAAATGTCAAGTTTAAGTCGAACAAATCCATGGTATGGGACATTGGTTTGAGTCGACTTAATGTGCACAAATGTCAAAATTCTAGATTGGGAAGGGATCGAAAACCAAAGAAAAAAAATGTTAATATATTGTTATATGTTTATGAATGTAATATATTTATAACATTTGATATTTTTGCAAATTCCTCAAATTATTGGACTAACCACTTGTTGCTCTACAGTGCACTATGAGTAACCATGGGGGAAGATCTCATAATTTGAGGGATGCTCAGGACAGAGTTAATAGACATTGGCGTAGGGAAATAGAGTAACGCATCTCTTCCTTGACGGAGTCACATCAAAAAGCCATACAAGAAATGGCGTCTGCTCAAGAAAGGAATATGGCCCGTATTATGGAACTTATACAAACACAAGAAAATGCTAGATCAGCCGAGCAAGTGCAGGTAGGACAGGGGCCTAATCCTCCACTAGAACCTGTCCATGAGCACCAAGTAGCAGAGGAAGGCGCGGATTCCGTCACTAATACGGTGGCAGCAGCCGTACATGGAGGAGACAAGGATACAGAGGCATATCAGAGAGGAAAATTACAGAAGGAGTTCATGAAGTATGACATACCTCGTTTCTATGGGAATAGGGATCCCGTAGAGGCTGAAGCATGGATCTTGCATATGGATAAGAGGATGAAGACTCTAAGTATTGATGAGTGGACCATGGTGCCTCTAGTGTCTTTCTTGTTGGAGCATCGAGCCCATAAATGGTGGTTGTTTATCGAAAGAGCTCAAGGGACTAATATGACTTGTCACAGTTCAAGAAGTTGTTTTATGATGAGTGGTTCCCAGAATCAGTAAAGGCAACAAAGATTCGAGAATTTCTTGACTTAGTGCACGGCAGCATGAGTGTAGCAGATTATGCAGCGAAATACAATGAATTAGCGGAGTTTGCGCACGAGTATGTTCCATCTGAGACGACACGGAGGAGACATTTCGTTGATGGGTTGACGGAGGAGATACTGTAACATCCCTCGATTTTTAACCTGACTTGTGTGACACGTGTTAGGACCGTGACTCGGCCACGCGATACTGGACTGTATTTCGAAACTTGGGAGTCGACACCGAGGTAATTTTATGATTCTTTGATGTGTGTAATAGTATTATAGTTTAAATGCGTGTCACGAGCCATTCGGGCGATTTTTTTAAAATGAGTGAGTTTCCGTCTTGGCGCGTGCGTCACCCCCCCGAACCGGGCCGTCTAGGTGGGGCCCGCTGGAAAAAAAAGAAAAAAAAAAAAAAAAAAATAAATATAAATATAAATAAATAAAATTAAATAATATATATAATATATATTATTTTCTGGAAAATAGAAAAAATAGTTGAAAAATATTAGAAAAATTTGTAAAAATTCTAGAAAAATATAGAAAATTTAGAAAAATGTAGAAAAGTAGGTACGGGACTTTCCAGGTATTTTTGGAACCCCGACATAGTCCGGAAGAGGTACCACAACTGAAAAATTAGAAATATAATATAATATCATAAAATTATATGATATGTCTTCAAAAAGTATAAAGCACTATAAATGGACTTCAGGGACTGGGAAACCATAGCTCGGACATTGGGGGGCTAGGTGGGGCGTACTGACAGGTTCGGGAAGTCGGAGTGCGTATTTTCGTGTACGTAAAATCCAACTGAACACCACTACTGCATTTACTTATTTATTTCCATTGAGCTTTATTTCCTTGAAAATCTGTGAGTTATATTCCTACTGGGACGGTTATGGTTCCGTCTATGTATCCACGAGTAGTTGAGGTCGCTGGCTAGGTGTGTAGCGCGTGATCTAGGAACTCGGTAGACGATATCTCGAGTTGGACTCCATTTCACGCGTTCGATTAGCCCACTAGGGTTAATGCCACTGGGATACAGTCGTAGGGTCGGAGGCATGGGCCACGACCAGGGCTCCTGGTCCTAGTACACACTTAGTGGCTGTGTTCACACCCTTTGACTGTCAATGTGTTTATATACATGCGATTAGCTTTGAGCAGTTGTCTGCATATTTTCCTTCCTTCCGCATGTTTATTTAACACTACTTTTTGGCTCTGTTAATTATTTCATTAATTATTTATGCACGGTGGTTTTCCTTGGGGTTTTACTTACTGGGCTCGCCATCTGCCTTTTTGTGGTGGCTGAGCGCAGATCCTAGTACTAGCAGGGGCAAGGGGATCATCGACGATTTCATCTGACTTGCCTACGCCGAGGTCTGCTGGTATGTGTGTAGATATTCACATGTTTTTGATATTTTGTATTATCTTTTGGGTTGGGAAACTGGATACACACTTGTACTGGTATACATACTCTTATAGTTGATCGCCTGTATGCACAGTACAGCCGGGTTTTCCACTATAGGTTTGATTAGTAAAACTTTTATATATATACGAATGCATTTTGTTAAACTTTAAATTCTTCCGCTATTAATTTCTTTGAAAATGATAAATTAAATGACTTTAACAAATTACATGATAACTACCTAAAGTACGAAGGCAGAGAGACACGTGGCAGCGACTACCGGAGCTGAGACAGGGGGTAGCTGACCATGGGGCGGCCCGGGAAACTTGGGGCCGCCACAGCTGGTATCAGAGCGAGAGTTTCAAGAAATAATTTGTTAAAAAGTTTTACAAGATCATAAACCTTAACAAGCTAGATGTGGAAACCCGATGAGTCTGCCTAGAACTTTAGTTGGGAAACAAGAAAGCGGGTAGAGCTAGGATTGTTATGTGATATATGTATTGCTGTATATATATATACACTATACGAATACGTATATACGAGGCTAATCCGGACACGCATCATGATGCAGGACACGATGGATGGACAGTCTAGTGATACTGCGAGGGCTTCCGGATCGTCAGTGTGACGGCCCCAATTTCCCCGTGCAATTGGGTACGCCCGGCCTAGACCCGTACAATCCCCGAGTCATCACTCGGCAACCTGACGAGCCTAGTCAGCCTTCAATTTAGTCAATTTAGTAATTTATGAAAAAGTTATTGCAATAGTAAACAGCGGAAGACTAAACAATTAAAACAAAGGGGAAATAACTCAATCAAAGGAAGTAGATGAATTCTATAAGTGTGGAAAACCCCTGGTATTCATGTACAATTCGATAGGTAAATATACATGATACTAGTCTCACAAAAAAATACCAAGTTCAATGATCCCAACAATGTAAATATAAAACGATATACACATCAGCAAAAGTATAAACACCTATTAAAGAGTCTCTCTGATGTCGCTGCTAATCCTCACAGTAGATCACCTAGGCAGGGTCCCTTGCCCTTGTTGCTCTCTGCCCTATCTGCACCCACCATCACAAACTAGACGGTGAGCAACTGAATAAAATCGAATGTAATGCCGAAGAAGATAACAGTAATTCATGATAATACAAGTAAAGCAGTCTAAATATCATGCGGTATTAAAATGACAGGAATTTAAATAAACAAGAATGCATGATAAACAGACTAATAGATATCAATCGAAAGTCAAGTGTGTTCCAAGGAATCAAAAGAGGCTCATAAGTGGTCTAAACCATAGCATAACGGCAAAGACCTCGCGAGGTCTTCCCGGGCATCGACATAAGCGACGACACAGCTATGACGGGAAGGACTCGAACCCATCCACCCAGTACTCGGTGTCACACGGTCATTAAGGGTGGTCACACACTCGTGCGCATGAGTGCCCGCGTTTTATCCCTCTAGTGCAGGTCCTAGTACTTTCGAGACAAAACACTTACGCCGGAAAACACACAATAAGAAATGGAAGGGAATACCAATAATAGTGCGACGGCCCCAAATTCCGAGGCCGCCCCGTGGCTTCCCATTTCCCCTGCTCGTGCACCGAAAACACCTGCCACGTCACTCGTCTATCCAATTAATTTAAAAACTCTTAAGTTTCATGCCATTTAATTTAGTAGTTTACAATTTACAGCGGAAGTTTTAATATATCACTAAAATAGCATTATATAAAGTTAACTTATTCAACCTATAGTGGAAAACCCGGAAGTACTCGGTATATAGGCGACAACTGCCATCAGTGAATGTTTATATACCAGTACTGAAGATGTAACAACCACAAGTTCCCAATAATAATAATTCAAAACAATTTAATACTAATACACATACCAGTAGGTCCTCGATAGTGGACAAGTAAAGATTTTGTCGCTCGTGATCTCCTTGCCCCTACTGATACACAAGGTCTGCGCTCAGCCACCGCAAAAAGGCAGATGGCGAGCCCAGTAAGTAAAATCCCAAGGAAAACCACCGTGCATTATAATTTAAGAATATAAATGGAACAAGTAAATAGTGTTAACCAAACATGCGGAATAGAAGGTAAATGCAGACAACTGCTCAAAGCTCATCGCATGAATATAAACACAAGATAAACAAATGATTGTGCACCAGCTATACAAGATGTGTACTGAGGATCAGGAGCCCTGTCGTGGTCTGTACCATCGACTCTACCACTGTGTCCTAGACCACACACCTAGCAAGCGACCGCACAACCTTCGGATACATAGATGGGAAAACTCGACCGTCCCAGTAGGAATATAAATCACAGATTTTCAAGGAAATAAAGCTCAATGGAAATAAATAAGTAAATGCAGTAGTGGTGTTCAGTTGGGTTTTACGTACCCGAAAATATGCACTCTGACTTCCCGGACCTGTCAGTACGCCCACCTAGCTCCCTAATGTCCGAGCTATAGTTTCCCGGTCCCTGAAGTCCATTTTATAGTGTTTTATAATTTTTGAAACATATTATATCATTTTGTGATATTATATTATATTTTTAATTTTTCAGTTGTGGTACCTCTCTCGGGCTATGTCGGGGTTCCAAAAATACCTGAAAAGTCCCGAAACCACTTTTCTACCTTTTTCTAATTTTCTATATTTTTCTAGAATTTTTCTCAATTTTTTTGATATTTTTCACTTATTTTTCCTATTTTCCAGAAAATAAAACTGTTTTTTTTTATAATAAAATAAAAAATAAAAATAAAAATATTATTTAATTAATAGGGGTGGGTCCCCCCGAATTGGGTCCGACCCGACCCAATCGAGTCGGCCCGGTTCGGCCCATCGGGCCGGGTCCGGGTCGGGCCCGGTCTAGGCCCACCCGGGTTGGGCCAGGGCCGGTTTGGCCAGGCCCACCTGGGATGGGCCTGGGCCGGCCCAGCCCAGCCCAGGGGGGGCACGCACGCGCACTTCTTCTTCCTCCCCCACTAGAGGCGCACCAGCGCCTCTGGTTCTTTTTTTTTTTTTTTTTTTCTCTTTTCTTTGTTGCTTCTCATCACTCCCCTCTCAATTTCTCTTCAAACCTCACTCCATAGGAGACCTCCAAACATCTAAATTTCACCAAAAAACCCCAAGAACAACACCCAATTCTCGAATTAAAATTCATGAAAATAAACCCAAAATTTATCAAATCACCTCAATTTTTTCACAAATTCGAACCAAATCGACATATTACATCAAAATAAACCTCATGAGCATCAATTTCCAGAAAAACAATGTTGAATTCACTAAAAATCCATTTTTCACCTTAACCCACAAAAATCATATTTTTTTTTATCAAAAATTCTCATTTAGAATGAATAGCTTACCTTAGATTACTGTTTTGAGGCTTCAATCTCCACTCCCAAAGCTCGAATTCGTCCTTCGATCTACCCACAGAGCTCCCAAAATCAGTTGAGACAATGTTGTTTTGCATGCATCCTCAATCCATCGACTATTTATACCATTTATTGTAATCTAATGTGTGCACGCATCTCGAGGACGATCGGACGGTTCCTGATCACCCTGCGTCACCAAAGTTCTTGACACCTTATCATGACAACATTTGCCTTGAATTACCTTGTTGTGCATCTCGAGGATTATCCTATGCATACTAATTCTTCCTATCAAACTATAGGACTTTAATTAATGCAATTGATTTAATTCATACCACCTATTCTAGTCATCAATAAATTTCATAAATTTGTGGATATGGTCACACTAATTCCCCGACCACTCGGCACCCCGTGTCCCGTGTTCGGCACGCTTCCCGAGGCGGTCCCACGCTTAGTGTACCCAATTTAATTTCCTTAGCTTAGCCTAAGCTTATATATTTTCATTTAATTAAATAAATCTTCAACCATAACATGTTTAAATAATTTAAATCTAATTAGCCCCAACGCCCAGCCTCACTGCTACTAAACCCCGCGTTGGTGCGTTCACCGAACTAAAACCCGGGCTCACAACTCGCCCGACAATAATTTACACACATGTGGTGTTTATATAAATATTAAATTCCCACATCACAATAATAGACATACAACATGCACAAATAACATAATATAACCTGGGTACTCATATTCAAGTCGACCCAGCTGTCCACGTAATGCCCGAATTACCCGTTAATCCTCTCGATTAACACTAATTCTAATTAAATTAATTTGGGCCGTTACAAATAGAGCATAACGAAACAAAATGAAAGATAATGAATCACATGACATTTTCTTATTGGCTTACAAACGTACAAATACTTGTGGCAATTGTACTTACCTGAACTATCGCAACCCGCGAAACAAACTCTCGTTCCTAACGCGTATTCCCAAGTTTTCCGCTACCTGACAAGGTAGGAAATTCTAATTAGTGGGTCGATTCATTACTAAACCTAGGTTGAATACCTTAATGTTTTCCCCAATGTTTTGAAGATTCGAACGACTCGATGCAAATCGACTGAAAAATCAAACGAAACACAACTCTTTTAGATTTTTGAAAACCACACCATAACTCAAAATAACCATGTATTCGAACACTCAATAGCCTAGGGGTGGGCAAACCGCGGTTTGGTTTGGAAAACCACCAAACCGCGACCAAACCGAGGGTCTACGGTTTGGTGATTTTCCAAACCGCAACCAAACCGCAGATCACCAAAACCGCACCAAACCGAACCGCGGTTTGCGCGGTTTGGTCGGTTTGGTTTCGCGGTTTTCATGCAATTTATTTTCAGGAAAAAAAACCAGCAAGCAAAAAAAAAAAAAACAGCAAGCCAAAGGCGAACAAGCAGCCCAACGAGGAGAAGAAACCAGTGAGAACGAAAGAGAGAGAGAGAGAAAGGGAGAGAAGAGAAGCTCACCTAGGTGTCTCCTATGGATGGTCGAGGTCCCAGTGTCGGGAGGGAGGTGGTGGCTGCCGGTTCAGGGAGGAGGAGAACGAACAGACCGAGAGGGAGATGAGAGAGAACAACGAGAGTGAGAGAGTCCGTGAGATTAGAGAGAGAGCGAGATGAGGGCGAGAGAGAGAGAGAGAGATCGTGAGATGGGAGTGGAGAGATCGAGAGGGAGCGAGAGAGTGAGATGGGATCGAGAGAGAAGAGGCGGCGGTGGGGGGTTGTTTGGAGAAGAAGAGATTTGTGTTTTTTTTTTTTTTTTTTTTTTTTTTTTTTTTTTTTTTTAATTTTTTAATTTTTAGGGTTTTTGGTTTGTATTTACCAAAATGCCCTCGGTTTGGTTAAACCGCGGTTTTCTCAAAATGAAAACCGCGACCAAACCGCGAATCTGCCGTTTGGTCGTTTTCCAAACCGCGACCAAACCGCGAGCTTCAAAAATCAAACCAAACCGTGCGGTTTGGTCGGTTTGAGCGGTTTGGGTGGTTTTTTGAAAACCGCTGCCCACCCCTACTCAATACACATCTATACTAAACAAATACCCGACCGTTGTATATTCTCACGTATGTATGAATTCGAATCACCAAATCATGTATTCATGCCATGAGTTTTGAAATGAAATAAACTCAACACAAAATAATAAAATCCCGATGACAAAAACACATGAAATAACACATTCACGTTTAACAAAGTTTAAGCAAAATGGATAAACGCCTTTTCTCCTTGAGATCTTTCTCCCTAAATAAGAATAATGTACAACCTAAATTTGGCAAAAAAATATACAATTAATATAATTGACCATACAATTAATGTATTTGACTATACAATTAATGTAATTAACTATACAATTAATGTAATTGACTATTGTTATTAATTCCTTAATTAGTGTCATAAATCAATGCCATTAATATCGTTTACTACCACGAGGAAACCATGCATGAGCACGCAACTCCAACATAAATTCGTTCTCACACACGACGTGCTATTAATTCAAGTGATTTCAATAGAACATTCAACCTAGATTGATAAAACCTTAACTGAAAACTCAACACCAACGTCATCAGCAAACAATGATCGAAACACGAAACCACGCAACATTGATAAGAAATTACGACAAATCCGATCATTTACTCAAAATTAAATCAATAAACTATACAACGGAATCACATGACATGACGACACGAATAAAAAAAATCCTCGATACGATGAATACATTTCCACTTTCATAGATTATTTTTTTTAACATAAACTTTTCTTCTCTTTCTTCTTTTCTCTTCTTTTTTTATATGGTACACCCCATCATGCACCCCATGTACACCAACCCACCACCAAACCGTCATGCATACACCCAAAACAATTACAAAAATCCACCTAAAATCATGAACACATGAACCCGAGAGACAAGAGAGGAGGAGAGGTTCACCTAGGGTGGGACGTGGAGTCTCCGACAACGAGGGAGGTGGCAGCAGTGACGTGAAGCCGAGAAGAGGAGGGGAAATGTGAGGCCGAGAAGAGGGAGAGATCCGAGAGAGAGAGAGCAACGAGAGTGAGAGAGGAGAGATCGCGTGGCCGAGAGAGAGAGATGGAGAGGCCGAGAGTGAGGGAGATGGATAGCCGAGATGAAGAGAAGGAGGAGAGGAACGAAATGAGAGAGATGAGCGGGCGGCAGTAGAGGGGTAGGATTAGGGTTTTGTTTTCAACAACCTATATATATATATGTAACAATGTGTATTTACCCTTTTGCCCCTTTAAGTTACTTTTTACCTAATACAAACAATTGCCCTTATGGGTCTTTGACCACATCATCTCATCTTAACATATATACACATCTCAATGCAAATCTCATGACCCTCCTTATTATGATGTGTCACTTTAACAGTTTCTATTCCATAGCCCGCATGTTGCAAGATTATCCGACTCCCACATTGATCTTACGTTTTCTTGGTCCGTATTTCTCCGTAAATTGGTTCGCCGCGCCCATTTTCTCGTCACATCCCATTAACTAATTAATTAAATTAATAAAAATTCATTTATTTGTACTCTTTACTTGTTTTTATCCCCCGTTTAACTAGTCGAAACCTCACTCAATTAAATATCGCCCGACTGGCTCGAGACTCGTAAAATACTACAATACTAATACACACAATCAAAGAATCATAAAATCACTTCGGTGTCGACTCCCAAAGTTCGAAATACTGTCTAGTATTCATGTAGCCGGGTCACAATTCTGACAAGTGCAACACAAGTCAGTTAAAAATTTGGGGTTGTTACAGTCAGTTCCCTTAGAGGACCGAGTTACGGCGCATGAGACTCAGATATCTGAGATCTTACGACTATTGAGAGAGCAAGCCGCTATGATGGCTGGATTGGCTATGTCTAGGGAGGCAGTGGCGACTATGGGACCCACAGAGACGGCAGTTACTCTTACTCAGGCCGTAGTACCCGAGGTTCAGGCAGTCGATACTACCCCGGTAGTAGCAGGAGTGGAGACACCGATTCCTACACCTACCGCAGCAGTAGAGGTTACCCCGATGGTAGTGTCAGAGTATGTGATGGATCCGCAGGCCAGGAGGTTACGGGATTTCCTCAAGTTTCAGCCTGTTTACTTTTATGGAGGAGGAGACCCTGAGGCTGCAGGAGATTGGATTTTGTCGCACCAGCGCCTACACAAGGAGTTGAATACGGAAGAGAGGTTTAGAGCGAGACTATCTGGGACGTGTTTTAGATCAGATGCCGCAGTGTGGTGGACTAACTACCAGGAGACGCATGCTAATCCTGCGACTTGGGCAGAGCTCCGAGAGATATTTTATGACCAGTTCATACCTATGGAGGTGCGATTGAGACTGAGGGAGGAGTTTTTATCCCTGAGGCAGGGAAACCGGAGCATGATGCAGTATATGGATAGGTACCGATACTTGCTGCAGTTCTCGATGGATATCACTGGCACAGAGCGATTACAGATCTACTACTTCATTCGGGGAGTGAGGGATGGCATTGCCAGTGCGATCGTATCGTCCGGGGCTCCGACAGTTCAGGCGATGTTTGAGCGAGCACTGACCTACGAGACGTTCTTGATGCAGAAGAGCGACCTTCCTATGACAGCATCGGCCGAGGTGGAGGTTGGGCAGAGCTCTCGACAGGATAGGAGGCCGAAGAGACAGCGGGACCAGTTTATTAGAGGTCGCCAGGATGACCGCCGGGATGACAGAGACAGATGTCAGAGTGGCAGGGATCAGTATAGGGACAGGCAGCCTGTACACACCATAGCTCCAAGACACAAAGAAGCGACAAAGAACCTTAGAGCACCAAAGTTAGAGATCAGTGTGGCCGAGATAAGGGTCAGAGGGACCGGGGTCAGGAGCCGAGATCGGATGATGTGCGGACTGGGAGACGGGAGACACCCAGATGTTTCCGGTGCGGTTGGAGGGGACATTTGAAATTGGATTGTCGGGTGCCATCTCCACGACGGGAGCAGGGTCGGGAGAGAGACAGAGTACATGCAGTGGCACAGCCAGATCCAGGAGCCACCAGACAGCTAGTTGAGTGTATGTTACTTATTCACAGTAGACTTATTCATGCCATGTTTGACTCGGGTAGTACATTGTCATTTATTGCTGGACGGTTAGTGGGTGAGTTAGGGTTAGACACACACACACACACACTAGAGACCCATCTTGTTCTCAGCACGGCTGCTGGGGATAAGATTTACCCTATCCGGTTAGTTCGGGACGTCATGGTTGAGGTTGCCGGACATCAGTTACCAGCCGATCTTCGAGTACTGGAGTACCTAGAGTTTGATGCACTCTTTGGTATGGATTAGCTATCAGCTTACCATGCACATATAGATTGTTATGGGAAGAGGGTAGAGTTCCGTGTTCCGGGTTTACCAGAGTTTACGTTGACCGGGAACACCTCCGAATTGCATATTATGAGAGGTAGATTAGCGACTCTTCAGGAGATGGAGGACTTTGCAGCGATCGTTAAGCCTGAAACCGGAGGATCTGTTAGGATCGAGGACGTACCTATAGTCCGAGAGTTCGCGAACATTTTCCCAGATGATTTACCTGGATTACCACCACCACGGGCGATAAAGTTTATTATAGAGTTGATACCGGGGACCCAGCCTATATCTAGCAGACCTTATCGGATGTCGCCTATGGAGCAGGAGGAGGTCAGGAAACAGCTAGAGGAATTGTTGGCGAAGGGATTCATTCAACCGAGTATGTCACCGTGGGGAGCGCCAGTGTTATTTGTGAGGAAGAAGGATGGATCGATGAAGATGTGTATGGACTATCGGAAGCTGAACCAGGTGACGATTAAAAATCGTTACCCGCTTCCGAGGATCGACGATCTGTTTGACCAGCTGACGGGTGCACAGTTCTTCTCGAAGATCAATTTATGCTCGGGATATCACCAGTTGCAGATTCGAGAAGAGGATATCAAGAAGACTGCTTTCAGTACCAGATACAGATTGTTCGAGTTTACGTTGTTACCATTTGGGTTGACGAACGCTCCGACAGTTTTCATGGATCTGATGCATCAAGTACCGAGACCTTATCTGGACCGATACGTGATAGTCTTCATTGACGATATACCGATATACCAGCCGGACGCGAGAGGATCACGAGAGTCATCTTCGATCGGTGTTGACGACGTTGAGGGAGCATCGGCTGTATGTGAAATTCAGTAAGTGTGAATTCTGGATGAACGAAGTGAAGTTTTTGGGACATGTAATCAACGGTCAGGGCATTTCTGTTGAGGGAGACAAGATTAGAGCGGTGATTGACTGGAAGAGACCGAAGACTGTTTTTGAGATACATAGTTTATTGGGTTTAGCAGGTTACTACCGCCGATTTGTACAGGATTTCTCTACGATTGCAGCATCGATGACGAGGTTGACGAAGAAGAATGTTCCATTTGAGTGGTCTGAGGAATGTGAGCAGGCATTTCTGGAGTTGAAGAAACGGTTGACGACTGCGCCAGTGTTGGCATTACCTGAGCTAGGGAAGGAGTTATCAGTTTACACCGATGCATCGGGAACTGGGTTAGGATGTGTTCTGATGTAGGAAGGACGACCAGTGGCTTATTTATCCAGGCGATTGCGACCACATGAGTGTAACTACCCCGTACATGATTTGGAGCTTGCTTAGCATTTGTGTTTTATTCGAAGGCTTGGAGACACTACCTCTACGGAGAGAAGTTTGTGCTTTACACTGACCATCAGAGTCTACGCTACATTTTCACACAGAAAGATCTTAATATGCGTCAGAGGAGATGGTTAGAGCTGTTGAAGGATTATGATTTTATGATTGACTATCATCCCGGAAAGGCTAATGTAGTGGCTGATGCATTGAGCAGATGCGGGGTTGACAGTCAGACCGAGACTCGACACATGGGACTGTTGGAGATAGCGTCAGTTATGAGCATGTCAGACTTTTCGGTTATGCAGGATCTACAGATTTGTGGTCAGATGAGGGTACCGACAGTGTCACTGGAACGGGTATCAGAGTGTCAGAGGACTGATGGGCTTTATGAGTGATAACTACCTAAAGTACGAAGGCAGAGAGACACGTGGCAGCGACTACCGGAGGAGCTGAGACAGGGGGTAGCTGACCACGGGGCCGCTCAGAAACTTGGGGCCGCCACAGTAACAGTTGATCCCACAAAGATTGAGGCGATCCTTAGATGGCCACAACCTAAAAATGCTTCAGAAATACGAAGTTTCCTAGGACTAGTAGGGTATTATTGGCGTTTTATGCAAAATTTCTCATCGATTGCTTCACCACTTACTGAGTTGACGCGGAAGGATGTTACTTATGTTTGGAGTGATGCATGCGAAAAAGCTTTCCAGTTGTTGAAGGAGTGTTTGACCACCGCACCTATTTTGGTCCTACCAGAGTCCGGTAAAGAATTGTCAGTGTACACCGACGCTTCAGGGATTGGATTGGGAGGAGTACTAATGCAAGACAAGAAGGTAATTGCCTATGCTTCACGCCAACTGAAGATTCACGAGAAGAATTATCCGATGCATGACTTAGAGTTAGCAGCAGTGGTGTTTGCTTTAAAATTATGGAGACATTATCTGTACGGGGAAAAGTTTACTATTTACTCAGATCACAAAAGTTTGAAGTACCTGTTTACTCAGAGTGATTTGAACATGAGACAGAGGAGGAGGTTAGAATTCTTGAAAGATTACGACTTTACACTTGAGTATCACCCAGGGAAAGCGAATGTAGTGGCGGATGCTTTGAGCCGTATACGATTGGAGTCAGAGCCCGAAGTTATAATGCAAATACAGGGAGTACCTATAGATGACTCAGAGGTCATAAGGAGTCAAACGCGTTCAGATGAGAGCGGAGCCAGTAGCATTGTTTAGAGTGATTGACTGTCAGAGGGCCGATTCTGAGTATGGACGATACAGGTCATTGGCAGATAACAGTGATGATGAGGACTGGAGATTATCAAGTGATGGGGCATTGAGATTCCGAGATAGAGTATGGATACCTTCTCATAGATAGTTGAGAGATGATTTACTCAAAGAAGCGCATAGATCATGGTTTACAGTGCATCCAGGAGGCAACAAAATGTACCAAGATATGAAACAAATGTATTGGTGGCTGAGGATGAAAGTTGACATCGCTACTTACATTCAGAACTGTGAGATCTGTTAGCTAGTAAAAGCAGATCACCAAAAGCCGGGAGGATTATTGCAACCATTGCCTATTCCATAATGGAAGTGGGAACACATAGCCATAGATTTTGTTTCGAGACTGCCGAACACACAAAAATGACATGATGCGGTTTGGGTGGTTGTAGATCTTTTCACTAAGTCGGCACACTTTATTCCTACCTCCATGGGATATTCAACATACAGGCTTGGAGGCATGTACGTCAATGAAATTGTCAAATTACATGGGGTTCTGGTGACTATAGTGTCGGATCGTGATACGAGGTTTACCTCTCAGTTTTGGAGAGGGTTTCAGCACCAGATGGGAACTCAACTCAATCTCAGTACAGCTTTTCACCCTCGGATCGATCGGGCGGGGCCGAGAGATTGATCCAAATACTTGAGGACATGCTTCGAGCCTGTGTATTGGATTTCGGTGGAAGTTGGGAAAAATACATTTCGTTGTGCGAGTTCGCATACAATAACAGTTTTCAAGCAAGCATTGGTATGACACCTTTTGAGGCTCTTTATGGGAGACCGTGTAGATCTCCAATTTGTTGGACCGAGGTCGGAGACGTGGTGTTGCTTGGACCAGAAATGGTTCATGATCAGACAAAAAGAATTAACAATGACTAGAAACCGCCCAAAGCCGTCAGAAAAAGTATGCCGATAAGGACCATCGAGATGTTGTATTCAAGGAAGGGGAATACGTGCTTTTGAAAGTTTCTCCTATGAAAGGGCATCACCGATTCGAGTTAAAAGGAAAGTTATCTCCTAGATTCATCGGACCATTCGAGATCAAGAAAAAAGTGGGACCAGTAGCCTTTCGTCTCAAGTTACCACCACAGCTAGTGTAACGGCCCGATTTTCAATGGCCGTTATTGATGAGGAAATTGCGGACGTGGACGCCAGCGGGGACGTTCGTGGGTCCCATAGTGAAGACGGAGCACGGCCGAATAGGGTTTACAGTCCGTTTTGTGTGCTCTGGTGGTGAAGTTGCGATGTATAGGTCCAAAATTAGTTGAATAGCATCGCAATATGTGTGTTAATGTAGTTTATTAACGAGTGAGGAATGGCCTCGGGGTGCGTGCGGACACGGGACACGAGGCACGGGGTGTCGGGTAGTCGGGGAAACTACGGTGAGCTTACCCGTGAATTTTGCTAATTTATTGAATGGAATAGATACTTGATATAGGCTAAATTAATTAGAAATCAATAAGTCCTATAGTTGGGCTAAATAAAATAACAACAATTGGATGGTTCTCGAGATGCACAATGGAGAGAATTGATGTGTCAAATGTCATGATAGGGTGTTAGTAAGTTGGAGTGACACAGGGTGACCATGAACCCTTGGATTGTTCTCGAGATTTGTGTACACACTTGATCAAACTAAGTATATATATATGTATGTGTGTTGACCGATCAAAAGGGGAGAGGAAGTGTGGTTTTGAGAGGAAGAGAGAGATCGGTGGGGAAGAAGAGGAGGAAGAACAACATCATCAAGGTGTGTAGAGGGTGATTGTGGCTTCCTACAACAAGAATCTAAGGTATGGATACAACAAACTTGGATTTTTATGAGATTCTTTGAGTAGGTTTGAATTTGTAAAATTCGAATTTATTGAGAGATTAAGCACTGTATTTTGTTGAGATTTGGTGATTATAAGGATGGTAAGATATGGGTTATACGATTGATCAATTTTGGGAGAAATTGGATGATTTTGGAAAGTGGGTTTTGAAAACATGATTTCCATGAATTGTGGATTTTGGTGTTTTATTATGGTAATTTAGGTTTAAATGATGTAATTAAGGTCATTGATGTTTTATGGAAACATGGAAATTGAATTTATGGGTTTGGAGTTCAAACTTGTAATTTGGAAATTTTCTGGACAGCGAGCAATTAGCGCGCTAATTGGAGAAATTAGCGCGCTAATCACGCTGATTGAAGACAATAATGAACAGTGATTGAGATCAATTAGCGCGCTAATTGATCTCATTAGCGCGCTAATTGTTCACTGGACTCCCAAAAATTGGAAAATGAGAAAATGAGTCAAACTAACATTATGAACCCATTAATTGATCATTAAACCTCACAAATGAATTCCAGGAGTCTCGAAATAGTAATTGGAGTCGGAGATTTGGAGGAATCGGACTGGGATTTGGGTTTCGAGTAATCGGAGTGCGATATAGGTGCGTAAACCCCAACAGAAACACATTGGAGTATTTAATTCTTTAAATTCTTGCGTTTATTATTCTTGAAATTCATATTCATTGTGATCATGTGTTGGTCTAGTTATTGGTTGGTGTTGGATTTGTTTTCACTATCGAAGTTTATTCGGGACGATTGTGGCACGTGATCAATCATGCTAGATTGTAGCACGTGTACTTGCGCCGCCGGTGGATTGTGACCCGAGCCGCGGGGTGCATGTGTTCGGTGGGTTTGTGATTTGTTCCGGTCACCGTTAGTAGTTCGGATGTGGTTTAGACTTGATGTGCTCAGTCGGGGTCATCCGAATCTACGAAGTATGATCTAGTATGTGAGATTGCATTCTACTTTTGTCTGGTTTTATCGTAATTGTTGTGGAGCATATTGTTGACTTTATGATTATTTGTTGATCATCTTGCATGCTTGTTACCTACACATGCAGGGTTTTATGGCTGCCCATACTCTTTGCATGTGTAGCTAACGTTAGTTATTGGCTTCTGAATCTGTTATTATTTACTCGATGGTTTTCTTTGGGAGTTTACTCTTGGACTCGTCACCGTATGTGTTGGGTGATTTGAGTGCAGGATTTGATAAGTGCAGGGACAAGGAGACACGTAAAGATTATCTGTGACTGAAGACGTGAACTACTCCTCTTATACGCCGGTTGATTGTATGTATGTATTTGTTTTATGCTAGGTTTGGGTTGTGAGAGTTATATTTTAGTTTGTTTATGACTTTGAGGATGACACTTGATTTATATTTATGGACTACATTTTGGTATGGTTTCCACATTAGATTAATTGATATTTAGACTTGTTACATTTGGTATCATTTAATGATTTGAGACTTCCGCTGCATAATTTAAGGATAAATGATATTAGAGGAACTAAAGTTAATGAGAATTGATCGATGAAGGATAATTGGACGTGGGACACAACTGGCGGTGACGTGGACAGTTGTGGGCCCGTGTGGCCTCCCGTGGCGGACCAATGTGGAAAATTGGGGCCGCCACAGCTAGCGGGAGTACATGATGTTTTTCATATCTACATGTTGAGGAAGGCACATAATAAACACGCACCGAGGATTGATTGGGGGCAAGTTGATCTAAGGGAGGACGTGTCATATGATGAGCAGCCGATCCAGATCGTGGATAGGAAAGTAAGAAAATTACGTAACAAGGAATACGCAATAGTGCAAGTCCGATGGCAATTCCATGGGAACAAGAGTTGACTTGGGAGCGGGAGGATTACATGGTAGAGAATTTTCCATTTCTCTTCAAATCGTAAGGTATGACTCTGATTTAATTTCGAGGACGAAATTCTTTAAATTGGGGATATTGTAACGACCCAATTATTCTCCGACCCATTTTAAAGGTATTTTATTGATTTTATATAAAGTATGTGAACAAATGAAATTGATACACGAAATTAATCTTAACAAGATTTGAACTAAGTGGAAATAGTTTAAATGGGCTTAACAAACAAATTGGGCCCATATGGGTATTTACGTCATTTGGGTTGAATTTGTGAAAAACCCTACCTATATAAGTATAGGTTGCAAACCCTAGTCACTCCTTTTGTTGTTTTAACAAGTTTGAGAGAGAGGAGAAGAAGAGGAAATATCAATCAAGGAGGTAATCCTTTGTTATTCTTCTTCTTTCTTTCTTCTTCTTTTCTTGTTTGTGTATTTAGTTGTAGGAAGAAAATGGGGGGCGGCTCCTAGGGGAGCCGCTGGATTGGGGGAGGCGGCGCCACCGTCTGCAAGAGGGGGTGGCTTTTGCCACCCCATGAACCGTGAGGAAGAAGGGGGTGGCAATAGCCACCCCACTTCTTCCATCACCACCATCACCACCGCCACCGCGGCTGGTGAGCCGCGGTGGAGGGGTCCCCAGTGCCGGCGAGCGCTGGGGACCACCCTCGGATCGAGATCCGAGGGTTGGGATGGGTGGGGGAAGAGGGGGAAGCAAGCTTCCCCCACCTCGTGACGCTAGGGGCATCTGCCCCTGGCTTCGGCCCCAGGGGCCGACAGGCCCCTGGACTATTTCAGGGGCTGGTCGACCCCTGGGGGGGTTGGACCTGGTTGACCAGGGGCTGGAATGCCCCTGGCCAACCAAACAGGGACCCATTTAGTCCATGTTCAACCAAACAGGGACCAAATTGGTCCTTGGTCAAATAAATAAATAAATAAAATAAAATAAAATAAAATAAAATAAAATAAAATAGGATAAACCTACGATGGGCGTCGACATTCCGACGAAGCCTTTAAACGGCACAACACGTGAGACCCACACCATTAGGTCCCCAAATATAAATTAATAATTAAAATATGTAACTTTAAATTGAGTGAAATTCTTATGTAAAGTTGTATAAATTCCGTAGATTCGCGAGGCGGTTCACGTGGGACCCCAAACGCACAAGGAGTCGGTATAGGCATCGCGGCGGGTCCAGGTAAGTGGGGAGCTTCGCTCATGCATCAAATATGGCTTGACTATTAGATAATTAAGAATTCATGTTTTGAATAGAACGACTTTTGTATGGGTTGCGTCGTGATATTGGTTTGGATCTCTATTATCTATGGAACTGTGAATGCACTGTTTTACCTTTCATGTTATTCGATGCCCCAAAATGTTGTGGAGTTCCACCGCGGGCCAAATTAGCAAGTAGTCTATATTTTGGACGTCCCAGAATGTTTGTGGTAGTTAACCACCGAGGGTTTTACTTGACTAATAGAATGCATAAGGTGAATCATTCGAGGGTAAGGGTTTGGAGTTCCATCCTTTGCTACTTGATGGTTCTTTGAGACGTGTAGCAGTGACGACTTAGATGAAACTACCTTTGTTTTGGTGCCATTATTTAAAGGGCGTAACAGCCATTGCGTTTCCACTAGTTATCGTACCAATTCAAAAGTACATGATTCGGTTACTGGATCCTTACCAATATCTAGTTCGCATTGAATGAAACAACGGACTATATTAGTATATATCTGTAGCGGCCCCAATTTCCACATTGGTCCGCCACGGGAGGCCGCATGGGCCCACAACTGTCCTAGTAACTACCAGCTGTGTCCCACGCCCAATTATCCATCATGAATCAATTTCTTATTAACTTTGATTCTATATGTTATCTTTTGTTCCTTTAATATCATTTAACCTCAAATTACGCAGCGGAAGATTAATTAACAGCATAAAGATTTGACACGTATTTTATGATCATAATATCTATGTGGAAACCATACCAAATGTACATCATATAAAAATCATCTAAGATCCTCAAAATATCGAAAGTATGCAACCTATCTCTCAAATCCCAAAACCCAGCATAAAACAAGTAAATATAAACAAACGTACGAGTAGGGCTAGAGCTGTCAATCTATGTGGTCCTCAAGCTTGCCCTTCCCTCGGCTCATACCAGGATTTGCACTCAAGCCATCACAAAAAGACAGATGACGAGTCCAGAGTAAGTAATCCCAAGGAAATTCACCATGTAATTACGTAAGTAAAAATACTGGAATTTAAAATACTATAATTAAATATGCGGAACAAAAGAAATACAGACAATTGTGAAAGGATCATCGCATGCATAAATATAGTAATGAAGCAAAGTACGTCCACAGTAGAAATCAAACTAAGTCATACTTCGGGCTTTTCCCAGGCACTGCCCGTGAAAACACCTCTACCGGGTGACCCTGGACCCTATAGGTGGTCAGCGTACATCCACGACGCACCCACACAAGTCTACCATACCCGGGTAGCCTATTCACCGGCGTATGCCTAGACAAGTGCTATGACTTAGTGGACTCTATGGCCGTAACGAATAAGCACCAGGTGGGGAGTGATCTCAACACCGTAAAGACACCATGTAGGAGTAAACTTCACTACTGTAAAGACACCAGGTGAGAGTACTCAGCCACCGTAAAGCAATAAAGAAATAGAGTAATGAATAAATAGAACTGAATTCAAATAAATCAAGCAGTAAATACTAAAGTGAAGTTCAATTGGGATACTACACACCTCAATCCGCACTCTTCGCTCCGAAAGTCAAACCCCGGCCCGATTCCTCCAAATCCCTGATATTTCTCCCGGTCTGATTCCCGACTAACCCCCGACTCCAATTACTATTCCAAGACTCCTGGAATTCATTTATGAGGATTTAAGGTTAATTAATGGGTTTATAATGTTATTTAGGCTCATTTCTTCATTTTCCAATTTTTGAGTTCAGTGGACAATTAGCGCGCTAATGAGATAAATTGGCGCGCTAATTTATCTTTGTCATTGTTCATCATCATTTTCCAGAGGATAATTAGCGCGCTAGGTCCTCCTATTAGCGCGCTAATGACGCTCTGTCCAGATTTTCCAGATTCAAATTTTATGGATTCCAACGCCACTCAAACACATTTTTATCAGTTCTCACACTTCCCACATATCTCAATGACCCCAAAGACATCATTAAACATGAACTTATCAAGCTTAAACCCCAAAATCCACAAATCATGGAAATCACATTTTCAAAACCCATTTTCATAAATCACCCAACACCAAAACCAATCACTAAAACACATTCTCCACCTTCATAGCACTCAAAATACACCAAAATTATCTCCAGAAATAGTTGCACTACACCCAACCACGGATGCAACACCAACATGCCCAAAACCACCACAAATTGGAAAGAACTGAGAGAAGATCATAAATCTCACCTCTTGATCTTGTTGTTGGATGCCTTGATTCACTCCCTTCACACCTTGGCTGATGATCTCTCCCTCTCCTTTTCACCGATCTCTCTCCTTCAATCTCTCTCAAAACCACACTATTTCTCTCCCCTTTGACCGATCAAGCATGTATACATATAAATACTTGGTTCCTATCAAATGTGTGCACAAATCTCGAGAATAATCCTATGGCTCCTGGTCACCCTGTGTCACTCCAACTCACTAACATCCTATCTTGACACTTGTTACCTCAATTATCTCTATTGTGCATCTCGAGAATCATCCAACTGATGTGGATTTATTCAGCTTAACTATAGGACTTATTGATTCCAATTTGATTTAGCTTATAATAATTATCTACTCCATTCAATAAATTCCCAAAATTTGTAAGTAAGGTCACACTAGTCTCCCCGACTACCCGGCACCCCGTGCCCCGTGTCCCATGTCCGCACACACCTCGAGGCAATTCCTCACTCGTCAATAAACTACATTAACACACATATTGTAATGAAATTTAACTAATTAGTATATTTTCATCACAATTTACCACAAAAGCATACAAAACGGACTGTATACCTAGTTCGAGTGTGTTCCGGCCTCGCTGTGGGACCCACGAACGTCCCCACTGGTGTCCACGTCTGCAATGACGTCATAATTAACGGCAATTATAAATTGGGCCGTTAAAATATCTATCGCATTTCATTTAAATCTTTCATTTGACTTTATATGTATGTCATGTGTAGATTTTTATAAATGAAAAATGATGAATATTATCATGCATGAAGTAAATGAATGTTTATCAAATGTGTTGTAAAACTGTCATGCTTTTATGTATATTATAGTGAATGGATTACGACTTGAAATATTGATACGTAGATTATTGGATGTTTAGTTTGGAAATGGAAATACTATTTATATGTTTCTTCTTAGAATATGAATCTATTTCCATAACTATGATGAGCATGAACAATGTCTTTACTTGTACCTAATTATGTGTCCATTTATATGCTTATATTTGGTTATGATTTACATTTATTCGATTTTTACATGATGTGTTGTGAGTATGGATTTGGTGTCATGTAGAACTTGCATGCGTACTAGGTAGTACTTGCATATTTAATGTTTGAGCGAGTCTTTCCTCTTATTGAGCACCGTTGGTTCTTTAGCTCACCCCACTTTACCCCACAGGTCCCTCTACCAGCGCGATAGACAAGAAAGGCAAGGGAAATGATCTATCTTGAAGTGCCTTTATATGTGAGCCTCGTATGATATTAGTATATTGTTAATATTGATCGTTTTGTAAACCTCGTACGTGGGTTATAACTTAAGACTTAGTTAATGGGTAGTTTTGAACCTTCATAATATTATTATGAAGTTGTATGAGATTTTTGAATATTAAAGATGATAGATCTTATTATGATATACAGGATTATATGATTTTATTATGATTATCTTTCACACTCTTATTATCATATATCTTGTTAGAATGATTATTCCGCAGGTTTATTTAGGCGTGCCAAGCCGTTATTTGGGCCTGGTTCAGGTATCGGGTCTAGGTAACGGTTTGGGTCGAGCGACTTGACCCTAGGTTAGGGAAGGGTCGTCACAGAGTGTGTGTGTGTGTGTGTGTGTTGTCGGCACATATAGCAACCAACTTATATATATATATATATATATATATATATATATATATATATATATATATATGTTGTCGGCACATATAGCAACCAACTTATTTATAGCTTCGATTCATAAACAAGTTGAATTAAGAGTATGCATGACATAAGTAGCAGAGCATGCACATCATCAACAACTCGAGCATTTACATGTCATGACATTCACACAAAATGCATAGGCGAGGCCCTGGAAGTTTTCTTGGCAGAAAGCATCGCAAGCTTGTTGATTGCAAGTTGGGAGGTCATGTTGGCCTATATCACATGATGTACGTCGTGCTTCTACTCCAATATTGTCACCTGTATATTGAAACCAAATAAATAAAGGTTTAGATTCATAAACCGATGTATATAATAGCACATATATAATGAAGTATATATCAACAACATAATTATGCCTAGCACCAATTGAACTCATTGGTTGTTAGAGGTCACTAGTGTACGTAAGAGTGTTAGTCTCAATAGGAGCAAGTTGATTTCTTTCTTATCAAGAAAAAAACAACATAATACATAATACACATTACACACACCTCATAGGCAACCGTGTTGTGCATTTAAAGTGTCATTGCATTTGATCCAAAAAAATAAAAGGTGTCATTGCATGTTGCTCTTCCAATATATTCAAATGAAGGGAAAGTCTTAGGGTGGTACTGTGTTACTGCAATGGCAAAGAGATAAAAATCATAACTCTAACTGATGAAGTTGTGGATTCAAATCTTTGTAGCTACATTATATCTCTTGACCTCGCTCGTGTTATAGGGTTGAGACACCAGACTGACTTCCACTTGGAAATATTAAGTTTAAACATCCCCATGCCTATAGAAAAGAAATGGAGATCAGAGATGAAGAGAAATTACCATTAGAGAGCAGTAGTGCAAATAAAAAGAGGGAAGTTATCAGGGATTGCTTCATGTTTGTGATAACAACGAATTAAGCAAATAGAAATGATCGCAAAGTAGGTATGATCCTGCACAGATAGAAATATGGTGCAAGTGCACTATTTATAGAGTTCTCAATGCAATCCAATATTAATGATTGCGTATTCGAATCCCTTTCCAATCAAACTAATAATAAGAATATATTGCTTATTGGAATTAATTCGCAATTTTTTAGGTACAAATTATATGTATAAATTAATTAGGTACGTCCAATGTAGAACTGAAAAAAATGGCAGATCTTATTCCCATGCTTTGTAGAAAAAGATATATACATCGATACATTGTATCATCCTCTATAAAAGCATAATCTTTTGGATCGAATCCAAGCAATTAAGTTGATGATCACTAAGGTATCAAGTCTGTAAGATTTTTCATCAATAAAAATAAAAATAAAAATTATAGCAACTATATATATATATATATCAATCATTTTCAATTATAGAACGGTCTAAAACTGATAAAATTGTCAAATTTTGCCAAGACAAATGGGTGACAAATGGTCGGGCGGGGATGATGTGCTAGATTTGCTACCATGTAAGTGTTGTTGTCTTTTTTTTTTAACTAAAAAAAAAGTGTTGTTTTTTAACTGCCCAACAATATTCACTTCTATACAAAACATATTCACTTCTATATTTCAATTACATATAGCACATGTTGCACACTGGTAGGGGCAAATTGAGAAAATCTTATTTTGGGTGTGTGAATCTTGTTTTGTGTGTGTGTGAGAGTGAATTAGTATAATAAATTAATAAGCATAATAATTTGCAGTGTAAAGTAAAAATATTGCTAAATTCTGAGTGAAGAAAGTTAAATCCTGCGATTTTACATGTTTTAAAACGCTGTAATATCTTTTCTTCATATCTGTAAATATGTCTCGCTCAATATTACATACTATTAAGTTGTTCAACCATTCATCACCTATCTTATTTCATAATCTTGTCTTAACAATGTTTCATTGCCGAGAAAACTCTTTTAATCGTTGCAGTTGTCACTAGTAATTAAGATCAATGCTAACTCAATAACTCTGTAGAACCTTCATTGAATTGATTATTCAACTCAGCAACAAGTAAGTCAACTACAATAATAAAAATGGTGAGTAACTCATTGTTCCTCACGTCTTAAATGACATTGAGCCGTCGTTATCTTATCTTTTATATATGTTCGATACCGAAATAGACATTTTAACATAAAATGCATTAACCACCTTGAACAACGAACTCCATCCATTTTTCCTTTAGTCTTGCAATAGATCTTTTGCAGTTGAAATCAACCCCAATAATATTTTAATTAAGTGTAAGTTTTGCCCTTAGTTAAGTTTTTTGCCATAACTTTTTAACTGCAAATTGGAATCAAGATCCGTAACATTTTGATGAAAGTAGACTTCAAAGCCTTTCCAACAAGTATTTATATGATCCGTTTAGAGATGTATTTTATATATATATATATATATATATATTTTTTTTTACAAGTTGTTACTTAACTATATACATAAGAAAAATATATATTTTTCTTTTTGGTAGATAAAACTTATTTGTTTTAGATTGCAATATAAAATACATAATTGGCATGATAAAAATATACACTTAAGATATTCCAAATACATCATATTAGCAACTTCACATATTATATTTATTGTCTATCAAAAAGGTGATTGACAGTATCAATAGGGGGACAAGGGGACGGAGGAGAAGGGCAGGGGAGATATAAAAATTTATGAGTACTATAAGGGGGTCTAGGGGTTAGGGGGTTAGGGGGAGCGACCACCTTGCCCCCCTCTAGATTCACCACTGCGCACAAGGGCAAACCCAAGTATAATGTGGGGTGCACCTCCACGATTTCAATTTTTTTATATTTTAAAAAGAACCAACTAGCATCTAATGTAATTAATTAATCATAAATATATGTACAAATATATGTTAATATATTATTATACAGATATTTTACAAAATTCTATTTGGACTTGGTCTAGTGTTTTCCTTTGAAAATTCTCATTCCAAACCTTTGTAATTGATCGATTGGCCTCTTACATAAATAAAAAGTACACGTGGAACCAAAAAAAAAAAGTACACATGAAAATAAAAAATGAATTGAGTTTTGAAAAGCCATCATTTTTCTTTGAAGGCGAAAAATATTTTGCTTAGCACCAATTGAACTCATTGGTTGTTCGAGGTTTGAGGCTATACGTTCGCCCCTAGTTGCACACCACATTTTGGTCCATATTGAATTATATATAAAAAGTGTTAAGTGTACATGTCACACCTAGCGATTGTGTGCAGTCCGATACACCTCGAATGCATATCTCGAGGTACATCAACGATTGATTGCCAGGTTTGATAAGTAGATGTGACAAGTGGGTACCTCTAGCATCTCCCTAGGATTCCAACCTACATGTTTCAATTTGAACACGCTTAACAATTGTTTTGTAAGATTTTATATTTCATCAAAATATATGGCAATTATTTTTTTTTATAAGCCACTCCCTACTCTAAACATAAAAAAAGTCACAAATACTTCACAAAGAAATTATATATACACACGTGGTAAGAAATCAATATAAAAGAAACGAAGATAGACACAAAGGGGGTTTGCACGATGACTCAAGTTACGTCAACCTTAACAAGAGACCTTGAGTTCAAATCCTAAGTATAAAGTGTAACGGCCTACCAGCCCACCTGCAGGTGGCTCCGTGGGGCGCACCCACTGGCAGCACCGCTAGTCACAGGCAGGGAACGCATTCCCCATCCACAGTCCCCCCAACCATGGTCTTTCGCCCCGCTAGTCACGGGCAGGGAACGCATTCCCCATCCACAGTCCCCCCAACCATGGTCTTTCGCCCCCACGACTCGAACTGGCGCCCCTGGGGATAAAGGCTCCAGACTCACGAGTTGTGTACCACTTAAGCTCGCGAACTCGAGTGGTACAAGGCTCGAGAGTCTTTCGCCCTTATCCCCAGGGGCGTGAGTTCGAGTCCTCGGGGGCGAAAGACTCTGGAAAAGGGGATCCAGGGATGGGGATGCGTCCCTGCCTGTGACTAGCGATGCCAGTGGGGTGCGCCCCATGGAGCCACCTGCGGGTGGGTTGGTAGGTCGTTACATAAAATGCGCCTTTTATCCTCAGGGGCGCCAGTTCGAGTCGTGGGGGCGAAAGACCTCGGGTGGGGGACTGTGGATGGAGAATGCGTTCCCTGCCTGTGACTAGCGATGCCAGTAGGGTGCGCCCCATGGAGTCAGTAGTCCAGTGGTAGCCTGGGCGCTGGGCTGGGTCGTTACATCAAGTCCCTTTAAAACTCTTATTAAAGGATAGCTTTTGCCGCCACCTAATAGTTTTACTTGACTTAATCCTGAATTAGTCAGACCCATTAGGCTTTAGATGCTATATGGCTTGGATCCATCACAAGATAAACCAAAAGACTTACCCATCGCTATTAGCCCTAATTTTCCTTACAAGATGCTTGGATTCCTAGGATTCATGGACTTATTAGAGACATAAAGCAAGTTATCATTGTGTTTGAAATACTACTAAGCCTTGTATTTTGATGAGAGAATCCTATCCATGATCCATCCATTGTGGGCCCCAGGTCGATGACACATGGGCCAATGAAGCACACCAAGACGGGCCCACAGACCGAACCGCGAACGTTTCATTCATTTACTCACTCATATTGTTCTTTCGTTTCTCGCCTTCTCATCAGTGCGCGCGATGGTGCACACCGCGTACGACTCGTTCGAGCTCCTCAGCAACTGTCCGAAGAAGATCGAGGCTGTCGCTTCACACGGTACGAAGATATTCCTCGGATGCAGCGACGGATCCTTGTTGATCTACGTTCCAGAATCATCCGACGGAGATCGGCCGTACAGTGATCAGTCGGAGACGCAGAAGGAGCCCTATGTGTTGGAGAAGACCTTGAATGGATTCTCGAAGAGGCCAATAGTGGCAATGGAGGTGTCGAGATCGCGAGAGCTGCTGCTCTCGCTTTCTGAATCGATCGCGTTTCATAGGATACCTAATTTGGAGACGATCGCGGTAATCACGAAAGCTAAAGGCGCCAATTTGTTCTCTTGGGACGATCGGAGAGGGTTCCTGTGCTTCGCGAGGCAGAAGAGGGTCTGTATCTTCAGACACGATGGTAATTCCCCAATTTGTGATTTAGTTTTTGTATATGTTGTTTTTGGACGCCTCCGAAATAGGCATACTAGAAATTAGAAAACTCGACTCAATAGAAATCGAACAAATTCAACAAGGTAAGGGTAGAAAGAAGCTAACTTGGGATACATTGATTACGAGGATGCCCCCTACTAGAAAACTCACTCAATAGAAACTGAACAAACTCGACGAGGTAGGGGTAGATTGAAGCTACTTGGGACACATTGATTAGGAGGATTCTCCCACTAAAAAACTCACTCAATAGAACCCGATCAAATTCGGGGAGGGAGGGGTAGGGAGAAGCGAACTTGGGACACATTGATTGGAGGATGCTACCACTAAAAAACTCACTCAATAGAAGCTGAACAAATTTGACGAGGTAGGGGTAGGCAAAAGCTAACTTGGGACACATTGATTAGGAGGATGCCCCTACTAAAAAACTCACTCAATAGAAACTCAACAAATTCGATGAGGTAGGGGTGGGCAGAATCTAGCTTGGGACGCATTGATTAGGAGGGATTTAAGTGATTTGGATAGGACACCATCAATTGCACTAAATCGAGTGCAATGGAAGAGTTTATTCCATGTAGCTGACCGCAACTAATTTGGGATTGAGACTATGTGGTTGTTGACTTGTTATTGTTATATGTTGTTTTTAGTTATTTCGAGGCGTCGTTACCTTTTACGAGTAATGCTGAGTTAGTGATTATTGAAAGCAAAGATGAAAATAATGCTTTTAACTTGATATGGTGAATTTTTTTGGGGGGTTTTGTTATTTAGTTTAGGATCAGTTAATGAATTCCTTCGAGACTGACAATGTTTTTTATTTTTATTTATTTTTTGAAACGCTGCGATATTCACCTTCTTTTGCAAAGTATCGATGGAATTATGAAACCTAAATACTCTTTTTGAAATGTTAATCTGCTCAACTTTTAGCAATTCAAGTCTTTGATCAAAACTTTCACCGTTCCAATGCATTAGCCATCTGTTTGTCGGAATTTTAGGGTTCTTGCTATTGATTACTTAAGTCTTCATTTGGGTCTTGTCATTCAATGCATTTTAATGGTTATTTGTTCTGCTTCTTGTTTAGGAGGTCGTGGATTTGTGGAGGTGAAAGAATATGGAGTGCCCGACATTGTAAAATCAATGTCTTGGTGTGGTGAGAATATATGTATAGGGATTAGAAGGGAGTACATGATATTGAATACAACAAGTGGGTCATTGTCTGAGGTGTTTCCTTCCGGGAGGATCGCACCTCCATTGGTAGTTTCGTTACCTTCAGGGGAGCTCATTTTGGGGAAGGTATGATGTTTTACATGCTTTCCTTTTCAATTTGTTTTACCCTATTAGTTCCCCTTCAGAATATTTCCTTTTCTATTTGATAAGTGATCCTAGTGGAATTTTAATTGTTAGACTTAAGGATGAAAGTTAGGATAGTACTTGTTACTATTCTATTAAGTTATCCTAATGTGTATAGTAAGAGGTATGACATATTGTGAGGCATGAGAAATGTTTTGGAGGGAATTCTCTGTTCAGGGAGTTTTGGAGAGTTATTGCCTCTCAAAAATTTGACAGGAACCCAAAGATGAACAAAACTATTATTGATCAGCATAGAGAGCAACAACGTCTATTCCACAGTATTCAAGAGGCTATCCCTATTCAAAACTCTAAGAATGGAAAACTCAAAATTCCTTCCTGAACCCTTCTCATATCTCACAACATGTCATTGGTTTTATTGTTAAAATTTGGAGAATTTACTTGAATACTTGAACGTACTATCCTGTCCTTCATTCTTAATTTGGAGTCTTAACAGATTCCTAGGCGTGTTTTTCCTATGTCTGAAATAATGTATTATGCGGCTGCGATAAAAATCTATGGAATTTAGACATCTTGATTGTTGCCATCAATGTAGGCTTGGTTCGGTTGCCAGAGTTTTAAGTGACGCTACTTTCTTGTTTCCATTTTCTAAACATGTGAAATATGCATGACTTTGAACTCATAAGTTGTCAAAATATAATAACAATAATAATATTAAACCTGATTGTGAATGGAGGAGATGAATACTGACGAACTTCCTCTTCCAATTTAAATAACTCTTGCATTCTAATACGTGATTAGCCCTTATTTACTATTTTGTTTTCGTGTATCTTTGTTGTGTGAAACTCTACCTATGTAGAACACTATGTTCACTACATAGCCAGTCCCAAGTCCGGATAAAGGAGAAGAGTTACGATAGGTTGACAACCAACGTAAAACCTTTGTCACTCTTCATGAAATGGATCAAACACATATAAATGTTGGGGTTGGAATGCATTAATTAGGAGGGATATGAATGGTTTGGAATGCTCACCATCGCACTAATTCGAGCACAATGGAAGAGTTTGATCCATGTAGCAGATCCCAATTAATTTTGGATTGAGGCTATGTTGGTGTTGTATCTTTGTTGTGTCAAGGCTCTCTTCTATTTTGTTGTTTTCTCTCACGATTCAAGTTTTGTATTTAATATCCACGTTTCTTTTTTTTTTTTACTCTATCTAAGATTCTGATTCTTTGTGAAACAGTTTAGCACTAGCACATTCTGCTGTACGTTTTTTTCTTTTGTCTAGTATCTGATCACATATCCGTAATTCGATCTAATGTTTAGTGTGTATCAGTTCTTGCAAGGAACTTGTATATGCCTAGTGTATTTTTGTTTTGTAGCACTCCGTGACTATACGTATATTTCATCCAAAACTAGTTGGAAGAATTTTGCTTGTCAAAAGTAAATTATAGAAGGGAAATCCCATAAAGGCCATAATAGAAGAACATCATCACTGATCCAATTTTTTTTTTTTTTTTTTTTTTTTTTTTTTTTTTTTTTTTTTTTTTTGTAGAGGGAGCCGTTGGATAATGATGAAACTGATTTTCTGAAGCAGACATTTTTTGAAAAATTTATCAGTTAGAGAAAAAATATTGTTTATCTCGATCTTGTTTCTTTCCATTTTAGGATAACATTGGGGTTTTCGTCGACCAAAATGGGAAGCTTTTTCAAGATGGGAGGATTTGTTGGTCTGAGGCTCCTGCAGTCGTTGTCATTCATAAGCCATATGCCGTAGCTCTCTTACCAAGATATGTTGAGGTAGCCCAAATAGAAGTGGTTCATTAATTATGTCTAACACCATCCAGCATCCCCCCCCTTTTCTTATCCCTTTTATGATATTTGCATTTGCAGATAAGATCTCTTCGAGCACCTTATACGCTGGTACAAACAGTTGTTCTCCGTAATGTTCATCATCTTATCCAAAGCAATGGCTCTCTTATTGCTGCACAAGATAATTCTGTTTATGCATTGTTCCCTGTCCCAATTGGTGCGCAGGTATGACAGTATTAAATTTTAAATGTAATTGCAATCATGATTAGCACACTTAGGCTTCATTTGGTTTATTTATTTGTTTTTGCTTCTTAAAAATAAAAAATGTATTGAAGATAAAGCCTTTGGTTCGCTATGCTTAAACATTTGTTGTCAAATGTTGGTCAGAAATCTCAACTGTAAATGTCTAAGTCTTTCTTTTTATAGAATGTTTGGACTTTAGACCACCAAAGAAGAAGGGTTTTTAGCATTAGCATTTAAATAGTATTGTCCTTTCTTACATAAACAAATGTTCCGCAATGCCAGGGAAAGAAAGGCATAAAAATGCCTAACATTGCATTTGATGAGCTAGTAGATTGAGCACAGCAGGGTAAACCACATACAAGGATCTGATTGTACATTTGTACCAAGGGAATAAGTACAAGAACTTTCTTAACAACTGGTAAAATGATGGAATATATAATCTAGTCAGCTGCTTGACTGCAGATGCTATACTTTTTTTTCCTTTTTTTTCATTGCCAACTCATCAGTTGTAGAGAAACTGTCCAAAGACACAACAGCCAATTAAGGTGAGATAAGTAAATAAAAAAAAGAAAAGAAACTTGAAATTAATATATATTTAGCAAGCGTGATTTTCAAAACAAAATCTTAAAAGCATAGATGATGGTGATGCGGAATCCATATATTAAACATTCATTCAGCGTAATAGTGTTTGTAGCTTATCTTGTTAAGTTCAAAGATCACTAGAAGAAGGCTAGCATTTGTGATTTGCCTCAGAGTGGTAGGTGTATAATGTGAACTGATGATTGGTTGTCATCGATATCTTTTGTATAAGTGGAAATTGAAAATTCTTTTTTTTTTTTTTAACATATAGAAAAAATGAAATGGAATAAGAACAAAAACAAGGACATGACTTAAGTAGTGCATATCTTGTACCTTTGGCTGTTGGATGAGAAAGAAAAGAGACATGAATACGCGAGTCAATTGTATATCTGCTTATAAAATGCATTACTACATCAATCAATTCATATAAACATATTCATTTTGTGTTACGATCCAGTGTGAACTATGGTAGACTGGAAATTGGAATAAGGTGTTTGGTGGGACTGGTTTGGTGTGTCCTTAATACCAGTTAACATCCTTGGTCACCAACGTAACAGTAGTAGAATTTCCAACAACTAAATTATTGTTTTCTAGATAAATTGGATTGATGTCAATTTTTTTTTTTAATTTATTTATACAGATGTCATTTGTTTTTTCTATTATCTTTTGTGAGAAATCATTTTTTTCATCCCTTTTCATTTCATTATATTATTCAGTCTGTTGCTTTTATCAAATTGTTTTAGTTTGTTATGTATGTGGAAGTACTAGATATTTGTGTTTAACAAGTGGTTGGCTTCTGATCTTTTTCTTTTCCTTTCATTCGCCCCTTATTTGTCCTTTTGATATCCAGATTGTACAATTAACAGCTTCGGGTAATTTTGAGGAGGCCCTTGCTTTATGCAAGCTGCTGCCTCCAGAAGATTCAAACCTTCGAGCAGCAAGGGAGAGCTCCATCCATATCAGGTCATTACTTTCTTTTTTTTACAGAATCTCTCTCTTCAGTTGAGGTTAATATTGTCATGGAATGTGAAGAAATTATGTTATGAACTTAACTGATTGTATGGAGAATAACGGGCACTCTCTCATTCCCGTTGTCTTTTTTTTTTTCTCTTTCCAGACCAAACTCTAACTATAGCTAATCTACAAAATTTAATCAGTGTCGTGTTGTTTAATTCACCCATATTCATTTCGATTCAGTATTTAATGCAGAAGTTGTTTGCTTATCATCAATAACATAACTATTCAGTAAAATAAGTATGCCATCTTTGACATCAAACATAGCTCTCATGTTTTTCCTGAGTGTAAGATGTAATTATGGTTAAAGTACGATTTGCCAAGGTCAATTACAGCAAGGGGCGTCAAATCGCAGCTGCTGTGACCTTAATTTTGAATCTTCAAAGATTTTAGTGAATATATGTTTCATAACCTTGATTATGGTGTTTTGGCTACTTCTGTTGTTGGGTAGAGATGAATCATATTTTATGTGAGATTGAAATTTTTGGACTAATTGATTTTTTTAGGGTATTTTCAGATACGGGCACTATCTATTTGACAACGAGAGCTATGAGGAAGCCATGGAGCAGTTTTTCGCATCTCAAGTAGATGTCACATATGTACTATCTTTGTATAATTCTATAGTGCTGCCTAAATCATTGTCCATTCCTGAACCGGAAAAAATAGCCGACTTTGCATGGGACTCTTCTTATCTTTCACGAGCATCATCTGATGCATCAGATGACAATGACTTGTTATCTCCATCACAGCTAACGGAATCTGACAGGAATGCTGCAATTGATGCGAAGAAGCTGAGTTACAATGGTCTCATGGCATTGGTCAAGTATTTGCAGAAGAGGAGATACACCATAATTGAGAGGGCCACTGCAGAGGGAACGGAGGAGATTGTTTCAGATGCTGTGGCAAATAATAATATTTCTTATAATTTGAACAGGTCAAAGATTTCAAGCAAGGTAGTCGATTTTTCCTATGTAGCTGTTATGGTTGACTTTATATTATTGGTGTGCAGTTCACTGTTAAAAATATTCAATGAAACACAAAATAGCCTGTTTGGTCCTACTATTCTTCTTTCTTGTAAAAATGAGGATAGGTAGCTTGAATAACTTAATTCTCAAACAAACTTTTACTGGCTCAGGTCCGTGGTAACGTCCATGTTGGTTCAGGTTCCAGGGAGATGGCTACAATTCTTGATACGGCACTGATCCAGGCTTTGATCTTAACTGGACAATTGTCTGCTGCTTTAGAGCTACTAAAAGGTATTAATTACTGTGATGTGAAAACATGCGAGGAATTTCTCCAGCAAGGGAATTATTACACAGCATTAATAGAACTCTACAAATACAACGGAATGCACCGGGAAGCTCTCAACCTTATAAATAAGTTGATACAAGAATCGAAATCTGATCAATTGCAGTCTGAAAATTCACAAACTTTTGGACCAGAGATGATTATTGAGTATCTCAAGGTAATTTTGCATTGTTGTATCATTTTCATAGTCTCTATGAGAATATTTCAAATTAGATGGCTTGATGTTTGTTTGGTTGAGCACTACCATGTCATGACTATATGGCATTTGAACTAAACTGTATTTATAATTTTCCCTAACAAGGCAGGGGATACAAATAAAGAAAAAAAAAACTTGGCTTTAATCTGCCCTGACTCCCAGTTAATATTAAGAAATAAATCAGGGAGGAGTTCGCTTTTGATACAGACAAAATTATTAAAAAATGGAGAAGTTTTTGGCCTTAGTTTGTATCTTTTACAGTAATAATGTGAGAAACTAGAATGGTTTTACAATAAAATTTATCATAAACATTTTTATGAGTTTATTTGTATGTGGTGATTTATAATGCTCACATTGCTCACATTATATTGCTGTGTAAGAAATATTTATGGATTGACTAAAATATGTGTACTTCTGATTTCAAGATTAATCTTTCTTTCAGGAATGAGACTGAAATTTTAATTTTGAGTTTTAATTTTTTAACTTTCTCACATCCCCCTGTGGCTATTCAGATTATATTGTCTTAGAACACTTGACGTGGCCCTCAAAATATGTCCCAATGTACCAAAAAATCTGTAAGAAACAGCTTGCCTTAGTGTGGAGCGAAACTCCAGATTCTTGAATTATGAGGGGATATTGTTCATTTTATACAAGATTATTTCAGAAGTTATATATTTCATGTCAGTTAGGCTATCATACTATGAAAACCAGAGTTGATAACAGATATATTGTTTTCATTAACTTTTCCTTTTTTGAAGGTAATGTAATATTTTATTGTATTTTATTTTATTGAATCTTGCTCTTTTCGACATTTATCCATGCATTTTGAATCTTGCTGGGTATGCTAGCAATTCAAAATGTCTAATTTAGTTTTAGGAAATTTCAAGAACTTGAGGACATGGTTACAAAGTGCGTTTAATTTTTTCTAGTATTTAGTCATTGCTAATTAGTAATTAGAACTGACATATTATCATCTTGAATCTTGACTGTTGTTTTTCCTTTGAGGTCGTTTCACCTTTCTTTTATATGAATTACACTTCTTATCTGTTGTGTCCTTTATCATAGAGAAACGCTTTTTTAGAAGTTCCTCCTTTCTATAGTATATATACACATTCTATGGAACTTCTAATTTATAGAATGGGATTTCTAAGCATTTTGATTGCTACTGGATCCAAATTGACGTGCATGATGTTTTATTCTGCAGCTTATTTGCAATACAGATCCCATGCTTGTTCTTGAATTCTCGATGCTGGTCCTTGAAAGCTGTCCTACACAAACTATTGAGCTTTTTTTATCCGGAAATATTCCAGCTGACCTGGTAAATTCTTATTTGAAGCAGCATGCACCAAGCATGCAGGGAAGGTACCTGGAACTCATGCTTGCTATGAATGAAAATGGGATTTCTGGAAACCTGCAAAATGAAATGGTACAATGATATCCACCTTCTTAATCATCCAGGAGAAGCATTTAGTTTTTATTTGAAGAGCTCTTATCATTTTGTCATATTCTGGTTTATATCTGCACATGTTGCTTTAGTAATCATGTCCTGGAATGCATAGGTGCAAATCTATCTATCTGAAGTACTTGAGTGGTATGCGGATCTTGTGAGAAAGCAAAACTGGGATGAGAAAGCCTACTCCCCAAGCAGGAAAAAGCTGTTATCTGCTTTAGAAAGCATCTCAGGATACAATCCAGAAGCATTGTTGAAGCGCCTGCCTGCTGATGGTTTATATGAAGAGCGTGCAATTTTGTTGGGGAAAATGAATCACCATCAGCTTGCCTTATCTCTTTATGTACACAAGGTACTATTCCGAAGCCCTTCTGTGATAGTGCCATATGAGAGGATGGAACGCAACAGATGAGCAACCAATGGAAATTCAGATGATAGTTTGTCTGTTTACTCAACATGGAATCTGGGTCACCACTGCATCATTCATGCTAGTTTGTGATTTTTTAGTTCCTCAATAACCAATCTTCTCTTTTGATTTTTGTAGCTTCATGTTCCTGAATTAGCACTGGCCTATTGTGATCGTGTTTATGAGGCAGGGCAGCGTCAACCTCATTCCGAATTGTATAACAACATCTACTTAACTCTTCTACAAATATATATAAATCCTCAAAGAACGACTAAAGAGTTCGAAAAGAACATCAAGAACTTGGTATCCCCAAAGAATGTTGGCCTCCAAAAGGTGGGTCCAATGAAACCTAAAGGCAGTCGCGTTGGTAAGAAAATTGCAGAGATTGAAGGTGCCGAGGAAATAAGATTTAGCCTTAGTGGCACTGACAGTGGAAGGAGTGACGGGGATGGAGATGAACCAATTGTAGAAGAAACTTCTAGTATAATGATTGATGAGGTTCTGGATATGTTAAGTCGAAGGTGGGACAGAATAAATGGTGCCCAAGCCCTCAATCTTTTACCAA
The DNA here is from genome assembly GCA_039657345.1 of Stephania japonica. Classification (NCBI taxonomy): domain Eukaryota; kingdom Viridiplantae; phylum Streptophyta; class Magnoliopsida; order Ranunculales; family Menispermaceae; genus Stephania; species Stephania japonica. Next base: position 9,342,520 of record CM077559.1, on the reverse strand, counting down.
GGGAAACAAAGCTACAGGTATTATCTGGTCATGAAAAGTACAACCTCAAAACTGTCATTGTTCCGAATTACTTTTGCAATGTTATGAAGATGTATGCTTACTGAAATTAGAAGTAGGATGTGGATCGGGTCTGTTAGCATTTGATATATTCTATGACACTGCTAATTTGCTAGATCCTTGGCATGATGTAATTGTGTTTCCAGTTTGTGTTTCATTTGAGAAGGTCATAGTTTTGTTTTTAGTATTACCGAGGTGGAGTCACTTAACCACAAGGCCATTTACTTGGTTATAGAGATTATACCTTTCAATTTTTAGGTTGAGGATTTCAAAACCCTGGTCACCTTTAAGGTTGCCTGGGATAGGATGGTTTACAATGGGCTAAGTTGGTTTGGAGATTTAATAAGAGTGCATTATTGTAGTTTGTTTGTTTGTTTATTCTTGGCGGGTGGATAGGAGGAGGAGAGGCCAAGGGTTGTTTCCTTTCTTCTTCTTTTTTATTTTTTCGAAGCCCAAACGGGCAGTTTCCTTTCAATTTAAGAAATAACGAAAAGAGCAAAGAACACTGCATACATCTTTTTGTCTGTCTTTCTTTCTTTTTTTTTTTTAAAATTTTTTTTGGGCAAGATCTGCGTGCACCTTTCAAGTCACAACTCACAAGTATTGCTCTCTGTCCAATTCCCTTGAGTTTTCATTTCCTTTCTTGTGAGTTTCGGGTTTGAAATTTTGTTTGAATTTAGTGCCTGTTACCTGAACTGTCAATTACTTTGCTAGCCCTTTTGTCATAGAGGGAATTCGGTTTTTGAGTTCAATTTTAATCTATTTAAGAATTGTTCATGTCAACAGAACTTGCTTCCATTTCTTGAACCACTGCTGAAAAAAACAAGTGAAGCTCACCGGAACTTCTCAGTCATCAGGAGTTTGAGATACAACGAAAACTTGCAGGTATGAACATGAATGAAGGCAGTTTCTCTCCCTTTTTTGCAACTCATTTAGCTTTTTTGGTGAAGATTAAGAAGAACTTGTTCATGTATTTCTTATCTCCCTCCCTTTTAGATTTTACGCAAGTGGCTTTTTCTGGCTTTGGGAGAAAAAATGTTCCGGCTGTGGCAATCCAGGCTACAAACTTTAAGTTTTCAATTCTGTAGTCTAATGTTTATACTAATTGATTTGTGGAGCAGGTAAAAGACGAACTATACAAGCTACGGAGGACGGTGGTGAAGATTAGCAGTGATAGCATGTGCTCTCTTTGCAACAAAAAGATCGGAACAAGTGTCTTTGCAGTCTACCCAAATGGAAAAACGCTTGTGCATTTCGTTTGTTTTAGAGACTCTCAGAACATAAGGGCTGTAGTGAAAAATTCACCATTGAGGAAGCGCGGATAGTCTGTTTTCAGTCTGCTCGGCGCAATGGCTTTCTTCACTGTTTGCTCATGTGAGCAGTATTATAGATCATGATTGTGTGTGGAATGACCGTCAAACCTGGTCGAGAATTCTCTCTCGTTTGAGGTTTCTTCTCGTTGAAAACTGGAATGCATATGTTGGACAACTGAAGCATACAATTTTTAGCTGATGATTTGCTCGGCCAGGTGCTTGCGGTTGCAGTATTTGAGCCAAGATCAATGTGGTGATGGATGTGAATCTACCCCATCGAGTCGGGGATATGGCTGCGCTTGCACCTTGGAATAGAGAAAAATATTGATGGATTGGAGGTACTGGTTAACACAGCATTTGGCGCTTTCACTTGTGAAGGCACAAAGGCTCTCCTTCCTTCTTGTGAAAGGTTGTGGACTTGAGCTTGTTTAGTTTGCATCATTGTATGGATGTGTTTATTTACCAGCCTTAGCACAGAATTGTTTGAGAGATGTGATATTTATTGGACATAATCGATTCGAAATGTACTTCATGTGGTTAAAATGAGGCTGGAGCTCATCTTGCACAAAACTAAAATGAATTGGCTGTGTGCTAGGATGCAATTTACACCACGTACCTAGACCTACTCTTAATAAGCTTCTAGGTTCACAAATTGGTCTAGACTTCATCGTTAGCCCAACAAGGTCATCAAATACGAGTTTAAGATTGTTCTACTCTTATAACATATAAAAATTCATGAGCTTGGAGAGTGTTAGGCTACGTGCTCACATGTGGGTATATAAATGAGGTTAGAGCTCATCTTGCACATAACTAATTGTCTTGTGCTATGATTCAATTTACATCATTTATATACTACACAACTCTTATTATATTTTCAACGTGAAATTATATACTTCAACAAGAATCGCTCATGGGATCTCACAAGTATTAATGACGGAACATTGTTACAAATTTTACAACAAAAAGGAACATTTACTTAAAATTTTCTTTCTTTTTTACTGTCCATTGGATTATGCCTCAGTAATTATGTCTACAAATCTCAATGCATTACTCTGAAGGACCCCAACAGAACAAGCGCCAAGTGGCAATGGTGAAAAGAGGGAAGCATCGTAGCTAACTAACGCTCGTAGTACAGTATCTATTGTAGTAGTCGGTTCTTCTCTCTGTATCCCCAATAGACTAGAACAGACGAACGAGATCGTGATCTCTCAGCTCCGCTAGGCATGGCCGCTGCAATGTTAGCTCGGAAGTCCCTTCTCGCTCTACGCGCTCGACAACTGGTAACATATGATCCATCCAATCACTCTTTATCCATCAAAACCCTAGCTTTCTGTCAACCCTAATTTGATTTCGCGATTAATCTTCTCGCTTTTTACAATTGAATCTATTTCATCAGATGTTCGGCGCCGCTAGGGCTTTCAGATTTCGCATTGTTTGTGTTTCCAAATGTATAAATTTTGATTTTTTCCCTTTTGAGAAACATATGAATGTCTGAAAGAATTCAATTGGTGATTCGATTGAACTGTTGTGGAATTGGGTCTCTGTCAGGTTTCGATTTTCGTGCCGTATTGATTCTTTGGAGTTGTTTGTTTAATCGGGAACATTTGATAGGGGGTCAATGGGTTTCTTTTTCGAAATGTCGTGCTAACTGTTAGAAAACTCCACACAGTAGAAACTGAAGGAATTCGACGGTGTAGGGGTAGGCCTAAGATAACTTTCATTGATTATAAAAGATTTAAAGGATTTTGAAAGCATGTCATCAAGGGCATCAAATCAAGCAGAGTGGAAAAGTTTAATCTATGTAGCCTACCCCAACTAATTTGGGATTGAGGCTTTTTTGTTGTTGTTATTGCAAAATGTTGTTTTTCTAGTGATAATCAAGTTCAATTATTTCGGAGTACTCAAGTTCATTCATAATTTCGTGATGTTGTTCTTATACAATAGTATCTTTTTGTGTAGATTTGGCAGTCTTAGTTCTATTTCGTTGTTTGATTGTAGGGTGGAGCTGGACAGGCCCTGCAAGGCCCACAATATTATGGGTTACGATTAAGTTCACATCCATTCTCTACCTCTAAAGGTATACAGGTTTTCTTTCCTCAAGTTTTCATTGTTTTAGATCTTTGAGAATTTTGAAGTAAGTTTTTATGTGACGTTTTCTTCATTTCTTAAAGAAGGATGGATGGAGAAAAAGAACAAAGAAAACTACCCTCTTTGAATGTCAATGTTAAGCCTTAGTTTGCTTATTTTAAGTTCGTTCCTAAGTAAGGCTTTACTTACTCACTCTAGTGAATGCTTCTGGTGGAATCAAATCAGATGCTGGACTTTATTTTGTATTTTGATGTTTGTTTTAGAGCTACTTGATTTTCTTCTTAAAAGAGATTATACTTGATTATGAGTGGTCGAGTGGGCATGATCTTTTGTAACTTTGCATTTAGGTCATTTAACCTTCACGATTCTTGTGTCATTATCCAAGCATTGCAACACTAGTTATTTATATTCAAAGACAAAATTCTCAGCAGACAAAGGCACTTATCTTGTCTGTGTCAGCACTTGGGTTGGGTATTTATCTGATTGATCTACCTGACTATAGATGACTTGGAAAGAGAGCAGCTTGCAAGGGAAATCTCAAAAGATTGGAGCGCTGGTACTATCTTTTTTCTCCTGTTCTAGAATGTTAAAATTGTTTCCTTCTCTTTTCCCATGTTTCAATCAATATGAAATAAATATCTCCTGACTCATAGTGGTCCACACCCCACAGTATTTGAGCGAAGCATCAACACATTATTTTTGACTGAAATGGTGCGAGGTCTGATGCTTACACTGAAATACTTCTTCGAGAAAAAAGTGACAGTAAGTCTCTTTGTTTATTCATGTAACTTTCATGACATGGATGGTAGTTAGTAAAGGTTGTCACTGCTTCTTATGCAGATCAATTACCCGTTTGAGAAGGGGCCTTTGAGCCCTAGATTTCGTGGAGAACATGCCCTTAGACGTTATGCAACTGGGGAGGAACGCTGTATTGCATGTAAATTGTGTGAAGCGGTAAGCAATTTAAAATAAGTGCTTATGCTACTATTTACAGTTAACAGAGTGCATGTAGAGGAACTAACAAGCACAATTGTTGTTGGTCGCATGATCTTCAAGTTTGAATAGGCTGATTATACTAATATTAATTCTGATTTTATTTTTATTTTTTTCTGCGGGTAAAGCAGATCATTCATTATAGGCTCAAACTTCTTCATTTTAGAATGTGAAAAATTGTGTATCTACTTCATTACTAACCATATGATGAGGTGGCAGCTTTTTCTTAAAAAAATATTATAAATAATTATTGAATAATTAGCATACTAATTAAAAAACAGATTTCTTTTTTTTTGACAAAAAGATTATATCAATTATAAACCATTTTTATATAAATAGAAATAAATAATAAATATAGTTTTAAATCCTGTACCCATATTTTTTTTAAGACCCCGTACATATTTTATATTTAATAAAAAAACATCACAATTTTGTTTTTATCTACATACCATATAATTAAAAAACATTATCTTTATTTATCAAAAGGAAAAAAAAATGTTATCTTTATCTTAATATAACAAACAAATAGGTAAAGTTTTTAACTTTGTATTTGTCTTTCCAAATTAATTATAATTATCTTCGCCCATATATGAACAAAGAAATGGAAAAAAAAAATGAGGAAAAAGAAATGAAAGTTATTTTGTCGTTGTCGGCTATTTTTTTTATTTTCAATTTTCCTTTTCGGTTATTTTGATGAGTTTGCAACATAGACATTGTCTATTGCACCCTCTAGAAATAGAGATGCAATAGACAGTGTTACTGCACCCTCTATTCCTATAGGGTGCAATCGACAGTGTTTTTATTGCCAACTCATCAAAATAACCGAAAAGGAAAACTGAAAATAGCAATAACTCCAGAAAAATAAAAAAATAGCCGATAACACAAAATAAGTTTAGTTTCCTTTTCGTTTTTTTTTTTTTTTTTTTTCGTTTTATTATTCATATATGTGTATGTGTGTGTGTGTGTGGTGATAATTATAGAATTGTATGTAACCTTGATGTGTACGCATCAAGATAAATACAAAGTCAAAAAAATTATATTAATATAAGATAACGTTTTTTAATTATGTATATAGATAAAACAAAATTGTTTTTTTTATTAAGTATAAAAAACGTTACCGCATAAAATATAGATACATGCTTTAAAACCATATTATTATTTAATATGTATTAAATAAAAAGGGTAGTCCATATATGTATTAATATGTATTAAATAAAATGGGTATTAAATAAAACGTTACCGCATAAAAAACGTTACTGCATAATTAATATAATCTTTTTGTCAAAAAATAAAATCGATTATTTAATTTGTATTTTAATTGTTCATTAATTATATATATATATATATTTTTTTTTAAAGTTGCCACCTCACCAATTGAAGGAGGTAGTCCATATTGTGCATTGGAGAAGGTTTTTAAAGTTCAATGTCTATTTGAGCCATGTAGGATAGACATTGTCACCACGGTGATGATGTGGCATGAATCCACAGCTATAATCCACATTTACCATTGGAGATGCTCTGAACTCTTTTTTTGTAAGAACTTCAACCATGTTTAACTTAAGGATTTGTTGTATTTATTTTCAAACATATTATATTGAAACTATTGTTTTCAAAATAGAAATTTTGGGTTAGGGAATGTCAACTAGTTTTGACTTTTGAGATCAAAGCTATACCTAGGGTTTTAACAAAAATGGTGGCATGTGATCAGATCTGTCCAGCTCAAGCAATAACTATTGAGGCTGAGGAAAGAGAAGATGGCAGCCGAAGAACCACAAGGTACTTTTGTTGGACCATGATACATTGACACATTGGGGTCACACACCTACTTGGGAACTGTCTGATACACATGGAAGTGTGCAGTGTGCACTCACAATTTAAAACATATCATATGGTTTTTAAGTTTCCAACTTAAGTGTGCGACTTCAGTGTGCATCATTGTTTAATGGCATAATTGGTTAAAATATTCTAACATTTTACAACTTTTGCTATTATATCCTTACCTTTTTAAATTTGTTATTATATCCTCACCTTTCTATATTGAAAAAATTGTATCCTAAGTCACTTTTTTACTCCAAATTTGATGATGTGTCATCTAAATAATAACTTTTAAAAGTCACCTCATCATCTATAATTACTAAAATTATTACTTAATTTATTTTTTAAGCTCATTAATTAAATGTTACCTCATCAAATTTAAAGTTAAAAAGTGAAGTAGGTGACAAATTTAATCAATGGAGAAAGGTTAGGATATAATAACAAATTAAAAAAGGTTAGAATATAATAACAAAAGATTAAAAGGTTAGGATATTTTAACCAATTTGGCCTTGTTTAATTGGTACACTTTACGAATAAAAGTTGTGACCTTGGTAAGTGACTTTAGTTATACATGGTTTTTGGTGTCTGCAGGTATGACATTGATATGACCAAGTGCATATACTGTGGATTTTGCCAAGAGGCTTGCCCAGTTGATGCTATTGTTGAAGGGCCTAACTTTGAGTTTGCAACGGAAACCCACGAAGTAAGTTCTCTAGTGATCTTTGAAAATCGACATTTGTAAATCATCTACGACAGAAATAATCATTCAAATTCCCATCTTGCAGGAACTTTTGTATGATAAGGAAAAGCTGCTTGAGAATGGAGACAGATGGGAAACTGAGATCGCAGAGAACCTCAGGTCCGAGAGCTTGTACCGGTGATTTTTCAGATTAGGCGCAACTGCTGCCTGATCACTTATCAGAACCATTTCTAAGGACTCGGAATGCTTTTAAGGACAAAAAAATAAGGAAGCCGTTGATTTGACTAGCTCGACGACGGCAAACTGATGATTTTGTTACTTTTGTTCTTACTTTTGTTTTTCTGATGCTTTCATCCATGATGCAATGGGCTTGGGACTTGGTAGGTTAATTTTTGTGTAATTATATGATGAAATCATCTGAGCTCAGAATCTTGCTTGTTCCTTTAGAAACTCGTTGGTTAAGTGATTCTTTGCCATGAAGAGCATCTACTTATAGGGAGGTGCACAGCGCATGATAGTATCTGCGATCCAGTAGAAAGCCCAGACTCAGTTCCCTATCTGATTGGTTATCGACAACGTTAATGTCAAATGGAATTGCACAGGAAGAGCTTTTATTTTTTTGTTTTGATAAACACAGGAAGAGCATTTTACTCCTGTTGAATTGAGTCTGAACTGTTGAACGCAAACTTCATGCTAGGAATATTTGGTTCACTTGCTTTCTACATAGAAAAGACGTCCATTTTACTTTCAGTACTTAATTTTTTTTTTTTTTTTTTTAATGGAAATCGAACCACGATATCTCGACGTCTTGCCTCCTCACGTCTTGCCTCCTCTTAAGCGAAGTTTATTACCACTTGAGAAACCAAAAAGGGGGGCAAATTAGGTATTCCACCAGGGGGCATACGCATAGACAGGAAGGGAGAATCGAACACAGGAATGTCAATAATAAGAAGAGCGATTTGGAGCGAACAAGCCATAACGAGTGTGAGTCGCGAAAGAGAGGAAGAGGGGCGTCGAGGACTCCGGAAGTTGTTGAAGGAGCGCCGCCAAGCTTGCGAGACCCAAAAATGGCGGAAAAGGCGATTCTGGAGCAATTGGACTCCACAGAGACCATCGCAGACTCCGGCGACTTCTCTTCCGCCAAGGGTTTCGATCACAACGAGATCGTCAACATCATCAAGAGCCTTCACGGGTTCAAATTCGTCGATGCTCAGGTACTGTTCGTGTGTTGTTCACACTCTCCCTTGTCTGTGCGTGCCCTAATTTTCACGTCGTCAATTTGATTTGTTTTCAGGAAATTAAGAAGGAGAAGTGGGTTCTCACCGATGAAGGCAAGGTTTACACCGCTTCTGGATCGCCTGAAGTCCAATTGTTCAACGCGGTGCCGCCAGAAGGCATCTCGAGAGAGGAATTGCAGGTATTTTAGTTCTTTTCTTGATTTGATCGAAATGTTCAATTTGGTTTGAATTCAAGTGCCTTTGAAGTGTGATCCCATTTTTTCCCTGTAAAGTTGTGTGCTTTCCATTTCATTGGCAATGTTGCTTACCGATCCTTTGCGAGCTAATTATGTGGTGTGTGATTGTAAACTTGTTCAAGCTGGGAATTGGTTATTCTGTCTTTGGGTGGTGGTAGTATGGGTTTGTGTACGTAAAGTGGGCATCTTTGATTTAACATTTTTATGTGCCTTCATTGTGAATTCTATGAACTAATGGTGTTATATGTATGTGTGTTTGTTTGCAGAAAAAGATCGATCCTTCTATCTATAAGATAGGGACCCTCTATGCTTCAAAGAATAGGTGGCTGGATATGGGCAAACAGCAGGTCTCCAGAAAGGTAAAAGTAACAGGAGACAAGATAGTTAGAGACGCAATCACTCTCTAGATCATAGTGAATATCATAACTTGATCGCTTCAACTTGTTTGCACATGCAATTTATGTCCTACATTCGTTTTTCTAGTTATCCGGCTTTCTTCTTATGTTGATCAATGTTATATATTTTAGGTTCAAGATGTGACCGATCAAGTGAAAGACTTGCTTCTACAGATAAAGGATGGGAAGGTATGCATTGTTGCAATTGATTTATTCTCCTGTGGATACTTTACAATGAGTCGGAGGAAATTTATCTCAACATCAAGTCTTCTACAATGCATTGGTTCAATGAAAGAAGTTCGTTTGGTTAAAAATAAATGAAATTATACACATACAAGGAAATCAACATAATTCAATGCCATTCTATCTACTTGGTTAGTTGATCAATGTTATATAACTTATATGTATAGCGCAACATAAATGTTTCTATTGGCTTATCTAGTTTCTTCATTTCGAGATCTGAAGCTGTGTTAGCTGAAAAAATAGCAACTTAATTTGTTATGACAATCCGTGTTATGGATAAGTAATAAAAGTTGGGAGCCAGATAATTTGCTCTGTAAGAAAATATTTAGTAGTGGAATTCCATCTTACATATCTGTTCCACGAACAAATTCTAGTTTGATTGCATTATTTAAGTCCAAAATGATTATAAAACTTGATATCTAGCTTCCCTGTCATTGTAACTTAAATTTGATTGTGCTAAAGCATCATCTTATGTGTAGTAAGGCATTTCTTGTCATTACAGGCCATCAATCAAGAAGATATAAATGCTCTCAAGAAAAGGAAGCTGATAACACTTCAGTAATCACAATTTCTTTCACTTTGCTTTTATTTTTTTTCTCAATAGTCTTATTATTCCTGGTGCTGTACTAAGCCTTTATTGGCACTGTGTTTTGATTATGTATTAACTTTTTTTTACTTATTATTGGTGTGAATAGGACATGGAATGGATATTCATTGAAAAAAGGACCTAATTTTGCACTAGAAAGGAAGAAGCTTGTTACAGACTTCACTCGCGAACATTTGCAGAGGTATTTCATTTTAAATACAAAAGAGATGTGTAGTTTAATGTGATTGTGATTATGCATAGAAAACAAAGAAGCATTATGGCTTTGCCTATCGTATGTTTTATTCTAAAGGAAACAAAACTAATAAACTATGACGTACTAGTTTGAAAGAGTAGTTCAGTATGGTAGTGTGAAGATATAACTGTTGCTGAGTACTAATAGAATCTGTGGTGTGAAGTTGGTTGGAAGGATTGATTATGTGCTATCGGACTCTTCCGAAATGTGTATTGCAAGTTAGAAGAGGGTGGCTTGTCAATTCGTTTGTGTGAACATTGACACTATATGAGTGTATAATCTTCCAAGATCTAATATTTGTTGAACAATTGTTTTGGAGATTAGCACTTCAAGGGGCATTCATGAGCAATTTCTTCTAAAATAGAGAGATACTGTGAAACGTTAATCCAGCAACTACAACATATTTGTTTACGCTCATAAGTATTTTGAGACATGTATTCGTACAAATTCTAATCTTCTTCTTTAGTTTTCAAATGCTGACTATTGCTATTTTATTGAATGTTAATTGTAGGGGTGACTGGAGAAACTTAGAGCTAAAAGAATACAATTTCAGTGCGAAGGCCTTGCCTCCAGATGGGGGGCATCTTCATCCTTTGCTTAAGGCACGTCTTACCTTTTTTTCCTTTTATACTTGTTTTCTAATCAGCTTCTGTATAATGTGGAGCATTTTTGTTTTGAGCATTTTGCAAAACTTATTTCCGTACTTTATTGTTAAAGTGTTGTTCCAGTGTCACATAGCGCAATTCTCATCAATAGGCTCCCTCTCGTTATTCAGATTTTTACATTGAATTAATTTAAAAAAAACACTTCGTTATCTCATTAGATGACTTGAAAGAGATAATATCATGATATTATGCAGAATTGTCTAGTTGAAAAGGTGCCATGATAGAACCAATACTTAAAAGTTTGAGGTCTTTGGGAACTGGGTTTAGCTTTTTTATATTTGTTTTAAACCTCTCCTACCACCAAAACATGGGTGTTTTAGAAATTATGTAACTTTCGTTTCTGTGGTTTAACCTTCTCACAGAAGTGTCTGAAGAGCCTTTTTTTTTTTTTAATATTTCAGGTGAGGGAGCAGTTCAGAAACATCTTCATTGAACTGGGGTAAGCTGGTTTCTTTGCCGCATCACCTATGGTTAATTTTTATGGGTGGCTGTGTGTAGTGAATTCAGAATCCTGAAATATTGAGGTCTGGAGAAGGTTCAATTTTCTGCTGGTTACCCCCACAATGCGTAAAGACTTCTTTGGATCTGAACTTGTGACCTCTAGTTAACTTGAGGCATCTTACATTGTTGGCTTGTTGCACCTTAATCATCTTTATGTGTGTTTGTGTGTGCACGCATGCACTAATTTCTTTGGTCAATTTTCATCTTGTGGATTTGTTTTCTGATTTTGTATATTTTGCAGTTTTGAGGAGATGCCAACAAATAACTATGTAGAAAGCAGGTAAAAGCATTCTCATCCTTTTGTAAGAAACTTTTTGATGCTGTTCAATTAGGATTGTGTCATTAAACAATGAGTAGCATAGCGTATTTTGTTGCCATTGTTATTTTGTGCTATTAATTTATTTGGTACTCTATTTCTGCAAGCTTAATTGACAAAGCCCACCATTTGGAGCTCTCTGATTGTTGTGTTTATGGTGGATTTTTTTCCTTGCTTGTGATAGCATTAATCCGTCTTGGCTTAACTTTGCAGCTTTTGGAATTTTGATGCTCTGTTCCAGCCACAACAACATCCTGCTCGTGATTCACATGATACCTTCTTTCTCAAAGGTCAGTTAACTTTGGCAGCTGGATTTATTATGTTTCTACTTCAGGAGCTTTAGTGGTAACGTGTATTGTGGAACCTTATGTATGCAGATCCTTCCAGTACTAGAACTTTGCCCGAAGATTATGTGGAGAGGGTGAAGCAAGTTCATGAGTCTGGGGGTTATGGTTCCAAAGGGTATGCGTTTCATAATCTTGTTCGTACCTTTTTAAAAAATATATATTTTCAAAAAAAACCTTGGGTATCTAGGATTCACTCCTAATCTTATGAGAATATAGGGGTTCAACTATGGAACTCTCCAATTACCCACATATCAATGTGAGGATTTATGAACCTGGGTTTCACTTATAAATGCTAAGATCTATGGACAATCCTCCACTCTGTAGAGGTTAGTTTTTCTCCATTTTAAGTTTTAACATCTAAAAGAAGGTTCTCTTCCTTGTAGGTATGAATATGACTGGAAGAGAGAGGAAGCAAATAAAAATGTGCTCCGGACCCATACAACTGCTGTTTCTGCAAGGATGCTTTACAAAATTGCGCAGGTAAAGTCAAGTCAATCAGTGAGTTTTATGAAGTCAATGGTTGACTTACAGATTACGTGGATTAGAAAAGTTCTAGATTTTAACAAATTTTGTCTTAGTGAATTAAAAGTTTGTTGAATATTATTAAATGAGTTGAAACAATTTCAAATAAACCAAACAAATTAAAAAAATACATATAATGTTCAACTACAAGTGATGTGCTGTGAATTTCTTAAAACTGGTTCCGGAATCCCATTTGGTGAGTGTAGAACAAAGTTGATTTTCTTTTTCATTGATGTCATTACTACTTGATCTTTCTACAGGGTATTTGTCTAAAAGAAGATGGGGCAGAATGATGATAATGCATAAAAATATTTTGCCTGTTGTATTGCAATTTTAATGAGTTTTATATTATTCAAGCTTTGAGCAAAAGATCAAGGAAGTTTTAATTTTATCTAAATCTTTCTTCTGAAGTGACAAGTCACGTTGAGAACATCTCTCATACATTTCTTTGTTCTATTCATTTTCAGAAGGTTCTTTCAGCTTGATAGTTTGTAATGGTCCATGGACGAGTGTGTGTTTTATGAGTGCAGAATCTGTGCCAAAAGATGACAGCTAAAATCGTTCTTTGGACATCGGTAGTTGTAATGCACTTTCTGTTACCTCGTGAAGTATTTCTCTGTTGAAAAATTATTTCAGCTTGATAGTTTGTAATGGTCCATGAACGAGTATGTGTTTTATGAGTGCAGAATCTGTGCCAAAAGATGACAGCTAAAATCGTTCTTTGGACATCGGTAGGTGTAATGCACTTTCAGTGCGTAATGGAGTTTATTGTGTTTGGGAGATTTTAAAGGAAAATGCACACCTTTGTCCATAAGATGTTCCTTCGGTCACAAATCTTAATCTTTCTTGAAAAATTCTCTATTTTGCGTGATGTATCTTCCTTGCCATATTGCTTGTAGAATCTTTTTCAGCTGAACTATTGATTTTGAGGGTCATTTTGATCTTCCTATTCTTTTGCTGATATCTCTTGATGGATTGTTATCCTCAGAAACCTTTTATTCCACGGAGGTACTTTTCTATTGACCGTGTCTTCCGAAATGAAGCTGTTGACCGAACTCACCTTGCGGAGTTTCACCAGATTGAAGGTATACTTGTGCAGCTGTGCTCTTAATGTAATTCTATCAGTCCTGGTATTTAATTGAAAAACTTTAGCTAATAGTTGTATTATGCCTTATTGCATGTTTTAATGCCACGAATGTAGTTATCAATCGGACTATGATTTCTAAAGTAGAGAATACTATTTAATAAATGAATACTTGAATGTCTGTTTACCACAATAATGCCGCAAGTTTTGATCCATTATCATACATGAGTCACTTTGGTGGTTTCCTTTGTTATATGTCTAATGGACTCAAATGATGTTTCCGTGTTCTGTCCCAGGCATTGTCTGTGATCGAGGACTCACTCTTGGTGATCTGATGGGAGTTTTGCATGATTTTTTCACAAGACTTGGTAAAGCATGAGCTCTTTCTGAAGTTCAAAAATCTAGCTTTACTTCCTAATGTATAATAGCCAGTAGCTGGCTGCTCGAAAGGGGAAATTTTGAGTTCAGATCCTGCATAAAAAATGCACTTTCCGTTGAGTTTTTTTCTTATCCATGAGTAGGGTGGTGTGCCGTGTGCTAGTATTTGGGAATTGGTCTAAGAGGCTCAGAGATGCTCAGGAAGCAAGCATGCGACAAAAAAAATTTATAAACCAAAAAAATCCTAATGCTTCCTTGGAGGGCACTTTCACTTCTTGATTAGTTTGACAACTGGAAGCGGCTTTGATAAGGAAATCTAAAACATCTTTTAACTTGTTCTTTCCACATCTTACGTGTGTAGGCATGTCAAGCTTGCGGTTCAAACCAACTTACAATCCATATACTGAACCTAGCATGGAAATTTACAGGTAAAGCACTTGCTTTTGCTTAATATGAACTGCTGTGCATGTATACTTCTGCATGGCTAGAAACCTGAGCTGTTACTTGTGATCAGTTACCATGAAGGCCTCGAAAAGTGGGTGGAGGTTGGAAATTCTGGTATGTTTAGACCCGAAATGCTACTTCCGATGGGTCTCCCTGAAGATGTCACTGCAATTGCATGGGGTCTTTCTCTTGAGAGGTAAGTAGTCCTGCCCACCTTTTATGCCTCGCCAATCAGTACAATGTAACACAAAAGAGAAGTGTTTCCTTTCCCAGTATTATAAATAAGCCAATCATTTCGTTTTTTCAGTTGGTCTAGGAACTAGTCTTTGCACTTGTTACAAATTCTTATATCCGAAAGACAATCTTTGTGCTCTAGAAGTAGAAATATCAGTGCACATGTTATGAATGAAAGGCATTATTACACCTTTGTTGGTGCAGTGCAGATTTTGAGTGTCGTAGATTTTGCACTGAATGAAACTTTTTGTTCAAAAAAAAAAAAAAAAAATATATATATATATATATATATTATAATGAAACACTTTTCCCCTTCTACTATGCTTCTTTCTGCTGTGGAGATTATTGATATCTTATTCTTTTTTCCCTCTCAAAACAGACCAACCATGATACTTTATGGAATTGATAACATCAGGGATCTGTTTGGGCCTAAGGTATGATTATGATTTGTATTTGCTTTGTGCTATTTGTAGCGCTGCGTGTTGTATTTTATCCTGCAAGTTTTCATTCTGCATTTGTTGTTGCAGGTGGATCTAAGCCTTATCAAGAGAAATCCAATATGTCGGCTTGGTATTGATTAGGTTAGGCCATCCCCATACAACCTAATTTTTTGGAGGATGACGTCCAAAATGTAATTTTTTCCAGGTGATACTGAAGAAAGTTTTACTGAAATTTGTAGCCTGCCCTTGATTAAGTTTTGGTTCCGTGGAGAAAATTGTGGGGCATTTTGCTTCAGAGTTGTTAATGAAATTTTGCAAAGACTCAGTTAATTATAGTAATTTTATCTTTCCAAATGCATTGCTAAATTGTTTATGGGGGTGAATGGATTGGCTGCGCTGTTGGGCTTATTAAACTCATAACCAAGCTATTTGAGAATTATACCAGTTCTTTTGCAAAAACGCAAGCGTTGACCTAGCTTAAAAATTGGGAATATAAATATTAACATATGTACAGAAGGCAACAAAACTATTTAGTCCCTAAGAAAAATGTACATGATTACACATACAAATTTTACAAACTCTGAGGTGACAGAGACTCCAAAGGGTGGGTATTCTCTAGTGTTCTATCATCAACAAGGGTTGTTTCTGTGGAGTGATCTGAGAGTCCTAAGTCAGCAAAAGAATCACTTGCATTACCGGATTCGAACTTGCGGCGCCTCTCAACAGCATCTGCTACCCTCTGTCGAAACTCCTCGTCGGTGCTAGCCAACATGTACCGCAGCTTGAAATTAACTCGATTTTCGACCAAAACTTTGTGTCTGGGGATTATTCTACCTTCAAGGGAATAACTGAAATATCTGGAGATACAGAGATTAGAGAAACAATGAAATAAATATCCTACAGTATAAAGATAATCCATATTCCGTAAAAAGATGACGAAGACATTGAAGGTAAACAACTAAACAAGTCCCAATTAAGCGCAATATTAAGTGACGAGTAAGTGAAAAAACAGATGGTTGTATAATTCAACTAGTCTCGGATTCCTTTCAAAGGCAAAAGACATGTTTCTTTCCCACTAACATACAACAAGATGAAGCCAAGGTTCTAAAACCACAACAGTCGAGACCATAAAGTCATGCACATTCACACATCTATGTCTGACGCCTTTCAGCAAGACTTAACTTTCCTCACGATAATTCGAGGATTTAAAAACTTCAACTATCGCTAGCAACTTCTGATCTAACAAACTTTCCTAGTTTCTTATCTCCAGTCAAATGTATCTGATTTCCTATCGAAAGTAGTTATTCACCGTGTCTGCTCGAAGAATTCTAAATAACAACTCCTCCATGGCAGTTCGTTAGTTCGTTCCACTGTCAAAAGTCTCATGGATTCTACACTACTTTGTTAACCACTCAACAATGAGACCATTGTATAAAAATCTGTTCGCTAAGATTTGCCTTGAGAATAAATTTTCCAGCCATTCAACCTACTCATTTTGCATTACTGTTTCATTAAGAATTCAAGAGCCTGCTTTGGTAACGCCACCAATTTAATCATTTATGGAAGCAAACACCCAAAAAGAAAAAACCGGCGTGGAAGTAAAGGTTATGGACCAATAAGTAACACTCAAATAAAGAAAAGATAGTTTGCATGATATTGTTTACCTGGGGAACTCAATAAGATCCTTCAATGGGCGGACCATGGTTCTCCGCAAGTATCGGTACTTTGGTCGAAGAATGTCGGTATTGTATCTCAGTAACATGGGAAAATCGGCAATCATCTCTCCTAGCAAGCGCAGATGGATGCCTAATGATAGGAAGTATTTAACATTTGGATCTAGCTTATGTGTGATATTGCAACCCACAAGCTCTGGCCCCAAAGCAATCACCTTCCCTATGTCCCTCTGTGAGACTCCAGCTTTTGTCATCAAGAATATGACCTGCAAAGCATTACATCAATGAAAGAGTTATGTTGTTGAACAGGTGTTGTATCTAACTTCAGTGTTTACTTATCAATTATCTTATGCAAACAACAAGAGTTAGAATATCAACAACAGTAAGTAAATAGACAATATTTGCTTGCAAAAAGTTGTACATTTCAAAAAATAAAAATAAAAAGCACAATTGCAGCAAAAATGGGGAGAAAATTGAAAACAAACCACTGGTCGGATTTTCTTGTAAAGGCTGTATGTTAACAAGGGCGGGAACTTCACAAGCATGTTTCCAATAGCATCCTTTCTAATGCCAATGTCCTGTAAAAACCTAACCTGCATGATCGGAAGAAGATAATTGTACAAGTACCATCACAGAGAAATTTTAATAGTTCAATCACATGAGCAGAGTAATCACAAGGAAGTGGTTGAAGCTCAATCTAGATACGATCGATCAAGTAACAGCCTTACTAAGCTTTCACTTTGATATATATTCTGGAAGTGGTTGAAGCTCAATCTAGAGAAATTTTAACAGTGGCTGACGTCTGTAGAGCTTATGTTATGGAAGTCAGAAGATCTTTCTAAGGGTTTACAACCATCCTTCCAAGCTTAAACCACCGCAGAATGGAATCACCAGCATTGGTTAATGTTCTACTGTGATCTTAAAATGCCAATAAAATTAATTTTCTGCTAACATGTACGTGATTTTGAGAATAATGAAATGCTTTTCCTTGCTCTCCTAATTTGAGATATTTCTAAAAGTTTGAAAATAATTATAGTAAAAGAAAAACAAGTAAAAGCTCAAACTATAGGAGCTTTAGGATGAATGACATGATGAACGGTAACCATATTAAGAATATTTAGCATTCAGTTTAGTACGGTTATTGAATAATCTCTGTAATTACCTTTGGAGCTATGGTTGTCTCCAAATCAAGACAGAATACCATTGGTTTCAATGTAAGCATTCTTCTCATACCATCACGATTGACCCCAAAATAATACAAATACTTCACCAGAGGCTTCCACTTTGTTTCTATGCTGCAACCCATTAGATGTGGCTTAAATGCAATCAATCTTCCAAGATCTTCATCTCCTAAGCCAAACTCTTTGAGATAGTCAACCTGAAACACCAGAACCAATACTTCGCTCAGTAATCTTGAAAAAGTAATAAATGAAAAAAAGTGTTTCGCACCTATTAAACTATACTATCCTCCACTGGCAATAACATAGTTGTTTCTCAGTTTTTAGGAATAAAAGAATTAAGCATGTCTGGGGGATTATATATGGTCAGGGATAACAAAGAGCGTGAATACCTTACTCTTCATCTCTTCCATGGTGAAAGCACCAAGTGCCTTGGGATATTCAAAAATCATCGTGCCAAAATCCTTCTCATTCATGCCCATGTCCATGTAGAATTCAACGCGGGATCTCAATTCTTCCATGGAGTATGACAAAACTAGCGGACATCGGCTCACAACAAACCCCATCCACACTCGTCTAACTCCATTACTCTCAAGATATGCAACGATTTCCTCCAATTCTTCAATGTTCCTCCCTAAAACACCTCGCCCTGCCTTTACCATCACAAACCCGAGAAATTCCCCCTTAACGTAAATCTTTTTCAACCACTCAATCGACGACCTAATTACTCCAAGATTTCCACATGACATGCATATAAGCTTCCCAATCTGAGTGTAAGTCAAAGAATTGTGCTTCAACCACCTACACAAGCATTGATCATAATCAAAGATAGTGTAGACTGCAAGAGCCCTGCCCTTCATTTTAATTTAGGTGATCTTTGAAGGACAAGCAAAAAAATGAAGCATCAAGTTATGATTGAGATAAATCAAAGCAAGCTAGATTTCACTCCCAGCTCTACGAAGCTTCGAATCCCATATTAGTTGGAGTCGGCTACATGAATCATCAAACACTTCCATTGTGCTCAATTTAGTGCACTTAATAGTAGCTTTCCAAATCTTTTAAATCTTTCCTAATCAATGCATCCCTAGTTAGCTTAGGCCTCGTTTGGTTCGTTTTTTGCTATCTTACAGTGTTAGTTTAGAGTTACCTCCTTGGAGATAATATTTTCATGTTTGATTCAACTTTAAACTTGTAGGGAAATTTAAAACTTTTAAACAATAAAAAATATGAATTGGCATAAATAACCTTTAAACAAGAGAGAGATGTGTAATAAAAGGGTCATTAATGAAGGGTAATTGAGTCAACCACTCTCGAGAGATGACTCCCCTAGGGGGTGGGGGAAATATCTCGCACCCAAGGGTGTAAATTGAGAGATAACTTGCAGAGAAGTTGGGCAACCAAACAAGATTAATTCCCAACTCCCAGTAAGCTATCTCTCGGGAGATAACTCCATCCCTAACCAAACAAGGCCTTAGGTCTACTACCCCTACATCATCTAATTTCTTTAGTTTATGAGGCATTTCCTAATCAGGGCGTCTCAAGTTAGCTTAGGTCTACCCCTATCATCTAATTTCTTCAGTTTCTAGTGAGTCAGAGTTTTCTAACATAATCAATGCGTCCCAGCTATATCTATACGGCAGCTAAATAAATCCAAACTCCAAAACCCCAACTTTGATTCTCTAAATTATCGAATTCAATCAAATTCAAACAACTCCTTGAGATGCAATGCCATTATACCTGATAAGAGGAATGACATTGGAATTCTGTACGACCATCTTGGCTCGAGCATTGAACGAAAAATGTGCCAACTCAGTCCTCCCCTTCATCGCAGCGGCCTCAATCATGACATGGTCGATGAAATTCGGTAACACGGACACCAAATTGGTGGAGTAAGTGATCCCAAACTTCCCTCCCCGCATCGCCTCCATGAAAATCTCCGCCGTGACGTCGCGCCGAATCTCTAGAGCCCTCCTCAGCAACTCATCACTATGAAAGTCGGCCTCTCCGCCCGGAAACAGCCCTCTTAGAGCAGACGAGGACGACCCTTGGCGCTTGTCGTGGAGAGTATGCAAGTGGATCGATCCGGGGAATTGGGGGGGCCTTCGGCGGACGAGGGAGAGCTCCAAGGCCCTTAATTTCTCGGTTTCTTCGACTTCGTTGTGTCTGTGTACGTCTTGTGGGGTTGGTTGCTGGTGGGATAGGCGGCGGAGGAGGAGAGATGTGGATTTGGCATTGTGTTTGCGAAGGAGGGGTTCCTGTTCTTTGCTGTCGTTGTTCTTGTTGGAGGAGGAGGAGATGGAGAGGTGGTTGGGTTTGGTGTGGAAGAGCGGATGATGATGATGATGATGATGATGATGATGATAATGATAACAGTAGTGTTGAGTAGCTAACATTTGGAATTGAAGCAGTGACTGTAACTCTCACAACTTCGATTCTCCACTCCTTAAGAGGAGGAAGAGATTTTTGTTTGTTTGGGCTTCTTTGTTTTGATAGTGAAGCCCATCCACATACCTTGCTTTTTTGGGCAAGTGGTATCTTATTCATCTAATTATATAATTATATAGGATGGTGCTCCTTTTATTTTACGAAACAATTCTAATAATAAAGCAATTTACAACAATATACTCTTTTTGTTAAGTTAAGAAATTTAAAACTGATGTAGATTTTCGACGTTCAGTTTGATATAATTATCAAAATAATTATTCAAAAGTAAAACGATGGGAGCTAAAAGAGTGTTAGATCTCATAAAAGAGATGTTTTGACTAATGTAAGTACATAATTATTTTTATTTTATTATTTTATTCTTAAACGCTTAACTTTATGAGAAACAAAAAATGTAATCAAACACATCTATTAACTTCTTAGAAAGACGTACTTCTCAAGAATTTAACTTTTTAGGATATTGAATTGAATGAGGTCTAGATTTTAAGTGTAAAAGTAGTCTAACTTTTTTGAATTATAATCTACATTTAATATATATTTTGAGTGAAAGATTCAATCCCATTTGAATAGCTAAAAAAAAAAAAAAAAAATCTTTAATTAAAAAACTAAAATAACATTTCTATCTCTATAAATGCGAGTCATGGGTCAATTGGGCTCTATAAAAATTGGCCAGGGCCCAAAGTACCCATAAGATCTCGCGAGTCGTTTATTCACAAGAAGAGGTGAGAGAGTGCGAAGTGAAGTCGCGCGCGATCGAGCGATCGAGCGAGCGAAAGAGCGGATCACGGTGTGTTCGGAGATGATACGAGCGGTGATGGTGATGAACACGCAGGGCAAGCCCCGCCTCGCCAAGTTCTACCAGTATTTGGTTCGATTTCTCTCACTCTTTCGCTTCATATCTCTCCCACTCTCTCTGAAATTCTCTTCTCTTGTCATGCCTTCAATTGCGATCGAGATCAGCCGCCAGAGACGCAGCAGGACCTCATCAGACGCGTCTTTGCAGGTTTTGATTGCCGATTCTCACCTCCATTTGTACGGTTGTTTTGTTCTCGATCATCCAAATCGTCTAAGATTTTGAAATTTGAGGGTTTCGATTAGTAAAGTGTTGTTCTTGGACTGAAATTGAGTTTCGTTGTGCGTTTTTGGTGATTGATTGATCCAGTTTTGAGCAGTAGGCCTGATAATGTCAGCGACTTCGTCGAAGCGGATTCGATATTCGGACCGGTTAGTGTTGTTATCAATCTTGACTGCTCAATTGGTTTCAACATTTGTTTGTTTTTCTTTCTGTTTGATTCATGTGAATATGATCAGTTCTATGAGGAATTCTCACTACTAGCTTCAACTTTAAGGATCATAATTGTCAAAAGAGAGTATTCTAGAATTAAGAGTGTATTCCAATAGTATACTCTCACAGAAAGGCAAGGAAGAAGCGAATGTGAAATCACAATATCGTAATATAGTGTTCGTTTGCAAAAATGACGCAGGGTTTAGGAAACTGGAATCGTGTTATGTTAACGGAGTTAGCTTTAGATTGCATTGAAATTAAGGATGATGGTTTATTCTTCTTATCCAAAAGTCATAATAATTGACCTTCAAATGATGGCCAGTGATATTTCGCACTGCTGACGTTCATCCTCATTTAGCTGCAGTAGTTAGTAGCAGTGTTTCGCGCCTAAAGGTGTCAGTGTTTCATTTGTTTGGTCGGGAAGAAATGAGTACAATTTTGAAATATTGTAATCTAACCAACCAAGTGGATAGCTCATTGGTATGGTATGGGGTAACTGGTGTAAGAGGTTGGGGGTTCGAACCTCAGTGATGGCAAATTGTGGTTTCTTTATCAAAAAGACAAATAGAATAATCTGAAGCATAATAATATGTTATATCATTTATATTGTTTGTTTGTTTGCTAAGTTTAGTACATTTACCATCTTGAAGTAGTAATAAAATTCTGTACTCTTGTATAAGATTTTAATGTGCTTGATTTTTTTTAATTATTTTTGCAGGACAGTCGTCTAGTCTACAAGCATTATGCAACTCTATATTTCATCTTTGTGTTTGACAGCTCAGAAAATGAGCTTGCCATGCTTGATCTTATACAAGGTACAGTACAGATATTTCTTATTCTAAGTTCATTTGTTAAATCATGTACTCAGTTATATGTCAACTTTGTGTATGAATGGCACTTATGTAGGAGCTTTATTCAGACCCATGTTTACATATGTTAAGTTGGAACTTTATTCAGACCAATGTTTACATATATTAAGTTGTAACACCTGCATAAAAAGTAAGGAACATTACTTACAGTGCCGTACACGGTGGTGCTATTTTCTTACATCTCACTCTTCGAGAGCAGGTGATTGTAATTGAGATAAAAAGAATAAGATTCAACCATCATTATGGGAAGCAGGCTTTCTCTTGACATTCTTTGTTGCCCTTTGCATTTGCCATACAAATTATCTTTTAACAATAGAAAGAGAGAAAATCAGGTTCATAAATCCTATGTTGTGTCCCACTCCTGTTTGTCATACATGTAGGCCTGCAAGTTTGCATTTTACCAGCTGAATACATTTTTCTTGAATCATTCTCTCCAATAAGTGAAAACCTACAGAAAAATGACTTCACAAATTCAAATATGGCTGGTAGTTGGAGGATGATGTTGTTGCAGTGTATAACCAGCAAGACAGTAAGTTTTGTACTTTCCACCATATTCTAAATGGAAGAGGATGAGTGAGGTGGTCCATAGGTCTCATTGATTCATTATCTTTCTGTAGGAACTACCTCTCTTGCCGATTCACTAACAGGTGTCATCGTGCAAGACTCTAAGTAAAACAAAAGAATTTGGAAATTCGATGTCAGTGGAAGCTTTGGTTGTAAACTACTTTTCCTTCATCTCATTTCTCCTCCTTGAGGTCATTCTTCCTTTTCAACTCCTTCACATGAACCGTTCCTATTCCACAAAGAATCAAAGTTTTTCTCATATTTGCTTGCTCTTTAAAGGATAGAAGATTGCTCGTCATTTATTTCTCTCAATTGTGCTACTTAAACTATTGCAACAGTGAATCAGCTGATTAACATTTACAATCAGTGTGGAAAGCAATACTGAAGGACTCCAGGCATCCATATTTTCTCTTTAACAGTTGGAACATTGTCTAATTTATCTTTGCATGGAGAGTAACATTCACTAACAAAATAACAAGTAGGTTTTCTGAAGTGATTAAGATTGCTTGAAGCAGGGAGGGGTAAAAAAAAAGGCTTAGACAACAACAATACAGCCTCAGTCCCAAATTAATTGAGGTCGGCTACATGAATCAAACTCTTCCATTGTGCTCAATTTAGTGCAATTGATGGTGAGCTTTCCAAACCATTCAAATCCCTCCTAATTAATGTATCCTAAGTTAACTTCGGTCTACCCCTACCTCGTCGAATTTCTTCAGTTTCTATTAAGTCAAGTTTTCTAGTGGGGGCATCTATAGGTTGTCTTTGCAGGTGATCAAACCACCGCAGCCGCCCTTTTCTAATCTTTGAGTCAATTGGTGCTACTCCAACTTGTCTTTGGATTTATGTATTTATTATTGTATCTTTACGAGGTTTACCACGCATCCACCTAAGCATCCTCATTTCTGCTATGTTCATTTTATGTAGTTGTTGACCTCTTGTTGCTTTATTGCCAAAAAAAAAAAGTCTACTTCAATGTTGGAGCTCTATCTTTATTCTTGGTTTGTATACTTGAAAGAAATAGGAGAGTTTTTTTAAGCTAATTAGTTAGCTGAGAAGCATATCTCACCTTTATGGCTTGTGGCAGCAAACATATCTTTAGGTTTCTCGATGGATGATTAAGGAATTGGTATGCTATTGTGTAGACTGGAGGGTTTGTTGGGGTGATGGCTGTTTTCCTGATTACTATGTCTGCTTTCTTTGTACTTCAGCATTTGTGAAACCTTTTTGATTGAGTATCTTACATATTTATGCTGTGACTGTATACTTCCCCTCTTTGTGTGTTTGGTAAAAACCTTTTTATCCTTTTCATATTGGCAATTAATGACTCAATCATGGACACATAACAATGTACATGGTAGGTTCCCATCCCACATGCCCAACATGCAGGTCCTAATATAAATAAAAATAATAAATAATAAATAAATAAAACTGTTGATTGACTTGTTATTCTTATGATTTTCATTGCAAATATACATCTATTTCTTTTCTGTCCCGCTGAATTTGAACTTCATTGACATGAACTTCTTTCTTTCAGTTTTTGTGGAAACACTGGACAAATGCTTCAAGAATGTGTGTGAGCTTGATATAATCTTCAGTTTCACTAAGGTTTTGATAATGTTCTCTCATATTCTTCACAGAATGTTTTTCAGTTATGTAGCTAAACATGTTTCCAAGTGATCTGAAGGAGCAAGGAAAAAAATGCTAATTGCTTTGTTATTGGTGAAGGCAATAAATTCAATCATGGTTTATTTGCATTTTAAGTGGAGGCACTTTGCAATCTTTATTCAGTTTATTCACTTCTTGTTCGTCTGTGTGTATATTTGAATGTTTAAATATTGATATTTAAGAACTAGGAGCTCCAATTTAGACTATTTTAGGATTTTTAGTGAGCTTGCTTGGCATCTGATGAAGCATTCAACGGACCAATAGCATGAAATTTAGAAATTTAAAAACATTTTTGCTCAACACTCAGCCTGCTAGATTTTTGGATTTATACACGTGCGAACAAGTGAACCTCGATTTTGGCTATTTGTAAAACATTTTCTTTTGATAGCTTATTTAACGTTACTTATGATGCTTTTGTTTTGATTATACTGTTTCTCCGTAGATTCACACCGTGTTAGATGAAATCATATTTGGAGGTCAAGTGCTTGAAACAAGTTCTTCAGAAGTTATGAAGGCTGTGGAAGAAATTGCAAGGTAATCTATATCTCTTTTTTTATTTGAATTTACATCTCTTTCTCAAATATATTTATTTGATAATGTAGGTTGGAGAAGGCCTCAAATGCAATCTCACTTGTTCCCAAGTCTGTTTCCAGCTGGCAGACTCGATAAAAAATATCATTTCAAGGTGACTAATACAATTTGCATCTTTGCTAAAACTGACTTTCTAGATTTAAAGTCCAGAATGCAAAGTGTATGCGAGCAAGTTTCTCTTCATTCATTGAGTAGGCTGATCAAATTTCGAATATAGAATCCTACAAAAGTTGTTGTACTTGGTCCAACATACATTGTCATGCTTTGTTTAATTGTTTGCTCTCATTGTAAACAAGGAAAATATCTTCAGTGTTCTGTAGCCGTCGTTTTATTTTGGGATTTGAATCATAATTTGATTCATGCTGTGAGTTATTTTCCTCTTTAGAGCAACTCTAATGGATACTCTATTTCTCCTCTATTATAGAGTTCCTTTATTTTTTATTTTTCATTTTATTTTTTTCTTTTAAAAAATTATCAATAATTATTTCTTTTTCAAAAAAATATGAATATATTTTTTCATAATTTTTTAATGATTAAATAATTTATTAAAATTAATACAAACAAATAACAAAAAAAATAAAAGTAAGAAATAGAGTTTTGATGTAGAAATAGAGTTTGTGGTTGGAGAAGAAATAGAGTTTGATGTGACAGAATTGTAAAATAGAGGGAGAAGTAGAGTATCGTGGTTGGAGATGGTCTTAAGTAGCGGATCATGTCATTCTTATGCCTAATAATCAGCATGCGGTACCGGTGATTGAAAACTGTTGAACGTGACGTTTGTTACAGTTGGACGATTTTATTTAGTACGAGGATATGTTCCTACGAACTATGTTTCAGATTCAATGAGTTTTAATTCCTCCTTTTTGTTGAAATAGTGTGACAAAGAAAGTGACAAATGAACAGACAACAACAGGTGGTGACTTGAAGGCTGAATGAATAGCAACTTTTTGTCAAAGCATCACGGGGCCCAACCGTCCGGTTTATTGGATGGATGGGCAGCGTACATGTGAGTCGACGAGAAAGTGAAGAGCAAAGAAGCTATAGAATTGGAGGCACCCATCCTTTTTAAATCATCACAAAACACAAAGCAGAATACATATACTGAATTGGATTTTATTGTGATTTGACCGGTTTTGTTGTGGGCTGGGGGGTTTGATTTAAGGAAAAGGTACTACATTATTGTTGTCGCTGTCGCAATGTTACCTCTCTTAAATTCTGCTCGGGGCCAACTTCTAGTCTAGTTACCTGTGCTGTGCATTCAAAATGGCCGATAAATGCATGGCCAGGTGTAATAATGCTCATTAAATCTTTGTTGCGATTTGAAGTTCTCGAACTCATTGCCATTTGCCAGTGGGATGCAAATGAATCTGCATGACTTCATGTCTTTTTTTTTAGGATGATCAGCATATAGCTCGTTAAAGAATGATGGGTTTGATCATTTCATAAAAGGGCAACAATCGACACAAAAATTAGAGAAGGGGTTTTTAACAAAAGTTAAAGAAAGGCGGTTGGGGGCCACTGCCCATTACATAAGTTAAATAATAGTACTGTTGTTTAAGAAATGACTGGTCCCATGGTCTAGCGGTTAGGACATTGGACTCTGAATCCAGTAACCCGAGTTCAAGTCTCGGTGGGACCTTACGTACTTCTTTTTTTTTTTTCCTTCAAATTCAAAAGCGTTGCACATTCTTTTATCTACTCTAATGAAGGCCAGACAATGAAATGACTGCACATTTCAGAAACTTAGAACAGAATTATCTCTAAGAATTTATATTCCTCAAAAAACAAAGGACATTCACATGACAAACATCAATTACAACAAAAAAAATAAGGGCAGCTTGTTTGGCAAAAGACAAGCTCCGAAAAATAGAAACCCAGCAACAATTCATCCCTCTTCCCCCCAAAAACCTCTGATAAGTGATAAATACTCACAATCACAACTGCACAATTTTGAAATTTATAACAATGTTCCAGGAGCTTTCCCCACATTAAACTTGGAGTGATTTATCTCGGACAAGGTGTCACGCGATCGCCTTTGACACCGAGTGAGAGCACGAGGCCTCAGATATCCCCAGTTCCAAACTCTTTTAAGAATGATAAATGATTTGGATACAGCCATACAGGCGAGATGGTGCTCCTGTGTGCAGGCACACGAATGGGGAGCCTGCGGTTTTATTGACAAAGAATAATTTACTCTTGTGTAACTAATCCCCATTTGGTCTCTCTATGTCAGCCTCTTCAGCTGGTTCTGGAAAGATATCCCTTGATAGCCTCTTGTGGGAAGAGGGGTTTTCCCTTTCTCCGCATCGCTCACTTCCCTGAGAACCGGCGGTGCCTGACCTTTTTAAGGAGCTCGAACCCTCCTTATGAGCGGTCGAGGTAACAATATCAGATGAGCTGTGACGCCAACTTCCAAATAGAGAAGCATTCCATGATCTTGATGAGGTTGTTCTCAGTCTCGCTGAGTCCAAATTCTCCTCCCTTACTACTTTCAAAGGATTCTCCAACGCTTTAAGGATGAATCTCATGAGGGGACGTCTCGAAGGCTTTGGATTAAGACATGACCTGGCCACGATTGCCATGGCCCATACCTCCTCCAAAAGATCTTCGTCAATGATTAGAGACGGATCTACTATCTTCGTCACCAGTTCCCTCTCGTATATGCTGATGTATGGCAGAGTTTGCTCTAGCCACTCGGTGGTGGAGGCATCAATTGAAGCACTGATGCCCAGCTTACCAGTCACAAGCTCAAGCAACACCTTCCCAAAGCAGTAAACATCATATGCACAGGTTGCAGATGGAGTACCTGACAGTCCCATATACAGGTAAACGATCAGCTAAGCTAATCCAGATAGAAGACATGACTGAAATAATAACATTTTATTTTTCTTGCAGGTGCTACCCTAATTTGGAAACCTCCTCAACGATTTATCACAAGTTTTTAAATTCAGTTGATAAATGAAGCATTTCCTACGTTAATCAGGCTGTTGTACTAGAAGTATCCTCGAATCTACGACAAACTTAATGATGAAGCGATAGCCAGGTCAGATAGGATTTGTTTGAGATGACTAAGTCACAAACTTGGGAGCATTATGCATGCAAAAATAGGAAAAACAGAAATACCTTAAAAAAGGTTGGTCAGAAAAATAGGGACATACCTGAGGAGCCTTGTTCAGAAGTCCTGCATACCATCAATAGAATAGAACATTTAGAAGAAAGAATGGTAACTAAAATGCACGAGGCTTCAAAACAAAACACAGGCAACTTAATGGTATTAAAATTGAATATAGAAAACTAGTGACTTAAATGGACAACAAAAACCCATTTCTGATCTCACAAACTGGAAATCCAACTTGAAGAATCAATAAACAAGGAACACAAAATAAAAAATGAGACCTTTTGGAAAGTTAGAAATGGCAATTTCCTCATCAGCATATATATGGAATCGTCTTTAATATTTGCTGCTTTGATGTAAACACAGACCAATGGTGCTGACCATGCAAAAAGCTAATTACGATAAAATGATCGAGTTTGTAGTTTATAAATTTATGATTTGGTATTCAATTACCATTTCTAGTTTCCCCCCTAAAATTGTCTGTATAGCATTCAAGTCACCATAAACAATCATTGGGAAACACCATCAAAGGCAATTATCTTGCAAGCTTTCTTTTGGATGCTACTCAGAAATTGTAGTTTATAACTTTATGATTTGGTATCCAAGTACTATTTCTAGTTTCCCCCCTAAAATTGTCTGCATCGCATTCAAGTCACCAGAAACAATCATTGTTAAACACCAATCAAAGGCAATTATCTTGCAAGCTTTCTTTTGGATGCTACTCAGACATTGAAGAATGATGCCTATCTCATTTGTTTGATCCACTCATAAAGAGTGACAAGAAGTGCCTACACGGTTTGACATTTGCAATTGTACCGAGGATGACAAAAAGTTTATTTTTTTTTGAAAACAGGATGACAAAAGGTTAATAATAATTATTATTATTGTTATTATCATAACAGAAAAATGGCATCCATACTCTACTTTATAAAACCAAAAGAGTCTCAAAGTGGCAACAGACTACAGTCGGTCAAAATGCAAAAATTAAAAGGGAAAAGTCAAATACATAATCGTAAATCCAGGTTTTATTAATGGCATAGACCAAGTAATCAGTAAAAGATGTTGACAAAAATACTTACTGTGGCAATCTCAGTAACCTGCTGATCACATTCTGATGAATATCTCCTTCTTGTGGGCATACCTCACTCAAGCTTCCAAGCCGCACTTCATATTTATCATCAAGGAAAATACTGCTTGCTTGGACATCTCTTTAAGCAACAAAATAAAGATCAATAAGAACTTGCAGTGTGTAATAAGATAGTGGTATATCCAAAAACAACTATAAGAAAATATTTTTCACAGTGCAACCAGGTGCATGGTCAAATAAGACAATTAGTCAGTACATAAACGTCATTGTCAATAAATAAGTATTATTACTTGATCAACATCCCTCTATTGCCCCCTTTTGAACAATCTAAACAGTGACTAAGGTATTCAAACTTCAAATATCAAATTTGAATTAAAAATGAACTTCAATGTATAAGCACTATATTGACAATTTAGACACAAACAAAGTAATAAAGTTTTGACTCGGTACTGATCTTTAAGTTTGCAGGAGAAATCATCCAGTAACAGATCAGATAATCTCCTGCACCACAATGGATTCCCAAGAGTACCATGGCAAAATCAAGGTCTAAAAGAATCCTCGACAAATAGCACCAGGGTTCAGCATGAGAACCTAGTTGAAATGCAAATTTCACTAAAATAGATGTTGAAGTACAATGTGACACATGCTCAAGCATTTGCTGATAGACAAAAGGTCCACAAGTTTGACTTTTTATCCAAATTTGGCTTTCTTCCAACTTGAGCTCCAAAACATTACCATTGGCAACCCTGAGAGATGCAATGAGGCAACCTGTAGCTGAATGTGAGTGATCTACCGTGCTCCTTTCTTGGAAATTTAAGCAGCCTTTCAGACCAGTTGAAACTAATTGATTAGCCTGTTCCCAACAAGTTTGCAGCGAAAACTTTATACACCAACCTTCCTTAGGAACTTTACTATTTAGACTAGTTATTACTTTGCTTTGATAAAGATTATGAATTCCAAAAGAGAAACATAAACCCCGACTCCAAATTAAAGCCTGGTCCAATACAAGGCTTCCAAAATACCAGACCAGACTAGGTCATTCCCAATTTCACTAGCATGAAAAATGTAGCTCTGCCAGCATTAATATAACCAAAGGAATACTTGAAAACCATCCACATCTTGGAGCACAATGGTTCTATTAAATAGGACCGAATAATAACAGAGTAACCACATTCAAAGGTGTATTGTGCAGGAGCATGCTATATATCCAAGCATGAAGCAGTTAAGTACCAAAACACAAGCAACTACAACCACCAAGTTTCAATCCCAAATTAGTTGGTGTTGGCTACATGGATCAAACGCCTTCCGTTCAGCTTGATTTAAAGTAATTGATAATGTGCTTTCATAATCCTTTAAATTGTATCAATCCACAAAAATCAATAGTTTTTCTTCGGCACTGCTTTTTTGTAGAAAAAGACGACCACGTACATGGAATACGAATTACTATAAGCAACATCTTTACACCACCCGTCATGGTGTTATTCAAAATCCTAAGACCACCAACATAAGCAAATCAATAACACCTATACCAGGCTAAATTTCCAGAAGGGAACTCTTGCAAACACAATCATACATCAGAGAGGCCTTAAGAAAGTGATAATCATTGAATATTTGTACATGTACGACCATTTTTCAGCTGCAAAGTCAAATATTTCTTCTGAACTTATATTCCTTGACTTCTCAACTCAAAATTATTGCTCTTCAATGACTTCAGATTACTTCAGAAAATTGCATTAAATTTGGCATAAAGCATTTAATATATTTAGCCAAGTGGGCAAATCCCTTAAGAGCTCTAACAGCTAATTTAAACCATCTAATGGAATTCACACTAGTTTTGTAAATCGGGACTTTTACCATTCCCATCTCATCAGTGAAATAATTCTTGGATTCACAAATCTGAAAAGATGCAAGCCAAATTTGATGCAATTTTTATAGCAAATACATAACTCTGAAGATTTTTCCGCGTATATAGCAAACATTACACCAGCGGACGGCATTTCTTTCTTGCTACATTTGTCTATCACTATGCCAGGAGCTTTATGTTACACTTGGTACTCTGCACACATCTGAATCTTTGTCACTTGTCAAAGATTTGCATGCTATTCCTTCAACAATTTCTTAAAAATCTCACTTCTCTACCCATACATACGTTCCTCTAGGTTCTACCTTACAACGCTTTATAACCATCGATATAGACTAATGCAACATGCATCTAAAGGTGAAAAATTCAACAACACAGGATATAAAGCAACATCAAAAAAATAATAGATATAACAAACAAAACATGGAGAAGGCCAAATTGAGGATATGAAAATAAATGATGATTTGGAGGTGTGCTCAAGGTACCTGTGAATGAGGGGTGGATTACATTCGTGATGCAAATAAGACAACCCCTCTGCAGCTCCTATTGCGATTTTCAGTCTAGTTATCCAATCCAAAGACTGCAAGCTGTCATCCCCAGGATCAGTTTTCCTGTGCAAAGAATTAAACAAATCTCCATTCGGCATATACTTGTAAACAAGGAGCTTCTCATTTTCACGTTCCAAGCAGTGTCCCAAGAGTGGAACCAATCTGTTATGTGAAATCTTACTAAGCAACTCCAGCTCTGCCATGTAAGACCCTTTCTTTATCAAATCCATATCGACCCGTTTGACAACAACGATGGTACCATTTTCCAGGATACCTTTGAACAGGTCCCCCGAATGGCCATGCTTGATGAAGTTTGAATCACTAAAATCGCCAGTCACCCGGAGAAGCTGATCATACGTAAATGAATCTCCAAGATTCGAGAAATTGAGAGAAACAACTACTGGAGGAGTGTTTGCACCGCCACCCACTGTTGCAGGAGTCACTCCTCTCCCTTCTTGATCACCGCTGCCCCTCTCGCGAGTCCTTGAGAAGCACACCACCAACACCACTAAAACTACAATGAAAGCAAGACCGCCAAATATACCGGCCAATATGTACACCAACCGTTTCTTTCTCTTCCGAGCTGGTTCAGGAGCAACCGGTTGAGTCTCATTTATGATTCCAAAATCATCAAAAACCAGTCCTTTCTCACTATAAAACAATCTGCACTCCTCCAAAGTCTTCTGATTCAATACATTCCGAAGACAATTCCTCACAAGAGATACATTCCCGAGATAGTCTCCCAACACTCTCCCTTGAAAGTAATTATCAGACAAGTCAATGAAACTAAACCTCTCAAATTGGGCACTCAAATTCCCATAAAACTGATTGTGTGATAGGTTGAAAATCGCAGCAGAACCATTAGACCTCACATTCGGAAGCACACCAGTGAAGTTATTATACGAAATGTCGAGAAAACTCAATCCAGGCAACCCCCACAACGACTCCGGCACCCGCCCCGACATCGAATTGAACCTAAAAACAACAAAATTCAATCTTTCCATCCTCGAAAACGCCCTTTCGGGCAATTCACCAGACAGACTGTTATTCCCCGCCACCAACCTCTCCAAACTCCTCAAACCCCCCAATTCCGCCGGCACCGACCCCGACAACGCGTTAAACCCTAGATCAAGCTCAACCAACCCCGACAAGTTCCCGATCTCCGGCGGAATCCCCGACGAGAAACTATTCCCAGACAAATTCAACGACTTTAGACTCCCCAACATCCCAATCTCGCCAGGAATCGAACCGGACAAGTAATTGAACGAAAGGTCCAAGCTTGAAAGATTACCCAAATTCGCAAACGAAGTAGGGATCGGCCCAGTGAAGGAATTGTGCCCCAGATCAAGAACAGCGAGGCTGGACAGCCTCCCCAGAGCGGATGGAATAATGCCCGTCAGATTGTTCCTCGAAAGGAGCAGCGAATTGAGATTGGTCAGGTTTCGGACCGTGGAGGGGATGACTCCGTCGACCGAGCAGGAGCGGAGATCGAGCACTTGCAGGGCCGGGAGGCGTGGGCCGAGCCAGTCGGGGATTGGGCCCGGGAGTGCGAACCCGGACGCGTTGAAGGTGGCGAGGTGGGTGAGGTTGACGAGCGGTCCGACCGCGAATCGCGGGTCCAAACGGCCGACCCGAGTCCGCTTGAAATTGGAGATGTTTATGGTCACGACTCGCTCGTTTCGGTCGCACTGGATTCCGACCCAGATCGCGCACGGGTCCGCCTTTCGAGGCCAGTCCCGCGCCCGGATGCCCAACGAGGACCGTAGATTCAGCAGCGCCTCTCGCTCGGTCACCGATATCGAGTCGCAAAATGTCCAAAATGCGGAGTGGATGATGAGCAGCGCGAGCGACAGTGCCACTCTTGTTGGACTCATTTGGCGACTGCTACTGCACCATCACTCAGGCCGGAGGGGGTGGCGACTGGCGATCTGCTTCTGGGTTCTGCCTTCTGGACTCTTTGCGCTATGATATTTCATATTAGTAATGATGGGCAGAGTGGTCATTTCGCTGTGGGTGGGTGATGTGATGTTATCGAATTAATCATATGTAGTTATGTCCACTTCACTACTTACGCGGGGATCGTCGCTCCGCGTTTCGATGGGGCCGCAAATCTGATGGAGACCGTTGGATCGACATTCGACTGTACTAGACATCGAGTCTGATGGGTCGTCTTGTATCAGAAAAGAGTAGGTGCAGTGCAGCTGAAAACATTTGTTTGCTGCAACTGCAAGTGTTATCAGTTTTTATTTTTTGAGCAGTGGTTTGGCAGGTTCTCCAAACTGTCGTTTAAAAGCTTTTGAGCATTATAGATTGAAGTGGAAATGGATTCTCCTAATACAATCTATATCCAACCTCAAAATTACTTTTTAATGGAACAATAAATTGTAGATATTTATCTTATGTGATAAGAAATCAAAGTAGAAGGTATCTTCTACAATGTCTATTTTTAAACATTGTGATCATCAATTGTTTGTCGCATAAAGTCAAAAAGTTACAATTTATAGCTTACATTCACATTATTGTTAGATATTATTTTCAATTTTAAATGTTCATCTAATATCACACGAGATAAATATCCTCAATATATCCACGACAAAGCATTAATCCACAATTTAAATTCACCGAGATACTCTTATTACTTACATATATGACATGACGGGTCCTCGAGATGCAGGTACGACCAGTTTAAGTCAATGCCCTTTTTTTCGAACTGTAGTCTGGTCCCCCACGGAGTTGACCAAACTAAATTGGGCAATAGAGATCTAGATTTTGTTTCTGCTCATCTCGACGAGCATCCAACGAAATATAAGGAGTATCTAAAGTATGTGAGTGTCACGGTTGTCACCCGATCGTGGTTTCTTCCTAATTAACAAAACTGCCAATATTCAGAAGACAGACTGTGCACGCCTGGCCGATTAAATTTTATGTCTAAAAAGTAATGATTTTAAATGCTGGCCTTCCTTATTTTAAATCGTCTATTGGATTCTTGGGCCCTCGTAAGGCCCTCCAGGCCCAGCCCATTTGATGTCATCTGTGATGGACACGGGGATCGATGAAAATCTGACGAACCATGTGGCCTTCCATCAGTAAGATCTGTGAAGTGACTGTGGAGTGTGGACCAATAAAACACAGTCAAAGCTGGATTTGGTCAAAAACTCACTTTTTACTTGTATGGACCCAAACAATGGAAAAATGGCGAATGAGAACAAGACGATGTGTGAGATATGTGGATGGGTCTGTGTGGATAAATAGAGTGGACAGGACAGGACAGGACAGTAGCTGATGTGGCACGTGTTTCGACGCGTTATCTGACGTGGATGCACGATCGACATGTTTCTTGTTTTAAATTGAGCTTGGTCAGCGCCAATGCCTCCACTCATCGTCGCACTATTTTCTCCTTCAACAAAATACCACTGCACAGTGACTAGGCAAAAAATCTAAGGATGGAGTTGGTCTCGGGTCGTTTATGTTAGGTGTCTGCACCGGTAGCTCATATATCTTTGACTATTAAAAACAAAATCAAGATTTTCTCTAATTTACTTTATAAATACATGTATAACAATGAATAGAACTGCTTTATTCTTAAAAATGAAAATGTGAGTGCAACTTGCTTATCTACCATGATGAGAGAACTAATTGTTGAACTATATGAGAGTTTGTGATGTATCCAATATTAGTCCCACATGAGAAAGAAACATTTTTGTTTCTTTCCTTATAACATATCTTTCACTTACAAGAATTAGTTAAGTGAATGTGGGTTGGAGGCAAAGACCATGGATATTCCCCGTTGATTAATATATATTAAATACCTGACATAGCTTATGCAGTAAGCAGGCTGAGTAGATACACAAGTAATCCTAATGATGCTCATTGGACAGCATTAATAAGAGTTCTAAGGTATCTTAAATATACCTTAAATTATGGACTTTATTATACAAAATATCCACCTGTACTTGAAGGGTATGGTGATGCAAATTGGATTTCTGATAATACAGAAACCAAATCAACAAGTGGATATATATTCACATTAGGTGGAGCTGCGATTTCTTGGAAATCAACAAAACAAACATGTATAGCACGTTCCACTATGGAATCTGAATTCATAGCTCTTGACAAGGCAGCTGAAGAAGCTGAATGGCTAAGAAATTTTCTAGAAGCTATTCCTTGTTGGCCAAAACCAGTCACAGCAATTTGCATACATTGTGATAGTATGGCAGCACAAGTAAGAGCTAAGAACAATATATATAATGGTAAGTCGAGACATATAAGGCGCCGACACAATACTATAAGACAATTACTCACAAGTGGAGTAATTAGTATTGATTATGTTAAGTCTAAGGAAAACATTGCAGATTCTTTAACTAAAGGCTTACCAAGAGATCAAGTAAAGATATTATCGAAAGGAATGGGCTTAAAGCCTATAGAGTAAGTCAAGTCCAGCGAAAACCTAACCTAGGTGATTGGAGATCCCATGTGACGGCCCCAATTTCCCCATGCAATTGGATACGCCCGGCCTAGACCCATACAAGCCTCGAGTCATCACTTGGCAACCTGACGAGCCTAGTCAGCCTTCAATATAATCAAATTAGTAATTTATGAAAGAGTTATTGCATCAGGAAACAGCGGAAGACTAAAATAATTATAATAAAGGGGAAATAACTCAATCAAAGGAAGTTGAGGAATTCTATAAGTGTGGAAAACCCCGGGTATTCATGTACAATTGGAAATGCAAAGGTACATGATACAATCTCATCAAAATTTGCCTAGTTTAATAATCCCAAAGCATATATATATAAAACGATATACATAAAAGCAAAACATAAAGAAACCTATAAAATAGTCTCCAAATCCACCGCTAATCCTCACAATAGATCCCCAAGCGGGGTCCCTTGCCCTTGCTTGCTTTGCTCTCCGCCCTATCTCGCACCCACCGTCACAAACTAGACGGTGAGTAGCGAATAAAATCGAATGTAATGCCGAAGAAGATAACGAGTAATTCATGATAATACAAGTAAATCAGTCTAAATATCATGCGGTAATAAAAATGACAGGAATTTAAATAAACAAGATGCATGATAAACAGACTAATAAATATCAATCGAAAGTCAAGTGTGTTCCAAGGAATCAAAAGAGGCTCATAAGTGGTCTAAATCATAGCATAACAAAGCGAAGACCTCGCGAGGTCTTCCCGGCATCGACACAAGCGAAGGCACGGCTATGATGGAAAGGGACTCGAACCCATCTACCCCAAGTACACGGTGTCACACGGTCACTAAGGGTGGTCACACGCTCGTGGCCACGAGTGCCCACGTTTTATCCCTCAGTGCGGGTCCTAGTACTTTTGAGACGAAACACTTACGCCGGAAACACACAACAAGAAATGGAATGGAATACCAATAAAAGAGCATAACAAGATTGAATAAATGATAATGAATCACATGGCATTTTCTTATCAAGCTTACAAACGTACAAATGCTTGTGGCAATTGTACTTACGAACTATCGTAACCCGCGTACAACGCTCCCGCGACTCTAACGCGTATCCCCGAGTTTCCCGCTACCGACAAGGTCGGAAACTCGTATTAATAGGTCAAGTCATTCATTTGAACCTAGGTTTAAACTTATTATTTTCCCCAATGTTTTAAATGATTTGAACAACATGACAATTTAATCGGAGAACTAATACTCAAACATAACTCTTCATGAAAACCGAACTGACATGTACAAACGAACATGGAACTTTGTTGGTGTTGTCCGATGTTGGGAGAAGGGTTATCGTAGCGTGGGTAATGCCGAAGAAAAAAACTCCACCAGTTCAAAAATTACGTCAACATACACAAATTTCGACTCAACGACGGCAACACATGAAATCACGTCAAAACACCTTAATAACATAGATTTCGGACTTAACCAAGGGTTGCGGGACTTCAACCAATATTAGATGAGATTCCCGACAACCTCCATTGGTGGTGGTTCGGCCGGTAGCACCACTAAGCAATACGGCGGTTTCCGGCTAGGCGCCACCATACAAACGCATGAAATAATGACTCTTTAGCTTGGAATAAAACTGTTTTCGGCCACTTTTAAAGTTGTGGGACCCACATATGAGTTTGGTGGGGTCCCCGACAGTGTCCCGGTCATGGTGGTCCGGCGGTGGCGCCGCACGTGAGCTGGTTTTCCGGCGAGAACAACCAAAATATCAATACATGCAATAAAAGTCAAATATGGACAGCAACATCTTATGAATCACAAACGAGAGGTCTCCCGGAAATATGAGGACTCGGTGGGCCACAAGGGACCGTCCCGACCACCGTCACCCACGGCGCGGCACGACGGCCACGGTGAGGACGTGAAGACCGGTGAGAGGAAACGAGAGAGAATGAGAGAGAAACGGTGAGAGAGAAAGGAAGGGATGCACCCTTACTCCGGTGGCTAAGTCGTCTCGTCGATCATCCGTCGTCCCAAATGCCGTCGATGAGGGGTGGTGGTGGCTGTTCCAGAGAAGACCACCGAGAGCGAGAGAGATGTGAGGCCGAGAGGAAGGACCGAGAGAGAGATCGTGAGGATGAGAGAAACCGAGAGAGAAAGAGAGTGGGGAGAGAGAGACGACCTCCGGCGAGGCGTGTCCGGTCATTTGGTGAGAGCGAGGGACGAGAGATGGAAGTGGGAGAGGCGGCGGTGGTGTGTAGAGAAGAAGGTGAATAGTGTAGGGTTGCAACCCACGTTTTGTATATATATTAGCCAAATGACCTTTTTACCCTCCTCTTAACACTTGTTCATTTTTAACTCATTTGTCCTTATGAGTCATTTACTTCATCATCACATCTAAACATAATTACACATCTTGATGTCAATCTCATGGCTCCTCACCATTAGATCGTGTCACTTTAACAATTTAGCTTCCATAGTCCGTATGTTACGAAACTATCTAACTCCCACGTTCAAACGACGTTCCTCTGGTCCGTTTTTCCTTGTTCCGACTCCCATAACGCGCGTAGTCTCGCCTTGTCTCGCCAACTAATTAATTAAATTAATTAAAAATTCATTTATTTGTATGTTTTACTTGTTTTTCTCCCCGTTTAACTAGTCGAAACCTCACTCAATTAAATATCGCCCAACCGGCTCGAAACCCGTAAAATACTAAAATACTAATACACACAATCAAAGAATCATAAAATCACTTGATTGTCGACTCCCGAAGTTCGAAATACTGTCCAGCATTCACGTAGCCGGGTCACAATTCTGACAAATGCAACATAAGTCAGTTAAAAATTTGGGGTTGTTACATCCCATAGTCTAGGTTCAATAGGCAAACTAGTTAGACTTGACTTAACAAACAGGACACACAATTACCTGTTCCTATAATGAAGTAAGTGTGTTAATAAGAAGTTTAGGGTATGCAATACCGCATTTAATGATTAAAGATAAGTCACCTATATGATAGTAAATGTGGGGTCGCATTTATGAGAATGAATACGCTAAATTCTCTAAAGCTATCATGAATCGACCAAAATGAACAACAAAGAATAACGTGCATCAGTAATCATGTCTTAAGTGAGACATATTGTCTTAGTTTACTACAAAAAGTGAACAGTTCAAGATACATACATCACTGCGTCACGAAGTGAACTCGATATGATCTTACTAGGGTAAGTTCAAGTCCATACGACACTTACCTGAGTAACATGACATGATAATCTCTCTCAATTGTTTTGAAGTAATGTTATTTTTAAAGTAATGATATTTAAAAAAAAAATTTGTGTTTGTGATTTGGCAAAGTAAACTTGGTCATGGTTGCAGATGGATACAATACAAATGTGGGACATTGTTGAACTATATGAGAGTTTGTGTTGTATCCAATATTAGTCCCACATGGGAAAGAAACATTTTTGTTTCTTTCCTTATAACATATCTTTCGCTTACAAGTATTAGTTAAGTGAATGTGGGTTGGAGGGAAAGACCATGGGTATTCCCCATTGATTAATATATATTAAATACTTGATATTTAATATGTCTTTGATTAGGCCTTGAGCCTTAGGGCCGAGGGGCTAATGTTAAAATAACTTAGCTAATTCACAACATAAATTTTTTTTATTAAGTAATTTCGTAATTAATTATTTATGTGAACAGTTGTAATTTTTCATGAACAGTTGTTTGTGAACAGGTGTAAGTATTCATGTTTTGTGAACAGGTGCATGTAAACGTTTTGTGAACAGGTGCATGCATGTGACTGTTCATAAGAGACATGTGACTGTTCATAAGAGGCATTATTTGTCTATATATAGTATGTACGAAATAGAAGAAATATCAACTTTTTTGTTGAGAGAAATCAAATTGTTACACAAGAAAGGTTCTTTGATTGGTGTGTAATCAAAGATCAATCCAGTTGTATCCTGGAGGCGAACCTCTTGAAGCATTCATACACCGAATTGGAGGAAAATTCGTCTTAGGACATTGCTACTTAGTGCAAGCCTCTGGTATGATTTAATTTTGTTCTTTGTAATTGAATTCACATATGATATATATTATAGTTCAGTGATATGCATATTGTTTAATTGTTCTTTCACTAATTAGAGGCGGCAACAACCTCATTAATTTCCTCAATTGCCAAGTTCATCATCAGTACATGCAAACCACTTTTCTAATCACCCTTTCCAGCAATCTTTATATTTTTCTAAAACAGTAATCTTCTTAATATATATATATATATATATATATATATATATATATATATTATTGTAAGGAAATTACAATGTGTAGTTACTTCCCAAACCCCAGATTATGTATGCAGTATGCACCACAAAAATAAGGGGTGACAACACTTTTAACAATGCAAATGGTGGAGATGCTTTGATATGAGTCCGTAAAATTTTTAGGGATGCTAATTAGCCCCGTTAAATAAGTAGATTAATGTCGTTAAATGTGTATGGTTTTGTATATAGTGATCTTATTCATGCATGGACGTATTGATTTTCTATCATTTTTTTGGTTATGGCAACAAGAAATTAAGTGCAAATTGTTGGTCACGACCATAAGTTTTTGGAAAAAATATTAGACATTTAGTTTTTTGTACCATTTAAAATTGTGCAAACCTCAAAAAAAGAGACAAAAAATATATCTATATTTCTTAGTTAATCTAGGAAAAAAGATAACTATATACAGTATATTACCAATGTTTGCACGTCAAACTATTTTTTTTTTTTCGAAAAAGTCAAACTAATTAATTAGATAAATGAGTATATTGTTTATTGGAGTTTTAGTTAAAAAAAATAATTTTTTGAACGGTCAATGTCTCAGTTGTCATGAGTTTTCAAAAATATTTGCCAAACAACTTAATTATTAAATTGCTTAATTATGCGTGAGCACTTGTAGTAAGCAATTAAGTTATTTGTACAATCGCTCAAGCAAAGAAAGACACATTTCCTATTTGACAAAAAAAAAAAAAAAATTACATTTCCTGCAGAAAAAAAAAAGAGTCTCATACATATACCCCGTCGAACTAAGTTTGTAGTCCAGTCATTATCCTGATACATAAAAACATTAATTCATCACACATTAATTCGGTATGGTCAAGTATATACCTCTTTTTTTTTTTTTTTGGTACAGAGTCAAGTATCTATTTGTAGTGTGTACTAAAACCTAACTCATTAAGAAATTAACTAATGAACTCCAATAACTTATATATAAGATTTTAATATAGTACTTTGGCAAAAGATTATGTATTAACTGTAATTTTATGATTTATGGACAAATTATAATTATGCTTTTTGCATTCAGATTGAGCAAAAGCATTTGGTCATGATATAGCTAGCTGATTCCAACTAATTTGAGAATGAAAACTAAAGGCAATTATACTTGAGATGACTATATGTATAATTTTTGCGAGATGATAATCCAACATTCTAGGAGAAATATACATTTGGTACACAATGATATAGATTTGATTGTGATGTGTGCCGCATGGATTAATTATGTGGAATCTACACCATTTTGTGTAGCAAATGTATGTACCAAAAGAATGTTAAAAAATTATTTTTCCATAATTTTTTCCTACGATTGTGATTTTTGCTAAATTTTTATTGAGTGCGTTAGGTTCTTTATAAGTGTAGCGTGGAGAAACTAGCTAGCTGTACATGTATAAGATTTGATTTAAGTGCGTGAGTTCTCCAAACTACAGAGACAAGTTTGAGCTAGGGTTGCAAGTAGGGGCAGGGCGAGATGGGGCGAAGAAGTTACCGTCTCCTTCCCCACGGGGAATGGAGTGAATATTTATCCTCAAAAATTCTCCACAGGGAGACTTTGCCACCACACACCTTGTCTCGCGAGGCAGGGAATCCCCACACCCCATCAATTTTATAAAAAAAAGTATTTATTTTAATCTCCATTACTTAGTTGTTTTGCTACTTAACTAATTTCTCAAATTTTTTTTAGGAGACTATTTTTTCTTACATTGAAATATTAGTTTTATTTTGTTTTCTATATGGTTGTGTCGATTGATTTTAGAATTATCATACTTTTTTCTTTAAACCAAATTATCATAC
This sequence comes from Stephania japonica, assembly GCA_039657345.1. Classification (NCBI taxonomy): domain Eukaryota; kingdom Viridiplantae; phylum Streptophyta; class Magnoliopsida; order Ranunculales; family Menispermaceae; genus Stephania; species Stephania japonica. The sequence goes on along the minus strand of CM077559.1, from coordinate 9,300,254 downwards.
TTAATTAAATGTATAAAATCTTTAAAATTAGTATGACAAATATATTCAATAATGTTCTAAATACAATTTTATATTTCATTATGATACAAATAATAGGATTAATTTAATAATAAAAAAAGTGTTATGTAATTGCACACAATTATATTAATTTATAGTAAAAAGTTATATATATATATAAGTAATTAGTAAAATCTTGAAAATGAGAAATTTTATGTGGGGAGCTAGGAATTTCTATTGAGATCTCTGTGGGGCATGGGGCGAGAACAATCCCTGTCCCCACCTTGCCCCGCATGGTGAGACGAGATTTTGTCCCACAATGCGAGAGAGGGGGCGAAAAGCGAAAATCCCCACCCCATCAATGTGGAGGCCCCACGTGGTACGAGGATTCCTCATCACACCTGCAACCCTAATTTGAGTTCCACTTCAAACTCATAACTGCCATTATTATTATTATTATTATTATTATTATTTTATTTTATTTATTTATTTTTTTGTTTGTAAAAGTAATCTGTTGTTTTTATTCTCAACAACTTGCCAATCAATCGTTCTAAAAGTTGAGAGGAAAAAGTTGCTAAACTTTTAAAACACGGCTTTGTTTTGTTTTCATATAAAAAAACACGGTTTACAATATACGAGCCACACGTTGGTAGAAGTCACCATCAGGTGGATTAGCAATGCATTTTTTATTTTTTATTTTGATCGGAAAGAAACTATTTTTGCACGAAGTGCAGGCTGTTTTGTTATTTTGGGGGTTTAAGGTAAAATAAAATTTTGGAGCCTTTATATTTGACTTCTTAATTATTTTTTTTTTGTGAATATATATAGTTATAATAACAAAAATATAATATCAAATTAGTTGGGTTGGCTACATAAATAAAAAAAATAAAAATAAAAAAAAAAAAAAAACTCCTCCATTCTGTTTGATTTTTAGTGCAATTGATAGTGAGTTTTTTTTCTTACTTATAGTTAACTTTACATATTGTGAAAAAAAATCATATATATATTGTTAACTATTGTCCAACTCAAATTTAATTTTTAAAAAATTGTTTTGATTTGGTTTTATTAAATTTAGTTTGTGGAGATGTAAACTTCTTTTATTTATTATTATTTATTTATTGAGACCAAAACTTTATTTATATTTGATATTGTAGAAAAAATGCATTTAAAGGAGTAGACATAACATATAAAAGAAATTATTATGTTACTAACAAAAAAAAAGAAAGATTGTGTGACATTCAACATATTGATTTAGTTATTAAGATCTAACTCAATATACATTGAGATGAGTAAGTACATATTAGAATGAGTTTTCATGAATGAATACCCAATAAATTTGTACAAAGATTATATTTTAGCAATATCTCACTAATGTCCAATCTCATAAAAAAAAAAAAAAAAAATTTGCAGCATGGCTAAAAATATAGGGGGCCTTGGGTGTGGGTGGGGCTAGGGCGGTCGCCAGCCCCGCCTATGCCCAGCACAGGCCCTGACGAAGTGTATTCAATTGATGTATTTTGAAGGATTTTAAAAGAGTTTGAGGATTTCAAAATCAAGTTGTATTTAATTTAGATTTCAAAAGATTTTAATGGACTTTTGAAAAGTCAAGAGGTATTTAATTAGGATTTTGATGGATTTTAATGGATTTCTAAAAAGTCTAGGTGTATTCAATTTTTAAACACATTGGAATTTTGATGGATTTTAATGAATTATGATGTATTTCTATTAAAAAAAATGTGCATGAGGAAATCTCAATCCTACCCGTGAGATTTGGATGGATTTTGGATCAAGTCCTTCAAATCTATCAAATTCCATAAAATCCATACAAATTCATCATTTAAACAAATCCATAGATTTGTCAAAATGAATATACCATCGGGTTTAAGGCTATGACCTCATGCATCCAAATTATATATCAAACCATTAGATCACTCAATTGGTTAATTAGCAGTACAATTTAACAACCAATTGGATTATTCAATGGTATAATATGAGATTTGAAAGTAAAAAAAATGTGTTCAATCCTTGATAGGTGCAAAATTGAATTTTTCCAATAATAGCAATGCAATTTATACACTCCAACGTTCACGATTAAATGTCTCCTCAAATTAATTAACATAGATCATTGCACATAAAGATCGAAGCTAAATAAACACCAAAGTCCAGTTAGCGTACTAAATCATAGTGGTTGAATAATAAGAAGATGTCCATATGTGCGGCTGTGCCGACCGTTGAAGTCGAATTATTTTTCAAAACAAGTGAAAAAATAAAATAAAATTGGAGAAGATAGAGACCTCTCTTGATGTGAGACAAAAAAGAAATAACAAAATACCTAGAGAGCCGACCGTTGATCTCTGAGTTTTCAATGATATAACTATGGAAACACAAGATATTACAATTCTTGCTCGTAGGCGCTGTTTAACAAGCACATAAACTTAGATGAAAAGCTCATTTAAAAAATAAATTGTGTTTGTTGTGTAGATGATTTATAAAATAAGTTAGGCTAAACGTTGAAAATCTAAACGCTATAATAGGTAAGCTCAAACGATGGATTAAAATTTGTCTCACTTTTACTTTGAAAAAAAAATTGTCTCACTTTTAGCCTTTAATTTTTGTACAAATAACACGTCAATATATAGTAGACTAGCTAGTGGACCGTCACCAACACATGTTGTCCGACCTCGCTACTTCATCAATACACACTACATAACGCATAAATGCATATACATCAAGGGATCCCATGCATCAAATATGCTCAAATATGCCAGTATGAGACTCATCAAAAAAATAATAATAATAAAAAAAACCAATCAAACATTAAATTGATTTCACTAGACGTTTCATTCATTTTATTTTTGTATGAAAATCATCCAATTAGCTTATTTCAGTTATGAGCTACAAGCTTTTCAGTTATATGAAAGTACTTCTTAGTGATCAAGATATATTACCTTTTGTAATACTTTTTTATTGATTATTTTGACATCGACATCATGAAGAAAAGTAAGCAAATCAAAAAAATATTGTTATCAAACCATATGTGTGAAATCAAATTATTTTTTAGTAGTTACTTTAAGCACTTTTGTGCATTGTTAAACTAATGAAGCCTTGATCTAAAAAAACGAAAATGACATTTGTTTTATAAATGAAATTGGTTGATATATAAGATGGTCAACCACGTATGGTAGTGGAAAACTTTTCGGGTAAACGGGTCAAATTAAGGTGATAGTTCGACCCATCATGGACCTGGTCAAAATGGCCCACTTAAAGTGTGTTTTATACATGAAAATCTGATAGAAAAGGAGAAGACGAAAGTCAAGTAGAAGGCCCGACCCATGCAACTTGTTCTCCTTTGTCGGCCACTTCAATAATTGAACTTCGTAAACAAAATTAGGTACGTGAATTGGGTGTTGCAAGCAAAATCAAATTAACTAGACATTGTAGAATACTATGAATTTATATTTATTTTTTTTATAAATAAAAATTGTTTAGCAAAAAAAAAGTACTTAGACTATGTAGAGTTGACATGTGTTGACATGTGTTAACATGTACATAGCTTTCTTATATATATATATGAGAAATTCTACAGAGACTAAATATATATATATATATATATATATGTTATGGGAACCCCTCAAAATATGTTGTGTATTAAATGCTTTGTACATTTATGTCGCCTCGATTAATGTGTTAGATTTAAATTCAATAGTTCTAAATAGTGTACCCATGATAGGAGTATATATTTGGTTCCCATAGTAGAATACATATATATATATATATATATTTAGGGTTTAGGGTGTGGCACAGTGTGATTGTTACTGCCCCAGTTTCCCATAAAACTGGGTCTCACTTGGCTTAGACCTACGTGGACCCCCGAGTCCTTATTTGTGAAGTCTATGCATTCTAGTAAGCCTCAAATCCTCATATATGTCATTATTCAATTATTTAAATGTGTAAGTTATAAGATTATAAAGTTATCAGGAAATTCGCAGAGGAAATCACTATAATCAACTATAACTAATAAATGGAAATCAGGAAAAATAGATAATCTATCATGTGGATAAATACATGCGATACATGTCCCAGTGTTTTACAAAATATATAATACAATAATCACTGTCAAAAGAACAAAACCTATAGTGAGTAAAGGAAATGATCGCTCCGAGAGTCCTCAGAGGATATCACCTAGCATCAACTCTTTCCCCTTGCTCGTATGAGCTCTATCTGCGCATCACCGTCATAAACTAGACGGTGAGTGCGTGAAAAATATGAAAGTAATGCAAAAGAAACTAAACAGTAATCCAACATTTACCAAATAAACAGTCCAAATATCATGCGGTAATGAAAGACAAAATGTAACAAATTGCATGATAGACAGACTGACAAACATAACAACGAAATTGAGTGTACAAAAAGTCAAAAGAGACTAATAAGTGGTCAATTTATATGCAGTACAACAATACCCATTTCATAGTCACAACAGTGGCCAAAAATCAATACTCGGGGTATAACCCACTATTGGGGGTGGGACATCACCCCTGCAGGCACAGTGCTCACGATTACCCACTAATATGGATCCAGGAGTACCTTCACAAACACACTTACTCCAAAACACTCAACCAATAAATTATAGAATAGATTCTAACGATAGCCCAATTCAAATAGAAATAACAATAATGGAAAATGAATTAATGTGTATTTTCTAACTGGCTTATAATCATGCGAATAACGTACCTCAATATTGCAAAACTTCGATCCTCGTGAAATCTCTAAGTTGTCCCACTCGAATTTCCAAAGTCTGTCAATCATTTATTCCAAATTTGAAGATCCTATTAAAACTTTCTAATTTATCCAATTTTTCATAATTATGTTATTAGTGTAATTGAGTTGATTTCGGGAGTATTGGGTCGTATTCGGACCCATTTGGATACCGAGAGATCCCCAAAATTTTTTGAAATTTTTGAAAATTCACCCTTGTGAATAGTGTCACGCCGTCCTAAGCGTCATGGAGTTCAACACTTAGCGGCGTCCCCACGGTGTGGATTCGGGGCTCACTGCCCTATCCGTCGTGGCAATATATGCCCACGGCGTCCCTTGCGGCGTGGGTCCTGCACGCACTATCTGGGGTTTTTTGAAACTCAGCTCGCGTCACCGCGTTCGAACTTATCCAAAACTTTTAAGGACGTCCGTGACAACATAAAACCCAACTCACTTTGCATCGAAACCACGACAAACACCCGATTCATAAATCACACGAAATTTCTTCAAAAATCCCAAAAATTCAATCAATTTCAAATACTCAAACCAAACACCAAAACCTCAATTAACCAACCAATTGATTCCAACAACATTAATCAAACTCATTTCAACATTTTTCCAAAATCTCGTCCAAAATGTTGTAACAAAAACCTCTAAAATTGACGCCAAACTCTAGACAAACACGAGAGGAGTAGGTATCCTACCTTTATACGCATGATTGATCGATCTCCAGCGTCGCAACAAGCTCGTGAAGTCCGAAACCCACGTTGTTTTCTCGTTCTCTCGTTTGGGAAAAATGATAACATGGATTGAGGAGAGAGAAAAGTTGATATATATACAACTCATGTCATCACTTATCGCATACAAATCTCGAGGCACATCTTGTGTTCCTCCTTCACTCCATCCACCAACTATAACTCACATGCAAGACTCCAATAGGTGACTATAACTTCAAAAACCAATCCATTTCTTGCTCACACCGTTTGTTCTCGATCCCGTTTCACCTCACAACTCGTACCACGTGCTTTCCGGACCTAACCTTGCTCTCACATTTTATTAAATTATTTATTATATTTTGATAATTCACTAATTACCTGTCACGGTCCAATTTTGCTAATCTTGATTAACTGTTTAATCAGGATCACCGATCCGTGACGTGGGGCCCGCATGAGATGCACACACAGACCAAGGCATGTGGTCGAGGTAAATTTTATATTTGTATTGATGTATTCCTAGTGTTTTGTATGTGTGTAGGCTGATTAAGTCAGTACTTACAGTTATCGACGCCGAGACGTGGTCGGGGACACGCCTCGAGTTACGCAAGCTGGGTACCGAATAGCGAGACTTAAAAAAGTAAGTCTAAATTTAGTAAAATACAATGTAATTAAATTAATGCACATTAAATCATAGCCTATGGTTATAAATTTATTAAATTGAATTGAAAAAAATATATATATATATATATATTTATATTATATAAATATATAATATAAATATATATACATTTTAAAAAAATATCAGAAAAGAATTGTGAAATGACAAAAAGGGGCATTGGCTTATATGGAAAGAGGATAAGATTGAGGGGTATTTTGGTAATTTGGTTAATTTTTCTTATCTAACCCCAAAACCACCACCACCACACACCACAAATTGAAAAGAAAAGAAGAAGAACCGAGAGAGAGTGAGAGAGTCCAAAGAGAGAGTCTGAGAGAGGGAGAAGGAGTGATCGAAAGATCGAGACGACGACGACATTGGCGAAGTAAGTCTTTTGTTGTTGATGTTGTCATTTTTGTGGTAGACGTTAATGGTGATGTTGGTGAGGTTGAATGAAGTTGATTTTTTTGAAATCAATGAGTTAATGGTGGATTGTTGATGCTATGATGTTGATGTTGGTGTTGGAGTTGTTGTTGTGTTGGATTGAAGAAGTAAAGAAAGAAAGAAAGAAAACAAAAAAAAATAAAAATAAAAATAAAAAAAAATAAAAAAAAATATAATATATATACATATATATGTATAGATATGTATACATATATATATGCAAATACACATGTATGTATATGTACATATACACATATATGTATATATACATAAAATATATCTATGTAACAAAATATTAATGAATAATAAATAAATGATATGAAATAACTTTTCAGGGACCTAGGGGTGTTACGGGAGTTCGGGAACACTAGTCGGAGTGTTACGAGGCCGGATAGCTAGAGCTATCCTGTGACTTGTAAGTGAAATTGTGGGAACCCTCTACTTTATTTCATTCATATTAATTCATTTTTCAGTCAATTTGATGACTTACTGTTAGTAATCTACCATTATGCTTTCTTTGCTCTATTCATGTTGAATGTTGTGATAGCATGATGCCTTGTGATGATTTCATTGCCTCTTTTCCTAATGTGCCATGTTCAGTTGTGAATTATGTTATAATTGATGTTAGAAATGCATGCACTAGGGTTACTGTGGTAATTGATTTGTATTCCATTTCCTTTGGGGCTTTGTAGCCTAACTTATTGTTGATATCGTAGAACATTAGATATGAAAAATCCTTGAAACAAAAGTTGGAGATTATCTAGTGTCCATTGCACGAGAGATGGGTGGATTCACGGGGTCACTGGACCTCGGGGTTTCTGGCACTCAGCACTATTACTTGAGTGGCATCACGTAGCTTGAACTACGGGGTTGTCGGCAAGTTATACATATATATATATATATATATATTTAAAATTTACAAAGTATGTTGAGAGTATCTTCATACGATAGTGGAAAAGGCTAGTTGATATTTCTCACCGCCGGCCGGACGTAGATCATCTCGACTTAGCCTGTGTCAATCTATCTAATTCGGTTAACTGTGATATTTATATGCATTACTTTCTCAGCACATTTTTCTGCTATATTATGCATTTAAATATCTGTCTTTACTTTGGGAATGTAGTATAGAATTCCCTGGTTATCACTTAAATATCACTATACTCACCGTCTAGTTTGTGACGGTGGGTGTAGGTCCGTTAAACAACACTAGACCGGGTAAGGAGAAGATCAGCGACTACCTCTGAGCTCGTAGCGCGTAGCTGCTATATATGTAGGTCACATTTTTGTATTATGCTTATATATACGTCTTTTGCTTGGGTTGTTTTTGGGACGAGAGTTAGTTCACGCGACTTTTGACTTTCATTTTGTCTATATGCTCGTCGTTTATTGCATATTTAGATTGTGATTGTTATTTCCTGGTTTCCACATTTAGGATTTATATAAAATGCTTCCGCTAATCGTTAAAGACTTCCACTAATTTGATAATTCTATAAAATAATAGGGAATTTTCTTATCCCTGAACACAATTCACGAGATAATAGGTAGTACAGGTTAACTAATACGTAATTAGGTCCTACGTGTTGTAATTAGGGCTTAATTATGGGATTAGGCCGGGCGGTGCCCTAGATGATAATAGGGGCCGTTACATTACCATTTTTCGGTGTTTAATTATTCGTATTATACCCTAAAATTTCAGTTTTTCATAAGTGAATCTCACATAGAAATCTGTGGCGATTAATAAAACACAAACCACACACTAGGACATACAGAGTTCACATTCGGGTATAAATAATAATACAAATATCACAGAAAAATAAAATACACCTAGTGTTGACTCCCGAGGCTTGAATAATATGACAAGTCACGATAGGTAGGACACGGTTCTGAAACATAAGACATGTTGCTAATTAAATTTGAGAGTCATTACAATGATAATGGAGCGAGCGCTAAGGCCTTGATTAAAGGCCAGAGGTCTTATGTTCAAATGCTGACATTTGAATAATTCCTTGAGACCTTTTGACTGCAGATTTCATGTGATTCATTGTATATATAACAAAAACCCACAAAATACCCATATAAATTTGATTAGGTATGTAGTTCATATCATTTTTCTTGAAAAAGGATGCGCACCCACAAACACATGCTCCCCCTGGTTGATTCATGGTTGTGAGAATCGTGATTGGATCGCTGAATCGTTCGATTCACGATCTGGGTCGAGAGTTAAAGATTTGATTCGGTAACATGAATCGTTATGCTTATGAATCACATAGCTAATCGCATGAATTAAGGTGAATCATGCAAATTGCAAGGCGAATCGCACGATTCATCGATTCATGCGATTCAAGGTTTTTTTTTTTAATAAAAAAATAATATTAAAAATTTTGAAGTTAAACTTGGTTTGATTGATGGTTGATACATGACATTGTGTGCTAACCTACTTGACCTACAAAATTAAAATTAGCTTATTGTAATCTTTTTCTTTAAAATTTATTATAAAATTGGATCTCATATATATATATATGTATATAATTCACAAATGTATCTTACGATTCATCGATGCGAATCTTGATTTGATTCATTGTAGCCCGTTTTAACTTTTGATTCACGATTCTGACAAGCATCGTTTGACTAAAAATCTAAAATACCTCAAAGCTTTGAAAAAAATATAAAATACCTCAACGCTTTGATTATTACGAATTCTCAACGAGGAATATTCATTGCCCATTTCAAAATTATTTTTGTCCCAATAATAAACTCACAACGAGCAATTTTAGTTTTACTTTAGTGCAATGGACATGTGTATCTAGCGATGGCGAAAATTTGGGTTTGGTTAGGTTGAGTCTGGATAAGCCCAACTATAAAAAAGTATAGTCATTGTCCGAACTCAATCCGATATTAAATTTGGACAAGACTAGCTTGTCCATATCCGTTTTACTTAAATTCGGGTTGTTTGATTGTCCAAATTTATCGCAATCTTGAAAACTTATTTTCTTATATAGAATGTCTCATCAAATATTAAAATATAAGCATATTATAATCTCATATGATGTAATTTGAAAAAGTAACGTAAAAGTCTTAACATATATTGCAAACTATAAATTGTTGTAACATTATACAAACAATTAATCTAATTAAACATTTAATGTCTAGAAACAAATTTTTGTATATAAAAAGAAACTAAATTTTATTTTATTTTAAAATCAAAGATATCCCATATGATGTAATTTGAAAAAGTAACATCAAAGTCTTAACATATATTGCAAACTATAAATTATTGTAACATTATACAAATAATTAATATAATTAAACATTTGATGTCAACAGACAAATGTTTGTACATAAAAAGAAACTAAATCTTATTTTATTTTAAAATCAAAGATATTCTTAGTAGATTAATTTCTACATGTATTAGAGTAGATTAATGTTTGTTAATCAATTTAATAAGTACTAAGGGTCCAAAATGGCTTTTAGCAAAGATAATTTTAAGTGTATTGAAAATTTGAATTGGGTCCGGACTGGGTTTGGGATTATAGGACCTTGTCCAGACCCGACCGAGATTTAAATTTGGACAAGATGTTTTTGTCTAGACTTGATCCGAATTTGTTAAAACATTATCTGAATCCTTTTTAATTCTAGACTGGACAAAACTGGGCTGATAGGTTTATACATTAAATTGCCAGAGCTAAATATATCCAAGGCTTATATAATTTAAGAGGGTACTCAAAACATCTATAGTCAAAATGGTCGATGCCAATTGCCAAAAGCAATTAAGTTGTGAATTCATGTTGAAGTCAACGGTACTATTGTTGTACTAATTCATGATGGACTTGAATTTTCTACCAAGGCAATCATAATTAATCTTGGGTGGTTAAAAATTCTTTTTTTTGATTCATTGTTATGATTTTTGTTCTTGAACCATCATCGATCATCTTAACGATCAACGACGGTTCCAATCAAATTTCTTTTGCTCTTTGTTCATTCAATATACAACAAATCTAATTAGATTTATAGAGATTGATCCATCATTGTTGCGGTGCATTTTCAACAACGATGTTGCGTGGATTTATGCGAGCGCACTGGATTGATTTATCTTTAGTTCTTACTTTATAGTTAGTTTTATTCCCTAGTTGGAAGTCTTTGATTTATCTTTTCCTTGTTGAGAAGTTTTTAGGTTTTCTCTTTGTTGGGAAGTTTTATTATTCGTTTTGTGGTTATAATACTTTTGTATATTGTCATGAGTTTCAAGTTTCAACATTGTAGAGAACAGTCCTTGATTGTCAAACTGTTTCAGTTTTTGAAAAAAAACCAAATTAATGGTAGTTTGTTTGCACAAATAGGATTAATGAATCAATGTACTTGATTATATGTTGAACCATGAATGATTAATGAAATTTCTTTCTTTTTTTTTGCAAACAACATATGTACTTTATTGTAAGTTTTCTCAAGTACATCTTTAAGAAACGAGGGTTCAACAGACCACTCGAACCGAAAAAAAAAAACTAGCTTCTCTAGCAACAGTATGGGCCGTTAAATTCGTCGATCTACGGATATAAAAACATGAAAGGACCTCAAGTCTGTTAACAATGTTTTACAACCACTCATTAAGGAACCATAATAAGAAAGATCTTTAGAACCCTTTCTTAATGCACAAAAACCACTTGGGCATCTAAGTCAATAGCCCCATGAGGTTGACGCATTTCCTTAAGCCAGCTAAGAGCTTCTCTAAGTCCCAATGTTTCTGCCTTTGATGGGTCAAATACTGTAACGACCCAAATTATTAATTGTCATTATTTATGACGTTATTAAAGAGATATCCTTAAGCCAATAGATTTAAGTTCACAAGAATATCTATGAAACTATAAATGGGTTCTGTAACGACCTGGCCCCGACCTATGGTCGGGTCACTCGACCCAGACCGCCACTTGGACCCAATACATGAACCAGGCCCAAATAACAGTTTGGCACGCCTAAACAAATAAACCTGCGGAATAAATATAAAGAAATATCCTAAAGCCAAAAGATTTAAGTTCATAGAATATTAATAAAACTATACATGATATATATCAACTCAAAGCTCACATCAAATGAAGACTTCAAGCTCGTTTCTCCCTTGTCTCAATTCTAGCGCACTCGTCAATGAACCTGTATTGTAAGTGGGGTGAGCTAAAAGAATCAACGGAGCTCAGGAATGCGAAAAACCCGCTCAACCATCAAATATGCAAGTAATACCTAATAAGCATGCATAGTCTAGCATGTATTTGAAAATAAACAAGGATTCATTAAATAGTTGCATGGTAGCAGGATTTAAAAAAAATAGACTTATAATAAACTATCAAGTACTATCATAGACATAAGATTCGTAAGTCACAAATTGTAACAACAATAATCATGAATAACATTAAAGATATTGAAAAATCATTTCATAATTTCAAACTTTCATATAAATGAGGGGGTTTCGCGAGATTATGTACTATAAAATATAATAATATGATAAGTCGATGTTCCATTCAATGCATACTAGATATTGACAAGAATCCGGTGACCGATTCTCCTACTCTCAAAGTGATGGAAACAACCAGCTAGCACACAGGCCTTATGTGCCTTCTCGTTTGTCCCATTAAATCAACAGTAGGTTCGTCCAAGCCATCACCGATGCACATCTCTATGTCTCAAGAGTACAAGAGAAGGTAACTCCAACTCATGTCCCTACGTGACATACTTATGAATTCAATTAGTCAAGTAAAGTCCTCGGTGGTAAACTCCACACCCTGGGGTGTTAACGACCCTCGGTGGTAAACTCCACACCCTGGGGTGTTAACGACCTTCGGTGGTAAACTCCACACATTCTGGGGCCATGAATAACAGTGCATTCACATTCCATAGATTCGTAGATTCGAGCCAATACCACGACGCAACCCATAAATCCCAAGTCTTTAATTCAAATTATGAATCCTAAGCATAACTAATAATCATGCCATATGTGATAATTGAGCAAGCTCCCCACTTACCTGCACTCGTCGCAAATCCTAATCTCGATCCTCTCGCGTTTGGGCTCGATGTGAACTGTCTCGCAAATCTAGACAATTTGAAATAATAATTACTTTATGTATCTACAACCATACAAGTTTAACATTAATTGTCTAGACCTTAGAGATTCACCCTATTTTATAGCTGACTTCGCTAAAGGTCATTCGCGACTTTAAAATCAACACTTAAAATTAGAATCAATGATTCGAGTAAAATAGGAATGCAGTGATGTAAAACAAGGAAAATCCTCTAAGACTTAGTTTTTCCAACATAAATCGAAGACATTCGATTAATTTTAATTAAAAAGATCCAAATCACCATACAAGACTCAATTTAGACTTTAAATTCTCAAATGACAATATTCAGTCAAAGTCCACAAATTTATCGAATAAGTTTATTTCCCAAAGAAAGATTCAAACTCCCTTTTTTAAATCTCAACTCAACCTTAAATGCCATATCTTTATCAATAAACTCTAACTGCGTTCAATTTGCTAAAATCATGGGAAAAACTCATTTCAAGACTAGATCTAAGAAATATTGAACAAACTTTGCAAATCATCAACTCTTATTACTAATACCAACACCAAGACAATAAATCTAGAGAGTATTAGAATCTCACCATGCCTTCAATGGAATCTTTGACTCAAAATCCTTTTCAAAATCTCATTCTAACATAGATCAAATCTTTCCTTTCTTATTTTCTTTTCTATTTTCCTCGCGTTCTTGCCGATGTCGATGCCATCGACCCTTTGGTCTCCAAATCTTCAATAAATAATAAAGAAATCAATGAGGGAAGTGAGGTTGTATCTCTCTTGAACTTAAATCCTCCTCTTGCTCTCCTCCTCTCTATGGGGGTGTTTAACAAGATTGAGGCTAGGGTTTTCTTTGATTTGCTTAAATAGCATTAGGGTTAGGGAAGGGGAGGGTGTGTTACCTTCTTGAATGTTTAAATGGACTTCATCATCATCTTCATCATCATCAACCTTCCTCCACTTCTCTCCCATCACAAGTTTGGAGTTTCAACACAAAATGGGCTACAAACTTTATAAAAGGTTTATATAGGTAGGGTTTTAGAGTAGGGTTGTGTACAACCTTGTTATTTTACCAAAATACCATTATGGGCCTCCATATCATTTACATCCACTCAACTCTTGTTAGGCCCAATATTTATTTATCCTAAGTTATACTTTTCACACTTAAACAATTCACAAAGCACACTTGCACACATTCAGTATTGAAAATCACTAAATTACCCTCGAGTCGAGTCAAGTAGAATTCGGGTCGTTACAGGTTCGTATTGAGTTAAACTATTAAAACTTCCAAGTGGATCAATTAAAGGTAAGTAGGTTTCAAACTACCTAAAGACTTATTTTAATTACAACCCAAGTTTAATAGTTTCAAAATCGAATATACATGACATATATCAACTCAAGACTTACATCAAATGAAAACTTCAAGCTCGTTTCTCCCTTGTCTCAATTCTAGCGCACTCGTCGATGAACCTGTATTGTAAGTGGGGTGAGCTAAAAGAACCAACGGAGCTCAGTAATGCGGAAAACCCGCTCAACCATCAAATATGCAAGTAATACCAAATAAGCATGCAAAGTCTAGTATGTATTTGAAAAACAAACAAGGATTCATTAATTATTAACATGATAGCAGGATTTCATAAGAAATAGACTTATAATGAACCATCAAGTACTATCATAAACATAAGATTCGTAAGTCACAACTAAATAGGAATTCATCCTTTCATAACAAATACCACGTATTCATAAGCCATCAAATTGTAACAACAATAATCATGAATAACATTAGAGAGATTGACAAATCATTTCATAATTTCAAACTTTCATACAAATGAGGGGGTTTCGCGAGATTATGTACTATAAAATATAATAATATGATAAGTCGATGTTCCATTCAATGCATACTAGATATTGGCAAGAATCCGGTGACCGATTCTCCTACTCTCAAAGTGATGGAAACAACCAGCTAGCACACAGGCTTTATGTGCCCTCTCATTTGTCCCATCAAATCAACAGTAGGTTCGTCCAAGCCATCACCGATGCACATCCCTATGTCTCAAGAGTACAAGAGAAGGTAACTCCAACTCATGTCCCTACGTGACATACTTATGAATTCAATTAGTCAAGTAAATCCCTCGGTGGTAAACTCCACACATCCTGGGGTGTTAACGACCTCGGTTGTACCACAACATTCTGAGGTATTCTTTAAGACCCTCGGTGGAACTCCACACATTCTGGGGCCATGGATAACAGTGCATTCACATTCCATAGATACGTAGGTTCGAGCCAATACCACGACGCAACCCATAAATTCAAAGTTTTTAATCCAAATTATGAATCCTAAGCATAACTAATAATCATGTCATATTTGATAATTGAGCAAGCTCCCCGCTTACCTACACTCGCCACGAATCCTAATCTCGATCCTTTCGCGTTTGGGCTCGATGTGAACCGTCTCGCGAATCTAGACAATTTAAAAGAATAATTATCAATGTTGATATCTCCAACTCATGTCCCTACATGACATACTTAAGCTCAATACTCGAATTATGTTGTTTCAAGCTCAAGAGATGTAAAACCTCACTTCCCTCCTTAATTTCTTTATTATTTGTTGAAGATTTGGAGACCAAAGGTCGATGGCATCGACAGCGGCATGCACGCGAGGAAAATAGAAAAGAAAATAAGAAAGGAAATATTTGATCTATGTTAGAATGAGATTTTGGATAGGATTTTGAGTCGAAGACTCCATTGAAGGCATGGTGAGACTCTAATACTCCCTAGATTTATTGTCTTGGTGTTGTATTGGCAATGAGAGTTGATGATTTGCAAAGTTTGTTCAGTTTTTCTTAGACCTAGTCTTGAAATGGGTTATACAAATTTTTAAGCTTTATGATAACGAGTACTATGGATGAATCAATTTTGTTTTCCATAGTTTGATGGTATATGAAAGGGTTTTCTGCATTACCGAGCTCCGTTGGTTCTTTTAGCTCACCCCACTTACATCTCAGGTATCCACGACAGTGCTAGGTTGAGGCAACGGAGAGACGAGCTTGAAGTCTCCTCTTGATGTGAGCCTTTGTATATATATATATCATGTATATTTGATTTTAAAACTATCAACTTGGGGTTAAAATTAGAATAGATCTTTGGGTAGCTTGAATCCTATGTATCTTTAGTTGATCCATTTCAGAGATTATAATAAATTTGTTTAGTTTAAAGGAGCATGAACAGATGTATAATTTTTATAAATGTTTTATGAACTTAAATCTATTGGCTTAGGATATTTTTTATATTCTTTCCGCAATTATTATCCTTTGTTTAGCCAATGTGTATTCCACAGGTTTATTTGTTTAGGCGTGCCGCTGCACCGTTATTTGGGTCCGGTTGTGTATCGGTCTAAATGGCAGTCTGGGCCGGGCGACCTGACTCTAGGTCGGGGACGGGTCGTCACATTATTACAGGCGTGGATGCCAGCAGGGACATTCATGGGTCCCGCAGCGAGGACAGAGCACGACCGACTTAGGTATAGATGTAACATCCCTCGATTTCTAACCTGACTTGTGTGACACGTGTCAGGACCGTGACTCGGCCACGCGATACTGGACTGTATTTCGAACCTTGGGAGTCGACACCGAGGTAATTTTATGATTCTTTGATGTTTGTAATAATATTATAGTTTAAATGTGTATCACGGGCCGTTCAGGCAATTTTCAATGAGAGTGAGGTCCCGCCTAGGTAACCAGGGGAGAAAATACAGTAAAAAGATAATTAAGATAATTATTTAATAATTGTATAGCTCAATTGTGTGAGATAAAAGTAAAAGTGTGCGCGTGGCGGGAAAATACGGACCGAGGAGGTGAGATGGGTCGGGGAAATGTTTGGAAAATATACGGGTGTTGGGTTAAAAGTTTTGCATAGTGACACAATCAAATAATGGGGAACACTTGGGTTTAACTTTGAGATGTGTGGGGTTGGTAAAAATGGGTAGACACAATTATCCTACCCATTTAAATATTCAAACACCACACCCACTCCCATTACTCACATCTCCTCACACCCCACCCACTCCCATCACTCACCACCCACCCCATCACTCACGTCACTCTCTTACACTCCCACTCACCTCATGTCACTCACCTCACCCTCTCCCATCTCATTAAACACATCTCACTTGTCTCTCACGTTCTCTCTTCACCGTCTCTCACTCTCTCATTCACGAGCTCTCCTTGCCCATTCCTCACGGTCTCTTCTCACCCCTCCTCGCCGGTGACCGGAGTTGAGACGCCGGAGGTAAGCACTCATCTTCTTTTCTCGAACTCTCGGTTCTCTCTCTCGGTTTGCTCTCTCTCTCTCCCTCTCGGTCCTTCTTTCACTCTCGGGTTGCTCTCTCACTCTCGGCTCTCTCTCACAACTACTGGCCCTGGCCGGACCAGTAGTGGCCAGGGTTCGCTCCTCACTGGAGGTTTCTCTCTCTACATCTCGATATCTCTATCTCTTCCTCTCCATTTCTCTCTCTTGGCTCACGGTGGTCATGCATGTGTGTACATGCGTGGGCTGTTGGGCGGCTGCCGTGACGGGGATCGGTAGTGGACGACCTCCGGTGACTCATCGGAGTCCAGACCATCCCGGAGCAACCCCCCCTCATGGTCCATGCAAAGTCCCTACTAGTGTACACACACAATAAGTTGGTTTTATAGAGTTGTTGCCCTATCGCCGGAAAACGCCCTCACAGGCGGCGCCACCGCCGGACCACCATGACCGGGACGCTGTCGGGGACCCCACCAAACTCATATGTGGGTCCCACAACTTTAAAAGTGGCCGAAAACAGTTTCATTCCGAACTAAAGAGTCGTTATTTCAGGTGTTTTGTATGTCGAAGCCTCGCCAGAAACCGCCACTGCCGGCGGTCCTACCAGTCGAACCATGACCGGTGAAGGTTGTCGAGATCTCACCTAACATTGGTTGACATCTCGCAGCCCTTGATTAAGTCCGAAACAATTTTAGTAAGGCGTTTTGACGTGATTTCATGTGTTGCCGTCGTCAAGTCGTAATTTATGTGTGTTGACGAAACTTCAGAACTAGTGGAGGGTTTTCCCGGCATTACCCATGCCACGATAACCCTTCCTCCAACATTGGACAACACCAACGAAGTTCCATGTTAGTTTGTACATGTCAGTTCGGCTTTCATGAAGAGTTATGCTTGAGTATTGGTTGGTATTCAAACATTGCTTGGCGATGAATGGCTATGACGTCGTGGTCATGTCGTCGGTCCTCAAGACCATGACATGACCCACATACGACTGAGTCGAGCCCATGATTCGCGATGAGATTCATATATATTGTGTTTTCAAAACCCAAGAGAGAGATAGTATTCCTTTATCGAGTAAATTGTCGTGTCGTTCGAGTCATTCAAAACATTGAGGAAAATGATAAGTTTAAATCTAGTTTAGTAAATAACTTGACCTATTAATACGAGTTTCCAACCTTGTCAGGTAACGGAAAACTCGGGGATACGCGTTAGGAGTCGCGGAAGTGTTATACGCGGATTTCGATAGTTCAGGTAAGTACACTTGCCTTAAAAAACATTTGTACGTTAGTAAGCCAGCTAAGAAAATATCATGTGATTCATTTTCATTTCTTTGTGTTTGTCATTATCAAATTATTGGCTTTCCATTCCATATTCCTTGTATGTGTGTTCTTGGCATAAGTGTGTGTCTCGAAGGTACATGCGGCCTGCACTAGAAGGGATAAAACGCGGGCACTCGAGCGCAAGAGTGTTTGACCACCCCTAGTGATTGTGTGATACCATGTACTGGATTGTTGTGGATTGTTGTGGATTGTTATGGTATTGTTGTGGAATTTAGACCACTTATTGCCTCTCTTGACTCGTAGAACACGCATGTTTCGATTGCTATCATTTCCAGTCTGTTTATCATGCATTCTTGTTTATTTAAATTCCTATCTTTCAGTACCCGCATGATATTTAGACTGTCTTGTTTGTTATTTCATGAATTACTGTTATATTCTTCTGGTTTTACTTTCGATTTCTCTCAGTTGCTCACCGTCTAGTTTGTGACGGTGGGTGCAGATAGGACGGAGAGCAGTAGGGGCAAGGGACCTTGCCTAGGAGACTTTTTGTGAGCAGCTGGACGTGAGGTACCGAGATGTAGGCTCATGTTTATTTCATTTTGTATGACATTTATATATATGTTTGTTTTGGAACTGGGGAATATGTTTTGAGGTGGATTCCATCAATCCATTTTGTTGACGTGGATATGACTATATCGGGGTTTTCCACATTTATATAGATTCCTAATTTCCATTTGATTGAGTTATTTCCCAATATTTGATTAGAATTTGATTTTGCTTCCGCTGTGTTATAATTGAATAACTTTTTCATAAATCTTGAAATTTTGATAATTTGAGGCTGACTAAGCTCGTCAGGTTCGCTGAGGAACTGACTTGGGACCTGCACGAGTCTAGGCTGGGCGTACCCAAATACATTGGGAATTTGGGGCCGTCACAATAGAGTCCATTTTGGTGTGCTTTCATTGTGTATTTGCGATGTATATGTTCAATTTAGTTAAATTGCATCGCAATATGTGTGTTTATATTGTTTATTGCCGAGTGAGCTGGTGTGGTAGATATTTGCTACATATAGTGCACAAACACGGGTATCGGGCAATGAATGACTAGTACACTAGGCTGGGGGACTTAACATACATAATAAATGATAAAATACAGTAAATAACTCATGATAAATGACGTTGAGGTGATTGGTACGTTGTTGTGCGAGAATGACACAATTTGTAGCTCAGAGTTGGGTATTGGAACGCCCAGAGTTCAAAAATTGGTGACAAAGAATAGGGTCAAATGACCAAGATATGGGTTAATTTTTGTCACATTGGAGGACATTTTGACCCCATCTCAGCCATTAAACATGCATTGTGATATGGGTGTGAGACATGATGACAAATTTTGTATATATATATATATATGGTGACATTTCATTTCTCACCAACTTTTCTCTCTCCTTCATTGTAAAATCCAAAAATTGTGAGAGTGTTGAGGGTTTGGAGTGATTCAAGTGATCATTTGAAAGCTTAAGAGTGAAAGGAAATCAAATACAAGGTTAGCTCTTCGATCTCCATCTCCTTCTCTACGTTTCAAGGTATTTTTCAGGGATTTCAACGGTGGTTTTAGGTTGTGGATTTGAGCACACCAGTGAGATTGATGTGTTGCTATGGTTTTGAGGTTTCAAATGTGGATTTGGTGTTGTGGTGGTTGTTGTTTTGAGGTTTCAAATGTGGATTTGGTGTTGTGGTGGTTGTTGTTTTGGTTTCCAAGTGATTTTTCAGGTTTTTGGTCGAAAAACTTGGGGTTTACATTTCGGACACATTTAGTCGAGGGGTTTTAGTTGTGTGAGCTTGATTGAGTATATAATAGGTTGATGGAGCGAGTGCGGATCGCGGCGACGAGTCTAGGGGGTTCCAAAACTAGGAAAAACCACCTCTGCTCCAGACGTCGCCAGGCGCACCGTGGAGGCCAAAGGCCCACGATGCCACTCACGTCGTCTGGGGCAGAGCCGAAATATGAGAAATGAGAGTGACATTTTTGGAGGCACCACAAAGAAGAAAAATATGGCGGCGCCAGTCACGACACCTAGGACGCCGTGTGTGACGACCTTTCCCTAACCTAGGGTCAAGTCGCCCGGCCCAATACCGTTACCTAGACCCGATACCTGAACCAGGCCCAAATAACAGCTTGGCACGCTTAAATAAACCTGCGGAATAATCATTCTAACAAGATATATGATAATATGAGTGTAAAAGTTAATCATAATAAAATCATATAATCCCGTATATAATAATAAGATCTATCATCTTAAATATTTAAAAGTCTCATACAACTTCATAATAATAATATAAAGGTTCAAAACTACCCATTAACTAATTCTCAAGCTATAACCCAAGTACGAGGTTTACAAAACGATTAATATTGATAATAAACTAGTATTATATGAGTCTCACATATGAAGGCACTTCAAGATAAATCCTTTCCCTTGCCTTTCTTGTCTATCGCGCTGGTAGAGGGACCTGTGGGGTAGAGTGGGGTGAGCTAAAGAACCAACGATGCTCAATAAGAGGAAAGACTCGCTCAAACACTAAATATGCAAGTACTACCTAGTACTCATGCAAATTCTACATGACATCCAATCCATACGCATAACACAACATGTAATAACCGAATAAATGTAAATCATAACAAAATTATAAGCATATTAATTGAACACATAATTCGATACAATTAAAGACATGGTTCATGCTCATCGTAGTTATGAAAATGGATTCATATTCCAAGAAGAATGAGTAACTAATATTTCCATTTCCAAATTAGACATCCAACAATTTTCGTATCAATATTTCATGTCGTATTCCATTCACATTACTATACATAAAAACATAACAGTTCTACAACACATTTGATAAACATCCATTTATGTCATGCATAATAATATTCATCATTATTCATTTATAAAATCTACACATGACATACATATAAAGTCAAATGAAAGATTTAAATGAAATGCGATATATATACATATTAATATAAGTCCTTGTTTCATTCAATGCGAACTAGATATTGGTAAGGATCCGGTGACCGAATCATCTATTTTCGAATTGGTACAATAACTAGTGGAAACGCAATGGCCGTTACACCCTCTAAATAATTGCACCAAAATAAAAATAGATTCATCCAAGCCGTCACCGCTACACGTCTCAAAGAATCATCAAGTAGCAAAGGATGGAACTCCAAACCCTTACCCTCAAATAATTCACCTTATGCATTCAATTAGTCAAGTAAACCCTCGGTGGTTAACTACCACAACATTCTGGGGCGTCCAAGATATAGACTACTTGCTAATTTGGCCCGCGGTGGAACTCCACACATTCTGGGGCACCGAATAACATAAAAGGCAAAATAATGTATTCACAATTCCATAGATAATAGAGATCCAAACCAATATCACGACGCAACCCATTCTCAAGTCATTACATTCAAAACATGCATTCCTAATTATCTAATAATCAAGCCATATTTAATGCATGAGCGAAGCTCCCCACTTACCTGGACCCGTCGCGACGCCTATACCGACTCCTCGTACGTTTGGGGTCCCACGTGAACCGCCTCGCGAATCTACGCAATTTATACAATTCTATATAAGACTACATAAGCATTTTACTCATTTAAAGTTGAATATTTTAATTTTTAATTCATATTTGGGGACCCAAAAGGGTGTGGGTACTACATGTTGTGCCGTTTATGGGCTTTGTCGAGGGTGTCGATGCCCCTCGTAGGTTTATCCTATTTTTATTTTATTTTATTTTATTTTATTTTCAATTTATTTGGCCAGGGACCAATTTGGTCCCTGTTTGGTGGTACAGGGACCAAATTGGTCCTTGTTTAGTTGGCCAGCGGTCATCCCAGCCCCTGGTCAACGTCCACCCAACCCCTCCAAGAGCAGATTGGCCCCTGGAAAGGTCCAGGGGCCTGTCGCCCCTTTGACCAAACCAGGGGCAGACGCCCCTGGTGTCTCTGCCCCCCTTCACGGGTGGGGTTTCCCCCACCCCACCAACCCTCGGATCTATGTCCGAGGCTGGTCCCCAGTGCTCGCCGGCACTGGGGACCCCTCCACCGCGGCTCACTCGCCGCGGTGGCGGTGGTGGTGGCGATGATGGAAGAAGTGGGGTGGCTATTGCCACCCCCTTCTTCCTCACTGTTTTGGGGTGGCTAAAGCCACCCCCCCATAATAACGACGCGCGCCGAGAGCTCCGAAGTGCCACCAGCGCGCCTCGAAACCAAGAGCTCCCATGGGAGCCGCCACCCCTCTTCCCCCTTCCTACACAAACAAACAAATCAAAAGAAGAAGAAAAGAAAGAAAAGAGAAAGAAATGAAAAAAAGAAAAATCACCACCAAAAGATTACCTCCCCCTTTGTTGTTCAAGCCTCCTCTTCTTCTCCTCTCTCTCCAAGTTTAGGGTTTCAACACAAAAGAGGCTACAAACTTATAAAAGGTTTATATAGGTAGGGTTTTAAAGTAGGATTGCTCACAAATTCAACCCCAAATTACGTAAATACCCCTATGCGTCCAATTTCCTCATTAAGCCCATTTCAACTATTTTCACTTGGTCCAAATCTTGTTAATGTTAAATTTTTTTTTTGTGTAACAATCTCATTTGTTCACATAATTTAATATAAAATTACGTGGACACGCCATGTAGAGTTGAAATCGGAGGTGTCTTCGGCGGCATCTGGGATAATTTTGAAATAAAATTTATCAATTGGGGTTCATCCTAGGGACTTGTATAATTTATTTGGGATGTTTAAATGATGATTTTATCGATAAATTGGGGTTTTGAATAAAGAGATACAAGGTTTGGGAATTTGTTTAGTTGATCTGGGATTTATGTTTTAGGTTGATTTGATGACTATTGGGACACACATTTGAGGCGTGATTTGGAAGTGGGGCATGGTTTGAGGTGTGTAATGTCCCAACTAAAATTCAATTTAGTAGTTACTGCTTGATTATTTGAATTCTGTCCAGTTTATTCAATAATCTTTATTTCCTGAATTCTTTACGGTAGTTGAGTTTACTCCAATCTCATGTTTATTCATTGGGGGCATAGGGTCCACTAGACCATAACATGTGTTCTAGTCATGTGCCGGTGAATATGCTACCTGGGTGTGCTAGACTTATGTGGTGCGTTGTGGGTTTATGTCGGCTAGCTAGAGGGTCTAAGGTTATCCGTTCGAGGTATCCTCATGGGCCATGCCTGGCGGATAGCTCAAAGTATGGCTCTAGTCTGACTTTGATTATGCACGTACTTTGTTTTCATGTTATTTATATTCATGCGATGATCTGTAACGACCATATTTTAATCTAGGGCACCGCCGGCTAATCCCGTAATTAAGCCCTAAATTACAATATGTAGGACCTAATTACGTATTAGTCAGCCTGAACTACCGATTATGTCGTGGATTGGACTCAGGGATAAGAAAATCCCCTATCACTACTATTCATCATTTTATAAGAATTATCAAGTTAGCGGAAGTCTTTAACGTATTAGTGGAAGCATTTTATATAAATCATAAATGTGAAAACCAATAAATAACAATCACGATATAAATATGCAATAAACGACGAGCATATAGACGAAGTGAAAGTCAAAAATCGGGTGAACTAACTCTCGTCCCAACAAATAACCCAAGTAAAAGACGTATATAAGCATAATACAAAAATATGACCTACATGTAAACAACTTCGCATTTACGAGCTTAAAGTAGTCACCGATCTTCTCCTTGCTCGATCTAGTGCTGCTCGACGGACCTACACCCATCGTCACAAACTAGACGGTGAGTATAGTGATATTTAAGTGATAACCAGGGAATTTTATACTATATTTCCAAAGTAAAGACAAATATTTAAATGCATAATATAGTAGAAAAAGGTGTTTAGAAAGTAATGCATGTAAATATCACAATTAACAGAATTAGATAGACTGACATAGGCTAAGTCGAGATGATCTACGTCCGGTCAGTAGTGAGAAATATCAACCAGCCTTTTCCACTATCGTATGGAGATACTCTCAACATACTTTGTAAATTTTGAATATATATATAACTTGCCGACAACCACGTAGTTCAAGCTACGTGATGCCACCTAAGTAATAGTGGTGAGTGCCGAAAACCCCGAGGTCCAGTGACCCCGTGAATCCACCTATCTCTTGTGCAATGGACACTAGATAATCTCCAACTTTTGTTTCAAGGATTTTTATTTCTAATGTTCTACGATATCAACAATAAGTTAGGCTACGAAGCCCCAAAAGAAATGGAATACAAAACCAATTACCACAGTAACCCTAGTGCATGCATTTCTAACATCAATTATAACATAATTCACAACAAAATATGACATCAAGAAAATGAGTAAATGAAACTATCACAAGGCATTATGCTATTTCAACATTCAATTTGAACAGAGCAAGGAAAGAATGATGATAGATTACTAACAACAAGTCGTCAAATTGACTGAAAAGTGAAATAACATGAATGAAATAAAGTAGAGAGTTCCCACAATTTCACTTACAAGTTACATGATAGCTATGGTTGTCCAACCTCGCGACGCTTCGACTAGCGCTCCCGAACACCCGTAACACCCATAGGTCCCTGAAACGTCATTTCATATCATTTATTTATTAATATTTTTTTACATATATATATTTTATATTATTATTATTATTTTTGTATATATACAGATATGTGTATGTGTATATATATACATGTATGTATATATATACATACATGTATATATTATGTATACATATACATATATACATGTATGTATATTCCTATATATATGTATAAATGCATATATATGTATATATTATATTTATGATTTATTGTTATTTTGTTACTATTCCTCTTATATATATTATATATATATATTATTGAGTCGGGTCGGGTCTGAGCCTTGGCCAGGGTATCGGGTCGGGGAGCCGACCCCGACCTAGCTCTGGCCTGGCCCAGGAAGAAGTGCACACCAACTCGTGTGCATCTTCTTCCCACGCTAACCAGAGACTCTCTGGTTCGCGTGGGCGAGAACATTTTTTTTTATTGAACCGAGATGGGAGGGAAGGGAGACGACGACCATGTCGTCTCCCTTCTCTGGACGAATTGTAAGAGCAATTCGTCCGCTCCCCCCCTATGCCACCATCACTGACCGCCACCATCAACAATAACAACACTACCTTACCTCGCCTTAAGCCGCGCCTCAAACCCTCGATCTCCTTCTCTTATGACTCTCTTTCTCTCCCTCCCGGACTCTCTCCCTCTCTCGATCTCTCTTCTTTTCTTCCTTGTGTGCAACGGTGGTGTTTTTGTTGGTGCTTTGGGGGGTTAAATGACCATTTTACCCCTCCAACCCTATCCTTTTCCATATAAGCCAATGCCCCTTTTTGTCATTTCTCAATATTTTATTTTATTTTATTATTTTATTATTTATTTATTTATTTCTGATTTTTAAATGTATATATATTTATATTATATATATGTATATATATAATTATATATGTGTCCAATTCAATTTAATTAATTTGTGACTATAGGCTATGATTTAATGTGCATTAATTTAATTACATTGCATTTAACTAACTTTAGACTTACCACAAGTCTCTCTACCCCGGTACCTCGACTTGCGCGTGACTTGAAGCATGTCCCCCAATCGCGCTCGGCGTCGATAGGCATCGTATCGGCTTAGTGACTACACACATACAAAACACTAGGAAATACATCAATACAAATATAAAATTTACCTCGGCCACATGCATCGGTCTAGGGGTGGGCACGGGTCGGGTTTGGGTCAACTCGACCCGATGCATGACGACCCGACTCGGGTCGGGTCGGTATAAAAATGACCCATCACCCGACCCACTAGACAAGACACCCTACTCACCCGACCCATAGGTTCAAAAACCACAAAAATCCTATAAAAACCATGATGACAAATACTACTAATATAATCCCATCAATACATGGGTCGGGTTTTGATGACCCGACTCATTTTCTCAACTCATCTTACCCGCCACACCCGCCACCCGATTCGGGTGACCCGACCCGAGATGGGTTCTCGGGTTTCGTGCCCACCCCTACATCGGTCTGTGTGCGCATCTCATGTGGGTCCCACGTCACGGGTTGGTGATCCTGATTAAGAAGTTAATCAAGATTAGTAAAAATTGGGCCGTGACATGATCTTCCATAGTTGTCTGTATTCTTTATTTCACATGTTTATTTATAGTATTTTGATTTTAGCAGTTTTATTTATGTATTTACTTGGTGAATTTCCTTGGGATTACTCACTCTGGACTCGTCATCTACTTTTTGTGATGTCTTAAGTGAGATCCTAGTATGAGCAGAGGGAAGGACAAGCTTGAGGACTATCTGTGATTGATTATGTTTGCCTTACTCATACGTTTGATTATATTTATTGTTTTATATTGGGTATGGGTTGTGAGAGATACATTTTGACCTGTATATGACTTGGAGGTTTAACTTTTGATATTTTGAGAATTTCACTTGATATATATGTATATATATGGTTTACATTTTGGTATGATTTTTCACATTAGATTAATTGATATTAAAACTGCTATGTAATATCATTTTGATGATTTGAATCTTCCGTTGCATATTTTGAGGTTAAATGATAATAACGAGTCATAAGCTAACTTGAATCTATAATTATTAATAAACAACCTAAAGTTAGCAAGATTTTGATTGGTATTGAGATATGAGTGCTTGTGGGATACAGTTGGAAGGTGAGTTGGCTAGGTTGTGGGCCTGCGGTGTACGCCGTAGCGATCGATGGATTTGGGTAGTTCAATTCAATCTTACAAACACCCCCATGAGCTCTCTGCCACTCTAATAGAAAGTTTCTCCTCGTACAATCTTAGGTGGAGCTAGACATTTGTTACTCCAAACCATTGAATTCTTATTATTCCAAGCATTCCACATCACCATGGTTCCCAACTCTACTACTTCCTTGAGAAAGTAAACAAGAAAATTCTCCATCCATGATATGAAGGATCGGTCAGGTAATTGAACATCTTGAACCCCCACCTCGACCCAACATTGCCTTACCAGTGCACACTCTACAAACACATGATAAACATCCTCCGCATCGCGTTTACACATAGCACATATGCCATAATAAGGACTTTTCTATCTTGAAGGTTTAATCTGGTTGGGAGATAATTTTTAACAACTTCCAAATGAAATTAAGACCTTATGTGGTATTTTGAGACTCCATAGATGGCCCCAGTACTCGAACTGCAAGGGGGTTGTACTTTTGACTGTCCAACAAGTTCTCGATACCCATTATTCACCGTGAAGGTTCCCTTAGTGTGATGGCCCCAGTTCCACAAACCTAAAACTGGACCCCGCCCGGCCTAAACTTATGTAGGCCCTGAGTCCCTCTCGCACAGTTAATGCAAATCTAGTCAGCCTTACCTTACCTTTTCCATTCATACAATAATTTAATATGAGATTATTAATATTAGTGAGTTATTCAAAGATAAGTAGAATCATTTAACATCTCTAACTAATATAATCATCTCAAGACATAAGTTAGAGTAACCTAAAAATGTGGAAACCCAACAAATATATACATCATTACCAAAAGTCATACCATATGAAAGAATATCATCATATCCATGCCCGAATCTCTCATTTCCTAAAACTCAATTTCAAAATATATAATTATAGTAATACAAAATCAAACTTATGTTGAGTCCAATGATAGAAGAACTCTGCTATCCTTAAAGCAAATCAACAAGGTGAGGAGCTTTCCCTTTGCTCTACTGTAGATCTGCACTCAGTCAAACACAAGAATGACGAGTCCTAAGTAAGTAACGCTAAGCAGGATGTTTACAGTATTTCACAATAAATAACAATCAATATTCATGCTGATAGAAAGAAAAGGATAAGGAATGCATGAATAAATAAAGACTGAAAATAAATCTAAAAACAATCGATAATGAGTGTCCAGGAATAAAAAGAAAAGACGCAAGTAGTCTCGACTTAGTGAAACAGTCGTTTGAGCCAAGGAATAAGCATACCCCTTCTAAGATCGGAGTTTAGGACGTAGCCAACTTACACCATCCCAAAATTCACGCGAATAGGAACTCCTCAACAATCTAGTAAAGTAATTCTCATTCCGTATAGAACCACAAACCATACCGTGCATCCTAAATGCCTGGCCTCTAGTTTACAGCACTAGCTTAACCCGTAACTCTCAAGGATCACGTTGACTCACTTGCCTTTTGTAACGACCCGTTACCTTAAGCACGTGATTAGTGTTAATCCGAGTTAGCTCGTGGTTAAGCTCGATTTATCTCGATTAACGTGTGCGTGGAATTGTGTGATGTATTGTGTTTATATGGATTGTATTAGTATGTATAAATCAATAATTGAATTAATGAAGGAATATTTAATACCATGTGTGGATTAAGAAAGACATACATGAGATGCGGGATAGCGTTAATGACCGAGAATGTTTGGTGGAGGAATTACGTAGTGTAAATGAAATGATATATGTATAATGATGTATTATATATATATATATATATAAATATATTAAATGGAAAATACGGTTATAGTGTGATGTGTGGACATAGTGACACGAGGGGTTGATGCGGGACATACGTAAGTCACTAAGACGCGAGTATAGCAACTGGACTTGAAGGCATGCGTGGAAAGTGAAGAAAAATCAAGAAATAGTGTTTGGTCAGTAGCTAGGGCGTTGGATAGTGCGATAAGTGGGATAAGTTTGGAGAATCCTCGAGATGACGAGATGTGCATCTTGAGGCGGTGGTAACCGCCTCATTCACTGCTGGTGTATATATATATATATATGTAGAGAGAGAGAGAGAGAGAACAAGAGAGAGTCGAGAGGAGGAGAGCTCGTGAGCGAGAGGAGCTCAAGGTTAGCGAAGCCACGACGTTGAGGTGAGTGTGATTTTGGTGTGGCTGTCGAGTTGTTGTTGTTGCCGTGGTTGTGGTTGTTGTTGTGGTGGTAATTAAAATCACAACCAATATTTAATTCATCCAAAATCCCAATATAAATCAATATCAACTACAAAAACATCTTCAAAATTGTTAACTAAGTCGCATCACTTCAAATCACAAAAATCCTATCCCTATCCCAGCCGGTGGAATTTATCCCAAATTGACACAAATTCACTCAATACATCAATTCATAACAGTTGATACCAATTCTTATGAAAACCCTGTGAAAGAAACCGAAAAATCAAGATATTTCTAATTGAATTAAAGAAAGACACTCTGAATTAGATTTTACCAGATTCCGGGTTAAATCCCTGGTTTCACCGCAATAACTTGGCTCAAATTGACCGCTCGTGATGCTTTACTATTTTGCGGAGAGAAACCGGATGAAAATTGGACGTTGGAAGCTTCGCGTGCAAAAAATAGAGTTGAAGGGTTTCGTTTCAACGAAACTAAACTCTCTGTTGAAAAAAAAAACAAATGAATCGATCATTCTGTATGTTTCCTATATATATAAATTCTCCATAGCAGCTTAATTTCTTTTTATTTATTAATTCTTATAAATTCCTATTTTGACGATTTTTAACTTCCGATGCCCGTTTTGGATCCAATTTTTCACTAAATTGAGCCAAACTCCCAGCAAAATAGTCCATTTCCATAAAACGTCGTAATAATGGTCTTTGTCATACCAAAACCCCATATGTCTTATCTTTGTCCATGACATACCAACCTCTCATGGACTAATTTTTTTTTATCATACTTAACCAAACTTGTCGTACCACATCTTAATTATTGTAGTTTATTATATGTTGTCAGTGTTTGTGCTCAATTTGTCCATCGGACAACTAATTACCCGACACAGTTCGCCTCGACTCTCGAAAATCGCATTTCCTCGAGCCGAACCTATTTTTCGCGACAATGCTCTCACTCAAACGCCCTCACATGTTTGGAACATTGAAATCTAATTTTGGGTAAATAAATAATAATACAAAACACCAATAAAAAATAACATACATCGATTTTGACTACCGAGAATTGTTCACATGTATCACGGCAAGAGGTTCACATACTGTAACGGCCCAAATTAATTAAATCAGGATTTGGGTTAATCACGAGGATTAACGGGTAATTTGGGCGTTACGTGGATAGCTGGGTTAACTTGAAAATGAGTACCCAGGCTTATATTATGTTATTTGTGTATGTTGTATGTCTATTATTGTGATGGAAAAATTATTATTATTTATATAAACATCACATGTGTGTAACTTGATGTCGGGCGAGGTTGAGCGCCGGGGTTTCGTGGTGTGAGTCAGGCCAACGCGGGGGTTCAAAAGTAGTAAAGCCGGGCGTTGGGGTTAGATTATATTAAATTTATTAAGCATGACTAAGGTGGAAGATTTAATTTAATGGAAATTTAATATAACCTTAGGATAAAAATTATATTTGGTGCACTAAGTGTGGGACCACCTCGGGGTGCGTGCGGGACGCGAGGCACCGGGTGCCGAGTGGTCGGGAGACTAGTATGACCCTATTTATAAATTTTGGGAATTTATTGAGTAGATTTGGTAATTTATATAGGCCAAATCAATTGGAATTGTAAAGTCCTATAGTTGTGGCTGGATAAATTGGCATCAGTTGGATGTTCCTCGGGATGCACAACAAGGCAGTTTGAGGTCACCAGTGTTAAGATAAGGTGTTAGTGAGTTGGAGTGACACAGGGTGAACAGTGATCATCGGATTTGCCTCGAGATGGGTGTACACAGTTGATCAAGAACCCAACTATATATATACATGTTTGACCAGATCAAACAATGAAGAAAAAGGAAAATTGAGAGAGAAGAGGAGAGAGATTGGTGGGAGAAGAAGGAGAAGAGGAGGATCAAAAGCTGGAGATTGGAGAGGGATTTGAGACCAACAACAACAAGATCAAGGTATGTATTTATCAAAAATTTGGGTTGTTTGTGAAATGTTGTTGTGGGTTTGAAATTTGAGGAAATTCGAATTTGTGAAGTGTTAAATTCTGTATTTGGTTGAGATTTCATGTTTATGAGGTTGGTATAACATGAGTTGTGTATTTGATCAAGTTTGAGAGAGATTTGATGAATTTGTGAAAATGGGTTTTGAACATGATTTTTATGATTTGTTGAATTTGAGGTTTAAGCTCGATAAATTCGTGTTTAATGATGTTTTTGGGTGTCAATGAGGCATGTGGGAAGTGGGAAAATCGATTTGAATGGGTTTAGGAGGTGCTGGAATCCGAGAAATTTGAATCTGAAATGCTCGACGAGAGTGCTATTAGCGCTCTAATAGCTGGAATTAGCGCGCTAATTTCTTTTCGAAATGATGATGAATAGTGATAGAGATCAATTAGATCTCGCGCTAATTGATCTCATTAGCGCGCTAATGATCATACGGAATAGAATTTAGTGTGAAATTGGACATAATTGATTATAAACCAAATTATTGACCAATAAACCTTGAAATTTGGTCCCAGGAGTCTCAAGACGGTGGAATTGAGTCGGGAATTAGTCGAGGTCGAACCAGGGTATTTTCGGGGTTTGTTGAGCGCGGATTGAGGTATGTAAAACCCAATTGAACACCACTATTGCATTTTCTTATTTTATTCATTGAGCTTTAATTCTTTGTCAATCTAATTCCGATTGTGATGGGAACGGTAGCGTTCGGCGGTTTTTTCGGTGTGTGGGGTTTTTCTTCTCAAGTGTATTTGGTGACTAGGATACGATCAAGCGGGGTCTTTGGAGTAGGGTATGTGGGCCACCGATCCTAGCTTCATTTGGCGGTATTTATTTCACACCCATTTGTTTTTCGAGTGTTGATAGTCATGCATTTCCTTTTAGCGGTTACTGCATTATTTTTCTTGATAATTGCATGATTATTCCACACATTTATTTATTGGCTTCTACTCATATTCATAAATTGGGATGCCTTGTGGTTTCCCAAGGGATTTTACTTCTTGGACTCGTTATCTGGTTTTTGTGATAAGCGAGTGCGGATACCGATATCACGGGGGTAAGAAGATCTTTGGCGATTATATCTGTCTTGCCTACGTAGAAGCTCTTTGCTAGTGCGTATGTTGCTAGTGTAGTATGTTGATATTTTGTATTACTTTGGGATGAGATACTACAACCACTTCCATACTTGTATATATATTGGTATAGTTGATCGCCAATATGCAAGTATAGCCGGGTTTTCCACTATAGATTGAATTAAATAACTTTATATAATGTTTCTTTTTTTTAAGACAAGACTTCCGCTGTTGCTTATGAATAAATAGCTCTAATTTGAAGATTCTTAGACGATGGATAGAGATATGACGTGGCAGTTACTTCTGGTGCATGAGCTGGAGAAGTAACTGTTAGCACGGGGCGACCCCGGAAATTGGGGCCGCCACACATACGACATGAAATGACACGTGGCACGAGTTAGATTTTAGGGTCGTTACACTTAGAGTTACCACTCCACATCCACACGTATTCCCTCCTTGTTACACTAACTGGAATTGAAAAGATTGGCTGGTCTCTATTGTTCAAGGGTTGGTGTGTAAGATGATTGGATTTTTGGATTCAATTTATCGAGCAGCTAAGGATCATGCTAAATAAGAACTTTACTCCCATCTCTATTCTCCACCGACAACCTTTTCATAACTTAAGCACAACTGAATGAATACTACTCCATACAAAACTAGGATTAGAGCCTAAGGATGACTCCCATAAATGTGAATTTGGGAAGTATCTCACCTTTAACAGCATTGTCGCGAGTGAGTTTAGGCTAACTAGTAGTCGCCATGCTTGCTTCATAAGCATGGCGAGTTAAACTCTCGAACCCTTCGGAGCCCCAAACCTCCAAACTTCTTTGGTTTACAAAGATTACTCCAATCACTCCATCGAATCCCATTCACCTTTTCGACATCTGACAACCACCAAAACTTGTTTATTAGTGTTTCAAGTTGATTGTTCAACTTCTTTGGAAGTAAATGTGACGGCCCCGAATTCACAACCCTAGAATCGGGCGCCGCCCGGCCTGGACCCGCGCGAACCCCCGAGCCAATCCCGACGAGTCGCGCGGGGCCAGTGAGCCTATCATTACCATTCAATCGTTTATTAATCATTTGAGAGTGAAGTCAATTAATTAGCGAGTTATCAAAGTAATAAGCGGAAGCAATTAGTCTCAACTAATAAATCAACTTCGAAAGCTCTAAGTTAGGACAAAAACCTAGGGTGTGGGAACCCCGTATACCATATATATATATATACCATGTAAAGCAAGGAGAGTATCATCCAAGTCTTAATATCCAAAAAGATCTCTCAACCCATAACCCCATGTACAAAAAAATAATTTAAGTAGCTAATACACCAAAAGAATGTCACCTATATCAGCAGAGAAGGGCCGCTCAAAGTATATCACCTAACTGTGTGACCTTTCCTTTGCTGGACTGTAGATCTGCACTTGGTCAAACACAAGAATGACGAGTCCAGGTAAGTAACGCCAAGCAGGAACAACAATAATTACAGTATTTCGAATTTAAATAAATGAGCAGTCAATTCATGCAGATAAAAAGAAAAGGACAAGGAGCGCATGAATATATAAAGACTGTGAATATATAAATAAGCAATCGAAATTGAGTATCCCGGAATACAAGGGAAAAGCACAAGTGGTCCCGACCAATTAAAGTCGTTAGGCCGAGGACAAAATCTCCTCAAAGGCTAGGAGTCGAGGACGAGAATCTCCTCTAAGACCCTACGCGAGTGCAGAGTCCCCTGCAATCGGTGGAGAACTCTCACCCCGTACATGTAATTACAACTAATCACGTATCCCCAGTAGTAAACTCCGGTATAATACACCGCGAGCCCGAATTCGCAAGGATCACGCTTGACACACTTGCCTTGGGACAACTCAAAAGGAATGGAATGACAAGATAGTATTGAAACAATATCAATAAATAATTAAAAGCTCAAGAAATACTGTGGTGTTCCTCACTGGTTTACTTACCTCGATCCAAGCTAATTCGCGCTAACACGGACTCCGAAACACCCCTTACGGTCCCCGTGTGTACAATAATCCTGATAATGCAATTTATATTAATTTCCTTAATTTCCTATGATTTTTCCAAATTTCTAGCTATTTTTGCCAAATTTCACGTTTTCCAAGGTAAAAAAACCCCGACAAAACGTCCCGTAAAAATTTCGAATATTTCACTTTTCGTAGAAATTCCCAAATTTCTCTTTATTTGATGAAAATATAATTTTCTAGAATTTTTCCTGAATTTTTCATATTTTCTAGAATTTATTTCAATTAAAATCAATTTTAATATATTTAATTGAAATAAATATATTTTTTTTATTAATAAAATAATATGTGGGTGGGTCGCTGGTCGGGTCAGACCCGACCCGGCTTGACCGGGGCTGACCGGTCCAACCGGGTCTGACCGGGTCAGACCCGGGTTAAACCCGGTCTTCATCTTCTTCCTCTGTTCGTCACTGGATGAACAGAGGCCCCCATTTTTTTTTTGACAAACAACAACAACACAACACCAACACTCAACATTCACCTCACCATCATCATCACCACCATTTTCACCATTTAAATCGACAATCTCTTCAACGATAACCTCGACAACAAATTTCGAAAATCACCACAACGACACACCACAACGAAATCTATAACTTCTTACCTCGATTTCGCCTCGACGTCGCGTCCACGCTCTCCGCGAATCGCAACCTTCCTCTCCTTGATCTCTTCTCTCGGTCGATTCCTCTCTTCCTCCCAAATTTTTGATCGAAAATGATGATTGTGGTGACTTTAAAGTGTGATGAAATTGGGGTATTTTGGTCAAATGACCAAAATACCCCTCACCCTTATACATACCCTTTACCACTTTATTGCCCTTTTGGTCTTTTCACAATTTTACCTACCAACTTTAATAACTTACTTGGGTGACTTAGTTGACTTTTGATCCTTTGTTCTCATCTATTTCAAACAATACTCAAAGTTTTCCTCGGGTATTCTCGCACCCGACTCATAGTACTAACTTTGTTCGTCGCGTCACCACGCACGTACGTCGACGTAACAAACGGACTTTACAACCTTTTAATTATTATTTATTTAATTTTTTTGTCAGTGTTTCTAATTAATTTGTTCCCCGAACTACCAACGCTCGTACACAACGCCTTTACCCGTTAAAAACTTAAAATTGCACAAATGAAATATAATATAATACAAACATCATACAAAACTAACATACCTCGACGTCGACGTCCGAGAATTGATGACTGTATCACAGAGTGGGCCCACGTATCACCTGTTTTGACACGTGACACAGGTTAAATTTTTTAGGGTCGTTACAGTCTTCCCAACTAACTGGAATTTCGTCCTCGAAATTTAAACGAAATTAAAGGAAAGACTTACCGAACTCAAAAGAGGTAGGGGAAACACTCGCGCATATATGACTCCAACTCCCACGTCAGCTCCTCGTCCCCATGGTGCTGCCACTTGACGAGGACTGATGGGATCTCCTTGTTCCTCGAATCTTGACCTTACGGTCTAAGATCGGATAGGTCGCTCGTCGTATGTAACATCCTCTCTTAGGTCTATCTCGGCTCAAATCTCGTTGTCGGTCGTTTGCCCTCCCTGGACCTATCCAGCCGCAACATCGATATGTGAAAGACGGGATGAATTCCGACATCGAAGCTGGTAACTCTAGCTCGTACGCGACCTTGCCTACCCACTTCACCACTCTGAACAGACCAATGAACCTCGGCGCAAGTTTCCCCTTGATCCCAAACCTCTTGTGCCCCTTCAATGGAGATACTTTCAGATATACAAAGTCCCCGACTCGGTATTCTAACTCTCCGTGATACAAGTCATAATACTTTTTCTGTCTCTCTTGCGTACCCTTCAATCTCAAACGGATCTGGAGTATCTTCTATGTGTGATCTACCGCAATCTCTGGCCCAATCGCTGCCACATCTTCGGGTTCCGCCCAACAAGATGGAGATCTACACGGTCTCCCGTACAATGCCTCAAATGGTGCCATGCCAATACTAGACTGATAACTGTTATTATATGCAAACTCACACAGATGAAGGTACTCCTCCCAAGATCCGTCGTACTCT
Source organism: Stephania japonica (assembly GCA_039657345.1). Taxonomy (NCBI): domain Eukaryota; kingdom Viridiplantae; phylum Streptophyta; class Magnoliopsida; order Ranunculales; family Menispermaceae; genus Stephania; species Stephania japonica. The sequence goes on along the minus strand of CM077559.1, from coordinate 9,263,876 downwards.
AACACACACATTCTCAGCATATCTTCGAGAATTTGGATCAAACGCTCTGACTGTCCATCAGTCTGTGGGTGATAGGCGGTACTAAGATTCAACTTCGTGCCAAACTGTGCCTGCATGCTCTGCCATATCTGCGATGTAAATTGCGCCCCTCTGTCAGACACAATCGACAACGGTACCCCATGCAACCTAACAATCTCTCTCTCGTAAAGCTCTGCCAGTCTGTCTACCCGATGTGTGGTCGAGATCGGTATGAAGTGCGCGAATTTAGTTAATCTGTCCACAATCACCCAGATGCTATCGTGTCGTTGCCGAGATCGAGGTAGCCCACTGACGAAGTCCATTGCAATGTGCTCCCACTTCCAATGAGGAATGGGAAGTGGCTGTAATAACCCACCGGGTCTGCGATGCTCAGCCTTAACACGCTGACAAATATCACACCCTCTAATAAAATTCGCAACATCGGTCTTCATCCCTGGCCACCAAAAGAGACGACGCACCTCTGCATACATCTTAGTCCTGCCTGGATGAACCTTAAATCGTGAGCGGTGTGCCTCATGAAGTATCTCATCGCGTAACTCAGCCACTGATGGAATCCACAGTCGTCCTCTAAATCTCAAGCATGAGTCTGTCGATTGACTCCAATCTGGATGATCTGAACTCTTCGCCAACTCAAAAAAAATTTGATACCGCTCGTCTGTCTGCTGACCCTCAAGTACGCTCTGTATCGACACTGTCTGAGTCCTTATCTGCCCGCAAATCATTACTTTAGTATCGGTTGGAATGTTATCGGTACAAATCCTCTCAGCAGCCTCGAGCAAACTGTAATCGTGCGTCATGTGGCAGGTAACAACATCTGAGTCTGACCCTCTACGGCTCAATGCGTCTGCAACAACATTAGCCTTCCCCGGGTGGTACTCCAATGAAAAATCATAGTCTTTCAGGAACTCAAGCCATCGCCTCTGTCGCATATTCAATTCTTTTTGCGTGAAGAGATACTTCAAACTTTTGTGATCGATAAATAAGACAAATCTCTCCCCGTAGAGGTAGTGGCGCCAAATCTTGATGCAAAAACCACCGCCGCCAACTCCAAGTCGTGAGTAGGGTAATTCTTCTCATGAATCTTCAGGTTGTCGGGACGCGTAGGCAATCACTTTACCCTCCTGTATCAGAACACAGCCCAAACCAATCTTAGAAGCATCGGTGTTCACCTCAAAACCCTTCCCTGACTCGGGCAAAACCAAAACTGGTGCGGTAGTCAATCGTTCCTTCAATGTCATGAACGCCTGCTCACAGTCATCGTTCCATTGAAATTTGACATCCTTCTTTGTCAACTGCGTCATCGGTGTTGCGATCCTCGAGAAATCCTGTACAAAACGCCGATAATAACCTGCCAAGCCCAAAAAACTACGGATATCTGACACTGATCTCGGTGTAGGCCAATCGCTAACCGCCCTGACTTTAGCGGGGTCTACTGACACTCCGTCGGTCCCAACAATGTGACCTAGGAATCCTACCTCTGTTAACCAAAACTCACACTTACTGAACTTAGCGAATAATCGATGCTCTCGCAGTGTCCGCAAAACCAACCTAAGGTGCTCTTCGTGCTCCTCGCGAGTCTTGGAATATATCAAGATGTCGTCGATGAACACAATGACAAATCTGTCCAAGTACTGTCTCAACACTCGATGCATCAAATCCATGAACATCGTTGGGCGTTAGTCAATCCAAACGGCATTATCAGTGGCGATAGTGCCCATATCGTGTGCGAAATGCGTCTTCTCCATGTCCTCTGCTCTAATCCTCAGTTGATGATACCCGGATCTCAGATCAATCTTCGAGAAACACTGCGAACCTGTCAACTGGTCGAACAAATCGTCGATGCGAGGAAGTGGATACTTGTTTTTCACCGTAACCTTGTTCAACTGTCTATAGTCAATGCATAATCTCAAGCTGCCGTCTTTCTTCTTCACAAACAATACTGGCGCTCCCCAAGGCGACATACTCGGTCGAATAAAGCCTAACTCCAACAACTCGTTGAGTTGTCCTCTCAGCTCATCTAGCTCTTTCGGAGCCATGCGATACGGAGGAATAGAAATGGGTTTGGTCCCTGGGACCAAGTCAACGATGAAATCTATCTCCCAGGTGGTGGCAAGCCTGGTAACTCCGCCGGAAAAACATCAGGGAAATCGCATACTACTGGCACATCCTCTAACCTGGTCTCTACTTTGCCTGTCGTACTCAACACGCCAGCGAATGTCTCTACGTCTACGCTAGTGGCGACTCTACCCCCGGTGATCGGTAAATTGGTCGAAGTCCCTTTGAAGCTAAACTCGGATGTCCAAGTATCGAAACGTGATCCTCTTACCGTAGCGAGTGGATCTCGTGTATGATAAGCACCCAACCAATTCATGCCCGATAGTGCATCAAACTCTAGGAACTCCAACACTCTCAGTCTGCACGGGTAAGGTGTGTCCCTCTATCTCTACCTAGGACGAGTCTACACACACTAAATTCGGGTAAATCTTATCCCCACGGCCGTCTTAAGGATCAAGGGTCTCTCTAATCGAATAGGTTTCAACCCTAACTCGTCAACCATACGCCCGAAATAAAAGAAACAAGAGAACCAGGAATCAAACATGGTATGCATAAATCGACCGCAAATGTAAACCGTACCCTCAATCGGGTTCCGTGAGGCGATCGCGTCGGTGCGGCGATGGCATGAACCTCGCTCTCGGCTCGTGGTCGTCCTCGACCCAATCGTGGGCAAGCGCCGACAAAGTGGCCTAGCGTCCGCACTCGAAACATGCTCCCCTCTGAGAGCCTGAACTAAGCGGACCACGCTGTCCCTGTCTCGGTGCCTGACCAGAACTCTGTCCCTGACCCTGATAGCGTCGTTTTCCCTGTCGGTATCTCTTCTCCTGACCACCGCCTCTACCCTCAGTCCATTGATGCTGTTGCCTATGCTGGCCCGACTGAGACTGTGGTGGCTGAACACTAGCATAACTCCGTGCCGGAGCGGATGATACAACTGCTGCGGTGGGTGGAGATGCTACTGATGCTACACTATGAGCTCGGTCTCTCTGTGACCACTGCCTGAATCTCTTCCTCTTCCTACCGTCCCCCGAAGGCCTCCCCGACTAAGAAGGTGCCGATGAAATAGCCTGTGCCCCGGTGCGTGTACTACCAAAACCCTCACTGGCCATAGCTCTCTCATACGCCGCCTGTAGTGTGCTCGGAGCTGTCGTCACTACCATCGAACCTATCGAATCAAGTAGCCCGTGTACAAAGTAATAAGCCTGGTCGGCGTCAGTATCTGCTGCTCCTCCGGCATACTCCATCAGTCGTAGATAGCGGTCCATGTACCGCATCACGGACTCGTCGGCTTCTCTCGCCGAATATTCGAAACTCGGTCCTCTTCAAGTTACGAACCGTATGAGGAATGTATTTCTGCTCAAATCTCCCCTTAAACTCAGCCCAATCTCGGGGATTCCCCTTCGTGGCCACCGTAGTGCACCACCAGACGTCGGCCTCTCCGAACAATGAAGCGGAAGATATACTAGGCTGCATGAGGGCCGGTGTAGCAAGAATGTCGTGAATCTTTTCGTGACTCCTCAAAAAGATTTCTGCTGCCTCAAGATTCATACCTCCGTAGAACTTTTCGGGCTGATGCCTCTGAAATTCTCTGTCCTGTCTCGCCTCCGGCGTAGCCTTAGTACTCGGAGTAGTCGGGGTACTAGGCGTCTCAGTGAGTGACGTACTCGGTGTCGATGGTATCACCTCCGTCTGAGTAGGCAATACAACCCCTGTCTGTGCTATCGGAGCTACGGTGGTCTCCGGCATCACTACAATCGGAGTGGGAGCTGTCGACGTCGCCGCGGTAGCTCGTGTACCAGTTTCCTGTGCAACAGGCAACTGAGAAGTAGTCGGCGTAGATGGTGTCGCTGTAGGGGGTGCTCTCAATAGTCTCAAGATCTCCTCAAGTCTATGATCTTGACTCATAATCCTTTGAGTCCACATCTGGAACTCCTCAATACCGACTCCTCTAGGACCTGGCGTCCCACTATCATCACCTGAACCCGGCTGATCCGCCATTGTAGTCTGCGATTAGGCGAATCTCCGAATCAGTGAATAGCTAATCGATATTATAATAATACACCATCTCAAATATAGCATGTACCTTACAAGTTTCGACTTTTCCCCAACTCTCCTCACTTCCCAACTAAGATTTAAGATAGGTCCATAGGGTTCCATTCTAAGTTCAAACAATATCCTAACTTCCACTTTCCTATGTTTAGTGGATTGTGATTTAAATTCCAGAGTATTTTATTCAACCTGGCTCTGATACCAACTGTGACGGCCCCGAATTCCACAACCCTAGAATCGGGCGCCGCCCGGCCTGGACCCACGCGAACCCCCGAGCCAATCCCGACGAGTCGCGCGGGGCCAGTGAGCCTATCATTACCTTTCAATCGTTTATTAATCATTTGAGAGTGAAGTCAATTAATTAGCGAGTTATCAAATTAATAAGCGGAAGCAATTAGTCTCAACTAATAAATCAACTTCGAAAGCTCTAAGTTAGGACAAAAACCTAGGGTGTGGGAACCCCGTATACCATATATATATATATATATATATATATACCATGTAAAGCAAGGAGAGTATCATCCAAGTCTTAATATCCAAAAAGATCTCTCAACCCATAACCCCATGTACAAAAAAATAATTTAAGTAGCTAATACACCAAAAGAATGTCACCTATATCAGCAGAGAAGGGCCGCTCAAAGTATATCACCTAACTGTGTGACCTTTCCTTTGCTGGACTGTAGATCTGCACTTGGTCAAACACAAGAATAACGAGTCCAGGTAAGTAACGCCAAGCAGGAACAACAATAATTACAGTATTTCGAATTTAAATAAATGAGCAGTCAATTCATGCAGATAAAAAGAAAAGGACAAGGAGCGCATGAATATATAAAGACTGTGAATATATAAATAAGCAATCGAAATTGAGTATCCCGGAATACAATGGAAAGGCACAAGTGGTCCCGACCAATTAAAGTCGTTAGGCCGAGGACAAAATCTCCTCAAAGGCTAGGAGTCGAGGACAGAATCTCCTCTAAGACCCCTACGCGAGTGCAGAGTCCCCAGCAATCTGGTGGAGAACTCTCACCCCGTACATGTAATTACAACTAATCACGTATCCCCAGCCGTAAACTCCGGTATAATACACCGCGAGCCCGAAATTCTGCAAGGATCACGCTTGACACACTTGCCTTGGGACAACTCAAAAGGAATGGAATGACAAGATAGTATTGAAACAATATCAATAAATAATTAAAAGCTCAAGAAATACTGTGGTGTTCCTCACTGGTTTACTTACCTCGATCCAAGCTAATTCGCGCTAACACGGACTCCGAAACACCCCTTACGGTCCCCGTGTGTACAATAATCCTGATAATGCAATTTATATTAATTTCCTTAATTTCCTATGATTTTTCCAAATTTCTAGCTATTTTTGCCAAATTTCACGTTTTCCAAGGTAAAAAAAACCCCGACAAAACGTCCCGTAAAAATTTCGAATATTTCACTTTTCGTAGAAATTCCCAAATTTCTCTTTATTTGATGAAAATATAATTTTCTAGAATTTTCTAGAATTTTTCCTGAATTTTTCATATTTTCTAGAATTTATTTCAATTAAAATCAATTTTAATATATTTAATTGAAATAAATATATTTTTTTATTAATAAAATAATATGTGGGTGGGTCGCTGGTCGGGTCAGACCCGACCCGGCTTGACCGGGACTCGACCGGTCCAACCGGTCGACCGGTCGACTCGGTCCAGTCCACCCGGTCAAACCCGGTCTTCATCTTCTTCCTCTGTTCGTCTTTGGACGAACAGAGGCCCCCATTTTTTATTTTTATTTTTTGACAAACAACAACACAACACCAACACTCAACATTCACCTCACCATCATCATCACCACCATTTTCACCATTTAAATCGACAATCTCTTCAACGACAACCTCGACAACAAATTTCGAAAATCACCACAACGACACACCACAACGAAATCTATAACTTCTTACCTCGATTTCTCCTCGACGTCGCGTCCACGCTCTCCGCGAATCGCAACCTTCCTCTCCTTGATCTCTTCTCTCGGTCGATTCCTCTCTTCCTCCCAAATTTTTGATCAAAAATGATGATTGTAGTGACGACAGTGTGATGAAATTGGGGTATTTTGGTCAAATGACCAAAATACCCCTCACCCTTATACATACCCTTTACCACTTTATTGCCCTTTTGGTCTTTTCACAATTTTACCTACCAACTTTAATAACTTACTTGGGTGACTTAGTTGACTTTTGATCCTTTGTTCTCATCTATTTCAAACAATACTCAAAGTTTTCCTCGGGTATTCTCGCACCCGACTCATAGTACTAACTTTGTTCGTCGCGTCACCACAGACGTACCGACGTAACAAACGGACTTTACAACCTTTTAATTATTATTTATTTAATTTTTTTGTCAGTGTTTCTAATTAATTTGTTCCCCGAACTACCAACGCTCGTACACAACGCCTTTACCCCTTAAAAACTTAAAATTGCACAAATGAAATATAATATAATACAAACATCATACAAAACTAACATACATCGGCGTCGACGTCCGAGAATTGATGACTGTACCACAGAGTAGGCCCACGTATCACCTGTTTTGACACGTGACACAGGTTAAATTTTTTAGGGTCGTTACAGTAAAAACACATTTATTACATACGTAGGTATTAATTGTACCACCGACTTCAGTAAAACCTCCTTCCCTGCCCTTGACAACATTATGCCTTTTCAACTTTGTAATCGGTTCCGAACCTTGTCAAGTATATAGGCAAATGCATCTTCCTTACTTCGTCCCACTCTACTTGGTAGATCCGAGTAGAAACCATTTGCAGTCGAATGAAAAACTTGGAGCATCGTGCATAACGATTGTTGTACCTCACGTGTCATATTTCTACTGAATTGAATACGCGATTTCGATAGTTCACAACCTGGTTAGTGGCTTCTTCGTAGAGAGTAAGACATTCCTTCACTGTTTGGGCTTCTTGTTTAACGGCCTTGAAGAACAAGTAACAATCGTCAGCGAAAAATAAGTGCGAGATTGCTGGGGCACTTGTTGCGATCTTGGAGCCATGAAGATTTCCTCGGATGACTTGTTGCGAGATAATTGAGGAGAGCCCTTTTGCACACAACAAGAACAAATAAGGGATATAGGATCACCTTGGCGAAGGCCTTTTATGGGTCGTACAGGGTCAAATTTATTACCATTTGCCACTAACATGTTGCACTGAAGAAATATACATCAACATTAAGTCAATCCACCTCTTCACAAAACCTATTTGGCCATGATCGCTTCAAGAAAAGCCCACTCTACGCAGTCATATGCTTTGCTCATATCAATTTTTCGGGCCACATAACCGTCTCTACCTTACGTATTCTTTTGGAGCCAGTGATTCACTTCGAATGCTGAGATAACATTGTCATTTATAAGTCTACCAGGGATGAATGCACTTTAGGATTCCGACACAATGTCAGGTAGGATAAGCTTTAATCTATTAGCAAGTGCCTTTGACACAATTTTATATAATACATTATATAGCTAAATAGGTCGCAAATCAATAATTACCTCGAGTTTATTCTTCTTGGGGATCAATACAACCAAAGTGTCATTAAGAGCATTTGGAAGTCACCCCGTGTTGATAATTTGTAGGCAAGCTATAGTAATCCCTGGGCCTATAATTGGCTAAAAATATTGGTAGAACGTCAGATTCATACCATTTGGTCATGGGCTCTTGTTTGGACGTATAGAGAAAAGCGCCTCCCTCACGTCCTCGGCTACAAACTGACGAAGCATGAACGCATTGTGGTTCTCAGTAACTTTGCTGGGAATGCTCTCGATTACAGGGCTCATGTCTCCTTGTTTAGTTGTAAATAGCTTCGAATAATAATTGCATATAAAATTTGCTAAACCAGTATCCCATTCCTTCCAATGTCCATCATCTCTTTTTAGCTTCTTAAAGGAGTTTTTCTTTTTCTAGATTTTGCATATGCATGAAAAAATTGTGTTAAAGTCCCCCTCTCTAAGCCAGTGTTGTTTAGCTCGCTGTCTCCAAAAATCTTTGTTTGGCTAATAATTTGTAATATTTTTCTCAACCTCTTTAGAAAATTGAATAGAAAAATGGTCCTTGCCTTGCTGTAGGTGAATCAACTTCTTCTTAATATCATCAATCCTTTGTGAGAAGTTCTCTGCAATCAACTTCCCCCATGTCTTTAATTCAGTACCACATTCATTGATTCGATTCATAACTGGCAGAAATGCATTCGACTCCCACATTTTCTTTATCACTTCTTTACATCCCTCTTCTAGGAGTCACGAATTTTCAAACCAGAAACGCACCCCTTTCCCCACTTCCTTCTAGTAAGAGACGCCTAGAAAGAAAGCTCTATGGTCCGAGTATGGCACTATTAAATTTCGTTTTCTCTAGAAAAAAAAAATAATCTAGGGTGGTTAGCAAATGAAACTCCATCAAATAAAAGAAGAGAAAAAAAAAATAATAGAAGGGCCCAACCGGGTTCGAACCGGTGACCTCTTGATCTGCAGTCAAATGCTCTACCACTGAGCTATGGACCCGGAACAAGTTGAAAACCATTATTTATAATAATAATCTTAAATTAAATATCTTTTGAGGACATTCACCATCCAGTGTCCTCAGTCGTCCCTAGCCAAACAAACGAAAGTGCAAAAGCGAGGGAAACGATAGGAGGAGTACACAACGCAGTCCACAAGAAAATGGCCGCACAGTCGACCTCTCCATTTCAGGTAATCTCTGCTCTTTGTTTTTCAAAGAGAGGTCATTCATACACGTTAGGGTTTCAATAATTCTCAAAATACTGGTCTGATAGTCCGTCTGTTGGCTTTCGAATTCCATTAGGTTTGTTGGAAATCAAAATTCGTTACTTCTTTTCCATTGTAACGCCAATGCTCGTTCCCTTTCGAGTTTGCTGTAATTCCACGCCGCGTTATTGTTTCGAAAGTATCAGTTACTCTTTAGTTGGACTTGGTTTTCACTTTCCCGTGTTAAACCCTAGAAGTAGAGGAACCGTGGTAAAAAAAAAGTAAATTACTCTGGAGCGTTGTTGTTATCAAATGATCGATTTTTAGAAATCCTTAAGTAGATATGCTTTCATTTAATTACTTTTTCCCCTAATCTCAAACCCCCTATTGTTCATATTTGTTTTTTTTTTTTTTGTAAACAGATAATCTTCCTATTGTTCATATTTGTTTTTTTTGTACACAGATAATCTTGGGCTCTTCGTCAAAAGCTCGGAAACAGATTTTATCTGAGATGGGATACGAGTTTACCATAATGGTAACACAATTAACTGCCTAATTTTTTTTGCTCCATTCGATTGTGATGGAAGATTAACATGGATGAGTGGTTTAGACTGCAGATATAGATGAGAAAGCTATTCGAATGGAAAAGCCGGAAGACTTGGTCATGGCTTTGGCTGAGGCAAAGGTAGAAACTTGTGACTTGAATATGTGAGTGATACTTTATTGTCAAAATCGTCGAAATTTACTTTTTCATATCTAGGGAATGGAAATTAAAAGAATTTTATTTTGGACCGAAATCAAGCTGATGTTGAGATGTTTCTCGCCATTGATGAGATGGAGCATGAGGTTTCTGTGTCATTTGTTTTATGCTCTCATGCCTTCATGTTAATGACCTTCATAACATGTGTTTGACAACATGCGCGTGTAGTTACATACGGTGCACATGAGACGTTAAAGACAAAGTTCAAGCATAGAAACTCTAGTGATTCCCGATGCAGTTTGAAAGCAATGTATGAAGCAGGGTATCATGAAGGTTTAGTAATAAACATAGCTTTCAAGAGCGGATTATTCACTTTGCAAATGCACTTGACGAGGGATATGTAAAAAGTGAATGTAGATTAGTTAATGTTGTTTTGATCCATCTTGATGATAGGTGGCTCCTTTGTTTCTTTTTTTTTTCTTTGAGAAGCATGAGCCTTGTTTTTTGGTCACCATATGCTCTTTTCTGCTTATGTATTTTTTCTATCTTTTTGCTTGGTTGATGAATTTAATCTTATCTTCTCTCTTTTTCTTTGCACAAAAGAGGAGTTTTAAACTGATTTTCTTAACAAAGTCTTATTCAGGCAGATGGCATCATGTCAAGGCTTCAAACTACTGATATCTCTGAGAGGAAGGATAAACAAATCCTATTAATTACTGCTGACACAGTAAAGCCTCAATTTATTTAATTTATTTCAATTTTATCTCCTATTCTACAACGATATATTTTACAAATCATCATGCCATCAATGTACCAAGGATATGGAGATCTTCAAAGACAAGATATGAAAGTGCCTACAACTTGAAGTTTTTCGAAAACTTTAATGCTGAGGGCATTAGTTTTGTTGTCTGAAACATTTGGCAATCTTTTGTAGTTTTGACTATTAAAATTTGCAACTCGGAGACTACCGGCCTTAAATTCACTGCATTGGAAGTTTGTAACTAATTAGGATATAGGTTCTACCAAATTGGAAGATGAGGTGTTTTCTACTTTGATGTTAAGTTAGTTATCAGTTCTTGCATTTTATGTTTAGTTTTATATAACTCTAATTCTTCTTTATCTTCCCTTTTCGATTTAATCTTTAAATCATGGAGTGAGTTTTTATATAGCTTTTACCTAAGATCATGGTAATCTCTTGTCAGGCTGAAGCCATCATTTCGAGGCTACAAACCGTTGAATACAAAAAACTCGACACTGAGCCAACACTTCTGATTACAGCTGATCAAGTATTCATCAAATCTTTCTTCTTTAACAATCCTTGATTATCTAAAGCCAGTGCCCAGTGGTCATCATGTGTGAATCACTGAATCCTGTGTTATGGATGACTACACTGTGTCAATGCGTCAGTATTAGCATGATGTAGATTCAAATCTGTGCTTGGTATGCACATGGCGTAGATGCTAGATGCTGATTCCACTTCTCTGTTATTTTGTCTGTTGGGTTGTTGAGGTGTGTATTTATTGTGTGCATTTTGGGGGGATGACAGAAAGATGAACTTTACCTCACTAGCAATCCTAAGCAAACTATTTTTGCATCTGTTATCAACTATTCACAATTTTTTTGTGAATCGGATCAATTCATCACTTGATGGCCCCCAACCTTTGCTGAATGTCTCCTTGGTGGAACTCAATAAAATGCTGTTCCACTTTGTTTCCCTGTGTATGGAGAAGCTGAATTCCTGTCGCTGGACAACTAAGTATACCATATTTTACTTCTTGATATTCCATTTCATGTAAGGTTTGCCAAGCTATTTATTCAAACATTGGCTCACTGTATCCTTGGTCATTGATGGCATGCCCCATTTATCGACTAGATAGTTAGTTAGAGTTTTATAGTGTGTTTGTATTTTATGAGACAACGTAGACAGGTTTATTATTTGCTGCTTAATATATTTTTCCTTTAGGTGGTCGTCTATGAAGGGAAAATCAGAGAAAAACCTTCCAGCAAAGAGGAAGCACGACAATTCATCAAAGGTTTGTGTTATGTGTGTTTCTTCCCCATATTAAGAAGATTTATCGGAAGTGGTGGGACTAATAATACTTTAATTGCAGATTATTCTGGTGGTTGTGCAGCTACAGTAGGATCTGTCGTTGTCACAAACCTTAAGACAGGAGCCAGAAAAGGTGGATGGGATAGAGTCGAGGTACTCTCAACTGTTAACACGTTGAAAAAACATTTTTATCACTCTAATTTCTTTTTCCAAGGAAAAGTTATTGCACAGAGTCGTTGATGCTGAATCTTGAACCTATATATTTGGGGTTTAATTAATATAAATTGTCAAATCTGATGATACTTATCTGAAATTTGGTGCAGATTTATTTTCATGATATACCAGACGAAATTATAGACAATCTGGTATAATTTCTGAAAAACATCTTTTTCTTTGTGTTTAATTTTCTTTAAGTTTAATACATCGATGTTTATTTCTTCCTAGATTGAGGAGGGACATGTGTTGTATGTTGCTGGTGGCCTAATAATTGAACATGAATGGATCCTGCCTCTTGTCAAAGAAGTGGTTGGTTTTCTATCCCTATTTCCTTCCCTGCACTCTTTAATGAGCCCATCCCGGTTGGATTTGATCAAAACTTAATCTAGATTAACGCAGATAGTGGGCCTTGATCAATTGCTTAAATTTCTTAACATTGTCCTTGTTCATTGAAATTCAAAACTAACCTCTTAAAGAGCTAACTACTCCCACGTGATTGTACAATATTTTGGCAACCAACTTAGGAAGTGAATTAAATACTTTTCCCACAATTCGAGATTGATTATTCATAAATTTAGAGGCACGTCTAATGATACGACTACTTGGTGTCATTGTGTGTCCTTTTTTTCTTAACTCTCTATGTTGATTTCTTGTGTCGTGTAGGTAGGGACTACTGATAGCGTAATGGGACTCCCCAAGGCTCTCGTGGAAAAGCTCATCCAGGAGGCTCTCTAGCTGCTGCAACCAACATCATATTGGTTGATGAGAATGCTGCAATTGAGTTTGAGCCTGCCTAGCCATTAACAATCTCTCAAGTTTAGGAATTTTGAAAAAATCTTAAGTTGGCATTCCTTTATTTGCATATGAAAAGAAAATACATTCTGTAAATTGTGATTCTTGATTTATTGGTAATCATTTAAACCCAAGAGATTTTTGAAAAACTATTTACATAAGGTACCAACTATATCTTTTCTTCTTTTCTTCGTCTCTCTTATCAAAATTAAGTCCAAGAAAATCTTACTGAAGTTTGGAACTAAAAAAGAAAAATAAAGAGATTTTCTTTTGAAAGTTGTATAATCTTTTGATAGAGAAGAAAAGAAAATCTATAGAATTATAATTTTTGTAATTTTGTAACTAAATATATATTTATACATTAGTAAAAGTCTTTTTCTCAAAAAAAAAAAAAAAACACCCAAAAGGGTACTACAATATATTATAACTAGGATAATAGATAATACAATTTATTGAAGCTTCGAACAACATCTTTGCGAGGAGGCCAACAACTCTACAATGGGGACACCAAACTCTCATAAGAGGACAACAATCGAAGGGCAATAACTCCACGAGGGGACAACAAACACTTAATAGGGGGAATAACCCTATATCAGGCAACAAACCCATGATTGAGAATGTTGGTGAACTGAATTGCTTTAGAGAGTTCGCCTTTTGCTAATGCAATTGACATGTTTTATTGGTAGATATGGGACATGTCGGGTCTGGATATGTATCTTGGTCGTGGTAGAACATTCTATAAGATCATGCACTGCTATGTTCTAGTTTTTTTTATGTTAATTCTGCTAAATCACTTGGTGCTCTTGACAAGTTGATTGGCAATTTTGTCGTACAGGTATGTGATTCCACTACTGGCTTCCCTTGTTTCTTAATTACTCAAGATATAATGTTGGACAACTGACTTCAGTCCCATTTTAGATGGAGCTAATAAATCTTGTAAAGCGACAACAATGACTGTGACGGGCCCAGTTTCACAACCTTAAACTGGGCTCCACCTGGCCTAGACTTACATGGACCCCGAGTCAACCCTCGTGCAGTCAACACAAGCTTAGTCAACTTTCTTTACCATTTACCATTTATTTAGCAGAATTAAAGTTGAGTTAATCAATTTAGTGAGTTATCAAAGTACAACGAAAACAAATTTTACTCCAACTAAACTGAATAACCCTAAGACACTAGTTAGGACAACCTAGAGTGTGAAAACCCCGCATATGTATACATCCAAATAGTATAACAAGTCAAAGGATAGTCAAACATCTTGTATACATATCCCAAGATCTCATAAACCCATATCCTAATGTGTTCAAAAACAAATAAATACATAATACAAAGAACGTACACTGTAGTCAAGAGGAGGTCACCAAGCTTTCCTCAATGTCAATCGTCTATCCTTGGTCATTTTCCCTTGTCAACCTTGCAGTATGACCTGGCTGCACCCACCATCATAAAAAGGACGGTGAGTACAGAAGACAACAGTAACAACCAAGTGGAGTGTCAAATAACCAGCTAAATGAGTATCATGCATGAATGTCACAAAGATAATAAAAGACAACATGATAATTCAATCACTGAGATATCAACGATAAATGAGTGTTAAGAGCATAAAGCAAAAATGCATCTAAGTGTTCCAAGTCCATCAGATTGCAACACAAAGTATGCAACCTGACTTTCCCGATAGATTTTGAACCTAAACAAAGCACTTCAGACAGCTTAGGATGAGTCACCCTATTGTAGCACACACTTAGTTTAGCTCCCGGTCAGACTACCAATCCCTAAACTGCGAGTTTAGGCAGTCTAAAACCCGTGTAGTTACGGTGGTGAAAGAGATCACAAAACAATCTCACCGCACCCGCGACCACCATATCGCCCACTTAAACCCAAACGACCACTCATTAAGGAATTCAAGGAAAACAAAGACGATAATCCACCAAGGATAGGCATCACAAATGAAATTCAAGAAATCATATTTCACAAAGAAATGTTGCTCAACAAGGACAACAACCCAATTTAAATGCACAAATGAAATACTATAAATACTCCCACTGGTTTTACTCACAAATCACCAAGCGAAACTCTACGCTTGCGCTCTCGTACATCACCAAACCGATCTCGCACGCTAGCCACTAGTCCGCTAAGCACCTGGTAATCATTCGGATCCAATTCGGTCATGTTAGTCTTATTTCTATTTAAATTGTAATTTTTCGTTAGTTTTCCCCATTTTCTAAATGTTACCCATTTCTACTATTTTTGGTCAATTCCCTGGGTATTGGGTCGTATTCGGACCCATTTGGATACCCAAGAGAAGTCCCGAAGTTTTTGAAAATTTTTAAAAATTCATTCTGGTGAACAGTGCCACGTCGTAGGTGGCGCCATGGGGGTCCAACCCTAGCGACGCCACTTAAAGCGTGAGGCAGGACAACCCCTGCCCTAGACACTGTGGTTGGTGTCGAAAGGCCTTAGGCTCCACGGCGTCATAAATAGAATGTGACTACTTGGCATCGATCCGCGACAAAAATCCAAAACCCCCCTCCAGCTCCGTTCTCATGTGAAGAAGAAGAGAAAAGAAGAAGAAAATGAGAGGCTCCGTTCTCACGTGAAGAAGAAGAAGAAAATGAGAGAGAGAGAGAGAGAGAGAGAGAGATGACTCTTGGCTCACAACCTCATCTCGAGGCACATCCAAGGGCCCTCATCCACTCTAGCCAAACACTTTTGGTGACTCACTTTTGTGACTTTCCCCTTGTTCCTATCATTTTTTGCACCGATAATTGGCCTTATCTCGGGCGTTTCTGTGCCCGATGCCGTCGCATGCGAATGCAAATACTTAGGGGTGCACACGGATTGGATCCAGTCCAATTAGGGTCAATCCGCAATCCAATCCAATTATTGCGGATTGAAAAATTACAATCCAATCCAATCCAAATAATTCATCAATCCAACTCAATCCAATTTGCAAAATGCGGACCGGATTGGATCAAGTTATGCGGATTAACGTTTTCTTATCCAAAATTTATGAAATTAGACTTAATCAAATGAATCACAAGAATTATATATCTCATGAATGACAAATTTACAACATACATTCCACAAATCTATATATAGCATATTTCCCGCAAAATTGTTATCAAAATAACCTTCAAAATATAAGTTCTTACATAAATAAATGTGTTATTCATAAATCTTCACCATACATCCTCACAAAAGAACAAAAAAAGTGTACGTTGAACATACAACCTACAATAAAAAGGTTGAAAGCATAATAAAAGAGTTAAGAACAAGTATAGTCTTTTAGATATTTAGGTTAGAGTTGATAGTTTGAGTTGATGTTAATTAAGCTACTATAGTATATATGATGAAATATATGTATGTGTTGATGTGTTAAACGGACTGGGTCGGATTGGATCCGCGGTTTTTTAATGTAGGATCCATAATCCGATCCAGTCCAGCCAGATTAATGATTTTCAATCCAATCCAGTCCAAAGGATCAAAAAATCGATCCAATTAGTGATAATTGGTCCGAATTGGACCGGATCCGCGGATTAGTGCAATCCGTGTGCACCCCTACAAATACTAACGACCCGAACATATTCCCAATTTAATTAATTATTGTATTTTATGTGCCAGTCATCCACAAAAATCGTTTCCTAAACCCGTGTACCCGTATTTCGTCCGATCGATACCCGTTCACCACATTTTCCTAGGTGAACACTACTCGCAACTCGATGTCA
This sequence comes from Stephania japonica, assembly GCA_039657345.1. NCBI lineage: Eukaryota > Viridiplantae > Streptophyta > Magnoliopsida > Ranunculales > Menispermaceae > Stephania > Stephania japonica. Next base: position 9,247,502 of record CM077559.1, on the reverse strand, counting down.
CTAGCCTGTCACACATACACGAGTATAAACAGGTAATACATGCCATCACACAGACATAATATATTTTTTGGGTCGTTACAATGACCATAATAATAGTACACTAATACAATGATGATGATACTAGAATTACCATTTAGTGAATGAGCAATCTAAAAAAAGTGCTGTAAATTCAAGTAGACTTGTTCATTGGTTGTTACTGGCTATCAACACCAATGTTAATCATTTTTTTTTAGTTTTTCCAATTTGCCCTTTTGTTCCAACCATGTATCTTGTGCGTGCCATTGACCATTCTCTCAGGAATGCTGTCTTTCAATCCTATCTTGGAAAGTTGGAATTGATTTTGAGATCTCATTTGTTTCGACGCTACAATTAATTTATTTTCTATGTATGATCAAAGGATAAAAACGCTCTATTTCATCCTATTTGCATGTAATTCAATCGAGCCTTAAGATTTTAGTCTCATTATGTGGAGATAAAGTATTAAGATTTGTTATGAAATATTTATTCACAAAAAGATTTTTTATGAAATGGTTTTTAAGTATTAGGATTTTAGGATCTAAGTTGCTTTTGGGAAAGCTTAGAAATTCGATTCCCCCCTTAACTGACATGCCTGTCTCTCTTGTAGTACAAACTGTATGAGAGATGCTCTACACATTATAGGGATCTCGAAATACGAGTAAAAAAGGTGGAATAGTAAGGAACTGAAAGTTCTCATTCTATCACATATAGGTAAAGATATTGCGTAATTGTGAACTCAAATGTTGCATAATTCAGTGGCTTTAGTTATTGAACAGTTCAAACACCAGCATTTGGAAGAAAAATAAACAAAGACAATGAAACAGCACGCCTCTATGGGACAACAAAAAGGGTAACCTCCCGGCCAAAATATACGTTTGAATCTTTTATGACCAATCTTGAGCTTCTGTAGTTGTTTAAAAGAAGCTGCAAATTTACGTTGCAAGGTCTTATAGATTTGATTCCAGAGAAGATCTAAACCTTGAAGAATTCTTTTGGTTAATAAGAATGTCAATGTCTATTTTTGTTGAGTACTGTCCATTTAGAGAATAAAACATAAATTGAAACCACAAGATCTCTCAATGACATGAAAAGGCAGTTTCTGTTTTGGTGGAGGGGGGCCTGAAGAACAAGTAAACTTTTCTGATAATTATTAATTGATTTTTAATTAATTTATTTATTTGTGTGTGAATGTGGTTGCAACACACTTATGCTGAATATTGTGAAGTCTTCATGCATGTTCGGGTTACTTTGTGTTCCTCCGGATAACTCAGTTAGTAGCAGTTCGCACATTGCAAAATTCACACACATCTTTCACTTTGTTAAAAGATATTGTTATCTTTATGTAGTTACATTTCCTCTGGATTTGGTGTCAAATGTCAATCCAGAGGAAATGTGCATTATTTCGAGACAAACGCAAAATATGGCTCGAAGGTTGATGCTGCATAATTAGATGTTGTCATGGACTCATGATTGTATGCTATCATGATCAATTGCTTAAATTTCTTAACATTGTCCTAATTCATTGAAATTCAAAACTAACCTTTCTAAAGAGAACTCCACGTGATTGTACAATATTTTGGCACTCAACTTGGGAAGTGAATTAAATACTTTTCCCCAAATTCATGTGATTGATTATTCATAAATTTAGAGACATGTCTAATTATATGACTGTTGTGTCATTGTGTGTCCTTATTTTCTTGACTCTCTATGTCGATTATTCACACCAACATCATACTGATTGATGTGAATGCTGCAATTGAGTTTAAGCCTGCCAAAATGCCAAGTCATTAATCATCTCTCTCTCTCAAGTTTAGGAATTAGGAAAAGATGTTTAGTTGGCATTCCTTTTTTTGCATATGAGAAGTAAATACATTCTGTAAATTGAGATTCTTGATTTATTGGTAGTCATTTCAACCTAAGAAATTTCTAAGAAATTATTAAATAAGGTACCGGCTATATCCATTCTTCTTTTCCCTGTGTCATAAAAATTAAGTCAAGAAAATTCTTACTACTAAGAACTAAAATTAAATAAAGTGATTTTCTTTTGAAAGTGGTGTAATCTTTTGACAGAAGAAAAGAAAAATCTATAAAGTTACAATTATTGGTGATGATATCTCAGCAGCTTGCCTTGGCTTCATTGCCTCGGGTAGTTCCCTTCTTCATTAAATGACACCCTTGTTGTTCTTATCCCAAAAAAAAGAGAAGCCGGAGTTAATAACTGATTTACGGCCAATTTCTTTGTGTAATGTAATCTATAAAATTGTTTTGAAGATGTTTGCGAATAGGTTGAAGCTTATACTACCTGATATTATTTTTGAAGTACAAAGTACCTTTATCCCCAGACGACTTATCACTGACAATGTAATTTTAGCCTTTGAAGTTAATCACTGGTTGCATAGAAAAACTCAGGGGCGAGACGGTTATGTGGCAAATGAAGATTGATATGAGCAAAGCTTACGACCGTGTGGAATGGTCTTTCTTGGAGGCGATCGTGAGGAAGATGGGATTTGCCAAAAAATGGATTGGGTGGAGTTTTTGGCGAATGGCTTTGAGGTTGGTCCTATTCTACCGTCACGGGGACTTCGCCAGGGCTACTTGTTCTTACAATGTGCGGAGGGCCTGTCATCTATTCTCTACCAAGGAGAACTTCAGTGACGAATCCATGGGTGTAAGATAGCTTCTGGTGCACCAATTATTTCTCATTTGTTCTTTGCAGATGATTGCTACTTATTCTTCAAAGCGACATGCCCAGTGAAGGAGCGCCTTCACCTCTATGAATCCGCATCAGGGCAAGATCTAAGGGATGGGTGCCGCTGGAGACTGGAAGATATCCAATCTGTTCTGGGATTGGGTCTTTTTGATGAGCTTGATCAAAAGCTAATTTTCTCAATCCCTCTCAATTTCAGCCGCGGGGAAGATGTTTGGATGTGGCCAATACAAGAAAAAGGAGAGTACACTATTAAAAGTGGGTATCGTCTTCTATCAAATAAACAGAGTCCTTAACCACAATTTCACTTTCATTATTGGCAGCGCCTTTGGAATTTGCAAGTACCACTAAAAGTTAAGGTGTTTATATGGAGAGCAGTTCGAGATTTCCTTCTAACAACGTTGAATCTGGTCGGAAGGGGGGTTCCTATTGATCCATCATGCCCAGTTTGTAAGGCAGTAGGAGAATGTCTTTCATGCGATGTTTAGTTGTACCTTTGCTAAACAATGTTTGAGTCATACCCAATTGAGAGTTGATTATTCATCCTCGTTGGTGTGCACTCACCTTGAATTTATGTTCAATCATCTCTCAAAGGAAGGCCTGATGGATGCGTTGATGACTATGTGTAATATTTGGAACAACCAGAATTCTATAGTGTGGAGGACAAATCCCTTCACAAGTTGTAGGTGGGGCATGATCAGCACTGGGGGCATGGAAGAATACTCGACTAATAGTGGGAGGGGTCGTCGACAGGGGGGGGGGGTGTATGAATATTGTGCAATTAGGAAATATGCACAAATCACTCTTATAATTATGTTGTGAAATTACTCCTGTAATTATGTTATGCACAAATCACTCCTTTAATTATGTGCTACCTTATTTAGATATTTCTTTTTTTATGTAATTGCATCTCTATAGATATAAACATGTAATAGATCAACAACATATACAATAAAACTTATTCTATTATGAAATTGAACATGGTATCAGAGAAGTAGGATTTTTAAGCATAGAGAAATCCACACACATGTGATTAGAAGCCCCAGTGTCTATTATCCAATCAGTACTACCAATAAGAACATTAGAAACATAGTCGTGATTGAGTAGACTACCTGTGAAGTCAAGATGAGGAGAATGCCCATGAGCTGCAGCATCATCAGAATCCACTGCTTTCCCTTTCATGTATTTCTCAATACTCGTCTGTACCAGATGAGCAATACTAGCCTGCAAATCTGTATACTTCAATGTGTTGTCATCCACAATATCCATAGGTGACTCCATATTTACAAAGGACTTGACCTGATCACCATTAGGTTTCTTATCATTGCTTTTCTTGTACCGATCTGGGTACCCATTCAGCTTAAAACAAGATTCCTTAGTATGCCTCTTCATCTTACAGAAATCGCAATATAAATCATCCTTGTTTATTGGTTTCTTGAAATTTCCTTTACCAGATCCTTTATTCAAAGGGGATTTCATCATCATTGCAGTTTATAAACTAGAAGAAAAACTAATAGTGACTTCCTTTTGTTTCTCCACACTCAAAATCATGGAATAAGCTTTGCTAATGTTAGGTAAATGATCCATCACCAAAATTTGATTCCTAACATGATCATACAAATCATTTAGTCCCATCAAGAATTGCATTAACTTGTCATTAGACTCCAACACTGCAATTTTTGAGGATGCACCACAATCACAGCAAGGAAGAGGTGCCAAGCACCCTAACTGATCCCATAACTTCTCAAGTTTGGTGTAATATTGTGAAATTGAAAGCTCAGCTTGTCTAATTGAACAAATCTCTCTTTTCAATTGATATAACAGAGGTCCATTGCATTCTCCATACCTCTCTTTCAATTCAGTCCATAAAAGCATGAGAAGATGTACTGTAAAGGAATGCATCTACTATATCCTTCGAAATGGAATTGAGAAGCCAAGAGGTTACCATGTAATCAATCTTGCACCATCGACCGAAGAAAGAATCAGTTATTTCAAGCCTTATACAGCTGCCATTGATGAAGCCAAGTGTAACAACCCTCGAATTTTAACCCGACTTGTATGATACCTGTCAGGACCGTGACCCGGCTACGCGATACTGGACAGTATTTCGAACCTCGGGAGTCGATATCGAGGTAATTTTATGATTCTTTGATGTGTGTAATAATATTTTAGTCTTAATGCGTGTCACGAGCCGTTCAGGCGATTTTTATTATGAGAGAGGTTCCGCCTAGGTAAACGGGGGAGAAAAATATAATAAAAACATAATTAAAAGAATTATTGGATAATTTAAATAATTATTTGTGCGAGACAAGACGAAACTATGCGCGTGACGGAGAAATACGAACCGAGGAGGCTAGACAGATCGGGGAACGTCGTTTGAACGCGGGTGTTGGATAATTACATAACACATGAACTATGAGATGGAAATTGTTAAAATAACATAACTCCAATTTGAGGAGACATGGGATTGACCTTGAGAGGGGTAGATGTTTAAGATGAAATATAGAGGGAATTATAGCAAACTCCAAGGGTATAATGGTCATTTTGACCAACTAATACATATATATGTGTACATATATAGGTTGTTGAAAACAAAACCCTAATCATACCCCCCACTGCCGTTCTCTCTCCTCTGCCTCATCTTCTCCAACTCTCGGCCTCCATCTCCACTATCTCGGTTCCTCTCCTCCACCATCACTCTCGGCCTCTCCTCAATCTCCACTCTCTCGATCTCTCCCTTCTCTCCCTCACTCTCGGCCTCTCCATCTCCACTCTCCATTTCCTCACTCACCTCACGGTCTCTCACCCTCACGGTCTCACTGAAACCGCCGCCGCCCTCCTCCTCTCGCCGACGAGCTGCATGTTCCCGGGAAGCCGCACTCGCCGAAGGTAGCTCACTCTCTCTCTCTCTCTCTCGGCCTCACACACCGCTCACCTCACGGTTTCTCTCTATGTTGGAGTCGTCGTGGCTGGTGGGACCGTCCCCGGTCACGGCTGATCGGAGGAGACTCTCCGTCGACGCTGCTGGCCGGAGGTGGTTCCCTCCATGTACAAAAGGTGTGAAACCGTGGTGCATTTGTTGGACAGTTGTGGTGCATGGTGTATGTGAGTGAGGTGATGTGTGCGTGTGTGCACCCCACTGTTGGGGTGCGAGATGGGGTGTGGGTGGACAGTCAAGGTGATGGGTTGACAGTTTGGTAGTGTGTGTATGGTGGGTGTGTGAATGGGATGTAAAACAGCAGGGTGCACACAACAGTGGGGTGTTGTGTGCACACAACAATGGGGTGCACACAACAGTGGGGTGTTGTGTGCACATAACAGTGGGGTGTGTGACCATAAAGTGCATTATTGTATGTGTGTGAATAAATAAAACAAGGAAAGTGTATGGACATTTTTAAATATTAATTGTGGTCATGTATTAAGGTCCAATAAGGGCCCAACATACACATTATACATAAGGGCTCATAACAAATACAAATGATGTGTAAATGGGTGGTGTTAGGGCCAATAAAGGCCCAATAAAATAGGTACAACTTGAGGCCCAAGACAAAGGCATAAAATATGAAAATGGGCTTATGTATTTAGGCTCAATAAGAGTCCACACAAAAAGTTTACTTAGGTGAGTATAGACTTGATAAATTGGCCCAACAAAAGCCCAAAGAGAGATATGTTTTGTAAAAAGGACAATAACCATAGAGATGGATTGATCCATAATGGTTTAAGTCACCTTAATTAAGTATATTTGAACTAAACATACGAGAAACACTCTAAGACGAAATACTAACCTTAAAAGAACATTCGGGATTTAAACCTTATCAGGTAGTCGGGAAGTCGCGGAGGACGCGTCAGAGTCTCGAAGTTTGTTACGCGGGTCGCGATAATTCAGGTAAGTACACTTGCCTTAAAAAACATTTGTACGTTAATAAGCCAGCTAAGAAAATATCATGTGATTCATTTTCATTTCTTTGTGTTTGTTATTATCAAATTATTGGCATTCCATTCCCTGTTCCTTGTATGTTTGCTCTTGGCATAAGTGTGTCTTGAAGGTACACGCGGTTTGCACTAGAAGGTATAAAACACAGGCACTCATGCGCACGAGTGTTTGACCACCCCTAGTGATTGTGTGATACCATGTACTGGATTGTTGTGGTATTGTTGTGGAATATAAACCACTTATGGCCTCTTTTGACTCGTAGGGCACACATGTTTCGATTGTGTTTGTTTTCCAGTCTGTCTATCATGTAACTTGTTTATTTAAATTCCTGTCTTTCAGTACCCGCATGATATTTAGACTGCCTTGTTTGTTATTTCATGAATTAATGTTATATTCTTCTGGCTTTACTTTCGATTTCTCTCAGTTGCTCACAGTCTAGTTTGTGACGGTGGGTGCAGATAAGACAGAATGCAGTAGAGGTAAGGGACCTTGCCTATGAAACTTTTTGTGAGCAGCTGGACTTGAGGTACCGAGATGTAGACGCATGTTTATTTCTTTTTGTATGATGTTTTATATATATGATTTTTGTCTGGAACTGGGAATAAGTTTTGAGGTGGTTACCACAAATTTGGCTATGTTGACTTGGATAGGAACTTATTGGGGTTTTCCACATTTATATAGATTCCTAATTTTCGTTTGATTGAGTTATTTCTCAATAATCGATTAGTATTAAATTCTCTTCCGCTGTGTTATACTAGTAATAACTCTTTCATAAAACTTGAAATTTGATGATTTGAGGCTGACTAGGCTCGTGAGGCTCGCTGAGTGTCGACTTGGGACCTGCACGGGTCTAGGCCGGGCGTACCCAAATGCATTGAGAATTTGGGGCCGTCACCAAGTTTCATCTTTGCTCTAAGAGCAATCGTCATCGCTCTACTCCACGAAAGATAGTTGGTGCCAGTCAGAGGATTCGTCACCAATATCATGCCAGGATGAGCTAAATTAGACAAATAGTAAGGGCTTTCAACACCAAACACAATCGCATCGCCTTCATTCGATGAACTCGCCATCGCTTGCACATACGCCATTGATGAACACGAACTAATAATGCTTCAAGAAATCAAGAAAACGAAACAATGAAACCAAAGATCTGATCCATCAAGCTTTCAGGATCCAAGATCTGATTTCTTCACTCAAGAATCAAAGATTTGGGAAATGAGGGTTTGGATCAACAAACCGCTCTGATATCATGTTCAATTTCATAATAGAATAAGTTTTATTGTATATGTTGTGGGGGGAAAGGACCAAAGAGGAGAGGTGGAGGTTACCAAGTGTAGGAGAGTTTACCTGCAATGTAGATGTTGTAGTTTTTGGCGAAAGAGGGGTGAGCTCTTTTGGAGCTGTGTTAAGGGATGACAAAGGCTCTTTTGTAGCTGCGATAGGAGGTTCTCTGATGGACTCGCATGACCCTAAGGAAGCAGAAGCACTGGGCGCAAGGGAAGCCTTTTGTTAGTTGAGATAAATAGGAGTCATCATGTCTTAATTAAGATAGACTCACTGTATGTGGTCCATGCATTAAAGGGCACTTATGTTGATTTATCTTATTTTAGCTCTTTAATCAGTAATTGTCAGGATGTTTTAAAGGACTTGAGGTCCGATTGTGTTCGTTTTGTCCGTAGATCAGCGAACTTAGTAGTCCATACTGTGGCACGGGAAGCTAGTTCTTTGTCAGGTTGTTCCAAGTGATGTTTTGTACCCTCGTTTTCTTATGAATGTACTAGCAAATGATTTGGAATAAAGTACATTTTCCTCAAAAAAAAAAAAAGTAATGAAATGTTTTGACTGAAAGTAGAATTTCAATAAAAAAATAGAAAATAGAATTACGAAGGGGCGTGAATCCACACAAAAAAGGCTTTATTAGTTGTTTTTGTTGTGAATTGAATTGAGACTTGCTAAGAACTAGAGAATGAAATAAAAGACTAAGAACTTCTACTACTACAAACTACTACTACAAAGGAGAAGAGAAGAAATGAGATAGTTGGAATGAGAAGTTTTCATTCAACTTGGTGTGTTTTTACAATGAGGTTGACACCCTTTATATAAGCCTTTTGGTGATGATGATAAATGTACTAAGACAATGTTTACAAGTTACACATACATCACATGTCATACAACTCTTTACAAGCAACATTGACAATACATGAAATAATGAGTACATTGGATATAGATGCAAATAAGAGCCATGCTTGATATTACCAATCAATGTAAGAGTCATGCTTGACAATGATTAGTAATACAAAGTCTTGATCATTGATCATCCATATAATATCAATTTTGAGTTCATGCCCCAATTATGTAGTCCCCTTAAAATCTTTAAAACAGAGCTTTGTTGCTATCTAGTGGCCTTACCTGACTCGAGTCTGGATTAGTGAAGCCCATGAAGCTTTGTCAAGCAAAAAATATGCTACGGGTAGCGAGCGACAATATCGATAGCAAAGGGTTAGGTTAAAGCGCCATGGAGCTATAACTCGCAATAGACATGATTGGCAAAGAAAGGATGCACTGCAAACAACAAAACCAAAATTGAAATTTCCTAGCTCACATTTATACATCTAAAAACCCTAACTTGTTAGTGAAAAACATAAGTTGAACATCAAACTTGGCTTGCACAAATCACGCCATCCAAATCCAAATACCAATACTTGATCCAATCAACGAATCAACAAGAAACCATTTCACGGTCTAATCAAACTGCACCTTCAAATGAGATTGAAATTGAAAAACCCCAACATAAACCCTAGATGACCAATAATACCTTTGTTGAGACTAGAAATCGCAATATTTCTTCTATTCTATTCCAGTAGAGAACCGGTCTTCTTTTTCTAAGCCGCACATGAGAGTGACAGAGTGACATGGAGTACCCAGGACTCACAAACACACAAATACAATTTTTTTTTGGAGCTGTGCTAAGGGATGACAAAGGCTCTTTTGTAGCTGTGATAGGAGGTTCTCTGATGGACTCGCAGGACCCTAAGGAAGCAGAAGCACACAAGGGAAGCCTTTTGTTAGTTGAGACAAATAGGAGGTCATCATGTCTTAATTAAGATAGACTCACTGTCTGTGGTCCATGCATTAAAGGGCACTTATGTTGATTTATCTTATTTTAGCTCTTTAATCAGTAATTGTCAGGATGTTTTGAAGGACTTGAGGTCCGATTGTGTTCGTTTTGTCTGTAGATCAGCGAACTTAGTAGTCCATACTGTGGCACGGGAAGCTAGTTCTTTGTCAGGTTGTTCCAAGTGATGTTTTGTACCCTCGTTTTCTTATGAATGTACTAGCAAATGATTTGGAATAAAGTACATTTTCCTCAAAAAAAAAAAAAGTAATGAAATGTTTTGACTGAAAGTAGAATTTCAATAAAAAAATAGAAAACAGAATTACGAAGGGGACGTGAATCCACACAAAAAAGGCTTTATTGTTTTGATTCATGCCCCAATTATGTAGTCCCTTTAAAATCTTTAAAACAGAGCTTTGTTGCTATCTAGTGGCCTTACCTGACTTGAGTCTGGATTAGTGAAGCCCATGAAGCTTTGAATATTAAGTTGCTTAGACCTCACAAAAAAAGGGACGTGAACATTTTTTATTGTGTTTGTGAACCTGAATTAAAGAGTAGGAAATGATTTTTGACATCATCGATCTCACACTTTGGAGTCGCATTGGTTTCAGGAGTCGTCTGTATGTGCCTATGCTTCAAAAATTATGTGCACACCTATCTCGGAGATGCATATGGATAGCTCCCAAGGCTGATGTGACTTGAGGTGTGAGTTTTGTAATGCCATTGTATCACTTCCTAAAAGGTAGATGCTAGGGTAATCATTTTGATACACCCGACTGTTGGTGTCTATTCAATAATCATCATTTTTTGTGCGCATGGATGCGAAAAGCAATGACCCCCGACAACAACGGAGTATCTATTCTTGATGTTTCAAAATGGATCATCTTAGTATTTTCAATCAAAAAATATTTTTTTCCTAACAAAAAAAAAAGAAAAAAAAATTGTATTTGTGTGTTTGTGAGTCCTGGGTACTCCATGCCACTCTCATGTGTGGCTTGAAAAAAGAAGACCGGTTCTCTACTGGAATAGAATAGAAGAAAGATTGCGATTTCTAGTCTCGACAAAGGTATTATTAGTAATCTAGGGTTTATGTTGGGGTTTTTCAATTTCAATCTCATTTGAAGGTGCGGTTTGATTAGACCGTGAAATGGTTTATTGTTGGTTCGTTGATTGGATCAAGTATTGGTATTTGGATTTGGATGGCGTGATTTGTGTAAGCAAAATTTGATATTCAACTTGTGTTTTTCACTAACAAGTTAGGGTTTTTTAGATGCATAAATGTGAGATAGGAAATTTCAATTTTGGTTTTGTTGTTTGCAGTGTATCCTTTCTTTGCCAATGATGTCTGAGGAATCTGCGCTTGAGGAATGCCAAATGGCTGTTGGTAACAATAAGTGCATTTCATATCTTGATGTTATCTTCTTCAAGATGTGCTTCATTATTATTATTATTATTATTATTTTGTTCTTATAGCTCTTATTATTATGTGCAAGAAGTATGTGTGTGATTTCTTGGAGGCTAAATAATTGAAGTGGTCATTAGATTGATTGCTTGAGAAGCTGGTTGGGCACAATTACTTTTTATATTTTCTACTTTCGTTTTACCCCCTTTGTGCCATCTAGTACCATAGGAACAAAGTGTTTCATGACCTCGAATCAGACAAAAGCGATAGAATTGCAAATGTGATTTCTACAGTGCTTCAAATGCTTTGTCCTCTTTAATGTATTTTATTAAAATCAATACTTGGGCGGCTTGGGCCTTTATGAGTTGATAAAATAATAAGGATCACTGATTATGGCACATGAGTTATAACCTCTGAAGAACAGCCTTCTGGTTTAGGACTTTCGTACGATGTATAGTTCTGCATATGTTTATGTTTAATGTTTCAGTTTGATCGAACGCTTCTTTCTTATCCTACTTTCAGTAACTTGAAGTTGAAGCCTTGGAGAGTATCATTATGCCTACATACTTGAGTATCTGTTCTTCCATGTTATGTCTGTTTATGATTTTATGCGTATTTGGGATTCCTATATATTATATAATGATCTAGCGCGAAGAAGTAAGGCAAGTGTAATGAAGATTTTCTTATCTTTTTAATAAAAAGTGAGTGAGATGAAGAATGACAAGGCAGATGTCAAAATCAGTTTAATTTGGAGAGTGACTCTTGGCAATGTACATTTTTTGCCCTTAAAACTGTGCTCGAGAAATTTACTTAATGATGCTTTTCTCCCTATGACGATTCTTTTTTTTTTTTATGATTGATTAGTCCATTGACAAGGGTCATTTCAGGGTTGCTTCCACAAGTAATGATTTTCCATTTATTTTATGGACACCAACCCCTTAGGCTGCTTTCATGTTTTGCACTCTCCTGAGAAAGTATGTGGTGAAGGTTCATTCCTCATGTTTCATGTTGGACTGCACTCACACATGCATTACTTTTTTTTTCACTTTTCTTCACCCTTGGATAATTATTTTTTGAGAATTGGAGACTAGCTCCAGAAAGTTGTAACCCTTGGATAATTTTGAGGCGACTTTGATTGTTGATAGAGACTAATTTCTTGTGATCATCTGTTGCAGCAGGCTAAATAGAGCCTTGGAAATTATAAATGGAAGCAAAATTCTTCCGCTTTCTTAAAATCGTTGGAGTAGGATTCAAAGCCAGAGCCGAATCAGAGGGCCGTTTGCTGTTTCTGAAACTGGGTTACAGCCATGAAGTTGAGCTCACCGTTCCACCTGCGGTTCGCGTGTTCTGTTTCAAACCTAACATCGTTTGTTGCACAGGGATAGACAAAGGGAGAGTGCATCAGTTTGCTGCTGCCGTCCGCAGCTGTAAGCCTCCGGAAGTTTACAAAGGCAAGGGCATCATGTACATTGATGAAGTCATAAAGAAGAAGCAGGGAAAGAAGTCTAAATAATACCTTCTAGTTTTCCAAGAAAGGAGTACTCCCTGTATTATGTCAGGCCAACTCTCACTGTAATTGTTTTGTTTCAACTTCACTGCAATTGGATAATGTAGTTTTCAAATCAGTGTCTTGATTGAAGTTTTTAACAGATTTCCATGAATCATCTGCTTGAGATATTCTGTCCAAATAAATCTCGGTTAATCTCAATGTGTTGCAGCTGATCATCGTCCCAAAAATTTGGAAGGTTTTTGTGGGATATTGCCTTGGTGTGTTTTGGGCAGTACCCTTGCATAGGCCCTGCATAAGGTTGGCGCATTATTTGCCTTGTTGTCACCACCAGTGTAGGGAGGGTTTTTGACAAGGAGCATTGCCAAGTAAATCCCAATACATTGACAATCAAAAAGATGCAGTGGCTGATGATGCCAATCAAGGAGCAGTGAGGCTGATGATGCCAAGATTGGCTCGGTGGCATTGGTTTTTTTTTTATTTTTTGGGTTTCCCACTTGGTGTCGTACACCGACTAATCCATAGTTATAGCCTACAACATGATACAATATCTATTCAATACAATAAATTGACTTACCTAACTCAAATTCGTAACGAAAGGAGAAGTGCTACAATGACAATAGGAAAGTCACACCTTAATACACATTGGCCCACAAGAGCCATTGGTGCACACCTTGAGATGCGGCGCACACAAATCTCTGTGTATAACATGTAGGTTGAGGTTGCATAGAGGGCTCTTGGGGGCCAATATGTGTTGGAGTGTGACTTACTTATTGTCATTCTCATATTTTCCTAAGGAAATATCACTCTACTCCTAATTTATTTTTTTGTTATTTTCTTTTTCTCATGACTAAAGTGGTAGTCGAACTCACAACCTTCCGAAACTTTGCCTTTGGAGAAATGATGTCTCTACCATCTTAATAAAGATGCCTTAGCCAAAAAAAAATGCTTTGGCTCTTTCTCTAACATATTATTGTGTTAATCACTTAATTAGTTATTAGGTAATATAATATGTGATGGACTGTTACTAATACAAAACCAATATTCCTACTTCGCGTATAAGCAAATTTGGTGTGTTTGGTTCTTACTTAAAAAAATACTTTTACTTAGAAAATTTTATCAAATCGCATTTGCAATCTTGATAAGCATGAGAAGGGATGCTAAGCAACTTTTCTGCTATTTAGGATCCAATCGTATATTATCCCAACACTCTTTTTGAATTAAACTGTGATGCCACATCATCAATAAGCAGACTCATAAGTTGAACCAAAATGGTCGTTGTCTGCTCGCTTGTTACATATACTCTACTAGCCATTGCTTTCTTCCTTAATAGCAACTCCAATGGTTACTCTATTTTAGAGTTTTACTCAAAAATAAAGTAAAACTACTCTAATCATACTCTATTTCTCCTCTATTATAGAGTTGTGTGAATAGTGGAACTCTAAATTCCTTTATTTTTTATTTTTCATTTTATTTTTTTCTTTTGAAAAATTATCAATAATTATTTCTTTCAAAAATATATGAATATATTTTTTTCATAATTTTTTAATGATTAAATAATTTATTAAAATTAATACAAATAAATAACAAAAAAATAAAAGTAAGAAATAGAGTTTTGGTGTAGAAATAGAGTTTGTAGTTAGAGAAGAAATAAAATTTGATGTGACATAAGGAAGAAATAGAGTATTGTAGTTGGAGATGGTAACAAAACTTAAACCCAAAACCCTAGTACCAGGGAGAGGAGTTTTAGCGACGATGGAAAATTCAACCAAATCAATGGAGTTGAAGGCGCGCGAACTGCTGAGAGACGTCCGTCTCGATTGCGAATCGGCCGCCGTAACCGAATTGATCGACGACACTCTCTCCGCCATTAGAGAATCCATCGACAAGATTCCCCAGGATCTTAAGGTACCACCTTTACTCATTCTTCGTGTTCTTCATGTTCCGTTCCGTTTCGTTGCCAAATTTGCTTGATTTTCGACTCTGAACGATCTGCAGGTCGGCGGGGATGAGGCGCCGGGTTTCATCAGAGACATTGGTTCAGATAAAGTTGATTTCACCTTCAAAAAGCCCAAGTCAATTGAAGTCGCTGGAAGTTACGCGATGCAGTCGCTCGCGAAGCCCTATGCCAGTGTTGATGTTTTTCTGCGCTTGCCCAAGGTATTGTGTTTAAGATTACAACAGCAACCAACAACAACAACATAGCCTCAATCTCAAATTAATTGGGGTCGGCTACATGGATCAAACTCTTCCGTTGTGCTCGATTTTGTGCTATTGTGGTTAAGATTATGGAAGAAAATTCTGAATTTGTCGTAGTTGTTGCGGATTTATTATAGCTGAAAAATTGATCTTTTTGAGTTGTTTCCGCAGGAGTGTTTTCATGAAAAGGATTACTTGAATCATCGGTACCATGGGAAGAGATGTATTTATTTGTGTGTAATTAAGAAATATCTTGGATCCTCTTCTCTTATTAAGAAGATTGAATGGTCGACATTTCAAAACGAAGCGCGGAAACCTGTTTTGCTTGTATATCCAGGTTTGGTTGATATATTGCTAGCCCTGTTGTTAATTTGGAGAATGTGTTTTTGTTATGTTGTTACTGCGTTATTGGTTTCATATGCTTGAAGCTTGAGGAGCTGAATGTGAGCTTGGTTTTATAGTTCAGGAACTTGAAGAGATTCCGGAGTTCTCCATGAGGATAATACCTGTTGCTACTTCATTATTTGATGCTTCAAAGCTAAAGTTATCGAGAAGCAATCTCCGGGCATTTAGTCAAGGTACTTAGTTAATTGCTGAAACATACAATAGATTGCTTTCTTTGAGATTAACGGTGGCTCTTGTGGATTGAACTTGGCTGGCAGGAGATGATGCTCAAGCTACACCAAATTACAACCATAGCATCTTGGAAGATATGTTCATGGAGGGGAATGATTATTTTGTCCGAAAAACCTTGCATGGACGCAAGGAGTTTGGAGATGCTTTAATTTTGATGAAAGTATGATTCTTGATTTATTTACTTTTGAGCTCACCAGTTTTGTCATTTTGGGATTGCTTATGATGGGGCTTCTTTCTTTTTTTGTTTAAACTGGATAATACAGGTCTGGGCTAGACTGAGAACTTCTGTTTACTCTCATGATTGCTTTAATGGATTCCTGATCTCAGTCATCATGGCCTACCTTGCATCTGAAAAAGGCGGGAACCGCATTAATAGTTTAATGAATGCACTGCAAATTTTTCGCGTTACGTTAGAGTTCATTGGTATGCTTGCAAGTCTTCTTGTTTCTTTCTCGTATATGTCATTTGATGCATTGTAGTAAGATCTCTTCCCTTTTCTCTTCCCATGAGTTTTTTTAGGAAAAAAGATTGATACATACATTTGCAACATAGTTGCTAGTTCTTTTGGGATTTTGCGTTGAGACTTGTGCGAACACATCTCGATGTTTTCCCAAGAATGTACAACAATTATGTAGAAAATGTATGTTGCTCAATCACTTTCCAAGTTTTTATTAAGAGTGAATGGAGTACTCTAGATAGTTTGGAAACTGAAATCAGGTGTCATAAACTCATGGCTGGACTCATTATAATGCACACTTAAACTCTTCTCACCAGATCACGAAATATACCTAGAAGTATTTGAACTTGGAGGCTGTCATAAGACTCATTGTTTGAATGATGAAGCCCACTTTGAGCTATGCATGTCAAGAGTCAAGACTCAAGGGCAATGCATCTGTTTCATGCATGCACATTTATACGCAGTTGCATGTTTGTCTTTGTGCACTGTATGAGATTCAAGTTACTAAGCGTATTTCATTCTAGACTTTCTAGTTCAGCCAAAAATTGTTGGAATTGCACTTTTGAACTTCTTGAACCAAAAAAATCGGGTTAAGTGTAGTTATTTATTTCGTTATGTTGGGTTTATATCATTATTCTAATTTGTTGTAGTCTCACCGAGAGGGCTTGTGAGACGATAGGAAAGAATGTACTCTAAGATGGTGAGAACAAGCTTAGAATAAATTTTAGGAATCATGACCTAACTGAACGATAACAATAGTTATTCTACTGATGCAAGATACATCTTTATTGGTGATTATCGTTCTTAAGGTGAATGGAAGATGTTTTGAACGTATTTTATGGTTGCGATGTCGATATTTTGCAGGGATAAAAGCACTATTGGGATTTATCCCTCTTTCTCATCTATTCACCCTTCCTGTTGTCCTTTGCTCCTCTATCCCTGTTGTCCTTTGTCTAGTTTTAGAAAACATCCATGCATTGGAGTTTTCTTGCACATAGTCTTGAACACTCAGATTTGCAGTTGAATGTTGTCATTGGACTTCTTAAGTTGATTAGAGCTATTTTGGCTTTAAAGTGATTATTACTGAACTAGTTTCCTGAATTTCATATATTTCTTTCTATGCAATTTCATATTTCAACCTTTTCATATTACTAGTTTTACTGGAGGCAACTAATTTCTGATATAATGTCATACAGCCGCGCCAAAATTATGGGACAAGGGCCTCTCGCTTCAGCCTCAAGGCCTCTTGCTTCAGCCTCATGGTCATTGCCGCATGACCAAGGAGGTTTGTCTGTTTGGTTGATTAACTAGTTGAAACTTGAAAATGATCACTTTCTTTGATTAACTGTTGAAACCTGAAAATTGGTGATTTGTTTTTTTCTCAAATGTGCTTGGGTGCTTTTACACACATGCTGTGTTCTTTTTTCATTTGTTTTCCGACTCTTAAAAGTGGGCTGCGATTTCAGGATTGGAGGCGATGTCTGCAATTGTTTCCTTTAGTTCTAATTGATTCATCTGGTCATTTCAACTTGGCATTCAGGGTATCAAAAAGTGGTATTTTAGAGGTATTGATTTATTAATCTTATAAAATTAGGCTAAATTACCTATCAAAAAACAATAGGCTTATTACTACATAGTACAGATTATACTCAGTTTCCTATTTGAATTTCGTCCCATTTCTCTCATTTAATATTTGTCATTTTGTCTCCTGTATATATCTCTATTTGAAGTTCCATGAAGAGGCAGCCGCAACTCTAAATTGCTTGGGCAGATGCGAAGATGGTGGTTTTGAAGGTGTCTTCACGACTAAGGTTGACTTTGCAGCTAAATATGATTACTGCATGAGGTATTTCTATTGGTTGTAATATTGGGAACATTATTTTTGTCAACCTTTTAACTCATTTAAGTAAACCCATGATGCTCTGTCGGCTCATTATTTTCATCAGTTTCTGAATTAGTCTGCTGATGAAATCTCATATTTGCTCGATTTCTTATCTGCTTTTCTTCAGTATTTTTTTGAGGGTTGCTTCACTTCAGTATTAGTCCACACTAAATGGTCCTGCTTGTGTTTATTTCTTTTTAAAATACTGAAGCAGACGCTGCAGACTTAGTAGAAAGACTAAGATCTTTTTCTTTGAAGACTGAATAGGCATTCCTTACTTGTCAGTCCTGAGATTTGATAAACTTCTTAAAAGACATTAACTCATGTGATCATTGAATCTGTTGGGTTCATTCTACGTAATGGATCTTGTACTGGCCATTCTGAAGTCTTGATTTCAAAGCATTTCTATACTTTGTACATTATGCTTACGTGAACTAACGCAAGGGTACTAAATTGTGGTATATCTGGAACTATATTGTCTCAAGTTCTTTCTGTCTGATGCATTTTACTCTTTCAGGGTGAATTTGAATGGAAACAGTGAGATTTATGCCTCTGGACTTTGTTCAGATAAAGAATTTTGGAGAACATATGAGGAGAAGGTACATACACTCATAGAGCAGGGACTAAATGATCGGGCGAAACTTATTCGTGTAATTTGGAGAAACAATACTGAGTTGAATGTTGAAGAGGTAGCTGATTTCTGCATGTTCTCTTGTTGTTATAAAAGGCAATAATTGGTGGCTGATGCATTTTTGGGTACCTTTGATTTAGGGTTTGTCTAAGTTTAGTGCAGATCCACTGCTTGTTGGGGTATTATGCAGCTCTTCTGAGAAGAGTGTTAGAATGGTTGACATCGGACCAAATTCTGAGAACAAAGAAGAGGTATGCCTTTGGGGCTCTTAATTGTCAAGTATTTCATTGGGTGTTTTTGCATTTCTTTCACTTCTTCTGTGTTTAGGTTGGTTATGTTGGTTGGCCATTGTGTCCAGGCTACTGATGATACTCTTTATGTGCCTAGGCTTCCAAATTTAGAAGGTTTTGGGGTGAAAAATCAGAGCTTCGTAGGTTTAGAGATGGAACTATTGCAGAAAGCACAGGTAATCTTTACTTTCCAAAGCGTCAACAATTGTTTAGTTACCATTGGCGATGTGATTAAATATACTGCTCCTTCATGTCATGCCAACCAGTATGGGAATGTGAACAATGGGAAAGACACCTCATTGTGAAAAGAATCTTGGAATACATTGTTTTGCGTCATCTCTCTTTGTCAAAGGAGAATTTGGTGGTTGTTGCAGATCAACTTGATTTTTGTCTCCCTAGTGGTGTGAGAGGTAACATCCATCAACGAAGTCCTCTTAGTTGGTCTTGACTATCTATTCTTCTGATAGCCATGCTAAAACCTGCATTTCTGATGCTTTGTAGACTCAATCTCATCTTCTGGGAATTTGCTCGAGGCATTTGAAGCTCTATCAAAGTGCTTGCGTAAACTGGATGACATTCCTTTGAGGGTAATAAGTGTGCAGCCATTAGATTCAGGTTTTTTCTGACTCTAGTATTTGTACTACTGGTTGATTTATGTACTCGTCAAACCATTGATTTTATACTTTTAGAAGCTATTTTAATAACCCTTCGCTTATTTTCTTCCCTGGGATTTTCTGTCATTATCTCATAATGGGAAAAATTAATTTTTGCTTCCAGTTCATTAATTTATAATTGCACGCTTCACTGTGACTTAATTATTACTTTTTTTTTATTTTAAAAGGTCATTGAGTTCAGGGTTACATGGGTTAGATATTAATAATATGGTTATTATTTATCATTGTTTTTCTTAACATGTGTGCTTACGATGAAGGTATGTGCTAGAAAAGAAACTTAGTTTAGATACTTTAGGGCTTGACGATACACCTTGAGGGCTTAGAATTAGGCTTAAGGAATAGTATGAAGTTATGATATCGGTATTATTTAGCAGCATCCTTGATAGTTGATACAACTAACTAAAGAATTGAGAATTCATGCCCCATATAGTTGGGCCAAGTGTTGTTTCAATTGTAGTTTTGTTTTACAAACTACGCCAATATATAATGGTTTGATGGAAACATCATGGCCGGTGAGTCTATTTCGTCAATATCTTCTGGATTTCAAGCATGATAGTGTCAGGAAGGAGACATCATCTGTGTGCCAGATGAAATCTGGAGATTTGGAGATTTCATAGAGTTCAGTGCGTTCTCTCCATTACTTGCTTAGGAGCTTCTGTGGTGTTGGTTCTTAACTAAGTTTAATATAGTTTAGAATGGACCATGAATTAACTTTTCACACTCCCAAAGTGTTTCTGATTTGTGATGGTTGGAAGCATAGCAGCTTCTAATGTTGATATGCTTGAATGCTCTTTGGTATTACTTTTCATATGGACTACCATCCTCTCATTTGATAATTATGTTTTGATGGTACAACTCATATACAAATCATAGTAGGTTTACCTAAATTAGGAACACATGAACCTCACTATGAGTATTCTCAAATAAATAAAACCATTCCGCTAATGTACATATGGTATAATGGGTTTGGAGTACTAGTGCAATATTGGCGACCTTATGCATTAGCAATTCGAAGCTGGTTTTGCTGCTCAACATTAAAGATCCATTTCTTGATTCATGGGCCTACCTGAGGAAAATGTAGTAGCTTGTCCTCCTTGCTACATTGAAATCTTACAATTGAAGGAAAGGTTGCAGAAACTGGTCCAACATGGACTAGTTGTCTGATTGTCAAACAATAGAAAGTACTAGTACTTTCCACTCACCCAATTAGTTGAGAAAATGCTATTCTTGATTAAGCTCCCTTTCAGTCCTCTAATTATTTGATAATTGGGTAGTTAATTGCATTAAAAGTGTTTGAATTGTTTTAAAGTGTTTTAGTAAGAATTTTGTTAGTATTTGTGTTTGCTACTTTGCTGACACTGAATTGCATGTTCATTTTGATTTATCTCCCAGCATTTAGGTTGACATCTGTTTTTCCACCTCAACCTCATCCTCTTGCCACGGCCAAAGGTACTGGGCTCAAATCTAAAAAACTCGTGTCAACTTGTATTCAACCTCTAGAAGTGCTGATTCAGGTGAGTCAACCGACTGTTTAATCTCTATATTACTTGCATAGCTTATTTTAACATATCATATGCGATTGCTGTTTCTTGTTTATGTGTAGTTGGAACGCTCTGGGAAGTGGCCGAAGGAAGATATGCCTATCAGACAGACTAGATCTGTTTATCTTCTGAAAATTGGAGAAAGGCGAGTCAATCTCAAGTTCCTTCAATCCCTTGTTGCTTTTGATGAAAACTAAAATTTATCATGGAAAATATGTGAAGTTCAATGTGAAAATTTTTAAAAACTAAATATCATTAATGTATATAGAAATGCACAGATGAAACAAGAGATGGACTGAATAAGACGTTAAAACTTTGGAGGGATACGTTAGTCTAAAGTGAATGTGTGTGGGACTAAACTGAATATATGCATTGTGAGTTCACAATAGTAGAAATCAAGATAATATTGTAGTAAAATTTCACAAAATTCTTTTTTTTTTTTTTTTTTTTTTTTGAGAAACACAATTCATTTTGAATGATTTATGCCTGATTATGTTATATTAGACATTGGTTCTGATCTAACAATCTTAATTGATATTCATTTGTTAATTTGGTGATATTATGACAGTCTTAAGAACTGGGGCATTGCATGCACTGCCACAGAGGATGAGGTGGACGTCCTTATGTCTGGATATGCATTTCGTCTTAGATTGTCTTATGGCCGGGGCTTGAAGATTTCCCAGAGACAATGTGAGGCTTTACATACATTCACCTCTTATGATTTATGTCATTTTTCCTTGGTAATGTAATAACATTTAGTTGCTTCTGCATGTGGACGGCAAAGATCAACTGAGACAGGCCCTTACCGTGGACCAAGAGGTTTTTATTCATGGCCTGCATTCTGGCATGATTAATGGGTTGCAGGGCATTTACCCTACATTTGGGCCAGTTGTCCGGTGAGAATATGTTATTTTATTGTAGTATGGTTGTTCATTAATTCTCTCATAATCCTTAATTTGTTTCTTTGAGAAGGCTTGCAAAGCGGTGGATTGCATCACATCTTTTTTCCTCCTTTCTAGCTGAGGAGGCCATTGAGTTACTGGTTGCTTATCTTTTTCTGAAGCCTTCACCATTCCCTGTGCCTTGCTCACGGATCACTGGCTACCTTAGGTGAAGTCTCTTAATACTGTGTGTGTGTGGTATTTTTGTGTTTTTCCAATGTGATTTTTTAGTATCCTCATGGTAATTTGGCCAGTTCTAGCCCTTTATGGCATCTTAAATGTAGAACTGGTCACCTTTTGGTCTTCTCCTATGATATTTATTCAATCTTACTATCCTTGTTTCATATTAAGGTTGCATTTTTATTTTCTATTGTCATGTATCTAACATGAAGAGTTGCCCATGCGCAATGATGACCTGGTGAAA
The DNA here is from genome assembly GCA_039657345.1 of Stephania japonica. Classification (NCBI taxonomy): domain Eukaryota; kingdom Viridiplantae; phylum Streptophyta; class Magnoliopsida; order Ranunculales; family Menispermaceae; genus Stephania; species Stephania japonica. The sequence continues at coordinate 9,225,144 of CM077559.1, read as the reverse complement.
TGTTAAAAAAAATAGAAGAAGAAATGAATTTGCGTATGGATATTTTTGCAAAAAACCATATTGAGAGATTTCCCTAGAAAACCAGAATAATGAGAGTCTAATTGTATGAGGTACAATAGTACAAGAGCATACAAGGTTAATACTTCAAGATAGAAAGGATTATGGGATGAAATTCTTGCCTTCTATGTTCTTAGTGTTTGTTTTCTTTCTGTTCTTCTGACGTCATGGAAGTAGCAAACGTTTGTCTTTGGTGCAGAGGAATATTTATCTGCTTTCTGCAGAAATTATGCAGCATCTACAGATAGTTGTCTGCTTTGCTGAATCTCATCTTTCTGTTGTCTCTATTATTTTGCTTCCCTGGTCTAATCTTCTCTGACCATTTGCAATTTTTTCCAGCAACAGTTACATTTTATTATAACTTGTTCTCTAATGTGCCGAAGGTGATTCTTGCAACTAATATGGCAGGTTCTTGCGATTGCTGTCGAACTATGATTGGAACTTTTCCCCATTGATTGTTGACATTAACAATGTTTTGACTGTAGAAGATGAGAAGAAGATCAATGTAAGATATGATTGAATGTTTGGTCATGGAATGAAATTCTTTGTTGCTCAACATTTGTTGTTTATTGATTTTTTATTTTTCCTGATTGTTATTTGCGTGTTTAATCGACAGGAGGACTTTATGTTAACCAGAAAGGTTTACAAAGAAAAGATGCAGAATGTGGAGCCTGCAATGTTCTTGGCGACTGCATATGACAAAGCATCTATGGCTTGGACCAGAGTTTCCCCAAATTCATCTGTAAGTAATATTTACTTTTGCTGCTTTTATTGCCATCGTGGTATCATAATTATGTGATACCGGAGTATGAAATAGCCACAGTTTAGTGGGTTTTGTAGCTTGAGAGGTGCTTAAGATATGCATGCTCCCTAGGCACCTGAAAATGGTAGCAGCAAGTTGAATGTGTAGCGAAGGAGTTTGTTTATTGTGTTTTTGTGAGATTTGGGTTGGATTTGCTATTTCTTGGGAAAATTCTTCGACTGTACCACAAGCAGCTATTCTTCCTTGAGCATCTAAGCTATTTTTAGCTTTCTTTCCTTTTCTCTGATTGTCTCTGTTAGTTCTCAAACTCTCTCTGGAACTGACCTTTTCTTGTGTTCTTCATTGTTCCTGTATAATTATCTTTTTTTTTTTTAAAAAAAAAAGAAAAAAGAAAGAAACCAACTTGTCCCATTGAGATTCGAACCTCCAATCTCTTACACAAGTGATCATAAAAAATAAGAAAGAAACCAACTTGCCCCATTGATATTCGAACCCCCAATCTCTTACACAAGTGATCCCATACCAAACCCGTGGCGAAAGGGTCTAATCAGTCCCTATTGTCTCAACGATTCACCAACTCAGTCCATAAACTCTAAAGAGAGTCAACTCAGTCCCCTAACTCTCCACTCACCTCTAACCCAGCCCCTCTAACGAATCTGTTATGTTGAACCCCTCTTTAACGTTTCTGTGATATCGCAACGGTGGGCGCCATAACGACAAGCTTCCACCCGATCGACGGTCCCTCTCTCATACCACTCCGTCTCTTCTCTCTCTCGCAACTCCTCTCGTTGCATTGACTGGAATTGCGTCTGCCAGGGTCGCGCCCGTGATGAGGAAGAGCGAGAAGTGGGAATTCGATGATTGGGAGTTCGTTGAGGAGGGATTGGTTTTGGGTCTCGCCGAGGAAGATGAGTAGGGCTGTGTTTGGGGGTTTGATTTGTTTGGTGATTTGTTGTGATGGGTAGTTGGAAATTTTGGGTTTTGATGTTTGAGCTTTGTAGGTATTGTTCTGTGCCTCTGTGGTGAGTTTTGCTTAGTGGGTGTACTAGTGACGGGGGTTTTGTGATCAGATGGGTTGTGAAATAATTATTGATGATTGGTTATGTTTGTTAGTCGGTCTCCAAATTCCCAATGGCAAGCAAAGGCAAAGGAGGGTGGGCATCATCAACAGAGAGAAGAAGTAGGGTGAGTCGGGTTTAAAGAGGGGCGGGTTTAGAAAGGGGCTGGTTTGGAGGTGGGTGGAGAGTTAGGGGACTGAGTTGGCCCTCTATAGAGTTTAGGGACTGAGTTGGCCCTCTATAAAGTTTAGGGACTGAGTTGGCGAATCGTTGAGACTTCAGGGACTGATTAGGCCCTTTTGCCTGAGTTAACCCACTTGGCTCGTTGTACAAATATCTTAGTTGATTCTCTGCCATTTTTCCTCCCCAAAACGGTAATTCTTTTCTATGATTTTGTATTTTTATTGCTTGACTAGATCTCGACATGCATTGATGACCCAGTAGTGGTTTTATATTTTTCTTGGTAGTTGTAACACAAGGTGTTGCATTGATAATGCTCAATCCCTTGCCTGCTTATGTGACAACATTTTAATCCAAATAACATGTTGATGTTCTTTGTGAAAAGGTGCTTAGAAGAATGATGGCCTATGCACGAAGCAGTGCCGACTATTTGACGAAATTGATAATGCAGGGTCAGACTGATTCTCACATATGGGAGGTGGGCTAACTTGCATCTCTAATTGCCTTTTGCTTTTGATCTCAGGGGTACAGAAATCAATCAATTATTTTAACTCGTTGAGTGACTTTGTGTGCAGTCTTTGTTCCGAACTCCGTTGAACAATTATGACGCAGTACTTCTTCTACACGGTGATAGACTCCCTTTCCCTGAGCACCAGCTTTTCTCAAATGACATAGCACAAGGTATTGCCTTTTCCGATTCATTTTATTTTGAGATTTTCATCATAACCTTGTAATTACTTGGTCTTCGACACTGACATCCTGTGCTTATGCCTACCAGGGAAACTTGTGGCTCGGGGCAAAGCTAGCAAGATATTTAATCCTTACATTAGATTGCAAGGGTCACTAGATGACGTGAAGGATAAACTGTTGGTTAACTTTGATCCGCTTAGGTGCTATATAGAAGACTTAAAGGTAACATTCGATTTTCTTCATTGTAGTTTAGAGAAAAACCATTGCAAAACGCCATACTTGTTTATTTTGCATTGAAGAACGAACTGAGTTTTTCTTCCATTTTATCATATAGAAAGAGTTTCCGCACACTTTTACACTGTGGTTTGACACTTTCGGAGGTGACGCCATTGGCCTAACTTGGGAGCAAAGGGAATCAAAGGTATCACAGACTGAAACTCTTCTAGAAAATTCGAATACTATCCAATTTCACTTTCCATGCATTTCTTCAAAAGTTTTCATCGTTCAGTCATTCATCTTTATCCGTTTCCTCAGAAACGACCAAGGGAAGAACCGGGCAAAGACAAGGTAGATCCCATGGAAGTGCTGAGAGATGTTGCTCGCTGCGGGAAGGGGCTCGTCAGAAGTGTGCATTTGATAAAGGCCCCAAGGTGTTGATCTAAGCATCCATTTTTCCTTGACACCATATATTTAGCAATGAAATGTTCAGTAAATTAAAGCCCCCAATTTTGTTGCAGAGTAGACTTAATAGCAAGAAATCCAAATTTTGTTCCATGTAACATGTGTAAAACATGCTCTTAAAATGCATGCCTTCCATAATCCATAATGAAAAATTTTCATGAGCTTAATAAAGTAATTGATTGAAGATCAAATCTGATATGTTATTTGATTTACTTGTAAGTTTCTCATAGTACAAATCTAGCTAGTAGGGGCTGTTTGCCCATTCAATTCAATCTTCTGAAGCTATACATGATACATCTAAACCTCCATTAAAGGATTCATGAATTCAGCGATACTGCATGAGCTTCATCACTCACCTTTTCGACATTGAAATGTCGAAAAACCCGCTTTCGGAAGATCACCATGATAGTACAATTCACAGCTCTAACCCCCACAATGTCAGATCCTTTGAGGTATGAAGCCACCGGAGCGGCGGCCTTCATCACCGGAAAATGACCATACATCCGGCGCAGAACCACGCCGTAGCCACCAGGCCTCAAAACCCTTTCCATTTCAATCACCATTTTGGCAGGAATGCTCACTCCATCAATGAAAGCTGTGGAGAGCACAAAATCAAAGGATCTACGCTTGAATGGCAGAGCATAGATGTCCCCTCGCCTGACTAACGAGCAAGGCTTCCTGTCCACTCCAATGGCGTCCGGAAACCCTAGTTTCCTCATCACCATCACCGTCTTCGCCGAGTTGCGGCCCAGAGCGAGCGCTCTGTAGCCGTAATTCAGCCACTCCCCCTTCAACAACTCCTCAATCGCTGATTGAATCTCTGTAGTGTTCATTCTAAGATTTGATGCTTGTACAGTGTACAAGTTGTCTCTTTGATCCGCAGTGTAGACGAAGTTGAAGCACGGAATCGACGCCATTGCCGTCGCTAAGATGAAGATCTTGACGAGGAGGATTTTGGGGGAGTAGTTGTGGTAGATCAATTGGAGCTTGAATAGCCGCAATTCCATCATCAAAGATTCAAACTTTAACAAGATCTGTACACTTTCTGAAGAGGATTTAAGGTTTTTTAGGGTTTTAGCGAGTGCAGAACCTGGAGGAGGTGTGGTTGGCGCCCACAAGGAGGCGTAGAGAGTTTGCGAAGCGAAAAGGAGCCCGCTTTGCAGCCATCGAAGGGGCAATGGAGCTCTGTAATCACATAATTCTGAGATTGTTGAGAGTGATGAGGAGTGTAGTGTGGTGTGACAGAGAGTGTTCTCGTACAGAAATAGACAGCGACCTGAAATGTGGGGGCAACACAACGAAAAGAATGAACGGTTGATGATGATTATTAACTGTTCAATAATAGAGATAGGGGGTAGCCATTATCTTGGGTAGGCATTTCTCTTCCAATGGTGATTTGGGCGTTTTAAGACTCTACATACACAGAAACCACTGCTGGAAAAGCTTTATAACTTAGTAGGCTGATTCAGCTCAAGCTCGGAGTAGTCGATGTCTAAAAAAAAACTGCAATTTTAATTCAGATTGTCAGATTTTCACACGTCTACGTGAAAGTTAAAAAGAAGGGATGGTGGTGTTTTCCTACTACTGATGTATGACACAGTAAAATCAAATGACAATGGATCATGGTGGTGTTTTCCTCTGTAGTACAAATCAACTATTATTATGCTGTTAGAGAAGAGATTAAGCAGTGAAAACCGCGGCGTCGCTGGGGGAATTGGGGACAGAGAATGGGATGGGTATTGAAGAAATCATGCAATGGTTGCAATCTATCTCAGTAATGGAAGTTGAAATTTGAAAGAAGATGAAACTTCCCTGTTTAGAAGGAAAGCAATTCACATTGTCACATTGAATGGTAGAATTGATACAGCGAAATCAAATGAAAAATTGGTGTCAAGTTAGTACTTGACTTTTCCATGGAATGGAAGTGGGTAGTGTAGCAGCCAAAAAATTACTGATGACTGCTGCTTCTGCGCACCGCACTTTCGATTTCCATTACTGCAATCGCTTCAATTGTCTTTCCTGTAATCTGCGGGCACTTTAGCGCAGGTTCATCTGGAAGGTTGATTTCTGGTGAAATTTCCCAGTACTTCAAGCCCTTCAGAAGAAAGAGGCTCGTTGATGTTCCTGTTCTCCTCAAGCATTTGGTTCCTAATACCTGTGGAGAAAAGTTGTGCATATTGCCATAAGCTAGCCACCATGTAATGCATATGACAAGATTCAATTAATCTGCAGAAAGTGTGTGCAGACCTTTTATATGCTCTATAGGGACATCAAATTCATGTCCGAAAACCTTCTCGCTTTCATATTTGATGCTCATTTTGAAGCGTTGTTCAGTGAGGTAGATAGCAGCAGCTGCTATGTGCTCAGGCTTATGTTGCAGGCAAAGCGATGTATTTAGCCTGCAAATCACTTTAAAACTATTAGCCCTTCACAGCACATTTCACAATGTAATTACTTTTAAGTTTTAAGTAGTACTCACCAAGCACCATTTAGAACCTCCTTAGCATACCGGTCGAATTCATCCTTCGAAGAACCTTGAAATTTCTCCGCCATGCCCTGAAGGTATTGATATGGATGGTCGACACAAAAATCAAAATTAAGAGTTTCAAGCACTAGCTTCTCTCCATCTAAGACCATCTCTGAGAGCAACTTTAGTACTCCTTCGATGTTTGTCTGCCAAACATTGAATGATGGTTGAATAAATATAGACCGAAAGAAGTGAAAGAATCATATCTAAAAGGAATCTCAGGTTCAAGAGCTCACTGGTGGTGGAATATCAACATATTTGCGACATATTTCAGACGAAACTTCAACAATATTTCTCAGACACCGTTGATTCTCCTCGACCTTGCACGCCAATAACATGCAGGCCATTGCAATAACCTGATAGCAGATTCACAGATTTATCAAAATAGCATTCAGTGATGCACCAAAGTTGCAAAGTTCTCTCAATAAACTAACTAGTCAAAGAAAACAGCTCACCCATACATTGTTTTTTGCGTGAGATTGCCGAAGGAAAAAGCGATGGCAATACACTGTTGCCGTAGCTATGATTAGCTCAGGTCTGTATTCAAAATCAACTCAATTAAATGATTTGGCTTCTCAATTAATCCAATTACCATGACTCTTAAAAATGCATGATTAAGAAAGATAAATCAAGAAATGCTTTTCAAAAACCAGATTGGAATTCAAGAAAGGCAGATCATGATAATGGGAATACAAGAAAGAAAAGCTTGTAAGATGAAGTACTTCTTGAACATGATTGGATCCTCAACTTTGTGGTTCGCTTGAATTCAAGAAATGGATTTTAATTGCCAAAACTCGGTTTTACACATATATCAGTGGTTGAAGAACTTACAGATCAAGTCTACTGTCAGTGCCCAGATCTCGTAGAAAACTACTGTATGATCTGCGTAGATGGTTCTCCACGTCCAATGCAATGCCGTCTCTTCGAGAAGGAGAATTCTCTTCAATTTCTTTCCTGGAGACGTACCAAGAAGGATGATCAGTTTCTTCGGTGGATTTGTTCTGGGCAGAGCTGCCCTGCTCATGAGTTGCAGCCATTTTGGTTTGGCCTAGTTTCCGCTCAAACAGATCTAGTTAGAAAATTATGCAAGTTTGATGGTCAGGATTGAGAATTTTAGAATGCTAGTGTTGGTGGTCTTCTTTGCTTCAGTGAATGTGTGTGTGTGTGTGTATATATATATATGAGGATTATGGATTTTATCATTTATGTATAGGTGTACATGGATTATGTTAGTACTTTTACTGCACACAGAAATTACAAACCAAGTGGTTCTATGCATAAATAGGAGAATTAAAACAGCATGAGAAAGGCTGAGGTGCCGCGTCGAGGGGATTTGAGTTTCTCTTCTTTTACATATGCATCTGCATCAAACGTGAAGCGCAGAAAGGAGACTGAAGAGTGAAAACGCAGTTGGCATCGTAGCGGAATTGGAGATGGAGAATGGAATAGATATTGAAGAAATCATGCAATGGGTTAAGCTTCCAGATGAATTAAAGCTGGAGTACACTGCAGATCACGCGAAAGATGACGGCAATGGAATCGGCAGTAATGGAAATCAAACAACTGGGGCGGGAATCAACAGTTTTTCATATCATATTGTTCACATTGACAGCCATTTCTCATATCATATTGTTCACATAGATTTCCTCATATTTGACTGTCTAAATTGTATAAAGTGATGTTATGATACAGCAAAATCAAATGACAATGAATTGTGTCAACTGTCAAGTTAGTACTTCTTTTGAACACCAATCAAGTAGTCTTTTAGAATTTCATAAGTTTCTCCTCTTTCATATGCATCTGCATGAAAGATGAGTTCTCCTTCAAAGTAAGCGGTTAGTTATATTCGAATTTATCAGTTCCAAATACAATGACTACTACCCCTCCTCTGCACTGCACTCTCTTCTTCCATCACTCCAATCACTTCAATCATCTTTTTTGTGATTTGTAGGCTTCGAGATCTTCGTATACTCTTCAAGCATATGGTTCCCAATATCTGTATAGAAAATCACATACCATGCCATAAGCTAGCCACCATGTAATGCAAATGAGAAGATTTAATTGATGGTTGCTCCTGATGCTATGTCATTACTAGAGTAATCTGCAAAACATGCTGTACTAACCTTCCACTTGTGCTAGAGGGACATCGAATTCATCCCACAAGTTCACCTTGCTGTCATATTGGATGCTGTCTTTGAAGCGTTTTTGGGCAAGGTAGATAGCAGCAGCTGCTATGTGTTCAGGCTTATATTGCAGGCAAAGCGATGTTTTTAGCCTGCAAGTTGGATTGTATTCAGAAAAAGTGCTGGCATAATCCATTATATCAGACTGTCAAACATGAGAGGATACCGGCCAAGTCGTAGGCTCAATGGTTTGGTATGTGGTCACCTATACTACAGGTTGGGTTGGGGTTCGAGTTCCCTGTGCAAGTTTGAGGGAAGTTGGTAAATTGGTTTTCTGGTTAAGAGTACAGTATATGAAGGACAATGTGAAGAAACATTATATCAGACTACTTTGAAGTAGTACTCACCAAGTTTGAATTGCAACATTTCTGGCATACTCGCAGGCTTCATCATTTGAAGGACCTTGAAGTTTCTCCAATGCGGGAAAAAGGTATTGATGTGGATGGTGAACGTCAAGACCACCATTATCAAGAGTTGCAGCCACTATCTTCGCTTCTTCTAACACCTGCTTTACTGCTTCATTCATTTCCTCCTGAACATTAAATGATGTTGGAATAAACAGACCGAAAGAAAAAACGGCAATATATCTAATAAGAATCTCAGGTTCAATTGTGCATACCTCTTCAATGGTCAGGTTTGTTGCAGAACCATCTTTGAGATTGAGATGGATTCTAAAGGACTCAGTGACAATATCCTTCAGAGGTCGCGGAGTTTTTGCAACCTTGCTCGCCAAGAACATGCAGGCCATTGAAATAATCTGATGACAGATTTATTTTACCAGCATTCAGTAATGCACCAAAGTTCCAACATTTTCTCAATATTCATATCAGCAGAACTTGAACTGAAGTTTTGATTCCAAGGTGTTACAAGAAAGAAAACTGCTCACCCATATGTTACTATTCTTGTTATATTTTCGAAGGTGAAATCGATGGAAATACACTATTGCTGTGGCAGTAGTTAGCTCCTCCCTGCATTCAAAATCAATTCAATTTGAATTACTACATAAGTTCTTGAGCAAGAAAGGTAGATCATAATTGGAATTCTAGAAAGGCAGATTTATTTATTTATTTATCTTTGACAGTACACAAAGATGTATTGATAATGTAATACATCATTTTGAGTACATGATCATGAAAATCATTGCATCAACTATGTGGTGCACTTGAATTCGAGAAATGGGTGAGTACTCTAGATTCGAATGCCAAAAATCGGAGTTTCACGTATGAATTCAGAGTGGTTAAGAAAACTTACAGATTAAGTTGTTTGCCCAGTTTTTGTTGAAAATTACTGCATTGTATGTGCAATGCATTCTCTACATCCAGCGCAACACCGTCTATTCGAGCGAGCGAATCTAATTCAATCCATTTCCTGGAGACGTACCAAGAATGATCGTTCTCTACAGGATACTTGAGAAAAAGCTCATCTGGATCTGGAAGGTTAAGAAATAGCATGGATTCTTCTTCCTCTTCAGTAGCTGATCTGTTACGTAGGTTTGGCGTGCTTACTCTCGGATATCCAAAATGCTCAGGAAAAAAAGGCTTTATGATAATTACATACTCTTCAAGCATATGGTTCCCGATATCTGTGGAGAAAAGAGAATACATTGCCGTAAGCTAGCCACCATGTAATGTACATGAGAAGGTTCAACTAGTGATTGCCCCTAATGCTATGTCATCAGCAAAGAAGTCTGCTGTACATTTCTATTGTCTACTAACCTTTCAATCGCTGCAGAGGGACATCGAATTCATGCCACCACTGGACCTTCTCGCCGCGATATTGGACGCTCTCTTTGAAGCGTTGTACGGCGAGGTAGATAGCAGCACCTGCTATGTGTTCAGGCTTATATTGCAGGCAAAGTGACGTCTTTAGCCTGCAAGCCAGTTTTAAAAACTATATATCAGCCCTGTATAGCCTACTTAAGTACTGTATGATATGACTGACATTGCAAAAAACACTATCGAACTACTTTGAGTAGTACTCACCAAGTTTCTTTTGCAATCTCCCTAGCATAACGGTCGAATTCATTCTTTGAGGAACACTGAAATTTCGCCGATGTGTTGTCAAGATATTTACAAGGATGGAAAACCTTGATATCATTACCAAGAGTTGTAAGCACCAACTCATCTGCTTTAGAGACCTCCTCCACTTGTTTATCGATCATCTCCTAAACATTGAATGGTGTTTGAATAAATAGACCGAGAAAAGGGAAACAACGATACACCTAATAATTAAGAATCTCATGTTCAGTTTCACCTTTGTAACACTTATGGATGTAGGACAGTAATTGCGAAGGATTTGATACGAAGCTACAGCAATGTCCTTTTCAGATCGCAGCGGAATCATCTTCTCGACTCTGCACGCCATGTTCAAGCAGCCCGCTGCAATAGTCTGATCATTGATTTATCTAATTAGCATTCAGTGATGCACCGAAGTTTCAACATTTGAAAATCATATGAATTCTCGAATCTTTTGATGAGAGAAAAATGCTCACCCGCCAATTCTCATACTTCACGTGAGATTTCAGAAGGAAAAATCGATGGCAATACAGCGTGGCGGTAGCTTTGGTTTCGTCTAACCTGCATTCAAAACCAATGCAGTTTAAACGATAAGTTGGCATCTCGATCATTACGTGAGTTCTTGATCAATCCAATCAAGATTAGTCTTTGAGAAGGCATGATTGAGAAAGAAAGATCAAGAAAGTGGATCATAATTGGAATTCAAGAAAGTCAGATCAAAATGGCAATTCATTATACTACATGACTCAAACTTTGTGGTGCACTTGATGAATTCAAGAAATGGATGACTACCCAAGATTTCATCTGCCATGAATCAAAGTCTTATGTATGAATTCATAGTGGTTGAGAGAACTTACAGATTGAGTTCAGTGCCAAGTTCTTGTAGAAATTTACTGTATGATCTGCGTAGACCGTTCTCTAACGCCAGCGTCATGCCGTCTCTCCGAGAGGGTGAATCCTCTTCAATTTCTTTCCTGGAGACGTACCAAGAACGATGAGTTGTTGAGTTGTGGGCAGAGCTGCCCTGCTCATGAGTTGCTGCCATTTGGATGTGGCCTAGTTTCAGGTCAAACAAATCTTGATTTCTTCTTCACCTTTCTACTTAGAGAATTTTGTATGTATGTGCTAGTGTAAGTGTTCTCCTTTGCTTTAGTGAATGTGTGCTATATATATCTGAGTGCATGGATGGTATCGGTGTCACTTGGTTTGCTGTTGAGGTTTAAAACCAAACAAACATGTGTAGAGTATGGGTTTTACGTCGATAGGCTATAGTAGTCATTTGCTTTTTAAACCAAACGAACAAAAATTGTGTAATTTTTTCTTGATTCTTTTTATACTTTAAACCAATAGTTTCCTCCAGTAGTCTTTTGTTTTTGTTTTTTTTTTTGTTAATCCGTCGAAGTCATATACAAGCAAAGGATGTAAAAAAACTATCATATTCTCATGGAGGTCGAGTGAGGCATTCGGTTCATAGAGGTCGTAAGTTCGATCTCACTGAAGTAAAAAGAAAAAAAAAAGTTTATGATCTAAGATTATAGTTATATCATATCCTAATATTAGAAATTTATCAAATTACCTGCTCCGTCAAACATATAAAACATTCTACAAAATATCTCTTTCAAAAAATATATAATATTTTCAGAATTTGAGAAAACTTTGTACTTTTTATATCTATTTTACTTATCTTTTAACTCAAACATCTATATAATAATAATAATAATAATAATAATAATAATAATAATAATAATAATAATAATAATAATAATAAGGGAAGATCTTGGTGTTGCCACATAGCAATTTCCAGCCCTCTCGACGTGTCACGTGGTATAACCAAGATCTTCCCTTAGTAACACTTACTATGTAACGATTTTTTAGTCGCATTTTAAAAAAGAAAACGTTTTCGATAATTATGTAGCTATTTTTATATAATGTACCATTATTGGACTTACTAAACATACCATTTGATACTATTGGTCAAAGCTTGATCATTTGTCCAAAACCGTTACAAACGTTACGCATTACACATTGGATACTATTATTGGTCAAAGCACGGTTGATTATATGCCCAAAACCGTTACAAACGTTACACATTTTATTAATCAAACGTTTTCATTACCACATTTTGAGCCTATAAATACTAATGGATACCATTGGTGGTCCAAGCACATTTGATCATCATTTGCCCATACACACTTCTGCTCCTCATTGAAGAAGTTTGGGTGCTCCGTTTGTGGCGTTTGATGTTAATAATGGGTGGGTAAAATACAAAATGACTCATGAGGTTTGATGTAATATGTACTTTAGTCCCTATGTTTTAAAAATATACACTTTGGTCCTCTTACAAACTTTTATCTAAATCATGGTTGAGTTAAGGTGAAAAGATAAAAGTCGCTACAAAAGACAAACACAACAACTAATTAAACCCAACACTTTTGTTTTAAAAAAAAAAATTAAATCCAACACTTCTTTACTTTCTACTTGAACTTGTTCTAATATAGAAATAATTATTGAGACAAACTTTTTACGTTGGATTTACACATTCTTATTAATTAACTAACAATTATTTTTAATGTTAATTTACTTATTTTTATAGCTTTAATGATATTTTGTGTGTGTGTTCTTAACAAATTATAGAATAGTATTTCTTCAAACAAAATATATATATAAAATATTGAGAAGACATAGGTAGAAATTTAATTATAATTTTTTACTTTTGTGATGACATTTTTTATATATTTACTCATTTCATGGTGAAAATCATCGTGAGTTTTCTATTTTAGTTGTTAAGACATTTTATTAAACATAATTTATCAATTTATTATTATTATTAAATGATGAAGATATTTGCATTTGGATTATTATTTTTTTGGTTTCACACTTATGATTTTATTAATTCGAAATATATGAATGTATTATAGCACAAATAAATAAATATATACGTAAATATTAAAATACAAATAAAGTGACTAAAGTAATATAATAATAATATTTTGATATGACTAAAGTGGATTATGTAAGACCTCGAGGGTATTATTTGTAGAACAAAATTGTCACATCATCAAAAAGTAATATAATAATAATATTGTGATTCAACTCTAACTGAAGGGTGATTTTGTTTAACCAAGAGTAAACTAGAGGAACTAAAGTGCTTATTTATAAAAATACAGGGATTAAAGTGCATATTTCATCAAACCTCAGTGGTCATTTTGTATTTTAAGGTACTAATTGGGCAAAGATATTTCTCCCATTTCTCTGTGTATTTAAGTTTTGGTAGGTGGAGGGTCTGAACGTGGGTAAGGAGCGAAGGGGAGCACTTGGTTTAGCGTGCGAAGAATGCGGCCTGCTGATTGAAGTTCATTTTTAGTATTGGACAACCACAATTCACATTCACTACTAAAAAATGTCTCCAATGGGTAGAGTGGATTGCACCTTCTATCTATGATGTGGTAACTTCTTTTTTAAATTTAATAATTATTGAATCGATTATATTTTTTTGAGTAAGTATTAAACGATTATATATTTAAATATATATTTTTTATTTTTTGATAACCTTAGGAGTGTCCGAGCTGTTGGAATTTATGATTCAAATTTTATGCTATAAGTACAAAAGTGTGTTAGTTGGTACATGAATGTGTAATGGGTAGTTATAGGTAGTTATATGAGGATGTGAGTTAGACATGTTTGTGTAGTGGTCATAGTGGTGTAAATGGACCATGTTGACCAAGTATTAGAATGTTTACATGATAGCTATAAATATGTGTATGATGAGTGTAAACATTAATCAATCAAAGAATTGTCAATTTCACTTGTTGCTTTTTTATTTTATTTTTTTTAAAATCAACATTTTGCTTGACTAATCTCCCAAGAAGGCGTTGAGTCTCCACCCAAGGTAGTTTGATCAGTGGTCTGTCAAAGCTTGACACAAGCGAGGAATCGAACCCGAGAAACTATTAGAATATATAGGTACGTCTGGCATGCAAACATATTGTTATCCTTGTATTTATCTTTTTTCTGAAACTTATTTATTTGTGATCATCTTATGTAAGATAAGTACAAAAAGCATTAAAGAAAATAAATAAAGGGAAAGGATTCTATCAATATAAAAAACCCTAGTATATACTATCTATATCTATATCTATATCTATATATAATGGCAATCCCCCTTAGGTTCAATTAACAAGAAAATTTAAAATTTATACCACAAATGCCCTCAAGTTCTATTTTTTCATTGGTTAAAGAAAACAACTAACGTGGATACTTTTGGAATAAAAAACTTTCCTTTTCCATTTCTGGATTCTATCTTCTATCCACCCATTTGACAAAAAAAACTTCTATCCACCCCCTCTCTTTCTTCACACGTGTCCCCCTCTCATGTTCCCCTCCTAACTTTTCTCTCCCCACTCCCTATCTTCTCGCTCTTCAAGATCTTTCTCTGCATGCAAAACGCAAGTCGGTTATGAAACTGAAAATAAAAAGCAAGTCAATTATGAAATTGGAAATTCTATGCTATAAAAAAATACTAATCTCTAAACCACAATAAAACTCAAGACCAAAAAAATGCAATACAATTTGGTTCAACCTTTGATTTTGTTCAATCAATAGAAGAAAGCCGTATGGCGGGAGGTAATTACTCTTTGAATGCATCATGGCCTCTGCATCACCATTAATCTCCTTATTTTATCCCATAATTTCATGTGTTAATTCAGTAAATTTCTTAATTTGTTGCATTTCTCAATTGGCCTCCTCATATATGTAAACCGGCAATTAATCACAAAATAACCTCAAAGCAAGAGAGACCACTGTACATTCTTGCTATTTGTTTAAATGGCGCGACATTTAGTTGTTTTCGTGTCTTGAAAAATCATGCATGTGCTTTACCAAATAAGAAAAAATCATGTGTGTACGAGTTCTTTACCACCTGGTGTGAATCTTTTGGTTCCGTATTTTTGAGTGGGTAGTGATCTACAACACTCCTAATTTTGAGTTAATATTTGGGATATTACTATTTTGGTATGAATTGGGTATTGTGCACTTTTTTAGGGCATATTGTTGCATGTTTTAGGGAAAGGGTTGGAGCTATGTACAAATGTATTTTTGTTTTCACTTTTGTATTATTATTTTTTTTTATATAATATCAATACGGGATTTTGAGAAGCACAACTTCATTGGCATGTGTGTGTGATGTTTGCTTTCAAAAATGTTGAAAAGATGATCATCATATTATGGATATATGAATAATTTTGGTCTCATTTCTAACGCCCTGCGCTTTTGCCTGTGTTGTTGCTAGGAGATCAACAAGTTAGAGCGAAAACCTTTGCGATCGAGATGGTTTAGACGTTGAACAGAGGATATTCTTCATCAATTATTCTCGTGGATAAAGCCATGAGCGGGGTGGACATGTGCCATATGTGGAGTTGTTGGATTGAAAAAATGATCATATTGTAGGTATATATCAACGGCTCAAGGTGCATTATGGCGTGTTTCTTTTTTTTTTGGGTAGGGGAGTTAATTGTTTGATGACTTTTTTTGGGGTTCAAAGTTTGTATTCATTAATGAGTTTGTGCTTTGTAGCCGTTCAAAATCTACCTGTATATGTTCGACTATGTATATTGTCACAGGGCCAATAAAAGAGGGGTTTTTCTCTAGTAAGTTTTTCTCTCTCAAACGAACTTGTGGTGCCTAAGGGCCACCTTAGTTCAGCACACCAATACTCGAATTAAAGGGATAGCAAGCAATAGACAACAAGGAAACGTTTTTACTAGCTCTCGATTGGGAATACAACTGTGGAACTCTATGCTTCCCCAAGCTCAGAGCCCTTGGCTTTATAGACTAACCATTAGGTAGTTACATAACCAACTAGGACATATGTCCAGCGTACATCGATCCATAGACCTGGTAAAACACCACTCCCTTAGTGGTCAAGGCAGTTGCCCAACTGCCTTGTTTCCTTGCTTCCATCTAGTTCCATAACCGTCTCCACTACTGGGTCAATTAGCACATGCTCCATGTATTCGTGACAAGCCTGGACGTCTAGGAACTACCTCGACTTGGTCTACCCACGTTTCAAGGAATGTGGTCCATGCTTCTCTAAGGGACAGGGATTGCGTCTCGTGGTGCCTGGCCGTGCCCAGACACGTTGGGTGCTAAGCCGGGGCTCGGTCGAGTCCCACCAGCTCGGGGTGGCCGGACCATAGGTCCGTGGGTCTTCGCCTTGGCATGGTGCCCAAGGCATGCTCGAGGGCATTCCTTGTTACTCTTGCCCATGCCACCCCTAGGAGAGAGCCCACCTCCCCTTATAGTAGATGTTAAGCCGTTTCCCCAACTCCAATAGGAAACATTCCAAAATAAGACCAAACGTACTTTGACCAGGGTCAACGCCAAGGTCAAGGAAAGTCAATTGTGCCAAGGTCTTGCCTTACCCGTGCCAAGGCATGACCTTGCTCGTTCCCAGGGCATATGCCAAGCTTTCGCTAAGGTATGCCCCAATTCACTTCTGTAGTCTCCCCAAGTCACCGTTGTGCTCGCACCAGGGAGCGCCTTGCCCCGTGCCAAGGTTTTTGCCATGCCACACCGTGCCCGCTAAGGTTTGCGTCGTGCCACACTGTGCCCGCTAAGGTATACGCCTTGCCAAGCCTTGCCCACTTAGGTATACACCTTGCTAAGCCTTGCCCACTTAGGTATACACCTTGCCAAGCCTTGCCCACTTAGGTATGAGCCATGCACTAAATCCCAATCCGTCCTCGGAGTCCCCCGAAGCCTCCCGAGTCCATCGACACTCGGTCATTTACTGAGTTATCATGCTGCCTAGCCTAGCATGCTCCGGTTCAACTATTGAGGTGGTAACAAACCTCCCCCGGCTGAAATGTTCAATGCCCTCATCGAACTGCTCAGTTCCTGCCGCTTCTGATAGTCTGCTATCTTTTTCTCAAACTGCCATAGGGTAGTGTCTCGCTCCCAAGTAGGTTCCTTCACATCAACCCACTTGATCAAGTAAAAAGTTCACCTGTTCTTCTTACTTTGGCTACGCGTCTCGTGGCTGAGAATCTGCTCCACTTCTCTAGCAAATTCCTTTCGTATTATGGGTGGAGCCCGTTTCGCTGTGCTCCTCTCTGGATCTGCCTCATCCGAATGGAAAGGTTTGAGATAGCTTACATGAAATGTAGGGTGTATCTTCAACATTTCTGATAGCTTTAGGCGATAAGCTACCCTCCCAATTCACTTGACCACTTCAAATGGTCCTTCGTATCTCTGGACCAGACCCTTGTGTGTCTCCTTCTTGTTGAATTTCTTCAAAATCTGAGGAGTAAGCTTCAACAAGACGAGATCTCCTTCTTGGAACTCTAAGGGTCTTTTGTGCTGGTCTGCATACTTTTTCATTCACCTGACAGCTTTGGCCAAACTGTCATGAGCTACCTCCCTCAGCTCCTACTTATTTCTTTCAAACCGATATACCGCAGGGCTCGACCCCATCGACTTTGATTTGGCTAATTCATGTGGAGTCGTCAGTTGTTGTCCTGTCGCCACCTCGAATGGACTCAACTCCGTAGTTGAGCTTTTGTGCAGATTGTAACAGAATTAGGCTGTATCAAGTAAATCCACTAAATTCGTCTGACTTGCATTCACATAATGCCTGAGATAGTCCTCCAGCAAAGCATTGACTCTCTCTATCTGCCCATCTATTTGAGGATGGTTTGCTATGGAAAACTTCAACTCTGATCCCATCAGATTGAATAAGGCAATCCAAAACCGTCCAGTGAATCGAGCGTCCTGATCACTGATGATATCCTCCGGGATGCCCCAATACTTCGCCACATGTTTTAAGAACAACTCCGCCGTCATGTCTGCATCACAATTCTTTGAAGCAGCTATTAATATAGCATACTTCGAGAATTGATCTACCACCACCAGTATGCTGGTCATTCCCTGCACATTAGGAAGACCAGTGATAAAATCTATAGAGATGCTCTAAAAAGGCCTCTCTGCTATGGGTAGAGGCTCCAGCAATGTGACGGCCCCAAATTCCCAATACATTTGGGTACGCCCGGCCTAAACCCGTGCAGGTCCTGAGTCAGTTCTCGGTGAACTTGACGAGCCTAATCAGCCTCAAATCATCAAGATTTCGAGATTTATGAAAGAGTTATTGCAAATTATAACACAGTGGAAGCAATTTAGATATGAATTAATTATTGGGAAATAACTCAATCAAAGGAAAGTCAGGAAATCTATGTATGTGGAAACCCCGAATATTAATGTACCTCAGACGAAAACCAAATAAAATCTTACATGATATTAAATACCTATGATTTCAAGTTCAAACCAACTTTTCGTAGCCTAGGGTGCTCGAGTTCAATCGCAAATCCTCAAGAAAGTCTCCTAAGCAAGGTCCTTTACACTTCGATTACTCGGATAAATCTGCACCCACCGTCACAAACTAGACGGTGAGCAACTGAGAGAAAATTTAAAGTAATACCAGCAGAAGATAACAGTAATTCATGAACATCAAATGAAGCAGTCTAAATATCATGCAAAAATTAAAGACATGCAATATAACAAGATAAAGGTGCATGATAAACATACTATCAGATATCAATCGAAAACATATGTGTTCTAAGAAAACAAGCGAGGCAGCGAGTGGTCACATCACAAAGATACGAAAGAGGACGCCGGCTCTTTCCGGCAATGTCGCAACACTCGCGCAAAGCATCGAGAGGACACACGAGCCTCCGAAAGCGTACGGGAAAGAGGACGCTGGCTCTTCCCGGGCAATGTTACGGCACTAGCACAGCTTGACACAAGAGGAACACAGGCCTCAAGTATCACATCGACCCGCTCACACGGAGAATACACATACCAAGGAAACAACAAGATAGGAACATCAACAACGGCAATCAACAAATATCAATGATCGAAAATGAATTACATGCAACGTTCTTACTGGATTACTTTCGTACACTAGCTTTGGGGCAAGTGTACTTACCTGAACTATCGCAAATCGTATCCACTCTCGCGAATCCTAACGCGTATCCCCGAGTTTCCCGCTACCTGACAAGGTGGGAAACTTGTATTAATAGGTCAAGTCGTTAACTAACCTAGGTTGAATCCCTAGTATTTTCTCAGTATTTCAAATGACTTGAACAACTTGATAATTTAATAGAAAATGAATAGTCTCTCTTTTATTTTTATTTTATGTGTGACGGCCCCAAATTCCCAATGCATTTGGGTACGCCCGGCCTAGACCCGTGCAAGCCTCGAGTCAGTTCTCGACAACCCTGACGAGCCTAGTCAGCCTCAAAACATCAAAAATTCAAGATTTATGAAAGAGTTATTGCAATTATAACACAGCGGAAGCAAAAGTCAAATTCAAATCAAATATTGGGAAATAACTCTATCAAATGGAAGTAAAGGAATTCTATAAGTGTGGAAACCCCGGGCATTCATGTACAATTCGAAATGCAAAGGTACATGATACCAATCTTATCAAAATTTGCCAAGTTTAATAATCCCAAAGCATGTATATATAAAACGGTGTACATAAAAGCAAAAACATAATAAAAACCTATAAAATAGTCTTCAACTCCACCGCTAATCCTCACAACATGATTTCCTAGGTAGGGTCCCTTGCCCTCTTTGCTCTCTCGCCCTATCGCACCCACCGTCACAAACTAGACGGTGAGCAATCGAATAAAATCGAATGTAATGCCAGCAGAAAACAACAGTAATTCATGATAATTTAAATAAAGTAGTCTAAATATCATGCGGAAATAAAAAGACAGAAATTAAATAGACAAGATGCATGATAAACAGACTAATGGATATCAATCGAGAGTTAAGTGTGTTCCAAAGAATCAAAAGAGGCTCATAAGTGGTCTAGTCCATAGCATAACGGCGAAGACCTCGCGAGGTCTTCCCGGCATCGACACAAGCGAAGGCACGCCTATGACCGGAAAGGGACTCGAACCCATCCACCCGCACTCGGTGTCACACGATCACTAAGGGTGGTCACACACTCGTGGCGCGCGAGTGCCGCGTTTTATCCCTCTAAGTGCAGGTCCTAGTACTTTCGAGACAAAACACTTACGCCGGAATCACACATACAAGAAGTATGGAATGGAAGGCCAACAAGTAAATAATAGCAAACACAATGGCATGAAAATGAATCACATGGCATTTTCTAACCGGCTTACAAACGTACAAATGCTTGTTTAAGGCAAGTGTACTTACGAACTATCGTGACTCGTATGACAACTCCGAGATCCTAACACGACTTCCCGATTTCCTATACCGCACTCCAATTATCCATTCAGCTTGAATAAATGCCAAACAAATCAAAATTACCACCCGAATTATACCTAAGATTATTTGTCATTAAATTAGCTTCAATTTGATACATTATATCAATTTTCACGTTTTTCGAGGCTAAAACCCCGACTATATCCCGCCAACATTTCCGAGAGAATCCCAAAACTCATTTATGAACTCATTTCCTAATTTATCATATTTTTCTGAATTTTTCAATATATATATATATTTGCTATTTTTCTTCTATACATATACATATATATACATATATATATACATACATATATATAGATATATATATATATATATTATATTTATATATATAATATTAGATAATGATGCACGTGTGCATCTTCTTCAAATTTGTTTTTCTCTTGACCGAGAGACGCTTGCGTCTCGGTTTCTTTTTTTTTTTTTTTTTTTTTTTTTTTTTTTTTTTCGTTTTGAAACCGAGAGAGAGTGGAGGAGAGAGACCACCGACCTTCGGTGAGGTTCGGCGAATGTGCTCCGCCGGGCGTGGGTCGAAAGAGGAGAGGAGAGGAGAGGTGGCGGCGGTGGTGAGGGTGTTGGAGAAGGAGATGAATAGTAGGGTTTGATTGTTGAAACGGTTTGTATATATATAACATCAAATGACCTTTTTTTGCCCTTCTCCCTTCACTTCATACATTTAAACACATCTACCCTTATGGGTCTTTTACCACATCATCTCATCTTAGCACACACACACATCTCTAGGCCAATCTCATGGCTCCTTACCATTAGGTTGTGTCACTTTTACAATACTAATCACATAGTCCGCATGTTACATATTTAACTAACTCCCACGTTCAAACGACGTTCCTCGGTCCGTATTTCTCCGTCAATTGGCTCGTCGTGTCCATTTTCTCGCCACATCCCGTTAACTAATTTATTAAATTAATTAAAATTCATTTAGTTATATGTTTTACTCCCCCGTTTGACTAGTCGAAACCTCACTCAATTAAATATCGTCCGACCGGCGCGAGACTCGTAAAATACTAACATACTATTACACAAAATCAAAGAATCATAAAATCACTTCGGCGTCGACTCCCGAAGTTCGAAATATTGACCAGTATTCACGTAGCCGGGTCACAATTTTGACAATTGCCGTACAAGTCGGATTTAAAATTTGGGGTTGTTACATTTATGTTATTTACACACCCACATGATATGACCACCACACAACTAAGTACACCCCACTGTGAGGTGAGCTCAACACCCCACTGTTGTGTGCACCCCGCTGCCATACACGTCTTATCACGCACCCCAACTGTGGGGTGCACATGCATATTCATGCATGTACCCATATTCCTTCACCCACTCACACATGGTACACCCCGTAGCCAATAATGGGGTGTACAGCTTCATCTCGCACCCCAGAAGTGGGGTGCACAGTGTCACACACCCCAAATGGTGGGGTGTTCATGCAAACACATGCATCCACTCACACATCATCATATTTTCACTACACATTCATGTATGCACATGCACCCACCACCCTACTGCTGAACTATCCTCACCACACTCCCTATCACCTTGATTGTCCACCCACACCCCATCACGCACCCCAACCCGTGGGGTGCACACACGCATACATCACCTCACTCACATACACCCCCATGCACACACATGCACACATCACCATCACGGACCACATGGAAGGTGAGCCACCCACGACCAACAGCGTCAATGGGGTGTCACCTTCGATTAATCGTGACCGAGGACGGTCCCACCAGCTACGACAACCCAAAAATAGTGAGAAACGAGAGTACAGGTCGAGAGAGAGAGGGACCATGAGGTGAGAGGTGTGTGAGGCCGAGAAAGAGAGAAAGAGAGTTACCTTCGGCTAGTGTGGCTTCCAGGGGACCATGCAGCTCGTCGGCAGAGGAAAAGGGTGACGGTGACAGTGAACGAAGAAAGTGAAGCCGTGAGTGAGTGAGTGAGAGTGAGACCGTGAGTGGAGGAAGAGAAAGTGGAGCCATGAGTGAAGAGAGATGAGAGAGGAGACCGTGAGTGTGGGGGTGGAGAGGGTGGAGAGGAGCCGAGAGAGAGAAGAGAAGAGAGGCGGAGAGTTGGAGAAGATGAGGGGGAAGAGAACTGTGAGTGAAGAGAGAGAACCGTGAGATGAGAGTGGTGGAGAGAGGAGAGTATTTTGTATTTAAAAACAAAAGGTATGGTGTGAATAGTGATGAACAGTGAATTAGGTGGTGTGGTGTCTCAAGCAAGGCCCTTCATCTCCACCTAACCACGCATCTCGAGGTTGATCCAATGGTGCTCCATTATTGGGTTGTATCACTTTAACAATCTTACACCATGGTCCATTTATTGTGTATTTATTCAACACCTGTGTTTTCCAACAACTTTTCCCCGACCCGTCTTGCCTCCTCTGTCCGTATTTCTCTGTCACACCCATACTTTCGCCTTGTCTCATACAAATAAATAATTAAATTATTCAATAATTCTTTTAATTATGTTGTTTATTGTATTTTTCTTCCCCGTTTACCTAGACGGAAACTCACTCATTTTAAAAATTGCCCGAATGGCCCGTGACACGCATTAGACTAAAATACTATTACACACATCAAAGAATCATAAAATCACCTTGGTGTCGACTCTCGATGTTTGAAATACTGTCTAGTATCACATAGCTGGGTCACAATTTTACATAAGTCTGTTAAAATTTACGGGTTGTTATAAGCAACCCTGACGCCTTCCTTCTCTCCGTCTTGTCTTTTTGGCATACAAGACAAGTCCGCACGTATTGATCCACGTCCTTCTCCATCTTCGACCAAAAGTAGGAACGTAATAAGAGGGCATAGGTGCGCTCCATGCCCGGATGCCCAGCCCACCGAGCATCGTGTGTCTCCTTCAAGAGTAGCCGCCTTAATCCACCTGTACTAGGAACATATGGGCATCCTTTTTTGGCATAGAGGACCCCATCATCACACCAGAACCTCCGAGTGACTCCCTCCGCTACTAGCTTCAGCAACTTCTTACAAGCAGGATCTTTGTCTGTCTCTTCCTTGATACGAGGCAGGAATTCACCTTCCAGCCTCACTACTGCTGCTACCATATCAGCCACCACCTTGCGACTGAGTGCATTTGGAGCTGAATTGAGCCTACCAGGCTTGTGTTCGAATTATACATCGAACTCTGCTAGGAAATCCAGCCATCTCGCTTGCTTCTGGTTGAGCTTTTCTGGCTCATGAAGTAGGTAATCGCTGAATTGTCTGTTCGCACAACAAAACTGGTTCCCAACAAGTAATGCCTCCAAAGATGGAGAGCATGAATCACAGCTAGCATTTCCTTCTCGTGAGCCGGGTACCTCTGCTCCGTATCCTTCAGTTTCCTACTTTCGAAGGCAATTGGGTATCCCTCTTGGACAAGCACTGCCCCTAATACCCTATCTGAAGCGTCTGTGTGCACCTCAAATGGTAGTTCGAAGTTTGGTAGTTCCAACAATGGTTTAGAGGCAATGACCTGCCTCAATTCCGCCATAGCTTGATTACATCAGTCTGTCCATGCCCAAGCTCAATCTTTTTTCAATAAATCTGTTAGTGGCGCCACCTTCCGTGAGTAGCCCTCCACGAACTGTCGATAGTAATTTGCCAACCCCAAGAATGATCGCAACTCCGAGACCTTCGTAGGGTTTGGCCATTCCATGATAGCCCGCACCTTCTCTGGATCCATTTGCAATTTGCTCCGGCCTACAACATGACCAAGGAAAGAAATTGTTTGCACAACAAACTCATATTTCTCCCTCTTTACATACAAATGGTTAGCCCTTAAGGTAGTCAGGAACCGTCTGTAAGTGATTCACATGATCATGGAGGTTCTGACTGTAAATCACTATGTCGTCAAAGTAAACAACGACAAATCTATCAATGAATTCCCTCAATACATCATTCAGTAAATTACAGAATGTAGCAGGGGCATTTGACAAGCCAAATGGCATGACTAAGTACTCAAACGAACCATACCTAGTCACCATGGCTGTCTTTGGAATGTCACCAGCTGCAATCCGAACTTGATAGTACCCTGACCTCAAGTCCAGCTTTGTAAAGTAGGCCGCACCAGATAATCAATCGAATAAATCTGCCACAAGTGGGATAGGGTACTTGTTCTTCATCGTTAACTTGTTTAGTGCCCTGTAGTCCACGTACATTCGAAGAGAACCATCGTGCTTGCGCTGGAACAGGACTGGTGCTCCGTAAGGGGCCTTGGATGGCTGAATGAATCCAACATTCAACAAATCTTGCAACTGCTTCCTTAGCTCCTCCAACTTCTTTGGAGCCATTCTGTACGGGGCTTGTGCTGGGGGTTTTGAGCCGGGGATCAGCTCAATCTCATGGTCAATTTCCCTTTGTGGGGGTAATTGCTTTGGCAACTCTGCCGGCATCACATCTCCGAAGTCCTCTAGCACTTCAGCGACTACGTTAGGGACCTTTGATGTCGTTCCTGCCTTGGTCTCCACCAAGGCCGCTAGGAATGTGGGCTTCCCATTCCTTCGTCCATCTTTTACCTGAATGGCTGAAAGATGGGATAGCTTCGTCTTCTCCTTTCTTGCAATTTTGTTAATCGCAGGGATAAAGCAAGGGTGAGACTTGTTCATCACGAACAATCCTTTCAAGAATGGCATCAATGTAATGCTCCCCAAGTGCAAAAAGTCGTTCCGTAGGATAACATCAAAATCATCCAAATGAACAGCCATTAGGTTGATATTTCCCTCCCAAGATCCAACCTTCAAATTTACGTCAGTGGCCATACCTTGAATTCGCTTTGCCTCCGAATTCACTGCCTTCATTCGACTGGAGTTCTCAACGAGATCCAATCCCAATTTCCCCACCATATGGTCCGCCGTGAATGAGTGAGTGGCTCCCAAATCCACCATTGCCAATACTCGTATCTGGTTCACCTCAGCATCCACGTATATTAGCCCCTCCGAAGGGCCCGTCTTGGCTTGCTGAATTGCATTCAGCTACTGCAATGGGTTCATTTGGTGCTGGCCATCATCCTCCGCGATCAAGGCCGAAAGTTTCTCCTTCTTTGGGTAGTCTCGTGCCTTGTGAGGGCCATTACAAATGAAACAACCCTTACCTGAGGAACTTGAAAAGGGTCTCGGGTCTGCTTTAGGTGCTGGTTTCAGGCTCACTGGCTTAGGAGGAAAAGGCTTCTTCTCGCCCTTCTTCTGGTGGTTCTTGAACGGCTTCTTCTCCTTGTTCTTCCCTTCGCTCAGGGAGGAATTAGTCTTAAAGTCCATAAGACTATCAGCAGCCGCAATTGCCCCAGGCAAGTCCTTCACTCCATGCCTCCTTAGCTCGGCTTGAGCCTAAGACTGCAATCCCGTGGTGAAATTGAAAAGTTTGTCCTCCTTCGACATGTTTTTGATGTCCAGTAAGAGGGAGGAAAATTCCTTCACATAGTTACGTACCGATCCCGTCTGCTTGAGCTTGTGCAAGGCCTCCCGCGCTTGCCAAGCCGCATTGGTAGGAAGGAATTGATTTTTCAATTCCCTCTTGAGCACCTCCCAATCTACGATTTTAGGCCTCCCCGCAGCCGTATCATCATCCACTCTGGTTCTCCACCAAAGCTTCGCATCACCCTCAAGGTACATAGGGGTCAAGATGACCTTCTGACTCTCCTCCGTGCCAACAGTAGCAAAGTACTGTTCCATGTCCCAAATGAAATTCTTAAGCACCTTTGCGCTCCACTTGCCAGAGAATTTCTTTGGCTCTGGCACCTTTGTTCGGGGCTTCGCCGCTACTGCACCCTCCGAGGTTCCGCCCACAGCTCGCTTGAGTAAGCTCACCTCCACAGCCATTGTCGAGGCTATTTCGGTGGTAAGTTCTCCCACCGACCGCACATCTGCTACAAGTTCCTCAAATCTCATTTCTCACTAGCAATCATGGCTTCTTGTGACTCTCCCCTAGTTACCAATGAAGCCACCAACATTTCCAAGGCTTCAATACGTCGGGACGTAGTTGAAGACTCCGTCGATTCTGCTGGAGTAGACATCATTGCCATCACATGCTCTAGTTGAGACACCCTCTCACTTAGATCGCTTGCTGCTCGGGTCGCCATTATCTCCGAACGTGGCTCTGATACCAATTGTCACAGGGCCAATAAAAAAGGGGTTTTTCTCTAGGAAATTTTTCTTTCTCAAACGAACCTGTGGTGCCTAAGGGCCACCTTAGTTCAGCACACCAATACTAGAATTAAAGGGACAGCAAGCAATAGGCAACAAGGAAATGTTTTTACTAGCTCTCGATTGGGAATACAACTGTGGAACTTTATGCTTCCCCAAGCTTAGAGCCCTTGGCTTTATAGACTAGCCATTAGGTAGTTACATAACCAACTAGGACACATGTCCAGCGTACATCGATCCATAGACCTGGTAAAACACCACTCCCTTAGTGGTTAAGGCAGTTGCCCAACTGCCTTGTTCCCTTGCTGCCATATGGTTCCATAACCGCCTCCACTACTGGGTCAATTAGCACATGCTCCATGTATTCGGGACAAGCCTGGACGGCTTGGTCATGGCCCGGCCATGACTAAGGTAGTTCCCCAACGGCTAGGAACTACCTCGACTTGGTCTACCCACGTTTCAAGGAACGTGGTCCATGCTTCTCTAAGGGACAGGGACTGCGTCTCGTGGTGCCTGGTTGTGCCCAGGCACGTTGGGTGCTAAGCCGGGGCTCGGTCGAGTCCCACCAGCTCGGGGTGGCCGGGCCATGGGTCTGGGGTCTTCGCCTGGGCATGGTGCCCAAGGCATGCTCGAGGGCCTTCCTTGTTACTCTTGTCCATGCCACCCCTAGGAGAGAGCCCACCTCCCCTTATAGTAGATGTTAAGCCGTTTCCCCAACTCCAATAGGAAACATCCCAAAATGAGACCAAACATACTTTGACCAAGGTCAACGCCAGGGCAAGGAAAGTCAATTGTGCCAAGGTCTTGCCTTGTCCGTGCCAAGGCATGTCCTTGCTCGTGCCCAGGGCATGTACCAAGCTTTCGGTAAGGTACGCCCAATTCACTTCCGTGCTCTCCCCAAGTCATCGCTGTGCTCGCACCAGGGAGCGCCTTGCCCCGTGACAAGGTTTGTGCTGTGCTACACCGTGCCCGCTAACGTTTGCACCATGCCACACCGTGCCCGCTAAAATATACGCCTTGCCAAGCCTTTCCTACTTAGGTATACACCTTGCCAAGCCTTGCCCACTTAGGTATGAACCATGCACTAAAACCCAATCCGTCCTCAGAGTCCCTCGAAGCCTCCCGAGTCCACCGAAACTCGGTCATTTGCCGAGTTATCATGCTGCACAGCCCAGCATGCTCCGGTTCAACAATTGGGGTGGTAACATATATCTTCCTTCCTCTATTTGATAGTAAAGTAACCTTTCTTTGTTAGAGCAGATATCAAATTTAATTTGTACTTTTTTTTGCAAAATAACAATGCGTTGCAATCAATAGCAAGCTCGACAAGTGGAGGTAAAATATTTAGTTTTAATGACAATACATATGTTGCGAAAAAATATCTTCGACTCACGTGTGGAGCATGTGCCTCAGTGACTAGTATAACTAAAACAGAAAATATTTGTTCAAAAAAATTAAAATGCAAACGTAGTTCAGATTTCCTTTTTTCTCTCTTTTTTGTATTTTTTATTTCATTTTTATGAGGTGACATAGTTGTCTATCGCACCCTTTAGAAATAGTAGGTGTGGTAGACAATGTGAATGGTTATTTGTAGTACGTCATCTCAACAATGTTAATCCATATTACCATTGGAGAGAGTTTTTTAGTTGAAATGTCTATTATATCCTACGTGTCCCACATCCACCCCCAATCCACATCTCCATTAGAGAGGCTATGACGAATCTGATAGAATTTGGTTATGTTGTTGCCTCAACTTTGTGGTTCACTTGAATTCAAGAAATGGATGCTAATTGCCAGAAAACTTGAAGTTTTACACATATATCAGTGGTTGAAAAACTTACAGATCAAGTCTACTGTCAGCCAGATCTCATAGAAAACTATTGTATGATCTGTGTAGATGGTTCTCCACGTCCAATGCAATGTCGTCTCTTCGAGATAGAGAATTTGTTAGTGTCTGGATGCTCCACTATGTTGCCGGCTGAACTCATTGTTGAATTGACTCTGAAAACGCTATGAACTTGATGAAACTGTAAGTTTGCAGATTGAAGCTAGATTCTAAATACTCTGTCTCCTTAAGACAATAATGCCCAGCAAACATACTTGCGGTTGATAACACTTGCCTCCTAGCACTTCAGGTCATAGGAACAAGTGAACCAAATTATTGTACACACTTTATAATAAAAACAGTGCTTTGACAATAGGAGGAAAAAACAGGACTATTTTGCCTTTTAATTAAAAAGGAATAAAAAACAAGTAATTTTCATGTCGGTTCATATATTTATAATATGCACTGGTGTTGATTCAAAAAGACACCAAATCGGTTGAAAGCACACCGATTCACTTAATAGGATATATTCAAAGTACGCTTTGTTTTATGTCCTATTTCGTTGGAAAGCACATAATGTTTCACTCACATTAACTACTTTGGAGACTTATCCAAAACATATGAATAATATGATTATGATGGCTTTCAAAAAATATATATAATATAATGTGTATATCAAATACATCATGATTCGTGTTGAATCTGTACGTGAATCATTCTATGTTCAAATAATCGACCATATACCTCTCCAAAGAGTTATGACTGTTTAGGATATATAAACAACTAAGAAAAATGATAAAATGATTCACTTTCAATGCATACTTTGAGCGCACATTCTTGTCTTTTAGCCATTTATGATTTTTTCTTATCACCCCAGACGTGGGCCCCACATCAAGCAAATCACCGTAAACGGCTAAAAGACAAAGGTGTGCGTCTAAAGTGAGCATTGAGAGTGTGTTAGTTTATCATTTTTCAACAACTAAGGCATATGAACAAATCTTTCCAAACGTTAACGTTTTATGCATATCCAAACACATTCATGTACACATCATTTAATTAATCGCACCCAATTACTTTGGTGTCGATTAATTAATTAAGCATCGTATTCTTTCATACACCAATAGATGCATGTGTACATATATGTATATAGTACAATAAAATAATATATACTTCATCACACATTGCACCTATTTTAATTAAGTAGCTAAGCTACATTGCTACATTAATACACTCAATTTTCCATTCATTTAAGTATACATATGGCCACTAATGAATTAAATGCACCATATATTCCAACAGAATTCTCTTCAATTTCTTTCCTGGAGACGTACCAAGAAGGATGATCAGTTTCTTCTGTGGATTTGGTATGGCCTAGTTTCAGCTCAAACAGATCTAGTTAGAAAATTATGCAAGTCTGATGGTCGGGATTGCGAATTTGAGAATGCTAGTGTTGGTGGTCTTCTTTGCTTCATTGAATGTGTGTATATATATATATGAGGTTTATGGATTTTATCATTTTTGTATAGGTGTACAGGGATTATGTTAGTACTTTTACTGCACACGAAAATTACAAACCAAGTAGTTTTATGCATAAATAGGAGAATTACAACAGCATGAGAAAGGCTGAGGTGCCACATCGAGGGGATTTGAGTTTGTCTTCTTTTACATACGCATCTGCATCAAACGTGAAGTGCAGAAAGGAGACTGAAGAGTGAAAACGCAGGTAGCATCGTAGTGGAATCGGAGATGGAGAATGGAATAGATATTGAAGAAATCATTCAATGGGTTAAGCTTCCATATGAATTAAAGCTGGAGTACACTGCAGATCACGCGAAAGATAACGGCAATGGGATCGGCAGCAATGGAAATCAAACAACTGAGGGGCGGGAATCAACAGTTACTGTTTTGCACATTGTCAGTCATTCCTTATATCATATTGTTCACTTATATTTCCTCATATTTGACTGTCTAAATTGTATACATTGATGTTATGATACAGCAAAATCAAATGACAATGAATTGTGTCAACTGTCAAGTTAGTACATCTTTTGTACACCAATCAAGTAGTCTTTTAGAATTTCATAAGTTTCTCCTCTTTCATATGCATCTGCATGAAACATGAGTTCTCCTTCAAAGTGAGCGGCTAGTTAAATTCGAATTTCTCAGTTCCAAATATGATGACTACTACCCCTCCTCTGCACTGTACTTTCTTCTTCCATCACTCCAGTCACTTCAATCATCTTTTTCGTGATTTGTAGGCTTCGAGATCTTCGTATACTCTTCAAGCATATGGTTCCCAATATCTGTATAGAAAATCACATACAATGCCATAAGCTAGCCACCATGTAATGCAAATGAGAAGATTTAATTGATGGTTGCTCCTGATGTTATGTCATTACTAGAGTAATCCGCAAAACATGCTGTACTAACCTTCCACTTGCGCTAGAGGGACATCGAATTCATCCCACAAGTCCACCTTGCTGTCATATTGAATGCCGTCTTTGAAGCGTTTTTGGGTAAGGTAGATAGCAGCAGCTGCTATGTGTTCAGGCTTATATTGCAGGCAAAGCGATGTCTTTAGCCTGCAAGTTGGTTTGTATTCAGAAAAAGTGCTGGCATAATCCATTATATCAGACTGTCAAACATGAGAGGATACCAGCCAAGTCGTAGGCTCAATGGTTCGGTATGTGGTCACCTATACTACAGGTTGGGTTGGGGTTCGAGTTCCCTGTGCAAGTTTGAGGGAAGTTGGTAAATTGGTTTTCTAGTTAATAGTACAGTATATGAAGGACAATGTGAAAAAACATTATATCAGACTACTTTGAAGTAGTACTCACCAAGTTTGAATTGCAACTTTTCTGGCATACTCGCAGGCTTCATCCTTTGAAGGACCTTGAAGTTTCTCCAATGCAGGGAAAAGGTATTGATGTGGATGGTGAACGTCGAGACCACCATTAACAAGAGTCGCAGCCACTACCTTCGCTTCTTTTGACACCCGCTTTATTGCTTCATTGATTCTCTCCTAGACATTGAATGATGTTTGAATAAATAAACCGAAAGAAGGAACGACAATATATCTAATAAGAATATCTGGTTCAATTGTGCACACCTCTATAATGGTCAGCTTTGTTGCAGAACCATCTTTGAAATTGAGAAGGATTCTGCAGGACTCCGTAACAATATCCTCCAGAGATCGCGGATTGTTTGCGGCCTCGCACGCCAAGAACATGCAGGCCGTTGAAATAATCTGATGACAGATTTATTTTACTAGCATTCAGTAATGCACCAAAGTTCCAACATTTTCTCAATATTCATATCAGCAGAACTTGAACTGAAGTCTTGATGCCAAGGTGCAACAATAAAGAAAACTGCTCACCCATATCTTAATATTCTTGTGATATTTTCGAAGGCAAAATCGATGGAAATACACTATTGCTGTAGCGGTGGTTAGCTCCTCGCTGCATTCAAAATCAATTCAATTTGAATTATTACATAAGTTCTTGAGCAACAAAGGTAGATCATAATTAGAATTCTAGAAAGGCAAATTTTATTTTTTATTTTTTGATAGTAAACATGGATGTATTAATAATGTAATACATCATTTTTGAGTACACAATCATGAAAATCATTACATCAACTTTGTGGCGCACTTGAATTCAAGAAATAGGTGACTACTCGAGGTTCAAATGCCAAAAATCGGAGTTTCGTGTATGAATTCAGAGTGGTTAAGAGAACTTACAGATTAAGTTGTTTGCCCAGTTTTTGTTGAAAATTACTGCATTTTATGTGCAATGCATTCTCTACATCCAGTGCAACACCGTCTCTTCGAGCGAGCGAATCTAATTCAATCCATTTCCTGGAGACGTACCAAGAACGATCATTCTCTACAGGGTACTTCAGAAAAAGCTCATCTGGATCTGGAAGGTTAAGCAATGGCACAAATTCTTCTTGCGCTTCAGCAGCTGATCTGTTACGTAGATTTGCCGTGTTTACTTTCGGATATCCAAAATGCTCAGGAAAAAAAGGCTTTATGATAATCGCATACTCTTCGAGCATATGGTTCCCGATATCTGTAGAGAAAAGAAAATACAATGCCATAAGCTAGCTACCATGTAATGTACATGAAAAGGTTCAACTAGTGATTGCCCCTAATGCTATGTCATCAGCAACGAAGTCTGCTGTACATGTCTATTGTCTACTAACCTTTCAATCGCTGTAGAGAGACATCGAATTCATGCCACCACTTGACCTTCTCGCCGTTATATTGAACGCTCTCTTTGAAGCGTTGTACGGCAAGGTAGATAGCAGCACCTGCTATGTGTTCAGGCTTATATTGCAGGCAAAGTGATGTCTTTAGCCTGCAAGCCAGTTTTAAAAACTATATATCAGCCCTGTATAGCCTACTTAAGTACTGTATGATATGACTGACATTGCAAAAAACACTATCGAACTACTTTGAGTAGTACTCACCAAGTTTCTTTTGCAATCTCCCTAGCATACCGGTCGAATTCATTCTTTGAGGAACACTGAAATTTCGCCGATGTGTTGTCAAGACATTTATATGGATGGAAAACATTGATATCATAACCAAGAGTTGTAAGCACCAACTCATCTGCTATAGATACCTTCTCCACTTGTTTATCTATCATCTCCTAAACATTGAATGGTGTTTGAATAAATAGACTGGGAAAAGGGAAACAACGGTACACCTAATAATTAAGAATCTCATGTTTAGTTTCACCTTTGTAACACTTATGGATGTAGGATAGTAATAGCGAAGGATTTGATACGAAGCTACAACAATGTCCTTCTCCGATCGCAGCGGAGTTGCCTTCTCAACTCTGCACGCCATGTTCATGCAGCCCGCTGCAATAGTCTGATCATTGATTTATCTAATTAGCATTCAGTGGTGCACCAAAGTTGCAACATTTGAAAATCATCTTTTGATGCAGAGAAAAATGCTCACCCGCCAATTCTCATACTTCACGTGAGATTTCAGAAGGAAAAATCGATGGCAATACAGCGTGGCGGTAGCTTTGGTTTCATCTAACCTGCATTCAAAACCAATGCAGTTTAAACGATAAGTTGGCATCTCGATCATTACGTGAGTTCTTGATCAATCGAATCAAGATTAGTCTTTGAGAAGGCATGATTGAGAAAGAAATATCAAGAAAGTGGATCATAATTGGAATTCAAGAAAGTCAGATCAAAATGGCAATTCATTATACTACATGACTCAAACTTTGTGGTGCACTTGATGAATTCAAGAAATGGATGACTACCCAAGATTTCAACTGCCATGAATCAAAGTTTTATGTATGAATTCATAGTGGCTGAGAGAACTTACAGATTGAGTTCAGTGCCAAGTTCTTGTATAAATTTACTGTATGATCTACGTAGGCCGCTCTCTAACGCCAGCGTCATGCCGTCTCTTCGAGATGGTGAATCCTCTTCAATTTCTTTCCTGGAGACGTACCAAGAACGATGAGTTGTTGAGTTGTGGGCAGAGCTGCCCTGCTTATGAATTCCTGCCATTTGGATGTGGCCTAGTTTCAGCCCAAACAAATCTTGATTTCTTCTTCACCTTTCTACTTATAGAATTTTGTATGTCTGTGATAGTGTAGGTGTTGTCCTTTGCTTTACTGAATGTGTGCTATATATATCTGAGTGCATGGATGGTGTCACTTGGTTTGTTATTGAGGTTTAAAACCAAACAAACATGTGTAGAGTATGAGTTTTATGTCGATAGGCTACCGTAGTCATTTGC
This sequence comes from Stephania japonica, assembly GCA_039657345.1. Classification (NCBI taxonomy): domain Eukaryota; kingdom Viridiplantae; phylum Streptophyta; class Magnoliopsida; order Ranunculales; family Menispermaceae; genus Stephania; species Stephania japonica. The sequence continues at coordinate 9,190,933 of CM077559.1, read as the reverse complement.
TTTTTAAACCAAACGAACACAAATTGTGTAATTTTTTCTTGATTCTCTTTATACTTTAAAGTTTAAACCAATAATTTCCTCCAGTAGTCTTTTGTTTTTGTTTTTTTCGTTTTTTTGTTTTTTTTTGTTTATCCGTCGAAGTCATATACAAGCAAAGGATGTGAAAAAACTATCAAATTCTCATTCCAAAATACTCACCAAGAGTTTAACGTTTAAGGTTTGGTATTTAAAATAATTCTTTGGTGAGACGAATGAGGCATCGGTTCAGGGAGGTCGTAAGTTCAATCTCGCTGACGTAAAAAGAAAAAAAAAAAGTTCATGATCTAAGATAATAGGTATATTATATCCTAATAATAGGAATTTATCAAATTACTCACTCCCGGTCAAAAATATAAATTATTCTTCAAAAAATATATGATATTTTCGGAATTCGAGAGAACTTTGTACCTTTTATACCTATTTTACCTCTCTTTTAACACAAACATTTAATTATAATTTAACACTTAAATTCTTCTTTTATTTTATTGGATGAAATAAAGATTTTTTTTTGAAAACAATTAATGCTTTTTAATTTGTGTGTTTTGAGCAAAAAGCCTTATATTTTTTACTAGAGGGAACATATCCTAATATTTTGATTTGGAGACAATTCTATCCTCAATCAATTTATCCAAACTAAATAAAAAAGATTGGGATACAATTGATAAATTCTTAAGAGTGTGATATACTATTGATACGTTCAGGATTTTATTTTATTTTTATCATTAAGACTATTTTTATGTTGTTAATTTTTTTTTCTTAATAATATTAGAAACTGTGTCAACTAAAAAGTACTATTTCGATGCCCCTGTCCATGAGAATAGTGAGATAGAGCTTAATTAATCTCGTTTACTATTTTTTATTTGAATTAAAAGTTAAAGTTTTTCTCTTATCTTATCAAAAACAAAAGCCGAGTTTATCTATGGACTAAACATAAATGTAAGAGAACATAAACCATATTTGCACATCTGAGATAATGTAGGCAAATTTGATAGATTGATGGTTGTATGAATAGGTCTACAGGGATAATGTGTTATTAGGTTTTTCTGCTCCTTTTTTCTAAGTAACAAAGAAACAAAGAAACAAAGAAATTCTTTATTAGGGTAATACTTGGAAAAAAGAAGTGAAGTTCTTTAGTAGTGAAGTCATATTTATCAAAGTTAAAAAGAAGGATCGATGGACAGATCGATGGACATTGGAGAAATCATGCAATGGCTTAACTTTATAGATGAACCAAAGCTGGTGTACCCTGCATATCACACAAAAGATGATCCAAGGGATCGCGGCAATGGAAATCGAAAATGCAGTGCAAAGAAGGGGCAAAAATCATCATATTTGAGAACAACAATTTGAAATTTTAAAAAGAAGATGAAACTACATTGTTCAAAAGGAAAGCAACAGTAAAAATATTTTTTTACGTTGCCAGTAATATTTCTCCTATCATGATACAACAAAATCAAATGGCAATGAATTGTGCCATGTTAGTTTCTTATTTCATATGCATATGCATCAAAAATGAGTCTCGAACGTGAGCAGTGCCTCAAACTTCGCATAAATTCAAAATTATCAGCTTTTTTATTTCAATTACTGCGATCGCTTTGGTCGCTTTTCTCGTGATCTGCAGGGCACTTCAGCTAGGTTTATCTGGAAGGTTAACATATTGCAGGTATCCTTCTGCTTTTTCCGATCTCTTTTATATAGACCTGCTGAGGGAGCTCCCACAATTCCAAGAGTTTCAGGAGAAACAGGCCTCTGGATTTTCTCATACTCCTCAAGCATATGGTCCGCAATGTCTGTTGAGAAAAGCATGCATATTTCTGTAAGCTAGCCACAATGTAATGTACATGAGAAAATTCAATTAATAGTTGCGCCTAATGCCATGTCATCAGCAGAGAAGTCTGCAGTACATGTCTACAAACCTATCAGTTGCAGTATAGGGACATCAAATTCATGCCACCAGACCTTATCATCGTAATATACTCCCCCATCGACATGTTGTATGGCGAGGTAGATGGCAGCAGCAGCTGTGTTCAGGCTTGTATTGCAGGCAAAGTGATGTCTTTAGCCTGCAAGCCACTTCAAACTATCAACCATGTATTACCTACTTAAAGCGTACAATATGATATGACCGACAATGTGAAAACATTATCGGACTTTAAAGTAATACTCACCAAATTTCATTTGCAACATCCCAAGCATTCTGGCATTGCTTTCTTTATATGGCAGAGAAATTTCTTCAATGTGTCAATAAGGTGGTGATGTGGATGGAGAACAAAGTTATCAGAACCCAGAGTTGTAAGCACTAACTTCTCTTCTTTCAAGACCGTGTCTACTCCTTCATCGATTAACTTCTAAACATTGAACGATGTTTGAATAAGTAGAGTGAAAAAGGGAAGCAATGATATATCTAATAAGAACCTCATGATGTTCAATTTCACCTCTGTGATGGCCAGTGTTGGATCAGAACCTTATTTGCGAATGATTTCATAGAAAACTTTAACAATGTTCCTCACTGATGGTGCCGGAGTCTTCTCAAACTTGCACACCAGGAAAATGCAGACCGCTGCAATGATCTGATCACAGATTTACATAATTAGTACAATTAAGTGATGCACCAAACTTGCAACATTTTCTCAATAAACTAGTCAATGAAATCATATTCAGTAAAACTTTACTGATTTTTTTTTTTTTTTTTTGAAAGCCTAATTGACTGAAGTTTTGATGCAAAGGTACTGTAAAAAGAAAGAAAACTGCCCACCCATTTATTTTTTTCTTTGTGAGATTGCCCTTGGAAAAACCGATGGAAATACACTGTGGTGGTAGCTATGGTTTGCTCATGCCTGCATTCAAAATCAATTCGGCTTAAACAATTCATTTGGAATCTCATAACAGAAGTCCTTGATCAATCCAATTAACATGACGCTCAAAAAGGCATGATTAAGGGAGATAGATCAAGAATAGCAGATCGAGTTAGCAATACATTACTACATTATTCAACTTTGTGGTGCATTTGAATTTAAGAAATGGATGGCCACCAAGATCTTAAATGCCAAAACTTGAGGGTTTGTGTATGAATACAGTGGTTGAGAGTACTTACAGATCAAGTTCAGCGCCCAATTCTTGAAGAAAATTACAGTATGATATGCGGAAAATATTCTTTTTAATGCGGTCTCTTGAGTCCTCTTTGCGAACGGATATGTTATACAGATTTACTGTGTCTTGTCCTAGAAATCCAAGAATTTCAGGAGAAAGAAACTTCCGGATATTCTTATACTCTTCACGCATATGGCCTCCAATCTCTGCAGAGCGAAGCATATATATAGCCATAAGCTAGCCACCATGTAATGTACATGAGAAAATTGAATTAATGGTTGACCCTAATACCATGCCAGTATCAGAGAATTCAGAAGTACATGACTACAAACCTTTCAATCGCTCTCTAGAGACCTCAAATTCATGCCACCACCACGGCCCGCTGTGATATTGGATGCTGTCTAAGAAACGCTGCGTGGCGAGGTAGATAGCAGCACCTACCATGTGTTCAGGCTTATATTGCAGGCAAAGTTATGTCTTTAGCCTGCAAGCCAGTTTGAAGCTATAAGCCCTTCACATGATCTATTGTTTCTACCCTTCATATCACATTTCACAATTCTCGTATATATAAGCATAAAACTAGCTACCTTGTTTGTATACAGAAAAAGTGCTAACTTATCTACCAAAAAAAAAAAAAAGTGCTAACATAATCTATTCTCATTTAATATTGTTGAGTTATATATGCATCAATGAATGTAACTCAATGTCAAACATGAGAGAATCATAGTATAGCCTACTTAAGAGTACAGCATGATATGACTAACAATGCGAAAAAATCAGACTACTTTTTAAGTAGTACCCACCAAGTTTCATTTGCAACATCATTAGCATACTGGCAGAATTCGTCCTTTGAGGAACTTTCAAAATTCGTCACTATTTTGAGAAGAGTTTTATATGGATGGTGAATACTAAAACCCTTATCAAGAGTTTTAAGCAGTAAAGGATTTTGTCTACGGACCATGTCTAGTCGTCGATTGATCATCTCCTAAACATTGAATGATGTTTGAATAAGTAGACTGAAAGAAGGGAAACAAAGATATATCTAGTAAGGATCTCGTTCAATGTCACCTCCGTGCTGGCTTCTTGAGATGGAGCAGGACCATATTTGTGTAGTATTTCACAGGAACCTGTAACAAGGTGCTTCTGAGATTGCAGCGGAGTATTTTCGTTTCGACTTGCCATGTGCACACAAGCCATTGCAATATCCTGATCACAAATTAATCTAATTAGCATTCAGTGGTGCACCAAAGATGCAACATTTTCTCAATAAACTGGTCAATGAAAACCAAATGAAGTTTTGATGCAGATAATGGGTAAAAAGAAAGAAATAAAAACTGCTCACCCATGTATCGTTCTTTGCGTGAGATTGCAGAAGGAAAAATCGATGACAATATACTGTTGCGGTAGCTATATATGGTTTCCTTCGTGCATTTGATAACAATTCAATTTAAATGATTTGGCATCTGACACAAGTTCTTGATCAATCAATCAAGAAAGATAGAAATGCAGATCATAATTGAGAAAGGCATGATTGAGAAAGATAGATCAAGAAAGGCAGATCATAATTGGAATTCAAGAAGGGCAGATAGAAATGGCAATGCATTCTACATGAATCAACTTTGTGGTGCAATTGAATTCAAGAAATGGACTAATACCCAAGATTTCAAATGCCTATGGAAGTTTTACGTATGAATTCAGAGTGGTTGAGTGAACTTGCAGATTGAGTTCAGTGCCAAGTTCTTGTAGAAAATTAGAGAATGCTAAGCGGACAGCGTTCTCGATTTCCAACGCCATGCCATCTCTTCGAGAAGATGAATCCTCTTCAATTTCTTTCTTGCAGACGTACCATGAACGTGTTGGGGTTTTTACTCAACCCCTTCTAATAATGAAACAGATGAATAATAAATTCCACTAAACCACGATCTATGCACCAAATCAACACACCACAAGACACAAAAGATTTAACGTGGAAAACCTTCCAAATCAGAGGTAAAAACCACAGGCCAAACTCCGAACAATCCACTATGTCAACAAAAAGTACAAGATATCTCAATTTAATGAGATTCACCAACAATGAAGTAATACATAAAATACCTCTTCCAAGAACTTAGATGATTACACTAAGAACAAAGAATACTACCCCAATTGTATCAAACCCTTGCACCTCTTTTCTTGAACACCAAGAAATCACCAAAGCCTTCACCGCGAGTCTTCGGATTCAAGATCTTGTTGTTCTTCAATGTAGAGAGAAAACTTTAGAGAGATAATGCACATATTCCCCTATGCGCACACCAAGCTGAACTACTCGTTGACTTCTCTAGAATACCTCTTATTTTTCGGTCTCCTAGTCGCACAACAATATCGACTCATATATATTTCTTCACTTCCTATTTTCTCTCTCGTCGATTCCTATTCAAACTCCAATTTGTTACTTTATGTGTTGGACTTTTCTATTTTTGTGTGGGGCCCACAAAAACCAACAATCTCCCCTCCAACACATGGGGAGATCTCAATCATATTTGATGCTCAATAACAACTCGCCCCACCAACTTGGTGCGGGGACCGATGCTTCTCACGAGTCACCACCTTCGTCAACATATCATTTGGATTCTTATCGGTGTGAATCTTCTTCGACTCATCTCATGATCATTCACAACTTCTCGAATCCAATGGTATCGGATATCAATATGCTTAGTGCGGCAATGATAAGTAGCATTCTTGCTCAAATCTAGAGCACTCGACTATCACGAGTTCATCGCATACCCATCTTCTTGCTTCAACCCCAACTCTTGAAGGAATCTCTTCAACCAAAGCATTTCTTTGCTTGCTTCAGATTATAGCAATATATTCGCCTCGTCGTGGACAAAGCAACACACTTTTGCAATTTTGATCGCCAAGATACGCTCCCCCGCAAAAGTGAACACATACCCCGAAGTAGATTTTCTCGCCATCAAGGTCACCACTGCCATATCCGAATCGTATATCCCTCCAAAATAGGTTTCGAGCCCCCAAAACATAAAGACATCTTCGAAGTACCTCTCAAATATCTCAAAATCCATTTCACTCGCTTCCCAATGAACTTTTCCAGGATTTGAGAGAAATCTGTGACCACACCAATGCGTGAGCAATATCCGGTCGGGTGCAAACCATCGCATACATCAAACTCCCAACCGCGCAGAGGAGTAAGGAATATCGACATCTCCGCTATATCTATAGAAGTAGAGGGACATGATTTCTTGCTAAGTGTGAAGTGATTAGCAAGAGGTGTGCTAAGCGGCTTAGCATTGTTCATATTGAATCTGTTCAAGACACTGCTCAACATACTTTTCTGTGACACCCATAACTTTTTGGATTTCTGTCACGAATAATCCGCATGCCAAGAATCTGTTTTCTTGGCCCTGGTCTTTCATATCAAAAGAACTCGATAATTCTTTCTTCAAGTTTCCAATCAAGGAAACATCATGCCCCACTATCAACATATCATCAACATAGAGCAACAAGATCACAAGCTTCCCATCCGAAAATTTCTTAAAGTAGACACAAATGATCTCGCATACTGTTCTAGTGTACTCTTGACCCATCATGAAAGAGTCAAATTTCTTATACCATCGCCTTGGAGCTTGTTTAAGTCCATACAAGCTCTTCTTCAACTTGCAAACCAAATGTGTTTTTCCTGTTACTTCAAATCCTTGAGTTGATCCATATAAATCTCTTCCTCCAAATCACCATGGAGGAATGCGATCTTCACATCTAATCGCTCAAGCTCAAGATCCAAGCTAGCAATCGGACCCAAAATCACTCGAATAGAACTCATCTTCACAACAGGGGAAAAAATCTCATCAAAGTCAATTCCTTTCTTCTGATTGAACCCCTTCACTACCAAACGAGCTTTATGTTTTACTAGCTTATCTCCATCTGTCTTCAACTTGTACACCCATTTATTCTTCAAAGGTTTTCTACCTTTTGGAAGTTCCACCATTTCATAAGTATTGTTCTTCTTCAAAGAACTCATCTCCTCCCGCATTGCTTTCATCCATTGAGCTTTGTCTTTGTGAATCGAACTCCCTGGAAGCTCTCTCTCGGCTCCCCCTCTTCGTAATTGTAACATAATTCGAACCGGGGTACCTAGTAGAAGGAAGCAACCCTCTCTCGGATCTTCTAAGTGAAGGTTCAACTAAAAATTTGTTGGTGGAGGAGTTTGCTCCCCCGCTCATCATCATCAACCGGTTCGGCACATCAACCCTATGTTCTTCAAATGAGTCTCCCTCATGTGTGGCATCAGTAATGGAAGGAGACTCCAATCCAGAAACATCATCATCATCAACTATGATTTTCTTTGATGTCTTCAAATCTGCTATGGTCTCATATTCATGAAAGACCACATCCCTGGACCTGACAATCTTTTTCTTCTCTGGATCCCATAACCTATAACCAAACTCTGCATCTCCAAATCCCAAGAGGATACACGGAACAGTTCTATCATCAAGTTTTTGTCTTTGCTCCTTAGGCACATGCATAAATGCCTTGCATCCAAACACCTTTAAGTGAGAGTAAGTAACATCTTTCCCAGACCAAACTCTCTCTGGAACATCAAACTCCAATGGTGCTGAAGGAGAGCGATTCATCAAGTAGCAAGCAGGACTGAGAGCCTCACCCCAAAACGACTTGGGCAACTTAGCCATTTTTAACATACATCTGACTTTATCAAGGATGGTTCTGTTTGTTCTTTCAAGCAACACCATTATGTTGAGGAGTACCGGAACAGTCTTCTCATGTCTGATTCCATGTTCTGAGCAATAATTCTCGAACTCCTTTGAAGTGTATTCTCCCCCGTTATCACTACGAAGGCACTTCAAAGATACGTCTTTTTCTCGTTCCACCATCATATGAAACTTCTTGAGGTACTCAAGAACCTGACATTTTGTTCTCAACACAAACACCCAAACCTTAGTGAAGCATCATCAATAAAAGTAACAAAGTATTTGCCACCTCCCATAGTTTCCACATCAATGGGACCACAAACATCTGAGTATACTAATTCAAGTAAATTTCTTTTTCTTTCAGATGGTGAAGAAAAAGAAACTCTATGTTGCTTACCGAATAAGCAATCATCACAAGGGTTCAAATATTTACCTTTGGCAAAAGGAATATGAGAATTCTTTGCCAACACCGCAACCCTTTCTCACTCAAGTGACCTAGCCGCCTATGCCACAAATCGGTGAAGAATCATCTTCAATTGCGTTTAGGTCACCTCGACGGTCTTCAATTGAGTCTCAGTAAAGTGTATAGCTCAATTTTCCTCTAGCAACAACCATTGAGCCTTTGGTGAGTTTCCACTCCTTGCCCCCAAAGATGTTGTAGTAACCATCTAGGTCCATAGCATGAGTAGAAAACAAATTCAGACGCAGATCCGGAACATGTCGCACATCTTTTAGAATTACCGTGCAACCCATATTTGTTTGCACAAAGACATCTCCAATGCCAACTATATCTCGCAAAGCTGTTGTTCCCCATCTTTGCCTTACCAAAATTCCCCGCTCGATAAACAGAGAAGAAATCCTTCCTCGGAGTAGCATGGAAGGATGCGAGAATCAACAACCCATTCACTATCTCGTATTAGTGACATGACCTTGATCCTCAACTAAAGAAAGCACAACCAAGTCTTCAATTACATCGATATAGCAAAGCGTACCGTAGTACTCGATCATTCGCTTTATTTTGATTTTTCTCATCATTCATTTCTCTTTTCCACACTTTACAATTTTTCTTTATGTGTCCTTCCTTGCCACAAGTGATAACAAGAGAATTTTCCTTTTCCTTGAGACTTGCCTCTAGATTTACTCCGCCCCTTCGGACCTCTAGACCGACTTCGCCTCTATGTTCGTAAAGTAGTAACAAGAGCTTGTGAAGTTTCAATGCCTTTATCCTTTCTCCTAGTCTCCTCGTCAAAGAGACTATCCCGCACTATGGATGAAGACAAGACACCGCCTGGAGCGAGAATTACTTAGAGACACCACCAAGGTTTCCAGCCTTTCGGCAACGAGCTCAAGAGTAAAAGTGCTTGTAACTCATCCTCAAGCACAATCTTCATAGCACTTAATTGATTGATCAATGCTTCGAAATCATTCAAGTGCTCTATCATCGACCGCCCATCTTTGTACTTCATATTAACAAGCCTTCTAATTAGAGAAGCCTTGTTCGAGCCCCCTTCCTCTCACACATATTCTCGCAATTTTCTCCATAACTCCCGTGCATCAACCTCTTTTTCGACATGGTGATAAATACCGAGATCGATCCACTTTCGAATAGTCCCAAGCCAGCTTTTCGGTGCAACTTCCTCCAATTAACATCGATATTTTCTCCGGCTTGTTTTGTCCAAATTCAATTGGATCAAATAAATCCTTGCAATAAAGATGATCTTCCATCATCGGTTGCCAAATTGAATAATTCGTAGCCGTCAACTTGACCATATTGCTTGCTTTATCATCATCATCCACCATCTTGATTCCCACAAAGATTCCCAGAACACAAACTGACCGCGGCTCTGATACCACTTGTTGGGGTTTTTACTCAACCCCTTCTAATAATGAAACAGATGAATAATAAATTCCACCAAACCACGATCTATGCACCAAATCAACACACCACAAAGACACAAAAGATTTAACGTGGATAACCCTCCAAATCAGAGGTAAAAACCACGGGCCAAACTCCGAACAATCCACTATGTCAACAAAGAGTACAAGATATCTCAATTTAATGAGATTCACCAACAATGAAGTAATACATAAAATACCTCTTCCAAGAACTTAGATGATCACACTAAGAACAAAGAATACTACCCCAATTGTATCAAACCCTTGCACCTCTTTTCTTGAACACCAAGAAATCACCAAAGCCTTCACCGCGAGTCTTCGGATTCAAGATCTTGTTGTTCTTCAATGTAGAGAGAAAACTTTAGAGAGATAATGCACATATTCCCCTATGCGCACACCAAGCCGAACTACTCGTTGACTTCTCTAGAATACCTCTTATTTTTCGGTCTCCTAGTCGCACAACAATATCGACTCATATATATTTCTTCACTTCCTATTTTCTCTCTGTCAGATTCCTATTCAAACTCCAATTTGTTACTTTATGTGTTGGACTTTTCTATTTTTGTGTGGGGCCCACAAAAACCAACAGAACGGTCAGTTGTTGAGTTGTGGGCAGAACTGCCCTGCTCATGAGTTGCTGCCATTTGGGTGTGGCCTAGTTTCAGCTCAAACAGATCTTGATTTCTTCTTCACCTTTCTAGTTAGAAAAATTGTGCATGTTTGTTGTGATCGTCTGGATTGAGAATTTGAGATTGCTAGATGCTAGTGTAGTTTTCCTTCTTTGCCTCAGTGAATGTGTGCTACATCTGGGCGGTGTCACTTGGTTTGTTGTTCTGAGGTTTGTAAAGCAACGAATATATATAGTTTACATGGTTGTGTAGTTCTGAGGTTTAAAATCAAACAACCATATTTAGTTTATGGGTTTTAAGCGTTATTATTGGTTTGCAAAGCAACAAATACATGTTCACAGCGATTATGCGTTATTAGGAATTCTTTTCCTTTTAAAGAAACAAAAAAAATTTCTCTTTCAAAGGAGATTTTTTTTCAATGGACTACAGTTTTAAATACTTGAAGGTGAACCCCTTTCAAAAAACGGAGGCACATGAAGCAAACACGGATGATTTCTTAGGGATCAGCAAATGCAAATCATAAGATTTAAAAGAAGGGATGCAATGATTATCTGATGCTTGAGACTGTCTGGATTATATACATTGACAATCTGCATTGATGTATGATACAGCAATATTAAATGACAATGAATTGTGTCAAGTACCTCTTCTGTACACCAATCAAGTACTCTTAGAATTTCAGTTTCTCTTCTTTTCACAGGCATTTGCATCAAAAATGAGTTCTCCTTGGAAGTGAGTGGTGTGGCAGCCAAATACTAACTGCTGCTTTCCTTCTGAACATCTTCATATGAATTCAAAATCATCAATTCCAAATATGAAACCCCTCCACTGCACTGCACTTTCAATTTACATTACTGCCGTCACTTTGATCATCATTCTCGCGATCTGCAGGTTACTTCAGCTCAGGTTCATCTGGAAGGTTAAGCCATTGCATGAATTCTACTTGCTCTTCAGGATCTGATCTGTTGTGTAGATTTGCTGTGTTTAACCTCGGATATCCAAGACTTTCAGGAGAAAAAGGTTTTAGGATAATCGCATACTCTTGAAGCAAATGGTTCCCAATTTCTGTGGAGAAAAGTGTATATATTGTCATAAGCTATCCACGATTTAATGTACATGAAAAGATTCAACTAATGGCTGCCCCTAATGCTATGCCATTTGCAAAGTAGTCTGCAATACGTGTAACGAACCTATCAATCACAGTGGATGGATATCGAATTCATCCCACCACCACTCCTTGCCGTAATAATGGACACTCGCTTTGAAGCGTTGTATGGCGAGGTATATAGCAGCACCTGCTATATGTTCAGGCTTATACTGCAGGCATAGTGATGTCTTTAGCCTGAAAGCCAGTTTAAAACTATCAGCCCTGTGTTGCCTACTTAAGGGTACAGTATAATATCAAAACATTATCAAACTACTTTAAGTAGTGCCTCACCAAGTTTCTTTTGCGACATTCATAGCATGCTGGTAGAATTCATCCTTTGAAGGACCTTGAAATTTCATGAGTGTGTTGTGGAGGGGTTTATATGGATGGGAAACATAGATATCAAAACCGTCAAGAGTTATAAGCACTAACTCATCTACTCTAGAGACCTTATTTACTCCTTCATCGATCATCTCCTAAACATTGAATGATGTTTGAATAAATAGACTGAAAGAAGGGAAACAACAATCTCAGGTTCAGTTGCACCTTTGTAACGCTTATGCGTGTCGGATTATATTTGCGAAAGATTTCATACGAAGCTATAACAAGGTCCTTCTCAGAGTGCAGCGGAGTCCTCTCAACTCTGCACGCCATTTTCATGCAGCCAACTGCAATAGTCTGATCACATATATATCTAATTAGCATTCTGTGATGCACCAAAGTTGCGACATTTCTCAATAAACTAGTCATGAAAATCAGATCCAGTGTAAAACTGAAATTTTGATGCAAAGAAGGGTGATAAGAAAGAAAACTGCACACCTGCCATTCATCATACTTCTTGTGAGATTTCAGAAGGAAAAATCGATGGCAATACAGCGTTGCAGTAGCTATGGTTCGCTCTGGCCTGCATTCAAAACCAATGCAATTTAAACGAATAATAAGCATCTCATTACACAAGTTCTCGATCAATCCAATTAACATCTCGACTCTTGATTGAGAAAGATAGATCAAGAAAGGCATCACAATTGGATTCAAGAAAAGCATGATCAACTTTGTGGTGCACTTGATGAATTCAAGAAATGGACGACTACCCAAGATTTCTAATGCCAAGAATCAAAGTTTTATGCATGAATTCAGAGTGATTGAGAAAACTTACAGACTAAGTTCACTGCCCAGTTCTAGTAGAAAATTACAGTATGACTTGCGCAGAGCATTCTCTAACAACGCAATACCGTCTCTTCGAGAGGGAGAATCCTCTTCAATCTGCTTTCTGGAGACGTAGCAAGAACAAGGAGTTCTTGCAGCCATTCCGGGTACGGTCTAAGTTTCAGCTCAAAGAGATCTTAATTTCTTCCAGACATATCTAGTTTGAAAACTGTGAACATTTGATCGTCTGGATTATGAATTAGAGATTACTAGTATTGGTGTTCTTCTTAGCTTCAGAGAATGCATGAATGTGTACATTCAATTCTTTGTCACTGATCGAACACTTGAGCAGTGTATCTTGGTTTGTTGTCCTGACTAAGAGAGGCTTAAAAGGCAACAAGTATATATAGTTTATTGGTTTTATGTTTATTAGTTTATAGACAACTGGGATTATGACAAATAAATTCTTTATTAGGGATTATGATAAATAAATTCTTTATTAGGGATTATGATAAATAAATTTTTTATTTGGGTTTTACTTAAGTTATGCACTGTTCCTTAATTACTTAGTCGTAAGAGATTTTTTTTGGGGTTAAAATGAATTTTAGTTATGACGATCAGTAACAATTAGTCATTAGAGGTTTTTTTTTTTTCTTGTTCTGAAAAATTCTGATATGGGTAGTGTAAAAAGAATTAAAAACTGGTAAAAGTGAGAACAATTCAAGTAAAAACATACCAAGAGTCCAAGAGGGTTGTGGTGCGATGGCAAGGGTCACTCCTCAGTCCTCCCTTAACCATTAGTTTTGTTTTCTGAGTCTTGGATATGGAGAAACTTTAAACTCTTAGGTAGAGGTTGTCACCCTTGTAACCCTACTCCTCGAGTCATGGATTAGATAAGGCAAAGCTTTGAGTATTTTGTATTTTTGTTTTGTATAAAGAAGGTAAAAGATTATTTTGAAGAAAAAAAATATTTTTTTGACTTCAGTGGGATTAAATCACGACCTCCTGAGGTCTTACCAAGTGATGTCTTTACCATCTCACCGGACGCCTTGACTTGAAGGAAAAAAAATATTAAATGGTTTCACTATTGAAGTAATAAGTGGAGCATTGTTTTTCCCCCGAAAATGGGATCATTATTGACTTTAATAACAACATAATTACTATTATAGTGTAAAAAAATATGAGTGGCTTCTAGGGTTAGTTACGTGCTTAGTCATCCAACTTTTTAAAATGCATTACTTTCAATTTCAACTTTCCTCATAACAGCACACAGATATCTCAGAAAAAGCCTAAACAAGTACAAGAAGTGAACAAACTCATAAACACAAACCATGATTCGCAGATAATCATTTCACAAACAGTAATTGAAGCAAACCCATTTGATGAATCACAATACCGCAGTGAAATCGAATAAAAGGGTACCCAAAAAATCGATTTCTGAGACGAATTGGAACAATGCGTAGGCGCGAAATCGATTTGTTACACCAAATTGATGTACGTGCATTAACATATTAATTAAAGTTTAGCGGGCAAGGGTTTTGACAGATTACCAGAGCTGACATCATATTTCTGGGGCTGTACAACTCATCCGGATTTTTCTTGCTCCCCAACTCTGTCATTAGCCTGGAAAATTTGGGATTAGTCTAATCTAAAAGTAAGAATAAGAAAGGGGTAAGCATCAGGCAGTGAAATGGCAAAGGCATAAGTTGTTTAAGGAGTAAGTAAGAAAATAAGAAATATTGCTGAAAAAAAAAGGCAAAATATAAAATGTCCCTGAGGTTTGATAAAATATGTAATTTAGTCCCTATATTTTTATAAATATATAATTTAGTCCCTATATTTTTATAAATATGTAATTTAATTCATCTAGTTTACTCTTAGTTAAGCAAGCTCATCCTTGTGTTAGTGACAACTCAAAATATTATTATTACATTACTTTTTGATAATGTAGCAATTTTGTTATACCAATAATACCCTCAAGGTTTTACATATTTTTTTTATCTAAAAATAATCCACTTTAGTCTCTTTATGTGTATTTTAGTATTTATGTATATATTTATATATTTGTGCTATAATAGATCCATATATATGTTTTGAGTTAATAAAAATAAATCAATAAATCATGTTTAATAAAATATGACTTAACAACCAAAATAATAAACCCACGTTGATTTTTACCATGAAATAAATAAATATATAAAAATTGGTATACAAAAAAGTAAGAAATTATTAATTAATTCCTACATTTGACTTCTCAATTTACACCATTTATATTTTTTTGAAGAAACACTATTCTATAATATGTTAAGAACACACAAAATATCATTAAAGTTATAAAAATAAGTAAATTAACACTTAATATAATTGTTAATTGTTTTCAAAAAATATATAATTGTTAATTAATTAATAAGAATGGGTAAATCCAAGACAAAAAGTTTGTCCCAATAATTATTTTTATATTAGAAAAAGCTTAACTGGAGAGTAAAGAAGTGTTGTTATAGATGTAACCTAGACCGGATTTAGTCTTTGCTAATAAAAAAAAAAAGTGTTGGGTTTAATTTCTCTTTTAGGAAAAAGTGTTGGGTTTAATTTATCTTTTAGAAAAAAGTATTGTCTTTAATTAGTTGTTGTGTCTTTTGTAGTTGCATTTTTGTCTTTTCACCTTAACTCAACCATGATTTAAACAAAAGTTTGGAGGAGGGATGTAACGACCCGAAAATTTATCTTATTTCTGTGTGATGACGTGTACTATCAATTTATATTCGTGTTTGTGTGACAGGGCGATGACGTCGATAAACGAGTAGTATTCGCTTGGGGAAACATGCAAAACGGGTACCGAACGGACTAATTACTGGTTTACGGCGTCCCAGGGGAAATACATTTAAATAAAACACTAACAAAATAATAAATTAATGGTCACCGAGTGATACACGGGGTTATAGGTGACACACGTGGGTCGTACGGTAGTGTGCACGTCCAAGTATGCTCATTGGCGCGCACGACGAAATTGTAGGCAATTTATATATGTATATGTATGTAATTATATATATATATATATAAATAAATATATATTAAAAATTATAAATTTAAAATGCAAATGACCAATAAGGGCAAGTTGTTTATTAAGTAATGGATAAGAATGTAGGGGTATTTTAGTCATTTAACGAGCCTCCAAAATATCAACACACCACGTCCTTACCATTGAGAAATTGAAGAAGAGAATGAGGGAGCCGTCAAGAGAGAGGAGAAAGAGAGATCGAAGGATCAAAAGATTGAACGAGGGGAGTTTGCTGGATCGGTGAAGATCAAGGTGAGTGTTGTGGGTTGATTATTATTATCGTTTTTGTTGTTGTTTGGTCGTTGAGGGGTGTTGTGCAAGGCTCGGCCATGGCGCAAGCGCCATGGCCGAGGATGATGAGGGCAGGGAAGACTACTCCCCTGCCGAATCGATTGGGGTTGGGAGCCAACCTCAACAAATCAAAAAAAAAATCAAAGACGCAGCGTCTCTGGTGTGTGCTGGGAAGAAGGTGCACACGTGTGGCACGTGTGCATCTTCCCTTCCTATGGACTGGGCCATGGGCCTGGGCCAGGCTCGGCCCATGGGGCGAGCCAAGCCCAATGCCCTGGCCAGGGTCAGGTCAAACCCGCCAGGGTCGACCCGGCCTAATAAAAATAAATAAAATTAAAAAAACAGTTTTAAATTGAATAAAATTTTAAAAAATATTGAAAAAATCCCTGAAAAATGGAAAAAAATCTAGAAAAATTATATTTTGACTAAATAAATAGAAATTTATGAATTTCTATGAAAAGTGAAGTTTTTAAAAATTTTATAAGGCGTTATATCGGGGTTTTAACCTCGTAAAGCATGAAATTGGCAAAAATAGTTAAGAATTTTAATTAAATGCAGAACAAAACGCTAATACTACCAAATTAAAATGAAAATGTTTACCAGGTACTTAGTGAACCAGTGATGGGTTGCAGAGACGTTTTGGTAACGTTTGAGAACCGCAAGTGCAGAGTTACGTGCAGTGTTTGTAGTAAAACCAATTGGAGCTTTTACATTATTTTATTTATGCATTTAATTGTGTTATTATGTTGGTTGAGTAGCTTGTGGATTATGTATTCTTGAATTCCCTTTGTTATATTTATCCTTATTGATTTATCGGCTTGGTTTTGATTGGATTCCTTAATGAATGGTCTATTTGGGTCTAAGTGGATAACATGGTGCTCACGGTCTATGACGTGAGTGTAACAACCCCAAATTTTTAACTGACTTGTGTTACACTTGTCAGAATTGTGACCCGGCTACGTGAATACTGGACAGTATTTCGAACTTTGGGAGTCGACACCAAAGTGATTTTATGATTCTTTGATTTTTTGTATTAGTATTTTAGTATTTTACGAGTCTCGCGCTGTTCGAACGATTTTAAATTGAGTGAGGTTTCGACTAGTTAAACGGGGGATAAAAACAAGTAAAACATACAAATAAATAAATTTTCTAATAAATGTAATTAATTAGTGTTGAGATGTGGCGAGAAAACGGGCGCGGCGAGACAATTTACAGAGAAAATGGACCGAGGAAATATAAAACTGATGCGGGAGTTGAATAATTTTGTAACACACGGACTATGGAATATGAATTGTTAAAGTGACACAGCCCAATTGTGAGGAGCCATGAGATTGACATTGAGATGTGTATTCATGTCTAGATGTGATGATGAGGTAAAAGACTCTTAAGGGCAAAGGATTTAAAAATACTCAAGTGTTAGTCCAAGGGTAAAATGGTCATTTGAGTTCTATATATATAAAACGTTGGAAAGAAAACCCTACTACACTATTCACCTTCTTCTCCAAGCTCACTGCCGCTACCCCTCCTCCCTGGTTCGCTGACCACCGGCGTTGGACGGCCAGATCTCTCACCGGAGGTTAGTCATCTCTCTCCCTGCCTCGGTCTCTCTCTCACTCTTGCTGTTCTCTCTCGTTTTGACTGCTCTCGTGACTTTCTCTCTCTCGGCTTCTCGCCATGCTCACCACTGCCACCCCACGCCTAGCTGACTGGGGAAGGAACTGACGTCGCCGGAGGTGTTAGCCGGTCGGAGGTGTGCTCTTTCTTTGTGGTTGTTCTCTCTGTCTCTCTCTCGTTCTCACTTTTTTGTTTTTTTTTATTCTCGTTGAAATTTCGTTGTTCGCCTCTGGCCGTCGCTGCCGTGGCTGGCGGTAGTCGGGGACAGTCGAGGACGGACCTTCGTGACTCACCGGAGTCCCCACGTCCTCAAAACACCTCTAATTCACTGCATAGGTGTTGTTGCTGTCCATGTACCCTGTTGTAGACAATTTGCTCGCCGTTGAGAGTCTCGCCTGAAAACACCACGAAGGGCGGCCCTGCTGGCCAAACCACCAAGCGTAGGGGTTGTCGGGGACCTCTCCATGACCTCGATGATGCCTCGCAGCCCTTGTTGTGTTCAGTTTGGTCGTGTTGGAATTGTTTAATATCTTGAGCTGAGGTGATATTGTTGACGTGTTGTGTAGGACTGTTTTGAGCCTCGTCGGAAGCGCCCTCAGGGGCGGTGCGCTGGTCGGACCACCATGACTTGGGGAACGTCGGGGACCACGCTAAACTCGTGCTTACGTCTCACGGCTCCCGGAGTGGTCCATAACAGCGATGGTAGTGAGGTGTGGTATTTTTCTTTGATTTCCTCTATTGTTTGATGTCTCGCCGGAAATCGCCTCAACTTGCGACGTTGCAGACCGGACACCACGTCCGAGGGGCTGTCGGGAACCATGGCTTGCCCTCGTTGGTACCCCGCTGCCCTTTGGTATGTCCGAATTAGTTGCATTTGGATTGTTTAGTGTAAAAATTCATGTTTATGTTCACTTCATGTGCGTTATACTCCTCCTTGCCAAAATATGTTGCCGTGGGCGACGCCACCGCTGTGCCACCATGACCAGGGATGTCGAGTACCAAGCTAAGTTCATGCTTGTGCCTCGCGACTCTCGGAGTGGCCTAAAAACAGCGGTGTTATTGTTATGTTATGCTTTTATGTGATTTCGTACGTATTGTAACCTTCTCGTCGGAAACCATCATTCGTGGCGGTACTGTCATCGACACGATGACATGGGGGACCGCCGGAGACCTTACCATGTCAGTCATGGAGTCTCATAGCCCCGGAGCGTCCATATCAATGATGATGAGTCGTAATGGCGGAGATATGCGTGAGTTGTTTATATTGCGTCGAGTAGTTGTCAAAGCGACGTAGGGCGTGCACACGGCCTTTCCATGCTGTGTTGACACTCTATGGATGTTGGACTACACCCTGAGTTCCCTACTCACCGGTGTATGGTCATGTTAAGTTTAGTATTGAGTCGTAATTGTTGGACGACATCGAAGTTGTGTTTGAAGTTGGTTGAACGGTAGTGACGTCGTGGACACTCCGCTGGTCCTCGAGACTATGGTGTGATTTCACATACGACCGAGTCGAGCTTAAGACCTATAATTAGGCTTACATAAGTGTGATTATAATACCCAAAAGAGTTGTTGTGTTTCGTTGTATTTTTGGTTTGATTTACCGATTGAGTTAACGAAGTGTTCGAGTCATTAAAACACTGAGAAAATGCTAGGGTACCAACCTAGGGTTTAGTTAATGATTCGACCCATTAATTAAAGTTTCCAACCTTGTTAGGTAGCGGGAAACTCGGGGATACTTACTAGGAACGCGAGTGTGTTGTTACACGGGTTGCGATTAGTTCAGGTAAGTACACTTGTCTCAAAAACTTGTGTACGTTAGTAAGCCAGTTAAGAAAATATCATGTGATTCATCTTCATTCCATTGTGTTTGCTATTACCTATTTGTTGGCATTTCATTCCATATTCCTTGTATGTGTGTTCTTGGCATAAGTGTGTGTCTCAAAGGTACATGCGGCCTGCACTAGAAAGGATAAAACGCGGGCACTCGTGCGCACGAGTGTTTGACCACCCCTAGTGATTGTGTGATACCATGTACTGGATTGTTGTGGATTGTTGTGGATATTGTTGTGGATTTTAGACCACTTATGGCTTCTCTTGACTCGTAGAACATGCATGTTTCGATTGTTATTGTTTCCAGTCTGCCTATCATGCACCTTGTTTATTTAACTTCCTGTCTTTTTATTACCGCATGATATTTAGACTGCCTTGTTTGATAATTCATGAATTACTGTTATATTCTTCTGGCATTACTTTCGATTTCTCTCAGTTGCTCACCATCTAGTTTGTGACGGTGGGTGCAGATAGAGCAGAGTGCAGTAGAGGTAAAGAGCCTTGCTTAGGCGACTTTTTGTGAGGATTAGCAGCTGGACTTGAGGAACCCTAGAGTAGGTTATATGTTTTTGCTCATTTGTATATTGCTTTATATATGTATGCTTTTGGTTTATAGAACTTGGTATTATTATTGAGATTAGTATCATGTATGTTGATTTATTGAATTGTACATGAATACCCGGGGTTTTCCACACTTTTAGAATTCCTAATTTCCCTTTGATTAAGTTATTTCCCCTTGTTATTTATTGTTTAGTCTTCCGCTGTGTATTATTGTAATAACTCTTTCATAAATTGCTAAATTGAGTAAATATGAGGCTGACTAGGCTCGTCAGGTAACCGAGTGATAACTCGGGGATTGTACGGGATCTAGGCCGGGCGTACCCAATTGCACGGGGAAATTGGGGTCGTCACAGTGAGTATACAGACTTTCGACGTGGTTAAACCTGTAGTTTGAGATTGCGGTGGTCGTATGTTGAATTGTGTGTGACGCTGCGATGCTCGTATGCGAACTTGGGGCTAAATGCCTTATTCTAGACTGTCTTGGGTTTGTGTAGGTTCAAAGTCTATCTTGGAAGTCAGGTTGTAAACTAAGTGTGACAACCTAGTGGACTTGGGGCACTTAGATGCCTTTTCTTTTAATTTTTGCTTTTAACACTCATTTATTGTTGTTATCTCAGTAATTCACATATCATGTTATCTTTTATAATCTTTGTGATATTCATGCATGATACTAGTTTAGCCATTTATGTGACATTTGAAATGTTGTTAAAACTCTATTGGTATTTTACTCTCTACATTACTGTACTCACCGTCTAGTTTGTAACTGTGGGCAGACCTGTAACGGCCCAATTAATATTTGCCGTTATTTTATGACGTCATTACAGACATGGACACCAGCGGGGACGCTCGTGGGTCCCACAAAGTGGTGAAATACCATACCGCCGTATTAGGTAAATAGTTATTTTGTTTGTTGATTTGACTAATTTGCGATGTTTATGTTAAAATAGGTTAACGACATCGCGATGTGTGTAATTATATTTTAAATTGACGTGTGAGATTGTGTGATGAGTATTCGCATCGATATGCGTGTCGACGCGGGTACCGGGTAGATTAAAGGCGAAATTTTAAGTTGAGAAAAATGTTACACATAAAATGAATTAAATGTGAGAAAATGGTGATGACGGTGGTGTTTATCAAAATTTTGGGGTGAAATGACTAAAATGCCCCTATCCATATCCATTTCCCTTCTTTCCTTCAATACCCTTTTTGGTAATTTCACTATTATTTATTTATTTTTCTGATTTTTAATATATATTTATATATATATATTAAATTCCTTATATACATATATATATATATATAAATATATATATATATACTCACCTATACTTTTCGCGCCTAAAATTTCGTCGTGCGCGCCAACGAGCGTACTCGGGCGTGCACACTATCGTACCACCCACGCGTGTCGACCACGACCCCGCGTGTCCCTAGGCGCCCAATAATTTACATATTTTATCACATTTAATTCATTTTATGTGTAACATTTTTCTCAACTTAAAATTTCGTCTTTAATCTACCCGGTACCCGCGTCGACACGCATATCGATGCGAATACTCATCACACAATCTCACACGTCAATTTAAAATATAATTACACACATCGCGATGTCGTTAACCTATTTTAACATAAACGTCGCAAATTAGTCAAATCAACAAACAAAATAACTATTTACCTAATACGGCGGTACTTCAGCCTCACTGTGGGATCCACGAGCGTCCCCACTGGCGTCCATGTCTGTAATGACGTCATAAAATAACGGCAAATATTAATTGGGCCGTTACAATTCTTCCCAACTAAATTGAAATTTCGTCCCGAAATTTAAGTTATAATCAACACTCACCAGCGAATAAGCGAGGATATCTCGTCTCATAGTCGACTCGAGCTCCCCAGTGAGTCCCTCGATCCGTGATCTTTGCCATCGTACCAACACTTTCGGAATCTCCCTGTTCCTTAGAGTCTGAACTCTACTATCCATGATCTCAACGGGTTGCTCTTCGTATGAAACGTCAGGACGAACCTCAATCTGTCTAATATCCACCATCGGCCTCGGTCCTGACTTAGCTAACCTCAACATAGACACGTGAAACACTGGATGAACGCCTGCTAACTCTGCTAGCAACTCCAATCTATATGCTACTGTCCCAACACGTGCTATAATTCTAAACGGTCCAATGTATCTTGGTGCTAGTTTCCCCTTGATCCCAAACCTCTGATGACCTTTCCAGGGCGAAACCTTCAAATATACCAAGTCGTCCACATTATAATTCAAGCCCTCAAGATACCTATCAGCATACTTCTTTTGCCTATCTTGAGCTGCTTGCAATCTCATCCTAATTTGCCGAATTTTCTCAGTATGATCAACAACAACTTCAGGTCCAATCACTACCACATCCTCAGGTGCTGCCCAACAAGTTGGTGATCTGCAAGGTCTACCATACAAAGCCTCAAATGGTGGCATACCAATACTCGTCTGATAGCTGTTGTTGTACGCGAACTCGCATAACGGCAAATACTCTTCCCAAGCACCTCCAAACTGCAAAATGCATGCTCTAAGCACATCCTCCAATATCCGTATCAATCTCTCTGACTGACCATCTGTCTGAGGATGATAAGCCGTCTTGAAGCTCATGATCTCGTCCCAAAGCGCTCCGCATGCTCTCCACGAAACTTCGACGTCAACCTGGGGTCTCTGTCAGATACAATAGATAGCGGTACTCCATATAGTCTAACAACCTCTCGCTCAAAAATGATATTCAACTGAGGAAAAGAATACTTCATTGATATAGGAATGAAGTGGGCAGACTTCGTCAAGAGAAGAAAGGATCGAAGAAAATTTTGCGCCTAAAGGATCGAAGAAGAGAAGGAAGGATCGAAAATTCGGAAAAATCAAGAGAAGAAAGGATCGAAGAAGAGAAGGAAGAGGAAGAGAGATTGAGCAAGAGAAAGAGACCAAAGAGGTGAGTTGTTGTGTTGTTTGTTATTGTGTTGTTGTGTGTGCTGTTGGATGGTGGTGGTGGCGGTTTGGTGATTCGGTGGTGGAGGTGGGATGGAGCTCGAGAGCTCGGACGAACTGCGAGAAGCGATTCGTCGAGAGAGGAGACGACAACATGTCGTTCTCCCCCTCTCTCTCTCCCTCTCCTTCTCTCGATTCATGAAAAAAAAAAAATTCGTTCTTTGGAACAGAGCTTCTGTTCCAGCGAAAAGAAAGAGAGCGTTAGTGAACCGCCCTTAAATATATAAAAAAAAAAAAAACAGAAAACAGTTTGGAAAAAAAAAATCTCTGGAAAATTCATAGAAAATTCAGATAAAATAGGAAAATTTTAGAAAAAATATATTTTGATCAAATAAAGGAAATTTGGGATTTTCTTGAAATGTTGGCGAGATATAGTCAGGGTTTTAGCCTCGAAAAATAAAAAATTGACATAATATATTAAATTGAAGCTAACTTAATGATAAATGGTAATAGGTATAATTCGGATGGTAATTTGAATTGTCGAGTGCTATTGGAGCTGAGCAAGGTTTGGTTTGGAACGAGGAGTGCGATTTGAGGTGTGTAGTATCCCAATTGAACTTCACTTTAAGTATTTACCGTTTGATTTATTTGAATTCAGTTCTATTTATTCTTTATTCCATTTCGTTATTGCTTTACGGTGGCTGAGTACTCTCACCTGGTGACTTTACGGTAGTGGAGTGTACTCCTACCTGGTGTCTTTACGGTGTTGAGATCACTCCCCACCTAGTGCTTATTCGTTACGGCCATAGAGTCCACTAAATCATAGCACTTGTCTAGGTATACGCCGGTGAATAGGCTACCCGGGTATGGTAGGCTTATGTGGGTGCGTCGTGGGTCTACGCCGACCACCTGAGGTCCAGGGCCAACCCATCGGTGTGTTTTCATGGGCCGTGCACTGGGGAAAAACCCGAAGTATGATTTAGTTTGATTTTTATGTGCACGTACTTTGTTTCGTCACTATATTTATGCATGCGATGATCTTTCTTTTACAGTTGTCCGTATTATTTCTTTGTTCCGCATGTTTAAATTATAGTATTTAAAATTCCAGTACTTTTACTTTCGTAATTACTTGGTGAATTTCCTTGGGATGACTCACTCTGGACTCGTCATCTGTCTTTTTGTGATGGCTGAGTGCAGATCCTAGTACGAGCCGGGGAAAGGGCAAGCTTGAGGACTACATCGATTGATAGCTCTAGCCCTTCTCGTACGTATGTTTATATTTACTTGTTTTATATTGGGTTTTGAGCTTTGAGAGATAGGTTGTATACTTTGATATTTTGAGGATCTTAGAGGATATGTATATGATGTACATTTGATATGGTTTCCACTTAGGCATTTTGCACATGAAATTCAAGTTGAATCTTTATGTTGTTAGTAAATCTTCCGCTGCGTAAATTGTGATTTAATGATATTAAAGAAACAAAAGTTAACTCATAACATCAAAGTTAACTGATAATTGATTGATAATTGATTGATAATAGATAATTGGGCGTGAGACACAGCTGGCGGCGACGTAGACAGTTGTGGGCCCGCGTGGCCTCCCGTGGCGAACCAATGTGGAAATTGGGGCCGTCACAAGACCAACGAACAAACAAAGGTAAGGGATTAGCACTAGGCGATTGAAGGCGAGGACCACGAGGCGGACTCCTCTTGCATATTGAGTATGTTTTGTATTAAGTATCTATATTGTTTTGTTGAACATGAGATTATGAGTTATGAGAGATCTTGGGCATGTAGGACATTATCGATACTGTGATGGCCCCAAATTCCACAATCCTAGAATCGGGCGCCGTCCGGCCTGGACCCGTATGAACCCCCGAGCCAATCTCACCGAGTCGCGCGGGGCCTGTGAGCCTATCTTTACCATTCAATCATTTATTAATCATTTAAAAGTGAAGTCAATTAATTAGCGAGTTATCAAAATATAAAGCAGAAGCAATAAACCTCAACTAATCAATTAACCTCGAAAGCTCCAAGTTAGGACCCGTATATCATATATATACCATGTAAAGCAAGGAGAGTATCATCAAGTCATAATATCCAAAAATCTCTCAACCCATAACCTCATGTATAAAAACAATATAAGTAGTTAATTGTAGCGGCCCAACCCCCACCCTGGCAAGTTGGCACCGCCACTCACAGGCAATGTGCGATCACCCTTTAGGTCCAATCCACACCATCCGTGTCCCTCCCTCACGCCCACGCGTGAGGCGCAGTTTTTCGCCTCCCTCGGTTCGAACTCAGGTCTTGGAGGCTTAAGACCTTTAGTTTCACGAACCGAGTACCACTAAGCTGGTCTTGTAACGACCCTAAAAATTTAACCCATGCCACATGTCAATACAGGTGATATGTGGGCCCACGCTGTGGTACAGTCATCAATTCTCGGATGTCGACGCCGAGGTATGTTAGTTTTGTATGGTGTTTGTATTATATTGTATTTCATTTGTACAATTTCAAGTTTTTTGACGTGTAAAGATGTTTGCATGTGAGTGTTGGTTATGTGACGCAATGTTTAGTGGCATAGGGGACAAACTTAATTAAAAACACTGATAAAATACAAACTCAAATTTATCGAAACAATTGGTACACAATTCGACCAAGTGCTCAAGACATGCGTAGTGCGGCGCGGGTCAAGTCCGGATTGCACAAAAGATGTAGTGGAGAGGCTAGAGTGAAGGGCAAGTCAACTAAGTCACCCAATTGAGTTATCAAAGTTGATAGATGAAATTGTGAAAAGACCAAAAGGGCAAAAAAGTTGTAAAGGGTATGGATAAGGGTGAGGGATATTTTGGTCAAATATCAACACTCCACAGCCACCCCATTCCCCATTTTCGATCACAAAAAAGGGTCATTGTTGGTTGCTGGAAACAACAAACCAACGAAGAAGAACAGAGAACCGGGCCGGGTCAAAGTGACCCAACCCGGTTTGGGTTAGACCAGTTTGGGTTAGCCGGGTGGACCGGTTTGACCGGTCAGGCCAGTCATACCCGACCCACGACCCACCCACCTATTATTTTATTATTTATTTCAATTAAATATATTTAAAATGATTTTAATTGAAATAAATTCTAGAAAAATAGAAAAAATTTAGGAAAATTCTAGAAAATTTTAGAAAATTATATTTTCATCAAATAAAGAGAAATTTGGGAATTTCTATGAAAAGTGAAATATTCGGGATTTTTGCGAGACATTATGTCGGTTTTGCCTTGAACAAGTGAAATTTGGCAAAAATAGCTAAAAATTTAGAAAAATCATAGGAAATTAAGGAAATTGATATAAATTGCATTATTATGATTATTGTACATACGGGGATCGTATGGGGCGTGTCGGAGTCCGTGTTAGCGCGAATTACCTTGGATCGAGGTAAGTAACCCAGTGAGGAACACTACAATTATTTCTTGAACTTTGAATTATTTATTGATATTGTTTCAATACCTTTTTGATATTCCATTCACATGAGTTGTCCTAAAGCAAGTGTGTCAAACGTGATCATTGCAGAATTCTGGGCTCGCGGTGTATTATATCGGGGTTTACGGCTGGGGATACGTGATTGGTTGTAATAACATGTATGGGGTGAGAGTTCTCCATTAGATTGTTGGGGACTCTACATTCGTGTAGGGGTCTTAGAGGAGATTTTGTCCTCGACTCCTAGCCTTTGAAGAGATTTTGTCATCGGTTTAACGACTTTAATTGGTCGGGATCACCTGTGTCTTTCCTTTGTATTCCGGGACTCTCAATTTCGATTTGCTTATTTATTTATTCACAGTCTTTATATATTCATGCGCTCCTTGTCCTTTTCTTTCTATTTGCATGAATTGACTGTTTATTTATTTAATTCGAAATGTTGTATTTATTGTTGTTCCTACTTGGCATTATTTACATGGGCTCGTCATTCTTGTGTTTGACCGAGTGCAGATCCGCAGTCCAGCAAAGGGAAGGCCGTGCGGTTAGGCGAAATACTTTGAGCGGCCCTCCTCTGCTGACATAAGTGACTTTTTGTTGTATTAGCTACTTATATCGTTTTTGTACATGGGGTTAGCGGTTGAGAGATTTTTGGATATTATGACTTGAATGATACTCTCCTTGCTTTACATGATATATATGATGTACGGGGTTCCCACACCCTAGGTTTTTGTCATAACTTGTAGCTTTCGAGGTTAATTGCTTAGTTGAGATTAATTGCTTCCACTTATTACTTTGATAACTCGTTAATTAATTGACTTCACTTTCAAATGATTAACAAATGATTGAATGGTAAGGATAGGCTCACTGGCCCCGCGCGACTAGGCGAGATTGGCTCGTGGGTTCGCGCGAGCCCAAACCGGGCGGCGCCCGATTATAGGATTATGGAATTTGGGGCCGTCACATTAATAAAACAAAAAAGTCACCCATGTAAGCAGAGGAAGGCCGCTCAAAGTATATCGCCTAACTGCACGACTTTCCCTTTGCTGGACTGCGGATCTGTACTCGGTCAAATACAAGAATGACGAGCTCAGGTAAGTAATGTCAAGCAAGAACAACAATAAATACAACATTTTGAATTAAATAAATGAACAATCAATTCATGCAGATAGAAAGAAAAGGATAGAGAACGCATGAATATATAAAGACTGTGAACAAATAAGTAAGCAGTAGAAATTGAATGTCCCGAAATACAAAGGAAAGGCACAAATGGTCCCAACCAATCAAAGTCGTTATGCCGAGGACAAAATCTCCTCAAAGGCTGGGAGTCGAGGACAAAATATCCTCTAAGACCCCTACGCGAGTGTAGAGTCCCCAGCAATCTGGTGGAGAACTCTCACCCCGTACATGTCATTACAACCAATCACATATTCCCAGCCGTAAACTCTAGTATAATACACCGCGAGCCCATAATTCTGCAAGGACTCAAAATGAATGGAATAACAAGATAGTATCGAAACAATATCAATAAATAATTCAAAGCTCAAGAAATAACTGTAGTATTCCTCACTGGTTTACTTACCTCGATCCAAGCTAATTCGCGCTGACATGGACTCCGACACGCCCCTTACGGTCCCCGTGTGTACAATAATCCTGATAATGCAATTTATATCATTTTCCTTAACGTCCTATGATTTTTTCAAATTTTTAACTATTTTTGTTAATTTCACGTTTTTCAAGGCAAAAACCCCGACATAACGTCTCGCAAAAATCTCGAATACTTCACTTTTCGTAGAAATTTCCAAATTTCTCTTTATTTGATGAAAATATAATTTTCTATAATCTTTCCTTAATTTTTCCTATTTTTTTGAAATTTATTTCAATTAAAATCCTTTTCAATATACTTAATTGAAATAAATAATTATTTATTAATATAACAATAGGTGGGTGGGTTGCGGGTTACGGGTCGGGTCTGGACCGCCCTGACCGGGTCAGACCCAATCCAACCGGGTCGGACCCGGTCCACCCGGGTTAAACCTGGTCTGACCCAACCGGGTCGGATCACCTTGACCCGGCCCGGTTCCACCTTCTTGTTCGTTGGAATGAACAGCTCTCTGTTCGTTGGAGAGCAAATTTTTTTTTTCTCTCTTAAACTACACAACACCACAACAACAATCAAACCACAACAATCAACACACACATTACCACCATCATCAATATCTCATTTTCACCATTTAAATCCATAATCCCCTCAACGCCAACCTCGACAACAATCTCGGCAACAACCACAATGACAACACCAACAATGAAATCAATAACTTCCTTACCTGAATCTCGCCTCGACGTCGCGTCTACGCTCTCCGCGAATCGCTACTCTCCTCTCCTTGATCTCTCCTTCTCTTAATCGATTGAGAATGTGGTGGCGGTGGTGTGTTAATATTTGGGTATTTTGGTCAAATGACCAAAATAACCAAAATACCCCTCACCCTTATCCATACCCTTTACAAATTTATTGCCCTTTTGGTCATTTTGCAATCACCTCCACCAACTTTAATGACTCAAATAGGTGACTTTTTGTTGACTTTTGGTCTTTTGACCTCATTCATTCCAAACAATACTCAAAGTTTTTCACGGGTATTTTCGCACTTGACTCATAACACTAACTTTGTTCGTCACATCATCACAGACGTACTGACGTAACAAATGGACTTTACAACCTTTTAATTATTATTTATTTTATAGTTTTGTCAGTGTTTTTAATTAAATTTGTTCCCCGGATTACCAAATCTTGTACGCATAAAAACTTTGAAATTGCACAAATGAACTACAATATAATACAAACACTATACAAAACTAACATACCTCGACGTCGACGTCCTAGAATTGATGACTGTACCACGACGTGGGCCCACGTATCACCTATATTGACACGTGGCACAGGTTAAAGTTTTAGGTCGTTACAAATACTCTCTTTTGATTCATATGGTGGATATGATTACGGGGTTTCCACACCATATGATTGTTTTAACTTGTGTGTCTTTAAGTTTATTGATTAGTTTGGAGTTTAATTGCTTCCGCTGTATCTGATAATAACTCACTAATTGATTAACTTCACTTGTAAATATGTAATAAATGGTAAATGGTAAGGAAGGCTGACTAGGTCTGTGGGACTCAGCGAGACTGACTCGGGGATTCGCGTAGGTCTAGGCCGAGCGGTGCCCAATTCTAGGATTGTGGAATTTGGGGCCGTCACAAGGGACCAAAGTGCATATTTTTCAAAACACAGGGACTAAAGTGCATATTACATCAAACCTCAAGAGGCATTTTGTAATTCATCCAAAAAAGAAATGATTGAAAAATCATAGTATTTTTTTCTTCTTCTTATTCTTTTATAAGAAACCACAACTTGCCATAAACTATTTTTTTTAAAAAAAATTAAAAAAAAATGTGACTAACCCTAATAAATTTCGGTAGGGCTAAACGAGCTCCAGTTTTAAATTTTTACTTCGTGTACCCCATTTTTTCTTAAAATCTCAAAAATACACTTGTTCACCCCATCGCCTTTGCCCGCAGGTTTTGGACAAAAAGAGCCGACACCACTTTAGAGGTTTCGACCAACTCTGGTCGATAATGCGAAAATAACTCAGTTGCAGTGAGGGACGGAGGGATCCAGCTAAAACCTTTTTAAAGGTGTCGGGCATGTGTGTTCGACACCTTTTCATGCCCGACACCTCTTCAGAAGTGTTGGTTCTGTTTGTCCGACACCTCTTCAGAGGTTTCGACTTTGTTAATCCGAAACCTGCAAGTATGAGTTTGGGTTGTTGGTAAGTGCGATTTGAGAGAGAGGTGAGTGGGATATGGGTGAGTAAAAACCTTTTTATATGGAAGGGTAGTTGGGTAATTTCATAAAACTAGGATCTGTTTAGCCGCTGCCTAAATTTTATATAAGGGCGTGTGTGATAGCTGATACATTTGAAAGAAAATAGGGCACAAGTCTGCCACTCGGAATGATGATAAAGAACTAGCTCATTTGCAGTCGTATGAGCTACTAAGGGCATCTCCAATGCATTGCACCAAAATAGTGCACCATTTTAGTGTAAAAAATACTCAAAATACTATTCTGTCAAATTTTCACGGTTGCGCTGCATATGCGTGTGCGAGCCTGTAGATCTCCTCTGCTAGCATTGATATTATCTTCAACTTAACCATCTTTAACTTTAGGTGTAGAGTTTTATCTTAAAAGGTTTCAGTACTATTTGAGGGGAGACAATTACTTATATACTTCATTTAAAAGTTTTACTTATCCGATGTGAGACTATTATTTCAGTTCATATATCTCAAGATATTTACATGTCTAACCCTTCACACTAAATCTCATACCAAAAAAAAAAAATTCCAAAGCATCTTTATTTTTTTTATTAGTTTTAAACTTTTAAAGTGGAGACCACAATTAAAAAAAATAAAATAAAATGCTTCAATTTTGCTCCCACGCCAGTGTTGCGCTTTGGCGTGGGAGATGGCGCCAGGAGGTTGGAGAGCCAACCCAATCGTGGGCGCCATCAATCCAATGGAGCGCCAAAGTGATAGTACTTTAAATCCCTTTACAATGATGCAATCTCTAGTAACTGCTCAAGAATATGAGATATCCCTGTTCTTGTCTCTAGAGCTTGGACCTTGCAACGCATCCAATTCCATATGCACAACAGTTTCATATGATTTAGTTATTTCTTACTTCTAGCTTTAAACTTATCGACAGCAGTGGCCTATTCTCCATATGAAGTGAACTGCACAATCAGATAATTAATATGATTGTTTTACATACAATTTTGTACTTTTCCGGTTTGTTCATAGGCATCCTATTGTTTAGTCAGACCATTGTTTTATACTTAATTTTTCTTTAGGGAAGATTTTTGTCTAACCTTGTTGCTCTATGTTAGGACAGAAATCGAATCTCGTGAAACTTTTATTTTTCTTTTTTTTTTTTTTTATTATAATTGTCTCAAAATAGCTTAAAACCGTTAAAGCACAAGCTAGTTGGTAATTGTCAACGCAACCTATATCAAGCCTACAATTACATTTAACACTTCATAATATCAGGTATTTGAGGACTTCATCTTCATTTCATTTTATCATTATTTCGCCTTGTGGAATTGCTTTAACATCCGCAAAACCATGTCAAAAACACATCACCACATTTTATCCAAGAGCAATTTTTATTTTATTATGGAAAAATATATTTTTTAGTTCTTGAACTTTGAATCTTTTATGCTTTTGGTCCCTGAACTTTTATTAGTGTACATTTGGTCCCTTACCTTTCATTATTGTACATTTGATCCATGAACTTTTGAGTTTCTTATGCTTTTGGTTCATGAACTTCGAGTTTCTTATGTTTTTAGGTAAAATTAAAAAAAAAATTCTTATGTTTTTAGGTAAAATTAAAATTTTTTCGACCTTTGTTGGTCGATGTCACTATAACATTAATATGATTTAATAACAGAAAAAAAACCCTAAAATTCTTTTTTGATTCACTTTTGTGATTTTTGTTCTTGAACCACCGCCGACCCTCTCAACAATCAGTGGTAGTTCCAATCAAATCCCTTTTGCTCTTTGTTCATTCAATAAACAACATATCTAATCATATTTGTAGAGATTGGTCAATCCTTGTTGCGATGCATCTTCATCAACGTTGTTGCGTGGATTTGTGCGGCTCGCTAGATTGATTTATCTTTAGTTTTTACTTTATAGTTAGTTTTCTTCTCTAGTTGGAAGTATTTGGTTTGTCTTCTTCTTATTGAGAAGTTTTTAGGTCTTCTCCTTACTGGGAAGTTTTTAGTCTTCTCTTTGTTGGGAAGTTTATTATTCGTTTTGTGGCTTTAGTACTTTTGTATATTGTCATGAATTTCAATGTTGTAGATAGCAGTCCCTGATTGTCAAACTATTTCAATTTCGAAAAAAAAATCAAATTAATGACAGTTTGTTTGCACAAATAGGATTAACGAATCAATATATTTAATTCTATGTCTGGTCTTGTATTGAGCCATGAATGATTAATAAAATTTTGATTTCTCTTCAAAAAAATAACAGTACAATCAATGACGGTGTTATTAAAGAATTTTATAAGTTGCATGAAACAATAGTCCTTTTTTAAAAAAAAAAAATTGAAAAGCCTTTAATAACGGTGAAAACCATTATAAAAGCTCAAAATCTAGTACAAAAATGACGGTGAAAAATTGTCACGAAAGATCTTGAGTTTTTATAACTTCTCATAAGATTACATTTTTTATGTGATGGTTTAAAACCGTCACGAAAGGCCTTTGGTAACGGTTATAAAAGACCTTTACTGTTGTAGTGTGTGAGTCATCCAGTTCTATAATATAAATCACTTTACTCTTCCTGACTAATCACACGGCACATATGTTACTCACATTGATCGAAAGAATTTAACACTTTAAATAGTAGAGGGACTAAATGTAAATCTTTGCGAAAGTTCAAGGATCAAATATGTAGTAATAAAAGTTCAGAGACCAAAATCATAAAAACACAAAGTTTAAGGTCGAATTGATGAGTTTTGCCTTTTTATTATTGAAGTGCAATGTACAGACATAAGTAGGCGCATAAAATCTAGAGTCTATCGTGAAAATCACATTTTCACCTCATAATATCAAGTGCCCTTCTGTTTGTTAAAAGTCAAGTGAAACAGTACACAAATTAGCATTAGCTGCTGAGTGCCCACTAAGCCAGTTCAACAACCCTCATCAAGTGCTAACGTTTTATAGATAGCAGGTTGCTCTTGGTACAAGTGCTAGCTAGTTCAACCACCGCCAAACACACCCTATCAGTGAAAGCTCCCCATCTCAACCAATCACATTTTTTTAAATCTTACATACCCAAAAAAGTAATGGGCCTAATCCTAACATGTGGCATCAGCAAAATCAATATAAAATCAAATCCATCCTCAACATCTTCCATTTTTTTTTTTTTTTCAGTTATCCTCAACATCTTTTCATTGCCCATAAAGTACTCCCACAAAATGCCTCTTAAGAAATCCAGTCTACTTCGAGACCTTAAACGTGTTTAAATCTCGTGTCATGTGCCCCAATTTTCCCAACCTATACAAATGACGTAAGTATTGTACTATTGTACATGTTAAGCACGTCAAAGCCCAAAATTTGAAAATTTTCTTGTGTTAGGTTTATCTTCATTTGATATATCAAAGCGTTTTTCTTAATCTGCTAGAACTTGCTAGATTAAAAAAAACTAATGATTAGCATGATTGCATATTTGAATCTTCACTGTAGAGTTTCTAATGTGCACACAAAAGAAATCCAGAATAATTGAATAAATCACACAACTTTCCTAGTTTTTGTGAACAAGGCATCCCAACAAAGTTAAAAACGTCTCATGTGCGTGTCCTGGGCTGGCATACCCGAAAAAATGCTCTGACTTTCTCAACTCGGTGTCTTCACCTTTGTATTTTAATGTAAACTACGCGGGCCACCCAAAGAAAGGCCTTGTATTGTGTAGCCACTTTCATCCACACAACTGTCCCAGTTTTTTAACATCAAAATTTCAAAAAGTTACACCCATGAAAGTGGGCCACACATCGCCAAATCAGGAAACCGTTGGCTCATATCCAGTAAATATAGACCGTTTGTTAAGTAACGCTGATCATCACTTTGGCAAAAGCCCAAGAGAAGTTCAAACCTATCCCCATTTTTCTACCAATAGTAGATTGATTAGAGGTTTCGAGCAAGCTAGAGGTTGCGGCCCTTGTAGTCATTTTTTCGTTGGGTTCAAGATTAGTCAAAGCAAGACTACGAATAATAATAATAACAAAAATAGTAGATTGATTAGAGTGGTAAAGTACTTAGGTCTCAATTTTGAGTCTTGTAGATGAAGAAAGCTACTTCTATTTAGAGCCAGAAGTGCTCAAGAAAAAAAGTCATAGAGAGGAAATTTTTCATATGTATACAGAGAAACAATATTAAGTCATATTTGGTGGTTGTTGCTGTTGTATCTGTAATCTGCTGTTCCCAAGCCTTCCAACTCTCTACAGTCTTTGGATTTCTTGTTGATGCGGCCTCTATAGTTGTGTATAAAAACATTAATTATGGAAGAGCACCCCATTGAGTTCACTCAAAAACCAAACCCCCCATCAACAGATCTTCCATTCTCTCACCCCTGTTAGCCACCATGAGAGCAACAACAGTTGAAGCTCATCATAATGAGATCCACAACAATAGGAGATCACTGCCTGATTTCCTACAAAGTGTGAATCTCAAGTATGTGAAGTTGGGCTACCATTATTTGATGTCTCACCTATTCACACTCCTATTGATCCCTCTCATTGCTCTGAGCCTAATTGAGGCCACCCATATGAGCCAAGATGAGATTCATGAAATATGGCTCCAATTACAATACAATCTAGTCACTGTGATCATGGGCTTGGCGTTCCTCGTCTTCATTTCTACGGTATACATCATTTCTAGGCCTCGCGCGATCTTCCTAGTCGACTACGCATGTTATCGCGCACCCCCACATCTTAAAGCTCCATTGCAAAGGTTCATGAAGCATTCTAGACTCACGGGAGACTTCGACGAGTCGTCCCTCGAGTTCCAGCGCAAGATTCTAGAACGGTCGGGGCTTGGCGAGGAGACTTATGTGCCTGAAGCAATGCAGTATCTCCCTCCAAGGCCTTCCATGGCTAATGCAAGAGAAGAGGCTGAACATGTCATGTTTGGAGCCTTGGATGCTTTGTTTCAAAACACGTTGATCAAGCCGAAGGACATCGGGGTTCTCGTCGTGAATTGTAGTTTGTTCAATCCGACGCCTTCGCTTTCCGCCATGATCGTTAATAAGTACAAGTTGAGGGGGAACATCAAGAGTTTCAATTTGGGGGGGATGGGGTGCAGTGCAGGGGTGATCGCGATCGACCTCGCTAGAGATATGTTACATGTTCATAGGAGTACTTATGCAGTTGTTGTTAGTACTGAGAACATCACTCAAAATTGGTACTTTGGAAATAAGAAGTCTATGTTGATTCCCAATTGTTTGTTTCGGGTGGGTGGCGCGGCGGTGCTCCTTTCGAACAAGTCTAGTGACCGCCAGCGGGCTAAGTACAAGTTAGTCCATGTGGTGAGGACGCATTGCGGATCGGACGATAAGGCGTTCCAATGCGTGTACCAGGAGCAAGATGATGTGGGGAAGGTCGGGGTGTCCTTGTCCAAAGATTTAATGGCAATTGCAGGAGGTGCCCTTAAGACTAATATAACTACATTGGGGCCTCTAGTGCTACCTATTAGTGAGCAACTACTCTTCTTCGCAACACTCGTTGCACGGAGGTTTTTCAATGCTAAGATTAAGCCTTACATACCTGATTTCAAGCTTGCATTTGATCACTTCTGCATTCATGCTGGGGGGAGGGCTGTGATTGATGAATTGGAGAAGAATTTGGACTTGTCCCCAGTTCATGTCGAGGCTTCTAGGATGACGCTTCACCGGTATGGGAACACGTCTTCTAGTTCAATTTGGTATGAGCTTGCTTACATCGAAGCGAAGGGAAGGATGAAGAGGAGGAATCGAGTGTGGCAGATCGCATTCGGAAGCGGTTTCAAGTGTAATAGTGCAGTGTGGGAGGCTCTTTGTGATGTCAAGCCTTCTCCAAAGGGTCCATGGGAGGATTGCATTGATAGGTACCCTGTGAAAATTGTTACTTAATTTTCTTGATTTCAGCCATTTGGGGGACTATTTGGCAATTCCAGAGTTATATGGTCATTGATGTTGCTTATATATTGAGTGCCCATTTAATGTATTTAATTTGATTGGGAATGGTATAGTGTTGCTCACTTGCTCTTGCTTCTATTATTTGAAGTTTTGAACTGTATTATGTGTTTTGTCTAGTTTGAGTTATGGCTTGTGGTGGCCAAAGCCATCTCTCTAGTGATCAAATCGATGAAGTACCACTTGCCAAAGGCAAGGTTGGGGGGAGATTCGACTTATGTTGGATTCAAGAGTATTGTAATTAAATTGGTTTCTTATCAGGAAAAAAAAAAAAAAGTCTTGGCTTGTGGCACATTCTCTTTTTTGAGAATTGGAATCAAGCTCCAGACCGAAAAATACATTGGAGGGGTTTTGTACTCTCCATGCCAACTATATACAAAGAATGCTACATACACAAATAAATATGTGAGGCGCTTCTCCCATGTCCAAAGTAAGAAGGTTATCCTCTATCCGAAACAAGGCTGCTGCCAAACGTGCCACATAAACATAGAACTCTGGGGACTTCATTGTAAAGTTTTCATCTTTGTTATTTTGAGCAACTTCCCTATCCCTCTTTGCTTAGGCTCAACTAATTCCGCATAAACTTAGAACTCTGGGGATTTCAACTTTGCGTCTTGTTTTTTTTAATAGGAAAGAAAAAATCCACCAAGGTTTGAACCTGTATCCTCTTACTCCCAAATTTCATACCATACCATTGGACCACCTAATTGAATGGTACTCTACGTTTTGTTTTAACGTAAAGGGTCATTCTTCAGTGACATTCACATGTCTTCTAATGAATGAAATGAATTGATGTTTCCATGTTTCATGTTTGGTTTTCTTCAGTGACATTAAAATATATTTTCTCTAGAAAAATTGCTTTCCCATGTGTTATTTGTTGCAGAAGCTGAATAGGTTTTGAACTTTTAATTAGTAGTATATATTTATTTGGTTTTCTTCAGTGACATTCACATTTACCTCTGCTTCTAATGAGAGATAGGAGGTGTGAATGTGATGTGATCATGAATATATTCCAGAAAAAGAATTACTTAAAACAAAAATGCTCCACTAATTGATATTACCAGGACACCTAACACAAAAACGCTCTTTTGAACTTGAGAAGGACCTTAAAGTGTAGTTCTTGATGTCTCAAATTGTGCACTCATTTTTTCTTCGAAGAAAGATTTACAAGAGTTTATTCCCTCAAACATTTGGATGTGTGAATTAGTTACTGATTTGTACAGTCTCTTTCCAAGAGTTGAGGCCCATAGGACTATGGGCCCATGAGATCTGAATAATAAAATATGCTGAGCTGTGCTTTGGATAGCTAAGCCCAGGTTTATGAGGCCCAGAGGCCCAAACCAACTCTTCACCATTTGGAGTCCTTGGACTTGGACCAAGCTAGCTTCAATTCAATTGCAAAGGACAAATTTTCTATTATTACAGTCAAAGTGCGCCCATTCTGCCTACACAAATAGGGGTACTTTTTTTTTTTAATCAAATAATAGGGTTACTTATTTGTAGACTCGATTCCTCCCCTTTAATATATTGGTGATTCACAATGCAAACTGTAGGGGCTTTAAGACGCATATAATAGAAATTTCACCAATTTAATAAACTCAAGAATTCTAATAAAAAGTTCCCAATCCTCTAATCTCCTTATTATATAGATTAATTAATCAAAAAACTTTTTACTATGTTAACTACCTATCATCTTTGAATATTTTTCATGTAATTATAATATACTTAATAAATTGATAAAGTGAGATAATTCCAAGTAAAATTAATGATGAAGACATCTTTATTTATATGAATATTCTATGTAGTAGTACGTATATATATGATCCCTCAAATTAATTAATGAGTGCTGCCTTATCTTTTCATACTTCTTTAGTACGTGCTGCAAATACAGATCTTCCTTTATCAATACTATAGTAGTTAATTATATTATTATTCTGAAGATGCATGGTCAAAGTTCAAAAAGAAGACCAGATTAGAAAGGTCACCAGGCCAGAATATGTATAGAATGCCAGCCAGGTCTACTACAACTGAAAAAACTAAAACCAATTAAAGAAGTCTCACTGATGAACTTCAACACAAAAGAAGCAACATCATCATCAATTACCAATATTAATTCTTCCTTTTCACCTAGTACCACAGATATTGAAGCAACAAAAGCATACTATAGAACAAAACCATTACTCATCATCATGTTATGTTGTTTGGCAATGGCATGCATGATCACACATACATCACATTAATTCATTAATTGATTTGCACCATATCATCATGGATCAACACCATCATATATCATCATCAAGTGTAGTCATGCACAAGGCCACTGTGTCTGTTGTCCGAGACGTTGAGGCGCCATGAGAGGAAGGGATTAATGTTCGTGTCGGAGCTTCGATGATCGTCGTCTTCGATGAACCTGAATTCGTTCCCTAGGGACCCTGATGAGATATTTGAAGGCACTCTCACGTGATGATCATGATGATGGTGAGCCCATGATGATGATGAATAATATTGGTACTCATGTTGGTGATGATGGTCCATTGTTGTACTTGTCCCTGCATTAATATTGGCTGCGCCATTGTTGGTGGCCCTTCTCTCTTCCTTCTTATAACGAATTCCACAAGCATTGCAAAGTGACTGCACACAACATATATATAATTGATGAACAAAAAATGTTACACTTACGTGTGTGTGTATATATATATATATATATATGTATGTATATATGTATATATGTATATTGATCACTATATAAGTACTAGAAACAAACTGATGATCATGAATAAGGAACTAATGAGTTATAATTAATTAATTAATGACAATTCTGACCTTGGGGCCTCTAGGTCCATTCCGCCACAGCGGCGTGGAAGTGGTGTCGCAGTTGGCGCATCGGCGGGCGAGAAGAGGGTCGCCGTTCAAGTTGTTGAGGACTGTACCAGTGGTGGTGCCTCCTCTGCCCTTAAATGAAGAGCTACTACTACTAGTACTGCTGCTGCTGCTGCTGCTTCTCTTATTGGTACTTTGAAACAAGTCCCAACAGAGATTGCTCTTTGATGATGATCTGCCACTATGAGTGCCAATGGCCTTGTCGTAGTCGATGTGGCGAGTCGAGGGGGTCCCCAGAGAGAGGGTGCAATCGACGACAGTACTCGAAGCCGGCGGAGATTGATATCCATGATGAAGATATTGATGATGGTGATGATCAAATACTTCATCAAATGGATAGCTTGACATTGATGATGAGAGCACCATGGGAAATTAAATTTGTGTAGCTAGCTAGAATTATTTGATGATATATAACTCGATGAAGCAAACAAAGATGGGAAATAAAAGCAGGTAATGTATAATGTATGTATGTGCAAGGAAGGAATGGCCAAGTAAGAGTGATATGAGATAGTAGTAGGTATTAATTGGTGGGGGGGTTTGAATGATGAATATTAAGTTTGAAAGCTAGCTAAGGTAATGGCAAAGTAGGAGTCAGCAGGGATCAGTGCATCCATGTTACTCACACACACACAGAGAAAGAGAGAGACAAGTTGGTCAGGGTGGTCAGTGAGGGGAGTCAGATAATATTGGGCATGCAGCAGGCTTAATTATATGTATGTATTTACCAAACTTGCACTGTGTGATATTGTAAGGGGGGGGGGGGGGGGTGGATTGCCAATACTGTACACATTTTTTCTCTTGAAGAGTGATATTTATAAGAGAAGAGATGAGGAGTGGCTCAGGTAACAATGTGAGATGGAGGATGGGTCAGAGAGGCAGATGGGCTTGGTCAAAAGAAACCCACGTGACTACCGGGAACAGTCTTCCACTACAGATCTCTGTCTTCTCCGATCACGAGGCACACACACAATTAAACCTCCTAAACACAACACAACACAGCACAACAATACAACCTCAACGTCACTCGTATTATATACTACTTCTCCCGAGTCCGTATATTCGTGTCTGCACATAACTGCCACTCTTTAGTTAAAAAAATCAATCAAT
Organism: Stephania japonica; assembly: GCA_039657345.1. Taxonomy (NCBI): domain Eukaryota; kingdom Viridiplantae; phylum Streptophyta; class Magnoliopsida; order Ranunculales; family Menispermaceae; genus Stephania; species Stephania japonica. The sequence goes on along the minus strand of CM077559.1, from coordinate 9,150,747 downwards.
AACCAGTTCTAATCAATGTTGTTTATTATTGATATTTCTTGGGAGTAGTTCATGCTTTGTGTAGATAACTAGATATATATTGTCCTAAATTTAATTACTTTCGATATAATTAAGCGCATTTCAAAACAATGAATAGTACGATTCAACAATGGAGTAAAAAAATTATATATCTATGTTGTGAGAACAATATATATCTACGTTGTAAGAACTATACTTTATGTTTTTGTTTTTGTTTTTGTTTTTTTTTTGTTAAACTATATTTTTTGTGTTGACACTAGCTAAAATGATGATAAGAATAATAATTATACTATCACTCATGTGTAGCAATAAATACACAAGGGTATACTAAACAAGGTCAGAGCCACGTATATACAAGACTCCCATGAGCTTGTATGTAACCCCTCTTATATATATAGTTGATTAGTAAAAAATAATAATGAATATGCCTAAGTCAGCCCACCTCTCAAAGTAATTGTAGACTGCCTCGATCTAGCTTAAGGGAGCTTGAATCCTAGCTCGATCCGCTCCTCTATTAAATTAAAATCTAATTATTTTAAATAAAGTTTAATTATATTTCTCAATATATAAAGTTACGTATTTGTAACTAATATGAGATTATATATTTCGATCCACACATCACCAACAATACTCTGATCATTGAACACGAATTTACTAAACAATATATTCCAGTCCAATCGATCGATTCATTGCGTTTTCTATTTTTCTTGTTTGAAGTCCATCACTACTGGTGAAAGATGCCTGGCTTGGCTACAAATGCTAAGCTTTCCTTGTCCCACTCGGTTGGCCTCTCTTATACATACTTACAGTCGTACGTATGACGTACGTAGTACTGATTGGGTATGCATACATGTTATTATGATCAGTTGCTGGTGTACATACATGACATTTGACATCTCTGCGGACTGTTTAATCACGTGAGGGCATGCAGCAAGGGATCTCAGTCAACGAGAGCTAGCTAGATAGAGCTGGTAGTCGTGATGATCAGTATCATTATCTTCAACTAGCTAGACAGACAAGCATGTAAAGTTCGAATATAGATGTATGGTCGTCGTTGATATGATGATCATGAGATCTCATGCATGACTCATGCATGCATGAGTGAAGTTATTTGATTGGAAAGTGAAAAGGGTCACAAGAAGATCGTAGTACGCAATGATCAAAGCGACAAGCATTCTCATGGGGTTTTGTTGGTGTTATTGGCGAGTGTGTCAAATGAATCTAATCTCTCTCTCTCTCTCTCTACACTTCTATCAAGCTGGTCAAACAAAGAAAGATGATAAGAAATTAAAGAAAGAAAAAGAAAAGAAAGCTAAAGCAACTCAAACTAAAACACCCTAGTAGAGCTCATGATGATCATGGACTACATCGATCACCAACCCCAAATGCGACTTTGGAATTACAATTACGTATATATGGATCCAAAGATTCAATTCAAACCCTGAATCGGATTTTCTCTTTCTTTCTAGCAATATATACTATATCTCTTGAGATTAGTGAAGTACGTAGTGTACGCGTTTTAGTATATAAGAGATGAGACCACCGCTTTTCAAAAGATGCTCTCCACACACACGACAGACAAACATTACTTGTACACATCGATACTGTTTGTGCTCATCAACATTAATTAAGCAAGGCATTGCACGTTTGCCTAGAAAATCTTTGTTTTCTTTTCAAGTAAACGCATCATCATCATCATCATCACTGTTTTCTTACTCCTCTATAGTAGTATAATCCTGCATACTAAACTATGGGATTTGCCTTTTAATGACAATATTAATAGGAGTAGTGCTACTTGGACTCATGAGTCCGGACCCTTAGGAGGTTTTTTGAAAATTTTTTATTTCAAAGTCATCCTCAAGCAATCAATGACTTCAAAATTATAACTTGTAACACTCCTTTAATATTTACAAAAATCTCAAAAACCTCCCTTTGAGTCCGGACCCTTAGTGTTCAAATAGATTTTTTGTATTAATAGTACTAATTAATCATCCACTAGCACCGCCTCTCTCTCTCTCTCACTCTCTATAGACCTATACATGTACTATAATGTGTATACATCTTAATTTTCTTTCCCAAAATTTACGTGGTTGCTAATGATGATGCTATGTGGGTCGTTGGATTCTGCTGTCCCCACTTTACTCCATTTCCCTAGACTGCTAGCTCATCCGACAAAACACCAAAACAGATAATTAAACGGATATAAGGAAGTGTGTCATGCACGTGCGTACCTTGTGACTCACTGCATGCATATGTTTTGCATGACTATAGGCTATAGCTTAAATAACGATAGTATATAGTTTTGAATTGATATTATACATATACACATACATGGATCTCATCCAATTGGCTCCTCTAGCTAGTTGCAAGAAATCATGTATATATACGTTCCTCAAAAGAAACAAAAACAGTCACTGTTTAAGAGGAAAAACGCTTTCTTGACTTCTCTTTTGAAGGCGGCCCTCGCGGCGGTTGGTTGGCTCAGTCAGTAGTAGCGGTAGAGCTAGGAACGGGGGAGGGGGTTAGAGGTCATTAAACAACTGGTTAAGTAAGCTGAAAAAGTTGAGAACTCCAAAATAAAAGGTAGACCTCTTACTAAATCTAAATCTAGATCAGTACAGCAAGATGTAGCTCATCCCCACTTTCGATATAAAGCAATAAAGAAACAGAAGAAGAAAAACATGAATTACATCTTAATTAAGCAATTATTACGATTCGAGTAGTTTATTTGGTACAGGCAAGCTTAACAAGTGTCAGATCAAAGCAACCTTAATTAACTGATTTTGTAGCTGTTACATACACATTAAGTACATTTTCCGTTCGCTATGCCTGCCGACCAATGAGTCAAAAGATCCTTAAAGGACAGTCATTCACATCACTGTAAACATGAGATGGCTCCCTCATCACTTTCTCAAATACTCGATCTAAGAATGGCAAGCAACTAGAATAAATATATAATTCAAGCTTTTAGGGTCACAGTCATAAATATTGCAACTAATATATCACTCACACAGTCACACTAGCTCAAGTTGTTTTGAATTTTTTTTCTTTTTCAAAGTAGTTTTGGACTTTGAGATACAACAAAGAGAATGATGTGACATCCATATAATATAAAGCTAGTTGAAAGTTATGAACAAATATTTTATCCAATTATAAAAGTCCATCTTGTATTGATTCTAAAATTCTTAGTAACTAAGTTAGAAGCTAGTCTCCCAAAGAATTGATGTAACCCCACAATTCATTAAAACACATGGTCAAATCGTCCCAATATCCTTGTATTCTAGCAAACTGACATTTCATAAAAGTAAGAGAGAGGCGCTGCTTTGTCTTTTCCAAGTGCCCCACCAGTTTCATAGTTTGCACTGTCAAACACCCTTTAAATTATGGTCACCAAAACTTTTGGATCAGTCGGGTGGGTCTGATAAGTCAGCTGAAAGCTGATTTATTTATCAGACACCAGTGAATCGCAAAATCCACATGAATGAAAGCATTCAAATAAGAATTGAACACCATACATATACAATATGTTTTGAGAGGAATTAAACCCATAAATTTCTATTATGTCATAGTTTTTTTAAAACTAAGGTTGTAAATGCCCTCACTTAAGAAACTCGACATAGTAGAAAATGAAAGAATTCGACAATGTAGATAGGTAGACATTATATAACCAGTAGTACGTAATTAGAAAAAATTAAAAGGATTAGAAAGGAAAACTCCAACTACTATAAATCAAACGAGGAGTTTGGTCCATATAACCGACCACAACTAATTTGAGATTGGGGCTTGATCGCTTCCTGTTATTGGTGTATGTCAAGGATTACCAATTACTACAAAAGTGAGATCTGAACGGAGTTTGGCGACCAACCAAGGAAATCAAAACTTCAAAACCCTCAATCAGCTACAAAGGCCCTTCAACTGCATTATCTTATTCATGACTTGACGAATGAACTTCATCCTACAACTGATCTACCTAGAAAGATCTACTACAATTACAATGTAAATTCCAGTCTTTAAGCCCCTTCACTGGCATGCAGATCTAAGTTGTGTTTGTTAAGTCTGAGACTAGGCGGGACAGAAATTCCCTGACCTGACAATATATGACATGAGACAGCCTTCCCTTCACTACAGTGCATGCATGTTGTTTGGACTACGCTAACTCTATTCTTGAAATAGATATTTTCAGTTGGGAGGAAGTTTATTGACTCAATTTTCTATATTAGAAGCAGAGGTGAATATTTGTGGCGTACCGTTTTAGAACTTAATTTCAATTACTAATACATGCTCCTGTTAAAGCAGAAAAAATGGCAATGTAGAGTCGCTATAAAAGAACTAAATTCATAACTCTACAATCCTCCCAGACTTTCAAATCCTAATTACCAGCAAGACACTTGATAGAATCAAGGCTTCTTTATTCAATTAATTTTAACCAAAAATTGATGAATATAATTAATAATTGTACAAAAAAAAATGTAGCCAAAAATAACAACTTGATGCAACAATTAAATTCAAAAGCTGTGGCAAACTTACGTTACAGATATCATAGTGCCAAAGTACAGTTTTGCTCCATGCTGTAAGACCAGAATTTATCTGAAAGAAAACTGAATTTCCTCTAGAGCTCTCCCCTTAGTCTCAGGAACCCACAGCGCCACAAAGAGAACTGTAAATGCGCTCACAACTGTATAAATAACGAATGTTCCTGTCGCAATTGGGAGCCCCATTTTAGAAATGTGTAGCAGCATATGGATTTGTGGGTTGAAAGCATAGATAGAGGAGATATATGAAGAAGGTATATGCACTATTGTGACCGGGAATCAGGAAACGGTCATAATATTTTCCTTTTTATCAAATAATTATGACTTAAAATGTTTTTGGATGAACCAGCCACTATTCTGAACTATTATGATTTATGAGAAGTCATCACACCAAATGAAGGGTTTTCAACTTCCTAAGCCATCTTCACATGGGGAAGATGAACTCAACTGTTTTCGTGTATGCATGGGACTGTGAGAGTGCGTGTGTGTGTGTGTGTGTGTGTGGAGATGTATAGACATATAAATAAAATATTATTATTATTATTGTTAGAGATAGAGAGACCTGCACTGCTCCAATTTAGAAGTAAGTTTGCGGTCATTGTAATCACCCAAGCTGTCAGCCAGTTAGCAAGTGTTGCCACACTACCAGCAAGGCCCTTAATATTAACTGGGAGAATCTGCAATGCGAAATAAGTATACGTTTACAAATAGATTATTTACAAAAAGTAAATCATGATTAGAAAAACGGATGCATCAATTTACAGTAACAATAATTTTCTTTACTGGCCCAGGAAGAAATTACGGATCTACGAATGAAAATTGTGCTTGGACAAGATACAACATGAAACATACCTCAGACATTATAATCCATGGGATAGCTCCTATTCCGAGAGAAAATGAAACTACACAACCCTGAGAAGATTTCTAAGGATTAGAGAAACATACGCACACACAGAGAGAAAACAAAAAAACCAAATTCAGATCACTGAATCTGACTTGTTACTTACCACAAGTCCAACCAATGAAATTATACCCAAGATACCATAGAAATGAGAGTCTTCAGATACTGCACCCTACAATAAAGAAATTCTTATAATGAAATTACCGGGAAGATGAAGATCAGAGACCACCTTTTTTTTCATTAATTCATTATGTGTACAAAATGATAGGAAACAGAATTCTAAGTTTTAAATCAAACTTCCATAAAGCTAGACCGACCTTCAAGAAAAATGCAACTGCCACAAGGAGAAGGGTAGCAGTCATTCCAGACGAAGAGATCTGCAAAAGCAAAAGAACTTTTGTTGTCAGTTGTCACTCCCCCTAGGTTGAGTACAAACAAGTAACAACATTCTCGATGTTCCAAGAATATTAATCAAGTGAATCATAGATGATAATGATGTGATGATAGCCTGATCTTGTCATTAGATGTTCAAGAGATTATACAATATACACACTAAATTGTGGTGCTAATATATTCCAACTTCACAAAAAACACTTCCCAAAAATTGCATATAAATGATTTTAATCTCTTGCGATTCTTTTGGGATATGAGTCAAATGACCGTGCAACAATCTAGGAGATTCATAAATGCAAGTTTTAATCAATGAGCACGGAACACTAAATCTGAACTTGGATCAAACTCACAATGAGAAGAAGCCGGCGACCAGCTTTGTCTGCCAACCATGTAGTAACTCCAGTAGCAATAACCTACATCATATATGAAGTAGTGTTTTTCATCAAAGATTAGGGACAAGTGACAACCACAACAACAAAAACTAGTCTTAACAAGAGATGAATTAAACTTTAGAGCACCATCCAACACCTGAATGGCTCCAAGTCCAACGGATGCAACATTGCTAGATGAAATCCCTGTTCAGGTTTTGGGCAATTGTAAGAAATCATCTCAAAAACATAAAAGTGCTTTTCATCAGACTATCAACTATTCAAGTACGAGAAGTGATGCAAGGAAATAATATTTCATACAACTTCATAAAATAGGACATACGGCATTTAAAAGCATAAGAACACGAATCAATCAATTTGTAATTGAGCATAACTTCCAATTAAGATTTAACTATTAACTGATTGACACAATATGATCCAAAGATGACACCAATACAAAATGCCAATCCAGAATATTTTCTATCAACTAAAATTTAAAGCATCTGGAAGGAAAATAAAATGCATTTAATAAGTATTCTGTCGTAAATATTTGGCAATTTAAAACTTGAGACACTCTCCCACCATAGTCTATAGCCAACTATCACTTTATCATGTTAGATGTAGAACCTAAATTGCTTACCACCAACAAGTTTTTAAAAAAAAAAAACAGAAAAAAATATAACTCACAGAGACCACATCATATCTCTGGATTCTCTATTATAAGCTTTAAGCCATTTAAGATCATATCCACGAATCTACATTCACTTCCTATACATTTCTAGAATTTTTTTATTTTAAAAATTCTATAGTGGTCAAGTTCAATGGCATCAAATAGAGAAGTGGAAGAGATCCTTGCAGTTGACCCAACTAATTTAGGATTGAGGCTTCATTTCCATAGTTTTCGAGACATCCTTAATCTTCAAGACATATCACAAACACCCTAATTAATTGGACCTCAATAAGTCATTCATTGATAATTCTCTTATTAAGTATTGATGAATGAAATATTCTACTACAATTAAGAATTGTATGATTAATGGCATTTTGTTAACATTTTTTAAACCCTTAAATATAACTGATTAAGAAATTGAATCTTCCAAACAAACACAACTTGTGAAACAAAGAAAATAAAAAGAACAACCACTGAAAACACTGGCATATGATGTTTGTCTCAATTCATCATCACGTCAGTAAAACTAGCCAACCATTACTAAAAGCAGTGACCTAAATGAGCTTTAGTGCGTTAGGTGAATGCATCGAGCTCTTAAGTTTCAACTTGGATTCATCAAGCCAAGCATCTTTGTTCTTATTTATACTATAAGGTACAGAACACTCTTTTCTATGTTGAAGTACTAGAATTAGGAAATTTTGACAAAATAATAATAATAATAATAATAATAATAATAATAATAATAATAATAATAATAATAATAATAGAGAGCTCAAAAGTAACTAAAAGGCAACAACATAAAGAAAATTGTAACAAAGCTTTTCACTGTGCAAGTCAGTATTACTAAGAAAATGAACAAAAAACAACAAGAGCCTCAAATCCCATATTAATTGAAGTTGGCTACATGGATCGAATACTTCCATTCAGGTTGATGTTATGGTTTAATACTCATAAACCACAACCACATCCAAATGACATGAATACTTTATCAGTAAATTGAACTTGCTTAAGCACTTAGAACTACTTTAATAGACCTCCTTTCTTCAATCCTTGATCCATGAAACCTCTTCATACTAAAATCCAAGTAAATTTTGGAATATCATTTCACAAGGAGCATTTACTGTTTACCACATTAAACAAAGTTGGGGTTTTGGTTTGGAATTCTAATATAATCGCAATTGCATTGCATCCCATGTCTAGTGTGTAACAGTTGGTTTGTGTTGTTAGAGTGAATCATGCACTCTAACAAGAAATGAAAACTACAAAACCTAGTTTGCATTACACTTGAGGTGGAAACCAAATCAACATTAAAAAGTAAGAAGCTTACCAGCAGACTTGAAAATATTACTGGAGTAGAACAGAATACCATTGATCCCACTTAGTTGTTGTAACACAAGCAATCCAATTCCAATCTGCAGGTTGTCAGCAGTAAAAGGTATAACTACAGATCTTTAACATTGTCCGGCTAGGATTGCAGGTTTTTAGTGAAGGTAAACCCTTAAAAAGAACCTCAAAGAATATCTACATACTGTCAGTGGGAACCAATATCTTCGTTGCTTGAGCTCTGAAAATCGAATGGTAGTTCTTCTGCTCGTAGAAGCTACAGCTCTCTGCATGGACCCATGAGAATAAGTAAATGCCACCAAAGCTATTGCAATTATATTTTGAACTTTTATCTGCAGAAAATAAATTAAAGTACTCCAAAGATGGAAAACAATTCAAGAGCTAAACCTACACAATAATCAATAACAAAAACAAAACAAGCATAATTCTTTTCCAGGTACCTTGATGTCATTCACTTCAGTGGTAATGTCTGTATCAAAGCCCCTAAGAACTTGTAAAGAAGTTTCAAAGTCTTCTGTCATACCCATTTTCGCCTAGATACAAGGGGCAAATGTATTACAAATAAAACCACTAAATCCTTAATGTATTCAGATTTCCGAACAAAAGAGATCTTAAATCCTTACAAGCCATCTTGGAGACTCAGGAATGAAAAACAGTCCGGGGATCAATATTGTGCATGGCAAGATTCCTGCATGCAGAGAAGCTTGCAGCTCAGTTAATTAACAAAATAGAAAGTTCAATTCCTCGTCAACTTCTTCCAACGAACAAAGACAGGAGACATGTTCCTTCTCTCTTTCCAAATAAGAATGCAATCCATTGAACATGGAACAAAGCCTCAGTGATGTAAGGTGTGTGAAGCCTTATCCAAATATTACAAGCGAAGAAGTAAAGATTGATTAGAAGTTCCTTTGTTGGAATCCTTGTAGGATTAGAAGTTTAGTTTCTATTTTGATTAGGATTAGATGTTTTTGTGGTACTAGAATTAGTAAATATTATTATTTTCGTTACCCTATTTAATGTAGTTTTAGAAGGTCATTAGGACTTCAAATTCCTACTTGTATTAGGAGTTTTAGGACCTTAGTCCTATATATAGGTGTTCAGGTTAAATTTTATGATATAGAACATTGAATAAATTTGATATTTGCTGAAAATTCCTTCTCCTTCTTCTACTTGATTTCTCTCCTTGAATCCTCCATTACTCAGGCTCTGGACAGAGGGTTAGCTAGATGCTATAATGATCAATCAAGTGAAAAAATGTCAAATGTTATGCTTTCCAAAGAAATTCCACAATAATTTGGCTTGGCTTGATAAAGAATCATTATAGGGATTAGAAAATTTAATGGCATAAAATGGTTGTGCAGCATGAGTTCAAGGCTCAAGTACTCAGAATGGTGGTCAAGGAGCTCAAACACTTGTGATTATACAATGAATTAAAGATATATTGATTAATCATTTGAACCATACCGGTCATCTACATTGATGCAACTTATGATTTTATATCTTAAATTCTTAAAAAAAATGCATGACTTAACATGCAGGACAACCAATTGATTTTACATTTAATACTTAATATCTTAAGTAGTTGGATAAATTCCTCATCTTTGATTATTTGTTTGCTTTTATAAATACAACAACAACAAAGTCTCAATCCAAATTAGGGTTCAGCTATCTAAGTTAAACTCTTCCACTCCACTCAATTTAACGCATTGATGACGTGCCTTCAAAATCATTTACTCCTTTATAATCAATGTATCCCAAGTTATTTTAGGCCAATCCCTAAACTGTCAAATTTTACAGTTTCTATCGTGTCAAGTTTTCTAGCTATGACATTTGCAGGTCGTCTTTGGATGTGTCCAAACTATCGCAATCGCCCTTCCCTAAGTTTTGCATTCATTAGTTCTTTTTTTTTGAATCTTCGCATATTTTTTCTTTTTTTGGTAAAAATCTCCGTATTTCTTATTCTATGTACAAGTTTTACCACATGTCCACTTAAGTATCCTCATTTCAGTTACACTCATTTTATATACGCATTGTTTCTTTCCCGGCCAACATTCACTTCCATAAAGCATAGTTGGCCGGATCGCAGTATTATAAAATTTTGCTTTAAGTTTAATAGTGATTTTTCGGCCACATTTGCTTTCACTAATATATACTTTAGCAAATAATAAAGTGAAAATAAAAACAACGATAACATGGGACGAGATGAGAACTGCAGAAAATACAACCTACGAATAAAGGATCGACCTTTGACAGTAAGTGATTGAATGAATTGAATGAACATCACAAGCAAATTTCTAGATACAAAGCTGATACAAACATCAAGAGGCATTTCAACAATTTAACTGTGTTTTGAAAACTTTTTGACATCAAGGGAAATCATAAAAGATGCCAAGACAGTGATGACTTTTTCCCAATCATGCACATTCTCCATGAATAAAGGACCACTCTACTCATTAAGGAAAATATGAGTTCCCACCATATAAAGATTGCACAAAGTAGTTATCAACTTACCTAAGACGGCAAGAATTCTCCATTGAACAAAAAGTCCCAATAAATATGCCAACAGTATCCCAATTGTGACAGAGAGCTAGAAATTGAATAAACGGTGACCGTCAATCAGATTAGTATGATGAGCTTCGAAATTCGTAACGATCAGCTAGAGACATACAGTCATACCTGATTCACGGATCCAAGCGCTCCTCTCATGTCCTGAGGCGCTATTTCCGCAATATACACTGGCACCTTCAAGTCATAAATCAACATCGACACTATTAGGCTTCTCAAATGCAATTCATAACATATAAGATAAACAGAGAACAAATATTGAGGCATACTGTATAGGAGATCACTCCCACACCAAATCCTTCCAGCAATCTTCCCATATAAAGAAATGAAGAATCCTGAACCAATCGCGAAAAAAAGAAACCGAAATTTTTAGTCACATCACACCAACAAATGATCCAAATAGTAAGCTTGATACAACTCACTCACTTTCGCGAAAGAAATCGAAAGCCAACCGATAATATTAGGTATCGAAGCAATCATCAATGCCTGAAATCCATCCAATTCAATCCCAAACTCACTCAATCAGTCATAACCAAATGAAGCCCTAAAACACAACACAAAACGATAAATGACAATCAATACAACACAATACCCCTTTCCGGCCAATGTACTCCGCAATTTGACCGCTGGAGATCGCCCCAACCATGGCCCCAACATTCGACAAGGAACCGAAGATCGAAAACTGCCATCGCCACCAAAATGAATCAAAATCAATCAAATCAAGCAAATCAAGCAAATCAAACTCACCTCCGAAAGCGAGAGGCTGAGGTCTCTGATGATGTCCGACTGCGTGGGGGACGAGTAGCCGCACTGAAACAAAATCAGATCGAATCGGTCAATTCAACGAGAGAGAGAGAGAGAGAGAGAGAGTAGAGAATTGGTAAGGATTGATTGTTGGTGCGGTGCGTACGGTGAAGCCGAACTGGATGGGGCCGAGGGCGACGATGAGGACGCAGAGGACGACAGAGATGGAGCCGTCGCGGATGAACTGGGACGACCCAAGCTTCTCCATGAGGCTCGACTGCCTGGAGCCCATCCTGTACCAGCTCCCCGTGTGGAGGAACGGCTTGCGGAGGTCCCGACCCTCCTCGCTCTCCTCTCTGAAACTCATCTTCCCAAGCACACCTTCTGAGTGGTGGTGGCGGTGGTGGTGGTGGTGGTGGCGGTGGTGGTGCAAATGCAATTACTCCCTTACTTGAGATGTATGTAGTATTGGTCACGCTCACGTGGGGAGGACATGGTCTTAAGCAAAATGGGATTTGTACGACGACCAGCCCAACTCAGCCCAGTCCAATCCGCCGTGGCAGAGAGGTTTGCGTTTGTATTTGGGACACGAGGACCACGCGCGATTGTTGTTGTCTGCTACTCCCAGGGGTTGGATAACTATCTAGCTCTGAGGCAGTCATGTGTGATGGCCTACTCAGTAGTACTCATATTCTTCAACAAAATCTCATTCTAATCTAACTCTGATCCTAAATTAATTAGGGCTTGTTGATCTTTCTTGGTTTCATTATCTTAAAATAAATATATATATCTTTCTTGGGATATTACTTTTCTTCAACAAAATCTTATTCTATAATCTAACTCTGAAGATAAATTAATTAAGGTTAAAATTGTTTTATTTAGTAAGAGCTTATTTTCAAAAAAGATTTTTTTTTTTTAATACAACTATAGGAGTCGAAACCTTTTTCGACCCTTTCTTACTTTAGTTCGATTAATCTCATAAGAGTTAATTAGAGGTCTCAACTCCATAACCTGAGAGATTTCAAATAAATATGATATTATCGCCAAGAATTGAATTCAAAACATTTGCCTTAATTAGAGTTAAAAGTATTTTTTTGTTACCAGTACACTATACCTCATGGCCAACCAAAAAAGGCAAATTATTGAATTGAAGTTAACTGAAGTTCTATATGGAGTAGCAATTCATCATTTGTAGTAATAAATATCATAAATTAACGCCTAACAAATTTAGGAGTAATTCAAAATGGTTTTGGAACACTGGATCAGATCACATGGTGGGTTTAGGAGTCAGGTGTAAAGCGTGAGACCATAGAATAATGAGAAAACGAGGGTGGTGGTAGACCACACGTTGCTCTTGCCTCATCAATCATTGATTTACGAAGAATAAACTCAAATTAGCTTTTTGCTTCATCCAAAGATAATAATATTTATCAATCTAACATATTTATCAAAAGAAATAAAGAATTAATACATTTCACACCACGTCATCGTCCCGTAATACTTGCAATTAAATCATGTTCCACACTCACGACATTAATAGGCCTGAGAGAATTTTTTGTTTAATTTTTGTTATATATTTTTTATTGAATAAAAAATAACAAATATGTAAAAAGAATTGAATAAAATAATAAAATAATAAATTATTTTTTTATAAAAATAAAAACAAAAATATGGAAGTCATGTACACAAGTCACGACTTTCAAATTTTGTTAAATTTTTTTAAAAAGTATTTGAAAATAAAAATAAATAATTATTTTTTGTAAAAAATAAAAACAAAAATATGGAAGTCGTGTACGTAAGCCACGACTTCTATAGTAAATAAAAATAAATAAATAAATTTTATTAAGTTCATTTAATTTGTTTGATAAATAAAAATAAACATTATGGAAGTCGTGAGCATAGAGTGACTTCCATGTTTGCATGGCGATGATTTGGCTTGCATGGCGGTGATGTTGCATCAATTGTGTTAGATTGTTATATATATTTTAATACGCAGTGTTAGATTGATAAATACTATTATCAAATGCGCTAATCAAGTCAAAACTCTGTAATTCGAACAGGATTAAGGTATTAGGAGCCACGTTGATAAAGGATCCATTACTTACATATATTAGGGCATCAATATTTGATGCAAAACATCAAGTGTAAAAAGTACACAAAATATTATTTCTAACTTCAACCATTTGCACCAAATTTTACACCCCACTACAAATTTCCTCACATATTCATATAAAATCATATTTAATAAGTAAAAAAAAAGTAAGTGAGACCCACTACTAAGAATAAAAACAATCTAATAAAATAATCGGAATAAGCAAAAGTTGTTTTCTATTGATGGGCTCCACTGGGCACCACTTTGACGTGTGCTACAGTAATGCACATAATTGGTGCTTGATTAGAGAACCAATCGAGCATCAATTGTACAATGTGACACCAAATAGCATTAGAGATGCCCTTACAAATAACGGATCGTCTGTTTAGGACTTTATTTTTTTTATTTGATATTTGATGTGGTATCTAACATTAACCGTGCTCACTAATTCACATTCAGGCACTGTCGAGTCTTATCTGAGGAGCAGCCCTCCCAACTTAATTTTTCACTTAACAAACTTCAAATTGAAGATCTTGCTTAAGGGCATTAGTGTATTACTACTTAAGTCAATCGATTCTTGATCCAGTTTAGACCTTTGGACACAACAATGCATGAGAGCAAAAAAAAATGGGTTTACAGTTTACTCACACCGTCTTATGGGCTACAATATTGGAAAACCAAACTAGCTCCGGCCTCCGATTTGCTATTTGGGCCCAAGATTCAAGTTTCGGGACAAAAAGAGAGAGTCCAAGACCAAAATATCAAAGGTCCACCTCCATCTCTTAATATCTAGCACCGGCACAACATGTTGGCTCATTGGCATTGAATCGTACGAATAAAATTCCTTTTTTTTTTTTTTTTTTTTTAGGATCCATCACTCGAACTCGCAAAAGTGGGAATATGTCTTTCCTACCGCACTGCATAAGCAATTGGCTCAAACATATTTCATAATTATTTGTTAAGAAATAATTTTGAAAAATAATTTGTGGGAAGTAAAAATATTCTACACTGCTCGAAATGGGCACCAATAATATATTTTTTTAAGAGAAATCGAAATTTCATAAATTATTCATGGTTCAATACAGGACTAGACATAAAATCAAGTACATTGATTCATTAATCCTATTTGTGCAAACAAACTGTCATTATTTTTATATATATATATATATATTTTTGTTTTTTTCCGAAATTGAAATAGTTTGACAATCAAGGACTGTTCTCTACAATGTTGAAACTCACGACAATATACAAAAGTACTAGAACCACAAAACAAATAACAAAACTTCTCAAGGAAGACCTAAAACTTCATAACAAGAAAAAGACCTAAAAACTTCTCAATAAAGAACAGACAAATCAAAGACTTCCAACTACGAAAGAAAACTAACTATAAAGTAAAAACTAAAGATAAATTAATCTAGCACGCTGCACAAATCCACGTAACACGTTGATGAGGATGCACCACAATAAGAATGAATAAATCTCTACAAATCTGATTAGATTTGTTGTTTATTGAATGAACAAAGAACAAAAGGGATTTGATTGGAATCAATGCCGATCGTTGAGAGAATCGGCGGTGGTTTAAGAACAAAAATCATAAAAGTGAATAAAACAAGAATTTAGGGCACCAATAGCATTTGTTAAGAAAAATTATAGAAAATTTATTATAGAGAATTTCTACAAAATTCAATTTTGATGTTTAGTTTCAAAGTTATTACTAATTTACTTACCTGATAATAAGACTTTTATATTTACAGAATCGAAATGAAAAAAAAAAGAAGGCAATGGCTAAATGAACCCCACTTATAGCATCTCCTATCATAACTAGAGGATATTCGGCCTGAAACCCTAATTAAGCCCTGGTACACAAGATCAGGTATAACTAGAGCCAACAACCTTCCATTTATATTTGACAACAACCTGTATATTGTATATAATGAATAAGTAATAAATCAAATGCAGGGAAAATTTAAAACTATTTCGATAATACTATACGATATACAAAACTATACAATTCACGAAAATCCATCGGTTGTTAAAAGCAAACCCAACCCAATTATATTACATAAACATACTCAAACGGTATTATTACATAAACAGAAATATCAGTACATTTAAGAGAAGATTTTGAAACTCCTACATATTTCCTTTCCTTTTGTCTGGTGCGTTCAACTATGAACATGTAATTGTTAAGTTGAGTGAGCTCCTACATGCTCAGTAAGTGATTATCAAGAAATACATCAATTATCAACTAAATAACAAGATAAATGCATAACAATGTGAACCCAACGCATATTTAAAGAGGATGTTGAAAAATATAAACAATACATAATTGAATGCAAATTCATAAGTCTTTTGCAACTATATTGTGACTTATATTTTCATTTCATTTGAATAAGAGAGCACACTCCCACATCTCTCATGAATTACCACTGACTACTGGTAATTCATAATTGATGTGCTGCCAACACAAATGAAAAACATTCATCGGGATAATTCCTAAGTCACTAGGGGCGCGGTGATAGGTGGCCGCCCAACACAGTTCCTAACCCCAAGCCGATCCGTCCTGCCAAATCACTTCTCGGTTTTCATTTTCATTTGTAAAAACAATAAGAAAATAGTTTAAAGCCAACAAAAAGACTCGGTAAAGGAATTCAAGAATAGAATGCTACAAAGCACAAGTAAACAAGAGTACAAGTTCATTCATAAGGTTATCTACCCCTAATAGTATGCTATTTATTATTTTACTGCAACTTTTCAACAAAACTAGATATATGAGATGAAAATAGGCAATTAAGTTTAATCACAAGGTAATATCATAATGACAAAGCTCAATATGAGAGAGTAGAAACAAATCATGATAACAAGATCACAAAATAGCATTTTCAGTCATAAGGACTATCCAACAATAGATCAATTAAAATGAAATGGAAATAGAGAGTTCATGTGAGATTACTCACATCAAGCAATTATCCTAGCTAACTCCGGTCTTCCAACGTCTAAACCCGCACATCCGGACTCTCGACAGAATTCCCTATGTCCTTTCGGTGTTTAGATAGGTATTAGGTTGGGCTTAGGTCAAGTCAAATAGATTTGTGAACCTATAACCCAAAACAACCCCTTAAGTAACTTCAATTAGATACTTAACATTGCAGCGTTAATTAAACCATCATAAACTCTAAATCATCAAATACACTTAAGAAGAAAATTTTAGCTCTAGGTCTTAGCTTTCTGGAATGGTATAGTGTGCAAGGTTTCGACATAAAATGAAGGAGATATCAAATATTTTCAAAGACAACTCGAATTAGAATCAAAATCTAACTAGCGAGATTGTAAGAATCATTTCTCCCAATTTATAGTTCCAAAAATCATAATTTTTGGTCACAAGTCACTTAACATATCCAAGAATAACATAATCAAAATTCATCTCATTTGGATATGAATTGGAGGAGTTATGCCTTTTCAAAATTTACCTTCAATAATCTCGTCATGACATTTAAATCACCTATTTTCAGAGCATTTTTTTAGTAAGAAAGAGCTGTAAATTCAAAAATATGGTAGAGAAAAAAGTTGTTTGTCAATGAGTTAGCTTTCATATGGCATTAGAATCACTTAATTTGGAGTTATGATGAGTGAGTTATGTCCAAATTACAGATGATGTATCAAGAAAATCAGATTTATAATTTTACAAGAAAAAACCCCAATCTTTGGCTAAGCTTCTCAATTTTGAAATGCCACTTAGGAAAATCATTTGGTGTTTCAAAATGAGTTAAAACATCATTAAAAACATCTTTGAAATTGATTTTATATAAAAGCCTCAATATTCATAGCCAATAACATAACAATTGAAGCATAAAAGAGTATAGATGATACCTAAGGTTTTAGCTTTGATGGTTGTCACTTGAGCTTCTTTTGATATGCAAATTTGGCTCTCTTACACCCCCAATTTCTAGCAAACAAAATCCCCTAACAGCTCTAAAATTTCTTGCTTGATTTGCATGTAAATGAGAAGGAAAGTGTTTAAGTGTTTTTTTTATAGTGTTGGGTTTTCATCAAGTTGCACAACTCCATCTCCATGTGAATCAAGGGCCATCAAACACTCCTATTCACCCACTTCTTTTTCAGCTCAATAACACTTGTCAAGCATGAAATTCCCCTCAATGCCACTTGTCAAGCATGTAGTTTCCTTTATCATGGTCATCTATCATTTGATTATTTATCCATCTCTAAGATGATCTAGTGACCATTAATCACTCATACTTCCACTAAAATTTCAGCTTGGTGACACAAATCCATGACACAAATTACATAGTTGTGTGTGCTAGTACACATCCCTAGGCATATCCAAAGGGTGGTTGTAATTACATATGACCATATGCCTTAATATTTGATTTCATTTAAATAGAACATAGGCTAAGTAATAGTTTATTTAAATTGACGTGTATACCATAGGCTTATGTTATAAAATAAATTAATTAACACCCATTTGACTAAACTTAGACTTACCACATGTCTAGCTACCTAACTCCCCAGTTCGCACGCAAACTGAGGCGCGTCCTCGCTCGCTTCTCGACGCCTATAACTGCATAAACTGATTTAGTTAGTCTACACATATACATATCACTAGGCATACACCATAATAACTATGTAATGTACCTCGGCCTCGTGCTTCGGTAGGTGTGCGCACCTCACGCGGGTCCTACATTACGGGTCGGTGATCCTGATTAAGGACTTAAATCAAAGGTTAAGAATTCAAGCCGTGACAAATATTCCCAACAAAATGGAATTTTGTCCTCGAAATCAACTCAGGTTAAGGTTATACCTGACTCGAAAAGGTACAAAAAATGGTCTCGCATGTAGTCTTCCCGCTCCCAAGTGAGTCCTGAGTTGCTATAGAATTGCCCATTGATGAACACCTTTGGGATAGACTTATTCCTCAACTGTTGTACCTTTCGATCCAAGATCTGGATAGACTTGTGACGGCCCCAAATTTCCAATACATTTGGATACGCCCGGCCTAGACCCGTGCAGACCCCGAATTGGAACTCAGCGAGTCTGACGAGCTTAGTTAGCCTCTAATTAATCACTTTAACAATTTATGAAAGAGTTATTACAATTATACGCAGCGAAAAACTAAACAAGTATTGGGAAATAACTCAGTCAAATGGAAATCAGTTAGGAAATCTAAATATGTGGAAACCCCGAATATTCATGTACCTCAAATGGAAATCAAGTCAAAGTTGTACATGATATCAAATAACCTATGATCCCAAGTTTAAACCAATATGATGTAAATATATAAAGAACATTAACATACAAGGAAAAGTTAAACATAACCTAGGATAAGGTGCTCGAATCCAGCCGCAATTCCTCACAATACCTCCTAAACAAAGTTCTTTACCCTTCGAAAACTCTGGTACATCTGCACCCACCGTCACAAACTAGACGGTGAGCAACTGAGAGAAAATTGAAAGTAATGCCAGAAGAAAATAACAATAATTCATGAACATCAAATGAAGCAGTCTAAATATAATGCGAAAATTTAAAGACAAGTAATATAACAAGTTCAAGGTGCATGATAAACAGACTATCTAATATTAATAAAAAACATGCGTGTTCCAAGAAAACAAACAAGGCAGGAAGCAGTCAAAATCACAGCATACGAAAAAAGGACGCTGACTCTTCCTGGGCAATGTCGCAACACTAGCGCAGCATTAGAAGGACACATGCCTCCTAGTACATGTGGCGGCCCAAATTTCCACATTGGTCCGCCACGGGAGGCCACGCGGGCCCACAACTAGCCACATAACTGCCAGCTATGTCCCACGCCCAACTACCCATCATTATCAATTAATTCAGCCTAAGTTAGTCAGTAATTAACATTTTAATATTTGTAAACAGCGGAAGCTTATAAATTATGTAATTTCCTCAAGTTAGAGAGCATTAATTCTATGTGGAAAACCCGGTAAAGTACACTGTATATAACATAAGAAAGTGTGATACATACATGTACTGGTATCTCAAAGAGTCCCCATAAACCCAAAAATAAGTCAATACAGCAAAATAAAAACATACAAGACGAACTCCTTCAGTGACAAGGTCACAGGTAGTCTGCAAGAGTTTCCTTGCCCTTTCCCGTTGTAGATCCTGCACTCAATCATCACAAGAGGTAGATGACGAGTCCAGTGAGTAAAACCCAGAAGTACACAAACCAGCATTTATAATAATGGAAGCCAATAAACTGTTAAATAAACATGCGCAGTAAAACAGGCAACTGTAATTAAGACGCATGCATACATAACATCGATAAACACCAATAATGGATGTGTGCCGTGTAGCAGGATTGAACCCTAATCCAGACATCGGCATTCCCCCGGTGGCTTTTCCAACAGCCTCACCGGTCCGAACCCTTATTTTGTCCTTATTGTCCAGCCTACCCAAGTCCGCCCACACATCACAGAGTAAACCGGGAGATTCGGCGGTGAATGACAAAACCAACCGTGCAACATATGTATGAACATGGAAATAGAGTAAACAACAATAAACAATAATAGCTGGAATCAAATGAAATCAAATAAATAAACACTCGAGTGTGTTTCTTAAGGGCTTTACTTACCTCAACCGCACTCCAATTATTTAATATTTGTCCCGGTCTGATCCCACTCTTGCTTCGAAATACGCACTGACACCGACTATGGTTTCCTAAGTCCTTGGTGTCTGAATAAATCATTTTATGTGATTTAGTATCAAACTAATTGATTTTATATCGTGACAATAAAAATTAAAATTTTATTCTAATTTTTAGTTGTAGCACGTTTTTCGAGTTACACCGGGGTGCCAACCGCCCGAAAAGTCTCAAAATTCACTTTTCAACCCTTTTTCTAATTTCTCATATTTTCTCAATTTATTCTGAATTTCTATATTTTCCATACTTTTTTTTACCAATTTCACGTTTTACGAGGTAAAAACCCCGACACAACGTCTCGCTAACATCCCAAATATTTCACTTTTTATAGAAATTCATTAATTTCTATTTATTTAGTCAAAATATAACTTTTCTGAATTTTTCTCATTTTTCAGGATTTTTTTCCATATTTAAAACTAATTTTTTTTTCTTTTTTTTTTCCTGGTTGGGCTGAACCGGGTCCGAACCGGACCCGGTTCGGCCCAACCGGCCGTCTCGGGTCAGGCGGCCTGGCCCGACCCGTTTGGGTCGAGACCGGGTCGACCCGACCCGGCCCATGGAGAGGGTGCACACGTGCGACCCGCACGTATGCCCCCCCTTCTTCTCCATCGAACCGAGCTCTCTCGGTTCGATGGAGAATTTTTTTTTTTTTTTTTTTTTTTTTTGCATTTTGGTTGGGGTTGACCCCAACCCCTCATCTCCTCTTGGCATGGGAGACATCTCCCATGCCATGTTCTTCCTCGGACGACCGCCATGACAGTTCGTCCGAGCTCGAGCACCCCACCAACCGAACCACCCCACCACCAACAACAAATCAACAACGCACAACAACAACAAAAACAACAACTCACCTCACTCACGCCTCGATCTTTCTCTCGTTCTCCCTTCTCCTTCTTCTCTCTTCTTTCTCCTCTCGGTCTCTCCGATCAATCGAAATGGTGGTGGCAGTGATGGTGTTTATCAACTTTTTGGGGGTGAAATGCCCAAAATGCCCCTGCATTCTTATCCACATCATTCACAATCACATACCCTTTTTGGTCATTTCACAATTAATTATTTATTTTCTGGTTTTAATATATATTTATATATATATATATATTTTTAATTACATATATACATATATATATAAATATATATATTCGCCTATATTTTCGCGCCTACAATTTCGTGGTGCGCGTCGACGAGCGTACTCGGGTGTGCACACTACACTACTTCCCACGCGTGTCGACCACGACCCCGCGTGTCACTAGGCGCCCACCAATTTACTATTTTTGTCAAATTTATTCTATTTTTTTATCGAAGTAAATGCATTCCCCGACCTAGTGTTCCCGCGCTCACTCGTCCGGTTCCCCGTCTGCACGTATTTTTAGGCAAATACCTGACACGAAATCTCACCCTATCTAGTCAATATTAAACCACACCTGCGATGTAATGAGTCATAGCCTAGTCATTATCATCACAGTTAATCAAACAATCAGTCAAAAATAATACTTTCCGCCCGACCAGGTGTATCATCACCAGTCTGTGGCGTCTCCGTGGACCTAAGTTGGCGTCCACGTCTGAAAATACGCGAATAACGGCCTTAATAAAATTTGGGCCGTTACAGTACAGCTTGATAAATGAGGGGCACAGGCCTCAAGAATCACATCGACACGCTCATGCCAAGAACACACATACCAAGGAGTCAACAAGATAGGAATGCCAACAATGGAAATCAACAAGCAACAATGAACGAAAATGAATTACATGCAATGTTCTTACTGGCTTACTAACGTACACAAGCTTTAGGACAAGTGCACTTAAACTATCACGACCCACGTAAATAACTCCGAGACTCTAATGCGTCTCCCACTATTTCTCGACTACTTGATAAGGATTTAAGTCCCAAATATTAGTTTAAGTCTTAGCATTTAGTCTTAAAGTGATTCTTTATAAATTTGTTTTAGGATCGTTTGTTAAGGCGACTCAAGCCGTTGGGAAAAGTACCCTGATACGATAAATATATTCCTACTTTCATAGGTTATGGGCCTTAACATTATTTTATTCATATTTGGGCTCTTGTTGGGCCCAATCACCAAGTCCATACTCACTCATGATACACCCCACACCCCATTCGTGGGGTGTATCACACCATCACGCACCCCAACCGTGGGTGTACACACACACCACATACACAGTCCAACGTCACACCCCATTAGGCACCCCACTAGCCACACACATACACACGCACACCACACTAACACCACACCCCAACAGTTTTCATTAAAACCCTACACAACACATATCCCATCACGGTCTTCACCATGAAAGTGAGCCACCTTCAGCCAGCGGTGTCGACGAGGTGTCGTCTCCGATCAGCTGTGACCGGAGGCGGTCCCGCTGACCATAACACCCAAAAACAGGGAGCACCGAGAGCACATGCTGAGAGATAAGGGGGAGAGAGAGAGACCGTGAGGGAGAGATGACCGAGAGATAGAGAGAGGGAGAGTGAGCTATACCTTGGTGAGTTCCCGTGCCGTGGAGGATGGTGGTGGTGACGGTTCAAGGAGGGTGAGCCGTGAGTGAGAGTGGGAGATGAAGCCGAGGGTAAGAGAGATAGAGTGGAGGCCGTGACCGTGAGTGAAGAGAGATGGAGAGAGATGTCGTGAGGGTGGGAGACCTAGGAGTCAAGAGGGAGAGGATGAAGACGATGGGGGGGGAGGTGGCTAGAGGGGTGAAGGGTTAGGGTTTTTTGTTTACCAATATATATATATCAGTTGGGTCAAAATGACCATTATACCCCTGAAGTTTGCTATAATTCCCTTTATATTTCATCTTAAAACATCCACACCTCTCAAGGTCAATCCCATGGCTCCTCAAATTAGAGTTATGTCATTTTAACAATCTCCTATATGTTCTCCAACACTTGACTCGTAAGTCTATTAGTTAACCAACTCTCGGGTAAACCTTGTATTCCTCGATCCGTATTTCTTCGTTGTATGCGTAGACTTGCCTCATTTCACCAAATAATTATTTAAATTATACAAAATTTCATTTATTTGTATTTAACAGTGTTTTAAATCTCCCGTGTACCCGTAACTCAACTGTTGATCCTCGCTCGTCCAGTTTTCCTACTTGTTTACCGACTCCATTGTCTGATCACTCAAATACAAGTATAAATACGTAATACACATCATCATGCACAAATAACCAAAATTTTCGGGTCGTTAGAGGACTGCTCCTCATATGATATATCCTCACTCAGGTCGATCTGACTCAAGTCAACTGTCGGTCGTGCGTCTACCTTTGACTCAGCCAGTCGAAGCAACGAAATATGAAAGATCGAATGAACGCCTGACATTTGCGGAAGAAGCTCTAACTCGTATGCAACCTTTCTAACCCGTTTCCTAATCCTGAAGGGTTCGATGAAACGTGCTACGAGCTTGCCCTTCACACAAAACCTCTGAAGACCCTTCTGAGGGGAAACCTTAAGATATACATAGGCTCCCTCGGGATACGTGAGATCGTTGTGGTACCTGTCTGCATACTTCTTTTGTCTCTCTAGGGCTCCTTTAAGTCTTAGACGGATTTGTCGTACTTTCTCCATGTGGTCAACAATAATCTCAGGCCCCACTAGTTCCCTGTCCTCTTGCTCAGCCCAACACGATGAGCGACACAGTCAGCCTTATAAAGCCTCAAACGGTGCCATCTCGATGTTGGCCTGATAACTGTTGTTGTATGCAAACTCACACAATGACAAGTACTCCTCCCAAGATCTGTGAAACTCCAACACACAAGCCTGCAACATGTTCTCGAGGACTTGAATCAGTGTCTCAGTCTGCCCATCAGTCTGAGGGTAAAATGTTATACTGAACTGAAGGCAGGTACCATACTGCTCCTGTATACTCTACCAAATCCGAGACGTATAGGTTGCATCTTTGTTTGACGTAATTGTTAACGTTACTCCATGCAGCCTGATGATCTCTCTCTATCGAATAGTACACTCAACTGATCAAACGAATAATGCGAAACAACTGGTAGAAAGTGAGCACACTTCGTCAGTCTGTCAACTATGACCCATATCGAATCGTGCTTCCTAGCTGTGCTCTGCAATCCTCTGACAAATTCCATGGAAATTCCTTCCCACTTCCACTATGGAATGGGAAGTGGTTGTAATAATCCTCTAGGTCTACGATGCTCAGAATTCACTTGTTGGCAAATCCCACAGTTCCTGATGTAATCGGATAAGTCCGCTTTCATCTAGGCCACTAGAAGTGTCGCTGCATGTTGTGGTACATCTTATTCCTACCTGGATGAACGGTGAAATGGGAACGGTGCGAATCTTGAAGAATCTCATCTCTCAGCTCTGATATCTCGGGTATCCATAATCTGCCTCTATACCTCAAACACTGATTCGACGTCTCTGTCCAATCCACACAATCTAAACTCTGCGCTAACTCGTTGAATTGATGGTACAACTTGTCGGTCCTCTGACCCTCTGCCACTCTCTATGTAAACACGGCCTGTACTCTCATCTGCGCGCAAATCATGACTCGTGTGTTGGTAGGAATCTCTGACTGACTCGCTGTCGCCGCTGCCTCGAGTAATCCTTACGCATGTGCCATGTGACAACTGATAACCTCGGCATCTCTAATCGGTCTCCTACTTAATGCATCGACGACTACATTCACTTTTCTTGGGTGATACTCCAAGGAAAAGTCGTAGTCCTTCAAGAACTCTAACCATATGTGATGTCTCATATTCAATTCCTTCTGTGTGAAGAGATACTTCAGACTCTTGTGGTCAGTGAAGAGTGTGAATTTCTCTCCAAACAGATGACGCCTCCATACCTTCAGCGCAAATACGACCGCTGCCACCTCGAAATCATGTGTCGGGTAGTTATTTTCATGTATCTTTAACTGTCTTGAAGCGTGTAAGCAACAACTCTTCTACCCTGCATCAGCACGCAACCAAGACCCGTATGAGAAGCATCGGTGTACACTAGGAATCCTTGTCCAACCTCTGGCAGTACTAATGCTGGTGCGATTCTCAACAACCTCTTCAACTGCTTAAATGCGCTATCGCATTCCTCAGTCCAATCATATATGACGTCCTTCTATGTCAGCCATGTCATCGATGAAGCGATCTTGGAGAAATCCTTTATGAACATGCTATAGTAGAATGCTAAACCTAAAAAACTCTTGATCACTATCACCGACGTTGGTGTTGGCCAATCCATGATCGTCTGAATCTTGGCCGGATCTACTGTAATCCCTGTTGTTCCAACAATGTGTCCCAGAAACTCGACTTCTGAAATTCAAAATTCACACTTATTGAACTTGGCGTATAAACAGTGTTCCCTCATAGTTTGCAACGCTCCCTGAGCTGCTGCTCGTGATCCTCTTGTGTCCTCGAATAGATCAGAATGTCGTCGATGAAGACTACCACAAATCAGTCAAGGAATGGCCAGAATACTAGGTGCATAAGGTCCATAAACACTGCGGGGGCATTGGTCAGCCCGAACGGCATGACCGTGAACTAGTAGTGTCCATATTTAGTACGGAACACTTTCTTGGACCGGTCCTCGTCCCTGATACTAAGCTGATGACACCCTGATCTCAGGTCTATCTTGGAGAAAAACTGTGCTCCTCTCAGTTGCTCAAACAGATCATCAATCCTCGGTAACGGGTACTTGTTCCTGACTGTGGCTCTGTTCAGTTACCTGTAGTCAATTCAAAATCGTAGACTACCATCCTTCTTCTTCACAAAAAGTGCTGGCGTTCCCCACGACAACATAGAAGGTGTGATGAATCCCTTCTCCCCCAAGTCCTTCAGCTGAGCCCTCAACTCCTCTAACTCCTTCGGAGCCATGCGGTA
Source organism: Stephania japonica (assembly GCA_039657345.1). NCBI lineage: Eukaryota > Viridiplantae > Streptophyta > Magnoliopsida > Ranunculales > Menispermaceae > Stephania > Stephania japonica. Next base: position 9,124,582 of record CM077559.1, on the reverse strand, counting down.
AGGTGTTATTGTGATTGGTCTGGTGCCTAGTATTAACTCGATGATGAAGTCTACCTCTCGTGGCGGAGGTAGTCCTAGCAAGTCCTTGGGGAAAATATCGGGAAACTCTCAAACGATCGGTATGTCCTCAAGTCGGGCTCTGCTACAATGTATAGGACTACTAGGGTCTCCATCTCTCCACTAGACGCTAGTCGACCACTCGTGGTACCGTCTCTCGGTGTACTACCCCTATGAATGTATGCTGGACACCTTGAGATCTCAAATATCACTGTCTTACGGTAGCAGTCGATATGTAGGAATAACTCTATCCCCGGCTACGGTACTCAACATCAAATGGACTCTAAGACTAACCGGTGTCAATCCTAAAATGCCTACCATGCGACCAACAATAAACGAAATAGTTGAACCGAAATCAAATAAAACATAAGAGTCTCTATCGGAAATGGAAACCACTCGATGAGTCCTCGTGTGGCACTGGCGTATGACTAAGCCACCATATGAGCTCCCTCATGGCCTTGTTGTGGGTACACGACAGCTGGCTGTGGGCACTCCTTCATTATATGCCCGACCTGTCCACATATGTAGCATGAGACCTGTCTGCGCTGCCCAATCAACTGTTGACCCTGTCCCTGTTGCGGTCTCTGTCCCTGTGGCGATCTCTGTCCCTAACCCTACGTTAATCTCTGTCCCTGATGAGGTCTATCTCGACCTCTACCTCTACCTCGACCACCTTGCTACTGTAGTCATGGTGTTGGTAGTGTCAGGTGTGCAGCTCTCACTGGTGCTGGTAATGCTAGTTTGACTGGTGGTGATGGCAAGGAACGCGTGCTACTTGAACTCTGTGTGCCGATGTAGTATGAAGTGTAGTTTGTGGCTGGTGCACGTGGTACATATGTCCCTGTCTCCAGAAGACCTCTCCCCCATCTCCTCTAACATTTGCCCCTCTGTCGTCTCCTCTCATACTCGGCTAACTGGTCGGGGGTCAAGGGCTGACTCGAAACAGTCCTGTCAGTGACCGACACAAGTAATAGGTTTCGTGCAAAAGTGCGCACTCATATATCTAGGTGAGTATCCTAGCGCCCGTGCTGACCACATGATAACCAATGTCTACCCTTAGTCCAACTCCAAAGTGGTACACGTCCTCTATCTCTTCTCAGACTAAATCCCTGGCGAACTATCTCAGATAACCATATCTGTCTCGGTAGTGCATGACTGACTCATCTGCCTTGTAATGGCCTAAATTAATTTAATTAAGTATTAGTGTTAATCAAGATGATTAGCAATTAATTCGGGCGTTACGTGGACAGCTGGGTGACTCAGATGTGGGAACCCAGGTTATATTTATGATATTTGTGCATGGTGTGATGCCTAGTATTACGATGTTGAGGGTATTAATTATGTTTATGTATATAAACATCGCATGTGTGAACATTGATATCGAGCAAGGTCACGAGTCAGGTATATATCCCAAAATGTGTGTCAGGGATCATGTAATAGGTATCGGGTAGCCGGGGTACGAGACATGGTTTGTCGGGTAGCTGAGAGCTAGTGTGACCTCACATATGATTTTTATGAGTTATTAGGTGGCCTAGCCTAAGGTTGAAAAGTGAATAAATGGATTAATTCATTTCCTAAGGTTGTAGCTAGGAAAATCAGGGTGCATAGGATGATCCTCGAGATGCACAATAGGGTGAAACAAGGACTGCAGTGTCATGATAAGGTGTCCAGAACATGTGTGACACTGGGTGATCGGAAACCATAAGATCGTCCTCGGGATGCGTGCACACATCAGATTAGAACAAACCTCTATAAATACACATTTGATCGATGGAGGCATGCAAAAAAAACCAAACTTTCCAAACAATTTGTAAAGATTAGTGAGAGATCCAGTGTTGGAGAAGATGAATTTGACCTTGGGAGAGGATATTGAAGCCTCAAAACATCGATCCAAGGTAATCTATTCATCCTAAATGTGAATTTTTTGATAAAAACATGGTTTTGTGGGTTGAGGATAAAATGGATGTTATGATAATTACGTCATTGTTTTTTATGGCGTTGATGTTCTTGAGGTTGGTTTTAATGAAATACATCGTTTTGAATCAAATTTGTGGAAAATTGAAGTGAATTTAGTGATTTCGAATTTTAAAACATGCACACTTTGATTCTCGGCTTTGAGTGAAAACCTTGTTTAATTAGTGTTTTGGAGAGGAATTTGATGTTGTTGGAGTGTGTGTATTATTTCTATGATGAATTGAGGTGTTAGGAACAAGGAAAACCCAGAATCAGTTTCTGGATTTTCTGGGCAGAGCACACCTAGTGCGCTAGGTGATGAACACTAGCGCGCTAGGCACGCTGGGGAAGATGAAGATCTTCGTGCATGAACAGTGCACAAAGATCAATTAGCGCGCTAATCACCCAGCCTAACGCACTAATACTATAACCCCTAAACTCCTAAAAATGAAATCGAGCCTAATTAATAACAAACCTACTTAATTAATACAAAACATTATAAATGGACTTCAGGGACTGGGGAACCATAGCTCCGACATCGGGGAACTAGGCGAGTCGGATTTACGAGTCTGGGAAGTCGGAGTGCGTGTTTACAGGTATGTAAAACCCTTGAGAATGTTACATTTAAATTCATGCGTGGTGTGTCCATGTAAACGTGTGTTTATCCATTTACTTATGTTGGTTGCCATGTTTATACACTGTGATCATGTGTTGGTCGGTGTTTGATTTGTTCACATGGTCGGAGGTTAATCGAGATGGTTGTGGTACGAATTTGAGCAGGCTAGATTGTAGCACATGTACTGGGCTCAACCGGCGAATAGTTACCCACGTAGTGGGGTGCATATGTCCGGTGGGTTGTGATGTGTTTCTGGTCACCGTAAGTATTTCGGGCGTGGTCTAGGCTTGATGTGCTCAGCCGGGGCATCCGAATCTTCAAAGTATGATCTAGTTTTGTTAGACTCCGTTACACCTCTATCTAGTTTTAATTGATATCGTGGTTGAACCGGATTACTCGAATGTCGTTTTATTTCTATTATTTGTGATCAATAAGTTTACTGCGAATGTCGTTTGCTGCCAGCCATAGGAATATGATTCCTATTGCTTCGCACGTCTCGCAGGTTACTGTGGTTTTCATGGTTATCGTGTAGACTTCTCTTGGGAATTTACTCACTGGGCTCGTTGCTGTATGTGTTAGGCAATTGAGCGCTGATCCTGGTACGAGCAAGAACAAGGGAAAAGAGGTACTAGGCGACTATCTCTGAGGCCGTTGCTGCTGACAACTCGTGTTTTGACTACCTAGTATGTATGTATATATTATTTGCTGGGTTTTGGAAACTTTAGAACTTTATCACATGTATATGGATTACTGTTTACTTCGTTTCAGTTATATATATAGTGTTTATTTCCGGTTTTTCACGACTTAGGTTTAATAAATTCTCATAAAATACGAATTTAATGCTTCCACTATAATTAACTAACCTACTAGATGTTTACGAGAATTAAACAACTTAATATAGTAGGATTAGTTAAACGAAGCGTCACTTCACAGAGCTGCTGATGTGTTCGTAGTGATGACGTATCCGGTGACATGGCATGTGCTGCTGGGCTTGCGGGCGGAGAGCGTGGGTCATGGGACGACCTCCTGTCTCAGACTCATGAACTCTTTCCTAAGTTTCATCATTACTGTCGGTGGGAAGTGTTGCTGATAAAACTTGGCCTTAAAGGTTATCCATGACTCAAAATCTCCATCGGTAGCTATGGTGGTATGCCACCAGACATCGACGTCCCTCTGCAGTGTATATGTAGGCAAGTCTGGTTGTAGTCGATCCTCAATCCCAAGAATCTGATGTAGTTTCTCCTGTGACAGTATCCACCCCTCTATCTTCTCAAAATCTTTAACGCTGTCGAAGTACACTGGCTGAAGGCGGAGGAAATCCTTCACCAGCTGGATCTCTACTGCTGATCCTGACGGTGTAGGTGTGGGAGTCGGTGTCACCTCTACAACCTCTGCTGTCGGAGCGGCCACAATCGGAACAGTCGACGTTGCTGTCGTACCCTGAGTAATGGGCATCTCTGGTATGGGTGTTGTCGTTGGAACAGTGGTCGGTGCGGTAGTAGGCTTTAATTTTGGGTGTGTAGTAGTCGTAGGAGTAGTGGCGACGGCCTGAGTAAGTGCAGTGATCTGAGTTGTCATAAAGGTCATGAAGTTGGCCATCTGTTGTCTCTGTACTGCTACCCGGTCAAACAACCTCTGATAGTCATCCTTTGACGTAATAGGGGGCTGACTGCCGCTAGCCCTGGTATCACTAGCCTCGTGCGCGTCCATCATCGGCCTCTGCACGTCCGCGAACTCGCATAAGCTACTACGTAGGATATCTCATATATATATAACATTATGAAATTAACAAGTATCTATAACTACCTCCAACTCGCTTTCACTCGATTCCCAACAAAATAGTTTCTAAGCAAGGATCATCTGATTTCCACTTCTAAGATTTGTGTCTTATTCAATAGTGTATTACTTATCCAGAACGTTGGCTTTGATACCAACTTTGAAACTGGTATCACAATTTTAGACAACTCTATAATCTGTCCTTAAGGTTCTGAAGCCTATGCTCTGATACCAACTGTGACGACCCTTTCCTAATATAGGGCACCCCCCGGCCTAATCCCATAATTAAGCCCTAACTCGGTCTGTAGGACTTAACTACGTATTAGTCAGCCTTTTTAACCTAATTGCCAACATGATCTCGTTCAAGATATATAATACACTAACCCTAACAACTACAACATTTTTGAGTTATTTACAAGTTTTACAATTTAATAAATTAAAGTTGTTCAAAGTATTTAAACAATAAATTTGATTAGCGGAAGTCTTAACAATTATAGCGGAAGTCTTATTATAATTTAGCGAAACAATTTGATAGACCTAAGTGTGGAAACCAAGAACAATAATCATACTATATATATGAACTGTGTGACGAAACATATAAACAGTGTGATAGTCAAAAGTTGAGAAACTTACGCTCAACCAATATATATACATGCCAATAGTACGAAAGACATAAATATGTAAAATATACAAAATATCAAAAACAAGACCTACAGTTAGTGAGTAGTACGCTCCCTAAGCTTAGAGGTAGTCGCCAATCTTCTTCTTGTCGGGCCTACTGCTCGACAGATCTGCACCCGCCGTCGTAAAAAGGACGGTGAATACAAAAAATATAACAGTAATTCCCAAATGACCTATCTATTCACATTTCCAAAATAAAAGAATGGTATTTAAAAGCATAATGATAGCCAAAGAATGCTCTAAATAAACATGCTAAATAAATACCGAGAAATCAAATGAAACTAACACAGATTAAGCAGTCTGATCTAGGTTCGGTCAGTGGTGAAAACTATCAATTAGCCTTTTCCACTATTTTTATGGAGCTGTGTTCTACATATTATCATATCATTTTCTAATAACCTCAGATGGCGGAGTTGTGCTCTATGTGTATATATCATCTATTATAAATCTCGTCGAACACCCCGATTCATGATGCCGTGAGTCGTGCGAGTATAGTGGAGAGTGCCAACATCCTCGAGGTAAATGTACAATGGACCCTATAAATGTGAAATTGACCACAGATTCTAAAACTACTTTTAAAGCCAACAAAAAGACTCGGTAAAGGAATTCAATAATAGAATGCTACGAAGCACAAGTAAACAAGAGTATAAGTCCATTCATAAGGTTATCTACCCCTAATAGCATGCTATTTATTATTTTACCACAATTTCTCAATAAAAATAGTGAGATGAAAAGAGGCAATTAAATTTAATCACAATGTAATATCATGATGACAAAGCTCAATATGAGAGAGTAGAAACAAATCATGATATCAAGATCACAAAATAACATTTTCAGTCATAAGGACTGTCCAACAATAGATCAATTGAAATGAAATGAAAATAGAGAGTTCATGTGAGATTACTCACATCAAGCAATTATCCTAGCTAACTCCGGTCTTCCGACACCCAAACCCGCTCACCCGGACTCTTGACACACTTCCCTATGTCCCTAAGGTGTTTAGATAGTTATTAGGTTGGGTTTAGGTCAAGTCAAATAGATTTGTGAACTTATAAACCAAAACAGCCCCTGAAGTTTTTGCAAAACTTCAATTTGATACTTAGCATTGCAGCGTTAATTAAACCATCATAAACTCTACATCATCAAAGACACTTAAGAAGAAAGTTTTAGCTCTAGGTCTTATCTTTTTGTAATGGTATGGTGTGTAAGGTTTCGATATAAAATGAAGGAGATATCAAATATTTTCAAAGACAACTCGAATTAGAATCAAAATGTGATCAGTGAGATTGTAAAAATTATTTCTCCCAATTTATAGCTCTAAAAATCATGATTTTGGTCACAAGTCACTTAACATATCCAAGAATAACATAATCGAAATTCATCTCATTTGGATATGAATTGGAGGAGTTACGCCTTTTCAAATTTCACCTTCAACAATCCCGTCATGACATTTAAATCACCTATTTGCAGAGCATTTTTTAGTAAAAAAAATCTGAAATTTCAAAAATATGGTAGAGAAAAGTAATTCTTCTATGAGTTAGCTTTTATATGGCATTAAAATCACTTAATTTGGAGTTATGATGAGTGAGTTATGCCCAAATTACAGAGGTTGTATCAAGAAAATCAGATTTTCAATTTTACAAGAAAAAACTCCAATATTTGGCAAAGCTTCTCAATTCTGAAATACAGCATAGGAAAATCATTTGGTATTTCAAAATGAGTTAAAACATCATCATAAACATCTTTGAAATTGATTTTATATAAAAGCCTCAATATTCATAGCCAAGAACACAACAATTGAAGCATAAAAGAGTATAGATAATACCTAAGGTTTTAGCTTTGATGGTTGTCACTTGAGCTTCTTTTGATATGCAAATTTGACTCTCTTACACCCCAATTTCCAGCAAACAAAAGCCCCTAACAACACTGAAATCTTTTACTTGATTTGCATGCAAATGAGAAGGAAAGTGTTTTAAGTGTTTTTTTTATAGTGTTGGGTTTTCATCAAATTGCACAACTCCAACTCCATGTGAATCAAGGGTCATCAAACACTCCAACTCATCCACTTCTTTTTCAGCTCAATGACACTTGTCAAGTATAAAACTCCCCTTAATGTCACTTGTCAAGCATGCAGTTTCCTTTATCATGGTCATCCATAATTTGATTATTTGTCCATATCTAAGATGATCTAGTGACTATTAATCACTCATACTTCCACTAAAATTTCAGCTTGGTGACACAAATGCATGACACAATTACATGGGAGTGTGTGCTAGTACACATCCCTAGGCATATCCAAAGGGTGGTTGTAATTACATTTGACCATAGGTCTTAATATTTGATTTCATGTAAATAGAACATAGGCTAAGTAATAGTTTATTTAAATTGATGCGTATACTATAGGCTTATATTATGAAATAAATTAATCAACACCTATTTGACTAAACTTAGACTTGTCTAGCTACCCAACTCCCTGGTTTGCACGCAAACCGAGGCTCATCCTCGCTCGCGTCTCGACGCCTATAACTGCATGAACCGATTTAGTTAGTCTACACATATATATATCACTAGTCATACATCACAACAAATATCTAATATACCTCGGCCACGTGCCTTGGTAGGTGTGCGCACCTCACACGGGTTCCACATCATGGTCGGTGATCCTGATTAAGGAGTTAAAACAAGGGTTAAGAATTTGGGCCGTGACAGTGAGTGTTCGAGTAACGAAATGGAATTGCAAGGAGTCCCGACAACAGTCGTTGAGTCGACGTAAAACCTACAAGACTCGGGTTCAGGACTATAACACAACCTACCAGCCCTAACCCTTGTGACTATGAGATATCCATAAACCCGTATAAGAGCCCCCGGCGTACACTCAATCAGGAGATATCAACAACATCTAGATAAGAGCTCATATCACAGATACAGTAACCATAACTCCCTTGCAGTGGACCACTCAACCAAAAGATATTCCAACAGATATGATGATAAACAAAGCAATAACAACAAATTAAAGCTCAAGAAATAACTGTAAATGTTCTCATTGGTTACATGTAATCCAACTATTACTCACTCAACGAATCCCTGACACGTCTCCCATGACCTCCCATGTTCCGTCAATGTTCAAAACCCTTAGATTCGAAGATTGGTTGTTCTTTTGGCGTCGAATCGCATTGAAAACCCTGGAAAACCCACGTTGTTTTGTTGAATTGATGAGATGAGAGAGAAAAGTTGGTGAGATTGGGTTTATATACCCCCATATCTTCACATACGCACAAATCCCGAGGATCATCCATTGACCTCTATTCATTCTAGCTAACAACTATGACACCAAATGGTGACTTCAATGCATGACGCAACTCCGTATTTAAGCCTTTTCTCATATAATACTCGCCTTTCCGAATTCATTTCGAACACCAAACTTGTTCGTCGCGTCGTCCTGGACGTACCAACGTATTGAACGCGCTTTACACTTTTAATTATTATTTATTTTGTTTTTTGTCAGTGTTTTAATTCACTAAAGTCCTTGGACTACTAATTACCTGACCAACGTTCGCCAGAAACCCCGTTATTTCACATACCGCTTGAGCTGAACCGCTCCTCGTACCAACGTTCACACTCAAATGTCCACGCAAGTTTGGGACATTGAAAGTAAACATTCGGGTAATACAATATATGTAATGGCCCAGCTCGCCCCGCAAGGCACGCCAGCTGGACCGCACAGGAAGTGTGGGCCGTTACATAAAAGGCTTTTTTTTATGTAACGAGGCAGGCTGGGCCGTTATATAAAATGACGCCTTTTATGTAACGGCCCACACTACCTGTGCGGTCCAGTTGGCGTGCCTTGTGGGGCGGGCTGGGCCGTTACATAAGTCGTGTACCACTGAGCTGAACCAGCTCAGTGGTACATGACTCGCCAAACCTGTCCTCTTAAGCCTCCAGAACGCAAGTTCGAGTCATGGGGGCGAAAGACTACGCCTCACGTAAGAGACTTGCGGGTGCACGTGGGGGGGACGCAGATGGTGTGGGTCGGGTGCCCACACTGCCTGTGCGGTCCAGCTGGCGTGCCTTTGCGGGGCGAGCTGGGCCGTTATAATATAGTACAAAACACCGAACACAAATAACATGCCTCGGCGTTGACAACCGAGAATTGGGCTTTGTATCACGACAAATGGGTTCATGATGAGTGTTCATTTAGGTATGATTTAGTATAGGATATTAGGAGTTAATGGACTATATATGTAACGACCCAATTAATATTTGTCGTTAATTATGATGTCATGGCAGATGTGGACGCCAGCGAGGACGGTCGAGGGTCCCACATCGAGATTGGAACGCACTCGAACTAGGTATACAGTCCGTTTTGTATGCTTGTTGTGGTAATTGTGATGAAAATATTTTAAGTAGTTAAATTTCATTACAATATGTGTGTTAATGTAGATTATTGACGAGTGAGGAATGACCTCGGGGTGAGTGCAGACACGGGACACGAGGCACGAGGTGCCGGGTAGTCGAGGAAACTAAGGTGAGCTTACCCATAAATTTTGGAAATTTATTGAATAAAATAGGAATTTTTATGAGCTAAATCAATTGGGAATTAATAAGTCCTATAGTAGGCTGAATAAAACAACAACAGTTGATGTTTCTCGAGATGCACAACAGGGCCATTAGTGTCAAGATAAGGTGTATGGAGTTGGAGTGACACAGGGTGATCAGGAACCCTTGGATACTCCTCGAGATTCGTGCACACACTTGATGGGAACCAAGTATATATAGGTTTGTGTGTTTGACCGATCAAAAGGAGAAGAGAGTGAGATTTGAGAGGAAGCTTGAAGAAGAGAGAATCGGTGGGAAGAAGAGGAGGAAGAACAACCATCAAGGTGTGAAGAGGGTGGTTTTGGGCATCCTACAACAAGATCAAAGGTATGGACACATCAAACTTGCATTTTTATGAGATTTTTGATGTGGGTTGGAAAGTGTGGAATTCGAATTTGTTGAGGAGATTGACACTCGGTGTTGTTGGGAGTGAGTATGTATAGAAATGGCATGAAATGGTTGTGTTTTTGAGTTAATTTGAGAGGAATTTGATGAATTTCTGAAAATGGGTTTGAAAATGTGATTCTTGATGATTTGGGATTTCTATGTTTAAGCTTGATAAATTTGTGTTTAAATGGTGTTTTTGAGGAGAATGATGGGTTTTGGAGGTGTTGGAACCGATTGTATGGGTTTATGGGGTGATTGAAGTTCAGAAATTTGAACTGTAAAAATCTGGACAGAGCGCGATTAGCGCGCTAATGGGTGGACCTAGCGCGCTAATTACCCTCTGGAAAACGATGAACAGTGACTTAGATGCGCTAATTCATCTCATTAGCGCGCTAATTGTTCACTGGACTCTCAAAAATTGGAAAATGAGAAAATGAGTCAAACTAACATTAAGAACCCATTAATTGATAATTAACCCTCATAAATGAATTCCAGGAGTCTCGGAATAGTAGTTGGAGCCGGGGTTTAGTCAGAAATCAGACCGGAAGTATTATCGGGGATTTGGAGGTATTTGACCGGGGTTTTGAATTGTAGAACGAGGAGTGCGATTGAGGTGTGTAGTATCCCAATTGAACTTCACTTTAAGTATTTACCGTTTGATTTATTTGAATTCAGTTCCATTTATTCTCTACTTCATTTCATTATTGCTTTACGGTGGCTGAGTACTCTCACCTGGTGACTTTACGGTAGTGGAGTGTACTCCTACTGGTGTCTTTACGGTGTTGAGATCACTCCCCACCTGGTGCTTATTCGTTACGGCCATAGAGTCCACTAAGTCATAGCACTTGTCTAGGCATACACCGGTGAATAGGCTACCCGGGTATGGTAGGCTTGTGTGGGTGCGCCGTGGGTCTACGCCGCCACCTGAGGTTAGGGCCAACCCATTGGTGTGTTTACGGTTGGTGCTCGGGGAGAAAACCCGAAGTATGACTTGGCCTGATTTTTATGTGCACGTACTTTGCTTCATCACTATATTTATGCATGCGATGTTCCCTTTTACAGTTGTCTGTACTTCTTTTATCCCGCATGTTTAAATTATAGTATTTTCAATTCCAGTACTTTTATTTCCGTAATTACTTGGTGAATTTCCTTGGGATTACTCACTCTGGACTCGTCATCTGTCTTTTGTGATGGCTGAGTGCAGATCCTAGTACGAGCCGGGGAAAGGGCAAGCTTGAGGATTATATTGATTGACCGCGCTAGCCCTTCTCGTACGTATGTTTATATTTATTCGTTTTATGTCGGGTTTTGAGCTTGAGAGAGATAGGTTGTACATTTTGATATTTTGAGGATCAGATGAGATGTATATGATGTATATTTGGGTATGGTTTCCACTTAGGCATTTTGCTAATAAAACACAAGATGAATTTTTATATTGTTTATTTAAGCTTCCGCTGTTAATTTTGAGGTTATATGATATTAACTGAATCAAATTTAATGATAAATTGTTCAATGATGGATAATTGGGCGTGGGACACAACTGGTGGTGACGTGGACAGTTGTGGGCCAGCATGGCCTCCCGTGGCGGACCAATGTGAAAATTGGGGCCGCCACAATATATATATATATATATATCTTGTTTGTAAGTGACAAATGCTTATTTTATATGTTTCAGAGATTTTATATGAGTTGGCATTTTTAGGACTAAAGGCGTGTGTTGAGCTTAATTGATAGATGTTCAGTTCAGAGGGCATAACTTTCACATCTGAAGTTAGAACGACATACCGTTGGTCTTGTTGGAAAGAAAACTTTGAGACGTACATCTCACGAGCATCACGAAATTCGAACTCGAAGTGGCTCAAAATTGCAATACAAGTCACGACCAGAACTTCAGTTCGAAAATCACGTCGTGCCCTCCAATCCACTTGCGCCACATCGTCACAACACAGCCGCCTAGCCAATCAATGTTGATACGTTTCGTCAGCCCAACCTCTCACCAGCACGTCCCTCCAATGATGCTTTGCCACATCAGCTACGTTCTCTTTTCACACATTCTCTTTGAACTCATGCGCTCTCCTTTTCATGTGCCCATCACGTGTCAGCGGCATACCCATCCCCAGCATATCATAATAACTTCAGCCTTCCAATCTCTTTGCACCATGTGTTGACTCCTCCCGACCAACGTACACATTCTCTGCATCCTCTGTCGTGTTCATGCGTTCAACCAACCTAAATTATTTCTATAAATAGGAAAAAAGGACTCTCGGCTTCTTCCTCTCTCTCTCTCGACTTATCTCTCTCCCTCTTCTTTTATTTTTTTTTGTTCTTTGAGTTCTTCAACCATGAAGGGCTAAGTTCATAAATAGCCTAGGCAAGACTGCGAGGGAGGTTCAATTGCGCATATTCAATGCATTTATGAGATTTATATATTTTAATTTCAAGTTTTTCATTATTATTTTATTTTCTTTGGTATTGTTTGAACAATTGAGGTTAAACACTAGTTTAAACCTTGATTTATATGCCAGTGAGTCGTAAGCATCCGTCTTTTTGCGACAAGACCACACTAGTGGCAATTGACCTTACTAATTGATTAGATCATTTTGGGACTGGTTAATTACCTTAAGGATCTAGGCTAAATCAAGAGCACTAGCGATTTGGTTGTCTAGGTGTAGTGCCTTCACGAATCGAAGTAATGCGGCCAACGAGTTAAATCTGGAGCACTAGCAATCAGGTTGCGTGTTTGGTTAGGGAAGTAGTCAACGGTCGTACCTTGGCTGCCGAGATTAGGAAGTGCGAGGAACCGAGTGCGTCACCGGGTCTATAGCTACACTAGGATAATTTGATTTGTATCTTTTGACATAAGTTGACGACCAAATTCAATCTTTTTATCGAACCGAACTTGTATGCCTTAACCTAGGTGTTATTTTTATTAATTGTTTTAAACTTTATTTTAACTATTTTTATTTATTTTGTTTATATTTAGAGTAGCTAATTAACTCATTTTCTTTAAATCCCTCGATTTCCTTTTTGTTATTTTTTTTGACCTTAGAAAGAAAACCAATCTCTGTGGGATCGACCCTTTACCGCTATCTTCAAAATAGTTGGCTTAAGAAACATATTTTATTGACGCGTTCGGTGCTCGTCAATCCACGTATGACCTAAATTGACACGTAACACAAGTTGGAATTTAGGGTCGTTACAAGTTAGGCTTAACCTCGAGTCTAACTCGCATTAACTAGGATTCGAATGAATGCTAATCACCTGCCTAACGTAACGGGACGTTACACCACTTCTTGCTAAAGGTACCCCATTACTTATGTACCTCACCCCAAAGTTTACCTTCTCAACCTCATCTCCTAAGAATACCCTCACCCTCACCCTCACCCCAACACCCCTCAATCCTTTCATTTTTCTCAATGTTAATTATTGTAAAGCAAAAAACTTAAATGCAAAAAATAGGGTACAAACGAATAATGGGGTCTTCTAAGCAAAAAATGAGGCTCTTTTAGCCGCTCCCAAAAAAAAACAATTCTTCACTTTTTATTGTTTCAAACCTTAAGATCTTATACAAGAGAAGTAGGATCAATTAACGTCAACAATTTACAAGTAGAGATTTTTTTTTATCTTTAGAATTTAATCATCCGACCATGAGGTGGGAGTATGCGTTTTTCTATCGTGCTAAAGATGCATGTGATTTACCAAAGCAAGAGATATTTGTTTGAACTGACAAAAAAAAGGTCAGGCTATTCAGACCATACTTTTTGCTATCTTTATCCATTACTTCGTTGTACCCCAGTTTTGATTTTTTTACTGCTTTTACCTCACTATTTTGTAAATTATTCCAAAATTACATTCATCTTCAACACACATGCCTAACTCACGTACCTCATAACCAAACTTGTCACCACCCTCATTGTTTCATTTTTCTTGCCTTATCAAATACTCGTTTTAGGTCTTCGGTGTTTCAAGAGTGTTTTAGTGACTCAAAACCCATTAGATCTACGCAAGAGACCACCACGATTATCTTCGTATTCTTTTGGTCTTTTAAATAACTTTTTTGCCCTAAAACTTTGTGGGTTTTGTTCCCCATGAGATTTTCAGTGTGTTGGTGACATTTTTTGTGAACTTTGTGGGTTTCCTTGGTTTTCAGTTGAAGGTGTCAAAACGTACGGCCATACAGGGCCGATACCTTGTAAAGGGTATCAGTTAGGTTTAACCGAGAGGTCTGAAAATGTATCGACCACACTAAATCGACATGTTTTTATTGGTATCAGTTCATCAAAACCGAGACTTATGAATGCCGATCAGTCATGTGTAGCCACTACGTTAATAGATGTTAAAGTTTTATTCCTTTGATACTCTAGTATATAATAGGGTGCACACAATAATTTGGTGGGGTATGACTAGCCTATCGATGCCTAGAATGTGAAGTTATGAGTGTATATCAGAGATCTTCGACCAAAACACTTGAGTGGGTTTGAGTGATTTCTGTTAGGGTGGGGTACAAAGAGCAACTCGATGGGGGTACGAGTATCATTTCGACTCAGCAAGGTCGATACTTACAAGTGTTTCGCGGTCACACAAAGCTGACATGAAACTATAGGTCTCGACCAACATACACTGCTATGTACTATATATTGTCGGACACACATGACTAAGGCACATGTTGTACATCTCGATCCTGTGTGTCCGCACAATGAAAATTATCTCGTACTGCTAGGGTTTACTTCGTTTTGGTAATTCCTTCATCATTTTCTTCCTTACAATGCGCCAATCAATGCTAAACTCAAAGCCCAAAAAAATACAATAACCCTAAAACAGTTAAATAACCACCAAATGGCCAAAAAAAACCAAACGAAAGGGAATTGATTAGAGAACGAATTTATCGAGTTTATTTTGTGTGGTTTCGCACTTATTTAGTCACTTGGAGGTCGAGTGTGGGGGTGGAGTTCGGGGTTTATTTAGTCACTTATTTTTGCTCTTGGTTCAAAAACAAATTCATGGGAGTATTGGGGATGGGGGAGTAAAACATCTTTATATACGGGGCATCAAAAACATTCTATAAGGGGGTTAAAAAAATTTAAAAATGGGGTATAAAAAGCAAAAAGTGGGATCTGAATAGCTTGGCCCAAAAAAAATCAAGGCCATCAATATGCCTTGCGCGCTCCTTAAGACACAGGCCAAACATTGTGATAAGACATGGCACGCTGCCATGCATTGAAGTCCCTGTTAGGTTCAACTTTTGCTTATTGCTTATTAATTATAGCTTAAACAATTATGTAATAAATGTTTTTGGTATAAGCAAATTTAGTGTGTTTGGTTCATCACTTTAAAAAATACTTTTACCTAGAAAATCTTCAAATCGCATTCGCAATCTTGATAAACATGGGGAGATATGCTTATCCAAAAAACAGTTTTTCTGCGATTTGAGACTCAATCGCATATTATCCAAACACTATTTTTTAATTAAGTTGTGATGTTACATCAACAATAAGAAAGCTCATAAGTTGAACGAAACGGGGCCTGTGACATTTGAATCAACCATTGCGACAAGACATGGTATGCCTCGCATATATGCACCTCGAGGCACACGGATCAAACACTATGGAAGTTGCAAATTTTTAGTGTTTGGTTCATGGTAGAGTTATCTATTTAGTTATCCAACTTCTCTGCAAGTTATCTCACAACTTACACCCTAAGGTGAGAGATATATCCCCCACCCCAAGAGAATTATCTTTTAAGAGTTGTGAACACAATTACCCCTCATTAATGACATTTTTATTACTTATTTCTCTCTTATTTGAAGGTTATTTATGTCAATTCATATATTTTAATGTTGTTTAAAAACGTGTAACTTCCTTGTAAGTTTAAAGTTGATTCAAACATGAAAATACTAACTCCAAGGAGATAACTCTGAACAAACACTGTAAGTTAGCAAAAATGAACCAAACGAGGCACGTCTTTAAACTTGTAGTGAACTTGCAAATTTTCAAACAATAAAATATATGAATTGATATAAATAACCTTCAAATAAGAAAGAGATGAGTAATAAAAAGGTCATTAATGAGACGTAATTGTGCCTACAACTCCTAAAAGTTAATCCCCTGTGGGGAGGTGGGGGAGATATATCTTAGACTCTTACCCTAAGGTGTAAGAGCTAACTTGCAGAGAAATTGGGCAACCAAGCAAGATTAGTTCATAACTCCTTACAAGTTATATCTCAAAAGATAACTCCACCTCTAACCAAACAAAACCAAGGATAAGATATTGCATGACCTCGTGGCAGCTTGCTAGCTATTGATAGACAATACCAACATCAAACTCATAAAAATTAGCAAATCCCCTCCTCTCCTCTAAAACCATCGTCACTTAATTAGTTACGAAGTTGGTATTGATCCAAGATTACTTGAAACACATTGATTAAGATGGATTTAATTGATTTGGAATCAGCTACACTAAATCAAACACAATAGACGAGTTTGATTAGTAGATTGCCCAATTAATTTAGGATTGAGGTTTTATTTCTTAACAACTTTTGCACCCACCAAAGTTTGATTCTATGACCTCTTACTTACAAATCCATATCAAACCATTGAGCCACCCAATTAGTTAGGATTGAGGCTTTGTTGTTTTTGTTGCACACGCACACATATCTAGGTTCTAATAATTTTGTCAAAATTGTCACAAGATCGGTTTCCTATTTTCTATAGGAATGATGTTTGCTTTCAATCTTTCACTTTTTTTTTGATGAAATGGAAGTGATACTCCTTTTTATTAATTATAAGAAAATATATACATAATATTTTACAAAAGATATTCTTTCGCTTCTTGAGAATTCAATTGGCGAATCTGCATTTTTTTTTCTTTAATAAGATCAAAATTATATATGAACATATGGGATATTAATGAATTTTTTAGCAATATTTGCAACTGATATGTAACAATACAATGCTCTTAAAATTCTTGGGACTAGTATACATTTCAAAAGTGAATAGTCAATCAGAACGAACATTAACCAATGATCTTTTGCTCTAGTGATACTTTTCTCCTCCTAAAGTTCTGTTGAAGTACCAATGTAACGAGGATCTTCTAAATTGAATGTTAGAAATTCACGAACAAAATAATTTAAAGTAAAAACTTAAATCAAGTTTAAAAATTATTTATTTCATAAAAAACCAACTGAGTTACACCCAAAATGGCGATAGATATAGCAAAATCCTAATTTTGTCAAAAATAATAAAAAGTGTAAAAAAAAACCCCAAATCATAATCTAGACCAAATAAGAAAGGAAACGCCACAAACGACATAAAAAACAGAAATTCTTAATTTAAGTTATAAGCAAACTAAGGCTAATTTATAATAGTAAATTTGCGAATTTCAAGACATAAACGAAGGAATTTAGAGCATCTCTAATGTACATTAAAATGGTGCAAAAGTATTTTAGTCCGAAAAGTACCAAAATCATTATTCTCCTCTCCAACCCAAATACCTATTTTTGCACCAAACCACAATGATTCACAAATAAAGAAGTGGGCCCTACTAAAAATCTATCTTTTCTCTTCACTCTCCACATAAATAAAGAATAAAAATTGTTGGCCCAGGCACCAAAAGCAACACTAATTTTGGCGTTGCATTTACCAACTCAGCGGCAAATATTCCAATCCCATGCCACTATGACATGAGTTGGAGACGCGCTTAGCCAAAAACATTGCTGTAAGTATTGATCACTACATCGTTTTCAATAACATCTTATCCTTAAAATTTTAAAATTCCTTTAACTAACCCTTTCGAAAGTCGATCAAAATCTTGGTCAAACTTTTTAAAAAAAAGTGTCACTTCTAACCGCATCAAGTGTCGTATATTCTGATTGATCTTTATGAGTTTGCCACCACTGTTATTGGGGAGCTGAGATGATCAATCCCACGCGTGTAATCAGGGGTTATTAAAAAAGTGATGCTCTTTTACTTTAAAATTTACTAAATAGGGTTAATTTTTTTAAAATCACAAAACTAATGTATGTTGCATTTTGAAAATGTGTCATTATATGTGACGTGGCAGGGTGAGTATGATGTGGCAATTGGATTGTATGAATGACTCATTTTGAAAATGAGTCATTTGAACAAAATATGAAATGTATGAATGACTCCTTTTGAAAATGAGTCATTCATACAACTTGTATCCCACCCATACCTTTGCCCACCTAAATTAAAAATACTACACATACATCAATCCAAACTACACTAAAATACATATTGAGTGTGTTCCACAGTAAATCGAGACGCATATAGATAACTCATACACTAATGTGCGTTTTGGTATGTCCGTGTTGCATTCCTCAAACCTAATACTATTTTCATTGAATTCCTCCAACAATTAATTTTTCAAGTACACAACACGACGAAATTAACAAAGTCATATACAGGTCAAAACATATTACTCATATCCCATACCCAGCATAGGTGATAAAAAATATTGGATAACAAACATAACTAGTATCGATTACATACTAACCCCATTATAATTCATCCATCCGTACCGCAGGCCTCCGTTATGCGATTGAGTCCAGAGTTCCTTGAAAATGACATTGACATATTGAAGACATTGAGGAGTTCCTGATGACAAATAAGAAAAACGTTTCATGCATGCATCAAATTTTTTCACTTGATGTTGACCAGCAGCTCGAGAAAGGGTTCTTCAACGATTTATTTTTGAAATTCGTGTTAAAATTACTGGTCAAGTCGCAGGCAATAACGGTGGTATCCTCTTGGTGGACAAAAACTATTTGCTGGTGTGTTAACAGCCACATTTAGCGCCTTTAGTAAAGGCGCAATTCATGATACACATGACATCCGCATCACCCACATTTACACGAATAGCGCATTTCGAAAAGACGCTATTTGTGTTGAGTACTCGTTCATGTCACATCCACGTAGATCAAATAACGCCTTTTTTAAATACGCTATTCGTGATACATGTGACATCCACATCACACGAATAGCGCTATTTGTATGATTTGTTGAATCACTGTTATCATGTCTAATAACGCACTTACAAAAGATATAATACATTATTTTCATAATAAAAAGAAAAATCATAGCACTTTACAGATTTAAAATTAAATTAACTGTAACGATGTAATTTTTTCTTGTAATCAATGTCCAAAAAACTAGAAAGAGACACAAAGTTTGATGAGCACCAAATCAACCATCTGGGTCAGCACAGAAAAAGAGAGTTAACAACAACAAAAGCCATTATTCGAGGAAGCTGGTTGAGTTTTCACTTGATTACTCTGTGCATCAAATTAAAATATCCTTCCTCTCCAAAATCTCTGTACGTACCACTCCCCCCCCAACTTTGATTCTATGATCAAAAGTTCATGTTCTGGTCAATCAAACTGCAATGTAACATCACATCAACCATCATCTCATCTCTACTACTTTTGTTGTTCATAGCTTAAGTGCTCAAGCAATCATTAATATTGGGACCAGTTTGCAGGGCGTGGAAGTGATCGAAGGAACATTGCTTTGTCGGTTGTTTTGGTGAGAACACCCTCAACAGTGCCTACATTTTTCCTCTTTCAGTACAAGCATCCAAGCCTCCCCTTATAGTGGGAATTAGTACAAGTAGTAACAAAATATTAGTCTACTAACATGCGTGCTGTATATCAATGAATTCAACAATGGTGACCAAAGATGGCACGGATGATGACATTGCCAAACCAACCGTCAATGTTGAAAGCCAAGACCCATGTCCAATTCAAGCCAAAGCCGCTACAACCATGCTAGTCTCCTACAGAGAATGTCAAAGAAACCATGCAGCCAGCATGGGCGCGGTGGTCGTGGACGGGTGTGGAGAGTTCATGCCGATGCCAATGCCTTGCACTGAACAACAACAACAACAACAACAACAACAACAACAACAACAACAACAACAACAACAACAACAGAAGACAAATGATTTCAAGTGCGCTGTTTGTGGGTGTCACCGCAACTTTCACAGAAAACATGTGGAAATGCACTATCAAAAACAAGTGTCCGTGCCTCTACAATGTGTAACAGTGCCAGTAGTGGGGGGCGCGTTTGGCACTGATCAAGACTCGTCTAGTGAAGAAACTGAAATGTTGGGTAGTCAGCCAAAGAAGCGGTTCAGGACTAAATTCAGTGCGGAGCAGAAGGCTAAGATGTTTGATTTTGCTGAACAAATGGGGTGGAGCGTCCAGAGGAGTGATAATTCAATGGTTGGGCAGTTTTGTGCCGAAGTGGGTGTGAAGAGGCGCGTTTTTAAGGTTTGGATTCACAACCAAAAACAAGCCCTGAAGAAGAAACAACAACAACAATCATAGTTGTTACGAGTACTAATTTATTTGATTAAGTAACATGTTAATTGCTTGGCTCTGTTTAATTGAAATTAAGTCATAGCTCGTCTTGGGGATTCCTCATTTGGGCTCCCAAGTCACCGATGGTCTGGGACTCGTTTTCTTTGGCGGATTCACTAGCGCTGCTTTGTTGGGCTGATGCGTACGCGTCTTTCACGATTTGTTGTGCGTCCTCGTAAGCTCTTTCAGCGCTGCTACCTGTTGGTTTATATGTTTCAATGCTTAGACCAAAAGCATCATCATCTGCACAATGTAACAACAAATCAAAAGTTTTTAAACCCGCTAAAGGTTTAATTATTTATTTATGAGTGTCCGATATTTTTTCAGCTCCCCCTACATTTAATTGGACTAATCTCATAACAGATAGTCAAGATAATCGAGTGTCCAACTACATAACTAAGAAAAATTAAAAAAAAATATGGTATACATTATCAATAATCGAACTAACGAATTCTACCTAAGTCAGTAAACCTACTAAAGGCTTTTTTTTTTTTTAATAACAAGACTTTATTTAAATCTACTAAAGTTTACATAGAAGAAAGCTCGAAAAACAACATCAATAACAACAAACACTTGCCTTTCTTGGTGGTCTCTGCATAGCTTGGTTTCAGTAACAAAGCTACGCAAACGATCACCAAAGGTACTTTCTTCTCCATTTTGGGTTTCTTGTTTTGTTTAGGGAACCGTCTATAGTTTGTAGTTTAGTTTGGGTAGAGCTACGAGAGCTTGTTAGCGGGACGTGGCGTTGAAATACTCCATGTGGCAAATCGAGGGGCGCGTGTATGTTTGTTTTGAAACCACGTCGCACTCCCGTATTGGGAAGCAGGTTTTGGGCGAGAAGTGAAAGTCCGGCCCGATTCGGCTCCACCCTAAATGAGGGACTCGGACTGTCTTTAAGCTGTGGTCCGTGATTCATGAAGCCCACACATATAAAAGTTGCAGTCCAAGACTCAAGTCGTTCTTAATGTGGATCAGTACTTCCACTAATTTTCTTTTCTTTTCTTTTCTTTTTTTAATTAGCACCCCTTGCCGGATTGAGAGGCAATTGATATCTTAATTACAAGTCTAGGAAACAATTTCAATTTTTTTTGGATTAGCAAACAATTTTAATTTTACTACGTTTAGTGGATAGACCTAATGGATCATAGTAGACACGTATAAACTAGGTGAGTCACAATAAATACATAAAGCCTAGTTGAGCCTGATGTACCTAAACAACCAAAATCTATAGCCGACATGAATTATTTTACTATGATCTATAATGACTTGGAGTAAATATAAACTAAAGGTCTTATTCGTCTCAGTGAAAATGCTAGTCCTTGACCATCGCATTTATTTTGAGTAAGAGTATAACTTTTTTCAGTTGCACTAATCATTAATTTGTTTGGAATAGTATAACTAATCCACCATTTTATTTTATTTTTAAATTATGAGGGGAGCATAGTCGTTTTTAAATCAACTCACGAACAATGGTGAAATTTTTTGTATTGTCACGAGTTTCAACGTTGCAGAGTGCAATCCCTAATTGTCAAGCTGTTTCGATTTCGAAAAAAACCAAATTAATGCCAGTTTGTTTGCACAAATAGGATTAACGAATCAATGTGCTTGATTCTATGTTTAATCTTGTATTGAGCCATGAATGATTAATGAAATTTCGATTTTTCTTCAAAAAAAAAAAAAACAATGGTGAAAATTGAGCTTGGACTAATGTTGTGACAACTCGAATACCAACTATCCATCGTAATAGGAGATTGGCTCACTATAACACATTGTAGTAGTCAAACTATTCAACATGAAATTAGTTCAGCACAAATGTAACGGCCCATTTTTCAATTAGATCGTCACCGGGGCCAATGCGGACCCACAATCTATCTTACCAGCGACATCTGTGCTCTACATTGATTTATATCCTCCATTTTATCTTTTTTAAACCTTATTAATTATCCATTTACTGATTAAGTTGTATTGAAAATAAATTATATGTTAAATGATCCTAAAATCCTTAATTGCACACAGCGGAAGCCTTTCTAGCACATTTACTCGGATAATGATACTATAAATGTGTAACCTAAACCATAAACCTAGTGTGGAAAACTCATACATAACCATAAATACCTCTGAAGTCACAAAAAGTTTAATATATACAAAGTATCTCAAAATTCCCAAACCCAAAATGAAAATAAAATAAATAAAATACAAACGTACGAGTCAGGCAATCTCAGATCAACAGTACTCTGGCAGCTTGCCCTTGCCCCTGCTCGTAGTAGGATCTGCACTCAAGCCATCACAAAAGGTAGATGACGAGTCCAGAGTGAGTATTTCCAAGGAAATTAAGTGAGCAATACTGAAAGTAAATACTGGAATTTAAATAAAGCTATTAAATAAACATGTAAAAATAAATACAGGCAACTGCGCTCATCGCATGAATAAATAATAGTAAAACTCAAAGTGTGTTCCTAGCCCCTAGGGTCAGACTACACCATAATTCGGACTCTTCCACAGAATACTGTCGGCGAGTCCGACTCAAGCAGGGCAAACATTTGGATCCGCTCGATGGCCGGCGTTACACCTACGGCGCACCGACACATGCCACGACGTGATACTCAGGTCGTGCTATTCACCGAGATCGATCTGGTAGCACGTGCTATGGTGTAGTGGACATACACACAGGAATGGAACGGAGGGAGCCCCGTTCAACGTCTGCCCATATAATCATAACCAGAATAGAGTATTAAAATGAAAGAAATTGAATTCAAATGCCAAAAGAAGTAAATACTCAATTAATTTCAGTTGGGATACTACACACCTCAATCCGCACTCCGCGTCTTGAAAATCAAACCCCGGTCTAGCTCTTATAAACACCCGACAATCAAAAGTATCACCCAAATGTACCTAAGATTATTTATCATTGAATTAGCTTCAATTTGACATATTATGTCAATTTTACATGTTTCGAGGTAAAAACCTCGACAACATCTCGCCAAAATTCCGATAAAATCTCAAAATTCATTTATGAACCCTTTTTCTAATTTCTCATATTTTTCTGGATTTTTTTAGAATTTTTAGCTGTTTTCTCTACTTTTTCTTCTGTATTTTATTTTATTTAAAAACTGTTTTTAATTTATTTAAATAAAATAATAAAATAAAATAAAAAAATATTATTTTATTAATATGGGGGTGGGTCCCCTGAACCGGGTTCGACCCGACCTAATCGGGTCGACCCGGTTCGGCCCACCTGGACCTGGACCGGGTCCGAGTCGGGCCCAGTCCAAGCCCACCCGGGTTGGGCGTGGGCCGATTCGGCCCGACCCAGGGGTGCACGCAAGCGTGCGTCCCCCCCCAATCAAATGTTTTTTTTTTTTTTTTTTAATTCTTTTCAATTCTTTCTTTCTTCAACTACAACTACACCAATACCAACAATCATTAATTCACCATTAAAACTATCAATTTTCTTCAAATTCAACAACACCCACAACAAAAACCACATGAAATTCACCATTAAAGCTCACCTTTAAGCTTTCCCAACGCCACTAACGCCACCAACCGTGATCACCACTTTCTCGAGCTCTCGACCTCTATCACTCACTCTCTTCCTTCTCCTTCTCCTTCTCTCGGTCTCCTTGTTGATTTCGATCAAATGGTGAGAAAAATGAGTGTCGGGTGTTGTTTATCAACATTTTGAGATGAAATGACTAAAATGCCCCTAAGTTCTTATCCTTTTCCTTAACAAATAAGTATCCTTCTGGCCATTTCACAATTATTTATTTATTTTCTGATTTTTAATATATATATATGTATATTTATATATATATATATACATATATACTTTAAATTACATATATATATACAAATATATATACATTCACCTATATTTTTGCGCTTACAATTTCGTCGTTCATGCCAACGAGCGTACTCGGACGTGCACATTACCATACCACCCACGCGTGTCGGCCACAACCCCGCGTGTCCCTAGGCGCCTATCAATTTTCTATTTTATCACATTTAAATCATTTAATGTGTATTATTTTCTCCGGCCAAATATTTTGTCTTTTAGTCTACCCGGTACCCGTGTCGACACGCATATCGAGGCAAATACGTAACACACAATCTTACACGTCAATTGAAACATAATTACACACATCGCGATGTCGTTTAATATACTTTAAACATAAACATTGCCAATTTAATCAAAACAACACTCAAAACAACAATTTACCTAATTCCAGACGTGCTATAACCTAGCCGTGGTCTCACGGGTGTCTGAGCCGTCCGCCACGTCTACAATACGTCATAAATAACGGCGAATTAAATTCGGGCCATTACAAGAAAACAATTTGAATTCTACTTAAATCATTTCACAAGAGAAAAAGAAAAAATAAAATGTATGTGCAATTACCTCCACGAAATTTTTTAACCAAATATAACTACTAACTACACTAAAGATTCAAACATCAGTTGAGAAAGCAAGTGCCACTAGAATTAAAGTCTAGCTATAGTACTGTGGATAAGATGCGATGCCATGGAAAGTGTTTTTAAGATACATATATATCAATAGCCACCCAAAGAAGAGGAAAGCTCATAGAATAGCATCTAGTATAGATTAGTATTTACAAAAGTTGTGTAATTAAAGGTAGTGATTATATGTGATGTGACCGAAGAGAATCAGAGATACCATGGCAAGAGGGCGCACCTTGGAAGATCCTCAACCGTTTAAACGTCCATTTAATTAGGGAATCTCTTGCAAATGGATGATGAATTGATAGAGATTAAAGAATATATTATTTGTGTGTAATAGTGATGACAGAGACCAATATATTGATCGATATGTTATATATTCGTATCTTTTTTTTGGACAATATGTTCGTATCCATTTCCATCGATCGACCAGAATATCCATAACACTTTTTCTTGAAATTGAAACGCGAGGACTATGGAAATGGAATTTATTATATTTCATTGACAACAATAACAAAGCTACAGTTTCGAAAACAAGTTTTAAAATGATTTTGAAGAGGCCGGGTTTGATGTTTGAGATGCAATTTTATTTATTGACTTTTTAAGGATTTGGTAATTTTATTTTAACACTAATGCTTCCCCTTTGTAATGAACTTTAGTTTATTAAAATGACACTCCATGTTAGACATTTTTCAAAATAAAATATTTAGTCCCACATCGATTACTTAACACAACAAAAAGAGTATGTGCGTGCCGAGTAAAACATTTACGAAAACACGGCACGACACATTTTAGGCATGTGTGTGTGGCGTTGTAGCTGACTCCAATTAACTTGGGACTAAGGCTATGTTGTTTGCCACTAAAAGAAAATTGATCTTTAACAATACTTAATTGTGCTGTTATACCATATGTTGTTAAAACTTATTAAATTTAATATATAATTAAATATTATTTAGGACAAAAAATAATGACTAATGATTGATTATTAAATATTATAAAATTTATAGATTATTATCTATAAAATTTCTCTTGTAGTGTGTAACCCACCTCTCTTCATTGCTCTCGTGCTCGTGTTTCAGTTTTCACTTGAGCAATTGCAAACAAGTTTTTTTTGAGGAATTTTGGTAACTCTTGAAGAATAGAAAACAAAGATTTTCATTAAAGAAGTGCCTCTTAATACAAGCTTTGAAAGTCATTGGTTCGTTTTTGATCTAACATCTGAGTCGCGTGATGGATCAATTGAAGCATCAAATTACCGCCATTTGTTCAAGGACAGAAGGGCAAGGAAACAACAATTATATAAGAGCGCAATTTCTCTTATTAATTATGAATGTTCGAAAACAAAAAAAATTTGCCTCTCCTTACTTCGTTTCAACTAATCTCATAGGAATTAGACACAACTTCATAACTTAGGAGAAACAACGTGAATGTAATGTATCGATCTATCAATAATAAAACCCAAGACCTCTATCTCAGATTCTCAGTTAGAGTTTTGATGCTTATTTCATTACCACTGTACTACATCCAATGGTGCTATACAAGAGCTCAATTAATTGAATGAACAATTGGATCTCGAATGCTAATCATCAAATAAAATAGTAGCTAATAGCTAGTGTTCAATATTTGAGACATTTTTACACTGAGAACATCTATGTCAAGAACTCTAATCTATCAAGTATCATTCGCCTTTTTCTACCCGCGTAGTTTGGATAATAATTTGCATTAGTGCGTCACTTTATGTTCACAATTTAGAGATGCAAGCAGGGCGAGAAATCCCCATGAGGAACAGGGATATATAGAGATTTTAAATGGAAATGGGGGAGGGGATGGAGACAAAATCTCATACTCACACGAGTATAGGTAGGGGGATGGGTAATAAAATATATACACGAGGATCCCCGTGGGAATTACCCTTAAAGATCCCCACATATCAATTTATACACTATGTGATACTTATATATAAATATAACATAATATTACATAGTTGCCACCCCAAAACACTCATTATATACACATAACAAACAAACTTTAATGAGATTTATAATTTTAATTTATTTGGTTAACTATATATTTTGTGGAGATTGGTCTATTCTTGTTGCGGTGCATCTTCATCAATGGTGTTGCGTTGTAACATCTTGAATTTGTAAGCAGGTGATTAGTGATAATCTGATTACTAACTAATTAATACGAGTTAGACTCATATGTTAAGCCCGGTTTGTCTCGCTTAGTGTGTGCATGGAATTGTGTGATGTATTGTGTTTGTTTGGACTATATTATCATCTATGAAAAATAATGTGATTAATTAGCCTATAATGGAATTAATGGTAAATTATGGGACACCTAATACCGTGTATGGGTCAAGGGTGACGTACATGGGTTGTGGGACAGTGTACACACATGAGAGTGCTCGTTGGTGTGCACTACAAAATTATAGGCATATATATAAATATATTAAAATAAAAAAATAATAATAATGAATTGTAGGGGCACCAAGTGACATACGAGGTCACGAGTGACACGCGCGGGTCGTATGGTGGTATGCACGCCCGAGGGTGCTCGTTGGCGCGCTCAACGAAATCGTAGGCGCGAAGTTATTAATATATATAAATTAATATATAAATATGCATAATTAAATAAAAAAAATGTGAAATTACCATTAAGGGCAGTTGTAAACAAAAGAAAATAGGATAGACTTGGGGGTATTTTAGTCATTAGTCAAGCCATCACCGCCTCTCTACTCGTTAAATCGAACGAAAGAAAGATAGAGAAATTGATCGAAAGAGAGAGGGAGAGAAAGTGAGAATGACCGAGAGAGAGAGAGAGAGAGAGAGAGAGAGAGAGAGAGAGTTGGGGAAACGGTTGTAACTCGAGAGGAGTTGAGGCAATGAAGATGAGGTAAGATGTGGGTGTGTAGTTGACGTCGTTGTTGTATTGTTGTTTCAGTTGGGAGTTTTAGTGTTGTGCTCGGTTGTTGTTGTTGGATAGTTGGAAATGATGTAAATCCTCTGTAGAGGCCCTCTATAAGGTTGCAGAATGTTTGGATGTGTTTTGGGTCAGACTTGGCGAGGTTGCAGTGCTGCTGGAATTGCATTGTTTGGAACAACAAATGCGTTATTGACTGATCTGGGTCGGTTGTGTGTTTGGGAAGTGGACAATGCGCTGCTTACACTAAAATCTGTAGTAAACTGATGTAAATTGGGTTGTTTTTCGTGAGCTTTGGGTCTGGTTTAAGGGTTTGAGTTAGTATACATTAGACCCGAATTGATACTAGTTGATGTGAAATAGGTTCTTGGGTATTGGAAAACGTGATGGAACCCTCAGAAAACTAGGAAATCCAAAGTAAAAACTTAAGAAGCTTGGCATAAGTAAGTGGAACTCATGTGTTTTCATCAATTATGCAATGTAAATTAGTACTATTAGAGCATGTAGTACTAAAGACTCGGAATGGGGAAATGTATTGTGACTTAACCATGTTCTATTACTGTTTTACAAATTAAAATGAATCCGGGAAGAGGTTTGACGGGACATATCAGCCTAGGGATGGATTCTATGTTGGAGTGGCTACCCAATGTCTCGCCCCTAGTGACCTGAATTATCCCGATTGATGTTTTTCATTTGAGTTGGTGACGCATCAATCATGAACTAATTAGATGATCAGTAATTGGATTATGAAGAAATGTGGGAGTGCAACTCAATTTTGAATTAAAACCAAAATATAAGTCACAATGTAGTTGCAAATAAATTATGAAATTGCATTTAGTTATGTATTCTTTATATTATTACAATATTCCTTTCCAATATGCTTTGGATTCATATTGTTACTCATTATTCTTAATATTTAGTTGATAATTGATACACTAATGAAAGTCACTTACTGAGCATGTAAGAGCTTACCCAACTTAACAATTTCAAGTTCACACCTGAGCGTACAAGACAAAGGGAAAGGGAAGAGCTAGGAGTCTCGGAATTTTCTCCTGCATGTACTGATATTGATGGTTCTGTAATATATATTGTTTGAGTATGTTTATGTAATATAATTGAGTTTGGTTTGTTTTTAATAATCGATAGATTTTCGAATTGTATAGTTTTGTATATTATATATTATATGTAAAAGTTCTAATTTCCATTGTGTTTGATATATTTTTTATTCGATATATAAAATATACAGGTTGTTGTCAGATACAAATGAAAATGTTGCTAGCTCTAGTTAAGCCTGATTTGGTTTAAAGTGGCCTTAATTTGGGTTTCAGGCTGGGTATTGTCCTAATTGTGTTATGTGATGCTACATGCATGGATTTGTGTGGCGTGCTTGATTGATCTTATATTTTCTTTGCAAAAAAACTTGAATGGTTAGGATATATTTGCTTATTATTCCTTAAAAATCGGATCACAATCACAAAGTTAGCTTCTTTTTACACCAAAACACTGAGTTTGTATGCTCTCATCAAACACGCAACGCCCATTGCAAACTTTTTTTTTGAAAACCCCATAGCTAATCTTATTGCAAATCATTAGCCAGTACATCAACTAGGAACGGTAGTACAAGACACCACTAGCTCCGACCAGATAAAGAACTAGCCTCCCTCGCCACAGTGTGAGCTATTAAGTTCACTGATCTTCGCACATAAGAAACACAATATGATTACATGTCCGTTAAAATATCAATGCAGTCGTTTATAATAGAACCAGAATATGAGTTATCCCTAGTCTTACTATCTATAGTTTGGATGACCAACATAACATCTACCTCAATGTCTGCACGCGTAACCCCTTTCCTCTTCATCCAACTCAGTGCTTCTCGAACCCTTATTGCTTCTACTACACGCGGCTCGACCACACCTTCCCACATTCCCCCATAGCTGCCACAAAACAACCCTTCTTGTCCCTCAAGACCGCCCCATATGATGCTACTCCTTTATCGACAAATATCGCATCATCTTAGTTGCACTTAACCTTATCTCTTTCCAATCTCCTCCATCTCTCCTGCTCCACCTGAGGACTCCCATTCAGTCAAGCCACATCAGTATGTCGAGCTTTCTTATGCCAACATGTGCGATTTAGCATAAGCTATAATTTGAGACGGTCGCTGGCATCCATTCTTCCATACTACTGCATTCCGATTGTTCCAGATATTCCACACCACAATCGCCACTACCTCCATCACTGTTGTCATGTGCTCCTCAATCAAGTCTCTCGTACATCGATCGAGTGAGACTCAAACTTTCATATTAAGGACCATTCTTAGCTCAGTCCAGCACTGCGACGTAACTCGGCAACCTATTAGAGCATGGAGGACATCCTCCACTTCCTTTCCACACACCTTACATTGCACATCCACTCGAACTCTTCTGCTATACAGATTCGTCAATGTCGGGATTGATCTTGTCTTTAATTTTTATTTTATAGTTAGTTTTCTTTCCTAGTTGGAAGTCTTTGATTTGTTTTTTCCTTGTTAAAAAGTTTTGTTATTTGTTTTGTGTTTCTAATAGTTTTGTGTATTTTCATAAGTTTTAACTTCGTAGAAAACAATTATTGATTGTCAAACTGTTTCATTTTCGCATATACGGACAAATTAATGGCAGATTGTTTGAGCAAATGGGATTAGCGAATCAATGTGCTTGATTCTATGTCTGGTCATGTATTGAGCCATGAATGATTAATGAAATAATTTCGATTTCTCTTTAAAAAAACTATATATTTTGTTTTGAATTGTTTGCAACTATATTTACATTTTACAATTTTAGAATCAAATGTACTAAAAAAAGGGGTCAAATGAGAAAAATTGCAAAACTTTATTTTATAGGATCCTCATAATTTTTTTTTGGAGGGCCCTAGGGGTTATTGATTTTATATATAGTTTATATTTATATATACATGTTATGAATTTGTAACTTTATGGATATTATTGCTTTATAACTATTAAGGAGGAAAAAAAATATACATTGATCATACCATTAACAATTGGGTGGCCAAATAGATTGGTACGAGATTGGAAGTAAGAGGCCATAGGTTCAAACATTGGTAAGTGCAAAGTTAATTTTTTTTTTAGAAAACAAAGTTGTTTCTTTTTCTATAAAAAAAGTACATTAATTGATCATCAACCACAACAAGATTTCAACCCTTTATGAAAAAAGAAAAGAAAAAAAAAACTTCAACCCTTTATCTCAATTCTAAAATTAGGTGGATCAACTAAATGTATAAGTATCTTTTAAAATTTTTCCTACAAAGATCCCCATCCCTGCAAAATCCTTGTAAAAATTTCAGCAGAATTATCTCTAATGGAAAATTAAATGGAGAATTTTTTTTCCTATAGAGATTCCCTATCTTCTCATGGATTACACGGGGATGGAGATGTTCATCCCTACATGAGTACGGGGATGAGGTCCCCATCCCCTACCCTACCCTACCCAACCCAACCCAACCCAACCCATTTGCATCTCTAGTTCACATACTCTCTTTTGTGACGCATTCACACTGGTTTGACACGTGTCCTTAAATACGACCGTAAGTATATTAGTTATCCAACTCCTGTTCCCCAATAACTCAATAAGTAGGTGGTGTTAAGGTGTGATGTAGTTGTCCTCCTATGAGGCCGGTGTTTCTTCGAATACGAGGAAAAATTATGAAGTTGTCCATAGTGTTCCCAATCTACTCCGCTCTGATCCTCCACTCTTCATCCACAACCTGACGGAAGCATTCGACAGATTTTATTTGGTTAAGGTAACTTAGTGTAAGTTTAGAGGAGGAATCTCAGTTTAAGCTTCATTATTGAGGAGTTGGGAAGTTGTCCTTTGTGTCGGGTAGATATTTATTCACTAGGATCGGGTGGGTTTAATCCATCTTCTTTTTAATGATCTGCACGGTAAGTGTAGAAAGCGTTCATTAGGGTGGGTGGGTAGTTATTACGGCATGTTACTGTTCTTTCTTCCTAACCCAGTTTACAGTAAACAAAAATTGTTTATGTACTTGGTTTTCTTTATTTTTTCGTTTTGTCCATGCTATCAGGTCCTGTTAAAGTTGTCATTTTAGCACGATTTTCACAACTTCTTGAGACCCCAGTTCGAAATGGCACAAGAGGAGGATATTTCTAGACTCATGAACAAATGCCCCTTGAGTATAGAAGAGGAGGACGAAGTGGTAATCATAAAAGAGCAAGCAGAAGAAGATAACAAATGGGGCCAGAAAAGTTTAGTCGGGAGCCTTGCTGCTTTACAAAACTTCAACAGAGGAGAGTTAAGGAAGCACTTCTGAAGTCGTGAAATGTCAAAGAAGCGGATGACCAATTTATGGAACTCTCCACCAATCTCTTTCAAGTAGCATTCGCCTCTTCGCACATCCTAGAATTTGCTCTAGATTATGGCCCTTGACTATTTGATGAGCACATCTTTCTAACTACAAAATGGAGTAATTGTAACAACCCCAAATTTTTAATTGACTTGTGTTGCACTTGTCAGAAATTATGACCCGGCTACGTGAATACTGGACAGCATTTCGAACTTCGGGAGTCGACACCGAAGTGATTTTATGATTCTTTGATTGTGTGTATTAGTATTTTAGTATTTTACGGGTTTCGAGCCGTTCGGGCGATATTTAATTGAGTGAGGTTTCGACTAGTTAAACGGGGGAGAAAAACAAGTAAAACATATAAATAAATGAATTTTTAATTAATTTAATTAATTAGTTGGCGAGACAAGGCGAGACTACGCGCGTTACGGGAGTTGGAACAAGGACAAACGGACCGAGGAACGTCGTTTGAATGTGGGAGTTGGTTAAATATGTAACATGCGGAATATGTAATTTGTATTGTTAAAGTGACACAGTCTAATGGTGAGGAGCCATGATATGGGCCTTAAGATGTGTGTGTATGTGTTAAGATGAGATGATGTGGTTAAAGACCCATAAGGGCAATTGTCCAAGAAGTGAACAAGAGTTAATGTAAGGGTAAAAAGGTCATTTGATTTTATATATATACAAACCGTTTCATAAACAAACCCTACACTATTCATCTTCTCCAACACCCCACCGCCGCCTCTCGTCTCTCCATTTCTTCTCTCTCGGCGACTCATCTCCCTCACTCTCGGCCTCTTCATCTCACTCTCGCTGTTCTCTCTCGATCTCCCTCCCCACGCTCGTCGTCTCTCACCTCACTGTCTCTCCCCTCTCGGTCTCGGGTCCTCCTTCGCCTCTCTCACTCCCCAACGTCACCACCGCCCTAAGCTTGTCGCGACGACCGAAACGGACTGCTTGGGAGGGTGTTGTCGACCGGAAGTGTTGCCGTAGTCCGCCACTTTTAGGAGTTAAAACGTAGTAGTGCATGTGTGCATGATTGTGTAAGTGTAGATGACGGTTTTGGTACATACGTGACTGTTTTTGGTGTGAGGGTGTGTGTGACCGTGGGTGTGTGAATGGTGGGTTGTGTGATGGGGCGTGTGCACCCCATTTCTTGGGGTGCATAAAGAGAACGATACACCCCACGGTTGGGGTGTACCATATAAGAAAAAAAAAAGAAAGAAAGAGAAAGAAAGAGAAAAGAAAGAAAAGTTTATGTGAAAAATATATATATAATCCATGAAAATGAAATCTCATACTTGTGGTTCAAAATTTGGGTCATTCTAACTTGGCTTTTATGACGTAGAGAAGTGTTGTAATAATTAATCGAGGTTCTTCACTAGTGTTGTCATTTCAGGTGACCCCATTATCGAGTCGATTGACTTGATTTTGATTAAATAACTAGACTCGTTGTAGCTTCTTATTGATGTGGAACGGTTTCGAGTTTCGGTTATAGTATTATAGGTGAATATGGTTTTAGTTTGAAGATGTCACGGCATGTCCACGTTATGGTGATTCCAGATCCATTGCGAGACATAGCATGGGTGAACTATTGGTTGTTTAAGGTATATTCAAACGGTTATGACGTCATGGTCACGCCACCGGTCCTCGAGACTATGGCGTGATCCACATACGACCAAACCGAGCCTATAATTTATGAATAGGCTTACATGTGTCATGGTTATCGATGTTGTGTTATTATAGTCGTAGTTATTGTTGTAGTTTTTCAAACTGAGAAAAAGTATTCATTATTTAATCGATTTGTCAAAACGTTTGATTCCTTAAAACGTTGGAAAAACATTAGGGAATTAACCTAGGGTTAGTCGATCACTCGACTTATTAATTAGAGTTTTCGACCTTGTCAGGTAGCGGGAAACTTGGGAATACGCATTAGGAACGAGAGTTTGTTTCGCGGGTCGCGATAGTTCAGGTAAGTACAATTGCCACAAGCATTTGTACGTTTGTAAGCCAGTAAGAAAATGCCATGTGATTCATTATCATTTATTCAATCTTGTTATGCTCTTTTATTGGTATTCCATTCCATTTCTTGTTGTGTGTTTCCCGGCGTAAGTGTTTCGTCTCAAAAGTACTAGGACCTGCACTAGAGGGATAAAACGCGGCACTCGTGGCCACGAGTGTGTGACCACCCTTAGTGACCGTGTGACACCGAGTGCTTGGGTGGATGGGTTCGAGTCCCTTTCCAGTCATTTGCGTGCTTTCGCTTGTGGCGATGCCGGGAGGACCTCGCGAGGTCTTCGCCGTTATGCTATGATTTAGACCACTTATGGGCCTCTTTTGATTCCTTGGAACACACTTAACTTTCGATTGATATCTATTAGTCTCGTTTATCATGCATCTTGTCTATTTAATTCCCCTGTCTTTTTATTTCCGCATGATATTTAGATCTGCTTTACTTGAATTATCATGAATTTCGTTGTTTTCTGCGGCATTACATTCGATTTTACTCGGTTACTCACCGTCTAGTTTGTGACGGTGGGTGCAGATAGGGCGGAGAGCAGCAAGGGCAAGGGACCCTGCCTAGGTGATCTACTGTGAGGATTAGCAGCGACATCAGAGAGACTCTTTAATAGGTGTTTATATTTTTGTTGATGTGTATATCGTTTTATATATACATGCTTTGGGATTATTGAATTTGGTATTTTGATGAGACTGGTATCATGTATATTTACCTATCGAATTGTACATGAATACCCGGTGTTTACCACACTTATAGAATTCCTTTACTTCCCTTGAACGAGTTATTTTCCCTTTTATTATAATTGTTTTAGTCTTCCACTGTTTATTATTGCAATAATTCTTTCATAAATTACTAAATTGACTAAATTGAAGGCTGACTAGGCTCGTCAGGTTGCCGAGTGATGACTTGGGGCTTGTACGGGTCTAGGCCGGGCGTTTCCAATTGCATGGGAAAATTGGGGCCGTCACAGTTGTTATCAGAGCTTAAGGTTATAACGACCTGAGTCTCAATTTAAAACACGAACCATTAAGACAGCGGAAATTAGGAATGGTTGAACTTAGAGTGGAAACCCTATAATCCTTTTAAAAACTTAGATGGAGGAGTTCGGGATGAGTCGGATTTAAATTTGTACATATTATGATTGTTGTGTGTACTATATGGTACTCGGTAGCTTTGTATTGATCTGAAGTATCGCTCTATTGGTTCAGACAATGATGGCGGATCAGGCAGGTCCGAGCGACGACAGAGGGACGACTGATTCTTGATTTGTCACTTCGGAGGAGTTTCGCGCTTGGACACAGAGATTTGAAGATCTAGTGCGGTCATTGACGATGCCCGCACCGACTATCGCGACACCATCGACCCCGACCACTCCTATTCCACCCGTTCCGGCTACTCAGGGAATGGAGACTCCAGTAGCTACGAATTCCACCGCCCCGATTCCGTTAGCGGCAATTCCCGAGGGAATAGTTGCTGCGACAGGTACGCAGATCGAGGCCGAGACACCTCCATTACAGACGGAGATAGTACAAACGACGGAGACATTGATTATGCCGATTGTTGCTGCAGAGACTACTCCAGTTACTACTCCGGTCACTACTCCGGAGAAGAGCACTAAGGCCCTTTCGCCGAGGCGAGGCGGTGGAGAGAATTCAAGCGACACGATCCAGTTAAGTTCTTTGGTGTACGACGTAATGTAGCATGAGAGCTTTTCTGAAGAATCACGAGAAGATTCATACTATTATCGCGACCGAGGATCACATGAGAGCGACGATTTCCTCATCTATGCTTCAGGGGGAAGCGGATGATTGGTGGACGACTATCATTACTACCCGAGGCACTCCGAGAGATTGGATCGACTTCAAGACTCAATTTAACCAGAAATACTTTCCGCCGACTGTTCTTCGTGCGAAGAGGAATGAGTTTATGGCACTGAGGCAGAGCATCGATGAGTTAGTGATGGACTACATGGGTAGGTTTATTGCACTATTACCTTATGCTGGAGGATCTGCAGATACCGAGACTGATCGAGTTTATTACTTCACTGAGGGTTTGCTACCTACGATTGGAGGTTCAGTAGTCACTACGCAGCCGGAGACTTTGCAGATTGCGTACGAACGTAGTTTAGCGAGGGAGAGTTACTTACTCACGCATTCGGATGAGGTTAGGGCGAACAGAGCGGAGACCCGATCAGATAGTCACTATCAGCAGGACAGGAAGAGAAAAAGGAGCAGATGGGATAATCGTGAGCATCGGGCGCAGAGTGTAGGATTTGTTGCAAGCAAACCACACGTTTGGTACAAGTCGTTCCACCCGTGCAAGCTTTGCCGATCAT
This sequence comes from Stephania japonica, assembly GCA_039657345.1. NCBI lineage: Eukaryota > Viridiplantae > Streptophyta > Magnoliopsida > Ranunculales > Menispermaceae > Stephania > Stephania japonica. The sequence continues at coordinate 9,088,044 of CM077559.1, read as the reverse complement.
TCACCGAGCCTAATCGACATGACCCAGCGATCGCGAGAGGCAAATTACTGAGAACAGGGATGCTGACCGAGGAGTTAGGCAGAGGAGCACGCAGAGGTCTAGTCAGACCCAAACTCATGGTTCTACACAGGGACGAGGCCAGAGTCAGACTCAGAGGTCGCAGGATAACCGTACGTGTTACAGATGCGGACAGGTCGGTCACCTTCAGAGGGAGTGCCCTCAACCAGCAAGAGCATCGTCGCAGCATCACCAGTACCAGAGAGAGCGTGTTCAGGCTGCTGTTGAGCCAGACCAGGAGGCGTCCAGACACATTAATGAGGGTATGTTTTTCATTTGCGGTACTTGCATGCATATCGTATTCGATTCAAGTTATGTTGATCCCTTGATTGTTGTGCGTTTGGTAGACCTGTTAGGATTGAAAAACTCAATAGACGTAGCAGACCTTAATCCTAGTCACAGCTGTCAGGATGCGATATACTCGAATGTGCATAGTCTTGACATTTCAATAGTGTTAAGGGGCTACGAGTTGCCAGTAAACATGTTAGTACTAGAGTTGTTAGAGTTCGAGGCCTTGGTTGGTGCGAACTAGGTATAAACATTACGTGCGTTGATTGGGGGATACGAGAAGATCAACGTTGTTGTTGTTGCGTTGCACTTCAAAGGATTGAATGCGGAGGTAGTCGTGTGTCAAAGAACCTACGAGTGTGGTTTACGTGAGGTAACCGAGTTGATGAGTTCAGAGGATGTGCCAACGACTACCAGGACCTAGATACGTGGTGAAACGATATTGCAGACCATCTCATTGGGCATTGTGCGCGAGGGACAGCAAGACGATGCGTCATACCAACGGTGCAGTGAGATGGTGGATAGTTCCGATTGCCTAGACAAGAGTCGGTCGACAGACTCATGCTTGAGGTATCGCGGACGACTGGGGTTTCCATTGGTGGCTGATGTGTGTGAAGAGTTACTTCAGGAGATTCATCGTTTTGGTTTTGTTGTGTATCCGGGTCGACCTAAGATGTGCGCCGATATGCGACATTTTTTTTTGGTGGCCAGGGATGATTTTCGAGGTGTCGAAGTTGTTCGAGCGTGTGACATGCCAGCGAGTAGAGGCTGGGCATCGACGACCTGGAGGACTACTACAGCCCCACCCATTTTTTAATGGAATTGGGTATATATGGTTATGGATTTCGTTAGTGGTTGCCCCGATCTCCTCGTGGTTACTATAGCATCTGAGTAGTCGTGAATAGTTTTGTTTGAGACTTAAGAGTGCCCAGTAGTGGCAGAAGAAATACTTGTCGAGTATCACGATGAGCTTCAGTATAATTAGGGAAGACTAAATATTTGAAGGTCTCTCCACTGAAGGGTCACGAACGGTTCGGAGTCAAGAAATGACTCACTTTAAGTTTTTTATCAGTCTTGTTAGGAGTTGCGAAGGGTTGCTAATTTAGTTCACTTATTAGATTAATTTCGGGGACGAAATTCTAATAAGTGGGGGAGACTGTAACAACTCCAAATTTTTAATTGACTTGTGTTGCACTTGTCAGAAATTATGACCCGGCTACGTGAATACTGGACAGTATTTCGAACTTCGGGAGTCGACACCGAAGTGATTTTATGATTCTTTGATTGTGTGTATTAGTATTTTAGTATTTTACGGGTTTCGAGCCGTTCGGGCGATATTTAATTGAGTGAGGTTTCGACTAGTTAAACGGGGGAGAAAAACAAGTAAAACATATAAATAAATGAATTTTTAATTAATTTAATTAATTAGTTGGTGAGACTATGCGCGTTACGGGAGTTGGAACAAGGACAAACGGACCGAGGAACGTCGTTTGAACGTGGGAGTTGGTTAAATATGTAACATGCAGAATATGTAATTTGTATTGTTAAAGTGACACAGTCTAATGGTGAGGAGCCATGAGATGGGCCTTAAGATGTGTGTGTATGTGTTAAGATGAGATGATGTGGTTAAAGACCCATAAGGGCAATTGTCCAAGAAGTGAACAAGAGTTAATGTAAGGGTAAAAAGGTCATTTGATTTTATATATATACAAACCGTTTCATAAACAAACCCTACACTATTCATCTTCTCCAACACCCCACCGCCGCCTCTCTTCTCTCCATTTCTTCTCTCTCGGCGACTCATCTCCTCACTCTCGGCCTCTTCATCTCACTCTCGCTGTTCTCTCTCGATCTCCCTCCCCACGCTCGTCGTCTCTCACCTCACCTGTCTCTCCCCTCTCGGTCTCGGGTCCTCCTTCGGCCTCTCTCACTCCCCAACGTCACCACCGCCCCAAGCTTGTCGCGACGACCGAAACGGACGCCGAGAGGGTGCCGTCGACCGGAAGTGTTGCCGCCGTCGTCCGGCCCCTTCTTAGGAGTTAAAACGAGTAGTGCATGTGTGCATGATTGTGTAAGTGTAGATGACGGTTTTGGTACATATGTGACTGTTTTTGGTGTGAGGTGTGTGTGTGACCGTGGGTGTGTGAATGGTGGGTTGTGTGATGGGGCGTGTGCACCCCACTGCTGGGGTGCATAAAGGGGCAGTACACCCCACGGTTGGGGTGTACCATATAAGAAAAAAAAAAGAAAGAAAGAGAAAGAAAGAGAAAAGAAAGAAAAGTTTATGTGAAAAATATATATATAATCCATGAAAATGAAATCTCATACTTGTGGTTCAAAATTTGGGTCATTCTAACTTGGCTTTTATGACGTAGAGAAGTGTTGTAATAATTAATCGAGGTTCTTCACTAGTGTTGTCATTTCAGGTGACCCCATTATCGAGTCGATTGACTTGATTTTGATTAAATAACTAGACTCGTTGTAGCTTCTTATTGATGTGGAACGGTTTCGAGTTTCGGTTATAGTATTATAGGTGAATATGGTTTTAGTTTGAAGATGTCACGGCATGTCCACGTTATGGTGATTCCGGATCCATTGCGAGACATAGCATGGGTGAACTATTGGTTGTTTAAGGTATATTCAAACGGTTATGACGTCATGGTCACGCCACGGTCCTCGAGACTATGGCGTGATCCACATACGACCAAACCGAGCCTATAATTTATGAATAGGCTTACATGTGTCATGGTTATCGATGTTGTGTTATTATAGTCGTAGTTATTGTTGTAGTTTTTCAAACTGAGAAAAAGTATTCATTATTTAATCGATTTGTCAAAACGTTTGATTCCTTAAAACGTTGGAAAAACATTAGGGAATTAACCTAGGGTTAGTCGATCACTCGACTTATTAATTAGAGTTTTCGACCTTGTCAGGTAGCGGGAAACTTGGGAATACGCATTAGGAACGAGAGTTTGTTTCGCGGGTCGCGATAGTTCAGGTAAGTACAATTGCCACAAGCATTTGTACGTTTGTAAGCCAGTAAGAAAATGCCATGTGATTCATTATCATTTATTCAATCTTGTTATGCTCTTTTATTGGTATTCCATTCCATTTCTTGTTGTGTGTTTCCCGGCGTAAGTGTTTCGTCTCAAAAGTACTAGGACCTGCACTAGAGGGATAAAACGCGGGCACTCGTGGCCACGAGTGTGTGACCACCCTTAGTGACCGTGTGACACCGAGTACTGGGTGGATGGGTTCGAGTCCCTTTCCAGTCATAGCTGTGCTTTCGCTTGTGGCGATGCCCGGGAGGACCTCGCGAGGTCTTCGCCGTTATGCTATGATTTAGACCACTTATGGGCCTCTTTTGATTCCTTGGAACACACTTAACTTTCGATTGATATCTATTAGTCTGTTTATCATGCATCTTGTCTATTTAATTCCCTGTCTTTTTTATTTCCGCATGATATTTAGACTGCTTTACTTGAATTATCATGAATTACTGTTGTTTTCTGTTGGCATTACATTCGATTTTACTCAGTTACTCACCGTCTAGTTTGTGACGGTGGGTGCAGATAGGGCGGAGAGCGAAGGGCAAGGGACCCCGCCTAGGTGATCTCTTGTGAGGATTAGGCGACATCGAGAGACTCTTTAATAGGTGTTTATATTTTTGTTGATGTGTATATCGTTTTATATATACATGCTTTGGGATTATTGAATTTGGTATTTTGATGAGACTGGTATCATGTATATTTACCTATCGAATTGTACATGAATACCCGGGGTTTACCACACTTATAGAATTCCTTTACTTCCCTTGAACGAGTTATTTTCCCTTTTATTATAATTGTTTTAGTCTTCCACTGTTTATTATTGCAATAATTCTTTCATAAATTACTAAATTGACTAAATTGAAGGCTGACTAGGCTCGTCAGGTTGCCGAGTGATGACTTGGGGCTTGTACGGGTCTAGGCCGGGCGTTTCCAATTGCATGGAAAAATTGGGGCCGTCATAATAATGACATCTACCTCCCAACTTTCAAAATCAACAGTGCAAAAATTAGGTCCAACTTTATGGACTGTCAATTGACTGCCGAAGTGAAAACTCAATCAAGGAGATAGTCAGTCACATGGGTAGTCTGATTAGAATCGATGAAGGTGCGAAAGTCGACGCAGTACTGTTAAATAAATATACATGGGTTCGAATGGAACTCAATGTTGATAATCCACTGTTAAGAGGCAGATATGTAAAGCGAAAAGAGCGACGTTACTGAGTTAAGTTTATTTATGAAAGATTTAAGTCCGTATGTGCTTATTGTGGCAAAGTGACTCATAAATCGAGGCTATGTGATCAGTTTGTGGAAGGTGAATCGATCGTTAGATTTACAGATGGTATGCTAGCTGACTCCCCTGGCAAGAGGAGGAAGAAAGCCCCAAGCAACCCCTCCCCCCATCTAAGGAAAAGGCATCTCGTGGATCATCATCATCGACTAGCAACACAAGCATACCTCGAGATGGCAACAAAATTGAAGGAATTAACGGTCATCTAGCAACAGTACAATCAACACTCCCCAGCAATAACGTCAATTGGAAGAAGCAGTGTCCAATAAGTTATAAGGAGGCGTCTCATTTAATGAAGGATGTACGGACTTCTAGCACAATTGCAACTCAGACAGAGGTTATGAAGGCAAATTCTAATTCAGGTGTGAAAAAGAGTGGGAAAACAACTTCATTTCCCTCCAATATAGGCACTAGTTCCCATAAACCTATAACCAGTACACCTACATTACCTCACAACTAGGCCATAAAACCTCCCACAAAGCCTATGATAATCATCCAGTCACCTAAACCCAGCGTCCATGACCCGACCACCCCACCTAATGTAGTCCAAGATCTAACAAAAATAACTCAAGACCAGGACCTCATCACAAATAACCCTAAGTCACCTACCCCCCACACCAATACCTGTTTACTAAATGTCCCCCCTATGTTAAACTGTTTTAAGGAAAAGCCCAATGGATCGTTTGTTAAGCCCAGATACCCTACTCAATCCAAAGCTCAACCATCACTTTCTACCTCTCATGTACCTCAAGACCCAAGCCCAATGGCCATCATATACCATCCACTTTTATAGGTTCCCCAAAATCCATTAATCCCTAATTCCCAAATCACCACCTTTCACCAAGCTTCTACCCAAAAAAAGGGACTCCTCTCCCCATCCAGTAACTCGACGGGGAAAGGCTTTCAAGGCGATGGCCAGGGAGGGAGGACATGCAGCTTCATCGCTTGGTTTGTATGGAAGAAAAAAGACAACTACCCTCCCAATAAGAAGGAAGTCAGAATTGTGGAAGGAAATAGAAAACCCAAACAGGGGTGCAAAGAGAGCAAATAAAGATTACACACAAATAAAGGCTCAGGTAGCCAGCCAAAATGGGGCCCAGGGTGGTTATCAATGACTAAGGCATTAGTTCGGAACTGTCGGGGCGTGGGGAGTCCATTGACAGTGGTGGGGTTGAATAACACAATTCAATCTTAGAAAATTGAAATTGTAGTATTAGTTGAAACAAAAAACCAGGAAAGAATCATTGAAAAAGTTTGAAGAGAGTTGGGGTTTGATTATGTTTTGGCGGTTAATCCACGAGGTACAACAGGAGGTCTAGCCGTGTTTTGGAATGCGGAGGCGCAGGTGCAGGTAGCAAAATACGGTTCCTTCTTCATTGAAGTACAACTCTCAACAAATCAGTCTAGTAATGTGTGGAGATTGGTTGGTGTTTATCTCAGGACCGAACAGAGAACTCGTGAACATCAGTTACATATCATCAAAAATCGATTTCGGCATGTGGCGAACCTAATGTGATTATTGGTGACTTCAACGCAGTGATCACGCAGAAAGAGAAATCGGGAGGGGCATCATGGCTAGCAGAAGAGAATATGGAACTTGTTGAGTTTATGAATAACATACACGGCACTGACTTAGGCTATGAAGGAGTCCAGTTCACTTGGTCGAATAGGCGAAATGAGGAGCAACAAATTGCTGCAAGATTAGATCGAGGGATTGCTAATCAGTCTTGGATGGAGAAATTTCCTAATGCTTCCGTGACACACTTGGTTCTTCCTGGTTCAGATAATGTGGCTCTGTTATTACAAACAGATAGGCAGTACGATTTAGATTTGATAATAGGTGGCTGAGAAATGAAGATTGTTAAGAGATTATCAATTAAACATGGCAGGGATTTTCTTCAAGTAATATGATGACAACATCGCTAGGTGAGAAAATGAGCTTGTTAGCAAAAAATATACTGGTGTGGAGAAGAAGAACTCCTTTGGCTAACTCCAAAAGACTACTGGAGAAATCTCAAAAAGCGTTACGGGCACTGTATGAAGAAAGGAATTCTGATATGGAAAAAATTAGGAAACTAGAACAAGATCTTAAAACTACAAATGATATGGAGGAGGAATATTGGAGAACTCGTTCACATATTAAATGGTTAAACAGTGGGGATCGAAATACATCATATTTCCATTCATATGTGAAGGGAAGGCATAGAAGAAACTCAATTGTGGGGCTCATGAGCAGTAATGGAAGAATGGTCCATGATCATAAAAGGCATCTTCAAAATAGTCGAAGGGTACTTTGGAAAGGTGTATCAAACTAGCAAGAAAGTAGGATATTTCTCAATGCTAGAAGGTATGCCCTCCAAAATCACTGAAAAGGAGTCGCATAAGCTTGATAGATGTTTCGATGCTGATGAAGTTCAGGCTGCCCTGAGAGAGATGAATCCCAACAAAATGCCAGGCCCAGATGGAATTACAAACAAGCTACTCCAAGCCAAATGGGAGGTATTCAAGGATGACATTATGCATGAGTTTCGAAAGTTTCATTCCTCTGGCCAATTCGAACTGGGTCTCAATGAAGCTCATATTGTGTTGATCCCCAAAAACCAATCTCCACAATCAGTCTCAGAGTTCAGACCAATCAATTTGTGCAACTCCTCCTATAAACTTATTGCTAAAGTTCTGTCTAACTGTCTTAAATTTGCTTTGAACAAATTAATTTCCCCATTTCAGAATGCTTTTGTTCCAAGAAGACAATTAGCAGATTATGTATTCTTAGCTCATGAGATCCTTCATTCTATGGCTAATGGAAATAGGAAGTCACTGAATCTAGTGCTGAAGCTGGATGTAGAGAAAGCTTACGACAAGATGGAGTGGAGCATGGAAGTGGAGGTGCTAGAGCAGTTAAGATTTTCATAAAAGTGGTGCAGGTGGATCGAATGGTGTATCTCGTCAGTCTCATAAAGAATGCTGGTAAATGGGGAGTTATCAAGAAAGATCATTCCAACTAAAGGACTTGGGCAAGGAGATCCGCTGTCCTCATTCTTATTTGTCATCTGCTCGGAAGCTTTGTCATTTATAATCTTTAAAGCCGAAAGGAGTGGTCTTATGCAGGGGTTTAAATTGAATCAGTTAGCACCTACTATTTCTCATCTTATGTTTACACATGACACACTGATCTTCTGCAAAGCTAATGACCAAAATGTGAAGACCATCAAGGAGATCATGAAGTGTTACTCTACAATTTCTGGCCAATAGGTAAATACCCATAAAAACTCTATTCATTTCAGTAATAACACCTCTCCCATAGTACGAAGGCATCTACAGGAGGCGATTCAGTTCAAAACCTCAAGAGGACTTGGGAAGTACCTAGGCATTCATCTTAATGAGGAGCAGACAAAGAAACAAATGTGCAGTAGTGTCGTTGAGAAACTGCAAAATAGAGCATAACATGGAGGGAAAGTTTCTTGTCACCTGCTGGAAAAGAAGTTCTACTCAAGGCAGTAGCTCAAGCAATTCCTAATCATTTCATGTCTATGTTCCTAATTCCTAAAGGTACACTGAGAGCTCTCTCGCAGATCATAACGAAGTTTTGGTGGGGGTCCTTGGAGAAAGACAGAGGCATTCACTGGTATGCGTGGGAAAGAATGACAAAGTTTAAGAGAACTGGAGGGCTTGGCTTTAGAGAAATGGAGCTCTTTAATATCAGTTTTCTGGCTAAGCAAGCATGGAGGATTTGGAAAAACAACAATAAAGTGTTATGCAGTTTCCTAAGAGCAAATACTTTGCGGATGAAGACTTCTTCTCTGCTAAGGAAGCGTCGAGACCATTTCGGGCTTGGAGAGGTATTTTAGAGGGCAGGAATTTACTGAAAAGAGGATTGAGGTGGAGAATTGGCACTGGGGACAACACGAAATTATGGGAGGATAACTGGGTATCAAAGAAGGAAAGATCAAAATTATGGGCACCAAGACGAGAAGGATTGGTATGGGTAAAAGACTTAATCGAGCCATCCACAGGAGCATGAAATGAAAGGTTAATCAGAGAGGTGTTCAGTAGAAGAGAAGCTGGTTATATATCCCAACTAAACACTCCCATTGGAAAAGCGCAAGATGTCGTGAGACCCACTATGCCCAATGTGCGGTAAATGCAATGAAACTCCCTTTCACTTATTGATTTCATGTGACTTTGCTCAATTGATTTGGTTTGGTGCTCCTTGGGGATTTCGTTGTTGTAAGATGAAGGCTCGTGACATTATTGAATTCTGGGATGAGCTTTATTCCTGCTGCTATAGAAGAGGATGGGGTGATGAGATTCTCCAGTGGTGCACGTTTGGGATTTGGAATATATGGAAGTGTAGAAATGAAGTAGTCTTCTGCGGAGCAAAAGAGGACCCTCTCAAGGTCGTTGATAAAGTGTCCCACCAAGTTCAGCAGTTCAAGGAAGAAACTGTAAATTTTGAAGAGAATGAACTGCCAGAGCAACCTAACATCATATTAAGTGGGCATCAGAGAAACAACAACAAGATCTTCATTGATGCTGCAAAGGATGAAATTACTGGAGAAACAGGAATTGGATGGGTCCTCGTCTCTAAGGCTGATAGAATTATCAAAGCTGGATAAGTCTTCTTTAGAACCTCTTCCTCAGACGAAGTAGCAGAATGTCAAGCCGTTCTACAAGCATTGATGAATTGCTATAACACCTTTAAGCCAATACAGGTATTATCAGACGCAAAGAATGTTATTGTGGCATTGAATTCCTCAGCTACAGCTAACTGTGATCTTGATCCTCTAATTTTTGACATTCAAAGTTTAGCCAAGGATAAGGATCCACCTTATTTCTGTTATATCTCTATATGTGCAAATGTACGAGCTGATGCCCTAGCTAAAAACGCGCTCCATGAGGGTCGAAGTTGTATTTGGGCTAACCCCCCAATGGACATTTTTCTCAACAATGGAAATATATAATTATGCATTATGAAAAAAAAACACCCGTTCCTAGTGTGACAGATTTATAAATAAATTGTTCGAATAGAGTATTTTCCCGCTTTTTAGGTCAGCTCGCTCTGTTTGCGCCCATCGCTCAGATCGGAAGATCGTTCTCGCATTGGACTTCTCTTCGGTAATGTTGAATCGCTCGTTCAAGATTTTCCTTCTTTCGGCTTTGCATTTGCGAGAATTTCACAGGTACGCGATTCCGAATTTCGTAAATTTCGCTCTATTAATCGATCCTCTCGAATTAGAGTTTTGGATGATGAACAATTAGATCTGTTTTGACTATTCTTGTTTGGTTTTCTTTAATGGTAGTGGTTTGTTGTGTTTCCGACACGTTTATAGATTGTGTTTCATTGGTTTTGGAATCAAGATCGAACAAGTGGAAATGTTGCACATTGATGCTGATATTCAGATTTCATTATGTATAGAATTAGAGGCGTTACAATAGTAAGAGACGCGAACATAGGCGAGAGGAAATTAGTTTATAACAATTGAAAGTAAGATATACTACAAGACAAAAGGAGAATAATTTATTAGCGTTACGCTTTTTACACGTTTTTTGATTCACTTTCCAATATGCCGCTTTATCTTCCTAGTACAATTATATATTTCCAAAGCCTGTCGGAGAGAAAAAAATAAGAAAATCGTCGTCAGTCAAAAGGAAAAGAAATACACAAACAAATAAAAGGAGAAAGGGAAAGAGAAAGAACTAGACAGTGAAACCGTAAAAAATTTATACTTTGGTGTGATTGGGAACGATGGAAATGAAGAAATTATTTCGTGAAGGGAAGAAAAAACATGGACATAATTTCAACTATTGAAGATCTGTATCAGAAAAAAGGGGATCAATGGAGGTGTAGAGTGCAATCGACAAAGTTTTTTCTCCGAATCATTATAGGATAAATCCAAGCATGTCAGATTAACAATTTAGTCATAATCATAGTTTTAAGAATTTAAGTTTCTACCTTCACTTCACTTAAGGTGTGGAGACCTTGTCAGTTTGCTCCACCAGTTGTCCTGTATTTAGGAATGGGAATATGACCAGACTCAATGTGCTTGAGATCCTCAACAAGGATCCTATACTGTCTCTCGACTTCTTCCGCTGATTTCCCACCAACAGCCTGAGCTACCTTTTCCCATCTGTCAGGGGTGTCTTTGTCATAATAAGCAAGGGCCTTCTCAAATAATTTGTTTTCCTTTTGCGACCATGCCGAGCCAGAGCCAGAGCCAGAGCCACGCCTAGAGCTGGAAGCCATTATATGGAGATTTTGTTTGAGTCAGGAATGTGAGAAAATATGTATTTTGTTTGCTTATTAGGATAGTATGTTAACTAGGTTCGAGATTTAAGGAAGTTGTGCTTATAGGATGGGAATTTGAAGGAATAAGTTCAGTAGAACTGAGAAGAGTGAAGAAAGAGATGAGAGATGGATCAGTCAAGGAATGGGGGGGCTTGCAGTAGATTACTGCCATGCAGGCTCCATATAAATAAGAGAAGATAGTGAGGTGGAGCCAGTTGGCGAATATATTTCTTGCAAATAGGATAGAACAATGAGGGACCCTTCTCCTTAGGAACCACAAGAGCAAGGTTGAGGGTGGTGGGAGGGGGAGGACAAGAAGAGGCAAGGAGAATCAGTATCTAGGACGGTCTCTTTATCATTTCAAGTCCTTTCACTATCTCTAATATCTCTAGCAAGAGAATTTTTTTCAATAGGTTAATTGCTAGTGGAATAGGGACAAATAAGCTTATGAACGTGCGCAACCTCATAATAGGCCCTTTATGTTTAAAGAGGAGAGATATTTCACCTTTAAGATTTTCTGTATTTTACGTCAGAAGTAATTGGAGATAACTGGAATATCCATTCTTGTCTCAAAAATTAGGAAGGCCTTTGGCAATGGGAAGGAGATTTGGACTTATTTGTTCATAATTGGTATTAAGTTTCATAATCCTACTTGACATGAATTTCAACAATGTCCGCTTTGAGTTAACATCAAATAATGGTTTTAAATGTTGACGGGCATCTGTTAGTTCATTTTGAGGAACTCCTTCCATCGTTAGAATACTCAGTATTTTTTTTTTAAGAGAATACTTGTGTTTTACTACTAATTGTTATATTTTGTTACTGGTACAGTGGATCCATGACCCTAGTCGACATACAATTTCATTTTCTAAGTATTCTTTCTCCCACTCGCTTTCCCTTTGAGTTTTACATTTTTCTGCAATCTCAATTCGTACTCATAATGACTAAACCCTCTAGTTTCGCACTTTGGCTTGCTAAATTTTCTCTCATTCCAAAAACAGAAAAAGGTGTGAGCATTAATCAATGTCAAGGAGACTGTATCCTAGATACTCCTGTGATCCATGTTTTGTCTTTCAATCTTTATAAGCGTGTCCAAACTTAGAATTGAGCCTCAGAGAATTATTTCACGTGGTTCTGGTGGCATCTGCTCGCTGTTAAGCTCAACTCTGTGAGGTGGGAACCATCAAAAGCTCAAAGTTGCACTTATTCCGAATGGAAACAAAGTATGAAGTTATGAACCACTCTTTTTCCTCCCTCAACAGTTACCTTGACGGCATTGTTAAGTTTACCACCAGCACGTGTAACAACAATACAATAAGCAGATCCACTTTTTAGATTGCGATTTTCTGGTTCTCTGGAATCACTATGGCTTGAAGCAGGAACTCGCATGACCGAAAGAGATGGTCTTATAATTTGGAGACATTCCAAAAGGCTTTATAGCTGGCTGGATGAACCGTGCATTGGCTTTATCAATAGAGTCAATACGTGCACTCATCTTGGTGAAGATATCTCTTTTCACGTGTATTTTTATTCTGAAAGTACTATTGGAGATGAGCTTGTCTGGTCGTTAGCAAAGCCGCGGTTCTTGTACCGATGATTATTGATAGACAACATGGAGACCATTGATCAAGGTGCATTGCTTTTTTGGCCAACCAGATCATTGTTCTCAGTTATCACTTATCAGTACTCTTGGTAGAGTGGTATCCAGAAAATGGACGTGTTCCCTACTAGGACAAAAGACTAATTCTCAATCAAATGTTCATTTGTGGATGCTATGTGCCACCAACACGACACATGGGCTATGCCATCGTTGTGCTCTGGACTGGTGATAGTACTTCAATACTGTTTTGCGATTAGTTATGGTACAGGTATAAATTCCTCCGCTGTCAGTGTTGGGTCAAAATTGGGCATGAAAGCTTTTACAGTTAAAACTTGAAGAGCATCAAAACTATACTAGTGACGATAAAGAAGTTATACCGGACATCCTACTTATACTTTATAGTTGTATACAAAGGAAAATAATGTGTCAGTCTTTTTTATCTTTAGCAAGGATAGAAAAGTTTGCCTTTAATTTCGGTTACTTGAAACTTGGAAGTAATAGTGGGAACTTTTGATGAAGTTTTAACTTAAAAGAGAATTATATTATCTAAGTATTACTGTCGTTTAAGTAAGATTTAAATTTTGTGAAAAGAACATTTTTTCTTGAGAACAAATTTTGTTAATGAACATTAAACAAGCATATAAGTTGTTTATTTCCTCCTCTTTCTTTTCCCTTCCTCTTCTCACTTTCCTTTCTCACAAGTAAAACTTAATTTTGCAAATTACTTATTATTTATGTTGGGCCTACCCGCGCCTTTATCTGAGAGTTCGCAGTTCGCAGTTCTCACTAGTACCAATATTATCTTCAACTTAACCACCTTCAATTCGTAAGTGTGAGGTTTTACTCCAAAACCCTCGATACTATTTGGGACCCACGCCTTTGTCTTCGAGTTTACGGTTCTCACTAGTACCGATATTGTCTCTAACTTAACCACCTTCAACTCATAGGTGTGGGGTTTTACTCCAAAAGACCTCGATACTATTTGGGAGAGAACCACATCTTAAGTACTTTATGAAGTCACACTTAACTGATGTGTGACTATATTTCGGTCCTACACATCCTAACAATCTCCACCTTAAACTAAAATCTCAACTGTTTTGACTCCACCTTAGACTGATTTCCCTTCAAGATGTTTCACCATATGATCTATCATCGTTCATCTCGAGGAGAGACGACTCGAGGAACCCCACAACTACCAACATACATGTCTTGCCCAAACGAACCGTCAACTCTGATACCACTTGTTGGCCCCCCTTTATCCGCGAGTCTGCTGTTGTCACTAGTATCGATATTGTCCCTAACTTAACCACCTTCAACTCATAGGTATGAGGTTTTACTCTTAAAGACCTCGGTACTATTTGAGAGAGAACCACAACTTAAGTACTTCTTTATGAAGTCATACTTAACTGATGTGAGACTATATTTGGGTCCACACATCCTAACAATTTTTTTTTTCATTTGAGATTTTGTCAAATTTATTGTGATAATTCTTAATTTGATATTCATAAAACTTAAACAATTTGTAGTAATTTCAAAGAAAGTCTCCAATATTGCAAAATATGGATTAATCAAGTAAAAAAGTGTCGTTTTCTCAAAAAAAAATAAAAAGTAAAAAAGTGTCACTGTCACTGTATCAACGTGGAAGGGATGTCTACATTACATCTAAATAAAATATTACTACCATAGACAGACATTCAAACTAAAAAAATACTCTCCAACGTAACTATCAACCACTCCCTATTATTGATGAGGTATTTATCATAGATTGCCCCCATTTTTGCCACAATCCACAATTGCATTGGTGATCTGTGATTTGCGTTGATGTTTGCTACACCTTTCCAACAAACTCCTTCAGTTGGTTTCTTGCCTTCTTAGTTGATTTCTCATCCTAAAATTATCCATTTTTCTTATCAGTCATTGTTTGGAAGCTATATGACGCATACCGAACGCGTCAATAAAATATTAACTAAAACTAATTATTTTGTAGATAGTGATAAATGGTCGATTCTACAGAGATTGATAGTCTTTCTAATGTAAGAAAATAACAAGAAGGGAAGTCAGGGGTTTGAGAATGATTGAGAGAACTAAGAAAAATTAGAGAATGAAAACAATTTTGTAAGGAAGAATTCAATGGAGGAAAGTAACAAAGGCTTTCGGCTTCTCGAACTTGTCTAATGGCACATGGAATTTATTGGTCGTCGATCCATATAAAAATATGTAATTCAATTATATTCTAGTGTAGCTATCGACCCGGTGACGCACTCGGTTCCTCGCACTTCCTATTCTCGGTAATCAAGGTACAAGTAGGGTGGGCACGAAACCCGAGAACCCGACTCGAGTCGGGTCACCCGAATCGGGTGGCGGGTGGCGGGTCGGGTGGGATGAGTGGAGCAAACGAGTCGGGTCATAAAACCCGACCCATCGGGTGTCGGGTCGGGTTCGGGTCGGGTCCGGGCGTCATCATGGGTTTTATATGGTTTTTGTGGTTTTTGTGGGTTTTATAGGGTTCGGGTCGGGTTCGGATTCGGGTTTAGGGTCTGGCGGGTCGGGTGGCGGGTCATTTTTATACCGACCCGAATGAGTCGGGTCGTCGGGTATCGGGTCGGGTCGACCCGAACTCGACCCGTGCCCACCCCTAGGTACAACCATTAACTACTTCTCTAACTTAACACACAACCAAATTTTCTAGTGCTCTTGATTTAACCTAATTCTCTAAGACACTTGACTGGTCCCGAAAGGGACTAACCAATCAGTATGATTAATTATCACTTGGATGAGTCTACTGCGTAAGGACGGACGTTTTAACTAATTAATTGAGGGTGATTAACCTAATATGTATGCAAGGACCCTTACATAATCAAATCTAACTCTAGATTCAAATCAATGTCAAAAGAAATAGAATATAAGATAAGAACAATAAAATATAAACCAAATAGATCTCATAATGAATTCATGTCATTAACGACTTGTTCAATCTACTTCCACCCTAAATCAATGAGTTTAGCCGGCCAGATATAGTTTTGAAGAACACCATTAAAATATAAGAAAATAAGGTGCCGGCTTGTTCTTGCATTTTTCAACCAGAATTGAATTCGGTTGAGTTCTTCCAATCGGTCCTCCTTTTTATTATATATCGATACTTATTTATATATATCTCCTAATATATATATAGTATATGTATATATAATAAAATATTTCCTAATAAAACAAAGCTGAAACTTCCTACTTGTCGTTTTCTTGCAACGCACAAACATCACATGAACAGCTGATCTCCATCATCTCACCATGACACGCTTCTCGAGGTCAATCCTATGAACTTGTTCAAGCATGAATATGTGCCGCACTACACCGGATCACCACCACCAATAAATCACACGCAAGAGCGTCTTCTTTCTCGTGTGCACGCCGCCTCCACTGAATGCCCGCCACGTCATCAGCCATGTCACGCGTGGGCCCCTCCAATGCTGCAGCGGTATGCGTGATTGTGCGATTTTCGGTGCAGAACCTCTCTGAAATACTCTATTATGCATAGCTTTTCGTCTTGATTTAATCGCAAAGTTCATAATATCTGAAAATAAAAAATAAAGATAATTAAACTAATATTTTAAATTTTTTATTACATAAAACACTTAAATATATAAAATTACTACAAACACAATTACCTACTTATCACTATGCAGTTACATTTGTATATTATGATTTATGATAGTTATCATGTTTGCATGATTATAATATTTATGTATCAGTTTTCGTATATTCATAATTTCTCCACCGATTGTGTAACTTTCTCACTGATTATGTAAATCAGTTATTTCTATGTTTATTATTTTATACCGCTTTATAAATAAGAGAAATTTGTTGTGTACAATTTGTTCTGTTTTATCTTAATTAATACAATTTCATAATATATTCAAAGTCATCAACATGAAGATCTTTGAAATTGATTTCATTTAGGCCATTCTCTTTGGAAAGGGTAACTGTAAGCCACGGATTGAACAATTTAGTCCATTCACGTGGAAAGGCGTCAAAGATTCGACGACTTGTAAGGGGCTTCAATATCTGTACAAAGAATTGAAGATGTAGTCATTTATGCAACCGTTACTTGGAAGGAAATAGCAAAGGTCTTCAGACACCCCTCTAGGTACACACATCTTTAACACAATTGTTGATATCTGACATATTTGGTTGGGGAAATATGATAGTTGACAATGGAAGGTGTTAACTTGCTCCTTAGACTGGAAGGCTACTTGGAGAGAACTTACAACAACATAGTCTCAATCTTAAATTAGTTAGGGTCGACTACATCGATCAAACTCTTCCATTATGCTCGATTCAGTGCTATTGATAGTGTGCTTTCCAATACTTAATATTTTTAAAAAAGTAGTGTTACCCAAATAAAAATAAAAAAAGAACATACATCAACTTCCACTTCCCCAGGACTGTGTACTCGGAGTTCAGGAAAATTGAACCCAACAAGAGTGTGCTCACAAAATCAAAGTTCCCAAAAGCTGCCCAAATGAACCAAACTTGGCCTTATAGGTTATTATCAAGTTTCATGGTTTCACATTTCAATTTGCTTACGTAGGAGTCATTCAACTATATGGCAAATATTTGTGTCAAAAGTACGTTTCCCAAACACCTTGAAGAATCCTTATCTTATATCCTGCTCCCTCTAAAGTAATATTCATGGGTTTCCCTTTTTCTGGGGGGTCGTCTGATCTCACAAGTTGGAAAAGGAAAATGTTTAACTTGGCTTGCAAGTGAGAGAGATCTATAAAACTGTGCGTGAAGGCCCCACCTGTTGGAGTGGTCGGAGTCCAACGGGCCACTGATCACCCACCCTTTAGGGAGAATATTTCTTTCAATTATCTATATTCATGCCGTATTATCTGATCATCCAAAATGTGAAATTTTATTCTCTTAAGATAATTTTGCTGGTTCCTGTCAATGTAGTACTGTAATGATCAAATGTGTCACCGAAGTAGGGATGCAAATGGTAGGGTAAGGTAGAGGATGGGGACCTCATTTCCATATTCATACTTACTTAAAAATTCATCATCCATACCCATACTCATTTAGGGATGAATTCTCATATCCATCTCCATACCCATGTAATCCTTGTGGGTAGGGATGGGAATTGGACTCATGGGTTTGGATACCCAAGGGTACCTGACCCTAATGGATAGGGTAATACCTGACTCGATATATATTGGGTAAGGGTATGAGTTTATGAATGAGATACTCAAGTGAGTACGGGCAGGGTAAGGGTATTAACATTTACAGCCCTATTTACCCAATTACTCACCCCATCTACCCATTCATATTATATGTTATGTATGTATATTATAACTTTATCTTTACATGTTTCATTTTTTTCTTTTAAAAATTTATGCATCCTTTTTTTTTTAAATTAGGGCTTATTTGTTGTCAAAAAGTAAATTATCAAACTAAAAAACCCGCATGTATGCTTTCTCAATTTTCAATTCTCTAGTTACATACATCAAAACTACGCACATCTAACTATACGTCTTATTAATTGAGGGTTTAACGATGCACTTCTTCTAAAATGATGAGCGTTTTAAAAGATGAAGATATTAATGTCAAGGTAGATAAAATACACCATTATTATTTTCTTGTTTCATATGGATACTATCTTTTACTATCGGAATATGTCTATTTTAGAAGATTGAAGGTGCATTTTTTGTTGGGCCCCATCCGCGCTGAGTGCGCAAGCACGTGGATCTTTGTCAGTACCGATATTGTCCCCAACTTAACCACCTCAACATTAGGTGTGGGGTTTTACTCCAAAAGGCCTCGGTACTATGAGATGAAACATCCACTCTTATGAACTTCTTCAAGAAGCCATAGATAACTAATGTGGGACTAAACTTTTCGATCCACACATCCCAACAATCTCCACCTTGGACCGAAATCCATCCAAGATGGGCACTTCGCATGATCCGTCGTCGCTACCATCTCGAGGGAGAGCAACTCGAGGCACACATGCGACCACCAACAAACATGCCTTGTTCCAGCCGCACCATCGGCTCTGATACCACTTGTTGGGTTATACTCAACCCCTTATAATAATGAAATAGATGAGTAATAAATTTTGCCAAAGCACGATCAATGCATAAAATAAACACACCACAAGACACAAAAGATTTAACGTGGAAAACCCTCCAAATCAGAGGTAAAAACCACGGGCCAAACTCCGAACAATCCACTATGTCAACAAAGAGTACAAGATATCTCAATTTAATGAGATTCACGAACAATGGAGTAATACATAAATACCTCTTCCAAGAACTTAGATGATCACACTAAGAACAAAGAATACTACCCCAATTGTATCAAACCCTTGCACCTCTTTTCTTGAACACCAAGAAATCACCAAAGCCTTCACCGCGAGTCTTCGGATTCAAGATCTTGTTGTTCTTCAATGTAGAAAGAAAACCTTAGAGAGATAATGCACATACACCCCTATGCGCGCACCAAGCCGAGCTCCTTGTCGACTTCTCTAAAATACCTCTTATTTTTTCGGTCTCCTAGTCGCACAACAATATCGACTCATATATATTTCTTCACTACCTATTTTCTCTCTGTCAGATTCCTATTCAAACTCCAATTTGTTGCTTTATGTGTTGGACTTTTCTATTTTTGTGTGGGGCCCACACAAAAACCAACAATCTCCCCCTCCAACATATGGGGAGATCTCAATTATATTTGTTGCTCAATAACAATTCAGCCCCACCAACTTGGTGCAGGACTGATGCTTCTCACGAGTCACCACCTTCGTCAACATATCAGCTGGATTCTTATCAGTGTGAATCTTCTTCAGACTCATCTCATGATCATTCACAACTTCTCGAATCCAATGATATCGGATATCAATATGCTTAGTGCGGCAATGATAAGTAGCATTCTTGCTCAAATCTAGAGCACTCTGACTATTACAGTTCACTGCATACCCATCTTCTTGCTTCAACCCCAACTCTTGAAGGAATCTCTTCAACCAAAGCATTTCTTTGCTTGCTTCAGTTATAGCAATATATTCTGCCTCTGTCGTGGACAAAGCAACACACTTTTGCAATTTTGACGCCATCAAGGTCACCTGCCATATCTGAATCTGTATATCCCTCCAAAATAGGTTTTGAGCCCCCAAAACATAAAGACATCTTCGAAGTACCTCTCAAATATCTCAAAATCCATTTTCTTGCTTCCCAATGAACTTTTCCAGGATTTGAGAGAAATCTTGACACACACCAACCGCGTAAGCAATATCGGTCGGGTGCAAACCATCGCATACATCAAACTCCCAACTGTAGAGGAGTAAGGAATATCTGACATCTCCGCTATATCTATAGAAGTACAGGGACATGATTTCTTGCTAAGTGTGAAGTGATTAGCAAGAGGTGTGCTAACTGGCTTAGCCTTGTTCATATTGAATCTGTTTAAGACCTGCTCAATATACTTTTCTTGTGACACCCATAACTTTTTGGATCTCCTGTCACGAATAATCTGCATGCTAAGAATCTGTTTTGCCAGCCCCAGGTCTTTCATATCAAAAGAACTAGATAATTCTTTCTTCAAGTTTCCAATCAAGGAAACTTTATGCCCCACTATCAACATATCATCAACATAGAGCAACAAGATCACAAGCTTCCCATCTGAAAATTTCTTGAAGTAGACACAATGATCTGCATCTGTTCTAGTGTACTCTTGACCAATCATGAAAGAGTCAAATTTCTTATACCACTGCCTTGGAGCTTGTTTCAGTCCATACAAGCTCTTCTTCAACTTACAAACCAAATGTGTTTTTCCTGTTACTTCAAATCCTTCAGGTTGATCCATATAAATCTCTTCCTCCAAATCTCTTCCTCCAAATCACCATGGAGGAATGCAGTCTTCACATCTAACTGCTCAAGCTCAAGATCCAAGCTAGCAGTCAGACCCAAAATCACTCGAATAGAACTCATCTTCACAACAGGGGAAAAATCTCATCAAAGTCAATTCCTTTCTTCTGATTGAACCCCTTCACTACCAAACGAGCTTTATGTTTTACTAGCTTATCTCCATCCATCTTTAACTTGTACACCCATTTATTCTTCAAAGGTTTTCTACCTTTGGGAAGTTCCACCAGCTCATAAGTATTGTTCTTCTTCAAAGAACTCATCTCCTCCTGCATTGCTTTCATCCATTTAGCTTTGTCTTTGTGAATCTGAACTCCCTGGAAGCTCTCTGGCTCCCCCTCTTCTGTAATTGTAACATAATTCGAACTGGGGTACCTAGTAGAAGGAAGCAACCCTCTATCAGATCTTCTAAGTGAAGGTTCAACTAAAGCTGTTGGTGGAGGAGTTTGCTCCCCCTGCTCATCATCATCAATTGGTTTTGGCACATCAACCCCCATGTTCTTCAAATGAGTCTCCCTCACGTGTGGCATCAGTAATGGAAGGAGACTCCAATCCAGAAACATCATCATCATCAACTATGATTTTCTTTGATGTCTTCAAATCTGCTATGGTCTCATATTCATGAAAGACCACATCCCCGGACTCGACAATCTTTTTCTTCTCTGGATCCCATAA
Source organism: Stephania japonica (assembly GCA_039657345.1). Classification (NCBI taxonomy): domain Eukaryota; kingdom Viridiplantae; phylum Streptophyta; class Magnoliopsida; order Ranunculales; family Menispermaceae; genus Stephania; species Stephania japonica. The sequence goes on along the minus strand of CM077559.1, from coordinate 9,066,888 downwards.
CCTATAACCAAACTCGCATCTCCAAATCCCAAGAGGATACACGGAGCAGTTCTATCATCAAGTTTCGTCTCTCGCTCCTTAGGCACATGCATAAATGCCTTGCATCCAAACACCTTCAAGTGAGAGTAAGTAACATCTTTCCTGGACCAAACTCTCTCTCGGAACATCAAACTACAATGGTCTTTGAAGGAGAGCGATTCATCAAGTAGCAAGCAAGATCTTGAAAGCCTCACCCCAAAACGACTTGGGCAACTTAGCCATTTTTAACATACATCGACTTTATCAAGGATGGTTCTGTTTGTTCTTTCAAGAACACCATTATTGAGGAGTACCCGAAGCACGTCTTCTCATGTCCGATTCCATGTTCGAGCAATAATTCTCGAACTCCTTTGAAGTGTATTCTCCCCGTTATCACTACGAAGGCACTTCAAAGATACGCCTTTTTCTCGTTCCACCATCATATGAAACTTCTTGAGGTACTCAAGAACCCGACATTTTGTTCTCAACACAAACACCCAAACCTTAGTGAAGCATCATCAATAAAAGTAACAAAGTATCTGCCACCTCCCATAGTTTCCACATCAATGGGACCACAAACATCAGAGTATACTAACTCAAGTAAATTTCTTTTTCTTTCAGATGATGAAGAAAAAGAAACTCTATGTTGCTTACTGAATAAACAATCATCACAAGGGTTCAAATATTTACCTTTGGCAAAGGGAATGTGAGTCTTCATTGCCAACACCTGCAACCCTTTCTCACTCAAGTGACCTAGCCACCTATGCCACAGATCTGGTGAAGAATCATCTTCAATTGCGTTCAAGTCACCTCTGACGGTCTTCAATTGAGTCTTGTAAAGTATATAGCTCAATTTTCCTCTAGCAACAACCATTGAGCTTTTAGTGAGTTTCCACTCCTTGCCCCCAAAGATGTTGTAGTAACCATCTAGGTCCAAAGCATAAGTAGAAAACAAATTCAGACGCAGATCCGGAACATGTCGCACATCTTTCAGAATTACCATGCAACCCATATTTGTCTGCACAAAGACATCTCCAATGCCAACTATATCTGCAAAACTGTTGTTCCCCATCTTTGCCTTACCAAAATTCCCTGCTTGATAAACAGAGAAGAAATCCTTCCTCAGAGTAGCATGGAAGGATGCTGCGGAATCAACAACCCATTCACTATCTGTATTAGTGACATGACTTTGATCCTCAACTAAAGGAAGCACAACCAAGTCTTCAATTACATCTGATATAGCAGCTGTAGCATTCTGATCATTCGCTTTATTTTGATTTTTCTCATCATTCTGTTGTTTTTTCCACACTCTACAATTTTTCTTTATGCGTCCTTCCTTGCCACAATGATAGCAAGAGAATTTTCCTTTTCCTTGAGACTTGCCTCTAGATTTACTCTGCCCCTTCGGACCTCTAGACTGACTTATGCCTCTATGTTCTGCAGTAGTAACAAGAGCTTGTGAAGTTTCAATGCCTTTATCTTTTCTCCTAGTCTCCTCGTCAAAGAGACTATCCCGCGCTATGGATGAAGACAAGACACCGCCTGGAGTAGAATTACTTAGAGACACCACCAAGGTTTCCCAGCTTTCTAGCAACAAGCTCAAGAGTAAAAGTGCTTGTAACTCATCCTCAAGCACAATCTTCATAGCACTTAATTGATTGATCAATGCTTCGAAATCATTCAAGTGCTCTATCATCGACCGCTCATCTTTGTACTTCATATTAACAAGCCTTCTAATTAGAGAAGCCTTGTTCTGAGCCCCCTTCCTCTCACACATATTCTGTAATTTTCTCCACAACTCCTGTGCATCAACCTCTTTGCTGACATGGTGATAAATACTGAGATCGATCCACTTTCGAATAGTCCCAGCAGTTTTTTGGTGCAACTTCCTCCAATTAACATCAAATATTTTCTCTGGCTTGTTTTGTACAAATTCAATTGGATCAAATAAATCCTTGCAATAAAGATGATCTTCCATCATCGGTTGCCAAATTGAATAATTCGTAGCCGTCAACTTGACCATATTGCCTGATTTATCATCATCATCCACCATCTTGATTCCCACAAAGATTCCCGAAGCACGAACTAACCGCGGCTCTGATACCACTTGTTGGGGTTCCATCCGAGCGTGCGTCACACGGGCACGTGGATCTCCGCTAGTACCGATATTGTCCCCAACTTAACCACCTCAACATTAGGTGTGGGGTTTTACTCCAAAAGGCCTCAGTACTATGAGATGAAACATCCACTCTTATGAACTTCTTCAATAAGCCATAGATAACCAATGTGGGACTAAACTTTTCGATCCACACATCCCAACAATCTCCACCTTGGACCGAAATCCATCCAAGATGGACACACCGCATGATCCGTCGTCGCTACCATCTCGAGGGAGAGCAACTCGAGGCACACATACGACCACCAACAGACATGCCTTATCCTAGCCGCACCATCAGCTCTGATACCACTTGTTGGGCCCCATACATTTTTTTCCATTTTTGAAGATTGAAGACTTTTTTGGCTTAAATAAAAACTTTAATATTTTAAATTTAGAATAACTATTAGAGTCAACTTACATTTTTCATTTATGTTTTGTAATAATTATAGAAATAATATGGTGTATGTGTAGGTTATATTGACATATTTATGTTTTAAAAATTTTATTTTACTCCTTTCAAATTTTAATTTTTTTATATTATTTTAATTAATAGGGTATGGATACCCATAGATACCATACTACCCAAACGGATAATACTCATACCTGCCCCACCAAAAAAATAAGGTAAAATGGTAGGGTATGGATAATACGCTCATAGGATGGGGTGGGTATGGGTGAGACGTACCCGCCCCATACCCTACCCATTGACGTCCCTACCCGTGGGTATGGGGAATTCCCATGGGGAAATTTTTTTTCCCATTTCATTCCTCAGTGGAGATTTTCATGAGAATTTCTTTGGGGATGGAGAATCCTCGTGGGGAAAATTTTTCCTCATTCCATTCCCCATTGGATATCCTTGTGGGGATTTTCATGGGGAGTTTTGCAGTGATAGGAAATCCCTGTAGGGAAAATATTCTTCCCTCTTAATTTTTCTCAGAAAAAGAATTATAAAAAATAAGGAACAAAAAATACATACATAACAATACAATTGTTGAAATTCGAACAAAAATAAAGTATAACACATCATGCAATTAAAATTCTAACTTCTAAGTGTTAACATGTGACGGCCCCAATTTTTCCATGCAATTGGGTACGCCCGGCCTAGACCCGTACAGGCCCTGAGTCATCACTCAGCAACCTGAAGAGCCTAGTCAGCCTTCAACTTAATCAATTTAGTACTTTATGAAAGAGTTATTGCAATATTACACAGCGGAAGACTAAACAATATATAACAAGGGGAAATAACTCAATCAAAAGGAAATTAGGAATTCTATAAGTGTGGAAAACCCCGGGTATTCATGCACAATTCGATAGGTAATTATACATGATACCAATCTCATCAAAATACCAAGTTCAATAATCCCAAAGCATGTATATATAAAAACGATATACATAAAAGCAACACATAAAGAAACCTACAAAGTAGTCTCCAAATCTAGTCGCTAAGCTTCTCAATAGATCACCTAGGCAGGGTCCCTTGCCCTTGCTGTTCTCCGCCCTATCTGCACCCACCGTCACAAACTAAACGGTGAGTAACTGAATAAAATCGAATGTAATGCCAGAAGAAGATAACAGTAATTCATGATAATACAAGTAAAGCAGTCTAAATATCATGCAATATTAAAATGACAGGAATTTAAATAGACAAGGTGCATGATAAACAGACTAATAGATATCAATCGAAATTCAAGTGTGTTCCAAGGAATCAAAAGAGGCTCATAAGTGGTCTAGTCCATAGCATAACGGCGAAGACCTCGCGAGGTCTTCCCGGGCATCGACTCAAACGAAAGCGCAGCTATGACTAGCAAGGGACTCGAACCCCAGTACTCGGTGTCACACGGTCACTAAGGGTGGTCACACACTCGTGGCCACGAGTGCCCACGTTTTATCCCTCTAGTGCAGGTCCTAGTACTTTTCAGACAAAACACTTACGCCGGGAATCACACAACAAGAAATGGAATGGAATACCAATAATAGAGAATAACAAGACTGAATAAATGATAATGAATCACATGACATTTTCTTACTGGCTTACAAACATACAAATGCTTTTTAAGGCAAATGTACTTACCTGAACTATCGCGACCCGTGTGAAAACTCCGAGATCCTAACGCGTCTTCCGAAACTTCCCGATTGCCTGATAAGGTTTAAATCCCGAATGTTCTTTTAAGGTTAGTATTTTGTTTTAGGATGTTTCTCGCATGTCTAGTTCAAATATTTTTAATTAAGCTGACTTAACCATTGTGGATCAATCCATCTCTATGGTTATTGTCCTTTTTACAAAATATATCCATCTTTAGGCTCTTGTTAGGTCCATTTATCAAGTCTATACTCACATAAGTAATCTCTTTGTGTGGACCCTTTTTGGGTTTAAATCCATAAGTCCATTTTCATATTTTATGTCTTTGTCTTGGGCCTCAAGTTGAACATATTTTTTATTGGGCCTTAACACCACCCATTTACACATCATTTGTATTTGTTATGGGCCTTATATATACAAGATGTGTGTTGGGCCCTTAATGGTTCTTATTGGGCTTTAATATAAAACCACAATTTGTATTCAAAATATCCATACACTTTCCTTGTTTTAATTATTCACACACACCCACATGTATGCACATGCACACACACACCACGTCACACACACAGACGCACACACCCCACACCCCAGCCAAACTGTGCACACCATAGCCTATTCACACACTCCAAAAACAGTGAGAAAAACATGAGAAAGAGTGGGAGAGGGAGAGAGAGGAAAGTGTCCGTGAGGTGAGAAAAATAAAATAAAATAAAAGTGTTGTTTACAAGATTCGATCCTTGGTCACATGCTTCATTAACGTCCTTCACTACCAACTACACCAACAAGCCAATTTTATTTTATTTTTTATATTTTTTTTTGATATATGATACACCCCACCATTCACACACACCACGGTTTCAACAACAAAATAACAACAGTGAGATGAGAGAGAGAGCACGAGAGATCAGAGAGACCGTGAGGTGAGAGTGGTTACCTTCGGCTAGGGTGGCTTTCCCGGGGATGATTTAACTCGTCGGCGAGAAAAGGAGGGTGGCGGTGGTGGTGAGATCAAGAGTGGAGAGACCGTGAGAGGGATGGAGATAGGAGATCGAGAGAGCTCCTCCGGTGAGGATTCCGGTGAGAGGCCGAGTGGAGAGAGGAGATCAAGATGAAGAGATGGAGAGGGAAGGGTTGGTGGCGGTGATGATTGGAGAAGAAAATGATTACTAGGGTTTCTTTCCATCATTTTGTATATATATACAATATAAAGGTTAATTGACCATTTTGCCCTTGAGTTTAAACTTACCCAACCCTTGGACAGCTACCCTTATGAGTCATTTGACTCTTCCTCACAATCTAGCACATATCCCCATCTCCATGACCATCCAATGGTCCTCCTCACTCAATTGTGTCACTTTAACAATCCTATCCATATTAATCTATTAATTTAACCACATTAATTTTATTAATTTACCAATAAGGTTACACAAATTCTCGCCTACTCGGTGCATCGTTCCCCGTGTTCGACACGCTTCTCGAGGCGGTCCCACCCTTGGGATTTGAATAAATTCCCTCATGTTTTTTTGTATACATTATCGTAAAAATTTTATTTTCCTCAACCCGTTTTTCCTTGTTCCGACTCCCGTAACACGCGTAGTCTAGCCCTCCCTCGCCAACTAATTAATTAAATTAACTAAAGATTCATTTATTTGTATGTTTTACTCCCCCGTTTGCATAGGCGTAGTCTCACTCAATTTAAAATCGCCCGAACGGCGCGAGACCCGAAACATACTAAAATACTAATACATACAATCAAAGAATCATAAAATCACTTCGGTGTCGACTCCCAAAGTTCGAAATACTGTCCAGTATTCACATAGCCGGGTCACGGTTAAAATTTGAGGGCTGTTACATAACAATTTAAAATCTCATTAAGGATTTTTGTTGTGTATAATGAGTGTTTCGGGTGAAAACTATGTAATATTATATTATATTAATATATAAATATCATATGGTGTATAATTGATATATGGGGATCACCCATGGGTATCCCCATGGGAATTACCCATAGGTATCACTCATGGGGATCCCTGTCAGTATATTTTATCACCCATCCCCGTACCCATACCCGTGTGGGTATGAGATTTCGTACCCGTCCTTACTCCCTTACCCATTTAAAATCTCCATACTTGTACCCGTTAGGGTAAATCTTGATCATCCGAGGTGTTACCTGTAGTGGCCCAAAATCCACATTGGTCCGCCACGGGAGGCCACGCGGGCCCACAACTGACCACGTAGCTGCCAGTTGTGTCCTACGCCCAACTAACCATCATTATTAATTAATTAAGCCTGAGTTAATCAGTAATAAACATTTTAATACTTGTAATCAGCGGAAGACTTATAAATTATGTAATTTCCTCAAATTAGAGAGCGTTAATCCTATGTGGAAAACCCGGTAAAGTACACTGTATATAACATAACAAGATGTGATACATACATGTACTGGTATCACAAACAGTCCCCATAAACCCAAAAATAATTCAATACAGCAAAATAAAAACATACAAGTCGAACTCCGTCAGTGACAAGGTCACAAGTAGTCTGCGAGAGTCTCCTTGCCCCTGGTCGTAGTAGATCCTGCACTCAATCATCATAAGAGGTAGATGACGAGTCCAGTGAGTAAAACCCAAAGCAGTACACAAACCAGCATTTATAATAATGGAAGCCAATAAAGCTGTTAAATAAACATACGCGGTAAAGAAAAGCATAACCGTAATTAAGACGCATGCATACATAACACCGATAAACACCAATAATGGATGTATGCCGTGTAGCAGGACTGAACCCTAATCCAGACATCGGCATTCCCCCGATGGCTTCTTCAACCCCCTCACCGGTCCGAACCCTTATTCTGTCCCTATTGTCCAGCCTACCCAAGTCCGCCCACACATCACAGAGTATATCAGAAGATCCGGCGGTGAATAACAAAACCAACAGTGCAACATAAGTATGAACATGGAAATAGAGTAAACAACGATAAACAATAATAGTTGGAATCAAATGAAATCAAATAAATAAACACTCGAGTGTGTTTCTTAAGGGTTTTACTTACCTCAACTGCACTCTAATTACTCTATATTTGTCCCGGTCTGATCTCACTCTCGCCTCGGGATGCGCACCCGACACCCGACTATGGTCTCCTAAGTCCCGGTGTCCGAATAAGTCATTTTATGTGATTTAGTATCAAACTAATTGATTTTATATCGTGACAATAAAAATTAGAATTTTATTCCAATTTTTAGTTGTAGCACGTTTTTCGAGTTACATCGGATTGCCAACAGCCCGAAAAGTCTCGAAATTCACTTTTCAACCCTTTTTCTAATTTCTCATATTTTCTCAATTTATTCTGAATTTTCTAGATTTTTTACTAATTTCACGCTTTACGAGGTAAAAACCCCAACACAATGTCTTGCTAACATCCCGAATATTTCACTTTTATAGAAATTCATTAATTTCTATTTATTTAGTCAAAATATAATTTTTCTAAAATTTTTTCCATTTTTCAGGAATTTTTCCCATATTTTTCAGATTTTATTTAATTTAAAACTTTTTTTTTCTTGGTTGGGCAGAACCGGGTCCGAACCGGACCCGGTTCGGCCCAACCGGCCGTCTGGGTTTGGGCCGGCCGGCCTGACCCGGGCCCATGGAGAGGGGGTGCACATGTACGGGTCGCACGTGTGCACTCCTTCTCCATCGAACCAGGGAGTCCCTGGTTCGATGGAGGAAATTTTTTTTTCACTTTTAACGGATTGGGAGGGAAGGGAGACGACATGGGTGTCGTCTCCCTCCTCGGACGAACTGCTCTTGCAGTTCGTCCAAGCTCCCCAATCCATCACCACCACCACAACACCACCGACGCACCAATAACAACCACACCACCATCAACAACAACAATAACCAATCCTCATCTTTGCCAACGTCGTCAACGCCGCTTCATCGGCTCTTGACCTCGATCTCTCTTCCCTCTTCTCTCTCTCGGTCGATCGAATTGGGAAGAATTGGTGGTATCGGTGGTGGTTATCAACAATTTAGAGGTGAAATGACCAAAATACTCCTACATTTTTATCCCCATCCTTCACAATCACATACCCTTTTTGGTCCTTTCACAATTAATTATTAATTTTTTATTTTAATATATATTTATATATATATTTTTTAAATTACATATATACATATATACATAAATATATATATATATATATATATATTCGCCTATATTTTCGCGCCTACAATTTCGTCGTGCGCGTCGACGAGCGTACTCGGGCGTGCACACTACACTACCACCCACACGTGTCGACCACAACCCCGCGTGTCACTAGGCGCCCACCAATTTACTATTTTTGTCAAATTTATCGAAATAAACGCATTTCCCGGCCTAGTGTTCCCGTCACTTGCTCCTCCGGTTCCCGCGTCTGCACGCATTTTTAGGCGAATACCCGACACGCAATCTCACCCAATCTAGTCAATATTAAACCACACTTGCGATGTAATGAGTCATAACCTAGTCATTATCATCACAGTTAATCAAACAATCAGTCAAAAATAATACTTTCCGCCCGACCAAGTATATCATCACTAGTCCGTGGCGTCTCCGTGGACCTAAGTTGGCGTCCACGTCTGAAAATACGCGAATAACGGCCTTAATAAAATTTGGGCCGTTACATTACCATACCCCCATTTGCATCTCAATACCGAAGCGACTGTCATTTTTGTTGGTGCTGGGGATTTGGGTTTGTTATGCATTTGAATAACTATGCTTGTTCTTCTCAAAAGTATTGGTACGCGCTTTAAGTTTGAAACCTAGAAAGGATTGATGAAAGTGATGGGCGTGCAGCTGCTCAAGTGGGTTTCCTTTTATTTATATATGCTTGTTCTTCCAATTTATCCTGTTTTCTTCTATATATATACTCTTATTACAGATAATTTAACATCGGAGGCACCATTTTTTAACAGTCTTTAATTCGTTCGTTCTAGCTTCAGAATGTATTAACAAAGATTAAAGTGTAAGATATAGTGCACAGTGTTGGAGGTGGAATTAGCAGTTGGCATGGTTTTACGTTGCTTTAGTGTTTTCTTTATAAGAAAGAAACCAACTTTTCTTGCCCCCATACCAGACTTGAACCTCACTCACTTGCAACAATACCACATTCTAAACTATTGGGCCACCCACTTAGCCACTTCTTGGTTTATGCTACTTTAGTGTAAAATTTACATGATTGGATGTCTCTAACTCAAGTATTAGTGGGGGCCTAATTGTTTGAGTTGAGTCAACCAGCTTTATAATGGCAGAGCCAGGATTTTAAGCTCTTCTGGTCTAGACTAAGGACAACTAAGCATTACATTGAGGGGTGGTGACACAGCGTAAACGCTCAAACAAGGAAGAATCCTCAAAGTTTTTGAAAAAACTGAAATTTGAATAAATTGATAATAATTGATTATGATTACAACCTTAATCATGGCTTTATATAGCCCATCAGAAACTCTAATCCTTCTACGACTCTAAACATAATCCTTCTACGACTCTTAAATGCTTAATCCTTCTATAACTCTAAATGTAATAAAAATTACGAAAATACCCTAATAAAAGAAAACCCCGATGAAACCCAAAACAAAGGAATTTGGATCCACGAAACCCAATCCTGAATAGCGAAGCTTCTGGGACAGCTGTAGAGCACGAAATGTCATTTCTGAAAAGGTATTATAACAACCAATCGGGTTCCTGGATCAAAAGTTACGGTTCCTCAAAGCATCTGCAACTGCCTCGACATCATTCTCTTCCACCTGAGAAAAACTTGACCTTGAGTTTTCTGGATACAAAGACTCATCATCTGGATAGAATAGAAAAATATTCGCCACATTAAATGTCTTAGATATTCCCATACTAGTAGATAGACCAATAACTTAGGCATTATCATCGATCTTCCTCTCAATCGAATACGACCCATATTTCTTGGACTGCAACTTGTTGTAATGGCCAACTGGGAATCTCTCTCGTCGTAGGAACACCATAAACTGATCACCAACCGCAAAAAGTTTTTCCTTGCGATGCTTGTCAGTTGTCTGCTTGTACTTAGTATAAGACTCCTCAATCTTCCTTCGAACTGCTTCTATAGTAAACTGCCAATTCTCTGCCATGTGTTCGTCTGCTACACTGTTGTTTTTCTCCTTTAGCAATGTCAGTAAATCTAAAGCATGGGCAGGTACTTTTCGATAGATTACAACAAAAGGTGTCATGCCTGTAGTACGATGAACTGAACTGTTGTAACAAACTCTGGCTGTGCCAACTCAGTATCCCACTTCTTCAGTTGATCTCCTACAATGTTGCGAATCAAATTACCCAGGGATCTGTTGATAACCTCTGTCTGGTCGTCTGTTTGAGGATGGGTTATACTGCTGTAATTCAATGAAGAATCAAACTGATACCAAAGTGACTGCCAGAAGTGACTGAGAAATTTGGTATCTATGTCAGATGTAATGGACTTCGGTACACCATGCAAATGGACAACCTGCTCAAAATAGAGCTTAGAAATGTTCTGAACATCAGCAAACCTTCCTGCAACGAATAAAATGGACCATCTTCGAGAAATGGTCAACAACGACAAAACATAATCCGAACCCTGCTGAGTACGAGAAAGACCAAGGACAAAATCCATCGACACGTCCTCCCAAATACCCAGTGGTACTAGCAAAGGTGTGTAAAGACCAGGATTCTGTTAATGTCCTTTGGTTGTCTGACACACATAACAACGCTGCACAATCTTGGTCATATCGCTACGCAAATTCGACCAATAGAAACGTTCCACAATAGTAGTAATAGTTTTATCTCTGCCTAGATGACTAGCTAAGCCCCCACCATGTAAATCATGAATCACCTTCTCCCTCAAAGATGACTCAGGAATGCAAAGTTGATTACCCTTCATTAAGAACCCATCATGAATGTGAAAATCATCACAAGGCTGCCAATCACTATATTTACCCCAAATATGCTCAAACTCAGCATCATCAGAATACAACTAGGGGTGCACACGGATTGGATCCAGTCCAATTAGGGTCAATCCGCAATCCAATCCAATTATTGCAGATTGAAAAATTACAATCCAATCCAATCCAAATAATTCATCAATCCAACTCAATCCAATTTGCAAAATGCGGACCGGATTGGATCAAGTTATGCGGATTAACGTTTTCTTATCCAAAATGTATGAAATTAGACTTAATCAAATGAATCACAAGAATTATATATCTCATGAATGACAAATTTACAACATACATTCCACAAATCTATATATAGCATACTTCCCGCAAAATTGTTATCATAATAACCTTCAAAATATAAGTTCTTACATAAATAAATGTGTTATCCATAAATCTTCACCATACATCCTCACAAAAGAACAAAAAAAGTGTACGTTGAACATACAACCTACAATAAAAAGGTTGAAAGCATAATAAAAGAGTTAAGAACAAGTATAGTCTTTTAGATATTTAGGCTAGAGTTGATAGTTTGAGTTGATGTTAATTAAGCTACTATAGTATATATGATGAAATATATGTATGTGTTGATGTGTTAAACGGACTGGGTCGGATTGGATCCTCGGTTTTTTAATGTAGGATCCATAATCCGATCCAGTCTAGCCGGATTAATGATTTTTCAATCCAATCCAGTCCAAGGGATCAAAAAATCGATCCAATTAGTGATAATTGGTCCGAATTGGACCGGATCCGCGGATTAGTGCAATCCGTGTGCACCACTACATACAACTCCTTCAAACAATCAAACCCTACTATCTTATTACTCAAAGTCACTAGCAAAGCAACTCTCCTACTCAATGCATCGACAACTTTGTTCTAAACTCCCGCCTTATGCTTCAGTTTGAATGGAAATTTCTGCAAAAACTGAGTCCATCGAGCATGCATATCCTTACTAATACGAGTCTAGTTATTCAGGTGTTTCAAAGTATCACATTCAGAATACAAAACAAACTCCTGACCCACTAAATAATGTTCCCAAGTTCGCAAGGTACGCATAACAAAGTAAAACTCCTTATCATAAGTACTCCAACTAAGCCTAACATCACTAATCTTTTTACTGAAGAATTCTACTGGTCGTTTCTCTTGTGACAAAATTGTACCAATCCCAACTTCATTCGCATCACAATCTACCTCAAACAACTTCGAGAAATCTGGCAAAGCTAAAACTGGGGCAGTACATAATTTCTCCTTCAACAAAGTAAAGGCAAACTTAGTCTCATCACTCCAATGAAACTTCCCTTTCTTTAGACACTCAGTCAAAGGGGCTGCAACACTACTGAAATGTCGAATGAAGTGCCGGTAGAAACTAGCCAACCCCAAGAAACTTTGCAATTCAGACACTGTTTTCGGAGCTGGTCACTCTCTAATTGTCTGAATTTTCTCATCATCCACCTGAATGCCATTTACACTCACAATAAACCCCAAGAACAACAACTTCCTAACCATAAATGTACATTTTTTCAGGTTCACATACAACTTGTTCTCGTGCAACACAGTCAACACACTCCTTAGATTATCTAAATGCTCATCTTTTGAATGACTATAGATCAGCCACTTATAAAGACCGTCCTTCGTTTTAAAAGCTGTCTTCCATTCATCTCCCATTCTGATACGAATCTGGTGGTATCCACTCCGCAAATCGATTTTGGTGAATATTCGAGCTTCACTCAATTTATCCAGCATATCTTCCAGGCATGGAATGGGAAATTTGTACCCAATTGTAATCCTGTTAATCGCCCTACTATCAACACACATTCTGTAACTTCCATCCTTCTTCGGCGTTAACAGAGCAGGAACAACACATGGACTCATGCTCTCCCTGATTTCTGCAGCAACTCCTACACCTTGTCATGCAAGACCTCACTCTCCTTTGAACTCATTATGTAATGTGGGAGGTTTGACAAACTAGATCTAGGAATCAGGTCAATGTGGTGTTTAATATCGCGCATATGAGGTAATGCAGCAGGCAACTCTTCTGGTAGAATTTCAGAAAATTCCTCCAGCAATGGTTTGACCTACCCTGGTATCTCAGAAACTTACTCCTCATTCCCTACAAGGATCTGTCTCAGCACCAACGTGTGTACCACCTGTGACTCCTTAACTGTTTTTTCCATCTCATGCTCAGTTTGTGTCATTATAAGGAAAGACCATGTAACGACCCAGAAATTTGGTTATTTGTGAATGATGATGTGTATTACGTATTTATACTCATATTTGAGTAACCGGACAATGAAGTCGGTGAACGAATAGGGAAACTGGATGAGCAGGGATCGACAGTTGGGATATGGGTACACGGGGGACTTAAAACACAGTAAAAATACAATTAAAAGAATTTTTGTAGAATTTAAATACTTATTTGGCGAGATGAGGTAAGACTACACGTACAACGGAGAAATATGGACTGAAGAGTACAAGATTTAAGCAGGAGTTGGTTAACTAAGTGACTTACAAATCAATTTTTGGAACATACATAAGAGATTGTTAAAGGGACACTACTCTAATTTGAAGAACTGTAGGATTGGCCCCGAGATACGTGTGTGTTTTGATATGAAATATAGAGGAAAATATATCAAGATTAAAGGGTATAAAGGTCATTTTGAACAAATTAATGTATATATATAAATGTTAATAAAAAAACTGTTATTCATAACTTTCTTACTCCCGCTGCCCTCTCTTCTCTCCCACTTCTCCCTCTCGGTCAACACTCCATTATCCCCTCTCCACCATCAAGACCTCAGGTAGTGGTTGGAGGTCTCTCTCTCTCTCTCTCTCTCTCTCTCTCTCTCTCTCTCTCTCTCTCTCTCTCTCTCTCTCTCTCTCTCTCTCCTCGTCCTCTCTGCTCACTCCTCCGCTGTCTGCGTTCGGCCACCACAGCGGAAGCTGTTGGTGCGGACAGGGGTGGTCAGGGGTGTCATTACATACACGAAGATCATTGAATCTTGGCGGATGTGGAGTTCGAACACGTTTGTTGGCCGTTGTTCTCTTTTCATTGTTTTATTCTACATGACGTTGTATGTGTTGTGGTTGGCCGTTTCGGTGTTGCAGGGATAGGAACTTGTCAGGGATGACTTCTCGGTGACCCATTAGAATTCTCGACGGCCTTAGAGCACACCACAGTTGCGTTGATAGAGGTTATGATCAGTTTTGTAGTTAGTAGTCTCGTATGCTCCATTTTTTCAACTCTTTATCTAACTGTATTGCTGTCGAGTTTTTGGGAGACCGCCGGAGTTGTTGCCGGTGTCGGGGATAGTCGTGGATGGGTTCTCCTGGCCCACCAAAGCCTCATGTCCTCAAAGTGTCACTGGATTTAAGTATATATGAGTGTGATTCGTGGTTTGGTTGGCAATATTGGAGGGTGTTCATATTGGACAGTTTTCATTGAGTTGCCAGAAACCGCCGCTTCCGGTGGTGTTGTGGGTCGGACACTACGTTCGAGAGACTGTCAGGGACCATGGCTTGCCCTCGTTGATACCTCGCTATCCTTCAGTGTGTTCGAATCAATTGCATTTGGATTGTTTTGATCTTGATTTCATGTTAGTATGTTGTTCTCTTCCTCGCGGGAAAATCGCCATTACAGGCGGCGTTGCCGTCGGACGCAGTGACCAGGGGAGCATTAGGGATCACGCCAAATTCTTGTGTGTGTCCCATAGCCCAGAGCATCCATATGGATGGTGGCAAGTTGTTTTATCGATGAATTCATACGTTGATTTTCATTATCGCATCATGTGGTTGTTAACGTGACGTTAAGCATGCCCCCGACCTTTCCATGCCTTGTTGGTACCCAATGGAAGTTAAACCACACCCGCGAGGTTCCTTACTCATCGATGTATGGTCATTTTGAGTTCGTATTGAGTCGTTATTATCAAGCGACGTCGATATTATGTTTTTAAGTTGATTGAATGGTAGTGACGTCATGGTCACTCCGTCGGTCCTCGAGACTATGACGTGACCTATTAACGACTGAGTCGAGCTTATGATTCGTGATGAGGCTTATAAGTGTTGTGATTTCAAAACCAAGAGAGTCGTGTTTTCATTGGATTTTCTGATCGATCTACCGAGTTGTCGAGTCATTAAAACACGGGGAAAATACTAGGGATTTAACCTAGGTTTAGTTAACGACTTGACCTATTAACATGAGTTTTTTGACCTTGTCAAGTAGTGGGAAACTCGGGGATGCGCGTTAGGGACGCGAGAGTGTATACGGGTTGCGATTAGTCAGGTAAGTACACTTGCTCTAGAGCTTGTGTATGTTAGTAGGCTAGTAAGGAAATATCATGTGATTTATACATCCTCTATTTATTGATATTGTTGAATTGATCTCTTACTTGACATTTCATTCTATATTGTTGGTTACGTGTTCTTGGCATAAGTGTGTGTCTCGAAGGTATCATATGGTCCCGCACTAGCTGGGACAACGAGGGTGCCTCTTGCAGGGGTAACTATCCACCCCTAATGTTGTGTGTACTGGGTACTGGATTCGAGAGGTGTTGCAATGCCTCTCGATTTCAAGCTGCGCTAATGTTGCGGCATTGCCCGGGGAGATCTTGGGAGATCTTTGTCGTATTGCTGTGAAATTAGACCACTCATGGGCCTCTCTTAAATCTTAGAACATGCAAATTTCGATTGCTATCTATCAGTCTGTTTATCATGCACTTCATTTTATTTACATTCCTACCATTCCATTACCGCATGATATTTGGATTGTGTTGTTAAAATCATAAATTATTTTTATATTCTTCTGGCACTGCTTTCGATTTCTTCAGTTAATCACCGTCTATTTTATGACGGTGGGTGCAGATAGGGTGGAAAACAGCCAGGGCAAGGGTCCCTGCCTAGGTGATTTGCTTTGAGGACTTAGCTGCTGGATCGGGGAGACCATTAGAGTAGGTTTTATGTTTGTTTATTTGTATGTTGTTTTATATACATGTTTTGGGTTATAGAACTTGAAATTTTGATGAGATTGGTATCATGTATCTATGCATATCGGGTTGTACATGAATACTCGGGGTTTTCCACATTTATAGATTCCTGAATTTCCCTTTGATTGAGTTATTTCCCGTACAATACTTGTTTAGTTTTCTGCTGCGTATTATTGCAATAACTCTTTCATAAATTGTTAAATTGATTAATTGGAGGCTGACTAAGCTTGTCAGGTTTGTCGAGTTTCGACTCGGGGCCTGCACAGGTCTAGGCCGAGCGTACCCAATTGCACAGGGAAATTAGGGTCGTCACAGACCGTTCCTCCATTTTAGAAATCTTAGAACAGTTAATCGCCTTTAAAAGAAGCAAGTTAAACGTCGCTCCCTCCTTCTCCAATTTATACACATTGTCTCTCCCAGTGTGTTGTGCATTAGCATCAAACTGCCAAGGTTGTCCAAACAGCAGATGGCAGGCATCCATATCTACCACGTCACAATACACCTCATCCTTATAAATACCAATGGAAAAAGGTACCCTACAGCGCTCTGTCACCTGCACTTTCTCACTTGCCTTTATCCAGCCTCTTGAGTACGGACTAGGATGTTTCTCCATCTTCAGTTTCAGTACCTCAACTGTACCTCTACCTATGATGTTCTCACAGCTTCGACTATCTATGATCAATTCAAACACCTGACCATTAATAGTGCATCTCGTCCGAAATGGCTTCTGTCGTTGACTGCCATTTTCTAATTTAGGAGTTAACATCAGCTTCCTTACCACACAGTTCTGTCCATCTCCCTCATCATAATCATCACAATCATCATTCTCTCTATCAAGACCATAATAAACTTCCTCTTCTTCATCTCGTTCAATCACATTAACCTGTTTTCTACTAGGATATTCATTCGATCTGTGACCAGACTGCCTACAATGAAAACACTTGCCCACAATAGACTTAGCATAAGGATTCGCGATTGCCTTTTGTCCCTCTTTCTGTTCAGCAGGTTTCTTTCCAGGTCTCTTTCTTCCTTCTGTTCAGTACCTTGATTCCAGCCCTAGGTGAACTTACTCCGCTCAGTAATCCTTGAAGTTTCCTCCCCACTATTATTTCTCTGATAATTATCACTACCATAGGTTCACCTAATGCCCTCAAATCGACCTCCATCTCTGTCCTGCATCATTAATTCAGCCTTAATGGCTAAATTTTTCGCCTCTGTGACAGTCTGTATAACCTACACTCCAATTTTGTCTCGAACTTGCAGTTTCAATCCATCCAGGTATCGTGTGACTTGATGAACCTCATTCTCCCTCAAATCATTCCTCTTAGCCAATCGCATAAAATCAGCTGTATATTCATGAACAGGTCTTTAACCCTACCGACAACTCTGG
Source organism: Stephania japonica (assembly GCA_039657345.1). Classification (NCBI taxonomy): domain Eukaryota; kingdom Viridiplantae; phylum Streptophyta; class Magnoliopsida; order Ranunculales; family Menispermaceae; genus Stephania; species Stephania japonica. The sequence continues at coordinate 9,049,291 of CM077559.1, read as the reverse complement.
TATTGCTGAAACAAGATCTGCTCATAATCTGGAGACAGAAATCTCGTTGGAACAACTGCTTCATTCTATACCACGTCCGAACAGGCAGTTTATGTGACGACCCTTCCCTGACCTAAGGTCAAGTCGCCAGCCCAAACCGTTACCTAAACCCGATACCTGAACCAGGCCCAAGTAACGGCTTGGCACGCCTAAGTAAACCTGCGGAATAATAATTCTAAACAATATATATAATAATAAATGTGTGAAAAATAATCACAACAAAACCATATAAACCTGTATATCATAATAAGATCTATCATCTATAATACTTAAATGTCTCATACAACTTCATATTAATATTATAAAGGTTCAAAACTACCCATTAACTAATTCTCAAGCTATAACCCACATACGAGGTTTACAAAACGATTAATATTAATAATAAACTAGTATTATACGAGTCTCACATATGAAGGCACTTCAAGATAAATCCTTTCCCTTGCCTTTCTTGTCTATCGCGCTGGTAGAGGGACCTGTGGGGTAGAGTGGGTGAGCTAAAGAACCAACGATGCTCAATAAGAGGAAAGACTCGCTCAAACATTAAATATGCAAGTACTACTTAGTACTCATGCAAATTATACATGACATCAAATCCATACGCATAACACAACATGTAATAACCGAATAAATATAAATCATAACAAAATTATAAGCATATTAATTGAACACATAATTCGATACAATTAAAGACATGGTTCATGCTCATCGTAGTTATGAAAATGGATTCATATTCCAAGAAGAATGAATATATAATATTTCCAATTCCAAATTAGACATCCAATAATCTTCGTATCAATATTTCATGTTGTATTCCATTCACATTACTATACATAAAAAAAACATAACAGTTTTACAACACATTTGATAAACATTCTTTTATGTCATGCTTAATAATATTCATCATTTTTCATTTATACAATCTACACATGACATACATATAAAGTCAAATGAAAGATTTAAATGAAATGCGATAGATATAAATATTAATATAAGCCGTTGTTCCATTCAATGCGAACTAGATATTGGTAAGGATCCAGTGACCGAATCATCTATTTTCGAATTGGTACAATAACTAGTGGAAACGCAATGGCCGTTACGCCCTCTAAATAATTGCACCAAAATAAAAATAGATTCATCCAAGCCGTCACCGCTACACGTCTCAAAGAATTATCAAATAGCAAAGGATGGAACTCCAAACCCTTACCCTCGAATAATTCACCTTATGCATTCAATTAGTCAAGTAAACCCTCGGTGGTTAACTACCACAACATTCTAGGGCGTCCAAGATATAGACTACTTGCTAATTTGGCCCACGGTGGAACTCCACACATTCTGAGGCACCGAATAACATAAAAGACAAAACAATGTATTCACCATTCCATAGATAATAGAGATCCAAACCAATATCACGACGCAACTCATTCCCAAGTCGTTACATTCAAAACATGCATTCCTAATTATCTAATAATCAAGCCATATTTAATGCATGAGCGAAGCTCCCCACTTACTTGGACCCGTCGCAACGCCTATACCGACTCCTCGTACGTTTGGGGTCCCACGTGAACTGCCTCGCGAATCTACGCAATTTATACAATTTTATATAAGAGTACATAAACATTTTACTCATTTAAAGTTGAGTATTTTAATTTTTAATTCATATTTGGGGACCCAAATGGTGTGGGTCCCACGTGTTGTGCCGTTTATGGGCTTTGTCGAGGGTGTCGACGTCCCTCGTTGGTTTATCCTATTTTTATTTTATTTTATTATTTTTTTTTTAATTTATTTGGCCAGGGACCAATTTGATCCCTGTTTAGTTGACCAGGGGCTTCTAGGCCCTGGTCAACGACCACCCAGCCCCCTCCTAGGGGCCAGTCGGCCACTGGAACCAAACCAGGGGCAGACGCCCCTGGCGTCGGCCTCCACAGGTGGGGGTTTCCCCCACCCCACCAACCCTCGGATCTATGTCCAAGGGTGGTCCCCAGTGCTCGCCGGCACTAGGGACCCCTCCACCGCGGCTCACCCGCCGCGGTGGCGGTGGTGGTGGCAGTGATGGAGGAAGTGGGGTGGCTATTTCCACCCCCTTCTTCCTCACCATAATGGGGTGGCTAAAGCCACCCCCCCCCATATTAGGTGGCGGCGCCGCTGTCTTCTCCAGCGGCGCCTGGTGGCGCCGCCCCCAAAACCGGCGACTCCCCTTGGAGCCGCCACCCCTATTTCCTTCTTCTTCAAAAACCAAAACAAACCAAAGAAGAAGAAAAGAAGAAAAATGAAAAATCATCACCACAAGATTACCTCTCCTTGGTTGTTCAAGCCTCCTCCTCTTCTCCTTCTCTCTCTCTCCAAGTTTAGGGTTTCAACACAAAAGAGGCTACAAACTTTATAAAAGGTTTATATAGGTAGGGTTTTAAAGTAGGGTTGTTCACAAATTCAACCCAAATGGCGTAAATACCCCTATGGGCCCAATTTCCTCGTTAAGCCCATTCCAACTATTTTCACTTAGTCCAAATCTTGTTAATATTATTTTTTTGTGTAACAATTTCATTTGTTCACATACTTTAATATAAAATCAATAAAATACCTTAAAATGAGTCGGAGAATATTTGGGTCGTTACAATTTACCTTCCCTGTAACGCCTACTTTGCAGCCTTTCCCACCAGGCAAATGCTCCCTTCTTCAATCGATATGCCACCAATTTCACCCTTTTCTCTTGAGGAATATACATATACTCAAAAAATGGTCTACTTTAGTGATCCAATCAACAAAGTCCTCAATGTTCAGGTTACCAGAGAAACTAAGACTTTCAACCTAAAGTCGCCCCCATCATAATAATCACGATTATGTTGATTATTATTGTTATTATATCTGTCGCCTCGATCTCTCTTAACAGGTCTGCCCTGATCCTCGGCCAGAACCATATCCTCATCCTCGTTACTGGAGTCACCACCAGTAACCCGACCTCTGACATTTGCAGCCACTGGTGCAATAGGAGCATCGCCTCGAGCACGCTGATCTCTTGGACGTTGTTCATCATCACCCTCGTGTCTGTTGGCATTTACCCCAAGGGCGTCAAATCTGTTAATCACCGCATCAAAACGCTCATCTATACGCCGGAATTGTTGATCGAGATTTGCCTCCAAGGTTCTACTTGCCACCCCTTGAGCCTCCACTTTGGTTCGCAAGGCTTCAACATCCTGAACGATGTTCGAGATGTCACCGCTTCCACCGGACATCGTTAGTACGAACAAAATTCACACTCTGATACCAACTGAAGCAGTGTAAACGCTCAAACAAGGAAGAATCCTCAAAGTTTTTGAAAAAATCGAAATTTGAATAAATTGATAATAATTTATTATGATTACAGCCCTAATCATGGCTTTATATAGCCCATCAGAAACTCTAATACTTCTACGACTCTTAAACGCCTAATCCTTCTATGATTCTAAACGTAATAAAAATTACAAAAATACCCTAAATAAAAGAAAACCACGATGAAGCCAAAAACGAAGGAATTTGGATCCACGAAATCCATTCCCGGAGAGCAAAGCTCAAGGAATAGCTGAAGAGCACAAAACACCATTTCTGAAAAGGTATTATAATTACCAATCAGGTTTCAGAATCAAAAGTTACAGTCCCTCAAAGCATCTGCAACTACTTCGACATCAGGTGGACTAGCTTAAATATTCTCTGTAATTTTTTTATTGATCAACTTTTTTTTTTTTAGTAACCATGGATATCCAGACACTTGTTTGACTAGTTCCTTGAGCCCTTGGATTGCAGAAAGAAACCATCAGTAATCCGACGTTTGGCTGTCATGGGGAATCGATGCCGAGGTCGTGCGCCTAACCCACACAACCCTGTCTTGACCCTTACCATTAGACGACAAATCCGTTCGAGTTGATCAATTATTTATATAAAGCTAGTCACATGCAAGTTGCCTTGGGCTACATTTCATGACAACTTTATACATTAGGAGGCTATTCACCCAAGTACATGAGGTCATACGAGGGAGGGAATGACACCCCTCTTATGTCATTCATGAGGATTGCATATAATTAAACCATTAATACAACATTGCTTTCTTTAATATTGTCCAACTTTACAAGTTTAATTAGATTTAGCGTTTGTAATGTTAGTGGTGGTCACAGATTCTTCGTGATCAATAAACTATACCCCGTGCGGCGTGGACCGTTTGAGGTTTATTTTAAGGGGATAGGTTTGATGGTGAATTTGGTGAAGGGAATTCTACTCTTCGACATGCATGGTTGACGCGAGAAGAGTCTTTACTCCTTGGCCGCGTATGAAAGCAAAAAAAAATCCTATAAATGAAACGTAGTAAGCTAGTCATTATCTCATGTGGAACGCGTTGAGAAAAGTATATTGTTAGGATGAGTTAATAAAAATTTAGTTGTCCTCTGGACAAACAACGATTTGTGAGCGCACAGATCTCGACGCTCAAATCGAGGAAGGCCTATAACTACATGGAGAAAGTGTGTATGAAAAACAAGTGTGCACAAATTGCACTACATTAGCATTGTATTTACCCATTCTGTTTCTTGATGTTTTTGGTTGGATTGATTGATAGTTAAGTCTGTGGAGAAGGATTTGCAGAATTTAGGGTTGGTGGGTCAGGTCCGTCAGCACATACAAATATTTGGGTTGAATCTTAATTGGTGGACGTCGGGCTCAGTGCGCTTCAGTAGATTAGGCGTTGATCTTGATGTGTTGGGTTGAAATGGACTTGGAGAAAGTTGAAAACATGTGTTAACTAGCCAAAGCACATTAATTGGATGAGACATCCATCATTTGTTAGAAGGCAATGTTTGAGACGGCCGTGGGTTCGACTTCCGTTAACTAACTGCACCCTTCCCTTCGCCTAAGGTTAGGGTTTATATCTTAGTTGAAATGTTGAGGTGAGAATCTAATTGAATCCGCTAAAGATAGCTCAAGAGTGAGACTAGACCGAAATTTATGTTAGTTACTGTTCGATCTGTAATAATGGACAATTGTGACACATTTCATTTGTATTGTTTAGGACGGTGATATAGGGATCACAGGGTGACTTGATTTTGTACTTATTTGTACTAAAAGGCTCATTGGTGACGCATTTGATATGTATTGTTTTGGACAGTGATAGGAACCCTGGGGTGACTTAATTTTGGTACAGGTGTGTGCGACACACATTTGTCTGCACTGTTTAATTTCTACAATAAAGTCCCAATTAAAGTCTCAATTTAAGGTGAGAAGAGTGTGATGACTAATTTTATGTATAGACAATAGATGTGAAAGTGGGATTCACTCCAAAATGTCAAGGCTAAGTAGTCGATATGGGACTATCCTAACATCTCCAACACTCCCCCCTCAAGTTCAACTCATACCATATTCAATTTCTATAATAAGGTCCCAATCCAAGGTGCGGAGAGTGTGGTGACACTACAACAAAAGTTACTTGTAATGACATCAACTCAATGACATTTTTAGAAAAACTATCATTGAAACACTAAATAATGACATTTTTTTAATTAACTGTCATTGAAGAAGTCTTTTACAATTTCTTTTCAAATAGATGACTTTTTATAAGGTTTTTATGACAATTTACAAATGTCATTGATAATTACTCAAAAAAAGAGTTTGTTGGGTTTGAAAGTAAAAAAAGAAGAAAAAACGAGACCGCATGCGTTCAACAAAAGTCCATTTGTATTTGGCTAAAAAATGAAGGGTATTTCAGACATTTCGCTCCAACAAAAACCCTTCTCAAGTGTTCCTCTTCTCATGTGTTCCTCTTCACATCGATCATCCAGCGCTGGCTAAACCCTTTTTGTCAAAACCCAGCTTTCGCAGCTTGAAACCCTAGAATCGAAGAGCAACCATTAATGGAGACGGAATAGCTAGAATCGAAGCTCTAGAGTACTCTGCAGGTTTGGATTTGATGTTGTTGATTGGATTCATCGTTTGTTGTTGCTTTCAATCCCAAATTTGTTTCGAAATTATTCATCGTTTGTCGTTGTTGAATTGATTTTATCAGAAATTTCGATTGATGTTTGTTGATGTGTTAATGTGTTTCTGTGGTTTCAGTTCTTGCGAAGAAATCTGGAGATGTGAAGGAGCTGCGAATCGGCATTAAGGTTCGTCTTCATCTCCGCCTTCTTCTCTGGTTTTCTCCGCCTTCTTCTCTGGTTTTCTCTGGTTTTCTTCAATTAGTAGTTGACCTTAAAATACTTTATTTTATATTATAATATCCTGCACATTGGATTGTGAGGGTGAAGAGACTGTGTCATCTCAGCTTCTGCTTCTGATGAACAATCACTAAAACTCATTTCATGAATGAAGAACACCTCTTTCTTCTCCTCAACCAACTTCAATATCTTCTCAAAAACATGCACCTCACAAGGGATCCTCAACACCCCTTCATGTTGAAATCCAAACTCCTCCTCTGCCTCTCTTAGTAGAATCCCAAATGCTCTGTGGCTCAAGTACTCTGTTGGGATTATGAATCTCTTCATCTCTCTCCCAACACACACACATGACTAAGAACCCTTTTGGCACGACGTCGGTTGACACGGCCGCATCGGAGAACGAAAGCGTCTTCTTAAGAAACTTCTTACCTTTGCTACCACTACTAGTACTACTAGTGCCGATGCCACTGCCCTTGTTGTTGTTACTGTGTTTTGGTGTATTTGCAATCTTTCTCCAATTCGTTTATTTAACATTGCACGAACCTGACATGAAAACCAAAGATCTTCTCAATTTGTACACATATATAAGACCTTTCTTGAGCTAAGAATTCTGTAAAATCCCATTTTCTGAATCTTTTGATTAATTTCTATCTAGGTAACTGACCTTCTCAAGTTGCAAATGTGTTGGTGATGAATTACAGAACAAATAATAAACAAATAACTAGTAAGATTTCTTTAAAAAATAAAAAAAGACTAATAAGAAATGTTTAGAGAGCATTGATCGATTATATATTTGAGAGTCAAATAAAAAGAATTAGTAACATTATTAATTCAAGAGATAATTACATTTATGAATGAACAAATATGAAACCTTATACTAATTTGGGACAGAAAGAAGGGATGGTATGTAGGGGTGCAGTGGCAAAGGCAAGTCATTATGAATGAACTTTAACTTTTGAGTCCTCATGTTGATTGAGTAGACAACATCATACCCATATGATGATACTTAGAACCATACCACCTCCCCACCCATATATTGCACAGGATAAGTCACTTTACGACGAGCCAGTGATTTCACGATTTGTCTTGATTCCACACTTCCATGGGTTCGAAGTATTTCTTTGACTATTACTTATTCTATGGGTTGTGTTTTTCAGAAGAAAATATAAAATATTTTGAGTTCTTTGACTATTACTTATTCTATGGGTTGTGTTTTTCAGAAGAAAATAAAGGAAAGCTCTCAAGACCCAAACTATAAAAGTTCGTTTTCAATCAAAGATGATTTATTGAGTCAAGTTATTGGACCTGAACATCCTGGATGTGTACGAGGTTTAGGGTTTGGAGCAACGTCTTCAAACATAAATGCTCAATTACAAGTTGTTTCATGGAAGCAAGCAATGAACAACAAAGTGAATGAAGTAATGGAGCGTCAAAAGGTGATGGAAGAAATAATTTCACAGTTGACTTCGAGCATGGTAAGTTAACGTTTTATATAAAGTCATATGTTAGTTGTTTGATGTGTGAAAAGTACTAATTCTATTCCTTTTTTTTTCTTTTTTCCATACAAAAAGAATATAGGTAGAAATGGTGTTGGAAATGCATGTGCATCCAAAGATGTTTTAGCGGTAATTGCTTTTTGTATAACTGTATATTTTCTCGTTACAATATGTATTGAAGCTCTTGTGATAGCAAAGTATAATATTTAGACAAATGTTTTGTTTGTAGTCTCACCGTGATGATAATGGGAACCTTGAGGGAAGCCATGCAAGTTACTTCATTGGATTGCATCCGGAGAAGTGGTGGCGTATGGAGAAATTTCTTCAACAGATCCTTCGCTTTAGTGGATGATGTGCCTCTAGGGCCGGACTGTTATAAGGTTTGGGTAAGGGATGTTTTAATTTCAAATATCGCCTTGCCTCGACCTTCACGTCTTCACTTTACTGTGGATGACGCAATGGCGAGTACAAGTCTGATTGCTTGGCCTTCGAAGTATATTGATTTGTTTTGAAATTTTGAAAGGTAATTTATTTAATTGGAGACTCATAGTTTGTATCTTCTACATCTAGTAAGTTAGTTTATGCTACATCAGCTTTGCCCTGCTAATCTTTGGTTTACCTTTCCAGGACATGAGCCAACCAACCCCTACTCAAGAATCAGCTGCCAAGGATCTACATGGATTCGAGTGGCGACTTAAGCATAAATTTAGAGGTTCCTTACTAGCCCACTTCTCCTTTATTTGATTCTTATCTTTAACCTGTCTTTTCGTTTAGTTTCAATTCGTGATGTATGGTGGGGGAATTGCAAATAAAAGCCCGAAAGAAAAAAAGGATCATAACATAGTTTATTTGGCTTCTTGATCGGTATTTTATTTGACTTTTTGATTGGGAACAAATGCACGAATCGCTCTCGCTTCATTTGTTTTTTGTGTTTAGCACGTCGGCCTTTTCTTTCTCACTTACTCATATGGCCCCTCTCACAATTATTTAGTTCCCCACACACCCACCAAAGATTTACGCACACGAATCCCAAGACCCCACACATTCATTGTTCGTTTCTCTCTCTCCTTTGGTGGCAAGCATTGCTTTTTCTCCTAATAAATCTATCTCCTCGATCCTCCACTTCCTCAAAAGCCTTGTTTAAATACAATAAGTGCTCTCATTGCTATGCAGTATAGTTGTCTATGATCAACTAAGTGTGCACACACACATACAAATATATAAACACATTCTCTCATTTTCATGGCTCATGAATGCACCAACATGAGCTCCTACTCATCTTCTTCTCTTGATTGGAATCTCCATGACTTAGAACTTTTAAAGGCTGCAGACGTTTCCATGGGTACCCATTAATTGTTTCTTCTTTTATGCTTCCTTTCATGGTTCTATCATAGTGTTTTAATTAGTTTGAAATGTGTTTGATTGATGCATAATGCATTGTGTGTTTGATCATCATATTAGTCCCTCCTTGTTGTTGATGATGGTGATCAGCCATGTTAACAAGGCATATATATGTGTTGTGATGTTGCCTTTTCAGCTTTATCTGTTGTTAGATATTTAGTTGTAACTTAGATGGTGAGAAGCCAAATTTTTGTGTTCATTAGAGTTTTTGACAAAAATTTGGTACTTTTTGGGTTGCCATTTTGGTTGGGCTCATTTGAATTTTTTTCCCTCTATGTTCTTCGATCAAAAGATATGTTACACTATTATTGATTTTTTGATTTTTGTTGGACAAAGTTGCAAAGAAGAAAAGTTGCAAATTTGAAGGGGTACTTGTCTTGCCATGTTGTATTTACATGGCGTAGTTTCTTTTTTTTTTTTTTTTTTTAAATACATGGTGTAGCTTTTTTTTTGAAAATACATGGTGCATGTAGTAGCTTTTAATTGCTACAATATTGAAATTGTTATTTGAATTTGAATTTGAATTTAGATATTGTTGGTATTTTAATTTTAGCGCAATGAATTTGATTGTTTAATAGGTTGTGTATACATTTGAATAGTTTTTATTGATTTTTTTTTATTTGTCATACAGCTTCAACGATATTTAAAAATTGTCGTTAAAGCTCTTTTATGATAGTTGTTCAATGTCATTGTATAGTTACGATGACAGTTTTTAAGTGTCATTAAATGTTAAAGATGACAATAAACATGTTGTCATTGTAAGGAAATACTTTCTACAACACCCCCATTCTATGACTGTTGAAAACTGTCATCTTTTACTTTTAACGACAGTTTTTAAATGTCATTAATAGGCAAATTTCTTGTAGTGTGACTAATTTTATGTATGGGCAACAAGTGTGAAAGTGGGGTTCACTCTAAAATGTCAAGGCAAGATAGAGTGTCCACTCCACACTTACCCTTCTTTTTTCTTTATAAGTAGTTAACGTGGGACTATCCCAACTTCTCCAACACAATCAAAGGACTATATGCTAAGCTGTAACAAGTATTTGCATCAGCAAGCATGTTGCCCAATCATTTTCCATTTGCTTATTGCCAAGTTCATACTTGACAGGTGATTTTTTAAAGAATAGGACTCACAATGCTTGAGTAATTCAGTTAATGAACAGAAACATTAATCTTTTTCTTTGGCAGAGAAAGGCCAGTTGTCCGGCCAACAAAACTAAATAGTTACAGTCACACTAACAATAATTGGATCCTCTCGAGATGTCCAGGACTCGGAAGTTACAGCTAGCTAATTGATCGACGCTGAAAAATTCTCGGAGATACGGTGAACAACCATCACGCATCCGAGCTTAGTAGTTGTGGATGCCAGCCACTAATGAATTCATGGCTGTTGAAGATGTGTGGACTAAAAGTAAATCCCATATTAATTAAAAAATATTTTATGAAAAAGTATATAATTGATTGTCTCCTCCTAATTAGTACTGAAGCGGAGCTCCTTGAATCATGACTTTCGCTCCCAAAGTAAAGTATTGAAGATGTGTCGAGTGAAAGTAAGTCTCACATCAATTAATAAGGAATACGTTATAGAGAAGTACATAAGTGATTGTATCCTAAGTAGTTCCAATGCCTCAGCTTAGTCAACTCCCAATATTTTTTTGGATAAAGAATAACCCCCAATATTAATATGTGAATGCTCTACTTCGATGTGTAAAAAATAAACAATTTAGATTTTGTTTTGGAGTTGAGATCAGTAAATCCCATTAAAAAGGGACTAAAACTTCCTATTCCCTTTAAAACATGAACTTGAGCTCCAACTGTTAATTAATGAACATTGATTTTGCTTGTCTTTATATATCTGGCTGAACTGTCTACCTTCCAATGCCACCGTCGTAATCCAAGTTGATTTCTAAGTGCCGTGGACCTCGTGGTGTTCATGACGTAAGAAAATTTTTATTATAAAGTTGAATCCAAGGTAAGGAGGATGTGGTGGCTATGCCAAGACAAGATAGAGTGATAGTTTCATAATAGAATAAGTTTATTGTATATCCCGAATGTACAATATGGTGTCATATTTATAGAATGATAGACATTATAGAATCAGTGGAGGCGTTGCATAATCATTGTAGACATTACACAATTAGTGTAGAAGTTACATAATATTAGTTTCCTAACATCCCCCCTCAAACTCAAGATAGATTCGTAGAAATCAACTTGAGTTTGTCAACCAAGGCATGAAAGCGACCCAGAAGATGAGCTTTAGTGAAGATATAAGTCGTCTGATTGGAGGAGAAAACAGAAGAAAGCTGAAGAGTGCCCCGAACCAAATGCTGACATGTAGGCGATGCTTAGGCAAACGGGGATGCGCTAGTGTCGGACGAGCAGGGGTTGGTGCAGCAGCAGCAGGTGGACAGATGGAGAATGCGAGGCGGCTTGGCAGCGTTGTGTCTCGCACAACCAGAGAGGACAAAACGACTAACGAAGCAAAGTCGGCGAAACGACTAACGGAGCATAGTCAACGGAGTCAACGAACATACATTGGAGTCGATAAAGTTGACGACAAGACAATGAACATCAGTCTTTTTTTTTATTTATTATAGAATTAAGCTCGACAGCATATAGTACGCGGATAACGTGCGTGATTACTGAACAACGGAACAACATAGTTGATAGAGCGATTAATGAAACAACATAGTCGGCGGAACGACTAACGGAACAACATAGTCGTTCCGGCGGAACGAGTAACGGAACAACATAGTTAACGGAATGACTAACGGAGCAGAGTTGGTAGAACAACTAAGCGAACATGGTATTGTGAGTTGGAAGGCATCAAATTTGTGCGAATATGGTAGGCGGATAGCCTGACTGAGCGACATGGAAGAGGCAAACGGACTGGTACAACAGACAAACATTTGTGAAGGCGCATAAGAGAAACAAGAGGAAATCAAAACAAAAGCATACGCGAACACAAGAACAAGCACTAAGATGTATCAAGGATCAGTCATCGACTCAAAAGTCGACCGACCTTGGATTAGAAACCAAGCTCTAATACCATGATAGTTTCATAATATAATAAGTTTATTGTATATCCCGAATATACAGTATAATGTTATATTTATAAAATGGTAGACGTTATAGTTATACAATCAGTGTAAATGGTTCTCAATTAGTGTAGACGTTACACAATTAGTATAGACGTTACATAATATTAGTTTCTTAACATTGAGTGTTCACCCTATACTTATAAACCTTTTTATTCTTTCTAATACCATCAGTTCTAATGCCATGCTCAATTAAGCCAACCATCGGCTCTGATACTATGCTCAATTTTTATTATAAGACCCAATCCAAGATAAGGAGAGTGTGGTGACTAATTTTATATATGGACCAAAGTGTGAAAGTGAGGTTCACTCCAAAATGCCAAAGTAAGATGAAGTGTCCACTCCACACTTATAAACATTTTTTTTCTTTCTACGTAGTTGATGTGAGACTATCCCAACATCTCTAACATAGGCCATACTCAATATATATATATATATATATATATATATATATATATATATTTTAACTGCAAAAAAAATTGCAAAAAAATATATATTTTTGAAGAATGAACTGGTAAAAATATGAAACGATTATAGGACTAAGAGTTAGGTTTTTTGTTAGTGCAAGTGATAAGTGTCTTGGTTCTCCTTCAATAAGATCTCAATTTTAAGTAATTGAGAATAAATTAGCGGCAGCTGAATACTAAGTGAGAAACCAAAAAAAAAAGTCTTAATTGTTGGAGGGATTTCTGAAATCTTGGTTCGAAATTAAAGAATAATTTGATGCAATTGATCGAAGCTTGAGTTAGACTCAATGTCCTTAAGACTATTTTGCCCTGCTATGACGCTCAAGATCTAATGACGATAGTCCCCCAAAATACAATGTTCATACTAGTGATTGTAGCACTCCAAATCATTAGTCTAAGAACCAACCTATGATTCAATACTCTCTCAAACTCAAAACCATGAAAAATAGAGAAAGATTTTTATTTGACTCATTTCCAAAAAACTCTTCTAACTTTTAAAAGCAATCCATTTAGTGAATATATATATATATATGAAAAAACATCATAAATGGTTGCGCCTAAATTGTGCGTTGAGAGTGTGTTAGATTATCATTTTCCTAGACCTTTATGTGTTTTTTAGGAAAGACGCATCTCTTAGTTAATAGGCACACCTTTTAGCATGTTATGTATTTCCACATGATTACATACCTTTTATGTGTCAATTGGGAAAGACTTTTATCTATGTGTTATTTTTAACTTTGAGAACCAAAAAAAAAAATTTGAAAAAAAAAGTTCCTTAAATTTCTTCAAAAAAAAAATGTTCCTTAAATGGTGTGACAGCTTAAACGTTTTTGTTACTCTACAAAAACTTTGAACTCAAGAGTACAAACCATGGTTGTGATAGGTTAATTTGGAAGCATTCAAAGGACATCTATAAGGTAAACTCGGAACATCGAGTTGCAGTTAAATTGAGTAGAGATGGAGATTTGGTGGCAACCCAAGGAGATTGGTTGAAACTATAGAACCTCGAAATTTCAACAAAAGTGAAGCATTTTATGTGGCGACTTTTGTGAAACTGTCTTCTTACAAGTTCGCGACTTACTGATTGGGGGCTACAAATTGAAGATTTTTTGTGTTTGTTGTGTAGAGCCTGTTGAATCAACACATCTTTTCTTTGAATGTTTAAAGTTATGAAAGTGCTGGCAAGACTCTCGTCACCAAAAACCTACAAACAGTGATATAAAAGAGTGGTTCTTCAATTTGTGTAAAGACTTAAATGCGTCAGTCAATGAAGTGTCTATGAAGATGTGGTCTATATGGAACTTCAAAATTAATTTTTCATGGAAGAAGAGTGATCTCCCCTACCTCATGTGATAAGATATGGATTGGTACATTTTATGGGTTGAAGTGAGGAAGAAATCTTGCATTGGCAACAATCAGATCCCGTAACAGAGTACTGGCATGACATGGAATCCCCCGAGGTTGGTTGGAAAAAATGCAATATAGACGCAATGATATTCGAGCCTGAGGGGCTTGTGGGGGTAAGTGCAATAATTAAAGACTCAGAAGGTCAATTTGTTCAAGTGAAGACAAAAACATTTCAGTGTGGGTGTGACCCATTGGAAGCAAAGACAATTGACATAAAAGAAACAACGAGTTGGATTGACGAGTTAAGGATTGAGAATATAATTTTTTTAATCGGACTCGCTCTAATCGGTTGGAGAAATCACAAGAGATATCATTAATCTTCTTGAAGCAAGATAAGTGTTTCAGGATTGTAAAATATTGATGATAAGACATAACAAATGAAGGATCAATTATGTTAATCGACAAACGAGTTTTTAGTTGAATGAAATTTATCTTTGAGATATAAATAAATAAAAAAAGAGTACAAATCACGCTTAAAGATATTTCCTCGTCATTCATCCACCCAGCTAAAATTGGTGAAACTTTTAATTACCATTAGGAAACAAAAGGACAAGAGAGCAAGGTTGGTAGTAGTGATATCAAACAACACTAGTAAACTAGGACCCTCAAAATAAATAAATGAAAAAAAGACTAGTAAAGATATCGTACATTAGATCGTAGAAAGTGTTTGTTTGGAGCAACAACCCACATTGGAGAGACCTCTTCCACGCTTTATTCTGTTCAACCACACCGAAAAAGATTGGCACTCTAAAGCGTAGAATAATCTGCTTTAGGGTTTTTTTTTTTTTGGGTTTGATTAATCATGTTAGTGGGGCCTCTTGGATCATTATATGTTAAGTTAATGTGATATTTGTGTTAGAGTTTTCAAGAAAGTCTGCCCAGACGCACTGAAACACATGAGTCATGATGATAGCTCGTCAATGGAAGATGTCATCTGTCATCAATGTTTGGGTTTTAGGGCTATGAGTATGAGATGATGATATTGTTTGGCTGGCGCTTAATACTATTCTCTTCATTTTAGTCTTTCTTTCTTTACCCTCTTTTGGTCTTCTTCTTCTTCTTCTTCTTTTTTTTTTTTTTTTTTTTTTTTTTTTTTTTTATCAGAACGCTCTTTTGGTTTTTAGCCAAACATGGTTGGCCCTCGTCCTTCTTTGATATTTCTTGTTTGTTCTCATGTTGGGGCTTGTTTGAATTTTGTCAACCTTATTGGGCTTTGATTATATATAACTGGTGGAAGGTTTTGTTGAGGTGGACTCAGTAATCAAATTGACACTTGTTGGGGTTTCTGGGTGAAGTTCAGCTGAAGCTATTAATGATTTTGAAGTTGGGTTTTCATCATAGAGTTGCATAGTTGAAGGAATTGGGGGTTTTCTGAGCAAATATTAATCTATATTTCTGTAAGTTCACTGACTTTTTTCTTGTTTATCAGATAATCTATTTCCCTCTTTTAATTGTGGAATTTTTAAGTTTAATTGGTCTTTAAGATTGTGATCTTGACGTAATACTAAATTATTGCATTGTCCATCCAATTTTGTCTCCCTTAATATCTATGGCTTGTACGTTCTTCATCATTCATAATTTAATTTGTGCTGACGGCACTAAACATCTTACCTTGATAAAGATTTTAATTCATTGTCTGGTTTGATCGATTTTCAGTTCGCCTCCATGAATCCAGACTAACTTATCTTTATAGGTGTTCTCAATACTTCGGGACAACATGGGTTTAGGTTCTTACATTGAAATCCTTTCCGCGTTAGGCATTATTCAAAACCCATAAATTTCTTCGTAATATTTCTAGGACTTTGTAATCTTTGTTCATGGTTACGAAGAAGATATGGGTTTTCCAATAACTTAGTGAAGCTCAAATCTGCGTTTTCACGCAAAGATTATCCATCATCTAGTCTCTTGACAGAAACTATGGCTAATTGACATTTTCTCTTGATATTTAATAAATGAAACTCCTAGGTTCTTCTGTTTCCAAATTGAAACTCTAGTCTGTATGAAGTGCAATTCTATTGTTTTACATTCTTGATTGAAATTTTGGCATACTTGGATGAGTCATATACATTCAATGTTGTTTAATCCCTACAACCAAGCAAAACTTTGAATAAATTGTTGTGTTTATGTGTAAATCCCATTTGAGTTAAGATCGTCCTTGATGAAGATTTTGAATCTCAATTTTATTCAATTCTCACAACTCGAGATAAATAATCTGAAGCCAGACTCTCAGATGAAGATAGTGAGTGTAAAACCTGAAGAATCGACTGAAGTTTTTTACATCATGTAAGTAATGAATGGTAAATGATGTTGACACGTAATATGTAAATCTTGCATTGATCTCCAGGTGCTCATGCTTTGGATGGCTTATAACTGGTAGTCCAGCTGGTTCAAGATTTTGGAAAGTGAGTACACTAATCAGTAATTTATTACTTCTGGATGGGCAGCGATGTGGCTAAATTACCTTCACAAAATTTTGAAGTAAAGGTAAATGTTCATTCAATATTCTGGCACTACTGACCTTTAGTCCTTTCTTTTTCTTTTTTCTTTTAATCAAATTCTGTCATGTCTTTCAAATATTTAGTTTTTGCTTAGCATCAAAAGAGTTCACCAGTCAAAAATGGTGCACGAATTTGCATACTCATCAAGATGTTGTTATTGGTTAGGAGTATAGTCAAGGCATTAATAATGCGGTGTGGTCATGGAAATGTCATCTGAAAAACTTTGATGCTTTATTTTTTTTTCTTCTGTTTAATTGGACCACTCAAAAATAATTTGAGAAGACATTTTAATTATCTATGTGAAAAGCATTGAAGCTCATGCATCCATTGTATCAATGTTTACCTTTGAACCTCACACATTTTCTTTCAAAAATGACTTTTGTTATTCACATTTAACAAAGCAAATGTTGTTACATTTGTCAAGACACCACCGTCATTCTTTAATATTTAATTTTCATTACTGGGTACCTATGATATAAGTATACATGTGTTGTTGAAGTTCAAAACTTAAATAATTCAATGTGCTCTCTGACAAGAAATGCATTCTTTTTTTTCCCAGAGATGCTGTCAAGCCTGTCTCTTCCTCATTTTTCTTCCTCATACTAAGATCTAAGTATTAAAACTTTTTGGATTACTGCAGGTGCATACCTTAATGTGTACGGAGCTGGTAAAAGTTGTTGATAGGATATCAAAAATCTTGCCAGACATAGAATCTGCTCAGCCAAAATGCAGTTTGGGCATAGAAGCTTTATGCTCTCTGAATGTTGCTATGGAGAAGACCAAATTACTTATTCAGCATTGTACTGAATCCAGCAAACTGTACTTGGTATGCATTTAAAGGTTAAAAGTGATGTATTTCTTTTTCCTTTTTTTTATTTTCAAGCAGATTTTATTTAAATAAAGTGGAATATTTTCACAGTTACTGGCAACTTATATAGTTGCCTGACGGTTACACAGCAGTTTCAATGTTGCAAATGCATTCCTTGATGCTTTCTTGTTTAGATGTTAATTTCCTCCTATGTTGTGAAATTTGCAGGCAGTCACAGGGGATGCAATTAAGAAGAGGTGTGAAAGAGTAAAAAATGCGATGGAGCAAAGCCTCAGAGAAATTCAAACTATGGTTCCGATACTATTGGCTGCACAGGTTTGTGAAACTTTGTTCATGGAAGTAATGAGGCTCTACTGCAAAGGGAAAAAAAATTGGAGAATAAAGTCCTGCAATTTACTTTTACAATCTAATGATTTAGTTTAGTTTGAACAACCTTTTTTTTGTCTTTTAGTTTTGTAATAAAGTTCTCTTTTTGAAGCTTCAGTTTTGGTGGAATGTCTCACAATTATTATTGCTCTTGTTAAGTGCCTGTTTCCTTCTTATAGAATCCATGTAAATTACAGTTTTTGAACGCTCCACCAAACACAAAAAATGTAGCATTCGATCATGTTCAATAAGAAAAATTTTATGTTGCATCTCCTGCTGACGTGAGTCATGTTATTGTGTTATTGATATTAGTAGCATGATGTTAATTTGTGATAGTGCTTTGAAAAACATAGTCAACTTGCCAATGGCTTAAGGTTTTTTTAGAGGACCATCTTCATTAAAAGCCTTCTTTTCTTTTCTCATCTTTCTTTTTTTGTGCGCGAAGGGGGTTGGGGATGGTGTTAAGTGGTTTTTGGTGAAGAAGAAATTGTCCCTAATCTGAGTTAAAAATTACTCAGATTAGTATGTTCAACTTTATCAATGATCTTGATGGAACATAATTTCTTGAGCAATTGAATGTTAGGCTTTAACCTGACTAGAACTTGATCTTACAATATGCTCCCAGATTTTGAGGTGTAGCCTGAAGTTGGGATAATCAGTCTTGGTGTCCATTATCTCATTTAAAATTTATAACTGCTAGAGGTTTTCAAACCTGCTATTATACTATGGAGATCTGATTTTCATGTGACCTCCAACTGTCAAGAAAAAAACCATTTTGTTCGTTTATTTTTTGTGGAGATTCTACTGCACTTTGAAGAGTATATAGCCTTTTGCTTCTTTTAAAGTTTGACTCATTTCCTTGGGTTAATAGTTTGTTTGTTAAACTGATCTGAATGCCTTTTTCAGATTTCCGCAATTGCTGATGATCTTAAAGATATGAAGTTTATTATGGAAACCTGTGAGAAAGAGGCTGGCAATGCTTTGCTGGCATTGTTCCGACTGGGGGCAGGTACTGCTGAAGCTTCAGAGTTCAATGCTTTTAGAACTGCAGCCTTGAAATTGCATATCACATCCTCCAAAGAGCTGTTGATTGAGAAAAGATCCATTGAGAAGTTATTGAATAAAGTTTGTGATATCGACGAAAGGAAAGAAAGAATCCTGAAGTATATCTTATACCTCGTTAGGAAGTATGGAAAAACAATTATTTGTGAGAAAACAACGATAGCCAGAATTCATACCAAAGATCTGGCTCCTGACGTTGATCCACTTGATCAGGATGCTAAACAAAAACCATATCTAGAATTTTTTGGCAACGAAGTTCAAACTGATAATTGCAGTAAGCCCATGCCTCCTGAGGAATTCAAGTGCCCCATTTCAACAAGACTCATGTATGATCCTGTTGTGATAGCTTCTGGAGAAACATTTGAAAGGTTTTGGATAGAAAAGTGGTTTAATGAAGGTCAGGATACATGCCCAAGAACTCAACAGAAGCTGTCCCATGTTTCTGCTACACCAAATACTGCCATGAAAGATCTTATTTCAAAATGGAGCAGGAAATATGGGGTGACTGTTGCAGATCCATGTGCAAAAGGAACTCCTGCAGCACTTCACCGTTGTAAAACTTTGTCGACGAATTCCATTGCTAGCTTTGGCAGCTCTCTAAAGGATGTGCCTCTTAAAAATGATTACCACAGTGTATCTTTTGGCTCTTCAATTGTTAGTTTAAATTCATCCCATTCTAAAATTTTAGCTGGCTTAAATGAGGATTCCCCTCGGGAAGATGATTCTCAGACGTTTCAATTAAGTGGAAGGAACAACCATGATTCAGATGCAGACTTTCTTAGTAAACTTGATGAACTTCCTTGGGAATTGCAGTGTAAATTATTGGAGGAGTTCAAGCAAAACTTGGAAGGAAAAGGGACCCATTCTGTACTCTCTACTAGATCTTTCAAAGCACTGGTCAGATTTTCGAAAGATGCATGTGACAGGTGTGATGTACTTGCACTGCGAGTTGGAGCTCAAGTACTTCTTATGTTCGTGAGCAAGAGCAGGTAATTTTGATTTTTGGTTTTTTAATTATTTTCCTTAATAGGAATTGTTGCCATGACTTGGATTTGCTATTACTATCATTTATATAATCTATTCTAGTTGTTTTCAAAAAAAA
This sequence comes from Stephania japonica, assembly GCA_039657345.1. Lineage (NCBI taxonomy): Eukaryota > Viridiplantae > Streptophyta > Magnoliopsida > Ranunculales > Menispermaceae > Stephania > Stephania japonica. The sequence goes on along the minus strand of CM077559.1, from coordinate 9,029,350 downwards.
AAAAAAAAAATCTATTCTAGTTACTTGACCGGTTGACCTGTTGATCTCTTGATTGTGATTTAACTTACAGCCTACTTAGAACTTAGTAGCTGGCTAGTTGCCTAGCACAAAAGTTGAATATGAAAAGAACAATTATTGTTGTTTTCATTGATAGGATTGGTACTTGAATCATATTTAATTTATTACAATTATTTTTGCCACTACTACTATTATTGCTGCTAAGCACACCATGAAGTGCATTAAATTGAGCGGATTGGAAGAGTTTCATCCATGTAACCGCCCCCAACTAATTTGGACTAGAGGCTTGTTTTTTTTTTTTTTTTACTTCAGTGGGAATCGAACCACGATCTCCCGAGGTTTTGCCTTTTTGGCAAGTGATGTCTTTACCATCTCACCTGAGAGGCTTTGATTGGACTGGACGCTTTGTTGTTGCTGTAATATTATTGTCATTGCTGCTACTGTGATTCTTACTATTATCTTAGACTTAAAAATCACAGTTTTTATGCATCTTGTCTTAAATAACTGAGAAATTCTGAGAGCTAAAAAGTTTGCCTGGCCAAAAAGGGAAACTGTAAAAGATGCTAACAATTCCTAGATAAATCTTACACAATCCAATGATCAAACCAGATGGATACTTTGATTCAGCTCATACACTATTAATTATGAAGAAATGATCCACAGGTGACGAATCTAATGACTTGAACAAGCTCTTGCACATTATAGCCACTCGGTTCAAATCTTGCTTTTTTTTTTTTTTTTGTGTGTATTACTTAAGTTTGCTTCATGGTTAGGTTTTTCATTCTTTCTTGCCCAATTTGCTTAATACTGTGGTAGTCTGTCTGGGGAGGGTGTGTGCATGTGCGACCCGTGCTGCATTCATGCCTCCAGGATTAACCTCTTATTTTGGCTGTTGCCTGCAGAAATGAAATACAATCCTTATGTGAAGAGGCATTTCATCTCTTGGTGATTTTTCTGGATTCTGAAATTACTGAAGAAGCCTTAGCTATCACACAAGTGTTGTCTGGTGATCCGGATTGTCAATCAGAACTGGTTGCCGCCGGTGTTCTTCCTCCCATCATAGGGATCTTAGACTCTCCATTGAGAAAATTCCAAGCTGCTTCTGTCAAAATACTGAATGATCTGTCCTCAAACAGCAAAGTTGACTCTGAGATTATACGCTTGGGTAGCGTTCCAAAGTTGATTCAACTGTTGTCTGATCGCTTGGTTTCTAAACTCTCTGTACAAATATTGAAAAATTTATGCAAAACCGAGGAGGGCAGGATCGCAATTGCTGAAACCAAGGGTTCTATAGCTTCTGTTGCAGAACTACTTGAGAGTGGCAATCATGAGGAGCAAGAACATGGGGTGGACGTTCTCCTTTCTCTTTGTTCTCACAATGTCAAGTATTGCCATCTTGTCCTGAATGAGGGTATTATCCCATCGCTCGTTACCATATCTGTCAATGGAAATGACAGGGCAAAGGAAATTGCATTGCAGTTACTTCGGCACTTGCGAGATACGGCATACGATGATCATCAGGAAAATTCAGTTACCATTGACGTATCACCAAATCCTGAATTGCCACAAGATCCTGACAACTGCTTTGTGGAGAAGAAATCACCTTCTAAGCCTGCTAAATCGTTTATGAAAAGAACCAAAAAATTTTTGAAACAGAGATTGTCTTTGGATTTATGTTGACCTGGGCTTTACTGAACACACGATTTATAGTGCCAACAACATGCCTGGCGAAATCTTTCACAGTTTCACGAAGGAGTTTCATTGCATCTAAAACTCTTTCAAGCTTGAGTGGAAGAAGCGAACGAAGCTGAGTAAAAAGCTTTTACTCAGCAGCAAAGGCAAGCTTGTAGTGATTCCGTCGCAGAATAGCAGTTAGTATGGTTACTTGTTTATATTGTTATACAAGGTATATAGCAGGTTTTTGATAGTATATGTGAATTTTGGTATTTATAGTGATAGGTTATAGTGTCCATGGTATTTGTATATATGAGTTGTTTGTGATAATCATAGTAAAATGAATAGGAAGAGGAATGATCTTTCCATGTTATTGTAATTGTGCATATTGTAATGTTTATATCATTTGGGTCCATATTTGTAAAAAAAAAAAAAAAATAATTACTAAGTACATCATTATCTGATAAAATCAAGTGAAATGGAAGCAATAAATTAATGTAGTCACACCATGGTTCTCAGCTAGTTCGAATTAAGATTTTGTTGTTGTTGTTGTTGTTGTTGTTGTTGTTGTTGTATTTTATATTTCAACTACTTGTGGATTGTGATATGGAGTTGGTAATTACAAGCGATTGATGAAGAGGAGGGAAGATACGTAAGAGCATCTCAACGGTAAATGTGGATTGTAGGAGAGCAACGTGCATGGAGAGGATGTCCATTTAGGTGACTAAAATAGACATTGGAGGCCAAAAGTTCTCTCCAATGCACAATGTGCATGGCAAATTTCTTTGATGAGGTACTTAATATCAACATTTATTTTCTTAAATATTAGTATTATATAAATTTTTTCGTTGAGGCGCATATACAATAATACAAGGTGTTACGATAGGGAGGGCTGCAGGTAGAGATATTTGCTCTTGGAAATTTACAAGTACGGGGTGTTTTTCTGTCCGGTCGGCATATCATTCTATTGTCTCAAGAACACCTGAAGAATCCGATTGGTGGCACTTCATATGGAAGCTCACATGTCCTCAAAAGTTCAAAATTCTTCTTTGGCTGGCAGTACACGATCATCGCCTACATACCCCAAGTCTTAGCTCGCAATATTTGGTTCTCTTGTTGTGCACAAGCCTTAGATTCGACCTTCTTTCAATGTGACAGTAGGCAATGGCTCCTCTTGTTGTGTTCTGCATCGTCACACCTCCTGACACTGAAACTTCTGACTACTCAATGGATTATTTGGACCTCTCGTAATGAAGAAACAATTGCGGAATCATCTCTGCAGCTACAATCTCTTGTCTGGAGATGGAGATATCTCTTCAACTGGGTGAAGGAAGCCTTTGCAGTAGAGTGCCATCCAACCCCTATAAAGCCTATTCGATGGATCTCCTGGATACCACCCTCCCCATGGTGGACCGAATTGAATACGGATGGATGGGGCTGCGAAAGGAAATCCAGGGCCAGCCTCCTTTGGGGCACTTTTGAGAAATGAGAATGGAGAGTGGATTCAAGGTTGTTGTGGTCGCTTGGGCTTGGCCACCAATGTCATTGCAGAACTTTCAGGTATCAGAGAAGGACTCCTATTGGCATCCCACCTGCACATTCAGCATGTGATTCTTGAGTCTGATTCTGCTAGTTCCATTGTTGGAATAAATTCCATAGATGAACTTGCATGTTAATAATAATAATAATAATGTATTGCGAGCTATCACGTAAGGTTAAGTCTATTAAAAGTAATTTAATTATGTTTGGACTTTAAATGTATCTGGAGGGTGTGGACTTATGATGTGTAGAGACTAAGGGTATTTTCTAGTTTTATGATGAGCGAAACTGAAAATACAAATTAGCGTTTCCTTTGTGTTACCCTATATAAAGCAGTTATAGTCCCGGCCCAAGCCACACAATCGACATATGATTCTATTCTGCACCCATCACAGTTAGAATGCTTTTGAGAAAGGAAAATGATATTTTGACACACTTTGGGTACATACATTTGATACACAATCGTCCGGATTTTCTTGAGAGTCGTACTACACACATCAAAATGAAATCTGAACCATTGTGTATTGAATGTATGTATCTAAAGTATGTCAAAATATCATTATCCTTTGAGAAATACTTAGGTTCTCAAACAGAGAGTTGTGTTGGTCTAGAAGATCAACTGCAACCAATCAATCGTTTCAGCAATATATTCAGGTACGCTTCCGCATTTTGCTTATTTTAAGATCAATGGTTTCTCGCATAAGTATTTTGTTGGCTAAATCCAACACCATCGCCTTGCTTCAACAAGAAGAGTATATGCATCACCCACCTGGTGCACTGCTACAAGACTGTAAAAATCTGATACAAAGCTTCCTACAGTTTCGGATCCAACATACCCTTAGGGAAAGGCAACTCTCTATATAGAGTTGAGGCCATCTCCAATCACAACACTAAAATGGTGCAACTTTTGCACCATTTTAGTGTAACTTTTACACTAAATTTTAAAACTATCTCCAACCCACAACACTATCTTTTACACTATCTTATTTTATTATTATTTTATTTATTATTTTATTCTTTTCTTAAAATTGAATCTTTTATATATTTTAAATATATTGCTCTACATATTAATAAAATTAATTTATTAAGATTAATCAATTACTTATCTAATAAATAATTAAACAATAAATTAATATGTGCCTTTACCAATATAAATTAAAATGCATTTATAAAAATATAAATATTAAGGCTAACACACGAAGGTTCAATAAAAATGCATGTAGGTTTTTTTAATTATCTAATAAAGTATTTTGTATGTTTTTTTTTTTAATTTTAGTTATATATGCCTTTAACTATTTACAAATTAACTTATTTTTTTAATATTAAGATAAATACTTTAAAAATAAAAATAGGTACAATACACAACTTTTTTTTGGTGAGCATACAAAACATATTTAAATAAATCATAAAATTTATGTACTAATTAAATTAATATGGATTATTTAAAAAATATTAAAATAATTAAGATAATTATAAAAATACATTACAAATAAGGTAACTATTACTTATAAAAATAAAATAATTAAGATAACTATAATTATATGTAAAAAAAAAATAGCACGTGAACAGTGTCGGCACTGTAGCTGTGCGCCATCCACGTGGGATGGCGCACACCAAAATGGTGCTGGGTTGGAACAATTCCAATTTTGCCCAGCGCCAATTTTGCCCACATGGCATCCCAACCAACGCCATTGGAGATGTCCTGACTATACCCTTAGCGTTTCTATCTTCTTTGTTTTTTTCTAGAGATAGTAGTGTCTTTTTGTATTGGTATTTATAAATATTTTTAACCTATATATTAGTATAGTCAAAAGCGCCTTGATGAGATGGTAAAGACATCACTTGTCAAAAAGCAAGGTTTCAGGAGGTTGTGGTGAAAAAAAAAACCTATATATTAGTATAGGTATTTTTTTTGAGAAATAGCATAGTCTGTATGTACATACCACTTTGTGTTGAAATCAAATTGATTCTCTCCCACACCTGTTCTTCCTTGTTTTTTTCTTACTTGCGCCATCTTTTTCAGTTTTTTTTATCCCCTTTTTTTATGAAAGGGTGTGGCCGAGGCTGTGTATCGCTTTATCTAGAAATAGAGGGTGCGATTCACAATGACTATGGATTTTTTTTCATGCAACCTCAGCAACACGTCTTAAATTCACAGCCCCATTGGAGATGATAAAGGCAACATGCCAGTGAATTAATTAATGACGAAGGAGGGTGAAATATAGAAATCGAAAATGCTAGGATTGCCTGGTGATTGTGTCTATCCATTGTGCATCAATTTGTGTGCACACGCATCCTAATGTATAAATGGATGGACATAATCACCGAGGTGTCCATCCTGGGTGTTTCATCCTGGTCTTTCTAGCATTGCTCTAAGAAATATAGAAAATCAAAGATGTGTAAAAGAAATATGGAATTATAAACGTACTAATAATATGTATGTACAAAGCACAACAACATAGCTGGAGTAGCTCAGTTGGTTAGAGCGTGTGGCTGTTAACCACAAGGTCGAAGGTTCAAGCCCTTCTTCTAGCGTTTATTTTAATTTTAATTTTTAAATTTTTTTTCCTGACAGAAATTAATTTGTTTTTAAAACAGAGTTAGTGTTTGAGGGGTAATTGAGAGTATTTTAACGACTTTTTTTTTTTTTTTTTTTTGTAATCTAATTTTATTTCAAATCATTTAGCAAGTACATCAAAAATCATTAACAAGTACATCAAGAAGAAATGAGGGTGCCAAGAGTATTTGAAGGGCTTAAAAGCTATTATTAGGTGGGCATGTAGATTTAAAAATATAATTAAGCGGTGAAATTAGGGGTGACAACTCTATTTTTCTTAACAAGTGATTCTAATAAGAGTTAAACCTAGAATCTCTTTCAATCTTACCTTTCAACAAAGTAATGTCTTTGTTGAATTGGTAATGAACAACGACTACTAGAAAAAAATTGAACAAAGAGGCAAGGTTTCAAGAGGTGATGGTTGGATTCAAAGAGGGGACACGGCCACAGGCACACGTAAAATGCACCTGAAAAAAGCGATTTTGATGAACAAAATCGCAGAGTGGGAAGGTTGTAAGTTTTGAATCAGGAAGGTTTCGCTGAGGCGATTGTGTTGTGTTTGTTGTTGGATGGCGACTGAATCAGATGGAGAAGAAGAAGGAAAGCTAATCGGTGGAAACCAACATCTAGTTGTCGAAGACGACCTTCGCGAGATGGCCAAGAAGGCCGCTTGGAGTGTCAGCTCTTGCAAGTCCGGCAATGGCGTCCAATTCCTCCGCGACGACAACCTCGAAACCTACTGGCAGTACGCGCTTGCTTACTTCTTCTGTTACTTGGATCTTTTTTAGGGTTTCAGGTTCTATCTTTTTCTTGCAATTGAGGTTTTTAGGGCTTTTGTGTGATCTGATCAGATCGGACGGCGCGCAGCCTCATCTAGTGAACATTCAGTTTCAGAAGAAAGTGAAGTTGCAAGTGAGTTTCTACTTGAATGATTGATTGAATGCTTGGCATTGAAAGTTTTGATTGAATTGGGAGTTGTTTCTTGGATGCTCAGCTTGTTGTACTCTACGTGGATTTCAAGCTGGACGAGAGCTATACGCCGAGCAAGATCTCCATTCGTGCCGGCGACGGGTTCCATAATTTAAAGGTGCTTGTTTGGATGTGTAATTCTTCTCTGCATTGCTTGAAAAGCTGCAAAAATCTGCGGAATTTTCGAATGCGAATGCTTGACTATATTTAGTTAGTGATTCTTCTTGTTCCTGTTGCAGGAAATAAAAACCACGGAACTTCTGAAGCCTATCGGTTGGGTTTACATATCCTTGTCTGGAACTGATCCGCGGTGAGCCTGTCTTTATCGCTCGTGTGTATAACATCCTATTGTTTGCTTATGTTTTTGGATCCTCATTTTTTGCTTTTCATTTCTATTTTGGTGGTAAGCGACAATCACTATTGATTGAAACAAAGATAAAGTAACGTCGTCATTATAGAAATAACAATTGGAAGCTTGTAATTGAAAATGTTGCGGTAGAAATGGAGAACCCGCAAGGAATCTTCATTGCTTGAGAATGGCAAAAGGACTGGATTAGTTATAAGCTAGATACATAGAATATGGTTGAGGATAGGCTTCACAAAGAGTTGTTTTTGTTTGTTTTATTTTTAATTTATATTGCTTGATTTACTGTATTGACTATATTAAATTCTTATTGGCAATTTGGCGATTTTCTACAATTAATGCTAAGAAAGATGAAACAAGGAGTTGTGCAGAAACTAGTTACACAGTAAGGTCGAACTCTATTGTCGTTTGACTAATTTGTTTGTGAGCATTGAATTGAATTCCATTTTATCCTTTTCAAGATGGACTGGCTATTAGAAAAAACTTTGGTTTAATATTAAAGATGCTTGATGAGAGAAATTGAAATTTTTTCTAACCTTGTGTATGGGGAATTACATTCTAATTTAATGATGGGATACTTTGGCCTTCCATGCAGAAAAAATCTGTAGTTTCACCCAGAAAATGTGCCTTTAATAGCATCTCATGTTTAGCATTGGTTACTATCTCTTGCAGGGAAACATTCATCAACACTTTCATGCTGCAAATTGCTGTGTTGTCCAATCACCTTAATGGAAGGGATACCCATGTACGCCAGATCAAAGTTTATGGACCGCGACAGTATGTCACTAAAGTTTTCTGTTTGTGTTTGATAAACATCATTTGCATAGCATGACACGTGCATTTTTTCTTTTTCCAGAAATCCCATCCCTCTCCAACCATTTCAGTTCAATTCAAGGGAACTCATTACTTATTCTCTTGTGAGATGAAAATTATCCTTTTTTGGGGATGGACGACTGAAACCATCTGGATGGATAAAAGAACCAACCAAGTAGCTATTTTCAATTGAGATGTTCGGGGACAACAGAAAGATTCCATTGACTGGCAGTTCCTCTGTGCACTGTATGTATTTTACTGTTGATTAGCATGTACACTTCATGTTATTTGCTTAAATTCATTTACCTACTTAGTCTGGTCTCTGTTAGTCATCTCCTTTCCTATAATGATACTGTATTAGATTTTTTTTTTTTTTTTTTTGAAGATTTATTGACCTTCAAGTTATATTTACAGTTTGGGCTCCTAATCCATTAGTCTGTTCTGTAGTTTAACTAGACGCTTTAAATAATATAATACACCTTAAGATGCATTCATGAAGATCAGAGTTTTCAATCTTGGTAGTCCTTGGTATAGTGATTAGTGGATTGCAGTGAGCTTTGCTACTGATTCCACAACTGATGGTGATGGCTATAGAAATCTAACTAATGACATAGACTGAAGTATACATGCAGATTCTATACTGCTGCATATGAATCTGTAACAAGGATATAGAGCGATGTTATCCTAACTAGTGAGAGGATAGAAGTACGTATGGAAGTGAGTGAACATAATGAATCTTTCAAATGTTGATGAAAAAGTAGTATTTAGTAGTTGTCTCATACATGTACTACCCTCTCCCTCTATTGATGCAGTTCGATTGTCATTGGCATTCTATACTGTCCTTTCAAGTAGTTCCTTAATTGTCATGATTTATGTAGTTTCAATAGTTAGAGATGCATTTTAACTTCATCTGCAAGATCTGATTGTCTGAATTTTTCTACTCTAAAAAGTGAATTTCTTGTTGTGCTCTATCTCATAAGATATTGAAATCCTGACTCTATCTTAAGAGAAAAAGGAACTAAAAAAATGTTGTCTTGTTGTGATGTCAGAATCAAGGTATCTTTTCGCATCTATGTCGAAATAGGAAACAAACTGTTACAGAGCCGGTGATTGGAATTAATCTGTGTCAGCCCCTTTTACCAGTGAAGTTAAATGATTTATATCTCTTTTGCCAGATACCATCTTAAATACCATATATTGTTCTCTATACAATAGTCATAAAGAAATGCCTTAGCAAATTGAACAGATAGAATATGGCTAGTGACGTTTGAAGCAGAAGAATACTGGAAAACAATGAAGGATGCCAGGAATGAAATGTAGAACCTACTAATGGATGGTTTTTCATATTTGATAGTGGAAATATTTTCGAAGTTGCTCCTGAGGGTACTTATTTCTTCAACTGGGCTGGTTTAATTTAGTAATATTTCCAACGAATTTATTTCGTATTTGTCAAGTGAAAATATGAGTCATGACTATTATTCAAGGAATGTACTAGTTGATTATGCAATGTTGAGAAACATTATACTTGATTATACTTATTTGTATACCTACTAGTAGCACACCAATATTTGACAATTGAACTGCATTTATAGAGGGAGAGGGTAGTATATATATGAGACAATTTAGAATTGCTTATGGCCTGGTGTTATAAATCTGGATTTAGGTAAACTCTTGTTATAGTTTAACATTCATCATTAGTGAATGATGTACATGCTTTTTGGGCGATTCCTGATAGGTTAAATCCTCCAATATAGGGTTCAAACCTTGCTGGGTGCAAAAGTTGTTTCTTTCCTATCAAAAAAGAAAAAAAAATCCTCCAATATAGGGTAAAATTACAAAATCCTCCTTGAGGCTTGCCATAAAATCCACTTTAGCCCCTCTCAGACCTTTTCAACAATTGCAAGAACGCACTAACTTAAAAATGACCTGCAAATGTCATCAAAACAGGTGTTATATAGCTTTTTTTTTTTGTTCAAAAATGTAATATAGGCTCTTTCTGCAGTAATTTGATTCCTAAGTCTTGAGAACTATGCATTTTGAGTAATGAACAATATACCCGGAGGACTAAGATCATATTTTCTTAACAAATTGATGGACTTGAGCTCATATAAGGATAGGGTAAACATCTGGGGGACATTTGTAGTTTACTCTTTGATATATTTTCTTTCTGTTTCAACTTTCATTAGTTAGGACCTTGTCAATTCTTACTTGATCGACAATATCATTCTTTATAATTGCTGGAATCGTATTCAAATAAAATGACAGCTTAATTCCCATTAAGAATCTTTTTATTTTGTGGCTTTTATCTTCCAGATGTATGAATAAGAATTTGTGCTTAAAGTTGTCCAAATGGACATTTACTAGATGGTTAATTTAATACTTTTTTCTTTGTGATGTAAGAAGTAGAATTTATGCTGAAAGTTGTCTGATCTGTGCTCATGAAGTTAATTGAAACAAACCACGTCTAAAGGGTTGCTCAAGAGATGAGATATACTGATTTAGTTCAGATGGTTAATAGCAATAGGTTCACCACAGTGCTGCCTTGTCTTTGGAGGGCTATTGAGTAGTTATTGAATTTTTATTTTTATTTGCTGACCTTCTGTGAGAGAGAGTTTTGGGATAGGAGAAGTTGCTTTTCTACCAGGAAAATATGGTTGGATTGCCCTACTTTTGTGGGAATCTTTTCTGCGATATTACTTCTTCTGGAAGATTGAAGAAGGTTAGAACTTTTACCATTTTGTTTCTACTCTATATGAATTATTTGGTTTGGGAGGAATAGAGCAACATTTGAGGATGTTAAGAGAGCAACTTGGGGAGTGCCAGTGACCAGTAAAACTGGGAGTGCATTTGCCACTGGAGCTGACTTGATTGTAATGAATGTATTTTAATTTGACTAGTCATGTAAAGATTTTAGTTCTCTGGGAGGGACCCCTAATCCTTCATATGTAGCTTCTCTTACTGCATCTTCTAATCTTTAATTTATAATATAATTTTATGTTTGTTGTTGTGAAATAGCAGTATATACAGTGACCATTTAAATAGGAGTAGAACTTTTGTGGACATGCTTGTGAATTAGGAGCAGTGTGAATGGATTCTTTACTTGAACGATGAACGGAGTTTTATACATTTTCCTAATTTACTATGTAGTGCTTGTTTTCAGGACTGCGACTAGCCATCTTTATCCAATAAAAGGCATGAAACTTTGGCGTTAGATTTAGATTCTTCTTGTTCTTGTAGAACTTATTTGAGGGGCAACCGCGACCATGAAAGTGTCTCATCATATAAGCCAACTGTAAAGTGCTTGAGGAATGCATACCGGATTGGATATGTTATTTTCAATCTTGGCTTAATAGGAGAATTAAGTTATGGACCTATGTTGTTGAAAGGGACGTGGGGCTACTTGAAATTTGGTTTCGGGGTTCGCTTTTCCTGATGAGAAAAATCAATGAAATTTAGGATCAATACAGCATGATTGTTATTCATTTTCCGTCATTGAATCCAAACTACAGTTTTATGATTGATATACCTGTTGTCTAACCTTTTCTTAGCCTCTCTTTACTTTGACCTAACTAATCTCATTGGAGCTGATTAGATGCTTCAACCTCATAATCCGAGGAAATTTTAAGCAGAGATACAACATCCTCTAGCTTAGTTAGAGTTACGATACTCACCTCGTATAATACATATCTCGTTGCTAATGCACCACACTTCTTTGGGGACAATATCAGTGTTGGGGGAGATTGCCCGCATGTGTGGGTATGTGATGCGGATGTTGTGCCTACAAATGAGAAAATTAATATGGTAGCAAAGCATATGGTACTCACACCTTTAATCATACCGAGGCCTTTTGAGCTAAAACTTCACACTTATGAGTTGAAGACGGTTAAGTTGGAGACAGTATCGATGTTGGCAGAGGAGGTCCACGGGCTCGCACTCGTGCCTGTGGCGTGCCCATGAGAATTTGATACGGTATCAGAGCTCATGGTTTGAATGGGACCTTAGAAAAAATCTCCCTGGATCATGTGACTTTAGGTTTATGGGGGAGTCTTGAAGATGTGTGGACCGAAAGTTAGTCCTACATCGATTAAATATAACTTCATAAAAAAGTACATAATTGATTTAATTCCTCCCAAGTAGCTAAAACCCTACGCCTATGAGTTGAATGTAGTTAAGTTTGGGACAATATTGGTGCTAGCGGATGACATCCACAGGCTAGCGCGTTAGAATTTGACACATCCGCAAGATTTCTCACAAGAAAAAATAAATCAAATATAAAACAATGGACGATTCATATAGTACTTGGTTTAAATTCTATTCCTTTTTCTTTACATAAATCTTGTCCCTTCTTAGTAAGTACAAGGTTGGCGCCGAAAACAAGTCATTTTTAAAATGCATTGAAAGGAATACATGCATGATCCATAAGCATCAATTTATTAAGTTGGTTGACAAATTAAACGATGGAGAGAAGTGTTGAGATCAATGAAGATACAAAGCAGTAAAAGAGTTACTTTGAAGCTACTGAGAAGAGAATCTGATGCAAAGTGACGCCAAGTCTCTCTTTTCCCTTGGTCCGTCTTTTGAACAGTATGAAACATTGTGACTAAACATTAAACAAACTTAATATGTCTATCTCCTTGCAGTCTCAAGTTTTGCTTTAAACCTCTCAATCTCATAAACATCCTACTATTTATCTTTTACTTTTTGGAATGGACGATAGCTTTTGGATGATCCACCATGACCCCATCGAATCATCCAAACTTCTAACATTCAAACTTTATGTAGAGCATACCAACGATGGTCTCATTATTTCTCCATTCATCGAATAAAGAAGTGCTGAAACTCAATGTCCTTTAACCAAAAATCTCAAATTAGTATATAAAAATTACGACTGGATCAGACTTCATTGATGGGTCACCCGAGTAGAATATCTATGTTGTTGTCTCTAGTTAAATTATTGGGTGATGTCAAAATTGAGCTAAGTGAGAGAGTTTGATCTATGCAGCTGACCCTAACCAATTTTTGAATGAATGTTTTTTGTTGTTTTTACAATGCACAAAACTAACAAAAATTCGAGAAAAACCTTGTGAAAGAAGAAAAAAGGCAAGGAAGTAAGAAATAGGATGCTAAAGAACGCCTAGGAAGGCAATAGGAATCTGTTTTTTAAAAAATGTGAAGTTAAAGTTGGTTAGAGAGAGAAGGCAAGAAAGCAAAGAAAGTTGAACCAAGTAGCAGTTGTAGTTGTCCAAAATCAAATCAAAAACCTCCCAATCACTTCCAAGTATCTCTCATCAATCCTATATATACCGTTCCCACCTCTCCATAGTTTCTCATTCAATCCTCTCAACATACAATTCATTCAAATTCAAAACTCATAACCCCCTCCAATGGCAGACCAATCAAGCCGACAATCCTTTCGCTTTCGGCTTCCTTGGGTGATCAGCGCCGCCGCCTCCCAAGCTCCCCCTTCCCGTGCCCCGGAACCTCAGCCTTCCGCCACCTCTGTGCCGCTTCTTCGCCCCCCATTCCGCCCACCCGGAGCCGCCCCTCCTCGCCCATTCATACCAAGAACTGAGTCCATGTCTATCCCTCCATCACGTGTAGTGTCTCAGCCATCCTCACCAACTCGTCCATTCCAACCACCACAACCAGCCCAAGTACTCTCCCTCCCTCCCTCCCCGGCTCGTACCGCCACCGCACCGGCTTCACGAGCGGGGTCCCAGCCCCCTCGCCACCTAAACCAACTCCTCAGCCTTCCCCACCTCCCCCTCCCTCTCCCTCCCCCTCCCCTGCTCGACCTGTCATTGCCACTTCTCCACCCCCACCAACACCTGAAAACAAAACACTATCTCCTCAAGCACCCCAATTGCCATCACCATCAAAGATAGCTGATCAATTGAAAGCTCAAGAGATTCGTTCACCTGTCTCTCTGGGCATTCCTCGATCGCAGCAATTGACGCCGAGATCTGTCCCGGCAGTTGAGACGAAGGCTCATCAGAGTCCACCACCATTGTCCCTGCCTCCACCAGCCCTGTTTCCTCAGCCAGAGAAGGTACCAAAAAGTGAGACTCTCACCAATGGTGTAATTAGGCCTACTACCACTTCTACCACTACTACATTGATTGAACCATACAAGCCCCCAAGAATTGCTCCAACAGAGGAGCCAGAGCAGAGAACCATATCTGAGCTTCCAAGCACCAATCTGGACAAAAAGACCCTTTTTGGGAGAAGAGTTGTTGCTGGTGTTGGGGATCCTCTAATTCACAAGGACAGATCACCCCCTTCACCACCACCAAAAGGTCCGAACCCAGCCCCCACAACAATGAGTGAGTCTCAACAAAACTCAACTCAGCCCAAAAATACCCCCACAATCCAAAAGAACATCAAGGATGATGTTTCGAGGCTGGTTCACAAATATGGGCCCGGACACACAAAGCACCACAACAACTCATCAGAGGAAGAAAAAGCCCAGTAAGCGTGATCACTCTGGCAGGGGAAAATAAGGGGTCCATAATGCAGTTGGGCTCCCCAAACCAACTCCCTAAAAGAGATGGCCCAGTTCACATCCATAGAGGGTACAAGCTAAACCAAGAGCACTACTCAGAGTCCATGACCACCGACGGCGAGAGTAGCTCCAAAGACACCAAGAAACCAAAAGAACAAAAAGGGAAAAGCAACAAAGAGGAGACTAAGACGAGCAAGTCATTTGTGAACAGCAATGTGCAGGGCATCAACAATTCCATCATGTTCAACAGTTCCTATAGTGAGAGGAGTCCAGGGGTTCATTTGACCCTGTCTCGCAGTGTTGGGCGCGGCAGTGAAGGGCCCACTACTGTTGAGGCTCGCAGAGCGGACTTTAGGGCCACTGAGGCCCAAAAGCTGACTTATGACCCCACTGTGCGGAGGAGGTGCCTTAGAGGCCTGTTTTCTGAGCCGATTGAGTCTGACCCGGATAATCCTGGCAAGGCAAGGCGTCATGGGTGCCGCTACAATTGCTCTGAAGAGAAGAAGAGCGATGGGAGTGTTTGAACTTTGATTTGATGAGAGTGAATGGGATTAGTGTGTTGGGGTTATGATTTGATATGTGATTGTTAAGGGGGGTAATGAAAACTATAATAAGAGAGAGGCTTTGTTAGGCCTCTATATATCGGATCGTTTTCGTTTTCCTTTTGAATGTAGGAGTATTTGTAATGTTATGAGTTATGTTTTAATTAAAACTATACATATATATTATGTTAGTGTAGCTTAAAATTAATAAATCAAGTTTTCATGTTGCTAGACTACATGATTCACTGATTTATGATATTCTAAGGGAAATGGACAGGAGATAAAATGTAGTTTTCAACCACACATTTCGAAATAATGTTTGTGCAGACCACATGGCTAAGAAAGTTTTTCAAAGTGATGTTGATTTTAAGATTTGGGAACATATTCTCAATCAAATTTTATGTTGCTAGAGCATGATATCCTGCAGTTACAGATGTAACCTAGACCATATTTGGTATTTGCTAATAAAAAAAATAAAAATAAATCAAGGATTGTTGGGGATATCGAAATATAGTCTCACATCAATTAAGTTAAACTTTGTAAGAGGATATAAAGGGTGGATGTCTTTTCAAATAGTACTAAGTAATACTTATATAGTATGAATTCTTTTAGAGAAAAACTTCACACTTTAGTCGAAAGTAGTTAAGTTGGGAACAAAATCTAATATTTATAAGGGTTCAAAATTCCCCTAATTACTATTGCTGCTACATAATGTATCTATGTATCAAAATTATGTCACTCGATCAATCATTTGTTCATTTAGAATTGAAGTGATCAAAACCAAAAAGAAAAAAAAAATAATAAAAAAAAATAATAATAATAATATTACAACCACAATCAACTCTTTATCATCACAGTCGTCCTTGAGGAACTGAGTTCACCGTAGTCTATTCCAACATATTGTTTCTCCTTAACATAAAATCTATATATCTCTAAGTTGGCTCCAGATCAAAGATAAAATCATTAAACTGCCACAAGGGCTAAGCTTGCTTCTTTTGGAGCATTGGCAAAAAGTGTTTATTCCTTCAGCCCTTCCCACCCACATTTTTATCCGTCTTACCAATCTTCAAAATGTTAAACATATTTTTACAACATCGTTGTTGATAGATGTGTTGTCAAAACTTATTAAAAAAGTAATTAATACATAAGTAAATATTATTTTTTAAATAAATTTAACAAAAATTTTATGATGTTGATCATACTATATTATTAATATTATATTATTTGATAAATCATTTCATATAGATATTTAAAATTAATAATATGCTATAGCATGTCAATTATATATTGATTAAGCTTTAACAACGTGCGTTGCTTTCAACATCCAAAAAAAAAACAACTTTGCTTTCAACAACATTTAAAGAGTCATAAAATATACATTAATTTCTTTTAGTGGCAATTTTTGGTCACCAAGTACTTGTGTATTAATAGGAACTCCTTGTTAGGTATTTTAATTCTTTTTCCTACACAAACTTATACAAGAATATGCATGGAAACGAAAACCATTGATCAACGTGATAAGAACAGAAATTGCTCTCAAAGAAATAGAATTAGATATGGTAAATGGTGCTTTGAAGATACTATAGAGTCAGGGTTAAGTGGTCAACTCTAAAGGGGCGAGTAGAGGCGACTGCCCCCTCCCTTTAGGGCCCCACATTTTTCAAAAGTAATTATAATATATACAAAAAATATAGTTTTTGCATAATTACAAATTTATTACAATTAATTAAGTGATAAAATTCTTTAGCAAATTCTTTATGCACTTTTTAAATTAAATTTTAAGATTTTTTTCTACTTTGGCTAGTAATAGTTTCACCTTATTCTCTTATAGTTATTTATAGACCTTATTTATACTCTCATTTGCACTTTGTAATTATATATAGTTACTTTTTTACTTTTTTTTGGAATTATGGTTAGACTTTGCTTTTTTTAATTTTGAAATGTTTTGAGGGTGTGTTTTAGATGCTTTGATGATGTATGTTATTGAGCATTGATTCAGCAATTTTTTGTATGATTTGCATCGTCTAACAAAGTTGAGAAGGTCCAGTTCTTTCTTTCATGGTGCGTTTTTTTTTTCTTGGATATTTGTGGATGTTGTTTAATTAAAGACATTAGATTTGTTATTTTAGAATATTAAACATTCATGTCTCTAACAATAAAATGTTTCCACGCTCTAGCATAGAGAAGAAAAAAGTTAAACCAAAATTATTTAGAAGTATTATTAGTTTTGCCTCACTTAAAAGTAAGAACTTGATGTATGTACACATGTGAAGTACATGGTTGTTTATTGAGTGTTCATAATTAAGAGGTAGTGTACCTTCAGTCAGACACACAAGTTGGGATATGCACACATCACGACGAATGTCTATGGACATATACAAGTGTGTACTCGATCCGGATGTCTTATACATTGAGTTACACTAACATTTTCCTCAAGGTAAAAGAATACCTAACATCCAACTGAGCCATATGGACTCTAGTCTTTCACGGACCATGACCATTTACCTTAATAATTAAGCGGAGGCCCATAACCATAACTTTCACAGTTGGTGACCCACCCATTTCTACCTCACTGGATGATCATCATTTACAAGTACTATCTCAAGGAAACATCGACGACCGACCTGGGTAGTCAAATACCACAACCTTTTTTCCGCGGATCTATTATTAATGAAACTTTACCCACACTTGGCCTACAAATTTGTACGTTGACTTGGCAAGTCAGTCGGCTTGACCATACAAAATGAAAAATTTTATGGAAAGTGTTTCACTCACAATGACAAGTCACATCACAACATATATTGAGCCATGAAAGTTATCTATAAATTTATCTTGGGATATAGGCTACACATAGATCTCAGCGCTAACACGCGAGTCAAAGTCGCATTGAGGGCTCTTGTAGATCAATGTATGTTAGGGTGTGTATACCCATTGTCAATTATTTGTCATTCTAGTATTTTTCAAATTGTATATATACAGCAATATTTCCTTTTTTTAGGAAGATTTAGCTTTTGTTTAATAAAATATACATATTTTTTTAATAATTGTGAGTATCCAAACCTTTTACGCCCCTCATTACTTAAGATCTATGATGAGGATTTCACAATACTTGAATTGATAGTTGCTTGGAAGTGAATAAGTTCTAATGAATAATAGAGCAGGAAAAATGATTTTAAAAGAGCAAAAGGCAAGGAAACGTATATTGAAAAAATCAAATCGGCAACAACAAAATTGGCTGGAATACATCTCTTGAGACGAATATAGATATGCCATATATGTAGCATTGTATATGTGCGGTGTCATATAGAACGCGTTTTTTTTTTTTTTTTTTTTTCTCAAATATAGAGAACGCGTTAATTATACATGCCTCCACATATATAAAATTAATGGTCTTAATTTCTCGGACCGCAAAACTAGGTCCATCTCAGTATGTGCTTAAAGATTTTTTGAGGTTCTTTTGGTCATTTAAAGCAACAGTTGACAGGTCTTAAACGTAAAAGAAACGAACGAAACTAATTTGATTTGCGAGGAAATTAAAATTAACAATTATTGCCAAACTTTCATCTTGTCCTGTAATGTACATGTACTGATGTACAGATGTACTTGCACTTACTTGTAAGGTGTCGTATGTAGTCTTTCTTCGGCATGAAACAACAACATTGGCCTACTAGCCCATTGGTAGAGAACTCAATCACCGGTTGTTTGATTCCTCCTCGACGTTTACTATCAACAGTGCGCAATCACCGGTTCAAGGATTGCGCATACAGATTAGAGCATCAAAATAAAAATTTTATTGTCGGGCCTAAAAAAACAAAAATTATTTGATTTGTATTACTATTACCCTTTAATATTTTCTTTTATTTTTGAAAATAAATTTAAAAGAATTTAACTCACAAAACGCTCTCTTCAAAAAAAAAAAAAAAAACACACACACACACAAAAAAAAACGCTATATTAACACTAATTGATATACAACTCCAAAAATAAAACATTAATTGAAATACTATCATATCAAATACATTATTCCCTTTTGCCTTGTTATATTATAGACATATCAAATTAACATAGTATTTAATATCCAAGAGGGTTGTGGGCCTTGTGGTCTTGTAGTATATGTTAGGAACTCTCTTCTTTTAAGCAGAGGTCTCAAATTGTTGTCTATGTTGATGTTGTCTATGTTGATGTAGTCCTCTATATTTACCTATGTTGAATAAGCAGCTTTGGTGAGTCGGACCCAATAACAATTATGTTTAAAATTAATAAATAGTTACACATAGCATACCTACTTAATTAATTAGTACTAAAATTTAAAATCATTAACAATAATTATTGATAAAGCACGACTATTTCTAAGAGAGTTTGATAGCTAGGTATAATATTGAAGTAGTTAATAATCAGAACGGTTGTGGCTTAGTGGTAAGGGCAATGACGGGGTTGTGCACACAACCTCAATATCAATTCCCCACGACAGCCAAAAGTCGAGTCACTAGTGATTTCGTTGTGCAATCTCAGGCTCATGGGACTAGTCAGACAAAGAGTTTAGATACCCATAGTTACTCAAATATATATATATATATATATATATATATATATATATATATATATATATATATATATATTGAAGTAGGTAATAAGACACCACCCTGCTTCGTGGACACAAAACTCAGGCTTCCGTGAAGCAGTTTCCAAATTTCAACTTCAGTTGGAAGATAACGGCCAACCATTTCATTGACCTTCAATCTGCTAAACACTAAAATACATAATATATACAAGCTTTACACCTTCATTTCTTCATCTTCAACTCTTCAACAACTTTGTTAATTCTTCTCTGTCCTCGGCTCTCCAAACATATTATTCTCTTCATCACCATCGAGAAACATTAATTGCGAATGCACATGGCCAGTGCTCCGTCAATGGCGATGCACCCCCTATATTATCGCCTTCTCATCCTAGTATTGGTCATCCAAGTATTAACTTTGCAACATTCTTTCGTAGGCGCTATGGCTGCAATTAGGACAACTTCAGGGCCGTCCCATCTCTCCACTGCAATTCTCATAAGAGTTGATCAATCTGGACAAGGAGATTATAAGAAGATACAGGACGCCATTGACGCCGTCCCCGCTAACAATACCAAGCTTTACTTCATATGGGTCAAGCCCGGGACATACAGGTACGTTAATTAAGTTACTTAATTAGTTTCACTATTAATATTATTATGTGAGTATTAATTAGCTATGTCAAATAGTCCTAGTAAGAGTTATTGATGCACTCATGATGTGCAGTACTTATGAAGTGGAATTACGTATTGTTATGCCTTAGCTTGGCGAGCAGGGCAGGTGTAGATTGTGCTAATGAATTAAACTGTTGCAGAGAAAAGGTGGTAGTACCAGCGGACAAGCCCTTCATAACAATAAGTGGATCGCAAGTGAATACAACGGTGATCACATGGGGTGACTCGGGTGACATATTTGAGAGTTCAACATTCTCTGTGTTGGCATCTGACTTTATTGGAAGATACCTCACAATTCAGGTATATAGTGCATGCATATCTCCTTAAGTAATTAATAATTTCTTCTTTTATTATATATGTATACAGAAACAAAATTCATATCAAATCATTGGGAGCCAATTAAGAAGTTTCTAAACCATGGGATTCTCAATGTGATGTTATACGCAAATGTACATTTTCTCTTCTTTTTTTGTTGGTAAGAAATCAACTTAAGTATGAACTACATATGAGTCAAGCTTCTTTGACAAATGATGTCTCATCTATCTCGCTAACATGCAAACATTTTGTAGCTCAATTAGTTTTCAACTTAATTATTTTTTTTTTGGAAGTTTGTGTTTGTTTTCCTCATCAGAAGTTTTTGTTCGTCTTCCTTTATCAGAAGTTTTATTTATTGTTATAATTCTATTATTGTGAATGCAAATGACAAGTTTATAAGTTGCACATAAGTTTGCAAACTTTCGCAACATCGATTTGATCTCATAAAGGAGTGGGAAAAGACTGTTATTGATATAATTTCATTGTTAAATCAGATGTAATAGCAATTACTATGAATGAAAATATCTTTTTGTCAAAAAAAAAAAACGTTTTCACCATAGGTAAAATGTAAAATTTGTTTGACAGAAGTCAAATTTGTATGCGCAGAATACATTTGGGTCAAGCGAGAGAGCTGTGGCTTTGAGGGTATCAGGAGACAAGGCTGCCTTCTACGGATGCAGAATCCTCTCTTATCAGGACACCCTCCTCGATGACGCTGGACGTCACTACTACAGCAACTGCTACATTGAAGGAGCCACAGATTTCATTTGTGGAAACGCAGCTTCTCTCTTTGAAGTACATATATAAATCATATATAGTTAATTAATTTGTTCTGTCTCCACCTTAATCTAATTTGATTGTTTAATTACTAATAATTAACTTGTCTCATTTGTTAATTAATTGTAGAAATGTCGCATAAACTCGCTTTCAGAAGGCGGCGGAGCCATAACTGCGCAGCGAAGAATGTCGCCGGATGAAGCCACTGGTTTCACGTTCTTGGGGTGCAGAATCACTGGAAATGGAAGTGCTGCTCTAGGGAGGCCATGGGGAGACTACTCAAGGGTCGTCTTCGCTTACTCTTACATGGCCAAGGCAGTGGTGCCCCAGGGCTGGAATGACTGGGGTGACCCTACCAAACAAAGGTACAAACAGTATTAGTGTTAGCTTAATAATTACTGCACACATACCACTGTAGTTATTTACTAATTAAGCCAATTACTGTACTTAACTATTTTTATGATATACTTTTTTTTTTTTTTGTCACTGTGTATTACGGGCAATACAAGTGTTACGGACCAGGGGGGAGTGCTTCGGGGAGGGTAAAATGGTCAAAAGTGCTGACGGACGATCAAGTTGCGCCATTCGTGACTAAGGAGATGATTGGGAGCAGAGCTTGGCTCAGGCCACTTCCCACCCGCTTCCACAGAGGATCTCCTGTCATTGCACAAACAGCTCCCACTGCAAATTAATTCAATTAAATAAAGTATATGTGCTCAATTTAATTAACTCTCATACTTAATTATACTATGTTTTCAGGATTGATTACTTCATGTATGTCACATTATTTGTACCCTTCACTGGGATCTATATATATATATATATATATATATATATATATATATATATATATATATATTAACAAACATATAGTAGTATAGTACTATTTAATTATGACCATTAATTTGTGTTGATATTTTGATTTATACACATGATGCATTGTCATAAATTAACATTGTCCAGATATCTGATTGATTAATTATAGAGCATAACATAACAATCACGGCAATGTACTAGCTAATATTAATAGATCGAGCTCAAAAGAATTCTTCTACACAAGTCTTGGCATGGAACTCGGTGAACACTACCTAGCTATATATTAATCTTGATTCTTGGATGCTCGATCATCCTCAACGCATGAAGTCGATCGTCACACCTTGAAAGCTAATGTAGTCACCCATGTGGCACCGCGGCACGAGCGAGACCCAGATGAACTCGTCGCAATCCGCCTCCAAGTCCTCCAACAGCTCTGTGATCCCCACCTTTAGAACCGTCTTCTTCACAATCTCATTCACCATGGGCCTTCTAGCTCCCATCCTCCCATTCACAAACGTGCCCGCAAACTCCCTAGCTTGGGGCCCCAAGCCCGTTTCGTTAACCGCATTGACAAACACATCAAACTTGGCGTACTTGTCTTTCAATACTTTGATACCGTACACCACCAACACCTCTTCCTCCTCTGCCTTTTCTTTTTCGGTTCTACAAACTCTGGGCCGCTTAACTTTGATGCGGACCATTTCGTGTAGGATCCGACCCTCCGACCCAAAATGCATCGATAAATGGGTCGCCGATCTCAACCGACCCATTGACCCGTTGCGAACCTCATTGATTTCTCTCATTTTGAGCATGTTCTTAGCAATCTTTGGGGGAATGGAGGGCTTGGGCTTTGCGTTCAACCATGGCAGGTCGGCCTCCTCGTAGGTGTACCTAGTTAGAGATAGCAAGTCCAAAAAAAAAGTTATAAATAACATGAGTAATTAATTATTATCTTTTAATAATAACTAGACTCTCGTTAAGTTAGTAACTATATGTCTAAAAGCCTAATTAACTTCCTTAATGAACAGGCATTAGGCACTTTGGAGTATAGTGTAGCAATAAATTAACCCTACTCCATATACCTAAGTTAAGAGTAGGAGTTCCAACTTGCTTTTAAGATTTTGGAAATCTATTGAGTCTTAAAAATGAATGGTATACCTGAGCTTGGATATTTGAAGCACGTCCCGAATCTTGATCCTGGTGAGTTGCAATTTCTCGTCGTAGAAGAAAAAGTATGAGTCGAGCCAATCGGGGTCGGTAATTTCGGGTTCGTAGCCTCGGGCCCGCTGCCACAGCTCCCACATTCGATCGACGTTGGAGTGGTGGGCATAAAACAAGGGGTCCTTACCCGCTGTGTAGAAGGCGCCCAAGTCCTCTCTCTCGGGCTGCAAGCTGCTCCCGACCCAAGTATGGATGGGGTTGTGGGGCGCCAACTCGATCGTGCCGGCCCCGTCGCACGCCCCATCGGGCCCTGCCCTGTAGGAGCACCCGTGGAACAACTCGGGTTTTCTGGCCCCGGACACCATCTGGTGGTACAAGAGCGCGAGGTTGGACTGGATGAGTTCCTCCTCGGAGTGGGACTCGTCGTAGTCGTAGTTGTCGTTGGCGGTGGCGGGAGGGAGGTGGGTGACGTCGCGCTCGGAGTCTGCAAATGGGGGGCGCATGTACATGTCGGGGATGACCATGCCATCCGGGGTGTCCCAGTTCCAGTAGGGCAGTCCGAAGGTGGGGTCCCCAATGAGCTCCCCCACAATGC
The DNA here is from genome assembly GCA_039657345.1 of Stephania japonica. NCBI lineage: Eukaryota > Viridiplantae > Streptophyta > Magnoliopsida > Ranunculales > Menispermaceae > Stephania > Stephania japonica. The sequence goes on along the minus strand of CM077559.1, from coordinate 9,005,478 downwards.
GCTCGTGGAAGTAGAAGAGCATGCGGTGCCATGGCATGAACAGCCATGATCGGTGGATCTTGATGATGCCCGGGGGACGCCGTCGGTCGGTGCCGTCGATTTGGTCGTAGGAGCCCGTGCAGAAGATGCAGTGGAGGGCGGCCTGGCGGAGGAAGTTGCGGGGGTCGGAGAGGGGGAGGGACTGCATGGCTTTTATGCCATTGGCGTATTTTTGGATGAATTCTGGGGTGAGTTTGTGGGCGGGCCGGCGGATGCGGAGTGGGGTGGTGGAGGGGTCCGGGAATTGGAAGTCCACGATGGGCTCGTCGGGGGAGTAGGGAGGGCAGCAGTACACGCGGCGGTTTGCGTCGGTTAGGGACTCGTGGCAGCTCGACAGGTTAGGTGCTATGATGTTGCTCATTGGGTGGTGGGGGGATTTAGTAGAGTACTGAGGGGTTTCATCACGACTGTTGATCAAAACCAACATCATTGACTTCAGTTCCCTGTGTTCGCCAATCAAAAGAGATAGGGACAAATATTTAGCTGTCACCATTTCACAACAAAAACGCTACTCCTATATAGACTTTTTAGTATGTCACATCAGTCCACAACGACCATTTATGCAGGGTGTTTATTGAGATTTGTGTATCCCTAAGATGTACAACGACAACTCAATGGCACCATGTCACGTTCGGTGTGACATACTTATTGTCATTATAGCCCTTTTCATTTTTATGATCCTATCTTATAGGCTTTGAGGTACAATCAATAGAGATGTTATTTTCAGTAAGAAAATTGTTTATTCATTTATATTAGGTACAAAACATGTGTATGTGCTACTTAGGCGAGTGTGATGAAAGAGTGTGTTTATTAAGTAGATAAGGTAAACAAATGAAATGAGATATCTATCATATTCATATGGTTATTAATTAGTTTTTATAGTTATTCTATATTGACAAATTAATGCATGGGAGAGGTCTATTTCAAATTAGCTATTAGTTACGTATTTCGTAAGCAATTAATCTATATGGATTCAAGAGTCTAGACTCAGAGGAATGTGTGAATAATTTTTACAAAAGTTAATGAGAAAGCACCAATTTCTCTTAGGTGTTTCAACAATAACACCAACTTTTTGAATGATGAATTTGAAATAAATAAATCTATTGTATCTGGACTCTTGTGTCCAAATAGCAGTACCCTTTGGTAAATTACACATGAAGATCGCAATTAATGAAGATGGGATTCGCCAACCCAAAAATTAAGGAACAAGAAAAAGGAGGTAATCATTTATATAAATCATCAACATAACAGTAAAACTTTAATACAACTATAACTAACATTTTTTTTTGGTAGAATAATTAACATTTTCATCCTATATGCGTTTTGAGTAAGCATATTAATTAGAGGTACAATCAATAGAGATGCAATCAATAGAGATGTTATTTCCAGTAAGAAAATTGTTTATTGATTTAGAGTAGGTACAAAACATGTGTATGTGCCACTTAGGCGAGTGTGATGAAAGAGTGTATTTACTAAGTAGATAAAGTATACAAATGAAATGAGATATCTATCATATTCATATGGTTATTAATTAGTTTTTATAGTTACTCTATGTTGACAAATTAACGCATGGGAGAGGTCTATTTCAAATTAGCTATTTGTTACGTATTTGGTAAATTACACATGAAGATCGCAATTAATTAAGATGGGATTCGCCAACCCAAAAATTAAGGAACAAGAAAAAGGAGGTAATCATATATATAAATCATCAACATAACTGTAAAACTTTAATACAACTATAACTAACATTTTTTTTTTGGTAGAATAATTAACATTTTCATCCTATATGCATTTTGAGTAAGCATATTAATTAGAGGTACAATCAATAGAGAAGCAATCAATAGAGATGTTATTTCCAGTAAAAAAATTGTTTATTGATTTAGAGTAGGTACAAAAATGTGTATGTGCCACTTAGGCTAGTGTGATGAAAGAGTGTGTTTACTAAGTAGATAAAGTATACAAATGAAATGAGATACCTATCATATTTATATGGTTATTAATTAGTTTTTATAGTTATTCTATGTTGACAAATTAACGCATGGGAGAGGTCTATTTCAAATTAGCTATTAGTTACGTATTTGGTAAATCACACATGAAGATCGCAATTAATTAAGATGGGATTCGCCAACCCAAAAATTAAGGAACAAGAAAAAGGAGGTAATCATATATATAAATCATCAACATAACTGTAAAACTTTGATACAACTATAACTAACATTTTTTTTTTTTGGTAGAATAATTAACATTTTCATCCTATATGCATTTTGAGTAAGCATATTAATTAGAGGGGAGGAGCATATTAGAACAAATTTTATGAAGGGATTAGTTAAGATTTGCTTATACTTTATTTACCAAATAAATTTTAATTCCCACCATTTTTAGGTAATTTAAGATGCGTTTCATCATAAAAAAAATATTTAAAAAAAAAGAAAAAAGAAGAAGAAGAAGATATGCAAGCAGAGAACGTGTTTACATGTTTCCTACCCTAACTAAAGTTGTTTATATTGATGCTCTTACTACCAAAAATCAATAGAACTCTAAAATGGTTTAAACATTTTTAGGAAAAGACGTTCATGACTCCACATTAATATAATTTGTGAACATGATATTCAAACTCGAGGAATACTACAAGCTTAGGTTAGCTTATAACTTTTGCATTCCACGAAATATAGATCGAATAGGCATAGGAAACAAACCGTATGAAAGAATGGTTGAATAGTTGTAATTGAGAAGGGGAACCAAACAGGTTCGCATACAATCCAAGAAAGGTGAAGGCAATGCAAACCACCACAAAACCCCACTTCTTGGGTTCCTTCATCTTCGCCAACTAACCACGCAACCAAACTACAGAACTCAGCTCCTCAGCTATAGCTATTCCTCTCCACAGAATGATCAGTTATGAACTACCAACAACAACTCCGCTTCATTTATATATACGTTTATTAATAAGGCATCGTAGCATATTTATTTGATGTACGTGTTATAGTATTTCTTTTTTCTTTGTATTTGAAGTTATTACATCTACAGTTAAAAATATAAAAAACCAAAAGAAAAAAAGTTGGATCAGATACTTTGTTACTTTGCAATTGAAGTCCATTAGTTTATACATCAAGATGCGCAGATGCGCATGCTAGTAGAGATCCAACGAGGTGCACGGCATGTGTGTTTATAGGTACGTACGCATAATATGCCTTAAAAAGAATAAAAAGTGAAACTACAGTGGTGAGGAGAAGTATGGTAGCACGTGTTCTCCAATTTATGTTCACGGACGACATGTGAGGAAATGCATTTCTTTTCTTTTTTACGAAAATAATGAAAGAAATACCATAAAAAAATGAAAAAAATGGAATATCAGTCAGGAGTAGGGACCCGGGCCATTAATCTTTAAATAGTACAAAAGCAAAAATACTATTTTTTTTTATTAATTCTCTAATTAATTAGGACGAATGTTTATATACCAAAAAAAAAAAAAAACAATTAGCGCCTGCACAATTTTGCTATACATTTCTTGTTTTGCTCACCATACTTGGTTTGACTAATTTTATGTGGGAATTAATCGGGAGTCGCCTCAATTCCATAACTCAAAAAAATCAATTAAGTATAATGTAGCTAGCAAGAATTCAACTCATGACTTATGTTTTTAAAATAATTGTGCTCTTTCTTTTTGTCACTGCATTGCACCCCTTGGGGCACGTACCTTACAACAACTTAAGTATAATGTAGCTAGCAAGAATTCAACTTATGACTTATGTTTTCAAAATAATTGTGCTCTTTCTTTTTGTCACTGCACTGCACCCCTTGGGGCACGTACCTTACAACAACTTAATTAATTCGTTAGAGCTTGTTAAAGTGATGATTCTCATCATTCATCGAAGAGGATTTATTAAAGTTGAGAGTGTGTATTTTGTGCATTCTACCAATTAATAGCAATGTGTCATGTATACTAGTAAAAGTGGGGAGGCTATGTAAAAAACATTAAGAATAAGAAGTGCTAGAATGATATATGTTACACTGCAAGACATATTAACTCATAGGAAAATAATAATCTAACACGTTTTGGGTGCACACTTTTAATTTTTTAGTCATTTATGATGTTTTGTCAGATATGGGGTTCACGCCTCGGGAGACAAAAAAGAGTTATAAATAGTTGAAAAATAAAGTGTATCCAAAGTGTGTTTAATTATAATTTTCCTAATTCATAAGAGTTGTCAGCATATATACATGTTATTGCATAACATGCGAGTCGAGGCCACAATGGGTCTTGCATGTGACATATAGAGTTGTTATTCTAATATTTTTCAAAAACAATTACATCATACATGTAGCCCGTTGTTATTGCTAAAATGCACCAAATGTACACGTCTAAACTTTTAGCAAATCCTTTCCCAACCTTCACGCACCCGTGAGTCAAACGCACGCTTAGTTTCTATACAAACATATTGGTTGGACTTTTTGCTTGATTAACCCATTTTAAAATAGTTTTTACCAATCTAACATACCTACTAAAATATATAACAAAATAATATTTTTAATGCCACATCACAACGCCACATCAATGCCACATCACTAATATGGAAGTCGTGGTTTGCGAACACGACTTCCATATTTTTATTTTCGGCAATTTTTTTTATAAAACACTTATATATATTTATTAAATAAAAAAAATTAATAAACTAGGGAAGTCGTGGCTTGCGCACACGACTTCCATAGTTATGTAAATCAGTGGTTTAGGGTATTTTGAACTTTTTTCTTCTTCTTCGCCTCTTTTTCTTCGCCCACTCACGCTCACCTCTTCTTCTTCGCCCACTCCCGCTGCTGTCGCACCCGCTGCTGTCGCACTCACTCCGCCACTGAGGCTTTTCACCTCGACTTGTCGCACCTACCCCCGCCGCTTGAGACTTCTCGGCTTCTCGATTCACCACCATTCTCTTCAGTTCTCGATTCACTTCTCGACTTGGTCGATTGTTTTGGTTAGTATCTTATCATCTCAATATTGTTTTGTTGTTTTGTTAGTCGATTATCATTGTTTTTGCCAATTTCAGAATGAGATTGTTTTAATGGTGTGGCTCTGGCATTTTTTTTCTTTGATGAAAGCATGCTTGGTGATGGTTGGGACTGGTGTATATGTGTATTGGTTCAAATTGAACTTATATTAATTATTATATGTTATAGGAGAAACAAAATGCAGGAAATTTAGGGTGTGTTTGATAGGTAAGGAAATGAAAAAACCATAAAACTTTTTCCATTTTTTCGGAATAACTGACTTTTTTAGTGTTTGATATCTCAAAACCGTTTTGAGAAAATATTCCTTACATCCTTATTTTCCTCAAATATTTCCTCTCTCAACATCTAAGAAAATGGGAAAAAACCTCATCGTATCCAACTTTTCATCTTCATCTTCGTCCCACCAATGCTTTCATTAATATCAGTTGTGTTGGAGGTGAAGATTGAGGTAAGTGATTGTGGTGGTCATCATGTCGGCGATGCCAATCCACTCTTCCATCTTGCTAGCGATGCCGATCCACTCTACCATCTTACTGGCGTATATGATCGTCCTCCTTCGCTTCACAAAATCAGAGCCTTTAATTGTAGTGATGAGGAGTTGTTGTTGTCGTTGTATGAGGACATGTGAGCCTTATTAGAAGAATCTAATTTTCATTTGCAGTTTGTCGCAGATGTCTGCATAAGATTTTAGATGCCCTTGGGATCAATCAGTTGTAGTGTGGATTATGCCACAGTTTCGAATTTTGTTACCCAAACTTGCCAATTAGGTATTACCATTTTATTCTTACTTAAATACTAATTAAAACCTTTTTATTTTTTTTAAAGAGAAGGCATTAAAACCTTGCCAGATCATAATTACCCACTTTAGATGAAGTGCATCATACGTGTTTGTATAAAAGCCTTAGTAGATGGTGTAGTTTTTGGAAGCAGTGCTTAGTTTTCAACCTCAAGCCCAAACTTCAAATGGCACATGCATGGTTTTTCTCTTTTTTTTGAATTGATGGCGTCCACATTCTCCTAAGATCAATACACAAGGACTTTGATGTTTCTATATGAGGGACTTACAACTTTTTAATGACTTGAAGAATTTGAGATAGGAACTGAAGATTATTAATTATAGCTGATTTATCAGTATAATCTCTTAAAAAAATATAACTGTCAAAAGAAAATTTTCTTTATTCCTATCAAACAATCGCAGAAAATTCTCTTTAAAAAAATTTCTTTAGAATATTTTCTTAGGCAAATTGTTTTTTCTCCAATAAAATTTTTAAAGCTATCAAACACACCCTTAGAGTAACAATTGTTTATAAAGCATTTTATTGCCTTTTTGTTTCAATGGGTAACTGTTTATAATGCATATAGATTTTCTACAGATCCATTATATTTTTTATGATTCTTGCTCGAGCCGGATGATAAAAAATTATCATGTCTAGTTCCTTGGTGGATGTGTCCGTAAGAATTCACCTATCCCAATAACAAAGAAACCTGACTTGAATGATCCTATATTAAGAGCTAAATTGGCAAAAGGAATGGGTCATAATTATTACGGAGAACCCGCATGGCCAAACGATCTTTTATATATATTTTCAGTAGTCATATTGGGTACTATTGCTAAAGCTAAAAAGACTCATTCTACCTATTCAATATAAAGAAAATTACCGGCAAATCATAAAAAAGAATAATGTTGTTGCTCTCTAAGCTGAAACAAGTTGAAGAAGAAAAATGTAAAAAAGATAAACAATAGTGAAAGATCTCTTAACATGAGGGGAAAATTCCTCAGTAGATTAGACTAACACCTTAGAACAGATAATTCTTCAAAGGGCCTCATACAAATATGTCAAAAGTGATGTGCATTAGCATTTGCAGTCCACAAAAAGATAATTCCTTGCTCGTTGTTCTATTGCTTGCACCAATTGTGTCACTTATGTGATTGGTAATTGGTTCCTTTTTGTGAATAAAATAAGAGGCTAAAATAAAATAAATTTTTAAAACACTTTGGAGTTTGTTATGTTTCTATGTACTTGGATGGAGTTTGTTAAGTTTCTATGTACTTAGTTGGAGTTTGTTAAGTTTCTATGTACTTAGTGAATTAATTATTATCATTTCTATTGACTAACAATTATATTATATATATGTATATTATATAGATTCCATAATGGTTGACCGGAGAGTGACTTTGATATGCTATATGAATGGTGCCATTGTTAATGGACCATTTGGAATTTCATATACAACGGCACCTATTCGACATCTCAGATCTAAGTTGAGATTAGGGTATGAGGAACTTGTGAGTTTTATTTGCAATGCTTCGGAGATAGACGTTGAAAAAATGATATTAAATATAGTATATCGTTATCTTATGTACATTGGAACTGGAATGTACAACTATGTCCCTTTGCAAATAGTTGATGAATCGACTCTTAACGATGCTTGGGACATTGTGGCTGAATGTCCACCACCGAATTGTATGGAGCTATTTTTAGATTTAGTTCCGAGGCAATTACATACTAGTTCTAACATAACGGTCAGTGCGGAAGGGCCTAGTATTCAACCCCATTTGAACGTAATTATTGTGCATCACCTTTAATGACTTTAAATCATGATGTTGACGAGGAAACTCATGCCCTTGGTGTATGTGGTGGTGTGAACGATGATGACGATTGTTGCAGTGATAGGAATACTACTGAACAGAGCAGTGATGATGCCAATGATAAAGGAATTGATGCACTTCATGTTCCTGATAGCATAATTCGAGATGCATTAAACCAAGTCATTGCCGAGGATGGCTCATTATCTTGTCCTCCAATCTTGGATGAAGTTGGAAACAATGATTTTTTTGATCAAGAGGGTAATGGACTTAATGATGCGCCTGTAGGTATTGGCAAATTTGTCGTACCTTCATCTGTATTTATGAAATTGAGTAGTGAGGCAATGACCCCCCTCCATGAGAACACAATGATTCCTTCTAAAGCTCTATGGAATGAGGCCTCAGAATTTCATGTTGGCATGCGGTTTTTTTCTAAGGGGGACTTCCAACATGCAGTAAAATTGTACAACATTAAAGTATACAGACAATTTGTGGTAACTCATTCAACACCTAATGTGTGGATTGTCTGTTGTAAGAAACTTTCAGATGGATGTGCTTGGAGGTTGCGGTGTTCAAAAAGAAAAGCACATGGAATGTTTGAGATAAGTAAATATGAGGGACCACATACCTGTATCAATGCAAAACTATCAAAGGATCATGCTCATTTGGACTCCGTTGTTATATGTCGTGAAATTGAAAATGTGGTGAGAAGAGATCCATCTATTTCAGTTCCAGTTCTTCATCAAATTATCAAGGACAAATTTAGTTATGATGTTCATTACAAGAAAGTCTGATTGGCAAAAAAAAAAGGCGGTCGCCAAGATCTTTGGAGATTGGGAGGAGTTATATAAAATGTTGTCGCGGTGGGTGGCCGCTCTTCAAGAAAGCAATCCTGGGACACGTGTAGATTGGAGATACGGCGAACCCAATGCCAACAACGAAGTTGTATTTAAATGGATTTTTTGGGCATTTGCACCATCTATTGCAGGTTTTAGACATTGCAGGCCACTAATACAAATTGATGCACATTCTTGTACGGGAAATACAAAAAAAAGCTCTTAATAGCCACAATTGTAGATAGTAATAGTCATATATTTCCCTTAGCATTTGCCATTGTTGATGAGGAAAGTCAAGATAGGTGGGGATGGTTTATGGCTTGTTTGCGACATCATGTGACTGATCGAGATGGTATGTGTAATTTCTGATCGACACCCTGGTATATTGTTGGCAATGAATGATCCTCGAAATGGGTGGACTTGTGTGAGCTAAACACGATTTTGCCTTCGTCACATATGTAGTAATTTCAACATGAGATTTGGGAGCAAAGAATTGAAGAATATGGTGTACTTAGCCGATGCGCAACATCAACCTCGAAAATTTAAGGCATATATGCAAGAGCTTCAACAAATTAATGCTGAAAGTATTGCGTGGTTTAATGATCTTGATCGAGCACAATGGACCAATGCATACGACAAAGGATATCGATACGGATGGATGACTACAAATCTAGCGGGTATTATGTTTATATTAATTTTTTATTTAATGTGTTTGATTTCTGTCATGTTTATAAGAAAATACTCATAATATAAATCATAATATTTCTTTTCACAACTGTAGAATGCTTTAATGGGGTCCTTAAAGGCGCACGATTTTACCCCGTCACAGCGTTGGTGCAAGTAACATTTTATCGCATTATGGCTTACTTTAACAAAAGGCGGGACGAAATAGGTGTCGCCTTAGGAAGGGCCGAAAAATACACCAAGTATGCACTTGATAAGTTACAACATTGGGGAAAGGCAGCTGGGGGGCACAATGTTACATTAGTGAATCGTGAAAATGGCACATTTGAAGTAATCACTGGAACACGTGGGTATCATTTGAGAAAAGGGTCTAACAAGCAAGTGGTGAAGTTGGCGGCTCGTAGATGCACTTGTATGAAGTGGCAGTGTTTTGGCATTCCATGTTCCCATGTTCAAGCAGCTTGCACTAGTGTTGCTATAGACTACTTTTTGTACATTGAGTCATATTATAGTTTGTCCGTGTATAGTCAATGTTATGCTGCAAGTTTTCAACCAATTCCTCACGAAGATTATTGGCCTGATTCTAGAGTTTCATACACCTTGCTACCTGACCCTTCTCGGAAGCGAGTGAAAATAGGTCATCCCCAAACAAGACGTTTGCGAACTGAGATGGATTGGAGAGGCAATCAGAAACAACCGCGTTATATGCAGCGAGAAAAAGAATGGAGAGAAGTGCCAACAAAATTGTAATGTAGTATGTGTAAGCAGGATGGTCACAATAGGCGCACATGCTCTCGTCGTCAGCAAGAACAACCACCTAATCGTTCACAATGAAAGACATTTCAAGTCTTATAATTTCTATTCACTCATATTTTTCTTATATCAGTTATTTTTAATTATAACTACGTTATTGGTGTATTTTGTTTGAATTAAACCATGAGTTTATTTTAATTAAAGTTGTTGAAGTTTAATTAGGTACACATGTTTTATTTTTCTTTTTTAATGAACTTTATTGTTGATATTTGTCTTTTCCTTATTCTATTAATAACAACTTTGTTAATGTTTTGAGGTTCAAGCGTGATATGGATCCTGGGCCTGTAGATGATTCAGTGTTGACTATGCAGGCTCTACATAGATCTACTCGAGTGTGGAATGAACCGGTAATATTTTATTTTTTGGTAATTTTATTTTTTTTGAGTTTGTAGCCAAATTTGTACTAATGTAAGTCATTTGTATTTTTGCATAGCAGGATCCTGGTGTCTTGACAATCAGGCGTAATTCGGCAGCATTACATCGACTGATGCCACTTGACAAACGTATAGTTGGGTACCTTGACCAAGTTGGATTATATGGAACAGCGCGAATAGGTTTCATAGGAATTGATTGGCATCTCATTACTGCACTTGTTGAGAGGTGGAGGCCAGAAACACACACATTTCATTTTCCAGTTGGCGAGATGACCATTACCCTACAAGATGTACAGATAATTTTAGGGTTACCTGTTGATGGATTACCACTCACTGGAATTGTAGAACAAGATTATGATGCCTTGTGTTTGGGACAACTGGGCTTCTCATTCCCTGAAAATAGCAGAGGAGGTCGTATCCCAATTCGACAACTCTCAACATGGTTTCCAAACCTTCCAAATTTTGTTAGTGACGAAGAAGTGCAACGATATGCAAGAGCTTACATATTACAGTTTCTTGGAGGAACCTTATTTGCAGACAAGTCTAACAATCTTGTACACATAACATATTTACAATTTTTGGAGGACTTTGAGGTAGAAGGAAAATATAGTTGGGGTAGTGCAACTTTGGCCCACTTATATAGACAATTATGTCTTGTTGCTGATATTGATGGAGCGGAGATTGCGGGTCCAATTATATTATTGCAACTATGGGCTTGGGACAGATTGCCTTTCCTTGCACCAATAATGGGAAATGTTCTTCGAGACGAAATACAACCACATGACGATTTATTCCCACATCCTCCCTTTGGTCATAGGTAATTATCAATTTCTTTTACCTAGTAAAAAACAAGTTCATCTATCTACATGTGAATTGATGCATGCATTGTGTTCTCCATGTTCGTATAGGTGGAGACAAGCCTTAGAAACCACCGGAACATCAATACCCGTTCTAACAAAATATAGAGAAATGATTGACATGCAAACACCTGAGGAAGTATGAAATTCATTTAATTAATTTCTTTATAGTTCATTTTTTTAAATGGTGAAAACTATAATTTCATTCATTTCAATTTACTATTTATGAGCTCAGGTAATTTGGGAACCGTATCCTGAGACGGTGATAAGGGATTTGCCAGCGTATTGTAGTAGTGGTCGTGGTATTTGGCAAACGAAGGCACCTCTAATTTTCTTTTGTGTTGTTGAAATGTACAATCCTAATAGAGTCATGCGACAATTTGGTTTGAAACAAAGAATACCACCTTTAACTAACACAAGTAAGGAGCTACATAAAATTGACTTGCAAGGGAAGACCGACAAAGATCGGAGTGCAGAACATAGTGATTATGTCTCCATGTGGACTGAACGTGCTTCTAATATTGCGAATAATGAATTATTGGAGGAGCCAATTGGATTCTATGATCCGTACATGGTATGGTATCGTCGCATTACACGACGATTCATGTCTTCTCGTGGAGCTATTGTTGAAGGATTGGTAAGTATGAACTTTTTTATTTACAATCATGAAGTTTTCATAATAAATATTTTACTTTTGTTTTCACATGCAACTTCATAAATTTTTTCATATGTAGGCTCATGGAATTACTTCAATTCATCAGTTGACATTGGGTGATGATGTTTCCATTCTACGTATTAGAGATATGGCTGCATCAACTTTGACTACAATACATGCAGACTGTCGCATCTATAATATGCCACCATTTTTTGAAGAATCCCATCAATCTTCTCATGAAAATATATGTTCGAGTCATGGTACTCCAGTGTATACTCCATACGTACCTCTTAACAATGAGTCTGATACTACATCTACTCCGTCGGCACCTCCCAACACTGAGTTTGAGACTACACAAGCCTTTCATTTTGACAGGATACCTACATTGCCACGTCATTTTGATGCAAGTCCAATACCGATGAATTCATTCAAAACTATTAGTAGTATTGGTGGTGAGAGACATGATATCAATGAAATTCAACAAGATGCTCAAAATTTGTTGCCTACTGATATGGACCTGCGGAATGTGCCATTAGTTTTAGATCGTGAACGGCGAATTAAAAAGAGAACACGTTATGGGACTGGAAGTTATTTTTTGGGGTCAAATTAAGTCATCTATTTTTTTTGAAGTGAAACAATACATCTTTTTGTTTCTATCGATGTTTTGTAGTTGATAGTTACCATACTCAACGTGAACGAGAACAATGTAATATTTTTGTGAACCCGTAATTTAATTAATTATGTATTTTTTTTGTTAAAAAATAATGTATTTCTTAGACTTAGAATTGTGAAGTTCAAGCTTATTGCGCATGTAGGTAAGATGGTAGAATACCACACACCAAAATAAAAAGATTCCGGCGCAAGGAATTGTGTTCAACAATTGAATTTCCAGCGTAAGGATTTGAGTAAGGATATGAAAATAATTATTCTTCAAATTCCATGGAGGATTTTAGAGGAGCCAAAACGTCAGGAGAAAGGGCATTAATTGCATTGTTTTGGAAAATGTGAGCAGTACATTTTTTTGTCACACATTTGTTGGACTTTGGGCCGGCAAAAAAAAGGTCTAGATGGAAACGATCCGGACACCACCCTAAAAAGGACTAACTGTAGTGTCTCGACCCGAATCCATTTTTTTTTTGTAATGGGCACCTCTTTTTTTTTTTTTTTTTTTTTTCATATCCATATTTTTGTAAAATATATGAAACCCATTTTTATCTATTTTTAAATATAATTAAATAATTATATTTCTCACTCATAGTTTAATAAAAACGAAACTACATATAACTTACATTCAATTACTATAAAAATTACTAGTATATACAAAAATGTGAACGCATTTAAGGAAATACACCATTTATTTAGATGAGCATAGGTCATGCTACTTTTCTTGCTAGTATATACTAGTAAATTACTAAGATACTCATGTGAATTAATTGCTAAACGAGTACTTTTTTAAAAATATTATTTGAACTCGAACCCATATTTTTATACGGACAAAAAAAATGTCCAAATCTGTATTTTTTTTAATTGTGTCTGGAACCGTTTAAAGTGGGTCCAGATAAAACCAGACAAACGGGTCCGAACAACTTTTTCCAGTCCTAGTTGGACTGTTAAGGTTAGGCGTGGCAAGAATCTATGGATCCGGATATAATTGGGCCTGGATGATTCCTATTACTCCTGATAGGGTGATCGATTTTGGGACATTCGACGCTTGGAATTGACACCTAGTGATAATATTTATTCATTCGTACATCAGGATTTGTGTGCACATACATTGATGCACGAATGGATGAACATCATTATCAAGTGTCATCCCGAGTGGCCCATAAAAGGTCATCTTAGTATTCGTCACAATCTAAAACTAGCTCAATTTTAAATTTGAACAAAACTACCTTGGTTATATCCATTTTGTTTTAAAATGATTAAATTGATTAAAATATTCTAACCTTTTGCAATTTTAATTTTGTTATTATCTCATAACCTTTTAAGATTTGTTATTATATCACAACCTTTCTAAATTATTAAATTTGTATCCTAAACCACTTTTAAATTTCAAAATTGTCGATGAGACACTTAAATAATGAATTTAAACCTTAAAATTAATAATTATTTTGATAATTATATGTGATGAGGTGATTTTTAAACTCATAATTAAGGCAACACTTTTTAAAATTAATAAGTTAAGAACTTAATTTGGATACAAATTTAACAATCTACAAATGTGAGAATATAAAACAAATTTCAAAATATTATAATATAATAACAAAAGTTGTAAGGTCATGATATTTTAAGCAATTAAGCCTTTTAAAATTGGGTTGTTTACTTGTCTGAATTTGTCAAAATCTCAAAATGTGGCTTTTATATTAAGAGTCTCATCAAATGTTAGACAATACATACAAATATAACCTCATTTAATGTATAACTCTAAAGTGTGTAAAACCCATTTTCTCCATTTTGATTTTCTTTATGATTTTGTGTCTGAACCACTGTCGATCTTCTCTTTTGATTAGGGTGGTTTTAATAACAACGTTTATTGCATCATTTTTCAATAAAACACAGATCTATTGATATCTGAGAGTTTAAACCCTACAACAATTATCAGATCCATCATTGGCTCCACTTGCTCCTCCTCCATGAGGGCATCTACCATCACTCAAGTTCATCTCCACTTATATTGCCCATTTGTGGATCTATTCTTACCGTTGTTGGTTTGATAGTCATTTTTATTAGGTTATCTTCCACCATAAGTATTTGGCTTCTAATGTTAGAAGTTTGTGTTTGTCTTCTCATGTCGAAAGTTTTTGTTTGTCCTTCCTTGTTTGAAAGTTTTATTTTTCGTTAGGGTCATAGTATGTCTGTGTACTGTTGTGTTCTAGACGTTTCACTGATTGTCATATTGTTTCATTGTTACAGTCGCAATTTTTTAAAATCAACTCTATGAAAGTTGAATGTTCTTCTGAAAAATTAGGATAAGTGAATCAATATGCTTTTACTAAGGTGATTGATTATATGTCTCGTCCTATTTTATTAAATGCATGAGTCATTATAATTAATGAGATTTCTATTTTAATTCAAAAAAAAAAACCCATAACTACGAAACAGCAAAATCTCAACTATTATAAATCATGAATCATCCTATTATCACAAATAACTCGTTTATCAAAATATTTAACACAAGAAAAGTACTAAATTATTAATCTATACAAAAAAAAAAAACTAAAATTCAATTAATTATTCTCTGGAATAGTTAGAAGTAACTTCGTACACCACAATATTAAAACAAATATATCGTTTGTACATTTTCATGGGAATTTAGAGTAAATTTATGTTTATTATTATAATATATATTTTTTTACTTCAACGAGAGTTGAACCAACATCCTCCCTAAACCTTATATTTTGACATCTGATGCTTCATCCATCTCACCAAAAATATAATTGATAGGTATTAATTATTTTATAATGTATCAAAAAATCACTTCTATCAAAAGAAATCTAAAATTTCACCAAAAACTCGAATCGGATTTGAGCTTACAAGGTCTTATCCAGACCATCTTAATTTTAATTCGAACATGATATCTTTGTTTAAATCCAGCCCATACCCTTTTTAATTCATTCCAAGCCGGTAGGTTTGGACAGTATATTGCCACCCCTAATCAAGGTCCCTTTGATAGTTTTGATATGGCGAAGCACAAGTAATACAAGGACATCGACAACAATGGGCTAAAGAATGACTTGACATCTATTCAATTTTCCCAAAAAAAAAAAGCAGTAGTTTTCAAAAGAGGAAAAAAATAAAGCTACGTGGCTTATAATCTGAGCCTGAATTGAACGTGCTCTGATGACTCGTGCAAGTTCCATCTTGACACGAGCTGCACGTTTGCTCCCCAAAAAAGGCTTCTCATGAGGCCATCCATTATTCAAAACCTCAGAAGCAAAGAACATGTTACTTTTGAGTTGCATCAATCTCTGCCACTCACTTGAATTCACTCACTTATCCAACTTTTGTTAACAACAATTTCAACAGCAATGTAGGGAGGGAGAAACTTAGCATTTTTTTATTGCCAAAATGTTAGACAGACTACAGTAACATGTCCATCAATCAATACAAATGACACCACCTCCAAACGTATTAGTATTTACAACTAACTTACCCTTCTTTGAAACAATCCCAAGACAATTAAAACACATCTCTCAGAAACACTAACAATTACCGAAACATATATATACCAAAAAGCCGAGACTAGCTACAATTAGCGACGCTACAAGTAGTAGGGTGTTCGAAATTTGCGACACAGCAACGACGATCATCAATCGATCAATGAGAAGTGAATGTAGTTATGAAGCCGATCAAAATCAATATCAGCACAAAGCCCCAAACATAGTAGACCATCTTCCCCCCATTCTTCCTCATAGAGTTTGCAGACACAAGCCTATCGGTTCCACCGCTTATGTACTGTTTGGCGCTGGCGACATTGAGTTCAATATCATCCATTTGCTCGCCTTGAGCTTCGACCATGACAGCCATGTCGAGGAACACTTGATGAAGCTCAGTCAAGCTTCTCTGAATCTCCTTAACTGCCTCCTGCCTCTCCTTGATCTCCAATGTCCACTCGGCCTTCGCTGAAAAGACCTCGACCTGCCCTCTTGCCGCAATGATCTTATCGATCTCCTCATCGCTCGGTTCCGACCCAGTAGCATTGAAGTACCTCCTCTTGAGACTCTCTCGGTGGTCTGCGGCGATTCGGTCCCTCAGCGCCTGGAAGTCATTCATCATGTCTCTCAGTTTGATCCGAAGGCCGTTGGTGACAGACATCCTTGTCCTGTCAATTGGGGACCCTTCGATGTAAGTTGGGAGGAGGTTTCGGTTCGCCAGGTTGGATTTGTCGAGCGATTCCAGCCTCGATTTGATGATCTTGGCCTTGCGAAGCACAGTCACCATATCGGAGTCCATCCGGTCTCTCAACCCGCGAAGGACTTTGGCGCTGTGAGTGGATTTGGTCTCCTCGTTCAAGTCTTGAAGATCAAGAAGAAGGGTAGTGATGGCCTCCATCTCAGTCTTGATCGCGCCCACTTCATCAAAGAATTGGCTGAGGTTCTGCTCGTCAGCGGGACTGAGTTGTCCATCGCTCTCGACGTTGATCACCACTTCGTGATCCTCCAAGGCTTGCTTCTTCAATTCGACGTAACTGAGAAACGATTTCGTCATAAGATCATTCATTTTCGCTGCAATTCACAGTGACAGAAACCTGAAAACAACAACAAAATCAATCAAAATTGATCACAGAATTTGGGGGAAACGATCAATTACACCCAAAATCCAAAACCCTAATCGGATCAAGAATGAAATACAGAGATTCTTCATCTTTGTAATTGAATTCCTCCAACGAAAGAAACACATAAGAACAATCAATTCACAAAAACCCGCCAATCGAAACACTGTTCTCTCTGATCGAATTAACGCTCAGAAACCAATTTGACTTCTAGGGTTTGTTCAAGAAGAGCAGAAATTGAACCAAATTGGATCAAACGCGAAGAAACCGAAGAGGGTTTCGGATCAAACCTTGAAGAAGTATTTGTGCTGCGGTGAAGAGGGGGCGAGAATCCAATTGAGAGAGAGGATTTGGAGAGACTTTGATTGATTGATTGATTGATTGACCGAGCGATTGATCGATCTTCAGTTGAAGAAGAAGAGACGAATATGGGATCTGGAGAGCGAACAAGTGATGAAATCTTCGAATTCTTCAAGAGCGAACGAGAGAAAATCAATCGATCTGTCGCTTCAGTTACGCTTCGTTTCAAATTTTGAAAACGAGAGAAGGCCGTTTGTTAAAAAGGAGCCGTTGAGAGGATCTGATCAGGTGCTCCACCGTTTCGTGAAAGAACACGTGGCATCGTCGTAAGTATTGATAGGGATTCGAGAAGATATAGTCGCTGGATTCGCTACGGCATGAGATTAATGGGCTGGGCCTAGGCCCACGGGCCATCCCAATGTTGTGTTGAAGTATAGCAAATAAAGCGCGAAATAACGTCTAATTTTTTACCCAAAAAAAAAAGAAGAAATAACGCCTATTTTTCTGTTTCAAAGTCAATCTGGTCTGGTCTGAGGAGACCTTGAAATCATCTTGTAAAAAAAAAAAAAAAAAGAGACGTTCAAATAATAGTATTACAGATTTTTTATTTTATTTTATTTTATTTTATTATTTTTTTTTTGACTTAAGTAGGAATCGAACAAGGATCTTGCGAGATTTTATCTTTTTGGCAAGTGATGTTTTTACCATTTCACTTGAGAGACTTTGATTGTATTACAAATATCTTATTGAAGGAATTCTCTTAATTAGTTTTCATTTCTTTGACTCAATTTAAGCAGAAGAGGTGTTTTATGCCGGCCGAGACGCTTGAGAGAAGCAACTCAATTAATTCTATATCTTCTCAATTAATCTAAAACACGCCGTTGCAATGTATTCATCTCTCCTAACAGATCAAAGTTTTTAAGAATTTGAGGACTTGTAAGACTGGCGTACTGCCATGAATTGATATCAAAGATTTGTGAGAGATTCATAAATATGGGAGTTGTTCCTGTCAAGATTTCTGGTAATAAATTTTGGGGAGGTTCATTAATGTACGAAATCCGCACTTTGTTATCCAATTGTTTATCCTGACTAGGAGAAATTGAGCTTCGAAGTAATATTACTTGGTCCCGTTTGTTAAGAAAGCTGTGTGATCATCATCAAAGCTAAGTTGAGCCGACTCTTATGTGATCCTGTTGTGTTTATTCCTTGAATTATTTTTCGTCGTAGTAGATACACGAGGGGCATGTGCTGCTGTACGCGAATCATTAGATTGTAAGTTTCTGAAACTGAAGCCTAGGAGAGTCCCTCCATTCAAGTTGTGATCAAGGTTGGAGTGTTCTTGTTCTTATGAATTTAATTCTACTAAGGTGGTATTTGTTCTTGTTCTTATGAATTAGTTACCATTCACAGAAACCATTAAAGATATGCATATATATTGAATATATGTAGTTTTTTGCACCACCAACCTCATAAAAGGTAGAAGAAAATAGCACTAGAACTGTTCAACATTTCAATTAATAGTTTTGAAGCTAGTGGTTGTTCATGTACTCTTCATAGTAGTTGCATTCATTACTTCAAATAAAATTGTCACTATTTTTTGAAAGACTGATTCCCATGTCTTCTCATAAGATGAAAATAAATCTTAATGCAGAGCGTGATTAGGGAGAGTCGGCACAATCATCCATTGCTTTAAACAACTTTGTCTTTAATAGCATCATCATCAAGATTGGCCAAAGAGATACCATTGTCTCCTTAAGTGGACTCAACAGTGGAATCTTAATTAATTGGACGAAACTCTACAATGCATAATGTCATACTTTGCACTGAAAATGATATTCCAGCACTTAATGACCACAAAAACAAATAGAAGTGATCGTAGAGTATTAGATGTCTATCGAGATTCATGCGACGCAAATCTCAATATATATCAAATACAAATATATAATACACCTAAGAACATGAGAATGCTTCGCTTATACTCCTAAGAAATGGACAGGACAGTTTAATAGTGACACAAGGACCAATTAATATATGTCAGTTGGTCATTAGTGCAACTAAATCCCACCAGCAGATTAGGTTATATATTAGTATAATCTTTTTCTTTTAATAAGTGGGAAGATACTAGATACTGTGTGTGTGTGTGGGTGTGACGTAGGAACGCATTGGACACAAGTGAAGCAGCATGACTATAGTCAGTGCTGCAATTCAAAGTTTTATCCATGCTAGATCATTCTTGGATAAGGACATAAAGAGGGTTCTCAAGATGCGGCAGCACTGGATATCTACCCACTCGGTAGACTTTATACTGATAAGAACAAACAGTGATAAGGCCCACCTGCCACCATCATCTTCTTTTAAATTCTGAAAACATCTATCCTAGGCATGGTGGTAGTCTTTTTGTGATCCAAGTAGTAGTGAAGGTTTGAGATATGGGTTCTCTAATGGCTGGTTGGGACTCCCCTGTATCAGATCCTAAAGCTGGTAACTCTTAAATCACTTGACTCCTTTTAATTTCTACAACAACAATATTTGTTGCTTACTTTGGTTTTCTGCAAAGAAACAAGAACTTACATGTATATACATGCTGGTTTTTTTATCTTATAAGAGTTTCTGTTATGTGGGTACTTTTCAGTGAGATACCAGAGGAACAAGTCCTTTACAAAAGGAGAAATTGATGCTTACTGGAGATCACAGAAGAGAATAGAAGAAGAACATCTGAAATCAATCTCAGTTGCACAAGAAGACACCAAGGTCTAACAACATGCTTGGATTTTGAAAATCAAATCATCTGCTACTAGGAAACTAGGAATACACTAGAAGTGCTAGGAATAAACTAATTAACCAGAAGGCCCGAAACCAGAATTTTGATAGATACCACCTTATATATGCAAGACTCTTATTTTGAAACTGACAAATAGAAGTGATTGGTGTTTGTGACAGGAAAGCACAGAGAATGAAGGAGGGCTTCCGAGATCAAGCTCAATGCCTTTGACTGATCGAAAGGGAGACATTCAATATGTCGATGCAGAAACAGCAATAGAAAAGCTGAAGAAGGGTTGGTGAGTTTCAAAAAATAACAAAGCCACTATATGTTAGGAGTGTCCTAGAGCCTAATTTTCAGTGTGATCTTTGTATGTCACAGGTGGACTAGGACCAACTGGGCGTTTCTGAACGAGCCTCCGGTCATAGCAACGGAGAGTCGTTCCCACAATTACAAGCCACAGAATCACCTCACTGCTTTCAGTTCATCAAAACCAAATATAGTTAACTAGGAAATAAAGTATAGAACAAGTTTTCTGCGACTTGCATGGATGGTGTTTAAGCATTTGCAGGGTAGACATTGTGTCAGTTTGATTCAATGGTCTCTGATCACCTAAAACTGGTAGCTTGATTGTTTCAGTTCCGTAGCTTGGGAAGAAAGTGTGATAGTGCAATGCGTCTGCTGTAAAACAACTTAGAATGGTTGGTGTTAGTAGTGCAAAAAAGATCACGTTTTGGTATGTTGCGTGCTTGTGCTGTAAGCGAATTTGTGATTGTGTTAATGTCTGTATGTGGGTTTGAATGTAAAAGTAGTAACCGAGTTTTTTTAGTCACTTCACTGCAAATATGAATCCTACATGAGTTGTGCATTCCTCAAGAATCAAATGCAAAAAGAACAAAAGAGAGTGCAACAAAATAAACGAAAGAAAAGTCGTTGCTCCAAGTGATTGACAAACCCTTTTTGAAGAAATACATTTCATTGAATCTGATTTACCTGCAATGTATAACAATATAGTAAACCACAATGAATCAAAATATAGGCTTACTATCATTGGGGCATGACCGCATGACATAGCTGGTCCCATTTTGACCATCTAATGAGTTGGACAATTTGCAATAGCAATCACCAACTTTGAAGTAGACAATAACAGCTTGCCTGAATCTTTCTTCCAGTGTTCTTCGGCCGAATTTGTAGTAGGACTACCCAACTTTGAGAATATTACCAGGACATATGAATGCTTCATTTCTTGCCGACCGTGGTGATACATTCCTTCAGAAATTTGCAAAGCTCGGCTATATAAATATCAGGGAAGGTCCTGTAGTGATCTACATGAGGAGATGAACCGAAGTTGTAGGCCCGAACCTTTATTCCCTTGTTCTTCTGATCTTCAATAAACATTTCCACAGAACCAAAAGGTATGACCTTGTCAGCTGTGCTGTAGAGGTAAAGCTGAGGACAGGTAGGCTGGTTCTTTGACATGATGGTGATAATCTTAGTTAACCTCCTGCCCCCGACAAAACACAATAGCATATAGAAGGTATCCATCAGAATTTGATGATGTATACATGCATCATTCCGCAAAAGAGATGAATAACTTGAAAAAGTAGATAACTCACCGATTTACATCAGGCCACTTCAAGATAAAAAAGAATAAATTCTCCAAGACTGCCAGGAGCGAAGCTTCAACCAAATTAGGCTCGCTATAATGCACCTTCGATCTGTTTGCATGCATTTGTGAATCATTTCCTTTATCATCTACTGCAGGAAGAGTGGAAGAACTTCTCTTCTTCAGCAATGCAGCGGAAAATCCAGCTGCCCAGACCTATTTATGAGTAAAATGGATATATCAAACCGTATACCTCTAAGACGACAAACTAAATAGCGAAGCCAACATGAAGCAGCTGTGGACTAAAATTGATAAAAATATCACAAAATCTTCTATCAATTCACTACGGAAAAGGGGAATCAAGCGGATACATAAGAAGCTTTGAGTAATGAAATGAAATACGAACAAACAAATGGGTCACAGAACTTAGAACCGATTAATTTCAGAGACGAACAAGCAAGCAAACCTCACCTTTGGATTTATTTCTGGGCACCCTCCTGAATCAATTACACACCCCTTAATTTTGCTCATATAGTCGCCTCTACCTTGTAAATAGTCAAGAATCAGACCATAACTGCAAACAGAACAATATAGACATCATGCTCAGATTGTATAAAATTCTACAGTCATACTTTTAGAAGCATTCCGACGCATTGATTAGCAATGATTTAAAGGACTTGAAAAGCACACCATCAATTGCATAAAATCAAAGGCAAATGGCAGAGTTTAATCCAAGTAGTCGACTCCAAACCAATATGGGATTGAGACTTCGTCAGTGTATACTTTCAGAAGCAGCTCAAGATCAATCACATCTATGTAAAGCTCCTCAACTATCTTCCTAAAATAAGGATACATAGCAATTCAGTTGCAAAATATAACTAGTAAAGCAGAAGTTCTACTCTTCCATCATTCTCGCGTTTAAGGCCATAGCAACTAATTCTAATTCGCGATTATTAAACAATAGAGCCTACATTGCAATAACATAATAATTCAGAATCACAAACCAATGTAACGTATAAAGATGAACAACATACGCGAACCAACCCGTATTGCTGAAAGTATGGAAAATCAAGCACCGCTCTCGCCCATCTCGTTCGCTCTCCGATACCCACGAAACCAGCTCCTCCGCCAACCCTAAAACCCTCCTCTCCACTCCCCTCCCAAAATCAAAACCAAGCATCACATCCTTCACAGGAACCACAAACTTCACAGCGTGAATCCCCATCGAATTGTACAGCTCCGCGTACCGCCTCAAGTGCTTCTGCTCCGCGCCGAGCCACCCCAGCAACACCACTGTCCATACAGGCCCTTTATCCCCCAAAATCCCCAAACTTCCCCCATTAAACCTTTCCGAAGCTTTGCTCCACACGAAATTTCCCTCCTTTGAATCTAGGGTTTCGTGATTGGAAGAAACGCCGTCTGAATCGCGGAAATTGAGGAATTCAGATGAAGCGGAGAGCGATTGGAAGAGGAATTCGATGGGGCTTGAGACTCGAGAGGCGGCCATGGCCGTTGTTGATTGAGAAATCGACAATGGCGAGAGTCGATTGCGCGTGAAACGAGAGCGATTGACTGTGTTTGGGACGAGAGTGAAACTAGGGTTTGTTGAAGAGACTGAGTGGGTTTTGAGCTTGCGAGATTGTGAAATGAAGATCGATCGAGAGATTTGGTGGGATTTACAGGTGGAGCTGAGAATCCTCACTGAAGCTTCCATTGACGTTGATTGAGGAAGTTGGGAAGCTCACAGAGAGAAGACGTGGCTGCAAATGGTGAAGCTTTGTTTAAGCGTTTTAAACGTGTTGGTTTCCTCTTTAGAATTCGCCGATGCACGTCGCGATACGCGTTTGCGTATCTCTGTACATCTAAAACGGACTCCAACCGCCCAAGGAAACAAAACTTAGTAACAGTAAGCTCATTTTTGTAGGGTTGCAGTCACAATTCTTTGGAATCAACTCATTGGTACTTAAATGTTCAATTCATCAGTTAGGATTAACAAATCAATATATTTTTGTTAGAATAATTGATTTATATATAGTTAAGTTTTGGGCTAAAAAAGGGTTAGACACCAATAGTTATGTTCTATTTAATGTATCGAACCATGTGCAAATTGTACAATATGTCAAGTCACACCTTTGAGCATAGAAGAAAAGCTCGACAAGTTGCTTCCAAGCGAATATAGGGTGGGTGATGAGGGATGACAAGGCTTAATTTTTGGGAGCATTTGTTGGGTCAGTGACATTGGCTATTAGAATTTGTAAGATGAAATTTTTAAGTCCAAAGTTTACATTGGAGGGAGAGTGAATGAGTGAAGATTTAAGATTTGAAATGGAAAGGCTTTACCAAAATGTCAACGTAAGATAATATCTCCAATCTCAACTTATAACTCATTTATTTTGTATTTATATACTCGATGTGAAATTAATCGTAACATTCCCTTCAAGTTCAACAGGCGATAACCAAGTTGAGACTTGAATTAATTAGAAAAATTAGTCAACTGGGACAACTCAAATTCAACGGAGCACTGACTTAACTATGGATAATTAGCCAACTGTGACAATTCAATGGGGCATTGACCAAGACCAAATGAATAACCTACTTGATAGATTGCTTGAATTGAAATATTAAGCACTCATATTTTATTGCTCTGATAAATTTATATTTGTGTTAACTCTAGTTATATATTTAATATATTTTTAAATTTAAAAGTTTATAAGATATTGCACTTATAACTTTTATTTGTAATTTACAGGTTTAATAGGATTTGAAATCAGGTGCGAATCAGATATTTTAGAAATTGGTGGCGAGTTGCATCAAAAAACGTGTTGCAAGTATCTCGACGTAATACTGATACTATAGTGTATGGTAACGTGCTAGCATGCCAGCTAGATGATGAGTTTGTAAATGAGAGTGGGTCCACCATTTAGTGCGTTCAATTTCTAGCATGAATGAGATGGTGTAAAATTTAGTTAGTGATGATGACATCATCATAATGTCATGATGCCATGATGCCATATTATTATTTCATGCAACATATGGGCAACAATACATCGTGAGACGGTGCACACAGGACTTATTAATCTAACATTACGAGAAGAACTTTTTCATCCTCAGATGCTCCTCCATTGAAGGATTACATCAAGAAATCAATTCTTGCCGAATCGACAAGTCGTACGCACAAGAAATAAGAGAGCCGAGAGATATAAATAGCTAATTACGTTTTATTATTCACTTCTTTCTCTCTCTCTACTTTTATCTATCCCCGTCTCTGTTCTTTTATTTCATGTATATTTTTTGTGTTCTTCAATAAGTATGAAGGGCTAAGTTTATGGACTAAAGCAAAACTATGAGGAGTTCGACCACTACTATTAATGGATTTGTGAGATATATTTTATTTCAATTTCATTGTTATTCTTTTGTGTTTTATTTCCTTTGACATTGAACTTCATCTAGAGTGAGATTTGATTGTGAGTAAAGGGCCCTTGCATGCATATTAGGTTGACTACACTTAGTTATTGAGTCGAAGCGTCCGTCCTTATACGATAAAATCATCCAAGTGACAATTAGCCATACCAATTGGTTAGTTCCTTTTGAGACCGGTCAAGTGTCTTAGGAATCTAGACTAAATTGGGATCATTAACAATCCGGTTGTCTAGGTGTAGTGCCTTCAAGAATCGTATTAATGCAATCAACGCATTAAACCCAATTCACGTGAGTCCAGGGTTGTGTAATTGATTAGGGAAGTAGTTAATGGTGTACCTTGACTAGCGAGAATAGGAAGTGTGAGGAACTGAGTGCATCATCGGGTCTATAGCTATACTATGATCTAATAGAGTTTAATGCATTGATCGCATAGAGTTTTGTTAATGCACTGCACCTAAACAACCAACTAGCTAGTGCTCCCGATTTAGCCTAGATTCCTAATACACATGACTGGTCTCGAAAGGGATTAACCAATCAGTATGGTCAATTGTTGCTTGGATGAGTCTAACGCATAAGGACGAATACTTCAACTTAATAACAATGAGTGATCAACCTAATATGCATGCAAAGACCCTTACACACAATTAAATCTAACCCTAAATTCAACACAACGCCAAAAGAAATAGAATATAAGATAAGGACAATAAAATATAAATCAAATAGATCTCACAATGAGTTTAGCCGAGCATTGTCAAGCAATGAGTTTAGCCGGACATAGTCAAACAAAAACAAAAGTTTCCTACAAGTTCTATGGTAAACAAGAGATTCAAATCGTAAAACAACCTAACTTCTATTTATATGAAGCACCTAAAGTTGGTTTCTTCAAAAAATAAGGAATTTTTTGAATTTTCTGGGTCTGGCGCCGCCCTTATGTGTTCATAGCATTGTGTACAGCACGAAGGTAAATTTCTCACTGCCCAGTTCCCGTCGTGGCTCCAACTTTGGTTTTTTGCACTGGAGGCAGCTCCCCGACATCACCACTATTGCTCCGACTTGCAACACAATTTTGAACCACTTAGAGGTTGAATTGGAAGAAGCTTGTGATGTAAAAATGTTCAGCTCGGAGTCTACTTTTCAACGGAAGAAACGAAAAGTCATATAAATTTGAAATGAGAAAGTTATGGCCAAAACATTAAAGAGGGTCATTAAGAGACTTGACCAAACTTGGTCAACTTGGTGTCGCGCAATGCCAAACTTCAGATTTTCTTCCCTAAGTGCCGGTTTTCACTTCATATTCACGTTCTAAGTCCATAAATAAGATAATTAGAGTCTACTCATACATATAATACTACACTAAATATTGCATAATTATACTCTTAGTTAACAAGCGATGAGTGGAAAACAGAAAGAATTCATATTTTGTGGTAGTTATAGGTGATTTTGGCCATAATATACACTTAGTTAAATAAGAATTTTGTTAATTATGATGGTAGTTATAGGTGATTTTTTTGAGTTGTTGAAGGACTTGAGGTCCTCCCAGGTGTGTTTTGTTTGAAGATTAGTGAACTTAATGGCCTATTGTATGACTCGAGATGTTAATTCTTTGTCAAGACGAAGTGAGTGGTATGATGTGCCCTCATTTTCTTGCTCATGTACTAGTCAATGATTTTGCAATAAAGTTGGTACTCTCGGTTTTAAAAAAAAAGGTATTGAACCATCATAGTTAACAAAATTCTTATTTTAATTAAAAAAAGTTTTAGCCCATCCTTAATTTAGTTTGATTAATTTTATGAGAATTAGTAGAGCATCTTACATTATATTTTAACTCGTCGATTTCTTGTGCGCTTTGCGCATGATTATTAAATATTTTTAAAAGTTAATAAATTAATTTACATGAACATATTGTAATATTTTTATAATTAAAATTACAATTCACAATAATCAACTCATATTTGTTACAAATAAATTATACAATAAAAGGTAAAAAACATATTTACTTATATCATGCGTATAGCGGATATCCATAACAATCCTCACATCGAACATTCACTTGTGAAATTATCTATCGCATGCATGATCTCTACTATGTTTTGGAGTGTGATACGACATAACAATCGCCACCTTATTGCATTCATGTGTGAATAACTCTGAGAGAGGTACTTGAATGTTGCTAGAATTGCAACAATTGTGAACTTGTGAGATATATATATAAAGAGAAGATTAATTATTGGTGTAAATGATGTTGCGGTAACTAAAAAGATGGTGTAAGATTCGAAATGGAGGTTTAATGCATTGAACAACCTTTCGTTAACCAAGAAAAGAATTCAAATGCATTTAATTGTGATTTCGGTGCCACAAACAATATAAATGATGTAGCAACAAAAGGGATGGTGTAATATTCAAAATGGAGACTTAATGTCATTAAATAACATTTTATTAACCAAGAAAAGAATTTAAATGCACTTAATTGTAATTTCAATGCCTAATAATATTTTTGAAGGATTTATTTACTCCCTCATTTCACTTTAAAAGTCATTAATAAAGGTTAAGTTTTTTGTTGTTCAAAAATACGGTGGGATAAATATATCTTAAAACAACAAATAACACAAATGAATAAATACCTTAAAATAGAAAATTTGAGAAAACTCTAAAAATGAAATACTGGGAGAGAGTATGTGAAACTTTCTCTCTACTCCAACTTTTATATATATAGAGATGCACTTTGACTATGTCATTTGTAAAAAAAAAGGACAATTCAATTGTTGAAATTAGTGATTTAGGTCTACCTAATTTTTTATTTTCGTTTTTATTTTTCTTTTTTATGTGCGCATTCCTGAATTTCAGAATATGTGTTTGTTATGTGCACTCAAAATTATATAGTCCTATATTTTAGGTAGTTACTATTTTTTAATGTTTATATTAGATTAAAAGTAGAAGTTCTAGTTATTTTAGGATTTCTTTAAAATTAGTTTTGTCTTGATATATATTATGTAAATTGATTAAGTTGAAAAAAAAAGAGAATAGATTTTTTTTTTAATTTGTTTGTGGATGAAACAAGAATTTTTGATCTCCATTATTGATTACTCTTCATGTGCATAATTTTTGTTCTTCTTCTTCTTCCTTTCATTCATTGGTTTAAAAATCTACATTAACTTTGACTGAAGTAACGGTCATGAGATTTTTTTTCTTTGGTTTGTCTTGGGTTATAAGTAGGGATGTAAATGGGTAGGGTAATACCCATGGGTGATGGGAATTTACCTTAACGGGTACATGTATAGGGATTTTAAATAGATGTGGGGAAGGGGATGTGTACGAAATCTCATACCCACATGAGTATGAGTACGAGGATGAGTGATAAAATATATCCACAGGGATCCCCATGGGTGATACTTATGGGTAATTCCCACGAGAGATACCGATGGGTGATCCCCATATATCAATTATACACTATATGATATTTATATATAAATATAATATACTATTACATAGTTTCTGCCCGAAACACTCATTATACACATAACAAAAATCCTTAATGAGATTTTGAATTGTTAACACTTAGAAGTTAAAACTTTAATTGCATGTGTGTTATACTTTATTTTTGTTGGAATTTCAACAATTGTGTTGTTATGTATGTATTTTTGATTCTTATTTTTTATAATTTTTTTTTTTAGGAAAATTAAGTGGGAATAATATTTTCCCTACAGGGATTTTCTATCCCCACAAAACTCCCTATGAAAATTCCTAGGGATCCCCAATGAGAAATGGAATGAGAAAATTTTTTCCCTTGGAGATTCTCCATCCTCGAAAAAATCTTATGAAAATCTCCACTGTGATCCTCAATGGGAAATGAAATGGAGAAAAAATTTTCCCATAGAGATTCCCCATATACACAAGGAAATTAGATGAGTATTGAGATAGGTACGAAAATTTATCTCCAAATGAATATGACTATGGGTATGGGTAATAAATTTTTTAGTGAGTATTGGTATAGAAATGGGGAGCGGCTTAAATATGGTGGTATTTTTTCAAGTTTTTCAAGTACTTCATCACCATGCCTCCACATGTCCCCATTTATAGAACAAAAAAAGTTGATGCTTTCTCTTTTATTTTTTCCAACTTTGCCCCACAAATTTCAAGCACCACACTACACATACACACAAAGTACACAACACACACAAGCTCACATGGAAAAAAAAAGTAAAATCCACTAATTAAAAAACAAAACTATAATTTCTTTTAATAAGTTTAATTTATAAAGAAATTATAAAATATCTAAAAAATAAAATTATAAACTATCTTTGCCACATAATTAAGAGTTGGAGGATCACCCTTATTCATGATGCCCGATAATGTTTGGACGTAAATTAATTAGTGTGGTTGGTGCCGAATATTATGTAAGAAACCCAAAAAATGAGTAGAGAATAGATAATATTAAAAAAATATTTTAATTTTTTGTTAATACTTACCTATAAAATTTGAAAAATGTTACAATAACATTCTAAAGTCACACCCAGTGACATCACTACAAAAAAACAGCAAATCAGCAACGGAATTAGAAACGGAATTTATTTCCGTTTCTAAATCAGAAACGGAATTAGAAACGGAACTTATTCCGTTTCTAATTATAACTGATTAGCAACGAAGGGAAATTTTCGAGACGGATTTGAGATGGATCGAGAGACGGAATTAGAGACGGAATTAGAGACGGAATTTAATTCCGTCTCTCGAAATTGGCGCCACCATTCCCGCCAAATTCTTCATTTCTTATGGCCGTTCATCATTCCTCGAGATTTGTATTTTCTCCGATCCTGGCGCCTCTTCTCCTTCCCGCACCCCACCCCCACCCCCCGCAACAAAACACGAAATCCCCAAATCATTCCCACGAAAAACCCCAAAACTTAAATCCGTCTCTCCGTCTCGTCGCGCCGGTCGATCGTCTCGTCCCCACACGTCCATCCCGTTCGATCGTCTCGTCTCTCCGTCTGGTCGTGCGAGCTGGTCTCTCTCGGTGCTCGCTTTCGGCCGCCGTCGGTCGCGGTGGTCTCCTTTCTCTCCGTCGGTCGTGCTACCGGTCTCGCCGTCTCTCTCGGTCTCTCCGTCTCGTCGCGCCGGGCCGATCGTCTCGTCCCCACACGTCCATCCCGTTCGATCGTCTCGTCTCTCCGTCCGGTCGTGCGAGCTGGTCTCTCTCGGGTGCTCTTTCTCGGCCGTCCGGTCGCGGTGGTCTCCGTTTCTCCGTCTGGTCGTGCTACCTGGTCTCGCCGTCTCTCTGGTCTCTCCGTCTCGTCGCGCCGGTCTCCTTCATCGCCGATATCTCTCGCTCTCTCTCGGTCTCTCGATTCGGATCCGGTTAGCAAGGAATTTGTAGTTTTGGAGTCTTACTACAATCTTCATTTCTTATTTGTTTTTTATTGTTCTTTATAATGCGAGCAACACTCATGATCAAAAGCTCTTCAAACTTTCATAGAGATCATTCACCTTGTGACGGTTTTGAGGAAATCTTGAATCGCTTGGCCGTTTTTCGCTAAAAATTTGCGTCGTCGGGTTGGCGTTCTAGTCCCCTTGTTTATCTAATTTAAAAAATTAATGGAATATTCCGTCGGGTGACATGAGAATTATTTAAGTTTCCGCATTTATGGTTCATTTGATAGTTCGATCTTCTAGTAAACATCGGAGTTGAAGGCAAGAAGCTATTTTATCTAGAGAGATTTTCCAATTTAAATTAAGCATGGAGACTTCATAAATTTCCATCTATCAATAAATATTTGGGGTGTCCGGTGTTCCTACGTACATTATATGCGGCATCCGGGGAATATTAAAGTCGTAATACTTGTTAGCATTGCAAATATTATGCTCATGAATGAAATATGTTATAGATTTTCACTTGAACTGAAGCTATATCGCTAGGGAAGGCAAATCATATATATGCCTTGATGTTCAAATATAGGAAATGAACATAATGTGGTGACCATTGTGTATACTAGGTTTTCTTAGCGGCTCAGCTATACTAGTCTAATAAATGGATTTAAATGAAAAATTTATTTTCTTGAAAGGTCTTAGCTATTATGGTCATGGAATCCATTTTATTTTTGTATATTCGTCTTGGCAATTGGCCGTGTTATAGTACTACCTTATTGTTTATGAAGCTGTGAAGGAACAAACTCTTTATCAGGTGACATATTTTAAGAGTTCAGTTCTTATAATTGTTATTACTTTATGAGGTTTTATTTTAACTGTTCTTGAGTGATTTGATTTGTTCCTTGGTTGATTGTGCATTAGTTGGTGTTCTTCACTTGATCTATTAAGTTAATGTTGTGTCTTTTGTTTGGTTTAGAAGTTTTTGTTCTCGCTTCTTCTCTTACATGCATAGTTATTGAGGTTATGCTTGTTCTATTTTTAGGTTTATTAATATGTACTATTTCATTTCAACCTTTTAATTGAGCAATTCAAGATTTATATTGATTCCGTATTTGGTTGTTATTCCATGTTTATTTTATCGGTAAAGCATGTCATCCGTATTTGGTTGTTATTCCATGTTTATTTTATCGGTAAAGCATGTCATGAGAGTCATTATAATACATTAGAATCATGTCTTGAGGTAATTACTTTGTCGTTTGATGTTATAGTTAGTAATTTCATATTCATGCACTTGCTATGGATGATTGATTAGTTAGGTGTTGTTGGTTATCATGATAGGAATTCCAATATGACCGTTTATAGCCGTGTTAGGAATCCAGGTAATCAAAAATTCAAATGTAAAGCTTGATTTCCAACAGTCAAAAATATATGGCGTGGCTAATTAGCGCGCTAATTCGTAATTAGCGCGCTAACCGCAGGGAACCGAAAAAATTATTTTATCCCTTTGTGTTAGCGACCCTTAAACTCGTCCAGGACCTAACCAACCCTTATAATACATGTTATACATGTTTATTATGAGTCATTTACAACAATCCTTTTGATAATGCCCAAGCTTCTTACATAAACAACATAACTCAATCAATTCCTTCTCTTTACATTGTGATGACTCATTAATGACTTCCTAACTTTGTCAATTTATTCTCTACCCATGAGTTTAATGTGCGAACCTCGTTCTTTCACTAAGCTATCAATTTCTTCTCTTTAGATGGTGTAGATCGCATTTCCGATTTACAATATTCTCCATTTTGGAGGCTTCTTATCATCTTACTCATTATTATTTCATTACTTGAATAGACAACCGGCTCGACAAGGGTTACGTTCGACTAGGAATGTCGTCTATAAAAGAGATCTGGATGTACAACCGGCTCGACAACGGTTATGTTCGAATTGAATTCGCGGCGAAGGTTAAAGAATTCATATCATTTGCAAAACAACATTGTCCTACATACCAAAGTGAACGAAAGATTAGATGTCCGTGCAATTTTAAGAAATGTCGACTTGTTCCGTACTGGATGTCGAAACGGTTGAGCACCACCTATGTAGGTATGGATTTGTCCGGGGATATCACGGTTAGTACGAACATGGTGAGAACGGAGATGAAGGGCCGCAAAATTTTCACGCAATGGATTGCCATATTGATGATGCGATGTTCGAGGCTACGATCCGACACCTTACCGCGAGATGCTACACAACGTGGCAGGTCCAAGTTTCAATTGGAATGTCATGGAAGAATCACCAAACCCCAAGCACGCCAACTATATGACATGATTGATGCAAGTAGGGAACAATTGTGGCCTGGTTGCGAAACCATGACAACGTTGTCGCAATGGCAAGATTACTTGCGATCAAGTCGAACATCATATATCTCGAACGAGGGTATAATGAAATCATTAAACTCATGAAGGATTGTTTGCCAAATGACAACTCAATGGTTGAGAATTTTTATGCCACTAAAAGACTAATGCGAGGTCTAGGTCTACACTGTTGAGAAAATAGATTGTTGTGAGGACCAATGTATGATTTATTGGGGAGTGGACTCGAGTTGACGTCATGTAAATTTTGTGGGAAATCACGATACGTTGCACATCGACGAGGTCGTGGTCGGAACACAAAAACCGCCCTTGCAAAAGAATGTACTACTTCCCTTTGGGCCCTCGGTTGCAACGATTGTATGCGTCTCGAGTCAACCGCAAAACATATGCGATGGCATGGAGATCATTCATCGCTGAAGATGTTATGCAACACTGTTCGATTCGATTGCTTGGAGACATTTTAATGACGTCAATAAAGACTTTGCCGCCGAGGTTCGGAATGTTCGTTTAGGATTGTGCACCGATGGTTTTCAAGTATTTGGGATTTCCGGAAATCGTACTCTTCGTGGCCCGTGATATTGACTCCTTACAACCTTCCACCGTCGATGTGCATGAAATCGAGTTTATGTTCTTAACGGTTATCGTTCCTAGACCGACCAGCCCAAAGCGAGAAAATCGACGTGTTCCTTCAGCCGCTTGTGAAAGAGTTGCAAGATTTATGGAACAATGGGGTGGTTACATACGACGTTTCCACCAAGACAAATTTTGTCATGCGAGTTGCCCTTTTATGGACTGTTAGTGATTTCCCCGCATATAGCATGTTGTCCGGTTGGAGCACACACGGTAAGTACGCTTGTCCATATTGTATGGAGGATACAAATGCATTTCAATTGCGAAATGGAGGTAAGACATCGTGGTTTGACTGTCATCGTCGTTTCTTGGAGAAGTCATCACCATTAAGGAAAGACAAAAAAAATTTCATTAGAGGCAAAATGGTCATAACTGATGATCCGCCCGCTTTGCGGTCTGGTGAAGAAATTTTGGCAGAAATTGAATCGTTTGGCTTGATGAAGGTGACAGAAATCGGCGCTGAATCTGTGAATGGGCGGATAGCTAAGAATTCGGGATGGAGGAAGAAAAGCATATTCTGGGACTTGCCGTATTGGAAGACAAACTTGATCCGCCACAACTTAGATGTCATGCACATTGAAAAAAATGTTTTTGACAACATTTTCAACACTATTATGTGTGTCGGGCAAGAGTAAGGACAATGCAAAATCGAGGCAAGATATTCGTGAATATTGTCACCGACCTTCTCTACACATTGATTCGGTGACAAATACTTACGTCCTTGGGTGCTATGCTCTTGATACATCAAGTAGACAAAAATTGTGCGAGTGGGTTAAAAAGTTGCGTTTTCTCGATGGTTACGCATCGAATCTTGGTCGATGTGTAGATCCAAAGAAAGCTGCGAATGTTCGGCATGAAGAGCCATGATTGTCATATATTCATGCAACGGTTGATACCAATTGCATTCGAGAGAACTTCTCCCAAACCCGGTTTGGGTTGCAATTAGCGAATTAAGCCTATTTTTCCGGTCCCCTTATCGCGAAATGTGTCGGATATCAAGATATGGAGGTCTTAGAGTCTACGAAATACCAAAAATCATTTGCAAGTTGGAAAAAATTTTCCCTCCAAGCTTATTTGACTCTATGGAACACCTACCAATCCACTTGGCCTACGAGGCCCGTCCTGGCCGGTCCGTTCAATTTCGATGGATGTATCCATTTGAGAGGTACTATCTTGAGCCCTTGATATTATTTTCCCATTCAATAGGTTTTATATCAACATTTCCTATAACATTCATATAGGTACCTTAAACATTTGAAGAACAATGTGCGAAACAAAGCGAAGGTTGAGGGCTCCATGTGTAATGCTTATTTGGTAGAAGAGGTCACGTCCTTTTGTTCTTACTACTTCGAAGATCACGTCTTTACGTTGCATGACAAAGTGCCACGTAACAACGATGGCGGTCTTGGGCCCACACCGAACTTCGTTGGCAATTTCTCGATTTTCACTTATCCTGGTCGACCCATGGGCAAGTCGAAGGAGCGGTACTTAACAGAGCGGGGAGTATAATGCCGCTCATTCGTACATCTTGCTCAATTGTCAGAGATCGCTCCTTACGTTCGATATGTCCATCACTTTCTTTCATTAATGCAAGTACATTCATTGTTCATACATTATAAATACATCCGACTTACACGTTCATTTCTTCTAGGATATTCGTCGATGAAATCACTCAAGCAATGGGGGAGTCGCAAGTTGATAGTAGTCTAGAGCACAACTTCCCCATTTGGTTTCAAACATATGTAAGGGCATTACTTTTGTACGTTATAGATTCAAATGTTTCTCCCATAACTAATGTGTCATATTGCATCTCTAATTTTGACGAATAGGCTCGGAATTCTATAGTTGACGAGACGCTCGTTGATCTTTCTGTTGGTCCTAGTCGATCATGTACCGTCTACCCTGGTTACCTTGTTAATGGGTATAAGTTCCACTCCGCAACATATGACGTTGATAGATCGACGCAGAGCGGCGGTGTTTTGGTGAAGGGTTCAAACTACGCTGATGTTTCCCATAACTATTATGGAGTACTGCGCAAGAGGTTGTGGAGATTGAGTATCTTAGGCCTCAAACGTGTGGTCTTGTTTAAGTGCGAATGGTATGACCCTACACCGAATCATGGTGTTAGGACTCACCCAACACTTCAATTGGTAGAGGTTCATCGAAGTCGACGATATAACAACTACGAGCCATTTGTATCGGCAATGCAAGCCACTCAAGTCTACTACCTTTCGTACCACTTCTATGCGGAACGATCGACAAGAATGGCTAAGTGTTTGTTCTTTGTCACCAAAATTTTGCCGACGAGGAAACTAGCAAAGACGATAATGACCAGGGCTCGGCAGAGATTGCTTTCCAAGATGGGATGCCCACCACGTGCGTAGTCGATGATGCGACGCCGATATCAACAATCTGGATGTTCCGACTGGGACTCGATTCATTGTTGAAGCGGGTCCAAGCGATGAAGTTTATAGTGAAGATGAATCAGAAGAAGAATCATCACCTTCTACTCATGAGAGTGAATTTGAAACGGATGATAGTGAATAAAGTTTGTATATGATACGTCAACGACCAATAATGTAGTTACTTTTATTTGCATGGATTTTGTTCTTATTAAGTCCAATAATATAGACCGAATTTCTACTTTTTGTATGCCCTTCTTTTTCGATGTTTTACTCGTGGCGGGATTGTTAGGTATCATGGCGGACGTGGTCGTAGGGGATGTCGAGGTTTGCCATTAGGACGCCATCGTCCGGGCGGAATAGGTGCGGCACCGACATCCGCGGCGAAATACCAAGCGGCCTCGTGGGTGGGCCACGGAGAGGGGTCCATAGAGGTCGTGGCGGTCGAGGTCGTGGTTCGATACCTCCATTATCGATTCCGACTTCTCGGTCTCTCGAGCACGATACGGCCGCGGCGTCACCTTCCCCCTTCCATACCGTCGGGGTCGTCGTACCATCTTCGTCGTCATCAAGGACTATGCCTACTACACACTTCCCCACACCTTCTCCGACGTCAATGACTCCTTTACCCACGAGGCTGCACCCCCGCCCACAAGCATCACCGGCGGCATCCCGAGAGGAAGACGTAAGAGCGAGTTGGAGGTGACAGCCCTCCGGCCCACCTCGAGGCCGGGGATGGAGGCCCTCGCGTGCGGGGGATCCCTATCACGCGATTGCCAATGATACGTAAGTTTGCGTTTGACTTTTATATGTCAATTTCAATATGGATGTCAAATATTGAAGAAGTAGTTAAGGTGATATGCATGTTCATGAAACACAGGGAGTTGCATCCTTCGCACTTTTGTGCACGGAGGATGACAAAAGTTTTTAAACGATGGATGATTCTGAAGGGTATTGTTGGAAGTCGGTACCGCCGCTCATCATAAAGACCAATACGGCGACAATGGAAGGTAAACAAGACTACCATGTGCCTTATGATTTATACTATTTTCTCAAATAAGTGCTAACAATAGCAATCGCCAATTTGTAGATATTTTTTAGATGGGATGATGCACTTCCCGAGGATCTCGTGCGAGCGGCGTACGACAAGCTTGCGAGCACAAGGTACACCGCGTTGATGCACAAGTTGAAGAAGAATCGGGTGCGACGGTTTATGTTACGAGATGAGGCATGGAGGAGATACTTGCGATCGGGAGAGCGAGGACTTCCAGGCTAGGTAGGTCTAGGCAAGCGACGCTTGAGAATAGGAACACCGAGGTCGAAGGCCCAGGGACTGGACCTCGAAGCACGGTGGTGGTTCCGTGTCATTTGCGACTACCCAAGAAAGATTGGTTAGTTTTTTTTAACATCTAGGATATTTCGTACATTTATACTCTTGTTCACTATGCTTGGTCCGCTTTGACCGATTCATCCGAGACGCCACCGTCGGTGAATGATTTGTACTTGCATCTCCACACCGTTAATCACGACAGGACGACATTCATCGATACTAGATCAGAGCGGTTCTATGTAAGTGTAGAATAAAAATGTAAATTATTATTAAGTCTTTCACTTACCCCATATCATGTACTTTGTTTGTTGTGCATATATGCAGGATAGGCTCCAGAGCAGACGTCAGGAGCTGACCCAGGCTACACCGGAGCAATCGGTGGATGATGAGGCGGTGTACCTCAATGTGGCGGGTGAGTGTTCCAAAGGACGTGTCTACGGACTCGGGTCCGTAGGGAGAAAGAAGAGGAGATACGGAACTCCTGGTGCTAGCACGTCGCAGACGCCGGATGTGGTGCCGCGGGCAGAGTTCAATGTCGTTGCGGAGCAACTACGAAAGGTTATGAACTTCATGTATCAGCGTCTTGGGATGGACATGGACGAAATAGGCCTAGCTCAGCAACAACCACCACCACCGCCACCACCACCGCCACCTCATGACCAGCAACAGCCGCCGCAAATAGATCCGGCCGATCCACCCCAACAAGGGGACAATGTTGGGCGTGAGACGTAAACGTGGCTCTCGAGAGATGAGCAGGTTGGTGATACATAGGTACTTGACTTGTTGTTTGTTTCAAATGCTTAGATTAAATGGACAATGAATGTACTGCGGACGATGGTGGTTTGTTGAAAGCCCGATGTAGTGGAGGGTGCGATGATGAAGTTCCTTTATTTTTTTTTCTCCTGTTTTCGGATAGGCGGATTTTAGTTTTTCCTTTCGTTCTCGAGGGAATGGGTTCATTGCTTTTGACGATGAGCATGTTGTAGACGATTTGTTTCATTTGCATGTTAAACTCATTCTTTTTTTGGTGGTGGTGATTTTGGTCCTTATAGGACTCCAGTGTCTCGGAGGTAGGCGTGGTGGGTATAGTGGAGCGGTGAGCTTGGTGGGGGTTATGGAGGCTTTGGGGCCGGTGGCTTAGGTGCTTATCGAGGTGAATCTTCTCTTGGCTATTCTATTTTAGCGATCGAATCACTTCCTTTCAATAGTTTATCGTGTTGACTTTTTAAGTTACTTGATTTACATATTGTTGGTGGTTTAGTTTGTTTCAAACAAGTAGTATATTATAGTTGAAACCAAGTTTGTGGTGGTTTTATAGTGATCTCCTATTGCTCCTTCTAAAAAATCAAATTTCTTGTCTTTGTAGATCTTGAATTTTGAAATGTGTTTCTTCTTCCTTATGTTAAAACCAAGTTTGTGGTGGTTTTATGGTGATAGGAATTCCAATATGACCGTTTATAGCCGTTCTAGGAATCCCGAAAATCAAAAATTCAAATGTAAAGCTTGATTTCCAAATGTCAAAAATATCGCGAGTGGCTAATTAGCGCGCTAATCTTTGGAATTAGCGTGCTAAGCTGCGAGGGCCTCGAGTAATAATTTTATCCCTTTGTGTTAGCGACCCATAAACTCGTCCACGACCTAACCAACCCTTATAAAACATGTTATACATGTTATACAACTCAACTTACATGATAGGTCCATCTTATAGAAACATTGTTCGCCATCTCCTATGCCTAGGAAAATAGCAACATTGACACCAACTTGATCCGTGATCGCATTTGCTTGATGATCATGTTTTTTTTTGGTATCATTATTATTCACCGAGTGTATGGTTTTTTTCTTTTCTTCATTCGCTTTTCTTGAATCCCAAATTTGGTTTATTTTTTTTTTTTAGTACGAACA
This sequence comes from Stephania japonica, assembly GCA_039657345.1. Taxonomy (NCBI): domain Eukaryota; kingdom Viridiplantae; phylum Streptophyta; class Magnoliopsida; order Ranunculales; family Menispermaceae; genus Stephania; species Stephania japonica. The sequence goes on along the minus strand of CM077559.1, from coordinate 8,966,276 downwards.
CATGGCTTGTCGCCTTTGGAGCACACAACATTTAGATGGGGTGAGAGGATGAGTTCTAGAATCATACTTACATGATAGGTTTGTACTTAACTTTTAGTTTTTCCCTTTTAGCATTCTTGCACTTATGCCATTCTTCTCTTTGTAGATCTTGCATTTTTTAATGTGTTTCGTCTTCCTTATGTTAAAACCAAGTTTGTGGTGGTTTTATAGTGATAGGAATTCCAATATGACCGTTTATAGCCGTTCTAGGAATCCAGGAAATCAAAAATTCAAATTTAAAGCTTGATTTCCAAAAGTCAAAAATATCTCGCGGGGGCTAATTAGCGCGCTAATCTTTGGAGTTAGCGCGCTAGCGCAGGGACCTCAAACTAATTAATCTCTCCTTTGCCTACTTCTTTCAGGTGCATACTCTTTGGTTGTTGCCTCGGATGGAGATTCGAAATGCTTCAAAGCTGCGTTTTACTTATTAGATGAAGTCCTTTTTGTCTATACTTCCAAATTTTGGACCTTTTGTGAGTGTTCTTTTTTTTTGCTTGTTGAACGATAGGATTGTTTGGGCTAATTTTCGGTTTCACATTTTTTCTTTCTCTTTTGAATTTTTGTTGATATATATTTTTGATGTATGGATGCGCAATTTGGCTTCTTTGGGGGATGTTAGCACCCTCAAGGAGTTGTTGGAGGGTGCGGCGATGGAGTATGTCATATCGGGTTGTATTTTGATTTTTAGGTTGAAGAATCGATTGGCTTATGTATACGTGCCATATTTAAACAAAACGAGAAAATTAGAGACGGATTAGCAACGGAATTCAAATTTTTCGTTGCTATTCGTCTCTAATTTTCGTAAATATTTCTATCAATCACAAACGGATCGAGAGACGGAAATATTAATTCCGTCTCGATTCGTCTCTCTAATTAAACGGAATCGAAACGGAATAATCCGTCTTTGATTCCGTTTCTAATTAGAGACGGAATCGAGACGGACACTTTGAATTCGTCTCGATTCGTTCTTGATTAGAAACGAATCGAGAGAGAGAATTCATAAATTTATTAATTCGTCTCGATTCCGTTGCTAATCAACAACGGAATCGAGACGAAATGCAAGTACAAATGTACCATTTCGAAATAAAATCCATTTCGTTCGTCTCTCGTTCGTTTCTAAGTTCCGTCTCTAAATTGTCTCTAATCGAAACGGATAATTTCCGTCTCTATTCGTCTCTAATCGAAACGAAATCCATATTCCGTTTCGATCGTATCGCGACGACGACGTTTTGAGAGACGGAACGAGTCCGTCTCTGTTCCGTTTCTGATTTCATTCAGAGACGGAATTTTCGCCAATCAGAAACGGAAAATTCCGTTTCTGATTTGCGATTTTTTTGTAGTGCATGATGTGCGGGGTCGCGACCTTGAGAGCCATTCGCGTGTGCCTTAAGATACACAACCCGCTTGTTGTGCACCGGGGACTACGTGTGCACACTCATTTTTAAGTAGGGCACGCATGTCACGTCATAAGAGTGATTTTGGGGAGGTCATTGTAGCATCCGTGTTTAAAAACGACGCTAAAATAAAAGCCTAAAATGACTCCCCTAGAGCGCACACCTCACTATCCAACAGTCTGTTTCTACCTATGGTTGTGAGCTTACACATCTTGAAATTTAAAACACAGTTAAATAGAGGGATGTGTGTTTCGATATGAGTTATAGGGGCATGCGTTATAACATTTTCCTAAAAATAAAGAAGAGTGTTGTGTTTGAAGTGTGTGGGTGATGAATTCAAAAAATAATATAAGAAAGAAGTGTGTTGTGTGGTTTGGACAATGTGATGCTTGAAGTTTTGGGGTGGGGGCAAAGTTGGAAAAATAAAAAATAGAAAGCATTACCTTTTTTGTTTGTAAAAAAATGGACAGGTGGAGACATTGAGAGGGAGTACTTGAAAGATTGAAAAAATTAAAATATATATTTTTAATATTATCTATTCCCTACACATTTTTTTGAGTTTTTACATAGTATTCAGCATCAACCACACCGATTAATTTACATCCAAACATTATCGGGCATCGTAAATGAGGGTGACCTACTAATCTTAATTATGTGGCAAAGATAGTTTATAATTTTATTTTTTAGATATTTTATAATTTCTTTATAGATTAAATTTATTAAAAGAAATTAGAGTTTTATTTTTTAATTAGAGGATTTTACTTTTTTTTCATGTGGAGCGAGTGTGTGTTGTGTACTTTGTGTGTATGTGTAGTGTGGTGTTTGAAATTTGTGGGGGCAATGTTGGAAAAAATAAAAGAAAAAACATTGACTTTTTTGTTCTACAAATGAAGACACGTGGAGGCATGGGGATGAAGTACTTGAAAAATTTGAAAAAATATCCCACATACTACCGATTTGCATCTCTAGTTGCAAGGCCACTGCCATAAAATTAATGAAACCAGTGCCGATTGGTTGGGGGCTACTGCGTTTATCACGTGCGTAGAAAGAAATAAATGGTGACCATAACCACTGTCCACACAGTAACGCTGTCCTATCAATTGAAAACGAAAAACATATTGGTGGTGACTTAAATCCGTGCACCGTGGTTGATTCCTGAACTCCCATTATTGGAAAAATTTTAAAATGAAAATGGAGAAGTCACACCCAACACACAATAACCCAGATGAGTTTTATATATAGCCTCGACTCACGTATTATCTATCGAGGTGTTGAGATGTGTAGGCTAAAATAATAATTTTACATCAGATAAATGAAATTTTGAAATAAAGTATATAAGTGATTAACTCATCCTAACCATTACTTACTTTGAAATGAAACATTCATTCTTATGAATTTTTCAAGAAGTCATAAATAATTAACGTGAAATTAAATTTTTTCTATCCACACATCTCAACATGGGGTCTGTGCTGCTTGTCTATATCTCGAAGTGTTCATGGATGACTTTTGTGTGTGGTTTGTTGTGATTTCAGCACTGTAGCACTTCATTATTGTACATTATTTTAAAGTACCTGAATTTCCCGGTAAAACAAATATAGTATGATATTGATTTGGCTCAAAATCAGCCACACCTACTAATGGCAAATGCCAATAAAAAACTCTTCACTTCTCCGCTCTTCTCCACACAATTTGGGTTTATGGTTTAAGACTTCAATGTCGCCGTTCTCATGCCCCATTTCGCCTTCGTCGATCAGACCACACTATCCTAAACCAAATCAGGGACTTCGATTTCTCACTCCGCCAAGGATTTCCCATCAACAAGGTAACATTTCTTCAACTGGGTCGACAAGAAATTGTGTAATCAAGTGCTAATTGTGTCATTGTGTGTGTTTTGTCTTTGAAGGAAGCAACTGTGGGATGCTTCGAAGGAGTTTCGCTTTCAAGGGAATGATCGTCGCGGGGGTATCCACTCTTGGTTCTTCTTTGAGTGTTGATCCTGTTCAAGGTATGTATGCTGGAGCTCAATCTTGTGTTTGCCCTAATTGGGATTTTGGAGGTTTCAATACCATTCTTTGATTTGGGCTGCTATAGCTATATAAGACTATAAGTTGACTAGCAAGATATTAAATTTGAGTAACTTACCAACAACCGGTTGGTCTAAGTGGTAAGGGACTGAGGTTCCCATTAATCCGGGTCTCGAGTTCGAGTCTCGTAGATGAAAAAAATTGGGTTGGGAGGGCCACCCGGCCTGCCCCTTGTATGGGGCCCTGACTGTGCCCGAGCACGGATTAGTTAGTGTGGTTGGGCCGGATGCCAAGTAGAAAGCCAAATTTTAGTAGTTTATGGAGAGGGGTTTCTTTTGGTGTGGCATGTTCATGTGTGTGTGTATTTCTTTGAATCTTGGCTAATGTGATTAGATTTCAGGAATGGAGAGACTCCCATTCAAACCAGAGGGATACAATTTTTGGACATGGAGAGGCCACAGAATACATTATGTAGTGCAGGGAGAGGGAGTTCCTATTGTCCTTATCCATGGGTTTGGCGCCTCGGCGTTTCACTGGAGGTTTTCTCCTGCCTTGACTAGATTCAATTAATCATAGATGTTTTTAGATTTTCAATGTCAATTATATTTTGCTATAAAAAAATTGTCAATTATAAGCACTATGTTAAGGACTGTATTGCATATGTTTTTCTATTATATCAGGCATGCTGGTGCGGTGCTTAAATGTTCCTTTAATTGTTCGAGAATCGTTCTTTGTTCAAGGCTTGATCTTATGAATGATTTATACATTTGATTCTAGTTGTTGGAATTGCTCTATTTTCATTTTCTTTAGTGTTTATTTCTATATTGTGGGGCTTTCACTGGCATGACGTGATCCGTGGATGTAAAATGTTACAATTAGCTCTATTTTCATCATAGATTTGTTATGTTCTTTCATTGTTGCATTGAAGACATTCCCCAAGGCAGTCTGGTGTTTGATAGTTATTGATTGGAATTTGTAGGGATTCTATTTTTTGTTTGGTTGATACAAATTACCTTGTATTCTCTTAATATACCTATAATGCGCAAACATGGCATATTCTTATGAGTGTTTTATAGTTCAATAAAAGGGTAAGTCTTTTTAGTTTTGAAGGTGCTAATAGTTTTTGATGTTTTCTAATACATTTAAAATCTGTCCCGTAGTTTGACAAAAATAAAATAAATTAAATTAAATCTGTCATGTAGAGCTTAGTTGTGGACCTCGTGGTTCATATAATCATTCTTGACAAGTAGCTTATGTACAACTGTTTTCTTGTATATTGTTTTTTTTTGTTCCTATTTTTTGTTTGTGAGTCCTTAAGACCGTGATGGAGGATTAAAAGATTATGAATGCAAGCCATCAACTGCTATTAAATTGAGTTGAATGGAAGTCTTTGATCCATGTAGCCGACCCCGAGTAATTTGGGATTGATGCTTTGTTGTTGTTGTTGTTGTCGTCGTCGTCGTCTTCTTTAAATAAGCAATGGTTTAGGACCTTTAGGGGACACTGGAGGATTTCAACATGCTATTCATATCTTGCCACTTATCGATTGAATTATCTCTTCTTTTTTCTTTGAGGAACATAAAATATCTATATGCAGTGGATTGGCAAATCCTATCTTTCCACAATAAATGTACTAGAAAAACTTTCTTGAGAGCTCTCACTGGTTCTTTTGTTTTATAACTTATAAGTATGATTTGCCTAGAACCCCTATGTGATTGTATTTATTTTTAATGCATGCAGATACAATATACCTGAGTTGGCTAAGAAGTACAAAGTTTATGCTTTGGATTTGCTGGGATTTGGCTGGAGTGATAAAGCAATAATAGAATATGATGCACTGATATGGAGGGATCAAGTGGTAGATTTTCTGAAGGAGATAGTGAAAGAACAAGCAATTTTAGTTGGAAACAGGTAATAATTTTGTCAGTAAACTCTCTGTGTCAGTTTTCTATTTATTTTGTTACTTATAAAAAGATCTATTTATGCTTTTATGGTGATTTGAATATGTATTATGAAAATTACCAGGATAGAGATTTTGAGCAGCATATTGTTTTTAATTATCAACTTAAAAATGATTATCTGATGCCTGCCGCTGTAAGTGAAGAGTTATGCACCTTGTAAGAGAAATGAAGGATATAGTAAATAGATGCCAAAATTTCTTGATGGCCATTTCAATTTGGGGGTGAACTTGTTTCTTGCTTGATCATGTTGGAAACATGCCAAGTCACCCTCCACTTTTCCCTTGCGTTGCAATCATAAAAGTAAGCTTCTAAAAAACCATATACCGGCAATTCTTTTCAAAGTTTTATTGCTGCTTTCTCCAAGCTTTTCTGAGGTTCTAAAATTGTTTAATTGATGCAGAAATCTCAATGTTTTTAATCTTTCAGTCTTGGGGGATTTACTGCTCTGATTTCTGCTGCTGACTTACCTGAGCAAGTGGTTGGGCTCGCCTTACTGAATTCTGCCGGGCAGTTTGGGAGTGGAAGCTCGGATACTAAAGAAAGCAAGGAGGAAAATGCCTTCCAGAAATTTCTCTTCAAGCCACTGAAGGATATTTTTCAGCGTGTAGTTCTTGGATTTCTCTTCTGGCAATCAAAGCAACCTGCTCGCATTGAATCAGTTTTAAAGAGTGTACGCCTCTTACCTTTTACTCCTACCACAGCTTTCTTCCTCTTATGTTTTGCCGTATGATGCATGTATGATGAAAATCTACGTTCTCTAACTATCTTAGCTTACTTTATCCATCCTTGAACAGTAAGTTGTTTGCTCCATCCATCTTGGCAGAAAGTTCGAATATATCTCTCATGTGAACCAAAACCAAGATAGTGTTACTCTGGGCATCTATGCATTAGCATAATCCATTTATGCTCTAATTAGTTCTCCCACCAAACATCATACCATCCCTTACGAATCTGAAATTCTGCAGCTGTTTGTGACTCAGGTGTATATAAATTCCTCGAATGTGGATGACTATCTGGTGGAATCAATAATGATACCAGCAAACGATCCCAATGCAGGAGAAGTTTATTACAGGTAGTCATGCTACTACTCTTAACTTTGTTTATGGCATAGGTTCATTCTCTTCTCACGGCTAATGGGTTTATGTTCCACGATGATTTACAGGTTAATGAGCAGATTTATGTCTAACCAAACCAAGTACACACTGGACAGTGTATTAAGCAAACTCAAGTGTCCTCTCTTGTTGCTCTGGGGTGATTTAGACCCTTGGGTAGGACCTGCCAAGGCCATTCGGATCAAAGAGTTCTACCCAAAAACATCTCTTGTGAGTTTACAAGCCGGACACTGTCCACATGATGAGGTCCCAGAGATCGTCAACTCAGCCCTGATCAATTGGTTATCATCCCTGAAGCTAGACGACCCGATGAAACTGTAACAGCTATGCAAGTCTGAGAATGGCTTGTTACTTTGTAGTCCTAAAAATTGATCCAAGAAGTTCATATTCTTAATTGAATTGAGATACAAAATATACTTAGTCTGTTGTAATATATACATGTATACTCATTTGGAGTACAACATATCTCCACATGCCACAGAATTTATATATTTTCATTTGGAGGACTTGAAACTTGAAGGCATTGAAACTTTACCTTCAGTCTGAGAATGGCTTGTTACTTTGTAGTCCTAAAAAAATCAGGATGAAGAATTCGGCAGCTTGTTGATTTCAGTTATCAACTTCAAAAACATTAGCATAGATCTAAATGCCAATATTTCGTGATGGCCGTTCCAACTTGGGCGATGAGCTTGTTTGTTGCTTGATCGTGTTTGCTTTTTTTAATAACCATGGATATCCAAACTCTTGTTTGATTAGTCCCACGGGTCTTGGAATTGCGAAATGAGAATACTGATGACCGACGTTCAGCTGTTGTGAGGAATCGATACCGAGGTCGTGCGCCTAATCCACACAACCCTGTCATCGCCCTTACCACTAGGCCACATCCATCCGGATTGTTGCTTGATCATGTTGCAATTTGCGAACTAGTGTTACAATCATAAAAAGTAAGATTTCAGAAAACCATGTACCACCAATAATTCCTTTCAATGTTTTATTGCTACTTTCTCCAAGCTTTTCTTTGTTAAGGTATATTGGGTGTTTAAGGTTTGGCCCTTTGGGCCCATTACATGTAATTATATATATTGACCTATTAGTCCTTAATAAACACTTAAGTCTTTTTCCCAAAACCTAATATGGTATAAGAGTCTCCATTCGGTTATGGGTAATCTCTTGTTTCTCCTCTCTATTGGTCGACTTCCTTGACTTCGATTGTTGCCCAAATCTTTTTGTGTGCATGTTGTTCTTCTTGCTCCGTTCTTGCTTTCACTTTCTCTTTCGTAGTAGTTTTCTTCACGTCTCTCTTTTTATTGATGTTCGTTGTTCTCCCTCTCGATTTTGTGGTTTTGTACATTATCTTCTTCGCTCTTCTATTTTGTGATTCCTTTGTAATACCTTTTGTTCGTCATGCATCTCATCACAAGAGAAAGATATGTGTCAGTTTTTTGATTTTATATTTCTCTTTTCTTCATGTTTCGGCTTCTTTGTTTGTCGCAAGTCCCTCTTTGCTTCGACCCTTTTCTCTGCTTTTCCATCTTCTTCATTTCTTACATCATAGTCCCGCCTTTGTTGATGCTTGTTTCATTCTTTTTTTATTTATTTATTTATTTATTTTAATTTTTTTTCATGGTCCTGATACGCGTGTCTTTTTTAGATCTGTGTTGCGGATCTGATCTTTATTTATCTGCCTTTGTTATGCGTTCATTAGCCGTTGTCTCCCCTGCGCGTCGTCGCCACTCAGCTTCTGTCGTGCTTGTTTTTTATTTTTTTGTGTTATGAGTTTAGGGTTATTTATTCGTTTGTGGTGTCTCTAATTACTTATGCTCATCAACATCTTGCCCTATATCTTTGGAATTTGTTTGGTTTTAAAGTGCATCATCAGTTTATATTAGAAGTTCATCACTAGTGCGTCCATCATTGTGCGACCATATTCTCCCCCCTTTGCATCTTTGTCTTGCCAGAAGAACTTTTCACAGCAGTTCTGTGCGCGTGCTTCTCATCGGTATGTCGTCATTATCGACTTATCGTTGCTGGACCGTCGCCACTATTTGTCGGATGAACTTTATGCAACAATTTTTGTATTCCTGTGTGCGTACTTCTCATCAGCCCTTCCTTATTTTTGTCTTGTCGAACGAAGTTTTCACAGCAGTGCTGCGTGCGTGCTTCTCATTGACATGTCATCGTTACCAGCTTGTCGTCGTCGGACCGTCACCACTGTTTGCCGAACGAACTTTTCGCATCAGCTCTATGTGCGTGCTTCTCATCGGTATGTTGTTGTCACCGGCTTATCGTTGCCGGGTCGTTGCCAGTGTTTGCCAGATAAACTTTTCGCAGTAGTTCTTGTGTTCCTATGTGCGTGCTTTGCTTCAACCATTCTTTGTTGGACGGTTAAATTCGTCGTGCTAACTGCTTATTCTTATCATCGTGTCATGGTGCCACCAGAGTCATGTTATTATTATTTTCGTTCTAGTCAGTTATTATTGTTTAGTTTATTTATTTTAGTGTATTAGTTGCAAACTCAAGAGTTGATCCACCTTGAGTTTGAGGGAAGGTGTTAAGATATATTGAGTATTTAGGTTTGGCCCTTTGGACCTATTATGTGTAACTATATATATTGACCTATTGGTTCTTAATAAACACTTTAGTCTTTTTCCTAAAACCTAACATTCTTAAGTTCTAAATTTTAACTGATGTAGAAATCTCAGTGTTTTTAATCTTTCATTCTGAGGGATTTACTGATTTGATCTCGGCAGCTGATGATTTTCCTGAGCAAGTGGTTGGGTTCGGCTTACTGAATTCCGGCGGACTGTTTGGGAGCTGACGGACAATTTGGGAGCGAAGCTCAGATGCTAAGGAAATCAATGAGAAAATTTCTTGCAAAACTTTCTCTTCAAGCCACTGAAGGAAATTTCAGCTTGTAGTTCAAGGATTTCTGTCCTGGCAATCGAAGTGACCTGCTCTCTTACTTTTAATACCAATACCAGTTCTCTTACTGTTATCCCTATCTGTATGATATGTGTGATAAAAACTAGGATTTCTAATGATCTGAGCTAAATGTATTGAACCTTGAATGGTAATTAAGTTGGTTGCTCCGTTCATTTCAACGGAACATTTATATACCTCCCATATATGAACCAAAAATTGAATAACATCACTCTGATGATGATTTATGCATGCTTTCACATCATCTGTAAAGTTCAGATTCGTGCTCCCAACCAGGCATCATATATACTAATCCGAAAATTTTACACCCGTACAGTTAATATACTTTTAAATCTGTAAAGTACAGTGGATTTTATTTTTATTGGCAAACTAAATTATTCCTGTCTTTTCAAAAAGCGAAATTAGAGAAGCAAACAATAAGCGCTAGTTGCGTGTATCTAAGTAACACGAATGGCGCATTTTGTAAAGGCGCCATTCGTATTACTTAGACAACGTACACAACACACGAATAGCGCTTTTGGAAAATGTGCTATTCGTATGATGTATGCGATGGCCAATGCCACGTGGATCACAAATTGCGCATTTACTAAATGCGCAATTCGTGACTCATGCTTCCCGCCAGCAGAGAATATATTCTCTGCTAAAGCCCCTATGGATCGATCGGGTATTTAATGAGGGGTTGAATGTTTGTTGGGTAATGGTGTTAGGTGTATTGGTTGGGAGTTTAAAATACGGAGAGAAGGGGGGACGCACCGACCAAAGTGAGTGAGAGAGAGAGAGAGAGAGTGGGTAAGTGAGTTTGGAACAAGGGAGTGCGAGAGAGGAGATAAGAGAGGCATCAACACAGCGAGATCTTAGCAGTAGCAGCGAACAGAGCTAGCAAGGAGAGCGAGAGCAGGGAGAGTTGAGAGAGAGAGAGCCAGGGAGAGCCGAGAGAGAGAGGAGCTCTTCTTCTCTGTTTCGTTTCAACTTTTTGAGTGGGAGAGAGAGTGTGTGTATCTGTTTTGTAAGTTGGGTTTATTTAGAAAGAGTTGGGTGTTTGGAGGACGTGGGGAAAGGAGCAGGGTTTGTGAGAGTGTTGGGTTGAAGTAGAAGCTAAGATCGACGACGGATTGAAAATCAGAGGTCATTTATTCAAGTTTTTTTTTTCTTAATTATTTTTTTAAGAATATTTTTTTAGTTATTTAGTTTTGATTTGAATAAAATAACTAACTTTATTTTTTTATAGGGAATATTATTTTTTTTGTAGGTTAGGGCCTATTAAATTAAAGAACAAAACATGAGGAAAATAGTAAGAACTAAAACTTATTTATTTATTTGTTATTTTTATATTGTGTAATTGCATAGTTTTTTTTAAGAAAAGGTGGTTAAGTAGCATGTGTTTATTGCATGACGTGTGTAATTTAACAGTGTTTTTAATTATTTTGTGGATTAAAAAACAATTTTTTTAATTAGGTTAACTATTCATTGATTTTAGTTAACGTAACTACTAATTGCTTTTAAAAATGGCTACCAAAGGATGTTGTAGCTTAACATTATAGTTAACAAAATGTTACAAAAGTTAAACCCCATTACGACCATTTAAATTAAAATGTATGTATTTTTATTTATTTTATTTTATTTTTAACTAATGCCTATGTCTTTTATTGCATTTCAAAAAAGGTGGAATAAATCTAAAGCTATTGAAAAACTAAATTTTAGTAGTGGTTGTAGCTTATTGTTTGTTTGGTTAGTTAGATTTATTTAAAGAGAGTTGGGTATAGGGCGACATGGGGAGAAAAGAGTAGGGTTTGCGAGAGAGTTGGGTTGAAGTTGAATCCATAAGATCGATGGCGGATCAAAAACTAGAGGTTGTTAAGGTGGGGGTTTCGTTAAGGTGCAATTTTTTTTAATTATTTTTAATAATATTTTTTTAGTTATTTAGTTTTCATTTGAATAAAATAACTAACTTTATTTTTTTTACAGGGAATATTATTTTTTTTAAGTCAGTGCCTATTAAATTGAAGAACAAAACATGTGGGAAATAGTAAGAACTAAAATTTATTTATTTATTTATTATTTTTATATTGTATAATTGCATGGTTTTTTTAAGAAAAGGTGATTAAGTCGCATGTATTTATTGCATGGTATATATAATTTATCTGTGTTTTTAATTATTTTGTGCTTTAAAAAATAACTTTTTAATAAAAAGAAAATATTAGAATTTACAACTAGAAAGAAGGTTTTTCATAAGCTTGTGAAAAACGTTGTGACATCAATTTAATTGTTTTTTTTAACCAATGTTGTCACATGTCTTTCATAGCTTTTAAGAAAAGTTATAGGTTAACTATTCATTACTTTTAGTTAACGTAATTACTAATTGTTTGTAAAAATGGCTACTAAGGGATGTTGCAGCTTAACATTGTAGTTAACAAAATGTTACAAAAGTTAAACCTCATTTAGACCATTTAAATTAAAATGTATGTCTTTTATTTATTTTGTTTTATTTTTAAGTAATGCACTATGTCTTTTATTGCATTTCAAGAAAGGTGGAATAAATCTAAAGCTATAGAAAAGTTAATTTTTAGTAGTGATTGTCATAGCTTATTGTTGTAGTAAATTTTTTTAAAAAATTAAAAATAGAGACAACAATGGAGTGATAAAAAAATGTAATCCTTTTTATTAAGAATAATTGAAGGCTTGTTATTCAACAATATAACATGACTTATATGCTCGTTTCAACCAATATAAACATTGCTAGATTCAATATGAATCTATTTGAAAAAAAGAGTAAGAAATGGAAATAGAATATGATATGTATTTTCTAATGCCTAAAAAAAGATAAAAAGACTCCAAATATATTTGAAAATTGAATGTATTCCCAAACCGTGCTTGCATTTTTCATTGCAATCGACGTTTTTTATGTATAAATCTAGAACTAAGTTAAGTTCCTTAGAAGGGACTTGTCCCTTTCTCAAGATGAGACTAACAAAATTAGATATTCAGTTGATATAAAGTTCCTTACAAAGGACTCGTTCTGTAATGTCCTAAAACTTAAATCTAATTAATTGCTATTAATTATGGATGAGTTATAAATAAATGTTGGATTTAGCCCAAGTTTATGAGATTTGTCAGTGGTGTAACCCCGACTATTGATCATGGTAGTCCATTTAATAGTAATATATGATGTAAATTAGGAATTGTGTGTTTTTCTGGTGTGATGATAATTATATATATATATATTTATAGGTGATTAACGTAGGTTAATTATAAGTTAAACGTGAATAATTAATGAGTTGGGGATTTGTCTCGTAAAACATGTAAGTCGTGAAAACGGTGTATACGCCCGAGTTTACTCGTTGGCGTGCAGATAAATTATAGGCAAGAATATATATTTATATATATTGTGGATATATATAAATATATGTTAAAATGAAAATAAATAAATAATAATTTCGAGGCATCGAGTGACACGTCGGGTTACGGTTGACACACGTGGGGTCATGGGTGACACGCGTAGGTCGTACGATAGTGTGCACGCTCGAGTGTACTCGTTGGTGCACACAACGGAATTGTAGGCGTGAAGATATTGGCATATATATATAAATTAATATATATATATATAATTAAGAAAATATGAAATTACCAAGAAGGGTGGCTGAGAAGAGAAGAAAAAATGGATGAGCACAAAGGTGAAAAGGTAATTTTCTTACCCTTTTCTTTTTAAGGGAAATCGAACTAGTGTTCGACTGGAACACCATCACCGCCTCACAAATTCGACAGAGAAAGAAATTGAGAAATCGATTGAGAGAGAGGAAGGTTCGAGCGAACCAGAGAGAGAGAGAGAGTGAGAAAGAGAGTGTTCGATCGATGAGCAAAGCTCGAGAGTTGGAGGCGATGATGTAGGTAAGCTTGTGTTGATATCATTGTAGGGTTGGGGTTGTTGTTCTTGCGTGGGAGCTCGGACGAACTGCCCTTGCAATTCGTCTGAGAAGGGAGACGACGTAAAGTCGTCTCCCCTCCCAACTTGAAATGGAAAAAAAAACAGAATAGAACAGAGCAATGAAGAAGACGATGGGGTTGATCCCCAGACCGGTCCGGTCCAAGGATCAAACCCATCTTAAAAAAGCTAGAAATTCAAGAAAAATCCAGAAAATAGAGAAAATCAAGGAAAAAAATATTTTGGCCTAAATAAACAAAAATGATGGATTTCTATGAAAACTAGATAAATTGAGATTCTTTTAAGGCGTTGTACTTGTCGGGAAATGTGCCCTAGGTCAATTCATTAATAGTCTTTATGAATACATTTTAGTTAATAAAATAGAGGATTTCATTTGTTGTTTATTATAATTGATTTGCATGTTTACATTATAATAAGATCCATAGGTATTTACGAAATATCCTAAATTTCCCCTAGCCGATTATTATACTGGGAACTATAATGAATTAAGACTAGTGTGAGTCTTGATTGATGATCATACGATGATCATATGTATAGGAATACGAATCAAGATCATGAGTACTTGTTAGGGAACAAAGTACTGGACCGACCCGCTATGAGAACATCACATGGATTAAGTCACAGTTGTTTCTCATGATAGGTATATTTTTCAGTCCTCTGACTTGAGATTACCAGAGACTTCAACATTAGGAATACAATGATTTGACGCAATCAAACGTTGTCTTTCACCGGACGATTATAAAGGTTGTGATTGATTACTGTGTGAATAATGTGGTGAAGTTGTGTAATCGAGATAGAATTTGTCCCTCTCATATAAAGAGAGATATCCAGTGGATCCCTCGATGTGTTAGACTGTTAAAAGGCCTAGTCTAAGTGAATTGATATTGATCAATGTCACTTAGATATTTTCAGTCTACCTAGAAATCGAGACTAGTACGATTGGACATGTTGGATGACAATTCCATGCCTTATGTTTGATCAAAAGGATATCGTGTGACAAAAGAATGTTATATACACTATTGATTAGGTTGTATTGATTTGATATTCGTACAACTTGGGTAGTCATAATGTCTTGTTAGAGGGCACTTATGACTTGTATACCAAAATGTATTTTGGTACACTGCCAACGTTGTATGAGCCTATTGGGTCGCACACTGAGAATGGTTTTGCAAGATTTTAAGATGGTTCAGAAAAATGAATTTTATATGATAAAATTCATGACAGAAACGTCCTTGTAGTGTATTACACTTATACTTCTTTAAGTAGGGGTATATGTGTAATTTACTTAACCGTCTATATACAAGGGTTGTATAAATAGACGTTTTGAGTTAGAATACAAGTACAAAAGATTTAAAAAGGGCTGAAACTCTATTTTCGTTTTAAGAAACGACTTAGGGTTTTTTGGTATGCTCTAGATTGTTTTGGAGAGAAACAAAAAGGTTTGGTATTCTCTCGAAGCTAGCACTTCAAATCTCGGTCGCCATTCGTGTGTGGACTGCTGATAGAGGGCGTTCGTTGTTGGCAGCGCCTTAGAGATCGATTAACATTCAGGAAAGGTACATTGCGAGTGAGGTATGATTAAGTTTTCATAGTATAAACGTGTTTTAATGGAACCATATTCAGATCCTGTTGGGGTTTTTCTCAAAATAGTTTTGAAATCTCCGCTGTGCATGAACCCCAAAACCCAACAGTACTGGGTTTTACCTTATTAAGCGTGAAATTGGTCAAAATAAGTAGAAAAATTAGAAAATAGTTTTCGGGATTTCAGATTCGAGTGGGATTTGAACCGGGGACTTTAAAGTTGTTGTGAGACTCGTGATATACTCGAGTTGTTGATAATGATTGATTTTAGGTTGTGGATTGACGGAAAAGATTGGAGGACTTCGAGAGTCGTGTAAGTCGGTATAAAGTATTTATCAACAACTCGGAATTAAATGTAATTATTTTTAAAATGTAATTAAATGGACTGGGAATGGAGAGTTGTGTACTGAGAATGGAGAGTTGTGTACTGTGACGAAAAGTATTTATTTTTAAAATATAATTAAATGGACGTGTAGTGCTTGGTGATATCCAAGGCTATACTAATGGCGATTCGTGTGTGTAAATCCGAGATTGAGAATGTTAGTGGAATAGGGTTAAGGTGGCACCCTAGACTATTTGTAAATCCGAACTCGATAGATTGGTGGCATAGTTATATATTAATGCAGGAGTTTTGGACAGAGTTATTAGAACTAGGATAAAATTGAATGAACAATATTTTTCCAGAGTATTGGTTCAGTTAGTTGATATACTTGAGAATGGTAGAACCTTTTTTGATAAATGAAAATGAAAACGTCACAGTATCACATGCCATAGAAACCAATGGACTTGCATGTTGCTTATCTATTGCTTATATGCTTTGAAATGCCATGTTTAAATATGTTGGTTCATATTATTATTGCATTTCCTTTGATTATTAGATGGATAGATAATGGCTAAGTGAACAACACTTTACTGAGCTCGTTGAATGCTCACCCTTTTTCAACAATCCCAGGTACCTCGGCTAGCATGTGAGAATGGGAAAACAATGCAAGTTTAGGAGTTTAGTCCCTTGTCTTTTGATGTTTGAAATGAATTCGCAGTTGTATAATAAAAGTTTAATTTTTCTGTATAATATTATATTATCACAGGGTTGGGAAACTTGTATATTTTATTAGTTTTTTATCTAGATTTTATAATTAAGTTTGGAAAATCATATGTTAAAGTCTTCGCTGTTTTTACTCTTGTTTTATTCGGTTTTCTCGAGATATATAGGTTGTTTTATTAGGTATCGCAGATAGGCTGCTGGCTCTAGTTAAGTCTGGCAAGTGTATCCGAGCTTAATTAAGGTTTCAGGCCGAACGATGTCCTAATCAGGATTAGAGTCGTTACACATTCCCAAGAGGCTCATCGAACAACTCTAGGATAAAATTCAAATCATTTTGAAAAATTACTACAAGATGCTCCATTTTGATATAGGAACAAGAATAATCTTTGATGAGGATTTTTTCAAATGTTCGATCGCGCCTCAAATCTCCATTTTGATCATTTTTTGCTTGATATATATGTAATCTTTTTTACATTATCAATGCGATAAATTATGTAGGTCATGGAACGTAGGAACATCCCATTTCAATTTTATGCATATGGAGAAATTGTTAAGGTTTCGCAAGGCATCGAGTACAACAGACCCCCATCAATGATCATAATTTTTAAGTTTGGAATGAGTAAACATGAGTTGATGGATCACGTGTGTAACGCGTTTGGTATCTTGTCCACTGAGACTCTCATTATGATGATGTATCGTCATGTAATAACCCATCCATCAGGTTCACAATATTTTATCCCCGTGTTGTTGCAAGATGAGACCCACTTCGAGTTGATGTGGTTAACAGTGGGAAATCTACCATTATTAGCGAAAGTAGAGATTTATTTAACTTTCGAGCCAATCGAGCCTTTTCAAAACTCTATTGTGCATTTACAAGTGGTAGAAGAAAATGTCGGCATGACATGTCCTACATTAATAATGGAAAAATTACATATGCAATTACCTATAGGTGATGTTGTGCAAGATAGATTTGTTACTCGATTGATGGTGACATTAGTGCCCCCAGTGATGACCCTAACGAGGACGACGACAACGACATCGACGAGGACGTATGTCCCCTCGAGGATGTTGCACCATCTAATGATTGGGAAAATATAAATGTTGTTACAGACGACCCAACTTATGAACCTCCAGGGGCGAAAAACTTGCAAGATGATGAACAATTTGCTATTCATGAAAAGGAGTGCATGGAAGAAGCAAACGATGAAGAAGTTTACCAACCATTACCGGTGTATAATAAAATTAATTGGGAAGTTGTTAATTCTACTCGACCAAACATTCTCATCATTCGACTGGATGAGACATACCTAATTTTAAGTTGAAAAGAGGAATGTGTTTTGACAATAAGAAAGACTTACAACATGCCATCAAAGTATGACATGTTAACAACCATTGTCAATACCATGTTATGGAGTCAACTACAACCTTGTGGGCAGTGAAGTGCAGAAGTGCGCTGGAAGCTGGGTGCATGTGACGTCTCCGTGCTTGTTTGTGAAAAAAAAACAATTATGGGAGATCACTCAATTAGACGAGCCACACAGCTGTATAAATCCAGGCATAAACACGATCATGCCCAACTCGATGCTAATATGGTTGCCGTGAGATACAAAACGTTGTCCAGATAAATTAGACAATTACTATAAAGACCTTGGTAGAAATGATTAAGCTAAAATACGAATATGAAGTTCTCTACAAGCAAATGTGGATGCCAAAAGGAAAGTAGTTGCAAATGCATTCGGAGATTGGGACACGTCATATGCTAGGTTACCTAGATGGTTGGAAGTTGTACATAGAGCCTAGGGGCAAAGATTGAGTGGTCACATAAACAGATGAGTTCAGGACAGAGCATCCTTAATTTTGTCATGTGTTCTTTGCATTCGAAGCATCAATCGAAGGGTTCAAGCATTGTAGGCCTCTTCTACAGATTGACGCGACATTCTTGTATGGCAAATATAGTGGTAAGCTAATGATTGCCCTATCTATTGATGGTAATGAACATCTACTTCTAGTTGCATTTGCAGTTGCAAAAAATGAATCAACATACTCGTGAGTGTGGTTTTTGAGGATGTTGCGCAAACACGTGACCGATAGATATGGGTTTGTATTATTTATGATCGTCACTCTAGCATTCTCGAGGTTGTTAACATACCAACAAATGATTTTTGCCCACCAAGAGGATACCACCTTTATTGCTTGTAACACTTGACCAATAATTTTAACATGAATTTCAAAAATGAATCTTTGAAGAACATCTTTTCAAGTGCTAGTCAACATCAAGTGAGGAAATTTGATGCATGCATGGAGCATTTTGCTTATATGTCATCAGGAACTCTTCAATGTCTTCAATATATGAATGTCATTCCCAAGGAACTCTGGACTCAATCGCATGAGGAGGATGCTGCGATTACGAATGGATGAATTTTAATGGGGTTGGTATGTAATCAATACTAGTTATGTTTGTTATTCAATAACTTTTTATCACTGTGTTGACATTACTGACACGACATTATCTTACTGTAGCGACCCCAATTTCCACATTGGTCTGCCACGGGAGGCCACGCGGGCCCACAACTGATCACTTAACTGCCAGCTGTATCCCACGCTCAATTATCCATCATCAATCAATTTCCTATTAACTTTGATGTCATGTGTTAATAATTACTGATTCAAGTTAACTTAGGTTCATTTAATATCATTTAACCTCAAATTACGCAGCGAAAAATTAAATTAACATCATAAAGATTTAACATATATTTTATGAGCCTATTACCTAAGTGGAAACTATACCAAATGTATATCATATAAATATCATCAGAGATCCTCAAAATATCAAAAATATAACCTACAATTTATATACAGGTCATAATTATCTCTCAAAACCCAAAACCCAGCATAAAATAAGAAAAATAAATAAACATAAGGGATAGAGCTGTCAATCTACGTAGTCCTCAAGGTTGCCCTTCCCTCGACTCGTACCAAGATCTGCATTCAAGCCATCACAAAAAGCAGATGACGAGTCCAGAGTGAGTAATCCCAAGGAAATTCACCAAGTAAATACATAAATAAAGTTACTGGAATAAAAAATACTATAAATAAACATGCGGAAAAAAAGAATACAGGCAATTGTAAAAGATCATCGCATGCATAAATATAGTAGGGAAGCAAAGTACGTGCACAATTAAAATCAGACTAAGTCATACTTCAGCTATCCACCAGGCACGACCTGTGAAAATACCTCGAATGGGTGACCCTGGACCCTTTAGGTGGTCGGCGTACATTCACGACACACCCACACAAGCCTATCATACCCGGGTAGTCTATTCACCGGCGTATGCCTAGACAAGTGCTATGACTTAGTGGACTTTATGCCCCGTAATGAATAAACACCAGGTGGGGAGTGAACTCAACACCGTAAAGACATCAGGTAGGAGTAACTCCACTACCGTAAAGACACCAGGTGAGAGTACTAAGCCACCGTAAAACAATAATGAAATAGAGTAATGAAGAAATAGGACTGAATTCAAATAAATAGAACAGTAAATACTAAAGTGAAGTTCAATTGGGATACTACACACCTCAATCCGCACACCGCGTCCCGAAAACCAAACTCGGCTCAGCTCTAATAACAACCGACAAATCAAATTATCACCCAAATTATACCTATTACCATTTATCAGTAAATTAGCTTCAATTTAATATATTATTTCAATTTTACGTTTTACGAGGCTAAAACCCCGACAATATCTCGCCAACAGTCCGATAAAATCTCAAAATTCCTTTACTTGATCAAAATATAATTTTTCTAAATTTTTTCTATTTTATATGAATTTTCTATGAATTTTCCAGATTTTTTTTTTCAAAATTGATTTTTTTAAGGGTTGGGCTGAACCGGACCCGGTTCATTTGGGTCTGGTCCGGCCCAACTAAATCAACCAACCGGGTCGGCCCGACCCGATTGGGTCGTCTTCTCCAAATCAAACCAGAAGCTCTGGTTCGATTTGGATTTTTTTTAAATCTGTTGGGGTTAGCTCTCAACCCCAACCCCTCATCTTCTATTGGCATGGGATATGTCTCCCATGCCATTTACATCCTCATGGCAGTTCGTTCGAGCCCGAGCACCCCCCACTGAACACCCCACCTATATACAACTCACAACAACAACAAAAACAACACAACAACGTCAACAACTCACCTCCTTCCCCTCTTCAATACGAGCTCAATCTCTCTTCCTCTTTCTCTCGATTTCTCTTCTCCTCTTAGTCGATCAAAACAGTGAGTAATGAGAAATTGTGGTGACGGTGGTGACGTTTATCAAATTTTGGGGTGAAAAGACCATTTTACCCCTACGATCTTATCCTCCTCCTTCACACCTAATACCCTTTTTGGTCATTTCACAATTATTTTCTTAATTTCCTGATTTTAATATATTTATATATATATATATATATGTATTAAATTACCTATATACATATATATAAATATATATTCGCCTATACTTTCGTGCCGATAATTTCATCGTGCGCGCCAACGAGCGTACTCGGGCGTGCACACTACCGTACCACCCACGCGTGTCGACCATGACCCCGCGTGTCCCTAGGCGCCTACCAATTTACTATTTTGTCACATTTAATTTATTTTATGTGTGTAATATTTTTCTCAACTTAAAATTTCGTCTTTAATCTACCCGGTACCCGCATCGATACGCATATCGATACGAATACTCAACACACAATCTCACACGTCAATTTAAAATATAATTACACACATCGTGATGTCGTTAACCTATTTTAACATAAACATCGCAAAATTAAACAAAATAACACACAAAATACTATTTACCTAATACGACCGTATTTCAATCTCACTGTGGGACCCACGAACGTCCCCGCTAGCATCCACGTCTACAATGACTTCATAATTAACGACAATTACTAATTGGGCCGTTACAGTTCTTCCCAACTAATTTGAAATTTCGTCCCGAAATTTAAGTTATAATAAACACTCACCAGTAAATAACTGAGGATATCTCCGTCTCATAATCGACTCGAGCTCCCAGGTGAGACCTTCAGTCCCGTGATGCCGCCATCATACCAACACCTTCGGAATCTCCCTGTTCCTCAGAGTTTGTATCCTGCGATTCATAATCTCTACAGGTTGCTCCTCATATGTAACGTTAAGACGAACCTCAATCTGTCTAATATCCACCATCGGCCTCAATTCTGACTTAGCTAACCTCAATATAGACATGTGAAACATTGGATGAATGCCCGCTAACTTTGATGGCAACTCCAACCTGTATGCCATTGTCCCAACGCGTGCCATGACTTTGAAAGGTCCAATATACCTTGGTGCTAGTTTCCCCTTAATCCCAAACCTCTGATGACCTTTCCAGGATGAAACCTTCAAATACACCAAGTCATCCACATCATAACTCAAACCCTCAAGATACCTATCAACATACTTCTTTTACCTATCTTGAGCTGCTTGTAATCTCAACCTAATTTGTCGAATCTTCTCGGTATGATCAATAACAACTTCAGGTCCAATCACTGCCACATCCTCAGGTGCTGCCCAATAAGCTGGTGATCTGCAAGGTTTACCATACAAAGCCTCAAATGGTGGCATACCAATACTCGTCTTATAGCCGTTGTTGTACGCGAACTCGCACAACGACAAATACTCTTCCCAAGTACCTCCAAACTGTAAAATGCATGCTCTGAGCATGTCCTCTAATATCTGTATCAATCTCTCTGACCGGCCGTCTGTATGAGGATGATAAGCCGTACTGAACTGAAGTCTAGTCCCAAACTGCTCCTACATGCTCTCCCATAACTTCGAAGTCAACCTGGGATCTCTATTAGACACAATAGATATTGGCACTCCATGTAGCCTAACGATCTCTCGCTCAAAAATAATACTCAGCTGAGGAAACGAATACTTCATCAATATAGGGATGAAGTGTGCAGACTTCATCAATCTATCAATAACAACTCAAACAGCATCATGACGCCTCGCAGTCTGTGGCAAACCACTAACAAAATCCATCGTAACATGCTCCCATTTTTACTGTGGAATGGGCAGTGGCTGTAATAATCCAGCTGGTCTCATGTGCTCGGTCTTAACCTGCTGACAAATATGATAAGCCCTAACATATATACCCACATCAGCCTTCATCCCTGGCCACCAAAACAAACATCGCAAATCATGATACATATTGGTCCTGCCAGGATGAACTGTATACCGTGAACGATGTGCGTCCTCAAGAATGTTATCACGTAGTTCCTGCACCTCAGGTATCCACAACCTGCCTCTTTGTCTCAAGCACTCGTCTGAACCACTAGACCAATCTGTGCAATCCGGATCCTGAGCCAGACAACTGAAGCGAACAAAATGTCCGTCAGCCCTTTGCCACTCAGTGACCCACCTAACGACACAACAGGAACACGCATCTGGCAACAGATATGAACATCAGCAAGAGCATCTGACAAACACAACACCGTCGCAACCTCCAACAATCCATACTCATGTGTCATTTGTCGCAACACAGTCTGACTTTCTACACCACTTCGGTTCAACGCATCAGCAACAACATTCACTTTCCTAGGATGGTACTCAATCGCGAAGTCATAGTCCTTCAGTAACTCCAGCCATCGTCTCTGTCGCATGTTCAGATCCCTCTGAGTGAATAAATACTTCAAGCTCTGATGGTCTGTGAATAACATGAACTGCTCTCCATAAAGATAAAGTCGCCAAGCCTTGAGCGCAAACACAATTGCGGCTAGCTCTAAATCATGTACTGGATAACTCCCTTCGTGGGGTCTCAATCGCCTCGATAAGTAAGCAACTGGGTGTCCATCTTGCATCAACACGCATCCTAACCCAGTATCGGAAGCATCTGTGTAGACCGAGAAGCCTTTCCCTACCACAGGTAAAGCCAATACTGGCGCAGAAGTCAACTTCCTCTTCAACTCTAAAAATGCTGCCTCACAATCTTCAGACCACTCAAACTTGACATCTTTCTTAGTCAACCTCATCATCGGCGCTGCAATCAAAGAAAAATCCTGTACAAACCGTCGATAATAGCCCTATCGTAAACAATCTGTAGAGTCTCACCTCCACTCGTGACAATCACACCTCCGATCCTTTCATCTAATCCCTGGATGAAATAGTAGATCTGGAGTCTCTCAGTGTTCGCCACGTCCATGGCATACATCATAAGTACCTGAATCAGTCTATATACTGAGAAACTGACATAATACCCTGAGATACGTGCCTAATCTGCCTCGGGCACCTCTAGCAGCTGATGTAATCATCTGTGCGTCATCAACCAACGTCCTACAACCTCAGGATCACTGACTCCAGTAAAGTATGTAGGGTTAAACCTCATGAAATCTTTCACCATCTTCGCTGCCTCTGACATCCTACTCCTGACAGTCGAAGCCACTACCTGCTGCTCTGTAGTAGTAGGCGTCACCTCAGTAGTCTCAGCTGGTGCCATAATAGGCTCAATCCTCTCTATCAATGTCCCTATCACTGGTGCCTGTGTGTCAACTACCGGTGCAATCACTGCCGGAGTGGTAGACGTAACTAACTCAGCAATGGGTGCTACTGCTGGCATCCTCGAACTTCGAATATACTCCATCAACTCAGCCATCTGTACTTGATGTAGTAACTGTTGCTTCGTCACTTTCTGCACCATGGCTCGTAAATCTGCTGCTTCGCTAGTAGTAAGACCACTAGTCTCCCCAACCTCCTGTTGTGTGGTCAGTGGATTAGTAGGAGTCTGTCCGTCCATCTTAAACTGCACAACGAACGTGCATTGGATTAGACTCAAAATATACGCGTATAATATGTAATACAAAATCAAAACATACATGTATATGTATTCCTGATTCTACCCATCTCACATCACTTCCCAACTAAGTTTTTAGTCATTCATTTGTGGTTTCCACGTCTAAATTTATTAAAGCTTATGCTCTTATTCAGTCTCCAATAAAGCCTAGGGTAGCGGTATTAGAGTTAATAATAACCCACGCTTCATCCTTTATGTTCCTCAAACCTAAGCTCTGATACCAAAATGTAGCGGCCCCAATTTCTACATTGGTCCGCCACGGGAGGCCACGCGGGCTCACAACTGATCACTTAACTGCCAGCTGTGTCCCACGCCCAATTATCCATCATCAATCAATTTCCTGTTAACTTTGATGTTATGTCTTAATAATTACTGATTCAAGTTAACTTACTTTCCTTTAATATCATTTAACCTCAAATTACAAAGCGAAAAATTAAATTAACATCATAAAGATTTAACATGTATTTTATGAGCCTATTACCTAAGTGGAAACCATACCAAATGTACGTCATATACATATCATCCGAAATCCTCAAAATATCAAAAATATAACCTACAATTTATATACAGGTCATAATTATCTCTCAAAACCCAAAACCCAGCATAAAACAAGAAAATAAACAAACATACGAGTAGGGATAGAGTTGTCAATCTACGTAGTCCTCAAGCTTGCCCTGTCACGGCCCAAATCTCTAACCCCGTTTTGATTTACTTAATTAGGATCGCCGACCCGTCGCGTGAGATCCACACCGTGATGTACACGCTGACCGAGGCATGTGGCCGAGGTATATGATATTTTTGTATTTATTTATGCCTAGTGTTATGTAGTGTGTAGACTTATTAAGTCAGTTTGTATAGTGTAGAGGTCGAGACGAGAGCGGGGTCGTGGTCGACACGCGTGGGTTGTACGGTATTGTGCACGCTCGAGTACACTCGTTGGCGCGCACGACGAATTTGTAGGTGCGAAAATATTGGCAAATACCTATGTATATGTATATATATGTAATTTAAATATATATATTAAAATCAGAAAAGGAGAAATGACCAATAAGGGCATTTGGGTGTAAATGAATTTTGGATAAGGATAGGGGCAAAATGGTCATTTGACCCCAAAATGTCAAAATCACCACCACCACACACACCATCGACACTCTTTCTTCACAAACCGAAAGAGAGGGGGGAGAGAGACTTCGAGCGAGAGAGAGAGAGAGGAGAGGAACTAGAGACCGAGGAAATCGAGCTCGGACGAGAGGATCGGAGGTGCATTATTGTTGTTGTTGATGTTGGCGTCAATGTTTTCACTGTTGGTGCGTTGGCGTGGTGGTGATGGTGGTGATTGGGGTCTCGGACGAACTGCTCTTGCAGTTCGTCTGAGGAGGGAGACGACATGGTCGTCGTCTCCCTTCCCAATCCCTCCCAAATCAAATAAAAAAAAAAAGAAAGTTTTGAAATAGAGGCGTTGTGCGCCTCTGCCTCTGTGAACATGGGAAAGGGGGAGGGAATGCACGCACGCGTATGCGTGCGTGCGGTCCCTGGACCGGTCTGGCCGGTCTGGTTGGACCGGACCGGTTAGACCGGGTCGACCGGTTGGACCGGGTCGAGACCCGGTTCAGGGTCTAAACCCCCCCCCAAAAAAAATAAACAAATAAACAAATAAAATAAAATAAAATAAAAATATATATACACTTACATATACATATATATATGTATATATATGTATGTATATACATAAATATATAATAAATAAATAAATAAAAACACATGAATGATGATATAAAATGATACGTCAGGAACCTAGGGGTGTTCCGGAAGTTTGGGAGCGCAAGTCGAGGTGTCGGGGGGCTGAATTGACTAGGAATTTTGTGTGAATGTGAGTATACCCATTGACAATTTAAATTAGCATTTCGTTCCATAATCTTGTTAGTTATTATATATAGTCATTGTTGACTATTTTTCCCATTATATTCTAATATCATGTGTTCTTGGTGTTCTATGCTCACTTGTGAGTCTAGTTTTGCATGATATTTACTTGTTGATTTGATTCATTGCCTCCATCCCATGCTATGTCTATTCTTGTTGTTTAAATGTGAAATAAAGGATAAATAGCATGCTATTAGGCTAGTATATATTAAAAAAGGTTTTATATGGATTTGTACTCCCTATTTGATTAGATGGCAGACTTGTCTATGCCTTGACATTCCATACTTTGTCTTCCTTGAAATAAAAAAAAGTAGTTTTAGTAATTAGGTCCCGTACTCAATCGAGGTGTGCGCAACTCACGGGGTTAGAGTCCCTGGGGTTGATGACACATATTACCTGACACTATATGACACTCAGGGTTAGAGTCCTTGATGTAGTCAACACACTAGGGTTAGAGTCCCTGGACTCACTTGGGTTAGAGTCCCTTGTGATTTATCATTATAGAGTCGGAGTGACGCGGTTCACTGTCGACCGGACCTAATTCACCACTACTTAGCCCAATATCAGTTTCACTTGTTTAACTCTGGTATTTACTTGCATATGGTTTATTTTTCAGCTTTCTTAGTTATATGCTTTTAAATACCAGTCGATTATATTTGGAAATGAAAATTTAAACTTGTCAAAGGGGATTACTGTTTATTTCTTGTACTCACCGTCCTTTTTATGACGGTGGGTGCAGATCCATCTACTAGCCGGCCAGGCAAGGAGAAGATAGGAGATTTTCCCTGAGTAGCGGCGCGGCGTGACTTTTGTTGTAGGTCCATTTTTGATATTTTGTATGTATTAGATATCATATGTCTTTTATTACATTGGGTTGTACATTTGGGTTGACCGTTAGTTCCCCGACTAGACTTAGACTTTTTGCTACATTTTGAGGTTACCTGATATGAGGTCATTCTTGGTTTTTCACACTTAGGTTATTTTCCATTGACTTCCGCATAATATTATAATTTATTTCCGCTAATTAACAAATCATATTAATAAATATTTAACTAACACTAAAGGCTAATAATGGATTTGGACACGAGAAACGAGGTAAATAGGTTGTGAGGCTGACTAATACGTAGTTAAGCCCTACGAGGCTAGGATTAGGGCTTAATTGCGGGATTAGGCCGGGCGGTGCCCTAGATTTAAGGGAGGGGCCGCCACATGCCCTTCCCTCAACTCGTACCAGGATCTGCATTCAAGCCATCACAAAAAGCAGATGACAAGTCCAGAATGAGTAATCCTAAGGAAATTCACCAAGTAAATACATAAATAAAGTTACTAGAATCAAAAATACTATAAATAAACATGTGAAAAAAAAGAATACAGGCAACTGTAAAAGATCATCGCATGCATAAATATAGTAGGGAAGCAAAGTACGTGCACAGTTAAAATCAGACTAAGTCATACTTCAGCTATCCACCAGGCACGACCTGTGAAAATACCTCGAACGGGTGACCCTGGACCCTTTAAGTGGTCGGCGTACATTCACGACACACCCACACAAGCCTATCATACCCGGGTAGTCTATTCATCGGCGTATGCCTAGACAAGTGCTATGACTTAGTGGACTCTATGCCCCGTAACGAATAAACATCAGATGGGGACTGAACTCAACACTGTAAAGACACCAGGTAGGAGTAACTCCACTACCGTAAAGACACCAGGTGAGAGTACTTAGCCACCGTAAAGCAATAATGAAATAGAGTAATGAAGAAATAGGACTGAATTCAAATAAATAAAACAGTAAATACTAAAGTGAAGTTCAATTGAGATACTACACACCTCAATCCGCACTCTGCGTCTCGAAAACCAAACCCGGCTCAGCTCCAATAACAACCGACAAATCAAATTATCACCCAAATTATACTTATTACCATTTATCAGTAACTTAGCTTCAATTTAATATATTATTTCAATTTTACGTTTTACGAGGCTAAAACCCCGGCAATATCTCGCCAACTGTCCGAGAAAATCTCAAAATTCCTTTACTTGATCAAAATATAATTTTTCTAAAATTTTTCTATTTTATATGAATTTTCTATGAATTTTTCATATTTTTTTTCTTTTTTTTAGGGTTGGGCTGAACTGAACCCGGTTCATTTGGGTCCGGTCCGACCCAACCGAACCGGCCAACCGGGTCGGCCTGACCTACCCAGGATAGGGCCGGGTCGACCCGACCCGATTGGGTCATCTTCTCCAAATCGAACAAGAAGCTCTGGTTCGATTTGGATTTTTTTTTTAATCTATTGGGGTTGGCTCTCAACCCCAATCCCTCATCTTCTATTGGCATGGGAGACATCTCTCATGCCATATACATCCTCGGATGAACTGCCATGGCAGTTCGTCCGAGCCCGAGCACCCCCCACCGAACACCCCACCTATAAACAACTCACAACAACGTCAACAACTCACCTCCTTCACCTCTCTAACACGAGCTCAATCTCTCTTCCTCTTTCTCTCGATTTCTCATCTCCTCTCGATCAATCAAAACAGTGAGAAATGAGGAATTATGGTGAAGGTGGTGATGTTTATCAAATTTTGGGGTGAAAATACCATTTTACCCCTATGTTATTATCCTCCTCCTTCACACCTAATACCCTTTTTGGTCATTTCACAATTATTTTCTTAATTTCCTGATTTTAATATATATATATATATATTAAATTACCTATATACATATATATAAATATATATTCGCCTATACTTTCGGGCCTATAATTTCGTCGTGCGCATCAACGAGCGTACTCGGGCGTGCACACTACCGTACCACCCACGCGTGTCGACCACGACCCCGCATGTTCCTAGGCGCCTACCAATTTACTATTTTGTCACATTTAATTTATTTTATGTGTGTAATATTTTCCTCAACTTAAAATTTAGTCTTTAATCTACCTGGTACCTGCGTCGACACGCATATCGATGCAAATACTCAACACACAATCTCACACGTCAATTTAAAATATAATTACACACATCGCGATATCGTTAACCTATTTTAACATAAACATCGCAAAATTAAACAAAACAACACACAAAATACTATTTACCTAATAATACGGCCGTACTTCAGCCTCACTGTGGGACCCACGAACGTCCCCGCTGGCGTCCACGTCTACAATGATGTCATAATTAACGACAATTACTAATTGGGTCGTTACACTTACTATTGTAGAATATTTTAACGGTGTATTAAAAGGGGCACGATTCTTGCTAATAACAGCAATGGTTCAAATGATTTACTACAGGTTGGTCACATACACCAACCGACGCAAGCAAGAGATCGATGAAGCAATCTCACGCGGGCTCTATTACACAAAATATGTCATGGATAAAATTGCACATTATGAACAATCTACAAGGAGACATTACGTCAAATTGATAAATCAATGGTGAGCTAGAGGTGCTCATTGGACGTCATGATGATCGCATGCATAAAGGCAACAATACACAAATTGTTATCTTGAAGAACTGGTGTTAAGTTTGAGGAATGCTACACGGACATATCAAAACGCACATTGGTGTAGGAGTTATCCATATGCGCCTTGATTTCATGTGGAACACACCTAATATGTGTTTTAGTGTGGATTGAGTTGATGTATGTGTAGTATTTCAATTTAATGGGCGAGAGTGTGGTTGAGGTAGAAGTTATATGAATTACTCCTTTTAAAAAAGAGTTAACCATACACTTAACATTTTGTTCAAATGACTCATTTTCAAAATGAGTAATTCATATAATCCACTTGCCACCTCACACTCACCTGCCACGTCACACACACCTACACCAATAACGTCTTTTCAAAAGTCACAATACATTATTTTTGTGATTTTAAAGAAATCAACCCTATTTGATGAATTTTTTTTAAAAAAAAAAAAAACAGCATTACTTTTTTAATAACTCCTACCAATCCCTTATGAATCTGAAATTCTGCTGTCGTCTGTCTTACTTGGGTGTTATAAATACGTTGGACATGAATGAACTATCTATATGGTGGAATCTATAACAATAATATCAAAGCGACATGGATCAAACAACATAGAGTCAATCCCAAAACACAAGATCAACACTAACATGCTTTCTCCGTGGAAAACCAATACTGCTGATCTCATATTAAGCTTTGAGAAAACTACATTGGCCCGTGGTATTAGTCAAACTTTAATAAAAAAAAGGGCCGAGGCGGTTTGCACACCCATAGATTAAAAAAAAAAAAAAAAAAAAAAACTACTGCATTGGTTCTTACGGTGGCAAAAAGTATTCAGATCCGTTTCTTCGCGTTGTCTAGACCCACTTTTAACTGTCTAGTCATAATTTTTCAAAATAAATATGAGTTGGGGCATGTTTTCTTGTCCGTTTTTAAAAATAGATCCAAGTTTGAACAATTTTTTTTAAAAAAAGTACTCGTTTAACAATTAATTAGAACAATATTTTGTTTATTTATAGTGGTATTAGAAAACTTTCAATATGTTTGCATTATAATTTTACTAATGATAATGTTATTTTTATGTGAAAATTTACAAGTCTTAAGTTTTGAATATATAACATTTCTTTTTTGTAGTGATGATATACATGGTGACATAAAAATTAATCATGTATTTGTTGAATAATTAAGTGAAAAAAATAATTTTATTAATTATATTAAAAAAAGAACAGACAAGAAACAGTTGTATTTTTAAAAAAAAATAAACGAGTTTGGAAAAAAAAAAAATTACATTTCAAAAATAGGTTGAGTCCAGAATCCGTATTCAGGACCTATTTTTTGTCATTTCTAATTGGCTCGGTGTGGCATACATCCTATATCAAATATGATGCTTTCAACATCAGCATTAACATAGTCTCTACAAATGCAAGACAAAAAACTTCTCTATAGGAAAGTACTATAGAAATGCAGGACTGGATAATTTTTTTTATCAAAAAACTTCTCTGAGGTTTTTAAAGGTGAGTACAAGTGATTATATAGATGATTAAAAAAAGTTTTGAGCGACTATCCTTTTTTTTCAGCTGCCTCTCTTCACTTCTCGTTGAGATCGAGACCTCTGGATAATTTTTTTATTATCTTTAGCAATAACTTAGAGAGAAATTAATTTCATAACTTCTATAACTGGGGAAACACACTGTGTCGTGTAGGAGTTTGCACCATAGACAATAACAATATCTTTGATGAGTCACCAACCTTTAGCAGCCTTTCCCATGTTTTTAATCTGCCTCACCAACCTTCAAAATGTTCTCAAGTCCCTGGAGGCAAGATTTTACAATCCTTGGATCTACGCAGATAAGAATTAATAAACGTTGTTGAATGCGTTGTCAAACCTTATTAAACACATAATTAATATATAAGTAAATATTTTTTTTACAAAAATAAATTTAACAAAAAATTTATGATAAATTGATGATATCATATTATTAATCTTATATTATTTGATATATCATTTTATATAAATATTCAAGATTAATAATATGCTATAATATGTCGATTATACATCAATCAAGTTTTTTTTTTTGAAGAATACATTAATTAAGTTTTAACAACGTGAGTTTAACAACATTTAGACTATCATGAAATAAATATTTTATTTTTTATAGAAATCTATGGATCTAGAGAGTGTTGGCCACAAGCTCACATGTGGTTATATAAATGGGATTGGGATTACAAAACTAATTGGTGATAGATCCAATTTACTCACTAATTTACCACACCGACTCTTATTATATTTTCGGTGTGGGATTATATATTCTAACACTTCCCCTCAAGTGCAACTAGGCTTGGACTAGTTGTCACTTGCCAAACACAAACCAACTCTTAGAGGTCTGTATAAACATATCTAGGCATACTCTTATAGGCTCTAGGTTCACAAACGGATCTAGACTCTATCGCTAGCCCAATCAAATTGTCAAATACGAGCCTAAGATTAGAGGACCGAGGTAGGAAGAACAAAATAGGGGAGATTAGAGGACCACTTTCTCTTGCTTGCTTGATCGGAGTCAATTCTATGCCCAGACTTGTCGAACGGGATCGCCATCCGAGTTTGACTAAAAAATCGAGAATAAGAATAAGATCCAATGTTCTCAATAAATTTTAGTAGTAGGTGATATGTCCAATTGGACGAAATATGAACTTAATGATAGAATGAAACTCTCATGGTGTTGGTAATGGACTATTGACAGCGCTACGACTATAGTATGGTCATCCTTCATGAACTTCAATTTTGGTTGGAAAATTTAGTTGCAGTAACTCATGCATGCTTAGCATTTGCACATATTGATTTGCATAGATTATTTATCTTGTTATTATGATTCTAGATTATCTTTTTCGTCATGTTAAAAGTTTTTGCAGGTCATGCTCAAGTATTTTAGTTTGCATTATATTTATGAAATAATTATAATATTAATAACTTACCTAAACTTACTGAGCACCGTTATCCCTTTGTGCTAACACAACAACTTTTTCCCCATAGGTTTCATCTGCAGTAGTTAAGGGAAAGGCTTCACTGGTCTAGAGGAGCATATCTTGTCTTTGATTGGTATTATGACAAGTTTTGGACCTGTTTGACTTGTTTTTCCACTGATATTTATTATCATGGGATATTAGGTTGAATAAATTGAATTAGGGAAATATTGTTCTAGTTGAGAGCCTTTAAATGCCATGTGAAGATGTGTGGATCAAAGTTAGTCTCAAATTGATTAAATGAAACTTTAAAATGAAGTATATAAGTGATTACAATCACACACTTAAGAATTGAAAGGTGGTTAAGTTGGGAACAATATCGGTACCTGCAGGCTGCCCTTTGTGGGTAACGTACCGCGAGAGAAAAAATTTAACATGGTATCAGAGCCCATGGTTTAGATAGGACCTAGAGAAAAAAGAGCCCCCTAGATCATGTGACTTTCGATCCATAGGGGTGTGTTGACGATGTGTGGATCAAAAATTAGTTCCACATCGATTAAATGAAACCTCGAAATTAAGTATATAAGTGATTAATTCCTCCTAACTAGTACCGATGACATTTTGAGTTAAAACCCCATACCAATGAGTTGAAGGTGGTTAAGTTAGGGATGGTATCAGTGCTAGCGAAAAAGGTCCACTAGCTCGTGCACACGTGTGCGGCGCGACCGTAAAAATTTAGCATGATATCATAGTCGACAGCTCGATCAAGGCTTATCGAGAAGACCATTAGATGGATTACGGCCCAAGTGGAGTCTTGAAGTGATTGTCTCCCTCAAATAATACCGATGCATTTTAAGATGCATTTTAGAATCGAAAAGTGGTTAAGTTGGGGATAATATCGGTACTGAAGATATCAATGGCTCGCTGCAGAGAAAGTGTTGCGGGTGGCCGCTTGCGGGTAACGTATCGCGAGATGGAAAAACTCAACACAACATGAATAGCCTTTATGTTGAATATTTGAATCAATTTTATTATTCCGCTGCAATTATAATTCACTATCTAATTTTAATTATTGATAAATAAATAATGAATTATGATAATGAGTAAGTTTTGAAAAAAGGCTCACTAGTTCGGTTCCTAACTTAGTAACCGAGTTGCTTGGTGAGTTATAAATTAAGCTAGGCAGGATTTATTTAGAAAATGGGTCTTGACATGTCACATGTTGCTTCTTTCATTAGAATACTGAGGTTGGCATCAAATACAAATACAGTCTGTTTCAAAAGAAAGATGGTATTGTTAAAACGAAAAAAAAAATTGTGTTCTCATACAATTATTTAAAATGACGTTCATTGATATCAATATGGAGCAAATAATGACAAAATCAGTCAAATTTCAAACAAATATATCCATATACTTTTAATGGATTCGCCTACATCAAACCATGACTATCCCCATCATCTTCGCCTACATCAAAATATCATTGTGTTCCAATACAATCATTTCAAAGACGTTCATCGATCTCTTCTTTTTATAGTTTTTTGATCCCATCATTTATAGTCATAATATGGTGCAACAAATGACAAAATCAGACAAAATTCAAACCCTGGATGGCTGGATTGAGTTGTTTATGTGTTTATCTTCGTTTGTTCTTCCCTTCTCCTCCTTTAATCCTCTCTACAATTACATCATATAGAGAGATAAAGATTGCAATTACATGTCAATCATTTCATTTGTTTTTGGTCTACACCACTAGATATACAAACTATACGACTATTTTGAATTTGCCTTTAGTCGCACACTGTCTAGGTAAAAAACTCTCAACGTTAATGTTTAAATTGTCATAACTCAAACTCAAGTCACTAGCTAGCGACAAGAATCCATTTTTCAGTTGTGCATGTATTTTCTCGGTATCTGAAAGCAATAGGCCTTGACTAATTCGGGGTCGAGCTGTTGCTGGGTGGTGGTGGCAAGTGAGTGAAATAACGGCTATTTTCTCTGTTTCAAAAAAAAAAAAAAATCCTAAATACAGAGAAGATGTTGAAACCGCTTCATTGCTCGAATTCTATTGTAAAACAACTCTGCAGAGAAAACAAGTTCAAAGAAGCAGTGGACATTCTATGCCAACAGAGGCGCTTGAGCGAAGCAATTCAAATTCTAGACCTTCTCGATCGATCCAAGACGCGCCCGTCCGCAGCAATATACTCTTCTCTCTTACAGCTCTGTCTCCAAATGAGAGCCCTCGATGAGGGGAGAAGTGTTCATCAACACACAAAGCGATCCGGGTTCGCGCCGGGGGTCTTCATTTCGAATCGCCTACTAGACATGTACTCGAAATGCGATGAATTGGGGGAAGCCCGTGTTGTGTTTGATGAAATGCTTGAGAGGGACTTGTGTTCATGGAATACTATGATATCTGGGTATAGCAAAGCTGGGGAAATTGGGAAGCGTTTAAACTGTTTGAAGAAATGCCTGAAAGGGATAATTTTTCGTGGAGTACGATGATTTCGGGTTATGTTCGGCGTGAGCGGTATAGAGAGGGTTTGGAGCTGTTTAAAAGAATGCAGGATCATGGGAAGTTGAAAAGCAATAAATTTACTGTTTCGAGTGTTCTCGCTGCTTCTGCTGCGATCCCGAGTTTGCGGGTTGGGAAGGAGATTCATGGGCATATAATGAGGAGTGGGTTGGAGTCTGATATGGTGGTTTGGAGTGCCCTTTCGGATATGTATGGGAAGTGTGGGAGTGTTGATGAAGCTAGGTACATTTTCGATAAGATGCTGGACCGAGATGTCGTTGCTTGGACAACGATCATCGGGAGGTATTTCGAGGGTGCGAGAAGGAGAGAGGGGTTTGAATTGTTCTCAAAGATGTTGGTTTTAGGAGTGAAACCGAATGAATTCACTTTTGCGGGGGTTCTAAATGCGTGTTCAGACCAAGCTGCGGAGGATATCGGGAAGCAAGTTCATGGGTACATGACAAGAATTGGGTTCGATCCTCTTTCATTTGCAACAAGCGCGCTTGTTCATATGTACTCAAAGTGTGGGAATATTGAGAGTGCAAAAATCGTTTTTGAGCAAATGCCAAATCCCGATTTGGTCTCGTGGACAGCCATGATTTCGGGCTATGCTCAGAATGGTCAACCAGCGGAGGCTCTTCATTACTTTGATTTGCTGCTCAAACTGGGCGTAAAGCCTGATCATGTCACATTCGTTGGAGTGTTATTTGCCTGCGCTCATACTGGATTGGTTGATAAAGGACTTGAATACTTCCATTCAATAAATGAAAAACATGGATTGACACACACTGTTGATCATTATGCCTGTGTTGTTGACCTGCTGAGTCGATCTGGCCGGCTTGAAGAAGCTGAGAAGATGATAGAGAGTATGCCAATGAAGCCTAACAGGTTCTTATGGGCTTCCTTGCTTGGTGGTTGTAGAATTCATGGAAATCTTCATTTGGCAGAACGAGCTGCAGAGGCACTATTTCAGATTGAGCCTGAGAACGCAGCAACGTATGTCACATTAGCAAACATATATGCTTCCGCTGGCATGTGGAAAGAAGTCGAAAAGCTTAGAAAGATCATGGACGACCGCGGAGTAGTGAAGAATCCAGGGTCAAGCTGGATTGAGGTGGACAGAATTGTACACAAGTTCTTGGTGGGAGATGATTCACACACTAGAACCAAAGAAATCCACGAGTTTTTGGAGAAGATCTCAATCAAGATGAAGGAAGAAGGTTACATTCCCAAAACAGATTTTGTTCTTCATGATGTAGAGGAAGAACAAAAGGAGCAGAATATTTCCTATCATAGTGAGAAGCTTGCAATTGCGTTTGGGATTATTGCTACTCCACCCGGAAAATTGATCAAAGTTTTTAAGAACTTGAGGACTTGTGGAGACTGTCATACTGCCATAAAGTTTATATCAAAGATTGCCAGAAGAGAGATAATAGTGAGAGACTCGAACCGATTCCATTGTTTTAAGGATGGAAGCTGTTCATGTGGAGATTTCTGGTAATATGTTGCAGATTTATAAAGGCTGTTGAAAACATTGCAATTTCAATTGAGTGGTGGGAAGTTTCAAATGTCTAGACGATTGAAACTGCTCAGTTTATTGAGTATTATAACTGCCCAAACCTTTCACTTTCCACCAACTCAAAAATTTGTAAAAAAATGTGATCATGGTTAAACCGATTATTAGACCGATTAACAGCGCGCGCACACACGCACGTGCGCCTCGTGCACTCAATCATGATGATTCTTTGTTTAATCGACGAGGAAAAATCATCAAAAGCATTAAGGATCCCGCTATATTCACCATGCAATCGAAACCCGTCCCATCGTCAGACTTCTTCTAACCCGACTTTAGCTTTCATAGCTTTCACCATTGTCCATGATTTTTGCAATTCAATTTAGTTGCAAATCAAATCAAACCACAAGAAACAGAGCAACAGAGCATTCGCATTTAAATCCTGTTAGTCCAACCCAGCGCCGTATGCTGCCCTACCTTGCGCCAAGGACATTCGTTTGTTTTTTTTAAAACTTTTGTTAGATGTGGGGCATAAATCAACA
The DNA here is from genome assembly GCA_039657345.1 of Stephania japonica. Lineage (NCBI taxonomy): Eukaryota > Viridiplantae > Streptophyta > Magnoliopsida > Ranunculales > Menispermaceae > Stephania > Stephania japonica. The sequence continues at coordinate 8,929,473 of CM077559.1, read as the reverse complement.
TAAAAATATTTAAAAATAAAATATTCCTTCGAAAAGTGATTTGATGTAAAATTTGGAGTTCAACTAAGTGCATCTTACCATTTACTAAGTGCACCTCAGAAAAAGTTAAACTTAAAAAAAGATTAATCATACTACAAAATGACCTTTATGCCCTCACTACACTTTCTAAGTGGACCCCACATACTCTTTACTTTGTAATTTATAGGCATCATCGAGGGGTTCGGCCTTAAAGGTTCGAATATCTTGTTGGAGAGTCGGTAGGAACCCATCGAATATTTAGGTCGGTAGTTTTCAACTAAATCTCACCAAAGAGGTTTGGTTGAACAACACCGAACCTAATGGATAAGTCTCGGTTACACGTCGCCGAATTTAAAATAGATGTTTCTACTAAGATTTTGGAGTTTGGTGCTTCGGTTCGGATGAAAAGGTATTTTAATAAAAATGTGGAGTGCGGTTAGAAATTGAAATTTAAATTTGGGGTGCATTTAGTAAAAGGTGTGATGCACTTAGACGGACTCAAAATTTGTTGTTTTTGAATTAAAGATGAGAATGGTATTTTATGTATTTTTTGCACCATTTTAATGCAAGTCGTTGGAGATAAACGACTGCTTCATCAAATTTTAGCTTCTTTTTTTTTTCTTGAGAAAACGCATCGATTATAGACACTTATACGAGAGGAATAGTAAATATAAACATAGAATCAGTTATAACAGAACCCATATTTGCAAGAGAATATGCCACTTGATTAGCTTCTTTATAAGGTGAACAGACCATTGACCCAACGCCACCAACAAAACTGGATTTTGGCCCAAGGCCCACCCAACACGCCGGCCCATATTCCAAAGCCAACCCACCAAATACAACACAATTCCTATTGAGGGCTACTATTCCAATTATTGGAAACACCAAACGTTTGGAGCTCCTCTCATTTACACAATACGCTATTAGAGTAGTTAGATAGTCTGAATATTATAAGTTTAAACCAAAAAAAGGATTTTCATTAACTCAAATTTAGAAAATGATTATTTGACCAAAAAAAAGGGAAAAATAATTAGTATTCTTTCATTTGTGCATCGATGTTTGTGCACATATAAATTGATGTGTATCTAAGAGACACCAACAAGTACGTTTTCAATTGACGTCGAAAGGTGGTCACCATAGCATTTTCCTTCAAATTCATATTATATGCACAGTTCAGTATTATTAATTGGAGCATTTTGGACAAGGGATACACTAATAGCCGAAGAATCATCATGGAAATTAATCTTTGTTTAAGATGTACACGAAAATTCATAGTGGTCTAGCACAGAAAAAATTATACTAGATGCTTTGTAAATTTTACGTCAAACTAAGTACTATTAAACATTTCTCTTCAAAAAAAAAGTACTATAAAACATTTTGTTACGAGTTCAGCCATATGGACGTCATAGTGAGGTCAAGAAGCCTCGTACATCACTGAAAAAAGAAAAAAAGAAGCCTATACATGAAATTTTTTTTATTTTTTATTTTTTTCTGGTCAAATGCCTCCTACATGACAATTGGAATAATAAACTTAAAACTATAGAATACCAAACCATGCATGAGGTCAAAATATTCAATGTAGTTATTTTTTTATTTTTTATTTTTTGTATACTATTCAATGTAGTTTGCATTACTGTCAAGTGTGAACTCACTAAGCCGACACACCAAAGGCCCATTAGGCCCTTTGATAAACGAAAATATTGTTGACCTCGGAGTGTACTAAACTGGAGATCAATTTACCTTTGTCTATAGAGAGGGTAACCATGTAGCGCATAATCTAGCTCACATTGCCTAGTTCGAAGGGGATATATGCGGCTCATGGAAGGATGACATTCCAATAATCATCTCTTCATTTGTAAACTTTGATCTCCAATGATGAAATGGAATTTACCTGTTTGGGCTTTTGTAAAAAAAAAAAAAATTCGAACGGCCCAGGCTACTATGGATTAAACAGGGCTATGATCAGATTCAAGTGAAATCAGACCAAGAAGGCAAGCCATGCTGGACAGTCTGTTAACCAATCTAGACACTGTCCACGTTATGAAGTCCCAGAGATCGTCATATCAGCAGTCGATTGATTTTTTTTTTTTTTTTTTTTACTTCAAACACGGTTAAACAGCCGAACAAAAATTTTACGGATAAGAAAACAAGAGGATGTGAATACCAAACAAAAACTTGAGTTGCATAATCTATCTCTTTTAGACAAGATTTTCCTTCGATCTGAAACCGCGAATGCATAATTGAATAATTGATGCTTGCCTTCAGAATACAATTAAGTCAGTTGAGATGCTCATACTCAAGAAAAATACAATCAAGTGTTGAGATGCATAATTTTTATTTTTTTTTTTTTTGAAGAAAACTACAACTAAACTATTGAAGTTTGATAATAATTAATGTGCCAATTTTCATAGTCCTAACTAGATCAAGAAGTGGCTTCCCAAAAAAAAAAAAAGAAGTAAACACTAGAACTTAGATTTTTTTTTTTCTTTTTTTTTTTTTAATTTCATCGGGAGTCGAACCCACAATCTTTCTAAACCTTTCCATTACAAGTGGTTTGAGAAACAAAGTGTGCTTGGTGGTCTTATTTTGCATATTCATTTGCGGAACATGCATATTACTACAGGCCCCACACAACATATGATTTTTTTTTTAATAAGAAAGTAGAAACTAGAAACTAACTCAACTTGACTCCAACACAAGTCAAAGTCATGATAATCCCCTAATTAACCTTCTTAGCAAGTAATGCCTTCTCCCTTTGACCAAAATACTCCCACCATGGACACTCGATCACTATAAGCACGCGCATTGATTTTTTTTCTTACACTTTTGTCCTCACCACCCACACATCACCTCCTTCTTCTATACACACACCATCACCCTCCTCAACCACAAAATTATATAAAAACTAAAAAAATTAATGTGTATTCGTAGTGAGTGCCCGTATAGTGGGTCACCGTAGCATTTTGATTGGAGGACTTAACTTTGAAAGAATTGGTGAAGTGAAACTTAATCAAAATCAATTTTGTTGAGATTTGGTTGGAGCCGGCATTGCGTGAGTTGAAGTTCTACTCAATGTGAGATTTTTTTTTTCATAACATAGAAACTCTGATTTTCTATTAAGTTGGTAATTGGAGTGTAGAGATGTTAAGTTTTTCTAGAAGTAATATATTCTACATTGTTTTTTTTTTTTAAGAGAAATCAAAATTTCATTAATCATTAAAGGCTCAATACAAGACCAGACATATAATCAAATAAATTAATTTGTTAATCCTATTTTATTCAAAAAATTCATTAATTTGTTTTTTTCAAAATTCAAACAGTTTGACAATCAGGAACTACTCTCTACAACGTTGAAACTCATTTTACAATACATAAAAGTACTATAGCTACAAAAGGAATAACAAAACTTTCCAACAAGGAGAAAAAAAAGTTAAAACTTTCCAACAAGGAGAAGACAAATCAAATACTTCCAACTAGGGAATAAAACTAACTATAAAGTAAGAACTAAAGACAAATCAATCTAGTGCGCGTTCCACAAATTCACGCAACACTGTTGATGAAGATGCACCGTAACAAAGATGAATCAATCTCCACAAATCTGATTAAATCTGTTGTTTATTGAATAAACAAAAACCAAAAGGGATTTGATTAAAACTATCGCCAATCGTTAAGAGGATCGATGATACAGTGGTTCAAGAACAAAAATCACCAAAGTGAATAAAAAAATGAATTTTAAAATTTTGGAGAGAATGAGAGGCCACACTCTTCCAACCTAAGAATGATTGGGTCATATATAACATATTCTACGTTGTTAAACCTTATTATATATATATACAACTAAATATCTATAATTAAAATGTTAACGTCTAATAATTTACAAAAGGCGAAATTGATGCTCACCGGAGATTACAGAAGATAATAGAGAGGAAGAACATTTGAAAGCAATTTCAGTTGCACAACAAGAGATCTAACATCTTTGAATTTTGAAATCACATAAACTTTTAGGCATGATTTTATCCGCTCTCAAGGCCTTTTAGGCATGATTTTACAATCTTTGGATCTGGACAGATATTCAAAAGATCGTAGTGGTTTGATACATAAGAATAAACATTTTTTACAGCATCCAACACCGCTGTTAATGAATGTGTTGTTAAACTTTTTAAACAAATAATTAATACATAAGTAAATATTATTTTAAAATATAACATAAGTTTTATAATATGTTGATCATATTATATTATTAGTCTTATATGCAAACTTATGCAGAATATGTATGGCAACAAAACCATTGATGAACGTAATGAAAAAAAAAAAAAGTATACGGAATTTGCTCCCAAGACCCCTAAAAAGTGGAATTAGAAATCGCACATGCTTTTTTATTTTAATTTATTTTTATCTCGAACATAATTTTATTGAAGTAAAAATCTAGGATTACATTAAATTAATATAACAAAGCTTGAACATAATCTGATAATTCATTCCAAAGCAATACTCCAACATGACTTCGCGATGTTTTTGTCATATGATGGACAACTTCATTTATTTGTCGAATAACATGAGTGATCTTCCATTTGTCATGTATTTTTTTATCAGTGCTTTACAATCTTGAAAACATCTCTTCCGCTTCAAGAAGATTGAGGATGTCTTTTGTGATTTCTCTAACCGATTGGAGTTCTCAATCCATAACTCATGAGTCTTTAATTATTACATTTATCCCCACAAAGTCTCTCAGTCTCAAATATCATTGCGTTTGTATTACATTTTTTTGTCTAATTAGAAATGGCACATGCTTTCTTTATTAAGTGCATTTTTTATTAAGTGTATTTTTTTTTTCGAAAAAGCTTTATCAAGTATATTTTTCTTATCCACATCACTTCGTCTGTCTCAATAATAGGGTGCAACGAATGACACAATTAGTCAATTTTTTTAGGTAGGACAATTAATCAAATGTCAAACAATATTTTAGGTCTGAAAAAAAAAACAATATTTTAGGATACTTCCAACTAATTCGCAAGTCAGATGTACGTCTTTGTTCATGGAAAACACTTTTTGCTTAGCTAATTATCTAAGTTTTTTGAAGAAGCAGAAGACAACACCATTGTTCTAGCAATTTTAAATTTCATGATATTTGGTGCACTAGACACATATATAAACTACATATTAGGTGATAACTACAAATAAAGAAAAGAAAATCTTTTGATTAATCGAATCAATTATAAGTAAAATATATGAGTATAAATTTACATGTGATATTTGATATTATCTAACACCATGCTGGAGCATACAGCTGAACAACAACATCTTCAATCAAAATAAAAAAGTCGCCTATGAACATGGTAACTTGAGATATGCGACGAAAATGTTGACATCGATCAACATTTGAACAATCTTTGAATTGAAGAAAAACATTCCAAATAAATGTTGATTGAATTGATTAAATCCTCAAGTCGAACAGGCAACTGGCCAAAGAGACGAACATATTAGCCAACTCAAATCCAACAATTGAGACGGACATACTAGCCAACTCAAATCCACTGGGTATTGGTCAACTTGAGACTTGACAACAATGGATTATGAACACTTGATGATAGCTTAATTGGGAGGATTATGAACACTTGATGATAGCTTAATTGGGAGAGAACTTGAATTGAAATCTTAAGCACCTACTTCTTTTTATTTATATGATACCATATTACAAAAAAAAAAAAAAAAAAGGAAGAGAGGAAGGAAAACCTCCATTCTCTTCAATTATATTTGGTGCACAAGTATATATATATATATATATATATATATATATATATATATATATATATATATATATATATAATATATAACTACGTAGATGATAACTATAAATAAAGAAAATAAAATTTTGATTAACCAAATCAATCATAACTAAATAATTAAAATTAATCCTAACTAAAATATATAATACATGTGACATTTGTATTATCTATTACATGAACTCGACGGTAGATGTTGTGACCACTGGATAAGAATGAAATTGGAGAGATTGTTATTATTATTTATTTATTTTATTTAATTTCATTGTTATTTTTTATTTTTTTATGTTTTTATTTGACAAAAAATAAACCAACTTTCTTGCCCTTTAGACTTGGTCCCTCGAATGGTCGACCACCACAAGGTTACCACGATACTGCATGGTAAACTGCTAGAGTAAAATCATAGGTAGAGTGAAACTTTTTTTTTTTTTTTTTGACTTTAATGAAAGTCAAACCGCGATGTCTTTTCAAACCGCGATGTCTTTGAAACCTTATATTTTGGTAAGGAGTGTCTCAACCATCGCACCGCAATTGCTTTGAACTTGAAACTTAAGTCTCGTTTGATTCATTTTTGCTATCTTAAAGTGTATAGTTATCTCTTTGGAGGTTAACTCATAAGAGATAATATTTTTATATTTGGTTTAACTTTGAACTTGCTGGGAAGTTTCAAAATTTTTAAATAATAAAAATATGAATTAATATAAATAATCTTCAAACAAGAGAGATGTGTAATAAAAGATTATGACTACAACACACTGGAGATAACTCCCTAAGGGGGGGGGAGAGATATATCGCATTTAAAGGTATAAGTTAGGAGATACTGGCAGAAAAGTTGAGCAACCAAACAAGATTAGTTTTCAACTCTTTGTATCTTATCTCTCGAAGACAACTCCACCTCTAACCAAACAAACCCTTAATCAAAAGACTAAAAACCAACTATTTTGAGAAAAAAAATATTCCTATTATAATTCACATGTCAGCATTGAGATTGGTGAGTGAGGGCCTTGCATGAGTTCTCCTCAATGTGCAGCACTCCATCCCAATTTTTTTGTTCTTAACATACAGTCCCTAATTTCTCTTAAATTGGTAATTCGGTGGGGAGTGTAGAGATGGAGAAGAGCAAAGTGTTGATAATAGGGGCGACGGGAAACATAGGTTACGAGTTAGCCAAGGCGAGTCTGGAGTTGAGTCACCCAACTTACGCTCTCGTCAGGGAAACCGCGTTCGCGCATCCCGAGAAATCGCAGAAGCTCCAAACCCTTGCCAATGCCGGAGCACAGCTCCTCAAGGTCTGCTCCAAACCCAATTACGAATTACTCAACTCGTTTTATTTTTTTTTTTTTCAATGTTGTCGTTGTTGAGAGTAATTCGAATTGCTCTGTTAATTTTAGGGTTGTCTTGAAGATTTGACGAGTCTGGTTTCGGCGATTCGACTGGTTGATGTTGTGATTTCCGCGGTTTCGGCGAAGCAAGTGCTTGATCAGATATCCATAATTGAAGCAATCAAGAAGGCCGGTTGTGTCAAGGTAATTCTAACCAACTGTTGTTGGATTGGACACCACTAAAGGCGGCCTAAAAATGCCCCAACTAGAAAACGCAGACTCAAATTCGACAATTTAGGAGTAGACAAAAGCTAACTTAGGACACATTGATTTAAAGGATTTGGAAAACATACCATCAATTGCATTGAATAGAGCACAACTTCATGTGTGAACTAATATTAGATAATATTAGTGAACAAAATTTAGTCGGACTAGAATCAGGAAGGGCTGAGGCAGCTCGAACATTTGGTCATGTTCGAGGACTTAAAGATCTGTTGCTTGTTAAATTTGAGGCATGCAAATTTTGGTTGATCTGATTCTTTAGAAAATCACCCAACGGTACTAAACATCTTGTATGATCAGATTATTTTCAACTTTACATGTAGTAGATCATCTCACCGAAATCAGCTAGTTGTCCTAAATCATTTATGAGGCCAATGGATCAAATATCTGCTTAGGGAGAACTCATAAACTGTTGATTTGCCCTTGGCTACTCTCTTCACATTGTGAATTTTTCGATTGATGGACTCTCCCAAGGGCTAACTCTAGGAATAATGGTTTTTGATTCCAATGTTCTTGTTATTAACTTCTTTTTTTTTGTTTTACATTTGCAACTTGTTGTAGCAGAGGTATCCACTCCTTTTTGCTTATTCGTCTATTACATCTTATCCTAACCTATTCAGACAATGTTTTCGGCACTCCCAAGTCCCTTTTCCCAGTTCCCACTTTTGCGGTATTGAACGATAAACTTTGCTTGAATATTTTGCCCCTAGTAATGGGAACTCATGTACGAGTTCTAGAAAAACAGTACGGTATAAGTAGTTTTCTGCTCTACTAGAATTGAAAGTAAGAGCATCTCCAATGAGACCATGGATTGGGGTAAAAATGGATCCACCTAGAACATGATCCACATCCAACCCAAAAAGTGCTCTCCAATGGGACCATAAATTGTGAATGTCACCTATGTGGCAAGGAATCACACATTAGGATGTCTACAGCAATGTCTTCATTATCATTGTTTGTTATAGAAAGTAAAAAAAGTCACAATTCATGGTCTAAATCCACATTACCATTGAAGATGACTTGGGAATTTGAATGTCTAACTAATGCCACATAGGATAGACATCCTCCCCACATCCACGACGAGGCACCAATCCATGGTCTAAATCCACATTACCATTGGAGAAGACGGGCATAATTTACTGTCTTCAATTGATTGAGAAAACCCAACAGGAGAAAGAGGCTATCTTTTAATACTTGCTCGCAAGTTTAGGACAAAAAGGTTTAATTGTGTGAAATGGTGAATGCCATATGAGTGACTAGTTACATTTCATATGGGAATAGCCTCATGCGCCTATTGGTGAACGAGTTCTAGTTTACATCTACTGATGGGGATCTAGTGTAATCTGCAGAAGAGCCAGATGCAGTCTTTTTTATTTTTAATCTTCTTTTATTTCAAGTCAAGTGACCATAGGAAAGTGATAACGGGGTCCGATTGTTCGAGTGCGGTTTTTTTCCGCTTCTTAATTATTGCTGGATTTGGTGCAGAGATTTGTTCCAGCAGAATTCGGAGTAGATCCTGATAAAGTTCAGATTGGTGACCTTGGTTACCGCTTTTATTCAAAAAAATCTGAAATCCGACGCATCGTAGAGGCTGAAGGCATTCCTTACACCTACATTTCCTGTAACCTCTTTGCGAGCTATTTACTTCCATCGCTTGTTCAACCAGGTCTAAAAGCCCCGCCAACAGAAAAGGTCAGGATCTTTGGTGATGGTGATACTAAAGGTACTAGCTATTTTTGTGCAAACTGTTTTTGGTTTCTACTTCTCTTCATTTTAAAGTAATTTCAATAATTCAGACTTTGTTGGCAGCTGTATTTGTGAAGGAAAGTGATGTTGCTACTTTTACTATCAATACAATTGACGATCCAGCAAGTTTGAATAAGGTTTTGTATTTGAGGCCCCCTGGAAATGTTTGTTCCATGAATGAGCTTGTGGATATTTGGGAGAAGAAAATTGGGAAGAAGCTAGAGAAGGTTTATGTACCAGAAGAGCATATTCTTAAGATCATTCAGGGTAAGTTATCATTACATGACATGCGATTAAATGCTTATTTGTTTCATACTTTATTTTTCCTCTGTTTGTGGAAAATTCTGAATCGAATAGAAATCATCGCCACAAATTTTAGTTTGACTTCTGTTAAATATGTAGTCAATTGTCAGTTGTCTCATTGTCTGAATCTTATAAACTTATAACTCTTACACTGTAATATTCATTTTTCTCAAGCATCATCAATCGCATGTGTTGACCTGATGCCGCAGCACTAATCAAGTTCCAAAGAAAGAAAAATATCTAACTTTGTTTTGGGCATATTAACGCATAAAGAAGTATCATTCTATGTACAAAGTTAACTAATTTTGGGGTTCTTGACCGAGAAAGATACTGTAATATTAACTTTTTAGAAATGATGCTCGAGTATGTTATCGGGTTAAATTATCTCTATCGGGCATCTAGCTTACTTGTTGATTTGCAGATAGTTCTCATCCAGACAGCACGCACATGGTGTTTATATACTCTGCTTTTATAAAGGGTGATCACACTTACTTCGACATGGAATCAGCGGGGGTGGATGGCGTGAAACTTTACCCGCATGTGAAATATACAAGAGTCAGTGAGTATTTGGACAACTCTCTTTAGTACTATCCTTTCCTCTGTTATGCGTTCAGGAGCTTAAACTAACGGCCAATACTTTTCTCAAATGTGCATCAGCCATAATAGTAGTCTTAATTTCATCAGCAAGAAATGTTGTGTAAGCTGTTGTTTCGTTTAAGGCGTTATTTTGCGATTTCTAAAGGTCTGTGTTTGTAAGGTTTGCTAGCAATAGGTGAAGTCTTTGTACCATCTAAACAAGGAGTGAAGAATTTGTCATTATATATTGTTTTCTTGAAAAACATGGAGAATAACAAATATTTTGATGCAATTTGATTAATCCGTGTTTATGGAGAATAACACATATTTTACGTTTGTTGTCACTCTATTGCAATAGTGCTAACTTTAATTAATATGGGCAATGCTATTGATATTTGTGCCGAAGAGGCTATCTTTTTGACAAATAAAGGTTCCAAGTTTGTTACACACTTTTTCTAGGCTAATTTAATCGGCAAAAAAGTGTTACCTAAAAAAGGGCAAAAAATGAAAAAAAATAAAATATTCCTTTATTTCTTTGTTAAATATGATTAAATTTACAAAGCCCATTTTAGACATACTAAATCATTCTCTTAAAATCACCATTTTACTGGAACCTTAAGAATGTTTTATTAGAACGACTTTAGAGCCTCCATATATTCCACCATTCTTGGGAGTCAAAGAGAATGGGCAACGTGAATGTGACACATGTACAGGGGATGTAGAGTTTGATCATCCCACGATGAACCAACTAATTGTCCAACGCATTAACATATACAAAGATCAACAAAAATGGCGGATGGTAAGAGCAACATTTTGGTGATAGGAGGGACTGGTTATATTGGAACATTCATCGTAAAAGCAAGTGCGAGAATGGGGCACCCGACCTTCGCTTTGGTACGTGAAGGCACGGCCTCTGATCCATTAAAAACCAAACTCATAGAAAGCTTCAAGGACTCCGTTGTTACTTTGATGCCAGTATGGTTCTCTTGCATGGTTTATGATTATTTATGTGATCAAGTTAATTAATCTGATGCAACATTAATGGTGTGTGTATTAATTACTTTAACATGCAATGCTGGTTCTGTTAATCTTCTACAGGGAGATTTCTATGATTGAGCAAATTTGGTGATGGCGATTAAGCAAGTCGATGTGGTGATCTCGACGGTTGGGTCTGGACAGATCTCGGATCAGGTCAACATTATTTCCGCCATTAAAGAAGTTGGCCACATTAAGGTATTAATTCATGTCCTAATTGTTTCTTTGATCAGGTCCAGTTTTTCTCTGTTTTTTGAGATCAGTAACATAGCAGTTGTGTAATGAGGTTTAGACTTCTCTCTTTTAGGTATCAGAGAGTTAGGCACATTTTTTCGCCATTTATATAATGGTACGTAAGAAACAATGACAATTAGAGGTTTAATTTTCGGAGATTCTTCCCTTCAGAGTTTGGAATGGATGTGGACCGTGCCCATGCAGTTGATCCTATAAAGACTGTGTTTGCAACCAAGGCTAAAATCCGTCGAACTATCGAAGTTGAACATATTCCATACACTATAATCTCCAACAACTTCTTTGCAGGCTATTTTTTGCCGACATTGGGGCAGGCAAGAGCCTCCGGCCCTTCTAGAGAGAAAATCTAGGAGATGGAAGAACCAAAGGTGCTATAGTTATTAATGAACACACACGACTTACATAAACATGATGGTAATAATAGCTTTTACGTCAAATGGTAATTTATTATAGTACCAAACTAATTAAGCATTATTTTGTCAGGCTTTAGGATTTAATGTAACCAACATCAGCTAATTTAGGATTGAAGTTTTGTTGTAGTGTTGAAGCTCTATTGGTAGCGTAAGTAATTCTTGTTGTTACAATTGGACAGCGGTTTTTAACTACGAAGATGACATTGCCACCTACACCATCAAAGCCGTGGATGATCCTCAAACGCTGAATAAGATCCTCTACATCATGCCTCCTTGCAACATCTACTCTTTCAATGATTTAGTGTCCCTTTGGGAGAAAAAGATTGGGAAGACACTTGAGAAATCCTTCATCCCAGAAAACACCCTTCTCAAAGACATCAAAGGTTGGTTAATTAAATTAAAACGTAGGGAGAGTCAATTAATTTTTTTACCTTAAAATTAATTCACCATATTAATGTTCAATCAGTTAATTAATTTAAATACATGTACATGTAATTGTAGAGGGGCAGATCCCAGTGAACTTCATCTTAGCACTTGGGCACTCAACTTTTGTCAAGGGAGACCAGACCAACTTTGAGATTAAGCCTTCCTTTGGAGTAGAAGCATCTCAGCTGTATCCTGATGTGAAATGCACAACTGTTTATGAATACCTTGATCAGTTTGTCTGACCATTCATGTGATCTATTGTACTTCCTTTCATCTTTAAATTGTTTAGTTCAATGCCTTCTTATACATGAGATTAATTGGGTGAAGTTCTGTTTTTGTTTTTGTTTATTCAAATTGTCCTTATTTATTTATTTTTTACACTAGCGGTAATTACGAAATTATAATTTCATATCTTGTACCTTTTTTAATATATAAAATTAGATATCTTTCAAAAAAAATATTAATAATTTTGGTTATTTTCTCTTTTTTTGTAATTTTGACTGATCTCAAATTTTTAAATGTGGTTTCATTCCATGGGGGATCCAAATTAAGGGGTCGCCCTCTACACTCAATAACTTTTAAAGTAGTACTCATATATAATTGTAGTTTACATGTGGGTCCCTCGTCCCCTTATGCTTCTTTCCTACCCTTGACAATAGACATTTCCTAGTTATAGTTAAAAAAATGTTCCCCTTCCCCATCACTTAATTTTTCAGTTCCGCCACTAATTTCATTTATCCATACAATAATAATAATTTGACAAATGCAAATTACATCATCTTATGGATTAATCACACGCAAAAATACAACTAACGGCTAGTGAATTTGAGAATAAGTAGTTCTTTGTCCAGTAACTCGCTGTAAGAAATAAGCAAATCTTGATAGACATCATGTACACATTACCTGACGACAACAAGATCATTTTTTTTTTGAGAATCGACTAATAAGATCATTCGAATGCACAACACAAACTTCCAAAGCAATAACTTTCAAAAGGTACCATGGAATCTCTCTGCCTTTTCTATCGACCAATTAAAACCAAGTACCAAACTAAGCAGTTTGGATGGCTTTCAAGGACCACCATCGATCGTCCACCCTATATGTGGTATGATGATGGCCACTTCTACCTAATCCATCCCAGATCACATCTATGGAGCATGGAATGAAGTTAATGATTTCACCACCAAGGTCTAAATGGTAAGTGACTTGTTAATTAGTAAGGTATCGATTTCAAATGTCACGGATGAAATAAATTAGATTGGAAAGGCCACCTCTTATATAAGCCTGACAATATTTTGAACATAAAATATTGATACGATTGACACCGAATAGCACTAAAACAATTTTGGTCTTTAATTAACGTTTCAAAACTCTATTAAAGATGAGTGTTATTAAATGTCATGTGAGAAACGTGTTCGATGAATCGTGTTTTAATTCACAAAAATAGTTTTGGCATTTAATAACCTGATTTTTTTTTGAAAACCTAATAACATAATTGATAGGGGTTTTATCAACCTCTACATAATATATGTATTAACAATTAAAACACGACCTATCAAACACATTTCTTACATGATATTTAATAACACTCATATTGTATAAACTCCATGTTAATTAGGAATTAGTGTTTTAGTTTGTGTCGGATTAGCAAGTTTGAGTTCTAGTAGGATTTGATTGTTTTAGTAGTATTTGTGTTTGAGTGGGATTGTGAGTCAGAGTTTGAGAATGATTAAGAGTTTGTGGCCTATATAAAGGACATAGTAGGTTAATTTTATGTGTGCTTTGTGTGCCACGTTGGGGAGTTTGATTGTTACATATTTTAGTATTGAATAAAGATTTTTGTTTTATTGTTTTTGCCGCATTTGATGTGCGTTAATGCAAATTTATCACTAATAGTTTTGAAACCTTCTATTAAATACTAAAGTTGTTGTAGCGTAGAATTAACAAAACAAAAAGGCAAATGGTCACCAATTTTACACTAGTGGCTTGTGGGGCGCACGATATAATGTTTCCTTGTTGAGCTATTTTGATATAGACCGTCCACTGTATTTTTGTTATGGGGAACTATACCAACTACCCATTCCACAAACAACAGTCACAAACAACAGTCATCTTATATGTCATCACTTGCACTATCATTCTTAACGACTTCTTTGCCACATTTACAAGATTTAATATTATGTGCAGTTATAGTGTCGTTTCCTATAAGAAAAAATAAAAATTATGTGCAGTTATTAATAATAAATTAAGGTAATGACTAAACAGACACCACTTCTTTGCTAAACATATTCCGTTGTTTCTTATACTCACTTTTTTTTTCTTTACTTTAAATACCCCACTTTTGTTTTCTAAATCTCAAGAAACCCTCACCTTCACCCTAACACCCCTCAATTCTTACCAATTAATTGGGTGGCTCAATAGTTTGGTATAATATTTGGAAGTGAAAAGTCATGGGTTCAAACCTTGCTGGAGGCAATTGTTTCTTTCTTATAAAAAAACACCCCTTAATTTTCTCATTTTTTAGTTTTAACTATTGTATAGTAAATTTAAAAGGTAAAAAAGTGAGGTACAAAGAAATAATGGGGTCTTTAAAACGGCGTTTAGGGTTTGGAGTGTGACAGCTCCAGCAATCACAAACTGAGCCCCGCTCGGCCTAAACCTACGTGGACCCCCGAGCCCGTCTCCGACGAGTCAACACAGGTCTAGTCAGCCTTAACTTACCAATTACTCAGTACATTATTCACTCACTCACCTTGATCACTTTTTTTTTATTCACCTTAACTCTATCTAATCTTTTATCCTCAATTATAGTTAGGTGTGCAGCGGAATTGTTTTTAACACCAACTTAAAACAGTTTACTATTCATTCAACCTAGATGTGAAAAATCCTGTCCAAACAACATCACATATATATAACTGAACAACTGAAAGCCCAAAATGAACATATACATATATCAACAGTCAGGTTCAACTTCCAAAAGCCCCAAAATATCAAAACAAATGAATACATAGCCAAAATATACAACAAAATGACAAAATACCTACAAAGTGAGAGCAAAGCTAACGACTCTGAGAGTGCCTAAGAGGATATCGCCAAGCATCGGCACCTTTCCCCTACTCATCTGTGGATCTGCATTCACCGTCATAAAAAGGACGGTCAGTACAAAATATAACAATACACAACAACAATAGATCTCTCAACATAAACTATTGAATTTTTAATAATCACAAGTCTATGAATCATGCAGTGTATAACAAGAAACTGAAATAGATAGCAAATCGCATGATAAATAGATTCAACAAGCTCAAACAACGATAATCAGTGACCGGGAAACAAACAGATAGGCGAATAGATAGTCTCAATCAAACCGCGGGTTACAAGACCTCATCAGCTTGCGATCGACACAATAGGCCCAAAACTGCTTCCCCTGCTCAATCTACCCCGTACGAACCAGTGGGCCTGAAGGTCGCCTCCACTGAACGCACACTGAGTTAGGAAAATCCACAGACAAAGTCGACTGCAAAATTCCTAGCATACTACCGAAAGAAAGCCACAATCACAAGCCGAATGCTAAATCATTTCGATAGGCTCCGACGAAAAGCCACAGTTTATGCTGGCTGCTAAACTCGTTGAGACTTCTCATCATAATCGGACTACCTAAGCCCTAGGTCACCTGAACTAGAATGGAATACAAAGGGCTCGCATTTTAAGGTCACCTGAACTAGATTGGAATACAAAGGGCTCGCATTTCAAGAATAATCAATCAAGAAATAGAAAAGTAATCATGTTGATTATATTGTTGTCTTTACTCACCTCGAATCCCGCTAAAAACGCCCTCGCGTAGCTCCAGACATTCCCCAATTAGTTGTCAACACTCCATTCGTCACTTGACAATTATTCTGACCAATTTTCGTTAATTTTTCCTAATTATCCCAATTATTCCTCAATTTTTCTCAAGTTTGACTCATTTTCTACAATTTTCTAAATTATTGTTCCTTTGCGCAATTGGGTCGCTTACCCGGTATTGGGTTGTATTCAGACCCATTAATATATCCGAGCGAAACCTCATAATTTTCATGCAATTTTAAAAAATATATTTCAATATTTTCTGACTATTATTGCCAATTTTACGCTCTACGAGGCAAAAACCCGACAAAAAATCTCTCCACAATTCTAAAAATTTCACTTTTCATAGAAATTCCCAAATTTCTATTTATTTGGTTGAAATATAATTTTTCTAGATTTTTTCCTGTTTTTTCTAAATTTTTCCTAATTTTTCTAACATTTATTTATTAAAAAAACATATTTAATTAATTTATTTATTTATTATAAATAAATAAATTATTATTTTAATAATGGGTGGGTCCCTGAGTCGTGTCGAACCCGATGCAGTCCTGGTCCTTGTCCGGCCCAGCCGGGTCGGGCCTGGGTCACCACGACCCGACCCACCACTTCTTTTTCTTCAATTGAACGAACAAACGTTCCAATATTTTTTTTTCTTTCTTTTTCTCTTTCAACAAACAACAACAACATCAAAACCCAACAATTAAAATCCAATTTCTCCCAAAATCAACAACTCAACCATAATGTGACGGCCCCAAATTCTCAATGTATTTGGGTACGCCCGGCCTAGACCCGTGCAGGCCCCGAGTCAATTCGCAACGAACCTGACGAGCCTAGTCAGCTTCAAAACATCAAAATTTCACGTTTTATGAAAGAGTTATTGCAATTATAACACAGCGGAAGCAAATTACCTACTACTCAAGAATTGAGAAATAACTCAATCAAAGGAAATTAGGAATCTATATAAATGTGGAAAACCCAATATGTTCAATTCTAAGTCAACAAAATGGATTGATGGAATCCACTTCAAAATATATTCCCCAGTTCCAAAACAATCATATATATAAACGTCATACAAAAAGAAATAAACATGAGCCTACATCTCGGTACCTCAAGTCCAGCTGCTCACAAAAAAAATCTCCTAGGCAAGGTCCCTTGCCCCTATCGCTCTCGTCAAGTCTATCGCACCCACCGTCACAAACTAGACGGTGAGCAACTGGAGAAAAATGAATGTAATGCCAGAAGAAAACAACAGTAATTCATGATAATTCAAATAAAGTAGTCTAAATATCATGCGATAATAAAAAGACAGGAAATTAAATAGACAAGATGCATGATAAACAGACTAATAGATATCAATCGAAATTTAAGTGTGTTCCAAAGAATCAAAAGAGGCTCATAAGTGGTCTAAATCATAGCATAACGGCGAAGACCTCGCGAGGTCTTCCCGGGCATCGACACAAGCGAAGGCATAGCTATGACTGGAAAGGGACTCGAACCCATCCACCCAGTACTCGGTGTCACACGGTCACTAAGGGTGGTCACACACTCGTGGCCACGAGTGCCCGCGTCTTATCCCTCTAGTGCAGGTCCTAGTACTTTTGAGACGAAACACTTACGCCGGGAAACACACAACAAGAAATGGAATGGAATACCAATAAAAGAGCATAACAAGATTGAATAAATGATAATGAATCACATGACATTTTCTTACTGGCTTACAAACGTACAAATGCTTGTGGCAATTGTACTTACCTGAACTATCGTAACCCGCGTACAACGCTCCCGCGACTCCTAACGCGTATCCCCGAGTTTCCCGCTACCTGACAAGGTCGGAAACTCGTATTAATAGGTCAAGTCATTCACTGAACCTAGGTTTAAAATTATTATTTTCCCCAATGTTTTAAATGATTTGAACAACATGACAATTTAATCGGAGAACTAATACTCAAACATAACTCTTCATGAAAATCGAACTGACATGTACAAACGAACATGGAACTTTGTTGGTGTTGTCCGATGTTGGGAGAAGGGTTATCGTAGCGTGGGTAATGCCGAAGAAAAAAACTCCACCAGTTCAAAAATTACGTCAACATACACCAATTTCGACTCAACGACGGCAACACATGAAATCACGTCAAAACACCTTAATAACATAGTTTTCGGACTTAACCAAGGGTTGCGGGACTTCAACCAATGTTAGATGAGATTCCCGACAACCTCCATTGGTGGTGGTTCGGCCGGTAGCACCACCGGCAGTAGCGGTTTCCGGCTAGACGCCACCATACAAACGCATGAAATAATGACTCTTTAGCTTGGAATAAAACTGTTTTCGGTCACTTTTAAAGTTGTGGGACCCACATATGAGTTTGGTGGGGTCCCCGACAGTGTCCCGGTCATGGTGGTTCGGCGGTGGCGCCGCCGGTGAGGAGGTTTTCCGGCGAGAACAACCAAAACATCAATACATGCAATAAAAATCAAATATGGACAGCAACATCTTATGAATCACAAACCAGAGGTCTCCCTCGAAATATGAGGACTCCGGTGGGCCACAAGGGACCGTCCCCGACCACCGTCACCCACGGCAGCGACGGCCAGCGGTGAAGACGTGAAGACCAGTGAGGAAACGAGAGAGAATGAGAGAGAGAAACGGTGAGAGAGAAAGGAAGGGATGCACCCTTACTCCGGTGGCTAAGTCGTCTTCGTCGATCATCCGTCGTCCCAAACGCCGTCGATGAGGGGTGGTGGTGGATGTTCCAGCCGAGAGAAGACCACCGAGAACGAGAGAGATGTGAGGCCGAGAGAAACCGAGAGAAAGAGAGTGGGGAGAGAGAGAGACGACCTCCGGCAAGTGGGAACTCCGGCGAGGCGTGTCCGGTCGCTGGTGAGAGCAGGGACGAGAGGTGGAATGGGAGAGGCGGCGGTGGTGTGTAGAGAAGATGAATAATGTAGGGTTTTCTTTTTTTTATATATATATATATAAGGCCAAATGACCTTTTTACCCCCAACTTAATTCCTACACACTTTTAAACCATTGCCCTTATGGGTCTTTTTGTTCTTATATCACATCACAACACACACACACATCTCAATGCAAATCTCATGGTTGTTCATCATCTGTTGTGTCACTTTAACAATTTCTATTCCATAGACCATATGTTATGTAATTAACCAACTCCCGCGTTCCAACGACGTTCCTCGGTCCGTTTTTCCTTGTTTCGACTCCCGTAACGCGCGTAGTCTCGCCTTGTCTCGCCAACTAATTAATTAAATTAATTAAAAATTCATTTATTTGTACTTTTTACTTGTTTTTCTCCCCCGTTTAACTAGTCGAAACCTCACTCAATTAAATACCGCCCGAACGGCTCGAAACCCGTAAAATACTACAATACTAATACACACAATCAAAGAATCATAAAATCACTTCGGTGTCGACTCCCGAAGTTCGAAATATTGTCCAGTATTCACGTAGCCGGGTCACAATTATGACAAGTGAAACACAAGTCAATTAAAAATTTGGGGTTGTTACAGTCTCCCCCACTTATTAGAATTTCGTCCCCGAAATTTATCTAATAAGTAAACTAGATTAACGACTCTTTGCAACTCATAACGAGACCGATAAAAACTCAAAGTGAGTCATTTCTTGACTCCGAACCATTCATGACCCTTCAGTGGAGAGACCTTCATATATTTAAAGTCTCCTCGAATCATACTGAAGCTCATCGTGATACTCGACAAGTATTTCTTCTGCCACTCCTGGGCACTCTTAAGTCTCAAACAAAACTATCCACAATTACCCAGATGCTATCGTGACCACGAGGAGATTGGGGCAACCATTAACGAAATCCATATCAATATGTACCCAATTCCATCGAGAAATGGGTGGGGCTGTAGTAGTCCTCCAGGTCGTCAATGCCCAGCCTCTACGCACTGGCATGTCATACGTTCGAACAACTCCGACACCTCGGAAATCATCCCTGGCCACCAAAAGAATGTCGCATATCAGTGCACATCTTAGGTCGACCCGGATACCCAACAAAACCGAAACGATGAATCTCCTGAAGTAACTCTTCACACACATCAGCCACCAATGGAATCCTAGTCGCCCGTGATACCTCTAGCATGAGTCTGTCGACCGACTCGTCTGGGCAATCTGAACTATCCACCATCTCACTGCACCGCTGGTATGACACATCGCCTTGCTGTCCCTCGCACACAATGCCAAATGAGACGGTCTACAACATCGTTTGACCACGTATCTAGGTCATGGTAGTCATCGGCACATCCGCTGAACTCATCAACTTGACTGCCTCACGTAAACCACACTCGTAGGTTCTTTAACATACGACTACCTCCGCATCCAATCCTTTGCAGCGCAACTCATCAGCAACCACGTTGGTCTTCTCGTATCCACCAATCAACGCAAGTAATGTTTATATCTTGCTCGCACCAACCAAGGCTTTGAACTCTAACATCTCTAGTACTCGCATGTTTACTGGCAACTCGTAGTCCCCTAACACTATCGAAATGTCAAGACTATGCACATTCGAGTATATCGCATCCTGACAACTGTGACTAGGATTAAGGTCTGCTACGTCTATTGAGTTTTCAACCCTAACATGTCTACCAAGCGCACCATAATTAAGAAATTGACGTAACTTACATCGAACATGATATGCATGCAAGTACCACTAATGAAAATCATACCCTCATCAATGTGTCTGGACGTCCCCTGGTCTAGTTCAACAGCAGCCTGAATACGCTCCCTCTGGTACTGGTGATGCTTCAAGCTCTCAGGATCATTACGTAACTTGAACGAGCATCGTACCGGTGACGTTCTCATATCATCAGCGCGAACACGATCGCAGCTCACTCCAGGTCATGGGTTGATCAGTTCTTCTCGCAAACTTTCAGATATTCGAATACATAAGCGATCTCACAGCTTAAATCTTCTCGAAATCAATTGCATCACCGTTTGCTCTAAACATGCGTCCTAAAATCTAACCTTGGGTAACAAATACTCGTACGCGATTCAATATCTTAGTAGCGTCGACATCCTGTTTCGCTCTACTACATACGCTACCCACAAGGGTCTCAATTTCGTCTTCTCGTATTATAACCCGAACATGAAATGCACCAACTAGTTCGTACCAAAAGAAATATTGAACCCTAAACTCTACCACGGACTCGCCTGCGCTATGCCTCAACGCAATGAATTCATTTTTTTTTTCGCTCGAAAGACAGTCGACAGAAAGTACTTCTAACTAAACTAAGTCTTGAAGTTAACCCAATCGCTCGGGATGTCTCGGGTAGTAATGATAGTGGTCCACCAATCATCCGCTTCCCCCTGAAGCATAGATGAGGAAATCGTTGCTCTCATGTGATCCTCGGTCGCGATAATAGTATGAATCTTCTCGTGATTCTTCAGGAAAAGCTCTGCGGCTGTTACGTCTGTACCACCAAAGAACTTAACTGGATCGTGCCTCTTGAATTCTCTCCACTGTTTCGCCTCAGCAGTGGCCTTAGAGCTCTTCTCCGGAGTAGTGATCGGAGTATTGACTGGAGTAGTCTCTGCAGCAACAATCGGCATAGTCGGTGTCTCCGTCGCTTGTACTATCTCCGTCTGTAACGGAGGTGTCTCCGCCTCGATATGCGTACCTATCGCAGCAACTGCTCCCTCGGGAATTGCCACTAATGGAATCGGGGCGGTGGAATCCGTAGCTACTGGAGTCTCCATCCCCTGAGTAGTCGGAACGAGTGGAATAGGTGTGGTCGGGGTCGATGGTGTCGCGATAGTTGGTGCGGGTGTCGTCAACGACCGTACTAGATCCTCAAATCTCTGTGTCCAAGCGCGAAACTCCTCCGAAGTGACAAATCGAGAATCAGTCGTCCCGCTGTCGTCGCTTGGACCTGCCTGATCCGCCATCACTGTCTGAACCAAGAGAGCGATACTTCGGATCAATACATAGCTACCGCGTACTATATAGTACACACAACAATCATAATATGTACAAATTTAAATCCGACTCATCCCGAACTCCCCCATCTAAGTTTTTAAAAGGATTATAGGGTTTCCACTCTAAGTTCAACCGTTCCTAACTTCCGCTGGTTTAAATGGCTTGTGTTTTATGAATTTTAATCAAGAGTCAGGTCTATACAACCTTGCGCTCTGATACCAACTGTGATGTTGGTATCACAATTTTTAGACAACTCTAAACTCTGTGTCTAAGGTTATAAAGCCTATGCTTTGATACCAACTGTGACGTTGGTATCACAATTTTTTAGATAACTATATACCATGTCCCTAAGATTCTAAAACCTAGGCTCTGATACCAACTGTGACGGCCCCAAATTCCCAATGCATTTGGGTACGCCCGGCCTAGACCCGTGAAGGCCCCGAGTCAATTCCCAACGAACCTGACGAGCCTAGTCAGCCTCAAAACATCAAAATTTCACGTTTTATGAAAGAGTTATTGCAATTATAACACAGCGGAAGCAAATTACCTACTACTCAAGAATTGGGAAATAACTCAATCAAAGGAAATTAGGAATCTATATAAATGTGGAAAACCCAATATGTTCAATTCTAAGTCAACAAAATGGATTGATGGAATCTACTTCAAAATATATTCCCCAGTTCCAAAAATTACGTCAACATACACCAATTTCGACTCAACGACGGCAACACATGAAATCACGTCAAAACACCTTAATAACATAGTTTTCGGACTTAACCAAGGGTTGCGGGACTTCAACCAATGTTAGATGAGATTCCCGACAACCTCCATTGGTGGTGGTTGGTGCAGTAGCACCACCGCACGGCGGTTTTTCGCTAGACGCCACCATACAAACGCATGAAATAATGACTCTTTAGCTTGGAATAAAACTGTTATCGGCCACTTTTAAAGTTGTGGGACCCACATATGAGTTTGGTGGGGTCCCCGACAGTGTCCCGGTCATGGTGGTTCGGCGGTGGCGCCGCCGGTGAGGAGGTTTTCCGGCGAGAACAACCAAAACATCAATACATGCAATAAAAATCAAATATGGACAGCAACATCTTATGAATCACAAACCAGATGTCTCCCCCGAAATATGAGGACTCCGGTGGGCCACAAGGGACCGTCCCCGACCACCGTCACCCACGGCAGCGACGGCCAACGGTGAGGACGTGAAGACCAGTGAGGAAACGAGAGAGAATGAGAGAGAGAAACGGTGAGAGAGAAAGGAAGGGATGTGTGATAACCCGTCCCCGACCTAGGGTCGGGTCGCCCGGCCCAATACATGAACCAGGCCCAAATAACAGTCTGGCACGCCTAAACAAATAAACCTGTGAAATAAATATAAAGAAATATCCTAAAGCCAAAAGATTTAAGTTCATAGAATATTAATAAAACTATACATGATATATATCAACTCGAGGCTCACATTAAATGAAGACTTCAAGCTCGTTTCTCCCTTGTCTCAATTCTAGCGCACTCGTCGATAAACCTGTATTGTAAGTGGGGTGAGCTAAAAGAACCAACGGAGCTCAGTAATGCGGAAAACCCGCTCAACCATCAAATATGCAAGTAATACCTAATAAGCATGCATAGTCTAGCATGTATTTGAAAACAAACAAGGATTCATTAAATAGTAGCATGGTAGTAGGATTTAAAAAAAATAGACTTATAATGAACCATCAAGTACTATCATAGACATAAGATTCGTAAGTCACAAATTGTAACAACAATAATCATGAATAACATTAAAGAGATTGACAAATCATTTCATAATTTCAAACTTTCATACAAATGAGGGGGTTTCGCGAGATTATGTACTATAGAATATAATAATACGATAAGTCGATGTTCCATTCAATGCATACTAGATATTGGCAAGAATCCGGTGACCGATTCTCCTACTCTCAAAGTGATAAAAACAACCAGCTAGCACACAGGCCTTATGTGCCCTTCATTTGTCCCATCAAATCAACCAGTAGGTTCGTCCAAGCCATCACCGATGCACATCTCTATGTCTCAAGAGTACAAGAGAAGGTAACTCCAACTCATGTCCCTACATGACATACTTATGAATTCAATTAGTTAAGTAAAGCCCTCGGTGGTAAACTCCACACCCTGGGGTGTTAACGACCCTCGGTGGTAACTCCACACCCTGGGGTGTTAACGACCCTCGGTGGTAAACTCCACACCCTGGGGTGTTAACGACCCTCGGTGGTAAACTCCACACATTCTGGGGCCATGAATAACAGTGCATTCACATTCCATAGATTCGTAGATTCGAGCCAATACCACGACGCAACCCATAAAATCCCAAGTCTTTAATTCAAATTATGAATCCTAAGCATAACTAATAATCATGCCATATTTGATAATTGAGCAAGCTCCCCACTTACCTAAACTCGTCGCGAATCCTAGTATTGATCCTTTCGTGCTAGGGCTCGATTTGAATGTTCAATCCGAACTTCTTTGATCTCTTTGACTTTTCAAAACTCATTCTCACCATTCCAAGCTATCTTCCCTTAATCTCATATCTTTTTCCAAATAGTGTAGAACAACAAGTGGTGGCTAGGTTTATTCAACTTCTCCTTTTATAGGCTAGGGTTAGTTTAGGTTACATACATCCTTTTGTATTAAAGACTAAAGTGCCCTCCTACTTGGCCTTAAGTCTAACTCCCTATTTAATATATTTTAGGCCGTTTTCATTAATTTATCTTAATGAGCATTTTGACCAAAAACGTTTCCACAAATCTTTCCTTAATTAATAGGATCTATTAAATTTGGTTTAAGAAACGTTTTTCAAATCTTTATTTTCTTGTGAGTTTCCTTAATAAGAACGGGCATATATTCCGATATCTCTTCAAACCGCATAAAATGTACATCTCGAGGTGTAGGATATTCTACTATATCACTAATAATCCAATCCAAAGAAATCCAACACACATTTAGTATTTAAATTACTAAATTTCCCCTAAATCGGATCGGGAAAGATTCAGGTCATTACAGGATGCACCCTTACTCCGGTGGCTAAGTCGTCTCCGTCGATCATCCGTCGTCCCAAATGCCGTCGATGAGGGGTGGTGGTGGCTGTTCCAGCCGAGAGAAGACCACCGAGAACGAGAGAGATGTGAGGCCGAGAGAAACCGAGAGAAAGAGAGTGGGGAGAGAGAGAGACGACCTCCGGCAAGTGGGAACTCCGGCGAGGCGTGTCCGGTCGCTGGTGAGAGCAGGGACGAGAGGTGGAATGGGAGAGGCGGCGGTGGTGTGTAGAGAAGATGAATAGTATAGGGTTTTCTTTTATATATATATATATATATATATATATATATATATATATATATATATAAGGCCAAATGACCTTTTTACCCCCAACTTAATTCCTACACACTTTTAAACCATTGCCCTTATGGGTCTTTTTGTTCTTATATCACATCACAACACACACACACATCTCAATGCAAATCTCATGGTTGTTCATCATCATGTTGTGTCACTTTAACAATTTCTATTCCATAGACCATATGTTATGTAATTAACCAACTCCCGCGTTCCAACGACGTTCCTCGGTCCGTTTTTCCTTGTTTCGACTCCCGTAACGCGCGTAGTCTCGCCTTGTCTCGCCAACTAATTAATTAAATTAATTAAAAATTCATTTATTTGTACTTTTTACTTGTTTTTCTCCCCCGTTTAACTAGTCGAAACCTTACTCAATTAAATACCGCCCGAACAGCTCGAAACCCGTAAAATACTACAATACTAATACACATAATCAAAGAATCATAAAATCACTTCGGTGTCGACTCCCGAAGTTCGAAATATTGTCCAGTATTCACGTAGCCGGGTCACAATTCTGACAAGTGAAACACAAGTCAATTAAAAATTTGGGGTTGTTACACATAACCTCAACTATAATTAACAAACTCACCTTTGTCAACTCGATCTCCTCTTCGATCTCAACAATCTCTACACCTTCGATGGACCGATCTCCCCTTGATTCCTTCTCTCCCTCATTCTCTCATTTCGATTTTCAATTTTTCAGTTTTTTTTACAGTGAGAATGGTAAACGGTGGTGTCGGTGTGGTTTTGTTAACAAATTTTAGGGTCAAAAAACCATTTTACCCCTCCATTCTTATCCTCTTCTTCACCAATGGTCATTTCACATTTTTTATTTCATATATATATATATATAAATATATATATATATATATACGATTATATTTTTGCTCTTATAATTCTGTTGTGCGCGCCAACGAGTTCACTCGGGCATGCACACTACCATTAGAGTCACGCGTGTCACCCACAACCCGCATATCACTCAGTGCCCATAATTTATTATTTAATTTTATTAATTATTTTTATTTGTAAATGTCAATGTTTTTATTTCATTTTCGTCCTCCGGACTCTCAACTACTCATTCAATGCGTTCTTTCGTATCGAACCCGTTCAACTGTACTAACGCACATTCACTACGTCCTCACACATTTGGGATATTAAATTTAATGTTCGGTAATAAATAAAAAATACAAATCACCAAACAAACATAACATACCTCGGTGTCGACTCCCGAGGACCGAAACAAGTACATCACGGCTAGCTAGGCCCACAATACGACCCTGAAATGTCATGTGGCACGAGTTAGAATTTTAGGGTCTTTACATGGAGTATTGGTTGTTTTTTTGTAATTCTTTAGTTAGAATAGTAGTTAGATTCATCATTGGCACCACTTGCCTCTCCTTCACACATGCATCTGCTATCATTTAATTTCGTTCACGCTTCTATATGCTCATGTATAAATCTGTGCTAGTTGTTGATTTGATATTTTCACTAAGTTTTCTGTTAAATTTTCACGGTCGCGCCGCACATGCGTGCACGAGCCTATGGATCTTCTCCTCTAGCACCGATTTTGTCTCCAACTTAACCACATTTCAACTTTAGATGTGGAGTTTTATTTCAAAAGGTCTCAGTGTGATTAAGGGCGCAAGCATTATATGCTCTGCTACCATATTAATCTTTTCACTTGCGGGGAACAAAATCTATAAGTGGCATACCCGCACACACAAGCGATCTCCCCCAGTACCGATATTGTCCCCAACTTAACCACCTTCAACTCTTTTAGGTCTGAGGTTTTAACTCATAAGGCCTCGGTACTAGTTGAGAGGAATTAATTGATTATATACTTCATTTCGAAGTTTCATTTTTCTAATATGGGACTAACTTTCAGTCCATACATCTTTAATACTCCCCCATGGACTGAAAGTAACATGATCCAGAGGGCTTTTTTTTTCTACACAGGTCCACGTCGTACAATCAGCTCTGATACCATGTCAATTCTTAATAAATTGTTGTCTTCCTTTGTTTGAAGTATGTGTTTGTCTTCCCTCGTTGGAAGTTTTTGTTCAACTTCTCTTGTTAGAAGTTTTATTTTCCTTTATGGTTCTATTATTGTAGATGCAAGAGACAAGCGTATAAGTTGCACATAAGTTTGCAAACTTTCGCAACGTCGATTTGATCTCATGAAGGAGTAAGAAAATGCTGCTATTGATGTAATTTCATTGTTAAATCAAATGTAAGAGCAATTTTTATGAATGAAAATATATTTTCCAAAAAAATAAAATAAATAATGACGTCCTCTAAGCAATAAGTGTGGTTCGTTTAGCCACTAATAGTCGATTGGTTCGAGTTGCTAGGGACTCTATTCTATATAAGCAAGGTTTCAACTTTTAAGTTTGGGACTTCTAAATGGAAAGAGAAATAATTTTTTGATATCACTAAACTCATGTCCTGAAGTCACATTGGCCTTGGGAGTTGGGAGCTATCTGCATGTGCCTCATAATACACAACCCTCATGTTATGCACTAAAATTGTATGTGTACACATCTCGAGTGCGCACGACAACTCATGAGGTGAATGTGACTTTGGGGTATGGTTTAGTGATGCCGTGTAGTATTTACCAAACAGAAAAATAGAGTTGAGAGGGTTGAGGGCCACTTCTTATGAGACATGACCAAAGTGTGGACTCACTTCAATCGGTTGGAGGAATCGCGAAAGACATCTCCAATCTTTTTGAAATGGGAGAGGTGTTTAATGATTGTAAAACACTGATGAAAAGACATAACAAATAAATGACCAATCATATTAATCGACAAGTGAATTAAGTTGCCCATCAAATGGCAAAAACATCGCGACCGAAGTCCTATTGGAGTATTGCTTTGAAGTAAATTATCAAATTATGTTCAAATTTTGTTATATTAATATGATGTAATTATGGATCTTTACTTTAATGAAATTATCTTTGAGATAAAAGAAAAAAAATTAAGATTTAAAAAAAAAAAAAAAAAAAAAAAAAAAAAAAAACTGCCGCTCTTTTCACCAGTCGTTAATATAGCATTGGCACTCCAGCAGCCCAACTACTAGATAAAGAAATTGGTAAATATATACTAAGATGAGAACAATTAATAAATGTCACACCGCAAGACACATTTACTCACAAAAAGCCATTCATGTGGTCTTTACCTACTTTTTTTTTGATGACCGTAGGTATCCACAGCTTGTCTTCCGCGACTAGTCCCACAGGGTTTTGATATGGTCAGTCATTGCGTACCCCAGTGGCCTGATTGTAATTATTAGAGACAGGAATCGAATGCCCGTCATTGAAGTAAGGAGTGCCTTTATGGAGCCTGACCCACCTTTACGCTCACCCTTACCATCTTAGCAACCCGACCGAATTCTCTACCCACATGTTATATATGCATTGAGATTTGTGTAAGCCTACATACTGAGCTTGAGGCACACATGCATATCTCCTGTGAGCCAATGCCTCTTGCCTTTGGACATTGTTGTTATGATTCTAGTATAAATACATTAACTCGCACCATAAGATATGTGCAAGAAAAAAAAAAGAAAAAGAAATTTTAAGACTGTTAATCTGGACTAATACATTAACGAAATAACATCACGGCCACATGCATTCTCTATGAATTTGCCGTTCTAAAGTAGAAGCAAAGCAAGAATCCCGCTATGAGATCTCATCTCATGAGCCAAACAGAACCTACACCTAATGTTTTTGGCTATAAATATTATAATTTCGTCACTATAAACTCCAACTTGTGCGCGTGTTCTTTCAAAAAGAAAGGCTTTGAAATTCTGTTTTATAGATAGTTCTTTGTTGTTTCACAAACATAATCATAATCGTCAATGGCGGAGAAGAGCAAGGTATTGATCATCGGCGGGACTGGATACATTGGGAAATTCATCCTGGAAGCGAGCGCGAAAGCTGGGCATCCGACGTTCGCTTTGGTGAGGGAGAGCACTGCTTCGGATCCGGCGAAGGGGAAGATCTTGGAGGGTTTTAAGAACTCTGGCGTCACTGTGCTTCATGTGCGTAATCATTTATTTGTGCTGGTTGATTTGGTTAATTAGGGTTGATTTTCAAGTAATTCATTTGGTTAATTAATTTGAGATCGATGTAGGAATTGATGGATTAATTTTGATTTGGATTTGGTTTGTAGGGAGATCTGTACGATCACGAGAGTTTGGTGAAGGCGATCAAGCAGGTCGATGTGGTGATCTCTACCGTCGGAGCACTTCAATTGGCCGATCAGGTTAAGATCGTCGCCGCCATTAAGGAAGCTGGAAATGTTAAGGTATAGTGTAACACTAATGAATTTCACCATCTACATTGCATACTTTACAGAATTTGAGTTATGTTTGAAGCCCAAATAGGCGATTATATAAGAAGCATCCTGTCCTAATTACGACAAGCTTACAAGGAGCAATTACAAGCATCCTGACGTTAGTAGACCCATAAAACTTAAGTCAGTCAGTCACAACGAACCAGAAAGCCTTATATATGGATCCAATACTTATATATGAATCCAATGTTGTTAATTATCATAACTTTTTGTTAATTTTTGCAGAGATTCTTTCCATCAGAGTTTGGAAATGATGTAGATCGAAGTAATGCAGTGGAACCTGCAAAGTCTATATTTGCAACTAAGGTCCAAATCCGAAGGGCCATCGAGGCTGAAGGGGTTCCTTACACTTATGTTTCCTCCAACTTCTTCGCCGGCTACTTCTTGCCTACTCTGGCACAGCCTGGAGCCTTTGCTCCTCCACCCCCCAAAGATAAACTTATTATTTTGGGAGATGGAAATCCCAAGGGTATGCATTTTAATTAGTCTCTTATTGTGTTTCAGTCTCATTATAAAATATTCAGCAATAGAATTTAAGCAGATTTGCAATTGAGAGACAATTGTTTTGCGTGTTTTTGTGATCGAATTAATTTCTTTTTCTTTGCACTTCATCAGCTGTTTTTAACAAGGAGGAAGACATTGCCGCGTACACAATCAAAGCGGTGGATGATCCGAGAACCTTGAATAAGATACTTTACATCCGACCTTCCAACAACACTATCTCCTTCAATGATTTGGCGTCCCTGTGGGAGAAGAAGATCAACAAAACCGTGGAAAGGGTTTACGTCCCAGAGGATCAAGTCTTGAAAAACATCCAAGGTTGAATTCTTTCCTCAGGACGTATATATTATTTTTTTTGATAGAAAAAAAAAAAAAAACTTTACAACCACCAAGGTTTGAAACTATGAGGTCCATGTATGACCTCTTACTTCCAAATCTCATATTAAACCATTGGCCATGCACCCAATTGGTTGTTTGGATACATATATAATTTCATTTTTATATGTTAATAAACTTATATAGTCATTCTCTTCCCATATAAGTATTATCTAATTGGATGTTAAACTCAAGTATATATCTTAGAGTAATGCTACGGTGACTACAGACATTCTTATGAGTACACAACTTGATTTATTTTTTTATTTTTTTTTATTTAACCTTAGTATTATCTTCAAGCACGAAATTATAAAAAAGTAAAAAATAAAATAAAAATCAAGGTTCGCGGTCTTAGTGAGTGTCAATAGTGGATCACTTTAACATTTTTTTATATCTTAATCTCATTTTTTATGTTCGATGTCGTTGCAGAGTCGCCAGTACCTGTGAACATCATTCTGTCAATCTCGCACTCAGTATTTGTGAAGGGAGACCAGACTAACTTCGAGATTGAACCTTCATTTGGCGTGGAAGCATCCGAGCTTTATCCAGCCGTGAAGTACACAACCGTGGACGAATACCTGAATCAATTTGCCTGAGATGTCCCTGTGTGGAGGGTCTCCTGCGTATACTGGGTCTAAGTATCACCTATATATATGCATTCATGGGAATGGTGTTTATGATCAGTTCTTATTGTTTGATAGTGAGAAATTGAGGAGGATCGTGTGGACAGCTAGAAGTAATGTTCTCGGTAAATAAATAAAAGTTTGGTGCTTGTTTGGATATGTGACTTTCCTTCCGTGCCCAATTTCTACTGGGTGTACCATGTATGTTTAATTTTACAATTTCTTTATTTAAAATAAAAAAGTTGAAATTTAAAAGGGAAAAGTGAGTGTTACTGTGTCAGTGGAGACTTTTGAGTGGGGCTTCAGCAAAAGAAAATGCTAGAATGAGACTTTAAAATTACACATTTCAGTGGCGTGTGAGTTCACATATTTAATAGTGATCCGTGCACGTCTCCGGGATATACACCCTATGTGTTATGCATCGAAAATTTCGTATCTAACACTAATTTTTACGTGGTGCCCACGTGCCACGTCACTAGGATGTGATTTGGAGGTGTCATTCTAACATTTTCCTCAGCAAAATTTTTTAAGCAAGTTGGCGCCTCTTTAATTTGACTTTAATTTGACTATAATAAAATAAAACCTCGTTCCTATAAAAATAAAATTTAAATGGCATTAGTTGGTCCCTAACTCGCCATAGATCTCATTAGTATCGATATTATCTCTAACTTAATTACCTTCAACACTAAATGTGGATTTTTCTACAAAATACTTCGATATTATTGGGGAGAGAACTACAACTTAAGTACTTCTTTAAGAAGTCACACATAAATAGTGTGGACTAATAATTCAGTCCACACATCTCCAACCCAAATCTTAACAAAGTAAAGTTGATGACCAAATCATGAAAAACGGTAAAGTACGCGTACCAAGAAAAAAGAAATCAAGAGAAACCGATGAGTTCAAAGACCAAGTTATGTGCTTATCAAAGGTCGTTAACTCATTCAACAAATCGAGTAATTCATTATAAAGGTTACAAAGTCATGCTCTAATCAAAGCTTAATTAATGCTCTATTGTAGCATCTATAGTGACAAGACGAGACGTTACTAGCGAAAACGCAAGGTCCTAAACCTTTTCAAGTTAAAATAATAAAATAAAAATAATAAAAATAAAAATGAAATCTTAATGCTATAAAATCACGTTGCGTCACAAAAGGTTTATGTGGAGCCCCATGGAATGTGGAATGTGGAATGTGGAATGTGGAAATCATTACTTCGACTCCATAAGCAATATGTCGAATTTCAGTGTGAATAAAAAAAAATTAAATTGAGAGGGTTATATAGGGCCGATAGTGCCTCAATGCAGTTAGCATCGAACATTACGCGGGAAACTAAAAAAAAACACTAAGAAACTGTTGGTGATGAGATATCTATAGACGATGTTCATCCATTTGTGCACGCGTGTCAGTTGAAATCATATGTGCATCTTGGTAGGGTTTGCAATTTTGTGTTCGGGTCCACCGACTTGATTTTGTCCTACCCAAGAATGAAAAAGGTTCGAATAATATTTTAACAAACCGGGTCAGGTCTGGACAAAGACTTCTTGTCCAAATTTAAAGCCACTGACCGAGTTTAAACAATGCCTTATAAATTCAAATCCGACCCGAAGCCAATTTAAATTTCAAATAAAGTTAAAAATATCTTTAATAACAAAGTATATTAAATACTTACCGCTTATTGAATATATTTACAAACATTAATCTACTAAAATACACATAGAATTTAATGTAGAATGATGAATTAAATTTTATTGTAGAATGATATTTTTTATTAGAATGATGAATTTTATTTTATTTTCTTTTATACTTAAATAATTATTTCTTGATGTTAAAGGTTTAATTACATGAATTTGACATTTTTTCAAAATAAATATGTATATTTAAATATTTGAATAAAGTTTGAATGTATGAGATTAGTTTTTAAAGGTTGATATAAATTCGGGCAATTGAACAACTTGAATTTTAAAGAAATGAGTCTGAACAGGCAAGTTTTGTCGAATTTAAAACTGAGGTGGATTCGGACACTGAGTTTATTTTTTATAGTAGGGATTGTCCAGATGAGGATCCGTTCGGACCCAAATTTTTATCACCCCTAATCTGGGTCACCGTAGTATTTTCAATTTACGACCATTTTCACTTTTTTTTTTTTAGGATAATGATATGTTGACATATTTTGTCTACATACATTCGACACAAAATGGTCAAATTTTTTTGAGATACATAAAATATATATCCTAATGAAATTTAAACCATATATCCCAAAATATGAAATTTGTGTCAAAATATGATTATCCAAAGGGGGTTTTTGAGATTTTTGTAAATATTAAAGGAGTTTTTATTGAACCTAGCAGGCGCGCCATTAGCTATAAACACCACTTGGGCAGCGTGAGCTTCCACGCTCTTCAACTTTCAACGCTTTGAAATTCCGTGCACACCATCGCTTTCAGTTTCAGATCTGAATCTGAATCGCTCTTCTTCCAAATTTCTTCATCAATGGCGGAGAAAAGCAAGATATTGATCATCGGTGGGACCGGCTACATTGGGAAGTACATAGTCGAAGCGAGCGCCAAAGCTGGGAATCCGACCTTCGTTTTGGTCAGAGAGAGCACAGCCTCCGATCCTGCGAAGGGGAAGATCGTGGAGGGTTTCAAGAGCTCCGGCGTCACTGTGCTCTATGTGTGTAATCATTCATTTGTGCTAATTGATTTGGTCAATAATTAGGGTTGATTTTGATTTGGTTTTGGTTTTGCTTTGTGGTTTGGAGGGAGATGTCTCGGATCACGAGAGTTTGGTGAAGGCGATCAAGCAGGTCGATGTGGTGATCTCCACTATTGGATCGTTTCAATTGGAAGATCAGCTCAAGATCATCGCCGCCATTAAAGAAGCTGGAAATGTCAAGGTATATACAGTATGCACTAATGATTTTTTTCTTTACTCAATAGATTGCTGTGTGAGTACCAATGTGAAGTTCTGTCGAGGTTACGTGGACCGAAATATAGTGTGAGTTGACTTTTCATTGAAGGATATAAGAGCAACTCCAATGTTAAACGTAATTTTGGTTGTGGATTGCATTTACATCATTAATGTGGAGGAGTTGTGGAGGGGTTGTCTACTCTATGTGGTATAAATATATTCAACTTTAAAAAGTATCTTCGATAATGTGGATTGCACATTCTATTTATGAGGTGACAACTTCTTTTTTAAATTTAATAATTATCTAACTAATTATATTTTATAGTAAGTATTAAGCGATTTTATATTTGTGATTATTAAACGATTATATAAATATTATATTTATAAAATACGATCGGTTGTTATTTATATATAACGGCAACAACTCAAAATCAAAAAAAAAAAAAAAAAAAAAAATTGCTTGTTTGTATTTATCCTTTTTTCTAAACTTATCTGTACTTATCTTTCTTTCTTTTTTTTTGATCTCGTGTACTTATCTTTTTTTGTTTTTTGGTATTTATATCTGTTATATATACTATGATAAGTACAAAAACACTAAAAAATGAAAACGGGTAGAACTAAAACAAAAAAACTTAATTACGCAAAAGTATATAGTAGTTTCGGTATTTTTTTTAGTTTTTAATGACGTGGCATGACGCATATTGTCTATCACAACCTCTAGAAATAGAGGGTGCGATAGACAGTGTGGACGGTTATTTGTGGTATGAATCCATATTACTATGGAGAGAGTTTTTTAGTTGGGATGTTTATTTTATCCTACGTGTCCTACATCCACCCCCAATCCACAACACCATTGGAGATGCTCTAAGTGTCGACCTCTCTCTAAATAGTATCGATGCCTTTTGGAGTAAAACTTTACACGGTTACACCTATGAGTTTAAGGGGTTAATTTGTACTTCAAATTTAGGCTATCTTTTGGGATCATAGGTTGACTTTTCCATCTTCAAATTGAGGCCTATCTTTGGATCATAGGTTATTTGTAGTTTTCTAACTTGAGATGTATTGATTAAGAAAGATTTAAAGGATTTGGAAACCATAGCATCAATTGCACTGAGGAAAATAATTGGTTGGCCCACTTTAGGCACCGAATTAGGCGAACTCACATGTGGGTGTCATTCAATGCGAGCGCAACTCACATCTCGTGGTGTATCATGTGGTCCCCACCGGTCGGTGCATCTAACTTGGTGCCTAAAGTAGGTCAATGTAGCAACCTCCTTGCACTAAATTGAGTGTGATGGAAGAGTTTGATCAATGTAGTCGACTCCAATTAATTTGGGATTGAAGCTTTAGGTCCTACTTGGGATCATTGGTTACCTTTTTCATCTTTAGATCTAGGTCTTCAAATTTAGAACTATCTTTTAGGATCATAGGTTTAATTTGTTAGCATTTTTCGCCGTCAAATTTAACTTATCTTTCGGTGATTAATTGTATGGCTAAGAGCTTAAAATGCATGGTTTTTGCAGAGATTCTTACCATCGGAGTTCGGAAATGACGTAGATCGAGTCCGCGCAGTTGAACCTGCAAAGTCTGCATTTGCAACTAAGGCCCAAATCAGAAGAACCATCGAGGCTGAAGGGATCCCTTACACTTATGTCTCCTGCAACTTCTTTGCCGGCTACTTCTTGCCAACTCTGGCTCAGCCAGGAGCCATGGCTCCTCCACCTCCCAAAGACAAAATCATTATCTTAGGAGATGGAAATCCCAAGGGTACGTTATCCCTTATTGTGTTTCAGTTTCTTTAAATATTCAGCAATGGAAATTAAGCAGATTTGTTGGTGCTTTAGAGACAAGTGTTTTCCTTGTTTTGTGATCGAATCCTAGTTGCTGCCTCAATAGACCATGTAGTCTAGAAAGTAGAAAATGCATCTGAGAACATTAATTCTACAACTACATCTATCATGTAGAGTATTAACATAATTGTGTATGTTGGTGGGATTTCCGAAAAGAAATAGAAGAAAAACTTACAGAGGCTTGAGTTATACTTTTCCGATCATACATCTATCATGTAGAGGAGTTAAGGCATACTGTCTCAGCTTAATTTTAATTGGTGTACACTGTAGATGTATAAAGGATGATATAAATCTCTCTACCTATGTAATGCTTTAACTTTCGGGGTTGATATATCATATTTAGATTTATGAGCTTGTGTCGCTGCTGCCCTTTGCTGACTCTTCAATTCTTATACTTTACTCTAGAATATTTTGTGGGGATTTGAGATTCTACGGCCATCCTGGTTATTTGCTTGCCTTGTTATTGGATGAGAAGAGAGACTATAACTCTAACTAATACAGAACTAGGATAGATTGAAGGACAAACACAAATATTGCCTGACTGAATATTAGTAAGTTGCTAATCCTTTTATTTATTTATTTATTTTTTGCACTTCAGCTGTTTTTAACAAGGAGGAAGATATTGCCTCGTACACCATCAAAGCGGTGGACGATCCAAGAACCTTGAATAAGATCTTTTACATCAGACCTCCCAACAACACTATCTCCTTCAATGATTTGGTGTCACTGTGGGAGAAGAAGATCAACAAAACCGTTGAAAGGGTTTACGTCCCTGAGGAGCAAGTCTTGAAAAACATCCAAGGTTAGTGAAAAAAAGAAGGTTAAATGCTATTTACAGGACATTTAATTTCATTTACTGGTTGGGATAAACTTAGTCATTCTATTAGTATGTGTCATCTAATTGAATTCCAGAATTCCATTTCTTAATCACTTCTTTTTGTTTGATGCTGTTGTTGCAGAGTCGCCGCTACCAGTGAACCTCATTCTGTCAATCTCGCACTCTGTGTTCGTGAAGGGAGACCATACTTACTTCGAGATTGAACCTTCATTTGGCGTGGAAGCAACCCAGCTTTATCCAGACGTGAAGTACACAACTGTTGACGAGTATCTGAATCAATTTGTCTAAGTTAGATATACATGGCCCTTTGTGGAGGTCTCCCACGTATTGGGTCTGCATAATCACTGTCGTGTGGGCTGCTTGAATTACTGCTCTGGGTCTGGGCAAATGAATAAAGTTGGCTTAATTGGGTTTGGTGCTTGTTTGAATCTCAGACTTTTTTTCTGATCTCGTTTGGTTCCTTTTTTTGCCAACTTACCGTGTTAACTCACAGTGAAAGATCATATTTTCATGTTTGGTTCAACTTTAAACTTGCATGAAAGT
Organism: Stephania japonica; assembly: GCA_039657345.1. Taxonomy (NCBI): domain Eukaryota; kingdom Viridiplantae; phylum Streptophyta; class Magnoliopsida; order Ranunculales; family Menispermaceae; genus Stephania; species Stephania japonica. The sequence continues at coordinate 8,892,142 of CM077559.1, read as the reverse complement.
TGTAATTTTTTTAAATAATAAAATATATTAATTGACATAAATACCTTTCAAACAAGAGAGATGAATGTGGGTAAAGTTAATTAATGAGGGATAATTGTTTTCACAAACTCTTAAGATATAACTTTTTTAAGGAGGGAGTTGGGAGAGACATCTCTAGTGTGAGTTAAGAGATAATTTGAAAGGAAATTGAGTAACCAAACAAGATTAGTTTTAACTCCCCTGTAAGTTGTCGTTAGGGAGTTAACTCCACCCCTAACCAAACAAGGTCTTTGCCTGTGCCTAATTGAAGTAGGTTTATTCTTTTCTCTTTTTTTTTTTTTTTTTTTCAGAAGAAGCATGTTTATTCAGATCACTTATAAGTGGTATACCTTAATCTCATGATGAAACCACTAATTGATGAGCTAACGATCAAATAACTCTCTCTTAAGTTCAAACTATCTTGATCAATCGTAACAACTAAAACAATTTTGTAGCAATTAGTTGGTTATTGACATCCTTTTGACACATACATTATCTACCAAGTTGTTCCGAGTCCTTTGATTTGTGCCTTGTGATGCGTGGCGCGGCTTCTATAGTCTGTTTCTTTCGATTGTGTGACAATTATGTGTGAAATAATTCCTACAAGCTTAGATTGTGATATATATATATGTCGTACAAATTATGGGTTAAAATTTTAGTGGTTTTTTTTTTGTACATCCATTTCTTGGTGGCAAAAGATCTTCACTTTTGACACCCATCTCAGAGGATTTGCACTCAGGGGCGTTCCTGTCATTTATTGGGCCTGGGGCAAAATTTAAAAATGGGGCCTTTTATATAAAAAATATATTATTTAAAAACTACTATTTAAGACCAATGCATTTTAAAGTACTGTGTTTTGAATTTAAAATCAACTTAATATATCCGAAACATAGCCCCGACTAATTTTGAATTTGAGGAACATAGGACCACGAAGGTGACACTTCTAGTCAAGAGTTTTAAATTTTTTTTTTATTCATTCTCATTACTCGAACTCGAGATATTTGATTATAAAAAACTTAGTATTTATATAGTGTTGAGGATTACCCATACATACTTCTATGGAGACATATTTGATCATTAAAGTTTTTTTTTTTATTTAAGTGGGAGTCGAACTCACGATCTCTCCAAACCTTGTCTTTTGACAAGTGGTGTCACTACTAGGGCTGGCAAAAATACGGGAACGGACAAAAACGGGACTGGACACCTATTTTAAAAATCCAAAAATTTGGTGTCCGGTCCCGGTCCGTTTTCAAAACGGGCACTATTTTTTAAATCCAAGTCCGTATGTTTGTAAAACATACGGGACCCGTTTTTTTGCCTGCTTTTTTTTTAAAGATGATTAAATATTTTGTTTATCAATTATCTTTAAAAAACCCCTCAACTACAACTACAAGTCTACAACTACAAATCACCAATTACCAAAAAATAAATACATAATATCACAATTTTTTAATTTCCAATATAAACATCACAAAAGTTTTTTTTAAAAAAAAGAGATATCACCTCAAATTCTCAATAGTCCAAAATCCAAATTATCAAAGTATATCTTCACCTCATGCATCAACAACAACTACATAAAAAAGTTCATGACACAATTTTAACAGTGAAATTACAAATATACCCTTCAAATTAATCACAAAACGGGTACCCGTTTTTTTAAAATTTTTGCCCAGACCCGGTCCCGTATTTTTAAACGGACAAAAAATATTGTCCAGTCCCGTATGTTTGTCAAAAAAAAATTGCCCGGTCCCGTTTAAAACGGGGACCAGGACAAAGTGGCCAAACGGGACCGGGCACATTTTGCCAACCCTAGTCACTACCATCTCACTAAATTATGCTTTTGACAAATCATGCAGCTACATTTATTAAAAAGGAAAAAATAAACCTAATTTAACCCCTCTTAATTTAGTTTTTGAACCAAAAACTAAAATTTGAAAAAATAAAGACTATAGTACTAATGCACAACTAAAAAGTGAATGTTAAGAATATATCTTATATTACAATAGTACAAATTCACAACTCAAGCCTCGTTAGAATTTATTGTGTAACCCAGTTGAAATATGAGAAAAATAAAAAAAAATACATACACATATTTTTGAAAAAAAAAGTATACATTTTTTTTTTTTTTTTTTTTGTTGCAAAAGTGTATATGTTGTTTGAGAGAGATTGTTGTCATTTTAGGTGGATACATGTTGAGCTGGTCCATCTTTTGGAGAGAAGAAACCATCAATTTTTTCCTTGTGAGTGTGGTTAGTAGTGTACACGTAAAAAAAAAATTAATTAAAATATGTAAAATTATATAAGTACCTCAAATATTACTTAAATATGGATTTTCCTTGAAAGTTGGGACCCAAATGTATGTTTTGTATTTCTGTTTGTATTTATATGTTTACTTTCCAGCTTCATGTATTTTGCAATTGTGTCATCGGCTAGTGTGGTGTTGTATAGGGCCCCATCTCTTTGTAGAGGGCCCCATCTCACTCTCTCTCTCTCTCAATTAAAAGAAAATACTCTAAACGTAATCACCTCTCTCTCTCTCTCTCTCTGTGTTTATATGTTATCAGGACAAGTGAATAAATTAATAAAACTATTTTTTTTAAAAGAATCAACTGTTGTTTTGGTTAAAAAATGAAAACTAAAAAATACGATTATCTGGGTTTCAAAAAAATAAAAGATTATCTGGGCAATTGTATAAATCAATAAAACTAACACTTTTTTCTATAAATTAATTAGTGTTTTGATAGAAAAACAATTAATGATTATCCAAAAAAGATTAGTATTGTTTATAAATAATTTAATTGATACATATATTCTATTACATTAAAAATAATTAACCTTTTACTTCACTTTTTCTATTATTTGTATATTCAAGTTAAAACATGAAGTACTTTCTATAAATTAATATTTTTGAAAAAAATTAAAAAAATTAAATAGTAACTCACACTCTATATACATAAAGAAATGTGTAGTTGATAAAAGTGTACGAGTCTAAAAACAACATGAGCATATCAAAAATAATTTGATGGAGTTATTTTTTTTTATAGAAAACTAGTTAAATACAAAAGACCCCTATTTTTTCATCGCCCAAGGCCCCATAAATGTCAAAATCGACTCTAGGAGCCCTGCCCCAAAACTGTGGTTGTTTACACTTATAACGCCTTTGTCTAATTTTGTGACACTTTTATGCGACCCAAGCAAATTAAAATAAAAGTATAATACCTAAAGTTACATTTTGAAAACGTGTATTTAGTAGTCACGTTTTTAAAGGGCACCGGTGGTTAGAGGGTCATAATAAATTTTTTGAGGTGGGGTCAAAAATATAGATCTTTTGACCCAAGTGGCGCAAAAAAATGTCCGTGCGCAAATTTATTTGTGGTTCGGACGATGCCCTTGTTAAAATTCCTTCCTAGGGCTTTGGGTTTCTCTTTTAGTTCAGGTTTGTTTCACAGCGCATTCATTTCAGTTGATGGGTTCAATATTGGAAGCACACATTAGAATATCCTAGATAGTAATACCACATTTGAGGGTGTAACTAGATAACATAATGACATGATGATGCTTGATAGTTGATATCAAAACCTTTGAAGAAGGGGAAACTCTAGGGCATAATCAATGCATTCAATCAGCAGAAGCTACAAACAGAGATAATGACTACGCATGGGCATGGCAAAGAAGAAGATTAACTCACTCAATCCCTAGTTTTGCATTGCTGATATAAATAGGTGATTACTACAATAAAACCAAAGTTTCAGACTGTTCTGAACTGATGCATGAACTACAACCTCAGTGTGACTATATATATGTGCCTTTGTACTTTAAAATTCTTTAAATTTATAAAATTTTGCTTGCTTTTATAGAATGAGGAGCTTCGATTACGTTAATTCGGGTAATAGGTATAATTCGGGTGATAATTTGATTTGTCGGGTGTTATTGGAGCTAAGCGGGTGGAATAGGTATATATATTCATTCAAAATTCATATTTACGGTTTTAGGGTTTAATACATTCATATATATTACACTAAACCCTAAATTAACAACAATACAAAATTTGTATATCCTAAACCCTAAATTCATATACAATGAATTCATACATTCCTAATTCATTCCGGTTGGTGGTTGCTTAATACATTCCACGGCACCAATGAATTAATACATTCCATACATTCCAATAGAATTTAATCAAATTTGAATACATAAACTCAGTGTATCAATAATTGTCTCTTTCCATATCAATACAAAAAAAAAATCAAAATAGGAGAACACAAAATAAGTTTCCAAAAAAATCATCATAAAAATACACTCCATTCATCATATATATCATAGTTTCCTGCAAAAAAAAAGAAAAAGAAAAAGAAAATAAGTTAAACTTTGAGGTATACAAAATTGATATTCACATATATAAAAGTCATATATTTTATGGAAAATAACCTATAATAAAGAACAAATCATATTTATTTCAATACAAAAGAAAAAATAAATACAAATTATTAAAATTAATTAACAGTTAGCATATATATATTCAATATCACAAATATGAAAACACAAAATAAAAGATGTTAATATAATTTGAACAAGTTTTTTTTTTTGTAGAACCAATTAAAACACAAAATCTCAAAATCATTCTTAACAAATGTTCAATGTAGACCTAAAACAAACATTCTATTTAGAAGTAAAACCTTTTTGAGTCTCCCAATTTAATATTCAAATAAAGAATACAAATAGAAAAAAACTAGTGAATAACAAACATTACTCCAATAATCTCGACTCAATATATGGTTTACATGATTTATGTTTCTATAATGGTTCCTAATAAATTCATAAGATTTATAATGGTTCCTAATAAAAAAAAACTTATAAGTATCAAGTAAAAAATGAACCAAAAAAATCTAACCTTTTTGGATGTTGTGAAAAAGAAATCATCATTCATCATGCTCGGTCGTTGAGTCATTGTGAGCGGCATCATCATCATCAACATCATCATCATCAACATCATCTTGCCTTTTTTGTGCAGCTGATCTCTCCATGAAACCTTGTGTGGCGGCCCCAAATTCCGGGGTCGCCCCGTGCAACAGGTACCTCTCCAGCCCATACTCCAGAAGTACCTGCCACGTCACTCATCCGTCCACCTCATCTATCACTCTTAACTATCCATGCTATTTAATTAATTAATTTAGTAATTCAACATTTTACTATTTTACAGTTTTACAACGTAAGCCTTAATATCACCAAATAACTTGCCATAAGATTAATTTATTGAACCTATAGTGGAAAACCCGGAAGTACTAAGTATACAGGCAACAACTGCTATCAGCGCATGTATATATACAAGTACTATAAATGTATGGTCTCAAGTTCCCAATAATAATAATTTAAAACAACTTATTACCAACAAACATACCAGTAGGTCCTTGACAGTGAACAGGTGAGGATGTGTCGCCGTGACCTCCCTGCTCCTACTGATACCCAAGGTCTGCACTCAGTTATCACAAGAACCAGATAACGAGTCCAGTAAGTAAAATCCCAAAGAAAACCACCAAGCATTTAATTAAAGGAAAACATAATAGAAGCCCAACAATAGTGTGGAATAATCATGCACTTGTCAAGAAGAAAAATAATGCAGGCAACTGCTCAAATGGAACATGCATGAATATCAACACTCAGAAAACAAATGGGTGTGCAATAAATACTGCCAGTGAAACTAGGATCAGTGGCCCGGTCATACCCTACTCCAAAGACCCCGCTGACTGTATCCTAGTCACCAAATACATTTGAGAAGAAAAAAACCCCACACACCCGAAAAATCGGCGGAACGCTATCGTTCCCATCAAAATCAGATTTAGATTGACAAAGAAATAAAGCTCAACGAATAGAATAAGTAAATGCAATAGTGGTGTTCAATTGGGTTTTACATACCTCAATCTGTGCTCAACAAACCCTGAAAATACCCCCGGTTCGACCCTCGACTAATTCCTGACTCAATTCCACTGTCTTGAGACTCATGGGACCAGATTTCAAGGTTTATTGGTCAATAATTTGGTTTATAATCAATTATGTCCAATTTCACACTAAATTCTATTCCAGATGATCATTAGCGCGCTAATGAGATCAATTAGTGCGCTAGTTGATCTCGATCACTATTCATCATCATTTCCAGAAAGAAATTAGCGCGCTAATTCCAAATTTATTATAGCGCTAATAGCACTTTGTCGCATTTCAGATTCAAATTCTCGGATTCCAAAGACCTCCTAAACCCATTCAAATCGATTTTTCACTTCCCACATGCCTTATTGACACCCAAAAACATCATTAAATACGAATTTATCGAGCTTAAACCTCAAAGTCAAAGAATCATAAAAATCATGTTTCAAAACCCATTTTCACAAATTCATCAAATCTCTCTCAAACTTGATCAAATACACAACTCATGTTATACCAACCTCATAAACATGAAATCTCAACCAAATACAGAATTTAACACTTCACAAATTCGAATTTCCTCAAATTCTTTCAACAAAACCGAAATCTCATAAATCACCCAAGTTTGATGAATCATACCTTGGGATCTTGTTGTTGTTGTTGGACGCCTCAATCACCCTTCCAATCCTACTTTCCTTCCCGCCGATTCTCTCCTCTCCATTTCTCTCTACTCTTTCTTCTCCATTTGACCACTTCCTCATTGTTTGCTCGGTCAAACATGTATATATAGTTGGGTTCTTGATCAACTGTGTACACCCATCTCGAGGACAATACTGTGGTCACCAACCACCCTGTGTCACCCAACCTCTTGACACCTTATCTTGACACTAGCCACCCTATTGTGCATCTCGAGAACCATCCAACGGGTGTTGATTATTCCAGCCACAACTATAGGACTTTACAATTCCAATTGCTTTGACCTATATAAATTGTCAAATCCACTCAATAAATTCTTAAAATTTATAAATAAGGTCACACTAGTCTCCCGACCACTCGGCACTCAGTGCCCCGTGTCCGGCACGCACCCCGAGGTGGTCCCACACTTAGTGCACCAAATATAATTTTATCCTAAGGTTATATTAAATTTTCATTAAATTAAATCCTCAACCTTAGTCATGCTTAATAAATTTACTCTAATCAAACCCCAACGCCCGGCTTTACTACTTCCGAACCCCCGCGTTGGCCTGACTCACACCATGAAACCCCGACGCTCAATCTCGCCCGGTCAACTTACACACATGTGATGTTTATATAAATAATAATAACTTCCCATCACAATAATAGACAAACAACATGCACAAATAACACAACACCAGACTGGGTACTCATTTTCGAGTCAACCCAGCTGTCCACGTAACGCCCAAATTACCCGTTAATCCTCGTGATTAACCCTAATCCTGATTTAATTAATTTGGGTCGTTACACCTTGTTCCATGCGATGTAACCATCCTTGCATTTCAAGCAATTGATCGCGATTTGCAGACATGTCATTAAGCATCTTTAGTATCATTGCTTGCATCTCCTTGAATTCCTTCTTGAATTGGTCAAATGGCTCATCATCTGCAAATATAGGACGAGAAGATCCAGCTTCATCATGTCTACGCATCTTAGACCGACGATGTCCAGGCTAAGACCAAATCTCCGGCCTTTATCATTTCGCTGCACAATCTCCAAATATAATTTGTTTCATCAATTGGAGTGTCAGGCTGCAACTGTGAAAGCTCTCTAGTCCTTTCGTGTATAGCCGCCTGTATTAAGAATTTAAACATTGACAAGTCATATAAGTCATTGATACCTATAATTAACAAAAAACAGTTATGGTCAAGTAGTTTCTTACGGCAATCGCCTTTGCTCTCGGATCCGAGAAATTGACGCCATCATGATCCCTTGTATGGAGATATAAACATAAATCCAAAGCAGTCGGCTTTCTACCGAGTTTCTTCTCCTATAAAATATGTTTAACTTAAAATTAAGTTTGAAACTTATATGAATCTAATGTATACATATGTATGTATGTATCTATGTATGTATGCCCCAAAACATACCAGTCTCAACGAATGCTCATAGATGGATATGGCTCCACCTCCGTGCATAGACAAACCCGAACCAGGTCCCCCCACCTCTGATCTCCGATTTCGGCTCACTTGTTCTGACTTTGATTTATATTCTGGAGTAGACCGCATCTTCTTGTAATGCTCAAAAACCTCCAGAGATACATGAGATGGTTTTGTCGACTTCCTCACCATCTTACTAACAAAGTCAGCGTAACGAGTGGCAATCTGCCTGTCGTACAAATGTCTGACCATAGCGTCATCCAATCGTCTCCAATCGAAATGAGTCTGTAATAATAGAAAGTAAAGTCTTCAACATATGCTAAGTAAAAGAAACTTAATTTTCTTATTTAAAAATCTCTTACCTCCCATTTGTTAAAATATTGCTCCTTGATATGGTTGGGAACCGTATCCCAACAGTAGCCATCCTTATGTAAATCGAATTTATATATCCGCGTCATTTGCTTTGACACTTCGGATGATGGATGCAAGAAAGTACAACTACATTTTTACAAAAAAAAAGTTAGACCAATATTATAGTAAGTTCATTAAACGTAAGTATATATACGTAATAATATTTCATTGACTTACAATTCTTTCGTAGTTTTTACGGTCAAAAACACCCGGCCCGCACCTCGGTCGTCATTACTTCTACGTCTCGGGGCCCTAGCTAGCTCATCGTCTTGTTGTGATCTACGCGAGGCACCACTAATAGATGGCTCACTCGAAGGGTGGCTTGAAGTATTGGACGAATGTGATGCATGCTCGACATGATCATAACTCCTCGATGGGGAGGTATGCATACTAGAGTCGAAGGAAGCGATCGGGACATGCTGGTAGTACTGCTGATGGGAGGGAGATGCGTGGGTAGATTCTCTAGAAGTAGCGTGACCAGCGATAGGTGGAGGTAGTTGCGACGCCAAAAGAGAGGAGTAAGCCTGTTGAGTGGTTGGATCATCATGGCCAAATAAAGATGGCCCCGATGGCTGAAGGAGAAGGCCCTGGTGGGGGTGCTGCGCATAAGGCGGACGAGGATACTGTTGAAATAATTGTGATTGATGGTGTGAAAGCTGTTGTTGGACAAAAATTGTTGAAGGTAAGCAAACTGCCGCTGAGCAAGCTGTTGTCGAACGAGCTGCTCTTGACGCTGCTGAGGCTCAGCATCATCAGCGGGAGATCGTACTAGCGAACGATCCAAGTCGCGAGATGGACGATCTCTGCGACCACCTGATCGTCCGCTGGATCGTCCACCGAATCTGTCCCCAGATGACGATGCATAATTTCTGTCTGACATGACTTTTTTAAAGTTCAAGAGTAAGTTAGAAACAATTGTAAATATCATAATCAATTATTACGAAATGAACAAACAAATATGTAACTAAATTTACTAATTAGGTTTGATTTCTTAAACCTACATAAGTGAGTATGTCATGGTTCGTTGTCACTATTTTCATCATCCACAATGAAAAAAGAATTGAATTATTGTTTTCGTTACATTCTTCGTCATCGACGTTTGACATGTGCGTGCCACTAGGATTAGCAAGCGAAATTGCAACATTCATGCCAATATCAACTTCAGTATCATGCTCAGGTAATTGCTCTTGAAAAACATCTTCATGCGCAATTGGAATGTCAACATTATCGACTAGGATATGTTCGGGAGATACAAAGAAATTACCATGACATAAAGAAACTCATACAAATGTATGATGCAGTTCTATCGACGTCGACGTTGCTCATCCGTGTGGCAAACCGGTCGTACTCTATTTCGACGTGGATTTCTCCGTGCTTGTACGTCCGGCTGAGTCTGTTAAGTTTGATGACCCGACTGAACTTCTTCCTCGTGTTGACTCGATTGACCTCTACTACCAGTGCTATCAAAGATAGGGGGTTGAACCATTCCTACATACTAACTTCCTGTATGTGGTATGGTGAAAGGAACATGAGGTGGCATGCCTAATAAGGGCCTGAATGAGCCATCTCCACTATATGGAATATTGCAGTTATAATATGGCGGAGTAAATGGACTTGGCATGTATTGAGGCAATGAACCACGCATTGAATGTGTAGGCATTATATGGTCCATGTACGAAGATGATGGCCCAGGAGCATATGAATCAAAATGATATGGATGAACACTCATGCTCGGTGTCCTAGGCAAAAACATATGAGCATCCGGTTGCGTTGGGGGCGGCAAAGGAGAGTACCCATAAGAAGAAGGGCGGGTTAGAGGTGGTGGAGGAGAACGTCTGCTGCTCTCACCAACAGTCTCTGACATTCTTGGTGTTGGACGAGTTGGAGGTGGTGGAGAAGAACGTCTACTGCTCTCATCCAGAGTCTGAGTCGTCGTTGTTTTTCTTCTCCTCCCTCTACCTTCTAGGTTTTGATCCTCTTCTTGTTGTTCTTCCTCTTCTTCTTGAGATGCTTCATCATTTATGTCTGGCTCAACTACATTTTCATCATTCCACAGAGTAGTCCTTTGCCGTTCATCCTCATCTAAGATTCTGATGCCTTCATGTAGAGCAGTCATGCCTTGATCGACCCCATCATTAGTGAACACTCGCTCCAATTGACGTGCAAATGTAAACTGATAAAAAATGCAGTGTTCATTAACAATTTTAAATACGACTCATGAGGATAACAACATTATAGTTTCAAGGTTACCGAGAATTCGCGCAAAGCCCCGTCATGTCCAATGTATCGCCTGGTGATAGATCTGTACCACCTCATGTACTCTTCCTGATCATGTTCCCCTTCTTGTTCTATCGTGGCTATGGTATTACCACGATTTTCCCACAACTTTATATATCTTCTATGATACACTGTCCAATTTTCTTGAGGGTGTCCTCTCAATTGGACGCGGTGCAGACGTGTGTCAAAATCACAGTGAGGTGGCACGACCTGTGTCAGCCCAAACTGTCTCATGACCCTTTCCGGTCTATGCCACTCAACTATATGGAAACAAATTAAAGGACACGTTGAACGCCAGCTCCCGTGACCTTGAGTACATAATTGTGGAAATGACTCGATGACATCAGTGTATGGTTGCCACTCCACGACATTCTCCCTCTGCGTGTCAAGTGCATTACGAAATGATGATAACACGTGTGTGGAAGTCCTAGTTACCGAAAATGCAACTATCCATCTGTGTACAAAACAATAAATTTGTCATAAATTAAAAAGATGCAATGAATTATTAAAAATAATATGAGAAACATTTTTATTACCGATATCCCAAAGGAACGTCATTAGGCATGTATACTCCATCACATGTTTTAGGTCGACCTCTAGGAACAGGCATGCGCCTTGGTGCTATAAATGGAAACCTATCCCAGGCCCATAGTTGTATAAGAATTGTCGCGCCAGCGACCTCGTGCGCACCAGAGCGAGATCCACGACACAACTCCCTGTATAAATATGCCAAACATGCATTTCCCCAACTATATTGTCCAGCTGTTTGAAGGTCCTCGAGCAACGGAAGAAACATCATATGTACATATTGATTCGACTTGTCAGCGAACACACAACCACCAATAAGTTGTAGAATGTATGAACGAACATAACGTCGAACCATTTCCTCATTGTTGTCATCCTCTATAGGCGGCACATTGTCTTCGAGCCATGAAACACGAACTCTATTCCCATAAAGGTCAAGTGGTTGAGGTCTTGCACCAAGTAGTCTTTCACACACCGTGAGATAGTCGACATTTGTGCTTCCAGTCACAGGCATACCATTAATCGGTAACCCAAGCTGAATCTCAACGTCTTGAAGTGTTATCGTACACTCGCCACAACGCATGTGGAACGTATGTGTCTCTGGACGCCATCTCTCGATGAAAGCGGTGATCAAAGCCCAGTCAAGTCTAAAAAATCCTACGCGTGAAACCCCATAAAAGCCACTAGATCGTAGGTAAGGGATCATTCGAGAATGGTAATTAATCCGTCGATCAACGACACCCAGTCTTCTTCGCACGCGCATCGTATCATGTACCTTACAATTAAAAACTATGTCGATATCTATATATATGTATTAAACGTTTTTGCATAAATATTATGCACATACATGTTAAATGTATATACCTGACCCCTCCAGACTTGCGATGATCCGTGTGTAGATTGGAGGCGTAGAAGAGAAGGATCAGATGGTCCTGGTTCCATGTGTACTCGCTACAACTGTGTAATTAGACAAATTGGTCGAGTAGTTTTAAAAGTCACAACAAATCATTACTACGAGTTATAACATTAACAAATACCTATCTATTACTTTACGTAACATAAAGTTATACTATATTAATATAAATGTTATGAAATTACCAACTGACACCGTTTACAAACAAAATACAAATCCTCTTATTGGTTTGAATTGGGGGGTTGAGATTTGGATGGACAATTTTGTTTGTTATGTCCCTCTGCACGACAAAAACTGCAACGGTTCCTCCTAGTAGGGACTCGACCACGATCTCTATTCGGACATGTTCTTCGTTTATGTCATTCTTGATGACATATGCCACATCGCAAGGTCCTCGAAACATTAGGAAGATCCATCTCATTTTGCCTTCGTGTTCCCTTTGGTCTCCCTCGGCCACGTCTACACCTAGGATCTGGTAAAATCTTCGTCGCAAAAGTCGGCTAATACTTCTCATCGGGGATGGCTTTGAATTGAGAAGAGTAGCATCGTGCGTACACGTCCATCCTGTAGTATTGCTCAATAAATTGTGTATAATCAATTCGAATAAGGGCACATGCAGCTAACACGTGTGAGCAAGGGAAACCAAACGATTGCCATTTATTGCAGCTGCAATACCAGTCCTTCAGATAACAATCTGTGTATTGTTGCCTTTATGCATGCGATCACCATGACGTCCAGTTAGCACCTCAAACTCACCAGTGTCACGATTTATCAATTTGACATAATGTCTCCTTGCAGATTGTTCATAATGTGCAATTTTATTCATGGCATATCTCGTGTAATTGAGCCCGTGCGATATTGCTTCATCGATTTCCTCCTTGCGTCGGTTGGTGTATGTCACCAACCTGTAGTAAATCATTTGCACCATTGTTGTTATTGGCAAGAATTGTGCCCCTTTCAATACACCGTTAAAACATTCTACAATGGTAAGATAATGTCGTGTCAGTAATATCAACACAGTGAAAACACATATAGGATAACAAACATAACTACTATCGAATACATACCAACCCCGTTAGAATTCATCTATCCGTACCGCAGGCCTCCATCATGCGATTGAGTCCAAAGTTCCTTGGGAATGGCATTCACATATTGAAGACATTGAAGACTTCCAGATGACAAATAAGCAAAACGCTCCATGCATGCATCAAATTTCCTCACTTGATGTTGACCAGCAGCTCGAGAAAGGAAGCTCTTCAACGAATCATTTTTGAAATGCGTGTTAAAATTATTGGTCAAGTGTCGCAGGCAATAACGATAGTATCCTCTTGGTGGACAAAAACCATTTGCTGGTATGTTAACAGCCTCGAGAATGCCAGAGTGATGGTCAGAAATAATACAAATACCATCTCAATCAGTCACGTGTTTGCGCAACATCTTCAAAAACCACCCCCACGAGTCTGTTGATTCGTTTTCTGTAACTGCAAATGCAACTGGAAGTAGATTTCCATTACCATCAACAGATAGGGCAATCATTAGCTTACCACTGTATTTGCCATATAAGAATGTCGCGTCAATCTGTAGAAGAGGCCTACAATGCTTGAACCCTTCGATTGATGCTTCGAATGCGAAGAACACACGACGAAATTGAGGATGCTCTGTCCTAATCTCATCTGCAGCCCATTGTCTATGTGACCACTCAATCTTTGTCCCTGGGCTCTTATTATGTACAGCCGCCAACCATCTTGGTAACCTAGCATACGACGTGTCCCAATCTCCGAATGCATTTGCAACTGCTTTCCTTTTAGCATCCCACATTCGCTTGTAGGGAACTTCATGTCCGTATTTTAGCTTCATCATTTCTACCAAGGCCTTGATAGCAATTGCCTGATCTATCTCGACAACGCTATGTATCACACGTGCAAGCATGTTGGCGTCGAGTTGGGCATGACTGCGTTCTATGCCGGGATTTATACAGCTGTGCGGCTCGTCTAATTGAGTGATCTCCCACAATTGTTTCTTCTTTCGCAAACAAGCACGGAGACGCCACATTAACCCAGCTTCCGGCGCACTTCTGCACTTCACTACCCATAAGGTTGTAGTTGACTCCATAACAAGGTATCGACAATGGTTGTTAACATGCCACACTTTGATGGCATGCTGCAAGTCTTTCTTATTGTCAAAGCACATTCCTCTTTCCAACTCAAAATTAGGCATGTCCCATTCAGTCGAATGATGAGAATGTTGGGTTGCAGTAGAATTAGCCGCTTCCCAATCAATTTCATTATACACCGGCAATGGTTGGTAAACTTCTTCATCGCTTGCTTCTTCCATGCACTTCTCCTCGTCAATTGCAAATTGCTCATCATCTTGCAAGTTTTCCGCCCTTGGAGGTTCGTAGGTTGGGTCGTCTGCAACAACATTTATACTTTCCCAATTAACATATGGTGCAGCATCCTCGAGGGGACATACGTCCTCATCGATGTTGTTGTCGTGGTCCTCGTTAGGGTCATCACTGGGGGCACTAATGTCAACATCACCTATAGGTGATTGCATACGTAATCTTTCCATCATTGATGCAGGGCATGTCATGCCCACATTTTCTTCTACCACTTGTGAATGTACATTAGAATTTTGAAAAGGGTCGATTGGCTCAAAGGTTAAATAAATCTCTACCTTCGCTGATAATGGTAGATTCGCCACTGTTGACCCCATCAACTCGAAGTGGGTCTCGTCTTGCAACGACACAGGGATAAAATATTGTGAACCTGATGGATGAGTTATTACGTGACGATACGTCATCGTAATGATAGTCTCAGTGGACGAAATACCAAACGCATTATACACGTGATCCATCAACTCATGTTTACTCGTTCCAAACTTAATAATCATGGTCATTGATGGGGGTCTGCTGTAATCGATGCCTTGCGAAACCTTAACAATTTTTCCAAATGCATAAAATTGAAACGGGATGTTCCTACCTTCCATGACCTACATAATTTACCGCATTGATAATGTAAAAAAGATTACATATATATCAAGCGAAAAAATGATCAAAATGAGGATTTGAGGCACGATCGAATCAATAAATCCTCATCAAAAATTATTCTTATTTCTATATCAAAATGGAGCATCTTGTACTAATTTTTCAACAACTTCTATCTCTCTGCACTCTTGAAGGTCTTCTTTTCTCTCCCTCTCCATGTTACATTAGTTACTTTGAGCACTCCGTGTACAAGTGATTTCGATTTGACAAAGAGGAAGATGGTGCCTAGGACATTTGGCGAGTGATAAGTCTTATTCGTGTTTGGATTTTGCTTGAGAAGTTGTTGTTCGAGTTTGGGTGTGAGGAGGAGAAACGGAGGTTTGTTTTTCACTTTAACTTTGATTTAATTTATAATGGAAGGAGTTGAGACGTTTTGAACGGGTGTTGTATGATTTCTAGGTTTTGATTCTTGTTTTATATTGTTTGTTGGTTTCAATTAAACGAGTTGTGATTCTAGGGTTTATGGTTTTTTTGTTGACTCCTTACAAAAGTGTGTACTCCAATTTGAGAGGTTCTCTAGACCACCCACTTGCATATATATAAGCATTCGAATGTTGTCACGTGCTTTAGAGCTTCTCACATATATACAAAAGTTCTTGATAGTGCAGATAGACACAAATATTACGTGGGTCATTCAACAATAATGACACGTCTAACAAGTTTTATTTATTTACTTTTTTTGGTAGAAACAAGCTTTCTTTATCTTTGTATGCCGTTTCAAATGCATGTTGTCAATAAGTAATATATAGACAATATGGGCGTAAAAGTAGTTACCACTTAGTGTTTATTTAATTCAAAATTCGATTGATTGATTGAAGTAGGTTATAGTCTCATGATGACAATATTTATTGACAATATAGCCGATATGGACAATGTAGAAGAAATAGTAATTATTATCACTTGCAATTAAAAACTTTCATTCAACACAAATCAATATGTTTATGTAAACAAGAAAAGAAAAATGACAGGTTGACGTACATAGGTTTCATGTTTCCTTGATCACTATTGACATAATATATTGTTAATATAGTCAATATTGTTAGCATAATCAATATTGTCAATATTGACAATATCAATCCATCCATACTTTTCAAAGTGTTTGATATGAAATATTATTACAAAATAAATTATCGAGAAATTTGATATAATAAAGTTGAGAATTATCTTCTTCTTTCGTAAGGTGGGAATCTCATTGAACTCTCTAGCATCAAAACATTACAATGTGAACTTATTAATAAATATATCGACACTATTTTACTTTTCAAGTGTACCTACGCATGGAAGTTTGCACTGCCTAACAAAAAAGTATATTCCTATTGATCGCCAACGCACATTACATCATTTATATACTTGTATGGACAACAATCACTTCTTGTTTTATGCTTCTCTAACGAGATGTTGTTTGTAAAAGACTCATGTTATACACTAATGCTTAATTGTTTTTACTAAATATATCGTCTATAATGTTATTATTCTTAATCAGTGGTTATCGAAGCTTCAAGTGGTAGATAGAGAGTTCGAATATGATCAATTGCGGTCACAGTTAGCAAGTTAGCTACTTCCTTGCATGGTCGTGGCCAGAGAAGAGGGAGAAGAATGGTCTGACGTATTCAAAGATGAGTAGTGGCATGATTTTTTTCATTGTACAATAGTTGACCGAACAATTGGAAATAACTATATCCGAACGGGGCGGCGCCTATAGTCTACTGTCAGCACTAGAGAGCAGAGTGAGGACACTTGTGAATGCGAGATTACGTATTTTGTTACTGATGTTCACTACAAGAAATTCGACTTTTAATTACAAAACTTTCAATTACGAATATAAAAAGTGTAAGTAAAAGTCCATATTTGCTTATGACTCTTAAGTTTGTACAAAAAATTGATAAAATTGTAACTAAAAGTATTGTTTGTACTTATGACTCATGAGTTCTAAGCAAAAGCTAATAATTATTAAGTGAATATCGACCCAATTCGGCAATAGTTTTTAGTGAGTAATAGAATTTCTTTTACTCACAAAAATATATTTATATAAACTACTTTTGTTCGCAAGTAAAAATACTAACTTTTGCTTATGAATCTTAGAGGAAAGTAATATGTATAGCTTTGTAAGTAAATATGTATTTTTACTTACAATATATATACTCAATAAAAGGGAAACTACCAAACTAAAAAAAAGAAGAAGAAGAAGAATAAAATTAATTAACAAATTAAGCTTTCACTAAAAAGGGACGAAACAGTAATGTAATATTTAATTTTGAATTGTCTTTTGTACAAGTAAATCTAAAATAAATAAAAGATAGGCACAAAAAAATATCAAAAATAAGAAGATAGGCACAAAAAAGGCAAGGATCTTACTACGTACTCGAACACGGACGTGGGAAGACACACCTGGAACCCCCTACATCCTACCCCCCAATGCACACACGTTGTTTCAAAAGATAATAAGTTAAAAACCCAACAATTTCTCTCTCTATCTCCTAGGCTCACGGTCGTATCTCTCACGTTGACCTCACAACTAATTTCTATTTCATCATGTCGCAAATCATCAAAGAGTTCCTCTTGACATTGTTGCGCCTTGCACTTCATCTCGATTCTGCATCGTCTCTTAATTTCATGGGTTCATCCATGTCAGTACATGCAATCTCTACAAAGGTTTTGATTTGCATTTCACCTACATTTGTTGATTAATCCTAATGCATTCTATACGTTTCAACTTATTTTCTTCATATTAATTGGGTGCATGTAAGATGCATGAGCCTATTGCAAAGTCTCTACAAGCTTCAAACATCCTATGGCTTTTTTGAAGGTTGTATTCAATTTTTTTAATTTCTTTAATTCTTTTAATGAAGAAAATTATAAATGAATTTTAAACTGTCTAACTTTATTTTTTCTTCTCTTTCTAGTTGTTGGTTGAAGGAGCTTTGGTACATTGTTTGGTTACCCAGCTAGATCTACTCTAGCTAGCTTTGGGCTTCCGAATAAGATAAAGTTTTTTAAATTGATGAAAAACTGATCAGAACAATATTCAAGAATAAATAACTGTGTTTTATTTAAGTTTAACTGTATTTTATTTAAGTTCTCTAACTCATTAAATTTTTTTATACCAAAACGAAACTCATTAAATTAACGTGAAAAAATAATGAAAGGCACAAAAATTAAACAAAATAATATTTAAATGAAAAATCTAGTTATATTAATGAATATTATTGAAAACGTATAGAAATTTTATTAACAAATATTATACACTTTTACTTATGATGGTGGGTTCGCAAGTCAAAAAGGATCTCTTTACTTACAATTAAGTTTGTAAGTGTAAACTTTTACCGACGACTCTATTCTTACGATGTTTTTACCGACATTTTGTAAGTAAAACTTTTACTTACAATTTTAACACTTTTACTTACAAATTAAATTTGTAAGTAAAAGATTTTTTCCTTCTTGTCGTAGTTGGAGATGGTGAGGCGACTAATAGTGTATACACCGGACACTCCATTAATACTAACTTGTAATTGATATCTTGTCGCAATAATCAAACACTGATAATAAATAACACAGATAATATTTATCTTTAGGTCGATTTGCCCCTCACTTGTAAAATGTGCAAAATAATTATCAAGCATTTATAACTACACACAATAAGCTACGACCACCACTACAAAAAAAATTAGTTTTTCTATAGGGTTTAATATTTGTAACATTTTGTTAACTATGATGTTCACATTCTTTACTAGCTATTTAAAAATAAAACATTTAAATTACACACACCATGCAATAAACACATTTTCTTAAAAAATCTATTACACTATAAATATATTAAATAAATAAATTTTTGTACTTACTATTTTTCTTCGGGTTTGTTCTTCAATTTAATATTCTTTTACCTACAAAAAAAATTAATATTCCCTGTGAAAATAAAATAAATTTAGTTATTTTATTTAAATGAAAACTAAACAACAATAAAATATTCATAAAAAGAATAATTATAAATATTGGTTCTCTCGGCTAAACGTTCCCCCAACAGCAAATCATTTGCTAAATACCTCAGCTAACACACTCAACCCAATCCCAAATCGAAACCCAACACTCTCTCCTTCCTTTCTCTCTCGTTGTTCACACACTCTCTCTCTCCCTCTCTCTCCCTCTTCTCTCTCTCTCTCTCTCTCTCTCTCTCTCTCTCTCTCTCTCTCTCTCGACACACTCTCCCCTCTCTCACTATCTCGACCTCTCTCTCTCACATCACCTCTCACTCTCTCACTCTCTCACTCTCTCACTATCTCTATCTCTCTCTCTCTCTCTCTCACACCACCTCTCACTCTCTCACTCTCTCTCACTATCTCGTCTCTCTCTCCTCTCTCTCTCTCTCTCACGACACTCTCTCCCTCTCTCTCTCTCTCTCTCACGCACCTCACCCTCTCTCGCACACTCTCTACCTTTCTCTCTTTTTCTCTCGACAAACTCTCACCCTCCATGTCACTCCCTACCTCTCTCTCACTCTCTCTCTCCTCTCGGCTGTTCCCTCTCTCTCTCGGCTCACAAACTCAACCCAAACACACACTTCCACTTACACCGTCGCTTGCGTCGCCGTCGCGCGTCGCCGTCACCATTGTCGGCCGTCGTCGCTCTCTCGATCTCCCACACACTCTCTTCCTATCCCTCACACTGCTTCTCTCGATCTCCCTCACACTCTCTACACTTTCTTCCTCTCTCTTCTCACTACTCTCTCCCTCTCTTCTCACGAAAACCTCATTGCCTCTCTCCCTCTCCCTATTTTAAATCTTCCCACCATCCCCAACCAACATTCAACCCCCCATTGATGACCCTAGGTCGTCGATAGGGGGTTGTAGGGGGCGGTGCTTGCAGAGATTCCATGCAGAGAATCTCTGCAACGCGTGAACGCGTGGTGTTAAACAGTGAACCCGTGAACCCGTGTACGCGTGCCATTCCACTCATGCATGCACTGTGCATGCGTGGGATGCCACCACGCATGCATGGTCAAGCATGCACCACGCATGCAGTGCATGGTCACGCATGCATGCACTGCATGCGTGGGATGCCACCACGTATGCGTGCATCGGCATCCCACGCATGCAGTGCATGCATGTGGCGGCCCCAAATTCCCGGGCCGCCCCGTGGTCAGCTATCCCCCCTGCCTCAGCTCTGGGAGTCGCTGCCACGTGTCTCTCTGCCTTCGTACTTCAGGTAATTCGTTAAAGTCATTAAAACTTATCATTTACAAAGAAATTAACAGTGGAAGAATTTAAAGTTTAACAAAATGCATTCATATTTATATATAAAAGTTTACTGGTCAAAACTATAGTGGAAAACCTGGCTGTACTGTGCATACAGACGATCAACTATAAGAGTATGTATACCAGTACAAGTGTGTATCCAGTTTCCCAACCCAAAAGTTATTACAAAATATCAAAATATAGACATCACACGTACCAGCAGGCCTCGGCGTAGGCAAGTCAGATGAAATCGCCGATGATCCCCTTGCTCTCGCTAGTACTAGGATCTGCGCTCAGCCACCACAAAAAGGCAGATGGTGAGCCCAGTAAGTAAAATCCCAAGGAAAACCACCGCGCATAAATAATGAAAATAATTAACAGAGCCAATAAGTAGTGTTAAATAAACATGCGTAAGGAAGGAAAATATGCAGACAACTGCTCAAAGCTAATCGCATGTATATAAACACATTGATAGACAAAAGGGTGCGAACACAGCCACTAAGTGTGTATTAGGACCAGGAGCCCTGGTCGTGGCCCATGCCTCCGACCCTACGACTGTATCCCAGCGACATTAACCCTAGTGGGCTAATCGAACGCGTGAAATGGAGTCCAACTCGGGATATCCTCTACCGAGTTCCTAGAACAAGCGCTACACACCTAGCCAGCGACCTCAACTACCCGTGGATACATAGACGGTCCCATAACCGTCCCAGTAGGAATATGAATCACAGATTTTCAAGGAAATAAAGCTCAGTGGAAATAAATAAGTAAATGCAGTAGTGGTGTTCAGTTGGGTTTTACGTACACGAAAATACGCACTCCGACTTCCCGGACCCGTCAGTACGCCCCACCTAGCTCCCCAATGTCCGAGCTATGGTTTCCCGATCCCTGAAGTCCATTTTATAGTGCTTTATACTTTTTGGAAACATATCATATCATTTTTATGATATTATATTATATTTTTAATTTTTCAGTTGTGGTACCTTTCCCGAACTGGGTCGGGGTTCCAAAAATACCCGAAAAGTCCCGAAACCATTTTTCTACCTTTTTCTAAATTTTCTATATTTTTCTAGAATTTTTACAAATTTTTCTGATATTTTTCAACTATTTTTCCTATTTTCCAGAAAATAATATATATATATAATATATTATTTAATTTAATATATTTATTTATTTATTTTATATTTTTATTATTTATTTTTTATTATTTATTTTTTGTTCCAGTGGGCCCCACCTGGACCGGTCCGGTCCAGGTGGTTGGATCGGGCCCTGTGGCCGATCCGGCCCGGTTCGGGGGGACGCACGCGCCACGCACGTGCGTCCCTCTTCCTCGGGGCGAACCGGGAACAGAGGTTCCTGGTTCAAAACAGCCCCCTTTTTTTTTCTTCTTCTATCTTGCTTCTTCTTCTCTTTTCTCCATTTCTCTTCACTCTCCACCCATTGGAGACCTCTAAAACCTCAAAATTTCACCTCAAATCCATCAAAACAACAACGAATTCTCGGATTAAAATTCATGAAAATAACCCAAAGGTTTACCAAATCACCTCAAAATTTCCACAAATTCGATCCAAATCGATAAGATTCATCAAATTAAACCTCAAGCACTCCAAATCCAGTAAAAACAATACTAATTTTGTCCAAAAATCCGAAATTACCACAACCCATTTTAATGGAAATTTAACCAAAACTGAAATTTTAATTTACCTTAGATCCACGTTTTGACGCCTAGATCCACTCTCCAACGCTCGAATTCTCTTTTTCCAACCCCGATTTCTCTCACAGATCCCTCAAATTATTTGAGAAAATGGAAATTTGCATGCTTTTGATCGATGAAGTGTATATATAGTTGGTGTTTTAATCTCCCGTGCACACGCATCTCGAGGTAAATCCAATGGTCACTGGACACCCTGTGTCACCAACTTCATGAACACTCTATCATGACACCATGTATCTCGAATTTCCTTATTGTGCATCTCGATGACAATCCTAGGTGTACTGATTATTGATTTCAAACTATAGGACTTTATTATAATCCAATTTGATTTAATTCATAACACCTATTCTAGTCATCAATAAATTTCATAAATTTGTGAATATAGTCACACTAATTCCCCGACCACTCGGCACCCCGTGCCCCATGTCCGGCAGGCTTCCCGAGGCGGTCCCACACTTAGTGTACCAAATTTAATTTCCTTAGCTTAGCCTAAGCTTATATCACTACAAGAATTTGGGCTTTTACTTACAGATGTATTAGTAACAAAATAAAAATCGTAAGTAAAAGTCCATTTTTACTTACGACCTTGAACATTCATAAGTGAATATTGTGAATTTCGTTACCAAAAAATTATTTTCACTTACAAGTCGCGTGTTGTAAGTGAAAATAAATCATTTGTAAGTAAAAATTGTAAATTTCGTTAGTAAAAGTATACTTTCACTTGCAAGTGTTGTTTCATAAGAAAAACATGATTGTTCGTAAATAAATAACCAAATATACTTTTTTTTTGTAGGAATAACCAAATATACTTTTAATAACCAAGGTCGTTTGTTTCTTCAAAAAAAAAAAAACTAAAGTCGTTTGTAATTAAAATATAAACTTTTGCCTATAATCATTGAGCGTAAGTATCTATTTGTTTCACATCACTCGGATGCACAAAAAAGTTTCCTTATACTCTAGCTAATAGAGTTTGAGCCTATCACTAAAAAAATAGAGTTTGAGCCTTATGAACATCTACTATAAGGCAAGATCACGTGCCTTTGTTTATTTCTCAAGCTGTAATGGCAAAAGTTGTCTCTCAATAATTTTTTTTATTAACCACGGGTATCCTGACACTTTTGTCTGACTAGTCTCATGAGCCTAGGGATTACGGAAAGAGTTCACCAATGACTCGACGTTTGGTGAACTCGAAATCGTGTGTTTAACCCGCATAGTCTCACCTTCTCCTTTACCACTAAGCCAACTTGTTCAGGTTTGTCTCTCAATAAATAAAATTAGTCGAAATCCGAGCCGCGCACGGGTAAAACTAAATGTCAATATATTAGTTAAAAATAATTAATTTAATGAGAAAATTTGAAAAAAAAAAAACTAAAAAAAATAATCTTACCTTATAATATCGAATAAATTTTAAGTGAAGAATAATATCATCTAATTTCTTTGTAGTAAAAATAGGGATTATGTGCCTTGAAAGTTTAAAAACTTTTTGCATATGGTTGTATGAAAATATAATCCTAATGAAACTAATTTGATGAGAAAAAGAACTTCTTAGGTTTTGTTTTTTCAAAAGAAAGGTATTTATTAGTGATGTATTCTCCAAATAAAAAAAAAACTTAATTTCACTTGTCCATCTTTTTTCTCTTAGTCTAGACCACTAGATTAAAAAAAAGCAAAGAAAAAGAAAAAGAAAGGAAAAAGAGAAAATATTTTTTTAAGGTAAAAATTAACTTTACGTTTCTATCTATATTTTGTTTTTTTAGTATGTTACTTGTGTCTTCTCTTATAAAAGAAGTCTTTTGAATGTGGTATCATAATGTGTGAACACATCTCAATGTCTATCCATTAGACTTAAATGGTTGTATGTGAAGAATATTAAAATTTTATGCCCTCAAATCACAAAGCAATTGAAGTCACCACATACCCTAAAACCCCAAGTTCAAACGAGTCGAGAGTTTTGAGAGAGAAAAAGTGCCTCAATCCAAATCCTAACCGATACCATCTATCAAAATGGAGGGATTGCAACCCACGATCTTCCAAAGTGCTCGCTACTTTGTTATCCTCTCCCGCGTTCACGTCGATCTTCCCGGCTCACGACTTCATTGTCTTCTCTCGCCTTAAAAACTGCTCACGACTTACAAAACTCTCTCTAGAGCGCGATTCTTCTTGATCGAAAGTGAAAAGTCGATTGAGGTTAGTTATTTTCTTTTTCTTCACATGATTTAAGTTTCTTTGTGGTTGAATCTTGTTTCTTAGTTCTATTTGATTCTAGTGCGTTTGTGTGTGGAATTCCTATAGGATTCTTGTGCATTTTTTCTAAGTCAAATTCCTCTTTGTATTTGAGTTTCTTTTTCTGTATTTTCTCATGCTTTGAAATTTATTATGAGAATAAAAATAAAAAATCAAAAAATGCCCTAAGTAAAGAAAACGGATATGATTTTTTTTGGATTACAAAATAGGATATAATATTTATGCCCTTAATGCAATAAAGTTTACTTAGTACTTGATCTTGAACATCAAAATATTAATGCCTTTTTTATGTTCATTAATTGAAGCTTGATTTTTCAGCAATTATGTTAGCAAAATTTCTTTAACTTTTAATAAGTTTCATTAAGGGACAAGTTTTTAAAATTACATTTTTTTTTGAAGAATTTTTTTTTTAAAATTACTATTGAATGTCTTAAAAAAGAAAGAAACGGAAGGGGAAAGGAAATTCTATTAGCATTGGTGCAACAACTAGAAATAGACTCTTTAGTCTATTTTACTGTTTTACAATAGCTTCCATAAGCATGCACCTTGCTTGAAGAGATTTATTAGTTCAATTAAATCTATGATAGAGATCATTAATTAGTTCAATTGTTTATATTTGTTTCATATTAACTAGCTATGTTTTCTCTTATGAAAACTTCTGTAGTGGCGTGAGTAAAAATGTAGTTAGGTTGGTGAATAGTCTTTTTTACTCTTTTACTAGTCTTGTTAGCTGCTATTTAGCTGGAAAATATCCCTTTGTATTGCAGTTAACTCTTACATTTTCTAATTATATTACTTTATGAATGTCTTAGTCATATTTTATTCACTTGGGTCCTTTGTGAAACAGTTATTTTTTATTATTGCGAATGGATCGAAGTTGGATATTGGAGCAGAATCATATTTCAGCAAAATATGTTATAGGAATTAACAACTTCTTACAAGTAGCAAAGTGTCACGTGAATGAAAATGGTAGGACTAGATGTCCGTGCTCGAATTGTTTGAATCTTAAGTGGCACGAAATCGGTACTATCGAATTTCATTTCACGAAGTACGGATTTTCTAAGTCGTATACAAAGTGGATATATCATGGAGATTCTAATGAAGTGACACCTCTACCAAATGTAGTTGTTGAAGATACTAATATGTCTGCGGGAGATGTTAGAGTAAGAGATGAGTGCTTTGAAATGTTAGAAGATGTCACAGGAAGAAACTATGTGGAAGTAGGTAGTTCAACTGAAATAGGAGACGAAGAAATAATTGTTGAGAATCGACCTCCACATAAATTGTTTGATGAACTTGAATGCGAGTTGTATCCCGATTGCTCCAAACATTCTGCATTAAATTTTTTGGTAAAGTTGTTGCATATAAAATCATTGAATCTATGGAGCGATAAATCTTTTAATATGCACTTAGAACTATTAAGAGATTCATTTCCGGATGGTGCTAGAATTCCAAAGAATTTTTATGAAGCAAAAAAAGTAATGCACGAGTTAGGATTGGGGTACGAATCAATTGATGTATGCAAATATGACTGTGCCTTGTTTTGGAAGGAGAACTCCAAACTTCTAGCTTGTCCAGTTTGTCATGAATCAAGATATAAAATAGATAAATCACGTGGAAATAGTAAGATACCTCATAAGAAGTTGCGATACTTTCCGATAACACCTCGATTAAAAAGGTTATACAATTCAAGATATAGTGCCAAAGATATGAGATGGCACAAGGAAGGAAGGTTAGAAGAAGATGGTATCTTAAGGCACCCCGAGATGGATCCGCGTGGAAGCATTTTGATCAAACTTATCCTGAATTTGCAAGTGATTGTCGAAACGTGAGATTGGGACTTGTTTCAGATGGGTTTAATCCATTTGGAAACATGTCAAATGCTCATAGTATATGGCCAGTAATATGCGTACCTTACAACTTGCCTCCATGGAAGTGTATGAAGGAATCTAGTTTCATGATGACATCGCTTATTCCCTGGTCCAAAATCACCAGGAAAAGACTTTGATGTGTTCATGAAACCTTTGATAGATGAACTAAAGGACTTATGGCACAATGGGGTAGACACGTATGATTCTTACTCTAAATCGAGTTTTAATCTACGATCAGCGGTTATGTGGACGATAAGTGATTTTCCTGCTTATGCATACTTATCTGGTTGGAGCACTAGAGGATATATGGCATGTCCTGTATGTCTTGATGATACCAAATCAATACGATTGAGAAACCGAATCTCGTACATAGGTCACAGAAGATTCCTACCGAAGCGACACCTTTGGAGAAAGGATAGTGAATTTGATGGGTTCCCTGAATATGCAGGTCCACCAGTGCAATTATCTGGCAAGGAAATACTACAACAATTACGTGATTTACCGGTGCATGTACCTGGAAAAGCTCCTCATGATGTCGATGGTGACAACAAGTGTGCTAATTCAAATTGCAATTGGTCAAAGAAAAGCATTATGTTTGAGTTAGAGTATTGGTCAAATTTGAAGTTGCGACATAATTTGGATGTTATGCATATTGAGAAAAATGTTTGTGATAACATTTTGGGAACTCTTCTTAACAATGAAAAGAAAACAAAGGATACTGACAAAGCTCGTAAAGATTTAGAGGACATGGGAATTCGTAAAGAGTTATGGTTAAGAAACTCGGGGGGTAGAATGCTAAAGCCTCATGCTTCATACACATTATCAAAAGATGAAAAAAAGGATTTTTTGGAGTATCTTAAATCAATTAGAATGCCTGATGGATATGCTTCAAATATTGCTAATCGTGTCACTGGTGATGGCAAGATACTTGGTATGAAGACACATGATTGTCACGTGTTACTACAAAGACTTTTACCTCCTGGTATACTTCCATACTTCAATAAAGAGATTCGGAACACATTAATTGAGTTTTCAACTTTCTTTCAAAAAATATGCTCAAAGACCTTATATGTTAAAGATCTCGAGGACTTGAGAATGGGAATCACTCTTATTTTATGCAAATTAGAGAAGATATTTCCTCCTGCCTTCTTCACAATTATGGTGCACTTATGTGTGCATTTGGTTGATGAAGCTCTACTAGCTGGACCAGTTCAATTGAGATGGATGTATCCGTTTGAAAGGTGTTTGGGTACATACAAAAAATATGTTCGAAACAAGGCACGTCCAGAAGGGTCAATTGCCGAGGCTTATGTTGCAAATAAAGCATTGACATTTTGTTCATTGTACCTCAAAAGAATCGAAACAAAGTTCAATCGGCCTGAACGAAACTATGATGTTAACGTCGATTCAAAAGAACATGATATCAATGTCTTCAAAGAAACAAGTCGATGTTATGGCGGGAAAAAAACAGGATTCTTTACAATCGAATTGCGAAATCGAGCCCACTGGTACATAATCAACAACTCGCCAGAGCTTCAACCATATAAAGAGTAAGTATTTAGTATGCTTCTACAATTAAGAACATGTTTAAGAAATGCACAAGTTAAAATACGTCTAATTATACATTTATGATCACGTGCAGTGAACACATGATTATCTTAAGACGAGACCATTCTCAAAATTTAGAAAAATTGCAAGAGGAAGCTTTTCCTCGTTGGTTCAAGGCACGAGTAAGTACAATTAGAATTATCATTGCTTCTCTAATAAACATTGCAAACAATTAACTGAATTCCATTTGTATTGCCCAATTTAGATGGAAAAACTGCGTTTTGAGAAGTCTCCAGGAAGCTACTGACGACTTGTACTCACTTGCTGAAGGACCTACAAGAAGTTATAATAGTTGGACTGGTTGCATTGTGAATGGTATTCGCTTTCGTTGCAAGTCCCGAGATGATAAGTTGCGAACTCAGAACTGTGGCGTGTTGGTTCCTAGTAGTCATCAAGGAGAACCAATGGAATTTTGTGTGGTGTTGAAGGAAATAATTGAACTAAGATACTTACATCAACGAAAAATTATTTTGTTCAATTGTGATTGGTACAACTCCAATAGAAGACAAAAGAAAACAATCACCGAATGTGGCATAACAAGCATTAATGTCAGTTCGCATTGGTACAATAATGATCCATTTATTCTTGCAACTCAAGCTCAGCAGATATACTATATCGCTGATTATAAGCATGGATCCAATTGGAGAATTATTCAAAAGGTCAATCACCGACACATATGGGACATCCCACTAATCGATGAAGATGACCAACAATTGGTTGAAGATGTGTATCAAGACCAAAATTCGTTCGAATCGATTCTCACTCCAAAAGTGCCAAACATAGAAATAGAGAATTTGGTCCGAAATGATGTTGAGCCAACAATAGTTTTGAATGTAAACTTATCGAAAGAAAATCTGGAAGATGGAGAAAATGATTTTATTTGTGATGGTACTTATGAAGATGTTGAGGAGGAAATAAATAGTGAGGAGGAAACATGCAGTGAAGATGACTTTAACAACGATGATGATGATAGTGATTAATAATGTTGTATGTGTTTTATTTTATTTTTTTGAGTTCTTTTGAATAGTTAATTGTATGTGTTTATTGAAAACAAAAAACTCATTGTTAGTGTCCTTTCATATCCTATTTTTGTAATGGTTCACTTATTTTTTATTTTTTTTCTGTTAGGTTAATCATGTCAGAGCAAGACATTGTATCGTCACCAACAATACCTTCTGATGTAGCATCTCCCCCTGGTTTGTGTTTATTAAAAATCATATTTTTTTTCTATTTGCAAACTTAACTGTTTTATATTTAGAGTTGTAGATATCATCATTTATTATTATCTTAATCATTTCCATTAAGGACTAGTAATATGCTAATGTGATTTACTTTATCTGTTTATGTTTTATTTATAGAAGAAGTCCAGGGATTGCTTTGAAAAGAATGTTCGTGGAGTCACTAGAAATTTAGAGCTACAAAAGGAATTTGAAGACAAAGGGCCGTTACCAATACAAATCACTCCTGAACTTAAGCAAGCAACTGGGAAAAATGCTTCTTGGTTTAATAATCTTTATGGGGAAATGTGGGGCTGTTGTACGCGAGCATGCACCTCTTGATGTTAAGGGTTGGAAAGAAATACCTCTTCAACAGAAAATGCCTATGTATCAAAGAGTCATGGTATGTAAATACATAAGACTTTAGTATTTTTGTAATTGCAAGCCTATCTTAATTCACATCAATATCTTAAAGTATTATTTTTCTCACTTTTGTTTTGCGGAGAGAAGTTTCAAGTTAATCCAAACTCAAGGCATGTTCGCAAAGTAATTAACCACCAAATGGGCGCTTCCTATAGAACATGGAGATTTCAATTAAATAAGCACTTTAAAAAGGTAGGAGGTTATAGTGATTTGGAAAGTGCTAAAAGTGAAAAACACGAGACAGTTGAATCAGAAGAAGAATGGAAGAAGTTGTGTGATTACCTTGCATCTGCTGAATTTCAAGTAAGTTGTTGAAATTTATCATTGTTTAAGAACAATTTTTATTGTATGTGTTTTATTTTTCCTTGTCATTGTTGGGTGTGTTAGTTATTACATTTTTTTCATTAGCTTTTGATTTATTTTTCTTACATGTTTATATTAAAATCAATTGCTAAAATGAATGTACTGATTGGGTAGTGTGATGAGGGGGTTGTAGTGCATTGAATACCTGAGTGTTTTGGGCATTATATTGCCTTATATATGTAATGGAGCACCGCTCACTGCATATATTAATTCTTAAAAATTCATGTGCACAATACTTGTATGGAATTGCTGATATGATGATATTATCTCTATTGTAGAATATGTCAATTTGCTAACTCGAAACCGTTCGAAAAGAAAGTACATGCAAACGAATGGATCGGTTTCAACTCCTAATCATCAATTGCGTTTGCACAATGAGCTTTTTTGTGGTGTTGGCCATATAGAAACTTTTAAGAGGAACCACACTACTAAGAGGGGCGAATGGCTGAATGATGAATGCGAGAAGGCTTATGTGAGTGGTTCAAGCATATGTTTCTAATAATATTTTATTTCTCTTCTAACTTCTACATTTTGATGCTTATTTCTTGTGTGGTAGTTGGAGATGGTAGAAAAGAGGCTTAACAACATGTGGCCTCCTCCTTTAGATCATGTGGATGAGCCATTTGTCTCGGACTTGAACATATTGAAAGATGTACTTGGCCAGAAATCTTCATATTTGCGCGGATGGGCTAGACTAGCGACTACGCAGAAAACTTCAAATAGAAACAGGGATGAATTCAATAGTGAACCTGATGAAGAATCAGAAATTGCATTACTGAAGCGTGAAGTAGAAGGCTATCGTGAGCGGTTTGAGACTATTGATGAGATGAAGCAACAAATTGCCCATTTGGAAGAGATCATACGACGATATTCTCAAGGAGACACTCCACCTTCTATTGATGCTTCTTGAAAGAGGCCTATTAGATGCTACATACTAAGTACTTTAGGAGTTCATTCTAATATGCTTATGCATGTTGCATAGTAGTACTGGTAGTAAAAGACTTAGTGCAGTAAAAGACTCAGTGCACTTCATTAGTTGTTGTTGTTGTTGGTGTCTTAGCTATGATTGTCATATTTAGGTAGGTCATGTGGTGATTGGTCAAACTTCTTGTGTGGTTAAGTTGTGTGGTTAAGTTGTGTCATTTCTTTTTAATGTTGTTGTAATATGTTTATAGTTGTTTATATGTTGCTGAATAGGTGGATCCATTGTTATCTTATGATATGCACTACAGATGGTTGTATATCTGATTACCTGTAGGGGTTAATCTTTGGGATGTCTTCTTTGGAAGAGAAGATATCCCTGCATTTCTTTTAATTAAAAAAAATGCAGCCATGCAGGGATATTTGTTATTTGCAAGGAATGTTGTTGCTATTCAAAGTTTGACAGCTACCTTTCTAACTAGTTGGATGCTCTGCTACATTTGCAAGTAAAAATGTACTTTTAGTAACAAGTTCATTGTCTTTAGTAACCAAGAAAATTGGTAAGTAGTTATAGCTTTTTTACTAACAATGTATTTCGTAAGTAAAACTATGCTGCATTATGATGATAATTCTTTTTACTTACAATATTCTCGTAAGTAATAACAAATCTTTACTTGCAAGTTGAATAATATTACCAACAACAATATATTGTAAGTAAAAGTAATGTGCTTTACTTACGACTTTTATTGTAAGTGTAAACTTTTAGCGACGAGCTTGTACTTACAATGCCTTTACCAACAACATTTCGTAAGTAAATGTTTTTACTTACGATTTTTAGAACTTTTACTAACAATCATGTTTGTAAGTAAAAGCCCATTTTTTTGTAGTGTATATTTACATCTAATTAAATAAATCCACAACCAAAACATGTTTAAATAATTCAAATCTAATTAACCCCAACGTCCAGCCTCACTGCTACCAAACCCCGCGTTGGCACGTTCACCGAACTAAAACCCCGACTCACAACTCGCCCGACAAGTTTATTTTAAATGCATACCTATGATAACTAATATATCATACTAATAATGATAAATGAATATTTATGCATCACGAATTAACGATTACGTAGCTAAACAACCCTTTTCTTTACTAGAAAGATGAGGACAAGCCGCTTTTCCTGCAGTCCTCCTCAGTGAGGTTGGCAGTCAACATTTTCTTTTCTTTCTTTGATTCCATGCATCTATTATGGATATAGATTAAAATTTGGCCCCCTACTTTGATGCATCAATTGCAGGTTTACGTTTCGTATACAACACCTAGAACTTGCACTTGGAGAGGCTGACTGGATTCAGAGTCATGTGATAGCTTTCTGATTGCTGAAGGAGTGAAATTATAAAACTAATTACTTTCGATTTGCCGAAATAAAATAAGAATCATTTACAATAATAATCAAGTTTTCTTAGAAGCTATTATAAACCGGACTCGATAATTACGTTTCATTTTTGTGGGATTAGTTTATGTACATGACTTAAGAGTAATTAAATCTCGGATCTCAATATACGCGTGGGATACAGTTACCCTTTGATCCGCTTTGCTTCACTCAAAATATATAATTCCATAAATAGTCAGAAAATATGTGGAATCCACAAGATGTTGGCCATGAAATATTAATTCAATCTTAGACATTTAAGAGTTGTCCAATACGGTTGAGTAAAATTATAAGAAAATCTTTATGATAGCTAGTAGTGGCATTATAGACACATTTTTTATGATGGAGAACCCTAAATATTTGTTTTCTTTTATGCATTTTAAAATGAGACTAATGTTCGAGAATCCTATAAGGATTGGTTTTTTAATTTAAACAGTTTCATCATTATAATCATGCCGGCCTATGAACAAATAAAAAAAGAAAAAAAAGAAAAACAAAACAAGAGTCGAGCTATGTGCACCTTGATATCCTCTTAGGGTACCCTATTGATCAGGGTGCCCCATCAATTTATCAAGGCACCATGAGACTTTTACCAAAATAGCCCTAGTTTGTGAAGTAACTCACCCCACTGCTTAAGACACACATTAAAGTGGTCTCGATCATGTCTTGTCAAGACTCGTATTATAGTGTCGATCTATATCAACCGATACCCAAATAAAGTGGTCAAATACCTAACTCGATGGGTGACCACCGAGACTATACAAGTGGTCTTGGTGGCCTTGTAAGACATGTGTGTATATCTCGGTTGACACCAACTGACACGAAAATCTATGTCTCGGTCCTATATGTCCGAGACCATAAGTTTGGTCATTTCCACCGAGACCTGAAATGTAATGTCGTGCTATGGACACTCCACCGATTACTCAAGGCACCTCGGTAGGCACCCCATCGATTACTCTGGGCAACCCGGGGTAAATTTATTATTTTTTAGAACCAACATAAATAAATAAAAAGTCGAGGTGCCCTGAGAGGATACTAGGGTGCATATAGCAATACTCAAAAACAATATATTTGGTCCCTTACTACGAAAAATATATATACGTCATGTGTCCATTGCGCATTTTTTTATCATGATGAGATAAATACAACTTACAAGTTTCTACCAAAAATAAAATAAAAATTACAACGTACAGGCTTATCTGCTCATGTGTAGTTTCGAATGTTGTATGTTCTCTTATTTTAGGAATGCGAATTCAATAAGTGGTTTTCCGGTCCTATATAAACACACCTTTGATTGCATTATATCCTCAAATTGTTGATTAAGGTTTGCCTTAATAATTACAAAAATGGCTGAGAAAAGCAAGGTTTTGGTAATTGGAGCAACTGGGTACATTGGAAAATTTATTGTGGAAGCGAGCACTAAATTAGACCATCCCACCTTCGCTTTGGTGAGAGAAGGTTCATCAATTTCTCTAGAGAAGCAAAAATTGTTGCAGAGCTTTGAGAGCTCTGGCGTTACCTTGCTCTATGTAATGATATCACATCTTTGCTCTTTTAGAGCTCGGCCAGTAGAAATTAAATAAC
This sequence comes from Stephania japonica, assembly GCA_039657345.1. NCBI lineage: Eukaryota > Viridiplantae > Streptophyta > Magnoliopsida > Ranunculales > Menispermaceae > Stephania > Stephania japonica. The sequence goes on along the minus strand of CM077559.1, from coordinate 8,858,320 downwards.
ATTTTAAAACCAATTTTAAGGAAAAATTAACTTTGTTTGTTTACAGGGAGATGTTGGGCACCATAAGAGTTTGGTGAAGGCGATCAAGCAGGTTGATGTTGTGATTTCAACTGTTGGGCCCTATTCGTTACTGGAACAGATTAACATCATTGATGCCATCAAAGAAGCTGGAAACGTTAAGGTAATTGATCAAACCATATAAAACACTTTGAATTACTTATAGTCACTTATTAATCAGACCTATATGACTTACTAATGCAATTGTTTTGATAAAAAAAAATGGAATTGCTAATTAAAAATTATAGAGATTCGTACCATCAGAGTTTGGGAGCGATGTGGATCGCACTCGTGCTGTTGATCCTGCCAAGTTTGTCTTTGGAAACAAATCTCAAATCCGTCGAAGAATTGAGGCAGAAGGGATTCCTTACATCTACGTTTGCAACGACTTCTTTTCAGGCTGTTTTCTGCCTTCACTTGTACAAGTAGAAGATACAAAAGCCCCTCCTAGAGACCGAGTTGTCATTTTAGGTGATGGAAACACAAGGGGTAGGCAACAATATTACTAAACCTTCCATTTTTAATTACATTATATATATATATATATATATATATGTATGTATGTATGTATGTATGTATCTTATAAATAATGAAAATCCTCCAAAGTAGTTAAGGTGAGGCTAAAATAGACTTTATTATAATTTTAACTTCATTTATCCAGTACAAAAAATATTTTTTTCAATTCAAGTCCTACCAACAAAAAAGGGTATTAAAGTCTTTTTATATTTTATTTATTAAAATGAACTAAATTTTTTTGTTTTGATTGTGCAACATGGTGATCGATAAGTGTAGATATAGAGATAATTAACAACGGTTTCAAATTTTTTTTTCCTTTTTTGCGGAAAGGGGCGGTTTTAATATATAGTTTGACTTCAAATAAAAGATAACACTATTTTTTTTTTGTCAAAAAGATAACACCTTTTATAATAACAATTTAAAAGAAAACATGTTATTTAACTAAAAAATGTTACAAAGATCTCAAGGGACATCAAATAAAAATTTTCATAATTTGAAGGGATTTTCATAATTGTGATTGAGATGATTCTTGTTTAATTCAAGTTTATATATTAATTTGGATATTTCAATCCTAAACTTTTGCATTGCATTGTTTATATATAGCATTTGATACCTACTCTCTATCACACGCTCTCTCATCCACTCTAAATCTCTATTCAATTTCTTTCTCTCTCATTCATAGCTTAGCTCTCACTTTTTCCTTCATAAGCATGGTAAATAGCTTTTTTTTTGTTGAGTTAATAGATAGCTTAAATTCAATTGGCATCACAAAAGCCAACATTATCTTGGTAGAATTGACAAGCGTATTGTGGTCTGTTGTCATTGTCGCCACATCAAACAAGTGTTGATTTGGTACTTGATCATGTGATCTTATTATTTTTTAAAGTTCAATCTTTTTTTAGATGATTCCGATCCTCTTATTAATTTGTTTCTTATTTCATGTACATGATGTTCTCATTTGGCTTTTTTCTTTTCTTAATACAACTCATCTAGGGTTCATATTTATAACTTTCATTGAGTTCTACAACGTTTTTTGTTCATTATTTTTTTGTTGATTCTGAACATATAGAATTTAAGTCTTACGAAACACTAACTTCTTTGCTAATCCCAAGCCCGAAAAGGCGGGGCGAAAAGGTTTAATTTCATACCAATATAAAGCCAAAAAAAATGATATCTTCATGCCTGTTAACTAGTATATATATACTACTACCATGAGAACCAAATATATACTCATGTCATGGGTACACTATTTACAACTATTGGATTCTAATCTAATACATTAATTGAGCGTCATAAATGCACAAAACATTTAATGCACAACACATTTTAAGAGGTTTCCATGGCATGGTATATATTTGGGCTCCATTGTAAAAGAACTATATATATATATATTAATCAAGTATGTTCTCACATATGCCAATTGTATGCCAATTTGAATCTTGTATGTATACCAGCGGTTTTTAACAAGGAAGAAGACATCGCTACGTACTTAATCAAAGCTGTGGATGATCCAAGAACCTTAAATAAGACCTTTTATGTCAAGCCTCCAAACAATATGTACTCCATTAATGATTTAGTGTTACTGTGGGAGAAGAAGATTCGTAAAACCCTCGAAAGGGTGTACTTGACAGAGGAACAAGTACTAAAACACATAGAAGGTTAGTAGGAGCAGAGATTTTATGTAATGTTAAAAGTTAAAACTGCTTGAATTAATGTTTCATTGTTGATGTTGGTGGTGCAGAGGGCAGCAGAGCAGAAAAAAAAATTTACTCCATTGGACACTCAATTTTTATAAAAAGACACCAGACCTACTTTGAGATTGAGCCATCGTTGCAATCTATGAGTCTTATATAAGACTGTGTTGTCATGAGCTTAATTTATCCTGAAGCACTTCCAAGAATAAACACATAAGTAGTACTCTTTCTACTACTGTGGATGAATTTCTGAATCAGTTTGTGTGATTAGTTGTTTGCAATCTATGAATCTTATATAATGGACTATGTTGATCTCAATAAACCATGACAACCTTAATACAAGTAATTTAGTGTAGTTATAGACCCGTAATGTACGCGGGTCTTCGCACTTCCTGATGTCGGTAGCCAAGGTACGACCGTTGACTACTTTCCTAACCAATTACGCAACCTGATCGCTAGTGCTCCAGATTTAACGCATTGGTCGCATTACATCGATTAGTGAAGGCACTACACCTAGACAACCGGATCGCAAGTGCTCCCGATTTAGCCTAGATCCCTAAGGTATTTGATCGGTCCCAAAAGGGTCTAATCAATTGGTATGGTCAATTGCCACTAGTGTGGTCTTATCGCACAAGCACGGGTGCTTACGACTCACTGACATGTAAATCAAGGTTTAAACTAGTGTTTAACCTTAATTATTTAAATAATACCAAAGAAAATAAAATAATAATGAGAAGCTTGAAATTAAAATATATAAATCTCACAAATTCATTGAATATGCACAGTTGAACCTCCCTCGCAGTCTTGCCTAGGCTATGAACTTAGTCCTTCATGGTTGAAGAACTCATAGTACAAAGAAAAAAAAAAGAAAATGGAGAGGGAGAGAGATCCGTCCTTGAGAGGAGAGAGCCGATCCTCTTTTTTGTCTTTTTGTTCCGATCGTTTCTTCCTTTCTCCTCCTGGTCGTTCTCCATCTCTATCTACATATATATAAATATATAAATATATATATAATATCTATATATATAATAATAATCGATCTATATATATCCTATATAAAACTAACAAATCTATCCACTTCCAATTCTCTTCTTCTTCTTGAACGGCATGCCGTAATGTGTGGGTCCACCAAAGCCGCCTCGAGATACGCGTTAGCACGCTTTTCGATGTATAACATATCTAGGCATATGTATACTCCATTTTGCATAGTTTTTCAGCCCGATTTCAATCGCGCAGTCTATAATACCTGAAAATGACAAATACAGATAATTAGACTAATATTTTGGAGACTTTACTACAAAAACACTTAAATACATAAAAATATTATGACACTATTACCGACTTATCACAAACCATGGCATACATAAGGCTTTTGTGCAACTTACACACTAGATGCTCCTTACCAGCCTCTACATATCCCTGTGGTTGCTGCATGTATATATTTTCCTCCAAGTCACCATGAAGAAAAATAGTTTTTACATCCAACTGTTCTAAATGTAGATCCTCTGCAGCAACAATGCTTCGAATAGTTCTAATTGTAGTCATCTTGACCACAGGAGAAAAAATATCAGTAAAATCAATACCTGTCTTTTGTTGGAAACCTTTTACTACCAATCTGGCCTTGTACATCTGGGAACCATCTTGCTCCTGTTTCAGTCTGTACACTCATTTGTTCTGAATCGCCTTCTTTCCAGTTGGAAGCTTGACCAAATCCCAAGTCTAATTTGTGTAGAGAGACTTCATTTCGTCTCATCCATGGCTTTCTTCCATTCTTCCTTATTCTCGACTTGCATTGCTTCCTCATAGTAATTAGGTTCACCACCATCTGTGAGCAACAAATAGTGTATGGATGGAGAGTAACGGTCTAGAGCATTGATGGTTCGTCTTTCACGTCGAAGTGCAATGGGTGGTGTCACTGGCTCCTCCTGAAATTCATGTTCATCAATGTGTTCAGTAACACTCTGATCAGGATCATAGAGAGGGATATCATCAATTTCAAAATACTTTGATCTTTTTGGTTCCCCTTTCTTCTTGATCTTATCCTTATACAACACATCCCCAATGAATATGGCATCTTTACTTCTGATCACCTTTTTACTCTCAGGATCCCATAGCTTATAATCAAAACTATCAACTTCATATCCCAGCAAGATGCAAATTTTTGACTTTGCATCCAGCTTTGACCTCTTTTCAGCATTGATATGGACATAGGAAACACAACTAAAGTTTCTTAAGTGTGAAAGTTTTACTTCCTTTTTTGTCCATTCCTCCTCAGGCAGTCTGCAATCAATTACGGTAGATGGTCCTCTGTTGATCAGATAAGCAGCAGTATTCACAGCTTCAGCCCAAAACTGTTTAGGTAGCCGAGCACTCAACAACATGATCTTAGCACGTTCTATAATGGTTTGGTTCATTGTAACGACCCGAATTCTACCTGACCCGACTCGAGGACATTTTGGTAATTTAATATTTTATTTGTGTTTGTCGTGATATAGTATGTATTATATATTATCACAATTTGGTGAGACTCAACTTGATAGTGTGTGCATAACAACGAAGACCTCAAGTCACAAATTTATTGAAGAATTATTAAGTAAGGGCCAAGACTAGGGTTGTGCACAAAGTGTGTCAAGTTTGGAGTGTTACAAGTTAGTGGGACAAATGGACCCAAATAAATAGGTTTCAAACCCTAAATTTTCCTTAACCAAATATAAAGGGGTTAAAACCCTAATTTGCTAAAAAAAAAAAAAAAAAAAAAAAAAAAAAAACAAGAGAGAAAGAGAGTAGGGATTGGCCGGAGTAAGAGCCCATGGGAGGAGAGATCGGCGGCGGCGGCAGTGAAGGCGCGAGGCGGTGGTTTCCGCGATAGCAGCGGCGTGGCTTCGAAGATCAAGGAGGTACTCCTCTATCACGATCACACTTAAGAAGAGGGGTGGTTCCCTCCACCCCTCCGCTTTCACTTTTTCCTCCAAGGCGGCCGGCCAGAGAGAGGCGCGACCTCCCGCCGGCCGCCGGAGATCCCCTCCGTCGTCGCGTGGAAGCGACGGAGGGTGGTGGTGGTCGGGGTCGAGGAGGGGAGCTTGTGCTCCCCTCCACATTGTCGATGGGGGAAGATGAACTTCCCCCCCTAACCAGGTTGATCTGGTCAAGGGTCGATTGACCCTGGACCGGTTGACAGTGGTCAACCGACCCTTTGACCGGTTGACCAGGGCCAACCGGCCCCCGGACTCAACCAGGGACCAGTTGGCCCCGCACTATGATTTAAGGGGCTGAAATGTTCCGGCCCCTTTACGGCAGCTTCATCGGGGGCACACACGCGCATTCCGAGGGACTCGACGAGGGTCCCACCTTCGAAAATGCGACATCGGGACCCCGATAAGGGCTCTAAACAACACGAACCCGCGGGACCCACACTAATGGGTCCCTAAAAGTAAATGAGTTAAAGAATTAATGATTTTGTAATAGAATATGCATTGATATGTTGTTGTATGAATTGTCTTAGTGACACACGACGACACTCACATCGAGCCTCGGGTGCGCAAGGAGTGGTTTTAGGCGTGTCGAGTACGGTGTAAGTGGGGAGCTTGCTTAATTATCAAATATGGCATGAATATTAGTTATGCTTAGGATTCATAATTTGAATTAAAGACTTGGGATTTATGGGTTGCGTCGTGGTATTGGCTCGAATTTACGAATCTATGGAATGTAAATGCACTTGTCATTCATGACCCTGTGGGGTGTGGAGTTTACCACCGAGGGTCGTTAACACCCCAGGGTGTGGAGTTTACCACCGAGGGTCGTTAACACCCCAGGGTGTGGAGTATACCACCGAGGGCTTTACTTGCTTAAGTGAATTCATAAGTATGTCACGTAGGGACATGAGTTGGAGTTACCTTCTCTTGTACTCTTGAGACATAGAGATGTGCATCGGTGATGGCTTGGACGAATCTACTGTTGATTTGATGGGACAAACGAGAGGGCACATAAGGCCATGTGTGCTAGCCGGTTGTTTCCATCACTTTGAGAGTAGGAGAATCGGTCACCGGATTCTTGCCAATATCTAGTTCGCATTGAATGGAACATCGACTTATCGTATTATTATATTTTATAGTACATAATCTCACGATACCCCTCCTTTGTATGAAAGTTTGAAATTATGAAATGATTTGTCAATCTCTTTAATGCTATGCATGATTATTGTTGTTATAGTTTGTTGATTCATTATAAGTCTATTTCTTATGAAATCCTACTACTATGTTATTAATAAATGAATCCTTGGTTGTTTTCAAATACATGTTAGACTTTCGCATGCTTATTAAGTATTACTTGCATATTTGATGGTTGGGCGGGTTTTCCGCATTACTGAGCTCCGTTGGTTCTTTTAGCTCACCCCACTTACATCTCAGGTATTCACGACAGCGCTAGGATGAGACAAGGGAGAGACAAGCTTGAAGTCTCCTCTTGACGTGAGTTTTGTTGATATATATTATGTAATATTTGATTTTGAAACTATTCAACTGGGGTTAAATTTAAAATAGATTTTTGGGTAGCTTAAATCCTACTTATCTTTAGTTGATTCACTTTAGAAATTTAATAAACTTATTTAGTGTAAATAAGCAGGAACCCATGTATAGTTTGTGAATGTTCTTTGAACTTAAATCAATTGGCTTTAGGATGTCTCTTTTTATTTATTCCGTAATTATTATCCTTTGTTTAGCCAATGTACTTTCCGCAGGTTTATTTGTTTAGGCGTGCCAGACTGTTATTTGGGTCTGGTTCATGTATTGGGTCCAAGTGGCGGTCTGGGCCGGGCGACCCGACCCTAGGTCGGGGGCGGGTCGTCACATTCATACACTCAGCTATGCCATTCTGTTATGGTGTCCTTGGTACTGTCTTTTCTCTTCTGATGCCATACATAGCACAGTACTCATCAAATTCCTTGTTACAGTACTCTCCACCATTATCTAATCTCAAGCATTTCCGCTTTAGACCTGTCTAGTTCTCCACTAGACATTTTCACTTTTTAAAAATTTCAAACGCTTGAAACTTATTTTTCATAAAGTAAATCCAGAGCTTTCTAGTCGAATCATCAATGAAAGTAATGTAATAACGAGAGCCATTAAGGGAGGATACCTGTGAAAGACCTCAAACGTCCGTGTGCACAAGTTCTAACTTTTCAGTTTTGGGAGTTCTGCCCTTTTTAGAAAAACTGACAACTTTTTCTTTTCCAACCACACAACCTTCACATAGAGACAGATCAACACATGACAATCCATCTAACTTCCCTTTTGACACCATTACCTTCATTCCCTTCTCACTCATATGCCCAAGGCGTTGATGCCACACCTTTGCACTGACCTCAGAGGAGGCCATATTCATGAAGTTTTTATTGAGAAATCTGTAGAGAGTACCATCTCTCTAACCATGTGCTACTACCATGGCACCTTTTATGAGCTTCCAAGATGTTTTAGGGAACTTCATCTCAAGACCTGCATCATCAGTATGTTGGCTTACCGAAATTAGATTTCTAGCAAGTTTTGGCACATGTCTAACTCGTTGCAACCTCAACTGCGTCTCATTTTCTATTCCTATCAGCACGTCTCCTTTACCGATTATGTTACAGGGTTCATCATCGCCAATGTACACCTTGCCGAAATTGCCCTTCTCATAATTAAGGAAATATTCTCTGTTGGAAGTAGCATGAAATAATGCACCAGAATCTAGTATCTAGCAGGATTCATCTTTACTGTCACAACACATGATCAGTGTTTCATCTGGACTTGATTCGTTTGAGACATTCACCGAGTTGCTGTCTTTGTCGTTTTCATCTGCCCTTTTCTTTGGTGATTTACAGTCGCACTTGAGATGACCTTTCTTCTTGTAATTCCAACCTCTTGACTGACCTCTTCTAGATTGTGAGCGTCCATTTCCTCGGCCATTCGACCTCTTTGAGGATCTGCCCCGTTCCTCAGTATTCAGGGCGCTATTAGAAACATCATCAGAAGAGTTGTTTCTCCTTCGTGTATCTTCATCAAGAAGAACTCCCACTACATCCTCAAATTTCAGAATATTGGACCCTGATGAGTTGCTTACAGCCATAACCAGACCATCCCAACTATCGGGTAAACCCGACAAAATAACAAGAGCCAATACTTCATTATCAAAGATAATACCCACAGATTCTAACTGACTAGTGATGGTATTGAAATCACTCAGATGCTCTTGTATAGGTCTACTTTCAGGTTTCTTCATATTAAACAACCGTTTCATTAAGAATACCTTGTTTGACGCCGATGGTTTCTCATACATCTCGTGTTAGGGCTTTCATCACATCTTGTGTGGTCTTCTCTTTGGAGATGTTGAAGGCTACCGATGGTGACAGTGAAAGGCGAATCGCACCCAAAGCCTTTCGATCCAGGATTTCCCAAGCCTTGTCGTCCATATCTATAGGTTTGTTGTTCTTGCCACCGAGCGGTAAGTAGAGATCCTTCTAATATAGGTAGTCTTTGATCTGCATCTTCCAAAATTCGAAGTTCGAACCGTCGAACTTCTCAACCCGTAACTTCCTTTCTTCTGTCATTACTCCCACTTGAGAATAACCTTGCTCTGATACCAGTTGTTAAGATTTTGACAGAGAGCAATGACAATAGCAAAACAAGAAAAAAGAGAAAGAGAACAAATCACCAAGAATTTTATATGTGGGAAACCCTCTAAGGGGAGAAAACCCACAGCCGCCAACACAATCTTATTCACGATTCTCACAACTCACACTTTTTACATCAGAAGAGATATATATACTTATAGGGAAAGTAAATCCCTATTAGAATACAATAGTAAACTAATCAGGCCCACATACCTAACAGTAACAACATAATATCGAAGAGTTACTTATATATTAACCATGATACCTATCATTATCGACATCAATCACGAGAGAAATCCACGAGTGCCCAAAACTCCAATGGCAAAGTCTTAGTGGGTCCCTTTGTGTGGCCATCCGAGCAGACATTGATGCTCTACGCATTCATGTAAATCGATCAAATTCGGAAGGTTTGTGAACAATTTGATTTTCCATTAATTGATCTTGATTCGGTTAGGGTGGTTGGGTGATCAATCAATTATCCAACCAAATAGAAAGGTTGGGTGATGATGTAGCGTTGTTTAGGTGCCATCTCAGTAAGTTTTGAATCCAAAAACAACGTAGGATACAAATTAAACAATTTGGAGAGGTTAGGATATTAATAACAAATTTTAAAGGTTGGAATATGATAATAAAAGTCTTAAAAGGTTAGAATATTTTAACCAATGTGGCCTTATAATAATAATAAAAAGGAGAGTTCATGTGAAGACTCAAAGATGTAAATTTGACTCTAGAGGCATGTAGTTCAGTAATTTTCCTTTAAAGCAGCCAAGGCCATGATCCATTTTTTTTTTATGAAAAATTAAGAAGAAAGTGAAGAAGAGAGTGTATGCGGAGAACGTGAAAAAGTAGGAAGCAGACAGTGGTAGTCAAAGAGGCTTGATTGATCTTCTGTTTTGTTTTCATTTGAAGTAAAACACTAATTATACAAGTCCTGATGATGATTACTTGAATTAATGTAGTGTTTAGCAATGATAGGTACATTGGATTGACTTAATTAGTTTCTTTAATTGGCTAACTGATCTATGCTTCAGTTCCTTTTAGGCAGTTAAGTTCTTTGATCTTGCAGTTAACATAGTTTGAAACATAGGGGGTTGAATTTCAATAGAGTGCTTGTAACTGCAAGGATTTCTCTTTTGGGTGGTGCTGATGCACTCTTTTGCCAAGCAACTTATAACTGATTAGTTGAAAATTTCAAGACCATATTGATTAATTGGATGATTGGATAAAGATTAATTATATATGCTTCTTAAATACTTCCCCCCATTTCCTGGATAACATGACTTCAGTGGTCTCAAAGTTTTTTTAGCATTATTATTTTTGCTCTTGGTGCTCTCATATTTGTTTGCCTCAGCATTGCCTGACAAAGATGGGAGGAGAAAAGCAAGATTTTGATTATAGGAGGGACTGGGTATATTGGGAAGTATATTGTGGAAGCAAGTGTTAAATTGGGCCATCCTACATCCATCTTGCTGAGAGAATCCACTGTTTCTGCAAAGGATAAACTAATAGAGTGCTTTGGAAACTCTGAAGTCGCCGTGCTTCATGTGCTAATCAATCAATCTTTGTTTTTCCTTCCTTTGTTTTCCTGTTCTGTAAAACGACATTAGGATTGCTTTGAAATTGGTAACTTGTGTACCTGTTGATTTTCTAGGGAGATCTTTGCAATCATGAGCGCTTGTTGTCGGCAATTAAGCAAGTCGACATGGCGATCTCAGTGGTTGGGGACTTGTCACTGCTGAAGGATCAGATTACGATCACAGCAGCTATTAAGGAAACTGGAAATGTTAAGGTAATTTGAAATGCACAATCAAATAGTAACTAGTGTACTATTGTTTAGCAAATTGACTGTTCCACTATATAACTTAAAAAAAATAAAATAAAATAAAAATCGGGACTTGTAATTACAATTGCATTGTCTTCAAAGGAAATGGAATGGATGGTCAAAGAAATTAATCTGTATTCATTTATTCAGTCACTGTGATGTGCCTTTTTTATCCCTCTCATTGCCATTGCTAATTGTGATTTGCTCCGTCGAAGTATAGGAGGCTGAAGGGATTCCCTACACCTATGTGTGCAATTTCTGCACGGCGCGCTATTTTCTCTCTTCGTTTGTGCAGCACACAAATGCCACTGCACCTCCGAGAGAAAGGGTTTTCATCTTAGGAGACGGAAACACACAATGTAAGAGCCAGTTTTAATTATCATTTTCTCTTCTTCCATATCTTAGCATACTAGTTAACTTGCAACAAATGCAACTATACATGATTGTAAGAAGAAACAAATCCCATTGGGCGTCCATGGCCATGGCCTACTTTGCGCGGTAGACCTCCAAACTACTGTGAACATCTCATCCTGTGGAAAGAGGTTTACCTATTACTGATCACGGTCATAATTTATGTATGATGGAAATTAAAACTTATTGCCACTTATTTTTAGTTTTTAACATTCATTTCTCGATTAATCATCAACAGTTCTTAACACGGAAGAAGATATTGCCACTTACACCATCAAAGCAGTGGATGATCCAAGAACCTTGAACAAGATTCTTTATGTCAAACCACCCAGTAACATTTACTCCTGATTTAATATCGCTGTGGGAGAAGAAGATTGGTGAGACCCTAGAAAGGATATACATCCCCGAGGAACAAGTTCTGAAAAACGTTGAAGGTAAGTATCAACAATGTCATTTTGATTACGCCTTGAATTTCGCTTTAGCTTAATAAGCTGATTGAATAAACATATATATTTTCTTCTTGTTAGCAGAGGGCTCTTTTCTTGACAAGAAGCATTATTCAATGGGGCACTCTATTTTTGTGAAGGAAGATCAAACACACTTTGAGATTAAGCCGTCATTTGGTGCAGAAGCGTCCGAGATGCATCTGGAAGTGAAATACACCACTGTGGATGAGTATCTGAATCAGTTTGCCTGAGATATTGACCACGTGTGGTCAAGTCATTTTTTTTTAATTGTAATTGTTGTGGTGGCGGTGCCTGTGTTAATAATATTTGATACAATGCATGCATCGTCTACTCTATTCCTTATAGCCATCTAGAGATATGGTGGTTCTTCAATGTAAAGTCTTCTCTTTTACCTAAAAGAAAAATCTAACTAAACCACAAATTACGTTACGTCAATCATTTTCTTTTCACTATAGTCCATTCTTTGTGAAATTACATCCGTACGGTTATTTTTCTTTTTTATTCGTAAATTACTGTGGTTTTCTTTTTTATTCTTTAAGTAATGTATATCGCGTTTACGAAACGCGAAATGGAGTGACGTGGAATCGCTCCACGTCATTTGAATGGCGCCTCTTGGAGAGGCGCCATCTGCACCACGTCACCTGCAACACAAATGGCGCCTCTACAAGAGGCGCCATTTGTGCTGCCACCTCTCCTCCATTTGTGCTGCCACCTCTCCTCACATCTCCCGCGCATCTCCCACACACCTCACGTCTCCCACACTTCTCCCAAACGTCTCACACACGTCTCACACTTCTCCCACACGTCTCACACGTGGTGCTCCCCCACATGCACACCACGCATGCATGCACTGCATGCGTGGTGTGCATGCATGCGTGGTGGCATGCGAGACCACACATGCATGCATCTCGCATGCATGCGTGGTCTGGCATGCATGCATCTCGCATGCATGACCTCGCATGCATGCATCTCGCATGCATGCGAGACCACGCATGCATGCATCTCGCATGCATGCCGTGGCACATGGATGACAACTTCACGGTCTTCACGGGCGTAGTGCAGAGAATATCTGCAAGCACCGACCCGTACAACCCCTATCGACAACCCCTACAACCCCTATCGATGACCCCTACGGTTAAAAGTTGGTTGGTGAGGACGGTGAGAGATTTAAAATAGAGAGAGGGAGAGAGTCAGTGAGGTTAATGAGAAGAGAGGGTTCGAGTAAGTGTAGAGCAGTGAAAAGAGAGGAAGAAAGTGCAGAGAGAGTGAGATCGAGAGAAGCGGTGTGAGGGAGAGGAAGAGTTTGTGTGGAAGAACGAGAGAGTACCGGCGACGGTGAAGGCTACGACGAAGGCTCCGGTGTAAGTGGAAGTGTGTGTGGGTTGAGTTTGTTAGCCGAAAGAGAGAGAGAGAGGGAGCAGTAGAGAGGGAGAGAGTGTGAGAGAGAGAGAGCTGCCATAGGTGTCGTGAGAGAGAGAGGTAGGGAGTTACGTGGAGGGTGAGAGTTTGTGGAGAAAGAAAGAGAGAAAGGTAGAGAGTGTGCGAGAGAGGGTGAGGTGCCGTGTGAGAGTGTGAGAGAGGGGGTGAGAGGTGCCGTGAGAGAGAGAGGAGGGTGAGAGTGGCGTGAGAGAGAGAGGAGGGTGAGAGTGGCGTGAGAGAGAGATCGGGGGGAGAGTTTGTGAGAGAGAGTGAGAGAGTGAGAGGTGTTGTGTGAGAGAGGTCGAGACAGTGAGAGAGAGAGAGAGAGAGAGGACGAGATAGTGAGAGAGATTGAGAGAAAGAGAGGTCGAGATAGTGAGAGAGTGAGGACGAGATAGTGAGAGAGAGTGAGAGAGGGAGAGGTCTTGTGAGAGAGAGAGAGAGAGATAGTGAGAGAGAGAGAGAGAGAGAGAGAGAGGGGGAGAGAGGGGAAAAGTGTGTGGTAACAACACAAAAAGAGAAGGAAAGAGTAAATGGGTTTGGGTTTTGATTTGGGATTGTGTTGAGTTTGTTAGCTTAGAGAGAGAGATGGAACAGTTGAGCCCGAGAGTGTTTATGTTTTCATGTATTTAGCAAATGATTCGTTGTTGTTGGGAACGTTTAGCCGAGATAACCGATATTTTTAATTATTCTTTATATTAATATTTTATTGTTGTTTAGTTTTCATTTTGAATAAAATAACTAAATTTATTTTTTTTTCACGGGGAATATTATTTTTTTTGTAGGTAAAGGAATATCAAATTGAACAACAAATAGGAACAAAAATAGTAAGAACGAAAATTTATTTATTTATTTATTTAATATATTTATAGTGTAATAGATTTTTTAAGAAAATGTGTTTATTGCATGGTGTGTGTAATTTAAATGTTTTATTTTTAAATAGCTAGTAAAGAATGTGAATATCATAGTTAACAAAATGTTACAAATATTAAACCCCATAGAAAAATTAATTTTTTTGTAGTAGTGGCCGTAGCTTATTGTGTGTAGTGATAAATGCTTGATAATTATTTGACATATTTTATAAGTGAGTGACAAATCGACCCAAAGATAAATATTATCTCGTGTTATTTATTATCGTGTTTGATTATTGCGACAAGATATTAATTACAAGTTAGTATTAATGGAGTGTACGGTGTATACACTATTAGTCGCCTCACCATCTCCAACAACGACAAGAAGGAAAAAATCTTTTCCGACGAATTTAATTTGTAAGTAAAAGTGTTAAAATTGTAAGTAAAAGTTTTTAGTTACAAAATGTCGTTGGTAAAAACATCGTAAGAATAGAGTCGTCCGTAAAAGTTTACACTTACAAACTTAATTGTAAGTAAAGAGATCCTTTTTTTACTTACGAACCCACCATCATAAGTAAAAGTATATAATATCTGTTAATAAAATTTCTATTCGTTTTCAATAATATTTATTAATATAACTAGATTTTTCATTTAAATATTATTTTGTTTAATTTTTATGCCTTTCATTATTTTTTCACGTTAATTTAATGAGTTTCGTTTTGGTATAAAAAAATTTAATGAGTTAGAGAACTTAAATAAAATACAGTTAAACTTAAATAAAATACAGTTATTTATTCTTGATTATTATTCTGATCACTTTTTCATCAATTTGACAAACTTTGTCTTATTCGGGAGCCCAAAGCTAGCTAGAGTAGATATAGCTGGGTAACCAAACAATGTACCAATGCTCCTTCAACCAACAACTAGAAAGAGAAGAAAAAATAAAGTTAGACAGTTTAAAATTCATTTATAATTTTTCTTCATTACAAAAATTAAAGAAATTAAAAAAATTGAATACAACCTTAAAAAAGCCATAGGATGTTTGAAGCTTGTAGCGACTTTGCAATAGGCTCATGCATCTTACATGCACCCAATTAATATGAAGAAAATAAGTTGAAACGTATAAAATGCATTAGGATTAATCAACAAATGTAGGTGAAATGCAAATCAAAACCTTTGTAGAGATTGCATGTACTGACATGGATGAACCCATGAAATTAAGAGACGATGCAGAATCGAGATGAAGTGCAAGACGCAACAATGTTAAGAGGAACTCTTTGATGATTTGCGACGTGATGAAATAGAAATTAGTTGTGAGGTCAACGTGAGAGATACGACCGTGAGCCTAGGAGATAGGGAGAGAAATTGTTGGGTTTTTAACTTATTATTTTTGAAACAACGTGTGTGCATTGGGGGTAGGATGTAGGGGGTTCGGGTGTGTGTTCCACGTCCGTGTTCGAGTACGTAGCAAGATCCTTATCATTTTTGTGCCTATCTTCTTATTTTTGATATATTTTTTGCCTATCTTTTATTTATTTTAGATTTATCGAAAAAAATAAAAACCATTTAATTATTATTTACTTGTACAAAAGACAAAAGTCAAAATTAAATATTATATTCTTGTTTCGTCCCTTTTGAGTGAAAGCTTAATTTATTAATTAATTATATTCTTCTTCTTCATCTTTTTATAGTTTGGTAGTTTCCCTTTTATTGAGTATATATATTGTAAGTAAAAATACATATTTACTTACAAAGCTATACATATTACTTTCCTCTAAGATTCATAAGCAAAAGTTAGTATTTTTACTTGCAAACAAAAGTAGTTTATATAAATATATTTTTGTGAGTAAAAGAAATCATATAACTCACTAAAAACTATTGTTGAATTGGGTCGATATTCACTTAATAATTATTAGCTTTTGCTTAGAACTCATGAGTCATAAGTACAAACAATACTTTTAGTTACAATTATATCAATTTTTTTTTCAAACTTAAGAGTCATAAGCAAATATGGACTTTTACTTACACTTTTTATATTCGTAATTGAAAGTTTTGTAATTAAAAGTCGAATTTCTTGTAGTGCTGATAGTAGACTATAGGTGTTGCCCCGTCCGGATATATTTATTTCCAATTGTTCGGTCAACTATCGTACAATGAAAAAATCATGCCACTACTCATCTTTCAATACGTCGGACTATTCTTCTCCCTCTTCTCTGGCCACGACCATGCAAGGAAGTAGCTAACTTGCTAACTGTGACCACAATTGATCATATTCGAACTCACTATCTACCACTTGAAGCTTCGATAACCACTGATTAAGAATAATAACATTATAGACGATATATTTACTAAAAACAATTAAGCATTAGTGTATAACATGACCCTTTTACAAACAACATCTCGTTAGAGAAGCATAAAACAAGAAGTGATTGTTGTCCATACAAGTATATAAATGATGTAATGTGTGTTGGCGATCAATTATACAACACCCGTTCAAGAAGTGTTAACTCCTTCCATTATAAATTAAATCAAAGTTAAAGTGAAAAAAAACCTCCGTTTCTCCTCCTCACTGCCAAACTCGAACAACAAGTTCTCAAGCAAAATTCAAACACGAATAAGACTTCTCACCGCCCAAATGCCGTAGGCACCATCTTCCTCTTTGTCAAATCGAAATCACCCTAAACTAATGTAACACGGAGAGGGAGAGAAAAGAAGACCTTCGAGAGTGCAGAGAGAAAGAGAAGTTGTTGAAAAATTACTACAAGATGCTCCATTTTGATATAGGAACAAGAATAATTTTTGATGAGGATTTATTGAAAAGTTCGGTCGTGCCTCAAATCCTCATTTTGATCATTTCTTCGCTTGATATATATGTAATTTTTTTACATTATCAATGCGGTAAATTATGTAGGTCATGGAAGGTAGGAACATCCCGTTTCACTTTTATGCATTTGGAGAAATTGTTAAGGTTTCGCAAGGCATTGAGTACAATGAGACCCCCATCAATGACCATGATTATTAAGTTTGGAACGAATAAACATGAGTTGATGGATCACGTGTATAACGCGTTTGATATTTCGTCCATCGAGACTCTCATTACGATGACGTATCGTCACGTAATAACTCATCCATCGGGTTCACAATATTTTATCCCGTGTCGTTGCAAGACGAGACCCACTTCGAGTTGATGTGGTCAACAAGTGGCGAATCTACCATTATCGGCGAAGGTAGAGATTTATTTAACCTTCGAGCCAATCGAGCCTTATCAAAATTCTCTTGTACATTCACAAGTGGTAGAAGAAAATGTGGGCATGACATGCCCCGCATCAATGATGGAAAGATTACGTATGCAATCGCCTATAGGTGATGTTGTGCAAGATAGATTTGTTACTTCGATTGATAATGACATTAGCGCCCCAGTGATGACCGTAACGAGGACCACGACAACGACATTGACGAGGACGTATGTCCCCTCGAGGATCTTTGCGCCATCGTTAATTGGGAAAGTATAAATATTGTTACGAGACGACCCAACCTACGAACCTCCAGAGGCGGAAAACTTGCAAGATGATGAGCAATTTACAATTGACGAGGAGGAGTGGATGGAAGAAGCAAGCGATGAAGAAGATTACCAACCATTGCCGGTGTATAATGAAATTGATTGGGAAGTGGCTAATTCTACTGCAACCCAACGTTCTCATCATTCGACTGGTTGGGACATGCCTAATTTTGAGTTGGAAAGAGGAATTTTCTTTGACAATAAGAAAGACTTGCAGCATGCCATAAAAGTGTGGCATGTTAACAACTATTGTCAATACCTTGTTATGGAGTTAACTACAACCTTATGGTCATTGAAGTGCAGAAGTGCGCCGGAAGCTGGGTGCATGTGGCGTCTTCGTGCTTGTTTGCGAAAGAAGAAACAATTGTGGGAGATCACTCAGTTAGACGAGCCGCACAGTTGTATAAATCCCGGCATAGAACGCAGTCATGCCCAACTCGACGCCAACATGCTTGCACGTGAGATACAAAGCGTTGTCGAAATAGATCAGGCAATTGCTATCAAGGCCTTGAAAGAAATGATTAAGCTAAAATACTCGCATGAAGTTCCTTACAAGCGAATGTGGGATGCTAAAAGAAAAGCAATTGCAAATGCATTCGGAGATTGGGACGCGTCATATGCTACGTTACCAAGATGGTTGGCAATTTGTACATAATAAGAGCCCAGGGACGAAGATTGAGTGGTCACATAGACAATGGGTGCGAGATGAGATCGGGACGAGCATCCTCAATTTCGTCGTGTGTTCTTCGCATTCGAAGTATCAATCGAAGGGTTCAAACATTATAGGCCTCTTCTCTGATTGACGCGACATTCTTGTATGGCAAATACGGTGGTAAGCTAATGATTGCCCTATCTGTTGATGGTAATGGACATCTACTTCCAGTTGCATTTGCAGTTACGGAAAACGAATCAACCGACTCGTGGGGGTGGTTTTTGAGAATGTTGCGCAAACACGTGACCGATAGAGATGGTATTTGTATTATTTCGACAGTCGTCACTGGCATTCTCGAGTGTTAACACACCCGACAAATGGTTTTTGTCCACCAAGAGGATACCATCGTTATTTACTGCGACACTTGACCGAGTAATTTTAACACGCATTTCAAAAATGATTCGTTGAAGAATATCCTATCTCGAGCTGTGGTCAACATCAAGTGAGGAAATTTGATGCATGCATGGAGCGTTTTGCTTATTTGTCATCAGGAAGTCCTCAGTGTCTTCAATATGTGAATGTCATTCCCAAGGAACTCTGGACTCAATCGCATGATGGAGGCCTGCGGTACGGATGGATGAATTCTAACGGGGTTGGTATGTATTCGATAGTAGTTATGTTTGTTATCCTATATGTGTTTTAGCGTGCTTGATATTATCGACACGGCATTATCTTACCATTGTAGAATGTTTTAACGGTGTATTGAAAGGGCACAATTCTTTTAGATAACAACAATGGTTCAAATGATTTACTACTGGTTGGTGACATACACCAACCGACGCAAGCCTTGAGGAAATCGATGAAGCAATATCGCACGGGCTCAATTACACGAGATATGCCATGGATAAAATTGCATATTATCAACAATCTGCAAGGAGACATTACGTGAAATTGATAAATCGCGACACTGGTGAGTTTGAGGTGCTCACTGGACGTCATGGAAATCGTATGCATAAAGGCAACAATACACAGATTGTTATCTGAGGAAGCTGGTATTGCAAATTTGCAATAAATGGCAATCGTTTGGTTTCCCTTGCTCACACGTGTTAGCTGCATGTGCTCATATTCGAATTGATTATACACAATTTATTGAGCAATACTACAGGATGGACGTGTACGCACGATGCTACTCCTCTCAATTCAAAGCCATCCCCGATGAGAAGTATTGGCCGACTTTTGCGACGAAGATTTTACCAGATCCTAGGTGTAGACGTGGCGAGAGGAGACCAAAGGGAACACGAAGGCAAAATGAGATGGATCTTCCTAATGTTTCGAGGACCTTGCGATGTGGCATATGTCATCAAGAAGGACATAAACGAAGAACATGTCCGAATAGAGATCGTGGTCGAGTCCCTACTAGGAGGAACCGTTGCAGCGTTTGTCGTGCGAGAGGGACATAACAAAAAAATTGTCCATCCATATCTCAACCCCAACCCCCAATCCAAACCAATGAGAGGATTTGTATTTTGTTTGTAAACGGTGTCAGTTGATAATTTCATAACATTTATATTAATATAGTATAACCTTATGTTACGTAAAGTAATAGATACGTATTTGTTAATGTTATAACTCATAGTAATGATTTGTTGTGAGTTTTAAAACTACTCGACCAATTTGTCTAATCACACAAGTTGTAGCGAGTACACATGGAACCAGGACCATCTGATCCTTCTCTTCTACGCCTCCAATCTACACACAGGTCATCGCAAGTCTGAAGGGGTCAGGTATATACATTTAACATGTATGTGCATAATATTTATGCAAAAATGTTTAATACACATATATATATCGACATATTTTTAAATTGTAAGGTACATGATACAATGCGCGTGCGAAGAAGACTGGGTGTTGTTGATCGACGAATTAATTACCATTCTTGAATGATCCCTTACCTACGATCTAGTGGCTTTTATGGTGTTTCACGCGTAGGATTTTTTAGACTTGACTGGGCTTTGATCACCGCTTTCATTGAGAGATGGCGTCCAGAGACACATACGTTCCACATGCGTTGCGGCGAGTGTACGATAACACTCCAAGACGTTGAGATTCAGCTCGGGTTACCAATTAATGGTATGCCTGTGACTGGAAGCACAGATGTCGACTATCTCGCGGTGTGTGAAAGACTACTTGGTGCAAGACCTGAACCACTTCACCTTCTGGGAATAGAGTTCGTGTTTCATGGCTCGAAGACAATGTGCCACCTATAGAGGATGATAGCAATGAGGAAATGGTTCGACGTTATGTTCGTTCATACATTCTACAACTTATTGGTGGTTGTGTGTTCGCTGACAAGTCGAATCAATATGTTCATTTGATGTTTCTTCCGTTGCTCGAGGACCTTCAAACAGCTGGACAATATAGTTGGGGAAGTGCATGTTTGGCATATTTATACAGGGAGTTGTGTCGTGGATCTCGCTCGATGCGCACGAGGTCGCTGGTGCGACAATTCTTATACAACTATGGGCCTGGGATAGATTTCCATTTATAGCACCAAGGCGCAAGCCTGTTCCTAGAGGTCGACCTCGAACGTGTGATGAAGTATACATGCCCAATGACGTTCCTTTGGGATATCGGTAATAAAAATGTTTCTCATGTTACTTTTAACAATTCATTGGGTCTTTTTAATTTACGACAAATTTATTGTTTTGTATACAGATGGATAGTTGCATTTTCGTAACTAGGACTGCCACACACGTTATATCATCATTTCATGATGCACTTGACACGAGAGGGAGAATGCGAGTGGAGTGGCAACCATACGCCGATGTCATCGAGTCACTTCCACAATTATGTACTCAAGGTCACGGGAGGCGACGTTCGACGTGTCCTTTAATTTGTTTCCATATAGTTGAATGGCATAGACCGGAAAGGGTCATGAGACAGTTTGGGTGACACGGGTCGTGCCACCTCTGTTGTGATTTTGACACACGTCTGCACCGCGTCCAATTGAGAGGACACCCTCAAGAAAATTGGGCAGTGTATCAAAAAAGATATATAGAGTTGTGGGAAAATCGTAGTCATACGATAGTCACGATACAACAAGAAGGGGAACACGATCACGAAGAGTACATGAGGTGGTACGAGATCTATCACCGGGTGATACATTGGACATGATTTGGGCTCTACGCGAATTCTCGGTAACGTTGAAACTATAATGCTATTATCCTCATGAGTCATATTTAAAATTGTTAACCAAACACTGCATTTTTTTGTATATTAGTCTACATTTGCGCGTCAATTGGAGCGAGTGTTCTCTGATGACGGGGTCGAACAAGGCATGGTTGCTCTACATGAAGGCATCAGAATCTTAGATGAGGATGAACGGCAAAGGACTACTATGTGGAATGATGAAAATGTAGTTGAGCCGGACATAGATGACGGAGCAGCATCTCAAGAAGAAGAGGAAGAACAACAAGAAGAGGATCAAAGCCTAGCAGATAGAGGGAGGAGAAGAAAAACAACGACGACTCAGACTCTGGGTGAGAGCAGTAGACGTTCTTCTCCACCACCTCCAACTCGTCCAACACCAAGAACGTCAGAGACTATTGGTGAGAGCAGCAGACGTTCTCCTTCGCCACCTCTAACCCGCCCTTCTTCTTATGGGTACTCTCCTTTGCCGGCCCCAACGCAATCGGATGCTCATATGTTTTTGCCTAGGACACCGAGCATGAGTGTTCATCCATATCATTTTGATCCATATGCTCCTGGGCCATCATCTTCGTACATGGACCATAGAATGCCTACACATTCAATGCATGGTTCATTGCCTCAATACATGCCAAGTCCATTTACTCCGCCATATTATAACTACAATATTCCATATAGTGGAGATGGCTCATTCAGGCCCTTATTAGGCATGCCACCTCATGTTCCTTTCACCCAACCACATACGGGAAGTCGGTATATTGGAATGGTTCAACCCCTATCTTTGATAGCACGGTAGTAGAGGTCAATCGAGCCAACACGAGGAAGAAGTTCAGTCGAGTCATCAAGCTCAACAAACTCAGCCGGACGTGCAAGCACGGAGAAATCCACGTCGAAATAGAGTACGACCAGTTTGCCACACGGAGGAGCAGCGTCGACGTCGATAGAAGCTGCATCATACCTTTGTATGAGTGGGTTGATATGAGTGTTTAGGGTCCCTTAGATGTCATGGAGATGGGGTTGTACATTTGGATGAAAGGCAAGAACTATAAATACAAACTCCTAGCCTTTTTGCTTCACATTTGCATGTTGTTTTCAATAAAAAAATGAAAAAAAAATTGAGCTATTGGGGACTTTTATTTGCTGGAAATTGTAGTCCTTAGGAGGTTATTCATCATCAAGAACGCGATCTAGTTATATACAATCAAGCATCAACCTTAAGGTATGCTCATATCCACTTATTTGCATAAAAGTGAGTATACACGATGATACTTTGAATTGCATAATGGTCATTTGTGTAAATGTTTTTGGGTCTTTTTGGTGTCGGATAGTATCAACGTTTAATTTACTGAGACTAAGTACATCTAATATAACCTAGATTGTCACCAAGAAACTTCAAGAGATATATATGAGTCCATATGAGTTTGTTTGCGATAGTTTGGGTGACGAGAGGCCTATTGGACTAGGAACTTGCATGAAAAAGTGAGTATACGATGATACTTTGAATTGCATTTCATTTCCTTTTATTACTTATTGATTTGCGAGTCTTTCGACTATATGGTGCCTTTGTACTCTAATATAATGATATTTGTTGATAATCTTTACTCTTTGAACTTGTTCGTCGTGATATTGTTTTGTTGATGCTTTCATTGTATCATTTCGTGTGCTCTATGTCTTCATTTGATGTTTTTAATGGTAAATGAGCTTTAAATAGCATGCTATTTAAGTAGGTTTAAGAAATCAAACCTAATTAGTAAATTTAGTTACACATTTGTTTGTTCATTTCGTAATAATTGATTATGACATTTACATTTGTTTCTAACTTACTCTTGAACCTTAAAAAAGTCATGTCAGGCAGAAATAATGCATCGTCATCTGGGGACGGATCTAGTGGACAATCCAGCAGACGATCTAGTGGTCGCAGAGATCGTCCATCTCGCGACGTGGATCGTTCGCTAGTATGATCTCCCGCTAATGATGTTGAGTCTCCGCAGCGTCAAGAGCAGCTCGTTCGACAACGGCTTGCTCGGCGGCGTTTGCTTACCTTCGACAACTTTTTGTCCAACAACAGCTTTCACAACATCAATCACAATTATTTCAGCAGTATCCTCGTCCGCCTTATGCGCAGCACCCCCACCAGGGCCCTCTCCTTCAGCAATCGGGGCCATCTTTATTTGGCCATGATGATCCAACCACTCAACAAGCTTACTCCTCTTTTTTGGCGTCGCAACTCCCTCCACCTATCGCTGGTCACGTTACTTCTAGAGAATCTACCCACGCATCTCCCTCCCATCAGCAGTACTACCAGCATGTCCCGATTGCTTCCTTCGAATCTAGTATGCATGCCTCCCCATCGAGGAGTCATGATCATGTCGAGCCTGCATCACATTCGTCCAATACTTCAAGCCACCCTTCGAGTGAGCCATCTATTAGTGGTGCCTCGCGTAGATCACAACAAGACGATGAGCCGGCTAGGGCCCAGAGACGTAGAAGTAATGATGACCGAGGCGCGCGGGCGGGTGTTTTTGACAAGTAAAAACTACGAAAGAATTGTAAGTCAATGAAATATTATTACGTATATATACTTACGTTTAATGAACTTACTATAATATTGGTCTAACTTTTTTTGTAAAAATGTAGTGGTACTTTCTTGCATCCGTCATCCGAAGTGTCAAAGCAAATGACGCGGATATATAAATTCGATTTACATAAGGATGGCTCTTGTTGGGAAACGGTTCCCAACCATATCAAAGAGCAATATTTTAACGATTGGGCGGTAAGAGATTTTTAAATAAGAAAATTAAGTTTCTTTTACTTAGCATATGTTGAAGACTTTACTTTCTATTATTACGAGACTCATTTTGATTGGAGACGATCGGATGACGCTATGGTCAGACATTTGTATGACAGGCAGATTGCCACTCGTTACGTTGACTTTGTTAGTAAGATGGTGAGGAAGCCGACAAAACCATCACATGTATCTCTGGAGGTTTTTGAGCATTACAAGAATATGCGGTCTACTCCAGAATATAAAGCAAAGTCAGAACAAGCGAGCCGAAATCGGAGATCGAGAGGTGGGGGACTGGTTCGGGTTCGTCATGTGTGCACGGAGGTGGAGCCATATCCATCTATGAGCATTCGTTGAGACTGGTATGTTTTGGGGCATACATACATAGATACATACATACATATATATACATTAGATTCATATAAGTTTCAAACTTAATTTTAAGTTAAACATATTTTATAGGAGAAGGAACTCGGTAGAAAGCCGACTGCTTTGGATTTATGTTTATATCTCCATACAAGGAATCATGATGGCGTCACTTTCTCGGATCAGAGAAGCGAGGCGATTGTCGTAAGAAACTACTTGACCATAACTGTTTTTTGTTAATTATAGGTATCAATGACTTATATGACTTGTCAATGTTGTTTAAATTCTTAATACAGGCGACTATACACGAAAGGACCAGAGAGCTTTCACAGTTGCAGCCAGACACTCCAATTGATGAAACAGAATTATATTTGGAGATTGTGCAGCGAAATGATAAAGGCCGGAGATTTGGTCTTGGTTGGACACCGTCAGGGTCTAAGATGCGTAGACATGATGAAGCTGGATCTTCTCGTCCTATATTGAAAGATGATGAGCCATTTGAGCAATTCAATAAGGAATTCGAGGAGATGCAAGCAATGATACTAAAGATGCTTAATGACACGTCTGTAAGTCGCGATCAATTGCTTGAAATGCAAGGACGGTTACAACGCATGGAACAGGGTTTCATGGAGAGATCAGCTGCACAAAAAAGGCAATATGATGTTAATGATGATGATGTTGATGATGATGATAACGCTCACAATGACTCAACGACCGAGGATGATGAATGATGATTTATTTTTCACAACATCCAAAAAGGTTAGATTTTTTTGGTTCATTTTTTACTTGATACTTATAAGTTTTTTTTATTATGAACCATTATAAATCTTATGAATTTATTAGGAACCATTATAGAAACATAAATCATGTAAACAATTTAAGTCTACCCCTTTGTCCTGTATATTTTTTTGTGCTTTATAGAAAATTTTGTAGATGTTTAAGTTTTGTTTGTATTTGTGTCTAACATGTAGGGTATTGAATGTTCCACAAATTTCTATTTCATTTTTATAACTAATTCGTTAAGATCCTTAGTATGAGTGTCTTTAGCTGTGGAATTGGTTTACCGAATTCCAAATCAAGTTGGAACTCATGTTAATCTTTAGTATATGATCAATATGATCTGTTTTAGTATTGAAAATGTGATTCAAAGTTGTTAGTTATTTTACCGTTGCTTGTAGGACTTAGTCTAATTTAGTTACTCTATTTTTTGTTGAATAATTCTAGTTCAGCTCAGATTGTATTTCCTTAATTTTCTAATTTGTTGTTAAGTCAAAGCACGTGGATATGTGTCCACAATTTGCGCTTATTGGAGGTTTGATCAAATGCCAATATAAAGACAATCTCAGTTTATGAATAAAACTATCTTCAGAGAGTTCTTCTACTTAAATACTTGTATTCGGTATTGCTCTGTTTTTCAGTTTTACCCAATATTTAGGAGTGGACTGATTTTCTAATGCAGTTGTTACTCTTAGGGCTGCTTTGTAGTTGTTTTATCTGATTTTGGTGGTGAGCAAGTACTTGTTCTAGATGTAGATGCAAATATGGCCATATGCTATCTGTTTTGATATGACCTTTGGTGGGCTAACCATGAGTTCTGGTTAGTTCTGCTCAATATTGCTATGTTTTTCTATGTTTGAGATCAGTTTGTATTGAACATGTTCTCTTAAATATATGTGTATTTCAGTCTGCAGTTCATGTTTTTATTGTTTTGTCTATAATGGTTTGGTTAAAAGCTTAACATTCATATAATGATAATGGTGCTAGTTTCATTATTTGGACTTTTTTATGGTGATGGCATCAAAAATATTTCAGGAAGTCCATGTAGCATGCAAGCATTCGAGTTTGGAAAGGCTCATGTAGTCAGGCCTAAAGGGAAGCACAAGTCACAATAGTTTGGCTACATGGCATTGGAGATAATGGTTCAAGGTACACCGATTTGATTATGCAATGTCATTCATCTACTTGTGTTAATATTGGAAAGGTAACTCAATTCTATTTTTAATATCTTTCTTTTGTAATAAATTTGTCTACAACATTTGATTATTGTCTCTAAATCTCTTTATCATTTCATATTTGAAACCATGCTTTAGAGAATGGTGATGGATCTTGTTTTAAAGGTGGCTAGCTAGGTCGCATACATTTTAAGGCCTGGACTTGCAAATGCTTACTACTTGTATCTAGTAGATTCTTTTTAAATTTTGTGGTCGAGACGAAATGGTACCCATTGAACCGAACAAAGCCATTATGCGAGCTCGGCTGAGCTCGTATGTTTTGAACTTGTCAAATGGTTGCCACATTGGTGTTATCCTTATACATTGCGAAGCTTTGTTTGTGCCATTGTTAGTTGTATGTGTGAATTGATATAATTTTCTATTTCAACGATTTATTCATTCATGTTTTTAATAGTGTTGGATGTCTTAGATTACTCGACCAATGATTGCACGGTGAGGCCTAGGCGATTTGAGACAAAATTGACTAGGCCATAGTTCTTCAAAAGCTTATTACGATCCTTAAAGTATATATTGCAACATCTTTGCCTTCTTCTCTCTGTGGTTTTGAGTGATAGTCTCGTTTTCTTATAAAGAGAAATAAATGAACAGAATGTATATTAAATATGATATGATATAATGATATGATATGATATAACGATTTATAATAAAGAGAAACAAATGAACATAATGTATATTTGGGTTTACAACCTTATATGATAGGTGTGCGGGGAGGGAACATTTCTATTAGATGCTCATAAAAAATTTATAAGTATAATGAACAATTCTTTTATTATTAAAAGGTTATAGTAATGCTTTGAAATATTTTGAGAACTCTTTTAAAATATTTCAAAACACGTACTAATAATTAGAAGGTGATATGCGAGATAATAGTGACTTGGAAAGCGATGTTTTTGCACTTGACATAATGTGATATTCCCTCATGCGTCTTTGAACAGAATCTTTCTCAGAAGTACTTCTCGTCCTTAGAGAAGAGATGATTTAATTTTGTTTCATCTAATATTTATGCATTTCGCCGTTATATTGGAGGACACATTGGTAGTGAAGTTATCCTTGATTTTTTCCTATTGCGCGTTAAATAGGTAATGATGTGTTCTTTCCAGCCGTGGAACTACTAATTCCATCACAAATAAGATAAAATCATACAAATGATTAAATGGGTCCTAGGAGAAGATAATTCATTATATCAGTTTCAAACATCTAAATAATTCTAAGAATTTGATGATTTTGTTTGGAAGGTGAGAAACTTATCTCTTGTTGTTAGATATTTAGTTGTAACGTAGATGATGAGAAGACCAAGTTTTTTGTGTTCATTAGAGTTTTTGACAAAAATTTAGTTCTTTTTGGGTTGCCATAAATATAAATTTTGAATGAATATATATACCTATTCCAAACCCCGCTTAGCTCCAATAACACCGACAAATCAAATTATCACCCGAATTATACCTATTACCCGAATTAAACCCTAAACCCTAAATTAGCTTCAATTTGATATATTATGTCAATTTTACATTTTTCGACCTAAAACAGAGTCCGAATTTTGAATTTCTCATTTTCCATATAAAATCCTCAATTTCTATTTATTTCGTCAAAATACTATTTTTTTCATATTTTTCTCTATTTTTCTGTATTTTGTTTTTCCAATTTTTTCTTTTTTTTTCCTTTTTTTCTATTTTTTTTTCTTTTCTGGCGACGGGGTGCCCCAACAAAAAAAAAAGAAAAAGAAAAAAAAATGGAAAAAAAATCCACGTGTAACGAATGGCGCCTTTGGTAAAGGCGCCATTCGTTACACGTCACCCATTCCGCATTTAGTAAAGGCGAAAACTATTACTTTTGTAATTTTAAAAAAATTTAACTTATTTAAAGAATTTAAAAAAAAACAACCATACTTTTTGAAATCGCCCGCACGCATGTGGCGTCCTAGCCAGCAGTGGAATCGAGAAAAGATGTTAATTAATTAGGATTTAGATCAAGAAAAGATTGAGTCGTGTAAAAGCATAAGAGTAGTGCTACTTGGACTCATGAGTCCGGACCCTTAGGGGGTTTTTTGAAAATTTTTTATTTCAAAGTCATCCTCAAGCAATCAATGACTTCAAAATTATAACTTGTAACACTCCTTTAATATTTACAAAAATCTCAAAAATCTCCCTTTGAGTCGGGACCCTTAGTGTCCAAATAGATTTTTTGAAAGCATAAATAGGAAGAATAATGACAGGTAATCCCTGCTAAAGAGACCAGAAAAGCTAGAAGGGGTGGATTCATAAATGCCAGTTGAGTTGACTCTTCATCAATTATTGCTGCTTATAGAATTAGTGTTGGGGTTACTAAACAAGAAAATAACCCCTTCAACTCGAGAGACAGATGAATAAAATTCACTAAGCCACGAACTATGCACCAAATCAATCACACCGCAAAGAACACAAGATTTAAAGTGGAAAACCCTCCAAATCAGAGGGAAAAAAACCACGGGCCAAACTCTGAATAAATTCATTATATGAATAAAGAGTACAAGAATCTTAATTGAGGAAAATACAATATAACTCCTTCAAAGAACTTGAATGGTCACACCAAGATCTTGAAGAACTCCACCCTCAAATTGTATCTTTTCTTGATCACCAAGAAACCACCAAAGACTTTGCCGCGAATCTTCAGATTCAAGATCTTGATGTATCTTTAATGTAGAGAAAATTGTTGTTGCATTCACCGCCTTAAACGCACAATGTAGAAGAGATAAAAAAATTGCCAAAATATACAAAAGCTGGTTAATTAGAAGAATCACCCAATTCCTTAATTCACTCCAATTTTCTTTCCTATTTTCTCTCTCTCTCAGATTCCTATTCAAACTCCAATTTGTTGCTTTATGTGTTGGACTTTTTATTTTTATTTTGTGTGGAGCCCACACAAAAACCAACAATTAGAGCGGTAGAGCTATCCATGTATATATATAGTTGATAAAACCACACTTGATGAGAAATAGAAAAGAAGTGTCGTTGATTTTTCTCGCTTAGTTTGATTTCTTTGCATACATAGTTTGGTTGTGAACATGGAAGCGAATAGCAAGATTTTGATCATTGGAGGGACTGGTCACATCGGAAAGTTCATTGTGGAAGCAAGCGCGAATGCAGGGCATCCAACATTTGCATTTGTTAGAGAGACCACAGTTTCTGATCCAGCCAAGGTAATGCTAATCAAGCACTTTAAGAGCCGTGGAGTTGATGTTGTTTGTGTCAGTTTATCAACTCAACAGATCAATTAATTAGTTAGCTTGCCATATTTAGAAATATATAATGATGGAACTAATTAAATGCACAAATTAATTTTACAGGGAGACTTGTCATGAGAGTGTAGTGAAGGGGATTAAGCTAGTCGATGTGGTGATCTCGGCCGTTGGTCACCTTGAGTTGCAAGATCAAATTAAGATCATTGCTGCCATCAAAGAAGCAGGAAATGTGAACGTGTATATGATTCTACAAGAGTTTGCTAAGTTACATTTTTTTCTTACCTGTTTGAAAATTGTGCTGTACCTGTACTCATCAAAATATGGATGAACATCTCGAAAATATTGCACAATTTTTAAATAGGTGTGATTTAACTTTTAACGTTAATACGTTCGGGTTGATTGAGTTTTAGAGATTCTTGCCGTCAAAGTTTAGAAATGACCAGGACCACAACCATGCGGTGGAGCCAAGGAATAGTGTTTTTGCGATCAAGTTCCAAATAAGGCGAGCAATTGAGGCAGAAGGGATTCCTTACACCTAAATCTCATGCAATCTCTTCTTCTCTGGTTATTTTTTACCTTCTTTGGGACAGCTTGGAGTCACTGCTCCCCCAAGACATAGAGTTCTCATTAGAGGAGATGGCAATGCTTAAGGTAAACACTTTTTTTTGTTTATTTGACAAAACTTTTCATATTTGCAAGTGTCCACTATTTCTATGAGAGTCAATGGATATTATATCACGTAAGATCTTGATCATCAAGTACCCCTTAGTAACTTTAATTTACTTTGGCACCAATTTAGGGTTGGGTCTGGTAGAAGGAGCGAGATTGCCCATTACCCAGGTTTACCTGAACTCCTACGTAGTTAGGCCCATGGGCTTCAAGTAGTGGTGGTAGGTAAACCAAAATGTTGGGCCTTATGTGGCAGATCCATGTATAATGAAGCCCAACTAAAATTTTGATAGTAGAAAGTAGAGTGGTGTGAGCCCATCTAGGCTCTTGCAGTGCTAGTAATTTCTTTTGAAGTAACAGTACTAGTAAATAGTAGTTTTTTAATTACAACTATTTAATTAAGAGTATATGTGGTAATTAATTAATTAATATGATCATCTCATTTTATTCAGCAATTTATACAAAAGAAGAAGACGTGGGACGTACAACATAAAAGTTGTGGATGATCCAAGAATATTGAACATAACACTCTATATTAGATTTCGAAATATCTACTCTGTAAATAAGCTAGTCTCAATATGGGAAAAAAAAAATGGCAAGCCACTTGAGAAGATTTATGTTTTGGAGGAACAAGTCTGAAACACATCAAAGGTAACATTTTTTACACCTTTCAAATAAGGACAATACAGTCTATATATATATGCAGCAAATTATTAGCTAATGAAAACATTATGTGAAGTTCATTCAAAAAAAAAAAACATTGTATGAACGTGTAAAAAATGGAAAATGTTCCTACCCAAAAAAAAAAAAAAAAAAATGAAGAAGAAGAAGGAAAATGTGTACTTTTGGGGTTGCAGAGGCCCCGTATCCAGAAAATTTTGTGCAATCGATTGGGCACTCAATTTATGTGATGGGAGATCAAAGCAATTTCAAGATTGAGCCTGGGTTTGGAGTGGAAGCGTTGGAGCTTTATCCTGAAGTGAAGTACAGAACCGTTGATCAATTTCTGGATCAATATGTATAAATAAAATTAATCATTATTGGTGCAATGAGAAAGCCCTTCAAAACCACCAACTAAGTATGGTAGCTCAATGGTTTAGTATGTAGTCACTATAAACAGAGGCAGACCTAGGGGGTGGAGGGGGGGGGGGTGTCGCCCCTCCTAACCCTCAAGACCTCCTATAGTATCTTTATGTATTCGCTCGGTCTCCGACCCCGCCGCCCCCTAAGCTCGACATACGCTCCTTATATAATAAGTGTAGTGTTGTCAAAAAAAAAAATGTATTTAAAATGTATTGAGTGGGTATTTTAATGGGTATAAAGACGAGCTTGATTATTTTATATTGGTAATCACTTACAACCGTTAGTTTGTTATGCTAGTCTTTCATATTAATATATTTTTTCATTCAAAAAAAAAAATTAAGGTTAAAGTTCGCCCCCTAACAAGATTTTTGGTTCCGCCTCAAAAATTGAGGATTCAAATCTCCTAGTACAATGCCTAATATGTGTTACCTCTAGTGTGTAATTTTTATTTAAGTTGTGACTGGTCATTAAAAGCAATCTTAATTATTACAAAAATAATTAAACAATATTTGCCCTGCAGTTTAGTGCGTGTATCAACTTCTTTTTTTTTTTTTTTTTTTGGCAAGGAATGTATCAACTTCTTCATTTCTTTTGTTAAAAAAAAAATCAACTTCTCCTATTAAAAAAAATCAACTTATTGAATTTTTTTCCATTCAAAAGTCACATAGAGTGCAGATTGATTTAAAGTTGATGAGCTATGAGCACATTAAACTACTCATCCGAATAAAAACTTTTCCAACCTCATTTGCAAGACATGAACCTAAAACTTTGCTTGAGGGACTAATTCAAGCTCTATCCACTCCAACCAAAGATAGTACCTTAATAATTATTTCATTTTAGTTGATATCCTATATATATATATATATATATATATATATATATATATATATATATATATATATATAAAATTGATGCGTGACTATTAATAATGTGACAAATACTTATAATCGGCATGACCCTGGGTCCTTAACTCCTTATACAATTAAATTGTACTCTCTTTTTTTGGTGAGTTTTTTAATTGTACTCTTTATTCACGTGGGAGATGACTTCATATCTTGGATTATACTCTACTCATTTAATAATCAACTACCAAACGCGCATCTCTTTTTTTTTTTCAGAGGCGCATCCCTTGACTTTGAAGCAACTCATCGACATTATAACATGAGCAATGAAGGCCCATATAATCAACTATCACAGAATCATGAGTTGGAACATAACCTACAACTATAAAACAACAATAACAAAAGGGCATATATATATATATATGGATGCTTCTACCATGGGTATCAAAAAGATACCCATGGCATGAGTACCAATTATCAAACATGATTTATATATATATAAATCATGTCCCCCGCATACACCATGGACCAACAAGGCAACAAGGTTCGCGTAATCTCACATTATTTGCCATACCTGATGGTCACCCATCCCTCAAAATTGGATGGTCTTCTCTGCTTTCAATCCAGCATTGAATTTTAATGGTCTAATTCATCATCCTAAGATAAAACCGATGAAGTGGTAGCTCTAATGATTTGATATGTAATTACCCATTCATGAGGCCAAAGGTTTAAGCTGACTTTGAATGTGACTTTGAGGTGTCGTTGTAACATTTTCCTATAAAAAAATAGTTTAACAAAAAAAAGCTAGG
Source organism: Stephania japonica (assembly GCA_039657345.1). NCBI lineage: Eukaryota > Viridiplantae > Streptophyta > Magnoliopsida > Ranunculales > Menispermaceae > Stephania > Stephania japonica. Next base: position 8,825,239 of record CM077559.1, on the reverse strand, counting down.
AGATACAGCTAACTTTGTGACAATTTAATTAAGACGATGTTACATTGAAATTATATAAGCAGCAAATTATGTATGTGTAATTGTATAATTAAATAAATATAGAAGGTGTTTTCGAAACAAAAAAAAAATATAGAAGGTACAAAGTAAGAAGCTCCCATTTGTATTTACAGCCACGCCTTCTACTCGATCAATCAATATTCCTTGATCATTGTAAAGAAAGAGTACCATCTCTGTGACTGGAAGTAATGTTGAGGCCCTCGCACCGCGAGGGCGAGGGAGCCGGAGCCAATAGTTCCGAACCATTTCTTTCCGAGTAATGACCCTTAAACAATCTTCTATCTCTGATTTTACCCCCTACACAAACATTAACATGTAATTGAACAAATAAAATGATGCAAACAAAAATGACGAGCACTTAATTAAAAGAAAACATAAACTAATAAATTTATTAGTCTTACCAGCACAGTTGGCTAGATTATTAGTGGTGGTAGTTCTGGGTTTTGTAGAGGCAGACCAGATGACAAGAGTTGGGGTGATGATGCTGATCACAGCCCACATGAAAAAGATCAAAACAAAAGCCCTTCTTTTCATGATATTTTTCTACATAAACTGATAGTGATGATGATCACCAGTTTTGAATTCTATATATATTTGTACTGGGACTATATAACTTATGGGTAGCGAAGATTATAGATGGGCGTACCAGACTTCCAGTAAACATCTTAGCTGGCCATGATTGGCGAACTAATTAATAAACTAGATTTCCAAACTCTATAGAGGGTTTGCTAGAGTTGAAGATTTTGATTCTAATTAACACATCAATAAGTGGTTGGAGGGTTGTTATTAGTGAGGCCCATTAACACCCAAACCTTATATACTTAACAACTAGTAGTATTTTGTTAATTTTCATCCAACTTCGTTGCTAGTGTCACTTTCACATATATAGTTATAATTAACATGTACAAAGTTTTTTTTTTTTTTTGGATATCATGTACAAAGTCTTATTTTTCTTAATAAAAAATAAACATGTACAAGTCACTTTGTATTGTATTAGCCTAAAATAATGTGTTTAGCACGATTCGAGATGCATCTAACCATAAAGAAGTGTCTAATTGTACGTGCACTTTTTATATCCCTGTGAACTTCAACTTGGGATTTTTGTTAATTCAAAAGTAGTGTGATTAATCCGCACCAACTAATTTATTTGGCATTTTGGCTTTTGAAATCGTGATGGTGAGTGCTCCTCTTGTGATTAATAAAAGTACAATCGAAATATGTGACGAATGTGACAGCATGGCTGTTGAGTGAGAAAAGGTTTAACGATTAGTTTACCTAATCTCTATATCCATAAACAAGCTTTTTTTTCAGTTATGTACGTACTAGGGAAAACGATGTTTTCTATATCTAAAAGACTAAAACCACAACATTGATTAGAAAAAAATCAATTAGAATTTGCAGTTGTGAAGAATTATATTTTTTGACAATTGCATTTATTTTATTTTTTTTATAATTAAAAGTTGAGAAACTTTTTTTTTTTTTTTTTTTTTTTTGTCAATCAGCCTAGTAACCACCTTTCTTTTAATTATTATTATTATTATTTTTTCTTACGACACCCTTGATTCTAACATGAGGCAACCCAATCTTTATTTTTGATAAGTGACGTCTTCTTCATCTCACTTGAAATGATTTTGCGTCAAGTAAGAATTTTGATGTTAGTATATTTTTATGTGTGAAATGGGCCACCCCAGCTAGGTAGCATCATCTCTTTTTATATTAATAAATAGAGAAAAATTTTGAAACACAAGTAGAAAAAAAATCCTAGCAGCGCCACAGTAATAAAGTTCAAATTGTTGAAACACGAGTAGAAAAAGGCAAAACCCATCTTTTGGTCCCTGAACTTTCAACAATTTCTATTTTTGGTCCCTCAACTTTGAAAACAACACATTTGGTCACCCAACTTTTAATGTAGTAGACATTTAGTCCTTCCGTTAATTGGTCTGTTTAAATCAATGACGTGGCAATGATGTGGCGAACCAAATTGCCAAATAGGCGACTGAACCGGCCACGTGGCGCCACGTAACCGGTTCTTAGAAAACCGGTTCACAAAGAACACCCAAAACCCAATTCATTCCCAATTGCAGTCACACCACACCGAGCCAGCCCTAGCAGTTTCATCATCTCTTCTCTTCTTCCTCCTCGCGCTTGTCCAGCGATCGAAGGCCGCCTCTCCCTCCTCGCGTCGAAGTCGAAGCTTCTCCCTGCCTCTCCCTCCGGCCTCCTCGCGCTGTCCGCTCTTCAGTCGAAGGCCGCCTCTCCCTCCGGCCTCCTCGCTCTGTACGCTCTTCAATCGAAGCTTGCAAAAGAGGATTTTGCAGTGTGGGCAAACAACAATTATGGAGCCACAGCCTTGTTGATTTTGTTGCGACATTTGACGAGGCCTTCGACAAAGTTGGTCTTCTTGCCTAGTTTTAAAATTTGGATATTCTTTAATTTTCGTGGGTTGGATGTTTCCTCTTTTTCATTTGCTTTGAAAAGTTCACCGAAGTAGGCATATCAAACATTTTTAAATGTGATTTCTGTTATGCAGTTCATTATGCATTTTGTACATGAAAAATTATATAATCACTTGAAAAAACTAAAAGGAATCCAGCACTATCTATGGCACGTTAGCAATAAGAAAAGGTGTTCTCTAATTTTCTTTAAATGTGATTTCTGTTATGCAGTTCATTATGCATCTGCTCAATCAACTTGCCCGACACCAGTTCCTTAAATTAGCTTGTCAATTGGAGCATAATACCAAAATATGGTTTGATATGAGAATTTTATTGTTTGTGGTCCCCAATTTTGAGTACATGTATTATAGTTTTTTAATATATGTGTTGGTGTAATTTAATGAGGTTGCATTCACACTGTTCAATGACTTTATTGTGTCAATTTGTTTGTTTGTTCATTGGGGATATGCATTGTCTTTTTTATGATTACGATGATGATCATATTCCTTTGTAATGGTCCCTATTGGCGGACAAATGACGTTTACTTTTAATGACTAACTGTTTTTTACTTTTTTTTTCATTTCAATGTGGGCAGGTAAGGAATGGTTGAGAGATTGAGGTTTGTTATATCTTATGGGGGTGAGTTTAGAGGCAATCGATATATTAATGGGAAAAAGAAAGTCATTAGTCCCCATTTTGATGTTGACCTTTTGTCTTATCCAAATGTGATGTCGTACGTGAAAGAGTTGGGCTACACTACGATCAGCTCGTTGTACTATTTTAATTGTGCTAAGAAAGACTTTGTTGCAGTGAAAGACGATGTTGGTATTTTAAATGCTTGTGAGGGGAAAAGCAATGGGGATTTGCTAGAATTTTTTATTGAACATGTAAGGGGCACAACTGTTGTTAGTGGTGAGGAGCAAAATCAACCTTTTGTTAGAGCTGTACGCGAAGGAAGTGGGGTTGAGCGACACAAATGAAAGGCGATTCTTACGACACAAGAGGACCCATATGAAGAGACTAATGTTTATGAAAGCAATCATTTAATGCTTGAGGATTATGAATATGAGGATACTACTTTTGATGACATACTTTTTGACGTGCCAGTGTTGACAGATGATGATGAAGAGTTGCAGGAAGCTCGAAAAAAAGTTAGGGAGTCACAAAACAAACGGGGGAAGAACAAGAAGAGCGAAGAAGAGTTGCAAGGCCAAGGAGGAGAATGTTGGGTTGAAGGGAGAGAGTTGCAGGTTTGTGAGGGAGAACTACTAGGGGCTGAGATTGATATGGGGAATGATAATTTGGTTGGAGAACTAGTAAGTGATTATGAAGTTGTTGGTGCAGTAAATGATTTTCCAATTGGAGAATATAGTGATGGTAATGAGAGTGAGTACTTTGAAAGTGATGATATGGGGTCATATTGCAGTGAGGTTGATTCTGATGATGAGAGTGAGTTTGTAAGGAGGAAGAATCCTAGGGTGCGGTTCGACACTAAAGCCGAGCTTAGGTTTTACGTATTGGGATGATTTTCAGCTCTATGGATGAGGCACGACAAATTTGTAAAGAAATATGCCATAAAGAGGGGGCTTGGCATTAAACTAGTGAAGAATGATAAAACGAGGTTGAGAGCAAAGTGCAAGGAAGGGTGCCCATGGAAAATCTTAATCTCTATGGAAAGAAATGATGAGACTCTCACTGTGAAGTCCTATGAACACAAACACGAGTGTCAAAGAGTGGAGAAAGTGAGGTTTGCCAATTATAAGTATTTGGCTGTCCAACTTAAGGATCATGTGTACAATCAACCCGGCATTACATTGAAAGCGTTGACAACCATATGCCAAAAAGAGATAAAGTTGCATGTCAGTTTCTCCGTTGTGGCCAAAGCAAGACAAATTATTCTCACAGAAATGATTGGTGACTACCAACGTGAGTACGCTTTGTTGCATGACTATGTAAGAATCATCATCACTTCAAACCCCGGGTCAACATGTATAGTTAAGTCCAAGTATGGATGAGGGGGGTGATAGACCAACTTTTACCAAATTCTATGTATGCTTCGAAGCATGTAAGAAAGGTTGGCTCGAGGGATGTCGCAAGATTGTGGGACTTGATGGTTGTTTCATGAAAGGTCTATGCAAGGGTCAACTTTTATGTGCAATTGGGAGAGATGGAAACAACCAAATGTTTCCAATAGCATGGGCTGTTGTACAAGTTGAAAACACGACAACTTGGACTTGGTTCATTAGGTGCCTACAACGTGATATTAAACTCGGTGATGGCGAAGGCATTACTATTATGTCTGACATGCAGAAGGTAACATGTAGCTCTGGTTTACTTGATTTTCAAATTAATGTTATAGGCTTATTTTTGTTTCTCACGTGCAAGTTATAAATTTTTGTAGGGTTTAGAAAGTGCAATAAAATCAATTGTGCCGATGGCAGAGCGTAGGAGGTGTGCAAGACACGTCTATGCCAATTGGACGAAGAAATGGCGAGGTGAAGAGAGAAAGCTTGCGTTTTGGAACTGTGCTCGAGCTACGACTGTTTCGGAACTAAAGGTTCTCTTTATGTCTTAGCTCACTTAATTCTCTTGTTTTGGAACTCAAGGTTCTCTTTATGTGTTATCATGATAACAGGATAAAATGAGTAGATTGGCAGAGTTAGGCGTTGGTTGTGAGAAAGATGCAATGGGGTACGAAGTTGAGAAATGGTCAAAGGCATATTTCAATGAAAAGGTGATGTAATGCATGTATTACTTATTTATGATAACCATTATATTTATAAATACCTATTTGTTTGAATACTTTGTATGTATGTAAACACAGGTTAATTGTGATGTCGTTGATAATAACTTGGCCGAGACATTCAATAGATGGATTCTAGAGGCAAGGAGCAAGTCCATAATATCAATGTTGGAGGATATAAGGCGCAAGGTGACGAAAAGGTTAGTGAAAAAGAAACAAGAGGCTAACAAGTGGCATTTGATATCTCTCCTCGGGTGGTGTCTAAATTGGAGAAAAATAAGGAAAAATCTTTTGAATGGAGGGCAGAATGGAATGGAGACAATGAATATGAAGTGTCGAGTATGTACGAGGGAGTTGACAACCACAAGGTGGACATGAAGGCAAGAACATGTTCATGCAGAGAGTGGAACTTGACTGGAATTCCCTGCCCTCATAGTATATGTACTATTTACCATCAATCTAAGGCACCCGAGGATTTTGTGGCTCATTGGTATCACAAAGAAACATACTTAAAGGCATACAAGCACGTAATGGGAGTAGTTGAAGGCAAAAACTTTTGGCCTCAGACAAATAATGTTAGAATTGAGCCACCTCTATTCAAGAAAATGCCCGGGAGACCAAAAAAAATCGACGCAAAGACAAGGACGAACCCCGAAAGGTTAAGGAGAACAAATTGTTGAGGGAAGGGAGGATCATGACATGCCGAATCTGTAAATCAAAGGGCCACAATAAACATGCGTGCCCTTATAAAGCTGACGAAGTTGAGGTAAATTAATGTCGATTCTTATTTTCCTATTTCTATTTGACTTGTGTCGTTTCATGTTTAATGGCGTCCAATTTATCTATTACAGAGTGTACCTATTGAGAATGAAGAACATACAACCAATGGCGAAAAAGGAAATGAACAAGACAAGAACAAGGGCAAGAAAAAAAATCAACAAAAGAACAATGGCGACAAAGAAAGTCAACAAAAGAACAATTGTGAGAGTTCTCAAAGAAATACGGAGTCAACGCACGTTGAACATGTTCAAGTGCCAAAGAAAAAAAGGACAAGACTAGAAGCATTACACAGTGACAATTTAAGGCATGCTTCAAAGACAATTGGAAAGAGTCCAAAAGAATCAGCTGCACACTCTGGCTGTAAAGGATTTGGAGTATGCTACTCCAAAAATGGAGTTGTTACATGGCAAGTCAATATGAACTTAAATTTACTGGAAGCATACTTTTATTATCTATAATTCCTTTTTTTGATAAAATAGTTTTATTGTTCCATATATTTGCCTATTTTTTTGCTTTCATATATCTTTGAGAGGTTTTCTTTTCTAATTTGCGGACCTTAGGCATGAAACCAAGATATTTATATGGAGGAGTACGGAAGCAAGCCAAAGTTGTGCCCCCACCTGATACTTCTACATCTACTGAAGCACTGGCACAAAGTCTTCCATCTCGTCGTGTTGATTGTGGCACACAACCTAGGGTTTTAAAAGTCACTCCAAAACCAAAATGGAATCCTTAAGTGTCATCTCGTAATGTTTTGATTGCACAATTCTAGTTGTTGAAATTGTTGTCAACTTCTCTGATGCCTCTTTATATTTGATTGAACAATTCTAGTTGTTGAAATTTATATTTCCCATCACTCTTAACTTGCGTATTCATAACTCGATTAATCTCATATTCAATCACTACGTCATTATTATTAAAGTAGTAAATACAAGGTTTTCAAAATAAGGTTGTACATAAAAAAAGTAGTACATATGAAGGTTAACAAAAACTAGTAAATACAAGTACTGCGTGATATTAAACTAGTAGAACTTAAGTGAAGACAGTGTTCAAACTATGACATTCAACTAAACTAGTGTAATTACTTTTCGAATAATATCCAAATACACCATCCAATTGCACCTAGTACAATCAATTTTAATATAAAATATCGCCTATTCGATGCCTCAAGTTCTTGAGACAGCTTCACAACTTTTGACCTTAATAAATTATTCTCTGCTCGTAACTTGACGATCTCGTCCACGTCAACATGGCTTCTTCTTTCCTCCAATAAATTTGAAATGGTACCCACGAGATCATTTAAAATGCAAGATACATAATTTGTGAATTTATCGTCCATCCACAAGAAGTAGTCACAACCCTACAAAATATATGAAACAAACAAAATTAAACTTTACCATGCTAAAATTTCATATTACAAAGAAATTTTCGATCTTACCCCACGATGATGACCACGAGCACAAGCATAGAACCTCCTACCAGGATGAGCACATGTCCAAGAAATTTTCACCACACATGGCCTAGAACAGTGGCACATCACCTCCCTTTCTAGCGTTATATACTTCTTGTCTATGCGTGTGGCATGTGAAAGTTTGTGACGGAGTTCCATATGTGAAGAAAACGATTCTCCAATACCATATGAACTAGAGTTGCAAGATGTTGTCGATATGGTTGGCATTTTACATATAGAGAAGGCTGCGCATAGAGGATTTCGACTTTGAGAGCAAGAACATATGCAAAAATAGGTCAACGACTATTACAAACACTATTACCAACGCAAAAGAAAGTAAACCAATAGGAACGTAGAAATAAAGAGCAACTGGAAGCTTTTATCTCAAAAGGTAAGATTTCCAAAAGTTCATGTTGCAAACTTGTTATGCAGCCTAGCACTATCAGCAAATAACAAACATATTCATTGACACTCATACGAAATCAAACACTAAGAAAAATTGAAACTTCTTATCCAATGACGACTTCAGAGAAGCTTGAACATGATTAGCTTACCAAAATGAGTCATTTGTGTGTTTTTACTTTTTAAAGCAAGTGGCCTAATATTGCCACCCCTACAGTGCCTCATCTCATATAAGAAACACAAGCTTTATTTGGTCGACCCCTCAATTAAGCTTTTATCTTTTAAGTTTAAATATATAGATTAATATAATGTATGCCAAACTTTCGATGTATGATTTTTTTCCTTTAACGTTCAAAAGTTGGGTTTAAATATTTATGCGATGCACGATTAAAGCGAGGATTGTTACTAGAGAAACAAAAGGATCTAAGATTAAGATTTTAAAAATGTTTGATATGCCTACTTCGGTGAACTTTTCAAAGCAAATGAAAAAGAGGAAACATCCAACCCACGAAAATTAAAGAATATCCAAATTTTAAGACTAGGCAAGAAGACTAACTTTGTCGAAGGCCCCGCTCATTGTCGCAGACAAATCAACAAGGTTTGTGGCTCCATAATTGTTGTTTGCCCACACCGCAAAATCCTCTTTTGCAAGCTTCGATTGAAGAGCGTACAGAGCGAGGAGGCGGAGGAGAGGCGGCCTTCGACCGAAGAGCGCGGACAAAGACGACGAGGAAGCCGGAGGAGAGAGGGGAGAAGCTTCGACTTCGACTCGAGGAGGGAGAGGCGGTCTTCGACTGTGGACGCGAGGAGGCCGGAGGGAGAGGCAGGGAGAAGCTTCGACTTCGACGCGAGGAGAGGAAAGGCAGCCTTCGGCGATCATGACGGACGCGAGGAGGAAGAAGAGAAGAGATGATGAAACTGCTAGGGCTAGCTCGGTGTGGTGTGACTGCAATTGGGAATGAATTGGGTTTTGGGTGTTCTTTGTGAACCGGTTTTCTAAGAACCGGTTACGTGGCGCCACGTGGCCGGTTCAGTCGCCTATTTGACAATTTGGTTCGCCACATCATTGCCATGTCATTGATTTAAACGGACCAATTAACGGAAGGACTAAATGTCTACTACATTAAAAGTTGAGGGACCAAATGTGTTGTTTTCAAAGTTGAGGGACCAAAAACAGAAATTGTTGAAAGTTCAGGGACCAAAAGATGGGTTTTGCCGTAGAAAAAAAAAGTCTAGATTTGTTTGGGTACTGGCGATCCTCGGCATGCTTCGGCACATTGATTGGTTGTCGGTCCCCCCTCCCTTTCTCCTTTGCTTTTACTCCTTTGTAGCGACCTCCTCTCCCCTATCACTCCTTTCCTCCCATCTCTCCTCCCTTTCACCCTCCTCCACTGTCATCTATGTGAACCACCACCACCATCGTCCTCTTTTTTGTGCAACATCTTAGCTTCATGGTGGGTTGTTGTAGTTTCTGGCGTAGTCATCGCCGCCGACCTTTTTGCTTAGGGTTTTGGTCTAGGGAAGAAGATGACGAGCTCGGGTCTTAGGTCCTCCGCGTCTTGTGAAGAGTCATCCATCAAGAAAGGGACCAATGGCAGCGAACCACGTGTGTGGCGAGAAGCGGCCAGTGGTGGGAGCATTTAGTGGCGATGGCATACTTGGGATGGCATGTCTAAGTCGATTTCTCAATTTTCTTCTCTTTTGGGCCAAAATTTTAGTGTTTTTGTTGTTTTTGTTGTTTTTGTTTTGATGTTGTTTGTGGTTACCGCCTACGTGTCGGTGTTGTCCCCAAGGGGTGGTTGGCCCTGTTGTTAGAGTGATTGTCCTTACTAAGGGTTGGTGTTAAGGTTGCACTATAGTATGCACGTTTTCGAAATTTATTCTATGTTTCATTGTTTTAAGATCTATTTGTAATAAATGTTTTTCTATTTGGACTAGAAACACCTCAATATAAAATCACTTTGACAAAAAAAAAGAAAAAATTGTTAATGTGATAATGTCAAAGGGAAATGCTAGGGTGCCCTAGGTGGGACTTGACAGTTGTGAGTTGTGCACCATACACTCATTGTCCGCCTCAATACACCTTGATATGTACAATAGGGTCATTGGACAATTGCACATTGCATGTGTGTGTCCTACTTGGGGCACCACAATATTTTATTTTATTTTATTTTTTTGATCTAGACAATTTGGTATATGAACTTAACTGATTACTTCGAGCCAAGTCAATCCACTAAAGGGTAATGGCTTTTGTATTAGTGAAGTCTCAAACTCGAGATGTCGACTTAAACTGCTCTAATGCTGAATTACAATGTGCAATGGCCAATGTGAAGTGATGAAGGGTTGGGCCAAAGTCCTAAGTAGGCCCATAAGGCCTAGAACTAGAAGAAGAGTGGTTGTTTCAATTTCAAAGCAGCACAGTCGCGCTACGATCCTCAGCGAAGAACAAATCAAAGCAACCAAAACAAAACCATCATCGTCGTCTATGCAAATGCTAGCTTCGACTTCAACGATGTCCAAACCTAGTAATCCTCGCTTCCCCACCCTTCTCGCTCAAATCGCTACTCCCCCGTCTTTTCTACGCGCTCTCTCACAGCACATAAGACTATTATTATTGTTGTTGCTGTTGCTGTTGTTGTATCATGTTTTGATTTTTTCTGGGTTTCCAATGCAATGGAGAGTTCGTCGAGTAGACATCACAACAGGGGCATTCGATCGTTCAGGCAGAGGCGAAGCGGGTACGAACCATCGGACACGGAGGTTGAGTGGCAGGAGAGTCCATGGAGGGACTCCAAAGACCCCAAAACCCCCAAATTTGGAGACCCAGAGAGGGTTTTGTCGAGGAGTGTGAGCCCTGTGAGTCGAAACAAGAGGTACGCTTCGAATCTCGATATGGGTATTTCTTCTTCATCATTTAGAGTTGTAAAAACCAGTCCTTTAAGTAGGAGAGCTAGTAAGTCTCCGTATAAGCCACAAAGAGACAATTTTGATGGTGGTGGAGGTGGGGTTTCGTCGGTGCGGCGGAATGTGAGTCCGATGGCGAAAAGGGCGGATGCCCGCCGCCAGATTTCGCCTTTTAGGAATAGGGTAGGAGAGGAATTGAGTGAAAGTGAAGGGGAGTTCGTGGGGTCTAGTAGAAGGCATAGTCGAAGAATGTCGTATAACAATGTAGGTGTTGAAGAAAAGGAGCAAAGAAGTTCTTCTCAAGTTGTAGAGTGGTCGAAAGCGAGTGAGAGATCGATTTATAGCAAAAATAGATCAGTGTCTGCTCCAAGACCAAGAGTAAAGGAGAGAGGGCAGCAGATGAATTTGGGTTCTGTAGATGAGAGAGGGCGTAGGAGCCCGTCTCCGTTGTCAAGAAGCCTAATGAGAAATCAGAAAGAGTCCTCTCCTGTTAAAGCTCCATCTGCGAGCGAGGTTAATGAAATGGTTGCTAAATTAAAGCTTGAGTCAAAAGGATCTGGCGATTTTGATGCTACGTTGGAAAGCATGGAGTCTACATTTGCTGGCGATATCTTTTTTTCTCGTGAATACACAAACTTGGGCTTGAAGAAGCTTAACGTACCAAATAAAAATGGTTCTACTAGCAATTTTGATGTTGTGGCAGAAAGAGTAGCTGTTGTGGATCAAAAAAACAAGGTCAATACCGGTTTCAATCCAATGTTGGATGTGGTTTCATCCAGTACTCTTGCCTCACAATCGAACACGATCTCTAATTCTGGCGGAAGTAGGCGGATTACTAGTAGAAGTAGCTATGACAGCAGCAAGTCAACTGAAAGCCTTAGGAAGTTTACAGCCAACAGACAGAAGAAGCAAAATGACATGTGGTTCGGTTGTATGAGGAAGGGTTCTTGCAGGACATCAAAATCCCCTGAACGTAAGGAATTTGATGAAGCATCATTTATTCAAAAGGCATTTGTGGTTGAAAACATGAGACAGTTCTGGGCAGATCAACATCGACCTGGTTCGCTAAATGGATTTACGTGCAATAAGCAACAAGCAATACTACTCAAGCAGATGGTAAGCTAGCTACAGGCTTTTATGGTTACTGTGATCTTTTTCCATTTTTCTATTCTTGCATCTGCATGAATCATGAATGGCAAATATAGCATTCATGTGTAGTGACTTTCCCCGTGTCTTTCCATAAATTTTGTACCAAGCATCTATATTGCATTATTGCAATTGAGTATTATCTTAAATGCACGTATTTATACTGAATCAGCTAGGCATTGTCGATAGTCTAATTCAAGAGCGAGTAACTGTCTATTACAGATCTCTAATTCTCAAGCCGCAGCTGCTACTAGAAAATTGCATTTATTTTCTGCTACATATACTGATGATGCTTTCTCTTAATGGATTAGATCACCCATGGGAATTGCCCGCATGTTTTATTCAAAGGACCTTCGGGTTCAGGAAAGAAAGCACTTGCTTTGGCATTACTGCGCGAAATCTATGGGGACCCAGCTTGGAATGTATTTTTTCTGTCCAATTCAAGCAGTTTTTGATTACTGACTAATTTTCTCAAGTCCTTAGTTGCTGCAACAAAGGCTCACCAACTCCTACTTATCATTTTTTTGCAGATATCTCACGATCTAAGATCCTTCCATGTCCAGGTAGACTGCACCCCTGATTGTCTATGAGGAGTTATCTTTAATATCTCTAATGTCTTCTCTGAGTGAATATTTGATATAATATAATTATTTTAATAGTAAAAATTACATGATATATGTGATTTCCATGGGAAGAAATAACTTATTGTGTAATAATTTATTTAATGTGTTGTTTTCTCCTACCACAACACTAGTAATATGAATAAATATGTACTTAACAGGAAAAGAGGCCAATGCGTGTGACCGTTCCTCTAACCTCCAGCCCTCACCATATTGAACTTAACCTCAAATCAGAACCAAAGAATGCTAAATATGCTGTAATGGCTCTGGTCAAGGAAATGATCAATAATCGCGCCATTGTTCCAGAAGTGAGCGCCACAAGTTTCACTGCAGACTATAAAGGTCTAGTGTCAGAAGTAGAACTTTGTTTCACCTTTTATTATTAGTGACTTGATTGTAAGAATTTGATATGATATTTTATCCACGACTGGTTACAGTGATTGTTCTTCATGAGGCTGGCGTAATAGAAGAGAATTTTCAGCATTTAATAAAGTGGATAATGGACTGTCATTCAGATGCATGTAAGTTCATACTCTGCTGCGAGGATGATGTTGACATCCTTGATTCTATCAAAAGCCGCTTCAAAGTCATTAGCGTCGGTTCTCCAGTTACTCATGAAGTATGCAGTTTTCCCTCCTGCTATGTTCAAACTTACTAAGCTATTTTTCCATATAGATCTCACCAAGTGCTTTTAGAAAATGTAACAAAATTTGTTCTTATTTAGCTATGTTCATTTTTTACTTTCTTAAATAGGACAGGAGGGAATTCCACTATCTCAAAAATAGACAATGCACCCTTCACTCTCCTTTGGACTTAAGCTAGTAGTTGATCTTAGTGATAGATGGTGGAGCTGCCCAAGCCATTTAGTTTATTAAATCATTTGTCACCGGTTCCTAGTCTTATCCATGATTATACAGAAAAAAAAAACATCATTTGCTCTTCCATGCTTCTTCACTCTGACTAGTTTTGCGGGTAACAGCAATAGATTCCTCAAGAGATGTCAGAATGTGCATCAAGATTGGTTTTTCCTGTTAGATTGTCAGCCACTTAGATTCATCACAACTAAGTGTAAGCTTGCTAACATCTTTTGTTTTTACATTTCTCAGATCATGGAGGTTCTTATTCAGATAGCGAGGAAGGAAAATTTTGATCTCCCCATGAGCTTTGCTGCCAAGATAGCCACCAAGTCAAAACAGAACTTGAGGAAAGCAATCATGGCACTTGAAGCATGCAAAGAACACAAGTGAGAACTGTTGCTGGGCCGCAAGACCATTTTAATTTTCATTTGATTCTTGCTTTTCATTCTCATATGTCTTAACTATTGTTGCAGCTATCCATTTGCCGATGAACAACCAATACCTCTAAACTGGGAAGAACCTGTTGTGGAACTTGCTTCTCAGATTTTGGCCAATCCGTCAACTCAAAAGTTAGTTTCCTCCTTAACGATTAGCGAAAAACCTGATTGCGATAATAATTTTAATTTTCCCTATGTTCTGTCAGATTGCATGTTGCTCGTGCGAAATTCCAAAAGCTGCTGGTAGATTTTGTTCACCCGAAACTGATTCTGCAGGTGAGAAGCTACAAACAATTTGAAACCGTAAGATAGTCCACTTCAAGTAGGTTTTCCTTCAAGTGTATTAACATTTCCAACTTGCAGATGCTTGTGGAACAGTTTCTCAAGGGAGTCGAGCACAGTTTAAAGAGGGAACTCTATTATTGGCATGCTTATTATGTAAGTTATATTCCTTTTTTTTGGTTATTTCTTGAGCCGACGGAGAAGAGTTTTGACAAGAACTTCTGCAGGATAAAAGACTTCCGGTGGGAACAACTGCAGTACTGAAACTTGAAGGTAGAATACATATTGAAATTATTTTGCCTAACTGCACAATCCATCACATTATATTGAAAATATTATCTTTTTCTATTTCTCTCAAAAAAGAAAAGAAAATTTTCTATTTTGCAATTTGTAGTTAACTTGTTTCATGTATCTATCTGTTGAGGACTGGTTTATGGTTCATCTGGGCAGAATTTCTGGCGAAGTTCATGAGCATATATAGAAAGAGCTTCCGAGTTCAACCACTCCCTTAGAATGAATGTGCCAAATTCTCTTTGAAAGAATCTGTGAATGCGTGGATGCATGATTGGCTTGGTGTTTGTATGTTTGCTTATTACGCTAGTTGACCCCAATTAATTTGGGACTGAGGCTTTGTCATTGTTCTATAATATTTGATCATATAAGCAATATTTAGTCGGTTAGTTCCAAATAATTTGTCGGGGAAGTTTGAATGTAATTCAGTGTGAAGTGAAAATGATGGTTTAGTACCCATCGAATTTATTCCAATTCAGTTAATCTAAACTGCAGAAAGAAGGAAACTGCAACAAAATAATTAGGAGTGCTTTTCGAACTACTCAATTTTTTGGTAATGATTTATGTTGTGTTGTCGCACAATGGTGCTGGTGTCAAGTATTACCAAAGGTCCAATTTTATTTTATTTATTTATTTTTTTTTCAGTGAAAATCGAATCACGATCTCTCGAGCTCTTGCCTTTTTGGCAAGTGATATTTTTACTATCTCACTTGAAAGGCTTTGACAAGTCCTGGAGTAGTGTTATCGGTTATAAGAGGTTCACTATTTTATTTTTATTTTTTTGAAGAAATAAAAATTTTATTAATCATTAATGGCTCTCAATACATGCGACGGAATAGGACGAGATATAAAATCAATCACTGTAGCAAATTGATTTGCTAATCATAATTGTTCAAAGGAACATGCAACCACCATAAGGTTAATTGGATTTCAAGAACTGCAACTGTAACGATTGAATAGTTTGACAATCAGTGACTATTCTTGACAAACGTCTGGAATACGATAATACATAAATACGTCATTCGAACCACATAGCGAAAAATAAAACTTTTAACAAGGGAAGTAAATACAAAACTGTCAAAGGGAAGACAGACTAAACCTTCCAACATGGAAGGAAATAACTACATATGAAACAAAACCTAATAACTAGTACGAGCAATCTTCGCAAATGATGCAGACGTAGAAAGGTGACTATTGCCAATAGTGAATATGATGCTAGCAACGTGGATGAAACTAATCATTTAATCATTAGAACTGAACAGATTTGAGAGTTTATTTGATTAATAAGAGAAACACGAGGTTATTGGAATCACTACCGATCAAAAGAAATGATCGACGGTGGTTCATAATGTAGAATCAAGGAAGAGAACCACAAAAGAAAATTAGAGTTTTTGAGTCGTCACTCCATGTAAGAGGTTCATTAGTTTTTTTTTGAGAAAATTAATATAATATAATATGACCAGAAAAAAAAAACTAATATAATAGAATGAAATGGAACAAAGATGTATATCTTAGATTCTTATGGTAAAAAAAAATGAAAAATAGAATGGAAGAAAATGAAACAAGAAGGGGAAATAAGAACACTTGTATATATCTTAGGAAAAAAAAAAGGGTTGCTTATTACTCATATGGGCATCACTCTTGAGATTTTAGAGTAGGGGTGGCAATTTGGGTCATGATATATACGATTAACATTACACGACACGACATGTAATAAGCATGTCATAAGTTTGGCATAAGTGGGTCTGGGTCATAAACACGTTAACCCGTTTATACATGATTAATAAATGAGTCATTAACATGTCAACTTGCTTAACTTGTTTATGACTCGCTTAATACGATTAAGAAATAATATATAAATAATAAACATATTATAATAAATAAATTATTATACAATTCACTTATATGAATACGTGTTAATAACATGATTTTTTTGAAAACTATTAATAACATGATTTATTTATTAGTCAAAGCCTCTTTGGTAATATAGTAAAGACATCACTTGTCAAAAAGGTAAGACTTTGGGAAGTCGTGGTTCGACTCCTGCTAAAGTTAAAAAATAAAATAAAAAACATGATTTATTTTTTATTTACAGACATCTTTTACCATACTTTATTTTATTTTTATATGAAATATTTATTTTACTTTTAATATATTATTTACGTTTAGAATTCTATTAATAATTATTTATAAAGAAAAATATAAAAGATTTCACATTTTTTAGAGGATTCTTGTTGTCTTGTATGTGTTATTTATTACGAGTCATTTTTTCATTATTATTAACATTAAAGATTAAAGACTTGAATGAAAAAATAAAGTAAAACTTAAGACTACATACATCTCCAATATATTTTATTGGCTATTTAATTAAGTTCATATAAATTTATTCATATAGATATATTTAAAAATGTAATAAACAAATTATAAAAATTTGAATAAATTAAAAAGTTTAAATAAAATATTTAATAAACGAGTGACGCGAATACCGACATGTTCATAACATAACCCATTTAGACACAAAAACAATTAACATGATTAATAAATATGTTATGTCATGGGTTTGCATTGTATGAGTCATGACCTATTTACGACACGACACGTTTATGACTTGTCGACAAGAATTGCCACCCCTATTTTAGAGACACATTTGTTCAGATGTAATGGGAACAATATTATCTTTGACCTACTTTTTTGTTCCCCCTTCTTCTCCCAGTTTCTCCTCCTTTTCCCTCTTTTTTCCTATTTCTTTGTTCTTTCCTTGTTTTGTGTGGATAGAAGAGGAAAGGGTTGACGAAGATCAACGACCAAGGTCTGAATTGACTAGAGAGGGGGTTTTTGGGAGTGACGTCAGTGACGTTCGTCATCCGCTGGACACGTCTCGATTGGCGAGTTTTTGTTAGAGAGGATTGCAAATAGAAAGAAAAAAGAAAGGGGTGTCATCCATCTTGACGCGTGGACACGTCTCGATTGGGCCATATGATATACAAATTTGAATATAGTTGGCTTAATTATCCATTTAGCCACAACCAAACAAATCGACTATTTGGGCTCCTATTTTGTCCCACTTTCACACTTATGACTCATATGGTCCTTATTTGGCAGTTTTAGCCACAACCAAACAAACCACATCGACTCATATGGATTTGGCTTGCCACATCGTCGTCGACTCTGGTGATGGGGGCTTATCCTCTTTCTGTGGTATGAGTTCGCTATCCGTCGTGTTATGTATGTTTGAGTCCAATTGTTTTTTAGGGTTGTCTTTGTGTTCTTTCCGCCTACGTGCGGATGATGATCCTATTGTTAGGGTTTGTTTCTCTATTGATGGCCTTTTGTGTTAGTTATTGTAGATTGTTGTACTTTTTAAAGGGTCGTTCTTTCCTTTATCGGTTTTTTTTTTTCTGGTTTCAACCAGTTTTTCTCCCCCATCAATTGCGCCTCAAGCACGTTTGATGGTGGGTCACAATGAAGCTTTATACCTCCATTGCTATTGTGGAGACCGAATTTTTATATTATCGATGTATGGGTTCTCATCCTCAATAAATTCCATTGAAGATTTCACAAAAAATATAAAATCACCTTAGCTTCTTCTACTATGGGGGGCAGTACTGTCAATGCGGTCTCACCTTAGCTTCTTCTCTATGGCTGGCTGAAATATACATCGTCAGATACCATTGAGATCCCCGCGACGAGCCGATGCCTCCTTCATCCACGGACTCACCTCATTAACTCCTCAACACACCACTACCACTCGTACGTACACCTACATTTCCAACCGTCGATCAAAAAGCCATCCGACCAACCAAATACACGTGCCATCATCTCCTGCAACACACGCGTGACAAATATGTTGGCTTTGGAAACAACAGTGCTTTCGCCCAGCACTCGATCGACAGTCGTGCGGGCTCTGTGATCTTCATTTCTTCTCAATTTATGCTTTTGTTCTGCAATCGCAGAAACCCCTAAAATTTCTTCTTCTTGAAGAACAGAAGAGCTAAAAAAAGGTCTCTAATTTATCTGCTCAAGAAGGAGAAGATGGGATCACTTGGGAAAGCGATCTACACCGTCGGATTCTGGATTCGGGAGACCGGCCAAGCCCTCGATCGCCTCGGATGCCGTCTCCAAGGCAACTACTACTTTCAAGAGCAATGTACTCTCTAATCCTCCTCTCTAACGCTGCAAATCTTATTCATTCAATCTCATTTACCCCTATATTTCAAAAACCCCAATTTGGGTATGCACTTCTGATGATCGTGCGGGAGTGGAGGGATTATTAAGCCCTAGATTTCCAAAACCCTAATTTGATACTTGACTTGGTGTTGCTCTCGATTGCGTTTGGTCTTTTGTTTGTTGGGTTTACTTTTGTGCTTTTTTTAGCTGTTTATGGTACTACTAGATTTTGTTGTTTAGGCTTTAAAACTAATGTTGGGCGGTAAAGCAACAACAACAACAACAACATAAAATGAACGTAGTAGAAACGAGGATGTTTAGGTGGATGTGTGGTAAAACTCGTAAAGATAGAATAAGAAATACTTAAATTCAAAGACAATTAGGAGTAGTGTTGATTGACACAAAAATTAGAGAAGGTTGGTTGCGGTGGTTTGGTCATCCGCAAAGACGACCTACAAATGCCCCCACTTGAAAGCTTGACTCAATAGAAACTATAGAAATTCGATGAGGTAGGGTAGACTGGAGTTGACTTGGGAGTTTGGGACACATTAATTAGGAGGGATTTGAACGGTTTGTAGAACTCGTCATCAATTGTACTAAATCAAGCACAATAGAAGAGTTTGATCCACATAGCCGGCCCCAATTAATTTGGGACTGAGGCTATGTTGTTGTTGTTGCTGTTGTTTATGGTTTAAAAGGCAGTAGCTTTACTCCGTCATTGCAATGTCGGTGGGGCTTTTTCCTCTGGTTGATGCATTGATCACTGCAATCAAATGGTGTTTGTTTTTGAGAAGTAAGATTTTCAGTAGGTAGATTTTGCTTGGTTTTGAACATATATTTACTAAGTGTATTGGTTGAGATGACCAAGAGACCGTGCGCCCATTGTGGAGGTGATAAAAGGGAATTACAAGGGAAGGGAAGTATGGCAGATTAGGGAAAGTGGAGGGCATGAACGCACACATGCACATGTTATTTTGATTGTTTTCTTCTTTAAGTATGTTTGCCACCTAACATGTTCATTTTTATTCTGTTCAAGTATCGAGACATCGCACCCTTATGAACGTATTTGACAAAGCGCCTGTTGTGGATAAGGAAGCTTTTGTAGCTCCAAGTGCTTCCATCATTGGAGATGTACAGGTTGGACGAGCAGCGTCAATATGGTATGGATGTGTTTTGAGAGGTACGTTGGAACTCTCTTTGGATTATGATTTTAAGTACTTAAATTATATGCATTCTGCCGTTTAGAGGTAGAAACTCAAACAGTTAATGGCTTCTTAAGGAGTCTCTGTGGAACATTTTTTACTCTCACAATACTATTTCTTAGCCTTTCAAAGTCAAGTCTTAGCTTTTGGCCTTTGGTGTGCTTATGCAAGTTACTGCTTTATTTAATGTAGAATTCTACATTTCTCGACAACAAAGCCTCAATCTCAAATTTGTTGGGATCGGGTACATGATCATAATTCAAGATAGGTTGATTTAATGCAATTAATGATGTGTTTTTAATGTCCTATGAATATTTTGTAATTAATAAATCATAATCCTCTAAGTCCATCATTAATGCTTCCCAAGTTATCTGAGGGCAACCCTCTATACCGTTGAATTCTTTCATAGTTCTGCATTTTTAGAAAGTGCTGCCAATGTACACTGTTGCCTCAGGGATCATATGTTGTAATGAATGCACACATAACATGACTGGTTGAAGCTTGATTTGTAGTTTTTAGGTTATTTCTTCCCTTTGTTCACCTCGTGTTACTACTTAACTGTTGGCCTATTTTGGTTAGAATTGGTGATTCTCTTTCCTTTAGGTCGTTGGGAAAGGGAAGGCCATAGAGGAGGGAGGATGTGTTAGTTTTGTTGTTTTTATCTCATCTCTTTACAAGCTTGTTCTAAAGGGATTCTACACTTCTAGCTGATGGTTCATGTTAGTTTGTATCACAACAGGCACCATGTCTTTATGGAATTGGATGTTTAATACAAACTATGGGAATACTATTGGTGTTGCTCTCTACTTCATAGACTTGGCAACTTGAGGAGGGCTGCTAGTGCTACGTGTAGGATAGGGCTTGCAAAGTTGCCTACCTTGAACTTATATGCAGCTGTAGACTCTTGCTGGTGCAAGTCTAATTTTTCATGATCTTGGGTATATGACCTCTTTGGTCATTTCCTTATAAGCTAGTTATCACTCTTTGGGGAGTTTTACTCAAGGCTATGTGTCATTTGTGACCAGAAAGGGACAAAGGGTTATAAACAAGGAGGAGATGGTGTAAACCATTTATGTACTTGAATAGTTTAATCTTTTTGTACAAATGACCAAAACATAGACAATGAGCAAGAAGAATCACAACAAAGAGTTTGTAAAACGACTAATAATATTTTCCTTTCTTTAGCCTACCATTTACCAATATATTAGTATTTCTGCCTTCTTCCGACATTTCTACTTTGTATTTTGAGGGAAAGGCTGAAATTATAAAAACAAGAATGGGGGTAAAGTGCACAGTATAGCTTAGTTGTGACTCTTATCAGTTTATTGCAATGGCTGAGCCTATTCATTTTCTTTCTTTGTTATTTTTCTCTGTGCCTATCAAGTAGCTCAGGTCTTGTAGTGTAGCCATCACGTTGGAATTTTTTTTTATAGGAAGCAATCACGTTGGATATGTTGCTCGGTTCTCCTTTTTGGAGCTATGACTGTCTTCTTACATTCTCCTATAAGCTTAATTCTGCCTAGAACTCGAAGGGCTCTTGGCTGAGTTCAAAGTGCTGTGAAGCATTCTTCCTTTTGCTTTTTGGTGTCCTTGATTTTGTTATCTTCTCTTGATAGGATGCATAATTGAAAGTTGAACACTGAAGATTGTTAATTATTTCCTTGAGAGCAAAAAAAAAAAATTTCCATTTGTGCCCCTAATGGAATTGGTGAGGTGGTAAAGTTATTGAGATGTGCTTGATGACTAATACTAGGATCGAATCCGGGCATCCAACTTCAAATACGTTGGTTTCTCCTGGGTCATGGGGTTGGGCACCTGGCTAACTCTCATGGGAATAGTCAAGCCTAAATGGGGAGGGGCTAAAAAAAGGTTTGGACACCCACGATTATCTAAAAAAGAAAAGCAAAAAAAAACTTTTTCCATTTGTAGGTTTCCATCATCATTTGAAGCCTCTTCTTAGATTATTTTGTGTAGAGACTATATCTGCTATCAAGGCAGTTTCAAGTGGGATGCTGACTTAATATTTGCCAACTTGTTTACACTAAGGATATCTCTCCAGATTTTCCTTTTTTTTTTTTTTTTTTTTTTTTTTTTCTTTTTGGTTATGTATCCATGGAAAAGAGTGAGAAAGGGGAGAGAAAATAAGTAAATGATAGGGAGAGCTTGCTCATGTTAAGAATTTCTTTAGGGTTGATCCTCTATTATATTATTAACTATTAATCACTTCTCGCTGTTTAGTTAGTTGGTCTTGTTCCTCTTAGTTGTACAATTTGTGTTTTTGTGCTTGCAGGTGATGTGAATAGCATTTCTGTTGGTTCTGGAACTAATATTCAAGACAATTCCCTTGTCCATGTGGCTAAATCTAATCTGAGTGGGAAGGTATTGCCGACTATCATCGGAGACAATGTTACCGTAGGTATGTAAACTAGATTTAGATCGATTGACCCCATTTCCTTGTTGTCTAGCTAATGTTGCGTTTTCTGTGTCCACTTTGAGTATTATAATTAACCACTGTAGAAATCTGGCGTAAAATTAGTGTTTCAACTACGTAGGTCATAGTGCTGTACTGCATGGATGCACTGTTGAGGATGAGGCATTTGTTGGTATGGGTGCAACATTGCTTGATGGAGTAGTTGTTGAAAAGAATGCCATGGTTGCTGCTGGAGCTCTTGTAAGACAGAACACAAGGATACCATGTGGAGAGGTTTGACTGCAGTCTTATCTAAAATATCATTGCTACGTGTTTTTTTCCCCCTTTTGCCCAAAATAATTTTTATTCACTTGACAACTTTATCTGCAACCGCATTATTTCTTTTTGTAGTTTTTGAAAGTACCTTCACTGTATTGTTCTCTTTTTTTGATAAAGTATTGTTCTTTCTTTAGTTCTTTGAAGTTAAAAAAAAAAAAAAAAAAAATTACAAGATGAATTTTCAAACTTCTTAACTGATAAAGAATTCTAAATGGGATCGGTGTGCACGCTTTACTATCACTAGTATTTTTGCGTCCCTACTCCCTATTGTCTGGTCATTTTTTGAGAAATGATCTTAGAAGCTCATTGGGACAAATTTGGACGACTTGGAAATCCTAGTTCTTAATTTTTTTGTGCTGTTGGGAACCCTGTCGAGTTACCTTAATATAAAAAACTGGAGTCATATTAAGGTAGCATGTAGCCTGTTGATTTTGTGTATCATTTGGGTAGTAATTGCTTTCATTAGAATATGAACTTATTCCTAGTACTATGCAGCTTATAAAAAAATAAAAATTTAAACTTGAAGGCTTAATGTGAGAAAATGAGTGCTGAATTCCTTATTCTGCAACTACTGCTAACTCTTAATTTTTATTTCACATACCCGTTTATAATCATTAGATGCTTCATGTGTCTGCTCCATCTTGTCTCAGGTTTGGGGTGGTAACCCAGCCAGGTTCCTAAGAAAACTCACCGAAGAAGAGATTGCATTCATATCCCAGTCAGCCACTAATTACTCCAACTTGGCACGGGTCCATGCAGCTGAAAATGCAAAGAATTTTGATGAAATTGAGTTTGAGAAGGTTCTGCGCAAGAAGTTTGCTCGCCGAGATGAGGAGTACGATTCAATGATAGGTGTGGTGAGGGAGGTGCCTCCACAACTTATACTTCCGGACAACGTCCTTCCAGATAAATCGCCCAAGGCCGCTTAAGAGTTGAGAGGTAGACTTGAAGGTGTGCTTTTCTCATGTTACTGGGTTCATGGAGAAAGTGCTTGTATGTTTTGCAAAATCTATGACAACAGGATATTCTTTTTTCAATAATTTTGGGTATTTGACCATGCTTTAGGGCCAAGACCAGTCATGGTGAAGCATCCAAGTTTCTCCAGTTTTGATTTCCAGATAATTTGGTGCTATATTGCAACTGGTACTCGATGCTTTGAATTCCTGTACCAAATATTTGTTCCCAGAAAATCTTCTTGGGCTATACTTTAATTATCTGTTTTGACAGTGTCATTGCCTGAATAATTAGTTCTCTTTAGCCTCTACATTGGTTATTTTTCTTTTCTCTTAAGTTTTGTGGTAAAAGAGCTGATTCTTTGTCAAGGTGTTAAAATCTTTGAAGTAAATCCCGAAAGGGTTCTATGTCCAAGGTCTCTTTAACAACGTCTTGATCGAAGTCTTGTAGATGGAGCAAACGATTTACCCTCCTTGTAGGACTCTGGCCCGGATTAGTTGAAGCTCATTATGGCTAAAGTCGATCTAGATTAGTTTGAGAAAAGAAAAGGAAAGAAACCTCGCTGTCAGCCTTATTGCATAGTAGCATTGTTTCAGACTCTCAGAGTCAGAGCCACTACCATTATCACTGTTCCCACTAGCATTGCAGCTGTGTTACACAGCCAATAAAGATTCAAAACTTGGTCAGATTGGTGTCACCTGAAACAGTTCAAAGTACATCAACATTGAACCCAATCATCACTTAACAACATCATTTTGTGCCAATTTGAAATGAGGATATACCCATTTCGTTGGATATGATTTCATAATGTTAACAACTTAATATATGATTACTTTCATAATGACTTAGGGACGACTTAATAATTTTTACAAAAGTTAATGAGAAAGCACTAATTTCTCTTGGGTGTTTCAACAATACCAATAATTAATTTTAAATAAAAGACGTCGAACCCTCTAATATTCTTTTTGTCCCTCTAATATTCTGTATAGTTGAGATCCATCTGCACTTGAACATTATCACAATAGCTACATGCCCTCTAAAGCACTATTGAAACAATTACTAGTTGACTTAGCAAACCTTTGTTTGTCTTGTGTTTTTTTGTTTTTCTTCCATGCTTTTAAGTCTCAATACAAACATTAAAGAGTGAGCTCTCTTTAATGTTTGTATTGGTGGAACAAATCTTGCCAAATACGAGTTTGCTTTCACCATTTGCTTTGCTGCTCTGGTTCCAGCCAGTGTAACTCATCAGTGGCTTCAGCGAAACTGAAGCTTTTTCAGATGAAGCGGCATAGAACTGCTACATTTGTTTTAACTCCAACTGTAAAGAATCAATAACCAATATCTTCTCAGATATCAATCAGACTATTCTCCAAATCCATCAATCTCTGATGCACACATATAATGTTGTTCACACTTGAAAACCCAGATTGCATATTTGGATGTAATGCCAGAAAGCAGAAATACATAGATGGGCATGGGCTTCTTGTCTTCTAAACCTTTTTTTGATGTGTTATCTTGGACTGTATCTGGTCTAGGTGAGACCCACCAATGGAATGAAGCCTATTATTAGCCTTCCATCCAATCTTTTCAAAATTTGAAGCCCCCACCAAAAAGCTGAACTGTATACACAATTGCTTGTACAAATAATCATACATTGTTATCATAATCATAAAGTATCATTATTGTTGCCCTTCAGAATATGAGTCGTATAGATTAAGCAATACATATACAAGTATACATCAAATGTTAACCATACAACTTAATTTGTTTCAAATGCATATATTTAAATGAAAAGATGAAATCCTAATTATGAGTGTTGCTTACTTTATGTAAGAGCTAAAGATGAGTCAACCAAACTTCAAGAGGTATGCTTTGGAATTATTTTCAAAATAGGATCTGTTCGTGTCTCGAGGATTTGTGATCCTACGGTGTGGGAATAAAGTGCTATATATCACCATGGGTCCATGGCAGGAGTTCAACGATTCTGATTCTGTATCAACTTTAGAATCAATCAAATTAAAGAGATATTCGTGGGAACATATTGAAACTTGAATCTCTTATTTCACATTCAGCTATAAAGCCTCACTTCAGTACATGCTTTCTGGACTCGAATGCTCAGCAACTCTCAGCAAATATTACTATATGTACGTAGTACTACCTACTTTATCACCTATCACACATTACGCATTATGATTCGAATTTCAGTGTTGATAATGTGGGGTAAATGCCGAAGTAATCAAAAGAATACACCAATTGTCAAAAAAAAAAAACAAACAAACAAACATGTTTTCTAAAGTAGTCAAATTTGTTATGGTCGAGCTGCTTGGGTGAAAGCTGATACTAGACAAGTGTTGTTTAAGAGTTGAGATCAAGTCTCAAAAGTCACTGTGGATACCATGTTGTGGTTAGATCAATTGCGTCCACAGTTTTTTGACAAAAAATGCATTTCGCAGTTAATGTGCTTTAAAAATGATGTAATGATAGACCTAAACAATATAATTATATTATGACTTAAAAAAGTCAAATGAATATGCCTTGAGAAAACGGTAGAGCTATACTTTAGTTTAACCTGAAAAAAAAAGTAATATATATATACTAATCAGCTTTTTTTTTTTTTTTTTCATAAGAAAGAAACATTTTTTTTTTATAAGAAAGAAACACTTTACTCCAATTGAGATTCGAACCCACGACCAAAGAAACACTTTACTCCAACTGAGATTCGAACCCACGACCTTTTACTCAAGGCTTATACCAAACCATTGGACCACCCAATTGATTTACTAATCAGCTCAATTAGACGTCGATGTAATAACCAAATAAATAAATATCAAGAAAATTATGAACTTTTGAGTGATGGGAGAAGACCCATTAGAACCTACACATATGCCATGGTGCCATGGTGCCATGGTGGGGTACTCAATATAGAGAATGTGGTGATATTATTGGTAGGATTAAGGGACTATATATATTATGTAGTACGTACTTAAAAATGAAAAAACAAGCTAGCAAGTAGCGAGTGAAATTGATTACAGCAAGGATGACTAGTGGCGAGCTTTTACACATTGGATGTGACAATAATGGCCAACATTCATGGCCCCAAGAAGCCGCTTTGGCCTTGGTATTTGGATTTGAGCTTTAAAATGGCAGACTTTTTTAGGCCAAGAGCACCACAAAATATACTAAAATAAGAGAGAAAGAGAGGGTACATAGTATTAACATAGAGCTGGGTCTGCAACCTAGCTTTCAAATGCCGAGAAATTAAAGAGGCCACTTTTGTTTCTTCCTTGTTTATATAATACACTGCTATACAAAAATACGAGGGACAGACACCAAAGCTTTCAAACAAAGATAAGATACTTCCATCTTTTGTGGGTCCGAGACCAACATGTAACCTCAAAAAAAGCAATATAATTGTAGATGTAATGTGTGATGTATATTATATGGTCTAACACTTTGGATAAAGTAAAATGGGGGGCAAATCAAGGAGGTTATAATAGCGCATAAAGACTTCGAATGCAAGATATATAGACGCTCTTCATGTATAATCACAATTCACAAAGTATGAAACCAAATGGACACAATTGGACTCCAAAATCCGACTATGTCTACAAAAGAGTAGATTCCCCGTCCAACAATTATAAACTTGTTTATTAGACCTAAAAATGAGTAAGACTTAAGCTTATTTGATTGGACGGAAAAGAAAAATGTTTTAAGAAAAATATAAATTTTGTGGGAAAATGACATTTTCTTGCATTTGATAACTTATCATTGCCAATTTTTCATATTAAGACTTATATTTTTTCACCTATTATGATGGACAAATTGAGTTTTCTATTAAAAAAATGTGAGTTTCCATATTAAGACACATTAAATTTATATTTTAAATATGATTTTTTTTGTAGGAAAAATTAATATATTTATATATATATATATGTAAGTTTTCATATTTATTTTAAAACTTGTTATTGATGTGTTTTAAGGAAAAAAATTCTTATATGTGCAATCAAATATGTGTAGAAAAATTTTTTCATAACATTTATCAGGGAAGATTTTTTTTCCTTTCTTATGAAACATTTTATTTGTAATCAAACAGGGTCTTAAGAAAAATTATTTTTGACTCTTTCACATGTATAAGAGACGCTATCTTTTCTATGTAAGATTTTTATTAGAATTGTGAAAGCATTTCTAATAAGATGGATAGAGTGTCGTCACTCACTTAAATATAAAGTTGAGGGAGATTGTAAGTTTGACTCTTGTAAGAGTCTGAGTTGTTGGTTTCTTGTAAAAGAATAGTCTCACTTGTTGGTTTCTTATAAACAAAATAGATATTCTATTCAGAGCTAATCAATATGTATGAAAAAAATCTTAATTATTTATTGCAATTCATGTGACATCGATCTAGTGAACATTTATGAAAACCAAGGACCACAAGGGTACGGGAAGGTTTGCAACATAATAAGCCATGTAACATAGCAGAAATGAAAATTACATATTTGTTGGGTTGTGCATTTGAATTGATATTGCAAAATCTTTGCAACTATGAAGTTTGTGAACTTTGAGAAACAGTCCATGGGGGTTGCTAGCTACCTACCTTTAATTCTTGATCCAGGTGTGCGGTCAATTTATTCAATGATGACGTGGATACATGTGGTGGGTGGTGAGCACCATGGTCCATAAAATTCTAGCTACCACACACACAAGAGGTCGCGTAACACATGTAACGTGTCATGGGCATTAACAGCGTTTGGTTTTGGCTGTATATTTGTAACTAATATTCCACTCTTGACATTCATTTGTTAAAATGTAAGATTTGAAGAAGTCGTAATTTAATTCTCTATTGAGTAAAAAAAAAATCCACTTTTTTTGACAAAAAAAATTATATTTCACTCATTTTTTTACCAAAAAATTGATTTATTTAATACTTTTATGATTAGGATTGTTTATGACTATTTTAATAGAAACACAATTGATCATCTTACAATATATAGATATATTTTAAAAAATTAGAAGATTTAAATATGTAACCTTAAGAGGCACAAGTGAATAACCTTGCAAAATTGTTTTGACATGTATCTATGACCAAGTTCTCAGAGTTTCTTGCAATAGAAATAGAATTTAGTGGATTAGCACATCTATTTAATTATGGAATAATTGTTTATGGAAACTAAAATTTTAATATCAAACATTTCTATTAGTTGAAAAACTTATTCGTTGTTGTTGAAATGACGCACGTCAAGAATGACCCTTCCAACTCAGTTTGCTCTTTTATGTAAGACTCGATCGAAATTGAAAACTTGATTAACAGAAAAACTAGTCCCCTGACACTTTAATTTATGTTTATAATTTTTTTTTTTTAATATATGAGATGGTCGAATATTGTTGACACAATAATAAGGGGTTATTGATAATTTGATAGTGCGTGGTAGGAGGGAAGATTCGGTCGGTTTGGGTTTGGTAGAGCAGAAACAACTCATGCTGTGATGTTCTCTGAATCCAACGGCCCTGATCCCTCCAATAAAAAAACAGAAGTGCCTATCGCCGATTCGATTGTTTCACTTCACAAATGAGTAATGACTAAACTGTCCTCACTCGGGCCCACCCCCTCCCCCCATCCCCTCCCCTGCTCTCCTTCCCTTTTCCCTCTTTTCAAGTCGTTGTTCCTTCATTCCCTCTTTTCAGACACACACACAACAGAGTAAGAGCGAGCGAAGTTGCAGTAGCAGTTGCAGGGGCGCGAAACCCTAGCGAGCGAGCTTCCATTAATGGCGGACCTCACGCGCTCGCGACCTCCTCCCCAGGCCTCCGCCGCGGCTCTCTCCAAGAAAGCCTTCACGGCCTCTAAGAATGTCTACCAGGACGTGTTCGGAGGACCTCCGAAGTTCGGCCTCCCCAATCTCTCCTCCAGAATCGACGACTACGCTGAGATTTTCGGCGGTTACCACTCCTCGCGAGGCTCCTCCATTCCCTTCCTGGATCTTCCGGACGTCGACGAATCCGCGTTTCTGACCAACGTTCGGACCTCCAGACTCGACTATGCGGAGGTCTTCGGTGGTTCTGGGAGAGTCGACTTCGCGGTCCCGTACGAGGAGTTGTTCGCTGAACCAGCTGGAGCGGATGGAGTGGAGAGCTCGTCTGAAGATGTTTGGTATGTTTTGGTGATCTGTTTCAGTATTTTTGTTAGGTTGTTGTGTTTTGAAGAAGAGCTCGAATTGGTTTAGCACTTTTGGTAAAGTTAGTTTCTTTTTTGTTTGTTTCAAAGGTTTCTACTTTCTAGCTCTCTTGTTCTGGTTTGGAATATTAGGAAGTTCAAATGAGAAGAAAATCAATGGAAATGTTGTTTAATGTAGACGTGTTAGGTGTGAGGTTTTAGTGAGCACGTTTTAGAGAATCTGGGATTTGTAGCTTTACGAGGGGTGTTGACATTGATGAACTTGACTCCAGCATTTTTAATGGTATCAATGTCACTGGATGCCGTCGAAGAAAACACGGGTTATTCTTGTTCTTTGGAGGAGTGATTGTGTACTAATATTTACCATGTGGGTATTGAGTCTTTCTGCCTAGTTCCTACCGTTATTAAGAACTATGATGGAAGAGGTAGTAGTGGAAACATAAAGAGTCATTGGAAGTGGTTCCTTTGTTTTTCATCAAAAAGTAAAAAAAAAAAAAAAAAAAAAAAAGTGAGGAAGAATTGTGCTCCTTGCTTCAATCTATTGAATTGTTACATTGTTAAGTGGCGATTTATTGCTTCTCGGTTTAAGGTTTTAGTTGGTTCCCGATTTGAAACAAAGACTTGGGGGAAAATCAATATTATGTATTTTGGGAGTAAATGAAGGCATTTGGTTTGAAAGAAAAATGAGTGTAAATCTCCACACTGATAATATTTTTTTTTGACAAACTAAAGCTGCAAATTGTAAAAATCTATGTGTTTAAAAAGGGAAACAAAATCTCTAGGCAGTTAGAATTATGGAATGTAACTAGATTTGGCGAAATTTCTTTTGGTCTCAGGTCCAGAAAACTTGGGACTTGTTCCTGGACTCTTAGTTATTGATATTGATTTGCTCTGCCCATCTATTCTGAAATCAGTACCTTTCAGGTATTTGAGGTGTAGCAAATCTTGATTTCCTTCCTTGCAGGTTGTAGCACATTTCACTTCATGGAATAAGTGATTCTATTTTCTGTCTAATTCTGAACTCAGGCGGAACATAATTTTACTGGTTTTGAATGTGAGAACAAGGAAAGTGATTCTTATACTGTTCAAATTTGTTTATGTGGATAGAAGTCTTGCATCAGTTAGAAAACTCGACACGTAAACTGAAAAAATCTGACAATATAGGGGTATATCTAAGATAACTTCAGATGCATTGAGTTTTAAGGATTTTGAAAGCACGCCATTAAGACCATTGAATTGAGAGGAGTGGAAGAGTTCAATCTATGTAGCCCACCACAACTAATTTGGGATTGAGGCTTTCTTGTTGTTTCTGTTGAGTGTTTCATCATGGCTAAGATCCAAAGAGAAAAATGTAAATGTTAGGATAATCTTTTTCTCCCCTAATTGAGCATTGTAACACACAAGTTTGCAAAATTTAGAAAGACAACTATTGTAGGGGAATTTTGTTTCCCTTTTTGTTGTCTACCTATCTGAGAAGGTTAAACTGAACAAGATTGAGGTGATATTTTATTCTTTATCATATTCAACATTTTATATATTTCTCTTGGGAATTTATCGGTAACGAACCCTGCTCGGTACTTGGAATTTTTTCTTATTCCTCTTTTTTATGGTTCCATCTCTGATTAATATCTATTAAACTGCCCTCTTTATTGATTCTGCCTCTGTGGTCCAATGCAGGACTCCAGCAGAAACCGGGTCTCCTTCTGAAGGATCTAGTGAGGATCCTTCTTGCTTTGAAAATGTTCAAGCCTTCTCAAATGGAAAATCTCACCATCCTTCATATGAAAGTGTTCAGCAAATTAGTACATTTTATCACAAGTCTAAGCTGTCGAGCACAGAAGATGGGATTAGTGGAACCACACATGTTGCAGAACTTAATGCTGTCCCTGCATATACTCTTGTGGTTGATGATGATGCCATTTCTACCCAAAAGGAGAAAAATGGAAAGTCGCTGCATCAGATTGCCAATGAGGGCAATCTGAACTTAGATTCTTTTATTGAGTTAACAGATGGAAAGCTGTTTGGTAACAAAAGCTCACACCAAGCTGCTGCTGAGACTGTCTCAAGAGCTTCTGAAAACGTTCCTAGAACTCAAAAGAGTCCTGACATGAATGTAACCTCTTCTGAGAAATCATTTTTAACTGTCACTGAGATTAATCTTAGAACACGTCCATCTCCAGTTCCTCCTCCTGCTAGACTGCCACCTAAATTAGCAATCAAACCAGGAGAGTCCAAAAAACCAGAAGTTTCAAACTTATCAAAAAATTATTCATTTGAGGGAGCAATAAAGGGCGGTTTACCAGTTTTCTACGATGTTGAGGTTGACGCAAGTTCGTCTGCAGCAGCCTCTGCAGCAGCTATGAAAGAAGCAATGGAAAAAGCTGAAGCAAGACTCAAAAGTGCAAAAGTGTCAATGGAGAGAAAGAGAGAAGGTTTGCACAATCGTAAGAAGTCTGGGTTGAAAGAAGATTTTATAGTTAAAGAAAAAGTGGATAGTGAAACCGCTCAAGAATTGTACAGAACCAAAGAAGATAATTCCTACTACAGAAAATATAGAAAAGACTACACTGAAGTAAAAGGTTTTTACATGGATGAGAAGCAACAAACTCATTCATCTCAGGTAGCTCCAGCTTTTGAAGCTAGGGCCGGTCTTCTTAATGTCTCTAAGGAATCTTTTGATCAAATGTCTGTGAAGAGAAGCACAAAAAATCATGAGACTTGTCAGCAGGAGGTCGCTGGTGAAACTGAGAATCAACCCTCTGAACTAATCCAAAAGGAAAAATTTAAACCAGTTGTGAGGTCCTCGGAGAAAGCAAAAGATGGAATAGAATTGATGCCCCATGCAAAAGTATATGGAAGTCAACAAAATGGAAAACAACCCGAGGCTGTGCTCTTCAAAGAGCAGGAAAAAAACCATAGGAAGTTGAATGTGTCCGAAGAGACATGTGGGAGAGAAGTGAATGAGAAGAAAATAGAA
Organism: Stephania japonica; assembly: GCA_039657345.1. Lineage (NCBI taxonomy): Eukaryota > Viridiplantae > Streptophyta > Magnoliopsida > Ranunculales > Menispermaceae > Stephania > Stephania japonica. The sequence continues at coordinate 8,792,617 of CM077559.1, read as the reverse complement.
GGGGTTAGAGATTTTCATCAAGAATCTGGGAAGAAAGTTTGTGTGGCTGCTTCTAATGGCAACTTGGAGGCATGTGAAAATATTTCTAATGGCAACTTGGAGGCAAGTGAAAATATTTCTAATGGCAACTTGGAGCCAAGGAAAAGAATAAAAGAGGTGAATGAGCTGAAAGAGTCAGAGAAGGAACAGAAACAGGCAGATGAGCAAAAGAAAAATGGAATTGAACATGATGAGGCTTGCCAATGGGTAGAAAATGAGAACAAAAAATATGCAAACGAAAGGGAGGAAAATGCAAAGAGAGTAAAAGTGGCCTATGAACATGAAGAAAATCGGAGGATCCAAAAGGTGATTCCTGAGCCTGAAGAAAATGAGAGGTGGGAAGAGGCTTGTGAAAGAGAAGAAGATCGATGGGATCAGAACCGAGCGTGTAAAGGAGAAGCAGATCAGATTTGTCAAAGAGAAGCATTTAGATATGAGGAACATGTTCAGATAGCAAAGAAGTTCCTCGAGCAAGAAGAAAATGAGAAGCAACAAAAAGAGTCAGTTGGCAGGGAGGAGGAGAGCCAAAACAAACTTGAAGATCTTCAGGGGGGAAATGAAAATGAAATAAGATTAAAGGAAGTCTCTCAGAAGGAACAGTTTGAGAAGCAACCCGTGGAGGTATGTGAGAATGGAAATGTGAAGCCCAAAGGGCTTATGGAACAGGATGAAAATGAAAAGCAGCAAAAAGAGGTGCATAAATGGGAGGGGAAAGAGCTCCAGGAGGAGGATAATGCCAAAAAACTGAAGGAAGCTCACGAGTCTAATGAAATTCAGGGGAGAAGAAATGAGGACGGTGAGGACAAAGAAGAAGAGAAGATAATGAAAAAAGCCCTTGAGCCAGAAGAAAATGATATGAAAAAACAGGTCTGTGATGGGAAAGATAGCGGCGAGAAACTTAAAGCACTTCAAGATACTTTTGTAAGCAAAGAAGAAGAGAAGAATCTGAAAATTTCACCAGAGCTCTGTGAGACTAGTGGAAGTGAGCAAATGCTTAAGGTATCAAGTGAAACATTTATTCTGAATGAAGATAGTATTTTGGAAGCGAAACATGAGTTCTGTGGTCAGGAAGAAGAAAATATCTCTCCAAAGGTTGCTCAAGAACCGTGTGAAGAAAAGGAGACTGAAGTGGATGATGTAACAGCTCAGTATGTCTTGGAAAAGATTGAGGAACCAAATGCTGCTAAAGTGGAAATTCAGTCCTCAGAAAATGAGCTATATGTCGAGCTAGTTGCCACTGAAGAGGAGAAAGTTATACCTGATTCAAAGTTTGGTTGTGATTGCAATGAAAACAAATTACAAGAAGCCAAAGATGCCAAGGAAGATGATAAGAATATAAAAGCAAAGGAAACTGCATTCGGCAAGGAAGTAGACAAGAAAACATGCAAAGCAGTTCAAGATGTTAGGCCGGAGAATGGACATGGGAGACAAGTAGAAGCAGGGCGGCCAGCTCATACTTTAGATGAGAAAAGAGATGGAGCAAATGTAGTTAATGATACTAACAAGGAGAGTGATTTGGGTGACGTTTCTAAAGTGGGTGAACGGGTCAAAGAAGAAAGAATAGAACGGCACAAAGAGCAGGAGATGGAGCGTCTGAGAAACTTAGAAGAGGAAAGAGAGAGAGAAAGGGAAAGAGAGAAAGATAGGATGGCTGTTGAAAGGGTCACCCGTGAAGCTCGTGAAAGAGCATTTACTGAAGCTCGTGAAAGGGCAGAGAGAGCTGTAGTGGAGAGAGTGACTGCAGAAGCTCGACAAAGAGCCATGGCAGAGGCCCGAGAAAGATTAGAGAAGGCTTCTGTTGAAGCTAGACTGAGGGCTGAGCGTGCTGCAGTAGAAAGAGCAACAGCAGAGGCGCAGGAGCGTGCTATGGAGAAAGCAATGGCTGGGAAGGCTGGTCTCGGTGCAAAAGAGCGGATGGACAGATCTGTTTCTGAGAAGTTCTCAACTTCTTCCAGGGATAGCAGTGTGAAACATAGTGCCTCTTTTTCGGTGATTGTTTACTTTTCATCTCTAAATTATAATTTCTTCATTATTGTTTCACATTCTTTTGCCTAATCTTGCTTATTGGGGATGGCAGGATCTGCGGGATTCACAATTTCAAAGTTCAGGTTCTTTCAACATTTCACAGAGATATCCAGACTCATCCAGTCACGGTGGGTGTTCTATTGTAAATGGCTGTTCAGAGTGTTATTGACGAGCGCATCGTGTCTGTTGCTTCATTTATCTTTAGTGGTTGTTTTAACTTTAATGAATACGTCACTGCTAATTATCATTTTTTGTATGTCCTAAAGTATTTGCTACTGAGAGGTCTCAAGGAGTAGAACCTGAATCAGCTCAGAGGTGCAAAGCTAGGCTAGAAAGGCACCAAAGAACGGTTCGACGTGCGGTATGTACATATTGCCTGTATCTGAATGCATAGATATGCACAAGAATCGCAAGATGCATGCATGTTTACAGCAGTACAAATTTCCTGTTCCCTTTTGCTGTATTAGCTGCACCTTCACAATGGTTTTCCAATGTTTTTTCTTTTCGTTTGGAGAAATGTGCGAAAGCTATATATGTTTCATAAATTTATTTCTAATACCTGCTGCAGATTTCCTTTACCATGGCAAACGAATCCAATACCTCCAGAAAAGATGACTCTTACTTTTTTTGGTTTCATTTCAGGCAAATGCACTAGCGGAGAAGAACACGCGTGACCTTCTTGCCCAAAGAGAACAAGCAGAGAGAAATGTGAGATCTTCATTTTGTAAACATTGGGCAAGTGCTGACCTTCTATATGCTTCTTACTGAATTTCCTGGCTCTCTACTGTATTGCAGAGATTAGCGGAAACTCTGGATGCTGATGTTAAGCGATGGTCAAGTGGGAAAGAAGGAAACCTGCGTGCTTTGCTTTCTACCCTGCAATATGTATGCAAAATGAATTTACCTTTTATGGTTATACGTAGTCATATTATTTCTCTTTCCATTTTCATACTCAGCTATGTTTGAGGTCCTGGGACCCTTTTTTTTTTAATATAAAAAAATAATAAGTGAATAAGACCTTGGACTCTGGATGCAGAGGGAAAGGAAAAACAAGAACTTCGTAACTGTCTTATTTCTTGTATGAAATTATGAATACATGTCCTAACTATGTCCCTGGTTAACGGTTTCCATAACAGTGCGAAAGTGGACTGAATATGTAAATTTGTAAATTCTGATAAAAAAAAATGTAAATGTGTAAATGTCATTGTGAGCATGTTAATTCTATTGATAGTTTCTTAAATGGTAAATGTCTTGGTCGAGATTGCAGACTCATTTGCTCTTTACCAAGGCCAATTTTCTCTTTTCCAGAATTAGTATTCTTAGGATTATGGAGTGTCTTCCTTTTTTATTGGAGCAATGAGATTATGGTGCTTCGGATTCATAATTTATCTACCACATCTTTTCCCTTTTATTTGTGTTTTTTTTAACTGTCCTAAGTTTAGGTAATAGGAATTTCTGTTGCAAATTTTTTTTATGCTTGAGTTTTCTTCAAGTAATTGCACTTTCTCTGGCTTTTTTGTCCCATTCATCCTTGTAGATACTTGGTCCTGAAAGTGGCTGGCAGCCTGTCCCATTGACTGAGGTTATTACTGCTGTTGCTGTGAAGAGGGCTTACAGAAAAGCCACTCTATGTGTTCATCCTGATAAATTACAGCAGCGAGGAGCAAGCATTCAGCAGAAGTACATATGCGAGAAGGTTTTTGATCTTCTAAAGGTTTGTTACCAATTATAGTGATTTCTGATTTTCCATTCATCTTATAAATTACTACAATTGGTTGGCCTTTTATCAAGTTTTTAATTCAAATTGCATATCTGATATGTGGAATGAAGGTAGTGTCATACATAAATTGCTAGAAAACCTCATTTTTTTACTGTTTCTAGTGGTTGTATGGATTAGACATTGAAAGGCAAAAGGGCCAATTAGTCCCTGTACTGAGTGCACTCTCAACGAGTTGCAAACTCAGTCCCTCAACTCCCTAACCCGCTATTATTCTGTCCCTCCAATAAACTTGCTGTTAACTCAATCCGTCATACATGATTTTTATTTTCTTTTTCGTTTGCCCTTTTTTATTAAAAAATAAAAATCAATTTTATTCCTTGCTGATAAATAAAAATCGATCTTAATCTACCAAAAAAAAAAAAAATCGATCTTATTTCCTTTTGACTTCTTGGCTCCTCCCCCTTCTTTTGGTTTTAACTTGATGAGGCTAGGGTCTCAAAGATTTGGATAAAGCAAGAAACTTCTATCTCTCAACTTAATTCAAGTTAAATCCATGTGTCCTCTTTTGCTAATCAGGTGTTTTTGTTCTTTCCACAACTTCCACATTCTTTTTTTAAATTCAATTTTCAGCTTGGTTTTTTTCAGGCTTTGATTGATGTTCTTAGGTGTTTGAATGATATTTGAGATCTCTTTTTGTATGAATTTGACCATTGAAAGAAGAATGGACCGAGTTTGAGGAGAAAAAAATAGAGTAAAAAGAAAGAAGAAGGTGTGCGGGTACTTGGAGGAGAAAAAGGAGATTGGTTATCTACCAAGAAAAAAGGAGATTGGTCAGAGTTCGACCAGATTTTTAAAAAATAAAAATAAAAAAACATTGTCAACGAAATGGAAGTTTTCGGTTTTTAAGCATCAAGTTAACCAAAAGTTTATTGGAGGGACTTATTTAGAGCAGGTTGGGGAGTTGAGGGACCAAGTTGGCCCATGTTAACTTTAGGGATTGAGTTTGCAACTCGGCGAGAGTAGATGGACTAAATTGGTCCTTTTGCCAACACTGAAAATGTATCGAAAAGTAAATAGTAACCCTTGCTTATATTTGGAACGTGGTTAGCTCTTGGTATGAACAAACTTCTCCCTTGTGCAGAATTTCATGTTCAAGTGTTCTGTATTATCATATATCATTTGGCAGAACATTTCTTTATTCTGGGTTTAACATTTGATATTCCATTGCAATTAGATCGCCTTTGTTTGAGTTAGCTTCTAGGTTGATTTAAATCAATTTCAGATTAAGTTGTTTTTGGTGTTCCATTGGCTGATGTCTTGTGGTAGTTTGTAATCATTTTTAGTTTCACTTAATTTTAATAGTTTTCTTTCCTTAGAAAATAAAATCATACTTCAGATTTTTTTTTCCATGATGCATTTGACATTTGATTCTCTAATACTACTAGTGACAAGTACAACTGTGGCTTATTCAAGATTTCCTTTCCAATCTTCTCATGTCCTTTAATCTTTCCTGTACCTAGATTTCTTAAGTAACCTTCTATGTTCATTTTGTAATACTCTATTTGTTCTTGTTGTCTATCAATAAATTGGGCTGTCTATTTGGCATTTAAATTTCTAATGTTCACTGGAACTAAGCAGCATGAAAATAGACTATTGTTCATGTGTACCCAGTATTCCTTACCATCACTAATTGCTGTGTTCGGTGTTGCATTTAATACTGGGTAGACTAAATGCTAGTTGCCATCAGAAGTGGCAAATTGTTGGGCAATGTTTGTCTTTAAAAGAAACTTGTATGTGCAAATTTCGTAGTGCATTCATTTGCACAATCATTGTTCTTTTGCTGAAGAACATAATCCCATTTTTCGAATGGCTTAAGATGCCTAATTATCTCAAAGGGAGCTAATGAGTGACAGTTGATTTTGGCTGGCTTTTCCTGATCTAATTTTGCCCTCGCTTTGGTTTTATTTTGATATCTTTCATTACATTTCAGGAGGCTTGGAACAAATTCAATTCAGAGGAGCGGTAGCTTAAACTTCGGATGGCTCTTTTTAAGCATGCCCATCTGTTTCAGTGAATATGTTGTAATGTAAAATTCTACTATATCCAATATCTATTTATAATATTTATATATTTATCAAGAAATCTAGTGCATTCATGCAGTTAGTTATGCATTTCAACTCAGCTTTAGTTTCCGGAAACTGGTTTCAACTAGGACCAACCAGAGCAAGAATGTTTAAGTTTCATCTGAATTCTTCTACAAATACAGCCACAGCAAAGATTGAGGTATGCCTTGTATCTCTTGAATCTGACTTTCTGAGCTTTGTGGAGAATTAATAGACAAGAATAAGGTAAAACCATGTTTGGTACTGTAAAATTTATTAAGAAAAAGAAAAGGTGACACAATTAGACAAGAACTTAAATTATGTTCTTTTTATTAAACGCCATAAAAAGTCATGATCATACATGATTACAAGATATTTAGTATAGTCTGGATGTTCCATTTTTAGTCTTATATCAAGTGGTGCATCAGGCTGAGACCTCTTTCATCTTTTCTTCTTTCACCGTCTCCATTATTATTGTTTCTTGCACCTGATGTTTGCCTTCGAGGTATGCTCCAATGCGAAGGGGAAGCAATCCTTTCTCTTTGCATGACTTGATGGCTCCCGCGTACATGTCCTCCAAGCTATACTTGTATTTGAACCCCATGTCTGTCAGCTTTTTGGATGAGAAGACGACAACTGGTAAGCTTTCATCAATGTCCTTAAACCTGGCAGTAACAATTTTTGGGTGTACATGACATGTTAGTCAACAGTTATTGCCAATGTAGATGAGGTATTGAACTTTGAATATTTTCTGTGTGGTCTGTAGACTATATGGTATTTCCTCTGAAATCAGAATCCCCAGTGTATGAAATAACCTTTTATGTCCAGTAGTCGAGAATGGATGAACGGTGGAGGCTTATGGGGTGTGTTTTTATACTAACTCATTCAAGCCTAGCTCATGTGGACTACAAGGGAGAGAGACTGTGAAGAGACTTACTTTGTAGGAAGGCGATATTCGGGGAACTTTTCTTTCAGCATTTTCACGACATGGATGATGGTGGTGGCATGAGAAGAGCAGATGTACCTCCCTTTTGCTTCAGGATGCTCAAACAGATAAATATGTGCTTCACATAGGTCATCCAAATGGACAAACTGAACTTGCTTCAGGATTGAGTAATGAGCTTCATTTCCTACAGAAACAAAGGCCAACAATCACTTTATGCTGGTTAGGTAGGTGAACCAAACAGTGAAAATGTTAGTGATGAGAAACTAACCATTGATCGGCGAGAGAGCTGTTACGAGGCTAGGCGGCATTGATGGCATGATGAATGGCCCTACTACAAGTGTAGGTATGATACTGATGAAATCTATGTTATGTTCTTTGGAGAATGCCCAAGCTGCCTTTTCTGCCAATGTCTTGGATACAAAATACATCTGCACTTGGGTACTTCTGGTTATTGAAGATGTACTGAAAATAAATATAGCTTTTGCAGGAAATTGGATAGGCTGAAGCCACCCCCTTTTTAGATCAAAATTATGCTAGGCAACTTATTTTAGAAGATAAAAATAGAGGCTTAGGAAAGTTTGCTAACCCATCCTGTCATCTTCCTCTTCCTGCAAAGATCAGCATCAGTCCAGCAGTTTTCGTCGTAAACTTGTTTCGGTTCTTCTTGGAAGTTAACAGTCCCTGCAGATGATGTGAATACCACTCTCCTGACTGTTTTTGCCTTCAGACAGGACCTCATGACGTTCAACATTCCCTCAACTGTTGGCTTTATTATTTCATTCTATAATAGCAAAATTGCGAAAAGTAAGTACTTTTTTACTAGTCATGCTTGCTAAGCACTTCTCTGATTCATATTTGTCCATGTATATATGCATACCTCTGGGTCCTTCGATTGAAAATCCATTGGAGTGGCAACATGGAAAACTCCAGTGCATCCTTCAATTGCTTTGTCGAAGCTTCCTTCGTCTGCCAAGTCCGCCTTCCATAGTGTCAAGTGAGTTTTAGACTTTGGCAGGTCAAACAAGTGTTGCACCTTCTTCACATTCCCTGCAACACCCTTCATTCATTACTTTCTTTTGTTTGTTTGATCAACAAGTTTAGAAAATCAATTATGCCCAGAGCAGAAAGACAAATCAAGCAAGATTTATAAACCTGGATCGCGAACTGTTGCCTTAACGATGCAGCCCCGTTCAAGGAGTTTCATGACAAGCCATGATCCAATGAAACCTGCTGCTCCTGTTACACAAACTGTTTCACCTGCAACCAACATTCTTTATCAAACAAAGAAGGAGGTGAAGAAGAAGTTGGGTTCAGCGTGAAAAATGAGAGGTTATGAAGGTGTTATTCGATTTAACATGTTCTTATTGATCTTAGGCCATTTTATATACATGAAGAACAGAGTAGAGAACTTGGAGTAGTAAAGCATGCGCTACCTAACTGTTAGATCTTCAAAGAAGAAGAGTGCCCACCCACCAGCCCACACTCTCAACAATCAATGAGGCAAGGCATATGTCAATTACAAAGATACGGTGGTATTGGATAATGTTCTTATTAGAGTCGACATTGCTTAATTGAGTACGTGTTTAGATAAAATAGGTTTTAGATTAATTAGGAAAGATATATATAGTTATTATTTAATAGAATTTGTTAGTGTTATTTGATAGCATTTGATACGTGTCATGCACGTTGGTGCTTGTAAAGTGCCTATATGTATATGCTTTCCATTAATAAACTTTGATGTTTTGGGTCTCTGCTTGTGAAATTCATTTCTGTGAGACTAATAATGTCAAATTCCTTGTTTTGGAGGTTGCGTTAAGGTTTGGACGCTAGACTATAGAAATTGAAGGAATTGAAGTTAAAGATGTGAGTTTGAGTGTGGTTTTATCTCTCGACCTAGCTTCAGTTACATTGAATCTCTTGTTGTTTCAAACAGTACTCAAAACTACATTTGACAAAATGAATCAAAATTAAGAGAACCAGGTTCATTACAAAATTAATGAACACCATAAACTATTCAAGATAATTACAAGATTGATGAATATATATAATTCTCAAGTCTTAACCAACAACAGCCCATCTTGTCTAAACAAGAAAAGAGAAGGTTAAATTATGATCACATTTGGCTACCCAACTGTTTTTTTTTTTTTTTTTTTTTTTTTTTTTTGATGACCGTGGAGTCCGCAGCAGCGTGTCTTTTGCGACTAGTCACACGGGCCGTGGTGCATGACCCGATTGGGAATTGCTGTTTTTGGTAGAACTCCCAACACTTTGGGATTCGGCGCAATCTTTGAAGCATCAAAACCAGATAAATGAAGGCACTCCAAACTGCTCACCCTAGAGAGAGCAACATACACCATGCCACAACCAAAAGCCCTGGACAGATGAGTGTGAAGAACATCAAGTGTCGTGCCTTGGCACTTATGAACACTTATTGCCCATGACAGTATAAGTGGAACTTGCTTTCTAGTAGCAAGAACCAACTCCCCCTCCATGACATCCCATTTCTCCACGTCCACGTCCACGTCCACGTCCACGCCGCAATCGAACTTCACTTTTGGCAACAACCCCGCCGAAAGTGAAGTTGAACAAAGCCTATCACAGTCCCAACAGCTCCATTGACAAGTCCAACTTCCACATTCTTGTTGTTGATCAACATCACTCTCGCCCCCAAACATATCTGCAGCCCATCCGGCGCAATCCCCTGCCCGAGCTGCTTCAACCACGGCTCCTCCCCCAAACATATCTGCGCTTAAGGCGCAGGCAGCGACGCCCGTGGAGCCAGTGATGAAGACGGATTGGCCGTTTGAGATGGCGTTCAGCACTTGTTGTTGCTGCTTTGATAACTTCATTATTGTTGTTGTTGCTGCTGCTGCTGCTGGGATTGTTTGAACAACAGAGGTTCATTTGGCGTGATCATTTATGTCAAATCTTGCATATTTCCAGGGTTTAACAATATGTGAGTGACAATGCAGATAGGCCACATGTGGGTGTGGGTGTGGGTGTGGATGTGGCTTCTTTTGTACTAGTGCATCCTCCTTTATAAGATCATCCACAGTGGGGGCAATTGCATGTGGAGCCCACTAATTTTTTAAAATGTTTTGATTTTTTAAAAAGGATAGTGAGATGTGATTGTGGATCCTATAAAATATCATAAAGTGTGTAGTTAAGAATTTAAATAATTGTAGGTGCAAAGTGTAGTAGATGAGAGTGTAATGAAATGATGATGTGATAATCTATTACATTCCAAACTAATCAAACCATTGTGGATGTTATAAGGGGTTTTAAAAGCTCCCCTTTGTACCCACCAAAAGACAGCTCTTTCAAAAAGACAAACAAAAATCATATAAATCAGTATACAACTTGCAATATTAAGATCAAAGAAGAGAAACTACTAGCTTTTTTTAGCTTTTGTCACATTTCTTTTACTTCTCTGCTTTCATTAAGAATTGCAACAAATCACAGCACTCTTTCTTTGATGATATGATGATGAGAGACAGTAGTACTACTTTGTGTAACAGTAAGAACAAAAAAAAAAAAAATGAAGAAGAAGAAAGGAAATCTAAAAAACTAATAAAGCAGAAATGATCATTTCAATCCATCTCTTTTTTCTGCTTTACTTCGTCATTATTTTACAGGACCTAGGTTGAGTGCCGTTGTAAGCTTTTTCTTTTCATCTTACCTTTACCGCTACACCTGATGAAGATGTGTTGTTGGCATGGAAGGGCCTTGTGGATTTGGTCTTCTTTTAATCTTTGTGGTGGTAAGTCCTACTACTGTATTTAACACTGATTGTAGCTACTGCAATAGTGATGACAAAGATGATGAAGTCTTCAGTGTGTAGAAGTCATTATCTACTCATTTTGGCTGAAGGGCTCCCAGTATTTACAAGCTCAAAGTAACCAAGTTGAAGAAGAAGAAGAAGAAGAAAAGTGTTCACCACAGCACACAAGAGCTGCTGCTGACAGCTACATTTGTAGTGCTCCCTGACTAGAGAAGAACCTGTATTGAACATTACTCTTTGAATTAGTCATCAAAACTCGAAAGCTAATAAACAATGATAAATTAAGCAACATAGCAAAGGAAATCCTGAAAGCAGTAAAAATGTAACTGACTAGTAAAAACGTAACAAACAAATGGAAATGAGCACTGTGAATTTGGGATTACTATAAAGGGTGGGAAAATTGTTCTATCCATAATTAACACAGCTGATCCAATTGTGGTGTTCCATATTCTTACCTATCATCTTTGACATTAATACCCCCACCCAACTGATCCGAATGCGCCTTGGAATTCAATGTCTGATCACCGACTACACCAAGTGGAGAGTCAGCCATTCCAGTGCTCAGACAGTTTTCTAGACATTACAAAGTTTCATAAACAGATGAGGGTTTCCATTTTTGCAAACACTAGTGAATAAATTGATGAACAAAATTGTATAGCGATATAGCTATAGCTATGCCTTGGGACGATTTAGAGCGGATGCGATCGAGCTGATTGATGAAACCATGAGGATGACTAGTTGGTGGATAAATCGCGCCTATGCTGGCTACTATCCTTTTGTCATGTCAAGAAGCTGAAGACCCATGAATCTTCTTCTTCACATACAACATTTTATGAACTGATCGTCTTATTATTTATTATTAGAGAGAGTGGATGTTGGTGCCAGTCATCTGCCCTCCTAACTGTGAAGTTGAGGTTAAGGACTTGATTACGTTGGCAACATAACTGTAGATTTGAAGTCATGCGGAGAAGATACAGTGGAAGGGGAAGTTTCTCTTTTTCTAAAGAGAAAGGCAAAGTTATATCAAGAGAAAAGTCGAACCAAAACCTTAATAAATAAGTTACAAAAATTAACTTATTTATTATGAGATATTTTCTCTTATTTAGTCAAAGTCTAATTAGAAATAAGTCTTTTGATAACCTAGCCAAACATATTTTTATAAAACTCTTTTTTAATAAGACTTGAGTAAAATAAGAGGTTGAAGTAGAGTTACCAAACACCACCTAATTATGTCATAATTAATTGTTTTTGGTATAAGCAAATTTGGTGTGTTTGGTTCTTCACTTTAAAAAAAAAAATTTACTTAGAAAATCTTATCAAATCACATTTACAATCTTAATAAGTATAGGGAGGGATGCTTATCCAAAAAGCAACTTTTATACGATTTGGGACACAATCGCATATTATCCAAACACCATTTTTCAATTAAGCTGTGATGTCACATCATCAATAAGCAAGCTCATAAATTGAACCAAACGGGGCCAATATGACACCCAAAGTCACATTGGGGTGATGTGCCGTGCAGGTCTTATGTGAAAAATGGATGATAACATGCGAGGTGTGTATCTCGAGGCATACGCAAATTGCTCATAAAAATGTGAGCTTACACGCCACATCAATTGATGTGACTTTGAAGTGTTATTTTTAGCATTTTTTTGGTAGTTTTGTCGTAGCATTTTTTATTGTATAATCCGAGCTACCTCATATTGAGAGTGACCCTTCTTTCCCATCTAAGAGAGTCAAACTCGAGACGTCGCTTAATGAAATTAAAGTCCCTTATCACTCAGATCGATAGTTAGTCGACACTAACTTCCGCTACACTTCAATGTCGTGTCAAATATGTTCATTAGGTTCACAATGAACTTTTCCAAAACCCAAAAGATCTTAAAGTTATGCTATTTTGAATCTTTGATCCAATCTATGCACGCTAATTGGGCATGAACCCAAAAGATCTTATAATGTGGCCACAATCAAAGGTGTTTCAAATTGACTTGTCTAAAGTAAGTGGTTAATTTCATACATAGTCACTCAAGTTTACACGGTGTAACATTTTTATCACAAAACTTTACTTTATAACCAGAAAATCATCAAATTTGTTAAACTATTTCACTAAAGTCACTCCGGTTTGACGTGGCACCTACGTGGCTTTGTTAACTTTAAAATTTATAGTAATGCACCTCGACATCCATTCAATCTAATTAAGATGATCATCTAACAATCTTTATTATCTATGTCAAAAATAATGTCAAACATACACAACACAAATAAAAACCAATCTAAATACAAACAGAGAGACTTTGAAGAATATTATTGAAGAAGACGATTTGGATTCTTTATTTTTGACACAAATACCATCGCAAGCGCCCCATTGTAGAAGCTGTACTGAATCATAAACTCATGACTGGTGATCTACTGTAATGCTCATCTAATTTGCTATTCATATAGATATACAACAACTCCAATGCAAACAACCCAATCAAGCATAAAATTCAAATTAAAATCAAATGGGAAATAGATTACAAGAACAAAAATCACTTTCAAGCAGAAAACATTTAAAGACATCCAAACATTATTATCCTTGAACCTAATCCCGCACCTTCAAATCTTTACAAAAAAATTCCCAAAACCAACAAACCCAAACCCTCACCATCGAACCCGTGCATAAAGAGTTCTCCCATGTCTCTTCAACGCATAGACCACATCCATCGCCCTCACACTCGTACTCCTAGTATGCTCCGCGTACGTCACCACATCCCTAATTACATTAAAAAATCTTGAGCACTCCCATGCATAGTCTCTTTGTTTGTCTTTAGTTGGTTCTTATTTGTGTTGGGTATTTTTTACATTATTTTTGACACACATAACAAAGATCTTTAGATCATTATCTTGATTAGAAAGGACTGTTGTTGAGGCGAATTAGTACAAATCTTAAAGTTAACAAAGCTACATAGGCGCCACGTTATACCAAAGTGACTTTTGTGAAATATTTAAAAAGCTCGATAATTTTTTGTTAATAAAATAGAGTTTTGTGACTAAAGTGTTACAACATGTAAACTTAAGTGGTCATGTGTAAAATTAACCCCTAAAATATAATAAAAAAATAAATCAATCAATTAAATGATCAAATGACTGGGTATAAGGTTTCAGACTAAGAAGTCATGAGTTCGAACATAGAGTAAGATGTCTCTTTCTTACCATAAAAAATAAAAAAAAAATTAAAAAATAATTCTTAATATTTTAATCTTGTACTAATTGTGAGTACAAAATGGCAAAGAGGATTAATTCTATATACACGGTTGATTTGAACACTAGTTGCCAAGTCATAAGGAAACTTCTTCATAATCTCCAGCTACATCTTGCGCGAGAACTGTTTGATGAAAGGCTTGTTAGAGAGTGTCCGTTTGGATTTTAAAAGCCCAACTCCTCACATTCAATTGGGCAGCACTTGCGCTCTTTAATTAGTAGTCTCTCAAAACCTTACTCTTGTGAAACCAAAGTGTCCATTCTTCGCAAGAGCAAATCAAAGTCGTCTTGGTTCCCAATGAGATTTAGCCTTACGTACTTGTCGTCGGCGCTAAAATAGCTACCCTTTTTGCCAAGAATCCCAGCTGATTTAAGCACTGCTGCGCAATCGCGATCTTCCTCTCTCACACACTTCACCCATCCATAAGCTGTAATTAATAATAATGTGACATTAGTTACTAAAAAAGACACTTATCACTTATATGTATAGACTGTAAATAGAGCTAGCTAGCTGTTCATGATCGTCAATTACTAACCTGGAGAAGGATCGGTGACTTGATTGAAGAATGAGCAGTTGTGAGGGCTTAGTTTTTGGAGGGAAAAACGTTTTGATTTCGACAAACTTCTATTCAACTTCACCAATCTTTCCCTCAACGTCTTGTGTCCGAACCCGAAAAACTCCCTTCCGTCGTCCTTCAATACCGTTCTCAGTAGTACCAGAGCTCTCAATTGCGCGTCCTGAGATGCGCCAACCGAGTTCACTTCCAAGTAGTGTGCCATTCTTTCATACACTGCTTTATCTTTCACAAATGCCCACCTGTTCATACAAAAAAAGTAATTAAATGTGTATACACACATGCATGGATGTAAGTTTACATGTATATGCAGTGATATGTATAGGGTTCTTCTACTATAAAGTCCAAATATATATCTATGCTATGAGAACTCTTCAAAATGTGTTATGCATTAAATGTTTTGTGCATTTATGATATCTCGATTAATGTATTAGATTAGAATCCAATGGTTATAAATAGTGTACTCATGATAGTAGTACCCATATATATATTTAGTGCTAGCACAAGCAGTACTATATATATATGTTTTCATTGTACATACCCAAATCGGCTACCACCATGTCCAGTTAGCTTTGACAGTGTAAAGATCATGAGGTCTGTATTCGCCGGAGATGAGATTCCAGTATAATGAGGCCAGTAGTAGGCGTAATCGTAGATTGTCTTGACGGATGCGCCTTTTAGAACTGGATCCTTTAGTTTGCCCTCGGGATTGCTTGGTGAAGTAACAACCTCGATGAAGTTCTCCGATGAATCTGATTTGTTCTTCCACGAGGATGGGTCGCCTCTCCATTTGAAGTTCAATGAGTTGTACATCTCTGTTTGCATTTTGCAAACCTGTAATTAACATGATAATGTACATATGGTAAGAGTTTTAATTACTATATACGAATATTGATGCAAAATGTGATCAACAAAGAACCTACCTACCTCAATATATTTGAAGGGTAATTACTAATTAAATTGACTTGGTCCAAGCTAAGTAAATAATTATGTGTGAAGTCAATATATATTTAAGGAAAATGAGCGTGTGTGAAAAGCAAGCACTCTTCACCAACTGTTTGCCTATTTTTTTACAACCAAAAAAAAAAAAGTATGCCACATGCGTTACCATCTAGGTACTTTCCTATTTTTCATTTTATTAATAGTATTATATATGCAATATATTGTCTACGTATATACATATGCACATGTACCACGTACATACATAAGTGTACAAAATTACAATAATGTTCATTATATAATTATAATTAGTATATGTAACATGCTTGTTCAGAACTACGTAGAGTATAAGATTGAATTCGAACCGGATAGAAAGGTGCAGAGGCCACAACGTTGGTACGCAACAAACAATTTCCACCGTCGTTAGAATGTTGTGATGGTGGCTGTGAAAGGCTCATAATTGCTGCATTTAGGAGCTGTGTAGCTCCGGCACCAAAGAGAATATACTTTCCGGTGGTATTTGCGTTTCCAACCACTGCATGTAATTTTTGTATAACATTCCCCAACTCCCTCGACATATAAGAATCGTCTTCGTAGGTGTAACCTAGTCGGTGCCACCCCGCCACCACCACAGTGCTGCTCGCTGCATTTTTCCTCCAATATGGCTCCAAAAATCTTGGGTTTCCGCTGCACATTGTTTGTACATGCAATATAATTAGGACAACTATTATGTACGTAGCTATATAGATTTAGTTTGCATGATTGGTTTCAACTTTCAATATACATATTATTATGGAGAACATATAAAAGCATACCAATGCCATGCACACTTCTTAACTCAATTAACCATTATTAATTATTTTATGTAACAAAACTTAGGGTACTGCTATTTGGACACAAGAGTCTAAACACAATAAATTTGTTTATTTCAAATTCATCCTTCAAAAAGTTGGTGTTATTGTTGAAACACCCAAGAGAAATTGGTGCGTTCTCATTAACTTTTGTAAAAATTATTCACACATCCCTATGAGTCTAGACTCTTGAGTCTATATAGATTAATTGCAAAACTTAACATATATAATTTTTATAACAATTAATCTATATGGACTCAAGAGTCTAGACTCATAGGGATGTGTGAATAATTTTTTCAAAAGTTAATGAGAAAGCACCAATTTCTCTTGGGTGTTTCAACAATAACACCAACTTTTTGAAAGATGAATTTGAAATAAATAAAGGATAGTGCTATTTGGACTCGTGAGTCCGGACTCAAAATTTTTTTTAATTTCAAATACACCCTCCAACAATTAATGAAACAACCATAATCACTTGTAAAATTCTTATTATACCCCTTAAAAAATTTAAAAACCTCCCTATGTGTCCGGACTCATAAGTCCAAGTAGATTTATTGATAAATAAATATATTGTGTCTGGACTCTTGTGTCCAAATAGAAGTACCCTTTTTTATAATGGGTAGTGCTATTTGGACTCGTGAGTCCGGACTCAAAACTTTTTTTAATTTCAAATACACCCTCGAGCAATTAATGAAACAACCATAATCACTTGTAAAATTCTTATTATACCCCTTAAATATGTACAAAAAATTTAATAACCTCCCTATGAGTCCGGACTCATGAGTCCAAGTAGATTTATTGTTTTATAATTAGTTAATAATTAAGAGCAAGTACTCAGTGTGCGTGCAAATAGTTCATTAATTACATACCTGTGAGCGTCAACAGCGCAGTCAGGCAAGAGGATGGAGCAATCGTCTCCACCATAGCAAGAATTGCATTGGCATATAGGTTTGCCTTCGATGAACATTCCGTCTAAGGCGACTCGGCCGTGCCCAGAGCACGATATTGAAGCCACTGCTTCGGCTTCCTCTGCCGCACCTCTGCTCCAACTTAGCTTATGTTGGTCTCTACCAATATTAATGTAGTATGGATGAATGTTTTTGATCAATAAATTGTTTAGAGGGATTGATGAGATCAACACCACCCACATGATCATGGGCAATTCAGGGACGTGAATCTTCATCGAGATCAACAATTTTGCAATTGAAGGTATAGAACAAATCTGCATGATCAGTTATATCAAGATATTGATCAGTGGCTCTTTTTGGATGAGATGGTTATGTGCAATGGCTCTTTTATAGCATGGTACTATCACTTACGCGTAGAGAATAAATTAAGGATTTAATAGATGCATGTTGGAATATATAAAACCTCAACTGTATGATTAATAAATACTATAAAGTACTGTATTAAATTAAGTACCATGATTATTTGAATTAATTGAGGTTAAAAGCTTCCTGACTAATAATTAATTAATGCAATATATATTGTTCTGTCAAACTCAAACTGACTCAATTTTGTAGTTGTCGAAAGTTGACTTTCACAAGGTAACGAGGGTAATCACTTAATTATACGATGTGTTTAATGAACTAGATCGACACTTTTCTATTCAACCTGACGACCTCTAATTGATCTGAGTGGTAAGAGTCTTGGTTCCTTTTGAATGAGGTATCTAGTTTTAGTCTTGTAAATGAAAAAAATTAAATTGGGTAGGGCACTGTGGATTAGTTGTTGTGATTTGCTCTGGACAATACCTTGTATTAAACCGCTCTTCACCTTGCCTATCTAGGACAATTAATTAGTTTTTGCATTTTTTTAATATAGAGTAAATTAACCACTAATACCTTATTTCATTGTAATTTATGTTGGTTAATATATAGATAAGGTGGTTGCCTATCAAGTGCAGTTAATATATGAATATAGTACTTTTTAATTTATGAATATTCTAATTAATAATGTGGCTTAACATTAGCGAGAGAGCCGTTCAACATATTATTATAAATTTATAAGGCTTTTTAAATTACTCCCCTATAAATTTTATCTCATTTTCAGTCGACCATTTCAACTACACCCATAATTAATTGTCCTATTCACACCTTTGAGATGGAATGACACTTGATCTAAAAACAAATGAAAAAATACTTTGAACTTTGTAAGGCCTCAGTATTATTGTTACTAGAGATCACTATGTCCTTTTTTTATAAGAAAGAAATTCACCTTACTTTTAATGTGGCTCAAACTCTCGACCACTTACATAATTACCCCGTATCATACCAATGAGCTACCTACAAGGTTGGTAGTCATCATATCTTAGAATAAAATAACTATCAAAAACTAATTATCGTTAGTAATTAGAACCTAATATATAGTTGTTTATTAGATTATAATTTTTTAATGTTTTGGGATATATGTATCTTGTGGTTACTGACCAGCTTAGGGATAACTCTGGACATCAAAGCACGTACGTATAAAAAATGACCACAAAAAACTAAGTACACACGTTATCAAAAAAAGTACACACGTTTACTTACACGTTACAAAAGTGTTTTTATTAATTTAATGTGCCTTATAATTAAGCATCATTAGCATGTTGATTGTATGCTAATCGTGCAAAACAATCTTGATTAAATATGAAGTCCAAATTGTTCAATTATATGCCAAATGTAGACTGTAGTTGACTCGATTGAGTCTTGGCGGCCATTTCTTATTGTATCAGGTTTTTTTTTTTTTTTTTTTTTTTGCCAAATCATAAATCATTAACTTAATAAGAATATGCCGCGTCTTTTTAGAAAAGAAAAAAAAAAATGTAACACGGACTACAGAGGCAACAATGTATGCCGCGGTTATCTGTTTGTTTGTGCATCAATTTAATTTAGACAATATTAATTAAAGAGGTGTCTATTAAGCAAATTGTGCCTGCAGCATTCCTTAAATTACTGCCTTAATTAGAAACTCATATTTTTTTGCTAATTATTGACATGACCTTAATTATTTTATATCTGCAATTTACCAAATATATATATATATATATGTATGCATGTATACGTAGCACCTTTTAATTAATAATTATAAATTCATCCATTTATACATAATTAACTTTTTTTTTGGGTTGGAGTACATAATTAACTTTGATCATAACAGATACCAAAAAAAAAAAAAAAAAAAAAAACTTTGATCATAACTTGCGAATAGCGATCCATTCAACTAAAGCGATTACAATTAACTACAAAAGGCCACCTAATTCCAGTATTATACTCCACTAAGCAGCAAAAATAAATCAGCAATAGCAAATTCGTACATTTGTTTTCCGTGGTGAAGTGTAGTGCTGGGAAACTAAACAGCAAGTGGTCGGGAAGTTTATGGTCTTTCCTCATTAGCCCACATCTTTCTTTCCGGCAACTACCTAGGAAATTATATATTTACGATAGAGTTTTCATTTGATATTAACTTATATAACTAACCAATTGAGTAACTCAATGGTTTAATATAAGATTTGAAAAAAAAAAAAAAAAAAAAACTTGTGTATGGGAGACTCGAAGTGAGACATTGAACTACGAACGACTGTTAAATTAGTGTAGGTACGTTATTGTTGTCTTTCAGTTCATCAAACCTCGATCTTTGAGAAACATTAATCTTTCCTCATGCGATATCCAAATTAAAACAATTAATTATATATATATAGTGACCAAAATAAAACAATTTACAAACTAGGATTTCTTTATATAGAATAGTTATCATTAAATTACCATAGCTGCCCTGTATTTCAATTTAGAGGCTGGTTTCTACCAACTAATTGAGTGATTCAATAGTTTGGTATGAGATTTGATTTTAAAATAGCGCACAATCTCTTGGCGTAGAAGCAAAAAGTTTGCTTTTTTATTTTTTATTTTTTCTTTTGACTGTGGGCTCCACTTTACATGTTTAAAACTAATAAAAAAAAGCAATGATACTTGGAATATGTTTTTTTGATGTAAGATTTGGTGTGAAGGTCGGAGATGTGAATAATATTTTGATGTAATGCATTGAAGATGCTCTCATTGTTTTAAATCTTATTAGGTGCAAAAGTTATTTACTTACTGATAAAAAAAGGAATTTCAAACGTAATGTTACAGAGGAAAGGCGAATTTCCATATGGTCAAGTTCAAGGAACCAGGCACATCATACTCGACCCCTAAAAGGTCAACATGCACAATTGGATCGATATAGATAGTTTTCAGCAACATACACATCCTAATAAGCAATTAATTAAGGAAAAATATTTTATTATGTCGACTATACTCAATGTGAACCAAAGATTTTTTTGTTAATTTGAAGATTAACGTGTGTAAGTGACGATCATATTAAACTTGGAGGCTGGTTAGTTTCATTTAATAAGGCCACTTGTGGAGAAGCTGATCTTAATTAATTAAAATGAAAGCTGGTCCATTAATGTGAAAATGAAATATACATAGATATTATGATGTGTGCGTAAATAGAGAAAAAGTGAGAGATGAGATTGGTTAGAATTAAGAAGGGTCGATGTGGAGGAAGCTTAACCAAGAATTTGCGTAGTGAGTGGTGAGAGAGACAATCTCATTCTCATCTCATCATGCGTGCCATGTCAAATATAATTGTCAATCAACGTTACGTACGTTACGTTTAGTACACAAGGATATTATTGCACTTCTCTCGTGTTTAATCGGCTCGACCCAATCGGGCACAGACTCGGGCTCTCAGCACATCACTGTCCCCACCTAGGTTTGTATATCGCCCGTGTTATCGAGGGTTCCAAGAAAGTACAGGGTTGGAACAATTAATTATATTATTTAATTGTTTATAATTTAAATAAAAATTATGTGAAAAGATGTGTACTGTTGTGGAGAGACATAATAGACCAAAAGAGGTGTGTACTATTGTGGAGAGACATAATAGACCAAAAGGTGTATCTATTCACCAAGTGGTATGTCTTTTTCTAATAGACACATAAAAGTCTATATATATTCACTTGATGGATTGTTTTAAAAAAAAGTTAGAAGGTAAAACAAATAGGAAAAATCAAAATGTCTTTCTCTATTTTACATGCTTTTGAGTCTGAGAGAGTATTGAATTATAAATTGGTTCGTAGACTAGTGATTCGGAGTGCTACAAATCACTAGTATGATCGTTGTATCTTGGGAGACTATCATCATTAGACCGTGAGCACCATAGTGGGGCGAAATAGTCTTAAGGACATTGAGTATATATAACTCAAGCCTCGATCAATTGCATCAAGTTTTTCATCTATTTTGCACCAAGTTTTCGGAAATCCCACCAACAATCTTAAGACTACAACAGTTGGTGGTTTAATTCAATTCGGTCCCTCGCCATCATAATTACGCTTGATCTTACAAAGGCATATGCTATATCGTGGATCATCTGGTATGTGTTAAATTATTTTAAATTGGTTTGTGCATTCAAGAGAGAAATATATCATTACTCAACAGTCATAATGAGGTTTGTTTGCTTGATTGCACCTTTTCCCCATGTTTTTAATGTTGTTAATTGACTTTGTTTCTTAACTGGACCGATTTCACGTTTGAAGAAATGCACATTGGTGATGGGTACATGTTGCAAAAGGCTATGGCCAACAGGGTGTTGAATGCTCATATATAGATGAATGGGTGCAACAAAAATTAAAGAAGCACTACGGCTAGCAACCTGATTTGGCCCTAATCTCCAATGGTCCATATTTTTTTTTTTTTAAAAGTGCAAGAATCAAGAGATTAACCATGATGTATATGGTTATAAATTTATTGACTTCTAAAAAGGACTATATCATGGATTAAGTCCAAAGGATGTAGATTTATTGAATGAATCTTCTATCATGAATGCTATATAATAAAATTGTGGGGGTTGAAAGCAAATTTAGTTGCTACTCTTAACTTTGATAGTTATATCTTCCAAGTTGAAGATATATTATTAAATGTCTATGAGTACTTGAAAGATGTGGGGTTGCACATAAAAACTTTTGTCTTCGGATTAAAGAAAATAAATTATAAACCCCAAGTAAAGCATTCAAGAATAGATTGTATTGAAAATGAGTTATCAATAATGAGATTGAATGCATCAAGTTGAAGCTTTTGAAGTGTAAATGAATTTTAAAATCTAATTAAAGGCAAATGGATAAGTTGCTTAAAATTAAGTAAATTAAATATATAATTTAAGGCTTTATTTGAGAGAAAGTGAGCCTTGATTTCTTCGAGAGAAACTCACTAGTCCTAATGACATTTAGTATGTTGGTTGCTAATAAAGCACGCAAAAGATGTTGAGAGACACATCTTAAATGGTGAATTTAGGGAAGAAATGCTGGTATGAATGGAAATCCTCAAAGAAATGAGAGTATTGTTAGATTCACAATGGAATCTAATTGATTGCACGTAAATTAATAAGCTAGAAAAGTAACATTATGGCTTTGAAAGAGCTTGGAGGATATTCCATATTGCATGCAATTGTCTCAGTAATACATAAGATGTATGCCGACTAATAATCGCAAGTGACAGAATAAAATGATGCATAAAATGATAAATCTTGACTTATGTGTCAAAGATTGTCATTGAATAATTACTTGATTATAGAATAATTTTCATAGAAAATGAGAAATAAGAAGACAAACTTGTGGCCACCAATTGAAGGTTTGTCAATATCAAGTAAACTGATATCGAGGGGAATGAGTGTAAAAGCCTAAAAAATGAGTTAAATCTGGCGGAAACCTAACCTAGCTGATTGGAGATCCCATGTACTAGGTTCAATAGGCAAACTGGTTAGATGAAACTCGAGAGAAGAACACACCTATCTCATTCCTAAGATAAAAAATGTGTTTAGAAGAAGTTAAGGATATGCTAAGCATTTAATGACAAATAAAAATGTCACCTATATGATAGTAAATGTGGGTCGCATTTATGAGAACGAGACAGGCTAAATTCTCTAAATCTATCATGAAATCAGGATTGTGTCCAGGACCAAAATGGACAAAATCGTAAGAACCAATAATGATAGGGATGAAGTTATGTGAGTATTATTGTCTCGATTTACTACAAAAAGTGAACAGTTCAAGATCTTCTATATCCACTGCGTCACTAAGTAAGTCTGATAATATTTCACTAGGGTAAGTTCAAGTCTATATACGACACTTTTCCTGATGTAACTTTATTCCGCCAATGCTCTCTCAAGTGTGTCTGCATTAAAATGATTTTTAAAATCCATTTATGTGGGGGATATATAAAGACTTGGTGATCAATTTTCATTCATGTGGGGGATTGTTGGAACAATTAATTATATTATTTAATTGTTTATAATTTGAATGAAAATTATGTGAAAAGGTGTGTACTGTTGTGGAGAGACATAATAGACCAAAAGGTGTATCTATTTACCAAGAGGTATGTCTTTTTCTAATAGACACATAAAAGTCTATATATATTCACTTGATGGATTGTTTTAAAAAAAAGTTAGAAGGTAAAACAAATAGGAAAAATCAAAATGTCTTTCTCTATTTTACATGCTTTTGAGTCTGAGAGAGTATTGAATCATAGATTGGTTCGTAGACAAAAATATAATCCTAATAAAATTAATTTGATGAGAAAAAGGAAGTGATAAAAAGAGAAAAAAAAACTTATGTAAATATTGGTGAAATCCCAATTTAATACTTTATGAATAGAAGCTATTAGCAAATTGAAATCTTGTAAAATAAACTAAAAAAATGGAGGTCGTTGATCTAAACAATGCATACAGAGACTGTCGATTAGTATATGTCATTTCTAAAATATTTTTGTTTGCTCTTGAAAAGAAAAATAAAAAAGAGATCAAAATAAAAACTCAAACATAAAAATCTGAATATAAAAAATGCCGAAAACTAAATAGCTATCAAAAAGTCGAAAAGAGAAAAAAAAATAGTTGATAAAGCAGCCAAGTGACAAGAAAAAAGACTAAAGATAAGGATCAAAACATAAGGTGCACGAACGAACGAAATTACATAAAAAACCAATTATATAATCATAATCAATAAGTGAATTAAATCAATTAATCATTAATACATAGTTTTCAATAATGTTCTGGAACAAACATTGATTAAATTTTATTTTTAGTAGGAAAAACATTGATTAATTAAGTCTCCCCCTTGAAATACAATTAACATACAATTGATTAAAAAAATTTGCTTGACAGATATTCAATTGTTAATTAATATGATTGACTTATTCTAACTAATTATATAAAATTTGGAACTAGTAGTACTTAGGTAGAGACGCGTTGTATGTGTATTAAATAAAGACATAAAAAAGACCAAAGATTGCGGATCAAAATATAGACTTATATAAAATTCACGCCCCGCGTGGATCTCTGCGTCCCACGGGGAATCGGGCAGGGCGGGGCGGGGCGTGAGGTGACAAAGTTTGCCTCTTAGAGAATTTTAAGGATAAATCTCCGCCCGCACTATCGCGGATGCGGGGACGGTATCTTCAATCCCCACTTGCCTTGCCCTACTTGCAACCTTACCCACAAGAGTCTTTCATGCGGCTTTGACTTGCGTGTCGTACATCGAAATTTGTGTATGCTTATATCTCGAGGTGAAAAATTTGTGTATGCTTATATCTCGAGGTGGGAATAGATGACTCTTGTGATCAATTGTGTGGGGCGGTGTGACTTGTTATTGCAACACTTCTCATGATCAAAAAGGCGTTAAGAGGAAATGATAGGGAACGCGTAGTTATCAGTGAAGTGGGGGCCAAAAGTGGCGATTGGTATTTGGGTTAGCCACTTTTCTACAAGTATACCCAATAATCCCCCACTCTCCTCTTCCTTACTTGTCATATTTCTCTCATTTTTTGCTTTCTTTCAAACATCGATCGATCGATCGATCGATTAGGTCTACGAAGGTGGAGGAGTTAGTTGCTCTGGACACAGTTGCTTTCCCGTCTCTTCATAGCTGGTAACGCCCCTCCTCTACTTAGGCCTTTTGTTTTCTAGGTTTTTGTTTCATTTTGCCCTCTTTTCTGAGGTTATGTACGGATCATGTGCAATTTCTTTGCTTTTTGCTAACCACGTCTCTGTTGGGACTATTCTCCCTACATCGTAAACCAAGGGTCAAATAAGCAAGTTAACGCTAAAATTATGAGGGTATTTAAGTGTAACATTGCACTAAATCGAACGTAATGGAAGAGTTTGATCCATGTGGCCGACCCCAACTAATTTGGGACTGAGGAGGCTTTATTTTTTTTGGAAAATGATAATCCAACACACTTCAGGCAACACTTTGTTTTTAGCTCTTTATTGTGTTTTGTTAGATGTGGAGTCAGGAGACTCAAAACACTATAAATGTGCTAAAAACTAAAGTGTACGCCCAAAGTGTTTGGATTATCATTTCCCTTCTTTTTTTTGCACAAATATCCTAACCTTTAGATCACACCTTCCACGAATTCGTTGCCAATATAAAGGCCTCATTTTGGTTAAACTTGCTAGTTTCTGTGTCAACACAGAGCTAAGTCAACAGTGTTTGAGGCCTCAGACAAAACTCTATATTGTGTTAAAATAAATGAAATTGGGGAATTGTTTTTTATGCCTAGAACTGTAAAATACTAAGAATGTGCATGAATATGGTTTACGTTGTATGGAGAACGTATGAATGATAAGACACGGTAAAAGAATTAGGCCTTAAATCCATTGAGGCATAACTGGAGAACCGGATGAGTGGCTCAGCATGCAGCTAGTTGTAGAACCAGACGAATTTTCTTCCCAATTATTTGAATCTGTCCATTTTTATGCTAATCATTACATACATCTTTCCACGTTGCTTGTAGTTATTTTGAGGGAACAATGGTTTTTTTTTTGGAATCAGCTGATGGTTTTGATTTTTGTTGGCATATAAATAAATGGTGTCAAATGATGCTAGCAATAGAACCTAAACTCTTTGATGGATCATTTGCAGCACTTGTATGATTCTTCTGCTGGAATTGGAGTCTGATTGGTGATTGCTGCAATTTGAGCTGCATAGTTCAAAGGAATCAGTAGTGTATCTTTTGACGAGGTTCCTTTCATACTTGAAATTAATCTGTAACATCCTAACTTGTCATGCCTGACCACATTGTGCGTACATCCGGTGACAGAAAAGCAAAAGCCAAGGAGTCTTTGTTTCCGAATCGATCGGTATGGATGTCTCATTGGATACAAGGGAGCTGTAACACAACTGTTCCAGCATCAGAGTCTCATAGTAATGTTGCTGCTAATGATAGTAAGGAAGAGAACTGTGAAATTATGCTAAGACCACTGCTTGCTCTAACTGCAGACTCTTTGCCTTCAAAGTCAGACATATATGCTGGTCCAGGTAATATTTCTGAGAAAGGAAAAGGATGGGATTACCAACAAGGAGAAACGGTAGTAGCTGCCTGTGTTCTTGATTCTGCTAAAGCAATTGGAACTAGAACTGCTGAAGATAGACTCATGATCACAAATGATGCTATGGCTTTGGACTCCAGAAACATTAAGTTTGAAAGTTCAGGAAGGGACCCATTTCTTAAGTTCAATATCAACCATAGAATTGATGTCAATCCGGTTTCAAAGAAAGCTCATTTTTCTGGCAAACGTGCATCAAAACCCCAGATTATTGACTACTATGATCGTGGTACAGCATCTATTAGCACAAGTTTCCCCGGTTCTTATCCAAGTTTGCTTCGATTAGGCCCTACTGAAACAGAACTACCATTGGAAAATTGCCTGCAAGAGCATGCTAGCATGTCAAGAAAATCCATGCGCTTGTCAAAGCATGAGGAATCCTTTGAAAGAAAAAGTTTACCTGTTTCGATGCCATTTGAGGATAATTTTTTGAGATTCAAGGTTCCATATGGTGTTGCTGGAGAAATGTTGATGCGGTCCGGAGTGAAAGAATCCAATCAATCAAGTCTCCAGGCTATATTGAGAAAACACTTCATAGATGCAAAACTTGCTTATCTTGATGACAATAATGGGTGTCAATTTGAACGTAGACCACCTACCCATTCTGTTCATGACGTGGAGACATTGAGAATATGTGCGACAGTTGATTCTGCCGAGGCTGTGGATGGAAGCACTTCGAAGTTCTCCCAGACAACACACCGATTGTTGATCACAAAAAGGTCTGACCTTAATTTGTTAAGTGAAGATGAAATGATCAAAAAGTCAAAACAAA
Source organism: Stephania japonica (assembly GCA_039657345.1). Taxonomy (NCBI): domain Eukaryota; kingdom Viridiplantae; phylum Streptophyta; class Magnoliopsida; order Ranunculales; family Menispermaceae; genus Stephania; species Stephania japonica. Next base: position 8,765,223 of record CM077559.1, on the reverse strand, counting down.
ACTCCAAAGGCAAAGGAAGTGAATCTCATGACCTGTTCAGGTTTCCTATTGATTTTGGTTCTCATGAACTTGGCGGAAAGCTCCGAAGTCTGGGGAACGTCACGGAGCTTGCTGGAGAGATGGAAGTTGGGAAGTTGGATACTGATTCCTTACGTTTGAAAAGTGATTCATCAGCTGAAACTGATTCCATGGACATTGACAATTTTCCAGCAAAAGATGCCCTGATGGGTAAGTATTACTATTCCCCTTTTTCATTGAAGATTCGACAACAGACTTCGAATAATGTGAAATTTCAAAGAGAGGTCATATAGTGCTTCCAGTTAAACCATGTCACGAGAAAGACACTTTCATGATATAACGCTTGAAAGGTCTAACTGAATATAATTTTAATATTTTCGTTTTCTTGCAACTCATTTTTTACCTATCTTCTCTTTCTTTTAGCAGGTTTTGTTGCTTCTCCATCAACTAAGGTATGACTCACATGCTAAACTATTATTGTCTTGTTCTTTTCCTAGTGTTTCTACGAAAAGTTCTTATTGATTTTAACTTTTAAGATTCACTACAACACATGCATACCCTAGCTACTCAACTTTGAAATGTTGATTAGCTCTTGTGATAAATTTAGAATGAAAAAGTTTTCCTCTCTTTGCATCAGTTCAGCTGCACTTTATTTTTACAGCTCAAAAGGAATTTACTGCTACCTCCTATTCAGAACATATCTGCTCGCTGATTATGTTGCTTCATTGCTTGTATGTCTTGTGGAAGTAATGAGCCAGTTGTCATTCCTTGGTAATTCTGTAGGGTCTATGAGGTGATTAGGACTGTGCTTTATGATATAATTTTTTGTTTTTTGGTGAATCATGATATAATTATTACTGGACCTGTTACAATTCAATTTTGCAAAAATATTGTCGGATATGTACTCACGAGTAAGAGTTGATTTCAAATATTCAGTAATATCATTCAAATAAAACTGCAAGTTTTTCTCTATATAACCAATTTACCATTATAAAAATAATTTTGTAAGACAAGACTGTATATTCATCAACTTGTGGATAAAAATAGGAGCATGGCTTTGTAATAAAGTACACAAATGATAAAAGCTGTGCCATGAGTTATACTTTCAAAGCACCCTAATGTGTTTGATATAAGGATGTTTCTTTCATACTCAAAATACCCATTGTGGCCTCAAAAGAAAAATATACTCATAGTAAGAAAAGGAGAGTTGGGTATCTAAAAATAATGACATGAGTGACGCAAGATGAATAAGAAATGACTTTAACTGAGATGATGCGCGTTGAACACGCAATAAAATAATACATAAACCAACTATTTGTAGATAGTGGCAAAGGGTCGAACCCAAAGAGATTGGTAGTCTTTCTAAGGTAAGAAAATAACAAAAAGGGAAATCGGAGGTTTTGAAAATGGTTTTTGAGAGAATTCAAAAGAGAAATGAACAGTAAATACTTTTGTAAGAAGAATCAATAATGGAAGTAACCTAGGCTTTGACATCTTGAAATTCATCAAATAGCCTATGAAATTCATCAGTCGTCGATCCATGCATATTTATGAAATTTTATTATATCTTAGTGTAACTATAGAACCAAGCAACATACTCGGATTCCTCGCACTTCCTATTCTTGGTAGTCAAGGTACGATCGTTAACTACTTCTCTAATCAATCACACAACCCTATACTCACGCGAATTGGATTTAATATGACGACCACAATAATATTCGTAAAGGCACTACACCTAGACAACCGAATCGCTAGTGCTTCCGATTTAGCCTAGATTCCTAAGGCATTTGACCGGTCCTAAAATTGCTAATCAATTAGTATGGCCAATCGTTACAAAGATGAGTCTGTTGCACAAGTACGGATGCGTTCGACTCAATAACTAAGGATAATCAATTTAATTTGCATGCGATGATCCTTCACAAACAATTAAACCTAACCGAAGAATCGAAACAAAGAAATAAGATATTAAAAAAAGACAATGAAATTGAAATTAAATAAATCTCACGATGATTCCATAAAGCCAAAGACTTGTTCGATCCGCCTCCGGCCTAAATTCGTGAAGTTTAGTCGGACATCCTTTGAAGCTAATACAAGTTTCTCCCCAGTTCTTTCGTAAACAAAAGGTAGAAGACAAAGAAATCTCGAGTTCCTATTTATATGAACCCAAAAATGGTCTCAATTAGAAAGAATCCCGAAGTTCCTAAAAAACTGGAAATCTCGATTCGTGCCACGATTCGTACCGTGAAGAGTAAATTTGGCGGCACGGATGGTGGCACGAAATGTGCATACTCGTAGTAAGGTGGTGCCGCAACTCGTGACGTGAAGAGTACTTCTGGCGACACAGCTGGCAGCACGAAATGTATATACTTGCAGTGATGTGGTGTAGTGATGTGTATACCCGGCTCGTGCCTTGAGGGTTTGTATTGGCGGCACGAAATCTTACAGTGCGACTTCAAACTTACTTCCGCTTCCGTTCCTCTCGATTTCGCTCCAGTTCTTCACTCCAAGGTCTAAAAGCCTGAAATAAACAAAAATGAGAGTTTATCAATGTATAATAGAGAATTAGAGTCCATAATCTAATAAAATAATCTACTAGCTAGTGCATAAATATAGACCCATCATGAGGCATAAAATAGTTTACCAATTATGTATTGTGAAGATCTCTTTATTTTACAAATGAAATCCAATTCTTCACCCTTAAACATTTTATAGTTCACATTTGACTAGTAACCTTTGTATATGATTTTTCTGTGATGGATTGGTGTCTGTAATTTGTAATCCTTGCATTTTTAATTTTTTTTTTTACCTTTTAGGATTTCTTGTCCTTATCTCTATTTATCTTAGTCTAATGTCTCAATGTTCCTTAGTAATAAGCAATCAATGATTTTTGTTCCGTGGTTGGTGCAACTTGTAGCTATATTCATCTTCAGTGATTCTTGTGGACTTTGTCCTTCTGATGGTTAAAACGTCTCCCATATTGCTTGAATTGCTTTCAATGTTGTCAAGATATTAATATGGTGCAATGGGAATTTTCTTTATTAGAATCTATAATTTATATGCTTGAAAGTTGATAATTTTAGCTTTAGTTCTTTTTTTTTTTTTGATACAAATAATTTTAGCTTCGATTTGTAGATCTTTGGAGGAACCTTGTAAGTGGAAGACAAGTGTAAAATCTCTTTCCCATGCCACTTTCAAATTATTTTAAAAAAAATGCGCGGAAGTGTTCATAATCTTGAATATTACAAAGAAGCCCTATGGCGTGCCTAGAATATGGCCTGGTGATGGTATAGTTGATAACTAGTCGGCACCTGAGCAATCATTTCATTATATCTATTACAGTTAGTGGTCTAATTGAGTTCATTTCACTGAAAATTGTCTTGCGATTCTTGCGGTCTTAATCTAATATCCCGCGATCGACAAGTTAAACATTGTGGCATATGGCACTGTTTTGTTGTGGCATGGACATAACGTCATCCTTATTTGTTCTTACTGGGACTAAATCAGAAAGAACATGGGTTTGCAGGGTTTCAATGTGAAGCGACATACACCCAGAACTCAAGCAACGGCATTAATGCCGGGAAATAAAAGTCGAGGCCATTTGGAAAAGACCGAATGGCATGAGTTTATTCAATCTTCTCCTTCTCTTGCTGTTGCAGAGAGCTCCATGGAAAACAGGGGCGCTAGTTCATCAAGGACTGAGAGTTTGGATGCGGAGCATCTCCTTTCTTACGACGAGCAGCCCAATAATTCGAGCGCCAGTAAGCCAGATTCAGGCGAGACAAGCAACAGATGGGTTAAGCGCCTCAAGTTAAGTGCTTCAGATTCAACCCCTCCAGGCGTAGAAAGTTCAAGAATGAGAGCCGAAGCATTTTCTACTGGAAGTACAAATCGCTCTAAACCTGTGTTGATTAAGCCTGTTGACAAGGGAAGCTTGGAGATGGATGAGAACTCGGTCAAAGAAAGAAAGACGGAGCCATTGTCTATAAACTCAGCGGTGAAGGAATTACGAAACCAAACTTTATCACACCCATGGATTCGAAGATGGAGCCATAATCAAGCAGCGACGGGTAAGTCGAAGGTTACTGAAGCAGTTATTTGTGAACCTCAAAGTTTGGAGGCATCCTTGGACGAGTTCCAAAGGAAGAAGCTTCCGAGCATCGCTGCAATGGCCCTGATGGGAAAGGCCACAAACTGCTTCCAGCCTTGTCAGTTAAGAAGAAAGGGACCTGTTGTAGTTTGGACCACTGATAGTTTCTGAAAGAGGACTCGTAATACTTGCACTTGGTTCCAGTTCCAGAAAACTTGTGCAGGGCAGAAATAGCGTCTGTCTGCTTAGAAAGCACTACATATGAATGAAGCATAATTACGAAGCTAGCATAAAGGCTTTGCTTGTATATGTTTTGCTTGGATCAGTTTTACTGATGTGCCTGACTTATATGATGAGATGATGCAAGTGATTGTGGTCCTACTAGGGATCCTTTGTAAATTTTGAATAAGGTTTCAGTGTTTTTAATGTATGATCAATTTCATTTGCTTCGTTTTGTCAAACTTCAGTGTCCAATTATGGGATTTGTAGATGTCTGACTTCTTAAGGAAAATTTGTTTCCGCGAATTATCTATAAAAGTCGTACTTGGAAAATTTGCAGCAAAATTGCCCGAGTGTTTTTCTGGATTTCCTACGTGACGTTTGGGTAAAATCTATAAACATAAGACTTTACTTGGGAGAGTTTATTATCACTTAAACGATCGATTGTTGGACATAAAAAGGTCTTAAATTAGAGTTTATTAGAGATTTCATTTTTAGCCTATCAAAATTAAAATCATGTCGAGAGATTACAAAACATGAGATTTTATTTTTAACCTATAAAAATTAAAATCATGTCGCTAGATTATCAATAGGGACAAGTGCCCCAACCTCCCAACTTTATGGAACTTGTCAAAGTTCGCCGCCTAAAACTCACTAGTTTATTAAATAAATTCCCCGACGTTGACTTGACTGCATTCCATTTTTTTCCTCAAATTTCTTAAAAAAAAAAACATATACTATGTATATATATATATATATATATATATATATTAAGGAAAAACCTTCGGGTGTCTGTGTGGCAATTTTTAACTTTTTCGTAACGCCTTGTCATCAACTCTTTTGCCACATCAATTTTCAACCTTCTCGTAGTGCCACATCATCAACTCTTTTACCACATCATCAACGTCACTCTGATGAGAATAAAGTAACATCTTAGGTTGCCACGTGTTACCTTCTTCTAATAGTATTTTGTCACGTCGTTAACCTTTTACTATTTGAGTCACCTTCTTCCAATAATATTGTCACGTCGTCAACCTTTTAATATTCGATAATAATCAAATTTACCTTTTACTATTTCTTTACATAGGCTTTTCAAATTTTAATAAGAAACGATTATTTGAATTTTAAAAATATTTTCACTTTCACGACACCAAATCTCTGTCACTTTTCCTCCTTTCTACCAAACGTTCCATCTTCCCATTAATTATATATCTCCAAATTCAACACTTTTTCCCTCTCTACTAAACGTTTCATTTTTTTATTAATTATATAATAAAGATAAAAAGGTCCCAACATTAAAAACAAAAACAAAACGTCCCAATACGAAACCTTTCAAATTCCTATTAATTTGTAATAAAGAGAAAAAAATGACCCAACAATAAAAAGCGTTTCCGCTTTCACAACACGAACTCTCTCATTTTTCTTCCTCTGCTAAACATTCCATCTTCTCATATGTGTGTGTGTGTGTGTATATATATATATATATTAAGGGAAGACCTTGGGTGTCCATGTGGCAATTTTCAACCTTCTTGTAGTGCCACATCATCAACTCTTTTGCCACATCATCAACTTCACTCTAATGGGAATAAAGTAACATATTGGATTGCCACGTGTCACCTTCTTCCAATAATATTTTGCCACGTTGTTAACCTTTTACTATTTAAGTCACCTTCTTCCAACTTTTCATTAGTTATATAACCCAAAATTCAACATTTTTCCTCTTTGCTAAACGTTTTATCTTCTCATTAATTATATAATAAAGATAAAAAATGTCCCAACATTAAAAAATAAAAAACAAAAACATCTCAACACAAAACCTTCCAAATTCTTATTAATCTATAATAAAGAGAAAAAAATGACCCAACACTAAAAAATGTTTTCACTTTCACAACACCAAATCACTCTCTCTCTCTCTCTACGTGTACTTAAATATGGTTCATCTCATCTCACGTCAATGTCAAGTAGGCATATGGGGAGGAGAGGTTTTGGTAGCTGAAGGGAGCGTCTTCGTTGAAGGCTGGAGTTTATATTATAGGATTGTCTGATTAACAAGTCATAATTGTGGAGGAGAGGTTTTGACTTTTTCATAACTATTTTATTTTCAATATTTCTTATATTCAAATATTATTACCTTTTGTTTTGATTCTGATTTTTTTATTCTTTCGATGAGCAGTCAAAAATATTTTAGAAATGATATATATTGGTCAACAATCTCTGGTATGTGTTGTTTAAATCAATGATCTGCATTTTTAGTTTATGAGGTTTTGGTGGTTGAAGGAAGCATTTTTGTTGAAGGCTAAAGTTTTTGCCATACGATTGTCTAACTAACAAGTTATAAATTGGGAGTAGAGGTTTTGACTTTTTTTATAGCTATTTTATTTTCAATATTTTTATATTAAGATTTTTTACCTTTTGGTTTTGATTTTGATCTCTTTTTTTTTTCCTTTTTAGGAGCAGACAAAAGTATTTTAAAAATGGTTTATATTGATCAGCAAACTCTAATATATGTTGCTTAGATCAATTATCGTCATTTTTGTAGTTTATTCTACAAGATGTCAATTTGTTATATATCCTTTATTTATTATGACAACAAAATTTTAATTAATAATTTTTAAAAAAATAATCTTCTATACTATAAATTTTCTATTTTTCTCATTTTATCACATTCTTTTTCTCGTCAAATTTAATTTGATTAGGGTTATGTTTTTTTATATAAGTTTTCTTTTCTTTTTCTTTTTTTTTTATCACTTTTTTTTAAAATTTGACCCATGGACTTATCCGTCTCGGTGCGTGATTTCCACTAGTGTAAGATGTAATATGTAATATGTAATATGTGGGTGTAATAAAGTGGAAACGTGTGAGAAGGGTAGGGTTTGGTCTAGAAGGCTCACAATTGAAAGCGCGCATTTTATTGCCCATTCAACCACCAAAAACACAACAACAGCAATTCATCGAAGCCAATCACACAACAACGTAAGCTTTGTTTACATTTATTAATTTCATTTCTTTGGCGAAAAGTTTGATCTTTGTTATTGATTTTGGATTGTGATTTCTATATGTATGATGGGTAGATTTCTGGAATTGGGGTTTGGTGGATTGTGCGATTTGGGAGATTGGGTTGATTTGATTTGATTTGTGTTGTATGGGATTGATTTGAGCTGAAAGAGGTGGTGGTGGTGGAAAGCCATGCCGACTTTCACCGCAATCGCATTAGATAGGCTATTGGAACCTGGAGAAAACCATCCCAAACCCAAACCCAAACCCAACCCCCAATCTTTCAATTCCAAGCCACCCCTAAATCCAAATCCCAACCCAGACATGAGGAGGTCATCTTCGGCTGTGGCCGCCGCCGCCACCGGCGAGAGGCGAATTCAATGGCCTCAGGTGTCCCCGTCGCTCTACGCCACTCCTGAGCCCACCCCTCTTCCTCCTGACTCCCCATCCTCCTTCCCGCCCTCCCCCTACATCGTCAACCACAAGCGCCGCGGGCCTCGCCTCCTCAAGAGCTTTTCTCAGGACGATGTGTGTCGTAATCGGGGAGGAGGGGTAGAGCCTGAGATTGAGCAAAAGATGCTTGATCATAATCATGATCATAACCAGACAGCGACGAATGAGGACCGGGATGTTGTTATTTTTGAGGCTGAAAAAGACCCGGTTGGGGAATTTTCTTTTGTTCAATCTGGTTCTGTGAATTGTGAAGAGTTGGGCGTCGAGGGGTTCAGTAATGGGCAATTTGGTAGTGGGGCTGATGCTGCTGCAATGAATGGGCCGTTGAAGTCGGTTGAGTCGGGAGGTAATAACGATTGTGATGATTTCTTTGATCCTAATGAAACAATGAGCAGTGTTACCAGTGTGATCGGGGCTGATGATGGTAGCGTTGTTGATTATTCTCTCAAGGCACCTTCTACTCCCGCAGCAGAGTATTTTGACGCTTATGAAGGTAATATTTAACTCCTTTTCATTGTGTTTAGTTTTCTCTCGCCATTTTACTTCCACTTTAATTCTTTGAAGAGTAGGATAGGCACAAAACTTGAGAAAATTAATTTGTTATTTCTGTTGAAGCTCTTTTTTATTTGTCTAGTTATTGAACTTTTAGAGAAAATGTCATCTAAAGCCTGGATTTTTTGTTGTTTTGTAAGTTTGTTATGGATTTATTTAACTTCATAGTGACTAAACAACTATTTATATGCACCATATCAGTGATAACTTATATCTTGAAATGTTCGTAGTAGACATATATGCGCAATGCACTTGACAAAAAAAAAAAGTAAACATATATGCAGCCCAAAAAGTGTTGCACGTGTTACATGAACTTGTTTTCTTGTTCTTTTTTTCTTTTTGATTTGAAAGAACATGTTTTCTTGTTCAAGTCCATATGTGCTATCTTTGGCTTTTTATGCTATTACAATCCGCAACTGGCATACCACTTTGTCAGTGCTAGATCATATTTACTTGTGTATGTAATCTCCTTATTGTTAAACTTACGCATGTTTCTTACTTTCAATAGAGCTTAACAGTGAGGGAGGTTCGCTATATGAACTTCGTAATATGGAAGCTGAACTTCGTGAGATACGACTAAGTTTGTTGATGGAGATAGAGAAGCGAAAGCAAGTTGAGGAAACCCTAGATAATATGCGAAGACGATGGCAGGAGTTTGCTGAGAAATTATCTCTTGTGGGGTTGACGGTTCCTCCAATTGAATTGACAGCATCTGAGGATGAAAATCTGGCTCCTGGCTTTGCGGAGGAGCTGTGCCAGCAGATTCATGTTGTACGGTTTGTGTCAGATTTAGTTGGGAGGGAATTGGCTAAGGCTGAGGCTGAGATGGAGATAGAGCCTGTGATTGAGGCTAAGAATTTTGAGATAGCTCGTTTGTGTGATCGGTTACGCTACTATGAAGCTGTGAATCATGAAATGTCTCAAAGGAATCAAGAGACAATTGGTATGATCTTCTCTTTAACAATTTCTTACTTATTTTGTCCTCTTGCAAAGTTACATTTCTGTCTTATAAAAAAAGGTTGAGAAAAAACCTCTTACAAATTTCCAATGCTTACTATTTGTAGAGCTTCTGAGAATCTTCACGAGCTTAGATAGTCAAAAATTATATTTGATGTTATTTAGCCCTCCTGTCATATGATGTGCACTTATTGAATATAGGAGAGATGCTCAAGATTAGCATACAGATGTGCAAAATATCTTGGAGTACGAGTCAATAGCTAAGTGGGGAGTTAGCTTTCTTTAAGTGGGGAGTTCCTTTCTTTCCTTGTTAAATTGGTTTATATAGTCAAACGAGGTTTGGAATATGAGTTGTATGAGGCATCAGAATACTGATTTGGAACCGCAAGTTTATTGTCTTCAAGAGTATATGATATCTTGGCCTGTGCAAATATCAGAAACCAGGCTGGCTTCTGTGAGATGCTTGGATGCAAATAGGTAGATGCATCAATTTGCAATTTATATTCAATTCTAATAGTTTTAGGCTTTTACATTCCTTATTCCCTGTTTTTGGCTTTTACCAACAACAGCTTGGTTCGAGTGGTAAAGGACTTGGTTCCCCTTAAGTGAGGTATTGAGTTTAAGTATCATGGATAGGAAATATGCAGGTTGGGAGGGTCGCCCCCGGTATGGAGCGTGATTGTGTTTGAACATAAATTAGTCAGTGTGGTTGGCACCGGATACCACGTGGAAAAAAACCCGTGTGTTACAATTTACATAGGAGTGCAAGGAACTTGCTTTTGAGGTAGAATATACTAATTTGCATGATTGTGTTGGATTTGCCGGGACACATCTAATGATTTGAATTTGGTTTTCTTATTCTACATATTTCTTGTTTTTGATAAGAAACCAGTAACTTGACTCCAACTTGAGTCGAATCCATAACCTCCCCGAACCTTGGCTTTGGCAAGTAATGCCTCATTCATCCCACCTGTGACGCTTTGTCTCTTGTTCCTACCCATTGGGAAAAGCTATATTTGATGAACTTCTAAGATAGACCATGTTTTAATGAAAATGGGACTTAACCATGATGACCGCAGCCAGTAGATAAATAAGCATGGAGAGATAAGTAGTGCAAAGATTGTTTGTAGAGGGTAATAGAAGCTAATAGTCTTTAAAAGGCATCAAAATAGGGACATTGATCTGCTATACAATGAGGATAAGAATTGACTGTTCTTGACATCTTGAGAGATGAGAAATGGCGATTATTTTCCATGTGGATGGGCCACTCCCAAGAGACGTTTCTCCAACTTTGAAATTTCTCTTGGCACACGATAAAAACCTCACCCAACAATGATTCTTATGAATTCTATCTGTGATCATTCCTGATCTTCCTGTCAAATCTTATTCCATCACTTTTTTGGAGGGTTCCTTACTTTTTCTTCATATAAGCTCATCCAAGCTCAGCTCACTTGGTACACGATCCTTAGAATTCAGATACAAGTTTAGTGGAATTGTAAATGAATTTAAGGATTTAGCTTTCCGTTCTGCTTTAACCATTAAAATAAGTTGATTTCTTTTATTTGCTTGTGCTTATCAGAATTAAGATTTATTTCCCTGAAGATATTACTTGACAAAGAAAAAAGATTTGTTTTAAGATCTTGCTTGAGACTATCTTGTTTAGCATATTCTTATATGAATCCTTTTTTTTTTTTTTTCCTGAAGATCAAGATTGACAAGTAATTCATTAGTGCAATCCCACTGTTGGGTGGGGTATAGAAGTCAAATTTTGTTTTTTGTTCTTTGTTCTTGATATTTTCACTTGCTTCCTCTTTTTTTTTTTGTCACGGGCAAAGAACCTATTTATAATATTTTTGAAATTGTTGTTTAATTCTATATCATGCCTAGTGAAATCTCATTACAAAATGAGTGAGCCAGATTCACAAATTTGAATGAGGATATAAAGGTCAAATACAGAGTGAAAGTATTCATATATATTTACTAATGAAAACCCTTTAAAATAGAAATAAGAATAATATAGAAAGCCTTATTTTAACATTTGTTGAAGAACGAGATAAGTCCACATTCCTATGAAAAAGCAAAGTAAATGGAATTCTTTGCTGCGTTTCTAAGGAATTGAACTTACACGAAACATAGTTTATAAAGGCAATATCTGGACTTGCCTTGTTACTTTTCCCAGAAATGGAATTCTCATTCTTGCGTTCTTGGTTGCAGGCTCAATTCCAAAAGTATAACAGCTTTTGCTGTTTTTGACTTATTCTCCTTCTAGTAAATTCTTCTAATTTTGTTTCATTTTGTCTTAAATGCAGAGTTGGCTAGGCATCGCAGGCAAAGAAGGAAAAGAAGGCAGCGTTGGGTTTGGGGTTCAGTTGGCGCAACCATTGCACTTGGCAGTGCAGCGCTTGTATGGTCTTTTCTACCTTCACATTCCTCCAGTCCATCTCATCCTCTTGTCGGAGATGAATCTTCCAAGCAATGAACGTCCAATGAGGCAGAAGGTGTCGTGCTATTCTGCGCAAGAAACCATAAAATTGAAGAGGTGCATGAAGGTTTGAGTGCATCAATAATACAAAACACCCTTGGTTTTACATTGGTGACTTTCCCTTTATTCTTGCGCCTTGAGTTTTGCCTGGGAAATTTGTGATCCAGATGAGTTGATCAGCTAAATGGCTGTGTGCAAAGAAGGTTTAGAGCTTTGTGTTTTAAGCTTTTACTTCATTGTCTGAAAGTCTCTTGTGTGTGTAGTGGAATTTTACTACATAGTTAGAATATGATATACCTGGAATAAAGCAAGAATATACATGTTACTGTGACATTCTTCACTCAGGTTCAAGAATAGTGACAGAGCTCTTCCAACGTTTCTCTTTTTGCTTATTCCAACGTTTCTCTTCAATTGAGACAAGAATGGAGTTTCAACACAAATTTACAGTGATATTCAGCTTTTTTGATGAGATTTCTCTTTAGGGAATAATGTAAACTTGCGCCTTCACATTGGCACCCCAAGCAATGGTGGAATCAGAAAATTTAGTTAGTGGGACATGGCAAACTTTAACTTAGAGTTCATGTGCTTGGTAGCAATCGAGCTCACCGGACGTGTGTTATAATTGAAATTTTAAAATCCTACATAGGCAAGACCCGACCTGACCCGACCCAAGTTAGTTGAAATTCATTAATTTGGCGGGTGGGTTTGGTTTGCATTTATTGGCTCAAGCTTTGCCTGGGGAGAACTTATCAAATATTTTTTTTGTTTTGTTTTGTTTTTGTTTTTGTTTTTTTGAGAAAAGGATCAAATATTTTGTTGTTACTTGAAGAAGTTTACAAGTTATCAAACACCTCCCGGACGGGAAGAATAACGCTAGCCCAGATCACTTGGCGCGGAAAGCTTTAAATATGGATGTAGACTTAGGTTCTTTTAATGTATTTGCAAGTGGTATCTATTTATTATTCGAGAATGATCTATGAGGAAGGAAATAAGTATAACTTAGCCGTTTTGGTCTTGTGCATATTTTAGTAGAGAACTCACAGGTTTCATACGCATGCTCTATGCAACAACATAATCTCAATTTTAAATTAATTGGAGTCGACTATATTTATCAACTCTCACCAATTTTTTTAGGGTCAGACTATTCGAACCCTACATTTTACTTCTTTTACCTCATTTTTAAATTTTACTTCGTTTACCCCACATTTTACTTAATTTACCCTCATTCTTTTTTAAAATTCTAACAATACCCTTGCTCACCCATACGGGCAAACCCATCACCCTCAATCCAACACCCTCCTCAATCATTTAGATTTTTCGATTTTAGTCATTATAGAACACTTTGTACTAAATTACCAAGTGTTGTAGGAGTGTTTTTTTTGTTAACAAGGTCGGATGTGGTCGCGATGTGTCTTAAAAACGAAAAAGTGTCGCCCGCAGAATTCGGTCGCACAGGGCTGACACCAATGAAGAGGTGTCGGACGACTCTGACCACAACCTATAAAGGGGTAACGAGCGGATTTGACTGACACTTGGTGTCGGTTGAATATGATCGACATTATGAAGAAAACTCAATTTCAATAGGTGACGAAGGGATCTAACCGAGACCTCTTTAGAGGTGTCGGTCCTGTTTGGCCAACACCTCTTGAGAGATGTCATCCCTTGTGTCCGACACCTCTTAAGAGTTGTCGGCCCTGTGCGTTCGAACACCGTGGACAACAAGAATGAACAATTTTTTTTCAAAACTCCTAACAAAATATGAAAATGACAAAAAAAATAGTGGGTTTTGCTAAGAATTGCTTGATATTTTTTATTTCATCAAAACTTTGTACCCAAATATAAGATTCACGCCCCTAATCGAAGCCTTAAACCCAACAACAAAACCACCAATAATACCGACTTAAAAAGAGAAAAAAAACTCAAAAAACTACAAAATCGACACTAAACGAGATGAAGAATGCACCTACGACATCGAATCGATGGAGTTTCGCTCAGATTTCATCAAATTTGGATTGGTGGTGAAAGTTTAGTTGGAGAAAGTGGTGACTAGGGTTTGTGTGAGTGAGGTGATTGGGGTATGCGTGAGTAAAAACTCTTTATATAGAGGGGTAGTTGTGTCATTTTACAAGAGTGAGGTAAAGAGAGTAAAAAGAAAGGTCAGAATAGCATGATCCTTTTTTTATTACGAAAAAGATGAAGTGACTATGTAACACATAGATGTTTCAAAAGAATGTCAAAAAAATCATTTTCTCTATAATGTTGCGCATAGGTGAAGTTTTTTTTTTTGTTTTTCCGAACATAGGTGAAGTTACATGCTCCCATACACTTGACATAATTCTTCAAAAAGAAAATAAAAAATAAATACACTTTGACATAAAACCCCTTGACTTCTTTTCGAACCATAGTATTTATCTCGATCGAACAAAAAAGGTGAGAGAGAGAGAGAGAGTAGCGTTGAAAACAGTGAAAACCCTAATTCGATAGTTTCCGTCCCCTGCGGCGCGGTGAGGCTCATACAAAGATCAGAAACCTCCGGTGATTAAGGTTAGTTCGTGGAAGGAGTCTTCTTTGTTTTATGTTTTATGTTGTATCTCTTGATTTGATTTCATGTGTATTCTCTGGATTTGGTTTTGTGCTTCTTTCAATGCTATTTCGGATTTTCATGTTCTAGGCGTTAGTTTGCGCAAGCCCAAAATCTTTACTCATGATTTTTTTGGTTGGATTAGGGAGTTTAGTATACACCCCATAAATTCAACATCCGTTTTCCTTTGATCTCTTGTTTGTCTATTTGGATGTGTTAGTGTTTATTCTATGGTTCTTTTTGGATGAATGAATTAATGTTTGAATGAATAGGAGCAAGCCATCCCTGGAACTCCCCCCATACTCAGAAAATAGGAGAGGGTTGCAATAGGTTGGCAACCAGAATTAAACTTTTGTCGCTCGTTGTGAAATGGATCTATCCCTGGCCTACCCAGGGCCAGCCCCAACAATTTTGAGGCCTAAGGCGAAAAAAAATTGGGGCCTTAACTAATTTAAATTAATTTAAATAAAGAACTATAAATAGTGAAAATCGATAACCTTTTTTGTCAAAAAAAGAAATTTATATTCCCATGGACCAATTTGTATAAAGTACTAAATAGTCCTTTCAATGTTAATTCTAACGGTCACATGTATAATTGGATTTAAGGCTTTAAGTATATAATTTTTGTGGTGTCATTCTATCATTATTAACTATTCCATGAAAAAAAAAACTATACGTGTTATTAGTATAGAATTTAATTTAACTGAAATATAAAAGCAAATTTGTGCTTTAATTAAGCACTATGTTACCTGGACTCGAGTGCGGGTGTCGGGTACGGGTATGAGTCTAAAGATCGGACCCACCTATTCTCTAATTTAAGGACACGGAGACTCGGCAAAAAGTGTCTAAAACTTGCGTGACATATGCTTATATATATGTTATTACATATATGTAATAGCTTATACACCTATATTTTTTCTCATTTTTCATTTTTTACTCTACACTAGAAAGTTCTTGTTAAGTTTTTTTCTTTATTCTCTTACATTTTAAATTTTTTATACAAAGAGCTCTTCAAATGGAGTATCCATGTCTTTTTTAAGTGTCCGACTCGTTTCAAGTGTCCGACACGGGTACTTTGGGTTAGAGTGAAGGGTCCAGGTAACATAGATTAAGCAAATAAAAAAATATATAATATTTCAAAAGATGCTTGGCGTACTTTTAGTACGTGAGAGAGAGGTAAAATTGTTTTTTTTTAAAGAAAAGAGGTGGGATTGTTGAATTATTGGAATACAACTCAAGTTTATGACAAAAAATGAACACATTCTCCTTATTACTAATGGTTAAAATTGTAATTTGGAGGCCTTGCTACTTGCCCCCACCCTTCTATAATGCCAACTACCTACCATTGCATTTGACCTGAATATTACTAGGAAGTAGCCATGTATTGCCGTATGCAAAATAGTTTTGTATGAATAAAAGAATTCTCTTTCTTCTAAGGATGCACCACACCTATCTACATCATGGCCATTGCTAATTAATCTGTCCTGTCTTGGGGTCTGAGCTATGCAATAAGCCGATAACCACCCTTGCAGTAAAAGTAACTTTTCCCACCTTGCAGTTGCTTTCTCCTTGAAATATTTTCAAATAAATTATCTGCTTTGTGGTAGCGATTGGTTTCATTGTTTTGTATTTTTATAACTTGAGTATTGTTTATGATTTTGGTCTTCTGCAATATATTTTTGGTTAAAATTACCTTTTGGTTGTTCTTAACAGCAGAATGGATTCGCAAATAAAGCTGGCCGTTGTAGTTAAGGTGATGGGACGAACTGGGTCGAGAGGGCAGGTGACCCAAGTGAGAGTCAAGTTTCTGGATGATCAGAACCGTCTCATTATGAGGAATGTCAAAGGACCAGTTCGTGAAGGTGACATTCTCACCTTGTTGGAGTCTGAAAGAGAGGCCAGGAGGCTTCGTTGATGCAAGATCTAGCGCAATTTTCCCTCATGCAACTTTAATTTTTGAATGTTTGATGTTCTAGCCATGGATTAACGAGATATGGGTTTTGATTTGCAATGCAGTTAAAGATTTTGAAGTTTTACTTGGAATTTTGAATTGAATGACTGCTTTCTTCTAGGCATTGGCTCATGTTTTGAATTGTAGTCTTGGCTTTGTGTTTTTAGCTTTTACTTCATTACCTGAAAGTTTGTTGTGTAAAATGTTTTTTTTTAATAGGATTGTGTGTGCCATGTCTTAATGTAGATTTAGAATATGACATACCTGGAATAAAGCAAGAATCTACCGGTTATATATTGTGACATTCTTCATTCAGGTTGAATAATATTAATTTATCGGTGCTTCTCCAGCTGTTCTCTTCTATTGAGTCAAGAATGGAGGTTCAACACCAATTTTTAGAGATATTACTCTTTAGGAATGATATGGTTGTGTGACTAAACATTAGCACTGCAAGCGCAAGCCTATCTTACTTTTCCTTTTGGAAACTTTGTGTTGGATATTGAGATTATTTTAAGTCTTGTATGTCTGTTGTGATTTCCTAAGTTTCCAACTGTATTTCTTTCTTGCTAGTTGAGCTTATTATCCCACTGGTTGTGGCCAACGTTATGTAGAGCCATGCTTATAAAGAGGCGAGATTTCCCAGGAAAAACTTCTTTATATTCAACCATGGTATTCATTAAAAAATTGAAATGTAAGACAGGCCAGTGGAAGACCCTCAATCCCGCGTGAAGGTTTCAGACTCAATTGCGGATCACGCGCACTCAAATGCCCCAGTAGATGCAACTATAATCACACATAAATTTGTAGAGAGCGAGAAAAGTTAGTTTCTTTCTTATAAAAAAACTCTAATAAATACGTTACTTTGGCGACATGCTTCCACTAGGGGTAGAGGTGAAAAACTTCTTTTTTGAAAAATATTTTTTATTTATTTTTCACACATTTGTTTATTACTGTTGGTTTTTGCAAAGATCATTGTGCATGTAAGGGACTCTTTCTAATGAGTGTGTGAAATCTGCGTACAAAAAGTGCGTCAAAATAGCTCTATCTTATTTTATGTTTTTTCATTCGTTTGAGTTTTGACTTAAAATCTTCAGACTTCACACTTGATTTTCTTAGGTAACTGCACGGCCGACATGGTAATTCGTCGACTTTGAAATGTGGTACAAAATATTTACCACGTATTGTAGGACCAAAACTGAGAGGCAATCGCGGCGCCCAACGCTCACGGAATGCTTGGCGCCACAAAAAAAAGTGGTCGTAAAGAAGCGCAACTCACGCCGCTCTCCTCTCTTCTTTAATTGGAACCACGCCAAATTTGAATTCATTGCATTACAAATTACTGTAAAAGAGTACTTGCTTCGGTAGTAGGACTCTCTCTCACTTGCTCTTTCTCCACTTGTCTCAAGTGGGGTGGAGATATAATTAAGCCAAAGAAGGTGATTTGATGAACATGATCCCACTTCCAGAACCGTCCGATGATACATCACTTTCTTCCAAGATCGGGTGGTAAGATCATGTGGGGCCGGTGATCCAACGGCCGAGATGCCACCATTTGTTGTACATGAAGTGGAAGATGGGTGTGTTGTGACGATAGGGCGCACGTGAACGTGGGAGAGTCTTTAAATATGTCAGATAACGTGGTTTGGTTATAAGTCTGGTACACCCAACCAACATTAAGGTACATATGCGTGTAGAAAGTAGACCCCTTCCCACCGCATCTTGCAGCTCTACCATTCTCTTCTCCCGCCACGTGGCTCATCTAGTCATCTTCATTTCAAACTGCACCACTAGTTCTTCTTTGATCTATATATAGTAACTACCACTTCAACCACAACAATGCTGTCTTGATCAGTAATACTTACAGAAGTAACAACCCTACTTTTGTAACCAAAAAAGAAAAATGTTACACAACATTACTTTGTAAAGAAAAAAGGAAAAAAAAAAAAAAACGACAAATTTGAGTATGTCACTGGAGCAAGTTTAATAAGTGGTAGCTATATTGATTTGGCTCGAGCTAACTTCCTCATTAGGTCGTGGGTTAAAATTTGCCCGTGAGTTAGATGTAAGTTTTGTATTGAACAAAGAAAATAAAGTTAGGTTGCCCCATCTTCTTTATTAAAAAAAGAACCCTTGTTTAAGTTTCATTTTCAAGTGATGTGATGTATTCCGGAGGGTTCACCTGATTGAAGATAAGAATAATCAGAGAACGCAATCTGTTGCATGTGACAAGGAACGCAATCTGTTGCATGTGACAAGCAACGCCTCTCGCTTTCCATCTCCTTTTTCTTTTCCTCAGATTGTATTCCCCAGTCCCCTTGCCTTCCATTCCAACTTCTTTGCTTTTGTTCCATTCTTAATTACCACATAAATTGTTATACAACACATCAACTTGATTAATTACAACATAATAGTTAAAGTTACATCTCTGCTGTAAGCCTGTAACATAATAATATATGTGGTGTCCAAGCTTACCAACCACTCCAAAATCAAAAGGCCAAATAATGTTTTGACAGAATCGCATGGTTGGTAATGGTAGCGTGCATGCCTGTACGTACCCCCACATTCATTGAGTTTGAGATGGCCATCTCCACTTTCAATGGATGGGTCCTCCATTTCTCACCTTTCGTTTGTGGTAGATCACCTACGTACATTTCCCCATTTACCTAGGCTTATATTGATTTTAATTCGAGTGGAGCAACTAACGACCTTCAAGGGATTAGTCAGACCCACCATTAGCTAGTGTCTGCGACGGTGACTTGAATACCTTTGCCTAAAAAAAAAAAGATTTTCATTAAAAAATGCTTCTGTTGCTCAACACGAACACGCACCTGTTTGGATCCTTTAACTTTTTGCATCACAATTCGTTCGCATCCATTCCAATTATTGAGATGTGTGAACCGAAATATAGTTGTACATCAGTTAAGCGTGACTTCATAAAGAAATACTTATTAGGTGTAGATATCTCTCAAAATTTAGGGAGGTTTTTTGAAATAAAATCATACACTCACAAGCTCAAGGCGGTTAAAGTGAAGACAAAATCAATACTAGTGAGATCAACGATCCCACAGTTTTAAGCGCGGGCAGGTCCAACTCTAATATATAGTGTAGAGATGACAACAAGTGTGTATTGGTAATGCGTTTCAAATTTACAATGACATTGTCCTAATTGATTTTCACCAAAACTTTACCAACTCTCATTACACAGTCTAATGCCCCATATTTTTGTTTCTTTTGATTGTTTTCTCTGTAAAATCAACCTCAATGAGCAATAAGAACACAACAAGTGGCCTCTGACCCTTTAATTAGTGAACATTTTCCTTAATGAGAATCTCACCGACGCAGAGCCAAGAATCTTACTGTTTAGAAACAGCAGTTGCTGTTTTTCTCCTTCAATTGCTTGTATTTAAACAATTTTCATTGGGAGTTGCGAACACTCATCAATGGAGGACTTGCTTTAAGTCTTTAAATCTTTAAATCTTTAAATCTTTAAATAGATTCATCTATCCACTCTAAATTCTCTATTGACAAAGATGAAGCATTTGGGTGTGCTCTGCTTCTCTGTTCTTCTCATCCAACAAGTAGCATTCGTTCACCAAATCGAAGCAGGAGATGGGTTTGTGAGAGCAAGAGGACTGCGTTTTTTGTTGAACGGGAGCCCTTACTATGCAAATGGGTTCAATGCATACTGGCTCATGTACGTGGCCTCAGATCCATCACAGAGAAACAAGGTCTCCTCTGCCTTTCAACAGGCCTCAACACATGGCCTCACCATTGCAAGGACTTGGGCTTTCAGTGATGGTGGCTACAGACCTCTCCAGTACTCCCCTGGATCTTATAATCAGCAGATGTTTCAGGTTTGTCAATCTACACATACCCTTTTCTCTGTTTTGTTTATGGTGCATTGGTGCTTCTGTTCTGATCTCCTCTGTTTTCCTCTGTGTTGCTCTGTTTTTGATGAGTAGGGGATGGATTTTGTGGTGTCTGAGGCTAGGAAGTATGGGATTAAGCTGATATTGAGCTTGGTGAACAACTATGAGAATCTTGGAGGGAAGAAACAGTATGTTGATTGGGCTAGAAATCATGGACAGTATTTGTCTTCTGAGGATGATTTCTTCACCAATCCTGTTGTGAAGGGGTTTTACAAGAATCATGTCACAGTCAGTAGTACCACACAATAACATGTCTAGTTTTCAATCTTTTTTTTTTTTTTTACCCTTTTTGTGATCTGTAATTGGTGTTTGTTTTTGTGACAGACTGTTCTCACAAGGAGGAACAGCATTACTGGTGTTGCTTACAAGGATGACCCAACAATCATGGCTTGGGAGCTCATGAATGAGCCCAGGTGTCCATCAGATCTGTCTGGGAGGACCATTCAGGTTTGATCAGGTGTCCTTGTGAATTGATCTTCTTTTGAGGCTCAGGAGGGACCATTGATTGATCAAGTTTTGGTGTGATTTAATTTTGTATATTGAATAGGGTTGGATAACAGAGATGGCTGCCCATGTGAAATCTATTGACAGAAATCACTTGTTAGAGGCTGGTTTGGAAGGATTTTATGGGGAATCAACACAACAAAGGAAACAATTCAACCCTGGTTTTCAAGTTGGAACAGATTTCATCCAAAATAATCTCATCCCTGGCATTGATTTTGCAACTGTTCACTCATATCCTGATCAATGGTAGGCACTCAATAGAAGATGAACAAAATTTCTTTGAAACAATCGAACTTTAATTAGTCATGAATAATGTCGGTCTCGAGTTCGAATCTCATAAATGAAAAAAATTAGGTTCGGGGTCCAACAGTACCCGAACGTGGAGTGGTTGGCTCCAGATACCACGCAAGAAACCAAAAAATGTCAATCTTAAGCATGTTCATGTATGGAAACCATAAGTTGAAGAAATGCTGCACATTGCAATATGGTGATTATTTGAAAATATTTCTAACAGTTTGAATCCATGAACAACAACAGGTTATCCAGTGCAAGTGATCAGACTCAACTTTCATTCTTGAACAACTGGCTCAACACCCACATCCAAGACGCACAATTCGCTATCCGAAAGCCATTGCTCCTCACTGAATTTGGGAAGTCATGGAAAGATCCTGGCTACAATGCCTATCAGAGGGATTTCTTGTTCAGTACAGTCTACTATAAGATCTTCTCCTCTGCCAGTAGGGGAGGAGCAACTGCCGGTGGGCTCTTTTGGCAACTACTGGCCGAGGGAATGGACTCTTTCCGAGATGGATATGAGATAGTTCTAAGCGAGAGCCCGTCAACAGCCAGCATGATAGCTCAGCAGTCACACAAGCTTTACCAAATTCGGAAGATGTATGTGAGACTCAAAAATATTGAGAACTGGAAGAGGGCGAGGGCCGTTCGACGAGCTCAATGGCTTGCAAGAAACAAAAGGGGAGAGCAAGGGAGCTGAATTACATTATTAATTAGAATTAAGTTACTGCCATTGATGAAATGGTTTGGCTTACTAAGTAGGTTTTCGTTTAAAGAAACATGTTGTGTTGTTGGAGTTGCTGGTTTCTCTTAGAGATGGATGTTGTTCATCCAAGAGAGAGTATACAAGGGGTTTACTCTCTGCAATATTGTATTTATAAGTAATGACTGTACAAGATGTTTGCTGAGCCTATTATATTTACTTGGCTAGCAAAACAAGTTCCTAACATTTCTGTTGGGATCATTTGTATCTTATACTTGACTTCATCTAGTACCTTTTGTGGCACTTCCACTACTTGTGTGTGGAATATAAGTTATTGTTGGATCAATTGAATCTTAACTAAATAGTTATGTATGAGCAGTCAACTATTCAACATTGTTTTTATCAATTGTAAAGACTGAATGAAATATATGGAAACACAACTCTCAAAATTTTATTCAAGTTTGAAGGTTCACAGGCCATCTCTGACTAGGCATTTGTACAAGATCTACTAGCAAGCCTGCCCTCTTTTATTTATCCACATCAGTAGGTTCTCTCTAGTTCATGTCAGATAGTTGCTATAGGGCTTGTACTGCAAACAAGCTGCGCCAGAAACCGCCATTCTTCGAGCTTCTCTAGTTTCCGCCAAGTGCATCCACACGATATATTTCGTTCAGCCTGTATGTCGCCCGAGAAATGCGTGGAATGACCGATAAGTTTATATGATAGTTCCATCTGGAATTGTTGCATTCTTCAGGATAACTGTGATGCCAGTTCTAATGTAGAATCCTTCCTTCGATCTGTCTGCTTCTTGAACACCCTGTATAGACATGAATGGACCGAGTAAGGATCTTTCATGGTCTTTGAAAGCAGAAATGCAAAATCGAGTAGAAGTTGCGGTACTTACATCTTTATTCGTGATCGAGACATTTTTCCCTATCTTAGCATTCTTGTCAATGATGCAGTTCCTAGAACAAAATCGACCAAAGATGAGAAAATTTCCAATATCAAGTGTATACAACATAATTGAATGCCACGATGATACAAGTATATGTCAGTGGTTCTGGCATGAAATATGTGCCAAACATAGGACCATCAATAACCATGGAAGTTGGTATGATATGTCCTAAGTGAATCCCAAGATCATTAATTATGCAGATGGAACCCCTATTTGTGCTAACTAAATAATTGAGAATTGACTAAAAAGCTAGATTGAATTCACCAATTGTCTCTGTAACTTGCGAGCTGTTGTCAATACGTGAAATTGTAAGTAGAACTTCGATCTCACCTTATTATGGTATTCCGTCCCACACCTATTGGTACTTTCCCGTCGGCAAGCAGAGATGCAATTTCGGATTCAGTTTGGTAATAGTCTGCACCCATCATCATAGTGTCCTGAAAGACAACATTGTTTTAGTAAAATAAAGTCCTCCATGAAGAAAATTTTACATACAACAATCATTTTCATTAATTTAAGCCAATAAGACTGATAGTCTCCAGATAAGCTGCAGTGCTCTTCCCTTTTTCTTTTTTGCTTTATGAAACAAATCTAATTCAGTAGAAATCATCTTTACTTTGAAGAGATGAGGTTTTAGCATAATTTACCTTTAGATCAACTCCATATTCCAAACGTGAGCGAACACCCACTATAGAGTGTTCAACACTGCATTCTCGCAAGAAGCATCCATGTGAAATTATAGCATTCACAACCTGAATCAACAGATTGACGAGTAGGCATGAGAATATAAAGAATGGAATGACTAATC
This sequence comes from Stephania japonica, assembly GCA_039657345.1. Lineage (NCBI taxonomy): Eukaryota > Viridiplantae > Streptophyta > Magnoliopsida > Ranunculales > Menispermaceae > Stephania > Stephania japonica. Next base: position 8,741,736 of record CM077559.1, on the reverse strand, counting down.
CTTGATCCTTAGAAATGGTATCCATGACATGGTTTTTTAAGAAAGTTTACCCGGCATTTTTCAACTTTTGTTGGTGGCAAGAATCGAGGAGATGTAAAGAAAGGAGTGCTTGGATCATAAAACTGAAACTTTGGCGGCTGCAAGAGAAACAAGAAAACACTTGGGTATCCATGGAAAACTTCCTAACACATGAATCTAAAATATTTAACAAACAACATAAATGTTCCAAATAGATGAATGCATTCCTTGTGGTGAGCTTCAGAAGCATACAATACTCTCACTCACAGTAATAAGCCTACAATCCACAGCCGGGAAACTAACCTGTTCTGTGAGGGCCAAGTTAGCATCAAAAAATGACTTGATTGTTCCAATATCCTCCCAGTAGTCATTGAACAAATAGGCCTGCCAATAACGAGGATTCAGCATATGTACATACCCTATGTATTGTTTGCATAAATAAAGCATTAGTAATCATAAGGTGTATGATGTTCAAGGAGATTTTCCTTACTTGGACATTATGATCCATCACAGCCGCTGGAATAATTTCGGAACCAAAGTCATTAGATGTAGGATATCTCCACTTGAGAAGTTTCAGTAAGACATCAGTTCTGAATACATAAACTCCCATAGATGCAATGTAGGGAAACCTCTTGGCCTCCATTGGAGACAAGCCTAGAACAGTGGTATCCACTTGCTACAGGGCACCAACCAAGACTCTTAATTAGGTTAAGACATTAGACATCAACATGATGAATGGGCTGTTCTTGTAACTGAATAATACTGTGAAGCATACGTTAAAACAACGACATCTTTTGTGTAAACACTGATTAGATGGTCCATGCTTTTGCTTTTTGACATCTGTTGGTGTCTTCATGTATTAAGATTGGAAAACGTTTAAGAAGGCTTCCTCACAATTGATCAATGTGGACAACTAAGAAGACAAACAATGATGTGTAACTAAATGATGTTTTTTAGCAAAAAATAAAATAAAATAAAATAAAATAATTGTTGGTTAATCTATTTGTCAGGCATATATTAAGAAAGCAAAGAATGCTTCCAAGAGCTGTAGCAGGACTGAAACATCAGGGATACAAGACTATCATCTAACGTCAGGGATACAAGACCATCATCTATTGCCTTTTTTTTGTTGAAGCCTACTACCTAAACTAATATGAACATGTTGAAATGTACTAAATAATCGGTTAATGACCAGGAAAAGTAAAATATAAAGAAGCATAAAACAGAATACCATAGATCTCAAATTAGCACCCTTTGGTTTTTCGGCGAATTGGATGATTTGGCCAGAACGGTCAATCTTCATCAAACCATAATCTGAAGCACGGCTGGAAAACATAAAGCAAGTCTGAGATGAACTCTAGAGGATATTATAAGTGCACATACATAATCTAGAAGTAGCTGCTGGTTGTTGAACAATTGGAACATCAGAATGACTGAAACAAATGTTAATTGAAGATTTACGAAAAAGTATGCATATTACATGGCGTATAAGCAACTAAGGAAGATAGAAGTAAGTATTTGAAGGACTTAATTAATCAGGTGATAACTAATGCTTAAGCATACCTGTCATCCATGGGTATGCATGACACTGTAATATCAGCATTTGTGTCTATGTGCTTCTGCAAACACATTATGCATTAGTAAACAATTTGCTTTTATGGAATGTTTGAGATGAGATGTTTAACAAGAAAAGGAAACTGTAAGTTACCTGCACAAAGTCCATGTACTCCATTCGATAAAGGTGGTCACCGGACAAAATCACTATATGCTCCACATTCTTATTCTTGGCATCCTACAGAGTATAATTTTGTTGCTTTAATAAAGAAAACTAGCTAAAAGAGAGCGAGGAGAAATTCTCAAATATAATCATGTTGAAAATGTCTTTGACGTTTTCTAGATTTTAGGAATATTAGTTGTTGTATTTGAAATTTAAGTTTAAATAAATAATCTACAACTAAAGAATTCGAGTTAGGTCAGTTTTGAATATTCAAATTCCAGATTTTAAATAATTTGTTATTAGTTTTAGCTACATAAATGGAGCGCAGCATGATCAATAAAAATTGCTCCCCTTTCACATTCATTTTTTTCTTCATTCTTCTTTCATCAAATCCAACAAATAGACATATTTATTATCAAATATCAACGGGAGTTGAATTGCAAACCTCAAAAACCCAAAAAAACTGCCTGACAGCATCCGCCGTTCCTTGAAACCAATTCATCCCTGCTTCCCCTGGAGTCTGTGTGGCAGCTAAAACCTGCTCAAAGAAAAGAAAATTCATGTCAAAAGCATATTCATAAAGCGCCATAAGGCAAACAACAAACAGTAAAAATCATTTTCTCTACAAATACATTCCAGATTATATGCTTGAAAGGCATTGGTCTTTCATATTCAAAGAGAGATCTCTTATCATCATACCTCGACGAATCCATCACCAAAGTTGACTCCATTTCCAAAGTTGTAGCACCGCGCAATGTGGCGGTTGAGTGAAGCAGAATTGAACTGGGTCAAGATGAATATCTTGTTTATCCCACTATTGATGCAGTTGCTCATCGGCACATCGATAAGCCTATAACATCCACCAATAGGAACCTATATATGAACCAAATTAAAAACTTTAATACTACTTCTATAACTTCAACAAAAAAAAAATCAATCATAATCTATAACAAAGAATTGGATTCAGGGTTATGATTTTAATTACAGCAGGTTTGGCTCTTCTGCTAGTGAGGGGGAAGAGGCGAGTCCCCGCGCCGCCGCCCAGAATGATCGACGCCACCTTCTTCGGATCGGCCTTTTCCCTCGAAAACAAAGGTATTTCTTGATGGATCTGCAAATCAAAAACTCTCATCACACTCAGAGCATTCACAACCCAACACCCAAATCACCAATTTTTTTAACAAGATTGCTCAACAATTCAAGAAAATCAGGAAAACCCCATTTGAGATTAAACATACAAAATCCAAATAAAGAACTCCTTTTTCAGATTGAACAAACAAAACCCAGATACATACAACAAAACAATGATCAAACAAATGGTGATCACTAAAACTAAAGAAACAGAAACAGAAGTGCCCTGTACTACTTACAAAAGTCTTCTCGTCGATGTCTGAAGTGAGAACAGACATAGCAACGCCAACACTGCTCTTGCTCTGCCTTCGACCTCTCAAACTCCTCTCCAACTTCTCACTCCAAAAGCTCCCATTAGAACAACGGCCCTCAACCCTCTCCCCCCAAAACCCATTACGCAGTCCTCCTCCCTTAGTAGTATTAGCTTGAACAGAGTGGGCGGCGGTGTAAGTCTTCAATGTTGCACTACAAGCATCCATTACTCCCCAGAACAGAACAACCAATCACTCAAGCGCTCGTTAAAGCTAAGAAAGTCGTTCTTGAAAGTACCCAAATCGCAAAAAAGTTGGATCTTGAATCAGAGAATCAATCTTTCCGAGAAAATGGGCCCAATCAACACGAGATCCGAAGCAAAACTGGCTTGATTTTTAAAAAGATGAAAAGGGTAGCGAGGTTTCAAGAAAATGAAGATACCCAGATCAAGAAACTTGGAATGCAGGGGAGACTAGTAGTGGTAATAAGAGAAGAAACGTGAAGGCAGAGTGCTTTTTTGTTGATTAAGAAGTACTAGTCCTCTAATGGGTGGGCATGTGAGCCGTCACGGGGAGAGCATGTTCTCCTATACTCATGCATGTGGTTGAGGAGAGCGGCGTTGAATGAGTAACACCTGTGATCAGTACGTGATGACTTATGAAAAGCAAATTAGCTTAATTGTCGCTAAAACTCATAGAAACACACATGCACACACACTAATTCAATCAAAATTGAAATTTGGGTTTACAAACTAATGTTAAAGTCTTTTATAGACACCATGCATGCATGACTTAATTAGAATCGAACTCTTTCTAAAAAAAAATAATAATAAATAGTCACCACATTAATAAAATTTTGATTTTTTTTGAAGTGATATTTTTAATATCTACTATAAATACCATTGACGGCATAACTTACTAAGTTAACTAAAAATAATTCAAAAGATTATATAAAAAATAGCATTCAAGATTAATAGTATATGATTAAAAAGAATTATAAGAATGATATGATTAAAATTTACTTGAACTTTCATTTTTAGAGGGCTTTCTTTCTTTTGTCATAACTTTCCTTTGATTCTTATTATTGCTTCCGTTGTATATTATATGTCACATTAAAAGTTTTTTTTTGTTCCACAATATATGTCATATTAGAAAATTAAGAAAGCATTAAATATTTTACTTCCACTTCTAACCTCATAATATTTAATTAATGACATCAATAATCACTTTTTTATACTATACATATAATAAATGAAGTCATTTATGAAAGAATAATATAATTTTGTTATAAAATCTTAACGATAATTAATCATCACTTAATACTTATGCACAAGTTAAAATGTGTGATAGATAACATAAAACGGAAGGAATAATATTTTCTCTATCAACTCTACTATATAGGCTCTAATGATTGATTATGAATTACGGTGAAACTTTTTCTTGCTATTATTTTGGTAATGTAAGTACCTCCTTATCAATAAAACTCATTGTGCCTTAAAAAAAATCCAATGAACAAGTGGGTTGGTTGCATTTGATATGAGAATAAAAGGGAAGCAATGTAAGTCGGTTGTTTTAATTTTCAATTTTTTTTTGCGAAGTTTTAATTTTCAATTTATTTGAACAGAGGCAAATTCTGAAAGGCACACAAAAGTGTCACTTAGAGGTGTGACAGGTGCTAAGATTTGAGGTTAGTATTGAAAATGTGATGGGTCCACATGTGATGATGTCGGGGTTTGTGTCAATTCTACACCGTCCGACATCCGCTCGATCGCTGCATGGGCCCGCCCCACCAACCGTACTGACGACCCATCTTGGCTCGCACCCTATTAGATGATATAAAATATAATGTGTCTATGAATCATCTCTGAATTTCATACACATTACAATGCACAATTTTATTACTTTTAAAAGGATATGTATGAGAAGAAGACGACGATGAACACATTCTTAATTGGTAAGCTTTATGTTTCTTGGAAAAATGAATTTAATTATTGTATTAAAAAATTAAGGTGTTCAATTTATACTATTATACAACGTATGAAATGCTAATTAGTAATGACCCACCAAAATTAAATCTCCTATATAAAAAGATATTAATTTCAAACAATAAGCATTGGCAAAGTATGCAATCTCATCGAGATTTGTATGAAATGCTATTATGCTAATGACCCACCAAAATTAATCTCAAATAAAAAGATATTTAAAATGATAAGTATTGGCAAAGTATGCAATCTCATTGGATACTAATCCCCTATCATGACAATTGTAAGATTTTAAGAAGAAATATGGAGAAAAATATTCAATACCATTTTTTTTTTCCTAATATACAGCTGGGGTGTTTTTTTTTTTTTTTTTTTTTTTTAAACTCAAGTGATGGTTTAAATCAATCTATTTTTTTTTATTAAACGAAGAAGCTAGGCATAATTATCAACATTATATAATAATTTGAACAGGTTAGCTTAGTGGTAAAGGCGTACTTGAGATTGTATAGTAGGCACACGGTTCCAAATTTTATTCTCCGCCTTTGCCAAATTGCGTTTGAGCCTCTGAGTTTTTAACAAGTTAATTTTTGAGGTCTCTTAAAATTAGTCGAGAAAAAAGTCTCAGATACCTAGGATTATCAAAATTTTTTTATCAACATTACATAACACATGAAACACCAGTCGCGCTAGTAGATGCCAATGCTAAAGTGACTTCTATTGATCACTAGAGCACTACAAATACTTACTACGACTACAAAGATATTAAAAAATAAAATAAAATAAAATAAAATAATAAGATGTGTGTTTATTGAAACTATAGCAATCTCCTTAATAAAATTATGTTACGGGACAACTATTTTTTTTTGGTCAAATGTTAAAGTACAACTCTTGAAAGTAGGCCTTGGCCACCTCCCCCCCTTAATTAAATATGCGTTGAATCTGTGACATCAACACTCAAAGTAGTGTGATAACTTTATAAAATAAAAATATTAGAGTAATTTATATTTGGCACCGATCTCTTTGGATGCTGTCTATTTTTATCTCGCGATGCACAAGCGTGTATCTTGTTAATGAATATTGTACAATTAGGAAACATCTAAATAAGGTAACACATAATCAAGGAAGTGATTTGTGTAAAACATAATTGCGGGAGTGATTTATGCTTATTTCCTTGTATACAATTTGCCCTGTGTTACTATAAGCAACACAATCTCATATTATATTCATGTTAAGGAATATTGTACAATTATGAAACATCTAAATAATGTAGCACATAATCAATGGAGTGATTTGTGTACAACATAATTGCGGGAGTGATTTATGTTTATTTTCTAATTGTACAATATTCCTTAACATATCTCAAAGTGATATGGACGGTATTCAAAAAGGTTGATGCCAAATGTAGATGTCTCTAACAAGGCTCTTATAAAAATTCTGTGAGAACTATATTAATCGAAACACTTCTTCAACGCACTCTAAAATATTTATCAAATATTCAAATATCAATAGAAGGGAGGCTGGAGTCGGACCACAACCTTACAATTGGGATGAACAAGGGGATCAAATATTGTATGATTTTTCCTTTTTATTTTTTTCGTGAAGGAAAAATTGCATATATATATATATATATATATATTTGACGATAGAGGTATTATATGATATATAATATACGCTAGGATACAAGTTGCTAAAGATGTAGGTGGGGATGGTGAAACACAAGTCCTGGCAAATAACGTTGATTCTGGGAGGAGCCCACGGGCCACAAACAAATAAGCTGATTGCGAGTTTGCGACTGTGGTAGACAGCGAGTTTATGTATGGGAGCGTTTCCTGACCGAACACATGGCAGAATTGTATAGGTGGTAGTCAGCAAATATTACATTATTATTACTGTACAACAGAAAGAGCCTACAAATATCCTGATCCACTGCATTATTTGACTACAATACTAAGGTGGCGCATCATTCGATATGCCAACAAACATACGACAATTCATCTCCATAACTTTGATACTGCGCACCATCTTCAATGCAACTATGATGGGAGTAAAAATAAATGAGTAATGGTATTTGAACTCATGAGTTTAAATTTATAGAGGTATTTAGTCTTTTTTATTTTAAAATCATCTCTAAGTAATAAACGACTTCGAAATAACTTGTAAAATTTTTTTGATATTTGTAAAAAATTAAAAAATCTCTCTATAATTCTAGACTCAATAAATATTCAATCAAAAAAGAGCTCTCTATAATATAATTATGAATTGTGAAAATTCATATATGACATAAATCAAAGTAGAAGTCGTTAGCCTACTTTACTCAAGAAAAGAATAAAATTGTTTAATTTAGTGTGAGACTCCCTCTATTCCATATTATTTGTTGTATTAGGGGTTCTTTTTTTGTTCCACTATATGAGTCATATTAGAAAATCAATGAAGCATTAAATGCTTTATTTTCAATTCTACATTTTACTTCCTCCGGTAAAAAATGTAAGTCGTTTAAGATAAAAACACAAGAATTAAAAAAGCCTTAATTACGAGTGTAATTTACTTTTATGTCCTTTAACATTAAATGAAATGAAGAATTGAAGAATCATAAATGTTTGGATTGCATAAGGTTAAAATGAGTACAAAAGTAATAATACATTCTTAAATTTTGAAAACAATTTACAATTTTGAATAAGGAGTTTTTGCTAAAACGACTTATATATTATTGACCAGAGGGAGTATTTAATTAATGACACCACCAATCATTTTTTTTATACAATACATATAATAAATGAAGTCATTTATAGAAGGGTAATATAGTCTTGTTAAAATCCTAATAGTGATTAATCATCATTTTAATTCTTATGAAACGAAAGATGTAGTAGTAAAGTTGTTGAAATGTTCTCCCATCTAACTTGAGTTGATCACTAGAGCACTATACCCTCACGATACTAGTAAAGCCTAAAAAAAAAAAAAAAAAAAGTTTTGGCATTTTTTTTAATATGGAAAAAAATATTTTGACATGATTATTAAAAAAAAAGATCAAGAAAGAGAGAATAGTTTTTTTGTTGATATTAAAAAAAAAAAAAGAAAATTAATCTCACGCGCAATGTTTGGTGGGTCGGCCACAACTTGATGAACATTTTGCATCAACCACAAGAAAGATTTGATAAAAGTATGGAAAGTTGTTCGGTCGTAGACGCCCATAGCAAAGCTAACTAGATTACAAACAATTACATGGAGACAATCACACAGGGGCAACGCAAGCTGTGCCTGTGTGTGGGTTAATGCACCTGACTGAAATGAAAGTTATTGATGATTGAGATTTTTTTTACGAAGTACATAGAAATAACAAAAGATGGTTTAACTATATGCTAAGAATGATAGGACACTACTTTTTCCAAGTGGAAAAGATGTATATACAACGTGTGTGGGGCAATTGCCTAAAGTGAAAGTGATTATTTATTTATTTTTTCTTTTATACCATTAATTAACGGAAGAAAATGTCACAAAAATCTTAAACTCTTTAATCAGTTGTCAACTTCTTATGATGCCTAACAAGTAACAGCTAGCCAGAATGACAATTAATAAATACTCGATTAACTGTATAATTAATAGATAATTTAATTGGCCTAACTTACTCAAGTATTTGACGGCTATATTTGAAGCTAAGCTACCGTACATTTATTTTCTTAACCTGGATGTGACTACAAATTCTTTTTTTTTTTTTTCTGGTGAGTACGTGACAACAAATTTATAATTATTACTAACAACAAATTTATAATCATTTTTCTTTCTAATAGATAACAAGGCTTATTTTATAGAGGGCTAGACTCCTTTTCTTCAAAACTCTAAAATTATTTTTGTGATTCACTTTTATACTTTTTGTTCTTGAATTATTGACAATCCTCTCTACGATCAGCGGTAGTTCCAATCAAATCTCTTTTTCTCTTTGTTAATTCAATAAAAAACATATCTAATCAGATATGTAGAGATTGATCCATCCTTGTTGCGAGTGCATCTTCATCAACTGAGTTGTGTGAATTTGTGCGACGCGTTAGATTGATTTATCTTTAGTTATTACTTTATAGTTAGTTTTCTTTCTTAGTTGGAAGTCTTTGATTTGTCTTCTGCTTGTTGGAAACTTTTTAGGTCTTCTCCTTCTTGAGAAGTTTTGTTATTCATTTTGTGATTATAGTACTGAGGTTATTACAAAAAAAAAAGAGATTATTATCATATGTTGAGCACAGATCCATACAGTGAGTGGAAAAGGCTAGGTGATAGTTCTCACTGCTTCGACCGAGGACACGTGGATCATCTCAAACTTAGCTATTTGTACCGTGTGTATGTATGTTGTTAACGTTGGTATTTACTTGCATTATTTATTCAGCATTTCTTCGACATACATATGCTTTTTAAATACCTTTTAGGCACGGTACCTAAATTATCGGGGGAAATGCTAGTATTTAGATTTTTTATCACTTAAATATTGTCATGAGTTTCACGGGGTGTCGAGAGGCGTATGCTCAATGTTTGTCTTGAAATATGGTTAATGGGAAAAGGCTAGGTGATAGCTCTATTTCTCATTGTAGCCTAACTTGTGTTGAAATCATAGCATTGTAGGAAATATATTTTTGAAAACTAAAGTAGGGATTATCGTCCATTGCACACGAGATCATCGAGGATTTCGATCTTTCGGGGTCTCGGCACTCGCCACTACACTTGGGCGGCACACGTGGCATGGACCACGGGGTTGTCGCAAGTATGAATGATTTAAATTGCCATTTGTATATCATATGTTAACGTTGGTATTTACTTGCATTATTTATTCGTTAACGTTGGTATTTACTTGCATTATTTATTCTTGACTACATATGCTTTTAAATACCTTTTGTTTAAATTGGAAATGTAGTATTAGATTTCCCCAGTTATCACTTAAATATCATCATACTCACCGTCTAGTTTGTGACGGTGGGTGTAGATCCATCGAGCAGCACCAGGCCGGGCAAGGAGAAGATCGGCGACTACCTCGAGCTCCGAGCGCGTATTTGCCGTACATGTAGGGTACTTTTTGTATTATGTTTACTTATGTCTTTATCTTTTGGGATGTTATTGGGATGAGCGTTAGATTACCCGACTTTTGGCTTTCACTCTGTTTATATATGTTCGCCGTTTACTTGCATATATATGGTGATCGTTATTTCCTGGTTTCCACACATAGGCTTTATAAAAGAAAAAAAATAAAAAAAAAAAAAAAAAAATTTCCGCTAAAATATTAAAGACTTCCGCTAAATAAAATAATTGTTTAAACAAGAGAACACATGTAATAAAGGCTGACTAATTCGTAATCGAGTCCTATGTGTCGTGATTAGGACTTAATTACGAGATTAGGCCGGACGGTGCCCTAGATTAGAAGCGGGGCCGTCACAGTTATTTTTGGTACCCCGAAATAACTCGAAAAATGTGCCACAATTAAATATTGACATAAAATTCTAAATTTTAGTTAAATATCATAAATCCACTTATTGTGACTTTAAACCAATTAAAATGCTATAAAAATGAATTTCAGGAATTAAAGGGAATTCTTGGAAGTTCTGGTGCACGAGTCGGGGTGTCGAGAGGCCGGATAGCTAGGACTATTGCGTTGACTTGTAAGTGAAACTGCGGGAACTCTTTACTTTATTTCATTCCAGTCATTTATAAATTTCAGTCTATTTGTAGACTAGCTAATTTACTTCCCACATCATGCTTTCCTTGTTTTTATTCATATTGAATATCGATATAGCATGATGCCTTGTTTAATATATCATTGACTCCATGCTTCCTTATATGCTCAATGTTTGTCTTGAAATATGGTTAATGGGTATTTAGAAAATGCATGCTATAGGGCTATTTGTTATGTTGGACTTGTGCTCTATTTCCTTTGGGGCATTGTAGCCTAACTTGTGTTGAAATCATAGCATTGTAGGAAATATATTTTTGAAAACTAAAGTAGGGATTATCTAGTGTCCATTGCACACGAGATGCGCGGATTCACGAGGATTTCGATCTTTCGGGGTCTCGGCACTCGCCACTACACTTGGGCGGCACACGTGGCATGGACCACGGGGTTGTCGGCAAATATGAATGATTTAAATACGCAGAGCACGACTCGCCATTTGAGGTTATTACAAAAAAAAAAAAAAGAGATTATTATCATATGTTGAGCACGGCTCCATACAAGTAGTGGAAAAGGCTAGGTGATAGTTCTCACCGCCGACCGACGGACGTAGATCATCTCGACTTAGCTGTGTCGTTTGTGTATCGTTAACGTTGGTATTTACTTGCATTATTTATTCAAAGCATTTCTTGACTACATATGCTTTTAAATACCTTTTGTTTAAATTGGAAATGTAGTATTAGATTTCCCAGTTATCACTTAAATATCATCATACTCACCGTCTAGTTTGTGACGGTGGGTGTAGATCCATCGAGCGGCACCAGGCCGGGCAAGGAGAAGATCGGCGACTACCTCTGAGCTCCGAGCGCGTAGTGCTGCCGTACATGTAGGGTACTTTTTGTATTATGTTTACTTATGTCTTTATCTTTTGGGATGTTATTGGGATGAGCGTTAGATTACCGACTTTTGGCTTTCACTCTGTTTATATATGTTCGCCGTTTACTTGCATATATATGGTGATCGTTATTTCCTGGTTTCCACACATAGGCTTTATAAAAGAAAAAAATATAAAAAAAAAAAAAAAAATTTCCGCTAAATAAAATAATTGTTTAAACAAGAGAACACATGTAATAAAGGCTGACTAATTCGTAATCGAGTCCTATGTGTCGTGATTAGGACTTAATTACGAGATTAGGCCGGACGGTGCCCTAGATTAGAAGCGGGGCCGTCACAAGTCCCTGATTGTCAAACTGAATTTCAATTTCAAAAAAAAGGCCAAATTAATGGTAGGTTGTTTGCACAAATAAGATTAACGAATCAATGTATTTGATTTTATGTCTGATCTTATATTGAGCCATGAATAATTAATGAAATTTTGATTTCTCTTAAAAAAAAAAAAAAAAATTAAGAATCCTTGTGTAGCGGGCCCAATTTCCACATTAGTCCGCCACGGGAGGCCACGCGGGCCCACAACTGTCCACATCACTGCCAGCTGTGTCCCACGCCCAATTATCCATTATTCATCAATTTCAGGTTAACCTTGATGTTATGAGTTAGCTTTTGTTCCTTTAATATCATTTAACCACAATTTACGCAGCGGAAGATTTACTAACAACATAAAGATTCAACTTGTATATTATTAGCAAAATGCCTAAGTGAAAACCATAACAACTGTACATCATATACATATCATCTAAGATCCTCAAAATATCCAAATATACAACCTATCTCTCAAGTCCCAAAACCCAGCATAAAACAAGTAAATATAACCATACGTACGAGAAGGGCTAGAGCTGTCAATCGATGTAGTCCTCAAGCTTGCCCTTTCTCGGCTCGTACTAGGGTCTGCACTCACCATCACAAATAAACAAATGACGAGTCCAGAGTGAGTAATCCCAAGGAAATTCAACAAGTAATTACGGAAGTAAAAGTACTGGAATTTAAAATACTATTATTTAAACATGCGAAACAAAAGAATACAGACAACTGTAAAAAAAAAGATTATCGCATGCATAAATATAGTGATGAAACAAAGTACGTGCACACAAAAATCAGACCAAGTCATACTTCGGGTTTTTCCCCAGGCACAGCCCGTAAACACACCAATGGGTTGACCCTTGACCCTCTAGGTGGTCGGCGTAGACCCACGACGCACCCACACAAGCCTACCATACCCGGGTAGCCTATTCACCGGCGTATACCTAGACAAGTGCTATAACTTAGTGGACTCTATGGCCGTAACGAATAAGCACCAGGTGGGGAGTGATCTCAACACCGTAAAGACACCAGGTAGGAGTAACTCCACTACCGTAAAGTCACCAGGTGAGAGTACTCAACCACCGTAAAGCAATAATGAAATGGAGTAAAGAATAAATATAACTGAATTCAAATAAGTCAAACGGTAAATACTAAAGTGAAGTTCAATTGGGATACTACACACCTCAATCTGCACTCCTCGTTCCACAAATCTACCCTCGGTTCAATACCTCCAAATCCCCGATATTACTCCCGGTCTGATTTCTGACTAACCCCGACTCCAATTACTATTCTGAGAATCCTGAAATTCATTTATGAGGGTTATTAGTCAATTAATTGAGTTAAAATATTAGTTAAGCTCATTTTCCTATTTTCCAATTTTTCAGATTCCAGTGAACTATTAGCGCGCTAATGAGATGAATTAGCGCGCTAATTCATCTGCGTCACTGTTCATCATCATTTTCCAGAGGGCAATTAGCGCGCTAGGTCCATCCATTAGCGCGCTAATCGCGCTTTGTCCAGAATTTACAATTCAAAAATCTACATTCCAAACTTCCTCATACACCCATTCATTTAGTTCCAACACCTCTAAAAATCATCATCCACCTCAGAATCACCATTTAAACACAAATTCATCAAGTTTAAACATCAAAATCCAAGAATCATCAAAATCACATTTTCAAAACCCATTTTCAGGAAATCATCAAATTACTCTCAAATTAGCTCAAAATCACAACCATCTCATGCCATTCTCATACACACTCACTCCCAACAAAACCAAGTGTCTAATTCCCCAACGAATTCGGATTTCACAATTTCTAACCCACACCAAAAATCTCACAAAACTCAAGTATGATGTGTCTATACCTCTTGATCTTGTGGTTGGATGCCCAAAATCACCCTCTTCACACCTTAGTACTGTTCTTCTCCTTCTTTTCCCACAGATCTCTCCCTCAAGCTCTCTCTCCAATCTCACTCTCTTTCTCTCCTTTGTTTGATCGATCAAACATGTATATATATACTTGGCATTTGATCAAGTGTGTGTGCCCATCTCGAGAATAATCCAAGGGTTCCTGATCACCCTGTGTCACTCCAACTCCATACACCTTATCTTGACACTTGACACCTCAATTCTCTCCATTGTGCATCCCGAGAATCATCCCACGGTTGTTGTTTTATTCACCTTAACTATAGGACTTATTGATTTACCAATTGATTTAGCTTATATCAATTATCTAACCTATTCAATAATTTCCCAACATTTGTGGATAAGATCACATTAGTTTCTCGACTACCCGGCACTCCGTGCCCCGTGTCCCGTGTCCGCACGCACCCCGAGGCAACTTCTCACTCGTTACTAAACTACATTAACACACATATTGTAACAGAATCTAACTAATTAGAATATTTTCATCACAATTTACCACCAAAAGCATACAAAACGGACTGTATACCTAGTTCGAGTGCGTTCCAACCTCGCTGTGGGACCCACGACCGTCTTCGCTGGCGTCCACATCTGCAATGACGTCGTAATTAAAACGGCTATTATAAATTGGGCCGTTACACATTGTCAAAGCCTTGTAGGTGAGTAGGTAAAGACATCACTTGCTAAAAAGGCAAGACATTGAGAGATCGTGATTCGATTCCCACTGAAGTTGAAAAAAAAAAAAACCCTAAGAAACCTTAATTTTAAATCATTAGTTTTCTTTCACTAAACAACTAGGGATTGTTGCTACATCACTGCGTGTGCGTGGTGTCGGATTAGTTTTGAGCTTCATTGTAACAAAATATCTATTATTCTCGCTATAATAGATTGTTGTGCCCGTTTGGACTTAGGAACGTCAGTACATTGCAACTACTTAAGAAAAAAAAAAGTCGCCACTCGCCATACAACATATACTGTATGATGCAAGTGTAGTCAATTAAATATTTTTCCTACTTAACTGCTATGCAGCTTCCTTGCTTATGAAGTGATTCAGGAGTTAATTTCACAAATGGTCACCGAACTTAATACATTATAACACTTTGGTCATTAAAGTTTATTTTGTAACAAGAATATCATCTAACTTTTTTAAATGTTTCATTGGTGGTCACTTAGTCTATTTTTGACGACTTTTTCGACGAGACGGATGAGGTGGCGCTCATGTGGCATTGGGTTCAATTTCACTTGATATTGTGTTGCCTTGATCCACGTTGTCTCACATCACTAAGTAAATCTAACACATTTCATTCATCGTCAAACCTTCTCTTCATCGCCAGCAAGACACTAACATTAACAATGGCTCCCACGACACACTCAACCTTCGACCACTCCAGCTACACCGATTACACCCTCTCCCACTTCACTGAACTCTTGGATCCTGTCGACAATAGCAACACGCAAATGGAATTTTTTGAAGATCTCGTAGCTGTAGGAGAGACCGGCGGATCTGGCACTCATATGATACATCTGAGTCGAAGTAGGTGATGATTGCGACCATGTATCGACTCATCCTCACGCAAGAGAAGATCGATTCGTTGATGGGCTCACTTGCAGGGACTTAAAATCATATTATGGTAGCATTGCAAACATGGTTCTGGAGATGTGTTTTGGGGTTTGTGGATAAAATGCAAGAAGAGGAGATGGGGAGACCATAAAGGTTGATTTGGAGGTGTGGAGGTTCGAGGACAGAGGGGAAGTAAATTTTGAAGTTTGCCACACGCCATTGTTGTTGTTGGTGTCTTGCTGGCTATGAAGATGGATGAAATATGTTAGATTCACTTAATGATGTGAGACAACGTGGATTGTGGCAACAAAAATATCAAGTAAAATTGAACCCAATGCCACATAAGCACCACCTCATTCGTCTTGCTGGAAAAGTTGTTAGAAATAGACCAAGTGACCACCAATGAAACATTTAAAAAAGTTTGATGATATTTTTGTTACAAAATAGTTTTTGGTGACTAAAGTGTTACAATGTTTAAGTGTGAAATTAACCCAGCGATTCTGTGAACTTAGGGTGCAATAATCTAAAGGAAAATGATAATTTAACACACTCTCAACTAACACTTTGGGCGCACACCCTTATTTTTTAGTTATTTATAATTCTTTTTTGTCTCCCCAGGCATGAGCTCCACATCTGACAAAACATCATAAATGGTAAAAGACAAGAATGAGCGCTCAAAATATACGTTGAGAGTGTGTTAAATTATCATTTTCCCGATCAAAATCAACTCTTTGTGGCATATCTAAATCCCTCTTCAATAATTAGCACAACAATATCTAAGAAGAAAAATGAGATAAATTAAGCTAATAAATACTTAAACATATAGGCAAATAGTATCACTTGGTCCCTAAACTTTCATGTTTTTCTCGATTTGCTCCTTAAACTTTCATTCGTTCACTTTTGATCTCTAAAATTTTATTTCCCTCTACTTATGATTCTTTTGTTAAGTTTAAAGAGTATACTTTTTACCTTTTTGTTAAGTTTGGAGAGTAACGAATATTAACGAAACAATTCACAATCGATTTTTTAGGTTGATGAATCAATTGTGAAACCGCCCGTGAATTGCTCGTAAAACGTTTTGTTAGCAAGTGTAGTTCTCCAAAACTTAACAAAATGGTCAAAAGTAGAGAAAAATTTAAGTTAAAGGACAAAAGTGATATGATGAAAGGTTGAGAGCAAATTCAACAAAGCCTGAATGATACTTTATTCCAAACATCTATGATTAGTGGTCTGCTTGTAGCACGTTCATGCTGGTCACTATCAGGAAGAACTAATGTACTTTTCAAGAGTGTTGGGCTCAGATGAACGTTGTGATGTGACTCTTTAAAGGCCTGTGCTATTCCAAATCTCTGGACCATGGGAGGGAAATCCACTGCCAAGCTATTAAGGCAGCTTTGGATTGGCTTCTTTCATTTTGAACACTCTTGCTACAATATCAAACAAATGTGGGAAGTTAAATTCCAGGTTGCGCTTATTCGAATGGATGAAGATCCAACATGGTTTCGTGGACTACCATTGTTGTTACATGAGTACAAATTGGTCAAGAGAATTATGCAGTTCAAACATTCCTTCAGATGAGAGAATCTTCTAGCTTTAGTCCTAATGAGATTACCAACCATGGAAAAATTGTCTGGGATTAGCAACTACCACATGGACATGTTCTACATATGGATGTCGCAGATTCTCGCTCCGTCGCAAATGCTATCTTTGGTAGAACTCTTGGCAACTAAAGCCAGATTGCCTGATAGTGGTCAAGAGTTATACTTACTTTCTATTGAATGCTGATTCTTCATAAATATGAATACAAATGCAAGATCTCACACGAAAGGAGAAAAATCATTTCTCACCTAAGCCAAACCTAGAGCCTGTGCTCCAGCAAAGCAAAGCAGTCTTCCCCCAACTATGAGACTATTGTTACTATGAGTTATCAGACACGCATCGAGTCGTGAAGCACTACGTACAACATAGAAATAGCTTGTCTGGTCAATCTTTTTATTTGTGGATAACTTGTCACAAGGGTAACTAAAGGTATATTTTCCCTAGAAATTCAAGCACCAACCCTTTATTAGGCCATGACCCATACGATTTGAACTTAAAAATTAAAAAAAAAAAAAAAAAAAAAAAAAAAAAAAAAAAAAAAAGGAAAGGGTAAATACCATAATATATCCTAACATTTAAGATTTTTTACAAATTTATCGTGTTTCAATTTTTACAAAGAAACATCCTAACGTTTTGAAATTGTGTAAATTGTATTCTATGAATAAATTTAAGTTATTTGAGGATTACTTTTAACCGTGTTGTTGTTGCAAAAGGAAAAAGTTTCTCCCAATTCATCATCTTATGGCCCTTATGGGCTACAATTTGTAAGATGGAAATGGGGGGATTTTAAGATAAATTTGTAAAAAACTAAGAAGTTAGAATGTATTTGTAAAAAATTGAAACGTTAATTGTACCTACACTTGTTCTTTAAGTTCAATCAGTCTATACATAATGTGACCCCTTTGGCAGTTTTGACAGACATGAAAGGTTCTAATTCATGGAATTCACCCCATCTCAGGACTAACAACCGCCAATATGAATCACCAGCATGAACAAAAGATCTGAAAGCTGTAAAAGTTGATTCATACTAATCTAACTAGATAATCCTCTCTAAAGCTTGAACAAAATATAATTCAATGTTATAGAGACAAATATTAGCATTCAAAACTAAAGGCAAAAAAGCTAACCCAAAGATTCAATCCTCAATCTGCCCAAAGCAGAACGGATAATGCCACGCCCTTAGGTATTAGTTGCCCTGGTGTAAATCCGCTGACTTGAATGGGATGAGACCATCCGGATCAAGTCTCTTGCCATCAATTCCTTGATTGCTTTCCGTGCCAGTGATCCATTGATCTGCATCAGAAGAAGAAAGTAAATGTACAAGATGGAACATAATATTTATGAAAAAGAAAACATCAATGACGAACCACGTGACAAATTGATCTTCACTAAGTGTAGCAAAAAAGGAAAAATTTTCTCAATTCATGAAAGAGGAAACCAAAAAAAACATGAAAACTCATAGGCCATAAGGTTTAGGGTAGAATGGATGACAAGCCAAACAATGAAACGATAGATTAGAAGATTACAAGTTTACAATGTTATACCTAAATAAATAAAAAACGATCTTTTAATTAATTATTTAGAGATATAAAATCATTAAGTTCATAGCCTGCCAAAAGCAACCAAAGCTCATCTCCTTTCTTACTTTATTTTCATTAAAATTTAAATCAGCCATTTTCCTAAAAAAAATAAAATTCATCTACAAGATCCTTCTTTTCAATTGGCATCTCACTACAATTTTCTTCGACGTCAATGCCTATATAAGTAATGATCCTTGCATAGAAACCAAGAACGCAACTATAGAACACATGAATTGATTCAATTGCGCCAACTCTTCTTTAGTTGAGTTTGATACTCCAAACTGCTATAATTAAAACA
Organism: Stephania japonica; assembly: GCA_039657345.1. Classification (NCBI taxonomy): domain Eukaryota; kingdom Viridiplantae; phylum Streptophyta; class Magnoliopsida; order Ranunculales; family Menispermaceae; genus Stephania; species Stephania japonica. The sequence continues at coordinate 8,722,777 of CM077559.1, read as the reverse complement.
GCAGGCAGCAGGAATCCATATAACACTAAAACAAGTAAAAGAAGCAGGTAAATGCATCTTCGCAACATAAATTTCTGGAAAGAGAAAATTTCAATAAACACAACAAATCAATTTCTCAATGTAAAAGTAAAAACTAAAGAGATTGCACCCACAAGGCCACAAGGCCACAACGATAGTTGAAATCATAGAATCATGAAGGCATTACTTTTCTTGCCCAACATTTGATGATTACATTGCTATGATATAGAGATTGCAGTTTTATAGAACTCACATTGCACATTTTAAGTAGCCCAGAATCGCAAAAAACACATAAAGAGTTGATGTAGAATTGATGTAGGAGGTAATTATCCTTCTTTGGTGCCTGTCGATCGTAACTTCATTCAATACATGGGTGAGTGCAAACAAATGCGAAGAAACAAAGAGGTATAACGAAGTGAGTGAAGAGGGCTTACGATGTCAACTACGAGGGATTGATTACAGATGCGAACAAACAAACAAACAGGTATAGCGATAGAGAAAGAGACCAAGTAGATACCTAAGTTAAGAATCCCCTAGAAGAGTCGATGATTCAGATAGATAGGCCCATTATGTTTTTTTTTTTTTTTTTTTTTTTTTCTTTTCTTTTCTTTTCTATCAAAAATGCCCATTATGTAAGGTTTCAACTGTGTGCACCCCCATGAAACACTAATTAAGGGCAAGCCAATGGATCTCAAATTAGTTGGAGCAAAACACTAAGAGCGTTCACCCCTAGCATTTTGTAAGGTGCACATAGTCGGACCCATTATGTAAATTATTAAAAAGAAAATGTTTTATTGATGCACATATCACGATACTAATATGTGCGTGTACTGACACAGGGGCAACCATAGCAGGTGCCGAATTATAATATTGTGTAAAGAACATTCATTTTTTCTTCAATCATTTTGTCAAAAATAATCTTCAAATGTTCAATTTTTCTTTCAAGAAAAAAAAAATCTCAATTTCAAAATTAGGGGAGTTTAGGGTTTATGTATTCTATGGGTTACATGCACTTGATGATATGTTTTTAGTCGAAATATATTGATGAAATCTTTTATTTTAATTGATTTAATGCATTTGATGATATATTTTTCTCAGAGTTGGACGCACTCCTAAAGAAAAATTAAAATGTAAAACCAACAGTGGCAACAAAAAAGTAAGCTTAATCAGTAACACAAACTAGGGCTAAAATGATACTTATAGAACTCACACCCAAGGTACGCCCTTCCTACCCAACCGTCGTGCTCACCTCGAGATGTGCAAGTTTAAACATATCGAGATTCAAAACACAGTTGGATAGAAGGTGTGGGTTTCTAAGGGTGATGTGTCTTCTAGCATTTACCCTTCCCAAAAACTAATGCCACGAGACAAGTTGTAGGCTTGTAGGTAGTAGACTTTCTTAGGAAAATATAGTATAACTCCTATTCAATTTACATAAAAATAAATAAATAAATAAAATCAATAACTAACCGCGTCAGAAAACAAAAATTAAAGTTCATCTACAAGCCAATACCGAATTACATAGAGTAGAAAGCCCAAACAAAATCCTGCACCCCCCAAAACAACCACAATCCGCACCCACAAGTGGAAACAAAAGCCGTTCAACACAAATGCATCCCATGATTTAAACCATAGGACTGAGAAAATTGAACCAACGATGGCGCCCACAACCACTTGAGCGACCGTGTGACGTCTCATAGATACTCTCAACCATGACTGCAAAAAACATGAGCCGAGTTTAATAACAATCTGCAGACCATAATAGGAATGAGTAAGCTGTTGATGAAAGCTTCCTGTTTCATCATCAAGAGACTTTAGAAGGCTCGCTACAAGCCTACATCTAACCTTGTTCAATATGAAAGCTAATTTAATTTTCATCTCATGTTGATAACAATAGTATCATAGCAATGAAAGATAACACAATTATATTCTGATAACGCCAATGGCACTGCAAAATAATACCAACAAAAGTAATGTGCCAATGAAAAATAATCTAAAGTCACTTGACTGAGATGAAGTATTGATTCTTACAAAATATAAGCTCATAGCCAAAGTTAGAATCCCTATGGTCAGCGTTGCTCTGTTCATCCCAAAATACTTCAACACTGACAAAGAAATTGAAAGAAACCAGCATCAATAATAACGTATGGATGGCAACAAAAAATAACATACAAGAACAGTAAGTTGTGTGTAAATGACTTAGGTGACATATATATATAATATATATATATATATATATATATATATATATAGTACACACATTAAGGCTGATTTTCAACTATATTTGACAGGACAATTGTTTAGAATATCACATTCTAAGCAAATTTACATTCTAAATTAACAAGTTCGCTACTGCATTTGAAAACCATTGATTCTACTATGGACATGGATTCATGAAGTGCAAAGATGGAGGTCTCAACTCACATGACAAAACAGTAAAGACAGCAGCATAAAGTAAGGATTGGGCATGTGAAGATGGCATTCCATGGTCAGACTCTGAGGTTGACACCGGTCGTTCTTGTTTGAGTGTATGTTTCAGAACAATCGAAAGCAGAACATTCACAATGGATCCTGTCACAGCCCACATGGCCTCAGCATCATGCCTCCAAATAACGTAAGCTCCAAAAAGTATAGCCACTATCCACTTACTCTGCAACCATATTGAAGACCATTGAGTCGCAAAAAAATAAAAACATACAACATATCAACCTGAAATATTTCAAGATGTCTGATTCTATCATCAAGCACTAGTTTGTGCTCAATAAATTTTTAGAGACTATCTAAAGATGGAGAGGAGCAAAGGGCAAGTATAAAAATATTCACCATTTTGTGCACATTTATACAACAAAGTGACAAACAAAGCACTGAAAGAATTTTCAAAAAATAACAAGTGAATCATCAAACAACAACAACAATTTAATTGGGATCGGCCAAAGTGAATCATCAAAAAAAAAAAAAAAAAAAAAAAACTTCTGGACCTCCATTGAACAAGTTCGACATTTATAATTTTCCAATAACATTCTTTAATTAACTTTTCTTTGTTTCCTCTTTTTCAAAATAGATTTGAGAGAATTGATGCTTCTAAAGGAAAAATAAGAATGCCAATATCATTTGGCTTGATGATAGCATACATTTATAATAGAATTTTTACAGTAATTAATTTAGGACATTACATTGACCACTATATAACTTCCCTACTAAATTATCTCCAACATCACCCCCGTAATCTGGATTTGGCAGATCCTCTATTTCGGACTTCAGAGTTGATTACAAATTGAAATTCCCAAACAACTCAAATGCAATGGCACAGTCCCAACCTTTTGCCTTCTCTTATCCTTAATTGTTACATCTTTGTGAACCCATCTCATTCTTAGTTGTATACCTCGTCGCTCGTGTTTGAATATCAGAGGCTAGGGTTTCCTCTACTTTCTGCCATGTGAGTTTTTGTTCAGCCTTAGAGGTCACTAGACTTCATCGCAAATAATATGTAACTATTTTCTTATGTCCCATTTCCAGAAAATTTAACTTCCCACTTCATGCGACTCTTTCGACACAAGCTCAATTTGTGTGTATGTGTCTTGTGGTGAACCGCACTGGGTAGCAATAGCAACTTGATGCATCTCTTCTAACACATGCAAGCACAGTGAGAGCTATGCTCTCCACTAGTCAAACAAACACATACGAGTTGCAGAGAGCGCAACTCTACCATACGTGTGTTTTTACTTTGAGTAGTTGATCATAATTAGAGTTAGAGTGTAATGAATTAAGTTTAGTAAAGACATCATCCCTAAAGTTCTTCAGGATGGGAATACCACTTTCAGAGGCAACAAAGTATATATAGTTGCTAAATTTGCCACTTTGTGATAATTTTAGCATGGACGAAATAAGAGGACATTTGAAAATGAATGAACTAAACTTAATATGTAGTGCACATAGCTACTACAAATCTCCTAAACATTCGTTTGACATCCATAGGTATCCAGGCAAGCCTGACTATTCCCACGAGGCCGTGGTGCAAACGGCCTGAGCGTTCTCAGTGCCCCAAACAATCTTGACCCTAAACATTACTTTAAAGGTGAAATAACACATACCCAATTTAAAGAATAGATCCACACATACTTGAAAACAAAGTAAATTAAGTCACTCACTCCATGGGCTAAGGGCAACAAATAATCAATCTAACAGAAATTAAAAGCACTGATACGATAGAGTTGATTTCAAAGCCAATCAATATAAGCAAATGAAAAACTGCACTACTGACCAATCGATTGAGAGTGGATTGCAGTCCTCCAGAAGCCAAATCTGGAGAGAAGTCCATCTGCCCATCAATCAAAACATCGTCTTTCTCCAAAGCCCCAACCCCCTCCACTCCATCGCTGCTGCTGCCGCCTCTTAGAGGCGAAATCTCGACCCATCCTGACATGGGTTTTGAAGAAAAACAACCCCCTAAAAAACGATTTTTTGAAGATACAACACACCGAGAAAACCAAACAGGTCTCGCAAAAGAAAAATCAAAACGCGCGAATGGGTGAGGAGGCAAAGTGGAATTGAAAGAACAGGTAGAGAGGGACATGGTCATGATCGTGCGAAATCCCAAACCAGACGTTGTTGGAGAGAGCGAGAGAGACCGTTGGATTGCCCGACATTCTTCTTCTCTTCGTGTGAGTCCAACAAGAAGTCAATCGAATGGTCTGTTTTGGTCCGTTGGATTTCTTAGATCCAGAGGTTGAAGTTTGTCAAGTATGTCCAGATGCGTGAGAACATATATCGATGCACAATCTGATGGAGTTCAATGGAGAAAACCGTTTTATATCATCAGTTTCCCGAACAAAATTCCAAGGAGGGGAATCCCATCTCCAACCCAGAGAATAACACGCAACACATACAAGCATTTATCGTGTTAGTGTTGTGCATATTAGGATGGGTGCACGTGCATCTTAATGCGATAAGCAACGGACACTAATATGTGTTTGTTGCATCTAATATTAAGTGACAAGCGTGCGTGCCACACTTGTGCCAAAGTTTAAATTAGGGGAAGATTGGTATTCCAGTGAGAGACAGTTTTGGAAATATTTCTTCTCGCCTACATGATTCTCCTTACATCCTTGATTGAATTACTAATGGAAATCCCTCTTGGAAAAAAAAAAAAAAAAATTATCTCCTGCAGGTCAAGAAGTTCTAGTGAAAGCTGTGTCTCAAACAATTCCTATATATAGCATGTATACTTTCCTTCTACCAAAAAAGGTGGCTCGATCATTCTCTTGAACACCTTATTAGGTGCAGATTTGAGAGCTAGAATGTTGTTAACGAATGTTTCCAGCTCCCCTTCTATCGAAACTCAATCTTGTCGTATCCATCCTTGTCCTACAAAACATAATCCTCACAACATCCTGGAACAACCCAGCAAAACCAGCACTGCTAATATCATCACTACCCATTGCAGTCTTTGTAGGATCTTCACACCGGCTCATTAAAGAGTGTGGAAACAAAGTGCGCACACAATTAAAGCCATATTAGAGTCATAATTCAGGCTATACGACCCGTGAGAATACCTCGAACGGGTAACGTTGGACCCTCTAGGTGATTGGCGTAGACCACGGTATATCCATACATGTCTAGCACACCCGGGTAGTATATTCACCGGCGCATCACTAGAACACATGATATGGCCTAGTGAACATGCCCCCGCAATGAATAAGCATCAGGTGGGAGTAAACTCAACCACCGTAAAGCAATAACAGGAAATAAGAGTATTGAATAAATTGGACAAAATTCAAATAATCAAACAGTAAGTACTAAAGTGAATTTCAGTTGAGATACTACACACTTCAAACCACACTCCAATATCATTCCTAGTCGAAATGTACATCTCAAATGCGTCCTACTACCCGTCAATCCGACCTAAAATCAATAATCCTCGATCAATCAAACAAATTCCTAAACCTTATAACCACGACATAAAACTCAAATCATCGATAAAATCATCATTTAAGCATCCTAAATAGATTATATAAATTCTTAGGACAAACCCCAATTGATGAATTTTTATTAAAAATTTTAATTTCAAAACTGCCCCAGACTTCGCCGAGAACGTCGCCACATTCAATTCTCCACGACGTCATTTCCATTTTCTCACATTTCGCCTCTACCCAAGAGGCGCGAGTGGTGTCGTGGGCTTCTAAACCCCACGGTGCATCTGACGATGTCTTCGGCAAAGGGGGTTTTCTCAAGTTTTCAAACCCCCTCGGCTCGTCGCCGCGATCCGCGCTCTTTCCAACAACCCATTAAACACCTCATAAGGCTCACAAAACCAAAACCCCTCGATAACACATGTCTAAAATGTAAACTCGATGTTTTTCGACCAAAAACTCGACAATTAGCTTGAAAATCACAACAACAACAATATGTCTTGATGAGCTCCAAATGATCAATTGAACTTACCAAAACCTTCAACACCATCAAATTTTTGGATTTCTCAAGGAAGAGAGAGAAAAGTTGGTGAAGATGAATAGTGAGCAACATATATATAAGATTTGTCATCATATCTCACACCCATATCACAATGCATGTTTGGAGGGCTGTGATGAGGTCAATTGGTCCACATTTGATGCCAAAATTGACCCACTCACTTGGTCATTGCCTTTATCCTTCTAGCTACAACCCTTGTCCTCGGGTGTTCCGGTACTCGACTCCGAGCTGCAAACCGTGCCACTTTCTCGCACAACAAGTACCAACGGTCTCAACGTCATTTATTATGAATTATTTAATGAATTTTATCATTTATTATGTATATGTTTAGATCCCGACCTATTATATTAATCATTCGTCACCCGATATCCGATCTACTTGCCTATACGCAGCGAATACCCGTCACGCCACTCACTCGTCAATGAACAATATAAACACGCATATTGCGATACAATTTAATTAAATTGAATATATACATTGCAAATACTCATCAAAAACACACAAAACATATTGTATACCTAATCCGGTCGTGCTCCGTCCTCGTTGTGGACCCACGAACGTCCCCTCTGGCATTCATATTTGCAATGATGTTATAAATAACAACAATTACTAATTGGGCCGTTACATTAAGTATACTAACAATTGTAAGCGGAAAAGAAATATAGGTGTAGTTGTAAACGGAAAAGAAAAATATAATTGTGTATTTTAAGAAGGAAAATGAAAATCTGGCACACTTTGGACGCGCACACTTTATTTTTTAGCCATTTGTGACATTTTTTGGTCTTCACAGGTATGGACGCCACATCTAACAAAATATCATAAATGAACTACAAAACAAAGTGTGCGCCTTAAATGTCTTAGATTATCATTTTCTTTTAAGAAACCTATTACGTATGTGTATTTTGGAAACACGTAACTCTTTTTTTGCCGTTGCTTAGTCGAGGAAGATCTAATGACATAGGGCAGGCAAAATGTGCCCGGTCCCGTTTGGCCGCTTTTTGTCCGGTCCGTTTTAAACGGGATCGGGCAATTTTTTTTGGACAAACATACGGATGGACAATATTTTTTGTCCGTTTAAAAATACGGGACCGGTCTGGGCAAAAATTTAAAAAAACTAAAAATTACCCGTTTTGTGATTAATTTGAAGGGTATATTTGTAATTTCACCGTTAAAATTGTGTCATGAACTTTTTTATGTAGTTGTTGTTGATGCATGAGGTAAAGATATACTTTGATAATTTGGATTTTGGACTATTGAGAATTTGAGGTGATATCTCTTTTTTTAAAAAAAAACTTTTGTGATGTTTATATTGGAAATTAAAAAAATATTATGTATTTATTTTTTGGTAATTGGTGATTTGTAGTTGTAGACTTGTAGTTGTAGTTGAGGGGTTTTTTTTAAGATAATTGATAAACAAAATATTTAATCATCTTTAAAAAAAACGCAGGCAAAACGGGTCCCAGTATGTTTTACAAACATACGGACTGAACAAAAAATAGTGCCCGTTTTGAAAACGGGACCGGACCAGGCACCAAATTTTTGGATTTTTAAAATAGGTGTCCAGTCCCGTTTTTGTCCGTTCCCGTATTTTTGCCAGCCCTAAATAGACATTGACAGGTATTTTAATTTTGTCCAGAAAGTTGATCGCAATTAATCTGACACAATCGAGGATGATCTGACGCCTACAATTAATCTTTCCCATCTAAACAAAAAATGAACGTTACAGCCGCCCAGTAGATTAGATTTGGCGACAAGAAGGTTACTCGCAATCTCGTCGTATCCATCGTTGTTCTACAAAACATAATCCTCACAACATCCCGGAACCACCACCAAAACCAGTACTGCTAATATCATCACTAGCCATTGCAGTCTTTGTAGGATCTTCACACCGGCTCATTAAAGAGCCATATCCCTCAAGCTGATTATCGGGATTGATAGCAGCATCGCCGTGACGGATATCGAGGTTATTGTTTTGCCTCCCAGTTAGCTAACTTATATTAGGAGTTAAATAATAATTAATCAGTAGTTAATTAGAAATCTTATTTATAGAACATCAAGTGCCATTGAGATGCATTGGAGATTTTCAATCAAGGCCTAACAAAATTTCTGTAAAAGCAGAATGTTTGATGATTAATGAGTTTTTATCCGTTAAGATTAATATTGGACAGCATGGTGAAGCCAAGTAATTTAAATGAGGGAAACACTAAAATTAGTTAACATTTAACAATGCGATCTAGTGATGTCAACTGGAGCAATGGCTTCAACACATGGTACTTATTGAATGAATTTCTATAGTAGGAGAAAGGTACCTATGCGTGATTTCATAAGAGCTTTAATTGTTGTGATTAATTCAAATAGTTGATCTCAAGCAGTTTGAGTCCAAGGAGTTGTTATATAAACCGTCCAAGTGGCGGTCTCAGGCGATGAACCGGCAGCTCAGGCCATTTCGTGCTGATCGCCACCACCACCACCACCGCTTCCTGACTATCCACCGCCTGCTACTCCACCACCTCCTCTCTCACCGCGATGACTCAATATGAGCCGAGCCATGACCTCTCCCAACCTTGTCATTTAGCAAGAAATTTAAGAAGCACTATATTGGTACGAGTATGCCACGCGCAAGACTGAAACAAGGAACGAGTAGCACTAAAGACCCAAAGCATTCAAGAAAAGATAAGTTCATGTATTGCATAAAAAAGTATAAACAAGAATAATAAAATATCCGTAATCCACAACTTGGTATCAGAGTATACATATCATAAGCAATTTTAACATCAAAATGTCAACTTAATTTAGAATAATAATAATAATAATAATAATAATAATAATAATAATAATAATTTAACACAATCCAACGAATAAGTTGAAAATTAATGAAATAATATAATTATGAAATCACCCCTGAGAATGAAAAGAAGGGTGGTGGTCAGGTCAGAGACATAGACAGAGTGATTTGAAAAATCCTCTGAAAAGAAGAGGTGTGCGTTAAGGTGTGCGTTGGGTTGTGAGTCACTGCATGTTGACAGTTGACGGAGTCTCCTCCGTTATATTATATATAGTATATATAGATGATCCCATACTTTTATCTGGATTGATGTATCAGTGAAATTTAAACAAATAATAAGAAATAAATTAGGACTATTATTTTAAGAGAGTGCAACTATTGAGAGCAGTACTGGATGTGCTTGCAATATTACATTGACCTAATTATTTCAATGTGGGTTATTGATATTTTTACTAGTAGATGCTAATGGCTTATAAATATCTTTCTATGGCAAGCAGTTCATTGAAAAAAAAAAAGGGTTTCTTGGAGATGAGTAGGTGACGCTATGGAAAGGGAGAAGGGTAAAATGGGGAACCCAAGAAACACATTTGTTTCACCCATTTTTAATGTTCGTTTTTTTGGACGAATCAAGAGGTGAAACACGTTGGATTGGAAAAACTGTGAAATAAAGGACTGTACAAAAGCGGATCCCATAACTAAAATGAGTATGAAAACTTAAGTAGCATATATATATATTAAGTGTCTTAATATGATGTTTGAACTATATAGCCGATCCCAATATATTAATTTGGGACTGAGACTATGTTGTTGTCGTTGTTGTATGTGTCTTAATATGAAAATTTATTTTCTCAAAAGAAAATTCAATTTGTCTATCAAATATATATATATAGGGAAATTCTGCAATGGAACTCAAATATATACTCATATCATGAGAATCTCTCAAATATATATATACCATAGAAATCAAATATATACTCATGTCATGGGTACACTATTTAATACCATTAGATTCTAATCCAATACATTAATCGAGGCGTCATAAATGCACCACGCATTTAATGCATAACACATTTTAAGGGGTTCCCATGACATGAATATATATTTGGGCTCCATTATAGAAGAACCCTATATATATATATATATATATATATTAAGTTGGAGCTGAGAGAAAATTCATATGCATCTTCCTTTCAACAATTTAATTTTCTAATTTTTTCTATTTTAAGGTATTTATTTATTTGTGTTATTGGTTGTTTCAAGCTATATATTCATTTCCCCATTTTTTTGGGCAACGAAATGCATGGAGTCTCCGTTTCAAATCTTACACATTTCGTTAGTTATCACAACATCATTTATGTTGATCACAATTAAGTGCATTTGAATTCTTTTATTGGTTAATGAAGGGTTGTATCAATGCATTTAATCTCCATTTTGAATCTTACATCATCCCTATGGCTACTGCAACATCATTTACACAGATCGTTAATCTTTTCTTTTTATATAGATCATAGGTTGACAAGTACTGCAAATCTAGCAACATCTAGTACCTCTGTTAGACTTCTTCACACACGAATGTAATGTTGTGGCGATTGTTGAGCCGTATGACACTCCAAAGCGTAGCAGAGATCTCGCAGTGTTATCAATAACTTCACATCTCTATGTTCATTGTGATGAGGATTGTTCAAGATGTTTTTTATGTGCGCGATTTATAAGTAAATATTTTTTTATCCTCTATAGTATATTTTTTCTAAGAAATATGGGTTGATTATTGTGAATTGTAATTTTAATTATAAAAATATTCCAATATATTCATGTAAATTAATTTATTAATTTTCTCTTAAACTTTTAATAACTGGAAATCGACTAGTAGTCAAATAAATTAATCAACTTATAATTAGTTTGAAATCACCGTAGACACGGTGGATAAGCACTAACATTAATTTTTTCTAATGGGAAAACCAAATTATAAATCTCATGGATTAATACATAAGAACATCCCCAATGGTAAATGTCAATTGTAAGCGTGGATTGATGTCATGTTGGAAACGTGGAGAGAATGTTTACCCTAAGTGGCTTGAATAGACATTGAAGTTTAAAAGTGTTATCCAATGATCAATGTGGATTGCATTTTCTATTTTAAGAACTTATTATTTTTTCTAGGGTTAATTATCACAAATAACACAAACTTTTGTTATTTTTGTAAAAATAACACCAGCTTTCAATTTCATCATAAATAATACAAACTTTCAAGATTTCTTCAATTTGGCACGGAAAGTATTTTTGGGGCTTTTGAGCAACATAAATCAGTTTTTATATGGTTTACTTAAATCGAGCCAATAAAAACTAAAATTCTCCAAAAAAATTTTATGTTTTTTTTGCGATTAAAAATAACAACAATATAAATTGTTTTTTTCCTTTTTTGCAACTTTTTTTAAAACAACACTGTTCTTAAAGAAACGACATTGAATTTCTCAAAAAACACATTATCTTTAAGAAAAAAAAAACAGATAGACACAAACCCACACAATGAAATCAAAAAATAAAAAGAAAATATGTTATTGCTATAGGGAAAATGTCAAATTGGAGGAACTAGAAAAGATATGTTTTTTTTGTTGGTTCCGTCGATTTATGTTGTCCAAAAGCCCCAAATTACCCTTAGTGTAAAAATTGAAAAAAAATTGAATGTTCGTGTTATTTACGACGAAATTAAAAGTTTGTGTTATTTCTGTAAAAATGATAAAAGGTTTTGTTATTTTTTATAGTTAACTCTTTTTCTATATAGTATTTTCGAGAGAATTGATATATCTATCCATGTCAGCTCGACATTCAAATACACATTTTTATTGGAGAGATTTTTTTTCATCCAATGTTTATTTAGTGTTAGGTGACACCCATTGACATCCTACCCACATCTCATTGGAGATGCCCTAATATACACTAGACCTTTAGTTGGTATTTAGTCAAGCTCATCATGGATTATAATAGAATAATTCACGTCCACATGGATCATGTTAGCCATGCAAGCTTGTCAAGCTCCATGACTCACTAATTAGGTTTTTTAGTAGAATAATTCACGTCCATATTTACCATTGGAGAAGCTCTTAATTAATTAAAATGTCTATCTAGTGAAAATTAGTGCCACATTACCAATTGGTTGGGTGATCCAATAATTTGGTATAAGATTTAGAAGTAAGAGGTCGTGAGTTCAAGTCTTGATGGGGCAAATTTGTTTCTTTCTTATAAGAAAATAAAATAAAATAGTGCCACATAGGATAGACATCCTCCCCACATCCATGTGGTGGCACAAATCCATTATCCCATTTCCTGCTATTGGGGTTCAAACAACTTGTTCCCATTGGAGTTCAAACCTATGACCGCTTACTCCTAAATCTCATAGCAAATCATGGAGCCACCCAATTGATTGTAATAAGGTTGCTTTCTTAAACCTTCAAATCTTGTATGATAATTCAAAACGTTAATTTACCTGGACGGGTGTGACCTAATGGTAAAGGCGACGACGAAGTTGTGTAGGTTAGGTGCACGGCCTTGGTTTTGATTCTTCACTTCAGCCAAATGTCGGGCCACTAATGGTCTTGTTGCGCAATCTCATGGCTCGTAGGACTTGTCAGACAAAGTGTTTGGATACCCATGATTATTCCAAAAAAAAGTTCACTTATCAAAAAAAAAAAAGGAAAAGTTAACTTGATTTTTTCACTACGTCATTTAATTGAACAAAATTCATAAATTTAAGAAATAAGTGTTCTTCGAAAAAGTTAAAAAAAGAAGAAGATACTTTTAGATGTAACCAAACAAACAAGATACTTTTATTGATAAAAACAGAACAAGTGCGTTTCACACGCGACTGGTAACACACAACACATACAAATTAATTACCAAAAAAAAACCTCACAGCATCCCAATTAATAGAACATCTATATATAATTCATACGCACGTGTCTTTTTATTAGACTTATTATAAAAACAAGGGCTTAATTCATGACCATTGTCTATTAATTGGATTTTATAAGTATGGCGATCAATGGCACTTGTAGTAGCAGTAGCAGTGGCCGTAGCTGCATTTCCCATACAAGGCCTTCCCGTGGCCGTGGGAGGTGCAGTAGCTGTTACATTTGTACGAACGCCAGCAATAACCCCACGGCTTCACTTTCATGTAGCAAATATTATTTTCGTGACCGCCACCATGAGCTTCAGCTGCCTCTGCATCGTCAACAATACATATCTTCACAATTGTCAAATATGCCAATTATCAATTACTCCATATAGAAAACTTGACATTTTAATTTGAAAGTATACTCAAATAATGCTATATTTACATAATATATGTAAAACTAGACTAATTAAGCTTGTGAGAAGAGGGTTTAAAAAAAATAAATAAAAGCTTGTGAGAAGAGAAAGACCATATATACTGACCAGGAGCTGCAACGAGGAGAACAACGAAAAGAACAACAAAGAAGGAGAAAGCCTTGGCAAACTTGGAAGCCATCTTAATTTGTGATTAAGCTAATTACTTACTCCAGTTGTGTGTGAAGAGGATAAGAGGGTGTTAACCTTATTTATAGAGCGACATGACCAATATTATTGGCCACGGTTGCTTGAAATGCAAGATATATAAGACTAATTAAATTTAATATATATTTAAAAAAAATGAATGTTACAGTTGATCGATTCAAATGTAGGAAATTTTTTTTTTCGTGATCAAATGTACGAATAGTTGGACTTAATCTGTACTATGCACTTAGCGTATTATACTATACTTATCTCTTTTTTAATCTACTGACCGTATTGATTTGTTAATTTTTTTATAGGAGTACTATTGATTTGTTAATTGAAGTGTGATCGTTACCTAGAGATTTCTATATAATTGATTATTTCCCTTCATCATATATATTAAGTATATTACATAAATTCAACCGAAAAAAAGTATATTATATGGAAAGCGGACTTGTTCTTTAATTAAGTACGACTTGGCAAAAAAAAAGTAATCATATCGTTCGATTAATGGATTTAATGTTAAATAATCACACTTGCATTTCGCTCATTAGGTTATACATATAAAGGGTACTTTTATCATAGGATTCAAATACAATACATTAATGAGCACAGCATAAATACACAAAATATTTAATCTACAACACATTTTAAGGGGTTTTCATGGCAAAATTATATATTTGGTCTCTATTGTAAAATTTCGTATGCAAAGAATGTTTTCACTTATATATTTTAAATTGTAAGGGCTCGTAATTGTTTGATGTTCAAATTATAAACTTAATTTGTATTCTTTAAAAATTGTCATTATTTGTCCAAACATAAATAACACTTCAACTTACAATTTTCTATGATTCAAAACGCGGTGCTTATTGAGAAACCCTAGAGTTAAGAAAAGTTGTGACTGGGGTTTGGAACATTGTTTTTTTTTTTTTTGTGTGATTATTTAATTAAGACCACCGTTGATCTTCTCTTTTGATCGACGGTGGTTCCAATAACAATCTTTATTTTTATTTATGCAATAAAAAGTTAGATCTATTCAAATTTGAGATGTTCAGTTTCTTTCGGCCTACAACAGTTGTCAAATTCATCATTGACACCCCCTTGCCTCTCCTCCACACATGCATCTGTTATCATTCAACTTCGTCCACGCTTCTATATGCTCATGTATGGATATGCGGTAGTTGTTGGTTTGATATTTTCACTAGGTTTTCTTTTTCAATAAGTCGTTGTCTTCCTTTGTTGGAAGTTTGTTTTTGTCCTCCCTTGTTGAAAGTTTTTGTTCGTCCTCCCTTATTGGAAGTTTTATTTTTTGTTATGATTTTATTATTGTAGATGCAAAAAACAAGCATATAAGTTACACATAAGTTTGAAAACTTTTGCAACGTCGATTTGATCTCATCAAAGAGTGGGAAAATGATGTTATTTATGTAATTTTATTGTTAAATTAGATGTAATAACAATTTCTATTAATGGAAATATCTTTTAGTCAAAAAAAAAAAAAATGTGGCGCTTATTCTCAACAAGCTTTTGGCATGTTGATTAATGGCGGCTGAGGCCTTGTTTGAAAGGGGAGTGGGTTTTCCTATAGAGTGAAGTTTTTTTTGGCCTCGTTTGGTTTATTTCACTAATTTTAAGGGAAATTAAGTTTTTGAGAAGTTAACCACTAAGAAAGTTGCACTTTTCACATTTAGTTCAACTTTAAACTTTTTGAAAAGTTTCATATTTTAAAAATAATAAAATAATATAATTGACATAAATATTATTTTATTAGTTTTTGAAGAGAGAGATTGTAGAAAATAAATATTTAGAGAGCATTAAATGGGTAAACGAATACATTTTCCCTTAATAAAATAACTCCCCTCTAAGTAAGTTATCTTCTCAAGAACACCACTATTTTTATATAAAACACTTAAATCTAGTGTTTCAACTGTTATATAGCATAGAATTGAGGTTTATAATGTTTTGTATGTGTAATGACTCATATGCCCTCCAACACAAATTCACAATAAAACAAAAAAAAAACAACTTTGGGCACCCCACCACCCCATTTTTTGATGTGTGACCACCGAACTCCACCACCCTTGCGCTCCCAATCGATCCCATCATCTTCGTCGACGGTCAGACACAACTTTGGGCACCCCACCACCCCATTTTAAGGGTTGGAAGCATGAGTTTTGGTGTGCTTTGACTTTTTTGAGTTTAGAATTTACCGCATTTTGAAATGTACCACATACACGAAAGTGTCGGACGCACAGGACCGAGACATAAGAGGATGTCTCGGTTGCTAACAACCGAGACATCCTCTTATGTCTCGGTCTCATTTCTAACCGAACCCATTGTGAAATGGGTAACTTGTTCGATCGGTTCACGATGTAGAGACATAAGAGGATGTTTCGGTTACCAACAACCGAGACATCCTCTTATGTCTCGGTCTCTTTGATAACCGAACCCATTGTGAATTAAGTTACTTGTTCGATCGGTTACTTGGTACCGAGATGTGTCTTGCGCGAGAGTCTCGTTCATGCGGTCCGAGACTTACTCAATAGTCTCGGCCTGCGTGGCCGAACATTACGGGATTGTGGTTGAACTCAGTGATGGGTACATTCCCATGAAAGACAACAACAACACAAGATAAAGGAACAACAAACTCAACGAAAAACACCCTCGAACCCTATACGATTCAATATCAGCCATCTATCACAAAGTCATCATTCAAACCCTCACCTCACAAACACCACAAACACTCACCCGACCCTAAAAAACAACAAATCGAGGGGCAAACGAGTAAGAAAATGAGGAGATTTAATAGATTGAGGTGTCGATTTGTGATGGGAAGGAGTGTGAAAGAAGATTTGGTGGTGGAGTGCCTTACATTGATGAAGAAGGGCATTTTCGTCCAACTCAGGGGTGCCCTGAGAAATTTGATGGGTGCCTTTGTAAATGGGGTGCCCTGAGTAACGACTGGGGTGCACATAGCCGGCCTCTTTGTGTATTCTTTGATCAACAAAATGATGTCTGGCTGACGACAGAGCGAGTTGTATTCTTTGATCAACAAAATGATGTCTGGCTGACGACAGAGCGAGTGGTCGGAAGATGATGGAGAGTGTATTTCGAGGTGTGCCCTGAGGACTCTCATAAATGTGGATCCGTATTTTTACGTGGGGCTCACACGAAACATCCATATATATTAGGGGTGTCAATTGGGATATCATGGTTCATAATGAGTATATCTAGGGCTTCTTCTCGTTCTCACTCGCAATAACCATCTCTTGATCGTCCTTCGAGCTTCTATTTGGTTTGCTCCAATCTCTCCATTTGACTGGATCGGTGAGTTACCAATTGGACTCTCTATTTTATTTTATTTTAAATTCCTTTTCCTAGGTTTTCATCTATCATGAGCGCTGTAAATATGATGTAAACTCTACTCACAATTCCCAAATTACGATTTGGATGCTCAGTTGTTTTTCCAGTTTGGTTAGTAGACAAGCACTGAATCAGAGTGAATTAGGGGAAAATTAATTAAATTTAAACTGAGGCTAGTGATTATTACACAAAACTTATTCTAACTTAAAGTTTAAATTTAATTAATTTTCTGTAGCTGCTATTAGATTAAACAACTAAGGCTATGTTCAATTTTTGAATCTTCAATTTTTAAATGGTAAGCAAAAAATCATTTTTGCCCTTATTTTTATGTTATTTTACATACATTTCCAAATCACGTTTTTGTGAATTGCATCACCCCAATCTCTCTCTCTCTCTCTCTATATATATATATACTGGTCTCCTTTTGCTCGCACTCGCCCCTGTTTTATCCGTTTGCTCGCGCTCACCTTGTTTTCTCTGTTTTTCATGTTGTGATTTTTTTTTGCCTATGTTCAATTCCTTTGTATCTTCAATTTATAAATTGTTTTGTTATGTCTTCTTTCTTTGATTTGTGCACTATGTGATTTACATTATAAATTGCATACTTGTAACATTACACTATTCTAAAACCTTACAGTATAAACTCAATAAGGTCTAGTCATAAATTCCCGCGAGCGTAGCGAGCGGACTTATTCGAGCGAAGCACGTAACGAAACTAGTATATATATATGCTCGCAAAGTTCATAAAATTAAGAAGGTTATTTTTTCAGTATTTTTTCTTTCTGATATTTTGTGTTTTTGTTTGATAACTTTGGTTGTCTTAGTTTCAATTTCTGGAAATACAAATCTAATTAATGCAATTTTTTTTTCTTTTTTTGTATTCTATTGGTATTACAAGTGTATGATGGTGTTCTAATTCATATATTAATTATTTTTGTCTTTTGGATCTGATTGGTTGCCTTCACTGATTTCATTCTAAAACAAACGAATAAGGAAAATTGGTTTAATGCTAAAGGAAACTTCTAGAATCAAAAGTTTATTGAATAATACTTGATGGACTAGCTCTCACATATTTTTGAAAAGAAAACCTATCAATGTATCAAATTGTTCAATTAAGTGCCACCCAAGAACTATGGCTTGTGAAGCTAGTGGACTGATTAGATTACTCATGTCTAGAATTTGTTCTTTTTATTTTTGTGATGCTTCAGAGGATACAACGAATGGGATACAATTGTGTCACTATCTAGATCAAGGAGATGAAGACTCGTGTTCGTAAATTGCATCTTTGGTTTACTCTTTAGAGCACTCTTTTTAATTTAGTGAGAGGTTATTTATGTAATTTTGTTTAAAAACATTTTAATTTAAATGTGTATTAAATTAAGTGGTGGGCTGATTTAGGGTATAGGGGTGTTAATAGTCGCTCCCTTTTCTTATTGTGTGTGTTTTTTTTTTAATTATTACTGTGATATATGTTTCTCGATTTTATTCAATCAATTTCTATTTTAGGGTTTTCCTTCTTTGGGTAGGCACATAAATGGTAGAAAAGAAAACCATACCATTGTAGCTAGGTAGTTTTAGCTACAAAGGTGTAATTGTATTGTTTGATGTTTTGCTCTATTTTCAGGTTGTTAGAGGACGTTTCTTAGCTTGTTTATGACTTGTTACCTTTTTTCAGTATATTTCATGATTTTTTTTAATTAACATCCTTTGGGGAATGGTAACTGGTAAGAGATAGTGACCGAAAACTCTATTATTTTCTCCAATGTATTATTTTATTTCTCAGTGACATACAATTTACTAAATCTCAGCATTTTCATCTCTATGACAAATTAATTTTGGTTCGAACGAAATAAAACTCAATCAAATGTTTCAATGAGCTGATGAAATACTTGGGTTGATTTTTTTTTTTTTTTTATTTTTTGGTTAGTGGTGTTATTGTGTGTGCTTTAAAAGTTGTATCATATTTCAAAAAAAAAAAGTTGGTATCATTAGTGTAATGATAGACTGAAACAGTAGCGCGTAACCCGACTTTAAGGGGTGTAACCTTACACGTGATTGCAATGCAACAACCTCTCTTTCTAAATTTTCTTCCACTTTTCATGTTTTGATCACTCTCTATTTCTCTTTCCATCGAAGTCTTTCACAATCTCTCAAGAAAACTATTACAAAAACTGTTCTTACATGGCTCAATTTCTCTATTTATACCCCACCTTACTAGAGTCTTTCTACAACAATTGAAGGACATATGTGACAACCGCACTAAATATTATAACAGCTAGCCAACTATTCAATAGACACAGTAACTTGAATTTGACGCCTCAACTTGAAGCAATAAGAAGTTGTTAATTGTCACTATTCCTACACCAGACATGTCCTCTTCAGTAGAACTCGCCACTGAGCTCACTTCAATGACTTCACCCTCATTGTGAGGATGATATGGGAACAAATCAAGCTACATTGGATGTTGAAGAATGTATAAGTAAATCAATAATGTATGATCCTCATTGTTTTCTTGTTTAATTGTAAATGGGACAATTTTGCGAGGGTGTAGCTTAGCATTAACATGAGATGGAATTTGATGTTTAGGCAGATGCATCTTGACCAAATTACCAGGGCTAAATACTTTGTGACAATGATGTGAATCTGCAGCAGCTTTGTAGTGAGTATTAGCAGCTTGTAAACAATCCATCACATCTTTATAAATCAAAGAAATCTGCTAGGCTAAAGAAGTAGCACCCTGATGAGCTGGTTTTGGCACATCGAAGCAAGTCAATTGGCAGGTTGGGTACTTTAGTGTCAACAACTGAAAATGGGTTGAACCCAGTAGAACAAATTACCATAGAATTGAAAGCAAATTCAATTTGAGGAAGAGCCAAATCCCTCTATTTGGAGAATCAGCTGCCACGCATTGAATCATATTACCAAAAGTTCTATTGGTGACTTCAGTTTACCATCAGTTTGCTGATGGGCACTGTTGAAGTTGAGAGTATTATATATTTGGTCTGTGTTTAGGTTTAAAGAATATTATTTTTCAATTTGTAACTGCATCATGGAAGCAATGAGTTTTCCTTGCACTTAGTCTTTTACCAATAATTTGTGTAGATTAATCAGATGGGTGTAATGTGGCACTTGGTTTGATGATCAATGCATCAAAAATGATTTGTTTATGTGGTTCATATTACTACAATTACAGATTGAGATTTCTTGTTGCAATGAATATTCTATTTGATGTTGTCCATTTGTGGTCTTACGAAGAGAAGTCTGAATTCTTTTGTTTTTGGTTGTTGTGAATGGTGATTATAGGTTGAAGTATGGTTTTTAGGATCACAATGGAGAATGGTTGTGCAGATTTTCAGTTGAGATTAGAGGATTGTGAATTGAGGTTTCGTGAATGAAAGACGGAACTGTAATATTTGATAGTTAAATGGCAGGAAATGTGTCCAAAATAAGGTTTTCATTAGTTATTATATAAAAAATTAGAAATTTAATTTTAGCAAAGGTCTAAACTAATGAATATAAAGACTCAAGAAAGACATTACTACTTTTGATTTGTCTCTTAATGGGGCAATGTGATAGTATTGACCATTTGAGTGTATTATAGAGTTATAAATAACTTGGTTATTGTGAATTTGGTTGCAGGATATGGCGGGATTGACAAGTAAAATAGATCGCTCCTCAGTTGGACCTTTATCTGCTTGCTACTACTATTCCTTGTAAGTCATTCCTATCAGTTTTCACTTTTCAAGACTATTGTGCTTTTATAAATTGAATTCCATGAAGATATGAATGTACACTTTCCTTTTTGTTTTGTTTTGTGTTGCTTTTGTTTTCCCTCTGATGCTCTCTGGCTATGTTTATTCATATTATGATTGATCAATCTACATTTTATTTGATTGTGTAAGAAGACACTAATCAAATGCATGCTACCAAGAACCCAGAGCATTAACTAAGTATATATAAGCATTACAACTTCTGTCAAACTTTTACTAGTTTTAATTTGAAACAGTGCCTGCTGTGATTTCTGTGTCAAAGATAACCAAGGATTTGGAAACTTCTTGAACCTCCCAACGGCTAAAAAAAATAATGGTTTCACCTTTGGCAATTCTCACGCTACTAGCACCATCTCAGAGACAACCATGCCCATTTCTGATCATTGAGTGAACGTGCTCCTAATTTGATAAAGGAACCTGCCACTGTTCCTCTCTTTAGCTTTAGCTCTAACAGTGTGACCTAAGCCTCCCCATTTACATTCTCTTTAGTGTTTTCCGTGAGCGAATTTCCGAGCCTGAAATTTGGTTTTCAGACGGATTCAAAGCTGGCAAACATCACTGAGGTTAGTTTTTGTGCTCATACATTTATTCAATTTTAAAACTGTGTATTGGTTAATCCTAAACCCATGTTCTGCTTATCTGTTTGAGTTCTGTAGCTTTTGTTTGTGAGGTTATTCGAGTTTCTGAATCTCATTTTACTATCCTTCATTTTCTCATTCCTTGTGACTTCTATTTGATTGGCTGGAATACTTTGGATTGAGATCTATCGAGGATCATAAACCCTAAGAACTGGGGTCCTGGATTAATCGCATTGTTCCACCAACTTGAGATTTGATGACAAGTTAATCCCAAATATGATGCCTACATGAATTATGCACGTGTAGTGGTTGTATTGGTCGAGAATAGGCATGTGCTTCTATCAGAACTATTGACGAAGATCAGTTTCAAGGGTTTGCAACGAGAGCTTGCACGAGACAGGAGAGAAGATCTCTCCATCTCTCGATGATTCGAGAGAGTGAGTAGATAATTTTATTTATAGGAAAAATTTTGTTACACAAATGACCATCGTATCCCTAGTTACAATAACACATCTAGAGATCATCCCAGCCATTCATTAACACAATACTATTTACTAAACTAACACACATACAACACACACACATTACATACTAGTGATTAACTCTAATAGCTTCTTTCTGAACATGAACTCAAGTTGCATATGTTGCACATTTATTAGGTCTCGGATTTATTTGAGAAGGCATGTGCGCGCGTTTTTCTTTGCTTTACATGGCTAAACACTCAAAATCTTTTAGCTTTACATTCAGTATGGGGAAAAAATGATTCTCTTGAAGAAGTGATATGTATCTTTGTAGTCGATCCATGCATTTCCATTCATAGAAGAGCATGTTTAATTGCTCGAAACAATTCTTGAAGATAAAAGAATTTACGAGCTTCGGCATAGGTTGTTGATAATTATCATATGTGGTTTGTGCGATCTAATGATTCACTGACATTAGTTAGACAGGTCTAAGTATAAGCCATCCCAAGGCAGAGCTTGACAGCGCTGATAGTCCATTTGCTGTTAGGGTTTTAACTGGATTAGAATCAAGCGGCAAGGACTCCTCTATGCTTGGAAGAGTATTAGATTGAATATCAAAGGATTCCCTAGGACAGACCTTTTATATGAAGCTGTAAGCATAAGTTCCTTCTTACTTCTGTTCGATGAAGCTAGAACCTGTGCTCAACACATAACATTGTTTATGCTGCTTGGACTTTAAACTAACTTTTATATATACCGTTACTGATTTCATATTTTTACAGGAACAAAAGCTATGCTAAGAGACCAAGTTGATCCCCTCCCATTATCTAAAAATGCTAGAGATGACCAATTAATGAGATTTGTAGTGCCATGCTTTCGAGAAAAGGAGTTATTGGCAAAAGGCGAATCCTGACTCGTCATGTCCTCCATTTGAATTGTAGAAACACTTTCTTTATGGTGAATGAAATATTCATGTTATTTTCTTCCAAGGCTTAGTTTTTAAAGTGAAAAGCATGGCTCAAAATTTACAAAAAAGATGTCAACTCAAAATTCGGAGGTAGAATTTGCTTGTTGGTTACAAATTGGCAGTAGATTCATTAATTGGTTTGGTGAAAAAGTAATGGATAAATACTAACTTATGTTCACGGATGAAGAATTCAATGGAATTGGACATGAGATGGCAGGATCATATGATAGATTCATACAATTGATGGTACCTTTTCACTTTCTTTTATGCACAGACAAGGTAATTTTCAAAATTAATACTGATGGCTTCAATGAATTCAAAAAGAAATATACTAATGGCTTCAAAAAAAAATGATACTAGCTAGTCTGCTTTCATTTTTGATGACTATTAAGCTTTTTAAAATAGAGTTCTGAGCTTGAATCAAGGGCAACTTAAAAAGTTTTGTACAATTTAATTCCCTATTACTGTTTATGAGACAGTTGCAACTAGCAACGGTTCTTTAGTTCTAGGCTCTAAGATCAAGTTAGTCTGATAATCAGACTTCGCACATTACTCCACTTTCATGCAATATCAGCAATTAGCAATTTCATTCTTAGAATCAAATATCTGATCGACAAAATAACTTGTTGAAATAAATTTTAAAAAAAACAATATGAAATTTTAAACTATATAAATTTGTTAACTTCATATGTAAACTTGAAACCCAAAACCCGGGCCAAAAAAACAAAAAAACAAAGAAACCCCAAACCACCAAACCCTAATAATAGAATTCAAAAAAAAAAAAAAAATCTGATAAAAAAAAAAACATATATATTTATATATACCCATACACAGATGTGATACTTTCAATCCTCTCAACGCCCTTTTCATAATTTTAGCGCCTTCTTCGCAGTCTCTAAACATTCCGGTGTCTTCAATAATTCGTTTGTACTAATTTGTCTCTAGACTCAAAGTTGCATTGAGTGCATTCATACTATCTTTTAGATTATCTAAAATTTGTTCCATGCTTGGTACAAGGAGACATACCCGTTTATGAAGCTTGTCCATCTCCTACAATAATTAGTGCAAACAACCCCAATCAATTAACTCAAAGATATCATAACAAATAGTAATTAATTAATGAACTAGTATAAGAAAATCCCTAACCTCGTCAAGATGGCGGGTCCTCTTCTTAATATTACTATATGTCTTATCAAATAAAGGTTGCTCTTTCTTCACAAAGTAATAACTTGTTTCCTTCACCGCATATAACAACTTGAATTATTACTTGTATCCTCACTGCGTAATAACTTGAATCCTTTTCTCAGCGTAATAACTTGAATTATTACTTGAATCTTTCACTGTGTAATATCTTGAATCCTTCATAGTATAATAACTTGAATTATTACTTGAATACTTGGTGGTATAATAACTTGAATCCTTTGCCGCCGCGTAATAACTTGAATTGTTATTTGAATCCTTAATTGTATAACAATTTGAAAATAGGGCGCAATAATTTAAATAAGCCTTGCAATAATTTGAATAGCTCAAGGCATCGCAATAACTTGAATAGTTCACGGCATCGCAATAATTTGTATAGTTCATGGCATTGCAAATAGTTGAATCCTTCAAGGCTTCATAATAACTTGAATCTTCACAGCAGCGTAATGATGTCTTGAATCCATTCTGTTGTACTTTGAGAGAGAATACTTTGAGAGAGAAAATTTGAAAGAGATGTACACAAATTGGCAATTCGAAAGAGAATATATGAATGAGTCGTCGTTCACAAAATTAATCCGGAAACGTAAGCCTATATATATGCATTGTATAACCTAAGAATTTTAGATGTAAACGGAAAGTTTACTGAAAAAATAAAAAAATTGTACACGGGAAACAAAAAGTATCTATCTATATTGTGCGGAGCTATAATTTAGAAAGTGACACGTGGCAGATTTTAAGGTATTTTTATTAAAAAATACTATAATGACAACGGGTGTGACACAACTCAAGACACATTGACTTGCAAAAGTTGTATACACTACATTGACACACATGTTATGGACTGAGATTTATGTATAGTCACATCCTCATGCACACATAGACGGCTCATATGAGTCAATATATCTTGAGATGCGTCATACTCATTGTGATTTAGCACTTATCATTTTTATTATCAATTTTTTAAGGTATTTCTATTTTCGTTATTTTAAGTTTCTCCGGCCTCTCGCTATTTTTTAGATCTCGGTTTTTTTGGGGTTAAATTTACTGTAAAAATAAGAAAAATCAGCCGATTAATTATTACAGAAAAACTCGACATTAATTAATTATTATACAGGGAATACGGAACTTTGTGATGCCAAAATAGGCTTGTGTGTCCAGTAAAGCGAACTCCGAAAGTCAAACAAAAAGCAAATGGTCTAATGGGTCAAAGCAAATGGTCTAATGTGCCATTTGGCGCGTCGGGAAAGTGTCTCGAGTTACATTTAAGTCGGGAATCGAGTGCCGAATAGTCAAGGGTCAGTGTGACCACTAGGGTAAGTTTTATAAATTAGTGTGACCAATTAATTATGGTACATGTGAATAAAATACCCAAGTATAATTAATTTGATTAAATCAAATTATAGCCCTATAGTTTGAAGGAAAAATCAACAAACCATAAGACTTATCTCGGGATATGTGCTAGCACACACTCCCACGAAAAGTAAGTGTTTGAGAGTGTGTCACTTGGTTGATTTAAGTGGAGAGGTGGAGTGAATTGAGGCCATTAGATTGCATAGAGATGGTGTTGTGTCTAGGTGATGAAAACTACAACTATAAAAGACAACTTAGAACTTATTGTTCATTTTGCATGCAAACAAAAGAAATCAGAGCTATCTCGACTAGAAATTTGGATGATTCAAGAGCCTAAATTGAGGATCTAAACTATTCAAGGAGAGTGCTTGATCAAGGGTGCAGAGGAGACAACCATAGGTACAAGTTCATACACCTCTCATTTTAAATTTGCATACGTTGAATGCATGAATCAAAGGATTTTGTGATTAAACGAGTTTAAAGTGTTAGAAGGTGGTTTATGGTCAAATGAAAGCTATGAATTTGGTTTTGAGTTCCAAATTTCAGATTTTACAAGTTTTGCAAAATTTGGGAGTTTTCACATGCAACTAAAATTTTGATTTTCGACATGCAAATGGTCCTAATTTTTGAAAACTAAAAGTATATTTGAAATCTTCTTTTTGAGCTGATAATCCAACTACTAAGAAATTTTAAAATCGGGTTTAAATTGAATAAGTTATAGATTTTCAAAGTTTCAAGTGTTCTTCCCCAATTTCTTCACATGTATGTTTATGAGATCGAATCTATGTAAGTTCTTGGTTTAAATCAACTCAAATTAGGTTGCATGTATGATTATTTATGATCATTGATTGTGTTGTGGAGTTCTGGTATGTCTTGGAATCATTTGGGATGAGTTTTTGGTCATTTGAGAGTGCAGAACTACTTTTCTGCAGTTATGCTTAAACACAGAGTGCGCTCCAACTAAACGTGGAGCGCATTCCACGTTATGGGCTGTCAGGGCCCATTTTTCAGATGAATCCCGATTGGCTTAGCCCGATCCATAACTCGCCAACTAACTCGGTCGTTGAGTTATGAACCAAATTAGTAAACCTTCTATTAACACTAACCCTTTCTCATTTATCAACAATTGAGATTTAATAAATGAATCATAATCGCAGCGGAATATTATTAAATAAAACTTAATCAAAGTTTTGACATAAAAGTTATTTATTGCCTTCAACGGTTCTCAACTAGAATAATACCTCTCTAGTTCAAATTATTTAAATCCCAACCCGATGATAATAAATATAAATAAAAACAAGGTGAATAGTTCAATCTTAAACCATACTAAATCAGAAATCAGAAATACACCTCTAGACAACCAGAGCTACTCCTTTCTCTTTGTTGACTCTCGACGAAGAACCTGTGGGGAAAAAATGTTGGATGAGCACAAATAGTTCAATGGTGCTCAGTAAGTCGGCTTAAGTTACAACGTTATAAACATTCCATTTAGTAAATGAAAAATTAAATAAAATGTATGACTTGCAAATATTTAATATGACGAAAGGAATAAACAAAAAACATATAAACAAAATATTTATCAATGCATCAAAATGTGCAAATGCTAGACATGTATGAGCTACTGTGATAGACTTCTCAAACACATTAAAGTTCGTGAAGGTTGACCCTACTATGGCCGTAGCGGTGTCAACACTCCATTCCCTTACATTGTGCAAGATTCACCTATCACCAAGTCCACATCTCGTCCAACTGGACATAACACCTACTACCAAAATTTATTGAGAATATTGGATCTTATTCTTATTCTCAATTATTAGATCATTTTGGGCAAGCTTCCCTATATTGTTCTCCCTTGTACAGTCCAACTGTCCCGAACTCCTAGTCGAACTGGTAGCATCTGGTGCTAGGACTTCTAGCGAGCTCCACTAAGTTGTCTATATACAATGTCTAACAATGTACCCCGATCTACCCATATGACTTACATGATTCCTATCATATAGTCTAGTAGAGATGTAAATAATCATAAAACCAATAACTTAAATCCAACTTACCTGGTACGCTAACTTCAAAATGTCTACTTGGCACTCATGAGCGTACTCCGAAGTTCAATCAACCTAAATAGGTTAAATGCTTATTAACCATACAAGCTGACTTGCATATTTTTATATTAAAACTAATTTCGAAAATCTTTCGAAAAATACTCTTAGAAATACTCATTTTGAATAATCTCTTCTTTGTCATATTTGAAAACCCACTATTCTCGTTCATATTTGAAAACCCACCATTTTATTTTATTTTATATTTTTTTAAATCAATAATAATAAATCTTTCGATGAAACTTTTCTGGTTTAAAAGAATTCCAATTAACATGAAAACTTGTTTGAATATCTTAATAACATATAGATCTAATACAATACTTGAGTAGATCGATAGAAAACCCGATTAAACCTCAACATCAATAGAAAAAAAATTAAAAACTAAATTAAAAGAAATTACCTAACGCGAGGAACTTCAAAGATCACCTCCCTCGTTCCCCTCTCGGCACTCTCTATTTTTTTGTGAAGCCTTTTCGCACACGTTTATTGTTTTAAAAGGATATCAATCAAGATCCTAAATTTACTCCCTAAATCATGCCTTCCTTAATTCTCTCTCCCTCCCTTGCACACCAAGTTGATCACATTCAACGTACTTTGAATTTTAGGGGTTTCAAGATTTAAAAATCTCTAACTTCCTAAATAATGAGATTTTGGAAAGTAACGGTCTCCTCAATTAATGAAAAATTTAATTCTTACTTTCCATATTGGTTTGTTCAAAATCAAAAGTGTTGGCCACTCCAAACCCTAGTGTCTCCTAGTCTTAATGTGTGAGCCCCACAAGCTTTTAAGTGAGTTAAGGTTTTCTAGTTTACACAAACATGATATATCTTATTTTGTTTAAAATTAGGGTCGTCACATGGGCAGCCTCTGGACAGTTTTGATAAGTTTTCGTAAAACAGTCGTATCTTTTTAATTTTAGCTCCATTTTTTACGTTCCTCATATCGTCGAAAAGCTGAGACAAAGAGGAACAACTTAAGACCATTAGTTTTTCTAAATTAAGTCATTTAGTTTGTCAAAAATGGATCAAAAAATGGGGTTTGTCCATATAGTCCTTTGTGTAAATATTTTGGGTCGTTTTGGTGTCGGATAGTCTTAATGCTTAATTAAAGATTAAATATATCTAATATAACCTAGATTGACACCAGCAACCTTCGGGAGGGATTCATGAGTCTGGGTACGCGTTTCGAAGTATCGAGATGCTGGAGAAATTAAGAATTTGGTGTGCTTTGTAAGTAATTATGTCGAGGTTCTTAGTTACATTTCATTCCCATTTCTACTACTATTTTACGGTATGTTCGGGACTGGTTATGGCTTGAAAATCTAGTATTATGAATTGTTA
This sequence comes from Stephania japonica, assembly GCA_039657345.1. Taxonomy (NCBI): domain Eukaryota; kingdom Viridiplantae; phylum Streptophyta; class Magnoliopsida; order Ranunculales; family Menispermaceae; genus Stephania; species Stephania japonica. Next base: position 8,693,872 of record CM077559.1, on the reverse strand, counting down.
TTGATTCTATCTATTATGTGGAAGTCTTCTCATAATGCTTTATTTGGGTATTTTCATTGATTCCATTCCTATATTTATTATTCTTTATTGAAGTTGTCACTTGATCCTTTGTTGAATAGCATGCTATTAGTGTAAATGAGTTGTTGGTAATGTACTCTTATTTGTTCCCTAGTTAGTGACACTGAGCTACGATTTGCGGTTGAAGTGGCGTTGTAACGACCCGAATTCTACTTGACCCGACTCGAGGGTAATTTAGTGATTTTCAATACTGAATGTGTGCAAGTGTGCTTTGTGAATTGTTTAAGTGTGAAAAGTATAACGTAGGATAAATAAATGTTGGGCCTAACAAGAGTTGAGTGGATGTAAATGATATGGAGGCCCATAATGGTATTTTGGTAAAATAACAAGGTTGTACACAACCCTACTCTAAAACCCTACCTATATAAACCTTTTATAAAGTTTGTAACCTCTTTTGTGTTGAAACTCCAAACTTGTGATGGGAGAGAAGTGGAGGAGGGTTGATGATGAAGAAGATGATGATGAAGTCCATTTAAACATTCAAGAAGGTAACACACCCTCCCCTCATCCCATCTAAGCTTTTATTTGTTTATTTTATTGAAAAAAATGGCATTTTAGACAAATTGTAAATAGTCACAACCCTAATCCCTAACCCTAATGCTATTTAAGCAAATCAAAGAAAACCCTAGCCCCAATTTTATAAAACACCCACATGGAGAGGAGGAGAACAAGAGGAGAGTTCAAGCTCAAGAAATGTACAACCTCACTTCCCTCCTTGATTTCTTTATTATTTATTGAAGATTTGGAGACCAATGGCGTCGACAGCGACAAGAACGCGAAGAAAATAGAAAAGAAAATAAGAAAGGAAAGATTTGATCTATGTTAGAATGAGATTTTGGAAAGGATTTTGAGTTAAAGACTCCATTGAAGGCATGGTGAGATTCTAATACTCTTTAGATTTATTGTCTTGGTGCTGGTATTGGTAATGAGAGTTGATGATTTACAAAGTTTGTTCAATATTTCTTAGATCTAGTCTTAAAATGGGTTATACAAATTTTTTAAGCTTTATGATAACGAGTATTATGGATGAATCAATCTTGTTTTCCATAGTTTGATGGTATATGAAAGGGTTTTTACCATGATTTTAGCAAATTGAACGCGGTTTTATTGATAAGGATTTGGCATTTAAGGTTGAGTTGAGATTTAAAAAGGAACTTTGAATCTTTTCTTTGGGAAATAAACTTATTCGATAAATTTGTGGACTTTGACTGAATATTGTCATTTGGGAATTTAAAGTCTAAATTGAGTCTTATATGGTGATTTAGATCTTTTTAATTATAATTAATCGAACGTCTTCGATTTATGGTGGAAAAACCAAGTATTAGCGGATTTTCCTTGTCTTACATCACCGCATTCCTATTTTACTCGAATAATCGATTCTAATTTTAAGTGTCGATTTTAGAGTCGTAAATGACCTTTAGTGAAGTCAGCTATAAAATACGGTGAATCTCTAAGGTCTAGACAATTGATGTTAAACTTGTATGGTTGTAGATACATAAAGTAATTATTCTTTCAAATTGTCTAGATTCGCGAGACGGTTCACATCGAGCCCAAATGTGAGAGGATCGAGATTAAGATTTGCGGCGAGTGCAGGTAAGTGGGGAGCTTGCTCAATTATCAAATATGGCATGATTATTATTTATGTTTAGGATTCATAATTTGAATTAAAGACTTGGGATTTATGGGTTGCGTCGTGGTATTGGCTCGAATCTACGTATCTATGGAATGTGAATGCACTGTTATCCATGGCCCCAGAATGTGTGGAGTTCCACCGAGGGTCTTAAAGAATACCTCAGAATGTTGTGATACCACCGAGGGTCGTTAACACCCCAGATGTGTGGAGTTTACCACCGAGGGCTTTACTCGACTAATTGAATTCATAAGTATGTCACGTAGGGACATGAGTTGGAGTTACCTTCTCTTGTACTCTTGAGACATAGAGATGTGCATCGGTGATGGCTTGGACGAACCTACTGTTGATTTGATGGGACAAACGAGAGGGCACATAAGGCCTATGTGCTAGCTGGTTGTTTCCATCACTTTGAGAGTAGGAGAATCGGTCACCGGATTCTTACCAATATCTAGTATGCATTGAATGGAACATCGACTTATCGTATTATTATATTTTATAGTACATAATCTCGCGAAACCCCCTTATTTGTATGATAGTTTGAAATTATGAAATGATTTGTCAATCTCTTTAATATTATTCATGATTATTGTTGTTACAAATTGTGACTTACGAATCTTATGTCTATGATAGTACTTGATGGTTCATTATAAGTCTATTTTTTTAAATCCTGCTACCATGCAACTATTTAATGAATCCTTGTTTGTTTTCAAATACATGCTAGACTATGCATGCTTATTAGGTATTACTTGCATATTTGATGGTTGAGCGGGTTTTCCGCATTACTGAGCTCCGTTGGTTCTTTTAGCTCACCCCACTTACAATACAGGTTCATCGACGAGTGTGCTAGAATTGAGACAAGGGAGAAACGAGCTTTGAAGTCTTCATTTGATGTGAGCCTTAAGTTGATATATATCATGTATATTCGATTTTGAAACTATTAAACTTGGGTTGTAATTAAAATAAGTCTTTAGGTAGTTTGAAACCTACTTACCTTTAGTTAATCCACTTGGGAGTTTTAATAGTTTAACTTAATACGAACCCATTTATAGTTTCATAGATATTCTTGTGAACTTAAATCTATTGGCTTAAGGATATCTCTTTGTATTTATTTCGCAATTATTATCCTTTGTTTAGCCAATGTACTTTCCGCAGGTTTATTTGTTTAGGCGTGACAGATCGTTATTTGGGTCTGGTTCAGGTATCGGGTCCAAGTGGCAGTCTGGGCCGGGCGACCCGATCCTAGGTCGAGGATGGGTCGTTACAGGCGTAGTTCATGACCAACAAGGTAATACCAGACTGCACTAGTTTCACCCATTGATCACATAAGGATCTCGACGACTAATAAGGTGATCATGGACACACTAGTGATACTGACTATTACTTGAGGTTGATGTGACGTAGCTTATAACCAACAGGGTGGTACCTGAGTGCACTGCTAGTGGATGATTACTTCGTGTTGGTTCGATTAATTTGTTTAACTGTGGTATCATCTAGCATAACCTTGTTTCAGTACCTTTTCACTAATTTATGTTGTTGATACTTTTCGTTATATTTGGAAATGCAGTATAGAATCTCCAGATTTTACTTTCTACTTTTCTGTATCCACTGTCCTTTTTATGATGATGGACCCATATCCATCGTCTAGCAGGCCCGGTAAGGAGAAGATGACAACTACTTCTGAGCTAGTGACCCGACCTGCTGCAAAAAAGTGTAGGACTTTTTGGATATTTTATGTAATTATTACTTATGTTTTTATTACACTTTTGGGATGTATATATATATATGGGTTGAAAGACTAGACTCCTTGACTGATGCATGTATTATAGTGTTATTATCATGTGATCGTGATTTCCTAGTTTCCACATTTAGGATTCATCATTTATGCTTCCACTAAAATAAAATGTTATTCATGATTATTGTTGTTACAATTTATGGCTTATGAATACGTGGTATTTGTTATGAAATGATGAATTCCTATTTACTTGTGGCTTACAAACCTTATGTCCATGATAGTACTTGATGATTCATTATAAGTTTATCTCTTATGAAATCCTGTTACTATGCTACTATTCAATGAATCCTTGTTTATTTTTCAAATACATGCTAGACTTTGCATGCTTATTAGGTTTACTTGCATATTTAATGGTTGAGCGGGTTTTCCGCATTACCGAGCTCCGTTGGTTCTTTTAGCTCACCCCACTTACATCTCAGGTATCCACGACGCTAGGTTAGGTTGAGGGAGGAGAGAGACGAGCTTGAAGTCTCCTCTTGATGTGAGCCTTTGTATATATATATCATGTATATTTGATTTTGAAACTATCAACTTGGGGTTAAAATTTAAAATAGATCTTTGGGTAGCTTGAATCCTAGTTATCTTTAGTTGATCCATTTTGGAGATTATATTAAACTTTTTTAGTTTAAATGAGCATGAACCGATGTATAATTTTTATAAATGTTCTATGAACTTAAATCTATTGGCTTAGGATATCTTTTTATATTCTTTCCGCAATTATTATCTTTTGTCTAGCCAATGTGTATTTCGCAGGTTTATTTGTTTAGGCGTGCCAGACCGTTATTTGGGCCTGGTTCAGGTATCGGGTCTAAATGGCAGTCTGGACCGAGCGACCTGACCCTAGGTTAGGGACGGGTCGTCTCATGGGTCTTTACACACGGCGCACCCACACATGTCTAGCATTCCCGGGTAGCATATTCACCGGCGCATGACTAAAACACATGTTATGGCCTAGTGAACCCTATGCCCCGCAACGAATAAACACCAGGTGGGAGTAAACTTCACCACCGTAAAGCAATAACAGTAAATAAGAGTATTGAATAAACTGGACATAATTCAAATAATCAAGCAGCAAGTACTAAAGAGAATTTCATTTGGGATACTACACACCTCAAACCGCGTTCCACTAGCATTCCTAGTCCAAATCACGCATCAAATGCGTGTCCAATAATCGTCAAATCAACTTAAATTATAAATCCCCAATCAATTACACAAATTCCCCAAACCTTGTATACCTTAATTTGAATTCTAAATCATCGATAAAATCATCATTTAAACATCCCAAATAGACTATATAAATCCCTAGGACAAACTCCAATTGGTAAATTTTTATTTAAAATTTTCGTTTCAAAACTGAATCAAACGCCGCCATGGACGCCGCCGCATTCAACCCTGTACGACGTCTCCACGACGTCCCAGGTGTCGTGACAACGCCGTCACGTTGCACACTCTCCACGGCGTCTCTAAAAATTTCATCTCCCATTTTCCACATTTTGCCTCTGCCCCAGATGCCGTGAGCTTCTGAACCCCACGACACGCCTGGCGACGTCTTCGGCGGAGGGGGTTTTCTAGGTTTTTCAAACCCTCTCATCTCGTCATTGCGATCCGCGCTCACTTTATTAACCCATTAAGCACTCAATCAAGATCACTCAACCAAAACCCCTTGACAACATGCCTCCAAAACACGAACTCAGTGTTTTTCGGCCGAAAACCTAACAATTCACATGAAACTAGAATAATATCAATACCAACACCAAATCCACATTTCCAACCTCAAATCCAACATTCAAAACCATAGCAACACCCTATTCCACTAGTGTGCTCAAATCCACACTGAAATCACTATCAAAACCCTCGAAAAATACCTCGAATAGTAGAGAAGGAGATGGGGATCGAAGAACTAACCTTTTTATCGATTCCTCTTGATTTCTTGAGCACCAAATGATCATACACAACTCACAAAACCCTCACACCACACTCAATCTTCGTTCAAATATGAGAGGAGAGAGAAAAGTTAATGGAAACAAATCAAAATCATGATATTTATACTCATATGGTCATCTTAACCCACACACACATCACAAGAATTGATCCCATGGTTATGAGAGAGACAATAAGTCCACATTTGTTGATATACTTGACCCACACTTTGGTCATTTGACCATATCCCTCTAGCTACAACCATTTATTCCCAGGCGTTTAGATACCCGGCTCCGCACTGCGAACCGTTATTTTCTCGCACAAAAATATTCCTAACCGCCTCAACATCATTTTATGTGAATTATTTAATGAATTTTATCATTTATTAGGTGTGTTAAATCCCCCGACCTAGTGTACTAGTCATTCGTCACCCTCCGTGTCTACCCACTATAAGCAGTGAATACCCGTCACACCACCTCGCTCATCAATAAACGATATAAACACACATATTCCGATACAATTTAACTAATTGAACATATACATCGCAAATACACAACAAAAGCACACAAAACGAACTGTATACCTAATCCTCGCGTGCTTCATCCTCGCAGTGGGACCCAAGAATGTCTCCACTGGCATCCACGTCAGCAATGACGTCATAAATAATGGCAATTAATGATTGGGCCGTTAAATCTACCTCCATGTGTGTCGCGTCTGCCCTTGCGTTCTCTTCATCCATTAGATCCTAAAAACACCCAACGAGGCGTCGATGGGGTAAGGTGCACTGGAATAGGAAGGAGAGTTAATCGTTTGGGTCGAGAGGGGCATTTGAGTCTTTTCACATTGAAAACAAAATAAATGGGGTGCCCTGAGTAATGGGTGGGTGCATATACCGCGACCCAACAAAATCGATTAAATGAATGAGATAATCTGGATTCACATCTTTTAACATCTTTGATCTCGTCGATCATTTAATTTAGAAACTAAGCTCTACAGTAAGGTTGCAAGTGGGGCAGGGAATCCCCGTCCATCGCGGGGCCCATACCGACGGGCAAGGATTCCTCGCATTTTTGTTTTTGTAAGGGCAGGGAACAAGGTGGGGAAGGGATGGGAATTACCTTTACTCCACGGGTTTTCCCATTGCCCCGCCCCGTACTCCGCCCCACGAGGAATCCCCTTCCAACCTCAAATCCAACATTCAAAACCATAGCAACACCCTATTCCACTGGTGTGCTCAAATCCACACTGAAATCACTGTCAAACCCCCAAAAAATACCTCGAATAGTAGAGAAGGAGATGGGGATCGAAGAACTAACCTTTTTATCGATTCCTCTTGATTTCTTGAGCACCAAATGATCATACACAACTCACAAAACCCTCACACCACACTCAATCTTCGTCCAAGTATGAGAGGAGAGAGAAAAGTTGATGGAAACAAATCAAAATCATGATATTTATACTCATATGGTCATCTTAACCCACATACACATCACAAGAATTGATCCCATGGTTATGAGAGAGTCAATAAGTCCACATTTGTTGATATACTTGACCCACACTTTGGTCATTTGACCCTATCCTTCTAGCTACAACCATTTGTTCCCGAGGCGTTCAGATACCCGGCTCCGCACTACGAACCGTTATTTTCTCGCACAAAAATATTCCTAACCGCCTCAACATCATTTTATGTGAATTATTTAATGAATTTTATCATTTATTAGGTGTGTTAAATCCCCCGACCTAGTGTACTAGTCATTCGTCACCCTCCGTGTCTACCCACTATAAGCAGTGAATACCCGTCACACCACCTCGCTCGTCAATAAACGATATAAACACACATATTGCGATACAATTTAACTAATTGAACATATACATCGCAAATACACAACAAAAGCACACAAAACGAACTATATACCTAATCCTCGCGTGCTTCATCCTCGCAGTGGGACCCAAGAATGTCTCCACTGGCATCCACGTCAGCAATGACGTCATAAATAATGGCAATTAACGATTGGGCCGTTAAATCTACCTCCATGTGTGTCGCGTCTGGCCTTGCCTTCTCTTCATCCATTAGATCCTAAAAACACCCAACGAGGCGTCGATGGGGTGAGGTGCATTGGAATAGGAAGGAGAGTTAATCGTTTGGGTCGAGAGGGGCATTTGAGTCTTTTCACATTGAAAACAAAATAAATGGGGTGCCCTGAGTAATGGGTGGGTGCATATACCGCGACCCAACAAAATCGATTAGATGAATGAGATAATCTGGATTCACATCTTTTAACATCTTTGATCTCGTCGATCATTTAATTTAAAAACTAAGCTCTACAGTAAGGTTGCAAGTGGGGCAGGGAATCCCCGTCCTCCGCGGGGCCCATACCGGCGGGAACAGGGTTTTCCCATTGCCCCGCCCCGTACTCTGCCCCACGAGGAATCCCCTTCCAACCTCAAATCCAACATTCAAAACCATAACAACACCCTATTCCACTGGTGTGCTCAAATCCACACTAAAATCACTGTCAAAACCCCCAAAAAATACCTCGAATAGTAGAGAAGGAGATGGGGATCGAAGAACTAACATTTTTATCGATTCATCTTGATTTCTTGAGCACCAAATGATCATACACAACTCACAAAACCCTCACACCACACTCAATCTTCGTCGAAGTATGAGAGGAGAGAGAAAAGTTGATGGAAACAAATCAAAATCATGATATTTATATTCATATGGTCATCTTAACCCACATACACATCACAAGAATTGATCCCATGGTTATGAGAGAGTCAATAAGTCCACATTTGTGGATATACTTGACCCACTGTAGCGGCCCCATTTTCCACATTGGTCCGCCACGGGAGGCCACGCGGGCCCACAACTGACCATGTCACCTCCAGCTGTGTCCCACGCCCAATTATCCATTATTAATCCATTTCCTATTAACTTTAGTTCCTCTAATATCATTTATCCTTAAATTATGCCCTTTTATATCATTTAACCATAAATTACGCAGCGGAAGATTATGCAGCGGAAGTCTCAAATCATTAAATGATACCAAATGTAACAAGTCTAAATATCAATTAGTCTAATGTGGAAACCATACCAAAATGTAGTCCCCAAATATAAATCAAGTGTCATCCTCAAAGTCATAAACAAACTAAAATATAACTCTCACAACCCAAACCCAAAGATAAAACAAATACATACATACAATCAACAAAGCGTATAAGAGGAGTAGTTCACGTCTTGATCACGAGATATTCTTCACGTGTCTCCTTGTCCCCGCACTTATCAAATCCTGCACTCAAATCACCCAACACATACGGTGACGAGTCCAGTGAGTAAACTCCCAAAGAAAACCATCGAGTAAATAATAACAGATTCAGAAGCCAATAACTAACGTTAGCTACACATGCAAAGAGTATGGGTAGCCATAAAACCCTGCATGTGTAGGTAACAAGCATGCAAGATGATTAACGAATAATCATAATGCCAACAATATGCTCCACAACAATTACGATAAACCAGACAAAAGTAGAATGCAATCTCACATACTAGATCATACTTCGTAGATTCGGATGACCCCGACTGAGCACATCAAGTCTAAACCACATTCGAACTACTAACGGTGACCGGAACAAATCACAAACCCACCGAACACGTGCACCCCGTGGCTCGGATCACAATCCACCGGCGGCGCAAGTACACGTGCTACAATCTAGCATGCTTGATCACGTGCCACAATCGTCCCGAATAAACTCCGATAGAGAAAACAAATCCAACACCCATCGACCACCAGACCAACACATGATCCCCATGAGTATGTATAGCAACAACAACAGTATATGCAAGAATTGAAAGAATTAAATACTCAAATGTGTTTCTGTTGGGGTTTACGCACCTATACCGCACTCCAATTATTCAGTCCAGCTCGAATAAATGTCCAACAAATCAAAATTACCACCCGAATTATACCTAAGATCATTTGTCATTAAATTAGCTTCAATTTGATATATTATATCAATTTTTACGTTTTACGAGGTAAAAACTCTGACTATATCTCGTCAACATACCGAGAAAATCCCAAAATTAATTTATTTGATCAAAATATAATTTTTCTAAAATTTTCCTATTTTATATGAATTTTCTATGAATTTTCCAGATTTTTTTTTTCAAAGCTGTTTTTTTTTTTTTTTTTTTTTTTTAAATTAAGGGTGGTTCGGCGGCAACCGAGCCGCCGCACCGCCCTTCTTCTTCTTTTCGCCAACGAGAGCGACGCTCCGTAATTTTTTTTCTTTCATGGATTGGAATTGGGAGGGAGTGGAGACGACATAGGCGTCGTCTCCCTCCTCGGACGAATCGTTCGCTAGTTCATTCGTCCGAGCTCCCGAGTTCCTCCCCCCCACCATCACCGCTAAACCGTCACCACCACCACCATTTAACCACCGAACCACCACCCACAAACAACAACAACAACAACAACAACAACACAACAATCATACCTCGACGTCGCGAGTTCAATCTCTCTTTCCCTCGATTTCTCTTCTCCTTCTTCTTCCTCGGTCTCCCTTGATCGATCAAAAATGGGGAAAATGGGTGTCGGTGGTGTTTATCAACAATTTTGGGGTGAAATGACCAAAATGCCCCTCATGTCTATCTCATTCCTTCTTTCCTTCAATACCCTTTTTGGTAATTTTGCATTTTCTATTTTATTTTCTGATTTACCATATATATTTATATATATATATATATATATCAATTTACCTATATATATATATAAATATATACACTCACCTATGTTTTCGCATTTAAAATTCCGCCATGCGCGCCAACGAGTGCACTCGGGCGTGCACACTACCGTACCCCCTACGCGTCTCGATCATGACTAAACCCCGACTTAAATTTCGCCTCTTAGTCGCTCAGGTATCCGCGTCGACACGCATATCGAGGCAAATGTTTAACACAATCTCACCCGTCAATGGCAATATAAACACACATATTGCGATGCTATTTAACTAATTTGGACCTATACATCGCAACTTCACCACCAGAGCACATAATACGGAATATAAACCCTATCCGGTCGTGCTTCGTCTTCACTATGGGATGTTCGTCGGTCCTCCAGCCATTCCACGTCCGCGCTGACGTCACCAGTAACGGCTATTGAAAATTGGGCCGTTACAATTCTTCCCAACTAATTTGAAATTTCATCCCGAAATTTGAGATAACTAACATCTCGTCTCATAGAACTGCAATGTAGATACAATTTCCTATCAGGTCAACCAACCTAATCAATCACCATTCCACTAACACTTTTGATGAACTATTCAACCTCTAACTTTGGTAAACAAATCAACCTCAACCCAGGTGAAGAAAAATCAATCTGCCACTGGTGAACCGATCAACCAGTCGTCCACTAACTCCTGGTGTACAAATCAATCCCTGGTGAACTCATCAACCAGTCCATATCAACCAGTCCCTGGTGAACACATCGACCAGTCCCTGGTGAAAACATCAACCAATCACACAACAACCAGTTGCAAATGGACTCCTGGTGAACCAATCAACCAGTTTCGCAACCTCCTGGTGAACACATCTACCAGTTTCACAACCACCTCCTAGTGAACACATCTACTAATCTCACAATCTCACAATAACCCTAGTGAACACATCCACTAGAACATGCTGGTTCCAAAAATAAACTAACCAGCCTATATGCAACGAATGCATGAAAAAAAGACTAGTAAAACAACGTACCCTACTCATGTTGTCGGGCCGTCTCTCTGACTGGCGGTACTATAATGTGAACTCTCTCCCGTCTCGTGGAATCTCGATCTTTGGAGAGGCTCCAGGGCAATTTACACCGATGTGACCTCTCTGTCGCACCGATAACACTTACGTCTCGTCACGACTCCGTGATCGTCGGTCCTCCGAGCACTGACCCCAACTCCGGTCCCTCTGATCCTGATTCTGTCTATACGACTGTCTCGGTTGCTGTATCGGTATAGGTACAACCTCATGTACCACCTGGCGATCTTCATTATTGAATTGATCATCAGTCTGGTCCTGGTCGTCCTCGCGACTCCAATCTATCTGGCCGTCATCATAGTCGTATTGATCATCCCTCGAATCATGATCGTCACTAAAATCATGATATAACTGCAAATCATCTCTGGGTGTACGATGATCTAATTGCTCCTCGATCTGCAACAAATATGTCTCGCGAGCCAACGCCCTATCATAAACAATCTGTAGCGTCTCTGCACCAGTAGCGACTATCACACCGCCGATCCTCTCATCCAGACCTCTGATAAAATAGTAGATATGTAACCTCTCAGTATTAGCCACATTCATAGCATACATCATGAGGTACCTGAATCGATCCATGTACTGTGATACCGACATGGTACCCTGTCGCAAACCCAAGAACTGCTCCCTCAGCCTCAACTGCACCTCAGTGGGAATGTACTCATCGAGAAATAACTGTCGAAACTATGCCCACGTCGATGGTGTAGAATGTGTGTCGGTGTAAGTAGTCCACCATACCGCTGCCTGACCTCTCAAACAATACCCTGATATACGCGCCTGGTCTGCCTCGGGTACCTCTAACAGCTGGTGTAGTCGTCGATGTGTCATCAACCACCGGCTGGCAACCTCAGGATCACTGACTCCAGTGAAGTAAGTGTGATTGAATCTCATAAAATCTTTCACCATCTTCGCTGCCTCAGACATCCTACTTCTGGCAGTTGAAACCCCTACACGCTGCTCTGTAGTAGCTGGTGTCACCTCCATAATCTCAGCTGGCGTCACAATAGGCTCAGCCCTCTCTATCACTGCCTCTATCCGAGCTGCCTGTATGTCATCAACTGGTGCAATTATCGCTGGTGTGGTAGGTGTAACTAGCTCAGCAGTAGGTGCTACTGTTGGTACTCGTGAACTCCGTATATACTCCATCAGCTCGGCCATCTGAGTCTGCTGTAATAGCCGATCGATCGATCACTCTCTCTGTACCATGGCTCGCAAATCAGCCACCTCTCTACTAGTATGATCACTCGTCTCTCCAACCTCCTGCTGTGTAGTAAGCGAGGTAGTAGGAGTCTGCTCTTCCATAGTGGTCTGCATCGATTTGCATATCCGAATGAATTCCCAATATACGCATATAATACGTAGTACACAATCAAAACATACACGTATATATAATTTCCTGAATCTACCCATCTCGCATCACTTCCCAACTAAGTCTTTAATCATTCACTTGTGGTTTCCACATCTAAGTTTTATTCATTAAGTTTATGCTCTCATTCAATCTCCAATTCCCAAAGTTTGACCTCGCTCTGATACCAAAATGTGGCGGCCCCAATTTCCACATTGGTCCGCCTCGGGAGGCCACGCGGGCCCACAACTGACCATGTCACCTCCAGCTGTGTCCCACACCCAATTATCCATTATTAATCCATTTCCTATTAACTTTAGTTCCTCTAATATCATTTATCCTTAAATTATGCCCTTTTATATCATTTAACCATAAATTACGCAGCGAAAGATTATGCAGCGGAAGTCTCAAATCATTAAATGATACCAAATGTAACAAGTCTAAATATCAATTAATCTAATGTGGAAACCATACCAAAATGTAGTCCCCAAATATAAATCAAGTGTCATCCTCAAAGTCATAAACAAACTAGAATATATGTAACGACCCGAATTCTACTTGACTCGACTCGAGGGTAATTTAGCAATTTAAATACTAAATGTGTGTTGGATTTCTTTGGATTGGATTATTAGTGATATAGTAGAATATCCTATACCTCGAGATGCACATTTTATGCAGTTTAAAGAGATATCAGAATATATGCCCGTTCTTATTAAGGAAACTCACAAGAAAATAAAGATTTGAAAAACGTTTCTTAAACCAAATTTAATAGATCCTATTAATTAAGGAAAGATTTGTGGAAACGTTCTTGGTTAAAATGCTCATTAAGATAAATTAATGAAAACGGCCTAAAATATATTAAATAGGGAGTTAGACTTAAGGCCAAGTAGAAGGGCATTTTAGTCTTTAATACAAAAGGATGTATGTAACCTAAACTAACCCTAGCCTATAAAAGGAGAAGTTGAATAAACCTAGCCACCACTTGTTGTTCTACACTATTTGGAAAAAGATAGGAGATTAAGGGAAGATAGCTTGGAATGGTGAGAATGAGTTTTGAAAAGTCAAAGAGATCAAAGAAGTTCGGATTGAACATTCAAATCGAGCCCTAGAACGAAAGGATCAATACTAGGATTCGCGACGAGTTTAGGTAAGTGGGGAGCTTGCTCAATTATCACATATGACATGATTATTAGTTATGCTTAGGATTCATAATTTGAATTAAAGACTTGGGATTTATGGGTTGCGTCGTGGTATTGGCTCGAATCTACGAATCTATGGAATGTGAATGCACTGTTATTCATGGCCCCAGAATATGTGGAGTTTACCACCGAGGGTCGTTAACACCCCAGGGTGTGGAGTTTACCACCGAGGGTCGTTAACACCCCAGGGTGTGGAGTTACCACCGAGGGTCGTTAACACCCCAGGGTGTGGAGTTTACCACCGAGGGCTTTACTTGACTAATTGAATTCATAAGTATGTCATGTAGGGACATGAGTTGGAGTTACCTTCTCTTGTACTCTTGAGACATAGAGATGTGCATCGGTGATGGCTTGGACGAACCTACTGTTGATTTAATGGGACAAACGAGAGGGCACATAAGGCCTGTGTGCTAGCTGGTTGTTTTTATCACTTTGAAAGTAAGAGAATCGGTCACCGGATTCTTGCCAATATCTAGTATGCATTGAATGGAACATCGACTTATCGTATTATTATATTCTATAAGACATAATCTCGCGAAACCCCCTCATTTGTATGAAAGTTTGAAATTATGAAATGATTTGTCAATCTCTTTAATATTATTCATGATTATTGTTGTTACAATTTGTGACTTACGAATCTTATGTCTATGATATTACTTGATGGTTTATTATAAGTCTATTTATTTAAATCCTGCTACCATGCTACTATTTAACGAATCCTTGTTTGTTTTCAAATACATGCTAGACTATGCATGCTTATTAGGTATTACTTGCATATTTGATGGTTGAGCGGGTTTTCCGCATTACTGAGCTCTGTTGGTTCTTTTAGCTCATCCCACTTATATCTCAGGTATCCACGACAGCGCTAGGTTGAGGCAAGGGAGAGACGAGCTTGAAGTCTCCTCTTGATGTGAGCCTTTATATATATATCATGTATATTTGGTTTTGAAACTATCAACTTGGGGTTACAAATTAAAATAGATCTTTGGGTAGTTTGAAACCTAGTTATCTTTAGTTGGTCCATTTCGGAGATTATAATTAACTGGTTTAGTTTAAAGGAGCATGAACAGATGTATAATTTTTATAAATGTTCTACGAACTTAAATCTATTGGCTTAGGATATCTTTTTATATTCTTTCCGCAATTATTATCCTTTGTTTAGCCAATGTGTATTCCGCAGGTTTATTTGTTTAGGCGTGCTGCATCAACCGTTATTTGGGCTTGGTTCAGGTATCGGGTTTAAATGGCAGTCTGGGCCGGGCGACCTGACCCTAGGTTGGGGACGGGTCGTCACAATATAACTCTCACAACCCAAACCCAGCATAAAACAAATACATACATACAATCAACAGGCGTATAAGAGGAGTAGTTCACGTCTTCAGTCACAGATATTCTTCACGCGTTTCCTTGTCCCTGCACTTATCAAATCCTGCACTCAAATCACCCAACACATACGGTGACGAGTCCAGTGAGTAAACTCCCAAAGAAAATCATCGAGTAAATAATAACAGATTCAGAAGCCAATAACTAACGTTAGCTACACATGCAAAGAGTATGGGCAGCCATAAAACCCTGCATGTGTAGGTAACAAGCATGCAAGATGATTAACGAATAATCATAATGCCAACAATATGCTCCACAACAATTACGATAAACCAGACAAAAGTAGAATGCAATCTCACATACTAGATCATACTTCGTAGATTCGGATGACCCCGACTGAGCACATCAAGTCTAAACCACATCCGAACTACTAACGGTGACCGGAACAAATCACAAACCCACCGAAAACGTGCACCCCGTGGCTCGGATCACTATCCACCGGCGGCGCAAGTACACGTGCTACAATCTAGCATGCTTGATCACGTGCCACAATCGTCCCGAATAAACTCCGATAGAGAAAATAAATCCAACACCCATCGACCACTGACCAACACATGATCCCCATGAGTATGTATAGCAACACAAGAATAAAGATATGCAAGAATTGAAAGAATTAAAAACTCAAATGTGTTTCTGTTGGGGTTTACGCACCTATACCGCACTCCAATTATTCAGTCCAGCTCGAATAAATGCCCAACAAATCAAAATTACCACCCGAATTATACCTAAGATCATTTGTCATTAAATTAGCTTCAATTTGATATATTATATCAATTTTTACGTTTTACGAGGTAAAAACTCCGACTATATCTCGTCAACATGCCGAGAAAATCCCAAAATTAATTTATTTGATCAAAATATAATTTTTCTAAAATTTTCCTATTTTCTATGAATTTTCTATGAATTTTCCAGATTTTTTTTTTCAAAACTGTTTTTTTTTTTTTTTTAAATTAAGGGCGGTTCGGCCAACCGAGCCGAACCGGCCCCTTCTTCTTCTTCTCGCCAACAAAGCAGACGCTCTGTAAATTTTTTTTTTTTCTTTCATGGATTGGAATTGGGAGGGAGTGGAGACGACATAGGCGTCGTCTCCCTCCTTGGACGAACTGCTCGCACAGTTCATCTGAGGTCCCGAGTTCCTCCCCACCATCACCGCTAAACCGTCACCACCACCACCATTTAACCACCGAACCACCACCCAACAAACAACAACAACACACAACAACAACAACAACACAACAATCATACCTCGACGTCGCGAGTTCAATCTCTTTTTCCCTCGATTTCTCTTCTCCTTCTTCTTCCTCGGTCTCCCTTGATCGATAAAAAATGGGGAAAATGGGTGTCGGTGGTGTTTATCAACAATTTTGGGGTGAAATGACCAAAATGCCCCTCATGTCTATCTCATTCCTTCTTTCCTTCAATACCCTTTTTGGTAATTTTGCATTTTCTATTTTATTTTATGATTTACCATATATATTTATATATATATATCAATTTACCTATATATATAAATATATACACTCACCTATGTTTTCGCATTTAAAATTCCGCCATGCGCGCCAACGAGTGCACTCGGGCGTGCATACTACCGTACCCCCTACGCGTCTCGATCATGACTAAACCCCGACTTAAATTTCGCCTCTTAGTCGCTCAGGTATCCGCGTCGACACGCATATCGAGGCGAATGTTTAACACAATCTCACCCGTCAATGGCAATATAAACACACATATTGCGATGCCATTTAACTAATTTGGACCTATACATCGCAACTTCACCACCAGAGCACATAATACGGACTGTAAACCCTATCCGGTCGTGCTTCGTCTTCACTATGGGATGTTCGTCGGTCCTGCAGCCATTCCACGTCCGCGCTGACGTCATCAGTAACGGCTATTGAAAATTGGGCCGTTACACCCACACTTTGGTCATTTGACCCTATCCTTCTAGCTACAACCATTTGTTCCCAGGCGTTCAGATACCCGGCTCCGCACTGTGAACCGTTATTTTCTCGCACAAAAATATTCCTAACCGCCTCAACATCATTTTATGTGAATTATTTAATGAATTTTATCATTTATTAGGTGTGTTAAATCCCCCGACCTAGTGTACTAGTCATTCGTCACCCTCCGTGTCTACCCACTATAAGCAGTGAATACCCGTTACACCACCTCGCTCATCAATAAACGATATAAACACACATATTGCGATACAATTTAACTAAATTGAACATATACATCGCAAATACACAACAAAAGCACACAAAACGAACTGTATACCTAATCCTCTCGTGCTTCATCCTCGCTGTGGGACCCAAGAATGTCTCCACTGGCATCCACGTTAGCAATGACGTCATAAATAATGGCAATTAACGATTGGGCCGTTAAATCTACCTCCATGTGTGTCGCGTCTGCCCTTGCGTTCACTTCATCCATTAGATCCTAAAAACACCCAACGAGGCGTCGATAGGGTGAGGTGCACTGGAATAGGAAGGAGAGTTAATCGTTTGGGTCGAGAGGGGCATTTGAGTCTTTTCACATTGAAAACAAAATAAATGGGGTGCCCTGAGTAATGGGTGGGTGCATATACCGTGACCCAACAAAATCGATTAGATGAATGAGATAATCTGGATTCACATCTTTTAACATCTTTGATCTCGTCGATCATTTAATTTAGAAACTAAGCTCTACAGTAAGGTTGCAAGTGGGGCAGGGAATCCCTGTCCCCCGCGGGGCCCATACCGGCGGGCAGGGATTCCTTGCATTTTTGTCTTTGTAAGGGCGCGGGGCAAAAGTTTGTCCCGCATAACGGGGTGGGGAAGGGATAGGAATTACCTTTACCCTACGGGTTTTCCCATTGCCCCGCCCCGTACTCCGCCCCACGAAGAATCCCCTTCTCCCCGCTCCATTGAGAATGCATTTTAAAAAAAAAAATGTTACGAATGTGTTGTGAATTATATTTATTCTTTATTTTGCATTAAATTTTTAAAAACCATATGCATTTGATTTACTATCTAAAACTAATTTTTAACTTAATGAAGACAACATTTTCAAAATAAAGTCTAATTTAATCTAAATTAGTTTTTATTAAGACTAAATTACTATATATACTTTATAGATGTAATATGAAGGATATATTTTATATTTGCGATTAAAATAGTAAATGATACACCACTACGAAATATATAATTATAACCAAATCTACCTTACTAAATAATTTATTATAATAAGCTATAATTTTAAATTTAATACAATACGTAATTATTAAATACATAATACATATTATAATCTTAAAAATTGAATATTTAATGTATTTGCAAATCATTCTAATTAAATAGTTTCGATTAATTTTCGTGATTTATTAATATAATACAATACATTTAGAACTTATAAATTAAGTAATTATATAATTTATTTTTTATTTAGTTTCCCATGTGGCAATAGTATATAATATTGCCAACTGCACTGCCTAATACACATTATCAGATGTAACGACCCTAAAAATTTAACCTATGCCATGTGTCAAAATAGGTCATACGTGGGCCTACGCCGTGGTACAGTCATCAATTCTCGGACGTCGACGCCGAGGTATGTTAGCTTTGTATTATATTATATTCCATTTGTGCAATTTTAAGTTTTTAACGGGTAAAGGCGTTGTGTACGAGCGTTGGTAGTCCGGGGAAACAAATTTAATTAGAAACACTGACAAAAATATTAAATAAATAATAATTAAAAGGTTTTAAAGTCTGTTTGTTACGTCGGTACGTCTGTGGTGACGCGACGAACAAAGTTAGTATTATGAGTCGGGTGCGAGAATACCCGAGGGAAACTTTAAGGGTTGTGTGAAATAGATGAGACCAAAAGTCAACTAAGTCATCCAAGTGAGTTATCAAAGTTGGTGGGTGAAATGGTGAAAAGACCAAAAGGGCAATAAAGTTGTAAAATGTATGGACAAGGGTGAGGGGTATTTTGGTCATTTGACCAAAATACCCAATTTTCATCTCCACCGTCACCACAATCACCTTATCGATTAAGAAAAAAAAAATAATAGTGGAGAAAGGGAGAATCGAAAGATCGAGCAAGAAGGAAGGAGCCGAGAGATTGAGGAGACGCGACAAGTTGAAGGTGAGTTATTTTGTTATTGATTTCGTTGGTGGCATTGATGGGGTTGTAGACATTCCATTGTTGTTGTTGTTGGGATGTTGTTGGTGATGATTGATAGGGAAGAAGGGATTTAATAGTGGTAGGATTGAGGAGTTGTTGTTGTGTTGTTTTAAAGAAAGAAAAGAAAGGAAAAAAAAAAAAAAAAAAAAAAAGACGTCCCTCTTGTTTCTTTGGAATTTCCAAAGAAAAATGAGGAGGAAGATGAAGACCGGGTGGACCGGGTTTGACCGGGTTTGACCTGGTCAAACCCGGTTTGACCGGTCAGACCCGACCCGCGACCCACATATTATTTTATTAATAAAATAATATATATATATATATATATTTATTTCAATTAAATATATTAAAATTGATTTTAATTGAAATAAATTCAAGAAAAATAGGAAAAATTCAGGAAAAATTCTAGAAAATTCTAGAAAATTATATTTTCATCAAATAAAGAGAAATTTGGGAATTTCTAAGAAAAGTGAAATATTCGAATTTTTACGGGACGTTTTGTCGGGGTTTTTCGCCTTGGAAAACGTGAGATTTGGCAAAAATAGTTAGAAATTTGGAAAAATCATAGGAAATTGAGGAAATTGATATAAATTGCGTTATCGGGATTATTGTGCACACGGGGACCGTAAGGGCGTGTCGGAGTCCGTGTTAGCGCGAATTAGCTTGGATCGAGGTAAGTAAACCCGGTGAGGAACACTACGGTTATTTCTTGAGCTTTAAATTATTTATTGATGTTGTTTCAATCCCTTTTTGATATTCCATTCCTTTTAGTTGTCCTAAGGCAAGTGTGTCAAGCGTGATCCTTGCGAGAATTTCGGGCTCGCGGTGTATTATCCGGAGTTTACTACTAGGGATACGTGATTAGTTGTAATGACATGTACGGGGTGAGAGTTCTCCACCAGATTGCTTTGGGGACTCGCACTCGCGTAGGGGGTCTTAGAGGAGATTCGTCCTCGACTCCTAGCCTTTTAGGAGATTTTGTCCTCGGCTTAACGACTTTAATTGGTCGGGACCACTTGTGCCTTTCCCTTGTATTCGGGACACTCAATTTCGATTGCTTATTTATTTATTTACAGTTTTTATATATTCATGCGCTCCCTGTCCTTTTCTTTCTATCGGCATGAATTATTTGTTCATTTATTTAAATTCGAAATCTTGTATTTATTGTTGTTCTGCTTGGCGTTACTTACCTGGACTCGTCATTCTTGTGTTTGACCGAGTGCGAGATCGAGTCCAAGAAAGGAAAGGCCGTGCGATTAGGTGATATACTTTGAGCGGCCCTCCTCTGTGATATAGGTGACATATTTTTGTTGTATTAGCTACTTATATTGTTTTTGTACATGGGGTAATGGGATGAGAGATCTTTTTGGATATTAAGACTTGGATGATACTCTCCTTGCTTTACATGATATATATGATATACGGGGTTCCCACACCCTAGGTTTTTGTCCTAACTTAGAGATTTTGAAGTTGATTTATTAGCTGAGATTAATTGCTTCCGCTTATTACTTTGATAACTCGTTAATTAATTGACTTCACTTTTAAATGCTTAATAAATGATTGAATGGTAAGGATAGGCTCACTGGCCCCGCGCGACTCGTCGGGATTGGCTCGGGGGTTCGCGCGGGTCCAGGCCGGGCGGCGCCCGATTCTAGGGTTGTGGAAATTTAGGGCCGTCATAGTTGGTATCAGAGCCTAAAGGTTAAATAAAATACTCTTGAATTTAAATCACAATTCATTAAGACATAGGAAAGCGTAAGTTAGGATAGTTGTTGAACTTAGAGTGGAACCCTATAAACCTAACTTAAGTCTTAGTTGGGAAGTGAGGAGATGTTGGGAAAACTAAAACTGGACTATATGAGCTATTTGATTGTAATGTATTATACTTTTATCGATAGCTATATAGTGATTGAGAACTCGCGTTTGTTGCGGGTTGTGATCACCGATCAACTCGAGACCCACCGTGAAAGTGTTCAAGTAAGGCGGATGCTTGAAAGCGTAACATGGGGATTACCAAATGCAAGTCCAAGGACTATACTGAGTTTAAAAAAAAAAAAAAAAAGGTTCAATCGTGAGTAATTCTCGCCTTTAATTTTGAACATGAAGAGGTCAGAGTTCCAGTCAGGTGTAGAAACGAGAACACAGTCAAGGACAGGGTGTCGATAAGGCATAGTGACACGGACAACTTGGTATGCCTGAATCAAGATCTTAGATGAGAGCATGCTATGAGTGCGGGCAGCTAAGCCACGTCATCAGTGCTTGCCCACGACTGGGCCAAAGGCAGCCACAGGGCTTGGATTAGGTACATGTCATTGTCGCACCAGACACGACTGTCACACGAAACCTGATTGTGGGTACGGTTTACATTTGCAGTCGATTTATGCATACCATGTTTGATTTCGGTTCTACAGTTTCTTTTATTTCGGGTCGTATGGTTGACGAGTTAGGGTTGAGACCTATTCGATTAGAGAGACCTTTGATCCTTAGCACGACTGCTGGGGACAAGATTTACCCGAATTTAGTGTGTGTAGGCGTAGGTAGAGATAGAGGGACACACCTTACCTGCAGACTGAGAGTGTTGGAGTTCCTAGAGTTTGATGCACTCTTGGACATGGATTGGTTGGGTGCTTATCATGCACAGATTCACTGCTACGGTAAGAGGATCACATTTCAGATTCTTGGGCATCCGGAGTTTAGCTTTCAGGGGACTTCGACCAATTTACCGATCACCAGGGGTAGAGTCGCCACTAGCGTAGATGTAGAGACATTCGCTGGCGTGTTGAGTACGACAGACAGAGTAGAGACTAGGTTAGAGGATGTGCCAGTAGTATGCGAGTTCCCTGATGTTTTCCCAGCAGAGTTACCAGACTTACCACCACCTAGGGAGATAGATTTCATCGTTGACTTGGTTCCAGGGACCAAACCCATTTCTATTCCTCCGTATCGCATGGCTCCGAGAGAGCTAGATGAGCTGAGAGGACAACTCGACGAGTTGTTGGAGTTAGGCTTTATTCGGCCGAGTATGTCGCCTTGGGGAGCGCCGGTATTGTTTGTGAAGAAGAAAGACGGCAGCTTAAGATTATGCATCGACTACAGACAGTTGAACAAGGCGACGGTGAAGAACAAGTATCCACTTCCTCGCATCGACGATTTATTCGACCAATTGACAGGTTCGCAGTGTTTCTCGAAAGTTGATTTGAGATCCGGGTACCATCAACTGAGGATTAGAGTAGAGGACATGGAGAAGACTGCATTTCGCACTCGATATGGGCACTACCAGTTTACAGTAATGCCGTTTGGATTGACTAACTCCCCAGCGATGTTCATGGATTTGATGCATCGAGTGTTGAGACAGTACTTGGACAGATTTGTCATTGTGTTCATCGACGATATCTTGATATATTCCAAGACTCGCGAGGAGCACGAAGAGCACCTTAGGTTGGTTTTGCGGACACTACGAGAGCATCGATTATTCGCTGAGTTCAGTAAGTGTAAGTTTTGGTTGACAGAGGTAGGATTCTTAGGTCACATTGTTGGGACCGACGGAGTGTCAGTGGACCCCGCTAAGGTCAGGGCGGTCAACGATTGGCCGACACCAAGATCAGCATCAGATATCCGTAGTTTTCTGGGCTTGGCAGGTTATTATCGGCGTTTTGTACAGGATTTCTCGAGGATCGCGGCACCGATGACGCAATTGACGAAAAAGGATGTCAAATTTCAG
Organism: Stephania japonica; assembly: GCA_039657345.1. Lineage (NCBI taxonomy): Eukaryota > Viridiplantae > Streptophyta > Magnoliopsida > Ranunculales > Menispermaceae > Stephania > Stephania japonica. The sequence goes on along the minus strand of CM077559.1, from coordinate 8,670,840 downwards.
TGGAACGATGACTGTGAGCAGGCGTTCAGGACATTGAAGGAACGACTGACTACCGCACCAGTTTTGGTTTTGCTCGAGTCGGGAAGGGTTTTGAGGTGAACACCGATGCTTTAAGATTGGTTTGGGCGTGTTCGATGCGGGAGGGTAAAGTGATTGCCTATGCGTCCGACAGTTGAAGATTCATGAGAAGAATTACCCTACTCACGACTTGGAGTTGGCGGCGGTGGTTTTTGCATTGAAGATTTGGCGCCACTATCTCTACGGGGAGAGATTTGTCCTATTTATCGACCACAAAAGTTTGAAGTACCTCTTCACGCAAAAAGAATGAACATGCGACAGGCGATGGCGATGCTAATGTTGTTGCGAGTTGACGCACGATTAGTTGGAGGCGGTCGAGAGGAAGGACTATGATTTCTCATTGGAGTACCACCGAGGGAAGGCTAATGTTGTTCACCACCACGCAGTTTGAGATTAATATCATATAACCGTGAACAATATAAAAATTCATCTTGTGGTAAGTGGAAACCATACCAACTATACATCATATACATCTCATATGTTCTCAAGCCCAAAACCTGCGAATAAATATAAACATACGTACATGCCAAACGCACGATCGATGTACTCTTCAAGCTTGCCCTTTACGGTTTCTTTGGAGGCGACGAGTCCGAGTGAGAGGATTTACGGAAATACCGAGGACATTCCGTAAAAGAAAGATCATCGCCGATACGTGCACATAAAAAAAGTAATGATCATGCGTAATGAGCCTACCGGGAGGACTCGTAAACAAAGATGAAATGTGGAACTGAATTCGATGAAGTTCAATTGGGATACTACACACCTCAATTCGCACTCCTCGTTCTACGAATTAAATTCCCGACTCGATTCCTTCAATCCCGATAATACTCCCGGTCGATTCCCGACTAAATCCGAGTGTACTCGCTCAAAAACACACCTATTCCATGCCATTCCCATTCACATTTACTCCAACAAAACCAAGTGTTAATTCCCCAACAAATCCGAATTTCACACATCCTAACCCTCATCAAAAATTTCCACAAAACTCAAGTTTATTGTGTCCATACCTTAGATTCTTGTTGTAGGAAGCCACATATCACCTTTCCACACTTTGATGTTGTTCTTCTTCTCCTCTTCTTCCCACCGATCTCTTTTTCGATCTCTCTCTCAAAACCTCACTCTCCTTCTCTTCCCACGAGATAGACGAAGCAGCGTCACCTAAAAAAAGTTTTAGTGCCACATCTTAGTCTTTGCACGAGTTCGAATCATCCAGATTGGAGTCGGTCGACGGACTTATGCTTGAGATTTAGAGGACGAGTGTGGATTCCATCGTGAGTTACGCGATGAAATACTTCATGAGGCAGGCACATTTCAAGATTTATGGTTCTTCGGGTAGGACTAAGATGTATGCGAGAGGTGCGTCGTCTCTTGGTGGCGGGATGAAGACCGATGTTGCGCGAATTTTATTAGAGGGTGTGATATTTGTCGGCGTGTTCCAGGCCACCAAAACAAACGTCGCAAGTCATGATGAGCATCGTATACCGTGAACGGTGTGCATCCTCAAGAATGCTATCGCGTAGTTCCCGCACCTCGGGTATCCCACAACCTACCCCCGTGTCTCAAGCACCGGTCCGAACCACTAGACCAATCTTTGCAACCCGGATCCTGAGCCGGTGACAAAGTGAAGCGAGCAAAATGTCCGTCGACCCTTTGCCACTCGGCGACCCTCTCGGTTCAACAACTCGAGCCACCGTCTTTGCGCATATTCGGATCCTTCGAGTGAAAAGGGTTATTAGGCCGAGAAGCCTCTCCCCGCCTCAGGTAAAGCCAACACCGGCGCGAAGTCAACTTCCTCTTCAACTCTAAAAACGGCGCCTCGCAGTCTTCGAGACCATTCAAACTTAACATTCTTCTTGGTCACTTCCCATCTTGTCTTACCAATGACATGTCGAGAAATTGGAAATCAACGTCATCAAAACATCTCTAAGGTGTCTCTCGTGCTCCTCACGAGGGAGATATCACATTCACATAACGCAATGGACGCATTTCGTTCAAACAAGTGGGCTACCTCGATCCTCTCGATCGTAAATCAATCTTCGAGAAAAAACGACACGATAGCATCTGTAATCTATGCACAACCTCAAAGAACCATCCTTCTTCTTAACAAATGATTGTGGGATGAATTTACTAAATCCGCGCACTTCATACTCAATAATGAATCTCGATCCGGGAACACCTCGGGAAACGACTGACCCGTCTCCAAGCTCACCCCGGTGTCGTAAATACGTCTCGCGAGCCAATGCTCGTCAAAAACACTCGTAGGGTCTCCGCACCGGTCGCAACTATCACACCACCAATCCTCTCATCCAGGCCTCGATGAAGTAGTAAATCTGTAACCTCTCCGTGTTAGCCACATCCATGGCATACATCATGAGATATCGAATCGATCCATGTCTTGTGACACGGACATGTTACCCCTGTCGTAGTCCCAAGAAGCGCTCCTCGTCGTAATCGCACCTCGGTGGGAATGTACTCATCGAGAAATAACTCGTCGAAACTCGCCCACGTCGACGGTGTAGAATGTATGTCGGTGTAAGTAGTCCACCATACCGTCGTCGACCTCTCAAACAATACCCCGAGATACGCGCACGGTCCGCCTCGGGTACCTCTAATATTGGTGTAGTCGTCGATGTGTCATCAACCACCGGCGGCAACCTCAGGATCACTGACTCCGGTGAAGTACGTGGGGTTGAATCTCATAAAGTCTTTCACCATCTTTGCTGCCTCAGACATCCTACTTCTGGCAGTCGAAACTCCTACACGCTGCTCGGTAGTAGCTGGTGTCACCTCCGTAGTCTCAGCTGGCGTCACAATAGGCTCAGCCCTCTCTATCACTGCCTCTATCCCAGCTGTCTGTATGTCCTCAGCTGGTGCAATCACCGCCCGTGTAGTAGGTGTAACTAGCTCAGCAGTAGGTGCTACTGCTGGTACTCGTGAACTCCGTATATACTCCATCGCTCACCATCGAGCTCTTTGCAATAGTCGCCGCTTGCTCTGCTTGAATCAGCTCGTCGCTCTGTCAGCCTCTGTATCATAGCTCGCATATCAGCCATGTCACTAGTGGTACGATCACTAGTATCTCCAACCTCAGGTGAGTAGTGGGCGGAGTAGTAGGAGTCTGTCCGTCCATCCTAAACTGCACAACCAACGTGCAATGGATCAGACTCAGTACATACGCGTATAATATGTAGTACACAATCAAAACATACACGTATATATAACTTCCTGAATCTACCCGCCTCACATCACTTCCCAACTAAGACTTAAATCATTCGCTTGTGGTTTCCACATCTAAGATTTATTCATCTAGTTTATGCATTTATTCAATCTCCCAATCAAGCCTAAGGTTTCATAATTGTGGCGGTATCAGAATCATCAACAAACCCACAATTCATTCCCTAGGTTCCTCAAACCTAGATTCCTCAAAACCTGGCTCTGATACCAAAATGTGGCGGCCCCAATTTCCACATTGGTCCGCCACGGGAGGCCACGCGGGCCCACAACTGTCCACGTCACCACCAGTTGTGTCCCACGCCCAATTTATCCATTATCGATCAATTCATCATTAAGGTTTGATTCAGTTAATATCATATAACCTCAAATTAACAGCGGAAGCTTAAATGAACAATATAAAAATTCATCTTGTGTTTTATTAGCAAAATGCCTAAGTGGAAACCATACCAAATATACATCATATACATCTCATATGTTTCTCAAAATATCAAAATATACAACCTATCTCTCAAGCCCAAAACCGTGCAGAAAACGAATAAATATAAACATACGTACGAGTGGGGCCAAAACCGTCAATCGATGTACTCTTCAAGCTTGCCCTTTCCCCGGCTCGATTAGGGTCCGCACTCTCACCATCACAAAAAGACAGATGACGAGTCCAGAGTGAGTAATCCCAAGGAAGTTCACCAAGTAATTACGGAAATAAAATCTTGGAATTCAAAAGACTATAATTTAAACATGCGAGTACGTAGAAATACGAGATAACCGTAAAAGAAAGATCATCGCATGCATAAATATAGTGAGGAAACAAAGTACGTGCACATAAAAATCGACTAAGTCATACTTCGAGCCTCTCCTTGGGCACAACCCTCAAACACACCACAAGTTGTCCCTAGACCCTCAGGTGGTCGGCGTAGACCAACGACGCACCCCACACAAGCCTACCATACCGGGTAGCCTATTCACCGGCGTATACTTAGACAAGTGCTATGACTCAATGGACTATATGGCCGTAACGAAATAAGCACCAGTGGGGGTGATCTCAACACCGTAAAGACACCAGGTAGGAGTACCCTCCACTACCGTAAAGTCACCAGTGAGAGTGCCCACCGTAAAGCAAAGATGAAATGGAATAACGAATAAATGGAACCGAATTCAAATAAATCAAATGGTAAATACTTAAAGTGAAGTTCAATTGGGATACTACACACCTCAATTCGCACTCCTCGTTCTACGAATTAAATTCCCCGGCTCGATTCCTTCAATCCCCGATAATACTCCCGGTCTGATTCCCGACTAAATCCCCGGCTCCAATTACTATTTCAAGACTCCTGGAATCCATTTATGAAGGTTAATTATCAATTAATAGGTTTAAAATGTTGGTTAGACTCATTTCTTCATTTTCCAATTTTTCACATTCCAGTGAACTATTAGCGCTAATGAGATGAATTAGCGCGCTAATTCATCTAAGTCACTTGTTCATCATTTTCCAGAGGGTAATTAGCGCGCTAGGTCCTCCTATTAGCGCGCTAATCGCGTCGTCTGTCACTTTTACGGTTCAAATTTTCACACTCCAAACCACCTCATACACCATTCATTCAACTCCAACACCTCAAAAACTCACAATTCACCTCAAAAATACCATTCAAACACAATTTTATCGAATTTAAACTCGAAATCCAAGAATCCTAAAAATCATCCTTTTCAAACCCATTTCCATATCATCATCAAATTCCCCTCAAATTAGCTCAAAAACACACCTATTCCATGCCATTCCCATTCACATTTACTCCAACAAAACCAAGTGTTAATTCCCCAACAAATCCGAATTTCACACATCCTAACCCTCATCAAAAATTTCCACAAAACTCAAGTTTATTGTGTCCATACCTTAGATTCTTGTTGTAGGAAGCCACATATCACCTTTCCACACTTTGATGTTGTTCTTCTTCTCCTCTTCTTCCCACCGATCTCTTTTTCGATCTCTCTCTCAAAACCTCACTCTCCTTCTCTTCCCATTTGATCGGTAAACACAAACAAACCTATATATTTGGCTTTTGATCAAGTGTGTGCACGAATCTCGAGAACAATCCAAGCGTTATTGTTTTATTCAACTCAACTATATGACTTATAAATTTCCAATTGATTTGGCTCATAATAATTATCTACCCTATTCAATAAATTACCAAAATTTATGGGTAAGCTCACCTTAGTTCCCTCGACTACCGGCAGACTCGTGCCTCGTGTCCGCGTCCGCACGCACCCCGAAATCATTCCTCACTCGTCAATCAACTACATTAGCATACAATATTGCAATGGAATTAGTTAATTTATACCTTTCCATCACAATTTACCACAACAAACATACAAAACGGATCGTATACCTAGTTCGAGTGCATTCCAGATCCTCATTTGTGGGTCCTCACTGTCTTCGTTGGCATCCACATCCGCAATGACGTCATAATTAACGGCAAATATTATTTGGGCCGTTACAGAGTCAGTCGACAGACTTATGCTTGAGATTTAGAGGACGACTGTGGATTCCATCAGTGGCTGAGTTACGCGATGAGATACTTCATGAGGCACACCGCTCAAGATTTATGGTTCATCCGGGTAGGACTAAGATGTATGCAGAGGTGCGTCGTCTCTTCTGGTGGCCAGGGATGAAGACCGATGTTGCGAATTTTATTAGAGGGTGTGATATTTGTCAGCGTGTTAAGGCTGAGCATCGCGAACCGGTGGGTTATTACAGCCACTTCCCATTCCTCATTGGAAATGGGAGCACATTGCAATGGACTTCGTTAGTGGGCTACCTCGATCAAGCAACGACACGATAGCATCACGGGTGATTGTGGACAGATTTACTAAATCCGCGCACTTCATACCGATCTCGACCACACATCGAGTAGACAGATCGGTGCGAGCTTTACGAAAGAGAGATTGTTAGGTTGCATGGGGTACCCTTGTCGATTGATTGTGTCGATGAGGGCGCAATTTACATCGCAGATCTGGCGAGCATGCAAGCACGATTTGGCACGAAGTTGAATCTTAGTACCGCTTATCACCCACGGACCGATGGACGATCGAGAGCGTTTGATCCATTCTCGAAGATATGCCGAGGATGTGTGTGTGTTAGAGTACGGTGGATCTTGGGAGGAGTACCTTCATCTGTGTGAGTTTGCATATAATAACAGTTATCAGGCTAGTATCGGCATGGCACCATTTGAGGCATTGTACGGGAGGCCGTGTAGATCTCCATCTTGTTGGGCGGAGCCGAAGATGTGGCGACGATTGGGCGGAGATTGTGATAGATCACACAAAGAAGATACGGATCCGTTTAAGATTGAAGGGTGCGCAGGAGAGACAGAAAAAGTATTATGACTTGTACCACGGGGAGTTAGAATACCAGGTCGGGGACTTTGTATATCTGAAAGTATCTCCATTGAAGGGGCACAAGAGGTTTGGAATCAAGGGGAAACTTGCGCCGAGGTTCATTGGTCCGTTCAGAGTGGTGAAGCGGGTAGGCAAGGTCGCGTACGAGCTAGAGTTACCACCTCCGATGTCAAGAATTCATCCTATCTTTCACATATCGATGTTGCGACTGGATAGGTCCGGGGGGAGGCGACGACCAAACGAGTAGATTTGAGCCAGATAGACCTGAGGGAGGATGTCACATACGACGAGCAGCCTATCCAAATCTTAGACCGCAAGGTCAAGATCTTGAGGAACAAGGAGATCCCATCAGTCCTCGTCAAGTGGCAGCACCACGGGGACGAGGAGCTGACGTGGGAGCTGGAGTCGTATATGCGCGAGTATTTCCCCTACCTCTTCTGAGTTCGGTAAGTCTTTCCTTTAATTTCGTTTAAATTTCGAGGACGAAATTCTAGTTAGTTGGGAAGACTGTAACGACCCTAAAAATTTAACCTATGCCACGTGTCAAAATAGGTGATACGTGGGCCCACGCCGTGGTACAGTCGTCAATTCTCGGACGTCGATGCCAAGGTATGTTAGCTTTGTATTATATTATATTTCATTTGTGCAATTTTAAGTTTTTAACGGGTAAAGGCGTTGTGTACGAGCGTTGGTAGTCCGGGGAAACAAATTTAATTAGAAACACTGACAAAAATATTAAATAAATAATAATTAAAAGGTTTTAAAGTCTGTTTGTTACGTCGGTACGTCTGTGGTGACGCGACGAACAAAGTTAGTATTATGAGTCGGGTGCGAGAATACCCGAGGGAAACTTTAAGGGTTGTGTGAAATAGATGAGACCAAAAGTCAACTAAGTCATCCAAGTGAGTTATCAAAGTTGGTGGGTGAAATGGTGAAAAGACCAAAAGGGCAATAAAGTTGTAAAATGTATGGACAAGGGTGAGGGGTATTTTGGTCATTTGACCAAAATACCCAATTTTCATCTCCACCGTCACCACAATCACCTTATCGATTAAGAAAAAAAAATAATAGTGGAGAAAGGGAGAATCGAAAGATCGAGCAAGAAGGAAGGAGCCGAGAGATTGAGGAGACGCGCAAGTTGAAGGTGAATTATTTTGTTATTGATTTCGTTGGTGGCATTGATGGGGTTGTAGACATTCCATTGTTGTTGTTGTTGGGATGTTGTTGGTGATGATTGATAGGGAAGAAGGGATTTAATAGTGGTAGGATTGAGGAGTTGTTGTTGTGTTGTTTTAAAGAAAGAAAAGAAAGGAAAAAAAAAAAAAAAAAAAAAAAAGAGAGCGTCCTATTTGTTTCTTTGGAATTTCCAAAGAAACAAGCAGAGGAAGATGAAGACCGGGTGGACCGGGTTTGACCCGGTGGACCGGGTTTGACCTGGTCAAACCCGGTTTGACCGGTCGACCCGGACCCGACCCGCGACCCACATATTATTTTATTAATAAAAAAATATATATTTATTTCAATTAAATATATTAAAATTGATTTTAATTGAAATAAATTTCAAGAAAAATAGGAAAAATTCAGGAAAAATTCTAGAAAATTATATTTTCATCAAATAAAGAGAAATTTGGGAATTTCTAAGAAAAGTGAAATATTCGAATTTTTACGGGACGTTTTGTCGGGGTTTTTCGCCTTGGAAAACGTGAGATTTGGCAAAAATAGTTAGAAATTTGGAAAAATCATAGGAAATTGAGGAAATTGATATAAATTGCGTTATCAGGATTATTGTGCACACGGGGACCGTAAGGGGCGTGTCGGAGTCCGTGTTAGCGCGAATTAGCTTGGATCGAGGTAAGTAAACCAGTGAGGAACACTACAGTTATTTCTTGAGCTTTAAATTATTTATTGATGTTGTTTCAATCCCTTTTTGATATTCCATTCCTTTTAGTTGTCCTAAGGCAAGTGTGTCAAGCGTGATCCTTGTAGAATTTCGGGCTCGCGGTGTATTATACCGAAGTTTACGGCTGGGGATACGTGATTAGTTGTAATGACATGTGGGGAGTTCTCCACCGATCTTTGGGGACTCGCACTCGCGTAGGGGGTCTTAGAGGAGATTCTCGTTCTCGACTCCTAGCCTTTGAGGAGATTTTGTCCTCGGCTTAACGACTTTAATTGGTCGGGACCACTTGTGCCTTTCCCTTGTATTCGGGACACTCAATTTCGATTGCTTATTTATTTATTTACGTTTTTATATATTCATGCGCTCCCTGTCCTTTTCTTTCTATCGGCATGAATTGATTTGTTCATTTATTTAAATTCGAAATCCGTATTTATTGTTGTTCCCGCTTGGCGTTACTTACCCTGGACTCGTCATTCTTGTGTTTGACCTAGTGCGATCGAGTCCAAAGAAAGAAAGGCCGTGCGATTAGGTGATATACTTTGAGCGGCCCTCCTCTGTGATATAGGTGACATATTTTTGTTGTATTAGCTACTTATATTGTTTTTGTACATGGGGTAATGGGATGAGAGATCTTTTTGGATATTAAGACTTGGATGATACTCTCCTTGCTTTACATGATATATATGATATACGGGGTTCCCACACCCTAGGTTTTTGTCCTAACTTAGAGATTTTGAAGTTGATTTATTAGCTGAGATTAATTGCTTCCGCTTATTACTTTGATAACTCGTTAATTAATTGACTTCACTTTTAAATGCTTAATAAATGATAGAATGGTAAGGATAGGCTCACTGGCCCCGCGCGACTCGTCGGGATTGGCTCGGGGGTTCGCGCGGGTCCAGGCCCGGCGGCGCCCGATTCTAGGGTTGTGGAAATTTGGGGCCGTCACATCAGACATTGTCATTGAATCTCAATTCTCAACTAATAGGTGGCCCTTTGAATTCTTTTTTTAATTAGAAAAAATTAAGGAAACAACTTGTCCCCATTAGGGTTTGAACTATGAATCCATGACCTTAATTAATATTATCATCGGATCCTAATTCTAGAATAAGGGGTGACCCTTTAAACTTAATTTGTTTTCATTTACGAGACTTGAACTTTAAACCTTACTTAAAGGAAGTTGAACCCATTACCACTTAAACCAACTAATTTTTTTAACTAATTGTTTGTATATAATAAAGTTTTTTTAGTCAACTTTAGAAGTAATTAAATTAAATCAAGTAAGAAATACAATTTATATATGTATATATATATATATATTAATTCAGCCATAATTTATCAATGTGATTATAAAGATTAGATATTATCAAATAAATGTACTTTATTAATTCAGAATAAGAAGGTTACATTAAGTATAGAATTAGATCTAATTATACATGTCATATGGATTTTTATTTTGAGAATGTCACATGAATATAGTTATATGTTATTTTTATGATTATCTTTCTTTATATAATATAAGTTTCTCTTAAAAAAAAATACAAGTCTCCACCTTTAGATACCATTAACATACAACTGATTAAAAAATTTGATTGACAGATAATCAATTATTAATTAGTATGATTGACTTATCCTAACTAATCATATAAAATTGAAAACTAGTAGCACTTGAGTAGAGACGCGTAGTGCATCAAATAAAGACATAAAAAAAGACTAAAGATTGAGGATCAAAATTAACATGCACTTACATAAAATTAGTGGGGCAAGGAGATGTCCCCACGCCCCGCGAGAATCCGGCGGGGCGGGGTGTGGGGCGACAAAGTTTACCCCGTGAAAAATTTTTGAAGATAAATCCCACTCCGCGCTGGCTAAATCGAGTTCACCAAATATAATTTTATCGATATATATATATATATATAGCTAGTTCATACACATTTGACATAATTACATGACCCGTAACACAGCACGAACAGGCATGCCTACAAAACGTACAGTCCGTATACACGTGCCTTTTTACAAGGCTTATTTATTATAAGCACAATTAAGTGTGCATACATGTAGCTATATAGTAACGATGGTAATTGTTCTCCATCAGTAACAGTTATAGTAGCAATAGCAATAACCGTAGCTGCAAAGTCCGTACAAGGCGTGACGATAGTTGTAGCAGTAAGGGTTGCATTTGTATGAGCAGCCCCATGTATAAAATCCCACATTCAGGTAGCAAAGGCCAGTGGTGCCCGCAGTGACATTCTTCGCTTCACCTGTCTCTGTATTGTCATTAATTAATGTAATCATCATCAGCATATATATATATATACCCCTTAACCAAGCTAATTATGCATTAATTAAAGAAAGCTTAATGATCATTTTGTAAACCACAAATTTTAATTATTTGAGATGATATATGTAAAAAAAAAAAATTGTACAAATATGTGTATACACAAACCCTTTTTTATTACAAAACCAACTCATTATATACCTAAAACTTACACAGGAGAAGGCTTGAACTTGAACCTCTCCTCGTTTATAGACTAGATAATGTTGGAAAAAACCTCACGCACAGTGGAAGCTAGCAAACAATCTCACAAAACACTCAACACGATTTTATTTAATCACTTAAAAACCTTCTCAAAACTTATGTATTTCAAACTAATGTATGGATTTTTATATAGACATCAAACTTACTAATTAATTTGACTACAGACTCAAAATTAGGCATTGCTAAGAAAATGAGCACAAACTTAATTAGAACGTTCTAACCCCAAGAATAATTAGAAACTTAACTAAATACTAAACTTTCTAATTTACTAACAAAAAACTAAAATAAAAATTATTGAGTTTTGAGCCAAAAAAAAAAACCAACAGATACAGACCATATATTGAGCTACCACTTAATTGTTACATTCACAAATCTTACTCATGAGTCATAACACGTGATTCAAGATACAAATATAAAACAAGTCAGAGCCACTGCTGAGAAGAAAAATATATATATACTGACTAGGTGCAGTAATGAGGAGGACCAAGCAAAGAACGACAATGAAACTGATAGCCTTAGCAGACTTGGAAGCCATCTTTACTAATTAGTTGTATTCGTTGGAGAAGAGAAGAGGTCCCATTAGCTCTATTTATAGAGAGCTAGCGACATGACCATGGTTGCTTGTAATTCTATAAAATCTAATTAAGTTATGAAATTAAACAAATGCAAATGAATTCATCCACCAAAAAGAAATTAACTAACAAAATTGACTTGGTAAGGTGCTTTGGTAATCCTTTAGTGAAAAAGTCCATGTTGCCTTTTTTTTTTTTCTCCTTTTTTTGGTCAGCATAATTGTTGCTAGTTAATTAATTAGTTGAATGCCCGTGCTTGCCTATAGCATATACATCTAATATCTTAGAAAATTTAGAGAAAAATTGTTCGATGATGAAGCATGACAGTTACCATTAAAGTTTATTTAATTAATTGTATACTGGCTTTAAAAAAAACTAATTATATCCTCTTCGCATGAATCATTCTGATACTCCATAGTACGAGAGATAGAGACTCGGTCCCTGCAGAACTTCACTGCAAAAAAAAATTATTTTTTCAACAATCTAATAGTCTGTGTTTTTTTTTTTTTAAGAGAAATCAAAATTTTATTAATTATTATTCATGGCTCAATACATGACCATACATAAATCAAGTATATTGATTCGCTAATTCTATTTGTGCAAATAAACTGCCATTAATTTGACTTTTTTTTTAAATTGAATCAGTTTGACAATAGGAACTGCTCTCTACAATATTGAGACTCATGACAATACACAAAAGTACTAGAATCATAAAACGAATAACAAAACTTCCCAACAAGGAGAAGACCTAAAATTAGGGGTGACAATTTGGGTCACGACACGATAACTCGACACGAACACGACATGCTTTAAAAGGGTTAGGGTTTAGTCTAAATGGGTTTGGATCATAAATGGATTGACACGATTAACACGGTTAAAATGCAGGTAATAAACAGGTTAACCTTCTTAACCCGACAATGACACATTTAACATGATTAATATTGTTTATTAGCATACCTATTAGGCTATTATCTATTGTTTCCTATTGAATGGTTAGTATTTTATGTTTTTTTTGGGTAGATTTTGTTGTTGAATATGTTGACAAGTTAAATATGTTGCTAAATAGGTTAAATAGGTTGCTAAACAGGTTAATAAACATGTAATGTAATCGTGTTATCGTGTTAATAGTTAGGTAAAAAATGATCCAAGTACGACCCATTTAGTTAACGTGTTAAACGTGTCAAAAATAGGTCACCCGTTTATTAAACGGGTCGAAGTCCGTGTTTGCGAATCGTGACACGTTTAATAATCATGTCGTGTTCATGTTTTGGGTAATCGTGTCATGACCCATTTTGACATGACACGACACGAACATGACCCGCTAACATAATTTGTCACTCTTACCTAAAATTTTCAACAAGGAACAATCTAATATTGTTGTTGCGCTAAATGTTGTTAAAACTTATCTTAAATTTTTTACGTTGTTGAAAATTATAGAATATTCAATTAATATTAAACAACATCTTTTTTTACAAAAAATAATAATAACTTATAAATTCAACAAAATCTTTATTTTATAACTTTTTTTGGTAGGATATTTTATAACATTTAACAAACATTACGTATGATTTTTACAATTAATAATTACTTATAATATTGATTATATGTCATTGAATTTTTAACCATAATTTTTAACAACATATATTAGTGTTTTAAAGCTAATTTTTCGTAGTGCTTGCAAAATTATGGGGAGTGAATTGTTTTTTGAAAACATAAGTGAATTGTTAATTAGTTTAGTGGATTGCAAATATATATCTAGTTTTCAAATGAAAATCTGCATAATGAATTGTAGAATTTCCCTTAATTAATTATCTCCCCTTGAATTATCTATGATGAGATGCGTAGAATCATTCTAAGAACTCCCAAAATTAATGTATCAAGTGGATGGCCGAGGCGCAATTGGCTTAATTAACTACTGGTTAATCAGTTTCAATGGCTAACAATTAATTCTGATACTTAAAAAAATAAAAAACAATTCATTCTGATGTAGCAAGGCTCAAAAAACAATGACAATTAAATGTCCAAAGTTTAATGTTGTGTATTTTAATTTAGAGTCGTGCTACGTGCACCTCGATATGTTATCAGGGCACCCAACGTTTTTGAATTAAAAATTGGTTTCATAAGAAAATGTAAAAAAATGTCTTTCCAAATTGTGCACCCGACAAATATATGATCAGGGCACCTGGCACATGCCCCATTTCATTCACATTTCGTGCACCCCACTCTCAAACTCTCAATTTTTCTACAAAGTGAAATCTATTCGTCACCGGTCGAACATCGCGTTTGTCGATCAAAGAACGCGCGCCAACCTTGTATTGTAGGGTTTGTTAGATTCGGCGAGTTTAAAGTATTTTTAGGGTCTTTATGGCTGAAGAAAACAAGTAGGAGGCAGACGCCACACACGATAAATTAGTTTTCATAATTTTTGTAGTTTCTTTTTTGTCATTTTCAAAAGTGAACAACAGACTTGACTTTATCGATCACACATGAACAGGAAATGTTGTAATGTCTCGATTGAAGGTAACCAAAACTTTGGAATAAGTCTTAGTATAGGGTGACCAAACTCATGTTTGAATCTCTTTGGTACATGTATCAAACAAGTGGGGGCCGAGACTTGACAAATGTTGTTGGACATAATGTATCGATTCGACATGTTGATTATCAAACCTGTAGTATCGAGACTTTGGAATAAGTCTTGATATAGGGTGACCAAACTCATGTTTTATGTGTTTTTATGGTGGGGTGCTCGTGTTTCAAATAAAAGAGCATTTTAGAAAGAGTCGCACTATATGCACCCCAGTGCCCTCAAGAGTTTTCTCTTGGGTGCTATGATCATATGCCAGAGTGCCCATAGCGGGACTCAATTTAACAATGATCTTGTACTTGGGCCCAACTGAAGCCCATATACACTACATAGAGGCAGCCACAACTCCGTTAATTCATAAATGTCCAGGCCTCGTTAACAACAACGTTTAAAATCTTAACGAAGATTCTTATAAAAAAAAATGTTAACGAAGATGACGGAATCTTAATTTCTAAAGGAAAAGCTGGAAGACCATAGACCCAAAAAAAATCACTGATTTGACTTGAGAGAGATTAAATCTAGCCAAAAACTAGCATGGCTTCCGCGTCATGCCTTATCTAATTAATCCCCAGTCTTTTTACAGGCAAGAAAGTTGCATTACTTGAGATCTCAAAAGGCCTTCTTATTCGTGTCACCAGTCACCTCCACAAACACTGCTGCGGGAATCTTTGTGAAGGAGAAATCAATTGATGTCCATAACATTTGATACTATCTTCATTTCATTTCTTGTGGTTCCAAAACATTTGCTACGGGAATCTTTGTGAATGCTTTATAGAACTATAGTTTCATTTCATTTTTTTTTTTTTGCTTATGTTTTGTTTCAGGGTTGATGCAATTTTTTAGTTCGGCTAAGTACACTCAAATTTTACTAAGTGCACCCCATTTTGCGAGACACCTCAAATTCAAATTTTAATTTTTAAGTGCACCTTACATTTTTGTCAAAATAGCCTTTCATCCGAAATGAAACACCCAACTCCAAAACCTTGATCGAGACTTTTATATTAGGTTCAGTGACATGTAGCCGAGACTTATCCATTAGGCTCTGTGTTGTCCAACCGAACCTCTTTGGTGAGATTTAGTTGACAACTACCGACCTAAAGGTTCGGTAGGTTCCAATCAACTCTCCAATTAAAAGTTCGGCAAGCTATGACTGACTCTCCAACTAGAGGTTCGGTGGGCTCCGACCGACTCTCCAATAAGATATTTGAACCTTCGAGGCCGAATCACTTAATGATACTTACAAATCACAAAGAAGATACTGTGTGGGGTGCACTTAGAAATTGTAGTGGGGTGTAATAATCACAGTGAGGGGCATAAGGGTCATTTGTAGTAGGATTGACTTTTTAAAGTTTGACTTTTCTGGGGTGCATTTAGTAAAAGATCACAAAGAAGATATTGTATGGGGTGCACTTAGAAATTGTAGTGGGGTATAATAATCACGGTGAGGGGCATAAGGATCATTTGTAGTTGAATTGACTCTAAAAGTTTGACTTTTTTGGGGTGTATTTAGTAAAAGGTGGGGTGCACTTAGTCGGACTCATATTTTTTGAGGAAGGTTGATGCATATTAATCAAAAAATAAATTCATAAATTTATTAAAGAAAAAAATTATAAAGTTAAAAATACACATGAGAAATATAAGCCCACGGTTGATCCTATTAATAATGTTTCGACTCCTCTCCAGTTTGCGAAACTCAATCGACACCCCCTACTCTTAACCCTACTGTCTCGCGTAGAGGAGGCGATGGTGATCACGACCCCACCCAATCCCCAACTTGAACGCAATCTTGACCCAAATATCCATACAGTGGCGTTATTTAACAACAAAAATGGTGGCGATTCGGTCGATGCTGGTGATAGCTTGTTTTCAGTGAGCAGTCTAGGTACACCAGGATGACCACCAGATAAACCTCATCAAATCAATCTGTGTGGGGTCCTTAAAATCATAAGAGGAAGGGGCAAGGCAAGCGGAATATCTCTCCTTACATTAGATATGAGGAACTCGGGCCGTCTTTTCCACAACAACTTACTTCTCCTAAGGACTTCTCTACCGAGCTCGCTCCCTTGATGGGAGCTCTGATTTCTTTTCCCTTGGGCTTTTTCTCTCTCTATTTAGTTTATTAACACTACAAAAAAAAAGGAATTAAATAAGGACGGGCTATTTAGTGATGGATTTGCGACCAGAGCCTAAATTGATTCATTGCCAAATTTAGCGATGGGTTAGCGATGGCCCTGGCACTAATTGTTGTTTACGTGGCAGTGGGGCCCACTTTATCTCTCCTGCATTAAAACCAAACCCTAACCTCTCCCATACATATAAAGTACCGCATATTTTTCTACCCCCTCTCCCACTTTCATCCGCCCCTACACTCCCTCCTCCTCTCCGCTGACGCATTCCTATTTCCTCTCCGCTGCCGCCTCCCACTCACCTCGCTGATGTGCCGCCCCTACTCTCCTCCCATCTCTCTCACTTCCATCCGCGTCCCTCTCTTGCCTCTCGCTATGTCTACTCAACGGTGTTGCTAACGCCATTGCACTCTCGCCGCTGCTGACCCATCGCCCCTGCTCTCTTCACCGCTCTCTTTCGCCTCAACGCCTCCGACTCGACTCTCGTCACCGTCACGCCGCTCAACGCATCCCTGCTAGATGTTAGCTTTTTATTTTTTATTTTTTTTTGTAAATTTTAGATTTGTAGTTTTTAATTTTTTTTTTAACTTTTGATTTGGATTTGTTTTTTTTATTGTATTTGTTGTTGTTGTTATTTTTGTGAAGATGAATAAATTTATTTTAGTTTTAATTTATATTTGTTTTGTTGTATTTGTTTTTTTGTTGTTTTTTATTTAGATTTATTTTTTAAAATTTTTTTAAACATCACTTTTTTAAGTAAAAACGTCTGTGTTTATAAAAAAGAAAAAAAAAACAAATATCTTTTTTTGTTAAACCGTCAGAAAATGGCGACGGAATTTAGCGCGGGGATGCCCGTTGCTATTACATGGGAAATTCAGTCGCTATTCTAGTCAATTTTTGTAGTGTAATGGTGATACCAACAATTGTTTGGAACTTTGAGGGAGTGGCAAAAAAAAAAAAGTTTTGCTAGATATCTGAAGTCATTGATTTCCATCACAACTTCAAAATTCTTATACTTATTGAAACAAGGATCAATGAACCTCAAGCAGACAATCTTATGAAACTGCTAAAATTTGATCGCTCACATCGAGTTGAAGCTCTTGACTACTCAGACGGTATTTGGATTTTATGGATGGATGTTCATAATATCACTATTATTGTATATCATTCATGCATATTGGGAGGAAAACGTGCAGTAGATTAGATGGCGAATTTCGCTGCTCATCACAGTAGACTCATATCATCTTCAACACTGCTCATCATCGGACTGATTTATATTATTAGAAATGATGTAAGGGAAGTGTTTTATATTATTACAAATAATATAAAGAAAGTGTCACTCCTTATAATGTGTCTTTTATAATTAGACAAGTATGTCTACTTTTCAATCAAAAAAAAAAAAATACTAGGAACAGAGAATAAAGCCAAAAGTGAAAAAATTATAGAGTGAATGGAGCCCGCAGATCGATCTTAATGTAGAGAATTATGGCCCCATCATAGCGAATCTCTATGAGATTATCTCACAAGTGGATAAAGCAATCTTTTATAATTTGATTGTGTTAAAGTTTCTTATATTATTACACAGTTTATACTTTTATGTGTAATAAAGTTTGATCATAATGCTTGAGAAATGTTAAGAGTCTTAACACTCCGCCTACTAACCAGCATAACATTAGTGAGGCGCTGTATCTCTTATAATATGGTTAAGCTTATATTTGTTTTGAAAACAAAAATTTTTTTTGAAACCTAGAAAAAGAAAATAATTAATTAGAGTGTAAAAGATAAAATTCTAAAAAGAAGGAAAAAAGTACGGGTCGAAATCAAAAGTACAAGAGAGTGGAAATTTGTATCAAAGAACAAAAAGAAGAGTAGAAATTGGAACACTCCACAGTCCGCCTAAATATCCAAGACCTCCACGTGTCTATATTGCGACAACGACCCACATTATTGATGGCCTGGAGCCAGCAAAAAAAAAAAAAAAAAAAAAAAAAAAAAAGGGTTTGAACGCACACCTTATAATAATAACACACCTTCTAATAACGAATTAAAATGATGTTTGGAACTCGTATTGGTACCCATATTTAAAAATGTACATTTTTTTTATTCAGACTCATATTTTTATAAAGCATACAAAACTTTTTTTTGTCTAATTTTATTTTTAAATATGATCAAATAAATTTTTTTACCAATTATAATTTTAAAAAAATCTCAAAAATTTTGATTCATTATTCAAATTAGTGAAGTTGAAACTTGGTGGTGATGCTCAAAAGCATATAAGATATCTTAAATGTGAAATTATAAAAATACCTCTATAAATTTTTAGGTAAAATTGGATTAATCAGGGAAAATGGAAATTAGTATATGTAAAATTACAAAAATATATCTATAAATTAATCTAATTAATCGTTAAACGGTACTTTTTTTTAAAATTTATGTCTGGACCGGAACTCATATTTTTAAACGGATACAAAAAAATGTTCAGATCGCATTTTTTTAAAAAAAATAGTGTTCAAATATATTTAAATTGGGTCCACACAAAATCGGAACAAATGAGTCCGGACAACTTTTGCCAGCCCTAGATGGGTCGGCCCATAAAAGTTACCGATAGTAAATCGTATAGTGAAATAGTGAAGCTATTTTAGTGACTGAAAATGATAATCTAACACCGGGAGCATACTTAGGGTGCACAATTCATTTTTTAACCATTTATATTGTTTTGTTAGATGTCCAACGTCTGGGGAGACAATAACAAGTCGTAAATAGATAAAAATAAAATCTGCGCTCAAAGTGTTAGATTATCATTTTTCTTTAGAGACGACTCGAAGAAATATCTCACTTTTAAGCAAGAAAGGTGGAAGGGTTAGATAATGTTAGAGCGTCTTCAATGTATTGCACTAAAATGATGTGCAAAAAGTACAAAAAATACTCTTCCTATCTCCAACCCAATACTCTATTTTGTACACCAAAGCTCAATCATTTCCTTTTGTTTCAATTTATTATTTCATTTTATGCAATGGAGCTCACAACAAAAAATAACAAAATAACTAGAAGATGGTGTGAGGCCATCCAAAAGCACTCCACACCCCTTCAGCTTGTGAATAGTGTGACGCAATATTATGTTGCATTTTTCTTTTTTGTATAGGTTACATTTGTTGTTTTATTCCAACTACATTGATTGCTAAACTACTAAAATAATTTCCCTATACCACCAAAAAAAAAAATTTCGTTTCAAAAAAAAAATTGTTTATTTGTAGTGCAGTTGAAAAGATGACTTTCACTACTGTACTTAACGTAGGTGATTGATTCCTAAAAAATAGAAAAAACAATTTCACTTAGGTTTTACATCCACACAAATCTAACGTAATAACATTGCTTTGAAAGCTCTTCTTTATTTGAAAAATATATTGAAGTAAAGGGGTATCGCCTCTGCCGCTTCTCCTTCTCTTCGAAGCCCTAAAATTTTTTTTTTGATTTATTTTTGTGATTTTTATTCTTAAACCACCATCGATCATTTCAACAATTGGCGGTGGTTCCAATCAAATCCTTTTGCTCTTTATTCATTCAAAAACAACAGATCTAATCATATTTGTGGAGATTGGTCCATCTTTGTTGCGATGCATCTTCATCAATGTGTTGCATGGATTTGTGTAGGGCACTAAATTGATTTATCTTTAGTTTTTACTTTGTAGTTATTTTCCCTAATTGAAAGTCTTTGATTTGTCTTCTTCTTATTGGAAAGTTTTAGATGTTCTTCTCCTTGTTAGAAAGTTTAATTATTCATTTTGTAGTTCATAGTACTTTCATGTATTGTCATGAGTTTCAGTGTTGTAGAGAGTAGTCCCTGATTGTCAAACTGTTTTAGTTTCGAAAATAGAATCCAAATTAATTGTAGTTTGTTTGTACGAATAAAATTAGTGAATCAATGTATTTGATTCTATGCCTGGTCCTGTATAAACCATGAATTAATGGAATTTCAATTTCTCTTAAAAGAAACATCGCTCTGAAAGCTTAGTCAACACCTTATATCTCAATGTGAAAGAATGCTAGTAATATTAATTCGACAGTACATCCTACCAAAGTGATCTGCATATTCAATGTCCTTCGTTTGGCTCGGGGGAAAGTTAAAAGAAATAAGATAACTTATAGGAAGTTCTAACTCACCTTGTTTGGTTGGATATTTTCACAAACTTCCCTGAAAGTTTGAGTCACTAATTTCTCTCACATATGGGAAATAACTCACTTAGGGGAGGGTAAGTTATCTTCTTTAATAGGAATGAACACTTTTACCCTCATTTAATGTTTTATCCCTTAAAAACAGTGTAAAGAGCATTTATGTCAATTACATTATTTTACTATTTTTACAAAGTGGGACTTCTTATCTTCCTATGAAGTTTAAAGTTGAACCAAACGTGAAAAGTGCAACTTTCTTAGTGATTAACTTCCTTGGAAGTTGGTAAAATGAACCAAACGATGCCTATATACAACATTACTCACAAAATTAAATATAGTATTTAATCTTAAATAACACTCCCTCCAAGTAAAAAATATATAGTAAGACTTTTTGCTCAAAACACACATATTAAGAAAAATGTTAATTGTGAGTTTAAATTACTTCAATTGGTAAACAATGTAAGTTGTTTAAGGTAAAAACACAAAAATTAAGGCAGCTTTAATTACGGATGTAACTTAGCTTACATATACGTCATTCGACATTAAATGAATTGAATAATTGAAGAATTATAGATGTTTGAATTGTATAAGGGTAAGATGGGTAAAAAAGTAATAAATACACTCTCAAATTTTGAAAACGATTTACAATTTTGAACCAAAAGTTTTTACTATAATGACTTATATTATTGACTGGAGGGAGTATATATATTTTTACCTACATTTAATTATTTATTTCATCCAATAAAAGAAAGACAAGTGTTTAACTATAATTAAATGTTTGAGTTAAGAGAGGGGTAAAATAAGTATAAGAAGTACAAAGTTCTATTGAATTTTGAAAACGTCTTATATTTTTTAAAGCCAAAAAATCATAACGTCATATATTTTTGTCTCAAGATAGTACTAGTTACTTTAACTACAACTTTGTTTTTTTTTTTTTTTTTTTTTTTTTTGTTAAAACAACTTTGTGATGTTAGTGATATATAAAATGAACGTATTTATTTATATATTAATTCATTATTATTAATTAATTCATTTATAAGGTGAGTGATTTGACTAGAGGATTAGATTAAGTTTAACATCAGCCAAAATGGAGCAAAGAGATTAGATTGGACAAAAGAATGTAATGATGACAATTAGATTGGAGTATCCATTTAACATATAAATTAAACTGGATGCTTGCTTGAATACGATCGAGTTGGGTTTGTTACTTTCACTAGTTGGCTACCAGAAACGAAAAGAAAACTAAGATAAAAGTAGGTCTTCAATTAATGCCCACTTTTGCGTCAAAATTATAGTATTAATTACACAAGGCAAATAATTTCTTAATGTTGTTTGCTAGCTTGAAAGATAAACCTCGTGTTTCGAACCCCTACTTTTTGTCTCCAATTGCTTTCTAATTCTCATCCACATCATTACCTAATCCTCTCTTTTATATACACAGCTGATTTAATTCTTCTTAATACATTACCATAATCATAAATTCGTAATGGGGTTTTTTTTATTTTTTATTTTTATGTTAGCACGTCATATGAATAAATGATTTTGGATATTCATTCCAGATTCCCTGTGTTTTTTCCAACTAGTGAACTGGTTTAACTAGTCTTAATCCACCTTCCACACAAGCTCCACTAAAAAGCCAAATACAACAACAAGAATAACATACACTTAATCCCAAATTAAAAGTTCTAAATTGTAATTCTATTTGTATTACGTAGGCTTTTTTTTTTTATAGGAAAGAAACTACATTTGCACCCACCAAGGTTTGAACTTATAACCTCTCACTTCTAAATCCATATCTAAATAATTGGATCACTCAATTGATTGGTTATGTACGTTGACTTTTGATTTATGAACATTGATTTAATTAATTTAACTCTTGTTAATTACTGTAGATGAACTATTGATTGCAAAAATAATTTATTATTAATTAACAAGAGTTTTTTTTCTATAAAAAAACTTAACTTGCCCCTAATGGTCTCGAAATCCGAACATACTCTTAATAGTTGAAATTGTAACCATGCACATACCAAATCATATGGTTATACTCGCTTAATTGGTATCTCTGCATTATATAATTAGGTACATTACAAATGTTACCATTCAAAGAATTTTTTTTATCACTAGCGCCTGATATGCATGTATATTTGTTTTGTTTGTTGGGCGAAAATGAGCAAATATATAATTTCAGTACTTTAGGTGCTCAAACTTATAAAATTCCTAAAAAATATTATAATTTTTGTTTAATTATTATAAAAGAACTTATATATGATACCAAAAAACAGAACTTATATACGCATATAATAAGGAAATATTTCTTTTTGGTTCTTGGAAATGATTATTTTAGACATGCATGTTTTTTTGAGTGTTTAATATATATATATATATATATATATATATATATATATAAAAGGAAATTAATTCAAAGTGCTTATATTCTTTTGTTGAAAACATTGATAGTGCTAAATTGATTGAGGCATAAATATTGGATTAATTGTCATGACTCATGTGAAGTCCACAATGTTCAAAAGATGTGATTGATCAAAAAACCAAAAAAGATGTAATGATTTCGAACTTGAAGAAAAGAAGAATTATCAACATTTAAATAATGAAGGGGGGGGTGCCATAAAAAGCCTAGAGAGGGGACTAGCTTTTTTGACCCTAGTAGTAAAAATGGGTCCATCGCATGCTTCTTAAGGCTTAAATTAACAAAGTGCAGACACAAACTCACTAAATATTTCCACAATCACAAATCGCATTTAACTAAACCTAATCACTCCCTTAATCATGGAAGCCTAACACATTAAAATATGCGATACGAAATCCAAACATAAGAACACGAGCCACACACATCTCGATGCACCAAGTTTGAGGTTGGTAATGGTGGTGGTGGTGGTTCGAATAGTACCTCTACTACTTGTCCGGTACGTTCAGGGTGTCACGTGCCTCTACATTGACGAAGTCACACACTCACTCGCTCACCACTCACTAGTCAGTATAGCAGTGGTGTAGTCCAAGTCCAACCTATTTTCTCCACTGCGACCACGTCAACCTCCACGTCCATATATGTTGAAGTCTTTTTGAGTGCATCAGATAGCCAAATTAGCTTGAGAGCACGTTATGGTGCGGGCGTGTTAGTTGGTGATCTGAGCGGCCCAACCCACCCAAACACAACAAGAATCGGTCTCGCGCGTACAACTTTTCTCAGGTTTGATCAGTTCAGTTTCACAGTCTGTCCGTGTCCGTCATTGGGAAGAGGTTTCGATTCTCTCGCTCAAAACGCACGCACGCACGCACGCACGCACTCGCGCACTCACTCGACTTTCACATGCGCTCGTGCGTGCCAAGACTAGTGTGGTAGCACTGTATTTGCTAACATAAAACGATTCAGAGTAGTCTAACCGTCAAAGATTTTGTCTAGTTTGGAGAATAAAGATGACCTGGACTTGAATTGACCATTTTGGATCAACGAAATACGGTTACAACCAACAACTTTACTCCCACAATTACCTATATGCCCTTAATGTTATGTAAGTATCCCAGTTCCAGACAGATTTTTATGGGACGAGAATAACTTAGCTGTATACAAGTGAGATGCACATTCATTTTTAGCATATCTAATCAAAATATGCCAAAAAAAAAACCTAATACTATACATTAATAAGGTCGCAGGCTTTAAAATTACACCCTTCAAAATATATATATATATAAATCTCATTCTACAAAATCTCTATTTTAAAAAATATAAGACATTTTCATAATTCAATTGTATTCTTATTTTAACTCAAATATTTAATTGTAATTAAATACTTGTTCTTTTTATTGGATGCAATAAAAAAAACTATGTATGTACTACAATGACAATGACGACAACAATTACAATATAGCCTTAGTTCCAAATTAATTAAGTCGGCTACATGGATCAAACTCTTCCATTGTGCTTGATTTAAAGCAATTAATGGTGAACACTTCAAACTATTTAAATCCCTCCTAATTAATGCATCTCATGTTAACTTCAGTTTACCCTTACCTCGTCGAATTTGTTTTGTTTATATTGAATCAAACTTCTAGTGGAGATATTTATAAGCTTTTTTTTCTACAATTTATGTCAATTGGTATAATGTTGTTAAAAAATAACTTCGTTATTTTTCAAAATAACGAGCAATAATATATTAAAAAAAAACTCTACTAGCTAGTCTAGGAGTAGGACTGCTTAAAGGATGTTCAGATTTGGCCCATTGTGGAAGTACATACAATAGTAGAGGGTTATATAATTTGGCGATGACAAACTAATAATGTTTCCCACAATGCGTGTAAATAAAATAGTAAGTGGACCTTTGGCAGGCCATTAGTAGTAGTAGTATTCAACACACTAATTCATTAGAAAAATTAAATATATCTGAATTTTCTTTAATTTCCATGGTCCCTCACTTCTCAGTTCTCACAATTTCAATTGGTACAAAAGTGTGATTACACACAAGAAGTAGTAATTATAAGGTAAGGGGAATGTGTAACAGTAGCACACCATCCATAAATCCACATATAAACACATGAATGACTGTCGCTTTTCAATATTTTTTTTGTTTCCTGATTTGATTGAAATTTGTGTCTTAAACCTCCACGTGTCGTTGGGCTCACTTCTCTCTATCATTCCGTGACACAGAAGTTAAACAAAACCTTAATGCGCCGTAGCCGTTTGTCTTCACATTATTATGTTGTTTGATTAAACTTTGTAATTATCCCGAAACTGCCCCTAAGTAGATTTTGCCGAGCCTATATAAGGAGCCCCTCCTCTCTCCCCCACTCTCCACTCGATGAAGCGCTTAAATTGAAATTGAAATAGAAATAGAAATCGAAATCGACGAAGACGGATCTCTGAATATTGTAATGGATTTGTTCGACATCGATAATGTGAAGGCGGAGAAGGCGAGCGCGATGAAGAGGTACAACCGGCTGCGGAAGATCGCAAACGTGTTCCGCATGTTTGAGGTTTCTTTGGCGTTGGTCTTCTTCTTGTGGTTTTCGGCCCGCGCTCCGATCGCTTTCCAGGCTTCTGGAAAGTACTTGAGGTGTCTCGGAGATGTGGTGGTGAGTCCGCGGTTTGTTTTCTTGCTCGGAAACGCCATAATCCTCACTCTCTTCGTCAAGTCCGGCCAGCTCTCCGGCCAGACCTCCTCGGTCTGCGGATCTCTCTACGACGACTTCGTTACCAAGAGCGAGATCCGGCCGGAGAGTCCCGCACCGGCGCCGTCGACGGAGCCCGAGGAGGAGTCCGTCGTGTTCCAAGACAAGCAGACGATACGCGAGGAAGCATCGGCCGCGGATCTTCCTCGAGATGCGAGAATTCAGAGGACCAAGTCGGAGAAGATGATTAAACGTGATCGGAAGCCGGAGAGGGTGCTCCGGCGGTCGGAGACGGAGAAATGCGGCCAGGTGGAGAGATCGGGATATGGCGTGGAGATGAGCGCGAGCGCGAACGCGAGTGCTTGTGCGTATCCCGAGGACGACATGAGCAGCGAAGAGTTCCAGCGGACGATAGACGAGTTCATAGCCAAACAAGTGAGGTTTCATAGACAAGAGTCCATGGCCATTGTTCTTCGGAGCTGAACCCAACATATGTTACAAATAAACGCAATGTAAAAATTAGTTTTTGCACAAATGCACCACCAAATCATATCTCCTCTGTGTCTCTCTGTTACTGTTGGTAAATTTTCTACTTTTACAGTTACACATGATGAATCGACGATACTCACTTTAATTACTTATGGGGAGTGGATTTGGTAAAGGTGAAATTCGGATTTGGAGGACTAATATATGCTTATTCGGGATTCTAATAATTCAATGTTCCGACCTAGAGGCTAGAGTGGTGGCTGTCTCGCATAATTGGTTAATTTGAATGCATAGTTACTGCTAAGATGGGCGCATGGTATCATATATATTATCCAAAAACATGTCATACGCGGAAGGAATGGATTCTATGTTCTTTAAAAAAAATGTGGTGGGGGGACATTTTTTATGAATGGCTCTCACTCGATATGAGACTCTCGCACAAAAGCGTTTTGGAAAATCTGGGCTCTTGGAATTTCATGTCCTCTCTGGAGGGGCCCCTTCTTCCACTTTCTCACTTTACAGAGATTAAATATCCTAGGTGAACAAAATGTAACTATTGCTAGCTCTTCGGGTTAGGATTATTAATGAAATTAACACTTCATTAGATGATTTAAACAATAAATTCCCCACATCTCTATGTGCAGATACATTGCATGTTCCATTAGACGACTACATGCAACAACAAGCCTCCTTCTAAATTTGTAGAGGTCACGTAAATGGATGAAACTCTTCTACTCTGCTCAGCTCCTCAATATACACTGAACTACTTTTCAGATATAGCTTGTATTAGAAATTAGGAAAAACAAAAGATCGTCGGAGAGCATAGAAGAGGAAAATGGAAATATTGAAGCTGCACAAAGCGTATATTATTGCTGAGTGTGCTCTGCATCATAAATTCATTTTTGATGGCTCATGTGGGGAGGAATGTTTTCATTACTTCAATTGAGGGCATATACCCAGTTTCTGGACTAGAGGACTTTTATGACCTTAAAAGTCATAAAAAATGCGGACATACCAACACGTTTGTGTTTGTTCAACAAGGCCAAAAATGCATAGATGCCCCTCACTCTTAAATGTACGTTACTTGTAATAATGCGTTTGGGTATTGTTCTAATTCTCAAAGGCTCTAATACAAACCAAGTGAATTAAGGTGTTCTACATAATAACACCATATGAAGAAAAAATGTTATAGTATTTTTACTAAAAATTATAATTAAGAGGTAGTTCATATTATGATAGCAATTTTATTTATTTATTTATTTATCATTAAAGGAATTTTTGTGATAAAATAAAAGAAAATACTAAATGACAATTGATATAACCTCCAAATACATATTGACCCATAAAAAGCCCTCCATACAACTTCGACTCGCGTGTTAGCACTGAAATCTATATGTGACCCGTATTCTAAGATAGATATGAATATCTGTTGTAGCTTAATGTGTATTGTGATGTAACTTGTTATTGTCGTTCCAACACTTCCCTAAAATAAAAATAAGGAGTGAGGCAAGGGATGCATTTGATGATTGTTTACAAAGGAAAGTTGACAAAGACATAATTGTAGGGTGATTGCTATGTTTGTCACAGCATCTACAAATATCGCACACCCTATTATGATGCTCTTCTCCATCAAATCAAACACCTAGGACTTTCACATCAAACACTATATTTCACTTTCGTAGGGTTCCCTGGCAAGCAAGAGAACAAATATATAGTTACGCACAATTTTCTTTTTTACTGAAAATGATAATGTAGTGCACTTTGCGCACATTTATTTTTTTAATTATTTTATGATATTTTGTTAGATATAGAGTTTACGTATGAGAAGACAAAAAAGAGTATAAATGATTAAAAAATAAAATATGTGTCTAAAGTGTGTTAGATTATCATTTTCCTTTTTTACCTGCAGGTCTTCACCAGTTAAAGATTTTATCACCAAAATCAATGGTACTAATATAATTTGCATTTTTTTTATAAAAATAATAGTTGTGTTTTGAGAAATTATTTTTTTATAATTAATCAAAACAATCATATTAATGCTAATGCATACATTCAAAATTAATAATTATGCATTCCTAAAAAAAATATAATAATTATAGTAAAGCTGCTTTATGATTTAACCTATTTACAGTACATTATTTTCAGATTCTTGTGAACGTAACTTCTGTTAATTACTGTGGAAACTTTTCATTAGTTAGTGTATCATCATGATTAACACCTCCACTAATACCAGAAAGTGTTGGCCCATGGGGTGGCTGATGGGCCTTTGTTTCCATTGTGGATTTATAAAGTTAACTTCCAATATTTTCAAAGTTACCTTTACCGTCACTTCTCACAATTTATATTCCTCCTTTGCATAACATGACTTCCGCCCTTTTTTCTTCTCCTCTTTCGTTATGCTTTCTTTCAAACTTTACATTTTTTTTTATTCTTATATTATGGATCAAGGGACCCATGTTGAAAATATATATATAAGAAAAAACCCAAAAAAATATAGGGTTGCCGTGTCCTGGTGAGAGTTTAAAGTGGAGATTTTGACACCAAACGACATCTTTTGCCAATTTATTTTGTGTATTTTTGGTTTGATTATGGTGCACTTGCTTGCTTTTATCCATAGCTCAATCCCGGAAATTTTGCAGGAAAGAATGAAGCCCTATAATTTATTTAAACTACAATGTTTGCTTTGTACAGATTTAAAGAAATTGAGTAGCACTAGTATTTGAAGCATAAATTAGGGAAGCTATTTGGGATGGTTTGGAGACATTCAAAAAATGGCTAGCTTGCAAATATTCTAGTTAGAAAAATCTGCATATTAGAAACTGAAGGAAATTCATCAGTATATGTAGAAGCACCATCTCCTTTCTCTCAAAAAAGAAACTAAAGGAAATTCATCAGTATATGAATAGACATGCGTAGGTAAGATAACTTGAGATGCATAAATTAGTTTTTATTTTATTTTATTTCAATTAGCATAAATTAGTTAATTATAAAGGATTTTGAAGCATGCATTAATTGCCATCCAAAGCATTAAATTGGGTAAAATGGAAGAGTATGATCAATATAGCTAATCCATATATTCATAATTTTGTTATTGTTGGTGTTGTTTTTTATTTTAGTGATAAGTTGTTGTCGTTGTCATTGTCAATGTTGTTTACCTTATATGCTTCTCAATAGTGTTTACTTTTTTACGCCTCTTAATCAATCAAATGTTTGGAAATATAATTTTGGTTTTTTATAAGAAACTAAATTGTTACCCCTTAAACCAACATACTAGAGTTCTCAAATCCGTATCCTCCATCACGCATTGGTGATTACCACATGCCAAACTATTGATGTATCATTTAATTGTAAAGCAACCTTATTGTTTATTTTATTTTATTTTCGATTTCAACAAAAGACACGAGTCAATCTATGACCTCCTCAAATTTTGCTTTTTGACAAGAGATGCCCCATCCATCTATTAGATGCTTAGCAAGGCAACCTTAATTTTGATTTTTTTTTTAAAAATTTTAAAACATTTGTCTAGCTGTTTTTATTAACTCAATGATATTGTCTTCACATGTTACAGATTATAAACCATAAGTCAGACCATTCAAAATTCCAGGGATTTGTGTGTTCATGCAACTTTGCTTGCTTAATTATAGTATACAGAATCTCATTTTCTTTAAATATACATGTATAATTATTTGATAAAATAGATGTGTTTGTTTTAGTTGTGTTTAGGGTATAGATTAACTTATCCTATTTCGGTCTTCATCAATATTAGTTTAATACAAACTTAAAATACATGGGAATTAATGAAGAAAGAATCAGACCTTATGCCAAAAGACTCTGCACCAAAAAACTTTGAACTAGCAAAATATAATTGTTCAGTTTCATCACTTGACAAATATGCCGTCTTTGATGAAAAAAAAAAAGAGATTTCCAAAACACTTATATATCTTTCTTTCTTTGCAAACATTATTTATTTTGATCCAAGTGAATTATTCAATCATCATTTCAGTTGGTTGGTTTTGTTTGGATAATACCATGGTTTGGTTCTACCATGGATTCCTTCTCCACTAGGCCTTAAATATATAATCCACATTCCAATAATTTAATTGTGGTTTTCAATCTGTTTAATCCAATATAAATTCTGCTGAGTCAAGTAGAAGAACAATGCTATACGCACAAGAAGGAATAGAATCTTAGTCCATTAAGTCACTGATTAACAAAATGTTTATCTGATAACAAGTAAGTGAAGCCACACATTATCTATATCTATATCAAATCAATCGGATCGCTTAAATATTATTCTCCGATAGCATATTCTGCGAGTGTCTTCATCGATTTACGCCATAGATTAAATCACTTTGCAATTGAATTCCATACATATACACTCAGCATTGCCTCAAAAAAACAAGATGTACTTGGTGTGACACTTCTTAATTAATATCCCTCTTTTTTTTTTTTTTTTTTTTTTCAGGATCTAATTAATCTCCCTATTCCTTTGTTACCTTTTGACGTGCCACATAAACAAATGATATTGCAACAAAGAAAGGGGTTCACAGAGTCTCACAAACCACAATTCAAACTCCTAGTTTCAGAAAAAGGAACAAAAAACAAAAGAGTACTCTTTATCTCCAAAAATAGTGAATCTATACAACTAGTTTATCACTTATGTCCTTCTCCAGTGGCCTAAAAAGGCCAAATCATAGCCTGGACAGACATGTACTCTTTTGAGAGATCGGAGTTTGACAAACATGCCAACTAGCAATGTTACAATATATATATATTTTTTGAAAACAACAATGCTACAATATTATTTGTACAAAATTCACCAAAAAAGGGCCCTCATAGAGATGTAAAGGCAACATATATATATATATATATATATATATATATATATATATATATATATATATATATATATATATATAATCCAAGCACGGAGAATCATAATTTAATACACTTTTTAACTTATATTTTAGATGTATATTTTTATTTTTTAGTTATTTATAATGTTTTATTAGACTCAAATCTAAGGAGATAAGAATGAACAATAAATAGTTAAAAAATAAGAATATGTGTCTAATGTGTGTTTTGAAAGTGTGTTAGATTATTATTTTCATCCAAGTATATATATCCAATTATGAGTTTCTTTGTGTACCAAATAATGCATATATGTTTGGGTGAGTTTATGTTTTGATAATTTTTTCTACATAGCATTGCCATCTAACATGTGAGTGTGGTGTGTGGTGTGTGGTTGAGGGAACATTGCTGCTTCGGCAAAAAAAGAGGTCAAGCTGGCAAGCCCGTGCATATTGAACAAAAATTGGTACTATAGCCTAATCATCTATCTTTGTTTTTTTAGGACTTCGAAGTTGGTGTCGTTGTCGTCTACTTAGAGGGCTAGGTATTTGTTCCAGATTAGAACCCTCAAATTTGCAATTTTCTTCACTCAAATGATTAGTTCTTTGATGCATTAATGAGTGAGTTCGTGTGATTTGTTAATCTACAAATGCCTTTTAAAGTGATGATTGTATTGTTAAAGATCGACTTTTCTTTTTTTGCCTCACATGTACTAATTCAAAAGAAAAATATTTTAGTCATCGTGTTAGTGTTACCTTATTGTATATCTAACTGATGTAAACAGTGAATTCAATGAAACAGAGGGCCCACCGTACACAACAAGGTGTCTCTAGCTGAGTTACTTTAATATTCTCCAATTGAAAAATAAGACGATGAATGTAACCACAAAAAAAAAAGGCAATAGAATAATAAATTTGGAGTGAGAACTCTAATTTACTTGGATATTTTATAAAACTCACCACTCTCAAACTTAAGCCTACACATAAAAATTAGTTTCTTCGAACCATACATGACCCTTGACAATATCTATTGAAAAATGATAATCTAACACATTCTCAATGTATACTTTATGTGTATATCCTTATCTTTTAATTATTTATAGTGTTTTGTCAGATGTAGAGTTCACGTCTGGGGAGACAAGAAAGAGTTATAAATGACTAAAAGATAAGAATGTGCATGCAAAATGTACGTTAAAAATATGTCATTTTATCATTTTTCATACCTATTATACCAAGCCTTAAAAA
This sequence comes from Stephania japonica, assembly GCA_039657345.1. Lineage (NCBI taxonomy): Eukaryota > Viridiplantae > Streptophyta > Magnoliopsida > Ranunculales > Menispermaceae > Stephania > Stephania japonica. The sequence continues at coordinate 8,638,542 of CM077559.1, read as the reverse complement.
TCATCCATTTTTTTAATAAAAAAAAAATTTGTTTCCGATGAGAATCGAACCTCTAACATCTTACATTCATAGTCAAACACTTAATCATTGGCCTACCCCCACATAGTTTAGAAATCATTTATTTTAAGACAAGCCCAACTGACGTATACATATAGTTAGTAATATGATGCAAGTAAAAGAGTAGTATAATAATACATAACCTTATGGGTCTATAAATAAATGTAACGAGAAAATTGATAGCAAGTAATGAAAACATAATTTCTCTCTGTCTCTCTCTTCTCTGACTATCTCTATACTCTCTCTTCTACCTCTTCAATTTCTAATTCTTCTCTCTTCTACTCTAATTCTCTTCTATCTCGAGATGACTTTATCACTAACTCATGGTAGACATATGATAAGTGTATTATTTTTGTTTTACTCAGAGCAAACCTCGTGGTAGATAACTATCTTGTCATTCCTAAGAAGGAAAATTGAATTGCTTGTGGTAAAAAATAATTTTTCTTATAATGAATTAACAAGAAACACGTATAATCAACATAATCAAAAAGTGCCAAAAGCAATTTAGTTACTGTAATTGAAAAGGGTTTGGAAAACAACATGGTATGCTAAATCAAAGAAGCAACCCTTGTGGCCTTTGAAGCCAAGTCACACTTAATGGCTGCTTGCACGGTAAACACAATATGCACTTTTCACACAGCATAGTATGTTAAAGTTATTTGGTAGGGTTTGATCAATTAGTAGTAGTTTGACAACGAACTACACGAATTGGGCATCCACTTTTCAATCTTGAGAAAAGGGCCCTCTTTTCCAAAGTTAGGTCCGAGTCCATGCCTTCCCATCTGCTTCAAATATACCAACAAATTCAACCATAAAAAATGTTAAGCTAAGGGCAAGGCTCATCTCTTTGTTACAAAATAAATCAATGCATGCAGGCTGCGGCGCCAACAAAAAATGGTTAGCAACACTAGAATATAGTAGGTGTCCATTTACCTATAAGTGGTGATCATTCGATGTAGAAACATGAGCATCATATATTTGGCGAGGTTCATTCCAAGGCATGTTCTCGCCCCTGTTCCGAACGCCAAGAAGCTATAGGGCTTTGACAACTCCTGTATTTAAACCTCAATAATTTGTAATTCAACAAATTCATCCCATAAAATGTTTCTCAGGCCATGTAATATGTTGCATTGTTGGTGATGAGCTTACATGAAACCTTGGTGGATGGAACCTAGTAGGGTCTTGGTAAACTGATGAATCTAGGTGTATTGCCTTTGCATCAATGTTGATTACCCAACCTTTCCTGATTTTAAAACCTGTGGATTGGACATGAACATAAGAATTTATGAATTTGGATGATGAAATAAACCAGATGTTGCGCGTTCTGTTTTCTCGACTTTTTGTACCTTCTAGTTTGCAATCTTCAAGGGCTACTCTTGGAAACCATGGTACAATTGATGCCATCCTCAATGACTCCTTAACCACCTGTACATAACATATTTAATTAGCACTCTAAATTAAGCTTAAGCATAGAAAATTCAATGTTCTTCATTCAAGATGTATAGTAGGTAGAAGTACATTATAGGTTTTTCTAATCAGAATCGAAAAATTAATACTGAGAATATGCATATCTTAATTCACCTTAGACGCGTACGACATTTTGTTCAAATCATCGGCTGTGAGAGACGAGGCTCTAGATTTTTCTTCGATCTTTAGTTGTTCGTCCTGTTGAAGGTGCCACACATTACTAGTAATGTCACAAAGGTGTTAATAGAACATATATGTATAGCTACTTGACCAGTTAGGTACTAAGGCTATAGCCCTCTTAGAAGAGTGAACCACAGACCAATTGAGATTAACTTTTCAAAAAACTCACTTACCCTAAGTGTCTCTTGAACATCTTGATTTTCATCCAAGTACTTCATCATCCATGTAATTGCATTTGCAGTGGTCTCCTGACCTGTCCATCTTAACATCCATTGAATGAATTACTAGAACAGATAACACATATATACCTATCAAAATACAAAAAAAAGAGGAATTTGAACCTGCAATAATCAATGTCAAGATGTTGTCTTGAATTTGCTTATCAGTGAATGATGGCAACAAGGGGCCATTGGTTGATTTTTCTCCACTTAATAGGAATTGCAGCAAATCTTGTTCATTACTGTATTCAACGACTCGCCTCCGTTCATTAATTATATTCGCCAATGCATTCTCGATTTTTTTTCGTGCCTAATCCATGAAGAATGAAGTAGTTATTAACAAATCATATATGAAGATAATTAGTCCTCAAACATATTTTATATACATGCGTACCTTGAGACCTTTATGGAATGCTGTCCATGGCAGATTTATAGGGAAAGCCAACATGGCCTCAAAAACTTGAGCAACATCTTTTCGCAACATTTCTAGCTCATTTGATTCCTCTAAACTCATCAACATTTTACACATAGCATTAAAGGTTATCTGCATTTTATGATGAGCAAATTGTAACAAATTAAATGAGAAAACCAAGTCTAGTTTTCGCATGGCTTAATTTTCGGTTCTTTCAGATTTTATATACATAAGAACCAACCTTTAGTGCCTCTTCTAGGACAACCACAGTCCCTCTTTTTTCCCAGCTATGAAGGGCCTTCTTTGTCAACTCATCAAAGTGTCTAATGAACACTGAAATGGCTTCGACCGAGAAAAAACTTGTTAGAACATTTCGAAGCAATTGGTGTTGTTCATGATGAAATGCACATAGTATGCTTTCGTCCCCAACAAGCTCTGCAATCGATCGCATGTAACTCTTTGAGAAGATGCAAAAATCATTGCTTAGTACAGCCCTGGCTGACTTTGTTCCAGAAATGAAGACATGAGTCTTGCCAAATATGTTGGTTTTGAAACAATTCCCATACCTGTAAGAGATTGAATTGGATCGACAGATTTTCAGGCTTGTTAAAGCGCTTGTTTTGGCACAAAGCCCCGAAACTAGATAATGGCCAATGGGCCGGCTCAACCGAAGGTATGATCCTGTTCACACCTAACAGTTCGGCCTTAAGCCTTGGGCCTTGGCCGTTATTTAGAGTTACTTTTTTTTGGATTAAAGGGGCATAAAGAACCCCAGCACACAAAATTACAGTAAATTTATTGGTTTTTTTTATTACAGTAAATTTATGGGTTACTTTTTTTTGGATTAAAGGGGCATAAAGAACCCAAGCTCATAAAATTACAGTAAATTTATCGGTTTTTTTTTATTTTTATTTATTATTTTTTTGACTTCTCACGAGTTTCCTATAAAAAAAAAGATTCGGGAGCGTTTTGAGTTGGAGTCATGTGCCCGTATGGGGCTTACAATGCTTGAATAGTGAAGTTTTTTTCAAAATAGAATAATGAACCAAAAGTAGACGTTCCCGAGTCTCTTATCACTTAGACTAATCGGTTGTTTGGTATTAGTGGTGTTTTTAGAATAGTAAGTTTTTTTTTTTTTCAAAGTAGAATAATGAGTTATGAGACTTTACTATAAGAAATTGAAAATCATTTTTTTTTTTTTTCTGTTGAGAGAAATCTTATTTTTTGTAGGGCTTACTAAGTCTCGAAGATATAATTTGTGCGATTGAAATTTAATTCAAACACAAATACTTAATGATTATAGTCAAATTAAAAAAATTATAAGTATATACATTGTTTGCCTGTACAACATATTCTAAATGATAAAAGACCATGTGGAACTAACTCCACTATTTTCTTTTTTTTAATATATAAAAAAGAATAATAAAAACCTTATAAAGATGATCATTTTGATTTTTTTTGTTAACATGATCATTTTGATTTATAAAATCATGTGATCCCATTTTATTTTTTTTTTTTTTTTTTATATGGAACGAATTTTTATTTTATATAGCCAAAATAATTTTTACAAGACGAGAAACAATTCGTTTCTCTAAAACAAAGTAAAAAAAAAAATATTATTAGTGTAATAAAGGAAAAACATGTCATTTATGATAATACCTCCATTCTCTATAACGAGACAAATCATTGATGTATACTTGTCGCCCATATGATGCCTAAAATCATGTGATCCCATTGATTAATCTTAAAGGGCTATTTAGGCATCGTGCGCACATTAAACAAAAGTGATTATACAAACCAAACACTTGTATTATTAAGGTAGTTAGCTCAATCGATTACCTAATCCGCCGAGTTTGGACAAAATCATAGAAGCCCTTGCAGCTGTTGTTGGCTGCCACAAACTGCAGCGTTTCTCCAATCAAAGGCCACCCTAGACTGCCACGTGGAGCCCTCCCCTTTGAATGATCATGATCGTGTGATTTCCACCGTCCGATCCTCCAAAAGCATAAACAAAGCAGCACCAGCGAAGTAGCGTGAACTAATGAGAACTCAATTGCGAGCATTTCGGTGATTATGAGGTTCAAGCGATCTCTCCGGGCGAATAAATCAAAGTGTACAGACTACATAGTTGTAATGAATGAAGGGCTGTGGATGATCTCAGCGTTGCTTTCTGATCGGACGGTGTTGGAAGTGGACACATAAGCGGTGCGGACACAGTGTCGTGTCCGTGGCCGACACCGTATCATTACTACTTTTGAATACAATTTTGGGAGGCACAGTAAAAGTGGGCGTTAGTGGGCATTGTCTGGGCCGGTGAAGGTGGTCCTCCATGTATACCCTACCTTGAATAAATGGTGAAATGAATTTGCATTCTTGTTGGAGTAAACCCTACCTTGAATAAATGGTAGAATGAATTTCCTTATAGTTCAGACCCTGTCTAACTTTTAATTGGTGACATAAGCTCTGAAAAAAAAAATAATAATAAAAATAATGGGTGACATAAGCATTCTACGTCGCCACTGAACTTGTAGAACTATAATGAGTCTAAATTTTAGCTATTTAATTTGTTGAAGAGACTATTGAAATATACCACATGAGTTTGACTTTTTGGGATGAGAGGGCAGCCCCTTGCATATGAGGTCGAATAGGGCAGGATAAAAGTGTTTATTGGGGCCTCTCGTTAAAATGATTATATTTATTTTTTTGTTCAAGAAGATTAAAAAATAATAATCTAACACACTTTTAAATGACACTTTGGGTATATTTTTATTTTTTAATCGTTTATGATGTTTTGTCAGATATAATGTCACACTTAAAAAGATAAAAAAATTTTGTAAATAACTAAAAGATAAGAATGTGTATTCAAAGCAATCGTTTAAAATGAATCATTTTACCATTTTCCGTTATAACTATATCATAATCCTAATTGTCAAATAAGGAATAAACGATAGGAATCTTGATCGCAGTGAATTATTTTAAAATTCTGACGTATGGAGTGAACTGTGCTTTCTTGTCAATTCTTGTAGAAAAAAATATTATTGGTTCTCGTTTGGCTTGGTCCCATTTTCATAGTGAAAATGGGTATCAGTCTTTCAGATGACGCAACTTGAATGCCAGTCAGGCATCTATTGACAGGTTTGATATGACTTTCTTTGACATCAACATTCTATAATAACAAATTTTTCCAACTAATTAAGAAAATATTTGTTTAAATATTTTCCCCTAGTAATTTCTTTTCTTGGTCCATTCCTAATTAGGAACTTCCGAGCTTTTAATCCCCGAGAGTCCCAAAACAAAATTGTCCAAAATTATTTAGAATTAATGACTATTTAATCTCTTCTGTCAAGCACATTTCTGTAACTTTACAAGTAATGCTTCAAATATTTAGTATATTTCTTTTATTCCCTCCGTTTAAAAATATAAGTCGTTTAAAATAAGAACACAAGAATAAGACAATTTTAATTATGAGTGTAATTTAAATCCACGTCCTTTGATATTAAATAAATTGAAGAATTGAATAATCATAAAGATTTGAATTGTGTAGAGGTAAAATGGGTAAAAAAATAATAAATACACTATCGAATTTCAAAACAGACTTACAATTTTGATCAAGAAGTTTTTGCTAGAACGATTTATATTTTTAAACGAAGGGAGTATATTTTTAAAAAATTTAATAGCTTTTTTTGTCAAATTTGTTGCATTAATGTTCTTAACACCCATAACAAAGGTACAATAACTTATTACATCAAGGATAACAGGTATTACAATCCACTTAAACTCGGAATAACATCCTCACAAGGAGGGCAACAACCCCACAAAGGGAGACTTACAATCCACTTAAACTCGGAATAACATCCTCACAAGGAGGGCAACAACCCCACAAAGGGAGACTATAACTTCTCAAAGGAGTGCAACTACCCTATAAAAGGGACAACTACCGCACACAAATAGAGAAAATCACTACACATAGGCCCACATCTGCGAAGACAAGAAAGAACTATAAATAACTAAAAGACAAAGGATGTGAGTTCAAAGTGTACGTTTAAAGTGAGTCATTTTATCATTTTTCTTATTTCAAGAGGGTTAATCGGACAAAAACTGCACGATGCACCTCGGGATGCAAGCTGGCTTAATGCCAAATCCTTTGGATCAGTTACCTGCAGTGTACTTGTGTGGATATGGATAATGTACTTAGGAAACACTAGAACGAAAGCAGGGCAGCTAAGGTAGCAACAATCCTATTAGAGAGGCGCGTGTGATGCATCTTGTCTACTTTTCACATCGATCACTTTCCATACATTACCAAACATGAAATCAATCACCAAACTTGATGGAACAACATTGAATGCAAAACTCACCTTCAACTAAAGCTGGATAAAAAGGAACACATCACAACTTACAGTCTGTACACCACAACCTACAACACTACGCAACACATCTACATTAATCCATCCTTATAGAATCCTTGTTTTTTTTTTTTTGACAACAACCTGACCATGCCAACCATGCCATGGTTAGTCAATTAATTAGCAGACGACGAATTTGGTTTTCTAAGCACAACAATGAAAGTGATGGGTCTAATCTCTTGTTTCCCAATCTCTTCGTCGATCAATTTCCCGTAAATTTTGAATAATTCATCTGCGACGCCGTCTCCGAAATGGTGTTGAATTAGAGGCTCTTGAATTGCCCTCACAGTCGTTGTGATTGTCCTTCCATGGGTTGCTATGTCCTTGTCCTCTCTCCCAATCTCAAACATCTCTAGACAATCTATGGCAAAAGACCCATCTCTCGAAACTTCATCTTCGATCTCTTCTCTCGACGGAGCATAAAAATGGGCATCATATGAGTCTAATTTCTCCCCTTCAATCTCCCCCTAGTAATACATACAATATATCATATATATAGTTGGTTAACAACTACTAATTAATTTGATTTCAATTTAAGAAGTACATGAGTTATGTAAATTAAAGTACCTGTGACACCATGATTGACAAAGATTGAGAGAGTAGTTCCCACAAAAAAGAGTTCCCTCTATCAATGTGATTTGGACCACTCCTTCCAAGCAAGGTGAAGACCATGCGCCCACCAGAGACTAACTCTTCTGATCTTAGTCTTAGAAAATATGAGAAGTCTTGTTGGAATTGTGAGAGATAGGCCATTGACACCTTTGGAGGACTAGTTTCAGATATGTACACTTTACCCTTATTGATTGACTTCTTTTCTTCATCATACAGTGCTGGTGGAATCTGCATGACAAAATTAATCATTGATTAACAACTAATCGAGTGTTAGTCAAAGAGGGTAAGATTTGATCCATTAAAAAAACGAATAGAAAAATAAAAGTCAGAGAGATCCACAATGGACTAGTCACTAGTGTCTTAAGTGCCTACTCCTAAGTCCCAACCATTGAATCCCCAACTCTCTAGGCTTTAATTTGATGATTCACATTTCATTACAAATTAGGCCAGATTTCAAAGATACCAAAACAAGATTAAAAAAAAATCAAAATTTTATGTTACTCACAGTACATTTCTTGCAACTTGAAATCTCAAAATGGTGGGCCACTTCTCACATTTGACTGTACAGTAAATTTTAGTCCACCCACTTAGTTGAACAAACTCTGCCTAGTGCACTATGGTGCATACTTGTAATAGGTATGTATAGCCTCCTAAATCAATCAAAGTAAACATTGAAAAAATTAAGTAATTAAAGCCCAAGAAAACATACCCTTGATAGCCAATGCAAGGAGTATGAAGAGTGGATAAAGTGAAGACTGTTGGTAGGGAAAAGCCTTCCATAAAAAGAGCCAGGAACTGCATATATGAAAATCATAGAAGAACACTGTTCTGCTCTTCCTTTCCCAAGTTCCTCAAACAGATCAGGCAAGGCTGTGAAGATGGAATTGAAATCGTTGCTAGGAAGATCATTCAAGTAGACGCGAAATTCGGGCACCGACCGCAACGCCATACTGCTTGCGCCCTTAATGGCATTGATGATCTCTTTGATCACTGATAGTGTATTGGGTCCTGATGAGCAACCCAGATCAGCTATGGCCAAGCTTTGTGAATTTGTGCCCAAATACATGTCTAGAATTGTGTCCACTGTTATGTGTCTCATCATATCAAGGGCCCTTCTCTATGCATACATACATAATCAAAACAAATTGAAAAAAAAAGTTGCAAAATCAGTACAACAAAGAGGTGGAGATGTAATAGTAGTAGTTGTTGAAATATAGGACCTGAAGTGAAGAGTTTTTGGCATAACTCTTCTCACCAGTACCACCTTTCATGTGGAAAACTTTCTCAACATTCATGTTTAGTTAGAAACTTGGACAAGAAAGCCTTAAAGTCATGAACATGAATATGTCTCCTATGGGGCTTTGATCTGCTTCATTGTTTCATCCCTGTTGCCTCTCTCTATATATAGTCAGTACTCAAGTAGTCCTTGCAGTGTCTTAATTATGTTAATAAATTACACTCTTCGAGCATTGATAGCGACGGTATTTTGGATGAAATAAAGTGGTGGTTATGGGCACTCTTACTCTAGATAGTTGAGCCTAAAAATGAAAGGAGCTGGAATCAAAGTTTGGACACTTGCAATGGCTCTTACTGTTATGGGTTCGACAGTTCAAAGAGAGTTAAAATTGGAGGGTCAAGTGGGAGGGTCAAGTGGAAAGCATGCGTTGGGTTTTAACCCATATTTCATCAAATGGTGCTTAGGCATTAAATTGGGGATGTGTGGACCAAAATAATAGTTCCATATTAATTAAAGGAAACTTTATAATGAAGTATATAAATAATAATATCTTCCTAATTAGTACCGATGTCTTTTGAATTAAAACCTCATATCTATAAGTTTAAGGTGGTGACTCTCTCAACCCCCTATTAAGTTAATAATTTTTAAAATAAAACACCCCCACTTAAAATTATATACATATAAGCCCTTTCGATTAAAATGAGTTTGCAGCGACTTATTATTTTAGTGCTATCAAAGGTAGTAGCGGCCATAAGTATATGTTGCTGCCATACTGGGCAGCGGCCTATACATGTGACCGTTGTAATACGTGACAACCGATGTCCTGTGAGGCAACCCATAAACAAATCAGTTGCCACACAATCATCAAAACATCTCGTCTTTTCTTCAATCCACAAATCATTGTGGAGCTGAAAAAGATAAATCAAAACATGTCTCCCAATCTTCTTAATTTGTTGTTCTCTCCTATCAATTTTGTTATTTATTGTAATTTGGGCAATTAAGGATTATTTGAGGTTAATTTACTTTTGTGTGTTTGGTGATTTTGATAATATTTAAAACCCTTGTAAACAAGTGTATTGCTTTTTTTTTTTTTAATTGAAACAAAGATATACAAAAGGGGGATATCATAGGTGTTTGTGGTGTTTCTTGATTTTATCGACATAGATGAAGTAGGATCGATTATTAATTGGGTGGTGATGTGTGATGTTATGTGAAATGTGAGGATTAACTTGAGGGTATATTGAGAAGTTTATTCGTAGTTGAGGGGGGCACTTAGTATATTTTTTAATTTATTGGAGGTTACTGTTTTTTTCATGATATTGGGAGTTACTTATACTAAAGAAATAATAGGGGCTGATATATGGTAGAGGGGGCTAATACTCATACCCTAAATGGTAGAGGGGGCTAATACTCATACCCTAAATTTATAAGGAAAGGATTTCTCTAAATCTTGTTGATCTTACTATCATGATAAACAATTGAAACAACTCATTTCTTCAAATTGGTGCATGAATAAAGTTATAAAGAAAGATTATAAATAAGGAAAAGATTTCTGTAAATCTTGTTGATCTTACTATCATGATAAACATGGAAATAAATCAAACAAAGATTGAAACAACTCATTTCCTTAAATTGGTGCTTGTAGATTTCATCCTAATGCCCAATCTCAACTTGACGAGTAACACACTTTTAATTAGGTTCAATTGAGTAGCCCAATAGTTTGGTATGAGATTTGAAAGTAAGAGAGGTAAGGGGTTCAAATCTTAGTGGGTGCAAATTTCTTTCCTATCAAAAAAATAAAAAAAAAAAATCAAGTTCTACAACACTCTTGATCTAGGCCTGCAAATGTTTGAAGGTTAATTCCTCTTTTGAATCCTTCCTCTTACGTAATAAACAACTCCTCAGTTGTCATCTTGCAATGCCTCAAAGAATTGTATTTTATGTATAAAGTATGAAGTATCAATAATTTGATTGCAGGAGACATGAATGTAGTATATACGAGGAAAACATTCATTCCAATATATGAATATGGTATGAGAAAAACTCCATACTAAAATATTAGTATAGTATAGGAAAACCTCTATACTATATGATATAATTATGGATTGCTTTGCATCTCTCTAGTTGAGAGTTGGTATTAAAGCTTGCTCTGATATCATGAAAATATTGAAAAGTTTGAATATCAATTTATATACGTCCGTGAAAAAAAAAACTTGTGTTTAATTATATACACATAATGATAAATATAGAAAAAACTTACAAGGACAAATTATGCAAAATGAAATGATTTCTCAAAATCTTGTTGATGTTACTCATTATTGATTCTTTAAATCAAGGAATATTCATAGCCCAATGATTTGGTATGATGTTTAGGAGTAAGAGGTCACAAGTTTGAACCTCATGGAGGCAAGTTGTTTCCTTATTATAAAGAAAATCAAGGAATATATATTCAATGCTAACTATGTTGTCATAGTAGACTTAAACAATATACATGTATAGCCTGATCATCTAGTGCCCTAACACGGTCTAAATCACACAATATTGTATATAGATTTGGATAAACAACACTCAATTGTTCAGCCGCAACTTAACACACGCACTGCTTTATTCGTCTCTAATGTGTTTAAAGTAACCGAATTAATAAGAAGTACTGATTTGATGCTGTGACTCTTCAACAACAATATTCTAAGCACTTCACATAACATTTGAGTTTATATGCATATCATACATGTAGAAATAATTGTAGTGTGAGGTTCATGATCTGACAACGTTAGTATAGCTGGCTAACCATGACTCTTTGTACGTATGAATTACGGGTCATAGTTTTCTAATGCGACATTAATGTCTCGTCTCTTTCCTCTAGAACCTCCTTTCGTGAAATGATAAAATTGACACTATTAATTACGGAAATTGCTAGGGGGATACCCCTAGAAAGCACACCCCAAGGCAAATCCTCCATCTAACATGTTTGAATCTCAAGATGCATAAACTTGCATCTCGGGGTGGACACGGATGGTTGATAAAGGGTGTGATTTGGTGGTGTGCCTTCTAGGGGTGTCACTCTAGCAAAGTCCATTAGTTAAATATGAGTATATAATATTTTTTTTTATAAGAAAGAAATCAAATTTTCTTACTCCTTGTATGACTCCTTCCAACAGTATCATGTACATACCAAACCATTGGGCCACCCACTTAATTAGTTGGTAAGTATATATAATACATCAAGCATTAAGATAATCACATTGGTTTGTACACGCATTCAAGGTTTAAACTTCTTTTTTCGATCTTTCATTACTAATCGGTTAGAAAATCCTAGCGTCGCATAAGGGGAGAATGTCACGGTGCAAAATTTTAAATTCCAGATTTGGACCGTAATCGGGGTCACCGACCCGTGACTTGGCCCGAGAGTGGGTACGCGGACTAACACTAGACTCGGGGATCGAGAAATATATTATTTTTGGTGTGATGGATATCTAATGTGATGTATGTGTGTGCCTTATACCCGAAGTTATTTAAGTTAGACAATTTCGACAACTCGGCGCACGCGGGGAAGCATCTTGAGTTGCGTGCAAGTGTGGGCACCGAGAAACCGGTTAGTTGGGAGTTAGTGTAACCTTGTAAAATAAATTATAGAACCAATGTGACAACCTTAATGTGCCTATATGAATTAAATTGGTTCAAATTAATCAAAGTCCTATAGTTTGAATTTAATATTCAAGAGCCATAGATCTACATGGAGATGATTCTAGATATGGACCAACAAGATAAGATGAGTCAAGCTATGTGTCATTAAGGATTAGGAAAACTTCATTGAGAACCAAAGGATGAACTTTGGGAGGCGCGTGTACATTTGATTAAGTGTTGGAGTATAAATACTAATCGATTAGTGGGAAATTTCAACATGCACAACTCTTCTTCTTTAACTTTGATTTTGTTGAAAAACCATAACATCTAGAGGAGATTCAGAGTCTATAAGTGGGGTTAGAGTGATCAAGAGGGAGATCCAACTAAGGTAATCATCCCTAGTTTACTCATTTTTGATGAAAATGAAGACTTTGATATGGGGTTTTGTCTCAAATCCGAGGGTTACTGAAAGAAGTATTGTTTTGAGTGTTCTTTTCAAGGTTGTAAGTTGATTTCCACTGCAAATTTGAGTTTTGAAATAGATTTCCATGAAAATGGTAAAATTTGGGGTTTAAGAATGCATGCATGTGGGTAGTTTGAAATTGATGATTAAATGGTTGAATGAATGTGCCTCTCGCTTGTTTGGAGTGTTATTGTTCCCCACGAGTCAAGGATGGGGTCGACGAAGTGAAAGAGAGGTCGTCATGTGGGCATAGAAAACACAAAATTCCTGTAAGAAAATTTGAGTTTCGACGTAGACAGCGCGCTACCTAATCTGGGGAAGACGATACTGTTTACAAAAAACAGTAGCACTGTGAAATTTCCCCCAGCGCGCTAGGCACAGTTCAATCACATTCTTATAAAACTAATTAAAGGGATGGTTTGACTAAGTGAATATTAAACCTATCTAAATGACATGTAAACACCCTAAATCATATATAAATGTACCAGGAGTTTAGGAAAGCATTTCGGGAGTTTGGGCATGCGAGTTTAGGGTGTTGAGAGTTTGGTGGAACTAGGAAAATTGTGTGAATGGTGAGTAGGCAGAGTGGTCTCATTTCAATTCCTCTTTAACTTCTGAATTTTCAATTAGTTCATGTATATTAATCCTTTGTACTCGAAATGCCATTTTTTGTTGTGTGATCTGCTCATTCATGGAGTAATTAGTTTATGACATTCCTTTTGAATTGCTATTTATTTTTGCCGGTATCTTTCCTTAAGTACATAAATAGATGTGCATGGCTAACGGGGTATAGGACCCGGGGTATGGGATCTATTCAGTTAGTGATACAGACCTACACACATAAGGTTGTTAGACGAAATTCGTGACCAATTAGGGTAATACCAAAATGCATTAGTACTGACTTATTACATGAGGTCCATGTGTGGCCAATTAGAGTAGTATGAAGTGCTCGTGTATTGACCTATTACATGAAGTCATTAGGACGATGGTCTAAAACCAATAAAGGTAGTATTGATGTACACTACAAGTATATTTATATCCGAGTAAGTCTTATTTGTTTTCTCGTGGTATTTACAAGCATGTTTACTATTTCAAGCAATCCTTCTCTGCTTTATGCTTTTAAATATCTACTTCTTGTATTTGAAAATATGGGTACATGCCTATTTTGTTCTATACTGTTATTTTACTGTACTCACCGTCCTTTTTATGACGGTGGGTGCAGATCCATTGACTAACAGACCGGGCAAGGGGAAGATTAACGACTATCTCTGAGCCGTCGGTGTACGGCTACCTTTGACTTACGTATGTTTTGATATTTTGATGTATTTATTTACTTATGTCTTTCTAAATACATTTTGGGTTGTACATACTGGGTTGAGTGATTAGTTCCCCGACTTTTGATGACTATCACGTTATTTATATTTACCATCTTATTATATATTTATGTGATCGTTATTTCTTGGTTTCCACACTTGGGGTTTAAATTTGATTGCTTCCGCATAAATTATTAAGACTTCCACTAATTTTAATAATTTAATAGAAAGTTTTAATTTACCTTAAATTCAATAATGATATAACACGTGTATTACTTATCCTGAACACGAATAACAAGGAGAATATGTTAAAAATGCTGACTAATACGTAGTTAAGTCCTAAGTGGATAGATTATGGCTTAATTATAGGATTAGGTCGGAGGGTGTTGTGTTTAGGGATTCGGGTTGTCACAGAGAACCAACTTGCAGATCTAGCCACTTGGGGGCGGGCGACGCGGATGGTGGCGTCACCGGAACCCCATTCATTTTTCTTTTGTTTTTCTTTTTGTTGTATGTGACCTTCCACCCCTTCCTTTCTTTCTCCCCTTTCATTGTCTATTTTTCTCCTCATCTGTGACTATATTGAACCACCTCGCCTTCACCACTACCTCCCCCTAGTGGCCCTTCACCCTGTTCCATGCTCTTCATCCTCTTCATCCTCTCCATTACTCTTTCCTTTCTTTCCCCTCTTTCTTCCCTACTTTTTGGGCAACATTTCAACTTAGTGTTGGAGTTATTATAGGTTTTTGGCGTGGTCGCCCCCATCAACCCCTTTCGTCTAGATTTAGTCTAGATGAAGGAAAAAGAGGAGTTGGAGCTTGGTGTCTCCGCATCCAGTGAAATGGAGTCGTCGAAGGCCTAACATGTAGCGGCCCCAAAATTCGAGACCGCCACGTCATGCATCGTGGGCCCACAACCTTGCTTAAAACCGACCCAGCTATGTCCCATGTGCACCGTGAGCATCTGTTAACCCAAATTCTGCTAACTTTTATATCATTGTTCAATTTTACATTATAAGTTAGTTTATGGACTCATTCTCATCTGTTTAAACATTAAAATATTCAGCAGAAGACTTGAATAAGTAAATCCGTAGTATATAAAATGTAAATTATGTGAAAAGCATTATTCCTACTATGGAAAACCCATTCAAGTATCATCAATATATATAAGCCATGTTCCATCAAAACATCAAAAAATGGACCTTAAAAGGTCATATACATGTTCAAGTACTCTCATGTCCCAAAACCCAACATAAAACAATAAAAGTAAACAAACGTACGAGTAGGGATATGCAGTCAAATCACAAAAAGTCTTCTAGCTTGCCCTTCCCTTTACTTCTATTGGTGTCTGCACTCAGCCATCGCAACAAAATAGATGACGAGTCCAAAGTGAGTAATCCCATGAAACTTCACCAAGTAAATAATATAAATAAATGCTAGAATCAAAATATTATTAAATAAACATGTGGAAGAAAAGAATAAGACAACTGAGATGGACCCTTGCATGTATATCAAATAACAGTGAATCAAAGTGCATGCACGATCTAGGCTAGACTAGCACCATACTTTGGACTATCACCCAGGCACCGCTAGTGAATAAACTCAAACTGACTGAAAACCCTGAGTCCACTCGGTAATCGACGTAGACCACGATGCATCGACATGTGTATAGGAAAAATCAGCAATCGGGTCGACAATCCACTGACATACCCCTAAAACACATGCTATAACCTAGTGTGCCAAAATGCCAACGCAATAGAATAAACTCACCGAGAGTAAACTTAATAGACTGTAAATAAATACTGGAAATGAGTTTAATTGAAACAACATGACATGAATTTAATAAACAAGCATTAAATACTCAAAGAAAATTTTAGTTGGGATACTACACACCTCAAATCGTACTCCACTAACTCACTAATGCCAATGCTAATATACATCACTAACCGCGTGTCAACTACCCGTTAAATCAGCCTAAAAACCTGATTTTTGATAAACCTAATCAATCCCCAAACCTCGAAAATCCTCATGCAATACCGATTCATCATAAAAAATACCCATTAAACCTTCCATATGGGTTATATAAACCCTTAGGTAAACCCTTAATAAACCAAATTTATTTTTAAATTTTATTTTTTTGTCATTGTTTGGGACATTGTGAACAGAAGCCGTCACGCTTCCACCCCTACGACGCAACTTAAAGTGAGGTTGGTGAATATCCTATAATCTGGACGTCGTAAGTGGCGTCATGGGCTTTAACCCCCACGCCTTCCCTGGTAGCGTTTGAACCAAAGACGCTTCTTGGGATCTCGGACCCCCTCGGCTCGTCGTCGCGGTCCGCGCTTGTCCCAAACACTCATTAAAACCCCACCAATCATGAGAAACTAAAACCCCTCGACAAAACACGTCCGAGACGAAAACTCGAGTTTTCTTGGCTAAAACTCTAAAACCCGATCAAAACCAAAGCAATAACATTAACAACACAAAAACCTTCCATTGTTGCTTCAACACACCCCTTAAACCATAGCAACACCTAACAAACCAGTGTGCTCGATTGCCGACTCCAAAACCCTTATTAAAACATGAGAAAATACGTCTGATAGATAGAGGAGAGTTCAGATCTAACCTTGTAAATTGATTTGCTAGCTTCCTTGTGCTCCAAATGGCCTCCCAAAGCTCAACAAACCCTCACCACTATCTCCATTTTTGTCCAAGTGTGTGAGATGAGATAGAAAAGGTGGTGAAGTGTGGGATTTTTGAGATATTTATACAAAAATCTCATCTTGGGTATTTGTTGATCTCAAGACTTGATCTTTTGGTTCACATGTGGTCAAAAATTCTAGAAAATATGACTTAATTGGGAACTTAAGCCCTTATCCTCATCTTACTCACAAAAATTAAGCTAATCCTCGGACGTTTTGATACGCGGTCCGAACTGATAAGTGTATAATTATGCATCATATAGCATTGTATATTACATGTTTGGAGACTTGTATTATCACAATTTATCATGACAAATGCTCGTTTATATGTCTAACTGGTGCTACAGGCTTGGAATATGAAATGGGAGAGAAACAAGTGTCGAAAAGCCAAAGATACGCAAGTAGGAGGCATTCAAGTAGTGTTGGAACCATGATACATAACTTTTGTGTTAGAATTCGGAATGACTCCCGTTGGTCTTGTTGGAAAGAAGACTTCGAGACATACATTTCATCTTTTATGAGCATCATGAGATACATAATTGAATAGATCAAAATCGCAGGACAAGGTAGGCCAGAAAATTAGTTAACAAGAAGACACCGCCAGGATGCCACCAAGAAGAGCAAAACTACGGTGTCACTCGCATACGAGTGAACCAGTGACTTCAGAATGAGATGCCATGAAGACGTCGCGAAGACACCGCCGAGATGCCATCCTTTAGGAACCTCCACGGCATGACTGGCATACGAGTGATCCCGAGAGGAATGAGACGCCTTGAAGACGCCGCGAAGACACCGCCGAGATGTCGTCCTTTAGGAACCTCCACGGCATGACTGGCATACGAGTGAACCAGAGAGGATGGTGCAACACGCCGTGAACTCGCTGCCATCACGCCGCCGAGGCGTCGTCAGATCCATATCACGAGAAGACGCCGTGAACTCGTCGCCTCCTTAGTCACTCACACGATGCCTCCACGTCGTCTCGCACATTAACCTTGCAAATTCAGATTTTTCTATTTTATTAGATTTATTTGATTGTGATCTCGGGATTTGGGGTAGACATATAAATAAGGACTAGTTTTGAGAGGGGACATCTTTTGTTTTGGGGGAAAAAATAAAGAATTAGATTTTTCAAGTTTTACCATGTCCAGCTAATCTCCTTATTCTAGACTGGAGGTGGAATGGGTTCGTCATTGATTGGGAGACTCATAAGAGGTTCTATTTATTTATTTATGATTTTTTACTATAGGCTTATTTCCTTTGGTTCTATTTTTATAAACATGGTTAGATCTACATGTGTGTAAAGTACTGTGCGTGCTTGTTAGGTTGAATACCTATTGTCACCGAGTTGAAATGTCCGTCCTTACGCGATAGACTTGAATTAGTGATAATCGACCATTGGGTCAAGTGCCTTAAGAATCTAAGTTAAATCGGGAGCACTAGCGACCCGGTTGCTTAGGTGTAGTGCCTTCACAGACCACATTAATGCGACCAAAAATTAAATCTAGAGCACTAGCAATCAGGTTGTGTGTTTGGTCAGGGAAATAGCCAATTGTCTTATCTTGGCTGTTGAGATTTAGAAGTACGAGGACTCGAGTGCGTCACTGGGTTTATAGCTATACTAGGTCAAAGGTAGGGTTTTCATATACTTTTTGTGAAACTATGATTAATGAGTCAATTCCCAGTTATTTGAATGATCCCGTGAAGCTAAAGGTCTAGACCTCTTCCTCGTCATATTTTTAAGATTTTGAATTATTTGATTTTCTCTCTCTTATGATACAAAACTCCATTTCTTCTTACCCCGCCATAGAAACCTAAGTTGAACTACCCAGTCCTTGTGGTTTCCCGAACTTGCCATAATTACAGTCCAATAATTGTTGAATCTTGATAGGGAAATTTCTTTAACGTGTTTGGTGTGCGTCATGAACTGTTTTGCGTACCAAATGCTTACACTCGCGTCACTGACGTATATACGACATTTTATATTAATTATTTATCGCATTTTATCATTTATTGTGTGTATATAAACCCCGACCTAATTTACTACTCATTCATCCAACCCGGTACCAGCGACTACACACTACCCGAGGTGAATACCCGTCACACTGTCTCACTCTGTATAAACAATATAAACACACATATTGCGATGCAATTTAACTAAATTGAACATATACATCACAAAACACAGCAAAAAGCACACAAAACATACTATATGCCTAATTCGGGAGTGCTCCAACATAACTGCGGGGTTAACGAGCATCCGAGCTGTCGTCCACATCTGTAATGACATCATAAATAACGACAATTAATAATTGGGCCATTACATAAGAAATAATGGTTTGTTACCGACAATAGAAAGAATTGGTTAAAGGTGCCGACTCTTAGCATTGGTGAACTGGTGGCACATCCAACCAATCTTTTGATCTCTTTTAGGTCGAGGCGCTAGTGTTTTCGTTATTTAGTTTGGTTTGATCCCACCTATGTGTAGATGTTGTGCAGCTCCGACAATGGTTTCTTTGTAAACAACTTTCTCCTTTGGAGCATATTGTATTAGTTATTTTAAGTTGTTGTCCTTCTTAGAGGTTCGTTGTCCCTTTTGTCAGGGTAGTCTTCAGGTGTTTTGTTGGCATTGTCCCCATCAATTGTGTTGAGAAGCCTCTGATAGTGGTTGTCATGAGGCTTCACTTTGCCTCTGATGTTCTCGTGGAGACTGAGCAACATTATTGTATGATTGATCTATGTAAGAGTTCTCATATTATCATCAATGAATTTTATTGTGCCTTGAAAAAAAAATACATTGGTTCAACTGTTCAAGAATGACTTAAAATAATTCAATACTATTATAGAATTTGGTCTAATAAAATGAATGGTCTAATAGTTTGGCATGAGTTTTGAAAGTAACAGGTCACGGGTTCAAATTAGCCTTGGTGGATGCAAAGTTGTTTCTTTCCTATCAAAAAAGAAATTATAAAATTTGGTCTTGGTTGTTATTAAGGAAATTTGGCAAGGCTCCCTATATTATTTTACTATTACTACAAGTTCGCTAGAGCATTTTTGTCTTAATTATACAAGCTACGCTCATAAAAAAATAATTTCAAAATATATTGACGTTCAATTGACAAATTTAATCTATAGTATATCCATAAAATTTAGGTGGATCATTATGACCTTAATAGGTTTGCATAACTACCAAGATCCACAAAGCATGCTCGTTATTTAAGTTTTAATTTTTGTTTTTTTCAAGTAAATTTTTACTAACTTTTTGTTTATCTAGCAACAAAATTATTATTGGTTCGTAGCTAAATATAACATTTATACTGTCAACAAATATAATTCGCAACAAAAAAAAACTAAAAATGAAGCTGCTGTTGGAGTTAGGAGTGGCAAAAATTCGAGTTCGGACGGATCTGGATCAGAACAACCCCTATTATAAAAAAGTATATTCATTGTTCAGACCCGAGCGGATTTTAAATTCATACATGTCTTGCTTGTCCAGACCCACTTTGTTTAAAATTCGAGTTGTACAATTGTCCAAATTTGTCACAATCTTGAAAACTAATTTCTTATATTAAAGCATCTTCAAATGTTAAATTATACACATATTATAATCTCATGTGATGTAATTTAGAAAAGTAACGTCAAAATCATATAATTTAACATTTAATGTCAAGAAACAATTATTCTAATATAAGAAAATAAAATTTAATCATTCTACAATCAAAGATATCTTTAGTACATTAATTTTTGTATGCATTAAAGTATATTAATGTTTGTTAATCTATTTAATTAAGTAGTAAGTGTTTAATACACTCTTTTATTAAAGATATTTTTAACTATATTTAAAATTCAAACCGGGTCTGGGTTTACAAGGCCTTGTCTAGTAAACCCAGACCCGACTCGATTTTAAATTTCGACAGAAGGTCTTTGTCCAAACTCGACCCAGATTTGTTAAAACATTATCTGAACCCTTTTTATTCTGGACCAAATAAAACTGCAGCGGGCCCGACGCGAAATTGTCAGCCCTAGTTGGAGTATATAATTCTCCATCAAAAATATAATAAGAATTGGTATGGTATATAAGTGGTGTAGATTGAATCCTAGCACATGCCTATTGGTTTTGTGCAAAAATAGGCTCCAACCCCATTTGTATAGCCACAAGTTCGTGTGTGACCCAATACTCTCCGGGCCCATAAATTTCTATATGGTATCAGAGCGTAGACCTAGTTGGGCTAGCGGTAGAGTCTAGACCCGTTTGTGAACCTAGAAGCCTATAAGAGTAGGCCTATGTTTGTCCAGGACCTCTAAAGAGTAGGCCTATGTCTGTATTTGACAAGTGACAACTAGTCCAGTCCTAGTTGCACTTGAGGAGGAGTGTTAGAGTATATAATCCCACATCAAAAATATAATAAGAATTGGTGTGGTATATAAGTGGTGTAGATTGGATCCTAGCACAAGTCAATTGGTTTTATACAAAAATGGACTCCAACCCATTTGTATACCTGCATTTGCATGTATGGCCAAACACTTTTGGACCAATAAATTTCTATAGCTAGATTTCTAGACCAAATTAAGGGGGCGTCGTTGAAGGTGTTTTTTTCTTTGTCAAAAGACCGTCGTCATTCAAATTAAAACCAATTCAGATGGGCTGACTCAAATTGCCAAAGTTGAAGGGGTTAATTTGAAATAGCTAGCAAAATTAAGTGTATATATAACCCACTTGCGTGACAAATTAATAGTTATCTCCAAGGATTGTTTAGGACATAATGACCCACTAGACAAAAAAAAAGCTTATTTAATTGACGCTTAATTATGATTTATTGTTCCCAAAGATTGGGTCAGGGCAGCAGATTTTCATTGGCAGAAAAATAGTAATGGTCGCTAATCCTTTTAACACTTTTTGTTAGTGGCTCACTAAAATGTGGATCAACTACTTTTGTTTGGTAGTCAATATATATATATATATATATATATATATATATATATATTGTAACGGCTCAATTAATAATTGTCATTATTTTATAACGTCATTGTAAACGTGGATGCCAGAGGGGATGTTCGTGGGTCCCACAGTGAGGCTAAAGTACGACCGTATCAGGTAAATAGTATTTTGTGTGTTGTTTTGTTTAATTTTGCGATATTTATGTTAAATAGGTTAACAACGTCGTGATATATGTAATTATATTTTAAATTGATGTGTGAGATTGTGTGTTGAGTATTCGCATCGATATGTGTGTCGACGCGGGTACCTTGTAGATTAAAGACGAAATTTTAAGTTGAGGAAAATATTACACACATAAAATAAATTAAATGTGACAAAATAGTAAATTGGTGGGCGCCTAGGGACACGCGGGGTCATGGTCGATACGCGTGAGTGGTACGTTAGTGTGCATGCCTGAGTACGCTCGTTGGCGCGCACGATGAAATTATAGGCGCGCGAAAATATAGGCGAATATATATTATATATATATGTATATAGGTAATTTAATATATATATATATATATATATATATTAAAATCAAAAAATTAAGAAAATAATTGTGAAATGACCAAAAAGGGCATGAACTTTGTAAAGAATTGTGGATATGGATAGGGGCATTTTGGTCATTTCACCCCAAAATGTTGATATACACCACACCGTCACCATAGTTTTTTTTTTTTTTTACTGTTTTTGATCAAAGTTGAGACCGAGAGGAGGGGGAAATCGAGAGAAATAGGAAGAAAGATTGAGCTCGTATTGGAGAGGCGGAAGAGGTGAGTCGTTGATGTTGTTGTTCTTGTTGTATGTTGTTGGCGGGTGTTGTAACGACCCTAAAAATTTAACCTATGCAACGTGTCAAAATAGGTGATACGTGAGCCCACGTCGTGGTACAGTCATCAATTCTCGGACGTCGACACCGAGGTATGTTAGTTTTGTATGATGTTTGTATTATATTATATTTCA
This sequence comes from Stephania japonica, assembly GCA_039657345.1. Classification (NCBI taxonomy): domain Eukaryota; kingdom Viridiplantae; phylum Streptophyta; class Magnoliopsida; order Ranunculales; family Menispermaceae; genus Stephania; species Stephania japonica. Next base: position 8,615,914 of record CM077559.1, on the reverse strand, counting down.
TTTGTACAATTTTAAGTTTTTAATGGGTAAAGGCGTTGTGTACGAGCGTTGGTAGCCCGGGGGAACAAATTTAATTAGAAACACTGACAAAAATATTAAATAAATAATAATTAAAAGGTTTTAAAGTCCGTTTGTTACGTTGGTACATTTGTGGTGACGCGATGAACAAAGTTAGTATTATGAGTCGGGTGCGAGAATACCCGAGGGAAACTTTGAGTGTTGCGTGAAATGGATGAGATCAAAAGACCAAAAGTCAAACAAAAGTCACCTATTGGAGTCATTAAAGTTGGTGGAGTTGACTGCGAAGTGACCAAAAAGGGCATTAAACTTGTAAAGGGCTTAGTTAAGGGTGAGGGGTATTTTGGTCATTTGACTAAAATACCCAAAATAACAACACGCCACCGTCACCACAATCCCTAATTTCGATCAAAAAAAAAAGGGAGGAAGAGAGGAATCGATCAAGAGAAGGAGAAAATAAGGAGAGGAAGGCGGCAGTTCGCGGAGACCGTGGACGCGACGTCGAGGCAAGATTCAGGTAAGGATTGATTTCGTTGTTGGTGTGTCGTTGTGGTTGATTTCGAGATTTGTTATCGAAGTTGTCGTTGAGGGGATGGTGGATTCAAATGGTGAAAAGGGTGGTGATGATGGTGGTTAAGTGTATGTTGATTGTTGTTTGTTGTATTGTTGTTAATGTTGTTAGAAAAGACAAAAAAAAAAAAAAAAAGAATGACATTGCTTTGTGTTTGCTTTGGACTTTCCAAAGCAAACACAAGAACGAAGAAGAAGAGAAACCAGGCGGGTCAAGGTGACCCGACCGGTTTGGTTCGGACAGAGTCGGACTTCGGTTTGGCCGGGTCGAGACCAGTTTGACCGGGTGGACCGGTCAAACCCGATTTGATCGGTCGGACCGGTCAAGCCGGTCTTGACCCGACCCATCCGGGTCGGGCAAGACCCGACCCGCGACCCACCTATATATTATATTAAGAAAAATTATTTATTTTGATTAAATATATTAAAATTGATTTTAATTGAAATAAATTCTAGAAAATAGGAAAAATTCAGGAAAAATTTTTAGAAAATTCCAGAAAATTATATTTTCATCAAATAAAGAGAAATTTGAGAATTTCTACGAAAAGTGAAATATTCGGGATTTTTGTGAGACGTTTTGTCGGGGTTTTACCTTAGAAAACGTTAAATTTGGCAAAAATAGCTAAAATTTTGGAAAAATCATAGGAAATTGATATAAATTGCATTATCAGGATTATTGTGCACACGGGGACCATAAGGGGCGTGTCAGAGTCCGTGTTAGCGCGAATTAGCTTGGATCGAGGTAAGTAAACCAGTGAGGAACACCACAGTATTTCTTGAGCTTTTAATTATTTTTTTGATATTGTTTCAATACTATATTGTCATTCCATTCCTTTTGAGTTGTCCTAAGGCAAGTGTGTCAAGCGTGATCCTTGCAGAATTTCGGGCTCGCGATGTATTATATTGGAGTTTACGGTTGGGGATACATGATTAGTTGTAATGACATATACGGGGTGAGATTTCTCCACCAGATTCTTTGGGGACTCTGCACTCGCGTAGGGTCTTAGAGGAGATCTCGTCCTCGACTCCTAGCCTTTGAGGAGATTTTGTCCTCGCTTAACGACTTTAATTGGTCGGGACCACTTGTGCCTTTCCTTGTATTCGGGACGTTCAATTTCGATTGCTTATGTATTTATTCACGGCTTTTATATATTCATGCGCTCCCCGTCCTTTTCTTTCTATCTCGCATGAATTTGTTTATTTATTTAATTCGAAATCTTTGTACTTATTGTTGTTCCTGCTTGGCGTTACTTACCTGGACTCGTCATTCTTGTGTTTGACCGAGTGCAGATCCGCAGTCTAGTAAAGGAAAGGCCGTGCAGTTAGGTGATATACTTTGAGCGGCCCTCCACTGCTGATATAGGTGACATTTTTTTTGTTGTAATAGCTACTTATTTTGTTTTTGTACATGGGGTAATGGGTTGAGAGATCTTTTTGGATATTATGACTTAGATGATTCTCTCATTGCTTTACATGGTATATATATGGTATACAGGGTTCCCACACCCTAGGTTTTTGTCCTAACTTAGAGATTTCGAAGTTGATTTATTAGTTGAGATTTATTGTTTCCACTTATTACTTTGATAACTCGCAAATTAATTGACTTCACTTTCAAATGATTAATAAATGATTGAATGGTAAGGATAGGCTCACTGGCCCCGCGCGACTCGTCGGGATTGGCTCGGGGGTTTGTGCGGGTCTAGGCCGGGCGGCGCCCGATTCTAGGGTTGTGGAATTTGGGGCCGTCACAGTTGGTATCAGAGCATAAAGGTTGAATAAAATACTGTTGAATTTAAATCATAATCCACTAAAACATAGGAAAGCAGAAGTTAGGATATTGTTTGAACTTAGAGTGGAACCCTATGAACTTAACTTAAGTCTTAGTTTGGAAGTGAGGAGAGTTGGGGAAAAGTCAGAACTTGTAATGTACATGCTATATTTGAGATGGTGTATTATTATTATATCGATTAGCTATTCACTGATTCGGAGATTTGCCTAATTGCAGACTGCGATGGCGGATCAGCCGGGTTCAGGTGATGATAGTGGGACGCCAGGTCTTAGAGGAGTCAGTATGGAGGAGTTCTAGATGTGGACTCAGAGGATTATGAGTCAAGATCATCGACTTGAGGAGATCTTGAGACTATTGAGAGCACCCCCTACAACGACACCATCTACGCCGACTACTTCCCAGTTGCCTACTGCACAGGAGACTGGTACACCAGCTACCGTGGCGACGTCGACAGCTCCTACTCTGATTTCAGCGATCTTGGAGACCATCGTAGCTCTCGATAGCACGGACAGGGGTTGTATTGCCTACTCAGACGGAGGTGATACCATCGACACCGAGTACGTCACTCACTGAGACGCCTAGTACCCCGACTACTCCGAGTACTAAGGCTACGCCAAAGGCGAGGCAGGCCAGAGAATTTCAGAGGCATCAGCCCAAAAAGTTCTACGGAGGTATAAATCTTAAGGCAGCAGAAATTTTTTTGAGAAGTCACGAAAAGATTCACGACATTCTTGCTACACCGACCCACATGCAGCCCAGTATATCTTCCGCCTCATTGTTCGGAGAGGCCGACGTCTGGTGGCGCACTACAGTGGCCACGAAGGGGAAGCCCCGAGATTGGGTTGAGTTCAAGGGGAGATTTGAGCAGAAGTACATTCCTCCTACGGTTCGTAACTTGAAGAGGACCGAGTTTCAGAATATTCGACGAGAAGGCGACGAGTCCGTGATGCAAGTACATGGACCGATATCTACGCCCGATGGAGTATGCGGAGGAAAGCAGACATGCGACGCCGACCGGACTTATTACTTTGTACACGGGCTACTTGATTCGATAGGTTCGATGGTAGTGACGACAGCTCCGAGCACATTACAGGCAGCGTATGAGAGAGCTATGGCCAGTGAGGGTTTTGGTAGTACACGCACGCGGGCACATGAGCTATTTCATCGGCACCTTCTCGTCGGGGAGGCCTTCGGGGGATGGTAGGAAGAGGAAGATATTCAGCGGTGGTCACGAGAGAGACCGAGCTCATAGTGTAGCATCAGTAGCATCTCCACCCACTGCAGCAGTTGTATCATCCACTCCGGCACGGAGTTATGCTAGTGTTCAGCCACCACAGTCTCAGTCGGGCCAGGATAGACAACAAAGCATCGAGGACCGAGGCGAGGCGGTGGTCGGGAGCGAGAGATATCGACACGAGGGACGACGACGCGATCGGGGTCGGGGACGAGTTCGGTCGAGCAGAGACAGGGACAGCGTGGTCCGCTTAGTTTAGGGTCCCAGAGGGGAGCATGTTTCGAGTGCGGACAGTTAGGCCACTTTGTCAGCGCTTGCCCACGATTGGGTCGAGGACAGCCACATAGCCGGGAGCAGGTTCATGCCATCTCCGCACCAGACGCGACTGCCTCACGGAACCTGATTGAGGGTACGGTTTACATTTGCAGTCGATTTATGCATACCATATTTGATTCCGGTTCTACAGTTTCTTTTATTTCGGGTAGTATGGTTGACGAGTTAGGGTTGAGACTATTCGATTAGAGAGACCCTTGATTCTTAGCACGATTCGCGTCGGGGGGACAAGATTTACCCGAATTTAGTGTGTGTAGATCGTCCTAGGTAGAGATAGAGGGACACACCTTACCCGAGACTGAGAGTGTTGGAGTTCCTAGAGTTCGATGCACTATTGGGCATGGATTGGTTGGGTACTTATCATGCACAGATTCACTGCTACGGTAAGAGGATCACGTTTCAGATTCTTGGGCATCCGGAGTTTAGCTTCCAGGGGACTTCGACCAATTTACCGATCACCAGGGGTAGAGTCGCCACTAGCGTAGATGTAGAGACATTCGCTGGCGTGTTGAGTACGACAGGCAGAGTAGAGACTAGGTTAGAGGATGTGCCAGTAGTATGCGAGTTCCCTGATGTTTTTCCAGCAGAGTTACCAGTCTTGCCACCACCTAGGGAGATAGATTTCATCGTTGACTTGGTCCCAGGGACCAAACCCATTTCAATTCCTCCGTATCGCATGGCTCCGAGAGAGCTAGATGAGCTTAGAGGACAACTCGACGAGTTGTTGGAGTTAGGCTTTATTCAGCCGAGTATGTCGCCTTGGGGAGCGCCGGTATTGTTTGTGAAGAAGAAAGACGACAGCTTGAGATTATGCATCGACTACAGACAGTTGAACAAGGTGACGGTGAAAAACAAGTATCCACTTCCTCCCATCGACGATTTGTTCGACCAGTTGACAGGTTCGCAGTGTTTCTCGAAGATTGATCCGAGATCGGGTATCATCAAGCGAGGATTAGAGCGAGAGGACATGGAGAAGCGCATTTCGCACACGATATGGGCACTACCAGTTTACAGTAATGCCGTTTGGATTGACTAACGCCCCAGCGATGTTCATGGATTTGATGCATCGAGTGTTGAGACAGTACTTGGACAGATTTGTCATTGTGTTCATCGACGACATCTTGATATATTCCAAGACTCGCGAGGAGCACGAAGAGCACCTTAGGTTGGTTTCGCGGACACTGCGAGAGCATCGATTATTCGCTAAGTTTAGTAAGTGTGAGTTTTGGTTGAAAGAGGTAGGATTCCTAGGTCACATTGTTGGGACCGACGGAGTGTCAGTGGACGCCGCTAAGGTCAGGGCGGTTAGCGATTGGCCTACACCGAGATCTGCGTCAGATATCCGTAGTTTTCTGGGCTTGGCAGGTTATTATCGGCATTTTGTACAGGATTTCTCGAGGATCGCGGCACCAATGACGCAGTTGACAAAGAAGGATGTCAAATTTCAGTGGAACGAGGACTGTGAGCAGGCGTTCAGGACATTGAAGGAACGACTGACTATCGCACCAGTTTTAGTTTTGCCCGAGTCAGGGAAGGGCTTTGAGGTGAACACCGATGCTTCTAAGATTGGTTTGGGTTGTGTTCTGATGCAGGAGGGTAAAGTGATTGCCTACGCGTCCCGACAGCTGAAGATTCATGAGAAAAATTACCCTACTCACGATTTGGAGTTGGCGGCGGTGGTTTTTGCATTGAAGATTTGGCGCCACTATCTCTACGGGGAGAGATTTGTCCTATTTACTGACCACAAAAGTTTGAAGTACCTCTTCACGCAAAAAGAATTGAACATGCGACAGAGGCGATGGCTTGAGTTCCTGAAGGACTATGATTTCTCATTGGAGTACCACCCGGGGAAGGCTAATGTTGTTGCAGACGCATTGAGCCGTAGAGGGTCAAACTCAGATGTTGTTATCTGCCACATGACGCACAATTACAGTTTGCTCGAGGCGGTTGAGAGGATTTGTACCGAGGACATTCCAACCGATATTAAAGTAATGATTTGCGGGCAGATGAGGACTCAGACAGTGTCGATACAGAGCGTATCAGCAGATAGACGAGCAGTATCAAAAGTTTTTAGAGCTGGCGCAGAGTTCAGATCATCCAGATTGGAGTCAGTCGACAGACTCATGCTTGAGATTTAGAGGACGACCGTGGATTCCATCAGTGGCTGAGTTACGCGATGAGATACTTCATGAGGCACACCGCTCACGATTAACGGTTCATCCAGGTAGGACTAAGATGTATGCAGAGGTGCGTCGTCTCTTCTGGTGACCAGGGATGAAGACCGATGTTGCTAATTTTATTATAGGGTGTGATATTTGTCAGCGTGTTAAGGCTGAGCATCGCAGACCTGGTGGGTTATTACAACCACTTCCTATTCCTCATTGGAAGTGGGAGCACATTGGAATGGATTTCGTCAGTGGGCTACCTCGATCTCGGCAACGACATGATCGCATCTGGGTGATTGTGGACAGATTAACTAAATCCGCGCACTTCATACCGATCTCGACCACACATCGGGTAGAAAAACTGGCAGAGCTTTACGAGAGAGAGATTGTTAGGTTGCATGGGGTATCGTTGTCGATTGTGTCTGACAGAGGGGCGCAGTTTACATCGCAGATACGGCGAGCATGCGAGCACGATACGGCACGAAGTTGAATCTTAGTACGCCTATCACCCACGCATGACCGATGGACGGTCGAGAGAGTTTGATCCAGATTCTCGAAGATATCTTTGAGGATGTGTGTGTTAGAGTACGGTGGATCTTGGGAGGAGTACCTTCATCTGTGTGAGTTTGCATATAATAACAGTTATCAGGCCAGTATCGGCATGGAACCGTTTGAGGCATTGTACGGGAGGCCGTGTAGATCTCCATCTTGTTGGGCAGAGCCCGAGGATGTGGCAGCGATTGTGCCGGAGATTGTGGTAGATCACACAGAGAAGATACGCCAGATCTGTTTAAAATTGAAGGGTGCGCAGGAGAGACAGAAAAAGTATTATGACTTGTACCACGGGGAGTTAGAATACCAAGTCGGGGACTTTGTATATCTGAAAGTCTCTCCATTGAAGGGGCACAAGAGATTTGGGATCAAGGGGAAACTTGCGCCGAGATTCATTGGTCCGTTCAGAGTGGTGAAGCGGGTAGGCAAGGTCGCGTACGAGCTAGAGTTACCACCTCTGATGTCAGGAATCCATCCTGTCTTTCACATATCAATGTTGTGACTGGATAGGTCCAGGGAGGGCCGACGACCGACAGTAGATTTGAGCCAGATAAACCTGAGGGAGGATGTTACATACGACGAGCAGCCTATCCAGATCTTAGACCGTAAGGTCAAGATTCTGAGGAACAAGGAGATCCCATCAGTCCTCGTCAAGTGCAAGCACCATGGGGACGAGGAGCTGACGTGGGAGCTGGAGTCATATATGCGCGAGTGTTTCCCCTACCTCTTTTGAGTTCGGTAAGTCTTTCCTTTAATTTCGTTTAAATTTCGAGGACGAAATTCCAGTTAGTTGGGAAGACTGTAACGACCCTAAAAATTTAACCTATGCCACATGTCAAAATAGGTGATACGTGGGCCCACGCCGTGGTACAATCATCAATTCTCGGACGTCGACGCCGAGGTATGTTAGTTTTGTATGATGTTGGTATTATATTATATTTCATTTGTGCAATTTTAAGTTTTTAATGGGTAAAGACGTTGTGTACGAGCGTTGGTAGCCCGGGGGAACAAATTTAATTAGAAACACTGACAAAAATATTAAATAAATAATAATTAAAAGATTTTAAAGTCCGTTTGTTACGTCGGTACGTTTGTGGTGACGCGACGAACAAAGTTAGTATTATGAGTCGGGTGCGAGAATACCCGAGGGAAACTTTGAGTGTTGCGTGAAATGGATGAGATCAAAAGACCAAAAGTCAAACAAAAATCACCTATTGGAGTCATTAAAGTTGGTGGAGTTGATTGCAAAGTGACCAAAAAGGGCATTAAACTTGTAAAGGGCTTAGTTAAGGGTGAGGGGTATTTTGGTCACAACACGCCACCGTCACCACAATCCCTAATTTCGATCAAAAATAAAATGGGAGGAAGAGAGGAATCGATTAAGAGAAGGAGAAACTAAGGAGAGGAAGGCGGCGGTTCGCGGAGACCGTGGACACGACGTCGAGGCGAGATTCAAGTAAGGATTGATTTCGTTGTTGGTGTGTCGTTGTGGTTGATTTCGAGATTTGTTGTCGAAGTTTTCGTTGAGGGCATGGTGGATTCAAATGGTGAAAAGGGTGGTGATGATGGTGGTTAAGTGTATGTTGATTGTTGTATGTTGTATTGTTGTTAATGTTGTTAGAAAAGACAAAAAAAAAAAAAATGAATGACATTCTTGTGTTTCTTTGGACTTTCCAAGAACACACGAAGAAGAAGAAGAGAAACCGGGCCGGTCAAGGTGACCCGTCCGGTTTGGGTCGACCGGGTCGACTCGGTTTGGCCGGTCGACCGGGTTTGACCCAGTGGACCGGTCAAACCCGATTTGGTAGTAGACCGGTCAAGCGGTCTTGACCCGACCAGCCGGGTCGGGCCAGACCCGACCGCGATCCACCTATATATTATATTAATAAAAATTATTTATTTTGATTAAATATATTAAAATTGATTTTAATTGAAATAAATTCCAGAAAATAGGACAAATTCAGGAAAAATTTTTTAGAAAATTCCAGAAAATTATATTTTCATCAAACAAAGAGAAATTTGAGAATTTCTACGAAAAGTGAAATATTCGAGATTTTTGTGAGACGTTTTGTCAGGGTTTTACCTTGGAAAACGTGAAATTTGGCAAAAATAGCTAAAATTTTGGAAAAATCATAGGAAATTAAGGAAATTGATATAAATTGCATTATCAGGATTATTGTGCACACGGGGACCATAAGGGGCGTGTCAGAGTCCGTGTTAGCGCGAATTAACTTGGATCGAGGTAAGTAAACCAGTGAGGAACACCACAGTATTTCTTGAGCTTTTAATTATTTTTTTGATATTGTTTCAATACTATATTGTCATTCCATTCCTTTTGAGTTGTCCTAAGGCAAGTGTGTCAAGCGTGATCCTTGCAGAATTCCGGGCTCGCGGTGTATTATACTGGAGTTTACGGCTGGGGATATATGATTAGTTGTAATGACATATACGGGGTGAGAGTTCTCCACCAGATTGCTAGGGACTCTGCACTCGCGTAGGGGTCTTAGAGGAGATTCTGTCCTCGACTCCTAGCCTTTGAGGAGATTTTGTCCTCGGCTTAACAACTTTAATTGGTCGGGACCACTTGTGCCTTTCCCTTGTATTCCGGGACGCTCAATTTCGATTGCTTATGTACTTATTCACAGTTTTTATATATTCATGCGCTCCCTGTCCTTTTTTTTTCTATCTGCATGAATTGACTGTTTATTTATTTAATTCGAAATACTGTACTTATTGTTGTTCTTGCTTGGCGTTACTTACCTGGATTCGTCATTCTTGTGTTTGACCGAGTGCAGATCCGCAGTCCAGTAAAGGAAAGGCCGTGCGGTTAGGTGATATATTTTGAGCAGCCCTCCACTGCTGATATAGGTGACATTTTTTTTGCTGTAATAGTTACTTATATTGTTTTTGTACATGGGGTAATGGGTTGAGAGATCTTTTTGGATATTATGACTTAGATGATTCTCTCATTGCTTTACATGGTATATATATGGTATACAGGGTTCCGACACCCTAAGTTTTTGTCCTAACTTAGAGATTTCGAAGTTGATTTATTAGTTGAGATTTATTGCTTCCGTTTATTACTTTGATAACTCGCTAATTAATTGACTTCACTTTCAAATGATTAATAAATGATTGAATGGTAAGGATAGGCTCACTGGCCCCGCGCGACTTGTCGGGATTGGCTCGGGGGTTCGCGCGGGTCCAGGCCGTGCGGCGCCCGATTCTAGGGTTGTGGAATTCGGGGCCGTCACAGGTGTGGTGATGTGGTGGATCGATGGTGGCGGGGTGGAGCTTGGGAGCTCGGACGAACTGCAAAAGCAGTTCGTCCGAGGAGGGAGACGACATCCATGTCGTCTCCCCTCTCCCTCTCCCTTTCCCAAGTGAAGAAAAAAAAGAAAAGCTGTTGGAACAGAGCGTTCAAACGCTCTGTTCCAACGAGGAAGAAGAGGGCCGGTTTGGTCCAGTTCGGCTTGTCCCTAAATAAAAAAAAATAGTTTTGAAAAAAAATTCTGAAAAATTCATAGAAAATTCATATAAAATAGGAAAATTTTAGAATAATTATATTTTGATCAAATAAAGGAATTTTGGGATTTTCTCGGAATGTTGGCGAGATATAGTTGGGGTTTTAGCTTCGAAAAATGAGAAATTGACATAATATATTAAATTGAAGCTAATTTAATGATAAATGGTAATAGGTATAATTCAGGTGATAATTTGATTTGTTGGGTGTTATTGGAGCTGAGCCAGGTTTGGTTTTCGTAACGTGGAGTACGGATTGAGGTGTGTAATATCCCAATTGAACTTCACTTTAGTATTTGCTGTTCTATTTATTTGAATTTAGTCCTATTTATTCATTACTCTATTTTATTATTGCTTTACGGTGGCCGAGTACTCACACCTGGTGTCTTTACGGTAGTGGAGTTACTCATACCTGGTGTCTTTACGGTGTTGAGTTCACTCCCTACCTGGTGTTTATTCGTTACGGGGCATAGAGTCCACTAAGTCATAACACTTGTTGAGGCATACGCCGGTGAATAGGCTACTCGTATATGATAGGCTTGTGTGGGTGCGCCGACCACCTAGAGGGTTCAGGGTCACCAGTTAAAGGTGTTTTCATGGGCTGTGCCTGGGTAATAGCCCGAAGTATGACTTAATCTGATTTTTAATGTGCACGTACTTTGCTTCGCTACTATATTTATGCATGCGATGATCTTTTACAGTTGACTGTATTCTTTTGTTCTGCATGTTTATTTATAGTATTTTAAATTCCAGCATTTTATTTACGTAATTATTTGGGGAATTTCCTTAGGATTACTCACTCTGGACTCGTCATCTGCTTTTTGTGATGACTTGAGTGCAGATCCTGGTACGAGTCGAGGGAAGGGCAAGCTTGAGGACTACGTAGATTGACAGCTTTATCCCTACTCGTATATTTGTTTATTTTTCTTGTTTTATGCTGGGTTTTGGGTTTTGAGAGGTAATTATGTGTATATAAATTGTAGGTTATATTTTTGATATTTTGAGGATCTCTGATGATATGTATATGATGTACATTTGGTATGGTTTCCACTTAGGTAATAAGCTCATAAAATACATGTTAAATCTTTATGATGTTAATTTAATTTTCTATTGCGTAATTTGAGGTTAAATGATATTAAAGGAACCTAAGTTAACTTGAATCAGTAATTATTAACAAATAACATCAAAGTTAACAGGAAATTGATTGATAAGGGATAATTGGGCGTGGGACACAGCTGGCGGTTAAGTGATCAGTTGTGGGCCCGCGTGGCCTCCCGTGGCGGACCAATGTGGAAATTGGGGCCGCTACAGATATAACATAAGATTTGGGGTGCACACGGAATGGATCCAGTCCAATTAGGGTCAATCTCCAATCTAATCCAATAATTGCGAATTAAAAAATTATAGTCCAATCTAGTCCAAATAATTCATTAATCCAATCAATCCAATTTGCAAAATGCGGATCGGACTGGATCAAGTTTCGCGGATTGACCTTTTTATATCCAAAGATTTATTAAATTAGACTTAATCATATGAAGCACACAAATCATACATTTCATGAATGATAAATTAACAAATACATCCCGCAAAATATGCAACAACATCTTTTATCATTTTCACTATTTGAAAAGTAATTTCAAACTAGTGAAGTGGACTTATGTAGTCTTTTCTTTGCACTTTTGGAATAATCTTTCTCCTCAAGGACCTCAACTACATCAAAAGATGGTGATGAATAGCTAGACCCCTTGTCAAGTGTATAATTAGTAGGGCTGACAATTTGGATCATGAAACGTTTAACATGATACGACACAACGTGTAATAAACATGTCATGGGTTTGACATAAGTGAGTCTGGGTCATAAACAAGTTAACCTATTTATACACAACTAATAAATGAGTCATTAACATGTTAACTTGTTTGACTCGTTTATAACTCACTTAACACGATTAAGGAATGATCTCTAAATAATAAATATGTAATAATAAATAAATTATTGCAAAATTCACCTATTTGAATACATGTTAATAACAAGATTTATTTTTTATTTGCATACATCTTTGTCCATACTAAACTTTATTTTTAGAGGAAATACTTATTTTACTTTTAATGTATTATTTAGGTTTAAAGTTTTATTAATAATTATTTATTAAAAATATGAAAATTTATACATTTTTTGGAAGATTCTTGTTGTCTTGTATATGTTATTTGTTACGAGTCATTTTCTCTTCATTATTAACACTAAAGAGTAAAGACTTGAATTAAAAAATAAAGTAAAACTTAAGACTACATCTCCATTATATTTTTAAAAATGTAGTAAATAAATTATAAAAATTTAAATAAATTAAATTTTTAAATAAAATATTTAATAAGTATATGACACGAATACCGACATGTTTATAACACGACCCACTTAGACACGAAAACGATTAACACGATTATTAACACGATTAATAAACATGTCATGTCATGAGTTTGCATTATATGAGTCATGACTTGTTCAAGACACGACACGTTTATGACTCGCCGACACGAATTGTCACCCCTAATAATTAGGCATTAGGTTTGCATCAGAGGTGAAAGTAGTTGATTGCGCCCACTCTCTTTCATTTTGTTCATCGTGGATTCATGGCCTACAAAAAAAATTATTAGCAAGAGTTACGAAAGATTGAACTGGCCAAAATAAAAAAACAAACAATGGACTGTGAATGGATCATCTTCCACAAATCAACGCTAATTCGAAAGATTGAATCGAAAAAAAAATAAAAAATTACTTTTTGATGCGATTGCACTGTTGAGTGAAAAATGGAGAAACTTGGAGCCCTAGAAAGTGTGCAAGATGGGAGAGGACGTTGGAGGCTCAAAGTCGGACGTCGAAGGCTCGTAGTCAAAGTTGGCCGTCAGAGCCCTAGAAATAAGAGAGAGTTGCAGATGAGAGGGGGAGGGAGTGTAGCACGAATGAGAGGGGGAGAGAGAGGTGCGGAGGGAGGGTGCGGAGGAGAGGGACAGACACGGACAAAGGGGGTAGGGAGAGGCGAGATGTGGACATAAGGGGGAGGGAGGGACGAGGCGCGGACACAAGGATTGATTGTAGGGCAGAGCCGCGAATGAGATTGGAAAGTGTAGCGCGGATGAGAGAGAAGAGGGGGTGTCGGTTGTTTTTGTTTTGGTATAATGAGTTAAGGTTTTAGTTTAGAGGTGATATTTATATGTTCTTATGTAGTAAACGAATTAGATTGGATTGGATCCGCAGTTTTTCATTGAAGAATTTGTAATTCAATCCAGTTCCAGCTGGATTAATAATTTTTCAATTCAATCCAGTTCAAGGGATAAAAAAATTGATCAAATTAGTGATAATTGTTCAAGTTAGACCAAATCTACGGATCATGTCAATCTGTGTGCACCCCTACATAAGATATTGGAAACCAATTACTTTGTTTTACGTGTTCATCACATAAGATATTTGTGTTGAAACCAATTATTTTTTGAGTAGTGCTATTTGGACGTGTTCAAAACTTTTTTTAATTTCAAATACACCCTCGAGCAATTAATGAAACAACCATAATCACTTGTAAAATTCTTATTATACCCCTTAAATATGTATAAAAAAATTTAAAAATCTCCCTATGAATCCGGACTTATGAGTCCAAGTAGATTTATTGTTATTTTTTATCTTGACTCTCGGGCTACTCTACAAAGAAAATAAAATATGTTTAAAATCTTAATCCAACAAATAAAGAAAAAAAAGTTAGCCATGCAGTATCACGTGAATTGACAAATAGCATTCACACGCTTAAAAGTGATTCTAATTGTTTGTGATTGGCTATATTTGAGCATGTTTCTTCATGCTATTGGTTCTATCTCATATTAAGTTGGCGTGATATTTTAATAAGAGAAACATCATTTCTCCTAAGTAAAAGTGGGTGAGTAAAAGTGGGTGTAGGTTGTTTTTCTTTAAAAGGTCAATATATATTAGTAAATGCGTAAATTTTATATGGAAAATGAGAAATTCAAAAGTCGGGGAGACTTTATATCGGGGTTTTACCTCGAAAAATGTAAAATTGACATAATATGTCAAATTGAAGCTAATTTAGGGTTCAGGGTTTAGGGTTTAATTCAGGTAATAGGTATAATTCGGGTGATAATTTGATTTGTCAGGTGTTGTTGGAGCTAAGCGGGGTTTGGAATAGGTATATATATTCATTCAAAATTTATATTTACGGTTTTAGGGTTTAATATATTCATATATATTACACTAAACCCTAAATTAACAACAATACAAAATTTATATATCATAAACCCTAAATTCATATACAATGAATTCATACATTCCTAATTCATTCCGGTTGGTGGTTGCTTAATACATTTTACGGCACCAATGAATTAATACATTCCATACATTCCAATAGAATTTAATCAAATTTGAATACATAAACTCAGTGTATCAATAATTGTCTCTTTCCATATCAATACAAAAAAAAAATAAAAATAGGAGAACACAAAATAAGTTTCCAAAAAAATCATCATAAAAATACACTCCATTCATTATATATACCATAGTTTCCTGCAAAAAAAAGAAAAAGAAAAAGAAAATAAGTTAAACTTTGAGGTATGCAAAATTGATATTCACATATATATAAAAGTCATATATTTTATGGAAAATAACCTATAATAAAGAACAAATCATATTTATTTCAATACAAAAGAAAAAATAAGTCACAACAAGTAAAATTAATTAACAGTTAGTATATAACTACAAGAAATTTGCATATTAATGACATTTAAAAACTGACGTTAAAAGTATAAGACGACAGTTTTCAACAGTCATAGAATGGGGGTGTTGTGGAAAGTATTTACTTACAATGACAACATATTTAGTGTCATCTTTAACGTATAATGACACTTAAAAACTGTCATCGTAACTATACAATGACATTGAACAACTATCATAAAAGAGCTTTAACGACAATTTTTAAATATCATTAAAATTGTATGACAAATAAAAAATAATCAATAAAAACTATTCAAGTGATACAACATATTAAACAATCAAATTCATTGCGCTAAAATTAAAATACCAACAATATCTAAATTCAAATTCAAATTCAAATAACAATTTCAATATTGTAGCAACTAAAAGCTACACCATGTATTTTCAAAAAAAAAAAGCTACACCATATATTTTCAAAAAAAAGAAAACTACGCATGTAACAATTACATATGAATGCAACATGAGAAGACAAATACACCTTCAAATTCGAATTTGCAACTTTTCTTTTTTGCAACCTGTCCAACAAAAATAAAAAAATCAATAATAGTGTAGCATATCTTTTGATCGAAGAACATTGAGGGGAAAAAATTCAAATGAGCTCAACCAAAATGACAACCCAAAAAGTACCAAATTTTTGTCAAAAACTCTAATGAACACAAAAAACTTGGTCTTCTCATCAACTACGTTACAACTAAATATCTAACAACAACAGATAAGTTTCTCACCTTCCAAACAAAATCATCAAATCATGACCACAATAAACAATCTTACAAACCACATTCGGAATGCTTAAAATTAAGTTAATAGAAGAAATAAACTTTTACAAATGGTTAGGCAATAAGTGAGTTCTACAAATGCTTCGAATGATAGAAACTAACTATGACTGAAACTTTTTTTTTGGTAGGATTATGACTGAAACTTTAAGTTCTCAATCCTATGCATCCCTCTTTCGAAGGGTTACTGCAAACGAGCAAACAAACAATTCTAATGGTTCTTAATTTGTTACATCACAACCCATAAAGGAAAAAACATTATAAGCAGGGATTTTACATATCAAACAAAAGAAACGAATTTGAAAACAAACATTAAAGTGGTTTGAGGGCTTTACACGATTAGAGATGGCATATGACTGTGTTCAGATAAACCATCCAATTGTGTGTGCGCTCACACTTACATCAGCATCCACAATTGGGTACTCCATTGTGTTTCGAAAACTTAATCGATCGCCTTTTTGAAAGAGATTGCCAAACTGTTGGGGAGCGCTTGAAAGAAAATAAATGTGACCAAGCTGTGATTAGCAGATAATTAAGGTTAAC
Source organism: Stephania japonica (assembly GCA_039657345.1). Classification (NCBI taxonomy): domain Eukaryota; kingdom Viridiplantae; phylum Streptophyta; class Magnoliopsida; order Ranunculales; family Menispermaceae; genus Stephania; species Stephania japonica. Next base: position 8,599,647 of record CM077559.1, on the reverse strand, counting down.
TAACATTGCTAGACAAATTAGCATGGGAACAAGGTAAAAGCTCAATGTCACAAACCAAAAGCACTACCCAAATCCGATGCATCCTCTAGTGAATTTCTCGATGTCAAAACGCTATGCATGGCTCACGCAGTTCTTAATCAACCAACGAAGAAGAAATTAATGTTTCGCGGTAAAAAAAAGGGAAGCAATAAACACGTACATGAATCCAGTCTTAGTTCTTGTGTATGTACATGCAAGCCCACCTACACACGAAAACACGTACATGAATCCAACCCTCAATTTTTCAAATGAATCATCAACACTCAGAATGAGCAGATAAAGCTCCCAATAAATGCAACATGCAAACATTTATTCACCCAAGCTTATACTTGTCCTGCATATCAACCAAACTGAAGATACGTTGCATTTTAAGAAGTGATAAGACACTTACCAATCAAAGTAATAAAGTAACAAGAATGGTGTGACATGGGGGCACCGACATAGTACCCCAAGATTCATCCTAAATTTTCATTACTAAATATCAACGAACAAAATCGCTTTTGATGCTTTTCTTTTTTTTAACCAATTGAAAAGGAATGCATGTTACTAGGATGACTTGTGCTTATAGTTAAAATGAATGGACATTAAGTGTTCAAATTCTTAGAATTATTTAGATGTTTGAAACTGATATGATTAATTATCTTCTCCTAGGACCCATTTAATCATTTGTATGATTTTATCTTATTTGTGAAGGAATTAGTAGTTCCACTATTTGGAAAGAACACATCATTACCTATTTAACGCGCAATAGGAAAAAATCAAGGATAACTTCACTACCAATGTGTCCTCCAATATAACGGCGAAAGGCATAAATATTAGATGAAACAAAATTAAATCATACCTTCTCTAAGGACGAGAAGTACTTCTGAGGAAGATTCTGTTCAGCACGCATGAGGGAATATCATATTATGTCAAGTGCAGAAACCTCAGTTTCCAAGTCACTATTATCTGCATATCACCTTCTAATTATTAGTACATGTTTTGAAATATTTTAAAAGAGTTCTCAAAATATTTCAAAGCATTACTATAACCTTCTAATAATAAAAGAATTGTTCATTATACTTATAAATTTGTTATGAGCATCTAATAGAAATGTTCCCTCCCCTGCACACCTACCATATAAGGTTGTAAACCCAAATATACATTATGTTCATTTGTTTCTCTTTGTTATAAATCATTATATCATATCATATCATTATATCATATCATATCTAATATACATTCTGTTCATTTGTTTATCTTTATAAGAAAACGAGACTATCACTCAAAACCACAGAGAAGAAGGCAAAGATGATGCGATATATACTTTAAGGATCCTAATAAGCTTTTTAAGAACTAGGGCCTAGTCAATTTTGTCTCAAATCGCCTAGGCCTCACCGTGCAATCATTGGTCAGGGTAATCTAAGACATCCAACACTATTAAAAACATGAATGAATAGATCGTTGAAATAGAAAATTATATCAATTCACACATACAACTAACAATGGCACAAACAAAGCTGCAATGTATAAGGATAACACTAATGTGGCTACCATTTGACAAGTTCAAAACATACAGTTCAGCTCGAGCCTGCATAATGGCTTTGTTTAAGAATTTAAACATTGACAAGTCATATAAGTCATTGATACCTATAATTAACAAAAAACAGTTATGGTCAAGTAGTTTCTTACGGCAATCGCCTCTGCTCTTGGATCCAAGAAAGTAACGCTATCATGATCCCTTGTATGGAGATATAAACATAAATCCAAAGCAGTCGGCTTTCTACCGAATTTCTTCTCCTATAAAATATGTTTAACTTAAAATTAAGTTTGAAACTTATATGAATCTAATGTATACATATGTATGTATGTATCTATGTATGTATGCCCCAAAACATACCAGTCTCAACGAATGCTCATAGATGGATATGGCTCCACCTCCGTACATAGACGAACCCGAACCAGGTCCCCCCACCTCTGATCTTCGGTTTCGGTTCGCTTGTTCTGACTTTGCTTTATATTCTGGAGTAGACCGCATCTTCTTGTAATGCTAAAAAACCTCCAGAGATACATGTGCTGGTTTTGTCGGCTTCCTCACCATCTTACTAACAAAGTCAGCGTAACGAGTGGAAATTTGCCTGTCGTACAAACGTCTGACCATAGCGTCATCTGATCGTCTCCAATCGAAATGAGTCTGTAGTAATAGAAAGTCAAGTCTTCAATATATGCTAAGTAAAAGAAACTTAATTTTCTTATTTAAAAATCTCTTACCGCCCAATCGTTAAAATATTGCTCCTTGATATGGTTTGGAACCGTATCCCAACAGTAGCCATCCTTATGTAAATCGAATTTATATATCCGCGTCATTTGCTTTGATACTTCGGATGACGGATGCAAGAAAGTACCACTACATTTTTACAAAAAAAAGTTAGACCAATATTATAGTAAGTTCATTAAACGTAAGTATATATACGTAATAATATTTCATTGACTTACAATTCTTTCGTAGTTTTTACGGTCAAAAACACCCGCCCCGCGTCTCGGTCATCATTACTTCTACGTCTCGGGGCTCTAGTTGGCTCATCGTCTTGTTGTGATCTACGTGAGGCACCACTAATAGATGGCTCACTCGAAGGGTGGCTTGAAGTATTGGACGAATGTGATGCATGCTCGACATGATCATGACTCCTCGATGGGGAGGCATGCATACTAGAGTCGAAGGAAGCGATCGTGACATGCTGGTAGTACTGCTGATGGGAGGGAGATGCGTGGGTAGATTCTCTAGAAGTTACGTGACCAGCGATAGGTGGAGGGAGTTGTGACGCCAATTGAGAGGAGTAAGCCTGTAGAGTGGTTGGATCATCGGGGCCAAATAAAGATGGGCCCAATGGCTGAATGAGAGGGGCCTGGTGGGGGTGTTGCGCATAAGGCGGACGAGAATACTGATATAATTGTGATTGATGGTGTTGCTGAGAAAGCATTTCTTGGACAAAAAGTTGTTGACGGTAAGCTAATTGCTATTGAGCAAGCTGTTACGGAGTGAGTTGCTCTTGAGGCTCAGCATCATCAGCGGGATATCGTTGTAGCGAACGATCCAAGTCGCGAGATGGACGATCTCTGCGACCACCAAATCGTCTGCTGGATCGTCCCCTAGATCCGTCCCCAGATGACGATGCATAATTTCTGCCTGACATGACTTTTTCAAGGTTCAAGAGTAAGAAACAAATGTAAATGTCATAATCAATTATTACGAAATGAACAAACAAATGTGTAACTAAATTTACTAATTATGTTTGATTTCTTAAACCTACTTAAATGAGTATGTCATGGTTCGTTGTCACTATTTTCACCAACCACTAATTTATTTATTCAAAAATGACTCCGTATAGAATGGTAAAGGCATATGGACAAGCTAATAGACTAATCAAGTCGAGTACAAAGTCCATAGTCTCATTCAACTCTCTAATCCTAATAGCATGCTATTTAAAGCTCATTTACCATTAAAAACATCAAATGAAGACATAGAGCACACGAAAGGATACAATGAAAGCATCAAAAAAACAATATCATGATGAACAAGTTCAAACAGTGAAGATTATCAACAAATATCAATATATTAGAGTACAAAGGCACCATATAGTCACAAAGACTGCCAATCAATAAGTAATAAAAGGAAATGAAATGCAATTCAAAGTATCATCAGGTATACTCACTTTTATGCAAATAAGTGGATATGAGCATACCTTAAGGTTGATGCTTGATTGTATATAACTAGATCGCTTTCTTGATGATGAATAACCTCCTAAGGACTACAATTTCCAGCAAATAAAAGTCCCCAATTGTGGCGGCCCCAATTCCCACATTGGTCCGCCACGGGAGGCCACGCGGGCCCACAACTGGCCACGTAACTGTCAGCTGTGTCCCACGCCCAACTAAGCATCATTATCAATTAATTCAGCCTAAGTTAGTCATTAATTAACATTTTAATATTTGTAAACAATGGAAGCTTAAAATATGTCATTTTCTCAAATTATAGAGCATTAATCCTATGTGGAAAACCCCGGTAAAGTACACTCGTATTCAACATAACAAAATGTGATACACTCATGCACCGGTATCTCAAAAAAGTCCCCATAAACCCAAAAATAAGTCAATACAAACAAAATAAAAAACATACAAGACGAACTCCGTCGGTGACAAGGTCACGATAGTCGCAAGAGTCTCCTTGCCCCCGGTCGTAGTAGATCCCGCACTCAATCATCACAAGAAGTAGATGACGAGTCCAGTGAGTAAAACCAGAAGTACACAAACCAGCATTTATAATAAGTGAAGCCAATAAAGCTGTTAAATAAACATGCGCAATAAACAAAAACCGTAATTAAGACGCATGCATGCACATAACATCGATAAACAACAAATAATGGATGTGTGCCGTGTAGAGATCGAACCCTAATCCGGACATCGGCATTCCCCGGTGGCTTCTCCAACCCCTCACCGGTCCGAACCCTTATTCGTCCCTATTGTCCAGCCTACCCAAGTCCGCCCACACATCACAGAGTAAACCAGAAGATCCAGCGGTGAATAACAAAACCAACCGTGCAACATAGGTATGAACATGGAAATAGAGTAAACAACGATAAACAATAGTAGCTGGAATCAAATGAAATCAAATAAATAAACACTCGAGTGTGTTTCTTAAGGGTTTTACTTACCTCAACCGTACTCCAATTACTCGATATACGTCCCGGTCTAATCCCGCTCTCGCCTCGAGATACGCGCACGACACCCGACTATGGTCTCCTAAGTCCCTGGTGTCCGAATAAGTCATTTTATGTGATTTAGCATCAAACTAATTGATTTTATATCGTGACAATAAAAATTAGAATTTCATTCCAATTTTTAGTTGTAGCACGTTCTTTCGAGTTACACAGGGGTGCCAACCACCCCAAAAGTCTTGAAATTCACTTTTTCAACCATTTTCTAATTTCTCACATTTTCTCGATTTTTAAGAATTTTTCCATAATTTTTCCTATTTTTCGGATTTTCTTTTCCATTTTTCTTTATTTTCTTTTTTTTTTTTTTTTTCTTTTAATTTAAGGGCGGTTGGTTTCACGAACCGCCTTCTTCTTCTTCTTCCTCAAGAGCGAGCGTCTGCTCGCTCGTTTTTTTTTTTTTTTTTTTTTTTTTTTTTTTTTTCATTTATGAATCGAGAGAGGGAGAGGGAGAGGGGAGAGGGAGAGGAGAGGGAGGGGGAGAACGACATGTTGTCGTCTCCTCTCGACGAACTGCTCTTTGCAGTTCGTCGTCGAGCTCCCAAATTCCACCCCGCCACCACCAAACCACCACATCCGCCAACACCACCCTCCAAAAATGAACACAAAAACACAACAATAAACAACATAACAACTCACCTCGTTTGCCTCTCCACCACGAGACCACCACCTCTCCTCCTCTCTGCCTCTCGCTCCTCGTCTCGTCTTCTCTTTTCTTCTTCTTCTGGTCGATCAAAATGTGGAAAATAGTGGTGTCGGTGGTGTTTATCCACATTTTTGGAGTGAAATGACCAAAATGCCCCTCATGTCTATTTCTTTCCTTCTTTCCTTCAATACCCTTTTTTGTAATTTTGCATTTTCTATTTTATTTTTCTGATTTTTAATATATATTTATATATATATATATATATATATATTAAATTCCTTATATACATATATATAAATATATATATACATACTCACCTATACTTTCGCGCCTAGAATTTCGTTGTGCGCGCCGACGAGCGTACTCGGGCGTGCACACTACACTACCACCCACGCGTGTCGACCACGACCTCGCGTGTCACTAGGCGCCCACCAATTTACTATTTTTGTCAAATTTATTTTATTTTTATCGAACTAAACGCATTCCCCGGCCTAGTGTTCCCGTCGCTCGCCCTTCCGGTTCCCGCGTCCGCACGCATCTTTAGGCGAATACCCGACACTAAATCTCACCCGATCTAAACAATATTAAACCACACCTGCGATGTAATGAGTCATAGTCTAGTCATTATCATCACAGTTAGTCAAACAATCAGTCAAAAATAATATTTCCCGCCCAACCAGGCGTATCTTCGCCAGTCCGTGGTGTCTCCGTGGACCTAAGTTGGCGTCCACGTCTGAAAATACGCGAATAACGGCCTTAGTAAAATTTGGGCCGTTACACCAATAGCTCTGAATTTTTTTATTGAAAACAACATGCAAATGTGAAGCAAAAAGGCTAGGAGTTTGTATTTATAGTTCTTGCCTTTCATCCAAATGTACAACCCCATATCCATGACATCTAAGGGATCCTAAACACTCCTATCAACCCACTCATACAAAGGTATGATGCAGCTCTATCGACGTCGACGTTGCTCCTTCCTGTGGCAAACCGGTCGTACTCTATTTTGACGTGGATTTCTCCGTGCTTGTACGTCCGGCTGAGTCTGTTGAGCTCGATGACTCGACTGAACTTCTTCCTCGTGTTGGCTCGATTGACCTCTACTACCAGTGCTATCAAAGATAGGGGGTTGAACCATTCCAACATACTGACTTCCTGTATGTGGTAGGGTGAAAGGAACATGAGGTGGCATGCCTAATAAGGACCTGAATGAGCCATCTCCACTATATGGAATATTGTAGTTATAATATGGCGGTGTAAATGGACTCGGCATGTATTGAGGCAATGAACCATGCATTGAATGTGTAGGCATTCTATGGATGAACACTCACGCTCGGTTTCCTAGGCAAAAACATATTGAAGGTCACCCAAGAGGGGGGGTGAATTGGGTTACCGAGAGTTTATCACCTTTTTAAAACTTTAAGAACAAATAATAATGATAATGCATACACCAATGAAAAATGTCAATGCTATGCAATCAAGAAGGGGGTAGAAGAGATGGAAATAAGACACACGATATATAGTGGTTCGATCCAACCGATCTACATCCACTACCTAACCTCCCCGGTTAGGATTTTCAACCCCCACTTATATTATCAATAAGTGTTACAACCTAAGCCAACTAGCCTAGTGAATGCCTAGCCTCAACTAGGTCTTTTACACGATGCCTTACCACAATAAGGTCTTATACAACCACCTAGCCGCAACTAGGATTTTCCCCACCTAGACCCACCTAGGAATTTTCCCACCTAGCCGCAACTAGGATATATGCCTAGCCTCAACTAGGTCTTCTCTTTCGACTTAGATTCCACTAAGTCTTACAATCAAGATTTGAATACAATTGAAATATACTTTACAAAGTAAAGTGGTATCAAGTTCAAATACAAGCAAGCTACCTAGAGCCTAATCACTCTTATGCATGCAAGTATGAAAACAATTGAGAAATGCAAATATAAAACTGATTTTGTGCAAAACTCAAATATGAAACCGTTTTAAATAGATTGATGAGAGCAAAACCGGTTTCAAATCCAAAGAACAAGAAGTTTGATAAAAATCAAGTTTAAGCACGAATTCTTGTTCAAATCAGTCCAAGGGTTTAATGAATCAAGTTTAAGAGCAAAATCCAATACAAGTGTGTTTAAAAACACAACAAGTAGTTTCCCAAATCAATCACACAAGAATATATAAATTGAGCACAAGAAAAGCTAGGGAATGGACTTTCTTACAACCCCAAGAAGATGACTTGAAAAATCAGTGTTGGAGAGGTTGTAGTACTCCTTAGAGTGCCTCAAGAGTGCTTTGGTTTTGATGTTGAATGAACGGCCTCAAAGTGTAGCTTGAAAACCCCAAGTTTCTTCTCTTGAAAAAATTAAGCACAAGTGTTTTTATTTGATTTCAAAACCTAACTTGTGTGCCTTATGTGTTTGGAAGTGTTGTATATATTTATAGACCCATATATGACCCGTTGTGTGCATCCAAGGGCCGAGATTTGATCAAAAATCCGAAATAAAGCGAATTTTTCAGCTTTATAAAAAAGTCGTCAGATCGCAATTAGCGCGCTAATTTTATGACCTAGCGCGCTAACTCGCACATAGCGCGCTAATAACAAGATTAGCGCGCTAACCGCAGGGACCTCAAAATAATTAATTGTCCCTTGTGTTAGCGACCCTTTAACACGTCCTAGACCCAATAAACCTTCATATAACATATTATACATGTTTGTTATGGGTCATATGGCCTATTTGGATGGTCCGGATATTTTCACAAATCCCGAAAATGGAAAATCTCGGTTTCATGATTTGCGAGGACTTTTCGCAAATATACGTTTTCTTTTCAAAGATCTTTCAAAAACAAGTTTTTCTTTTTCAAAAGCTTTCACTATGATTTTCAAAATGCGATATTAACATACACATATAGTTTAACATAGTTTAGACTTATAAGTCCGAAATCTTCGAGTAATCACTTGACATTTGAAAATCCATTTTAAAATTACGATATGCATGAACTAATGCAATAGGCTTGCTTGAGTGAACTTGAATACCTTACATTAATTTTACAGCTCGTGGTCTTGATCTTTTGCCTTCATTCCTTTGTGTGTGTCGAGTCTTGAACTTGAATTGCTTGAACGCTCAAATGTCCGTGATGTGATGTTTCGCAACCTTTGACGAAACTGAAATATACTTGATAAACTTATTAGTATATTTTCACCTTGTTTGTTTCCATCAAAATACCGGTCGGAGTTAGAGTGACTAACCACTTAGTCCAACACATATGAGCATCCGATTGCGTTGGGGCCGTCAAAGGAGGGTACCCATAAGAAGAAGGGCGGGTTAGAGGTGGCGAAGGAGAACGTCTGCTGCTCTCACCAATAGTCTCTGACGTTCTTGGTGTTGGACGAGTTGGAGGTGGTGGAGAAGAACGTCTACTGCTCTCACCTAGAGTTTGAGTCGTTGTTGTTTTTCTTCTCCTCCCTCTATCTGCTAGGCTTTGATCCTCTTCTTGTTGTTCTTCCTCTTCTTCTTGAGATGCTTCGTCATCTATGTCCGGCTCAACTACATTTTCATCATTCCGCAGAGTAGTCCTTTACCGTTCATCCTCATCTAAGATTCTGATGCCTTTATGTAGAGCAACCATGCCTTGTTCAACCCCGTCATCAGTGAACACTCGCTCCAATTGACGCGCAAATATAGACTAATATACAAAAAAATGTAGTGTTTGGTTAACAATTTTAAATATGACTCATGAGGATAACAGCATTATAGTTTCAACGTTACCGAGAATTCGCGCAGAGCCCCGTCATGTCCAATGTATCGCCTGGTGATAGATCTGTACCACCTCATGTACTCTTCGTGATCATGTTCCCCTTCTTGTTCTATTGTGGCTATCGTATTGCTACGATTTTCCCACAACTCTATATATCTTTTGTGATACACTGCCCAATTTTCTTGAGGGTGTCCTCTCAATTGGACGCGGTGCAGACGTGTGTCAAAATCACAGTGAGGTGGCACGACCTGTGTCAACCCAAACTGTCTCATGACCCTTTCCGGTCTATGCCACTCAACTATATGGAAACAAATTAAAGGACACGTCGAACGCCAGCTCCCGTGACCTTGAGTACATAATTGTGGAAGTGACTCGATGACATCAGCGTATGGTTGCCACTCTACGGCATTCTCCCTCTGCGTGTCAAGTGCATCACGAAATGATGATATAACGTGTGTGGCAGTCCTAGTTACCGAAAATGCAACTATCCATCTGTATACAAAACAATAAATTTTTCGTAAATTAAAAAGACCCAATGAATTATTAAAAATAACATGAGAAACATTTTTATTACCGATATCCCAAAGGAACGTCATTGGGCATGTATACTTCATCACACGTTCGAGGTCGACCTCTAGGAACAGGCTTGCGCCTTGGTGCTATAAATGGAAATCTATCCCAGACCCATAGTTTTATAAGAATCGTCGCACCAGCAACCTCATGCGCATCAGAGCGAGATCCACAACACAACTCCCTGTATAAATATGCCAAACATGCACTTCCCCAACTATATTGTCCAGCTGTTTGAAGGTCCTCGAGCAATGGAAGAAACATCAAATGTACATATTGATTCGACTTGTCAGCGAACACAAAACCACCAATAAGTTGTAGAATGTATGAACGAACATAACGTCGAACCATTTCCTCATTGTTGTCATCCTCTATAGGTGGCACATTGTCTTCGAGCCATGAAACACGAACTCTATTCCCAGAAAGGTCAAGTGGTTCAGGTCTTGCACCAAGTAGTCTTTCACACACCGCGAGACAGTCGACATCTGTGCTTCCGATCATGTGCATACCATTAATTGGTAACCCGAGCTGAATCTCAATGTCTTGGAGTGTTATCGTACACTCGCCACAACGCATGTGGAACGTATGTGTCTCTGGACGCCATCTCTTAATGAAAGTGGTGATCAAAGCCCAGTCAAGTCTAAAAAATCCTACGCGTGAAACACCATAAAAGCCACCACTAGATCGTAGGTAAGGGATCATTCGAGAATGGTAATTAATCCGTCGATCAACAACACCCAGTCTTCTTCGCACGCGCATTGTATCATGTACCTTACAATTAAAAAATATGTCGATATATATATATATATATGTGTGTATTAAACGTTTTTGCATAAATATTATGCACATACATGTTAAATGTATAAACCTGACCCCTCCAGACTTGCGATGACCTGTGTGTAGATTGGAGGCGTAGAAGAGAAGGATTAGATGGTCCTGGTTCCATGTGTACTCGCTACAACTGTGTGATTAGACAAATTGGTCGAGTAGTTTTAAAACTCACAACAAATCATTACTACGAGTTATAACATTAACAAATACGTATCTATTACTTTACTTAACATAAGGTTATACTATATTAATATAAATGTTATGAAATTATCAACTGACACCGTTTACAAACAAAATACAAATCCTCTCATTGGTTTGGATTGGGGGGTTGGGGTTGAGATATGGATGGACATTTTTTTTGTTATGTCCCTCTGCACGACAAACGCTGCAACGGTTCCTCCTAGTAGGGACTCGACCATGATCTCTATTCGGACATGTTCTTCGTTTATGTCCGTCTTGATGACATATGCCATATCGCAAGGTCCTCGAAACATTAGGAAGGTCCATCTCATTTTGCCTTCGTGTTCCCTTTGGTCTCCCTCGGCCACGTCTACACCTAGGATCTGGTAAAATCTGTCGCAAAAGTCGGCCAATACTTCTCATCGGGGATGGCTTTGAATTGAGAGGAGTAGCATAGTGCGTACACGTCCATCCTGTAGTATTGCTCAATAAATTGTGTATAATCAATTCAAATATGGGCACATGCACCTAACACGTGTGAGCAAGGGAAACCAAACGACTACCATTTATTGCAGTTGCAATACCAGTTCCTCAGGATAACAATCTGTGTATTGTTGCCTTTATGCATACGATCGCTATGACGTCTAGTGAGAACCTCAAACTCACCAGTGTCGCGATTTATCAATTTTACATAATGTCTCCTTGCAGATTGTTGATAATGTGCAATTTTATCCATGGCATATTTCGTGTAATTAAGCCTGTGCGATATTGCTTCATCGATTTCCTCCTTGCGTCGGTTGGTGTATGTTACCAACCTGTAGTAAATCATTTGAACCATTTCTGTTATTAGCAAGAATCGTGCCCCTTTCAATACACCGTTAAAACATTCTACAATGGTAAGATAATGCCGTGTCAGTAATATCAGCACAGTGAAAACACATATAAGATAACAATCATAACTACTATCGAATATATACCAACCCCGTTAGAATTCATCCATCCATACCGCAGGCCTCCATCATGCGATTGAGTCCAGAGTTCCTTGGGAATGGCATTCATATATTGAAGACATTGAGGACTTCCTGATGACAAATAAGCAAAACACTCCATGCATGCGTCAAATTTCCTCACTTGATGTTGACCAGCAGCTCGAGATAGGATATTCTTCAACGATTCATTTTTGAAATGCGTGTTAAAATTACTGGTCAAGTGTCGCAGGCAATAACGATGGTATCCTCTTGGTGGACAAAAATCATTTGTTGGTATGTTAACAGCCTCGAGAATGCCAGAGTGACGGTCAGAAATAATACAAATACCATCTCTATCGGTCACGTGTTTGCGCAACATTCTCAAAAACCACCCCACGAGTCGGTTGATTCATTTTCCGCAACTGCAAATGCAACTGGAAGTAGATGTCCATTACCATCAACAGATAGGGCAATCATTAGCTTAGTACTGTATTTGCCATACAAGAATGTCGCGTCAATCTGTAGAAGAGGCCTACAATGTTTGAACCCTTCGATTGATGCTTCGAATGCGAAGAACACACGACGAAATTGAGGATGCTCTATCCTTATCTCATCTGCTGCCCATTGTCTATGTGACCACTCAATCTTTGTCTTTGGGCTCTTATTATGTACAGCTGCCAACCATCTTGGTAACGTAGCATACGACGCGTCCCAATCCCTGAATGCATTTGCAATTGCTTTCCTTTTAGCATCCCACATTCGCTTGTAGGGAACTTCATTTGCGTATTTTAGCTTAATCATTTCTACTAAGGCCTTGATAGCAATTGCCTGATCTATTTCGACAACGCTTTGTATCTCATGTGCAAGCATGTTGGAGTCGAGTTGGGCATGACTGCGTTCTATGCCGGGATTTATACAACTGTGCGGCTCGTCTAACTGAGTGATCTCCCACAATTGTTTCTTCTTTCTCAAACAAGCACGGAGACGCCACATGCACCCAGCTTCTGGCACACTTCTGCACTTCAATGCCCATAAGGTTGTAGTTGACTCCATAACAAGGTATTGACAATAGTTGTTAACATGCCACACTTTTATGGCATGCTGCAAGTCTTTCTTATTGTCAAAGCACATTCCTCTTTCCAACTCAAAATTAGGCATGTCCCATCCAGTCGAATGATGAGAATGTTGGGTTGCATTAGAATTAGCCACTTCCCAATCAATTTCATTATACATCGGCAATGGTTGGTAATCTTCTTCATCGCTTGCTTCTTCCATCCACTCCTCCTCGTTAATTGCAAATTGCTCATCATCTTGCAAGTTTTCCGCCCCTGGAGGTTTGTAGGTTTGGTCGTCTGTAACAACATTTATACTTTCCCAATTAACAGATGGCGCATCATCCTCGAGGGGACATACGTCCTCGTCAATGTCGTTGTCGTGGTCCTCGTTACGGTCATCACTAGGGGCACTAATGTCATCATCAATCGAAGTAACAAATCTATCTTGCACAACATCACCTATAGGTGATTGCATACGTAATCTTTCCATCATTGATGCAGGGCATGTCATGCCCACATTTTCTTCTACCACTTGTGAATGTACAGTAGAATTTTGATAAGGCTCGATTGGCTCGAAGGTTAAATAAATCTCTACCTTCGTTGATAATGGTAGATTCGCCACTGTTGACCACATCAACTCGAAGTGGGTCTCGTCTTGCAACGACACGGGGATAAAATATTGTGAACCTGATGGATGAGTTATTACGTGACGATATGTCATCGTAATGAGAGTCTCAGTGGACGAAATACCAAACGCGTTATACACGTGATCCATCAACTCATGTTTACTCGTTCCAAACTTAATAATCATGGTCATTGATGGGGGTCTGTTGTACTCGACGCCTTGCGAAACCTTAACAATTTCTCCAAATGCATAAAATTGAAACGGGATGTTCCTACCTTCCATGACCTACATAATTTACCGCATTGATAATGTAAAAAAAATTACATATATATTAAGCGAAGAAATGATCAAAATGAGGATTTGAGGCAGGACCGAACTTTTCAATAAATCCTCATCAAAAATTATTCTTGTTCCTATATCAAAATGGAGCATCTTGTAGTAATTTTTCAACAACTTCTCTCTCTGCACTCTCGAAGTTCTTCTTTTCTCTCCCTCTCCGTGTTACATTAGTTACTTTGAGCACTCCATATATAAGTGATTTCGATTTAACAAAGAGGAAGATGCTGCCTACGGCATTTGGGCGGTGAGAAGTCTTATTTGTGTTTGAATTTTGCTTGAGAACTTGTTGTTCGAGTTTGGCTGTGAGGAGGAGAAACGGAGGTTTGTTTTTCACTTTAACTTTGATTTAATTTATAATGGAAGGAGTTAACACTTCTTGAACGGGTGTTGTATGATTGATCGCCAACACACATTACATCATTTATATACTTGTATGGACAACAATCACTTCTTGTTTTATGCTTCTCTAACGAGATGTTATTTGTAAAAGGGTTATACACTAATGCTTAATTGTTTTTACTAAATATATCGTCTATAATGTTATTATTCTTAATCAGTGGTTATCGAAGCTTCAAGTGGTAGATAGTGAGTTCGAATATGATCAATTGCGGTCACAGTTAGCAAGTTAGCTACTTCCTTGCATGGTCGTGGCCAGAGAAGAGGGAGAAGAATGGTCTGACGTATTCAAAGATGAGTAGTGACATGATTTTTTTATTGTACGATAGTTGACCGAACAATTGGAAATAACTATATCTGGACGGGGCAGCACCTATAGTCTACTGTCAGTACTAGAGAGCAGAGTGAGGATACTTGTGAATGCGAGATTACCTATTTTGTTACTGATGTTCACTACAAGAAATTCGACTTTTAATTACAAAACTTTCAATTACGAATATAAAAAGTGTAAGTAAAAGTCCATATTTGCTTATGACTCTTAAGTTTGTAAAAAAAATTGATATAATTGTAACTAAAAGTATTGTTTCTACTTATGACTCATGAGTTCTAAGCAAAAGCTAATAATTATTAAGTGAATATCGACCCAATTCAGCAATAGTTTTTAGTGAGTTATAGGATTTCTTTTACTCACAAAAATATATTTATATAAACTACTTTTGTTTGCTAGTAAAAATACAAACTTTTGCTTATGAATCTTAGAGGAAAGTAATATGTATAGCTTTGTAAGTAAATATGTATTTTTACTTACAATATATATACTCAATAAAAGGGAAACTACCAAACTAAAAAAAAGATGAAGAAGAAGAATAAAATTAATTAACAAATTAAGCTTTCACTAAAAAGGGACGAAACAGTAATATAATATTTAATTTTGACTTTTGTCTTTTGTACAAGTAAATAATAAATAAATGGTTTTTATTTTTTTTCGATAAATCTAAAATAAATAAAAGATAGGCACAAAAATATATCAAAAATAAGAAAATAGGCACAAAAAAGATAAGGATCTTGCTACGTACTCGAACACGGACGTGGAACACACACTCGGAACCCCCCACATCCTACCCCCCAATGCACACACGTTGTTTCAAAAGATAATAAGTTAAAAACCCAACAATTTCTCTCCCTATCTCCTAGGCTCACGGTCGTATCTCTCACGTTGACCTCACAACTAATTTCTATTTCATCACGTCGCAAATCATCAAAGAGTTCCTCTTAACATTGTTGCGCCTTCCACTTCATCTCTATTCTGCATCGTCTCTTAATTTCATGGGTTCATCTATGTCAGTACATGCAATCTCTACAAAGGTTTTGATTTGCATTTTACCTACATTTGTTGATTAATCCTAATACATTCTATACGTTTCAACTTATTTTCTTTATATTAATTGGGTGCATGTAAGATGCATGAGCCTATTGCAAAGTCGCTACAAGATTCAAACATCCTATGGCTTTTTTGAAGGTTGTATTCAATTTTTTTAATTTCTTTAATTTTTTTAATGAAGAAAATTATAAATGAATTTTAAACTGTCTAACTTTATTTTTTCTTCTCTTTCTAGTTGTTGGTTGAAGGAGCTTTGGTACATTGTTTGGTTACCAAGCTATATCTACTCTAGCTAGCTTTGGGCTCCCGAATAAGACAAAGTTTGTCAAATTGATGGAAAAGTGATCAGAATAATAATCAAGAATAAATAACTGTATTTTATTTAAGTTTAACAGTATTTTATTTAAGTTCTCTAACTCATTAAATTTTTTTATACCAAAACGAAACTCATTAAATTAACGTGAAAAAATAATGAAAGGCACAAAAATTAAACAAAATAATATTTAAATGAAAAATCTAATTATATTAATAAATATTATTGAAAACGAATAGAAATTTTATTAACAGATATTATACACTTTTACTTATGATGGTGGGTTCGTAAGTCAAAAAGGATCTCTTTACTTACAATTAAGTTTGTGAGTGTAAACTTTTACGGACGACTCTATTCTTACGATGTTTTTACCAACGACATTTTGTAAGTAAAAACTTTTACTTACAATTTTAACACTTTTACTTACAAATTAAATTCGTAAGTAAAAGATTTTTTCCTTCTTGTCGTTGTTGGAGATGGTGAGGCGACTAATAGTGTATACAGGACACTCCATTAATACTAACTTGTAATTGATATCTTGTCGCAATAATCAAACACGATAATAAATAACACAGATAATATTTATCTTTGGGTCGATTTGTCACTCACTTGTAAAATATGTCAAATAATTATCAAGCATTTATCACTACACACAATAAGCTACGACCACTACTTGCAAAAAAATTAATTTTTCTATGGGGTTTAATATTTGTAACATTTTGTTAACTATGATGTTCACATTCTTTACTAGCTATTTAAAAATAAAACATTTAAATTACACACACCATGCAATAAACACATTTTCTTAAAAAATCTATTACACTATAAATATATTAAATAAATAAATAAATAAATTTTTGTTCTTACTATTTTTCTTCCGGTTTGTTCTTCAATTTGATATTCCTTTACCTACAAAAAAATAATATTCCCTATGAAAAAAAAAATTAGTTATTTTATTCAATTGAAAACTAAACAACAATAAAATATTCATATAAAGAATAATTAAAAATATCGGTTATCTCGGTTAAACGTTCCCCCAACAACGAATCATTTGCTAAATACATGAAAACACTAGCACTCTCACGCTCAACTGTTCCCTCTCTCTCTCTCAGCTAACACACTCAACACAATCCCAAATCGAAACCAAACCCACATACTCTTTCCTTCTCTCTCTGTTGTTCACACACTCTCTTCCCCTCTCTCTCACCCTCTTTCTCACTCTCTCTCTCTCTCTCTCCCTCTCTCACTCTTTCTCACAAAGACCTCTCCCTCTCTCTCTCTCTCTCTCACTATCTCGTCCTCTCTCTCTCACTCTCTCTCACTATCTCGACCTCTCTCTCTCACTCTCTCTCACCTGTCTCGACCTCTCTCTCACACAACACCTCTCACTCTCTCACTCTCTCTCATAAACTCTCCCCCCCTCTCTCTCTCACGGCACTCTCACCCTCCTCTCTCTCTCTCTCATGGCACCTCTCACCCCTCTCTCACACTCTCACACGGCACCTCACCCTCTCTCGCACACTCTCTACCTTTCTCTCTTTCTTTCTCGGCAAACTCTCACCCTCCACATCACTCCCTACCTCTCTCTCTCACGACACCTCTCGGCACCTCTCTCTCTCTCACACTCTCTCCCTCTCTGCTTTCCCTCTCTCTCTCTCTCTTTCGGCTCACAAACTCAACCCACACACACTTCCACTTACTTTGCCGCCTTCCGTCGTCGCTGTGCTTGCCGTCGCCGTCACCGTCGTCGGTCCTCTCTCGATCTCCCACACACTCTCTTCGTCTCCCTCACACTCTTGCTTTTCTCAATCTCCCTCACACTCTCTCTACACTTTCTTCCTATCTCTTCTCACTGCTCCACACTTACTCGAACCCTCTCTTCTCATGAAAACCTCACTGCCTCTCTCCCTCTCCCTATTTTAAATCTCCCCACCGTCCCCAACCAACTTTCAACCCCCCATTGATGACCCTAGGTCGTCGATAGGGGTTGTAGGGGGCGGTGCTTGCAGAGATTCTCTGCATGCAGAGAATCTCTACTATGCTAACCCGTGAAGTTGTGTACGCGTGACATCCACGCATGCATGCATGCGTGGTCTCGCATGCCACCACGCATGCAGTGCATGCATGCGTGGTGTGCATGTGGGGGGAGCAGCATGTGTGGGATGTGTGGCGTCACGTGGGAGACGTGTGGGAGAAGTGTGGGAGACGTGAGGTGTGGCGAGATAGTGGGAGATGTGTGGGAGACGTGAGGTGTGGTGAGATGCGGTGTGGTGAGATGAGGCACAGAGATGAGGTGTGGTGAGATGAGGTGGCACAGAGAGGTGTGGTGAGATGAGGTGGCACAGAGAGGTGGACAAATGGCGCCTCTTGGAAAGGCGCCATCAGAATGGCGCCTTTCCAAGAGGCGCCATTTGTGTTGTTGATACCCACAACCTTCCACGTCACCGCAATTACGCATTTAGAAAACACGATATACATTAATTAAAGAATAAAAAAGAAAATTATAGTAATTTACGAATTTAAAAAAAAAGACCGTACGGCTGTAATTTTTTCTCTTTCTTCCTCTATTTTCGTTTCCAAAGCGGACACGTTTCGCAAGCCTTGCCGACCACGTCGTCAACATTACAAATTGCAGCGCACCCAATTGCAGCAAAACAGGACCCAAGAAAAATAAGTGAAACATCATTTGTATCATTTTTTTCACAATTGTACGTGCAAATAATTTAATGACACAACTAATTAAGATAGAGCATCTCCAATAGTAATGTGGGTATAGACATTGGATTGATGCCTTATCATGAATATGAGGAGTATGTCTATCTTATGTGGCATTAAATAGATATTCAAATTTTAAAATGATCTCTAAGGTAATGTCAATTTAGGCCATGAATTGTGACTTTTTGACTTTTTGTAAAACAATTGAAGATGTAACAATAGATCACAATGTCTACTTAGTAGACACACTCCACTTTGATTCCTTGTCACATAAGATAGACATCCACAATCCATTGTCCCATTGGAGATGATGTGGATTGCATCCTAGGTGGATCCATTTCCACCCCAATCCATGGTTCCATTGGAGATGCTTTAATAGTGGTTACAATGAAACAAAAAAAAAAAACTAAAAAGAGAGGTTTGTTGTGTTTCTGTACTGTCATGGGTTCCAGATGTTTGTAAAGAGCGGTTTTTGATTGTCAAACTATTTTAATATAAAAGTTTTATTTACAACCAAATTCATGTAGTTCTTTTAAACAAATAATGTTAATTAACGATTGATTCTATGTCTGATCATGTATCAATCAGTTGTGGATTAATGAAATTTCTATGTTAGTTCAAAAAAAAGTAAGCTAACTAGTCCATCCTCCCTTAATAAGAAGTTTGTTTTTTTTGTCCCTTTTGATTTGATTAGAGGCGCCATCTTTGTAGTTTTTTTTTTTTTTTGGGTTACAAATCCTCCTGTTGAAGATGTGTGGACTGAGAATTAGTTCCCCATCGATTAACTATAACTTCATAAAAACTATATAATGATTAAACTCCTCATAACTAGCACCGATGCCTTTTGAGATAAAACTCCACACTTAAAGTTGAAAGGTGGTTAAGTTGGAAAAATATCAATGCTAGCAGAGGAGATCAACATGCTCACGCATGCGAAGCCACGAGAAGATCCACAAGGTCTTGGCTACGCCGGCACATATGCAGCCGAGCATCTCATCAGCATGTCTATTTGGCGAGGCTGATATTTGGTGGCGCATGACGGTAGCGTCGAAGGGGAGGCCCAAGGACTGGGCTGAGTTCAGAGAGAGATTTCACAAGAAATATATTCATCCTATGGTCCGTAATCGGAAGAGAGCCAAGTTTAAGACGATCGACAGTAGACAAGAGGGTCTGTTATGTAGTATATGAATCAGTACTTGGGTTTGATGGAGTATGCCGATGGGCAGCCGATACTAACGTCGATCAGGCTTATTATTTCTGTCACGACCCAATTTTCTAATCTTGATTAACTTGCTTAATCGGGATCACTAACCCGTGACGTGGGGCCTGCATGAGATTGCACACCGACCGAGTCACGTGACTGAGGTAAATGTTATATTTGTACTGGTGTATACCTAGTGTTGTGTATATGTGTAGACTAATTAAGTCAGTTATTACAACTATAGACATCGACTTAACGCGAGCGGGGACATGCCTTGGAGTGTGTGCAAGTACGGGTATCTAGTGGAATTACCCAAGGTTGCTAGACTAGGTTAGGAAATATAAATTGATGTCAAAGTAACCTTAGCCTAAGTTAAATAATGTAATTAAGTTGGAAAATACGATGTTCGACACATGAGGAAAGTGCCTCGAGTTGCGTGTGAGTCGGGACACCGAGTGCCGGGTAGTTGAGAGTCGATGAGACACTTAGATAAATTTTATAAATTTGTGTGACTAATTAATTATGGTCCATATGGGATTAATGTACATTAATTGAGTTGGCATATAGTTTATTTATTTAAGAAATCACATTTTAATACCTTATAGTTTGTTGTGAATTAAACTAACCTTATAACAGACCTTGAGATCCGTGCTGCCACACACTCCCATGATGAGAGTCACTCAAGTTGTGTCACATGAGAAGCTGGACTGCCTAGTTAGTGACCACCAAATTTACCTCGAGATACACAATACACACTAGATCCCAACAACACCTATATATACAACTTGATGAGATAATTTACACTATTTGCATGCAAAATGAATCTGAACTGAAGAGGAGAAGATTCTAGAGGGATTTGAGAGAGGATTTTCGAGTTAGGAGTGAAGATCCACTAGATCTAACCAAGGCAATCACACTTCTTGCCTCATTCTCCATTAAAATGAGTTTAAGTTTGGATTTTTTGTTGAAAGCGAATTTGAACCGAGATTTCTGGTCTGGGAGTGTTTCTATGTTGTAAATGGTTGATCTAAGTATTGTTTGAGGTTTAAATTGAAAGTTTTCAGGAATTTGAGGTTTTTGGTGAAAACTTTAAAAAATGACATGCATGACTTTGATTCTGAAAATTTGGGAATTTTGATGTTTTTTGGTTGTTTTCAGTGTTGATCTATGTCAAAATGAGTCATGTATGGATCGGTGGTGTTTTGGTGGTGTTTCGAATGGCCGAAACGCCAGAATTTGCTCTAAAAGTTTTGGTTTCGCGCAGTTAGCGTGCTAGGTACACCACCTAGCGCGCTACTTGTTCTCGGGAAGAAGATACTGTTCACTCAAGAACACTTAGTGTGCTAGATTTGGAATTAGCGAGCTAGATTTCCTGCAAACGGGACAACATTACCTCTTTTCGTAAAACGACCATAACTTTCTTATTTTAACTCAAATTTTGACGCTCCATATACCATTGGAAAGCTAAGACAGAGAGGAACAATCTAGAACCATTAATTTTTCAAAATTAAGACATATGATATTTTGAAAATGGGTCAAAAGAAAAGGTTTGTTTATACAATGGTCATATGTATAGTTGTTTTAGATCGTTTTGGTGTTAGATAGAATCAACGTTTGATTTAAAGATTAAGTACATCTAATATAACCTAGATTGACACCAAAAAAATTCGAGAGATATACATGAATCCGGGTGCGAGAGTTTGGGTGACGAGAGGCCTATTGGACTAGGAATACTACGTGAAAAGTGAGTATACCTGATGATACTTTAAATTGCATTTCATTTCCTTTTATTACTGATTGATTGGAAGTCTTTGTGACTATATGGTACATTTGTACTCTAATATCATGATATTTGTTGATAATCTTCACTCTTTGAACTTGTTCATCATGGTATTGTCTTGTTGATGCTTTCATTGATTCCTTTTATGTGCTCTATGTCTTCATTTGATGTTTTTAATGGTAAATGAGCTTTAAATAGCATACTATTAGGATTAGAAAGTTTATGAATTAGACTATGGACTTCGTACTCGACTCGATTAGTCTATTAGCTTGTCCCTATGCCTTGACCATTCTATACCGAGTCATTTTTGAATAAATAAAGCAGTGGTTGGTATCTAGGTCCCTTACTTGATTGGGGTGTGCGTGTCTTACGGAGTTAAAGACCCTAGGAATGCCAGTACACATTACTTGACTATGTGCGATACTTGACTATGTGTGATACTTATGTGTGATGTTTGTGCGATACGGGGTTGGACCCTTGTGAGGTTACGACTGTTTAGTTGGTGTGACGTAGCTCAATACACCGGGGTTGAGACTACTACTTGTGAGGTTACGACTATTGAGTTGGTGTGACTTGCTTATGCTCATTACGTTGTTTCATATGGACCTAGATTAATACTACTTAATTGAGTGTAAATATATCATTTGTTTAACCCTGGTATTTACAAGGAGAAGATCGGTGACTATCTCCGAGCTTGCGATATGGTTAATATTTAATAGTATATTTTAGTATAATTTAGGTGTTTCATATTTATATGCTTTTAAATACCGAGAGTTTGTCTCGATTATATTTAGAAATATGAAATAAATATATCATCGGGGATTATTGTTATTTTCTTGCACTCATCGTCATCTTATTATCGCTCTCGGGATGCGTTCCGGTCTTTGTCTCCCAAATCTTCGCACGTTTCGCGCGCGAGCTTTCTTCCCGGCCCAAAATTCACCCAATCCGGTTCTGCCACGTGTCAAGTACGAAAAACACCAAAAAAAATAGTTTTCTCTCTCTTCCATACACCAATTTTAGTAGTTTTATATATTAGGACTTTAGGTATAAATAGAACATCTATTATTCATTAGAAGCCCTCTCTCTCACTCTCTCTGCATTATTTTGTGAGTAGCCATGTTTGGCTAATCAAGGCATTGCCTAGGTCGGAAGTGAAGCAATTCAAGATTATGGATTCATGGCATAACTTGTGAGATCTTTTATTTTATTATTTAATTTAATTTAATTTCTTCTATTTCATTGTTGTTGATATGAATTTGTTGTATTATTAGGTGGATAATATATAGTTAATTGACTCATTAGTATCCGTAATTGTACTTTTGGGACAATATAAGTGACAAACATTCACCCGATTTTTGAGTGTGCAACAATTGAATCTAGGTTTCGCGATTCGGTTATCTAGGATTAGTATTCCTATAGAACTTTATTATGTTTGTGTTAAATCTTTGATGTAGGGGTAGATTGGCCCTAACTTTATTTAAGGCGGATGACTTTCCATAGCTAATCTAGGGAACTTGAATTAATAATTGTTTACCATAGACCTAGATATTTAAATTAATTGTTCATAAACTTATATATTTATTTTAGTTATTTAATTTCATAGTAATGATTATTTAATGTTCATTCTGGTTTCTTTTAAAACTTTAGAAAGACTACCAATCTTGGGATCGGACTAGTTGGTTTAAGGAAATATTTTAAAACGTCACTTGCGGCGCACTTCGCTTTGACGTAGGTTCTTTTTGATATTTTGTTGTATTATTATATTATGTCTTTCGAATCTTGTTTTAGTTGTAAAGTGGTAGATTCCCAACTTTAAAACTTCCACTATAAATTGTAAAGACTTTCGCTAACTAAATCAATTGTTTAACAAGATAACATAGGTAGTAAAGGTTGACTAATACGTAATTGGATCCTACGTGTCGTGATTAGGGTTAATTACGGGATTAGGTTGGGCGATGCCCTAGATTAGGAGTGGGGCCGTCACAATTTCATACACGATCTACTGGATGCGATCGATTATGTGGTAGTGATGACAGCTCCGAGCACGTTACAAGATGCCTACGAGAGGGCTATTGTAGCAACCCTCAAATTTTAACCCGACTTGAATGACACTTGTCAGAACCATGATTCGGCTAAGTGATACTGGACTGTATTTCGAACATTGGGAGTCGACAATGAGGTAATTTTATGATTCTTTGATGTGTGTAATTGTATTTTAGTTTAATGAGCGTCACGGGCCATTCGAGAAATTTTTAATATGAGTGAGTTTCGCCTAGATAAACGGGGAGAAAAATACAATAAAAATATAATTAAAAGAATATTGAATAATTTAATTATTTATTTATACGGGACAAAACAAAAGTATGCACGTGACAGAGAAATACGGACCGAGGAGGCAAGATGGATCAGGGAAAGTTGTTGGAAATGCGGGTGTTGGATAATTATACAACAAATAGACCATGTGGTAGGATTGTTAAGGTGACATAGCCCAATAGTGGAGAGCCCTTAGATCAGCCTCGAGATGCGTGGTTAGGTGGAGATGAATGGCTACAAATGAGACAACACATTACATAACCTACTATTCACCACTATTCACACCATACTTTTTGTTTTTAACTACATCACACCCCCCCACTCTCACTCATGGCCTCCCTATTCTCTCTCACTCTCACCACCACCTTCCTCCTTCTCCTCTCACCGTCGACGAACCAGCATCGGTTCCCGGGACCCCAGTAGTGGCCAAACTCACCGAGATCCGTCACCGTCTCTCTCTTTCTCTCGATTTTTAGTTCTCTCTCGAGCTCTCTTTCCCTCTCTTTCGGTCCACTCCTCCCCCAACTTGACCGAGCACACCATCGGTCATCGAAGGTCCAGAGGTGGCTGGGTAGCTCGTTGGAGGTTTGTCTCTCTCTCTCTCTCTCTCTCTTTCCCTCTCTTGTACTCTTTCGATATCTCCCTCTCCTTCTTTTTCTTTTTCTCCTTCTCATACCTTACTGTCCTCTTCACTGCCGCACACACCCACCACTGTTCCGGCCACCATAGGGTTTCCTCTGACTGGGAACTTGGGCGTGGATGACCCACGGGTGTCCCGACGTTCCTAGAGACCCCAACGCATGGCGATGTTGTGGTGGTGTGTTGTTTGTTTGTGTGTGGACTCATTATTTCATGTGATGTTATTGTTTTGTTTCTTTTTATCTCTCGCCGGAGTTGCTAAGCTCGGCAGACCGCTGTTGATCGGATCACCATGACCTGGGGGGACATCGGAGACCACGCCAAGCCTTTAGTTAAGTCTCATAGCCCCGAGATGACCAAATTAGTGGTGGTGGGTGTCGTCGTTTATTTCATGTAGATTTTGTTGTCGGTTTTCATGGTCATGTATGGTGGTTTTCGATCTAGTTGGGGGTTTTTCGGCAACCTAATGCCACGGTAACCCCTCTCCAATGTCGGACAGTACCAAAGCGTTGCTATAATAGTCTTGGTTGGTGTTAAGTGTTGTTATCATGACTGATTAGGTAGTGTTAGTTGTGTATGTTATACTCGCTGGAAACTACAACCCCTGGTGGTTCTGTTGGCCGGACCACCACCTAAAGAGGTTGCTTGAGACCTCTCTATGCCTCGCTAGCGTCTTACAACCCTTCAAATGGTTCATACTAGTGTCGGCAAGTGCGAGTTTATGTTATTTCCCTCGATGTGTTAAGACCCCTATTTTGTGACGGCCCCAAATTCTCAATGCATTTGGGTACGCCCGGCCTAGACCCGTGCAGGTCCTAAGTTGATACTCAGCGAACCTGACAAGTCTTGTCAGCCTCCAATTAATCAATTTAACAGTTTATGAAAGAGTTATTGCAATTATACGTAGCAAAAAAACTAAACAAGTATTGGAAAATAACTAAATCAAACGAAAATTAGGAAATCTATATAAGTGTAGAAACCTCGAGTGTTCATAGTATCCATCCCAAAAATGATCCTAGTTCAATATCCAACATCATATATATAAAACATCATACAATCAACAATAAACATGAATCAATCTAACCTAATCTTGAAGTCGCGTACTCTGAGAGGTCCTCAGAGAAAATCACCAAGTAGAGGACCCTTGCCCTTGCTGCACTCCGGGATATCTGCACCCATCGACACAAACTAGACGGTGAGCAACTAAGAGAAAATCGAAAGTAATGCCAGAAGAATTTCACAGTAATTCATGAATATCAAATAAAGCAGTCTAAATATCATGCGGTAATTTAAAGACAGGAATATAAATAGATCAAAGTGCATGATAGGCAGACTAAAATGATAGCAATCAAAAACATGCGTGTTCTAAGAGTCAAAAGAGGCCATAAGCGGTCAATATTCACAACAATAACCACAACAATCTAGTGCCCAAGTTCACACAACACCAGAGGTGGTCAAGTACTCCTGCAGAGAGTGGCTTGCGTTTTTCAAGCGGTGCGGGCCACATGACATCTTCACAATCAGTACCCAGGTTCACACAACACTATGGGTAGAAGTAATTCTGTAGGAAATACCCAAGTTTTCCCAACCAGTTCGGGCCACGTGATACTATATCGACACACTTACGCCAAGAACACACATACCAAGAAAATAAGGGAATTTGAATGCCAACAATGGATAATAGCAAGAATAGCAATAAATGATAATGAATCACATGAGAATTTCTTAACTGGCTTACTAATGTACACAAGCTTTAAGGCAAGTGTACTTATTTGAACTATCGTAAATCGTATCCACTCTCACGTTCGTACCACGTATCCCTGAGTTTCTCGTTACTACGACAAGGTCGGAAACTCCAATTAAATGGGTCGAGTCATTAACTAATCCTAAGTTGATACCCTTAGCATTTTCCTATCATTTTAAATTACTCGAATAACTCGACAATCAAATAGAAAATGAGTACTCTCTCTCGATTTTGAAAACCTTAATAATAACCACGATTGCGATATCACAACATCGAAAATCATGTTGCATGTAAGCATACTCATGAATTATAGGCTCGGCTCGGTCGTTAATAGGTCACGTCATAGTCTCGCAGAGTGGCGGAGTGACCACGACTTCACTATCATTCAATCGACTTAAAAACACAATATCAATATCGCTCGACAGTAACAACTCAATAGGAACTCAAAATAATCATACACCGGCGAGTAGGGAGACTCGCGAGTGTGGTCCAACGTCCGTAAGGTGCCAACACGATATGGAAAAGTTGTAGGCATGCTCTACGTCACGTCAACGATCACTCGACGTGATAAAAGTACTCACATTTGAATTCACCATTACAACGACTCATCAACATCGATATGGACGCTCTAGGAGTTATGGGACACATACGAGAGATTTATTGTGATCCCCGACACTCCCTTAGTCATGGCGCCGGCGGCAGTGCAGACCATACACGATAGTTTGCGACAAGACGCGCAACAACGACATCACATGAAATGACGCTCACAAAACATACCACCACTAATAGAGATGCTCGAGGGCTGTGAGACTCCATGATGGGCATGGTAAGGTCTCCATCAATCCCTCAAATCATCGCATCGATGGCCGAGTCGCCACGATAGTGGTTTCCAATGACAAAAGTACCACATACATAAAATGTATAAATAATAGAAATAAATAACAACGCTGCTATTTTAGGCCCTCCAAAGTCGTGAGACACAAGTATGGACTTAACTTGGTCCCTAAATTTTTGTCACGGTGGCACAGCGATGATGTCGCCTATGGCAACGGATTTCGACGAGGATCATAACACACAGGAAATGACCAAAAGCAGTACAAACTGTGACACATAACACACACATCATACACACACCACAACCTAACATCTCATCAGTGAGATACACCACACACATCCCACACCTTAACGTCTAACAATGAAAAACACCATACACACCCTACAAGAAAAACCCACACCTCACTGTCCAAAATGCACATCAACTAAACACGACTGTCGTAAACATGGGGGAGCCATCTCTGGTCAGTGGAGTCTTCGGAGGTGCACCTTGGTTCAGCCTCGACTGGGGACGGTCCCACCAGCCCCGACAGTCCAAAATAGTGACCAATACTGTCACAAAATAGTCCCAGAAAAATGCAAAACGGTGAGAAAATGACCCTTCATCTCGTCGGAAAAACCACCCATTCGCCGGGCGTGAAGCCCTCCGGGAACGTCAGAGACACACGTGGGTGGTTTACGCCCAAGTTCCTCGTCGGAGGTGCTCCACGGTGACCGGATAGTGGGCGTGACAGTGGATGCGAGAGAAAGAAAGAAAATTGCCAAGAGAGAGAAAATGTGACGACCCTGCCCCGACCTAGGGTCGGGTCGCCCGGCCCAAACCGTTACTTAGACCCGATACCTGAACCAGGCCCAAATAACGACTTGGCACGCCTAAATAACCTGCGGAATAATTATTCTAAACTATATATATAATAATAAGTGTGTGAAAAGTAATCATAACTAAACCATATAAACCTGTATATCATGATAATATCTATCATCTCTAGTATTTAAATGTCTCATACAACCTCATAATAATATCAAAAGGTTCAAAACTACCCATTACTAATTCTCGAGCTATAACCCACGTACGATTACAAAATAATTTAATAATAATAATAACCTAGTATTATATGAGTCTCACATGAGATGAAAGCACTTCAAGATAAATCCTTTCCCTTGCCTTTCTTGTCTATCGCGCTATTTGGTAGAAGGACCTGTGGGTAGAGTGGGGTGAGCTAAAGAACCAACGATGCTCAATAAGAGGAAAGACTCGCTCAAACATTAAATATGCAAGTACTACCTAGTACTCATGCAAATTCTACATGACATTCAATCCATACGCATAACACAACATGTAATAACCTGAATACATGTAAATCAAACAAACTTATAAGCATAATCATTTAGTACATAATTCGATCCAATTAAATATATGGTTTATGCTCATCGTAGTTATGAAAGATGGAATTATATTCTAAGAAGAAATATCTAAATATTATTTCCACATCTAATTTAGATATGCAATAATTTTATATATCAATATTTCAATTCAAATTCCAATCACCATACTAGACATAAAAGCCTAACAGTTTCACAACACATTTGATAAACTTTCATATATGTCAAGCATAATAATATTCATCACATTTCATTTATAAATTAAAACATGACATATAAATAAAATCACACGAAAGATTTAAATAAAATGCGATAGATATAAATATTAATATAAGCCGTTGTTCCATTCAATGCGAACTAGATATTGGTAAGGATCCGGTGACCGAATCATCTATTTTCGTATTGATACAATAATCAGTGGAATCGTAATGGCCGTTACGCCCTCTAGATAATCGCACCAAAACGAAGATAAATTCATCCAAGCCGTCACCGCTACACGTCTCAAAGAATCATCAAGTAGCAAAGGATGGAACTCCAAACCCTTACACTCAAATAATTCACCTTATGCATTCAATTAGTCAAGCAAACCCTCGGTGGTTAACTACCACACACTCGGGGTGTCTTTGGCCCTCGGTGGTTAACTACCATACACTCGGGGCACCGAATAACATAATGAGGCAAGACAATGTATTCACAATTCCATAGATAATAGAGATCCAAACCAATATCACGACGCAACCCATTCCCAAGTCTTTAAATTCAAAACATGCATTCCTAATTATCTAATAATCAAGCCATATTTAATGCATGAGCGAAGCTCCCCACTTACCTGGACCCGTCGCGACGCCTATACTGACTCCTCGTACGTTTCGGGTCCCACGTGAACCGTCGCGTGTCACTAAAACAATTCATACAACAACCTATCAATGCATATTCTATTACAAAGTCATTAATTATTTAACTCATTTACTTTTAAGGACTCATTTGTGCTTGTCCCGTAGTTTTCGTGTCGTTTGGAGTCCTTGTCGGGTTCCCGATGTCACATTGTCGAGGGTGGGACCCGTCGTCGAGTCCCTCGGAGTGCGCGTGTGCGCCCCTGATGAAGTCATAGAGGGGCTGGGACATTCCAGCCCCTTAAATTACACTGCGCAGGCCAAACGGTCCCTGGTTGAGTCCAGGGGCCGGTTGGCCCCTAGTCAACCGGTCAAAGGGTCGGTTGACCACTGGTCAACCGGTCCAGGGTCAATCGACCCTGACCGTCAACCTGGTTGGTTAAAAGGGGGGAAGTTCATCTTCCCCCCATCGACTGCCGTGGAGGGGAGCACAAGCTCCCCTCCTCGACCCCGACCACCACCACCCTCCGTCGCTTCCACGCGACGGAGGGGGATCTCGGCGGCGGCCGGGAGGTCGCCGCCTCTCGGCCGGCCGCCGTGGAGGAAAGTGAGAGCGGAGGGATGGCATAGCCCACCCTCCCAACCTTCGCCGGTGGCGGCGCCGCTGCTCCTCGGCGCGCGCGCGCCCATCTCCGGTGGCGGCGCCGCCTCCACTGACCCCAAAAAAAAAAAATCAAACAAGAAGAAGAAGAAGAGAACGGAAAGAGAAAGAAAGAAAAGAAAAGAAAGATCAAAGAAAAACCACCAAAAATTACCTCCCCTTGGATGCTCAAACCTCCTCCTCTTCTCCTCCCTCTCCAAGTTTGTTGAAACAACAACTAGGGTGACTAGGGTTTACAACTTATCCTTATATAGTTAGGGTTTTTCACCAATTTAACCCAAAATTACGTAAATACCCCTATGGGCCCAATTTCCTCGTTAAGCCCAATCAAAACTATTTTCACTTAATCCAAGTCTTGTTAAGATCAATTTTGTGTAACAATCTCATTTGTTCACATATTTTAATATAAAATTAATAAAATACCTTGAAAATGGGTCGGAGAATGTTTAGGTCGTTACAGAAAAAGAGAGAGGGAAAGCGAGAAGAGAAACTCTGGTGAGGGCTTCGATACTCCAGCACCGCTGTGAGAGGTGGTGGCTGCCGGTTCGTCAACAGCGAGTGGAGGAGGGTGGCGATGAGAATAAGAGAGAGACCGTGAGGTGAGAGATGACGAGAGTGGAGAGGGAGAGCGAGAGAACGTGAAGTGAGTAAGGGTGAGAGATCGAGAGTGAGAGCACCTCCGGTGAGGCCAGATCCGGTGATCGGCGATGGTGAACCAGGGAGGAGAGAGGGACGGTGGTGAGAGGGAGTGAGGACGGTGGTGGAGAGAAAATGAAAGAAATGAAGTTTGTGGGTGTGTTTGTATGTATATATATATATGAGTTAATGAATAGTAGTTGAATAGTGTAGTAGGTATGTGTTGTCTCATTTATGGCTCTTCATCTCAACACACACACTTCTCTTAACATCCATGTGGCGGCCCCATATTTCCCAGGCCGCCCCGTGGTCAGCTACTTCCGTGCCTCAGCACCAGAAGTCTCTGCCACGTGTCTCTCTGCCTTCGTACTTTAAGTAGTTATCATGTAATTCATTAAAACCACTTAATTTATCATTTTAAAGGAATTAACAGTGGAAGAATTTAAGGTTTAACAAAATGCATTCATATATATATATATAAGTTTTACTGATCAAACTTATAATGGAAAATCCGGTTGTACTGTGCATACAGGCGATCAACTATAACAGTATGTATACCAGTACAAGTGTGTATCCAGTTTCCCAACCCAAAAGATAATACAAAATATCAAAAACATGTGAATATCTACACATATACTAGCAGGCCTCGGCGTAGGCAAGTCAGATGAAATCGCCGATGATCTCCTTGCCCCTGCTAGTACTAGGATCTGCGCTCAGCCACCACAAAAGGTAGATGGTGAGCCTAGTAAGTAAAATCCCTAGGAAAACCACCATGCATAAATAATGAAAATAATTAATAGAGCCAATAAGTAGTGTTAAATACACATGCGGAATGAAGGAAAATATGCAGACAACTGCTCAAAGCTAATCGCATGTATATTAACACATTGATAGACAAAGGGGTGTGAACACAACCACTAAGTGTGTACTAGGACCAGGAGCCCTGGTCGTGGCCTATGCCTCTGACCCTACGACTGTATCCCAGTGGTATTAGCTCTAGTGGGCTAATCGAACGCGTGAAATGGAGTCCAACTCGGGATAAAATCTACTGAGTCCTAGATCACGCGCTACACACCTAGTCAGCGACCGCAACTACCCGTGGATACATAGATGAAACCATAACCGTCCTAGTAGACATTTGACTCACAAATTTTTAAGGAATAAAACTCAATGGAAATAAATAAGTAAATGCAGTAGTGATGTTCTGTTGGGTTACGTGCCCGAAAATACGCACTCAACTTTCAGGACCCGTCAGTACGTCCACCTAGCTCCCCGATGTCCGAGCTATGGTTTCCCGGTCCCTGAAGTTCATTTACAGTGTTTTATACTTTTTGAAAACATATTATATCATTTTATGATATTATATTATATTTTTAATTTTTCAGTTGTGGTACCTATTCTAGACTGTGTCGGGGTTTCAAAAATACCCGAAAAGTCCCGTACCTACTTTTCTACCTTTTTTTTCTAAATTTTCTAAATTTTTCTAGAATTTTTACAAATTTTTTTGATATTTTTCAACTATTTTTCCTATTTTCCATAAAATAATATATATTATTTATTTATTTATTATTTTTTTTTTTGTTTTTTTTTTTTTTTGGACAGCCCTAGGCCTGGGTCCGGCCCGATCTTCGGCGCGTGCGTACCCTTCCCAGAGACGATTTTCGTCTCTGGTTCTTCTTTTTTTATTGTTTTTTTTTTTCGATCCTTCTTCTTCTCTCCTCTCCATTTCTCTTCACTCTCACTCCATTAAAGTCCGCTAAAACCTCAAAATTCCACCACAAATCCACCAAAACAAACCCCAATTCTCATATCAAAATACATGCAAATAAACCCAAAATTTATCAAATCACCTCAATTTTCCACAAATTCGAACCAAATCAATGTAAATTATCAAAACCAACTTCAATAACACCGAATTCATCAAAATCAGTGATAAAATCTCTCGAAATGGAAATTTCACTCCAACATCCATTTTAATGGAAAATCAACAAAAATGAGGGTAAATTACCTTATATCCATTGTTCAATGTCCGAATTCAACCTCCAAACTCTTAGTTGTAGCTCCAAATCCACGATTTACCTCCTCAAAACCCTGAATCTTGGTTGAGAAAGATATTGGATTTGCATGCATTTGATCGATCGATGTATATATATAGGTGTGTTTTAAATCTCACGTGCACACGCATCTCGAGGCTAATCCAGCGGTCACTGAACACCATGTGTCACCAACTTCCTGGACACCTTATCATGACACCATGTACCTTGAATTTTCCTTGTGCATCTCGATGACAATCCTAGATGTACTGATTATTCATTTCAAACTATAGGATTCTATTATAATCCAATTGATTTAATTCATAACACCTATTCTAGTCATCAATAAATTCCATAAATTTGTAAATATGGTCACACTAACTCCCCGACCACTCGGCACCCCGTGCCCCATGTCCGGCACACTTCCCGAGGCAGTCCCACACTTAGTGTACCTATCATTCACTCATTTAGCCTATAGTCACATGAATTTTTTTGCATTTAAACCCTCAACCATACTAATATAATATTGATTGAATTTTGGTCTAACCCCAACGCCCGGCCTCACAGCTATAATCCCTTGCGTTGGCGTGTTCGCCGAACTAAAAACCTCGGCTCACAACTCTCCCAACAAGTATATTTACAATGCACACCTGCGATGACTAATATATCATACTAATAATGATAAAGAAAATATTAATGCATCACAAAATTTTAGAACTCACAGCAGTATACAGTAAGTATCCTAGGTACGAGGTATGCCTAGCCTATCCGCGGCGTCCACGTGGCGTCTGAGCTGGCGTCCTATTTTGAAATTGATTAATTAACGAGATAAAATTATTACGGGCCGTTACAGTCCATCTTTCGGCTCCTCAAATTTCAGTTGTGTCACTTTAACAATCTATTTCCCATGGATTGTATGTCACATAGCTATCCAACTCCCCACATTGAAACAATGTTTTTCGGTCAAGTTCAACTCAGCGCGTGCGTAGTCCCGCCTTGTTCCTTCAAATAATTATTTAAATTATCCAACAATTCATTTATTTGTATTTTAACGGTGTTTTATTCCCTCGTTTATCTAGGCGAAGCCTAACTCAGTCTAAAAATCGCCCGAACGGCACGAGACTCGAATCAGACTTAAATACTAATACACACATCACTGAAACATAATATTACTTTGTTGTTGACTACCGAAGCTAGAAATACTGTCCAGTACCACGTAACCGGGTCACGGTCCTACACAAGTCGATTCAAATTTGAGGGTTGTTACACGTTTAGTTTGTTTGTGTCGCGTTGTTTACCAATGTTCGAGGGTATTTCCCGGCCATTTCATGCCAAGGAAACTCTTTCCTGACATAGAATAATATTGGCGTGTTGTCATGGAAGTTTCAATTTGTTATCCAATTGAGATTTGAGCCGTGTTGTGGTTATGGATTTGCGTTTAAAAGCCGAGAATTGGTTATGATGTCGTGGTCACGACGCCGGTCCTTGAGACCATGACGTGACTTACACACGACTAAGCCAAGCCTATGAATTTTTGAATAGGCTTACATACGTTTTGTGACTTTAGTACCCAAGAGAATCGTTGTGTTTTCATTTGGTTTTTGATTGATTTACCGATTGATATATCGAGTTGTCGAGTCGTGAAAAAACATTAGGAACATACTAGGGATTCAACCTAGGTTTAGTTAATGACTTGACCTATTAATATGAGTTTCCTACCTTGTTAGGTAGCAGGAAACTCGGGGATACGCGTTAAGATTCGCGAGAGTGAATACAATTTGCAATAGTTCAGGTAAGTACACTTGTTTTAAAGCTTGTGTACGTTAGTAAGCCAGTTAAGAAAATATCATGTGATTCATTTTCATTCCGTTGTGTTTGCTATTATCTACTTGTTGACATTCCATTCCATATTCCTTGTATGTGTGTTCTTGGCATAAGTTTGTGTCTCGAAGGTACATGCGACCTACACTAGAAGGGATAAAACGTGGGCACTCTTGCATACAAGTGTTTGACCACCCCTAATGATTGTGTGATACCACGTACTGGACTTGTTGTGGATATTGTTGTGGATTTTTATGTTGCGACATCGCTGTTGTGGATTTGATGTGGATTTTAGACCACTTATGGCCTCTCTTGACTCATAGAACACACATGTTTCGATTGCAATTTTTTTCCAGTTTGTCTATCATACATCTTGTTTATTTAAATTCCTATCTTTCAATTCCCGCATGATATTTAGACTGCCATGTTTGAAAGTTCATGAATTACTGCTATATTCTTCTGGCATTACTTTCAATTTTTCTCAGTTACTCACCGTCTAGTTTGTGACGGTGGGTGCAGATAGGGCGGAGAGCAGTAGAGGCAAGGGACCTTACCTATGAGACTTTTTATGAAGCGGCTGGAGTTGAAGAACCTGAGAGTAGGTTTATGCTTATTTCTGTTTGTATGGTGTTTTATATATATGGTAGTAGTTTTTGAACTGGGGATCATTTTTGAGATGGATACCATGAGTTTGTTATGCTAACTTGGACATGAACATATGGGGGTTTTCCACATTTATATAGATTCTTGATTTTTGTTTGATTGAGTTATTTTCAATAATTGATTAGTATTAAATTTTCTTCGCTGTGTTATACTTGCAATAATTCTTTCATAAAACTTGAAAATTGATGATTTGAGACTGACTAGGCTCGTCAAGCTTGTTGAGCACCGACTCGGGACCTGAACGAGTCTAGGCCGGGCATACCCATATGCATTGGGAATTTGGGGCTATCACAGCTTTGGCTAGTGAGAGCTTTGGGAGCATATGCACCGAGGCACCAGCGACGTCGTCAACACCCTCGCAGTCAGTTGGAGGTCTAGAGGTGATAGGAAGAGGAAGAAAGCAAGACAGTGGAGGCAAGGTGATAGAGCACAGAGCGTAGCATCAGTTGCGTCTTCACCGTCTACCGCGATTGTACCAGCTGCATCAGTGCGGAGTTACGCGAGTTCACCTCAGAAGCCAACATAGTTAGGTCCTCAGCAGAAGTTTTATCAGACGATTGATGATAGAGTTAGTGGTTAGAGACAGGGTTAGAGTTCTAATCAGGTGTGAAATAGGGACAGAGGTCTGGTCAAGCATAGGGGCAGGGACAGCGGGGCACAGTCTGGGTTAGGATCTCAAAGAGGCTATTGGGAGTGTGGTTAGTTGGGGCATTTTATCAGTGCGTGTCCACGACTGGATCGAGGACAACAGCAGCAGTAGAGTTGGGGGTAGGTTCACGCAGTTGCTACACCAGATCCAGTTGCCAGCCATAGTCTTATTGAGGATACGGTTTTCATTTGCAGTAATTTTATGCATGTTATGTTTGATTCAGGCTCTACCGTATCTTTTATTTTGGGTCGTATGGTTGATGATTTGAGTTTGAAACCTATTAGACTAGAGAAACCCTTGATCCTTAACACAACTACCGGGGACAAGATTTACCCGAACTTGTTGTGTGTTGATTGTTTAGTAGAGATAGAGGGTCATGTCATACTAGCGGACCTGAGAGTATTGGAGTTCCTCGAGTTTGATGCATTACTGGGCATGGATTGGTTGGGTGAGTATAATGCACAGATACACTGTTTTAGTAATAGGGTCATATTTCAAATTCCAGAGCATCCCGAGTTTAGTTTTAGGGGACTTCATCAAGTTTGCCTATTACTAAAGGTAGAGTCTCCACTAGCGTAGATATCGAGACGTTTGCTAGTGTATTGAGTACGACGAAGCGAGTTGTGACTAGATTGGAGGAGGTACCTGTAGTATGCGAGTTTCCTGACGTCTTTCCAGCAGAGTTAACAGGGTTACCACCGCCTAAAGAGATTGACTTTATTATCGACTTAGTTCCGGGGACCAAACCTATTTCGATTCCGCTATACCGGATGGCTCCGAAAGAGCTAGAGGAGCTGAAGAGTTAGTTGGACGAGTTAATAAAGTTGGGTTTCATCTACCTGAGCATGTCATCCTGGGGAATAACAATTCTATTTGTTAAGAAGAAGGACGACAACTTGTGTAAAAATCGGGTGATAGTGAAAAACAAGTATCTACTTCCGCGTTTGGACGACTTGTTTGACCAATTGATATGAGCTCAGTGGTTCTCGAAGATAGACTTGAGATATGGGTACCATCAAGCTGAGAATTAGAGTGGAGGATAGAGAAAGACTATTTTTCGTACTTGATATAGGCATTATCAGTTCAAAGTCATGCCTTTTAGGCTGACTATTGCACCTGCGATGTTTATGGACTTGATGCATCGAATGTTGAGACAGTTTTTGGATCGCTTTATCATCGTATTGATCAATGATATATTGATCTACTCCAGGACTCGTGACGATCACGAGGAGCATCTCAGATTGGTGTTGTAGATTCGAGAGAGACACATGTTATACGCCAAGTTCAGTAAGTGTGAGTTTTGACTTGCGAAGATCGAATTTCCAAGACACATTGTCGGAACAGCGGAGTGTTAGTGGACCTCGCTAAGGTTAAAGCAGTGATTGATTGGCCTACACCGAGATCAGTATCAGATATTCGCAGTTTACCTTAGATTGGCGGGTTATTACAAGCGATTTGTACGTGACTTCTCGAAGAATCCAACACCTATGACACAATTGACGAAGAAGGATGTAAGATTTAAGTGGATTGATAGTTGTGAGCAGGCGTTCCAGACCTTGAAGGAACGTTTGACTACAATGCTAGTTCTAGTATTATCTAAGTCAGAAAAAGGTTTTGAGGTGAACACCGATGCTTCAAAGGTCGGTTTAGGCTGTGTATTCATGCACGACGGTAGAGTGATTGTTTACGCATCGCGCAAAGCGAAGGTTTACGAGAAGAACTACCCTACGCATGACTTGGAGTTGGCGGCAGTGGTGTTTTCACTAAAGATTTGGCGTCATTACCTCTACGGAGAGAGGTTTATGTTGTTTACTGACCACGAGAGTTTGAAGTACGTGTTTACTCAGAAGGATCTGAATATGAAACAAAGACGTTGCTTTAGTTCCTCAAGGATTATGATTTCTCTTTGGAGTGCCACTCGGGGAAGGCCATGGTGTTGCAGACGCATTGAGCTGTAGAGGGTCAGAATCAGAGGTTGTTACTTGCCACATGACACACGAGTATAGTTTGTTTGAGGCGGTCAAGAGGATGTATTATGTTGATATTTCGACCAGCACTAGAGTATTGATTTGTGGCCAGTTGATAATCCAGACTATCTATATTTAGAGTGTATTAGATGGTCACCGGGTTGACGAGGAGTATGACAGATTTTTGGAGTTCACTCAGAGTTCAGATAATCCAGATTGAGTCAGTCGATAGACTCATGCTTGAGATTTAGAGGGTGATTGTGGTTTCCATCAGTTGCTGAGCTACAAGATGAGATACTCCATGAGACACACCACTTGCATTTTATAGTTTATCCGGCAGGACCAAGATGTATGCTGATGTGCGTTGTCTATTTTGGTGACCAGCGATGAAGATCGTTATTTCTGATTGCTTTCGAGAGTGTGAGATTTGTTAGCAAGTTAAGGCTGAGCATCACAAACCTAGCGGTTTACTATAGTCACTTCCCATTACTCGATGGAAGTGGGAGCATGTAGCGATGGATTTGGTCAGTGGTTTACCTCGGTCGCGGTCATGAACAATATCTAGGTGATTGTGGACAGGTTGACGAAGTCTACGTACAATTTTACCAGTTTCGACCACAAATCGGGTGGATAGGTTGGCTTTGTTGTACGAGTGTGAGATAGTTTGAGCGCGCAGTGTACCTTTATCGATTGTTTCTGATATTGGGTCATAGTTTACATTACAGGTTTGGCAGAACATGCAGGCACGTTCGGCACGTGGTTGGATCTCAACACCGCCTATCATCCACAGACTGATGGATAGTCATAGCATCTGATACAGATATTCGAGGATATGTTTAGGATATGTGTGTTGGAGTACGGTAGTTTATGGGAGGAGTATTTTCACTTGTTTGAGTTTACCTATAACAATAGTTATCAAGTCAGTATTAGTATGGCACCTTTCGAGGCATTATACGGGAGGCCATGCAAATTTCCATCTTTGGTAGAGCCAGAAGATGTGGCACCTATTGGGCCAGAGATTGTTGTGGGTCACATAGAGAAGATACGCCTGATCAGATTGAGGCTGAAAGGTGCGCATGAGAGGCAGCAGAAATATTATGATTTGTATCACGAGGAGTTAGACTACAAGGTCGGGGACTACATGTACCTAAAGGTATCTCCGATGAAGGGTCATAAGAGGTTTGGGATCAGAGGGAAGTTTACGCTGAGATTTATTGGTCCATTCAAAGTTGGGAAATGGATAGGCAGAGTTGCATATGAGCTAGAGTTGCCACCTCAGTTATCTGGAGTTAACCCTGTATTTCATATATCGATGCTCAGACTTAATAGGTCGAGTGGGGGCAGGAGGCCGATGGTGGACTTGAGCCAGATAGATTTGAGGGAGGATGTGGCGGCCCCAAATTTCCACATTGGTCCGCCACGGGAGGCCACGCGAGCCCACAACTGACCACGTCACCGCCAGCTGTGTCCCACGCCCAAAATTTCCATTATTAATCAATTTCCGGTTAACCTTGATGTTATAAGTTAACTTTTATTCCTTTAATATCATTTAACCTCAATTTACGCAGCGGAAGATTTACTAATGACATAAAGATTTATCATATATATTATGAGCATAATGCCTAAGTGGAAACCATATCAACTGTACATCATATACATATCATCTAAGATCCTCAAAATATCAAAATATACAACCTATCTCTCAAGTCCCAATCCCAGCATAAATCAAATAAATACATACAACCAACCAGGCGTATAAGAGGAGTAGTCTCCGTTGTCAGTCACAGAAAATCTTTAAGTGTCTCCTTGCCTCCTTCACATATCAAATCCTACACTCAAATCACCCAACACATACGGTGACGAGTCCAGTAAGTAAACTCCCAAAGAAAACCATCGAGTAAATAATAACAGATTCAGAAGCCAATAACTAACGTTAGCTACACATACAAAGAATCTGGGCAGCCATAAAACCCTGCATGTATAGGTAACAAGCATGCAAGATGATCAACGAATAATCATAATGTCAACAATATGCTCCACAACAATTACGATAAAACCAGACAAAAGTAGAATGCAATCTCACATACTAGATCATACTTCGTAGATTCGGATGATCCCGACTGAGCACATCAAGTCTAAACCACATCCGAACTACTAACGGTGATCGGAACAAATCACAAACCCACCGAACACGTGCACCTCGCGGCTCGGGTCACAATCCACCGGTGACGCAAGTACACGTGCTACAATCTAGCATGCTTGATCACGTGCCACAATCGTCCCGAATAAACTTCGATAGTGAAAACAAATCCAACACGAACCAATAACTAGACCAACACATGATCACAATGAATATGAATTTCAAGAATAAAAAACGCAAGAATTTAAAGAATTAAATACTCCAGATGTGTTTCTGTTGGGGTTTACGCACCTATACCGCACTCCAATTATCCGGTCCAGCTCGAATAAATGCCCAACAAATCAAAATTACCACCCGAATTATACCTAAAACCATTTGTCAATAATTAGCTTCAATTTAATATATTATGTCAATTTTTCGTTTCCCGAGGCTAAAACCCGACTATATCTCGCCAACATTCCCGAGAAAATCCCAAAATTCCTTTATGAACCCTTTTTCTCATTCTTCAT
The DNA here is from genome assembly GCA_039657345.1 of Stephania japonica. NCBI lineage: Eukaryota > Viridiplantae > Streptophyta > Magnoliopsida > Ranunculales > Menispermaceae > Stephania > Stephania japonica. The sequence continues at coordinate 8,559,270 of CM077559.1, read as the reverse complement.
ATTTTTTGGATTTTTTAGAATTTTTCCATAATTCTTTTTTTTACTATTTTTCCCTATTTTTCTGTATTTTATTTTATTTAAAACTGTTTTTTTTTCTTTTTTTTCTTAATTAATTTTTTTTTATTTGGGGATGGGTTGGCCTGAACCGAGCCGAACCGGGTTCGGCTCAACCGAGCCGAACCGGCCCGGTTCAGGAGCCAACCCCTTCTTTTTTTTTTTTCATCTATTTATCCCCTGAACCGGACCGAACCGGGTTCGGCTCAACCGTGCCGAACCGGCCCGGTTCAGGGGATCATCTTCCCCAACAGAATGCACACGGTGCGTTTCGCTCTCGTTTATTTTTTTTTTTTTTTCTTCTCATTTCGGTTGGGGTTGGCTCTCAACCCCAACCCCTCATCTCCTTGGCATGGGAGACATCTCCCATGCCATGTTCTTCTCGAGAAGAAGCGCCATGGCGTCGTCGAGCCCTGAGCACCCCACCGAACACCACCAAACCGTCACCACCACCACAACGCACGCCAAATCAATAACAAAAACAACACAACAACGTCAACGACTCACCTCGTTCGCCTCGCTCTCCTCCACCTCAAGCTCGCCTCCTCTCCTTCTCTCGATTCTTCTTCCTCTCGATCGATCAAATGGGGAAAATGGTGGTGTCGAGTGTTGTTTATCAACATTTTGAGATGAAATGACCAAAATACCCCTCATGTCTATCTCTTTCCTTCTTTCCTTCAATACCCTTTTTGGTAATTTTGCATTTTCTATTTTATTTTCTGATTTACCATATATATATCAATTTACCTATATATATAAATATATACTCACCTATATTTTCGCATTTAAAATTCTGTCGGGCGCGCCAACGAGCGTACTCGGGCGTGCACACTAACGTACCACCCACGCGTGTCGACCACGACCCCGCGTATCCCTAGGCGCCCAACAATTTACATATTTTATCACAAATAATTCATTTTATATATATATTATTTCCCCTCGGCTTAAATTTCGTCTTTACTAGGGACCCAAGAACGTTCCCGCGTCCACGTCTGCATTTTCATCATCAATAACGGCCATTGAAAATTGGGCCGTTACAGTTCTTCCCAACTAATTTGAAATTTCGTCCCGAAATTTAAGATAACTAATATCTCGTCTCAGAGAACTACAACGTAGATACAATTACCCATCAGGTCAACCAATCTAAACAAACGTTGGTAAGCTAATCAAAGAAGAATCCTACACCGACCGCTAGTAATAGCCTGCAAGTCCCAAGAAACTACGAATATCGAAACCGACTCGGGTGTCCTCCAATCAATGATCGTCGAATCTTGTCCCCATCGACAGATATCCCTGGACTACTGATGACATGTCCGAGAAACTTCACCTCACTCAGCTAGAACGCACATTAACTGAACTAATCAAACTCAAATCTAGGTGAACAAATCAACCTGTCACTGGTGAACCGATCAACCAGTCGTCCACTAACTCTTGGTGTACAAATCAATCCCTGGTGAACTCATCAACCAGTCCATATCAACCAGTCCCTGGTGAACACATCGACCAGTCCCTAGTGAAAACATCAACCAATCCCACAACAACCAGTTAGAAATGGACTCCTGGTGAACCAATCAACCAGTTTCACAATCTCCTGGTGAACACATCTACCAGTTTCACAACCACCTCCTGGTGAACACATATACTAATCTCACAATCTCACAATAACCCTAGTGAACACATCTACTAGAACATGCTGGTTCAAAAATAAACTAACCAACCTATATGCAACGAATGCATGAAAAAGGACTTGCAAAACAACGTACCCTACTCATATTGTCGGGTCGTCTCTCTGACTGGCGGTACTATAATGTGAACTCTCTCCCCGATTTGTGGAATCTCTGACTCTGGAAAGGCTCTAGGGCAATTCACACTGATGTGACCTCTCTGTCCGCACCGATAACACTTACGTCTGTCCCTAACTCCAGACTGTCGGTCCTCCGAGCGCTGACCCCAACTCCGGTCCCTCTGATCCTGATTTTGTCTGTACGACTGTCTCGGTATAGGTACAATCTCATGTACCACCTGGTGATCGTCATTAGTGAATTGATCATTAGTCTGGTCCTAGTCGTCCTCGCGACTCCAATCTATCTGCCCGTCATCATAGTCGTACTGATCATCCATCAAATCACGATCGTCACTTAAATCATGATCCAACTGCAAATCATCTCTGGGTGTACGATGATCTAATTGCTCCTCGATCTGCAACAAATATGTCTCGCGAGCCAACGCCCTATCATAAACAATCTGTAGCGTCTCTGCACCAGTCGCAACTATCACACCTCCAATCCTCTCATCCAGACCTCTGATAAAATAGTAGATCTGTAACCTCTCAATATTAGCCACATCCATAGCATACATCATGAGATACCGGAATTGGTCCATGTACTGCGAAACTGACATGGTACCCTGTCGCAAACTCAAGAACTGCTCCCTCAATCGTATCTGCACCTCTGTGGGAATATACTCGTCTAGAAATAACTGTCTAAACTCTCCCCACGTCACTGGCGTACCATGTATATCAGTGTAGGTGGTCCACCAATGTGGCGGCCCCAATTTTCCACATTGGTCCACCACGGGAGGCCACGCGGGCCCACGCCCAATTATCCATCATCGATTAATTATTATTAAATTTGATTCAATTAATATCATTTATCCTTAAATTATGCAGCGGAAGTCTCAAATCATTAAATGATACCAAATGTAACAAGTCTAAATATCAATTAATCTAATGTGGAAACCATACCAATATGTAGCCCATAAATATAAATCAAGTGTCATCCTCAAAGTCATAAACAAACTAAAATATAACTCTCACAACCCAAACCCAGTATAAAACAAATACATACATATAATCAACAAACGTATAAGAGGAGTAGTTCACGTCTTCAGTCACAGATAATCTTTACGTGTCTCCTTGTCCCTGCACTTATCAAATCCTGCACTCAAATCACCCAACACATACGGTGACGAGTCCAGTGAGTAAACTCCCAAAGAAAACCATCGAATAAATAATAAACAGATTCAGAGGCCAATAACTAACGTTAGCTACACATGCAAAGAGTATGGGCAGCCATAAAACCCTGCATGTGTAGGTAACAAGCATGCAAGATGATCAACGAATAATCATAATGCCAACAATATGCTCCACAACAATTACGATAAAACCAGACAAAAGTAGAATGTAATCTCACATACTAGATCATACTTCGTAGATTCGGATGACCCCGACCGAGCGCATCAAGTCTAAACCACATCCGAAACTACTAACGGTGACCGGAACAAATCACAAACCCACCGAACACGTGCACCCTGCGGCTCGGATCACAATCCACCGGCGGCGCAAGTACACGTGCTACAATCTAGCATGCTTGATTACGTGCCACAATCGTCCCGAATAAACTCCGATAGAGAAAACAAATCCAACACCCATCGACAACCAGACCAACACATGATCCCCATGAGTATGTATAGCAACAACAACAGTATATGCAAGAATTGAAAGAATTAAATACTCAAATGTGTTTCTGTTGGGGTTTACGCACCTATACCGCACTCCAATTACCTGGTCCAGCTCGAATAAATGCCCAACAAATCAAAATTACCTCCCGAATTGTACCTAAGATCATTTGTCATTAAATTAGCTTCAATTTGATATATTATATCAATTTTTATGTTTTTCGAGGCTAAAACCCCGACTATGTCTCGCCAACATTTCCGAGAAAATCCCAAAACTCAGTTATGAACCATTTTTCTAATTTCTCATATTTTTCTGGATTTTTTTGAATTTTTCCATAATTTTTCCTATTTTTCTGGATTTTCTTTTCCATTTTTCTTTATTTTCTCTCTTTTTTTTTTTAATTTAAGGGCGGTTCGGCCGAACCGGACCGATTCGGATTCAGGCCGAACCGGCCCTTCATCTTCTTCACAACAGAGGCGCCGTGCGCTCTACGTTTTTTTTTTTTTCTCAAAATTTGTTTTTTTTTCTATTGATCTTCTTTCCTTCTTCTCTTTTCTTTCTCTCCAATGAAATTAAGAGAATGAGAAGACCACACGTCGTCTTCCTCCTCGACAAATTCCAATTCTCGCCATGGCTCCACCATGGCCGAGCTCACCACCACACCACACAACGCACAACAACCATAAACCACAAACTCACCTTGATCTCCTCGACTCCTCACGAGCTCGTCGCCTCTCCTTCTCCCTCCCGGCTTCTCTCCTCTCTCGCTTCTTCTCTCTTCACTTTCGATCGATCGAAAATGGAGACAATCGGTGGTGTTTATCAACATTTTGGGGGTGAAATGACCATTTTACCCCTGCATTCTTATCCTCATTCTTCATCATCAAATGCCCTTTTTGGTCATTTCACAATTTTTTTTATTCTTTTCTGATTTTAATATATATATATTTTAAATTACTTATATACATATATATATATAAATATATATATATATTCGCCTATATTTTCGCGCCTACAATTTCGTTGTGCGCGCCGACGAGCGTACTCGGGCGTGCACACTACACTACCACCCACGCGTGTCGACCACGACCCCGCGTGTCACTAGGTGCCCACCAATTTACTATTTTTTTTTCACATTTTACCACAACAAGCATACAAAATGGACTATATACCTATTCCAAACTCGTTCCAGCCTCGCTGTGGGACCCACGTACGTCCTTGCTAGCGTCCACGTCCGCAATGACGTCACCAGTAACGGCTATTGAAAATTGGGCCGTTACAACCAAACTGCAGCCTGACCTCTCAAACAATAGCCTGAAATACGCGCCTGATCTATCTCGGGTACCTCCAACAACTGGTGTAGTCGTCTGTGAGTCATCAACCAACGTCCTGCAACCTCAGGATCACTAACTCCAGTGAAGTACCTAGGGTTAAACCTCATCAAATCCTTCACCATTTTCGCTGCTTCTGACATCCTACTCCTAGCAGTCGAAGTCCCTATCTGCTGCTCTGTAGTAGTGGGTGTCACCACAGTAGTCTCTACTGGCGCTATAATAGGCTCAACCCTCTCTATTACTGTCTCTGACCCAGCTGCCTGCGTAGTAACAGCTGGTGCTAATGCTGTCTGAGTGGTAGTAGGTGCAACACGCTCAGCAGTCGGTGCTACTACTGGCGTCCTCGAACTACGAATGTACTCCATCAACTCAGCCATATAAGCTCGTCGTAATAGTCGCGCTCTCCGTCGAATCAATGTTGCTTTCGATCAAGTGTCTGCATCATAGCTCACAAATCAGCCACGTCACTAGTGGTATGATCACTAGTCTCTCCAACCTCCTGCTGAGTAGTCGGCGGAGTAGTAGGAGTCTGTCCGTCCATCATAAACTGCACAACCAACGTGCATTGGATCAGACTCAGTACATACGCATATAATATATAGTACACAATCAAAACATACGCATAGGTAATTTCCTAAATCTACCCGCCTCACATCACTTCCCAACTAAGTCTTTAATCATTCACTTGTGGTTTCCACATCTAAGATTTATTCATTGAGTTTATACTATTGTTCAATCTCCAATTCTCAAAGTTTGACCTCGCTCTGATACCAAAATGTGGCGGTATCAGAGGTAACCATAACCCACACCTCACTCCCTGGGTTTCTTAAACCTAAGCTCTGATACCAAAATGTGGCAGCCCCAAATTTCCACATTGGTCCGCCACGGGAGGCCACGCGGGCCCACAACTGACCACGTCACCGCCAGCTGTGTCCCACGCCCAATTTTTCCATTATTAATCAATTTTCGATTAACCTTGATGTTATAAGTTAACTTTTATTCCTTTAATATCATTTAACCTCAATTTACGCAGCGGAAGATTTACTAATGACATAAAGATTTACTAATGACATAAAGATTTATCATATATATTATGAGCATAATGCCTAAGTGGAAACCATATCAACTGTACATTATAATCATATTATCTAAGATCCTCAAAATATCAAAATATACAACCTATCTCTCAAGTCCCAAACCCAGCATAAATCAAATAAATACATACAACCAACCAGGCGTATAAGAGGAGTAGTCTCCGTTGTCAGTCACAGAAAATCTTTAAGTGTCTCCTTGCCTCCATCACATATCAAATCCTGCACTCAAATCACCCATCACATACAGTGACGAGTCCAGTGAGTAAACTCCCAAAGAAAACCATCGAGTAAATAATAACAGATTCAGAAGCCAATAACTAACGTTAGCTACACATGCAAAGAGTCTGGGCACCATAAAACCCCGCATGTGTAGGTAACAAGCATGCAAGATGATCAACGAATAATCATAATGTCAACAATATGCTCCACAACAATTACGATAAAACCAGACAAAAGTAGAATGCAATCTCACATACTAGATCATACTTCGTAGATTCGGATGACCCCGACTGAGCACATCAAGTCTAAACCACATCCGAACTACTAACGGTGACCGGAACAAATCACAAACCCACCGAACACGTGCACCCCGCGACTCGGGTCACAATCCACCGGCGGCGCAAGTACACGTGCTACAATCTAGCATGCTTGATCACGTGCCACAATCGTCCCGAATAAACTTCGATAGTGAAAACAAATCCAACACCAACCAATAACTAGACCAACACATGATCACAATGAATATGAATTTCAAGAATAATAAACGCAAGAATTTAAAGAATTCAATACTCCAGATGTGTTTCTGTTGGGGTTTACGCACCTATACCGCACTCCAATTATCCGGTCCAGCTCGAATAAATGCCCAACAAATCAAAATTACCACCCGAATTATACCTAAAACCATTTGTCATTAAATTAGCTTCAATTTAATATATTATGTCAATTTTTCGTTTCTCGAGGCTAAAACCCGACTATATCTCGCCAACATTCCCGAGAAAATCCCAAAATTCCTTTATGAACCCTTTTTCTCATTCCTCATATTTTTTCTGGATTTTTCAAAATTTTTCCATAATTCTTTTTTTTACTATTTTTCCCTATTTTTTGTATTTTATTTTATTTAAAACTGTTTTTTTTCTTTTTTTTAATTAATTTTTTTTTATTTGGGGATGGGTTGGCCTGAACCAGGCTGAACCGGGTTCGGCTTAACCGAGCCGAGGGATCATCTTCCCCAACAGAACGCACACAGTGTGTTTTGCTTCTGTTGTTTTTTTTCTTTTTTTTCTTCTCATTTCGGTTGGGGTTGGCTCTCAACCCCAACCCCTCATCTCCTCTTGGCATGGGAGACATCTCCCATGCCATGTTCTTTCTCGGACGAACTGCCATGGCAGTTCGTCCGAGCCTGAGCACCCCACCGAACACCACCAAACCGTCACCACCACCACAACGCATGCCAAATCAATAACAAAAACAACACAACAACGTCAACGACTCACCTCGTTCGCCTCGCTCTCCTCCACCTCAAGCTCGCCTCCTCTCCTTCTCTCGATTCTTCTTCCTCTCGATCGATCAAATGGGGAAAATGGTGGTGTCGAGTGTTGTTTATCAACATTTTGAGATGAAATGACCAAAATACCCCTCATGTCTATCTCTTTCCTTCTTTCCTTCAATACCCTTTTTGGTAATTTTGCATTTTCTATTTTATTTTCTGATTTACCATATATATATATCAATTTACCTATATATATAAATATATACACTCAACCTATATTTTCGCATTTAAAATTCTGTCGGGCGCGCCAACGAGCGTACTCGGGCGTGCACACTAACGTACCACCCATGCGTGTCGACCACGACCCCGCGTATCCCTAGACGCCCAACAATTTACATATTTTATCACAAATAATTCATTTTATATATATATTATTTCCCCTCAGCTTAAATTTCGTCTTTACTAGGGACCCAAGAACGTTCCCGCGTCCACGTCTGCATTTTCATCATCAATAACGGCCATTGAAAATTGGGCCGTTACAGAGGACATCACCTATGATGAGCAACCTATTTAGATACTGGACAGGAGGGTGAAGATTCTGAGAAACAAGGAGATCCCATCAGTCCTAATCAAGTGGCAGCACCACGGTGATGAGGAGCTGACGTGGGAGCTTGAGACCTATATGCGCGGGTATTTCTCTACCTTTTCTGATTCAGTAAGTCTTTCCATTAGTTTGTTTTAATTTCGATGACAAAATTTCAATTAGTTGAGAAGACTGTAACGACCCTAAATTCTAACTTATGCCACGTGTCAATTTAGGTCGTACGTGGGTCCATTTGCCTTGATACAGAGTCCAATTCTCGGTCGTCGATGCCAAAGTATGTTATTTGTGTTCGGTATTTTGTGTTATATTGTATTACCCGAATGTTTAATTCTAATGTTCCAAACATGCGAGGAGTTTGAGTGTGAGCGTTGGTACTAGGAGCTGTTCAGCTTGAGTATTATGTGAAATAATGGAGTTTTGGGCGAATGCTGGTCAGTTAATTAGTAGTTCAGGGGACTTAAATGAATTAAAAACACTGACAAAATAGAAAATAAATAATAATTAAAAGTGTAAAGCGCGTTCGATACGTTGGTATATCAGGGGTGACGTGGCGAACAAGTTTGGTGTTTGAAACGAACTCGGAAACACGAGTATTATGCGAGAAATCATAAGTTAGAGAGATTGAGTCACGTATTAGAGTCACACATGTGTGTTATGGTTGGTAAGTGGAATTAATGAGGGCCAATGGATGATCCTCGAGATTCGTGCGCGTGAAGAGATTAGGGGGTATAAATACCAACCCATCACCTTTTCTCTCACATATCTCATTCTCTTATCTCTCGCTTCATCGATCAAACGTGAAGAACGACAGGGTTTTTAGGTTTCGACGCAGTTTGATGCCACGAGAGTGACCAATCGCGTATTATAAGTGAGAATTCGATTCCTCACGTCAGTATCTACGTTTTGGCAGTGTTTTCATTGGTTTTTATCACGGTAATTTCGGACAACGAAATGGGAAATCGATTTTTATGGGATGTTTTTGGATGGGAGTGTATTGAATGATTAAAACATAATTTGTGAGATGGTTTTGATGTTTGAGAACTTTCCTGAATTTTGGGGGGATTTTTGCAAAATTTTGGACGCGAGCCGAGGGTGGTATGGCGTTGTGTTGGTTGTTTAATCGAAATTGGGATAGGCTCGAAGCACGCAATGTCGAGCCGTGGTGCTGAAAACTCCAGTTCAGAGGTGTTCTGCAAAAGATGCCATGGCGATACCGTGATTGTTCCAACTTACGACGTCACCCATGTAGGTCTTAGGCAGGAGTCTCAGTAGAACACGTCGTAAGGACGCCACCATGACCAACTGTGGTCACGACGTCACTCACGTACGAGTTAGAGCAGTAAGCCTCAACTCCACGCCGAGACGTTGTCTAGCTATTATGTGCCACGTCGTCCCAGCGGCGTGTAACTATTCACATGAGTGAATTTTTATAATATTTTCAAAAACTTTCGGGGATCTTTGGGTATTCAAATGGGTCCGAATATGACCTAATTCCCGAGTAATCGACCAAAATGGGTTAACAAATGAAATTACAAAAAATTGGTTAAAATGAGGGTTAATAATGGGAATTTCAATTTGAATGTATATTAAGGGTTTTTAAACATTGACGGGACACGGGAGGTCATAGGAGACATGTCAGGGATTTGTTGAGTGCGTAATTAGTTATATTACAGGTAAGTAAACTCGTGAAAACTTTTACAATTATTACTTCAGCTTTAATTTGTTGTTATTGTTATGTTTAACATTATATATGTTGGAATCTCTTTTGATTGAGTGGTCCACTGTAAAGGAGTTATGGTTACTTTATTTGTGATATGAGCTCTTATTTAGATGCGCTGTTGATATCTCCTGGTTGAGTGTATCGCTGGGGCTCTTATCCGAGTCTATAAATATTTCATAGTTACAAGGGTTAGGGCTGGTAGGTTGTGTTCTCGTCCTGAACCTAAGTCTTGTAGGTTTTATCTCGACTTAACGACTGTTGTCGGGACTCCTTGCAATTCCATTTCGTAACTCGGACACTCATATTTCGATTAAGTTATTTACAGTCTTATATATTTCATGTGTTCCTTATACTTTTCTTTCTATCAACATGAATGTGGACCGATGTTTATTTATTTTAAAATGTTATATTATTATTCTGTTTGGCGTTACTTACCTGGGCTCATCATTCTTGTGTGTAACGAAGTGTAGATCCACAGTTCAGCAAGGGAAGGCACCAGAGCTTAGGGATTTGCTTTCCACTTGACTGAGTAGGTGATTTTTATATTATTGCATATATATGTTGTCTTGGAACATGGGTTTGGGTATGTGAGAGATTATTGACAGGTATATCTATTGGGTTGTTCTCCTCGGATTGATCATGTATGATGATATACATTTGCAGAGTTTCCACAAGCTACGATGTCTTGTTTATTATGGCAGTGATTAATTAATTAGTCTGAGCTTTGCTTACGTTATATTGATGATAATTCACTAATCAATGTTATAAATTTGCAAATGAATGATACATGGTAAGTGATAATGTAATGGCCCAATTTATAATTGTCGTTAATTATGACGTCATTGCAGATGTGGACGCCAGCAAGGACGGTTATGGGTCCCACAACGAGGTCGGAAAACACTCGAACTAGGTATACAGTCCGTTTTGTATGCTTGTTGTGGTAAATTGTGATGAAAATGAACAAATTAGCTAATTTCATTACAATATGTGTGTTAATGTAGTTTATTGACGAGTGGAGGAATTTCCTCGGGGTGCGTGCGGACACGGGACACGGAGCACAGGGTGCCGGGTAGTCAGGAGACTAGTGTGGTCTTACCTACAAATTTTGGGAAATTATTGAATAGGGTAGATAATTATTATAAGTTAAATCAAATTTGAAATCAATGAACCTATAGTTAATGTGGATAAAACAACAACCGTGGGATGATTCTCGAGATGCACAATGGAGAGAATCGAGGTGTTAAGTGTCATGATTGATCAAGTAGCCCTTAGATTTTTCTCGAGATTTGTACACGCACTTAATCAAATGCCAAGTATATATACATGTTTGATCGATCAAACAAAGGAAAGAAAGAGAGTGAGATTGGAGAGAGAGCTTGGAAGAGAGAATCGTTGGAGGAGAAGAAGAAGAACAACCACTAAGGTGTGAAGAGGGTAATTTTGGGCATCCAACCACAAGATCAAGAGGTATGAACACATCAAACTTGGGTTTTATGAGATTTTTGGTGTGGGTTAGAATTTGTGAAATCCGAATTTGTTGGGGGATTAAACACTTGATTTTGTTGAGAGTTAGTGTTTATAAGAATGGTAGGAGATGGTTGTGCATTTGAGCAAATTTGAGAGGAATTCGATGATTTTCTGAAAATGGGTTTTGAAAATATGATTTTTGATGATTCTTGGATTTTGAGTTTAAGCTTAATAAATATGTGTTTTAATGGTGTATTTGAGGTTATTGAGGGATTATAGAGGTTTGAGAATCGAATGTATGGGTTTATGGGGTGATTGGAGTTCAGAAATTTGAACTGTAATTTCTGGACAGAGCGCGATTAGCGCGCTAATGGATGGACCTAGCACGCTAATTACCCTCTGGAAAATGATGAACAGTGACAAAGATAAATTAGTGCGCTAATTGTCCACTGGAACTCAAAAATTGGAAAATGAAGAAATGAGCCTAAATAACATTATAAACCCCTTAATTGACCTTAAATCCTTATAAATGAATTTCAGGAGTCTTGGAATAGTAATTGGAGTCGGGGGTTAGTCGGGAATCAGACCGGAAGAGATATCGGGGATTTGAAGGAATCGGGCCGGGGTTCGACTTGTGGAACGAAGAGTGCGTATTGAGGTGTGTAGTATCCCAATTGAACTTCACTTTAGTATTTACCGTTTGATTTATTTGAATTCAGTTCTATTTATTCTTTACTCCATTTCATTATTGCTTTACGGTGGCTGAGTACTCTCACCTGGTGACTTTACGGTAGTGGAGTTACTCTTACCTGGTGTCTTTATGGTGTTGAGATCACTCCACACCTGGTGCTTATTCGTTACGGCCATAGAGTCCACTGAGTCATGGCACTTGTCTAGGCATATAACCGGGTATGGTAGGCTTGTGTGGGTGCGTCGTGGGTCTATGCCGACCACCTGAAGTGGTGTTTTCACGGTGCGTGCCTGGGGAAAAATCGAAGTACGATTTTATTGTGTACGTACTTTGTTTCATCACTATATTTATGCATGCGATAATCATTTTACAGTTGTCTGTATTCTTTTGTTCCGCATGTTTAATTATAGTATTTTAAATTCCAGTACTTTTACTTTCATAATTACTTGGTGAATTTCCTCGGGATTACTCACTCTGAACTCGTCATCTGTCTTTTTGTGATGGCTGAGTGCATATCCTAGTACGAGCCGGGGAAAGGGCAAGCTTGAGGACTATATCGATTGACAGCTCTAGCCCTACTCGTACGTATGTTTATATTTACTCGTTTTATGCCGGGTTTTGGGTTTTGAGAGGCAGGTTGTATATTTTGATATTTTGAGGTTCAGATGATATGTATATGATGTACATTTGGTATGGTTTCTACTATGTATTATACCCACGAAATACAAGATAATTCTTATGTTGTTCATTTAAGTTTCCGCTGCTAACTTGAGGTTATATGATATTAATAGAATCAAAGTTAATAAGAATTGATTGGTGATGGAAAATTGGGCGTGGGACACAGCAGGTAGTGACGTGGCCAGTTGTGGGCCCGCGTAGCCTCCCGTGGCGGACCAAGTGGAAATTGGGGCCGCCACAGTTAAGGCTTGCTAGGCTTGCGTGACTCGTTGAGACGGGCTCAAGGTTTCGCGTAAGTCTAGGTCGGGGGGCCCGGTTTAGGTTTGAAAATTGGGGTCGTCACAAAAGTGATCGTACATGATATCCTTAGTCTTACAATCCTATATGCATGTCCCAGTGTTTAACAAAACATATAATACGTAATCACAATAAAAAACAAAAACCTACTATAAGTAAAGGAAATGATCGCTCCAAGAGTCCTCAGAGGATATCACATAGCATCAGTTCTTTCCCCTTGCTCGTCTCAACTCTATCAGCACCACCATCACAAACTAGACGGTAAGTGTGTGAAAAACATGAAAGTAATGCTAGAAGAAACTAAACAGTAATTCAAGATTTATCAAATAAACAGTCCAAATATCATGCGGTATTGAAAGGCAGAAAATGTAACAAATAGCATAATATACAAGCTGACAAGCTAACAACGAAGTTTGAGTGTCCAAAGAATCAAATGAGGCTCATAAGTGGTTAATATCAATGCAGTACAACAACACCAAATTTATAGTCACAACAATGACCTAAACAATCTAGTAGTCAGGGTATAATCTGCTATCAGCGGGGTGGCGACAACACACCAGCAGGAGTGCTCATGCTTACCCTCTAATATGGACCCAGGAGTACCTTCGTAATACACTTACACCAACACACTCAACCAAGGAAATAAAGAATGGATTTCCAACGATAGCGTAATTCAAATAGAAATGACAATAATGAAAACTGAATTAGTGTATACTTTTAACTGGCTTACAATCGTACAAAAACGTACCTCAAACGATTGCAAAACTCCGATCCTCGTGAATTCTCTAAGTTATCCCACTCTAATTATCAAAGTATGTAAATTGACCAATTTTGCAAATCTTATTAATAACTTTCTAATTTACCCAAATTTTCATAATTATTTAATTAGTGTAATTGAGTTGATTTTTAGGGTATTGGGTTGTATTCGAACCCATTTGGATACTTAGGAGATCTCTGAAATTTTCTAAAATTTTAAAAAATTGACTCGGTGAACAGTGTCACGCCGTCGAGACGCCGTGACTTTTTGTATTGGACGACGTCCCCACGGCGCGTTTACGTAGCTGACTGCCCGAGACTCCGTGAGTGGCGTTGTGGGAAAGAACTCCTCACAGCTTCCCTCGCGACATGTCCAACAGATCACCTTATCCGGGGTTTTTTAAAACCCCAGCTCGTGTCGCCGCGTTCCGAGTCTATTTCAAACTTTTAGGGACGTCCATGACAACATAAAACCCAAGTCGTTTTGTGTCGAAACCTCGACAAAACACCCCGATTCATAAATCACAAGAAATTTCTTCAAAAATCTCCAAAAATTTTAAATTCTCCAATCCACAAACTAACTACCAAAACATCAACAAATCACTCAATATCCCAAAATCATCATTCCAATTCAATTCCCAACATTTCTCGAAAAATTCGTCCGAAATTGTCGTGACGAAAACTCGTAAAATTAACGTCAAACTGTACACCAACAAGAAAGGAGTAGGGATCCTACCTTTTTATGCGTGATTGATCAATCCTCGACGTTGCAATGAGCTCGTACACACCGAAACCCCTATCGTCTCCTCCTTCTCTCGCTGAGCAAATAATCAAATGAATTGAGAGGAGAGAGAAAAGTTAGTTTATATACCTCTCATTCATTTCATCACACATACGAATCTCGAGGCAAATCATGTGTCTCACTTTCACACCATCCAACAAATCTAACACACTAGCTTGACTTCACTAGGTGACTTTATTTTTAAAACCAAGTCGTTAACACGTGTTTCCAGGACCCGTTTCAATTCTTGACTCGCACCGCGTGTCCTCTTGCACACAACCTCACTCCCACATTTTATTTAATTATTTATTATTTTTTGATAATTCCTTAATTATCATTTTTCGGTGTTTAATTATCCATATTATACCTTAAAATTCTCGTTTCTCCTAAGCGAATCTTACATAGAAATCTGTGGCAATTAATACGACAATAACCACGCCATTAGGACATACAGAGTTCACCTTCGGGATATAAATAATAACACAAACATCGCAAAAAATAAAATATACCTCAGTATCAACTCTTGAGGCTTGAGTAATATGACAAATCACAATGAGTAGGTCACAGTCCTGAAAACACACGACACGTGCCACCAATTAAATTTGAGGTCGTTACAAAAAAAGCCCCCTTGATCATGTGACTTTCGGTACATGAGATAGTGTTGAAGATTTGTGGACCGAGAATTAGTGTCACATCGATTAAATATAACTTCATAAATAAGTATTGATTAAACATCTTCCAACTAGTATTGAAGCTTTTTGAGATAAAACCCTATATTTAAAGTTGGAAGGTGGTTAAATTGAGAACAATATTAGTGCTAGCAAAGAGGAGATCAACAGGCTTGTGCATACGTATGTGGCGCGACATGACCATAATAATAAAAAAATGAGAAATGTTTTTCTTATACTCATGTTGCGCACGCAAATTTGGCACAACCTGTATTGTTGCATCGATGTGTGTGTGTCAAGCAATATGCGCAAAGCTCAATGTGAATTTTTTTTTTGGATGAAAGCTCGATGTGAATTTGAAGGTCTATTTATGAGTATGTGCAAATTTGATGTGCTCAAAGTGAGTCAAAACAGCAGGACTCAAAAGAAATCACGTGTATTCATCTTTTAGTCACATATGAAGTGGCACATTGTGCATGCATTCTTCGTCTTTAGTCATCACAAATGAAGTGGCACATGCACTCCACCTATTTTATTTTATTTTTATAAGAAAGAAACAACTCAACCCTAATAATATGAACTCATATCCTCTAACTCTCAAACATCACCAAACCATTGAGCTACGGATCGATTGGTTGGTATGCGCTACGTACACTAACTTGAAAAGTGGGTTCAGGATCTACCAAAAAAGAAGAGGGACAAGGGAATTAGCGGTTAATATTTGATGAGATCGAAGTAATAATCAATTAAATTCTAAAACTTACTAGTTAAGCAAACATGTATTCTGACCAGCCCAGTACATGAACATTCTCTCCAAAAAGAAAGAAAAAAAGAAAGTACCCTTAGTGAACCATACAAACTTTTTTGCCGAGACACCAATAGCTAGGCTAGGCAGGGTGAGGGCCGGGAGGTGATGAGGGAAAGGGCTAGGGTTGCAAGTGGGCAGAGATTGAAGTTATCGTCTCCGTCCCTATGCACAGGGCGCGAGGCAAAATTTATCCTTCAAAGTTTCTCGCGGGGAGAACTTTGTCGCTCCACGCCTTACCTCACAGGGATCCATACGAGGTGGATAATCTCTGCGCCCCATCAATTTTGTGAAAATATTCATTTTGATCTCCACTCTTTGACCATTTTGTCGCTTAGCTACTTTTTCAATTTTTATTTTATTTAAAAAATTATCTTTCTCAGATAGAATAATTTAATTTTGTTTTTGATATTGTTACGTTGATTGAGTTACGAATTATCACACTTAATTAAATATAAAAGATTTTTTAAATTAATATTATAAATATAATTCAATAAATCTTCTAACTATATCTTAATATACCTTTATGATACAATATATATATAATAGAATTGATTAATGTTACAAGATATGTTTTAGAGTTGGAGATCTTGAATCTCACTTCATCCAATCACAAAATTTTTAATAAAAAGTTACATAAGTTTTTAGTAAAAACTTAAAAATTAGAAAATATTTATCCGGGGAGCGGGGTGGGAGGCGTAGTGAGGGCGGACCACATCAGCGTCTTATTTATAGCCTCTGAAACTGAGGATGGGTCACACACTCAACTGGCCTGGGTTCTATAGCACACTTTGCGCAGCCCAATCGATTACAAGCTTTTTTTTTTTTTCATAAAGCTAGGAGGTTGGGTTGCAAAGAGGGTGGACCATTTTGACAGAATTGTCTATTAAAGTGCCTACCAATTGGCTCACTACATTAGAGGCCCTCGCTGTCAAACCTTAATAGGATACTTTCTATGTCACCACTTCTTCCTTTAACTTTCCTAGTCCACTCTTAAATTGTTACCACACTACAACGATTGTTAGTTTGTTATACTTTTTTGTTCTACTAAACATATTAGCTAGTCTGAAATTCTACCACATGGGAGGGCAAAGTGTTTTGTAAATAAAATGTTCACGTGGCATTATACACGAACACACTTTACACAAATCTTGGGTGAGTGTTGGACATATATAAATTTGGTTGGATCGTGTCTTGTATAAAATTAATTGATTTGTGTTAGGGTCTAATCTACTACACTTATATATCACATCATACTCCAACACACTTTTTACTATTCCAATGTTTAAAAGTCATCATTTGATCCAAGTAGCCGGTTCAAA
This sequence comes from Stephania japonica, assembly GCA_039657345.1. NCBI lineage: Eukaryota > Viridiplantae > Streptophyta > Magnoliopsida > Ranunculales > Menispermaceae > Stephania > Stephania japonica. Next base: position 8,542,053 of record CM077559.1, on the reverse strand, counting down.
ACTATAAGTCCACAATGCAATAATCCGAATCAGAATTCTCTTGATGAACTATTTTTGAACATCAATCGATATATTATCCAAACAATCCGACAACACTGCGATAAAATTGATTTGACTTGTTTAAATTAAAACACACCTCTCGTTAATTACCTAATCACTACAAAGCCTCTTTAACTAATTAAGTTTGAACCCACATCCTCTATTATGTAGGTCCGCTCGTTGATGCCATTGAGCTATCAACTAGCTAGATGATGTATATTAGCTATTGTGCAGTGCGCAGGTCTTTCTTTTCCTCCATAAGATGCCGCGCGAAAGGCGTCAATAACTGTCATTTCAGGCGTACTGCCTCTCACATCTTTGTCTCTTTTTCTCATTTCGGCTCCTTTGGCTTCAATACGGTACGATCCACGAGGCCATTCTCTAGTAAGAGTTTTAATTTAGTCGGAGGTAGAGATATTTTTTAAGAAATAATTTACAGAGGGAGTTGAGAATTAATTTAAGGTTTAAGGTGTTAGATATCTCACCCCTCCTAGGGAGATAACTCTCGCGAGTTATATAGACACAATTGCCCCTTACAAATTCTCATTTACCCATTTTATTGTTTTTTAAAATCAAACTTATTTTTTATGTATGAAGGGTATTTATGTCAATTTCTTTATTTAACTGTTTTTTAAAATCTGTAACTTTCCTGTGAGTTCAAAGTTAAACCAAATATGAAATATAAACTTACACTGTGAGTTAACTCCAGAAAATTATCTCCACTCGCACTGTAAATTGGCAAAAACAAACTAAATGAGACCAATGTTATAATATTTTTGATAGCTATCCTTTTAAAAAAAATATCATTGTTGTTATGTATAACCGCGCACATCAATTTTTTGTAGGCCTGTTGCAAGTTTAGGATAGTTTGAGTAGGGCATAAGGTTTGGGAAGCAAAATTAAGTTTTTTTTATTTTTGAAAAGAAACTTGCAACACTCGTCTGATAAAAAATAAAAAATAAAAATAAAAAAAAAAAAACTTATAACTCATTATATCTCTTACTTGAATAATTGTGGATGAGAGACTACATACAACAACAATAACAACAACAACAACAACAATAATAACAACCACAATGACGAGAGATTGTGGTTCCATTCCCAATGAATAAAAAAAATTTAACCCAGTCTTAAATAAATTATGATCGGTTACATGGATCAAACTCTTTTATTGTGTTTGATTGGCTATATGAATCAAACTCTTTCATTATGTTTGATTTAGTACAATTAATGATGATGGATGAGACACTACATACTTTGAAAAAATTGAACTTCGCCTTTTTTTTTTTTTTTTTTAAACTCCGCCTTTAATAATTTATGGTAGCTATGTGCTTTGATATGTATAGTGTAATGGGATATGCCCTTGTGCTAGCTAGTAACTCACCCTCCAAAACAGGAATAGAAGAAACTTACCTAACAGAGCCAAGTTAATGATCAGTACATGCGTACGTTGTAGTCGGGACAATGCATGACCACGTACATTGCTTGGAACACCACAAGTCATATAAGCACAAAAAAGGGGGAAATAGGGATTCCTTCCTTTGTCACATAATATTTTTAGACAAATAGGGAAATGATGTGGGGATTAATGTTGCTTTTGCTGTGTTGGGAGGTCTACTTCACTAATTGCACATGTATAATCAATGATATTCAACGCGACAACTAGAAAAGTGTTGTCTTTTCATTTTCACTTTTTCGTAACTAGTCTATATATCTATCTATATATCTATTAACGGAATATCTTGGATTTGCCATGTGACTGATTCCAGCCTTTTCATAGTACCACATGAGACGTCCCAAAGTTTCCCTCATAAAAATCTCACTTCAAAAAACATTTTCACTCCTTAAATTCAACTCCAACTCTAATGATGGTCAGGCGCAACGTCAACACTCCAACTCTAATATATCTATATATTTATTAAGGGAATGTCTTGAGTTTGTCACGTGGTTGTTTCCAGCCTTTTGTAGCACCACATGGCACATCCCAAAGTTTTCCTCATTAAAATCTCACTTCAAAAAACGTTTCCACCCCTCAAATTTAACTCCAACTCTAATGATGGTCAGGCGCCACGTCATCACTCCAATTCTAATGGGAATAAAGATAAAGATAAAAAAGTCCCAACACTAAAAAATGTTTCCACTTTCACAACACCAAATCTTCTCACTCTCCCCTTTCTATTTATCTTTCGACTGTGTGTACTCAAATGTGGTTCATCTCATCTCACATTAATGTCAGTGGAGAGGAGAGGTTTTGGCGGCTAAAAGGAGCATCTTCGTTGAAGGTTACAGTTTATGCTATAGGATTGTTCGATTAACAAGTTATAATTGGGGAGGAGTTTTGACTTTTCGTAGCTATTTTATTTTTGATGTTTTTTATATTCGAATTTTTACCTTTAGGTTTTGATTATGATTATTTTTTCTTTTAAGGAGTTAATAATTTTTTTTAGAAATGACATATATTAGTCACAATCTTTAGTATGTATTGTTTAGATCAATGATCTCCATTTTTTAGATTATTAGGTTTTGATGGTTCAAGGGAGCGTCTTTGTTGAAGGTTGTAGTTTTTGCTATACGATTATCCAGTTAACAAGTTATGCAAGAGGAGACGTTTTGACTTTTTTATAGCTATTTTATTTTTGATGTATTTATATTCAGATTTTTTACCTTTCGATTTTGATTTGATATTTTTTTCCTTTTTAGGAGCAAACAAAAATATCTTAGAAATGATATATATATATATATATATATATATATATATATATATATATATATATATTGGTTGACAATCACTAGTATGTGTTGTTTAGCTCAATAATCTCCATTTTTTAAGTTTATTCTAATAGATTAATGTCTCATTAAATATAGATTATAGATTCTAATGCACTTTCTCACATATTGGGAATGTATATCTTTCAACGCGTATTCATTATTGTCAATTTTCTACTTTTCGTTTTGATTATTATTATTTTTTTGTTTTCATTTTATGATTGAATCAAAATTCTAATAACAAAAAATTGAAGAAATGACATGTATTGGTTGACAATCTCTGGTAAGCGTTATTTAGATCTATGATCTCCAATTTTAAATTTATTTAACGAGATCATAAGTTTATATTATAAATCCTTACGTCACACTTTTCTACCATAACATTTTTTATTTTTGAATTTTTCAGCTATTTTTTCTTGCTTTATTCGACTTTTGATAGCTATTTTTATTTTCGATGTTTTTTATATTTAAATAGTATTAAATTGGGATTTAATCAATGTTTACATGAGTTTTTTTTCTCTCTCTCTCTCTTATTTTCACTTTCTTTTTATCATCAAAGTTTTTAAACTTTCAAGGCACGTATTCCTTAATTTTGCTACAAAAAAATTAGCTGATATTATTCTTTACTTAAAATTTATTCGAGATTATGTAGTAAGATTATTTTTTTAGTTTCTTTTTCAAATTTTTCTTATTAATTAATTATTTTTTAATCAATATATTGACACTTAGTCTTACCTGTACGTGAAGCGTGGGATTTTGACTAGTTTTCTAATATTGCAAGCACCACAAACATGAGGAAGTTAAGCGTTAGTTTTTTTTTTTATAAGAAAGAAACCAACTTACCATAGTCACCGGTCTCCTTCAACTCGATTTCTTAAACAAAAGGTCTCCTGCCAAATAATGAGTTACTCACTCAGGGGCGTGTCTGGGTGGGACAAGAAGAGTAGGTTTCAATAAAAATAATAAAATAGATTAAAAAGTTTGAAGGGTAAGCTAAGTAAAAAGGCTCCACGCACATTTGGGCATAAGGTTTTTTTTTTTTTTTGAAACCTTGCATAAGTTATAAACTACATTTTTTATTGTTGGTCTTGAACTATAAGAAAGAGGGAGATTAAAGGTGTGCAATCAATTTTTAAAGTATAATTGTAGTTTAATTTTAATAATTAATATAATAAAAAACTAAAATGATTTTAAGGAAGGCCCTTTTTTAAGGTTTCGTCCTAAGCCCTCAAAATGTCAGGACCGACACTGTATTGTTGTACCCATTTGATTAGAGAGATTTTAGAGCTAATTATTACTAAATAATTTGTTAAGCTTCGCTTTGCTCCATTGTGTTTAATCAACAATGGTGGAGCTAGAAAATCAAGTTAATAAGACAAACGACCAGACATCCTAAAAAGATTAAGGAGTGGGGAGCAACAAATATATAAAAATGAACTAATTGGATGGTCTAATGATTTGAAATGAGATTTGGGAGTAAGAGGTTATGGATTCAAATCCTAATGGGAGCAAGTTATTTCTTTCTAATAAAAAAAAAACAATTATATAAGAATTTCAGTAAAAAATGTCTCCTTTGGCTTAACCAACCACACTAAAACAACAACATAACCTCAATCCTAAATTATTTGGAGTGGCTGCATGGATCAACAACATGACCAAACCACACTAAAAAATAAATAAACAAAAAAAATACATATACATATTTTTTTGAGTCGCGCTATGTACACCCCGGTATCCTCTCAGGGCACCTCGACTTTTTTTTTATTTATGTTGGTTCTAAAAAATGACACATTTGCCCTGGGGTGCCCAGAGTAATCGGTGGGGTGCCTCCGGGGTGTCCAGAGTAATCAGTGGGGTGTCCATGGTGCGACATTATATTAACCAACATTACGTTTCAGATCTCGATGGGAAAGGACCAAACCTGTGGTCTCGGACACAAAATCGAGATATAGGTCATTGTGTCAGTTGGTGTCGACCAAGACATTCATACATGTCTCAGCACAAGGCCATAGAGACCACTTATATAGTCTTGGTGGTCACCATCGAGTTGAATGTTTAACTACCTTATTTGGGTGTCGGTTGGTATAGATCGATACTGTAATACGAGTATCGGCAAAACATGACCGATACCTCTTTAACATGTGTCTTGGTAGTGGGGTGCGTTGCTTCACAAACTAGGGGACTTTTTTATAAAAGTTTCGGGGTATCCTGATAAATTATTGGGGTGCCCTGATCAATTGAGTGCCCTAAGAAGATATCGGGGTGCGTTCGCAAGAATCATAACCTCAATTGTGGCATTGAAATCCCATAATTTCACAAGTTAGTAAATTATTTTTTTTTGAAGCCAAGTTTGTAAATTGTAACCTTTTTTTTTCAAAAAATCTATTTGGACTCTAAGAGTTCGGACTCATAGGGAGATTTTTGAAATTTTAAAAATATCAAAGAAGTGTTACAAGTTATTATTTCAAAGTCATTTTATTGCTTGAGGATGATTTTGAAATAAAGAAATTTCAAAAATTCCCTAGGAGTCCGGACTTATGAGTCCAAATAGCACTACTCTTTTTTTTGAAGAGAAATAGAAGTTTCATTAATCATTAATGTCACGATCCAAGACCAAACATAGAATCAAAAAATACATTGATTCGCTAATCCTATTTATTCGAAAGAACAACCATTAATTTGGATGTGAATGTGATTGTGAAATCAAAACGATTTGACAATCAGAGATTGCTCTCTATAACGTTGAAACACATCACAATACAAATACCACTAAAACCATATAACAAATAACAAAACATCTCCAACAAGAAGAAGAAAATCTAAGACATCCCAATAAGGAGAAAACAAATTAAGAACTTTTAACTAGAGAAGACAAACTAACTATGAAATTAAAAATTAAGAAGAGATGAACCCAGCCGTTGTACAAAAACCAACCATAACCGTTGAGGAAGATGTGTTGCAACAAGGATGAGCCAATCTTCACAAATCTGACTAGATCTTCTGTTTATTGGATGAATAAAATTTAAACAAATATGATTAAATAGAGGATCGACAGTAGTTCAAGATCAAAAATCACAATTTGTCAAAAAAAAATCAAAAATTACAAAGGAGAATCAATAAAAAAAATTAGGGTTTTTGGAGAAAAAGAAAGAAAGTGGCCGCTTTGTATATTGTAACTTGTGACAGAAAAAAGATTGTAAATTAGCTCTCTGATAATTTATATGGATAATGGACTTCATCATGGACGACACAATTGGGACCACGTCTTATGTTATCAAAAGAAGAATATTGGGACCAAATCTTCTATGTTACTTTTATGATCAAATTGCTTTACTTCGAGTTAAATTTTGTTCTGAAAACTTGTTTATCTTAATTAATCTTATAGAAGAAGTAATTATATATTAAGAAAAAAAGTCACTATATATACAACGCGCAGTAACAAATTTTATTTTCTAGAAGTATCATCAATACAATCAATAGACATACATATATAGATGATAGAGTTCATTTGTTCTTCCAATATTTTGGGCTTGGGCCTTCAAAAAAATATTTTTGGCTTACAAAAGCTGAAAAGGGAAGTGGCGATTTGTCAAACCTGTGCTGTGTTACATACAACTATAAAAGGACCTGAAAAATATGGGTCGTGGCTCCCACTCTTCCCTGGCCCAATAGGCCCCAATCACTGTAAGCCCATATTGAAAATCAATATTATATCGGCCAATAAAGGTTCCAAAGCCACTCCAAACCATGCTAATTGCAATTTCTTTTTTGACTTAAGTGGGAATCCAACCACGAATCTCTCGAGGTCTTACCTTTTTGATAAGTGATATTTTTACCATCTCACTTGAGAGGCTTTAATACCATGTTGGCGGCAGTTAAAAAGGATGAATTGAATTTTTTTTTAAGAAAGAAACAAGTTGTCCTTACCAAAAATTGAATCTGTGACCTCTTGCTCCCAAATACCATACAAAACTATTGGGCCACCCAATTACTATAGTTGGTAGGATGAATGAAATTGATATGCTGAGACACCATACCAAACTATTGGGCCACCCAATCACTGTAGTTAGTAGGATGAATGAAATTAATATGTCTAGGTACCTGACGCAGCGTACACGTTCAAACAAAAAAATTGAAAAATCCTTAAAACTTTTGTAAAGAAACTCAAATTTGATAAAATTGATAATAAATTGATTAACATCGACATAAAAACAATCCCTAGGAACGTGACATGAGATGCGCACACTTTGACCGAGGTAAATATTATATGTACTTGGTGTATGCCTAGTGTTGTGTATGTGTGTAGACTAATTAAGTCAATTTTTAAGTGCGTGCAAGTACGAGTACCTAGTGGAAATACCGGGGTAGCGAGACTAGGCTAGGAAATAACAATTTATTTCAAATCTACCATAACATAAATTAAGTTATTTAATTTAGTTAGAAAATACGACGTTCGACGCACGGGGAAAGCGCCTTGAGTTGCGTGCGAGTTGGGACACCGAGTGCCGGGTAGTTGAGAGTCGGTGTGACCACTTAGATAAATTTTATAAATTTGTGTGACCAATTAATTATGATGTATATGGGATTAATGTACATTAATTGAGTTGGCCTATAGTTTATTTATCAAGAAATCACATTTTTAATATCCTGTAGTTTGTTGTGAATTAAACTAACTTGAGGACAGACCTCGAGATCCGTACTGCCACACACTCCCATGATGAGAGTCACAAATTTGGTGTCATCAAGAGAACTGGACTGCCTAGTTGGTAACCAACGGATTTACCTCGAGATACACAATACACACTAGATCCTAACAACACGTATATATACAACTTGATGAGAAAATTTCACTATTTACATGCAAATCACATAGAACGGAAGAGAGGAGAAATTTTGGAGGAGGATCAAGCTCAGGTAACTCCTTAAGATTATGGATTTTCCATTAAAATAGCTTGAAATTTGATTTATTTCATTAAAATGAAAATTTTGGGTGGGGTTACTGTTTTGATCGAACTCTTTGTGGATTTGAGGTTTGGGTAATGCCAATCGAGGTTTAAACTGATTATAACGAGGTTTTACTGAAATCCGGGTAGTTTGTGTAAATAAAAAAAAAAGAAAAAAATAAAAATCGGACATGCATGTTGCTCTGAGAAGTTTATTGTTGTTTATGTGGTTTTTGATATAAAATTTTGGTCTCTTAAGGTGTTATTGGATCAGTGATAGAGGGAAGAAGAAGAAGAAGAAGAAAAAAGGAAATCGAAGATGCATCCCCCCCCATTTGGGCCAGGCCAGGGGGCCTGGGCCGGCCCAGGAACCAGGTCGGGTCAGGCAGACCAGACCCGACCATAGGTTAGGGACCGGGTCGGGTCGAGTCGACCCGACCCGACCCGACCAAAAAAAAATAAAAAAAAATAAAAATAAAAAAATAAAATAAAATAATATATATATATATATTACTGATTAAATATATATATATAATAAAATAAAATAAAAATATATTATTATCAATTAATAAATAATAATAATAAAAGAAATTAAATTAATAAATAAAAAAATATATTTTATATATTAATTTAATTCCTGGAAAATAAGGAAAATAGTTGGAAAATTCCTGAAAAAAAAGGATTGGAAAAAAATTATAGAAAATATAAGAAATTGAGAAAAAGGTAGAAAAATGGTTTTGGGGACTTTTCGAGTGTTTTTGGTACCCCGATATAACTCGAAAAATGTGTCAAAATTAAAGATTGACATAAAATTCTAAATTTTGGTTAAATATCATGAATCCACTTATTGTGGCTTTAAACCAATTAAAATGATATAAAAATGAACCTCAGGAACTAAAGGAAATTCTTGGGAGTTCGGGTGTACGAGTCGGAGTGTCGGGAGGCCGGATAGTTAGGACTACTGCGTTGACTTGTAAGTGAAACTGTGGGAACTCTTTTCTTTATTTCATTCCATGCATTTATAAATTTTCAGTCTATTTGTAGACTAGCTAATTAATTTCCCACATCATGCTTTCCTTATTTCTATTCATTTTGAATATCGATATAGCATGATGCCTTGTTTAATATATCATTGACTCCATGTTTTCCTTATATGCTCAATGTTTGTCTTGAAATATGGTTAATGGATATTTAGAAAATGCATGCTATAGGGTTATCTGTTATGTTGGGCTTGTGTTCTATTTCCTTTGGGCTTTGTAGCCTAACTTGTGTTAAAATCATAGCATTGTATGATATATATTCTTGAAATCTAAAGTAGGGATTATCTAGTGCCCATTGCACACGAGATGCGCGGATTCACGAGGATTTCGGTCTTTCGGGGTCTCCGGCACTCGCCACTACACTTGGGCGGCACACGTGGCATGGGCCACGGGGTTTTCGACAAGTATAAATGATTTATATACGCAGAGCACAGCTCCGCCACTTGTGGTTATTAGGAAAAAAAAGAGAGATTATTATTATATGTTGAGCACAGCTCCATACAGTAGTGGAAAAGGCTAGGTGATAGTTCTCACCGCCGATCGGACGTAGATCATCTTGACTTAGCCTGTGTCAGTTATGTGTATCTGTTAACGTTGGTATTTACTTGCATTATTTATTCAAAGCATTTCTTGACTACATATGCTTTTAAATACCTCTTGTTAAATTGGAAATGTAGTATTAGAATTCCCCAGTTATCACTTAAATATCACTATACTCACCGTCTAGTTTGTGATGGTGGGTATAGGTCCATCGAGCAGCACCAGGTCGGGCAAGGAGAAGATCGGCGACTACCTCTGAGCTCCGAACGCGTATTTGCCGTACAAGTGCACAAGTAGGGTACTTTTTGTATTATGTTTACTTATGTCTTTATCTTTTGGGATGTTATTGGGATGAGCGTTAGATTACCCGACTTTTGGCTTTCACTTTGTTATACATACATTCGCTGTTATATGCATATATATATATATGGTGATTGTCATTTCCTGGTTTCCACACTTATAATTATAAGATTTACTTCCACTAAAATATTTAAGAATTCCGCATTAAATTTGTAAAGACTTCCGCTAATTAAATTAATTGTTAAATATAAAGAAAAATAGGTAGTAAAGGTTGACTAATTCGTAATTGGGTCCTATGTGTCGTGATTAGGGTTTAATTACGGGATTAGGCCTGGTGGTGCCCTAGATTAGAAGAGGGGCCGTCACAGTTAGTATCAGAGCTTTGGCTTTAGAACCTTAGGGATAAAGCATAGTGTTGAATAAGGATTTTGATACCAATTTCCTGATTGGTATCAAAGATCATTTATCAAGGAATAAAGCATAAATTTGTATAAAATACACACCCTAGAAGTGGAAACCAGATGAACCTTGCCTAGGAATTATTTTGTTGGGCATTGAGTGAAAGTGAGTTGGGAATTTGTATATATATGCCATTTTTTTAATATGTATACGTATATATGTGGTAGACTTCGTAATAGTTGATAGGAAATCGTTATCCACATGCAGACGACGATGACGGATGCACGCGAGACAGGCGATGTGGGTGCTAGTAGTAGTCAGCCTCCTACTACATCAGACAACGACTATCTGAGGTTGGCGGATCGAGTAGCGGCACAGGGACAGCAGATGGCTGATTTCATGACCTTCATGACAGCACAGGTCACCGCACTTACTCGTGTTGTCACCGCTACTCCTGCGACTACTGCACTTTCGACGACCGAACCTGCTACTGCACCATCTACTATTCCAGCGACTGCGTCTGTACCAGACACTCCTATTATTTCAGGGCACGGTAGCGACGCCGACTCTTCCGGTAATGAGTGTTTCGACGGCAGAGGTAGCCGTGATGACTCCGACTCCCACACCCACACCTTCAAGCTCATCAGTAGGGATTCAACTGGTGAAGGATTTTCTCCGCCTTCAGCTAGTGTACTTCAACGGGGAAAGAAACTTCGAGAAGATTGAGGGATGGATATTATCACAGGAGAAGCTACATCGAATTTTAGGGATCGAGGATAGATTACGCCAAGATTTGTCGTCTTATACACTTCAGAGGGACGCCGACGTCTGGTGGCGTACCATCATTGCTACCGATGGAGATTTGGAGTCATGGATTGTAACGGCCCAAATTTATTTAATTGAATATTAGTGTTAATCACAATGATTAGTGGTTAATTCGGGCGTTACGTAGACAGCTGGGTTGACTCAGATAGGAGTACCCAGGGTATATTGTGTTATTTGTGCATGTTGTATGTCTATTATTGTGATGTGGGAATTTAAATATTTATATAAACATCACGTGTGTGTAAGTTGACAACGGGCAAGGCGACGAGTCGGGTATATGTCCCGAAGTGCGTGTCGGGGACCGGATGCCGGTTATTGGGTAATGGGGTAGTGGGGCATAGGTTGCCGGGTAGCTGAGTGCTAGTGTAACGTATTTATGAATTTTATATGATTTATTAAGGTGAATTAACCTAAGGTTGAATTAATGTATTAATAGATTAATTAAAGTCCTATAGTTTGATAGGAAGAATTAGCATGCATAGGATAATCCTCGAGATGCACAACAAGGAAATTCAAGGCTAGATGGTGTCTTGATAAGGTGTCTAGGAATTTGGTGACAGAAGGTGATCAGGAACCGTCCGATCGTCCTCGAGATTTGTGCATACGCCAGATTAGAACACCACATATAAATACACTTTGATCGATCAACATGCAAAGAATGGAAATGTTTCCAACAAATTTGTGGGATCTTGAGGAGAGAAATGGTTGAGTGGGGAATACAACTGAGGGTTTGAAGGCTAGATTGACGATCAAACGAAGGAATTTGCAGGTAATAACTCTTATTTTCTTAATTTTCCATTAAAATGGGTTGTTGATAAATTTGGATTTTTAGGTAAATTTATCACTGATTTTTGTTGAATTCGGTGTTATTGAAGTTGGTTTTGATGATTTACATTGATTTGGATCGAATTTGTGGAAAATTTGAGGTGATTGGTAAATTTTTGGGTTATTTGCATGTATTTTGATCCGAAAAATTGGGGTTTGTTTTTGTGGATTTGGGGTGAAATTTTGGTGCCTTGTTGATCTCCATGAGGTTTAAGATGAGTTGGGAAATGAAGGAGAAGAGAAGAAGATCGACAGTGGTAGAGTCGATGGTACAGACCACGACAGGGCTCCTGATCCTCAGCACACATCTTGTATAGCTGGTGCACAATCATTTGTTTATCTGGTGTTTATATTCATGCGATGAGCTTTGAGCGGTTAATCGCATTTACCTTCTATTCCGCATGTTTGGTTAACACTATTTACTTGTTTCCATTTATATTCTTAAATTATAATGCACGGTGGTTTTCCTTGGGATTTTACTTACTAGGCTCACCATCTGCCTTTTTGTGGTGGCTGAGCGCAGACTTTGTGTATCAGTAGGGGCAAGGAGATTACGGGCGACAAAATCTTTACTTGTCCACTGTCGAGGACCTACTGGTATGTGTATTAGTAGTAAATTGTTTTGAATTATTATCATTGGGAACTTGTGGTTGTTACATCTTCAGTACTGGTATATAAACATTCACGGATGGCAGTTGTCGCCTATATACCGAGTACTTCAGGGTTTTCCACTATAGGTTGAATAAGTTGACTTTATATAATGCTCTTTTGGTGATATATTAAAACTTCCGCTGTAAATTGTAAACTACATAATTAAATGGCATGAAACTTAAGAGTTTTGAAATTAATTGGATAGATGAGTGACGTGGCAGGTATTTCCGGTGCACGAGCAAGGAAAATGGGAAGCCACGGGGCGGCCTCGGAAATTGGGGCCGTCGCAGTTGGTATCAGAGCAAGGTCGATAGGGCTCTGAATTAAATAAAGTAAATAAAAGAGCATAAACTTTAAAACAAATTAGATGTGGAAACCCGATGAATTGCCTAGAAGTTTTAGTTGGGAAGCAATAAGAAATGGGTGGTTAACAGAGCTCTATGTATGTGTTATGATTCTACTGTGTATTATATATGTATACGTATATCATGGAGGATCACATACGACGCACATTTTTCGGTGCAGATCAGCATGGATGGACGGTCTACTATACCCTCAGAGACGAGGCAAGCTGGCATTGTTATTAGGAGTTCGCAAGCTACAGTGAGCTTGGAGGATCGACTTACAGCCCAGGAAGTTCAGATGACAGAAGTACTCCGAATATTACGGGACCAAGGCGCCGCGATAGCAGAAATGGCTGCATCACTCACGACTGAGCCACTAGAGCGACAACGACTTTACCCGAGGTTACATGAGGGAAATGGTCGACAGGGATTCGCGAGTACCGAGAGGCAGACCGAGCAAAATTGGAGCGGAGACTGCAGAGCGAGAGGCACGCGAAGTTAGAGACGAGGGAGACCCTATTGATAGACAGAGACAGGATCGACAGGGTCGACGAGATAGGCATCCAGGCCAGCAGAGAGGAGATGAAGGGCATGTGGTGTATATTACTGCACCCGCACCTGTCGAGCAGCAGCAGCACACGGACATCGCAGCAAAGACACCGGATAGGGGTCAGAGGGACTGGAGTCAGGGCCAGAGATCCAGTGAAAGGCAGACTGGGAGGCGAGAGAGGCGCAAATGTTATAGATGTGGACAGAGAGGACATCTGAATGTTGTTTGCCAGACACCGGCAGCCGCAGCTGCAGAGTATCAAAGGAGACGACGACGACAAGCTGCAAAGAAGTCACGACTTAGAGATGTTCGGGATGGACAATACGAGCCGGTGAGGAGTGAAAGCATGCAGCGACCAGCGACCACGATGAGGACACCATATGCGCCTAGTTTTGCTACATCAGGTACCGGTGGTTCACAGGAGAGACCGCGACATGTTCAGAGATGTACTCACTGTGGAGTTGAGGGACATATACATTGGGAGTGCGCATTGATCTTGATGGCACCGATATTTGTAGAGCCGTTGCGTGTTCGAATTCGGGTTCAGATCGTATCTGAACCATAAGTTAGGGCACTGACAATAAAGTGTCAACTATATTTTTGTGTAAATTATGGTAAAAACAACGTGCGAGTTGTGTTATGTATGAAGACTATCAAGTTGTTTTTGGTTATAATTAAATGAAACATAAGAATTTTTGCTATAAAATATATGTATGGGATAGATATATTATTGAGAAGGTTGTTTTATTCAAACACAATAACATGATTGTAACTACCCTATACACGAATTGGAGCTTACAACAGTTGTGTTGCGTTGAAAGCTTGGAGACACTATCTCTATGGAGAGAAGTTTGTGCTTTACACAGATCATCAGAGCTTACGATACATCTTCACGTAGAGAGATTTGAATATGCGTCAGAGGAGATGGTTGGAGTTGCTGAAGGACTATGACCTCACGATTGAGTATCATTCTGGCAAGGCCAATGTAGTGGCAGATGCTTTGAGTAGATGCGGCGTTGACAATCGACCGAGACGCGACACATGGGACCGTTGGAGGCGGATCGTTATGAGCATGTCGACGTTGCGGACCACGCATGATGTACATATTTGTAGTCGGATGAGATGCAGAAACGGTGTCACTGGAGCGGGTATCGGAGTGTCGAGGGCTGATGGGCTTTATGGGCGGTTCAGTGGATTTGGCACGGGATCCCGAGTGCACTGATTGGGCGGAGACATCTGATGGATATTTGTGGCATCGAGGTCGACTTTGGGTACCAGCCGTGTCGGAGATACGAGATAGTATGTTAGAGGACGCTCACCGATCACGCTACACAGTTCATCCGGGCAGAACCAAGATGTACCATGACTTGCGGAGATTGTTTTAGTGGTCGAGGATGAAGGCTGATGTTGGTGAATATGTTCGAGGGTGTCATATATGTCAGCAGGTAAAGGCGGAGCATAGGCGACCAAGCGGATTGCTGCAGCCGTTACCCATTCCTCAATGGAAATGGGAACACCTTACCATGGATTTTGTCAGTGGATTACCGTAGACGTTTAGGCGACACGATGCGATATGGGTGGTGATAGACAGACTGACTAAATCGGCGCATTTCATACCAGTTCCGATGCGATACACGTTTCCTCAGTTGACCAGACTGTTTGAGCAGGAGATTGTTAGACTGCATGGGGTGCCGATTTCCATTGTATCTGATAGGGATCCCAGGTTTATTTCGGGATTCTGGGGAGCGATGCAGGAGCAGTTTGACACTAGGTTGCAGTTTAGCACGGCGTATCATCCTCAAACAGTTGCCGATCGAGAGAGAGATTGATATGGATTTTAGAGGACATCTTTGGGCTTGTATTCTCTGCGGTTTGGAGGTTCGTAGGAGGATTACTTACCACTGTGTGAAGTTGCCTACAACAACAGCTATCAGGCTAGTATCGAGATGCCACCTTATGAGGCGATGTATGGGAGGCCCTGCAGGTCACCAGCGTGTTGGGCAAAGCCGGAAGATACAGTTACGATTGGGCCGGAGATAGTTGTTGATCACACAAGGAAGATTCGACAAATTCGTCAGAGTTTTCGAGCAGCACAAGACAAGCAAAAGAAGTATGCAGATAGATACCGCGGAAGTCTAAGCTATAGAGTTGGCAAGGCCAAAAGGTACAGTTATCTTGAAATCAAGACAGTTGCGGATGTTAGCGACGATCAGACAGAGTCACCAGAGACATATATTCACATAAGATAGAACATGCGTGGGGTGAAGGGCTGATGGGGTGTACCATTGGTGGAATCTCAGATGGAAAAGATTCTCGAGTGAAGGACCAATTGATACGCGCATTGGTGGAATCTCGAGACGGAAAAGATTCGAGTGAAGGACCAATTGATACGCACATTGGTGGAATCTCGGATGGAAATGATTCTGAGTGAATGACCAATTGATACACACCCTGGTGGAGTCCTGACGCATTGGAAGTGAGTTCAATAAAATGTTAGAGTTCACACAATATATATGCTGATGAACCGAATGTACGCGAAGTGTTCTAATTTCGAGGACGAAATTCCTTTTAGTTGGGAAGAATTGTAACGGTCCAAATTTATTTAATTGAATATTAGTGTTAATCACAATGATTAGTGGTTAATTCGGGCGTTACGTGGACAGCTGGGTTGACTCAGATAGGAGTACCCAGGGTATATTGTGTTATTTGTGCATGTTGTATGTCTATTATTGTGATGTGGGAATTTAAATATTTATATAAACATCACGTGTGTGTAAGTTGACAACGGGCAAGGCGACGAGTCGGGTATATGTCCCGAAGTGCGTGTCGGGGGCCGGGTGCGGTTATTGGGTAGCGGGGTACGGGGCATAGGTTGCTTAGGGTAGTTTGAGTGCTAGTGTAACGTATTTATGAATTTTATATGATTTATTAAGGTGAATTAACCTAAGGTTGAATTAATGTATTAATAGATTAATTAAAGTCCTATAGTTTGATAGGAAGAATTAGCATGCATAGGATAATCCTCGAGATGCACAACAAGGAAATTCAAGGCTAGATAGTGTCTTGATAAGGTGTCTAGGAATTTGGTGACAGAAGGTGATCAGGAACCGTCCGATCGTCCTCGAGATTTGTGCATACGCCAGATTAGAACACCACATATAAATACACTTTGATCGATCAACATGCAAAGAATGGAAATGTTTCCAACAAATTTGTGGGATCTTGAGGAGAGAAATGGTTGAGTGGGGAATACAACTGAGGGTTTGAAGGCTAGATTGACGATCAAACGAAGGAATTTGTAGGTAATAACTCTTATTTTCTTAATTTTTCATTAAAATGGGTTGTTGATAAATTTGGATTTTTGGGTAAATTTATCACTGATTTTTGTTGAATTCGGTGTTATTGAAGTTGGTTTTGATGATTTACATTGATTTGGATCGAATTTGTGAAAAATTTGAGGTGATTGGTAAATTTTTGGGTTATTTGCATGTATTTTGATCCGAAAAATTGGGGTTTGTTTTTGTGGATTTGGGGTGAAATTTTGGTGCCTTGTTGATCTCCATGAGGTTTAAGATGAGTTGGGAAATGAAGGAGAAGAGAAGAAGGTCGAAAAAAAAAAAAAGTTTTAAATTCTGGAAAATAGGAAAAATAGGGGAAAAATATCAAAAAAAAAATTGGGAAAAATTATAGAAAAATATAGAAAAATTAGAAAAAGGTAGAAAAGTGGTTTCGGGATTTTTCGGGTATTTTTGGAACCCCGACATAACCGGGAGAGCTACCACAACTGAAAAATTAAAAATATAATATAATATCATAAAATGATATAATATGTTTCAAAAAGTATAAAACACTATAATATGGACTTCAGGGACCGGGAAACCATAGCTCGGACATTGGGGAGCTAGGTGGGGCGTACGGACGTGTCCGGAAAGTCGGAGTGCGTATTTTCGGGTACGTAAAACCCAACTGAACACCACTACTGCATTTACTTATTTATTTCCATTGAGCTTTATTTCCTTGAAGACTGTGATTTATATTCCCTCTTTGGGACGGTCGAGTTTTCCGTCTATGTATCCGAAGGTTGTGCGGTCGCTTGCTAGGTGTGTGGTCAGGACACGGTGGTAGAGTCGATGGTACAGACCACGACAGGGCTCCGATCCTCTAGCACACATCTTGTATAGGCTGGTGCACAATCATTTGTTTATCGGTGTTTATATTCATGCGATGAGCTTTGAGCGATTAATACGCATTTACCTTCTATTCCGCATGTTTGGTTAACACTATTTACTTGTTTCCATTTATATTCTTAAATTATAATGCACGGTGGTTTTCCTTGGGATTTTACTTACTGGGCTCGCCATCTGCCTTTTTGTGGTGGCTGAGCGCAGACTTTGTGTATCAGTAGGGGCAAGGAGATCACGGGCGACAAAATCTTTACTTGTCCACTGTCGAGGACCTACTGGTATGTGTATTAGTAGTAAATTGTTTTGAATTATTATCATTGGGAACTTGTGGTTGTTACATCTTTAGTACTGGTATATAAACATTCACGGATGGCAGTTGTCGCCTATATACCGAGTACTTCCGGGTTTTCCACTATAGGTTGAATAAGTTGACTTTATATAATGCTCTTTTGGTGATATATTAAAACTTCCGCTGTAAATTGTAAACTACATAATTAAATGGCATGAAACTTAAGAGTTTTGAAATTAATTGGATAGATGAGTGACGTGGCAGGTATTTCCGGTGCACGAGCAAGGAAAATGGGAAGCCACGGGGCGGCCTCGGAAATTGGGGCCGTCGCATGGATGGCCTTTAAGGCCCAGTTTTATCAGCAGTACTTCCCGCCTGCAGTCATGATGAGGTTGAGGAGAGAGTTTATGAGTTTGAGGCAGATAGCAGATGAGTTAGTTATGGAGTACCGAGACAGATACGGGTATTTGAGGCAGTTTCCGAGGGATTTGGTCCGAGATGAGTTGGGAGATGTGTATCATTTTGGGGCAGGTCTGAGAGCAGACATTGGCTATCACGTAGTCAGCACGGGCGCTAGGACACTCACCGAGATATACGAGCGTGGACTTTCCCACGAGACCTACTACCTTGGTGTAATAGCTGACAGGGCAGGCTTAGGGCAGAGATTGACATTAGAGCAGGCCGCAGATTTCGAGAGGAGGCGGCAGAGTGGCAAGGCACTCAGGATATGGGATAGAGGCTTCCATGGATCGGGGATGACTTCACGTTTCACATCGGTGGTACCTCAAGTGTCTTGTGTCGCGTCAGCACAGAGCTCAGGGAGAGGACGTTCCTTACCACCACCATCGATTAGGCCAGCATTACCAACGCCAGAGAGACTTACTTTCCCGGCACCATCAGCACCACGACAGTATCAGCAGCAGGGTGGTAGAGGCCGAGGCAGGGGTAAAGGCCGAGAGGGACCCCGTTAGGGATAGAGACAGACTCTAGTTCAGGGACAGCCACTGTCCGGTCAGGGCAGACAGGTTTCATGTTATAGGTGCGGACAGGTGGGACATTTGGTGAAGGAGTGTCCATAGCCAGCAGTAGTGTATCCACCACAGAGTCGAGAGGCAGCTCACATGGTGGCACAACCGGATACTAACGCTACGCGGAGTCTCATTGAGGGTACGATTTCTATCGCTGGTAGAGAGTCTTATGTTTTATTTGATTCGGGTTCCACTATTTCCTTCATTTCTGGACGCATGTTAGGCATACTAGGACTGACACCGATTAGGCTTGGGGTACATTTGATATTGAGCACCGTCGCCGGAGATAGGGTTTACCCTAATAGTCTAGTGGAGAGAGTTCCAGTAGAGATTAGTGGGATAGAGTTACCCGCCGATTTTAGAGTCCTTGAGATGTTAGAGTTCGACGCTCTCTTCGGGATGGACTGGTTATCAGCATACCATGCTCACATAGATTGTTTTAGTAAGTCTGTTGTATTTGAGATTTCAGGACGTCCGATGTTCGTACACCGAGGTAGTACACCGAGAGTCGATACCACGATAGGTAGATTGGCGACTAGTGAGGAGATGGAGACTCTAGTAGCCTTGTATACTATAGCAGAGAGTCAGGGACCCCGACTTTAGGACATACCGATCGTTAGAGAGTTTTTTGACGTCTTTCCTGAGGAGTTACCAGGACTACCACCGCCGCGAGAGGTAGACTTCATCATCGAGTTAGTACCAGGCACCAAACCGATCGCGATACCACCTTACCGCATGGCCCCGAAGGAGCTAGAGGAGTTGAGGGCTCAGCTTAAGGACATGGGGGAGAAGGGATTCATTACACCTTCCATGTCGCCGTGGGGAGCGCCAGTACTTTTTGTGAAAAAGAAGAATGATAGCCTACGACTGTGCATCGACTACAGGCAACTGAATAAGGTTACAATCAAGAACAAGTACCCGCTACCCAGGATTGATGATTTGTTTGAGCGGTGAGAGAGCACAGTTCTTCTCCAAGATAGACCGAGATCGGGGTATCATCACTTAGGATCGGGGACGAGGACCGTCTAAACAAATGCGTTTCTGTACCGGATATGGACACTACCAGTTTACGGTTATGCCGTTCGGGCTGACCAACGCCCCCGCCGTGTTTATGTACCTTATGCACCGAGTATTCAGGCCATTTCTTGACCAGTTCGTAGTAGTCTTCATTGACGACATTCTGATCTATTCGAGGACACGGGAGGATCACGAGCAGCACCTCAGGGAGACGTTGCAGATGTTGAGGAAGCATCGTTTATATGCCAAGTTCAGCAAGTGTGAATTTTGGCTTTAAGAAGTCAAGTTTTTGGCCCACGTTGTTGGAGCAACAGGGATTGCCGTAGATCCGGCCAAGTTTCAGACGATTATGGACTGGCCGGCACCGACGTCAGTGACGGAGATTAGGAGTTTTCTGGGGTTAGCAGGCTACTACCGCAGGTTCATGAAGGATTTTTCTAAGATTGCTTCGCCGATGACTAGACTGACACAAAAGGACGTCGTGTATGATTGGACAGAGGAATGCGAGAACGCATTTGAGCAGTTGAAGAGGTTGTTGACGACCGCACCAGTATTGACACTGCCTAAGGTTGGACAAGGGTTCCTAGTATACACTGATGCTTCACACACGGGACTTGGATGCGTGTTGATGCAGGGTAGCGGAGTTGTGGCTTATGCTTCGAGACAGCTGAAGGTACATAAGAAGAACTACCCGACGCATGACCTTGAGTTAGCAGCAGCCGTATTTGCGCTGAAGGTGTGGAGACACCACTTGTATGGAGAGAGATTCACACTTTTCACTGATCACAAGAGTCTGAAGTATCTCTTCACACAGAAAGAACTGAATATGAGACAGCGCAGGTGGTTAGAATTCTTGAAGGACTATGACTTTTTGTTGGAATATCACCCAGGAAAAGCGAATGTAGTCGCCGACGCACTGAGTAGGAGACCGACCAGAGATGCCGAGGTTGTCAGATGTCATATGACGCACGAGTACGGGTTACTTGAGGCGACGATGACGATGGGTCGTCGACGTCCCTATCGATACCCGGATTGAGATCTGCGCACAGACGAGAGTACATACCGTGTCTACACAGAATGTGTCAGAGGGTCAGAGGACTGACAAGTTGTACCAGCAATTCAGCGAGTTAGCGCGGAGTTTAGATTGTGTTGATTGGACAGAGACATCTGATCAGTGTCTGAGATTCAGGGGCAAATTGTGGATACCAGAGATGCCGGAGCTGAGAGAGGAAATTCTTCAGGATTCACACCATTCCCGATTTACTGTTCATCCAGGCAGGACTAAGATGTATCACGACATGAAGAGACATTTCTGTTGGCCTGGGATGAAAGCGGATGTGTTAGAGTTTATCAGGAATTGTGAAATTTGTCAGCAAGTGAAGGTAGAACATCGTATACCTGGAGGACTGTTACAACCATTGCCCATTCCGAGATGGAAATGGGAAGACATCGCCATGGACTTCATCAGAGGGTTGCCGAGGACAACCAAGAAACATGATTTCATTTGGGTGATAGTTGACAGACTTACAAAGTCTGCTCATTTTCTGCCAGTTGCAGCGCACTACACGTTTAATCAGCTGAGTATACTTTTCGAGAGGGAGATCATTAGGCTACATGGGGTACCGTTGACCATCACATCAAACAGAGATGCTATGTATACTTCCAGGATGTGGCAGAGTATGCAAGAGCAGTACGGTACATGCCTACAATTCAGCACAGCTTTCCATCCTCAGACTAACGGACAGACAGACAGAGAGACAGAATCAGGTTCTAGAGGACATGTTGCGGGCCTGTGTGTTAGAGTTCGGTGGATCTTGGGAGGAGTACCTACCATTGTGTGAGTTTGCGTACAACAACAGTTATCAGGCTTGCATTGATATGGCACCATTTGAGGCTTGATATGGCAGACCGTGTCGCTCGCCCTCGTGTTGGGCTAAGCCAGAGGATAGAGTGACAGTAAGGCCTGAGATTGTTGTTGATCACACTGAAAAGGTACGACAAATTCGACAGAAACTCAAGGCAGTCCAAGAGAGACAGAAGAAGTATGCAGACAAGTACCACAATGATATCACTTATTCCGAGGGAGCCTACGTCTATCTTAAGGTCTCCCATCGGAAGGGTTTGCAGAGATTTGGTGTGAAGGGCAAGCTCGCACCGCGTTTCATCGGGCCATTCAGAGTTAGGAAACGGGTTGGAAAGGTTGCATACGAGTAAGAGCTTCCTCCGCTGATGTCAGGTGTTCATTCGGTCTTCCATATTTCGATGCTTTGAGTGGCTGAGTCAAAGGCAGGTGCACGACCGACAATTGACTTGAGTCAGATCGACCTGAGAGAGGATTTCTCATATGAGGAGCAGCCTATCCAGATCCTAGACCGAAAGGTACAACAGTTGAGGAACAAGTGTATCCCAAAGGTGCTCGTCAAGTGGCAGTTCCACAGCGATTCGGAACTCACTTGGGAGCAGGAAGACTATATGCGAGATCGTTTCCCGTACCTTTTCGAGTCAGGTATAATCCTAACCTGAATTTAATTTCGAGGACAAAATTTCCATTTTGTTGGGAATATTTGTCACGGCCCAATTTCCTAATCTTAATTAACTTGCTTAATTAGGATCACCGACCCGTGACGTGGGGCCCGCATGAGATGCGCACACTTACCGAGACACGTGACCGAGGTAAATATTATATTTGTACTGGTGTATGCCTAGTGTTGTGTATGTATGTAGACTAATTAAGTCAATTTTTGCCAATAATAGACGGCGAGTTGACGCGAGCGGGGACACGCCTTGAAGTGCGTGCAAGTACGAGTACCTAGTGGAATTACCGGGGTAGCGAGACTAGGCTAGGAAATAACAATTTATTTCAAATCTACCTTAACATAAATTAAGTTATTTAATTTAGTTGGAAAATACGACGTTCGACGCACGGGGAAAGCGCCTCGAGTTGCGTGCGAGTCGGGACACCGAGTGCCAGGTAGTTGAGAGTCGGTGTGACCACTTAGATAAATTTTATAAATTTGTGTGACCAATTAATTATGATGCATATGAGATTAATGTACGTTAATTGAGTTGGCCTATAGTTTATTTATCAAGAAATCACATTTTTTATATCCTATAGTTTGTTGTGAATTAAACTAACCAGAGGACAGACCTCGAGATCCGTGCTGCCACACACTCCCATGATGAGAGTCACAAATTTGGTGTCATCAAGAGAACTGTACTGCCTAGTTGGTAACCCTCAGATTTACTTCGAGATACACAATACACACTAGATCCTAACAACACGTATATATACAACTTGATGAGAAAATTTCACTATTTACATGCAAATCACATAGAACGGAAGAGAGGAGAAATTTTGGAGGATTGAAGGAGATCAAACACGAATTGAGGAGCTGGAGTGAGGATCAAGCTCCGGTAACTCCTTAATATTATGGATTTTCCATTAAAATAGCTTGAAGTTTGATTTATTTCATTAAAATGAAAATTTTGGGTGGGTTACTGTTTTGATCGAACTCTTTGTGGATTTGAGGTTTGGGTAATGCCAATTGAGGTTTAAATTGATTATAACAAGGTTTTACTGAAATCCGGGTAGTTTGTGTAAATAAAAAAAAAAGAAAAAAATAAAAATCGGACATGCATGTTGCTCCGAGAAGTTTATTGTTGTTTATGTGGTTTTTGATATAAAATTTTGGTCTCTTGAGGTGTTATTGGATCAGTGATAGAGGGAAGAAGAAGAAGAAGAAGAAGAAGAAGAAGAAGAAGAAAAAGAAGAAGACGAAGAAGAAGAAGAATAAACAAAAAGGAAATCGAAACCAGAGACGCAAAAGCGTATCCGGAATTTTGGGGAAGAAGATGCACACGTGCGGGCCGCACGTGTGCATCCCCCATTGGGCTAGGCCGGGGGCTGGGCGGGCTTGGCCCATGAGCCGAGCCGAGCTCGGCCACGCTCGGCCGGCCAAGAACCGGGTCGGGTCGGGCGAGACCACTCCGACCACAAAGTTAGGATCGAGGTCGGGTCGACCCGACCCGACCCGACCAAAAAAAAAAAAAAATAAAAAAAATAAAAAAAAAAAAAAATAAAAAAATAAAAAAATAAAAAAATTATATATTACCGATTAAATATATATATATAATAAAATAAAATAAAAATATATTATTATCAATTAATTAATAATAATAATAAAAGAAATTAAATTAATAAAAAATAAATAAAAAATATATTTTATATATTAATTTAATTTATGGAAAATAAGGAAAATAGTTGGAAAATTCCTGAAAAAAAGGATTGGAAAAAAATTATAGAAAATATAAGAAATTGAGAAAAAGGTAGAAAAATGGTTTTGGGGACTTTTCGAGTGTTTTTAGTACCCCGATATAACTCGAAAAATTTGTCAAAATTAAAGATTGACATAAAATTATAAATTTTGGTTAAATATCATGAATCCACTTATTGTGACTTTAAAACAATTAAAATGATATAAAAATGAGCCTCTGAAACTAAAGGAAATTCTTGGGAGTTCGGGTGTACGAGTCGGGGTGTCGGGAGGCCGGATAGCTAGGACTACTACGTTGACTTGTAAGTGAAACTGTGGGAACTCTTTTCTTTATTTCATTACAGTCATTTATAAATTTTCAGTCTATTTGTAGACTAGCTAATTAATTTCCCACATCATGCTTTCCTTGTTTCTATTCATTTTGAATATCGATATAGCATGATGCCTTGTTTAATATATCATTGACTCCATGTTTTCCTTATATGCTCAATGTTTGTCTTGAAATATGGTTAATGGATATTTAGAAAATGCATGCTATAGGGTTATCTGTTATGTTGGGCTTGTGTTTTATTTCCTTTGGGGCTTTGTAGCCTAACTTGTGTTGAAATCATAGCATTGTAGGATATATATTCTTGAAATCTAAAGTAGGGATTATCTAGTGTCCATTGCACACGAGATGCGCGGATTCACGAGGATTTCGGTCTTTCGGGGTCTCCAAGACTTGCCACTACACTTGGGCGGCACACGTGGCATGGGCACACGGGGTTGTCTAAGGCAAGTATAAATGATTTATATACGCAGAGCACGGCTCCGCCACTTGTGGTTATTAGGAAAAAAAGAGAGATTATTATTATATGTTGAGCACGGACTCCATACAAGAGTGGAAAAGGCTAGGTGATAGTTCTCACCGCCGATCGGACGTAGATCATCTCGACTTCGCTGTGTCGATTATGTGTATACGTTAACGTTGGTATTTACTTGCATTATTTATTCAAAGCATTTCTTCAGCTACATATGCTTTTAAATACCTCTTGTTAAATTGGAAATGTAGTATTAGAATTCTCCAGTTATCACTTAAATATCACTATACTCACCGTCTAGTTTGTGACGGTGGGTGTAGGTCCATCGAGCAACACCAGTCGGGCAAGGAGAAGATCGGCGACTACCTCGAGCTATCTTTTGGGATGTTATTAGGATGAGTGTTAGAAACTTTCACTTTGTTATATAACGTTATATGCATATATATATATATAATTGTTATGTAATTAAAGACAAAAATACCCAAACAACTTAAAAATTATGAAAATACCTTAAATAAAAGAAAACTCTCGATGAAGCCCAAAACGAAGGAATTTGGATCTATGAAACCCAAAAATCCCTTAAAAAGAGCTTAAATAAAAGCTCTAGATGAAGCCCAAAACGAAGGAATTCGGATCTGTGAAACCCAATCCCAAAAAGCGCCATTAGTAGAACATAAAACACCATTTATTATAATAATCAATCGCGTTCCTGGATCAAAAGTTACGGTTCCTCAAAGCATCTGCAACTGTTTGACATCAACACCATACCAAACTATTGGACCTCCCAATTAGTTGGTGGGTGAATGAAAAGTGATATGCCCAATCCAATTAATTAGGTGTACATGGTTTATAAAATGAGCATGGGATTTGCATTTCCCATGCTCACAATTCACAACTTAGTATTCCAATTTAATTTGTTTTCTTCATCAACATATATACAAGATGAGCATGGGATTTGCATTTCCCATGCTCACAATTCACAACTTAGTATCCCAGTTTAATTTGTTTTCTCAACAACATATATATACTTCCTCCTTTCAAACAACTTAGTATTCCAGTTTAATTTGTTTTCTCAACAACATATATATACTTCCTCCTTTCAAAACAATAAATCTACTTGGACTCATGAGTCCAGACTCATAGGGAGGTTTTATACCCATTAAACCTATTTTACCTCTTATTTAATCAAATATTTACATCCTTTTTTCAAAAAAAAAAAACTTTGTGTTTGTGTTAAAGCATTAAAATGTAATTTAAACTAGTCATTAAAACTATACTCCATCCATCCGTAAGCATAGGTCGTTTTGGCCAACTCACATATATTAAGGAGAGGACTTAGTTGTGGGTTGAAATGACCATATTGCCCAATGATACAAAAAACGAAATGGGTGATAAATGCTTGTCAATAAGTTATCAGTGACACCTTGCACAGAAAACACGAAATGAGTGCTTAATTATAGGTTGAAATGATGTTATTGCCCTTCAAATAATATTTAATCATTCAATAAAGATATGTCTATTATAGTCATTTCTTATACTTAATCATCTTTTACCTTTCCTCTGTAAACCATTTTTTTTGTCAAAACTCTATAAACCCCAATTGTGGAGGAGATAAGCAACAAAAGATACAACAGATATACAAATAGTGCAAAGATGTTTGGTGGGTATAACAGAAGATACAAGCATTTCAGTCCCACATTGTGTTGCTCTTTTATCTTCTTCATATACTTCCCTTTTCACCTTCTCCTTCCCACACATTCCTTGTAAAATCAATCTCTCTCAACCTACAAAACGCCTTGATTTTCCCACATAAGGTTGTTGTTTCATTCATTTTCTCAATTATGTTTTGATGTATTTAGCTCTTATGTGATGGGTTGAATGGCTTCATTGGATCTATGTTTATCTCTAATGGCATCCTTTAAACTTGGGCAATAATGAAGTTGATTCTCCTCATCCCCACGATAATGAACATAGACGAAAAGAAGTAAATAAGCACAATGATCTACATGTTTGAGAAAATCAAAGAATTTTAGTCCTAATTAAATGCTTGAAATGAAGGGTAAAATGGGTAAAACAACTCTTAAAGATGAAGAACAACACTTAATTAATCAAGTGTCGCTCGCGGTGTTCGGTTGCACAGGGCTAAAACAACTGAAGAGGTATTAGCCGACTTTAACCGTGACCTCTAAATGGGTAACGGTTGAATCTGACCGAGACCTCTAAAGAGGTGTTGGTCGAATCCGACTGAGATTGTGAAGAAAACTCAGTTTCAGTGGGTGGCAGAGGGATCCAACCGAGACCTCTTAAAAGTTTTTGATCATGTGCATGCGAACCACATAGGCAATAAGAACAAACAATTTTTTTTTCAAAAATACATGAAAATGATAAAAAGAAAGTGGGTTTTGCTCAAAATCACTTGATATTTTCGATTCCATTGAAACTTTGTACCCAAAATGCAAACTCAAGCCTTAAATTGAAACCCTAAACCCAATAACAAAATCGCAAACAATACCGACTTGAAAAATGGAAAAAAAACACCCAAATCCTACAAAAAAACCTCCAAAAAATCACATAATTGACACTAAAAAAGATGAAGAATGCACCTACAACGTTAATGTCACGGCCCAATTGTACTAATCTTGATTAACTGCTTAATCAAGATCATCAACTAGTGACGTAGAGCCTGCATGAGATGTGCACACCGACCAAGGCAAGTGGCCGAGGTAAATTTTATATTTGTATTAATGTATTCCTAATGTTTTGTATGTGTGTAGGCTGGCTAAGTCAGTACTTGCAGCTATCGACATTGAGACACGATCGAGGACACATCTCGAGATGCGTGCGAGCTGGGGTACGAAGTAGCGAGACTTGTGGTAAGTCTAAATTTAGTTAAATGCAATATAATTAAATTAATATATTTTAGATCATAACCTATGGTAATAAATAAATAGAATTGAATTGGACATATATTTGTATGTATATATATATTTATTTAATATGTATAAATATATATATTAAAAAAAATCAAAAAATTGTGAAATGACTGAAAGGGGCATTGTCTTATATGGAAAAGGATAAGGTTGGAGGGGTAAAATGGTCATTTGACCCCCCAAAATGTCAACGAAACCACCACCCACCACCAACACACACAAGTGCACAAAAATAATCGAAAAAGAGGGAGAGAGAGAGCTCGGTGAGAGAGAAGAAGGAAAAAGGAGAAGAAATCGACAACAAGGTGAGAAGAGAGGAGAGCACAAAGTTCATGTTCAGGTGAGTTGTCGTATGTTGTTGTTATCGTTGGTGTTGTGTAATGGAGGTGGGGGTAGCTCGGACAAACCGCCATGGCGGTTCTTCTGAGGAAGGAGATGGCAGGGGAGTCTTCTCCCCTACCCAAATCAAAGTTGGGGTTGGTGATCCTGATTAAGCAGTTAATCAAGATTAGCATAATTAGGCCGTGACAAATATTTTCAACAAAATGAAAATTTTTTTCTCGAAATTAAATTCAGGTTAAGGTTCTAACTGACTTGAAAACATACGGAAAACGGTCTCACATATAGTCCTCCCGCTCCCAAGTGAGTTCCGTGTCGTTGTGCAACTACCACTTGACAAGTACTTTCGGGATAGACTTGTTCCTGAATCTCTTATTTGTACCTCCTCAACTCCGGTCTAGGATCATGCGGATCGAGATTGGGCGGTGCGTGATCCCCATGGCAACATAGACGATATGATGAATCTCTTATTTCCCAAATCTTGAAGGTGACTCCTCAACTCCTCCAACTCTCTCGGTGTCATGCGGTAGGGTGGTATCGAGATTGGCCTAGTGCCTGGTACGAGATCAATTACAAAGTCTACCTCTCAAGGTGATGGTAGACCCGGTAAGTCCTCCAGTCGAGTCGAAAGACATCGGGAAAGTCTTTGACTACTGGTATGTCCTCAAGTCGGGGTTTTGATGGGATCCATCTTAGTGGTACTCGACTCGTGAAATCTGGAATCTTACCCCTCAAGACCCAGGTTTGAGTCGAGGGAGGCGAAAGACTGTGTGGAGGGACACGGATGGGGTAGGGCTTGGTACCACCCTGCCTGTGACTAGCGATGCCAGTGGGGTGCGCCCCCATGAAGCCAGTGGTCCAGTGGTAGCCTGGGCGCTGGGCTGGGTCGTTAGCGATGCCAGTGGGGTGCGCCCCCATGGAGCCAGTGGTCCAGTTGTAACGTGGGCGCTTGGATGGGTCGTTATAAAAAAAGACGCCTTTTATGTAACGGACCCGCCAGCCCTGCGCCCAGCAGCCAGACCATCGGCTCCATGGGGACTCACCCACGGCCGGCCTTAGCCATGGGGCGCACCCCACGGCAGCCGCTATTCACAGCGGGTGGTACCAAACCCTACCCCATTCGTGTCCCACACGGTCTTTCGCCTCCTCGACTCAAACTGTCAGGTCCGAGGATAAGATTCGATTTCACGAGTCGAGTACCACTAAGCTGATTCAGCATGAAGGCATTGGATCCCATCAGAACTCCGCAGTTAAGCGTGCCTGAGCGAGAGCAATATTAGGATGGGTGGCCTCTTGGGAAGTCCTCCCTGCTCAGTGGTACTCGACTCATGAAATCTGGAATCTTATCCCTCAGGACCCAGGTTTGAGTCGAGAAAGGCGAAAGACCGTGTGCGGGGACACGGATGTGGTAGGGCTTGGTACCACCCTGCCAGTGAATAGCGGTGCCAGTGGGGTGCGCCCCCATGGAGCCAGTGCCAGTGGGTGAGTCCCCATGGAGCCAGTGGTCCAGTGGTAGCCTGGGCGCTGGGCTGGGCTAGGCCGTTACACCCTGACTCTCGCTACGGTGTACAAGCTATTAAACTCTCCATCTCCTCACTGGATGTAAGTCGACCTATCATGGTACAAGCACTCGGTGTGCTACCTCGATGAAAAAAATCCTACACCTTAGGATTTTGGATATCACGAACTTATTGAAACAATTGATGTGAGTGTGGTAAACTACTAACCAATTCATCCCTAGTGGTGTAGTCACTTGTCAGTTGACTCCTAGTTCCTCGACATTTAATTATTACCTATCCAAGATTTAAATGATACTAGCCCCAAAGTCCGCACGTCATGACATTACTAGTGGGCGAGCCACACTCCGCGACCACATGTTCATCATACACACGTATGACACTTTGGTCATATTACTCAAGAAAAATCTTGCTAAGCGTAATTTTCTATGCAAAATATGAACTAAGTCGGCTTACCATTGACTGTCCCAACCAATTTATGCATCAAAAATAGATCAGGACTTTCCCTCGACTCTTTTCGCACCATAGTTGGGTATGGTCCTACAAGAACGTGGGCTCTCTCTCCATCTTTTGGATATGGTATCTCCTGCCAATAACTCGCTAGCTGCGTACATTTTGCACGATGTGCCCTACCTGATGATCTATAACATGTCGGTTGTCTCCTCACCCGTGTAACACGTGTAATCTACCATGGCCCATCTCGGCCTCATGGCACCTACATGCAGAGATTGTATTGTATTGCTGACATAGATGAAGTTGGCAAGATGGGTGGAGTCGCGTGAGATATAGACTAGCGGCTGGTCTCGTGATACCTGAACTCTGAAATTTCTCGCCTTTGATCCTCACTCTCTTGCCTCTTTGTCTTCGCCTTTCAAAGTCAGATCCCTGTTCAACCCTAGCAGAAGATTTCTCAAATGTAGTGGGTATGGGCGTATCCTTGCCTGATACAACTACCAGTGCAACAATAATCAACAACTCTGGCGAACGATGTACTATAAGTTGTGTTGATGCAATCAGAGTTCTTGAAGTCAGGGGCGCTGTTGTAGTAGTAGCTGCAACCATGCTGGGATGGCCGGTATCAACGTCGTCATTCTTACCGTCATGAAAGTGGTAAACTTCGCAAGCTGTTGTCCCTGAGCCGCTACTCGATAAGATAACCTCTAAATGTCATCCACCGATGCAATAGATTTTTAACTGCTGCTAGCTCCTCCATCTCTATCTTCGCGAGAATCCGACATCGACGTCTATACGTTGGCGACGTACTCTTCATCAGCCACTACATATATTGCTCGTATACACACACACAATTATACTTGTACATATAACAATCCCGAACTTACTTTCACTCGATTCCCAACAAAATAGTTCCTAGGCAATGTTCATCTAGTGTTCACTTCTAAAGTTTGTGTTTTATTTATTGAGAACTAACAGGTCTCTGTATTCTATCCCTAAAGTTCTAATCCCTAGGCTCTGATACCAACTGTAACGTTAGTATCACAATTTTAGACAACTCTATACTTTGTCCCTAAGGTTATAAAGCCTACGCTCTGATACCAAGTGTAACATGGTATCACAATTTTAGTCAACTCTATACTTTGTCCCTAAGGTTCTAAAGCCTATGCTCTGATACCAACTGTAAGTTGGTATCAAAATTTTAGACAACACTATACTTTTTCCCTAAGGTTCTAAATCCTATGCTCTGATACCAACTGTAACGGCCCTATCTTAATCTAGGGCACCGTCCACCCTAATCCCGTAATTAAGCCCTAATTACAACACGTATGACCTAATTATATATTAGTCAGCCTGTACAACCTATATTCTCGTAGATCGAGTTCAGGAATAAGTAATTCCCCATCACTACTATTTGTCATTTTATAAGAATTATTAAATTAGTGGAAGTCTTTAACATATTAGCGAAAGCATTATATATAAATCTTAAATGTGGAAACCAGGAAATAACGATCATAATATAAATATGCAATAAACGGCGAACATATAGACAAAGTGAAAGTCAAAAGTCGGGTTAACTAACTCTCGTCCCAATGTACAACCCAAACAAAAGACGTATATAAACATAATACAAAAATATGATCTACATGTACGGCAGCTACGCGCTACGAGCTCAGAGGTAGTCATCGATCTTCTCCTTGCCCGATCTAGTGCTGCTCGATGAACCTACACCCACCGTCACAAACTAGACAGTGAGTATAGTGATATTTAAGTGATAACCAGGGAATTCTATACTACATTTCCAAAGTAAAAGGCCAGATATTTAAATGCATAATATAATATAAAAAAAGGTGTTGAGGAAATAATGCATGTAAATACCACAGTTACCAGAAATAGACAGACTGACATAGGCTAAGTCGAGATGATCTACGTCCGGTCATTGGTAAGTACTATCAACCAGCCCTTTTCCACTATCGTATGGAGCTACTCTCAACATACTTCATCAATGGCAGAGCCGCGCTTCACGGGAATATATATATATATATATATATAACTTGTCAACAACCCCGTAGTTCAAGCTATGTGATGCTACCCAAGTAATAGGGGTGAGTGCCGGAAACCCCAAGCTCTAGTGACCCTCGTAAATCAACCTATCTCTCGTGCAATGGACACTAGATAATCTCCTACTTTCGTTTCAAGGATTCATCATTCCTAAGGCTCTACGATATCAACAATAAGTTAGGCTACGAAGCCCCAAAGGAAATGAAATACAAATTCAATTACCACAGATAACCCTAGAGCATGCATTTCTAATGTCAATTATAACATAGTCCACAACAAAATATGGCATATCAGGAAAAGAAGTCAATGAAACTATCACAAGGCATCATGCTATTTCAACATTCAATTCGAACAGAGCAAGGAAAACATGATGGTAGATTACTAACAGCAAGTCGTCAAATTGACTGAAAAGAAGAATAACATGAATGAAATAAAGTAAAGAGTTCCCATAATTTCACTTACAAGTCACATGATAGCTCTGGCTATCCGGCCTCGCAACACTCCGATTAGTGCTCCCGAACTTCCGAAACACCCCTAGATCCCTGAAAGGTTATTTCATATCATTTTTATTTATTTATTTATTTATTCATTTATTTATTTATTTTAATATTTTATTGTATATTTATTTATTTTTATGTATATATGTATATATATATATATATTAGGGTATCACGAGATCAGCCGCTAGTCTATATCTCACGCGACTCCACTTATCTTGCCAACTTCATCTATGTCAGCAATATTATCTCCACAGACATAGTCGGTGCAAGAGGCAGAGGACGAGATGCGCCAAGGCATGGTCAGACTCAGATTGCACTTGGTGATCGGAGGAGACAATCAACATGTTATAGATCATCAGGTAGGGCATATCGTGCGAAAGTGTACGCAGCCAACGAGTTATTGACAGGAGACACCACAATCACAAGATCGAGAGAGAGCCTACGTTCTTGTAGGACGAGACCCAACTATAGTTTGAAACCGAGTCGAGGGAAAGTCCTTATCTATTTTTGATGCATAAACTGGTTGGGATAGTCGATAGTAAGCCGACTTAGTTCATATTTTGCATAGAAAATTATGCCTAGCAAGATTTTTCTTAAGTAATATGACCAAAGTGTCGTACGTGTGTATGATGAGCATGTGGTCGCAGAGCGTGGCTCGCCCACTAGTAATGACGTGACGTGCAAACTTTGGGGCCAGTATCATTTAAATCTTGGCTAGGATAATGATTAAATGACGAGGAACTATGAGTCAACTAGCAAGTGACTATACCACTAGGGATGAATTGGTTAGTAGTCTATCACACTTACATCAATTGTTTCAATAAGTTCGTGATATCAAAGATCCCAAGGAGTACGATTTTTGTTCATCGAGGTAGCACACTGAGTGCTTGTACCACGACAGGTCGACTTGCATCCAGTGAGGAGATGGAGATGCTAGTAGCTTGTACACCGTAACAGAGAGTCATGGACCCCAACTTGAGGATATACCAATAGTCAGAGACTTATGTCTTTCCAGAGGACTTATCGGGTGTACCATCACCTCGAGAGGTAGACTTTGTAATTGATCTCGTACCAAGCACCAGGTCGATCTCGATACCATCCTACCGCATGGCACTGAGAGAGTTGCAGGAGTTGAGAGTCACCTTCAAGATTTGGAAAATAAGAGATTCATCACATCATCTATGTCGCCATGGGGAGCAGCCTGTAAGAACCCTCAAATTTTAACCCGACTTGTATAGCACTTGTCAAGACAGTAACCTGGCTACGTGATACCGGACAGTATTTCCAACCTCGGGAGTCAACACCGATGTAATTTTATGATTCTTTGATATGTGTAATAGTATTTTAGTCTAATGCGTGTCACAAGCCATTCGGACAATTTTTAATATGAGTGAGGTTCCGCCTAAGTAAACGGGGGAGAAGAATACAATAAAAATATAATTTAAGAGAATTATTGAATAACTTAATTATTTATTTTTACGAGACAAAGCGAAAGTATGCGTGTGACAGGGAAATACGGACCAAGGAGACAAGATGGGTTGGGGAAAATTGTTGGAAAGTGCGGGTATTGGATAAATACACAATAAATGGACCATGATGTAGGATTGTTAAAGTGACACAGTCCAATAATGGAGAACCATTGGATCAGCCTCGGGATGTGTGGTTAAGTGGAGATGGGTGGACACGATTGAGAAAACACCCACTTA
Organism: Stephania japonica; assembly: GCA_039657345.1. Lineage (NCBI taxonomy): Eukaryota > Viridiplantae > Streptophyta > Magnoliopsida > Ranunculales > Menispermaceae > Stephania > Stephania japonica. The sequence goes on along the minus strand of CM077559.1, from coordinate 8,507,733 downwards.
ACACACTATTCACCACTATTCGCACCATACCTTTTTGTTTTTAAATATCACATAACCCCCGCTTTTGCTCTCACTCACGATTCTCTCTCTCTTCACTCACGGTTCTCTCTGTCTCACCCTCACTCACTCACGACCTCCTCCTCCCTGGTGCGCCACCGCCGACCACCGGCACTGGACGGCCGGACATCACTGGAGGCCCTCCACCACTCTCTCTCGGTCTTTCTCTCTCACTCTTCAGGTCTTCTGTCTCGGTCTTCTTTCTCATTCTTTTCGGTCACTCTTCTCCCTTGACAAGCAACCACCTCTCTCGGCGGCTGCTGGAGTGTCGGACACTCGACGGAGATGTCTTGGGTCCTGGATCTGGAGGTACATTTATCTCTCCCTCTCGGTTTCTCTCCCCACTCTCTCTCGGTTTCTCTCACGATCACACATCCTCCTCCCTGGTGCATCACCGCCGACCACCGACTGTTAGTTATCGGACCTCTCACCTAAGGTAACTCTCTCTTCTCTCTTTTGATCTCTCTCTTTCCCTTTCTATTTCTCTCGTTCTCTCACTATTTTTTCATTATTTATTGTATGTGTTTTGTTGTATGGCTCGTTGGAAACCGCCTCTGCTGGTGGCGCCACCGCCGGACCACCATGATTGGAGAGGTATCGCGGACCCCACCAAACTCCTACTTTGAGTCCCATAACCTTCGGAGTGGTCGAACCTGTTTACACAAGCGCAAAATGTCTTCATTTCATGAGATATGTGTGGTTGAGCCTCGCTGGAAAACCGCCTCTGTTGGTGGTGCTCCTTGGTGGACCACCACCAGTGGGGGTTGTCGGGGATCTCATCTAACTTTTGTTGAGGTCTTGCAACCCTTGGTTGTGTCCAAGATTTTAAAATGTTAGATGTAATGGTTATGTTTTTATATAAGTGTTGAATTTGAGTTTTGTTTATGTAATGTCTTTAAACTCCGACTAGGTAAGGTGTTTCCGGCCATCTCATGCCAAGGAAACCCCCTCCCAACGTCGGACAATACCAGTTTGTAGCCATAACGATGTCTTTATTGATTAGTGTTTGGTTATGGAGGTTCGTGATTCTTGATGACAAACTATTTTAAGTTTTCCTATTTGGTTTTAATGATTCGACTTGGTTATTGGTGATGACGTCGTGGTCGCGCCAAAATTCTTTGAGACCATGACGTGACCCATACACGACCGAGCCGAGCTTACAATTTTATGAGTAGGCTTACATGTGTTATAATTTTTCAAACCCGAGAGAGAGTATTTATTTTTCTATTAAATTGTCAAGTTGTTCAAGTCATTTGAAACATTGAGAAAATATTAAGGTTAAACCTAGGTTTAGTTAACGACTTGACCTAATAACACGAGTTTCCAACCTTGTCAGGTAGCGAAAAACTCGGGGATACACATTAGGATTTGCGGGAGTGTTGTTACGCGAGTCGCGATAGTTCAAGTAACTACACTTGTCTTAAAGCTTGTGTACGTTAGTAAGCCAGTTAAGAAAATACCATGTGATTCATTTTCATTCTGTTGTGTTTGCTATTATCTACTTGTTGGCATTCCATTCCATATTCCTTGTATGTGTGTTCTTAGCATAAGTGTGTGTTTCGAAGGTACATGCGGACTGCACTAGAAAGGATAAAACGCGGGCACTCGTGCGCACGAGTGTTTGACCACCCTAGTGATTGTGTGATACCATGTACTGGATTGTTGTGGATTTCGGTATTGCGACATCGCTATTGTGGATTTGTTATGGATTTTAGACCACTTATGACCTTTCTTGACTCGTAGAACACGCATGTTTCGATTGTTATTACTTCCAATCTGTCTATCATGCATCTTGCTTATTTAAATTCATGTCTTTCAATTTCTGCATGATATTTAGACTGTCATGTTTGATAATTCATGAATTATTGTTATATTCTTCTGGTTTTACTTTCGATTTTTCTCAGTTACTCACCATCTAGTTTGTGACGGTGGGTGCAGATAGAACGGAGTGCAGTAGGGGCAAAGAACCTTGCCTAGGAGACTTTTTGTGAGTAGCTAGACTCGAGGTACCTGAGAGTATGCTCATGTTTATTTTCTGTTTGTATGATGTTTTATATATATGGTAGTAGTTTTTGAACTGGGGATCATTTTTGAGATGGGTACCATGAGTTTGTTATGTTGACTTGGACATGAACATATCGGGGTTTTCACATTTATATAGATTCCTAATTTTCGTTTGATTGAGTTATTTTCTAATAATTGATTAGTATTAAATTTTCTTTCACTATGTTATACTAGCAATAACTCTTTCATAAAACTTGAAATTTGATGATTTGAGGTTGACTAGGCTCGTTAGGCTCGTTGAGCACCGACTTAGGACCTGCACGAGTCTAGGCCAGGTGTACCCAAATGCATTGGGAATTTGGGGTCGTCACGGTTGGTATCAGAGTGCAAGGTTCTAAAGACTTTGGCTATTGATTTAAATTCATAAAACACAAGCCATTAAAACTAGTGGAAGTTAGGAACGGTCGATCCTAGAAGTGGAAACCTTATGATCCTGTAGAAACTTAGTTGGGGGAGTAATGGGTTGAGTCGGATAAATTTTATACATATTATGATTGTTATGTATATGATTATAGTATACGGTAGCTATAAACTGATCCAAGAAGTTCGTTCTCTTGATTCAGACAACGATGGCGGATCAGACTAGTCCGGACGACGATAGCAGCACGTCCGGCACACGATATGGTAGCGCGGACGATGTGCATGCCTTGACTCAGAGAGTTGCGACGCAGGACCAACAGCTGTAGGAGATGTTACGACTGTTGAGGACACTCGTACCAGCTACCATTACACCATCGACTTCGACTACACCCTTGCCACCTATTGATACCCGGGGGGCAGAGACCCAATGTGGCGGCACCTATGGCTCCGATTCCGTTAGAGGCGGTACTCGAGAGAGCTGTTGATGCGCCAAATATGCAAATCGAGTTGGAGACACCAGCTACGCCAGTAGCTACTGCAGAGATTACTCCAGTTACGACTCAACAAAGAGTTCGGGAGCACTGCTGAGGCAAAGCAGTGGAAGGAATTCAAGAGACACGATCCCATGAAGTTCTATGGCGGCACTGATGTCAGAGCAGTGGAATTATTTTTAAAGAATCATGAGAAGATTCACTTGATCATTGCCATGGTGGATCATATACGAGCGATGATCTCCTCGTTGATGTTACAGGGAGAGATAGATGATTGGTAGACGACTGTCGTCACTACCCGGGGCGTTCCGAGATACTAGTTTGACTTCAAGACCTTGTTTAATCAGAAATACTTCCTGCCGACTATTTTTCGAGGAAGAGGGACGAATTCATGGCGTTGAGGCAAGGCGCTAATGAGTCAGTAATGGAGTATATGGGTAGATTTATATCATTGTTTCCATATGCTGGAGGATCTACGCGACACCGAGACTGATCGAATCTACTATTTCACTGAGGGTTTGCTACCTGCGATTGGAGGTTCTGTAGTCACTACGCCGTCGGAGACCTTGCAGATTACGTATGAGCGGAGTTTAGTACAGATGGTTACCTGGTTACTCATTTAGAGGAGGCCCGGCCAGATCAGAGTCTCGATTAAAGAAACATTATCAGGTCAAGAAGAGGAAGAAGAACAGGTGGAATTTTCGTGACCATAGACTCATAGTTAGGTTCGTTGCATAATTGACTACTTATCCGACGCAGACCATTCTGCCAGTACCAAGTTTTGTCAGTCATCCACTGCAGCCTAGTCGATTAGGACGACGAGTGGCGATGGCGATGACTCGAGAATAGAGTGCGATCAAGAAACAAGCAGAGGAAGAATCGAGGTCTGATCAGACTCAAACTCAAAGTTTTGCACAGGGACGAGGCCAGAGTTAGACTCAATGATCGAAGGATACCCGCACATGTTTCAGGTGCAGAAAGATTAGCCACATTCAGAGGGAGTGCCTTCAACCACCAAGAACACCGCCACAGCATCACCAACGCCAGAGGGAGTGCGTTCAGGCTGTTGTTGAGCCAGAACAAGGGGCATCCAGAGACTTTGTTAAGGGTATGATTTCCATTTGCAGTATTTTCATGCATACCACATTCGATTTGGGTTATGTTGTTACCATCTATTATTGTGCGCATGGTAGATGAGTTTGGGTTGATACTCGTTAGAGTTAGCAGACCCAATCCTAGGCACGGTTGCCAGGATGCTATATACCCTAACGCGATTTGTTTTGGACATTTCGGTTGAAATAGAGGGCTACAAGTCGCTAGTAGCCATGCGGGTACGAGAGTCGTTAGAATTTGAAGCCTTAGTTGGTGCGAACTAGTTATGAATATTACCTACTTGGACCGATTGATACAAGAAGACAACTTGGAGACCTTCGCAAGTGTCATGTGTGATGGAGCGAGACAGAGGCGTCGGCTTGAGTTCTTAGAGCACTATGACTTCTCGTTTTGGGTACCATCCGAGGAAGACTAACGTTATTGCTGATACTTTGAGCTGCAAAGGATTTGATGCCGAGATAATTGTGTGCCAGAGGACCATTAGTGTGGTTTACGTGAGGCAGCTGAGTTGATGAATTCAGTAGAAGGGCTGACGATTATCATGACACAGTTACATGGCCAAACGATGTTACAAACTATCTCATTTGGCATTGTGCACGAATAACAACAAGAAAATGCATTTTACGAGCGGTGTGGCGAGATGGTGGATAGTTCAGATTTCCCATAGTAGAGTCGGTCGAGAGACTCATGTTAGAGGTATCGCGGGCGATTGGGGCTTCCATTGGTGGCGGATGCGTGTAACGAAATAATTTAGGAGATTCACCGCTCTTATTTCGTTGTATATCCGAGTCGACCTAAGATGTGCGCTGACATGCGACATCTCTTTTGGTGGCCAGGGATGATTTCCGAGGTGTCGGAGTTGTTCGAGCGTGTGACATGCCAACGCGTAGAGGCTAGGCATCGACAACCTGGAGGACTACTGTAGCCCCCACCCATTCCTCTGTGGGAGTGGGAACATATTGATATGGATTTCATCAGTGGTTGCCTCGATCTTCTCGTGGTCACGATAACATCTAGGTAAACGTGGACAAGTTTGCGGAATCTGCAACACCTTCACTTGTGCGAGGTTGCGCACAACAACAATTGTCAGGTAAGTATCGGTATGACACCGATGAGGCGCTTTGTGGTAGGCCTTGTATATTCATTTCCTGTTGGAGTGAGCCAGATGATGTTATAGCGTTAGACCTAGAACTATTGAGGATCATGTTGAGAAAGTACGGTAGATTTTCCAGAGACTTAAGAGTGTCCAGGAGTGGTAGAAAAGATACTTGACGAGTATCACGATGAGCTTCAGTATGATTCAGAGAGACTATGTACACCTGAAGGTCTCTTCACTAAAAGGTCACGAATGGTTCGGAGTTAAGAAATGATTCGCTATGAGGATTATCGGTGTCTTCAGGATTTGTAAAGAGGAACGGTAAGGTTGTTAGTTTAGTTTACTTATTAGTAAATTTCGATGACGAAATTCTAATAAGTGGGGGAGACTGTAACAACCTCAAATTTTAACCCGACTTGTATAGCACTTGTTAGGATCGTAACCCGGCTACGTGATACTGGACAATATTTCAAACCTCAGAAGTCGACACCGAGGTAATTTTATGATTCTTTGATTTGTGTAATAGTATTTAGTCTAATGCGTGTCACAAGCCATTTGGACAATTTTTAATATGAGTGAGGTTCCGCCTAGGTAAACGGGGGAAAAGAATACAATAAAAATATAATTTAAAAAAATTATTGAATAACTTAATTATTTATTTGTACGAGAAAAGCGAAAATATGCATGTGACAAGAAAATATAGGCCGAGGAGGCAAGATGGGTCGAGGAAAATTGTTGGAAAGCGCGGGTGTTGGATAAATACACAACAAATGGACAATGGTGTAGGATTGTTCAAGTGACACAGTCCAATAATGAAGAACCTTTGGATTAGCCTCGGGATGCGTGGTTAGGTGGAGATGGGTGGACACAATTGAAACAACACCCCACCTAAGACACTATTCACCACAATTCACACCATATTTTTTATATTTAAATATCACACACCCCCTCTTTCACTCTCACTCACGTTGTAATGGCCGGTTATTTATTAACGCCGTTATTTACCTTATTTCAAATTAGGATGCCAGCTCGGACGACACGTGGACGCCGCGGATAGATTAGGCATGTTCTGGACCTAGGTATTGATTGTGTATTGTTATTTTTTTAATTTTGGTGATTTATTAATATTTTTATTTTCTTTATAATGATGTATTATCTGACACCGGTGTGTATAGGTAGTATTTGTCGGGCGAGGTTGAGCGCTGGGTCCGTTCGTAGGACAGGCCAACGCGGGGTTCGGTAGCAGTGAGGCGGACGTTGGGTTTAATTAGATTTAAATTATTTAAATATGCTAAGGTGGAGGATTTAATTTATAATGAAATGTAAACCTAACTTTAGGCTAGATTATAAATTAAATTGGGTACACTAAGTATGGGATCGCCTCGGGAAGTGTGTCGAACATGGGGCACGGGATGCCGAGTGGTCGGGGATTTAGTGTGACTCTATTTACAAATTTATGGAATTTATTGATGCCTAGAATAAATTATATAAGTTAAATCAAATTGAAATAAATAGAATCCTATAGTTTGGAATGAATAATCAACATTCTTGGGATCGACCTCGAGACACGCAACGAAAAGATATAAGGAAATTGGTGTCATGATAGGGTGTTCAAGAACTGTGTGACACGGAGTGATCAGTGGCGGTTGGATTTTCCTCGAGATGCGTGTGCACAGTAGATTAGATAACCACCTATATATATATATTGATCGATCAACATGCAAAAAAGGAAAACGTTTTCATCAAATCGTTGGGAGATTTGTGAGAGAAATCGAAGTTGGGGAAGGTGAATGCCAGCAATTGGAGAGTGATTTTGAGCATTCAACAACGGATTTAAGGTAATAAACTCTTATTTTTGTTGATTTTCCATTAAAATGGATATTGGAGTGAAATTTCAATTTGAGAGAATTCATCATTGTTTTTGATGAATATGATGTTATTGAGTTTGGTTTTGATAAATTACATCAATTGGAATCGGATTTGGGAAAAATTGAGGTGTATTTGTGGATTTTTAGATTTTTGGGTACATGCATGTAATCCGGGAATTGGGTTGGTTTTATGTTAATTTGTGATGGAATTTGGAGGTTTTGAGGGTCTTCAATGGAGAGAGAGTGAAGAGAAGTTGAGAGGAGGGATGAAGAGAAGCTAAAATCGACGAAAAAAAAAAAAAAAACCAGAGGCGCACAACAACGCCTCTGGGAAGAAGATCATGGGGGGGGCACGCACGCGTGCGTGCATGCGTGCACACTGGGTCGAGCTGGACCAGCCCAGGCCCATCCCAGGTGGGGTGGGCCAAACCGGCCCTGGTCCAACCCGGGTGGGCCTGGACCGGGCCGACCGGACCCGGTCCAGTTGGGTCGGGTCGGACCTAGTTCAGGGGACCCACCCTCATATTATTTAAATAATATTTTTATTTTATTATTCTATTTAATTATAAATAAAAAAATAGTTTTAAATGAAATAAAATAGGAAAATAATTGAAAAAAATATCAGAAAAATTGGAAAAAATTATAAAAATATAGAAAATTAGAAAAAAGTAGAAAAGTAGGTACGAGACTTTTCGGGTATTTTTGGAACCCCGACCCAGTTCGGAAGAGGTACCACAACTGAAAAATTAAAAATATAATATAATATCATAAAATTATATAATATGTTTTCAAAAAGTATAAAACACTATAAATGGACTTCGGGGACCGAGAAACCATAGCTTGGACATCGGGGAGCTAGGTGGGGCGTACTGACGGGTCCGAGAAATCGGAGTGCGTATTTTCGGGTACGTAAAACCCAACTGAACACTACTACTGCATTTACTTATTGTTATTCATTTGAGCTATTTTTATTGATAATCTTCGAGTCCAATCTTACTGGGACGGTTGAGATTTCCCGTCTATGTATCCGAGGGTGTGTGGTTACTTATTAAGTGTGTGGTCTAGGACACAGTTGTAGGGTTGATGGTGTAGGCCACAACAGGGCTCCTGGTCCTCAGTACACATCTTGGATAGCTGGTTTGCACCCATTTGTGTTTCTGTGTGTTTATATTCATGCGATGAGCTTTGGGCGTTAATCGCATTTCTTTTCTTTCCGCATGTTTATTTAATACTCTTTATTGGTTTCCATTTACATTATTTAATTATGATGCACGGTGGTTTTTCTTGGGATTTTACTTACTGGGCTCGTCATCTGTCTTTTGTGATGGCTGAGCAGAGACCCTAGTACTAGCAAGGGTAAGGAGATTCTCGGCGATTACATCTGACTTATATTTGATGACCGTTATATTTTGATATTTTGTTTATATTTTGGGAACTGGGAGACTATAGTTCACTCTTGTCCTTGTATATATTAACTGTTATAGTTGATCGCCATATGTACAGTACTCTCTGGGATTTCCACTATAGGGTGAAACAGTAAAATCTATATATATATATATATATATATATAATTCTTTTGGTAGAAATGAAACTTCCGTTGTAAATCATAAATTTTATATTAAATGGTACGAAATATGAGAGAATGTCAGGTAAGTGGATAGAGAGTGACGTGGCAGAAGTTTCTGGTGCATTAGTAGGGGAAATGGGAAGCCACGGGCGGCCCTCGAATTTGGGGCCGCCACACACGTCTCTCTTTCTCTCACCCTCACTCACTCACGACCTCCTCCTCCCTGGTGCGCCGCCGCCGACCACCGACGTTGAGGTCCTCCACCACTCTCTCTCTCGGTCTCTCTCTTACTCTCCTGGTCTTCTGTCTCGGTCTTCTCTCTCTTTCTTCTCGGTCACTCTCCTCCCTTGACAAACAACCACCTCTCTCGGCGGCACTGGAGTTTCGGACACTCGTCGGAGGTGTCTTGGGTCGTCGATCTGGAGGTACATTTATCTCTCCCTCTTGGTTTCTCTCCCCACTCTCTCTCAATTTCTCTCACGGTCACACCTCCTCCTCCCTAGTGCGTTGTCGCCGACCACCGACTGTTAGTCGTCGACCTCTCACCGGAGGTAACTCTCTCACTATCTCACTATCTCTCTCTCTCTCTCTCTCTCGTTCTCTTACTATTTTTTTTTCATTGTTTATTATATGTGTTTTGTTGTATGGCTCGCTGGAAACCGCCTATGTTGGCGGTGCCACCACCAGACCACCGTGACTGGAGCATTGTCGGGGACTCCACAAAACTCCTACTTGAGTCCCACAGCCCTTCGGAGTGGTCGAACCTATTTAGACAATCGCAAAATGTCATCATTTCATGTGATATGTGTGGTTGAGCCTCGCCGAAAAATCGCCTCTGTTGGCGGTGCTACTGGCTGGACCACCACTAGTGGGGGTTGTCGGGGATCTCATCTAACTTTTGTTGAGGTCTCGCAACCCTTTGATGTGTCCAAGATTTTTAAATATTAGATGTAATGGTTATGTTTTTATATAAGTGTTGAGTTTGAGTTTTGTTTATGTAATGTGTTTAAACTTCGACTAGGTAAGGTGTTTCCGGCCATCTCATGCCGAGGAAACCCCCTTCCAACGTAAGAAAATTCCAGTTTGTAGCCATGACTGTGTCTTTATTGATTGATGTTTGGTTATGGAGGGTTCGTGATTCTTGATGACAAACTATTTTAAGTTTTCCTATTTGTTTTTAATGATTCGACTTGGTTATTGGTGATGACGTCATGGTCGCGCCACCGGTCCACGAGACCATGACGTGAACTACACACGACCAAGCCGAGGTTACGATTTTATGAGTACGCTTACATGTGTTATAATTTTTCAAACCCGAGAGAGAGTATTCATTTTTCTATTAAATTGTCAAGTTGTTCAAGTCATTTGAAACATTGGGAAAATATTAAGGTTAAACCTAGGTTTAGTTAACGACTTGACCTAATAACACGAGTTTCCAACCTTGTCAGGTAGCGGAAAACTCGGAGATACGTGTTAGGATTCGCGGGAGTGTTGTTACGCGGGTCGCGATAGTTCAGGTATTTACACTTGTCTTAAAGCTTATGTACGTTAGTAAGCTAGTTAAGAAAATATCATGTGATTCATTTTCATTCCGTTGTGTTTGCTATTATCTACTTATTGGCATTCTATTCCATATTCCTTGTATGTGTATTCTTGGCATAAGTGTGTGTTTTGAAGGTACATGCGGCCTGCATTAAAAGGGATAAAATGCGGGCACTCGTACGCACGAGTGTTTGACCACCCCTAGTGATTATGTGATACCATGTACTGATTGTTGTGGATATTGTTGTGGATTTAAATGTTGCGACATCACTGTTGTGGATTTGTTGTGGATTTTAGACCACTTATGGCCTCTCTTAACTCGTAGAACATGCATGTTTCGATTGTTATTACTTCCAGTCTGTCTATCATGCATCTTGCCTATTTAAATTCCTGTCTTTCAATTTTCACATGATATTTAGACTGTCATATTTGATAATTCATGAATTACTATTATATTCTTTGGCTTTACTTTCCATTTTTCTCAGTTACTTAACGTCTAGTTTGCGACGGTGGGTGCAGATAGAGTGGAGTGTAGTAGGGGCAAGGAACCTTGCCTAGGAGACTTTTTGTGAGCGGTTGGACTCGAGGTACCTGAGAGTGGGCTCATGTTTAGTTTTCTGTTTGTATGATGGTTTATATATATGATAGTAGTTTTTGAACTGGGGATTATTTTTGAGATGGATACCATGAGTTTGTTATGCTAACTTGGACATGAACATATCTGGGTTTTCCATATTTATATAGATTCCTAATTTTCGTTTGATTGAGTTATTTCCCAATAATTGATTAGTATTAAATTTTCTTCCGCTGTGTTATACTAGCAATAACTCTTTAATAAAACTTAAAATTTGATGATTTGAGGTTGACTAGGCTTGTCAGGCTTGTTGAGCACCGACTCGGGACTTGCACGGTTTAGGCCGGTTGTACCCAAATGCATTGGGAATTTTGGGCCGTCACACAGCCTATCGAGATCCTAGACCGAAAGTTATAGCAGCTGAGTAACAAGTCTATCCCGAAAGTACTCGTCAAATGGCTGTTCACAATGACTTGAAACTCACTCGGGAGCGGGAAGACTATATGCGAGTCCGTTTTCCATACCTTTTCGAGTCAGTTAGAACTCTAACCTGAATTTGATTTTGAGGACGAAATTTTCATTTTGTTGGAAATATTTGTCGTGACCCAATTGTGCTAATCTTGATTGACTACTTAATTAGGATCACGAACCCGTGACATGGGGCCCGCATGAGATGCGCACACCGACCGAGGCAAGTGGCCGAGGTAAATTTTATATTTGTATTGATGTATTCCTTATGTTTTGTTATGTGTAGGCTGACTAAGTCAGTACTTGCAGCTATCGACGTTGAGACCCAATCGGGGACGCACCTCGAGTTGCGTGCAAGCTCGGGGTACCGAGTAGCGAGACTTGTGGTAAGTCTAAATTTAGTTAAATGCAATATAGTTAAATTAATGCATGTTAGATCATAACTTATGGTCATAAATAAATAGAATTGAGTTGGACATATATATATATATATATATATATATTTATATATATAATATATATAAATATATATTAAAAAAATTAAAAAATTGTGAAATGATCAAAAGGGGCATTGGCTTATATGGAAAGGATTAGGTTTGAGGGGTAAAATGGTCATTTGACCCCCCAAAATGTCAACAAAACCACTACCCACCACCGACATATACACAATGCACAAAAAAATCAAAAAGAGAGGGGGAGAGAGCTCGGTGAGAGAGAAGAAGGAAAAAATGAGAAGAAATCGACAGCAAGCCGAGAAGAGAGGAGAGCACATGAGTTCGCGTTGTCGACATTGAGGTGAGTTGTTGTATGTTGCTGTTGTTGTTGTTGTCGTTGGTGTTGTGTGATGGAGGTGGGGGTGGCTCGGACAAACTGCCATAACAGTTCGTCCGAAGAAGGAGATGGCATGGGAGTCTTCTCCCCTGCGACTCCCCGCCCAAATCGAAGTTGGTGTTAGGATTTTCCCAATCCCAACTCAAAAAAAAATGATGATGAAATCGAAATAAAGAAAGGGGAGGGCGGTCCAACCGAACCTGGTCAGACCCGGTTCAGGGGCCCTACCCCCTTAAAAATATATATAAATAAAGATAAATATATATATATATTATACATATATATACACGTAAATATATATATATATAATAATAAAATATTAAAATAAATAAATAAATAAAAATGATATGAAATGACCTTTCAGGGACCTAGGGGTGTTTCGGAAGTTTGGGAGCGCTAGTCGGAGTGTCGCGAGGCCGGATAGCCAGAGCTATCCTGTGACTTGTAAGTGAAACTGTGGGAACTCTCTACTTTATTTCATTCATGTTATTATTCTTTTTAGTCAACTTGATGACTTGATGTTAGTAATCTACCATCATGTTTTCCTTGCTATGTTTGAATTGAATGTTGAAATAATATGATGCCTTGTGATAGTTTCATTGACTTCTTTTCCTGATATGCCATATTTTGTTGTGGACTATGTTATAATTGACGTTAGAAATGCATGCTCTAGGGTTATCTGTAGTAATTGAATTTGTATTCCATTTCCTTTGGGGCTTCGAGCGTAACTTATTGTTGATATCGTAGAGCCTTAGGAATGATGAATCCTTGAAACGAAAGTAGAAGATTATCTAGTGTCCATTGCACGAGAGATGGGTGTATTCATGGGATCACTGGACCTTAGAGTTTTCGACACTCACCACTATTACTTGGGTATATATACATATATATATATATATATATATTCGCGTGGAGTGTAGCTCCGCCATTGATGAAGTATGTTGAGAGTAGCTCCATACGATAGTGAAAAAAGGCTGGCTGATAGTTCTCACCGCAACCGGACGTAGATCATCTCAACTTAGACTGTGTCAGTTTGTCCATTTCTGGTAACTGTGGTATTTACATGCATTACTTCCTCAACACCTTTTTTCTGCTATATTATGCATTGAAATATTTGTCTTTAATTTTGAAATGTAGTATAAAATTCCCAGTTATCACTTAAATATCACTATATTTAACGTCTAATTTGTGACGGTGGGTATAGGTCCGTCGAGTAGCATTAAATCAGGCAAGGAGAAGATCGGCGACTATCTCTGAGCTCGTAGGCGTAGTTGTCGTACATGTAGGTCATATTTTTGTAGTATATTTATATACTTTTGTTTGGGTTGTACATTGGGACGAGAGTTAGTTTACCCGACTTTTGACTTTCACTTTGTCTATATATTTGTCGTTTATTGCATATTTATATTGTGATCGTTATTTCCTGGTTTCCACATTTATGATTTATATATAATGCTTTTGATAATATATTAAAGACTTCTGTTAATTTGATAATTCTTATAAAATGATAAATAGTAGTGATGGGGAATTACTTATTCCTTAACTCGATCCATGAGAAGATAGGTAGTACAGGCTGACTAATACCTAATTAGGTCCTACGAGTTGTAATTATGGCTTAATAATGGGATTAGGCCGGGCGGTGCCCTAGGTTAAGATAGGGGTTGTTATAGTCAAATTGATGGAATTTTGCTCACGTTTTGTTAGATTTGGATTGGTGGTGGAGTGCGGTTAGAAAAATGGGTGACTGGGGTATGCGTGAATAAAATTTATATAAAGGGGTAGTTGGATCATTTCACATGGATGAGGTAAAAGAAGTAAAAAATGGGGTCCGAATAGTCGCTTCCTTTTTTTTATAAAAATGTGACTTTATTTATTTATATTTATAGTCAATAAAATAAAACAATTATGACAAAAATGATGAGTTTACTGTTAAATTTTTTTTGTGAGATGGATAATATATCACTTGATAAAAAATAAAGTTTAAGGAAGTCGTGAGTTTAACTCATACTAAAAGTCAAAAAAATAAAATATTTTCCTTAAATAAATTTGAAAAAAACTCGTATGAATGTAGTAATGGTGAATTAATACTTCTTTTCCCCATCAGAGAACAAATCAATGAGTTATTGATTTTTTATTTTTTTTTTATAAGAAAGAGATATTCATTGATGAAATTCAAACGAACGGAGTGGTTCCACGCATTCCTTACAAAATCTCTGTTATATACAAAAGGAGTCTCTTTTAGCAAAGAAAACAAAATAGTAAGTGATTTTTTAGAATTAAAAAAAAAAAAAAACGCGCCTCCATCCAGTTGAGACTCAAAATTGAGTGGTTATTAAAAAAGTAATGTTCTTTTACTTTAAAATTCACTAAATAAAGTTAATTTCTTTAAAATCATAAAACTAATGGATGTTGTCTTTTGAAAAGACGGCATTATGTGTGACATGGCAGGGTGAGTGTGATGTGACAATTGGATTGTATAAAAGACTTATTTTGAAAATGAGTCATTTGAACAAAATATGAAATGTATGAATGACTCCTTTGAAAATGAGTCATTCATACAACTTGTATCTCACCCATACCCTTGCCCGCTTAAATTAAAAATACTACACATACATTAACCCAAATCACACTAAAATACATATTGGGTGTGTTCCACACTAAATTGAGACGCATATAGATAACTCACACACCAATGTGCGTTTTGGTATGTCCGTGTAGCATTCCTCAAATCTAATACCATTTTCATTGAATTCCTCTAACAATTAATTTTTCAAGTACACAACACGACAAAATTAACAAAGTCATATACAGGTCAAAATGTATCATTCATAACCCAATACCCAACATAGGTGACAAAAAATATTGGATAACAAACATAACTAGTATCGATTACATATCAACCCCATTAGAATTCATCCATCCGTATCGCAGGCCTCCGTCATGCGATTGAGTCCAGAGTTCCTTGGGAATGACATTCACATATTGAAGACATTGAGAAGTTCCTGATAACAAATAAACAAAATACTCTATGCATGCATCAAATTTTCTCACTTGATGTTGACCAACAGCTCGAGAAAGGATGTTTTTCAACAATTCATTTTTGAAATTCATGTTAAAATTATTGGTCAAGTGTCGCCGACAATAACAGTGGTATCCTCTTAGTGGACAAAAATCATTTGCTGGTGTGTTAACAACCACATTTAGCGCTTTTAGTAAAGACGCAATTCGTGATACACGTGGCATCCGCATCACCCACATTTACGCGAATAACACCTTTCGAAAAGGCGCTATTCGTGTTGAGTACTCGTCCATGTCACACCCACGTGGATCAAATAATACATTTTCGAAATGCGCTATTCGTGATTCATGTGGCATCGACATCACCCCCGCATCACACAAATGGCGTCTTTCTACTATTTGTGTGATTTACTGAATCACTGTTACCATGTCTAATAATGCCTTTACAAAAGACATAATATATTATTTTTACAATAAAAAAAAATTCACTGTACTTTACGGATTTAAAATTAAATTATCTGTACACACTACAACAGTCAAGGGCTTTAGTGACAAACATATCCGTTACTAAATGTAAGCCTAAATGTTGCTAATGTTGTTTAGTAACAAAAGCCGACTGTCACTAACTTCGTCGCTGTAGCCTTGTCGGTGAATCAACTTTGCGACAAAGAAAATATATTGTCGCTAAAGACTTTGTTTAGCAACAAATAGATTTTAAAGACAACAAAATTATTATGTCACTAAATACTTTCAGTGAAAGTTACAAAAGTTTCATCACAAACAACTTATTAGTGACGAAAAGTTAAGAATTGTATCTAAACACCATTAGAGACGAAATGTTTAAAATTGTGTGTAAACATCATTAGAGACAACTAATATCTTTCTTGGTATAGATGAATAGCGACAACAACCATGGGTGTGGGAGTCAATAGTATCCAATTGCTATAAGTAATCAGTGACAAAGTTTGTCACTAAATGACCTATATAGCGACCAAATTTGTCACTAAACCTTATGATTAGCAACATAATCTGTCACTAAATACTAAGTACGCCTGATATTTTAGAATCATTATTTGTACCTGATATATTATATATTAGTGGCAATTTTTGTCACAGAAAAATGTCCTGTACATTAAAAAGAATAACATACATCATACTCATTTTGCCCAAAAAAATACACCATAATATTATCATTTAGATATCACATTTGCATACAAAAAATTAATCCATTGTCATATCCCTACTTAACAATAAATAACCAATACATATTTCTACTCAACAAAAAATGAAGTCTAAGTTAGTTGTTTGTTAGAGCCTATGAGGAGTTGTACACATCTAGAGAAATATCATGTCTTAACAAAAAAGGGTAGCAAAATATCACATGTACTAATTAAGTTGAAGAGACCAAAATAACACTCCATCATCCCCAAGTTACTATATTTCATGGCTTCAACTTTTTGTCACTGTCTTCATACACCTGCCAATTATTATAAAGACATTTAATACTAATTAAGATGACATAAAAAAAGAAGCATAATCATCTAATAATGCAACTGAAACATCAACTTAAACAAGAAGGCACTATTGGCACCAACAAAAGAAAGAAGTTGCATTTTAAAAAATAAAAATAAGAAGTACAAGATAACAATCAAAACAACCACTCATAACAACAACTCACAACAACACCACCAATAGAAAAAGGTATATGAAGGGAGAATAAAAAATAAGATAAGAAGCAATGACATAGATTGACAAGTTCATTTTTTTTATTCAAATTTGAATAATGGATGTGTATGGCTAACAACTAACTCCAACCTTATTATACTCTATTTGAGGAAGTTGATAACTTCATCTTCTTGAGCATACATAAAACACCTATTGAAGACATTGACAAGTTTATCTTCTTAAACTCTTTTGACTTACTTGTTAACTTTATTTTATTCTTGCTTCAATGGAAACTATTCTGTTGAGTATAAATGGAGAATAGTATAACATATCAACAAAACCAAGCAAACTAGAAAACAATAAAGTAGTAGAAGAAACAAATGCAGATGAGAAACTAATGCAATTGAAAAAACATATTGAATCAAAGTCATGTCCAAATTTGATATTATTAATGAAAACTTTAACACATTAATAACTCTTCAACGATGCTTTTCTTTTCAACCATTTATATGATATAAGTGTAGTTATTATATGGCTAATTATATCTCATAATATAAACTATTAAAGGAACTAAATTAATTTAACGAATCAACTATACTTGAAGAAATGTAAAGCAATTAACTCCACTTATATAGTTGAAATCAAAAAAAAAAAACACTACTTATATAGTTCGATGTCAACTCTACAATTAAGTTAGTCATTGAAGAATTAAACATATAGAATATGTATATAAAATCAACCAAGAAAGAATGCATCACATACCTTTTGTGGGTAAATCTTGTGATGGAGTCAAATTAATAGAAGCAGGCACGGACATGCGTAAGATCTCAACAATGGTATTCTTAAATGCTTGCAATCTTGCCTTTGTTTCATCTCTATCAGCTTGCAATATTGCTTCCCTTACATTATTATCTTCCCTTGATTATAGGAGAGAGAGAGAGAGGGGCATGAACAAAGCTATTTACAAAAAATAAATAAAGGTCGTACAAGGCCAACTACTTCAACTAATCTAACCTGACATACGAAAAATAAATAAAGAAAGGTCTCAATACACAATTTTCATGCACTTGAAACCTTTAGTTTAGGGCATCAAGTCTAAACCACTCAATCCAATTACTTCCATTGATTCGTGCAATGCATGCTTTGATCATATGTAGATAGATAAACTGAGCAATTATTTTGGTTTGATACATCATTGCCTATTATTTATTGCACCATATAGCCATTAACTTTCATGAGTCATGACTCTCCATCTCATGGTAGTACTACAATCACATCAACATGTTATATATATAATCAAGTTGGATCACTTGCATTCAGGGGCGGATCCACAAATTTGAGATGGAGTGAGCTTAGGTGTAAACATCTTCTAATGGGGGTGGGCTAAGCTTGAAGAATTTTTTCTTACGTTTAGAAAAATTACAAATATATAAGGGGCTTGTAGTGAAATGTCATTACTAGATCCGCCCCTGCTTACATTCTTTCAGTCTTTATCACAAGCTTATTGCTTGAAATATCTTTTGACATGCTTCATTCATATATGCAAAGTGTGAAAAGTTGGGAACCAATGAAGCTCTTAAATTTTTCTCACTATTTCTGAATACAGATTCCAAAAGGCTTCTAAATTTTATCAAGCATACCTATGAACTAAAATTTAAAAATTTTCCAAGGCAGGTGAAAGTGTATTTTTTCTACTAGTACTAGTAGCCATAGATACTAGATAGTAAGTTTACAAGAAAGGAATTAAATTCAAAATGACTTCTCATTCTTGAAAGTTGAAATAAATCCCAAGTTAAAAAAAAGGCGACTATCATAAACATAATCATAAATTGCAAAAATCATAGAATGCTATTGGAATTACTTACCCCTTGAACTTTTGCCAGATATCCTCAAAGGCAGAAACACAGAGCAATGACTGATACAACAATAGGATCCAAATGCACTAGTCCCGACCGGACCACGGTCTTGTGATCCTTCAAAAAAAACAAAACTATTTACAAAAAAAATTGGGGAAAGGCTAAAGCTACCTGTACATCCCCAGAAACAAAATATATGTAAACATGAAACCTATATAACCCATATAACCCACAAAAAGTCCATACTAAGAACCCCACTTTACTGCTTGAGGCTTTGGCGAAAAAAAAAATCCTGTCAATCCCTCCCCAACCCATCGCATCGACCACCAAAGATAGCAAAAATCAAGTCGATGGAAATAAGATGAAGTAGAAAGTGATTTTGTTAGAAAGAACAAAGAGCTACCTGAGTTCATTTTAAAAAAAAAAAAAAAAAAAGCTACCTGAGTTGCTGTAGAGACGCCGGAGAGATGCCGGAGAGATGATTGAAGACTGACGAGAAGATCGCCTCTTGAAGACCAGTTTGCGCATTGAAGAAGAGGGCGTGGATGAAATGTGAAATGCAAAAATGTGAAACGCGATGAAGAAGATGAGGGTGGAAATGTGAAACGTGATGAAGAAGATGAGGGTGGATGAGGGTGCAAATGTGATGAAGAAGATGAAACGTGATGAAGAAGATGAGTGACAGTTGTAAATTTTTTCAAAATGGATGTGATTCACACCAACAAAGTGACGTGTATAAATACAATCCACGATCATAGGGGATTAGTCATGGCCACAGATGGCCAATCATACAACACAAATTCACGAGGAAATGAATAAAGGATGGCCATGGCCACATACCAACCGAGCATGCATGCCGCTGATCACTATCGTATTGTTGGTGTCAGATGTGGAGATGTGTTTCTGCTGATCGATCTCTATGCATTCAAAGCAGACAGATTAGCTTCAACCTTTTTATTTCTTTTGATAAATTTTGGCCGTCCACATGATGTTACACGGAGAAACAAGTACTATAATGTCTCAACAGTAGTGCTTCGTGAAACACGTTAATCAAAATGTCATTATGTATACGTTACTTCTTGAAGTTACTCTATCAACTAATTATTGAAGTTAATTATTTACATAGACCTTGACTTCTCATGTTGCCCTCTACATATATACAAGTGTTGATTAAAAACTAAAATTCCTTGAAAAAAAAAAAAAATAGAAGGAATATAAACACTGCAAAAGAAAAATATTGTCGTGCTACATGATCATTAAAATGTGCTTGTAGGTCCTACCAAAAAAAAAAAAAAAAAAAATGTGCGTGTAGGAGTAACGCAACAACGATGACGTCATATTGAAGAAGACAATTAACTGATTAAGCTATGAGTGTATAAGTTGTTCAAACTGGACTTTTTTTTTCAGACCTGTATATTTTATACCAGACCCTTTTTTTTTTCAAAGAAATTATTTTTGTTTTTCAATTATTCACAAAAAAAGTTCATGTCACAATGAACTCAAGAAAATGAAAATAGTACACTTCTAAATAAATTCAATTATTAAAAATTTATATCCAAAAAATAACATCACTATTGTTTAAATTTCAATACAAACATCTTGAAAGTTTCTAATATATCTAATAAATTAATAAAATATCTCCACAAATTAATAGCTAAACGAATACCTCTTTTTTAGAAAATTTAATTTGGTAGTAATTGAACCGATTTTTTAAAACGGATGAAAAAATTTATTCCTCGACCAAGGACCATATTTATTTTGGAAAAATGTTTATGAGGCAGAACACTTTAATTTTGCCAGGCCTAACTAGACAACCTTTTGAAGAATATCGAATTGGGTAGCTATATTAATTAGAAAAATGATAATCTAACACACTTTGGGCGCACACTTGGAGCGCACATTTTGTCTTTTAGCCCATTTATAACTATTTTTTGTCTCCTAAGGTGTGGGCCCCTACATCTAACAAAATACCATAAATGAACTAAAAGACAAAGTGTGCGTCCCAAGTGTGCGCTCAAAGTGGGTCATTTTATCATTTTCCTATTAATTATACCTCCTTTTTATTTAAAATAGGAACCACCTTATTAATCCTTTGATAAGAAATAAAAAACATTTACTTCTCCCAAGAACCTATGTCCTTTTACTTTTATGCACCGTGCCTTACCATTGAGTCACCTAATTGGTAGGTACAACAAAATTATTGATGAGCTACCACTAGCTTATAACATATGTACATAATAATTAAGTATTATGTCTCTTAATTTCTTCTTAATTAGTTTTTTTTTTCCTTTAGTGAGAATTAAACCATGATCTCTTAAGGTCTTATCTTTTTGGCAAATAATGTTATTACTATCTCAATTGAGAGACTTTAACTTTTTCTTAATTAGTTAGTTACAAGGTCTGGGGGACTCCACTTAATTTACTCTGATGGATTAGTAAGGAAGAGCCGTTGAAAAGACTAGAATACACTCTCCGGAATAAGAAAATAAAAAATTAAGCGTTATGTCTATTAGGTTTTATTTCTTACTTTGTTAAAGTCTGTCTACATATGTTCACATACACCAAATTAATAATTAATATAATTCTTTTCTCAGCAGCTGAATAAAAAAACAAAAAGAATTGCGTCATTCAATTAGCATCATCATAAATAGCTCTTTATCTAATATAATGATTTATCTTCTACTAGTACTATTACTTTAGATTAATATAAGTAATATATTGGTTGCATTTTATAAACACAAGAGCAAATGCACGTTTCTTAAATTAAGAGTATATGCCAATTAATCAAGTGTTAGCTTATAACAGGTTGGTATGTTGTCACCTATGACACTCATAAAAGAAATAAAAGACCGTGTGCCTAACTTACACTATCCCACTTTCACCTTAATTTACAACTAGGTTAATCCATTCAGGTTCTCTCATATGCAAGATTGAGGGGTACTTAATAACCACCAAATTGGTATATCTTGTAAAATAATCTGTCTAATTGAATTTAATATAGAGCCAAGAACTAATACGTCTGAAAATTAAGCAAGAAATTTGATGTAATTAAATAAATTAAAAATCAATAAAGTATGTGAGCTTTTTAATCGATCAGCTTCAAAGTAAATGCACATGCATACATCTTAACGTATTTATATGCTCAAGTTTTTATTTTTATTTTTTTTTTTGATAAGGTATTTATATATGCAAAGTTCGATATCATATATATGCCTTTTATTTTATGAAGAAAAAAATGTTTTTATAAAAAAAGATGTTATATATAAGTTAGTATTACCCATTGCTCAATTATATTCTTAGAAAAATTAACATCTTTCACATTGTATATTTTTTTTAAGAAAATAATAATTTTACACACTCTCAACACACACTTTGGACGCATATCCTTGCTTTTTAATCATTTATGGCTCTTTCTTGTCTCCCTGTAAGCGTTGTCTTACATCTGATAAAACACCATAAATAACTAAAAGACAAAGATGTGCACCAAAATATGTGTTAAGAGTATATTAGATTTAATAAATCTACTTGGACTCATGAGTCCGGACTCATAGGAAGGTTATTAAATTTTTTGTACATATTTAAAGGGTATAATAAGAATTTTACAAGTGATTATTGTTATTTCATTAATTGCTCAAGGGTGTATTTGAAATTAAAAAAAGTTTTGAGTCCGGACTTACGAGTCCAAATAGCACTACCTTATTAGATTATCATTTTTCTATTTTTTTATTAGTATTCTCAATTAGTGGATGAGCACACATACGTCCGTGTCGTGTCGGGGTACGCAACATTAGCATTTTCCTTTGTTTTTGCATGACAAGTTGAAAGATCCACTTACAAAAAAACATTTTTTTTTACAAAAAAACATTTTTCATCCATTGCATTCGCTAAAAATAAGGATTACGTGGCGCCTCTGACTTCAAGCCTGCACGTGGCAGCTGATTCGATATACAAACAGCCCGTCGGTGGGCCATGTCCACATGTGAAGTCTACTCTCGCCTATAAATACCACCCCTACTCTTTCAATTCTTTCCCACCACACAAACTATATACTATACTCAACATTTGATATCTCTCACATCACGCACATTATTAGTTAATTCACTAGTAGTAAACAGAGAAATGGAAATGCAACAAGTTCTTCACATGAATGGAGGAGAGGGAGAGACTAGCTATGCCCTCAACTCCTCACTTCAAGTACTCTCTCTTTTGATATTGATCATCTATACATATATATATATATATAATATTAACATTTGGTAGTGTCATTAGTACTATGCGGGTTCAGCCTAATTGTTTCGGTTGTAATTAATGGTCCCTTTTTGTTTCTCAAAAAATGGTATTACTAACTTTTGGTATGCTTTGTTTTGATTTATTGGTATGTGTAGAGGGCTGTGATTGGGATGGTGAAACCCATAATAGAGAAGACCATAGTTGATATGTGCTGCACCGTCGTTTTTCCTCCGGAGTGTTTGTGCATTGCGGATTTGGGTTGCTCTTCAGGACCCAACACTCTCTTGGTTGTGTCCCAGATTTTGGACACCACTGCCAAGGCCTGCCAGAGCTTGAACAGATTGTCTCCTGGTTTTCAAGTGTTCCTAAATGATCTCCCCGGGAATGACTTCAACACCATTTTCAAGTCGCTGCCCGATTTCTATAACAAGCTCAAGAAACAAAATCATGGCGGCGAATCTAGGCCTAATTGCTTCATCACGGGCACTCCGGGGACTTTCTATGACAGGCTCTTCCCCAACAGATCTATTCACTTCATCCACTCTTCTTATAGCCTTCACTTCCTTTCTCAGGTGATCCTCAACTCATAATTAATGAATTCATGAATACATACATTTGATGACAACAACAATATCACTCTTGCAAGACAATTATTGGCTCACAAGAGTCGTCCATGCAACGTACATTTGATGACAACAACAATATGTACTCTTGGGACAATTATTGTATGCAAGACACATAAATCTCAAGACTGGGCATATAGATGACATTTTGTGACCCAATGTATCTTGTTGTGTGATATTGTTGTCATTCTAACATTCTCTTTAAAAAAACAACCGCAAGTGAGATGGAGAAGCTATGACTCCATTGTGTCAATGACGACTACATTAACGCCTTAACGCATTGATCTAGTGATACATATCATAATACAAAATATGTCCACACACATCTCGCCTTTCGACATAGTGTAAGACCCAGCAAGTCAAAATATAATATTGTATTATTAAGTACATAAAACTAATGTCCTAAACAGAGTACATATAGTGATTTGCTGAGCTTGCAAACTCTTGTCTAGCTCTCTCTGTTTTGCAAATCCTTGAAGGATCTTCATGTAGACTTCTTCTTCAAGATTACCATGAAGGAAGGTATTATTGAAATCCAATTGATGAATATACTAGTTTTGCATAAAGACAATTGTTAAGACACGTCCAATTGTGTTTAATTTAGCAACAGGCATGAACGTCTCATGAAAATTAATGTCCTCTACTTGTGTGAAACCTTTAACGACTAGGTGAGCCTTGTAACACTCAATTTCGCCGTTGGGTTTATACTTGATTTTGTATACCCATTTTGAATCAATAGCTTTCTTCTCGTGTGGTAACAATTCCAAACTCAAGTCTCATTTTCTTCTAGTGCTTTGATTTCCTTCTTCATGGCATCTCTCCAATGTTTATGTTGCGCTGATTGAGAAAATGTTCTTGGCTCATCATTGGTTGTGATGGCCGCAAGGAAAGTTTTATGTGAGTTTGAAAATTTTTCGTATGAAACAAAATGTAAAAGAGGATACAATACCGAGTTCCCTGTCGAAGTGGTTGATTGCGGGTGCGTGCACAAGGGATGATGGTGGCAAGTTAATGAAAAATCTTGCAAAAGCTTTGGTTGTCTTGATCCTCTTCCCAATCCCTTGTGATTCTATAGAATCAATTGAGACAAGCATTTGTTTTTCTGTAACATCTCGCAGATTCATTCAACTCATGTAGTAATGAATCGGGTGTACTTGATTTTGTGAGCTACCAGATTTAGTGAATGAGGTCTCATCACCAATAAAAACTTGTTGATTTGGATGATTTAGAATATGTGATGGTTGATCACTTACTATGTATGGGAAAACATCTTCAGTAAAACTTATATCTTTGGAGGTGTAAAAATGATGTTAAGACATGTTGTAGACTTGATATCCCTTTGTGCCGTTAGGATAACCAAGAAACATACATGGTTTACCTCGTTCATCAAACTTGTCACCATGCTTACTATGCATGTAAGCTAGACAACCAAAAACTTTCAAATTGTTGTAATGCGGTTTCTTCCTGAGCAACACTTCATAAGGTGTTTTATTGTTGATGACCCTTGATGGTAGCCGATTAATTAATTAAGTAGCTTTTAAAATGCACTCTCCCCAAAATCGAATAGGTAGTCCAGCTTCAAATCTCAAGGCTCGAGCCATCTCCAGTAAGTGTTGATGCTTCTTTCAACAACACCATTCTGTTGTGGAGTGTAAGGACAAGTTGTTTGGAAAAGTATTCCTAGTTCATGAAAAATCTCGTGAAACTCCAATCCATTATCGGTTCTTATTTGCTTAATTTTCTTCTCGAATTGAGTTTTGACCATGTTGTAGAACATAGGTATAAAATGCTTCACTTCTGATTTGCATTTTATGAGAGATATATATACCCATGTTTCCCTGCTATAGTCATCAACTATAGAGAGAAAATAACGAGCACTCGATAATGATGAAGATTGATAAGTCCCCCACATATCACAATGGATTAAATCAAAACTTGAACTCA
Source organism: Stephania japonica (assembly GCA_039657345.1). Classification (NCBI taxonomy): domain Eukaryota; kingdom Viridiplantae; phylum Streptophyta; class Magnoliopsida; order Ranunculales; family Menispermaceae; genus Stephania; species Stephania japonica. The sequence continues at coordinate 8,482,366 of CM077559.1, read as the reverse complement.
TCTTTATCTCACTTAGAATAAAAGGTTTTCGAGTCTGCTTGGCTCGTAAGCAAAAATCACAAAAAAATATACTATAATTATTAAAAGATAGCTGCGAACTTTGAAGCTTTTCAGATGAAGGATGACCAATCTTTTATGCCAAAGATTTGACTGTGTGGTGCACATAACTGCCATTGCCACACCACCCCTTATTGGCTATAAGTAGTAGAAACCCCCGTAGTGCTTACCTAGTCCAATTAGGTTCCTCGAATGTAAGTCCCGCATTACACAAAAATCCCGAAAAAAATATGTGAACACAATTATTATCCTTGTTTAGCTTGCTAACAAAGAGTAAGTTTCATTGGGGAGTGTTATTTCGCCTATCTCTTTGACAGGGACTGTATCACCGTTTGGAATTTTAACTGGTGGGCTATCCACATTCAATTTACTGTCTAATACATTACCATTGCATGTGATATGTTCAGTCGCACCTGAATCGATCACTCAAGGCTGAGAGAAGTTGATCTTACCTGCCATGTTTTGTGACCGGTTGTGCTGGCTGAGATGCCAACTTGCTTGATTCTGACTCTTCGCCAAGATATTGCAACAACCGATTGAATTAATCGGTTGAAAGCCCCAGAATCGAACTAGCATTGCTTTTAACTTGTGTGCAACCTTTAGTTCTAACTTTTGTATGCCCCTATCTATTTGAATAACACTTTGATTTGTACCAGACTTATGCTAACCTAGAGGGTACCCAACGATCACATGACATTGATCTTGAGTATGTCTCAATTTTTGACAATGTCTGCATTGTGGTTTTTCCTTTTTTGCTCATCAGTCTCTGATATCGCGATTCGTATGGACAATTGTTGCTTCTATGTGTGGTCTTCTAGTAGCGGATATGTTTCTTTGTTGCTCGTGTTCAGTGACCAAGTGATAAGAATGTCCCTAAGAGAGTATTGATTTGGTGCTCAAGATTTAATTCTTAATAGTAGAGAAAACCTCATCAAGACCCATCAAGAAATCGTAAAGTTGCTCTCTCTCTCTCTCTCTCTCTCGCAACTCACATAATTCTTTTTGGTAGTCACTCTTACATCTAGAGCATTGACACTTGGGAAGTAGTACGTGAGATAGGCTCGTATGCTCTTAGTGTGTTGCCCTTTCTAAACCTTTCTTTAAGATCCGCCCAAATTATTATGCGGTCTTGGCATATCGGACACTTCCTCTCACGTCCTTGTCCATTGCACTTTGCAACCAACCTTTCACAATAGCATTGCATCTCATTCAATGCGTCAAATCTGGTGATCCTGCTGCAAGCATTGAGATAGAACCGTCCACGAACCTAATTTTGTTCTTTGCGAACAATTATTCATATCATTTACCCACTCTATATAATTTCCTTCTCGAAGTAGTTCACCTATGTAAACTTGATTGGGATTATCAGGAGGATGTAGGTAGTAAGGAGATAATGCATCAACACTATCGGACTTGTTTACAACTTGCGACATATTGATGAAATTGGCTTTGAAATCCAATGAACAAATTTATTATGCTCATTTCTCTAATACCATAACAGAATTGAATTTTGCTTAAAGGCATGTATTTTCTATTAACTTAATGTGTTTATATACACAAACATATAAATGAATTTATGAAAATATTCAATGAATCATTGATTTATTCTAGCAATTTTAGCAATCAATCATGGTTGATTGATTCGTGATTGATTGATTAAATCATGATTGCTCATATATAAAACTAATAATTAATTATAATTAATCAATATATCATATTATAAAGTACTTAATTATATAAAAGTTGTATGTTATATGTTAATTTGTAACAAATTTTAATAGGTCCCGAAAGGCCTGGAAACTGAAGATGGTGCTGCACTAAACAAAGGAAATATATACTTGTCAAGGACAAGTCCTCCAATTGCTTGCATGGCATACCGGGAACAATTTGTGAAGGACTTCTCTCTGTTTCTCAACTTGCGCTCTCAAGAGATGATACCTGGAGGGCGTGCAGTGTTGACCTTCATGGGTAGGAGGACCGATGACCCCTCATGTGATGAGAATTGCACTCCATGGACCATGGTAGCATTGGCACTCAATGACATGGTTTCTGAGGTACAAAAATATCTACTAAATCACTTGTCATTTTTAATATGACCTAATATGTATCAAAATGAGTATGTCACATCATAAGTCACATTGGACTTTTAAATTGTCTATGCACGTCGATGCATAACATGTGAGTTGAGGCTACATAAACGACTTTTATGAGCTAACGTGACTTTCAATGTGACTTCCTTGTTGTCCTAGTATTTTTTGGTATTCAAGACTCCAAATCTTTCAACCCCTATTTGATTTGACTTATTCATAAAGCATAGTCGACCTTTTTCAAGGAATTGAGCCGATAACTTTTCCCAACTTTGCCTTTTGACTACTACTCTACCTAATCAATCTAATAGATATGCCTTGACAATTTAATATGCCTATTTTAATTAATCAAGTCTTATATAGATAAGTTATTGGTTAATTAACTTTTGTATAAATTATATGTGTATGGGCAGGGACTGATTGATGAGGCCAAAGTGGGGTCCTTTAATCTTCCGTATTACGCGGCATCTACACAAGAAGTTAGGGACATAGTTGAGGGTGAAGGGTCTTTTAATCTGGATAGGCTTGACACGTTTGAAGTCAGTTGGGATGCAAATGTGGTATCTAATTGTGATAATGACAACATCAATTCTGTGATTGCTTCAAAGGTCGACAAGCAAAGCAGGGCTATATGCATTTCGAATACTATCAGATCAGTGGCTGAACCAATGGTTTCATCTCATTTTGGGCATGGAATCATAGATGATGTTTTCGGTAGATTCAAAGACAGGGTTGCCCAACTGTTGTCCAAGGAGGAACCGAAGTATTTCAATCTAGTTGTCTCCTGACAAAAAAATAAATAAATGCATGAGTAATTAAAGAGTGTACGCATGAACAATTCTCAAAAAAAAAAAAAAAAAAAAAAAAAAAAAAAAAGGGGAGCAATAGTGTTTCCCTTCTAGTAAGTGCGCATTAATTAGTTGTTAATTGTAATCGTCCGCCTCAAATATTATGTATCTGCTCCTATCAAAAAAAATATTATGTATCTGCAGCACTCTATTTTTTTTTTACTAGTAATTGATTTTCTATGTTCGTGTTATATGCATATCTGGGAAGAAAGATTTTCGCAAAAAAAAAAAAGAAGAAGAAAGATTTATTAGTCATGTAAGCAATAAGTTATCATGATCATTACTCTTTTTTTTTTTTTTTTTTTTTTTTTTTAACCCAAGCAGGTAAATTTCATTCATCATGAAATATTAAAAGTTACACTAGAGGCTATAACCATAGGCATGGCTTTCCTCCAAACCTTAGACACATTTTTCTCCATTGCAAACTTTGCCAATGTGTGGGCAACAATATTTCCTATTCTAGGAACAAAAATATAAAGGTCTCCTATTTGGGGTTCCTCAAGATCCACAATTTTCATGATGAGAGGTCCAAGATGTCCTGCAAATAACGATTATTTATCGCCCCAACAACTGTTTGAGCGTCTGTCTCTACAAACTATGCTTGTTGCAACCCTTGTTCATGAACCATATATCTTCAATCCCAATTATCAATCTTTTTTCTTTTCTTTTTTTTGATAAGAAAGAAACTTGTTTCAAGTAGGAATTGATCTCCCAACCTCTTACATCCATAACCAAACACTTAACCATTAGACCACTCCCATATAGTTATTATAATTATTAATTATTAGTAACTAAATTTACAATATAGCTATGCCTTATACGGGTCTCGATTATCAATATCATATAGCTTTAATGTAGATTTTAATTAAGTATTTTCAATCAAAAAATTTACCAATTTATTTCATAAGAAAAATGACCAATTTACGATTGAAAAATAGATAGATTTTTTTTTGGATAAATGGAGGCAGTATAATCCTCCCACCTTCTATTTTTAGAGGATGCGATAGACAGTGTACAGATGCCACATCATCAAAATAAATAAAAAATGCGTATGAAAAAAACCTGGAAAAAAGTGGCGCATGAAAAAAAAAGCATTACATTAAACTATATCGTATCATATATATATATAACACAAAAATCACCGTCAAACAAAAAAATAAAAATAAAAACAAAAAAATAAAAAAATTGCAAAGATATATATATATATATATATTTGATTTTTTAATTAAATTTTATTTAATAGTTCTTTTCAAAAAAATAGTCTTCATATGGGCAATCCACATTGTTTCCACATTGTGCATTGAAGAGAATTTTTAAACTTTAATGATGTGACTATTTAATTCCACCACAGGATGCACATTCTCTCCACAAAGATTTCAAAAAGTAAGGTTGTTTTTCTTTAAAATTCTTTAAATAAGTTTAATTTTTTTAAAATTACAAAAGTAATTTCTAAGACTCGGGTTTTAGGTGGAAAAATGTAAAATTGACATAATATATCAAATTGAAGCTAATTTAGGGTTTAGGGTTTAATTCAGGTAATAGGTATAATTCGGGTGATAATTTGATTTGTCGGGTGTTATTGGAGCTAAGCGGGGGGTTTGGAATAGGTATATATATTCATTCAAAATTTATATTTATGGCAACCCAAAAAGAACTAAATTTTTGTCAAAAACTCTAATGAACACAAAAAACTTGGTCTTCTCATCATCTACGTTAATATCTAACAACAAGAGATAAGTTTCTCACCTTCCAAACAAATCATCAAATTCTTAGAATTATTTAAATGTTTGAAACTGATATAATGACTTATCTTCTCCTAGGACCCATTTAATCATTTGTATGATTTTATCTTATTTGTGATGGAATTAGTAGTTCCACGGCTGGAAAGAACACATCATTACCTATTTAACGCGCAATAGGAAAAAATCAAGGATAACTTCACTACCAATGTGTCCTCCAATATAATGGCGAAATGCATAAATATTAGATGAAACAAAATTAAATCATCTCTTCTCTAAGGACGAGAAGTACTTCTGAGAAAGATTTTGTTCAGCACGCATGAGGGAATATCACATTATGTCAAGTGCAAAAACATCAGTTTCCAAGTCACTATTATCTGCATATCACATTCTAATTATTAGTACGTGTTTTGAAATATTTTAAAAGAGTTCTCAAAATATTTCAAAGCATTACTATAACCTTCTAATAATAAAAGAATTGTTCATTATACTTATAAATTTTTTATGAGCATCTAATAGAAATGTTCCCTCCCCTGCACACCTATCATATAAGGTTGTAAACCCAAATATACATTATGTTCATTTGTTTCTCTTTATTATAAATCGTTATATCATATCATATCATTATATCATATCATATTTAATATACATTCTCGTTCATTTATTTCTCTTTATAAGAAAACGAGACTATCACTCAAAACCACAGAGAGAAGAAGGCAAAGATGTTGCGATATATACTTTAAGGATCGTAATAAGCTTTTGAAGAACTATGGCCTAGTCAATTTTGTCTCAAATCGCCTAGGCCTCACCGTGCAATCATTGGTCAGAGTAATCTAAGACATCCAACACTATTAAAAACATGAATGAATAAATCGTTGAAATAGAAAATTATATCAATTCACACATACAACTAACAATGGCACAAACAAAGCGCAATGTATAAGGATAACACCAATGTGGCAACCATTTGACAAGTTCAAAACATACAGTTCAGTTCGAGCCTGCATAATGGCTTTGTTCAGTTCAGTGGGTACCATTTCGTCTGACCACAAAATTTAAAAAGAATCTACTAGATACAAGTAGTAAGCATTTGCAAGTCCAGGCCTTAAAATGTATGCAGCCTAGCTAGCCACCTTTAAAACAAGATCCATCACCATTCTCTAAAGCATGGTTTCAAATATGAAATGATAAAGAGATTTAGAGACAATAATCAAATGTTGTATACAAATTTATTACAAAAGAAAGATATTAAAAATAGAATTGAGTTACCTTTCCAATATTAACACAAGTAGATGAATGACATTGCATAATCAAATCGGTGTACCTTGAACCATTATCTCCAATGCCATGTAGCCAAACTATTGTGACTTGTGCTTCCCTTTAGGCCTGACTACATGAGCCTTTCCAAACTCGAATGCTTGCATGCTACACGGACTTCCTGAAATATTTTTGATGCCATCACCATAAAAAAGTCCAAATAATGAAACCAGCACCATTATCATTATATGAATGTTAAGCTTTTAAACAAACCATTATAGACAAAACAATAAAAACATGAACTGCAGACTGAAATACACATATATTTAAGAGAACATGTTCAATACAAACTGATCTCAAACATAGAAAAACATAGCAATATTGAGCGTAACTAACTGAGAACTCATGGTTAGCCCACCAAAGCAAGAACATCCTCGAAATTTAAATATAGAGTGTTCAGATCGAAAATTTAATTAAGCCCCTAAGACACCGATCAGGCCTAACTAGATTTTAACAATCCCTACTTTAAATAGAGGATGTTCAAATTTGAAACTCTAATTAAGCCCCGTACACCAGATCAGCCTAACTAGAGCCACACCTATTTTCTCACCACCGCTAACAACCCGTATATCGCTTATATCAGATAAAACTTTTCATTTCAAAAACAACGAAAATTTAAAACTTTTACAGTAATCTTATACAATGTTTCAAAACTATATTATACCAAACTTTGTTGATCTGTAAAAGCAACCCAACCCTCAGTTATAGATATAACATAATCAAACAATATATACATATGTACTTCAGATTCATTACATTAAGAGAAGTCTTCGAAACTCCTAAAGCTTCCCTTTTCCCTTCTCTTCCGCCGTAAGTCGAGAACCTGAAATTAAGTTGTTGGGTGAGCTCCTACATGCTCAGTAAATGACTCCCGAATAATCCATCAATTATCAACTAAATAATTTAATCAATGCGTAGCAATATGAATCCAACATATATTTAAAGAGGGTGTTTAAACAATATAACCAATACATAAGCAGATGCAATTTCATAAGTCATTTGCAACTGTATTATGACTTAGGTTCTCATTTAATTAAAAACACAGAGTCGCACTCCCACATCACTCATGAATTACCACTGACAGCTGATAATTCATAAATGGTGTGCCGCCAACTCAAATGGAAATCATTGGTCGGAATAATTCTAAGTCATCACTGGGCGCAAGTGATGATGGGTGGCCTCCCAACACAGTTCCAAACCCAGCCGATCCGTCCCGCCAAACCTCTTCCCGATTCTCATTTTCTTTTGTAAAACAAATAACAAAACAGTTTAAGTCACAACACATTGCCCCCATTCCCGCCTCTAATACTATATGCTCTAATAATATTTAATTATGTTGCATAAATGATGGAAAACACGAGTCCCACTTACCTTGATTACGCTTCCTTAACACCTCTTGATTTCCTTGCTCTCGAGGTTCATTTCCGTCTCCTTGTGCTCGAAAACCTATTCCACATTAACTAATGTCAACCTATAATCTACAGTAAGATTTATAATTCAAATCTAAATTCATACTCTACAAAATTTCCCTCAACTGACTTCCATATTCTTAACTTTACTATTTATCACGTCCAACTCATGCTAACGCAATATTTCACATTCTCTATTCTTTTATTCCTACTTCTCACTGTCCATTGTGTTTTCCTAATTCCCTTCTTCGGTTCACCCAACGCGCTAGCCATTGCTCCAGCCACAGCGTTGGCCATCGATTTCCCGCAACAGTTCCTACATCTTCCTAATTGTTTCTCGCAATGCAGTTCGCAACAATTCCTAATTGTTTCTGCAACAATTCCCAATTGTTTCGCAACAGTTCGCAACAATTCCTAATTGTTTCTGCAACACTTCCTAAGAATCTCAAATCCAATCACATAAATTAAAGCTCTATCAAAGTTCGCAATTATAATCGATTATAACTATATATATGTATGAATCTATAAATTTGAGTTTCAACTCAACAGTTCATCCAAATAGAGCTTCAACTCAACAATTCATCAAAATTCCCAAATTCACATTCATACCATACAACCGTTAATTCGAATCAACCCTATCAAATACTCATACATCACAATTTACATCAATTTCCAAAGCAACCAACAAACAGTTAATCAAAAACTTGAACAATCTCTCCAAAATCCGAAAATCCGAACATCATAACTTAAATCATCAATTTATCAACACAATATAATTTCTACCAAAATACTGATCCTAATGACCCTCATAGTCTCATACAACAATTTAAAATCGAACTCACAACTCTAATCCATCCTATCATCCATTTTCCCCAATTTTCCCAAAACCTACAAATCTCCAAACAACTATAAAAACTCACCTAATCCGAAGAGAACAATTCCCCAACGGTTAATCTCTTCGTCGCCCTCACGTTCGCAAATTGCCTCTCTTTCGCACGTCCCCAATGGTTCCTAATAAATTCATAAGATTTATAATGGTTCATAATAAAAAAAAACTTATAAGTATCAAGTAAAAAATGAACCAAAAAATCTAACCTTTTTGGATGTTGTGAAAAATAAATCATCATTCATCATCCTCTATGGTCGTTGAGTCATTGTGAGCGGCATCATCATCATCAACATCATCATCATTAACATCATCTTGCCTTTTTTGCAAATTTGATCTCTCCATGAAACCCTGTTCCATGCGTTGTAACCGTCCTTGCATTTCAAGCAATTGATCGCGACTTACAGACGTGTCATTAAGCATCTTTAGTATCATTGCTTGCATCTCCTCGAATTCCTTATTGAATTGCTCAAATGGCTCATCATCTTTCAATATAGGACGAGAAGATCCGACTTCATCATGTCTACGCATCTTAGACCACGACGGTGTCCAACCAAGACCAAATCTTCCTTTATCATTTCACGCACAATCTCCAAATATAATTGTTTCATCAATTGGAGTGTCCGTCGCAACCGTGAAAGCTTTCTCGGTCCTTTCGTGTATAGCCGCTGTATTAAGAATTTAAACAACATTGACAAGTCATATAAGTCATTGATACCTATAATTAACAAAAACAAGTTATGGTCAAGTAGTTTCTTACGACAATCGCTCTCGCTTCTCGGATCCGAGAAAGTGACGCCATCATGATTCCTTGTATGGAGATATAAACATAAATCCAAAGCGATCGGCTTTCTACCGAGTTCCTTCTCCTATAAAATATGTTTAACTTAAAATTAAGTTTGAAACTTATATGAATCTAATGTATATATATGTATGTATGTATCTATGTATGTATGCCCCAAAACATACCAGTCTCAACGAATGCTCATAGATGGATATGGCTCCACCTCCGTGCACAGACGAACCCGAACCAGGTCCCCCCACCTTTGATCTTCAATTTCGGCTCGCTTGTTCTGACTTTGCTTTATATTCTGGAGTAGACCGCATATTCTTGTAATGCTCAAAACCTCCGAGATACATGTGATGGTTTTGTCGGCTTCCTCACCATCTTACTAACAAAGTCGCCGTAACGAGTGGCAATCACTCGCCGTACAAATGTCCGACCATAGCGTCATCCGATCGTCTCCAATCAAAATGAGTCGTAATAATAGAAAGTAAAGTCTTCAACATATGCTAAGTAAAAGAAACTTAATTTTCTTATTTAAAAATCTCTTACCGCCCAATCGTTAAAATATTGCTCTTTGATATGGTTGGGAACCGTTTCCCAACAGTAGCCATCCTTATGTAAATCGAATTTATATATCCGCGTCATTTGCTTTGACACTTCGGATGACGGATGCAAGAAAGTACCACTACATTTTTACAAAAAAAGTTAGACCAATATTATAGTAAGTTCATTAAACGTAAGTATATATACGTAATAATATTTCATTGACTTACAATTCTTTCGTAGTTTTTACGGTCAAAAACACCCGCCCCGCGCCTCGGTCATCATTACTTCTACGTCTCGGGGCCCTAGCTGGCTCATCGTCTTGTTGTGATCTACGCGAGGCACCACTAATAGATGGCTCACTCGAAGGGTGGCTTGAAGTATGGACGAATGTGATGCGAGCTCGACATGATCATGACTCCTCGATGGGGAGGCATGCATACTAGATTCGAAGGAAGCAATCGGGACATGCTGGTAGTACTGCTGATGGGAGGGAGATGCGTGGGTAGATTCTCTAGAAGTAACGTGACCAGCGATAGGTGGAGGGAGTTGCGACGCCAAAAAGAGGAGTAAGCTCTGTTCGGTGGTTGGATCATCATGGCCAAATAAAGATGGCCCCGATTCTTTGAAGGAGAGGGCCCTGGGTGGGGTCTTTGCGCATAAGGCGGACGAGGATACCGCTTGAAATAATTGTGATTGATGTTGTGAAAGTCGTTGTTGGACAAAAAGTTGTCGAAGGTAAGCAACCGCCACCTTTGAGCAAGTGTTGTCGAGCGAGCCGCTTTGACGCCGCGAGACTCAAGCATCATTAGCGGGAGATCGTACTAGCGAACGATCCACGTCGCGAGATGGACGATCTCTCGCGACCATCGATCGTCTTTGGATCGTCCACTAGATCCGTCCCGAGATGACGATGCATTATTTCGCCTCGACATGACTTTTTTAAGGTTCAAGAGTAAGTTAGAAACAAATGTAAATGTCATAATCAATTATTACGAAATGAACAAACAAATGTGTAACTAAATTTACTAATTAGGTTTGATTTCTTAAACCTACTTAAATAGCATGCTATTTAAAGCTCATTTACCATTAAAAACATCAAATGAAGACATAGAGCACACGAAATGATACAATGAAAGCATCAACAAAACAATATCACGATGAACAAGTTCAAAGAGTAAAGATTATCAACAAATATCATTATATTAGAGTACAAAGGCACCATATAGTCAGAATGACTGCAAATCAATAAGTAATAAAAGGAAATTAAATGCAATTCAAAGTATCATCAGGTATACTCACTTTTTCATGCAGTATTCCTAGTCCAATAGGCCTCTCGTCACCCAAACTATCGCAAACAAACTCATATGGACTCATATATATCTCTTGAAGTTTGCTGGTGACAATCTAGGTTATATTAGATGTACTTAGTCTGTAAATTAAACGTTGGTACTATCCGACACCAAAAAGACCCAAAAACATTTACACAAATGACCATTATGCAATTCAAAGTATCATCAGGTATACTCACTTTTATGCAAATAAGTGGATATGAGCATACCTTAAGGTTGATGCTTGATTGTATATAACTAGATCGCGTTCTTGATGATGAATAACCTCCTAAGGACTACAATTTCCAGCAAATAAAAGTCCCCAATAGCTCGTAATTTTTTTTTCATTTTTTATTGAAAACAACATGCAAATGTGAAGGAAAAAGGCTAGGAGTTTGTATTTATAGTTCTTGCCTTTCATCCAAATGTACAACCCCATCTCCATGACATCTAAGGGACCCTAAACACTCATATCAACCCACTCATACAAAGGTATGATGCAATTCTATCGACGTCGACGCTGCTCCTCCGTGTGGCAAACCGGTCGTACTCTATTTCGACGTGGATTTCTCCGTGCTTGCACGTCCAGCTGAGTTTGTTGAGCTTGATGACTCGACTGAACTTCTTCCTCGTGTTGGCTCGATTGACCTCTACTACCAGTGCTATCAAAGATAGGGGGTTGAACCATTCCAATATACTGACTTCCTGTATGTGGTTGGGTGAAAGGAACATGAGGTGGCATGCCTAATAAGGGCCTGAATGAGCCATCTCCACTATATGGAATATTGTAGTTATAATATGGCGGAGTAAATGGACTTGGCATGTATTGAGGCAATGAACCATGCATTGAATGTGTAGGCATTCTATGGTCCATGTACGAAGATGATGGCCCAGGAGCATATGGATCAAAATGATATGGATGAACACTCATGCTCGGTGTCCTAGGCAAAAACATATGAGCATCCGATTGCGTTGGGGCCGGCAAAGGAGAGTACCCATAAGAAGAAGGGCGGGTTAGAGGTGGCGAAGGAGAACGTCTCGCGCTCTCACCAATAGTCTCGACGTTCTTGGTGTTGGACGAGTTGGAGGTGGTGGAGAAGAACGTCATCGCTCTCACCCGTGAGTCCGAGTCGTCGTTGTTTTTCTTCTCCTCCCTCTATCTCGCTAGGCTTTAATCCTCTTCTTGTTGTTCTTCCTCTTCTTCTTGAGATGCTCCGTCATCTATGTCCGCTCAACTACATTTTCATCATTCCACATAGTAGTCCTTTGCCGTTCATCCTCATCTAAGATTCGATGCCTTCATGTAGAGCAACCATGCCTTGTTCGACCCCGTCATCCAGAGAACACTCGCTCCAATTGACGCGCAAATGTAGACTAATATACAAAAAAATGCAGTGTTTGGTTAACAATTTTAAATATGACTCATGAGGATAATAGCATTATAGTTTCAACGTTACCGAGAATTCGCGCAGAGCCCCGTCATGTCCAATGTATCGCTTTGGTGATAGATCCGTACCACCTCATGTATTCTTCGTGATCGTGTTCCCCTTCTTGTTGTATCGTGGCTATCGTATTACTACGATTTTCCCACAACTCTATATATCTTCTGTGATACACTGCCCAATTTTCTTGAGGGTTTCCTCTCAATTGGACGCGGTGCAGACGTGTGTCAAAATCACAGTGAGGTGGCACGACCTGTGACAGCCCAAATTGTCTCATGACCCTTTCCGGTCTATGCCACTCAACTATATAGAAACAAATTAAAGGACACGTCGAACGCCAGCTCCCGTGACCTTGAGTACATAATTGTGGAAGTGACTCGATGACATCAGCGTATGGTTGCCACTCCACGGCATTCTCCCTCTGCGTGTCAAGTGCATCACGAAATGATGATACAACGTGTGTGGCAGTCCTAGTTACAGAAAATGCAACTATCCATCTGTATACAAAACAATAAATTTGTCGTAAATTAAAAAAACCAAATGAATTGTTAAAAATAACATGAGAAATATTTTTATTACCGATATCCCAAAGGAACGTCATTGGGCATGTCTACTTCATCACACGTTCGAGGTCGACCTCTAGAACAAAGCTTGCGCCTTGGTGCTATAAATGGAAATCTATCCCAGGCCCATAGTTGTATAAGAATTGTCGCACCGACCTCGTGCGCACCAGAGCGAGATCCACGACACAACTCCCCGTATAAATATGCCAAACATGCACTTCCCCAACTATATTGTCCAAATTGTTTGAAGGTCCTCGAGCAACGGAAGAAACATCAAATGAACATATTGATTCGACTTGTCGCCGAACACACAACCACCAATAAGTTGTAGAATGTATGAACGAACATAACGTCGAACCATTTCCTCATTCTTTGTCATCCTCTATAGGTGGCACATTGTCTTCGAGCCATGAAACACGAACTCTATTCCCGAGAAGGTGAAGTGGTTCAGGTCTTGCACCAAGTAGTCTTTCACAAATCGCGAGATAGTCGACATCGGTGCTTCCATCATGTGCATACCATTAATTGGTAACCCGAGCTGAATCTCAACGTCTTGGAGTGTTATCGTACACTCGCCGCAACGCATGTGGAACGTATGTGTCTCTCGGGACGCCATCTCTCAATGAAAGCGGTGATCAAAGCCCGATCAAGTCTAAAAATCCTACGCGTGAAACACCATAAAAGTCACTAGATCGTAGGTAAGGGATCATTCGAGAATGGTAATTAATCCGTCGATCAACAACACCGATCTTCTTTCGCACGCGCATTGTATCATGTACCTTACAATTAAAAAATATGTCGATATATATATGTGTATTAAACGTTTTTGCATAAATATTATGCACATACATGTTAAATGTATATACCGACCCCTCAGGACTTGCGATGACTCGTGTGTAGATTGGAGGCGTAGAAGAGAAGGATCGATGGTCCTGGTTCCATGTGTACTCGCTACAAGCTGTGTGATTAGACAAATTGGTCGAGTAGTTTTAAAACTCACAACAAATCATTACTACGAGTTATAACATTAACAAATACGTATCTATTACTTTACGTAACATAAGGTTATACTATATTAATATAAATGTTATGAAATTATCAACCGACACCGTTTACAAACAAAATACAAATCCTCTCATTGGTTTGGATTGGGGGTTGGGGTTGAGATATGGATGGACAATTTTTTTTGTTATGTCCTCTCGCACGACAAACGCCGCAACGGTTCCTCCTAGTAGGGACTCGACCACGATCTCTATTCGGACATGTTCTTCGTTTATGTCCTTCTTGATGACATATGCCACATCGCAAGGTCCTCGAAACATTAGGAAGATCCATCTCATTTTGCCTTCGTGTTCCCTTTGGTCTCCTCGCCACGTCTACACCTAGGATCGGTAAAATCTTCGTCGCAAAAGTCGGCCAATACTTCTCATCGGGGATGGCTTTGAATTGAGAGGAGTAGCATCGTGCGTACACGTCCATCCTGTAGTATTGCTCAATAAATTGTGTATAGTCAATTCGAATATGAGCACATGCAGCCAACACGTATGAGCAAGGGAAACCAAACGATTGCCATTTATTGTAGCTGCAATACCAGTTCCTCAGGATAACAATCTGTGTATTGTTGCCTTTATGCATACGATCGCCATGACGTCCAGTGAGCACCTCAAACTCACCAGTGTCGCGATTTATCAATGTCACGTAATGTCTCCTTGCAGATTGTTAATAATATGCAATTTTATCCATGGCATATCTCGTGTAATTGAGCCCGTGTGATATTGCTTCATCGATTTCCTCCTTGCGTCGGTTGGTGTATGTCACCAACCTGTAGTAAATCATTTGAACCATTGCTGTTATCGGCAAGAATCGTGCCCCTTTCAATACACTATAAATATATTCAAAGATGAGTAGTGGCATGATTTTTTCATTGTACGATGGTTGACCGAATAATTGGAAATAACTATATCCGGACGGGGCAGTGCCTATAGTCTACTGTCAGCACTAGAGAGCAGAGTGAGGACACTTGTGAATGCGAGATTACATATTTTGTTACTGATGTTCACTACAAGCTTCAAACATCCAATGGCTTTTTTGAAGGTTGTATTCTATTTTTTTAATTTCTTTAATTTTTTTAATGAAGAAAATTATAAATGAATTTTAAACTGTCTAACTTTATTTTTTCTTCTCTTTCTAGTTGTTAGTTGAATGAGCTTTGGAACATTGTTTGGTTACCCAGCTAAATCTACTCTAGCTAGCTTTGGGCTCCCGAATAAGACAAAATTTGTCAAATTGATGAAAAACTTATCAGAACAATAATCAAGAATAAATAACTGTATTTTATTTAAGTTTAACTGTATTTTATTTAAGTTCTCTAACTCATTAAATTTTTTTATACCAAAACGAAACTCATTAAATTAACGTGAAAAAATAATGAAAGGCACAAAAATTAAACAAAATAATATTCAAATAAAAAATGTAGTTATATTAATGAATATTATTGAAAACGAATATAAATTTTATTAATACATATTATACACTTTTACCGACGACTCTATTCTTACGATTAAGTTTGTAAGTGTAAACTTTTACCGACGACTCTATTCTTACGATGTTTTTACCAACGACATTTTGTAAGTAAAAACTTTTACTTACAATTTTAACACTTTTACTTACAAATTAAATTTGTAAGTAAAAGATTTTTTCCTTCTTGTCGTTGTTGGAGATGGTGAGGCGACTAATAGTGTATACACCGAACACTACATTAATACTAACTTATAATTGATATCTTGTCGCAATAATCAAACACCGATAATAAATAACGAGATAATATTTATCTTTGGGTCGATTTGCCACTCACTTGTAAAATGTGCCAAATAATTATCATGCATTTATCACTACACACAATAAACTACGACCACCACTACAAAAAAAAATTAATTTTTCTATAGGGTTTAATATTTGTAATATTTTGTTAACTATGATGTTCACATTCTTTACTAACTATTTAAAAACAAAATATTTAAATTACACACACCATGCAATAAACACATTTTCTTAAAAAAATCTATTACACTATAAATATATTAAATAAATAAATAAATAAATTTTTGTTCTTACTATTTTTGTTCCGGTTTGTTCTTCAATTTAATATTCCTTTACCTACAAAAAAAAGATTAATATTCCCTGTGAAAAAAAAAATTAGTTATTTTATTGAAATGAAAACTAAACAACAACAAAATATTTATAAAAAGAATAATTAAAAATATCGGTTCTCCCCCACATAGAATCCTTTGCTAAATACATCAAAACAAACACTCTCTCACGCCCTCTCTCTGTAAACCTAACATACTCAACCCAATCCCAAACCCAAACCCACACACTACTCTTTCTCTCGTTTGTTCACACTCT
Source organism: Stephania japonica (assembly GCA_039657345.1). Taxonomy (NCBI): domain Eukaryota; kingdom Viridiplantae; phylum Streptophyta; class Magnoliopsida; order Ranunculales; family Menispermaceae; genus Stephania; species Stephania japonica. The sequence continues at coordinate 8,465,952 of CM077559.1, read as the reverse complement.
TCCCCACTCTCTCCCCCTCTTTCTCACTCTCTCTCTCTCTCTCTCTTTCTCTCTCGACACACTCTCACTCTCCCCTCTCGTCACTATCTCGACTCTCTCTCTCTTTCACACCACCTCTCACTCTCTCACTCTCTCTCTCTCTCACTATCACGTCCTCTCTCTCACTCTCTCTAACTATCTCGTCTCTCTCTCTCTCTCTCACTATCTCGTCCTCTCTCTCTCACAAACCACCTCTCAACCTCTCACTCTCTCTCACAAACTCTCCCCCTCTCTCTCTCACGCACTCTCACCCTCTCTCTCTCTCTCTCTCACGCCATCTCTCACACTCTCACATGTCACCTCACCCTCTCTAGCACACTCTCAACCTTTCTCTCTTTCTTTCTCGGCAAACTCTCACCCTATCACTCCTTACCTCTCTCTCTCGCGACACCTCTAGCACCTCTCTCTCTCTCTCACACTCTCTCCCTCTCTATTGTTCCCTCTCTCTCTCGCTCACAAACTCAACCCAAACACACACACTTCCACTTACACTGCCGCCTTCTTCGTCGCCGTCGCCGTAGCCATCACCTTCGCGGATCGCGGTTGCCTCTCTCGATCTCCCACACACTCTTTCTTTCGATCTCCCTCACACTCTCTCTACACTTTCTTCCTCTCTCTTCTCACTGCTCCTCTACTCTATCCCTCTCTTATCACCACGAAAACCTCACTGCATCTTTCTCTCTCCCTATTTTAAATCTCACCACCCTCCCCAACAAACATTCAACGCGCCATTGATTAGGCTAGGTCGTCGATAGGGGTTGTAGGTTGTAGGGAGCGGTGGTTGCAGAGATTCTCTGCCCACCCGTGAACTCTCGTGTACGCCAGTCTCGCATCCCACCCAGTACATGCATACATTCATGCATGCATGCGTGGTCAGTTGGTCATGCATGCATGACCACTCATGCATGACCACGCATGCATGTCAGTTGGTCATGCATGCATGACCATGCTTCCATGTGTGACCATGCTTTCATGTGTGTGTCAGCATGTCAGTGCATGCATAGTACGTGGAGCGCGTAGTGTGTATATGGTGGAACGTGGATAAGTGTGGGCTTAACGTGGGAGAGCGTGAGGTGGCGGTGAGGTATGTGTGGGAGACATGAGGTGGCGGTGAGGTATGTGTGGTGATGTGGTGTGCGTGGTGATGTGGTGTGGGCTTAACGTGGGAGAGCGTGAGGTGGCGGTGAGGTGGCGGTGAGGTATGTGTGGGAGACATGAGGTGGCGGTGAGGTATGTGTGGTGATGTGGTGTGCGGTGATGTGGATAAAATGGCGCCTCTTGTAGAGGCGCCATTTGTGTGTGTGGTGATGTGGTCATGTGGTGTGCGTTGTGGTGTGGTGATGTGGATAAAATGGCGCCTCTTGTAGAGGCGCCATTTGTGCTGAGGTGGCAGAGTGTACAAATGGCGCCTCTTGTAGAGGCGCCATTTTTGCTGAGGTGGCAGAGTGTATACAAATGGCGCCTCTTGTAGAGGCGCCATTTGTATACGTGTTTCCACGTCAACCCAATTTCGCATTTTCAAAACACGATATACATCAATTAACGAATAAAAAAGTAAATCAATATAATTTACGAATTTTTAAAAAAAACTACCGTACGGATGTAATTTTTTCTTTTGTAGATAGCGGTAAAGGGTCAATTCCACAGAGATTGGTATCTTTCTTAGGTAAAAAAATACAAAAAAAGAAGAATTTGAGATTTAGAAGAAATATATAAATATTTAAAAATAAAGAAATTAATTGAAAAAGAATATAGGTATTCAGTTTTAAGTTTTACAGTCTTGCCATACAACTTGGGATTGAATTTATTAATTGTCGGTTCATGAAAATTATGAAACTAATCTATGATATAGTGCAGCTATAGACCCGGTAGAGCACTCGGTTCCTCGCACTTCCTAATCTCGATAGCCAAGGTACGACCGTTGACTACTTCCCTAACCAAACACGCAACCTGATCGCTAGTGCTCCAGATTTAACGCATTGGTCGCATTATTTCGATTTATGAATGCACTACACCTAGACAACCGGATCGCTAGTGCTCCCGATTTAGCCTAGATTTCTATGGTATTTAACCAGTCCCAAAAGGGTTTAATCAATTGGTAAAGTCAATTGCCACTAGTGTGAACTTATCGCACAAGCACGGGTGCTTACGACTCACTGACATATAAATTAAGGTTTAAACTAGTGTTTAACCTCAATTGTTCAAATAATACCAAAGAAAATAAATCACATAAAAGAATCAATAATAATTATAAATAAATAAACCTGATAAAGGATTCCCAAGTCGTAGGCGCGACTGATCCACTTTCAACCTAGATGGAGGAACTAGCTATACATAATTAAACTAAACTAAAAGAAAAATAAAATAGATCCCCCTCTTCTTCTAATCTAAGTCCTAATATATATTTATACCCCAAATTTGGTCTCTGGAGGTGAGAAAAACCAATTTTCGTAGTTTCGGGAGTGATTTTTGGGTCCGGGAGTGTTTTGGGCGTTTTCTACACTTCAGGACACTTGGCAGGCTGTGATTAGTGGAGAAAACCGGCGTTGCTGACGTGTCACTACCTGATTGGCTGTGAAACTATTGACGACTGACGTGGCAACGTCTGATAGGCTGAAAAGGAGAGTCGTGACGTGCTACTGGATGACTGGACTGACACGTGGCGGTTCCTGGTTCGCTAGAGCTGCTGACTGTGCACACGGTGGACGAATGAGAGGCTGCCACGTGGCGATGACGTGGCGTGGGCGAAATCGCACGTCTCGTGCGAAAATCTAGGAGTGCGGTTGAGCACGCATCTCGAGGAAGATCTTGCGGTCTGGAGAGAGAATGAGCTGTGAGGATGGCGTGGCGCGCTACGGTTGGTGATCTGGGTGACGTGGCGTCTTCTGATTAGGTGAACAACAGTGTGTGACGCGACCGGACCAATGGGGATGCGACACGTGGACCTCAAAAACTCCAATTCACCTACTCTTGTGTACACCCAAAACAAACCCTTCGGTGTCTGATTTCTGCAAGTGTATTCTCTATCTTGAGTATTTTTCCGTTCTGGATCCAACCGTGCACTCTGTTTCTCCTAAAAATGAAAATTAAATATAATTAGATATATATTTTCATATTATTCCAATAAATCACTAATTTCCTAAAATATGCATTTATAACTATAAAATAAGATAAATATAGTCCAATTATACCTAATAACCTATACTAATTTATGCCTAAATGAACACTTATCAAACACCCCCAAACTTAGACTTTGCTCGTCCCGAGCAAAGGAGTGAATGACAAAACACAAATAAACTAGACTACTAATATAGATATGTGCTGACTCAACTAATCCTAAACCCAATTCAGAAATTCATGGAGTTCCTCTAGTTTACATAGTTGCCAAGCTAACAAGCCACTCAAGAAATTTCAGAGTTATGATATGTCAAGAACCGCAACTCAAACACAATTAAGATTACATTTTCAAGACAAAGATGCAGTCAAGACAAACACTATCAACTACTCGCGGGTTTTCTTGGTCTATATATTCAAGCACGCAAGTTTAAAATTTCACTTAATTTAGTGAAAGCACTCGAGCTAAATCTTTTTTATTTGAGGAGTTTTCATAAACTTCCGCCTTTATTCTTTTTTTTTCTTTTATATTCTCTATTCTTTTCTCCATTTTTGGTTTCTTGCAATCTTCTCATGATCCTTGTTTATTCATCTATACTAAGGAGAGTGTTTTCTTAGCTTTTCTCGTCTATGTTGATGATGTTTTGATCTCTGGCAATTCAGATCAGGATATTATATTTGTTAAGGATTATCTTCACAAGCTTTTCACCATCAAGGATATTAGGCAGGCAAGGTATTTTCTTGGCCTCGAGTTGGCTAGATCTGGTAATGGATTGTATGTTAATCAACGAAAGTATGTGCTTGATTTACTACATGATGCTGGTCTTTCTCATTCTAAACCTGTGGCAACTCCATTACCCAGAGATTGTAAGTTTCATGATCAATCTTCACCATTACTTTTTGACCCTGATAAGTTTCGACGCCTGGTGGGAAGACTCTTGTATTTGGGATTTACAAGACCTGATGTTACCTTTCATTGTTCAATGATTGAGTCAATTTGTGCAGAATCCAACTGAGCGAAAGATTGGAATTCTCGTAATTCATGTTCTTAAGTACTTGAAAGGACTCCATTTAAGGGTTTATTGTATTCAGTTCAGAATGATCTTCAGCTTACCAGCTACTGTGATGCAGATTGGGCTGGGTGTCCTATTTCTCGTAGGTCTGTTACAGGCTATTGCATTTTTTTGGGTAATGCTTTGATCTCTTACAAGACTAAAAAGCAATCAACAGTTTCTAAATCATCAGCTGAAGCTGAGTATCGATCTCTATCTACTACAGTTTGTGAACTCTTGTGGATCTCTTATATATTGAAAGATTTGAATGTTGATGTTGCTCGCCTATCTCTCTGTTTTGTGATAATCAAGCAAAGACTTCATGTTAGAGTGTGTCACATATATTGTGTTAGTTAGATAATTATTTGCCAAATCATTTTTTTGAATAAACCAGTTGCATTTCTTTCAAATTTTGTTCAGTATGCAAGTGGTTTTTGCTGGCCGGTGTTTTTTGCTATTTTACAAGATTCACATGTGCTTTTTTTGTAAATTTTCATATGTATGATGTGGGAAACAAAATTCCTCATCAATTCTTTTTTGATATAGCAATACAAATAGTCACTTTCTTATAAAAAAAAAAAAAAAATATTCGCCAAATTACTTGTTCAATCGAAAGCTTTGCTTAATTAGTTAATTATATATACAATCAGTTGACCACAAAGTGGCATGGTGGGCTCGTGGGTGTCAGCAGAGATAGGGGAAAAACAAAAGTAGAACAGATAAGAGGGATAAGAGGGGTGCATCCTTGCATGTTTGTCCAAGAATCTCTTGTTAGTGCAACTAGGGAAGGTTACATGGGATTTAGTGAAAATAAACAGCACCGCCATGTTCCAACAATAAAGCCGGCCTCGATCCATAATTTGTCCCTCGTACATTTTTTATTTGGGTCAGTCTCGAATCTCGATGTCTCCAAAGAGGCAAGCTTCACCTAATTAATCTCTTTCAAAATAAAAAAAAATTGTGAACAGGTTGTCAGTCTCATAGACCATGTGACCATATGATTCTGACTGGCATTCATGCATGCACATGTTCATTGAACCGTATTGGAAAGGCGAAAGGAGGGTCATTTTCCATTACCTATTTCATCCTCATGTACTCGAGTCTCGATTAGTGTACTTGCGTTCACTCTCCAATATCAAAATCTAACCGTACATCACAATTCACAACCTTGAAGCAGTCCTTTTATATGATTCAGACTCACTCATTTATTGTAAGTGAATTATGACATGGGAGGGGTGCCTTATTAGTCTCTACTTGTAATCAACAAAGTAAAAGAGACATGGAAGTGCAACGAGTTCTTCACATGAATAAAGGAGAAGGAGAAGCCAGCTATGCTTCCAACTCCTCACTTCAGGTCTCCTCTTCTCTCTGTCCGCCATCTTCGATTTTACGCGCATATATATATATATATATATATATATATATATATATATATATATATATATATATATATATATATATATATATATATCTACATTATTGATCCATTAGTAAGTAATGGCCATATATGACTCATTTCTTTCATATATACTGTTTCATTCTATGCAGAGAGCAGTTCTAACAAAGGTAAAGCCTATACTGGAAGAGACGATATTGGACCTAGTAGGCGACGAGGCCTACTCAGAGACTGAGGTTTTGTGCATTGTGGATTTGGGATGCTCTTCGAGCCCTAACTCCCTATCGGTCATTTCTCATATCGTAGACACCGTTACCGCGGCTTGCCAAAGGTGGCATCGACAACTTCCAGAGTTTCAAGTGGTTCTAAATGATCTTCCGGGAAATGATTTCAATACCATTTTCAAGTCATTGCCTTCTTTCTATGATAAACTCAAGAGAGTTAACATCAATCATGGGCCCTGCTTTGTTGCAGGGGTGCCCGGTTCTTTCCATGGGAGGCTTTTTCCAAGAAAATCTATGCACTTCATTCACTCTTCCTACAGTCTTCATTATCTCTCTCAGGTCATCATGACGTAAATAGATGCAATATCATAATTAATAAATAAAGCTGTTCCTAACTAGTTATTATATATATGCTTTTGTTCAACATCCATGCAGATTCCTAAAGGCCTAGTCAGTGAAGAAGGCACGCCACTGAATAAGGGAAATACATACATTGCAAGCAGAACCCCTCCCGCTGTTTCAAGAGCTTACTATGAGCAGTTTAAACAAGATTTCTACTCATTCCTCAGCTCGTGCTCTGCAGAAGTAATAGCAAGAGGGCGAGCCGTCTTAACATTCATGGGTAGGAGAACCGATGATCCTTCGCGTGATGAAAATTGCGTAACATGGAAGATCATGTCCTTGGCTCTAAATGACATAGCCCGAGAGGTACACACTTAGATAATTAGTTGTTTTCAATGTAAAGAATGTTGTGTGCTATATATAGCACATTTAAGTCACATTCAGCAATGACATGCACTAACATATCAATGACATGCAGGGACTCATAGAAGAGGCACAAATAGACTCCTTCAACTTTCCGTATTACGCACCTTCTGCTGCAGAAGTACGACACATAATTCTTCAAGAAGGGTCGTTCAGCCTTACTCGACTAGAGGGGTTTGAAATCGGTTGGGAGCCTAACGCAGCCAGCGATACCAACCGAACTAGCTCAGACAATCTAAAGAGGGCAACATATGTAAGTAAGTCCGTAAGAGCAGTTGCAGAACCAATGCTCAGTTCTCACTTTGGGGGATCACAAATAATGGATGCCTTATTCCAAAAGTATACAGAGAGGATCGCCGAACTCTACAGCAAAGAAGTAGAACCCAAGTATTATCCTCTTGTGATCACTTTGATTAAGAAGTAAACCCAGCTCATACTTCTAGTTATTTTGTTTAATATTGAAGATTAAACTTCCTAGCTACATTTCACCCTGTAAGGCTGATCAAGATGATAATGTTTTAATACGTATTGTGTTGAACTTCCTTTTGTGGAGGATCAAATTTTCCGAGATGATAACGAGGTAATGTTTTAATACTTCAGTCTCTCCTACCAAACCAATTGAATTTCTCGTTGGTTTGCTATGAGGTTATTTGGGTAAGAGATCGCTTCATTCTCTCCTGCACGCAAATTGTGGGATATGGACTAGTTCTATTATATCTCAACATATATCTAATTACTTATACATTAAACATTAATACATATATAATTTTTTTTTGAGCAACCATGGGTATTCAAACTCTTTATTTGACTAGTCCCACGAGCCCTGAAATTGCAACAAAACCATCAGTGGCCCAACGTTTAGTTGTCGTGAGAAATCGATACCAAGGTCGTGCGCCTAACCCATGCAACTTCATCATCGCACTTGTCACTAGGCCACACCCGTCCGGGTTAAACATATATAATTTCTTAATTAATATATTTCTAATTCCAAATTATATGCAACGTTGGCTTGATAAGCTTTAGCTCTATCTTGCCACGTGCTAACGTGGATATAAGGTGTCATCCATTCAGCCCTGATTCCCCAACCTCAATCCTCTAGTCCTCTTTCACTCTTGCAATTCTCAAAAAATATATTTAGAAACCACATCCGATCCCTATGAACAAGGTGTCGAAGATTACGTACGTGACCACGATTATATTCTACCAGTGCCATGCACTTGTTCAATGAACTGGATTCAAAACAGAGGAGGGGTCATGCCTATGCTCAAGCCTAGCTAAACATCCAATCCAAAACAAATTACTTAATTAGAAGTTTTTGGACCAGTTATAGTTCTCTCTCTCTTCAGAACATGAGTTGCGAGAAATTCCACTTTTGCCCTTGCAATCAAGGAAAGTTACGAGGCATGGAAGTACAACGAGTTCTTCACATGAATGCTGGAGAAGGAGAAGCTAGCTACGCCTCCAACTCTTCACTTCAAGTCTCCTCTAGATCTATCTTCTCTTTCCCCCTTTTATCACATATCTCTGTCTACATTAATTGATCAATCTATCTATTTTTTTATTTTTTGACAAAATTGATCAATCTATCTATTGGGATATTAGATTATGGACTTAGTTTGTATATATCCAAATCATATATATACACATATTACAACTATAATAAACATATATTAATTAATTTTGGACTTAACAAGTGTAACTATAATAATTTAAATATTAGTATATACAAATTACTAACTTGACTGATTCATAGATAGAAAATTTTATTTGGTTATATAGAATCTAATTTTCCAATACTATATTTTTCAAATAAGTAATTTTGTTTTCTTCCTTGATATGTTTATATGCAGAGAGAAGTTCTAACAAGGGTAAAGCCTATATTGGAAGAGACAGTGTTGGACTTGATAGCAGAGTGTTTAATCTAGGAGAAGAAAAATTGAGAAGCAAACTGAAAAACAGAGAAAAATAGATAAAAGAGGACACAAAGAATTTACGTGGTTTGGTCAATATGACCTACGTCCACGGGCGAGATCTCTACGGATTGATTATATCAATGAGAACTGATTACAAGAGAACAGAACAACAAAAACATACAACTCTCTTGTGTGTGTGTCTATTTCAAACAGGGCACTCCATTTTATACATGGAGTTGTTGGCAGTTGAGGGATTTTGAAGTGGCATATGACCAGGGACTATTTTTCTAAACATATGACCAGGGACTATTTTTCTAAACATATGACCAGGGACTGTTTTTTCAAACATGGCAAACTTGGCTTCACACATGCTGAAATATCTCAACTGATTATTCAGTTAATATCTCCACAAAATCTCAACAATTCTCCCACTTGAAGTCACGTTCTCAAACAAACAAGAAATTCTCGCCATTACCTATCTATCACTTTGCTTTAAGCCCAAGAGAAGTGCAACAGTAAGTGAACTTCTCTTTTGCAACTGGTTTTGTCAACATATCTGCAGGATTAGACTTTGTACTGATTTTATGCAACAAGATTTGTCCATCTTCAAACACCTTTCGAACAAAATGATAACGAACGTCAATATACTTTGTTCAAGAATGAAAAACTGGATTTCTCACCAAGTGTAATGCACTTTGACTATCATAGTACACAGAAAACTGGACTTGGTTCAATTTGAATTCACCAAGTAGTCTCTTCAACCAAATTGCTTTTTTGCAAGCATGAGTAGAAGCTATGTATTCAACCTCTGTCGTTGACAATGCTACAACTGACTGTAATTTTGATTCCTAGCTTATAGCACCACCTGCCATAGTGAATACAAACCTGAAGTAGACCTTCTCTTATTTAAATCCCCTGCAAAATCAGAATCCACATAACCAATACAACTTAAATTGTCATAACTATAACATAAGCAAAAACCTGAAATGCCCATTAAATATCTAAGGATCCACTTTACAACTTTCCAATGATCACAACTGGGGTTCGCCATGTATTTACTAACATCTCCCACTGCTTGTGCAATATCCAGCCTGGTAGATACCATGGCAAACATGAGGCACCCTACTGCTGATGAATATGGGACTTGAGACATGACTGCCTTCTTTTTCGCACTACTAGGGCATTGAGTTGAAGACATCTTCAAATGAGTAAGAAATGGGGTACTCACTGGTTTAGCATTTTTCATGTTGAAGCGTTGCAATAGTTTCTCGACATAATGCCTTTGAGACAACCAGACTTTCCTTTCCTTTCTTTCTCTAATCACCTTCATCCCAAGAATTTGATTTACAGCTCCTAAGTCCTTCATGTCGAATTCCCTAGCTAATTGAGCTTTAAGAGTAGATATGTACTTCATGCTAGTACCTGCAACAATCATATCATCAACATATAATAGCAAAATACAAAAGTACCCATCATTACAATCATAGAAATAGGCACAATGATCAGCTTCACATCTATGAAAACCCAAGCTCACTATGAAGGAATCAAATCTCTTATACCAACATCGAGGCGCTTGTTTCAAACCGTAAAGAGATTTGTTCAACCGACAAACCAAATTCTTCTTCTTTTCTTCTATAAAACCTTATGGCTGTGTCATAAATATTTCTTCATCGAGATCTCCATGTAAGAATGTTGTTTTTACATCTAATTGTTCCAATTCCAAATCCAAAACAACAGCTATGGCCAAAACAACTCTAATGGAAGTTAAACGAACAACGGGAGAAAAACTTCATCAAAATCAATACCTGATTTTTGAGCATAGCCTTTCACTACCAACCGAGCCTTAAATCTTTCAATGTTGCCTTTCGGATCCTTTTTATCTTGTAGACCCATCGGCACCCAATTGATTTGCGACCTTTTGGTAATTGAACTAATTCCCAGGTGTTGTTTTTGTACAAAGATTCCATTTTTGCTTCCATAGCACAACTCCATTTGTTTGCACTAATTGAATCAGATGCTTCTTTGAAAGAAGTAGGTTCATGCTCATCTGCTAAAGCAACATAAGCACTAACACAATTAGAGTGAGATTTAAAAGAAGTCACATAATCATCAAACCTTGTTGGAGGTACTATTTTTCTTCTTAGCTGATATGGAATTGCATGTGAATCTTTCTCTATGCTTGAATCGACTTCAACATCTTCTTCAAAAACATAATGACTATCACCTTCTGCAGGATCAAATTCAGTAGTTTCACCTGTGATTTCTCCATCAACTGTCTCAAAATTGTTGCCAAGAACCTGCTCAACTGAAACATTAGTCGTTCTTTGTTGTTTGGCCAGACCCAACAAAGAATCCTCATTAAAAACAACATCTTGGCTAATAATAATTTTATGGGCAGTAGGATCCCATAATCTGTACCCTTTCACACCTTTTTCATAGCCAAGAAAAATACATCTTTTTGAGTTCATGTCTAGTTTAGTTCTCTTATCCCTTGGAACCCATGCATGAACATCACAACCAAAAACACGGAGGAAAGAGTAATCAGCTGGTTTACCACACCAAATTTCTTCAGGAGTTTTTAATTCAAGAGAAATTGTAGGTGACCTATTAATTAAATAACATGTTGTATTTAAAGCCTCGCCCCAAAAACTCTTTTTCAGCTTTGCAGCATTCAACATACTCCTAACACGTTCTATGAGAGTGCGATTCATCCTCTCATCAACACCATTTTGTTGTGGTGTTCCAGGAACCGTTAATTGTCGTCTAATACCGTGCTCACTACAAAAAACTTCAAACTCCTTTGAACAAAACTCCCCCCATTATCAGTTCTCAAACACTTAATTTTGACACCTTTCTGATTTTCCACTAATGCTTTGAAAACCTTAAATCTTACAAACACATCAGATTTTATTTTCAATAAATAAACCCATACTTTACGTGAGAAATCATCTATAAAAGAAACAAAGTATGAGCAACCACCTAAAGAAATTGCAGGTGCGTCACATGTATCAGCATGTATCAAATCAAGAAAATTCTTACTTTTGCAAGTAGACAAAGAAAAGGCTACCCTGTGTTATTTTTCAAACACACAATCTTCACAAAAATCTAAAGAAACAAACTTAAGATGAGGAAGTAAGTTAAGTTTCTTTTAGATAATACCTATAGCCCTCGCTCACCCATATGCACCCATATGCACCAAACGTTTATGCCAAAGCATTGCTGAATCCAGCTTGGTGTGTGCTACAGCAGCTTCCCCCAAACATAGTCTCACCAATCAACCTGTAAAGATTGCCAACAAGCTCACCTTTTGTTACTATCAATATGCCTCCGATTAACTTCAACTGACCATTCCCACCACTGAATTTCAAACCATGACTATCAAACATTCCTATTGAGAGAAGACTTTTCCTCAATGTAGGAACATATCTCACATTATAAATTTTGTGAATACACCCATCAAACATCTTGATTCTCACATCTCCAATTCCCACTACTTCGCATTCTCCATCATCACCCATATAAACAACGCCACCATTACAAGATTTCTAAGTGCAGAACCATTCTTTATGAGGAGTCATGTGAAATGATGCACCGGAATCAAGAATCCACCTGTTTGAATTTTTAACTCTTTCTAATACAGGTAAAGCATCTCCATCTGCAAAAGCATTAGAAGATTCCACAATATTTCCATGAGAAATGACATCAGTTTTAGGATCCTCACCTGCAGTCCTTTTGCCCTTGCATTCCTTTTTCAAATGCCCTATTTTGCCGTAGCCCCAACATCTCACTTTCTTCTTTGCCTTGGATTTTGATCTTGACTTGCTTCGGTCACCGTAGTCTCGATCAATAGATCGTCCCCGTACCACCATAGCAATCACTGTGAGAGCCAACACTAGTCTTTCGTCTGAGCTCTTCAGTTAGAAGTGATACTATTACAACATCTAAATCATGAATCTTTACATGACTTAAATTCATGATCAAATTATCCCAAGAATCAGGCATAGAACAAAGTAATATGCATGCTTTTTCATCATCTTCAATTTTCACATCAAGAGCCATGAGTTTGTTGATGAGTAAATTGAAATGATTGAGATGCTCTTGAACTGATGCACCATCCTTCATTTTCAATGCGTATAACTGTCGCCGCAAGAAAATCTTATTCGTCAAAGATTTTCCTTCATAGATATTCTTCAGCTTGTCCCATAATCCTATTGCACTTGATTCTCCTTCAACATTGAACAACACAGTGTCTTCAAGAGCAAGAAGAATGTTGCAACAACCATCTCATCTTTCTCTGCAAATGTCTTATCTGTCATTCCTTCAGGTTTGCCATCCTTCCCCAAGAGTGCAACAGCGCATTCATCTTTGACCAATACAACATGCATCTTCAACTTCCAAAGTGCAAAGTTTGTTCCATCAAAGCGTGGAATTTCGAACTTGGCTGCGTTTTTCCCAACCATAATTTTAAACACTCAACTCACTGAAGAGATGCTCTGATACCAAATTGATAGCAGAGTGTTTAATCTAGGAGAAGAAAAATTGAGAAGCAAACTGAAAAACAGAGAAAAATAGATAAAAGAGGACACAAAGAATTTACGTGGTTCGGTCAATATGACCTACATCTACGGGCAAGATCTCTACGGATTGATTATATCAATGAGAACTGATTACAAGAGAACAAAACAACAAAAACATACAACTCTCTTGGTGTGTCTACTTCAAACAGGGCACTCCATTTTATACATGGAGTTGTTGGCAGTTGAGGGATTTTGAAGTGACATATGACCAGGGACTATTTTTCCAAACATATGACCAAGGACTGTTTTTTCAAACATGGCAAACGTGGCTTCACACATGCTAAAATATCTCAACTGATTATTCAATACATGATGATCCTTCGTGTGACGAAAATTGTGTGGAAGGTGATGTCCTTGGCACTAAATGACATAGCCCAGGAGGTACACACTTCAACAAGTTGTTTTCAGCATTAAGTATCTTGTATACAGGAGTATCATATATTGTAGGAGCGCTCCCCGATTAATTTGGGATTGAGGCTTTGTTGTAGTATGTAGGGGCTCATAGAAGATGCACTGATAGACTCCTTCAACTTTCCATATTATGCACCTTCTGCTGCAGAAGTACGAGACATAATTCTTCAAGAAGGAATCATTTACTATTACTCGACTAGAGGGCTTTGAAATCGGTTGGGACCACAATATAACTAGCGATACTAATCTAATTACTAGCTACAACAATCTTAAGAGGGCAACAAATGTAAGTAAATACGTAAGAGCGGTTTCAGAATCGATGCTCTCTTATCACTTTGGGTTTGGGAGATCACAAGTGATGGATGCCATATTTCAGAGGCTTACGAAGAGGATCGCAGAACTCTACATTAAAGAAGAGCCCAAGTATTATTCTCTTGTGATCACTTTGATTAAGAAGTAAACCTTATGCTTCTAGTTATTGTGTTTAATAGTGAAGATTCTCCAAGCTATATTTTACCCTTTAAGCCTGATCAAGATTGTAATCTTTTATCACCCAGATAAGATGAGGCTTTGATTTATTTATTTTTCGATATGAATAACTTACTTTTATATATGTATATATTTTACATATACAAAGTTAAAGCAGGTGATAAAGTTTTCAAAAAAAGAAGAGTTAAAGATGATAAAAAAAAAACATGAATTGAGGAAGAGAGTCTCCTAAAAGACAATGAAGAAACAAATCTAACAAAAAAATATGTTCGGACTCTTAGGGTGTGTTTGATAGGTTTAAAAATTTTATTGGAGAAAAAACAATTTGCCTAAGAAAATATTTTAAAGAAATTTTTTTAAAGAGAATTTTCTGCGATTGTTTGATAGGAATAAAGAAAATTTTCTTTTGACAGTTATATTTTTTTTAAGAGATTATACTGATAAATCAGCTATAATTAATAATCTTCAGTTCCTATCTCAAATTCTTCAAGTCATTAAAAAGTTGTAAGTCCCTCATATAGAAACATCAAAGTCCTTGTGTCTTGATCTTAGGAGAATGTGGACGCCATCAATTCAAAAAAAAGAGAAAAACCATGCATGTGCCATTTGAAGTTTGGGCTTGAGGTTGAAAACTAAGCACTGCTTCCAAAAACTACACCATCTACTAAGGCTTTTATACAAACACGTATGATGCACTCTATCTAAAGTGGGTAATTATGATCTTAGGCAAGGTTTTAATGCCTTATCTTTAAAAAAAATAAAAAAGGTTTTAATTAGTTTATAAGTAAGAATAAAATGGTAATACCTAATTGGTAAGTTTGGGTAACAAAATTCGAAATTGTGGCATAATCTACACTACAACTGATTGATCCCAAGGGCATCTAAAATCTTATGCAAACTTCTGTGACAAACTGCAAATGAAAATTAGGTTCTTCTAATAAGGCTCACATGTCCTCATACAACAACAACAACAACAACAACAACAACAACAACTCACATGTCCTCATCACTACAATTAAAGGCTCTGATTTTGTGAAGCAAAGGAGGACAATCATATACGCCAGTAAGATGGTAGAGTGGATCGGCATCGCTAGCAAGATGGAAGAGTGGATTGGCATCGCCGACATGATGACCACCACAATCACTTACCTCAATCTTCACCTCCAACACAACTGATATTAATGAAAGCGTTGGTGGGACGAAGATGAAGATGAAAGTTGGATACGATGAGGTTTTTTCCCATTTTCTTAGGTGTTGAGAGAGGAAATATTTGAGGAAAATAAGGATGTATGGAATATTTTCTCAAAACAGTTTTGAGATATCAAACACCAAAAAAGTCAGTTATTCTGGAAAAATGCAAAAGGTTTTATGGTTTTTTTCATTTCCTCACCTATCAAATACATCCTAGTGTCTAGACTCATAGAGGGTTTATCAAAAGGAGAGTTATAAGTTCTTATTTCGAAGTCATTGTTTGAGGATGACTTAGAAATAAAAAAATTACAAAAACTCTTTAAAAGTTTGAACTTTAAGAGTTTAAATAGCGCTACTCCAAATCTAAATGAAACCAAAAGACAGATCCACCGCCAATAGTCGTAATGCCGCACTATACCTAGCTAATGCTAAAAAATACGCCTATTTCAAGGCCCTCCGAATATGCCAACATGCATGTAGCAATAATTGTAGCTTTCCATGCCACATTAAAGATGTGGCTCTGATTTAGTACGTGTGAGTTCAGTTTTATGTGAACCTAATGCCATTTGGCATGCTGTCGTGGATCAGATTCAAGATATTATCTTTTCAAGAAAATTGTGATATTTGATCCTCCGACATTTTTTTGCTTTCGCAGTGAAGTGTTAAGAAAATGATACTCATTGCATTAACAAGGTAATTTTAAAATAAACATGTAAATTTTACAGAGCATCTAAATTTTTTAGTCTACGCTCCTATGATAAGTGTCTAAATATGTAGCATTTAATCTAATATTTATGTATCATCATTGGATTCTAATTATCAACATTTTAGTGACATACTCTTGTTTTTGTAGATTTAAGGTATTTTGGACTTAGAACGCGAATATGAGGCAAAACTACTACTCGAAGAAGAAAGTGCGAAGTTTGGGATTGTGCGGCATCAAGTTGGCTAAGTTTGGTCAAGTTTCATAACAACCCCACTTCAGTATAAAGGTCATAACTTCCTCATTTTTACTCAAAATGACTTACCGTTTCTTTCATTTGCAAGTAGCTAGACACATAGTTGAACACTTTCATGTCTCACGAGCATTACCAAGTTCAGCCTCTAAGTGCCCTCAAATTGTGTTGCAAGTCGGAGCAGCACAAGTCAAGTCTTGGGAGCGCCTACCAGTTGTTGGGCCCCATCCGCGCGTGCGTGCGTAGGCACGTGGATCTCCGCCAATACCGATATTGTCCCCAACTTAACCACCTCAACATTAGGTGTGGGGTTTTACTCCAAAATGCATCGGTACTATGAGATGGAACATCCACTCTTATGAACTTCTTCAAGAAGCCATAGATAACCAATGTGGGACTAAATTTTTCGGTCCACACATCCCAAAATCTCCACCTTGGACCGAAATCCATCCAAGATGGGCACACCGCATGATCCATCGTCGCTACCATCTCGAGGGAGAGCAACTTGAGGCACACATGCGACCACCGACAGACATGCCTTGTCCCAGCCGCACCATCGGCTCTGATACCACTTGTTGGGCCCTATCCGCGCGTGTGTGCGAAGGCACGTGGATCTCCGCCAGTATCGATATTGTCCCCAACTTAACCACCTCAACATTACGTATGGGGTTTTACTCTGAAAGGCCTTGGTACTATGAGATGGAACATCCACTCTTATGAACTTCTTCAAGAAGCCATAGATAACCAATGTGAGACTAAACTTTTAGATCCACATATCCCAACACTAGTGTTAGAAGCCAAAGTGCGGGCCACGACAGGAGATTGGCAGAGAGGCACAAAATTGTGGTGTTGTAGGCCAGCTGCAGTGGCGCACGTGAAATTCCATTTTTTGGAGTATCTTTCGGATCTTTTTGATTGAAACCAACTTTAGGGGTTTCATATAAATATAAAGAGAAGTTAGGTTATTTTACGAATTTCTATCTCTTGTTTAGGAAAGAACTCATAGGAACTTGGGTATTTTTCTCGACAATGTCCGACTAATCATCTTGATTTAGGCCAGAGGTGGATCGAATGGGGTCTTCAACTTTGCAATTCATCATGAAGTTTATTTAATCTATTTTACATTGATTTTCTATTGTGACTTATTTCCTTTGGCATTGAACTTCATTTAGGGTTAGATTTGATTATGTAAGGGCTCTTGCATGCATATTAGGTTGACTACTCTTAGTTATTGAGTCGGAACATTTGTCCTTATACGATAGATTTATCCAAGTAATAGTTGACCCTACTAATTGGTTAGTTCATTTCGGGACCGGTCAAGTACCTTAGGGATCTAGGCTAAATCGGGAGCACTAGCGATTCACTTGTTTAGGTGTCGTGCCTTCACATATGTGATTAACGCATTAAATCCAATTCGTGTGAGTCCAGGGTTGTGTGTTTGATTAGAGAAGTAATTAATGGTCGTACCTTGACTACCGAGAATAGGAAGTGCGAGGAACCGAGTACGTTACCGAGTCTATAGCTACACCAAGTCATAATTGAATCTCATATATTTACATGAAACGAAGACCAATTCGATGAATTACATAAGTTGTTGACAAAGTTGAGAAGCCGAAAGCCTGGGTTATTTTCCTCCATTGAATTCTTCTTTTCAAAACCGTTTTCATTCTCTAGTTCTTTTTAGTCTTCTCAATCACTTTAAAACCCTCCCGATTTCTCTTTTTTGTCAACAAACCTAGGTTATAAAACTTGGTCTCTGATGATCGACCCCGAACTTGCCACTGCAACAGTTCTCGTGGTATTCGGTAGTTACATCGAGATTTTCTTTGACACGTTCGACGCGTGTCACCTTCTCTTACGCGTTTCATCACACCCTAAAACTACCTTTAATAAGTTTGTCGACCTCATTCCAGTCTATTTCGAGCTCGAAAATGTGTGAGTTTCAGTCAAATTTTGTGGTTTTTGTATCACCCATGTTGTTTGGTAGTACAGGACTGAGACCTAAATAATGGGTCTCGATCGCACATGTCCAAGGTTGATAATATTAGTCTTAGACCTAAGCAATCAAAACTACTACAAGACCGAGACATAAAAGAGAGGATCTCAGTCTTGAACTTGTGCAACCGAGGCCCACTCTTTAAGTTTCGGTTAAGTTGAACTGAACAACACGGGCAACACAAGAAAACTACAAAATCAAGTAAAACTTACCTCATTCTACTTTGGATCACTTGTTTTTAAAAGCTTATTGACATTTTACACCAACAAACTCCAATTCTAGTCATAAATCGATACCCTAAACACTAACAATAACACATCAATTGAATAAAAAAAATCCACTAAAAGCACTTAAAAATCTATAAATCGAATGCAAAACAGATGTAGAACACACTTATAAAGTGAATGAAGGTATTTTTTTTTGCGCGGGAGAGACGAGAGTAAGTTATTTTTTAAAATAAAAAAAATAAAAAAATAGGAAACGTTCAACAAAAAGTGGGTCTCATTTAATCGAGGGTTTATATTGAAAAGCAAGGACCAAAATTTTTGAAAAAAAGTGAGGTGCGTTAGCAAAATGGTGTGGTCCATTTAGCCGGTTCCTTACAAAATTATATCTCCAAAACAAAGCTGCTTTCTTTCTTAATCACTAGATGGCATGGTCTGTGGTCGAGAGTGCCGGGAGAAAAAAAAAGTTTTGTGTTGGTCCAAAAGATTACGAATCCACAAAGTACGTCACCCAATCGTTTTCCTTCTTTTTCCTCAAATGTATTTAAAAAGTAAATTAATGGACCTTATTCGTCTAATGGTCAATCATAAGGTGGGATTTGTTTGATAATGGTTGGCATACTCTTGATACATTTAAAGAGTTTGGAGGATTTTAAAATCGTGGAGTATTTAATTTAGATTTAAAAATATTTTAATGGACTTTTGAAAAGTCATGGAGTATTCAATTAGAATTTTAATGAATTTTAATAGATTTCTAAAAAGTCTTGGTGTATTCAATTTTTAAACACATTAGAATTTTAATGGATTGTGATGTATTTCTTTTCAAAAAATGTACATGATCAAATTCCACCCTTACCTATGAGATTTGGATGGATTTTTAATTAAGTTCTCCCAAATCCATCAAATTTCATGAAATCCTTGGAAATCAATCAATTGAACAAATCCATGGATTTGTCAAATGGAATACATTCCCTAAATATGGGCGCATTATTGGTCCTTTTAATTTCTTTTTTTTGTGATAAATTATTGGCCCTTTGATATAATGATATGTTGAGTCCATGTCCACGCTTAATGGTGTCTCCACCAAGGTTTAAAATTTGAATTTGCCTTAAACTTCGCTCACTTAAAATACGGAAGTAATTCGAGGAAGTCAACTTCGACAATGAAAGTTTGACAAAAAATCGCCAATGCACGAAAGTTTATGGAATTTCATTTTAAATGCTACAAAACTCAAATTTCTTCATAAAAATGTTAGAAATATACTTAATTATACAATAATAATGCATAATGATCACAATACACTTGTTTTAAATAGTCATTTTTGTGATAAACACACAATTCGCAACATGTGTGACATTAATATTTGTTTTTATATTGTTGTATATGATAAATTTTGGCTTTTTTTACTATTTAATGTGAAGAGAAGTTAATTTGTAGATGTTATTTTATTTTGTATTGCAGGTGAAAAAGTTTAAGCATGGGTTTGACATAATAAAGTAATTTTAAACAAGTGAAGCAAAAATGAAAAATAAAGTTTGAATGAGTAACTGATTATTTTAAAAGATGTATAACCAATTTGCCAAAAAAAATGAAAGCCAACACTAAAAACATACAATACAGAAAATAAAAATATACATTATCATAGATAAAAAAAAAAACACAACAGAATTGAGTCGCTGATGGCCTAGTAAATATCATTCGGAGCTTTTTTGTCATTTAATTTCCTCACTTTCTTTTTGAAGATATTAACATTAGCCTCACTCTTCAAAAAAAAAAAGACGCACACACTGATAAGTGTTCATTTAGGCATGATTTAGTATAGTATAATCGGAGTTAATGGACTATATCTATCTTGTTTTAAAGTGATAAATGCTTGTTTTATGTGTTTCAGGGATTTTATGTGAGTCGGACGTTTTTGGGACCGAAGGCATGTGTTGAGCTTAATTGATGATGTTCAGTTAAGAGGGCATAACATTCACATCCGAAGTCGGAACGACTCACCATTAGTCTTGTTGGAAAGAAGACTTTTAGGCAAAGATTTTCACTTTAACCATCATGAGATACGGATTTACGTGGCTCAAAAGAGTGACACATAGTTGAAAAAGTTTGGCCAAGTTTCTTAATGGCCCATCTTCAGTATGAAGGACATAACTTCCTCATCTCAAATCCAAATTACCTGCTATTTCATTTTTTGGAAATTAGACTCCAAGTTTCATGTCTCACAAGCCTCTTCAGATTCAACCTCTAAGTGGTCTAAAATCGCGTTGCAAGGCAGAGGAAATTTTCAACCGTAAGGACACCGTGATGAACAAATTCTCACGGCATGACTCACATACGTATGAACCAGAGAGCTCAAAAAAGACATCGTGCTTCACAAATTCTCACGGCGCTGCCACGACGTCGATGCCTAAAGACTCGAAATTTCGAGATTCTTACCTACTTTTCGAGATTTTTACGTTTTCAATCCACTTTGGGGTGTTCCTATAAATACCAATAGACTGCAATTCGAAAAGAACTCTTGTTTTACTTCTGTTTTGCATTAGAATTAGGTTTTTGATTATGTCTAACTAGTTCCTCTTCTAGGTTGAAGGTGGATCGGTCAAGCCTACGACTTGAGAATCCTTTATGAGGTTTATTTATCTTAATTATTATTGATTATATTCTATGATTTATTTTCTTTGGTATTGTTTATAATATTAGGATTAGATTTAATTATATGTAAAGACATGTGCATGCATATTAGGTTGATATCCTCTGTCATTGAAGTCGAAACGTCTGTCCTTACGCAGTAGACTCAAATTTGTGACAATTGGACATCCGGTCAAGTACCTCAGGGATCTAGGTTAAATCAAGAGCACTAACGATCCGGTTGTCTAGGTGTAGTGCCTTCACGGACCGAGGTAATGCAGCCAACGCGTTAAATCTAGAGCATTAGCGATCAGGTTGCGTGTTTGATTAGGGAAGTAGTCAATGGTCGTGCCTTGACTGCCGACATCAGGAAGTGCAAGGAACCGAGTACGTCACCGGGTCTATAGCTGCACTAGATCATAGATTAGTCTCATATCTTTTATAAACCAAGGATTAATGGAATCAATCCCAAGTTGTATTGCGAAGATCGTGAAGCTGAATACCTAGATTTATCTCCCATTAAATTTCCTCTAATTTAATTTCTGTATTTTCAAAGTTTTCACACATTTTCTTTAAAACCCCAATTTCCTTTGTTTCTATTTTTCTTAGCTTAGAAAGACCACCAATCTCTGTGGGATCGACTCTTTATCGCTATCTATAAAATAGTTAGTTTATGTAATATATTTTATTGACGCATTCGGCGCGCGTCAATTTTTGGCGCCGTTGCCGAGGATTGGTTTTTCTTTCTTTGGTTTTTGTTGTATATTTATTTACTGATTTATTTTTGTAAATAGTTTCGAATACTTTTGTAGGTAATTTTTCAATGACCTCCTACTACCATAATTAAGGTCGATTCGAAGACTCATACTTTCATGGTATGAATGGGGTAGGTATGTCACATAATAGACATCAATTTCCTAACTCGCAATCTTTTATGCAACAGTTAGAGGTTTGTGATTTTTGTGGGGAATACTTTCATCTTA
Organism: Stephania japonica; assembly: GCA_039657345.1. Lineage (NCBI taxonomy): Eukaryota > Viridiplantae > Streptophyta > Magnoliopsida > Ranunculales > Menispermaceae > Stephania > Stephania japonica. The sequence continues at coordinate 8,443,994 of CM077559.1, read as the reverse complement.
CGTATGCTTGTCCTTACCATCCGAGGTATGGAAATCATCGCGGTTCTAGCTATGCATCGCCACAACCCGACTTTTATATGTCTTGGCCAAGTCCACGAATTCCTCAATAGTAACGGAGAACCATTGAAGACATTGAGAAAGATATGATCTCCAACTGGCTTTCTCCAAGCACTAATGTATATCCCTATGATGATTGGCATAATTCATTACCACAACTTGCCATAAATTGTTCCATGCAGAATCAGCCTTCAAGGAATATAATAAGGTATTGGTTGGAGATTGTGCAAGATATGAACCACTCCGAGCAAGAATTAGACCAATGGATTGAACAAAAGGATTAAGAAGCTGAAAAAGAAATAAAGTCAATTCTCTAGAAGATATCGGCAGAGTCCATGAGTGCAATCCCATTAGAGAGTATTGAGGTGAATGAGGTTACACCAGTTGAGGACTATTGGAGTGAACCGAGAGAATTAACAATTGAAGTTTCTTTACATGAGATGGACATTATCATTGCATAGAATGAAAAGGATGTCACCGAGAAAGAAATTGAAGTCATTTCAGAAAGGCGGAGGAACCGCAAAAGGAGATCAAGGAAGACCAATATCTGGTGTTGGTGAAACCACCCACCCACCCACCCTCCCATGCTTACATGTTAAATTTAAAAAGGGGGTGATCATAAAGGAGCGTTCGCAGATTTTTCTACACTACTGGCACCTTTGTGTCAGACGAACATGATGAGACGAAATCATTTGTGTTAGAGGTCTCGAATGAGCTCCTAAATCTGAAGGAAGGCATGCCTGATGAATTGCCCAAAGCTATAGATGTGTCATTTGTTGTCGACATTTCGAAAGGAGAGGACATAACGTGATTATTCACACCAAGTCGAGCTACTTTAACCAAAAATGCTTTTGGGAGACAGCCCAAGTTTTCTTTCCTTTATGTTTTTAGTTTGCTTATTTTTATGTTTGATTAGTGAACTCACCATTATCTCGTTTTTGACTATTTACAGGTGTTTGATACTCATTTGTTGAAGCACCGGAGGAGTTGAGAGCCTGATATCACTGCTGAGGTTCCATGGTTTGTACATATGATTAGTCTACTTGGGATCTGATAAGTTCTAGGTTTTAGATTATTAGGTTAGTTTTTGAGTCTGTTGGAGGTATTGGTATGTATATTCCCGTAGTTTCCCGAGTAGAGCATTTTTATCACTATATCTGATATTTTATGAGATATTTTAGTCCATTAGGTTTTGCTTATTCATTTTAGCATGTCATTTCCCCATTACTTATCTCTTTCATTCTATGTTCTTTTCACCTCTTTTCCTTTCATTTTATAGTTTGATAGCTTCATTTTTGTTTTAATCCTTGAGGACAAGGTTTGGGATAAGTTTGGGGGTGTTTCAGGTATAGTGGAGTGTTGGATGAATGGATTAGCGCATGACATGTATTACCGTTTTATTATTTTTATGCATATTCCATGAGTTTGGTAAGTTATGGTGATGTTTTTCTTTTCTTTTCACATCATTTTCTCGTTATGACATGCTATGCACTGCATCATTTAGGTTAGTAGTAGTTTATATTAGTTCATGCATTTTTGTAGTTACTTTGTTGCATTATTGAGTCTATGCATGTTTAGAGTCATTTTGTTGCATATAGAGTCGCCTAAAACCTTGTTGAGTATTTTTTTATTGTGGATATAAGTTCAAATTAAGCTACTTTTGAGACTTGAGCCTTTTTTGAATATTAGGAGCTATACTTAATCTAGAGCGTTGTTCAACATCTTTGAGGTTGTTTATTAGAGAGCTAGTATGAAGTTTAGGCATTGTGCTAGAGACCAAAGATGCAGGCAGACATATTTTGCAAGTTATCAGATTTCTAGGGTACTAGAATGAGAATGCAGCTCACTTAAGACATCAATTCATATGACTTGACCACTTTTGATGAATGATTTAGACTTGAACGGACATTGGATGACTCGTTTGATTATAGTGAAAGTGAGAAGGGTCAATAAGAGTTTTCTAAAAAATTTTAGAGTCTCACAGATTCCACAGGAAAAGGAGCAGGGAGTCTTATGGTGGAAAAAAGTGAGAAAAACGGTTTCCACAAGAAATGGAGCAGAGACCGTACTACTTTTAAAATTTTTAGAGAAAATAGAGTGTATATACGCATAAAGGAAAAAGTTTATGAAAACTTTTAAATAAAAAGATTTGACCGAGTGTTTATAGCTTGATCAATTGAGTTATTCTAATGTGTTGTTCCATATTTTCATATTTAAGTCTGATTGTCTCTCGTTAGTGTGTTTAGTCAATATATATGGATAGTGTGTTACATTTTTCGTCTATAGTCCCTTTTTTGGTGTTGATTTCAATATTTCGTCGAAAAAGAGTTGCTTCAATCAAAGTTTTACATTTTACTTCTATTTTGGTCCAGTTTCGATCAAAGTTGTCGAAGTTCCCAAAGTCTGTCGAATTTTTCGTCGAGACAGTGATACTTCGATCGAAGTTTTACATTTTTACTTTTATTTTGGTCCAGTTTCGATCAAAGTTATCGAAGTTCCCGAAGTCCGTCGAATTTTTAGGCAAAATAGTGCACTTTTATTTGAGCACCTAGATTTCATTTTGCCACTTGAAAAATTGACAAACTTTAGCCAAAGTTTGGCGAAGTTTGTCAATTTTCCAAACCTTGGTCACCACAATGTTTGTCCAAAAGAGACTAATAAAAGGTAGCAAATGTACGTGGGTGACTGACTCAAAATAAGTATGTAAAATAGGCTCGCACTTGTATTTATTCGTTAAATGCACATAGATGCACAAACTTTGATGCATAAATTAATGGATATATAAGTGCATGTTCGCATGTCGATTTTGGAGCAACTTAGTATTTTCCTATAAAAAAAATTGAAAAATGATAAAATGACCTACTTTTAAGTTTAACACACACTTTGGGTGCACATTTTTGTCTTTTACTTCCTCCGGTCAATAATATAAGTCATTCTAGCAAAAACTGCTCAAAATTGTAAGTCGTTTTCGAAATTCCATAGTGTATTTATTGATTTTTTTGCCCATTTTACCCTTATGCAATCAAACATTTATGAGTTTTCAATTCTTCCTTTCATTTAATGTCAAAAGGACATATATATAAATTATACTCTTAATTAAGACTCTCTTAATTCTTGTGTCTTTACCTTAAACGACTTACATTTTTTATCGAAGGGAGTAGTTGTTTATAATGTTTTGTCAGATATGAGGCCCACGCCTGGGGAGACAAGAAAGAGTCATAAACGGCTAAAAGACAAGGGTGTACGCCCAAAATGTGTGTTGAAAGTAGATCATTTTATTATTTTCTAAAAAAAATTTTAACCCAAACATTATCCGGCCACCGACAGTAATAGGTTGCGCCGCATATCAAGTGAAACATAAACTCCGGCTACGCAGACTTACCACACTCTTTCCAGAGTCTTTTTTATTGAACATCTAGATACGCTAGTGTCTCCAAAGGAATGACTTTGCAGCTTCACCAAAAAAATAAAAAGGAGTGATTTTGCGCCAAATGTGTGTATCAAAAGTAGTCACCAAGTTCCACCAAAAAAAAAAAAGTAGTCACCAAATCTTGTGTACTAAAAAAAAAAAAAAAAAAGTAAATGTTTTAACGACTCAGTTAGGGGCAACATTGCATGTACTTCAGTGAAATGGCAGGACCAATTTAGTGCACAAGGTGCCCCTGACGATCATTTTAGCATCTTCATAAAAAAGTCTTTTTTATGAAAAGAATGACTTTACTAGCAAATGCTAGACATGCTTGTTCACCGGCTAATAGCTCAATAAAGTCTTTCTTATAAAAAAAAGTCACCAAATCATTTTTCCGTGGTGTGAAAAGCGACACTTGTTAGGGTCTCATCAAAAGTAACGAGTCCGGCTAACGCACCCATCGTTTACTTAGGCACCAAACAAAACGCCAAACTTAAAAAAAGGTTAATTCTATTGTAAAATAACCTTTATATCCCTTACTGTGATTAGTACACCCCACCACCCGTTTCCTCTCGTTTTGTGTATTCCACCATCATTCCTTTAAACATTCTCTTCTTGTGATTTGTAGGGTATCATCGAGTAGGTCGGCCTCGCAAGTTTGAATATCTTGTTGGAGAGTCAGTCAGATCCCACAAACCTTTAGTTGAAGAGTCGATCAAAGCCGGTTGAACCTTTGAATGGAGGGTCGGTTGAAACCCACCGAACCTTTAGGTCAGCAGTTGTCAACCTAATTTCACCTAAGAGGCTCGGTTAGACAACACTGAACCTGAAAGATAAGTCTTAGCCATATATTGTTGAACCTAAAATAGGTGTCTCGACCAAGGTTTTGGAGTTGTGTGTTTCAGATGAGATAAAGTGAGTATTTTTGTAAAAATGTGGGGTGCCATCATAAATTGAAATTTGAACTTATAGTGCACTCAGAATCGTAGTGCCCTAAGTAAACGTTGGGTGCATTTAGCCGGACTCAAAGTAATTAAATAAGAGCCCGATTATACGCACCCCACATTTCCATAAGGGCACAAAGATTTTGAGTGCACCCCAAATTCAAATTTCAATTTATAAGGGCACCCAACATTTTTACCGAAATACCTCATCATCCCAATTGAAGCACTCAACTCTAAAACCTTAGTCAAGACATCTATTTTAGGTTCGGCGACATATGACCAAAACTTATCTTCTAAGTTCGGTGTTGTTCAATTGAACCTCTTTAGTGAAAATTGGTTAACGATTGTCAACCTAAAAGTTCAATGGTTCCGACCGACTTTCTAATTAAAGGTTTGGTAGGCTTTGACCAACTCTCCAACTAGAGGTTCGGTGAGCTCTAACTTACTCCAATTAGAGATTTAGATCTGTGAGGTCGAGCCATTCGAGATGTCCTATAAATCACAAGAAGAGAGTGTGTGGAAAAGGGTGGTGGGGTGCACTATTCACAATGAGGGACATAAGGGTCATTTTATAATAAAATTGACTTTTTAAGTTGAGTTTTTGTTAGGGTGCCCTGAGTAAAAGGCGAGGGTGCATATAGCCGAACTCTTAAATAAACAATGGGGATGCTAGACATACTTGACACACTTGCCTATATGGCATATGCTTGGAATGCAAGTTTACACATCCTAATGCGCATAACACAGTCAGCATTGTGAAAGTGTGTTCACACATCATCAATGTGCATTGTGCAAGTTTACACATCCTAATGCCTATACGCCATATAGGAAAGTATGTTTTTTTTTTTTCCACGTTGTATCCGACAAACCGACTAATCCACACTTGGGCATTGGGAGACCCATATAGGAGGGGTAGCCCTCCCAACTCAATTTTTTTCATTTGCAAGACTCGAACCTGTGACCTTACTTAAAAGGACCAACTTCCTTACCAGTTGGACCAACCGATTGTTGGTAGTCAGTGATTGGTTCACCAAGCAGGTCTAGCATTACTCATATGAGCCCATACCACATTTCTAAGTGCCATTCCGCACACTTTCTATGAGTTGGGTGGGTCACGCTTGAACCCATCCAACCATGTTTGAATCTTGAAATGCGTAAGCTTACATTTTCCACACACACTTAATTGTGACTGTTGATTTCCACATTAATGTGTGTGTTCACACGTCATCAGTGTGCATGTGTTCACACGTCAAGTGTGCATCTAAGAGACTCTGAATGAGTGAATGCGAAACTGGCATGCCAAATTGAAGTTAGATTAGCAGGACTCTTAATTATTGCATTTCATCACGTGTTGGATCACACTTGATGAATTTATGAAGATGAAGATCCAACCGTAAATCAACTCCATGCATTGGTTGTAAGTGCATGGCCTGCAAGCAAAGTCTTATCTTTGCATTATCAATCAAGGGAGGGCCATGGAAGTGCGCCGAGTTCTTCATATGAATGGAGGCGAAGGTGAAGCTAGCTACGCCTCCAACTCCTCATTTCAAGTCTCTTCCTCACTACCCCTCTTTGAATTCAGCACATACATAGTTATCATCTATGCCTTGAAAACATGTCATTTGTTTTCTTTTATTTGTTTGTATGCAGAGAACAGTCCTGACAATGGTAAAACCTATACTGGAAGAGACAGTGTTGGACCTAATAGGGGACCAAACCTTCTTACAATCTGAGGTTTTGCGCATTGCGGATTTGGGATGTTCCACCGGTCCTAACTCCCTATCAGTCATTACTAATATCATCGACACTATTACTATGGCTTGCAAACGGTTGCATCGTCAACCTCCAGAGTTTCAAGTGTTCCTAAATGATCTTACCGGAAATGATTTCAATACCGCTTTCAAGTCCTTGCCTTCGTTCTAAGATAAACTCGAGAGAGGTAAAGTCAATTATGCGCCCTGTTTCATTGCAGGGATGCCCGGCTCTTTCCAGGAAATTCTCTACACTTAATTCACTCTTCATTATCTCTCTAATGTGGGCTACATGTCCATAATATATACTATACAGTAAAAAATAAGACTTCCTATCATGAAAAGGATGTGATGGGATCATACCGGCCTCAATTTGAGACTTGGCATTGTTCCCGAAGGCCTGGAAAGCGAAGAAGGCATGCCACACTGAACAGGGGGAATATATAAATATATATATAGCAAACACAACCCACACATTGTTTCAAGAGCTTATCATGAGCAATTCGAGCATGATTTCTATTCATTTCTCCAGTCACGCTCTCAAGATGTAATAGCTGGAGGGCGAGCAGTCTTAACTTTCATGGGTAGGAGAACTGCTGATCCTTCATGTAATAAAAATTGTGCTGCATGGAAGATGATTTCACTGGCACTCAAAAGACATAGCCCACGAGGTACGCGCTTCAATTAGTTGTTTTCAACAAGAACAATAACAACATAGCCTCAGTCCCAAATTAATTGAGGTCGGTTATATAGATCAAACTTTTCTATTGTGCTCGGTTTAATGCAATTGATGGTGAGCTTTCCAAACCATTCAAATCCCTCCTAATTAATGCATCCCAAGTTAACTTCGATTTACCCCTACTTCATTGAATTTCTTCAGTTCCTAGTAAGTCAAGTTTTATAGTCGAGATAGCTGTAGGCCATCTTTCCAGGTGACCAAACCACTGCAATCGACTTCCCTAATCTTTGAGTCAATTGGTGTTACTCCTACTTGTCTTTGAATTTTTGTATTTTTTATCCTGTCTTTACGAGTTTTACCACACCTTCATCTAAGCATCCTCATTTCTACTACATTATTTTTATATAATTCTTAAGAAGTAATCAAACTCGTTTAGTGTGCCTTGTATTTTTGTTTGTTCTTTATATTGATCAATTCAAATTGGCAATGCTCTCCTAGGACTGCCCAAAGTAATCCCTAGAGCATTGGTGACTGCAAAATGAGAATCGCCAACTTCAAGGTCATAAATGTCGTTCTTATAAAAAAACAATAAATCTACTTGGACTCATGAGTCCGGACTTATAGGGAGGTTTTTAAATTTTTTGTATATATTTAAAGGATATAATAAGAATTTTACAAGTGATTATGGTTGTTTCATTAATTGCTCGAGGGTATATTTGAAATTAAAAAAAAATTTTGAGTCCGGACTCACGAGTCCAAATAGCACTACCCTATAAAAAAAGACGTAAAAAAGATCAATATATTTCCGCACAACTCACAAGGAGATAATGCATTTTTCCATATTGTTTTATTCAATTGAATAGCATCTTTGATATCAATGTCGACTCAAAAGATAATGCAACACAAAGATTCCCAATGAAGCCATACACAAACTGAAAGGTCAACACAAGCGCCTCCAAAGTTCTCGGAGGGAATACTGTAAGGTAATCAATGACTTTGAAATAATAACTTGCAATCACTCCTTTGATATTTGTAAAAAATTTAAAAATCCCCTCTATAAGTCCGGACTCATAAGTCCAAATAGATTTTTTGATACCCTTAATCCCTGGTTCACACTAACAGACACCAAACAAAATCCATTATATCAAGTTTTTTATACTTTTCATAAGAGTATTTCCCTTGATCACTGATATCAGCAGGATAATCCAACTGTACACACGCAATCAGAATATCTCTTCACAAGAATCAAGATGCAGGATTAACATATAATATGAACCGGCATGGAATCAAATCCTTTCAAGAAATAATCAAGCAAAGTTAAAACTTAAATATATATACACACACACACACACGATATACCAAAAAGAAGTTAAGAGATATGGAAGTGCACCGAGTTCTACACATGAATGGGGGAGAAGGAGAAGCTAGCTATGCATCCAACTCCTCATTCCAGGTCTCTCTCTCTTTGCTTTTATTTATCTGTATTGATTTGCTTTTATTTATCTGTATTGATCATCTATGCCTTACAGACTTCTTTAAAATAAGTCATTTGCTTTCATCTTTTATGAGTTTGTATACAGAGAGCAGTTATCACAATGCTAAAACCTATACTGGAAGAGACAATATTAGACCTGATAAGCAATGGAGTCTTCTTAGAGTTTGAGGTTTTGCACATTGCAGATTTGGGATGTTCTTCAGGCCCTAACACACTATCAGTCATTTCTCATATGGTTGACGCTGTTACCATGGCTTGCCAATTGTTGCATTGCCAACCTCCAGAGTTTCAAGTGTTCCTAAATGATCTTCCCGGAAATGATTTCGATATCATTTTCAAGTCCTTGCCTTCTTTCTATGATGAACTCAAGAGAGGTAATAGTAATAATGGGCCATGTTACATCGCAGGGATGGTCGGCTCTTTTTATGAAAGGCTTTTCCCAAGAAAAACCATACACCTCATTCACTCTTCCTATAGTCTTCATTATCTATCTCAGGTTAGCAATACACTTATTATTATTATTTAATGCAAGATAGATATAACTAAAAATTTTCCTGGTTCTAAGTTTTCAAAATAATGCTCATTCAAGATAAAAAAGTAAAACCACAGAGTATGATGAACTAACAAAGATAAGAAGAAAAAAAACCTTAATTTGACTTGTGTTTATGCTCAACATCCAGGTTCCCAAAGGCCTGGAAAGTGAAGAAGGCGCACCATTAAACAAGGGAAATATATACATAGCAAGCACAACCACCCCTACTGTATCTAGAGCTTACTATGAGCAATTTATGCATGATTTCTCTTCATTCCTCAAAGTCCGTTCTGAAGAAGTGATAGTAGGAGGGAGAGCCATCTTAACTTTCATGGGTAGAAGAACTGATGACCCTTCATGTGATGAAAATTGCACGGCATGGAAAATGATCTCGTTGGCACTCAATGACTTAGCCCAGGAGGTACACATTTTATAGTATGTTATTTTCGAACACCAATAATGTCAACAATATTGTGCACAATGGTATATAAAGATTTAGCAATGACATGTAGGGGCTTATAGAAGAGGCACAGATAGACTCCTTCAACCTTCCATATTATGCACCGTCTGTCGCAGAAGTAAGGCACATAATTCTTGAGGAAGGATCATTCAGTCTAATTCGACTAGAGGCTTTTGAAATTAGTTGGGACGCTAACACGGTCAATGAAAATGACGTCTCAAGTTTAGATAATCTCAGGAGGGCAAAATATGTGACCAAATGCATAAGAGCAGTTGCAGAACCGATGCTCACTTCTCACTTTGGGGGATCACAAACGATGGATGCCTTATTCCAAAGGCATACAGAGAGGATCGCCGAACTCTACAGCAAAGAAGAACCCAAGTATTATTCTCTTGTGATCATATTGACTAAGAAGTAGTGAAAACCTTCTACATCTTCGCGTCATATATATTATGTAAAACCTGAAGGTTCTCTAGGGTATTCATTAAATATAAGTCCGAAAATCACCATGGCCAAATGGTATTGGAGTTTGATTTACCGAGAAAAGCACTGTTGTACAACATGTTCAACACAGCTGTGTTTTTCCCTTTCTGAAATTTGAAGAAGCAGCATGGCTTGTTAACTAGATAAGTGCCAAGTATTCTCTTTGATTCTGCTCTCTTTGTTTTGCTGTTACATATTTGTTAACTCACTCTACAAATTAACAAAAAGGCCATTAGGCCATAACTTAAATCCTATTCAAGTTCTCAATGCTCTCCTAGGATTCGCTGTGTCAAGTAATTCCTAGAGTAATGGTTGTGTCAAGTAATTCCTAGAGTAATGGTCCCTACAAAACAAGATAGTACACTTTCTTATGTTGTTTAATTCAATAGGAGCCCACAGTAGGTTCTCTGATCTTTAACAACTGCTACTACCGTAAACTTAATCAGCACGCTCACAAAGTCATAGAGTTGATAGCAAGCAATAAACAAAAGAGAATGCAACTCAAAAGGAATAAAAAGAATTTTTTTTTTTTTTAAGGAGCTAAAAAACCACGCTAAGGCATAAATAAAGAAAAAGGGCACTGCAACACCCCTTAGCCACCAACAATTGGTTGGTCCTAGTCGTAAGGAATTTAGTTCCCCTTAAGCAATGTCTCGAGTTCGAGTCTTGACGCGCGCCGAACGCGTCAATAAAATAAATATAAACCTAAACCAACTATTTTGTAGATAGCGGTAAAGGGTCGATCCCACAGAGATTGGTTTCTTTCTCAGGTAAGAAAAATACAAAAAATAAGGAAATATAAATATTGCAAAAATAAAGAAATCTAATGAGAGGATAGAAGTCTAGGTATTCAGTTTCACAGTCTCGCCATACAACTTGGGATTGAATTTATTAATTGTCGGTTTATAAAAAGTATGAACTAGTCTATGATTTAGTGCAAAGCTATAGAACCGGTGACGTACTCGGTTCCTCGCACTTCCAAATCTCGATAGCCAAGTACGACCGTTGACTACTTCCCTAACCAAACACGCGATCGCTAGTGCTCAGATTTAACGCATTGGTTGCATTGGGCTTTGTGAATGCACTACACCTAGACAACCGGATTGCTAGTGCTCCCGATTTAGCCTAGATCTCTAAGGTATTTAACCGGTCCCAAAAGGTTCTAATCAATTGGTATGGTCAATTGCCACTAGTGTGGTCTTATTGCACAAGCACGGGTGCTTACAACTCATCGACATGTAAATTAAAGTTTAAACTAGTGTTTAACCTCAATTATTCAAATAATACCAAGGAAAATAAATAATAGAAAAGAATCAATAATAATTAAAAATAAATAAAACGATAAAAGGATTCCCAAGTCGTAGGCTTGGTGATCCACCTTCAACCTAGATGGAAGAACTAACTAGACATAATTAAACTAAACTAAAAATAAAAATAAATATAAAATAGATCCTCCTTCCTTCTCCCTCAATCCCTATTTATAGATGTGAGAAGTGTATTTTCGGCCTTGACACGTGCGAACTGGATTGGGTGATTTTCGGGCTTTCTTGACGTGTCAAGCACGTGATTGGGCGAAGCTGGTGTGGCGGGCGATGTGGGCGCGCGCTGGATTGGAGGAGAGAAGTCTTGGGCGTGACGTGCGGTGAGAGGAGCGTGACACATGGCGAGAAGGCTGGTTCGTTGAGGTCTTTGTCGTGGCGTGAAATGGACCAACCGAGCGAGGACACGTGGCGAGTGTTTGGGCGGGAAAACGCGCACAAGAGTCGTGCGAAAATACGGGAGACAAGACTCGCACGCATCTCGAGGCGGATCGACGGCGGATGGCTGAGGCGATGATCTGTGAGTACACGTGGCGCTGATTCACGTGGGAGCTGCTGACGTGGTGTCGGTCCATTGGGATGCCGCCATGTGTCACGTTAAATTCTAATTTTTCCCTCTCTTGTGTATGCCCAAAACAACTCCTCCGGTGTCCGATTTCTACAAGTGTATACTCTATTTTGAGTATTTTTTCGTTCCGGATCCAACCGTGCACTCCGTTTCTGCTAAAAATGAGAATTAAATATAATTAGATATATATTCTCAAATTATTCCAATAAATCACTAATTTCCTAAAGTATGCATTTATCACCATAAAATAGAATAAATATAGTCCAATTACACCTAATAACCTATACTAAATTATGCCTAAATGAACACTTATCAAACACCCCCAAACTTAGACTTTGCTCGTCCCGAGTAAAGGAGTGAATGAAATAAACACAATTAAACTAGACTACTGATATAGATATGTGCTGACTCAACTAATCCTATACCCGATTCATAATTTCATGGAGTTCCTCTAGTTTACATAGTTGCCAGCTTAACAAGCCACTCAGGAAATTTCGAAGTTATGATATGTCAAGAACCGCAAAACAAACACAACTAAGATCACAGTTCAAGACAAAGATGCAGTCAAGACAAAGGCCATCAACTACTCATGGGTTTTCTTGATCTATACATTAAAGCATGCAAGTTTAAAATCCCACATAATTTAGTGAAAGCACTCGAGCTAAATCTTTTTTATTTGAGGAGTTTTCATAAACTTCCGCCTTTATTCTCTCTTTTTTATTATTTTTATTTTTATTTTTTATTCCTTTCTCCATTTTTTTTTTCAAGTAACACGGTCCCTGCTCCATTTCCTATGGACCTATTTTCTCACTTTTTCCCACCACAAGTTTCCCTGCTCCATTTCCTATGGAAACTTGTGGGACTCTCAATATTAAGAAAACTCCTGTTAGCCCTTCTCACTTTCACTATAATCAAGAAAATTTCCAATGTGGGTTAAAATATTATCACTTGCACAATTTTGACCGTCTACCCATTTTGGTGTCTAGCGCAAGCTCAACCAACATACTAAGTCTCTAATCATGCGATCATAAGAATCTTTGGGCTACGGCTTGATTGAGTGTTTCTCCTAATTTCTCCTAATTTTCAAGTCAACAGGCAACCATAAAGTACTCATCCATAACCAAAGGCATGAACAAAGTCTCGGGTGACTCTAAATGCAACTAAACATGCATAGACACAAGAATGCATCTAAATAACTACAAAAATGTATAAACAATTACTAACCTAAATGATGCAATGCATAGCATGTCATAAAAAAAATATTGAGGTGAAAAGAAAAGAAAAGAAAAGAAAAACACCACCATAACTTACCATACCCATGAAATACGCATAAAAATAATAAAACGATTATACCATCATGCGCAAATCCATTCATCCCACACTCCACTATACCTGAAACACCCCCAAACTTATCCCAAACCTTGTCCTCAAGGTTTAAAACAAGAATGAGGCTATGAACTACAAAATGAAGAGAAAAGAGATGAAAAGAACATGGAAGTGAAAGAAACAAGTAAGGGGAAATAACATGCTAAAATGAATATGCATAACCTAATGGACTATAATATCTCATGAAATATGAAGCACGGTGATAAAAATGCTCAACTCAGGAAATATAGAGAATAGACATCTAATTACCTCCAGCAGGCTCAAAAACTAACCTAATAATTTAAAACCTAGAACTTACCAGATCCCAATCAGACTAACCATGTATATCGAAGAACCTCAACAGTGATATCGGGTTCTCGACTCCAGTGCTTCAACAAAAGTGTATCAAACACCTGAAAATAGTCACAAATGGGATAATGGTGAGTACACTAAATAAATATAAAAGTAAGCAAGCTAAAAAAAAAACATAAAAAAAAATAAATATAAACCTAAACCAACTATTTTGTAGATAGCGGTAAAGGGTCGATCCCACAGAGATTGGTTTCTTTCTCAGGTAAGAAAAATACAAAAAATAAGGAAATATAAATATTGCAAAAATAAAGAAATCTAATGAGAGGATAGAAGTCTAGGTATTCAGTTTCACAGTCTCGCCATACAACTTGGGATTGAATTTATTAATTGTCGGTTTATAAAAAGTATGAACTAGTCTATGATTTAGTGCAGCTATAGAACCGGTGACGTACTCGGTTCCTCGCACTTCCTAATCTCGATAGCCAAGGTACGACCGTTGACTACTTCCCTAACCAAACACGCAACCTGATCGCTAGTGCTCCAGATTTAACGCATTGGTTGCATTGGGCTTTGTGAATGCACTACACCTAGACAACCGGATCGCTAGTGCTCCCGATTTAGCCTAGATCTCTAAGGTATTTAACCAGTCCCAAAAGGTTCTAATCAATTGGTATGGTCAATTGCCACTAGTGTGGTCTTATTGCACAAGCACGGGTGCTTACAACTCACTGACATGTAAATTAAAGTTTAAACTAGTGTTTAACCTCAATTATTCAAATGATACCAAGGAAAATAAATAATAGAAAAGAATCAATAATAATTAAAAATAAATAAACCTGATAAAAGGATTCCCAAGTCGTAGGCTTGACTGATCCACCTTCAACCTAGATGGAAGAACTAACTAGACATAATTAAACTAAACTAAAAATAAAAATAAATATAAAATAGATCCTCCTTCCTTCTCCCTCAATCCCTATTTATAGATGTGAGAAGTGTATTTTCGGCCTTGACACGTGGCAGAACTGGATTGGGTGATTTCTGGGCTTTGCTGACGTGTCAGCACGTGATTAGGCGAGCTGGTGTGGCCGGCTGATGTGGCGCGACTGGATTGGAGGAAGTCTTGGGTTGTGACGTGCGATGAGAGGAGCGTGACACATGGCGAAAGCTGGTTCGTTGAGGTGTCTTTGTCGTGGCGTGAGCTGGACCAACCGAGCGAGGACACGTGGCGAGTGTTTGGGCGGGAAAACGCGCACAAGAGTCGTGCGAAAATGGGAGACACACACGCACGCATCTCGAGGCGGATCGACGGCGGATGGTCGAGGCGATGATCGTGAGTACGCGTGGCGCTGATTCACGTGGGAGCTGGCGACGTGGTGTCGGTCCATTGGGATGTCGCCACGTGTCACGTTAAATTCCAATTTTTCCCTCTCTTGTGTATGCCCAAAACAACTCCTCCGTGTCCGATTTCTACAAGTGTATACTTTGAGTATTTTTCGTTCCGGATCCAACCGTGCACTCCGTTTCTGCTAAAAATGAGAATTAAATATAATTAGATATATATTCTCAAATTATTCCAATAAATCACTAATTTCCTAAAGTATGCATTTATCACCATAAAATAGAATAAATATAGTCCAATTACACCTAATAACCTATACTAAATTATGCCTAAATGAACACTTATCAAGTCTCATGGATGGAAAAAACTGGGTTGGGAGGACCGCCCCCTAAATGGGGCCCGACAGTGCCTGATCGCGTAGATTAGTCGGTGTGGTTGACATACAGGATACCATGCCGGAAACCAAAAAAAACACCCCTCAAGTTACAAGAGTTATTTTTTCTTTGGGTGCTAAAATTCTCAAGATATATATATTAATTAGCATCAATTTAAATAGCAACAAGGGCATTAAATCGAGCAGAGTGGAAGAGTATAATCCACGTAGACTACTCCAACTATATTGAGGCTACCTTGTTGTCATTGCATCAACATCAATTTGCATAGCAACCAATCATATCTCAAAAAAAAAAATAAATAAATAAATAAAAACAAACAAACAAACAAACTCCTCAACAATCAAAAGTTGCCAAAAGAATCATACAGCCATTACCACTAAAACCAACAAACAATAGAAAAAAACACGAACAAAACGGAGGAGAATCAAAATCAAGAGCAGAGAATTAATGCGACTCCAAACCCATCATTATCCACATAAACGCATCATCGAGAATGAAAATCGTGATGAAAATTGTAGTGGATTATCAAACCTAAAATTGCAGTGGATCGAATTGGGGAGTTGAAAGGACTCGTTCATGAAGGGCACGCATCGCATCAGCCGCCCTTGATTCTAGAGATGCACACGCATCTCAAAGTGTATTAAGAGCGTATAACGAGTGCATCCATGCCTGGGCATGCTAAGAGGCTCCTAACAAATCACATACATCAAGTAGCTGTTTGTGAATTGTGGTTGATGCTACAAATGGATCTTTGCGTAACTCGATTTTGGATGTCCACATATTCATCTAATTTTTTTAGGAATGAATATTGAGCATGAATAATGAGTTTGAAAACCCTCATTTATCCAAACTTGAAACTGACTATGCAACACATACAATATTCTACATAAGTGAAGTTTTTTTTTTTGCTAAAGTAGGAGTCAAACACATGACCTCTCCAAATTCTGTCTTTCCCACAAGTGATGCCTCGAACATCTCATCTAAGATGCTTTGGCACATAAGTGAAGTTAAACATATACTAGGTCCCCTTCTTCTTCTTCCCTTCCACTTCTTCCCTTCCCCTTCTTCCCTTCCATCTCTCTCTTCCCATTTCACCTCTCTACCCTCCATTGTCTTCCCGTTTCTCCCCTTCCTCCCACACGTTTTCAACGCCCTTGCGTCTCCCCCTCCCCCCCTCCCCCTCCCCCTCCCCCTCGTGTCTTTTGTCCCTCTTCTTCTCCCATTTCTTTTTTTTTTTTCCCTCTTTTCCCTCCCTTATGTCAACACTAGGCAAATGGCCATAGAGTGTGTGTTTTTGCCTAGGGGTTGATCTAAATGAAGAAAGCCAGGGGATGGGTTTGGGTCTCCGTTTAAGGCGATGTGCAATCGAAGGCGATGCTTGACGGTGGTGATCATCATTGAAGCTGTGAATGTAATATGAAATTGTATTGATTAAGGTAAAACATGACAAATTGTATACAACGAGTTGCTCTTATTTATAGAGTGGTTCAAAACAATATATATAAAAATATCTTATTACACAATCAGTGGAGAAGTTAAGATTTTCGGAAACTAATACATAAATCTTATAATCATACAAATATGGTTACTACCATAAATTATATTACATAAATATAGCAATTGCATAATTGCCTAACATCTCCCCTCAAACTCAAAGTGGTAATATTGAAATCACTTAAGTTTGCAAACAAATAAGATAAAAAGACATCAAATCAATGATAGTTCTGCGTGGGGGACACCAAATTGTGTCAAATGAATACAAGTGATCACGAACAAAATTGAGAGACAAGCAGATGAGACAAGCAGATTTGAGATGGGTATATGAAATGGGCAGAATGCAATCTAACACAGATTGGCAGATCAACTAGCACGACAAAACAAGAAACAACGATTGTGCTCATAGGAAAAAAATTAACCAAGGAAGTTAGTGCTCTGATACCATGTGAATGAAATAGGAATTGTATTGATTAGGGTAAAACTTGACAAATTGTATAAAAAGGGTTGCTCTTATTTATAGAGCGGTACAATATACATGAAAATATCTAATTTACACAATCAGTGGGGAAGTTATACAATTAATGAAGAAGTTACACAATCAGTGGAGAAGTTATGAATATACGGAAACTAATACACAAATATTATAATCATACAAATATGACAACTACCATAAATCATAATACACAAATATAGCAACTGCATAGTTACCTGACATAAGTGATCAAGATCCGGTTTATTTCATGGTTCTTTCTTTTGTTTGGGTTAGGCTCTAGTGTTTTTTATTTAGTTAGAATTACTTTCTACCTACGTGCAGTAGTTGTCTCTATTGTTGGGGTGTTTGTCCCTGCCTTAGGGTTGGAGTTGAGTATGCATGTTTTCAAAATTTGTTTTGTGTTTCATTGTTGTAGGATCTATTTATTAAATTCTTGTCCAATTAGACTAGGAACACCTCGATACCCATCTCTCCACCCAATCTAAACAAAATAAAATTTTGATGAAAAAACTTTCTAACAAGAAAAATGATAATCTAACACACTTAGAGCACACACTTAGTTTTTTAGTCTATTTATGACTTTTTCTTGTCTCAATAGGTAACCCCACATCTAACAATACATCATAAATAAGTTAAAAGACAAAATGTACACTCAAAGTGTGTTAGATTATAATTTTCCTTCTTGAACAAAACTGTATAACCACACCTTCTCCCCACGGATTCACGGAAGCTTGCAGGCCGACAAATTTTTTCCATGGCACAAGCACTAATTTGAGATCTGCTACTGATTTCTTTATAAAATTGTATGAATACCTTTTGTTTACTTGATAGACACTTGAACAGATAATCAGAATATACAATTATGAACACAAATTCCCCAATTTTAATAAATTTTCATGAATCGATCCCAGGCCCACAACCCAAAAAATCATTGGTGGGTTCTTTTCTTTTCTAAAGGTCAGTGATGTACTCTCACCTTCATCAAGTGAAAGGAAAAATTGGAAATAAAAAATACAAAGTCATTAGGGCAGCAGAGAGGGCACAGATTAAGAGGTGAAGGAGATGGCGCATCGAATGAGAGTACCATCGGTGTTATGCTCGGGTGGGGATGACTCGGATGAGAAATCGTGAATAATGGGATTGCCTCAGGTAGGTGGAGACCTTAGAGTAGTTAATGGTATATTAGGAATTAAAATGTTGCTGTTGGGTGGGTATATAAAAACGTTGAAATAACGTGCCTTTTTAAATCGAGAAGTGTTACTGTGACAATGGAAAGTCAAATTCCAACACACATTAGCTCACAAAAGCTATTGATTTCACCTCGAGATGTGGGCACACAGATCTCAATACATAACACACAAGTCGAGACTGCATAAAAGGCTCTTGTTAACCAATATGTGTTGAGGTGTGACTTACTCATTGTCGATCTAGCATTTTTCTTTTAAATCACACTCACATATACACAAGTACAATTTAACTTTGTACCAAAAACAAAGTACAATCTAACTACACGTGAGCAGCTATAAAACGTTTTTTTTTTTTTGGATACACAAACATTTTTGTGGTTGAGTTTGATTTGAGATATGCCAAACTCACATTCATAAACCACATATCTATCAATTAAATCCCAAATTAGTTACTTGTCAGATCATAAGTACTAGTTTGATGTATAATTTATGTGTACGTATTGCAAGTCGGCAAAAGCCCCGTCGGAAAGTGGATCTTGTGTACAATTCATGCCAAATGACTCAATTTCTTCCAACGTAAATACATACTGTGCTTCATACCTATCAGAACAAACATGGAATCACCATTGCTAGGGTTTGAGAAACCCCAGCAGAGAAAAATGATAACGTTGAAGGTTCTCTCTCTCACTTGTGAGAAAAGAGAGTCATTCTATATTTATATATCATCTGGAAGTACACATGTAAGTCAGCCATCTATCACGTGTGACATCACGTGAGTTCATTACATATACATGAAAACCAAACAGAGAGATATTAAAAACAAACTAATGAGTTACACTTACATCCCCCCTCAAACGAAGGGGGAGAGAAACGACTCCAAGTTTGTCCCGAAGAAACTGAAATCTTGTGAAAGCAAATCCTTTTGTAAATATGTCCGCAATCTGATCATTTGTAGGAACATGCTGAACCGCAAGTTGCCCGGAAAGAACTTTGTCCCTCACATAATGAATATCCAACTCTATATGCTTTGTTCTTGAATGATAAACTGGATTCTTGGCCAGTGCAGTTGCACTCAAATTATCACACCAAACAGTAGGACAATCTGAAAAAGAAAAACCCAACTCAGAAAGCAAAGATTGTAACCAAGCAATTTCAGCAGTTAACTGGGCTAATGCGCGATACTCGGACACTGTACTAGATCTAGAAACCACAGGTTGCTTCTTGGACTGCCAAGCCACCAAATTACAACCTAAATATACAGCATAACCAGCAACAGAGCGCCTATCATCAGGAGATGTGGCCCAATCAGCATCTGAAAACCCAGTAACATAGAGATGGGAACTTGGGCGAAAACATATGCCCATGTCAGTTGTCCCCTTCAAGTACCGTAATACACGCTTGAGAGCTTGCCAGTGTGTAAGCTGTTGGAGTTTGTTGGAACCGACTCAACCTCGTTAACAATGAATGAAATGTCCGGTCTTGTGTGGACCCAATCGTAAGCCCCAAGTAAACTTCGATACGAGTAGCATCATTAAATGATGGACCGCCATCTCGCATACAAAGGCTTGCTAAGTGAACAAGGGGTGTCAATGGGTTTAGCATTTAACATCCCACCTTGTTTAAGCAACCGATTTATATAAGCGGTTTGGGTGAGATATAAGCCACTCTTGTCTCGACGAGATTCCATGCCCAAAAAATAATTCAACTCACCAATATCTTTTAAAGCAAAAGAAGTATGCAATTTGTTAATAAAAGATGAATAGAAGAAATCGAGAACCGACCACAATGATATCATCAACATATACCAGAATATATAAAACAATCGACTCGAACGAAAAACAAACAGAGAATTATCAGCTTTTGAATTTCTAAAACCCCAAGAGACAAGAGTAGACTTCGGTTTATCAAACCAGCTCTCTAGGTGCTTGCCTCAAGCCATACAAAGCTTTGTGTAATTTGCGGACATGAGAAGGAAAGCGAGAATCCACAAAGCCTAGGGCTGGTTTGTAAACACCTCTTCACTCAATGTGCCATTTAAAAAAGCATTATTAATGTCTAATTGACGTAAAGACCAACCCAATTGAACCGCCAAGGATAAAATGACCCTAATAGTGGCAAACTTTGACAAGCTGGGCTATAGGTCTCTCCAAAATCTATACCGGGAACTTGTCGAAATCCCTTAGCCACTAATCTAGCCTTGTATCTATTAATGGAGCCATCAGAATTTCTTTTTATAGAAAATATCCACTTATTGTCCACAACATTTTGAGAAGAGGAAGCTGGGACTAAAGACCAAGTGGTATTTTGCATAAGGGCATGATATTCCTTATCCATAGCCTCCTTCCATTTAGGATCTTTGAGAGCTATTTCAGCCTTTGTAGGAATATCATTAGTTATGTCAGATGTATGTGCAATAAAAACTTTCTTTTTGCTTATCCCATCTTTGGCTCTAGTAATCATAGAATGTGTGTTCATAGGAATACAAGCATTAGAAGTAGAATTGGAACCTGGACTCGAGGTTGGAACCTCATTGAGGGATATAGGTGAAACAGAAGTGATGGTGATGAAGAAGAAGATGGTAATGATGATTGAGAGGGACTCATGGATAAAGTAGACTCGGGATCAGTAGGAGGATTGTAATTTGGCAGAGGAACAGAAAAAACACCATGATCAGGCAGACCACCAGGAAAGAAGTGTTGTTGAAATAACATATTATATGAAAATTCATCTTCATTGAATAAAACATGACGAGTGATAAAGATGCGACCAGCAGAATTTAAGCACTTATACCCTTTATGGATGGAACTATATCCAAGAAAGACACACTTTTCAGATCTAAATTGATACTTATGTTTGTTGTAAGGTCGAAGGTAAGGAAAACAAGCACAACCAAAAACTCGAAGAATACCGTAATCAGGTACTCTCTGATACAGTTTCTCATATGGAGACAGACCTTTCAACACAACAGTAGGAAGTCGATTAATCAAAAAACAAGCTGTTTCACATGCATCCCACCAAAATTTCATTGGTAACTGACTCTGGGCTAGTAAAACCAAACTCATTTCAACAATATGTCTGTGTTTACGTTCAGCTCGACCATTTTGTTCATGAGTATGGGGACAAGAATGCTGAAAAATGATCCCATGATAATCAAGAATAGGTTTGAAACTTCGAAATTCCCCACCCCAATCAGACTGGACACGTTTGATGGTGGTCTGAAACTGATTTTCAACCATGGTTTTAAAATGAATAAAAGCCTTAACAGCATCAGATTTGAGACGTAATGGATATAACCAGGTAAATCGAGTACAATCATCCATAAAGTGTATGTAGTAATTAAAACCATTAATTGAGGTAACCGGAGATGGCCCCCACACATCAGTATGTATAAGATCCAATACATGTGAAGAAATATGATGAGAAAGAGTAAATGGCAAAGCATGTATCTTCCCTAAAGGACAATATGAGCAAAAATTATGAACAGATTTAAGAGGTAAATGAAGATGATTATTGAAAACTTGACATAAAACTCTATGAGCAGGATGTCCAAGCCTTGAATGCCAAAGACTTGACAAACCTTTATTTGTTGCAAGAAAAGCAGATGAAGTACCAGGAGAATGTACTGGAGGTCCAACCAGACGATATAGACCATTATGCAAGGATCCATGAAGTAGCACTTCATTGGTGGGGATATCCTTCACAAGACAAGTATTACGACGAAACTCGATTAGGAAATTATTGTCACGAGTCAACTGAGACACACTCAATAGATTCTTTCTAATGCTAGGAACACATAACGTATTATGAAATGATAGTTTAGAGCCAGTAGATGGGATGAAAGCTGAACCAGTATTAGTAATAGGTAAATAAGTGCCATTACCTACCATTAGTGAATCATTACCTCCATACGGTGTACAGTTGCCTAGTTGGGATGGATCAGATGTTATGTGAGATGAGGCGCCACTATCCATGTACCAGGAGGAATCTGGACAATGTGAAGTCGTACCAATGAATGAGCTTTGTTGTTGAGGAATAGATGGAGTGAACCTCATCTGTGGTTGATTTGGAGAAGGCATGTTCTATTCACTGCGAACCCATGTATTTCATATCAAACACGAAAGTAACAAACAAACAATAACGGAGTGACCAAATTTTCCACAAATTTGGCAAGTTGGTTTGTTATTTGTGTTCGAGCGAAACCCCCTCGACCTCGGTGGCGACCTCCTCTTCCACGATTTCCATTTCTATTGCCGGAAGCTCCATTACTATTGGAAGAAATCTGAAAGTTGACATTGGAAGATCGTCCACCGTAACGATTAATGTCCCGCTTCACTTCAAGAAAGCGTGAAACGGTTGGTGAGGATTCGTGCAGTGATAACGAATTCAGACCTTGACTAACATTGTATTGTTCCAGTGTGCACTCAAAGTTGAGAAGATCAGACTTGAACTCATGCCACGAGAGATCAGTTTGGCGTTGAAGAATGGACGTAATAGCCAAATACTCGACATCTAATCCCAACAAGCAATTTGAGATAAGATCGTCAACACTCACAGGTGATCCAGCCACTGCTAGGCTATCTGCTATTCCCTTCATCTTCAACAGATATTCCTGTATCTTCATTGTGCCCTTCTTGGTGTTCTGCAATTGTTTCCTGAGTAGATGGACTTGAGAACGATTGTTCACTCCACAATGCTTCTCGATGGCTGACCATAACTGATGAGCAGTGCGACTGATCGCCGGATTTATTATCGAAGTAGCAACATCCTTCGAAAGAGCCGTCATCAACCAACCATACACCATACGATCACGGCTAAACCAGACCTTATAAGATGGATTTAACGATCCATCGTCCAAATACTTCTCGGGACATGGAAGAGTGCCAAACAAGTAACCATCCAGATCATAACCCTCTATTACCGGTATCACAGTGGACTTCCACAACAAAAAATTGGTATCATCTAACTTGATTGTAATAAACTGGCTCAGAGAGTTACCAAACGGGGCATTCGACGAGCCAATCCCTCCATGATTCAATCCTTGTTGAGGAACACCAGATCCAGATTGCGTTGATGTCGAACCAGACTCATGTTCGATCGAAACACCCTCCATTACCAAACCTTTCAGATCTGAATGCACAATCGTTAGATCCACTCTTTTAGATATCAGATCTGTGCTTCTTCTTTGTAGATCTATGCGCTAGCGTAGTAGATCTACTGTTTTTCATCCACAGCTTCAACAAGCATACACACCAGAACGTCGAATGTATAGATCTGAGTGACGTTTCACCAGATCTTCTTCGCCAACGACTCGATCTATGCAATGGAACCTCGAATCACGACTTCTTGACGATTGGAGCAACGCTTCCGCAGATCCAAACTTCTTTTCTGCAAATCGTTGTCACCAACAACTATATCTAAGCAATGGTACCTCGGATCAAGACTTCTTGGCGCTAGCCTTGAAGCTCTGATACCATATCAGAACAAACATGGAATCACCATTGCTAGGGTTTGAGAAACCCCAGCAGAGAAAAATGATAACGTTGAAGGTTCTCTCTCTCACTTGTGAGAAAAGAGAGTCATTCTATATTTATATATCATCTGGAAGTACACATGTAAGTCAGCCATCTATCACGTGTGACATCACGTGAGTTCATTACATATACATGAAAACCAAACAGAGAGATATTAAAAACAAACTAATGAGTTACACTTACAATACCTCTCATTGAAGCAAAGAAATTTTATTTACTTGGTGTCATGGCCACGGAAGTGCGCAAAGCTCTTCCATGAATGGAGGGGAAACTAGCTACGCCCACAGGCCGCAACTACTCATTCTCTGGTTTATTTCTCAATCAAGACCACCTACAATAGATGAATGATGCAAGAAACTATCATTGGAACAATGCTACATAATTCACACATTTAAGTTACAAGCGTTTAGAAGAAGAAAAAAATAAAGTTACCATCGTAGTCAAGAAGGCTCAGCAACCAACTGCGAAAGCATGACAATCCTACAAAAGACCCACACAATCCTCAATACATAGAACACCTTGAAGATGAAACAGAAGATTACGAAGAGCGTGAAATTAACAAAGAAAATGCAAAAAAAAAAGCATTATGGGCACTGGAGGTAAATAAGGTAAATAAGGTGAGATAGAGGAGCAGAGATGTTGCACGAGAAAGCCCTATAAGAGCTCTCCTGTTCCTTTCTCATTGGTTGGTAAAGTGAACCAGGCACCAAGCACTTATAATAATGTACCAAAATCTGTGGCTCCATGGGTCCGCAGCTAAAGCAAAACTAAATGCCCCCTCAATAATGTTGGAATTTATGATTCAAATTTTACGTTATGAGTACAAAAATATGTTAGTTGATACATGAATGTATAATGGGTAGTTATATGTAGTTATATGAGGATGTGGGTTAGACATATTTGTGTAGTGGTCATACTGGTGTGAATAGGTCATGTTGAGCAAGTATTGGAGTGTTTGCATGTTAGCTATAAATATGCATGTGATGAGTGTAAACATTAAAATCAATCAAGGAAGCAATGTAATCCATCAAAGAATTGTCGATTTCACTTGATTTTTTTAATTTTATTTTTTAAAAAATCAACATGGTATCAGAGCCGACGGTTCAATCTCGATGTTAGTTTGAGGAGAAGTGCTGCAAAAATAGATCGTGAAGAAGTGTTGCGAAGAAAGTGAAGACAAAGGCGATTATGGGAAGCTCCAATATGAGAGTGCGAGTGCTCAACGCCATTAATGATGAATTGTTTTTTGATCGTGTATAACATGATGAAGGTGGAGGCCGATGATCAGCTGAAGAAAATATGATAGTGTGATGATAAGGGCATCATATGAGGTTATTTGGAGACATGTGCTTCAAGACGGGTGATGACAAGTGCATCATCATCATGAAGACATGAGCTTCATGAATTCAAGAAGTGTGAAGTGATGTGTTTCACAAGAAGTTTGAGGCACTTTACAAAGTTCAAAGTTTTATGTAAATTTTAGAAAATTTGAATCCAGAGGGAATGTTGAAATTTATGATTCAAATTTTATGTTATGAGTACAAAAGTGTGTTAGTTGGTAGATGAATGTGTAATGGGTAGTTATAGGTAGTTATATGAGGATGTAGGTTAGACATGTTTGTGTAGTGGTCATAGTAGTGTGAATAGGTCATGTTGACCAAGTATTGGAGTATTTTTGCATGTTAGCTATAAATATGTGTGTGATGAGTGTAAACATTAAAATCAATCATGGAAGTAATGTAATCCATCAAAGAATTGTCAATTTCACTTGTTGTTTTTTTATTTTATTTTGTTTTTTAAAAATCAACATAGTATCAGAGCCGACGGTTCAATCTTGACACTAGTTTGCAGAGAAGTGCTGCAAAAATAGATCGTGAATAAGTGTTGCGAAGAAAATGAAGACAAAGGCGATTCCAGGAAACTCCAACATGAAAGCGCGAGTGCTCCAACGCCATCAATGATGAATTGTTTTTTAATTGTATATAACACGATGAAGGTGGAGGCCGATGGCAACTGAAAAAGATATGAGAGTATGATGACAAGGGAATCATATGAGGTTATTTGGAGACAAGTGCTCCAAGACGGGTAATGATAAGTAGGTCATCATTATGAAGACATGGGCTTCATGAATTCAAGAAGCGTGAAGTGATGTGTTTCGCAAGAAGTTTGAGACACTTTACAAAGTTCAAAGTTTTATGTAAATTTTAGAAAATTTGAATTAAGAGGGAATGTTGAAATTTATGATTCAAATTTATATGTTATGAGTACAAAAGCATGTTAGTTGGTACATGAATGTGTAATGGGTAGTTATAGGTAGTTATATGAGGATGTGGGTTAGACATATTTGTGTAGTTCTAACAACCCTCAATTTTTATCCAACTAGTGTTGCACTAGTCAGGACTATGACCCGGCTACGTGATACTAGATAGTATTTCGAACTTCGGGAGTCTCGAGCCGTTTGGGTGACTGTTAGACTGAGTGAGGCTTTGCCTAGGTAAACAGGAGTGTAACACAATTAAAAAATACAATTAAATGAATTTTTGTATAATTTAAATAATTATTTACGAGACAAGGTGAAACTATGTGTATTTCGAGAGTCGGAACAAGGCAAGACGAGCCGAGGAACATCGTATGAACACGGGAGTTTGATAATTACATAGCAAATGAACCATGGGATAGGATTGTTAGAGTGACACAACCAAATGGTGGAGAGCCCTTGGATTAGCCTCGAGATGCGTGCAGGTGAGGAGATGAGATGAAAAAATCTATAAAATGACACATCCACTTTCCCATTCACTATTCATCATCTCCTACCACATACACCCTATCTCTCTCACTGATCCTCCACTCCCTCACAACTGAGCTCCCTGGTGACCGGCCCTTGACCCTCACCGGAGATCACCCCCTCGCGCCTGAACTCCATAATGGCCTCTCCCTCTCTTGTACTCTCTCTCTCTCTCTCTCTCTCTCTCTCTCTCTCTCTCTCTCTCTCTTTCTTTCCTCTTTTTCTTTCTCTCGTTCTCATTGACCACCGCGACTGTGCTCACTGTTGCATGTCTATTTCATGGTGGTGGTTGCTTCAGGTTGGAGATCTGTCGAAGAGGACTCACCAGTCCCAGAGTTCCCCGAAATCGCAGTGGTTTGCGTTGAGTCGGCTGTGCAAAACGTTACAATTTCATCACACTATTTTTCGCTGTTGTATTGTTTTGCCACTATCGAAGGTGGTGGCGCTCGTCGGGGTGGTCGGGGATGGTCTTTAGTGGTGCCCCAAGATCCCCACATCCCCGGAGCACCCACATTTCGTCACATGGGTGTTGTGGTCGATTGTGCACTATTTTCATAAATTGGTTACTATTTTATGCCCTCGCCGAAACTGCCATGACTGGGGGCATTGCTGGCCGGACCGCTAAGTGTGGGAGTTGTCGGGGACCTCTCTATGACTTCGATGATGCCTAGCTGCCCTTGTTGTGTTCGATTTGTTCGTGTTGGAACTATTTTAGTGTCTTGAACCTAGGTGATGTTGTTGTCATGTTGTGTGGGACTGTTTTTAAGTCCTCGTCGAAAATTTCCCCTAAGGGCAATGCCGCCACTGGACCATCAGGACTGGAGGTTGTCGGGGACCCCACTGAGCCTTGGCTTGGGTCCCACAACCCTCCGAAGTGGTCAATAACAGTGAGGCGAGTGTAAACTTTTGATATTTCATGTTTATGTTTATTTCATGTGCATTATGCTCCTCCTCACAGAATCGCCGCCACTGTGCCACCATGACTGGGGATGTCGGGTACCAAACTAAGTCCATGCTTGTGTCTCACGACTCTCGGAGTGGCCTAAAACAGCGGCGTTATTGTTTATATTATGTCATTCATGTGTTGTATGCGTGTTGTACCCTTCTCGCGGAAACCACCCGTCGTGGCGGCACTGTTGTCGACGCGATGACATGGGGGACTGTCGAAGACCTTACCATGTCCTTCATGGAGTCTCACAGCCCCGGAGCATCCATATCAATGGTGATGAGTCGTAATGGCGAAGTTATGCTTGAGTTGTTTCTATCACGTCGAGTAGTCGTCGACGTGATGTAGGGCATGCACATGGCCTTTCCATGTCGTGTTGGCACTCTATGGACTTTAGACCACACTCGCGATGTTCCCAAACTCGTTGGTGCATAGTCATTTTGAGTCGTGTTGTTTTTACAAATTTGCATTTGAAGGTCGGGAATTAGTTATGACGTCGTGGTCATGTCGTCGGCTCATCGAGGCTATGACGTGACCCACATATGATTGAGTCGAGCCTATAATTCATGAGTAGGCTTACATGCGTTATAATTATCGATGTTGTGATATCGCAGTCGTGTTTATTATTATGGTTTTTAAACCCGAGAGAGTATTCGTCTTTCTATCAAATTGTCGAGTTGTTTGAGTTTTTAAAACATTTGGGAATACATTAGGGTTTAACCTAGGGTTCAGTTAATGACTCGACCTATTAATTAGAGTTTCAAACTTTGGCAGGTGGCGGAAAACTCGGGGATACGAGTTAGGATTCGCGGGAGTGTTGTTATTCACTGGTTGCGTTGTCAGATAAGTACACTTGCCTTAAAGCTTGTGTATGATTTATAAGCCAGTAAGAAAATGCCATGTGATTCATTATTATTTATTCAGATTCGTTATGCTCTATTATTAATATTCTATTTCATTCCTTGTTGTGCGTTTCTTGGTGTAAGTGTTTCGTCTCAAGAGTACTAGGACGTACACTAGAGGGATAAAACGCAAGCACTCTTGTACAGGAGTGTGTGACCACCCTTAGTGACCGTGTGACACCGAGTATTGGGTGGGTGGGCTTGTGTCCCTCCCATCATAACTACGCCTTCGCTTGTGTCGATGCTCGAGAAGACCTCGCGAGGTCTTCGCTATTATGCTATGATTTAGACCACTTATGGGCCTCTTTTGATTCTTTAGAACACACTTGACTTTCGATTGATATCTATTAGTATGTTTATCATGCACTTGATCTATTTAAATTCTTGTCTTTCTATTACCGCATGATATTTAGACTGCTTTACTTGATATATCATGAATTACTGTTATCTTCTTCTGGCATTACATTCGATTTCTCAAGTTGTTCACGTCTAGTTTGTGATGGTGGTGCAAATAGAGCAGAGTGTAGTAGAGGCAAGGAGCCTTTCCTAGGCGACTTTTTGTGTGGATTAGCGGCTGGACTTGGAAACCTTAGTGTAGGTCTATTATATCTTTTGCTCAGTTGTATGACATTATATATATATATGCTTTGATCATCGAATTTGGGGTCATTTTGAGATTGGTATCATGTACTTATTCATATCTCATATATGTTTGTACATGAATATTTTGGGGCTTTCCACATTATAGATTCCAAATTTCTCTTTGAGTGAGTTATTTATCTTATGTTAGTTTATTTACTTTCCGCTGCGTAAAACTTGCAATAACTCTTTCATAAAACTTGTAATTTGATAATTTGAGGCTGACTAAGCTTGCCAGATCGCTGAGTACCGACTCGGGGATCTGTACGAGTCAAGGCCGGGCATTCCCAAATGCATTGAAAATTTGGAGCCGTTACAGTAGTGGTCATAGTGGTGTGAATGGGTCATGTTAACCAAGTATTGGAGTGTTTGCATATTAGCTATAAATATGTGTGTGATGAGTGTAAACATTAAAATCAATCAAGGAAGCAATGTAATCTATCAAAGAATTGTCAATTTTTGTTGCTGTTATTTTTTAGTTTTATTTTTTAAAATCAACAAATACAATCAACATTGAAGCCACCTTAAAGCTTCTTGTTAGACCAAATGAATCAGCAACGACTTCAAAGGGTATAACAGTGTCACTTTCTTAAAGAAAACTTTTGCACTCTTATCTGCAAGAGTTCAGCAGAATCCAATAGGATACAATGAAGTCTCAATTAGCACTTGCAGTAGTGATAATTAATCTAAAGCAATTGCTGTATTTTTTATGTATATGTGTTCTTCTTGCTCCTAAGCCTCTCTTTTATAGAGCTCCAGTCAAACAAGTTGGAGAAAAGAGTGGAATAATGGACTATTATCAATTGAGTGGTCAATTGATAACTTCTCCACTTTCTCTTATTGAATGGGTTTAGTAACTGCTCATTTACTGGGTCCATTAACTACCCACTTTTTTTAAACTTAATTACAAAAAATCTAAAAATGGCAAAAAATGTGACCATGATTAGCCGCTCATACACATACGCACATGCCTTGTGCAAAGTGCTAAGTGCGCCTATTTCTCTTTATTTGATGAAAATATAATTTTCTAGAATTTTCTAGAATTTTTCCTGAATTTTTCCTATTTTTCTTGAATTTATTTCAATTAAAATCAATTTTAATATATTTAATTGAAATATATATATATATATTTTATTAATAAAATAATATGTGGGTCGCGGGTCGGGTCGACCCGACCCCATTGGTCGGGTCAAACCGGCTGCTTGACCGGTCCGACCGGTCAAACCGGGTCGACCGGTCAAACCGGTCCCCGGTCAAACCGGTCTAACCGGCCAAACCCGGTCCACCCGTCTTCATCTTCTTCTCCGCTGTTTGCTTTGGAAATTCCAAAGAAACAAGTAGGGACTCTCTTTTTTTTTTTTTTTTTGGCAAACAACAACACAACACCAACACTCAACATTCACCCCACCATCATCATCACCACCATTTTCACCATATAAATCGACAATCTCTTCAACGACAACCTCGACAACAAATTTCTAAAACCACCACAACGACACACCACAACGAAATCTATAACTTCTTACCTCGATTTCGCCTCGACGTCGCGTCCACGCTCTCCGCGAATCGCAGCCTTCCTCTCCTTGGTCTCTCCTCTCCTTCTCCAATTTTTTTTTTTGTGGTCGGTAATGGAAAATGGGTGGCGGTGGTGTGATGAAATTGGGTATTTTGGTCAAATGACCAAAATACCCCTAACCCTTATCTATACCCTTTACAACTTTATTGCCCTTTTGGTCTTTTCACAATCTCACCTACCAACTTTGTTAATTCACTTGGGTGACTTAGTTGACTTTTGGTCTCATCTATTTCACACAACCCTTAAAGTTTCCCTCGTGTATTCTCGCACCCGACTCATAATACTAACTTTGTTCGTCGCGTCACCACAGACGTACCGACGTAACAAACAGACTTTAAAACCTTTTAATTATTATTTATTTAATATTTTTGTCAGTGTTTCTAATTAAATTTGTTTCCCCGGACTACCAACGCTCGTACACAACGCCTTTACCCGTTAAAAACTTAAAATTGCACAAATGGAATATAATATAATACAAACATCATACAAAGCTAACATACCTCGGCGTCGACGTCCGAGAATTGATGACTGTACCACGGCGTGGGCCCACGTATCACCTATTTTGACACGTGGCATAGGTTAAATTTTAGGGTCGTTACTGTCTTCCCAACTAACTAGAATTTCGTCCTCGAAATTTAAACGAAATTAAAGGAAAGACTTACCGAACTCAGAAGAGGTAGGGGAAATACTCGCGCATATACGACTCCAGCTCCCACGTCAGCTCCTCGTCCCCGTGGTGCTGCCACTTGACGAGGACTGATGGGATCTCCTTGTTCCTCAAGATCTTGACCTTGCGGTCTAAGATCTGGATAAGTTGCCCGTCGTATGTGACATCCTCCCTCAGGTCTATCTGGCTCAAATCTACTGTCGGTCGTCTGCCCTCCCTGGACCTATCCAGTCGCAACATCGATATGTGAAAGATAGGATGAATTCCTGACATCAGAGGTGGTAACTCTAGCTCGTACGCGACCTTGTCTACCCGCTTCACCACTCTGAACGGACCAATGAACCTCGGCGCAAGTTTCCCCTTGATTCCAAACCTCTTGTGCCCCTTCAATGGAGATACTTTCAGATATAAAAAGTCCCAGACCTGGTATTCTAACTCCCCGTGGTACAAGTCATAATACTTTTTCTGTCTCTCCTGCGCACCCTTCAATCTTAAACGGATCTGGCGTATCTTCTCTGTGTGATCTACCACAATCTCCGGCCCAATCGCTACCACATCTTCGGGCTCCGCCCAACAAGATGGAGATCTACACGGCCTCCCGTACAATGCCTCAAATGGTGCCATGCCGATACTAGCCTGATAACTGTTATTATATGCAAACTCACATGAGATGAAGGTACTCCTCCCAAGATCCACCGTACTCTAACACACACATCCTCGCATATCTTCGAGAATCTGGATCAAACGCTCGATCGTCCATCGATCTGTGGGTGATAGGCGGTACTAAGATTCAACTTCGTGCCAAAATCGTGCTCGCATGCTCGCCAGATCTGCGATGTAAATTGTGCCCTTCGTCGACACAATCGACAAGGGTACCCCATGCAACCTAACAATCTCTCTTTCGTAAAGCTCGCATGTGTCTACTCGATGTGTGGTCGAGATCGGTATGAAGTGCGCGGATTTAGTTAATCGTCCACAATCACCCGAGATGCTATCGTGTCGTTGCCGAGATCGAGGTAGCCCACTGACGAAGTCCATTGCAATGTGCTCCCACTTCCAATGAGGAATGGGAAGTGGTCGTAATAACCCACCGGTCATGCGATGCTCACCCTTAACACGCTGACAAATATCACACCCTCTAATAAAATTCGCAACATCGGTCTTCATCCCTGGCCACCAGAAGAGACGACGCACCTCTGCATACATCTTAATCCTACCCGGATGAACCGTAAATCTTGAGCGGTGTGCCTCATAAAGTATCTCATCGCGTAACTCAGCCACTGATGGAATCCACACGTCCTCTAAATCTCAAGCTTCCTCGTGCGAACTCGCGCCTCTAAAAACTTTTAGTGCACGCTCGTCTATCTGCTGACCCTCGAGTACACTCTGTATCGACACTGTTTGAGTCCTCATCTGCCCGCAAATCATTACTTTAGTATCGGTTGGAATGTCCTCGGTACAAATCCTCTCGACCGCCTCCAGCAAACTGTAATCGTGCGTCATGTGGCAGTGTAACAACATTCGAGTCGACCTCTACGCTCAATGCATCCGCAACAACATTAGCCTTCCCGGGTGGTACTCCAATGAGAAATCATAGTCCTTCAGAACTCAAGCCATCGCCTCGTCGCATGTTCAATTCTTTTTGCGTGAAGAGGTACTTCAAACTTTTGTGGTCGATAGAATAGGACAAATCTCTCCCCGTAGAGATAGTGGCGCCAAATCTTCAATGCAAAAACCACCGCCGCCAACTCCAAGTCGTGAGTAGGGTAATTCTTCTCATGAATCTTCAACTGTCGGGACGCATAGGCAATCACTTTACCCTCCTGCATCAGAACACAACCCAAACCAATCTTAGAAGCATCGGTGTTCACCTCAAAACCCTTCCCTGACTCGGCAAAACCAAAACTGGTGCGGTAGTCAGTCGTTCCTTCAATGTCCTGAACGCCTGCTCACAGTCATCGTTCCACTGAAATTTGACATCCTTCTTCGTCAATCGCGTCATCGGTGCCGCGATCCTCGAGAAATCCCGTACAAAACGCCGATAATAACTCGCCAAGCCCGTAAAACTACGGATATCCGATGCGATCTTGGTGTCGCCAATCGCTAACCGCCCGACCTTAGCGGGGTCCATCGACACTCCGTCGGTCCCAACAATGTGACCTAGGAATCCTACCTCGTCAACCAAAACTCACACTTACCGAACTTAGCGAATAATCGATGCTCTCGTAGTGTCCGCAAAACCAACCTAAGGTACTCTTCGTGCTCCTCGCGAGTCTTGGAATATATCAAGATATCGTCGATGAACACAATGACAAATCTGTCCAAGTCTTGTCTCAACACTCGATGCATCAAATCCATGAACATCGTGGGGCGTTAGTCAATCCAAACGGCATTCTTGTCAGAACCGGTAGTGCCCATATCGTGTGCGAAATGCGATCTTCTCCATGTCCTCTCGCTCTAATCCTCGATTGATGGTACCCGGATCTCAAATCAATCTTCGAAAACACCGCGAACTCGTCAACTGGTCGAATAAATCGTCGATGCGAGGAAGTGGATACTTGTTCTTCACCGTCGCCTTGTTCAACTGTCTGTAGTCGATGCATAATCTTAAGCTACCGTCTTTCTTCTTCACAAACAATACCGGCGCTCCCCAAGGCGACATACTCGGCCGAATAAAGCCTAACTCCAACAACTCGTCGAGTTGTCCTCTCAGCTCATCTAGCTCTCTCGGAGCCATGCGATACGGAGGAATAGAAATGGGTTTGGTCCTGGAACCAAGTCAACGATGAAATCTATCTCCCTAGGTGGTGGTAAGCCTGGTAACTCTGCTGGGAAAACATCAGGGAACTCGCATACTACTGGCACATCCTCTAACCTAGTCTCTACTCTGCCTGTCGTACTCAACACGCCAGCGAATGTCTCTACATCTACGCTAGTGGCGACTCTACCCCTGGTGATCGGTAAATTGGTCGAAGTCCCCTGAAAGCTAAACTCCGGATGCCCAAGAATCTGAAATGTGATCCTCTTACCGTAGCAGTGAATCTGTGCATGATAAGCACCCAACCAATCCATGCCCAGTAGTGCATCGAACTCTAGGAACTCCAACACTCTCAGGTCTGCAGGTAAGGTGTGTCCCTCTATCTCTACCGGACAGTCTACACACACTAAATTCGGGTAAATCTTGTCCCCAGCAGTCGTGCTAAGGATCAAAGGTCTCTCTAATCGAATAGGTCTCAACCCTAACTCGTCAACCATACGACCCGAAATAAAAGAAACCGTAGAACCGGAATCAAACATGGTATGCATAAATCGATTGCAAATGTAAACCGTACCTCAATCAATCAGTTCCGTGAGTGGCGATCGCGTCTCGGTGCGCGATGGCATGAACTGTTCTCGGCTCGTGGTCGTCCTCGACCCAATCGTGGGCAAGCGCGACAAAGTGGCCTAACCGTCCGCACTCGAAACATGCTCCCTCTCGAGACCCCGAACTAAGTGGACCACGCTTGTCCCTGTCTCTGCGCCGACCGAACTCGTCCCCGACCCCGATCGCGTCGCGTGTCCGTCGTCGTATCTCTCGCTCCCGACCACCGCCTGCGCCTCGGTCCTCGATCTTTGTTGTCTATCCGCCCGATCGAGATCGTGGTGGCCGAACACTAGCATAACTCCGTGCCGGAGGGATGATACAACCGTCTGCGGTGGGTGGAGATGCTGCGATGCTACACTATGAGCTCGGTCTCTCTGTGACCACCGCTCGAATCTCTTCCTCTTCCTACCATCCCCCCGAAGGCCTCCCCGACCGAGAAGGTGCCGATGAAATAGCACGTGCCCTGGTGCGTGTACTACCAAAACCCCCTAACCGGCCATAGCTCTCTCATACGCCGCTTTGTAGTGTGCTCGGAGTCGTCGTCACTACCATTGATCCTATCGAATCAAGTAGCCCGTGTACAAAGTAATAAGCGGGTCGGTCGGCGTCGTATTCGCGCTCCTCCGCATACTCCATCGGTCGTAGATATCGGTCCATGTATCGCATCACGGACTCGTCGGCTCTCTGACGAATATTCTGAAACTCGGTCCTCTTCAAGTTACGAACCGTAGGAGGAATGTACTTCTGCTCAAATCTCTCCTTGAACTCAGCCCAATCTCGGGGCTTCCCCTTCGTGGCCACCGTGGTGCGCCACCAGACATCGACCTCTCCGAACAATGAAGCGGAAGATATACTAGGCTGCATGTGGGCCGGTGTAGCAAGAATGTCGTGAATCTTTTCGTGACTTCTCAAAAAAATTTCTGCTGCCTCAAGATTCATACCTCCGTAGAATTTTTCGGGCTGATGCCTCTGAAATTCTCTAGCCTGCCTCGCCTCTGGCGTAGCCTTAGTACTCGGAGTAGTCGGGGTACTAGGCGTCTCAGTGAGTGACGTACTCGGTGTCGATGGTATCACCTCCGTCTGAGTAGGCAATACAACCCCTGTCTGGTGCTATCGGAGCTACGATGGTCTCTGGCATCGCTGAGATCGGAGTAGGAGCTATCGACGTCGCCGCGGTAGCTGGTGTACCAGTTTCCTGTGCAACAGGCAACTGAGAAGTAGTCGGCGTAGATGGTGTCGCTGTAGGGGGTGCTCTCAATAGTCTCAAGATCTCCTCAAGTCGATGATCTTGACTCATAATCCTTTGAGTCGACATCTGGAACTTCTCCATACTGACTCCTCTAGGACCTGGCGTCCCACTATCATCACCTGAACCCGGCTGATCCGCCATTGTAGTCTGCGATTAGGCGAATCTCCGAATCAGTGAATAGCTAATCGATATTATAATAATACACCATCTCAAATATAACATGTACCTTACAAGTTTCGACTTTTCCCCAACTCTCCTCACTTCCCAACTAAGATTTAAGTTAGGTCCATAGGGTTCCACTCTAAGTTCAAACAATATCCTAACTTCCGCTTTCCTATGTCTTAGTGGATTGTAATTTAAATTCAAGAGTATTTTATTCAACCTTTAGGCTCTGATACCAACTGTGACGGCCCCAAATTCCACAACCCTAGAATCGGGCGCCGCCCGGCCTGGACCCGCGCGAACCCCCGAGCCAATCCCGACGAGTCGCGCGGGGCCAGTGAGCCTATCCTTACCATTCAATCATTTGTTAATAATTTAAAAGTGAAGTCAATTAATTAGCGAGTTATTAAAGTAATAAGCGGAAGCAATTAATCTCAACTAATAAATCAACTTCGAAATCTCTAAGTTAGGACAAAAACCTAGGGTGTGGGAACCCCGTATATCATATATATCATGTAAAGCAAGGAGAGAATCATCTAAGTCATAATGTCCAAAAAGATCTCTCAACCCATAACCCCATATATAAAAAATAATATAAGTAGCTAATACACCAAAATGTCACCTATATCAACAGAGGATGGCCGCTCAAAGTATATCACTTAACTGCACGGCCTTTCCTTTGCTGGACTTCGGATCTGCACTCGGTCAAACACAAGAATAACGAGTCCAAGTAAGTAACGCCAAGCAGAACAACAATAAATACAAGATTTCGGATTAAATAAATGAACAATCAATTCATGCCGATAGAAAGAAAAGAACAGGGGAGCGCATGAATATATAAAAGCGTAAATAAATAAATAAGCAATCGAAATTGAGTGTCCCGAATACAAGGAAAGGCACAAGTGGTCCCGACCAATTAAAGTCGTTAAGCCGAGGACAAAATCTCCTCAAAGGCTAGGAGTCGAGACAGTAATCTCCTCTAAGACCCCTACGCGAGTGCAGAGTCCCCAGCAACGGTGGAGAACTCTTACCCCGTACATGTCATTACAACTAATCACGTATCCCCAGCCGTAAACTTCGGTATAATACACCGCGAGCCCGGAATTCTGCAAGGATCACGCTTGACACACTTGCCTTAGGACAACTCAAAGGAATGGAATATCAAAAAGGGATTGAAACAACATCAATAAATAATTTAAAGCTCAAGAAATAACTGTAGTGTTCCTCACTGGTTTACTTACCTCGATCCAAGCTAATTCGCGCTAACACGGACTCCGACACGCCCCTTACGGTCCCCGTGTACACAATAATCCTGATAACGCAATTTATATCAATTTCCTCAATTTCCTATGATTTTTCCAAATTTCTAGCTATTTTTGTCAAATCTCACGTTTTCCAAGGCGAAAAACCCCGACAAAACGTCCCGTAAAAATTCGAATATTTCACTTTTCTTAGAAATTCCCAAATTTCTCTTTATTTGATGAAAATATAATTTTCTAGAATTTTCTAGAATTTTTCCTGAATTTTTCCTATTTTTCTTGAATTTATTTCAATTAAAATCAATTTTAATATATTTAATAGAAATAAATATATATATTTTTTATTAATAAAATAATATGTGGGTCGCGGGTCGGGTCGACTCGAGCCGACCCCTGGGTCGGGTCAAGATCGGCTTGACCGGTCAAACCGGTCAAACCCGGTCCACCCGGTCTTCATCTTTCTCTGCTTGTTTCTTTGGAAATTCCAAAGAAACAAGCAGGGACCTCTCTCTCTTTTTTTTTTTTTTTTTGGCAAAAACAACAACACAACACCAACACTCAACATTCCCCACCATCATCATCACCACCATTTTCACCATATAAATCGACAATCTCTTCAACGACAACCTCGACAACAAATTTCTAAAACCACCACAACGACACACCACAACGAAATCTATAACTTCTTACCTCGATTTCGCCTCGACGTCGCGTCCACGCTCTCCGCGAATCGCAGCCTTCCTCTCCTTGGTCTCTCCTCTCCTTCTCCAATTTTTTTTTTGTGGTCGGTAATGGAAAATGGGTGGCGGTGGTGTGATGAAATTGGGTATTTTGGTCAAATGACCAAAATACCCCTAACCCTTATCTATACCCTTTACAACTTTATTGCCCTTTTGGTCTTTTCACAATCTCACCTACCAACTTTGTTAATTCACTTGGGTGACTTAGTTGACTTTTGGTCTCATCTATTTCACACAACCCTTAAAGTTTCCCTCGTGTATTCTCGCACCCGACTCATAATACTAACTTTGTTCCTCGCGTCACCACGACGTACATACCGACGTAACAAACAGACTTTAAAACCTTTTAATTATTATTTATTTAATATTTTTGTCAGTGTTTCTAATTAAATTTGTTTCCCCGGACTACCAACGCTCGTACACAACGCCTTTACCCGTTAAAAACTTAAAATTGCACAAATGGAATATAATATAATACAAACATCATACAAAGCTAACATACCTCGGCGTCGACGTCCAAGAATTGATGACTGTACCACGGCGTGGGCCCACGTATCACCTATTTTGACAAGTGGCATAGGTTAAATTTTTAGGGTCGTTACAACTTCCTTCATCTCTTACAATCTGAATTTCGAGAATGACATCAGCTTGCCCCATATCTTTCATTTCAAAGTTGCTTGAAAAAAGTTTTTGGTCAACTGAAAACTTGTTCCAAGTCAATTCCAAAAATTAGATTGTCATCTATATAAAGACAGGTAATGACACCATTTTCGTTTTCATCAAACTTGTTATATACACATTTATTAGATTCATTTATTTTGAATCAATTAGCAAGTACAACCTGGTCAAATTTTTGGTGCCACTATTTTAGTGCTTGCTTTAAACCATACAATGATTTTTGCAATCTACACACTTTATTTTCATGACCAGGCAATCTACACTTTATTTTCACAATCATCGGACTCCAAAAGCTTAGGTATATTTAGAACATATACCACATAAAGCACCACCAGCAGGAAATGCATTCATTTCTGCCACTTCAGGAAATCTCCTCCATCAAAGTAATAGAGCTTCACGATGTTCATCGAAAGTTCTTTGATCGAGGTCATTACAACAGTGAAAATTTTCCTTTAGATTGTTAGACCAGATGAATCAGCAACGACTTCAAAGCATGTAGTAGTGCCACTTTCATAAAGGAAATTTTTGCACTTTTATATGCAAGAGTTCAACAAAATCTAATAGGATACGATGAAGTCTCAATTAGCACTTGCAGTAGTGATAATTAATCTAGAGCACTTGTTGTATTTTTTATGTATATGCGTTCTTCTTGCTCACAAACCTCTCTTTTATAGAGTTCTAGTCAAACGAGTTCTTTTATAGAGTTCTAGTCAAACAAGTTAGAGAAAAGAGTGAATAGTGAATCGTTAGTGCTAAGTGCGCCTATAAAAGCACCATATGCACCGCGTCGAGCGTGCGTGTGGTCATTTGTGCATAGCTCTAATGAGAGCTTCTATTTACCATTTAAACAAGTGAAAGAGTGTATATTCTTTCTTAAGTGTGAACTTTCTAACCAATGTGGGACTACACATTTCTTTTGAAAATATCTAACACTTTTGTGGCCACCTTTTGTTTGGAGATTGCTTTATTGCCATTTTTCTTATCATTCCAGGTAGAGGTGGCAAAACGGGTTAGCGGGTCGTGTTCGTGTTAAGTTGACCCCTCAGGTGATCCGATTAAGGTCAACACGAATATGACCCATTTATTTAACAGGTTGACACGACATGACACAAATTTTGAAAGTGTTAACACGACACGACATGGCACTACACGTATAACTTGTTTAGTTAAATGGATTGTGCTAAAGATTAAAATACAACACGATCCATCTAATCAATTTAGCTTAATAATCATATTTTCTTACTCTAACGTTCAAATTATTTATATACAATATTCTAATTATAACTTAAACAAAAAAAGTGTCCATGTTTATATAATACGTTAAATTGAGAAAAAAAAAAAGTGGAAATTGATATACATGGAAAGTATATTTCAAATATCCTCCTATAGAAAATATAGATAAAAAAATAAATATTTTACTTTATTAAATAATTTAAGTTTTAGTTGGACACTTTTGATAAACACAATATTATATATATATATATATATATATCCTTATAAATTGGTGAGTTGTGTCATGTTTGGCGTGTCAACCCATGACACAACCTATTTATACGCTTGTTATAAATGGGTCGACACGTATACGACATGAACCCACTGAAGCTCAACCCAAACCCGTTAATCTTTGTATTAAGCGTGTCAGGTTAACGTGTCATGACCCATTTTGTCAACCCTAATTTCAGGCCAAGAATTTAATTTCCCTACTGCATATAAGAAATTAATTAAGTCAAATAATATTACAATTCATTTTATTTATTTTTTAATATGATCTCTGGCTTACGAAAGCATTCATCATCAAAATTCACTCTGTGATCAATAATTTTTTTTTTTGGTACTATTTGTCAGATCAATAAATCAATAAATCAAACAATAAGTGGCGAACAATACGTTGACATCAAATAAGATGTCGAGAACACACAATGCACTTCATTATCGAATGACCTCAAAACACGTGCATAATTTGAGACACATTCGACAACATAATAGGAGCTTGCATATTGTTTGAGGCAACATTTCACGTTAATGCAGCTATTCCATTTTTTTTTTGGTCGAAGAGCTATTCCATTTCGTTAACGAGGATAGTGATTGGATAACATAAAGAGATGGTGATTGTGTACCATGCTTCATTCTGATACACACATTCGCTGCACAATTGTAAAGACTACTTTGGTACACTTTATAATTTGCACGCAATACATCTCAATTAGGGTTGGTGGGTTGGGGTGGGGTGGGGCAGGGCGGGGTGGGGATTGAAGATACCATCTCAGTATCTGTGGAGGTGCGGGGCGAGGATCTATCCTAAAATTTTTCGTGGGGCAAACTTTGCAGCCCCACGCCTCGCCCCGCCAGATTTTCCGAGGGGCATGGACTTTATATAAGTCCATATTTTGATTTGCAATATTTGGTTTTTTTTAATGTCTTTATTTGATGCACATAAAACGCATCTCTACCTAAGTACTACTAGTTTCAAATTTTATATGATTAATTAGAATAAGTCAATCATACTAATTAACAATTGAATATCTGTCAAACAAAATTTTTAATCAATTGTATGCTAATGGTATTTCAAGGAGGAGACTTAATTAATCAACGTTTATTCTAGAACATTATTGAAAACTACGTACTAAGGATTAATTGATTCAATTCACTTATTAATTGTGATTATATAATTGATTTCTTATGTAATTTAGTTCGTGGACTTTATGTCTTGATCCTTATCTTTAGTCTTCTTTTTGTCACTTGGCTACTTTATCAACTATTTTTTTTTGCTCTTTTCGAATTTTTAATAGCTATTTGGTTTTCGGTATTTTTTATATTTAGATTTTTACGTTTGAGTTTTTATTCCGATCTCTTTTTTATTTTTCTTTTCAAGAGCAAACAAAAATATTTTAGAAATGACATATATTGATCGACAATCTCTATATGCATTGTTTAGATCAACGACCTCCATTTTTTAGTTTATTCTACAAGATGTCAATTTGTTATATATCTTTTAGAGTGGCAACAAAATTTTAATTAATCATTTTTCAAAAAAAATAGCTTCTATTCATAAAGTATTAAATTAAGATTTTACCAATATTTACATAAGTTTTTTTCTCTTTTCATCACTTATTTTTTCCCATCAAATTATTTTTTAACTAATATATTAACATTAAGTTAATTATTTTTAACTAATATATTTTTTCATTTTTTTCTCATGGGGCGGGGTACGGAGCGGGCGACGAGGATTCCTTGTAGGGCGGGAACAGAGCGGGGCAACAAGGATTCCCAGTGGGGCAGGATACGGAGAAAACCCGTGGGACAAGGGTAATCCCCGCCCGTCGCACTATGCGGGCGAACTTTCGCCTCGTGCCCGCCCCGATAGGAGCAAAAATGCAAGAAATCTCTGCCCCAATGATGTGGGGCTTCGCGAGGGATGAAAATTTACCGCCCCATTTGCAATCCTAATCTCAATGAACAACCATGTAGCAAAAGTATGTCAACGGCAACATTTTCCAAATATAAATGCGGGTACGTAATTGTGGGAACCACAACAGCTACGGCGTTTTCACCTCATTTAAACCACACGTGCCTGGGCCCTAGCTAGCTCTCTACTTTATTTCCCACAATGTTTGTGAATTTATTTGTTAGAGTAATTAAACTGTCTATAAATGTCAGTTCTTACATACAACCAAAAACCATTGCTACCAATTCATTAGATATCAACTTAGCCATGGAAGTGCAACATATTCTTCAACACTGTTACTCTAATGGAGGAGAAGGGGAAACTAGCTATGCATTCA
The DNA here is from genome assembly GCA_039657345.1 of Stephania japonica. Taxonomy (NCBI): domain Eukaryota; kingdom Viridiplantae; phylum Streptophyta; class Magnoliopsida; order Ranunculales; family Menispermaceae; genus Stephania; species Stephania japonica. The sequence continues at coordinate 8,401,429 of CM077559.1, read as the reverse complement.
ATTCCTCACTTCAAGTCTCTTACTCATTCCCTCTCTAAATCTTTGTTTCTTTGTTTCTGTAACTATTAATCAAGACTTTAGTATTTGGTCTCCTTAATTAGCTAAGTCATCAACTAACATGTTTTTCGATTTGCATGTATAGAGAGCAGTGATAAAGGTAGTGAAACCAGTAATAGAAGGGACGATATCAGACCTCTTCTGCAGTGGCACCTTGTCTTTAATTGATTGCATGAACATAGTAGATTTGGGCTGTTCTTCAGGACCCAACTCTTTATTAGCCATATCCCATATTGTCGGCGCTGCTAAAAAGGCTTGTCGCAAACTCGACAAGAAGTCCCCCCGATTCCAAGTGTTCCTTAATGATCTTCCAGGAAATGACTTCAGCACCATTTTCAAGTACTTGCCGCCTTTTTATGAGAAAGTTGTGGAAGGGAATGGTGAAAACCTGGGGACTTGTCTCTTCGATGTAGTACCAGGGTCCTTCTACGAGAGGCTTTTTCCAAGCAACACTATACATCTGTTCCACTCTTCCTATAGCCTTCACTTTCTCTCTCAGGTACTTAATTAGTTATGGATAGAATTATATACCACGCATATTCACATATTTTAGTCATATGTCAGCCTAGCTAGTGTCAAACTTTTTTTTTTGATTGTAAACAAAATTTTATTCAATGTGAAATATGTGAGGACAAGAAATCCTCTAGTACATCAGTGAATCAATACAATACCCATAAATCTGCTACACTATAACACAAAACTAAAAAGCTAATGCATTTCATAACAAAAGAACTAAGACTTCCCGAACATAGACTTTAAGCAATCAATCTCCAGTGTTGATACCAATCCATAAAAGAGGAGCCTGAGTTGTGTTTGCTACAAGATATCCATCTTGCCGCCATCGTTCTAGTCGAGTCCCATATGTCTTCAATTGATTGCTCCTTATCGTCAAAAATCCTTTTATTCTTCTTGAGCCAAATACCCCAAAAGATTACCATCATAGTCACCCCATTGATTTGTTTCCTTCTGTTATTGCCAACGAACTTCTCCAAGCAAGATTTCATTCCATTCATAGATCTAGGATTTGCAACAAGTTCACCTGAGAAAATGTCCCACCTGTTCCACACTTAACAAGCCACATGACAACTAAAAAAGAGATGGTCTGCACTATCACTTTCCATCGTACACATAGAACAACAATGAAGAGAAATAACTTTCCATCATACACATAGAACAACAATGAAGAGAAATAACCAAGTGAGGCATCTCGTTGGAGCTTTTCACATGTATTCAAACCACCATGCAATAGAAGCCAACCAAAAAACTTAACTTTTAGAAGATATTGTTACAACTTACAGTATTTTATAAGATAGTAGACATTTACATGTGTATAACTATGAAAAAACTTGCAAAAGGTTCCAAAAGGTTTGGAAGATGCAAATGGAACTCCATTAAACAAGGGCAACATATACATCGCAAGGATGAGCCCTCCTAATGTGTTTGAAGCATATAGGATGCAATTCAAGGATGACTTTTCTCTGTTTCTCAAGTTACGCTCTGAAGAAATAATTAACGGAGGGCGAGCAATCCTAACATTGATGTGTAGGAGAACAGATGATCCTTCAAATGACGATAATTGCACGCCATGGAATGTGTTAGCATCAGCACTCAACGACATGGTATCAGAGGTATTCTTGATTAATTACTCATTCAAGTTTGAATAGAATATAGCCATATACCAAAGCTGTACAAATTTCACCCAACTACTTAAAAATACAGATTCTTCCATGATTTAAGGTTAGCACCTATCTATCAATCATCAGATTTAAAACCAAATATAGCCTTGATAATTGTCAGCGACAATGCAGGGACTCATCGAAGAGGCAAAAGTGGATTCGTTTAACGTTCCCCACTATGCGGCTTCAGTTGGAGAAATAAAGAACCTAATTAAGGTTGAAGGATCCTTCAATCTGGATCAACTGGAAATTTTTGAAGTATGTTGGGATGGAAGCCAGAGTAACGATACCAAACATGATAACACTGATACTATCTATGAAGATGTCTTGGGGAACTTCAAGAGGGCAAAAACTGCAGGAAAAATACTAAGAGCTGCAACAGAGTCAATGTTTGAATGTCAATTTGGAAAAGCGGGAATGGATGATTTGTTCTACAGGTTCACTACTAAGGCTGCTCCACTCTTCAAGAAAGAAGAGGCCAAATTAGTTACTGCAGTGATCTCTATGACAAAGATTTAGGAGAGAAACACATGGATTATGACCACAATTATTAATTCAAAGGTAGAATGTCCAATTCTGTGTGCAAGTCTGCAGTACACACATCTTATTTACATATTTGTTTTTCATTTGCAGGTTATAAGTAAAACCTAGCTACAAATATCCATAATATTTTCCCATGGCAATGGGAGATGCACTTCCTGTAGTTTCTCAATATTAGACAAGGGTTTATTCATAACTATTTGAAGGCATTTTCTCATTTTTATATACAAGTCGGCGAGATGCTTGATCAATCAAATTGCCAATTGAATGCTTTTGTCTTCACTTAGTCCCTCAAATCCTGATAATTTGTATAATTATTGATTATTTCCCCCTTTTGGTTTGAAACCACTGCTTTGATGTCTTTTGGACTCAAGAATTAGTGATTAACTGAGACAGAACTGAGACAATGAGGTTTTTAATTACTTGCCTAAAAGTAAATAGCGGTGCACTGTGTACAGCACTTACGAGGTGCACTTGTTAAACTTACGGACTATATTAAAGGTTAAAAGTACCTCTTATTGCTGATTTGATACCTTCTTATACTGGTTGACTTATCTCAGGGTGCATTGGTGTCTTTTCGGTTGAAAATCCATACACCTCATTCTCTCTTCCTACAGTCTTCATTATCTCTCTCAAGTGAGCCATACATCTATATGTATCCAGATGCAACATAATTGCTATTTCCAGTTCTGAGTGTTCACAATAATAATAATAATAATAATCCGCAGTAAAAAATACAAAATAAAAATAAAGAACACTGTAACAAAATAACAAGGATGTTGATGGAAATGTACCTTATTTGGAGATATACTTTGTTCATAGAAGAGGCGCAGATAGACTATTTCAACCTTTCATACTATGCATCCTCTGCTGCAGAAGTAAAGGGGCATAATTCTTGTCGAAGGAACATTCAATCTTATTAATCGAGTATAAGGCTTTGAGATCAGTTGGGACCCGACAGAGTCAATGAAACCAATCTTACTAGTTTAATCTTAGGAGGACACCTTAGCTAAGCAAAAACGTAGGAGCAATTGCAGAACCAACGCTCTCTTCTCACTCTTGGGGAACCATAAGTTAGGGATGCTTTGTTCGTGACATTTACAGAGACGGTCACTGAACTCTATGGCAAAGAACTCAACTGCCATACTACGGTCATCACTTTAATTAAAAATTAGCTGAACATTGTACTTCTAATCATTATACTAATCAATGAAGATGCTCCGAGGAAGTTCATGACTTAATCTAACCAAGATTTATTGAGACAAGCACTCACGTGATAAAGAAATGGTGTATTTTTCTGTGGTGTCCTCCTATTGTTTTGCTACCCTTCCTGAAATATTTAGAAATATCCCTGTCTACATAAGTAGTTAGGAGTGCCCAGTATTCTTGTTGATTCTATCGTCTTTACGTTGCTGACTCATTTTACAATTAAACCTTAACTTCTATATATTGATCCATTCAAATTCGCAATGCTCTCCTAGGACAGTCTGAAGGTGCCTACAAAATGAGAATCACCAAATTCAAGGTTGTAAATGTGGTTTCTCATCAAAAGGGGCATGACAAAGAGCACTTCATTTTCTGATCAAAAAAATAAAGAGCAATACATTTCACTCTTGGGATGTGTGGACCGAAAAAACTTAGTCCCACATCAGTTATCTGTGGCTTCTTGATGAAGTTCATAAAAGTAGATGAGACCTTTTGGAGTAAAACCCCACATCTAATGTTGAAGGCGGGTAAGCATTTTTTTTATTTTTTTGATCACGTGAGTGCTTGTCTTGTCTTGGCGCGCAGATGGGCCCGACATTCACATCGCAATTCAGAGGGACATAATGCTTTTTTTTCATTTTCTTTTATACAATTGAATAGTAAATCTTTGACAAGTGCTGCCACCATGAACTTAATAAGTACGTTCATAAAGCTGTAGTGTAGATTGCAAATAAATAAATATATACAAGATAGTGAAACTCAAGAAAAAGGAATAAAGAAACAAAGCAGAATTCATTTTCTTATTCATAAATCATAACTACGACAGCCATAAGTTCCCAGAGTGAAGGCATAAACTAAGTAAAAGACCAACACAAGGACCTCCAGAGTTCTACAAGGGATGACCCCAATTTCTCACGAAAACAGACCCTCACAATTTTCAGTCATAAGCCAAATCACAACTCTAATTATAACCAAATCCCACACCTCTACCAGATCACTTTCTCTACTTAATTTGTTTTTCAAGATCCTGGCATCTGTGTAGTTTAGCTACAGGGCTAGGAAATTACAGAAGGCACCTGACAAACCAAAGGAATATAGATTTGGCACAGACAACACCGCCAAGTGTGTTGAGAGCTTACCATGAGCACTTTCAGGATGATTTCTCAAAACGAACTCTTACAAAGTAACCACAATTCTCAGGAGGCCAAAACCGTCATAACATTGACAGGTATGAAAACAAATGATCCCTTCTGTTATAACATTGCACACCATCTTGTCATAAAGGAACAGTTGAAAAGAAAGAAGGCACAGCCCTTAAGAAGTAATGTGCTAGTTGTTTAAGAGAGACCCACACTCATCATACAGCATTCAATGACGTTCAAGAAGTATGTATTTGCTACATGTACACAGACAGCCAGTCCGTCCATCACTGGCTAACCTCGGAATACAACACAAGAACAAGTAAGATTGAAAATGTGGAGAAGACCACACAATCGTATGTGCAAAAAATTGAAAATGTAGAGAAGACCACTCAATCGTATGTGCAAAGTTTATGAGGGATAATGAAGATATGTCCTAATATTGACATTTATATATCAGTCTCGTGCTCTTTAGAAACATGCAAGTATATATATCCAATGCTTTTTTCCAAGATAACGGTACCATGTAGTGGAATGTCGTTACAACCCTTTTTTTGAAATGGTGACTTCGCATCTCTCGGATTTTAATCCGAGTTGTTTCTGGTATTGGCAATTCTTGAGAATAAGAAGTGACCATACTTCTCGTTTTTAACCGAATTCACAAAACATATAAAGAGAATTCAAGAATAGGATACCAACCAATTAGGTGGTCCAATGGTTTGTTACCGGGTTTGGGAGTAAGAGATCATGGTCGAACCCCAGTGGGGGCAAGTTGTTTCTATCTCAACAAAAATTAAAAAAGAAGACACGAAAAGGATAAAGGGAAAAGAGAAAGATTGATTGTATTTATAAAACAAAACAAAAGAAAGGCATAAGAAATGTAAATGGACTACATCTTGAACATACATCTCTTATGTAGATGCGGCTTAACCCAGGAACTCCTAATCTAACACAAGCAGACAAAAATTGTGATGAACTTAAACTTTGCAACTTATAACTCTTAAATCTAAAACATCTTCAACGATGAGAACATTTAAATAACTGCATGGCAAATATGTTTGCACAATCTAATTGAATATTAAAAGAGAAAAAGCAAAAAGGAAAAAATTGCGCAGAAATCAGAAATACTCTCTCAAAAGTCACTGTTACATCCTTAAAAAAACTAAGCATAAATGATACAACTAATAACATAAAAATTCTACTAGAAGTATGGTTTTGAAGTTTTCAAACTCTTCAAATAAGAATTAGGTAAAGTGATGAAAATAGTAAGTAAATACTAATCCTTGTTACAAAGAAACTCTTAATTAAAATAGAAACTCTTGAATTACATAAGGACTCTTAAGAAAATAAAATTCTCATCTAAATCAAACTCTAATCCTACGTTTGAAATCTTTAAGAAAAGGCTTCACATTTCTTGCATCACAATCACTTCTTCGCTTCTTCTATTTATATCTACAATCATTTATGAGTGTTCATCATTAAGTGGTATACACCTGAGAGTCACTAAAGATAAGGGAGAAGAAACAAAGAACAGTAACTTGTGGCTTGCAATGGGTTAGGTACGTTGAGTTTCTTTCTTTGATTTGTTTCAGCTAAACTCAACATTTTGAAATCCAGAATCTGTTAGAAACCAAAAGTAAACATAAACTACATCATTGTTAACATATATCCATATAATGTGGATATATGTAGATGCTTCCTAATCTAACACAAGCAGACAAAAATTGTGAGGAACTAAAACTTTGCAACTTATAACTCTTTAATCTAAAACATCTTCAACGTTGAGAATATTTAAATAACTCCATGACAAATATGTTTGCACCATCTAATTGAATATTAAAAGAGAAAAAGCAAAAAAGGAAAAATTGCGCAGAATTCAGAAATACTCTCTCAAAAGTCACTGTTACATCCTTAAAAAAAAAAACTAAGCATAAATGATACAACTAATAACATAAAAATTCTACTAGAAGTAGGGTTTTGAAGTTTTCAAACTCTTCAAATAAGAATTAGGTAAAGTGACGAAAATAGTAAGTAAATACTAATCCTTGTTACAAAGAAACTCTTAATTAAAATAGAAACTCTTCAATTACATAAGGACTCTTAAGAAAATAAAAATTTTCATCTAAATCAAATTAAACTCTGTTGCTCTCTCTTTGGTTTTATGGGTTTTTTACTCAACCCCTTCTAATAATGAAACAGATGAATAATAAATTCCACCAAACCACGATCTATGCACCAAATCAACACACCACAAGACACAAAAGATTTAACGTGGAAAACCCTCCAAATCGAGGTAAAAACCACGGCCAAACTCCGAACAATCCACTATGTCAACAAAGAGTACAAGATATCTCAATTTAATGAGATTCACCAACAATGAAGTAATACATAAAATACCTCTTCCAAGAACTTAGATGATCACACTAAGAACAAAGAATACTACCCCAATTGTATCAAACCCTTGCACCTCTTTTCTTGAACACCAAGAAATCACCAAAGCCTTCACCGCGAGTCTTCTGATTCAAGATCTTGTTGTTCTTCAATGTAGAGAGAAAACTTTAGAGAGATAATGCACATATTCCCCTATGCGCACACCAAGCCGAACTACTCGTTGACTTCTCTAGAATACCTCTTATTTTTCTGGCCTCCTAGTCGCACAACAATATCGACTCATATATATTTCTTCACTTCCTATTTTCTCTCTCGTCGATTCCTATTCAAACTCCAATTTGTTACTTTATGTGTTGGACTTTTCTATTTTTGTGTGGGGCCCACAAAACCAACAATCTCCCCTCCAACACATGGGGAGATCTCAATCATATTTGATGCTCAATAACAACTCGCCCCACCAACTTGGTGCAGATCGATGCTTCTCACGAGTCACCACCTTCGTCAACATATCACTGGATTCTTATCGTGTGAATCTTCTTCGACTCATCTCATGATCATTCACAACTTCTCGAATCCAATGGTATCTGATATCAATATGCTTAGTGCGGCAATGATAAGTAGCATTCTTGCTCAAATCTAGAGCACTCGACTATCACAGCTTCATCGCATACCCATCTTCTTGCTTCAACCCCAACTCTTGAAGGAATCTCTTCAACCAAAGCATTTCTTTGCTTGCTTCAGCTTATAGCAATATATTCTCGCTCTCGTCGTGGACAAAGCAACACACTTTTGCAATTTTGATCGCCAAGATACAGCCCCCCCCCAAAAAAGTGAACACATACCCCGAAGTAGATTTTCTCGCCATCAAGGTCACCCGCCATATCTCGAATCAGTATATCCCTCCAAAATAGGTTTCGAGCCCCCAAAACATAAAGACATCTTCGAAGTACCTCTCAAATATCTCAAAATCCATTTCATCGCTTCCCAATGAACTTTTCCAGATTTGAGAGAAATCGCCGACCACACCAATCGCGCGAGCAATATCCGGTCTGGGTGCAAACCATCGCATACATCAAACTCCCAACCGCAGAGGAGTAAGGAATATCCGACATCTCCGCTATATCTATAGAAGTAGAGGGACATGATTTCTTGCTAAGTGTGAAGTGATTAGCAAGAGGTGTGCTAACCGGCTTAGCATTGTTCATATTGAATCTGTTCAAGACCCGCTCAACATACTTTTCCCGCGACACCCATAACTTTTTGGATCTCCCGTCACGAATAATCGCATGCCAAGAATCTGTTTTTACGCCCTGTGTCTTTCTTTATATCAAAAGAACTCGATAATTCTTTCTTCAAGTTTCCAATCAAGGAAACATCATGCCCCACTATCAACATATCATCAACATAGAGCAACAAGATCACAAGCTTCCCATCCGAAAATTTCTTAAAGTAGACACAATGATCTCAGATCTGTTCTAGTGTACTTCGACCCATCATGAAAGAGTCAAATTTCTTATACCATCGCTCTTGGAGCTTGTTTAAGTCCATACATGCTCTTTTTCAACTTGCAAACCAAATGTGTTTTTCCCTGTTACTTCAAATCCTTCAAAGTTGATCCATATAAATCTCTTCCTCCAAATCACCATGGAGGAATGCAGCTTCTTCACATCTAACCGCTCAAGCTCAAGATCCAAGCTAGCAATGACCCAAAATCACTCGAATAGAACTCATCTTCACAACACAGGGAAAAATCTCATCAAAGTCAATTCCTTTTTTCGATTGAACCCCTTCACTACCAAACGAGCTTTATGTTTTACTAGCTTATCTCCATCTGTCTTCAACTTGTACACCCATTTATTCTTCAAAGGTTTTCTACCTTTTGGAAGTTCCACCACCATAAGTATTGTTCTTCTTCAAAGAACTCATCTCCTCCCGCATTGCTTTCATCCATCGAGCTTTGTCTTTGTGAATCGAACTCCCCGGAAGCTCTCTCGCTCCCCCTCTCTCGTAATTGTAACATAATTCGAACCGGGGTACCTAGTAGTAAGGAAGCAACCCTCTCTCGATCTTCTAAGTGAAGGTTCAACTAAAGTCGTTGGTGGAGGAGTTTGCTCCCCCGCTCATCATCATCAACCGGTTTCGGCACATCAACCCTATGTTCTTCAAATGAGTCTCCCTCATGTGTGGCATCGCAATGGAAGGAGACTCCAATCCGTAAACATCATCATCATCAACTATGATTTTCTTTGATGTCTTCAAATCTGCTATGGTCTCATATTCATGAAAGACCACATCCCCGGACCCGACAATCTTTTTCTTCTCTCGGATCCATAACCTATAACCAAACTCGCATCTCCAAATCCCAAGAGGATACACGAACAGCTTCTATCATCAAGTTTCGTCTCTCGCTCCTTAGCACATGCATAAATGCCTTGCATCCAAACACCTTCAAGTGAGAGTAAGTAACATCTTTCCTGCACCAAACTCTCTCTCGGAACATCAAACTCCAATGGTGTCAAGGAGAGCGATTCATCAAGTAGCAAGCAAGATCGAGAGCCTCACCCCAAAACGACTGGGCAACTTAGCCATTTTTAACATACATCCGACTTTATCAAGGATGGTTCTGTTTGTTCTTTCAAAGAACACCATTATGTTGAGGAGTACCCGAACAGCCTTCTCATGTCCGATTCCATGTTCTCGAGCAATAATTCTCGAACTCCTTTGAAGTGTATTCTCCCCGTTATCACTACGAAGGCACTTCAAAGATACGCTTTTTCTCGTTCCACCATCATATGAAACTTCTTGAGGTACTCAAGAACCCGACATTTTGTTCTCAACACAAACACCCAAACCTTCCGTGAAGCATCATCAATAAAAGTAACAAAGTATTTGCCACCTCCCATAGTTTCCACATCAATGGGACCACAAACATCCGAGTATACTAACTCAAGTAAATTTCTTTTTCTTTCGATGATGAAGAAAAAGAAACTCTATGTTGCTTACCGAATAAGCAATCATCACAAGGGTTCAAATATTTACCTTTGGCAAAGGGAATATGAGACTTCTTTGCCAACACCGCAACCCTTTCTCACTCAAGTGACCTAGCCGCCTATGCCACAAATCCGGTGAAGTTAATCATCTTCAATTGCGTTTAGTCACCTCTCGACGGCCTTCAATTGAGTTTTGTAAAGTGTATAGCTCAATTTTCCTCTAGCAACAACCATTGAGCCTTTGGTGAGTTTCCACTCCTTGCCCCCAAAGATGTTGTAGTAACCATCTAGGTCCATAGCATGAGTAGAAAACAAATTCGACGCAGATCCGAACATGTCGCACATCTTTTAGAATTACCGTGCAACCCATATTTGTTTGCACAAAGACATCTCCAATGCCAACTATATCTCGCAAAACCGTTGTTCCCCATCTTTGCCTTACCAAAATTCCCCGCTCGATAAACAGAGAAGAAATCCTTCCTGAGTAGCATGGAAGGATGCCGCGTAATCAACAACCCATTCACTATCTCGTATTAGTGACATGACCTGATCCTCAACTAAAGAAAGCACAACCAAGTCTTCAATTGCATCTCGATATAGCACCGTAGTACTCGATCATTCGCTTTATTTTGATTTTTCTCATCATTCGTTCTCTTTTCCACACTTTACAATTTTTCTTTATGTGTCCTTCCTTGCCACAATGATAACAAGAGAATTTTCCTTTTCCTCGAGACTTGCCTCTAGATTTACTCCGCCCCTTCGACCTCTAGACCGACTTCGCCTCTATGTTTCAGTAAAGAGTAACAAGAGCTTGTGAAGTTTCAATGCCTTTATCCTTTCTCCTAGTCTCCTCGTCAAAGAGACTATCCCGCACTATGGATGAAGACAAGACACCGCCCGGAGCAGAATTACTTAGAGACACCACCAAGGTTTCCCAAATTTTCGGCAACGAGCTCAAGAGTAAAAGTGCTTGTAACTCATCCTCAAGCACAATCTTCATAGCACTTAATTGATTGATCAATGCTTCGAAATCATTCAAGTGCTCTATCATCGACCGCCCATCTTTGTATTTCATATTAACAAGCCTTCTAATTGAGAAGCCTTGTTCGAGCCCCCTTCCTCTCACACATATTCTCGCAATTTTTTCCATAACTCCCGTGCATCAACCTCTTTGCCGACATGGTGATAAATACCGAGATCGATCCACTTTCGAATAGTCCCAAATAGCTTTTTTTAAGTGCAACTTCCTCCAATTAACATCGATATTTTCTCCGGCTTGTTTTGTCCAAATTCAATTGGATCAAATAAATCCTTGCAATAAAGATGATCTTCCATCATCGGTTGCCAAATTGAATAATTCGTAGCCGTCAACTTGACCATATTGCTTGCTTTATCATCATCATCCACCATCTTGATTCCCACAAAGATTCCCGTAACACAAACCGACCGCGCTCGATACCACTTGTGGGGTTTTTACTCAACCCCTTCTAATAATGAAACAGATGAATAATAAATTCCACCAAACCACGATCTATGCACCAAATCAACACACCACAAGACACAAAAGATTTAACGTGGAAAACCCTCCAAATCGAGGTAAAAACCACGGCCAAACTCCGAACAATCCACTATGTCAACAAAGAGTACAAGATATCTCAATTTAATGAGATTCACCAACAATGAAGTAATACATAAAATACCTCTTCCAAGAACTTAGATGATCACACTAAGAACAAAGAATACTACCCCAATTGTATCAAACCCTTGCACCTCTTTTCTTGAACACCAAGAAATCACCAAAGCCTTCACCGCGAGTCTTCTGATTCAAGATCTTGTTGTTCTTCAATGTAGAGAGAAAACTTTAGAGAGATAATGCACATATTCCCTATGCGCACACTAAGCCGAACTACTCGATTCCTATTGACTCTCTAGAATACCTCTTATTTTTCTGCCTCCTAGTCGCACAACAATATCGACTCATATATATTTCTTCACTTCCTATTTTCTCTCTCGTCGATTCCTATTCAAACTCCAATTTGTTACTTTATGTGTTGGACTTTTCTATTTTTGTGGATGGGGCCCACAAAAACCAACAATTAAACAAGGGTAGCAAGCACAGCCTCTCCTACTGTTTCAAGAGCTTACTATGAGCAATTCAAGCATGATTTCTATTCATTTCTTAATGCCCGCTCTGAAGAAATAATAGCAGGATGAGGGCGAGCCGTCTTAACTTTCATGGGTAGTACTGACAATCCTTCATGTGATGAAAATTGCACACCATGGAAGATTATCTCGTTGGTACTCAATGACATAGACCAGAAGGTACCCTTCAATAGTTGTTTTCAAATACTAACAGTATCAGCAATATTGTGAACAATAATTTATTGAAATTGCTTTTATAAGTTTAGCAATGACATGTAGGGACTGATCACAGAAGCGCATATAGACTCCTTCAACTTTCCATATTATGCACCTTCTGGTGCAGAAGTACGAGACATAAATCTTGAGGAAGGGTCATTCAGGCTTATTCAACTAGAGGCCTTTGAAATCGGTTGGGACGGCAACACAGTCAATGAAGTTAATGCATTGAGTTTAAACAATCTCGGGAGAGTAAAAAATGTAACCAAAACCATAAGAGCAGTTGCAGAGCCAATGCTCTCATCTCATTTTGGAGGATCATAAGTGATGGATGCATTATTCGATAGGATCACAGAGAGCGTCACCCAACTCTATGGCAAAGAAGAACCCAAGTATTATTCTCTCACGATCATCTTGATGAAGAAGTAACGAAACCTTTTACTTCTTCTAATTATTATGTCAAACAATAAAGATTCTCCACTGTATATTTGTTAACTATAAGGCCAAAAATCACTGCCACCTAATGATATTGGACTTTGATTTATTGCATCGCGGCCTTCCTTTCACATGTTCAACAGCCTTGCTTGTATTCTAGTTAAGAGTACGTATCTGGTATTCTCTTTGATTTTGCTCTCTTTACTTTGCCATAACATATTAGATAAGTCCCTCTGCAAATTAGCAACGAGGCCATAAATTATATCCATTGAAATTGTCGATGCTCTCCTAGGTTGGATGTCTTAAGTAATTCCAAGAGTAAGGGTGCATGAAAATCAGACAGTAGAAGAACACTTTTTGATGTTGTTTAATTCAATTGGTGCCCACAGTAAGTTGTTTTATCCTTGACAACTGCTGCTGTACTGTAAATTTAATTAACATGTCTTATCAAAAAAAAAATAAAAAACTTTATTAACATGTTGACAAAGCTATAGAGTTGGCAAACAATAAACAAAAGAGAAATGCAACTGGAAAAGGAACAAAGAAACAAGGTTTTTATTTTTGTTTTTTTTTTTTTAACCTTCGGTTTGACTAATCCCACTGAGGCTAGTCGGGCAGCCTGATTCTACCCTAGAGATAGCAAGGGAATATAAATTAGCTACCAAGAATCGAACCCAAGACCTCTGCCTCAGTAAGAATTTGGTGCTCCTTTCTTTGCCACCGCACGACATCCCCCTTGGGAATACAACACAAACACCTCTTAAGTTACCAAAGATTCGTTTTGTGCACTTAACAGCTCAAAATTTCTACTAATAAAATCAATACCACCATCAATTTGCATTGAGACTAATAATATCTCAAACAGAGTAAAATCCCCAACAGTCAAAAGTTGCCAAAAGAAGAGGTAGAAATCCCATACACGACACATCTTGAAAACAAACAACTAATCTAAGTGTTAGTTTCATAATAGAATAAGTTTATTGTATATTATTGATCTATTACATGTCTCTCTATATATAAAGATGCAATTACATACAAAAAAAGAAACATCTAAATAAGGTAGCACATAATCAAAGGAGTGATTTGTGCACGACATAATTATGGGGAGTGATTTGTGCATATTTCCTAATTGCACAATATTCCTTAACACTCCCCCTCAAACTCAAAGTGGATTCGTAGAAATCAACTTGAGTTTGTCAACCAAGGCATGAAAGCGACCAGGAAGATGAGCTTTAGTGAAGATATCAGCTGTCTGATTGTAGGAGGAAACAGAAGAAAGCTGAAGAGTACCCCAAACCAGATGTTGATGGACGAAGTGACAATCATTCTCAATATGTTTTGTTCTCTCATGAAAAACATCATTGTGTATAATTTGGATCGCACTTTGGTTGTCATAATGCAAAATGGTAGCAGAAGCATATGTAACCCCCCATATATTCAAGTAACCATCGAAGCCAAATTAATTCAGAGGTAGCATCTGCAAGATCCCGATACTCAGATTCTGCGCTAAAGCGAGATGTTACTGTTTGTTTCTTGCTTCGTCAGGATACTAACGAGTTGTCCAAGAAGAAACAATAACCAATAGTAGAACACCGGTTGGTAGGATCACCAGCCCAATCTGCATCGGAGTAACCCGATAATACTAATGAAGAGTTGGTAGAGAAGCGAAGGCCATGAAATAGAGTACCTTTCACATATCAAAGGATGCGGAGAATAGCAGTGAAGTGAACAATACGGGGGGCTGACATGAACTAACTGATAACATGAGCAGCGTAAGCAATGTCCGGACGACTAACAGTAAGATAAACCAAACTCCCCACAAGCTGACGATATACGGTAGTATCTGAAAGAAGTGTACCATCTAATGGAGTCAGCTTGGTATTCGTGTCTAATAGGGTGGATGCAATATTAGTATCAGTGATCACAAAACGAGAGATCAAATCAGAAGTATATTTCACTTGTGAAAGATAGTATCCATCAGAAGTAGAAGTGACTTCAAGACCAAGAAAATAGCTCAAGTTACCCAAGTCCTTCATCTCAAAGTGACTTTTGAGATATTGTTGTAAGTCAAAAACCCCAGTTGAGTCGTCCCCGGTGATGATCATGTCATCAACATAAAGTTGGAGAACAACCATGCCCTTGTCAGGTCGTCGAGTAAACAAGGCAGAATCATAAGGACTCGACTGAAAGCCAAACTGTGTAATAGTGGAACTGAACTTTGCAAACCAGGCACGGGGAGCTTGTTTAAGCCCATATAATGCACAACGGAGATGGAAAACTTGTTTTGGAGAATGAGAGTAGCCAGGAGGTGGACGCATAAACTTTTTCTACAAGATCACCATTCAGAAAGGCATTTTTAACATCCATTTTAAACAAAGGCCAATGTCTGACAGCTGCTATAGCAATCAAACTTCGAACAGAGGTTATGATAAGTGTTCATTTAGGCATAATTCAGTATAGGTTGTTAGGTGTAATTGGACCATATTTATTTTATTTTATAGTGATAAATGCATATTTTAGGAAATTAGTGATTTATTGGAATAATATGAAAATATATATCTAATTATATTTCATTTGCGTTTTTAGGAGAAACGGAGTGCACGGTTGGATCCAAGGCGGAAAAATACTCAAAATAGAGTTTATACTTGAAGAAATCGGACACCGGAGGGTTTATGCTGGGGTGTACTCAAAAGTAGGTGAATTGAAGTTTCGGATGACACGTGTTGTGCACCCATTGGTCCGGTAGCGTCATACACAGCCGTTCACCCAATCAGAAGACGCCACGTCGCCCAGTTCCACCAACCGCATCGCGCCACGTCATCCTCACAGCTCATCGCCTCGCCAGCCGCCGTTGATTCTCCTCGGGATGCGCGTCAGCACAAATTCCCAGTTTTTTGCACGACTTACGCGAATTTTTTTTCGCACAGTGCATGCCACGTGTCGTCAGCGCATTCGTCCAGCGCGTCACCAGCTCACCATCCAGCCACTCATACGCTGTCGCATGTCGCCTAGTCAGTACTCCAGCAAGTCATCAACAGCAATCTCGGCTAATCAAAAGATGCCACGGCAACGCGCCACAGTTTCACAACCAATCACAGCGCGACACGTTAGTCGGTACCAGAATTTCAACCAATCACAGCCTGCCAAGTATCCTGACATGCACAAAACGCCCAAAACACTCTCGGACCCAAAAATCACTCCCGAAACTACGAAAATTGGGTTTTCTCACCTCCAGAGACCAAATTTGAGGTATAAATATATATTAGGACTTAGATTAAGGGGAGGAGGATATATTTTATTTTTCTTGTAGTTTAGTTTTTAATTATGTCTAGCTAGTTCCTCCATCTAGGTTGAAGGTGGATCAGTCAAGCCTGCGACTTGGGAATCTTCATGAGGTTTATTTAATTTTAATTATCATTGATTCTTCTCTATTATTTATTTTCTTTGGTATTTATTTGAGCAATTAAGGTTAAACACTAGTTTAAACCTTAATTTACATGTTAGTGAATCGTAAGCACCCGTGTTTGTGCGATAAGACCACACTAGTGGCAATTGACTTTACCAATTGATTAGAACCTTTTGGGACGGGCTAAATACCATAGGAATCTAGGCTAAATCGGGAGCACTAGTGATCCGGTTGTCTAGGTGTAGTGCCTTCACGAATCGAAGTAATGCGACTAATGCGTTAAATCTGGAGCACTAGCGATCAGGTTGCGTGTTTGGTTAGGGAAGTAGTCAACAGTCGTACCTTGGCTGCCGATATCAAGAAGTGCGAGGAACCGAGTGCGTCACCGGTTCTATAGCTGCACTAGATCATAGATTAGTTTCATACTTTTCATGAACCGACAATTAATAAATTCAATCCCAAGTTGTATGGTGAGACTGTGAAATTGAATACCTAAACTTTTCACTTTCATTAGATTTCCTCTCATTTAATTTCTGTATTTTCAATATACTTACACATTCTATCTAAAACTCTAATTTCCCTTTTTTGTATTTTTCTCACCTTAGAAAGACACCAATCTCTGTGGGATCGACCCTTTATCGCTATCTACAAAATAGTTGGTTTAGGTATATATATTTTATTGATGCGTTCGGCGCGCGTCAGGTTAGGTGGGCTACAGGGGCAAATGTCTCTTCATAGCCAATGTCGTATTCCTGTGTGTAGCCTTTAGCAACCAGACGAGCCTTATACCGCTTAATAGAGCCATCAGAGTGAGTTTTTATCTTGTAAATCCACTTGCATCCAATCGGAGTCTTGCTAGGGGGTAGTTCCACTAAGTCCCAAGTATGAGTCTTCTCTAATGCACACAATTCTTCTGACATTGCTTGCTACCAAAGGGGGTCATAACTAGCCTCTCGATATAAGGAAGGCTCATGTAAAGAAGAAATAGCAGAGAAACAATAATAATCTTTAAGGTAAGAGGGAGGTTTAGTTACCCGTTCAGAACGACGATGGGGGGACAGGAGCAGGTACAAGAGTATCAGAGGAGGCAGATTCATCGACGATGGGTGTTGGAATGGTATCACGAACATTGAGCTCATCTGAAGTGCTTGCAACAGGAGATGGGAAAAACTCGATAGACGAGTTAGTGAAAAATGGTTAAGCACAAGATGGGGAACTGTCAAACTTGGATAGGGTGGAAAACATGGTATTTTCCCAAAAAGTGACATGTTTGGAGATGCATAATCTCCAAGAAAGGGGATCCCAACACCTATAACCCTTATGTTTAATTCCATATCCGAGAAAACAACACAGACGAGAACATAGTTCAAGTTTGGTATGTTTAGAGGGGTTAAGAAGAACGAAACATATACAACTAAAAATCCAAAGATTAGAATAGTCTGGTGGTGTACCATATAATCATTTAAAAAGAGAGATGTTATTTAACCCTGGTGTAGGAAGTCGATTAATGGTAAAGACACAATTTAAAGCAGCTTCCCAAAACTTTTCAGGACAGAATGCAGAGAGAAGTTGGGCACGTACAGAGTCTAGGATATGTTGATGTTTCCTTTCAGCTTGACCATTTTGTTTGAGAGGTATACGGGCAAGAATGTTGAACAATGGTACCTTGTAGTTTAAGAAACTGAAGAAGGACAGAATCATGATATTCTAAAGCATTGTCGATACGAAGAATCTTGATTGTGTAAGCAAATTAAGTTTTGATCATATTAAGGAATATTGTGCAATTAGGAAATATGCACAAATCACTCATAGAAAACATTGAAGATGTGTGTGACCCATCAGTGACTGCAATGACAATAGAAGGACTAGCGTTAGAAGTAGACGTTGGCCTTGAATGTACCTATAGAACGAGGTCGTCGGGTTGGAAAATTAGGCAAAATATGACCGCGCTCATGACAATAGCAACATTCAACCGTAGGACAATTAGCAGACAAATGGCCTGTTCGTTTACAATTCTTACAATAAGGTGCGGTAGATTTTGACCATGATTGGGTGGTTGCAAAGGCCACTTCTGATGAAGGGCTGGAATTGACCAAGCCAAGACAAATTTCTTCAAACAAAATTTCTTTCACAGCTGCATCAAGAGAAGGCAAAAGATCACGATGCAGGAGGGCCGCTCGGACTGATTCATATTCAGGGCGAAGTGCCATGAGAACTTGAATAAAATAAAGGTGGTATTTGCTAATCTCAGCTTGTTGCAACTGGTTCCAGATTGGCTGAATGAGTGCTAAGAAATCATTGATGGATTGACCAACTTCTTGTTTCAAACTATTCAAAGTGGTGAACAATTGATAATATTATGCCAAATCAGAAGTTTCGTATCTAACAGACAAAAAATCCCAAATTTCTTTGGCCATTCCAAAATCAACAAACTGAATATGAATAGAAGGAGTAGATGTATTACAAAACCAAGTGATGATTTAATGATTCTTTCTGTCCCAGTCATCAAATCGGTCAAGAAATTTGGCTTGTGTTTCTGTGGTATCCTTTTCTAGTTTAGGATTGTCTCCGGTTACGATTCGCCAAAGTTTTCGACCAATCAAAAAACTTTTTATCCGTTAAGGCCAAAGTGTATAGTTTGAACCATCAAGAATCAAAGAGATGGGTTGTGGGACTTCACTCTTTTCCATTAAAACAATACGTGATAGGCAATGCTTGAGCAGACAAGGATGCGCTGATGAGGCAGACAAAGAGGACAGAATTCAGATTGACTTCGATCTGGAATTCTAAACAACAGAGTTGACGGATTAGTGCACGGTTAACGAGACAACAAAATAACTAAACAACGGAGTCGACGGAACGATTAACGGAGCATAGTCGGCGGAACGATTAACGGAGCATAGTCGGCGGAACGACTATCAGAGCGGAGTCATTGGAATGACTATCGAAGCAGATTCGACAAAATGTCTAGCGGAGCATAGTCGATGGAACGACTATTGGAGTTATGTCTTGCACAACCAGCGAGGAGAGAGTTGTGTCTCGCACAACTAATATAGATCAATTTGTGTCTCGCACAACCAGAGAAACCCACAATTAGGGCTCTGATACCATGTTAGTTTCAGAATAGAATAAGTTTATTGTATATTATTGATTTATTACATGTCTCTATATAAAGAGATGCAATTACATACAAAAAAAGAAACATCTTAATAAGGTAGCACATAATCAAGGGAGTGATTTGTGCACGACATAATTATAAGAGTGATTTGTGCATATTTCCTAATTGCACAATATTCCTTAACACTAAGCTAAGCACAACCACCATTAACAACAAATCACAAAAACTAAAAAGCATGAACAACATGAGATGGATAGTCAGGATTGAGATTTGTACAAGAAAACATAGAATTAGTCCCATTCCAATTCACCAAAAATTGAATCGAATCGCAGATTCAGGGCACATCTAGATATACCTGAAATTGATGTGGATCGATCGAGAGTCGTTCATCGTCAACGAGACTTGGAAGACCACAAGCCCTTGAATTGGAGAAACATATCCTACATTATTATATTGTCTTGGTTCCATCGAGGAGCTGAAAAAACAATAGTTCCGCAGTTTTTAATGTTTTTTTTTTTTGAAGAAACCGCAGTTAATGAGTTTATTAACCAATCTATGTCCATTTCATGGTTAAAATCTGAAGTTATACTTCCATGGCCTCCTAGGTTTTCTTTTTTCTATTAGGTTATGTTTTACCTCAATTTTTTTTGGTGCTATATCTTTTCTCAATTTATATCTAGTTTCAAGATACATGTTGTTGCCAACCATGGTTATAGAGTTATATTCAGGTTTTTATTTTCTTGCCTCCCTTTCTCTCTCCAAAATTTCTTCATTAGGTTGTCTAATGTGGTGCAATAGTCAAGTCCACTATCAGTCCAGCATCAATGGCAGTAACTCAGATACCCTTGACTATCATCAAAAATAAAAAAACTCTATATTATATTTGTGACGGCCCCAAATTTCCAATGCATTTGGGTACGCCCGGCCTAGACTCGTACAGGTCCCGAGTCAGTTCCTCAGCGAATCTGACGAGCCTAGTCAGCCTCAAATTATCAAAATTTCAAGATTTATGAAAGAGTTATTGCAATTATAACACAGCGGAAGCAAAATCAAATTCTAATCAAATATTGGGAAATAACTCAATCAAAGGGAAATTAGGAATCTATATAAATGTGGGAAACCCCGATGTAGTCATATCCACGTCAACAAAATGGATTGATGGAATCCACCTCAAAACATATTCACCAGTTCCAAAACAAACATATATATAAACGTCATACAAAATGAAATAAACATGAGCCTACATCTCGGTACCTCACGTCCAGCTGCTCACAAAAAGTCTCCTAGGCAAGGTCCCTTGCCCCTACTGCTCTCCGTCCTATCTGCACCCACCGTCACAAACTAGACGGTGAGCAACTAAGAGAAATCGAAAGTAAATCCAGAAGAATATAACAATAATTCATGAAATAACAAACAAGACAGTCTAAATATCATGCGGGAATGGAAAGACGGGAATTTAAATAAACAAGTTGCATGAAAGACAGACTGGAAAACAAACGCAATCAAAACATGTGTGCCTTACGAGTAAAAAGAGGCCATAAGTGGTCTATATTCCACAACAATACCACAACAATCCACAACAATCCAGTACATGGTATCACACAATCACTAGGGGTGGTCAAACACTCGTGCGCTCGAGTGCCCGTGTTTTATCCCTTCTAGTGCAGGTCGCATGTACCTTCGAGACACACACTTATGCCAAGAACACACATACAAGGAATATAGAATGGAAAGCCAATAATTTGATGATAACAAACACAAGAAAATGAAAATGAATCACATGATATTTTCTTAGCTGGCTTACTAACGTACAAATGTTTTTTAAGGCAAGTGTACTTACCTGATCTATCGAAATCCGTGTATAACACTCCCACGACTCCTAACGCGTATCCCCGAGTTTTTCGTTACCTGACAAGTTGGAAATTCGTATTAATAGGTCAAGTCATTTACTAAAACTAGGTTTAAACTTATCATTTTCCCCAATGTTTTGAATGACTCGAACGACACGACAATTTACTCGATAAATGAATACTATCTCTCTTTTGGGTTTGGAAAACACAATATATATGAATCTCATCGCGAATCATGGGCTCGACTCAGTCTTATGTAAGTCATGTCATAGTCTCGAGGATCCGCGACATGACCACGACGTCATAGCCATTCATCGCCATGCGATGCTTCAATACCAACCAATACTCAAGCATAACTCTTCATGAAAGCCGAACTGACATATACAAACGAGCATGGAACTTCGTTGGTGTTGTCCGATGTTGGAGGAAGGGTTATCGTGGCATGGGTAATGCCGGGAAAACCCTCCACTAGTTCGGAAGTTTCGTCAACACACATAAATTACGACTTGACGACGGCAACACATGAAATCACGTCAAAACGTCTTAATAAAATTGTTTCGGACTTAATCAAGGGCTGCGAGATGTCAACCAATGTTAGGTGAGATCTCGACAACCTTCGCTGGTCATGGTTCGACCGGTAGGACCGCCGCTAAATGGCGGTTTCTGGCGAGGCTTCAATATACAAAACACATGAAATAATGACATTTTAAACTTGAAATGAAACTGTTGTGGCCACTCTTAGGGCTGTGCACGTATGAGTTTGGTGGGGTCCCCGACAGCGTCCCAGTCATGGTGGTCCAAGGCGGCGCCGCCGGTGAGGTGGTTTTCCGGCGAGAGGGTAAAAACCCTATAAACCAACTTAATGTGTGTACACTAGTAGGGACTTTGCATGGGTCATGAGGAGGTTGCTCCGGACGGCCGGTCGGACTCCGGTGAGTCACCGGAGGTCGCCCACAACCGGTCCTCGTCACGGCATCCACCACAACAGCCCACATGCACACAGAACATAACAAAATCGAGAGAAAGCACACAAAAGAGAGACAGAGAGAGGGAATGAGAGAGTGAGAGAGCTCCGACGAGGGAGTGAACCCCGACCACCACTGTCATGCAACAGTTAAGAGAGAGACAGAGAGAGAGAGAGGAAAACCGAGAGGAAAGAGAGAGCTCGAGAGTATACAAGAGAGAGAGATCGTGAGAATGAATGAGAGAACGAGAGAGGGAAGGAGGTAGGAGGATCTCCGGTGGGATTCTCGGCCACCCCTGAACCTCCGGTAACAGGCAGTGAGCACAGCCAGACGGGGAGGTGAGTGAAACCGAGAGGGGAGTAGTGCATGACCGAGAGAGAAACGACCGAGAGGGAAGAGAGAGAAACGGAGAGCACATACCTCCGGTCGACAGCACCCTCCGGCAGTCCGTTTCGGTCGTCGGCGACGAGCCTGGGGCGGTGGTGAGGTTGGAGAGTGAGAGAGGCCGTGAGGAGAGTGAGAGAGATGAAGACCGTGAGAGAGATGAGTGAGAATGTGTTTAATGAGATGGGAGAGGGTGAGGTGAGTGACGTGAGGTGAGTGTTGTTTTATTTTAGTGTGTGTGACGTGAGATGAGTGGGGGGGTGTAAGAGTGTGATGTGAGTGATGGGAGTTGGTGGGGTGTGAGATGTGAGTGATGGGAGTGAGTGGGGTGTGAGATGTGAGTGATGGGAGTGAGTGGGGTGTGAGATGTGAGTGATGGGGTTAGGTGAGTATTTAAAATTTGAATAGGTATGGTAGGAATAGTGGTGTGTGTTCTAGTTGTGTCCACCCATTTTTTACCAACCCACACGTCTCAAAATTTAACCCAAGGGTTCCCCGACCCATCTTACCTCATCGACCCGTATGTTCCCATCACGTGCACACTTTTACTTTTATCTCACACAATTGAACTATATAATTGTTAAATTATTATTTTAATTATCCTTTTACTGTATTTTCTCCCCCGGTTACCTAGGCGGGACCTCACTCTTTTTTTTTTGAAAATTGCCTGAACGGCCCGTGACACACCTTTAAACTATAATATTATTACACTCATCAAAGAATCATAAAATTACCTCAGTGTCGACTCCCAAGGTTCGAAATACAGTCCAAGTATCGCGTGGCCGAGTCACGGTCCTGACACGTGTCACACAAGTCAGGTTAGAAATCGAGGGATGTTACAGTCTCCCCCACTTATTAGAATTTCGACCTCGAAATTTACTAATAAGTAAACTAAACTTCAAACTTACCGGAATCAAATAGATAGGGAAAGTGCTCTCGCATGTATGACTCTAGCTCCCAAGTTAACTCCTCGTCTCCGTGGAATTGCCATTTCACGAGAACGGAAGGGATTTCCTTGTTCCTCAGTGTCTTGACTTTACGGTCGACAATTTGAATTGGCTACTCCTCGTAAGTGGCATCGTCTTGCAACTCGATCTGACTCAGGTCCACTGTTGGTCGCCGCTCTCCGCCTGACTTGTCTAGTCGAAGCATTGAAATGTGAAATACTGGATGAACACCGACGAGCGCTGGCGGTAACTCAAGCTGGTAAGCAACCTTACCGACCCTCTTCACAACTTTGAAGGGACCGATAAATCTAGGAGCAAGCTTCCCTTTGATTCCGAACCATTTGCGACCCTTCAGAGGTGAGACTTTCAGGTATACATAGTCTCCCACATCGTAATGAAGCTCATCGTGATACTGATTATAGTATTTCTTTTGCCGCTCCTGAGCACTCTTAAGCCTCTGACGAATCTGTCGTACCTTCTCAGTGTGATCAACAACAGTCTCGAATCCAACTGTCACAACATCCTCTGGCTCAGCCCAGTAAGAAGGTGATCTACAAGGCCTGCCATAGAGCACCTCAAACGGTGCCATACCGATACTCGCCTGATAACTGTTGTTGTAAGCAAATTCACACAAATGAAGGTACTCTTCCCATGACCCGTCGTATTCCAAAACACACATCCTGAGCATGTCTTCTAACACCTGTATCAACCTCTCGGACTGCCCGTCTGTCTGTGGATGGAACGCCGTACTCAACTCTAGTCTAGTGCCGAACTGAGCCTGCATGCTCTGCCACAATAACGAAGTAAACTACGCCCCTCGATCTGACACAATCGACAACGGAACTCCGTGTAGTCTGACAATCTCACGCTCGTAAAGAATGCTCAGTCTGTCAACTCGGTGTGTAGTGGATACTGGTATGAAATGAGCAGATTTCGTCAATCGGTCCACAATCACCCAGATGCTATCATGACCACGAGGAGATCGGGGTAAGCCACTGACGAAATCCATAACAATGTGCTCCCACTTCCATCGAGGAATAGGTAGGGGCTGCAGCAATCCTCCAGGCCGTCGATGCTCAGCCTTCACACGCTGGCATATCTCACACGCTCTAATGAATTCCGACACATTGGATTTCATCCCTGGCCACCAAAAGAGACGTCACATATCAGCGTACATCTTGGTCTGACCCGGATGCACAGAAAATCGAGAACGGTGAGCCTCCTGAAATATCTCGGTGCGTAAGTTAGCCGCCAATGGAATCCACAGTCGCCCACGATACCTCAAGCAAGAGTCCGTCGACCGACTCCAATCTGGATGTTCTAGACTATCTGCTATCTCACTGAATTGCTGGTACGACTCATCGCCCTGCTGTCCCTCGAGAACAGTCTGCAGTGAAACGGTCTGCAACCTCATCTGACAACAAATCTGTGTCCTGGTAATCATCGGTACGTCCGCTGAACTTATCAACTCGGCTACCTCAAGAAGACCATACTCGTGGGTCATCTGACATATGACCACCTCAGCATCAGATCCTCTATGGCTCAAGGCATCAGCAACCACGTTAGCTTTTCCCGGATGATACTCTAACGAGAAGTCATAGTCCTTCAAGAACTCTAGCCAACGTCTCTGGCTCAGGTTCAGTTCTTTCTGAGTGAATAAGTACTTCAAGCTCTTGTGGTTTGTGAACAACTCGAAACGTACGCCATACAAGTGGTGCCTCCAAATATTCAATGCAAACACTATTGCAGCCAACTCTAAGTCGTGTGTCGGGTAGTTCCTCTCGTGAACCTTCAGCTGTCGAGATGCATAAGCGATAACTCTGGCCTCTTGCATCAGCACACAACCCAAACCAACCTTCGACGCGTCAGTGTACACGACTAAGTCTTTCCCGGTCTCAGGCAGTGCTAGGACAGACGCGGTAGTTAATCTCTCCTTCAAAGTGTTAAACGTCCATTCACACTCATCATTCCAATCAAACTTTGCATTCTTCTGAGTCAGTTTCGTCATTGGTGAAGCTATTTTGGAGAAATCCTGTACGAATCGGCGATAGTATCCCGCTAATCCCAAAAAACTGCGAACTTGCGTGACGGTAGTCGGCGTAGGCCATTCAATCACTGCTCTAACCTTCTCTGGATCAACAGCAACACCGGTAGCTCCAACAATATGCCCAAGGAATCGGACTTCTGACAACCAAAACTCACACTTGCTGAACTTGGCAAACAATCGATGATCTCTCAAAGTCTGCAACACTGCTCGTAGATGTCCCTCGTGCTCCTCACGAGTCCTAGAATAGATAAGGATGTCGTCTATGAACACAATCACGAACCGATCAAGATATTCCCTTATCACACGATGCATGAGATCCATGAACATCGCTGGTGCATTAGTTAAGTCGAACGGCATGACTGTAAACTGAAAATGACCGTATCTCGTGCTGAACGCCGTCTTTTCTTGATCTTCAGCCCTAATCCCTGAGCTGGTGATAGTCTGACCTTAGATCTATTTTCGAGAACCACTGCGCTCCTGTCAACTGATCAAACAAATCATCAATGCGCGGCAACGGATATTTGTTCTTCATTGTAATTCGGTTCAGCTGGCGATAATCTATGCATAGCCTCAAACTACCATCCTTCTTCTTCACAAATAGTACTGGTGCTCCCCACGGCGACATACTCGGACTGATGAAGCCCGGCTCTAATAACTCATCTAACTGGCTCCTCAACTCCTCAAGCTCTCTGGGTGCCATACGGTAGGGTGGTATCGAAATCGGCTTAGTCCCCGGGACAAGGTCAATAATAAAGTCAATCTCCCTCGGCGGTGGTAATCCTGGCAAATCCTCTGGAAACACATCTAGGAAGTCGCACACAACTGGTACCTCCGAAAAACAAATCTCCTGTTTCGCCCCAGTGCTCATGACACTCGCAACAATCTCAATCCCGCCACTCGTAGCTTCCCTGCCTCTGGTGATAGGAAGTAGCGATGTTGTACCCTGAATGCTGAGCTCCGAACCATCTACTAACGGAATCGTGATTCTCTTCTCATAACAACTAATGTGAGCATGAAACGATCCCAACCAATCCATGCCCAATAAGGCATCGAACTCTAAAAACTCGAGCACTCTCATATCCACTGGTAACTCATAACCCCCTATCTCTACCGGAATATCGAGGCACAACAAATTTGGGTAAATCTTATCCCCAGCAGCGGTGCTAAGGATGAGGGGTTTACTAAGCCTAACAGGTTTCAAACCTAGCTTATCTACCATGCGACCAGCAATAAATGAAACAGTGGAACCGGAATCGAACATGGTATACATGGAAGTACCACAAATAGAAATCATACCCTCGACAAGGTTTCGGGATGCCCCCCGGTCGGGCTCAGCATGCCCGCCGAACGCGTTTCTCTCGATGCCGATGATGCCGTGGCGGTACTCTTGGTGGTTGAGGGCACTCCTCTCGTATGTGACCGACCTTTCCGCACCTGAAACAAGTGCGGGTATCCTGCGATCCCTGAGTCTGGCTCTGGCCTCGTCCCTGTGCGGAACTTTGTGTCTGAGTCTGACCAGACCTCTGTGTCCTCCTCTGCCTGTCTCCTCGATCGGTACCCCTATTCTCAATAGTCTATCTCTCGTGATCGTCGTCCCGATCGATCAGGCGTGGTGGATGACTGGCAAAACTTGGTACTGGTGGAGCAGTATGTGTCGGACGAGTAGTCGACTGTGCAACGGACCCTACGCTCTGAGTCCTACGATCACGAAAATTCCACCTATTCTTCTTCCTCTTCTTGACCTGATGGTGCTCCTCCAATCGGACTCTTGTCTGACCGGTCTGCTCTCCTCTGGGTGAGTAAGTAGGTAACCCTCTCGAGCTAAACTCCGCTCGTATGCAATCTGTAAGTCTCCGGCTGCGTAATGACTACGGAACCACTGATCGCAGGTAACAAACCCTCAGTGAAATAATAGACTCGATCAGTCTCGGTGTCCGCCGATCCTCCAGCATAAGGTAACAATGATGAGAATCTACCCATGTACTCCATCACTGACTCATTAGCGCCCTGCCTCAACGCCATGAACTCATTCCTCTTTGCTCGAAGCACAGTCGGTGGAAAGTATTTCTGATTAAACTGGGTCTTGAAGTCGATCCAGTCTCTCAGAACACCTCTGGTAGTAATGATCGTCGTCCACCAATCATCTACCTCTCCATGTAACATCGACGAAGAGATAGTCGCTCGCATGTGGTCCTCCGTGGCAATGATCGAATGGATCTTCTCATGATTCTTCAGGAATAACTCTGCTGCTCTAACATCAGTGCCACCATAGAACTTCATAGGATCATGTCTCTTAAATTCCCTCCACTACTTCGCCTCAGCAGTGGCTCCCAGACTCTTTGATGGAGTCGTAACTAGATTAACCTCTGCAGTAACTGTTGGTGTAGCAGGCGTCTCTGTCGCTCGAGCTATCTCTATCGATAAAGAATGTGTCTCCGCCTCGATTTGCGTGTCAGGTGCAACAACAGCTCCCTCAGGTACTGCCTCTAATGGAATCGGAGCCGTAGATGCCGCGGCAATCGGGGTCTCTGCCCCTCGGGTAGTAGTATGTGGCAATGGTGTAGTCGGAGTCGATGGTGTAGCGGTAGCTGGTACGAGTGTCCTCAACAGTCGTAACATTTCCTGTAGCTACGAATCTTGCGTCGTAACTCTTTGAGTCAAGGCATGAACATCATCCGCACTAGCATATCGTATGCCGGATGTTCCGCTATCGTCGCCCTGACCGGTCTGATCCGCCATCGTCGTCTGAATCAAGAGAACGAACTTTTCGGATCAGTCTATAGCTACCGTATACTATAATAATACACATAGCAATCATAATATGTATTAACATAATTCGACTCAACCCATTCCTTCCCCAATTAAGTTCCTACAGGGTCATAGGGTTTCCACTTCTAAGTTCGACCGTTCCTAACTTCCGCTGGTTGAAATGGCTTGTGTTTTATGAATTTAAATCAAGAGTCAGGTCTATATAACCTTGTGCTCTGATACCAACTGTGACGGCCCCAAATTCCCAATGCATTTCGGTACGCCCCGCCTAGACTCGTGTAGGTCCCGAGTCAGTTCCTCAGCGAATCTGATGAGCCTAGTCAGCCTCAAATTATCAAAATTTCAAGATTTATGAAAGAGTTATTGCAATTATAACACAGCAGAAGCAAAATCAAATTCTAATCAAATATTGGGAAATAACTCAATCAAAGGGAAATTAGGAATCTATATAAATGTGGGAAACCCCGATGTAGTCATATCCACGTCAACAAAATGGATTGATGGAATCCACCTCAAAACATATTCCCCAGTTCCAAAACAAACATATATATAAACGTCATACAAAATGAAATAAACATGAGCCTACATCTCGGTACCTCAAGTCCAGCTGCTCACAAAAAGTCTCCTAGGCAAGGTCCCTTGCCCCTACTACTCTCCGTCCTATCTGCACCCACCGTCACAAACTAGACGGTGAGCAACTGAGAGAAATCGAAAGTAAAGCCAGAAGAATATAACAGTAATTCATTAAATAACAAACAAAACAGTCTAAATATCATGCGGGAATGGAAAGACGGGAATTTAAATAAACAAGTTGCATGATAGACAGACTGGAAAACAAACGCAATCGAAACATGTGTGCCTTACGAGTCAAAAGAGGCCATAAGTGGTCTATATTCCACAACAATACCACAACAATCTAGTACATGGTATCACAAAATCACTAGGGGTGGTCAAACACTCGTGTGCTCGAGTGCCCGCGTTTTATCCCTTCTAGTGCAGGCCACATGTACCTTCGAGACACACACTTATGCCAAGAACACACATATAAGGAATATAGAATGGAAAGCCAATAATTTGATGATAACAAACACAAGGAAATGAAAATGAATCACATGATATTTTCTTAGCTGGCTTACTAACGTACAAATGCTTTTTAAGGCAAGTGTACTTACCTGATCTATCGAAATCCGCGTATAACACTCCCGCGACTCCTAACGCGTATCCCCGAGTTTTTCGTTACCTGACAAGTTGGAAACTCGTATTAATAGGTCAAGTCATTTACTAAAACTAGGTTTAAACTTATCATTTTCCCCAATGTTTTGAATGACTCGAACGACACGACAATTTACTGGATAAAGGAATACTATCTCTCTCTTGGGTTTTGAAAACACAATATATATGAATCTCATCGCGAATCATAGGCTCGGCTCAGTCTTATGTAAGTCATGTCATAGTCTCGAGGATCCGCGACATGACCACGACGTCATAGCCATTCATCGCCATGCGATGCTTCAATACCAACCAATACTCAAGCATAACTTTTCATGAAAGCCGAACTAACATATACAAACGAGCATGGAACTTCGTTGGTGTTGTCCAATGTTGGAGGAAGGGTTATCGTGGCATGGGTAATGCCGGGAAAACCCTCCACTAGTTCGGAAGTTTCGTCAACACACATAAATTACGACTTGACGACGGCAACACATGAAATCACGTCAAAACGTCTTAATAAAATTGTTTCGAACTTAATCAAGGGCTGCGAGATGTCAACCAATGTTAGGTGAGATCTCGACAACCTTCGCTGGTCATGGTTCGACCGGTAGGACCGCCGGCAGTGGCGGTTTCCGGCGAGGCTTCAATATACAAAACACATGAAATAATGACATTTTAAACTTGAAATGAAACTGTTGTGGCCACTTTTAGGGCTGTAGGACCCACGTATGAGTTTGGTGGGGTCCCCGACAGCGTCCCAGTCATGGTGGTCCGGCGGTGGCGCCGCCGGTGAGGTGGTTTTCCGGCGAGAGGGTAAAAACCCTATAAACCAACTTAATGTGTGTACACTAGTAGGGACTTTGCATGGGTCATGAGGGAGGTTGCTCCGGGACGGTCTGGAGTCCGGTGAGTCACCGGAGGTCGCCCACAACCGGTCCTCGTCACGGCATCCACCACAACAGCCCACATGCACACAGAACATAACAAAATCGAGAGAAAGCACACAAAAGAGAGACAAAGAGAGGGAATGAGAGAGTGAGAGAGCTCCGACGAGGGAGTGAACCCCGACCACCACTGTCATGCAACAGTTAAGAGAGAGAGAGAGGAAAACCGAGAAGAAAGAGAGAGCTCGAGAGTATACAAGAGAGAGAGATCGTGAGAATGAATGAGAGAACGAGAGAGGGAAGGAGGTAGGAGGACCTCCGGTGGGATTCTCGACCACCCCTGAACCTCCGGTAACAGGCAGTGA
Source organism: Stephania japonica (assembly GCA_039657345.1). Taxonomy (NCBI): domain Eukaryota; kingdom Viridiplantae; phylum Streptophyta; class Magnoliopsida; order Ranunculales; family Menispermaceae; genus Stephania; species Stephania japonica. Next base: position 8,370,690 of record CM077559.1, on the reverse strand, counting down.
GCACAGCCAGACAGGGAGGTGAGTGAAACCGAGAGGGGAGTAGTGCATGACCGAGAGAGAAACGACCGAGAGAGAAAAGACCGAGAGGGAAGAGAGAGAAACGGAGAGCACATACCTCCGGTCGACAGCACCCTCCGGCAGTCCGTTTCGGTCGTCGGCGACGAGCCTAGGGCGGTGGTGAGGTTGGAGAGTGAGAGAGGCCGTGAGGAGAGTGAGAGAGATGAAGACCGTGAGAGAGATGAGTGAGAATGTGTTTAATGAGATGGGAGAGGGTGAGGTGAGTGACGTGAGGTGAGTGTTGTTTTATTTTAGTGTGTGTGACGTGAGATGAGTGGGGGGGTGTAAGAGTGTGATGTGAGTGATGGGAGTGGGTGGGGTGTGAGATGGGAGTGATGGGAGTGAGTGGGGTGTGAGATGTGAGTGATGGGGTTGGGTGAGTATTTAAAATTTGAATAGGTATGGTAGGAATAGTGGTGTGTGTTCTAGTTGTGTCCACCCATTTTTTACCAACCCACACGTCTCAAAATTTAACCCAAGGGTTCCCCGACCCATCTTACCTCATCGACCGGTATGTTCCCATCACGTGTACACTTTTACTTTTATCTCACACAATTGAACTATATAATTGTTAAATTATTATTTTAATTATCCTTTTACTGTATTTTCTCCCCCGGTTACCTAGGCGGGACCTCACTCTTTTTTTTTTGAAAATTGTCTGAACGGCCCGTGACACACCTTTAAACTATAATATTATTACACTCATCAAAGAATCATAAAATTACTTCGGTGTCGACTCCCAAGGTTCGAAATACAGTCCAGTATCGCGTGGCCGAGTCACGGTCCTGACACGCGTCACACAAGTCAGGTTAGAAATCGAGGGATGTTACAATATCAATGCAATGACGAACTCCTATGTGCCTATCAACTAAAAGTCTAATATTTATTAAGAAAACACTAGGATGACTTGGTGATGAGACACCTGGGATGGACACATCGATGTGTATGTGCACATATCCTGATGCGCGAATGGATGAACACTATCACTGAGTATCCATTTCGGGTCACCCTAACATTATGAGATTTGGACGTTGTCAATGGAAATGCAAAACCTTCCCGTACTAATGTATATGTTCTTTTTTCTTTTTTTTGAGGTCTCTTAAAGAATAGTCAGGAATATTTTTATTTGGACTTTACTAGAATGACACCCCCTAGAAGTCACACCATAACACACATCCCCCATAACCAACCATCTATGACTACCTCGGGATGCGAACTTATGTATATTGAGATTCAAAACACAATTGGATAGGGGGTATACATTATGGTTTGACTTTAGAGGTGTGTGTTCTAACATTTATCTTTTTATTTTTATATTTTCACATGACAATACTCAACCCTAAACCCTAATCCCACCACAATTGTTGGTTACCAAAGGTCATTATAGACCGTTTCGTTGAAATTAAATGTAAGGTGTAGAGATCGACTTAGTTGAGCCTTGTCTTTAATGAGATAGTATTTTTATTGAAGGTGATTTGTTTAAGTACTCACCTTTTGGTATTACACTTTTTTAAAGCACATAAAAGTGGGTTAAAACTTAAAAGTCATAAATATTTATAGTTATTGTTCAACTACTATTACATTGTTTACTTTATCAATAATTGAGGGGTAGATTTGACTTTTTCTTGTTTTCAAAGTAAGGCTTATCTAAATTATTTCTCTAAGCATGAGCATAAGTAATTTGGTAAGACCTCAGAGCATCTCCAAGGGGGCTGTGGATTGGGGTAGGATGTGTGCCACTTAGGACAGAATGCACATTGGTGTGAAAAAGTCTTCTCCAATGGGGATGTGGATTGAGAATGTGCAGATGACGTGGCATAGAAAAGGGTAAACACTGTCTACCGCATCCTCTAGAAATAGAGGGTGCAATAGACAGTGTCTACATTGCCAACTCATCAAAATAACCATAAAGGAAGACCAAAATATCCGAAACTCGAAAAATCAAAAAATAGTCGGCACTCCAAAATCACTTTCGTTTCTTTTTCATCATTTTTTTCGTTTCTTTATTCATATAGATTTGAAGATAATTATAATGAATATGATAAGATAAATACAAATTTAAAAACTTTAGTTATCTAGTTGACAAAAAAAAAAAAAAAAAAAAAACTTTAGTTATCTGTTTGTTATATTAAGATAAGATAATATTTTTTAATTATGTGATTTTACAAATACGTATATAGATAAAAACATAAATGTGTCTTCAAAAGAAAAAAACACAATTGTTCTCTTTTTTTATAAGAAACGGGACTATTTTATTAATTAATATGAATAATTTTTACATATGGTACATATTTACAATTGTTCATTTTTTTAATATAAAAAATATTACCACTTCTTATTATAAAACATATGTACAGGGCTTTAAAAAAATAAGGGTACGGACTTTAAAACTATATATTCTTATTTAATTTCTATTTATATAAAAATGGTTTATAATTAATATAATTTTTTTGTCAAAAAAAAGAAATCAATTTCTTAATTTTTAAGTTTATTATTCAATAACTATTTATAATGGTTTTTTTTTAAAAAGAAGTCGCCACCTCATCAATTGAAGGAGGCAATCCACATTGTGCATTGGAGAGCATTTTTCGACTTCAATGTCTATTTCAGCCAGACATCCTCTCCACGCTGCTGACATGGCATGAATTCACAGCTACAATCCCCATTTACCATTAGAGATGCTCTCAGTCTCATCAAAACCCTCACTTGCAATTACACCAATTATTAGGGTTTTACCAAGTTCCGAACAAATTAGGGCTTTTGGTAACAGGGAGACATGCCGGAAAATGGAGAACTTGGGTAAAGGACGATCCTTTTTCTCTTGATTTCAAACTTTCTACACTTATTTTGATGCGAGATTGTTTTGTTGATGGTGTGTAGGGATTCGATTTGTTCCAACAATGAAGTGGTGTTGGAGGAGGACGACGCGGCGGATTGGGTATACAGAGGAGAAGGCGCTGCCAATGTTGTTCTTGGTTACGCCGGATGCTCCCCTGCTTTTGTATGGTTTGCATTTTATGACTGTTTTTAATCACTCATTTGATAATGGTTGAGACAAGTGTTTAATCTAATCTAATTGGAGGAGAATCATGGTGTGTGTGTGTGTGTATCCTAGATGGCTATTTTTGCGAAATTGCGGTAATTTGCGTCTTAGATGGTTCATATCATTGATGTGAAATGTCGCATAAGCGGCTCATCTTTCGTTAGTTTTTTCGACATTGCATTTGAATTGCCAGTAATCATTTGTTCTTCAAATCCTAATTATGCAACAACAACTGATTTGTTTGATCAATTCATAAAGAGTGACAACAGTTTTACGCTGGCTGTCAATCTATCGCAAACCCTCCCCCAATTTCGAGGAATGGAAAGTGTGCTTCAAGTTGTCCTCCTTTATCGAGACGTGGGACCGGCTATGTAGCGCATGTAATGCTCTACATAGGTCGAGTTCCTGATTATCTTGTATGATTATTGATTAATTGCCCCATTGTCTTAAGGGGTCTTTTGGGGTTTAAAACTTGAAATCAGTGATTAAGCGAGACGAAAGTGAATGGTAGTGTACCATTTGTAAGAGCTGGACTGGTTTAGCTTGGTGGACTGTATTGAAGTTTATAAGTAATTCGAATGCAAAAGTCTAATAATGCATTGGTTGTTATAGGTTGGAAAAGTAATTCGAATACAAAAGTCTCCGAGAAGCACAGAAAAATGTACAGCTGAAACCTCAACTCTGTCTACTATTGAGAATCTTGTATGGAAAGAGTACATCAAGTCGTCTACTTCCAAGGAAACTGCTCAGCAACTATTTGTGCAGAATGTAATGGTTCCGCGTTTAGGATCCGGACATGTTGATGCTGGGGTATGTCATTTAGGTATTGTTATTTATTTCTGAAAAAGTTGTAGATATGTGACTGAATGTGGAGGTTCTTATTTCTGTTCCTTGATAGCCTTGGTGAACTTTGTGACTGCTATTTTGAAGAATGGTCTTAATATCAAGTAAATGTTTTTAGCCGGTTTAGAACTTGGCTAGTGTTTTTTTTTTTCAAGGTAGGGAGTTTCTTATGTAAGGCACAATTGTGTTTGGTGAAATTATTTTATATTTTTAATGAGACATTGTGATGTAATAATATTATACCATCTGTATCAAAAACAAAGATTTCACCGCTTATTCTCGAAGAACAGGATCTGGTTCAGGATTGCCATTTTTTTATTCCAAGTTTTCTCTGAAATTGATTTTTTTTTCTTCGTTTTATGCTTTTTTGTTTGTTTTGTTCTTTTTTTTTTTCTGGCTTCATAGTTTCCATACTGAGGCTCGGTGCATCAAGTCCTTAGTGTTTACAATTTCTTTTCTTTAGGACCCTTATGCATGTTAAACACTGCAATCTGACATTACTTGCACATGGCAGATGCATGTTCCTGTGTCAAGGGTTTTTTTAGAAACTGTAGAAAAGAATATTCTTAGTCAGCGTCCTCCCTGGAGAGTTGAAGGTGGCAAAGTAAATACGTTGAGCGACAATGCACTTCTTATATCTGATCATTCAATTTTTCCTCATGGTAATTATCGGCTTTCATATTCCTTAATTAAAATTTTTTTTTTTTGTCTGTGTTATCACCCGGGCTATAAAGGTATTGAATCATTTCTCATGGCTACAAGTCATTGAGTATCAAAGCTTGCAAAAAAGAAAAAAACTATACGTGGTGGTGATATTGAAACTTTCTGGAAGCATTCAACCTGCAATAGACTTACTTTGAAAATTATATATTTAAACGAGTCTTATGGCATGTCCAATTATTAGATGTGGAAATGGTTTCTGATACATATTTTCATAGTCCTTATGTAATGGTTTTATATGTTCTCTCTTTTTTTTTTTTCGGTAGAAATGAATTATTTGAATAAAAATGTTATATATGTCCACTAAAAATATTGTTAAATTTAGAATAAGTTGAACCCTTTCTTAGCATTTGGTCTTTGAACTATTGAGGTTACAAATGTGAAAAACAACTGAACTTCATTTTCAATTAAATTGGTGCTGTTGCTCAAATGGGACTTTGTTGTTTAGAGCTTCTTTCATCACCGGATGCTATTAAGTCATTTTTCTTCATTTCAGGTGGCCATCAAGAGGCACGTTGCATATCAATTGAAATAAAGGTGTTGTCTAACCTTATTATAGCTTTTATGCATGTACACCAACTTGTTCGGTTCGAGCTGATGGATGAGTTAGGGTTTTTTTAATATTTCTTTCTGATTGTTTGAATTAAAAGAACAGCCAAAATGTGGATTTCTTCCATGTTCAAGGTTCATAGCTGAAGACAATGATACTAAAAGGCATGATACTCGTTTTCAAATGCATCAAGTCCTGAAGCTTCACCAAGGGGAGGTATTTGTTCTATCATTATAACATTAGAATTCTTAACATTATGAAAATAATTGTTAAAGTTTTGTGTTTATTTGAGGAAAAATTAACTGTTAAAAATTAAATTACATAACTACTGCATTTGTAATAAGAATGAAATGAAAACCGAAACATGTAGGGTTAACATCACACTTTGAATATTTTATTAAACAAGAATAGCAAAATGATATTTTGATGCGTGTTTATCTGCATGAATTTTATGAAAGAAAGTTCATTTGAAACTTATCATATCATGAATGACTAACATAATAGAGAAGATGCCAAGATGGTAATCCAAATTTCTTTCAATTGCAATTTCCAGCTTGCAGTTAGTGGCTGGGTAGAAGACTAGAAAGAATTATCAAGTGAATTATTATGCAGAGTCCTGTGTGCATGCATATACCTGAAATTGATTTGTGATGTACTCTTTCTCTAACATCCCTTGTATATAATTTTTGAATAGTGATTTTGAGATTGTAGGTTGATGAACGCTGACAAAATAGTCACATTTCCTAATGAAGTTTATTCCAAAATCCATTGCTTTCAATTCATAATGATTAGATTGTAGAATCGCTGACCTCCATAATGAATTTTGAGAGTGTTTCTTTGACAGTTTTATTTGTCCTTTTAAGATTGGTCTTTGAGGGTACATCTTTGAGACTACAAAAAATGTAATTAATTTTCTGTTTGATTGAATTGTGTCCACTATTTATCAATATGGGGCTGTTATTAACCCGAGACTTACTTCCCTTAACAGCTATATGGCGTCTCCATCCTAAGAAATTTCAATTTTTTTTTCCAGATATCCCAGTTAAGTGACTACGATCCACTTGATCTGTTTTCTGGCTCATACGATAGAATTAATAAGGCTATCAAGGCACTCTTCACCACTCCACAGAATAATTTCAGAATATTTGTAAATGGTTCTCTTGTCTTTGGGGGCCTTGGTTGCGGTGCAGATAGTTCTAACCTTGACAGAGGTGGAGAATTAGAAGATATGTTAGGAGGCATTATCCAAGCAGATCATGGACAACGCTTGGAACCTTTCTTGCTTTTGATTGGAGAGACAATTTTCAGGTCAAGAGTACTAGCTCCACTTCTGGAAGCTCAAAAGCTTGATTCACTTGATATAGAAGGTGCAATTCATGCATATTACAATATTTTTTCTCAGTCTTGTCATGTATGTGGAGATTTGGTTGACAGCAAGACTTCACAAATTTATCAGTCCTTGCATTCTATTTCATTGGAAGAAAGTGTGAAGATTGTAAGGGACTACTTGATAGCTGCAACTGCAAAAGACTGCAGCCTGATGATCAGCTTTAGAGCTAGGGAACATGAAGATTCTGTGTCACCATATGGAAAAGTATACTTGGAATCAACTAATCAAAGTTTTGATTACAAGGTATCGATTCTTTCTAAGTTCGAATAAATGCTTTAATGCCATTGATGGTCATTCTTAGGTAAATGCCAAACACCCGACATTCTTCTTCTTCTATATTTTTAGAAAATCTAACAATTTCTTGAGAAAATAATATTTTGTCCACCAGTCCAATGCAAACCCAAGTGGCTTTTTCCTTCTTTTTTTTGTTTCCCCAAATAATTTTGTGCTTTCCTACAGTTGTGTTGTTCTCATCTTACTCTCATGTTGTATCATTTGACTTCAGAAGTAGGTGTTCGAATTTTTGGTCGCTGGCATGGTGCTCATTTCATTCAAGTTTTGTGGACTTGTAGGCTTCTTACTGCAACTTTGGATGCCATGACTGATTATGCGAAATTTTTGTGCAGGCATATTTCATTGACCTTGATATGAAGCCTTTGAAGAAGATGATGTACTACCACGAGTTGGACAAGAAGATAATACACTGCTTCAAACAGAGGAAGGAAATGCAACAAGGACTGTCTTCCTTGTGCTAGAGATTTTAAAATACTGGGATTCAATCTAATAAGATTGCAAAATGCTTAGGTTGGCAGCTCTGGATACATTCAGAAGAGCTAAAAGTGAGGTGCTTCAACAACACAGGGAACTATTTTGAACTTTTCAGATTCCATGTTTAACACAAGGTTCGTAAGAAAGCAAAAATTAAAAAAGAAAAAAGAAAAAAGAAAAAAGCTATTTATTATGCTATCACTGCCAATTTCATAATGCCTGGATACTGGACCTGGATGCTGGATGTGCAAAATAAATTTTCAGACCTTTTGTTGCTTATAATTTTTTTTTCCCTATGACTATTTTTATTCTGGTCATTACTTTCTATTACTTGCTATTAGCATCACAATCACTTATAGTGTGCGTGCGTGTTGAATTTGTGAATTGTGACGATATTTATACCTGACTTCTTAGATAGGGTATATAAGTATCCATGGACTTGCTCTTCACATGTTATTGGAACTGAGGATTTTATATAAATTTGTTGCTTGACTTCATGACACTGAGAATAACTCATTCATTGCCATCATCAAATTTGCCTAGATAGCTTATTTTAGGTTTTCTATTATATGTTCTTCATAGTCCTATTGGTCAAAGGAATTCGTTAAATTAGATTTTAGGCTAAGCACATAACACGGCTACAACAACGACGACGACGACATAGCCTTAATCCAAATTAGCTGGGGTCCAATATATGGATCAAACTCTTCCACTGTGTTCGATTTAGTGCAATTGATGGCGAGCTTTCCAAACTATTTATATTTATTATGTGTAGCTATAGACAATTAATTTCCATAGACACGCTTATTGACCAACATTGACATCCATGAGTTACATGGCCATCTCCTTTTGCCTGCGTGATAACGCATCTTTAAGTCCTAGAGGAGGAAGAAAAAGACTTAAGAGAGCTTTTCCCACTACAAGGAAAATGATGTGTCAACTACCTGATTTCTGCTTTACTTCATGTGACTGTGACGTGAATGCAGAACATCCATACCAAGCCCATGTGCGCCCATTTAAAATCTCTGCAGGATTTATTTATCAACTTCACGGTAGCTTTGTTACTGGCTTGATTCAATTTCAGCATTGGCAATGTTTACAGTTGAAGCATTTTGGTTGAGTTCTTTCAAAACTTTTTTGGGACGCTGTAAAAAGTGCTATATGCCAATTAGGCGGCATCACTGTTGGTCCAGGATTTTGAACTCTTCTTGAAAATTGACTGCATCAAGTCCCTTGTGCCATTTAGTTCTTCTGAACTGTATTGACCATGCATACTGAATTATTGATCTGACTTGTTAGGTGCTTCACAATATTTGATTTATCTATTGATTTGCAATTACTTTTAAGAGGTCATCCTTATGAATGATCTTAATGGAAGGTGGTCAGGCCCTTCCAGTAGGCACTCTTCTGCCTTCAGGAAAATTTTGAATCTTTAGGGTCCAGGTAGTGAAATGTGCGTGTCCCATGCCTACTTTGAACTTAAAATTTTAGACTTGTGAGGATAGCACTTGCTCTATGAATAATGTGTCTGTAGAGATCGTACTGACACATACGAATGAAGATTTTAGGCCTGAAGAATTCCTTTCCTAATACTCTGGTGCATTTGAATAAAATTCTTTTATCATTTACGTCTGAACCTCCAAATGCTTTCATTTGTTTACACATAATGTATCAAGAAAAATTAATGGTGTCCAGCACATTCTCTTACCTTGTTTCTGTTCAAATTAGATTTGAAAATTCGCCAGTTTACAGGTTTCTTGAAATCATTTCTTTTTCCACAACTGTTTTTGTCAGACATTAATTTCCATTCTGCTTATTCCCAGGACATGGACTACCTAAGCAAGCTTTCTTTCCGCAGATATTCATTTGCATGAAACTTATAGTAATCCTGATATGGTATCATATGTAGTTTTTCATGTATTGAAGGGTTGGAAATTTTCTTTGACATAAAAAAATAAGGTTAGAAAACTTGTATATCTTTTTTGAATCTACGTGTGTATGTGTTGTGTAATTGAACTAGCTCAAACCCAGAAAAATAAAGTAGGGAAAGATGCTACCGGAAGAAGAAGAGAAGAGGTTGAAAAGCATTAAATGCAATGGCATACCATAGTTGAATCAATCAAGAGCCCTCTGAGCAGCATTTACTTCTAACATCCAACTTGCTTTGTACTTCAACCAATCATCCAACAAAATGTACATACTTCACCCTTGTAATAGTTAAATAATGCAGAACTTCAGTATCAGTCAGAGTACTCAGGCCAGGCCAAGACATTCGCAGAACTGCAGTACAGCATTTTCAATAGCAACATCAGATCCATCTTTCTCTTCTGCAGCTTCTCCTGTTCTTCCATTCTGAACCCATGTCAAAGGTTCCAACTTTCATTGCTTTTATTGCTTAGTCTGCTGTTTTGACTGACACTTGCACGAGGCCCAAGTGCATTGTTTGTTAAATATGCACAAGTTTTTTTACTATAGTGTTCTGACTTCTGTTGCTATTGCAGAAAACTATAGTGTCAGTGGACCTTGTATGCTCCAAGTGCAAAAAGAAGGTGATGAAGTCCATTTCAGGCATTGAAGGTATAAATTCAATAACACTGGACTCAGCCAAGAATACAGTTACTGTGGTTGGAGAGGCAGACCCAGTTCAGATCATAAAGAAAGTGAGGAAGTGCAAAAGATCGGCCAAGTTTGTGAGTATAGGTCCTCAAAAGGAAGAGAAGAAAGAAGAGTCAAAAGATACATTCTCTTATGTGCCAAAGACATGTCAGAGATGCGATGTGTGGTATGTTGTTAGTGAAGATTACAATTACTGCAACATTCTTTAATTTTTCTTCATAGGCCTGTTTTCACTACGACGATTATTGTGATATTCATTAATCATTCTCGGTCTTACCTGTTTTCGCCCTTTCGGTCACAAAAACAGACAGACTTTGAGCTCAGTTGGTTATTTGGTGGCATAAATTGAGGTTTCCTCGGTCACATTGAATGTCTTAATAATTTTGCATGTCAATTTATCTGTAAATTTCTCCAAGCAAGCAAAAAAAGGTAATAAATAAATAATTGCTTGTTTTTACCTTGTTAATTTAAAGTGCATTTCTAGTTCTTTTGCACTTTTTTTTTTTGAAGAGAAATCGAAATTTCATTAATTGTTCATAGCTCAATACAGGACCAATCATAGAATCAAGTATATTGATTCGCTAATCATATTTGTGCAAACAAACTGTCATTAATCTGACTTTTTTCAAAATTGAAACAGTTTGACAATCAAGGACTGTTTTCTACATCGTTGAAACTCATAACAATACACGAAAGTACTAGAACCACAAAATAAATAACAAAACTTTCCAAAACTTTTTTACAGGAGAAGACTTAAAACTTTTCAACAATGAGAAGACAAATTCAAAACTTTCAACTAGGAAAGAAAATTAACTATAAAGTAAAAATTAAAGATAAATAAATTCAGCGCGCTGCACAAATTTACGCAACATCGTTAATGGAGATGCACCACAAAAAGGATGAACCAATCTATAAAAATCTAATTAGATCTATTGTTTATTGAATGAACAAATAGCAAAAGGGATTTGATTGGAACCGTCGCCAATTGTTGAGAGAATCAGTGATGGTTTAAGAACAAAAATCACAAAAGTAAATAAAAAAAAAAAAAAGAATTTTAAGGTTTTGAAGAGAAGGAGAGGCAGCTCTAAGTAGTGCCAAGGTGAAAAGGTAAAAACCAACAGAATTCTTTATCTTGTTCTTTTGCACTTCTCTTGCGTGTTTCAATTCTTGTATACATAACCTCAGTCCCAAATAAACCATTTCTTTTATTCAATTCGATAAATTCGATGTCTCGCCTAGTCAAGTTTCATCGATGTGAACCAACTATCGTCACTAATGTGATGTCCTGGCATCTTAAGAAAAAACATGGCAAACCAATCCGGAAACCATTTCTTTTATTTAATTCGATGTCTCGCCTAGTTAAGTTTCATCGATGTGAACCAACTCCCAACTATCTTCATTAATGTGACGTCCTAGCATCTTAAGAAAAAACATGGCAAACCAATCCGGGTCCATAGTGATTGAAATATGTTGTTTCTTCACTACGTTACGTTGCTTTTAAGGTCTAGACGTCGTGGGGGCTCTTGAGTCGAGGATTTTGTGATATTAACGTGTTTTTATATGGCTTTAAAGTGTGGCAAATTGAGACATTATCGGATGTGGGAATATAATATTAACGTGTTTTTTTATGGCTTTAAAGTGTGGCAAATTGAGACATCATCGGATGTGGGAATATACTCATAGTCGCATTTAGACCAGCATACATATGATAATGCATTTGAGGTCTAAAACAAAAAATCTATTTGGACACTAAGGGTTCGGACTCAAAGGGAGATTTTTGAGATTTTTGTAAATATTAAAGGAGTGTTACAAGTTATAATTTTGAAGTCATTGATTGCTTGAGGATGACTTTGAAATAAAAAATTTTCAAAAAACCCCCTAAAGGTCCGGACTCATGAGTCCAAGTAGCACTACTCGGTCTAAAATAAGGATGGCTTATGCACATGTTATCTACCCAAATTGAAGAAATGATGCGTCATGTGTTTTCACAAAATTGATTAGTTTTGGGGATTAGAAAGAGGTCTTTATTGGCTTTTATGTGATGCAGACCTAACAGAACGGTGGTCCTCTTCAAATGGATTTGTATGTATAATTTGTCAAAAAAAAAATCAATGAAATTTGAACAAGGCATTTGAACTTTTTCCAAATCCTTATTTTGATTAATCTAATTTCATGGGGAACTGGGAGTTAGTCAGGCACCTCCAATCCCATAACCCACAAAAAACGATGAGGATATAATGTAGCAATCGCAATTAGAAACATCAACTTCTAGCGTAGTCGAAGTGATGATGCTCATCTCATTACCACTGCACTCCACCCATTTAGGACCTCAAATGTGGATTATATTAAGGAAAATAATGTTGCGAGACACAGACTCACATGTACAATTATTCAAATTTATACCTTTTTTTTTCCAAACTAAGGAATTTTTAATTAGAGTAGCGTAACCACCATAACAAACAATCACGTATTAAGAAATATGTTGAACAGAGTTCTAGATCATATGATATGTAATATTGTCTCCCAAATGGGTCCATCAAAGATTTTCCCAAGTTTTGGTTGGTTTCTTACACATATACTTGGTGTACCAGCCACTCTCCTGGTTGTTGGGGTTGTTCTTGCGCCAAAAACCTCCCATGCCATTTGTAAACATTGTAATTCAGGACTGCAAATACTTCATAATCTATTCGTCAAAGACTCATAGGAGAAAAAAAATAAAACAAACAGCAACAAGGGCTGCAGTCAAACCAACAAGGTTGAAACTACTAAGTTTTTGGTGGTTCCCTTCAAACTTGTTATTCCACTTTATACAAGACAAACCACTAATTGACACAAACCAAGTTAGTGTTGTAACAATACTGAATCCTAGCCAAGTTCTAAAAGGGTGAACAACCCAAAGATCATTTGTTGTGCAGTTCTTAGAGTTACACATACATTTCTGCTTTTATGCCACATTTGAAGCTTAATTAATCTGGGCATTGAAGAAAAAAAGAGTTCAAATGGTACAAAGAACTGTGTTGAAGGTTGAGATTTCATGCCAAAAGTGCAAGAAAAACCTCCTTAGAGCAGTCTCTGGTCTAGAAGGTAAGCATTAAAACAACAAAAAATATGGGAATTCATGTAATACTACTTGAATCAATTATGATGGTTAATAGTTAGTTGTGTATTGATTTGCAGGAGTGGACAAGGTTGAAGTAGATGCGGCGAAAGGCACCTTGACAGTGACCGGAGATGCGGATCCGTACAAGGTGGTGGTGAGCACCCGTAAAACCAACAAATTCGCTGAGGTGGTGAGCATAGGACCTCCGCCAAAACCGGACGGTGGAGGTGCACAGAAGAAGCCGGAAGAGAAGAAGCCGGCGCCCCAAGAAACTAAAGGCAAGAAGGCTGACCAAGACAAGCCCCCCCAGCACATTCATTACTTGCACCAGGGTTGCCCAGTTTGTGAGAGAACGAGCTTCTATCCCATGATGACGGTTAGAAATTACCCTGAAGCCTCATGTTCTATACTGTAGTGTTAAATTCACTTCTAAGATGATTGTTATTCACAACATATGAAACTAGAATTATTGATTAAATTGCGGATTTGATTACTGGAAGATTGATTATTTGTTTCACACTTTCACCTAGTAATTAATGTAGGGCAATCCGCAGCATCTGCCTTTCCTAGTGATTCCTTTAAAGCTAGAACAAACCATTTTGGAAGTCATCGCTTGTAAGCAAAGTAACTAGAGTTCAAACAAGGAAGACCCTTAAAGGAGTAATTTGAAGTCACGCAAATACCAGTGCTTTAGAGAGATCAGTATATTAATGTAAGCACTTCAAGAGTCAAGTTAAAGAGATGATACCTATTAAAAACCAAAATGATTTCTCAACAGGGCTTGCAAGTCAAATCTTCTGTCTTACATCCTTCACAGCCAATACTTGGCAAGAAAAACCAACAATCTCTTCTGATCATTAAGTGCCTCTCAAAGCCTAAACAGCCCTTTTGTTCTTTAAAGTTTCTTGATAAGAGCAAAATCATAGTTCCCAAAACCAAATCTTCATTGCTTCCATGGAAAGTCAATATAGCACCTCAAATTTTTGGGCTGTTGACAGCGTTATATCCCGATTTGCTGTTGACGGAAACGCTAGTTTCTGCCGCAGCTTCTGTTGCAGCTCAGGTGCTTTTGCCTGCCCTCATTGAGCAATATGTGCCGCTGCAACTTCAAGGTCCTGCACTGTCAACCCTTCAAGTCCTCCTTGATCGTTCTTCTTCGATGCTCACACTAGTCATCGATGAATACAATGGCCTATCATACAATGAGATATTTGAGGCCTCTTTGATATACTTGCACGGCAAAATCAATCCTTCTGCCGAACGGCTTAGAGTGAGCAAATCCGAGAAAGAAGACCACCTCTCTCTTACAATGGAACAGTACGATGAGATTGTTGATGTCTTTGAAGGAGTTCAACTCAAATGGAAACCCAGGTTCTCTACCCAGTCCAAGATTGCAAATTCTCATTCTGAAACATCCGTTGCGTCGGAAGGTTTGGAACCATCAAACTACAGGTCTTTCGAATTGAGTTTCGACAAGAAACACAAGGATAAGGTGCTATGTTCCTACATACCTTACATTCTAACCAAATCGAACAGGTTGAGAGAAGAAACAGAGGTGGTGAGAATCCACACACTAGGCTACAAAGGTGAAGGGTGGAGATCTACAGACATGAATCACTCTTCGACATTCGATTCTGTGGCAATGGACCCAGGTTTGAAGAGGGAATTGCTAGAAGATCTGAATAGGTTTGTCAGGATGCAAGAATTTTACAGAAGAGTTGGAAAGCCTTGGAAGCGAGGGTACTTGTTGCATGGACCTCCAGGGACTGGCAAGTCAAGCTTGCTCAGAGCCATCGCCAATTATCTCAAATTCGACATCTACGAACTGAATCTAGCGACCATCAAGTCCGATTCAGAACTTCGAAAACATCTGCTTGCAACAAAGAACAAGTCCATACTGGCTTTCGAGGATATCGATTGCAGTTCTGAATTGCACGATCGAAAAAATGGAAAAAGAATCCAAGCCAAAGACAACCAGGTTAGCATTCATTAGAGAACTGCCCAACATGTTCATCTTCTTTTACGTATCCTAACAACTTCACTGTAAAAACGAAACAGGTGACACTTTCAGGTCTTCTGAGCATTTTAGATGGACTATGGCCAACCTTCGGAGATGAGCGGATCATCATTTTCACAACCAACCACAAGGACTGGCTAGAGCCAGCGTTGTTGCGTCCAGGCCGCATGGACATGCACGTTCACATGTCCTACTGCACCCCTTCTGGTTTCAGGCTCCTTGCCTACAACTACCATGGTGTCCAACAACACCAGCGTTTCAAAGAGATAGAAGCGTTATTAGAGAGAGTAGATGCCTCCCCTGCCGAGGTTTGCGAGCAGTTGATGAAGAGTGAAGAAACTGATGTCGCCCTTCAAGCTCTTATAGAATTCCTAGGTGCAAAGGAAGTTGAAGAAGCAAGAACAGATAGAGATTGTACTTGATGGGTAGCAAAAAATCTTTCAAAGTTCAGACACCAAGAGATTCGAGAGGCACAAGGTTCAGGTTTCTCACAAGTTCTCCAATGTAAATAACAGGAATTTGTAGAGAACTCAAACATGTGAATTATTTAGTTGATTATAGATACACATTTATAGCAGACCAATGTCTTCAAAGATACAAGATTATTGTAGTAGTGTTTCTTCAATCTTGATTGAATTATTTTGTTTTGTTAAGAAAAAGGGGTTCACATCAATCAATCAAATGAGGCATCTAGAAATTAAGCTATCAACACTAGGATGAGTAAAATAAGTTTTTTCAAATCAATATGGAAGCAATCTTCTCCACCCAAAGTAAAGTTCCTGGTTTGGCTACTTCAATGACAAAGGATCAACGTGGCAGACATGATTCAACAACGTCGACCCTATATTAGTTTGTCTCCCCACTGGTGTGTTATGTGCCGAGTAGAGGAGAGGATGCGGATCATCTTTTTCTACATTGTCCAATTGCAGCGGACCTCTGGGATGATGCACGGTGGATTTGGACTCCGCCAGCTTCATGTGAAGGTATTTTTGATGATGCACGGTGGAGCGGTGGTAGTAACTTGAAGAGGGTGGCATGGTTTTGTGGAGCTCATGTGGTGATTTGGGGTCTTTGGATGGAAAGAAACTCAAAGAATTTTCTCTGAATCCCAACTTTCTCAAGGCGATTTATGGGATCGGATTAAACATCAATGGACTCTCTGGTTATCTTCTTGTAACTTATTCAAATCATGGAGCTTCAACGAGCTTACACGGAACTGGCGCTACATCTTGGAATCCTAGAATTAATTTTGGCACCTGCTAGTTTATGAGTTTTTTCTCACAATTCAGTGGTGTTCGGTGATTGACGTTATGTTCTTGGGCTGTTTTAGGCTATCCTATGTTTTTTGTGTTGTGGGTCTTACCCACTTTTGTCATAGCACTGGTCTGTTTTGGCATGGGGTGTACATAATATGTATAGATTGTTCTACCCCTTTTGTAAAGTTTTCGATAGATGAAGTGCAACTTACTTTATCTAAAACACTAGGATGAGTAAAAGAGTTGCATCGTCTTGCAAGCCTTGCCTGAAATGTCACGCAACATAAAGGAACCAGGAATCATATAAAACCGCACTTGCAATCAAAGCACTTTGTACAAAATAATAATCATCCAATGTTGTTCTCTCCCAACAACTAATAAACATGGGATAATCATAAAAAACTAACTGCGTGTTACTTGTGTTTGTTGTGTAGTTCATAAATTTACTTCATCCATCTAGAAGTGTTGATGATTAAACAGTTAAACCCATATGGAGCAAATGTAATAGTAGATAAGGCGGTACAAGTGCATCGACGAACCCATTTGATAATCAGGCTACAAGCCTACAAGTCTCCTTTTTTTTGGTACAGAGACGAGCAAAAAATATAAAGGAACTTGTACAGATACAAGCCACCTTTTTTTTTTTTTTTTTTTTTTTTTTTTTTTTTTTTTTTTTTTTTTTTTTTTTTTTTTTGCTACAAGTCTCCTTTACTTCATTCATTACTTTTTGTCGTTTCTAACTTTCTCTTCGCCAGATTTCCATGTTTTTTTGGAGTAAAAATTCTAGATTTTGTTTATAATGCATTCATCCAATAGAAAACAAAGACGATGCTTGATGAATCATTTCCCACAAAGATAGCATAATATAAACTCTATTCAGATTTTAACATATTTATGTTTCCTTAAAGTCAACAAAGTTATAATAGTATCTGCAACTACAAGCAACATCTCAAAGGAGAAAAAGGGGAAAGAGCAAGTATTCCAGCAATTACTAAAAGATGCTGCAGCTCAAACCCTTTGAGAGGGCAATGGAGAGAACTCCTAAAAACCTTTGCCATTTGGAGTAAAAAGGAAAACAATTAGAAATCTACATTACATATGTTTTCTGGAACTATACGCAAAATTCATCTGAAAACTCCCTATTTTATTTTATTTTTTGTTATTCATGCATTGCAGATATCAGTGGTTAAAAAGCAGTTCCGCAAGGATAACCTGAAAACAGTAGTAATCATCAAGACAAACTACATCGTCTTCAAAAAAATCTATGTTTAACATGTATAAAAACAAGTCAACAACACAAACAGAGATTGACGAGCATGAAACAATTTGATAATGAACTAAAATGAGGTTTACATTGGGGCAACACAGAATTAACACTATATTGTAACTTAGTTATGTAACCAACTTTCCATGTAGAAAACGGCACCCTAGTACTCAGGCCCCAACTAATCAGGCGTGTAAATTAATAACAAAAGTACCTAAGGTATATGCACCTATAACATTAGGTAACGTTTATCAAACATAAAATAAAATGTTTCAAACCAACAAGAAAGTTTCAAACAGTAGACATTTCACGCCCTTTTTTTTATCCACACATTCCATACTTATATATTGCTCTGGACTATTTATGAATCAAATATGTACAACAATTGCAGCTTTTATTTTATTCTGAAAGATAAATAAACATGATACTGGAAAAGTTGGGTGTGTTTTTTTTTTCGCATTTCCTTTACTTGTGATATTATTTCAGAGAAAAGATTTCTTCAGTTACCAAGCCACAAGACTCACAACTTCTATGAATGTATTTCAGTTTTTAAAATCAATATTTTCACTCCGACCACAAGGGTCAAATCCAAAAATCTGAAAATAAACAAAAGAAAATAAAATTGATGGGAAAAGAAAATAAAATAAAAAATATATAAATATTAAAGTAAAATAGAATGTAAGAGTGGTTACCTCAAAACCAATATCTGGCAACAAAGATATATTTCATATAACCAAAAAGGATGTTAAAGGCCTAGAGCTCATATCGCCATTTTCATTTCTATTTTCTGGTGAGGATCATAACCAAGAAGCTTGAAATCAGAAGCAACAAAAGAGCCTATGTCCTTCTTGAGTTCGTTAATCTCCAAAATCTAGGCCCAAGTTCAAGAAGAGAAACAGAAAACGGTGACCACATTGAACAAGTAGTCATTAAAGTAAGAATCCACGTGTTTCTTTAACTCACAGGGAAAGGTTTTGGATGTTTCTTAAGTTGCTCCTGCAGAGGCCTGACGTGATTTTTATAAACATGGGCATCTCCAATTACATGGATGAAATCCCCAGGAGTTATGTCTGTTCAAGAAACATAGAAATCAGTTTAGTAAGAGAATCAATTTTTGACTAAGGAAAAGAAAAAAATCAAGTCAAAGACCTAACAGTCAGCTAGTATCAGTTGCCTAAAAGATCAAAGAAAGACATGATGCAAAACAGATTCCAGACAATCGCATTATGGTAAATAACAAAAGATTCCTTCACTAATGATAGTCCAACAGCAATTCATAATTCTTATTTCTTACCCCGGTTTCTCGATAGATGTCAGACATTCATCAAAACAAAAATAAAAGACAAAAAATAATGTAAAATTCTTGCTTGCATAACTGGGTTCCATTATCAGGATTGCCACATCATGTTTGGGTCTCATGTGAAGCAACCCAAAACAAATCAATTATCTTAAAACTGGAATTTGGTTGTCGAGAGACAAATGCTCACCACAAACATGAGCAATCATTCGTGTCAAGAGAGCATAAGATGCAATGTTGAAAGGCACACCAAGGCCCATATCAGCAGAACGTTGATACATCTGACATGATAGCTCCCCATTGGCAACATAAAACTGCAAAAAGAAAGGGAAAAAAATTGAATATCCATTATTCAAAATGGAAACAACTGACAAAGAAATGACTTGATAAAATCATCCTACTTGAGCAAACATGTGACAAGGTGGAAGTGCCATTAATTTAAGATCAGAAGGATTCCAAGCAGAAATAACGATACGCCGGTCATCTGGCTTATTTTTTATCTTGTCAATCACATCTAGTAACTGATCAAATCCTTGCCCAGTGTAATCAGCATGCATGTTACTATACCTGAATAAGCATCCCATTATAAGAATCCATCCAAAAGTAAAGTGCAAATACAACGGAAATAATCATTTATGATAAGTACAATACTAACTTGGCGCCAAAGTGTCTCCACTGAAACCCATATACAGGTCCTAAGTCACCTTCTTCCCTGTCCACTAAACCAACACTAAGAGAACAGAGAAAGCAAATATGTCAGGATTGTATACCCATAGTAATTTTTACATTTTTCCAAGATAAAGCAATGAAAACACCTGTCAAGATACTCTCTGGATGCATTCCCATCCCAAATATGAATCCCTTTTTCCTGTAGAACCTGTTAACATCAGATCTCAGAAATCAGAATCTCCACATCTGGCATTACTTCATATAAAACCGCAAATGCTATAAGAAAGCTATAACAAGAACATTTAACTCAACTCTAATGCAAATCGTCCACATGCTTAAACAAGCTGAATACAGAAGAAAGATATGTAAATGGAGCCATAGAAATATTCTGAATATCAGAATAAAGTTACCTTAGCATTTGTGGAACCACTAATGAACCACAAGAGCTCTTCAACAACTCCTCTCCAAAATACTTTCTACACCATTGAAACAAGTTTAAAAACTTTAAATTACTAAATCATAAAAGTTTTAAGTCCAAAAGAATATGTGAGTAGAAATAGGCGGTAGGCTTTGTTATAAGAAGTTACCATGAAGAACAAAAATAGCAAGTAACCTTTTTAAAAAAATTAAGGGAACCGATACCTTAGTCGTAAGAAGAGGAAAAGTTTTGCGCAGATTAAATCGCATCTGTTAATGAGAAAGAAAACAAAATGACAGTTAAATAAATAAAAAATGAGAATAATATCCAACAAGTCTGAATTCGTTAGTGAGAAGGGCTTTCAAATACCTGACAACCAAATTTCGATACGGTTCCAGTTCCTGTTCTGTCATCTTTTTTCGTACCATTGGTAATGATATCTAGAACTAATTTCAAATACAAGAACTCCTCGTGTCTATCAAATGTCAATTTCGGTAGAAATGAGAATTTTTCCACCATAAGCTTATTGGAGTCAAAAATACCATTAGTACTATTCCCATTGATAACACCAGGAAAATCTTCCACAGAACTTCGAATACGAGCATAGGTCACAAAAGAGAATCGCAGATTGTTTTCCAACAAAGGAAAAGATGAGTACCATGGCTGGAATAGAGATGCATCAACAGGAGGGATGAAAGTATCACATTCGATGCTTGTCTCAATTTCCGTCATATGGATGGCATCACACCCAGAACCATTAAGAGTCTCCCTGCAGTAAAGATCAGCATTGTTTCCCTTAACAGCAAATAACAGAGATTATAAGAAGGAAATGACAATGAGTAACAAAGTACTCACTTAAGTATCTGCCCACCACCAATAACAAACACCCTTTCTATGGAAAGACAATACGGAGGTGCTGCAAGTAACTCCAAAGCTGAATTCACGCTTCCACATATGACAACATTTTCAGCAGTGGCAATATCAAAACTCCCAGAACGAGTCAGGACAACATTAAGTCGACCAGGCAAAGGCCTATGTTCAAAGGGAATACTTTCCCAGGTCTTTCTTCCCATTATCACCGCATTCTTTTTTGTAGGATCCGTAGTAGTGGACGTGAGCTCCTTAAAAAATTTAAGATCAGAAGGCAACTTCCACGGCAATTTCCCATCCTTCCCTATACCAAAAGCTCGAGTTGCAGCAACAACAACTTGGTACGTCCTTTTTGGGTCTTTTTCAATGCCATTTGGAACGTTCACAACAGTTTCACCAGCCATTACTGAATACGCAAGACAAGAACCACACTTTGCCGTCACGTTCAAATATTCTGACAATTCCGGAGATGACACAACAGAACGAAGGAAAACTGACCCACGTCTGTTAAAGTGCGACAAAGCCTGAAATTTTGAAGTGAACTAAAGTGCATCAAAAACAATAAAAGTAATGAGCATTAGATGCATAATTTTAGTAGAAAAAAAAAAAAAAAAAAAAAAAAGGGCTTTTCCGCTTCATGAAAGATTAGAAACTGGAATTCACTACAAACCATGTGATTCACAAAAAGGGTGGAAAATAGTTAAAGTTGAAGCAAAAGATGGAGTGAAGGAGAAACCTTGCACAAGGGTATGTTGGCTGAGAATGAGAATCCAAGTTTCAACATCTCATTCCCCGACGGCTAACTAGATCATTCACTTGTTGCCTATTTGCTTTCCCTAAAGATGATCAATTTCTTCTTATAAATCGAAACTCGGCACGAACTACACATTCTAGAGTACAAAAAAACAACAAAACGAGGATTCCATCAATCAACATCTAGGTTTCCTAAAATACCACAACAGAATTCCTCTTCTCCACAATGAAATCCAAAGCGACCCAACCCTAAGAGGAGCAAATCACTCCAATGTGGATCTAAAAACAAAGAACCACACAATCTAGCGATTCTTCACACACACTGAACAAATGAACAATGAATCCACTAGAACTAACACGGAATTGAACAACAACACAAGAACAATCAATAAACATCATCACCATCATCAACACTACAACATTCATCAAATTTCAACCAAAACAACTGAACCAAAACCACCTTTCACCGAAGAAGTGCGTACCGGCCTCGAAACCGACGAAATTTGAGGTCGATCGAAAGTCCGAGAGCAGCTCCACCGATCGCAACTCTCCTTCTTCTTCAACTTCTTCAGCAAATGCAGTGATAATCGAAGAAAGTGACAGGGTTTCACTGAAGCTTTTTCAGTTTCTCAACGTTTCAACACAACCCACTCGCGACGACTCAGAAAAAAGTCGAGAAAAGTGAAAGAGAGAGAGAGGGGATTCAAAAACTCACAAAATGGCGAAAACGCGAAAACCAACACCGAGCATATTCGACGCGTTGTGCCGCCAAGTATAAAAGCTTCGACTCATGCCGGTGTTCCGAAATTGCCCCTACTGGAGAAAATAATTTGGTGACTGTTTTTTGGTACGCAGTGGTTGGGATGTTTTTGATTGTGCGTCGAGATGCGCGCGCACGTAAAACTATGTGTCTCTGAAGCATCCGACAGGATGTATAGGGCAAAGTATGTGGAACGGAAAAAACCGGTTGTTATCCAAAACTGGGAGCTTGAATTTTTTTTTTTTTTTTTTTTTTTTTTTTTTTTTTTTTTGTTTTATATTCAGAGCCAACCGCACCAACTACTTTATGTTCAAGCACTATGACAATGTATCTATTGTAGAATAACCAAAAGTAATTTTAAATACTACAAGATAATTCTAAAGTTTCTCTAACGCAAAAAATAAATTTACCAATGTTGGGAGGGTGATATTGGTAATGTATTACAATAGTAACACGTCACATGAATAAAAGAGTAAAAATGGAGAGGAAAAAAATGTAAAAGCACATCTACATTATACACATAAGACATTTCTTATAATAAACATTACCAACATTACACTTCTTTAACTATAACAAATCCACTCCCCTCAAAAGAGAGCTTGTGATGGTGAAATCTAGAAAATATGCAAATCAAAAAAAAATCTAGAAAATATCGTCTAAATTTCTTTTTATTATTTTTATTTTTGTCAAATCTGAATTTAATTCTTGACTTGGAAGTTAGCTGAGAAGTCAACAATGTGACTGTGACATGTGCTCTAAACTATATTCCTAAAATATAGAACTCATGTTTCATTTTCAGATTAAAAATGTTGAGAATTCTGCTCACATGCATGATCAAACCCAAGAGATGCTCTTTCTAGCCAATTACAATTATATTTTCCTTGGGTATTGATTTAGAGTATAATAACAATGTAAAAAATACTTTTTCCATACAACCAATTGTAACGGTTGCCCCAACCCTAAAATATATTTTTTTTTAATTTTCTCTATTGGTTCAAGATCTTGAACCATCGTTGATCTTCTCTTTTGATTGACAATAATTCTAATCTTCATCTCTCCGTGTTTGATGTGTTCAATAAAGTGCAAATCTTTTTTAATCTCCTTATTGTGATACATATTTCTCAACGCTCATTTTTATATCTGTGCAATTTTTAGGTTGGTCCTTATTCTTAGTTTTATTTTTAGGTAGTTTGTCATCTCTTTATTGGAAGTCTTAATTTTGTCTTCTCCTTATTAAAAACTTTTAAATTTTCTTTTTCTCATCGAAAAGTTTTATTATTCGTTATGTGTTTTTATTGAGTGTTTATGTATTATAATGTGTTTCAACGTTGTAGAACACAGTCTCTGATTGTCAAACTGCTTGAATTTCACAATCGTATTTCCAGCCAAAGTAATAACATTTCTTTTGAACAAATAAGATTAACAAATCAATATACTTTTAATTCTATATCTTATCTTGTACCAAGCCATTAATGATTAATGAAACTTCTATTTTTCTTAAAAAAAAATGTAAATATCACGGTCGCATGTCTCATTATGCAACCCATACATCTCATGGAAGGATGGTTAGAATGTCATTTCAAGCTTAGACAGCACTACATTTTCTATAAGCTTATGAGACCAGAATTAGCAGCCTTAACATTTCATCAATATCCCCTCTATTCCATTTTCTTTTCTTTTCAACCTCCCAAGTCTTCACAACAACTTTCTGAAGTCATATGTTTCGTTTGGTTTTGTTGAAAATTAGAAATAAAATGCATTTAAGAAGGCTGGCAAGGATATTACGTTTAATCACCATGGGCATAACAACCTCAATAGCGTCTCACTAACAAAACAAAACATTTGTTATAGGCATGTGGTCTATTTGAAACTCAAAATGATCCCCTGCCAAAAAAGAAAAAACTCAAGATGATCCCAACATTGTAAGTGTTGTATCAAACGCTAAACCATTAAACCTGGCCAAATCCTGAAAAATGAAAAGAACAAAAGAAAATCGAGGCATCACAAACCTGCAAAAGCGCCCGAAAAAGAAATGCAAATGTGATGGCAATGCCCTCATAAGCCTTGATAATAAGGGACCAGCAGCAACGGAAGCAATAATATAAGTACATGGTCAGGGGTAAGGAGCAGGGCCTCAACCACGAGTGACAGATAAATTTGCCAAAATTGCAACCCTCAAATAGTTAAACAACATCATATGGACCATTCGCCGCTCCTTCAGGCAGAGAAATGGAAGGATCTAACCACTAAACCGAAAGGAAAATAAGTTACATGCTCAAGCTCAAGCCTCTCGCGTAGCACATGAAAATGAACAATGCCGTGTTACATGATTAGAGGCCCTCAAAAAATCTGACATGGTCTTCAAATGTTTCCCCATGGCGGATCTTTTTAACAGAACCATCTTCTTCCACCTA
The DNA here is from genome assembly GCA_039657345.1 of Stephania japonica. Lineage (NCBI taxonomy): Eukaryota > Viridiplantae > Streptophyta > Magnoliopsida > Ranunculales > Menispermaceae > Stephania > Stephania japonica. Next base: position 8,345,885 of record CM077559.1, on the reverse strand, counting down.
CCAAACATTGGAAGAGAAGCATGTTAAGTTTGAAACATATGAAGCAATTCCAATTGATAATGACCCAACAAGGCGGATCCCAAACAACAGAACCACATGTCCCAGAAATGGAACACCTTGAACATTTTAGCTATCCCAAAGTTAAAAGTAACCAACAAAAAGTTCAAAGCTTTGAAGGTAATGTAAAAAATCAAATAAATTCCATACCCAATATTCAGGTGGTCGCATCTTCAAATTGTAGGTAGAGGCCATGCTCATGCAATAGGCTCCTGCATCATGCACAACCAAACCCGCTCCCTGCAAAATACAAGCTTACTGTGAGCATTAAAACAAGAATAGATAGTAGCATAGATGTACAGATAAAGGAATCAGTGAACTACCTTGCCAGGAGTTGGAAGTTCTCTATCCTTCCCCAAGAAATCAGCTGACTCACAAACAGGGCCCACAACATCAAATGTCGAAACCTCAGCATCTGGAAGTGGTGGAGAAACTAGCTCTATGTGCTGTGAACGCAGCACAGAAACAGTTCAGCAAAGACCAAAAAGTAGACTTAAGTAACAAAACATGAAAAGGTAAAACTGGTCAATCTTTTTTTTCCTCAAACAAGTTCTAGTTACCACAGGTTCAAAGCATCTAACAGTTAGCAAATGAACTCTAAGCAAATGTTGCTTCCTCTTCCAGCAGTATGACCACAATCCTGGTCATATTATAACCCTCAACAAACAACTTCGGGTAGGTTACATGGATCAAACTATTCCACTCTGCTAGATTCAAGGCATGGAAAACCCAAACATTTGATCGTGAAAAATCATATTCTGTTACTATTTATAATGGCAGTAACAGGAATACTCTGAACCTAGAAGAAATTCTAAATTCCAAAGAAAATACAAATTAAAATCTTTTTCTTATTTGAGGTTAAATTCTGCCGGATCGCTTTGTAAAATGCCAAACAAAATATGTTCACGGTATTAACAAGCTTGCCAATTCAGCAAGCAATAAATTTTTTAGTTGTTAAAATATCATGACTTGCAGGACCAATCTCAGGTCTCATGGAATTTAACAAACATCGGGAGATGTTATGTGACTGAAAGAAAAAGCTTCACAATAGACATACCTCACAAGCAACAAATGCAAATACAAAGTTTCAAAAGAGGCAAACAAGTCACCCTGGTGACTTACCTGATAAGCTCCATAAAGACTAGGCCGGATAAGTTCTGCCATACTGCCATCAATCACCACAAAGTTCTTTGTCCCATTTGTTTTGACTCCAGTGACACGATTGACAAAGCAGCAGGTGTTTGCAATAAGTGACCGTCCAGGTTCAATAATGAGAGTAAGACCTCGAGAAAGAACCAACTCTCTTACCTGCAATAGTGAAAGGATCACAGATTATAAGGCTTCTACAGTGATTGTATCTTTACTAACAAATGACCCGTGCATATGAATCGTCTTATTTACTTATTAGTAAAAACTGGGTCACATGGTAAACATCAAAAAGGTTCCCAACTTCCTAATAACTTAGAGCATTAAAATAGAACCATAATTTCTAACCTAGCTTAAATTTTATGTAGGCATTCAGATGATGCAAGAGTAATTAGCAAATACTTTTTCTTTTCTTACGAGAAGAGTATAATGCTACGGGTAACATATTTTAGAAGGGATTAACCATATTAAGGTCTAAAAGATTATAAAACTCTACAAGCATTAAGGCATTTTAAAATATTTATTAGAAGGGAATTTTCATGTTGTATTGACAATTGATTATACAAAGTTATCCTATATTTGACCATGCAATTGTCTCAAATGGGAAGAGATAAAAGGATAAAATAACTATTGTGAAGCAATTAAAACTTTAAAATATAAGAAGCCCCAGAAGTAACAACTTACTAAAAAAGAACTTAAGTGATTGAAATGCCAAAGACAATACATTCTCAAAATGAGTATGGAGCTCACCGTATTAATGAGATCCATTGGCGTGGGAAGAACTGCACCAGCGTGATAATAATCTATTCCAAGACCACCTCCAATATTTAAGTATTCAATCTCAAAACCTTGATCTCTAATCTGGTCTATGTAGTTCACCATAAGGACAGCTGCATCCTTGAATATGTCAACCTGAAAAAAAAAAAGGGAGAAAGAATGAAATTCTTAACCATCAATGAAATATAAGAAAGTCACATAAAGGCAGGAGTGGGATTTGTAAGTGTACTCACATATTAAAAAAATAATTCCCATCTAATTAATTTGTTCTCCGTGTTTATATTCTAAGATGTATGATATCTAAGAAGTAAAAGGTGCAATCAAGGAGAGGTCCAAATACCCAACAGTTTTTCATTCCTCAGGTGCCAAACCCTAAAATTTCTAAGCACAAAACATGGAACACAAAGGACTCTTTTATTGCCATCTGACAATCCATACCAACTTGACATGCCAGCACCCTCTTCAAGTTTTATTCACTTATTCTACATTGGCAATGCATAAATTGAACTCATGTAAATAATTTAACTTGCAAGTTGCAACACATATTAGGAAACAAAAGAAGAAGTCCAGAAATGACCTTGGTAATGGTAGACCCAAGATGGCAGTGAGCTCCCACAAGCTTCAGCTCATCAGGGTGTGACTTCACTTCATCCAAAAACCATTGAAGCTTCTCATTTCGTATACCAAATTTGGAATTCTTGTTACCAGTAGCAACATAAGGATGCACCTAAAAATTCCCAAATGATAGAAGACAATCAAAATTCTAGTATCCATTCAAAACAAAGGAGATATGATTACTGATGCCTAGTTCTTGCAATTTAACAGACAGAGCAATACAACTGTCCGAATTGAAAATGATTGAAAACAACTTCGCCGCAAGGTTTCTAGGATATCGGATATTAAAATTGTCATTAGCATTATATTGAATGAAACATTGCACTTTTACCCCCTAACAATTAACTAACCATTCAGTACCTCGACTGGCCCAGATCTTTTCAAATTTATATTTGAACTTCAATAGCACTAAAAACATGTTAATCAGCTAGAACTTTGAATGTGCTCTGCACTCAAACCAAGTTGCTTCATTTATACAAATTACAATCATGTTCTTCACTTAAGCATAATTGTAACAAATAATCGAGCTTAAACATCAAAATTACCACACATCGAGCAAAACCCGCACCACAGGCATACCTGAGGATCCACATCGGGATTGATCCGAAGCAACACATTGACCTTCTTCCCCGCAATCCTCGCAGCCGCCACAATATTCTCCAAATCAAACTCACTATCCACATTCACAAAAACCCCTTCTTTCGCCGCCAACACCAAATCCTCCAAAAGCTTCCCATTCCCATTAAAAATGCACCTGCATTTCACGCAACCAACATCAGAAAAACCTAAAAATCCAAACTTTATCAATCAACCATCAAAACCAAAGCTCCACATTACTTCGTCGGATCGAACCCAGCTCGAAGCGCCAGTCGAAGCTCATTCCCGCTAACCAGCACCGCGCCGCATCCCAGCTGCCTCAGATGCTCCAGAATCTTCAAATTGTTGTTGGCCTTGATCGCGTAGCCGACGATCGATCGAAGCCCTAACAGCGCCTCGTGATACGCGTCGAAGTTTCTGGTGATTTGGGGCTTGCTGTAGAGGTAGAACGGTCTCTTGTCGACCGAGTCGATCACATCTTGCACTTTGACACCCTCGCAGCAGAGAAACCCTTCGTCGTCGGATTTGGTGAAGCAGTGCTGGAATTTTTCTGCGGAGGCGGCGACGGCGGCGACGGGCTTCTCGGACAGAACTGCCCTCAGTTTTAGGGTTTTGGAGTAGGGTTTGAAGAGGAGGGAGGGTTTGAGGGGGAGAGAGAGGGAGGGGTGTTTTAGGGATTTGGGGAGATTGGGAGGGTGAGCGAGGAACTGCGAAGCCGCCATTGTTGTTAGTTCAGACTTGAGAGGGTGAAGAAGAAAAAGAGACTCACTCACTTGACTCTTCACATCAGGGGCTCCTTTGTACAATAGTTTTGTATTCAAATTAAATAGTCATCGAGTTGGAGGACTTATTGGATCCGAGTTTGAGTAGGATACTTGGGACTAATTGGCCCTCGGGCCCCTTTTATTTTTGTTTTTTATTTTCCATTTTAAATTACATTGGGGACCTAGGACCTAACATCTCTAAATGCCCATGTCTCAATTGAAGAACGTATGTTTATTTTGTTTATTACCTGTTTTTATTTTTATTTTTTGACAAACTTTTCGTGGGATTTTGACTACCGATTGAAAGTCTTACGTACATGCTGCATAATCTAAATATTGATGAATATTATTTTGTTAATAGAATATTTTTTTTATAAGAAAAAAATTACATTGTTACTACTACTAAATATACACGAATAATATTTAGAGTTTAGGGTTTATGGTTCACAATACTGTAATAATTTTTTGTCTTTTTCAACGCCAGTCGCTGACCGAGAAGCTTACATATTAAGCGCCGGTGAGATTCTGGCGACTTCAGTTTGCTAATCCATCGTATTGAGTCCCCTTCTTCTACGTCGTTAAGTATGGAGTAACTGAGTACTGGGAGAGGAAGGATCTTGGGTTGGTGTGAGGGTTTCAGATTTTTTGGCTATGAGGGACGAGGATAGCAGAGGGGAGGAAGGTTGGATACAAGTGGTGAAAAGGGGAAAACAACAAACTTCGCCAGTGACCACATGAGATCCTCAACACTTCAAAGAACTTCAACTCTTTTTCCATATCGAGAAGAAGTTCTTTTAAGTGATGAGGTTGAAACGTGGGGGTGTTCGGAAGTCTGAATCTACCGCTGTGTCGTAGTTTGCGATGGACTTTATTGATGAGGAAGTATTCTGGCTCTCCTCAAATTGTGAATCGATTGTGGAAGCTGGAGATGCGGCTCAGAGAAGAGTCAAAAGGGGCAATGGGTTTTCAATGGTGGTAGACCTCTTAACAAACAATAGAGGTCGAGCATTGAAGATCTAGAAAAGTGGGGGCAAGACTGGACAAAATGTTATTGTATCGGAGGGAGTAAAGGGGGATGGATGGAGGGAATGGGTTTTGTGTTTAAGGTGCATGTGCATCAATACCAACATATCCCTGCAAGTATCATTCACCCAGGCGAGCGAAGTGCACCGAGTGTTCAACAGGCTACCGAGGTCGCTCAAACGAGTTCTGAGAATTGGAGATTGGTGGTTAGACAAGATCCAATACGACTACAATCAAGACATCTCTCGGATAGGAAGATGGAGGTTCAAACGATCCGCTCATTGAAGGATTGGGATTTCTCATTGGTTATTTTTCGATCTTCTATTAATTGGGAATGGGACATGATTTTATCGTCCATTGGGTGGTTCATCGATCGATCGATTTCTTTATCTGTAATCGGGGGTGACAGAGCATTTCTTCCCTGTCAAAACTACCATGATCGAGAATGGATTATGGGGGAGATTACAAAGATGGCAAGCCCTATGGTTCAAAAAGTTGCTCACTGGCGATCACACTATCACTGGAAAGACATGAAATTTGGGGGTAATGACTGTTGGTTATCAATTGCGGGTCCTCCACTTAATTTATGGAATGATATCGCCTTTGGAATGATTAGGGAGAAACTTGGAGGGTTGCTAGAAGTGGTTGAGTATACCAAATCAAGGAGTGCTTTTGAGAAGGCGTTAATCAAGATCCGAGGTGCAGACAGTGGCTTCTGTAATGGCCCAATTTAAAATTGTCGTTAATTATGACGTCACTGCAGATGTGGATGCCAACGAGGACGGTTAAGAATTCAACAGCGAGGCTGGGACGCACTCGAACTAGGTACACAGTCTGTTTTGTATGCTTGTTGTGGTAAATTGTGATGAAAATATTCTAATTAGCTAGATTTCATTACAATATGTATGTTAATGTAGTTTATTGACGAGTGAGGAATTTCCTTGGGGTGCGTGCGAACACGGGACACGAGGCATGGGGTGCCGGGTAGTCGGGGAAACTACGGTGAGTTTACTCATAAATTTTGAGAAATTATTGAATAAGTGGATCTAGCGCGCTAATTACCCTCTGGAAAACGATGAACAGTGACTTAGATGAATTAGCGCGCTAATTCATCTCATTAGCGCGCTAATAGTTCACTGGAACTCAAAAATTGGAAAATGAAGAAATGAGTCTAAACAACATTATAAACCTATTAATTGATTAATAACCCTCATAAATGAATTCCAGGAGTCTTGGAATAGTAATTGGAGTCGGGGTTTAGTCGGGAATCAGACCGGGAGAAATATCGGGAAATTGAAGGAATCGAGCCGGGGGGTTTAACTTGTGGAACGAGGAGTGCGTATTGAGGTGTGTAGTATCCCAATTGAACTTCACTTTAAGTATTTACAGTTTAATTTATTTGAATTCAGTTCCATTTATTCTCTACTCCATTTCATTATTGCTTTACGGTGGCTGAGTACTCTCACCTGGTGACTTTACGGTAGTGGAGTGTACTCCTACCTGGTGTCTTTACGGTGTTGAGATCACTCCCCACCTGGTGCTTATTCGTTACGGCCATAAAGTTCACTAAGTAATATCACTTGTCTAGGCATACACCGGTGAATAGGCTACCCGGGTATGGTAGGCTTGTGTGGGTGCGTCGTGGGTCTACGCCGACCACCTAGAGGGTCCAGGGCCAACCCATTGGTATGTTTACGGGCTGTGCTTGGGGAAAAACCCAAAGTATAACTTGGTCTGATTTTTATGTGCACGTACTTTGTTTCATCACTATATTTATGCATGCGATGGTCCTTTTTACAGTTGTCTGTATTCTTTTGTTCCGCATGTTTAAATAATAGTATTTTAAATTCCAGTACTTTTACTTTCGTAATTACTTGATGAATTTCCTTGGGATTACTCACTCTGGACTCGTCATCTGTCTTTTTGTGATGGCTGAGTGCAGATCCTAGTACGAGCCGGGGAAAGGGCAAGCTTGAGGACTACATTGATTGATAGCTCTAGCCCTTCTCGTACGTATGTTTATATTTACTTGTTTTATGTTGGGTTTTGGGACTTGAGAGATAGGTTGTATATTTTGATATTATGAGGACCTTAGATGATATGTATATGATGTACAATTGATATAGTTTCCACTTAGGCATTTTGCTCATAATATACATGAAATTCAGGTTAAATCTTTACATTGATAGTAAAATCTTCCGCTGCGTAATTTATGGTTAAATGATATTAAAGGAATAAAAGTAAATTCATAACATCAAAGTTAACTGATAATTGATTAATAATTGATTGATAATAAATAATTGGGCGTGGGACACGGCTGGTGGTGACGTAGACAGTTGTGGGCCCGCGTGGCCTCCCGTGGCGGACCAATGTGGAAATTGGGGCCGCCACAACTTCCTTCCCAAGAGATTCGATTTCCCTTGTTGGGATGAGACTGTATCACTGGCGGTAGAGAAGGTTGAGTCACCAGGGCACTACTCACAAGGTTTGCCCGTGGTGAAGTCGATAGTGAAGCCAGTGGTGCACTCATAGTGGAGGAGAAAGGGAAACAGGTCGCTTGCCAGGGAGGTGTCACGCCGGCGAAGAGCCCAAGACGCGATGTCGAGGCGTACAACGTGTCAGACTCAAATGACTACCTATCTACATCTAGGGACGACGTGGTAACTAGAGAACTAGAGACTTCTAATCGAGTTATAGCTATTAGGCGGGGCGAGTCGAAATTGCTCCAACCGTCAATTACTTATTTTTCAAAATACAAGTCCCATAAACATGAAGAAGCTATTAAGAATAGGCCCAAGAGGTCATTGTACCATCCCACCATTTTTCACTTTCTTTCTAGGTAAAGGGCTACTAATGCGTCGAGGGGGCGAGAGGCTAGTAGAACGCGTCAATAAAATAAATATATTAAACCTAAACCAACTATTTTGTAGATAGCGGTAAAGGGTCGATCTCACAGAGATTGGTTTCTTTCTTAGGTAAGAAAAATACAAAAAAGGGAAATTAAGGTTTTAGAGAAAATATATATATTTTAAAAAATAAAGAAATTAAATGGAAAAGAATCTAGGTATTCAGTTTCACAGTCTCGCCATACAACTTGGGATTGATTTTATTAATTGTCGGTTTATAAAAATTATGAAACTAATCTATGATCTAGTGCAGCTATAGTCCCGGTGAAGCACTCGGTTCCTCGCACTTCCTAATCTCGATAGCCAAGGTACGACCGTTGACTACTTCCCTAACCAAACACGCAACCTGATCGCTAGTGCTCCAGATTTAACGCATTGGTCGCATTACTTCGATTCGTGAATGCACTACACCTAGACAACCGGATCGCTAGTGCTCCCGATTTAGCCTAGATCCCTAAGGTATTTGACTGATCCCAAAAGGTTCTAACCAATTAGTAGGGTCAATCGCCACTAGTGTGGTCTTATCGCACAAGCACGGGTGCTTACGACTCACTGACGTATAAATTAAGGTTTAAACTAGTGTTTAACCTTAATTGTTCAAATAATACCAAAGAAAATAAATCATATAAAAGAATCAATAATAATTAAAAATAAATAAACCTCATGAAGATTCCCAAGTCGTAGGCGCGACTAATCCACCTTCAACCTAGATGGAGGAACTAACTAAACATAATTAAACTAAACTAAACTAAAATAAAATAGATCCTCCTCCCCCTCTATTCTAAGTCCTAATATATATTTATATCCTAAATTTGGTCTCTAGAGGTGAGAAAAACCAATTTTCGTAGTTTTGGGAGTTTCTTGGCGTTCGTGACACGTGGCAGCGTGTAATTGGTGGAAAAACTGGTGTCGCTGACGTGGCAGCAGCGGATTGGAGAAGCTGACGCGTGTGGCTGATGTGGCGGCTTCTGATAGGCCGAGAAGCAGCTAGGTGACGTGCTGGACGAATAGGAGAGTGACACGTGTCAAGTGCTAGTGAGAAGGAATCGCGTGAGTTCGTGCAAAGATCTGGGAGTTCGTGTGGACACGCATCCCGAGGACGATCTTGCGGTCTGGAGAGAGGAGCTGTGGACGATGTGACGTGGCGCGCTGCGGTTGGTGGAACTGGGCGACATGGCGGACGTTGATAGGCTGGAACGTTCTGTATGACGCGGCTCGGCCTATGGGGGTGCGACACGTGGACCTCAAAAACTCCAATTCACCTACTCTTGTGTACACCCCAAAACAAACCCTCAGGTGTCCGATTTCTGCAAGTGTATACTCTATTTTGAGTATTTTTTCGCCCCGGATCCAACCGTGCTCTCCGTTTCTCCTAAAAACGAAAATTAAATATAATTAGATATATATTTTCATATTATTCCAATAAATCACTAATTTCCTAAAATATGCATTTATCACTATAAAATAAAATAAATATAGTCCAATTATATCTAATAACCTATACTAAATTATGCCTAAATGAACACTTATCACTAGTAGTCTCAAATGCGTGGAGGCGACATCGATTTCTCAAAAAGCCGAGCCATTTCTTCCACGATGTACCTTTCTACTAAGGAAAGTGTTAGAGGGACCGAGTAAGGCAAGCACGATGAGGGAAAAGAAATTGCCTTTCGGATGGGCGAATCCATGACAAAGACATGACGATAAAGCTACTAAGACGCCCTAATCCGATCTTGAGGGAAAGCGAAGATTCGACCAATGTCGAGGCTGATTCCCATCAGATTATAGAAGAAGCAATAGGGGGAGGTAACACAAATCATTGGGGAAGCCACGAATGGTAGTAATTCGGATATAGAATCAATGGAAGGACAAGAAGCTAAGGAGGTACTACTAGGATATGATATAACTGAGCCATTCGAGAGACTTCCTAGATAAGGGGGATGTCCTACTGCTAATTCTACAATGGAGATTGAGGTAGCTGTTGTTCGAGATTTTTTTATTGAGTTGAACGTAGAGGAGCGATTATTGAGCCCATTTTACGTTCAAAGGGAACAAGAGAGTGACATTCAATCTCCTCAATCGAATGACGTTAACATGGTCGAAACGGGACATGAAAATGAGGCAGTCCACGAAACACCGATGGTTTCGACACTTCAGGATGGTCAAGGCCTACAGTCCGAAAAAACTCCATCTGAGGTACTTTTGGAACGATTGGCTCAGTGCGACATTACCATAACAAATGGAGATCAGGATGCAGGGACTTCCAGACCGGCTACCAACAGGTATCTGCATAATGAATTCAACCGGCTGCAATTCGGAGTTGATTATGGAAAGTCTCAAGATCTCAGGTCTTTATAGTTTTCATCAATGCGAATTCTTTCATGGAACGTTAGAGGTGCTGGTGCGGCAGCTAAGAGGAGACTTATCAAAGAGATAATTAATAAAATTAGTCCGGATATACTAATTCTCCAAGAAATAAAACTTTTTGGGGTGGATAGAGGCGTAGTAGCGAGTTCGTGGGGGCAAGGTTTAGGGAGTGGGTGTTCATACCGTCAGTTGGTTCGAGAGGCAGATTAATCATATCATGGGATGTTAGGAAGACTAAATTCATCGAATCTGTGGATGGAACTTTCTCTTCTTCTATTAGGCTGGAAGAGGAGGATGGGACTAGTTGGTGGTTGACAGGGGTATATGGACCGATGACTTACCATCGTCGAGAGGAGTTTTGGGAGGAATTGACCGCATTATACGGTCTCTGCGGGGATAAATGGTGCATTGGGGGTGATTTCAACGTCATTAGGTTTTCACATGAGCTAACTTCTGGTTTGGGGACTAACGAGAGTACAAGAAGATTTAATGATTTGATTAATGATATGGGCTTGATGGATCTACCTCTAATGAATGGGAAGTACAGTTGGTCCAACCTACAAGATTCACCAATTGCTAGCAGAATTAATAGATTTATGTTCACTTCGACTTCGGATGCTCTCTTTCTTGGAAGTAGGCAACGGTTAGGGGCACGAATCACATCGGATCATTTTCCATTGATTTTGGAAACTAAACCAATCCCTTGGGGACCTTCACTATTTAGATTTGAAAATGTGTGGTTGCGGTCTCCTTTGTTCAAATCCTCTATCGGCGAGTGGTGGAGGGAAGGAGTACAAGGAAGGGGTATGGGTTTCGCATTCATGGGTAAACTTACTAGATTGCAAGAGATTATGAAAGTATGAATATGGAATCTTTTGGTTTGACAAAACAAAGGAAACTGGAAATCAAATTGGTCATTCAAAGTTTGGATCGATAGGAGGAGGGTGGGTCAAATCATGAATCATACACTCTTCGTAGGCTACTTAAAGAAGAAATAGCGAAGATTGTCTTGGTGGAGAACCGGATCATCCAACAAAAATTGAAGTCCAAATGGCTTAGAGAGGGTGACGTGAATTCTAAGTTCTTTTATCAAATCCTATTATCTCGACGAGCCAAAATGGCCATTGAATGGTTGGAAACAAAGAATGGGCTGGTGGTGGACTCCAATGAGGATATTGCTAAAGAGGCCACCACGTTTTTTTAAATCCCTTTACACTTCCCAATCAATAGGTGCTTGGGGGTCGAGGGCATTGAGTGGGGGGGCATTTCATTGGAAGAGGCTCGTGGACTAGAACTAGAATTTACTAAGAAAGAGGTATGGGCTGCCTTGAAGGATTGTGCTGGGGATAAATCACCGGGGAAGGATGGTTTCACTATGGCATTTTTTAAGCAGTGTTGGGGTATCCTAAAAAATGAGATTATGAGTGTTTTCAGAGATTTCTACCAAAATGGTTGTATCAATAGTGTCACAAATGAGACTATGCTTTGCTTGATACCTAAGAAACACAAAGCCTGAAGATTGAAAGACTTCCGACCCATAAGTCTGATTACATGTGTTTACAAGTTAATTGCCAAGGTCTTGACAGCGAGACTACGACTAGTGATTGGTTCCACTATCGCTAGAGAACAGGGGGCTTTCATTCACGACAAGCAATTGATAGATCTTGTCTTGGTAGCTAATGAGACAATTGAAGGGGTTCGTCGAAGTGACAAACAAGCCTATGTTCTCAAACTAGATTTTAAGAAGGCTTACAATCATATTGAGTAGGTTTTTCTAAATTATGTGATAGATCAGAAAGGATTCGGGGAGAGATAGAGGCAATGGATGAGGGGTTGCCTAAGTTCGATTTCTTTCTCCACAGTGATAAATGGAAAAAATAGGGAGAAGTTCGAGGCTTCGAGAGGTCTCTGGCAAAGAGTTCCTCTCTCTCATTTCCTTTTTATTCTTGTCGCTGATGTCCTCAGCAGGATGATCGATCGTGCTAAAAGCCTTGGCCATCTCTCTGGTATCAGTGTGTGTTCAGAAGAGATATAGGTGTCACATTTGCAATTCAAAGACTACTCGTTTCTCCTGGTAAGAAAGGATGATTTTTCTTTAACTAATATGCTAACGGTAGTGGATGGCTTTTGCTTGATTTCAGGTCTCAAACTCAACAAACATAAATGCACAATTTTAGGCATCAATGTGGAGGAAACCGAGATCACTAATATTGCAGGGGCGTTGAACATGGCTGTGGGATCTTGGCCTATAATTTATTTGAGCATTCCTCTCGACGGTAATCTAATCTTAAAGTCTTTCTTGGAACCGGTAGTCAAAAAAGTGGAGAAACGACTCAATGGTTGGAAACAAGCACATACATCAAAGGGAGTATGTTTAACCCTTATTAATTTTATGTTATAGGCTATACCTGTTGATAAGTGTTCATTTATGCATGATTTAGTATAGGTTATTAGGTGTAATTGGACTATATTTATTATATTTTATGGTGATAAATGCATATTTTAGGAAATTAGTGATTTATTGGAATAATATGAGAATATATATCTAATTATATTGAATTCTCGTTTTTAGGAGAAACGGAGTGCACGGTTGGATCCGGAGCGAAAAAATACTCAAAATAGAGTATACACTTGTAGAAATCGGACACCGGAGGAGTTGTTTTGGGCATACACAAGAGAGGAAAAAATATAATTTGAAAATGCCACGTGGCAGCGTCCCATTGGAAAGCCCACGTCACACGCAGCCGCCCAACCAATCGCGAGACACCACGTCATCGGCTTGCACGTGCAGCGCGCCACGCAGCAGCACACAACTCGGCGCCTCGCTCAAGACCGCCCGATCGCCTCGAGATTCGCGTCAACCGCACTCCCAGCATTTTCGGTGATAATCGCGCGCCACGCCCGAGCCACATCACCGCCACGTGTCACGCTCGGTTCGTCCAAAGACAGCCTCGTCAAGAACTCTCGAGCCGAACCGTAAGACGCGCGCGTCGCGCCACCTCATCGTAGCGTCAAGCAACTCCAAAGACGTCACGATCAATCGAGCGCGCCACGTCGCCCATTCGCGTCGTTCCTCCAATCAACGCCCGCCACGTCGGTGACACCGCTTTTTCAACCAATCACATGCCGCCACGTGTCCCGAACGCCAAAAATTATTAAAAATAGTTTCTCTCACCTCTAGGGACTAAAAAAATTGAAGAGTATGAATTAGGGTTTTTGAGAGGGAGTCGGGGGGAAGAGGTGTTCCTTCATTTTTCTTCTATTTCTTAGTATTTCTCCCCTCTTCTTCTACACTATGGCCGACTAATTTCATCATCCAACCAGCGGTGGATCAAATCACTCTTTTTGGCATAAAACATATGTGAGATCTATTTATTTATTTATTTATTTGTTTTTCATAAGTAATTTATTTTCTTTGGTATTATTTTAACAATTGGAGTTAAACACTAGTTTAAACTTCAATTCATATGCCGATGAGTCGTAAGCACCCATGTTTGTGCAATAAGACCACACTAGTGACAATTGACCGTACCAATTGATTAGAACCTTTTGGGACCGATCAAATACCTTAGGGATCTAGGCTAAATCGGGAGCACTAGCGATCCCGGTTGTCTAGGTGTAGTGCCTTCACTAATCGATGTAATGTGACCAATGCGTTAAACTGGAGCACTAGCGATCGGTTGCGTAATTGGTCGTCAGAAAGTAGTCAACGGTCGTACCTTGGCTACCGACATCGAGGAAGTGCGAAGACCGCGTACATTACGGTCTATAACTACACTAAATTACTTGTGATTTGCATGCTTTAATTAAATTGAGGATCGTATTTAAAATTATGTCAAATTGAAGAGATTTGTGAAACCGATGGTTTGGATTGCTCTTTTCCATTTTGATTAATTTATTTATATACTATCTTAATTATTATTTTTAGTAAAATTAGAGATATTTTCTTAAACATTAGGGTTAGTTTTAAGTTAATAACCTAAGTTAGAAACTTGGTCTTCGTGGTTCGACCCGTACTTGCCACTACTCATGCAGTTCTTGTAGTTGTTGGTAATCTAATCGGGATATATATTTATTTTGACGCGCTCGACACGCATCAAATTTTGGCGCGTTGTCGGGGACCAAGTTTTTTCTTTCTTTGGTTATTTTTGTTGTATTTTTATTTATTTATTATTTATTTATTTATTTATTTTTGTATATAGTCCCTTGTTTCTAATACTTTTTGCAGAAATTTCTCAATGGCCTCCTACTACCAAAATTATGATCGATTCGAAGACTCATACTATCATGGTATGAATGGGGTAGGTATGTCATATAATGGACATCAATTTTCTAACTCGCAATCTTTTATGCAACAGGTCGAGGCTTGTGATTTTTGTGGGGAATCCTTTCATCCCACATATGCTTGTCCTTACCATCCGAGGTATGGAAATCATCACAGTTCTAGCTATGCATCGCCACAACCCGACTTCTGTATGTCTAGGCCAAGTCCACGGAGTCCTTAACAAGAACGGAGAACCATTGAAGACATGGAGAAAGATATGATCTCTGACTGGCTTTCTCCAAGCACCAAAAAATACCCCTTTGACGACTGGAGTAATTCATCATATCAGCAGGACACATATAGTTCCATGCGGAATCAGCCTTCAAGGGATATAATAAGGTTTCTTCTAGAGACTGAGCAAGACATGAACCTCACAGAGCAAGAATTAGACCAATGGATTGAACAAAGGGATCAAGAAGCTGAAGAAGAAATAAAGTCAATTCTCCAGAAAATATCAGCTGAGACCATGAGTGCAATCCCATTGGAGAGTGTTGAGGTGAATGAGGTTACACCGATTGAGGACTATTGGAGTGAACCAGAGGAAATAATTGAAGTTTCCTTACATGAGCCGGACATTAGCATTGCGCAGAATGAAGCGGATGAAGCCGAGAAAGAAATTGATGTCATTTTAGAAAGGCTGGAGGAACCGCAAAAAAGGAGCAAGGAAGACCAACCTCTGGTGTTGGTGAAGCCACCTACCCTCCCATGCATATTTGTTAGACCTTACAAGGGGGTGGTCATAAAGGAGCGTTCGCAGATCTTTTACACGGTTGACACCTTTGTGTCAGCTGATGATGATGCGATAGATTCATATGTGTTAGAGGTCCCGGATGAGCTCCTAAATCTGAACGAGGGCATGTCTGATGAATTGCCCAAAGCTATAGATGCGCCATTCGTTGTCGACATCTCGAAAGGAGAGGGCATCACGTGATCATTCACGACAAGTCGAGCTAACGACTTTAACCAAAAGCGCTATTGGGAGGCAGCCCAAGTTTTTTATTTATTTATTTATTTATTTATTATGTTTTTTTTAGCTTGTTTATTTTTATATTTGTTTAGTGTACTCACCATTATCCCATTTTTGACTATTTACAGGTGTTTGATACTCGTTTGTTAAAGCACCGGAGTTGAGAGCCCGATATCACTGTTGCGGTTCTCTGGTATACATTATCTATCTCTTTTTAGGATTCAGGTGTGGGTGGCAGAACGAATTGAATAACACATTAAATCCTTTTTGTGGGAGAGGTTTGATGGTCAAGGTAGCAATTCTTTAGTTGATTGGAAACAAGTGGCAAGACCCAAGGAGAGTGGCAGGCTAGGCATCAGTAACATTAAAAGTAGAAACCAAGCGGTCTTGATGAAATGGCTTTGGCGTTTACCAAACGAGGCAGGAGCACTATGGTGTGATATGATAAAAAACAGAAATGGGCTACTAAAGAACTCATTAGATGTCGATGCAACTGTAGGGGAGACTTATCAAAGCCCGTGGAAAGCTATTAGTGCCTTATATGATTTTTTCAAGCTAGACTTAAATACACAATTCGAAATAGTTCTAACATTTGGTTTTAGAGGACACCTTGTAATGGCCCAAAATCCACATTGGACCACCACGGGAGGCCACGCTGGCTGATAAGTGTTCATTTAGGCATAATTTAGTATAAGTTGTTAGGTGTAATTGGACTATATTTATTTTATTTTATAGTGATAAATGCATATTTTAGGAAATTAGTGATTTATTGGAATAATATGAAAATATATATCTAATTATATTTAATTTTCATTTTTAGGAGAAACGGAGTGCACAGTTGGATCCGGGACGGAAAAATACTCAAGATAGAGTATACACTTGCAGAAATCGGACATCGGAGGGTTTGTTTTGGGGTGTACACAAGAGTAGGTGAATTGGAGTTTTTGAGGTCCACGTGTCGCATCCCCATTGGTCCGGCTGTCGGTCAACTCTTCAACGCACGCCACGTCACATCGTCCATAGCTCATCTCTCCAGACCGCAAGATCTGCCTCGAGATGCGCATCAGTACGAACTCCCAGTTTTTCGGTAAGAGTCGCGCGATTTCGTTTTCATAGCTCACCGCCACGTGGCAGCTTCTCATTCGTCCACCGTGTGCATAGTCAGCAGCTCCAGCGAACCAGGAACCGCCACATGTCGACACGTCATCCAACTGCACATCATACACAGCAGTCTCGGCCTATCAGCGTCCGCCACATCAGCTCACCACAGCAACTCCTCCAATCTGCTGCTGACACGTCAGCGACTCCAGTTTCTCCACCAATCACAGCCTGCCAAGTGTCCTGGACGCCAAAAAACTCTCTAAAATTACGAAAATTGGTTTTTCTCACCTTCAGATACCAAATTTGGGGTATAAATATATATTAGGACTTAGATTAGAGGAGGAGGAGGATCTATTTTTATTTTTATTTTTTAGTTTAGTTTTCAATTATGTCTAGCTAGTTCCTCCATCTAGGTTGAAGGTGGATCAGTCACGCCTACGACTTGAGAATCTTCATGAGGTTTATTTATTTTTAATTATTATTGATTCTTTTATATGATTTATTTTCTTTGGTATTATTTGAACAATTGAGGTTAAACACCAGTTTAAACCTTAATTTACATGTCAGTGAGTCGTAAGCACCCGTGTTTGTGCGATAAGACCACACTAGTGGCGATTGACCCTACCAATTGATTAGAACCTTTTGGGACCGGTCAAATACCTTAGGAATCTAGGCTAAATCGTGAGCACTAGCGATCCGGTTGTCTAGGTGTAGTGCATTCACGAATCGAAGTAATGCGACCAATACATTAAATCTGGAGCACTAGCGATCAGGTTACGTGTTTGGTCAGGGAAGTAGTCAACGGTCGTACCTTGGCTATCGAGATTAGGAAGTGCGAGGAACCGAATGCTCTACCGGGTCTATAGCTGCACTAGATAATAGATTAGTTTCATACTTTTCCTAAACCGACAATTAATAAATTCAATCCCAAGTTGTATGGCGAGACTGTGAAATTGAATACCTAGACTTTTCACTCTCATTAGATTTCTTCTCATTTAATTTCTGTATTTTCAATATATTTACACATTCTCTCTAACCCTATTTTTTTCTTTTTTGTATTTTTTCTTACCTAAGAAAGAAACCAATCTCTGTGGGATCGACCCTTTACCACTATCTACAAAATAGTTGGTTTAGGTTTAATATATTTATTTTATTGACGCGTTCGGCGCGTGTCACTGGCCCACAACCAGCCACGTGGCTTCTAGCTGTATCCCACGCCCAACTAATCATCATTTCACCTCAAATCATGCAACGAAAATCTTAAACCATCAAATGATACTGAATAATAGTTTAAATATCAATTAGTCTAACGTAGAAACCATACTAAAATGTAGTTCATATATAGATGTCAAGTGTGATTCCCAAAATATCAAAATATAACATCATGATCATATACAAGGCAACATATATCTCTCACAACCCATACCCAGTATAAAAAAAAATAAACATAAACAAATGTACGAGTAGGGCAAATCGTAGTCAGTCACAGATAATCCTTAAATCTTGCCCTTCTCTTCGCTCGTACCAGTATTTGCACTCAAGCCATCACAAAAAGGCGGATGACGAGTCCAGAGTGAGTAATCCTAAGGAAATTCACCAAGTAAATACATAAGTAAAACTGCTGGAATCAAAATACTATAATAAACATGCGGAATAAAAGAATACAGGCAACTGTGGAAGATCATTGCATGCATAATTATAGTAGTGAAGCAAAGTGCGTGCACAAATCAAAGTCAGACCAAACCATACTTCAAGCTATCCGCCAGGCACGGCCCGTGAGGATACCTCTAACGGGCGACCTTGGACCCTCTAGGTGACCAGTGTAGACTATGGTGCACCCACACATGTCTATCATACACGAGTAGCATATTCATCGGCGCATGCCTAGACTTATGCTATGGCTTAGTGGACCCTATGCCCCGCAATGAATAAGCACCAGGTGGGGACAAACACAACCACCATCAAACAATAGGAAATAAAGATCATTGAATAACTAAACAGAATTCAAATATTAAGCAGTAAGTACTAAAGTGAATTTCAGTTGAGATATTACACACCTCAAACAGCACTCCAAATACCGTCCTAATCTAGCTAGCACGCCTTAACTGTGTGTCAAATATCCGTCCAAACCACCTAATACATCAATTCGCAATTAATCACACATATTCCCAAACCATGTAAACCTCGATACATAACCACAAATCATCGATAAAATCATTGATTAAATACCTCAATTAGACCATATGAAACCCTAAGTCAAACCCCAATTGGTAAATTTTTATTAAATTTTTAGTCCCAAAACTGTCTCAGACATCGCCACAGGTGCCGCTGTGTTCACACTGTGCGGTGTCACCACGACATCATAGGCGTCGTGACCACGCCGTCGTGGTCATTCCTGCATGGCGTCTCCACGACGTTTTAGGCGTCGTGGCAACGCCGCCAAGGTCATCCACCTTCACGGCGTCCCCAAAACATCTCCCAACATTTCCCAAATTCTCGTCTCTAGTCGAGACACCGTGAGTGGCGTCGTGGGCATTTGTGCACCACGGCGTCGCTGGCAGCGTCTTCGCCAGTGGGCACCTTAGGGGGTTTTCAAACCCTCTCGGCTCGTTGTCGTGATCCGAACCCACTCCAACAACCCACAAAACACTTAAACAACATTGAGCATCCAATGTGTTTAAAACACAAAACACTTAAACCCTAAAACCTTCGACCCAATGTGTCCGAGACCCGAACTCAACGTTTTTCGACCAAAAACCCGACAAATCAGTTGAACACCAAAACAACCACCACATCAACACCAAATCTACCATTTCCAACCTTAAATTACACTCAAAATCCATAGCAACCCTTCTCATAACTGGTGTACTTAACACCCACACTAAAAACACCGTCAAAACCCGAGAAAATTACCCCAAAACGTAAAGAACGATAAGATGATCGAGGATCTCACCTTGTATTTCGGTTTCCTCCACCTCTTGAGCTCCAAATGGTCCACACAAGTTCACCAAACCCTCACACTTCCTCTCAACTTTCGGATTTGCAAAGAGATGAGAGAGAAAATTTGATAAAAATGTAAGAAAATGAGGTTTTTATAGGTAAGTGTCATCCTAACTCACACCCACATCCCTAGGCTTCATTGGAGGGTTGAGATGGAGTCAAAAGGTCTTCCACATGTGACAAAATTGACCCACTACTTGGTCCATTAACCCTATCCATTTTGTCACCAATTATGTGCATTCCAAGCGTTCCAATACCCGGCTCCGCACTTCAGCTCGTGTCGATTACGCACAATGATGGTACCAACCGTCTCGACATCATTTATTATGAATTATTTAATGAATTTTATCATTTATTAGGCGTATTAAATCCCCCGGTCTAATGTACTAGTTATTTACCACCCGGTATCCGTGTATACCCGCTATACGCAGTGGATACCCGTCACACCAGCTCATTCGTCAATAAAAAATATAAACACATATATTTGTGGTGTAATTTACCTAAATTGAACATATACATCGCAACTTCACCACAAGAGAACACAAAACGAACTGTATACCTAATTAGGTCGTGCTCCGAACGTCCCCACTGGCATCCATGTCCGCAATCGCGTCATAAGTAACGACAATTAGAGATTGGGTCGTTACACACCTGGTTGGGTTTGGGGGAGCAACCTTTCAACCTGGAGTACCCTTTGGTCATTGCGGTTGCATGAAGTCGCGAGGCTTTAATCTCTGAAGTGTACGGATCCAGTCCCTATCATAACAGTTTGGTGGAGTGGAACGTGAATATAAGAGAGCGAGTGACTCCGGATACAACGACGGAAGCCAATGGTTGCTAACAAGGCTGGTGGTAGTGCGCTTTCATCAGAACTCTACAGACTCTCAGGTTTGGAAAACTGACTCCTCGAGGATTTGTTTAGTTCATTCGGCTTTTAAGTCTCTATGCGGTTGGAATCCAGTAATGACGGTTCGTGTAATGACCCTAAAATTTAACCGGTGCCACGTGTCAATATAGGTGGTGCGTGGGCTCACGCCGTAGTACAGTCATTAATTCTCGGGCGTCGACACCGAGGTATGTTATATTTGTTTAGTGTTTGTATTATACCATATAGCCGTAACACTAATTTTAATGTCCCAAACGAGTGAGGACTTTTGTGTGTAAGTATTAATTGTGTGAGGCGGTTTAGTGGTCCGGGGGACAAAATGAGTTAAAAACACTGATAAAATACATGCTCTGAAATAATTAAAATAATTGGTACGCGGTTCAACCAAGGGCGCAAGACACGCAGAGTGCGGTGTGACTCGAATCCGGATACACCAAAGATGAGGTGGATAGGCTAGAGTGAGAAGCAAGCCACTAGAGTCACCCAATGGAGCCACACAAGTTGGTGGGATGGAGTGAATATGAACCACTTTATGGACCTAGAGATGCGTGTTGGGACAAGATTTAAGGTGAAGGTATATAAACCCACATCCACTCCATTCTCTCTCTCATTTCTCTTTTTTCTCTCTCTTCTCTTTCTTCCTCTTCTTCCCTAATGTCCCTCTCAAGCAACCAGCGGCTGTAGTGGTCGGAGCAGCGTGACGGCGGTAGTCTCGGGCGATCCGAGATAAGATCCCTCATCTCCTCGTCACCCTCTACACATTGGTATAAGTTTTACTCGTGTATGTCGAGATTTCGAACTCGATCGAAACTCTTGATGTTTTAGTAGTCTTCTCGACGATCACTACGAGATTTGTGAAGGTGGTTTTCAATTTGGAGAGTTTTGGGATTTTTTACGATTTTTGGGGATTTTCAAATGAATTTCGTTTTGAATTTTTCGTAGAGGTTTCCGAGTGTTTTGTAGTGTGTCGAGGATGTTTTTGTAATGGTGTTACACCATCGATGAAAAATAGACCAAATTGGCATAAGACGGCGTGAGCCGGGGGTGGTAAACACAGCGAAAAGTCCCACAGATGATGGCGCCAAGCGCAACGCTGGCCTCTCTATCCCCCACGTCGTAGGGACGTCGTGAAGGATAAACCCTCGTGGCGTACCCCACATATGACGGGGGCAGCCTCGTGGCGCACCCCACATATGACTGGGGCAGAGTCAATCTCTGCCCCACGCCGCTGCCTACATACGCCTGGAGCAGAGTCGATCTGCCCTACGCCGTGGAAAAGCCGCCGAGGGTAAGACCCTCACGACATCTCGGCGGTGTCCAAAACCCAAAAAATTTCCCAACTTTTTGTGGAATCTTCAGAATGAATTGAGGTCTTCTTAGGGTATCTAACGGGTCCAAATACGACCTAATAACCCGAAATTCAGCCCGAAAACACAATAAACATAAATAAGGAAAATTGGATAAAAGTTAAAGGGAAACTACAATGAATTGTATTATCAGGAGTATTAGCACGCGGGACTATGTAGAGACAAGTCAGAATCCGCGAAAGTGCGATTAGCTTGGATCGAGGTGAGTAAACCAGTGAGAAACACTATAGTTATTTCTTAAGCTTTGAATTATTTATTGATATTGTTTCGATGCTATCTTGTAACGGCCCAAATAATATTTGCCGTTAATTATGATGTCATGGCAGATGTGGACGCCAGCGAGGACGGTCGGGGTTCCACAAACAGAGCTGAACGCACTCGAACTAGGTATACAAATCCGTTTTGTATGTCTTTGTTGTGGTAAATTGTGATGAAAATGTATAAATTAGTTAATTTCATTACGATATGTATGTTAATGTAGTCTATTGACGAGTGAGGAATGACCTCGGGGTGCGTGCGGACACGGGACACGAGGCACGGGTGTCTTGGGTAGTTGGGGGAACTAATGTGAGCTTATTTGCAAATTATGGGAATTTATCGAATAGAGTAGATAATTAATACTAGCTAAATCAAATTGGTAATCAAAGTGCCATAGTTATTTGAATAAAACAACATCATTGAATAGGTCTCGAGATGCACAATGGAGAGAATCAAGGTGGCTAGTGGTGTCATGAAGTTGTAGTGACACAAAGTGAACAAAGTGATCTTCGGATTGTTCTCGAGATGGACACACACACTTGATCAAATATCAAGTATATATATGTATATGTTGATCGATTCAACAAAAGAGAGAAAGAGAGTGAGATTTGAGAGGAAGCTTGGAAGTGGGAATCGTTGGAGAAGAGAGGGTGAAATCATCAACCAAAGTGTGGAGAAAGTGATTTTTGGCAACAACAACAAGAATCTAAGGTATAAATACATTAAACTTGGATTTTTGTGAGATTTTTCGTAAGGGTTTGAATTTGTGAAATTCGAATTTATTGAGGGATTACACACTTGGTTTTGTTGAGAGTTAAGTGTGTATGAGAATGACATGAAATGGTTGTGTTTTTGAGTAAATTTGGGAGAAATTTGATGATTTTCCAAAATGGGTTTTGAAATGTGATTTCCATGATTTGTGGATTTTGGGGTTTGATTATGGTAATTCGGGTTTAAATGGTGTAATTAAGGTCATTGATGTTTTATGGAAACATGGAAATTGAATTTATGGGTTTGGAGTTCAACTTTGTAATTTGGAAATTTTCTGGACAGCGAGCAATTAGCGCGCTAATGGGAGAAATTAGCGCGCTAATCACGCTGAGTAATGAAGATGATGAACAAAGTGATTGAGATTAATTAGCGCGCTAATTTATCTCATTAGCGCTTAATTGTTCTCTGGACCCCAAAAATTGGAAAATGACAAAATGAGTCAAACCAACATTATGAACCCATTAATTGATCATTAATACTCATAAATGAATTCAGGAGTCTCAAAATAGTAATTTGAGTCGGGGTTAGTCGTAGAAATCAGACCGGGAGTGATACCGGGATTTGGAGGTATTGGACCTGGGGTTGATTTGTGGAGTGAGGAGTGCGGTTTGAGGTGTGTAGTATCCCAATTGAACTTCACTTTAAGTATTTACGTTTGATTTATTTGAATTCGGTTCCGATTATTCATTATTCCATTCCATTATCGCTTTACGGTGGTTGAGTCCTCTCACTTGGTGTTTTTACGGTAGTGGAGTTTACTCCTACCTGGAGCCTTTACGGTGTTGAGATCACTCCCCACCTGGTGTTTATTCGTTACGGCCATAGAGTCCACTAAGTCATAGCACTTGTCTATGCATATACCGGTGAATAGGCTACCTGGTTATGGTAGGCTCGTGTGGGTGCGTCGTGGGTCTACGCCGGCCACCTGAGGTCCAGGGACAACCTGTTGGTGTGTTTGAGGGTTGTGCCCAAGGAGAGGCTCGAAGTATGACTTAGTCTGATTTTTACTGTGCACGTACTTTGCTTCGTTACTATATTTATACATGCGATGATCCTTTCACGGTTTGTCTCGTATTTCTTTTGTTCCGCATGTTTATTTATGGTATTTAAATTCCAAGTACTTTTACTTCCGTAATTACTTAGTGAATTTCCTTGGGATTACTCACTCTGGACTCGTCATCTGTCTTTTTATGATGGCTCGAGTGCAGATCCGGTACGAGTCGAGGAAGGGCAAGCTTGAGGACTACATTGATTGATAGCTCTAGCCCTACTCGTACGTATGTTTATATTTACTTGTTTTATATCGGGTTTTGGGATTGGAGAGATAGGTTGTATACTTTTGATATTTTGTGGATCTCAAAGGACATGTATATGATGTATATTTGGTATGGTTTCCACTTAGGCATTTTGATCATGGAATTTAGGATAAATCTTTATGTTGTTCATTTAATTTTCCATTCGCGTAATTTATGGTTGAATGATAATGAGGAAATAAAAGTTAACTCATAACATCAAGGTTAATTGATAATTAATTGATAATGGATAATTGGGCGTGGAACACAGCTGGCGGTGACGTGGTCAGTTGTGGGTCCGCGTGGCCTCCCGTGGCGGACCAATGTGGAAATTGGGGCCGCCACATTTTGGTATCAGAGCTTAGGTTTGAGGAATTTAGGATGGAGGAACTTAGGGAATGAATTGTGGGTTTGTTGATAACTCTGATACTGCCACATTTTGGTATGTATTTATACCTTAGATTCTTGTTGTTGTTGCCAAAAATCACTTTCTCCACACTTTGGTTGATGATTTCACCCTCTCTTCTCCAACGATTCCCACTTCCAAGCTTCCTCTCAAATCTCACTCTCTTTCTCTCTTTTGTTGAATCGATCAACATATACATATATATACTTGATATTTGATCAAGTGTGTGTGTCCATCTCGAGAACAATCCGAAGATCACTGTTCACTTTGTGTCACTACAACTTCATGACACCCTATCATAACACTAGCCACCTTGATTCTCTCCATTGTGCATCTCGAGACCTATTCAACTGATGTTGTTTTATTCAGCTAACTATGGCACTTTGATTACCAATTTGATTTAGCTAGTATTAATTATCTACTCTATTCGATAAATTCCCATAATTTGCAAATAAGCTCACATTAGTTCCCCCAACTACCCAGCACCCCGTGCCTCGTGTCCCGTGTCCGCACGCACCCCGAGGTCATTCCTCAATAGACTACATTAACATACATATCGTAATGAAATTAACTAATTTATACATTTTCATCACAATTTACCACAACAAAGATACAAAACAATTTGTATACCTAGTTCGAGTGCGTTCCGAGCCTCTCATTGTGGAACCCCCGACCGTCCTCGCTGGCGTCCACATCTGCCATGACATCATAATTAACGGCAAATATTATTTGGGCCGTTACATATCTTGTCATTCCATTCTTATGAGTTGTCCAAGGCAAGTGTGTCAAGCGTGATCCTTACAGAATTTCAAACTCGTGGTGTATTATACCGGGGTTTACGTCTGGGGATACGTGTTTGGTTGTGATGACATGTACAGGGTGAGAGTTCTCCACAAGATTGTTGGGGACTCTGCACTCGTGCAGGGGGTCTTAGAGGAGATTTTTTCCTCGACTCCTAACTTGTGAAGAGATTCTGTCATCGGCTTAACGATTTTGATTGGTCGGGACCACTTGTGTCTTTCCTTTGTATTCCGAGACACTCAATTTCGATTGCTCTTATATTTATTCACAGCCTTTATATATTCATGCGTTCCCTGTCCTTTTCTTTCTATCTGCATGAATTGACTGCTCATTTATTTAATTAGAAATACTATATTTATTGTTGTTCCTGCTTGGCGTTACTTACCTGGGCTCATCATTCTCGTGTTTGACCGAGTGCAGATCCGTAGTCCAGTAAAGGAAAGGCCGTGCAGTTAGGCAATATACTTTGAACGCCCTTCCACTATTGTTATAGGTGACATTTTGGTGTATTAGTTACTTATATTGTTTTGTACATGGGGTTATGGGTTGAGAGATTGTTGGATATTATGACTTGGATGATACTTTCCTTGTTTAAATGGTATATATAATATACGGGGTTCCCACACCCTAGGTTTTTGTCCTAACTTCAAGCTTTCGAAGTTGATTGATTAGTTAAGGTTAATTGCTTCCGCTTATTACTTTGATAACTCGCTAATTAATTGATTTCACATTTAAATACTTGATAATTGGTTGAATGGTAAGGAAAGGCTCACTAGCCCCGCGCGACTCGACAGGACTGGCTCACGAGTTCGTGCGGGTCCAGGCCGGGCGGTGCCCGATTCTAGGAATGTGAAATTTGGGGTCATCATAGCTCTTTTCTTCCAGTCAATATGGAAACAATCTACTCCACCAAAAGTAAAGTTTCTAGTATGAACTGTTCTCCAAAGAAAAGTCAACGTGACCGACATGATGCAGAGGCGGCGACTGGACCTATGCTTTTATCCCCATTGGTGCATTCTTTACGAAAGACACGGTGAGGATGTGGACTATGTTTTTGTTCATTGCAGGGTAACAAAGAGTTTATGGCTGCGATTGGCAAGTGAGGTTAACAAAGCTTTGAATGAACCGTCCTCGTGTGCGGATTTTTTTGTTGATGGAAATGGGGGCGTTCCCAACAAGGTCATCCAAACTTTGTGGGCATCTGGGGCACAGGCTTTAGTGTGGAACGTGTGAACCAAGAGAAATTCACACATCTTTAAAGAACAGTTGGCTACTATAGATGAGATTTGAGATCATATTAAACTTAACCTTGCTCAATGGTTGTGCACCAATGCTATGTTTAAGGAATGGGGAGTGAATGACTTATTGAGGTAGTGGAGGCCTATTTTGGAGGCCAGGAGGATATTTGATCCGGGTTGAGTAGCTCGTCCTCTTGGACTTTTTGGACTTTTTGGAATCAACTCCGTATGGATTTAGGCAGACAAGTGGAGACTTTAATGTCATGTGAAGAGATATTTAATGAGGAAGAAGCTTGGCTAGGAGGAAATAAGGAGAAGAAGGTTGTATGGGCAGTTGGAGCTCAAGCTATTCTTTGGGTAACATAGCAAGAAAGGGATGCTAGGATATTCAAGGGCACTTACTGGCATCATGGCTTTCAATAAACGACTTATTCAGATCATGGAGCCTGAACAATTTAATTCAAAACTGGCGAAACTTTGTGGATCTACTACTTTGATACATACATGTGGTTGCGGAACGGGTGGGTGATGAAGGTTTGAACAACATTTTGGCCTAGTTTATGCAGAATCAGTGCTGATACTTTTTGGAGGGCTTTATTTAATGGGCGTCCGTATGGATGGGGGGGTATAGCCACAAGGCCCATTGTTTTTTTTTTGTATATATATAGTATGTTTCGGGTTGTGGGACCATTTAACCCATTTTTAATTTTTAATTTTTAATTTTTGTATTTTCTTTTTTTTTCCTTTTTTTTTTCCGTGTGGATGAATATAGTAACTTTCTTTTATCAAAAAAATATATATTTACAATACAAAAAAACCCGACAATTGTGCAACCCTTGTAATAACAAGCAAATCGAATTAAAATCTTTTAGAAATTACCTTTATCAATTCAACAACAGTGCAACAAAACTAACTTAATTGAAACATATTTCAAATAATAATAATAATAATAATAATAATAATAATAATAATAATAATAATAATAATCTCCAATTGGTATGATAGGGGTTAGAACTTTTTTTGTTTCTTTTGGGATTTCATTTTCCACGTTTTTCACAAACTCATAAAATAACAATTTTGAGTAAAAAAAAAAAAAAAAAAAAAAACTATTTTGAGCTAAATTTGAAGATTTATTAAGGTGTGAGGGCCTCTTTAGCGCCTAGAATGTCTATACCCGCGCATTCCGCACAGCAATGGAGACTCCGTCAACCGTCAAAACACGCGCAATGGAGAATCTCTCGGTCGCCTGTTTCTTCGGTGGATTCTTCGCTCGCTTACACAAACCTGAAACCACTCTCTCTCTCATCACCACTCCAACCCCATCCCTACCCTTCTTTCCATTCTCAGAGGTAATTTTCATTTCATCTACATTTCAATCCATGCCCTCTAATACAATTGTTTCATTTCATCAACTTATTCATTGCATTGTGTTTTGTTGTTGTGAATTTAATTTGCAGGCATTTATGGAGGGCTTTCTTCGAAATATCTGAGATGAGTCTTGACAATTAATCCAGCTCCTTCCTTTGATATTATTATTATTATTATTATTCACATTCTAAATTAATTAATCATCACCAACATGGAGCGATCTCCAAGACATTGTAATTACTATATCTTACTACTACTCTCTTATCTATGTTTCGCCATTTTTGTTAATCAAGTGATCTTCGTAGTCAATGGTGATATGAACAATCTCGAATTGCTTATTACGTTTTAGTTAAACTCAACCTATATATGTAGAACATTGTATACATTGTATAGCCGGTCCCAAGTTCAGATAAAGGAGGACTCTGAATCCCATTTTTCATATTGGAAAATGGGGGAGGGTTGCGACAAGTTGACATATAGCATAAAACTTTTTTCACTCTTCATGGAATGGATCAAACATATATAAACGTTGGGACGTTCCCCTATATTTTTGTTGTTACGTTTGAGTTATCCGTCCCCTAGGAACCATTGTCGAGTCCCCCAAAACGAGATGCATAATTGAATTGTAGAACTGGGTATCTTTGTGATGGCTTGTATTTGTAAAGATATTGAATTGTTTAGCTGTAGCATTTAAGCGCTTGTAAATGTCCTTGATTCTTACCAATTAAAAAAAATCAAACCGTATAGGGAGTGGGATTTTCAATTATTGCTATTAAATTAGGCCAAAAGCACAAACTAGGATCTGTCTTCACCAAGCTATCGTTTGCATTGCAAAAAGCGTGTCCAGTGATAATATCAGAATGCCTGACTGAGCTCTTTGGGATTCATTTATTTTATTGGGGGTTGAATTGGTGCAAATCTTTAATTTTAATTCTTGATTGTTGCTAGTTTTTGTTGTCTGCCTAAATTTTGTGTGTTTGGTCCGCAATGTTTGATCAATGATGAGGCTATGGATTCCAAAGCAATGGAATTATGAAACTCTTGAGGTTTTCAAACTTTGTATAATTAACTCTAACCATCTTTCATTTCCACCATTCATTACTAGGTCGTGGAAGGTCTGACATTGGGAACTCTGAGGATGAGAGGAAGACGAAGGTTCGATCATTGAAAGATAAAGCAATAAATGCATCCACAAAGTTTAGAAAATCTTTCCAAACTAAGCGCAAGAGAAAGAGTAGAATTATGTCAGTTTCCATTGAAGACGCGCGCGATGCGGAGGAGGCACAAGCAGTTGATGCATTTCGTCTAGTGCTGGTCTTGGAAGAACTTTTGCCCTCAAGACTTGATGATTATCATATGCTTCTCAGGTTTTCTTTCTGCTCTTGCTTGATCACGAGTATTTTATTTTAGACAATTGCGTTGCTTTTTTTTTTTTTCTTGTCAATGAATTATGTTGATTATTTTCTTGACCAGATTCTGGGAAAAGGTAAAAGAATTTCCTTTTAATATGTTTTTCCCGTATATAACCACTATTTGTTCAATAATCACGGGCTGCCTTTTGTATAGTTACATGGCTGTTTGTGGTGCATATTATGAATCAATATATAATGAAAAAGTTTATCTACCATTCTTTTTGTATGTAGTTTACTTTTTTGATATGATTGTTGATTTAGTTATTTAAGTTACAAAGCATCATGGATTTTGTTTTTGATGCATTTGTTGATTATACAGATTTTTGAAGGCCAGAAAGTTTGACTTGGGAAAAACAAAACAGATGTGGGTGGACATGATTAATTGGAGGAGGGATTTCAGTGCAGACACAATCTTGGAGGTAAATATTCATGAGGAATAGGATACTATTCATATTTCTGCTATTTTCTGTGTCCTAAGAGTCACCCATTTTGTACTGCCCTTGGTGGCTGACTGAGATTGTTTCATCTTAATACTTGGTAGGATTTCGAATTTGCTGAAATCAATGAAGTCAAGGAACACTACCCCCATGGACATCATGGAGTAGATAAGGAAGGGCGTCCCGTTTATATTGAGAGACTGGGTAAAATTGATAATGTTAAGCTGATGCAAGTTACAAGTCTGGAACGCTTTATAAAATACCACGTACAAGAGTTTGAAAGAACCTTTGAAACCAAGTTCCCAGCTTGTTCAGTTGCAGCCAAAAAGCATATTGATCAGAGCACTACAATTCTGGACGTACAGGGAGTGGTATGTCATAGAGTGCACCTTTTTGTTAGTTAGCTAAACCATGACTAATCTTGTTTTCATTGAGAACGATAAATTTTATTTTCTGACTATAATTCGACTGCCCATATCATATCAATCTAATTATCCTAGTGATTGTCGTTTTATCTGCCATCTTTTCAAAGATAATGTCTAAGGAGCTTATAAATTTTTTAGTTGTTTTAATCCATGTAGTTGGCCCCAACTAATTTGGAATTGAAGATTCACCATTGTTTGTGTTTGTGCGTGCTTTTGTTTTCTTTTTTTTTTGGCTCTAAAAGCCTGATTTACCGAGTATTATATTTTAATTGGTGGTCAAGGGATTAAAAAATTTCTCCAAATCGGCTAGAGACCTTCTTACGAGCATTCAAAAGATTGATGGTGACAACTACCCTGAGGTACTTCCTTTCATTGTCAAAGTACTATGCTGTGAATCTATTTAGTTTGCTCATGGGTTCAATGGATGGTACCTAGATCTTATATTGGATGTCTCTCGTCATTTTCTCACAGACCTTGAACAGTATGTTCATCATCAATGCTGGCCCTGCATTTAGGATGTTATGGAGTTCTGTAAAGTCTTTCCTTGATCCCAAAACCGCAGCAAAGATCAATGTAAGCCGTTTGCCATCTATGTTAAAGTTTTGATTGCCATTGAGGAATCTGCTTAAACAATGGGATTTTATCTATCAGGTCCTTGGAAATAAGTACCAGAGCAAGTTGCTCGAAGTTATTGATGCAAGGTATTTGAGATAAATGCACTTCGACATTTTGCTTCTTTTTCTTTGATCTGACTACATCTTTATCAATCTATTTGTCAGTGAGCTGCCAGACTTCTTGGGCGGTACCTGTACTTGTTCAGATCAAGGTGGTTGCATGCACTCAGATAAGGGGCCATGGAACGATTCAAATATATTAAGGGTGTGTATATAGTCACCAAATTTTACATATTTTATTCATTTTCCTCTATTTAAGGTTTTCTCAAACTCAAAACTTGGCCAACATGCAGTGTGTTCAAAATGGTGATGTTGAATGCACGAGGAAAACCTTGATGTCTGATACTGATGAGAAGATAATTTCTGAGGATGAGATTGTTTACAAGAAGGTGCCTTGTCATTGGCTTCTTTTATTTTCTCTTCTATCATTTCCTAACTTACCTCTTATTTTTTGTTTTCTTTTGCACACCACTTTTTCTTTTTATGGTTATTTTGTTAGCATTACTGATAGCCTATACTTTCATCTTAATGCAGATGAGCAGCGACGACACAGTTTTGGATAGCAACTCTTACTTGCACAATCCTGAGGGGGAGTTTATGTTGTATCCACAACTGTCTCCTGTTTGTGAAGAAGTAAGAAGCTTATATTATATTTATTACAGGCATCTTCCTGGTACCATATGCTCAGTTGTAGTTAGTTGAGCATGCAATAAATAACATTTTCCATCAACTTCATTAGAATGTGTTATCGGCTTTTTTCCCAAAGAAATGTGTTTTTAACTTAAGGTTGATATTGTGGATCACTAGCATTTGCTGATATAACAAATTGATAGCTCTAGGTCGTACTTCGCTTCAATAAAAAATATATTAAATAGCTGCACCACTTAAAATCTTGGATGTTTTAGAAACGCTGAATTTAGACCTGTATGTTATAAGTTTTTCTCTTAGAAGGCGCAATACCAGTTTCCATTGCATATGTAATGTATTTATATTTTCTGGAACTACATTCAGGTTCAAGCTGGTAAAGATAATTTTCCAGGTTTTTACAAGCATGATTATTTCATTCCATCAGCTGATCAAATGAGGAGCGCAACTTGCAATTATGTGTTACAAGATGGCGACATGTCTACATCTAGTACTTCTAAAGGTACAAAATTGATTCCAAAGCAGTATTAATTTCAGATTCTTGAGAAAGTTGGAACTTGGATGGAAAGTCTTGCCACCTAAATGTGCACATCTTTCTTAAATGCTTCAGACTCACTTACACTGGTGAAAGTGCGAGAATGCAATATTAGTCTACCTTAAACATTAAGTATAGAATCCACAAATTGTAGTGTAATCAGAGCAACAAAAATACAGTAAATGCATCAAGTAACAAGTCTTGGCACTCTTGGGAAATACCAAGGTCAAAACACGAGGATGAGATAGGTTTTCTATAATTGAGATGCTACTAGTGAAACTACTGAAACAGAAAAGGACATAAATAATCTAATGAAATAATGAGATGTATGGAAAAAAAAAAAAAAAAGAAAGGAACACCAACTATATGAAAGGCTAGGACATTGGAAGTCACTCAATCTTTCCCTTCCCAAGTCCTCTTGATGCAAGAAAATGATGAAGATATAAAAATATTATTCTAAAAAACGTAATAATTAGTGAGAATGTATCTTGCAAAGTGTATACTTAGGGTTTATGTTATTCTTAAGTTAAGCGTGTAGCATACATGATACAACAACATCGAAGAAAACTAGACCATATCAAACTTGGAATAACATCAAGTTAAGTTGTCAATAATGCAAATTCACACGATACAGTGTATAAAAAACTACAAGGAATATGGAAGTGCGGGAGACAACCTATTTGACTTTAAGAAAAATTTAGACGTTCTTTGGAGAGACCCTAAGAGAGGGCGAATGAAGGGGCTCCTTTCTAGCTCAATTAAAGATAAGAGCTGTGGAAGAACTATGAAAAAATGAAACTAAAAATGAAAAGTGGGTGATGAGGTAAAAAGGTTAAAAGTGAGGATAAAAAGTTGACCATGTGGGATTGTTGGGAAGGTTTGCCATGCTACTATCAACTTAAGTTCTCCGGCAAATTTAAATTAGCCCATTAGCTTAGCCTCAGGACCTGCACAATGATGTCTCCCAAAATACCTTCTCTGGAAACTACCAAATTAAGAGCTTCAGTGGCAAGTGTCCACATCATCTTTGTTTGGCAATCAGACATCACGAATAAATCTTAGCTCATATTAAATCAAACATTTTCTTTCCTAACGAGGAAAGTCAAAGATTTTCATTCATTTTAAATGAAAGAGTCCTAAGTACAAAGTAATTTCCAGCTTCAAGTGATTGGTTGCCGTGGCCTTCTTTATTCATAGATGCCGAATGACCATTTCTTTCTGTTGTCAAAAACCAGGTCATTCATCTCTCAGTGAAGTATTCAAGGTTCCCCAAGGTGTAAACAAACCAATCTTTGCTGGGATGGTGGCCTTTATCATGGGTATTGTTGCTATGATCCGACTAACACGTGATATGCCAAAGAGGCTCCTGCATGCCAACTTGTACAGTCAAACTAATGCTAACAACAACCAGCAACTGTACCAAACCCTTGTCTCCAGAAACGAATATTTATCAACACTTAAGCGTGTGGCCGCATTGGAAGAAAAGATGACTGCTCTAAGCATGAGTCATATGACAAAATCTGCCGAAAGGGAGACGAGGCTGAATGTATTGGAAAGTCGGGCCAATGCCATGGAGCAACAGCTCAAAACTACCATGAAGGTAAGATTGATGATTCTTGGTTTAAAAAGCTCATCCGCATCTAGTTCAATCATAATGCTGGAAAATTTAAAGAATGCGAGCGCAAAGAAGTTTAGCTTTTCATCTCTTATGAACATCCAGGACATGCTGAATAGTTATATATGCTAGTTTTAGTTTTAATATTGTACTTTTGAAATAAACCTTGCAATCTAGCGTCTCTTCTGACCAAAAAAAAAAGAATGTAGACGAAAATGAGATTTTTGACTCTCTTATCTCCTGTAAAATTCTTGCATTGCAGGCAATGGAGGATGTCCTTGTCCAACAGGCAGAACTCATAGCCTACATCGACAACGAAAAGAAGAAGAATAAGAAGAAGATGAAGAAGAAATTGGTAAGTTTCGAAATCATGAACTTCTCTTGACTATTTATTATATAGTTATAATCACATGAAACTGTTTTTATCTCAAATTTTTACCCTACTATGATCACAGATCCCCTTCTGCTGGTGAGCCGCGAAGAGATTCTTACAGCGCATGCAAAGCAAACTGTTGAATGTTGCTAGCTAATTGGTCAGGGTTGTTGCTACGGGTATATCTAATTCGAATGAAAAAAAAATAACTTCCACCATCAGATCATTAACCTGTTGTGGTACAAATTGCTTCCATTGATGTGCCACATATATGCTTGCCTAAGTTGCTCCTTGGTTTTGGACATATTATGCGCATTGTACACATTTTAAAATCCATTTCCAAATGTAAAGAAAATACATGCACTAACATTAATTGATGAATTATAACGGACGGAAGTCGTCGATGGATTACAACTATATTTTGTATATACTAACTTGTGCATACCAGCATCCATCTCAACATTGTGAATACTACGTAACTTCCCAAAATTATGATATATGTTTGTACGAAATATTCATTAGTCACCAATAAGGCCATTAATTTCCAACACTCTTGCTTCGGTGAACAATCCAAGCCTCTACAATAACGTCACGTACAGTCACAGTATAATGGCACATTGTGTCGCAGTAACTTGCTCATAAATAATGTCACAAAAAGACCTGGCAAAGCAATTGAAACTAGATTTCCACTCCATTGACGAATTCATCTCATTTTGTTGCTATGAAAAAGTTAAACCATGGTAGCTAAAGAAATAGAGGAAATAGCAGAAAGTTGATGACAATATCATTATTAACTGGTTCAACATCAGATGGAGGAGGTGATTCGCGAGTCTGCAACTCCTTCCAACTATACAGATATTCACACGCTACGTACTCTATTATATATATAACCGAATATACAAGAGGAAAATAACTAAGATAGATTAAGGCAATGCTGCCGGCTTTCAATGATATCTTCTTTTATGTACAAAGGCTGGGTAATCTGAAAATTGAAGACATGGGCTCTGTGAGTGCTAGTATCAATATTACTATATTAGACAAATGAAGTTAGGCTCAACAAGCTAAGTAAATAGCGTAACGATACCTGTTATGCCCATTTCTGCTTTCTGGATCGCAGTTGGGTCAGCTTGTCCCGCCACTGAGCTGGAAATAATTAACAAAATGGAAATGAATTCTCCAATCCTAAACGGCGAAAACCGAAAACAATTTTTGTACTAACAACTGCTACTGAGGAATCCGTACAGTGCCAAAAAAAAGTCCTTAATAGATATAAGGCTATATGCTTACTTTAAGAACCATTACTTGTATTTAAGTAGTGAGAGACACCGACTAAGGTTTTATGATCATATGACATGTTCCAGATGAAG
This sequence comes from Stephania japonica, assembly GCA_039657345.1. Taxonomy (NCBI): domain Eukaryota; kingdom Viridiplantae; phylum Streptophyta; class Magnoliopsida; order Ranunculales; family Menispermaceae; genus Stephania; species Stephania japonica. The sequence continues at coordinate 8,310,371 of CM077559.1, read as the reverse complement.
GGGATGGATGCGATTCATGCTCCATCATCTTTGTCCCACATATAAAACGGTCTCATGGAAATCATCACGCATGAGCAAATCATTGAATCATAGTAAACAACTTATTAGACTATTAAGCACCTCGTCATGAAAGCTAGTCATTATTACGCTTGGTGCATCTCAACAAGTGAAATCTTCAAAACACAAATCCAATTGTCACTTGTCAGGATGATTTCTCCCAGCAGAGATGGGGTGTGCAACCACTGTGCATCTTGCTAATACATTATGGTTATCATCCTTTCTGGGAAGGTACACATTAGTATAGATACTATAGGAAGTTGCATGACACGGGAGCTGCCGCTCCCACTGAATAGCAGACCTAAATTTGCTAGACAAAAATACTACTCGAGGTGTGGAAAAGTATATAGAAATCATTATACGTTATTTGATCTATTTTGCAACCTCCGAATATAGGGAATATAGATAGCAAATAGTTTACCTGCATCTCTATAGCGCTCCTCAACAGCAGCAATTAGCATGTTGCGGATGAGATCAAACTCTTTGGCTTCAACACATGGTTGCCCATCAGGCCTGTAAACATTATTAACAACACGTGAAGCTATATATACTTTTCAACGAAATAAAAGATTAAGAAACTATAACACATGATCTCAAGCTTTTCGAATATTATAAGACTCGTGAATTTTGAGTTGAGACATAAATTCCACAGTATTTGGTCAACATTCAATACAAGACACCAACATCCCATCAAACAACAGTCATCCCATCACAAACCTAATCACAAAATTGACTAACTTGAAAGCAATGAAGCACAAGCAAGGCAATTAACCGGGCAAAACCAAAAAAATGTTTTTTCTTTGCATAAATGTTTGCACTACATCAACAGGAAATTTATTGAAGTTTCTTTTTAAAAGGAAAAGAAATCTGTAGAACCTTCTCAAAAAGGAGGCAAATTTCTAAAAAAATTGTTGAATACTTGCCTGGACCATTAACGTACAAGAACTAACTTCGACCTTAGTTTAAGAAACTTCTATTTGGCATCAGTGCTTTCAAGTGTCAAGTCAGGAGGCTTAGCACTAATAGTCTAATGGTTATTGAGTCTTGGAAAATGGGGAAATGGACTGTATCTATCTTTAAGGTATACTCAATTAGTCAATTCATTCTTTTCAAAACTAGAGTAATGGAGTCCAATGTTCCTCCTTCCAGCTGGCTACAGTAATTTGCCAAGCTCCCAGAGGAAGAAAGAGACCTTAGACCTTGCCATCTCCCAATCAAATGGTAATACGACAAGACCTTGATTAATTACTTCACCTGATGACTCTTTAATGCCTAAGCAACCTCAACAACACCTTGGCAACCATCTTAAGCCACAATTGAACCAATACCCTTCCATTGGAAGATTTCATCAAGTAAACGAAATGTAGGTTGAAGGCCCAAAACAAGTAGACGAGGAACAAGAGATTTCAATATAATAGTTCAGGAGAAAAAAATGCATAACGGTGTATGGTTCAACAATATTAGTCTTACAGCACGTCTAAACATTACATATTGTCAGAAGAAGATAACACAATCAGTTGTAAAATACATAATCAAGGTTTTACCTGTCCATATCTGTGAATAGCATGCCATCTGAAAGTGGAGGTCGTGGTGCTAACTTGACAGGTTCAATTACTCTCATTCCGTCACTATAAGCCAAATTCTTGTTAACTTGTATAGGGACCTGTATATAAGTTAAAAAAGATGTATTAAATATAAGTTGATGGGCATTTCTAACCAACTTGACTATAAATGCGTGAAGAGGAAATTAGGGCAAGGCAGTGCAAACATAACAGCATCACAAGAAATACACATAATAATATGATAATACTAAAAGGACAATTACGCAATTTCACTGCATCATGCAACATCTCATTTACGGATTTGCACAGGAAATATCATAACACACAAAACATGAACAATATATGCCAATAACTCTATAAAACCACACAAAAAAAAATCTAGCATGTATCATAACTGTCAAGGCATCATCATATTAAATGCAATTATAAATCATTCTTTGTCATAATGTTGTATGAGGGTCTTGAGATATGAGAGTGTACATACTTTGCATCTCACAGCAATGTTAATTGCATCTGAGGGTCGGAGGTCGAAGCTTATGACATCAGTTTCATTGCTCACCTGTAGACATATATGTCACAACAAAAACTCTTCATTTACATTGGAAATTTAATACTTCACTAGCTATATGCAGATGTTAATGCAGAAGTGAATAGAAATCTGCCTTAGTGAGGTATAACTGAGCAAAGTAAGCCTCGTGTACTCTTTTTGTGACACGAACAACTTTCACCTGCAGCAATAAAGATGTTATCAACATGACAAAAAGATTTAAAAAAGAACCACAATATGAAAGAAACAATTTCATTCATTGGAAATTCCATATCAACAATGCAAGTCCAAAGCGTACCGTATATCCCATCTTTTCTATCATGTCCTTAATTATTTGATATACAGTTGGTCTAGCCTGCCAAAATTAACCAGCTTAGTGTCAATCAAACAACTACTATCTGCATTGCTCCAACATTGCAAAAACAATCAAACAGCAGCAAATAGAAAATATAAACAATCTAGAAAGCAGATGAGCCTACAATTTGAACATTGCGAATTGCGGCCATGAGCAACGCACTGGGCATCTCCACTGTAGCAAAAAAAAACTGACTTTATCAGATGGTACATTATAGGAAAGAACATGACTTCGATTACTTGATCCAAAATAAACTTTTTTTTTTTTTTTTTTTTTTTTTTTTTTTTTTTTTTTTTTTTGGTATCCGTGGATATCTAGGTGAGCCTGACTATTCCCATGAGACCCTAGTGCAATCGGCCTGAGTATACCCTAGTGGCCCTGGGGAATTGAATGTGCGTGTAACCCTTACCGGTTATCCAAAATAATAAACTATAGAATGTATACATACAAACAATTATGGGGAGAAGTAAGCCGCTTCCGTCTTCCATCTTGAGCACAATTGCGGGATGGGGCGCATAATCCGGGAGATGGCCGCCCTGAGGATTGCTATGCACGCACCTTAAGTTGTTCCCATCTCGCATTTTTATCATGAACCCGTCCGCCCCACTCTTCACCTCAACTGCATTCACCCAATCACAATCAATCACAATCCAATCACATCAAACATCAAACTCAAAAGTGCCCAAAAAGGGCTGGCTGGGGTAACCAATTTGATGAACAGGCAATAATAATACCAGCTTCAATGACAGTGGAATTGACGTATTCGTCGTCGTTCTCATTGAAATTCCCGGCGGTGCTACCGTTGTCGTCGGATGAAGAACTGAAGGTGCAGCGCACTCTTAAGAATCCCCTCTGATCATAAGGCTGGTGATGGGGAAGCGTTCCGGTTAAGATTTTGCCCCGAGATCCCCAAAAAAACCCAGATCTCATAATCCTGGCCCTCCCAACCGGCAGAGCCCCAACCACTAAACCTTGTTTTGCACGGACGGTTGGGCAAATCACTGGCCCCTGAAGACTGCCCATGTTTCCTCTCTCTCTCTCTCTCCCTCCCTCTAATAACAATCACAACAAAATAGCAATCCCTTTAGATAACACCACAACAATACATATATATATATATATGTATCTATTCTATACTTTAATAAGTCCATAAGTTAGAGACCCAAGTGATATATATTTGAGAAACGTAAACCAACAGATCACGAATCCGTAACAGATAAGAGCACAAAATACATGAATCTATCTCGAAAACGCATGGTACAACCATTCAAAAAAACCTCAAAAATAGGGGATGGCACTAACCGATTGGGGTGTACAAGCAATGATCCCGAACCTAGATTGATCGGCAACAATTTTACACTAAATCGACCCCTAACACAGGAACAGGGGAAGGCTACAAGGAAGGGGAAGAGTTGTCTACTTTATATTAATTTTTCTATTATTATTTTTATGATAGATTTCGGACAAGAGATAAATCATCCATAAATAAATAAGTCAAGTGGAGGGGTGGCCGTAATTGGGAAGTAGATATTATTATAATGGATTTGATTGGATTGGACGATAAAGCCCCTGAGAAGCGGTTGCTGACGGTATGGATAAACGAAAACTTCGTGAGGTTTCTGGCCGGCTTTGGATCAGACCAAGCATTTCGATCGATCTCGCCAAACGGTGGGCGTTTGCCTGTCACTCATTCACTCTCGAACTCACCTTATTTTACTAATTTGCCCTTGCGTACATAGTAGGACCCAACAAAGGAAAGTTTTTCAAAAAGAAACATATCCTCGTTAAAAAACAAGGATACACTGCCATTAAACACTTATCTGTTTATACGAGGGTAACATCGAGGAGTAAAGCAATAAGCAATAAATTAATCTTTTTATCATAATATGCAATTTAGTCTTTAAATTTTAAAATTTACATTTTAGTCCCACCTACTAATTTTTTCTAAACTATAGTTGAGTTGATGTAAAAAGATTAATTTACCACTACAAAAAGACAAATACATAAAGAATAAAGATCCAAAATACTTTTAAATAAATTATGACTTTTTTTTATAAATCTCTTTTAAAATAACTTTTTTGATAAACTTTTTGTATATATTTATGTATATTATTATTAATAGAGTAGCGTTTGGTTTTAGTATTGATTTACTACTTTTATAGCCTTTAAGAATATCTTGTGTATTTATTTTTATAAATTATATAAAGGTGTAAATTGAAAAATAATGCGATAATTTAATTAATATTTTTTTATTTTTGAGTATACATAAACTCATACACCTTTTTGCATATTTTTATTTTAATGTGAAAATCAACATGGCTTTACAATTTTGATTGTTAAGTACTAAATTTCTTTCACAAAATATAGATTATCAATATTTATTATTATTAAATAATAAACGTACTTACATTTTATTATAATTTATTTCTTGCAAAACTTGATTTTTATTAATTTAAAATATATGAATAATTCTTGAACAAATAAATAAATATACTTATGTAAATATAGTAGATACCAAAAAGATAAAATAAAATTGTACATATAGTTAAGCGACTAAGATGATAATTTTTTTAAATAGTGTTGATTAGGAAAGAGAGAATTTAGAAAAACTCAAAGGGTATTGTTGGTAAAATAACTATGTCATATCATCAAAAAGTAGTATAATAGTAATATTATAATTTGACACTGACCCAATGATGTTTTTGACTAACTAGAAGTAAATTACAGGGGCTAAAGTACATATTTTTAAAATCATGAGAACTTAAGTACATATTATAATAAACTTTAAGATCCAATTTACAATTTACCTTAAATTAGATGTCTCAATAGTTTATGGCAAAAATTTTTTATATGATAAAGGAAGAGTCGCGCTATGTGCACCCCGACACCTAGGGACTTTTACCAAAATGCCTCTAGTTTGTGAAGCAACGCACCCTACTTCCCAAGACAGATGTTAAAGTGGTCTCGGTCATGTGTTGCCGAGACCTGTATTACAATATCAGTCTATACCAACTAACACCCAAATAAAGTAATCAAACACTCAAAATTCGATGGGTGACCACTGAAACTATACTAGTAATCTCGGTGGCCTTATGTCGAGACATGTGTGTATGTCTCAATCGACACTAATCGGCACAACAACTTATGTCTTGGTCATGTTTGTCCGAGACTATAAATTCGATCATTTCCTACTATAACCTGAAATATAATATCGATTAATGTAGTATCACATTATAATAATTCCACTGATTACTTTTGGCACCTTGAGATAAATATATCATTTTTTTAAAAATTAACATAAATAAAAAAAAAAAAAGTTAAAGTACCCTAAAAGAATATCGGGTACTTATAGCGCAACTCTAAACAAATAGGAATGTTGCAAAGTTACTTTCCATTCCATTAATTAAACTTCTTCACGGCGCATACAAATCCAAGGGTATATAGGACAATTCGTAGAGCAACCGGGTTGGAAATTTATTACAGGCGTTGTTAATTAATCCAATCTATGTATCTACTAAGGACCAGTCCTTCTCACAAGACAACAACGCACACTACTGTGCTCCGTGTCACAAAACAAATATCTAGGCCTCCGTGCATATGCCACGTGGTCCATGGAGCCGGGATAAGGTTCAATCAAGATTCATTGACCCCTTCATCAAAGTGTAGTGTCTGCTTCTTCAAATATCTTCTCCTCCCATCAACTTTTCCAGTCCCAAATGTCAGCCGCGCTGATCTACCTCTTCTTATCCATAAAAACCATAATGTTTGTGCTATTAAAGCACCGAACTACCCAGTGAGTAACACATCTAGATTTTTTTTTTCTTTACAGGCATTGCTGCAATGCCTACATCACACCAGTAAATCAGTAATTGTTTTTACCTTATTTTTAAACGGTTAAATTTCAAAACTACCCGCAATCATCATCAACAACATAACCTCAATTTCAAATCTGTTAAAATGAGCTACATGAATCAAACTCTTCTATTACACTTGACTTAGTACAATTAACAATGTGTTTTTCAAATTATTTGAATAATTAATACGCCTACAAGTTAACTTCGATCTACCTCACCTTGTCAAATGTTTTCAATTTCTATCGTGTCGAGTTTTCTATTAGGTACATTTGTAAGTCTTCTTTAAAGGTGTCCAAACCATTACAACTACTTTTCCTTAATCTTGATGTCAATTAATGCTACTCTAATTTTTCTTTAAATTTTTATATTTTTTATTTCATCTTTAATTATAAATTTTACCACACATCCACTAAACATTCTCATTTCTGTTATATTTATTTTATCTAATTTTTTATTTTTTACCTTACGACGTTCACTTCGATTACAAAATAGAAACTTCGTAAGGGTTTCTTTTGCATAGTAGTTGTATAAGGTGCCTCACTATTAGAATCCACAAGACATGTTGAGTCAGACATGACATTACATTGATAAAGAAATTCTGAGCAATGGAACTAACAGAGGTTAGGTAGGCCTAGGGGTGCACACGGATTGGATCCAGTCAAATTATAATTACAATTATATCATCACGCGGAAGCACTTAATTCATATTTTATGAGAAATTATTTAACCTAAGTAGTGGAAAACCCAGGATACAAACACCATGTATATAATCGAGACGAACTAAACAAGTAATCCATATACATGTGATAAAGTTATAAAGTCCCCAAAACCCAAAGCAAAATAGTATATACATACATGATATCAAAACACTAGTTATCGCAAAGAACGCCTTAGAGATAGTCGCCTAGTATCTCTTTCCTTTCTCGCTTCGCTCGACAGATCTGCGCTCGTTGCCCAACACATACAAAGAACGAGCCCAAGTGAGTAAATTCCCAAGAGAAGTCTACACGTTAATCATGAAAAACCACAATAACTTGCGAGACATATGAATATGACCCGACGACAGAATCATATTCCTATGGCCGGTCGTAAACAAGATATCCAAAATAAAACCATTCGATCACAACACAAGTAGAAAATAACACACCATTCGAGAAATCTGGTCCAACCACGATATCATTTATAAGAAAACTAGATAGAAGTGTGACTGAGTCTAACCAAACTAGATCGTACTTCGTAGATTCGGATGCCCCGAGTGAGCACATCAAGCCTAGACCACACCCAAACTACTAACGGTGACCGGAACAAATCGCAACCCACCGGACACGTGCACCCCCATTGCTCGGGTAGCTATTCACCGGCTAAGCCCAAGACACGCGCTACAACCTAGCCTACTCAATTCCGTACCACAACCATCTCGATTAACCTCCGACAATGTGAACACATCAAACACCGTCCAACACATAATCGCAAAGTGCATAACATGGCAACCAAAATATGTAACAAGGCGATAAATAAACAAATGAATAAACACATCATTTATATGGACAAACCACGCATGAATTAAAGTGTAACATTCTCAAGGGTTTTACGCACTGTAACTACGCACTCCGACTTCCCGACCGTCAATCCGACCCGCCTAGCTCTCCTATGCCCGAGCTATGGTTCCCAGCCCCCGAAGTCCATTTATAGTGTTTTATATTATTAATAACACACTTATAATATTATATCATATATTCCATTTTTTGCGGTTGTGGTACCTCTTGGGACAATGTCGGGGTTCCAAAAATACCCGAAAAGTCCCGTACCTACTTTTCTACCTTTTTCAAATTTTCTATATTTTTCTAGAATTTTTCCCAATTTTTCGATATTTTTTTCCTATTTTCCGTAATTTAAAACTGTTTTTTTTTTTTTTTTTTTTTTTTTTTTTTTTAATAAATAAAAATATTATTTAAATATATTATTTAAATAATATATGTGGGTCCCCGAACCGGGTCGGACCCGACCCAACCGGGTCGGCCGGTTCGGCCCCTCGGGTCCGGGTCCGGTCGGGCCGGCCCAGCCCACCCGGGGCTGGGGGGCCGGTTTGGCCGGCCCCACCCGGGATGGGCCGGGCCTGGCCCCAGCCCGGCCCAGGGGGTGCACGCACGCACGCACGCGTGCGTGCCCCCTTCTTCTTCCTCCTCTTCCAGGCGCACACAGCAGCCGCCTCGGTTTTTTTTTTTTTTTTTTTTTTTTTTTTTTTTCTTTCTTTCTTCTCTTCTTCTCCATTTCTCTTCAATCTCTACCCATTAGAGACCTCCAAAACATCAAAATCTCACCTCAAATCCACCCAAACAACATCAAATTTTTCGGATCAACATACATGCAAATAAACCCAAAATTTACCAAATCACTTCAATTTTCCACAAATTTGATCCCAATTGATAAGATTCATCAAACTAAACCTCAAGAACACCAAATTGACCTCCTAAAACCAGTAAAAATAAATAAAATCCGAATTCACCACAACCCATTTTAATCACATTTTTACCAAAAATTTCCATTAAAATGGTAGAGATTACCTTAGATCGATGTTGTGAGGCTCGGATTCCCTCTCCCAAAGTTAGAATTCTTCTCCTCAAACCTCGATTTCCCTCTCTCGGATCTTCCCAATTGTTTGAAACAAATGTTTCCTTTGCATGTTCGATCAATCGATGGGTATATATAGGGTGTTTTAATCTCACGTGCACACGCATCTCGAGGTAAATCTAATGGTCACTGAACACCATATGTCACCAACTTCTTGAACACCTTATCATAACAATCATTGCCTTGCTTTACTTTGTTGTGCATCTCGAGGTTAATCCTATGCACGCCGATTTTTCTTTTCAAACTATAGGACTTCAATTTATTCATTAATACATTAATTCAACCTTAGGTTAAATCACCTTAATTAAATCATATAAAATTCATAAGTGCGTCACACTAGCACTCGCCTACTACCAAGCAACCTATGCCCCGTACTCCGCTACCCAATACCGTATGATCCGGTCCTCGACACGCACTTCGGAACATATACCCGACTCGTAGCCTTGCCCGATGTCAACTTACACACATGTGATGTTTATATAAATAATAAATTTCCACATCACAATAATAGACATACAACATACACAAATAACACAATATAACCTGGGTACTCTTATTTGAGTCCACCCAAATTGTCACCGTAACGCCGAATTAACCGTTAATCATCGTGATTAACACTAATACTCAATTAAATTAATTTGGGCCGTTACAATTCTTCCCAACTAGGAAAAATTTCGTCCCCGAAATTACGATAACCAATATCTCTTCTCGAAGTTGCAAAATGGACGCAACTACCCGCTATTCAACTCCGACACCCGTAGTCTAAATGAACTACTCAACTCTAACCCTTCGTGAACGAATCAACCGAAATTCTTAGGGAACACATCTACCTATCCCAGGGAAACACATCAACGACCCTTGTGAACAAATCAATCCATCCCAGGGAAACATATCAGCCTGGCCCTGGTGAACAAATCAACCAGTCTTCAACCAAAATCCTGGTGAACAAATCAACCAGTATCCCACCAAAACCTGGTGTACCAATAAATCAATCTCTCGGTGAACACATCAACCAATCTTCTATTAAAACCTGGTGAACAAATCAACCAAGATTATTCCACTAAAACCTGGTGAACACATCAACCAGTCTTCTATTAAAACCTGGTGAACAAATCAACCAGTATTCCACAATCCTCTAGTGTACTAATCAACTAGGATACACTAATCTAAGTGAACGAATCAACATAGATGCAACGAATGCATGAAATGCAACAAGAACAACTATAATGAATCAATCAACCTATATGCAACACACGCATAGAAAAACATAATAGTGACGTACCCTGCTCATGCTGTCGGGTCGTCTCTCTCGATAGCGATACTACGGCGTGAACTCTTTCATCGGATCTGTGGAATCTCAGTGCCGGAAAGGCTCTACAACAATTCACACTAATGTGACCTCTCTGACCGCACCTATAGCATCTACGTCTGTCACTTCCTCCAGACGGTCGGCCCTCAGAGTGATGTCTATAATTACGGTCTATCTGATCTCGATTTCTACCTCTTTGGTCCCGTGTATAAGTTTGTTGTGGTGCCGACATCGCATATGCCCTGCCGTCTCGGTATCGCTCTCGTGCTTGCGTCGATCCCATTGTCTATCCTCATATCGGGGACTACGTCTGGTGATCACTCCTACTATCTCTATCGATTCCTCACATTGCCGTTTCGACCTCCCATCCGCCGTGAACCCCGCTCTCTCTATTCCAGCCGACGCGGTCCTTTGGAATGCCATTCTTCTCGTAGTAGGAATGTCTCATAAGTCAAGGCTCTCTCGAACATAGCACGTAACGTCGAAGCCCCAGACGACACAATCGCACTCGCAATCACCTCCTCAACCCCCCGAACAAAGTAGTAAATCTCGCAAACGCTCGCATGCGCAATGTCCATAGAGAGCTGAGAAGATAGCGGTATCGGTCCATATATCGTAGCATCGTACGATTTCCCCGCTCGGGGATAAGAACTCCTCTCTCAACCTCGTCGAACCTCCATAGGAATAAACCGATCGTAGAAGATCTCTCGAAACTCCGCCAAGTCAGTTTGGATCGGCATGTGTCTCTTGGTAATTAGTCCACCACATCGTCGCGTCGGGCCCGAAGCATGTTCGGATAATCTTGCCCTATGCCTCTCCTCTCGTGTTCGCTCTTTGTGCGTGCCGCCGATGCGATACAATCCGTCTCCCGTCGCCTCAGATTTCCACCGCCATAAAAGTATGTGGGTGGAATTTAAGAAAATCCCTCGCCTCTCGCTGTGGATCCATCCTATACTCTGGAGTAGTAGAAATCGTAGTAGCGATTACAACCGCCGAGAGGTGCCGGAGTTACTATCTCTCGCCGGCACCACTACGGTGTAGTCTTGCTGATCGGTGTCTCATGCTCTCTTGTTTGGCTCGCATGGTCCGATTCTCGATGGCGTCATCTTGCTCTGTCGTTCTGCATCGCAATCGCAGTCGGGTCTCTCGATGCTGTCAGCTGTTATGGCAGCTGTCTGAGCTCTCATCATGTCCAGTAATAGCTCAAATCGCCTATCGTGAGCGGCAAGTCGTGCCGCAACCGCAGGATCCCTAACCTCATCTCCGTATGATCCTCGCCTCGGCCTCGTCCTCGACGACGGTGCTGCAGTCCGTCCATCAAGATCTGCACCGAAAGTCGTGCGTCGAATTATTACGTAGTCCGTATATATATAACATACAACCAAATCATAATACACATATAAGTCCTTACTCTACCCGACTTATACCGCTTCCCAACTAATAGTTCTAGTTAATTCATCGGGTTTCCACATCTAATTTGGTTTAAAGTTTATGCTCGTTCCTTAACTTTGTTAATTCAAGGCCCTATCGACCTCGCTCGATACCAACCGAGACGGCCCTAAATCTCCCGGCGCGCCCGTGACCCACGCTCTTCGCCTCTCAAGAATAGCGCTGTCACATCACCGGACACGTCATCATCTTCTTTGCGCCACGTCCGCAACTCTCGTGAGTGATGCTCCGTGTAACTAATCCTACTATATTAAGTTGTCGACACATTTAGCGATTAGTTGATAATTACAATTATATCATCGCGGAAGCACTTAATTCATATTTTATGAGAAATTATTTAACCTAAGTAGTGGAAAACCCGGATACAAACACCATGTATATAATCGAGACGAACTAAACAAGTAATCCATATACATGTGATAAAGTTATAAAGTCCCCAAAACCCAAAGCAAAATAGTATATACATACATGATATCAAAACACTAGTTATCGCAAAGAACGCCTTAGAGATAGTCGCTAGTATCTCCTTTCCCTTGCTCTTGCTCGTACCAGATCTCGCGCTCGTTGCCCAACACATACAAAGAACGAGCCCGGTGAGTAAATTCCCAAGAGAAGTCTACACGTTAATCATGAAAAACCACAATAACTTCATGAGACATATGAATATGACCCCGACGACGGGAATCATATTCCTATGGTCGGTCGTAAAACGATATCCAAAATAAAACCATTCGATCACAACACAAGAGAAAATAACACACCATTCGAGAAATCTGGTCCAACCACGATATCATTTATAAGAAAACTAGATAGAAGTGTGACGGAGTCTAACCAAACTAGATCGTACTTCGTAGATTCGGATGCCCCTACTGAGCACATCAAGCCTAGACCACACCCAAACTACTAACGGTGACCGAACAAATCGCAACCCACCGGACACGTGCACCATTGCTCGGGTAGCTATTCACCCGCTAAGCCCAAGACACGCGCTACAACCTAGCCTACTCAATTCCGTACCACAACCATCTCGATTAACCTCCGACAATGTGAACACATCAAACACCGTCCAACACATAATCGCAAAGTGCATAACATGGCAACCAAAATATGTAACAAGGCGATAAATAAACAAATGAATAAACACATCATTTATATGGACAAACCACGCATGAATTAAAGTGTAACATTCTCAAGGGTTTTACGCACCTGTAACTACGCACTCCGACTTCCCGGACCGTCAATCCGACCCGCCTAGCTCTCCTATGCCCGAGCTATGGTTCCCCGATCTCACGAAGTCCATTTATAGTGTTTTATATTATTAATAACACACTTATAATATTATATCATATATTCCATTTTAGCCATGGTACCTCTTGGGACAATGTCGGGGTTCCAAAAATACCCGAAAAGTCCCGTACCTACTTTTCTACCTTTTTCAAATTTTCTATATTTTTCTAGAATTTTTCCCAATTTTTCGATATTTTTTTCCTATTTTCCGAATTTAAAACTGTTTTTTTTTTTTTTTTTTTTTTTTTTTAATAAATAAAAATATTATTTAAATATATTATTTAAATAATATATGTGGGTCCCCGAACCGGGTCGGACCCGACCCAACCGGTCGGCCCGGTTCGGCCCCTCAGGTCGGTCCGGGTCGGGCCCGGCCCAGCCCACCCGGTTGGGCGGGGGCGGTTTGGCCCGCCCACCGGGGGACTGGGCCCGGGCCGCCAAGGCCCTGGGGAGTGCACGCACGCACGCACGCGTGCGTGCCCCCCTTCTTCTTCCTCCCTCTTCCAGAGGCGCACAGCAGCGCCTCTGTTTTTTTTTTTTTTTTTTTTTTTTTTTTTTCTTCTTTCTTTCTTCTCTTCTTCTCCATTTCTCTTCAATCTCTACCCATTAGAGACCTCCAAAACATCAAAATCTCACCTCAAATCCACCCAAACAACATCAAATTTTCGGATCAACATACATGCAAATAAACCCAAAATTTACCAAATCACTTCAATTTTCCACAAATTTGATCCCAATTGATAAGATTCATCAAACTAAACCTCAAGAACACCAAATTGACCTCCTAAAACCAGTAAAAATAAATAAAATCCGAATTCACCACAACCCATTTTAATCACATTTTTACCAAAAATTTCCATTAAAATGGTAGAGATTACCTTAGATCGATGTTGTGAGGCTCGGATTCCCTCTCCCAAAGTTAGAATTCTTCTCCTCAAACCTCGATTTCCTCTCTCGGATCTTCCCAATTGTTTGAAACAAATGTTTCCTTGCATGTTCGATCAATCGATGGGTATATATAGGGTGTTTTAATCTCACGTGCACACGCATCTCGAGGTAAATCTAATGGTCACTGAACACCATATGTCACCAACTTCTTGAACACCTTATCATAACAATCATTGCCTTGCTTTACTTTGTTGTGCATCTCGAGGTTAATCCTATGCACGCTGATTTTTCTTTTCAAACTATAGGACTTCAATTTATTCATTAATACATTAATTCAACCTTAGGTTAAATCACCTTAATTAAATCATATAAAATTCATAAGTGCGTCACACTAGCACTCACTACCCGCAACCTATGCCCCTGCACCGCTACCCAATACCCGTGCATCGGTCCTCGACACGCACTTGAACATATACCCGACTCGTAGCCTTGCCGATGTCAACTTACACACATGTGATGTTTATATAAATAATAAATTTCCACATCACAATAATAGACATACAACATACACAAATAACACAATATAACCTGGGTACTCTTATTTGAGTCCACCCACGGTATCATAAACCGTAACGCCCGAATTAACCGTTAATCATCGTGATTAACACTAATACTCAATTAAATTAATTTGGGCCGTTACACAAATTATGATCAATCCACAATTCAATCCAATTATTGCGGATTGAAAAATTGCAGTCCAATCCAGTCCAAATAATTCATCAATCCAACTCAATCCAATTTACAAAATGCGGATCGAACTGGATCAAGTTCCATTCCTATCCAAAAATTTATGAAATTAAACTTAATAAAATGAATCACAAAAATTATGTGTATCATGATTGACAAATTTACAACATACATCCCACAAATCTATATATAGTATATTTTCTACAAATTTGTCATTACAAGAACCTTCAAAATGCAAGTCCCTACATAAATAAAATGTCATCCACAAACTCCACCATATACCCTAATAAAAGCACAAAAAAAAGTGCACATTGCAACATACAACTCATAAAAAAATGACTGAAGTGTAATAAAATGGGTAAGAACAAGCAAAGTCTTTGAGATACTATATAGTTTAAAGTTGATAGTTTGAGTAAATGTTCTTCGAGATACTATAGTACATATGATGAGATATGTATATGTGTTGATGTGATAAACGAATTGGATCTGCAGTTTTTAAATGTGAGATCTGTAATCCGATCCAGTCCTGCCGGATTAGTGATTTTTCAATCCAATCCAATTCAAGAGATCAAAAAATCGATCCAATTAGTGATAATTGGTCCGAATTGAACCGAATCTGTAGATTAGTGCAATCCGTATGCACCCCTAGGTAGGCCTACGATTTTCAAAAGAAAATGAATCAAAACTAACCATACTATCCGTTGAACATGCCAATCAAAAGTGGAGTCCCATTGGGCCCGAACCTTTAATTATTGAGGGCTAATTGGAGTATTGCAGCGGTTCTTGTTTAACATATTAAAACTAATCTCATTCCTTGTTTGTTTATTGTAGAGTTCTTGCTTCCATTTACCGGAATTACCAATACCGACCATGTGATCCACTATTTCACTTGAATTACACGCAACGTTGACGCCATGATCCTGCTTACGCTCACCTTCACCTTTGGAATGTAAATTTGTACATATTTCACTCCACTTGCTTAATGGCACAACCACCAAATGAGGAAAACAAAAAAACCTCATTTTTACTACCAAAAAGGACCCTTTTGATTAAGGAATTCCCACATCTCATCCATCCTCATTTTTTTCTTTTTTTTTTTTTTTTTTTTTTTAATGAAGACTCTAGTATCTGTGTCAATCCAAAGAACTGCCAAATACAGCAACTTCCCAAGCAATAATGGGGATCTTTCATGTTCTTTGAATTCCTCTCCTCTTCCAAATGCCGAAGTGAGTAAGCATCGCTGTCCAAATCCATTGGGTAAAAGAGCATTCGAGGAATAAGTGATCAATCGATTCTCCACAATTGTCATAAAACGCAACAATTAGGAGACTCATGTGGTACATAGAAATGGATGTATGTGCTGATTTCTTCTCCTCATAGCCACTAATTATTATCAAGAAAAGAGCTAACCTCGCGGGGAACAGGCAGTTAGGTCGGGCACCTTCCAAAAGAATGATAGATCGGGGCAAATGAAGGTGTGATTAGGTAAATGATTCACTACAAACTTTTTAAGGTTGCTAGCCCGGGCTTCTTGCAAACCATCCATTATCCATTGTTTCACACTTACTCGCAACCATACTTGTCTGTTCTCCCTTTTGAACAGCCAATGCAATTTGGCTCCAAATTAGAATCAATCACAAAAAAAAAAAAAAAAAAAAAAAAAAAAAAAAAAAAACCCAAACCAAACCACCATTTATTCCTTCCAAAGGCTTACCCATGACCGACTCCAAAAGGATTTGATATTCTAATTTTCAATTAACTTTGCACTTGAGAATAGTATCTAACAATTACGACTTCATAAAGAACCAACATTAGCTCTACTAGTTGTGGTCCTTGTGGATCCCAATTGTTTTGGGGTTACTAATCACTATCTACAGCCACAAGGAAAAAAACCTCCATCAAAAAATATAACAATTAGTTGGAGTCGGCTACATGGATCAAACACTTCCGTTGAGCTCAAGGAATGAAAACTCAAAAAAAAAAAAAAAAAGAAAAGAAACTCGAGTTAAAATATAAGAAGACAACATGCCATTGACTTTTTGGTCTTCACGAATAGCAATAAGTTCTACATATTTCGAATCATCTCAGGGTGAAGAAAAATTCAGCAGAATTGTTGTTCCTACCAAAAAAAAAAAAGAATTGTTGGACCACCCTCTCATGGCATCTTAATTTCCTTTTGCAAGGCCGTAGAAACATGGCTCGTTCGACATAACTAACCCTGATTTCTCACTAAAGTAATGAGTGTGCCGAAGGAAGCATTATGATGAAACATTTCAATACAGGAAGCATCATGATTTCTCTGCACATCCTTAACTCCTATACAAACAGGTGTTAAGATTTAAATAGATTGTGGAAGAGGAGAATTTGGATGCCATTCGTTTAATGAGTACACAATGCTAAACTGAGAGAACTAGATTATATGATTCAGTGAGGAAATAATTAATGTCACTTAATGATTTTAAACTTTTCTGGGGAAAATAATATTTGATTGGAATGAAGATCTATTGCATCTCCTAAACCTAGAAATCCATATTCCAACCATAATGATTTAAGAATATAATGCAAAGAGGGAAAATTAAAACAAACAAAAGTAGAAACATACAATGAGGACTAAAGATTGAGAAATATATATTATCTTTTCATATAGACAAAGAACAATCGCGCTATTTAATTCTTTAGTGCAAAATATTTCCTCCTAATTTCATCCTTTCATTTGTGTAGGAAAAAGTTCCAATCCTACATTTCAGTTCAAACTACTTTTGTTTTTTTGTATTTCAACTTTCGTGAGCACTTGTTTAAAACTGTTTTCCAAACACTCGTGTACCAGAATATCTACCAATAGTGATCAGTGAGAGGTTCCCATGTTTCGAGTTTCGACCTTCCATACCTAACAGCCAATGTTTTCAAGGCAGTGAGGTGGTGTTAGGCAGTTTAGCCTCCCTAGTCTAGACGGTGTCTACGTGGACAAAAAAATATTTACTTAGACCTCCCTAAGAAATAATTTAATTTATTTAGATATCCCTCAACACTAAGGGACATATTTTTTGACCTACACATTCTCATCAATATATTTTCACCTCCACATTTTTCCACACATTTTGAAATTAAAAAAAATATATTTTCAAACAAATAAAATAATAGAAAGTTTTGAAAATTACAGATACCTCTGTCAAATTTTCATGGCCGCGCCGCATACGCGTGCGTGAGCCTGTGGATCTTCTCTACTAGCATCGATATTGTCCCCAACTTAACTACCTTTCAACTTTAGGTGTGCGGTTTTATCTTAAAAGGCCTCGGTACTAGTTGGGAGGAGTTAATCCCTTATATACCTCATTTCGAAGTTTCATTTAATCGATGTGGGACTAACTTTCAGTCCATACATTTTCAATAACCTCCCTAAAAGTCTTAATAAATATTTTTGAGCCCACTGCCTACTTAATTAAGGACCACGCGGTGGGCACTCCTAAACGCATAAGGCGATGCCTAGAAAACACTTTTTATTTCCATAAATTTACAAACTCATAACACATATTTTTATCAGCAATCCTTTTTACTGGCTCTTATTAAGTATATTTTACGGAAAAAAAAAAAAAAAAAAAAAAAAAAAAAAAAAAAAAAAAAAAAAAAAAAAACCTAAACTAAACTAAACTAAACTCAGACAGAACAATAACAAGATAAAAGGTACACAATAACAAGAAGTTCAAATTAAGAGAGAACGAATCGACACGGAACAAATTAGATCGAAGAATGATCGGAAATTAGGTTATGATCGGAGAGGGAAAGTAAAACGATCTACATTAATGAACCATTTAAGCAATTTAGGTCAATAACAGATTGAATAGTGAAATTCGACGAGATTGCAAGCCTTCTTCAAAGCGTTGTTCGAAATTCAGTTCAGCGCAGAATCCCTGCCAAAGAAGAGGAATTCGTTTCCCTCTCGCGCGCACAAAAATTTTGAACCATTTCAGATCTCACATACAATGCTTCCATTATTTATACATTCTTGGGCTTGGCCTTGGGCTTATAATGGGCGTTGAATTTCATTTTTATTGTGTACGGGACCGATGTTGCTGTTGGATCAATTAACATATTCTCTTCATGGCACATCATGTTTCATATCCAATTAATTATATGGAACGTTAGAATGAGAACAAACTACTAATTATTAATTAACTTTTTCATACATATATGTTGCATAATTATTGAACTCGAGAATGTTCTCCTTAATTAGGCTTATATATGAGATGTTTAAAACTTTTTTAATTAGTTGAGATTGGCCAATACAGATCATCTTTCCACTCTGCTCTATTTTTTTTAATAAGAGATAAGTCTTTAGGGGAATAGGGGATCTTCAATTAATTAATTAATATAAAGCGATTACAACAAGGTCATCGATCCCTAATTAAATAATGAACAGAAATATTGAACATATTATTAATTAATTAAGCAGGGGATCATGATTAATGGATCAGACTTGGTCTATCCTGGAACTTGAACTTGCATTTCACCAAGATGACCAAATTTGCTCCACTAACACATGCACCGGCCCTTAATTTCTTCCTTGCTCCAACCACATCACAGTTAATTATACCATTAATTAACTTGGTGTCTACATATTACATCCATGCAAAGTGAGGCCGCGCGCAAGGCAGCATTGATGTTGATGAATGCTCAGGTTCTTGAGCCGCCGAAGCTTGGAGGAGGAGGCCACACTCCGACGCCATCATTGGCGAAGTAAGACATGCACGACAATGGTACCAGACACAGTCCACTGCTCCTCAGGTCTCTCTTGGTTTCTCCCTGATCGTGACTCTCTTCACTTGAACCCTGTGCATGCATGTATGCAGTTATTCACCTTATATATATATATATATATATACACACACATATTACTATGTATAAAATCAATGGTACTCTTCTATATGCATATGAAAATATAGTATATATATAATAAGTATTAATTAATTACCTCATGAGGTGGTCTGCGAATTCTGTTGCGGGCAGACTTCATGTAAGGCACGCTTAGCGTCTGCACAGAGAACACAAATAAAACAAGCCCATCAGTAATGCATGTGATCGGGAGATATGTTACTTCATATATGTGTATACCACAATCTTGATTAACGAGAGGTCTCAAATAATAAATCTACATTTTCAGCTATTAATATATAGGTTAGGGAGAACCAAATTAATTAAATTTAGTTCTCATACGCCATGGATTAATTTGTTTCAACTTAATTCGGAAAAACATACCATTAATAATTTACCTATACTGATCGTGAAATTGAGAATACAAAATATCTATTTGGACTGTTAGAGTCCGGACTCATAAAAAGGTTTTTGAAATTATTACAAATATCAAATGAGTGTTGCTAGTTGTTATTTCAAAATTATTTATTGCTTGAGGATAACTTTGAAATAAAAATTTTTCAAAAACTCCCTAGGAGTTCGAACTTAGGAGTCCAAATAGCACCACTATTGAGAATAATATATTAATGAATTTTATGTATAGTACAGATAGCGAGAAAGAGGGGGAGAAGAACCAACATACCTCAACTTGATCTTGAAGGAATTTAATGTACCCGATAGCTTCCATTAGTACGGAGGCAGTATCAGTCTACATGCAAATGACAAAAATGTTCAAATTTTTGCTAGGTTTGTGTACACACAAGACAACTGGTACTAATTTTATGCATGCCTGATGTCCATAGCCACGTATATGAATTATCTTTAACATTACTCTGCTATTTTCTTTCAATATTAATTATTAATCCCTTTTTTCTGAGGAAATTAATCCTCTTATTCAATATATATATATATATATATAATTTGGTCTATATATACAAGAAATTAATGTTGAATTGAATGTAATAAATAAATAATTGTAAATCATTGTTTAATTAAATTAATTAATGCTAAAAACACTTATATCTGTTGTTAATTTACAAAAGTAATAAAAAGTCATTCTACATATTAATTTGTCAAGATTAATTTAGTAATTAAGCTTGCGTTCTGTTTCATCTTCTATGGAAACTACATATCTAAACAATAATCAATTTTAATATTCAACGCGTTATTAATGTGTATCCAATAATTATATGCTAACTACATGCACACACAAGTGAGAGAGTATGTACTTACCTTGCCAAATGGAGCCACCAACTGTTGGAGAGCTGCTATTCTATCTCCTAACTTCTCTTTCCTAACCTGCTCAAATAAGATTTTTAATTAAGATTACCCATTAAGGTGCTAGCTCACTACAAGAAAATTTGTTTTTTATGATGTTTAATTAATAATATTGTTAAGTTTATCTTAAATTCTCTACATTTTTCAAAACTGTTTTATTCAATTAATATTTAACAACATATCATTTTTTATAAAAAAAAAATAATAATGTCTTATAAATTTAACAAATTTTTATTTTATTTTATACCATTTACAAATCATTACATATCTTTTTTTGCAATTAATGACTACTTATGATATATTGGTTTTTGTTGTGTTTTGAAGAAATGATATATTGGTTATATGTCAATTTTTTTTTTTTGAAACCAGGTTATATGTCAATTAACTTTCAACAACACATCTTTCAACAACATATATTTGTATTTTAAAAATTAAAATTTCTTGTAGCGGCTCATTTTAATTTACTACTCCATTACCATATTATATATTACGTACATGCTTATACGTGCTTGTTTAACAATTAATATTCAAAAGCCAAAATGTCTCTGGTGACATCACTTCCAAAAGGCATTGGGGAGGGAGGACTCCTATTTAAGTACCAAAAAAAAAAAAAAAACAATAATAATATTCAATATGCGACATATATAGTTGAAGGGCCAGATTACACACCTTGAACGGAGTTAAAGAAGAACGAGACTCCACTCGAGGCTTCTTGGGAGCAGTGGGAGATGCTTTAGCCTCCGAAACACAACTTGACCTCTTTGCTTCTGTATTCTCACTCATGAACGAACATGACTTCAACACCAAAAAAAAAAAAAAAAGAAAAAAAGCTGATTAATAAATAGACAACTAATCACTTACTCTAAAAAAACATGTATGTACCAACCATTTGGGAGGCTCAATGATTTTTTTTCCTTTTTTTTTTTTTTGATAAGAAAGAAATAATTGATTCTACAAGATTTGAACACATGACTTTTTACTCTCAAACATCACACCAACTCAATTGGTTATTGGGAGGCCCAATAGTTAGTTATGGGTTTTGGAATAAGAGGTCGGATGGACTCAAACCAAGTGGGGGCAAGCTGTTTCTTTCAAATCAAAAAAAAAAAAATGCATGCGCTGGGGAACATATAGATCGGTTAAGGACGAGGAGCCCGCATCTAGGTTTTCAACTTCACGTGTCATGCACTTTACAGTTTACCAGGTATACATACTATTAACATCCAGGAGCATAAGCCAGAGAAGATCAATTAATCGTGCATGTTCAAAGCTAGCATTGATGCATCAAATGCTGTTATATATCTAATCATATATATATGCAACTCTATTTCAAGTACTCCCTATTCTAATAGATGTAACATATACAGTATATGAGTAAGAACAAGAATTAATAACATTTAGGAAGAATAAATTTACCCACATTGTTTTGGCTGTTAGTAGACCAGTGAGTAGTACTGGAGTCTTGTAGTTCATGAAGACCAAATGATGATGTCCGATCTTTGTATAACCCTAGATTATGACTAGCACTATTAGCATGTGCAGCTTGGCCACTGTAAGTACTCATCCCACTAAACTTATTTGTAGAACTCAAGAGCCCCAAAGCTTGCAAGTTCACCCCTAAAGAACCCCACAACTGTGACGTCAAATTCGAATCGATCTGTTGGCTCCCTATATCGTTGCCACTCGGAAAAACACCAACTTGCCCCAAGTTTCCTCCTCTACTAGCTAAGCCTCCAAAGCTAGCACAACTTTGAGTGGTAGTAGCAGTTGTAGTAGAATATGATTCACTTGGTGAAAGTTGAAGCCCATTAGAGAAGGTTCTGAACAAGAGCTTCTCACTTAGAGTACTTGGAAAATCTGCTTCATATTTGTTATTGGAGTGGCTTCTTTTGGGGGGGAAGTGATTGAAGTCGACATCGGGGTTTGAGGAGCCATTCGATGTCTCACTGAATTTGGAAGAAGAGTTATTATCTGATAGTTCGTCCTTGATTTTAGCAATGTGTAGGGCTTCGTTGGTTGTGTTCTTGTTGTTGTTAGCACCGGCCGCCCAATAGAAACCTAAGTCTTGAATGGAGGAGGCATTTAGTGAAGGAGGCACTAGAATGTCATTGTCATGCCTGCTAACACTATTTCTTGAGATTGAATGAACTCCATTTACATTCAGATCAAAGTTATAACCTGTATTCCTGCACATGTACATAACAGTTCATTTATAGATTAGAATCACAACATATATACTTCTCTCATTTTGATGTATATGAAACAAAAACCAATATTAAGATAGTAGTAGAGCCTGAAAGATAAAAAGAGTTAATTATTATATATCATGATTCATGAAGAGAAAAGAACAAAAGAAAGAATTTTCTTGCGTAATTGTTTCCTAATTAATTTCTACGCCATCTAATTGCGTCATGATCTGAATTAAAGATGGCAAGAAGAAAATTCCAAGTAGAAATCATTGTTAATTGCATGTAAGAACAAATAGAAGACAAAAACTGTTAGATATATATACTCCAAATCCTAAGAATATCCTAGTTGAGGATGCAAACAACAAATAGAAGGTCTATTTAATTTGCTAAACCTCAAACGAAAAATGGTCGAAAAACTAATAAGACAAGCTATAAATCTACAAAGCAAGAAGGGTATATATATACAGTGCATGTATATAATTGCCTGATAATTAAAGCTCAAAGTGATGAGAGACAACTTACAAGACAAGAGGGTTCCAGGAGGCGTCGTTGCGGGCACCATAGAAACTCGAAGAAGCAACTGGTTGAGAAATAGAAGAAGAGGTGGAAGAGGCAACGATTGATGAGAACTGGTCTTGGAGATGGTGACGATGATGATGATGATGATGGGAATTTGCTGACTCCATGATGAGTATAATTGATTTCTTTATAAGTAAGCTTGAAAATCCCAAGACTAAATTAAAATCTTGATGTTTGGAATCTCCCCCTTTATTCAAAGAAACAATATGCAGCAGAAGATAGTGCACCCCCTCCTTGCTTTTAGCCACTTTTGATAGTACTGATCAGTTTCTTCTTTACTCTTTCATGTGTCTGATGAATATCACCTTAAAGTAAGCTCCAAAAGAGAGAAATAATCAGAAACAAATTAAGAAAACAATCACACTAGTAGTAGTAGTAGTCTTAATAATTAATTGTTATATATAAACCTAGCTAATAAACCTCTCTAATTAACTTGCTAGATCTCTCATGAGATATTGATGATGAGAGAGTAATATATATTTTTCTCTCACGCACACTCTCTCTACTCTCTATGCCTTCAATCCCAAGGCTTTCAATGACGGCCTGAAGAGAGAAATCATCACACCTAGCATTCTCTCTTTCTCTCTCATTCATATAAAACTCTTATAAGATAATACAGACTGTCGGTATATATATATATTTCAAAAAATGAGTATTTTCCTTGTTATAAATCAAAAGCTAAATAGGGGCCGGTCCTCTTGTGTGCTCTATCCAATCAGCATTTCATGGCTTTGCAGATCCAACACTGGGAAGCCAACTGGACAAACTTTACTATTTGTTTTTTGTTTGTGTACAATAACTTTTATAAGCTATGGTCCTGTAGGCACCCACATATGTAACAAAACTTGCTAGTTCAAGAACTAGTAATTGTCACATGATGTATAATTTGAATTAATGTTGGTACAATATATTCTCAGCTGGTTGGAGGAATATAATTATGTAAGGATATATGACTACCCTTAATATATATGTCTAACTAAGATGAGACCCACGCGCAAGATCCTCTCTGCACCTGGCGCGGGATATATTGACGGGAATGTACGCATACGTACATATACATATATGATGAAGTTATATATACCAGTAGTACCAGTTAACGGCCCTGTATAAACGTACATGTTGGTTTGTCAATCTTTTCCAACTTTGCCAAGTCCCCAGTCCCCTCTTCTCAACCCTCTCAAACTTGTTACCATGCATGCAATTTTTTTTATTTTTTATTTTTTAAGGAACGTGACTTAATTTATCTATTTCGGCAAGGTCCTTCTTGCATGTCGTCATTTTACACACCAGATTGCTTTTTTTATTACAAGCTCACAAAAGCAACATTGTAGTTCCAATCTACGTGAAACACAGTAGACAGCTAGCTAGTCGATCGACTTAATTAAAAGGTCACGATATACCCAAAGAGCTCAAGAGGATTACATTAACACTTAAGTGTATATATATATATATATATATATATATATATATATACACCAATTGGGTGACCCAATAGTTTGGTAGAGGGTTTTGTAGGAGATTTGAAAGTAAGAAGTCATACGTTCAAACTTAGTGGGCAGGGACGAAGGCAACATCCCCCCACCAGCTACATATACAGTTGGCCCCCCTCATAACATGTATTAACCCAAAAATAATAATAAAAAATTAGTAAAGCTAAATTCTTAGTCTAACTGCTTCCTTCATACGTAATTGTAAAAGGCGTTTTCATTTATTTTTTCAATTATATTTCATTATGATGGTAATGAGTTTTTTTTTTTTTTTTTTTTTTTTTTTTTTTTTTTTTTTTTTTTTTTTTTTTTTTTGTTCTTCTAGATTATTAGATAGCTTGATAATTTAATCTGTTGGTTACCTCATGAACCGCATCCATAGGTACCAAACTATTGTGCTACCATGTTCATCAATTATTCTAACATTCTAAGTTGGTATCCAATTAAGTATTTTTCTCGAGAGTCCTGCTATGGTATTCATCACAAGCAGTCGGGCACACAACACATGCATACACGTACTTGTTGGTGTGTGTGATACATGTCGCGATGCGTGCACGCGCATCACTATACGAAAGCAACGGATGCTAACATATGCCTTTCTGTGTTAGAGCACCAAAATATTTTCCTTTTTACAAATATTGTGTGTAAGTGTGTGTAATAGAAATAGAGCCAACCTCAAACTCTAGGTAAAGTTGCCCCCCCTCATCATCAAGTCTGGCTTCGTCCTTGTTGGTGGGTGCAAAAGTTGTTTCTTTCCTATAAAAAAAAAACTTTTACATATATATACTGGGGAAGAAAGGTTTAATGATATGTATGATTTATAGATTATTTTTCATTGAACAAAATTCTATGAAGTACTAGTTATATATATATATATACACACTTTACTTTGAGGTATAGCGAATTTCATGCACATTTAAAACGTGGATGAGCAGCGAGCTGGTGGTTCCCAGTTCATGCCCCCACATCCCCATATATATGAAATTGCGAGATCAACCTCTAAATCAATCTACATATATGTATCTAGAGGTCACAAAGGTCACATGTATATCTCTGGCTAGCTTATATAACTCCTAGCTCTATATGATTTACATCTATATGGGGCCAAAGAAAGAAGACTCTATGATGATTTTGTGTAGGAGGAGATCATACTTAGTTGAAGATAGTGAGAGAGAAAGAGGAGATGAAATCTTTCTAATTATTTATATTTGAGCAGTGCTCATTATGTTAGCTAGAGAAGAAACAGTTCTCAGCAATTTTCTCATTCATATCCTTTAGTGGCAAGCAACAAACCCTACTATTCATGGCAGCTCCCCTCCTCTTCCCTGTTATATATTAATTAACAAACAATATGTATTAAATAATATGTATATATAATCAATTTTCAGAAATTCTATTTTTTTATATATAATTATAGGTGTCCAAACTGTAATTTGTTTGGACTCTTCCTCCTTGTGCTCGACTATTACCACCATGATTCATTCAGATTATACACAAAACTTTCGTTGTATATCATATATGACTCCAAATCAACGAGTATTATGGATAGGAAAATTTTGGCGTAACCCAGGTTTGGCACCCGGTCCGACAAGCACACCAATGCGTGCCGTTGATGCGCCTTGAGAAAGGTGCGCACATCCAACGGTGTACTTCTCGGACTTACGTGTCCAACTTGGGTTATATCAACATTTTCCTTGTGAATAAAACGTCACCTAGCAAGAAAAGAGACGTGCTAGGGTAATTATCTGATGAATCTAAATTCAACTAGTGCATATATTTAATATTGAACATAGGTAATAATATAGTTTAAATTATTGCACTTCAAAGGTATAATAAAAAATAAAAATAAAAAAATAAAAAAATAAAAAAATAAAAAAAAACACGATATGATGACGCTTCAAATATATATAAAGTTTAAGGTCAGAGGGAAAAAGTGATGGGAAAGTGTGTGAGAGAGAGAGAGATAAGAGTATGGGCAAGTTCGCCTTTGCCTTTGCCTTTGCTTTTTGGCTCTCTCCCTTTACTCGTCAAGCGTGCTACATAGCTGACCCATCTGCATCTGCATCTTTAATTGTTGGTCTTGTTTTTGTTGTTATAAAAACACACACACACAAATATATACAATGTGTATATATATATAAAGAAACGAAATAAAGCTTCATTTCTTTATTTGGGAGAGAGCTACCATAGCTTTCTCTTTTGCTTTTATTTTGAGCACCCTCTCTTTTTTCTGTGCATTGTAATATCACTATCGTCCAAGATCTATTTCTTTGGGCGCGGTCCAGTTTTCTGTATTAGGGTTTTATTATGGTCATGAGGATCTCGGCACTTCTTCAAAGGTTTGTGAATCTTCACTTAACCACCTTCAACTTACAGATGTGGGGTTATATCTCATAAAGCTTCGGTTCTAATTTGAGGGGAGATCTACACTTTTATAGTTCTTTATGAAGCCAAATTTAATCGATGTAAGGCTAAACCTTCCGGTCCACACATCTCCTCCAACATATGGGTAAAAGAAACTATGAAAAAAACACTTCCACTTAATTATTAACATCTAGATAACTATCTAAAGATGAAAATTGTCCTCTTCTATTGATTTCTCTCTACATGCATCTATGGGTATTCAAACACTTGTTTGGCTAGTCTCATATAGGTCCTGAGATTGCAAAAGGAGATTACTATAGTGGCCCGATGTTTGGTTGTCGTGAGGATCGTACTCGATACAGTGTTTCTAACCCATCCATACACAATCCCACCTTCGCCCTTACAACTAGACCAACTCGTTCGGGCCGGGTTACATGCATATATATATATATATATATATATCATGATTACAGGATTAGTGCATGCATGTAACTTTTTATTTTCATCTAATTAGGAGCTCAATATTCGATTAGTGGATGAATCAATACTTCATTATAAGGCAATCTTGATTATCAAAAAATGGATCTACAGGATGCCAGCATAGGTATATATATATAATATGAAGTAATATTGGAACCACGTACTTCAATTCCCCCCATCTTGTGCTACATGTGAGACTAGTTTTAAGCCAGATAACAAGCATTTTAGTTCAATCGCTGCCTCCAAATGTCCTTTTTGACAAAACATACATATTAATTTTCTAGTTAATTCTTGCTTATAGCTTTGGCTACTGTATGAAGGGTTCATCTACACAAGTATAATATATATATAACAAGGTCTATAGTTAGACATAGGATGATGTATGAGAGGCCCTTAATTAAAGAAGATTGGACAACATGATTGATACTCTTATAATCATGGATTAATATATTAAAGCATGAATATCTAATCATTGCAAAGAAACATTTGGATTCCAAGATGCCCTTTGTAAATAATCACTGAGTATTTCTTATTGAGAGCTTATCTTGACAAAATAATTAAACAACATTTAAATTAAAAGTTAATTATATATAATTGAAGCTAGCAATTAACACAAAATACAAGAACATAATGTCCTCAGCTAAGACCATCCCTACCTTTCTATGCCACCAACCACTAAATGTTAATTGGGGGATCTTTATTGGATCCATTACATATGTGCCTTAACCTCATTTAACAAATTATGAGCATTGACATGACCCTTTAAACAATTTACTATGATTGAGTACTTTAAAGGGTTTGTACATATATATGTGATTTGTACGTATATCGTCATCTTTATAGTAAAAACCAATCTTCCTTTTGCGTCATAATCAGTCAACACTTGGTCAAAATGCTCTTTTTCCATGAGTGACTTCAGCTCTCCATCGTGCACTCCCATCTTTTCTCTTCTCTTTTTCTTAATCTTTTTTGTGAAAGATATATATATATATATATATATATATATATATTAAACTAAGTATATAATTTTTTAAAAAATGTTTTGATACTCCAACATAGACTCATGGTGTTAGCATTGTTACTTTTTGCATCAAGATATATATGTTTGCATGCATTTCGATATGTATCGAACTCGTAAGGCACCACATGCAACGGGATAACCTGTCGTTAAATGATCAGTAAATTAACTCGTAAGTAGTACATATATCGATATACCATAATTTTTTTTCTCTCACTAATTAAGTGAAGAGTACTGTTTTTTGAAATAATAGCTTGTAAACCTTTTTGACATTTGAAAAAAGTTTAAAATCCGCCAATGAGTCAACAGATTTTTGCAAGTAAATATATAAAGCACAATATATAAATTTAAGTGGTCCGTCCAAATAAATGTGTACGTACAGTAACAAATTAATTAGTGTTCGTACATATACTTTGGAATTTTAACTTGATTTGAAATAGTGACCTTAGAGACATTACAAATATAAAAAAATTACTCAACTGCCACTACTATGAACTTAAAATTAATATAAAATTTGTAACTAAACGCGCGTGTTACTAGACATCTAATTAATTGATTGATTGATGGATTACATAACTAATTAATTAAGTATGAGCACAGATAAGTAAATACTAAATTATAGTGCAAAAGCATAAAAAGGAGGTGTAAAGCTCTTTAAAGGATCTCAAAAAAGTGAAGTCTCGGAGAAGACAAAGCGTTGGAGCCAAGGGAATATATGCTTTCGGAAGCTAAGGGCAACAAATCCAACACTAGGGGCCTGGTCGTCCTGCTTTTATGTCCACTAATACATTAATAAAATACGTCATATATACATGTATTCTCTAAAATTAGGCCTGACAATATAGTATTCAGATCTGTCGATCTGGTTTTGTCCGTCTCGAAATAAAAAAGGTTCGGACAATATTTTAACAAATTCGAATCGGGTTTGAACAAGGACTTCTTGTCGAATTTAAAGCTGGGCCGGGTCTGAACAAGGTCTTCTAACCCCAGACCCGACCCAGACCCGGTTCGAAATTTAAATAAAGTTAAAGTTATCTTTAATATCTATACTATAATGGCAATCCTCCCTACTTTTTTATTAATCCAAAACTTCATATTATTCCAACATGGCCCTTAAATGCTAACATCTTATTTGATGAAAATTTCACTTAATTGAAAATCGTCCTATCCCTTAATTAATGAATTGATAACCGTTCCCACTTTCTCTAAAATAAAAATCGTCATATCCCTTAATTAAGGAATTGATAACCATTCTCATTTTCTCTTAAATGAAAATTAATTCAAGCTTATATATGCCAACATTGCCCTTAAATGCTAATATCTTACTCGATGAAATTTTCTTTGAAAAAATAAAAGTAGGGGTGTATGTGTCATCTTGATTCAAGCTTATATATGTGAATTATAAATTGTTAACCATTTCCACTTTCTCTTAAATGAAAATCGCCCTTAATTAAGGAATCGATAATTGTTCCCACTTTCTCTTGAATGAAAATTAATTCAAGCTTATATATGCCTCTATCATTATGTTCAAATTTTGTTTACAGAGGTTGTTCTTTTTTGTGTAATAGAAATGTTGGGGGCTCTCACTGTAAGTATTTTATCATGCTCATCATTTTGTTAATTGTAGTTCTTCTTGACGTGTGCTACCGATGTTTAAGGCGTGTTTCACGAAGGGCCGACTCAAATGTGAATTTCGAATTTTAAGAAAGGCTTGGCCAAGCCACCATGCCAAATGAACAAGAGTTGAGATTTTTTAACTAGCTAAACCATCCCATCGCAACAAATAATTAATGAAAAATAAACCATCCTTTTTTCTATTGTTTTTGTTCGCCCTATCCCTTAATTAAGGAATTGATAACCGTTCACACTTTCTCTTAAATGAAAATCGTCTTATCCCTTAATTAAGGGATTGATAACCGTTCACACTTTCTCTTAAATGAAAATCGTCTTATCCCTTAATTAAGGGATTGATAACCGTTCACACTTTCTCTTAAATGAAAATCGTCTTATCCCTTAATTAAGGGATTGATAACCGTTCCCACTTTCTCTTAATATGAAAATCGCGTTATCCCTTAATTAAGGAATTGATATCCGTTCCCACTTTCTATTAAATGAAAATTAATTCAAGCGTATATATGCTTCTATCCTCATGTTCAAATTTTGTTTATAGAGGTTGTTCTTTTTGGTGTAATACAAATGTTAGGGGCTTTCATTGTAAGTACTTTATCATGCTCATCACTTTGTTAATTATAGTTCTTCTTGACGTGTGCTACCGATGTTTAAGAAGTGTTTCATGAAGAGCCGACTCAAATGTGGGTTTCAAATTTTAAGAAAGGCTTGGCCAAGCCACCATGCCAAACGAACAAGAGTTGAGATTTCTTAACTAGCTAGATCATCACATCACAACAAATAATTAATGAAAAGTAAGTCATCCTTTTTTTTTCTATTGTTTTTGTTTGCATTTATATACTGGGGAAAGAATGTAGAAGTCTTTACTCTCCTTATAACATATTTTGGTGGGGTTGGATCTTTCAATAGTGGGTGAAATGATACAACTGATTTTAATGAAAACATTTAGCCATTGTTAATTTATTTAATTAATTCAATGGTGCATTTTGTTTTATTTAGTGCTTAATCAGTTTGAATTAATTCATTTCATTATGATAAAAGTAGGTGGAAGAGAAACCACTCCAGTTGGTGTTTAAAAATGTCCTCTAAAGTATTGTCTATGTTCAATTGATCGAACAAAAGTATTGGTAATGCTCGAGAAGTCAAATCCCGAAGAGCCCATGTGTCTTTTGATCAAATAGATCCATTCATTCATTTATTTTGATTTTATTAAATACAATGATCATTTTATCTTTTGTATAAATATCGTACCATACTTTTGATATTTTGTTTTAGAAAAGTTCATTTTTTTATCAAATATGTTTTATTAATTTTTCATGAGTTTGACTAAAATTATTAATTGTGCTTCACGTGCGGAGCGCGTGCACATCAACTAGTACACTTAGTACTTATTAATTAAATAGATTAACAAACAGTAATCTACTCTAATACACAAAAATTAATGTACTAAAGATATCTTTAGTTTTATAATGAATTAAATTTTAATTTTTTTATACCTGAATATATGTTTTTTGACATTAAGTGTTTAATTACATGAATTTTTTTTTCAGTAATGTTACATTGATTTATTGTTTGCAGTCTTTGTTAATTTGAAGAGGCTTTCTATGTAAGAAGTTAATTTTTAAGCTGACAACAAATTTGGACAATTAGACAACCAAAATTTTAAGCAAAATGGGTCTAAACAAGTTAGTCTTGTCCAAATTTCAAATCGGGTTGGGTCCGGACAATGAATATACTTCTTTGTAGAGGAGTTGTCCAGACCCAGTTACACAGCGAAAGATCTTCCAAACTGATTATTCGACACTACGAATAATGCAATTCAGAGCACAAGAACTTAACCAAAGTTTGAATTTTATTCAATAATAAAAAAATGTGGAATTACAGCAAAATGGTGTTTTAAATAGCAAAACCCTTAAATTTACCAAAAATATCAAAAGTCTAAAATATCCTAAACTAAAAACTAGACGAAATAGAAAAACCAACGTCGCAAATGACATAAAAAACATAAACTCCTACTAAAAGGTGTAATCAAACTAAAACTTACTAAAAATAGTAAAATTGTTAATTCTAAGGCATAAACGCAGTAATTACGCCAAAAAAAATCATAGTTACTACATTAGTGGTGATTATTGATCACCACGTTATTTCCACTAAAACCATGTCTTCAAAACTGCTGAATTTTGTAGTCAGACCCTCCAAAAGCTAACAAAAATTATTTTTGGTCAAACTTTTCCAAAAAAGTGTTTGACACTTCTTGGACTGCATCATTCTCCCCGAGGTGGATAGGATTCACCCTCGAATCTTCATCCTCTGATATATCTCCAAAAAAAGGAATCAAATGCTTAACATTGAACACATCAACTGTACGAATATGGCTCGATAACTTCAACCAGTATGCATTAGAATTTATCTTCTTAATCTTCCTTGCCGAGAGCTTGTTGTAATCACCAACAGAGAAACGATCCTTTGTAAGGACCACCCAAACAAAATCACCAAAATTTCACATAGTAGGTACTGTAACGCAACTTAACCCCAGATAATTAACTTCTCACTAAAATGTGCCACATGTTTACTATTCTGACTCAAAACAACCTCAATGCCCAATTTAGAATGTGACAACTCCGTTCCTAATCTAGGGCACCGCCCGGCCTAATCCTGTAATTAAGCCCGAATCTCGATCTGTAGGACTTAATTACGTATTAATCAGCCTTTATATCCTATACTCATTTATACACGCATTCAGGATAAGTAATACACTAATCTTACCCATTTATGAAGTTCAGAGTTAATAAAAACTTTTATCAAGTTAATTATTTTAGTGGAAGTCTTAACAGTCATGCAGAAATGGTTTAGTAATTTATGCGGAAGCCATTAAAATATAACCCTAAGTGTGGAAAACCAGGAAAAGATGTCACATGTGTATAAACACAGTAATACATGCATTCTCTTAACCCAAATATACAACCCAAAATAAAATATCAAAAGATATAATGTAAAGTAATACAACAAACTACCAAAAGATCTACAATATTGAAAACAAGTTCACGCTGCTGCTCAAAGGTAGTCACCGATCTTCTCCTTGCACAGCCTGCTAGTCGACGGCTCTGCACCCTCCGTCATAAAAAGGACGGTGAGTACAATAAAGTAACAATAATCCCCGATGTTATGTTTATCTCGCAGTTCCAAATATAATCGACTGGTATTTAAAAACATATAAATATGAAACACTGACTGATTAAGCATATGTAAGTAAATACCAGAGTTAAACAAATGATACTCACACTCGACTAAGTAGTAGTGATCTAGGTCCAGTCGCTATTGAGCCGCGTCACACCAACTCAATAGTCATAACCTCATTGGGGACTCAAACCTCGACGTATCGCACACACCTAAACATTTCACACAACCAAGCATCGCACACAGCCAAGTATCGCACACAACCAAGTAACATGTACCGACGTCCCCAGGGACTCTAACCCCATGAGTCGCACACACCCCAATCGAATAAGGGACCTATATACTAAGACTACTTTATATGTGTACAATAAATGACTCGAGCATAAAATACCAAAGCATAGGGACAAGCTACTAGACTGATCAAATAGAGTACAAAGTTCATAATGTCATTCATAAATTCTCTAATCCTAATGGCATGTTATTTACAAAACCCATTTAATAATTCACAACAACAAAAATCGAAATGGCATTAGATTGAAATTAATGAACCAATACAAGGAAATAGATATCATGAAATCAAAGCTCAACATATGAGCAAAACACAACAAGACACATGATATCAAAGTACAAGAGCTGGACTATGAAAACAACTATAATATTAGAAATGAAATGCATAATAAAGTATCATCAGGTATACTCACCTATCACGCAATTTTCCTAGCCAATCCGACCTTCCGACACTCCGACAGGCGCACCCGGACTCCCAGAACAATCCCCTAAGCTCCTGGAGTGTTTAGACATGATTTAAGGTGGTTTAGGGTCAGTTAAAATGGTTTAGGGAGTACTAAGTGTTGCAGGAAAAATATGAAAAATGCAGAATTTCCTACTAATCATGCCACCTAGTGCGCTCCAAGATCTAGGAAAACCAAAATTTTTTTGAATTTTTGGTTCTTCCTCCCCTCTTGGCCATCTCCATTCACCTTAGGTCCCTGTTCTCCTCCACCAAAGACCCATGAACATCCTCCACAACACAAACAAGGCAGGCACTTCGATAAATTCATCACCCGTTCATCGAAATTGAGAAAACAAACAAATATGTCTATGATTTTTGGGGAAGAACATTAAACTTGAAAAATTCATGAAAAATTCAACACACTGATTTTTAGTTCCTTTGCAATAGGTTTATCAAAATTTTGCAAGGATTCCAAATCCAACAATAGATTTCAATAATAAACTAGTTTTAGAAGTCAAAAATCAAAATTTAGGTTGCATGCACAAAAACTCCCCATTTGAGCAAAACCTTTAAAAATAAAAAATTGGGTTTTGTAAACTGGTTTAAAGCCTCATAATGATCTCAAAAAACTCTGGCAATACTTTGAAATGAATTTATAGATAACCCCCATGAATCCATAGCCAAGAACTCAAAACTTTGAAACATCAATGTAAGTTTGTACCTAGGTTTGATGTGTTGAGTTGCTAGACCTTTCTCCTCCTCTTAGTTGATGGATTGTACTTTGTATCCCCCAATTTCTAGCCTATATTTCTCCTCCAGCAAACTCTGAATCTTTTTGCTTGAGAATGCATGCAAAAATGAGAAAAGCGTTTAAGTGTTCCTATTTATGTTTGCCAAGTTCATCAAGTCTCACTTTCCTATCACTATGAAATCTTATGACCCTCATTCACTCGTACTAACCTACTAATTACAGCTCACTAACACACAAGTGTGACACTAGCTACATGGGAGTGTGTGGTTGCACGTATCTCGATGTAAGTCTAAGTGTTATTGATTTTTAAATCAAAACTATAGGACTTCCATTTTGATTTGTATTAATATATGACCATAGGCTATGCAAATAGTCATTAATTCATATTAACAATAAATAAGACTTACCATACCCTAACTACTCAGTTCTTCGGCTCGCAAGCAACTCGAGGCATTTCCCTGTACGCGCCGACTCGTCGACACTATCGAACTTAATAAATTTCAGGTATAAGGTACACAATGCAATACACTAAGCATTCACCACAAATATAACATATACCTCGGTTACGTGCCTCGATCAGTGCACTTGTCCTAACGCGGGTCCTACGTCACGGGTTAGTGGCCCTGATTAAGAGTAAATTCTAAGATTAAAAATTTGGGTCGTGACATAGAAGCATCACAATGCAACTCAAAAGGAGATGGATGTCTGGAAAAACCAATATAAGTGCAGTAGTGAGCTGCACTTTGATCAGCTCAAACAGCTCCTCTATCACATCGCTCCATACAAACTTTGCACCTTTCATACAATATGTGACTGGTGCCATAATATTGTTGAAATGTGGAATGAACCACCTATAGAAGGAAGCCAATACATGAAAACTGCAAATCTCAGTGACGGTACTAGGCTTTTACCAATGTCGCACGATCGCCACCTTAGACTTATCCACCTGCAGACCATTTCCAGATATGACATAACCCAAAAATAAAACTTTAGAAGTCACAAACAAACACTTCTTCATGGCAACATAAAACTTCTCTCTGCGCAAAATAGTAAGAACATCTCGCAAATGCTCGAGGTGTTCATCTTGGTTAGCACTGTAAATCAAAATGTCATCGAAATACACAACAACACATTTGCCTATTGGAGGCCTGAAACTCTGGTTTATGACTTTCATGAAAGTGTTAGGAGCATTGGACAACCCAAATGGCATCACTAGCCACTCATATAACCCCTCTCGGGTCTTAAAAGTTGTCTTCCACTCATCGCCAATCCAAACACGAATTGGTGATACTCAATCTTCAAGTCCAATTTCGTAGACACCCAAGCATCGCTCAATTGATCAAACAAGTCATCTAGAAGAGGAATTGAAAAATGATATTAGACAGTAATTTTATTGACTACTCTACTATCAACACATATTCGCTAAGTGTCATCCATCTTAGGAGTCATGAGGGTTGGAACTGAGTAAGGGCTTAAGGTGTCACGAATAAAGCCTTTTAACAACAACTCCTCAACTTGTCGCCACAATTCTTCATTTTTCAGCAGGACTCATTCTATAATGTGGCATGTTAGGAAAAGTCACAGCAAGCTCTAGGTCAATATGATGTGGATGTTTCATAATGGAGGCAATCTATCGGGCAAATCATCATGAAAGACATTAGAGAATTCAACCACTACAACCGCCACTAATTTTAGAATCATAACATAATTAATCATTTCTTTCCCAATTAGCACATAAACTACTTTCGAGTCACGCAACTTGTGACGACCCCAATTCCCCATAAAACTGGGCCCTGCCTGGCCTAGACCTACATAGACCCCCGAGTTCATACTCGCGAGTCAACGCAAGCCTAGTCAGCCTCAAATCTTTCCTTCTTTATTAGTTTATCAATTTAAAAGTTGAGTTATTAGATTATATCATTATCAGGTAAATATGCAGCGAAAATCAACTATAATCATTAAAATAACTCAATAAGTAGGAAATCGGGAACAATCTATAATGTGGAAACCCTGAGAATGGATAAACATGTAAATCTAGTGACAAAGTACAACAATACGATAATACATGACATCTTTAGTCACTCAATCCGAAAATATACCTCATTGTTATCAAAAGCATAAGATACATAATCACAAGTCAAAAAGGCAACATATACAGTGGAGAAAAGAAAAGAACCGCTCTGAGAGTCTTTATAGGAAAGTCACCTAACATCGACTCCTTTTCCCTGCTCGTATGTGCCCTAACTGCACGCACCATCATAAACTAGATAGTGAGTACGTGATAAATTTGGAAGTAAAGCCAGAAAACATAAACAGTAATTCATGAATAACCAATAAAGCAGTCTAAGAATCATGCAGTATTGAAAGGCGAATAAATAAGACAAATTGTATGATAAACAAACTAACAAGTGATTCAATGATATATGAGTGTCTATCAAGTCAAATGGGGCCAATTAGCGGTCTATAACCACATCAATCCACAACATATCCAAAACCATTTCCACAACAATCCAGTACTCGAGGAGAAACTCATGATTAGGTGAGTAGACAACACTTCTGCATAAGTGCTCGTGTTAGCCCAACTAATATGATTTCAGGAGTACCTTCACGACACACTTACGTCAAAAACACTCAACCAAGGAATATAAGAATAAAATTCCAACAAATGGCTCAATTCAATAGAGACAACAATAATGGAAAATGAATTACTATGCACCTCCTTACCGGCTTACTAGCGTACCTCAAACCAATCGCAAAATGTCAATCCACGCGTGACTCTAACTTGCCAAATTGATTTCCCAAAGCCCCGAGAATCATTTAAGCCCAATTTCGTTGTCATTCCATAACCCTCCCCAAAGTTTTCCAACAGTTTCAAAAATTATTTTTTAAAAAAACCTAAATTTTACTGTTCACGATACCATGGGTGACACTGTCACGTTCAAAACCCCACGACGTCGTTTAAAATGTTGAGTTTACGCCCCACTGGTCTGGATGCCGTGAGTGACGCCCCCACGGTTTTTTGCCCATTGCGTCACTTAAAGCGTCGAACACTTAATGCCTTTGGTTTGCACGCCTTGAGAGAAAACACTCAACGGTGTCTTTCGCAGCGTGACACTCTGAACCTATATATGGGGTTTTTCAGAACCTCGGCTCGCGTCGCCACGTTCCAAGCCTATCCCAAACTCTTAGAGACATCCAAAACCATTCAAAACCAACTTCCTTTTGTGCCGAAACCCTGACAAAACCCCGATTTGAAAATTACACCAAAAATCCCCAAAAATCCTCAAATATACCACCAACACCCAAATCACCAAGATAATTATCAAAACACCATTTGACCATCCCATTGATCATTAATACATCACCAAAACCCAATAGAACGAAATATCCAACACGTTGTCCGAAACCATCGCAATGAAAACCCACGAATTTACCACCAAAACGTAGGGAATCACGAAACGCGTAGTTCGTCGATCCCCGATGCAAATCCAAGCTTAAAAGTCACCGAAACCCCAACGTTTTTGTTTTTTTAAAAGTGATAAAATGAGATGAGAGGAGAGAGAAAAGGTGATGGGAGGTTTTTTATACTTCTCACTCATATTCCCTCACACACGTATCCCGAGGCACATCCTAGGGTCCTCTTTTAGTCCATCCAACAACTCCAACTCAACAATATAACTTCAATAGGTGACTTGGATTTCACAACTTGGTTATTTCTCGCTCAAAACTCGCGTTCCCGGACTCGTACCACCTCATGACTCGCACGTCGTGCGTTCCCGGACACACCAACGTATTCGCATATTAATTAATTATTTATTATTTTCCAATAATTCATACCTGAATTATACCCATTTACCTAAAAAATTCTCGTTTTTCTTAGTCGAAACCTCTCATACAAATCCATGGCGATAAACAAAATAAAATCACACACTAGGACATACGATTTTCACATTCTGGTATAAATAATAGTACAAACATCACATAAAAATAAAATATACCTCAGTGTCGACTCCCGAGGCTTAGACAATATGACAAGTCACGACAACCAGGTCCGATCTTGAAACACGACACGTGGCACAAATTAAACGTGAGGGTCATTACACAACTCTGCCTCAAATCAATCTATTCAATATCAACAAACTACTATTCTTTTTCTTCGGCTTATCATCATCAAAACACTTTGTAGGTAGAAGAACAATTCGCACCCCTTTAAACATTATAATGTACTTATTGGTCTTCCCATCATGCGTAACTCTTCCATCAAATTTTTAAGGGAGCCCCAAAAACAAGTGACACGCATCTATAGAAACAACATCACACCAAACAAAATCTTTATACTTGGCACCAATAGAAAAAGTCACCAAAGCGCATTTTGAAATCGTTACGTCACCACCCTTTTTCAAGCAGGGCAATTTGTAAGGGTTGGGATGCTTCTCCGTTGCAAGCCTTAACTTATGAACCGCATCAGTAGAGATGATGTTCTCACAGCTACCTACTCAAATTTTTGTACCTTCTTGTGATTTTCGATCTGGAATAACCTTTTCCTCAAAATTAATCTTGACTGACTCGATAATAGGAAATAAGAAAAACTAGTCAGTCTCACTTTCAAGACCCATCGAATTATTGTGACCAAGAAAGTCTTGAGAAACTTCAATGAGTCGACATCATCCACAATCTCAGTCAACGAACAAAAGTGTTTTGCAAATTTGACTTATTTCCTCGCAACAACTTCAACGAAGCACTAGTTTACGGTCACATCACCAACCACCACTTGCACTTGGGAACTTGTCAACATTGGATTAACCGTAACAACATGACCTTCATATCTAAAGGCCACCACCTTGTCTTCAATGAAGCCTTAGTCGTCGTCAAACTTTGGCAGCTCGTTAAAGTTAACATAATTTTCCTCATCTTCAAATTCACCTTCCCATCAGAAGAGAGATCTCCTTCTGTTTCTTCAAAAATAATAGGGTCTATTCGACAGTTTGGGACAGGGATCCTATGAATCCTTAACAATTCTGACATCCCTGCAAATAACTCATTAAGTCAATTCTGACATACCTGCAAATAACTCATTAAGTTGCACATGTGTTTGTTCATGCGACCTAAGAAATTGAGTGAAAAACTACTTGATTAGGACTTGTTTGTCTCGTTGCTAAACATTTTCGACTCGTTGTTGGTTCTGGTTCTTCCCGTGATTATCTCCAAATCACGGTTGATGAAAGCTCTGATACCAAACTGACGCAGCAGTAGTATTCAAAATTGATTGGCAAATCCATATACAATCCAATTCAGGGCATTGAGAATTAAAACCCTAATTTTCTAAAAAAAAAAAAGCACAGTTCTTTATTCATAAAATCAATAATCAATCAACCCTAAACTATTACATAAACTTTATAGGCTTTTGGTAAATAAAAAAAATATAAAATATCGTAGAACGTTACAAATAAATCGGCCTAACAGCAACTTCCTAATTTTCTATCTAATAAAATCGTCACCTATATATCAAAAAATAAAAATATAAATATAAAAAATCAAAATCGTCACCTATAATGATAAATACATGTAAATAACAACTTTCCATATTAATTAAAAAACGTCTAAATTTATCTCTTTTTG
Source organism: Stephania japonica (assembly GCA_039657345.1). Taxonomy (NCBI): domain Eukaryota; kingdom Viridiplantae; phylum Streptophyta; class Magnoliopsida; order Ranunculales; family Menispermaceae; genus Stephania; species Stephania japonica. The sequence continues at coordinate 8,269,473 of CM077559.1, read as the reverse complement.
TTTTTTTTGGAGAAACGTCTAAACTTATCTCTTAATCTTACTAAAATTTCTAATTTGAATAACTAAATTTCTTAAAACCAATATTTCCTAATCAAATTGACTCAAATCACAGCACCTACCTCCACCCTTCACGAATGGATCCCGGGTGCACATACCATCAACCCACACACACATGTGTCTCGTGATACACATCCTTGATACAACCCATACTTGCATCATAGTCACCCAGACCCATCAAGACCCGAATTTTTGCTCACGCTATCTAAAATATACTACATAACTATGTGTTCTTTATGTCAAAGCTTTTTGGTGAGACGGTAGAGACATCACTTGCCAAAAGGTAAGGTTTCAGGAGGTCACAGTTCGACTTCCACTAAAGTAAAAATAAAATAAAATAAACTAAAATAAAATAAAAAATCTATGTATTCTTTAATGATTGCGTTATATTACGATGTTAATTTGATTACCGAGATTGTAGTAATTCTTAAACTCAGGTAAAGTGATTACAGTATGTAGTATTTGAGGGCTTATAATTTCCACTTACACGTGGTACAACATCAACAAACAAAGCCTCAATCTTAAATTAGTTGTGGCCAATATATATGCATACAACCCCTCTAATGTACATATATATTTTGGCCATGTATAAAACTTTCTCGAGCTTGTCTCCAATTTCTCAAAAAAAAAAAAAAAAAAATAGTTGAGACCAATAATATCAATCCAAAAATAAATAAATAAATAAGTGAATGACCTCAACGTGTCTAATTTGGAACTTGGATTTAACTATAAATTGCTAATTTTTTTAAATTAAAACAATTTGCCTCCATTGAGGTACGAAGCTAAGACTAATTCTTACTCTCAAAGCCCATGTATACCAAATCATTAGGCCACTCAATTGGATTGGTTGATGCTACTCCTTTAATTAACAAGGAAAATTTTAAAATGACAATGGAGCGGTCTCGACTTGCATGTTATGCATCGAGATTTGTGTGTCCGCGTCTCGAGGTGGGCATGAATGGCTCTTGTGTGTCATTGTATATTGTGGTGTGACTTCCCATTGCCATTGTAGCACTTCCCAATTAACAAATCTTTACATCAAGTATACCATACTTTTCAGTTTTCCTTTCATATATTGTATGAGTGAGCTTTTTTTGGTGTGTGTGTATGTGTGTGTGTTTTTTGTTACACTGAGTGAACTCTATTTATTTATATATAATATACATATATAGGTAGCCCATACGATGCATGTACATACATACATATATGCATGCATGCGTGGTCATTTTCTGGCGTAATTCATGCATGTTGTCACTTGTATATGAGTCCGAGAAACAGAAGTTATTGAAAAGACCACTTAATATATATCTCTCGCTCGCACAAGAAAATTAAAGTAGGGATGAAAGGAGCGACCCACTATGGTTGTAAGGAGAGACCCATTTATCAACTCGCAATGTGGGGAACCAAAAGGCAGAAACACGCAAATTAATCACAAGTGTAGAGGCACTGCTAGCTAGCTATATATTTATAGACTTGTCCGATCAAACTCCAACGTGTGTGTGATATAGCTTTACAAAGAGAGAGATTCCTGACCATATAAGAACAAGTTGCCGCATAAAATTAGAACATTCAACGATTCTTTCTTCACTTTAAACTGTTAACTACAAAAAGCCTTGAATCTTGCATATTATAAAATCAAGTTAAGCGAGAGGAACTTTAACTATAGAAATGTTACCTTCGGAGGTGAAAAGAGAACAGAAGAGGGTGAGGAATGGAAAATTATATACGAGTATTCAAGGGAGTAGTAGTGTTTGACTACGCCATTGTACGTTATTTAATTTGACGAAAATTCTCATTCCTTATAACATGATTAGTGATGATAGACACCAATCAATTGGATGGCTCAATGGTTTGGTATGGGATTTGAAAGTAAGAGGTCATGGGTTCAAATCTTGGTAGTTGCAAAAGTTATTTCTTTCCTATCAAAAAAAAAGTGATAATAGACATAACTTTAAACATCAATGTTATGATTGCCTAGACTTCTTTTCGAATGGTCAGGACTGGCCTATATATAAACACATAAATATCAACTCCTACAGGGGTTTTAAAGCTCGATCGGAGCTCAAACTTCAAATATTTGATTAAAGAGCATTGAACCATAACATCACTCAATCAAATCTCCATTAATTAGTTCGACTCATCCCTTCCTTTTGCATCAAATCCTTAATTATGTATGTATCTCTCACTAGTAAGACCCCGACAGTACAAGTCAATGGCAAAATATCCCAAGCGTTGATGGTCAAAAAAGAGAAAGAAAAACAATAATATTGGAAGACCAAGCAAAGCATAGAATTGATAGTTTTGTGTTGCGTAGGAGACATCATATATTTTTGGTTTCCATTAATATATATCCGATAAGGGGCCTTTCAATATCACTGTAAAGACTGAAGTCAACAGGTTTTCCACAAGAACGTACCCAAGATTTGACCAACACTTGTTCGTGGAGATGTCCACCTCACTCACTCACTCACACGATCCCATCTCAACAATAAAGAGAGAAGAATCTATGACTGAATCACTACTATATATCTTGTACAACATACATACATTATTACAATGTTACTCTCTCTTGCTCAAACAATGAATCAAATCATCAATTCTATGTATCTCTTTTTCTTTGCTACACAGTTTGGTCTTCGCTTTCTAATTATTCATTCAAAATCTTCCATTCATGATCACCAATTTTATTTTCCTCTTTTTGAGCTTTAGTAGATAGTGCGCTCCTTTTTTTCGTATTTTGTTTTGTTTCCTTTATGTGTTTAACAGTTGTTGCGTGTGGGATATATAAAGGTATAGCAGTACTCGTGTGATGTAAAATAAATGTGGACCCTCATGTCATATGTCATGATAATGTGAATTTCTTTTTTGCATTTTTGTGCAGTACCACAGAGTGAGGATTTTATGTACTGTTTGCTCTTATTTTGAATGTTGGCGTCCTAGGGCCACCGGCCATGGGAAGCTGCTTCTAGGTCCAACAGCATATATATTTCATTAATTGATTTTTGTGTTTAACTTATCATAGACCTCGTTTAATTTGGTTCAACTAATTAGGAAGTTTATTTTTCGAGATATTGATAAATATGTTTAATTCCGTTTTTCTAATTTCAGTAATTTTGATCTTTTTTTTTGAAACCAAGAATCTTGATCTTATTAATTTATTTGTTTTTCGTGTGTTTTTTTTTTTCACATGGTATTCAATGTTAAACGCACCAGCTAATCCACGCTTAGGCATTGTTAAACCACACATAAAAGGGAGCCCTCCCAACCTAATTTCTCCATTCACAATACTCAAACTCGATACCTCACTTGTTGGTAATTTATTTGTTTTATATAAAAAAAAATCACCTTATCTTGCCCCCTTTAGCCTCAAACCCCCGACTTCTTATACCAATAACTTCATACTACACCCAGAATTATATATATATATATATATATATATATATAAAATAAAAACCACAATTTATCAGTACAAAAATTACAGAACATGTACTACGGACAACTATTTGAGAATGATCATGAGCTTCAATTTGAACACTCCTGAGAGACCAAAGAAAAAAAAAAAAACGAAAATGATAATCTAACACTCTCACCACACACTTTGACACACTTTGACGCACGTCCTTGTTTTTTAACCGTTTATGATGTTTTGTTAAATATGAAGCTACGCCTAAGGAAACAAAAAAGAGGTATAAATAGTTAAAAAATAAGGGTGTGCGCTTAAAGTGTACATTGAAAGCGAGTCATTTTATCATTTTCCAAAAAAAAAAAAAGCATGGTTAGCAGATAACTGAGAACACTACAAGTCTACAATAAACAGAACGAATACTAAATAAATAAATTAATACGGTTTCAAAAAAAAAAAAAAAAAACAAATAAATAAATTATTACAAGATGCCAAAGATTTGAATTACCAGGATAGCTGTGCAACTTTTCAATAAGATCAAAATTCCTCCAAAGAACGGACGTATAATTAGTGAACCGGCTAGTACATATAATCGTCGTCATAATAATTATCATATTGACTCCATTTGTATGGACTATCTTCACTTTGATATGATTTTGCGGCGTTGCTAACTTTAGCCCCCTCATCATCTAAATTCTCTGTCCCTTCATCCTCTTCCTCGTCTGCCTTGAAGTTTTCTTCATCATTCTGAAAAGCACAATCAAACACCTAACACACAAGTTAATGACTAACAGTCGAAGAAAATGAAGAACCCCAAAATCTAAATCTGAAGAACCTCATTAAAACTAGAAAAGCATTTACATTTACAATAAGAAATTACATAACTCCGCGAACAATTATGCCATAAATATAACATTGTCAGTAAATATTAATGATTTTATAAAGATGGAATTAGTATAAATGGAGAGTTAAAATAGTTCTGGTGACTAATAAGATTTCCCCCCTGCTCTACAATTATTTTCGAGTCCGGCTAAGTGTGTCCCACCTTTTACTAAGTGCACCCCAGAAAAGTTAAACTTAAAAAAAAAAAAAAAAAAAAATCAATTCTACTATAAAATGACCCCTTATGCCCTCATTGTGATTAGTGCACCCCACTACAATTTCTAAGTGCACCCCACACACTGTGATTTGTAGGCATCATCAAGGGTTCGAACCTCTTGTTGGAGATTCGGTCGGAACCCACCGAACCTCTAGTTGGAGAATCGATTATAGCTTGCCAAACCTTTAATTGAAGAGTCGGTCGAACCCAACAAACTTTCAGGTCGGCAGTTGTCAACTAAATCTCACCAAAGATATTCGGTTGGACAACATTGAGCCTAGTGGATAAGTCTCTACTACATGTCGTCAAACTTAAAATAGATGTCTCGACCAAGGTTTTGGAGTTAGATGCTTTGTTTCGGATGAAAAGGTATTTTGGTAAAAAAATGTGGAGTGCACTTGGAAATTGAAATTTGAATTTGGAGTGCCACGTAAAATGGGGTGCACTTAGTAAAAGGTGGGGTGCACTTAGCCGAACTCTTATTTTTTAGGATTTTCGAATAAATTGATCATACTATATATTTACCACACTAATTCACCGATCTAGTGATAAATGATGAAACACGCACACATATGTACAATAACCTACGTTTCATTAAGCAAAAATGACAATTGAAATTTAGTACCAAAATCAAGTTTAGTTTTTTACTTCAACTCATTTTCTAAAAAGGGTCAAATGATCAAAAATATCCTAACCTTTACAAGTATCAATTATATCATAACTTTTAAAAATTATCAATTCTATTCTAACCTTTTCGTTTTAGTATCAATTCTATCCTCAATTAATTTTGAACACTTTTTCTTTGAAATTAACATAACCTCCTAACTTTTCTTTTCACGATCATCCATATTGATCAATTTACACATTGAAATTTTGTAAGTCACGTGTTTGAATTAATGTATGAGAACTCAAAAAAAAAATAATTTATAAATCAATGATATGTTAATACCTTAATTAATTTATTTTAGTTATTCATAAAGAACAAATAGTAAGTTGGAAATCATGTGTATATACATATAAAATTAACATAAAATTTTTTAGAAGGTACCCATAGTTGTTTAATAGAAGTATGTACTTAGATTATATGTATATGATTGAGTAGCATATGTACACACACTACTATATGTGTATTATATACATGAGTACAAAAAAAAAAAGAATATTAAGTTTTAATGCATATGTATGAATAAATCTTTAAATGGTATATAATAAAAAAAAAAAAAAAAAAAAAAAAAAAAAAAAAAGATGTGTGTGCAAAAAAAAAGGGTCAAAATTAATTGAGGATATAATTGACACTAAATTCCAAAGGTTAGGATATAATTGATAAATTTCAAAGGTTAAGATATAATTGATACAACTTGTAAAGGTTAGGATATTTTTTATCATTAGGCCTTCTGTAAATGATATCATGATAAGACTGAAGTAGATCCAATTGACATAAAATAAGCTAACTATCAAGTTGAAGAAATTATGCAATGCTCACTCTCAATTTACTATAGGTTTTAGTCTCAAAAAAATCAAAGGGCTCGCAAATAAATATCATTTGAAGAATCTAAGATTTTCATGACCGATGACTCCAGATGACACCACGCGCATTAAATATCAAGTGCCACAATTGTGAGATTTAAGTTGCAAAAAGTGCAAAAATCCTAACACAGCAATTGGTGGGTTTGCTATTGAAAAAATCAAAGAAGATGATCTTTGGAAACAAAAAAAAACTTCTATTTTAGGATGTATAAAACTTCGCTAGATATCAGACGGAGCACCATTACTTCAAGAAAAGTAACAATAGCATAAAATAACTGAAGGAGCGTACATTAGTTTCAGCAGTGTTTTCCTCCTCGCCAATACCACCGGCAGACTCCAAGTCTCCGCTAGAATTTTGATCTTCCTGAGCAACGGCGGCGGTGGCAGCCTGTTGTAACCGTTCGATTACAAGCTCAAAATGAGAATGATCTGCAACGAAAAGAAGGACATCATATTACAGTTCCAAATTACAAAAGCAACACACTCATTACATAACCATTCCAAGTGTGCAAGACCTGCATAAGAATATGAGTACTTCATGGACAATTTTGGCACCAATCATGGTGATTCACCATGAGAATCTCCTTCTTTTGACAACAGAAATCTCCAATTTTAAGCAGCCTATTTCATAGTCACAGGGAGTTGAAAATAAATAAAAAAAAAAAATACTGCCAATGCAGCCTGCTTCTGTAGATGGTCACCAAAAATTGCGTTAACGATTTGGGTCAGGTAAATCATTCCTTGAGAAAGTAATTGCCAATGCAGCTGTTCCTCCTTTTCCAAAATCAGACATCATTTGAAAAGCATGTATTTCTTCAATATTGAAGTATATGCATGTTTATGGCTCACAAAAAAAAAAAAAAAAAAAAAAAAAAAAAAAAAACTAATACATTCAAAAAATTATTGCCTCCCATGATGTTCTTTCCTCAATTTTGAAATTGGTGTTTTAAGGATGGGGAGTCAACAGATCATCCATTTTCTAATGTACATTTTGACATTTTGATCTAAAAATTGGGAATGCGGAGCAGGATCTGCCCACTTAAAATAAATGATATTTATGGCTTCATTGCCAAACTATAATGCTAGGGAATCCTCCCCTAGAAGGAATAAAGAAATGGGGATTGCTGATAAATAAGACACCATGTAATCAGTCTGAAAGGAGAGAAACAGCAGAATTTTGACATCAAGAAGACTAGATGCAGTTAGAGATCCTCAAAGGTGCTTGCAAGAAACACGACTTCAGTAGTACATGGAAAAGAGGTAACTAAATTTATCAAAAAAAAAGAAGTGGTAACTAAATGGACTGAAAGGAACAACGACCGCATATTAAAGATGTAAGTGTTGTAAGAAAGCTGACTTGGAGGGAGAACTGAAAAGATTTAAATTAATACACATGAATTCAATGGAAATACCACTAACAATTTTGGGATCCTTATTCTATTACAAAAATAGGATCCCTAATTTTCTTAGCAAAGCATGAGAACAGTGGCTTAAGCAACCTACCATGCTTCCTACCTTAAATGATGTCTTTAAATAAACACATACACACACATAGCTCCGATGTATTATTCTCTGCTTGTGGTACTCTAATCCTTGTCAACCAAGTCCATATTTAATGCATTGACTGTTGTCAACATGTTTTTGCTTGCATTGAAAAAACAACAGTGTCTGCCAAAACAGATTTATGGTTTGGGGTTCCATGTTCATGACATCATATAGAACATGTTTCTCCAGTTAGTTGTGTAATATACTCACTTTCGAAGTATAAGGAGAGCAAGTGATTTCAGAAGCAACGATAAAGCAAAAATCCAATAGGATTGCATACCCTTTGAACGACTGGTTAAGGCGTCGTAAACTTTCAGAGGATGTTGTCGCTCTTCCTTTTTATATTTCAGTTTCACTTGGTGACGTGTTCGGCCAGGGAATAGCTGTTGGATCATTGCAAAATCGGTCCCAAACTGTTGAATGCCCTGAAGCCCATGACAATTCAGACACAAAGTACTCCGGCAATTTGATCAAACATCCACATAAAATAAGGAATAGATACTAGTCAAAAGCACCTTTTAAAAGAGGGCATAAAAGAGGGGTGGTAAACATGAAAGTAGCTAAAAAGGCAGTGCTCCTTGACAAAAAAATATTTTTTAAGAATTGGAAACTACAATTTAAAACAGATGCATAGAATCCCAACTCAGTTATAGTTGTCGGCATCCCACTTCTGTTGTAGAATAGCAAAATCAAAGCATAAACACTAAGTTCCACTGAACAAAAAAATAAAACAGAGACATACCATAAATTATGCAGTAAAGATTCTAAAGAATATATTCTAGCATAAGAACAGATGATGCCTTTGGTAATGTTTAACCAATGCATCTTCATCCAGCTTTTAGATTAGATTAGATCCATAATTAGAATGGACACATGTTTTAATAGAAACCGATTTGCATGCTTACAGAATATGGTTACAGTGAATCAGATCTCACAAGAAAGATTAACAAAGAGCAGTACTTAGCATTCTAAGCAGGACTAAAATGAAGGCAAGATTTGAACATGCTATCTTTAATTATTATTAGTTTACATTCAAATTACAACAAAACTGTGTCAAAGAGGCTTCAAAAAAAATTTAAAAAAAAAAAACTGTATCAAAGAAATTTCACCTTGTAAAACAATTCTGTATCATGTTTCGACCATCTCTCCTTAGGTGTCTTGTCCATGTAGGAATGGTAATTGAGTTTGACTGAACTTTCATCAATTTTACTCACACCGCCACCATCATCAGGGTTTTCTAGCCCTGAAAGAAATGGGTCTTCTCCATACGACGTAGCAGCATCCCAAGTAAAAGATCTATAAGTATTTCATCAAAAGATTTAAGATAAGAGATTTGACGTTCTGTGAGATTTTAGACGATAATGTATGATTACTTGAATGAAAAATATGGATAGTTAGCCTCTTCAAAAGATCATACGTGCTAATGGGAAATCAAAAGTGTACCACATCAAGCAGGTAAAATTATTAAATCACAACTAACTATGGTTGAGCAAACTGCTCTCCTCAAATAGTATTTAAACACGAAGCTCAAAAAACTATATGCAACTTACAGGGATGTTTACTTGCAGGCAAGTTAACTCACATTGGACTCTGTACGACAAGTGATCATTGCTCAACACCATTAAGGCCTTGTTTGGTGCATTTATGCCAACTTACAGGGATGTTTACTTGCAGGCAAGTTAACTCACATGGAAGTTCATATTATTATGTTTGGTTCAACTTTAAACTTACAGGGAAGTTGCAAATTTAAAAAACAATAAAACATGGGAACTTGTACATAAATACCCTTCAAACAAGAGAGAGGGATGTGAGTAAGGGAGATGTGATTAATAAGGGGTAATTGTGTCCATAAGCCTCCGGGAGATGACTCCCCTAGGAGGTGGGGGAGTTATCTCACCAAGTTAAGTGTGAGTTGGGAGATAACTTGCAGGTAAGTTGGGTTCATAAAACCAACCAAACAAGATTAGTTGGAACTTCCCTAAAAGTTATCTCACTCCCCCCAACTCACCCCCCAACCAAATAAAGCCTAAGTAAACTATCATCAAACAAATTTACCGAATATTACAAATTCACTACCTAAGGCTATTACTAAGTCAAAAGAATCTCCATCTTAGTGATGCAGATTAGGTCTATCCTACAAATGGCAAGGATCAGATTCCATATGCTGCATAATTAATAAAGGAGCTAATGTCTTCTTTCAACTTGTCACCAAGATACCGTAATCAAATAAGTTCAACATACCAGTTAAGAATAACTACTATAAACAACGAAAACAAAAACCATTGAAATGTCTGGAATAACAATCAAGTATACTGCAACAACCATCTCAAAAGCTTATTGTAGTTTGAGAATGGTGTAATACCTTTCATTGGGAAGAAAATTTTTTAATGCAGCAGGGTCTTTACTCTGCAACAAAATGGGTAACAAGTGAAGCAAGATGGTCAGCAAGAAAATGTGCACAACTGGTATAATACTACCAAAAAGTTTAACTTTCATTAAATGAATGCAATTAAAAGTTATGGATCAATAAGCAGAAATTTATACCAACTTCCGTTCCTCGGCCTCTGCACGAAGGATTAGATCCTTAATCATCAACTTCTTAGGATCGAGTGGCTCTTCACTTTCAAGTAAAAACTTGTTCGCTGAAAAGGTAGAGACCGATGAAGAAGAGTATTGAGAGTATAAATCAAAGTTTGACATGAATCAAAAGCATTAAAAATAAGAAAAGCGAGCATCTAGTCAATGAGGTTACCTTGTCTTCTATTTCGTCTAGTAGAATGAGAGAACTTCTTCTTAGGAGGATTCTCATTTGACTTCCCTGCTTCTTCAGCCTTCTTACTCCGACGAACTGTTTTCTTCGCCGCAGGCTTCTTAGATCTCTTTGGCGCCTTCTTAAGTCCGGGTGTCTCTTCTTCTTCATAGTCATAGTCATCGCCATCACTGTTATTCAAACCTTGATCCATCAGAGAATCACTGGTAACATCTTCTATAATGTCCCCATTTACTTGACTCCCATTTTCTTGAAATTCTGCAGAACTAGTATTCCTCCTTTTCCTAAGCTTCATTTTAGGTTCAGCTGCTTCATTACCCTCGCCAATAGTGAAGTTTTCATCCTGGTTCCCTTGAGGATGCTCCTCAGAATCCCTTGAATGAACTCCTCTTCCCACCTCTCTTGTTGCCACTTTACATTTTCTTTTGCTATTTCTAGTTTTCTAAAATGCCAATCAAGATAAGAAAGCAAGCATTTACGAGATAACTGCATGATTTTATATCACGTAAATGATAGAGACCAGGTGATTATTACACAAAAAAAAGGAAAAGAAATACCTCATTCTTGGATGATTCTAAAATAACATGTGAATCCGCCAAGTCATCAACAGCAGTAGCATTTAAATCCGAAGCAACAGCAACATTTTCCAACAGTTCAGGATCTTGGAATTCGGAGGGAGTGTAATTTGGTGGAGAAGCTGAAGTCTCCAAGGTTGAAACATCTTGAAAATCCACTGTTGGAACTGCAGATGCCAAATTCTCTTCCAAGTGCTCGGTGTCAGAGGCCATCAGTCTACCATCTCCGGAAAAGTGTAATACATTCTATTGTGTCAGATGAAATTGCAAGCAGTAATTGGTTTTACTTTTGGGTCCAACTATAATATATTAATCACTACTTTTTTTTTCTTTTTTCAACAGCTGAAAACAACACTTCAACACTCAATTCGCTGGAAAACAAACAAACAGATGAATTGAGTTTTATTGCCTCACCAGCATTAGCGTCAGGTTGGTCAGGAGCACCAAAAGATTCCGAGCCAGGAAATGCCACAGCTTCCTGAAATAAAATAAATTGCATAAGTTTCCCATAAAGAGAAGCAAGAAAATGGTAGTGGTAAAGTAGATATTTACCTCTCTGTTTAACCTACCAGCATCTATCAGAGAATCTCCACTGAGATTGAAGTCTCCAGCCACTTGACTGCTTATGGGATCTTGGGATGCATGATCTTTTAGCGAATCATCTCTTGGCACAGAGGTACAGCACTGAAGGACTGACAAACCATTAGACGAGGAAGCTGGGATGTCAGGACCGTTTACAATGTCTCTACTATTAGAGGCGCCGGTAAGAGAAGGCTCCGGTAAATCATTGGTGACAGTTCCTGATGGAGAAGGCTTGTTCTTGGGTTGGGCATTTCCTTTGGCCTTGGGCTGAAATTTTCTCACGGCACTCGCTGCTAATTCAAAATGTGAAGCAGTAAATAAAATAAAGATTCAGCCACAAAACAATTGAACACGAAAAGAAAAGGCAGCAGCAGATTTACTGATGTACAAAGAAGGTGCTTCTCTCACCATTTTTTGTGGTAGAATGAGAAAGAATATTGTCAAAAAGTTCTAACTCAGGGAAAATATCTGCAGTCTGAGGATAAGAAAATTAATCATCAAAGGAAAGAAAATAATAACCAATTAGAAACAAGGGGTAAGAATTAGTGAACAAATTACCTCTTCCAATCCTGGAAACGTAGACTGCAAATCCCCGTGAATATTTGACTTTGTAAGTTTCGTGTGTGACGAGTCCATATCATCTTTCGTATTGACATGTAGGGCTGAAGCAGGTCTTTCATCACCAGAAATAGGAATTTCTGAATGAGAAACTTCAGCTCTTCGCACCAGTTCTTCACTCTCAAAAATATTCGATGTATCTATCGGATTGGTAAGACATTCTGCATTGGTAGATACAGCAACCAAAGGAGAAGGGGGATGCAAAACGTTTGTATCTGCTTTTCCCTCTGTTAGTGTGGCATTTGTGAGATTGGAGGTTAGCACTGGTTTTGATTGCTTCTTGACACGAGCCTTGGCCTTGGGTTGGAATTTGGCCCCAGCCTTTGCTGTCAAAAGATAAACATTCAGCATGCATTCATAAACAATATAGAAATAACGTGTAAAATTTAATAGAGCAAATGATTACCATTAATGTTATTAGTGCTAGGCCCGCCAAGAATATCAGAAAAAGGGTCCAATTCAAAATCCATGTCCACTACCTCTTCTAGATTTGCCCACTAAAGAATCCAAAAAGAACTGCAAAAGAAGAAACTGTTAAGAGGCCACTGCAGAAAGGATGGCCAAATAAATACCATGGAAACACATTAACACTTTTAGGTTATAATTTTCCTGGTAAATTGCAAAGGATTGCGGCAGCACAAATTCAAAGGCCGAGTTTGGAATAGTAAAGATGGAAATTAAAAGGGTGGTTAATACCTCTCCCCTTGTAACAACTAACAACAAAAACACAAATGCAACTATGCAAGGGATAGGAAAAGGGTTTTAGGGTTTAAGTAAAGAAAACTATAAATCAGTGACAATGGGGATTTCAAGTTAAATATTGCAATATCAAACAATGAGAATCACAAGGCAGTAGTGACAGATACTAGCCAAATATGCAAACCCTTCTCAACTGCAACATGCGACGAAGACAAACCAAAGCAACATAGCATAGAAAAAGCCTACATCTAATTTATATCACATCACTTGAATGGATTGAATTAGCAGTTAGCACTACATCCCGAACAGGCGCGAAATTGACAAATTCACGACTACATTACTTAAAAACCCTGACTTTAATCTTTGAGAGAAACAATCGTCCAAGATTGGAGTTTTAATTGATGCAATCAGACTGATTCGAAATCTTCGGAAAGAACTTGAACGGAATGGCAGAGATGGAGAACTCGAAAACCCTAATCCTAACCCTAACGAAACTCAACTGTTCAGATGACACCAAACACACTAATTAGACAACAAAAATTAAAATTGAAGGAAACTCAGAAAAGCAGAATCGAATACACACATTCGCATACAAAAGATTAACAACAACAAAATTGGTCAATAGCATGCATACCTCGTATCGTATCGTCGCCGATAAACCCTAGTACAACAAAATTGCCGATTGAATATGCAATCGATGATCCCCAATTGTTCTCGTCAGCAAAATTGTCTACATAACGAATTCACTCAAAGGCGTACCATCTTTGGAAGAATCTGTAGCGCTCGCTCTATCGCTCCCAAATCTATTTATGCCGTGCCGTAACGTAATGGATGGTTTTAGCGTATCGATTGCCAGGCCACGTGCGCTGCTTTCTTTCTTTCTTTCTTTTTTTTTTTTTTTTTTTTTTTTTTGCTTAATAGTAAATATTATATATTGTAAAAAAAATACTACTATGACTTTCATCCAAAAAAAAAAAATACTAGTATGAGTCGGTGATGGACACCCGAGATGAACACTTAGAGCATCTCCAATCCATGGCAATACGACATGGATTTAAAGCTTTTGGGGCAGGATTGAAGTCCAATCCTGCGCACCAAAAGCAACGTTATTCTAACGTAGTGCTATCGATTGACTTGACTCTTTTGTTTTTTTTGTTTTGTATCTTTTAGGATGTTTGAAAGTGGGTCTATTTCATTTATTATTTTTTAATGTGATTTTGAATCAATATGTGGGACTTGGGAGTTTGTGATGGGGCTCACTTTTGGTGTGGAATTTTCGTGTGAAGGGTTGGAGATGAAAATAGTGTTTTGAATATTTTTTACATCAAAATTGTGCAAAATTGCACCATTTTGGTGTAATATATTGGAGATGCTTTAAATGTGAATTGTGTGCGTGGATTATCAATGTGGAGATGATGTTCATCTCATGTGGCTCAAATAGATATTGAACTTCAAAACATGTCTCCAATAGTAAATGTGGATTGTGGCTCAATTGATGATGTGTCATTTTTTTGTAATTTATTAATTAAAATGTGAAAATAAAAATCTAAATAAAGTAAGTAAATGTTTTCAAAAAAAAGTAAGTAAATGTTTTCAAAAAAAAGTAAGTAAATATTTTTTTAAAAAATTGATTATCCAACGTGAATGTCAATTTGAATGTCAAGAAGTGACATTCAAAATTGACAATGTCTATCCACATAAACTTGACATTCAAAAATGTACATTTCATTTGAGAGGTTATTTTTCACTCCAATATTATTTAGTCCTTGGTGACACACACTAACTACGTCTAATCCGCATTTCATTGGAGATGCTCTAAGGCATCTCCAATTCATATGTGTTGAGTTATTAGTCCAACATAATGAGGACGCTTAAATTTGGCAAAACATATATTTTGGTCCTTGAACTTTGAGTCTTTTATGTTTTTGGTCCCTGAATTCTCATTAGTCTACATTTGGTCTCTGTACTTTCGTTGTTGTACATTTGGTCCCTGAACTTTTGAGTTTTTATGTTTTTGGTCCGTGAACTTTGAGTTTTTAATGTTTTCGAGAGAAATTAATTTTTTTTTTTTGACATTTGTTGGTCGATGTGAGTCGTCCGGTTTAGTATTATAAACTCATTTACTCTTCTTGAATAGTCACGCAACACTTTTGTTATCCACGTTGGCCGAATTTAACAATTTAAATGGTGGAAAAAATTAAATGTAGATCTTTGTGAAAGTTCAAAGATCAAATGTATAGTAAATTAGTAATAAAAGTTGAGGGACCAAAAACATAAAATACACAAAGTTCAGGGACCAAAAGATGGGTTTTGCCATTAAATTTTATTTTTTTAGCCATGTAGACCACCTTGTGGATTTAAAATCAATAAAAAAAAGTTGAAGATGTTAATATTCCTTTTTTATGTGAGATTTGGTGTAAAGGGTTGGAAAAGGGAACCTTTTTTTTTATAACTTTTTACACCAAAATGGTGCAAAAGTTGCAACATTTTAGTGTAATGTATTGGAGATGCCCTTAGTGATGGTCAATAGAACAATTTTGGCCTTTAATAGAGGTTTTGAAACCCCTATTAAAGATGGGTATTATTAAATGTCATGTAAGAAACGTATTCGATGGGTCGTGTTTTAATCACTTAAGAGTTTTGGTGTAATAGCCCGTTTTATTAATGTTGTTATTTATTTCTAATTTCAGACTAGGATGCCAACTCATACTACTTGTGGACGTCGCAGATAGGCTAGGGACTCACAGACCAAGGTACACTACTCTATTTTTGTGTGCGTGTGTGTTTTTTTGTGTTGTATGTTTATTTACGTTGTATTAGGTGTTATTTATCCCAATTTAATCATTGCATGTATGAAATCATATTTTATTGCCGTATGAGAATGTGTGCCGAGTGTTCATCTCGTAGAGTGTGTCGACGCGGGTACCGGGTAGGTGAAACATGGGAACACTAAGTCTAGCTAAGTAAGTTGAATAAAAAAACTAAGGTTGAGGTGAATATAGTATAAAATGAATTATTTAACCTTAGGCTAAACCACATAAATTGAGTACACTAAGAATGTGTGTGCCTTGGGATGCATGTCAGACGCAGGGCACCGGGTACTGGGTAGCCAGGAGTTAGTGTAAACCTTAAATAGGATCTTACAAACTAATGTGGGAGTCTAATGAATTAATTGTGGATTATTTAGCAAAAAATCAAGTCTAAGCCTATGGTTGGAATTTAATTAATTGGGAACCAAGGATGTGCATTGAGATGATCATGTATTCTAATCTAGGCTGGATGTGTCACTAACTTGAGGCACTGAAAATTGGGACAGCAGGAAGGGTGACCATATGATGAGCCTCGAGATATGTGTTGTCACACTAGATTATAAGCTTAGTATAAAACCCATTTGGATGTCTCCTGGACATGCAAGATTCATAGAAAACGAAAAATGGAGATTTCTCTAAGGATTTGGGAGGTTTAAATTGTTGGAAAAAGGGATAGTAAGTGGAGCAATTGATCAACCAAGTGAGGTAATCATTTTTCCCAACTCTCACCTCCATTAAAGCAAGCTTGCATGTGGAGTTTTGCACAAAACGGGATTTATAAAGTTCTAGTTAATTTTTTTGGATTTTGCAAAGGTTTCTTGTAACAACCCCAAATTTTTAACTGACTTGTGTTGCACTTGTCAGAAATTGTGACCCGGCTACGTGAATACTGGACAGTATTTCAAACTTCGGGAGTCGACACCGAAGTGATTTTATGATTCTTTGATTGTGTGTATTAATATTTTAGTATTTTACGAGTTTCGAGCCGTTCGGGCGGTATTTAATTGAGTGAGGTTTCGACTAGTTAAACGGGGGAGAAAAACAAGTAAAACATACAAAATAAATAGAATAGTTACACACTTTAATGTGTAATAAAGAGAAATAAATAGAATGGTTACACACTTTAATGTGTAATAAAGAGAAATAAATAGAAAAGTAAAAAGACCCATAAGGGCAATGGTTTAAAAATGGTGTAGGAAGTAAGTTGGGGGTAAAAAGGTCATTTGACCATATAAATATAACAACAATAAACAAAACCCTACACTATTCATCTTCTTCTTCAACATAACCGCCGCCCACCCTCCTTCTCTTCCATTTCGGATCTCTCCCTCACTCTCGCCTCTCCATCTCTCTCTCTCGCCACGCGATATCTCTCTCACTCACGATCTCTTCTCTCTCACTCTCGTTGCTCTCTCTCTCGGATCTCTCCTTCCTCCTCTCGGCCTCACGTCACCTCTCCTCTTCTCGGCTTCACGTCGCTGCCACCTCCCTCGCCGTCGGAGACTCCACGTCCCACCCTAGGTGAACCTCTCCTCCTCTCTTGTCTCTCGGGTTCATGATTTTATGTGGATTTTTGTAATTTTTGAGGTGTATGCATGACGGTTTGGTGGTGGGTTGGTGTACATGGGGTGCATGAATGGGGGTATGTGTACACCACTGTGGGGTGTACACACCAGCGTGTATGTGTACACCACAATGGGGTGTACACAATGGTTGTGGGTGTAAAAGAATAGATTAATGTATATTATATAGTTTTAATTAATAAAGTGACATTAACACATGTAAATATGGGGTGTAAATAGCAGTGGGGTGCACACAGCAGCGGGGTGTTATGTGCACATAATAGTGGGGTGTGTGGTGAGTGGGGTGTACACAACAGTTGTACATGTGTGTAGGATGTGTGTATTATGTTATGTTTGAGAATAAATAAAAAAAGATAAAAAGTATGGATACTTGTTTAAATGAATATGGATTTGTATTAAGGCCTAACACACTCATGATAATATGGGTCTATAACAAGTTACAAATAGTGTGTTTATAGGTTATGTAAAGCCCAATAAAGGCCCAATAGAATAAATACAACTTGAGGTCAAGACGAAAGTGTAAAATATAAGAATAAGTTTATGTATCTAGGCCGAATAAGTTTTCACATCAAAGGCTTACTTAGGTGAGTATAAAACTTGATAAATAAACCCAACAAGAGTTATGTTTTGTAAAAAAAATGGGATAACCATAGAGATGGTTTAATCCACAACGGTTTGGGTCATAATCAACAAATGATTGTAAAACAAACACCTTAAGACTAAATGCGAGCCTTAAACTAATATTCGAGATTCAAAACTTTATCAGGTAGTCGAGAACGCACGGGGAACGTATTAGAGTCTCGGAGTGAATACCGGGTTGCGAATAGTTCAGGTAAGTACAATTGCCTTAAAAAGCATTTGTACGTTTGTAAGCCAGTAAGAAAATGCCATGTGATTCATTATCATTTATTCAGTTTTGTTATGCTCTATTATTGGTATTCCATTCCATTTCTTGTTGTGTGTTTCCCGGCGTAAGTGTTTCGTCTCGAAAGTACTAGGACCTGCACTAGAGGGATAAAACGCGGGCACTCGTGCGCACGAGTGTGTGACCACCCTTAGTGATCGTGTGACATCGAGTACTGGGTGGATGGGTTCGAGTCCTTTTCCAGTCATAGTTGTGCCTTCACTTGTGTCGATGCCCGGGAAGACCTCGCGAGGTCTTCGCCGTTATGCTATGATTTAGACCACTTATGAGCCTCTTTTGATTCCTTGGAACACACTTGACTGTCGATTGATATCTATTAGTCTGTTTATCATGCATCTTGTTTATTTAAATTCCTGTCATTTTTATTACCGCATGATATTTAGACTGTTTTACTTGTATTATCATGAATTACTGTTATCTTCTTCTGGCATTACATTCGATTTTATTCAGTTACTCACCGTCTAGTTTGTGACGGTGGGTGTAGATAAGGCGGAGAGCAGCAAGGGCAAGGGACCTTGCCTAGGTGATCTATTGTGAGGATTAGCGGCTGGATTTGGAGACTATTTTATAGGTTTTTCTTTATGTTTTGCTTTTATGTATATCGTTTTATATATATATATATGCTTTGGGATATTTGAACTTGGTATTTTGATGAGATTGGTATCATGTAACTTTGCATTTCGAATTGTACATGAATACCCGGGGTTTTCCACATTTATAGAATTCCTTTACTTCCTTTGATTGAGTTATTTCTCTTTGTTTTAATTGTTTAGTCTTCCGTTGTTTACTATTGCAATAACTCTTTCATAAATTACTAAATTGATTAAGTTGAAGGCTGACTAGGCTCGTCAGGTTGTCGAGTGATGACTCGAGGCTTGTACGGGTCTAGGCCGGGCGTACCCAATTGCATGGAGAAATTGGGGCCGTCACATTTCTCTTGATGAAGACTAGTCTAGTTCACAAATCAAAAATTTTGGGAAATCTTGTGAAGAATTAGGAATTTTCAGATTTGGAAGTGCATGCATGTGATTCTCAAAATTTTTTTGGTAAATCGGTTTTAAACTGGTGTTTTGAGGTGTCTTCGATCTTATGAGGTTGAAGATGAGTTGGAAAGAAAGAAAAAAGAAAAAAACCAGAGACGGAACGCGCGTGCGTGCGTTCTCCTGGGTTGGGCCGAACCGGCCCAACAAGTCTGGACCGGGCCATCTGGGTCAGGTCGGACGGACTGGACCCGGTTCAGGTGGGCCCCCCAATTAAAAAATAATAATTAAATAAAAAATAAAAAGTATATTTTATATATTATTTTTTGAGAAATAGGGAAAATAGTTAGAAAATTTCAGAAAAATTGAAAAAAATTATAGAAAATATAAGAAATTGAGAAAAGGTAGAAAAGTGGTTTCGGGACTTTTCGGATGTTTTTGGTACCCTAATATAACCCGTGAAAGGTACCACAACTGAAAATTTGGAATAAAAATTTTCATTAAATAATATAAAAACACTATAAATGGACTCCAGGGACTAGGGGACCTTAGTTTGGGTACCGGGGAGCTAGGCGGGTCGAGTTCGAGAGTCCGGGGAAGTCGGAGTGCGTATTTCAGGTACGTAAACGCCAACTGAACGCCATTGTTGTATTTACTTATTTTATCAGTTGATCAGTACTTTCTTGTTATTCCGTTCTATTGTTATTAGGGTGGTCGAGTTACTCCCAAATGGTATATCTGTGGTGTGTTGTGGGGCCCACTAGTTTGTAGCGCGTGTTACCCGACCCTCAGTGAATGGCAACCCAAGTTGCTTCTGGTTCACGTGTTCGGTACGACGCGGACTTGGCTAATACCGTTAGGATGACAGGTGATGGGTATGTGGGGGCACCCGCAAATAGGATCATGATCCGAAGTACAAACTTGGTCCGCTAGTTCAGCCACTTGTTTTGGAGTTCCGTGGTGTTATATATTCATGCGATGAGCTTTGTGCAGTTGCTTGTATTTTTCCTTCATATTCCACATGCTTATTTAACATTGTTCTTGGATATCTATTTATTTTTTTTAAATGCACGGTGGATTTCCTTGGGATTTTACTTACTGGACTCGTCATCTAGTTTTTGTGATGACTTGAGTGCATATCCTAGTACCAATAGGGGCAAGGAGATCTTAGGCGACTACATCTAATTTTCCCATTGTCGAGGACCTACTAGTATGTGTTTATTTTGATATTTTGCTTACTTTGGGTATTTAGGAGACTGGAGAGACATGGTACATGTATATATTACTGTTTTATGTTATTGTCGCTTATATATAGAGTACTTTCTTGGGTTTTCCACATTATGACTTATGTTTAATATTAAATGGAAATCATGTGTTCACTTTCCTTTTATAATTATTTAAGATTTTCGTTATTACAACTGGTTAATTCCTTACAACTATTGGAAAACACAATCCAAAACTCAAGGCTAAGTTGCATGGCTAACTGACATATTATAGAATAAAGCATACATTTAAATAATCAAATAAGTTGGCACAAAAATCAAGGAAGCTGCTATGAGGATGGATGTCGTGGATTGTGGGACCACCAGTTGGAGCTGACGGCGGTGCAGCCGGGCTCGCGGGTAAGGAGCAGTAGGCCACGGGCGGCCTCGGAATCTGAGGCCATCACATTTGGCATTTAATAACACCTAATTAATAAGGGTTTTAAATAACCTCTACCTAATACCTGCATTAGCAATTGAAACACGATCCATCAAACATATTTCTCATTTGACATTTAATAGCACTCATATTTAATATGAGTTTTAAAATCTCTATTAAAGACCAAAACTGTTCTAGTGGGTGTCCATCCATCGCACATCGATGTATGTGCGCACATATCTCTATGTGTAAATAGATAAACACCATTTTTTTTAACTTAAATGAGAATCGAACCACGATCTCTCGAGGTCTTGCCTTTTTAACAAATAATGTCTTTACCATTTCACTGAAGAGGCTTTTAACAAATGGATGAACGCCATTACTGAGTGTCGATCCCAAGTGTCTCATCTAGGGTCAAACTAGCATTTTCCAAATAAGAAATATCATATTAAATGATTGTTACCATCAAGGGCAATGAATCGTGTAGAATGAAATAATTTGATCTATGCGGCCACTCCAATTAATTAGGCTAAGATTGGAGGCTTTATTGTTGATATTATACAATAGTTACAACTTTTGAGATTTTTCCCTGAAGACGACAACTCAACGAAGCTTGTTGGGTCCATAAGTTGGGTTTACATAATTTATCATACCAACTTTTTTTTTCGAAAAATAATTCATGCAGGTCAATAGAAACGACATTAGCATGAAGAATCTTCATTTATTTTTCCTAATTCGAATTAAAATTTTATGGGTACAAATGCCCAATTCACCTAGTGACGGTGTCCATACATTTACACATCAGGATATGTATGTACACACATCGATGAGCGATGGATGATCATCATTACTAAGTGTCTATCCCGGGTGTCCTATCACCTGATCATCCTAGTATTTTCCTTCTTAATTATATAATATGTTTCACTGATGTACTTTATATTCATTCAATATGAATAACAGAATAAACATACAAAATTTTAGTAATATGGAACATTTGTTGAGTCCTGGATGGCCTCAAAACGTTACAAAATCAAAAGAGCAAGACCAAGTGCCATGGAGAAAAAGAAGCATTAGCCAACTACAAGAGCTGAAATCAAACTGAAATACAGTGTATTGATGAGATGAAGAAGCGCCCCCATGAAGGTGATGACCAGCCATGACAGAACCAAAATGAGATGTTGTAGCATTTAACGGCGCCGCAGATCTCGCTGCCAAGGGGAAAGAGGGTCAGGAAGATAATTAAGCATGAGGAAAAAAATTGTTCTTTAGTAGACTACACAAAATTGCTACTCATTTGGTCAGTCCATTCTAATTCAGAAAATGCAACTTCCTTAAGAAATGCGTGACCACCCTTAATTTTCAAGATCTACTCTCCTTTCCGAATAGAAAGTCAGACCAGACCAACAATAGAGGCAAGCTAATATCTTGGTGGGTTTTGGTGAAAGGCAACCACAGTTTTTCACAGATAAATGTGGAAAGGAGCAAGCACTTCAGTATTTGTCCCGTCGTGCTTGTGATTAGGATTAGAGCAATAATGGCAAATCTATTTCAGGGGTTAAGTTATGAGAAAATCCTAAAAAAGGCACAAACATGTTCAAATAAAAGTACTGCAGTTTTACAAAGTGTTTTGCAGCATTGAGAGAAGATGTGAGAGAAAGAGGAAGGAAACCTACTCTTGGTCCATCATCTTGGGGATGTGCCTGCCTGCTAGACATAGCATCTTGTTGATGATGTATCATCTGAGGACTGTCGTGTTTGGCAAAAGCTTGTAGTGCTCTCACGAAAAATGGTCGTACAATATTCACTTCCATCGCGGATAAGTTTTTGAGCTGCAAGTTACAATCACAGAAGACAATCCATGCAAGTAAGAAAACCATATACTTTTCACGAGTAGTAATAAAAAATCTAGCATTGTCAAGCACGAGCTCCATGAACGGCATACATAGATTAAATGGTGTTCTAATTATCACACCATCCTAGGGAATCAGTACACTAAAAGGACAGAAATAGGAAGCTCCAAAGGTGAAGGAATGCTATAGAAACTGATGGGCAGTGATTGCTAACTTAAAAGAGTAAATTCTGCAATGATCTTCCATGTGGATTCATTTCGGAACTATTGGCCATTTCTCTGATTGATCACAAGATCAAAAATGCCAAGAGGTAGTTTCATGAGGTTCATCGATCTATAAAGCAATCGGGAATAAGTAAGTGGAATGGGAGAAATTCGTACCTTTACAACATGTGTACTGGAAGAAATTTTCTCCAAGCCGGACTCAAACTTGTGAAATCTTACATCCCTGATATCCTCAATTAAAGACCTTGCCTGCAAGAAGGCTCAGACCAAATAGGAATGCGCATGCAGATATATATATATATATATATATATATATATATAAAGAATTTCATAAAAGAACAAATAAAGAATCTCGCAACAACTTACCATATACATATCTGGGATGTCATCACGTGCACTGCCATGAAAAAAAAACCTACAGTCAGCGTGAATGTAGCGACAGCTTGAATAGGCAGAAAAATAGTGTTTACGCACTTGTCAAAAAGAAGTCTAGATATCTCAACATAATGAAATGGTAATGGCTGAAACTGCGCAGGAGAATCACGTTCAGCCTCCAAAACTTGTGTCAATTTTTCTGTTCCATGAAAAGAGAAAAACGTTCGCAAAAGTTTAGTGTTGAATATTCCATGTACAAGCACAAGAAAACCAAATAAGAAAGTCTCAAACTAGGATTGATGAACAAAACACATAAAACTCGGGGAAAAAATAATTTCCACGCCAAGGCAATGGTTTACAGAAAACAAGTCAAGAAAGGAATTTTTATGAAGAAAACCATTTTGCAGTAGAGAAGTCCTATACAATTAAATCCTAGTGAGACGAACTATAGAAGGTGAGTTGATAGCCCAGATAGATTAGTCTCCTGATTGACATATTAAGGCCTCATGGGATTAGTAAGAGACAAGTTTCCAACGCCTATGAAATTCCAAAAAAAAAAAAGAAAAAAGTCTCCATGTGTAAGAATTTCAATCTTAAAAGATCACCAACTATTAAATTCACAAAAAAGAACACTCTCCAGTCTCCTCTGCAAGATTACTTGTTGGATTTTGCTTCCTGGGTTGAAGGATTGTCAAGAAAAGGAAAAAGATGAAATAAGTCTCACAATAAACTCTGCCTCCAAGCAACCCACTCCTTGAAGCCACACTAGTAGCATCTTCAATAATTAACGATCACGATTCATGATATAGAATTATTCAAATCTAAATAAGACTAATAGAAGTTCTTTCTTCCCAACAGCTTGGCACTTAACTCGGACTGCACCAGACTATAGCTCATATTGCAATTACTGCTAATCCAAGATCCCCTTACAATTGGGGAAGCTACTTTCAACACATGTAAAATGTGACTATGAGAGGCAACAAAGTTGTCAAACACAAATGTTAAAGTTAAAGAAAAAAAAAAAAAAAAAGACAGCTTATTGCATAGCTCATCTCAAGCATATAATAATAGCAGGCAGATCAGTTCAATTAAGAAAGGTAAGAACAAGAAAATGTAAGGCAAGAAACACACCGACAGACATCCACTGGGGACAACGAATTGTGCATTTCCCTCTTTTCTTCAAAGCAACAGCAAGCCAAAGCGGCACTGAAGTTGCCATTTGCGGTCGAAATGGGCCAAAGTCTCCCTAACATTACGGGAACCAATTCAAGCAAAAAACATAGTCATGAACCCAATCACTATAAGATATAAGAAAAACATCAATAAAGCTTGTGACCTGCGAGAGGGAAAGAAAGTAGCCGAAGAAAATGAAATTTACACAAATCAAATTCAGCGTATCCATGTTCAAATTGGGGACAATCTCCACCATTTCATCCTCTGCAAGAAACTCCACCTACGACAAGTTGAATCCCAACACAAACAGATAAACATGAGTTACGTTCAAGATATGCTAGGTGAAAATTCGATATTCGAACAAAACTTAAGGAAGATTTTTCAAAGAGTGTTTTCGTAAAGACCTCGGCTGCGGAGAACATTGATAGAGAGGGATCTGACTGCCCAGCCATTACTGCAAGGAATTGAAAAACTTTGAATGCTTTCGTACTAGCATTAATTCCATCAATAGCACAATATCAAAGCGCCCCAAAACCTAACTTGTTCTTACTGGTGGAAACCATCCCGCCCAAATTGAACACTTACAAATCAGCTCTTTTACTGAATCGATGTGGGAAAGCGCGATTCGTAAGATTTCTGATTTCTACCATTGCAAAACTTAGAAAGACATAGCTAGCTAGCGAAATTCAAATTCCTAAATAAAAGTCGTCGCACTGGAAATGCTACAAATATATGCATCATTTGAGATAACTAACATTTTACACATCTCAATACTCTAAAAGCTCAAAATACACACATACAAAAAATATGATATTTGAATTAACGAAACATGATCCAGTGAGCTCAAACAATTTTACCTGAAAATCAGACTCAAGAGTCACTGATCCAAAATCTTCAAAAACCAAAATCCCTGAATGCTTTAAGACCAATCTGAATCCCCTAATTACTTTATTTCTACTTAAAAGAGGCAATGCTTTGTCTCCTATGGAAGGTAGAGAAGCATATGCAGATATGGCTGATGAATGGGATGTATCATGTATGTGTACTGTTGGTGGGATGGTGGCAGCAAGCGGTTATGAGGGGTGGACATTGATGTAATTTTTTGTTTCCACTTTTGTAATCCCAACCGTATGATCACGGGTTCAACTGGTTGATTCGGTGAGAGTAAGGCAGCACCTTGACACGAGTTTACATTATTGACTCGTGTCAATGTGGGGAATGGAGTATTTTGTTCATAGGAATGATGTGTTTTTCCCCTACTAGATTGGTTTCGACTTTGTTTTAGGGAAACATATTGTTTCTCGCCTTGTACTAGGCACATATTTATGTATTTATGTTGGCTATATAAAATAAAGTCTCATTCCTATAAATAAAAATAAAAAATAAAAATCTCCCAAAATTGATTGATCCAATTACAACAAAGGGCTCTTAGTTAGTTATTGAAAGAGTAATTATGATATGAAATAATTCCAGGTCATATCCAAGCAGTGATTCTAGTTAGCCTACTAGTGCTCTCTGGTATGTTGAAGGCATTTCAATACTGATGATGCCACCAAATAATCCTTGCTTCGATACATAATTGTTTCGGCACCTAATAAGTGAAATATCTGCAACTACGAGCAGTGACCATCTTCTTTCTTAAAAGTATGTATGCACCAATTCATTTTTCAGGAATCAAGAATCATCATCACAAGTGAGTTTGCTCAAACCAATTCTAATTCAATCAATTTGTTTTTCCAACTCTATTTGAATAATCAACCAATCACCAACTGAAAACAGTTTAACAGCATGAATCAAGTCAGATTATTAGCCCGAACCCTAAACTTCGAATCAAACCGAAAACTCCCCAATTTGTAAAATTAGGTCATCTCGACAACTGAACTAATCATCGTGATTTCGCAGCATAGAGTGTGTGTGAAAGAATACGGTTTAGCACAGATTTACCTTCTCGAGCTGATTCAATCACAAATCGTAGAAACCCACCGTGCTCTTACTGTCTCGTCGTCATCACAGTCTCGAAACGGATTTGAACACAGAGAGAGAGTATTTTTATGGAAAAAAATTAGGGCTTCTGATTTCGACCGTTGATATTGTTCGAGATTCAGTTACGTTTCTAATTGGGACTTTAGGCGGGAATGCAGAGTTGGCGGCAATTTTTTATTTTATATTTTTTGTTTTTATTTTTTTTTTGGCTTCAAGGAGAGTTTAACAGCGACATTCCCTAACCTTATATTTTAGCAACTATCAGTGGCTCATCTATCTCAATCGAGATTCTTTTTGAATTTCTTACTATCAAAGAATTGTGTGTTAAATATTAATACAAGGCCCTTTAAGAATTTTATCATTCTTATTAAATGATGTAAGAGGGATTGCATTTCTCATATTTCTTTGATTGTATTATAACTTTTTAGTCTCCCATTAATATAAATAAAAGCTTTGTGTATTAATGGTGAAAAAATGTGTTTTGTTACGTATTTACTCTATCTCTTAGTTTCTCATTTTATTCGTCGTTTAGAATCTCTTGCCAAGGTACAGATGAAGTATGTCAAAAGATCTGTGACCTTATTGCCGATGTGTAAGTTGGGTTTGGGACGGGAATTCCATCTCATCTCATAGTTTTTGAGGCCATTTACTGTTGTATCCATTGCATTACATGCCGATTAAAATTTTGAGAAGTTTTTATTTTAATGTGATGCCATGCATCCGAAAAAGTCTTTAACAAATATAGCTGAGGAGTGACATTATACGTTCATTATATTTACAATGTAGTTATAACATTGAGGCAATCAAAACTCAAATTTAAACGTTCAACTTTAGAGTTAGAGGACCTTTATTCTAGAGATTGAAGAGGCTAACCTATGACAATGAGTGTAAAATTCAATATTTTTTTTAGGTAAGCGCAAAATTCAATATTAAAATATGTTTGAACAAACTGAAACTAGAAGGTTTGAGCTTATTTTATAGAATTAAGGGTGTATTTGATAGCTTTTGACAATTTATTTGAGAAAAACAATTTTCTTAAGAAAAATCTTTCAAGAGAATTGTTTGAAGATAATTTTATTTAAGGCGTTTGATAACAACAATAAAATTTTTCTTAAAACAGTTGTAGAGTCCATTACCCTCTCTTGCAAGGAATCATGATTTCCTGAGTAGTGCAATTTGAAGGTGAAGTTGTTAAAAAATAAAACTATCAATTTCTGACAAATCTGTTAAAGAGAGAGAGAGAGAGAGAGAGAGAGAGTCATTTGAGGGGCTTGAAGTCTTGAACACGACGCTGCTGCTCTTCTTCCCATCTAAGATCTCGATCCCCAAAATCTTCAGAAGAGATGACGCTGATCGTAGGATCAACAACATCATCAGATCGCTTAGTCAAGAGAAAATCGATTTTCTTACCCAAAAGATAAGAAAATAAACGAGGAAAATTAAGGGGGTGGGTTTTTTTTTTCTAAGCAGTTATAAGCCTATCAAACACCAAATAAAACGGTTACATTAAAAAAGTAAATAGTTTTCTTTGATTTTTTTCTTTTTCTTCTCTATCAAACTCACCCTAAGTACGTAAACATTTTTTCTCTTATGTCATTTATGTATACTTAACTAGTCGATATCCCGCATTTCGCGTGCAGGCAAGACCAAGTAACAATATACAGTATTAGGTAATAAATTAACAATTAATAACTCACAACTCACATAATTAGAACAAAAAACAGTTAACTAAATAAAGTTATTTTATAAATTTGAAAAACTCAAAATCAAGAACGATATAATCAAGTTCTAATGGACTCGAAACCAATAATAGTCTCATCTAATTTCTTTATAAAAAAAAATAAAAGAATATGCATCCCTAATTTTTATATACCTATTAGAGATTGTGTTAGATAAAAAAAATACACCAGTATGCAATTTAACAAAAATAAATCTAGTGGGAAAAATTTTAATATGAGAAAAAACTTACTATGTATCGTTAATGGACTCTATTCAAAGAAAATATGATCCAATTTTTTCGTAAAAAAAAAGAGAATACTTAACTCAAAAATACTTTTACCCTAATGTGTAGCTTATCTTATAACTTTACTCGAGAATACTTCCCTCTTTTTTTTTGAAGAAAGTAATTGCTTTTCTTAATTGTTTTAGAGTCGCGCTAAAGGCACCCCGGTACTTTTACCAAAATGCCATTTCATTTGAAGTGCAAGCACCCCACCACCAAATCAAATGAAACCCTTCTTTTCTCCCTTTCATCACGACATCAAGGCCTCAATATATTAAATCTCCTCACTTTCTTACTTGTTTAAGGTAGATTTGTTGTTTTTATGGTCGGACGATGTGTTTAACTTCAATTCCGTAGTGTTCGGTCCCACAGGGCCGTGATTTGTCTTTTGGTCTAAAATGTCCATTGCCGATACCATTGTGTAAGTGTCGATTAATATCAACCGACACCTAAGTGGGAAGGACCCTTAGACCACGTGGTTGTGTATCACCGAGACTACTGGTTTTGGTCTCGGTGACCTATTACCAATACATTAAGCTATGTCTCGGTTGCTTCCAACTAAAGTGTAATAAAAAGCTACATTTTGGATTAAACTCGGTTGGTAATAACTGACACCTTTTGTTAGTTATCGGTTATAGGGTACCGAGACACTTCAACATGTCTTAGTCTTGTGTGACCGATAAATTCGTGTCTGTGGTTCACCTTCGAAAATGGAAAAAAACCACAAAAACCATACAAACTAATTTTTCGTATGCGACGTCTGTCTCCCACTAATTTTCTTCAACCATTAAACTCTAAAAACACTTAAAACTCATCGAATCTCCAGCGACAAAAAATTGACAAGCGCGATTGACAAGGGCTAGTGCGCATTCTTTGATCGACAAACGCGATGTTCGGCCCACGACAGATCAACTTGACTTTGTAAAAAAATCGAGTTTTCAAAAGTGGAGTGCCCGGATAGGGCATTTGAATGAGCATGTGAATTGTTGGGTTGCATGAGGACATTTTTGTTAATTGGTTATAAAATCAGTTTTAATTAAAAATGGCGGGGTACCCTGAGAGGATTACGGGGTGCCCTTAGTGCGACTCTTGTTTTATATACATGGATTTTTTAAGAGAAATCGAAATTTCATTAATCCCTCATTGCTCAATACAGGATCAGACATAGAATCAAGTACATTGATTCGCTAATCCTATTTATGCAAACAAACTGTCATTAATTTAATTTTTTTCTCGAAATTAAAACAGTTTGACAATTAGGGATTGCTCTCTACAACGTTAAAACTTATGACAATACACAAAAGCATTAAAACCACAAAAAGAATAACAAAACTTCTCAACAAGAAGAAGACAAATTAAAGACTTCCAACTAGGGAAGAAAACTAACTATAAAGTAAAAAAATTAAAGATAAATCAATCCAATGCGCCGCACAAATCTATGTAACATCGTTGATGAAGATGCACCGCAACAAGGATGGACCAATATCTACAAATCTGATTAGATATGTTGTTTATTGAATGAACAAAAAACAAAAAAAAAAAATTGATTGGAACCACCGCCGATTGTTAAAATAATCAGCGGCGGTTCAAGAACAAAAATCACAAAAGTGAATCAAAAAAGAATTATAGGGTTTTGGAGAGAAGGAGAGGCGACTCTTAAAGTTAGGTTTTTGAGACCAGGTGGCAGCAGATGAGGCAAACAGTTGGGTAACTGCTTGGCTACATGGGAGTGTGTTGTAGTTTACTTAGTCTTTGATGCTTGTAAATTAGGACATGTGTACATTCAGTTATGTAACTACTTCAGACTGTTTTCTATAAAGCCAACCACTTATGCTTGGAGAAGTATAAGGTGGTAGAGTTGTAACTCATCTTTAAACATATGTTTTTTTTTTGATGTAGCTGATTGGTGAACGTTTGAAATGATATATATATATATATATATATATATATATATAGAGAGAGAGAGAGAGAGAGAGAGAAAGAGAGAGAGAGAGAGAGATTTTAATAAGGGAAGACTTTGAAATGTGTCACGTGACGCCACGAGAAGACTGAAAATGGCCTCATGGATTTTAATAGATATATAGATTATATATGGAAGGATACGCGTGGGATCACTTTTCTTGTGGTGGCAATTTCTTTTTCTTCGTTGAACAACTTTAAATTGGATAAAATAATGGTTGATTGAAAAACGTTAGTGATGGGGATTAGAGTCATCAGACATAGATCACTTAAAAAATTAAGTAAAATTTGGATAAGATTTGTAGTTGAAATGGGGGGTCCCTTGCTAGCTAGTAGCTAGAAGGGATGGTCGTTTTCGTCATGGAAACACAATGAAGTATGAGCTCCTTAAAAGTTAAAACATGGTTTGCTGGTCATTACTATGATATCTTTCAAGTACAAAATAATTATTTAGTAGAGATCATACTCCATGTCATGACCTTTTTAAATTCATAATGGAAGTAATGATCACTAAGGGGATTTGCGGTTGAATGAAATAAAAGGGGACCATTCTTGTTGAGCTAATCAAGCCTTTCTTTGTGGTTGTTCTAGTCATATCACCTTATTAATCACTAATTAATTAGATAACTGGTATAACTTTTTGCAAAAAAAAAAAAAAAAAGATAACTGGTATAACAAGTTATTCACTTTTTATCATTGACTAAACGAGTTTAAATATATGTAACCAAAAAAAACTTAAATAATGAAATTATATATTACTTCGACGCAATGACTTAATTATTTGTAATGCTAATAACCAAATAAAAAAAAGTTTGAAGAAAGAAAATAATAGTGGCATTCTACGAGAGATAGTAAAGGACGTAAAGGCCATTTGATAGTGTGCAGTGTCGATCTATATGTAGAATAAGGGTGAAGGTCGGATTGCAAGAGGGTTAGGGTTTGGCGGGGATTTATTTCTAAAAATTCTTTGCGGGGCAAACTTTGCCACCCCATACCTCGCCTCTCAGGGCAGGGAATTCCTGTGACGGCCCCAATTCCTCATAAAACTGGATCCCGCCCGGCCTAGGTCTACGTGGGCTCCCGAATTCTTACTCGCGAAGTCTACGCATCTTAGTCAGCCTCAAATCCTCAGATATATCATTAGTTGCTCATTTAAATGTGAAAGTTATAGGATTATAAAATTATCAGGAAATTCGTAGTGGCAATTATTATAATCAACTATAACTATAAACTGGAAATCAGGAATAATAAACAACCTATAATATGGAAATCTTGAGAAATGGATAAATACATGCATGTCTGGTGATCCAAGCTATACAAAACGATCATACATGATATCTCTAGTCTCTCAAATCCCAATACATGTCCCAGTATTTTACAAAACATAATATACAGTAATCACAACAAAAAGAACAAAACCTACACTGAGTAAAGGAAATGATCGCTCCGAGAGTTCTCAGAGAAGATCACCTAGCACCGGCTCCTTCCCCTTGCTCATCTCACCTATATCTCTACCTTTATCTGCACCACCGTCACAAACTAGACGGTGAGTGCTTGAAAAAGAGAAAGTAATGCTAGAAGAAACTAAACAATAATTCAAGAATTCAAATAAGTAGTTCAAATATCATGCAGTACTGAAGTGGAAAGAATGACAAATAGCATGATAAACAAACTAATAAACTGAGCAACGAAGTTTGAGTGTCCATGGAATCAAAGAAGGCCTATAAGTGGTCAAAATCAACGCAGTACCGCAGCACGACATTTACCGTCACTAATATGATACCAAATCAAAGACACTGGAGCTTCCAAACATTTTAGTACTTAGGGTATAACCCGCTATCAGTGGGGTGGAACAACACAACCGCAGAAGTGTTCATGCTAACCCACTCATATAGACCCAAAAGTACCTCGCAACACACTTACGCCAAGAGACTCATCCAACAATTAAATAATTGAATTCCAAACAAAGGCTCACTTCAAATAACAATGCCAATAAATGGATAACTAATTAATGCATACTTCCTATCTATCTTATAATCATACAATAACGTACCTCGACTAACCACAAATCTCCGATCCTCGCGTGCCTCTAAGTTATCCTCTCGAATTCTCAAATTCTATCAATTAACAAATTTTGCAAATCCTATTAATATCATTCTAATTTACCCAATTTTTTATAATAATTTAATTAGTGTAATTGAATTGATTTTCGGGATATTGAAGTCGTATTTGAATCCAATTGAATACCCGATAGGTCCCCAAAATTTTCCGAAATTTTCAAAAAATTTGGTATCTGTGAACAGTGTCACGTCGCCACAGGCGCCGTGACCATTTACTTGGGTGGCATCTCCACGACGTGGAGAAACAACACTCTGCCTAACTCGTATGTGGGCGATGTCATGGGAGATCCTTCTCACGGCGTCCCTCGCGACTTCTTCCCTCATTTTCATGTGTTTTTCCTCTGCTCAACACATTCGTGAGTGACATCGTGGGAGACCCTTCTCACGACGTGTCCAGCAGAACACTCATTCTGGGGTTTTTCGAAACCCGGCTCGAGTCGCCGTGTTTCGAGTCTATACCAAACCCTTCGGGACATCCAAATCAACTTGAAAATCAACTCCCTTTCTGTCAAAACCCTGACAAAACTCCCCGATTCATAAATAACTCCAAATTCTTCAAAAATTCAATTCATTTCAAATCCACAAACTAACCACCAATTCATTAATAAAACCATCAATTGATACCAAATTCATCAATCAAAACCATTTTCCAACATTTTCCCGAAATTTCATCCGAAATCGTCGCAACAAAAATCCTCAAAATTCACGCCAAAACGTAGATAAACACGCAAGGATTTATCTAACCTTTTTACGCGATTTGGGTCAATCCACGACGTCGCAACGAGCTCAAAACCCACGTCTCCTCTTTGTTCTTTCTCTCCTCTCACGTTTGAAACAAAAACCAAATGAATGAGGAGAGAGAAAAGGTGATATATATATATATATACAACTTTTGTCACCTCATCACATGCACGGATCTCGAGACACATCTTGTGATTTCTCTTTCATCTACTCACCAACTCTAATACTCTTTCTTTACTCCAATAGGTGTCTTAAGTTTCAAAATCGCCCCACGCCCCGTCAATTTTATAAGAAAATGTCTATTTTGATCTTCATTTCTTTTGTTTTGGCACTTAACTACTTTCTCAAATTTTTTGAGAAGCTATATTATATCTTTATCAAATTGAAGAATTAATTCCTATCAAAAAAAAAAAGAATTGAAGAATTTTGTTTTTGATATAATTATGTTAATTGAGTTGCAGGTTATCATACTTAATTAAATATATAAGATTTTTAAACTAGCGTGGTAAATATATTTCAATGATGTCTAGATATAATTTTATATAACCTTATGATACAAAAATAAAATTATATATATATATATATATATATATATATATATATATATATCGGCAGAGTGAAATACGTAAACTTAAAATTAAGTGTTAAATTGTTGCAAGTTCATATAGAGAATCAATAAGTTCACACCTTTAGTAAAAAAGTGTATCGTAACGCATTGCCTATTTTATAATGATAATCTAAAAAAAATACTCAAACTTGTAAATATGACTATTAATTTTTTGTTATTTGTTTTGTGGTTCTTGTAATTTTATGTATTGTCATGAATTTCAATGTTGTAGAGAGTCGTCCCTGATTGTCAAACTCTTTCAATTTAAAAAAAAATCAAATTAATGACAGTTTGTTTGCACAAATAGGATTAACGAATCAATGTACTTGATTCTATACCTGATTTGTATTGAGTCATGAATGATTAATGAAATTTCAATCTCTCTTAAAAAAACAAACAAACAAAAGAGGAGCATATACAATTATGAATAATTGTGTAATTTGTGTTCATCGATTAGATATATACATTAAAAATCTATATTTGCTTCTATATTTTTATAACAAAGTAAACAACAATTCATCTAATTGATTGATTACGACAGCGATCTTTTAATCTTCTTGTGTGCCTCCCAAATTGTTGTTGCCATTCCGTCGTCATGCATTAGTCCATTCCGCTGTCCATCCCAAACCATCTTTGATTAGTTACTTGATGCATCAACAATCTATTCTTTCACCCAAAAACAGGAAAAAAAAAAGGGTTATTCCGATACTTTTCAAATTAAACAAATTTGGTGTTATGTATGGACTTACATTGATCAAAGAACCATTATTTAATATTAAAATAACTTGATAATTTTCTCACCTGTAGACCACTGGATTTGTGATGTATGGTGTCCCCTGTACAAAAAAAATACAAATAAAAAATAAAATGGATCAGTTTGCATTGCTTAAAAAACAATAATTAATGTGTGAAAAAAAATTTAGAGAAATGACTGGAGATTTTTTTTTTTTTTTTTTTTTTTAATTTAAAGATCAATGAAATGAAGATAGATAAATGTGAAAGTCATATATGAGAATGTCAAAAAGAGAAAGTGGACAACGTGAATGGTAGGGGGAGAAACGTGGAGGAGACGGAGAGAGCACACAAAATCAATAACCAACAATCAGTCATGGAATATGGAGGTTAGGAAAAATAAGGAAAGTTTCCTTTCAAAATAATTTGTTTACGGAAAACACCCCATTGTTTAGTTGATATTTATTTTTTAGACCAATTAAAAAAAATCAAATTAAGGGCAATATAGGCATTATTATAAAGTTTTAGTTAATAAAATCCTAGGGGGGATTGACATTATATACGCAATGGATGTGGGGCAGGAAATTCTTGCGGGCCGAGAACAATTCCCGTCCTCGCCTTACCCCATGCCTTACTTCGCGAGGAGCAAAATGTGGAAACTCTTTGCCCCATTGGGGCGGGCCCGACGGGAAACGGGGATTCTTCGCCCCAATTGTAACCTTAGGTGAAGCCAAAAAATCAAGTTACCAATAAATTTGGTACTTTCTGCTTTCAAATAATTTTTTATATTAGTTAGAACTAGTAAGTGAGTATATTAGTTAGAACTAGTAAGTGAGCACGTGCTCTGCATGTGAGGCGAATGCTTTTTGTGTTCACAAAATCTTTTCACTCATTTTTCAAGCTTGGGGCTGCCAATGGATACGTTCGCAAAATTTTCACTCATTTTTCAGGCTTGGGACTGTAAATGGATATGACATTTTATTAATGTAGATGTAGTTGAAAAAAGTTTTGTAGTGTATTCTTTAGAATTATTAATTCATTGAAAACTATAACTACAACGTTAATGACAAATACTTCTAGAATCTTAAGATGTGGCCTAGGCCTTAAAAATGTCACGCATGATATATGCTCACAGAACACCAAAAATTAAAATTTACTGAACATGTTAAACGGTACCATCAAATAATCTTGAAATAAAAAAGGCAGCTTATTTCCTAAAAACAAATATGTTCATTACAATCTCTTTCTTGTCTCAACTTCTCCAATGCGATCAAAATGGTCGAAGATGTGGAATCTGAGATGGTAATGTGGGATATTGTGGTGAAGGTACTAATTGAAGAGATATTTGTAATGATTATGTAAGGTGATATGGAGAAGTTGTACGTAGAGTTACGTATATATGGTGCCATGCTAGGAGAATAAAAAAAAAATCAATGGACTAAACACATGATTAAGGAAGAGTAATTAGGAATATCATTACATGAGAAGATTAAACAGACCGTTTCTTTTGTAATTATTTTTATGAGATATACAATAGGCGTCATCTCTTTCAATTAAAAAAAATGAAAAGAAAATGTATAGCCGCACCTACAAACATTAAGTATATAGCCACAACTTTAAGAAAATAACCACATTACCCAAACTACCATCACCCCAACAGACACATAATACTCCCACCATTTCGTTGGCTTTTGGTTATTGAAAGTTGAAGCTGTGTCGGGTGCATTGCTCGTCGAGTTCGACAAAGTAATGTCTAGTTGGCCCTCCAAGTATGGACTCCATGACCTTATCTAACCTTTAAAAGCCGCAAAATACCCTCCACCCACTCTGATATTTCCCAAGGCAAAGCCCCATAACCAGAACCCAAATTATCCCTTTGCAGTACCCAAGTGAAGTCATATATATATTTGCACCAAATAAAAATTAACCTAACAGAACCTAACAATTGGGTAACCCAATGACAAAGTATGGTGTTTGAGAGTAAAAAGTCATGAGTTTAAACCTTTGGTGAATCAAATGTTTCTTTCTTACAAAAAAATTGACCCAACAGAAAAAACACTACAACACCGCAATAGGGTTTGTGTCAATCAGATTCAAGAACCCATGAAGCCTCATTGTGAAAAAACACTTTAGTCCCTTAGTTACACGAATTTCACATACCTCTTTGGCTCAAGCTACACTTTTAATTGTGTCACTCTATGGTTCTAAAACCCATATGCAGCCACCTCTCTTCCATTGATTTTGCTGTTATAGGAACATCAATGTAAAAAATCGACAATACATATATGTATTTCTTGACCAGAGTGGCAAAGACCTGAAAACCAAAACCAATATTGTTAACTTCAAAAATTAAAGATCTGAGTATCATAAACTACTCTGAATATTCAAAATCTGAAGGCATTGATAGAACAATAAAAATCTAAAGGCATTCATAGAATAATAAAAATCGTCTCCCAAATCCTTCACTATTTTCTTATTTGAAATACGTGAGACTTTTTTTTTAAAGTAAAGTAGTTACATTAACTGTCTAAAATCAACTCGATCAAACGTGGCAATTGTTTTGAATTTAAAAATTTAAAACTAACTAAGGAGATAAAAGTGGAGATAGAGAAAGAGATTTGATCTTAAGCATTTGTAATTTTACGTTTGTATATAATGACATTCTTAACCCCAAACTTGTCTTTTTTAACTTAAAAAATATGAAGGTATTCTTGGGAGTTTTAACCAAAAAGGCTTCACCGTCAACTACCCAAGAATCCTCATTACATATTAGCTAAGTTTTTAAATAATAATACATAAAAATAAACATAATAATAATAATACTTATGAAATCTTTATTAAATTTTTTTTGTCCAATAAAGTTTTACATATGTATATTATTAGTTTTTTTTTTGGGTAAAAAATTAGTTTTGTTTTTTTTTTTTATATTGCTTAAGCAACAAAAAAAATGGAAGCCATTCATTTGATACCTTAATTTCTTTAATGCGATCCACCAAAATATCTAATCGTGGTCCAAGTATAAAAAGCACCGCAATTGTAATGCAAGCAAATTAATAGATGCATGTGGTACTTGATTAATGTTTAATTGCCCACCACTCCTTTCTTCACCAATTAATAATATTTGCTAGAAAGTTTTTCATTTTTCCTGCAAGGAAACAATCTCTTATTAGTGTTTCATGATAAGACTCCTAAAGTTTTTTTGGTCATCAGCACGCGCGTTACTGATTAAACATTTGAGTTGAACCCCTAAGATTAATTAGCAGTCATAGTGGCATACATAATTAATAAACAATTGAAAAGGGATAACAAATTAATTAAATGAAACGAAAATGCTAAAATGTTTTACTTTCTTTTTACATAATCAACAAGCCGTATATAGGACCAAAAAGGAAGGTAATATAGTTAATGGCCTTTTTTTTTTTTTTTTTTTTTTGATAATCATAAGTGTCCCCACCCTTTGGGTACAACTAATTTCATGGGCTAAGTCGGTGGCACCACATCTATCAGCCAGGAGAATCAGACAAATAATGGCTTCAACCGTGAGCATCAGAATTTGAACTCAAAAGGCATCCCTTGAAGAACATACCCTTATACGACCCCAACGCCACTCCAACATGCCCGCCTAGTCCATAGTTAACGACCTCTTCACTTGACAAAAAAAAAAAAAAAAACGGCCTCTTCATGACCCAACAAAGAGGGGCTTTGTTTTTTGGTTTTTTTTTTTTTTTTTCGTTAAAATTAGCAAATTTAGTTAGTAGCTATGATTTGATGTTGTTGTGGTATGTTTGCGATGAAGTCAAAACCAAATGACAAAGTTTGAATTTGAAGTTCCAAGTTTAATAGATGGAAAACTACATGACCCTTTTTGAAATACTCGACATCCGGTGATGTGAAACGAAATGCTTAAAGTAGTGTATTGGCAGTGTTGAAAAAACAAGTCAATGGTGTTGAGCAACAATTATATAAGTGTACTATTTTAAAAATTATTTGGCTAGGTTCATGTACACAAACATTCATAGTAACTGCATTTCAAATAATTGAAAGTATTACAACATCTCTCTAATCATCATCATGAATTATATATAGATCAGTAGTCACATGCATAAATCCTCTCCTTCCACAAAATCCTTCATATAGTACACAAACTTCCCCACAACACTCTCAGGCATGGACACAATCACTCTCTGCGCCTCCACGTCACCCACAACCGGCACAAAAATACAATAAATCTCACTCAATAGCGGGCCCACATAAACCACTCTCCCCACCCCAAAATCCACTTCTTCCAACCCCAGCCTCGACCACTGCGAGATCACCAAAGTAGCCGACAGATCGGGCCTCACCCGATTCTCCTCGAGATAATCAACCACCGATCTCACGTACTCCTCGCTCAACGCCTGCTTCGCTTTCTGCACTAACCTCACCCCGTGTTGTACGTTAGCGTCCACCAGCTCGTCCGCCCTGCTCTCGGCGCACGCTAGCACGAACCCGTTCCCATAATACCCCTCCGCTATCTCTGGGTTCATCAATTTCCTGATGTTCGCTGAGAACAGCAGTTTGATCTTCATCGAAGACGGTAGGCCCAGAGATCTGACCCAGCAACGCCACGTGTGCGCGGCGAGGGCCTCGAATGACGTGCACTTTAGAGATGGTACGCATAGTTGTTTCAAGTGGAGGATGTCCGACGCGGTGAACGTTAAGGAGACTGGAATCAACGGCTGAGATTGCAGGATCGGGTTTAGATCGAAGGGTTCGTTGGTGGTGGTGTATTGGGGGTGTGGGAAGTGTTTTGTTGGTGGGTTTCGGGGGAGTAACACGTGGCGGGTGTGAATTGGGTGGAGGGGGAGATCTTGGTTGGGCTTGGAGGTTAGGTGGGCCCAGGCGTGGAGGAATTGAGAAGAACCGATTCCGTCGCAGAGGCAGTGGTTTATGCCGGTGCACAGGACCATCCCACCGCAGCGTAATTTAGTGACCTGTATGGGCAACATCTGAAACGTGTAATTAATCATTTTCCATGGGCGTTTTCGTCATTTCTCAAGGTAACATCTAACCCCACCATGAAAACAACCGGACCAACCATCTGGAAAAACAGTAATATTACTCTCTTATAATTAAGGTTGGCGGACGCAATTAATTAAGGTTGTGAATTTAATTTCTCCCATGATATATATTCCTATGACTGAGGCTAAGGGGCAGGGTGGGTATCTGCCACTATGCATTGATACTTCCTATGATCTTGCAAATATTTTTGCCCTCGCTCCACTTTGGTCGACACCCTCCATAGTTTTCTTTTTTTTATTTTATTTTATACCGCCTTTTATAATTATCAGTACGTTTAACTTTATTTTTTAGTTTTGCCACTAAGGCCTTGTTTGATTGAAGGTGGAGTTATCTTCTAGGAGATAACATACAGAGAGATAAGAATTAATTTTATTTGGTTGTCTAACTTTCTAATAAGTTATTTCTCAGCTTACAGGGAAAGATAAGAGATATCCCTCTCACTCCCATATAGAGTTCTCTCATAGGAGTTGTGAACACAATTACCCTCATTAATGACCATTTTATTAATTATCCATCTCTCCCTCTTTCTCACTTATTTGAAAGTTGTTTATGTCAATTTATATATATATATATATATATTTTTTGAAAACTTAATTCATATATTTTATTGTTTAAAAATTTACAACTTTCTACAAGCTTAAAGTTGAGCCAAATATATAAATATAAACTCCAAAAAGATATCTCTGAACTAACACTGTAAGTTAGTATAACTGAATTAAACAAAGCCTAAATGTAACTTTTTAACTGGAGAAAATTGATGATAGTATTGATGGAGCATTTAAGAAAAACATGGACAGCAATAAAAACCACTTCTTTA
The DNA here is from genome assembly GCA_039657345.1 of Stephania japonica. Classification (NCBI taxonomy): domain Eukaryota; kingdom Viridiplantae; phylum Streptophyta; class Magnoliopsida; order Ranunculales; family Menispermaceae; genus Stephania; species Stephania japonica. The sequence continues at coordinate 8,229,015 of CM077559.1, read as the reverse complement.
TTAGTACCGTTGAACTAAACGAATGAACTAAACGAAGCCTAAATGCAACTTTTTAACTGGAGAAAATTGATGATAGTATTGATGGAGCATTTAAGAAAAACATGGACAGCAATAAAAACCACTTCTTTATTAGCACCGTCACGAGGAAAAGAGATAAAATGTTCCAAGACAAAGGGAAAAATTATGTTGAGAGTTTGTAATTGAATTGAAGAGGTTATTCTATTTATGGCAAGGTCAGAGAATAAAGATTCTCTCTGTTTCGTTTTAAAGAGACAACAATATCTGTCATTTTGAAAATACATGGCTCACAGTCGAAAGATTTTTCCTTTCTTTTTTCACAAAAAAAAAAGAAGATTTTTCCTTTCTTTATCAAATTAAACCCAAATTTCCAATTCCAACAAATTATTACATAAATTATAGCGGGTTTTCAAATAATTGTAACAACAAAGTCTCAATTTCAAATTTAAAAATGATCTATTAGATGCATCAAACTAACTTATTACGTTAGATTTAATGCAAAAAAAAAAGTCCTTACTAATCAACGTCATTTCAATTTTATAAAAAAAATGTACCTTGCATCATTTGATTTTTTTTACTTTCTATTGAGTCAAGACATCTTTAGGCCGTTAATAGTTTTTAGTTTTGTGGGACAAGGATTTAGAAAAAAAAAAAATTATAATCAAGCCCTATTTTTTTTTTTTTTTTTTTTTGATATTTGTGGTTATTCAAACGAACGTGAGTATTCTTACAAAGCTCAGATGTAATCGGCTCTAGGTGCCCCATAGCCGAGACAATCTTGATGTAGCAGAAATCGAATCTAAGTCTGTACGCGTAAACCGCACCGTTAAACCAAGCTCCATTTGAAGAAAACACATCACATAATAGAATTGAATTAGAAAACAGAGCATGTATGCATAACCTGGACTACGAGAGGAGGGACACCCAGGAAGCTCTGAGCATCCACTCTATACAGAAGCTTCCTCCACGAGACATTAGGCCATCTAGAAGCTTCCACAACCTCATCAGCACTGAAATCCATGAACGCCTCTACAAACAGGGCACCCTCTCCATTGCACTCCACTTCAAGCTTCTCTTCCTTCTCTCCACTCGCCTTCAGCCTTCCCGCTAATGGGTAGTAGTGGACAAGAGCCCTTGATAGCGAGGATCTCAGCATTTCTATGCTGATACATCTCTTGTACACATACACGTACTTGATTGAGAATCTGAGGAACTTCTGGTCGTCCAGGTTTGATAAGTAGAGGGAGTGGTGTGGCGTTGGGGTCTCTGGAGGAATCAAGATGGGAGGGCTGTGGTAATGGCAGTCTGGGAGGTCTCGAGATCTGTGCATGATGATCACTATGATTGATTGATATGATTTTTTTTAAGTGATCAGGGAGAGCATACGGAGAGTTTGTCAGAGAGGGGGGGGGGGGGGTTGATGAAGGGAGTAAAGGGCGTGGTGGTGTAGTTATAGAGAGAGTGATGAGAGATGCAATGCGTCAGTTCAGATCTCGAGTTGGATTTGGTGTACGATTAGATTCTCTATAAACTCTTTTTTTTTTCACTTCAACAAGCCTTGCATTTTGTGAAATCATCTTTAAGTTAAAAAAAAAACAATAGGCAAGACGTATATGTAGTGTGTACTACTTTTTATTTATTTTTATGAAACATATGTATGTACTACTACTAAATATTATATTAATACATTTTTCTTGCAAGTTAGGTGGATTTTTTTAAGAAAATAATCAAATGACCAACATTTAAACACAAATTCATCGCACTGCATACGTGGTTGCAACTTTTGTCATTGATGGGCCCACCAATACTTAGAAAATGTAAAACAAGACGGACTGTTGAGTTCCGTTTTCTCATGCATGAGTGGGCCCTACCACTGACTGATGAACTATAGAACACCACAGAAATGTGACACATGGAGGACCTTTCCTCTTGGTCGAGCAACAACATCAACCAACAGCTTCCATCGCATTTCACCATTTTTGGGAAGTTCAAGCTGACAATTCTAATACTGTGATCGGAAGCCGAGTTATAGAACACAACGAACAATATCTTCTAGAAACATTATTGATCCAATATGCTCCAGGTTGGTTGTTTGATCAAAATACATATATCTGCAAAAGATCTGTTGGTGAAAGGCAACAGATCGAGTTACAGGCATGTACATTTAATTGAGAAAGTCAATGTCAAATTGTCACACCAAACCTCACTCTGTATATACTTACATTTCATTAATTATATCAATTTTGCACTGTCCAATTCATGCAGATAGTGTTGTATAAACCCAGTACCTGTGTTGTTTTCGTTCTTGTTGAAAAAAGGGCCTCTTCTCCACCTTTATTTTCTGGTTTTCGAAGAAGCTTACCCGAGCAAAGCTTCTGCCCAAAAATGGTGAAATGCAGAAGTTGCTGGTTGCTGTTGGTGCTTGTCCAAGAAGAAAGGTCCTCCATGTGTCACATTTCTGTGGTGTTCTCCTGACACCGTCACTATTCATCAGTGGTGGGGCCCACCCACACATCAGAAAACGGAACTCAACAGTCCATCTCGTTTCCGTTTTCTTGGTATTGGTGGCCCCATCAATGACAAAAAGTGGCGGCCACGTATGCAGCGTATGCAGTGCGATGAATATGTGCGACAAATGCCGGTCATTTTATCATTTTTTTTTTTAATACGATGGTTTTTTGTATTTTAAATATTATATTTATATAGCACCTTATAATAGTGGCTAAAGAAAACTTTTGTAAGATTTATAATTACTGTGTGAGAATAGTGACATACCGATCAACAACAACAACAATAAAACTTTGTCAAAGTCTCTCTGGTGAGATGATAAAGACATCACTTACCAAAAAGACAAGATATCGAGATATCGTAGTTCGATTCCTATTAAAGTAAAGAAAAAAACAACAATAAAAATTTAAAATCCCAAATTAAAATGTAGGATCGAGTTGGCTAGATAGATCATGTCACGCCTCCAGTTCCTACAAACTGGAGCCCGCCCGACCTAGACCTACGTAGATCCTCGATATAGTCCTCGCGAAGTCAACACAGCTTAAAAATGTGGCGGCCCCAATTTCCACATTGGTTCGCCATGGGAGGCCACGCGGGCCCACAACTGACCACGTCACCGCCAGCTGTATCCCACGCCCAATTTTCCATTATTAATCAATTTTCGGTTAACCTTGATGTTATAAGTTAATTTTTATTCCTTTAATATCATTTAACCTCAATTTACGCAGCGGAAGATTTACTAATGACATAAAGATTTATCATATATATTATGAGCATAATGCCTAAGTGGAAACCATATCAACTGTAAATCATATACATATCATCCAAGATCCTCAAAATATCAAAATATTCAACCTATCTCTTAAGTCCCAAACCCAGTATAAATCAAATAAATACATACAACCAACCAGGCGTATAAGAGGAGTAGTCTCCGTTGTCGATCACTGAGAAAATCTTTAAGTGTCTCCTTGCCTCCTTCACATATCAAATCCTGCACTCAAATCACCCAACACATACGGTGACGAGTCCAGTGAGTAAACTCCCAAAGAAAACCATCGAGTAAATAATAACAGATTCAGAAGCCAATAACTAACGTTAGCTACACATGCAAAGAGTATGGGCAGCCATAAAACCCTGCATGTGTAGGTAACAAGCATGCAAGATGATCAACGAATAATCATAATGCCAACAATATGCTCCACAACAATTACGATAAAACCAGACAAAAGTAGGATGCAATCTCACATACTAGATCATACTTCGTAGATTCGGATGACCCCGACTGAGCACATCAAGTCTAAACCACATCCGAACTACTAACGGTGACCGAACACGTGCACCCCGCGGCTCGGGTCACAATCCACCGGCGGCGCAAGTACACGTGCTACAATCTAGCATGCTTGATCACGTGCCACAATCGTCCCGAATAAACTTCGATAGTGAAAACAAATCCAACACCAACCAATAACTAGACCAACACATGATCACAATGAATATGAATTTCAAGAATAATAAACGCAAGAATTTAAATAATTAAATACTCCAGATGTGTTTCTGTTGGGGTTTACGCACCTATATCGCACTCCTCGTCCCAAACCAAGCCTCGCTCAGCTCCAATAGCACTCGACAATTCAAATTACCACCCGAATTATACCTATTACCATTTATCATTAAGTTAGCTTTAATTTAATATATTATGTCAATTTTTCGTTTTTCGAGGCTAAAACCCCGACTTTATCTCGTCAACATTCCGAGAAAATCCCAAATTTCCTTTATTTGATCAAAATATATTTTTTTCTAATTTTTCCTATTTTATCTGAATTTTCTATGAATTTTCCAGATTTTTTTTTTCCAAAACTGTCTTTTTTTTTTTTTTTTAATAGGGACGGTTCGGCGGAACCGGCCCGGTTCATGGCCGAACCGGCCCTTTCTTTTTCGCTGGAACAGAGCCATTTTGGCTCTGTTCCAGCAGCAAATTTTCACATTTAAAGAAGAAAATGGTTTTGATGGTGGAAATGACCATTTTGCCCCTCATGTCTATCCATTTTTCTTCTTTCCTTCAATACCCTTTTTGGTAATTTCACTATTATTTATTTATTTTTCTGATTTTTAATATATATTTATATATATATATTAAATTCCTTATATACATATATATAAAAATATATATATATACTCACCTATCCTTTCGCGCCTAAAATTTCGTCATGCGCGCCAACGAGCGTACTCGGGCGTGCACATTATCGTACCACCCACGCGTGTCAACCACGACCCCGCGTGTCACTAGGCGCCCACCAATTTACTATTTTTTTTTTCATTTTACCACAACAAGCATACAAAACGGACTGTATACCTATTCCAAACTCGTTCCAGCCTCGCTGTGGGACCCATGTACGTCCTCGCTAGCGTCCACGTCCGCACTGACGTCACTAGTAACGGCTATTGAAAATTGGGCCGTTACAGTCAGTCTTTAATTGCTACATTCTCATTAGTTTATTGTTTTAGGGTTGAGTTATTAAGTTATGCAAGTTTTAATAATTAAGCAACAAAAATAAACTTAAGTAAATTTAAATAACCCAGGAAAATAGAATTGGACCAACCTATAATGTGGAGCCCTGAAAATATAGATAAACATGCATATCTGGTGACAAACTGTAAAGAAAGTGCGAATATACATGATATCATCTCACTCGATCTCCAAAATGTCCCAGTGTTATCAAAAATAGTGTATATATAATAATCACCAAAAAACGCAGAACTTACTAGTATGCAAGAGGACAAACTGCTTCGAGAGTCTCAGAGGAAGTCACCAATCAACAATTCCTTTTTCTTGCTCGTCTTTGCCCGATTTGCACCCACCGCTACAAACTAGACAGTGAGTACAATAAAGTAAAAAATAATAACAAGAAGGATCTAAACAATAATTCATGAATAATTTAAAAGGAGACTAAGAATCATGCAGATAATTAAAGACAAACAAATAATAAAAAGATGCACGATAAACAAACTGAAAGGTAATCACAACGATAATAAGTGCATAGAAATCAAAAAAAGGCAAACTAAATGGTCCCAATCCATCGAGGATAGACGTCACATTTTGACTTCCAAGAACATCGACTTTACAAGTTGACAACGTAGTCAGTATGGTGTGAAGGGATCAACAGTGTCCCAAATACCTCACTCACATTAGTGACCTACAATCTAGTGCTCGGGGTAAGGTAAAGTATTGCACTGGCTAGCACCAAACCTACAGGCAAGGTCACGTTTGGCCGTTTAGCACCAGTCCCAGGAGCACCTTCCTGACGCACTTGGACATTAGACACTTAACTAAGAAATAAAGAATGAAATTCCAAAAGAAAACAGGTAACAAGAACAAGAAAGAATTATAAACAATGAATTACTATGCATTCTTTATCTGACTTTACTTATTTCAATCATCGTGAAAACCGTCTCTCGCGGCTCCTACACGTCCAAAGTCGGTCCCCAAATGCCCGTTACTAGCCCCCTATATCCCTGATATTCATTTGGGTCAATTTTGGTTGTGTTAGAGTCTTGTAAACTTATTTTATTATTTCATGTCAATTTATGTTGTGGAGTCTATCATGACTCGTAAAATACCCCAGCCCGATCCTCATTATATTCCCGACTATCATTCAGTCCTTAAACTTTCGGGGATTTGTTTCATAAGTTTTATGGTGATTTAGAGGTATTTGTTCATATCTGGACTAGTCAGGATCCTCGGGAAGAGGCCCTAAAAAGTCGAAGGACTTAAATTCGAGGGTTTAGGGTTTTAGTTTGTCGCCGTGTTCCGAGTCTATTCCATCCTCTTAAGGGCTTTCAAGTCTACCGTAAGGTATTCCCAAACATCCAATACAACCAGAACAATTTATCATTAATTTAATCAATATCATAAAAAAATTCATAAATTTCCAACAATTTCATAATTTCTCACAAATCCACTAAAACCAACAACACAAACACCCATAATTGATATAATAGACTCTAAAAACTCTTCATCAAACCATAAATCAGTGAGCAAGGTTTAAACATCGTTTTTCCATCAAAAACTCCAAAACTTAATTTAAAACCCACCTTAATTATTGTATATGGTTGTTGAATTGGCGCCAAAACTCCAAGGGATCACCAAAACCCCTATCCCACACTCACCATTTTTGGATTTGTCGAGACAAGTATTGAGAAAGTTGGTCAAAGTCTCATAAAGTTGATATTTATACTAGAATCTCTTCTTGGGAGCTACACACATCTCGAGGACATCCAATGGACACAATTAAGGTTGTCCCACCACTTTAATGACTCAAATAGACCACTCCAATTTTGTTCTTATCCATTTGACTTTTTCAAAAATCGGGCATTTCACCCATCGCCTCGCAGCACAATTCGCATTTTAAATCAAAATTTTCATTTCAATACATCTCAACCATAGTTTAATACATATTATTATTTATTCATAATTTCCTTGATTATTTATAAAAATTATTTCTTAACTTTGTATACCCGTAATTTGCCCGGTATTCAAATCGACACGTTTTTCCTAGGTGAAACCTTACTCGCGAATTCAACGCGATTAATAAAATAAAATAATACATTTAGACATTTGGATTTCACATTCGGGTAGACCTGTTCATGACCGTGTTTGGGTCAAGCTCGGGCATAAGAACCTTAGCCCAAACCTGATCCATTATATATACGAGGGCCTTTACATAGGCCCAAGCTCGAGCCATGTAAAAGTGCAAAGCCCAAGTCCGACCCATCAAACCCATGAATAAATATTTTAATATTAAGAAAATCTAAAAAATGAATTATTTATTCATTTAATAATTCTTTTATAGACGTTTTTAACAACATATATGTTTTCATATGTACATAGTATATTTACATATTGTGCAAAAATGAGAAGTAGCTCAAATAGTTAGCATCACTTAATAAGTGCATTAGGTCATATGTTCAAACATTTCCTACAACACTTGTTATTTTAGAATATATATATTATAAACTTATATTCGGGCCAGACACATGCCAGGCTTAGGCTTTTTAAGGTGGTCCAAGCCCAACCCATTTAAAAGCGAGCCTAACTGGGCTTGGGCCAGACTTTTCTTGAAAAGGGTTGCCCAAGCCCAGTTATTTGTTCACGGGCTTGGGCGGGTCGAACAGGTACCTGAGCCCATGAGCAGGTCTACATTCGAGTATAAATATATAGTACAATCACCACAGAAAAATAAAAATATACCTCGATTTCGACTCTCGTGGCTTGGACAAGTACGCCAAATCGCGACGGGTCCAGGTCATAGTCCTGAAACGTGACACGTGACACGAGTTAAAATTGAGGGTCGTTATAGGTCACGCCTTTTCATTTTATTCGATTTAAATGAATCAAACAATGAGACAAAACATCTCTAACGACATAGTAGAGGCATTACTTATATTTTTGGCTTCAATAGGAGTCGAACTACGACCTCCCGAGGTTTTGCCATTTCGGTAAGCGATGTCTTTATCATCTCACCAAAGATGCCACGACAGTAGAGACATCATTTATTAATTGAAAAAAAAAGTTTTGAGTTGAATTCCCACTTAAATAAAAAAAGTCAAACAGTGATATACTTAATCATTTCCTCTAAACTCAGGGTCATGCGCTTAACTCACACACACACACACACACTCATCTTTACTGTTGTGGCAACCCGACCGGGTTTTAATTGCCAATATTGTTGATCATGTAGCTAGCCTTAATTAATGGATAATGATATGGTGACATTCCCTGTGACACAAACTGGTCGCACGACACACGTGTCCAACTTTTGTTAGCGGTGGGCCCCACTAACAACCACTTAAAACTGAACACGTGTGCTGGTGCAACAGTTTGTGTCCCCAAAAATGTCACCAAATCATTTTCGAATGGAGGTGTGACATGAACCGAGACATCGATCAAACCCATATATGTAGTATTTGTGAATAATCAGATACACCTCAATATAATCACATTGAACACTTGCTACGTGGTACAACTGACAACATATATATATATATATATAATAAGAGTTGGTGTGGTATATAACGTGGTGTAGATTGGATCTTAGCACAAGCCAATTGATTTTGTGCAATATAGGCTCCAACCCATTTGTATAACCACATGTGTGTGTGACCCAACACTCTCTGGGCCCATAGATTTCTATAGGGTATCAGAGATGAACGATCTTGGGCTCATATTTGATGACCTGGTTGGGCTAGCGGTAGAGTTTAGACCTATTTGTGGATCTAGAAGCCTATATGAGTAGGCCTCAGTATGTTTGTTCGAACCTCTAAAAGTAGGTATGTGTTTGACAAGTGACAACTAGTCCAGACCTAGTTGCACTTGAGGGGGAGTGTTGGAGTATATAATCCCACATCGAAAATATAATAAGAGTTGGTGTGGTATATAAGTGGTGTAGATTGGATCCTAGCATAAGCCAAATTGTTTTGTGAAAGATGGACTTCAACTCCATTTGTATGCCAACATGTGCGTGTGTGGACCAACATTCTCCGGGCCTATAGATTTCTATATGGTATTAGAGATGAACGATCATGAGCTTATATTTGATGATCTGGTTAGGCTAGCGGTGGAGTCTAGACCCATTTGTGGACCTAAAAGCCTATAAGAGTAAGCCTAAGTATGTTTGTCTGAACCTCTAAAAGTAGGTATGTGTTTGGCAAGTAACAACTAGTCCAGACTTAGTTGCACTTGAGGGGGAGTGTTGGAGTATATAATCTCACATCAGAAATATAATTAGAGTTGGTATGGTATATAAGTGGTGTAGATTGGATCCTAGCTCAAGCCAATTAGTTTTGTGCAAGATAGGCTCCAACCCATTTGTATACCTACATGTACGTGTGTAGCCCAACACTTTCCAAGCCTATAGATTTCTATATCTAAAGCCACATTATAACGCTCACCCCCTATCCAACTGTGTTTTGAATCACAAAATGCGTAAGCTTGCATCTCGAGGTGGGCATGCACGAAGGGTTGAATAAGAGGTGTGCATTGTGGTGTGACTTATATAGGGGTTATTATTCTAGCAAAGTCAGTAATATTTTTAGACCTGTTAATTATAAAATAGTGCTAGTCGACGTCGAGTACTCGATCAACAATTAATCAAGAGAAGATAACATATATATTTCACAATTTAGCCTATAGTGCTCATGAACTCATGATCATACATAGTGGTGAGGTAATAATGCACATTTCCAACTCAAAAAGTTCATTTTCATAAGTTTCAGGGGTTTAGTTTGGAGTCTGCTGTGTCGTTTTCTTTGCCAATATCATAATAGATAAGCCCCAATCGGTGGATGATCATAATCCGAGAACCCCTTTTTTTTTGTTTTTTGCCGAAGAGGACTCCAACTTTGTAGCACTTTTTGAACTTTGTAGCACTCTTGAACAACTTTATAGCACTCTTGAAGTTCATTTTCATGAGTGAGTGCTATCTCAGATGCCAAGATCTAATAGGACGCAACTCTTGAGATCTACTTCAATATGCATATATTAATATATATCCAAGTTGATGTGCAAATTTAAATTTGTGGGTGGGGAGCAACTATGAAGGGCGATCAGTTATTGTGTTATAATTGTCAAGATATTCATCATCATATATACATTTTTCTTTTCTTTCTTATCAATTTTTTTTTCCTTTTTTCTTTTTAAAGAGAGAAGTCATATTTTTTTTTTAATTTTTTTTTGTCACAAAAGATAAATCATTTCCCATTCTTTTGAATGGTGAAGATCTTTTTCTTTTTATTTCTAATTGCAACATCTCTTTTTATTTCTAATTGCAACAATAGAAGGTTTATTAAATTATTTCACCCTTAAAAATATGTTAATTTTTAAATAGTGAAATTGTAATGTGTTTTTTTTCTTCTGATTCTTTGAAGGAGGAAGGGAAAAAAATCAAGTGGATTGCAAAAAGAATGGATGAGAAGTAAAATTTAGGGGTAATAGACCTTGCACTATATTCAATTCCATGTATCTGCCTAGGGATGCAAATGGGTAAGGTAATCCCTATGAGTGACAAGGATTTACCCTAACGGTTACGGGTACGGGGGTGGGTACAAAATCTCATACCCAAATAAGTATAGATACGGGGATGGGTAATAAAATACATCAACGAGGATCCCCATGATTAATTCATACGGGGATCCCCATATATCAATTTATGTCATATGATATTTTTATACAAATATAGTATAATATTACATAGTTTCCACCCCGAAACACTTATTATACACATAACAAAAAACCTTAATGAAATTTGTATTTTAATTTACTTGGTTAACTATATGTTTTGGTTTGAATTGTTTGCAACTATATTTATATTTTACAATTTTAATTAGGATCACATAACTTGAAGAAAAAAAAATTAGGATCAAATGAGAAAAATTGCAAAACCTTATTTTATAGAATCCTACTAATTTTTTTGGGACCCCTAGGTGTTATTGACTTTATATATAATTTATATTTATGTATACATGTTATCAATTTGTAACTTATTGACATTATTGTTTCCCTATGTGATTCAACATCCTTGCAAGAATTCCCATAAAAATTCTCACGGGGATCCCCAATGGAGAATGGAATGGAGAAAAAGATTTTCCCATAGGGATCCCCCATCCCCGCAACAATCCCCAATGGAGAATGAAATGGGGAACAAATTCTCCCCAAGGGATTCCCCATATTCATAGGATTCAATGGGTAGGGGGATGGCTTTGAGAATTCATCACTAAATGGGTATGGGTTGTAATGGCCCAAAGGTAATTCGCTGTTATTAATGACGTATTTGCAGATGTGACGAACAATTTGGACGTGGTTTGTTGCTGGTTTGTTTAGACTATGTTGTGGCTTTGCATTCCAATATCATGGCTTGTGTTGCTATTTCTCAAGTGTTAAGTTTTGTTATCATGATATCTTATCGATTGATATTCGTTGAACTCATATTCGTGCCTTACGTCATATATCATTGTTTGTTAGTATTAGAGTTATAAATAGCATGCTATTAGGTGATTGGTATCGATGTATATCGGGGACTTATACTCGTGAATAATGTGTTTGCACAACACATAGTCTTGACATCCAATCCTAACTTGAGTCTTTGTTGATAATGAAAGTAGTTCTAGAATCTATGGTCCGTTGCACCAATCAGAGATGAGTGATACACGGGGTGGACTTCGGGGATGTCGACACTCTCCATTACACTCGACGTAATGAACTGGGGTGATCAGTGAGAATGAACATACTATAAATATAATTGAGGCATTTGGGAGAGCTTACGCCCTACGATAGTGGAACAAGGCTGATGTGTTGTAACTCACGACAGACCAGACCTAGATCATTACTACTTAACCTGCGCAGTCTCGTTTGTGCATACTCGATATTTTCTAGCATATTTTATGTAGAGCAATTCTTGGCTACTTGTTATTGTGGTGGCTCCAATTTACACATTGGTCCGCCACGGGAGGCCACGCGGGCCCACAATTGTCCACGTCACCGCCAGCTGTGTCCTACGCCCAATTATCCATTACCAAGCAATTTCAGGTTAACTTTGATGTTATGAGTTAACTTTTGTTCCTTTAATATCATTTAACCACAATTTACGCAGCGGAAGATTTACTAACAACATAAAGATTCAACATGTATATTATGAGCAAAATGCCTAAATGGAAACCATACCAACTATACATCATATACATATCATCTAAGATCCTCAAAATATCAAAATATACAACCTATCTCTCGAGTCTCAAAACCCAGCATAAAACAAGTAAATATAAACATACGTACGAGAAGAGCTAGAGCCGTCAATCGATGTAGTCCTCAAGTTTGCCCTTTCCCCGGCTCGTACTAAGGTCTGCACTCAGCCATCACAAAAAGACAGATGACGAGTCCAGAGTGAGTAATCATAAGGAAATTCACTAAGTAATTAGGAAGTAAATTACTGGAATTTAAAATACTATAATTAAACACGCGGAACAAAAGAATACATACAATAGTAAAAGGATCATCGCATGCATAAATATAGTAATGAAACAAAGTACGTGCACAGTAAAATCAGACCAAGTTATACTTCGGGTTTTTCCCCAGGCACAGCCCGTGAAAACACCTCTACCGGGTGACCCTGGACCCTCTAGGTGGTCGGCGTAGACCCACGACGCACCCACACAAGCCTACCATACCCGGGTAGCCTATTCACCGGCATATGCCTAGACAAGTGCTATGACTTAGTGGACTCTATGGCCGTAACTAATAAGCACCAAGTGAGGAGTGATCTCAACACCGTAAAGACACCAGGTAGGAGTAAACTCCACTACCGTAAAGACACCAGGTGAGAGTACTCAACCACCGTAAAGCAACAAAGGAATAGAGTAATGAATAAACAGAACTGAATTCAAATAAATTAAACGGTAATTACTAAAGTGAAGTTCAATTGGGATACTACACACCTCAATACGCACTCCTCGTTCCATAAGTCAAACCCCGGTTCAATACTTCCAAATCCCCGATATTACTCCCGGTCTGATTCTGACTAACCCCCGACTCCAATTACTATTCCGAGACTCCTGGAATTCATTTATGAGGGTTATTAGTCAATTAATTGGGTTAAAATATTAGTTAGGCTCATTTTCTTATTTTCCAATTTTTCAGATTCCAGTGAACTATTAGCGCGCTAATGAGATGAATTAGCGCACTAATTCATCTGAGTTACTGTTCATCATCATTTTCCAGAGGGCAATTAGCGCGCTAGGTCCTCCTATTAGCACGCTAATCGCGCTCTTTCCAGAAATGACAGTTCAAAAAAATTCACATTCCAACTTCCTCATACACCCATTCGTTTGGTTCCAACACCTCTAAAAATCATCATCCACCTCAGAAACATCATTTAAACACAAAATCATCAAGTTTAAACTCAAAATCCAAGAATCATCAAAATCATATTTTCAAAACCCATTTTCAGGAAATCATTCAATTTCTCTCAAATTAGCTCAAAAGCACAACCATCTCTTACCATTCTTATAAACACTAAATCTCAACAAAACCAAGTGTTTAATTCCCCAACAAATTCGGATTTTCACACTCCCTAACCCACACCAAAAATCTCATAAAACTCATGTTCGATGTGTTCATACCTCTTGTTCTTGTGGTTGGATGCCCAAAATCACCCCCACTTCACACCTTAGTGCTGTTCTTCTTCTTCTCTTCCCGCATATCTCTCCCTCTTTCTCCCTCTCTCAACACCACACTCTCACTCTCCTTTGTTTGATCGGTCATCATGTATATATATATACTTGACACTTGGTCAAGTGTGTGTGTCTATCTCGAGAATAATCCTAGGGCTCCTGACCACCCTGTGTCACTCCAACTCCACACACCTTATCTTGACACTGATGACCCTGTTGTGCATCTTGAGAATCATCAAACTGTTGTTGTTTTATTCACCTTAACTATAAGACTTATTGATTTCCAATTGATTTAGCTTATATCAATTATCTATTCCATTCAATAAATTCCCAAACTTTGTGAGTAAGACCACACTAGTCTCCCGACTACCTGGCACCCCGTGCCCCGTGTCCCGTGTCTGCACGCACCCCGAGGCAATTCCTCACTTGTCAATAAACTACATTAACAAACATATTGTAATGAAATTAGCTAATTTGTACATTTTCATCACAATTTACCACAAGCATACAAAACGGACTGTATACCTAGTTCGAGTGTGTTCCAACCTCGCTGTGGGACCCACGACCGTCCTCGCTGACGTCCACATCTGCAATGACGTCATAATTAACGGCAATTGTAAATTGGGCCGTTACAGTTCTACTTTTAAATATAGTTCTTTTCTTTTGGAAATGTGGATATAAATATCATTGGGAATTACTGTTATACTTTTGTACTCACCATCTTTTTTATGATAGTGGGTGCACATTTGTCGAGCAGTAGGTTGGGCAAGGAGTAGATTGGCGACTACCTTTGAGCCTTGAGTGCGATACTGTCCCGATTTGTAGGTTTTTTTGACATTTTGTGCTATTACTGTTATTATGTCTTTTAATACTGTTGGGTTGTGTATTGAGTGATAGTTCCCAAACCTTGTATGACTTTCACACTATTTATATTCGTCACTCCGTTATATATCATGTGATCATTATTTCCTGGTTTCCACACTTAGGATTTATCTAACTACTTTTGCATAAACTATTAAGATTTTCGCTATTTTAGTAAACTATTAAAAGTTTTAATGAACACTGAAATTTGTGTAATAATGTGACTAGTATATTACTTGTTCTGAATGCGTGTGAGTTGGCGAATAGGTTAGAAATGATGACTAATACGTAGTTATGTCCTACGAGATTGAGATTAAGACTTAATTATAGGATTAGGCTGGGTGGTGCCCTAGATTAGGAAAGGTTTGTCACAATGAAGGAGAGGATTTTCCTGAGTTAGGGAAACCCATAAATCTATTGCAGATTTTGGTTTTTTGCACTTATCACATTGGGCATTCCAGCTAGCGCGATCATGCAAGTTTCTCAACTTTTCTGCAACACTTAAAACAAGCTTAAACCACCTTAACCGACCTTAACACACCCAAATACATGTCTAAACACCTCAAGAGCCTAGGGGATTGTTCCGGGAGTCTGGGTGCGCGAGGCAAAGTGTTGGGTGGCCGGATTAGCAAGGAAAATTGCGTGAACTAGTGAGTATACCCAATGTCATTTTATTTTTCATTTTAATTTTGGTTCTTCATTATTTGGTGGTCTTGTTGGATTGATTTACACTTAGTACTCTTATATCATGAATTGTTGATTTGTTCTACTAAAGTATTGGGTTATTTCTATTCATAATATAGCATTGTTGAATTCTTTGACTCCACCCTATCGCTATGTTGCTTTTTGTTGTTTAATGAGTTGAATTGTATGTAAATAGCACGTTGTTAGTGTTGGAGAAATTGTGATAACATTGATGGACTTGTACTCTCTTTTGCTTAAGAATTTAGTCTACCCTTAAGCCTTGATACTCCACACCGAGTCATTTCTTGAATACAAAGTAGTTTTAGCATCTAGGTCCTTTACTCAATCGAGGTGTGCGCAACTCACGGGGTTAGAGTCCTTGGGGAAGTCGACACATATTACTTGGCTTTGTTCGACACTTGGGGTTAGAGTTCCTGAGGTGGTTGACACACCAAGGTTGGAGTCCTTGGAGACACTTGGGTTTGAGTCCCTTGTGATATGATGACTATTAGGTTGATGTGACATAGCTCACGACCGACTGGACCTAGATCATCACTACTTAGCCTAGTGTCAGTTTCGATTATTTAACTGTGGTATTTACTAACATATTGTTGATCTTTCAGTATCTTCTATTATTATACTTTTAAATACCATTTAGAATATTTGGAAATGTGAAATAAACTTGTCATTGAGAATTATTGTTATTTTTCATACTAGCCGTCCTTTTTATGACGGTGGGTGCAGATTCGTCGACCAATAGACCCGACAAAGAGAAGATCGGCGATTACCTTTGAGCCAACGGTACGACACTGCTATCGACATCGTAGTTCTTTTGGTATTTTATTGTATTAGTTATTTTATGTCTTTTGATATAATTTGGACTGTATATTGGGTTGAGTGTTAGTTCTCCAACCTTTCTATGACTATCACATTGTTTATAGTTGTCACATCATGATATATCCATGTGGTCGTTATTTTCCTGGTTTCCACTCTTAGGGTCATATCTTTAATGGCTTCCACATAAATTGTTAAAACTTCCGCTAATTTATTAAACTGTCTAAAAGTTTTAATATACTATAAACTTCAATAACAGCATAGCATGTGTATTACTTATCCTGAACACAATTGATGAAGTTAATATGTTGTAAAGACTGACTAATACGTAGTTAAGTCTGCATGAATAAGATTAGGGCTTAGTTACGGGATTTAGCCAAGTGGTGCCTAAGATTAGGAAAGGGACTCTTATATTCGGAGCAATATTATAAAAATTGAACATGGTTTCAAAGTTGATGGTTGGTTTAATAGTCCATTTTTTAAGGTCATTGTAGACCTAGCAAAAATGGTTGATGTATGTGCCGCGGTCAAAACCTAGGCGAACTTGAGGGGGTAGGTTGGAGATGTTGGGATAGTCCCACTCTGACTACTTAAAAAGAAAAATAATGCTTATAATTGCGGAGTGAATACTCCATCTTGCCTTAGTATTCCACTTCCACACTTATAGCCCATATATAAAACTGATCACCACACTTTTCTCACCATGGATTTGCACCAATATTATAAAAATTGAACATAATTAATTAAAGATATATTGAAGATAATGTTTTTAAAATAACGAGATATATTCATGTAAAATCTTTTTCTATGATTCATGATTTTAGCTAATGATTTTGATATTTCGTAATAACAATAATGTTGGAAAACTTAGATTTTTTTCTTGATATTTATGAACTTTAGTTAAATACTAGCTAAACCAACTGGGAGGCCCAATTGTTTGGCATGAGATTTATGAGTAAGAGGTCATGGGTTCAAACTTCCTTGGGGGCAAATTGTTTCTTTCTTATAAAAAAAAGTTAAATACTAGCTAATTAAACAAGCCAATTGTCAAAGAGTGCTTGAACTCCCTATCCGAAATACAATTAATTTTTTTTTTGAAAACACTCGAAATACTATTAATTGTATCACCAAAATAAGTAAATAAATAATTGTGTTTTCAAAAAAAAAAATTGTGGCAGCTCGAAATCCCATGGTCGCCACGTGCGTCGCAGGCCCTACAGTCATGCCATGTCACTGACCCACTGGGTCCCACACGCCTCTGACGTCCACTACCACTTCCGTTTCCTTGAAGTGCGTGCTAACTTGTCGTATTTCGTATAAAATTTTCCAAATTATTCAATTATTCATATAGTTAGCCGTTTTATTCACTTGTCGCCAATTTTTCAATTGAGTTATTCAAATGATATTTGATTGTATTTTATAGTCATTGCAAGTAGATAACTAATATTTTAATGTATACATGGCGACAAAGTATACATGGCGACAAAGTAACTCATTATATACATGTACAAGTCTCTCAAAGTCCCCCTGACTCCCAAAATGAAAAAAAAAATAATAAAAATAAACATGTACGAGAAGGTCCCGGACAGTAGGCAGTTAGAGATAGTCGCCTAGGATCCCCTTGCCTCTGCTTGTACTAGAATTTGCACTCAGTTATCACAACAAGCCAAATGACGAGTCCAGTGCGTAAGTCCACAGAAGAAAACCATCAAGCATTTATTAATAGAATTGGAAGCCAATAATAATGTTAAATAAACATGCGTAATAAACAGGCAACTGTAAATGGTAACGCATGCATAAATAACACCGATGAAACTAAATGGATATGTAACGTGTAGTAGACTAGACCATACTCGGATATAAGGGTCCCTCCAGTTGGCTTCTCCAACTACCTCCACTGGCCCAACACCTTAGTCTGTACTACAGTCTATCATGCCCAAGTCCATACACACACCGCAGAATAAAAATCCGGCGACGAACCAAACAACCAACTGTGAAACCAAGCAAGCACGAGGATAGAGTACAAATGTTTAACAAGAATAGTAAAGATATCAACTGAAACAAACAAATAAATACTGAATGTGTTTCTTAAGGAGTTTATGCACATCAAATTTCTAAAAATACCCCGATTTGATCCCGCTCACATCTCGAGATGCGTGTCCGACACCTAACTATAGTCTCTTAAGTCCCTTGTGTCTGAATAAACAATTTTAAGTGATTTAGTGTCAAATTAATTGCTTTATATTGCGACAACAAAAATCAGAATTTTATTCTAATTCTTTGTTGTGGCACATTTTTAGGTTACACCGGGGTGTCAAACGCCCAAAAAATCTTGAAACCCATTTTCCAACCTTTTTCCAAATTTTCATATTTTCTCTGATTTTTTGAAATCTTTCCATAATTTTCTAGCTATTTTTCATATTTTTCTTATATTTATTTTATTTTTGCCAATTACACGGTTTACGAGGTAAAACCTTGATATAAAGTCTAGAAAAAAAACCGATTTCTTAATTTTTCCATAGAAATTCATAAATTTCTATTTATTTGGCCTCAACATTATTTTTTCTAGATTTTTTCTCAATTTTTTTGGAATTTCCAACATTTTTTTCTTAAATTTGGGAAAGGTTGGGATTGAATCGGGTCCTTAACTGAGCCGAACCGACCAATTCGGGGGCCTAGCCCCTTTCTCGTCTTCCTCCGAACTTCATCCTCATCATCAACAACAACAACGCAACAACAACAACAACAACAACAACAAAAACAACAACACAACAACAATGGCAACAACACACATCAACTCAGCTTCATTACCTCTTCTTCAAGCTCCTCCTCAGTGTATCAATCTCCCAATCTCTCTCCCAAATTTTCAAACCTCCTTGAAAGTGTGAGAGATAGTTGACCACCAAAATATCCAAGTTGATATTTATCGTAAAGTTTCATCAAGGTATCCTACACGTATCTCGAAGACATCTAAAAGGCCATTAATTGGTTTGTCCAACTCACTCTAATGACTTCAATAGAACACTCATGACTTAGTCTTATCCACTTATCCTCCAGTCACCTCAGCGTCCGACGCCTCAACACATACTGCGACTCGCGCCATAGCCAAATATTTCGATAATTTCGCCTAGGCCATGGTTTCATATTTACTATTTGTCACATTTAATTTACTTGTTTATGTAAATCATTACTCTGACCTAGTGTACCCATATTTCACCTGCCCAATACCCATTTCGACACGTTTTTTGAGGCGAATACCTGTCACACCAACTCACGTGGTATAGCAAAGTGAAAGCACACATGCTATGAATTAAATAATAAATAATAACCAACATCGCAAATAGGCAACCAATCAGACAAAAATAAATATTTGTGCCTATTTAAGCGTGCCCTAACCTATCCGAGGTGTCCACATGGACCTGAGCTGGTGTCCGAGTCTGAAATAAACTAAATAATGACATCAATAAATATTGGGCTATTACAATAATAATAAATTTCCATGCCAATTAAATGTCTATTATTTTAGTCCAGCTAAGTGCACCTCGACTTTTAGGACATGCACCTGGAAAAAGTCAAACTTAAAAAAAAATCAATCCTACTATAATTAGTGCACCCACTACAATTACTAAGTGCACCCCACACATTCTCTTCTTTGTGATTTGTAGGCATCATCAAGGGGTTTGGCCTCGAGGTCCGAATCTCTTGTTGGAGAGTCGGTCGGAGCCCACCAAACCTCTAGTTGGAGTGTCGGTCACAGTTTGTCGAACCTTTAATTGGAGAGTCGGTCGGAACCTACCGAACCTTTAGGTTGACAGTTGTCAACTAAATCTCACCAAAAAGGTTCGTTTGGACAACATCGAGCCTAGTTGATAAGTCTCGGCTACATGCCACCAAACCTAAAATAGATGTTTCGACAAAGGTTTTGGAGTTGGGTGCTTTGATTCGAATGAAAGGGTATTTTGATAAAAATGTGGGTGCACTTAGTAATTAAAAATTGAATTTGGGGTGCCATGCAAAATGGGGTGCACTTAGCCGGACTCATTTTTTTAAGCCCAACAATACACATTCATCATTTCTAACCCAAGAAGGTAAGCCAACCTATTACAACATTTGAACGAGTGAAATGCAGTAGATACTACATTGCATACTAAAGCTCGGAACTACCCAAATAAAAAAGGGAGAACTATTGGAAAAAACTACCCCCATGAAAGGGGAGAACTACCCCTATAAAAGGGAGACACCTACCTCAATTTGACGAAGCATTCGCTTGAGGAGACAAAACTCAAATTAAACATAAACTAAACCTATAACAAAACAAAAATTAAAACCTAACGGAAAAAGAATTGTATAAATAATGAGACCACCTGAAACACTTTGCCATAACAGATTGTTAATTGCCTCACAGACGAAACCCTTCCACTACATCGTTGTTGTCAAGACTTCGTCTGCTTTGTTGCTATCCATACTCATCGTTGCCCGTGCACCGCTGAGGGCCATCAACAACCCCTAAACACCTTATAAAATCTTAAAATCTCGTCTTTATTATCGCCTGAGCTCACTTCTTCCACCATTGCTACACCATATGTCTCTATCTCATTGAAAAGCTCTAGATCTAAGAAACAAGGAGAATAGACGGAGAATATGCAACAAAATACATGAAGAAAAAGGAAAAACATAAGCAATCGAAGCATTATTTGATTGAGAAGGTTGGTTGCAAATTGATGCCGCTGTTGTTGATGGCCGCCGGCTGAAGGAGTGGGGAATGAGATAGTTTAGGGTTTTGTTTTTGTTTTTTGTTTTTATTGTATGTTTGGTTTTAAACTATAAGCTAGTTTTGGTTTATATTCTCGAAAAAGGTTACCTACTTTAGAACTTCTTGTCAACAACTCTTTTTAGATGTACTGCAACCATTCATTTCCCGGCCGAATCTAGATCTGAATATGATTGAATTTGATCACATTCATCCATACTCTATAAATGAGGTTGAACATGTTCTAAATGCAACTTGAATGATTTTATATATCGTACCTATATATAGTTAATTTATAAAGTCTAATATATATATGCCTTTCATGTACATGAATTAGCAATATAGCCTAAGCTTTCTTTAAGATTTGGTTCGTCTCACTAACACGACTTTTCCGGCCTTGTGGCCTGCAACAAACTTAGACCATACAATAGCGCTTCTCGTGTGTTCTTTATGTACAGTCTCATGAGTAGTACCTTTTGTTTTGGAATGTTTAGCAGAAGAGATCGAGGGTAGGCTTGTAGGTTTGCTTACAAGTGAATTATTGAGAAGCTAAGGCTGCTTCTTTTGATGGGGATCCAATCTTTTGATCTTCGGAATATTTAAAATATGTTTAAGTGCAATTTTATGAGTAGTTTCTGACAAGATCAATCTATATTGTTTAATTACGTACATTTAGCTAGATGCCAACCAAAAAGTGTAAACTTCTTTACCCCAAGTTTCCCATTATATATGAATTAATTATAAAGGAATCACATTCTCGTCAACCTCATTATTATATATGTGTGTGTGTACAACTGGAGATCAATGTGAGAAATATAAATTAAAAAGTTGATTTTTCATATGCAATGTCGCGATAGAGCTGCCCTTGGTTGTTGGGAGAAGTCTTGTAATTGTCAAATGAAGACATGTACTTGTAGCTAGTTCTCATGCAAATAATCATATACTCTCTCTTTTCAAAAATATAAGTTTTTTTAGCTAAAGTTTTATTTCAAAAAATCAATTAATCTATATGAACTCAAGAGTCTAGACTCATAGGGATGTGTAAATAATTTTTACAAAAGTTAATGAGAAAGCACCAATTTCTCTTGGGTATTTCAACAATAACACCAACTTTTTGAAGGATGAATTTGAAATAAATAAATCTATTGTGTCTTGACTCTTGTGTCCAAATAGCAGTACCCTAAAAAAATATAAGTCGAATTTATGAGAGCATTTATACCTATTAATAGTACTTACAACTATTTACGTAATTAAAGCATTTTGTATTTTGTGTCAAGGATAAAAATATAATTTAATTAAGCTCGTCATTGAAGCTATCTTTAAAGCTATCTTAATTAGTGTCCATCCAAAACCACTTAATTATAATTAATTAATTTATTTGATTAAGAAAGAAATTATTGTTTCCCCCAAAGTTAATTTGAACCCATGACCTTTTTACTTTCAATGACCATACAAAATCATTGAGCCACCAATTGATTGGTAAATGACTTATAATTTTGGATGAAGAGAGTATATATTTTCTCACCATTTTGACAATAAAGAGGAAAAAAAAAGTGAGGGAGGACATAAGATTTAGGAATTAATAACTTGATGTCGGTTTCAAAATAAAAAAAAACTCTATGATGTCCATTATTGGTTATTAATTACTAATTAATACTTCCTCCCTTCCACAATAGTATATGTCATATTTTGGACATTTTTTTGCTCTACAATATGCGTCACATTAGAAATTAAAGAAGTACTTCATGTTTCATTTTTTAGAGTCACGCTATGTGCACCCCAGTATCCTCTCAGGGCACCCCAAAATGAATGTAAACTGATACACTATTGAGGTGCCCTCATAAACAATTGGGGTGCACATAGCGGTGCTCATTTTTTATTCTAACCCCTTTCTATTTAGTTAATGATGACATCAATCAATTTTTTTTATAGGAAAGAAACAACTTTGCACCAACTAAGGTTTGAACCCATGACCTTTTACTTTCAAATCTCATACAAAGTGTTAGGCCACCCAATTAGTTGCCATCAATCACTTTTTTTTACACGACACCTTGATAAATGAAGTTATTTATAGGAGGGTAATTTAATCTTGTTATAAAATCTTAATGGTGAATTAATCATCTCCTTAATTCTTATGCACAAGAAAAATTGTGATAGATATTGTGAAACGGATGGAGTATTTAATTAATGATCTAATATGAGAAGCATATTTCAAAATTAGCTAAATATATGCGAAAGGTACATATCCCCTATTCTATAGCATGTACAAAAACATCCTTTCTATTTTTCAATTTGTCCCATCTTCCATCCTTTAATATTTATACTTTCAATTTTAAGTTCGAGCACTAATTAATTCATGGGATCTAATTAATCTCTGTTAATAATAATGGTTTTCCAATATTGTTGTTAAAGAGATGCTAATCCAGAGGTCAAATTTTCTTTAGTCACTTAATTAATTGTTTGCCTGATCATCATCATCTAATTATTTACAGTTTGGAGATGGAACCCAATTCTTTCTATCTGCATCTGTAACAAGATAGATGTTTCTTTTTTTTTTTTTCCAATTATTTTTTTTTCTTTTTAAATATGAAAAACGTCCAATTGAATTAAGTTAATTTGGCCTATCGCACAGACAAGTCACACCAAATTATATAAAGTGCGTACAAAGTCAAAATTAGTTTGGTTTAGTCTGATCCCAATATGCACATGATCCAAATAAAAGTGCAATCTGTTGGACATCTGTGAAGTATGCTTGATTGTTTGATATATCTTGTACGTAGGAATATATCCAATATGTAATCAGACTGTCACATATTGCATTGTAAGAAGAAACAATGAAATGAAATGAAATTGAATACAAGGCCCAAATCAAGCCAAGTCCATTCCGATTAAGCTAAGTACTGGCTAAGTGCATGTACTAAAACCCAAGCCCCCGACCAGATCATACGTTTTCTTGATTTAATATTAGCTAGATATAAACTTTTTTTTTTTTAAGATAAATCAAAATTTCATCAATAATTCATGGCTCACTACATGACTAGACATATAATCAAGTACATTAATTTGTTAATCCTATTTATGTAAACAAACAACCATTAATTTGGCATTTTTTCGAAATTGAAACAGTTTGACAATCAGATATTGTTTTCTACAACATTGAAACTTATCATGACAATACACAAAAGCACTAGAACCACAAAACGAATAACAAAATTTTTCAACAAGAAGAAAATCTAAAACTTTTCAACAAGGAGAAGACAAATCAAAGACTTTCAACTAGGGAAAAAATTAACTATAAAGTAAAAATTAAAGACAAATCAATCAAGTGCGCTGCATAAATTCACACAACACCGTTAATAAAGATGTACCGCAATAAGGATGGACAAATCTCTACAAATCTTATTAGATATGTTGTTTATTGAATGGACAAAGAGTAACAGAGATTTGATTGTAACCACCGCCGATCGTTAAGAGGATCGGCAGTGGTTCAAAAATAAAAATCACAAAAGTGAATCAAAAAAAAAATTTAGAGTTTTTAAGAGAAGGAGAGGCGGCTGTTGAAGTTAGATGTAACTTCTCCTTTGCTTTACATTCTTTTTTTCGGCCAATAGAGGTTAACATTATATGTTCCATTGACTTTATTAAGTTTATTTATAAGAAACACATTGTTTCTCTCCTTTTGTAATATTACAATACATTGTATATATTGGGTTATAATAAAAAAGTCACGTTTGTATAAAAAAAATACATTATGTTCCATTCCACCCATTATATTGATTTGGATTCATTCGATCTTGGCTTTGATGAATATCGCATACTCTAATTTAGCAAGTACCTCAAACGAGCACAAACCATGCACCTCTATAGGAAAGAATTAAGGCTAGCTGAAACCACAATTAATTGTGGTTGGCGATTCTCACTCACCAACTGTTGTGAGAACACATCGGTAATTCAACAATTTTTTTTTGATAAAAAATAAACCACAACTTGCTAATTATAAGGACTTCCAATATTTTACCTAAAAGTAAATCAATACCAAATTAGTGAGTCATCTACTTAGTTAATGTTCCATGATAAACAATAGAAAGTACATAAAGAGTAAGTTCACTAACTTTATTTTATTTTATTTTATTTTTTATTATTTTTTTTAAGACGGAGCAAGTAAAGTTCGGACAAACTATATACCTAAACACTAAGAAAGAGATTTGCTAGGCTTGTGCATTGAAAAAAAAAAAAAAAAAAAACTAGGTAAAACTAGGTTTGCTTGCTAGAAGGTTGGCTTGGTCAAACCAAGTTAGGTCTTCTTATACTTCTAAAACGAACTTTGACTAGAGATCGACTTGACATTGATATGATTTTTAAAGCAATAATACTTTTTTTTGTTATTGAGTTTTATATATAGACCCAGATCTATAATTTTTTTTTGATACATAAATGTTTAGGATTATTGTTGAATTTTTATCATATAAGGCTCAATCCGAGGTGAGAAGAACATGGTGACTAATTTTATATATGACCTACAAATATGAAAGTGAGATTCACTCCAAAATGTCAAGGCAAGATGGAGTGTCCACTCCACACTTTTAAGTTTTATTTTATTTCTAAGTAGTTGATGTGAGACTATCCCAACATCTCCAACACTCCCCCTCAATTCCAACTCGAACTTGACTGCAATGCATCAATCAGTCATTTTTATTGAATGTCTACAAGGCCCCGGACAATGGGCTAATTAAGCCAATCGTCGACTTTGATACAATGTTCAATTTTTTATCATATAAGAGGTCCAATCCAAAGTGAGGAGAGTGTTGCAACTAATTTTATGTATAAACTACAAGTATGAAAGTGGAGTTCACTCCAAAATGTCAAGGCAAGATGGAATGTCTACTCCACACTTTTAAATTTATAAGTTTTATTTTTCTTTCTAAGTACTTGATGTAGGACTATCCCAACGTCTCCTGTTGGAGTACCTAATCCCACTTTGAAAATATAATAAGAGTCGATGTGGTATATAAGTGGTGTAGATTGGATCCTAGTTAGCAAAAGTCATTTGGTTTTGTGCCAGATGGGCTCTAACCTCATTTGTATATCACGTGCGTGTGTAGCCCAACACTCTTTGAGCCTATGAATTTTTATATGGTATCAGAGCGAAACGATCCTAAACTTGTATTTGATGACCTAGTTGGGCTAGCGGTGAAGTCTAGACCCGTTTGTGGACCTAAAAATCTATAAGATTAGGCCTCGATATGTTTATCTGGACCTCTAAAAGTAGGTTTCAAACTTAGTTGCACGTGAGGGGGAGTGTTAGAGTATGTAATCTCACATTAAAAATATAATAAGAGTCAGCGTGGTATATAAATGGTGTAGATTGGATCTTAACAAAAGTCAATTAGTTTTATGTAAGATGGGCTCTAACCCCATTTGTATACCCACGAGCATGTGTGGCCATCACTCTCTGGGCCCATGAATTTCTATATCTCCAACAATTATTAGTGACTATTTCATAGCACATACATCTCATTTTATAAGAGATATGCCTCAAAAATATATAATAGTAGATTCAACGTTGTCCACTCTGTTCATAATATAAGAATTTCAACTTGAATCAACAGTCCATTCAGAACATCTCTAATGGTAAATGTGAATTATGGTTGTGGATTCTCACCACATCATCAATGTGGAGGGGATGTTCACTCTAGTTAGCATAAATACACATTCAAAGTTTAAAATGGTCTCCAATAGGTAACGTGGATTGCACCTTCTATTCATGAGGTGTAACGGCCTATTTTCCAAATAGTCGCCACAAGGGCCAATGCGGACCCACAGTCTGTCTTACCAGCGACAGTTGTGCTCTACATTGGATTACATTCTCCATTTTATCTTTTTAAACCTTATTAATTATCCATTTATTGATTAAGTTGTATCGAAGTCAAATTATATGTTAAAGCATTATAAAATCCTCAAATTCACACAGTGGAAGCCTTTCTAATGCATTACTCGGATAGTGATACTATAAATGTGTAACCTAAACCATAAACCTAATGTGGAAAACCCATATATAACCATAGATACCTCTAAGTCACCAAAAAGTTCAATATATAAAGTTTCTCCAAACCCCAAACCCATAATAAAACAAAGTAAATATAATACAAACATACGAGTCAGGCTATCTCTGTTCAACAGTACTCTGGCAGCTTGCCCTTGCCCCTGCTCGTACTAGGATCTACACTCAAGCCATCACAAAAGGCAGATGACGAGTCCAGAGTGAGTATTCACAAGGAAATTAAGTGAGCATTTCTAAAAGTAAACACTGGAATTTAAATAAAGCTATTAAATAAACATGCGGAAATAAATACAGACAACTGTGCTCATCGTATGAATAAATAATAGGAAAAGTGCAAAGTGTGTTCCTAGCTCCTAGGGTCAGACTACATCATAATTTGGACTCTTCCACAGAATACTGCCGGCGAGTTCAACTCCAGCAGGGCAAGCATCTGGATCCGCTCGATGGCCGGTGTTACACCCACGGCGCATCGACATATGCCACGACGTGACACTTGGCCAAGTTCGATCTGGTAGCATATGCTATGGTTTAGTAGATATACACACAAGAATGGAACGGAGGGAGCCTCGCTCAACGTCCGCTCATATAAACATAACCAAGAATAGAGTATTGAAATGAAAGAAATTGAATTCAAATGCCAAAATAAGTAAATACTCAAGTAATTTCAGTTGGAATACTACACACCTCAATCCGCACTCCGCGTCCTGAAATCAAACCCCGTCTAGCTCCAATAATCATTCGACAATCAAAATTATCACCCAAATGTACCTAAGATTATTTATCATTGAATTAGCTTCAATTTGACATATCATGTCAATTTTACGTTTTTCGAGGTAAAAACCCCGATAACATCTCGCCAAAATCCCGAGAAAATCCCAAAAACTCATTTATTGACCCATTTTCTAATTTTTCATATTTTTTTAGATTTTTCTGAATTTTTTCATAATTTTTGGCTATTTTTTCTATTTTACTATATTTTTTTTATTTAAAAACTGTTTTTAATTATTTAAATAAAATAATAAAGTAATATAAAATAAAATATTATTTAAATATTATGGTGGGTCCCCTGAACCGGCTCCGACTTGACCCAACCGGGTCGGGCCCTGGACCGGGTCCGGTCCAGGCCCACCCTGGTTGGGCTCGGTCCAGGCGTGCGTGCGTGCACCCTCCCTCCATCGTCTTCTTCACAGAGGCAGTGAGCCTCTGGTTCAGTTTTTTTTTTTTTTTTTTTTTTTTTTTTTTTTAATCTTCATTCTTTCTTCCTTTCCTTTCTAATTGAATTGAGAGGGTGGGGAGATGACACCTATCGTCTCCCTCCTTGGATTGATTTCAATTCTCGGCCTTGGCTCCACCATGATCGAGCTCACCACCACCTCCACCACAACAACGTACACCACAACAACAAAAGCAAACCAACACCACTCACCTCGACGTCTCGACGTCACGAGCTCCCCGAACTCTCGAGCTCTCCTCCTCCTTCTCCCTCCTTCCTCGTCTCTCTCTCGTTCCTCTCTGTTTTTTTTTTCTCTTTCGATTTATCGAGAGAACGAAGGCGGTTTACGGAAAATGACCAAAATACCCTTGTGTTCATCCACTTTTTCAAAACAACCACATACCCTTTTTGGTAATTTCACTATTATTTATTTATTTTCTGATTTCCATATATATTTATATATATATATTAAATTACTTATATATATATTTATAAATATATATACACACCTATATTTTCGCGTTTACAATTTCGTCGTGCGCGCCAACGAACTTACTCAGGCGTGCACACTACCGTACCACTCACAGCGTGTCGACCACGACCCCGCGTGTCCTTGGCACCCACAAATTTACTATTTTATCACATTTAATTCATTTAATGTGTGTAATATTTTCCCGGCCTAATATTTCATCTTTTTGTCTATTCGGTACCCGCGTCGACACG
This sequence comes from Stephania japonica, assembly GCA_039657345.1. Lineage (NCBI taxonomy): Eukaryota > Viridiplantae > Streptophyta > Magnoliopsida > Ranunculales > Menispermaceae > Stephania > Stephania japonica. The sequence goes on along the minus strand of CM077559.1, from coordinate 8,200,143 downwards.
CATATCGAGGCGAATACTTAACACACAATCTCACACGTCAATTAAAATATAATTACACACAACGCGATGTCGTTTAACCTATTTTAACATAAACATCGCAAATTAAACAAAACAACATACAAAATAACTATTTACCTAACTCCAGGCACGCTCTAGCCTAGCTGCGGGTCCCATGGGTGTCTGAGCTGTCTGCCACGTCTGCAATACGTCACAAATAACGACGAATTAAATTCGGACCGTTACACGAGGTGACAAATTTTTTTTTAAATTTAATAATTATCTAACTAATTATATTTTTTAGTAAGTATTAAATGATTCTATATTTGCAATTATTAAACAATTCTACAAATATTATATTTATAAAATATAATCGATTGTTTTTTTTTTTAAACCCATAGCTAATTTTATTACAAATCATTAGCCAGTACATCAACTAGGAATGGTGGTACAACACACCACTAACACACCACTCGCTCCGACCAGATAAAGAACTAGCCTCCTTCGCCAAAGTGTGAGCTGCTAAGTTCACTGATCTTCGCACATAAGAAACACAATATGACTTCATGTCCGTTAAAGTATTAACGTAGTCGTCTATAATAGAACCAAAATATGAGTTATCCCTGGTCTTACTATCGATAGTTTGAACGACCAACATAGCATCTACCTTAATGTTTGCACTTGTAACCCCTCTTCTCTTTATCCAACTCAGTGCTTCTCGAACCCTTATTGCTTTTGCTACCCGAGGCTCGACCACACATTCCCACATCTCCTCATAGCTGCCACAAAATCACCCATGTTGTTCCTTAGGACTGCCTCATATGATGCTACTCCCCTATCGACAAATACTGCCGCATCTGAGTTGCATTTAACCTTATCTCTCCGGTCTCCTCCATCTCTCTTGCTCCACCTGAGGGCTCCTATTCAGTTGATATACATCAGTATCTCGAGCTTTCTTCCATGCCAACAATTGCAATTTAGCATAAGCTATACTTTGAGAAGGTTGTTGGCTTCCATTCTTCCATACTAGTGCATTCCGATTGTTTCAAATATTCCATGTCACAATCGCCACTACCTCCATCGCCATTGTCGTGTGCTCCTCAGTCATGTTTTTCGCACATCGATCGAATGAGATTCGAACTTTCAAATTAAGGACCATTCCTAGCTCAGTCTAGCACTGCGATGCGAGTAAACTCCCTTAGGATCACCATGCCACATCCATTCATCCTCGACTAGCCGACTACTCAAAGGTATTGCTTAAACCTCTCAGTAAATAGATCTCTGAGTATGTCGTCATCTCACTCTTTTTTATCAATACATAATAGAGCAACAACTTTCTAAAAGATTGTTATTTAATTTATTTATATATTACGGCAACAACTCAAAATCAAAAAGATTGCTTGTTTGTATTTATCCTTTTTTCTAAACCTATCTGTACTTATCTTTTTTTTTTTGGTACTTAAATCTATATTTATCTTTTTTATATATATATATATATACACACACCATGATAAGTACAAAAAACACTAAAAAAAATGAAGACGGATAGAAACTAAATTACGCAAAAGATAAAGTAGTTCTGATTCCCTTTTTTCTTGTTTTCATATTTTCTATTAAAAATAACACACACTGAGCATCTTTAATGGAATGTAGATTGAATGTCAGTGCGTGCCACCTAGGACTAAATAAAAAAAATGAAGACGGATAGAAACTAAATTACGCAAAAGATAAAGTAGTTCTGATTCCCTTTTTTCTTGTTTTCATATTTTCTATTAGTTTCTTATGAGGTGACATAACACACACTGAGCATCTTTAATGGAATGTAGATTGAATGTCAGTGTGTGCCACCTAGGACTAAATAAATATTTGAGTGAAAAAAAACCTCTTCAATGAAATATGCATTTTAAATGTCAAGACAACGTGGATAGACATTGTCTATTTTGAATGTCACTTCTTGACATTCAAATTGATATCCAGATTGGATAATAAGTCTTTTTTAAATATTTACTTATTTTATTTAGATTTTTAGTTTCACATTTTAATTAATAAAATTACAAAAAAAAAATGTCACACAAATTCACAGCTACCATTGAAGACATCATCTTCACATTGAGAATCCATGCCCACGATTCACATTTACCATTGGAGATGCTCTTAGAGCATCTCTAATGAGGCTATGGATTTGCCAATGATGCGTGATGCATAAGATAGAATAGACATCTCAACCAATAAACTCTCTCCAATGATAATGTGGATTTAGACTCTATAGATGATGGAGTACAAATAATCGTTCACACTGCACCCTCTATTTCTAGAGAGTGTGATAGACAATGTGCACTATGCCACTCATAAAAAAAACTATATAAAAAATACGAAAAAACCATCTGACTAGTATAAGATAATGACAAATAAGTTTAGAAAAAGGATGAATACAAGTAAGCTATTTTTATAAGTTGTTGCTTGTTATATATAAATAAATCGTATTTTATAAATATAATATTTGTATAATCATTTAATAATTGCAAATGTAAAATTGTTTAATACATTACTAAAAAAATATAACCGGTTTGATAATTATTAAATTTTAAAAAAAATTTGTCACATCATAGATAGAAGGTGTAATTAGGGGTGCACACGGATTGGATCCAGTCTAATTAGGGTCAATCCGTAATCCAATTCAATTATTGCGGATTGGAAAAATACAGTCCAATCCAGTCCAAATAATTCATCAATCTAACTCAATCCATTTTGTAAAATGCGAATCAGATTGGATCAATTTCCACGGATTGACGTTTTCCTATCCAAAGATTCGTGAAATTAGACTTAATCAAATGAATCACAAGAATTATACATCTCATGAATGACAAATTTACAACATACATTTCACAAATCTATATATAACATATTTCCCATAAACTTGTCATCACAATGACCTTCAAAATGCAAGTTCTTACATAAACAAATATGTCATCTACAAATCTTCACAATACACCCTCACAGAAGCACAAAAAAGTACACGTATATGCAACCTACAAAAAAAGGTTAAAAGCATAACAAAAGAGTTAAAGAACAAGCATAGTCTTTTAGATGTTATAGTTTAGAGTTAATAATTTAAGTTGATGCTCTTTAAGGTACTAAAGTACATACGATTATATGTGTATATGTGTTGATGTGCTAAACGGACTGGATCGGATTGAATTCGCGATTTTTTAATGTAGGATCCGTAATCCAATCCAGTCCAGCCGGATTAGTGATTTTCAATCAATCCAATCCAATCCAATAGAGTAAAATATTGATCCAATTAGTGACAATTAGTCTGGATTGAACTGGATCTGCGGATTAGTGCAATCCGTGTGCACCCCTAGGTGCAATCTACACTACCTATTGGAAATAGTTTTTTAGTATTGGATGTGCATTCTCACAAAACAATGTGCACATCCCCTCCACATTGTGGCAAGAATGCATAGTCACAATCCACATTGACCATTAGAGCATCTCCAACGGGGATGTGGATTGGGGGCAGATTTGTGCGCCATGTTGGATTAAATAGACAGTGAGGAGAAAAAAACCTTCTCCAATGGAACTCTAGAAATAGAGGATTTCTAGAATGTACAATAAACAGAGTGCGATAGGCTTATCATTGAGACTAACAAATAACGAAGGAAAAAAAAAAGATTCAAAAAATAGCCCCATTTTTTTTTGGGTAAAAGTTGCGCGATATATCTATACTATAAATATGTGAATGTCGACCGCGAGGAATTTCAATTTCTATCCTTCCCTAGTTGCACTTCAACCTAGCTGCGATAATCTTTATTGATTCCAACTCGAATTCAACCTAGATTTGTATGTATTTATCTCTAAAGAAACTCGATTTTGTCACTATGTTCGCCCTCTCTATAGTCATTGATTTCACTGTCTTCTCTGCGCTCTTTCGCTCGACCTCAAGTCTCTCTCATCGCTCAATCTAGATGTGTATGTTATTGAAATTTGTTGCCCCGATTACTTTGTTGTGTTAGCTGCTAAGACATCTTACTTTAAGGCTATTTCTCATCGAATTAAAAATTGTTGAAAAAGGATTGTGAAAAAAGTCATAAGTTGTATTTCAAACAATTTTATTTCATAAATATTAGGTAATATGTAATAAAGCTAAAACATTTGCAGGTGTTGAAGACTGCTCGTCAAGTTCGAAGATTCTCGGTGTCGACAACGAGTGATATTCCATACAAGGAAATGGCTAGCCCCTATGAAGCCTGTTTGACGGGAAAGTATGTTGCAATTAACAAGTGGAAATGCCCCCCTTCCCCGCATATGCATAACTAAACCCAGAGTTTAAATGCTTGAGAGGCCAAAGGAAAATTGACCGTCAACTTTATTTTGATGGTGATTGTTAATATTGTAGGTTTTTTTTTTCCAATTAGACAAAGTAGTTTTAGCATTTAGTTGTGTGATGTTGTGGTTGTAACAAAAAAAAAATCCCTACACATGACAAGATTATGGACTAAAAACAGAAGTAGTCAAATGCCTGGAGAGTCACAATCTCTTTCTTGTTGTGTAGAAACTCAAGTGTTCATATGGTATTTCGAAATCCTACATTTAAAACACTTATGAGTATAAGGCATATTATAAGTACAACTAATGTATCAGTTCCTTCATCTTTAATCAATGTACCAGTTTGTTTTTCTTGCTCATGTTAGAAGACATGTAGAAACAAAATATAGAGACATAATTATTGATATGTACATTAAACTTTGTACAAAGGTGCATCTATGGTAATTAATTGATCATTTATTCATTTGGAAGTTTGAGAACAAAAGGAGATGGACAAGGGAGAACGTACTAATTAAATTCTGCAGAATATTTAACCTTACTGAAATTTTTGGACTTTTTTTATTAGATTTGACTTATTTTATGTTAGGAAACTGATTGTATATATTGTAACTTCCCCATTGATTGTATATACCATAACTTTCTCACTGATTTTGTAACTTCCCCACTAATTGTGTAACATCCCCATTGATCGTGTAAATCTTTCCTTGTACCACATAAGTTTCCATGTATATTGTTTTGCAGGCTCTATAATAAAAGCAACCCGTCTATATACAATTTGCCTTGTTTTACCATAATTAATTCAATTTATTACATTAACATGGTATCAGAGCCCTAACCACTAGGTTAGTTTTCTCAATTGTGGCACTTCTCTTAGTGTGCGTAATTATTATTCCTATGTGTTTGTGAATACTCATCTTCATCAGGTCCCTTTATGGAAGATTCAATATTGTAGTGGTTCTCATTACTTTCAAGCTCTATTGTCTTTATGTTTATCAAAAGCTTGATCATGCTCGTTACCCGCATACTGTATGTTGTTGAGTGCAGTTCGCGATGTCTGCCCATCTTATGTACTCGTTTCAGATCTGTTTGTTTTATCGACCCGTTTGTCAATTCTGTCCGTGATCACTTGCATCCGTTCATCGTGATCTGGTGTCCCCACGCAAAATTGTCGCCAACTTTGTGTATCATAATCTTACTCGTTTGAAAACTCAAGTGGTTTTGTTGCCACCACCTTGAGTTTGAGGGGGGATGTTAGGAAACTAATTGTGTATATTGTAACTTCCCCATTTATTGTGTATACCATAACTTCCTCAATGATTGTGTAACTTCCCCACTAATTATGTAACGTCCCCATTGATCGTGTAAATCTTTCCTTGTATCACATAAGTTTCTATGTATATTGTTTTGTAGGCTATATAAATAAGAGCATCCTGTCTGTATACAATTTGTCATATTTTACCCCTGTTCAATACAATTTCATATTACATTAACATTTTAAGTGTCATTGCGTACTGCTAATTTGCGTATGACTGAATTTACTTTGCTGATTTATACTGAGCTCTTTTTTATTGTCAAATATGATATATGTTTTTTCCATTTTCAGGCTATTCACAAGCGGACTGAATTTGTGTGTTAATTGAAATTGGGGAGTTGCCAAAGTGTAGATCCATTTGATTTTTCAAATCATGTGGGAACGACAGTAGAAGCTTGTACTCGCCAATCTTAATACTTTTGCTTCAGGATTTCATTATATGGAGAGGATATAGTGAAGGAAAAGCATAGAGTTAGAATAGAGTGGAAAATTATTTTTCTTTTAGTGCACTTGTTACTAAGTTTGATAAGTTCTTTCATTAAATATTGTATAGGCATGTTTTAGTTGTGTTCTCTTTGAATAAAGAATTGTATCTAATATATATGAAGAAGCCAATGTGCATGGAAAACTTCACCTTGGTAAAATTACCAATTGGGATAGTAGTTGATACTTTAAGAATTTAAAACTTCATAAATTTATCATTGTATCTCCTACAAAAAGCTTGTATTTTGAAAGATACTAACTAATTGATTATGTTCTCCTTGAAACAAATACTTAGTAATTGTATTTTGTAAATGCTACATAAGAGTAGTGTCAGCACAACCAGGTAATAAAGCTTCTACATAGGCATGTCTTTTTTTTGAGAAATTCTAAAAGTATAACTTAAAATTTCTCATTCATTAACATAGGTTTATAGACTGATTACATGTCATTGATAAGTAGTTGATTATTGTATTGTATAGACTGATTACATGTCATTGATAAGTAGTTGATTATTGTATTGTACACTTAAATTTATATAGCGTGTGCGTAGCACGCGCGAAGCACGTTATGAAAATTAGTATATATATCAAGAAAAATGATAATATAACACACTCTCAACGTACACTTTGGATGCACACCCTTGTCTTTTAGTCGTTTATGATATTTTGACAGATGTGGAGTCCACACCTGGGGAGACAAAAAGAGTCATAGATGGTTAAAAGACAATTGTGTGCGTCCAAAGTGTGTGTTGAAGTGGGTCATTTTACCATTTTTCCATATATCAATATGTATGCGTTTATTCCTACCAAAAAAAAATATATGTGTGCGTTTATTTCTTTATACATATCCTATACGTTTCATAATTTTCTTATTTTATATTGTACTTAATTATCAAGATACAAAATACAAGATAAATACTATTTCAAAAAAATATAAGATAAATACAAGCAATAGAATTTTTATTTTCCAAAAAATCAGTTATGGACTTTTTTCTGGTAGGAATTACGGACTCTTTTAAAAAAATCAGTTACCATTTTTTTTATAAATATATAATATTCTTGCGTATAATCGTTTGCTAATTATTTGTAATTTAATAAATTAAAAAGAAAAATTTGTCACCTCATAGATCGAAGATGCAATCCGCAGTACTCATTGGAGAAAATTTTCGGTATTGAGTGTGCATTTATACCTTATAATGTGGATGGCTCGAGAGTGATGACATGACAAACCAACTTTTGACACTTGATCATTGTAGTTATTTATTTTTTGCATCAAGATATGTGCATACATGTATCGAAATGCATTTAAAAGACTATATATATGGGTATTTTTTACCTTACCCATATATATGGATTGTGAGAGATATTTTTTGACCTGTATATGACTTGAAGGTTAACTTTTGATACTTTGAGGATCACACTTGACATCTATATATGGATTACATTTTGGTATGATTTCCACATGGGTAAGGTCAAAAATACCCAAAACAGCTTTAAAATTGTCCTATGTTGTAACGATCCGTTACCTTAAGCATGTGATTAGTTTTAATCCGAATATTAATTAATCCGAGTTGGGCTCGTGGTTAAGCCCGATTTATCTCGATTAACGTGTGCGTAGAATTGTGTGATGTATTGTGTTTGTTTGGTGTGTATTAGTATGTATAAACGAATAATCGGACCAATGATGAGACGCCTAATACCATGTGCGGGTCATGTGGACACACATGAGACGCGAAATAGCGTTGACGCTCGAGTGTGCTCGTTGACGTAAATTATGTAATTATAGGCATAAATATATATTTATATATATTATGGTTATATATATATATAAATATATATATTAAAATGGAAAATTAATAAATAAGGGTAAATGGTCGAGTGTCGAGTGATACACAGGGTCACGAGTGACACGCGTAGGAAGTACGGTGGTGTACACGCCTGAGGGTTCTTGTTGGCGAGCAAACCAGAATTTTAGGTGCGACATATTGATAAAGATATATTTATATATAAATTAGTATATATAAATATATAATTAAATCAGAAAAGGTGAAATTACCAAAAAGGGCTTTGATTTGTAAATGAAAAAGAGATAGACTTAAGGGCATTTTGGTAAAATGCCAAGCCTAAACCGCCCTCTCATGCGTTAAATTCGGAAAATGCAAAGAGGGATGGGGTGAGACGAAGGTCGAGACGAGGATGAGGAGAGAAAGGAGAGGGAGAACAAAGAGCTCGAGAGCAAGCTTGCTGGAGAGGGAACTCGAGACGTCGAGGACGCCGAGGTAAGGTTGTCACTGCGTGATAAGTGTTCATTTAGGCATTAGTTAGTATAGGTTATTAGGAGTAATTGGACTATAGTTATCCTATTTTATAATGATAAATGAATATTTTAGGAAATTAGTGATTTATTGAAATAATATGAAAATATATATCTAATTATATTTCATTTTTGTTTTTAGGAGTAACGGAGTGCACGGTTGGATTTGGGGCAAAAAAAACTCAAAATAGAGTATACACTTGCAGAAATCGAACACCGGAGGGTTTGTTTCCTGGTATACACTGAGTTGGGTAATTGAAGTTCAAAATAGGCCATGTGTCATGCGGAGATTGGTCCAACCGCGTCAATTTTTGGCACTGTTGCTGAGGGATTGGTTTTTCTTTCTTTCGTTTTTGTTGTATATTTATTTATTTATTTTTGTATATAGTCCCTTGTTTATAATATTTTTGCAGGAAATTTCTCAATGGCCTCCTGCTACCATAATTATGATCAATTCCAAGACTCATACTTTCATGGTATGAACGAGGTAGGTATGTCACATAATTGAGATCAATTTTCTAACTCGCAATCTTTTATGCAACAGATCGAGATTTGTGATTTTTGTGGGGAATACTTTCATCCCACATATGCTTGTCTTTATCATCCGAGGTATGGAAATCATTGCGGTTCTAGCTACGCATCGTCGCAACCCGATTTCTATATGTCTGGTCCAAGTCCACAGATTCCTCAACAAGAACGAAGAACCGTTGAAGACATTGAGAAAGATATGATCTCCGAATGGCTTTCTCCAAGCACCAATAAATACCCTTTTGACGATTAGAGTAATTCATCATATCAGCCTAACACATATAGTTCTATGCAGAATCAGCCTTCAAGGGATATAATAAGGTTTCTTTTAAAGATTGAGCAAGACATGAACCTCACCGAGCAAGAACTGGACCAATGGATTGAACAAAGGGATCAAGAAGCTGAAGAAGAAATAAAGTCAATTCTCAAGAAGATATCAGCTGAGATCATGAGTGCAATTCCATTGGAGAGTGTTAATGTGAATAAGGTTACACCAATTGAGGAATATTGGAGTGAACCAGAGGAAACAATTGAAGTTTCTTTATATGAGCCGAACATTAGCATTGCACAAAATGAAGCGTATGAAGCCAAGAAAGAAATTGATGTCATTTTAGAAAGGCAAGAGGAACCGCAAAAAGAGAGCAAGGAAGACCAACATCTGGTATTGGTGAAGCCACCCACCCTCCCATGCATATTTGTTAGATCTTACAAGGGGGTGGTCGTAAGGGAGCGTTCGCAAATTTTCTACACGGCTGACAACTTTGTGTCAGATGACCATGATTTGACTGATTCTTATGTGTTAGAGGTCCCGGATGAGCTCTTAAATCCGAAGGAGGGCATGTATGCTGAATTGTCCAAAGCTATAGATGCGTCATTCGTTGTCGACATCTCGAAAGGAGAGGGCATCACGTGATCATTCATAATAAGTCAAGCTAACGACTTTAACCAAAAGCGCTATTGGGAGGCAACCCAAGTTTTTTTTTTCTTTTATGTTTTTTTTAGTTTGCTTATTTTTATATTTGTTTAGTGTACTCACCATTATCCCGTTTTGACTATTTACAGGTGTTCGATATTTGTTTATTGAAGCACCAGAGTTGAGAGCTCGATATCACTGTTGAGGCTCCATGGTTCGTACATATGGTTAGTCTGATTAGGATCTGGTAAGTTTTAGGTTTTAGATTATTAGGTTAGTTTTTGAGTCTGCTGGAGGTAATTAGATGTATATTCCCTAGATTTCCTGAGTTTAGCATTTTTATCCCCGTGCTTCATATTTTATGAGATATTTTAGTCCATTAGGTTTTGCATATTCATTTTAGCAAGTCATTTCCCCATTACTTGTTTCTTTCACTTCCATGTTCTTTTCACCTCTTTTCCTTTCATTTTGTAATTGATATTCTCATTTTTGTTTTAAACCTTGAGGACAAGGTTTGAAATAAGTTTGGGGGTGTTTCAGGTATAGTGGAGTGTTTGGATGAATGGAATTAGCACATGACAGGTATGATTGTTTTATTATTTTTATGCGTATTTTATGGGTTTGGTAAGTTATGGTGGTGTTTTTCTTTTCTTTTCATCTCATTATCTTGTTATGACATGCTATGTATTGCAACATTTAGGTTAGTAGTAGTTTATATTAGTTTATGCATTTTTGTAAATATTTAGTTGCATTATTGAGTCTATGCATGTTTAGAATCATTTTGTTGCATGTAGAGTCGCCTAACACCTTGTTGAGTGTTTTTTTATTATGGATATGAGTTCAAATTAAGCTACTTTTGAGACTTGATCCCTTTTGCATATTAGGAGTTGTACTTAATTTAAAACGTTGTCCAACATCTTTGAGGTTGCTTATAAGAGAGCTAGTATGAAGTTTGGACATTGTGCTAGAGACTAAAGAGACATGCACTCCTATTTTGCAAGTTATCAGATTTCTAGGGTGCTAGAACGAAAATGTACCTTACTTGAGACATCAATTCATATGACTTAACCACTTTTTGGGGAATGATTGGACTTGAACATGCATTGGATGACTCGTTTGATTATAGTGTAAGTGAGAAGGGTCTACAAGAGTTTTCTAAAAAATTTAGAGAGTCCCACAGATTCCATAGGAAATGGAGCAGGGAATCTTGTGGTGGGAAAAAATGAGAAAAGCAGATTTCACAGGAAATGGAGCAGGGACCGCACTACTTTTAAAATTTTGGAGAAAATAGAGTGTATATACGCATAAAGGCGAAAGTTTATGAAAACTCTTTTAAATAAAAAGATTTGACCGAGTGCTTATAGCTAGATCAATTGAGTTATTCCAATGTATTGCTCCACATTTTCATATTTAAGTCTGATTATCTCTCAGGTGTGTGTAGTCTACATTTTATGGATAGTGAGTTGTATTTTTCGTTCATAGTTCCTTTTTCAGTGTTGATGCATTATTTATAAGAAATTCTGAACTTGTGTGCTATAATGTAGTGGCTCTGTAAAATCTTGAGTAGTTGAAGGCTTTTGTCTGGATTGATTCTGATTTTTGAAATGGTGATTTTCATTGATGTTTGAACTCCGTTTTCACATTATTTGACTCTAAACTTCTTTTGGGTGATGGTTACTTAAGCGGCATATTTAAATAAAAAAAGAACTCAAACTTGACTTGGTGAAAGGCATATAGGTTTGTTAGGATTAGTCATTGTAGTATAGGAGTAGAGTATATGTTTTCATTCACTCCTTTGCTCGGGACGAGCAAAGTCTAAGTGTGGGGGTGTTTGATAAGTGTTCATTTAGGCATTAGTTAGTATAAGTTATTAGGATAAATTGGACTATAGTTATCGTATTTTATAGTGATAAATGCATATTTTATGAAATTAGTGATTTATTGAAATAATATGAAAATATATATATCTAATTATATTTAATTTTCGTTTTTAGGAGAAACGGAGTGCACGGTTGGATCCAAGGCAAAAAATACTCAAAATAGAGTATTCACTTACATAAATCGGACACCGGAGGGTTTGCTTCCGGGTATACACTAAGTTGGGTAATTGGAGTTCGAAATAGGCCACGTGTCATACAGAGATTGGTCCAGCCGCGTCACTGGGGTTGTATTGTTGTTGTTCCAGGTTTTGTTGTTGATGTTGTTGCTTGGTTGTTGTTGTTGTTGAGTCGACATGTTGGGAGGAACTTGACCATGGCTGAGGTTGGAGATTCCCGGTCGAACCAATCCCAATTGAGAGAAAAAATTGATAAATAAATAAATAAAAATTGCAGAACAGCGAACACAGTTCGCATATTGAGGGAGACGATCCCTAAACCAGGCCAATTTGGCTTGGTTGAGCCGAACCCAGTCCAGGCTCGTTTTAAGGCCAAAAGAAAAAAAAAAAAGAAAATAAGAAAGAAAAAGGGAAAGAAATTATGGAAAAAAATCCAAAAAAATAGGAAAAAATATGGAAAAAATAGTATTTTGACAAAATAAATAGAAATTGAGGGATTTCTATGGAAAATGAGGAATTCGAAAGTTGGAAGAGACTTTATACCGGGGTTTTTACCTTGAAAAATGTGAAACGATCAAAATAAATTATAAACTAGGTCTTAAGATTTCGAATTCGAATAAGACCAGTTTAAGAGTGCTAATAAATAAGTATTAGACTTTAATTGATGACAGTTGGTTTATTTTAGGTAATGGTATGATGGAAAGAGGTTTGAAGACTCCAGAGAGTCTTACAAGTCGGTAAACATAGAAAAGCTCAGGATATGTAAGTGGGACTCATACTTCTTATCAATTATGCAATATAAATTAGTATTATTAGAGCACGTAGTGTTCAGGACTGGGAATAAGGAAATGTACCATGATTTGATTTTGTTTTGCACAAATTGTTTTGAAATGAAAAAAATGAATCCGGAAAGAGGTTTGACGGGATGGATCGGATTGGATCGGCCTGTGGTTTGGAACTGTGGTGGAGTTGCTAACCATCACCGTGCCCCCAGTGACTTGAGAATTATCCCGAACAATGCTTTTCATTTGAGTTGGCAGCTCATAAGTCATAAACCAATCAGATGAGCAGTGATTGGTTTAATGATGATGAGGGAGTGCGACTCTATGTTTTATGAGTTGGCAACACATTGACAAGAACTGGTTAGATGCCCAGTGACTAGTTCTCGAAGATGTGAGAGAGCGACTCAATTTAAATATTGAAATTGAAAGTACAAATCATGGGTACATTGCAATAGACAAATGGACTTGCATCTGTTTATATATTGATTATAATGATTTAAACGATCCTTTAAATATGCATTTATTACACGTTGTTATATATTATTCTTTGAATATTAATTGATAGTTGATGGTTAATATGAGAGTCACTTACTGAGTATGTAGGAGTTCACTCACCTAAACATTTTCAGGTAAGGATGTACGCTATGACTTGAAACTTAGCAAAGGAGAAGATCAAGAGTTTAGGATTTTCTCTACGGTGCAATGAGTTTTCCTATATATATATTACATTGCTTTATGATTTTGTAATAATCAAGGTAGGAATAAGAGCTCAATACCGATGCTCATGCCGATACTATATATCTTGTAATTTATCGAAAAAGTTTTAAATTTTCTGTTGCATTTGTTTTATTTTGTTATTTAATATCAAGATATACAGGTTGTCAGGAATTGGTAAAAGGTTGCTGACTCCAATTAGGTCCGATCTGGTTTACCAGGGCTTAATTAGGGTTTCAGGCCGAATATTCTCTAATTGAGGTTAGGAAATGTTACATATGTCCTGCACTCAGCACACTGGAGAGAATGCCCAACGCGCTGGGTTGTCGTCATTATCTCCCCAGAACTACCAGTGTGCTGGGCAGTCTATACCCAGAATTCCAACAGTCTAGAACTAGTTTCTAGCCTTCAAACACCACAACAACAACATCAAACACCATACCCACAACACCAAAACCAACCCTACACCAGTGGGTATACACTTCATATTCAAGACATCATTAAAACCCACAAAATTGGTACCAAAACATAGAGAAAGCAAAGGAGATTAGTGATCTAACCTTTGTTTATTGATTCAACACCTACAAGCTCCTCAAATAATCAAGTTAAATACTCAAAACCCTTACCTCTTCTTTCATTTTTGTCCAACAGTGAGAAGGAAGAGAGAAAAGTGGTCAAAAGTCCACATTCGTATATATATATATATATATATCCAACTTCATCTCCACCCACTCCAATCTCAAGGTCTTATTTGATGGCCTAGATGAGGTCAAAAGGTCCTCATAAAATGCCAAAATTGACTTCTATATCACTTTGTCCCTATCAATTTGTGTCACCAATTATGTGCACTCCGAGCTTTCTAATACCTGACTCCGAACCTCGACCCGTGCCATTTGTGCACAACAACAGTACCAACCGCCTCAACCTCATTTTATATTAATTATTTAATAAATTTTATCATTTATTATGTGTATCTAGTCCCCCGCCCTAGTGTACTAGTTATTTACCACTCAGTACACGTCTATGCGCCAGTCGCGGCGAAAACGCGTCATACCATCTCACTCGTCAATGGACGATATAAACACACATATTGCGATGTAAATTGAACATATACATCGCAATTACACAACAAAAAGCACACAAAACGGATTGTATACCTAATCCGGGCGTGCTCCGGCCTCATTGTGGGACCTGCGAACGTCAGCGCTGGCGTCCACGTCTGCAATGACGTCATAAATAACAACAGTTATAAATTGGGCCGTTACAATATATATAGGAAAATTCTATAATAGTGACCAAATATATACCATGCCATGGGTACTTCTCGTGGTAGTAGTACCTATATATATGTGTGTGTGTGTGTGTGATAAGTGAGTTGTCCTTGCATTTTCTTGCTTAGAGCTTTTTTTAGAGAGAAATTTTGGCCCTCTTAAAGTTGGAGGCTGCGTTCGCCCCTATTTGTGTCATATCATTTTCATAATATAAATTCATATTATCATTTGAGAGAGTTTTTTTGTTGGAATGTCTATTCTATTTTACGTGTCTCACATTTACGCCAATCCACTGCCCCCATTGGAGATTCACTCATGCAGTAGTTGGACTAGTTCGTACTTAATTCAAACACCATTATAGGCAATTAAACATACAAATTAAAAACTAATTCAAATTAACTTAATATCGAAGCATTAGACATAAAAGAAAGGAGATTTCAGGCGTGACAAATGATTTCCGTTCTTTCATTTCTGATTTGAAAGACTGAACAGTCATTCATTCCGATATTTCATATCATGCCTAAACTTTTAAAGATACTGTTGATCATACAATAATGAAAAGGTGCACATATACTTTCAAAGGTCAAAATTGTTTGCAATCAACAACCTGTAATAATGTTCCACGCACCACTACCCGATAATTCATGGAAATTTGTTTGTTACGCTACTGCTAATCATTTCTCTAAAATATTCCCATGAAGTTTGTTGAAACCCACATTTTGTCACGTTTTACCAATACACACCTTTATACTATGGAAAATTTTCCATAACTGATCCACTCAGAAACCGTTTAATAAACACGTGTACATATATGTATCTTGAGGTATGTCAAATGCTTATTGAGTGGCTCAAATCCCATCTCCATGTTCAAAGTGGGTAGTTATCCCTAACATCTTTGCCAATCGAGATAGGCATTTAGTGGATCTAAGCTGAGATAGGTAGGTTCATTGAGTGGATCCGTCAACATGATGTACCTCGAGATGTACATGAGGCACATTGGATGGTTGTAGACCTATAATTAGTGTGGCTATCTAAGTGCTATAAGTGGGCTAGAAAATTATTTTCTTTTTTTAGGATATGAATTTTACAAAAGAACAAAAGGGAAATGGTATAGCAGCAACAAAAACGGATTTCAATTTTTGCTAAAATGAATCTTATTTTTATATTTTTACTTCATGTACCTCACTTTTTACTTAGTTTACCTCACTATTATTCTTAAAATTTGAAAAATATTCTTGCTCACCGAATTACTCAAATTTCACTTTTGAAGAACGTCCGTGGGTTTCAGACGAACCGAGCCGACGCCTCTGAAGAGGTTTTGGATACATACGGTTGGTTCCTCTAAAGATGTTTCGGATACACAAGGTCGATACCTCTTTAGAGGTCTCGATCGACTCCAACTGATAATGCGAAGATAATTCAGTCTCAGTGGACGACGGAGGGATCCAGACAGAACCTCTTCAAATGTGTTGGCCTTGTGTGTCCGACAACCGAGGCCAATGCGATTCCATAACCTGGCCCACCAGCACCAGTTGCGTCCATCCACCATTTAATCATTATTAGCCTCAATTAACAACAATTTACTGTTTAAATTCTTAATGAACTCAAGTCATCTATTATAATATCGTTTCAAACCTTAATAATATCAGGAGAAGTCTTAAAAACATGACAAATAAAATATTAAACATCAAAGTCGTGCCATAAACTTAGATACCTAGTGTGGAAAACCCAAATGTTAACATATATCAAGAAATATATCTCAAATGTTACAATATATCAAAATACATGGTCCTGAAGTGTATCACAAACCCAGTCCCCAAAATGAAAACGAAATATATATATATAATACAAACATACAATTTGGGTTCAATGTCTCTGAATCACAAGTACTTTGCAAGCTTGCCCTTGCCACGACTTGTACTCACATCATCACTCAAACCATCACAAAAGGCAGATGACGAATCCAGAGTGAGTATTTCCAAGGAAATTAAATGAGCAATACTGAAAGTAAATACTGAAATTTAAACAAATCTATTAAATAAACTTGCGGAAATAAATACAAACAATTGTGATCATCGCATGGATAAATAATAGTGAAAGCTCAAAGTGTGTTCCTAAAGTCTAGGGTCAAACTAGTGTCATACTTCAGACTCTTCTACAGAATACTGCCAGTGAGTACCACTCAAACAAGGTCAGTATTTGGATCTGCTAGGTGGTTGGCGTAGAACTTATGACGCACCTACACGTGCCCTGACACAACACTCAGGTTGAACTATTCATCGAGATCTCTGACAGAAGTGCTATGGCCTAGTGGACATACACACCAGAATAGTACGGAGGGAGAGCTTCAAGATCCGTTCATTTAAAACTAGAACCAATAATAGAATATTAAAAGACAATTTGAATTCAAAAAGCTAAAATAAGTAAATGCTCAAGAAATTTCAGTTGAGATACTACACACCTTAAACCGTATTCCACGCCAAAAACTAACCCTCGGTCTGGCTCCGCGAATCCCCGATATTCAAATTATCATCCGAAATGACCTATTTCCATTTATAATTGATTTTTAGTCAATTGAATGTATTTTATGTCATTTAGTTAGGCTTTAAACTCATTTTCTTCAAAAATACACTTATTTTGTTCTGGCAGCAGGGGTGGAGCGCGCTTCGGTTCTTCACAGGAGGCTGTTCAGAATGTGGAGCGCTCTCCCAAGCATGAGAGTCCTTCCTTAATCCCAGTCGACCCCATCATCACCTCGTGGTGGATTCACAACACTTCTCAAAAGCTAGGGGCACATTTATATATCATTAAACATCATCAAAACACAAAATCAACACAAACTTTCCAAAAATCCCATTTCATGAATTTCAACCAAACTTTGAAAACCAACTTATAAACCAACAACACCTTCATATTTATCACCAAAACCACACCATCAACTCCACAAAACCAGTTGCAAAACACTCCAATCCCGGATCAACACCAACATGCTTAAAATGACAACCAAAAGAGAGAAAATGAGGAGATGATCAAAGATCTAACCTTTGTTGAATCAACAAGCACTCCAAATCACCAATTAAAGAGGTTCAAACCATTGTCTCTAACTCTAATTTTCGGATTCAATATATGGAAGAGAGAGAAAAGGTGGTGAGGGTGATTTAGTCAACAAATATATATCCCCATTTGATCTCTTATCACCAACAAATCCCTATGCCCATCTCTTGGTCACTATTTAGCCTATTTTCCAGCCAATGCGACTCAAAATGTGACACACTTGCACAATCTCTTTTGTTCTCGTCACCTAAAGTACCATTTTCGACATCCTAACGCCCAGTTTCGCACCACGATATGCTACATAAATGCACTACCGTTGTACTAAACCTCGAATAGGCGTAACATATTAGTCATTTAATTCATTTTCATGTGTGTACTATTTCCCCCGGCCAAGTATTTTACCTTTTAGCCTAGTCGGTACCCACGTCGACACGCATATCGAGGCGAATACTTATCACAGTCTCACACACCAATTACAATGTACTCACACATCGCGATGCCGTTTAATTTTTTTGAACATAAACATCGCAAATTAGACAAATCAACACATAAAATAACTATTTACCTAACTCTAGGTGCACTTTAGCCTAATCGCAGGTGTGTCTGAGCTGTTACACATATAGTTTTGCTCGGATTTAAATTGTTGATGAATGCGATTTGAGAGAGAGAAAGAGAGAGAGGTGAGTCGGATATGTATGAGTGAGGTGAGTAGACTATGAGTCAGTAAAAACATTTTTATATAAAAGACTTTGTATGACTAATCATTGTCAAGCATGGCTCTTACATTGAGTGATAATATCAAGCATGGCTCTTACTTGCATCCATATCCAATGTACTCATTATTTCATGTGTTGTCAACATTGCTTGTAAACAGTTGTATGGCATGTGATATATGTGTAACTTGTAAACATTGTCTTAGTACATTTATCATCATCACCAAAGGGCCTATATAAAGGGTATCAACCTCATTGTAAAAACACACCAAGTTGTATACAACTTCTCATTTCAACTCTCTTATTTCTCCTCTTCTACTTTATAGTTGTAGTTCTTTATAATTATTTGTAGTAGTAAAAGTTAGTAATTCTTCTACTTTCCTTCTCTAATTCTAGTAAGTTTCATTTCAATTTAGAACAGACACAACTTATTTTAAATTGTTGCGAGATATTTATTCGAGATGGGGCCCTGACCTGGTCCGATTCCAGGGCAAGGTGGCGAAGCAAAAGTGCCGGCCGAATAGAACTCTAACACGTGGAATTGGAACGACTTTGCTTCGAAACATCAACGATGCTAATTGGATCCAGTTTTATCGTTCTGGAGATTCCCATCTGGCATAGATTAGAAGCAACGCAAGCCTACATATCGTATGTTTGAGGCGTTAAGCTGACCCAGTTGTTTAGCCTAGCCGAAGTGTTTTAGCCGAGTATCGGCTCTCCTTATGGATTCTAGGAGTATAGTACCATCGCGCGTCATTACGTTACGCGTGGTGCACATGCATGACGCATGCGACGATAAAATACAATAACAGAGTTTTTTTTTTTATTTTTTTTATTGGCACTTATAACGGATTTGTTTCTTGAGTCAATAATCAGTAAAGTAATTACTGAAAACAAAAAATAGTAATACAGATCGCTAAAAAAGGTCTTTTTTTAAGAAAAAAAAATTTTCATTAATCATTAATGATTCGGTAATAAAATAAAAAGTTCATTGATTCGCTAATCTTATTTGTTCAAAAGAACTATCATTACTTTGACGGTAAATACGATTGTAAAATTGAATTAGTTTGACAATCAGAGATTGCTCTCTGTAACATTTCAAACCTATGACAATATACAAATACTCGCTAGAACTACATAACGAATAATAAAACTTCCTGAAGAGGAAAAAAACCTTAAAACTTCTCGACAAGAGAAGACTAAATCAAGAATTTCAACAAAGGAAAAAGAAATTACTTAAAAATCAAACTAAAAATAAGGACCAACGTAATAGTCGCACATATCCAAAAACAAACGTTGAGGAAGATATACCGCAACAAGTAGATTCAATCTTCATAAATCTAAAAAAATTTGTACTTTATTGAACACATAAAATACGAAAAAGATAAAGATTATTAGAATCACCGCCAATCAAAAGAGAAGATCAGCGGTGGTTCACGATCTTGAATGAAGAGAGAATTTTAAGAGAAATTGGTAATCCATTATCTCATGAAGTTTCCTTTTTCATCCCATATTTTAAAAATAAAATTTTGACAAGATTGAGGAGCTATTTTGCTCGTTCTTTACATCGACCTTTGTTACTTCATAGCAAAAAATAAAAAATAAAAAATAAAAAAAAACTCAACTCAATTGAATTAGTTGCCGGTAAAGATAAAATATAATTGGCGGCTAAATAAAAAATCAGATCCTGTAAATTGTAATTCAACACCAAATATGTAGAATTATATAGCAATGTAATAACTGAAAGGGATAATCAGCTTCATTCCTATCATTGGTAGAATTAGTCTTGCCTAGATGTAGAGGGTTGAAAAAGATTCGACAGTGTTTCACCGTGGATTAGTCAGCGATCAGTGACGGACACAAAAAATAGTCTCATGTTTAATGAAGTTTAGAAAATTATAGGCCGTGATTGATTAGGCCGTATGCGTGGGATGGAGCCGCGGAGCGAAGAAACGACGTTAATTGGGATATAGATAAGCCGAAGTTAGTTGGTTTGTTTGTTGGTTGTTTTCGTTTGTCCTTCTCGCCCTCGCGAGTGTGTGTGTGCGCGCGTGTTGTTGGTCCGATGGCGACGACACACCGGATCTCCATTTATAAGAAGATCACATTCATCGACTCGATTGACTTGTTGGATTTACCATGATTGATTGATGATTAGGGCACCCAATCGCAATCGACGCGGAGGAGCATTTCGATCGATCGATGCCCCAATTAGGGCTCATTTCTGTCGTCATCCAATTCTGTTTCCATCGATGGGGGTTAGCAAGGATTTGATTCCACACGAGTGATTGGGATTTCGAGAACGATAACTAGGGCTTCGTGCGCGCTCAAATTGGAGGAGTTTGTTTGATTCATTCATTGATTCATTCACAGGAATGACGATGACGACGACGATGAATTGGGAAGATTCGTGTGTTAAAGGGGGATTTTTGTGAGGGTTTGTTGTCGATTGATTGAATTGGGAATCTTGTGATTGCTCTTCCCGAGGTAGTGCTTCCTTCTCTCTCTCTCTCTCTCTCTCTCTCTCTCTCTCTCTCTCTCTCTCTCTCTCTCTCTCTTAAATTTGGTTCTCTTTTCCGTTTAATTCTACTTCAATCGTTGATGGCTAGTGTTATTGGGGGAAAAGATTGTAACTTGATCACGTAAGAAACTAAATTGGTTAAAATTGGTGATGATGGAGTCTTTATCTGTTTCAATTTCTGCTCATTTGAGTAGTAGCATTGTCAATTTCTGTTTCCTCCTTTCTTTTCTAGGGTTTATTATATGCCTAAATAGAGAAATTCTCAAATGTTACTTGTTCATAGATCACGTCGTAAAAATAGAAATTCTCAAACGTCCTAAACTTACTTAATTTGCATTTGAAAGTGTTTTAGAATCTCAAATATATGCGAAAGGTGGAATTTTTTTTGGATAATTCTGCATTGCCCTGCTTACGGGATTGCTTGTCATTTTGTTAATTATTATATTTATTTGATTTTTGATCCATCTTTATTGGATGCTTTTCAAAAGACGATCATTATGTTTACTCTGGCTTGTGTTAGAAACCTCTTAGTGCATTTCATCATGAATTTTATTTGGAGAAAAGGAGAGTTTTTGTGCCAAATTTATCTTTTTCTGGTGGTGTGAAAATGATGAACTTGAAAAGAACTAATATGGCGTGACGGGCTTTTTGAAAATTTGCAGGGAAATGGCCACTTATGTGGATCCGCCTAATGGGGTTAGGTCCCAAGGAAAACACTACTACTCCATGTGGCAAACCTTGTTTGAAATAGACACAAAGTATGTGCCTATCAAGCCTATTGGGAGAGGAGCCTATGGCATTGTTTGCTCTTCTTTGAACAGAGAAACTCATGAGAAAGTTGCAATTAAAAAGATCAATAATGCTTTTGAGAACCGTGTTGATGCATTGAGGACTCTGAGAGAACTAAAGCTTCTACGCCACCTCCGACATGAAAACGTGATTGGCTTGAAGGATGTTATGATGCCTAGCCAGAGAAAGGGCTTCAAGGATGTGTATCTGGTTTATGAACTAATGGATACAGATCTGCATCAGATCATAAAGTCCTCTCAAGCACTTTCAAATGATCATTGCCAATATTTCTTGTTCCAGGTACCCATTTTCTCATGACGTTATTGTATTGGTTTTGTCAATGCAATGAGTTATGCTGCTTGCTAATGCTCTCTGTTATTGGTAGAAATGCCTTGAATAGGTTATTATACGAAGTTCTGTTTTATGGAATTTGGTTGTTTCTTTTTTTTTTTTAATTATTTGCAACCTTGTAAGTCCCAATTAATTTGGGACTGAGGCTATTGTAAATACTGACATAAAAGGTCTAGAAATTTATTATATGCTGGCCAAATTCGCATGTAGTATTCTTGGAGAGAAATCTTGGAACTTAAAGAATAGGTTTAGTTTGTATTACCAGGATTTGTAGGCTATGCGAATACTATCTGCAGTGATGACATGTGCATTATCGACCTGGATTTGCTGTAATTTTGTGTGTACTTTTCCCCACGACATGCATATTAGTATCTCTTATGGTACAGGGACCAAACAAATAGAAAGGTTGTCTAGATGAGGTGTAAGAAAGGGGACAATAGAAGGAAATGCTAGAGAAAATGGAGGTTCCACACTTCCACCCTATCTCAGAGTAACATTGTTGATGTAGTTGACAAGGTGGGAACTGCCAAAGACTTTTATTGTTAGATCTTATTGAAGAAGAGTTGGACAAACTTTAATGTGTTTATATGTCCATTGGTATTTACATGTCTGATAAAAAATATTGGTGTTTACATTTAATGCCCGCCTTTTCTCTTAGAGCTGCTGTGGTTCATTCTTCAATAATATACTCTTAGAACTCATCCCGAGAACTTAGTTCATGCTATCCACATGTGGTTTCATGCACTTTTAACCCCCCACCCCCACACACGCAACTCTATAACTTTTAAATATGATAAAAGCTGAATATTAAATGCTTTAAAGTGATTTCATTCATCCAAAAAGCATGCTATTATTTTACTTTTCATTGTGTGTTGAATACTATGATTTACACCATTTAATCAGAGCTTATTTCAGTTTTGGATCATCTGATGGTTTTTTTTCTTGCTATTATGCTCAAAATTTGTCTTAATTGCCATGGATACCTGGTGCACCAGTCTTGTGTCTACTGTGCGACTTCATTAAGGCATTTTTGTGTGCTTCTGAATGCATCTTAGTCTAAGGAGAATACCTTTATTTCTATCAATTTCTTGCATTTGTTAATATATTCTTAAACTTTATGCAATTTATTTGTATTTGTTAAAAAGTCTTAAGAACCACTGGCTCTACATGTAAAGCTATAGCTATCACAAAGGTTCAGCCTGTTAGTATACTTAGTATCAAGCAAGTAAACATTTCCCCTTCTGCGCACGATGACACTTAGGTCAAGGAGTTTTGATAGGCAAGAGGCAACCAATACTCAGAAATGAGTGGAACATGGAAAAGCTTTAAAAGATGTTTGAATGGAAGATCAATAAGATAAGACCTTTATGTACCCAAAAAAAATTAAGATAAGACCTTTCATGCTAGTAACCATTTGATGTAAAAGAGTAGGTTCTAAGAACTGGCTTCAATTATGAACGTTTTTTTTGTTTTAGTGAAAAGCAGAGTTCACCTAATTCGCAAACATTTAGAAGTTAGAAGGTATTGTCTATGATTTTACAAAGACTTTAGATTGTTGTTGCATGGTGTAAAAAGACAGGTTATCTTATTATGCATACATCAACATGCATATTTTTTGACTTCGTAAAGTTTTGCGTCTACTGCTTCTGATATGAATTTGATTAGTTTTGAGATGTTTTGGAGTTCATGTGAATTTTGTATTATCATAATTGTCACAAAGTAACTGGGCAAATATACACGTGCGTCTCTGCCATTTCATGATGCAGTAAAGAAATATGAATTATACAACTATGAATAATAAATAAACAATCTTTCCTCAAAGAAAAAGGAGAAAATCTAATTCATATGGGTTTTCTGAAACTCAGTTGTTGCGAGGCCTGAAGTACCTCCATTCTGCAAATATCCTTCATCGGGACCTGAAGCCTGGAAATCTCCTTGTCAATGCAAACTGTGATCTGAAGATCTGCGACTTTGGGCTGGCACGTACTAGTGGCGGTAAGGGTCAGTTCATGACTGAATATGTTGTTACCCGCTGGTACCGTGCCCCTGAACTCCTTCTATGTTGCGACAACTATGGTACCTCAATTGATGTGTGGTCGGTTGGATGCATCTTTGCTGAGCTCCTTGGACGGAAACCTATCTTTCCCGGGACTGAATGCCTCAACCAGCTAAAATTAATTATCAACGTTCTTGGTAGCCAGAGTGAAGTAGATCTTGAATTCATTGACAATCCAAAGGCTCGCAAGTACATTAAATCACTCCTTTATTCTCCTCGGACACCTTTTGCCCGCCTATACCCAAATGCCAATCCGATGGCTATTGATCTTTTAGAGAGGATGCTCGTGTTTGATCCTACAAAGAGGATTAGCGTCACCGAAGCCCTCCAACACCCTTACATGTCTGCTCTCTATGATCCAAATTGCAACCCTCCTGCACAGGTCCCAATTGATCTTGACATAGATGAGGATCTAGGAGAAGAAATGATCAGGGAAATGATGTGGAATGAAATGCTTCATTACCACCCAGAAGCCGCCTCAGTCAATGTATAGGCTTGTTAGTTCATGCCTTGTCACTTTGCCACTGAGAAGCCAAAGAAGCCGTTTTCGCTTGTTGTCATAAGATCCTTGTTTCTGTGAGACTGCCACGCTCTCTTTTTCCTTAAGTTTCTACCTATATATAGATATTTATATGTATCACTAGAAAAGCTCGAATCTAGGTTTGAGTTGTCATATGGATGGGAATTATCGAAACCTGTCTATGAGTTGTAGTATCAAGAGTTGTAGGTTTACCTGTTAGATGGCTTCCTTAAAATGTACATGTATTATGGTTGTGTTGTAACTTGGTCTAAGACTTGCTGTTTGTTTTTCCTTAGAGGTATGACTACGTAACGTAATGAAGGCAGAATTAGCTTGTTCTTCCCTTGTGAATTTTTTTTTGCGCCGTACTTAGTTGAACCGAAAAACAGCTAGTGCATGTCAGTATCTTTTATTCTGGAAGCTCGTTTTATCTCTGAGAACTGTATCTGTATGATCTCCCTATGATTTATGACCTATTTTTCAATGTATGATTTCAGCTGTTCTTGAACATACACTGAACATTTGCAGTTGTTGGCAATGATTTAAAATTTGTGGTAGTGCACTCTTTGAAATTGCAAGCTACATTTTGTCTCTTTTGTTAATCATTTCCACATGAAAGGTGTTCAAGGTCAAGTATATTGAGCACTTCTCTATATATCTGCTAAAATTCAGCCCTGTTAGATAGCATTTGCAGAGTTACTGGTGTTTATGCAATTTGAACTTTAGAGAGACCTTGAATGTTCCTATCCAATGTACATAAAGTTGCAGTTCCAAGTACCTTTCATGTTCTACAAATCATGGAAAATGCTAGAGTGACGTACTTTTGACACAATCGATTGACACAGTCGTTGCTGTCTCATAGACACACGCCAAAATTTGTGTGCTCAAATCTCGGTGGATGATTCAAGAGACACCAACAATTGCGTTAAACGACTTTGTCAAAATACGCCGCCTTAGCACTTTCCATTAATCAATGTCACTGTTTCCACCATGAATTTGTAGTCTCTTTCATGCACTTCAAAGAAAATTTCAGTTTTGATGCGTTAGTCTTAGTTCATGATACTTTGATTTGTCAATTGTGACCACTTATCCAAATAGTTCCTTAGCTGATCAGTAATCAAACGAAATAAATCTATAGTAGTCTCTTGTCAGAAAAAGAAGTCCAGTGCAGTCAAAATCAACAAGTAGCAAGTAAAGCAATCTCACAAAACCAATAAGTAGACAACCAATGGTGGGCTTTTTTGCCTTGTTCAAGTGCCTTCAAAAGTCGAAGATTTTAATTAATTTGTAGTGTATACTTATCAATGATGTTAGTAAGTGAGAACTACTCAGTCGACAATATAAAGTAAAGGGGGGGATGTATTGGAGGCTGCTCTGCATGAACTTGGCTCAATTCAATTGTTCTCAAAAGATTTTATAGCCCAATCTTTTGACTTCTGCACATACTTGTGCCCACGTTTATGTCTTTGTTCATCAAATATGAGCTTAATATGCGTACTTTTATATCATAGGCTTTGTCTCTGTTAGGCTTGTCTTTAGTCCTGTTGATGCATGGGTTTGTATAATTAAACTAGCTAGGTTTCGGTGTTTTTTGTCCTTATCAAAAGAAGGGCAGGCGCATTTTGATTTAATTTTTGAATAATTCTCTGGACAGACAGATGAGACATGAGATCTCTTCAGATTGCACCTAAAGAGCCTGTCTCTCTTTTTTTTTAATAATTGTGGATGTTCAAACTTTTTTGGCTTATTATTTTTCATGAAAGTTAGTTGAGCACTCTAATCCCATGTCTCAGGAATCATTCTTCTAATTTGATTAAATGCCATGAGGCACTTCGTATATTCATGGTTAAGACAAATGGTTAAGACAATATACATTGTTCACATTGCACATTTTTCTTGCGAGTTACCAAACATTGCCTAGCTGCAATAATTGTTTGATCGCTTGCGCCTCTTTGAGTACGTAGATTCAAATTTTCTAATTTTTCGATGAAATAATCATGGGTACTTCTACAAGCGTATGTCTCAATATATGTCTAAAGGACTTCAACAACTATGCAGCAAGTATTGAATGCATTCATATATTTGACTTTAAAAAGGTTTCTCTGTTTTTTGCTCTCCCTCCTCAGCTAAAACAGTGACAACCAAGGGGCATGGAATAATTAGATGCCCAAACCCCAAGGCTTCCAATGGCTTCAGCCATCACACACTCTTTGAAAAGTGGAAAAGAGAAGATCTCTCTTGCACATAAGAAACAAATATTTGTTGCAATGGGCAACAGCTAGCAAAGAAACAAAAGGGATCACAGAACAGGTGGGCTCACTATATTCAGAGTAAACTCCAAATCAATTAGTGTTGGCTGTCATCTATGGCTACTTCTCATGTACAATTTGGCCGCTATTGGTGCAGTCTCCTGGTGTTGTTTAACATATGTATATGCAACATATCATGATTTCAACTCTTATAATGGATGCCTAACTTTGCTCAAAAAAAGCTGTACAAGTAAGAAACAAGTGCCAATTGTGATGAGGGATTAATTAGGATCACTAGTGAGTACCCATTTTTCCCTTTCAACTTACAGGTGTAGTGCCATATAAAAGGCAAATTTTCTCTAACTATTTCTTAAGATGCATCTATGATATGTACTAGTTGTTGTTGCTTTCATGCATTATAATGGTTTGGAAAGTGTCGAGGGACGTGCAGACTGAAATATAGTCCCGTATGATTATATATTAATTAGGAACGACTTCAGTGGGTCTATCTTCAAACGTGTCTAGGGTCTTTTACCATACATTTGTTTGAGCACAAAGTTAATTATAGTACTGTTATGAAAGGCAAGTGAATTGAAGTGGGGCATGCAAAAGGGTAGGCAGATCAAATGTTTAGGGACTCTTCGATGAGACTAAAAAGCAGAGGAAGCGTTGGGAAGCGTTG
This sequence comes from Stephania japonica, assembly GCA_039657345.1. Classification (NCBI taxonomy): domain Eukaryota; kingdom Viridiplantae; phylum Streptophyta; class Magnoliopsida; order Ranunculales; family Menispermaceae; genus Stephania; species Stephania japonica. The sequence goes on along the minus strand of CM077559.1, from coordinate 8,172,510 downwards.
GCTATGAGAGACTAGTAGTCCTTTAAAGTGCTAGAAAGTACTGCTATAGTTTCTTAATCAAAGCAGATATATGAGCATATTGGCTCTTAAAGCTACGGTTGAAGTGAAACTCCTGTAAACCTTCAACAAGAAGATTTGTAATAATTGGTAACAATGCACATGTATACGTACATTACACTTGCACACAATGAGGCGTGTACACCATATGTCCTACTTCATAAAGTGTGGTGGGTCGGGACGTAGCCAAACGTTGACGAGGGGGGGGCCAACTTCAATATAGTAAAGTTTGAGTTTTCTTAGATTAATTGTCGAACAACTTATAAATTTACTCAATTTTAAAGATTAATATATTATTTTACCTTATTTTATATTAAATTAGATAAGTAAAATTGAATCTCAAATTTTACCTAATTGTCAACACAAAGCTCTAAATTCAGTATTGTCAGGCTCTATTTAAGTTGTATAGAGACACTAGCAGAAGGGCATAGGTCTAACATTTTTTTTCTTGATTATCTAAAACTTGTTAAATAATTTTAAAATTAATTAATATAAGTGTATGAAATCAATTCTATACTAGTCTAAAAGAAAGGAAAAGTAGTTGTACAAGTAATAACTTTCTCTTAGCATAAATTAATTATTAAAGGTCTTTTGTATGAAAATCGAAAATAATAAAAGTATATGAATTAAAAAATTAAAAGAAAATAATTTGCAAGAAATATTTAATATGTGGTGAAAAAACTTTTAATCGGTATAGTATGTAGTTGTCAAATAAACAAAAGAAAATAATATAGTAGGCATGTATATTTATGAGTAGGTTGTAACAATGTGCACATCTATTATGGGTGATGATGTGGTTTTTAAACTAATAATTAAGGTGTTATCTCTTTAAATTTTAAGTTAAAAGTTAAATTGAGATAAAAATTTAACCATCTACAAAGGTGATGAAATAATAATAAATTTCAAAATATTTTTAATGTGTAAATCCTCTTAACTAATTAATTGACACATTAAAAAAATATTATTAATATTGAAATTTGCGTAAGTCTTCTCTCCTCTAAAAAACTAAATTTTTTTTATTCACTTTTGTGATTTTTGTTCTTGAACCACCATCGATCCTCTCAACGATCGGCGGTGGTTCCAATCAAATCCATTTGGCTCTTTGCTCATTCAATAAACAACATATCTAATCAGATTTGTAGAGATTGACCCATCCTTGTTGCGGCGCATCTTCATCAACGGTGTTGCGTGGATTTGTGCGGTGCGCCGGATTGATTTGGCTTTAGTTTTTACTTTATTGTTAGTTTTCTTCCCTAGTTAGAAGTCTTTGATTTGTCTTCTCCTTATTAGAAAGTTTTAGGTCTTCTCCTTGTTGGGAAGTTTTATTATTCGTTTTGTGGTTCTAGTACTTTTGGATATTCTCATGAGTTTCAACGTTGTAGAGAGCACTCCTTGATTGCTAAACTGTTTCAATTTCGAAAAAAAAAGCTAAATTAATGAGAGTTTGTTTGGCCAAATAGGATTAGTGAATCAATGTACTTGATTCTATGTCTGATCCCGTATTGAGCCACGAATGATTAATGAAATTTTGATTTCTCTTAAAAAAAAATTCAAAATGTTAGAATATAATAACAAAAAATGCAAAAGATTAAGATATTTTAACCATTTAAGTCTATTTTCTCGTTCTCCAATTCTTCTTTGGTCGAGAGAATTATGTTATTATTTTCGTAACATTTAGAAACAGACATTGTAAAAAAATTTGGTAGTGAATGACACATCATTAATTCATTACCATAGTCCGAGATGGTTAAGCCAGGCACCCTAACTCTATAGTGTAGCTATACTTAGAGATAAACTAATATATTTGAAATTAGATAACAAGATTTCAGTTACCATGACCCATCTATTTCTATGTAAGTATTAAAGCAAGTGAAATATCAAACTCCACATCTAACTTGATCCACTTAGGCTCTCTACTATAATTGTTTCAGAATGTTCATTGCAATTACTGACCTCTTCGTGATCTTGAAATCAATAGAAAATTAAACTTTAAAAAATCATTAACTTTTATCCTTCTTTTCCTAATTTATATGAGAAGAAATGGTCATTACAAACACAAAAGTTAGGTTTGAGAATTTGTTTAGTCTACCTAGTATAAGAAAATGCTTTACTTGGTCTGAGTACCTAACAATTAAAGCATAAATTTTAAAATACGTGGATTCATTTATAAAAAAAAAGTATTAATTTGTTATAGGAAAATTTAAACTTAAAAATGTATTGTTTAAAAAAAAAAACATAAAAATGTATTAAAATTTTTTTGAAAAAAATAAAAGAAAATGTATTATATAGTCAATCTTAAATACATCAATGTGTACATTTAACCATGTCATACTGCCTACTATATATGTATTAGTAATTCAGTGGAACTGCTCCTCCATGTCATTGGGAACTTTTAAGCTTTGCCCTAGAAAAGAAAAGAATATCCTAGTGCTTTCCAAGGGTGTTAAACACGTGGCAGTATCATTGGGTCCAAACAAGAACACATACATTATAAACACATACATAATTTTTGTTCTTGTAATTAAGAAAGTTGAAAGGTAACCCTAATATAGAAAACAGTGCCTTGAAAGCGAAGTCAGTGGTTTCTCCTTTAACATTTTATTGGCCATCTTTATCCTCTCTTTCTTTCTTTCGTTTAGTATTTTTTTTCCTTTTTGTACCATAAAGACCAAACAAGAAGGCTACTGTATCCATTCAAGTTTTCTTTCCTAGTCAAATAAATGGTTGATGGAACTATTAGCAAATAAAAATGGTTGATGGAACTAATCAAATTGGTTTACCTGCTAAAGATTTGCATTTTAATCGGATGATTTTTCTTGATAAGCAGATTAATAAGTCATACTGTATCGATGACTACTGATTGCTTAATTATTACATCCTCACACTAAGTTTTTTATTTTTTAGCTACTCTACTTCTTTCTTTTTTAAAATTTTTTTAAATGGTTTCCTAAATTAGAACACTATATTCACTTTGATTAAACATCAAATTCTCTTAAGAAAAAGTTGTTTTGATGTTCAAAGCAAGTGTCATGTGTGCTCGTGTTACATTCTAAAGTTAAATCTTCAAGGATATATATAAAAAGTGGGCAATAGTATGTTAATGGCAAAAGAGAACACTATATGTCATGTCAATTTAATCTTTTTTGTGAAGGTTATTTTAGTCTAGTAAGAGAATAATCTAGATTAGTCTTTAACCAATGCTGGAGCCATAAATTTTTAAAGTCAAATGATTAAAGAAATTTTAAACGAACTAAACCAATAGGCGTTTAAAGCACTTGGTATATGTTTGGAAGGAATTCGCCATTTTAATTAGAGTGTTATCTTTTTTACTTTTTAAGACCTATCGAATAGACAATTCATGGTTGATATGCAAAGTGTCTATGTGCATTTCTCTTTTTAAATATTTATCTCATGAAATGAACACCTCTTTACAGCTAGCTTCTTGAGCAAGTGTTTTTGCTTACTTTAATTATCACTTTTAGTCAAGTTTCTTTTCTTTTCTTTTTAATTATAAGCTCATGATCAACTAAGTGATTGGCTCACTGATTTGGTACATAGTATTTGAGTAAGAGGATAAAGGGTTCAAGTCTCAAAGACGGTAAATTGGTTTCTTTCTTATCAAAAAGAAAAAAGAAAAAAGAAAATCACAAGCTTACAAAGAGTGGCACCTGCCCTATTGAGAGGCAATTTTATCTCAATTACAAGCTCACGACCAGAAACGATTTCGATCCGTTTAGTGGATAGACCTAACTGATTATAATAGACTCATATAGCCTATGTTGGTCATAAGACTCATAACCAAACCATAGTGTCTCGAAGAGCCTATTAGGCTAGATGGGCCTACTAATAAGATCCATAATGGATCTAGATTATTTTATCAAGTTCGATGATGGACTTAGATTAAAAGTGTAAAAGCATGCATGAAATAGGCAAGTGAAAAGTAAATTAATTTTATTTGAAAAAAAAAGCAAATTAATTTTGAGTATATATATATATATATATATATATATATATATATAAGTGTGGTTTGAGTGAAATATGTAATTTACCTAATTTAAGTTAGCACTTTCATGTATATTAAAATTATTGATGTAATTAATGACTAAGGTGCTTTTATATAACTTGTTAACTAGGCAAAGTTAAAGCCTGCCATCAGTGCTAAAGGTAATAAAGCTGAGTCCTAATTAACCAGTCTTCTCTCAAGTCTTAAGCAAAGTCCTGTTATACCCTTGTATAAATATTTAACAAGATTCTTGCCCAATGTTGTGTATATGGTCAAGAAACTTTTACTTAAATCACAAAAATGAATGCACATTCAATTCACATTAGCAATTGTCACTTAGTCGCGATTAACTTTGTCAATTAGCTTAATTGGAAACACATCTTTATTATAAGATTGCTGCAATCAATAAAAAGACAAAAAAAAAAAAAATGATTTAATTTGTACGCTTTGCTTATCAGGGAATCACATATTAAACTTTGAAATGCCCCCAAAGAGTGTGGTGTAGTGGTTTTGAAGAGGGTCTTAGTACTCTGATGACTAAGGCATCAGTGATGAGTTCGATTCGTAGCAACTGCGCTATTTTTCTTTCGACCTCTGAGCCCCTCTTAACTCAGTTGATTAATCGGGCCTTAATCAGGAGGAAGTTGAAGCAGACACAGTTTTCATCCATACCATCAGTAACAGAAAATTTGATCCTTGTATGGTACAAGAAATACCTTGTCATTGTATTCACATATTTATGGTGTGTGCAGAATGGTGCTCTAGTGAAGTCTCTCTGATCAATTCAAACAATATTAAAACTTTGCTTTCCAATTATCAGTTTTTTTTTTTCCTTTATTATCAGTTAATTCAAGCAGAAACTGTGCAAGGAAATAAAGATATACACGATCTACCTCTGCAGCTTTTATTGAAGCAATTTGTGCAAGTTGTCTTAGCACTGAATCTTACTTGCAGAAGAAACAGACAAAAAAAGAATCACAAAAATAAATGCATAGGTACAATTACAACTGCTTAAATTGTAAAGAAAGTTGAACTTCACAACAGTATGTAATCCACACAATAAGATTTTGATGTCTACAATAGTCAAAGTCTAACAAGTCTCCGATGGCTTTCAATAGTTTCAACATCTTTTCTTATAAACCGCATGACTAAATGTACATTAATTAATTAAACTAAGTTAACTAGCTAATCACCTAGTATTAAATTCTTGGAATACTTTTCTGCCTAGTTTTGACTACACTTTAGAGAAAAATATGGTTAATTAGTAAGTTTTATTTTCTCTGCGACACCGAAAGTGAATCCAAGTTTAAGTGGATTTGACATTCATCCATAGAAATTAATTGATGAAGATGTGTAAATCGAAAATTAGTCTCACATCGATTAAATAAGACTTCACAATGAAGTATATAAGTAATTATCTCCCTCCTAAGATTATCAAGGCCTTTTGGGTTAAAACCCTACACCAAGGTGATTAAGTTGAGAGCAATATCGTTACTAGCGGAAATTTATACATCCGCAAAGAAGTGTCTTTCAAAGAATTTTCACTAAAAAAAAATTATCTTTTTTTTAAAACAAAAAATATATTTTTTACAACACTTAATCATGTACAATACGTTGTTAGAACTTATTAAACTTCAAACTGATGGATAACTAGATATTATTCACAACAAAATAGTGATTAATGATAGATTAAATATTATAAAATAAAAAATTTATTAAATTTATAAATCATCACATTAATTCTTGAATTATAGATATTTTTGCTGCATAATGATTACATATTAAATAAGTTTTAACAATGTTGTAGGGTATAACAACATTTTTAGATAATGTAAAAGACATTTTTTATTGTAGTGTTTCCTTTGATAGAATCCAAATAAAAAAATTATGAAATTACCAACATTTCAAGTGTTTCATTAGTTAAGCTACGAGACTACCCGAATTAATTAAACCAAATTACACCCTAATCAAAAGAATTAGCGACTCATAATTAGGGTTGACGTGTAAAACTTGATTAGCAATCACAAACACGAGTGTTGAGGCATGTTATATCTGTATGGTGTGTGCTATTACATGTGTATTATTTTAAATAAATAGCATTACAGTAGTTATTTCTCACTTTTATCATGTTTTGTATGAGTTGCGAGAGCGGCGAGCATTGCCTCGAGATGCGTGTAGCAGGGGCATGGGATGAATATTGGGTTAGTAATCTAGGTGAAACAATATGGTTTAGTTGAAAAAAATTATGAAACCTTACAACTCCCTAAGCTATGGCAACCAATGTTATCTAATTAAATTAACCTAAGTTACTAAGTTAGAAAATAAATAGACTAGATCTTGAAACACCTCTAAATGCGCATTTGTGCGGTGCGCTAGGTAAGCGAGGAATCAGTATCTTAGTTGGAAGATGGAGTTAGATTATTTAAATATCCATGAACTAAGTTATTTGAACAAATAATGTGCATAAGTACATAAATTAAGGCTAAGTTTAAATAAAAGCCTAAGTCAAGCTTGTCACCTTTAAATGACTTGAATAATATCTCAGGTTACTTAATTGAAGTATATTCTAGAAGGAATAGTTACTGGTATGTTGTCCCATTTTGAACCACACAGATGTGTAGGATGATTTCTAGCCACACATTTAGGTAGGAGGTGTGGAGCTTTATGGACCATGAGATGTGTCTTGAGATTTGTTACTTGAGAATCTAGAGAGGAGCAATTACTTAACCACCAAGTGTTTTATTTCTCTCTCATTTGAACAAAAAGAACGTGAGGAGGAGAGGGAACGTGGTGCTAGGAGGAGGAAGAGAAGAGAAAAGTGAGAATCGATGGCAATTTGTGCGAAATTGATAGAGTTTTTGAAGATTCAAGAGAGGTAGAAGATGACTCCATTAAAGTCGTAGGTATGTTCTTCACCAAATATTTACCATGCATGTTTCAAGATTGTTGTTCTTCATGGATTTTGGTGCATGGAGGGTCTATAAGAATAGATCAATCCTTAATGAGTAGAAGTTTCTTGTAACGAACCATTTGTAAGGTTATTGTTGTTGTTGGGTAGTGACTCTGTGAGGAAAATGATGAATAGTAACTTTATGGGAAAGTTGATTTGGCGTCTTTTGCTTATGTTTGAACCTATTTTATTGCATGAGGATGATAAGTGAGATGCAAACTAGTTTTTTTAGGGTTGTATAAGTCTGAAGACCGAAAGGGTCGAGATTTGATGGTGAACCACGAGATTTGTGAGTTTCGGTCACATAAAGCGTTCTGCCCATAAAGCATGCTCAAACCTTCAGTCGGCTCAAACTTAAGTATGCTCAAACTTTCAGTCGGCTCAATACTCGAGCTTGCTTAAAGTCTCCAGCATGCTATAAACCTTAATATTTGACTGAATGACCTAGGCTTGGTTATAATAAACTCTAATGTGTCTTAATACATAAACAACTACAAGAACGTAAAATTGTGGTATTCGACGTTGGACGTGTGCTACGAGAGATTATGAGATCGAAAAGTGAATAGGAGCTTTGTTTCGTAAGTAAACCCCACAAAAAAAACACTTAGCTTTCTGATAGTTTGAATTTGATTGTCTTGTTATTTTAAATACTAGTTGGTACTAGTTCACTACTCCACTTCCGTGTGTGTCAGTATATGGCGATGGAACGACATGACCCTTTTCGGCACTCTCGCAGACAACAGTCCAGGTTTGGTAATGGTGTTGTTCATACCTTAGACTACGTGTGAGAGTCTCTACGCAAGTCGATGATTTGAAAATGTGTAATCGTGATGGCTTGCCTCCAACACAGATTCCTTTCTTTAGAGGTGGTTGGTTGGGAGTTTTAAACTTGTAACCAACAGATTACCTCTTCCACCTTGGTGTGGTGGCGGGGTCATCTCGTCACTAGATTCACCTCGGTATTTTTCTATTAGTCCCAGTATTCGGCAGACATATACCACACTCATGTCCGACATTGTTGTTTCTCAACGATTCCTTCTCATGCTATTACTGTCCCTTTTTGTTGTATTGCTTTTGACTAGCATGATTTGTAGCCGCTTTATTTACTTTCTAAATTGAATGTGAATTGTGGTTCTTCTGGGGTCTTTACTTACTGGACTCCTTATCATCAAACTATTTGCATGGATGACTGAGTGCAGATCCTACAACGAGCCGAGGGAAGGCTAAGCTTGGCGACTACCTCTGATTTCATATAACCCCCTTCCAACAGACTTGTAAGTGTGTTGTATATATATTATATTACTGTTTCTTTTGGGATGTTTGGGAGACTTGATACACCGATGCATGTATAATGGCTATGATCGTACATTATTGTCGCCCTTCATGTACATGGTATCCTTTTGTTGGGTTTTCCACTATTAGGGTTTGTTAATTAATGCAAATCACTATTATTTACTTATTGCATGACAATTTTAAGACTTTCGTTATTATTAACACTTGTAAATTGTAAAACACAAATATTTAGTCTGTAAAATACGAAAAAACCAATTAAAAACACTTGTTAAATGACTAAGTAAGATAAGTATAGTCTAACTAAACTGATTAGATACAAATTCTCATAATACACCCGAATAATTAAAATAGTTAGGTTAACGAAAAAAGATTAAGTAGATTTTGCGAGTTATCATAGACAGGCGTGCAAGTGACGTGGCATGACCTAGTGATGTGTTGGACGACGTGGTGGTGTCCAATTTTCCTCGAGATTTGGGGCTGCCATATGCTATGACATTAAAAAAAACAAACAAATAGATAATCGAATCGGAGAAACTTTCTTTCTAACCCTTCAACTCCTATGTGAAGAGGAGACAAAAAATGTGATCCAAAGTTGGAAAATGCTATAATGACAACAACAAAAATGCTATAATGACACCCAAAGTCACACCCTATGACATGACGTATGGACCCGCATCTTTGGAAGCCATCCATGCACACCTTGGGATACACACCCCGCGTGTTATACACTGGGATCTACGTCTCTTACACCATTTTTAGGTGGGGCTCACATGCTACGCCACTAGGATGTGACTTTTGGGTGTCATTCTAGCATATCTTCCTTCAAAGTTAGCGTTGTTAGTTTTTTGGATGGCTTGTGAATCTCTACATATTGTCCCTAAACAATCCGCCTTCAACTCATAAATGTGGGGTTTTAATTCAAAAGGCCTAAGTACTAATTGAGAAGAGATGATCGCTTATATAATTCTTTATGAAGTTATATTTATCTGATGTTGAACTAACTTCAGGTCCACACATCTTCAACACTCTAACTTGAATCAAAATTCATGATCTAAGGGGGGTTGTCTCAACATGTCTCGACTAAATCGCCTTCTCTGATACTATGTTAATTTTTCACTCGTGGGGCGCAACATTAGAGCCGCTAGCAAATGATGTGCCCGTAAGCAGAAAATTAACATAGTATCAGAGCCGACGATTTGGTGAAGACTTGGAAGAAGACACCTTGGATCCTGAATTTCAGTTCAAAGGTAGAGTAATTAATTAATTATTTGATAGGAAAAAAACTTGTTTCTGGTGAGAATCGAAGCCCCAACCTCTTACATCAATAGCCAAATACTTAACCATTGGCCTACCCCCACATGGTTAAGGTAGAGTAATTAATTACTAATAATCCCACATCGATTAATTAAGACTTTTGAGTTACCGAGGCTGTTTGAGTTAAAACCGTGACCAATGAGTTAAAAGGTGGTTAAGTTGGAAACAATATTAGTACGGGTCGGTTGCCGATGTTGTGCCCACGAGCTTAAATTTAACATTAATCAAATTCTTTCCTTAGGAAAGAAGCAAAAGCAAGACGTAGAGGAAATTAATCGACGAAGATGTTGATAAGTGCACGGAGAAAGGGTAACATTGTGACAAATACACACCAATGTGATCCCGAATGGTCAGGATCATCATGGCCAATGCCATGTTGTTGCTTCACTGACTTTTTTCTTCTCACATAGAGAAAACTGAATTGGCTTTTAATTCATAAAGGTCTACAATCTCCGTAACATTTTAAAGAGAGTATCAAAGTGCGCGGTTAGCTAACTGAACCACCAAAAAAGTGCTACAAAGAAAGCAATGTGCGTGCATGAGTAGTGATGGTTACAAAAGGTTAAATATCTTTCAAGCTCGAAAATCATAAGATTGCAATGCTACTTTTACAAATTAAAAAGTTAGACGACACACATACATACTCACACGAATCGGAGTCCGTTGAATGAGCATCAAAATCTGCAAACACGCACATCTCGAAGGTTTTTTTTTTTTTTTTTGGAGGGCATCTCGAAGGTATGATCAGACAGTTCTTCTAAAGGGAAACATGAGCTTAAAGCAAAATCAGGGCAATGCCCATATGCAAGACCAGAGAATCAGATCATGTGAGACCTACTGCCTATAATTTGAGAAAGTTCACCTTATGATTCCAATAGTTGGACATATATAAATAATGTTTAATCAAAACCCAATTGTATCAATTTGGGGACATGGTATCCCAAAGTAGAATATCTACAAAATAGGGGTATGGGTCCTAATACTCTTTAAGGATCACAATCCACTCTCAAGCTATCATTTAAAAAAAAATGTGATCTTTTTTAGGAATAATTTCTGATTTTACAAATTATATAGACATGAACATTTATATGTGTGATTTAGATTTATTTTGGTGATTTTATGATGGTGGGTGAAGATTTATGGTAGTGATGGGGAGGTCACAGAGAAAGAGAAGGTAGAAACAAATAACAAGTTGTGCCTTTAACGGTGCACAGTATTGGACTTTTTACTAATAGGGAAAGAATATTCAAAACCATGCTTGATTAATTTCTTGCCTATGAGTGAGCTTTAGTTACATGGGCTGTGGGCCACTCCAAACTGCCCACCTATGTAGACTATTGCACATCTTTTTCTGTACTTGAAATGGGGAGGGCCCTGCTCTTTCAATGTATTGAAAATAATGTTACTTGGCTTTGTAACTAATGTCACAATTGGTACATGTAGTCCTCCATAACACCATAGCACTTTAACTTTATAGACATAACTCCAAATCAAAAGGAGAAAAAAAAAATCATATCTGCATTGATGATTTATACATCATTTTATTTCATCTGCCTATATATTTCCAACAAAACAGGGTAGAGAGATCTATAGAGAGAGTATAGAAGGGTCTGTAACAGGAGATGTAGATCAGAAGTGATGTGGATCCTCTCAAAAGTGCAACGTATGAGATAGGGATGAAGTATAATATTTTTGCTAGTACTGCACACTTTCATTGTCCTTGTAGAGCTTTTAAACGTGATAGTAAAAGAGATGGATAGATGACATCGGTTGAGGAGTCACTCCTTTCTAGCTAGCTATCTTTTTTTAAAAAAACTATCTAGCTAGCTATCAAGTGTGAATTTATCAAAAAAGAAAATGCTAATGTTACCCTGATAGACGCACACAAATCATGTCCCTTGATTTAAGTCGACATGTGTACACGCACATCATAGAAGAGATGTGCACAAGTGCGTGTTCTATATAACGGTAACATTAGAGTTTCCTATCTACAAATGTTGTATATATAGGTGATTTTATGTGATTAGAGATGAATTTGTACACTACACAAAAGTAATTTGTACATGGTTGATTCCACGTTAATGTACTACATGCAAAGGTTAATTAATAATCCCTTTTATTGATTTAGACAATTTGACACTCTTTTAATGAATTGATATTAGGATCTAATTGACAAACTAATTACCACACATTGATTAAAACTGGTCAATATTGGATGAAAATGAAATTATTATATTTATATATATATATATATATATATATATATATATATAATTGGAGGCAGGACTCCTTTTTATTGATAAATAAAATATGTGCAAAGAAGATTACAGAAGAAACAAAGGAAAAACAACAAAAAAGGTAGTGAAAATTACAGATGAAAATGATTAATTAACTTATAAGAGTGAAATAAATTAAAGTAACTATTTAATTAATAAGACATGTGTGCAAGCCTAAATATGAGCCATATATCAAGTCTCCATCTCAAACGTAGACATAGAGGAGACATAACCAGCTCAAGAAAAGCAGATGTTTCCCTACCAAAAAAAAAAAAAAAGCAGATGTTTCAATGGTGTCCTGCAAAGATTCACGATTTCAGATGTGTAGCTTCAAAATGATCGATTTGTTTTTTCACTTTCCTTCATGGGAAGGAGATAATTTTGAATGCTTATTTCTTATCTTCTTTACTAAATAATTATATTGACTTGGTGGTCTAGTGGCCTTCAATTAATGAACGTATATAAATTTGACCAGGGACCTTTTTTCTTGGATAAATAACTCCAACATAAGTTAATTTGAGCCCTTTCTCAGCTTTGTTTTTTAGTAATTGATGTCTCGTTCATTTCACTGTGCTTTGACAAATTCGGTAAAAAATCTTTTTTTTTTTTTTTTAAACTACAACAAACTCTTATTTTAGTTATGAACTTTTTTTTTCTTGATACCATTTAGTTATCAACTTATTAATTGTGTACTAAATTAATGTTTAATATACTTTGATTGTTCCTAGCAATTTTGCACCTGCTTCACGTGGTCAAAACAAATTTTGTCAAAATTCTTTATATTTTTTTAATTGAAACTTTAAATGTCGCTTCGGAGACATCTGATAAAAAAAATTGAAACTTTAGATTAAGTTACTTTTTTGAGTCGTATATTAAGTTACTTATAATTTGTCAAATCATCACGGGCGATCAATGTACGTGTTCCCAAATATTTTTTTCATGCATGACACGATGCATGCGTGGTAATTCAAGAGCATGTGATCCGTTGGATACCCATCGAATGGGTAAAACGCATCCTATATATGCCGATCAAATAAATGATGATATAAAGTGGCACTTTGCAATTAATTTGTCCCGTTTCCTATAAAAAGAAAAAATACAACTTTTTAGAGCTTGTCTTCTCTAGAAAATAAAAACGTGGGATCCGATTTACGGTTTTAACAAAATTTTAAAATAAAGTTAATGCAGGGGAACAAGTTAAGCCATGCCCTTGCAGGCTGTCGCGTGACTTTTTTTTCTTTTTTAAAAAAATCAAAGTGATGTTCTTTATTTTCAAATCATCTATAAGTGCATCAACAAGAAACGAGGGTACAATAAACCGCTCAAATCGATCAAATGTCAAATAATTAGCCTCCCTTACAATCGTATGGATTGTTAAATTCACCGACCTATGGACATAACAAACATACAGGACTTTATGTCCTTTGGCAACTCACTACACTCCCCCAAAATATGACAAATCTTCGGTTGAACTCCTTAGTGTTGTAACGACCACCTGAGCATTCACCTCCACTGTGACTTGGGATAAACTCTTCTCCTTGAGCCAACTTAATGCCTCTCGGACCCCAATCGCTTCCGCTTTCCTTGGTTCCACTACCTCGAGTATATATGTTCACCCAATAGGCCCAACAAAGGATTTTAATTATTTATTTTATAAAATTCTCGTAATGAGTTTTGATTTTTTTTCCAATTAAAGAGCTTTTTTTTATCACGTGCCATTGCATAAAACACAATGGTAATTTCACCATCCACTTCAAGTATTTAGTTCTATGGGTAATAAAAAAGGGTTCATGAAATGATTAAACCAATGCGTGTTACAACAGGAAACATATGTTGTAACTGAAAATTAAACAGTATTGGAATATAAATAAAACTAGTAAAGCAAATCAAACCAGAACACCAAGGGATTGTTCACGTAGTTTAGTCCACAATCTACGTCTGCAAGGCCACGCCCAGATGTAAAATTCAATAAGATAAAAGAGTTACAGATTTACGCAACACCCGAACCAGTGATCCCTCGCTAGGCTTGCAACACTACTCTTCACCTTCACAATAGACTTTACGCAAGTCTTCTGATACTTGCACGGTGAGGCTCCCCCTCACTGGAATACCCAAGCTTTCATTCGGTGTGTCGAGCTCCCCTCGATGGAATACAAGTCTCTCACATGCACTATAACAACCCGTTATTTATTAACACCGTTATTTAACTATTTTCATATTAGGACGCCAACTCAGACGACACATAGACGTCGTGGATAGGCTAGGCATGATGTTGACCTAGGGTACTGACTATGTACTGTTGTATTTCATTTATGTGATGTAATATCATTATGTAGTTGTTATACTATTCATCACAGGTGTACATCTATATTATCTTGACAGGCAAGATTGAGTGTTGGGGTTCCATTTCGTGGAACGCGCCAACGCAAAGGTTCGATAGTTGTTAGGACGGGCGCTGAATTAAATGATAACAATATAACTATGGTTGTGAATTTAACTAATGGGATTTAAACATAACCTTATGCTAAGCTAAATAAATCAATTAGGTACACTAAGTGTGGGACCGCCTCTGGGTGCATGCCAGACGCAGGCACGGGGTGCCAGGTAGTCAGGAGGTTAGTGTTACCCTACTTACCATTTTACAGAATTTATTTGATGGCTTAGATAGGTTATATAAGTTGAATCAAATTAAAATATACAAGTTCTATAGTTGAAATCAATAAATCAGCACAACTAGGATTGTCCTCGAGACACACAACAAGGATATACAAGGAAATTAGTGTCGTGATAACGTGTCCAGGATTTGAGCGACACCAGCTGATCAGGGACTGTCCAATCAGCCTCGAGATGTGCGTAAGCGTCAGATTAGAACACACACTATAAATATCAATTGATCAGTGAACACATGCAAATTTAAACAATTCTCAACAACAATCTGAGCTCTGCGAGAGGAAAATCAGTAATAGAGAGGTGAATTCAAGGGTGGGAGTGCGGATTTGGGCATCCAACAACGGAATTAAAGGTAATTTACTTACCTAAATTTGGAATTTAGATGGAAATATGGGTTTTGTGGAGTTTGAAGTAATTTCAGATTTTCTGAGGGATTTAACACTGTTTTTGAAAGATTTGGTGATTATGAGGTTTGTGCTGATGAATTATACTAATTGGATCGGATTTGTGGGAAATTTGAGTGATTTAGTTAAAGTTTGAGTTTTGGACATGCATGTTTGATCCTTGAACTTTGGGGTGAAATCACATTTGATCGGTGTTTTAGTGAGGTATTTAGTGCGATTGAGGTGTGGGTGTATCATTAATCACGTTGGGTGTTGAGAAAAACCTCAGAAACCCAGAATTCGTGGCTGGAATTTTGGGCAGGGGCGTACCCAGTACACTGGGTGATGAACACTAGCGTGTTGGGTACGCTGGAGAAGACGAGTCTCCTTTCTGGGCGAAGAATCGCCCAGCACGCTTGGGACTCAACGCCCAAGAATAGTAACCAGACCACCCAGCATGCTGGCCACCATGCCTAGCGCGCTGGGGACCCTAAAATTCTAAATATGAAATCGAGGCTAATTGACAACAAACCCACTTAATTAACCATTAAACACTGAAAATCGATCTCATGAGTCACAGGACAGTATTTGGAGTTAAGGACTAGTCGAGGGTCGAACCGAGGGTGTTTTTGGGGTAATTGAGCGTAGTTTGAGGTACGTAAAACCCAACTGACACCACTACTGCATTTACTTATTGTTATTCAATTGAGTTGTTCATCTTTGATAATCTGTGGGTCAAATTCCTATTGCAGCGGTCGAGTTATTCCCGTCTATGTATCTGAGGGTTGTTGTGGTTGATTGCTAAGTGTGTAGCACGTGTTCTCGGCATCGGTAGATTATATCCCGAGTAGAATACCGGTTCACGTGTTTGATGTACCCAATAGGGCTAATGCCGCTAGGACACAGTCGTAGAGTCGATGGCGTAGGCTACATGCAGGACACTTGGTCCAAAGTACACAACTTAGTTAGTTGTGTTCACACCCATTTGTACTTCTATGTGTTTATATGCATGCGATGAGCTTTGAGCAGTTGCTTGCATATTTCTTTCTTCCCGCATGTTTATTTAACACTATTTATTGGCTCTGTTATTTATTTCTTAAATTATAATGCATGGTAGTTTTCCTTAGAATTTTACTTACTGGGCTCGTCATCTAGTTTTTGTGATAGCTGAACGCAGATCCTAGTACCAGTAGGGGTAAGGGGATTCTTGGCGATTACATCTGACTTACTTGAGCCGAGGCCTGCTAGTACATTTGCTGGTAGATATTACTTTTGATATTTTGTATTACCTTTTGGGGTTGGGAGACTATTTCACACATGCACTTGTATAAATTATTGTTACAGTTTGATCGCCTATATGCATAGTACTGCCGAGATTTCCACTATAGGTTGAATAAGTTAACTTAATATGCTATTTGTTATATCAAGACTTTCGTTTTTATTTATTATTAATGTTGATTACCTATTTGCAACTAATTGTTAAATCTAGAACTATAAGTAAACTGCTAAATTAATTGGCACAAAATTCGAGGATGTCAAATAAATTGTTAGCATGGTGAATTGGCATGCGTTTCCGGTGCACTGGCGAGGAAGTAGTTGGCCACTAGGCGGCCTCGAGAATTGGGGCCGTCACATGCACTGTGAGGTTCCCCTCACTGGAACACTCAAGTCCCCTTGGTGTTTACATCTTGAAAAAGAAGTGAACAACACGTTCACAATATAATGTAATTGAACTGAGGTCTAGACTCCATTACTTTGACACAATATATAGATAATGGAGTACGTAAAATCCTAACTACATATCTTAACAACATACTTAGGATTCGCCCAATTTTCATCTACAAACAACCACATCTCTCACATTGATCACGTAGTGATAAGCCTCTGAACTGCAATACCAACTTCCATATATATCTTTAGTTGCTCCTCAGATGTTGTAGATAAGATCAAATCTGCAACAAACTGATCCAGAGATTCTGTTGCAACAGCCTTCCGCGTTCTGTTGCAACAACGTATCTTATCTAAATCACCTAAAGTTTATCTTTTGCTTTGAGCACGTGAAACATGATTTGGATGAGTCATTTACCAAATTAACAACCTGATCAACATGATGACAATCCAACTGGTTAACTAATGATCACGACACTAATTATTCATGTCACTTCAAAATTATTTGGTAGTTTTTTGAAGTCGTTGTTCATATTATATCACATATATGGTCTCTCTAGCTAGCTTTATAATCTTAATGTTCGATGCATGCATGCATGCATGTCTTTTCAGTAGAAATCTAAAGACCTTTTAAAAATAAAAATAAAAAGTGAGAAAACCACTAAGCAAAACTATAATTCCATATTTTATTGAAGAGATGAGAATTTAACATAGTATCGGAGCCAACGATTTGGTTAGGACCTGTCAAGACGACAAAAGACACCTTGGATCATGAATCTCGGTTCAAAGGGGAGTATTAAAGATGTGTGGACCGAAATATAGTTTCACATCTATTAAGTGTAACTTTATATATAAAGAAGTACATAAGTAAGTAGCTCTCATCAATTAGTACTGAGGCCTTTTGAGATAAAACCCCACATCTAATTAAAGTTGAAAGATGGTTAAGTTTATGGACAGTATCGGTGCTAGCGGAGGAGATCCCTGGACGGCACGGTCGTGAGAATTTAAAAAGAACTCTCTTCATCTTTTTTTGTCAATCAATAACAAGAAGGCATGCATGCGTAAATATGTATTCATGTGAAGCTTAGGGATGGCATCTCTACTAATGAAAAGATTAATTAAGCAGATCAAAAGCAAAATCTTATTTAATTTGTGAAGAATATTTAGATGTGGAAGTTGGGGAACTACCACCGCTCATTGATGTACACATAATATTCTTTCCCGATTATATCTTCAACTCGGCATATTTTGTTGTCCACTTTCCACTGTATAATAAGACGTACATAGCATATTCGATTTTTCCTTTTTAAATTTCTTGATCTACTTTTTTTTTGAGGTCAATTCTTGATCATCTTAATTATTTTCATATTATATAATGTATATGTTTTTTTTTTATTACAAGCTCATAAGGAGCAATTTGCCTCTAATTAAAAGGCATTTTTATCTAAATTACAAGGTCGTGATGAGCAATTAAAAGCTTACTAACCTCTATATTAGACTTATAGAACTTAAATGGATATTTGTGAAATCTCTTATTTCTATAAACCTGTGTTAAGAGTTAATTACGAGATTAGTGCTCTTAGTTACGATATGTGTTGTAGATTAGGATTCAGATCGATGAAAAAGGGAAATCACTAAGTTAATTTATTTTTCATTGTTGAATATCTAATATGTGTATTATATGGTATTTCGTCGTGACATCGAAGTGTGTTAAGGTGTATCCTCAATTTGTTATAATTGGGGTTGCAAGTGCGTGTCTGAAGGGCACGAGTGAAAAATAATTTGTTGTTCGAAAACTCGTAAATCAAGTGTTAAATATCATTTGAGGATTTTACCTCAGTTTGCGTGCAAGTTAGGATTGGTGATAGTGTAAAATAAGAACGAAGTTGGTGCAAGACCTTGCTTCGAGATTCGTGTTGATTGACGGTGGTCAAGGTTGTGATTGGGTCCATGTTGATGCAAGTTTGGTTAAGTATGACAAAGGAATTGGTCCATAAGAGTTTAGAATATCATTGACAAAATTAAGATTTTTGAAGTTTTGTATGACCAAAATTATTGTTATGGAGATTTTATGATGTTGGATTGTTTTGTTAAGAGCTTGGCTCAATTTGATAAAAAAAAAATTGGATTCAAAATGAGTATTGAAAGTCGAAGCACGTCAAAATAGAAATTTAATAAATTAATAAATAAAAAGAAATTAAACTACTTGTCAAAAGGTTTAATATATATAAGAAAAATAAAATAAAATAAACCAAATATAATCGTTCACAGAGAACGAAATTCATCTCGTTCTTAACTGCTTCTGCTTATTAATGTCGATCTTCCTACATTCAATTTTCTTCTAGTTTCTCTCTACAAAATAGTAGAGCATCGTGAGACAGTCAGTTTGAGCTAAGTTTTCGCAATTAAAATGAGGTATTCGGAGCGAAATTTGGTAAATTCTCAATTCAAGGCATTTTTCTAAATTCAGATTGAATTCTTGCAGTTTTTTGAATTCCCTCGTGCGGTTTTGATAGGAATCAGTAGAAATTGTCGTGATTCGATGTATTGTATTAGAATTTGTAGGATGGATTATCCAAGTCCAAGTTTACATGGGAAGGAGAGTGAAGGAGCGAAGGCTTAAGTTTTGAAATGGAGGATTCACCAAAATGCCAAGGCAAGATGGTGTCTCCAATCCAAACTTATAACCCATTTATTATGTATTTATATATCCGATGTGGAATTAATCTTAAAACTTCTCCACAAGTCCAACTGGCGATAGCCAAACTGAGACTTGAATTAATTTAGGCAACTAGCCAACTGGGACAACTCAAATCCAATAGGGCACTGACCAACTATGGGCAACTCGCCAACTGGAACGGTCCAACAGGGCATTGGCCAAGACCAAGTGGATAGCCTACTTGGTAGATTGCTTGGACTAAAACATTAGGCACCCCACATTTTATTGCTATGATACCATATTATAATTTGTAGGATGGATTACCCAAGTCCAAGTTTTACATAGGAATGAGAGTGAATGAGCGAGGGCTTAAGATTTGAAATGGAGGCTTCACCAAAATGTCAAGGCAAGATGGTGTCTCCAATCCAAACTTATAACCCATTTATTATGTATTTATATACTTGATGTGGGATTAATATTAACATATTAGGTTGATTTGCGCCAATTTGGAATAAATTCCACTGGTGTAGGTTAGGGTTTTAGTGAATTGAATTGATACATGTAACAGACCTAATTCCCCATAAAACTGGATCCCGCCTGGCCTAGGTCTACGAGGGCCCCCGAATCCTTACTCGCGAAGTCTACGCATCCTAGTCAGCCTCAAATCCTCAGGTTCATATTTAGTTAATCATTTAAATGTGCGAGTTACAGGATTATAAAAATTATCAGGAAATTCGCAACAAAAATTACTATAATCAACTGTAACTATAAAAATGGAAATCAGGAGTAATGGACAATCTACTTATGTGGAAACCCTGAGAAATGGATAAATACATGTATGTCCGGTGATCAAAGCTATACAAAGCGATCATACATGATATCCCTAGTCTCTCAATCCTCAAATGCATGTTCCAGTGTTTAACGAAACATATAATACATCATCACAATCAAATAACCAAAAACCTACACTGAGTAAAGGAAATGATCACTTCAAGAGTTCTCAGAGGATATCACCTATGACGGCCCCAGTTTTCCAACCTAAACTGGGCCCCGCCCGGCCTAGACTTACGCGAAATCCAAGCCCGTCTTGACAAGTCACGCAAGCATAGTCAGCCTTAACCCTTACCATTTACTATTCACTTACAATTTATTACCATTGATTAGCGAGTTATTATCAATATAGCGGAAGCAAAGCTCAAACTAACCAATTAATCACAACCATATAAAGATAAGACATCATAGAGTGTAGAAACCCTGCATATGTATATCATTATAAATGATAAGTCAAAGGAGAATAGCCTAATAGATATGCATGCCCAGAATTCTCTCACATACCTAAACCCAAGTTTCAAAACAACATATATATATATATATATATATATATACAATAATACAAAAATCACCTACTCAGCCAAGTGGAAGGACGTGCTCTAGTATCCTCAAAACAAACCCCTAAGCTCTAGTGCCTTCCCCTTGCTAGACTGTGGATCAGCACTCCGTCAAACACGAGAATGACGAGCCCAGGTAAGTAACGCCAAGCAAAACAATAATACAACATTTCGAAATAAATAACCATCAGTCCAAACTCATGCTGATAGAAAGAAAAAAAAGGAATGCATGAAATGTATAAGACTGTAAATAAAACAATCGAAATGTAAGTGTCCGAGTAATGAAATGGAATTGCAAGGAGTCCCAACAACAGTCGCTGAGTAGAGGTAAAACCTACAAGACTCGGGTTCAGGACGAGAGCACAGCCTACCAGCCTTAACACTTGTGATTATGAGATACCCATAGACCCGGATAAGAGCCCCCAGCGTACACTCAACCGGGAGATATCAACAGCATCAAGATAAGAGCTCATATCACAGATAAGTAACCATAACTCCCTTGCAGTAAACCACTCAACCAACAGAGATTCCAACAGATATGGTGATAAACAGAGCAGTAACAACAAATTAAAGCTCAATAAATAAATGTAAAGTTCTCATTGGTTTACTTACTTGTAATCCAACTAATTATGCACTCCACGAATCTCTGACACGTCTCCTATGACCTCTCGTGTCTCGTCAATGTTCAAAAACCCCTAAAATACATTTAAATTCAAATCCCCATTAATTATCCCTATTTTATCCGATTTTCTATAATTTCATTTGTTAACCCATTTGAGTCGATTACCCGAGTATTAGGTCGTATTCAAACCCATTTGGATACCAGAAAGATCCCCGAAAGTTTCCGAAAATTCCCTTACTTGTTTTGATTCCGATAAGTCTTACCCTGTATGTTCGTTTAATTTCAAGGGCGAAATTCTCAATAAAGGGGGGAGACTGTAACGACCCTAAAATTCTAACTCGTGTCACGTAGCATTTTAGGGTCGTATTGTGGGCCCAACTAGCCATTTGTACTTGTTTCGATCCTCAGTAGTCAACACCGAAGTATTTTATATTTGTTTGGTGATTTGTATTATTTATTTATTATCGAACATTAAATTCAATATCCCAAATGTGTGAGGATGTGGTGAATATGCGTTAGTACTGTTGAATGAGTTCAATACAAAAGAACGCACTAAATGGGTATTTGAGAGTTCGGGGACGAAAATGAAATAAAAACACTAACAAATACAAATGAAAATAATTTGTAATTAAATAATAAACTATGGGCACCGAGTGATACGTGGGGTAGTAGGTGACACGCGTAAGTCAAAAGGTAGTGTGCACACCCGAGTAAACTCGTTAGCGCGCACAACGAAATTTTAGGCGCGGAAATACAAGTGTACATATGTTTATATATTAAATAACAAAAATCAGAAATTTAAATATGAAATGACCAAGAAGGGCATTTGGTTGAGAAGAAAGTTTGGATAAGGATGAGGGTATTTTAGTCATTTGACTTACCCCCAAAATATCCCCAAATCACCACAGACACCACTGTACACCATTTTCTCACAAATTGACCGTGAGAGAGGAGAAGAAGAGTGAGAGAGACGAGAACGAGAGGGAGAGACTGAGAAATCGAGCTCATGAAGTCGAGTGATGCAGTGTTGATCGAGGTGAGTCATTGGTATTGTCGTTGTTGTTGCTTTTGTTGTTATTGAGGTGGTTGTTATTGTTATTGAGTTGTTGTGGATGTTAATGGTGATGTGGGTGTTAAGTTGTTGATTGTTGATAAATGTAGAAGAGAAAGGAAAATAGAAAGAGAAAGAGAAAGAGAAAATAAATGAAAAAAAAAACTCGAACGAACTCACTGTTCGTTCCGAGGAAAACGACCTTGATGGGCCGGTCGTGGTTACCTGGGCCAGACCCGAGTGGGTCGGGCCCAACCCAACCTGGGGACCCACCCATTATTAAAATAATAATTTATTTATTTATAATAAATAAATAAATAAATTAAATATATTTTTTTAGAAATAAATATTAGAAAATTCAGGAAAAATTCAGAAAAAATAGGAAAAAATCCTGAAAAATTATATTTCAACCAAATAAATAGAAATTTGGGAATTTCTATGAAAAGTGAAATTTTTGGAATTGTGGAGAGATTTTTTGTCAGAGTTTTTGCCTCGTAAAGCGTGAAATTAACAATAATAGTAAGAAAATATTGAAAATATTTTTTTTAAATTGCATGAAAATTATGAGGTTTCTCTCGGGTATATTAATGGGTCTAAATGCAACCCAATACCAGGTAAGCGACTTAATTGCGCAAAGGAACAATAATTTAGAAAATTGTCGAAAATGGGTCAAACTTGAGAAAAATTGAGGAATACTTGGGATAATTAGGGAAAAAATAATGAAAATTGGTCGAAATAATTGTTAAGTGACGAGCGGAGTGTTAACAACTAATTGGGGAATGTGCGGAGCTATGCGAGGGAGTTTTTAGTGGGATTTGAGGTGAGTAAAAGCAACAATAGAATCGACATGATTACTTTTCTATTTCTTGACTGATTATTCTTGAAATGCGAGCCCTTTGTATTCCATTCTAGTTCAAGTGACCTAGGGTTTAGGTAATCCGACTATGATGAAAAGTCTCAAAGAATTTAGCAGCCAGCATAGACTGTGGCTTCTCATTGGAGCCTATCAAAATGATTTAGCATTCGGCTTGTGACTATGGTTTTTTTCGGTAGTGTGTTAAGAATTTAGCAGTCGATTTTATCAGTGGCTTTTCCTAACAGAGTGTGCGTTCAGTGGAGGCAATCTTCAGGCCCACTGGTTCGTACGAGGTGAATTGAGCAGGGGAGGCAGTTTTGGGCCTAATGTGTCGATTGTAAGCTGATGAGGTCTTGTGACCCGCGGTTTGATTGGGACTATCTATTTGCCTATTCGTTTGTTTCTCAATCACTTGATTATCGTTGTTTAAGCTTGTTGAATCTATTTATCATGCGATTTGCTATCTATTTCAGTTTCTTGTTGTACCCTGTATGATTCATAGACTTGTGATTATTGAGAATTCAGTAGTTTATGTTGAGATATCTATTGTTACTGTTTACTGTTATATTTTATACTCGCCGTCCTTTTTATGACGGTGGGTGCAGATCCACAAACGAGTAGGGGCAAGGCGCCGATGCTTGGCGATATCCTCTGAGGCATGCTCAAAGCCGTTAGCTTTGCTCTCACTTTGTAGGTATTCTGTCCATTTGTTGTATATTTTAGCTATGTATCCATTTGTTTTGATATTTTAGGGCTTTGGAGAGTTGAACCTAACTGTTGATACATGTATATGTTCATTTTGGATTTTCAGTTGATCTGTTATATACATGTGATGTTGTTTGGATAGGATTTTCCATATCTAGGTTGACTGAGTTATAAACTGATTTAAGTTAGTGTTAAAAACAATTATGCTGCACATCTAACTATAATTAAGGATAAAATATTAGATAAAGTTAAGGTGAATCAAAAAGAGTGATCCAGGGTGAGTGAGTGAATAATGTACTGAGTAATTGGTAAGTTAAGACTGACTAGATCTGCGTTGACTCATCGGAGACATGTTCGAGGGTCCACATAGGTTTAGGCCAAGCGGGGCCCAGTTTGTGGTTGCTGGGGCCATCACAATTGGTATCAGAGCCTAAAGGGTTATCACCATGACTCTGGAAAAAAACACAAGCAAATGAACTTAGTATGGAAAATCCTAAGAACTTAACTCAAGTATAGTTGGGAAGTGGGAAATGATATATTATTTTGTGCATGTTAAATCTTAATATGTTATATAATATATCGTTACATAAGACTGATCAAGGCTCGCCATTTGCTATTATAGATCGTGATGGTGACCAGCCTGATGTTGGAGATCAAAGTGGAGTCCGTAATCCTCCACCAGATGCGCTAAGTGACGTTGCAACTCTGGCACGTGAGTTACAGTCCTGGACTCAGAGAGTAGAGTCACAGGGATGGAGGATGGACAAGATATTGGATATTCTCAGGGGACAGGCACAACAGTTGCCATCTCCATCGACTTCGGGGATAGCTCCTAGACTGGATGTGAGTCCAGCTACACCTCAGGCTACTCCACCGGTTACTACAACTACTGCAGTACCTGTACCACCTATACCGCAGTTGTTTCGGCACAAATTGCGGTGGAGTCACGTGTTCATGATGATATAGATTCACACCTAACTACGGAGGCGAGGTGGACTCGGGAGTATGAGAAGTATAGACCGAAGAAGTTCAGTGGCGGTCCAGGTGTAGATGAAGCGGATTTATATATTCGTAGTTATGAGAAGGTTCAGAAGCTTTTCAAGATCGAGGATAGCAGAAAACCTGGGTTGGCACCATTTTCTTTGACTAGTGATGTAGAGATGTGATGGGACAATTTAGTATCCACACATGGAGAGCCGACTACCTGGTTAGACTTCAAGAAGTATTTCAATAAGAATTTTTATCCACCTTCGGCTATGATAGCTAAAAGGGATGAGTTTATGCATATCCGACAGGCATTAGGAGAGTCAATTATGACTTATATGGGCAGATATCAACATTTATTTCCTTTTGTTGATGGAGTAGTTGACCGAGACAGGGATCAGGTTTATTATTTTACTGAGAGCTTGTTGCCAGCTATTGGAGGGACAGTGGTCACTACTCTACCTCCTACACTATAGGATGCTTATGACCGTAGTTTGGCGAGGGAAGCAAATCTGAGAATACATTCCACACAGGGATATGATCAGCCCCCGAGAGATACAGGATGAGCGGGGATAGGGCCGTTTAGGGGGCAGGAGGAAGAGGAATACATGGCAGATTCAGCTGTCTGGTAGAGCTCAGAGTGTAGCTTCAGTCGCACAGTCTTTGCAGCCAATTCAGACATATGTCACCGCACCTACTCAGACACAGAGTTACCCTAGTCGACCACCATCGGTACCACAACAAGTGCAACAGTCTAGAGATGGTGGGGGCAGAGGTAGGGGTAGTGTACAACAGGGACAGATGTCAGGTCAGGGATCAACTAGGCGAGATTACTCAGCACAGAGACCTGTTGGAACGTGTTATAGGTGTGGACAGGTGGGTCATTTTGTCAGAGAGTGCCCACAGCCAGCTGAGTTTCGACAGAGACCTGCGGGATCTTGCCATCGATGTGGACAGACGAGACATTACATCAGAGAGTGTCCACAACCTATCAATGTTCAATAGAGAGTAGCACCACGTCAACAGCAGACGAGGGAGCATGCACATGCTGTTGCTAAGCCAGACATTCAGGCAACTCAATATCTCGTTGAGGGTATGATTTACATTTGTAGTCGTTTGATGTATGTTATGATTGACTCTGGTTCTACTGTTTCCTTTATTTCTAGGCGCATAGTTGATGAGTTAGGGTTAAGACTAGTTAGGTTAGAGAAACCTCTAGTTCTTAGCACAGCTGCTGGGGATAAAATCTACCCTAACATGATTTGTGAGCGTTGTATTGTGGAGATAGAGGGACATGAGTTACCGATAGGTCTCAGAGTGTTAGAGTTTCTGGAGTTTTATGCGTTGTTAGGCATAGATTGGTTAGGTCCTTATCATACACAAATTGATTAGTTCGACAAGACGGTCACATTTCAGATTCTCGGACAGTTAGAGTTTACTTTTCGTGGCGGTGCGACTCAGTTGAGAGTTACCAGAGATAGGGTGGCCACTATCAGTGAGATTGAGACGTTTATGAGTTTTTTTGAGTATGACAGGGAGAGTTGAGGCTAGGATCGATGAGGTGCCAGTTGTGTGCGAGTTTCCAGACATGTTTCCAGCAGAGCTTCCCGGATTACCACCAACAAGAGAGATTGATTTCATCATTGATTTAGTTCTCGGAACCAAACGATATCGATTCCACCGTATCGGATGGCTCTAAGGAGTTGGAGGAGCTAAGATCACAATTAGATGAGTTGTTGGAGTTGTGTTTTATTCACCCTAGTATGTCACCTTGGGGTGCACCGGTCATGTTTGTGAAGAAAAAATACAACAGACTGAGATTGTGTATCGACTATAAGCAGCTGAACCGGGTGACAGTGAAGAACAAGTATCCATTACCTCATATTGATGACTTGTTCGATCAGCTGACTGGAGTGCAGTGGTTCTCGAAGATTGATTTGAGATCTCGCTACCATCAGTTGAGGATTAAAGTAGAGGACAGAGAGAAGACGGCTTTTCGCACGAGATATGGGCACTATCAGTTTACCGTATGTCGTTTAGGTTGACGAATGCCCTAGCAATGTTCATGGATCTCATGCATTGTGTATTTAGACAATACTTATATAGATTTTTCATAGTGTGCATTAATGACATTTTGATCTATTTTAGGATTCGTGAGGAGCACGAGGAGTACCTCAGGACGATTTTGCAGACGCTGAGGGAGCATAGACTGTATGTCAAGTTCAGTAAGTGTAAGTTTTGGATTACAGAGGTTGGATTTATAGGTCACATTGTTGGAGCTAGTGGAGTGTCAATAGACCCTGCTAAGGTCAGAGAAATTGTTGATTGGCTTACACCAAGATCAGTGACTGATATCCAGAGTTTTCTGGGATTAGCTGGTTATTACAAACGATTTGTGCAGGACTTCTCAAAGATTGTGACACCGATAACGCAATTGACGAAGAAGGAAGTCAGATTTCAGTAAGATGACGGTTGTGAGCAAGCTTTCCAGACTTTAAAGGAGAGACTGACTACCGCGCTAGTGCTCGTATTACCTGAGTTAGGGAAGGGTTTTTAGGTGAACACCGATGCTTTTTGGTTAGTTTGGGCTATGTTTTGATGCAGGATGGTGGAGTGATAGCTTCCGCATCTCGACAGCTGAAGATTCACGAGAAGAATTACCCCTAAACATGGCTTGGAGTTGGCGGCAGTGGTATTTGCACTGAAGATTTGGCATCATTATTTCTACGGAGAGAGGTTTGTGTTGTTTACTGACCACAAGAGTTTGAAATACCTCTTCACTCAGAGAGAGTTAAATATGAGGCAGAGACGGTGGCTGAAGTTCCTCAAAGATTATGATTTCTCGTTTGAGTATCACCCGGGGAAGTCCAATGTCGTAGCTGACGCATTGAGCCAAAGAGGGGTTGACTCGGAGGTTGTGATGTGCCGCATGACACATGAGTATGGATTGCTCGAGGCGATCGAGATGATGTATTATGTTGATATCCCGACCAGCACAAGAGTGTTGATTTGTGGGCAATTGAGGACTTAGTCAATCTCTATCTAGAGTATACTTGATGGTCAACAGGCTGATGAACAGTATCAGAGGTACAGTGAGTTTGCTCAGAGTTCATATCATCCATAATGGAGTCAGTCAATAGATTTATACCTGAGATTTAAAGGGAGACTGTGAATTTCATCAGTGGCTGAGTTACGTGATGAGATTCTCCAGGAGGCTCACTGCTCACGTTTTTCGGTTCATCCGGGAAGGACCAAGATGTATGCTAATATGTGTCGTCAGTTTTGGTGGTCAGGGATGAAGACTGATGTTGGTGATTATGTTAGAAGTTGTGACATATGCCAGTGAGTTAAGGCTGAGCATAAGAGGCCTAGTGGATTACTGCAGCCGCTTCTCATTCCTCGTTGGAAATGGGAGCATATCGCTATGGATTTCGTTAGTGGGTTACCTCGGTCTCAGCGCAAACATGACAGTATCTGGGTGATTGTGGATAGATTGACGAAGTCTACGCACTTCATACCGATTTCTACCACACATCGAGTGGATAGGTTGGCGAGCTTATACGAGAGAGAGAGATAGTGCGACCGCATGGAGTACCATTGTCGATTATGTCAAACAGAGGGCCGCAGTTTACGTCGCACATTTAGCAGAGTATGCAGGCACAGTGGCACAAAGTTGAATCTCAGTATAGCTTATCATCCACAGACCGATGGATAGTCAGAGAGATTAATTCAGGTCTTAGAGGACATGTTGAGGATGTGTGTGTTAGAGTATGGTGGTTCTTGGGAAGAGTATCTTCATCAGTGTGAGTTTGCTTACAATAACAGTTATCAGGCCAGTATTGGTATGGCACCATTTGAGGCACTCTACGGCAGGCCGTGCAGATTTCCAACTTGTTGAGTAGAGCCAGAGGATGTGGCAGTGATTGGGCCAGAGATTGTAGTGGATCGCATAGAGAAGATACGACTAATTAGACTTCAGTTGAAGGGTGCGCAGGAGAGGCAGAAGAGGTGTTATGACAGGTACCATGGCAAGTTAGAGTATGAGGGACTATGTATATCTGAAGGTTTCTCCACTAAAGGGTCACAAGAGATTTGGGATCAAGGGTAAGCTTGCGCCGAGGTTTATGGTCCATTTAGAGTAAAGAAACGAATAGGCAAGGTTGCGTATAAGCTTAAGTTACCACCTCAATTAGCTGGAGTTCACCCTGTATTTCACATATCAATGCTTCGATTAGATAGGTCGAGAGAGGGCAAACGACCAATTGTGGACCTGAGTCAAATTGATCTGAGGGAGGATATTACTTACGATGAGCAACCTATTCAGATTATGGACCGAAAGATGAAGATATTAAGGAATAAGAAGATTCCCTCAATTCTCGTCAAATGGCAACATCACGGGGATAAGGAACTGACTTAGGAGCTGGAGTCTTACATGCGTGATCATTTCCCTTACTTGTTTTGATTTTGGTAAGTCTTATCTTGTATGTTCGTTTAATTTTGACGAGGAAATTCTCAATAAGGGGGGAGACTGTAATGACCCTAAAATTATAACTCGTGCCACGTGACATTTCAGGGTCGTATTGTGGTCCCAGCTTGCCATTGTGTACTTGTTTCGGTCCTCAGGAGTCGACACTGAGGTATTTTATGTTTGTTTGGTGATTTGTATTATTTATTTATTATTGAACATTAAATTCAATATCCCAAATGTGTGAGGACGTGTGTTAGACTAAGTGGTTAGTCACTCTAACTCCGACTGGGATTTTGATGGAAACAAACAAGGTGAAAATATACTAATAAGTTTATCAAGTGTATTTCAGTTTCATCAAATGTTACAAAACATCACAATCACAAGTATTTGAGTATTCAAGCCATTCAAGTTCAAGACTCGCCATACATAAAGAAATGAAGAAGAAAGATCAAGACCACGAGATGTAACATTAATGTAAGGTATACAAGTTTATTTACGCAAGCCTATTGCATTAGTTCATGCACATCGAGCTTTTTCAAATTGATTTCTAAATGTCAAGTGATTACTTGAAGTTTTGGGTGAAACTTAACACATGACTCGGTCTATAAGGTCAAACAATGACAAACTATGTGTTTATGCTCACATCGCATTTTGAAAATCATTGTAGAAGTTTTCGAAAAAGAAAAATTAGTTTTTGAAAGGTTTTTAAAAAAGAAAACTGCATAAAAAGCCCATCGCATGTCATGAAACCGAGATTTTTCATTTTCGGGATTTGTGAAGATATTCGGACCACCCAAATAGGCTATATGACCCATAACAAACATATATGATATGTTATATGAGGGTTGGTTGGGTCTCGGACGCGTTAAAAGGTCGCTAACCAAAGGGACGAAATATTTATTTTAAGGTCCATATAGTTAGCGCGCTAGATCTGAATATTAACGCGCTAATTGCTTTCCTGACAACTTTTAAAAAGCTGAAAAATACACTTTAATTTGAATTCTTGATGAATTTTGGGCCCTTGGATCTCTAGAACGGTCATAAACTGGTCTATAAATATATAGAACACTCTCATACACACAAACACAAAATTTTGGTTTTGAAAACAAAGAAAAATACAAGTGCTCAAATTTTTTAAGAGGAGGAGCTTGGAGTTTTCAAGTCATACTTTGAAGCTGTTGATTCAACATCAAAACCAACACTCTTGAGGCATTCTAACGAGTACTACAACCTCTCCAAAACTGATTTTCAAGTCATCTTCTTGGGGTTGTAAGAAAGTCCATTTCCTAGCTTTTCTTGTGCTTAAATTATATATTCTTATGTGATTAACTTGGGAAATCACTTGTTGTGTTCTTGAACACATTTACCTTGGGTTTTGCACTTAAACTTGATTTATTAAACCCTATGACTGATTTGGACAAGACTTTGCACTTAAACTTGATTTTTATCAAACTTTTTGTTCATTGGATTTGAAACCGGATTTGCTCTTATCACCTTATTTGAAACGATTTCATATTTGAGTTTTGCATAAAATCAGTTATATATTTAAATTTCTCAATTGTAATCATACTTGCATGCATTATAGTGGTTAGGCTCTAGGAGGCTTGCTTGTATTTGAGCTTGGTGCCGCTTTACTTTGTAAAGTGTATTTAATTACTCAAATCTTGATTGTAAGACTTAGTGGGATCTAAGTCGAGAGAAAAATCCTAGTTGCGGCTAGGTGGTTGTATAAGACCTTATTGCGATAAGACATCATGTAAAAGACCTAGTTGAGGCTAGGCATTCACTAGGCTAGTTGGCTTATGGTGTAACACTTATTGATAATATAAGTAGGGGTTGAAAATTCATAACTGGGGAGGTCAGGTAGTGGATGTAGATCGGTTGAATCGAACCACTATATATCGTTTGTCTCATTTCTATTTCTTTACCCCATTCACTTGCATAACATAGATATTTATTGTTGGTGTATGCATTATCATTATTATTTACTTATAAAGTTTTAAAAAGGCGATAACTACTCAGTAACCCAATTCACCCCCCTCTTGGGTGACCTTCAACGTGGTGAATGTGCGTTGGTACCGTTGAACGAGTTCAATACGAAAGAACGCACTAAATGGGTATTTGAGAATCCGGGGGATGAAAATGAAATAAAAACACTGACAAATACAAATGAAAATAATTAATGGAATTAAATAATAAATTATGGGCACCGAGTGATATGTGGTGTCGTAGGTGACACGCGTGAGTCGAATGTAATGTGCACGCTCGAGTGAATTCGTTGGCGTGCACAACGAGATTTTAGGCGTGAAAATACAAGTGTATATATGTTTATATATTAAATAACAAAAATCAAAAATTTAAATGTGAAATGACCAAGAGGGACATTTAGTTGAGAAAAAAGTTTGGATAAGGATGAGGGTATTTTAGCCATTTGACTTACCCCTAAAATATCCCCAAATCACCACCGACACCACCGCACACCATTTTCTCACAAATTAACCGTGAGAGGGGAGAAGAAGAGTGAGAGAGACAGAGAGAGGAGAACGAGAGGGAGAGACTGAGAAATCGACCTCGTGAAGTCGAGTGAGCCGGTGTTGATCGAGGTGAGTCATTGGTGTTGTCGTTGTTGTTGCTTTTGTTGTTGTTGAGGTGGTTGTTATTGTTGTTGTAGATGTTAATGGTGATGTGGGTGTTAAGTTGTTGATTGTTGATGAATGTAGAAGAGAAAGAGAAAAGAAATGAAAAAAAAAAAAAACCGAACGAACTCACTGTTCGTTCTAGGGATGAAGACGACCATGGTAGACCAGGTCGTGGTGACCTGGGCCTGACCCGGGTGGGTCGGCCCTGGTTCGTCTGAACCGATTGGGTCGAGCCCGACCCGACCTGGGGACCCACCCATTATTAAAATGATTATTTATTTATTTATCTTATAATAAATTAATTAATTAAATATGTTTATTTAGAAATAAATATTAGAAAAATAAAAAAATAGAAAATATAGGAAAAAAATCCTGAAAAATTATATTTCAACCAAATAAATAGAAATTTGGAAATTTCTATGACAAGTGAAATTTTTGGAATTGTGGAGAGATTTTGTGTCGGGGCTTTTACCTCGTAAAGCATGAAATTGGCAATAATAGGCAGAAAATATTGAAAATATGTTTTTAAATTACATGAAAATTATGAGGTTTCGATCGGGTATATTAATGGGTCTGAATGCAACCCAATACCGGGGAAGTGACTCAATTGCACAAATGAACAATAATTTAGAAAATTGTAGACAATTGGTCGAACTTGAAAAAAATTGAGGAATACTTGGGATAATTAGGGAAAATTAACGAAAATTAGTTGAAATAATTGTCAGGTGACGAGCGGAGTGTTGGCAATTAATTGGGGAACGTGTGGAGCCACGCGAGGGCATTTTTAGCGGGATTCAAGGTGAGTAAAGGCAACAATAGAATCAACATGATTACTTTTCTATTTCTTAATTAATTATTCTTGAAATGCGAGCCATTTGTATTCCATTCTAGTTCAGGTGACCTAGGGTTTAGGTAGCTCGACTATGATGAGAAGTCTCAATGAGTTTAGCAGACAGCATAGACTATGGCTTCTCGTTGAAGCCTGTCGAAATGATTTAGCATCCGACTTGTGACTGTGGCTTTCTTTCGGTAGTAAGTTAGGAACTTAGAAGCTGGCTTTGTCTGTGGCTTTTTCTAATAGAGTGTGTGTTTAGTGGAGGCGACCTTCAGGCCCTCTCGCTCGTACGGGGTGGATTGATTAGGGGAGGCAATTTTAGGCCTACTGTGTCGATCATAAGCTGATGAGGTCTTGTGACCTACGATTTGATTGGGACTATCTATTCATCTATCCGTTTGTTTCCCAGTCACTTGATTATCGTTGTTTAAGCTTATTGAATCTATTTATCATGTGATTTGCAATCTATTTCAATTTCTTGTTGTATCTTGTATGATTCATAGACTTATGATTATTGAGAATTCAGTAGTTTATGTTGAGATATCTATTATTGTTGTTTACTGTTATATTTTGTACTCACTGTCTTTTTTATGATGGTATGTGCAGATCCACGACGAGTAGGGGCAAGGCGTTGATGTTTAGTGATATCCTCTGAGGCACGCTCAGAGCCGTTAGCTTTGCTCTCACTTTGTAGGTATTTTGTCCTTTTGTTGTATATTTTGGCTATGTATCCATTTGTTTTGATATTTTGGAGCTTTGGAAAGTTGAACCTGACTTTTGATGCATGTATATATTCATTTTGGGTTTTCAGTTGATCTGTTATATACATGTGATGTTGTTTGGATAGAATTTTCCACATCTAGGTTGACTGAGTTGTAAACCGTTGTAAGTTGGTATTAAAAACAATTTCGCTGTGCACCTAACTATAATTGAGGATAAAAGATTAGATAAAGTTAAGGTGAATCAAAAAGAGTGATCCAGGGTGAGTGAGTGAATAATGTACTGAGTTATTAGTAAGTTAAGGCTGACTAGACCTGCGTTGACTCGTCGGAGATGGGCTTGGGGGTCCACGTAGGTTTAGGCCAGGCGGGGCTCAATTTGTAGTTGTTGGGGTCGTTACAAAACTCTTCGCGAAGCTTCGCTCTCACGACTCCTACACGCCACCAAACCGATCCCCGTACGCTCATCAATATTTTACGCACCCCCTGGTAATCACGATCACATCCCCGAAAATTTGGTTATTTGTGGATGTAATCATGTATTAGGATCACATTTAGCTTTGTATTAGAGTTGTGTGGGCATTATTAATAAACAAAGTCAAATAAAAGGAGGACCATTGGATGGGCATAGGGATGTGCATTTTTGTTGAGTTAAGATGATGAGGCAAATGACCCATAAGGGTAGTTTGTCCAAGTGTTGGGAAGGTTAAAACTCAAGGGCAAAATGGTCATTTCGTCCTAAAACACAAGTATAAAAACATTTTTACCCTAAAACCCTAATGGCCACTATTCATCATCTCCTTCCTTCAACAAACCCACTGTTCATCCCCTCTTCCTCTCGCCGCCGCCGCCTCCCGCCGGCGTCACAAACCCCGACGAGGTGAGCACCCTCTCTCTTTCTCTCCGATCTCTCTCTCCCTCTCTCTCGTTTCGTCCCTCACTCACTCTCGGCCAGCTCACATCTCTCGGCCTCACGACCTACTCCCTCGACCTCACCCTCGCCGCTCCTTCCTTGGTCGGACACCACCACCACCGTCTCCTTCCTCGTCACCGGAGCAGGTGAGTGTGGTGACCCCTCTTTCTTTCTTCTCTCTCGGCTTATACGTTACCTTACTTCTTCTCTCAGCCTCCATTGCAGCAGCTCGTCTTCCTCCCTGCTGGACCGTTACCACCGCCACCCACCACGGCGTTGGAGCCCCCACCACCTACCTGAGACGCCTAGTGAGCTTCTTCCACCTTGTTTCCCCTCTTTCTCTCTCGGCAGCCCCATGTTTCTCCTCACTTTGGTGTGATTTTATGTGGTGTATTGTATGAAGAGTGGGTGGTCATTTTATGTGTGTTTGGACAGCTTGTGTGATGTTCCTTTTGGTGTTCGGACAGTGGGACATTGGTGGGTGTGAGTCCGTTTTATGGCTTGAAATTGAGGCGTTGTTGTGTTGTGGGTGTTGTTTTGATAAAAGAAAAATGAAATGAAATGATAGTTAACTGTTATATGAGTGTGGGGTGGCTGTCCAAATTATGTGGGGTGCACACAGTGTGTGTGTGTGTGTGTACACACCCCAGTTGGGGTGTGGGTGTGTACAACCTAATTGATGTATGGGAATGTGTTTCATGAGTTATATGTGTATGGACTTCCATTTACATAAGTGTATGTAAGTGGTAATGTTGTGAGGGGTGTACACTTTGTGTACACCACAATGGGGTGTACACAACAGTGGGTGTGTACACCACAGCGGGGTGTACACAGCACTGTATGTGTACACCACATTGGTGTGTACACAACAGATTGTATATGGGGGTATGATAGAAAATGAGTATACAACATAATTCCACGTAATAAATTAATGTTCTAATGCATGTGAACATGGAAAATCATAGTGGGGTGCACACACCAATGGGTGTGTGTGCACAAGGCGGCGGGGTGTGAGAAATGTTAGTGTACACACCAGGTGGGGTGTATGCATCAATTTGTGTATTTGACCTTAATGTACATTATTATAGGTTTAAGAGTAAGTAAACAAGATTTTTAAGTATAGACATTTATATAAAATGAATATGGATGTGTAATAAAGGATCAACACTCAATATAATGAGGACCCAACACATCCAATACACATTACAATCAAAGCCTAATACAATAGGCACAACATAAAGAATGAATGCAAACCTTAAACTAATATTCGGGATTCCAAAACTTTATCAGGTTGTTGAGAACTTGTGGGGAAACGCGTTAGAGTTTCGGAGTGATACCGAGTCGCGAATAGACAGGTAAGTACATGCATGCATTGTGTGTATGTACGTTAGTAGACCAGTAAGAAAATAACATGTGATTTATACATCTTCTATTTATTGCTATTGTTGCATTGATCCTTTGCTTGATATTCCATTCCGTTTCCTTGGTTGTATGTTCTTGGCATGAGTGTGTGTCTCGAAGGTATCATGTGGTCCCGCACTAGCTGGGACAACGAGGGTGCCCTCTGCAGGGGTAACTGACCACCCCTAGTGATGTGTGTCTTGGAGTACCGGATTCGAGAGGTGTTGCGACGCCTCTCGATTTCACGCCGCGCTAGTGTTGCGACATTGCCGGGGAGATCTTGCGAGATTACGGCCCCAATTTTACATTGGTGATTAGGCTCGTCAGTTGCGAGTGATGGCCACACGGGTCCACAACTAGCCACGTGGGGCCGTCACATCGCTATATAAAATTTGTGTCGGCCCCCCACATTGGTCCCCACGGAAGCATCATTATCAATTAAGCCGTGTCCCAGCCCAATTAAGTTATCATTATCAATTAATTAATTCAGCCTAAGTTAGTCGAGTAATTTTAACATTTTAATATTTGTAAATGCGGAAGCTTTAAAATATGTAAATTCCTCAAATTAGAGAGCATTAATCCTATGTGGAAAACCCAGTAAAGTACACTGTATATAACATAACAAATGTGATACATACATGTACTGGTATCTCAGACAGTCCCCATAAACCCAAAAATAAGTCAATACAGTAAAATAAAAACATACAAGTCAAACTCCGTCAGCGACAAGGTCATAAGTAGTCTGCGAGAGTCTCCTTGCCCTTGGTCGTAGTAGATCCTGCACTCATTCATCACAAGAAGTAGATGACGAGTCCAAGTGAGTAAAACCCGAAGTACACAAACCGGCATTTATAATAATGGAAGCCAATAAATCGTTAAATAAACATGCGCGATAAAAACAGCAAATCGTAATTAAGACGCATGCATACATAACATCGATAAACACCAATAATGGATGTGTGCAGTGTAGCAGATCGAACCCTAATCCGGACATCGGCATTCCCCGGTGGCTTCTCCAACCCCCCCTCACCGGTCCGAACCCTTATTCGTCCCTATTGTCCAGCCTACCCAAGTCCCCCACATCACAGAGTAAACCGAAGATCCGGTGGTGAATGACAAAACCAACCGTGCAACATATGTATGAACATGGAAATAGAGTAAACAACGATAAACAATAATAGCTGGAATCAAATGAAATCAAATAAATAAACACTCGAGTGTGTTTCTTAAGAGTTTTACTTACCTCAATCGCACTCCAATTACTCGATATTTGTCCCGATATGATCCCACTCTCGCCTCGAGATGCGCACCCGACACCTGACTATGGTCTCCTAAGTCCCTGGTGTCCGAATAAGTCATTTTATATGATTAGTATCAAACTAATTGATTTTATATCGTGACAATAAAAATTAGAATTTTATTCCAATTTTTAGTTGTAGCACATTTTTCGAGTTACATCGGGGTGCCAACCGCCCGAAAAGTCTCGAAACTCACTTTTCAACTCTTTTTCTAATTTCTCGTATTTTACTGAATTTTTCTGATTTTTTCCATAATTTTTAGCTATTTTTTCCATATTTTTCAGAATTTATTTAATTTTAAACTTTTTTTTTTTTTTTACGGTTTGGTTGGGTGAGAACCGGTCCGAACCGGACCCGGTTCGGCCCAACCGGCGTTCGTCGGGTGCAGGCCGGCCCGCCCGACCGTTTGGGTCGGACCGGGTCGGCCCGACCCGGCCCATGGGAGGGGTGCACACGTGCGACCCGCACGCGTGCCCCTTCTTCTTCTCCATCGAACCGAGCTCTCGGTTCGATTTTTTTTTTTTTTTTTTTTTTTTTTTTTTCTCGGTTGGTTGGGGTTGGCTCTCAACCCCAACCCCTCATCTTCTATTGGCATGGGAGACATCTCCCATGCCATATACATCCTCGGACGAACTGCCATGGCAGTTCGTCCGAGCCCCCTCCACCGTACATCACACCAACACATACAACAACATCAACACAACAACAACAACAAGCGAACAACCATACCTCGACGTCGTGAGTTCAATCTCTCCTCTTTCCCTCGATTTCTCTTCTCCTTCTTCTTCCTCGGTCGATCAAAATGTGGAAAATGGTGGTGTCGGTGGTGTTTATCCACATTTTTGGAGTGAAATGACCAAAATGCCCTTGCATTCTTATCCACATCATTCACAATCACACACCCTTTTTGGTCATTTCACATTTAATTATTTATTTTCTGATTTTAATATATATTATATATATATATATATTAAATTACATATATACATATATATATAAATATATATTCGCCTATATTTTCGCGCCTACAATTTCGTCGTGCGCGCCGACGAGCGTACTCGGGTGTGCACACTACACTACCACCCACGCGTGTCGACCACGACCCCGCGTGTCACTAGGCGCCCACCAATTTACTATTTTTGTCAAATTTATTTTATTTTTATCGAACTAAACGCATTCCCGCTAGTGTTCCCGTCGCCCTTCCGGTTTCGCGTCGCACGCATTTTTAGCGAATACCCGATACTAAATCTCACCCGATCTAAACAATATTAAACCACACCTGCGATGTAATGAGTCATAGTCTAGTCATTATCATCACAGTTAGTCAAACAATCAATCAAAAATAATACTTCCCGCCCAACCATGCGTATCTTCGCCGGTCCGTAGCGTCTCCGTGGACCTGAGCTGGCGTCCACGTCAGAAAATACGCAAATAACGGCCTTAATAAAATTTAGGCCGTTACAGTTCTTCCTAACTAAGGGAAAATTTCGTCCCGAAATTTGTGTAGACCTCCACATCGAACACGAAACCGCAACACTGGCAAAAATAAGCTGACATCGCCATCTCATCCGCGACTCAATCCTAGACCATACTCTGGTACGTCGGGATCCCACTAGTGTACGCATCACTTGGCCAATCACCTAGAACCCATCCCTCTAGGATCCCACCAGTGATAACGCCCAATCCTAGTCAATCACCCGATAGCCCTCGCTATGGCCTAGTGTATCGCGTGATTAATCAAATCTTCATCAACATCCTCCGGTGAACACATCAACCGTCCTCAATCGCGTAGGTAATCAAACAATAGGTACACCTACGAAATAAAACAACAAAATAAGTAAATAAACTTATACGTACCCACAACAGTCTGTCTAGTCTCCTCCCGGATCGACGGTGCAACAACATGGACTCTATCTCTGGCCTGCACTGGCTCCGGTGGTAGTGATGCCCTCCCACAATCCGCTCGGAGGTGTCCAATCTGACCGCAACGATGACAACGACGTGTCTCTGGTCTCCTAACCTGTCTATCCCTGGATCTTTGACCCCAACTCTGGTCCCTCTGATCCTGGTCCTGTCTGTACGTCTGTCTCGACTGTTGTACCGGTATAGGTACAATCTCATGTACCACCTGGCGATCATGATTATTGAATTGATCATCAGTCTGGTCCTGGTCGTCCTCGCGACTCCAATCTATCTGCCCATCATCATAGTCGTACTGATCGTTTCTCAAATCACGATCATTAATGAAATCATGATCCTGTTGCCAGCGAACTCTGCGTGCTCGAAAATCCTGCTCCTGACTGCTAGATTGATTTTCTCTGTCTCTCTGGCCTATGATCGACCAAGAACTCAGTCCAAACCCATCTCCAAGCTCAACTCGGTATCGTAAATACGCTTCTCTCTCGCGAGCCAATGCTCTCCAAGTCATAAACAATCGAGTAAGTGTCTCTCGCAGCGTCTCCGCCGCGACTATCACCCCACCAATCCTCTCATCCAGGCCTCGATGAAGTAATAGATCCGTAATCTCTCCGTGTTAGCCACATCCATAGCATACATCATGAGATACGGAATCGGTCCATGTACTTGTGATACCGACATGGTCCCCCGTCGCAAACTCAAGAATCGCTCCTCAATCGTAATCGCACCTCGGTAGGAATATACTCGTCCAAAAATAATCGCCTAAACTCTCCCAAGTCGTTGGCGTACCATGTATATCAGTATAGGTGGTCCACCAAACTGCAGCTTGACCTCTCAAACAATAGCCTGAAATACGCGCTCGATCTACCTCGGGTACCTCCAACAATCGGGTGTAGTCGTCGTGAGTCATCAACCAACGTCCCGCAACCTCGGGATCACCGACTCCCGTGAAGTACGTAGGGTTAAACCTCATAAAATCCTTCACCATCTTCGCCGCTTCGACATCCTACTCCTAGCGATCGAAGTCCCTACCCGTCGCTCCGTAGTAGTGGTGGGTGTCACCACCGTAGTCTCGCTTTGGTACTACCACAGCTCAACCCTCTCTATAATCGTCTCGACCCACCCGCTTGTGTAGCAACAATGGTGCTAATGCGGTCCCGAGTGGTAACAGTGCACCACGCTCGCCAGCGGTGCTATCCGCTGGCGCCTCGAACTCCGAATGTACTCCATCAACTCGCCCATTCGAGCTCGTGTAATAGTTGATGCTCTCTCGAATCAATCGTCGTTTCGGTCGTCTCTTGCATCATAGCTCGCAAATCGCCCACGTTACTAGTGGTATGATCACTAGTCTCTCCAACCTCCCAGGTGAGTAGTGGGCGGAGTAGTAGAGTCGTGTCGTCCATCATAAACCGCACAACCATCGTGCAATGGATCAGACTCAGTATATACGGGTATAATATATAGTACACAATCAAAACATACACGTATATAGATTTCCTAAGTCTACCCGCCTTACATCACTTCCCAAATAGAATTCTAGGTATCACTTCGGGTTTCCACATCTAAATTTATTAAATTTTATACTCTTGTTTAACTCCAATTTCCGAGGTTTACCCTCGCTCTGATACCAAAATGTGGCGGTATCAGAGTTAACTATCATCATCATTTTATCCTTTAGGTTCCTCAAACCTAGGCTCGATACCAAAAAATGTATCGACATAACCCACACCTCAATTTCGATACCAAAATTGGCCCAATTTTCACGCCACGGAGGCCACGCGGGCCCACAACTAGCCACGTAATCGCTAGCCGTGTCCCACGCCCAATTAAGCATCATTATCAATTAATTCAGCCTAAGTTAGTCAAGTAATTAACATTTTAATATTTGTAAACAAATGGAAGCTTTAAAATATGTAAATTCCTCAAATTAGAGAGCATTAATCCTATGTGGAAAACCCAAGAAAGTACACCGTATATAACATAACAAATGTGATACATACATGTACCGGTATCTCGAACAGTCCCATAAACCCAAAAATAAGTCAATACAAGAAAATAAAAACATACAAGTCAAACTCGTCGGTGACAAGGTCATAAGTAGTCTGCGAGAGTCTCCTTGCCCTGGTCGTAGTAGATCCCGCACTCATTCATCACAAGAAGTAGATGACGAGTCCAAAGTGAGTAAAACCCAAGTACACAAACCAACATTTATAATAATGGAAGCCAATAAACCGTTAAATAAACATGCGCAAAAACAGTAACCGTAATTAAGACGCATGCATACATAACATCGATAAACACCAATAATGGATGTGTGCCGTGTAGCAGATCGAACCCTAATCCGGACATCGGCATTCCCCGGTGGCTTCTCAACCCCCTCACCGGTCCGAACCCTTATTCTGTCCCTATTGTCCAGCCTACCCAAGTCCGCCCACACATCACAGAGTAAACTAGAAGATCCGGTGGTGAATGACAAAACCAACCGTGCAACATATGTATGAACATGGAAATAGAGTAAACAACGATAAACAATAATAGCTGGAATCAAATGAAATCAAATAAATAAACACTCGAGTGTGTTTCTTAAGAGTTTTACTTACCTCAATCGCACTTCAATTACTCGATATTTGTCCCGATATGATCCCACTCTCGCCTCGAGATGCGCACCCGACACCTGACTATGGTCTCCTAAGTCCCTGGTGTCCGAATAAGTCATTTTATATGATTTAGAATCAAACTAATTGATTTTATATTGTGACAATAAAAATTAGAATTTTATTCCAATTTTTAGTTGTAGTACGTTTTTCGAGTTACATCGGGGTGCCAACCGCCTGAAAAGTCTCGAAACTCACTTTTCAACTCTTTTTCTAATTTCTCGTAT
This sequence comes from Stephania japonica, assembly GCA_039657345.1. Taxonomy (NCBI): domain Eukaryota; kingdom Viridiplantae; phylum Streptophyta; class Magnoliopsida; order Ranunculales; family Menispermaceae; genus Stephania; species Stephania japonica. Next base: position 8,130,560 of record CM077559.1, on the reverse strand, counting down.
TTTTCTGAATTTTTCTGATTTTTTCCATAATTTTTAGCTATTTTTTCCATATTTTTCAGAATTTATTTAATTTTAAACTCTTTTTTTTTTTTTTTTTTTTTTTTTACCGGTTGGTGAACCGGGTCCGAACCGGACCCGGTTCGGCCAACCGGCCGTCAGGTCAGGCCGGCCCGCCCGACCCGTTTGGGTCGGGGACCGGATCGCCCGACCCGGGCCCATGGAGAGGGGGTGCACACGTGCGACCCGCACGTGTGCCCCCCATCTTCTCCATCGAACCAGAGCTCTCTGGTTCGATGGAGAATTTTTTTTTTTTTTCTCGGTTGGTTGGGGTTGGCTCTCAACCCCAACCCCTCATCTTCTATTGGCATGGGAGACATCTCCCATGCCATATACATCCTCGGACGAACTGCCATGGCAGTTCGTCCGACGCCCCTCCACCGTACATCACACCAACACATACAACAACATCAACACAACAACAACAACAAGCGAACAACCATACCTCGACGTCGTGAGTTCAATCTCTCCTCTTTCCCTCGATTTCTCTTCTCCTTCTTCTTCCTCGGTCGATCAAAATGTGGAAAATGGTGGTGTCGGTGGTGTTTATCCACATTTTTGGAGTGAAATGACCAAAATGCCCTTGCATTCTTATCCACATCATTCACAATCACACACCCTTTTTGGTCATTTCACATTTAATTATTTATTTTCTGATTTTAATATATATTTATATATATATATTAAATTACATATATATATATATATATAAATATATATTCGCCTATATTTTCGCGCCTACAATTTCGTCGTGCGTGCCGACGAGCGTACTCGGGTGTGCACACTACATTACCACCCACGCGTGTCGACCACGACCCCGCGTGTCACTAGGCGCCCACCAATTTACTATTTTTGTCAAATTTATTTTATTTTTATCGAACTAAACGCATTCCCGGCCTAGTGTTCCCGCGTCCGCACGCATTTTTAGGCGAATACCCGATACTAAATCTCATCCGATCTAAACAATATTAAACCACACCTGCGATGTAATGAGTCATAGTCTAGTCATTATCATCACAGTTAGTCAAACAATCAATCAAAAATAATACTTCCCGCCCAACCATGCGTATCTTCGCCGGTCCGTAGCGTCTCCGTGGACCTGAGCTGGCGTCCACGTCAGAAAATACGCAAATAACGGCCTTAATAAAATTTGGGCCGTTACAAAATTTCACGATGTTTCCCAAACATTTTTTAAATAAATTCAAAATTACGGTCCTAGCGTCGTGGAGTGAATTCCTACATGGTGCCTAGCCATGGCAGTCCTCTGCCCTGACGTCGTGAGTGAATGGCTCTCACAGTGCCTCCAGCGACACCAGTGTTACTCCTCATCTTTTGGGGTTTTTTGGAAACCCTGACTTCGTTTCCAATTTATGAGCCTATCCCATCCTCGTAGGGACCTTGAATACTACTAAAAACCACTTTCGAGCACACCGAATAAGGCCATAACTTCATTTTCCACATTTAAACCAAAATCCATTCAAAATGACTAAAAATTCATACACCCTTATTTCCCACCAAAACCAACACCCAATATCAACAACTCAACCATCATAGACACCGAAAATAACCTCTCAAATTGTAAATTCATTAAGACAAGGTGGTCACCACGTTTTCGACGAAACCCAAAAAATAGACTCAAAACGAAAAGGATCAATAGATCAACCAAGATCTCACCTTAGTTACCGTCATTGATTGATTAAATGCCTTCAAATGCTCTCCAAGATCATCACAAACCCTCTCTTTTTTTCTCCAAGATCATCACCAACATTACATTCCTAACAAATCGACGGTAAACAAATTTACTATTTCACCCTTTTCAATCTACTAATTTACTAAATTGTACGTTGTAATTGTAATTGGATAGAGATAATGAGGTTAGTCGTTCATATCTTAAAACCGTGTTACATATACAATATTAATTAAGTGTTCCACTTTAATTCAACAACTAATAACTATAGTCAATACCTCATGAGAAGAAAAAAATGTAGGTACATTTCAATTGAATACATTATATATAATTAATCTTTCCAATTGAATAAGTAATTGATTATGAAGTATTTTTGACGTGTTTGAACGGTTTTACTAAATAGATATCAAAGTTGATAAACTTAGGTATATTTCAAAAAAATAATGAGTCAGCATGTCCTATGATTTAATTTCATATGCAACTTTTTTTTCTTCATTTTTCTTCTTGTCGTCGTTGGTAAAAAAAACATGCCTTTTTGAAATTAACTTTATTTATGTATATTTTTACGTTTATTAATATAGTTAGAATCATACTTTATGAATTATAAAAAAATATCTTATCGTATATAGTACTTATATAATGTCTATTTTCTGGCAAATATTTTATCCTTTTTTTTAAATTACTCTACCTTTTTTCGTTGTTGTCAAGAATAATTATTGTCCAAGTAAGGCTTCAATAAACAAATAAATAAATAAAAATATTGTCCGACTAATTAAGGAATGTTGAGAAACATGAAAGAACAAGAGAGACTTGATAGACAAGAAAACTTTGCTTATCTCAATGTCCCTTCTTAAGAGAGCTTCTCTTCTATATATATAATAACTGAGTTGTTACAATTCTAATTTCTAAGAACTTTATAAGAACACAAGTATGATCTTTTCTAGGAACTTTCTAGGAACTCAAGTATGGTCCCGATCATCACACCCTCAATGTCCTACTTAACATGACATTACAATATTGTCCTCACTACATAATCACTCATTCCTTGGTTTAGTGATTGACTCTTACATCCCCCTTAAACACAAGGAGAATCAGTACACCAAGTTTGGGCTTCAAATAATGAAATCGAGAAGTTGACAAGGCTTTGGTGAAACAATCAGCAACTTGATCATGAGAAGGAACATGATGAACCGATAACTTCCCTTGCATCACTTGATCTCTTTTGTAATGATCATCAATCTCGACATGTTCAGTCCGAGCATGAAACACTGGGTTATGGGCAAAAGCTGCAACACTTATATTATCACACCAAAGCATGAGTTTTCCTAATAAAGGAAACTGTAGCTCAGTAAGTAAAGAACGTAACTAAGAAATTTCAACAGCAACATGAGCTAACGCTTGATATTCAGACTCCGTGCTAGATCGAGCAACCACACCTTATTTCTTAGACTGCCAAGAAACTAGATTTGATCCAAAGTACACTACATAGCCTGCAATAGATTTACGATCTTCCACTGAAGATGCCCAGTCTGCATCAGAGTATCCAATAAGGAGTTTAGAACCTGATTTGAAGCATAAACCATGATGAATTATTCCCTTTAAATAACGCAAAACCCTCTTTAAAGCTTGCCTATGAGAAGTAGTAGGTGATTGTTAAAACTGACTTAATCGATTCATAATGAATGCAATGTCAGACCTAGTATGAACCATATATTGTAAACCACTTAACAAACTTCGATATAATGTAGGATCATAGAATAAGGAAGCAGATTCACCAGAAAAATCCTTGCCTAACACAGCAGGTGTATCAACTAGTTTGGTACCAGTCATTCCAATTTATTGAAAAAGAGATTGAATGTAGTTTGAGTAAGATATAAACTAGTGGTATGACGATGAACTTCAAAACCAAAAAACATTTTAATGTCACCAATATCGTTAAGTGCAAATGTAGTGTGGAGACGGTTAATAAACTCTTGAATATGATTCAATCGAGCTCTAGTAATGAGTATATCATCCACATAGATGAGAACATATAACATACTCCATTTGTACCTTAATATGAATAATGAAGAATTAGATTTGGAATTATGAAATCCCCAAGAAAGCTATTGTTGTTTAAGGCATGTAAACCAAGCTCTTAGAGCTTGTTTGAGACCATAAAGTGTCTTATGAAGTTTGCAGACCATGGCATTAGTCCCTGATTCAATATAGCCCTCTGGTTGATGAGTATACACTTCTTCATTCAAAATTCCATTAAGGAATGCATTATTTATATCAATCTATCGAATTTGCCAACCAAAAGTTACAGCTATAGATAAGATAACTCATATAGTAGATGACTTCACAACTGGGCTATAGGTTTCAGTGAAATCAATACCAGGAACTTGTTTAAACCCCTTAACCACTAATTGAGCTTTATATATTGATAGAACCATCTGAATTCTTCTTGACAGTAAAAATCCACTTGTTCCCAACAATATTGTGATGTGGAGAAACAGGAATAAGGCTCCATGTATTTACTCTTCATTAGTACTTGAAACTCCCTGTCCATGGCATCTTTCCAATGAGGAATCTGTAAAGCTTCAGTTGCAGATTTGGAAATTTGATCTAACGAATCAATAATAGAGACAAACACCTTTTTCTTAGAAATCCCTACTTTTGCTCTCGTAATCATGGAATGACTATTCCCAACAGTGACTTTAGTATGACTAGCAAGTGCAGCCGTAGTACTTGTTGATGAAGTTTCAGGTGTGGCTGCAGAAGGGTTTCTTGTAGGACAGTCATGATGAGAAGAAGGACTAGATACAGCAGTAGTTGGTGGAGTAGTTTGAGAGACTCGATTAGAACTAGGCATAGGTCTCATTATAGGAAAAGAGATAATCGTCCCTTGATTTATGTTCTGAGCAATGTCCTTTCCTTTACTATCAGCTGGAAATAAAGTAGAGTATGGGAACTCTTCCTCATTAAAAATAACATGTCGAGAAATATACAACTTTCCCAATCCATTCAAGCATTTATATCCTTTGTGTGCAGAACTATAGCCCAAAAACAAGCATTTTTCATATTTAAATTGATACTTATTTGTGTTATAAGGTCTGGTGTATAGATAACAGATATTTCCAAAAACTTTCAAAATGTGGTAATTTGGGGAAACTTGAAATACCTTGAAGCACTTTGTGGGTAATCTGTTAATTATAAACATTGTTGCCTCACATGCATTCCACCATAATTTATACAGTAATTTTGCTTGAGCCAATAATGCTAAACTGGTTTCGACGATATGTCTATATTTCCTTTCTATTCTTCCATTATGCTCATGAGTATATGGACATGGATGCTGAAATATAATACCATGACTTTTTAAAAAATGGTTTAAACACTCTGAATTCACCTCCTCAATCTGACTGAATTTTCTTAATTTTAATGGAAAACTGATTTTCAACTTGTAATTTAAACAGTTGAAACACTTTGAAAGCATCAGATTTCATTTGAAGTGGAAATATCCATGTAAATATGGTAAAATCATCAAGAAACGTAATGTAATATCGGTATCCATCTATAGAATTGACATGTGTAGGTCCCCAAACATCAGTATGAATGAATTCTAATACATGTCTACTACAACTGTTTGAATCATGAAAAGGCAAAGCATGATGCTTTCCTAATTGACATACATCACAGAAGTCCTTATTTAAACTGAACAAACTCAAATTTGTCTTAAAAACTTGTTGCAATGCATGGTGAGAAGGAATACCAAGTCTCTTATGCCAGATTGAGGAAGATGACTTTGTACAAGCAATGAAAGCAGAATGATTCGAGGTTGAAGAAGTCCCAGCTTTAGTCACAAAAATATTATCAAACTGATATAAACCATCCCTGACAGTCCCTTGGAGTAGATCCTCTCTAGTTTGTGAATCCTTCACTAAGCAATGTGAATCAGTAAACTCAATAACAACATAATTATCTTTTGTTAACTGAGAGATGCTTATTAAGTTCTTTTTTATACTTGGTACATATAATGTATTAGGAAATCTTAGTTTAGAATTAACAAAAGCAATTCTAGCATTTCCTATACATGAGATTGGCAAGGAATTAGCATTTCCAACAATGAGAGAGTATTTACCTATATAAGGTGCACAACCAGACATCTAAGACATATCAAGGGTTACATGTAAAGTAGCTCCATTATCAGCATACCATGTAAGATCAAAACTACCTTCATTGTTTGGAAAAATGTTGCCCTGTCCATTTCTAGCAAAATTGTTCTGAAACCCCATAACATTTGCACTAGGAGATCCATGAAAACCACCTCTCATACCTTGATTTCCTTGACCATGAAAATTAGCATTCTGATACTAATTTCCTTGTCCATTGAAACTTTGTGCACCATAGTAATTCATATCAGCTCTATAATAACATACAACGGTTGTATGTCCATTCTTATTGCAAATTTGACAAGTAGGTCTATTATTAGTTTGATATCTTCATCTTCCTTTATTATTCCTTCCACCTCTGCCTCGAACATTATAATTTCTTCCTCCATGACTATTGTTTCCCTGCTGAGATTTTTGATTAGGCCAAGTTGGCATCCCTCCTTGTCTCACTTCAGCAGAGTTCACTTGATTTGATGTTTGAATGTTCAAAGAACTCAATCCAGACAACATATCTAATTTTGCCTCAAATCCAAGAAGTGTAGACTGCACATCTTGCCAGGTTAAACTATCTTTTTGTTCAAGAACAGATGTGATAGGTAAGTATTCACTATCTAGGCCAGATAAGGTACACAATATCAACTCATAAATTGGAATAGGTTCTCCTGTTGTTGCAAGATTATCAAAAATATCTTTCATCTTTTTCAAATATTCACTCTTTTTCATAGATCCCTTACGAGTAGTTCTTATGGATGTTTTGTAAAACTAAATTTGTGCCTTATTATTTGAACAACATTGATATAATATACAACGTCACAGTTCATATGCTATTCTTTTTTGTGAACCTTGAACAGTGTTCACTTTATTCCCAATTTCAGGTTCTAGGGCACATAACAACCATCCATATAACATTCTATCGCAATAGAACCATTCCTGATACTCAAGATTCACCTTACCATTATCAAAAAATTTATCAGGACATGGCGTAGTGCCAAGTAGAAAACCATCAAATCTACAACCTTCTAACAAAGGAACTACAATGGACTTTCATAACGAAAAGTTTGTACTATTTAACTTGATAGAAACAATCTGATTGAGAGAGTTAGTGAATGGACCGAGAAGACGATGAGCAATCGAAGAAGAATCCGTTGCTCCATATGTTGATAATCGTTTCTCCTTCTGTACAGGATCATCTGTGGCGATGAGACTTTCAATGCTCTGATACCATGTTGAGAAATATGAAAGAACAAGAGAGACTTGATAGACAAGAAAACTTTACTTCTCTCAATGTCCCTTCTTGAGAGAGCTTCTCTTCTATATATATATATAGTAACTGAGATGTTACAATTCTAATTTCTAGGAACTTTCTAGGAACTCAAGTATGGTCCCAATCATCTCACCCTCAACGTCCTACTTAACATGACATTACAATATTGTCCTCACTACATAATCACTCATTCTTCGGTTTAGTGATTGACTCTTACAAGGAACTTTGCTGATATAAAAAATAAAAATAAAAATAAGGAACTTTACTAGAATGGCACCCCTACAAGGCACACCATAATACACATCCATCCATCTAACCACATGTGCCCACCTCGGGATGCAAGCCTACACATCTCTAGATTCAAAACACGATTGAATACGTAGAGTATGCATTATGGTGTGCCTTTAGGGGGCATGTGTTCTAACATTTTCCTTAAATTAATGTAACTATTACATAAGTTATACTTATACGAACATATAACTCTTTCATCAAAAAAATTTTTAATTTCATCAAAAATACGAACATATAACTCTGTTTATGCTCAAAAGGCTCAGATCTACAGTTCTGATGGGCCACGTGACGGCACTATTAACCACTTTTTTTTAATTGGAAAACTTTTAACTTGATCAACGTGAATACTAAAAATGCAGAGCCATCGTGAATACTACAAATGAAATTAAAAAAGGGAAACGAACTTATTAGTTTTTTTAAAAAAAAAAAATGTAAACCACATAGCTAATGCATATATGTAAACTTTTAACTTAATCTCCTATTTTTTTCCATCAATTATTATCTAACCCGCTTTTATTGTTTAATTATTTTTAGTTCATTATTAATTAACGCCTGCACGGGCAGTGCGGTGTGACCAGCACACGTGGAAGTTTGGAGAGACCAGGGTGCATCAAACTTGAAGGCAGAATAATGCATGTGTGAATAAGCTAGTTAAGAAAGTTATTGGCAATGAACCATAGCCCTAGTGGCTACTTAGAGTAAAAAAACTCCTTCAAGAGCCAAATTTTATTTTTGTTTTGGCCGAAAAAAAGCATGTATCTAAAAAACAGAAGAAAAAAATAGTTCTAAGCTAATTTAACATGCCCTTTTAACTCTTTGTAAGTTGGGTAATTTTTCACTATCAATATGAAAAAAGTTTGAATAACTCACTTTAGGCACCGATTCACTCTATGCTAGTGCGATATGCCTCGAGACACTCACGCATACATCTAGACATGAATTACATGGGTATCGAGTGAGTTGGTGCCCAACTTTAATAGTTTATTCTAACTGTTTCTTATGAAATTAGCATATAAAAAAAAAAAAAAAAAAAAAAGCCTACGTTATGCGTACCAGCTATCATGCATGTTATTTTCTAGAACGAGTGCTTATAATTTTGATTGATATGAACGTGCTCTTATCTTTATCAAATGAATTAAGTATTGTAACTTTTTAGATGACGAAAATATCCTCGCGTCAACTTATAATGACGTGAACGTCTATAGATTCCGTTTGAGTGCACTAGCGCAACTTGGCAAAATTGGACAGCGAAGTGTGAGCAGTAGCGTAACGCCAGTACAGGTGACCAAACAGTGGTAAATTTCTGCCAAATCTGTAGCCTATCTTCTGATTTTTCATTATTTTTATTCTTTTTTGGTTTTTTAAATAACAAATGAACTCGATTATCACAACTAATCTACACTCTATAAACCCCATATAAGATAACCCTTCCAATATAATTTGTTACGCATGACACTCATAAATTCATAATCAATATTTCACTTAAGGAAAATCAAATACCTTTTTTTTTGTCAAATAATTAAAAATCTTATTTATTTTATAACTAATGTGACTCTCCCAACTTAATTTACTATATTAACAAGATTCAAAATTAATATTAAATACTTCATGGCATACTTGTTACTTGAACTAACTGTTTATAGTATTTTTCCACTATTTTGTTTTGTAGAAATTCTTATCTTTTTGTAGTACTATAGTATCGGAATTACCTCTGAGTATTTTACAAAAAATACACCCCACTTAAGTAAAAAATGTTTTAAGAAATTAAAAAAATAAATAATTAGTACTCCCAAGTCTCAATCACTATATCAAAACGAGTTAGTAGAAAAGAATCACGCTACCTATTAGAATAATCCCGATAGACATTAGGATACAACATTCACTTGTATTTGTCCCTTCAATGAACCTAAAATTGTATATAACCACTTATGTCGATAAAAATCAAGAGACACAAGTGCATGTTCCACCCCGATGTCCTACATCGGTAACTCTAACATTTTTCAAATATAAATTCTGATTGTTGATGTTGTTGTTGGCCCACCAGCTGTAGGTGGACGGTTGTGGAAATGACACTTCCGCCCCCACATGCTCTCCACACCCCACCCAAGAACTTTTCCACCAGATTCCAAAGCCCACACCCCCCCCCCACCCCTGCTACTCTCTGTCTGCTTTTTCATTCTCGACCCCCCCTTTTATTTTTTTAATATTTTTTCTCACATTTTCTTGATTTTTCTTAATTTCCTATTACACCCTTTTTTTTCCTATATATTCCATGATCTCCATACCCTAAAGCCCTTCCACTTCTCCTCTCTTCTCTATCTCTTAGAGAAATTAATCTTTCTTAGTGTGGTAGAATCTCTGCCTCTCTTTTCCTCTGTTTTGCTCTGTTTTCAAGAAGGGTTGTTTGTGTGTTGTGGGTTTCAGTGCCAAAGCTCAGAAACTCAAAACCCCTTTTTTGGGTGATTCCAGTGAAGGACTCTCTTATTTCTTGATTTCTTGATGCTTAACTTCTTGTTCTTGATGTTTGAGATTCATGTCTCCAATTCTCAGTGAAATCCTCCTATCCGGGTTTATGATAAATTCTACACTTCGGCGCAGGACCCATCTTGTTCAATCCTTCTCTGTTGTCTTTCTCTACTGGTTCTATGTGTTTTCATGAACTCTCTCCCCTAAACACCCCATCTAGTACTACTACTACTACTACTACTAAATAAACCCCTACTAAGCCTCCTACACACATACCATATATAAACTTCTCTCATACTTAGTCAATTTCTGTCCAACTCTCTTGTTTTTGTTCTTGTGTTTTTGTTCTTGTTTGTCCCATATATTTTTATATATACATGGCCTCCTCTAGTGGGACTACTACCTCTTCCGGGTCATCTTCTCTGCTGCAGAACTCTGGTTCTGAGGAGGACCTCCAGCTATTAATGGATCAGAGGAAGAGGAAGAGAATGCTGTCGAACCGGGAGTCGGCGCGGCGGTCGCGGTTGAGGAAGCAGAAGCAACTGGATGATCTGATGGCACAAGTGGCTCATCTGAGGAAGGAGAACAGCCAGATCATAACAAGCTTGAACATGACCTCACAACATTACTTGAACATTGATTCTGAGAATTCAGTGTTGAGGGCTCAAGAAGCTGAGTTGAGCCACAGACTTGAGTCCCTCATGGGGATTATTCAATACTTGAATGTCACAAATGTTAATGGTGGTCATGGTGGTCATGGTGACCATGACTTCCATCCTGACCAGTTTGGCAGTGATGCCTTCATGATCAACCCTTTAATGTGCTTTACATGAACCAGATCATCATCATCAGATGATCATAAAATCCACATGGGTTTGATTGGTTTTGGAGTTGGTGGTGTTGTTGTGGTTGTGAAGGTAATTAATGGCTGTAAAAGGGGAGGAATGGTAAAAAAAAGACGGTTAATTAAGGTTAAGTTAAAATGTAATGATATGAGGTTAAGTCGTGTAAGATTGGCCTATTGTTATGTATGTGGGTCTTAATCTCTCTTAATTTAAAACTATATGGGGTCAAAGAGTAATAATTAATTACAAGTGTCACTGCTTAATTACTGCAGCTTCTGTAATTAGTACCTTAATTAATCTAATGTTTTTCCCTTAATTGATTTTCATTTGTGCCATTTCTTAGTATGCAATTATTTGATATTTTTATTGGTTAATTCAATTTCAATGTGGGAAAAGAACATAAAGAAGTCATGTAATTGGTGTTTGAAATGTTGATACTTTTGGCTTTATCGTGTTGGACATGTTAGAGAGCAATCAAGGTGCTTGGTTGTTGGCTAATCTTTGTTTGCTTTTGTGCTCGTGAGAATAGAGTGTCCGCTCAATACTTGCACCTTTTTCGAAAGGGATAAAAAGGGAGAAAATCTCTTGACCATTTTGAGATCTCCTAAAACCATTGCACGTTGTGAACATAAAGGATTATTAACTTTTTTGGGTTTGTATTTGTAAGCCCTCTAATTTCAACTTAATTTAGGTTCGAGTTGGGTTGGCTCACAAAGAAGTAAAGTTAACACCGCATAAGCATATCATTTATAATTATAAGACTCTACCGTTCCAAAGTGAAGTTCCTACTTAAACCTAAGTGATGAACCACTGTGTCCAGATTCCATTGATAAAGATTATCAATTCATAGGTCTAGAATAGGGTTGCAAGTGAGGCAGGGCTTGGCGAAGACTTATTCCTAGTCATTTTGACACTTAACTACTTTCTCAATTTTATTTTTTGAGAAACTATTTTTTATCAAATTGAAGGATTAATGTGATTTATTTTATTTTTGATATAGTTATGTTGATTGAATTACAAGTTATTGTACTTAATTAAATATATAAGATTTTTAAAACTAGTTGGTAAATATACTTCAATCATGGATGTTCTAAATATAATTTTATATATCCTTATTATACAACATATATAGGAGCTTACATAATATATATAAGAAAATTCTACAATGGAGACCAAATATATAACCATGCCGGGAACTCCTCAAAATGTGTGGTGCATTAAATGTTTTGTGTATTTATGTCGCCTCGATTAATGTGTTGAATTTAAATCCCATGGTAAAAATAGATTTTCTTGTTAGAGATCTCGATCGAGTTCCATTCCGCACATTACATATGTTTTTAGTAAAAAAAGATTATATAATTTTTTACTAAAAACATAAGAAAATGGGAATTTTATGCAAAGGATGAAGGGTGAATAATCCCGTGAACAATCCTCATCCTTGCATTACACCATGCCCTGCCCCACGGGGAGCAAAATAATTTTTGTCCCATCGGGGCGAGGTCTCGTGGGGAACGGGGATTCCGCGCCCCCACTCACAACCTAGTCTAGACTAATGATTTATTGAAGCATACCTCAACATGCTCTTTTACTTTAGGTCTATATTCATTAAAGACAAGAAAATCCAAAAGGGTTGTGTTGTTCCAAGAAATATTAAGTAATCTTCATTGAGATTTATGTCGTACATTAAATCTTGGAGGTTTTTTTTTTTTTTTGAAACCTAAATCTTGGAGTTGATTTACTAGTGATCTTTCTTATAAATTATTCCGAGACAATAAACAAGTGCGTGACAGTTTTTTTTTTTACAAGTTACCTTTTTGTTTGATCACATAAACAATCATACAAAGTTGTTTAAGCAAATACTTAATTAAGCAAAAAATAAAAAAACAAGAGTTGAGATCTCGCTATGTAAACTACTAATGAGGAGCGAACATGCATGAGAGCATAAGCTCCAGAGACGGATCACAGATTTACAAAACTTATTTATATGAAAATAAGGCTTTGCTTTCTTGATGTTCTAAACAAATGTACTTACACTCATTAAACAACATTATAAAAGAAACCAACTAATAATTTAGTAAATTAATTAACTATAAACATACTTCTTTTTTATATTATAATAAGTACTCTTGACGGTGCCCCCATTTGCATCCTTAAAATAAAATTGTTCCATGGAGACAGTATTTGAATTTCCTGTCAAGTTTTGGTCACAACCTATGATCTTAATTAATTAGTTTGTGACTAAAGTCTCATCAGTTCTAATATATTGGGTTAATCAGATAAATAACGTTCACCTAAACCATGCCTTGGGACAAGGCGTCAGATGCCAGATTAAAAGGCACAGGGACTTGAGCCCATTTGATCGTGTATTTCATGCTTTGATCATAATTTTCTCCACTGTGACACTGTCACGTATCACACATTTTATAAAGTTTACTATAAGATGATCTAATTGCCTAGCTAGCTAATTAAGTGTCGTAATTAAGTGCTATTACCATTAAAACTCCTGTTTTGAATAAAAATATGTGCATAGTTCACAATGTAGGTAACTGTTGCAATCACTCAATTAAGAATTTTTAAAGCACCATTTTTATTTTTATTTTTATTTTTATTGTACAAGAATACAATACCCAGTTCTATATTTAGGTACGTGGGTTGGCAATCAATGAAAAGAAGACAAAGAGACTAATTAATTATTAATTGAGAAATAAATTAAAGTATCACTAACAAGGCATAGTAGCTGTAATCATCTAACATCTAAAAGGGGAAGCAAAGATGATGAAAGCAGAGGTCATGCCCTTTTATGTGTCAGTTGATTGCATCGAAGGGGAGGGGATTAATTAATTAATCAATTAATTAGTACTATATGTATTAAAAGAAGTTAATTAAATTAGAGATGATGAAAGCATGCATGTGGGAAGCTATTAGTGAAAAGGCTCACATGAATTGAGAAAAAGAAGTCCTTTTCAATTGGTTTCGTGTATTTTAAAATAGGTGTTTGATGGATGAAAGTATCGTTGATGATGCCAGCTTAAGAGTGATTTGTGGTACTAATGCCACTTTAAATAATCTGATTAGGTCATTTAAAAGAGTTTAAAAGAGTTTATGTGAAGAGTGTCATAATTAATGGCAAACCATTTAAAGAATGTTGTGGTACTAATTGAGGGATAGTGCTTCACAAACATTTTCTTTTACTTTCTTGTTCTTCTTCATTCAATTAGTAATATATACTAATCATAGAAGAAACTCAATACCTAATTCATTAATTAATCTTCATTAGTGTTTTAGGCTATTGCCTTGACATGCCCGGTTCTCATGTGAAACATCACTATCACAAGTAATTAGAGTAATGCATTGGAACCATCTAAAGAAATTTGAGAAACATTTCTATATATTCGAAGGGCAATCACTAACTGAAGAGGCGATAAAGTAAAAGCATAACAGGTTTCCTAATTAATGGGTCTTATTGAACCATTTTGGTAGCTTTGAGAGACCTTCTTCGTTTGCTAAAGTAACATCTCTTTAGTTAATTTTCAAAGTTAGATTGCTGGGTTGGGCCGAATTCCAGGCCTCATTGTAATCACCCATTTTTAAGCTTCCACTTCAGTTTTCTGTCCATTATAGTAGGTACTTGTATTAGTAACTTTGGTTCGTTTGGTCATTTGCCAAACTTTTTTGTGTGAAGACTGGAGTGCCTTTTTTGAAACGTCGCGGGGATGTGCAAACCACATTTTACAAAGGGAAAACTACTTAAGTTTTATCACTCAACTTCTAAAAATGCCCTCAAATGAAATGACATACTTACCCCCCACAACTTCCACAATCCCTCACATGCCCTTTTTTCTTCTCACGTTGTGCACCTCACACAAATGCCACCTTCAACTCGATGATCCCCTCCGACCACCGGCGACGTGAGCTTGTGATTTCGGAGCCCACTACCATCATAAGAGTTGATTTTTTCATGTTTCTTGCTGAAAACTCATGTTTCTCTACTGTTTTGTATACATTTTATATGGTTTGAACAATTTTTTTTGTCTTGCTAGGGCATTGTTTGTTTGGTTGTTCAGTGGCTATTTACCATAACAAATGAAAGATGAACATGTAGGAGATACGGATGTGCAAGATGAAGAAGTATTTCTTGAGTTTTCATTTAATTTTTGTATATTTTTTTTCATGTTTAAACCAAGGATTTCACCTTTGGTTCGACATTGCTGGGCCGAACAAATGGCTTTTGCTCGGTCAATCATATCCAATTGAAAAATGTTTGTTCGGTCACCTATGACCAAATAAACACTTGTATTTTTTTTGTTCAAACCAAGGATTCCTCTGATGCAGCTTGGTATGGTCGACAAAATTGCTTTTGGTCTGTCTCAAATGACCGATCGAAACATGTATGTTCGGTCACCTATAAGCGAACAATTGAGTGTTCGTTGGTTTCACTAGATCGAATCAACTATTTCCAGAATTATTTTTGAATTATTTTTGTAGTTTTTAATTGAGGGTCAAATTTAATACTGTGATTTACCATGTTGCAGAGAAATTTGTGTTCGACTGACTATCACTAAGGACTTCAAGCCCAACAGTCCTATACGACCGATTGAACAAAATATTAAATATCAAACCAAAAATTGATCAACTTCAAATCAATTCACATACCAAATTCATCAACTCCAAATCCATAACAATCCTAAATTCAAATCAAGTGAATCCAATTCATAGACAACTTCATTAGAAGATCCCGTTCACGTTGTCGTTGCCTTGAGCTTTGATGAAGCACCTTCTGCCGCTTTGAGAATCGATCTTCGGATGAATTTGTCATCAACTATTGGGCACCGGTCCTCTCTCGACTAACAATCTTCATAGTACAAACCATACATATTAGAATGACACAAATATAAGGCCAACATCAACACTCAATAATTACTTCACCAAAATATAAATCAGTAACAATTCTAATATTATTTGTCCACTCGGTTAGGACAGACCGATTGAGATCGTTATGTTTGGTTGGAGTCAATCGAGAGAAAGACTTTTCATCGGTCAACTACAACCGAATAGAATAATTTAAATTGGTTGTGTGTGACGAACTGAGACTCGAAAACCACTAAACACAAAACGAGCATAACATTCGATCATAAACAACAACAAACATATATACAACAACCAAAATTGCTAAACAACTGGAGAAAATTGAAGAAACTTCAACATTCATGGAAACACCATAAATCGACATAGTTTGACTGTATCACCATAATGTTCATTGATCATCAAATCAAATTGCACTAGATTAAAATGTGTCCCTTAATTGCAATATTTTTTTTAAAAAAATCAATATTACACCAAAATTGGATTGATCGGTCGTAACAGACCGATTGAACTTCTTTTGCTCAATTGCTTTCTACCGAACAGAACAAATTCAATTGGCTCTGTGTGACCGACCGAGCCTGTGACGGGCCCAAATCTCCCGGGTCGCCCCGTGACCCACGCCCTCTGCCCGCATGCCCAGTAGCGCCTCACCGGACACATCATCACTGCTGCCACGTCCGTAGCTCTGTGAAGTGATGCTCCGTTTGACTAATCCTACTATGTTAAGTTGTTTACTTTATTTAAACATCTAGTAGGTTGGCAAATTTTAATAACAATACTGGAAGTGTTTAATTCGTATTTTATGAGAACTTATTAAGCCTAAGTAGTGGAAAACCCGGAGATAACACCATGTATACAACTGAGACGAAGTAAACAGTAATTCATATACATGTGATAAAGTTCTAAAGTCCCCAAAACCCAGCAAAACAAAATATACATACATGATATCAAAACACGAACTATCAGCAGCAACGGCCTCAGAGATAGTCGCCTAATACCTCATTTCCCTTGCTCTTGCTCATACCAGGATCTGCGCTCAGTTGCCCAACACATACAGCAACGAGCCCAGTGAGTAAATTCCCAAGAGAAGTCTACACGATAATCATGAAAACCACAATAACCTGCGAGACCCTGGCAACAGGAATCATATTCCCATGGCCGGCAATAAATAACAATCACAATAAATATGACGATTACACACAGTGAATATAAAACAGCATTCGAATAATCCGGTTCAACCAATGATATCAATGAAAACTAGATAGAGGTGTGACGAAGTCTAACAAAACTATATCATACTTTGTAGATTCAGATGACCCCGACTGAGCACATCAGTCTAAACCACATCCGAACTACTAACGGTGACCGGAACAAATCACAACCCACCAGACACGTGCACCCCGCTACTCGGTTAGCTATTTACCGGCAGCACCCAGAGACACGCGCTACAATCTAGTCTGCTCAATTTCGTACCCTGACCATCTCGATTAACCTCCGACTGTGTGAACAAATCAACCACCAACCAACACGTGATCACAGTGCATAAACATGGCAATTCAATAAGTAAACAATGCGGTAAATAAATAAATGAATAAACATTCATTTTCATGGACACACCACGCATGAATTTAAAGTGTAACATTCTCAAGGGTTTTACGCACCTATAACTACGCACTTCGACTTCCCGACCCATCAATCTGACCCGCTTAGCTCTCCTATGCCCGAACTATGGTTCCCCAATCCCTGAAGTCCATTTATAGTGTTTTATATTATTAATAAAACACATTATCTAATTTTATGATATTATATCATATTTTTCAAATTTGAGTTGTGGCACCTCTCGAACTATGTCGGGGTTTCAAAAATACCCGAAAAGTCCCGAAACTACTTTTCTATCTTTTCCTTAATTTTCTATATTTTTCTAGATTTTTCACCAATTTTTTTGATATTTTTCAACTATTTTTCCTATTTTCTAGAAAATAATATATAATATTATTTAATTTAATAAAAAAACTATTTTTTTATTTTGGGGGGCCCACCTAGACCGGCCTGGCTGGCTGGTCCGACCCGACCGATTCGGGGATGACGCATGCGCTTAGCGCATGCGTCTCCTACCTCCAGAGACGATTTTCGTCTCTTCTTTTATTTTCTTCACTTCTCTTCTTCTTCTTCCCTTTTCTTCCTTCCTCTTCAACCTCTCACCCATTAGAGACCTCCAAGACATTAAAATTCTACCACAAATCCACCAAAACAACACCAAATTCTCATATCAAAATACATGTAAATAAACCCAAAATTAACCAAATCACCTTAATTTTCCACAAATTCGATTCAAAATGATGTAATTCATCAAAACAAACCTCAAAGACACCAAATCCAGTAAAAACAGTGGTGATTTTCAACATGAAACCTTATTTCATCCTCAATCAAATTTTCCACGTTTACATCAAAAACTCTAGTTTTGAGAGATGAATTTACCTTAGATCTTGTGTTTGAAACATTCTAATCCAGTCTCCAAGCTCCAAAGATCCGGTTCCAGCAAATAATTCCCCTCCAGAACGCGAAATCTTCCTCTCAAATTTTCCCTCTTCTCTTTTTGCATGTTAAACCCGATAATGGGTATTTATATGGGTTAGTTTTAATCTAGCGTGAGCACGCATCCCGAGGACGATCTAAAGGCCACTGATCACCCTGTGTCACCTAAGTTCCTAAACACCTTACCATGAAAACACATGCCTCATTTCACCTTGTTGTGCATCTTGAGGACAATTCTATGCACCCTAATTTATTTAGCTACAACTATAAGACTTCAATTAATCCATTAATACATTTATTCAACTTTAGGTTAAACCACCTAGTAAATCATATAAAAATCATAGGTTAGTCACACTAACACTCAGCTACCTGACAACTCATGGCCCGTACCTCGCTACCCGATACCAGGTACCCAGTCCCCGACACGCACTTCGGGACCTATACCCAACTCGTAGCCTTGCCCGTTATCAACTTACACACATGTGATGTTTATATAAATATTAAGTTCCCACATCACAATAATAGACATACAATATTCACAAATAATACAAAATAACCTGGGTACTTATATCCGAGTCCACCTAGCTGTCCACGTAACGCCCGAATTACCCGTTAATCCTCGTGATTAACACTAGTCCTAATTAAATTAATTTGGGCTGTTACAATTCTTCCCAACTAGAAGAATTTCGTCCTCGAAATTTAAGATAACCAATACCTCTTTTCAGGGGTCGCAACACGAATGCAATTACCCGCTATTCAACCTGACATGCGTAGTCTAAATGAACTTGTGACGCCCCAATTTCCCGTGCAATTAGGTACGCCCTGCCTAAACCCGTGCAGGCCTCGAGTCATCACTCTGCAACCTGACGAGCCTAGTCAGCCTTCGATTTAATCAATTCAGTAATTTATGAAAGAGTTATTGCATTAATACATAGCGAAAGACTAAAACAATTATAACAAAGGGAAATAACTCAATCAAAGGGAAATTAGAAATTCTATAAGTGTGGAAAACCCCGGGTATTCATGTACAATTCGATAGGCATATATACATGATACCAGTCTCACAATAGCAATACCAAGTTCAATGGTCCCAAAAATATAAGTATAAAACGATATACACATCAACAAAACAAAGTATAATCACCTACTATAAAGTCTCTCAGATGTCGCTGCAAATCCTCAAAGTATATCACCTAGGCAGAGCCCCTTGCCCTTGCTGCTCTCCACTATATCTGCACCCACCGTCACAAACTAGACGATGAGTAACTAAATAAAATTGCTAGTAGTACCAGAAGAATGTAACAGTAATTTATGATTATAACAAGAAAAGCAGTCTAAGTATCATGCGGAAAAGAAATAACTGGAAAGTAAATAAATCAAATGCATGATAAAGAGACTGATAGATAAACAATCGATATTTGCATGTTCTAAGATTAAAAAAAGGCCCATGAGTGGTCTATTTCACAGCAATACGGCAAAGATCTTGCAAGATCTCCCCGGGCAATGTCGCAACACTAGCGCAGCGTGAAATCGAGAGGCATCGCAACACCTCCCGAATCTAAAACAATTTGACAATCAATGACTACTCTCTACAATACAATGAACATACACAAATACTATTAAAACCATATAACGAATAACAAAACTTTTTAACTAGAAGAAGAAAACTTAAAACTTCGCAATGAGGAGTAGAAAAATTAAAAACTTTCAATTAGGGAAGACAAACTAACTATAAAATGAAAAACTAAAGAAGAGACCAACCTAACCGCCACACAGGAACTACGTATAACTGTTGAGGAAGATATACTGCAACAAAGATGGAGCCAATATTTATAAATCTAATTAGATATGCAGCTTATTAAATGAGGCCATCCAACCATTTTTATGACTCAATTAAGTCACTAAGCCCTTTGAGCTTATCCTATTTGACTTCTCAAAGCTTAGGTCTTAGGCGTTTCGCCCGCTTACGCTTGACATGAACTGCTTCGCGAGCAAATTCTTCGATTCCGAACACTATGCTATGGTTTCCTCACAATATTTATATACAATTATCACATTCATTTATAAAAATCGTTTCGTCGACGCAATATACCCATATCCCTCTCACCCAATACCCGTATCGACACGTTTCCCTAGGCAAACTTGGTTCGTAAATCCAACGCGTTAACAAGCACGTCCTCACACATTTGGACAACTTGATTTCACATTCGGGTATAAAATACATAATACAAATACCAAACAAAAATAATATACTTCGGTGTCGACTTCTGATAATTGAACAAATGTACCATGACTGCTGAGTCTCATGGTACGACCCTAAAATGACACGTGATTCAAGTTAGAATTTTAGAGTCTTTACAATGATGATCAATAGATAATCATTATGATTCCTTCCTTTGCAATCGATATGTTTATCCAATGACATCTCTTTTTTTTTATTGAAAATGACATCCCTTTTTTTCTACCAACAACTTATAGGAGGGCATACATGGAAACAAAATACTAATTGAATGTCATCAAAACTCGCTTTTTTATATATACTAGTTGATGGGCACGCGCTTCACACGTGAAGCACAATCAATAATTTTAATCAAACTCATGAAAAATTAATAAAACATATTTGATAAAAAATGTGCTTTTCTAAAACAAAATATCAAAAGTATGGTACGATATTTATACAAAAGGTAAAATGATCATTGTATTTACTAAAATCAAAATAAATGAATGAATGGATCTATTTGATCAATGGGCTCTTTGCGATCTGACTTTTGAGCATTACCAACACTTTTGCTCGATCAATTGAACATAGACAATACTTTTGAGGACATTTTTAAATACCAACTGCAGTGGTTCCTCTTCCACCTACTTTTATCATTATGAAATGAATTAATTCAAACTGATTAAGCACTAAATAAAACAAAATGCACCTTCAAATTAATGAAATAAAGTAACAATGGCTAAATGTTTTCTTTAAAATTAGTTGTATCATTTCACCCACCGTTGAAAGATCCTGCCCCACCAAAACATGTTATAAGGAGAGCAAAAACTTCCACATTCTTTCCCCAATATATAAGTGCAAACAAAAACAATAGGAAAAAGAAGGATGGCTTACTTTTCATTAATTATTTGTTCTGATGGGATGATCTAGCTAGTTAAGAAATCTCAACTCTTGTATGTTTGGCATGGTGGCTTGGCCAAGCCTTTCTTAAAATTCAAATCCATATTTGAGTTGGCTCTTCGTGAAATACGCCTTAAACATCGGTAGCACACGTCAAAAAGAACTACAATTAACAAAATGATGAGCATGATAAAATACTTACAGTGAGAGCCCCAAACATTTGTATTACACCAAAAAGAACAACTTTTGTAAACAAAACTTGAACATGATGATAGAAGCATATATAAGCTTGAATTAATTTTCATTTTAAGAGAGTGGGAATGGTTATCAATTCCTTAATTAATGGATAGGGCGATCTTCATTTAAGAGAAAGTGAGAACGATTATCAATTCTTTAATTTAAGAGATAGGACGATTTTCAATTAAGAGAAAGTGGAAACAGTTATCAATTTCTTAATTAAGGTGATTTTCATTTAAGAGAAAGTGGAAACGGTTATCAATTCCTTAATTAAGGGATAAGATGTTTTTTATTTAAGAGAAAGTGGGAACGATTATCAATTTTAAATTTACATATATAAGCTTGAATCAAGATGACAAGTACACCCCTACTTTTATTTTTTCAAAGAAATTTTCATCCAGTAAGATATTAGCATTTAAGGGCAATGTTGAAAATTTTCATTTAAAAGAAAATGGGAACGATTATCAATTTTAAATTCACATATATAAGCTTAAATTAAGATGACACATACACCCCTACTTTTATTTTTTCAAAAAAATTTTAATCCAGTACGATATTAGCATTTAAGGGCAATATTGGAATAATGTGATGTTTTGGATTAATAAAAAAGTAGGGAGGATTGCCATTGTAGTATATATATGGCAATAGTATATATATATATATATATATATATAATAAACCGGTCTTTTATAGTATATAGTTATGGATACTACACCATGTTATTTATTTATTTTTATATTTGGTTCATTTCTTTGTTATTAAAATTAATCAAGTTTGATAAAAAAAAAATAATCAAGTTAGCACCAACGTGTCTTTAGTAGCCAACCACCAAAAAAAATCCTGAAAAAAAAAACCAACAAAAAATATATCTTTAGTGAAATGGACGAGACATCACTTACTAAAAAGTAAAGTTTATTGAGGTGGTAAATTCGACTCCATAATCAAATAAAAAAAGACTTAATTGATTAAAATATTCTAACCTTTTGCTACTTTTGTTATTATATCCTAACATTTTTTAATTTGTTATTATATCCAACCTCTTTAAATTGATAAATTTCTTTCACAAGTCATATATTGACTCTAAATTTGATGAGGTGACACATTAGTAATGAATTTAATTAATAAATTTAATAATTATTTTAGTAATTATAAGTGATTAAGTGACTTTTATAAGTCATTATTTAGGTATCACCTAATTAATTTTGAAGTTTTTTAGTCAAAAATCTAATTAATTTTGAAGTTAAAAAGTAACTTATGATACAAATTTATTAATCTAGAAAAATGAAGATTTAATAATAAATAAAAAAAAGTTAAGATATAATAATAAAAATTGTAAAAGGTTAAACTTAAACTTAAAAAAAATAATTACTCGAGCTAAGCAAGCACGTACAAAATTCGTGCCAAAAGTCCAAATTGCTTGGATTGGGATTTGAAGTTGCAAAAGCCCAATACTACACTAGTGAATGATTTTTGCCGGCAAGGGCTTTTGAGCGGGAGATTGTGTAAGAGAGAGAGAGAGGAAACCCTGGAGAAGGAGAAGATGTGTGCGTTTGAAAACCCTAGAAAATGGCTGTACACATGGGAAGCCCTAGCTCACATCCCCACTCTCCGTCTCTATCTCTTCAATCCGGACATCAAACCTTCAAATCAATGCACCAATCTCAACGCCTCTCTGAACTCCGACCGATCTCTGCTTCTAGTCAGTTGGATCGAAGAACACGAACGCAGAATCGACGGTTCTGCAGATCGCTCGTTGCGGATTCCCGTTCCTAGGGTTTTGATCGACCTCGGAACGCCTTTGGATTTTCGCGCCGCGGTGGATCACATTGAAGTGAAGCTGCTTCTGGTTCTTCCTGTGGATCATCCTCTCAGTTTGGATCTCTCTGATGAGAGCTGCGATCGCGAAGATGCGGTTTCTGATCGGTCGCGGTGGTTTTCTGCTGATTCTGGTGAGGATTGGCTTGTTAATTTGTTGTTCTGTGGATTTGTTGGTTTGGAAATTGGAATTTCATTGGATTAATTAGTTTGGTGATGATTCTGTTGAGTTGTTCACGTTGATAGGGTTTGATCATGTAGAACACTACACAATACCCTACAGTGGCATACATAATGTGTACATTTACAGTTGTACTGTTTTGTCTGTCATTTGAATACTCTTGCTCTCCAGAATCGAAAGCATAAATTTGGTCTATTGAGAGATGAATTAGGTTAATTGAAGAGATGGAGAAAGCGGTGTGATAAGAATCCATTTCAAATGGGATCAAATCTACTAAAGAAAAATAATTAAAAGGTAAGGAAAGACAATAAAAGGAAATACATCAAAGAGAGGCCATTAAAAAGTAAAGGAGGAGAAGAGAAGAAGATAGATGAAATAAAATTGAACTTTTTCTTTCTTAAAGTAAAGGAGGAGAAGAGAAGAAGATAGATGAAATAAAATTGAACTTTTTCTTTCTTACTTCCCGTTTCACAACACAGGCTTAATACAACAAAACCCTAAGAGAACTCAACGTAAAGGACTAAATTATCCCTAATTAATACTAGTGCAATTAATACTCATAATAAAGCTTATCTTAGTACTAAATTATCCCTAATTAACTTTAATACGTATCATTACCTACCCCTTCAAAATTCACCTTGTCCTCAAGGTGGTTGGAAGTTGGAACTCAAAAATCAGCTCCAATGTGCAATAGATTTCAGTGTAGAGCGCATTGCAAAGCCCACAAATCACTTACTCTTCAATGAAGATCCCCTTGAAGACGTTCCTCTCAAAGTAGGTGAAGAATGATGGAAGCCTTCAAATAAATCATGATTGTGAAGGTTGGCTGTCTCAACTGCTTGATAACTAAAATGAAGTTAAATATCAAGGATGTAGTACTGCTACTCATCAACAAACTGTGTCGCACATCATTAAAGTTGAATAGCAAGACTTCACCCCTCATTGCAAATCCAAACACAACAGAAGTCCTAGAGGTCACAATCTCTGAGCAACAATGATCATAAGGACTACAACAATCTGTTAGAGCATCCCATGGCCAGTTGTGAGACATTTATCACATAAGAAGGAACCACAAGTAGTCTTGTGTAAGCAAATCAAGCACTCTTCGATGAAGCCAAATGATGAGCATTGAAGCAGTAAATTCAACTGAAAGATAAACAAAAACTCCATGTTGGGCACCAAGAACTTGTTGGGAAAAACACCACGCACAGCGGAAGCAAACAAACCCACAAAAAACTCAAACACACAAACTTTATTAAATCACTCAAAACTTGTCTCAAAACTTGTCTCAAAACTTGTATATAACAAACTAACTTAGGGTCTTTATATAGACGTCACACTTGACAAACTTACTAATTAAACCAAAAAACACATAAATAGACATTGCCCATAAACAAGCAAACTTAATTAGAACCTTCCTAAACACAAAATAATTAAAAACTTAACTAAATACTAGACCTTCTAATTAAGTACCAACCCACTAAAATAGTAACTAGTAGTTTTGAGCCAAAAAACCCCAACAGAACCAATCCCCAAACTATCCAGGCTACAATCCACATATTGCTCTCTAAGAAGGCAATTCGGCAATAGTGACGTCCATGGTGCCTGCCTTAGCGTCAAATTCGCACTTCGACTTTGCTATCAAAGCAGCCATCTTTGCGACAACGGCTTTAAGCTCTTCAAGCTGTGTTGATTGCGTGGGAGTCAAGGATCGAGAATGAAAGCACCATTGATAAGAACCCATTTCAAGATTAGATCAAATCTACTAAAGAAAAATAATTAAAAGGGAAGGAAAGGCAATAGAAGGAAAGACATCAAAGAAAAGCCATTAGAAAGTAAAGGAAGAGAAGAGAGTAAGAAGAAGATAAATGAAATAAAATTGAACTTTTTCTTTCTTACTTCCCATTTCACAACATAGGCTTAAATACAACAAAACCCTAAGAGTTGCTCAAAGTAAAGGACTAAATTATCCCTAATTAACACTAGTGCAATTAATACTCATAATAAAGCTTGTCTTAGTGCTAAATTATCCCTAATTAACTTTAATACGTATCATGGTGTCTTATCTTTTATTGAAGCCTCCATGGTTGCAGATCTTATTAGCTGTAGAGAAGAGTGAGTGCATGGTTATTTTTCTTCTGGTTAGTATTCTCTCAGAGTGTATAGGATTGGAGTGGAGGAAATCGATTCTGCTTATCATATCTGTTTCCTAGCTTCACACATGGTAATGTTTTCCTGATATTAATGATGAATTGTTTGATGCAGATATGAAGTGTCTGTCTTCCAGCAGTGGTGTGTATTTTTACTGCAAGAACTGCTCCATTAAGTTAACAAAAAGTCCCCTCAGGTATCAACTTTATGTTTATTGTTTCCTTTGTAGTTTCAAGTTTGTACATCTACTTAGTTTTTACCAGCCAATTCGCTGCTACTAACTTGATTTGTTGTTAGCTTTTGGGCCTTTATATCTGTCCAAGTGTTAAATTGCTTACTATTTGACTCAAAATGTCGTGTATCTGGTTTTTTTTCAGATATATTAGTAGCAAATGCCGGTCATGGCTTTGCTACTTCTTTTGTATCCTAAATACAAGCCACTACCAAAAAAAATAAAAAATAATAATAATATAAGCATCTTCATGGTAAATGCTTTTTTTTTTTTTTTTTTGAACTAAGACAAGAATATTTTTATTTATATATAAGCTCAGTCAATATTAGCTTACACACAAAAAGTGCATATTCCATAATGCAAACATTGGTCTAGAATGCCGTACGTACAGAATGGCTACTTCAGAAATCATTCTCTTATGCACTTCTCCATTTCCTAGCTTAGTCCATTAGCCGATTGACAATCGCAAAAAGAGTATTCAGAGTTGTTATTTTAGTTACTATCTTAGTGCCTTTCCCTGGAGAAGTTTTTAGTTCATTCCCATTGTGGCAACTTTTCTTGTAGATCATTTGTGCAAATGCCATCAGCTGACTGGCGCGAAGTAGCAGACAATTGGTTTGGAACTTGCTGTTGTTCGTTTGGTGGCATAAGTGAGAAGCTGGTTACTAAGTACGCTTCTTGCTACTTTTGTGAAGAGGGTACATGCTTACTGGATGCTGCTTCTGTCATTGTTAGCAAAGTTGACCTTGCAGAAGATGTGTTCCCGGATTGTTTGGATAGCTATGAGAGGCATGGTAATGGATATTATCAGTGCACTGAAGACAATAGAATAGTTGAAGTTGAGAAGGACTCTGAAGGTGATTGCAGTGATGGCTTATATAATGGGAATGGAATTGATGAAATATCAGATGTTTTTCAGACAATAAAAATCAAGTCCATGGTCAATTGTGCGCTTAACCTGGAAAGTGCAGCTAGAAATGTACAAAGCGAGGGTGCTACTTTGTTTTGCACAACTGCAATGCCAAATTTCTCTGGAAGCCAGGTGTACATAGATGGAGATTTAGGTCAAAATTGTGGTTTAAAGAGAAATTCCCCTGAACATGCTTATGAATGTTGCTCACATCATATTTCTACAGCTTCAAAGAACCATGATTCAACGCTCAGCATCAAGCTTGAAAGTCAGAAGTCCTTTCTTAATGGCTTCCTTGGGAATGGTTTCATGATTAGAACTTCCAACTTTTCAAAAGAGGTTAACTGGATCGATTTCAGGTGCACTAACTGCTCCGCTTTTCTAGGAGCATACCCTTGTGATAGCAATAAGAATGCACCATTGGATGGCGGTATTCGATTTTATAAATGTAATATCTCAACTAGTCTGCCTGTCGGTGAATCGGATGACATATTCAAGTAAGTAGTTGCTGGATTTAAAATTTGTGAAATGATTGGTTTCTTGGTACACGCGTTTGCTGCACACTTGTTGGAGTCCAATCAATACATAAATATGTCGTACGTGCGTGCATAGACATCAAATTTCTAACTGCTGGAGAAATTTGTGTCCTACTACATAATTTAGTTTTCCTCTATTTTCTTGGTCCAATAAAGTGGCCATTGTTTACTTTGGTTGCATGAATAGCATTTCAGTCATTCGGGTCTTTGTAAGGAATACTTTTGTCAAGCCAAAAAATCATCTCTGTATCCTTGATGCTGCAATCTGAACCAATTTAATTTTTTTCAAACAAGGTAACATTTTGGAGATTGATGTAAATTGGAGAGTAAAGTAAAAGTAAGTAGACAAGCACTATTTCTTCTAGCATAAAAAAATCTGTCAGTCTTTGAACTTTGACTATTTATTGTTGTAGGCAATCTCATTTTTTATTTATTTTTTTAATTAAGAAAGAAACCACAACTTGCTCACTATGAGGTTCAAACTCCCGACCTTGTACCTAATAATCCCATACCAAACGTGAGCCATCCACTTGGTTGGTGTGGGCAATCTCATTTTGGAATAAGTTTGTATAGAGCTCTTAGCTTGGGCTTATTATCTTAGTACTTTAGGTTGCAGATTTTGCTTGGAATATGGCTCTACGCCAATGCCTTATCTCCATGGTTCTAGTTTCTTTAAGTTCGTTTTGTGAAAATCAGAAATCAGGACTTGTGAAATGAAAGTCAATTGTCCTTGTCTAATGCCTTTCCTCATTATGCAACTTACTTTCTCCCAAAAAAAAATGCCTTTCCTCATTTATATATATTTGGAAGAATGCTAATTTATTATGCCCCAAATGAACCGTTCCTATGTTGTTGGATGGCAGTCCACCCCTTTTTTTGATGTCCATTAGCTGGTATATTATGATTCATGATTTTTCTTTTTGGCTTAAATGATTTGTACATGCTGTGGAGCCTGTGATCCTTGTTCTTGAGCTTGAAATTTGTTTGGCTGGTGGAATATATACGTATGAATGTATGTAGTTTATATTAGGCAAAACGTATTTTTTGGTCCTTCAACTTTGAGTCTTTTATGCTTTTGGTCCCTGAACTTTCAATAGTGTACATTTAGTCCCTGAACTTTCATTGTTATACATTTGGTCCCTAAACTTTTGAGTTTTATGCTTTTGGTCCCTGAACTTTGAGTTTTTTATATTTTTAGGAGAAATTAAAATTTTTTTTGACTTTTTTTGGTCGATGCGAGTCGTCCGATTCAATAATATAAACCATTTTACTCTTCTTGACTAATCACACAACACTTTTGTTGCCCACATTGGCATAATTTAACATTTTAAATGGTGGAAGGACTAAATGTAGATCTTTGTGAAAGTTCAAGGACCAAATGTATAGTAATAAAAGTTCAGGGACTTAGAGCATAAAAAACACAAAGTTCAGGGACCAAATGATAAGTTTTGCCTTTATATTAAAGTGAGTAAGTTGGTTGATGTAGACCTTCTGAGGGAATGTCATGGCTGGAGGTATCAATGATGATTAAATTCCCATAATTATGAAGTCATTGTTCTCAATCACAAAAAGAACCCAAATTTGCATGTGGACAAGCTGAAGCATATTATGAGGCTATCTTGTGTTGGTCTGACTAGAATTCTTTAACAGTTTCATCTGTTTGTGTTGAATAGGAAGCATACCTTGGAAGGAATGTTTGTGAACCAATTGATGGAAACAGCTAAAGATGAATTGTCATTCCGAACACTGGTTAGGGATCTCAAAACCAGATCCCCAATGTTGAAGGTTGTCCTCCTTAATTCTAAGGCTTGGTGCTCATCCGGCATTTGTAAGGAATCAGATAGAACAATGGAAGCCCTCTACAGGATAGATCTGCAACCTGTTGCCAAGGTGCTCTTTGCTGATTGTAGAGGCTCTTCAGAAGATCAATTAAGGTATGCTAATTTATTTTTGTATCATTGTTTCACAATAGTAGTAAAAAGGAAGTGAAGTTAAAAAAGAGATTGATCATAAATGTCTCTTGATTGGATGAATCTAAGATTTAAGTTTAGATCTATGAACAGGAGAAATTATATAATGTGTATATTTCCTGTCAGTTGATCAATCCATGGCAGCAAGTCATTCAAGAAACAATTAGACAATTTACTTGAAATACTAATTCTGCATAACATATCAGTCTGGTACCCCATGCTGATAATAATTTGTCTTAGAACTCTCAACAGCTGACAATTTTTCACAATCATTTTCTTTTTCGCTTGGCTAACTTAAAAGAGTATCTGCAGGAGCCTAGAAGAATGGGCAACCAAAAATGAAGCAGATGAAGTTTACATGCTATCATGTCAAGCAGAAGATGTGATAGAATCTCTAAAATCGTCACAGAACAAATATCCTCTTTCATTTTCATTCATGCAAGGCTTATGGCTGTCCTCCATGGCAAGGTGACGTAATTGGCCTACATAGTCATTTTCCCAAAGCACAGTATTACCAGTGATCTCCACAAGAGCAGTTTCCATCCTTGAAATGGTGGAATCTGATCCGATCCCTGATGATTATTTCCTGCTCATACACCTTTGAAATAAGTTTCATCATGGAGTGGCAATCCTCGCAAGATCGCAAATTCTTTACAATCCGAATTGTGGTTCCTTCACTTGCGTTAATAAGCCCAAAAGCAACAGCAAGCTTCTCACTGTGGTGTTGTAACTGAAATGCCTTCCCCTCATCCTCAATGTCAAGTAATACTTCAGAGTGCTTCGGCTGATACCCTTCTAATGTCAAATGCTGAATTACATCATCAAGTTTTCTATGTATCTTTTCAGATTCCAGGTGATTTGTGTCTCCCGCGACAAATTCATGGATTCTACCGTTGACTTCAATCTTACTAGATCCTTTTGGCTTTGCAAGCCCCTTCTTATTCATGATGTCTCTGATTGTTGCTTTCTCTTGCCATTTTCCAGCTGAGGCATACACGTTTCCAAGAAGTATATAAGTTCCAGAGTCACTAGAATCCTTCTGCAGAAGCTGCGTATTGTTTATCAGGCGCTCAGCCCGATCGGTATCTCCATGAACCTTACATGCCCAGATCAGTGTTCTCCACAGAATTGCATCAGGTTCGACCGGCATCCTTTTGATGAACTGTTCTGCATTACTTAGATGCCCAGCTCGAGCAAGTAGATCAACCATGCATCCGTAGTGTTGAATTCTTGGTTTTACTCCATATCTTCTTTCCATCTGGTTGAAATATGCGTATGCCTCCTTAACCCGTCCTGCATTTCGACACGCAGATAAAACTGCAGTCATTGTCCTCTCATCTGGTCTTACATTGAGTTCTTGCATTTGATTAAACACTTTGATCGCATCTTTGCACAGTCCATGACTAGCAAGCCCAGAAATCATTGCAGTCCATGCAAACGCGTCCTTCTTCGCGATTGAATGAAAGACATCACGAGCACTGTCGATACACCCACATTTTGCATACATATCCAATAGAGCCGTACTGACATTAGCCATAGAATCAAGCTTGCACAACCGAGCAATTCCATGAACTTCCTGTCCAACACTCAGCGCCCCTGTATCGGCACAAGCCTTGAGCGCCGAAACCAAGGTCGCCTCATTAGGCTCGGTCCCATGTTCTTGCATTTGCTGGAACAGTTGCAGGGCCATCACTGGTTTTTTGTCATCTACATACCCATCTATGATCGAAGTCCAGGACACCACATCCGGGTCAGACATTTTCCCAAACACTTGGGCGGCGGAACTCGAATCCCCGCAAGAGGAGTACAAATGAATGAGAGAATTCTGGATGAAGCGATCGGATTGCAGCCCAGCTTTGTGAATCATCGCGTGAAGCTGTTTCCCTTCTTTGATCCTCCGCGTCCGCGTGCAAGATTTGAGCAGGAATGGATAGGTGAACTTGTCTGGTTTGGCAGCATTGATGTGCATTGAGAGGTATAGATTGAAGGCCGTGTCTGGGTCGTCGCTGGTGCTCGCATAAGCCCTGATCATGGTGTTCCAGAAATACGAGTTTGGGTTGGGAAGGGAGTCAAAAATCTGGCGAGCGTAGCTGAGGTTTCCAGAGCTTGATAGAGCAACAAAGGTGAGAAGTTTGCTCAAGTTGACGACGCTGCCTTTTTGTCTGCTTCCCGTTTTGATTATTTGGGAGTGCAGTTGCAGGGCTTGAGGCAAGGTCGTGATTTCCATAGCGAGCGGTTGGGTTTGTGTTGAATGGAAATAACTGTTGGTGGAGATGCTGACTGAGATGCGCTAAAAGAGCGAATTGTCTAGTTTGTTTTTTAAATGTTTGTTGTCGGTGTGAATAACCTAATTTTATTACATTTTTATGTAACAGTAAAAGACTTCAAATCTTATATTGTGTGTATATATATATCAATTCTAAATTATTCATTACCAAACCCCCACCTTCAAGTTACATTGGCCTTCTTTGACCAAAATAAAAAAAAGTTACCCTGGCCTTAGGAGCTGCTCACCTTGGGATACAGATCGTGCGTGTTAAAGGCTAATGTGACTTGTGGGTTCACTAAACGTGAAAGTAATCTTTCTTCTTTTTTTTTTTTTTTTTTTTTATTATTGTTGGGAAGAAAGTTTTTTACTATATTATGGGTGCATTAGCAAGTTTGTCGATAATTTGATATGAGGTTACTTGGATAAGTGACAGAGAGTTGGAGTCTCATAGTAGACAAATTGTGGGTTCGTCGCTATATGAAGTACACAATGGTAAGAGTTAGTCCTGATATTTTGAGTCCAACTAATTTGAGATTTAGGCCTTTCAAATAATGTTGTTGTTGTTGTTAGGGGTGCACACGGATTGTACTAATCCACGGATCCGGTTCAATTTGGATTAATTATCACTCTTTGGATTAATTATCACTCATTGGATCAATTTTTTGATCCCTTTGACTGAATTGGATTGAAAAATCATTAATCCGGCTGGACTAGATCGGATAACGGATCCTGCATTAAAAAATTGTGGATCCAATCCAATCCGGTCCGTTTAACATATCAACACATACATATATTTTATCATATGTACTATAGTAACTTAATTAGCATTAACTCAAACTATCAACTCTAAACTAAAATATCTAAAAGACTATACTTGTTCTTAACTCTTTTATTATGCTTTCGACCTTTTTATTGTAGGTTGTATGTTCAACGTACACTTTTTTTGTTCTTTTATGAGAATTTATGGTGAAGATTTGTGGATAACACATTTATTTATGTAAGAACTTATATTTTGAAGGTTATTGTGATAACAATTTTGTAGAAAAATATGCTACATATAGATTTGTGAAATGTATGTTGTAAATTTGTCATTAATGAAATATATAATTCTTGTGATTCATTTGATCAAGTCTAATTTCATAAATTTTGAATAGAAAAATGTCGATCCGTAGAACTTGATTCAATCTGATCCGCATTTTACAAATTGGATTGAGTTGAATTGATGAATTATTTGGATTGAATTGGATTGTAATTTTTCAATTCGTAATAATTCGTAAATTCGTAATAATTCGTAATAATTAGTTTGGATTACGGATTAACCCTAATTGAACTGAATCCAATGGGTACACCACTATTTTTTTTTTTTTTTTCATAGCAATTAATGTTGTTGTTGCAAAAGCATATTAGGTAAGCGCGCCGGTGTCAGTAGACCACACCCCATGTGACTCACCAGTCACCTCCGCTGCTGCTTTTCCCACTACTCTCAATTTCCGTTTTGGAGCTCGCGCGTTGCTTACGAGCTGATCTGTGGAGTTCATTAAGTTCAATTATTTGTAAGTTATTTAGCTCGATTTGATGGAATTGTTGAATTATCTTTGCTAATTTGGCCCGATTAGAGTAGAGTATGAGCGTAGAGCGTGTGCTAGGGTTTCAATACATTACTTTTCCCCATTTCGCTCTTAGGGTTTGAAGCCATGGTGAAGGAAACTGTGTACTACGACGTCCTTGGTGTGAGTGTTGACGCTTCTCCTGCCGAGATCAAGAAGGCTTACTACGTCAAGGTAAACACATTCTCCAGTTTCACCCGCACTTACTTCTTCTAGGTTCCAACTTAAACTTTTGCTTGTTCAATAATTTGTAAGTTCTGATTCAGTATAACAAAATAATTTTTCACTCTGTTAATTTTCAGTCACACATGAGCCAAATATTCCACAATTTAATAGATAAGAGGCTGACTAACTTCGGGCACATTGATTAGGAGGGATTTAAAGGACTTGGACAGTGCACCATTGATTGCACTAAATTTAACGTGATGGAAGAGTTTGGTCCATGTAGCCGACTCCAACTAATTTGGGATTCAGGCTCTGTTGTCATTGATTTGACTTTTAAGATGAATACGACACTACTTTATCTAAATACAATCTAGGAAAGGGTAGTTTGCTATGTACATTACTTTCTAACTGATAATACCTAAATTCTAAAAGCATTGGACTTGCACAACTGCATTAGGAGTTTTAGGACCTTGGTTCTATATATAAGTGTTTAGGTTAAATTGTATGACATACAAAATTGAATAAGGTTAATATTTCCTCTTCTACTTTATTTCTTCCCTCTCATCCTCCCTTAGTTGTTGATTCAGCTTATTAATTGAGGCTACCATTGTGCCAGTAGATTTTTGTTTTATGTTGGAGCCTTTGTCATGTGAAATCTATGATTTTACATATATGTTTACTTCAGTTTGCATTTTTTTAATGTTGATATTAAATTGCAAGGTTCTTTTGTAGGCGAGAATCGTGCATCCTGATAAGAACCCAGGAGACCCCAAAGCTGCTGAGAATTTTCAGGTAGATTCCTGATAATCGTTTAATTCGTTGGAATAGAATGTGGTTATTGATTGGCTATTTGAGCATGCAATCTGATATACATATGGTTCCACTTGCATTTGGGGTCTTATGTTCTCTGTGTGGAGATTCTTGGCGAGGCATATCAAGTCTTAAGTGACCCTGCCAAACGTGAAGCCTATGATCAGCATGGAAAGACAGGTGTACTGCAGTAAGTTGATGAGTTGAATCCGCTGAATCGATGTTGAGTTGTGTCTAATCAACTCTCTCTTGCTAAAATGCTTCCTATTGTCAACTCTAATATCGAAATTATTCTTGATATAGGGATTCATTGGTTGATCCTGGTGCATTATTTGGGATGCTCTTTGGAAGTGATTACTTTGAAGAATATATTGGCCAACTTGGATTGGCTTCTTTGGCATCTGCTGAAAGTGAAGAGGACTTGCAGGTTACCCCTGAAGTGCAAAATCAGAAAATCTTGGAAAAGATGAAGGTATGGCAATACTTGACTTCTAGAAATGCAGGTTCCTTCATTTCGTTTAACATGATCATTGTATCCTGAGGAAGTGCAGAATATACAAGCAGAGAGGGAAGCAAAACTAATAGAGCATCTGAAAGGTCATCTCCAACCATTTGTTGACGGTCAAAGAGAGGAGTTTGTCAAATGGGCAAATTCAGAAGCACGCCGCCTTTCACAAGCTGGTACTGCCTATTTTATAAGGAGGATGGTAATCTAACACACTTTGGGCGCACACTTTGTTTTTGAGCCATTTATGACTCTTTTTGGTCTCCCCAAGCGTGGGCTCCACATCTTACAAAACACCATAAATGGCTAAAAAATAAAGTGTGCGCCCAAAGTGTGTTAGATTATCATTTTCTTTTCTATAAACATACTGAAATAGAATTAGTAGAATCATCTGTCCAATCAAATTATGCTGCACCCAAAGTGTGTTAGATTATCATTTTCCTTTCTATAAACATACTGAAATAGAATTAGTAGAATCATCTGTCCAATCAAATTATGCTAGCGCTTGTACTAAATTCTGCCAGATCTACTGAACTTTCATACTTTTGTGGCATATACACTATACCATATCAGGATCTATAAAATAATCAATATAAACAACTACCCATCGTGGATATTTAACTATGCATCTTCTTATGTTAATTTTTTGCCAGAATCGAAAAAACAAACAAGTGGCAATTTGTTGTTTACATACTAAGGTCCTTACTTGTGATGTTTTATTTGGCCATTTAATAATATTTTTCTTTTCAATGAGAGCTTCCTCTTGACAAGTAATATTTAGTCTTTCATTTCAATAACTTGCATGTGGCTTTCAGTAAGCTTCAAGATAATGATGACAAAGCATTCCTTTTTGGCATGCCAAACAACTGTATTGATTTTTTTCCCAAATCATTTCTATTATAGAATATTCCCATGAGTAAGTACTTTTGCAATCCAAAATTCTATGTAAGTTTGGAAGGTTGAGGGTGCCATTCATTCCCATCCTGCTCTTTGGAACCTAGAAACTACGTATATTGCATACACTGGTTTACTGCGTGATTGCCTACATATACAATTGCAGCTTTTGGCGAGACTATGCTACATACAATTGGCTATATATACACAAGACAAGCTGCAAGGGAACTTGGAAAGAGCTGTCTGTTCATGGGGGTGCCATTTTTAGCGGAGTGGGTACGGGATAAAGGCCATCATTTAAAGTCACAAGTAATGGCAGCTTCAGGTGAGACTTTTTGCACTTTAAGCAGCAAATCTTAAAAGAGTACCGGGATATTCGAGTCACCATTTTCAATTGTAGTTTTTTTAATCATAGCACTTCTAATTACCAAAAAAAAAAAAAAAACAACAATGTTCTTGGAGTTCACAGGTGCTGTGTCGTTGCTTCAAATCGAGGAGGGAATGAAACAGTTGGAACATGGTCAGAATAGAGAAGAGAATTTGGCAAAACTCCTTGAAGATAAGAAAGATGTCATGGTCAATTCTCTTTGGAAGATCAATGTTGTTGATATCGAGATGACTCTCTTACACGTCTGCCAAGCTGTGAGTAATACTTTTCCTTGATATTAAACTTAGTTTTGTGCTCGATATATGATGTGGATTTCCCTGATTGTGATTACAATTAGATTTTTTGATAAGAGATTGATTATAATTACGGTGTTACACAAATTTTATAAAGTACTTAAAGATACACTTTCAAACTTTTATGCTTTTGGTCCCTGAACTTTCAAAACTACACATTTGGCCCCTCAACTTTTCAACTAAGCACATTTGGTCCTTTTGTTAGACAAAATCGAGCACAATGGAAGAGTTTGATCCATGTGGCCAATGCCAATTAATTTGGGACTGAGGCTATGTTGTTGTGGCTACATGGATCAAACTCTTCCATTGTGCTCGATTTGGTGCAATTGAAGGGGAGTTTTCCAAACCATTCAAATCCCTCATAATTAATGCATCTCAAGTTAACTTCGGTCTACCTCTACTTCGTCGAATTTCTTCAGTTTCTATTAAGTCAAGTTTTCTAGTGGGGCATTTGTAGGCCGTCTTTGCAGGTGACCAAACCACCACAACCGCCCTTCTATAATCTTTGAATCAATTGGTGCTACTTCTACTTGTCTTTGAATCTTTGTATTCTTTATTCTATCTTTACGAGTTTTACCCACACATCCACCTAAACATCCTCATTTCTGAACTGCGCTACTTATGTTCCTTGTTTTTGTTTCAGGTTCTCAAAGATAGTACTGTTTCAAAGGATGATCTTAAGCTGCGAGCTAAAGCGTTAAAGAAGCTGGGGGCCATCTTCCAGGTAAGTTGGACATTTGTTAGTTTCCTATTCTGATGATTGTCGCTATTATGTTCCATAAGTGCTCTCTTGGCTTTGATTTGTTCTGCGTATAAAGCAAAATGGATGGAAAGTTCTTGAATGCTTGACGATGTTTCACTTGATCAGTCAAGTAAATAAAACTGTGAGCTT
This sequence comes from Stephania japonica, assembly GCA_039657345.1. NCBI lineage: Eukaryota > Viridiplantae > Streptophyta > Magnoliopsida > Ranunculales > Menispermaceae > Stephania > Stephania japonica. The sequence continues at coordinate 8,093,425 of CM077559.1, read as the reverse complement.
GGAATGCGGCCTGCATGCTGTGTTCTTAATCAGTTTTTTTTTTTCTTAATCGTGTTTTCTCTGGAATTTAATATAATATATTCTCAAAACATTCATGCAAGATTTTTTCCTTGGAAACATTAAGTAAAAATAATATTGACTTGATAAAAGAATAAATGCAATTTCAGCATTTGAATCCAGCATTGATTAGTCGTCTCCTAGCTACAATGTAAGGCAGGGTGACTAACTACTTTGTAAATATTAAAAAGAACTTGGGCTAATTTGAAAATGAAAGGAAAGTCAATTTAGAAGTGAAAAACCATCTCTTCCACCCCAACTCTATACTACCCTCAAATCGAACCTTTCCTTTCTCCTATAGTGAAAAATCATCCAATTCTGGTAAAACCTTCTTCTACTATAGTGAGTATTGTTGTTATAACCCATGTTGATGTATGCATCAAGCTATACATAGATATTAAGAGTTTGGAAGAAAATTATGAAAAGAAAAGTGGATGATGATTCATTCGACTTCATGAATTGTATACTTTTTATTTATTTAGGGAATATGTTTATCTATACATGATATTTGTGCATGCAAAATTGCTTTGGTCAAGAGTTCTAATAAATATTTTTAACATGGAGTTGATGGAGTGAATTGATACAAGACTGCCTGAACACTATGCATTACTGCTAAAATCACATCATGTTTTTCTGGCTGCATTTGGCTTAGGATGCACTTATGCAATTATTCAAAGCTTATTAGTTTTGTTGTTTTGTTTTTTTCGACTCCCAGGGTGCGAAGGTTATTTATAGAAGAGAAACTAGTCTTCGATATGAAACTGCCGCTAAGGCGAGTACTGAATCATCACAAAAGCAATCATGAAGTTTTAGGTTCGGACCCATCTCGCCTATTAATTTATGTTTATGTTGGAGAGAAGATTTGCCATCCACGTTGCAGATTCTGTTGAGCCTTATGATGCATGTTTAGAATGTAAGATGGGTTGTATTCGGTATTGATATCACTTGGAGAAACAAAATTCTTATTGCCACGTTTTTACGCTGTCATGTGGTGCATTTAGTTTTGCTTCTCTCTTTAATTTCCCGTCTACTGTCCTACCGTTGAGCGGAGCATTGCCCCGCCATACTCCAGGCTCTTCATTCTCACGAGTCTTTTCGTCAAAGGTGGACAAAGGATAAATTTGGACAACGTGATCATGTTTAAATCTAGTCGATTAATTGTGATAGTGCAAGTGAATGCAACCAGATGCAAATATGTCAACAATTGTTGAGAGCACTAATTAAAAATCAAGCTTTCAATAACTGAATTGACATGAAAGGAGCTCTTAAAACATCATTCCAAAGCAAAGGCTTATTAATTTGTTCCTTTTTCATGTTAATTATGTCACAAACCAGGCCATGTATAGGAGTACTAAAAAGTAATTAGATAGCCCGAGTAAGTGGTTCCGAAGGTCCTTGTCATCACACTCTTATTGTCGTAGGAGTTGAAATAGATGCGCGTTCTTCCAAGACTTCCATGCGCATCTCTGGCAGCCATGCATCCATCCCAATAGTTGAGGAACAATGAACAACCTTTCAAAACCCCTCATGGTCACAAACTCCCACGCTCTTTCAATGATAGCCAAGTTATTGAGAGAATGGATGACAGCAACAAGCACATCCTCATCATCATTATTCTTGTTAATCAAGAGAGAATGACCTTTTTATATGTTAAATTTGTAGACCTCGTAGACACGTAGTCCCGGTGGTGGTGCTTCTTGTTGTTGCTGCTGTCAGTAATGGGAGACAAAACTGAATGAAAGACATAGAATTCCATACTTTAAGATTCATCAGAATCTAAGAAAATCAACCAAGTCCCTGAAGACCAACAGAAGGAGTGAAGCGTGTTAGGAAGTTTGTAGCGGTAAAACGGGTGCTTTTGGTGGCGATCATCGCAATAAACAATGGGACGAGGTGACGGTGACAGTGACGGTGAATTAGAATGCTGCAGATCCTCTGGAATAGTTTTGGCGATCATCGCAATAAACAGTCTTCGATATGAAGCTAACGCTAAGGCGGGTACTGAATCATCACAAAAGCAATCATGAAGTTTTAGGTTTGGACCCATCGCGTCTATTATATATGTCTGTGAGAAGAGAAGATTTGCCCATCCACATTGCAGATTATTTAGAGCCTTATGATGTACGTGTGTTTATAATGTAAGGTAGGTTGTATTTGGTATTGATAAGTTAAAACACTTGAAGAAACAAAATTCTAATTTCCACATTTTTACAGTCATGTAGTTAATTTAAGGTGGATTAATCAATTTGTTTATCTCTTTTCCAATTAACCATCCACTTTCCATATATATGGTGTCATAGAAGAACTTGAAATTATCCCAAAAATCCTCTTCACGTGCTTTCAAAGAGAGTTAAAATCATGGCAGCTCATACTTGACCTACAACATGCACTAGGACGAGGGGAGTTGACGCAACGATGATAGATATCGATTCACCTTATTAATTACCTTCATCCAGCAGAAGGAAGGACCGGGAACACTGTTGACAACAATCATCCTCATGTTGAGATGTGTGGACCGAAATAATAGTCCGACATTGGAAAGTAAAACTTTTAAATGAACTATATTAGTGATTATCTCCCCTCTAATAGTATCGAGGCCTTTTGAGATAAAACTCCACACCTAAAAGATGAAGGCTGGTTAAGTTGGGCATAGTATGGAGAGATCAATAGCTCGCGGAGAAGTGCCGCGGGCGACTGCTTGCCAGTAATGGACTGCAAGAGTGGTTAAGTTGCAGACAGTATCACTACTATCAATGGCTTGCAGAGATTAACACTCACAGGAGACAGTTACATGTCATGGAGAAGAGCAACGATCAATGCTCTTGATGCCAAATCTAAAATGGCATTCCTTGATGGAATACTGCAGAAGCCAATGTGGGCTGATTTTGGAAACAGTATCAATACTCGAGAGATCAATGGCTCGCGGAGATTTTGTTGAAAAATTCAACACACACAGGAGACAGTTACATGTCATGGAGAAGAGCAACGATCAATGCTCTTGATGCCAAATCTAAAATGGCATTCCTTGATGGAATACTGCAGAAGCCAATGTGGGCTGATTTTGGAGGACACTATTCGCAAGTCAATGCTCAGAGTCCATCAACTCAAGTGAGATCTAACAATTAAATCTGCAACAAGGTGATAATCAAAGCATTGCCTCTCATTACAGTAGATTCAAAACTTTGTGGGATGAATTACAATCATATAATATATGATCCTCTACCTCATTGCAAATGTAAAACTAGCAAAGAGTACATTGAGAAGCGAGAAACAACAAAGGCACATAAAATTTTCCTTTAGCCTCAATACAAGCATGGTGCACTAAGATCACATATTCTCAACATGACTATGTCAATTCCTCAAAATCCAAAGTTCTTTTACTCACTTCAACATTATCATTTTTTCCTTCTACTGCAATGCGAATCACAGGTGGCTTCTCATTAGGTCCCAATCTTCTAATGTCACAAACCTCATGAACTCGACATTCTCGTTCCCTAAATCCGTAATTGTATATATCATCCTAAAAAGGAAAAAAAGATCACCGGTTAGGAAACCTAAAAAACTCAAGTACTAAATCTGCACAAAACTAAAATTTACCTAGAAGAATATAAAACAAAAATAACTCAAGCAATTGGGAAAGTTAGTGGTTTTCCATTCGTGAATATACTAACAGATTATTGATAGCTTTTAGATAAGACAAGTTTATACTGTATGTCGCTAATTAAGCTTTGGATTGAATTACACTAATACTATGACCTCCCAACTAAAAGACACTACAAGAATAAAAAATTAGCAGTAAAAAAAAATAAAATATTTTTGTTAAAAACTACGTTGTTAAAAATTATGAGTCACACTATGTGCACCTCGGTATTCTCTCAGGGCACCCCGACTTTTTTTTTATTTATGTTGGTTCTAAAAAAAATGACACATTTCCCCTGAGGTGTCAATAGTAATCAGTGGGGTGCTTATCAGGGTGTCCTGAGCGTTGGTGGGTTGCCCATAAGACAAGACTACATTAACTGACATTACGTTCAGGTCTCGGTAGGAAATGACTGAACTCATAGTCTCGGACACACTGGACCGAAACATAGGTTGTTGTGTCAGTTGGTTTCAATCAAGACATACACACATGTCTTGGTACAAGGCCACCGATATCACTTGTATAGTCTCGGTGGTCACTCATTGAGTTGGGTATTTGACTATCTTATTTGGGTGTCGATTGGTATAAACCGACATTGTAATACGAGTCTCGGCAAGACATGACCGAGACAACTTTAACAAGTGTTTTGGGTAGTGGGGTGCGTTGCTTCACAAAGTACGGACATTTTGGTAAAAGTATCGGGGTGCCTTGAGAGAATACCGGGGTACGCATAGTGCAACTCAAAATTAATTGATATATAACCAAAATATTATAAATAGTCCTTAATTATAAAAAATGATAAGTAATGATTTGTTTAATGTTATAAAATAAAGAATTTTGTCAAATTTATAACGCATTATTATATTTATTAAATATTAATCGAATATTCTCCAATTCTGATAAATTTTAACAACATTTACTATAATAACATTATAAACAAAGAACGTTTCCTGATTAAAAAAAAAAAGTTACACCAACAACCAGTTGGTTCAATTGGTAAAGGAGTTGTCCCTTGAGCAAGGTCTCGAGTTCGAGTCTTGCGAATGAAAAAAACTGTGTTGGGGCCGCTACCTATATGGGTGTTGGGGCCATTACTTATATGGGGCCTCACAATGTCTGAACGTAAATTAGTTGGTTCGTCAGATACTACGTGGAAATAATTAAAAAACATTGCACAAAAATAGGATGGAAGAGGAAAAAGTTAAGGGAGGAGTTTCCTCTTTCGATAGTGGCTCCACTTCAGCGGGAACAACTTTCGATGCCCCTTCCGGCACCAATAAAATAGTAGATATCATCTTTCACTGCAAATTTAATATCTTACCTGCAATGAAACAACACAATACCAAGATTCAACCATCTTATGTATACAATCAGATGCGAACTAGGGGGGCAGCGTCCCCCCTGGGACCCCTATAGGCACCCCGCCCTGCATCTTTCCCCATTTTCCCCACCCCCCATGCATGCACTCACCCCTCGAAACTCTTTTCTGCCCTCCTTGCGACACGCTTCCACCCCCAGCCTATTCATATCTCATTAATATCAACATTCTTTCAGTAGAATAATTGATTATATTTTTGTAAGAGAAATCAAAATTTCATTAACCATTTATAGCTCAATATATGACCAGACATAAAATTAAGTACATTGATTCGTAAATCCTATTTGTTCAAACAAACTGTCATTAATTTGACTGTGAATGCAATTGTGAAATTGAAACAATTTAGTAATCAGGGACTGCTCTCTACAACATTGAAACTCATTACAATCCATAAACACTACTAGAACCACATAACGAATAACAAAACGTTCCAACAAGGAGAAGAAACTCTAAAACTTTTCAACAAGGAGAAGAAAAATTAAAGACTTCCAACTGGGAAAGAAAAACTAATTATATAATGAAAAACATAAGACAAGATCAATCCAGTGCGCCGCACAAATCTACATAGCATCATTGATGAAGATGCACTGCAACAAAGATGGACTAGATTTGCAGTTTTTTTAAAAAATAAAGTGCAAAAGAATTTGATTGGAACCATCGCTGATCGAAAAGGAGGATTGGCAGTGGTTCAAGAATTAAAATGACAAAAGAGAATCAAGGAAAAGAATTTTAGGGTTTTAGCATAATTTATTATGTTAATAATATATATACAAACCCAAAAAATATATTTCTTTATGCACTTGGAACATTGTTAAATAAACTTGTAAAAATCATATTTTTTTTACTAAATATAAATAGTTCCTATATTTAAGCATTTGGTTGTAAAGATAAACCTAGCTTCACCAAAATTTTATAAAACTCAATCCTGAGTTGCAGTTAAAAAGTTATAGTCAAAATACACACTAAAATAAGGATGATAACACTTATGTCTAATCACTAAATGTCTCCAAAAAAATAAAGTTTAAAAAGCTCTTAAAACTCATATTTTATTATTCTAAGTCATAAAATAATTAAGTAAAAATTTAGGAGGAGGAAAAATAATTGAGAAGTGATCTAATATACTTTTTTATTTAACAAAAAATTATAAAATTAACTCCATTCTCATGGAATTTTGTTTGAATCTTATTAACTTATATTACAAATCATTATGATTATTAGTTTATTATTCATTTTGAATTTTTAATAATATAATTTTTTTATTTGACACAAAAAAATTATTATGTATGCCCCGCTGAAGTACGATATGGTTTAACAAGGGTCTAAGCATACCCATCTCAACCTTTATCTTTGACAACATTTTTTCAAAGCCAACTAGTTAACTCATTTTGAATTAAATGCCAAAACATTTTATAAGTTCTACTGAAGCCTAGCTTCAGCAGATAAATGTAAATTCAAACTTGCCCATTAAATTATTAGGCTTTAACACTCTTGGATAGTGGTCAGATAAATGTAAATTCAAACTTGACCCACGTTGGATGGATCCCTAACTAAAATTTATGGTTCTGCCTTTGTAAACAATAAAAGATGCAAATTGTCAATTGAGCACACAATCAATAAGTAAAAACAGTATTATCAACCTAACCAACAAATTCGCCCAACTCCACAACCAAATTGACCTCCAATGCCCACTAACCCATCGATGTTGAAGTAATCAAACTGTTAAATATAGTATATATTCTGTATATTATTAGCCTCCTATTCTCTAGCCTATAATCAGTCATTCTATATTGTTAGCTTCATATCCTGTAACCTAGAATCATGCTACTGATTGGTGCATATTCTCTAGCCTATAATCAGTTATTGTATATTGTTAGCTTCCTATTCTCTAGCCTAGAATCATGCTACTAATTGGTGTATATATTCCTACGATTGATAATGAGAAAGGGGGGGTGGAAGATATTCTTTCATGGTATCAGCAGTCTAGGGTTTCTCGAGCTCTCTCCGCTGCGCCCTAACTGTAGATTTTCACTTTTCTTCTCCTCCTAATTCTCTCTTTGCCGTGCTTCTTCATGGGCAACAATGTCTTAATCCAAAAACTCTCACCCAGCTCTTGTTGTATCTAACATTAGGAATCACATTCCTATTATTCTTGAGATGGAGAACGTACAATACTCAACATGGGCAGAGTTGTTTAAGGTCCATGCACGTTTGAACAGGGTCTTACATCACATCATCCCCTCTGATCAAAGTAAGGAGAAGGCTGCTGAGGGAGATGACGACATGTGGTCTACCCTTGATGCCACGGTCTTATCATGGATCTACGCCACAATTTCTAACGACATCTTCCACACCATTCTTGAACTAGATGCTACAACAATGGAAGCTTGGAATCGTCTGTGGGACATATTCCAAGATAATAAGCATTCCCGTGCAGTCAATCTTGAGCATGATTTCTCCATTACTAAGATGGAACACTTTCCCAATGCCTCGGCATATTGTCAACGGCTTAAGTCTCTGGCCGATCAATTGAAGAATGTTGGGGCTTCGGTGTCCGACAATCGTCTTGTGCTCCAACTTGTCTCAGGTCTTACCGCTCCATACCGTGGTGTGGGTACGATGATCCGACAAAGTAACCCCCTTCCTCCATTTTATCAAGCCCGTTCAATGCTGACTCTTGAAGAGTCCGGGTTAGCCAAGGAGGCAATTATGGCTTCTGACTCCGCCATGGTAGCTGCATCAAATGAGGACGATGATTCTTCCTTTGTTCCTTCTCATATAGGACAAGGGAAGGGGAGCAACAATCTGGCCGGAAGTAGAACAATCAGGGCCGAAAAAATTTAGGTGGCTGCGACAATGGTGGAGGCAAGCACAACAAGGGTGGCTCTGGTGGTCGGTCCGGCAAGGGTCGTTTGCAAGGCCATCAGCAGCAGGCTTCGAATTAGGGGTGGGCTCCGTCTTCTAATTGGGGTTGGCCTCAATGGGCTGCTTCTCCTTGCCCCATGCCTACTCAAGGTTGGGATCGCCCACCTGCTCCAATCCGTGGGCCTGGGGTATTGGGCCCTCGCCACCAACAGCAAGCCTACCAGGCTTCTATGGCTCCATCTTTCAATGGGCAGTCTGGCTCTTATGCTCCTACAGACATTGCATCCGCTATGCACACCATGGCTCTAAATCCTCCCGATTCATCTTGGTATATGGACACCCGTGTGACATCACATATGACCTCCTAAAACGGTAATCTCTCGTCTTATTTTAATTTGAGCAATCATAATACTGGTATTATTGTTGGAAATGGTCATTCAATTCCTATTCGTGGTTATGGTCATACATGTTTGCCCTCCCCTAATTCTCCATTGTCATTAAATAATGTCCTTCATGTTCCCAAAATAATCAAAAATCTTATTACTATTAGGAAATTCACTACTGATAATTTTGTATCTGTTGAATTTGATCCTTTAGTGTTTTCTGTAAAGGATTTTCAGACGGGGACACCTATCCTGAGGTGTGATAGCCAGGGTGATCTTTATCCTCTCAACACTATTTACAATCATGCTACTCCATCAACCTTTGCAGCCATCTCTTCCTCACTTTGGCATGATCGTCTGGGTCATCCGGGTGCTCCTATTTTCGATGCTCTTATGGCCAATAAAAGCATTGATTGTACTCGAAACTCTACTTCTAGTATTTGTCATTCTTGTGTGTTCGGAAAACATATTAAGTTACCTTTTGTGTCTTCTAGTTCCAGTTCGTCTTTACCATTTGATATAATTCATAGTGATATTTAGACCTTTCCTATTCTGAGTTCTGCAGGGCATAGATATTACGTGTTATTATTGGATGATTTTCGAATTATTTATGGACTTTTCCTTTGGGTCAAAAGTCGAAGGTCTATGAAAAATTTTTGATTTTTAAAGCTCATATTTTACCCCAATTTGAACGTAATATTAAAACTATGCAATGTGATAATGGGAGGGAATTTGATAATGGACCATTTTTGAATTTTTGTAAGAAGAATGGAATGTCTTTTCGTCTCTCTTGTCCTCACACCTCTCCTCAAAATGGGAAGTCCGAACGGAAAATTTGGTCTATCAATAATATCACTCGTACTCTACTTTCTCATGCATCCCTTCCTCCATCTTTTTGGCATCATACATTACAAATGGCGACATACCTTCTTAATATTTTTCCGAGCAAACTTTTCGGTAATATTTCTCCCCTTCAAATACTATATCAATGGGTTCCTACATATTCTCATCTTCGGGTGTTTGGGTGTCTATGTTATCCTCTTATTCCTTCCACCAAATCAATAAATTACAAGCTCGGTCGACTCCTTGTGTTTTTTGGGTTTTCCACCTAATCATTGTGGCTATAAATGTTATGATTTATCATCTCGACAAATCATCATTTGTCGTCATGTCCGTTTTGATGAGAATGTGTTTCCTTTTGTGTCATTACATACCCCATCATCACATACATATGATTATTTGGATAATGGTCTATCTCCTTTTGTGCAAAATCATCTTCAAGAGTCTGCTACTCCTCTTTCCCATACGCCAGCCTAGGGCTACACACCTGCCCAACCGGATCCAGACCCGGTTTCATCTGGCCCAGTAGACCCACACTTCCTAATTATTAACCAAGCAGCTCCTACTCCCACTATTCCTCTTCCTAAGCCCACTATAGTCACTAGAAGTCAACATGGTATTTTTAAACCCAATCCAAAATATTTACATTCCACAGTTTCAAGGTCACCTTTGCCTCGTAATCCAGTGGCAGCTCTTCGTGACCAAAATTGAAAAATGGCCATGGATGATGAATATAATGCTCTTATTACAAATAAGACGTGGGAATTGGTGCCCCGTCCACCTGATGTTAATGATATTCGGTCTATGTGGATTTTTACTCATAAAGTTAATTCTAACGGTGATTTTGAGAGGCATAAAGCCCGTCTTATATGTGATGGAAAAACTCAACAAGTTGACATTGATTGTGGTGACACTTTTAGTCCGGTTGTGAAGCCGACAACTATTCGTACTGTTCTTAGCATTTCTCTATCTAAGGCATGGCCAATTCATCAGTTGGATGTCAAAAATGCCTTCCTTCATGGTGAGTTTCAGGAGACAGTTTATATGCATCAACCATTGGGGTAAAGGGATTGTACCCGTCCAAATTATGTGTGCCTATTGCGTAAGTCATTGTATGGACTTAAGCAAGCTCCCCGGGCTTGGTATAAGCGTTTTGCTGATTTTGTTACATTTGTTGGTTTCACTAATAGTAGATGTGACAACTCTTTGTTCATTTACAGCAAGGGGTTAGATATGGCTTACATTTTATTATATGTTGATGATATCATTCTTACTGCTTCTTCCCATGCTCTCCGGTGCTCCATTATGAATCTTCTTAGTTCTGAATTTGCTATGAAGGATCTTGGTCCATTGAATTATTTTTTGGGTATTGCGATGACTCGACATAAGGGTGGTATGTTTCTTTCACAGCACAAATATGCCGAAGAAATAATTGAGCGTGCAGGAATGTCATCATGTAACACGTCTGCTACTCCGGTTAACACTAAGCCTAAGGATAGTGCTACTTCTAGTACGGCTTTTGATGATCCTACTCTGTATCGGAGTCTTGCAGGGGCTCTACAATATCTCACTTTCACCAGGCCAGATATTTCTTATGCCGTCCAACAAGTTTGCCTCCATATGCATGATCCGAGGGTTGATCATATGTCTGCTCTCAAACGGATTATTCAATATGTTCAGGGTACTTTAGATCATGGTCTTCATTTGTACCCATCTTTTTTTCTACTCTGGTATCTTACACTGATGCAGATTGGGATGGGTACCCTGATACGAGGAGATCTACATCCGGGTATTGTGTGTTTTTGGGAGACAACTTGGTCTCATGGTCTTCTAAACGTCAACCCACATTGTCTCGTTCTAGTGCCGAGGTCGAATATCGTGGGGTGGCAAATGTGGTTTCCTAATCATGTTGGCTCCGGAATCTTCTCTTAGAGTTACATTGTCCGATTAAGAAGGCCACTTTAGTATACTGTGACAATGTAAGTGCTATTTATTTGTCGGGTAATCCAGTTCAACATCAACGTACAAAGCATATCGAAATGGATATCCATTTTGTTCGAGAGAAGGTTGCACGCAGACAAGTCCGTGTTCTTCATGTGTTGTCCCGTTATCAAATTGCAGATATTTTTACCAAAGGTCTACCGTAAGTATTGTTAGATTTTCGTGACAGTCTCAATATCTGTAAACCTCCCGTTTTGACTACGGGGATGTGTTAAATATAGTATATATTCTGTATATTGTTAGCCTTCTATTCTCTAGCCTATAATCATTCATTGTATATTGTTAGCTTCCTATTCTCTAGCCTAGAATCATGCTACTGATTGGTGTATATTACCCTACGATTGATAATGAGAAGGGGGTGGAAGATATTCTTTCACAAACAAGTGATCGCAACCCCAATTTCTATCATTCCAACTATAAATATCACACAATATTATTTGAATCTCTACGAAACAGCGATGAATGAGATGTGAAGATGCAAATACCAAATCAAGGAGCGAAGCGAATACGAGATTGAGAGGGAGAGAGCGAGCGAGAGAGACGAACAACTGCACGTTACGGCTCTAACCCAGTCGACATAATTGTGTTTATGTTTGAATTGGGCTCGAGGGACTTGACTGGGCTAAACGAGCCAAATCCACTATGTAACAGTCCTAGCCCTAGTCTTCAATGAACCGTGAACATAAGAATAGAGTTTTTTTTTAGGATAATACTAAGATGACCCTTCTAAACTCTAAATCCTAAATCCACTACGGACACTCACTAAGAGTACGTATCTTGATTTTTTAATTTTTTTACAATTTTGTGGTTGAAGTGGGTGATGGCGTGTGTAGACAGGAAGGAAGTGGTTTGTGAGAGGTGATTGAGGATTTGTAAAAATAAAAAAATAAAAAAAAATCATGGTGCGTGTTCTTAGCGAGTATCCGTAGTAGGCCACCCTAACATTATCTTTTCTTAAGACATAATTGAGAATTTAAGGAAAGAATAAGTGAGCTAGAACTAATCACAAGAAAGTAGAAAATTCCTTACGACAAAAAAGGCAACAAACTCGTACTAATTATATTTTTTTTCATCTTCTTCTTTCTCCACCCAAAACTGGTCATTTTCTTTGATAGAGTCATGAGACTTAAAAGTAAGGATTTGCTCTCAATAGTTCTACTTTTTTTTGTTGCCATTCGAGTTTTTTACTTTATGTACCGTTTCATTATTTCTTATTGGTCTTTTCAATTTCTCTTTATTTAGTGTTGTTGTTATAGTTCATTGTTAAATTAGTTGTACTTTAATATTCCACTAGTCGATTTCGTGCACAAGAGTTATTAAAACTTTAAGAGAGAGTTAATAAATTAATTTATATGAATATAATATATTTTTTACAATTAAAATTACAATTCACAATAATCAACCCATATTTCTTAGAAAAAATATGCAATGAACGATAAAAAAATATTTACTTATAAATCACGCACATAACGAACCTCCTAAACAATTCTCACAACAACGAATATAGATATATGAAGTTGTTGACCGCACTACAAAATCTCTGCTACGTTTTGGAGTGTCATACAACTCAATAATCGCCACTGTAACGACCCTAAAATCTAATTCGTGTCACATGTCATTTCAGGGTCGTACCGTGGGACCTACACATAATGATATTCATGTCTAGTTCTTGGTCGTCGATACCGAGGTATGTTATTTTTGTCTATTATATATTTATTACTCGAATGTGAATCCAATTGTCCAAACGTGTGACGATGGTTACATGAACGAGTTTGAGTCGCGGATTAATTCAGCCTAGAGAAACGTGCGTAAACGAGTACTGGGCGAACGAAATACGGGAATATGAGTACTCGGGGGATAATTTTAATAAAACACTGACATAAATGAAATTAAATATGATAATTAATCAATTTGGTAATGTGTTCCAATCGATTGTATTTTCGTTAGCACATGACGGTGCAAGTTGTGTTGCGCGTAGCCGGGCGTTTTACCTAGAAAATATGAGTTTGAAAAGTCAAAGGAGATAAGCTCAAGAGGGTGAGTGCACTATGTGTGTCATTAAAGTGGTTGGATGGCCTTGATTAGAGCCACATGATGTTCCTAGAGATGGCCACATTGAGCCTTGTTGACATAATAAGTATAAAAAGTCAAAATTGGTCATTTGACCACATTTATTCACAACCTCAACCATAAATTCGAAGACTTAAGATATTGTATTATGATAGTCGGGTATACACCGGGTCAGACTAGGGTATTTTGAGATTTAATTGAATACCGAAATTTAAATGGAAATGAGACAGTAAAATAAGTATACATGGCTTTAACATAATCGAAATTGATCCAAATGAACATTAGGAAGTTAGTGGAATCGTGACCGGCATTTGGGGATCAATTTTGGCGGCATATTGGAGCCAAGAGAGCGTAAAATACAGATTACAGGTAGTAAACCAGCTAAGAAATGTATGGTTATTTCAATTGTACTTTAATTTGATGTTATTGCACGATACCTATTCTTGAAAATTCCATTATGATTGAGTTGTCCGAAAGCAAGTGAGTCAACAGTGGTCTCTGGTAGGAGTAGTTGTTTGAGGTAATATGTTAGAGTCATGACCTCGGGATGCACTACACTGGTTATTGGTTCTATACAGGGTGGGAGTTCTTAGCTGGATTATCGGGAAGTCTCTCATCCACGTGGGTTTAAGGCTCGTTGGGTTTGTCACGTCCTATTACCCGAGTCTGCTAGGTTTTCCAAGACTCAACGATCTATTAGTTGGTGCTACTTGCACTTCTTTATTTTGATTATGGGACACTCATGTATCGTTGTTCATTGATTAATTTATAGTCTTTTATTATTCATGCGTCTTAACAGCTTTCTTTCTATCTGCATGAATGTAGACTGCTTTTATTTATTTCGAAATGTTGTTTAAATCCTACTAGTGTTACTTACCTGGGCTTGTCATTCTTGTGTTTAACTGAGTGTAGATCCACAATCGAGCAAGGGAAAAGCTCCATTAATGGGTGATTTTCTTTGAGGACATTGGAACGACCCTCCTTGCACTTTTATAGGTTAATTTTTTGGTATTTATGTGTTACTTATAAACTTGTTTTTATTACATGGGATACATTTGGGTTTGTGAGATATACCGGGACAAGTATATGATTCATTTCACTGTCCTTTTACTGATATACATGTTGGTTGTATATATTCGGGGTTTCCACACTTTCGGTTGTCCTGACTAATTGGTTTAGAGTTATTTAGTTTGTTTGAGGATTTAAACGCTTTCGCATAATCTTTGATAACTCAGAAATTAGAATAACTCAACTCAAATTCTTAAATCCTCTGCTTAATTAATGGAAAATGGTGAGGAATGTTGACTAGGCCTACGTTGACTTCGCGAGGGTTGACTCGGGGTCCATATAGGTTGTGACGACCCCAATTTTCAAAGATAAACTGGGTCCTGCCCAGCCTAGACTTACGCAAAACACTGAGCCCATATCGACGAGTCATGTAAGCCTAGTTAGCCTTAACCCTTACCATTTACTATTCATTTACAAATTTATGCTATTGATTAGCGAATTATCATTAGTATAGCGGAAGTAAAGTTCAAATTAATCAATTAATCACAACCATAATAAGATAAGACATCCTAGAGTGTGGAAACCCCGCATATGTATATCATCATATATGATTAGTCAGAGGAGAATATCTCAATAGATATACATGCCCAGAATCTCTCACATACCCAACCCAAGTTTCAAAAACAACGTATATATATAATAATACAAAAGTCACCTACTCAGTCAAGTGGAAAGCTTGCTCTAATGTTCTCAAAGCAAATTTCTAAGCTCTGGTGCCTTCCTCTTGCTGGACTGTGGATCTGCACTCCGTCAAACACAAGAATGACGAACCCAGGTAAGTAACGCCAAGCAGAACAATAATACAACATTTTGAATAAATAAACATCAATCCACATTCATGCTGATAGAAAGAAAGGAATAAGGAACGCATGAAATGTATAAGACTGTAAATAAAACAATCAAAATATGAGTGTCCGAGTAACGAAATGGAATTGCAAGGAGTCTCAGTCGTTGAGTCGAGATAAAACCTACAAGACTCGGGTTCAGGATGAGAACACAACCTACCAGCCCTAACACTTGTGACTATGAGATATCCATATACCCAGATAAGAGCCCCCAGTGTACACTCAACCGGGAGATATCAACAGTGTCTAGATAAGAGCTCATATCACATATAAGTAACCATGATCTCCTTACAGTGGGCTACCCAACCAAAGAAGATTCCAACAAAAATGATGATAAACAGAGCAATAACAACAAATTAAAGCTCAAGAAATAACTGTAAAAGTTCTCACTGGTTTACTTACTAGTAATCTAATTAATTATGCATTCACGAATCCCTGACACGTTTCCTATGACCTCCCATGTCCTGTCAATGTTCAAAAACCCCTAATATACATTCAAATTGAAATTCTCATTATTAATCCTCATTTTAACCAATTTTCCATAATTTCATTTGTTAACCCATTTGGGTCGATTACCCGGATATTAGGTCGTATTCAGACCTATTTGGATACCCAAGAGAACCCCAAAAGTTTCTGAAAATTTTATAAAAATTGGACTCTGTGAATAGTAACATGCTACCGAGACATCGTGGTTCAATTAATGGACGACGTCTTCACGGCTTGGAGTCAATTCCCACTATCCAACTCGTACGTGAGTGACGTCGTGACCTTATTGATCATGACATCGTCCTCACGACGTCTTCTCTTGGTGTTCTTGTCAAAGACTTACGTGGGTGACGCCGTAAGTTGGAACACTCAAGCGTCACCACGACGTCTTTTGCAAAACACCTTTCAGCTGGGGTTTTTGACACCCCAACTCGCATCGTCGTGATTCGAGCCTATTCCAACTATGATTAAACATCCAAATATACACCAAACCAACCTCGGCTTGCATCAAAACCTGACCAAACCACCAATTTTTCGAAATCACCAAAATTCTCCAAAAATTCAGAAAAATTCCAAACGCCAAAACTACTTCAAAATTCATGTTTGGATCACCCCATTGACTCCCAATTAATATCAAAACCGAATTATCAAATTCGTTGTGCAAAATTATTGCGACGAAAACTAACGAAAACACTGCCAAAATGTATATACCGATGTGAGGAATTAAGATCTCAACTTAGAACTCGAGTTTGATCACTCCAATTGTGCCGAATCGCGTCGAGAACACCTCGTAACCCACGTTGTTTCGTTGATTGAATCGTGAGGGGAGAGATAGAAATGAGTGATGAGAGATAGAAAAGGTGGTGGTTGGGGTATATATACCCCCTCATCTCCTCATGCGCACGAATCCCGAGGATCATCCATTGGCTTCTATTCATTCTAGCCAACAACTATGACACACATAGTTTACTCCAATACATGACACCATTTCTTGTTCAAGCTTTTTCTCGCACAATACTCGCATTTTCGATCGCGTTCCGAACACCAAACTTGTTCGTCACGTCGCCCCGGACGTACCAACGTATCGAACGTGCTTTACACTTTTAATTATTATTTATTTTATATTTTTTCAGTGTTTTTAATTCATTTAAGTCTCCCGGACTACTAATTACCCGACCAACGTTCGCTCGATACCCCGTTATTTCACATATCCTTCGAACTGAACCACTTCCTGTAACGCTCACACTCAAACATCCTCGCACGTTTGAGACATTGGAATTTAAATATTCGGATAATATAATATAATACAAAACACCGAACACAAATAACATACCTCAGCGTCGATGACCGAGAATTGGGCTTTGTATAATGGCAAATGGGCCCACGTACGACCTAAATTGATACGTAGCACAAGTTAGAATTTAGGGTCATTACATAGGTCTAGGCCAGGCGGGGTCCAGTTTGGCTGGGAACTTACAGCTTCAAACATTGCATTCGTGTATGAAGAACTCTAAGAGAGGTACTTGGATATTGCTAGACCTGCAGTACTTGTCATTATGAACCTATGATGATCTATATAGAAAGAAAAGATTAATGATCTGTATAAATGATGTTGTAGTAACCAACGGGATGGTGGAAGATTCGAAACAGAGATCAAATGCATTGAAACAACTCTTCATTAATCAAGAAAAGAATTCAAATACACTTAATAGAGATTTTGGTGCTGTGACGACCCCAAATTCCACAATCTCGGAATCAGGCGCCGCCCGGCCTCGACCCGTGCAAACCCTCGAGTCAATCCCGCCAAGTCGCGCGGGACCAATGAGCCTATCCTTACCATTCAATCATTTATTAAACATTTAAAAGTGAAGTCAATTAATTAGTGAGTTATCAAATATAAAGTGGAAACAATAAATCTCAACCAATCAATCAACCTCTAAAGCTCCAAGTTATGACAAAACCTAAGGTGTGGGAACCCCGTAAATCAAATATATCATGTGAAATGAATGAGAGTATCCTCAATGTCATACAAATCCAAACAATCTCTCAACGCATAACCCTATGTACAAAAATAATATAAATAACTAATACAACAAAAAAATCACCTATATCAACAGAGGAGGGCCGCTCAAAGTATCTCGCCTAACTGCATGGCCTTTCCCTTACTGGATTGCGGATCTGCACTCAGTCAAACACAAGAATGACGAGCCCAGGTAAGTAACGCCAAGCAGGAACAACTATAACAATATTTTGAAATAAATAAATCAAGCAGTCAATTCATGCCGATAGAAAGAAAGGACAGGGAGCGCATGAATATAATAAGATTGTAATTAACTGAATGAGCAATCAAAGTTGAGTGTCCCGGAATACAAAGAAAAGACACAAGTGGTTCCGACCAATCAAAGTTATTTGAGCCGAGGACAGAATCTTCTCAAAGGCCCGGAGTCGACAACAAAATCTCCTCTAAAACCCTTACACGAGTGCAGAGTCCCCAACAATCTAGTGGAGAACTCTCACCCCGTACATGTCATCACAACCATTCACGTGTCTCCAGCCGTAAACCTTTGGTATAAATACACCGAAAGCCCAGAATTCTACAAGGATCGCGCTGACACACTTGCCTTAGGATAACTCATGAGAATAGAATTTGCAAGATGACATTAAACAACATCAATAATAATTTAAAGCTCAAGAAATAACTGTAATGTTCCTCATTGGTTTACTTACCTCAATCCAAGCTAATCGCACTCTCTCGGACTCCGACTCGTCCCTACGTAGTCCCGCGTGCTAATAATCCTGATAATACAATTCATTGTGGGTTTCCATTAATTTTAATTGAATATTCCTTATTTATGTTTATGGTGTTTTCGGGTTGAATTCCAGGTTATTGGGTCGTATTTGGACCCGTTTAGATACCCCGGGAAGTTCCCAATTCGTTCCGAAGATTCCACAAAATTTAGAAAAATCTGGGCTCTGGGCGCTGTCGGGACTCCGTGAGGGTTTTCCCCTCGGCGACATCTCCACGACGTGGGGCAGAGTGCGTTTGCCCCAGACGCCGTGGGCAGCGTCGTGGGGGTTCATACCCCACGACGCCTTCATGGTGTGGGGCAGATTGATTCTGCCCTAAGCGTTTGTGGGGTTCGCCGTGATGGTTTATCCCTCCATGGCGCCCCCACGACGTGGGGACAGAGAAACCCCTCTATGTCCCTAGCGTCGCGCCTGGCGCCGTGGGGCCGTCTCCTGAGGGATTGTCAAGGGTGTCTTCCCACCCTGTGTGACGGCCCCAGTTCCCCATAAAACTGGATCCCACCCGGCCTAGACTTACATGGACCTCCAAGTCCTTTCGCAAAGTCTACGCATCCTAGTCAACCACAAATCCTCAAGTACATCATTACATTATTAATTTAATGTGAAAGTTATAGGATTATAAATTTATCAAGAAATTCGTAGCGAAAATTACTATAATCAACTATAAATATAAAAATGGAAATTAGGAATAATAGACAACCTACTCATCTGGAAACCCCGAGAAATGGATAATTACATGCATGTCTGGTGATCAAAGCTATACAAAACGGTCATACATGATATCCCTAGTCTCTAAATCCCCAAATACATGTCCCAATATTTAACAAAACATATAAAACATAATCACAACCAAAAGAACAAAAACCTACACTGAGTAAAAGAAAGGATCACTCCGAGAGTCCTCAGAGGATATCACATAGCATCAACTTCTTCCCCTTGATCGTCTCTGCTCTATCTCTATCTGCACCAACGTCACAAACTAGACGGTGAGTGCTTGAAAAAAATAATGTAATGCCAGAAGAAACTAAACAGTAATTCAAGATTTCTCAAATAAATAATCCAAATATCATGCAGTATTGCAAAACAAAAAATATAACAAATAGCATGATAAACGGACTAACAAGCTGAGCAACGAAGTTTGAGTGTCCACATAATCAAAGAAGGCTCATAAGTGGTCAAAATCAATGCAGTACCACAACATCACATTTATAGTCACTATAGTGACCAACCAACCAAAGACATCGCAGCGTCTAAATAATCCAATACGTAGGTTATAACCCACTATCAGTGGGAACAACACAATCGCAGAAGTGTTCATGCTTACCCACTCATATGGACCCAATAGTACTTCGCAACACACTTACACTAAGACACTCAACCAACAAAATAAGAACGAAATTCCAACAAAGGCTCAATTCAATATAATTGACAATAAATGGATAATGAATTAATGCATACTTCCTATATGGCTTACAATCGTACGATAACGTACCTCGATTAATCGCAAACCACCGATCCTCGCATACCTCTACTATCCCACTCGAA
This sequence comes from Stephania japonica, assembly GCA_039657345.1. Classification (NCBI taxonomy): domain Eukaryota; kingdom Viridiplantae; phylum Streptophyta; class Magnoliopsida; order Ranunculales; family Menispermaceae; genus Stephania; species Stephania japonica. Next base: position 8,073,442 of record CM077559.1, on the reverse strand, counting down.
TTCTCAAAGTCTAAAAATTCATCCAAATTTGCAAATCGTATTAATATCATTTTAATTTACCCAATTTTTCACAATTATCAAATTAATGTAATTGAGTTGATTTCCGGGGTATTGGATCGTACTTGGACCCAATTGTATCCCCGAGAGATCTCCAAAATTTTTCAAAATTTTCAAAAAATTTGGTCTTTGTGAACAGTGTCACGCCACCAAGACACCGTGAAGTCTTTGGCTTGGGCGGCGTCTCCACAGCGTGGAGATGAGATAATTCTGCCTAACTCATATGTGGGTGACGTCGTAACCATTTCGTTTTAGACGGCGTCCCCACGGCGTATTTTTTGGTTTTTGTTAGTTTCCCTCTGCTCAAAACGTCTATGAATGATGCCGTGAGAAATACTACTCGCGGCGTCCTTCGCGGCGTGTTCAGTAGAACACTCATTCTGGGGTTTTTTGAAACCTTGGCCCGAATCGTCGCATTCCGAGTTTATCCCAAACCCTTCGGGACGTCCAAAACAACTTAGAATTCAACTCCCTTTCTGTCGAAACCCTGACAAAACACCCTAATTAAAAAATAACCCGAATTTTCTCCAAAAATTCTAATTCACTTCAAAACCATAAACCAACCACCAATTCCTCTATAAAACACTCCATTGATACCAAAATCATCAATCACAATCATTTCCTAACATTTTTCTAAAAATTCGTCCGAAATCGTCGCAACGAATACCCACAAAATTAACACCAAAACGTGCAACAACATGCAAGGAATAGAAATCCTACCTTTTTACGCGTATTCGGTCGCTCCTCGACGTCGCAACGAGTCCGCAAAGCACCGAAACCCCTTCTCCTCTTTGTTCTCACGTTGGATCGAAAATGATAGGATGAAGGGAAAAAAGAGAAAAGTTGGTTTATATACAAATCTCTCATCTCATTTCATGTACGGATCTCGAGGAAAATCTTGTGGCTCCTCTTCAATTTGCCCAACAACTCTAACACAATAAAATAACTTCAATGCATAACTTGAATTTCAAAACCGCTCCATTTCTCTCTCAAAACATGTGTTCCCGAACCCGTTTCAACTCACAACTCGCACAGCGTACATTCCCAGACATAAACTCGCTCGCACATTTTATTTAATTATTTTTTATTTTTTATAATTCACTAATTATTATTTTTCGATGTTTAATTTTTCGTTTTATACCCTAAATTTTCGTTTTTCCTAGTCGAATCTCACACAGAAATCTGTGATGGTTAATAAATGAAAACGACACAATGTTCTCATTCGGATATAAATAATAATACAAACATCACAAAAAAATAAAATATATCTTAGTGTCGACTCCCGAGACTTGAGTAATATGACAGATTACGACGGTAGGTCACAGTCCTGTAAAACACGACACGTGTCACCAATTAAATTTGAGGGTCGTTACACCCCGACTCGCTCCGCCTTGAGTCGATTCGGTCCATATTCCATCAGGAACTCAACAACATCCCAAAAATGCCTTCGACACATTCCAAAATGTCTGAAATCATTGACGGAAAACCCAAAACGAAAATCATTCGAAAAATCCTCAAAAATTCATCAAAAATTCCAAAACTCCCCCAAATCGAATACCATCTTTTCAAATATTGTGTTGATCGTCGTGAGGATCACCAAAACGTCGAGAGTTTCGATCGAGTTTGAAATCTCGCATGGTTTCCAAATTTCATCGCGACGAACACGGGTAATACATACGCGTAGGGATTGACGAGAAGATGGAGGATCTTCTTACCTTGGATTGCCTGAAATCGCCGTCTCCTGCGCCGCTCCGGCCACACAATCTGCCGGTTCCTTGAGAAAGACATTAGGGAGAGAGAGAAGAGAAAAAAAGAGGTGGGTGTGAGGTTTATATACCCTTCACCCAATCTTGGCCCAACACCCATCCCTAGGCCCATCAAATGGTTTAAAATCACCCAATCCCACTTACTTAAGTGACTCCATTGGGTGACTCTAGTTGACTTGCTCCTCATTCTAGTCTATCCACCTCATTCCTTATGAATTCGGACTCGACCCGCGCCGCACTCCGCGTGTCTTGCGTACTTGGACGAATCGCATACCAATTATTTCGATAAATTTAGAGTTTGTATTTTATCAGTGTTTTTAACTCACTTTGTCCCCCGGACCACTTAACGTGACCTCGCACAACCAACACTTGCACACAAAAGTCCTCACGCCTTTGGGACATCAAAATTAGTGTTATGGTTATACAGTATAATACCAACATCGAACAAAAATAACATACCTCGGTGTTGACGTCCTAGAATTGATGACTGTACCACAACGGAGGGCCCACGTACCACCTGTATTGACACGTGTTACGGGTTAAATTTTGTGGTCGTCATAGGTGCCCTAAGCAATATAAATGATGTTGTGGTAACCGAAAGAATTCGTAAGATTCGAAACAGAGATTTAATGCATTGAACTAACCCTTCATTAATTAGACCGTTGTTTGATTTTTTAAGGTTGGGGTTTTCGTTGTTCAAAAACATGGGGGATGAATACATGTCAAAACAAAAAATAACCCAAATAAATAAATAAATAACTTTTTTTTGCAAAAAAATAAATAAATAACTTTAAAAAATTGAGAAAATTTTAAAAATGAAAATGCCAATATTGGATTTCTCATTTCATTGAAAAAGGAAAAATGTTAGAATGGCACTTCTAAACAAACATCACCCCTACCTATATCGTGTTTCGTACGATGGGATACGTAAATTCGCATCCTAGTGCACACGTATGATATAGATGTAGGGCCCTTGTGCATTTGGTTGTGCATGGGGTGTAATTCTAGCATTGTCTAAATTAATTAAAAAGATGTATGGTTAACTTCAGTACACAGAACTTGGTCGAAGGCAGGGTCGATCCTGACATTTTGGGGGCCTAGGGAGAAACCTTAAAAATGGACCTTCATTTAAATTATTTTTATTTTTATCATATTAATTATTAAAATTAAACTTCAATTAAACTTTAAAAATTGATTTTATACCTTTAGTTTACCTCCTTTTCTAGGATTTGAAACCCACAATATATTAAAGTGCAGTACTTTACTACTCATGCACAAACGTGGGGCCTTTTTTGTAGTCTTAACCCTTCAAACTTTGTCATCTATATATTTAATTTTTTTTTATAAAAATCTATATATATAATAAGTTCAACATATGAGTTTGGGGGTCTTCAAATTAATTGGTGGGGGTTTGAGGTGGTCGCCCTTCTTGCCCCACCCCAGGCACGCCCCTGGTAGAAGGTGTTCATCCTTCTCTTAATTACTAGGGGCATTTGATGCCCAGAGGCTAGAGCTAACCCTGTGAATCCATGCTTATTCTTGTCGTCCCTAAATTCCAAACACATCCCAAGTGCCTAACTAATTGGTCATGACTAACTATAAGTCTATATAATATATACACATCTTATTTGCTTGATCAACTAGTTAGTCGAAGAGAGATTTCATATATTTTTATGAATTCTCACTATGTTTGAATCATTGGTGCTACTTACGTATCATTTAAATACTTAACTTGGATTAGGCAGGAGTGTGAGCTTCACTTTTAGGACAAAAGCACAACGAAATGGGTATTGTTTAATAATATAATGAAGGTAGTGCCCCTTCTTTATTCTCCACCAATGTCCCTTCAGTGGTATTTGGTGCGTAGTCTTTGTCGTTAGGGATAATGGAAACCACTAACAATCCACACAACTATTTTATACCAACCATAAACAAACCAATATCCATTCACCAAGCACCAAATTTATACCTATGTATATATAGTACATAGTAATTAATTAGTTCCCACTTTTAATCTCTTGTCACACAACACTACACTTGTTATGTTAACGTAGTTAAAATCATACCAACCATTGCTACTTGTTAGGTTTTTTTTCTTTTTAAGAAAAATAGAAATATTACTAATCATGGTTCAATACATTCAGTATTAGAATATAACTAAACATAAAATCAATTACCGTTGTTAGTTCTTCACTTGCACCTTCTTTTAAAGTCTTAAATACAATATTGTAATTTTCTAAGGCGTACAAAAAATTTAGTTAGGGGGTACACACTAGCTCGATCTACCCAATGAGGCTCGAGCTTGAGTTGTAAGGCTAACATTGACCCAACCCTATTCAAGAGTGTTAAAGTTCAATAATTTAACAGGCAAGTTTAAATTCATATTTATCGTTTCAAGCTGCACCCTCGATCATAGAACTTATAAAATACTCGTTGTTTACTTTAAAATGAGTTAGTCCGCATAGACCTAGCTTATATAGCTCAAGCCATGTTAGACTTGAATAGGTCACATAGAATAACTTTTTATGTCAAATGGAAAAACTATATAAACAAAAATTCAAAATTGAATAATAATATAATAATCACAATAATTTGTAATAAAATTAATAAGATGCAAGCAAGTTTTTTCGCCAAAAAAAAAGATACAAGCAAAATTTTATGTGAACCGAGTTAATTTTGTAAATTTTTTAAATAGAAAAACATATTAGATCACTTCTCAATTATTTTTCCTCCTTTCAATCTTTTAGTTAATTATTTTATGATTTGGAACAATAAAAAAGAGGTTTGAGAGCTTTTTAAACTTTATTTTTGAGACATTTTGTGATTAATTAAATATAAGTTTTATCGCCATTGAATAAGTGTGTGTTTTTGGCTATAACTTTCTAGTTAATCGCAATTCGGAATAGAGTTTCACAAAATTTTGGTGATACTAGGCTTCAATATCTTTACAGCGCGTGCGATATGTCTATGATCCATATAGTTAGACTTAGTAAAAAAAATATGAATTTTATTATTTTATAAATTTTATTTAATAATTTTCTTAAATGCATAAAGAAATTTACTTTTTTGGATTTCCACTACACATATATTATTAATGTTATCAATTATTCTACAGGAAGAGTGTTGACTATGAGGAGGGAAAGAGATTGGGGCGGAAGCATGTAAGGAGGGCAAAAGAGGGGTTCGAGGGGTGGAGCATCTAGGGGGGGGGGGGGGGGGGGGGGCGAGGGACATATTCGTGGATAGGGATGGGGGCGAGGTGGGGTGCACGTAAGGGATCCTGGGAGGACTGCCCCCTTGCCCCCCCTCTAGATCCGCCACTGAGGTGATGTATGTTTTGCAAGAAATAGATAATGTAATTGCGAATGTTGCAATATAAAAACCAATAAAGTAGGTGACTCAATGGTTTAGAATGTGAAATACATTCTAAGGAAAGAAAAGTAAGTTTCGAGTCTTGTAGGGCAAGAAAAGTAAGTTTCTTTCTTTGTAAAAAAATACTGCAATAATATATATTTTCTAAGGAAAGGAAATCTTTCTTAATGTGCGAAGATTGACTAATACTTAGAAACTTAAAAATCTTTGATCTATTCAAAATATCAATTCTTTGTATCTTTTTTTTTTGGTTTTTACGACAACACCGTCCAATCCAAGCTTAGGTACGCATTGTCGTCGTCATATGAGAGGTGGTCCTACCAAATTAATTTTTTTTCATTCAAAAGACTTGGCGAGACTCGCGCAGACTTTCGACCTCGCTCAATAGGGAACTAAGTCCCTTGCTACTTGGACCAACCATTTAACTTTGTGTCATTATTCTCATGCAATTTTTGCAGATTAAGAAAGATTTTTTTTTTCAAGATCAGATTAAGAAAGATTTTCTTTCTGTAACACTGATTAGCTTTATTAAAACCTTAAAGCCATTCCATTATTCAAATTCATCAATCAAACTGTACTTTCATACTATAATATAATAGTAATGAAAACAACAGAACTAAAATACAACCAAACGAAAATATAGTTGGGTGGTCATCAATATTTGGAAATGTTAATAGTAGTGGCAACTCTACAGGGCCATAGACCTTAAATTAGTTGAGATGACGATTCATTGCGATTTGTGGCTAACGAGGACAGGTGAGTTTAAGCAATATTCGCAAGCTTAATTGGACCCTATATATCATTAATTCTCGTTAATCACGTTAACTGTAAAGCGATTATAGCTTTTTTAAGGTTGTGGGCTCGAACAAAAAAAGGCTGAAATATAATAGCTAAAACGAATTATATACCATCAAGTCTATAGTTCATCCTGTGACACTGTAGCCCAATAGCTGAATTTCCTTGCTGTTTATGTATACACATAAATTTGTCTTCAGTAGTGGCAACATTTCCTGGCATCATTGCATCAATGTATTACCAATCAGGAAATATTCGGTATTCATTAATGTGTGACCAATTGAGGATGATCTAATAATGTGGGCAATTTGCAAAACCTTACCTAAATGAACAAATGTACTCAATTTGTGCATCTTATCTTTTGCATAATAATGGGTCACGCTTTGCTTTAAGTGTTATATATTGATTTGATTAAGTATTGTATAATGCACAGACCGATCCACTTACTACTTATACTTAAAGACCAGGCCAAAGGAAAGTGGTCACTCTCACCTTTTACATTTTTTGAATTTTATACATTAAAGCAAAATAGAGGGGTATGTTAGTGCCATATTTTTAAATGAAAATCACTTTTCAATTCTATCTCCAAGACTGCCTGGCTTGTATTAATTTTGCATATAGAAAGCAAACATCTGTCCATCACACCTTGCATAGTATTCCCTGCAAAATATAAGTTTCAAACTTTAAACATATAGAAAGAGTTCATCAAAAATATATATATATATATATATATATATAGAGAGAGAGAGAGAGAGAGACTCATAAAGTTTATGATCACTTGCATGGAAGGTATGGATCTAAAGAAGTTTGTTCTGCTCTTCCTCATTGTTTCTGCTTCATTTCTCTCAACATCACTGGCAGGTTAGTTTAATTATTTGTTTGAGTTCTCATATCTCCAGTTTATATATACTAGTGCTACTCACCCCTGCTTCAATGCAGAGTTGATACTATGCTGGTTAAGTTTGATAATATGTGAATTGAGCTTTTGCAATATTATGGGTGCAGTGATAATCATGCATGAAGTTTTATTCAAAATGTCAGTTTGCGAGTGAGGTTTTTTGTCCCACATGTAATTTATGTAACATTTTGATATAGGATCCTATATCAAATTAATTAGAACTCAACATCAACAAAACGACTTTTTTTTTTTCTTTTTTTCTGTTTAATTAAGAAAACACCCACGCACATACACACCGGTAGCAAGTACACAGTGACACAGTAGCACATGCTTAATTAGCAGAGGGTGCCTTTCGTGCTAATTGTATTTGTTTTTGTAGTTCGACAAGGGGGATTCCTCAACAAGTTAGCAGAAGAAATTGAAATTAACAATGTAAGTTCTTGATTATCAGACTTAATTCCAGGGAATATTCAAATTAGCAGAAGAAATTGAAATTAAGTTCTTATCTTTTTTTCTTTGGGTCCGGAAATTAACTTAATTGTAACACCCTTACTCCAACACAAGTCAAACATCTTAAGATACTGGAGAGACTTCTCAAGGTGAGCACAGAAGACCATGGGAAGTCCGAACTAGCGCCAGTTCTTGTCAAGCCTCCCTCGAAGCCCACCCCCAGCAGAAGCATCCTCTACTTAATTTGAAATTAGTCTATATATATATATATATACACACACACAGAGTTAATAACCAAATAAGTGTGTGACATGCATGTGGCAAATAGTACTTTATATATATAATCATATATATATACAAGCTACTATTATGTGATATGAAATGAAATATTAGCATATAGTATATACTACACCATGAGAACCATAAAAATACCCATGTTATGGGAACATTATTTACAACCATTATATTTTAATCAAACACATTAATCGATAAGTCATAAATGCACAAAACATTTAATGCATACCATATTTTGAGGGGTTCACATAACATTGATATATAATTGGGCTCCATTGTAGAATTAATGTCCCAATATGTATATAGGCCACTTAATTAGTTAATGTAAAATTAAGTTAGTGTTGATAAAAAATAATAAATAAAATAGAGTTGCATATATGGAGAAACAATACCAACCATTTGGATCGGCCAATGATTTGGTATGGGTTATGGGAGTAAGTGGTTATGGGTTCAAAGTTTAAACCTCGGAGGATACAAGTTGTCTATCTTATCAAAAAAATATATATGGAGGAACAGTGCAGATTTAAGTTGATTTAAAGTTAAGTGAAGTATACTTATTTTGGTGATTTTCTCCAATTAATTACCATAATATATAAACAGCTATCTATATCATATAAGTAACATAAAATATGTACATAGTTATGTTTTATCTATATATATATATATATATATATATATATATTAGTATAGATAATATTGGCATACATATAATGCAATTGATGGTCTAACTTCTCCTTTATTTTGTAGGAAACGTCGAATGAATTTCCACACCGTGGTGATGAAGCGGGTGAGATACATGAGAGACTTCTAAAGGTGAACACTAAAGATTACGGGAGGTATGATCCAGCACCAGCTCTTGTCAAGCCTCCCTTCAAGCTCATTCCTAACTGAAGATGCATGCAAATTAACTCTCTACTTAATTTGCAATCAGTCCATCTATAGTTATATGCAGTTAGTATTCCAAATAAGTGTGTGATCATAGTAATTAGTATTCTTATATAATATAATTATATATGCTATATGATCAGTGAGCGTGAGGACATGTATGTCAATATTATACGTACGTAAATATGTATATATACATATATACTCTATGTAAGTTTGACAAGTTATAAATTCTGTAAACCGGTAATGTACGTACGCTATATATAAGAAAATATATATTTTGTGACACTACTCAAAATATTGTTAAAATCCATGTTATTAAAACTTAATTATTCCATATATAATTAATCAACATATATACTATAGCATACTATTAATCTTAAATATTCATATGAAATGATCTATCAAATAATATAAGATTAATATATAGCGTGATTACAACTTCCTTTATCTAAAAAAAAATAATAGCATGATCAACATATCATAAAGTTTTTGTTAATTTTTTTAAAAAAATAATATTTAATTACTTATATATTAATTATATGTTTAATAATTTTTGACAACATATTCATCAACAATGTTGTTCGATGTTGTAAAATATTTTATTCTTGTAGGGTGTGTTTGATAGAGAAGAAAAAGAAAAAAAAAATCAAAGAAAATTGTTTACTTTTTTAATGTAACCGTTTTATTTGGTGTTTGATAGGCTTGTAACCGTTTAGAAAAAAAACCCACTCCCATAATTTTCCTCGTTTATTTTTTTTATCTTTTGGGTAAGAAAATCAATTTTTTCTCGACTAAGCGAACTGATGATGTTGTTGATCCTACGATCAGTGTCATCTCTTCTGAAGATTTTGGGGATCGAGATCTTGGATGGGAAGTAGGGTTACAAGTGGGGCGGGAAATCCCTGCCCCCACGAAGCCCCGCACCTGCGGGGCGGGGATTTCCTGCATTTTTGCCGTCGTCAAGGTGGGGCACGGGGCGAAAGTTCGCCCCGCATAGCGGGGCCGGGCGGGGATTACCCTTGCCCCGCGGGTTTTCCCCGTACCCCGCCCCATGGGGAATCCCCGTCGCCTGCTCTGTACCCCTTCCCATGAGAAAAAAAAAATGAAAAAATATATTAGTTAAAAAATAATTAACTTAATGTTAATATATTAGTTAAAAAATAATTTGATGAGAAAAAAGAAGTGATAAAAAGAGAAAAAAAAAACTTATGTAAAATTGGTGAAATCCCAATTTAATACTTTATGAATAGAAACTATTTTTTTTTGAAAAATGATTAATTAAAATTTTGTTGCCACTCTAAAAGATATATAACAAATTGACATCTTGTAGAATATACTAAAAAAAGGGAGGTCGTTGATCTAAACAATGCATACAGAGATTGTTGATCAGTATATGTCATTTCTAAAATATTTTTGTTTGCTAAAAAAGAAATCGGAATAAAAACTCAAACGTAAAAATCTGAATATAAAAAACGCCGAAAACCAAATAACTATTAAAAATTCGAAAAGAGCAAAAAATAATAGTTGATAAAGTAGCCAAGTGACAAAAAGAAGACTAAAGATAAGGATCAAGACACACGAATAAAATTACATAAGAAACCAATTATATAATCACAATCAATAAGCGAATTGAATCAATTAATCCTCAGGACGTAGTTTTCAATAATGTTCTAGAACAAACGTTGATTAATTAAGTCTCCCCCTTGAAATACCATTAGCATACAATTGATTAAAAATCTTGTTTGACAGATATTCAATTGTTAATTAGTATGATTGACTTATTCTAATTAATCATATAAAATTTGAAACTAGTAGTACTTAGGTAGAGACACATTTTATGTGCATCAAATAAAGATATTAAAAAAGACCAAAGATTGCCGATCAAAACATGGACTTATATAAAGTTCACGCCGCGCGGAGAATCTGGCGAGTCGGGGCGGGGTGGGGCGTAGGGCAGCAAAGTTTGCCTCGCGGAAAATTTTAAAGATAAATCCCGCCTCGCACCCTCGCGGATGCGCTGACGGTATCTTCAATCCCGTCCCGCCCCTGCCCCACTTACAACTCTAATGGGAAGAAGAGCAGCAGCGTCGTGTTCAAGACGTCAATCCCCTCAAATGACTCTCTCTCTCTCTCTCTCTCTCTCTCTTTCGTTAACAAATTTGTCAGAAATTGATGATTTTATTTTTTAACAACTTCACCTTCAAATTACACTACTCAGGAAAATCATGATTCCTTGCAAGAGAGGGTAATGAACTCTACAACTGTTTTAAGAAAAATTTTATTGTTATTATCAAACGCCGTAAATAGAATTATCTTCAAACAATTCTCTTGAAAGAATTTTCTTAAGAAAATTGTTTATGAAAGTAGTGACATTCTAGCATGCATCAAAGCATACCAAAGCCCGCTATACAAAATCTTTTTCGATGTATTGAAATATACTTTTGATTCATTTACCTGATCATATTTTATCAAGCGACTCATTGAAAGAAATTACCTAAAATATCCTAGCCAATATGTATATAATACAGTAGTAAATTCAATTGATTTTTTTTCTACGCTCTTAATTAGTATCATGACGAACAATAGTTGTTGAAAGAGATAATTCATTACCAAAGAGGTATTATATGTCTTCAAGAGGTATAATTATTTATATATATATATATCGACATTATTTTTAAAATGTGAAGGACTTGCTACATATGTTTGTTCGCTGATCTAGTGTTAATTGAACAAATTCATGGCAATCATTTGTTCGTACCAAAACTAACTAAATTCGGCCATACTCACCTGTATATATATAAAGGAAAATGTTATAATGACACTTCAAAGTTACACTCCAAGTTATACCTTATAACGTGGCATGCGGGTCCGCATCTTTAATTAATAGCCATCATGCGCATCTCGGGATACACACCCCACGTGTAATGCGCCGAAAACTTAGTGCCTAACACTCATTTTTACATGGGCCCACGTGCCACATCACTAGAGTGTGACTTTTGGGGTGCCATTTTAGCATCTTCTTATATAAAAAACCACTCGGTATGATCACTTTTTTAATAGGTTTATTCCATTCTTAAGTATTCTAATTATAATTTATATTAGTAGCAAAAAAAATCTATAATTAATATTATAATTAGTCTTAATATATTTTTTTTGTATTTTTGCCAACTCCAAATAATATTACTCTAAATAAGATGCCATATATAGTATTCAAACATTTATTACAAGAAAAAGATATTTAATTGGTATATACAATATATTATTTCTTACAAATAATAATAATAATATATAAATTTAACAGTTTCTTTTTAATTTATAACATTAAACAAATCATTATTTATGATTTTTACAATTTATGAGTACTTATAATACATTAGTTATATGTCAATTAAGCTTTAACGAGGTAGCTGATAAAAAAAAAAAAAAAAACAAAAACAAAAACAAAAACTTTTAACAAGGTAACTATTATCAACATATATATATATATGTATATATATATATATATATATATATATATTAGTGTTTTAAAAGAAAAAGAAAGTGGAACATATATGCAAAGGTTACATACATGTATATCAAAAAAAAAAAAAAAATTACATCAATGTCATCGCGAATTGATAGATCACTTAGTTAATGCAAACGTAAACATCAAGAACATAAAAAAAAAAAATATAACAGATTAAAGCATGAAAAGATGCAAGGAGAAAGCAGAGCATATTAATTTAAAGTCGATTAAAAGCTAATCATGATCAAGATCACCTACTTTAATCAAACAAAAAAAAACACTTTTTTTTTAAACACTTTAAATTGTTATTTTAATAATACCAAATGTGCAAGTTACAATCAACTAGTTGTTATTTAAAAAAAGAAATGTTGGTAGTAGCATTATTCTTTGAGATTTTTTTTGAAAAATGATGCTCCCGACCGACTACGTGACAGGGATTAGTCGAACCACAATTGAGAGGGGTTGAGATGGCTTAAGCAATTTCAAAAGTCAAAAAAGAAAAAAAAAATTTCAAAAGATTCGGCCTTTCTTCCTACCAAAAAAAATCGACCTTTCCTTAATTATTTCGGTTAGATTACATTAAATTTTAAACAAGTTAGTCACCATGTTATTCTAGCATAATAACGACACTCATCGTTAGCCAAAAAAACAAACAAATAATACCTCGTGATACACGTTAGTGAGTTAGTGAGTAATTACGTGATCGTGACGGCTAGTTCGCTACTTAATTACAAAGTGAGTTTACGTGGAGAGTGCTTTAGTAAGTACAAGTGTACTACCTCATCATACACGTTGGTATCCTGAATCGTAAAGTTGGTCGTATCACGCCTTTGCGTGCAACAACGCGGGAGCGGCACACTTGTATCGGAGGAATGCGTACTACGCACTCCGCGTCTCCCAGAAGACACTGCGCCCTTTTCCACTCTATTCAGTGTTCAAAAGTTCCCCCAATAAGGAACCGAGTCTCAGCCACACAATGAGATGCACGCATCTCGAGACATTCGATCGTAAGGTGCGTGACGGAGTGAACATGACGTCGTGCCTTATGACGTGGCAAAAGGTCCCGAGCGTGCGTGGCACGCCTTATTATTTTGGGGCGTCAATGTGCCGCGAAGTTCAAAACCAACTTTGTACCGTCTCAGACTCTCAGTATTTCTTCGTTTCTTGAGCGATCGATCAGATCTCCGTTTGTCGATCGGTCGATTCGATTGATTGATCAATCAAAGCTGGAGTTGAACCCTAACCCTAGAAAGGTAAGATTTGATTGAATTGGGGAGCTTTGTGGTCGATTAATCTTACGCGATTGTTTGTTCTGATTCGTGAGGGATTAGGTTTTGTTGATGTTTGTTGTGTGTTTCTTTGGTGGAAATTCATGTTGATTTGGAGTTTGCGGTGTGGTTTTGGTGAAGATGCGATGTTCTTGGTGTTGTGATTGTTCTTGATATGTTTTCTTGTTTAGGTTTTGGTGTAGAGTTTGATCTTTGCTGGGATCTTGGATGTTTGGCGTGCTCAAATTTTGTTTCTTTCTGGGAGTTTGATCTTTACTCTTTAAGCGGAAACGGCCGAACTCTTTGTTCAAATTCAAAGACGTAATTGTAGTGAGTGTGTTACTTCGTCCAATTATTAGGTTTCATATTTTGCTATAAATTCAGTGGAAATATTGATTTCCTTGCCAGTATTTTCATTATCGAAACTTTATGTATGCTTTCTTGATGTTCTTACAAACATTGTAATTGCGTGTGGAAATTTGATCTTGTTGATCTGATCCGGGCCCGAGTGATAGATTTTCTCTTGTTGATCCAATTGTTAGGTTTTAGGTTTTGCTATAAATTGTTAATGATCAAGACTCAAGAGGAGTTTTGCATTGACCGGAGTGTCTTGTTGATTTTACGAGAGGGGAGGTCGTGTAGAACTATAGAATTATTAACTGTAAAGCAATGAGATAAGCACAGTCTAATTTTTCCTATAGTGTCATTTGCATGTAACTTGCCTTTTTTTTGTCTTGGTAAAAGAAGTAGAAAACTTGGGAAACAATGAGAACAATTTACAAGGTTTGCTCTTCTTTGGTTGTATTTTTCAGGTCTAGCTACAGATAACGGGCTATATCTAGTTTCCTGGCCTTTTGAAGATTCAAATATGAGAAAGTACTTTTGGATCCTATGCCACATGCATCCTAATATTTTCTATGATTGTTTCTTAGCCGACCCAACTAATTTGGGATTGGGCTTTGTTGTTTTGTTGTCGTCTGTCCCTTTTCCCCTATGAAATATATCAAATGATGATTGGTGGAGTCGTTGCTGGTTGCTATCTCTCAATTAAATAATGATGATGTGGTTGTACAATTTTTAATATGAAAGATTTGGATATTGCTTCCTCACAGGTTTTTGGCCTTAAAACTCAATAGCAGTTGTTGAATAATCATAAGCTTGAGCAGGTATGGGTTCTGCATGTTGCGTTGCTGCACGGCATGGGACTGTACAAAATGGAACTGGAAATGAAGCTTTTCATAGGGCTATTAGGTATTCACCTTCCTGGAGTTATCGGTGGGATAATCGAAGACGTGTAGCTAGTGATGAGGATCATCCCACTGCTGAGTGTTCATGTGGGATCTGTAGGAGTAGTGGATCTGTCACAAAGAGTGGAAGAGATATGGAGTTTAGTTATATTTCAGATGGAGGAGGCCCAGTGGAGAATTTTCAAACTCCATCAGTGCAAGTGAGTCCTTCAGGTATAACTCCCCTCAATCTTCTTTGTATTTTAACTTTAAGATATCTTTTCCTTTGTGCCAAGTGATATAACTTCACATCCTTCCCTTCTTCTCATAGGCGTTTTCCTAGTGCTAATAGCGTCTTTCTTTCTATCATTTTATATTTGTCATGTCAAATCTTGTGTCACAAATTAGTTTTACTTTGTAACTGTAAATTTATGACTATCAAGTTTTTTTTTTCCCTATAATGTTTTTGTCTCATAGTTTTGAGGAATATAGATTGACGAGGAGCTACGTCACTCTACTGGAAGCCTTGTAGTCACCTCTTACATTGTGTGGGTTCCAAGGGATTGGAGTGCCCATCTCTGTTTTAAGGGCGTGGGAAGAGGTGTTCTGGAAATTCCATTTCAGTTCATTATCAATAGCAACATTAGCTTCTAAGTTATAATCAGCAGGATGCACTTTACTTCAAGAAGATTTCTGATAGGACTTGCTGCACATCAGTAATCATCCCAAAAGTTTTTTTAAGTTCCAACATTTAGTCTTTAAAGTCCAAGTTCAATAGTGCTGCAGCTCAATTGTCTTCTAAATAGGTGAGTTCGAGGATAATGGATGACCTTGTAATATGTTCCCTTGCTTAGCATATTTAGTCTTGAAAGCCTTCACCGGTTCACCCACATGCCACAGGAAAAGCTCAGAAGTTAGGAGCTTCTGTGCAAGTTTTTCAGTCGTCAGGCAGAAAGAACTGCTTTTCAAAGACCTCAATCAAGAAGGGTCCTTCTTGATTAAGTTGACCTGCTGTCTGTTCATCTTGTCGATCCTATGGCACATGGCAGCATGAAATTTAATTTATACATCTTGTTCAACCGCATTAACACTATTATGCCGCCAAGTTGAGCTATTTTGTTTTCCAACCTGCCATCCTTCCCTCTATTATCAATAACAAGTCGAAAGTGAGACTTTGTCAGTCATGTACAAGAAGAGGAATGCCCAAATATTTTCCAAGATTGGACATAAGGCTTACTTTTCAACTATGGCTAGTCAACCTGACCTTTCTTCTGCTAACATAAGGGTTATTAACAGTTTGTGTTTAGCTGAACTGATCCTCTCCCTTGATTGATCACAGAAAGAGAGTGGTTGATACATATTCCATATTCTTGACAATTTGCTGCATCGAACAAAATCTAGGTATTAACTGAGAAACTTAGAAACATGCCCTTTCAAGAAAGGTATTTAGGACTTCTTTCTTCTCTTATAGTACTCCTTTGATGTTTCGTATCCACATCATAGCTCTCAAGAACTATCTTTGTTGGGGCCTAGGGCTTTGTTCTTTGTCTTTGTATCTGTTTCCATTGTCAATGTTTTGTGATAGACCTTGGAAGGCTGTGCTGCTCATTAATTCATGCAGGGCAAGTTGGATCATACATCTCAGTTGTATGTTCTCCAAACCCTCAACATCAACAATCACTAGTGTGCAATGTGTATTTGACAGCTGTGACCACCTCTGTGACTGAATCATTCCCTGATATAGGTTTGACAGACTTCACCCCAATGAAAAGTGCCGATTCAAGAAAGGCTTGCTAAAAGAGTTTTTCATACTATAACTGAAGGCATAACTGATTTTAGCACTTTTTTCCTATCTTCTAGATTTCCCTGGTGTTTAAGATCCACATTGTAGTTCTCAAAAGTCAAGATAGCTATCCATAACATGGCTTTTTGATCCTCTGTTCCTTGCCTTTGTACCTGCTTCCTTCTTCGATGTCTTTTGATACACCATGGAAGGTGGCTTCTCATTAATATACAGGGCAAGGATGGTCATACATCTCAGTTTCAGATGTCACACCCTCCAAACACTCTGGATGTTAAACATGACTGTATACCAAGATGGCTACGACAAACAACTTATTATTGCCCAAGATCTTTTGGTCGCCCCACAAAGGCCTATCCATCAGGACCTTGGACCACACCCCATATGCGCTGTCTTTTTTTTCCTTCCCATTGTTAGTTTAGATTACATTACCATTGGCAAAGTCGAAGGCTATCTCAAAGGAAGATCCACCTTCAACTTCCAGCAATAAATCATGGTTGTCTACATGTGGCAGAGTATCACGATGAGAAATTGAACTAGCACATCTAGTGATTTTTTGATACCTAGCTCTCAGTTTTAGGATTTGATTGTGGTCATTGGAAAATGGAAACAAATAACATGCTTGCAAGTCTAGCGTGGTTCAACATTTGCTAAAACCAGCTTGGGTGGAAGGAACCTAGTGTTATTGGCAGAGAGTCCTAGAGATGGTGTCCAAGTGTAGAACTGAGTTCTAAACAAGATGGATGGAAGTATTATATTTTAGATTAGAAGCTGCTATTAGTTTCAGTGATTATGTCAATTAACAAACATATCTTCTTTTTGATTACAAGTTGTTGAAGTGAGTCGATTAATTATATGAACATTTGCTAAAGATGAGGAAATGGCTTTATCTATTTATTTATTGTTGTGAGAAAATCTTAAATCTGCTGGGCATCAGACAAGCACAGCGGAAGCAATCACACATAAATACACAAACTCACAAACTTTATTTAATTACTCAAAACTTATGTTTAACAAACTTATTTATTGTTGCGAGGAAATGGCTTTATCTATTTATTTATGATTTGTGCTTGTAATCAATTAGAACACTAAAACATTATCCAAAAATAAATCTAAATCCTAATAAGATTCAACTAACAAGCACAAATCATAATTAGACTCAAATTAACTAACATAAATTCTAATTAGACTCAAACAATGAACTTTCCTAAAACATACTTAAACTTCTAATTAGACTAGAACTTGGATTTTAGTTCCAACAATCTCCACCTTGGCCAAACCCCCCCCCCCCAACTCCACCAATCATCCAATCTAATTGTCGTAGCCACTGTAAATAGCAACGAACCACCAACCACTCATCAACACATGCAATCAATCACCCAATCTTGGTCAACCTTTAACCACTCAGCTACGCATCAACACATACCCAGACTCTAGTCAACCTGGTTGACCAACACACACACACAAACTCTTCATATAGTCATCTCCACTATGAACCTTGACATAAACATCTTCCTCTAAGTCTGAGAAATTCCTGCAACCCTATTTGCAACATCCTTGTTGGCAGTAGTACCAGACTCGTCCTCATGCTTCTTCGGACAATTTTATGGTATGTCTTTTCTCACCACAATAAAAACACATTCTCTCTCCATTAAAGGCTTGAAACCTCCACCACGCCCTTTATCACCACCATACTTCTCGTATTTTACCTTGTCTTTAATAGCCAAGAGTTGGGAAGTATCAGAGAAACAAAAGATTTCTAGCCTTCACCATCTAACTTTTCTGTAGAAGTCAAAGCACTTTTGGCTTGCCCTTCTATAAGATCATCTCTTCCATACAATAGTGTTGAAGAGATGCCAATGTGTAGACCGCACCGAACATAACAAGGCAATTGCCTTGTCTACAGAACTCACGACCTCCCCGATATTGGTGAGATCTCAAACTATCTTATTAAAATCTTCAAAGTGTTGAAGTAAAGTTGTACCTTCCTTACATTGACAAGTGAAGAAATGCTACTTCAAAATCAATCTATTGGTTAAACCTTTACTCACGTAGATGTTCCTTCCATAACTTCATACATCACATTATCAGTCAAACAAATACGAATCGAACTACTAGCCTTTGAGACTGACAACCCACATTTTCTCATCAATTTCATTAGGTTTTTCCTCGTTTTATGCAAGCCCTAAACATTGTTGATTAAGCATATCCCTCATCCTCAATTTCCACAAACTAAAGTTTTGCTTACCATCAAACTTGACAATAGTATAATTGACCTCCTCGTTTTTTTTTTTTTTGAAACCATAACCAACTCTTATTCATTCCAAATCTCTTGCAAGTACATTCAAAAGAAACAAGGGTACAACATACCACTCGTTTCAACCAGACATAGAACTAGCTTCCCTTTCTAAGGTATGGGCCGCTACATTTGCTAATCGACGAACAAAAGAAACACTATAGGACCTCAAGTCCGTTACCAACTTCACGCAATCATCAATTATAGCTCCAAAATAGGATTTATCTTTGTGCCTATTCTGGATTGCTTGAACCACTACAAGTGCATCAAACTCCAACTTTACTCTTCTCTCGCCTTTGTCCTTCTGCTAAGGCAACCATGAATCATCCACCATTGTCCCTTAGAACACTCCATATGAGCTAATCCTTCTCTCTTCAAACACTGTAGCATCTACATTACAAGTGACAAATCCTTCCCTCGGTTGTTGCCAACTTGTTGGGATCACAGTCAATGGCTCAGCCTCGAGGGTATGCCTTCTGTCTCGCTGCCTTCCATGCTGCTAGGTGTGACTTCGCACCTCGACAATATATGTGTGTGACTGATGTCGATTACTCTAGATTGTAGAGTTTCGATTATTCCATACGCTCCATGTCACCATTCCCATCACTTCTTTTGTAGAGTCATTGAACAGTTCACTCATCCATTCCATTAAAGAATTGTGTGCTTGAGTTGTACTAATTCTTAATTCTTCCTAACATTTCCTTGCCTTAATACATCCTACTAAAGCATGGAATACATTTTCAGCTTCCAATTTACATAGCCCACACATTGGTCAATTGGGACTCTCCGACTAATTAGGTTCATCGTCGTTGGTAAGTAGTTGAGGACTGCCATCCACAGGAAAGTTTTAACATTCGGTGGTACACCCAAGTTCCAAATCCCACTCCAGAATTCTACCCTTCTTCGAGCCGTACTCCCATTTACATTCACCTCAACTGCTTTATAGCCACTCTTTAGAGTATATGTGCCTTTTGAGTTATTTCCCACATCCATTCATCCTTGCTACAATGATAAGAAATTGGGATTGTCTTTATCAACTTCTAATCTCTTTCCTCAACATATCATGTAAGATATCCTCATCCCGCGTTTAAGTAGTTATTTATTTTTTGAGTTAAAAAGACGTACTAAAGGCACTTTATTCAAGATTTTCTCCCTATTGTCTTTATCTATAATTTTCTTCATTATGTTGTCGAAGAGAACAACAAAAGTTGTAGACCCAAAATTGTCTTCGGCATGTACATGAAGACTGATCTCTAATGATAAACAAAGACTGATCACCCTCGTTTGAATTACCCATCTCAACAAATCATCCCATCTTTCATGACAACAAATTTTCAAGAAAACAAAGGCTGATCTCTAATGATAAACACTTGATAGAAAAATATTATGTTGAAAGAGAAAAAAAATTCTTGTCTTGTAGTGAAAGAATATAATGATCAGAACTTACACAGTTAAACCACCAGCAAAATTAGAGCACACTTTCAATCATGGAATTAATACTTCACCGTTCACGCATGTGGACGAATTCAACGTAAGAGAACCTAAGAAACTCACCAATCTCCCAACTGAATTGATTTCCTAACGTCTCTTATACCATTTGTTGGGAATCACATGCACAACAGAAGCAATCACACACAAACACTTAAACTCGCAAATTTTATTTAATCACTCAAAACTTATGACAAACTAACCTTGGGATCCTTATATAGATACCTACAAACCATGCTTGTAATCTAACTAGAACACTAAAAACATTATAACAAATCTAAATCCTAATTAAACTCAACTAACAAACACAATTCATAATTGAACTCAAATTAACTAACATCAATTCTAATTAGACTTGAACAATGAACTTTTCTAAATCACACTTAAAACTTCTAACTAAACTGAAGCAGCAGTTCTTCACTTTTCAATGTAAGGAAGGAACGAATTTACTTCCAACACTTAGTAGATTTTAATAAGATAGTTCGAGATCTCAACAATATCGAGGAGGTCGTGAGTTCTATAGACAAGGCGATTGTCTTGTTATGCTCAATGTGTTCTACACATCGACATCTCTTCAACACACTATTGTATGAAAGAGATGACAAGTCATAATTGCTTTGACTTCTATAGAAAAGTTAGATGGTGAAGGCCAAAAATCTTTCGTTCCTGACACTTCTCAACTCTTGGCTATTCAAGACAAGGGAAAATACGAGAAATATGGTTGTGGTAAAGGGCATGGTGGAGGTTTCAAGCCTTTAATGGAGAGAGTGTGTTTCTATTGTGGTGAGAAAAGACATACCATAAAATTTTGTTTGAAGAAGTAAGAGGATGAGTGTGGTATTTCTGCTAACAAGGATGTTGCAAATAGGGTTGCAAGGACCTCTCAGGCTCAGAGTGAAAATGTCTATGTCAAGGTTCAGAGTAGGAATGGCTATGTCAGTGTGGTTCTTTGAGTTTTGGGTGAAAAGTGTGTGTGTGCGCGTTGGTCAACTAGGTTGAGTGGGTGTGTGTTGATGCGCAACTGAATGGTTGAAGGTTAACCAAGCTTGGGTAATTGATTACACGTGTTGATGAGTGGTTGGTGGTTCATTGCTATCGCGGTGGCTATAACAATTGGATTGGATGATTGGTTGATTTGGTGGAGTTTTTTGGCAAGGTGGAGATTGTTGGAGTTATGGCTCAAAATCCAAGTTCCAATTTAATTAGAAGTTGAGTGTGTCTGAGGAAAGTTTATTGTTTGAGTCTAATTAGAATGATGTTAGTTAATTTGAGTCTAATTATGATTTGTGTTTGTTAGTTGGGTCTAATTGGGATTTAGATCTGAAATGTTTTTAGTGCTCTAGGTAGATTTCAATTTTCAAGTATGGTTTTTGGGTATCTATATAAGGATCCCAAGGTTAGTTTGTTAAACATAAGTTTTGAGTGATTAAATAAAGTTTGTGAGTTTGTGTGTGATTGCTTAAGCTGTGCGTGTCTTATTCCCAACAAAATCAACCACTGAGATTTATTCAGTCACTATGAGCAAGACTCTTATGTCACTTCCCAATGCTAATATTTTGTTTTTGTTATCTCCAATGTTTCTAATTATATTGCATGCTTCATCTAATATTTTATTAAATTCTGGTAACAGATCTATCCAAGGGGAAAAACTTCCATACTGAGGTGAGTCATAATGTTTGTGTGTGCCTTCTGTTCAAAATTACATTTAACTTGCTATGATTCTGAAGAAACTTTCTTCTACATGAGTTGACATATTTGCATATCGCTCCGATACTAATAGGTGAAGAATTTAATAGAATCACCAGCAGCTGTGTATTCTTCAGTGGGTTCCTCTACATTGGTGTCCAAAGTTGATACATTATCTTCTCAGAGCCATCCACTTTCAGATGTCTCAATACCATCGAAGTGCGACTACAATTCACCTACACATCCGCATTTCAGTAAGATTTCTGATGAGAGGATCCCGGAATTGGCCTCTCCAAGCACGTCAATATATGCGGGAAGAAGATCCTATCCAACCTCGAGTTTCAGCAACGAATCAGGGTTGTCCTCACGTGGTGGATCCTCTGATGTTTGGTCCATGTTGGCATTCTCTGAGCTTGTAACCTCTTCTCGAAGAGAAAGGTGGTCCTTCGACAGCAAGGCCTTAGACTTGGCACACGTTAACGTTATTGGATCTAACAATAGGCTTTTAGGTTCTTCAGATGTTGACACAAGCATATGCGGGGTGTGCTCCAAGCTCTTGACGGATGCATCTTTGTGGAGGGATCAAAAGATATTGGGCGGTAATGAGCTCTCCGTTGTAGCTATCTTAGTATGTGGCCATGTTTACCATGCAGAGTGTTTGGAGAGCATCACGCCTGAAACTGAAACGTGCGATCCACCTTGCCCTGTATGTGATAATGAGAAGCAACCTTCCATGGTGTATCAAAAGACATTGAAGAAGGAAGTGGATACAAAAGGAAGGAATAGAAGATCAAAAAGCCACGTCCTGGATAGCTATCTTGATTTTGAAAGCTACAATGTGGACCTTAAACACCGAAGGAAATCCAGAAGAGAGGAAAAAAGTGCTAAAATCAGTTATGCCTCCAGCTCTAGTATGAAAAACTCTTTTACCAAGCCTTTCTTGAATCGATACTTTTCATTGGGGTCGAAGTCTTCCAAGCCTATCAGGGAATGATTCACTCACAGAATTGTGTTGCAAGAAGTGGTTTTGGGTGAGATACTTTAATTGAGAAAGCTCTTCTCTTACCAGAAAGGTCAGAGGTGGTCATAGCTTTCTAATACGCGTATTGCTTGCTACTTGACTGCTTGTTGTGTTCTATTACGCTGATCTCATTAATAATTGATACATTGATGATTCTGTAATCTTCTGACTCCTCCATGATCTCCCTCCATGCATCGAAGTGCTCTTAAAGGTGCCGTCATTCACGCTTGGATTTTAAGTACTCCGCTATGATACCAGGTATGTAGAACCCATGTCAGGGTTTTTGTATATTGCTCAATGTTGTTGGTGGAACTCAAATTTCGGTCATCCAGGTTCTATAAATACATTGTGTTCTGATTTCTGATGTCTGATAATATTAGCTAGGATTGAAAATATACACATGGTGTAAAGCTGATGTACTGGATTATACATGCCCCTTCAGCGGGTTGCATAACTTTGTAGCTGTTGTGAACATCATCATGTATGCATATATAGACCAAATTAATGCAATTTGCATATTTTTCTGTAAGGTGATAAAGTGGAGTTTTTTTTTTTATTATTTTTTTATTTTTTTATTTTTTTATGTAGCTTTTCTCGGATATTGAACATCAATGTGCAACTTTGCTTTAGTTGTATTAACTGATTACACGGTTTACGAGATGTTTATAAACTCAAGCACGGGGTTAAACCAAACAATAAATCTACTTGGACTCATGAGTCCGGACTCATAGGGAGGTTTTTAAATTTTTTGTACATATTTATGGGGTATAATAAGAATTTTACAAATGATTATGGTTGTTTCATTAATTGTTAAAAAAAGTTTTGAGTCTGGACTCACGAGTCCAAATAGCACTACCCTAAACCAAAAGGGGTTGCTTATATGGAGCTAGATTATCTGCTGTTCTTATCTCGAGATCAATCAATGGAGACTTATTTAGTACAAACGTCTACAGTAATGCTATTGCTCAAAAGTCGTTACAATTTGTGAATGGATAATCTTGGTGCATGCGATTCTTTAGAATACTGAAGCGTGGCTTCTTGAGAAAACGCCACGCCCCCTTTCCAATCCAACGTGAGGAGTCACAGTGATACGTGTAAGCAGCCCATGCTCTCTTTCAGACACCAGTCTCTCCCCTAGTCCCCTTCCCCACTACATATATGTTTGCATTGGTTGTTTAATTATTTGTTGAGAAGATTTGACAGGTCTTTTGTATTGAGATTTTGTAGTGTTGATCAGAAAACAAGATCATGGCCACAGGGTACAGAGATGAATTTGGCAATCTGATTCGTCGAACTGACGAGTATGGCAATCCTGTAAACACTCTGATAGACGATTATGGCAACCCAATAACAAGCCAAGCTGCAGGGGTGGATGAGTATGGTAATCCTATTCACAGTAGCACCACAACTGGTACTGCTGGGTATGGTAGTACCACTACTACAGGTACAGGAACAGCCACTACTGGTACTGGTTATGTTGGAGAACAAGTACCGGAACAGCAGCCGCCGCAGCAGCAGCAGCACCATGGTGTCACTGGCATGCTTCATCGCTCTGGCAGTAGCAGCAGCTCAGTAAGCAAGCAAACATACCATAATTGGATAAATTAATTACTATGTTTTAATGTAGTATGCTATAGCCTAGAGGCTTAATTAGTTTGTGATTATGTGTGATGTGTTGGTGTTGATGAATGCAGTCTTCGGAAGATGATGGGCAAGGAGGGAGGAGGAAGAAGGGGTTGAAAGAGAAGATCAAGGAGAAGCTGCCGGGCTTTCATCACCACAAGGAAGAGCAAGTGCCTCATCATGGGACGACAACCGCAACTACAACTACGACGAGTGCTACAGGCGTGGAGGTGCCGGTGCATCACGAGGAGCATCATGAGAAGAAGGGCATCATGGAGAAGATCAAGGAGAAACTGCCCGGCACTCACCACCACTAGATCATCGATCAATGTATATTTAGTGTTGTGGTTATTAATTAATTACTAGTTGTTGCGCTTGGTATTAATTATATGGTAGTGTTTTGTGGGTCTAATAAGATGGATGTGTAACGGTGTAGGTGCTCGTGTGGAGCAGATTATGTATATTTGCATCTTGCATGGTGTTCTTTTGTTTTGTTTTAATTGTGGTTATATCAGCAGTATATGGACATACAAACTTTGGGTTCGTCATGGCTACCTTAATTAATTTTGTATATACATGGTTTAGTGTCCCATCTCATCTCATCTCATCTCATCAATTATTAATGGCTCGCCCGCTGTCATACCCGCGAATTGAAAATTAAACCAACTATATCGAGTTAAAGCTTGTATGTATGGTCATTTATGTACAACTAATTCCAATACTGAAGATCTAGTTTATAATAGATGTAGTTTAAAATTATATCCAAGCACCAATCTATTTTCTTAACCTTCAACTGGACACTTTTTATCTAGGAAAAATGCTTGTGCCTCAAATGGGACTCTTAAAAATTACACTTAGTTGACTTAACATTGAGCTGATTGTCAACAGTTGACTGTACTAGACCGTTAATAAAAATATAACAGCTGTTGACACGTTAATAAAAATATAACAGCTGTTGACAATTAAAATCATTTTTTAGGTGCGCTTTATGTATGCTGACTGGATTGGGTGTTATATTTGGGTGTTTTATTGTGAGTGCCCTACGTGGGGTTTTCGGTATCTATATGGCGTAGACCTCACTTGTTAAAAGTTTGAGGACTCTTGATAAAAAAGAAAATAAAAATTGTTTCTAATGCTTTAAAGGTGATTTTCAAATAGATCAAGGACGATTTTTTAATTACTCATAGTCAACTTCATGGAATCCAACAAATTATAGGATTTGATAGCAGGATAGTGTCTGCACGGAATAGTCATAGTCGATGTGATTAGCAATTTTTTTTCAAAGAAACAAATCAACAAATTTGGTAAGTTGATTTGTTTTTTTTTTTTTAAAGAGGAATTGAGATTTATTAATTATTCATAACTCATAATTCAATAAAATCAGACATAATCAAGTACATTATTTGTTAATCCTATTTGTTTAAATAAAATGTCATTAATTTGATTGTAAATTTGAAATTGAAATTGTCAATGACAACATATAAAACTACTAGAACATAAAATAAATAACAAAATTTCTCAATAAAAAGAAGAAAATTTAAAATTTTTTAACAAGGAGAAGACATCTAAAGATTTTCAATTATGGAACAAAGTTAATTACAAAATAAAAATTAAAGACAAGTTCTATTTAGCGTCGCACAAATTCACGTAATACCATTGATGAAAATGTACCGCTACAAGGACGAGACAATCTCTGATTAGATTTGTAACAATGAAATAAGTTTGACAAGTGTGACGACTCTTTTGACATATGTTTAGAAAACAAGAGTATATATTATTCAAACTATAGTGAAAAATAAAACTTCTAAGAAAGGAAATAAAGACTATACTTTGAATAAGGGAAGATTTCAATTTAGAAAGAAAATATTCCCTCCTTTATTTTTGTAAGTAGTTTAAGTCAACTCTCTTTGTTCAAATTGTTAAGTCGCTCACCAATTTCAAGATCAGTTTTACTCAATTTATCCTCATTTAAAAGAATAATTTATTGACCTCAAAAAAAATATATCAGTTTTAATAAAGCTATTAATGGGAGGGTATTATAATAAATTAATCCATAATTTGATGACTTCTTAAAAAACGGAGGGAGTAGTTATCAATGAAATAAATTTTTTTTTTGAAAACATCAATGAAATAAAATTTAATGTAACAAGTATTAACCTTATGAATGCAAAT
The DNA here is from genome assembly GCA_039657345.1 of Stephania japonica. NCBI lineage: Eukaryota > Viridiplantae > Streptophyta > Magnoliopsida > Ranunculales > Menispermaceae > Stephania > Stephania japonica. The sequence goes on along the minus strand of CM077559.1, from coordinate 8,046,836 downwards.
TCATGCATAATCTTTGAGAATAATAGTGAATTTTTTTTTTTTTGATAAGTGATTTTATGCGAGTAAAATTGAAAAAAAAAATAAAAATTCATACATAATCTTTGAGCATTTCATGAACTCGGGATGAAATGTGTCGGGGTTTGCTTGAGCATTTCGTCATGACTTATGTATGGCATGCGGATGGTAAAGTGCGCAGCACGTCGACCCACCACCGCCATCCGCCACCTCTTACGGACACTTCGCTTCTCTTCTCATTAAGTGCTCTTCACTTTATATACCTTTCCCGCTTATTAAAACCCCTCTCAACCGATCATGCTTTCCCAATCTCAATCTCTGATTCCTTCTACCAATCCCCACAATCTCCAATTCTCTTCAGCTCGTCTTCATCCAAATCTCCGTTTTTGGGCCTCCAATCCACACACCACTACCATCTCTTTGCGGAGCAGACTCGACTCCATAATGGTCTCCCTCTCCAATGCTGCACTCCACAGTAGTGTCAAATTAGGGTTTGAGAGTGAGATCGACCGGTTTGTGGAGGTCGGGAACAGAGTCGCAGACGCGGCTGGGGACGTCATTCGGAAGTACTTCCGCAACAAATTCGAGATCATCGATAAGGAGGATTTGAGTGAGTGTTTCAGGATTGTGGTTAAAGAAGTGATTTTTTTTTTTTTTTTTTTGCACTTGTTTGATTATTGTTGTTGTTTGTAGGTCCTGTGACGATTGCGGATCGCGCCGCGGAGGAATCGATGGTTTCGATTCTACTGGACAGCTTCCCCCATCATGCTATGTGAGTCAATTTTAGGTTTGATTGATTTCCCTATTTTGTGTTGTGTGATGAAAAAAATATGAGCTTTCCGCGATTTTGCGTGGTTGGTCATGTTTGGGGTTACAGTTATGGAGAGGAGAATGGGTGGAGGTGCAAAGAAAGAACTGCTGAGTATGTTTGGGTGTTGGACCCAATTGATGGGACTAAGAGTTTCATTACTGGTTTGTATTTGTTTCGCCGAACTAAAATCAAACAAATGTAGATCATCTTTATATATATGATTCACTCATTGGATTTATTTAGGCAAATGATACTATGTTGTTGATTTGCAGGAAAGCCTTTGTTTGGTACTCTCATTGCCCTCCTACATAAGGGAAACCGGTGGGTGAAAGTCGCCTTTGCACTAATTTTTTGCTTGGTGGACTTGAAACTTGGAAAGTTCTCCTAGATGGAATTGGTGTTGGCTTGATTATATTCATGAGTGAAGTTTGTCATTTCAAATAAATTGCTTAAATTAGATAAGACACTCAGTGTTGAAAATCTTATTTTCTCAATTGTAGCTTATCCTTGATAGTTTAGACCGCGTTTTGGGTTTTAGTATCTTTGAAGCTTGCTCATTTTATTGTATAAACTGGACATTCCAGGGAATGCTTAATGTTATGTTACTGTGTATGTTTAGCAAATGATTCCAAATCTGTTAGTTGTGGTATGCCGCCTGAGTGCATAGTCAGAAATATTCTGTGATTTTATCTGGGCTTTGCAACCTTCCTGTTTTTATGATTTTTATTGGCAATGTTTAACAAGCAATGATTTATGGAGGTTTTCTAATTTTATTTTTTTATTCTTGCCATGGATATTTGTTTGTGACAGTGATTAATGGTCTTTCAGGTTGTTGGAATTATAGATCAACCTGTTTTGAGAGAGAGATGGATCGGGATTTCTGGGAGAAAAACTACATTAAATGGACAGGAAGTGTCTACCCGCCATTGTGCAAGCCTTGGCCAAGCTTACCTGTATGAAGTTCTTTTATTTTGTAGTGGTATTCTTTTATGAGATCAGATGGTTGTTACTTGGGTTTAGGGTACAAAATGTCCATTTGTATAGTGCATTTTACACTAATTTCTTTTGTTTTCCATAGAAATCCATCCCTTTTTCAAAAATGGTAAATCTTCTTCAATCTGTATTATATTGTCTTAATTGATACAAGAATTGTGATCCTATGCCCTCTGTTTTCTGCTTTGACGTAGTCTGGGAGTCTGGGATGACCTATATAAGTTGGGGACATTGGTCTATCTTGATTTATGATGTCTGTTTCTGTTCGTCATGTCAAGAATGCAAAATCCCCAATTTTCTAAATGGGATTCGGCATATTTATATTTCAGATTTTTCCTCTTTCAGGTATACAACAAGCCCGCATCTCTTCAGTGGAGATGCTGAAAAGGCATTCAATCAAGTTAGAAGTAAGGTTAGTGCATTTCACTATAGTTGACAGTGATTAGAGTTGGACTCTTCCATGATAATTTCTGCTAAACTAAGTTGTCCTATCAAAACTCATTTTGTTTGTTTCTTTGTTGTTTTCCTCTATTATGAAGGTGAAAGTTCCACTATACGGCTGTGACTGCTATGCTTATGCTCTTTTGGCCTCCGGATTTGTGGACCTTGTAGTTGAATCAGGCCTCAAGGTAATAATCTATTCATTTAATCTTTCCTCCGACTGAGTGGTATGGATATCCTTCGGTATTACTCTTGAGAATTATTTGATCAACTATTTTTCTGCCGCTGTGACTTCCTTGTTAATTCAACCATAGTTCTATCAGTCCAACATCTTTCAACTTTGCGAAGTGTGTAAATTCTGGTCCTTCGTCTAATTGATTCTTGCTGTTCGTCAGCCATATGATTTCTTGTCATTGATACCGGTAATAGAAGGTGCTGGAGGAGTGATTACCGATTGGAAGGGACATCAACTTTCTTGGGAGGCAACTCCAGATTCTAGTGCCCCAAGTAAGTTCCTTCAATTGTCATCATAATTCTGCATCGCATGATGTTGATTATTTCCTTATGAAAGATTATTCAAAATTACTGGTTTTTCTTCATAAAAGTAAAAGCTGTGTTATAGAAATTTGGCTATGAAGAAAAATGACCCAATGCTTAGTGTTTCAACTTCTCTAATAGATCCATTCTAGAGAACTAAGCATGCAAATATTTGATCAATATCCTAAAGTAATGCCTTCCTTTCAGTTAGATGGAACTAAATTGACCGTTCTTTCAAAATGCTGCAGTTGTGGCCCAATCTTCATGACATTTTTGCTTATGCTCCATTGGCTTCATACATAAACTAATTTTGAGCTTTGGATATGGTAGCTTTTTTTTGTCATGTTATCACATAAACTTAGCTTTGGATATGGTAGCTTTTTTTGTCAAGTTACCACATAAACTTAGCTTTGGATATGGTAGCCAAGTTCTCAAGATCTTGCTTTACTATTCCATTTTCAGGCTTTAATGTAGTAGCTGCAGGAGACAAACAACTTCACAAACTGACTTTGGATTCCCTTCAGTGGTACACGGAGGCCAAGTCTTAACTGGCATGTGAGGAAGCAAGTTGTAGAATTGCCAGTGCCACAATAGAATTGATGAATGGCTTCATGTCGTCCATTTTCATGTGAAATACTGAGCATGAAGTTCGGGAAGGGTGGGATGATGACAAATATGGTCCAGGGAAGTTCTATATATTATCTGCCATTTCTAGGCATGATAACATTATTTTAATCAATGATATGAAGCTACTCATTTTGTACTAAACTGAGCACAATGGAAGAGTTTGATGTGGCAGACCCCAACTAATTTGAGATTTGGGATTGACTATTTAGGCTTATGAATTCTGCTGCTACCCTGATCCCATAATTTCTATCCAAATACACTTTCAGATGCATAATGTAATTGAAAGAAGAAAACACCAAATTTAAGCTGGAAATAGTTTAGCAATTGGGTTGCAGAAATTGTTGCAGAGCTACAAATCTTGACATTAATTTTTCTCACCCTGAACAAGGGATATTGATAAACAAAATCTGTCGCCTCATTAGGCAGTTGGTACAAAGCTTTAATGATGATGAGAGCTATGGAAACGGATTTTCCATGGTCTTGATTATATCTTCAAGTCCTGACCTGTACGTTGGATGTAGTAGTTTCACTCCCAGATCATTCTTCATGCGAACATTTGAGACCCGTTTCTCACCTCCTTCCGCCCTTTCATGACCCTGTCGGTATGCACCGGCAGTTGGGCTTGCTTTAATTTTTCCAGGCCATTTTTTGTCAATCAGTTCACTCGCAAATGCAAAAACCTCTGTTCGTGGTGCTGGGTCGTCATCTACAACATTGTATATCCTCCTGAAATACACAATTTGAGATGCAAAATTATAAGTGGGTGTTAATCTATACCTTTTAGCATATAATATAGGTCTAATGATAAAAAATATCTTAACCTTTACAAGTTGTATCAATTCTATCATAACCTTTGAAAATTATTAATTCTATCCTAACCTTTTCATTTTAGTATCAATTTTATCTTTAACTAATTTTGGGCACTTTTTCTTTGAAATAAAGATAATCTTCTAACTTTTCTTTTCATGATCATCCGTATTGATCAATTTACACATTGAAATTTCGTAAGCCTCGTGTTTGAATTAATGTACAAGAACTTACAAAAAAAAATAATTTATAAAAAATACTTTAATATTTATAAATCAATGATACATGTGTATATTTAATAACCTTAAAAATTATGTTTTTTTTAGTTATTCATAAAGCACATTTAAAAATAGATTTAAGTTGAAAATCATGTATGTATATACATATGAAAATAACATATAAAACTCCGACACCCACACCGAGTACATAGCTAAAGTACCCATAGTTGTTAAACTTAACAAAAGAATTATGTACTTGAATAGAATTATGTACTTAGATTATATGTATATGATTGAGTAGCATATGTACATACACTACTATATGTGTATTATATACATGAATACATAAAAAAAATAAAATATTAAATTTTAATGCATATGTATGAATAAATCTTTAAATGGTATAATAAGAAAATTAAAAAAAAAGATGTGGGCAAAAAAAATGGTCTAAATTAGTTGAGGATAGAATTGATACTAAATTCTAAAGGTTAGGATATAATTGATACAACTTGTAAAGGTTAGATATTTTTAATCATTAGGCCTATAATATATGGCAATGGCTCAAGCCTCAAGGCTTAAGCAGTTGAGCCTTAACAAGTCAACCTTCAATAGTAGTCCACTCTAATTAATCATTATTTGGTCAGTATGTAGTGGGAAAAAAATAGAGAAGAAAAAAAAGGCCCAGATGGATTCTGTTTGATGTGCTAATTCCTGACAAACCAAAGTAACTGAATGTTGTCTGACAAAACAAAAGTAACTGAATGTTTAGGAAGATCAAAGGTTGTAATAGAGCTTAGCGGATTGAGAAAAATGGGAACACAGGGATAACAAGTTGAACCTATTAATCAATAAAACAAGCATAACGACAAAATTAACAAGTAGAAATGAAAAGTTAACGAAGATAAATACATAAATAAAAAATAAATGCAGAATTAAAGGTAGCAATTACCAACCCAGGTGAAGGAACGTCAATAGTGGCTTTAAGTGCCTGACAAACATCATCCACATGAATTCGAGATGTGTAACGCCTGGCTTCTCTCATCCTTTGGTTTTCTGTCAAGATCTCTTGCTTGATTATAGTATCCAAGGCACTGCAGAATACCACATTCATTCATACGAATCAATTATATCAGCAGGTCGGCATATACTGCCACAATCATTTTAAACACATTTCATACTATCGAAATCAAAAAAGAAAAAAAGCCACACATTGTCCAACTGTTGAAGTGTTTGCAGATTTCAGCAATTACTCAAATGCCTAGCATTTACGGGTAAATAAACAAAGCCTTCATCCTAGACTAGACAAGGACTTACTTTTTTTCTGAAAAACATGTGATGATCATGATTCATGGAGCTAAAATCATTTAAAATGCTCTTTTGATCACACACACAAACCTTCTTCCAGGTCCATAGATTCCACCAGGTCGCAATACTTGAACTGGTACCCCAAGGTTGTTCCCAACGCTCAACCATCTGTTTTCTGCAGCCAGCCGTGCCTTAGCAGATGCTTTTTTAGGATTTGCAGGATAGCTGTGATTGTATCATGCATGAATTAGCAAGAGCTAGCTTCTGTTTTGTTCACTAAAGCTAAGGCACAAGATTTGCTCAAGTCAACTTGCTTACTCCTCATCAACCCATGCCCCATTGCAATCTCCATACACACCTGCAATTGTTAAAGATATAAGACTGTTCGAAACTTTCTTATGCAGAGGAACACATAAACTACCTGAACTGAACAAAAGTATTCGATTTTCCTTCAATAAGCAAAATAAACACATAATAAAAAAATCTTTTGGAATTGTTTGGTACAAATTGAGGGAGATAGCAACATCAAAACCAATCCCAACAGTGTGGTACCAAATTAATCAAGCAGACCAAATCACCTAAAATGAAATATGTAGAGTCCAAGCAATGGCCTCATATTTACTCAGTTCAGAATGAGTCCACAGAGACCACGTTGGGATAAGCTCTTTTTTAAATACCATGACACAATCCATGAGAGATTACTTGTAAAATGGCTCCATTGAGTCCCTTATCAGTTGTGGAACTAATTCCTATTATTGTGAAACCCATATGAGATACCGAGGAATAGGCAATTTTTATTTTCTAAATTGCGTTGGCCAGGAGATGACATAAACCTACACTAGCAGACCTCACCTAATTTGGGATTAAGGCTTTGATGATGATGATGTTGTTCTTGTTGCAAATTAGAAATTCTTAAGAATCAAGATAACCCTAGTAGTCTTAGACCTCTCTAACTACTTTCCAAACAAAAGCAAAGAGGCAGACTTAAATGTAACTGCTTCAAACAATAGGTTCCTTAATAAATTAAGCAGATGAAGTATGCATGAAAACCTACGAAATGTAAATATGCAACAACAACGACAACAACATAGCCTCAATCCCAAATTAATTGGAGTCGGCATATGACAAAGAGATTAAATGGGGCATTCTGAGAATTGAACTTGGGACCTCTCACGCCCTAAGCGAGAATCATATCACTAGACGAAATGTAAATATGCACTACCATAAATAAGATGAATAGCAAGCTCAAGCAAGAGTAATTACTTGTTGATGATAAGTAACATAACCATTGAAGATTCCCATTCCCGAGCCTACTTTGCAGAACATCTTGGCATCGATCAAGCACCTAAACAGCAGGACACAAAACTCCCAAAACAAGCATTACTTCTTGAAGTAAAAGTATCACAATTATTCACAAACCAACAGAATGTAAGTACTACAAGCTCTGTCACAGCTTACCGGATCGCCGAAACCTACAATGGGAGGCCAAGACACAAGGAGATGAGTAACCTCTTCCAAACAACTCAGGCTGAAACAAACCAGTAATTACGAGTTTTCCCTTGCAAACAATTTTTTTTTTTTTTTTTTTGATACCTGAGGTATCCGAGCCACCGCTGCTGACCAGACTGATGGTGGGCTCAACTAATACCTCAGGTTCTTAGTTTCCCTCACCCGGGAACCCAAAGAAGAAATTGTAGGTAGGTTTCAAACTGAAGTTTACTCAACACATCATCTGCCTTAGTCAGCGTGTTAGAGAACGAAACTTATCACACGACCAAAATATGTAATGTATAACAAAGAGGCATGGATTGCACATACTCTGTGTCATTGGTGAAGAGGTGAGCATCAAATCCCATCTTCTCAAGTCGGTGCCTCTTGATTTCGCTCCTGCAAGTGCCACCTACATGCCTGCACATTCATTCAGTTCAAGGTTTCAACTTTGTTGAAATTAGGGCACGTGAAGGAGATCGTTGAGAAGGGAAAGCAAAGATTGTACCAGTTTTGTTTCGTCAATTGGTTTCCGAAGAATTGTCCGACGAAACCTAACCCTAGAATGAACATGCGATTGGCTGATGATGCGTCGTCGTCGTCGATGCTACGCACGCGCTCCACATTGCACAGTGGTTTCAGACTGCGAAATCGAACGCGATCGCGAGAGAGATGATTGAAGGGCGATGACCACGGTGAAGTTGATAGCTTTGAGAGCTCTAGCATCCTTTGGGAGCTCGTAGAGTCTGCACCGAAACAGAAAGAACAACCCGAAAAAAAGTGTCACCTTTACATACATACAACACAACAACAACAACAAAAATGTCACCTTTTTATACCAACATCAACAACAAAATAAACGAAAATGTTTTAGTGACCCACGTATTAGTGACCCACATACTAAACCGACTACTTCGGGGTTGAGGGGTTGACACACAAACACTGAATACATTGAGCTTGTCTTAAGTTGACCCACAATCGAAGTAAAGAGCTAAGAGCTCAGATGTTGGTGTCTCTATCTCTAAAATTTGAACTCAAACCACAACTCAAGGAACTAGGGTGTCGAACTAGTCTAACTATTGAGTATCTGACTTTTACATGTACCTTAAATATAAAATTACCTTTGCAACCTCCACAAACAGTGTTTTTTTCTTAAAAAAAAAATGTTTTGATGGCTGACACTTAAGGTCAAGACTTAATTTTCATTCTCAAGCTCAAATCGACTCCTCTCACTGAAGGAGGACGAACTTGCACCGAACGGTTACCAAACCAGAAAAAATAGAGGGGGTGAAAAAGAGCAGAACTGGGAAAATGAGAAAAAAAAATGTAATCAAACAATCAATTAATAAATACTCCAATATAATAACTTCAAACAAAATAAAAATAAACATATACTCCATATAATGAACCATTCCAGGATGTAAGGTGTCTCTCACTACAGCATGTAGTTGATAAGTGTTACATTCAATGTGGTGGGACAGATAAATCCATATTTGAGTTTCTTTGCTTGAAATACTATAGGAAGATTAGATCTTGATCAAGATACTGAAACGCCCATATGGGGCACAAAGAGAACAGTAGACCACATGAAAAAAATGCACTGCCTCGTGATCCATGGCTTTAAAATTAGCTATAACCACTTGATACCATTCTTCTGCCTAATCCTTGCCGAAGTCTGCATTATAATGAGCACTTGACTCCAGCTTCTTGGCCTCGTTTAGTTTCCTGACCGCCTGTTGCAATCAGATTGAATTAGTGCATCGTGGAAATAAAGTCCAGAAAAAATTGCATATCATGGCGGAAATCGCAATCCATTTAGTAGTTCATCAGTCAACTATCCAGCAACCAACCGGGGAAAGCTATGTCCTTTTTCTTGTTATCATTTTTTTTTTTCGTTCTGTATGTATAATCATCCTAAGAATGCAACTTAAAACCATTTCTTTTAGCTCATTGTGCCTCAAAACTTAACAACCACTAACTTGAAAATGAATGAACTACTAAATGGATTGCGATAATCATCTTAACCTGTCAACAAAATTTACAATCGAGATGCTGCATGAAACCCAAGATTTTTAAAAAAGGGATATATGGGTCAGAATCTTGAACTCTATAAGGAATGGAATCTAGCATGAAACTACCTTTCCAAGTTGATTGAGAAGTTCCATTAATGTTCTATGTATCTCACGATCAGCACTTGTTCCCTCACTGAACCGACGTCCTCCAATTGCATCAATCTCATCCATGAAAATTAATAATGCAGGGCTTTGACAAGCAAGGAAGACATTTAGAGCTGCCATATTGTAATGACTTCAATTATTTTTTTTTTGAGATGCACATATATAGTTTGGGTTCTTACCGGATGATCACGTGCATATCCAAACATCTCACGGATCAATCTCGCACTTTCACCTATATCCAGCACAAATAATTGTTAGCCCTTCATGTCCGACCAAAATAGTGGACAACTGTGATGAAATACATTATACTTTTAAAAGGAACTGTACCTTTAAGAAATTGGCATCAATATTACTCGCAATAGCTCTCGCTAATAGAGTTTTTCCAGTTCACGGTGGCCCGTAGAGAAGATCATCCTGCAACAATTTGACTTGAACAATATAAGTACCATGGATCCTTCTACCAAAGTTATTCACAACAAAGTTCATTAGGACAAAGCACCAAAAAGACTGACCAAATTAGCAAGAGAAACAAACTCAGATTCTTTAAGGAAAAGTAAGTGTACCTTAGGTGGTTTGATTCCTACTAAGGAAAAGCTCAGGATTCATGAGAGGCAGCTCAATTGATTCCCTAAGTTCCCTAGTCTGATCTGATAATCCACCAACAGCAGAGTAACTAACATTGCCAGGGTCTTCTTGGAGCATGTTGTAAACAACTGGATCAACCTATGACAAGTAGCAGAAAAACACATCACAAATTTACAACACGCAGAAATTTCCATCTTTTCAGAGAACAAGTTAGAAAACTCCATATTTTTTTAGATGAAAAGAAAACCCGGAAACCCTGTATTTAGAAGGAAAATGATAATCTAACACTTTGTCTTTTAATCTATTTATGATATTTTGTTAGATGTGGGTTATGTCTAAGGAGACAAGAAAGAGTTCTAAATAGCTAAAAAATAAAATATGAGTCACAAGTGTGCGTACAAAGTGTATTAAATTATCATTTTATCGTTTAGAAACTCTTTGTATGACATGGGAGCAAAATAATTAAAAAAAATATATTTTTTTTTGAAAAAAAGATATTTAACATTGAAAATTATTAGAATGATACACCCCAATATACATTGGCCCATAAAAGCCCTTCATACGGTCTTGACTCACATATTATATATCGAGATCTGTGTATGACTCATATCTCAAAATAAACAATAAGTTAATGTGTGTCATGGTATGACTTTTCTTTGTCGCACTTTCCAATTATTTTTCCTCGGAAAGCATTATTTGCTTAACTTCGCGAGAAAGAGCGCCCATGACGGTTGTCATATCAAGAACAACTCTAGTTCCAGCTGTAAGCTTTTCCTTATCTACTTTACTTCGGCAGCCCACAAGTTGCTTTAACCATGCTTTAACCATCACAGGAGACGAGAAATCCTTACAGATCAGTGAAATGCACACTCTAACTAGTAAAGCAGACACCATCTCACCATCTAAAGCCATCACGCAAAGTGTACGAAATATCAATAATAACTTGCATAATTTATAATTTTTCTAAAAGAGGAAATATAGACTACTCACCCCATCTCGTTTTCAAGAGCACGAATGACTTCTCCAATTATTTGTCCAACGGTCTGAAGGTGAAGAAACTTTAAATCATCTTTCATTTTAGGAACTTCTCCAATATGGTGAAAATTGCTTCTGCCAACATAGGTAATAACCGTAAGAGAGAGTGAGCGTTTCCTAAATTAATTAGCCTTTTCTCAATTAACTCAAGAGGATGGGACTCTTAGGGTATATATATGAGCATTTCCTAAATCCATTGCAAATATTTCATTCATTTTTACTGGAAACCCAATAATTTACCACAAAACTATATTTTCTCTTCATTTGGCTGAATTCGATAGCCTAAAAAATATATATAGATATGAATTAATTTATACACGGGTAGACAAGATAGTAACCAGAAACTGAAAATGCGGAACCAATGAGTTGTGGCGTAACAACCATCGAACTATCATAGGGACAAAGAACAAATAAAAAAATAGAGCAATGACGAACGTGAGAGCTTTTCACCCAAGAAAATTTGAGAAAAAAGTGGGGGCCATTTCTCTTTGACAGCAAAACTGGGAATCGAGAGGATGTAGACTGTAGCCACAGTGGAATGAATCTGAAGAGTTAAGATTGTCGACGTCCTTTAGCCCTCTGCAACACCTCCTTCAAAACAAAAGCGATTCTCTGAGCCATATGTTGCTCCATAAATCTTTCCCTCACCCTCTCATACCCTTTCTTCCCCAGCATTAGCCTGTTCTGAATATTCATAGCAAGTTTCACCATATTCTCAGCAAGAGGAGCAACACCCTCCTTGCCTGCAGGATGCAACAATCCTGTTGACCCATTCACTACAATCTCTGTTGTTCCTCCTGCTGCAGTTCCCTGATTCATGATTGAAGTAAACAATTATAAATGAAAATACAAAAGTTGAAGCACAGAGTATTAAGGCATATGATGTCCAAGCTTGCACACATATTAACTGAGTAAGCTCATCAAGTTTTGTCTAGACTTAGGTCAGGACCCTGGATATATGACAGCCAGCAAGAATATAATGTAAATGGAAGAGTTCGGAAAAATCACGCGCACAGACTTTTTCTTTTTTGGACTGATGAATCATGAACAATCTTGAAAATCAAAGACCAAATTTGCAGTGGAAATGCAAAGCGCAAGTTAAGAGATGTATGTTTGGTCAACACCAAAATGCAGTTATATTTACAAAAAGAAGTTCAGCAATCAGACAATCTTTACCAGTACAGGCAGCTGAAATGCCATGGCCTCAATTGTTATTCTCCCAAAGCATTCTCCCCGAGCCTGAAGAAAAAGAAACAATTTTTTAGGAAGAAAACTTCCATTAGTAATCATATTTCCAGGACATGAGTTTAGATAAATATTGTTTTCATTGGCAGGGCTTGTTTTCATGGATTACGTCACTTAACAGAAGTCACCGAACGACAAAAAAACATAATCTAGTTTTTATTGCCCAAAGGTAGTAGCAACATATTACAATTAAATAACCTCCTGTGAATGCCCGTATGAGATTTAGGTGATGCTATGCTCATGTCTTTCTTTTAAGTATGAAACATCACTTCAGGTCTGTATAGCATGAGGACTCACCGAGTATCATGAAAATGGATTGGAATCATTGGATTCTCTATGATCTCCCCATAGCCAATGGCCAAAAACCTTTTTTTTTTTCTGGTAATTGGAATTAACGAGATCAACTCCCAAGTCCCAACATGATATCCTTTTTTATCATTAAAACACTCAAGTTAGATGCCCTACCACAAGGACAGACCCTAAGGTCCCAAACCCACCAGAAAACCAAACAGAAAGATTTCAAATCAGTCTAGTATTTACCTGAGAGTTCTGCACAAGCACATCAATTGCAGCCAAGTAAGGAGCAACTGTTAATGTTTTATTAATGAAATGTACATAATTCTGGATATTCTTTTCTTTTACGAAGTTGCGAAGTTCTGTCTCAAACTTTGTCTGAGCATTCATGTCACTTCCAACTACTACAGCATGCAATGATGGCAACTGCAGCTTACGTTCTTGAATCAGTTCAAGACTCTGATAGAAGGCACGGAGAAATAGATCTTGACCTTTTCCTCGTGAAACACCTGAAATCATAATACTTCGTGCTAAAGAATTCAAATCATAATAGGGAAAAAAAAGAGTAAAAAGAAAAATGAATTTCATATTAATTAAAGAATACTTAGAGCTCCTTCATAAGAGTAAGGCACTTAACAAGATGAAAGAAAACTTTGCTATTGAAGCATTAAAGAAATTTCAAATTTGAAAACTCGATCAACATGTAGATACTGTTGCTTTTCACAGTTATAAACATCAAAGAAATATGTTTGTTGAAAATTATCATGAAACAGTGTGGTCCTTCTCATGAGCATTGATGCAATCAATTAAAACCATGAAGAGTTTGCTCAATCAAAACATTCCAATGCCTGTAATCACTCACATCTTTCATCATCCTAATCTGGAAATATGTTGAAAATTTAACAACTAAGCTCATCATGTCAAAACAAATGCACCAATCAATTTATAAATGGAATGCCCTAGATTCTGTCTCTTTCATTTGAGTGTTTGAGAGAGAATATAAGAGTGGTAGTACATTAAATCTGGTGATCCAACATGGGCCTTTTTACGGGGGATATTTCCCTCACAAAATCTCAATGGTTACTTAAAACTAGCAACCTAATTACATTGTAGGTTAATCGGCAAAATAGTATAAATATAAAATTTTCACTATAAAGGTTACACTCGTATTACCATAAATGCCATATTAAAATAACAGGCTATGAGGAACAAATTGAACTAAACTTTTATGATAGTTTTCTACTTTTAACCTAAAGACAAGAATATGGATTATTGGAGAAGAACAGATGAGACAATAATATTGTGCTAAATGGTCCATAATTAGAAATCATAGTTGAACGCCTTAATGATTCGATAAGTTATGCATAATTTGAAGATTACGCATTCGATATTCATCAAATCATGATGCAAAAGATAAACTTATTCGAAACAGAATTCTCATAATCATGATTCACGCGTGATATACTAGCACAGTAAGAAATAACTAATGGACATGGAACATGAAAGGCATACTGTTGATAATGGCAAAAAGTATGTCGTCATTCCGCACTCCAAGAGACTCCCTTACATGCTCACGAAGGATCTGTTTGGCCACAATATCTTCTGCCATATTCATCAACTCTTTGCTATTTCCAAGATGTACAACATAGGTCTGAGGCATCTTAATTCTGCAAATTAATAATATGACGGTGAAATACAAATTCTAAGAGAAAACAGCATGAAACAAACCTATTGAATGTCAGAGGGAAGTGGTGGCGCCAAATCCCCAATAAATATGTCAGATAACTAGCATTTAATGTGAAAATGATTATAGTTCCAATCTAGTTTTGAAACCACTAGCACAAGGATTTTCTTCTCATCCTATGTATTATTTAATAGCTTACATCTGCCTCCTCAATTTAAAACAAGAACGCATATAAAAAACAAGGAGATGATGCGGAAGAAGAAAACTAATTAAAAAAAATTGTATGAGAACCCATGTCCTAGAATAAAATCCTAGAAAATTACAAATTAGTCTTGCCTGCTTTCCATAAACAGTACAGGAATGAGGAAACTTCTAAAAAAAAGTACAGGAAACATGAAATCACAAAGGAGTTGCCGACTAGCAAGACAAAAGAACAACAACAAAGCCTTAGTGCCTTAGTCCCAAATTAATTGGGTTAGGCTACATGGCTGGAATGCTTTCATTTAACAGAACGGCAGCATCAGCAGCGACTAGCAAGACGAGATAATTAAGAGATCAAAATGATAGAACAATGTTAAAGACGTCATGGGCTTACCCTAAACGCTCATGTGTCCTATTCTTCCAATATTCTGCTGTTACATGTGAATCGATCATGGCACCAGCAACGAAAGGTAGGTGTTTGACATACTCCAGTTTGAAGTAATGACCCCTCATCTCATGAATCCACCATAGAACCTTTGGAAGGACGTGAGGTACATCTTCCTTGAGAACAGCATCCAGCCACTTGCCAGCAACAGCAGTGTTTAAAATAACCAAATCAGCTTTGAGAGCTGTATCTATAGCTTCTTGACCCTTTGCAGAAAACACCTAGCAATGCCACATTCCCATATTTAGAGAGTATGCATAATACAAAATCACCCAACAAAGGCTACAGCCTGAGAATGCATTTACTTTAAAAAAAATATATTAAACAATATCCCTTTTATTGTAAATGCCATACAGAAAATTTGACTTCATCTATGACTCTGGTCATTCAAAAATCGGATGTAATTTGAGGAAAGACTAATTTGATGCAATAATCTCTTTGTAAGGTTTCTACAATAAAGAGAAGCATAAATAACTTCATTAAAGTGTAACAAGGATTTAAGCTTTGTCATGCCATAATTAAGAAGCGTGCTGTTTCTAATATTTCTTGTCTTTTCTCTTTTTAACCTAATATAAAGATTTTTTAAGTTCAATGTTAGTAGTTTGATCGTCTTAGATATCACCTATTGTTTTTCTTTTGCAACAAGTAAATATTCATATCATATACTTGACACTGGTATTTATTAAGGAATTATTAGCAATAGTCAATTACATTAATTGTCTAGTCAATTACATTAATTAGTTGCCAAATTTAGGCTGTACATTATTCTTATTTAAGGAGAAAGATCTCAAGGAGAAAAGGCATTCAACCATTTTGCTTAAACTTTGTCATGGTATCAGTGCTTGGTTTCTAATCCAAGGTCGATCGACTTTTGAGTCGACGACCGATCCTTGATACATCTTAGTGCTTGTTCTTGTGTTCAATTATGATTTTGTTTTGATTTCCTCTTGTTTATCTTCTGCGTCTTCACACACGTTTGTATGTTGTTATGTTATCCGATAGTCGTTCCGTCGACTTTACTTCGATAGTCGTTCCGCCGACTATATTTCGTTAGTCGTTCCGTCGACTCCTCTCCGATAGTCGTTCCGCCGACTATGCTCCGATAGTCATTCCGTTGACTCCGCTTCGATAGTCGTTCCGCCGACTATGCTCCGTTAGTTGTTCCGTCGACTCCATTGTTCAAAATTCTAGACCGAAGTCAATCCGAATTCTGCCGCTTTGTATCGTCGCTTGGTGGGGAGTCTAAATTATTTGACGATTACTCGGCCGAATATTTTATTTGTTGTTCAACAAGTTAGCCAATTTATGCAAACACCTACGCACATCCATCTAGCGGCTGTTCGTCGCATTATTCGCTATTTGCAAGGAACTTTTGATCGCGGTCTTTTCTTTCCTGTGGGTACTTCCATTCGTTTAGTTGCATATAGTGATGCGGATTGGGCTGGTTGTTCTGATACCCGACGTTCTATTACCGGTTGGTGTATGTTTGTTGGTGACTCTCTTGTATCAAGGAAAAGTAAGAAGCAAGACAGAGTTTCTAAATCTTCAACTGAGTCTGAATATTGTGCGATGTCCTCAGCACGTTCAGAAATTGTTTGGCTTCAGGGATTATTGGGTGAACTTGGATTTTCTCAAGCTGAGCCTACCGCACTTCATGCGAATAATACTAGTGCCATACAAATTGTCGCCAATCCAGTCTTTCATGAACGTACGAAACACATTGAGGTGGATTGTCATTCTATTCGTAATGCCTATGATAGTCATGTTATTTCACTTCCTCATATCAGTACTGCACTTCAAACAGCTGACGTGTTTACGAAGGCTCTTTCCCGAGACCGTCATCAGTTTCTGGTTGACAAATTGATGCTTCACAATCATCCAGCATCAATTTGAGGGGGGGATATTAATGGCATTGATTTATGACACTAATTAAGGAATTATTAGCAATAGTCAATTACATTAATTGTATAGTCAATTACATTAATTAGTTGCCAAATTTAGGCTGTACATTATTCTTATTTAAGGAGAAAGATCTCAAGGAGAAAAGACATTCAGCCATTTTGCTTAAACTTTGTCGGTATTTAGTTTTGCATTGTCTTGTGGTTTTGTTTTGCAGAAGTATCTTCTATAAAAACAAAAAATAGTTGAAATCTATTTCTTACAAGTTAAAATTGAATTTATAAAAAATGGAACTATGCATGTTCACATCAAACAATTGTATGCACTTAAGAGGTTTTATGCAAATTTTTAATTAAGAAAGGAAACAAACATAAGAAAATACCATTCTACCTGAAGAAAAAAAAAACCCAAAACATATTAACAAAAGTCATAAATTAGAGTTAGAAAGTGAACAAGATAAAGAAACAAAATACTCAATTATATCTCATTGAGGTTAAAACCTAATACCAAAACTTATGGCTTCCTCTTCCACTTTAAATCTAAAAATGACAATTTTAACATCATATCACACTACAGCTCTCCAGACAGTTCTTTTGAATTTCCAATCTTCATATTGATTTCGATAAATATATAAAGAAATCAAGCATATTTTCTTCAAGTTTCCAGTGATGTTATTCATCCTACTCTTCATTTGTATTTAGGAAAAAGAATGTTCCTAATTGTTCCAAATCCGTTCTTCTGTTCTGTTTCCAAACCAGCAAAGCAGACTTAAACTACAGTATATACTATATAGGGCATAGTATTTCATAACATGGCAACATCGTCCAACACATGTGTTGCAGCTAACTAGACTAGAACTTAACTTTGAAGGATCTAGTATACCCCAATTTCACCTGTGAAAAACTTGTAGGCCTCATTTCTTCCAAAAGTTCTACCCCAAAACTATAGCCATTCATCACGCTTAGTTCTTCACATAATAAAGCATATGTATGATCTATCTCCGAAAGCATGAAATATGAGACAGATTCAAGCTTAGTTATCATCAACAAAGACGCATCTTTTTAAAATTAAACCAACGAAAAAACGCCAAATTACTGTTTTTCTAACTGGAAAAAGGAAACAACGCACACACCTGCACTCCTCTGTGCAACATCTTGTGCTCCAAACTGTACACCACTCCATCTTCCACTGCCTTCTGATTGGTAATCCAAACAACATTTGCGCCGGCGCCTCTCAGAAGAAACGCCAACTCCATCATCAACAACGGACCGCCTAAACAACAAAAATGCAATTCAATTCAATGCCCGATCAACTAGATCCATTTGTTTCACTCCGGCACTACACATCACCAAATCAAATCGATTACACGAGATTTACCAGACAACGAGAGCTCGTGAGAAACCATTAGAACAAGCTTCGAATTCATGAAATCAAGCGGACTAGCATTGCTAGAAACCTGAGCGGTTAAGCGAGAGAGGCTTTCGTTGTCTTTGAAATGGCGATCGCACAAATCAAAGGAGGTTCTCATCAACAAGACGAGTGCAGTGGAGACTGTGAATACGAGAACGAACATCAAGAGCCATGTCTTCGGCGGGTGGTCCACCGCACCGAATGCTTCGCCATGGTGTCGAAACCTAAGGTTCTGGTAATGGCGTCGATTGAAGCATCTTACGAGGCGATGAATTGTGGTCTTCGCAGTGTAGGTATTGCGATTACGAGAGAGATCTGGATTGGACTTGAGGTTTACCTCTTTCTGTTGGGGTTACTCAACAAAAAAAAACGCCTTTTAACTCAGAGAAACAGATGAATAAAATTTACTATGCACTAAATCAATCACACCACAAAGAACACAAGATTTAATGTGGAAAACCCTCCGAATCAGAGGGAAAAAACTACGGGCCAAACTCCGAATAAATCCACTATATGAATAAAAAGTACAAGAATCTCAATTGAGGAAAATACAATAACTCCTTCAAAGAACTTGAATGGTCACACCAAGATCTTGAAGAACTCCACCCTCAAATTGTACCCTTTCTTGATCACCAAGAAACCACCAAAGACTTCGCTACGAGTCTTCAAATTCAAGATCTTGATGTATCTTTAATGTAGAGAAAATTGTTGTTGAACGCACAATATACAATTTGTTGCTTTATGTGTTGGACTTTTTGTTTTTATTTTGTGTGGGGCCCACACTAAAACCAACAATCTCCCCCTCCAACACATGGGGAGATCTCAATCATATTTGATGCTCAATAACAACTCAGCCCCACCAACTTGGAGCAGGACTAATGCTTCTCACGAGTCACCACCTTCGTCAACATATCAGCTGGATTTTTATTAGTGTGAATCTTCTTCAGACTCATATCATGATCATTCATAACTTCTCGAACCCAATGGTATCGGATATCAATGTGTTTAGTGCGGCAATGATAAGTAGCATTCTTGCTCAAATCTAGAGCACTCTGACTATCACAGTTTACTACATACCCATCTTCTTGCTTCAACCCCAACTCTTGAAGGAATCTCTTCAACCAAAGCATTTCTTTGCTTGCTTCAGTTATAGCAATATATTCTGCCTCTGTCGTGGACAAAGCAACATACTTTTGCAATTTTGACTGCCAAGATATAGCTCCCCCTGCAAAAGTGAACACATACCCTGAATTAGATTTTCTGCCATCAAGGTCACCTGCCATATATGAATCTGTATATCCTTCCAAAGTAGGTTTCGAGCCCCTAAAACATAAGGACATCTTCGAAGTACCTCTCAAATATCTCAAAATCCATTTCACTGCTTCCCAATGAACTTTTCAAGGATTTGAGAGAAATCTGCTGACCACACCAACTGCGTGAGCAATATCTGGTCGGGTGCAAACCATCGCATACATCAAACTCCCAACTGCAGAGGAGTAAGGAATATTTGACATCTCCGCTATATCTATAGAAGTAGAGGGACATGATTTCTTGCTAAGTGTGAAGTGATTAGCAAGAGGTGTGCTAACTGGCTTAGCATTGTTCATATTGAATTTGTTCAAAACCTGCTCAACATACTTTTCCTGTGACACCCATAACTTTTTGGATCTCCTGTCACGAATAATCTGCATGCCAAGAATCTGTTTTGCCGACCCCAGGTCTTTCATATCAAAAGAACTAGATAATTCTTTCTTCAAGTTTCCAATCAAGGAAACATCATGCCCCACTATCAACATATCATCAACATAGAGCAACAAGATCACAAGCTTCCCATCTGAAAATTTCTTGAAGTAGACACAATGATCTGCATCTGTTCTAGTGTACTCTTGACACATCATGAAAGAGTCAAATTTCTTATACCACTACCTTGGAGCTTATTTCAGTCCATACAAGCTCTTCTTCAACTTGCAAACCAAATGTGTTTTTCCTGTTACTTCAAATCCTTCAGGTTGATCCATATAAATCTCTTCCTCCAAATCACCATGGAGGAATGCAGTCTTCACATCTAACTGCTCAAGCTCAAGATCTAAGCTAGCAGTCAGACCCAAAATGTGACGACCCGTCCCTGACCTAGGGTCAAGTCGCCCGGCCCAATACCGTTACCTAGACCCGATACCTGAACCAGGCCCAAATAACGACTTGGTACACCTAAATAAACTGCGGAATAATCATTCTAACAAGATATATGATAATATGAGTGTAAAAGTTAATCATAATAAAATCATATAATCCTGGTATATAATAATAAGATCTATAATCTTAAATATTTAAAAGTCTCATACAACTTTATAATAATAATAATAAAAAGGTTCAGAACTACCCATTACTAATTCTCAATCTATAATCCCACGTAGGAGGTTTACAAAACGATTAATAATAATGATAAACTAATAATATATGAGTCTCACATATGAAGGCACTTCAAAATAAATCCTTTCCCTTGCCTTTCTTGTCTACTGCGCTGGTAGAGGGTGGGTAGAGTGGGGTGAGCTAAAGAACCAACGATGCTCAATAAGAGGAAAGACTCGCTCAAACATTAAATATGCAAGTACTACCTAGTACTCATGCAAATTCTACATGACATTCAATCCATACGCATAACACAACATGTAATAACCGAATACATTATTCGATACAATTAAAGATATGATTCATGCTCATAGCAATTATAAAAATGGAATCATATTCCAAGAAGAATAAATAACTAATATTTCTATTTCCAAATTTGTTATCCAATAATCTTTAGGTCAATAATTTATGTCATATCCCATTCACATTACTATACATAAACATAACAATTTTACAACACATTCGATAGACATTCATTTAAGTCATGCATAATAATTTTCATCATTATTCATTTATAAATTTACACATGACATACACATAAAGTCACACGAAAGATTTAAATAAAATGCGATAGATATAAATATTGATATAAGTCGTTGTTCCATTCAATGCGAACTAGATATTGGTATGGATCCAGTGACCGAATCATCTATTTTCGAATTGGTACAATAATCAGTGGAAACGTAATGGCCGTTACGCCCTCTAGATAATCGCACTAAAACAAAGATAGATTCATCCAAGCCGTCACCGCTACACGTCTCAAAGAATCATCAAGTAGCAAAGGATGGAACTCCAAACCCTTACACTCGAATAATTCACCTTATGCATTCAATTAGTCAAGCAAACCCTCGGTGGTTAACTACCACACACTCTGGGGTGTCCTAGCTATAGACCACTTGCTAATTTGGCCCACGGTGGAACTCCACACACTCTGGGGCACCGAATAACATAGAAGGCAAAACAATGTATTCACAATTCCATAGATAATAGAGATCCAAACCAATATCACGACGCAACCCATTCCCAAGTCTTTACATTCAAAACATGCATTCCTAGTTATCTAATAATCAAGCCATATTTAATGCATGAGCAAAGCTCCCCACTTACCTGGACCCGTCGCGATGCCTATACCGATTCCTCACGCGATTGGGGTCCCACGTGAACCGCCTCGCGAATCTAAACAATTCATACAATTCTATATAAGAATTTCACTAAATTTAAAGTTGTATAATCTATATTTTTTTTAATTCATATTTGGGGACCCAAATGGTGTGGATCCCACGCGATGTGCCGTTTAAGGGCTTTGTCGAGGGTATCGACGCCCCTCGTAGGTTTTATCCTATTTTTTATTTTATTTTATTAATTTTTTTTAATTGGCTATTGTCATCCCCTTCTTCCTCACCATAATGGGGTGGTTAAAGCCACCCCCCATATTAGGCGGCGGCGTTGTCTTCTCCGGCGGCACCACCAGGCGCCGCCCCCAAAACCAAGACTCCCCTTGGAGTCGCCACCCCTATTTCCTTCTTCTTCAAAAACAAAACAAACCAAAGAAGAAGAAAAAGAAGAAAGAAAAGAAAAGAAAAAGAAGAATCACCACCACCACCAAATCAAAGAGAAGAAAAGAAGAAAAGAAAAATAAAGAAAAGAAAAATAAAGAAAAACCACCGTAAAATACCTCCCCCTTGGTTGTTCAAGCCTCCTCTTCTTCTCCTCCCTCTCCAAGTTTAGGGTTTCAATACAAAAGAGGCCACAAACTTATAAGAGGTTTATATAGGTAGGGTTTTTAAAGTAGGGTTGTTCACAATTTAACCTCAAATTACATAAATACCCCTTTTGGACCCAATTCTCTCATTAAGCCCATTCCACCTATTCTCACTTAGTCCAAATCCAAATCTTGTTAATATTAAATTTTTTTTTTGTAACAATTTGATTTGTTCCCATATTTTAATATAAAATTAATAAAATACCTTTAAAATGGGTCGGAGAATATTTGGGTCGTTACACAAAATCACTCGAATAGAACTCATCTTCACAACAAGGGAAAAAATCTCATCAAAGTCAATTCCTTTCTTCTGATTAAACCCCTTCACTACCAAACGAGCTTTATGTTTTACTAGCTTATCTTCATCTGTCTTCAACTTGTACACCCATTTATTCTTCAAAGGTTTTCTACCTTTTGGAAGTTCCACTAGCTCATAAGTATTGTTCTTCTTCAAAGAACTCATCTCCTCCTGCATTGCTTTCATCCATTGAACTTTGTCTTTGTGAATCTGAACTCCTTGGAAGCTCTTTGGCTCCCCCTCTTCTGTAATTGTAACATAATTCGAACTGGGGTACCTAGTAGAAGGAAGCAACCCTCTCTCAGACCTTCTAAGTGAAGGTTCAACTAAAGCTGTTGATGGAGGAGTTTGCTCCCCCTGCTCAACATCATCAACTGGTTTTGGCACATCAACCCCATGTTCTTCAAATGAGTCTCCCTCATGTGTGGCATCAGTAATGGAAGAAGACTCCAATCCAGAAACATCATCATCATCAACTATAATTTTCTTTGATGTCTTCAAATTTGCTATGGTCACATATTCATGAAAGACCACATCCCTGGACCTGACAATCTTTTTCTTCTCTGGATCCCATAACCTATAACCAAACTCTGCATCTCCAAATCCCAAGAGGATACACGGAACAGTTCTATCATCAAGTTTCTGTCTCTGCTCCTTAGGCACATGCATAAATGCCTTGCATCCAAACACCTTCAAGTGAGAGTAAGTAACATCTTTCCCAGACCAAACTCTCTCTGGAACATCAAACTCCAATGGTGCTGAAGGAGAGCGATTCATCAAGTAGCAAGCAGTACTGAGAGCCTCACCCCAAAACGACTTGGGCAACTTAGCCATTTTTAACATACATCTGACTTTATCAAGGATGGTTCTGTTTGTTCTTTCAGCAACACCATTATGTTGAGGAGTACCCGGAACAGTCTTCTCATGTCTGATTCCATGTTCTGAGCAATAATTCTCGAACTCCTTTGAAGTGTATTCTCCTCCGTTATCACTACGAAGGCACTTCAAAGATATGCCTTTTTCTCGTTCCACCATCATATGAAACTTCTTGAGGTACTCAAGAACCTGCCATTTTGTTCTCAACACAAACACCCAAACCTTCCGTGAAACATCATCAATAAAAGTAACAAAGTATCTGTCACCTCTCATAGTTTCCACATAAATGGGACCACAAACATCAGAGTATACTAACTCAAGTAAATTTCTTTTTCTTTCAGATGATGAAGAAAAAGAAACTCTATGTTGCTTACCGAATAAGCAATCATCACAAGGCTTCAAATATTTACCTTTGGCAAAGGGAATGTGAGACTTCTTTGCCAACACCTGCAACCCTTTCTCACTCAAGTGACCTAGCCGCCTATGCCACAGATCTGGTGAAGAATCATTTTCGATTGCGTTCAGGTCACTTCTGACGGTCTTCAATTGAGTCTTGTAAAAGTGTATAGCTCAATTTTCCTCTAGCAACAACCATTGAGCCTTTGGTGAGTTTCCGCTCCTTGCCTCTAAAGATGTTATAGTAACCATCTAGGTCCAAAGTATGAGTAGAAATCAAATTCAGATGCAGATCCAGAACATTTCGCACATTTTTCAGAATTACTGTGTAACCCATATTTGTCTGCACAAAGACATCTCCAATGCCAATTATATCTGCAAAACTGTTGTTCCCCATCTTTGCCTTACCAAAATTTCTTGCTCGATAAACAGAGAAGAAATCATTCCTCGGAGTAGCATGGAAGGATGCTGCAGAATCAACAACCCATTCACTATCTATATTAGTGACATGACCTTGATCCTCAACTAAAGAAAGTACAACCAAGTCTTCAATTGCATCTGATATAGCAGCCGTAGTATTCTGATCATTCGCTTTATTTTGATTTTTCTCATCATTTTGTTCTCTTTTCCACACTTTACAATTTTTCTTTATGTGTCCTTCCTTGCCACAATGATAACAAAAGAATTTTCCTTTTCCTTGAGACTTGCCTCTAGATTTACTCCGCCCCCTCAGACCTCTAGACTGACTTCCGCCTCTATGTTCTGCAGTAGTAACAAGAGCTTGTGAAGTTTCAATGCCTTTATCCTTTCGCCTAGTCTCCTCGTCAAATAGACTATCTCGCACTATGGATGAAGACAAGACACCGCCTGGAGCAGAATTACTTAGAGACACCACCAAGGTTTCCCAGCTTTCTGGCAATGAGCTCAAGAGTAAAAGTGCTTGTAACTCATCCTCAAGTACAATCTTCATAGCACTTAATTAATTGATCAATGCTTCGAAATCATTCAAGTGCTCTATCATCGACCGCCCATCTTTGTACTTCATATTAACAAGTCTTCTAATTAGAGAAGCCTTGTTCTGAGCCCCCTTCCTCTCACACATATTCTGCAATTTTCTCCACAACTCCTGTGCATCAACCTCTTTGCTGACATGGTGATAAATACTGAGATCGATCCACTTTCGAATAGTCCCAGCAGTTTTTCGGTGCAACTTCCTCCAATTAACATCAGATATTTTTCTCTGGCTTGTTTTGTCCAAATTCAATTGAATCAAATAAATCCTTGTAATAAAGATGATCTTCCATCATCGGTTGCCAAATTGAATAATTCGTAGCCGTCAACTTGACCATATTGCTTGATTTATCATCATCATCCACCATCTTGATTCCACAAAGATTCCCGAAACACGAACTAACCGCGGCTCTGATACCACTTGTTGTGGTTACTCAACAAAAAAATAACCCCTTCAACTCGAGAAACAGATGAATAAAATCTACTAAGCCACGAACTATGCACCAAATCAATCACACCACAAAGAACACAAGATTTAACGTGGAAAACCCTCCAAATCAGAGGGAAAAAACCACGGACCAAACTCCGAATAAATCCACTATATGAATAAAGAGTACAAGAATCTCAATTGAGGAAAATACAATATAACTCCTTCAAAGAACTTGAATGGTCACACCAAGATCTTGAAGAACTCCACCCTCAAATTGTACCCTTTCTTGATCACCAAGAAACCACCAAAGACTTCGCCGCGAGTCTTCAGATTCAAGATCTTGATGTATCTTTAATGTAGAGAAAATTGTTGTTGCATTCACCGCCTTGAACGCACAATGTAGAAGAGAAGGAAAAAATTGCCAAAACATACAAAAGCTGGTTAATTAGAAGAATCACCCAATTCCTTAATTCACTCCAATTTTTTTCCTATTTTCTCTTTCTCAGATTCCTATTCAAACTCCAATTTGTTGCTTTATGTGTTGGACTTTTTGTTTTTATTTTGTGTGGGGCCCACACAAAAACCAACACTTTCGTCACTCTTTTTCGTCTTCTTCGATCTCTAACCCTCGCAGAAGGATGAATAAAAAAATTATAAAATATATAAAAAAAATAAAAAAATAAAAACCGGCAGAAGGTTTTTTGTTTTTTTAATGGGCATAGAGGAAAAAGGTAAAAAAAAAAAAGACATGTACAGTAGTAGTTAAATTGAGAATAAAAATGTTTTCATACAAAAAAAAATTGAGAATAAAAATCAAAGAAATTAGATGAGGTATAGGTAGATTGATGATAATTTGGGACACATTAATTAGAATGGATTTAAATTCCTACCAAAAAAAAAAGGATTTAAATGATTTGGAAATATCACTATCAATTGCACTAAATCAGACACAATGAAAACTTTTGATTCACGTAGCCGATCCCAATTAGTTTTACTCATGGTCACACAAACTTTATCTTTTTTACATTTTAGTCACAAAACTTTTTTTTTTTTAAATAGTCGCAAAAGTTTTCAAAATTTTCACTCATAAGAATTCAGAGTATGTAGAATAGGGACAATTTTACTCATGGTCACACAAACTTTATTTTTCTTACATTTTAGTCACAAAACTTTTTTTTTTTCAAAAGAGTCACGAAATCAAAATATATATATATATATATATATATATATATATATTAGGACATCAAATATATATATATATACACGCACGACTAAGCTTTGATTACAAAAATAAATTACATTAAAAATGTAAAACTATAAAAGAATGGGCAAACAATTAATAATAAGTTTCATTTTGTTGTCATATTGATGAACTGCTAGAGAAGAATGGTTTGGTGATTTATAATCATACTCGGATGCTCCATTTGGAAGACACTTTGATAACGTAGTTTTTTTTTTTTTCTCAAAATCAACCTCTTAACATTCCTTTAGCACCATAATTCTTGGTGTGAAATTTAAAACAAAACTTGAACAATAATAAGGCAAAAAAGAAGCATAAGCATTTCATAGCCTATCATGCAGAAATCAGTGCTAACTTTGAAAATTACATGCACTTTCCATCAGCTTGAACCCTACACCATCACCTTTGTGAGACTCTCTAAGGTTTGAAAATTACTACCCAAGCGAGCTTTTGTAGTAACGTTAGTAAAGGTTATTGAAAATCAAATATCATGGGAGAACAAAAAAGGAGTATCTTTGGCTGTGGAAAGCTACCGATTAGGATTAACTAAGTTCAAAACAACAAGGATTACTAAATGATTAAACTTTTAAATTAGGTCAATCTTATACCAGAACACATAACAATTAGTTATATACGATATAATATATATATATATATGTGTGTGTGTGTGTGTGTGCGCGCAACAAAATTAAAACATACTACAATGTTAACTGTAACAACTTAACAACATCAAACAGTTGTCACAACAATTTCTTAAACTTCAAATTTCATACTAATTTGCAAGCTAACAGTCACTACTTAACAAGCAAATATCCTATTGCAGTTTGATAATTGAAAGTTAGAGAGATACCTTGTAATGTCGAGCGTAATGGTAAACATGCAAATTAGCTTTGAGAAGAAAAGTTAATTCAAATGTATGATTAGTTTTTTAAAAGATGAGATCATTGTAATTAGCTCATAAAACTAACGAAACTTTAATAGTTTTAAATACATCTTAAATCGTGGCAGCCCAACATCCTAGGATCCTATCACTTCCAAACAAATGCTCAAAAGAAACTTGACAACTATCACAATAAAATTTTTTAACCAACAAATAGAACCAAAGAAGCCTACTGAATAACACAACATTATAAATCCTTTACTAATCATAGATGCCCCTAAATCAATAAGTTAGGCTAACAATTTCTAAAAAAAAATAAATTATAACTACCATTGATATACAAAGAGAACAAGAATAGCATATCTCAATGCACTCCAACTAAAAATAAGATTTTTCTGATTACATGTATATTCTAAGCTCAACATGATTAATTTATTTAGCTACAAATAACAATCCCATGACTTTAGGTTGGTTGATTTCATGTATATTCTGCGTTTGAAGTGATGGTAAGCCCCTATCCTAGATTTATTTATTACTGAAAGTGATGTAGAGTGTAAGGCTCTTTTATTTGTGCTTATTATGGCTCCTCATGATCTCTATGAAAGCTACTACAATGCTAACTTGAAGTTATACGTCAGGTGAGTCTTCACATCAGATAAAATTGATGAACTTCTGCCCAAGTACCTAAATACTATTGTTATCTTCAGAATAGTATTGATTTAATAAAACATTGTTTGTGAGGTTGTTGATTGGCAAAACAACAAACAAAGAGACCCATTAATCAAAAGTCTGATTGACATACATGACTTACTTATAAACCTGCATGACTTCTCATTTATAAAATGTAGAATCCCAATTCACAATCATAAAAAAGTAGCAAGAACTGATCGAACACACATAGGAACTACATTCTTTATGATAATTGAGGCAGTAAGTTGATGATACATGATCTCTAGCTAGACTCTTAACTGTTTTTGAATGTTGATTTTTGTTAGAATTTCCTCACCTTTTGGTGGACATTTATTCAAACACTTGGTGGCCATTCTTATTCAGTACTTTTAAGGTTAAATAGTTGTAACCAAAATCTAGATTGGCTTGACATTTATTCAAGCAATTGGTGATCATTCTCATTCCTTTTAAGTTGGATAGTTGTAACCAAAACCTTAATTGGGTTCTAGTGAATAAAAGAAACTATAAGGCCACATGTTCATGGTTGGTTGAGTATCTTTTCCACTAAAGCAATCCTACTTATAGAATGTCAAATCCAACAGACATACAACGTTTTTAATTAAAAAAAAAAATGCAATTTCTTTTGAAGAAATCAATCTGCATTGTAAATAGACCACATTGGGCGTCAAAAAGTAAAAATAAACCACATTGAAGCTAGTGATTATTCTAAAACAATACATAGAAAACCTCATAACCCCATTAAGAGAAATCCATTTTGAGCACAAAATGCCCAGAATCTGATGCTACCCACCAATCACAGATACACAAAAACTAAAACCAACCAAAGAGCTGAAAAATCAAGAATTTGTTTGCTTGATTTACAGAAACTAAATTGCAAATTATTGACGTTCGAGAGAGAGTGGTCAATTTGGAATTTTTATTTTATTTCGTATGGGATACAAATTAATTAGTGAGGTACCACTAAATTAACGACTTAAGCTCTACTTAGGCTTTAGCTTGCAACTATTATGTGTTGGTCCGGCATCCTACAAGGCCACAACAAACCAATGTTGTTGGTACATGTGCCTTGATGAGCACAGGACAACGTTGTTTGTTTTACTAGTTTCAAATTGCATGTTCGCGTTCTCCTTGCCCACATCTCTTTTAGTTGGTTGCTCTGATTTGGGGTGGCTCACCAACTCCTCGGACCTCTGCACAACCATATTCGCGCTTATTACTTCCCAAATTCGATTCAGTCCACATCCATCCAAATCAATACATTCTGATTGAACTCATCATTCAAATTGACTTTTTCATAAATCAATTCTTAATCTTTATGTGATCTTTTAAATGGGTAAGGTTGGTTAAGCTTTTCACCTTTTTTGTTCCCTTTAATTTTCATGTTGTTCTTGTACATGCATTCTCTCAGTACTGGAAATTGGAATCAGCCAATCAGGGTAGCTACACCAAATGCTCAACTGCAAAGTAGTTAGTGAACAGCTCAACCCTAACAAAAGCCCTGAATTAAGTAGTGAAGATTTCAAGGGATATGTACTTTCATGAAGTCAAAAACATTAAACATTATGTACAATCCTCAACATTATTTGTACACCGCTAAATTTAATATAACTTTTGCTTTGTTTAAAAAATATAAGTCATGTATTTTAGTACATTCTTTTTTGTTTTTCATTTCACTCAATACACTACAAAGAAAATATTCTAACAAGCTTTTTTATTTTTATTTTTTGTGAAAAAGAACAAACTTTAATTAGTTCCTTGCTAGCTAGCTAGATTATTATACATGTAAAAGTCACTTAATTGCATAAAAATGGGCATAAAGAATAACAAAATCAATTGAAAATTAGCAGCTCCACCCACATTATCCTTTTGAGCCCCAAAGAACAGGTCAAAACAAGTACTACTACATAAGTACATATCATCATGTCCATAACCATGCACAAAAAGATATTATACCAATGGATATATTCTGCCACGTAACCATTGCTTATTTAGCTGGTAAACAATAATTGATGACCAGTATCAATCCATGCATGTGATCACTTGGCATCGAAATTGATTTAAATGGTGCGATTAATTAAAATGGGTCAATTGAAATACTAATCTCCTTGCTAAAAAAAAAAATTGAAATACTAATCGCACCTCGAAGAAACAAGAATATTTCTCAACTCCTTCTCTTATCGCCATGAGAACACCTAACATCCTTACACCCTTTAAGCAAAATTTAGGACCCACATGAATAATTTCTCCTAGCATCCTCGCCAGTAGTAGTTAACAATTAACATAAATATTTATGCAACATTTTTCTTTTTACCAATGGTAAATGTTAGATCACTTATCCTTGCTACGTACGAAGTGTACTTTCATAATACAAATAAGGAAATGTATTTAGAGGACTACTACAACCGTATAACAATTTACAAACATGTGTAGCAAAATTAACTTTCCTTTAACTTTGCCTCGTTGATTTTGATCCTATATCTATATGCATAGGTTTGTAGCAAACAGACAACATGACTTGGTAAAACTATCCTGTGCAATGCACGTGCTTTGCACATGGAGTGATAATTTCAGCATTTAATCATAATTCATAAGTGCAAAAGAATTAGTAAATTGTTTTCCAGTAAAGTAATTAAGAGTAACTTCTATGAAATCACTTTCGTATATACTCTGCAAGATTAATATCAATTGTATCATGTCTTTTTACCAAAATGTTTGTGTTTATGACGTTTAGATTATGTAGAAGTACAAGACCCAATTTGTTTAGTTCTAGTTAGCACATTATAATAATTAATTCGGGTCAAACTCTAGTAAGAGATATTGATGGCGTAGCACTTCCTTGATTACTTAGGAGGTGGCAAGTATATATATGTTTCAAATTAATCTACCAATTAATTAATTAGTCCTAGCTAGACCATATCTTATTTTATGTTATATGTACTCTAAATTAGTGCTCCTGCTCCACCCATGTTACACTCCTAATTTCCTGTACTTATCATGAAGCCTCCCTAGCTCCTCTATAAATAGTCAGTACATTGGACACCAGAATTCATCTCACACAAGCTTTAGTAATCAATAGCAAGCATTTCATAAGCAAAATTAAGAAACAGTGCTAGCTAGCCATGTTTTCTTCTTATTCTTTGAGCTTTTCCTTCACGATTATCTCTGTCCTCCTCACATTCTTGGCTCTGCCATTTTGCTCTTCTTCAAAGAACACCTATGACTACGGAGGTTATCTCTACCCACAATTCTATGAACACTCCTGCCCCAAAGCACCCGAAATTGTCAACTCCATTGTTGCAAAAGCGGTCGCTAAAGAAGCTCGAATGGCTGCTTCCCTCCTCAGGCTTCATTTTCATGACTGCTTTGTCAAGGTTCAAACTTTGATCAACTAGCTAGGCCTAACAATTAATATACGTGTTCCCTAACATATATTCCTAGAAATTAATGACATTGCTCATGCTAGTGTTGTTGTTTAATTTGAAATTGATTATGCAGGGGTGTGATGCATCTATCTTGTTAGACAGCAGTGGCTCCATTGTCAGCGAAAAGAGATCGAATCCAAACAGGAATTCGGCGAGAGGGTTTGAAGTGATTGATGAGATAAAATCCGCAATCGAGAAGGAATGCCCTCACACAGTCTCTTGTGCTGACATTCTTGCTCTTGCAGCTAGAGACTCAACTGTTTTGGTACTCTAAATTAACTTGTTAATTACTTAAAATTAATGAGAGAATGTGACATTAAGATCATTAACTAATTTCTCTTGTGCCCGTATTAATATTTGTTACATAGGCTGGTGGACCGAGCTGGGATGTTCCATTAGGAAGAAGAGACTCCAGGGGAGGTAGCTTGAGTGGCTCCAACAACAACATTCCTGCACCAAACAACACTTTCCAGACCATCCTCACCAAATTCAAACTCAAAGGTCTCAACGTCGTTGACATGGTCGCACTGTCTGGTAAATTCTACAATTCCCTCTTTAACATGCATAGCACGCCTTGTATGCCCTCCTTTTAATATTGTTCATCAAATTTGAGAAAACATTTAAAGAACAAATATGATTCCAAGTGACATGATTTGAAATACCATGCGAGACATTAATTATTAGTATTATAAACCATAATAGTGTCTCATTGAATGATTTAATTGACGTGTGAAATGACTAAAATACCGTTGTAATTTGTACAGGAAGCCACACAATAGGGAACGCGAGATGTACTAGTTTCAGGCAGAGATTGTACAACCAAACGGGCAACGGGCAGCCCGACTACTCGCTCCACCAAGGGTTCGCGGCGTCGCTCCGAACCCGCTGCCCGAAATCCGGAGGTGACCAGAACTTATTCTCTTTGGACGCTATTACCCCTCAGAAATTCGACAATCTTTACTTCAAAAACATATTGGCTTACAAGGGTCTTTTGAGCTCGGATCAAATACTTCTAACCAAGAGTGAAGCGTCTATGGAGTTGGTCAAGCAGTATGCCGAGAACAACGGGCTGTTCTTCGAGCAGTTCGCAAAGTCGATGGTTAAGATGGGGAACATCACGCCATTGACGGGGTCGAGAGGGGAGATCAGGACGAATTGCAGAAGTGTGAACTAATCAATGAATTAATGCTCTACCAATAATTTGCATTGGTCAATATATATGTGTTGGACAGTTTTTTTTTATTTATTTTTTTATTTTATGTGTTGTCACGGTTGTGTGTTAATTTGTGATCTCAGCTCTTTGGTTGAGCACCTATATCTGATTTCGTATTGTACTTGGATGAGCAAAATTGTCTACGGTGTGAGACTGAATTTTTAATGGAATTGAAATCAAGCCATTTACTTTTATTCCATGTCAAATATTTCCACTTTATCAATTTCTTTTTCATATTTTTTTGGTCATAACTAATTAAACACTCCTTATCTTAATTTTAGTTTTCAAGCAATATACTAGTTAAATTAATATTACTTAATACCCCTTAATTAAATGTTTTGAGGTACCGAACTGAAACGTTTTTAATATTTCTTTTGTCTAAACTACTCGAGTATCTGAATCTCATATACAAAACTATTTGGTGACGATAAAACTCTCTCTCAAAAATTTTAAAGGGACTCTATACTCAAAGCTCAAACTCAAGACACTTAATTAAGGGTGGCGCAACCCCTGCCATCATGTCATATCCTCTTACTCTTACTCTTTTTCTAGTTTTGTTGTGGTCAGATTGGATTAATTTGTGATAAATAAATTTTAACATGTACTAAAACATTGTAAAATCTCAAAAATATTAAAAACTAGTCGATCAAAAACAATAGGTAGACAATCTGGCCATCACAATCCACAACCTTTGCAACATACATCAAGATGCACAGATCAAAATCTCGATGCAGATCAGATGTGCGAGTCTGTAATTAATTATGAACCAACGTTAACCGAGATCAAATAAAATCAACCGAAAAGGGGTTTAGGGTTTTAGAAGGCAAATCGATGAGGCACCTCCGCTCCATCTCTCTCGCGCGAACTCGACTTCAATCATCAAATTCGCTCTCCAATGCATTCCGAAGACCAAACCTCACAATCCCAAACGCAGCGCCAACCAATCAATCGACCTTCGCGCGCGAATCCACTTCGTCCGACCGAGTCTCCGCGATCGTGGACGAGATCTCCGGTCTGACGCTGCTCGAAGTGGCGGACCTCACAGAGCTTCTGCGGAAGAGGCTGGATATTGAGGAGATGCCGATAATGGCGGTGATGATGCCGGGGATGGGAGTGGGCGGGAGGGGCGGGGGAAGGGGGAGTGGGGGGAAGGGGGAGGTGAAGAAGGCGGAGGAGAAGACCGCGTTTGATTTGAAACTTGAGGGGTTCGAGGCGGCGGCGAAGATCAAGATTATTAAGGAAGTTCGGAGCTTTACGGATTTGGGGCTGAAGGAGGCGAAGGATTTGGTGGAGAAGGCGCCGGTGGTGTTGAAGAAGGGCGTAGCCAAGGAGGAGGCGGAGAGGATTATTGAGAAGATGAAGGAGGTCGGCGCCAAGGTCGTCATGGAATGAATGGACAAGGTACTGACTGAATTCTGAGTTTTGATCTTTGGTTTGTTCGTTTGTTGAATTGATTTGAAGTTGTGAATGGAAAATGTGCCGTCTTTGGTGGGAGAAAGTACCAAAAGAGTTCATTTTTCATGGGATTTTGGATGGCGCTACACTAAAGATCATGGCTTGTTTTGTTTCAAGAGCCTCTGTTTCCCCATTTTCGATTGTTTTCGAGCAATGTACTGTATTGCAAACCCCCAATTAATAAAAAGCTTGCTTTTTAGGATACTTCATACTTGCTCTATAATTTTCTAGCAATGTACTGTATTGTAGTTTTGGAAAATCTCAACCTTTCAATGATATGGCTTGTGCATTAGGTAGATAGTGTTATTGTGAAGGGAGTTCAATTAGGTTGGTATTTCACGGCATGGTACACTAGGTAATTAGTTAGGGGGAAAATATTCAATACGGTGCTATTCTATAGAGATGATTGTGTGTGATTGATGCCGGGAAGGTTGTAAAAAGTTGCAGTATGAGGTGTTATGTGTATGAAACATCTAGGGACCTGGTCCGATATAGCTTGCTTCCTTTTTCGACATTTACCGTTCAAAACCAGGTTAGGGGACTCTTGTTGTTTTTAGATTCATAGTTGACGAGGGAGTTCCATGAGATCAATTACAAATCGGTCCAAGTAGTCTCTAATGGAAAATTTTCAATATCGTAAACCTAATATGCCCCATGTTTTAAGCTCATCTATGGAAGTTGGTTTTGGATTATATGTTTTGTGCTGTCTGGAATGATTGACATTAGGTTTAAATTTCAAATAGGTTACGAGATCTAAAGCTTTCAAAGTGTACAATTTTTTTTCGCTGGTTTCAGCAGTCATTAACTCATTACATTGATTAGAAATATATGAGACATGATAGTTTGGTTAGTTGATTGCTGTTAAAATGACTTCCCTTTACTTGCTTCAAGCCACTTCAATTTCATTGAATTCCATGTGGAAATAGGAAAACCTTGTTACGGATTGTTAAAATCATTCTCAGGCGTATTGAACACATTTGAATCACAGCATCAGCATGAGAAGTTTAATATAAACATTTATAACTGAAGCTTTATTGCCAAGGGGATTTTGCTTTTCTTTTCTTCCTCTTTGTTCAGTGCACTATTGAAGCCTTTGAAGGGATGGGAGACTTTTTCCTTCAAGGAAATATGCGAACATTATAAAGGCCCTTTCTGGTTGGTATTCTGGAACTTCATGACCTGCTCCTCTCACAGTAGCAAATGTTAAGCCTTGCTCATACTCGACAGTGTATCCACCGGTCTGTCATAGGAACACATAATTACAAACATAAACATAAGTCTGTTGCTCGTAAGAGTTTGTTCTCAATCATGTTGAATAATATCATTGCCGCTGTGCTTGTAAGTGTAGCAACTCCTTACTTTCCTTTGCAGAGCTATGTGCATGTTCTAGTTCTACATCATTTTCATCTCCTATCATCTAACCGACATTTCTTGTAGCCACTTTAATTACTTTGATGTAATTATAGTTTTTATTTTCCTCGCTTCCTGTAATTCTAGGTTACTATCATTTTATTTTCATGTAATTCTAGTTTTTATTTTCATGTAATTCTAGGTAACTATCATTTTCATTTTCCTCGCTTCCTGTAATTCTAGTTTTTCTCTTCATTAGGATCTCATTTTATTAGTGATTCATAATTGAATCCCCTTAAAGACCCAACAGAACTCAATTTTAGGCAATAAAATGAGGAAGACTGCGCTGCATTTTTTCTCTAAGGAATCAAAAAGTTAAAGCTACCTGGTATGCGTCTTCTTGTGTGACAATCCAAGGTCCCCATGCCCTAGTTTGTTTGACATTCATTTTCTGGACTGCCCTGAATGTGGCAGCAGTCGGTATCTTCGCATCCAAATCCCCACTGCATTGCAATCAAAAGATTAAGTTCAAATGTGCATATTACCTAGTATTTCATTTTCTACTCCATTAGTGCTTCAATGGCGAATTTACCTGTATATGATCACTCTGATATTACGGGCGAGAAGGCCTTTTATGGTTTCAAGCAGACTGATAGGGGTATCGTCGTAGTCTGCAGTTCTTCACTCACAAAAACGATCAACCAGATTAGAAACACTATGTTACCTTATAAATGAGTAGAAACAGCAGAACATCATTCAAAAGGAAGAAAAAAATAAGAACATACACCGAGCCGATCACCCAAGCACCAGTGTAACTTGGGGCATGAATGGCTTGCCTGACTTCGGGTCTGTTGAAGTAGAATTTCAAATAACGCAATCTGCATGGATCAAGCTTGTCGATCTGCACAAACACACACCTCAATGTCACTCAAAAACTCTTCTTTTGAATCAAATCAACGATGTAAAACCAAGCATGCATGAAGTTTATGTAAATTTTGAAGGGCACTTCACCGAGAATGGCTTTGGCAGTGCGGTGATGTTTGAAGTAGAATTGCATATATTCGCCAAAACATTACTAAAGCTGAATGCAAATCCTCTTTCCATGCCGGCACGCTCGTTAGCTAAAAAACCACAATTGTTTAATGATGGCCGTGGATTTGCAATGCATTTTACTCGGATTTCGTTGTACAGGTCTGGCGAGATCATGCTGTGCATCCCGAAGAATTCCTCCCTAGCATATTGTTCACTTTCTGGATCAATCATTGGGTTCCCAATCTACAGAGAAAATTGAGAAGATATCCATAAATCTTAATCAACTGCAGAGCAGAAACTTTGAAATTGAGATGAAGAAAGTTGGATACGCGTACAAGAAGTCCTTTGAGATTAATAACGCTTCCAGGCATTGCACGTTCGACAATGGTTTGTGCGAGTTGGGGGATGTAATGTCCTGCATAGCTCTCGCCCGCAATGTAGAAGTCTCTATTCTTGTACTCGGGAAATCTCTCGAGCCAATTCACCAAGAACGTATAGCTCATATCTGCTGTTTTTGCGTCGTTGTTCTGCTGCATTTCAGAAGTTTTGTTGCAATATGAAAATCCAACTCCAACTGGTGTCTCCAGAAACAGTAAGTTTGCAGCTGTGGCAATCCAAACAGTTATAACATCAGTTAATAACATGATCATTGTGCGCATGCATTATTATGGTAACTTGATAATTCAAAGTGCAAACCTTTGTTCCAAGAATATATGTTTTCATAGAGTGTTTTGCCATCGCTTGCAACTCGATAAGGACCGATTTCTATCAACCCCATTAAAGATGAAACAAGAGGACCTGAGAGAAATGCAAGAGAAAATTGGTTATCTCATTGAAATCATGGAAATTCACAAGAGAGAAAAATGAATGCATGAATGAAAAGTGATTGAAATATTGCTACCTCCATTTAGCCAAAGCACAAGGGGTTTCTTGACACTGAGAGTTGAGGATTCAATAAGATAGTAAAATAAAGAGCTTCCAAGTTTATTGTTCACTACAACGCTGCCAGCATATTGACTTAATTGCGCCAGAGTTTGAGGAAGGCCGGGCAATGCTGTGATCTTATCGGCTTGTTTCGAGCCCGGTTGAGGAATGATTTTAGCGAAACTTGCAAGGGGAAGTAATGCAATGAAGAACAAGCAGAAGAAGGAAGCAACAAAGTTGCATGCCATCTTCATCGACAGGGATTCACAGAATCACAATAATGAAACCAGTTTGGTATTTATAAAAAGATAGTAGATTATAAGGAAACAGCATGTTAACAGATGGGAACCTTATTTTTAAGATGGGGGAATGCCATAATAACACCCCCTGACAGCCCACCCACCCACATAAGCTGTTCGTGTTCACCTCGACGTGCGGGCTTACCGATTCTGAGATTCAAAACACGATGGATGTGGGGGTGGGCGTTGGGGCATACTGTAATTAAGGGGTGTT
Organism: Stephania japonica; assembly: GCA_039657345.1. Taxonomy (NCBI): domain Eukaryota; kingdom Viridiplantae; phylum Streptophyta; class Magnoliopsida; order Ranunculales; family Menispermaceae; genus Stephania; species Stephania japonica. The sequence goes on along the minus strand of CM077559.1, from coordinate 8,008,718 downwards.
ATTCTAGCATTTTTCTTACTATTTTTAGTTCAGACAGCAAAATTGAAAGATCAAAAAAGTTTCTTTTTTTTTTGTCACGTTAGTATTCTGTCAATCTTATGATAAAGGGGGAGTGATCATACCACAACCAATACAACAGATCTTACTTAAAATACTTAAATAATAAAGAATATCAAATCGTGCACGTGCCAAAAAAAAAAAAAAAAAAACACATAATCAGTTAGTTTGTTATCAATAAAAATACCTAATCAATGAGTTTGTTATACAAAAATCAATATATAATGGGATCAGGAACTTACTTTTTTCTATTCTTGGATGTGATCAAAAAAAAAATTAACAATAAAAATACAATACAGGAAAGAATCTTTCTAGTTTCATCATAAAAAAAAATCAAATTAGTTTTATATATTATAAATTTTCTGAAAACACTAGTACTACTAGACATTACTAAAGTGTATTGAGATGTATCAAACAATAATTTTTCACCTAAGTTACATAAACAGTTATAATGGTCAGAATCCAACAACAAAAATTGTTCTGGCTTTTGATCAGGTTGGCAAGATCATGGAATTGAATTGGTGGCTTAAAAATGTAAATAAAGAAAAGGATATGCATGCATGTATCAGCAGCTCTACTTCAATCTTTTCGCCATAAACTGTAGCCTTGAATGTCAATAATAGAACATAAATTTTCATACTTGTTGCATTAATGGCCTCAAATTGTAGAACAATGAAATTAAGGGAAGTCTCTTGAAATCGGTATACCTATGATGAAGAGATGGAGCCGCATATGAGGCTGCTTTGGGTTGTAGCCCATGACACCTTGCTGTGACCCCCCTTATATAGATAATAGATTGATAAAAATAAATAAATAAATAAATATAAATAAATAAAAAACTGAAAATGTTTGGTCTAGCCTACCCCTAAATTTAATAAAGTCCTATGATTAAATGTTGTACAAGATTATTTTTTGTAGTGAAAGTAATCCCTATGTTATCCTTGGCTTAGCTTAGGGGAGCTTAAAATCCTAGCTCCGCCCCTGCCTGAGATTAAATATGACATTCAAAGACTGAAAAATGAAGCAAAATTCATGCACATTCTTTGGTGGCATGAATCAAAGAGCTATAAGTAGAAACATTAGGCTTTATTCCTCTTTTCTACTTTTCTTTAAACAATTAGACTGCTTCTTTTATCTTTGTATCTCTATAAAACGCATCTACTAAAATTGTGAAGCTTGAAACATTGGGTGATATTTCATTACTACACTAAACATCTCATCAAGAACTCGCATGAATCCTACAATGCTCTCAACTTATCTCACCTTTATAAATTGATTTGTTTCGAAAGCACCTTACGCTAGTTACAATGCACTCAACTTAATTTCTCGCATATTTCCACATTTGAATATTGTTGGTCTCTATATAAGGGGCGGCAGTATTCCTCTCAAACTAATTTTTTCCATCCAAAACATTCGAACTCAAGAACTTGCTTAAAGGTAACCAAATCTCTTGCCACTCGTGTTAAGTATGTGGGCCTGATTTCTAAAGCCCATGTATGATCCATATGATTAGTTTACTATTGTATTCTAATAGGGATTGTATTCTAATAAGGATTGTATTCTAACTGGGATTGTATTCTAATAGGGATTTACTTTCTCTATAAGTATATATATCTCTCTCTGATGTACAAAAAGCATGAGCTGTGAGAGTCTTGAATAAGATTGTGTTGGCGTTGTGGGTTTTCTTCCCTTAGAGGGTTTCCCACATATAAAATTCAGTGATTTGTTCTCTTTCTCTCTTTTCTTGTTTTACTATTGTCATTACTTTCTGTCAAAATCTTAACAAGCGGTATCGAGCAAGGTTATTCTCAAGTGGGAGTAATGGCGAAGAAAAGAAGTTACGGGTTGAGAAGTTTGACGATTCGAACTTTGGATTTTGGAAGATGCAGATCGAAGACTACCTATATCAGAAGGATCTCTACTTACCGCTCGGTGGCAAGAGCAACAAACCTATAGATATGGATGACAAGGCTTGGGAAATCCTAGATCGAAAGGCATTGGGTGCGATTCGCCTTTCACTGTCATCATCGGTAGCCTTCAACATCTCCAAAGAGAAGACCACACAAGATGTGATGAAAGCCCTAACACGGATGCATGAGAAACCATCGGCGTCAAACAAGGTATTCTTAATGAAACTGTTGTTTAATATGAAGAAACCTGAAAGTAGAACTATACAAGAGCATCTGAGTGATTTCAATACAATCACTAGTCAGTTAGAATCTGTGGGTATTATCTTTGATAATGAAGTATTGGCTCTTATTATTTTGTCGGGTTTACCCGATAGTTGGGATGGTCTGGTTATGGCTGTAAGCAACTCATCAGGGTCCAGTATTATGAAATTTGAGGATGTAGTGGGAGTTCTTCTTGATGAAGATACGCGAAGGAGAAACAACTCTTCTGATGATGTTTCTAATAGTGCCCTGAATACTGAGGAACGGGGCAGATCCTCAAAGAGGTCGAATGGCCGAGGAAATGGACGCTCACAATCTAGAAGAGGTCAGTCAAGGGGCCCTCAGATAACTTGTTAGAATTGCAAGAAGAAAGGTCATCTCAAGCGTGATTGTAAAGCACCAAATAAAAGGGTAGATGAAAACGATAAAGACAGCAACTCGGTGAATGTCTCAAACGAATCAAGTTCAGATGAAACGCTGATCATGTGTTGTGACAGTAAAGATGAAACCTGCTGGATATTAGATTCTGGTGCATCGTTTCATGCTACTTCCAACAGAGAATATTTCCTTAATTATGAGAAAGGCAATTTCGGCAAGGTGTACCTTGGTGATGATGAACCCTGTGACATAATTGGTAAAGGAGACGTGCTGATAGGAATGAAAAATGGGACGCAGTTGAGGTTGCAACGAGTTAGACATGTACCGAAACTTGCTAGAAATCTAATTTCGGTAAGCCAACTTGCTGATGATGCAGGTCTTGAGATGAAGTTCACTAAAACATCTTGGAAGATCATAAAAGGTGCCATGGTAGTAGCACATGGTCAGAGAGATGGTACTCTCTACAGAGTTCTCAATGAAAACTCCATGAATGTGGCCTCCTCTGAGGTCAGTGCAAAGGTATGGCATCAACGCCTCGGGCATATGAGTGAGAAGGGAATGAAGGTAATGGTGTCAAAAGGGAAGTTAGATGGATTGTCATGTGTTGATCTGTCTCTATGTGAAGGTTGTGTGGTTGGAAAACAAAAAGTTGTCAGTTTTTCTAAAAAGGCGTAACTCCCAAAACCGAAAAGCTAGAACTTGTGCACACGGATGTTTGGGGTCTTTCACAGGTATCCTCCCTTAATGGCTCTCGTTATTACATTACTTTCATTGATGATTGACTAGAAAGCTCGGATTTACTTTATGAAAAATAAGTTTCAAGTGTTTGAAATTTTCAAAAAGTGAAAATGTCTAGTGGAGAACAGGGCAGTGTCTAAAAAGTTGAAATGCTTGAGATCGATAATGGTGGAGAGTACTTGTAACAAGGAATTTGATGAGTCTTGTGCTATGTATGGCATCGAAGAGAAAAGACAAGTACCAAGGACACCACAAAGAATGGTATAAATTGAGCGTATGAACCGAACCATTATGGAACGTGCTAGGAGCATGTTGTTGAGTGCTGGGCTACCTAAGCAGTTTTGGGCTGAAGCTGTGAATACTGCTGCTTATCTGATCAACAGAGGACCATCTACCGCAATTGATTGCAGACTGCCTGAGGAGGAATGGACAAAAAAGGAAGTAAAACTTTCATACTTAAGAACCTTTGGTTGTATTTCCTATGTCCATATCAATGCTGAAAATAGGTCAAAGCTAGATGCAAAGTCCAAAATGTGCATCTTGCTGGGATATGGAGTTGATAGCTTTGGTTATAGGCTATGGGATCCTGAGAGTAAAAAGGTGATCAGAAGTAAAGATGTCATATTCAATGAGGATGTGTTGTATAAGGATAGGATCAAGAAGAAAGAGGAACCAAAAGGATCAAAGTATCTTGAACTTGACGATATCCCTCCCTATGATCCTGGTCAGAGTGTTACTGAACACATTGATGAACATGAAGTTCAGGAGGAGCCAGTGACACCACCCATTGCACTTCGACGTGAAAGACGAACCATCAATGCTCCAAACCGCTACTCTCCATCCATACACTATCTGTTGCTCACAGATGGTGGTGAACCCAATTACTATGAGGAAGCAATGCAAGTCGAGAATAAGGAAGAATGGAAGAAAGCCATGGATGAGGAAATGAAGTCTCTCTACACAAATCAGACTTGGGATTTGGTCAAGCTTCCAACTGGAAAGAAGGCGATTCAGAACAAATGGGTGTACAGACTGAAACAAGAGCAAGATGGTTCTCAGAGGTACAAGGCCAGATTGGTAGCAAAAGGTTTCCAACAAAAGGCAGGTATTGATTTTATTGAGATTTTTTCTCCTGTGGTCAAGATGACTATAATTAGAACTATTCTAAGCATTGTTGCTGCAGAGGATCTACATTTAGAACAGTTGGATGTAAAAACTGCCTTTCTTCATGGTGACTTGGAGGAAAATATATACATGCAACAACCACAGGGATATGTAGAGGCTGTTAAGGAGCATCTAGTGTGTAAGTTGCACAAAAGCCTTTATGGTCTGAAACAAGCCCCCAAACAATGGTATTTGAAGTTTGACAAGTTCATGTTAACAATAGGGTACATACGCTGTCATGCAGATCACTGCTGTTATTTCAAGAAATTTGACAATACGTATGTTATTTTGCTCATATATGTCGATGATATGCTGATTGCAAGTTCCAACATTGAAAAGATTGAAAATTTGAAAAAGCAAATGGTGAAAGAATTTTCAATGAAAGACTTAGGTGCTGTGAAACAAATTTTGGGGCTGAAGATCGAAAGAGATAAAAGAACAAGTTACTAAAACTTTGCCAAAGGGAGTACATATCGAAGGTGCTCAAGAGGTTCAACATGGATTGTGCAAAACCGGTGAGCACACCTTTAGCTGGACATTTCAAAAATCTTTCGAAACAACATAGTCCAAAAAAAGAAGAAGAACAAAAGAATATGGAGAACATCCCGTATGCATCGGCAGTGGGTAGCCTTATGTATGCCATGGTTTATACAAGACCCGACATTTCTCATGCAGTGGGAATTGTGAGTAGGTACATGTCTAATCCTGGTTCTTATCATTGGAATACAGTCAAATGGATTTTAAGGTACCTTGCAGGAACAAAAGATGTGCCTAATTGTGCTATACAAGTGCAAAAATACAGCTGTGTGGCTTTGTTGATTCAGACATGGCTGGTGACATTGATGGTAGGAAGAGTACTACAGGTTATGTGTTTACTCTTGGAAGTGCAGCAATCTCCTGGGTATCAAGGGTACAAAAGATTATTGCATTACCTACTACTGAGGTTGAATATGTTGCAGCTGTTGAAGCGTGTAAGGAGATGATTCGGTTACAGAGCTTGTTCAGTGAACTGGATCATAAGCAAACGGATTGTCGACTACTAAGTGACAGTCAGAGCGCAATTCATCTGGCAAAGAATTCTGCATTTCACTCAAGGACAAAGCATATCGATGTAAGGTATCATTTCATACGAGCTATGCTTGAAGAAGGATCTTTCAAATTGGAGAAAGTACACACCAACAAAAATTTGCAGATATGCTCACCAAATCGGTCCCTAAAGAAAGTTGAAGTTTTGCATAGCTTCTCTTGGTCTTGCTACTTGAAGATGACAAGGCGGCGCGCTGAAGACACTACATGAGAAGGAGATACTACTATACGAGAAAATAATTTTAGAATCGGTCCCAAGTGGGAGATATGTTAAGTATGTGGGCCTGATTTCTAAAGTCCATGTATGATCCATATGATTAGTTTACTATTGTATTCTAATAGGGATTGTATTCTAATAAGGATTGTATTCTAACTGGGATTGTATTCTAATAGGGATTTACTTTCTCTATAAGTATATATATCTCTCTCTGATGTACAAAAAGTATGAGTTTGTGAGAGTCTTGAATAAGATTGTGTTGTTGGTATTTGTTGGTTTTCTTCCCTTAGAGGGTTTCCCACATATAAAATTCTGGTGATTTGTTCTCTTTCTCTCTTTTCTTGTTTTACTATTGTCATTACTTTCTGTCAAAATCTTAACAACTCGAACTAATTGATTGTTGGTCCATTATATATTAGTTTAATAACTTAATTGGTATCTACATGCATCTTAGACCATCTACAATCACAAAACTCTATTTTCCTCTATATTTTACCGTTTTGTTACATCAAGCTTTATTTCTCCTCCGACTACAAACTCTATTTTTACTTTAAAACTTTATATTTTATTTTTATTCCTTTTTGTTATTAATTTATATTAATTTTAATAAATTAATAAATCAGTAAGACATTATAAAAATATATGCTTATATTTTATTTTTTTAAAAGTAAAAGAAAAAATAAAGAGAACGCCAAAATAGCATTCGCGAATAGTAAAAAGCTAAATTGGCGTTTTGAGTCTCTATTTTACCAACCGAACTCTATATTTTAGAGTTCAGTGGAGTGATATTAATAACAAATATGATTTTTTAAAGCATGTTGACCAAAAGACCCTGGTTTTCATTTCTCGATTCGTATTGATAAAGGGCGTTCAGTGAGAGCAGTTGCACATGTTGGTCCACATAGCCTTTGATGGCAAACTTTTAAGCTTCCTAACCTTAACATGCATGATGCACATATGGCTCATGTTTTAAGCTCATCTATGGAAGTAGGTTCCATTTTCTCTTACTGATCTGAAGATTAAACGTTATGTGCTGTCTGAAATGATTAACATTAGGTTTAAATTTCAACAATAAATCTACTTGGACTCATGAGTCCGGACTCATAGGGGTATAATAAGAATTTTACAAGAATTTTAAGGGGTATAATAAGAATTTTACAAGTGATTATGGTTGTTTCATTAATTGCTCAAGGGTGTATTTGAAATTAAAAAAAGTTTTGAGTCTGGACTCACGAGTCCAAATAGCACTACCCAAATTTCAAATAGCTAGGTTGATTTTGTTGCGAGATACTTATAAAATCAAATAATTGCTTTTAGCAGATTTCATCAGTCATTATATTGATTAGAGAATACTACTCCCTCCGATTAAAAATGTAAGTCATTTAAGGTAAATGCACAAGAATTAAGAAAGCCTTAATTATGAATGTAATTTACGTATATGTCTTTTGGCATTAAATGAAAGGAAGAATTGAAGAATCATAAATGTTAGGACTGCATAAGGGTTTAATGGGTAAAAAAGCAATAAATACACTCATGAATTCCAAAAATGACTTACAATTTTGAACAAGGGGTTTTTGTTATAACGATTTATATTATTGACCGGAGGGAGTATTTGATACTGACTAATAACAAAGCCTTAGTCCCAAAATTAGTTAGGGTCCGCTGCATGGATCAAACTGAGCACTATTATTATTGCATACATATAAAATGCTGCAAAAACCATTTTCAGGTGTATTGAACACATTATAGTATCAATTATCAACTAGAGAAGTTTAATATAAACATTTATATATTGCTGAAGCTTCATTGTCAAGGGGATTTAGCCTACTGTGGAAAACCTTCTCCTGAAAGGGATGGGAGACTTCATGGCCTGCTCCTCGCACGGTAGCAAATGTTAAGCCTTGCTCATACTTGACAGTGTATCCACCGGTCTGCGACGGGAACAAATAATTACAAACATAAACGCAAGTCGTTTGCTCATAAGAGTTTGTTCTCAATCATGTTCAATAGCATCGATCATTGTTGAATAGACCAGCAGAACTCAATTTTAAGCAATAAAATGAGGAAGACTGAGCGAGCACAGCATTTTTTCTAAAGGGATTGAAAAGGTTAAAAACCACCTGGTACGCGCCTTCTTGTAGGACAACCCAAGGTCTCCATGCCCTAGTTTGTTTAACATTCATTTTCTGGACTGCCCTGAATGTGGCAGCAGACGGTATCTTTGCATCCAAATCCCCGCTGCATTGAGGGCAGCAGACGGTATCTTTGCTTTGACCAAAAAAAGGTGAACGAGAAGTAATTAAAAAGGCAAAACCTATCTTTTGGTCCCCGAGCTCAGAGTTTTTTTTGCTTTTGATTCCTCAACTTTCAAAGTGCATATTTGGTTCCTGAACTTTGGCAAGAGTGCACATTTGGTGCTTCCACCATTCGAACTGGTAAATGTCATTGATGTGACAAACAAAAGTGTCAATTGGCTGGTTCATTTGCCACGTTTTTTTGTGTGAACCAATGGTTCAAAAGTGAATCGGACCAAACCCAAATTTATCCCCAAATTAAACACTCTCCACTCTTCCCTCCAGTTCTTCTCACGAACGTCTCTCTCAAATTCTCAATCACTCGTGTGCGTTGGTTCTCTTTGTGCCGGTTCTTTCTCACTACCGAATCAGTGAATAAACAGCTACTCCAATCATAAAAAGACCAATAGTTCCTTTAATGGAATCGATGTTGTATGTGACAGTACTTACAATCTCCTAATTTATGCTTTTGCTCTAAAGATTTCGATGTTCAAATTTGGAGGATGTAGAATGTGGCTTGATCTAGATTTGTGTTGGCGCCTCTTAGGGTTGTGATGTGTTGGAACAAACAATCTAAATCAACACAAATATGAACATGACATACATCATAATAAATGAAAATAAGAACTGTGAACAAAAAAAAAATGAAAATAAGAACTATTCATGCTGTTTTAAACCAGAGACAATAAAAAGTAAATCAATCAAATAAATTTTACCAAAAACTTGCAATATGTAATGTCCTAAGACAGAAATTTTTTTCCAATTCGGTGTAGAATTCTACTAGGAGTTCTGTCCCCAGGATACAACTGGTTGAACTTTGATTAATACACCAATCAAAGAACCTTCAAAACAACATCAATTGAATCTTTATCCACCAAAAAACACATGTATTGTTGTTAAAAATCTATATTTTTCTATGTTCTTGGACTCAGCATTTATAGAGAATTTTCTATTAACTGCCTCAACAGTAATTAACTTTATCTAATTCGAATTAAAGCACTTCCCAAGTGGACTTGGACAGTTTAATTAACTAGCGTAGTGGACAGTTTAATTAACTGTCCAAGTGGACCATTAATGGTCTAATTCGAAATCCATAACTGTTGGTGTTTTTATTTCAAAAAAAAATTAAATTCGAATTTATGAGTTAGCTAAATGTTGTATCAAACCAAAGACCTAAAGGCTCTTGTCAAAGATAGGTGTAGCTCCACGTGCACCATATTGGACCACCCCATGGACCACTTCACTCGCCACACTCCATTTGTCACTTAAACAGTAAGGAGGTGTGTTGAATAACATTTGAAGTGACAAACCAAACCTCTCTATTCCATGTGGGACTAAAGATTTGTTGTCATTTTTATAATACAAACTTAAACACTATGTTCAACATGATGTTGGGGCACTACTCTATAAGGTCAAAATAGAGCCCACCAAAATCAGATCATTAGAACAGAGCCTACTAATTCTTGCTCGTATCATGATATATAAGCAACACCTTTCACTTGCTCATTAATGGTGGAACCGAATAAACATGACAGAATGTGTCCCTGATTTCTTTAATTTTTATTCTTAAAAGTCCTTGATTTCTTTAATATCATTGAAAGTTTAACGATCAACTCAACTGAATTATTATCTATTTGCTTCAGATTTTATTGCCCAAAGTTCGTAAATTTGTTTTTCTTCAACATTGAATGTATACCCAAATTGCGAGAGATGAGAGGAGCGGGGGTGTTTGTGCAATAAGAAGTGAGAGAGGACGAGAAGGGTCGGGTGTGTGATTCTCTTCGTCATCGCGACAGGAAGGATAGAAGAAATCAGTGAGATAGAAATGGGAGATAACTCGAGAGGAGTAAGTACTCGGTCAAGAGAGTTAATATCTTGCCAGAGAGTGAGAGGTTAGGACAGGTTGATTTTTCGGGGTAAAATTTGGGTTTTGTCTGGTTCACTTTTAAACCACTGGTTCACATAAAAATCAGTTATATGGCAAATGAACAGCTACTTGGCACTTTTGTTTGCCACATCAGTGAAATTTAATGATCCTAACAATAGAAGGACCAAATGTGCACTCTTGCCAAAGTTTAGGGACCAAATGTACACTTTTAAAAGTTGAGCGACCAAAAGCAAAAAAGACTTAAAGTTCAGGGACTAAAAGATAGGTTTTGCCTAATTAAAATGCCAAAGATAATGTGACAACTCCAATTCCCCATAAAATTGGATCCCGCCCAGCCTAGACCTACATAGACCCCCGAGTCCTTACTCACGAAGTCTATGAAGCCTAATCAGCCTCAAATCCTCAAGTACATCATTACACTATTATTTTAATATGAAAGTTATAGGATTATAAAGTTATCAAGAAATTTGCGGTAGAAATTACTATAATTTACTATAACTAAAAAATGGAAATCAGGAATAATGGACATCCTTCTCATGTGGAAATCCTGAGAAATAGATAAATACATGCATGTCTGGTGATCAAAGTTATACAAAGCGATTATACATGATATCCCTAATCTCTCAATCCCGAAATACATGTCCCAGTGTTTAACAAAAACATATAATACATAATCACAACCAAAAGAACAAAAACCTACATTGAGTAAAGGAAAGGATTGCTCCGAGAATTCTCAAAGGATATTACCTAGCATCAACTCCTTCCCCTTGCTCGTCTCTGCTCTATCTACACCACCGTCACAAACTAGACGGTGAGTGCTTGAATAAGAGAAAGTAATGCCAGAAGAAATTAAACAGTAATTCAAGATTTCTCAAATAAACAGTCCAAATATCATGCAGTATTAGAAAGTAGAAAATATAACAAATAGCATGATAAACAGACTGACAAGCTGAGCAACGAAGTTTGAGTGTCTACAAAATCAAAGAAGGCCAATAAGTGGTCAAAATCAATGCAGTACCACAACACCACATTTATAGTCACTATAGTGACCAACTAACCAAAGACACCGCAGCGTTCAAACAATCCAGTACTCAGGGTATAACCTGCTATCAGTGGGGTGGAACAACACAACCGCAAAAGTGTTCACGCTTACCCACTTATATGGACCTAAGAGTACTTCGCAACATACTTACGCCAAGACACTCAACCAACAAAATAAGAACGAAATTCCAACAAAGAATCAATTCAATAAATTGACAATAAATGGATACTGAATTAATGCATACTTCTTATCTGGCTTACAATCGTACGATAACGTACCTCGATTAATCGCAAACTTCTGATCCTCGCGTACCTCTACTATCCCATTCGAATTCTCAAAATTTGTCAATTTACCCAAATTCGCAAATCCTATTAATATAATTATAATTTACCCAATTTTTCATAATTATCAAATTAATGTAATTGGGTTGATTTTTCCGGATATTAGATCGTATTTGGACCCAATTTGATCCCCGAAATTTTCTGAAATTTTTTAAAAATTTGGTCTCTGTGAATAGTGTCACACCGCCAAGACGCCGTGACGTCTATGGTTTAGGCGACGTCTCCACGGCGTAGAGATGAGACAACCTGCCCAACTTGTATGTGGGTGACGATGTGACCCTATTGTTCTAGACGGCGTCCCCATGGCGTCTTTCCTGATTTTCATTTGTTTGCCTCTGCTCGAGACGTCTGTGAGTGGCGCCGTGGGTATTACTCCTCACGACATCCCTCGCGGTGTGTTCAGCAGAACACTCATTCCGTGGTTTTTTGAAACCCCACCTCGTATCGCCGCATTCCAAGTCTATTCCAAACCCTTAGGGATGTCCATAATAGCTTAAAACCCAACTCGTTTTGCATCAAAACCCCGACAATACACCCCGATTCGAAAATAACTCAAAATTCTTCAAAAATTTCCAAAAATCTCATTTCACTTCAAATCCACAAACCAACCACAAATTCATCAATAAAACACTTAATTGATCCAAAATCCATCAATTAAATTCATTTTCCAACATTTTCCAAAATTTCGTCCAAAATCATCGCAACAAAAACTCACAAAATTAACGCCAAAACATACCCCAACACGCAAGGAGTAGGAAACCTACCTTTTTATGCATATTGGTAGATCCACGACGTCGCAACGTGTCCACAAACACACAAAACCCCCGCTCTCCTTTTCGTTCTCACATTCAACGAAAATGATAAAATGGATGAGGAGAGAGAAAAGTTGGTATTTATACTTTCCATGCATCTCATTTCACGCATGGATCTCGAGGCACATCTTGTGTTTCCCCTTCAATCTAGCCAACCACTCTAACTCAATAGAATGACTTCAATAGGTGACTTCAACCTTAAAACCATCTCATTTCTCGCTCAAAACACGTGTTACCGAACCCGTTTCAACTCTTAACTCACACCACGTATGTTCCCATACATAGCTTCGCTCCCACATTTTATTTAATTATTTATTATTTTCGATAATTCACTAATTATCATTTTTTGGTGTTTAATTATCCATATTATACCGTAAATTTATGTTTTTCTAATCGAATCTCACACATAAATCTGTGGCAATTTATAAACGAAAACCACGCACTATGACACACAGTTTTCTCATTCAAGTACAAATAATAGTACAAACATCACAGAAAAATAAAATATACCTCAGTGTCGACTCCCGAGGCTTAAGTAATATGACAGATTACGACAGGTAGGTCACAGTCCTATAAAATACATGACACGTGTCACCAATTAAATTTAAGGGTCGTTACAGATAGTAGAGGCAATGGGGCTCAGAGAAGCATTGAGGTGGTTGAAGGCAATAGGGGAAGGGTGCGTGGATATCGAGATGGACACACAAGCAACTGTCGAAACGGTGAGGAGTAAAAGAGCATATTCATCTTATTTTGGGCAAAAAACACTTAACCAAGGAATATAAGAATGGAATTCCAACAATTGGCTCAATTCAATAGAAACAACAATAATGGAAAATAAATTACTATGCACCTTCTTATTAGCTTACTAACGTACCTCAAACCATGCAAAAACGCCGATCCTCAAGCGACTTTAACTTGTCAAATTGATTTTTTAAACCACTGGCAATCATTTAAGCCCAATTCGGTTGAATTAGAGTCACTTCATAACCCTAGATAAACCCCTAAAGTTTTCCAAAAGTTTTAAAAATTATTTAAAAAAAACCTTGTTTTTACAGTTCACGATGCCGTGGGTGACGCCACCACTTTCAAAATCCCACGGCGTTGTTTAAAATGTCGAATTCCTGAGTCACTGGTTTGGACACCATGAGTGACGTCGCCAGGGCTTTTGGCCCACGATGTCACTTAAAGCGTCAAATACCCAACGCCTCTGGTTTGCACGTTATGACTGACGTCATGGGAGAAAACACTCCATGGCGTCTCTCGCTGCGTGACACCCTAAACCTATTTTCGTCCGGAACCCCGGCTCACGTCGCCACTTTCCGAGCCTATCCCAAACTCTTAGGGACGTCCAAAACCATTCAAACCAACTTTCCTTTGTATCCCGACAAAAGCCCGATTGAAAAATTATACCAAAAATCCTCAAACTACTAACAACCTTCAAATCACCAAAACAACCACCAAAAACCATTTGATCAACCCTTTGATCATTAACACGTCATCAAAATCTCAATAGAATGAAATGCCCAAACTATCGTCTGAAATCATCGTGACGAAGACCCTCAAAACGAACGTCAAAATGTAGGGAATCACACAAGGAGTCGAGATCTCACCTTATAACAAGTTGTTGGTCGATTCCCATCGTGAATCCGAGCTCGAAAGTCGCCGAACCCTTGTCTACAAATCCATTTTGTTCAAAGAGAGAGAAAAATGAGATTGAGGTGAAAGAGAAAAGGTAATGGGGTAAGTTTATATACTCCCCCTTCATCATCTCCAACGCATGTATCCCGATGCACATCTCGTGGTCTTTCTTCAATCCAGCCAACCACTATGACTCCAATCCATAATTCTAATAGGTGACTTGAACTTCATAACTAAGCTATTTTTCGCCCACACTTCGCATTATCGGACCTGTACCCCTTCACGACTCGCACGTCGTGCATTCCCGAACACAACAACGTATTCGCATATTTATTATTTATTTATTATTTTTTGATAATTCACTAATTATCATTTCCGGTGTTTAAATACCCATATTATACCCTTTTGCCTAAAAATTCTAATTTTTCTTAGGCGAAACCTCACATACAAATTCGTGACGATAAAATAAATAAAATCACGCACTATGACATACAGAGTTCATATTCGGGTATAAATAATAGTACAAACATCATAAAAAAATAAAATATATCTCAGTTTCGACTCCCAAGGCTTAGGCAATATGACAAGTCACGACATGTGGCACAAATTAAATTTGAGGGTCATTACATTTCAATTAGCTTATAGATTGAAATCTTGGTGAGTCTGAATTAAAAGTTCTTTAAAATGGTCGAATCTCGGCCTTCACGGTACCACACTAATCAGTCCAATAATCAATAATCAATCCAATAATCATATAAAGAAAACAACCCTCAAATTAACATCAATAATCATTTCATCTTCCTATAAAGAAAATGAAAAATAAATCGATACGCTCTCCAAACCCCAAACTTAGTCACAATACAAAGATTTGACAAATTAAGATGTAAGGGGAAAAAAGAAGATCAATTCAAACCACAGATTATTCAATGAAACTCCCAATGTAATCAAGTTCCATCAGTACAATATATAGAATTGACCAATTGAGATGTAAGGGAAAAAAAATAAGAACAGACATACCAGAGATTGCTAGGGCAACTACCAAGTCAGCAACCAAGTTCGGGAAGAGATTGGGAAGTAGGGCAACAACCAAGTTAGGAGAGAGATTAGAGATTGAGAAGGTAGTCCACGAACATGCTCGACCAAGTCGAGAGAGAGATTGTGAAGCAGATAGGGAGAGGGATCGATTAGAGTTTGGTTGTAAAGAGAAATCAGTGTTTGAGTTTGAGAAGGGAAAGAAAAGTCAGTAATGGAGTAAAAAAAGAGGGGAAGAGTTGGAAAAGAGAAATTGGAGGCTAAGTTCGACAATAAAATGGGGAAGGTGAGTTCTTTCAGTTGGGTTTGAAATTGAAAAATAAAAAAAAACATATATATATATATTATCTATATATCTATATATAGAAATTGGAGGAGAGAGAAAGTTTCACATGCTCTCTCCTTTCACCATTTCATTTTTGAAATTTTCTCAATTTTTCTATTTTTTCTATTTTTCTCATTTTTTTCTATTTTCTGCTATTTATTTCTTTGTATTATTGGTTGTCTTAGGATATATTCATTCTCCCAATTTCTTGGACAACGAAAAGTCCAACTAGTTTGCAAAATACGAAGAGACTATTACGATTAAGAGCGACGCATATAAATTCGAGTTTTCATTAGCTCAAACATCTAACCTTCACTCAAACCCCCACAACTTTTGATCTCCCGCAATTCTCCATTTGGTATTTCCAACTCTAACTTCAGATCTTCTTCATCAAATCTAATTTCTTAGATCCAATTGGACAATAGTAATAACACAATTACGTTCAAGGCTTGGAATCTCAACAAACTGGTGAAGAATTGACACATCTTAAATCCTTTTATGTGAGCGGCTGGCTATGGGGGTAAGAAGCAACGTGACGTGTTGGTGTCTTTTGTTTTTGTTTTTCCTGTTGGTTTGTTGGGGTATCTCTGGATTTTTGGTTTTTGATGGCGGGTTTTTTCTGCGAATCATTCTCTGCATATTTTTATTTGCCTTCGTCAATTATTATAACAACTGAATATTAATTGAGAATGGCTGGAATAGATATGTGGAGAGTGGATTTTATGAGATTCTTTTTTAAGTGGGCTAAGATGGGTGGTCATAAGACTCACAACTGCGATCCTCTAGAACTTTGGTTTTGTTTTCTAACGAGATGGGCATAGTATAACAAATGGGACTTTTGTAAGTAGATAGGTAATATTGTTTTTGTTTTCCCATTCTTTTTGTACATATATTTTTTGACAGATTAAAGAAATTCTTTTATCCAAAAAAATAACACAAATCTATTCAGATCAATCTTCATCTTCGATTCAAATCACCCCAAACCCTAATTATTCTCATTCTTATTGTATATTTTATTTATAAGAAATGTGAATTGATTATTGTGAATTGCAATTCTAATTATAAAAATATTACAGTATGTTCATGTAAATTAATTTTTTAATTTTTTAAAAAAATTAATAATCTTGCGCAAAGCGCGTGAAATCGACTAGTATATATATATATATATATAGATATTTATACATGACCTATATATATATATATATATATATATATATATATATATATATATATATATTTATACATGACCTCTTTAGACTTAACTTATATTCAAATCAATCCACTTATTGTGTATTATCTAGTATTTGATTGATTGCTCTTTTATATAGGAATGAGTAAATAGTCAAATGTTTTTCCACATCTAAAGTTTGGTCGAAGCGAGTGGTCTATTGTACCCTCGTTCTTAAAGATGTACTTGCTAATGATCTGAAATAAAAATATGTCAGTGTTTGCAAAAGAAAAAAAAAATTATTATTATTATTGTGAATATTTGAAGTGCTTTAGCGCTCTTCTTCATTAAGGCTTGACTAACCTCACGAGCTTAGAAGGATGATCCTCCGTATTACTAACCCAAATATGGAAGAAAAAAATCGATGAATTTCTTTAAGAAAATAAGATAGAAACTTTAATATTCCATTCACTGAACCCGTACAAGATCTTCAAAACAGGGTCAAGAAGATCTTCAAAAACAGGGTCAAGAAGTAGCAAAACTGACAACCCATTACCAACAAACGAAAAACCTCGCCTGTTTTGCACTACATTGACTTATACCATTAAGTCAAATTTCAAGATAAGATTTCCAGATGTGCAAGTTCAAGAAGCGCACAATTCAAATTTGACCGCTTTCACATGCCCAATCCGAAACTAAATTCAAATCCAACTTGTGTGACGAAAAACAAAAATAAAAAATAAAAAATAAAAATCCAAATCCAACTACAGCTATGCTTTAATTTGACCTCAATTATCCACAGATCGATTAGGAAACCAACTCCTACATCTATAAAACCACATATCGCGAATGCGTGAAAAGCATTCTTTTGTATCATTGTGTTGAGGGAAAAAAGCTAGCATTTTTGTGTTGATCTTTCTGTTTGTTCTTTTTGTTGGGTTTTGTGTTTCAAATGGGGAATTGTGGAGCAATGGAGATATTGAGGGAGTTGAAGGAGAAGTGTGAGACCCCGAATGGGAAGTTGAGACAGATTGCGAATGCGATGAAAGATGAGATGCAAGCGGGTCTTGCGTCGGAGGGAGGAAGCGAGCTGAAGATGCTGGTTAGCTATGTTGATAATCTTCCAACCGGGGATGAGTGTGGAGTGTTTTATGGGTTGGATGTTGGGGGAACAAACTTTCGTGTATTGCGTGTTCAGTTGGGGGGAAAGGAAGGACGCGTTGTTAAGCAAGAATTTATGGAGGTGTCCATACCGCCAAATTTGATGGTTGGAACTTCCGACCAACTATTTGATTTCATTGCTGACGAACTGGCAAAATTTGTTGGCACGGAAGGTGAAGGAGAAGGAGAAGGAGAAGGAGAAGGTGAAGGTGAAGGTGGTAAAAAGAGAGAGCTGGGTTTTACCTTTTCATTCCCGGTGAAGCAAACATCGATTAATTCCGGCACTCTGATGAGATGGACAAAAGGGTTTTCTATAGCGGATGCGGTTGGTCGAGACGTGGTGATGGAGTTGACGAAAGCTATGGAAAGAAAAGGACTCGACATGCGCGTGGCGGCTCTTGTAAATGATACAATTGGTACATTGGCCGCAGGTAAATACTTGAATGTGAATAATGGTGGTGGTGATGTTGTTGCCGCGGTAATTTTGGGTACTGGAACAAATGCAGCTTATGTTGAGCGAGTAGATGCAATTCCCAAATACGCGCAAGAGGGTATTGCGCAATCTGAAGAGATGGTTATCAACATGGAGTGGGGCAGCTTCACGTCGTCGCATCTTCCTATAACAGAGTACGATCAAGCACTAGATGCCGAGAGTCTAAACCCTGGAGATCATGTTTTCGAGAAAATCATCTCTGGAATGTACTTGGGAGAAATTGTTCGGAGAGTCCTACGCAGAATGGCCGAGGAAGCTGCTTTTTTTGGCGATGTTGTTCCACCAAAACTCAAGATTCCATTCATATTAACAACTCCAGAGGTGTCTGCCATGCATCATGATTCATCACCCGATCTCAAAGTCGTGGCCAACAAATTAAAGGATACATTAGAGATAAGTAGTACGTCCCTGGAGACGAGAAAGGCTGTTATTGAGCTATGCAGCATTGTTGCTACGCGTGGTGCTCGTCTCTCGGCAGCAGCTATCCTAGGCATCTTGAAGAAATTAGGAAGAGATAAAGTGATCAAAGAAGGAGATGATGAGCAGAAGACGACTGTGATAGCAGTGGACGGTGGCCTCTTCGAGCATTATTCCGAGTTTCGCCACTCCTTAGAGACCACGCTCCAACAATTGCTTGGAAAGGAGGTTTCAAGCAGAGTACTCATCAAGCATGCCAATGACGGCTCCGGCATTGGAGCTGCCCTACTTGCTGCTTCTCATTCCCAATACAACCACATTAACATCTAGGACTAGGACTCCCGCAAATTCAAGTTGCATTCTTCTACTTTTTTTTTTTTTTGTCAAAATTGATTTTTTGTATTCTCTTGCTCATTATTAACGTTTATATTCTAACCTTTTGATTAGGGAAATGTTAATGCGTTAATTTTCTAACCTTTTGATTAGGGAAATGTTAATGTAAGGCACTAACTAAATGCTCCATCTACTGCACCATTCTGCGCACGTATCTCAAGGCGTCAGATCAGATGGTGTGCAAGCACGAGCGTAGGGTGGGCACGAAACTCGAGTACCCGACTCGGGTCGGGTCACCCGAATCGGGTGGCGGGTGGCGGGTCGGGTAAGATGAGTTGAGAAAATAAGTCGGGTCATCAAAACCCGACCCATCGGGTGTCGGGTCGGATTATATTAGTGTCGGGTCGGGTCGGGTCGGGTTTGGGTGTCATCATGGTTTTTATAAGATTTTTGTAGTTTTTAAAACTATGAGTCGGGTCGGTTCGGGTTCGGGTTCGGGTATTTGGTCTAGCGGGTCGAGTAATGGGTCATTTTTATACCGACCCGACCCGAGTCGGGTCGTCTTGCATCGGGTCGGGTTGACCCAAACTCGACCCGTGCCCACCCCTAAGAGCGTGTAGATGAAATGTGTCTTAAGTGGGTTAAATAAGCATTTTTTAATTAATTATTTAACTAAATAGATAAATACATCGTAACCTTTCAAGGTTTTACAAAAATATATTAAAAGTTTTGATTCTTTTGTAAAATATATTATCACTATACATTACTTAAGAAAATGATACTTAAAATTTTTTTTTTTCATATAAAGCAATAAATATGTAATCTAATGATCATTTCGTTACTTTGATTGTGATATAACTCATAATATTTACAAACATGGATATATTTGACATGAAATTAAAAATATTGGAATGTTTTTGCAAAAATTAAACGATAGGATACCTTGAACGTTAGCATGTGCAGCATTTGTCTTAACCGCCTACTTTCCACTAAAAATGTCAATGCGTATCTCCATATAATTCGAGCGGACACAATAAAAACAAAAAAACAAAAGCGTAATAGCACCTCGGCTTACGTTAGCCATTTGGCCATCGTCTTCAACCTCTCGCTCAACTGGTTCAACTGGTTAAACTTTGTTCAACAGTACACCAGATGAAGAGACTCCGTCCTCATAAACCACTTCATCACCTCACCCCCAAAACCCTCACCACCGCGGCGGACCCCTTCCGAGAGCACCCCTCGCACCACCGCCTGTCCGCCATCGCCACCAAAGACTCCCTCCTCAAGTCCTACACCGTCGCGCCGCCGATCAAACCCTGGCCTCTCCGCCTCCACCCCAAGCGCCTCGTCTCCATGATCAAGCTCCAGCAGAACCTCGACCTCGCTCTCCAGATCTTCCACCACGCCGCTAACTTCCACCCCGGATTTTCTCATAATTACGACACCTACCACGCCATCATCGAAAAGCTCGCCCGCGCCCGAGCTTTCGACGCCATGGAAACCCTAATGTCCGACCTTCGTAGATCCGCGATCAAGTGTGGCGAAAACTTGTTCGTAACAGTCATCCGAAACTACGGAATGGCGTCCCGCCCGAAATCGGCGATTCGGACGTTCGTTAGGGTTAGGGATTTTGGCGTCGATAGGTCGGTTAGGTCGTTCAATACGTTGTTGAATGCGTTGATACAGAACAAGAAGTTCGATTTGGTTCATTTCTTGTTCAAGAATTGTAGGGAGAAATTTGGGATTGTTCCAAATGTGTTCACTTGTAATATCTTGATCAAAGCCCTATGCAAGAAGAATGATTTAGAGGGGGCAATTAGGGTTTTGGACGAAATGCCAGCGATGGGGATGGTTGCGAATGTGGTTACTTACACGACGGTGTTGGGGGGGTACTGTTGGCGGGGCGATATGGAGGGTGCAAGGAAGGTGTTTGATGAAATACTCGACCGGGGTTGGGTTCCTGATGCGACGACGTACACTGTGTTGATGGATGGGTATTGTAAGCAGGGGAGGTTGATGGACGCGGTGAGGGTTATGGATGATATGGAGGAGAATGGCGTGGATGCTAATGATGTTACTTATGGAGTCATGATTGAGGCTTTTTGTAAGGAGAAGAAATGTGGGGAGGCGATGAATTTGCTAGGCGATATGCTCGAGAAGAAGTATGTACCGAGCTCTTCGCTTTGTTGTAAGGTGATTGATGTTTTGTGTGAGGGTGGGAAGGTTGAGGAGGCATGTGATTTGTGGAAGAAGTTGTTGCGGAAGAATTGTACGCCGGATAATGCTATATCTAGTGCTCTGATATATTGGCTTTGTAAGAAAGGGAAGGTTAGGGAAGCAAGGAAGCTCTTTGACGAGTTTGAAAAAGGGTCTATACCGAGCATTTTAACGTATAACACGCTTATTGAGGGAATGTGTGAGAAAGGGGAATTGCAGGAGGCGGGGAGATTATGGGACGATATGGTGGAGAAAGGATGCGTTCCTAATGTTTTTACGTATAACATGTTGATTAATGGATTTTGTAAGGCAGGTAAGGCCTCAGAGGGAATTAGGATCTTGGAGGAAATGTTGGAGAAGGAATGTTGCCCGAATAAATTCACGTACTCGCTGTTGATTGAAGGGCTTCACAGATCAGGGAAGAAAGATGATGTTTTGAAGGTTCTTAAAATGTCAACCTCTAGGGGGAAGCAGCTCCTTGATGTTGGTTATTGGGAAGTTTTTGTGACAAATGTTGATGGTATCTCAGAAAGCTGGAGACCTGCTCTTGAAAGTGTACTGACAAACACTGCTGTATAGGAATGGAAGGATTTCAGGCTTTATTATTTATCTATGAAGGACTGGCAGGTGATCATGTTTTGGGTGTACATTCATTCATAAGAAACATTCACAGCTGGGGTGTTCTGTGTTCTTGGTTCTGCTTGTCTAGTTATGTTATTGAATTATTTGAATATCTGGACTCTGGAGAACCAGATATATTGATCGCTGAAATGGCTAATTGGTTTTCCTCCTATTCTTTAATGAAAGCGAATTTGGGTGGTATTAGTGGTCGGAGATATGGGGAAGTGAGAATCCACATGCTGTACAGAAATAGCGCAAACAATTTGTGCCGGTTAGAGAAATTTGGATATATGCTTAATTATTCAATGCTGAAGCAGCTGGATTTGGGCAACAAAATGGATGAGAATGCACGAGGGTCAATAATCTTGTGTGCGATATAAATAAGCTTGCAAATACTCTTTCTTTCTCTTTTCGGTGAGCTTCAAAATGCTTCTTGTTGGTAAATTATTACCTTCGCAAAATACATGCCAAGCAAGGGTGTGTTGCTCGAGCCATCAAATTTCTTTAATAAGAGAGTAAATAAGCTGGTGCTTTTAATACTTCTTGGTATTGCTTATTTCCTGCTTATGTGATATGTCTCCATTTTATTTTGTTTATACAATCGATCATAATCATCGTTCTTTGCATGCTGTAAGGCCATTGCTGCCGTATGGTTGACTTCTATTAGATTTACTCTTTTTAACTTCCTCACTCACAGGTACCTCTATTGGCAAACCATTTTCTCTCTGGGAAATTAAGCCAATCTATTCTGGAGCGCAACATTTGCTGCTTATCCTGGAAAGAAGTATCTGGCCATAGGAGATGTTCAAGACCTCATTCGATGAGGACCATGCCGCAAGGAAATTTGTGTCACAAGTTTGAAGTTTGTGCAATCACTTCATTGTTGATCATGCAGAAGCTCTTATTGGCAGGTGCACGTATCTTTCAACTTTAAAGTTTATGTTTTATATCCATTTTTCTCACTTGTCCTTATATTCTGATTTATGTTCTTCAGTTTAGGATCACTTTTGTTCGATCATTTCTGATTCATTTTTCTGGTTGTAAATAATTGATTTTCTTTTCCTTGCTTTCGGACTCAATCACTATATATGCTCTTTGGTATTCTGTTTGAGTTTGCCATTTGCCACAAACCTGCACTTCTGCTGCAAATGTTGCTGATGCCGACTAACTTCTTATTATGTGCTTTTTGGCATTCTATTCCACGAAGTCAATGTTGGCTCTTTTTCTTTTGGATAAGGCAATGTTTGCTTTTGAAGAATGTTGAACTCTCCATTATTGAGTAGATCATATTCATCCTTGTTCCTAAATAGTCAACAGGCTTTAGATTTCTCAAGTGAATAATTGGGCTATTTAACTGTGCTTGCTAATCTACAAGTTCCTTTGGGATGAGGAAGATGCATTCCTAATTCCTATAGCACGGGAAGATATTGACGGATTTAGCATATCTGGAAAAGACTTTGTAATCAAACAGAGAAATTAATGCTCTTCCCCACTTTCAGAATTCTTGTGTTTCTAGTATTTAATTAAGCATAAGTGGTGGTTTAAAAAAAATTATATAAGTGGAAATTGGAATATCATTTGCATGCTTTGGCTAATTTCACGAGCCTGAAACCTAGTAAAAAGTACAACCGATTCAGTACTTTTTATTTTAGTTGAAAGGAATTAAGTGCATTGATTCTGTGTGATCTCATAATCCTTTTTATTTTAGTTCTAACTTGTAAACAAGGACCATAAACTACCTTATAACCCATTCTAAAACAACTTTTGTATTGTGAAGGACTTGCTGAGTTGACCTCTTTAAAGGTGCTCTTTTTGTTAAAACGAATTTGAATGGTTAAGTTGACCTTTTAAATGATGCACGTGTTCCTTGTTTCTATTACGTTAGACGATATTGTATGCAATTGGTACTAGATAGAGCTGCCTGACTGCTGCAAGTTATCCACTAAATTGCTTGCTAATGAATGAAGAGTTCATAGTGGGATTTCAAAATCCTGATCACGATATTGTTCCTTGAGTGGAGCAATTATAGTGTCTTTCCTTGTCCTTTGGAAGTTGATTGCAGAAGCTATCTACCATTAGCTTGTTCTTCCATTTCTGCCTATTTATAGGGCTAGGAGAGGCTGTCATCTTCGATTAAATCAGTGAAGAGGAATTAGGCCCTTGAGAGGTAGACACGGTGTGGTATTGATCCAGTTCAGCTTCTCTGCTACATGGGTGCTAGAGCTGAGCCGAATCAATATCACTCTTGTATGTCTCTTGATTACACATTTTCATCAGTCGAGACATGGGTCATATCAGATTAAACTAATGCTAATCGAATGTAGTTTATGTTATGATTCCAACTAATACTATTTTTGCTATCTTTTCTACACTTGAATTTGCTCTTTTTTCCTTTTTTTTTTTTTTTTTTTGAATTGCCATTGTAGTGATCTTCATTTGTTGTTGGGCCTCCCTTCTACAGATAGGAAGGTTTTTGGAGTCTCACTGGAAATCTTAATATCTAGTTCATCAGATACCACCCTTGAAGTATTTCAACTTCTACTTCTTATGGATTACTCTACTAAAATGGGTTGTGCGGTGTGGCCGTTCGAGACTATCCTTGCGATATTCTGTATACTTAAAAGGTGATTCTATTATCAACTTGTATCCTTGTAAATAATACAACTACAACATAGCCTCAGTCCCAAATCAATTGGAGTCGGCTACATTAATCAAACTCTTCCATTGTGTTCGATTTAGTGCAATTGATGGTGAGTTTTCCAAACCATTTAATATCCTTGTTAATAATGCAGATACACTTGGGAGTTTCTGTAAACTAATTATTTCAATTCTGCAATTTTGCTAATATTCAAAATATTCTGCAATTCTACCTCGGACTATCAGAACCAAACCTAGCTTCCAGTTGCAGAGCCCTTAAAACGAACAACATATTTGCAATAACTGTGCTTGGCTGCATTGTTATGTTGATATTGCAGGTACTTATTTAATGGGCTCAGGTCATAGTATTTTGTGAGTGAAACGTTTCAAGAGTCCATTTTATTGCTAAATTAGGTTCTGTCTTATTCTGTCAAACTATTGGACTATGAACGCTCTACAACTTATTGGTATAAATTGAAGAACACAAGAACCAAGTCCAATACAATTCTTGATAGTGTTCTGATGTCTTGTATCCATGTCACTTTAATTCTGTTATATTGCTCGATGGATAATCTATACCAATTACCAAGTAGGTTATAAGACTCGCAAGCTTTCCACCATTGAATCAAAAGTTTAAAAGTTAAAACTAGTGGAGTGTGATTGACTGACACTTCAGATATGTCTGCTAAAACCTAGCTAAAATCCTTTGGACGTACATCAAGACATGCATAAGATCGATGCGCATATTTTTAATTCGATGCACTAAAGAGAGGATTTCGACAAATGTGTGGCAAATGTACATATTATTGGTAGCAGTGCTTGCTAACTGAAGTTAGGTAGAAAGGAAGGCCAAGGAAGGCATCTCAAAATTTTGATATTTAACAAGAGTGATCTATTTTGGCTACACAACATACCAAAATGGAAAACCTAAATCAGTCCAATTGCCATGGACCAACAAACTGTTTGATGCCAAAGTAAGTGCCAACAGCTACACAATTAAATAACAACAATGTCTGTGACCCAACAACTTTTAGAAAAACAAAGACTTTGAAAGTCTCATTACTCTTTAATTTCACCTACCAGAAGTGGATGCTATAGGTAGACAAACACATCAAGTTGGCACCTATTCTAATACAAGTCTGTTATAGAATTCCACTGAGATTTAATATGCATGCTATATCAAAAGAATATGTTGTGGTCAGTGCCTACCAGATTGAAAAAGAGGGAAGATAAATACACTAACGGCACCACCTGTGAAAAAAAACAAATGTGCTAGACGGACATTAACTTGGAACCGATCATGAAAGACACTTCTGTATTGTCTGATGCATCTCAAAATCATGCATGTCTTGCATGATTCGAAATGCATTTTCTAATACAGAATGCTTTTGCATGCGCATGGTTAATTGATGTCTCAATTGATACAAGTCCATGTAGTACGTACTACTCAAAAAACAACACCATTTAATTAAATTTCCATGCTTCGGATGTGTGTTTAAAGTCTTGGATGACAAACATAAACCAAAATAGCTTAAGGGTTGAAAGCCCATGATGGTGAGTGTTTGTTTTTTTATTTTATTTTATTTGTGGGTATTTAGACAAGTTTAATTATTCTTATGAAACTATAGTGTAATCGGTGTCTAACTCACATAATTTTAAGTTTGTCTTTACCATTGAGCCTATCCGTCCGAATTATAGTGAAGTTAAATGTGTAGATGAAGTTAATTGAGTTACGTAGATTAGTTGGTATACTTCACTTCATAAGCCATGTCCAAAAAAGTGAGCTAAAACACTGCTCTAGAAACAAAGGAATAGTTCATAGAAGAAGATGTAGTAGCCTTCTTGTGGGACCCAGGACACACCGAATAATGCCACAGTATTATCCGCGTGTCGCTTCTGACGTCAGCTTGACGATTGAAGCGATCCTCAGCCAATCCAAAACGCTCATACTCGCTCACTCGCTCTTTGGTTCGATTCCCACGCAAACGCCAACGTCGGGCCCACTTTCCTCCCGAACCTAATTATTGAGTCGAAGCCTCTTGGTTCGGCTGCAAAGCTGGTTCGGGCGGACCCTACCAACCGAAAAACGACAATCTGGTAACGCGTAAACTTCGCAGACCATTTATCCAACCGATGCCTGCCGCGTGTCGGCCTCCAAACCAAACACCCCTAGCCTCTAGGCTTTGTGTGATTGGGTCCCACCGGAAATAAATTCAAAACTTTGGCACCGAAAAAAAACTAAATAATCGCTGATTAATCAATTAATAATATTTTAAAATTATATCATTAAGTTTAATTAATTGTTATTTGATCCACTATTAGGCTATTAGCAGGGCCATTTCCGGGCCGGCCTAACAAATTGAAATAGTTTTTCTTTCAAAATTTTATAAAGTTCTGAACAAAAATACATGTCTATCTTATTAAAATTGTAACAAAAGATTTGAAAAAGTTTAATGAAATTATTTCTTGCAATTCGTATATATTCTAATACTATAAAGTTTAATTGGTTAAAATATTTCAATGTTTTATAACTTTTGTTCTTAAATTTGTTTCATTAATATCATAAACTTTCAAAATTATTTTATTTATATTTTAAGTTATTTTTTAACTTCAAATTTGATAACATGACATGACATTTAAATAATAACTTTAAAAAGTCACCTCATCACTTATAATTATTAAAATAATGATTAAATTTATTATTAAAAATTATTATTTAAGTATTATCTCATTAAATTTAAAGTTAGTAAATAACTTATGATACAAATTTAACAACTTTGAAAGGTTAAGATATAATAACAAATTCAAAAAATTATGATATGATAATAAAGAATTATTAAAGATTAGGATATTTCAACTAATTAATTTGGCCTACTTTATATCATAGTGAAGGATATTCATGTATATAGTATATAATGGTATATATAAGAAAATATATACCCTAAAAGGGTTAGTGATAAAATAAGTATTAGGAAACAATAATTTGACAAAAAATGAAGTATTAGGAAACAATATGTTTCGAAAAAAAGCAAGGTACTAGGAAAACTATATTGGCATCTGTTTAAGCTGTAGACTCCCTCAACCTCATAAAACCCTAACCCTAGTTCAAGCTCTCTTATACGTCGCTCAGGGGTTTTGACAATGCTCCACTTGCTTTGCCGATTGCGTCAATCGCTGGTGGCTCCCCTCATTTATCCTTTCCCCATCTTTCTTTCTTCTACTACTTTTTCTTCCATCATGGGGATCTTCTATTCTTTATCCCCCCACTTTGCCTCTCTCATTTTTCTTTCTTTTATTCTTTTGTTTATGGCCTAATATAGACGATGAAGACGGGCGATATGAGCTTTGGGTCCTTTGCATTTAATGAAGGCGATTGATCAAAGGCAAGAAGCCGTCATCAGTAGCAAGGAGTGGTCAGTGGTGGTGACATTCAATGACGATGATCTTGATTGAGGTGACACTTTCGATCAATTTACCGTCCTTCACTCCTTTTATATCAAGGTTGTAGTGGTTTTTTTTTTTATTTCTTAATTTAGATTTGGTTCTTGTCTATCGCTTATACGCGGATTTAGTCCAAGTTCATTATGAATCTTGGTATAATTCTGTTGGGGTTTCATTCGAGCGTGCGCCGCACAGGCACGCGAATCTCCGCTAGTACCGATATTGTCCCCAACTTAACCACCTCAACATTAGGTGTGGGGTTTTATTCTAAAAGGCCTCGGTACTATTAGAGGGGAGACAATCACTAATATACTTCATTTAGAAGTTTTATTTTCCAATGTGGGACTATTATTTCGGTCTACACAGCCCAACAATCTCTACCTTGGACCGAAATCTATCCAAGATGGGCACACCGCATGATCCGTCGTTGCTACCATCTCGAGGGAGAGCAACTCGAGGCACACATGCGACCACCAACAGACATGCCTTGTCCCAGCCGCACCATCGGCTCTGATACCACTTGTTGGGGTTCCATCCGAGCGTGCGCCGCACGGGCACGTAGATCTCTGCTAGTATCGATATTGTCTCCAACTTAACCACCTCAACATTAGGTGTGAGGTTTTACTATAAAAGGCTTCGGTACTATTAGAGGGGAGGCAATCACTAATATACTTCATTTAGAAGTTTTATTTTCCAATGTGGGACTATTATTTCGGTCCACACAACCCAACATAGTCTAGGTTATATATCATGGTAGATCTACAGATACACATAGATCTTGGTATTAATGTAGGTCAGTTGGGGATACTAGGCTCACTTGGATTCTATGAATTCGTTGTGTCGACCCACCTAAATTTTATGAGCACTGATTAGATCTGTCCATTCAGCGTTAGTAAGTTTGTAATTATGACAAAATTGTGCGCCTCTTCGTGGGGTCAGAATGAAATTGGCTATTTGAGCTTCAAAAAACAAAAAAAGGAAAACCATATATATTTACTTTTCAACTATCGATTTTCAAAGGGCATGGTTGGGCTTGTAGATGAAAGTCATATGAATGCATTCTTACCAAATAAATAATAATAATAATAATAAAATCTCATACATGCATGGAGAATGCTAGTTCACATTATAAAAGGGACTTATGGGGGAGCGCGGTCTCACAGTTTATTGTTTTTTTTTTTTCCTTCTTCTTGTTAAAAAAAGAAAAAAACGGTCTTGCAGTTTGAATATGCATGGAAAATGCTTTTCTTTTCAACTAGTTTAGACACCAAGATTGTGCACCGTAAGTAGTATGTAACACTGGCATGGGTTTTTGTGATTTTTTGTTATATAATATGTAAAGTTGTGTCTTGAGTGTATATTTTATCATACTAAATATATATTGTATAGTGTAAGAAAATAAGTTTGAGTGTATATTTTATCATGCTAAATATGTATCGTATAGTGTAAGAAAATAAGTTTTTGTTATGTATATAGTTAAGTAACAAGTTGCAAAAATTATATAAAAACAACACTAAATGGGTCATGTGACGGCCCCAAATTCCACAACCCTAGAATCGGGCGCCGCCCGGACTGGACCCGCGCGAACCCCCGAGCCAATCCCGACGAGTCGCGCGGAGCCAGTGAGCCTATCCTTACCATTCAATTATTTATTAATCATTTAACAGTGAAGTCAATTAATTAGCGAGTTATCAAAGTAATAAGCGGAAGCAATTAATCTCAGCTAATAAATCAACTTCAAAATCTCTAAGTTAGGACAAAAACCTAGGGTGTGGGAACCCCGTATATCATATATATCATGTAAAGCAAGGAGAGTATCATCCAAGTCTTAATATCCAAAAAGATCTCTCAACCCATTACCCCATGTATAAAAACAATATAAGTAGCTAATACACCAAAATGTCACCTATATCAACAGAGGATGGCCGCTCAAAGTATATCGCCTAACTGCGTGGCCTTTCCTTTGCTGGACTGTGGATCTGCACTCGGTCAAACACAAGAATGACGAGTCTAGGTAAGTAACGCCAAGCAGGAACAACAATAAATACAGTATTTCGGATTAAATAAATGAACAGTCAATTCATGCCGATAGAAAGAAAAGAACAGGGAGCGCATGAATATATAAAAACTGTAAATAAATAAATAAGCAATCGAAATTGAGTGTCCCGGAATACAAGGGAAAGGTACAAGTGGTCCCGACCAATTAAAGTCGTTAAGCGAGGACAAAATCTCCCAAAGGCTAGGAGTCGAGACGAGAATCTCCTCTAAGACCCCTACGCGAGTGCAGAGTCCCCAGCGATCTGGTGGAGAACTCTCACCCCGTACATGTCATACAACTAATCACGTATCCCCAGCCGTAAACTCCGGTATAATACACCGCGAGCCGAAATCTCGCAAGGATCACGCTTGACACACTTGCCTTAGGACAACTCAAAAGGAATGGAATATCAAAAAGGGGTTGAAACAACATCAATAAATAATTCAAAGCTCAAGAAATAGCGTAGTGTTCCTGTTTGGTTTACTTACATCGATCCAAGCTAATTCGCGCTAACACGGACTCCGACACGCCCCTTACGGTCCCCGTGTGCACAATAATCCTGATAACGCAATTTATATCAATTTCCTCAATTTCCTATGATTTTTCCAAATTTCTAGCTATTTTTGCCAAATCTCACGTTTTCCAAGGCGAAAAACCCCGACAAAACGTCCCGTAAAAATTTCGAATATTTCACTTTTCTTAGAAATTCCCAAATTTCTCTTTATTTGATGAAAATATAATTTTTTAGAATTTTCTAGAATTTTTCCTGAATTTTTCCTATTTTTCTTGAATTTATTTCAATTAAAATCAATTTTAATATATTTAATTGAAATAAATATATATATATATATTTTTTTATTAATAAAATAATATGTGGGTCGCTGGTCGGGTCAAGACCGGCTTGACCGGGTCTGACCGGTCAAACCCGGTCCACCCGGGTCAGACCCGGGTCAAGCCCGGTCTTCATCTTCTTCTCTCTGCTTGTTTCTTTGGAAATTCCAAAGAAACAAGAGTCTCTTTTTCTCTTTTTTTTTTTTTTTTTTTTTTTTTTTTTTTTTGACAAACAACAACAACACAACACCAACACTCAACATTCACCTCACCATCATCATCACCACCATTTTCACCATTTAAATCGACAATCTCTTCAACGACAACCTCGACAACAAATTTCAAAAACCACCACAACGACACACCACAACGAAATCTATAACTTCTTACCTCGATTTCGCCTCGACGTCGCGTCCACGCTCTCCGCGAATCGCAACCTTCCTCTCCTTGATCTCTTCTCTCGGTCGATTCCTCTCTTCCTCCCAAATTTTTGATCGAAAATGATGATTGTGGTGACGGCAGTGTGATGAAATTGGGGTATTTTGGTCAAATGACCAAAATACCCCTCACCCTTATACATACCCTTTACAACTTTATTGCCCTTTTAGTCTTTTCACAATTTTACCTACCAACTTTAATAACTTACTTGGGTGACTTAGTTGACTTTTGATCTTTTGTTCTCATCTATTTCAAACAATACTCAAAGTTTCCCTCGGGTATTCTCGCACCCGACTCATAGTACTAACTTTGTTCGTCGCGTCACCACAGACGTACCGACGTAACAAACGGACTTTACAACCTTTTAATTATTATTTATTTAATTTTTTTTTGTCAGTGTTTCTAATTAAATTTGTTCCCCGTACTACCAAAGCTCGTACACATCGCCTTTACCCGTTAAAAACTTAAAATTGCTCAAATGAAATATAATATAATACAACCATCATACAAAACTAACATACCTCGGCGTCGACGTCCGAGAATTGATGACTGTACCACGGAGTGGGCCCACATATCACCTGTATTGACACGTGGCACGAGTTACATTTTTAGGGTCGTTACAGTCTTTCCCAACTAATCGGAATTTCGTCCTCGAAATTTAAACGAAATTAAAGGAAAGACTTACCGAACTCAAAAGAGGTAGGGGAAACACTCGCGCATATATGACTCCAACTCCCACGTCGGCTCCTCGTCCCACGGTGTGCCGCCACTTGACGAGGATCGATGGGATCTCCTTGTTCCTCGAATCTTGACCTTACGGTCTAAGATCGGATAGTCGCTCGTCGTATGTAACATCCTCTCTTAGGTCTATCTCGCTCAAACCTACGTCGGTCGTTTGCCCTCCCTGGACCTATCTAGTCGCAACATCGATATGTGAAAGACAGGATGAATTCCTGACATCGGAGGTGGTAACTCTAGCTCGTACGCGACCTTGCCTACCCGCTTCACCACTCTGAACGGACCAATGAACCTCGGCGCAAGTTTCCCCTTGATCCCAAACCTCTTGTGCCCCTTCAATGGAGATACTTTCAGATATACAAAGTCCCCGACTCGGTATTCTAACTCTCCGTGATACAAGTCATAATACTTTTTCTGTCTCTCCTGCGCACCCTTCAATCTCAAACGGATCTGGCGTATCTTCTCTGTGTGATCTACCACAATCTTTGGCCCAATCGTTGCCACATCTTCGGGCTCCGCCCAACAAGATGGAGATCTACACGGTCTCCCGTACAATGCCTCAAATGGTGCCATGCCGATACTGGCCTGATAACTGTTATTATATGCAAACTCACACAGATGAAGGTACTCCTCCCAAGATCCGCCGTACTCTAACACACACATCCTCAGCATATCTTCGAGAATCTGGATCAAACGCTCTGACTGTCCATCAGTCTATGGGTGATAGGCGGTACTAAGATTCAACTTCGTGCCAAACTGTGCCTGCATGCTCTGCCATATCTGCGATGTAAACTGCGCCCCTCTATCAGACACAATCGACAACGGTACCCCATGCAACCTAACAATCTCTCTCTCGTAAAGCTCTGCCAGTCTGTCTACCCGATGTGTGGTCGAGATCGGTATAAAGTGCGCGGATTTAGTTAATCTGTCCACAATCACCCAGATGCTATCGTGTCGTTGCCGAGATCGAGGTAGCCCACTGACGAAGTCCATTGCAATGTGCTCCCACTTCCAATGAGGAATGGGAAGTGGCTGTAATAACCCACCGGGTCTGCGATGCTCAGCCTTAACACGCTGACAAATATCACACCCTCTAATAAAATTCGCAACATCGGTCTTCATCCCTGGCCACCAGAAGAGACGACGCACCTCTGCATACATCTTAGTCCTGCCCGGATGAACCATAAATCGTGAGTGGTGTGCCTCATGAAGTATCTCATCGCGTAACTCAGCCACTGATGGAATCCACAGTCGTCCTCTAAATCTCAAGCATGAGTCTGTCGACTGACTCCAATCTGGATGATCCGAACTCTGCGCCAACTCAAAAAAAATTTGATACTGCTCGTCTGTCTGCTGACCCTCGAGTACGCTCTGTATCGACACTGTCTGAGTCCTCATCTGCCCGCAAATCATTACTTTAGTATCGGTTGGAATGTTCTCGGTACAAATCCTCTCAAGCGACCTCGAGCAAAGCGTAATCGTCGTGCGTCATGTGGCGAGGTAACAACATCGAGTCGACCTCTACGGCTCAATGCGTCTGTAACAACATTAGCCTTCCCCGGGTGGTACTCCAATGAGAAATCATAGTCCTTCAGGAACTCAAGCCATCGCCTCTGTCGCATATTCAATTCTTTTTGCGTGAAGAGATACTTCAAACTTTTGTGATCAGTAAATAAGACAAATCTCTCCCCGTAGAGGTAGTGGCGCCAAATCTTCAGTGCAAAAACCACTGCCGCCAACTCCAAGTCGTGAGTAGGGTAATTCTTCTCATGAATCTTCAAGTTGTCGGGACGCGTAGGCAATCACTTTACCCTCCTGCATCAGAACACAGCCCAAACCAATCTTAGAAGCATCGGTGTTCACTTCAAAACCCTTCCCTGACTCGGGCAAAACCAAAACTGGTGCGGTAGTCAATCATTCCTTCAATGTCCTGAACGCCTGCTCACAGTCATCATTCCACTGAAATTTAACATTCTTTTTCATCAACTGAGTCATCGGTGTCGCGATCCTCGAGAAATCCTGTACAACACGCTGATAATAACCTGCCAAGCCTAGAAAACTACGGATATCTGACGCTGATCTCAGTGTAGGCCAATCGCTAACTGCCCTGACCTTAGCGGGGTCCACTGACACTCTGTCGGTCCCAACAATGTGACCTAGGAATCCTACCTCTGTTAACCAAAACTCACACTTACTGAACTTAGCGAATAATCGATGCTCTCGCAGTGTCCGCAAAACCAACCTAAAGTGCTCTTCGTGCTCCTCGCGAGTCTTGGAATATATCAAGATGTCGATGAACACAATGACAAATCTGTCCAAGTATTGTCTCAACACTCGATGCATCAAATCTATGAACATCGCTGGGGCGTTAGTCAATTCAAACGGCATTACTGTAAACTGGTAGTGCCCATATCGGGTGCGAAATGCAGTCTTCTCCATGTCCTCTGCTCTTATCCTCAGTTGATGGTACCCGGATCTCAGATCAATCTTCGAGAAACACTGCAAACCTGTCAACTGGTCGAACAAATCGTCGATGCGAGGAAGTGGATACTTGTTCTTCACCGTCGCCTTGTTCAACTGTCTGTAGTCGATGCATAATCTTAAGCTGCCGTCTTTCTTCTTCACAAACAATGTGGCGGCCCCAATTTCTACATTGGTCCGCCACGGGAGGCCACGCGGGCCCACAACTGGCCACGTAACTGTCAGCTGTGTCCCACGCCCAACTAAGCATCATTATCAATTAATTCCGCCTAAGTTAGTCATTAATTAACATTTTAATATTTGTAAACAGCGGAAGCTTAAAATATGTCATTTTCTCAAATTATAGAGCATTAATCCTATGTGGAAAACCCTAGGTAAAGTACTTTGTATTCAACATAACAAAATGTGATACACTCATGCACCTTGGTATCTCAAACGGTCCCATAAACCCAAAAATAAGTCAATACAAACAAAATAAAAACATACAAGACGAACTCCGTCGGTGACAAGGTCACGATAGTCCGCAAGAGTCTCCTTGCCCCTGGTCGTAGTAGATCCCGCACTCAATCATCACAAGAAGTAGATGACGAGTCCAGTGAGTAAAACCAGAAGTACACAAACCAAAGCATTTATAATAAAGGAAGCCAATAATAATGTTAAATAAACATGCGCGAGTAAAACAGAAAAATCGTAATTAAGACGCATGCATACATAACATCGATAAACACCAATAATGGATGTGTGCGTGTAGCGAGATCGAACCCTAATCCGGACATCGGTATTCCCTCGGTGGCTTCTCCAACCCCCTCACCGGTCCGAACCCTTATTCTCGTCCCTATTGTCCAGCCTACCCAAGTCCGCCCACACATCGAGTAAACCGGAAGATCCGGCGGTGAATGACAAAACCAACCGTGCAACATATGTATGAATATGGAAATAGAGTAAACAAAGATAAACAATAATATTTGGAATCAAATGAAATCAAATAAATAAACACTCGAGTGTGTTTCTTAAGGGTTTTACTTACTTCAACCGTACTCCAATTACTCGATATACGTCCGGTCGATCCCGCTCTCGCCTCGAGATACGCGCACGACACCCGACTATGGTCTCCTAAGTCCCCGGTGTCCGAATAAGTCATTTTATGTGATTTAGCATCAAACTAATTGATTTTATATCGTGACAATAAAAATTAGAATTTCATTCTAATTTTTAGTTGTAAGACGTTTTTCGAGTTACAGGGGTGCCAACCACCCCAAAAGTCTTGAAATTCACTTTTTCAACCATTTTCTAATTTCTCACATTTTCTCGATTTTTCAGAATTTTTCCATAATTTTTCCTATTTTTCGGATTTTCTTTTCCATTTTTCTTTATTTTCTCTTTTTTTTTCTTTTAATTTAAGGGCGGTTCGGCCGAACCGGACCGGTTCAGGGCCGAACCGGCCGGTTCAGGGCCGAACCGGCCCTTCTTCTTCTTCTCAAGAGCGGAGCGTCTCTCGCTCTCGCTTTTTTTTTTTTTTTTTTTTTCAACGGGGTTGGCTCTCAACTCCAACCCTCTCTTCTATTGGCATGGGAGACATCTCCCATGCCATATACATCCTCGGACGAATCGCCATGGCAGTTCGTCCAGCTCTGCCCCCCCACCGAACACCACACAACATACAACAATAACAACAACAAAAACAACACCAACTCACCTTGTTCGCCTCGATCCCACGAGCTCGTCGCCTCTCCTTCTCCCTCCTCGGCTTCTCTCCTCTCGGCTTCTCTTCTCTCTTCACTTTCGATTGATCGAAAATGGGGAAAATGGGTGTCGGTGGTGTTTAGCAACAATTTTGGGGGTGAAATGACCATTTTACCCTTGCATTCTTATCCTCATTCTTCATCATCAAATGCCCTTTTTGGTCATTTCACAATTTTTTTTTATTCTTTTCTGATTTTAATATATTTATATATATATATATATATATATATTTTAAATTACTTATATACATATATATATATATAAATATATATATTCGCTATATTTTCGCGCCTACAATTTCGTTTGTGCGCGCCGACGAGCGTACTTCGGGTGTGCACACTACACTACCACCCACGCGTGTCGACCACGACCCCGCGTCGCGTCAAGCGCCCACCAATTTACTATTTTGTCAAATTTATTCTATTTTTATCGAACTAAACGCATCCCCGCCTAGTGTTCCCGTCGCTCATCCTTAGGTTCCGCGTCGCACGCATTTTTAGGCGAATACCCGACACTAAATCTCACCCGATCTAAATAATATTAAACCACACTGCGATGTAATGAGTCATAGTCTAGTCATTATCATCACAGTTAGTCAAACAATCGATCAAAAATAATATTTCCCGCCCAACAGCGTATCTTCGCCGATCCGTGGCGTCTCCGTGGACCTAAGTTGGCGTCCACGTCTGAAAATACGCGAATAACGGCCTTAATAAAATTTGGGCCGTTACAGTTCTTCCCAACTAGGGGAAAATTTCGTCCCGAAATTTGTGTAGACCTCCACATCGAAACACGAAACCGCAACACTGGCAAAAATAAGCTGACATCGCCATTTCATCCGCGACTCAATCCTAGACCATACTCTGGTACATCGGGATCCCACTAGTGTACGCATCACCAGGCCAATCACCTAGAACCCATCCCTCTAGGATCCCACCAGTGATAACGCCCAATCCTAGTCAATCACCCGATAGCCCTCGCTATGGCCTAGTGTATCGCGTGATCAATCAATTCTTCATCATCATCCTCCGGTGAACTCATCAACCTTCCTCAATCGTGTAGGTAATAAAACAATAGCTACACTTACGAAATAAAACAACACAATAAGTAAATAAACTTATACGTACCCACAATAGTATGTCTAGTCTCCTCCCGGATCGACGGTGCAACAACGTGGACCCTATCTCTGGCCTGCACTGGCTCCGGTGGTAGTGATGCTCTCCCGCAATCCGCTCGGAGGTGTCCAATCTGACCGCAACGATGACAACGACGTGTCTCTGGTCTCCTAACCTGTCTATCCCTGGATCTTTGACCCCAACTCTGGTCCCTCTGATCCTGGTCCTGTCTGTACGACTGTCTTGACTGATGTACCGGTATAGGTACAATCTCATGTACCGTCTGGCAGTCGTCATAGCTGAATTGATCATCAGTCTGATCCTGGTCGTCCTCACGACTCCAATCTATCTGCTCGTCATCATAATCGTACTGATCGTTTCTCGAATCACGATCATTAATGAAATCATGATCCTGTTGCCAGCGAACCCTGCGTGCTCGAAAATCCTGCTCCTGACTGCTAGATTGATCTCTCCGTCTCTTTGGTCTCTGATCTGAATGTGAACTCTGGCCAGACCTATCCTCAAGCTCACCCCGGCGTTGTAAATACGTCTCGCGAGCCAATGCTCTGTCATAAACAATCTGTAGCGTCTCTGCACCATGGCTCGCAAATCAGCCACCTCACTAGTGGTATGGTCACTAGTCTCCCCAACCTCCTGCTGAGTAGTCGGCGGAGTACTAAGAGTCTGTCCGTCCATCATAAACCGCACAACCAAAGTGCAGTGGATCAGACTCAGTACATACGCGTATAATATATAGTACACAATCAAAACATACGCATATGTAATTTCCTAAATTTACCCGCCTCACATCACTTCCCAACTAAGCCTTTAATCATTCACTTGTGGTTTCCACATCTAAAGTTTATTCATTGAGTTTATACTATTGTTCAATCTCCAAATATAGCCATATCAAAGCTAGCTATAATCCCTATTCCATTCCCTAGGCTCTTCAATTTAGATTCCTTAAACCTAAGCTCTGATACCAAAATGTGGCGGTATCAGAGTTAACTATCATCATCATT
Organism: Stephania japonica; assembly: GCA_039657345.1. Lineage (NCBI taxonomy): Eukaryota > Viridiplantae > Streptophyta > Magnoliopsida > Ranunculales > Menispermaceae > Stephania > Stephania japonica. The sequence goes on along the minus strand of CM077559.1, from coordinate 7,970,638 downwards.
TTATCCTTTAGGTTCCTCAAACCTAGGCTCTGATACCAAAATGTGGCGGTATCAGAGTTAATAATAGCCCAGACCTCATCTCCTTAGGTTTCTCAAATCTAGGTCATATCGACCTGCTCTGATACCAAAATGTGGCGGCCCCAATTTCTACATTGGTCCGCCACGGGAGGCCACGCGGGCCCACAACTGGCCACGTAACTGTCAGCTGTGTCCCACGCCCAACTAAGCATCATTATCAATTAATTCCGCCTAAGTTAGTCATTAATTAACATTTTAATATTTGTAAACAGCGGAAGCTTAAAATATGTCATTTTCTCAAATTATAGAGCATTAATCCTATGTGGAAAACCCTAGGTAAAGTACACCTTTGTATTCAACATAACAAAATGTGATACACTCATGCACTTTGGTATCTCAAACAGTCCCCATAAACCCAAAAATAAGTCAATACAAAGCAAAATAAAAACATACAAGACGAACTCCGTCGGTGACAAGGTCATGAGATAGTCCTGCAAGAGTCTCCTTGCCCCGGTCGTAGTAGATCCCGCACTCAATCATCACAAGAAGTAGATGACGAGTCCAGTGAGTAAAACCGAAGTACACAAACCAAAGCATTTATAATAAAGGAAGCCAATAATCTGTTAAATAAACATGCGTGAAAATAAAACAGTAATTGTAATTAAGACGCATGCATACATAACATCGATAAACACCAATAATGGATGTGTGCCGTGTAGCAGGACTGAACCCTAATCCAGACATCGGTATTCCCTCGGTGGCTTCTCCAACCCCCTCACCGGTCTCGAACCCTTATTCTGTCCCTATTGTCCAGCCTACCCAAGTCCGCCCACACATCACAGAGTAAACCAGAAGATCCGGCGGTGAATGACAAAACCAACCGTGCAACATATGTATGAATATGGAAATAGAGTAAACAAAGATAAACAATAATAGCTGGAATCAAATGAAATCAAATAAATAAACACTCGAGTGTGTTTCTTAAGGGTTTTACTTACTTCAACCGTACTCCAATTACTCGATATACGTCCCGGTCTGATCCCGCTCTCGCCTCGAGATACGCGCACGACACCCGACTATGGTCTCCTAAGTCCCTGGTGTCCGAATAAGTCATTTTATGTGATTTAGCATCAAACTAATTGATTTTATATCGTGACAATAAAAATTAGAATTTCATTCTAATTTTTAGTTGTAGCACGTTTTTCGAGTTACAGGGGTGCCAACCACCCCAAAAGTCTTGAAATTCACTTTTTCAACCATTTTCTAATTTCTCACATTTTCTCTGATTTTTCAGAATTTTTCCATAATTTTTCCTATTTTTCGGATTTTCTTTTCCATTTTTCTTTATTTTCTCTTTTTTTTTTCTTTTAATTTAAGGGCGGTTCGGCGAACCGGACCGGTTCAGGGCCGAACCGGCCCGGTTCAGGCCGAACCGGCCCCTTCTTCTTCTTCTCAAGAGCAGAGCGTACGCTCTGCTCGCTCGTTTTTTTTTTTTTTTTTTTTTTTTTTTTTTTCAGCGGGGTTGGCTCTCAACTCCAACCCCTCCTCTTCTATTGGCATGGGAGACATCTCCCATGCCATATACATCCTCGGACGAACGCCATGGCAGTTCGTCCGAGCCTTGCCCCCCCACCGAACACCACACAACATACAACAATAACAACAACAAAAACAACACCAACTCACCTTGTTCGCCTCGATCCCACGAGCTCGTCGCCTCTCCTTCTCCCTCCTCGGCTTCTCTCCTCTCGCTTCTCTTCTCTCTTCACTTTCGATTGATCGAAAATGGGGAAAATGGGTGTCGGTGGTGTTTAGCAACAATTTTGGGGGTGAAATGACCATTTTACCCTTGCATTCTTATCCTCATTCTTCATCATCAAATGCCCTTTTTGGTCATTTCACAATTTTTTTTTATTCTTTTCTGATTTTAATATATTTATATATATATATATATTTTAAATTACTTATATACATATATATATAAATATATATATTCGCTATATTTTCGCGCCTACAATTTCGTTGTGCGCGCCGACAACGTACTCGGGTGTGCACACTACACTACCACCCACGCGTGTCGACCACGACCCCGCGTCGTCACTAGCGCCCACCAATTTACTATTTTGTCAAATTTATTCTATTTTTATCGAACTAAACGCATTCCCCGCCTAGTGTTCCCGTCGCTCGTCCTTCCGGTTCCCGCGTCTGCACGCATTTTTAGGCGAATACCCGACACTAAATCTCACCCGATCTAAACAATATTAAACCACACCTGCGATGTAATGAGTCATAGTCTAGTCATTATCATCACGATTAGTCAAACAATCGATCAAAAATAATATTTCCCGCCCAACCAGGCGTATCTTCGCCAGTCCGTGGCGTCTCCGTGGACCTAAGTTGGCGTCCACGTCTGAAAATACGCGAATAACGGCCTTAATAAAATTTGGGCCGTTACAAACAATACCGGCGCTCCCCAAGGCGACATACTCGGCCGAATAAAGCCTAACTCCAACAACTCGTCAAGTTGTCCTCTCAGCTCATCTAGCTCTCTCGGAGCCATGCGATACGGAGGAATAGAAATGGGTTTAGTCCCTGGGACCAAGTCAACAATGAAATCTATCTCCCTAGGTGGTGGCAAGCTTGGTAACTCCGTTGAAAAAACATCAGGGAAATCGCATACTACTAGCACATCCTCTAACCTAGTCTCTACTCTGGCTGTCGTACTCAACACGCCAGCGAATGTCTCTACATCTACGCTAGTGGCGACTCTACCTCTGGTGATCAATAAATTGGTCAAACTCCCCTGGAAGCTAAACTCCGGATGTCCAAGAATCTGAAACTTGATCATCTTACCGTAGTAGTGGATATGTGCATGATAAGCACCCAACCAATCCATGCCCAGTAGTGCATCGAACTCTAGGAACTCCAATACTCTCAGGTCTGCAGGTAAGGTGTGTCCCTCTATCTCTACCGAACAGTCGAAACACACTAAATTCGGATAAATTTTGTCCCCCGCAGCCAAGCTAAAAATCAAGGGTCTCTCTAGTCGAATAGGTCTCAACCCTAACTCGTCAACCATACGACCCGAAATAAAAGATACAGTAGAACTGGAATCAAACAAGGTATACATGAATCTACTGCAAATATGAACTATATCCTCAATCAGGTTCCGTGTGACAGTCGTGTCTGGTGCGACAATGACATGTACCTAATCCAAGTCCTGTGGCTACCTTTGGCCTAGTCGTGGGCAAACACTGATGAAGTGGCTTAGCTGCCCGCACTCATAGCACGCTCTTCTTTAAGACCTTGATTCAGACATATCAAGCTGTTCGTGTCATTATGCCTTATCGACACTCTGTCCCTGACTGTGTCTCTGTTTCTACACCTGACTGGAACTCTGACCTCTTCATGTTCAAAATTAAAGGCGAGAATTACTCATGATTGAACCTTTTTTTTTTTTTTCTTAAACTCAGTATAGTCCTTGGGCTTGCATTTGGTAACCCTCATGTTACGCTTCCAAGCATCCGCCTTTACTTGAACACCTCTCGAACTGTAACGGCCCAAATTAATTTAATCAGGATTAGTGTTAATCACGAGGATTAACGGGTAATTCGGGCGTTACGGTGACAGCTGGGTGGACTCAAATAAGAGTACCCAGGTTATATTGTGTTATTTGTGTATGTTGTATGTCTATTATTGTGATGTGGGAAATTATTATTAAATAAACATCACATGTGTGTAAGTTGACATCGGGCAAGGCTACGATCGGGTATATGTCCCGAAGTGCGTGTCGAGGACCAGATGCACGGGTATTGGGTAGCGGGGTACGGGGCATAGGTTTCGGGTAGTTGAGTGTTCTTGTGACACACTTATGAATTTTATATAATTTATTAGGTGATTTAACCTAAGGTTGAATTAATGTATTAATGAATTAGTTGAAGTCCTATAGTTTGATAGGAAAAATCAGCATGCATAGGATAATCCTCGAGATGCACAACAAGGAAATTCGAGATAGATAGTGTCATGATAGGTTGTTCGAAGTTTGTGTGACACGAGGTGATCGATGGTGTTGGATTAGCCTCGAGATGCGTGTTCACACTAGATTAAAATCACAACTATATATACACATAGATCGATCGAGCATGCAAAGAATGAAAATGTTTTCAACAAATTTGTGGGATCTTGAGGAGAGAAATTGTTGATTGGGGAATACAACTGAGGGTTTGAAGGCTAGATTGGGCGATCAAACGAAGGAATTTACGAGGTAATAAACTCTTATTTGGTTGAATTTCCATTAAAATAGGTTGTTGAAAAATTCGGATTTTGAGTAAAAATACAATTTGTTTTTGTGAGAATCGGTGTTCTTGAGGTTTAGTTTGATGAAATCTTGTCAATTGGGATCGAATTTGTGGAAAATTGAGATGTATTTGTGGATTTCGAATTTTTGGGTACATGCATGTAATCGGGAATTGGGTTGGTTTTGTGGTGATTTGTGGTGGAATTTTGGTGTTTTGAAGGTCTTTGATGGGTTGAGAGAGAAGAAGAGTGGAGAGGAGGGAATGAGAGGAATCAAAAAAAAAAAAAAAAAAAAAAAAAAAAAAAAAAAAAAAAAAAAAAAAAGAAGAGAAACCGAGAGACGATTTCGTCTCAGGGAGGGACGACACGCGCGCGCGCGTGCGTCCCCCCAAAATGGGCCGGACCGGCCCTGGGGCCGGTCCAACCACCTGGACCAGACCGGTCCAGGTGGGGCCCACTGAAAATATATATTAAATAAAATTAAATAATATATATTATATATATTAAATTCTGGAAAATAGGAAAAATAGTTGAAAAAAAAATATCAGAAAAATTGGGAAAAATTCTAAAAAAATATAGAAAATTAAGAAAAAGGTAGAAAAGTAGTTTTGGGACTTTTCGGGTATTTTTGGAACCCCGACATAGTAAGAGAGAGATACCACAACTCAAATATGAAAATATGTTATAAAAACATAAAATTTTATAATATGTTTTAAAAAGTATAAAAACACTATAAATGGACTTCAGGGACTGTTGAACCATAGCTCGGGTATCGGGGAGCTAGGCGGGTCGAATTGGCGGGTCCGGAAGTCGGAGAGCGTATTTCAGGTGCGTAAAACCCTTGAGAAAGTTACACTTTAATTTCATGGCGTGTATTATATCGATTATCTTATCGTATGCAATGACTGCTGGTGGTCACGCATGGTTTTTCATCTTGGTTATGACTACACGCTTGAGCATGGGCTAGTCTGCGACGGCGACCGTGTAGATAGGAGTAGAATGTATCTACAACTGTCTCGAGGGATTAAGGGTACTCTTAGCACTAAAAAGCTTGGAAAGGAGTACGCCCGCTATTCGAGTTGAGGTGTAGATCATTGTAAGCTTTGTTATTAAGCACCGGTTTGTCTTTGAGAACTCCGTTTTGTTATCATATGACCGGCGGGTCATGGTTTTATCGTGATTAAACGTGTGATGATTTATTTACCGTTGAATTTACTTTCGAGCCATTTAGTTAATTATTTGTTGGATTTTGGATGGTTTACATTTCCAGTTAATATGTGATGTGATGTGATGTTGTGAAGGTTGTTTATCGCGACCATGGGAATATGATTCTGTTGTCGGGGTCATATTCACATGTCTCGCAGTTATCGATGTTTTCATGATTATTTGTGTAGACTTCTCTTGGGAATTTACTCACCTGGGCTCGTTCTTTGTATGTGTTGGGCAAGCGAGCGCAGATCCTGGTACGAGCAAGAAAGCGAGGAAAAGAGGTACTAGGCGACTATCTCTAAGGCGTTCTTTGCTTGACGGCTCGTGTTTTGACTACTACCTAGTATGTATGTATATATTTATTTTTTGGGTTTTGGGAACTTTAGAACTTTATCACATGTATATGGATTCTTGTTTACTTCGTCTCGATTATATACATGGTGTTTATTCCGGGTTTTCCACTGCTTAGGCTTAATAAATTTTCATAAAATACAAATTAAATGCTTCCACTAATGATGTTATTGTAATTATCAACTAACCTGCTAGATGTGTAAGACAACTTAATAAAGTAGGATTAGATACACGGAGCGTCACTTCACAGAGCTGTTGACGTGACAGGCGCTGCTAGGCTTGCGGGCGGAGGGCGTGGGTCACGGGGCGGCCTCGGGAAATTGGGGCCGCCACACGAACCTTCACGGTGGGTCTCGAGTTGATCGGCGATCACAACTCGCAACAAACGCGAGTTCTCAATCACTATATAGCTATCGATAATAGTATAATACATTACAATCAAATAGCTCATATAGTCCAATTTTAGTTTTCCCAACATCTCCTCACTTCCCAACTAAGACTTAAGTTAGGTTATGTTCATAGGGTTCCACTCTAAGTTCAATAACTATCCTAACTTCCGCTTTCCTATGTTCTTAGTGGATTGTGATTTAAATTTAAGAGTATTTTATTCAACCTTTATGCTCTGATACCAACTGTGACGGCCCCAAATTTCACAACCCTAGAATCGGGCGCCGCCCGGCCTGGACCCGCGCGAACCCCCGAGCCAATCCCGACGAGTCGCGCGGAGCCAGTGAGCCTATCCTTACCATTCAATTATTTATTAATCATTTAACAGTGAAGTCAATTAATTAGCGAGTTATCAAAGTAATAAGCGGAAGCAATTAATCTCAGCTAATAAATCAACTTCAAAATCTCTAAGTTAGGACAAAAACCTAGGGTCCGTATATCATATATATCATGTAAAGCAAGGAGAGTATCATCCAAGTCTTAATATCCAAAAAGATCTCTCAACCCATTACCCCATGTATAAAAACAATATAAGTAGCTAATACACCAAAATGTCACCTATATCAACAGAGGATGGCCGCTCAAAGTATATCGCCTAACTGCGTGGCCTTTCCTTTGCTGGACTGTGGATCTGCACTCAGTCAAACACAAGAATGACGAGTCCAGGTAAGTAACGCCAAGCAGGAACAACAATAAATACAGTATTTCGGATTAAATAAATGAACAGTCAATTCATGCCGATAGAAAAAAAAAAAGAACAGGGAGCGCATGAATATATAAAAGCGTAAATAAATAAATAAGCAATCGAAATTGAGTGTCCCGGAATACAAGGAAAGGCACAAGTGGTCCCGACCAATTAAAGTCGTTAAGCCGAGGACAAAATCTCCTCAAAGGCTAGGAGTCGAGACGAGAATCTCCTCTAAGACCCCTACGCGAGTGCAGAGTCCCCGACGATCCGGTGGAGAACTCTCACCCCGTATATGTCATACAACTAATCACGTATCCCCAGCCGTAAACTCCGGTATAATACACCGCGAGCCCGGAATTCTGCAAGGATCACGCTTGACACACTTGCCTTAGGACAACTCAAAAGGAATGGAATATCAAAAAGGGGTTGAAACAACATCAATAAATAATTCAAAGCTCAAGAAATAACTGTAGTGTTCCTCACTGGTTTACTTACCTCGATCCAAGCTAATTCGCGCTAACACGGACTCCGACACGCCCCTTACGGTCCCCGTGTGCACAATAATCCTGATAACGCAATTTATATCAATTTCCTCAATTTCCTATGATTTTTCCAAATTTCTAGCTATTTTTGCCAAATCTCACGTTTTCCAAGGCGAAAAACCCCGACAAAACGTCCCGTAAAAATTTCGAATATTTCAATTTTCTTAGAAATTCCCAAATTTCTCTTTATTTGATGAAAATATAATTTTTTAGAATTTTCTAGAATTTTTCCTGAATTTTTCCTATTTTTCTTGAATTTATTTCAACTAAAATCAATTTTAATATATTTAATTGAAATAAATATATATATATTTTTTATTAATAAAATAATATGTGGGTCGCTGGTCGGGTCAAGACCGGCTTGACCGGGTCTGACCGGTCAAACCGGGTCTGACCGGTCAAACCGGTCGATCGGTCAAACCCGGTCCACCGGTGAGACCGGTCAAGCCCGGTCTTCATCTTCCTCATTTTTGCTTTGGAAATTCAGCAAACAAAAGAGGACGTCTTTTTTTTTTTTTTTTTTTTTTTTTTTGACAAACAACAACAACACAACACCAACACTCAACATTCACCTCACCATCATCATCACCACCATTTTCACCATTTAAATCGACAATCTCTTCAACGACAACCTCGACAACAAATTTCGAAAACCACCACAACGACACACCACAACGAAATCTATAACTTCTTACCTCGATTTCGCCTCGACGTCGCGTCCACGCTCTCCGCGAATCGCAACCTTCCTCTCCTTGATCTCTTCTCTCGGTCGATTCCTCTCTTCCTCCCAAATTTTTGATCGAAAATGATGATTGTGGTGACGGCAGTGTGATGAAATTGGGGTATTTTGGTCAAATGACCAAAATACCCCTCACCCTTATACATACCCTTTACAACTTTATTGCCCTTTTGGTCTTTTCACAATTTTACCTACCAACTTTAATAACTTACTTGGGTGACTTAGTTGACTTTTGGTCTTTTGTTCTCATCTATTTCAAACAATACTCAAAGTTTCCCTCGGGTATTCTCGCACCCGACTCATAGTACTAACTTTGTTCGTCGCGTCACCACAGACGTACCGACGTAACAAACGGACTTTACAACCTTTTAATTATTATTTATTTAATTTTTTTTTGTCAGTGTTTCTAATTAAATTTGTTCCCCGTACTACTAACGCTCGTACACTTCGCCTTTACCCGTTAAAAACTTAAAATTGCTCAAATGAAATATAATATAATACAACCATCATACAAAACTAACATACCTCGGCGTCGACGTCCGAGAATTGATGACTGTACCACGGAGTGGGCCCACATATCACCTGTATTGACACGTGGCACGAGTTACATTTTTAGGGTCGTTACAGGTCATATAAGTACTTGTTGGAAATGTATCAAAGTCTACTTTCACTAAAATTTTAGAGATCTAGATTTCAGGTTGTGATTAAAAAGTTATGGAAAAAAAACTCAACTAAGAAAAAAACTTAATTAATTACAATTAATTACAAAATACCTCTGTGAAAATTTTAAGACAAAAGGACTCTTCAATCCTTATTAGTTTATTATACTACTTTTTTACTAGTATAATTATTTGTTTGAAAAAAAAATAGGCGAAAGTTCACCCCCTCTAATAAGATTTTTTATATTCGCCCCTACCTGTAACTGTTGCATTCTTGTTAGGACGGAGAGTTGAAAATTGGACTTGCAATAATTATTGTTGTTCTTCCTAACACCGATTGACCATACGTTACCTGGTTTTGTGTGCAAGACGAGGAAGTCAACTTTTTGAAAATGAAATTTGCTAGAGTATATGATCCACATTAAAAATATAATAAAAGTTGCTATATATATATATATATATATACACACTCGTAGAGTAGATCGAATCTTAGTGCAAATCAATATATATGGAGTTAATTTTGTGGAAGATAAACTTCAACTCCACTTATATATCAACACTCTCCCGATTAGATAGATAGGGGTGTAATTTAATGTCTGTTAAAAGGATGCTGACAACTTTTGTTGCAAACGTGCATGAAGTATTGCATTAGTATTACATTATAGTTGTTCTAGGAATCCTTTGATTTGTATATCGTGATGTGTGCACACATACTTCGATGTTTGTCTAAAGAACTCCATCAACCATATAGTAGTATGTCGCAAGCATGTATGAAATGTTTGCCAATAGAAAGGCTACACATGTACATTTATATTGATTTTATAACTCCAATACACATACAAAAAATTATAGGACAGTATACCCTAAAGTGCGAGCCCAACTAACGTCCAACCACATTTGCAAAAACAACAAAGCAAATTTAACATTTGTGTCGGTCCATGTCCACGTGTCTGCACCTGATTCGTACAGCTGGTGGACGATAGGGTGTCCGCTGGAGACACGATATTAAAATAGAACCTACTGGATTAGTTTAATCAGATGGCAATGATTGATTCGTGAGTTTAATCTCCGCTTTGAGGAACCGCCGACTCACGCTGTACGCATTTGCCCAGATCTCCACCGTTGATTTTCATCAATATTTCATGGGCCCACTAGAGTTTATTCTTCATATTTACGAAAACGCCATTTACTTAGATTTAAAGTTGGGAGTATATACTCTTATATATTATTTGCTTTCTAAGTAGCAATTCAATCATTGCGATTGTTTTAGCTTTGAAGACAACGTAGTTTTGATTTAACAAACATAATAAAATACGACAATGGAAACAAATCGTTGTGGCTGCTGCGTCACCTAATGAAGGCAAAGAAAGAGAAATGTGGGTAGTTGTAATAATAAAAATAAAACAAAAAAAAATAAATTACATCGAATCGAGACTACAATATCATGGAATTAAATTTTGTCATTCGACATTATATATGTTGATTTTTTTTGAGTTATAGGGTTGAGACGACATGTTGATTTTCATTGAGTCTAATTGCAGGGAGGAGCCAAATATTAACAAAAAAAGTTCACACACCTATTGTAAAAAAATATCAATAATAAATTATGGTTATAGTAATAAAAAGAAATGGACATTTATTGTGATTGGTCCGCCATTTGATCACCATCAAAGTTCAATCTGACGGTGATGTTTTCAGGTCGTTTTCTTCAAGTACTGTTGTCTTTAAGTGGGGGTGATGTACAAGTCTTTTGTTTTCACCAAATGTGTAGTTTTAATGGAAACATGGTACTAGAGAGTGAGATTGCAATTTAGATTCAAAAGCATTTTGATTTAAATAATAGATAGATATGGTGATGAATGAACGAATGAATGAACATGTTATACAAGTCAGAAAATGACGATAAATAGTGAGTTACATAATATAGAGTCCCTTGTCTTGAAGGGCTGGTGCCCTTTATTTTTAGGTGGCGTCCCCACGTGAATTGATGAATAAATTAAAATGTGCACGAATGAATTTAAAGAGCAAAAGCAATATTGCCGTACTCATCAATATGTTAAAAGAGATTTCATCAAAAAAGGTCAGTTTCATTTCACTTATGAACTTATAATGATCATATATTGTGAAAACACATGTACGGTCGATAGTGCCACTTCAAAAACACACGTGAGAAAGAAAGATCTATCTATCTAGAAGTTTTATATGTAGTAACTTGCCAAAATTTTGTTGGGTAGTTTCTTCAATCATAATTCAATAAGTACATTTGACATAGCCATACTCATTTGTTTAAATTAGTAGTTAGTTTCTTCAAATGCAATTCATGATTTATTCAATATATATTATTGTACTTAGACTTTCCGACAAACTTATACAGAATTAAAATAATTTGTATGGTGTAACCACATCCAGGCATCCACCATGTCTAAATCCTACTTTTTTGTGGTTTCGATTTTGCTTTCAATGCCATTTTTTTCACTCTAACAGTCTAACTAAACGAAAATTAACCTTAACCACTTAATGTTACTCTGTTAAATCATATTTGTCAGTGTTAATTGACCACAATAACCACTAATAACACCATTTTTTTTTGTCATTCATTTGAGAAAAAAATGGCATTCCTAACTCGAGTCAATATTTTTATGTCTTGTTATGTAAGAAAGTGAAAATAAGATATGAACACAAGAGAGGTTTTAATTCTATGCACGTCATTACCTAAGTAGACAAATGTGGCTGACTCAGGTGGGGTTCTTGATTATCTGTTTGTTTAATCACTTTTTGTTTTGATTAACATCATCATTAACAAAAATACTATCTTAAACAAATTTTTCGAAAGAGGTATGGTATAGTGGTAAAGAAAAAAATTGTTTGAGTGTAATCGAGGCTGAAGTAATAATTTTGATTCTTAACAACTACATTATATTTCTTTAATTTCTCCAAAATTGTGGAGGGCCCGACTAACTCTTGTGAGATTAATCGAACTAAAATAAGGAGGGCTTGAAAGGTTTTAACAACTATGATTATAAGAAAATAATTAACATGCTTTCAAAAAAAAAAAATGAACAAAAAATTCATGATAAGACGTCATTAATGTTAACCACCCACATTTACTAATTCTAGACAAATTAAGTTCACTCCAAACCACTGGATCACGTGATCCTGACTAATTAAACGGCTGTGATGAAGTTACAGTGCTTGGTTTTATCGAAAAAGGGCCTAACCCAATCAAGGTTGCTGTGTATATGGTGTGGTGTACTTGGTAGTTTGGCAGGTTCAGAGAGAGAGAGAGAGAGAGAGAGATTAATGGATGTGAAGATGAGAGAAATGGTGGGTTTAAGAGAGGGTTTAGGTCTACCAACTGGTGGTTAGAAGATTGAACACCTTAACCACATCAACAACAAGAAAGAAAGAAACAACAACAACAGCATAATAGCAACAGCAGAGCAAGCGAGGGTGAAGAATCAACACAACAGAAGATAGAGAGAGAAATAAAGGGTAGACAAAAAGGGAAAGTCTTGGTGATTATTATTTGTGGGGGTTGTTGATGAGTTGAGTTCCCAAGACAACTTTTTTGAAGGTGTTTTTGAGCTTTCATGGCGATTTCAAGAGGTGGGGTTGTGTGAATCTCACGTGTCAATGGTGGGAATGAGAGGATAAGACCATATAATACAATAAAGACCACTGAGCACTCAATTGCTGTTGTTGCTGCTGCTGCTGCTGCTGCTGCTGCTGCTTTTGAAGAGTTTTGGTTTTGGGGTGTTTTAATTTAAAATTGGGGGAGATTTTGATTGTGTTGTTTTTGGATTGTAGTATTGGAATTGAATATTGGGTTTGATGAAAAGGGCTTCTTGTTTTGAATCTCGGGATCCGTTTCGGCCGATCGGGTCTGATTTTGAGCTCCCCTGCTCCCCAAACCACACACAGCCTCGCGTTTTCAGGTATGTTTTAATGTCAGTGGTTCATGCATGGTGACGTTGATCATCGCGATCATGGCGGATTACGAGAAAAGTTTTGATTTTTATGGCTTCTGGTCTGTTTTTGGGGCTCTGGGTTTCTGGGTTTTCATTTGCTTGGCTTGATTTTCTTGCAATCTGTTCGTTGGGGTTTCTGGGCTTCTTCTAGGTCATCATTTTTTTTGCAATTTTGGTTGACTTTTGAGAGGGAATGAAGGGTTTCTTTGAAAAATCTTGTCTTTGTTTGTTCTTACTGATATGGGTTTTTGGGGAATCTTCATCTTCTCTTCTGTTCATGTTCTTCTCACGACTCACATAGATTCTGAAATAACTAAGAAAATTTGATGGGGGGTTTGATATTTGTCTCTACTTGATTTTGTTCTGAATTAGAGTCCTATAATTGTGCAGGTGATTGAATTTTGAAGTGTTTGTTTTAGATCTTATTATGAAGAGCTGATTGTTTCTACTTTTGTGTGTTAGGCATCATCAGTTTCTGGAGTGAAAACATTCTAGAGAGTGAAGATTGGTAATGTTTTGTTCTTCAATTCCGACTCCGAGTCCTCAACGGGAATTTTCCGAGGTTGAGGAGGAGAAACAATGGCTACTTACTACCCGAATTCGAACAATCAACGAGAAGTTGTTCCGACGCTGTATCTGAGAGACCCGGCGACGGAATTGAGTCCTGCTAACATGATGATGTATATGAACTACTCATCTTCCACTGGATCCTACGCCGATGCGTTGGCTGGTAATTCCGAGAATCAGCATGCCTGCATTGAGCTTCCATCCGTTGGAGCATCGGAATTGAATCCCTCACAGCAAGGGATCCTCGGGAGCTTTTCGGTTTCCCATGCCGGTGATCAAGGGTTCAGTGGTTGGAGAGATGGTAGAAATGAAATGTTGTTTATGCAGCCTACTAGTGGATCGATGACTATACAATCTATCGGTGCGTCCGATGATCTTGTTCACAGATCTGTCGCGGAGAGTTCCCAGATGGGTCTCCAGACACAATTAGGCATTCTTCATGGTGGAGCAAACTTACAAGGACAGGGGTTATCTCTCAGTCTCAGTACACAGATTCAACCAGCTGTTCCTGTTACTTCGTTCGAGTTTAGACACCCTAATCCGGGCTTCACTTCATTCTTAACAAATCCAACCATATCGGGAGAAGGTGGGAGCAGAAATGGTTCGTGTAGAGATGATGAAAGTTCTCCAAGCAAGCACTCTAGGGGTTCTGAATACGTGCAGCCTAGTTTTGGCGGAGGCAACCATGAGGTGATTAAGAGGGAAGGTCTGAACAATCTTCAAGCTTCCGTGAATGCCAAACAGATGCATTCTGATCCTTCTCCGTGCGCCTATCCTGGTCTTGCAAGCACCATTCCCAACTCAAAATACCTCAAAGCTGCGCAAGAATTGCTTGACGAGGTAGTCAATGTCCAGAAGGCTTTGAAGCAGCATAAGGCTGGGAAGGGCTCTGCTGAGACTGATAAAGGTGCAAAAGAGATGAGTACATTGCCTCCTTCGGCGGGGATGTCTTCAAACACCCAAGACTCAACCAGCAATTCGGCTAGCGAGCTCTCCCCTGCTGAAAGGCAGGAGTTACAAAATAAGGTGACAAAGCTCCTCTCAATGTTGGATGAGGTGAGATCCTATCTTAGTTATTTTGTTCTTCTTTCATTGAATTAGGATTTTTTTTTTCTTTCTGGGGCTTAAATTATTGATATATTTCTCGAAGTTTCTGATAAGGTGCTTAAGTTAGTAAAACTAGGATTCTAGGATTAAGTAAATCAGAGGTCTTCGGGATGTTTAGCTGTTCAGGTCAACTCTCAAGCGTGCTATTTTACGATCTGCTTTAATCTCCATACCTCTAAAAGGTTTTTTTTTTATTATTATTATTTTATTATTTTATGTCTTTTACTGCACGAAAGATCCGTATGAAGGATGATTTTCTGCTTAAATTTAGCAATTTCTTGTTTGTTAACTTTTACAGTTTATATCCATCATAAGTTGCTCTCATGGAAGGAGTCTGATTTGGCCACATTTAATGGGATATTGAACATGTCAATGATGAAATTATGAAATGTTCTTTTGGTTTAACCTATGAGAGATTGCCTGTGACTGGTTCATTCAGATGCTAATAAGACAAACTTCATGAAAGAGTATTCCCCACTTGTTTGAGGAAAGATGGACAGAATGGATAGACAACTTGACTTGTTGCGCAGGACAGAAATATTTATTTTTCTCATTCAGTTGTTTAGTTACTAGACATTTATGGTGGAAACAATGTGCTAACCAGAAATAAATTTGTAGAATATATGGAAAAGGAATGGTTGTTAAGGATCTTGCTTGCATGATTATGGAGTTATCAAAACTACATGCTCACGAGGGATGGGTCACTGTTGGATGTGGATTATTACCAATCTGTTGGCTTACAAATATCTGTTAATTGGCTTTTGGGTAAGGAAACTTGACTAGGACAACAATGGTTCTCAGAAGTTATAGCGAACTTTCATGATATAGTTAGTGAAACCTGGTTTTATCTATGCTTGAATGCTGAGGTCGACTGAGAATTATGTTTTTGGATGCTTGCTTGTAGAATTCACATGTGATTTTATCATTCTCAAAATCCTTGAAGCTTTATATGGTGTAAACTAAATGTGGGACACATTTATATAGACATCTGGTTCATGGAGATCTAGTTCACGCTGTGTAAGCAAAATGTCGACTGATTCATAGTGTCTTGGTATTTTCCTTGCACCAGTATCACATGATTTTTAATGCTGGACAGAAGGTTCAGTACCTATATTTGCTATAGGACTGTTGGTACTCCTCTTCTCACCAGTGATCATTGACTGATTCATATTTTTTTTTCGTGCTTATTTTGTTATTTATCTAAATTTCATTGATATGGATGCCGTCTCATGAAAAGTTATTATTCTCATTTTTGTCAGTCATTGGCTCATTTAAGTAGGTGAGGTACTTTTTGCTTTAATTATATCCGCAGTTCCAGCAGGCACAAGGGGGCGCCTGGAGTCTTTCCTATCTGATCTGCAAGAGAAGTTCTTTAAAAAGAGCTTATCTCTTAGGGAAAGACTAAAAACCCTAAGATCCATTAATGCATGAAAGTGAAAAGTCATTCCTTCTTTTTCCGGTATGCCACAACACCCACACTATTGTCGATGGTCCAATCTCAACCCCAGAAATTCAATAAGAAAAAATTCCTACAAGGGCATGTGGCATGTAAGAGATTATTAGCAGATTCAAGTATTGGGAACTTATCTTAATTTGTTGTGGTTTCTTCTGGGACAAACCTTTTAATCTTCAGAGAGCTTGTCATAAGCATCAAATTTTGCTTATGTACTTGCTGGTGTTTTTATGGCTACCGGTAAATGAGATGCGTTTAGTGAAAAAGGGAGAGCCATCCATATATACTGCGTTTTTAGAGGAAATCAGGAACATTTAGGCAGATGCTTTACTCTCCTCTCGCTGTTGTGCAAATTTATAAGGGCATTTGTTTGACTTTTATCATGTAAGTTATGTAACATTTTGAATCCAGTCCCACTCCGTACATGGTCTCTGACCTGTTTTGGGCGCCGACTGCCCGCAATACTAGTAGGATTTTTCGACTAATCTACCCTTGCCTTAAGTTCTCTCTTAGCATTTGTCTGCTTCGCTTTCGGAGCTTTCGGCTGAATTTGTTAGTAAATATCGTTTCCGTGGCCCATTAGGATATGCGCACTTCTGAGTATTTATGAATTTGCATACAGTCTTTGTTTGGGACAATCTGCAACTGAAATTTATCTTTCTCCTTCCCCTTTTTCTCAATTAAAAACTAGATAATCTTTAGTTTATTCGGCCGTTGTTCAACAACTTCAATTGTCGCTCTCTACTATATAATTTAATACTGTGACAATTTGATGATTCTTTTTCTACTCCTGAATCTATTGTATCTCATGACGGTTTACTTTTTTGTTTCTTTTTAAAATTGTTATAGAGACTTACTATTGTTTTTGGAAACTATCTTGAATGAAATAATGTTTTCTTATACTGATTTAATTTTCCTTTGTGATAGGTCGATCGAAGGTACAGGCAGTACTACCATCAGATGCAGATAGTTGTGTCATCCTTTGATGTGATAGCAGGGTGTGGAGCTGCTAAACCATATACAGCACTTGCCCTTGAGACGATTTCTCGACACTTCCGCTGCTTACGAGATGCTATTAATGACCAAATTACTGCAACTCGCCGAACTCTTGGAGAGCAAGATACTGGCGGCAATAAGGGTGGAGGAATATCTCGTCTCCGCTTTGTTGATCAGCAGATCCGTCAGCAGAGGGCTCTTCAACATCTTGGTATGATGCAACAACATGCCTGGAGGCCGCAGCGAGGTCTACCTGAGAGCTCAGTATCTGTTCTTCGAGCTTGGTTGTTTGAGCATTTTCTTCATCCGTATGGCTCTCAGCTCTGCCTTGATCTTTTATTTTTCTTTTCGAGAAAATATTTTGGTCTAAAGTTTTCTGGTTTTCATGTTCAATAGTTATCCTAAGGACTCCGACAAAATTTTGCTGGCGCGGCAGACTGGATTAACTCGAAGTCAGGTAATAATAGGAAGAAAAAACATAAAATAGGAGATATCTGTTATTAGCATTATCATAATTTGCTTTATTCATTTTGCAATTGCTGATCTTTGATGCATCACTTGGATAGGTTTCTAATTGGTTTATCAATGCGCGAGTGCGGCTCTGGAAGCCGATGGTTGAAGAAATGTACAAGGAAGAGTTTGGAGACGCCGAGGTGGACTCAAACTCTTCGTCAGAGAATGCCTCCAGAGCAGCGAAGAATGATTCCAAGGTGTCGGACGACAGGAGGGAGGAATCTCAGCAAAACTCCAAGCCTGCAAACTCTGATGTTGAGATGTCTGGATCCATGACCGGGACCAGCTTTCAAAATGTCGCTCATGGAGAAGATGACATGGACTATGTTGGGATGAAATTGAGAGGAGACCAAAGAGTGAATGTTGACGATTCAAGTTTTCTCCAGGACGCATTTGTTCAGTCAGACGGAAGTAGCAGTGCAAAGTTTATGACCACAGATGCAGCATACCAGCAAATGGCCGAGTTGGGGAGGTTTGGGAGCGGCGGAGGGGTGTCCCTGACATTGGGTTTGCAACACTGTAACACTGGTGGCCTATCCATGTCTGGGGGGAATCATCACAGTTTCATCCCCATGAGGGGCGACGAAATGTACGCTGCAGCCACCTCCCTCGGACCTGAGACTACCGATTACGACTGCATAGATCCAGGAAACAGAAGTCGCAGGTTCAATTCATCGCATATGTTGCATGATTTTGTAGCCTAAAGTCGACAAGGCTTTGCATTCAAAACCGGGTGGGAAGTTGAGATTTTCCTTCGGGGAAGGAGTAACACCAATAATAGCTCTGCTTGAGAGTCTTGAGCTAATGTTCTTGACATGCACCCACCCAAGAAAAGATTGAAAAACACAGTCAGTATGATTGTAACTATGGATATTCATATATAACACAGTTGTAATATAAATATAGCAAGATATTGGTGGGAAGGTAGCAGCAATATTTGTATAGAGATTGACATCATATATATTTTTTTTCACCTTGTGTAATATTTTGAAGACAATTTGTACGATCACTTTGATTAGTGGTATCAAAGGGAAAGGCATCATCTCCTTTTGAATTGGAGGCTGTGTTTGTGTATACAAGGGAGAGAAAATAAGACTAAAAAGGGCTTCTATGTTGTGCAGGAGCTGTCTTTCAGTTGTATATCATTCATATCACAAGCAATTTGGGTGAACTAATGTATCACCAAAATAATATTACAATTGGGTTTGGATGGCCGCCCAAGAATGACACCTAAACGTGGATTAGTCAGTATAATTGGTATTACTTATGTTATGACATTCAAATACGTGTTTACTCAAATATGAATTAATCGATACAATTAGGGCCAAATATCAAAAAGGACTTCAACAACTCAAATCACATAAATGGTATGTGTTCAAACTAAATTGTTAGACTACTCTTTCTCAAAATTTAAAAATTAAAAATTAAAAAAAAAATGTTAAAACTACCCATTAAACTTGTAATGAAGAGAAGTAGATAAGCCTTGGTAGTGGATGAGCGTGATGTGGAGATATGTGTTCCAAGTGTGCAACAAGTGCTCCCTTTCTCTCTTTTAAGAACTTGCACTCTATGAAACAATCTTCTCTTCTTCTTTGGTGATTTCACCCATCTATCTCAATAGACTTAACACTTGAAAGCCATCTCTCTCTGCCTACCTAGTGTACATAATTCATGTCATGAAAGCAAGATTCAAGCCCCTTTTGACAAACCAACAAGCAACAACAACAACAACAACAACAATCAGTCATGGCACCAGCCCTTCTCCACCCCATGTCTCCCCTCCCACACCCAACAACACCAACTCCAAGAAAAACCTGTTATTTTTTCTCTCAGATCCCAAACCTCCACACCATCTCACTCACAAAGGGGTTTTCAAGGGTTTTAGCTTCTACCCAGATCACAATTCCTTCAAAGGAGACTGTTTTCACCCTACCCACTTGGAGACATGCAAGGAATGACCCCAGAACCAGAGATCTCAAGCTCAATGAGGCATTTCTGTATATGGAACACATGGTGGATAAGGGCCACAAGCCTGACGTGTTTCAGTCCACTCAGTTGTTGTATGACCTTTGCAAGGCTAACAAGATCAGAAAAGCTACAAGGGTAATGGAGTTTATTATCTGTTCAGGTACTATTCCTGACGCTGCTTCTTGTACTTTCTTAGTGAATAATTTGTGCAAAAGAGGGAACGTTGGACATGCAATGCAATTAGTTGAAAAAATGGAGGAATGTGGATGCCCACCTAACACTGTTATATATAATTCACTTCTTAGAGGGCTTTGTGTTCAAGGGAATTTGCATCAAAGTTTACTGCTTTTAGATAGGTTGATGCATAAGGGGCTTGTCCCCAATGTCTTCACATACTCTTTCTTGTTAGAGGCTGCATATAAGGATAGAGGGGTTGATGAGGCAATGAGGCTGTTGGATGAGATAATTGCGAAAGGGGGTAGGCCTAATTTGGTTAGCTACAATGTTTTGTTGACGGGGTTGTGCAAGGAAGGGCGAGTTGAAGAGGCGATCGGGTATTTCAGGAGTTTGCCGACAAAGGGTTTTGATCCCAATGTAGTTAGCTATAATATTTTGTTGAGGAGTTTGTGCCACCAAGGGCGATGGGAGGAGGCGAATGTGCTTTTGGCTGAGATGGTTGGTGAGGACCGTTCTCCATCGCTGATTACTTACAATATACTGATTGGTTCACTTGCAAATCATGAGCATACTGATCAGGCCCTGCAAGTTTTGGAGGAGATGGTGAGGAGTGGATTCAAACCGAATGCTGCAAGCCATAACCCGATAGTTGCGCAGTTGTGCAGGGAGGGGAAGATAGATACTGTAATTAGGTGCCTAGAATATATGATTTATCGACACTGCAGTCCCAATGAAGGGACTTACAACGGGCTAGCTGTGCTTTGTAAAATGGGAAAGGTGCAGGAGGCCTTCTTCATAATCCAAACCCTTGGAAATAAACAAAAATCTTCGATGTCTGACTTCTACAAATATGTTATAATGAGCTTGTGTAAAAAGGGAAACACTTGTGCAGCATTGCAGCTCTTATATGAGATGACCAAAAACGGGTTTGTTCCTGATGTATACACTAATTCGTCTTTGATCCGGGGTCTTTGCTTGGAGGGAATGCTTGATGAGGCAATGGAGATACTTAGCATGATGGAAGAAAATAATTGTGCCGATATTGACAATTATAATGCCCTTATCCTTGGGTTGTGTAAAGCTCAAAAAACAGATCTCTCCTTTGAAGTTCTTGAGGTGATGATCGAGAAGGGTTACATGCCTAACGAGACAACTTACACCATCCTAGTGGAAGGAATTGCCCACGAAGAAGAAATTGAGATGGCTGCCGAGGTTCTAAGAGAATTATATGCAAGAAATGTTATGAGTCGGGATACTGTAGAGAGACTCGTGATGCAATATGACTTGGACTAAGTAGCTCTTAATGAAGCTCAGGTTGTGAAGATACAAAGAATAGCCAACTTCCAAGCTGCCCAAGCGCAAACAATCTTTATTATATGTCACGTACAAGCAACTAGACTTTTAACTTTTCTCTATCGACACAGGAGTCTAACTTTTGATGTATGTGAAATGCCAAGTTTAAAAGAGGAGCTAATTTTAATTTTATGACTGATAAATCTTGAACGTGGTCGGACATGGAAGATAGAGTGTCAAGTTTGCTAGGTACGTGAGTTCATGTTCCTTAATGCTTCTATTTCAATTTTGTGAATAGGCCTTGTATCAGTGCCCTGCATCTGTATTTTTTGCCTTCAGTCAACCTTAAGGCCTGTAGCATTCATTCTTAATTGAACAGTACAAATTCAGTCCTCAATCTTGTTTGCTCCTCAATCTAGTTTGCTGTAATTCTTTTTTTCAGAATTGTTCTCTTCCAATCTGATAAATATATAATGTTGACATAATTAAAAGGTTTTCGTGAGTGAAAGTTTAGAGATGTAATATCAATTTTCAAAAACTAAAGATTATGTTTTAGTTGAAAAAGATGAATTGCCTTCTTTGCATGACCCAATTTTGCATAGAATTGCAACGACATATCAGTTCAACAGTGTTGTAAATTTAAGAAGTACTGCCGCTTTTGCATCAGTAAAAGTTACTCCTATAGTCCTATGATTTGGCTTCCATTCTTTGACAGCATATATCATCAATAGCTTCTCTATTAGCTGAAAGATATGCTTAAACTTTAAATCACTATCCAACAAGCCTCAATTCCAAACTAGTTGGGTCAGTTCAACTCACTATCTACTAAAACAATTTTGACTGGAGAGCGAATTAAGAAGGTTGCTGAAATCAGATTATTCAACAACCATTGCAGAGGCTGCAGTAGTAGAGATTTGAGGGTAGTGTAGCATGGAAAACTGATAATTGTTATGTTGGTTAGAGAAGCTCTATGAAGCTGCAAAACCAAAACATAGCTGCATCAATAAATTTAACATTGACAAGAGGTGGAAGCTTAAATTTGCAAAAAACAGTCCCATGTGGAAAAAAGAATGTGCATGAATTGCATCTCCTTTTCATCCTTTCTTTGTTGAGAGACAGTGATGGTCATTCTTATAGAGAAATATTTTTATTGTCGATTTTCTGTGTTCTACATTTTTTTTGCTTCGTACATAATCAATGAAAAATTCCAAGGCGCTCATTTAATTGTCTTGAGTTGCGTTTATATCTTTTAAGATGGTTAGATCTTCGTCAGCAACCTCCTAACTTGTATGAATGTCAATCTGCTGCTTGCGCTAACTACCAATGTTCAAGAGACTGATTCTTTCTGCTGGTATTAAGGCAAGCCTCTCTACTCCTATTTGGGGCCCTTGCTTAACTGTTAACAATATAAAATAAAAATAAAAATACAGCAATGAGATTAACACATCAAAATAGGGTGTTGGTTGTGTCCTTTTATGGGATTTAGATGTGGGGCATACACACCACATCGGTTGTTGTGCATTCTATTGTGACATAGTGTTGTCATTCTAGTATTTCCCAAAAAAAAAGACAAAAATTCTTCTGACCATATGACGGTCGACTGACGACTAATGTCTTACTACACAAATTGACAGAGGTAACGGTAGCTGATTAATGTAATGACCCAAAAATTCATGTTATTTTTGTGTGATGACGTTTACTATCGATGTATACTCCAGTTTGTGTGATACGACGGTGATGTCAGGTTTTGAGTAGAGTTCGTCTCAAAAAAAAAACGTGATGAATGGGTATCGGCGAACGAAATACGGGTACACGAGTCCGAGAAAAACATATTTACAAACTGGGCATTAAAATTTGAAGCAAATACATAATAATTCAGTTGAGTTAATCGTTAAACTTTCTATGAAATTAAAGAAATCAAGGACTTTTAAGAATAAAAATTAAGGAAATCAAGGGACACATTCTGTCATGTTTATCTGGTTCCACCATTAATGAGCAAGTGAAAGGTGTTGCTTATATATCATGATACGAGCAATAATTGGTACGCTCTGTTCTGATGATCTGATTTTGGTGGGCTCTATTCTTATAGAGTAGTACCCTAACATCACAACCCTAAGAGGCGCCAACAACAAATCCAGATCGAGCCACCTTCTACATCCTCCAAATTCGAACACCGAAATCGTTGGAGCAAAAAAACTGGTTATGTCCGATTTACTTTTGAACCACTGGTTCACACAAAAAAATGGTTACGTGGCAAATGAACCAGCCACTTGGAACTTTTGTTTGCCACATCAATGACATTTAACCATTCGAACGGGGAAAGACGCACTCTTGCCAAAGTTTAGGGATCAAATGTGCACTTTTGAAAGTTAAGGGACCAAAAGCAAAATAAACTCAAAGTTCGAGGACCAAAAGATAGGTTTTATCTTATTTTAAAGCGAACTTACTTATTTTAAAGCGAACTTGCTCATTTCGTATAAGGACGCAGCCTGATCCGATAAATGTAAATTTAAACTTATATGTTAAATTATTGGTTTTTAAGACTCGTGGATATAAGGTTTAAATGGTTGAAGCGTCACTTGTCAAAAGACAAGGTTTGGGCCCTTTGGGGAAGTCGTGAGTACGATTTCGACGAAAAAAAAAAAAAAAAAAAAAAAAAAAAAAAAAAAAATCGAATAAGGTTGGGTCATTATATTGGGCAACATTGGGCAGTCAGTTCGTATTGGTTTAAGTAAAATTCGTCCTCGTAACTAAATTTTTTAATCCGCCCCTGCTAGCCAGAGAATAGTATTCCTATTGAACTTGAACCATACTAAAATAATTACCAAGGTTCAGAGAATTTTGCCCCCCTTTAGCTTAAGTCGAATCTAGTTGAGCTCACCTTCGATCTTCGAAACTAAAGGTAAAATTAATGATCGTCAATCTCATGGAACAAGGAACATAATGAGATCTATCCTTGAGAACTTGTGGACTGTGCGATCTTCAAGTATTAATTAAAGTGGATCAACACCATTATTGATCACCACGTTATCCAATATCTATGGTCTTAACAGCATCAATTAACCTCCCCTGCTTACAAAACCCATCCATCACAAGTGAACACATCAGGAGCAATCCCAAACTTCTTCCTACAATTCTTAAACTGTATATACGCATAAATGTAAGGAGCAGGTGGGGTATAGATTGAAGTACTAATCAAGACGAAAAAACACTAGTTGATTTCCATTTTATTCTGAGCCAACATACACAAAATAATATATAGTACTTAAGGAAATAATCTCTTCATCACAAAAAAGAATACAAAAATACATAAAAAGAGCATACAAAAAGAAGTAGAAGAATGCAACTTGAATTTGCGGGAGTCCTAGTCCTAGATGTTAATGTGGTTGTATTGGGAATGAGAAGCAGCAAGTAGGGCAGCTCCAATGCCGGAGCCGTCATTGGCATGCTTGATGAGTACTCTGCTTGAAACCTCCTTTCCAAGCAATTGTTGGAGCGTGGTCTCTAAGGAGTGGCGAAACTCGGAATAATGCTCGAAGAGGCCACCGTCCACTGCTATCACAGTCGTCTTCTGCTCATCATCTCCTTCTTTGATCACTTTATCTCTTCCTAATTTCTTCAAGATGCCTAGGATAGCTGCTGCCGAGAGACGAGCACCACGCGTAGCAACAATGCTGCATAGCTCAATAACAGCCTTTCTCGTCTCCAGGGACGTACTACTTATCTCTAATGTATCCTTTAATTTGTTGGCCACGACTTTGAGATCAGGTGATGAATCATGATGCATGGCAGACACCTCTGGAGTTGTTAATATGAATGGAATCTTGAGTTTTGGTGGAACAACATCGCCGAAAAAAGCAGCTTCCTCAGCCATTCTGCATAGGACTCTCCGAACAATTTCTCCCAAGTACATTCCAGAGATGATTTTCTCGAAAACATGATCTCCAGGGTTTAGACTCTCGGCATCTAGTGCTTGATCGTACTCTGTTATAGGAAGATGCGACGACGTGAAGCTGCCCCACTCCATGTTGATAACCATCTCTTCAGATTGCGCAATACCCTCTTGCGCGTATTTGGGAATTGCATCTACTCGCTCAACATAAGCTGCATTTGTTCCAGTACCCAAAATTACCGCGGCAACAACATCACCACCACCATCATTATCATTCACATTCACATTCAAGTATTTACCTGCGGCCAATGTACCAATTGTATCATTTACAAGAGCCGCCACGCGCATGTCGAGTCCTTTTCTTTCCATAGCTTTCGCCAACTCCATCACCACATCTCGACCAACCGCATCCGCTATAGAAAACCCTTTTGTCCATCTCATCAGAGTGCCGGAATTAATCGATGTTTGCTTCACCGGGAATGAAAAGGTAAAACCCAGCTCTCTCTTTTTACCACCTTCACCTTCACCTTCTCCTTCTCCTTCACCTTCCGTGCCAACAAATTTTGCCAGTTCGTCAGCAATGAAATCAAATAGTTGGTCGGAAGTTCCAACCATCAAATTTGGCGGTATGGACACCTCCATAAATTCTTGCTTAACAACGCGTCCTTCCTTTCCCCCCAACTGAACACGCAATACACGAAAGTTTGTTCCCCCAACATCCAACCCATAAAACACTCCACACTCATCCCCGGTTGGAAGATTATCAACATAGCTAACCAGCATCTTCAGCTCGCTTCCTCCCTCCGACGCAAGACCCGCTTGCATCTCATCTTTCATCGCATTCGCAATCTGTCTCAACTTCCCATTCGGGGTCTCACACTTCTCCTTCAACTCCCTCAATATCTCCATTGCTCCACAATTCCCCATTGTGACTAACAAACAGAAGGATCAAATAGTCTCTGAACTAATAAAAAAGAGTAATCAACAAAGAATTGATGCACGAATCAGTGGGAGGGAGGGGGGAGGATTTATATACAGATGTAAAGATCGAATTGAAGCGGAGTTGTAGTTGTAGTTGGATTTGGATTTGGATAAGCTTAATAGTACGCGGAGCACTAAATAAACCCTCACGCGGTAAATCTTGAATCGTAATTTCCGTTTTTTTCACAACTTTCGCGGGTAAGAGAGGGCAGAGAGACGCACGTGAGGACACGTGTCGGAATTTCAACGACACGCTGTGTTGATCTACAAAGGCTTTTGATCTGTTCCGATGCAACTCAAACACAAAAAGGGCTCTGGTTTTGATCTTGATTTGGTGGTGATGATTGCTCTGCCTGAAGATCTGTGTTTGAAGATATTGTGTTTGTTGGATCACCCGAATCTCGCTGCAGCCCAACAAGGTCAGACTCAGACACCATAAATCCACCCAATTCAATCTCTCTTTTTTGGTTTTAGTTTATGGGATTATTGATGTTGTTGTGTTTTGGTTCAATTATGGGATTGATTGCAATTTCTTGACCCGAATCATGCTAATTCTTTGGTTTCTAGATCTGGGTATTCTTAGTTGTAAATTTGTTGGAATATTTAATCCCAAATAGAAAATATAATAAAAGTTGGTGTGGTATATAAGTGGTGTAGATTTAATCGTACACGTGTGCAGGGCCCGACACTCTCTGGCCGATAGATTTCTGTAAAATTAAATCATTTGGTTTGTTGAAACAGATTTTTTTTTTTTTTTTTTTTTTTTGGGCTTAGTGTGCAGGAAATGGAGGGTGCTAGCCTCTGATAATAAACTGTGGTGCAACTTGTTTAAGGACAGGTGGGGAGAAGGGCAAGCTGCCTTCTTTGCTCCACCTGATGATTGTAAATCTTGGAAGAATGTGTATGAAGTCCAAGATCGCTGCGACAGGGTTGGATTGTGAGTTCAACCATATTATTCATTTTTCCTTCATTGTTATATTGGTCTATTAACTCCTATGTTTTATTAGTAAGTCGGTGCTACTTGTGATTGCATTGTTGATTTATGAGTCTATGACCAAGGTGTCTCTATTGACATTTGAAACAACTCATCCAGGGCCTACTTTTTTGTTGTTTCACATGTACCTCAAGCACAAGTTTTTGAACTTCATAACTTTCCGAGACATCTTTTATAGTGCAGAGAGTGTTTCCAGTGGATAGTCAGCTTAATCCTAGACACCACAATGTCCAAAAAAAAATCTATATTGACTGGCAATAATAAGGAGTCTATATCAACTCAAAAAATAAATTAATAAATAAGGAGTCTATATCTATCGCAGCTTCATCAATACTTACGTGTAATCCTAAATTGTAAATGTTTATTGCAGTGATGTGCATTGCCTTTGAAGTTTCATCTCCATTTCTAACTTAAATTGTTCCTACCAATGATAGGATGTGGCATGAGGTGTTACAAACCTCCATGGATCAATATGTAGTTATTTATCATATTTCCTTATGACGGACCCTTGAACTGGGTACTAACTTCTTCAGTGAATCATTAAATGATTTCAGAGCTGGAGAAAGACATCTTTTCTTATGTTATTCAAAAGGTTTTTTTTTCATAAACTACTTATCTATATAGTTTTTGTTGATGATACATTAAGTAGGCCTTCCATTTTTTATTTTTTATTTTTTTTGTTTTTTTCGTTTACAATCCTTGATCCAAGACATTAGACGTCGAGCCCTAGGCCCCAACCTTGCTTTCCGCAAGTGATGCCTCATCCATCTAACTCGAGTAGAGATACTTTGGGAGGCCTTACGTGTTTATCCAATATGACCACCATCAATGGAGGAAACTCCTTGGCATAAGTAGATTAAGTTTTATTACTCAATTTACATTGCAGGGGCTTGAAGATCATCAGAGAAGGTTCTGACTATTACCTCGTTCACCAAGGCGAGATACTACGTTACTTGGGCTCTAGGAACTGCGGTAGAAAGAGACTCAGTAGTCACTCCAACACACTAAACGGATCCACTCTCGACGACTCCACAAAACCTCTATTGGAACCATGCATAAGCATTCTCGACAAGATCCTTTTCATCATAGGTGACTTGGAAGTTGCCACAAGCAGTGCAAAGCGAAAGCGAGTGTCCGAACCGCACACCACAGACTGAAAAATAGCTCTTTGTACACAACATGAGCTCTGTACATAAGACTGTAACATTCATTTGAGATGGAGATAATCTCAAAAATTGTTGTATGTGATCTCTTGATCCCAAAACTTTCTTGTACTAGTTTCAGTGTTGATTAATATATTATTATTGCGCTTGCTTCACTGTAACATGTTGGAGTACCACAAGGCATCATTTGCCAAGATCAAGATTTGGAGAGTTTGTAGGTTTGCTTCCTGTTAAATCATTAAACACTATAACATTACCACAACGTATTGTAACCAGAAAAATAAACTATTCCTTCCGGTCAATAATATAAGTCGTTCTAGCAAAAACTCTTTGTTCAAAATTGGAAGTCATTTTTAGAATTCGACAATGTATTTATTGTTTTCTTACTCCTTTTACCCTTATGCAATCCTAATATTTATGATTCTTCAATTCTTCATTTCATTTAATGTCAAAGGGCATATATATAAATTATACTTATAAACCTTAAACGACTTACATTTTTAATGCGGCGGTAGTAATAAATAAAAAAATAAAATAAAATACCATAACGTATATATATTCGCCATATAGGCCTCAATCGGTGGGTACTCAATAAGTCTTCATTTGTCTATGAAGCATTTCTTCAAACACCTATCACACAGTGTCAAACACCAAAAATCTCTGCTTTGTTGAAATGGGTGAGCTAGAAAAACCGGAGAAAGACGATCGACAATGGGAGAAAGCCATCGCAGGAGCAGTCGCCGGATTCGCAACGGTGGCTTCTCTGCACCCTCTCGACGTCGTTCGCACTCGCTTTCAAGGTCAGTCGATCAATTCATCAAACACGTTGTCTTCAAAGTTCCCATTTTTTAGATTGATTGAAGTCCAATTGCTTTGATTTTGATGACCAGTTAACGACGGAAGAGCGACTAGCCTCCCACTCTACAAGAACACTGCGCAGGCGGTCTTCGCCATCGCTCGCGCTGAGGTTCGTGGATCATTTTGGCTTCTAGGGTTTGCAATTCTTTGTCTCACAATGCTTTTGATGTTTTTAGGGTTTGAAGGGTTTGTATGCGGGTCTGTATCCAGCAGTTCTGGGATCGTCGCTTTCGTGGGGTTTATACTTCTTCTTGTAAGTGATTTCTTGTGTTTTTATGGTTTTGATTTCAAAACCTAGGTATGAACTATCTTTAGTGATGATCTACTGTGTCAAGTTTGGATTTTTATTTTTATTTTTTTATTATTTTTTATTTTTACTTTCTTTTTTTTAGCTATGGCAGAGCCAAAGAGAGATACTCAAAGGGAAGAGCAGAGAAGTTGAGTGCTGGGGTGCATTTGATTTCTGCAGCTGAAGCAGGTGCTTTGGTTAGTACTAAATTGTAATTGAACTGGGTTTTAGATAGTGAAGTGTTGAGATTCATTATATGTGCTTGACAAGGCAATGTGAATGGTATTATGTTCAGGTATGCTTGTTTACGAACCCGGTTTGGCTTGTTAAAACGCGATTGCAGCTTCAAACGCCGCTTCAACAAAGTCAGCCGTACTCCGGCTTCCATGGTTGGTTCCATTCCATTTCTTATGTTTGAATTATTGAATATTTGCTGTTGCAGATGTTGAACATGTTGGGCCCCATCTGGGCACACGCCTAATCTCCGTTAGTTCAGATATTGTCCTCAACTTAACCACCTCAACATTAGATGTGGGGTTTTACTCCAAAAGGCCTCGGTGCTATGAGATGAAACATCCACTCTTAAGAACTTCTTCAAGAAGCCATAGATAACCAATGTGGGACTAAACTTTTTCGGTCCACACATCCCAACAGAATATTATTTTTTCTGTGAGTTATATGATGAATATGGAGATTTATGACCCCGTAGTATAATATAACCATGGAATTCCTGAAGCCATTTAGTTTACCTATCTACCGCGATGTATTTATATCCATTCGCAAATTTTTTGCTAGAGAATCTAAATAGATAATGGAGTAGACATCCTGGCAAATTACCCGTACACCATTTCAGCCGGGGTGCTACTGGAATTTCATTTTGCCGACCTGCATAGTTTAGAACTGTTCAATCTCTATTAATTGATTACATTTTCTGGAGGCAAGCGGCTAAAATATCTTTTACAAACAACTCTATCTTTTTCTGGCACGATCATTGGTTACAAACAATTCTTCTGATATGAATCCTTATGTTTTTTTCTGCTGCCGAGCTTTTTTGTATTTTAGTTTGGTGTTTATTTGTTCATAAACTTTCATAAAAGAATGAATGGATTTTCGTTTTTGAATCTTGTCTATTGCGGAGTTATTCTTCTCTTATAACCAAAGAATTCATGGTCCCAAGATGCGTCTATTAAAGCTCATTACCTAAAACTTAACGACCACCGCCTGCTCTGCACTACATACTTGATTCCATTCTCAATATATTCGTGCTATTTGGGTAATTTTTGAATCCATAATCTTGAGCTATCCAATTCAGATGCCTTGAGGACCATTGTGAAAGAAGAAGGATGGCGTGCACTATATAGAGGGTTGGGACCAAGTCTTTTGCTCGTAAGTTGCTCACCTATTCCATGTAGTTAGATCCAGATCCTGTGTGGGTATGTTAGTAGGATGATATTTCCCTTTCCATTTCTCAAGTTGTTATAGCTTTACCATACCTATTCATTCTTTTCGAAAATAATTCTATTTGCCATTTCTTTGATAAAGTTAGGAATTTTGAATTTAAATGTAAAACTTGATCTGGAGTGCTGCACTTTTTTTCTTTTTTTTTTAAAAATCTACACACGCTCAATTGTTTCAGATATTGCATCAGCAGGTTTCTCACGGTGCCATTCAGTTCACTGTTTATGAGGAGCTTCGGCAGCTTCTTGTTGGATTTAAAAACAGAGGAAAAACTACTCACGACTCTGATAAATTACTGGTAAATCATTGTGTTTTTTCTTGTTATAGAGAACTTTACTTGCCGGGCTAAGACAAGTCGAAACTTATATCGCACTATTGATGTTACGAAATTCAAAAACCTTGTGATTGCAAGTTTTGGCATGCTCAAGTAGTCGGCTTGGCCTCACCTTGCTGATGTTTGATGTTCATAACAGATAGTCCCATCTCAATTTGAATGAATACTCTTTTTGTCACTATTTTATACCCTTATGCTTTCGACAGAATTCAGTTGATTATGCAGTGCTGGGGGCATCCTCTAAATTAGCTGCCATGCTTTTCACATATCCTTATCAGGTAAGTTAACCTTTCAATATTCCAGTTTGTATTATTTTCTCTCAGCGAATGTTTTAGAACTCCTCGGAGTGTCCTTTGCTTCATTTCCTTTTTCTCTTTTGCTATTCCAGGTGATTCGAGCACGGCTTCAGGTATTGCATATTTCCGTCCTTTAACTATATGCACTTTGTACCCTTTTGGTTCCTTAAACAGTTGAAAACTGAAATTCGTCCAGTGAGAAATACCTTGAGCTACACTAGCATGCTTGATGATCTTTCTAAAAGTATTCAGCACTTGTATTTGTTGAAGAGACACAAAGGCGCATTATTTGTTGAAGAGACATAAAGACGCAGGGTTTATTCTGCTCCTCGACCTGGTGTTGATAATAGTAATAATGTCTCAATGTTCCTTTGCAGCAACGGCCCAGCAGCAGCAGACTACCAAAATACAAGGATACATGGCACGTCCTGAAGGATACTGTACGGTAAGACCACTTTTTCTTCTTGATCTACAACTGCAAGCCTATATAAATTTAGTTGGGGTTGACTACATCACATGGAGTCATTTTCACTCAGCCCGGTTTAATACAGTGGATGATGTGATTTCATAATCCTTTTAAATCTGTCTTCATACTTCAGGATGAGCTAATTCTAATTTATAAGCCTCTAAAATTGGCTTGTTCCAAGCTTCTGATTCAAGCATTATATCCTGAGCTAGTGTAAACAATTGTAAAACTTCTTGTCTAATGCCAAAAATATTTACTATTACTGTACCAAAATTTTGCTAAAAAACATTTCTTTTATCTTCTGATATGGATCTTAAACATCTTCTGTTGGTGGTTGGCTACAGATACGAGGGCTTTCGAGGATTCTACAAAGGCATCACACCTAACCTGTTTAAGAACGTCCCTGCTTCTTCCATAACTTTTGTTGTGTATGAGAATACACTCAGCTTACTAAGACAAAGAAGGTTGGAATAGAACGTAACATTTTTCTTTCCTTCCATTCGTTTGTCATTTACAAGTTCATTTATTCTAGTGCTCAAACGATCCACTAGGAGGAAAATTTTGAACAGTTCATGTCATAAAGTTTGATAATGAAATACGAAGCCAATTCTTTCAATGACTTTGGTACAATTCATGTTGAAAAATGGGAAGATTAGTCATCATCTTGAAATTCATTGGTTTTGCTGCATAGAAACAATGCACAGATGTACTAACAATTATTTTTTCCTTCACATTTATATTGAAGGAACAACAATTGTAATAACGGAATATAACAACAACAACAACAAAGCCTCAATTCCAAATTAAATGGAATTGTAACAACGGAATGTGCAAAATTTTTCGGAATTCACTCTTCATACTTGTTGATCCATCTTTGTTCTCTCACGGTTGGAGCGGTACCAGGAACTCTTCATTCAAGGCCTTTCAAAGCTGTCAAACTATAATGCAGAGTCAAATTGCCATCCTTCGTAAAGTGGTGCCCCTGTAAAAGTTGATACGGAACAATTTCAAAATGCAAGGTTTTATTGAACCAGGCCAGCCTAATAACGTTGTAAGTTTCAGCAATGACAAAATTAGGAAACATGTAAATTCAATTAGGACTTGAGGAAATATACTTACCATAGATTAGCTCAACTTGAAACATCATGGGATTCCACTTTCCCGAACTTCCTCAGTGCTAAAGCATAAATTGATTTTCTCTTCACAGATGTTCCCTCAGCCACCAATTTCACTGCCTATATAAACATGACTATAGTCAGACAATAACTTCCGAACCAATGGAACAGTTGAGGAGTCGTATAACAAGCACGAGAAATACTAGTCATCTAAAATACAAGCAGCGTGAGCCCCCCCTTTGACACATTCATTATGCAGAAAATAATGTTTCGTAAGAGGTAAGTTAGGATTGAATCAGTTATATTGTGACGTTCTAAATGCACAATCGAACAATTTTCTTCGAAATGGTAATTATAAAATAAACAAGTTAAACAACAAGAAATATTCTGCTTTCTATCTCTTAGACCAAAGCAGAGAGAACTTTCCGTCGGGCATACATAACAAGCCAATTAAATTGTGTAATACTCATCAAATCTAGCACCTGAAGAAACAACTTACATTTGCTAAGATTAGATTCTTTTTTTCTACCAGAATTGTGGTAAATCACATGTACTATATTATAGCATGATAAGTAACTCAAAAAAGCGAAAAGATTTTTACCATGGACAGACAAAGATTTTTACCATGGACAGACTATGGCCATTATGGATTAATTCTCTCAATACATGCTCAAGTTGTTCTTCTGATGGAGTTTCAGCAACAGACTTTGGTTTGCCCTCTATCAGCAAAGTGATCTCTCCTTTTGGCTGTTGAGACAAAAATACTTCTTTTGCTTCGCCAAGAGTGCCCCGCCAAAACTAATGAGTTAAATATAGATTAGTAAATCAACAAGGACACAAGTAAGTGTGATGCAGTCAGAGATTAGCATGAGTTTTTTTTTTTTTACCAATATCAATGAGTATTTTCAAGAGAACGTAGTTTGTCAAGGAAAATGCTAAAGTAACCCACTATTGACAATTTTGTTCTTGAGGATAATGCTAAGGTTACCCACTACGACTAAAAAATTGTTAAAAAATAAAATAAATAAAAAAATCAAGGTGCATGCTCATAGGAGTGTCCGTAGTGACCTTCTGTAACATTCCTCGTTTGTCAATGGTGGTTTAGATACAAAAAACCCAAAATAGTTCCTTCATCTTTATTGGAAAAAAGTTAGTTCCTTCATCACTAATGGAAGTATGTATAACTTTAGAACAAATATTTTTAAAATAATAACCATTTCCATTAGCATAAAAGTATGTCAAAGCAAATAACTAGGAGAACTAACTTCCACAATTTCCGAGAAAAGAAGGTAAGGAATTATAGATACAAATGTATTGTTCTTACTCAATGGACTACCTCTTCATGCAGTTTTGTAATCTCCCGAGCTATGACACATCGCCTAGGAAGAAAACAATATGCAATATTAAAAATCCTAAAGAACAATTTTCTGTCTACATCAAAAATATGAAAGCCCCGTGTTTAATTAAACTACTATACACAAATTGGCAAGATATTCCAGTTTAGTTACATTAAGCAGACAAATACCTTGAATCTCCAAAATATACAGAAGTCTCTTCAAGAAATTGGTTAAGCTTGTGTGGGGGTACATAAAATATCTGAGTTACAGAACCATTGGAAGAAACCATCAATCTATCTTTCCTTGATCCGGCATGTTTAGGAAGAAAACCAACTGCGACATAAAATACGAAACGACAACTAATTTAACTCAACCAAACCTCATCATCCTCTATTCAAGTCTCTAATTAATGCATCATGAGAAAATTACCAAACGTGAATTCCTCCGTAGACAGACCAGAAGCGGAGAGAGCTGCAACCACCGCCGAAGGTCCGGGGATAGGAATGACGGGAATGTTTTCATTCACACACAGCTTTGCCTGCACATATACAATAAAGATGTATCAATACTAAAATATCCCAATTGCTACAATCACAACATTGTGGTTAATTGTATTATTTTTTCACAATGAGGCCCCCAAGGGCTGTGGTGTAGTGGTTTCGAAGAGACCCTTAGAGTACTCTGACTAAAGCAGAGGTGATTGGGTTCCATTTGCCTACTTTGACCTTGGAGGGATAAGTTGGTTCCAACATCAGACTGGTTTCAGCGGCGGTGGCTTAGATACCTTCGGCTATAAAAATAAGACTAACCAGTTCCATTCCAGGATCGCTAATAGCAGGCGTCCCAGCGTCGCTGATGAGTGCCACGACATCTCCTTCATACAGTCTCTTCAGTATGGCTTTCTCGCGTTGAGACTCATTGAATTTGTGGTAACTGAGCTGATGAAGGTCTAAACAACACCAGTAAGGCAAAACAGAAGATGAAAATGCAAACCCTAGGTAGAGTGAAGTAAATTCTTTACTCACAAGTGGAGTTTTGATGTTGTAGTGGTGAAGCAGCTTCCCTGAATGCCTTGTGTCCTCCGAAAGTATCACATCGGCTGTTCTCAGCACGCGCAACGCACTGTAGATGATGAACAAACTTCAATCAAATGATTCAAATTGTCAGATGGTTTGAAACGAAGAACGCGCGCGACGTACCGCAGAGTGATGTCCTCGAGATTGCCGATTGGCGTTGATACCAAGTACAAGCCAGATCTCAAAGAGGCCTATCGGAAGAAGAAACCACAATGGCGAGAAGCGAAGTTTAGTGAGAGCAGAAACCCTAGAAAAAAGCGAATTCATGTGAAACACCAACCATCAAAATAAATGTACCGTTTCGGAGGACATCGTCTCAGGCATAGAGTCCATGGCGTCTTCTGTCTCTTCTGAAGACGAAGAAGAAGAAGATGAAGAGAAGGCGAAGACGCCATTAATGGAGGGCGAAGAACGCGAAAAC
The DNA here is from genome assembly GCA_039657345.1 of Stephania japonica. NCBI lineage: Eukaryota > Viridiplantae > Streptophyta > Magnoliopsida > Ranunculales > Menispermaceae > Stephania > Stephania japonica. The sequence continues at coordinate 7,934,967 of CM077559.1, read as the reverse complement.
GAAAGAGAAAGTATACAAGGGAAGGGGAAGGGGAAGGGGAAGAAGGTTCTAGAAGAAGAAGATTGAGGGCGTGAAAGAGCTTTCGTGGAGCTCAGCGTCGACGGAGCGAGTCGGAATACTAACGATGCCCTCATCATCCTCTACGCTTACGCTTACCAACAGAAACTGCTCTGCTTTCAACGAGTGAATTTCCAGCGCTGAACATACATATTTTTTTTTCTTCTTTCAGTTTACCGCCTGTTGTCCGGCGCCAACAACGGACTAATCCACCCACGGGGCACTGCCAGCCGGCCTCATACGACCGGCTCTTAGCTCCTATGGATATACAAGCGATGTTGTAATTTGTACTAGTGAGCTCCTATCAATAAAATATTTTGATCTGATAAAAAAAAAAAAAAAAAAATGACTATTGAAACTACGAACATTATTTTGAACTTTACTATGTTATTCAAACTTTTAAATTATTATTCAATCATTAACATTCTAAAATAACAGAATTTTAGTAGTAACAAGGCTGAAATAATAGTTAAGAAAAGTGGCCGCAAAGGTTTAGATCATTGGTTGCTTTTTTATGATTATTTAGTTATAATTATCATCGATATTCTCTTTTGATCGGCGGTGGTTCCAATAACAATTTTTATTTTTATTTATACAATAAAAGTCGAATCTATTTCGATTTGATATGTTCAGTTTTTTTTGGCCTACAACACTTGTCAAATTCATCATTGATATCATTTGCCTCTCCTCCACACATGCATCTCTTATCATTCAATTTTGTCCACACTTCTATATGTTCATGTATGGATCAGTGCTAGTGTTGGTTTAATATTTTCACTAGGTTTTCTTTTTCAATAAGTTGTCTTCCTAATTGAAAGTTTGTTTTTGTCTTCCCTCATTAGAAGCTTTTGTTTGTCTTCCCTTGTTGGAAGTTTAATTTTCTATTTTGGTTTTATTGTTGTGGATGCAAAAGACAAACGTATAAGTTGCACATAAATTTGCAAATTTTCGCAATGTCGATTTGATTTCATGAAGGAGTGTGAAAAGACTGCTATTGATGTAATTTCATTGTTAAATCAGATATAATAGCAATTTCTATTAATGAAAATATCTTTTCATAAAAAAAAAAACTAAAATAACACATCTTAAATTTTTAAAATTATTCCTCAACCATTAATATAATAAGTAAGAGCACATCTATCGTGTCGTCAAAACCTCTCAGGTAAGGCTGGTTAAAGTTGTCCAGACCCGTTTGTCTGATTTTGTCCGGGTCGAGCACTATTTTTCTTGAAAAACTGTGGGTTTGGACATTTTTTTATGTTCGTTTAAAAATATGAGTCCAGATCCGAACAGAATTTTCAAAAAACAGGTACCCGTTTAACAATTAATTGAATTAATTTATAGGGGTGTTTTTGTAATTTTACATATACTAAGTTCCAACTTTACTAATTAATCCAGTTTTACCCAAAAAATTTATAGGATTATTTTTGTAATTTCACATTTAAGATATCTTGTATGCTTTTGAACATCACCACTAAGTTTTAGCTTCACTGATTTAAATAATGAATTAAAATTTTTGAAAATTTTTAAATAATAATTGATAAAAAAATTATTTGATCATATTTAAAAATAAAAATCGAACAAAAAAGAATCGCATATGTTTTATAAAAATACGGGTCTAGACAAAAAAAGATGTCCATTTTTAAATACGAGTACGAGTTGGATCACCATTTTAAGTTGTTATTGTGTCCAGACCCATTTTTTTACCAACCATACTCTCACATGAGATAGTAAAGATATTCCTTACCAAAAAAATAATAACTCGAGAAATCGTAGTTCGATTCCCACTGAAGTAAAAAAAAAAAATGCTAACCAGTATAATCTCAACATTAACACACTAATATCTTGCGTTAACCGTACCATGTCATGACTCATTGTGACCCCTACTTAGACCATAAAGAAAAAAGGAAAATGATAATCTAACACGCTTTAAACGCACACTTATAACACACATTTTTTCTTTTAACTTATTTATTGTTCTTTATTGTCTCCCTAGGCGTGACCTCACATCTAACAAAATATCATAAATAAGCCAAAAAACAAAATGTGCACCTAAAGTGTGTTAGATAATCATTTTTCAAGAAAAATAAATAAATTATTTCACATAAGAAAAATGCTAGTGTAACCCACTAACTACACACACTTAGTTAACCTACCAGTTTTTTTTTTTTTTTTTTTGATGAAAGATGAACTACCTGTTTGCGCACCGTCCATCAATTACCTTCACATTTAGGGGTGGCACATAGAGTAAGTAAATCTGAAAGTCAAAGTGAACCAAGTGCATCACTAGAGCTGCCGATAGAAGCCAGTGTCCGGTCATTAACATTCAGTTGATCCTTTACAAATACATGTAAATTTTACAGCAGCGCGAGACGACCACTTTCAGGGCACAAGATTTGCAGAAAGGGCGTTGCAATGCATTTCATTTTCTTTAGATTTAGATAAAGAACACAATTCTAAACTTCTTGACAGACTTTTGGAGGAGGTTGAGTTACTGGTCGTCCCACTTGTTTTCACACTGTGTCATCGTGGAACCACCATCTCGTCTCCTTGGGAGATCTACCGTTCCGACAGTTCTTCACATAACGATCGTTATCAGCAGGGCGTTGCTGCAACAAACACAGTGGAAGAGTTAATTTAATCAGCACAATTTCCCCACAAGGAGAGAACCTAAACATGAGTATCGATAAGCAAGCATTTATACCTTTGAAGTTGAACTGGACAGCATCGAAAGAATACTGATGCAGATGGAGCTCACGGTCATGGCAGGGGACCATGAGTCATACAAGATATCTGCAACAATAAACCTTCAACATAAGTTTCAAAGAAGCATGATATTTTAGAGAGAATCAGAACGACAAACAGATTCATAAAAAGCAAAATAAAGTTTGGCAGCCGGGAAAAAACCAACCAAGCTAGACAACAGCAATCAGAATCACTTTCGACCTTGATGAAGATAGATTCTCAATTATGATTTCATAAGATCAACCAAGTACGCTTGAATTGTGTGTTACATATATACAAGACCATACATGCATCGGTATAGATGGCACACTATACTGACATGTGAGCATAGTTCACTTCACTAATGACGGTTCCTCTCTTCTTTGTTCCCAAAGTGTAATTCTTATGCATTTCATAGCATCTAATGAGTTACAATTACAGTATCAAAGACCCCAAACCTTCAATGAAACCATCACACGGTTATGAAAATAAGGAATTTCAGTGGTTCAGCTTATGATTGATTTCTTTCTGTTCGAAGGTCGCTATTCTAGTTAGAAATATATTAGAAACTCTAAGCATGTACATGCAGTTTTACAGTTAACTGCAACATGCTACTAAACAGTCCTGCAGACAATCATTGTAATAATCTGAAGAAATGTGTTTGTCCTCTTTCCTGTGAGTGCCCGTGTGATGTGTGCATGAGAGAGAAGAGACTTGAAGCTTGAGGGTTTTAGAGTTTAGGAATAGGCATGTGTATTTCTATTAAGAACTCAGCCGACCCCAACTAATTTGGGATTGAGGGCTTTGCCGTTGTTGTACATTTATCACGATATCCAGATTCAAAATCAGAGAACATCCATATAGATTAGCCATTGGTAGGCTCAATGACAAAAAAATCCATTGCACTAACGCTGACTTCATACAATTAGGAAAAGGTTATAATTGAATAGATCATTCAAGAAGAGGGTTTTCTTGACTTTCTTCCAATTGGAAAGGCCAGGGTGACATCATAGTAACCAAAGCATCAGATAATCGCATCCACTCTTGTCCACTCAAACAAAAATCATCATTCGCTCTCTTTCTATCTTTCTTTCTCTATAGGGAAACCGTCACCATTTTTTTTAATTTAAACAATCTGGATGGCATGAATGGCATGTAGGCATAACCTTCACCATCACCAAACATCCAAAAAATTTGGATCACTGCAACTTGTCACAGTTAATAGACATTTCTACAAGAACGAATTTTAATTCTAGTGACAGAAAAATATAAGTAAAGGCTAATTTTCTGTTTAAGAATAGATAAGTGAGTTTTCTAAGGAACACAAGATTTACAGAATTTGGTTCACATAAAACTGGGGCGATGAGAATAAACATGAAAGAAACACTCAACAACCTCATTCAGCAAGGCGTCCTCTCTTATCAAACAGCAAGAGACATTATATCGGACCAGTATTTGGCATTGCATACTGCTTGTTTCGTATATTGTGGTTATTACACCACCACTAAAAAGTGGCCTGGCAACGCCACCCAGCAGGGATGGCGAAGTGGCGCAAGTACTACATGAGGATTTTTTCAATGGAAGAAGGTCGCATGTTCGAGTCCCAGCATCTACAATGAAACCATTTTCTGGTGGTTTCTCCCGGTCAATGGGTTTGGTGTGACTGATTTGACCCTATAGCATTAGTTATACCTGAAGGGTGCGGATACCCATAGTTATCAAAAGAAAAGTGACCTGGCAACCACGCACACACACTCGGCTGGAAGCCCTAGTGAATGGATGTGATAGCTAGAACACAGTAATGAGCCTAGTCATCAACAGAGCCAATCCTCTGATACAAATTCATGTGTTACTAAGCAAATCCACTTATGTTTATGCCAAGCATATCCTTGATAATTATAAGATTTTCCATATAGACTCTATTTTGAAAAGACATAAAATGCAGAATGGAAAAAAGAAGGTTGAGCAATTTCACCAGATTCCAAGCCCACCAAATAATTCAACTTTTGAACACAAAGCATTTACACAAGGATAGTGAAACGGCAATCCAAGAAAGTATATTGTTTTACCTTTGGAATATTCAACTCAATTATTTTCTTGATAAAAGCGTCTTTAAAGTAACAAAATACTTTTAAAAGTGAATAAATTCCCTCAATCCCACTGATGGAAAGCTTGTCATATTCCACCATCAACAACAATTAATACCACAGAAAATGCAGAAAAAAATAGGATACTAATGCTACCCCAAGATCTCTACTATAAGACTCAACCCTGAAAATAGGTTAATCATAGAGTAATATCAATGCGACATACCCGCATGGCCTGTCAGTACGTTCAGTATTGAGGCTGGTATTATTCTCTACTTGAATTCTAAAAATGCAACCTTGAATTTGTTATCCCACTTAAGTTTTGAGTAATTCTTAGTTAGCCAGTCCTCGAGAGGGTTTAAATCAATTGCCAATCATATACTGCTAAACAAGGAAGGTATGTTTCTTTGTAACAATGATTTTTTTTTAATTCAATATGTAAGAGAAACAACCTTTTCTAGCACAAATATAAAGTGTCGTGCCAAGAGTATTGTATAGAAAAAGCAATGACAAAAGCTTTAAAGAAATAAACCTCTAACTAAGGAGTTCCACATTATTATACAAGTCAAGACAAACAAACAAGAAGCAAACAAGAAACAATCTCCCAGCATAGGTAGATGCAAAGATACAAATCACAAAGATGTAATGGTAAACATTCAGTGTCTTTGGCAACGGGTCCTTCCAAGCAAGATGTTGATTGAATATCGACATAGATCGATTGATTTGAGAATTCAACAACGATTATAAGAACAAGAACACAAAAGTAACCCCAGAGAAGAGTCTTAAAACTCTCTCTGCCCAAACTCAAAAGAGTTCCCAATTACAATCAAGACAATAGAATGCATTACTCTTCTTTACTACCTCTATTTATACTACCACTTCAAACTTACTAAACTACCCTTATAACTAATTTGGACTCACACCAATAGTATTGTGGTGGTCTCCCTAGCCTCTATCATTACTCCCCCCTTTGAAGTGGTAGATAGAGAAACGAACACACGAAGAAAATGGAAATGTGTGGATCATGAACCAATGTGGTGGGAGGTATGTGATTAACACAAGAGAAAATAACCACGCCAAGATTCATATGAACCTTGCAGCCAAATAATGATATAAACCATTCAGTAACCCGAAGCTCGACGAAGTCATAATGATAGTTAAATCAGTCCAAAAGTGATGAATCATGACCAAATGGAACTCAGGTGTCCGGATTGTGCAAGCCAATACCCAATCCCTTTGGACCATATCAACAGCCATGGGATCAAGATCAAAGAGCCAAACAATCTGCACACACTTCAAAAAATAATCCACATGCTGCCCTAGTCTAATTGGCCCCATATGATGAAGGTCGAGTGGAATATGAAAGATAACCCCATCAAAGGTACTACGAAGAGCAACATCTCATCTCGTACCCCACCCTTACAAACAAGTAACATCCACCCAATTGTGTCCACCACCAAAATCGTCCAATTGAACTTCTTTTGCAGCCCCTTCAAGCACAAACGACATGAAAGGAGACTTTGTAGAATGGGTAAACACCATGCTCAAGTTTACAAACATTTCTTCAAAAACTTTGAAGGCAACAGGAGACAACTTTCTACTTATAGACCAAAACAAGGGTTCCATAAGAAAGCAGGTGATAAGAATGAGATTAACACCTTAAGCAGTTGAAAGGACAAGTAGCACATGCAATTGCTGATCAAAACAAAAGTAAACACCAAGAGTACCCCCTCCTATCATCCGATCATCTCAAGTGACACATCCATCACCAAAAGTCGTCTTCTCTAAGTGAACTGGAAGAGAGAGATTACGCCAAGAAGAAAGAGACTCCACCCGGGAAGCGAAAACTGCCTAAGCCATGGAGGTTGCTGGTGATGAAGGAGATCTTGGCGGTGGCCAAGGAGGCAGATCTAGGGCGGCATCAGACAAAACCTCTTAGAGCATGGCTAGATCTAGTGGTTGTGGTGGTGGTGGTGTAGGGGTTGGTCGATCTTCATAGCTAGACTCTCTGATGTGATGAATACTCGAGAACTTCGACGAGTTAGTGCGAGGTTGAAGAAGCGACTCGACGATCTTCACCGCTAACCCTTAAACTCTGATTTCACCTCAAATCTATGATCTTGCAACTGTTTATTCACCAGATCTGGATCACTAACAATAGAAAACAACTCCGACGCCACCCAGTCTGGCGGATCGGCGTAGATCTGATATGTATGGCCACTGACTTCGGCAATTTGGCTAGAATGCATGTTGGGATGAAGACTCGTGGACTTGATCTGATGCATTAAGACTTGAACCTTTGATCGCAACTCACCAATGACACTCTCCAACGTCGAAATCTTTTGAAGCACGACTGAGATCTGCTTTATCTGCTCCTCCAAGACGCCGATTTGAGAATCAATCCTCGACCCCAAGTGGATGCTCTAATACCAATCCGCCCGGACCACCCCCTTATTTCTACCTCGCTAGCCCTTTTGTGGGAGAAAGAGAGCGTGTCCCTACCGCTCGAGGTGATGTGGTGTGTGTCTCCCTTTTCTTATCCATTTGTGCCAAAAAATAATGTTTCAGGCACATAAATATTGACTAATGGTCAGAGATCCAATTGTCGAGCTCCAGCTAATGGACCTCAGTTCAGAACTTCCTAACAACCCCTCGATCAACACCACTCCCAATAAAAGGGCATAAAGCGATAATAACAATAAGTGCACTCAGTCGATCCTATAATTAGCTTCAATCCTTGACGATTAAATAAGGGCAAAAAACATTGAGCCACAACAGAATCTGAACCACCGTGCTAAGGTAAATAAAGTAGGTATTGGGATAGCCTGAATACAAAGTTATTATCCCAAAGAACATTAACTTAAAAAAACCTTTCACTAACTACTTAAATCAGTGAAAGAATCATATTCTCCCACTCCTACCCACCTAAGTCTAGAGTTAACAAAAAAAAACTCACTAACTTTCGACGCCAAAATCCATTCAACAACCATCAATCATCAGAGGCAAACTTATACATCCAAGGCACACACAACAAACCTAATCAACAAAACAAGGTACAAGAAACACAGCTATAGACATAATCAAACCAAAAACACATACAACCTAATTTCTACATATCAAAAACACCAAATAAATCGAGAATTACCTAAGCATATGTGGCCATTGCTATAAATGTGAGGATGCAGCGGCGCCGGGTGGAGAAAAATAACCTGCACAAACAAAACCACCATCAACATCAACATCCAAACTTCTCAAATTCCAGAAAACCAAAACCTCAAAACAGTCCAAGAAACTAAATTCAACTCGCGAATCAATCGCTTCACCTGCGGCGCCTCCATGGGGTAATGCTCAGGAAAATCGACTTGAAGCTGGTAAGTCTCGCCCGCATATAGGGTTCCAGGAGCTCCACTCACTTCAATAATCCATCTTTCCATCACAACACACCAAATCAACATCAATCAACGAAACCAGAACGAAATACAACAAACAGAATAGGAAATTCGCAATCGGAACCCTAAAATCCGAACCTCTGAAGATTATCGGTGACCTTGTGCTTGAATCCCGCCGGAGGATTCACCTGCCATTCGACCAGCTCTTTCTGGAGTCGATTGCACGCGATTTTGCTCAGAGCCTGCAAATCAAACCGACCAAATCGATCATCGAAACACGAGACACAAACAGAGAGGATCAGAGAGAGAGAGCGAGAGATGGTTTTAGAGATCTGAATCGAGAGGATCGGACGATGGAGACCTTGCGAGATGCTGCGGAAGAGCTGGTCATGCTTGAGATGAGAGAATTGAATTGCGATGCGAAGATCGGAGAGAAAAAGCGGTAGAGACTTTCGATGAGTATTTGAAGAGAGAGAAAGGGCGTCGTCCTCGCTCGTTCCACTGTATTTTTCTTTGACTTTCCCGATTTTGCCCCTACTCTTCCTCGAAAGTCCAATGTCTTCCTCTCGAACCTGATGCGTTGCTTCCACTGTCTTTCGCGATGTTCCGTATCTCGAGAAGAGACACTGTAAATGGGAGATGTTTTCGCTGTGGAACGTACCATTTATCGTTTTCGATGCTCTCTCTGCCCCTTAGTGACGTGGCGGCACATACCGTATCGAAGCTTGGGATTGTGTCGATTGATCTGTTCTGGGCCGTACGCTTTGGGTGACTGGGAGATGGTCCAACGTCGATTGAGTGGCCACGTGGCGTGCATGCTGTGGTGGGACTTGATTCGGCACATCAAGTAGGGTTTGATGGTTTTCAAACTTTGAATCACGTGCGACCTCGGTAGATAACAAACGTCCCCCCACGTGTCACCGATGTCGTTTTTAGTTTCGGCCATATAGCTTTGTGAGTAAATAATATGGAAAATAAGACGATGACCGGGGAAGGTACACCGGATGACAGTGTTCATTCATTGTGCATAAATGTGTATGTGCGCATATTTGGATGCGTGAATGGATGAAGGAAAATGATAATCTAACACACTTTGAGCGCACACTTGAAGTGCACATTTTGTCTTTTAGCTCATTTATGGCTATTTTTTATCTCCCAAGGTGTGGGCCTACATCTAACAAAATACCATAAATGAACTAAAAGACAAAGTGTGCGTCTCAAGTGTGCGCTCAAAGTGGGTCATTTTATCATTTTCCATGGATAAATGTCATCACACATGATATCTATCTCGAGTGTCTCGGGTCACCCTAACATCTTCCAAAAGATATTATTAGCACTTAAAAAAAACTCTCGTATCCATAATATATCTATAATTCATGAAAAAAAAATAAAATATTTTGCATGTATTACTCTAGTATTTATGTCTTCAAATGAGACGATAAATACATCACTTGCCAAAAGAGATTTTTAGCACAACAAAAAATTTTAAACCTAGTTTTCGCGCATTCCTTACTCTTTGTGCGGTCGACGGCCACAATGGTCGTCAGCTAACCTTTTTCAATAGTAGCGACATCTATGTGCAACCATCCTCTCAATAAAACAATGCTTTGATTGTTTTTGTTTATTTATTTTTCTTTGTGTGTTCGTGTTGTTTATTCTTCATTTTTTCCTTGTTTCTTAGATATAAAGATATCTTCTTAGATTTATAACTTTTCAATGAGATAAAGATAGATGGTGTAGTAATGGTGGAAGAAGGTGTGATCGAGCAATGATAAAGACGATAGATTTTGGGATTTTACAAGGTGTTTATAGGTTGTTAATAGCCCTCAGTGATGCGTGCGGGCAGCGATGATTGTGGGTAGCAACTTAAAGCACACAAAAACTTAACAATAACGTTGCAGTGGTGAGTTTCTATCTGCGAGGCAATTAATAATGTATTATGGCAAAGTGATTTTGGTGGTCTCTTTCTTCATATAATTCTTTATCTGTTATGATTTAATTTTTGTTTTGCTCTACGTTTAATTTATGTTTAATTTAGGTTTTTGTCTCCACATGTGACGTCAAATTGATATAGGTTTTCCCCTTTATAGGGGTAGTTCTCCCCTTTTGTATGATAGTTCTCCTTATTTTTATTAGGGTAGTTCTGAGCTTCAGTATGCAATGTAGTATCTATTGTATTTCATTCGTTGAATTGTTGTAATATGTTGGCTTACCCTATTGAGTTAAGAACGATGAATGTGCCTTTTTAGGCTTAAAAACAAGACATCACTTGTCAAAAAGGTAAGACCTCGAGAAATCGTGATTTTATTTCCACCTAAGTCAAAAAAAAAAAAAAAGAACTCTATTGTCTATAATTCATTAAAAAAAAACTCCAGTATACATAATGTATACATTTAGTTGATTGTATGTCTCAAGAAACATGTGACCTTTGCCAAGATACATGTGATCTTTTCTTAGTTATGTACATGATCTTTATATGTCATTGTGCGTATAATAAAATTGAGGACGCTTTGATTGAAAATAAATAAATAAATATTTTTTTTTTGGAGAAAAAATAAAATTGAGGAAGCTCAAATTGGTCTCTTTTTTTTCTATGTTTGAAATGGCACAGGTATATATGTATACCAAATGCCTTATTTTAAATCAAGAGCTGACATTTGAGATTTATAAGGTATATCATATACATCGAAAAAATTTATATTATATTTACGCACGTACATTTATGTTTATATAAATAAAATAATAACTCTCTTTGATATAATATGTCCAAGTATACGAATATGATGCTCATCCAAAAAAAAATAACTCGAATATGATAGTAAGAATACACTATATCGGTTTTTTTTTTTTTTTTTTTTTTTTTTTTTGTTTGGTAGGACACTATATCGTTATTTAAGGTCAATGAAAAGGTGGGGGGGCGGCGAAATAAATATAAAGAAAATATTCTCTTGAAAAAAAAAAATCAAAGTCAAAAGAACTCATCAAAGCATCTTAACAGATCAGAGCAAAAAGACATTTATTGAAAATTTTGAACAAGATAAAGAACTTTTTGAACTTTCAATCTCGAAACGACTTTAATTAAGATAGACGACAAATGCATACATAGACAGGGAATGCTACGTTGCAATTCTTGTGCATGTCACAAATAAAATCATATATAGAGTAATGTGAAATGAAAGCTTTTTGAGATTTATTATCTAAAAGGAATAAGGCATATGTATCTGATGAGTATTTAAAGGGAGATTTGGAATTGCTTTAACTCATCTGGATGTGATGCTTTTTTTTTTTTTTTTATTAGCAAAGATTAAATCCGATCTAGGTTACATGTGTAACTGTAGGACATCTTGATCTAGCAATATAAAAATTTGATTGAAAATAGGTTCCCTAATCTTAAAATCTACATCACACTGAAAATTTGATGCCTTTTCTTTTCGTAACGAACAATGCACGTTTGTTTTATAATGTTTTATTTTGCTTTTATGTTAAAAGAGGTAAAGTATAACTAGTCTGGACTCCCTATTTAGTAATTTTCAATTTCTCTTCCTAAAAAAAAAAACTTGATCTCATACAAGACCAATAGGTATCTAAATTATAATTATGTTTGTATTCTTGAATGGGAAAACTAATTTATTGTAGAATGGCTATGCATAGTTAGGTAAATACAGCTAATAGTAGTAAAGCTTAATAATATGCGAAAATATTATAACATTCCAACTTTTTGGCAAAATAATCTTTAATCTTTTTTTTGATATGAACTAGACTTTAATTTTATAATAACCAAAATAATAACATTTTCATGGCGAGAAACAAGGTGTTTCCCTAAAATAAAAGTAAAAAAAAAATATCAATATTTTTGGCAAAATAATCTTTAATCTTTTTTTTATAGGAACGATACTTATATTCGAAAATAGCCAAAATAATATAATATTTACATGGCGAGAAACAATGTGTTTTTCAAAAATAATCTTTAATCTTTAAGTGAAGACAACAAAAAATATCAATATTTTTTTTTGCAAACAAAAATATCAAAATTTTGTTTTTTTTTTTTTACCCCGTAGGAGTCCAACCACGACTACCTAGTATACCTAGTGATGCTTTTTTTTTTGGTAGGACTAGTGATGCTTTTTCCATCTCGCTAGTGATGCTTTGGGGTTTTTTTGTATTTCTTTTTAATTGAGTACAATGAAATTAGTTCAAACCATGTAGCGAACCTAATTAATATGATATTAAAGCTTTTGTTGTTATTTTGTTGTTGTGGGATTTGAGAGGATTTTTTTTTTGGCTTAATAAGCAAAATCATCTTGCAAATTTCACCACATAATTTCATCTCATGAACATTGGTTTGACAATTCATGATAGTTTTATTTCTTTGATAAAGAAAGTAAAATTGTTATGAACATAAGACGTAAAAGGTTAAAAGTGTCCAAAAAATTGAAACATTAGAACATTCTTTTTGCATTAAGCTTAAGGTTGTATTATAAGAAGATTTTTTCTTACTTGTAAATTTGTGATAAATTAAACTTACAAATAATTAATCGGTTGTTCTAAGTGGTAAAAGACTTGCTCCCTGTAACAACCCTCAAATTTAATTGGTGACACGTGTTGTGTTTCAGGACCGTGACCTACCCGTCGTAACTTGTCATATTACTCAAGCCTCGGGAGTCGACACTGAGGTATATTTTATTTTTCTGTGATGTTTGTATTATTAGTTATACCCGAATGTGAACTATGTATGTCTTAGTGCGTGATTTTGTTTTATTAATCGCCACGGTTTATGTGTGAGATTCATCTAGGAAAAATAAGAATTTTATGGTATAATACGAATAATTAAACACCAGAAAATGGTAATTAGAGAATTTTAAAAATAATAAATAATTAAATAAAATGCGAGAACGAGGTTACGTCCGGGAACGCACGCAGTGCGAGTTGTGAGGTGAAACGAATCTGAGAACGAGCGGTGTGAGCGAGAAAATGTTTGGTTTTGAAGATAAAGTCACCTAGTGAAGTCATAAATTGGAGTTAGAGTTGGTGGTTGTTTTGAGTAAGAGACACAAGACGTGCATCAAGAAGCGTGTGAGTGTGTAGATGAAGATGAGGTATAAAAACCCATCACCTTTCCTCTTTCATCCCTATCTCATTTCTCACACGTTCAACCAAACGAACGAATGAACAAACGAGGGTTTCAGACTTTTGGAGCTTGTTGCGACGTCGGGGATTGACCAACCACGCATAAAAAGGTAGGATCCCAACTCCCCTCGTGATTGTCTACGTTTTGGTGTTAATTTTGTTGGTTTTTGTTACGATGATTTCAGACGAGATTTTCGAGAATTGTTGAAAATGAGTTTAGGTTGGGGTTTTTATGATCGAATGGATGATCAATTGATGTTTTGTAAATGAGTTTGAGTATTTGAATCAATTTGGAATTTTTGGAAAATTTTGATAAATTTTCGAGTGATTTACAAATCGAGGTATTTGGCGGGGTTTTAATGCAAATTAAGGTATGGTTGTTGTTGTTTGGGACGTCCATAAGAGTTTGGGATAAGCTCAGAACACGACGACACGAGTCGAAGTTCCAAAAAACCCCAGAAATGTATTTTAAAATGGCACGTTGTGAGGGACACTGTGGAGATTTTCTCCTACGGCATCCAAAACAGAGGCGTTCACCTAATTTGTGCTTTAAGTGACGCCATGGGATTTTTTATGGTGGCCTTACGGCGGCGTTTAGAAAAATAAAAACAGTTAATTTTTAAATAAATTTTTATAATTTTGAAAAACTTTAGGGGATTATCTAGTGTCACGAAATGACTCTAATTGAACTAAATGTGGGTTAAATGATTGCCAGACTTTGAGAATTCAATTGGAGCGTGTTAGAGGGTTACGAGAGGATCGGAGTTTTATAGTATTTAAGGAACATTTTTTGTACATTATAAGCCAGGAAGAAAATACACATTAATTCATTTTCCATTATTGCCATTTCTATTTGAATTGAGCTATTTGTTGGAATTCCATTATATATTTCCTTGATTGAGTGTTTTGGCTTAAGTGTGTCCTGAAGGTACTCTTGAGTCCATATTAGCTAGGCAAACGTGAGCACTGCTTGCAGAGGTGTTATCCACCCCCTAATAGTGGGTTACACCCCGAGTATTGGATTGTTATGGATATTGATGTAGATGTGGACTGTTGTGATTATGGATGCGGTACTGTTGTGGATGTGGAAATTGACCACTTGTGGGCCTTTTTTGACTCTTTGGACACTCAAACTTCGTTGCTATGCCTATCAGTCTGTTTATCACGTAATTTGTTATATTTCCTATATTTCAATACCGCATGATATTTGGACTGTTTATTTAATAACTCTTGAATTATTGTCTAGTTTATTCTGGCATTACTTTTATACTTTTCACGTACTCGCCGTTTAATTTGTGACGGTGGTGCAGATAGAACAGAGATGAGCAAGGGAAATGAGTTAATGCTAGGTGATATCCTATGAGGACTCTTGAAGCGTTTCTTTCCTTTACTCATTATAGGACTTGCTTTTTTATTGTGATTATTGTAAATTATGTTTTGTATAACACTGGGACATGTATCGGGAATTAAGAAACTAAGGATATCATGTATGATCGTACTGTTTATCTTTGATCACCAGACATACATGTATTTATCCATTTCTCAGGGTTTTCACGTGATAGGTTATCTATTTTTTGGATTTTTCATTTTCAAAGTTATAGTTGATTATGGTGATTTCTGCTGCGAATTTCCTAATAACTTTATAATTCTATAACTCACACATTTAAATAATAAAATAATGATGTATATGAGAATTTGAGGCTGACTAGGATGCATAAACTTCGCGAGTAAGGGCTCGAGGGTCCACGTAGGTCTAGACTAGACGGGACCCAGTTTTATGGGAACCGGGGCCGTCACACTCCCCTTTAAGTGAGGTCCTGAGTTTGAGTTACGTAAATAAAAACCATCAATTGAATTGAGTGGCATATATGGTTTCATTCCCCCCTTCAACAACTGTCTTGTCGAGGTTAGGAGGACACTGTGGGAACATAGAAGTGGATTAATAAAAAAATGGAAAATGATAATATAATATACTTTGGGCGCACATTTTATCTTTTAGCCTATTTATGGCGTTTTGTTAGATGTGGGGCTCACGCCTAAGGAGACAAGAAAGAACCATAAATATGCAAAAAGACAAAATGTATGCCTCAAGTATGTGCCAAAAGTATGTTAGATTATCATTTTTCCTAAAAAATAGTCGACTCCCACTACTTATATGTTGTGGGACTCAGGCGAATTCTAAGTAGTTTGATAGTTCTGCTACCGAGCCAATGGGTCAGGTCCGGACGTTGGGCGCACCTCACCTCGTCGCGGTTAGCTCTTATGAAAGAAAGAAACCCTCGCTCACACTCGCACATCTAACCCTCCAGACCCTCTCCATGGCTTCCTCAATCTTAGCCAAAATCCAGAGATCTGGATCTCTGAAGCAGCTTCAATGTTTCCCCAACAAATCCCATTTCGAGCACTCATCTTCGACCCCTCTCTCCGCCTTCACTTCAATTCAGTGGTGCTGGTACTTCTCTCTGCGCTTACAGATCATTTTCCTCACATTTTGCCCACTCATTGGTGATTCAGTCGTGAGTTATTACTTCTTACACTTTTTTTTTTCTTTTATGAAAATCACAACTATTTGACGTTCGATTTTAGGGTTCATTCAATTGATTTGTTGATTGTTATAATCTAGGGCTATGTTCTAATGACTCTATAAAAAAATAAAATAAAAAAAGACATTGATGGGAGCTGAGATTTACTTTCATTGGACCCTTTTAACGACCACTCTTCATTTTAGGTTCAAAAGACTACGTTTTACTTTTGTGTGTTGTTTATAAAATGAGCGTCGAGCACAATGGAAGATTTTGATGCATGCAGCCAATGCCAACTAAGTTGGAATTGAGGCTATGTTGTTGTTATTATTGTGAGGATGCTAGTAAGGCCTGGATTAGCTTAATACCTAATCAACCTAATCAGTGTGACTACCAGTTATTCTTTTGAATTTCAAAGGGACTTACATTTCACCAATCTTGTAGTGATTAGAGCAATTAGAATTTCCATCACAACCGGAGCTTATTAAATTTAGAGATGTTGCTTTCATTTCCCTCGTTTTGGTCTTTGTTATTTTGTTTAAATATTAGTGAACTATATCTCTAATGGGTACTATTGAAGTTTAAAATGCTTTTAACATAATAACTTAACGCGTGGCCAGTGATCAATTAGAAGTGGGCAAGATAGTGATGAATATCAATTGGTCTAAACCTTCGACCTCTGGCTTCTTGCCACCTGCAGAGAATACCAAAGGCGGGGTGGAAGGGGGCAATCTGTTGGATGCAACCAGATACGAGATACCTGATCTGAATTCTCCGATAGGAAATTGCATGCCATTAGCTTATATACGTATGGGAACATTGGTATATTGTATTGAATGTAATCCAGGTCAAGGCGTAAAGCTGGTTCGAGCCGCAGGAACTTTTGCTAAAGTAATGAAGGTACAAGCACCACAATGTCTTGTGCAGCTACCATCGGGTGTTGAGAAACTCATAGATTACCGATGTCGAGCTACTATTAGTGTAGTTTCCAATTCCGGCCATAGTACACGTAAGTTTAGAAAGGCTGGGCGAAGCAGGTGGTTAGGCAGCCGCCCCGTTGTTCGTGGTGTTGCAATGAATCCAGTGGATCATCCTCATGGAGGTGGTGAGGGGCGCACAAAAGGAGGTAGACCTTCGGTCTCACCTTGGGGGAAGCCCACTAAAGCTGGATTTCGGACAGGGGTGAAGAAACATAAAAAATAGTTCAATCTGGAAGGGCAGTTATGTTGATGCATTCATGTTGAGAATAAAGAAACAAAGAGATCTTCTTTTGAATGGGAGAATAAAAACACAGAATTCATGTGTAAATCAATGAGAATTTTATTTTTTCTTGTCAAAAGAGAGCTTTTACTATACATAAATTGTTTGGTACTTTTTTATTTTACGGCTCTTATGTTTAAATTACATTTTTTAGTGACTAACTACTATGATGGGTTGTCTCTGTTGCCATTATAGAGTGTTTAACATTTTTTTCCTTTTTGGAGTTTTGTTCATCTGTGTGATTGCATCATTGAATTAGAAGATGTATTCTCTGATTGATATATAATTTAAAGTACTTGATTATCTTTTTTTTTTCAACTTATTTTTACCACTACAAAAAAATACGTTATAGCCTCGTTTGGTTCGGGGAGAAGTTGAAGGAAGGAAGATAATTTTCAAGGAAGTTCCAACTCACCTTATTTAGTTGGATATTTTTACAAACTTTCCTGAAAGTATGAACCCTTAACTTCCTCCACATAGAGGAAGATAACTCACTAATGGAAGGGGAAGGGGGTGAGTTATCTTTTCGAGGGGGAATGAATACTTCTTTCTTCCCTTTTCTCTCTCTCACTTAAACAGTGTAAAAAACATTTATGTCAATTACATTATTTTACTTTTTTAATATGTGGAACTTCCTTCGTTGAACCAAATGTGAAAAGTACAACTTCCTTAGTGGTTCACTTCCTTGGAAGAAAACTTGAAGTTAGTAAAATGAACTAAACGATGCCTATAACTTTTGGTTTTGTTTGATTCAGGTTTGTTTAGATAACAGGGGCATAGGAAATCACTGATGCCATCTGAACTTGATAGCTTAAGATAGACAACGAATGCGTGCATAGATAGGGAATGCTACGTGGGGTATGTTCATAAATAGAAAAAAGTCATATTAAGGTGAAATGAAAAGCTTTTTGAGATTTATTATCTAAAAGGGATAAGGCATATGTATCTGATAAGCTCTGAAAAAAAAATGTATCTGATGAGAATTTAAAGGAAGATTTGGAATTGCTTGAACTCATCCAAATGTGATGCTTTCTTTTCGTTTTGAGCTACGCGTGCACGTTAGTTTTATAATGTTTTAACGAGCACAAACAAACGTGGAATCCACTATATTGATGTCTGATGCATGGAAGAAAAGATGCTGATGGGAAATACGATCTATATGCCTTCTTAATTTTATGTTAAAAGAGGTAAAGCATAACTGCGTAAGTACAGGGTACCTATGAATGTTAAAAAAAAAAAAGTACAGGGTACCTATGTAGTAATTTCATTTTCTTTCTTTTTGAAAAAACTTGATCTCATACAAGGCCAAAAGGTATGCATAGATAGGAAAATATCAGCAAATGGTGGTAGTAAGGTTTAATATGCTGAAATATTCTAGCATTCCAACTTTCTAGCAAACTAATCTTTTATCTCCCGAGCAATGGCAATAAAAAATATCAATGTTTTTTATTTTTTACGTGCACTAAATCAATTGAATGCAGTGAAAAAAGTTAGATTCATATAGCTGACCTAATTAATTTGGTATTGAAGCTTTGTTGTTGTTTGTTGTCGCTGAATTTGAGATGAAAGAATCCCAACCTCTTTTTTTGACAAAGAAAATAGAATTGTTATGAACACAAAACGTAAAAGATAAAAGTTATCATGCCAAAAATTTGAAATGTTAAAAAATTTATGTGTTAACCTATTTTTATTAAGGTAGTTTCATGTTTCAATATGTAATGCAATATTTATTATATTTCACTCATTGAAATGTTATAATAGGTCGACTTATCCTTTTGGGTTAAAAATAATAATGTACCTTTTCAGACTTACAAAAAGTAATAATTATAAGGTTGAATTATGTGAAGATTTTTTTTTTTAGTCATGATGCATTCTAAAAAAAAAACAGTTGGACAAAGACAGCCCCAAGGGAGATGGTAAAAAACAGACCTCGAGTAATCGTGGTTAGATTCTAATTTGAGTATCGTGAATGAAAATAATTTGTTTGTCCAAGTCAAACCCTCGCTCGCAATATCTATCCGGTCCATAGTCCATATGGATTCGACCACCCAAAACCCTGTGAAGCATTAGCTCCCAGTCTCTCTCTCTCTCTCCATGGCTTCCTCGCTTCTATCATCTCTAATCACGCAACCCAATCCCTCCATCTTCTTCAAAATCCAGAGAACTCGATCTCTGAAGCAGCTTCGATGTTTCCCCAACAAATCCCATTTCGCCCACTCATCTTCATCCCCTCTTTCCCATTCTCCCCCTTCGCCTCGATTCAGCGCTGCTTCTCTCTGCACTTACAGATTCTTCTCCCAGTCTCCGTCTCTTCGCCATTTCGTCGCTCGCGCTGTCGCCGCGTCCGAAGCCTCTCAATCAGAGTTAGTGCTTATTACTTCTTTCTCGTTTTTTGTCAAGATTACAACTGTTTGTTACAATTTGTGATTTAGGGCATATAGAAAGGTCACTTCAATGCTAAAACCAGAGAACATTTAAGAACTAGTGTCAATACGAAGAGAATTGAAGCGTTTAGTGCCAAATAACCGTGATTTGAAGTGTGAGCTTCAAATGGAAGGTCTTGATTACTACATTACACTAGTGAGAGTTGTCATCTACAGCTTGTTAAAGTTAGAGACCTCTTCTAGTCGTTGTTACCTTGTTTAAATGTTGGCGAACAATTTCTCTAATGGCCACTATTGAAGTTTAAAAATGCTATAAACTTTGGTTGAATTATTGATCAAATAGGCTTATGGTATTTAACTATTTACTGATTCATTGTAAGTATGTCATTCTTCGGTCTCCCGTGTTTTATTTTAGTTTGGTTTTTCTTGGAAAGGGGAGATTTGGTTGATTTAGGCTTTTATTTTGGACCCCCTACCCCTCAATCTAAAAAACCGCAAGGAAAGGATAATTGCGTGCTCTTCCTGTCCCTTTACTCAAAGATTTTGATTGTCAAAGAGTGGGGGACAACTCTTGCAAGATGAGCATGGTGTGGATAGTAGTAACCTTATGGTGTGATACAATTCATATGAGATTAATAATGAGAGGACCTTTGTAATTGTTTCGTTCAAGCCATGTTGCGAATTGACCAAGAATAAGGCAGTAGTATGGCTCATAGTCTTGGAAACATCCCATTGGCTGTTCACTTAGTGTTTATAAAAGTAGTTGAGACTTGAGAGAGTGAATTTCTGGGTCACATTCGTTGCGTCGTGTTGATCATGTAGCCATTTATATTTTAGTTGTCATCTCTGGTTCTGTTTTTAACTTTCAACACCAATATATAGATTGTTTTATTTTGTTTTTTAAGTGTACTGTACATAAGCATTTTTTTGAATTGATTTTTTTTTAATAGAAAGCAATTTTATTCGTCTTGCCTTGCCTTATTGTTATTGTTATTGTTATTGGCATTCAGCTCTACCTTTTGTATATGTTCATTAATGAGCATGTCATTTTGGAATATGAGCATGTCATTTTGGAATGTGCTTTGTGTTTCAACTCCAGATCTATGTTATATAAAAATACAAGCATAACTTTTGTTTACGATTGCTTTGCTAATCAATGTGTATCAGTTTCCTTAAAATTTGTTGCTGAGCCTCTCTATGACTACATGAACACTAGTTCTGTGTTTGGGTGCTTCCTGGTGCGGAGAGTTAATCTGTGATTGTTGGCCACCATCTCTAGCAGACAAGTTTACTGATGTCATACTTCTACTCTGGACTAATTATTCTTATTGTAAACTACAAAGAAAAAGTTGAGATGAATAAATGATATTTTTTTACCTACTTTATTTTATTTCTGTTTGTACAGCCCTGTCTCACCGGTCGAAATTGTTTCAAAGGGCCGCATTTACCATGAGACTTATGGATGTCAAATGAATGTAAATGATATGGAGATTGTCTTATCTATTATGAAGAAAGCTGGATACAGTGAAGTTGTTGGGGTTCCAGAGAGTGCAGAGATCATTTTTATTAACACTTGTGCTATCAGGGACAACGCAGAGCAAAAAGTATGGCAGAGGCTTAATTATTTCTGGTTTCTCAAGAGACACTGGAAGAGCAATGTTGCTACTGGACGAGCAGAATCTTTAAGCCCACCCAAGGTAGTAGTATTAGGATGTATGGCCGAGAGGTTAAAAGATAAGATACTTGATGCGGATAAGATGGTTGACGTTGTATGTGGGCCGGATGCATACAGGGATTTGCCGCATTTACTGGAGGAGGTTGATTATGGACAAAAGGGGATCAACACTTTGCTTTCTCTGGAGGAAACATATGCAGATATCAGTCCAGTTAGGATATCCAAGAATTCAGTTACAGCATTTGTTTCTGTGATGAGGGGTTGCAATAATATGTGCTCATTTTGCATCGTACCTTTTACTAGAGGTAGAGAGCGATCACGTCCCGTAGAATCAATTGTCAGAGAGGTGGGCGAGCTTTGGAATGAAGGCGTGAAGGAGATAATGCTACTCGGTCAAAATGTAAATAGCTATAATGATACATCTGGAACTGACAAAGATGTTGAAGCAGGTACTGGTTGGAATTATAGTGAAGGTTTTTCCAGTATGAGCAAGGTGAAAAAGATGGGATTGCGCTTCTCTGATCTTCTGGATAGGCTATCGACAGAATTTCCAGAGATGAGATTCAGATACACATCTCCACATCCTAAAGATTTCCCAGATGAATTACTGTATCTAATGCGAGATAGATATAATATCTGCAATAGTATACATTTGCCTGCTCAAAGTGGGAATACAACAGTGCTTGAAAGAATGCGACGGGGCCATACTCGTGAAGCATACTTGGATCTCGTGCAAAAGATACGAAACATCGTACCCGATGTTGGAATAAGTAGTGATTTCATATGCGGTAAGTTACGAAACTTCTAGTTATCAATTCTCTTTTGACCTTTGCTTTTTATTTGGTAATCTTTTTGCATAATCTTACTAGTTTCAGATTCGATGCTTGAATATCATGTGGCAATCTTTCATTTATTATATACTTTCCAATATTGACCGAAGTCCTGCATGCCGCCGCATCCCCGATTTGGTAGATACATTTTTTATTTTGTTTCATTTCTAACATTTCAAAATCCTCTTACAGGATTTTGTGGAGAAACTGAGGAGGAACACAAGGACACATTGAGCCTTCTGAGATCCGTCGGTTACGATATGGCGTACATGTTTGCATACAGCTTGAGGGAGAAAACACATGCTCATAGGAACTACAAAGATGATGTCCCTGACGATGTCAAGCAAAGGAGACTAACTGAGCTCATCGAAACATTTCGTGAGACAACAGGTCAGTGCTACGACTCCCAAATCGGTACCATCCAGCTTGTACTAGTTGAAGGACCCAACAAGAGAGCCCCCGAAACGGAGCTCATTGGCAAGAGCGACCGAGGCCACAAAGTATACTTCCGTAAGGCCCCAGTTCCACATTTTGAAGACGACGCCAAACAGCGCCCTACAGTGGGTGATTTTGTCGAAGTTCGCATACTAAGTTCAACAAGAGCGTCGTTGTTCGGGGAAGCTCTCGCCATTACTAAATTAAGATCGTTTTACAGTAAACCAGAGGAGGCCTTTGCTTGTGCAAACAGAACTTGAGAGTAATAGCAAATGCGGCTTACAAAAGGTGCCCTTTTCTTTACATAATTCATCATATTGGCTTACTCTCGCATATTGTCTTATTGTTTTTGTCAATTTTGTTGACATGTTGTCTTCTACTTTCATGTATGTCTCCATCACTAACACTGACTGGTAACTACACTACAAGTGCAATCTTTCCTTGGTATCGATAAGAGTCGAAAGACAATTATAGCAATTGTGGCTCACACTTTCTCCAACCCCCTTTTGAATGGAGTACTTAACTTCATCACTTAAGTTGTCCGTTCTCTGTTTTGAGGGTACTCACCCCTCAAACGTGGGGGTGCCTGGCTAAACAAAGCCTAAGATGAGGTCTATATTGTCCAAACTGCGAACCTCGGTTAACAACTGTGGTTCTGTGGAGATTGTCGATGTGGTGTGGATTCCCTCGTACTCGTAGCATTTATATCTTCCAACGCTTTTGCATTATACGGCCGAAAGGCTCCTTTTAATTTGGTGGGCCATCTAACTACTAATACAATTATTACAAAAAATTAATAAATGTTTGGGTAGTCACTAGTCATTTGACAAAGTCAGTGTCGCGTGGGAAAGAAAAAAAAGCATTAAAAACTCTTTTTTGATGTTGTCCTTGGTCTTTCCTCGTCGAGTTTGAAATTAGCTAGAAAAATATTCTGAATACCTTGACAATGATTACAAAATAAAAAAAATCTTAATGAATTGGTTTCCGAGGCTATTTAGGATTAGTCAAAAAAAAAAGAAAAAAAAAGCCCATACGCACGGTTATCAAAAAGGGTAATGTTATTTGAATTCGTGAGTCTGGACGTAAAACTTTTTTTAATTTTAAATACACCCTCGAACAATTAATGAAACAACCATAATCACTTGTAAAATTCTTATTATACCCTTTAAATATGTACAAAAAATTTAAAAATCTCCCTATAAGTTCGGACTCATGAGTTCAAGTAGATTTATTGTATCAAAAAATAAATAAAAAATAAAAAATCAAAGTGATTAAATACATTCCTCCCTGTACCTTAATTTTTCTCAAACTTCTCAAAATATTTATTGAGAAGAAAAAATATTTATTGGGTATGGTATTGATTGAGAAAAAAAAAAAAAACTTTGTGTTTATGTGTGGTGTGGTGTGGTGTGGTGTAGTAGACCTAATAATCAGAGGGGAATCGAGACTCTTGTCACTCCAACCAATTAATTTTGGTTACTTTTTCTTTAATCATTTGTTTTTTATTGTTCAAGTAGTTGGATTTTTTTTTCCTGTTAACCAAGCGATTGTAATTATTTCTCTCGGGTACACGTCTGCGCTTAAGGTCTACTGACATGAAAGAGAATGGTTTTGTTTAATCACCATATACAAAGCGTTCTTTAGTAATATAACAAAAAAATTTCCAAAATTTTCCAATATGTTGAAAGTGACGAATGTTGTCCTATTGCAATCTTTCTTTGTTTTTTTTTATTTATTATTATTGGTAGGATCTTTTTTTTATTCTGACTAATACAACTAATTTTTTTGTAAGGAAAATTTATTATTATATAATTTATTATTATATAGTTTTTTTTTTGTCACAATTTAATTTTTGTTTCAAGAATTAAGAAAATGATCGAATTGGCTGAAAAAACTGTCAATAAGGCTGAATTGCTCTCCCATAAATGACCTCATATATGACAGACAATGTCAAATAAGTGACTAACGCCACAATTAAT
Source organism: Stephania japonica (assembly GCA_039657345.1). Taxonomy (NCBI): domain Eukaryota; kingdom Viridiplantae; phylum Streptophyta; class Magnoliopsida; order Ranunculales; family Menispermaceae; genus Stephania; species Stephania japonica. Next base: position 7,910,498 of record CM077559.1, on the reverse strand, counting down.
TAAATTATTGGGGTTATAAATGAAAACTAAGCTGTTAATACTTCATTAATTTTCTGATTTTTACATATTGTATTACTAAAATGTGACATTTTTTTTGGTGTACAAATGTGACATTTAGGAATGTGTATAATAGTAATTAATAGTAAAGATTAAGTTGAGATTTTTTAAAGAGCACGCTCTAGTTTTAAGAATGAAAATACCAATTAAGAATGAAAATACCAATATTGAGAGTTCTCTAATTTATGTGGTGTGCAACTCGAGACAAATTCGGAGTAGTCGGATAGTTCAGATACTAATAAATGATGTAGACTAAAAAAGCAAAACAAAGAAATGACACACTCCCTTTAAGTCCCCACCACTAATCAATTAGACTACTAAATGTTGCTTTTGAAAGCACAAATAATTCCAGACCACACGCATGGTAGAGCAATCGGCTAATCTAATTATAGTCGTTAGTGACCCAAAAGATATAGAGAATTGATTAAGCACCGATGAATCATGTCATAGGAGTTGATGAAGTTTTTACTTTGGGTGGGTGAAGACAGTTAGATCACTCTAATGATACCCCTAAAATCCAAAAATAGTTCCTTCATTAAATACAGGCCCTTACACACCCTGTTGGATCTCCCGAATCTTTCAAGCCCCTCCTCTTCTTATCTCCTCTCATCACCACCAGATCGCTCTTAGCAACTACTCATCGTCTGCTCATCAAAGAAGCTTCCACACATCTCTCTCATCATACATTTATGTTTGACATATATACATGTTCAACTCATGTACAGTGGGATATTAAGTAGATCCCCCTCATCATTTAACATGCATGATCTTTTAGATACATGAATCATTGAATGATTTGTGTGGATTTCATCTCATCGATTAATACATGTCATATTTCTATACTGGGTATTTATATGTGTTAGAATTGTTGCATGAAGCATTGGTGAAAGCTTGGGAACAAATTAAGGGCTTTGAGCTAGTGATTAATTAGCTAAAGAGATGATCATCATCAACTATGCCACTATTGTTTGGGTTTTCTTGGTGGGTGTAATTAGTGGATGGTGGTGGTGGTGGAAGAAGCAGAGAAAGGTAGTCATCATATTGAAGTCATCATCATCAAGAGATGAAAAGGTTAAGATGATGAAAGTGATGATCAAGGGTGGTGGTGAGATCCCAAGAGGGAATCAAGGGTGGCCCTTCATTGGAGAGACCCTTGATTTCATTGCTTGTGGTTACTCATCAAGACCTCTTAGTTTCATGGAGAAGCGCAAATCACTGTAAGTACTCTTATGTCACACCGCAAAACACATTAGCTCACGAGTAGTACATATGGCCTCGACCGGCAACCCGAGTGTTATGTATCGAGATCTATACATGCCTGCATCTTGAGACGTGCATGAAATAAGATCTAATGTGTCTCGCGGTGTGACATATTGTTGTCATTCTATTAATTCTCAATTAATTAAGTAATAGTACAATCAATTGTATGTATAATTTCTAGTTTCTACTTGTATAGTATTAGTTGTACTTTTGTGCTGTTGTTGTTGTTGTTGAGAAATCTCTACAAAGATTACACAGCTATGCTATCATTCTTTGCTTTTCTCATCTCTAGTTTGGATTCCATCAAATTGTCTCTCATATTTAATGACCTTATTCCTCTGTAGCCTTATGGACCTCCCTACTTCCTATCATTTCTTCTTAGGGCGGTATTCACAGTTGGGTCTCTGATATGACCATTCCTCCCTACTTAATTCACACGTCTCCCATTAAGTGACTTAAATGACTAGCATGAAATCAAGACACCTTTTCCACACACCTAATATTAAAGACCCCTAATACTAGTGTCATGGTTGGATGTCACAAATCTTTAGAGATCTTAAATTTCGAGTCTCCTCAATAGAAAAAGTTTTAAAACTCTTAGCCTCAGTTAGAGGCCTCAGTTTGCCTTAATAAAAGGTTTTTGTTTGGAATCTATTGAATGCATGCAAAGCTTTAAAACTTTTGGCAAGAGAGGCGTTACTTTGGTCTTACACTCCTTGAGTTTCAGATTAGTCCGGACAAAACTTTTGTTACTTTGGTCTTACATTCCTCGAGTTTCAGATTAGTCGGGACAAAACTTTGAATACTAGTATATATTAATAAGGTCAAATTGGTTAAAATATCCTCACATTTTACAACTTTTGTTATTATATCTTAACATTTTCAGATTTGTTATTATATCTAACCTTTTTATATTGATAAATTTATATCTAAATTTACTTTTTAACTCCAAATTTGATAAGGTGACACTTAAGTAATAAACTTAATTAATGAATTTAGTAATTATTTTAGTGATTAGAGGATGAGGTGCTTTTTGAAGTCATTATTTAAGTGTCACTTCATCAAATTTAGATTTAAAAAGTGAGTTAAGATACAAATTTATCAATATAGAAAGGTTAGGATATAATAACAGATTAAAAAAGATTAAGATATAATAACAAAAAATGTAAAAGGTTAAAATATTTTAACCAATTAAGCCTATTAATAATATAGAAAATACTAAAATGAAAACAGTTATGTCACTCTAAAAGTCGCATCGGTCCATAGGAGTCATCCATATGACCTCGGCTTGTATATTATACATTGGGATCTATTTATGCTCGTATCTCAAGACACACATGGACGCCTCAAAGGCACGCGGAGTGATTTTCGGTGTGACATACCCATTGTCATTTTACCCCTTCTCAATACGAAAAATACTTAACATGCATAACATGTTAATTTTTTTTTTATACTAAGCTTACTTATATATTGCTACTGTCCAGAAAAACAAAAACCTCTGGAGGGGGTTCAACCAAATACAATTGCTCTCATCTCTTAGCACTATCTCAGCCAGAGACTGGGCTCTAACATAACATGTTTATTACTAATAAAGTGTTATTGATGTATAATTAGGTATGGGAAAGTGTTCAAGTCACACTTGTTGGGGATACCAGTGATAGTGTCGACAGATGGGGAGGTGAACAAGGTGGTTTTGCAGAACAATGGGAGCACATTTGTGCCTTATTATCCCAAATCCATAACAGAGCTGCTAGGCAACTCTTCAATTCTCCAAATGAACGGTGGGTTGCAGAGGAGAGTGCATGGAATTATAGGCAGCTTTCTCAAGTCTCCTCAACTGAAAGTCAGAATCACTAGAGAGATTGAATGCATCATCTTGGACTTCATGGACACTTGGAAGCTCCACAGTGCATCGACATCGAATAAGAAGCCCCTCATTTACATCCAAGAAGAAACCAAAAATGTACGTGTATATGTATGATTGTATACTTCTTAGACCTAGACTAATTAAATTAAGAGAAGTGCTACAATGGCAACGAAAAATTAACCGCACAACACACATCGAGTCAGTGCTCACCTTGGGATATAAACATACACAAATCCCGATGCAAAATATGCAATTGAGAAGCATGAAAAGTTCTTGTCGTCAATATGTGGTACATGTGACTTACTTATTGTCATTTTAATGTTTTCTTTAAATTAATGTTCTTATTAAAATTATGTAGTAACTTTTTTTTTTTTTGCTCGTGATTGTTACATAGATTGCATTCCAAGTGTTGATCAGTACTTTGATGGGAATTGGCCCCGGTGAAGAACTTGAATTTCTTAAGAGGGAATTCAGAGAGTTCATTAAAGGGTTGATCTGTCTGCCCATCAAGCTTCCCGGGACAAGATTGTACAGGTCATTAAAGGTAACACATGCGATCAATTAATTAAACATAAAAAGGTTTTATTTTTGTATTTTTTATAAGAACCAAAAAATGGTTTTTGATGATGTGATATGACACAATGACACAATGGAGAATTGACACGGTTTTGAGTTTTGAGAATAAAAAGTTTGAACTAAATTTTTTGGGCTAAAGGCATTATCGCATTGTCTTACATTTCTCACTTCTAGATAAGTCAAACACCTAGCTTAGTGTTTTGAGAATAAAAAGTTTGAACTAAATTTTGTAGTTTTTTTTTTTTTTTTTTTTTTTTTTTTTTTTTTTTTTTTTTTTTTTCATATAGTCCAACGTCAGCAATATCAATTAATTCATATTCCGGTATTGTCAGGTTTATGATGGGTGTCCCTTACAACAAAACAATTACATATATGTTTGAATTGTGCAGGCAAAGGAACGGTTGTTGAGGATGGTTAGGAGTATAGTTGAGGAAAAGAAACAAAAAATGGAGAAGTTAGATCATGATCATCATACAAAAAGTGGGCCCACACATTTGGATGCAATAGACGTGCTGTTGGCGGGCGCGGATGATCATCAATCACCATCAGATCACGAGATCCAACGGCTGCCAGTCGATTTCATCAGCGGGAACATCGTGGAGATGATGATCCCGGGAGAGGACTCCGTGCCCATGCTCATGACCCTGGCTGTTAAATTTCTTGGTGATTCCCGACGGGCCCTCGATCACTTACTGGTACGTACATACGAACGTATTTACAAACGTTTCTGGCAGGTGTCGGTATTTGTTAATATTTGGATTAGTATTGTATATCTATGGCAAAGTGTAATATAACGTGTACAAAAGAATTAAATTGGAAAGATAAAAAGTGTAAACAAAAAATCTATTTGGACATTAAGGGTCCGGACTCAAAGGGGGGGGTTTTTGAGATTTTTGTAAATATTAAAGGAGTGTTACAAGTTATAATTTTGAAGTCATTGATTGCTTAAGGATGATTTTGAAATAAAAAATTTTTAAAAAACTCCCTAAAGATCCAAACTCATGAGTCCAAGTAGCACTACTCAAATGTAAAATTATGTTGTATATCATACACAAATTTGTTACACTTGTAGATTTTGCGCCAAACATTTACAGATCCTCTCTGCTGTTTCTGATCAATCAATCATTCAACGTTTCGAGACCATGCATGAGCGCCACGTGTCACTCGACTGGCCATGCGCACGTTTGAGTGGGACATATGCATACGTGGCGCTATGGGGCGAAGTGACAGGGTTGTCCTTTGTCACGTTGGCTCTTTCAATTCCCAATACGTTTTACAAGAATCTTCCTGTCACATCGAGTGTGCCATTCATCTGGCCCACTCTGGAGATTGAACTTCTATCGATGGTCTCGATCTTGCCACGTTTCGATGTGTACTTACTGTGTTGAATGTTTGTTATTATTGTAGGAAGAGAACTTGGAGTTGAAGAGCAAAAAGGTTTCTACAGGTGAAGATTACGCGTGGACTGATTACATGGCATTGACGTTTACACAAAATGTGAGCTTAAGTTTTAGCTTATTTGTCTTTATTTAATCAATGCTGATTGGTTTTTTTTTTTTAATTTCAACTAGAGTTTGCTAAAAAAAAAAAAAAATTATTTCAACTAGAGTAGAAGCTACGACCTCCTCACCTTCATCTCATTAGGAGAATGTTATGCAATTAATATTAATTATTTTAGTATTTTTTTGATTAATTTTGTTAATGTGAAAATAAAACAGGTGATTAGTGAGACCCTTAGACTGGGAAATATAATCAATGCGGTATGGAGGAAAGCTCTCAAAGATGTAGAGATAAAAGGTATATGCTTAATTAAATTGATTAATTAATCCCTATACAATTTTTTAGTGCTAGCTATTTTTTTTTTTTGGTTACAAGTGCTAGCTAATAAATTACTACTAAGCATGGTTATAATTAAGCAATTAACCATAGTGGGTGAATTCCCTCTTTTGATGTTTCAGGTCATTTGATTCCTGAAGGTTGGTGTGTCTTGGCATCCTTTACTTCAGTTCACATGGACGAACAAAATTATGATGACCCTTGCAAGTTTGATCCATGGAGATGGCAGGTAATGTACACATTTCTCTTCTAATTCATTCAATTTTTTTTTCGGTTGTCACAGATTTCTGAACTTTTCTTCGGCTGCTCCTTATTTATGGTCATCAAATCCCACAAGAGTCAATTGCACGGCCCAACCCCTTACTTTTCTAGTCACAAGCACATATAAGTAGCTGCAATCATTATAGTTAATTAACAAAGAAATTAGATGAGAAACACAAGATATTTGAGGTGCAGAGGTGATGCGATGTGGTCACATGGTTTAGTGGGAAAGTGTGACCTACAGAGACCGTGAAGCATGTGAGGTAGGACATCGCAAGCATATGTCAGGAAGGCCCTGCACGCCTTAACATTGATAGATAGAAACTCTAGACATTTGACATGTAGAATTAATTGTTGGTTGCCAGAGTTTTTGTGAAAGCAGCACAACACATGCATACCTGAACAGGAAAATGATAATCTAATACGGACGCACACTCGGGGGTGCAGATTTTGTTTTTCATATTATTTGTGATTCTTTCTTGTCTCTCTATATGTGGGCTGAACGTGTAATAAAAATTATAATAAGTTAAAAGATAAAGTGTACGTCCCAAATATACATCCAAAATGTGTTAGATTTATCAATTTTCCACATATGTAGATGTTGAGATGAGAGACAACTAGTGATTATGCAAAAAGGATTTGAACTCGTATTCCTTTTCACAATTAATTCAAAAGGCAAAAGAGAGGAATAGAAGTTGGACTGGCCGGATGCTAAATCTTCTTCAGCTACCTAGCTAAAATGCTTTTGTGGAAAAGTAGATGCTTAAAGTGTGTGACAATAACTTGTCAAAGAGTGGGCTAGAGTGTGGAACCATTTATTTTAAAGTAGGTTTGGATTTGCTTACGAAATTTCTTTCATTTGTATTGTATATTGGGTCGTACCCTTTTTATGTAGTTTTTTATATGGTATTTAGTGCCAACCATGTCAAGTAGTCCGTGCCCAGGATTGGCAAGCCCCTTATTGGGGGGGGGGGGGGGGCGGGGGGCTATTTGCCCCATGCATGAGACTAGGAGTAGGCACGGGTTGGATTTGGGTCGACCCGACCCGACTCATATCGGGTCTTTGTAAAACTAACCCGACACTCACCCGCCAGGTAGCAGACCCGATATATATCCAACTGTTTAGGGTCGGGTCGTCGGGTGACCCGATTTCCTAAAAGAGAGAGAGAGAGAGAGAGAGAGAGAGAGAGAGGTCATCGAGTCGGGTCATCGGGTTGGTCGGGTCGAGTTGTTCTATATATCTTCATAGAGTTGGTCGGGTCGGGTCGGGTGACATTTGATCATACCCGAAACCCGACCCGATACTCGACGGGTCGAGTTATTTTGACCCGACTCTTTATTTTTATCCACTCTACCTGACTCGCCACCCGCCACCCGAGTCGGATGACCCAACTCATCGGGTCATCGGGTTTCGTGCCCAGCCCTACATGAGACTCGAAATCGAGATCTTAATGAAGGGGAACTGAGTACATTACCACCCAAACCAAGCAGTTGTTAGTTGATGAGAAATTAAACTAATGGGAACTCAACCTTATCTATTAATCAAGAAATTAGTAGGTAAACAAACGAGAAAAAGATACCCTTGCAAAAGGTTGTTGATTAGTCTAGATGCAATTCCCCTTAACTAAAAACCTTGAAAAGTTAGTGTTTTTGATGGAGAAAAAAATAACATTAGGAGAGACCTCACCCCCTCGTAGACCTTACAAAAGGTTAATATTTGGTACCTAATGGATTAATCATGGGCTTGTATTTCTTATGATTAATCGTACTATTTGTACCCAAATGATTAATCATGGTCTATCTGTTACAGAACAAGGAAGGACGACTACTGAACAGCAGCAGTACTACGTTCACACCATTTGGTGGTGGACATAGGCTATGTCCCGGCATGGAAATGGCACGCCTAGAGGTCTCAATTTTCCTACACCATTTTGTCACTCGATTCAGGTATCAATTGCTCACTAAACTCTCTTAATGTGCAGCCAAAACTAATACTAAAGGCACCAGTTCTAATCAAATTAAGCATCCATGCATGCATGATCGACAAATTATTAGAATTCTCCAACAAAATCCATGTCTTTATATAGATTCCTCATATTTCAACTATATGATGTCAATCATCATCTTATCTTGAGCCTTTTTGGTGGGTACGTGCAGATGGGAGGCTGAGGAAGACTATGTCGTCACCTTTCCTACTGTTAAGATGAAGCGAAAATTGCCGGTCACCGTCACGCCCCTTTCAACTTGTCCACTGTAAAGTTGGTTCTATTGGAATTCATCTGACCCACCAAAAAAATATAAGTTCCACTTTGACAAGGACATTAATCTTCTTTCTTGAATGTTTGCAAAGAAATCTGAATTGGTGAAACAAAGATTACAAGTTTTGAAAATCGAACAATCTGGATCAAGGACATTAGAATCTCATATCAGTAAAGAAAGTTGAAGAGGTAGGGATTGTTAATTCTGCTGTCACTTTCCTCTTGATTGCCATAGGCCCTTTGGCGTCCTAGAGTTTCAATGCAAGTTGATGAGCCTAACCATCATCTATCACTTCAATTAAATCTCTTAAATTGTTTGTTTCTCTCCCTCTACTTGTCCTTCATCTAAATTAAAAAGAGCCATAATGTTAAAGGCGATGAGCCATGGTCGCTACCAACCTCATTAAGTGAATTAGTTGATGTCCCATTAAAGATGATACTTGCACCAACACAGCACAGGCAGCACAGAACATAGAGCAAGCTTTTTAATTAGTAATGGTAAAATCTAACTCAGTACGAAGGTGAATTCTAAAGTTAAAACTGCAGTTATTTGAAAGGGGACATCCAAGAGGACCAAGACATGTTTTCAATGCAAGTACTTCCACTCAATGCACTTCACAGGCATACAGATTAACATCAAAAGAAAGTTCTGGAGATGTACAATTTGCTAAATAGATATTTTAGGGATATATATACATATTCATACACATAAGAATGCAAGTATCAACTTCGACATGTAATCTAATTTAATCCAAGTAACCCAATCTTCTAAACTGATTTGTTCATGGAATCAGTCAATCACTTGGTCTTCAAGTTGCACAGCATGGTACCTACTTAATGCGTGCAGATGTGCAAGAATAAAATATTGTCACAGCCCATGCTGTCCAAGCAATAAATCCATGTCCATAAAGCACCGACACTAGATATCACAAGATATCGTCAAGATTTGGAAGAGCAGTGTCCAATGGAGAAAGAAGCCAAGTTAAGCATCATTACAAATTTACACTACAGATCATGCACAGGCAAGGAATCGGATGAATGGATTCAAGTACCATCCGCCGACAGGTATTGTTAAGAGACACCAACAAATCGATAAAAACGAATGCTAGAGCATAATGCTGGTTTGAGAAAAGCTTATACCAAGTACTCGGGATAATTTTTTCCGATTTAACAACAGCAACAAGTTTATTTTTGCAGTCATTGCAAGTACTTCACAGGGAAATAGCAGTTGCTTTGGTAAGAAAAGGAACCAAGTTTTAGACAAGAATTACACCAAAACTTGAGTTGCGATGTGAAGTCTACCTCGCAGTAGAAATCAAACTGCAGAAGTACCATTCATAAGGCTTTCTGTAACTTTTTAGGGTGATTCATTCATCAAGCAGCAGTGGAGGATTTCTCTGCCTCGAGCTTTTGCAACTCTGCCAGTCTTTCGGCCCAAGCTCTATCCCTTGCCACTGCAGCCATCTTACGTTCTATTCTTTCGACATTCTTCTTCCTTTTAGCTTCTTGGAACTGAGCCTTGCGTATCTTGGCCTCCGACTGTTCACTTTCAAAATAGATGGAGTCACATACAATTAAAAATAATACTACATTACACCAAATAATGTGTAAGACTGAATATGATAGCCAGAAACAATATCAGTTTTGTTGACCATGATAAAGGATAATGGGATAAATCATCATAACATGACATTACAACCAAAAAAAAAGCTTAATCAATAGAATGCATGGCATACATCGGAAACCAACATAGAGTTATTTATAAAAGTGAAACTCGTCTCTGGCTAATATTGGTCGATCTTGTGTTTCAGATCAGGTGAACATGATCAGCATAAATTGTCAACAGTCAACACTAAAAGTGAACAATATCCAAAATGCATGGTAACAGCCAGTTTTTCCAGTATATATTGACACAACCCATTTAGCTGACACCAACTAATATGACATTGAGGTTTTGTTGTTGTATATTGACACATCCAATTAAATGGTACAATAACAATTACAACGTGTCCTATTGAAAAGAAGTACAACATGCACATCACCAACTTATCCCTTTCATTGATAATAGGCACACAGGTCGAGAACAGTTTTCAATTTGATTAAAACACCCAAGGACCAATTGCAGATCATAATGGACAGAGCCTTATGGAAAAATGCATGGCATAATTCACAAAACTAGTCGTTGGAAAGCTCGTTAGTGTGAATCTGAATCATAATAAACTCATTACTAAGTAGGCATATGAAAGAGTTCATGCCACCAAGGCCAATAGAACACATAAATTGGTTAACACCCAAAAAGGGTGGATATTGCACCTAGAGAAACTAAAACTAAAACTAAAACAAGTAAACCATCAAAAAAGCAGGGATGAAGCAAAATACAAACCTGTATAAATGCCCTTCTTTGCCTCCTCCGCTTCTTTTCTTTCCGTCCCTTAACACTTCCTTCGTTAGGTTTATTCGCAAGTATCGGCTCCCCAGGTGTGTACTGAACCCAAGCATATGGACCTGCATCCTTTAAACAAATGACACAATTAAAACATCACAGAGATGTATCAATTAAAAACGAACTTCAAAAACCATTCAGAAAGAAAAGGCAGGCATAAATGTAGGAATTTAAACACGCCCTAGCTGGGTTAAGTACGAAGTTCAATCTGAAGAAATAGAAGTTTAAGGCCACATCATGACTGACAACCCTACTTCATTACTACATAACAAAACATCAATAAAAATCAAGCCCATCTTCCTTTTACAGTTGCACAAAATACAGCAGTGTTTATCTATCAAATCTTTCATAATTTTCTTTTTAACTACTAGAGCTCATTAAGCATAAGTAATTGCATACCTCATTCACTAACTCATGATCTCATTAACGACAAAGATTGCAAGTTAGAAATTCAGGTATGTAAATTAACGGGGAAGAAATAAATAGAGAACTTATAAAAAGTGAACTTGAAGAGAACGAAACCTGGAGGCTTCAAACTAGCTCTTTTCCTTCGAGGTTTTGCACCAGGCCGTCGCTTGGGGAATCGAGTGTCAGTTAAACTGTGAAACTCATTCCATCCATATATCCATCTCTGATTATGGTGTGGCAGTGAACCAAATGTTGAGGATGATTTGCAGGTGGAGCTGATATATGCGCCAAAAATTCTTGCTGGAGAAGTAGCAGTTCTTTGAGTTATGGCTGCTCTGACTAACGGGGAAATGATAGTTCTCAGCGACACCAAATTCATCTCCTTTCACTTCCTGACTGCTGATCAAGGAAAAAAGAAAACAAAGCCAAGAAAACAATTGCCCCTATCATCAATTTCAGGCATTTACCACAATAAAATCCAAGAAATGATATAGCCATTTTCAACTGAAACTGATGACTACTGCACACAACATATATGTTTCCCATTTTGGACTGAAATTGGTGAATGCGGACAGTAAATACATGAGATGGTTGTGTTGCGCATGTGTAGTGGATCAAATGTTAGAATGCATTCTGTAACTCCTTAAAAAACCTTTAAAGTCCCCGTGGGAGATTGAAACAAAAGATTCCAGCCTAAGAAAATTAAAAAGATAATACAAAAACAATAAACAAAACCATGAGTTACCATAAACATGTCAGAAACATATGGATTCTAATTTCTAACATTCAGTGCCAAAAATTAGTCAAACCAGAAACAACAAAGTCAAGTTTCAGAGTAAGATAGAGTCACCTGAAGAGCATATAAGTCAAACTGATCGACAAAGACAGAGTATATTTGTTTTTCTTTTCTTTTTCCACACAAGCACAATCATTCATGTAAAGAAACATAGATCAAAGAACAATACATAAACCATCCAACACAATCAGCTTAAAATTTGAAGTCGGAAATGGTTCCATTAACATCAATCAACAGTTATCTTAACGGGAAATAACTTCAAATTAATTTTCTTCCATTGCATTGAATAATTCAAAAATCCTCAATAAACACAACATCCAACAATTTATTTTCAAAAATGAACTTAAGGAAAGAAAGAAAAAAAGAACAAGGAATAAATGACCAGTAAATTTACAGATTTTCCATCTTTTTCCTTTTTCTTTGAATCAGGAGAATGAATAAATTCATTGAATGAGGAAAAAAATACAAAGAAATGAACTTATGAATTTGCTTGCCAATGGACATGAACCTTATTCAACTTAGAAACATTAAGTTGGAAATATAAAATTTATTATTGGACAGTATAAATTTGCACGGAAGCCCATCAAACATAGATCAAAAGGCAGTCCCATAAGGTTAGTTCAATTTATAAAGTAAGCGACAAAGGATAAATCCTTGAATCACATAAAGCAGCTTGCTTTTCAATGTAGAATGAATCAAAAGAAATTGGAGTTCAAGAGTGAAATCTATGTGAACAATTTGAAGCATTTGATGTCTGCTGGTCCAAGTTCTTAATGAATATATTTGTTTTTGAATTGCTTTCTTCAGACGAATGGAACATTCTAACATAAGCAGAAAATTAGAATGAAAAGGGATGAAATAGGCCATCTATAGAAATAAAATAATATGTTGACAACCAATTCCAATTATCCCCATTACAGCCTACATATTGATTAATTATCCAATTCTCCCCATTACAGCCATATATGAGCCATACTCTGTTGTAATCAAGAAGTTATCTGAACAGACCACATAGTTGTTGCTCATAATCAATGACCCTTCAATTTTATTTCTTGTCTCACTTTGCCTTATCATGGAAATGAATTCCAGCTTGGTTGAAAAGAGAAAGCAAGTACAATAATTCCTTGTTGGATAGCTTTGATGGTCTCCTCTCTTCAAAACCACTAGCTCTTAAGATCTCAATAATCTTATCTCTAAACAAATTCATCTCCTTCTCCAAACAGGGAAGATGTAGGTGTTCTTCATCAACTTCTTCTTCTTCATCATTAATCTCATTTGTTTCATCATCATAAATACAATTTGTCAGAACTTTCTCTTTGTGTTCATCTACCATCTGAGACCTTCTCAACAATTCATAGGCCTTTTTCTTTTGCTTAAATGTTGCACCTAGAGTCTTGTTTTTCTTACTAAAACAAGTCCGAGTGAAAGCCCACCATTCATTCATATCTACGCTAGGGACATTAACCTTTGGGTGAATTTTAACGACAGAAGAGTCAACTTTTGGACAAGGAACAAAGTCCCTCTTGCTCACGTCCATAATGAACTCTACATCAGCCACCAACTTCACATTCACAGCCAAGCGATTGAACTGAGAATCACCGGGATTGGCCAACAAACGACGAGCAAATTCTTTTTGAAGTAATAGAGTGGCACTTCGAAATGAATTAGCCCCAAAAACAAATTTTGCTATAAGAGGGGAAGATATCCCGTAAGGAATATTAGCTACAATTGCATCGAATTGAGGAAGCTCTGTCTTCAAAGCATCTTTGTAAATAACCTACAAAAGAATCAACATTATGTTCAATCATGAAACTGCATCATTCTTTAAGGATTTCTGTCAAATAATTCTCAAGTCTCTTACACTAAGTCGATTTTCAAGCCCACGTTTAGATGCACGGCTAATGAGAATCTCAACCATTCGTTTGTCTATTTCAATAGCAACAACCTTTTGAGCAACCTCAAGGAGCTTAAGGGTGAGATTTCCAGTACCAGGTCCAATTTCAAGGATTGTGTCTGTGGGTCTCACATCAGCTTTTCGAACAATGGTATCAAGTACTCGAGGATTGGTGAGGATATGCTGGCCCCGACTCTTGTGTAGATAAATATTTCCTTCATCTCCTTCATTCATTTTCCGACTTTTCTTTCATCATCATCATCATCATAACCCCTACGGTTGTAATAATTACTCGACTTTGTCACAAGTGGTCGGAGAGGCTGGCCCCTTATGAAAAATCTAGCAACGTCAAATGAAAAGGAATAAATCCGCCAAAGCATTTTGTCTTTCTCAGCTCTCTTTTGCTTTACCTGACCATTTCAGTTGAAGAAAGTGCCACAGCTGAATATTGAAACTTAAAAATGGACTCACACCCACAATAGTGAGAACAGATGATTAGAACTATTTCTCCCGCTTATCATAACTAATGTATTCGTTAGCAGCAATAATTGTTATAATAGGATTAAGTAAAATACTAATATTACATGATGAGCAACCCAACAGTTTTAGAAGTGTCATTACAATCTCCTAATGTAAGAGTTAAAAGATAGTTCTATGACTCACCAAATCCTAATTAAGCATAATGATTCCAAAGCAAACCTCTATTGTCGATTTCCCTTACTTGTGCATACTATAGCGGTCGAAACAAACAAAAAGGCCATAAATATTCTCAAATTTGAAGCTGAACAACAATCTAACAGCTTTTAATCAGTAGGAATAACATATATTCAACCACTTCTGCTAACCCACCTCCTTCGATAAATAATACGCTTCAACTCTTGCAAATAACTCGATCCCTAGATTCCCTAATATCTACTTTTATTAGTTATTATATTTATTTCAACACTTGTGAATACGCTATCAAGTTAGGATTCCAAAACTGTGGAATCCTTCATCATATTGAACAATACCGCCGACGTCTTATTCTTCTTCTTCTTCCTTTCTTTTAAAAAAAAAAAAAAAAAAAAATGCAAGGCAAATGCCAATGATGATTAGGAATTGCCATTGAAAGGCGAAGTCTTTGGTTTTCCACTTCTTTTATCGTCTTCTGCAGATAAGGGAAACCATGATGAGAGAGGGTTTAGGGTTTACGGTTTATGAATTTAACCTTCAAAAAACATGAACTTGGTATAAAACCATGACCAAAAAGCATGAAGAGCGTAACAGTCCAGATTAGTCTAGGGCATCATCAATCAACAATACTCAATGACTGAAAAGGGAACACGAATCGAATCCAATCCAATCGAATTGAATGAACATTTAAAGAAGAAAAACAGTTGCAGCTAAACCAGAATCAGACATAACATTTTGACTGAAATTGCTTACCTTGTTGCTCCTCTCTTGATGCTTGAATCAAATTTGGAGATTGGAAGAACAAGCGATAGTAGCGAACAGTCCAAGAGAACGACCGATCGAGCGAGGTTAGGTTTTTAACTTTCAAGCTTTGCGTGCGAAATTACTGACGTACCCTCGCGTGCGCTGAATCAGTGACTCGTGCAACCTTGAGGGACTGAGTGGTTGGATTACTTAAGCCAGGTGTACACGAGCTTCGTCTCCTTCTTCGGACTCTATTTGGGCGTCGTCCGAAACCCTACCTTCAGCCGATTCGTTCGGTTCAATTCAATGCAAGCTGTGTTCTTGGACGAGTTGTTGGCTCTGCAGTTGCTGCTTCAGAGAGTGTTCAATCCGGAGAAGGGGTGAGTTGTGTTCTTGGGAGGACTCCGTATTTGCCTCTTGTGCCAAGTCCTACGGATCGACAGCTGTGAATATGGGGATTTGGGGTTTTTGTGTTTTGATTGTGATGATGAACTCTAATTTGTGGTTTTTGTGGATATATAAATGGATGGGCATTTTAGCAACTTCAACTATTGCAACCACATCTTACCCTACCCTCACCACTCCCAACCAACATGTCTCCCTAGATTGACTAATACCTAAACTCAAAGTTGTTGTTGTTGTTGTTTGTTTGTTTGTTTTTTTTGTTTTGTTTTGTTTTTTTTTTTTTTTTGTTTTTTTGTTTTTTTTGTTTTTTTTTTCAGTAGAAATGGAATCACGATCTTTTGAGGTCCTGCCTTTTTAACAACTGATATCTTTTACCATCTCACATGACAGACTTTGACACCTAAACTCAAGTTTTAATCCTTGTATAAAAAAAATCTCATGATTTTGGACTCCTGGATAGTCGGACCGAACAGGCCATTTCCAATACAAATGTGGATTGGATGGTGAATGTGCATTGCATATAACACAATAAATATTGAAGCAAAAAAAAAAAAAAAGCTTCTCTAATGCAATTATGGGTTGATAATGTGCAACTAACGTGGCGTGAAAAAATTGATAGTGTCTACTTATAGACTGTGCAATTTATAGTCAATTCAACAATTCTTTCTAAAATAGAAAGTACAATCCACATTGACTATTGGAGAGCACTTTTAAACTTCAATGTTCATTCAAACAACTTAGGTTGGACGTCTCATCCACATTGCTCACATGGCATCAATTCCCACTTACGAACTACATTTATCATTAAAGATATTGGAGATGCTCTTATGCATTATTTTTTCTAAAAAAAAATACTATCTATATATACATTTTTTTGGTGAGTAAATAATATTTCTTTTTACTTGTTGAGAGAACATGTTTTTTTCCTTATATCTATTACATTGATTCTTTAACAAAAAAAAAAATCGATAAAAATTGATTGCTTAATTAACTTTTTTTTTTTTATGGGAGACTTTTTCCTTTTCTTTTCTTTAGGTAAGTGAACAACATAATTTGAAAAGAGTTTTCTTACCAACCTTTTCCATTTGGGCGAACAAGTTTGGAGTCTTATGGACGACATAATAAAAGTTATCCTTTTAGTTAATATATTTAGTTCAAGTTCATCATGAATCTTAGTAAACTAACCAATTAAGTGACTCAATGGTATGATATTGTATTTACGAGTGAAAGGTCATGGGAAGTCTTTGGTGGAAGTAATTGTTTCTTTCTTATAAAAATAAAATAAAATAAAATAAAATCATGATTCATAGTAGAGCTCACTATGATTTAATTTTAGTAGTTATATGGGTATGTTGGAACCACTACTCATATGAGCTCTATAAGTTTGTTGTGAAAGTAAACCAGCTTTGGTATGTCCATGCATTTCAGATTTATGAATATTGTTCCTCGTGAACTTATTAGAGCATCTCCAACCAAAGTGCAAAAATGCAGTTCGGTTGGCAATTAATATAACATTCCATTGCTCCAATAATGGAGTTCCACTTTTTACCAAAAAAAAGAAACTTTTAGAAAATAATATAATTACTTTAGATCTATACAAAGTAAGTTGTATTTTTAAAATTTTTCTTAATTGTTAAATAATTTATTAAAATTAAAATGAATAAATAAAAATAATAATGAAAATAGAAAATAGAGTTTTGGTTTTTCAAAAAAAAAGAAAATAGAGTTTTGAAAGGGAAATAGAGTTAGATGCGATATAACTATAAAATAGAGGGAAAAATAGAGTTTTGTGGTTGAAGATAGTCTTAAAGGTTGTAATTTGATAAAATATTTATGCTTCTTAATAGGTCGAAGTTGCCCCTTGTAAGCTTGTAATTAGAAAAAAAAAAAGCTGAGCAATGAAAAACAATATAACTTCGGTCTCCAAATAAGCATGTTGCTTATGAGCAAAAAAAAAAAAAAAAAAAAATGTTGCTAGGTTTGAACGCTTAAAAGTTTAATATTGGTTGTCAACCGACCGCAACAACCCTCTTCCATATTTTTCAAGAATTAATGGATTGGAAAATGGACTTAGGGCACCCCTCTCCCATTTTTCGAAGTATGAAAAATGGGTTTGGCCAAGCCCTCCCTCCCCTATTTTTCACTATGGAAAATACGTTTTGGAGCCCTCCTCCTTTATTCAAACTTGATATTGACTATGTAGCCTGTGCTATTAAAAAAAACATGGAAAATTCATTTGCCATGAAATTAAGCTTGTAGCTAACAAAAGCTTCATACTTAATTAATTATATACCTATATAGAATCAAAGTCTTATCTTTGATAAAAAAAAAAAAAAGAGACAACTTGCACTTTCACTTATTGTGGTTCAAAGACCTATTGACCTCTTACTCCAAATCCAACACCAAATCAGTGAGCGTGCACCCAATTGGTTTATTGGTTTATAGAATCAAAGTTAAGAGCGAAACCAATCCAAAATATATAGCTTTCAAACGTCGATAATGTGTGTACTGACTGTCTTTTGCCATGCATATCCACATGTATATATATGAAACAACATTTTATGGAAGAAGACTTTATGAGTAAACCTATTTGCTTGATATGTTGTTGTTGAGCGATATATATGCATTTACATATATTTTGGCACACTTTTAATTATATGACTTTCTTAACATATAATTAATTTGCTAATCTTGTGTTATACGTAATTATGAGATAGGCTCGGGGTAAGGGTGGTTGAACCTTCTAGAGACGGTATTAGCAGAAGATTAGTAGCAATTAATATATGTAGCAGAAGTGTCACTCGATCTTTTCCTAGTACATAATTAATAAAGAGCACCGCTATGTGTACCCCAATTGTTTATGAGGGCACCTCAATAGTGTATCAATTTACATGCATTTTGGGGTGCCCTGAGAGAGTACTGGAATGCACATAGCGTGACTCTTAATAAATTGATGATGTCTATCCCGTATTTTGCTTATATATTTGTCCACCACCAATTATTGATTGATCTATTCAAATATCCAAACCAAATCATCCTACATAGTATATATATACAATATACACATGAATTTGATCATTTTAAGTCCCTATCGATACAATCTTTTCATCACTCTATATTGATTTATTCTTTTTCACCAACACCACCAAAAGCATGCATTATCAATTTCCTTTTGACCCCCCTTGGGGTTCTATGCGTCAATTCTTCATGGCAAGGTACTATAATCCACTGAGCGCGCGCATTAAAAGATGAAGTCCCATATTGAGATATTAGGGGATCATGCTGTTAGATTATGTAAATATTTAGTCAAAAATATTAAATATTTAGTCAAAAATATTATCTCATATGGTATCAGAGCAGATCTCTGTAACCCTAGTAGCCGCCCACCTCTCATCTTCTTCGTCCCTTTCTTCTTCTCATCTCTATGGCTGACGCGACCAAGTTGCATCCTGCAACCACAGTCACCAACATAAAATCCTGCATTCCTATTGTTCTTGACTATGAAGGAAGTCAATACAACAACTGGGCTACCCTCTTCAAGCTCCATTGCCGAGCAAATTTGGTAATTGATCACATCTTACCTCCTGCCTCCACCACCGTCTCATCCACAACAACCAAAGCTACGGAAATTCCTGCAAAAGTTCTATGGGAACGGCTAGATGACATCGTACGACAATGGATATATGGTACGATATCCAATGATCTTCTCAACACGATCATTGATCAAGAGGACACTGCAGCTGAGGCATGGAATCGTCTTGTTCATCTCTTCCAGGACAACAAATCGGCTAGGGCTCTTGCCCTTGATGCAAAATTCACGAACACCAAATTGGTGGATTTCCCAAACGTGAAAGCATATTGTACCAGGCTCAAGGTTCTTGCAGACAACCTCGCCAACGTCGGCCACAAAGTCTCGACGAACGTCGGTGCTCCGCGTCTTCTTCGCGTGGGTTATCGAGAAGAATACAAGCATTTTCGAACAACGGTGCAACACCGTACTCCTCTCCCATCCTTTGAAGTTGTGCGATCAATGCTCGATCTTGAGGAAGACAGCAATGGCGAGGACACCATTCATGAATCAGGTTCGAATGCCGCTCTCATTTCCCACAATATTAATCCTCATAATTTCTCTGTTAATGGGCACCCAACAATTCGAAAATACCTACAATAATCGAGGAAATTCCCACAATCGTGGAAAGAAGTACAACCGTAGTCGTGGTGGTGGGAACCGCAACAACAATCGCGGTGGTGCTAGAAATGGCGTAACAGTGGCGGGGCAACCGGAACAACCACCGGAACAGTCGCCCACCGCGTCGCAAAGACTAAGGAGCTCCCGCCCATCCTTGGTCTTTCCCTCCTTGGGCTTTGGGGCCACGGCCATGGGCCACACCACCGTGTCCCTACCCCACCACAGGTGGCGGCGGCGCCCACATCCGGCTCGATCATGAAGAAGGTATTCTCGGTACTCGCCTCTCCCAGTCTTTCTATTCGGCGGCCCGCCATCGCAAGAGCATGGTGGGTATGTGCCCACGGATATTGATCGAGCTATGCATACGATGTCCTTGCATCCGCCCGATGACAAAAATTGGTACATGGACACCGCGCCACATCTCATATGACCAACTCCAAAGGTACTCTCTCGTCTTACTTTCAATTGAGCAAAAATAATGGCATTACTGTTGGTAATGGCAACATAATTCCAATTCATGGTTGTGGTCATACTTCACTTCAAGTCAATCCCTCCCTAAACCTAAAAAATGTTTTACATGCACCTAAACTCATCAAAAACCTTATTTCCGTACGTAAATTTACTATGGATAATATGGTTTCTGTTGAATTTGATCCTTTTGGGTTTTCTGTGAAGGATTTACGGACGGGGAGCAAACTCATGAGATGTGAGAGTTCGGGTGATCTTTATCCATTCTCCAAAACTTACCGAGTCATTCCCTCATCTGCAACATCTGCTTTTACTGTCATTTCTCCTCATATTTGGCACTCCCGTTTGGGTCATCCAGGGGATGTAATTTTAAGTTCTTTACGTCGTCGTAATTTGATTGAATGTAATAAGGCTCGAAACAATGTTTGTCATTCTTGTCCTTTGGGGAAATTGATTAAAATGCCCTTTTATGACTCTCTTTCAACTACTATGATGCCCTTTGACATTGTTCACAATGATTTATGGACTTCACCCGTTCTTAGCTCTTCCGGTCACAGATATTATGTGTTCTTTGTTGACAATTATACTAATTTTCTTTGGACTTTTCCCATCCAAACAAAGTCCCAAGTTTATGGTATTTTCTTGTCTTTCCGGACTTTCATTCGCACTCAATTTGAAAAAGAAATCAAAACTTTTCAATGTGATAATGGACGTGAATTTGATAATGGTCCTTTTCATAAATTTTGTGAACAAAACGGGATGCTTTTTCGATTTTCGTGTCCGCACACCTCACCCCAAAATGGTAAGGCGGAACGAAAAATCAAATCCATAAACAATATTGTTCGTACACTCCTTGCCCATGCATCTATGCCGGCCTCCTATTGGCATCATGCCTTGGCCATGGCCACGTATCTACACAATATTCTCCCTTCTAAAATCTTGGCATATAAAACACCCACTCAGATTCTTTATCAAAAGAATCCATCCTACTCTCATCTCCGGGTTTTTGGTTGTCTATGTTTTCCTCTCTTCCTTTCCACACAAATTCATAAACTGCAATCCAGGTCCACTCCTTGTGTTTTCCTAGGGTATCCTTCCAACCATCGGGGTACACATGCTATGATTTATCGAGCTGAAAACTAATCATAGCCTGGCATGTGTGGTTTGATGAAAACTCTTTTCCTTTTTCAAAAGTAAATAATCCAATTCCTACCTCATATGAGTTTTTGGATGATGACAATTCTCCATTAAGAATACAATTGTTGCATGATCAGGCCAATGCTACTCCACCTAATGGGTCAATCCCACAAATGCAGCCATTAAGGCCCACGTCCCCTCCTGCCACCCACCAACTACATTCACCCATTTCCTTTCCTCCCTTGTTATCTCGTCCAAGAGCCGTCCCCCAAGACCCCGTCCCCTCGCCGGCCCCATCTCACCTACATTGCCACCAGTTCCTCGCATGACTACACGTAGTCAACATGGGATATTTAAGCCGAACTTGAAATACAAAAATCATGCCTTAAGTGCCACCATCACCTCAATCTCTCCTATTCCCCGGAACCCAGTTGGTGCACTTAATGACCCGAATTGGAAAAATGCTATGCAGGATGAATATAATGCTCTTATTGATAGTAAGACTTGGGAGTTGGTCCCTCGTCCTTCAAATGCTAATATTATTCGTTCTTTGTGGATTTTTCGGCATAAAAAGAACTCTGATGGTTCTTTTGAGAGGCATAAAGCCCGTCTTGTAGGTGATGGCAGTTCTCAACGGGAAGGTGTTGATTGTGACGAGACTTTTAGTCCGGTTGTCAAACCGGCAACTATCCGTGTGGTTCTTACTATTGCTTTATCTCACTCTTGGCCTATTCACCAACTTGATGTAAAGAATGCTTTCTTACATGGCAACTTGAATGAGACCGTCTATATGTATCAGCCTTTGGGATTCGGGACCCGACTCTTCCTGATCATGTTTGTCTCTTGCGTAAATCTCTTTATGGCTTGAAGCAGGCACCACGGGCGTGGTATCAGCGTTTTGCTAAATTTGTGGCAACCATTGGTTTCTCGCATAGTACATCTGATAACTCTCTATTCATTTACTGTCATGGAAAAGATACTGCTTACATTTTGCTATATGTGGATGATATTATTCTAACAGATCTTGATTCTCTCAGACTCCGTATTATGTCCAAGTTAGCTACATAATTTGCAATGAAAGATTTTGGTCCATTGAGCTATTTTTTGGGGATTGCCGTCTCCCGAGACAAAAATAGTCTATTTATGTCTCAGAGTTCTTATGCAGAGGATATTCTTGACGGAGACGGGTATGTCACAATGTAATCCTTGCCCCACACCGATTGATACAAAGGAAAACTCAGTGCCACTTCGAGCGCCCCATATGAGGATCCTACGAAGTATCGCCGTCTGGCAGGTGCTTTGCAATACTTGACATTTACTCGGCCAGACATATCATATGCAGTACAACAAGTTTGCTTGTTTATGCATGATCCCAAAGTCGAGCATATGAACGCATTAAAACGCATTTTGCGCTACATTCGAGGTACGATTGATTTTGGTACACATTTATACAAAACCTCTCTACAATCACTACTATCATATACAGATGCAGATTGGGGAGGATGTCCAGACACTCGACACTCCACATCAGGTTATTGTGTATATTTTGGGGATAACTTGATTTCTAGGTCTTCAAAGCGCCAACCTACTCTATCTAAGTCTAGTGCTGAAGCTGAGTATAGAGGAGTTGCAAATGTAGTTTCTGAATCTTGTTGGATTCGTAATCTGTTGCTTGAAATCAATTGCCCTATTCGTAAAGCAACTTTGGTATATTGTGACAATGTGAGTGCCATTTATTTATCTGGAAATCCGGTACAACATCAACGTACCAAACATATTGAAATGGACATTCATTTTGTTCGTGAAAAGGTGAGACGTGGAGAGGTTCGTGTCCTACATGTTCCATCTCGTTATCGATTAGATATTTTCACCAAAGGTCTTTCGCGCGTACTATTTGATGATTTTGGACGATCTAACCGTTCGTAAACCTATCGCTTGATCATGGGGTGTGTTAGATTATGTAAATATTTAGTCAAAAATATTAAATATTTAGTCAAAAATATTAGTCAAATTAGGATTCCTAATTTATAGGTAACCTATACATTAGAATTAATTAGTAGTCAATTTAGTTCCTAATTTGTAGCCTAACGTTACGTTGTCAATGATGTATATTAGCCTATTGAATGAATGAGAAGGGACACGGCAAATATTATCTCATACATGCAATGCATAGACTAGTCCAATCGCCAATGCAATATACCAATCGTAAACTTAAAAATTATTGCGCAATTGAAAAAAAAAAAAAAAAAAACTATCGATATGTTGTTTCCGATTGTCTATAGCAACATAATGTGTAGGATCCCACGTTGATCTCAGCTTGAAATTAAGGATTCATGGTATGACTAGTATGCCTAAATTCATCAAAGAAAAGTGAAGCGAAATATGGAGAGGCTATATATAGCTAATAATTAATCGAAAATCGTTTCAAATCTATCCTTTATGTCCACCACAAAAGCAACAAAAGTCACGTCCTCTCTTCGCAATCCTCACCAAACATTACACAAACAAGCTCTCTCAATGGTACACTTGCTTTAGTAGGGGCACATTGCAACGTTGCATCGTATCAACCACAGGCTCCATGAATGCAACATCTCAGTTTTATGCATATATACATGCATTTAATCATGTAGTTTCCCATCATGTAATTAATCATATTTCTTTCTCAAGCAGCATCATGTAGTACTTTTAATTAATTTCTTCTCTACTCATTTATTCAATGTTTAATTTAGTGCTTATAGATTTTATATGAAAGATATCTAAATAATTATATTACCCCTGGTTTCAAAAATAATAATAATAATTATATTACCCCCTAAAATTAAGAAGCATTTCAATTGACCTTTTGTAGTCAACACGAATATTTATTACAAGGTAGTGGTCAAAAATATAATAAACAGCGAATATAAATCAAACTAGAGATAAATATATAAATACTTAGAGGCTATAAAAGCACTGTGACTTCAAGTAGACCATAAAGCTCGATATGCATAAAAAGTAGTAAACAGGAGGAATAATTTGAAAAGAAGAGATAGCTATTATATATACAACCAGCATTAAAGAGAGATTTGAATCTACTCAGAATCATATCAACCAAAACTATTGTTAACGTTCTTAACATATATATGTCGATGAGATTACGATCTACGGAAATATATTCTATAATATCTATATGTCGTGGTAAAGGAGAAATAAATTATCCCATATCCTAAACTAAAGGTACGTAGCCCAATGTAACAGATTAATTATGCTGTTTTTCTTTTGAAGAACAACATAAGGTTTTCACAATTGATTCTCATCAATCAACATATATATATACACCAATCTCCACGTACGTATATACCTAGCATAATTTCGACATCCATTGAACTGGGACATGAAGATTTCCTAAACGGCATTTTGGATACATTTATATTTATATATCGTAGGGCGTACAATTTTAATATAATATTGACTTCCACTAATCAATTGGGTGACCCAATTTGCTTGGCATGAGAGTAAAAGGTCATGATTTCAAATTTCAAAGGGGCAAATTAAGTTGTTTATTTCTTATCAAAAAAATATAATATTGAGTTAAAAATAAATTTCGTTTATAGGTGACACTCGTTTTATTTGAGTTGTACTTGCCCTCATTATTATTTTGATAAAAAATTATAAGTCGTTTGAGCAAAGCGGTCTTCTAAAATTATAAGTCGTTTTCAAAATACGAGGAAAAAAAATACCACGACACTATTACTTTCACATTTAATAATATCAATTAGTAATCATTTACTTGTCACTCTAAATATTTCCCTAATTAACAAATAATTTGATATATTATTCTTATGTGACCTACATATTATCCTAATAAAAAAGGTAAAAAAAAGAAACTGTACACACTATTTTTCACCATCACCAATCAAATATTCCATGAGAAGTAAATGAAGGTCGAAATATGCGCTGGCCAACAGCCAAAATGTGATAGGGATCAAACTTCATCTTCATTTCCTTAAACGACTCCCACTTCTCCCCAAAATGCCCCTTCCATTCATCCTGAGTGGAGTAATCCGGTAGGTAGCGCTTCACTTTAATACCCGACTCCTCACAGAACTGTAGAATCCGACGGTTCTGATCTCTCAGATTGTCCAACGTGTGGGGCCCCTCCTGTGTAGCCGATCGCAGCAGAGCTACCAAATAGAAAACTTCCTCGTCCGGTGTAACAACCGAGCTTCTATGGTCCCACCTGCACGTGCCAAACTAAATCAATATGCAATTGATCTTTTTTGGATTTTATTTCCGTAGCAGTTGGAAGTCCAACACAACAAAAATAATGTTGGGCCCTTTCAATTACATTCCCTTCGTAGACATATTTAATGCAATTTTGGTCTTTCCATGTTTTGCATACAATAATCGACAATCGTACATATTTGACTATGAAATACTATAAAGATTTTTTTTTTTTGCAGTCAGTTTCTAACTTTCAAGCTCGATAAATGAAATTAATTGATAATTAGTCCATGTAAAATATTTATCATGAAGAGTAGTGCTACTTGGACTCATTAGTCCGGATCTTTAGAGGGTTTTTTGAAAATTTTTTATTTCAAAGTCATCCTCAAGCAATCAATGACTTCAAAATTATAACTTGTAACACTCCTTTAATATTTATAAAAATCTCAAAAATCTCCCTTTAAGTCCGGACCCTTAGTGTTCAAATAGATTTTTTGTATCATGAAATGGATGGTAACCTTACTTGTTTCGATTCATAGGGTAGAGGAGAATGGGCCCACTGGTCTTGTTTCCGGCGAGCATACCCTTGAAGACGCCATCGTTGAATTTGGAGATTTGAGACTTGGGGACAAAGAGGTTGAGCCATGGGTGGGGCACGTGCCAGAGATTCTTGGCACGGAGCTTCAACTCGGCCTTGTGGACTCGGTCTAAGAAGTCCAAGTAGGTGACATCCGTTGTGAACACTGATGAGGGAATGAAATCTAGCTTTTTCAACAACGTTTCCACCACCTGCCATCCACTATTAATTAATAAAACAGTACAATAAATTTATTAACTATATTAGTAGTTTTTTTTTTTTGAATGAATTAATTATATTAGTAGTTAACAAAACTAATTAGCTGGCCAAATTTTTGTGCGGTCTATATATATGGGAATTAATTATTGATTTAGCTTATTGACTAGATTTGGTTGTTTTAGTTGATTAAGTACTGTGAATTAAAGATGTGTTACATATGTT
The DNA here is from genome assembly GCA_039657345.1 of Stephania japonica. NCBI lineage: Eukaryota > Viridiplantae > Streptophyta > Magnoliopsida > Ranunculales > Menispermaceae > Stephania > Stephania japonica. Next base: position 7,884,006 of record CM077559.1, on the reverse strand, counting down.
GTCATGTGTGGATGTTGTCTAGTACTAGTACAAGAATTAATGATGACCCGTATGTATTTAGTATGTAAGTACCTGATCCACCATATCAGCAGTTGATTCGTCGTAGTTCTTGGTGACTTCAAGACAATAGAACACGCCATGAGCACCGATTGAGGTGAGGTTCACAGGATTACGAGGAGAGAAAAACGACGATCTCCAGTTGTTGATTAGGCCTTCATCAACTATTATAAAACCCTCAACGTAGTCAAATCTCTCACTTGAAGCCCCTCCACGCAGAGATATTAGGTATTCTTGGTCCTTAGTGAATGCCGAGAAATTGGAGTATAGCACTCGAACCCATTTCACCTAATTAAAGTACAAAACAAATTAAACCATTAATTAATGGTTGATTATGATAATCAAAGTTGATTAATTAATTAATGGGCCCAGCCCCGCCGTTCACTTCAGGCCTTTTAAGGTTTTTTTTCTTTTCTTTTTCATCTATATCACTTGTTTATAAAACGAATATGTATGTGTCGTGATAAAGGGAAACCACCCAAAAAGCCATTTTTTTCAAACAAACGAGTTAGAAAAAGCAAAAGAAATTAAAGCAAGCGAAACCAAAAGATTAATCGATTAATTAACAAGTACTATATACGTACCCTTTGAGGGGCTGGTTCTAAGGCAATCCTAGCTCTTGTTATAATTCCAAATTGCCCTAACCCACCAAGCACACCATGGAACAGTTCCGAGTTCTTCTCTTCTGAACAAGTCAACAGTTCTCCCTTCCCTACATCACAAACAATATTTCCATATATATCATGAGTCATACATGATACATGGTAATTAATATATTGATTAACAAATAAATGATTAACGTATATGTAACAAAAAACTGTACGCACCCGTGACAACATCGAGCTCGTACACATTGCTAGTCTGGGGGCCGTGATGAAAGGCCTGACCACTAATCCCAGCATTGGAGAGGGTTCCACCCACGGAGAGGTAAAGATAATCGGTCCACGACTTTGGCGCGAGCCCATGCTCGTCTAGGCTCCACTTCAACACGTCAATCCACAGCTCTCCACCCCACACGTCCACATAATAACTTGCACCACTCCGGTTTATCATCTTCCCAAGAACTGGCTTAGTGAACACATCTCTGAACCGGCGCCCTTTCGGTCCGCTCATATCGATCACAACGCCGTTACGGCCGTTACGACCCACTTGTGCCTGACCGTTAATGGAGTGTCCATGACCCCTAGCGGACACCGTGAACCCATGAGCGGACCCGGCTCGGACCACGCTGACCACATCCTCGGCCGAAGCCGGGTGCAGCACGGCTAACGGCTTCGCTCGGCTCATTCCACCGAAATCGCGCGAGGCCGCTTCGAGGTCGTCCGGGTCGGAGCTTAGTTGAACATGACCCGTCACGCGGGCTAACGGGTCCATCGTGAATCCGACGGTCGACAACAATCGGCATATCGCGAACGTGATTAACAACAACTTAGACGCCATTGATTAATTTTTGGTACGTAGAGTTAATTAGTGGAACAAAGAAATTGAGACAAGATATGAGTGTATATATAGGCGAGTGGGAGAGGGAGTGGCTGAATCGCTTTAAGGATTTTCTACGCAACATGCAGAGATTCGGTGTCTTCTTTGCTCGATTTGGTTTGGTTTGCTTTTTTGGGTTTTGGGTATTCGGGTCTTGGGTTTTCAAATCTGGGAGTCGGCAGTGCGGACTCAAGAAACTAAGTTGCTCTCGGTTGTGATTAAACTAGTAAGATTTGTATCTTTTCAAGAAAAGAATAGCAACAATTTATCTTTTCAAATTAAAAAATCTTTAATAAATTCACGTTTAATTATACATACACAATAGACAAATACACATTGTGAAACGTCAAATCAATATGTAATTAGACTATTTATACCAAAGCATTATAGACAAATCTCAAAAAAGAAGAAAAGAAAAAACTTTATGGATGTAGACCCCTTTTTAAAGAGAGCTAAAACTTGTTATAAGTCAATTAAGTATCAAATTCGAAGTAGTCAATTAATTTTAGATATTGGAGTGGGTTTAAGCTTGCACCTGCAAAAATAGAAATGCAAAACACTTTTGATAAAATGTATCAATTGGTTAATTAGTAGTTGGAGAAAAAAAGATTAGCACATTTCAACACATACATATATAAGCCATATATAGAGATTGTAAAGTATCCATTTTTTGGACGATTGTAAGGTATAAATTGATTAGTCAATGAAGATGACAAATATTGAGTAATAAATTTTGACACACACATTAGTTATAATGTTATTTGAGTCCTATAGAGTTTGCATAACGATGTGTGCAATCACATCTCGATATATTTTAAGAAGATTCGAACCATTGTGACAAATGTATAGAACAAAAGTACTCTATGTTATTAAATCATTAAAAGTACTGTCACTTACAATAAAAGTAAGATGCTTGTTTTTTTTTCCTTCAAACATGTGTATCCTCTCTTTTTTCTTGGATTTAATTGTTAGACTGAGCTGCATATTTTTTTTGGATTAAGCTATTATGCGGATTTGGGTCGATTAACAAGTAAAAAATTATTAAAATACCAAATTTGCCCGAAGTACCAACAACATGTAGGTCCGCCAGGGTGGCGGTGACTGTGGCTGTTCCCTTCTGTTGGTGGTGGTTTAAAACGGGGGTGTTGCCGTCTTAGTGCCACGTGTGAGGGGGAGTCCAACATGGGAAACACGTGTGCAGAGGGAAGGTGGGCCCGGGGATGATAAGGTCTCGGGAAGATCTGGGTGGGGACGTGGGTGCGGTTAGAGTTCACGTGGTGTTGCAGAAGCGGACGAGTGACGACTGTACTACCAGGCACGTGTCGAGATAAGAATGGGTTTTAATTGGGGAGTGGTGTTAAGGATTGGCGGTCGTGTGTACGGGAATGTGGCTCGGGTTTGCAAGTGTAAGAGTCGGAAGCTCATAATGGTGCTTTGTATGCTGCACAGTCGCATGGGCCACGCTGAGTACGTACTAAGGGAGGGGACCAATTAGAGAACGACACAAGTGCAAGAAGAGTTGCATTCGAATGTGTGAGTTGTCGATGAGGATGTGGTGATGAGCTGTTGGTGAGCTATGCGTCAGATTTTGTCTTGGTGCCAAGTGGTAAAACATTTCACTTCCAAACTCCAGTACGTAAAACTTTCTATTTGGTAAAAGTCTGCGCTTAGACTAGACTAACATGAAAATGATTTACTCTTCCACAAATGACATTCTTGAATGCCTTTTGATAAATTGCAAAACCACGTTGTCACATCATTCGTGCAGCGGTAACAGTGTCCTCGTAGCAACTCAAATTTAATGTTAATTATTGTCTTGATCGAGTCACAATAATTACATTATGTCCTTCAACTATTTTGAGGTGTTTAAAAAGGTGCTCTCTATCATCTCTACGAACTAATAAGACTTTAATAAAAAAAAAAGGTCGAAACAGTTTGAACACCCATAAATCTCACAAAAAATAAAATAAAATAAAATACATATGATTCGTGCTAACCATGATAAAGGTTGCTCGAATGATTTGGTGCATGTTCTCCACACATAAATTATTCAACTTTTGCCAATAACAAATTTAACCACACAAAACATCGCTTATCAAAATTTCTTTTCAAACTAGTTTCACACAATAAATAGTATCAATCAGGTAACTTGCTTCAATTGAAATTGTTTATTTAATACTCCTACAAATTAATTTGAATTTAAAGAAATTAGATCTACTTGTTGTCCCCTGGGCCAAGTCCTTTATTCCTTTACCGAGTTAATTAAGAGTTTGCATCGTGATTTAATCAATTTTGAATTACAGTATAGTCATCAGAAAACTGCTAATGGTAAAAGATTAAGTGCTTCTTTAATTAAACATTTTTGAAAAAATTTTAAAATAATTAGCTAGAGATGTCGCTCTTGTGGTCTTATACATTTTTTATTTTCAAGATTAGTTGGGGTATACTTCGAATGCTCTAATAATAATGAATTAATAATTACAATGTAAATATTTATTTTTTGACTAAATGGAGAGTAAATTTGGCGAAGAGACAAGCTAGAGGAATATTTTAACTTCACAACTTAATTGCATCGGTATGACGTGGTGCCTACGTGAAGGGGGAAGCGAGACCCACCTTTTGGGTTACCAACAAAATAAAAAAAAAAAACAAAAAAATTAAATAAAAGAAGTTAAAAACTTGATTTGTATGTCTGATTGTCAATTGACTGACGGTCGACTGTTTTAATGACTTGTCAAAAAAAAAAAAAAAGACACGTGATGACGACCATTGGACGACGTCGGCAAGTTCCCAAATTCCGAAGCAGATCCTCTTCGAGGACAGCAACATTTTCGGATGACCAAAACACTCCCAAGGCCTCCGTTGTCATTGTGAAAGTTCTAGGGGTACTTGCGTGAATAGATTAACTTTCTAGAAAGAAAATCTCTCGAGCAAATTAACGTTTCATTGGTCTTTGCGAAGTCTACTAAGAAAATACTAAGAACTCAATTTTTTATGATTAATAAATGATGCTCGTAACATTTGTGCTTTTACTTGACATACCTTTTGACTTTTACCATGTAGTTGCTGTAATTGAGAAAGCTAAGGCTGCTAGGGCCTATCTTTCAGAAAGCTAGGCTACATTCAAAAAGCCCTATAATTAATAGTAATATCACGTGTATATTAGTTTTTTTTTTTTTTTTTTTTTTGTCAACTTGAGCTGAAGACCTTAGAGCTTGTTTAGTTCATTTCTGCTAACTTACAGTATTAGTTTGAAGATATCTCATTGAAATTCACTCATTAGAGTTAATATTTTTATATTTGGTTCAACTTTAAACTTATAAGGAAGTTTTAAATTTTTAAACAATAAAATATATGAATTAACATAAATAGCCTTCAAATACGAGAAAAAGATGGGTAGTAAAAATGTCATTAATGAGGATAATTGTGTCCACAACTCCTGAGAGATAGCTTTCTATAGAAGGTGAAAGAGATATCTCTCGCCATTTTTTGTATGTTATGAGATAACTTATAGGGAAGTTGACAACCAAACAAGATTAATTCTAACTCCCTGTAAGTTATCTCCCGATAGATAACTCCACCTCCAACCAAACAAGGTCGTACTTTTTAACAAGTTATGCCTCATACATCTCACCAACACATGCATGATTGGCAATCTCACATTTTATATAGTAGAAAGTATGTATGTAGCGACCCCAAACCCATCGGCCGCTACAGCATTCATCGCGGCCCACAACCTAGCCAACTCACCTCCCAGCTATGTCCCACGAGCACTCAAACCTTAATACCACTAAAAATCTCATTAACTTATGTTGTTTATTACTAATTGTTGAGTCAAGTTAGCTTAGAGTTCGTAATTATCATTTAACTTCAAAATACGCAGCGGATAATTTAAATCATCAAAATAAATATTCAAAACAAGTGTTATGAGTATTTTATCTAATGTGGAAACCATGCCAAAATGTACTAAATATACATGTCAAGTGTGATCCTCAAAATATCAAAATATCAACTATCAAGTCATATACATGTCAAGTATGTCTCTCTCATACCCAAAACCCAACATAAAACGATAAAATATAAACTAACGTACGAGTAGAGCAAATCGTAGTCAAACAAGGTAGTCCTCAATCTTGCCATTTCCTCTGCTCGTACCAGGATCTGAACTCAAGCCATCACAAAAAGGCATACGATGAGTCCAGAGTGAGTAATCCCAAGGAAATTCACCAAGTAAATACATAAATAAAACTGCTGGAATCAAAATACTATAAATAAACATGCGGAACAAAAGAGTACATACAACTATGGAAGATCATCGCATGATTATGAATAATAGAGAAATCAAAATGTGTGCACAATCAAAGTCAGACTACAGCCATACTTCAGGCTATATGCCAGGTACGACTCGTGAGGATACCTCGAATGGGTGACCCTGTGCACCCACACATGTCTAGCATACCCGAGTGGCATATTCATTAACGCATCACTAGAACACATGCTATGGCTTAATGGACCCTATGCCCCCGCAATGAACAAGCACCAGGTGTGTGACGGCCTAAATTCCACAACCCTAGAATCGGGCGTCGCTCGGCCTGGACCCGCGCGAACCCCGGTGCCAATCCAGCCGAGTCGCGCGGGGCCAATGAGTCTATACTTACCATTCAATTATTTATTAATCATTTAAAAGTGAAGTCCATTAATTAGCGAGTTATCAAAGTATAAAACAGAAACAATTAATCTCAACTAATCAATCAACTTCGAAAGCTCTAAGTTAGGACAAAAACCTAGGGTGTGGGAACCCCGTATATCATACATATCATGTATAGCAAAGAGAGTATCATCATAGTCGTAATATCCAAAAATCTCTCAACCAATAACCCCATGTACAAAAAAAAATATAAGTAACCAATACAACCAAAAAGTCACCTATATCAGTAGAGGAGGGCCACTCAAAGTATATCGCCTAACTGCACGGCATTTCCTTTGCCGCACTGCGGATCTGCACTTGGTCAAACATAAGTATGACGAGCTCAGGCAAGTAATGTCAATCAGGAACAACAATAAATACAACATTTCGAATTAAATAAATAAACAGTTAATTCATGCAGATAGAAAGAAAAGGACGGAGCGCATGAATATATAAAGACTGTGAACAAATAAGTAAGTAGTAGAAATTGAGTGTCCCGGAATACAAAGGAAAGACACAAGTGATCCCGACCAATTAAAGTCGTTAAGCCGAGGACAAAATCTCCTCAAAGGCTAAGAGTCGAGGACAGAATTTCCTCTAAGACTCCAACGCGAATGCAGAGTCCCCAACAATCTAGTGGAGAACTCTCACTCCGTACATGTTATTATAACCAATCACGTATCCCCAGTCATAAACCCCGGTATAATACACCGCGAGCCCGAAATTCTGCAAGGATCACGCTTGACACACTTGACACACTTGCCTTAGGACAACTCATGTGAATGGAATATCAAAAAGGTATTGAAACAATATTAATAAATAATTCAAAGCTCAAGAAATAACTGTAGTGTTTCTCACTGGTTTACTTACCTCGATTAAATCTAATTCGTGCTAACACGGACTCCGACATGCCCCTTACGGTCCCCGTGTGTACAATAATCCTGATAATGCAATTTATATCAATTTCCTTAATTTCCTATGATTTTTCCAAATTTTTAGCTATTTTTGTTGTAACGACCCTAAAATTCTAACTCGTGCCACTTGACATTTCAGGGTCGTATTGTGGGGCCCAACTAACCATGGTGTACTTGTTTCGGTCCTCGGGAGTCGACAACGATGTATGTTATGTTTGTTTGGTGATTTGTATTATTTATTTATTACCAAACATTAAATTCAATATCCCTAATGTGTGAGGACGTGGTGAGAGTGTGTTGGTACCGTTGAATGAATTCGATACGAAATAACACGTTAAACGAGTATTTGAGAGTCCGTGGAACGAAAATGAAATAAAAACATTAACACTTATAAATGAAAATAATTAATGGAATTAAATAATAAATTATGGGCGCCGAGTGATACGTGGGGTCGTGGGCGACACGCGTGAGTCGAAAGGTAGTGTGCACGCCCGAGTGAACTCGTTGGCGCGCAAAAACAAAATTTTTAGACATGAAAAGTACAATTATATATATATATTTATATATATAATATATAAATGTATATATAAGTAAAAAAAAAAGTAAAATGACCAGGAGGGGCATTTGGTTGTGAAGAAAAAGTGGATAAGGATAAAGGCAAAATAGTCATTTGACCCAAAATTTGAACAAAAATACACAACCGCACATCATTTTCTCACAAATTGACCGGGAGAGAGGAGAAGAAGAGTGAGAGAGAGGAGATCAAAGAGTGAGAGAGATCGGTCAAGTGAGGTTGTGGAGATTTTTGAAATTGTTGGAGTGAGATTGAAGTGTGGGTTTTCGAAATCGAAGGGAGGTTGAGCATCGTGTTGGTGAGTTTCATTTTCTCTTATCTTTTGTTTATTAATTTCGAAATTTTTGGATTGATGATGAAGATGTTGTTGTTGTTGATGTTATTGTTGTTTGTTGACAAGAGGAAGAGAAAAAGAAAATAAAAAAAAAAGAGAATGGAGGCAGAGACGAACCAACTGGGTTGTTTGTTGTTTGTTGTTATTGTTGTTGTTATTGATGATGAAGTGGTGGGCCGGGTCATTGTTGTTGTTATTGTTATTGTTGTTATTGTTGTTGTTATTGTTGTTGTTATTGTCGTCTCTGTAAGAAAAAAAAAAAAAGTTGGAGAAGATGAAGTGGTGGGACGGGTCATGGTGACCCGGACCCGACCCGACCCGACTGGTCCGGACCGGTCCAGACCTGGGTGGGTTGGCCCAGGTCTGACCCAGTTGGGGTGGACCGGGTCGGACCCGACCCGAGGACCCACCATTATTAAAATAATAATTTATTTATTTATTTATAATAAATAAATAAATTAAATATGTTTTATTTTTTATTTTTTTTGAAATAAATATTGGAAAAATCTGGAAAATTCAGAAAAATAGGAAAAAAAATTCTGAAAAATTATATTTCACCCAAATAAATAAAAATTTAGGAATTTTTATGAAAAATGAAGAATTTGAGATTCGCGACGAGACTTTTGTCGGGGTTTTTGTCTCGTAAAGCGTGAAATTGTTTAAAAATAGCCAGAAAAATATTGAAAAATATTTTTCTAAATTGTATGAAAATATAAAGTTTCGCTCGGGTATCCTAATGGGTTTGAATGAAACCCAATACGGGAAAAGCGACCCAAATTGCGCAAAGGAACAATAATTTAAAAAATTGTAGAAAATGAGTTAAACTTGAGAAAAATTGAGAAATACTTGGAATAATTAGAGAAAAATTAACGAAAATTGGTTGAAATAATTGTCAGGTGATGAGCGGAGTGTTGGAAACTAATTGGAGAACGTGTGGAGCTACGCGAGGGCATTTTTAGCGGAAATTGAGGTGAGTAAAGGCAACAATAGAATCAACATAATTGCTTTTCTATTTATTGATTAATTATTCTTGAAATGCAAGCCCTTTGTATTCCATTCTAGTTCAGGTGACCTAGGGTTTAGGTACTCCGACTGTGATGAGAAGTCTCAACGAGTTTAGCAAATGCAAGATAGATCGTGGCTTCTCGTTGGAGCCTATCGAAATGATTTAGCATCCGACTTGTGACTGTGGCTTTCTTTCGGTAGTGTGTTAGGAATTTAGCAGCCAGCTTTGTCTGTGACTTTTCCTAACAGAGTGTGCGTTCAGTGGAGGCGACATTCGGGCCCATTGGTTCGTACGGGGTGGATTGAGCAGGGAGGCAGTTTTGGGCCTACTGTGTCGATCGCAAGCTGATGAAGTCTTGAGACCCGCGGTTTGATTGGGACTATCTATTCGCCTATCCATTTGTTTCTCGGTCACTTGATTTTCATTGTTTGTACTTGTTGAATCTATTTATCATGCGATTTGCTATCTATTTCAGTTTCTTGTTATACACTGCATGATTTTATAGACTTGTGATTATTTAAAAGTCAGTAATTTATGTTGAGATGTCTATTGTTGCCGTTTACTATTATATTTTGTACTCACCGTCCTTTTTATGACGGTGGGTGCAGATCCATAGACGAGTAGGGGCAAGGCGTCGATGCTTGGCGATATCCTCTGAGGCACGCTCAGAGCCATTAGCTTTACTCTCACTTTGTAGGTATTTTGTCATTTTGTTGTATATTTGGCTATGTATCCATTTGTTTTGATATTTTGGAGCTTTGGGGAGTTGAACCTGACTGTTGGTACATGTATATGTTTATTTTGGGCTTTCAGTTGATTTGTTATATACATGTGATGTTGTTTGGACAGGATTTTCCACATCTAGGTTGAATGAGTAGTAAACTGTTTTAAGTTGGTGTTACAAACAATTCCGCTGCACACCTAACTATAATTGAGGATAAAAGATTAGATAGAGTTAAGGTGAATCAAAAGAGTGATCAAGGGTGAGTGAGTGAATAATGTATTGAGTAATTGGTAAGTTGAGGTTGACTAGACCTGCGTTGACTCATCGGAGACGGGTTCGGGGGTCCACGTAGGTTTAGACCTGGCGGGACCCAGTTTGTGGTTGCTGGGGCTATCATAGTTGGTATCAGAGCATAAAAGTTTATCACTATGACTCTAAATAAGCATAAAACACAAGCAAATGAACTTAGTGTGGAAAATCTTAAGAACTTAACTCAAGTTTAGTTGGGAAGTGAGAAATGATATATTATTTTGAGCATGTTAAATTTTAATGTGTAATATAATATATCGTTACGTAAGACTGATCGAGGCTCGTCATTTGTTATTGTAGATTGCGATGGCTGACCAGCCTGATGCTGGAGATCAGAGTGGAGTCCGTGATCCTCCACCAGATGCGCCGAGTGACGTTGCAGCTCTGGCACGTGAGTTACAGTCCTGGACTTAGAGAGTAGAGTCACAGGGACGGAGGATGGACGAGATATTGGATATTCTCAGGGGACAGGCACAGCAGTTGCCATCTCCATCGACTTCAGGGATAGCTCCTAGACAGGATGTGAGTCCGGCTACACCTCAGGCTACTCCACCGGTTACTACTACTAGTACAGTACCTGCACCACCTATCACCGCAGTTGTTCCGGCACAGATTGCGGTAGAGTCACTTGTTCATGATGATATTGATTCACGCCTTACTGCAGAGGCGAGGTGGACTCGGGAGTATGAGAAGTATAAACAAAAGAAGTTCAGCGGTGGTTCAAGTGTAGATGAGGCGGATTTGTACATTCGTAGTCACGAGAAAGTGCAGAAACTTCTCAAGATCGAGGATAGCAGAAAACCTGGGTTGGCAGCATTTTCTTTGACTGGAGATGCAGAGATATGGTGGGAAAATTTAGTATCCACACATGGAGAGCCGACTACCTGGTTAGACTTCAAGAAATATTTCAGTCAGAAGTTTTATCCACCTCCAGCTATGATAGCCAAGAGGGACGAGTTTATGCATATCCGACAGGCATTAGGAGAGTCAGTTATGACTTATATGGGCAGATATCAGCACTTACTTCCTTTTGCTGATGGAGTAGCTGACTGAGACAGATATCAGGTCTATTATTTTATTGAGGGCTTGTTGCCAGCTATTGGAGGGACAGTGGTCACTACTCTACCTTCTACACTACAGGATGCTCATAACCGTAGTTTGGCGAGGGAGGCATATCTGAGGACACATCCCGCACAGGGATATGATCAGCCCCGTGAGGTACGGGATGAGCGGGGACAAGGCCGTTTAGGGGGCGGGAGGAAGAGGAATAGATGGCGGATTCGAGCGATGCGCGAGCTCGAGTGTAGCTTCAGTCGCACAGTCTTCGCAGCCAGTTCAGACATATGTCACCACACCTAATCAGACACAGAGTTACTCTAGTCGACCACCACCGGTACCACAGCAGGTGTAGCAGTCTAGATATGGTGGAGGCAGAGGTAGGGGTAGTGTTTAACAGGGACAGATGTCAGGTCAGGGATTGAGTAGGCGAGATTACTCAGCACAGAGACCTGTTGGAGCGTGTTATAGGTGTGGACAGATGGGTCATCTTGTCAGAGAGTGCCCACAGCCAACTGAGTTTCGACAGAGACCTGCGGGAGCGCTCCGCGAACCGCCGCTTTCCTCTCCTTGGTTTCTCCTTCTCTTGATCGATTTCTCTCTTTCCACCAATTTTTTTTGATCGAAAATGGAATTGTGGTGACGGTGGTGTGATGAAATTTGAGTATTTTGGTCAAATGACCAAAATACCCCTCATCCTTATCCATACCCTTTACAACTTTATTGTCCTGTTGGTCTTTTCACAATTTCACCTACCAACTTTAATAACTCAATTGGGTGACTTAGTTGACTTTTGGTCTTTTGATCTCATCCATTTCAAACAACACTCAAAGTTTCCTTCGAGTATTCTCGCACCCGACTCATAACACTAACTTTGTTCGTCGCATCACCACAAACATACCGACGTAGCAAACGGACTTTACAATTTTTTAATTATTATTTATTTAATATTTTTATCAGTGTTTCTAATTAAATTTGTTCCCTAGACTACCAACGCCTTACACAACGCCTTTACCCATTAAAAACTTTAAATTGCATTATTGAAAAATAATATAATACAAACATCATACAAAACTAACATACCTCGGCGTCGACGTTCGAGAATTGATGACTGTACCACGGCGTGGGCCCACATATCACTTGTATTGACACGTGGCATTAGTTACATTTTTAGGGTCGTTACAGTCTTCCCAACTAACTGAAATTTTGTCCTCAAAATTTAAACGAAATTAAAGGAAAGACTTACCGAACTCAAAAGAGTTAGGGGAAATATTCGCGCATATATGACTTTAGCTCCTATGTCAGCTCCTCGTCCCCGTGGTGCTGCCACTTGACGAGGACTGATGGGATCTCCTTGTTCCTCAGGGTCTTGACCTTGAGGTCTACAATCTGGATAGGATGCTCGTCGTATGTAACATCCTCTCTTAGGTCTATTTGGCTCAAATCTACTGTTGGTCGTTTGCCCTCCTTGGACCTATCAAGTCGCAACATCGATATGTGAAAGACAAGATGAATCCCTGATATCGCAGGTGGTAACTCTAGCTCGTACGCGACCTTACCTACCCGTTTCACCACTCTAAACAGACCAATGAACCTCGGCGTAAGTTTCCCCTTCCAAACCTCTTCTGACACTTTAATGGAGATACTTTCAGATATACAAAGTCCCCGACCTGGTATTCTAACTCCCCGTGATACATGTCATAATACTTTTTCTGTCTCTCCTGCGCACCCTTTTATTTCAAACGAATCTCGCGTATCTTCTCTGTGTGATCAACCACAATCTCCGGCCCAATCGCTGCCACATCCTCTGTCTCCGGCCAACAAGATGGAGATCTACATGGCCTCCCATACAATGCCTCAAATGGTGCCATGCCGATACTGGCCTGATAACTGTTATTATATGTAAACTCACACAGATGAAGGTAATCTTCCCAAGATCCACCGTACTTTAACACACACATCCTCAGCATATCTTCGAGAATCTAGATCAAATGCTCTGACTGTCCATTAGTCTATAGGTGATAGGCGGTACTAAGGTTCAACTTTGTGCCAAACTGTGCCCGCATGCTCTGCCAGATCTGTGATGTAAACTGTGACCCTCTGTCAGACACAATCGACAAAGATATCCCATGCAATCTAACAATCTCTTTCGTAAAGCTCTGCCAGTTTGTCCACCCGATGTGTGGTCGAGATCGGTATAAAGTGCGCGGATTTAGTTAATCTGTCCACAATCACCCAAACGCTATCATGTCGTTGCCGAGATCAAGGTAGTCCACTGACGAAGTCCATGGTAATGTGCTCTCACTTCCACTGAGGAATGGGAAGTGGCTGTAATAACCCCCGGGTCTACGATGCTCAGCCTTAACACGCTGACAAATATCACACCCTCTAACAAAATTAGCAACGTCGGTTTTCATCCCTGGCCAGCAGAAGAGACGACGCACCTCTGCATACATTTTAGTCCTACTCGAATGAACCATAAATCGTGAGCAATGTGCCTCATGAAGTATCTCATCGCGTAACTCAGCCACTGATGGAATCCACAGTCGTCCTCTAAACCTGAAGCATGAGTCTGTCGACTGACTCCAATTTGGATGACCTTAACTCTGCGCCAGCTCTAAAAACTTTTTGATACTGCTCGTCTGTTTGCTGACCCTCGAGTACACTCTGTATCGACACTGTCTGAGTCCTCATCTGCCCGCAAATCATTACTCTAGTATCGGTCAAAATGTCATCGGTACAAATCCTCTCAACCTCATCGAGCAAAGTGTAATCGTGCGTCATGTGACAGGAAACAACATCTGAGTCTGACCCTCTGCGGCTCAATGCGTCTGCAACCACATCAGCCTTCCCCGGGTAGTACTCCAATGAGAAATCATAGTCATTAAGAAACTCAAGCCATCGCCTCTGTTGCATATTCAATTCTTTTTGCGTGAATAGATACTTCAAACTCTTGTGATCAGTAAATAGGACGAATCTCTTCCCGTAAAGATAGTGGCACCAAATCTTCAATGCAAAAACCACTGCCGCCAACTCCAAGTCGTGAGTAGGGTAATTCTTCTTGTGAATCTTCAACTGTCGGGGCGCGTAGGCAATCAATTTACCTTCCTACATCAGAACACAACCCAAATCAATCTTAGAAGCATCGGTGTTCACCTCAAAACCATTTCCTGACTCGGGCAAAATCAAAACTGGTGTGGTAGTCAGTCGTTCCTTCAATGTCCTTAACGCCTGCTTACAGTTGTCGTTCCACTGAAATCTGACATCTTTCTTCGTCAACTGCGTCATCGGTGTCGCGATCCTCGAGAAGTCTTGTACAAAGCGCCGATAATAACCTGCCAAGCCCAGAAAATTACGGATATCTGTTCTGATCTCGTTGTAGGCCAATCGCTAACCGCTCTGACCTTAGCGGGGTCTACTGACACTCCGTCGGTCCTAACAATGTGACCTAGGAATCTTACCTCTATCAACCAAAACTCACACTTACTGAACTTAACGAATAATCGATGCTATCGCAGTGTCCGCAAAACCAACCTAAGGTGCTCCTCGTGCTCCTCGCGAGTCTTGGAATATATCAAGATGTCGTCGATGAACACAATGACATATCTGTCCAAGTACTGTCTCAATACTCGATGCATCAAATCCATGAACATCGCCGGAGCATTAGTCAACCCAAACGACATTACTGTAAACTGGTAGTGCCCATATCGAGTGCGAAATGCAGTTTTCTCCATGTCCTCTGCTCTTATCTTCAGTTGATGGTATCCGGATCTCAGATCAATCTTTGAGAAACACTGGGAACCTGTCAACTGGTCGAACAAATCGTCGATGCGAGGAAGTGGATACTTGTTCTTCACTGTCGCCTTGTTCAACTGTCTGTAGTCGATGCATAATCTCAAGCTGCCGTATTTCTTCTTCACAAACAATACCGACGCTCCCCAAGGCGACATACTCGGCCGAATAAAGCCTAACTCCAACAACTCGTCGAGTTGTCCTCTCAGCTCATCTAGCTCTCTAAGAGCCATGCGATACGGAGGAATAGAAATGGGTTTGGTCCCTAGGACCAAGTCAACGATGAAGTCGATCTCCCTAGGTGGTGGCAAGCCTGGTAACTCCGCTGGAAAAACATCAGGGAACTCGCATACTACTGGCACATTCTCTAACCTAGTCTCTATTCTGCCTGTCGTACTTAACACGCCAGCGAATGTCTTTACATTTACGCTAGTGGCGACGTTTCCCCTGGTGATCGGTAAATTGGTTGAAGTCCCCTGAAAGCTAAACTCCGGATGTCCAAGAATCTGAAACGTGATCCTCTAACCGTAGCAGTGGATCTGTGCATGATAAGCACCCAACCAATCCATGCCAGTAGTGCATTGAACCCTAGGAACTCCAATACTCTCTGGTCTGCAGGTAAGGTGTGTCCCTCTATCTCTACCGGACAGTTTACACACACTAAATTTAGGTAAATCTTGTCCCCAGCAGCCGTGATAGGGATCAAGGGTCTCTCTAATCGAATAGGTCTCAACCCTAACTCGTCAACCATACGACCCAAAATAAAAGAAACTGTAGAACCGGAATCAAACATGATATGCATAAATCGACTGCAAATGTAAACCGTACCCTTAATCAGGTTCCGTGAGGCAGTCGTGTCTGGTGCGGTAATGGCATGAACCTGCTCCCGGCTCTGTGGCTGTCCTCGGCCCAGTCTTGGGCAAGCACTGATGAAGTGGCTTAGCTGTCCGCACTCATAGCATGCTCTTCTCTAAGATCTTGATTCAGACATACCGAGCTGTCCGTGTCACTATGCCTTATCGACACTCTGTCCTTGACTGTGTCTCTGTTTCTGCACCTGACTGGAACTCTGACCTCTTCATATTCAAAATTAAAGGTGAGAATTACTCATGATTGAACTTTTTTTTTAAACTCAGTATAGTCCATGGACTTGCATTTGGTAACCCCATGTTACGCTACCAAGCATCCGCCTTACTTGAACACCTCCCAAACATTCACGGTGGGTCTCGAGTTGATCAGCGATCACAACCCGCAACAAATGCGAGTTCTCAATCACTATATAGCTATCGATAATAGTATAATACATTATAATCAAATAGCTCATATAGTACAGTTTTAGTTTTTCCCAACATCTCCTCACTTCCCAACTAAGCCTTAAGTTAGGTTCATAGGGTTCCACTCTAAGTTTAACAACTATCCTAACTTTCGCTTTCCTATGTCTTAGTGGATTGTGATTTAAATTCAACAGTATTTTATTCAACCTTTATGCTCTGATACCAACTGTGACGGCCCCAAATTTTATAACCCAAGAATCGGGCGCCGCCAGACCTGGACCTGCGCGAACCCCCAAGCCAATCCCGCCGAGTCGCGCGGGGTCAATGAGCTTATTCTTACCATTCAATTATTTATTAATCATTTAAAGGTGAAGTCCATTAATTAGCGAGTTATCAAAGTATAAAGCGGAAGCAATTAATCTCAACTAATCAATCAACTTTAAAAGCTCTAAGTTAGGACAAAAATCTAAGGTGTGGGAACCCCGTATATCATATATATCATGTGTAGCAAAGAGAGTATCATCGTAGTCGTAATATCCAAAAATCTCTCAACCTATAACCCCATGTACAAAAAAAATATAAATAACTAATACAACAAAAAAGTCACCTATTTCAGTAGAGGAGGGCCGCTCAAAGTATATTGCCTAACTGCACGGCCTTTCCTTTGCCAGACTACGGATCTGCACTCGGTCAAACACAAGGATGACGAGCCCTGGTAAGTAATGCCAAGTAGGAACAACAATAAATACAACATTTCGAATTAAATAAATAAACAACCAATTCATGCAGTTAGAAAGAAAAGGACAGGGAGCGCATGAATATACAAAGACTGTGAACAAATAAGTAAGCAGTAGAAATTGAGTGTCTCGGAATACAAAGGAAAGGCACAAGTGGTCCCGACTAATTAAAGTCATTAAGCCGAGGACAAAATCTCCTCAAAGCCTAGGAGTCGAGGACAGAATCTCCTCTAAGACTCTTACGCGAATGCAGAGTCCTCATCAATCTAGTTAAGAACTCTCACTCCGTACATGTTATTATAACCAATCACGTATCCCTAGCTGTAAACCCCGGTATAATACACCGCGAGCCTGAAATTCTGTAACGATCACGCTTGACACACTTGCCTTAGGACAACTCATATGAATGGAATATCAAAAAGGTATTGAAACAATATCAATAAATAATTCAAAGCTCAAGAAATAACTGTAGTATTCCTCACTGGTTTACTTACCTCGATCCAAGCTAATTCGCGCTAACACGGACTCAGACACGCCCCTTACGGTCCCCGTGTGTACAATAATCCTGATAATGCAATTTATATCAATTTCCTTAATTTCCTATGATTTTTCCAAATTTCTAGCTATTTTTTCCAAATTTCACGTTTTCCAAGGTAAAAACCCCGACATAACGTCTCGCAAAAATTTTGAATATTTCACTTTTCTTATAAATTCCCAAATTTCTCTTTATTTGATGAAAATATAATTTTCTAGAATTTTTCCTAAATTTTTCCTATTTTTCTGAAATTTATTTCAATTAAAAATCATTTTTAATATATTTAATTGAAATAAATAATTTTTAATAATATAATAATGGGTGGGTGGGTCGCGGGTCTGGTCTGACCCGACCCGACTGGGTTGGGTCAGGACCGGCCTGACCAGTCAAACTGGGTTTGACCGGGTCAAACCTGGTCCTCCCGGGTCTGACCCGGTTAACCCGGGTCAAACCTAGTCTGACCCGGTCAACCCGGGTCAAACCTAGTCTGACCCGATCAACCCGGGTCAAACCTAGTCTGACCCGGTCAACCCGGGTCTGACCCGTTCTAACCCAAACCGGGTCGGGTCACCTTGACCCGGCCCAGTTCTCTCTTCATCTTCTTCATTTGTTTGCTGGAAAATCCAGCAAACAACAGTAGCGTCATCATTTTTTTTCTTTTTTCTTTCTCTAACAATATTTACAATAATACAACAACAATAAACAACCACATCGCCCCCATTTTCACCATTTAAATCCGTCATCCTCTCAACAATAACCTCGACAACAAAATCTCGGAAACCACCATAACGACAACACCCACAATGAAATCAATAACTTCTTACCTGGATCACGCCTCGACGTCGTGTCCACGCTCTCCGCGAACCGCCGCTTTCCTCTCCTTGGTTTCTCCTTCTCTTGATTGATTTCTCTCTTTCTCCCAATTTTTTTTGGATCGAAAATGGGATTGTGGTGAGGTGGTGTGATGAAATTTGGGTAGTTTGGTCAAATGACCAAAATACCCCTAATCCTTATCCATACCCTTTACAACTTTATTGCCCTTTTGGTCTTTTCACAATTTCACCTACCAACTTTAATAACTCAATTGGGTGACTTAGTTGACTTTTGGTCTTTTGATCTCATCCATTTCAAACAACACTCAAAGTTTCCCTCGGGTACTCTTACACCCGACTCATAACACTAACTTTGTTCGTCGCGTCACCACAAATGTACCAACGTAGCAAACGGACTTTACAACTTTTTAATTATTATTTATTTAATATTTTTGTTAGTGTTTCTAATTAAATTTGTTCCCCGGATTACCAACACTCGTACACAACGCCTTTACCCGTTAAAAACTTAAAATTGCACAAATGAAAAATAATATAATACAAACATCAAACAAAACTAATATACCTCGGTGTTGACGTCCGAGAATTGATGACAGTACCACGGCATGGGCCCACATATCACCTGTATTGACACGTGACACGAGTTACATTTTTAGGGTCGTTACAAGGTGGGAGTAAACTTAACCAGCGTAAAACAATTACAGAAAATAAGACTATTGAATAAACTAGACAAAATTCAAATAAGCAAGCAGTAAATACTAAAGTGAATTTCAGTTGGGATAATACACACTTCAAACCGCACTCCAATATCATCCTACTACCCGTCAATCCGACCTAAAATCACCAATTTATAATCAATCCAACACATTCCCAAACTCGGTAACCTCAATCTACAACCCAAATCATTGACAAAATTATCGTTAAAACATCCTAAATAGACTATAAAATCCCTAGGACAAACACCAATTGGTGAGTTTTTATTAAAAACTTTAGTTTCGAAACTGCCCCAGATGCCGCCAAGTTCAACCCTGTACGAAGTCCTTAAGGCGTCCTAGGCACCGTGACCATACCGTCACGTTGTTTCCTCTCACAACTTCTCTCAAAACGTCTTTCACAATTTCTCACATTTCGCCTCTGCCCAAAACGTCGCGAGTGGCGTCGTGGGCTTCTGAACCACACGATGCGTCTAACGACATCTTCAACAGAAGGTTTATGTTTTCGAACCCCTTGACTCGCCGTCGCGATCCGCACTCGCTCCAACAACTCATTAAACACTCCATAAGACTCACAAAACTGAACCCCTCAACAACACACGTCCGAAACACAAACTCAGTGTTTTTCGAACAAAAACCCTAAAAATCATTTGAAAATCAAAACACCCACAACATCCAAACCGTTTCAAAAACCATAGAAACACCTTGTTGCACTGGTGTGCTCAATCCCACACCCGAAACCACCTTCAAAATTCTAAAAAATTACCCCGAATCATAGAGAAGGAAATAGGGATCGAAGAACTAAACTTGTATTTGATTTCCTTTTACTCTTGAGCTCCAAATGAACAAAACAAACTCTCCAAACCCTCACACTGTAACAACCCAATTTATAATTTTTGTTATTTATGACGTCATTGCAGATGTGGATGCCAGCCGGACGTCATGGGTCCCACAGCGAGGACGGAGCACTCATGAATTACGTATACAGTCCGTTTTACGTGCTTTTTGTTGTGTAATTGCGATGTATTTGTTCAATTTTGTTAAATTGCATCGCAATATGTGTGTTATATTACCCATTGACGAGTGAGATGGTATGACGCGTTTTCGCTGCGATGGCGCATAGGCGTGTGTACCAGGTGACGAATAAATAACACATTAGGACGAGGGACTAGATACACAAAATAAATGATAAAATTCATTAAATAATTAATATAAAATGATGTTGAGGCGGTATTGGAACCCGGAATGCACATAATTGGGGTCAAATGTATAGGGTCAAAGGACCATGTGGGTCAATTTGTTACATTAGATGGACTCTTTGTGTAACGGCCCGAATTTAATTTGCCGTTATTTGTGACGTATTGCAGACGTGGCGAACAGCTCAGACACTCGTGGGACCCGCAACTAGGCTAGAGCGCACCTGGAGTTAGGTAAATAGTTATTTCGTGTGTTGTTTTGTTTAATTTGCGATGTTTATGTTAAAATAGGTTAAACGACATCGCGATGTGTGTAATTATATTTTAATTGACGCGTGAGATTGTGTGTTAAGTATTCGCCTCAATATGCGTGTCGACGCGGGTACCGAATAGACAAAAAGATGAAATATTAGGCCGGAAAAATATTACACACATTAAATGAATTAAATGTGATAAAATAGTAAATTGGTAGGCGCCTAAGGACACGCGGGGTCGTGGTCGACACGCGTGGGTGGTACGGTAGTGTGCACGCCCGAGTACGCTCGTTGGCGCGCACGGCGGAATTTTATAGGCGAAAATATAGGTGAATGTGTATATTTATATATATATATATATAGGTGAATTGATATATATATATATAAATATATATTAAAAAAAAATTAAAATTAGGTAATTAAGAAAATAAATGTGAAATTACCAAAAAGGGTATGGAAGGAAATAAGGAAAGAGATATACATGAGGGGCAAAGTGGTCATTTCCACCATCAAACCGCCTTCTCTCTCTCTCGATAAATCGAAGAAGAAGGAAAAAAATACGAGACGAAGAACAGAGAGAAGAGAACGAAGAAGAGAAGCGAGACGAAGAGCGAGAGACCGAGAGGAGGAGAGGAGATTGATTTCGCGGTGGAGAGGTGAATGAGGTGAGTTTGTGTTGTTGTTGTGTTGTGGCGTGTGTGTGTGTGTGTGGTGGTGAGGTTCGGCCATGGCGTCACCATGGCCGAACCGAGAAGCAAAAGCAGGGAGACAATTCTCCCGTCGTTTCGTGAGGAGTGGAGATCAAAAAGAGAAGAAGAAGCAATCAAAAAAAAAAAAAAAAAAAAATTATTACAGAGCAGAGGCTCTGTTTTGGCGAGAGGAAGAAGGAGAGGGTGAACCGGGCCGGTTCGGTTCAACCGGCTCGGCCCGGTTCACACACCACAGTAAAAAAAAAAAAGAAGAGAAAATAAAGAAAAATGGAAAAGAAAATTCAGAAAAATAGGGAAAAATATGGGAAAAAGTGTATTTTGACCAAATAAATAGAAATTGAGGAATTTATATGGAAAATGAGAAATTCAAAAGTCGGAGGAGACTTTATACCGGAGTTTTTACCTCGAAAAACTTAAAATTTACATAATATGTCAAATTGAAGCTAATTCAATGATAAATAATCTTAGGTACATTTGGGGTGATAATTTGGAATTATCGGGTGATTATTGAAGCTAGACGGGGTTGGATTTCGGGACGCGGAGTGCGGATTGAGGTGTGTAGTATCCCAACTGAAATTAATTGAGTATTTATTCCTTTTGGCATTTGAATTCAATTTCTTTCGTTTCAATACTCTACTCTAGTTATGGTTATATGGGCGGACGTTGAGCGAGGCTCCCTCCGTACCATTCTTGTGTGTATGTCCACTACACTATAGCACGTACTACCAGATCGATCTCGGTGAATAGTACGACTCGAGTGTCACGTCGTGGCGTGTCGGTGCGCCGCAGGTGTAACACCGGCCATCGAGCGGATCCAGATGCTTGCCCTGCTTGAGTTGGACTCCGGCAAAGATTCTCGTGGAAGAGTCCGAATTATGGTGTAGTCTGACCCTAGGGGCTAGGAACACACTTTGAGTTTTTTCTATTATTTATTCATGCTATGAGCACAGTTGTCTGTATTTGTTTCCGCATGTTTATTTAATAGCTTTATTTAAATTCCAAGTATTTACTTTTAGAAATGCTCACATAATTTCCTTGGGAATACTCACTCTGGACTCGTCATCTGCTTTTTGTGATGGCTTGAGTGCAGATCCTAGTACGAGCAGGGGCAAGGGCAAGCTGCCAGAGTACTGTTGAACAGAGATAGCCTGACTCGTACGTTTGTATTATACTTACTTTGTTTTATTATGGGTTTGGGGTTTTGGAGAAACTTTATATATATTGAACTTTTTGGTGATTTCAGAGGTACTTATGATTGTGCATGGGTTTTCCACATTAGGTTTATGGTTTAGGTTACACATTTATAGTATCACTATCCGAGTAATGCATTAGAAAGGCTTCCGCTGTGTGAATTTGAGGATCTTATAATGATTTAACATATAATTTGACTTCAATACAACCTAATAAATAAATGGATAATTAATAAGGTTTAAAAAGATAAAATGAAGGATGTAATCCAATGTAGGGCACAGCTGTCGCTGATAAGACAGACTGTGGGTCCGCATTGGCCCTGTGGCGGTCTATTTGAAAAATAGGCCGTTACAGTTTTGGTATCAGAGCCTAGGTTTAGAAAAACCTAGGGCTCAAATTTGAGGAATACTTGATCATAAACCTATTGAATAAGCTTTAGATGTGGAAACCCAAAGGAAATTGCCTAAAGTCTTAGTTGGGAAGCAATGAGAGATGGGTAAAAATCAAGATATACGTGTTATGTTTTTGTTTGTATATTACTTACGTTACACGTATATTCGTACCGAGGCACGTTCTTCGATGCAGATATCGATGGACGGGCAGCCTTCAGGTACGACTCAGCCAGAGGTTGGGAATACTAGTGATCCTGCTAGGTCGACATTGACATTAGAGTCATTAGCGCGGACAGTGGATGATAGGTTCGCACAGTTATTAGATTTATTGAGGACTCGTGAGGCTGTGACAACCCCTACTACAGTTATATCTGCACCATTGGTTACTACTTCTGCAGTTGTTGTTCCCACTACTGTTGAGACTCAGGGACTGACTGCAATAGTTGTAACTCCTTCCATTACTGAGCAGCCAGCTGTAGCGTCTTCATCAGGGAGTTTGATGACAGTGGAGGCGAAAAAGTTGAAGGATTATCTTAGATTTTCTCCAGGGTACTTTCATGGAGCCGGAGACCCAGAGATAGCCGGGAGGTGGCTATTGGCTCACAAGAGATTACACGAGATGTGATGTTTGATTCCGGCAGCACACTTTCTTTTATATCTGGACATATGGTAGGATTGTTAGGATTAGGTGTACAGACTTTAGATACACATCTTGTTCTCAGCACGGCAGCTGGGGATAAGATTTATCCTAACCGAATTTGCCGGGATTGTGTGGTTGAGATTGAGGGACATCAGTTACCTGCTGACTTTAGAGTATTAGAGTACTTGGAGTTTGACGCGATGTCCGGTATGGATTGGTTATCGTCTTATCACGCACATATCGACTGTTTTAGTAAGACGGTGACATTTCACATCGATGGGATTCCAGAATTTTCATTTACCGAAGCTGCGTCAGATTTACCGATTACCAGAGGTCGACTGGCTACGACTCAGGAGATGGAGGCGTTTATGGCAGTTGTTGAGCCAGAACTGAAATCGGAGATTAGAGTGGAAGATGTTCCAATTGTGTGTGAGTTCCCTGAGGTGTTCCCCGATGATTTACCAGGTTTACCACCTCCTAGAGCAGTTGAGTTCATTATTGAATTGATTCCAGGGACGCAGCCGATATATTGTCGACCGTACAGGATGTCAGCATCCGAGCACGGGGAGTTAAGGTCCCAGCTAGAGGAGTTGTTGCGAAGGGTTTCATTCATCCCAAGTATGTCTCCTCGGGGGCGCACCGCTTCTTTTTGTTAAGAAGAAGGATGGATTTATGAGGATGTGCGTAGACTACAGGAAGCTGAATCAGGTGACGATTCGAAATCGTTATCCACTTCCTAGGATTGATGATTTATTCGATCAGTTGGCGGGTGCTAAGTTTTTCTCAAAAATTGATTTACGATCGGGTTATCATCAATTGAGGATTCGGGAGAGTGATATCGAGAAGACGACTTTTAGCACTCGCTATGGATTATTTGAGTTCACAGTCATGCCATTTGGGTTGACTAACGCGCCGGCGATCTTCATGGACTTGTTGCACAGAGTGCTCAGGCCGTTTTTGGATCGTTATGTGATTGTATTCATCGACGACATCCTGATTTACAGCAGGACTCGTGTGGAGCACGAGAGGCATCTCAGAGAGGTGTTGATGACGCTGAGAGAGGATCGACTTTACGTCAAGTTCAGCAAGTGCGCGTTTTGGCTGAGTGAGGTGAAGTTTTTGGGGCACGTCATCAGCGATCAGGGTATATCAGTAGATGGTGACAAGATTCGAGCTATCATTGATTGGAGGACACCTGAATCTGTTTATGATATTCGGAGTTTCCTGGGTTTGGCAGGATATTATAGGCGCTTCGTACAGGATTTTTCGTTGATTGCAGCGCCGATGACGAGGTTGACCAAAAAGGATGTCATATTTGATTGGTCGCAGGAGTGTGAAGATGCTTTCTGGGAATTGAAGAGGCAGTTGACTTCTGCACCATTTTTGGCATTACCTGTGGCAGGTAAGGGCTTCTTGGTCTACACGGATGCTTCCGGTACTGGGTTGGGATGCGTGTTGATGCAAGATGGACATCCAGTGGCCTATTTATCGCGACGATTAAGACCACATGATGAGAGTTATCCAGTGCGCGATTTGGAGCTTGCGACAATCGTGTTTGCACTGAAGGCTTGGAGACATTATTTGTACGGTGAAAAGTTTATACTATTTACCGACCACCAGAGTTTGAGATATTTGTTCACTCAGAGGGAGTTGAACATGAGACAGCGGAGATGGCTCGAGTTACTGAAAGACTACAATTTCACTATCGAGTATCATCCGGGGAAGGCGAATGTCGTAGCTGATGCGCTGAGCAGGAGTGACATCGAGAGTCAAACGGGACTGCGGCATATGACACATGAGCACGAGTTGCTTGAGGCTGCGTCGGTGTTGTGTGTGACAGAGTCTATTGTCGAGCTACATATTTGCGGCCAGATACGAGTTCCTACGGTGTCTCTAGAGCGGGTTGCTGAGTTGCAGAGAACTGATGACCGGTATTTACGGATCAGTGGACTGGCTCAGGATCCGGGGTGCACCGAGTGGTCTGAGGGTTCAGACGGGTGCTTGAGACACGGGGTCGTTTGTGGATACCGGAGGTACCGGAGCTCAGAGACAGTATTCTCGAGGACACACACCGGTCGCGATTTACCGTTCATCCTGGTCGAACCAAGATGTATCACGATCTTCAGCGATTATTTTGGTGGCCAGGGATGAAGGCTGACGTGGGGAGGTACGTCCGGAGTTGTCATATTTGCCAGCAGGTGAAGGTTGAGCACAGAAGACCAGTTGGGTTGCTATGCTACGCCTTGCCCATTCCTCAGTGTAAATGGGAACATGTGACCATGGACTTCGTCAGTGGCCTACCGCAGACTACGAGGAGACACGACGCAGTTTGGGTAGTTATCGACAGGTTGACGAAGTCGGCACATTTCATACCGATCGCCATGAAATATTCAGTTACACAGCTGAGCACTATTTTCGAGAAAGAGATTGTCAGATTGCAGGGTATACCGGTATCCATTGTTTCTGACAGAGATCCGAGGTTTACTTTGAGACTTTGGGAGAGTATGCAAGAACAGTTTGGCACTCGACTATAGTTTAGTACTGCGTACCATCCTCAGACTGACGGGCAGTCAGAGCGGTTGATTAAGATTCTCGAAGATATGCTCAGGGCGTGTATTTTACAGTTTGGAGGATTGTGGGAAGATTATCTGCCGTTATGAGAGTTTGCGTACAACAACAACTATCAGGCGAGTATCGGGATGCCACCATTTGAGGCATTATATGGTAGGCCCTGCAGGTCACCAGCGTGTTGGGCGGCACCGGAGGATACAGCGGCTATAGGACCTGAGGTTGTTGTGGATCACACTGAGAAGGTGAGGCAGATTAGACAGAGGCTTCAGGCGGCGCAGGATTGACAGAAGAAATACGCAGATAGGTATCACGGGGATCTGAGCTACGAGATTGGAGACATGGTGTATTTGAAGGTTTCGCCCTGGAAGGGTCATCAGAGATTTGGCATTAAGGGGAAACTGGCACCAAGGTTTATTGGACCGTTCATAGTTAATGAACGTGTTGGCAGAGTGGCATACCATTTAGAGTTATCGCCACAGTTAGCAGGGGTACATCCAGTGTTTCACATATCCATGTTGAGGTTAGCAAGGTCGGGACCGAGACCTATGATATACATACGTCAGATTGAGGTACGACCAGACGTGTCATTTGAGGAGCAACCTGTGGAGATCATGGATAGGAGGATTCAGACTTTGAGGAACCTGGAGATCCCGAAGGTTTTAGTTCGTTGGCAGTATCATGGAACTGAGGGACTCACCTAGGAACTCGAGTCTACGATGCAACGACGGTATCCCCACTTATTTGCCAATAAGTAGTTAAGTTTAATCTAAATTTCGGGACGAAATTTCACCTAGTTGGGAAGAATTGTAATGGCCCGAATTTAATTCGCCGTTATTTGTGACGTATTGCAGACGTGGCGAACAGCTCAGACACTCGTGGGACCCGCAGCTAGGCTAGAGCGCTGGAGTTAGGTAAATAGTTATTTCGTGTGTTGTTTTGTTTAATTTGCGATGTTTATGTTAAAATAGGTTAAACGACATCGCGATGTGTGTAATTATATTTTAATTGACGTGTGAGATTGCGTGTTAAGTATTCGCCTCGATATGCGTGTCGACGCGGGTACCGAATAGACAAAAAGATGAAATATTAGGCCGGAAAAATATTACACACATTAAATGAATTAAATGTGATAAAATAGTAAATTGGTAGGCGCCTAGGGACACGCGGGGTCGTGGTCGACACGCGTGGGTAGTACGGTAGTGTGCACGCCCGAGTACGCTCGTTGGCGCGCACGGCGGAATTTTATAGGCGAAAATATAGGTGAATGTGTATATTTATATATATATATATATATAGGTGAATTGATATATATATATATATAAATATATTAAAAAAAATTAAAATTAGGTAATTAAGAAAATAAATGTGAAATTACCAAAAAGGGTATGGAAGGAAATAAGGGAAGAGATAGACATGAGGGGCAAAGTGGTCATTTCCACCATCAAACCGCCTTCTCTCTCTCTCTCTCGATAAATCGAAGAAAAAGGAAAAAAAATATACAGAGACGAAGAACAGAGAAGAGAACGAAGAAGAGAAGCCGAGACAAAGAGCGAGAGACTGAGAGGAGGAGAGGAGATTGATTTCGCGGTGGAGAGGTGAACGAGGTGAGTTTGTGTTGTTGATGTGTTGTGGGTGGTGTGTGTGTGTGGTGGTGAGGTTCGGCCATGGCGTCACCATGGCCGAACCGAGAAGCAAAGCAGGGAGACAATTCTCCCTGTCGCTCCGCGTGAGGAGTGGAGATCAAAAAGAGAAGAAGAAGCAATCGGAAAAAAAAAAAAAATTATTACGAGAGCGAGAGGCTCTGTTTTGGCGAGGAGAGGAAGAAGGAGAGGGTGAACCGGGCGGTTCGGTTCGGTTCAACCGGTTCGGCCCGAGCTCACACACACAAAAAAAAAAAAAAAAAAAAAAAAAAGAAAATAAAGAAAAATGGAAAAGAAAATTCAGAAAAATAGGGAAAAATATGGGAAAAAGTGTATTTTGACCAAATAAATAGAAATTGAGGAATTTATATGGAAAATGAGAAATTCAAAAGTCGGAGGAGACTTTATACCGGAGTTTTTACCTCGAAAAACGTAAAATTTACATAATATGTCAAATTGAAGCTAATTCAATGATAAATAATCTTAGGTACATTTGGGGTGATAATTTGGAATTATCGGGTGATTATTGAAGCTAGACGGGGTTGGATTTCGGGACGCGGAGTGCGGATTGAGGTGTGTAGTATCCCAACTGAAATTAATTGAGTATTTATTCCTTTTGGCATTTGAATTCAATTTCTTTCATTTCAATACTCTACTCTGGTTATGGTTATATGGGCGGACGTTGAGCGAGGCTCCCTCCGTACCATGCTTGTGTGTATGTCCACTACACCATAGCACGTACTACCAGATCGATCTCGGTGAATAGTACGACCCGAGTGTCACGTCGTGGCGTGTCGGTGCGCCGTAGGTGTAACGCCGGCCATCGAGCGGATCCAGATGCTTGCCCTGCTTGAGTTGGACTCGCCGGCAGCATTCTGTGGAAGAGTCCGAATTATGGTGTAGTCTGACCCTAGGGGCTAGGAACACACTTTGAGTTTTTTCTATTATTTATTCATGCGATGAGCACAGTTGTCTGTATTTGTTTCCGCATGTTTATTTAATAGCTTTATTTAAATTCCAAGTATTTACTTTTAGAAATGCTCACATAATTTCCTTGGGAATACTCACTCTGGACTCGTCATCTGCTTTTTGTGATGGCTTGAGTGCAGATCCTAGTACGAGCAGGGGCAAGGGCAAGCTGCCAGAGTACTGTTGAACAGAGATAGCCTGACTCGTACGTTTGTATTATACTTTGTTTTATTATGGGTTTGGGGTTTTGGAGAAACTTTATATATATTGAACTTTTTGGTGATTTCAGAGGTACTTATGATTGTGCATGGGTTTTCCACATTAGGTTTATGGTTTAGGTTACACATTTATAGTATCACTATCCGAGTAATGCATTAGAAAGGCTTCCGCTGTGTGAATTTGAGGATCTTATAATGATTTAACATATAATTTGACTTTAATACAACCTAATAAATAAATGGATAATTAATAAGGTTTAAAAAGATAAAATGAAGGATGTAATCCAATGTAGAGCACAGTTGTCGCTGATAAGACAGACTGTGGGTCCGCATTGGCCCTGTGGCTGTCTATTTGGAAAATAGGCCGTTACACTTTGACTTCATCTCCACTATCCAATGAAGCTTAGTGATATGGGAGTGAGTTGAGATGAAGTGTTTTCTATAAAAACCTAATTTTTCACTATTCTCACTAACTTTTTCTCTCTCCTCTCTTTGAAATCCAAAATTTGAGAAAACTTGAGATGGTTTGAAAGGTTTTGATTGAGCATTTGAGGAGCTTTTGGGTGTAGGATCAAAAAAGCAAGGTGAGATATATGATCTACTCTACTTTCTCTTCAATTTGAGGTTAGTTTTTGGGTATGTTTGTGCTAAATCCGAGATTTGGGTGTGTGCCATTGTTTTTGTTGATTTTTTGTGTGTATTGAGTGCTATAGAAGTAGAGAATGAGTTTTGGTTATTGGTTATCAAGTTTGGTTGGTTTTCATGAAATTGGGTTTTTCAAGTTTGATGTATGATCCGAGAATTTGATGCATATTTGCTGAATTTGATTGTGCCTCTGGCTTTTAGAAGTATTGTTTATTCCCCCATGAGGTAAGGATGAGGGTTGGTGGAGGCTTGGGGATCAAACTCGCGCTGACCAGAGGTCCCAACGCGCTGGGTAATCTGGGTAGTTGGTGTTGATGACGAGGAAAACCAGCGCGCTGGGTGTTAATCAGATAGCATTTTTGTTGTTTTAAGGGTTGTGGACCTTAAGCCTATACTAATTAACATAAAATACTAATAATTGATTATAAATCAATAATAAATGGAAATAGGTCATTCCGGGCGATATTTTGGATAACGAGGATTTGGAGGAGCTGGACCGGGGTTTATTTTATGGGACGGGGAATGCGGTTTGATGTGTGTAATATCCCAACTGAAATCCACTTTAGTACTTACCGCTTGATTATTTGAATTATGTCCAGTTTAGTCAATGCTCTTATTTCCTGTTATTACTTTTACGGTGGTTGAGTTTACTCCCACCTGGTGTTTATTCATTACGGGGGCATAGAGTCCACAAGGCCATAGCATGTGTTCTAGTCATATGCTGGTGAATATGCTACCCGGGTGTGCTAGACATGTGTAGGTGCATTGTGGTCTATGCCGGTCACCTAGAGGTTCTGGTGTCAATTGTTCGAGGTATCCTCACGGGTTATGCCTGGTGTATAGCTGGAATTATGGCTTTAATCTGACTTTTATTGTGCACGCACTTTGTTTCCATACTATTTATATTCATGCAACGATATTCCATAGTTGTCTGTATTATTTTCTTCCATGTGGTTATTATAGTATTTTGATTCTAGCAATTTATTTATGTATTTACTTGGTGAATTTCCTTGGGATTGCTCATTTTAGACTCGTCATGTGCCTTTTTGTGATGGCTTGAGTGCAGATCCTTGCACGAGCAGAGAGAAGGGCAAACTTGAGGACTACATGTGATTGACTACATTTGCCCTACTCGTACGTTTGTTTATATTTCTTTGTTTTATGCTGGATTTTGTGGATGTGAGAGACAGACATGACTTGTATATGACTTGGAGGTTATATTTTGATATTTTGAGGATCACATTTGATATGTATATGATGTACATTTTGGTATGGTTTTCACATTAGGTAAAATAATCATAACACTTGCTTTGACCATTTATTTTGATCATTTAAGTTTTTCACTGAGAATTTTGAGGTTAAATGATAATCACAATTTCTAAACTAATTTGACTCAACTATTATTAATAAACAAAATAAGTTAATAAGGTTTTGATTGGTATTAAGGTTTGAGTGCTCGTGGGACACAACTGGGAGATGAGTTGGCTAGGTTGTGGGCCCGCGATGCACGCCTTAACGACCGATGTATTTGGGGTTGTTACACACACTTCTCACAATTTTTGGATTTCTCTTGAGAGGAGAGAGAAAAGTTGATGGAAATAATGAGAAAACTTATATTTATATGGAAAATGTCATCTTACCCCACACACCTATCACTAGGCTCAATCAAATGGGTATAGAAGGGTCAACAAGTCCACCAATGTTGAGATTCTTGACCCACTCTTGGTCATTTGACTATATCTTCCTAGCTACAATCCTTGTCCCTGGGCGTTTCGGTACCCGACTCCGAGCTACAAACCGTGCTACTCTCGCACAATAACAGTACCAACGGTCTCAACATCATTTA
Source organism: Stephania japonica (assembly GCA_039657345.1). Taxonomy (NCBI): domain Eukaryota; kingdom Viridiplantae; phylum Streptophyta; class Magnoliopsida; order Ranunculales; family Menispermaceae; genus Stephania; species Stephania japonica. The sequence goes on along the minus strand of CM077559.1, from coordinate 7,852,713 downwards.
ATATGAATTATTCAATGAATTTTATCATTTATTATATATTTTAGACCCCCGACCTAGTGTATTAATCATTCGTCACCCGGTATCCGCGTCTACCCGCTATACGCAGTGAATATTCTTCACACCAGCTCGCTCGTCAATAAACAATATAAACACATATATTATGATGCAATTTAACTAAATTGAACATATACATCACAAATAGACAACAAAAGTACACAAAATGTATTGTATACCTAATCCACGCGTGCTCTGTCATCGTTGTAGGACCTATGAACGTCTCCGTTGGCATCTACATCTGGAATGACGACATAAATAACTACAATTATAAATTAGGCCATTACAATGTATATCAAAATTTATATAATCAACGATATGTGACATGAGTAAATTAGTGGAATTTATGAAGTAGTATAACATTAAGGAAGCGATTAAAACACATTGTTTCTTGCCTTATTTGTAAACTATTTACTATAATAAAATAAAGTCTCGTTACTATAAAAATAAATAAACAGTTAAAAAATTGTTACATTGCGTGTAACGACCCTCAAATTTAATTGGTGACACGTGTCGTATTTCAGAACCGTGACCTACCCATCGTGACTTGTCATATTACTCAAGCCCCAGGAGTCGACACTGAGGTATATTTTATTTTTCTGTGATATTTGTATTATTATTTATACTCGAATGTGAACATTGTATGTCCTAGTGCGTGGTTTTTATTTTATTAATTGTCACAGATTTCTATGTGAGATTCGCATAGGACAAACGAAAATTTTAGGGTATTATGAAATTATTAGAATATAATAAATAATTAAATAAAATGGGAGAGCGAGGTTGTGTACGGGAACGCACGCGATGCGAGTCGTAAGGTGAAACGCGTACGAGAACACGCATTGTGAGCGAGAATAGGCTAAGTGATGAGGTGTTGTCACCTATTGAAGTTACTTTGTGGTGTTAGAGTAGTTAGATCGTGTGAAGGTGAGACATAAGATGTGCCTCGAGATTCCTGGATGAGGGGAGATGAATAAGATGTATATAAACCAACATTTCTCTCTCCTTAATCCATTTTATCATTTCCATCTAACGAGAAAACAAGAGAACAAGGATGGTTAAGGGTTTTTCGAACACGTTGCGACGTCGGGAATCAACCAATCACACGTAAAAAGGTAGGATTCCTACTCCTCTTATGATTGTCTATAGTTTGGCGTAAGTTTTGCGGATTTTTGTCATGATGATTTTAGACGAGATTTTGGAAAAATGTTGGAGATGAGTTTGATTAATATTTTTGGGATCAAATGGTTGATTAATTGATTAATTGGTGATTGGTTTTGTTTATTTAAAGAACATTGAAATCTTTGGAGATTTTTAAAGGATTTTCGTATGATTAACGAATCGGGGTGTTTGTCGGGGTTTTGACGCGAACCAAAGGTGTTTTGAGGTTGTTTTGGACGTCCCTAAGAGTTTATGATAGGCTCAGAATGCGGCGACGTGAGTTGGGGTTTCAAAAAACCCCGAATAGTACGTGCAGGACCCACACCACATAAGACGCCGTGGGCATTTATGCCCACGTCGTCTAGGGCAGTGAGCCATAGACTTACGCCGTGAGGATGCCGTTAAGAGTTAGTGTAATGACCCATTTTCCAAATAGACCGCTACGGGGACCAATTCGGACCCACAATCTGTCTTACTAGCGATAACTGTGCTCTACATTGAATTATATCCTCCATTTTATCTTTTTAAACCTTATTAATTATCCATTTACTGATTAAGTTGTATTGAAATTAAATTATATGTTAAGTCATTATAGAATTCTCAAATTCACATACAACGGAAGCCTTACTAACCAATTAACTCGAATAATGATACTATAAATGTGTAACATAAACCATAAACCTAATATGAAAAACTCATATATAACCCACAAATACCTCTGAATTCACAAAAAGATCAATATATATACAAGGTATCTCAAAATATCTCACAATCCCCAAACCCAAAATGAAACAAAATATATATAATACAAACGTACGAGTCAGGCAAACTCTGATTAACGATACTCTAGCAGCTTGCCCTTGCCATTGCCCTTGCTCATACTAGGATCTGCACTCAAGCCATCACAAAAGGCAGATGACGAGTCCAGAGTGTGTATTCCCAAGGAAATTAAGTGAGCAATACTGAAAGTAAATACTGGAATTTAAATAAAGCTATTAAATAAATATGCGAAAATAAATACAGACAACTGCGCTCATCGCATGAATAACACTACAAGAATCAGCCCAGATAGGGACGAAAAATTATGTCCATAATAGGTTGAGATTCGGTTGCTAAAATGGTCAGCAGCCGAACTACGAATGGACTAAATCGATCGTTTAAAATGTCGTCGCTGATTGGTCAGGGATGGAATTTCAAGTCCGTTGTTAATTAAAAATCGAAAATTTCGTCCTTATCCGTCGTTGACTGGCAATTTGGGTGTGAATAAATTATGCATTCCGTCCTTAATACGGTCTCTAATTAAAGACGGATTAGAGATCGAATGTATACATTCCGTTCCTAAATCAGTCTCTAAACTGGGACGGTTTAGAGATCGAACTCATAGATCTCAATAGCGTTTAATATACATTCTGTCCTTGATTAGAAACTGAATCAGAGACGGAATTCAACATCCCAGAAAACAAAAATATTATATATACGTTTTAGCAGGTTGAAACATATATACAACAACTTGCAACAATTTGTTGAAACAAATAACCTGCAACAACCTGCTGAAAACAAATAACCTGCAACAACCTACTGAAAAAACAAATAACCTGCAACAATTTTGTTTATACATTTAAAACTGTTGAAAACATCACACAACACAAATAACCTCCTGGGAACTCATTATACAATAAAAGTTTCACATATAACATGCTAATGAAACCAAAACAGTTGAAAAAAAAAGAAATCAAAATAGACATCATATATACATGTGTGTAAAAGTTTCCTTAACTAGTTCCTAAAATACATCATTTATATATGTATACCAAAATATCAAAATATACCAAAATATCAAAAGGAATGTATATCAAGTGTATCATATCAAATGTCTTTGTCAGGTCGTGGTAGGGGATGTGTGTCGGAAAATGCATTGATCTACTCCTGTTGCAATGGCAAGTACGTTAGCATCTAAAGCTGGAGTAGGCATCACCGTCGGTGGAGTAAGAGTCTTCTGCTGACTGTGACATCTCCTCGCACATCCTCTGAATCTCAGTCTATAGATGTAATTCAAATATATACAAGTAAAAAATAAAATAGACCTGCAAATTTCACAAGTGGTCTTTGACATGATCATATAAAAGTTCAATGAGCATTTACTGATGGTTCTCCTGCAGGTGCACCAAAACACGATGCAACACGAAATAAAGACTGCAAATATGCATTAATTACTTCAGTATTTTATTTTGCATTCACAACTACATACACAAATTGGAAATTTGACGAGATAAAAGATGAGATGGATAAAATTGCCCATGAGAATTGAGAACCTATACATTGTAACGCAAAAAAAGAGAGGTTAGATCTCAAGCAATTATTTGATTATTGATCGAAGGATTTTAGTTTTGATAGATTTGGGTAGCAAAGAAGTACGTTCTAACCTAAAAAACAATCATACATACATGGCACCAAACCTTATTCGGGGCTTGGCGATAATACACACTTGCACGAATACAAGAAGGGTAAAAAATTGATCGTAAACGTTAATAAATATAAAGTCCGAGAACATTGCTTCTCTCAATTCTACCATATCAACGTCATAAAAAACTATTTACTATAGATTCTACAAAGTTAGCTCAACGTTAATGAATTTGATAGATCTTATTTCTTCAAAGCAGAACACAAGTCTATAAAGGATTATCCAACAACAAAATATCCGGGCAATTCAAACCGGCATACCATATATAAGTGCAACTTTTCCAATTGACAATGCTGATAAATGAGATTTTCAAATAATCAGAACTAGCCTAAGATCATCAAAGCTGCAAACTTTAAATGAGAGACTGGAGCACAACAACTCAAAAGTGGATACATAAAGAATTATGAAGAAAGTAAGAAACGAACTTATTCTAGAACAAGAAGCATGAAGTAAATATTCTTAACAGTAACTCACTCCACATGGAAAACGAAAGATTGTAGGAAAATATTTAATACTAATGTAAAAATGAACTCACAATGAATATAGTCAATTGGAATAGAGAAAATAACTCTTATGATTTTCAATAATGTAAACTATATGAGAGTTGATCTAAGAGAGATTGGTTTCTAAATAGAGGCATCATATTAATTCAGAACAATCATATATAAATTGAATTGCAGAAAGAGTTTAAGTTTTAAGTAAAGGATGATGATGTTCGAATTCCATATGCTAGCAAGTTTTTCTTAAATAGACTTAAGCTTGATAACCACTATTTTCATAGTATGAAACAAGAAATTCCTACAATGAATTATAACTATACACCCATAGATTAGACAATCATGAATGAAATCAATAAAAAGGATCAAAACAAATAAACCACCTCAAATTTGTTTTCAAGTTTTCAAATCCTTTTTCCTATAAAAAAAAATTTAAATCCTTTTAAAAAGTTAACATAACCAAAGCCAATGAATACATGTTCGAAATAAATTTATCAAGGTCTACTGTACACAAAGTGGACTCCGACATTTGGCTGCTGAACCATGGCTAGTTTTTAATTTTGCCAAGAGAGATGAGATCTTTTCAATATCATGCATAGCATCTTGTTGCATGCATATCATTCAACCATTTTGGTATACGAATTGCTTTTAATGGTGTCCTTTTGGAGAATCACCTACCTTCTCAAGTGTCAAGCATCCACGTAAAAAGCACATTCCTATTAAGATTTTCTTAGCCTTTAATGTAACTCAAGTTTTATGAGGAGCATCAACTAGAATGTATAGAGGTTCATGGTAATCTCTTATAAATGCTTTTTCCTGCTAGCACTTGACTCTTTGAAAGCAAATAATTAGGATTTCACAAGAACATCGATCTCCAATAGCAACAGAATCAAACCCCAAGAAAATAGTTCCCTTCAATTGTCTTTAAGCAACAAAATAATTAGCTGACTCTATAGACACATTCAAAGAGCATAAAAATTCAGAACAAAAAAAGAACCAAAAAATGAGCGTCATTTGTGAAGGTCAGACAATTCCATCTTTTATCATATTAGAATAAAATACAAATAGATGCCACACAATAGATTATCATATCCAACATAAATCCATTCTTAAATAAATGTTAAGTTGTAAAACAAAGATCAACACTAACTTCAATTTAAGCTTCATGCTTGATGCTTAATTTCATGAGCTCTGGCTTTAATCAGCGATGATGTGGAGCCTACACATGGTTATAATTTATTTTTATTAGATGGTTTAAATTAATTATGAGTGTAAGCATTGCCTTTTCATTCTATATGTAATTGAATTCGGGTAACTAATTAGTTGATTATCATATGTTCTTTTTAGTTTCCTTTTTCCTCTTTCGACTGCTTCGTTATTCCTCTGTTGTGCTTGCAATGGTAAATATATAGCAACAATAATAATAACTAAATAAATAAATAGAAATTTTGTTCATAGCCATATATCAATGAAGGAATTGTTATAGGTTTTGGATGGATTGTTGAAAACATGCGATTGAAATGCACATTACGAGACAAAGAAATGGGGGTAGTACCTAATTGTGTATATTTAGCAAGTGGTACTCCACCGTATCCAAATCGTGGTAAGCAAGATTGCGACATTTTCTTTGGGCACACGGACAACGAATCCTTTTCTCGCTTTGGAATGTAGCACAATTATTTTTGGCAAACTCTAAGAACTCTTTTAGTCGTTCAGCAAACTCCCATCTCACTAGACCATCTTCAAGACGGTTATACATCTAATCTCGATTTGTGGCCATGATCTAAGGACTTAAGAGAAATTGAAATGTGAAATACTATTCTATAATTTGTTAAGAACACATAAAATATCATTAAAGTTATAAAATAAGTAAATTAACACTTAATATAATTGTTAATTAATTAATAAGAATGGGTAAATCAAAGACAACAAAGTTTGTCCCAATAATTATTTTTAGTTCTCATGGTAGTAGTACCCATATAAACACACCTACAAACACGTGCCCACGCATACCGATTAGATGCCAAAAGTAGGTCAATATATGCTTAAATTTTTAAGCATGAGCAAAAGAAGGAACATGTGGCTTCTGCTCACGAATGCTACACGAAGCAAAACGGAGTTCCAGAGCAAGTGGTGTGAGATGAGTTTGAGAACTAGAAGATCCATTTTTCTATTTTGTTTTGTTGGGAGTGATGATAGACCACATTACCCATGAGTAGAAGTTATGTTCCTTTCTTCAATGTTTTATTATTAATGGAAACGTAACCAACTGATAAAGTTACGTTGTGGACTAGATTTGATATCTGATCTTGGCTAGAACTTGGAGTTGTAGTGTTTAATAGGACTTTGAGTTTGACTTGTCTATTTGTGATTGGAGACTAGAAAACTATCAGGGCAAAATCTTATTTACACCTGACAAAAATGAATTCTTTTTGGGTGCATTCAAAGTAGGCAAGGGGTTGTAATGAACATGGAGGACCTCAATCCTAAATTAGTTGGGGTCGACTACATCGATCAAATTCTTCTATTTTGCCCAATTTAATGCCCCTAAGTACATGCTTTCCAGATTATTTAAATCTTTCTTAAATAGTGCTTTTAAAGTTATCTTAGGTCTTTTCATATACCATCGAATTTCTTTAGTTTCTAATGTGTCAAGTTTTCTAACTGAACCTTTTGCAGGTTGTCTTTGAATGTGTCAAAATCTTGAAAACAAGCAAACAACTCCTTACATTTGGCTAAATTTTAAACTAGGAATGGTTATTTTGAACTTCTTTTACCACGAGGAAATTATTGCATTATTTTCAAATCTATCCCATTGAAAGTTTTAATGTGGGGTAGAGCTATAAAAGGAAGAAGAGAAAAGCCTTGATATTTCATGGTACTCTCATGTATCACCATGAGGCAAGTTTCTTCAAAATCATGTGGAGAAGCTGCTTATAGGCACGACTTGCTCATAATACTTATGTGAGCACTGACTTCTTATTTTCGAAGCTCAAAGAACTCATTCTTCAACCAACAAAATGAATAACATCAAGAGAACCATGATAACTTAGAGACATACTTCAAAATAGAGAAAGAGAACAGAAGAGTCACAAGTTGCAACTGGTCAAACAACAAAGACAACCATCAAGTTTATCATAAGAAATTCAAAAGAAAGGGTGTGAACTCAAGAAAAGGGTCCTATAAGCTACACAGATAAAAATTGAAACAGGCCCGTCTAAAGAAGAGTTTTAATATTGTGCGTAAAATTTTAATATGTTTGATAGATAGAGACAACTTTAGAATGCAGAATAGTACATCCAATAAATGACAACAACACCCAGGTTTTCCATACAATAGAATGATCATAAATTTATACCCCTTGCTTGGAAAGAGAAAGAATTACAAAACAAAATAGGTAGGCATACCTCTTTTGAGAAACCTGACAAGCCTAGAAGCTGTTAATCCCGCACTGCTTAGTATAAATTAGTTGGGATTATGGGCTTCAACAAATACAAAAATCATTGGGAACGCCATTAAATCCAGTCAAACCACATTCAACCTACTCATACTACCAACCATCGACTAAAGTAAAAATAAAACATTTTTTGAGTTGAAAAGAAATATCAATAATTGTCTAAATCCATATTTGAAGAACTTACTGATAATATATTGTCAATCTCATTTCGTATCCTCCAGTTTAAGCAATCCATCAACTGAATAGGGAATGGATAAAAACAGTATCAATAAAAGTTAACGTAACGGAAAAGAGAAATATTACAGAAGAAAAGAAGTAGCACTGAACCATTTTATGTGCTTTAGGAACGTTCCACTCTCTAGCCTTGAGAAAGCACACCAAAGTTTGGGGCGGATATCCTTGATACACATTCTGCAATAAAAATAATTCATTTACCAAAGGCCTGACTGAGAGGACTCAAAATTGAAATAAATGAAGATGCAAATTCATGAAGTGAACACAAACAATGAAGGCAATTCAATAGGTGGTTATACTAAAAACAAGTATTGGTCAACATTTATATCGGCTAATCGGCATATGACTCAACTTTAGTCTAAATAAATAAGCAAAAGATTTTGTCGGTGGTGTCGTGTAGAGGCTAATCCCACATTGGCAACCATTGTTGTTGTCTCTACAATGCAAAATGGAAATGCTACTACTGTATATGGTTAGCAGAGTTAGCAGAGTCACAGAAGTCACAAATCTCCACTCCATTTTAAAAAGAAATTCCATTAATCTTCATCTATACAAAATGCTCTAGATGTGTTCCTATTTCAACCATCCAATTCTCTCATTACCAATGGCATCCAAAACCCTAATACGAGAGAATCGAATAATAGAGCAAAATTTTTGGAATTCGGAATCGCGTACCTGTGAAATTCTCGCCAATACAGAGGCACCTTCAATGGCGGAGCATTGCGGAGCAGAGGTGACAATGTCGGAGCAAAGGTGAGGGAGGATCCGCAATTCTGCCACTCGCCGACATCCGATTCCACTATCTCGACTTTATATTGCAGGTTTGGTGACCGTCCGAACGCGCGCAGAGGCTGCTACTCGTCTCCGCTTGGATTGACTGCGATCTGTGGATCTCGCCGAGCTGCGTTACTAGAATTCCAGTTGAGTTCGGACCACCACCGCCGATGATTCTTGATCCGACGGATTTAGATGATTCTAGTGGATACACTCCATCGACGCCTCTAGATATGGATTCTTTGACGGAAGAACCAGAGACGGAGGAGATTGGTTTTGAGCTGGAAATGGACTCCAGTTCGATGGACTCTTTGACAAAGGAACCAGAGACGGAGCTTGGTTCACGAGCCTGGACGGATCATTCCGGTTCACCATAAACATGGGCATCTTCCTAATAATATTACGCATCGCTCCAGAAACACTGAAGAAGTAGACAAACATGGACAGAGTCATCCACAACAGAGGCTCATGTAACAATGTGTCTCCCTCCAAAACCTTCTTCACCAAAAATGGTGCCGAAATGAGGGCAAGTAGGAAAATTAAAATGAGTTGTCTTGTAGAGATGGCCGGGGGGCAGTCAATATGGCCCACAGAGAGGTCGGTGTGGGACTGGATGAAGTCCGGGAGGGAGTCGAGGAGGCGGGAGAAGTGGGCTTGGTCCATGGGGTGCGAGTGTTTGGGGGTTTGGTGGTGGGGTGCGACGAGGCAGATGTGGGGGTGGGAGTTGACATAGAAGAGGGAGAAGGAGGACTGGGAGTGCTTGAATTCGATGTCGCAGAAGAAGAGCTTGTTGTTGGGGTTGTTGTTGTAGATGAAGGAGTTGGCGACGAGGGCGAAGTCAGAGCGGAGGGATTGGACGTGGAGCTCAGGCTTGTCGTGGAGCTGGACGGCTCCGAAGAAGATGAGGAGGGAGTAGGAGCGGGCAGGGTGGGAGGTCAGGAACTGGGCTAGGGTTTCGTCGGTGAGCATGAACTAAATTTTGAGGGGTCGGGGTAGCTAGCTAGGGCTTAATGTGGTGTGGTATGTGTAATGGTGGACTAAATTTTGAATGGGAAATAAACTTTCTGTCCCTATAGATCAAGGACGGATTTAGAGACCGAAACTACTTAGACACGTGGCATGTATTTGCTTTCTTAATTCCGTCCCTGATATTTAGAGACGGAATCAAAGACGGATTTATTAGGCAAGAACCTTAGAAACGGAATCAGGGACGGAAATTTACGCGGGATATTTGTGCACCAATTACTTAGGGACGGAGTAGGTTCTGACACTGATTTATGGTCCCTATTCCGTCACTGTTCGGTCTCTAACTGGTCAACTGCTTCCAAATCATTTTTCGTCTCCATACCGTCCCAGATTACCAACCGCCTAAATTTCGTCCCTAAATTCCATCCTTGATCAAGCTCATTCTTGTAGTGTAAATAATAGGAAAAGCTCAAAGTGTGTTCCTAGCTCATAGATCAGACTACCACCATAATTCAGACTTTTCTACAGAATACTTTCGGCTAGGGTAGCAACCCCAATTTCCACATTGGTCCTCCACAGGAGGCCACGCGGGCCCACAACTGATCACGTAACCGCCAGCAGTGTCCCGCGCTCAATTATCCATTATCAATCAATTTCCTGTTAACTTTGATATTAAGTGTTAATAATTACTAATTCAAGTTAACTTAGGTTCCTTTAATATCAGTTAACTTCAAATTACGCAGCGAAAAATTTAATTAACAACCTAAAGATTTAACATGTATTTTATGAGCAAAATACCTAAGTGAAAACCATACCAAATGTACATCATATACATATCATCTGAGATCCTCAAAACATCAAAAATATGATCTACAATTTATATACAAGTCATATCTACCTCTCAAAACCCCAAAACCCAGCATAAAACAAGAAAAATAAACAAACATACGAATAGAGATAGAGTTGTCAATCTACGTAGTCCTCAAGCTTGCCCTTCCTTTGACTCGTACCAGGATCTGCACTCAAGCCATCACAAAAAGACAGATGACGAGTTCAGAGTGAGTAATCCAAAGGAAATTCACCAAGTAATTACGTAAATAAAGTTATTGAAATCAAAAATACTATAAATAAACATGCGGAACAAAAGAATACATGCAACTGTAAAAGATCATCGCATGCATAAATATAGTAGCAAAGCAAAGTACGTGCACAGTAAAAATAAGGCTAAGTCATACTTCGGGCTATTCCCCAAGCACAGCCTATGAAAACACCTCTAACGGGTTACCCTGAACCCTCTAGGTGGTCGGCGTACATCCACGACGCACTCACACAAGCCTTTCATACCCGGGTAGCCTATTCACCGGCGTATGCCTAGACAAGTGCTATGACTTAGTGGACTCTACACCCCGTAACTAATAAACACCAGGTGGGGAATGAACTCAACACCGTAAAGACACCAGGTACAGTAAAAACACCAGGTGAGAATACTCAGCCACCGTAAAGCAATAATGAAATAGAGTAATAAATAAATAGGACTGAATTCAAATAAATAGAACAGTAAATACTAAAGTGAAGTTCAATTGGGATACTGCACACCTCAATCTGCACTCCGCGTCCTAAAAACCAAACCCGACTCAGCTCCAATAACTCCCGACAAATCAAATTATCACCCGAATTATACATATTACTATTTATCACTAAATTAGCTTCAATTTAATATATTATGTCAATTTTTCATTTTTCGAGGCTAAAACCCCAACTATATCTCACCAACATTTCCGAGAAAATCCCAAAATTTTGATCAAAATATATTTTTTTCTAAAATTTTCCTATTTTATATGAATTTTCTATGAATTTTCCAGAATTTTTTTTTTCAAAACTGTTTTTTTTAATTAGGTACGGTTTGGCCGAACTGGTCCAGTTCAGGGTCGAACCGGCCCTCTTTCTTCCTCGTTGGAACAGAGCATTTCTGCTCTGTTCCAACAGCAAAATTTTTTTCCTGAATTGGGAGAGGGAGAGGGAGAGGGAGAGGGGAGACGACATGGGTGTCGTCTCCTCCTCGGACGAACTGCTCTTGCAGAGCAGTTCGTCCGAGCTCCCAAACTCCTCCCTGCCACCACCTATCCTCCACACCATCACACCCACCAACACATACAACAACAACAACAAAAACAACACCACAACATCAACATCAACAACTCACCTCTTTGGTCTCTATCTTGTTCTCTCTTCTCCTTCTTCTCTCTTCTTCCTCATCTTAATCTCCAATTTCGATCAAAACATTGGGAAAAAATGGAAAATGTGGTGACGGTGGTGGTGTTTATCAAATTTTGGGGTAAAATGACCATTTTGCTCCTATGATCTTATCCTCCTCCTTCACACTCTAATACCCTTTTTGGTCATTTCGCAATTATTTTCTTTATTTTCTAATTTTTAATATATATATATATATATTAAACTCCTTATATACATATATATAAATATATATATTCGCCTATACTTTCGCGCCTAAAATTTCGTCGTGCGCGCCAACGAGCGTACTCGGGCATGCATACTAACGTACCACCCACGCGTGTCGACCACGACCCCGTGTGTTACTAAGCGCCCACCAATTTACGTATTTTATCACAAATAACTCATTTAATGTGTGTAATATTTTTCTCAACTTAAAATTTCGTCTTTAATCTACCCGGTACCCATGTCGACACGCATATCGATGCGAATACTCAACACACAATCTCACACGTCAATTTAAAATATAATTACACACATCGTGATGTTGTTAACCTATTTTAACATAAACATCGCAAAATTAAACAAAACAATACACAAAATATTATTTACCTAATACGACCGTACTTCAGCCTCACTGTGGGACCCACGAACGTCCCCGCTGGCGTCCACGTCTACAATGACGTCATAATTAATGGCAATTATTAATTGGGCAATTACAGCGAGTCCTACTCAAGCAGGGCCAGTATCTGGATCCGCTCAATGGTTGACATTACACCAACGGTGCACCGACACATGCCACGACATGATACTCGGTTCGTACTATTCATCGATACCAATCTGGTAGCACGTGTTATGGTGTAGTGGACATACACACATGAATGGAACGGAGGGAGCCCCGCTCAACGTCTGCCCATATAGCCATAACCAGAGTAGAATATTGAAATGAAAGAAATTGAATTTAAATGCCAAAAGAAGTAAATACTCAAGTAATTTCAGTTGAGATACTACACACCTCATACTGCACTCCTCGTCCCATAAAATAAACCCTGACCCGGTACTTTCAAATCTTCGATATCCAAAATATCGCTCGTAATGTTCTATTACCATTTATAATTTATTTAGCTTCAATTGAATATATTATATCAATTTTACTCTTTACTATATAAAAACTCCGACAACATCTCGCCAAAATCCAGAGAAAGTCCCAAAACTCATTATTTTTCAAATTTTTAATATTTTTCTGTATTTTTCTGAATTTTTTCATAATTTCCTAGCTATTTTTTCATATTTTTTTCAAATTTAAAACTATTTTTTATTTTTATTTTTTATTTTGGTTTGGGATGAACCGTGTTCGGTTTAGTTGGACTCGGTTCGGCCCAACCAGATCGACTGGGTTTGGGCCAGCTCGGCCCGACCCGCTTGGGCCAGGACTGGTCCGTTTGGGTGGGGGTGCACACATGCGGCCCGTATGTGTGCCCCCCCTTCTTCCCTAATCGAACCAAAAGCTCGCTGGTTTGATTTTTTTTTATTCTTTTCGGTTGTTGATCGGTTGGGAGGGGAGATGACTCTCCTGGGTCATCTCCCTCCTCGGACGAACTGCTCTTGCAGTTCGTCCGAGCTCCCGATCTCCTCCCTACCTCCACCACCGAACCATCACAACAACAACAACAACACCCAACACAAGATCAACAACAACATGACACTTACCTCGACTCCTCGCGACGACCTCGTTGAGCTCCTTCTTGGCCAATCACTCTTTCCCTTCAATCTTCTTTTCTCTCGATCGATGGAAATGGTGATGAAAATGGGGTGTCGGTTGTTATCAATATTTTGTGGTTAAATAACCAAAATGCCGCTATGTTCTTATCCTCATCCTTCATAATCAAATGTCCCTTTTGGTCATTTCACAATTATTTTATTTTTATTTTAATATGTATTTATATATAAATATATATTTTACATTACATATATATAAATATATATGTATATATTTTCGCGCTTACAATTTCGTCATGCGTGCCAACGAGCTTACTCGGGTGTACACACTACCGTACCACCCACGTGTGTCGACCACGACCCCGCGTATTACTAGGCGCCCACCAATTGACTATTTTGTCAAATTTAATTAATTTCATGTGTATATTATTTCCCTCGACTGGGTATTTCAACTTTTAGCCTACCGGGTACCCGCGTCGACATGCATATCGAGGCAAATACTTAACACACAATCTCACACGTCAATTGAAATATAATTACACACATCGCGATGTCGTTTAACCTATTTTAACATAAGCATCGCAAATTAGTCAAATCAGCACACAAAATAACTATTTACCTAGCTTCAAACGCGTTCTAGCCTAGCTGCGAGTTCCACGGGTGTCTGAGCTGTCCGTCACATTTGCAATACGTCATAAATAATGACGAATTAAATTCGGGCCATTAAAGTTTGACTCCACAGCGCCTTGACTGCGTGACATGATTCATAGGGTACCTCGAAAATCAACCCAACTACACTAATAAAATAATTATGGAAAATTGGGTAAATTAGAAAGTTTTTAAAAGGATTTGCAAATTTGGGTTAATCGATTTACAGACTTTGAAAATTCGAGTGGAACAACTTAGAGAATTTGCGAGGATCGGAGTTTTACGGTATTTGAGGTACGTTTTTCGTACGATTGTAAGTCAAGTATAAAACATACACTAATTCATTTTTCGTTATTGTCATTTCTATTTGAATTGAGCTATTGTTGAGTCCATTCTATATTTCTTAGGTCGAGTGTCTTGGCGTATGTAACGACCCTAAATTCTAACTTGTGTCACATGTCAATTTAGGTCGTACGTGGGCCCATTTATCGTGATACAGTCGTCCAATTCTCGATCATCGATGTCAAGGTATGTTATTTGTGTACAATGTTTTGTATTATATTGTATTACCCAAATATTTAATTCCAACGTCCCAAACGTGCGAGGACGTTTGAGTGTGAGCGTTGGTACAAGGAACGATTCAACTCGTAGGTTTCGTGAAATAACGGGTTTTCGGGCGAAGGTTGGACGGGTAATTAGTAGTCTGAGGGACTTAAATGAATTAAAAACACTGACAAAATAGAAAATAAATAATAAATAAAAGTTGTAAAATGCGTTCGATACGTTGATCCGTCCGGGACGATGCGACGAACGAGTCGTAGTTCAGAACGGGTCCGGGAGCGCGAGTATTGTGCTAGAAATCACAAAGTTGAGAGATTGAGTCATCTATTGGAGTCACAAATGAGTGTCAAGGTAGTTGGATGGGATGAGCAGAGGCCTAAGGATGTGCCTCGAGATTCGTGTATGTGGGTAGATGAGAGGGGGGGTATATAAGCCTACCCAACCAACTTTTCTCTCTCCTATCCTCATTTCTTATTTCACTCTCTCTCATCATCGATTCAAAATGTGAGAACGACGGGGTTTTCGGGGTGTTTTGACGCGGATTGACTCGAGAGAGCGGGCAAACACGAAATCTAAGGTGAGAATCCAATTCCTCGCATGATTATCTCCCTTTTGGCGGTGATTTTGTGTGTTTTTGTCGCGATAATTTCGGACAACAATTTTGGAAAATTAGTTTTTATGGTATGTTTTGATGGAATTGGAGTGAATGGAATGATCAATAAAGGAATTGTGAAGTGGTTTTGGTATTTGGTAATTTTCTGATTTTTTGGGATTTTTAGAAAAAATTTGAATGATTTCCATAAATCAATGGTTTGGTCGGGTTTTGACACGAGCCGAGGGAGGTTTGGCGTTGTGTTGGCTATTTATTCAAAGTTAAGATAGGCTCGAAGCACTACGACGCGAGTCGGGGTGTCAAAAATCTCGTTACAGAGGTGTTCTGGGTCAAATGCCCTGGCGACGCCGTGAGTATTCCACCTCACGGTGTCACTACGTCTTAGACAGGAGCGTCAGAGGCTCACGCTGCGAAGACGCTGCCATGACCAATAAGGTCACGACGTCACTCATGTACGTGTTAGGCAGAAGCCTCATCTCCACGCCATGGAGACGCCGCCCAAGGCAATGGACGTCATGGTCTCGACGATGTGACACTGTTCACATGGACCAATTTTTATTAAATTTTTGGAAACTTTCGAGGATCTCTCGGGTATCCCAATGGGTTCGAATATGACTTAATACTCGAGTAATTGACCCAAATGAGTGAACGAATAAAATTATGAAAAATTGGATAGAATGAAGGTAACTAATGAGAAAACTTATCAGATCAATACGTAGCGAAATTCAACTATAATCATTCTATAACTCAAAGGGAAATCAGGAATTTCTAATAAATATGAAACCTCGAATACAAGATAAACATGTAAAGCCTGGTGACCACGGTATGATGGGGCATATACATGATATCCAAGTTTCACAACCCAATTCCATTCATAATGTTTCAAAACAACATATGTATATTAAAACAATTACATACTACGTAGCAAGGAAAGAAATCCTCCCCGATGAGCGCTCAGAGGAAGACTCCTATCACCGGTCCCTTTCCCTTGTCGTTACCTGTCCTATCTGCAGCCACCGTCACAAACTAGACAGTGAGCAACTGAGAAAAATTGAAAGTAATGCCAGAAAAATATAACAGTGATTCAAGATTTAACCAATGAAGCAGTCCAAGAATCGTGCGGAGATTTAAAAGACAATGAATATAACAAGATGCATGATAATCAGACTAACAGATAACAATCAAAATTTGCGTATTCTACTAATCAAATGAGGCCATATGTGGTATAAATCCACAACAATATCCACAATAGCGATGTCGAAACATCGATAACCATAACAATATCCACAACAATCAAGTACTTGTCATCACACAATCACTAAGGGCGGTCACACACTTCTACAGAAGTGTTCGTGTTTTATCCCTCTAGTGCAGGCCATAAGTACCTTTGAGACACACTTATGTCAATAACACACAACCAAGGAATAGAATGGAATGTCAAGCATAAGATTAATTTAAAAACCACAACAACATCAGGATATAGAATCACATGGTATTTTCTTGGTGGCTTACTAACTTATCTGGTACGTCGCGTACCCGTCGCACTCCCACGATCCTAACCCTTTGTGCGGGTCCCCAAACTACTTGGCTACGATTTGAACCTCAATAGGTTGAGTTTATAGTCAATAATCAACTATAGGATAACCCCTAAAATTTCTCGAAATGTTCTCATATTTATCTGGATTTTTTTTTTCAGAATTTATTCAATCTTAATTTATTATTTTTTATTATTTTTCTGGGTAGGGTCAGATCCGACCCGGACCTGCCCTAGTCAAGCGCTGGGCCTGGTCCAACAATGAATGGGGGGTTCAGTTCATTCTTGTTTTCTCCAATTTCGTTCCTTCTCTAGGCACGACGCCGTGAGTGGTGCCATAAGGCATTTTGCCCACGGCGCCAATCACGGCGCCCAGACTGGTGGGTCATTTTCCAGGGTTTTCGAACCCAAGCTTGCGTCGCTTCGCTTTGCGCCTTTCCCCAACGTGTATGGAGGTTCGTGACCATCCAAAACTTGCTTCAGATCGTCGTGGAACCCCCAAAAACTTGTTCGAAATGACAAAAGCATACCATACGTCGCAACTCGACAAAATTTGTAAAACACACCACACAACTCAACTCTGGCAACACAATGGGTATTGATCGCTCCGTGGATCGCCACGGCAGCGGGCTTATCGATTAGATCAATTTTTTGATGCGGCATCCTTGGTCATCGCGATGTAAATTAACCAAAACTAACGCATAAATGTAAGTAATAGACAAAGAAGGAGGAGATCTCACCTTCTCTGGTGAGTCCCCGTAACTCCAACAGCTCTCTGGCGGGGTGAACAGAGCTCCAAGGGCTATCCACAAGTTTCTTGCTCACAAAGAAAGGAATGGAAGAGAGAGGAGAGGAGAAGAGAAAGGGTTAAGAGATGAGAAAATGAGAGAAAAGTGTGGGGTGGGTCCTTATATAGGCCCACACCTCATCCCCACACACATGCATCTCGTGGTCGGTCCAACTAACACCACTTTAGTTGTCCATCTATTCTAACACTTCGCAATGTGACTTCACTAGGTGACACACGCACCACTTAACTAACCAACTATCTAGCCAGTTCTTACGTTCTCGCACTCCAAACATGCCACTACTCACAAGTCGCGTGTTTTGGTCTCGCCGACGCTCTCTCGTCGTTAATTGGCTCAATTACCATTAATTGGCTTATTTATTAATCATTTTCAATGTTGTAAAGTTTCGTGTACCAGTACCCCATTTGTCGATGCCCGCTCGACTAGTTTTCCTACTCGTTTACCGACTTCACTGTTCGGTCACTTAAATACGAGTATAAATATATATTACGCTTCATCATTCACAAATAGTAAGTTTTTTGGGTAGTTACACTGTGCTTGTCAGTCTGTTTATCATGCAATTTGTTACATTTTCTGTCTTTCAATACCATATGATATTTGCACTGTTTATTTGGTAAATCTCGAATTACTATTTAGTTTCTTCTGGCAATATTTTTATATTTTTCATGCATGTATTTATCTATTTCTCAGGGTTTCCACATGATAGGTTATCCATTTTTCCTTATTTTCATTTATTAGTTATAATTGATTATTATAATTTTCACTGCGAATTTTCTGATAAGTTTATAATCCTATATAATTCACACATCTAAATGATAATCTAATGACGTATATAAGGATTTGAGGCTAACTAGGATGCGTAAACTTCGCAAGTAAGGGCTCGAGGGTTCACATAAGTCTAGGTCGGGTGGGACTAAGTTTTATGGGGATCTGGAGTCGTCACATTGCGTGTTGAAGGCACTCCAATTTTCTCCAATTTTCTTTAACCAAATGAGAAAGGCATGCCAATTAAGAACTAACTATTTAAAACATAAACTACCTATACAATAGGAAATATGTTTCGTTGCTAAATACTCTTTCCAGTCAAAAATATTTGACGTTTTGAGATTTTTCGGCTTCCAAAAATATGTGACATTTTTAGATTTCGAGAGAACTTTGTGCCTATTATACCTATTTTACCCCATCTTTTAACTCAAACAATTAAGGCCAAATTGGTTATAAAATATAGTAACCTTGTACAACTTTTATTATTATATTATAACCTTTTTGAATTTGTTATTATATCATAACTTTTTTACATTGATAAATTTGTATCCTACTTCACTATTTAACTTTAGATTTGACGAGGTAACATTTAATTAATGAACTTAAAAAAATTAAGTAATAATTTTAGTAATTACAAATGATGAGGTATTTTTAAAGTTATTATTTAGATGTTATGTCATCAAATTTGGAGTAAAAAAATGACTTATGATACAATTTTTTTAATGTAAAAAAGTGGAGATATAATAACAAATTCAAAAAGGTTATGATATAATAACAAATATTGTAAAAGGTTAGAATATTTTAACCAATTAAGCTAGCATTTAATGATAATTAAACACTTTTCTTTATTTCATTTGATGAGATAAATAATTAAATGTGGATAAGAGCAAAAAGTCTTATATTTTTGACCGGAGGGAGTATTATATTTCTTCTTTTATAAGAAACGCACCAACTTATCACCTCTCAAATTAACTTATACACTATAAGGCCTTAATCTGTAACCAACAACAACATATATATAACTTCAATCCCAAATTAATTGGAGTCGACTAAGCCTTTAATATTCTGTAACCACTTGTAGAAAACGAAGATTACACATCGAATCACTGAGCTAATACCATTGGGTTCCGTTGCAGTATTTATAATTAATTACCATTTACCACCTAGAATGTAACTAGAAATAAATTACTGCGTACCTAAAACCTTTGTATTAAAAAAAAATCTAACACCAGAAAAAACTTTGGAGCTAGTTAATTAATTGAATAAAACATCTATTAATTGTGAGTAAATAAATTTGCAAGGCAAGTTGAATGTGCATTTAGAATGAGTATTGTTCGCTTTTTTTTTTTTTTTTTTTTTTTTTTTTTAGTAGTAGTTGAACTCACCACATCTCTAAACCTTGTCTTATGACAAATGATATCTCATCCATCTTACCAATTAAAGATGCTTTGCATTAGCTCACAAAAAAAAAGTCCGGCTATGTGCACCTCACCGTTTACTGAGTGCACCCCAGAAAAAGTCAAACTAAAAAAAGTCAATCTTACCACAAAATGACACGTATGTCCCTCACTGCAATTAGTGTACTCCACTACAATTTTTAAATGCGCCCCACATACTCTTTTTTGTGATTTGTAGGCATCATCGAGTGGTTTGGCCTCGAAGGTCTGAATCCCTTGTTGGAGAGTCAGTTGAAGCCCACCGAACCTTTAGTTAGAGAGTCGGTCACAATTTGTCGAACCTTTAATTGGAGAGTCGGTCGAAACTCACTGAACCTTTAGGTCGGAAGTTGTCAACTAATTATTACCAAAGAGGTTCGGTTGGACAACACCGAACCTAGTGGATAAATCTCAGCTACATGTCGCTGAACTTGATATAGATATCTTGACCAAGGTTTTAGAGTTGGGTGCTTTCATTTAAATGAAATAATATTTTGATAAAAATGTAGGGCACTTAAAAATTTAAATTTAAATTTGAGGTGCCACAAAATGGAATACACTTAGCTGAACTAAAATAAAAAATGCTTCGCAATGTTCGAGATTTTTTTTTGTGACACAAGCCTCATAGTAGATCCGAAATGACATTAGTTAACACATGCAAAAACAGAAAAAGTTAAACGCCAACCTCATAAAAAACGTTCTTATAATTGGTAGTGACTATAGATCAATGTCCATTGCGAAGGAAAATATTGATCGATTGATTTTTTATTCTTCTTTTTTCGCTATTGATAGATTGATTTTGTTTGTACTCCAACGGAACCATTTAAATTAAATTGAAGCACGAGGAAAAAAAAAGGATGGGGCATTAGAAAAGATTAATCAATGTATCAAACATGAAACGTGACTAATTTTATTGATGTGTGTTGATGTTGACGTTGTACGTGATTGAGAGAAATTTTCACACCATATAACAGCTAGCTCATTGGTGGAATTTTACACCCAATTTTCTCTGGCTCGAAAAAACAAAAAGCGGTACGATAATAATTTTTTAAATTTGGCTAGGGTTTGCATATAGCTTTCACGTCCAAATTAAAATTCGGGTTGGGGTCCGAATAAGACGAAGCCCGGACGCGGCTTTCATTTCAAAAGATAAAGATACACATTTTTAAAAAATAACCATAGAAATAAATAAACTTCATATATAATTCGTACAAAAATATACTATTTTATTTGAGTTCGGTTATACACCCCACATTTGTACAAACGCATTTAGATTTTGAGTACATCCTAAATTAAAATTTTAATTTATATGGGCTCCCAACATTTTTACTAAAATACCATTTCGTCCCAACTGAAACACTTAACTCAAAAACTTTGGTCGAGACATTTATTTTAAGTTCGTCGACTTATGGCCGAAACTTATCTTCTAGCCTTAGTGTTGTCCAACCGAACATTTTTTTATGGGATTTGGTTGACAACTGTCGACCTAAAGGTTTGATAGATTTTAACTGACTCTCCAATTAAAGTTTCGACAAGTTTTAACCGACTCTATAACTAGAGGTTTGGTGAGCTCTGACTAACTCTCCAACTAGAAATTCAGACCTGCGAAATCGAGCCACTTGATAATGTCTTACGATTTAAAAGAAGAGAGTGTGTGGAGAGATGATGGTAGGGTGCACAAAATTAAATGAGGAAAATAGTGGTGGTCCTGGCGAGGTGCACTAATTGCAGTGAGGGGCATACAGGTCATTTTGCAGTAGAATTGATTTTTTTTAAGTTTGACTTTTTTGTTGGAGTGCCTTAAGTAAAAAGGTCGGCTATGTGCACCCTAGTTGTTACTCAGGGCACCCCATTTACAAGGGCACCCATCGAATTTCTCAGGGCACCCCTGAGTTAGACGAAAATGCCCTTCTTCATCAATGTAAGGCACCCCACCACCAAATCTTCTTTCACACTCCTTCCCATCACAAATTGACGCCTCAATCTACCAAATCTCCTCATTTTCTTGCTCGTTTGCCCCTCGATTTGTTTTTTTTAGGGTCGGGTGAGTGTTTGCGGTGTTTGTGAGGATAGGGTTTGAATGATAATTTGTGGTAGATGGCTGATGTTGAATCGTATAGGGTTCGAGGGTGTTTTTCGTTGAGTTTGTTGTTCCTTTATCTTGTGTTGTTGTCTTTCATGGGATGTACCCATCACTAAGTTCAACCACAATCCTGTAATATTCGGCCACACAGGGCTGAGACTATTGAGTAAGTCTCAGAACTACATGAACGAGACCCTGCAGTACATCTTGGTACCAAGTAACCGATCGAACAAGTAACTTAATTCACAATGGATTTGGTTATCAAAGAGACCAAGACATAAGAGGATGTCCAAGTTATTGGTATCCGAGACATAAGAGGATGTCTCGGTACCCGGTAACCGATTGAACAAGTAACCCATTTCACAATGGGTTCGGTTAGAAACGAGACCGTGCGTCCGACACTTTCGTGTATGTGGTACATTTCAAAATGTGGGAAGCCCTAAACATGAAAAGGTCAAAACACACCAAACTTCATGCTTCCAACCCTCAAAATAGGGTAGTGGGGTGCCCAAAGTTGTGTCCGACCATCGACGAAGACGACGGGATCGGTTGGGAGCACAAGGGTGGTGGAGTTCAGTGGTTACACATCAAAATGGGGTGGTGCGGTGCCCAAAGTTGTTTTTTTTGTTTTTGTTGTGGATTTGTATTGGAGGGCAAATGAGTCATTACACATACAATTAGAAAAAAAAAAAAAAAAAAAAAAAAAAAAAAAAAAAAAAAAAAAAAGTTGCCTTTGAGTAATGACTGGGGTGCACATTGCGGGTCTCTAAGTAAAAGGTAGAGTGCATGAGTATCTATTTTATTTTCAAGATTTGGCTAAATTGCTTGAGACAAACAAAATGCCTCTTATCTTTTTAACCAAAAACATTATTATGTCTTGCACGTAATTTAAAATAATAAATGCAATTTATACATTACTTTTTAAAAGTATGTTTGAGAAGATTATACTACGAAGAATTTACAATTATTTTATTAATTAAAAAAACTTTTAAACATAAAATAAATTTTATAAAATTTGATAAATTTGAAAATTTGAACCCAAATTTAAAGTAAATCGAGTCTGAGCAAGACACACTTGTCTAAATTCAAAACCATGTCGAGTGTAGACAATGTAAATGCTTGTTATATTAAGGGCGATCCAGACCCAAATCTGTTCGGACCCAAAAAATTGACACCCGTACAGTCACACATGTTAAGTGTAAGAAAGCAAGAGCATCTCCAATGGTAAATGTGGATCGTGGGCGTGGATTCTCAATGTGAAGATGATGTTCACCTCATGTGGCTCAAATTGACATTGAACTTCAAAATAAGTCTCCAATGGTTGATGTGAATTTTTTGGCTCAATTGATGGGTGGTATTTCTTTTTTTAATTTTATTAATTAAAATGTGAAAATAAAGTCTAAATAAAATAAGTAAATATTTTAAAAAAATCTATTATCTAACATAGATGTCAATTTTCTTAACATTCAAAATAGAGAATGTCTATCCACGTCATCTTGACATTCAAAATAGACAATGTCTATTTAATCTTAGGTGCCACAAATTGGCATTCAATCTACATTCTATTGGAGTTGCTCTAAATATTATATACAATCTCACCTAAAAGCCACACTGGATGATGTGGCGTGCGAGCCTGTGTCCTAGAGAGTCTTCCATATGCGCATCAGGATACACATCATATGTGTTATGCATCGAGAACTACGTACACTTGTTTTGGCACAAGATATGTATATGTAGGTCGATGTGACTTTTGAATGTCATCGTAGCATCTTTTGGGTGTAACAAAAAATAAAAACAAAAAAGGACTTAAATGGTTTGAACAACGTTTCTCAGGTGCAGAAAGGATAGTGCAAGGCTTGAAAGTGACTTCAATTCGTCATGTATGTTCCCTTTTCATTATCTCTCTCGCATTCAAATTAATTACTCCCCTCTTGGCAGTCATGTAGCACCGTGGAATTCGGTGTTTGTATGCTAGACTTGCTAGTATATATGGGGAGTGCTAGTGTGCGCCACGACGCAAGGGGCATGCACTCATCTACCCTCACTACGCTTCGACATGCATGCACACTCTAAAAATCAAAGGTGGCTGACGAGATGCGTGCCCTCGTGTGTCTACGTCTTGAATCACGACAATATTTTCTTATAATATACTACCTCCAGTAAAAACGTAAGACGTTTTCGAAATTCAAGATAATTTTTGTGCTTTTATACCTATTTTACCCTTGAAATATTTAATAACAATTAATACTTTCTTTATTTTATTAGATGAAATAAAGAATTAAATATAGTTAACCACTTAATTAAAACACTTGTTCTCTACTTATGGAAAAAAAGCACTTAGCTCTCTAAATTAATGTCAATGGACAAAAATGTAATTTGAGCTTATAATTAATGCGTTTCTTAATTTGTGTGTTTTGTATGAAAGGCCTTGCATTTTTTACCAAAGCGAGTATATACATGTAAACTTTGATGATCTTCAAACACACTTTGATTCGACAATAATGGAAGTAAAATAGTACTAACCTTATTACTAATCAAAATCTTGAGTTTTGTTCTTCTTCAATACTCTAGCTTTTTCTCTTGAGATGGATACTGTGCTTTAAATAAAGCATATCATATACGTTTCTTTTTGAAGGGAGATGAGAATAGAGATTTAAACTCAATACTCTAACTACTTCTGCTTAAACTATCATTAAGTGTAGACCTATGAATAGAGTTTGTATTCTTTGATAAAAATTAATATGGGTTACAGTTAATTGAGAATAATTAAGAAAAGATAATCTAACATGCATATTGAGTACCCATAGTTAATAAAAAAAAAGTCACCAACACACGCACACAGATCTTCTTCGAGACTTTTGAGACGCATATATATGCTGTTTGTATAGCTTCTCTACATATCTTTTTTACTTTTACCTTTTCTTTAATTTTCTCCAACTTTTTCTCTCCCTTTGTGCTAAAAAGAAGGTATTCTCTCCTACCAAAAAAGAAAAAAGAAAAAAGGTACTCTCAAGATCTTCTATTATGTTATCTCCAGCTACGTGTGTGTTTATATATATATATATATATATATATATATTTATGTGTGTGTGTGTGTGTGTGATTTGTGAACATGCAAACAACTGGGAGTAGTACTTTTGAAGATCGATCTAAAGTAAAAAAATCCTCTAATTTAGTTAATTAATTAGCTCGTTTTTAAATGTGATTTTCGGCTAAAGGGGGATCCATGCATATATTTGCATGCATGCATGCGGCATGCCCCTTTTCTGGCCTCTACATATCTATATCTATACTATAGATAATGCCAATAGTCCCTAGCACCCTATTAAAAGCGAATTTGCTTTATTTCCTAATGTGCCCTTACTAAAAATTTTGTCATTGGTTAGAACAACTAAAAAAAAACTACTTTGAGGGTATTTTGGGAAAATCATGTTTTTTAAAATAAAAGAAAGATCTCCCTAATACATGCATGAAAACGAGGTGGGTAGTTAATATAACTATCTTCAAATTAAAAAATTACGAAATTCTCTCCTAATTTTTTGCCAACAGACCTATATATGGTTGAAAAGAATTTCCAATTTCAGAACCATTTGCAAGCAAAACAAGAAAGATAAGAATGCGGCCTCCCTCTCGGATATCATTTTGTGTTTTTTTACTATTTTGTTGTGATTGATTAAGGAGTTTTTGTTGGTTTTGTTTTTAGTTTTGGATTTCAGGACTAGTGTGAGTTGCAATACTTTTAAATATTTTTTGGTCTCTGTTGTGATTACTCGAGGGATTTTTGATAGATTTAGTTATTTGTTTTGGATTTTCATTACCAAAATACTCCTTTGGTACATAGGTTGAGAACGGGGGTTGTTGAATGTAGCGGAGAACAATGAGTTGTTACCTGCATCGGAGAATACGGGGTGGTTGAATGCAATAATATAGAAGAGGAGAATGAGGGTGCAGGGGGAAAGAATTTCAAGAGATTTTGGTGGTTAAAATGGTAGATAGAGATGTCTCATCAATTTTGTGCAAATATTTGGATCGATTTAAGCAAGGTTAATTGGATTTTTTTTTTAAGGCAGTAGGGTTGGATTCTTTAAAGTTGGTATTTCAGAGTTACATACTCTAACCACTATTTATTTTGCATCAATGTCAATCACACTAATTTTTTTTTTTTTTTCATTTTTTTGGAAGTGATCCGAACTAATTTTTTTCAATTTTTTTGAAAGTGTCCTATCAAATTTTTTTTTGGAAGTGATCCGATGTGATAAGTTAGTTATTGTTTGATTTGTGGGCATTTGTGTAACCCATTAATTAATTGATTAACTTTTGTTTAATGGTTTTATCAAAAAAATAAAACTTTTGTTTAATGGTGGTTGATGAATTACATTTTCTTTAATTCTTCTAAATTTGTCATTAATGCTACCGTACTTTTTTTTTTGCTAAATTAATGACAAAAACAGTGCACATACCAAACACATAGCCATGTTTGAAATTCTTTTTTTATTTCCTTTTAATCTTCAAAATAATTAAAAAATAAATAAATTTAAATTTACTCTATTTGTTTTTAGAAGTCTCGATATAGAAATATATTTATGCAGTAATGTCATGTAATAATTAATGCATTAAGATACGCCTCAAAAAAAATTAATACATTAAGTACGATATTAAGACTTCAAAAAAAAGATACGATGTTAAGGATATCATATCACAATATTATGTTGACATTTTTAAATTTTTTTTATAAACCCATAAGAGCTAAAGAATGTTCGCATCTTAAATGCTAATATTTTATTGGATAAAAACTTCTTTGAAAAATAAATTAAGGTATTTTTTTCTATCACTATCTAAGGAAACTATTGAAGATCGACGAGATAATGGTGCTCAAGTTGTCATAGGAAACAAATTATAGTTATGGTTCATTTCGACAATGTACCGAACGTACCCATACACACAAATGAATCACAACCTTTTTTTTTTAATATGACCCCATATTGTTAACAGTTCACATTTTTTTTATAGAAGTTAGTTGCATTTTATCACCGAGGGTTACATACTGTTGAAGCAACACGATCAAGGGAGCGAGATTGATGTGTTAGCAACTCTATATTTCTTTTGAAACTATAAACAGTTTTCGCAGTAGTTTAATATGGTCCGCATTATCAAACTTCTTATGTGCATTGATGGTTTGTAAATCAATTAACCTTTGTCTTAAGGTTAAGGAACATCTTCAGCCCCCCGTAAATACAAAATGAAACAAAACTGGTGAAGCTCCTCAATAAACCACAACATATACTTCTTTTAAAAAATGAACTAAAAAATACCAAAAAATCAACAAATCTACGGCATAAAGATCAAACATACATGTTGATGAATAACTACACAAACTGTCAACTTTGTCCTCACTGAACATGAATAATTCATTTGACGATCCCAAGCCTGAAAAATGAGGAAAAATGTTTAATTTTATGTTAATATATTCCGAGAAAAATAATATCTTTCCCTCACGTGCAGAACACGTGCCCTCCGTGACTAGAACTACTAACGCTAACACATGCATTGAAATCCACTGAACCATGCTTGTACGGACGTTCATTGATCTCAACAAATTAATTAAAAGGAAATACATATGCATGTATAATTTTTATGAAAATTCATGTATAAATAATAAATTAATTAAGGTGCGAGTTTTAACTAAGTTTAAAGCTAGCTAGAGGCATAAATTAATATTTTTGTATATGGTTGTCCAACTAAGTTTTGTAGTTCGATATTTTTGTATGTGATATTAAAATAAGTGAATAATATTACCAAAAAAATAAAAATTGTAAGTGGTTAAGAGTTGAGTCTATGCAAGTTTGAGGGTTGATAAATTTATTTTTACTTTATATATATATATATATATATATATATATATAAAAGTTGTGTATAATAATATAGCAATAAAAATGTTGTTGGAACAGTGAAGTACCGATGAAATGTCTCAAACTAGCAACATCATCATGCATGTCCGCCAGTTTTTATTTTTCATTTTTTGATAATCATGCATAGGTGTCCGAACATTTTTCAGCCCCTTTTTATTTTGGTTCGATTAATCACATGAGAGTTAATCGGGCACTCTAACACCGTAACTCAGGAGAAACTAAAGAAATATAATGTTGCTGCCAAGAATCGAACTCGAGACCACAGTCAAAATTCAAATGTTTTTTCTTTATCACTGCATCATGCACCTTCGAGGCTGCTTATCCACCAAATTAGAAGCGCTGGTCATCACTTACTAATGAAATGATACTTTTGATTAGAAAATAATCATCTCTGTTTGCGTTTGTCATTATGTATGTCCGTCAAATTAATTATAAGCAACCAATCGAATCAGTCTCAATTTTATATTTCCTACCGAAACACCGCTATTAATGTCTAACCAAAACGAAGCAAGAAGTGAAGTTAGTCTAATATAGCTGCTAGTTAAATGTTTACACAGCTTTTCAACTGTATCCTCTTAGTCATATTATCTCCTCCAGCCCGACCACAGTTGTTCCTGCGTCTTTTCTTGATCTAAACTACTCAGTATTTAAACTATCCAACTGCTTCAAGTTTATCCTGAGTCACCCATCATAAAGATGGGAGCTGAGGGGTTAATTTGAGGTTAATGTATTGGCTTTGTTCAATATAAGGATTCATAAAATCACTTAATATTTTTATCTATTTTTTTAAGTGAAATTTTATTAGTCATCAATTACTCAATACAATATTCAATAGAACAAGATCAGACATAAAGCTAATTATTTTAATAAAATACAATGACTCTCTAATTCTAATTTTTTAATAAAAATCTTATTATGGCACGCAATTTTTTATTTCTAAGGTTCGAATATACAAAAAAGTGGTGGAAATTGGAATTGAATCGATGGGGCGGACAACAATTGAACAGGCAACGTGTGATGCACGTGACATCCCTTACGCTAGTAAAAGTTGCATTTCTCTTCCAGGTTTTTGTTTTTTGGGAGATGCAAAGGCCCAATCCTTCCAGCTCAAAATCATACATGCATCTGGAGGCCCATAACTATAAGCTTTAGCACTACAGTAAGTACTAACTACCATATACTTGTTGCAACTAATGGGCTCCATTTGAACCCTTAAATTGGAAAGCCTTTTAGATTCGGGAGCCCAATTGACTTTGTATTGTTTTGAGCCTACTTTCCTCACTTTCCTAATACGAAGTCAATCGAAGCCAACAACTATCGAACTTAAATGGGTAATAAGTTGACGCATTTCAAGTGTTATTTATTTTTTATTTTTTTGATAAGAAATAAATAACTTGCCCCCACGAGGTTTGAAACCCATGATCTCTAACTCTCAAAACCCATACCAAACCATTGAGCCACCAATCAGTTGGTATTTTAAGTAGTGTTATTAACACATCGTAGCCTATGAATGTGTAGATTTTTAATGTTTTGCTATATATGAGAAATTTTACTAAAAGCTATTGTAATTTTATTTTTTATAAGAAAGAAACACAATTCGCAACTACCGAGAATCGAACCCATAACCTCTTACTCTCAAATGTCGTACAAAACCATTGGGTCACTCAATTGGTTGGTAAGCAATGTACTTGTTAGGCCTTCGACCAATAA
The DNA here is from genome assembly GCA_039657345.1 of Stephania japonica. Taxonomy (NCBI): domain Eukaryota; kingdom Viridiplantae; phylum Streptophyta; class Magnoliopsida; order Ranunculales; family Menispermaceae; genus Stephania; species Stephania japonica. The sequence continues at coordinate 7,823,093 of CM077559.1, read as the reverse complement.
ACAAAGCATTTATATAAAAATTAAAAAAAAAAAAGCAATGTACTTGTTAGGCCTTCGACCAATAAACAAAGTATTTATATAAAAATTAGAAAAAAATCAAAGGATATTATAAAATGACTAAAATAATAAAAATTGAGTCGAGCTATGTGCACCCCTTAACCCAATGATTCACACGCTCATTCCGACACATTTCTTGCGCACCCCACTCTCGAAAACTTGATTTTTCTATCAAGATCCGTCGCTAACCGGACATCCCGTTTGTCGATCAAAGAGTGCGCATGAACCTTGTAAGAGTTCAATTCCACGTTTATTTGTGGATTAATCATCTAAGTTAAGCAGTTTTTGAGGTGATAATAGTGTGGATTTTGTATTTTATGGCTTGTAAGATTCGACGAGTTTTGAGCATTTTTAGGGTTTAATGGTTGAAGAAAATTAGTGGGAGACGGACGTCACATACGATAAGGTTAGTTTTCATGATTTTTTTTTGTAGTTTTTTTCCATTTCTGAATGTGAACTACGAACATGAATTTATCGGTCACACATGACTGATACATGTTATAGTGTCTCGGTCAAAGATAACCGATACATCAATCAAAGTCTCAGTTGTTTGTAAACGAACATGTGGGGCGATAGGGATATACGTGTCTCAGTTACATAGTACCAAGAATATAGGAATGGTGTCGGTCATACGATACCAATACTCCTTATTAAGTATCGAACTTGTAGTATCGAGAAATATTGATTTAAAGATTTTTGGACATCTCATATTGACTACTTATGATACACGATTTTTCATGCAAAAATTTTCATCTACACTTTTTAGAAGACTTTAGTAATGTTGTCGTTCAGAGAGAACCGTTTCTCGTTATATCTTCGATGAACACATCGCACATCTCCCAACGTGATACCGCATTCGCGGTGCATACTTTTGTTAATCGTAATCAAGTTCATCATCATAACTACTGCCACCTCCAACTGTATATGAAATAGAGCTCTCCAACGCACTGTAATATCCATCGAGATATGTGTCGTCATTCGGTCGATTCCCCGACAACTCAGATGACAACATAAGCCTCGATGGAGATTATAGTGTGTCGGAGAACTTTGCTTCATATACAATTGGAGGTGGCAGCAATGATGATGAACTTGATATGTTATTTTAGTGATTATGATTGGAATTAAGTATGTACCATGAATGCGGTATCACATTAGGAAACGTGTTCCAAGGCTCGATGTGTTCACCGATGATATTACGGGGGAACAGTTAAAGAAGAAGATTATGGGGGGTTGGATTTTTTAGAAACAATAGAATTCCCTCGAGCCATATTTGATAAGGAGAGACATTGTAAGCACGGTGCACGAGCATCATGTAAGAAAACCAAATAAGACCACTTTTAAAATGTATCGGTAACCTATAACTGATAACTACCAAAAGGTGTTGGTTACTACCAACCAAGGCCAATCCAAAATGTAGTTTTTTTTTTACACTCGGTTGGAAGTAACCGATACATAGCTTAATGTCTCGTAACAGGTCACCGAGACCAAACTAGTAGTATCGGTGATACACAACCACATGGTCTTGGAGTCCTTTTCACTTAGGTGTCGGTTGTTCTTGATCGGCACTTAGATAATGGTATCGATAATGGACATTTGAGACCAAAAGATAGATCATGGTCATGTGTGGCCGAACACTATGGGATTAAAGTTAAAGACAATGATGGGTACATTTTCATGAAACACAACAACAAAACAATATAAATGAACAACAAATACAACGATTGCTTGACGATTCAACCAATAACAACCCTAAACCCAAAGTCATCACACAAGCCTTGTGACGACCCCAATTTTTAAACCTTAAACTAGGGCCCGCCCGGCCTAAATTTATGTGAACCCCCAAGCCAATCTCGTTAAGTCACACAAGCCTAATCAGCCTTCCTTTACTGTTTACCATTTAAAAACCATTTACAAGTTAAAAACATCGATTAATGAGTTCATATTATCAAAGTTGAAGCAACCAATCCTCAAACTAATCAAAATAATCACAACCATATAAGTAAGACATTTCAAGGTGTGGAAACCCCGCATATATATATCGTCATCAATGATCAGTCAGGGGAGAACAAATTACATATATACATGCCCATAATCTCTCAAAAACCCCAAGTCCCAAGTGTTTCAAAACAATATATAATAATACAAAAAATCACCAAATCAACCAAGTGGAAAGGCGTGCTCCTATATCCTCAAAGCAAATCTCCAATCTCTGGAGCCTTTTGTAACGGCCCGGAAATTTGGTTATTTGTGAATGATGATGTGTAATATGTATTTATACCCGTATTTGAGTGACCGGACTGTGAAACCGGTGAACGAGTGGGAAAAAATGGACGCGCGGGACTCGACAACTGTGTTACGAGTACACAGGAGACTAAAAACATAATTAAAAGAATTATTTAACAATTTTATAGTTTATTTGTGTAAGACAAAGGTAAGAGTGTGCATGTGACGGGGAAATACGGATCGATGAAGCAAGATGGGTCGGGGAACCCTTGGGTTAAATTTTGAGACGTGTGGGTTAGTAAAAAAAAAAAAAAAAGAATGGGCTATCATACCTATTCAAATTTCAAACACTCACCCAACCCCATCACTCACATTTCACACCCCACCCATTCCCATCACTCACCACACCCATCCCGCCACTCACATCACTCTCTTACACCCCCCTCATCTCACGTCACTCACCTCACCCTCTCCCATCTCATTTAAACACATCTCTCATATCTCTCTCACGTAACCTCTCCCTCACTCTCTCATTCACGGTTCCTCTCATCAACACTCACGGTCTCCATCTCCCTCATCTCACCACCGCCTCTGCTCTCACCGGTGATCGGACCAGGGACGGAGGTTGCCGTCAACCGGAGGTATGCATTTACTCTTCTCTCTCTCTCTCCCTCTCGGTGCTCCTCTCTCTCGAACTCCCTCTTGATCCCTCTCGGTCCACTCATTCTCACGGCTGGGCTGCGTCCACCGGAGATGCAGTGGTGGCAAGGAAGCTCGTCGGAGGTCCCACATCCTCCCCTCCCTCTCGTGTTCACTAGATCTCTCTTTCATCCTCACGGTTCTCTCTCTCTCGTCTCGGGTTTTTCTCTCTCTCTCTCTCTCTTTCACGACACCACCTCTCCCACTGAAGGTGGTGGTGACCGGGGTTCGCTCCTCACCGGAGGTCTCTCTGCGCCTCTCTATATCTCTATCTTTTTCTCTCTCTCTCTCTCATTCTCTCTCTCTCGTTCTCACTGGTCTTCACGTTTTCCCTTGCTTGTCGCCTCTGGCCGTCGCTGCCGTGGTGACGATGGTCGGGGACAGTCCCTCGTGGCCACCGGAGTCCTCATATGTCCGGGAAGACCTCTGGTTTGTGATTCATAGGGTGTTGCTGCCCATATTTGATTTTATTGCATGTATTGATGTTTTGGTTGTTCTCGCCGGAAAACCACCTCACCGGCGGCGCCACCGCCGGACCACCATGACCGGGACATTTTCGGGGACCCCACCAAACTCATATGTGGGTCCCACAACTTTAAAAGTGGCCGAAAACAGTTTCATTCCGAACTAAAGAGTCGTTATTTCATGTGTTTTGTATGTTGAAGCCTCGCCGGAAATCGCCACTGCCGGCGGTCCTACCGGTCGAACCATGACCAGTGAAGGTTGTCGAGATCTCACCTAACATTGGTTGACATCTCGCAGCCCTTGATTAAGTCCGAAACAATTTTATTAAGGCGTTTTGACGTGATTTCATGTGTTGCCGTCTTCAAGTCGTAATTTATGTGTGTTGACGAGACTTCCAAACTAGTGGAGGGTTTTCCCGGCATTACCCATGCCACGATAACCCTTCCTCCAACATCGGACAACACCAACGAAGTTCCATGTTCGTTTGTACATGTCAGTTCGGCTTTCATGAAGAGTTATGCTTGAGTATTGGTTGGTATTGAAGCATCGCATGGCGATGAATGGCTATGACGTCGTGGTCATGTCGCGGATCCTCGAGACTATGACATGACTTACATAAGACTGAGCCGAGCCTATGATTCGCGATGAGGCTTATAAATATTATGTTTTCAAAACCCGAGAGAGAGTATTCGTTTTTTTTATTAAATTGTCGTGTCGTTCGAATCATTTAAAACATTTGGGAAAATAATAAGTTTAAACCTAGTTTTAGTAAATGACTTGACCTATTAATACGAATTTCCAACCTTGTCAGGTAACGGAAAACTTGGGGATACGCATTAGGAGTCGCGGGAGTGTTATACGCGGATTTTGATAGTTCAGGTAAGTACACTTGCCTTAAAAAGCATTTGTACGTTAGTAAGCCAGCTAAGAAAATATCATGTGATTCATTTTCCTTTCTTTGTGTTTGTTATTATCAAATTATTGGCTTTCCATTCCATATTCCTTGTATGTGTGTTCTTGGCATAAGTGTGTGTCTCGAAAGTACATGCGGCCTGCACTAGAAGGGATAAAATGCGGGCACTCGAGTGCACGAGTGTTTGACCACCCCTAGTGATTGTGTGATACCATGTACTGGATTGTTGTGGATTGTTGTGGAATATAGACCACTTATTGCCTCTTTTGACTCGTAGGGCATACATGTTTCGATTGCGTTTGTTTTCCAGTCTATCTATCATGCAACTTGTTTATTTAAATTCCCGTCTTTCCATTCCCGCATGATATTTAGACTGTCTTGTTTGTTATTTCATGAATTACTGTTATATTCTTCTGGCTTTACTTTCGATTTCTCTCAGTTGCTCACCGTCTAGTTTGTGACGGTGGGTGAAGATAGGACGGAGAGCAGTAGGGGCAAGGGACCTTGCCTACAAGACTTTTTGTGAGCAGCTGGACTTGAGGTACCGAGATGTAGGCTCATGTGTGTTTCTTTTTGTATGACATTTATATATATGATCGTTTTGGGACTGGAAAATATGTTTTGAGGTGGATTCCATCAATCCATTTTGTTGACTTGGATATGAATATATCGGGGTTTTCCACATTTACATAGATTCCTAATTTCCCTTTGAATGAGTTATTTCCCAATATGTGATTAGAATGTGATTTTGCTTCCGCTGTGTTATAATTGCAATAACTCTTTCATAAATCTTGAAATTTGGATAATTTGAGGCTGACTAGGCTCGTTAGGGTCGCTGAGAAACTGACTCGGGACTTGCACGGGTCTAGGCCGGGTGTACCCAAATGCATTAGAAATTTGGGGCTGTCACACCTTTCTCTTACTGGTTTGTGGATCTGCACTCCGTCAAACATAAGAATGATGAGCCCAGGTAAGTAACGCCAAACGAGACATAAATACAACATTTCAAAATAAATAAATCAGTCTAATTCATGCAGATAGAAAGAAAAGAACATGGAGCGCATGAATACACAAGAATGTAATTAAATCAATCGAATATAGAGTGTCCGGAATATGAAAACCGAATAACAAAGAGTCCCGACCAAAATATCGTTGAGTCGAGGCAAAGCCCAACAGACTCAGGTTCAGAACGAGAACATGCCTACCAGCCCTAACCCTTGCGACTGAGAAATTCACAGACCCGGATAAGAGCCCCCAACGTGCACTTGGGAGATATCAATAGTGTCCAGATAAGAGCTCATATTGCAAATAAATAGTAACCATGACTCACTTGCCAATGAACCACTCAACCAACGAATAATTCCAATAAAATAAAGCAATAAGCAGAGCAATAACAACAAATTAAAGTACAAGAAATAACCGTAAAATTTTCTCACCGGTTTACTGACCTGTATCCAGGCTACAACGCACTCAACGGACTCCGACACGTCTCCTATGACTTCCCATATGTCCTGTTGATGTTCAAAACCATTGATATTCATTTAATTTTAAATTTTCCCGTTAGTTACCCTCATTTTATCCAATTTCCATAATTTTATTCGTTCACCCATTTGGGTCAATTACCCGAGCATTTGGTCGTATTTGGACCCATTTGGATACTTGAGAGATCCCCAAAATTTTCTGAAAAATCCAAAAATTGGGTTTGTGAACAGTGTCACGCCGCTGGGATGCCGTGGGTTTTTTCTCTTGGCGCGTCCCCACGGCGTGGAAAATGGGGCTTACTGTCCCACGCGTCACCCTGGGCAGAGCTCTCGCAGCGTGAGCTCTAGGGCTCCCTGCCCTAAACATCGTAGGTGGTGTTGTGAGCTGTTTGTGCTCACGGCGTCCAACCTAGAATGCCTATGAGTCAGGGTTTTTAACACCCCGGCTCGCGTCGCTGTACTTCGAGCTTTTTCCAACTCCGCTTAAACCTACAATGCAATGCCAAACCACCTTCAGCTCGCGTCAAAACCTGACAAAATCATCGATTTGCTATAATTCACTCAAAAAATCACGAAAAATCCCAAAAATTGAGGGAAACTCAACAATCACTCAAAACACCAAAATCAATTCACAATTCAGTGGGTGATCATCTCATTCACTCCAAATCCATTAATTGAAACCATAAAAACCGATTTCCCAAATCGTCGTTCGAATCCATCGCGACGAAAACACATAAAAATACCGCCAAAACGTAGATGTATACATGGGGAACCAGAATCTCGCCTTAGATTTCATATTTGCTTGCTCCAATGGCATCGAATCATAGCGAAACCCCTGGAATCCCACCGTTCTTCATGTTAGAATTCAATGGGGAGAGAGTTGAGAATGAGACAAGAGAGAAAAATTGATGGGGTGGGGTTTTTATACCCCCTCTAATCCTTACTCACGCTCAAATCCCGAGGCGTATCCCATGGCTATCATTCAAGCTATCCACCTAACTTGACACACATGGATGACTCCAATAGGTGACATATTCACTCTACTTAGTGATTTCTCGCACAATCCTCGCGTTTTCGGATCCGTTTCGTACCATGACTTTCTCTTTGCGTCGTCCCAGACGTATCAATGTATTAAACGCGTCTTACAACTTTTAATTATTATTTATTTTGTATTTTGTCAGTGTTTTTAATTCGCTAAGACCTCCAAACTGCTAATTACCCGACAACTATTCGCTCGAAACCCGTTATTCACATTCCTATCGAGCTGAACCCGTTTCCCAACACCAACACTCACACTCAAGCGTCCTCGCACGTTTGAGACATTGGAAATTAACATTCGGGTAATACAATATAATACAAAACACCGAACAAAAATAACATAACTCGGCGTCGACGACCAAAAATCGGATGATTGTATCACGGCGAATGGCCTACGTACGACCTAAATTGACATGTGACACGAGTTAGATTTTAGGTTCGTTACAAGCCCTCACCTATAAACGCTTCTATTAAGCATAAAAACACTCTCCTGACCGTAAAAACAACAAATCTAAGCTAAATGAGCAAGAAAATGATGGGATTTGGTATATTGAAGCCTTGATGACGTGATGGGAGGAAGAGAGGAAAGGTTTCGTTTGATTTGGTAGTGAGGTGTTGATGGAGAGCTGCAAGTGTAGGGTTTCGTGGTAGTAATAGTGGTGCAAAACAATGTTTGCTCCGAGTTTATCGAGTCCACAGGGAATAGTTGTGTATAACACTAGAGTAGATTAGGCGATTTTAAAACATAAACAAACAAGTAGTAGAATTATTGAACTACCTAAGAAACATAAACAATAAGAACAAAATTATTTTAGACTTGAATTCATCAATCAAATTAAATGTGCAACGAATCAATTAAAAGATGTGTTCAACTTAATTTATAGACTAGGTATCCTACAAGTCATCTCGTCCCAATGTCTCGGTGGCGAGAATACTATCTCAACTCTCGGGCTCCACAGGTCTGTGTGAGCAGTGTAAGAGCATCAAAGCATTAAGTTCAAAACCCTATAAGGTATCTCAAATTCTAGACAATCGATCGGTGTATCCTAGCATATTAAGTTCTAGTGTTCAATTCCGGTTCGATAGCCCCGAGGTCTCGGTGACTCTCTCTCCTTAATTTCAGTGACTACGTAATCAGTGCAATCAAACCATATAGTGTGAAACACTAAAAATAACATTAAGTAGAGCAGGAAATGCAACTAAACATGATTCATTCAACACAGAACATTCATAAGCACATCAAGTCTCAAAAATATGTAAACTAAAATAATAAAGAGAGGGAGTTCATGAAAAGATCAAACTTAATAGTCTTTAGCCCCAAGATTATGGCAAATCCGATCTTCTTTTTTGTCGAATCTATCAATCTCTCCCACTTTTATGCTGCACTAAGAAAGCATGAAAATACAATTAAACTAAAGTGCCCGAGCGTCGCCCGAAGGCGAGCTCGGGACAAAAATAACCCCTAATTATAAAAAAATGTGAAAAACAATGATGTTCTTGAAGAAGATGGTGAGAGAAAGGAGTGGTTGAAGAAGATGATGTTGTTGGTGAAGAGGATCCCTAGAAACCACCTTTGTTCCCTATTTAAGTGAGAAAACGGTTGGTCAAAGTGCCAAGTTCGGTCAACTGTTAAGGATGGCTCGGTCAACTCAGTCAAGACCTTAAAATGGTGTGAAAAATCGTTTCTGCCCCTGCTGCCTTTCTCGATTTGGTGAGTTGATGTAGCTTGCGTGCGTCTAGGTGGATATGAAGGCTACTGAAGTTGGAGAATGGGTTGTGCGTCGCTCGAGGAACATCGGAGGGTAGTTCGGCTGTTGGTGAAGACCGTGGAAGAGAGAGAAGGCGAGCTTCGTATCTTGCAATTTGATTAAGTACTGCTGCATTGATGTAATTTAAATAAATCTCTTCCAAGTAACAAAATTTCTTGGCTGCTCATTTGGTAGAGACCATGTTATCAACACATGATTAATCATGCAAAACCCTTTTTTATTTTACCAACATTTCATATTTTCTCATAACTCAACAACACATCTCGAAGCCAATGTAAAGGTCTCTGAACTGAGTTCATGTCATTCAGCTTTCAACCATTTTCACTATTTTCTTCATTGTTTCTCTATTGCATTCATATGGAGAACACCAAAAATATTTCAAAAGAACCTCAATTTTATTCATTTTGATTAACACAGTCTACAAACACAGAATAAACAAAAATAAGTAATTATATACCAATTTTTGTAGACTTTAGCAAGTAAAAGCATAATATTTAAATACAAAAATGGGGCACATAAACTAACTCATCAGGTGCTCGTACTTCAAATGAAAGGACATTTTAGAAAATGTCCTGGAGTGCCTTGAAAAACTTCTTGGGTGCCCTGATCAGATGTGGGGTGCACAAAGTGCGACTCTAAAATTTTCTCTGTAAATTGGCCCCTCTCTAGTTAGGAGCTAGGTCTGCCTTTGATTGAGGAGTTAATTATATTTAAAGTAAGAAAAAGAACTTTAAGGTACTTTCACGGGTTAAACTATTGAAAATGATTCTTGAGAATGCTAGCTTCATTTCAATAGGGCACGCGGTTAAGCGAGCCTTCGGTGTGCCTTGGGATATACTCCCTCCGATCACAGATGCAGGTCGTTTAAAGTAAAAACACAAGAATTAAGACAACCTTAATTAATTACGAGGGTAATTTACATATACGTCATTTGAAATTTAATGTTTGAATTGTATAAGGGTAAAATGAGTACAAAAGTAATAAATACACTCTCAAATTCTGAAAACAATTTACAATTTTGAACAAGAGGTTTTTGTTAGAAAGACTTATATTATTGACCTGAGGGAGTATGCATGTGCATATGCACCTGTTGAAAATGAAGGGATGCGCATGCTTGCCCAACCTGGATGCCTGATGTGCATGTCACTCTAGCATTTTCTTTAAGTTTTTTTTTTTGAGTAATCGTAGGTATCCAAACTCTTTGTTTGACTAGTCCAACGGGTCTTGGAATTGCGTAACGAGACTATTAGTGACTCGACATTTGGTTGTCATGAGAAATCGATACTGAGGTCATGTGTCTAACCCACACAACCTTATCATCGCCCTTACCACTAAGCTACGCCTGTCCATGTTAACATTTTCCTCGAGTTAATATGGTTTCCTTGCAATGTGATCAACACAGTAGCCCCAACGGCTATAGGGAAAAAATTTATGCCAAAATGAAGATGAGCGGCTGAGATGGAAAGTCCTCGACTCACTCGCTATCACCGACGTAGACGGGACGGAGATCTCGCGGACTGAATTATTGCGCGTGCATGGGGCTCTCAACTCGCAAAACAGACCGTTATAGTTACTGGTGATTAATTTGTTGTTATTGTTAATGTTTGTTTATTAACGCGCGCCTTCTTAATTAATTACAAAGTGGGTAGCTTTGTTCCCTGGCTTTACGAATGCCACGTGCACCATTAGTATGTGGGTCCCTTCATCTTAATCTCTGACCACACACCACCTGATATGAAAGGCTGATAGCCTGATTAGTGATTACCAATCTTAGTCACAATAATTAATTAGACGTAACAGAGCTCATAATTAACTTGTCTACTCTTCTAACTGGAATTTACAAGACTGCCCATTCACTGATTCACTCCCTTGATTAGATGATTAGGCAAGTTAATTTTACATGAGGCATGGAAGAACTGAAAATTACCAAGTTAGAAAGGGAGGAATTTTAACTGTCCATGGTTAGGGGATCAACAATTTTATATAAATACTATAAAAGATTTTGAGAGCTAGCTAGGGTCGCCCTTTAAATGAAGCTCACTAGTGGCCGAATGTATGCGGTTGGTGCCAAATATACAATACATGAAAAAAATAATCATTTTTAAATTATTTCATTAAATCAAATGTGCATACCTTAACTCAAAACATATATTATAAACCAAATGAAACCGTTTGTTTTAAATCAAATGGGTTTGCCCGAAGATGAGAACGTGCTTAAGATTGTGTGAGTTAGGCTTAAGGTAGGTCTTAATGGCCTGTTTGGTTGGGGTATTAAGTTATCTAAGCCTGGGCTTAGAGGTAAGACTATTGTTTGGTTGAAGTGTTAAGTAAGCAACAGGCTTACATAAACACTCATACACTGGCTTATCTAATGACAGGGGGGACCCTGTCATTAGATAAGCCCACTCAATTTTTAAGGTGAAATGTCGAAAATGCCCTCATGATTTGAACAAAACCCTAGATTACATTCTTCTTCACATCGATCAATACTCGCCTACATTAAATAGGGGTATTTTAGACATTTCACCCACTTTTCTTTATGGGTTTATACTTGAACCAAACGACTGCACATAAAACTCTCATCTCTCACAAAGACCAGGCTTATCTAAGTCAATCCCTACACCTTACACATAACTCCAACCAAACGGGTACTAAGTTCAATTCCTTGTTGCATCAAATTTGTCCAGGTCACTAAGATATACTAAGGTTTTTTTCTTTTTTGTCAAGTGAGGTATACTAAGGTTAATAGCACCAAAACCTTGTAGTAATATTCAAACCAAAAAAATCTGTTTGGACTCTAAGAGTCTGGACTCATAGGGAGGTTTTTGAAATTTTTACAAATATTAAATGAGTGTTTCAAGTTACTATTTCAAAGTCACTTATTGCTTGAGGATGACTTTGAAATAAAAAATTTCAAAAAACTCCCTAGGAGTCCAGACTCTAAGAGTTCAAATAGCACTACTCTAAATAAAATTAAATGAAAAACAAATACTCACTGTTGATGGCTCAATTGGTTAAAAAAGTACACAAAACTAAATGGTTAGTTTTTCTGTTTTATTGATATTCGTAGGCATTTAGGTGGGTTTTTTATTTTTTATTTTATTTCAAAGTTATCGTCAAGCAATAAGTGACTTTGAAATAGTAACTTGAAACACTCCTTTAATATTTGTAAAAATTTCAAAAACCTCATATAAGGCTGAACTCTTAGAGTCCAAACAGATTTTTTGGTCTGGACTCATAGAGAGTTTTTTAAAATTTTTTATTTAAAGTTATCCTCAAGTAATAAATACTTTGAAATAAATAAATACTTTGAAATAATAACTTATAACTCTTGTTGAATATTTGTAAAAATTTTAAAAATTTTATACGAGTCTAGACTCTAAGAGTCTAAATAAAATTTTTATATTATTTATTGAACGGCGGGAGCTTCTTAATAAAATCAAGGGGCATGGATAAGAGTGCTTAATTCGAATTCTAAAATTTCAGTGCCCTCAAACTAGGGAACCGAAAGAGAGGTTAATTAAGGGCATAGGTGGCCTCGCTCATCTGTGATTCCATGCAACAGCGTTTGTGAGCTAAACAAAATACGAGACAAAAGTTCCCTGTGTTGGAGGGGTGTCCCGTAGTCAGGTAGGTTGACCGATGTCAGACTCCCATTTGTTTTCAGCTTGTCACGAGAGCCACATGGAGGGGCCCTCCCAGCCGTCCGATCATCATGTTTTGTGCTCGTGATCCTAACTCATCATCTGTTTACTTGTTTGTGAAAAACTTGATCGTTAAGTGGATGGATAGGATTTGATCATGTAAGGGTAAATATTGGATGGATTCTTGAAGACAAAGTCAGCTTGTCCCAAGTCATTGATTCATGAATCTTGATTTCGAGCAGAGTTGTGGATTCACATCATTTTGGAGAAGAAGTTAAAGCAAGCCATTTCTATGCTTGTTTTGCATAATACAAGATGGACAAGGTTAGAATGACACTTCAAGTGACACCTTTATGATGTAATATGCAGACCTCATGTAAAAATAGGCGTGCGCTGATAGTTTCTGATACATAACATCACATGAGGTGCGTATCTCAAGGTAAGCACAAACGATTCTCATAAATATGGACTCCATATTTTCACGTGAGACCCACATGTCACATTACCAAAGTATTTCTTGGGGTGTTATTTAGCGTGTCATTCTAGCATTTTCCAAACAAAGACACACGTGACTACACAATAGAACTCGTATGGATTTAATGTCTCAAAAGTTATTTTAATGAAAAAAGTGTAGTTGACCCTTTTTTTTTTATGATCATAAGTGTTTGAATTGCTTCGGCCTTTCTTAATTAAAGCTCAATTAATTCTACGAGGGCTAAGAGGGTGCAGGGTACCTGTATCACTAACTCAAATGTAAAAAAAAAGTTGTAAATACCGTGAGCCGAACTCATTACCTTTACTTTACTTTAGTCAGAGTACCAAAACCCTATTGGTAGGGACACCGGCGGCCGTGGTTGGAGGCAAGTAAATTAATCAAAATGTAAATTAAGGTTGAAGAAGAATGTTACAGAGGATAAGAGAAGGCTGTGAAATAGAGAAAATTCATAGGATTCGTTTCAGATGTGTGAGCTGGGTCCATGAGAGAGTGTGAGACAATATTAAAGGTAGGTGATGGAGGCCAGCCTAGCACTCTCTCACTTTTTTTCAATTGCTCATTCACACTGAAATTGGAAGATCAGATGTACACCATGCATTCATTGCTGATTGCTCCGAAGTCCAAAGTAGCACAATTTTAAGAGACCACAGCACGCACGGGGGCACTCTTGTCACATTTTCCAAACACTAATACCCGTGATTAACAGACCTGAATAAATTCTCTCTTCTCGAATCTCAACTTTCCTTTCTTGAGTGAGAGAGAGTGACACTGTAGAGAAGAAGAAGATGGAAACCAGCTCAGTTTCCAAATGTCGGTGGTTCTTCTGGTTCTGCTTGTCATGCTTTCTGGGTATTGTTCTTCAATTGGTACATTGCAGTGTCACATATGATAGGAAGGCCCTTCTCATTGATGGCCAAAGAAGAATCCTTGTCTCTGGCTCCATACACTACCCCAGAAGCACTCCAGATGTACTAATTCCACTCCCTCTTCCTACTCTGTTTCTGCTTCTACATTTTATTTGGGCTTTGAGCATATTTTTTGGTTGTGCTAGATGTGGGGAGATCTGGTGCAGAAGGCCAAAGACGGAGGGTTGGATGTCATTGACACCTATGTTTTCTGGAATGGGCATGAACCCTCCCCTGGAAATGTATGCTGCTCTGTTTCCTCTGTTTTCTCTGTTTTGAATTTGTGTCTTATACATTGTGCTGTTGATGGGTTTTCAGTACTACTTTGATGGGAGGTATGATCTGGTTAGATTCATCAAAACAGTGCAGAGAGCTGGTCTCTATGTTCATCTCCGCATAGGCCCATACGTCTGCGCTGAATGGAATTTTGGGTATTCCTCATTTTCTATTATAGATTTCATGTGGGGTTTAATGGCTTCTGTGTTTGATTTCAAATGGGGTTTTAATGGCTTCTGTGTTTGATTTCAAATGGGGTTTTTCTCCTGTGAAGTGGGTTCCCTGTGTGGTTGAAGTATGTACCTGGCATTAGCTTCAGAACAGACAATGAGCCCTTTAAGGTCTGCTCTCTCACTCTCTCTTAATGAGCCCTTTCAGAACATATAGTGAGATGTACATGTACTGATTTGTTGTGTTGCAGATGGCAATGCAAGGGTTCGCTCAGAAGATTGTGCAGATGATGAAGATGAACCAGCTGTTTGAATCTCAAGGTGGCCCTATCATTCTTGCTCAGGTATGGGTATTTGCTGTTTAATTTGTCTCAAATTGCGCTTGCTTCGCCTTCTGATGCGCAAACTGAAGAGGCTTGTAGAGTGATTTTAGTGGATGTCATACAGATTGAGAATGAGTATGGACCAGCAAGCAAGGCTCTTGGAGCTGCTGGCCATGCTTACATGACTTGGGCGGCGAAAATGGCGGTTTCATTGGGTACTGGTGTGCCATGGGTGATGTGCAAGCAAGACGATGCCCCGGATCCAGTGGTGAGTGATCTCAATGTTGTCTGCCATCTCCATCGCCATCTGATAAGTTTTTCAATGCGTTTGTCAGTTCATTATTGCGCTACTAGATCTTTTCTGTCTGCTTGGCTCTCCATATTGCTTTCATTAACAAAAATCTTATGTTGGTATTGTCTCTGTGATAGATGAAAATAATTACTATAGTTGATTAGGTTATCTGAAAGAAGAACGCAGTGTGGATGTTGGAAAATCATTTTGTGGTTTGTTGGGCTATGAGTGCTGGAGTGTTGATTTTGTTGTGTGAATGACAGATAAACACATGCAATGGTTTTTACTGTGACGACTTCTCTGCAAACAGACCTTACAAGCCTACATTGTGGACTGAAGCTTGGAGTGGCTGGTAGGATGCTTAACCCGAATTGTTGAGTTTTTCATGTAAAGTAATTTTTACACTTCTCAGTTCTCACCCTTCTCTTGTTGAATACTAATCTGAAAGGTTTAATGAGTTTGGTGGTCCTATTCATCAACGGCCGGTTCAAGATTTAGCATTTGCAGTTGCCCGCTTTATACAGAAAGGAGGCTCTTTCATTAATTACTATATGGCAAGAATTTGTATACTAGTATCCCTAATTTTCCTAGATTTATGTGATGACTTGGTTCCGTGAAGCTGAATTGCTTTTTATGGTTTCTTTCAACAGTATCATGGAGGAACCAACTTTGGACGAACTGCTGGGGGCCCTTTTATCACCACCAGCTATGATTATGATGCTCCCATTGATGAATATGGTGAGAACACAAACATTGGTCATTTGGTACCTTGGTATCATTACCCTGATACTTCAAAGTAACTCAATTGTCAAATAATGTTATGTTAAACAATGGCCTTCCATGTGGCAAGTACAGGTTTGATTAGGCAACCAAAATATGGTCATTTGAAAGATCTTCACCGAGCGTTTAAGCTATGTGAGAAAGCTTTAGTTTCCGCCGATCCTACTGTGACATCATTGGGAAGCTATCAGCAGGTCATGGTCTTCTCTTATTTAATGGTGGCAGTCTTAATTTAAGTTGGTGCTTGTCTTTGCCTAACCTATTTGTTATATTCAGGCGCATGTATTCTCTTCTCAGTCTGGCTGTGCAGCTTTCCTTGCAAACTATGATGTGAAGTCTGCCTCTAGGGTTATTTTCAACAATATGCACTACAACCTGCCCCCTTGGTCAATTAGCATCCTTCCTGACTGCAAGAACATAGCCTTTAACACCGCAAAAGTGAGTTGGAAATATATTTTATGTTTGATTCTTTTATTTTCTGGCCACCCATGTCTTCAATCATCCACAATTAAATTACTAATGGTACAGTTTGATCCATTTAATTTGTTTTCCTTAGCTTTAGGTATTGTTACTTGTGTCCAAGGGAAATTTCATCTAGAAATGGATTTTGTATGAAAAATCCTTCAAACCACAATGCTATGATCTTTCAATGGATACAGGCCTAATGTGGCAAATGCTGCTGATGATGACTATGCATCTTATCGATTACAGGTTGGAGTTCAGACATCCCAGATGCAAATGCTCCGCACCAGCAATGAGTTGCAATCTTGGGAGACTTATGATGAAGATATGTCTTCGTTGGATGACCATAAGATAATCACAGCTGTTGGACTTCTCGAGCAAATAAATATTACTAGGGACACAAGTGACTACTTGTGGTACATTACAAGGTAAAGACAGAGAAACAGTTGATGCTATCTTAACTGCACACCAGAATTTTATTGATTAATTAATATACATTGTGAGCTGTTCATTGGATCACAAATTTTCATGTTCCAAATTGGTTTTTTGAACAAAGGGACTTGAGTTTTTCACCCCAAAAGGAAAATTCTGAATTTAGGATGTTTAAATTATCTTTTAACTAATTTCTTAGCCTAGAAATAAACAGACTTACAGATTCTACATGGCATCAGTCTGACTGTTATTATGCATCATTTGTTTTTTGCTGACAATTACATTCATCCACAGCGTTGACATTAATCCGTCTGAATCATTTCTGAGAGGTGGCCAATGGCCTACACTCCTCGTGCAATCAGCAGGCCATGCTCTACACATCTTTGTCAATGGACAATTATCAGGTTTGCAGTGGGCAAAGCTTCTTTCCCGTGAAACACTCAATAGAACGAATTTTATTTTGCTGGCAAGTGTGTTCATCATTTTCTTCGACAAAGTTGACCAACTTCTCGAGTTTGCCTACTACAGGATCTGGTTATGGGACAAGGGAGAACAGGAGATTCACATTTTCAGGAAAGGTTAACCTACACGCTGGAACAAATAGAATTGCACTTCTCAGCATCACTGCAGGACTGCCAGTAACATCCTTCCCCATCTTCTGTAGTTCCTTCTTTTCGTCATGGTTCTGGAAATGGTTTGGAATGATAATTGTGAAAGCATCGTAGCACTAATTATATTTTCATCAGTATGCTGTTGCATCTGATGGATAATGCAATGAATTTATCTGTAGTGAAGCTTTCACTATCTTCCTTTTGAATCGTGGTTCCCGGAAAAATGAATAATGGTTCCTTTTAAGTGTGAAAATTAGTGCTTGTAAATTTTTAACTTGGTTAGTCAACCAACCCTGACAACTTAACAAGTTGCTAAACATTAGTTGATTTTCTTACTAATTATCTGCTAATTTTTCACTTGAAGAACATCGGGACTCATTTTGAGACTTATAATACTGGAGTCCGTGGCCCTGTTGTGATTCGTGGTCTTGATCAGGGGAAAATGGACTTGACCTGGCAGAAATGGTCCTACCAGGTTAGAAAGTCTTTCACATTTGCACTCGGAATAACTCAATGCTGATCTCAGTGATTCTTAATTACTTGTGCTCTCAGATTGGCCTGAAAGGAGAATCCATGAATCTTCACTCTCTAAATGGAATAAATTCCGTAGAATGGATGCAAGCTTCGTTTGCTGCACAAAAACAGCAGCCACTAACATGGTATAAGGTAAGAAAGCAATGGTGATATGATTGGCGAGCTTGTTGGAGATTATGGTTTAAGCATTTGGATTCCAACCATTCTATTTTATGCAGGCTTACTTCAATGCACCCGATGGAGCAGAACCATTGGCGTTGGACATGGGGAGCATGGGCAAGGGTCAAGTGTGGATCAACGGGCAAAGCATTGGTCGATATTGGACAGTGACTGCTAATGGCGGTTGCAGCAGATGTACCTATTCTGGGACTTTCCGACAGCCTAAATGTCAAGTTGGTTGTGGACAACCTACACAAAGATGGTAATAACTAATAACTCGTCAAAATGGGTGCCATGATTCACTTATAAAATTTCTCAACTGATTATGCTTTACTTGCTTAAAGTCTTTAACGATTTCTATTGGGAATTTGGGTGACAGGTACCACGTTCCTCGATCTTGGCTGAAGCCAACCCAGAATTTATTGGTTGTTTTTGAAGAAATTGGTGGAGATGCATCAGGAATATCTATTGTGAAAAGATCTGTATCTGGTGTTTGCGCTGTTGTATCTGAATACCACCCAAGTGTAGAGAATTGGCATGTCGAGAGTTTTGGTAAAGCAGAAGACATGCGTAAGCCGAAGGTTCATTTGCATTGTGCGGCTGGGCAATCCATCATGTCTATCAAGTTTGCTAGCTTTGGAACTCCTGCAGGAACATGTGGGAGTTTTCAACAAGGAACTTGCCACTCTCCTAACTCACATACCATCCTAGAAAAGGTACTCTCAATCATACTCCCCATCCTAAGTCAACTTTTGTTATTATTCAACTATATTACCACAGTTGCTATTACTTAAATGGATGCTCCAATTTGCTGCATATATATGCACACTAGTTTGCACATATGTAATGTAACCTATGCTCATGAACACGGCCAATTATTATTTGCTTCTTGCAGAAGTGTGTCGGACGAGAGAGATGCTCGGTAACCATATCCACCAGTAATTTCAAAGGAGATCCATGTCCAAATGTATTGAAGCGAGTTGCAGTTGAAGCCGTTTGTGCTCCAAAGGCTAGTATAGCCTCTAAATCCAATTGAAGAGGTTCAAGAAGAAAGGGATGGGGAAGAGCCTCAACGTTATATGAAATTCAACTGTACACTACCTTAGGTTCAGGCAGAAGAAAAGTAAAGAGTTTTAAAAAAAAGAGAGGGAAATAGGATGGAGTACAGCCGAAGGCTTATGTTGAATTAAAATTATTCTAGTCTGATTTATTTTTGCACAAGAAGATGGAGAAGAAGTTTGGTTTGTGTGTTCATGGACAGTACAACAATGTGCTTCTCATAATGTAGGAAGTCAGTAGTTCTGAGTCCCATGCTTTTATTATTTGTGGGACTTGGAATTTTTCTTTGATGTTGGTGTTCGTGTTGGGAGGAACTGATTGATATTACTATTCTTAAAATTGTAATAATTTTCCATGATTGTTTTCAAAATTGTATTTTCTGGGAAAGAATCAAATCCCAGCTATACTGTTGGAAATGGTAAACTTAAGATGCTTGGAAGAAGTGTGGCTTTTTCAGTTTTGTTAACATCACTGCAGTGATTTGACAAAAAATCATATGCAATGTAAAACTTTTTCTGATGAAGCAGTAATGGTGCATATAGCTTTCTTTCTTTTTTCCCAGTAAATAGATCATAATCTAGATTCAGTTCTAGCAATGTATTGGGCACATAGCCATATATATACTTGTGCTAATGCGCTTTCACAGAATCCTCTCCACAAGAAATGGAATGGATCAGAAATATAGAACTTTGCAAGGAAATCTGAAGCAAGAACATGCCAGCAACCATAGAAACAGAAAAGTTGGATAATTGAATCTCCATATGCATATATTTGCTGAGGTTCATCAATCGTGAATCAGAGACATGCCATCCACCAAATGTATACTCTTATCAGTAGTGAAAACTGACAAGAAGCTCAACAATATCATTTCCCCTAATATACTAGATATATAGCACTAAATGTGTAAACAAATATCCCAGCACGGCTGCTAGTTTTCTTTGAAAGAGTGAGAGTCATCTCAAGCTGCAGTCATGTGCTTAGCAATGGTCTGCTGCAGCTCTTCCTTCTTTGCACCCACGACTTTGTCTACGATCGTACCTCCCTTAAGGAAAACGAAGGTTGGCATTGCTTCCACAGCCCAATCACCAGAGACAGACTGCAAATTGCCACAACTTACATGATTAATAAGCACTTGTAAAGGTTGTCATGGCCTTTCAAGTACCTCAAAAGGGGGTCCATGGCATAATATGAATTGCTAGAATGAGAATGAAATGATAAAAGTAGTTCTATAGCGCCGAGTTCAATTCATTCACCTTCAGTTCATCCACATCCACCTTCAGAAACATGACATTTGGCAGTTTCTTTGCAAGGTCTGCCAGAAATGGTGCAATAAAACGGCATGGTGCACACCACGAAGCAGTGAAATCAACCACCACCTGTGCAAAAATCATGGAAGAACTCACTGTCATATACTGAAGAACCAAACTACTGACAGTAAAATACACAGACAAGTGCCCAACCAATCACTGGTGTAGAATATACAGACGGATATAAATACGTAACATGAGCCAGGATAAATAACTCCTGTCAAAAATAGAACTCCCAAAGAACAGCTGATAAAAAAAAAAACAAAGTCACTCCACGAATATATTAGAACTCTATCCGGGGAATCATTGAGAGATGAGCATTAGCATTACTTGTCCATATATGCTTTATAAACGACTTCAAATACCAAATCACCCCAAAAGCAGTCACATTTCACAAATTATTCGTCACGGATAAATGTCCTAGGAAATGGAAATGATCTAAGCATAGAAGGAATGAAGAAATATTACGAGAGCATGATGTAATTAGTTAACCATTTCTACTGATCAATGGTGGAAGAGAAAAATGTTATAAATAACATATTTCATAAAAGGGAAAAGTAGATAAAAGCTTCATGATCATGTGGTAAAAGCTAGTCAAATCCTGAATTTAGCAAGCTCTATCTCCATCAATCTTAAAATCTAACACTCCAAGAACTTATTTAAAAACCTAACCCCTGATGTTTCTCTATATAGCCATGCCATGGCTACTTTCCTCTTCATTTTGATCTTTCCGGTTGAATGAGGTACAACTTGGTTCGAACGATGAAGACAATACAATTCTTGGTATCAACACCTATACATATTACCAAGAGCATGTGAAATTATAAATCAAAACTTTTTGCAGCTTTTACATAATGGCCTCCCATATCCAACTAATTTTGGGATTGAGGCTATATTGGCCTACCCGATTGTCATTAGAGAGTTAAACTGCCATAAATCATGAGACAAGTCACTCCACAAAAATTACAACAGATTATACCTAATTGTTTGCCTGCACAGCGATGGGCCAACGATTCGTTCACAAAAAATCAATCATGAAGTACCTGAACCCCAAAATATAATTGTTGCACATAAACAACACCAACGTAGCCTTAATCCCAAAATTAGTTGGAGTTTGCTACATGGATCAAACTCTTACATTGCGATCGATTGAGTGCAATTGAAGATGTGTTTTCCCAATCAGTAATTTAAATCCCCCCTAATTAAATACATTGATCCCAAGTATGAAGTATCCAAAGTGGCGAATTTCTTTTAGTATCTATTGAGTCGAGTTTTCTAAGAAAACACACAAGTGATAAAAGGAAGCAATTGTTGAAATTACTAGTAAATTAAATATCTATGAATCGCGCACAAACAAGCCGATGATAATTAAGCATCATTTTGGTCAACTGCACGTCAAATCAAGAGAACTTGCTTCCCCAATTCAGACAACGCCAGAGAAAAACAAAAACAAATAATCAAACAAACAACAACACGCGCGCCCACATGGGACCATCAATTATTTAGATCCACATGAAACCCTAATAAGTCAGTAGAATTGTCGGTTATAATAAGATGGTAAAAAAATGGGGGAATGAATCAGGGGTGAAACCTAGCTAGAATCATAAATTCACACACACAAATTAATCATGAAATCAAACCCTAATAAATTAAGACGAGAGAGACCAGTTGGTTGGAGTCGTTGCCCTTCTGGAGGTGGTCGGTCCATGACTCCACAGTGTGGCAGCCGATCACCTGTCCCTCTTCCGCTGCCATTTTCTTCTCTTCTTCTATCAAACTATCAAACAATCAAACAAACACAACAACGTCCAAACCTCTGCTTCTGCTTGACTGCTTCTGTCTAGTGTTGTTGCTTTTATTTCACTTCACAGATCACAGGGCTTCATTTCGCATTCACGATCTCTTCGTCCGCTACGTACGAATACGATCGACGCGCCCAACACTTTCCACGTGCCAATCGTTCAATTTTTTTATTCTTTACGTGGAACGCCATATTCTTAACTGTCTACGTGGATCCATATTTTATTTTATTTTATTTATTTTGCATTTATTTATCTATTATATGAAAATTTTAGGGTGACTTTCTTTTGTTACAATGTTATGCACTTACATTTTTTATGTATGTCTGAGGGACCTCAACAACCGTGTAGTAAAATAACGTTACTCCTCATTCTAATTTATTTATCTGTCGTTTTAGAGAGTTTCACAGTTTTTAAGGAGCCCATTAATGTGTTAATGTATTTCGATAAGTGAGAATTTGATAAGGACTAAAGAAACCTTCTACAATTAGTGATGTTCTCTATCAAGGATTTATTATCTTTCCTTCCCCTATAACTACAAGGGTATAAATAGAAAAAATAATATTAATGGATGTTGGATTTGTCAAACGACACCTAATATCAAACACATTTCTAAAACAACTAATATTATGGTACGGAGGGAGTACCATGTAATTCACTTTTATTATATTGTCTCTTTGCACAAAAAATAAGCAAATTTCCTACCAAAAAAAGATAAATAAGCAAATGATTGATTCATCATTAAAATTTTATGCATAATAATACTAAATTATTGTCACACAAATGACTTTATTTATTATGAATATTGTGATAAGAAAGTGATTAATAGTGTCATTACCGAAATATAATAGAGATAAATTGAAGATAGAGCAATCAATGCTTCTTAATTTCCTTATATGACACATTAGCAAAATATGACTGACTGATATTTGGGGACAGAGGGAGTATAACTTTATCATATAGTTCAAATGGTAATAGTAAAAGAACTCGAGTGCCCCTTAAATAAGATCTCGATTATGGGTTGTAGTCTTGTAGATGAAGCAAATTGAATAATTATGAAACCCTTGTATGGTTCAACTGCAAACAAACAAACAAACAAAAAAACAATTGACATACATAATACTTTCGTGTTACTTTCACCAGTGATTTCATTCGCAGTACAATGGTAATGTTTTGAGTCCTACCATCCAAAATGTGGAGAACATCTGTGAGTGTTGAGATCAGGTTACAGGTAAATTAGACTCTTGAAGCAATATGTACCAACAAGAAACCAACCGACGAGGACTAATGCGAAGCAGGCCGAGATGGTGAAGAAAGTCCAGCCACCCAGCATCAATCCTAATGCCGACACAATGATAAACGGTAAGAAAGTTCTAACAACGGCCGCTCTATTCACCCATCGACCCTTGAAGAGAATCAGAGCTGCCAAATTCACCACATTCCACTTCCCAGATCCGCCGTAGCACAACCTGTTGAGATTGCTCGCAACGAATGAATGGCAATTGCATGTCAACAAGTTGTAAGATCGGTGTTGGAACTCTTGGGTGCTCTTCCGCAGTGCATCATCCCACGTTGTTAATTTTCTTCCTTCTTCACCTCGCTCAGTTTCAAGCTCAGTCGGGGATAGAGAAACAGAGTTCTGCTTCAAATTAAGAAACCAAAGAATCAACATTGATGAAGATAAAGGAAGTACTCGAGCAACTTTAAACGGTGAAGAGGGTTTAGTAATTGACCTTGTTTATTTGAAAGTAACGCGCAACTGAGCCAAATGCAAAGTTGTCGACACACACAAAATTAGGCCCTGCAAAGTCTAGTATCACCCCGTCTTCTCTGCAAATACCAATGTGACCAATGAAAGGTATGAACCATGAGAGAATGGGGAGTGGCGTCCACACAATGCAACATGGGAACCTCGCGCTTCTTGGATCGATTTGCATGTTTTGTGGCATTGTTGTAGGAAGCATTATTTCATTGTCAGCATCCTCATGTGTCTCCATAGCCCACTACACTGTTTCTATGTATGCTGAAAAAAAAGCATAAAGAGAACAAATGTATGGCACAAAATCAATTGCTGAAGATATTTATGTATGAAACTATGAAAGCACAATGACCACGGACAGTAATAACAGCACCAACAAAGAAATGAATCAAATCAAAGAACGCCTAAAGGATCCCACAAGGGGCATTTCATAGATCACTAGCAGAGATGCTTGCACAGTCAATTTTAGAGACCGTCTCTGTCTAAGTACTAACATGGACTGGGGGCATTTCATTAATTAGAAAGAACAAAATCCTTCCACATGCAGCATACATAATCCACATCTCATGTTTATCAAACAGTAGACATACAGAAAATCTGTTTTTGCCTTTGCCCATCAAACAAAAAAGAAACTTAAGTACCCATATGATGACTACAATGGCACGCTGAAAGAAGACATCATTTAGATTATACAAAATGCAAGCAGAAAATTAAGAGCTTCAAAAGGTAAAAATAAAACTCCAATGTAAAAACTTCACTGTCAATTCTCTTCTATTTTGCAAAGAAAAGTACAAGGCGGGAAGAAATATAAAATCCCAACAGATATGTTTTACTTCTAAGGCAAAATGGAAGTATGGATCCCCAAGCATAAAGTGATTGAAAAGGAGAACAGTGATGTATTCCACTAGAGATACTCAACCAGCACCTCAGCCAGATGTTCTACTTGAATTTCATTTTTCATCTTCACCTGGGACCTGGATAGACTTTGAATGCATGCAAACACGCTCAAAGTCAAGTTTAGTAATAGCGAAAGGATAATCTTACTTATTCTTTGACCCAATTCTTTTTCTTTCTTTCGTTTTTTATTAATTATTATACAACCCCAATCTCAAGAGACAGAAAACCACACAGCAGATCTTGTGGCAGTTCTGCAATAACCTAGTTAACGATACAAGAATTTCCATTCGATGATAAATGCATCTTAACCAAGTTCTGGAGTTGGGAAATGGTAAGTTGATGACCTTGTAGATGGCGGTCCCTTGCAAATTTTGCCATAATTGAGCCCTCAACTTTCTCATCATTTTTCAAAATGTGAAAAATGATAACATCAGTTCTAATTCTCACTCCTACATTTTCAATAGAATTATAAAAGCATCACCAACCTACCATCCTTCATCGCCAAGTCGACAGAAGACTATCAAAAATTCCACTAGAGCATTTTGACATTATAAATGAAGCGCCAAAAAATGCTACTGATAGTTTGAGGAATATCCAGGGCTTCTCAAAATACTTCCTTTTGGTTTAGATCATTTCTAAATTAGGGGCACCAAGATGGAATCAGGACTTAAGAAGTCATCGTTTCGTGAAAAGTTCTGTAAATTGCTTGACTTCAATGAACCAGATACGAATACTCAGGGCTTCAATTACGCTTTTTAGATAACTCCCTGGAGTGCAGATGATCCTACTCGCATTGGAGCGTGAAAATCACCTCGGAAAACACTACTTTGTTTCCAGTTAAGTGTGGATTTCAAAATTTCTATAAGCATAAGAACTTAGGGTTATAAAAGGAAAAGGGGATCAAAGTCATTTGAGCCCCAAAACAAATCTCAATGGATGATGCCACAATTGGATGGAACTCCACACACTGATCTGAAACTACTGCGCTGATCAGTTCAATCAAAACCCTAACAACTGAATCACTGAATCAACACAAGTAGAGTTGTCACGAAACTAGGTTAGCGTTGTGTTTATTCGAAAGAAAACCTAGTTTTTCGGATCAGATCAACGATGGAGCCATTAAAACCAAAATCTTAGAAACCCTAGTCTTCAATAAGGGAGGTTGGTTACAGTGTTGTTACCTGAAAAGGAGTGAGAAGGAGAATTTGCGAACTCCTAATCTTCCTTCGTCGCAGAGAACAACAGAGGCACGCGTAGGCTACCTGTGCGTCTGTGCACCGAGTCATGGTCATCAGGACACCCCATTTTTTTTTTCCACATGTGTAATAACTCATATGTCCTTCAATACAAATCCATAACAAAAACAAAAAAACACATCACTTTGGACACTCCACCACCCCATTTTAATCTGTGATCACCAAACTCCACTACCTTTATACTTCCAACCGATCCCGTCATCTTCGTCAACAGTCGGATACAACTTTGGGCACCCTACCACCCCATTTTAAGGGTTAGAAGCATGAGTTTTGGTGTGCTTAGACCTTTTTGTGTTTAGGGTTTTTCGCATTTTAAAATGTACCGCATACACGAAAGTGTCGGACGCACAGGACTAAGACATAAGAGGATGTCTCGGTTGCCAACAATCGAGACATCCTCTTATGTCTCGGTCTCGTTTCTAACCAAACCCATTATGAAATGGGTAACTAGTTCGATCGGTTACCGGGTATCGAGACATAAGAGAATGTATCAGTTACCAACAATGGGACATCCTCCTATGTCTCGGTCTCTTTGATAATCGAATCCATTGTGAAATAAAGTTACTTGTTCGACCAGTTACTAGGTATCGAGATGTACTGTAGAGTCTCATTCATGCAGTTCCGAGACTTACTCAATAGTCTCGTCCCTGTGTGGCCGAATATTACGGGATTGTGGTTGAACTCAGTGATGGGTACATTTCCATGAAAGACAACAGAAACAAGAGATAAAGGAATAACAAACTCAACGAAAAACACCCTCGAACCCTATACGATTCAACATCAACCATCTACCACAAGTCATCATTCAAACTCTCACCTCGCAAACACCGCAAACACTCACCCAACTATAAAAAACAACAAATCGAGGGGTAAACGAGCAAGAAAATAAGGAGATTTAGTAGATTGAAGTGTCAATTTTGTATGGGAATAAGTGCGAAAGAAGATTTGGTGGTGGGGTCGGTTTGTGTCACGGAGAATGTCACTATATCATCTTCCAAAAAAAATCTGATTATAATGAAAGTTTGATTCATATATCATTTAGGAAAATGATAATCTAACACATTTTGGGCGCACACTTTATTTTTTAGCCATTTATAGCTCTTTCTTCAAGGTACTTAAGATGAGAGTGCCATTAAAAAATGTTCTTAACGATATTAAGTTTTAGCATTGTCAACTTGAGTTATGCATTATAGGATAGTACAATTATAATGAAAAAATTACATCCGTACAGTTAATTTAATTTTAAATCCGTAAAGTACAATGGGTTTTCTTTTTATTGTTAAAATAATGTATTATGTCTTTTGTAAAGGCGATATTAGACATGGAAACAGTGACTCGCGTGAGTTTGTGCAAATCACACAAATAATGCCTTTTGGAAAGGCGCTATTTGTATAACATGGCAACTCCACGTCACGTAGGACTCACACGAATAGTGCATTTTCTAAATGCGATATTCGTGTGACATGGATCGAATTCTCAACACGAATAGCGTATTCAGAAAAGGCGCTATTCGTGTGATGCGGGTGATGTGAATGCCACATGGATCACGAATAATGCCTTTTCTAAATGCGCTATTCATGTGGCATGGACTGAATACTTAACATGAATAGTGCCTTCAGAAAATGTGCTATTCGTGTGTGATGCGGGTGATGTGGATGCCACGTGGATCACAAATTGCGCCACATGGCCACATTACCCAAACTACCATCACCCCAACAAACACAAATACTCCCACCTTTAGTCTCCATCACCTTTTGGCTTTGGTGATCAAACGTTGAAGCTGTGTTGGGCGCACAACTCGTCGAGTACAGTAAAGTAAAGCCTAGTTGACCCCTCAACTACAAACTTCATGACCTTATCTAACCCTTCAAAATAAAGAAATACCCTCCACGTAGTGTGATTTTTCAAGGCAAAACTCCATAACCAGACTGCAAATTATCCCTCTGCAGTGCCCATGTAGAAGAACCTGAAAACCAAAACCTATTCTTGGCCATATAGTGCAAAGACCTGAAAACCAAAATCTTATAAAATAAAAAACATAGAAGAACCTTCCACCTATCAAAATATTTTTTAACTTCAAAAACTAAAGATTAGAGTATCATAAAGTACTTCAAATATTCAAAATCTAAAGGCATTAATAGAACAATAAAAATCTAAACATATTATTTACCAAAAAAGAAATTCTAAACATATTGATAGAATAGTAAAAAGAGTTAATAGAACCCATTTTGCCTCACCCACATCTCCCAAAGATATATGAAACTGATTTACCGTTTCAATAGGCAAGAGAGAGATGAATTTGAAGTTTGAGAGAGAGCGAACCGTTTGAAAACTCTTTCAATTTTAAATTTCATTACTACTAAAGTTATGCCTATTTTTAAGGAAACATAATTGATGTTTCTTTTACGGAACGGAATTGATGATGAAAAAAAAGGTAATTAAGTGTTATTCCTAAACTGTCCCTTTTAAAAACACAAATTTTCAAAACTATCCAGTGGCATATTATTTTACCCAACATATTTAGAGAAGGGCATTTTTGGCAGTTTGGTGGCCAAATAGACTTCATCGTCAACTGCCAAGAATCCCTATTATAATAGTATAGATTTATGATGCATGTTTTCCTAACAATGTGCATAGGTGAAAGTAAAATGTTCATTTCGTCGTGTTGTGTACTTGAAAAATTAATTGTTGGAGGAATTCAATGAAAATGGTATTAGGTTTGAGGAACGCTACACGGACATACCAAAACGCACATTGATATGTGATTTATCTATATGCGTCTCGATTTAGTGTTCGATTTAGTTTGTAACACACCCAATATGTATTTTAGTGTGGTTTGAGTTGATATATGTGTAGTATTTTTAATTTAGGTGGGCGAGAGTATGAGTGGGATACAAGTTGTATGAATGACTCTATGACGGCCCCAAATTCCTAATGCATTTGGGTACGCCCGGCCTAGACCCGTGCAGGTCCCGAGTTGGCACTCAGCGAGCTTGACGAGCCTAGTCAGCCTCAAATCATCAAATTTAAAGTTTTATGAAAGAGTCATTGCTAGTATAACACAGCGGAAGAAAATTTAATACTAATCAATTATTGGGAAATAACTCAATCAAACGGAAATCAGGAATTTATATAAATGTGAAAACCCCGATTGGTTCATGTCCAAGTTAACATAACGAAACTCATGGTATCCACCTCAAAATTTATCCCCAGTCCAAAAACTACAATCATATATATAAAACATCATACAAACAAAATAAACATGAGCCTACATCTCGATACCTCAAGTCCAGCCGCTTACAAAAAGTCTCCTAGGCAAGGTCCCTTGCCTCTACTGCACTCTGCCCTATTTGCACCCACCGTCACAAACTAGACGGTGAGTAACTGAGAGAAATCGAAAGTAATGCCAGAAGAATATAACAATAATTCATGAATTATTAAATATGGCAGTATAAATATCATGCGGGAATTGAAAGACAAGAATTTAAATAGATAAGATGCATGATAGACAGACTGAAAATAATAGCAATCGAAACATGCGTGTCCTACGAGTCAAGAGAGGCTATAAGTGGTCTAAAATCCACAACAATTCCACAACAACGATGTCGTAATATCGAAATCCACAACAATCCAGTACATGGTATCACACAATCACTAGGGGTGGTCAAACACTCGTGTGCACGAGTGCTCGCATTTTATCCCTTCTAGTGCAGGCTGCATGTACCTTCTAGACACACACTTATGCTAAGAACACACATACAAGGAATATGGAATGGAATGCCAACAAGTAGATAATAGCAAACACAATGAAATGAAAATGAATCACATGGCATTTTCTTAACTGGCTTATTAACGTACACAAGCTTTAAGACAAGTGTACTTATTTGAACTATCGCAAATCGTATCCACTCTCGCGAATCCTAACGTGTATCCCCGAGTTTCCCGCCACTTGACAAGGTCGAAAACTCTAATTAATGGGTCAAGTCATTAACTAATCCTAGGTTGATACCCTTAGCATTTTTCCATCATTTTAAATGATTCGAATAACTCAACATTTAAATAAAAAAACAAATACTCTCTTTTGGGTTTTGAAATCGCAACATGTATAAGCCTCATCGCGAATCA
This sequence comes from Stephania japonica, assembly GCA_039657345.1. Taxonomy (NCBI): domain Eukaryota; kingdom Viridiplantae; phylum Streptophyta; class Magnoliopsida; order Ranunculales; family Menispermaceae; genus Stephania; species Stephania japonica. Next base: position 7,793,162 of record CM077559.1, on the reverse strand, counting down.
TAGGCTCGGCTCAGTCGTATATGGGTCACGCCATAGCCTTGAGGACCAGCGACGTGACCACGACGTTACAACCTTTTGACGTCGACGTATAAACAACATAGACACAAAACCATAACCACAAGTCATTACGGACACAAACCAACTATGTGTCAGCGAGCATGGATTCTTGTTGGTATTGTCCGACATTGGGAAGGAACCACCATGGTATGGGAAAACCAGAGGCACGCTCCACCGCTCGAAATTACGTCAACACACGCAAATAAGGACTTGACATTGACATTACATGAAATCACGACAATACACATTAACAACGCTGTTTCGAACATAACCAAGGGTTGCTAGACCTCAACAAAGGTTAGATGAGATCCCCAACAACCTCCACTAGTGGTGGTCCAACCGGTAGCACCGCCAAGAGTGGCGGTTTCTGGCGAGACTCCACCACTCTATGTCACATGAAATAACAACATAAACATGAAATATCAAAGTTTGAGCTCGCCTCACTATTGTTGACCACACTGGAGGGTTGTGGGACCCAAGCCAAGGCTCAATCGGGTCCCTAACAACCTCCAGTTCTGGCGGTCCAGTGGCAGCGCTGCCGTGAGGGCGTTTTCCGACGAGGTGACTTAAAACCATCCAACATGAATGCAACAAACACTACATGGTGGAACCACGACTCAAACACTTAACGACATCGAACCAGCGACACTCCAAGGGTGTAGGGTCTCTGCTAGGCCAGGAGGGCCCACCCTCGACCGTCTCGACAACTGGCGACCACTCCAGCAACTGTCCCAACCCATAGCAAAACAGTGAGAAAAACAAAATAAAAACCTTAACCCACACTGCTCCACCGCGAGGGAGGTGCTCCAGGTCCGTCAGGGCTCCGGTGGTCCACCGTTCATCGCCTCCGACCAGTTCATTCATGGCAGCTACCCACAACAGTGGCAAAGTAAAAAAAAATAGTCACGAGAAAATGAGACAGAGAAAAAGAAAGAGAGAGAGCTCCGGCGAAGGAGTGACCTCCGACCACCACTGGTCCGGCCAGGGTCGATGGCTTGCTCACCAAGAGGGAGCCGAGAGGGGAGAGGGTGTGACCGAGAAAGAGAGATCGAGAGAGAGAAAATAGTCAAGAGGGAGAGCGTGAAGAGGAGAAGCTTACCTCCGGTCAAAAACGATCTCTGGCGGTCTAGTCCGGTCACCGGCGACGAGCAGAGACGGTGGTGAGGTGGGAGAGAGAAGGGAGCTCGTGAGTGAGAGTGAGAGAGATGAGGGAGGCCGTGAGGTATATATGTGGGTGAGAGAGAGATGTTTTTTTTTTACACTAATGATGGATGAATAGTGAATTAGGTAGTGTGTTGTCTCATGCATGGCCTTTCATCTTCACGTACACACGCATCTCGAGGTCAATCTCATGGTGCTCTATTATTGGACTGTGTCACTTTAGCAGTCCTACACATGACCCATTTGTTGTGTATCTACCCAACACCCGTATGTTCCAACAATTTTTCCCTAGCCCATCTTGTTTCCTCGATCCGTATTTCCCCCGTCACAGGCATATTTTCGCCTGTCTCTTACAAATAAATAATTAATTTACTCAATAATTCTTTTAATTATGTTCTTAATGTATTTTTCTCCTCTGTTTACCTAGGCGGAACCTCATTTATATTAAAAATTGTCCGAATGGCTCGTGACACGCATTAGACTAAAATACTATTATACACATCAAAGAATCATAAAATTACCTCGGTGTCGACTCCCGAGGTTTAAAATACTGTCCAATATCACGTAGCCAGGTCACGGTCCTGGCAAATGCCATACACATCGGGTTAAAATTTGAGGATTGTTATAGACTCATTTTCAAAAGGAGTCATTCATACATTTAATGTTTTGTTCAAATGACTCATTTTGAAAATGAGTCATTCATACAATCCAATTGCACATCACACTCACCTACCACATCACTCACCAATGACGCCTTTTGAAAAGGTACCATACATTACTCTTGTGATTTTAAAGAAATTAACCCTATTTAATTAATTTTAAAAAAGGGCATTACTTTTTTAATAACTCCCAATTATAATATGAAAAATGATAGAATGACAATGAGTAAGTCGCACCCTAACACACAATAGCCCACAGGAGCCCTCTATACAACCTCGACCCACGTGTTATGGACTAGGATATGTGTGTGCCCGTATCCCAAGGTGGAAACTAATGACTCTTGTGAGCTAATGTGTGTTGGGGTATGACGTTCCATTGTCTTTGTGACAATTCTCTTATAATATAATATACCAACCAAATGGATGACTTGGTTTGGTTCTCTTTGGCTTGTTTAGACTTTTCTTGTGAACCTTTTAAACCCATGGGGTCATAGCTCTTCAAAGTTCAAACCATGTAAGTTTTGCCGTCCTGTCATATATAACTTCATTAATCTATTGTGACCTACATAATTTCATGTCAATAAGACCAATCTTTACTTAAGTTGAATATAAAATATATGACCGTTCCTTTCAAAGCATATTCTGCCGTGCTTGCTGTGGTGGCACTCTTTTACAATCCACCGTGTACCGATCCTACTTTCACTTTGTTTTTCTCGAAGGAATACTAAATTAGCTGCATGGATTATGAGGGTGGCACCCAATTAATTAATATCATATCATAGCTATTTTTTTTTGGTAGGATATCATAGCTATTTTTTTTTAATTTTTTCTGGGTTCAGTATCATAGCTAATTTTGCTTTAACCTAGAGACTTTTTTTGTTTTTTGTTTTTTGTTTTTTATTAGATTTAACCTAGAGAGTTAATTAGTCTAATTTCAAACCACACAGCTAATAAGAGACTTGAGACTTTCTTGAAAAAAAAAAAAAGAGACTTGAGATACTGTCGATTTTTCTTATTATTCTTTTGTGAAGAAGGACATGGACATGGTATAGTAAACATCGTTGACGTGTGCACCATAGAAACCTCAAAGGTCGATTGGCTGCTTTTCATTACTTTTTGGTTGTGATCTTCAGGCATGCCGTCTCAATTAATTTTATATTCATGTTAGTGATTTCCTTGCATTAAAAAATGTAGTTAATCAGTGGAGCTGCGTGACACTTCGTGTATTAGTAGGTGCTAATTATGCATCCCTTTATTTATGTCAATTATATAAATTTATCATTACCTTTCTTTTTGATAATATATGACTCCAATATGAGTCCAACCGAAGACCTCTTGGACGGTTGGACCTACTTTTTTTTACTGAGTGATGTTTTATTTATCTCAACCAAGGTATTTTGACATAAATTTATAATTAACTTAATAATATGAACTATAATAAATGATATTCAAATCTGCGACTCCGTTATGAAGAAAAAAGTAGAATTTAAAAAATGTGACATTAAGTAGGCCATCAACCAAATACATACTACTTCTACTTTGTTAGAAAAATCACGTGATTAGTAAATCATTCCCTTTTTCTTTTTCTCAAAATTTAATGAAAAAGATTTTTTTTATTAAATTTGTTAAATCACTCAACTCCATTTTTATCTGTATGATGCGAAACTCCAGAATATGTATTTGAGCTTCTAGCTAGGGGTGTCAATTTTTTATTCGGTCCACCAGCCCGGTTTTGTCCGCCCCAAAAAAAAAGGGTTCGGACAATAATTTTTTAAATACGAGTGGAGTTTAGGCAAAGCTTTGATATCAAAATAAAATATGGGTTGGATCTGAATAAGACCCTCTAAGCCCAGACCCGGCCTGAATTTCAAAAGATGATAATTTTTTGAAAAAAATACTTTCATATATACATTATATGATTCACAAAAATAACTATAGAAATAAGGAAATTACATAGTTTATATAGAAATGTACTATTTTAGTTTCGAGATATAACTAAATTGCTTGAGACAATATTACGCGTTTTGTCTTTTAACAAAAAAATTATTATTATGTCTTATAATTTAAAATAATAAGTACAACTTGGACATTACTTTTTAAAATTATGTAAGAAAAAAAATATTATGAGGAATTTATAATTATTCCGTTCATTAAAAAAGCTTTTAAACATAAAATAATTTTTTAAAAACTATGACAAATTCGAACATTTGAACAATTCAAATTTAAAGTAAATCGGGTTTGAGCAAAACACATTTGTTCGAAGTTAAAATTGGGTCGGGTCAAGACAACACAAAAGCTTGTTATATCAAAGGCAGACCCGGGCCTAAAAAATTGACACCCCTACTCTAGCACATGATGTAATTTCTCAGAATTAAATAAAAAGGGTTTGTATCTCATATTTCATATTTGGGAGTCAAGCCTATACGGTACCTATGAGTAGGGCTGGCAAAATGTGCCCAGTCCCGTTTGGCCCGTTTTGTCCGGTCCCGTTTTAAACGGGACCGGACAATTTTTTTTTGACAAACATACGGGACTGGACAATATTTTTTGTCCATTTAAAAATACGGGACCGGGTCTGGGCAAAAATTAAAAAAAAATGGGTACCCGTTTTGTGATTAATTTGAAGGGTATATTTGTAATTTCACTGTTAAAATTGTGTCATGAACTTTTTTATGTAGTTGTTGTTGATGCATGAGGTGAAGATATACTTTGATAATTTGGATTTTGGACTATTGAGAATTTGAAGTGATATCTCTTTTTTTTAAAAAAAAACTTTTGTGATGTTTATATTGGAAATTAAAAAATTGTGATATTATGTATTTATTTTTTGGTAATTGGTGATTTGTAGTTGTAGACTTGTAGTTGTAGTTGAGGGGTTTTTTTTAAGATAATTGATAAACAAAATATTTAATCATCTTTAAAAAAAAAACGGGTAAAACGGGTCCCGTATGTTTTACAAACATACGGGACTGGACAAAAAAATAGTGCCCGTTTTGAAAACGGGACCGGGACCGGGCACCAAATTTTTGGATTTTTAAAATAGGTGTCCAGTCCCGTTTTTGTCCGTTCCCGTATTTTTGCCAGCCCTACCTATGAGTAATTCATAAACCACAATTAATCCTAAATGCTCATTAATCTCCGGTTTCTGTTATCAAGCGTTATCCCGCGAAGCTTCGTCACAGGACTTATCTGTTTCGAAATCCCATGCTCCCCAGAGCTCAATAACAATTCTACTCCCGGCCCCACTGTTCCACGTGTCACCATCTCCCTCTTCGAAACCCCTAAACAACCAAAAGAGTTTTGTCAACTTCGAATCAAACTAAGAAACGCACTCAAGATTCTGGCCCAGATTCTCGCAAAGCCACTGTACTCCGCGGGCACTCGATGCACTGGATCACGCTGATCCAGTGGTCTTAAAACCCCATTTCACAGCTCTCTCTCCGTGTCTCTGCGTTTCTCTCTCGCATGTCTTCATCGTCCGCTCTGTTGGCTCCATGGCCAAAGCTCGTCCACCGAAAGTTCTAGAATCTTACACTATTAAAGGCACCAACAAGACAATCAGAGGTAACAAAACCTAGAAACCGATTAAACCATCCAAATCACTTCAATTTCGATTTCTGATCAAGAAATGTGTATTTTCTTGTTGTCGTGTTGTTGATTTAGCTGGAGACTGTGTGTTGATGAAACCTGCGGAGTCGTCGAAGCTGCCGTACGTGGCTAGGGTTGAGAAGATCGAATCCGACGCGAGAGGGCAAGTGAAGGTGAGGGTGCGGTGGTACTACAGGCCGGAGGAGTCGATCGGGGGAAGAAGACAGTTTCACGGATCCAAAGAGGTGTTCTTGTCCGATCACTACGATGTGCAGAGCGCGGACACAATCGAGGGGAAGTGCGTCGTGCATACCTTCAAAAGCTACACCAAGCTCGATGTGGTTGGGAACGAGGACTACTTCTGTCGGTTCGAGTACAATTCGGCCACTGGAGGGTTCAATCCGGATAGAGTCCCTGTGTATGTGGTGATCTCTCGCTAGTTTTTTATTATTTTTTTTTATGGATTTTGGTTTTTGGGAGAATTGAATTGTGTTGGTTTAGATAGTGGTTCAATTAGGTAAAAAGTTAGGTTTTTTCTTTTGGAGGATGTGACTGCAATTAGAGAAACCAGTGGATTCTATTAGGTATTCCGCGATTGTCATTTAGGATTGTCAATGGTCAGGAGAATTGTTGGCAGAAATTGATAAGCTTTTGATGGTACTAGGTGAATTATGGATTAGGCAGTAGGAAATTATTGAATAGATGAGGTTTTGGGAGTAAAATACTGGGGCTTGCTTGTATTTCAACTTAGATTACTGCAGAAAATGAAAAAAAAAAAAATTGAGGATTCTTCAAGTATGGTGATGGACGAAGTTATTTTGAATGTTGTGATTGCTGTTATGGATTTGATCTGTTCGATAAATACATACAGTATTATGTTCAAGATATTTAGTTCTGTGGAGTTATGTAACATGGTTCTCTCTTGCCTGTTGCTTGCATGGCTTCTCTTGGTTCTTTAATTGTAGTTTTACTTGACCCTTATTTGTTTTGCTGTTAGTTGATTGATTTCATCTCCATTAAGATCCACTTTCTGTCGGCTACAGTGTATATTTCATATTGGTTGTACTTTAGTGGTACACTCATGTCAATGTTTTTGACGGTTTTTGTTCTTTTGATATGTGACAGATATTGCAAGTGTGAGATGCCTTACAACCCTGATGACTTAATGGTTCAGTGTGAAGGCTGCACTGATTGGTAAGCTTTATTTCATTGGAAGCACTTTCTTTTTTCAACTTTTATGTTTATTGCTGAAAGATCTTTCATGAGATAGCTGGAGTTTAAAAAAAGTCTTTGATAAAACAATAGACATTTTTCCCAAGGTAGGTAAATAAGGACATAATCAATATATGTATTGCGTATTTTGAAGGAATACCTATTTAACCAAGGACTTTCTAGATTAGTTAATAGAGGATGACTAGATTGATTCAAGAGACGGACAGATAAGAAGAGGAAAAAGAGAACTATAAGTCTAAGGATTTAATCTAATCCTTGATTGGAACTTGTTTCTAGTAGTGGAAGTCTTGTATTTTATGTCTTCCCTTGTGAACAATATATCAGCATAGTTTTTTAACTTTGTGTTTGTCTACTTAGTGATTTTTGTTTAGGTGCTATATATGTTGTTGAAAGTAACATAATGTTTAAAATTCGCAAATATACCATCTGCTGCAAGGTATCTTGGATGTTGTATATACTACATGTCGAGGAGCGACAGAATGGATGAAAGAGGTCAAACATAGCTGCTAATAATGTTGTAACTAGAACAAAAGGTGATGTTAAAATTATGCTTAGCTACAATCTTGAGGATGGTTCTCCCGAAACAAAGCAGGTGGTATAGAATAAAACTAATGGCAATTGAAAGTGCATGTAGTGCATGTTTGTTTCTGTCCATTTTTGTTAGAATGTTTTCCCTTGTTTACTAAGGGAGACTGTTCCTTCACCTTATTGAATTTGTTTATGCCTCTTTAACCTTGTTCATTCCTATCACGCTTTATTTTATGTTTTTTTAAGTATCTGCTTTGCTGTTTTAGCTTTTGCGCATAATCTCTTTTTATCAATTTCTGAATAAGCTACTAATCGTTTAAGTGATAAGATCATGTACTGTGTCAATGCTTCACTTAGTTCTGAGTACCAATGTGTACTATTGTCATCTCTTGTAGTGGATTTTTTTTTATCAACTTAACAAGATTTTGTATATCACCCAAGTCTCATTAATGGTTTATGAGCTTTCATCAAAAAAGTAAAATAAAATAATGGTTTATTCGCTTTATTTGCTCAGTGTTTATTGTTGTTCTAATTTCTGCATGTCACTTTGTTTTATCAACTTCTGAATAATCTCTCTCTCTTATTAAGTAATTCATCATGTGTGGAGACTGCAATCTTCACTTTAGCCCTAAACTTGTTGAATTTTTATCGGCATTATAATTGCAGACATACCCAGATTTTTTTTGCATTGGTTGCTATCTCCTGACTTCATTGTTTATGGAAAGCCTATATCCTCTTCATCCTGACAAGGATATAAGAAAATTTATTCTCTTTCTCGATGATTGTGGCAGTAGGTTTCTTATTTTAACTGTTAAACCATTTACAAAGTTCTTTGCAGCTATCATTTAGACCTAGGATAACTTTGGTCGATTAAATTATAAAAGATTTGATAGATACAAGATACTTCTCCAACTTCCTTCAATTGAGCTGAATGAAAATGTTGGATATAGGTAGAAGAACCCAAGTAATTTGGTAGTGTGGCATTGTTGTATAAGTTGATCCCATATCATTGTCATTTCACGTTTTTTCATCATTTGTTGCTTTAAATGTAACTTCGGTTCCATTTTAAGCTAAGCTAGTTAAATGTTTTCAAGCATGCATTACTTTTCTCCTTCTCGATAACACCTTAATAGAACAACATAGCCTCAGTCCCAAATTAATTGAGGCTCTATAACAACTTAATGTATTAATCTATTATGTTGTTGTTACAACAACAACAACAACAACAACAACAACAACAACAACAGTGCCGCAGCCCCAAATTAATTGAAGTCGGCTATATGGTCAAGCTCTTCCATTGTGGTCGATTTAATGCAATTTATGGTGAGCTTTCCAAACCGTTCAAATCCCTTATAATTAATGCATCCCAAGTTAACTTCGGTCTACCCCTACCTCGTCGAATTTCTTCAGTTTCTATTACGTCAAGTTTTCTAGTGGGAGCATCTGTAGGTCGTCTTTGCAAGTGACCAAACCACCGCGACCGCCCTTCCCTAATCTTTGAGTTAATTGGTGTTACTCCTACTTGTCTTTGGATTTTTGTATTTCTTATTCTATCTTTACGAGTTTTACCATACATCCACCTAAGCATCCTCATTTCCGTTACATTCATTTTATGTAATTGTTGTTGCTTTACCGCTCAACATTCATTTCCATAGAGCATAACTGGCTTAATTGCAGTCCCATAAAATTTTCCTTTTAACTTGGTAGGCATATTTTTATCATATATCACACCTGTTGCACTCCTCCATTTCTTCCATCCAGCTTGAATTCTATGTGTGACATCGTTCTCAATATTGTCATCATTTTGTATGATTGATCTTAGATATCCAAAGTGTTTCACCTTAGAAACTTCTTCTTTCCCTAGTTTTACCACTCCTTTAATCTCTATGTCTCGTATTTTTAAACTTACAGTGCATGTATTCGATCTTCGTCTTACTCAACTTAAAGCCTTTAGATTCTAATGTATTCCTCCAAAGTTCTAATTTCCTATTCACTCCATCTCTTGTTTTGTCTACTAAGACAATATCATTTGCAAATAACATACACCAGGGTATATCCTTTTGAATATGCCTAGTTAGTTCATCCATAACTAGCATAAAGAGATATGGGCTTAAAGCCGATCCTTGATGTAGTCCTATCGTAATGGAAAATTCTTTTGTAGTTCCTCCGAATGTCTTTATATTAGTTACTACTCCCTCATACATATCCTTAATTGTGTCTATGTATTTAGCATGCACCCCTTTTCTTTTTAGAACCCACCAAAGAACATCTCTATGAACCATATCATATGTTTTTTCTAAATCTACAAATACCATATGAAGATCCTTTTTCCTTTCTCTATATTTTTCCATCAATCTTCGTACAAGGAAAATTGCCACCATAGTTGACCTTCCAGGCATGAAGCCAAATTGATTATTTGATATTGTTGTTTCTCTTCTTAGTCTATTGCCAATTATCCTCTCCCAAAGTTTCATAGTATGATTCATAAGTTTAATTTTCCGGTGGTTTGAACAACTTTAAATGTCTCCTTTGTTTTTTAAGATTGGTGCAAGTGTGCTTCTTCTCCAATCTAATGACATCCACATTGATTTTAAAATTTTGTTGAAAAGTTTTGTTAACTAAGTCAATCCAATTTCGTCTAAGCATTTTCAAACCTCTATGAGTATTTCATCTGGGCTATATGCTTTCCCTATTTTCATCTTTTTCAATGTCACTTTTACTTCAATAACTCTAATATTGCGTGTATAGTTTACATTTCTTTCCTGGTGTGGGTTTTCATCTACTATGATATCAACTTGGCCATCATTAAATAAACTATTGAAGTAACTTCTCCATCTCTCTTTAATATCATCTTCACTCATTAAAACATTTTGATTTTCGTACTTAATAAATCTTACATGGCTTAGGTTTTGTTTCTTTTTTATCTCTTAATTTGGTTAGCCTTTAAATATATTTTTTGCCATCTCTATTACCTAACTTTGTATATATATCTTCCATGAAGTTTGTTTTAGCTTGACCAACTACTTTTTTAGCTTGTTTTCTAGCTTCTCTATATTGATTGTACGCATCTTCATATTGACACATAGGTATTTTCCTATATATCTCTCTTTTAGTCTTAATTGTTTTTTGGACATCCTCGTCCCACCACCATGTTTCCTTCTTTAGTGGTCCTAAACTTTTAGATATACTTAACACGTTTAACACTACCCTCCTTATGCAACTACTCATTTCTAGCCACATTGTATTAGCATCTAAATCAATATTCCAAATGTTTTCTTTTAGTAGTTTTTCTCTAAACTCTACTTGTTTAGTATTTTTTTAAGTTCCACCACTTTATTTTAGGGTCCTTGTCTCTTTTATTCCTATTAAGTCGTCGTTTTAGTTTAATATCAAGTACTACTAACTTATGTTGGTAGTAAGCTCTTCACAAGGTATTACTTTGCAGTCTCTACATATTTTTCTATCTATTTTTCTTGTTAGAATAAAATCTATTTAACTCTTGTTAGTCACACTAGTAAAAGTAATTGTGTGCGACCCACTTTTCCTAAAACTAATTTTGCTAAAACAAGATCATACGCTGAAGCAAATTCTAAGATTGATTTTCCTTTTTCATTTCTAGTACCATAACCAAAACCTCCATGCACTCTCGATTCCATCATTACTTTCTCCCACATGCCCATTTAAATCTCCTCCAATAAAAACCTTTTCATCTAATGATATATCTTGCATAAATCCATCTATGTCGTCCCAAAATTTGCGTTTGATGCTCTCGTTCAATTCTACTTTTGGTGCATGGGCGCTAACTATATTAATTTTTTTGTCTCCAATAATTAATTCAACTAGGATCAATCTATCTCCTATTCTCTTAACCTTTACGACCTTATCCTTATAATCATTATCCACAAGAATTCCTACTCCATTGCATTTTCTATCTATACCAATGTACCACAGCTTTAACCTAATGTTTCCTATTTCTTTAATTTTTTCTCCTACCCATTTGGTCTCTTGAAGGCAAGCAATATTGACTCTCCTTCTAATCGTAGTATTAACTAATTTCATTGACTTCCCTGTAAGTGTTCTTATGTTCCATGTCCCTAAACGAATTTTTTCTTCCTTTTGTGTTTGTTTTCCTTTTCTATTTCTAATTCTATTTTGTCTAAACGATTTAGTTTCATTATCTATGGTTTTGTTTTTGTTTTGTTTTCGTGCTCGTTTTGAACTAACTTCTTTACCCACACTCGTCCTCTATGTGGGAACCCTTACTCATTTATCTTCACATCTAAGCGACAATGTGAAGGGACTAGCTTCTTTATCCACACATGTCCAATGTGTGGGAACCCTTGCTCATTTTTCACGACACCCGGGTTCCAATGGAAGCGCGTTGATCCATTTCATGAAGAGTGACAAAAGTATTACACTGGTTGTCAACCTATCGCAACCCTCATCCACTTTCCAAGAATGGAAACTAGGTTTGGGGCCTCCCTCCCCATTTTTCGGGTATAAAAAAATGGGTTTGGGACCTCCCTTACCCATCGGGTGTTGGAATCCTCCTCCTTTATCCGGACTTGGGACCGGCTATGCAGCGCACAAAGTGTATTACATAGGTGGATTTATTATGTTGCTTGTTAGAATTTTTAAATTTGAGTGGCCTTAATATCGCTTTATGGATTAACACAAATGCAACTACGTTACTATTTTTTCTTATTTCTTTTTTGTGTTGTACTGGTTGCAACCGCATATAGGTTCTTTGGTTATCAAAATGGTAGTAGGGGGAACTAGTCTTTGAAATAGGTCTTGGATTACTTTTTTTTGGTTGGCATTTGAAATGTGTACTGGACATATGTATGTTTATATTAGGAGTATTCTGTTTCTTCTAATTCCACGGTTTCTTCCTGTGTGTGTTTTATGATGGTGCTGCATGTGGGCAGAAGTGTTAAAGTTGTTTGATATCCATTTCTTTTTACTGCTCTACTTGATACCTATTGCTTTTAGATAGAATATTTATGTATTGAATCTTGACACACATGGATCAAGGTATCATTTGACCACGGGAAACATTCATAGAGAAAATTAGATACCATGGGAAACAATCGTAGAGTAAAGTAGCATGATGGCAATGGGAGATAATTGTGAGGGGCTAGAAAGAAGTGATTTGGTATGGATTGGCAAGGTTATACTTATACATAGACAAAGGATATTGAAGTATTTCTTCACACAGAAGGAGCTGAATATGAGACAACACAGATGGTTGGAGTTCTTGAAGGACTACGACTTTCCCTGGAGTATCACCAAGGAAAAGCAAATGTAGTCGCAGGCGCGCTAAGTAAGAGACCGACTAGAGACGGCGAGATTGTCAGATGTCACCTGGAGAGACTTCTTTTTTTAGTAGAATAAGTTATTTGAGCTCTTAAGTCTTCCTCAAGCCACCCAAAAGCCAAAGCACAGCACTGCACTCAGCAAATATTGTTGTGTGCCTGGTGTATCTCTTTCAAAGAGGTAAAATCTAATGGGTGCTGATTCTTGACTTTAGAATAGCTTCACCTTTTACCTCAAATTTTTTCTCTCAATAAAAAAGAAGTCAAAGCATGATGCTGCACCGTGCAAATGTTTCTATGTGCCTAGTGTCACTCCTTCAAAAATCTTGATGCAGCATATCTAACGGATATCCATTGCAAACTTGGATTAGCTTATTTAATTCAAGTACCATTTTTCATTTGTTCCTTACTTTTGGGTGCAAGAACGACACCTAGATTCTTTGAACTTCCTCAAACCTCCATTTGTTAAATCATGTAATTGAAAATTTTACAGAAATTCTATTTAAGTTAACAAAATTTGAGATAAATTTAAAAATATATTGGTTATGTGATTTAAAAATGTATTGGCTATGTATCTATAATTTGTTGAGGTATATAACTGTGATTTGATGTTGTTTAGCACTTGGTTTTTTAGAGAGGGAATAGAATATTGCATTTCATTTTGAAGAATATATGTGTAAGGTTTAACTGTTCTAAGACGAACCACTTTTGCCTTTCCAGGTTTCATCCAACTTGTATAGAGATGACTGCAGAAGATGCTAAGAAACTAGAGCACTTCTTCTGTCATAGCTGTGCCCCTCAGGATGATAAAAAGATACTGAATCATATGGCTTCCAAAATATCAGATATGAAGGTACAACTTTCTGTAATTGATCAAGAAGTTTTAACCACATATGCTTTAGTGTTTATCTCTGAGACGTTTGATTTATTCTATTCTGTTGTCTAGTATCAATTGCTCACGTGCTAATTCATGAAACATGTTTGTTACAAGCCCTAGCATCCGGTGGGCTCTCCAATTTTTCTCAGCTATTGATCGTGTTCCTTTATACTGGCATTTAAGTTTCTTGGTCCCTTCTATATTATCTTTATTTCTTCTAGTGCTAATTTGAGAAGAGTTATAGATTATTTACCTTGAGTTTTAGCTTGGCTTTTTTAGGCAAAGTCAATATTTTGATCCTTGATTGGAATAACTATTTTCAGGCTGATGCTGGGGAGATGTCTTTGTATAAAGATCTATAATACAATGACAAACAAGATAGCCATGTTTTTAAACGCACTCTCAATTGCGGCCTTCCTATAGACAGTTTTATGAGGCTCCAAGTATAATTATACTCCTAGGGGAAAAAAAAAAGAAAAAAAGAAAAAGAAAAAGGAGAATAATTTGACTTTTGCTTGGAATTTGATATTCTTTGTCAAATTAGTATGCCGACAAATATGGCTTGGTTATGTTGTTTCTTCTTACTTGATTTGCCATGAAATCTTTAAGATGCCCTCTCTTTAGGAAGGGAAGATACACGTCATGTTCGACATGCAACTAGTGTTCATAATTTGTAGTGAAAATCTGGAAATCAATGTTGTAGCCTTCAATTTCTATTGTTTTTATTGTTACGTTGTTGGCAAAGATTGCCATTTGACATTCCACAAAATCTATGGCCATTTTGCATATGGAAAAAAGGTTCAGTGTAACACTTCTGATACACTTTTACAGAATTTTTGTTGTCAGATTGAATTATGCTTCAAGGTGCTTGCACGCCCATCTCTATGAGCGTTCAAATGAGGCTTTTTCAAGAACTGTTTAGAAAACATGTATATATCAAAAGTATGCCACTCGATCATTTTCCTACAGTATATACCTTCTAGCTTCTGCATGACAGTTTTCCTTCTCAAACATGAAACTACTGTATTTCTTGTTCCCTAAATGGAGGTGGTGCACTCAGGGGTTCAGTATGTGTAGAGCATATTCAATCTCCGGTTTTGGTCTATAATACTAACACGAGACATCTCTTGGTGATTTTCAGGTTGATACCAAACGGCGCAGGCGGTAGTTTAGTAATATGGGCGGTTATACAGACATGAAGAAAAGTTATACAGGGAAGGAATGCATGAGAAAAACTAGAATTTATAAAGAGTGTCTCTCATGTGGTCTGGTAGGGGAGCGGTACAAACCGATTGAAAAACACTTGCTTTCCCAACTTGGTTTTGGGGCTCATGTAAAATAATGTCTTTCCCATTGTCATGTTTTTTGTTTTTGTTTTTTTTGTTTTTCTCATTTTTAGAGGGTCAAATGAAGTGCCTTTCTCTTGTAAATAGTTTTTCAATATCATGATGAATGACTAGAGTCCTTTTCCTAGCCACTTGAAAGGTCCGTTTCTTGTTCCATACATGACACTGATCAAACTCCAATTTCACACTAATCAAACTCCAATTTCTCTGCAAGCCCACATTTCTAAATGTATATATATATATATATATTTATATATATACTACAAGTATTTTTGTGATCGAGAGAATAGAAGTGATATCGTGATATTTGATCGGCACGTGTGACATCCAACCTCAAACTCCCACGTGGCAACGCACACTCCACAACAAAATCAAAAACTCCCCCAACAATATCTCCCATTCTCCCCTCCCCACCAAACTCTATCCACAATCTTCTCCTCCGCCGCCACCCCCTCTCTCCCCGGCCAAAATAACCACGCATCACTATGACCCAAACTTAAACCAACAATAACCCCCAGAAAAAATGGCGAAAATGGCCCTCCTCCCCCAAATCCCCACCACCTTCCTCTCCCCTAAGAGCCCTAACTTCCCAAATCTCACGACCAGCAACAAGAAGAACAAGAACAAAGCCTATTTGAAGAAGCGAGCCAATCTCCTCCGGTGCTCCGCCCCGGACAAGCACCAGCACAACCCAAACGCGTCACCCCAGCCATCCTGGAGCGATGAGTCGACGGAGCTGCCGCTGTTCCCACTCCCGCTGGTCCTGTTCCCGGGCGCGATCCTGCCCCTCCAGATATTCGAGTTCCGGTACCGCATCATGATGCACACGCTCCTCCACACCGACCTCCGCTTCGGGCTGATATTCTCGGACTCCTCATCCGGCACGGCCGACGTGGGCTGCGTCGCTGAGGTGGTGAAGCACGAGCGCCTGGTGGACGACCGATTCTTCCTCATCTGCAAGGGGCAGCACCGGTTCCGCGTCTCCAAGCTCCTCCGCACCAAGCCCTACCTCCTCGCCCAGGTCGACTGGCTCGAGGACCGCCCCCCCACGCGGACCAATAACGACGAGCGTGATGATGACCTGGAAAGCTTGGCCGGTGACGTGGAGACTTACATGAAGGACGTGATTAGGTTGTCCAACAGGTTGAATGGGAAGGCGGAGAAGGAGGCGCAGGATCTGAGGAGGAATCTGTTCCCCACGCCCTTCTCCTTCTTCGTGGCCAGCACTTTCGAGGGGGCTCCCAGAGAGCAGCAGGCGCTGCTTGAGTTGGAGGACACCGCCGCGCGCCTCAGGAGGGAGAAGGACACCTTGAAGAATACCTTGAATTACTTGACTGCTGCTTCTGCTGTCAAGGATGTCTTCCCTTCGTCTCCTTCCTCTTCTTCATCATGAGTAAGGGAGGAGGGATCCATATTGTACATTACCAATGTCTTATTTCATTTTCATTTTCATTTTGCACCATCATATATATACATATATGAATGAATGCGATGAGATTGTGATCTCCTCATTAATAACTGTCTCTTCTCTGTTGCTTATATGGTGGATAGTGGATGCTGGATGCTGGATGGTGGATGGTGGATGCTGGGTCATCTATGGATTTCCAAATTCAAAGAAACTTATTGGCGTCTCTGTTTGGGTTTTGACGTAGAATTATTATGATCATTAAGAGATTCAGTCGATTCAATAGAAATGGAAGAGATTGGCTCTAGTAGGGGTACATGTATTTGAAGAAAAAAATGGTATGGAAATTAAGCTCGGCATGAATTGCACTAAGTTGAGGAGCATAGTGGATGACTTCCTACAACTCTCAATCCATTAACTCGGACTATGGTACTAGTTAAGGTTGCTAGTAGCACTGAAGGGATTGTTGTTACATTATTTTTGCTTAATTTGGATTTTTGTAACATTAATTCCTTATACAATATGAGTAAAGTCTCGTTCCTATATAAAAAAAAAAAAAAAAAAAAAAAAAATAACAATAATTTTGCTTAATTTGGGTGTGCCGGACTAGTGTTGGCTTTGATGCCCCCATCACCTTTGTGTTCCAAATCAATAGGCAACAACAGCGTATAATTGAACTCAAAACTGAATTTTATTTGTAAACTTGTCACTTGAGCGAATGGTGAGGATTGACCCTGTACAATGTCGAAAAAGAGAGAAGCAACACATGGAAGTTGTTGGGTTTTAGGGTTCATGCGCAGCGGAGATTACAAAACAATTTTGAGAAAAACTCTAACAGGATCCGAATCTGATTCCATTAAAACATGTTTAAACTATGAAAATTTAATCATACCTCAGTCGCAATGTACCTTTCTGAAGGTTAATTGATCTCTAAGGCGCTGCCAACAACGAACGCCCTCTATCAGCAGTCCACACACGAACGGCGGCCGAGATTTGAAGTGCTAGCTTCGAGAGAATACCAAACCTTTTGTTTCTCTCCAAAACGATCCAGAGCATACCAAAAACCTGTAAGTCGTTTCTTAAAACGAAAATAGAGTTTCAACCCTTTTTTAATCTTTCGTACTTGTATTCTAACTCAAAGCGTCTATTTATACAACCCTTGTATATAGACGGTTAAGTAAATTACACATATACCCCTACTTAAAGAAGTATAAGTGTAATACACTACAAGGACGTTTCTGTCATGAATTTTATCATATAAAATTCATTTTTCTGAACCATCTTAAATCTCGCAAAACCATTCTCGTGTGCGACCCAATAGGCTCATACAACGTTGGCCAGTGTACCAAAACACATTTTGGTATACAAGTCATAAGCGGCCTCTAGCAAGACATTATGACTATCCAAGTTGTACGAATATCAAATCGATACAACCTAATCAATAGTGTATATAACATCCTTTTGTCACACGATATCCTTTTGATCAAACAAAAGGCATGGAATTGTCATCCAACATGTTCAATCGTACTAGTCTCGATTTCTAGGAAGACTGAAAACATCTAAGTGACATTGATCAATATCAATTTACTTAGACTAGGCCTTTTAACAGTCTAACACATCGAGGGATCCACTGGATATCTCTCTTTATATGAGAGGGACAAATTCTATCTCGATTACACAACTTCACCACATTATTCACACAGTAACCAATCGCGACCTTTATAATCGTCCGGTTAAAGACAACGTTTGATTGCGTCAAATAACTGTATTCCTAATGTTGAAGTCTTTGGTAATCTCAAGTCAGAGGACTGAAAAATATACCTATTGTGGCGGCCCCAATTTTCCACATTGGTCCGCCACGGGAGGCCATGCGGGCCCACAACTGACCACTCAACCGCCAGCTGTGTCCCACGCCCAGTTATCCATTATCAATCAATTTCCTGTTAACTTTAGTTCCTCTAATATCATTTATCCTTAAATCATGCCCTTTAATATCATTTAACCATAAATTACGCAGCGGAAGATTATGCAGCGGAAGTCTCAAATCATTAAATGATACCAAATGTAACAAGTCTAAATATCAATTAATCTAATGTGGAAACCATACCAAAATGTAGTCCCCAAATATAAATCAAGTGTCATCCTCAAAGTCATAAACAAACTAAAATATAACTCTCACAACCCAAACCCAGCATAAAACAAATACATACATACATACAACAGGCGTATAAGAGGAGTAGTTCACGTCTTGATCCACGAGATAATCTTTACGTGTCTCCTTGTCCCCGCACTTATCAAATCCCGCACTCAAATCACCCAACACATACGGTGACGAGTCCAAAGTGAGTAAACTCCCAAAGAAAATCATCGAGTAAATAATAACGATTCGAAGCCAATAACTAACGTTAGCTACACAAGCAAAGAGTACGGGCAGCCATAAAACCCTGCATGTGTAGGTAACAAGCATGCAAGATGATCAACGAATAATCATGATGTCAACAATATGCTCTACAACAATTACGATAAAACAAGACAAGAGTAGAATGCAATCTCACATACTATATCATACTTCGTCAATCCGAGCGCCCAGAGGAAACACATCACATCTTGGATCCACCCGGACCACTAACGGTGACAGGAACAAATCACAGATCCACCGAACACGTGCACCCTACGGCTCGGGTCACAATCCACCGGCGGCGCAAGTACACGTGCTACAATCTAGCATGCTTGATTACGTGCCACAATCGTCCCGAATAAACTTCGATAGTGAAAACAAATCCAACACCAACCAATAACCAGACCAACACATGATCACTATGAATATGAATAGCAACAACAACATTATATGCAAGAATTGAAAGAATTAAATACTCCAGATGTGTTGCTGTTGGGGTTTACGCACCTATACCGCACTCCGATTACCTGAAACTCAAATCCCAGTCCGATTCCTCCAAATCCCCGACTCCAATTACTATTTCGAGACTCCTGGAATTCATTTGTGAGGTTTAATGATCAATTAATGGGTTCATAATGTTAGTTTGACTCATTTTCTCATTTTCCAATTTTTGAGAGTCCAGTGAACAATTAGCGCGCTAATGAGATCAATTAGCACGCTAATTGATCTCAATCACTGTTCATTATTGTCTTCAATCAGCGTGATTAGCGCGCTAATTTCTCCAATTAGCGCGCTAATTGCTCGCTGTCCAGAAAATTTCCAAATTTAACATTTTGACTATCCAAACACCTCACAACCCATAAATTTAATTCCCATACTTCCATAAAACGTCAATTACCTCAATTACACTATTTAAACAAAAATTACCATTTTCAAACCCATTCATTAAAATCACTAAAAATGGTATTAAATCATAGAGCAATTAAAGATGATTGAGGATCTAACCTTGGTTTGTTGATTCCCCACTCACAAAGCCTTCAAATCCTCAAATAAACACCTCAAACCCTCTTTCTTTCTTCCATTTTCGTCCAAGAGAGAGAGGAGAGAGAAAATGACCAAAAGTGTAAAAAATCACACTTATATATACATCATTTCATCTCAAATCAAATACAAATCTCAAGATTTGTTTTAAGGGCCAAGATGAAGTCAAATGGTCCCATAAAATGCCAAAATTGACCTCATACCCCTTTCCTTGTCTTATTCAAATGGCATCAATTATTTGTTCTCCCGGGCGTTCCAATACCCGACTCCGAACCTCGCCCGGTGTCGTTCGCGCACAACGACGGTACCGACCGTCTTAACATCATTTATAATGAATTATTTAATAAATTTTATTATTTATTGGGTGTACCTAATCCCCCGTCCTAGTGCATTTGTGGCGGCCCCAATTTCCCAGGGGTCGCCTGCAATGATGATACCTCTCCATTTATGCTCAAGTACCTGCCACGTTACTCATCCATCCACCTCAGCTATCAATCTTAAATTTTATGTCATTTAGTTCAATTAATTATCAATTTACAGTGGAAGACCTTAATACTGTCAAATTACCCCAAAATAGTATTGTTTAGTTCACCTACAGTGGAATCCCGAACTGTACATGCATACATGCGATTAACTAAAACTGTGTTATACACAAGTACAGTAATAACCAGTTTTCCCATCCCAAAATACTACAA
Source organism: Stephania japonica (assembly GCA_039657345.1). NCBI lineage: Eukaryota > Viridiplantae > Streptophyta > Magnoliopsida > Ranunculales > Menispermaceae > Stephania > Stephania japonica. The sequence continues at coordinate 7,772,859 of CM077559.1, read as the reverse complement.
AATATCAAAATCATATATGTACCAAATACACGTACTAGCAAGTCTTGAAGTGGTAAGTCGATGTAATCGCCAACGACCTCCTTACCCTGCACGGTACTAGGATCCGCACTCGGTTATCACAAAAACCAGATAACGAGTCCAGTAAGTAAAACACCAAGGAAAACCACCAGGCATTTCAATTTAAGGATATAAATGGAAACCAATAAGCAGTGTTAAATAATCATGCAATAATCAAGGAAATAATGCAGGCAACTGCTCAAAAGGGAAAGCATGAATATCAACACAAAGATAACAAATGGGTGTGCAATGAATACCGCCAGTGAAGCTAGGATCAGTGGCCCGGTCATACTCTACTCCAATGACCCCGCTGACTGTATCCTAGTCACCAAATATATTTGAGAACAACAAACCCCACACACCGGAAACAGCCGAAACGTTACCGTTCCCATCACAATCGAATTTAGATTGCCAAAGAAATAAAGTTCAATGAATAGAATAAGTAAATGCAATAGTGGTGTTCAATTGGGTTTTACATACCTCAATTCGCACTCCAACAACCCCGTTCTAGCTCCAATAACACCCGACAAGTCAAATTATTACCCCAAATGTACCTAAGATTATTTATCATTAAATTAGCTTCAATTTGACATATTATGTCAATTTTACATTTTTCGAGGCGAAAACCCCGGTATAAAGTCTTCCCCGACTTTTGAATTTCTCATTTTCTATATAAAATCCTCAATTTCTATTTATTTGGTCGAAATACTATTTTTCCATATTTTTCCCTATTTTTCTGAATTTTCTTTTCCATTTTTTCCTCTTTTTCCTTTTTTTTTTCTCTTTCCCTGAACCGGGCCGAACCGGGTTCGACTCAACCAAGCCGAACCGGCCCGGCTCAACCAAGCCCAATCGGCCCGGTTCGGGAATCATCTTCCCCACCTCAAGAACAGAGCAGATGCTCTTCTTTTTTTTTTTCTTTCGATTCTCCATCGATTCTTCCTTCCTTCCTCTCTCCTTCGTCAATGGAATTAGGGGGTGGAGAGCCTTCCTCGACCGGTTCCAATTCTCGGCCATGGCGGAGCCATGGCTGAGCTCACCACCTCCACCACCACAACTGACCACAGTTTGGGCAATAAACAACAACACCACAAACACAACCAAAAACCACAAACTCACCTCGAGCTCTCCTTCTCTGCCTCTCCTTCTCGTCTGCTCCTCGGTTTCTCTCCCTCTTCTTCTCTCGTTCTCTCTATTTTTTTTTCTTCCTCCTCTTCTTCGATTTATCGAGAGAAAGAGAGGGCGGTGATGGGTTATTATTTTTTTTCAGGTAAAATGACCATTTTGCCCCTCATGTCTATCTCCTTCATTTACAACTTACATACCCTTTTTGGTAATTTTGCATTTCCATTTTATTTTCTGATTTAATATATATATATATATATATATTAATTCACCTATATATATATAAATATATACCCTCACCTATATTTTCGCATTTAAAATTCTGTCGTGCGCGCCAACGAGTATACTCGGGCGTGCACACTACCGTACCCCTTACGTGTGTTGACCACGACTAAACCCCGGCTCTCAATCTCGCCCGGTCAAATATTTACAAACACACACCTGTGATGATTAATACCGTAATAATAAAATAATATCAACCCATCACAAAATTCACAACCAACATACACACCGTCAAATCTCCTAATTTCAAAACCCGGCCTAATCCCTACGCGGCGTCCACATATCATCCGAGCTGGCGTCCAAATCTGAAATAATTATAACAATTAATGGCGTTAATACATAACGGCCGTCACAATTCTTCCCAACTAAAAGAATTTTCGTCCCGAAAATTAAATTAATGTAAGACTTACCGTGAAATAGCTGAGGATAACGATCCCGCATGGTCGATTCCAACTCCCAGGTAAGTCCTTCCGTACCATGATGCTGCCATCGTACGAGAACCTTAGGTATATCCCTATTCCTGAGAGTTTGAACCTTACGATCCAATATAGCTATTGGTCGTTCCTCGTAAGTTGTGTTAGGTTGAATCTCAACCTGTTGCACATCAACCATAGGTCGTGGCCCTGTCCTAGCCAATCTCAACATCGAAATGTGAAACGTAGGATGAATCCCTGATAATTCCACCGGTAAATCCAACCTATACCCCACACGACCAACTCGCTCTACAACTCGATATGGTCCAATAAATCTTGGCGCTAGTTTCCCTTTAATCCCAAACCTCTGCTGTCCTTTCCAAGGAGAAACCTTCAAATAAACTATGTCGCCAACCTCGTAGCTCAAATTTTCGTGGTATCTATCCACATATTTCTTTTGTCTATCTTGCGATGCTCGAAGCTTCAGCCGAATCTGTCTAATCTTCTCTGTGTGATCAACAACTATCTCTGGCCCCACGGCAATCGTATCCTCTCGGCTCTGCCCAACACGCTGGTGATCTGCGGGCCTCCCATGAGTGCCTCAAATGGTGGCATACCAATACTAGCCTGATAGCTGTTGTTATAAGCAAACTCACACAGAGGTAGATAATCCTCCCACGTACCCCAAATTGCAAAATAGAAGCTCGAAGCATATCTTCCAAAATCTCGTATCGGCCTCTCGGGACCGACCATCGATCTGTGGATGATAAGCGACTAAACCGCAACCAAGTGCTAAACCGCTTGCTCGCATCGCCTCCCAAAATCTCGAAGTAAACTGGGATCTCTATCGATACTATGGAAATTGGTACCCCATGTAATCGAACAATCTCCGTTCGAATAATCTCGCTTCAACCGAGTGAACATATAACGCATCGAAATGGGTATAAAGTGTGCCGATTTCGTCGTCGGTCCGTCTATTACCACCCAAATTGCATCATGTCGTCTCGGAAGTTTGTGGTAACCCACTAACAAAATCCATAGTAATATGTTCCCATTTCCACCGAGGAATGGGTAACAATTTGTAACAATCCACCAGGTCGCCGTGTTCTCGCCTTCACCGCCGACATATGTGACATCCCCGAACATACTCTCCAATATCAGCCTTCATCCCTGGCCACCAAAACAATCTCCGTAAATCATGATACATCTTGGTTCTGCCTGGATGAACCGTATAATGGGATTGATGAGCATCCTCCAGTATACCATCCCGTATCTCTGGCACCGCAGGTATCCACAGTCTTCCTCGGTATCGCATGCATCCATCAGATGTTTCCGACCAATCAGTGCACACGGGATCCCATGCCAACCCGCCGAACCGCTCATAGAGCCCATCAGCCCGTTGACACCTGATTACCCGCTCCAGTGACACTGTCGGTACTCTCATCGACCACAAATTCGTACATCACTCATCGATGTACCCTATACCATGCTCATAACCGATGCTATCTCCAACAGTCTCATATGATAATTACTAGTTTGACTGTTGATTTCGCATCTACTCAGAGTATCTGCCACCACATTGGCCTTGCCAGGGTGATATTCAATGGTGAAATCATAATCTTTCAACAACTCTAGCCATCTCCTCTGACGCATATTCAGATCTCTCTGCGTGAAAATATAGCGCAAACTCTGATGATCGGTGTAAAGTATAAATTTCTCCCCATACAAATAATGTCTCCAACCTTTGAGCGCAAAAACAACAGCTGCAAGCTCTAAATCATGTACGGGATAATTACACTCATGTGGTCTTAATTTCCTGGATAAATAAGCCACCGGTCGTCCCTCTTGCATCAGAACACATCCGAGTCCGTTCCTGAAGCGTCAGTGTAAACAGTTAAACTCTTTCCTGCCTCAGGTAACGTCAATACTGGTGCAGAAGTTAACCGCTTCTTCAATTCCAAGAATGCATTTTCACACTCTTCAGACCACTCAAAAGGAACATCTTTCTTTGTTAACCTCGTCATCGGTGATGCAATCATAGAAAAATCTCGCACAAAGCGACGATAATAACTCGTTTAGACCCAAGAAACTTCGTATCTCAAAAACATCTCCGGTCTCTTCCACTCAATCACCGCTCTAACCTTATCTCCTTGTGAGAGATGCCCCGATCGCCGACAACATGTCTTAAGAACTTCACCTCTCTCATCCAGAATTCACATTTACTGAATTTCGCATATAGTCAGTGCTCCCTCAATGTCGTCAACACTGCTCGAAGGTGACTCTCGTGATCCTCTCGCGTTCGGTTGTATATCAATATGTCATCAATAAAAACTATCACAAATCGGTCAAAGTACGGTCTCAGGACTCGATGCATCAAATCCATAAAAACCGCTGGAGCATTCGTCAATCCAAACGGTAACACCGTAAACTCAAACAGTCCATATCTCGTACTGAAAGCAGTCTTCTGGATGTCTTCTTCTCGAATTCGCAACTGGTGATATCCTGAACGTAAATCAATCTTCGAAAAGAACTGTGCACCCTTCAACTGGTCAAATAGATCATCAATCCTCGGAAGTGGGTAACGATTCTTGATTGTTACCTGATTCAACTTTCGATAGTCTATACACATCCTTAATGATCCATCTTTCTTTCTTACAAATAATACAGGTGCTCCCCAGGGTGACATACTAGGATGAATGAATCCCTTCGCCAACAAATCCTCTAGCTGTTTCCTAACCTCTTCCTGCTCTACAGGTGACATCCGGTACGGTCTGCTATAGATAGGTTGGGTTCCTGGTATCAATTCTATAATGAACTCTATCGCTCGAGATGGTGGTAGTCCGGGTAAATCATCAGGAAAAACATCAACAAATTCTCGGACTACAGGTATGTCCTCTATCCGGTAGCCACTCGAGTCTCGAAGCTCAACTATCATTCGCGAACTCCTCCATCTCTTGCGTAGTCGCTAGTCTACCCCCTGGTGATAGGTAACTCGACGCCGTCCCGGTCAATGAAAACTCCATTAAACCAGGAATATTAAACTCTACCCTCTTCCCAAAACAATCTATACGTGCATGGTAAGCTGACAGCCAATCCATTCCAAAAAGTGCATCAAACTCTAAATACTCCAATACTCGTAGATCTACGGTGCAACCGATGTCCCGAAACCTCAACCATGACATCACGAACTATCCGATTAGGGTAAATCTTATCCCCAACAGCTGTGCTGAGAACAAGATGGGTCTCAAGTGTGTGTACATCTAACCCTAACTCCCCAACTAATCGTCCAGAAATAAAAGAAAGAGTACTACCAGAATCAAACATGGCATGTACAAGTCTGCTGTAAATATACAACATACCTTCCACTAGCCGACGAGTAGCTCTGAACTGGCCGTGTGCTAGTGCATGTGCTCTGTCCCTATTGGGACCCCGTTCCGTCGAGGTGATGGTACTCTACACTCCCATCTCAAATGCCCCTGTCGACCGCACCTAAAACATCTCGCGCGGTTCTCGCCTCCTAACCCTTGATCACTAGATCCCCGACCCCGACCCCGGCCACGGTCATCATGATGCCTCTCCCGATGCTTTGCGGCGAGGGTGTCGTTCTTGTTGCTCATTCGGAACTACCGCATGCACAGCCGTCTAACGTCCCCTCTCCACCGCTCGGACGACGTCTATCTCGTCTACCCCGGTCCCGCTCGACCGATCAAAGTGATCTTGCCGTCTCTTCGGCCTCTCGGGTCCGAACGTGAACTCGACCATACCCGTCCCAAGCTCACCCCGATGTCGTAAGTATGTCTCGCGAGCTAATGCCCGATCATAAACCGTCTCGCAATGTCTCGCCTCCACTCGCGACAATAACACCTCCGATCCTCTCATCCAAACCACGGATGAAATAATGAGACCGAAGTCTCTCGCATTTGCCACATCCATGGCATACAGCATAAGATATCTAAATCTATCCATATACTGAGACACTGTCATATTACCCTGTTTCAGACTCAAGAACTGCTCCCTCAATCTCAACTACACCTCCGTGGGAATATATTCATCGAGAAATATCTGCCTAAACTCTGCCCACGTTACTGGTGTAGTATGTGTGTCCGTGTACGTGGTCCACCAAACTGCTGCCTGACCCCTCAAGCAATAGCCGGATATACGTGGCTGGTCTGCCTCCGGTACCTCTAACAACCAGTGTAAATGTCGATGTGTCATCAACCATCGATCGGCAACCTCAGGATCACTAACTCCAGTGAAATATGTAGGGTTAAACCTCATGAAATCTTTCACCATCTTTGCTGCCTCGGACATCCAGCTTCTAGCAGTCGAACCTCCTACACGTTGCTCAGTGGTAGCTGGTATCACCACCGTAGTCTCAGCCGTCGTCCCAAGAGGCTCAGTTCTCTCTCTCTCTGCCTCTATCCCAGCTGCCTGTATGTCATCAACTGGTGCAATCATTGCCGGAGTGGTAGGTGCCACTAACTCAGCAATGGGTGCTACTATTGGTACTTGCAAACTCCGTATGTATTCCATCAGCTCAGCCATTTGAGTCTGGTGTAGTAGCTGCTGATCAGTAACCCTCTGCACCATAGCTCGCAAATCTGCTACCTCCCTACTGGTAAGATCACTCGGCTCCTCAACTTCCTGCTGAGTGGTAGGAGAAGTAGTAGTAGGGGTCTGTCTCTCCATGATGATTAGCATCGATTTGCGCAACCAATTAGCTTCCAATATACGTATGCGCAAAGTACATACTTATATCCAACAAATACATATATCAAATAACAATACTGATTCTACCCACTTCGTTCACTTCCCAACTAAAGTTCTAGGTAGTTCATCGGGTTTCCACATCTAATTTGTTTAAAGTTTATGCTCTTTTTCATTTCTATAATTTACTTCAAGGCCCTATCGACCTTGCTCTGATACCAAGCTGTGGCGGCCCCAATTTCCCAGGGTCGCCCCGTGCAACAGATACCTCTCCAGCCTATGCTCCAGAAGTACCTGCCACGTTACTCATCCATCCACCTCAGCTATCAATCTTAAATTTTATGTCATTTAGTTCAATTAATTATCAATTTACAGTGGAAGACCTTAATACTGTCAAATTACCCCAAAATAGTATTGTTTAGTTCACCTACAGTGGAATCCCAAACTGTACATGCATACATGCGATTAACTAAAACTGTGTTATACACAAGTACAGTAATAACCAGTTTTCCCATCCCAAAATACTACAAAATATCAAAACCATAAATGTACCAGCACACGTACTAGCAAGTCTTGAAGTGGTAAGTCAGATGTAATCGCCAACGACCTCCTTACCCTTGCTGGTACTAGGATCTGCACTCAGTTATCACAAAAACCAGATAACGAGTCCAGTAAGTAAAACAACAAGGAAAACCACCAGGCATTTCAATTTAAGGATATAAATGGAAACCAATAAGCAGTGTTAAATAATCATGCAATAATCAAGGAAATAATGCAGGCAACTGCTCAAAAGGGAAAGCATGAATATCAACACAAAGATAACAAATGGGTGTGCAATGAATACCGCCAGTGAAGCTAGGATCAGTGGCCCGGTCATACTCTACTCCAATGACCCCATTGACCGTATCCTAGTCACCAAATATATTTGAGAACAACAAACCCCACATACCGGAACAGCTTTTAACGTTACGTTCCCATCACAATCGAATTTAGATTGCCAAAGAAATAAAGTTCAATGAATAGAATAAGTAAATGCAATAGTGGTGTTCAATTGGGTTTTACATACCTCAATTCGCACTCCAACAACCCCGTTCTAGCTCCAATAACACCCGACAAGTCAAATTATTACCCCAAATGTACCTAAGATTATTTATCATTAAATTAGCTTCAATTTGACATATTATGTCAATTTTACATTTCGAGGCGAAAACCCCAGGTATAAAGTCTTCCCGACTTTTGAATTTCTCATTTTCTATATAAAATCCTCAATTTCTATTTATTTGGTCGAAATACTATTTTTCCATATTTTTCCCTATTTTTCTCGGATTTTCTTTTCCATTTTTTCCTCTTTTTCCTTTTTTTTTTTTTCTCTTTCCCTGAACCGGGCCGAACCGGGTTCGACTCAACCAAGCCGAACCGGCCCGGCTCAACCAAGCCCAATCGGCCCGGTTCGGGAATCATCTTCCCCACCTCAAGAACAGAGCAGATGCTCTGTTCTTTTTTTTTTCTTTCGATTCTCCATCGATTCTTCCTTCCTTCCTCTCTCATTCGTCAATGGAATTAGGGGGTGGAGAGCCTTCCTCGACCGGTTCCAATTCTCGGCCATGGCGGAGCCATGGCTGAGCTCACCACCTCCACCACCACAACTGACCACAGTTTGGGCAACAAACAACAACACCACAAACACAACCAAAAACCACAAACTCACCTCGAGCTCTCCTTCTCTGCCTCTCCTTCTCGTCTGCTCCTCGGTTTCTCTCCCTCTTCTTCTCTCGTTCTCTCTATTTTTTTTTCTTCCTCCTCTTCTTCGATTTATCGAGAGAAAGAGATGGCGGTGATGGGTTATTATTTTTTTTCAGGTAAAATAACCATTTTGCCCCTCATGTCTATCTCCTTCATTTACAACTTACATACCCTTTTTGGTAATTTTGCATTTCCATTTTATTTTCTGATTTAATATATATATATATATATATATATATTAATTCACCTATATATATAAATATATACCCTCACCTATATTTTCGCATTTAAAATTCCGTCGTGCGCGCCAACGAGTATACTCGGGCGTGCACACTACCGTACCCCTTACGTGTGTTGACCACGACTAAACCCCGGCTCTCAATCTCGCCCGGTCAAATATTTACAAACACACACCTGTGATGATTAATACCGTAATAATAAAATAATATCAACCCATCACAAAATTCACAACCAACATACACACCGTCAAATCTCCTAATTTCAAAACCCCGCCTAATCCCTACGCGGCGTCCACATATCATCCGAGCTGGCGTCCAAATCTGAAATAATTATAACAATTAACGGCGTTAATACATAACGGCCGTCACAGTATTAACTATTCACCGCCCGGTCCGTGCGCCTATACACCCGTCGCGGCGAAACCGCATTACACCCCTCACTCGTTAATGAACAATGTAAACACACATATTGCGATGCCATTTAACTAATTTGGACCTATACATCGCAACTTCACCACCAGAGCACACAAAACGGACTGTAAACCCTATCCGGTCGTGCTCCGTCTTCACCATGGGACCCACGAACGTCCCCGCTGGCGTCCACGTCCGCAATTTCCTCATCAATAACGGCCATTGAAAATCGGGTCGTTACACCTATCATGAGAAACAACTATGACTTAATCCATGTGATGTTCTCATAGCGGGTCGTTCCAGTACTTTGTTCCCTAACAAGTACTCATGATCTTGATTCGTATTTCTATACGTATGATCATCGTATGATCATCAATCAAGACTCACACTAGTCTTAATTCATTATAGTTCCCAAGTATAATAATCACTAGGGACATTTAGGATATTTCTGTAAATACCTATGGATCTTATTATAATGTAAACATGCAAATCAATTATAATAAACAAAGAAATGAAATCCTCTATTTTATTAACTAAAATGTATTCATAAAGATCGTTAATGGATTGACCTATGGCACATTTTCCAACATCTCCCACTTGCTCTAGGGCCAATCATTCATGCATCTAATGCCTAATGATCTAACATGACCATCATGTTTCGCTTGTGGAAGAGCCTTTGTCAATGGATCCGCAACGTTGTCTTTCAAGTAGTACACCGCAAATCTTTACGTCTCCCCTCTCAATAATTCTCTCGATGAGATGAAAACGCTTCGAGTATATGTTTGGATCTGTGGTGTGATCTAGGTTCCTTGGCCGTGCTATTGCCCCGTTATTATCACAATACAAACAAACGGGGTTAGCAATACTTGGAACCACACCTAGTTCATAAATGAACTTTTTGATCCAAAGCGCCTCCTTTCGCAATATACTAGAACACGTTGTAGAATCGCCACGCTCTTGCTTCGAACTTTTTCAAAACCATCGCACCCCCATTCAAAGTAAACACATATCCAGACTACGATATAAAATCATCTATATCAGTTTGAAAACTTGCATCTGTGTAACCATTTACAACTAGATCATTTTCAAAAGCTCCATAGACCAAGAATACTTCCTTAGTCCTTCTTAAGTACTTAAAGATGTTCTTTACTGCTATCCAGTGACTCTCACCTGGATCTGACTGATATCTGCTTGTAGTGCTCAAAGCATACGATACATCAGGCCGAGTGCATAGCATGGCGTACATGATAGATCCAATAGCAGATGCATATGGAATCTTATTCATACGGTCTCGCTCATCATTTGTCCTAGGACATTGATTCTTGCTAAGACTTATGCCATGAGACATTGGCAAAAATCCTCTTTTAGAGTCTTGCAAACTAAACCTATTCAGTACCTTGTCTATGTAAGCACTCTGAATTAGACTGATTAGCCACTTAGATCTATCCTTATAGATCCTTATCTCTAGGATATAGACTGCATCTCCTAAGTCTTTCATTGAGAAACACTTCCCTAACCAAGACTTGACACTCTGCAATGTTGGGATGTCATTTCCAATGAGTAATATATCATCAACATACAATACCAGAAAAACAACTACACTCCCACTGACCTTCTTGTATACACAAGGCTCATCTTCGTTCTTAATAAAATCAAAATCTTTGATTGCTTCATCAAAACGAAGATTTCAACTCCGAGAAGCTTGCTTTAATCCATAAATGGATCTTTGAAGCTTGCATACCTTCTTAGAATTCTCAGGATGTACAAAACCTTCAGGTTGTGTCATATACACGTCCTCAAGCAGTTTTCCATTAAGAAATGTTGTTTTTACATCCATTTGTCATATCTCATAGTCATAATATGCAGCAATGGCAATTAAAATTTTTATGGATTTAAGCATGGCTATCGGCGAAAAAGTTTCATCATAATCAACACCTTGAGTCTGCCTGAAACCTTTTGCAACAAGTCTTGCTTTGAAAGTATGCACTTTGCCATCCATGTCAGTTTTCTTCTTGAAAACCCATTTACATCGAATGGTCTTACCACCTTCAGGTAAATCAACCAAGTTCCAAACTTGGTTATCATACATGGATTGCATCTCAGAGTTCATGGCACTTAGCCATTTATCTGAGTCTGGTCCAGACATAGCGTCCTGATAAGTGGTGGGCTCATTTTGATCTATAAGTAACACATCACGACTATCAGTAATGAGAAATCTGAATCTCTCTGGCTCATTTCTTACCCTACCAGATTTACGTGGACCTTTTGTCACTTGCGGAGGTTCAACTGGTTCAGAACGTTGTTGAACTTCCAGTAGCGGTTCAGTGTTTATTTGTGATTCTTGAACTTCTTCAAGATTTATTTCTTTCCCACTAGTGTCTTTTGAAATAAACTGTTTTTCCATAAAGGCACCATACCGAGCAACAAACACTTTCTTCTCGGCGGGATTATAAAAGTAATATCCTTTTGTTTCCTTAGGATACCCCACAAATAAACACTTATCAGATTTAGGTGCTGATTTTTCTGAGACTTGTCGTTTTACGTAAGCCTCACAACCCCAAATCTTAAGAAAAGACAAACTAGGTCTCTTCCTGTACCATATCTCATATGGTGTTTTATCAACCGCTTTAGAAAGAAATCGATTTAGAGTGAAAGCTGCAGTTTGTAATGCATAACCCCAAAAGGATAATGGAAGATCCGCATGACTCATCATAGATCGAACCATATCTAATAAGGTTCGATTTCTCCTTTCGAAACTCCATTCCATTGTGGAGTTCGTTGGTGGAGTCAATTGGGAGACAATCCCACAATTTCTAAGATGATCATCAAATTCTTGGCTTAAATACTCACCACCTCGATCTGATCAAAGTGTTTTGATAGTTTTACCAAGCTGATTCTGCACTTCATTTTGAAACGTTCGAAACATCTCAAATGATTCAGCTTTATGTTTCATAAGATATACATAACCATATCTGCTGAAATCATCAAGTAAATGTAATGAAATCGATAACCTCCTCTAGCCATTGTGTTTATAGGACCACATACATCAGTATGTATTAGACCTAATAAATCACTTGCCCTTTCACTATGTCCAGTAAAGGGACTTTTAGTCATCTTGCCTAGTAAACAAGATACGCATGTTTCATATGATTTCAAATCAAATGAATCTAGAAGTCCATCTTTATGGAGCTTCGTTATGCGTTTCTCATTTATGTGGCCAAGACAACAATGCCAAAGATAGGTTTGATTCAAATCATTTGACTTGGATCTCTTTGTATTTATGTTAAAGACTGGAGTATCAGTGGACTTTTTCATGCTTAGAATATAAAGCCCATCACACAAATTAGCATTTGCATAAAAAATGCCTTTACGAGAAATTGAACATCTATTATTCGCAATAATAAAATCAAAACCATCCATATCCAAACATGAAATAGAAATGATGTTTCTGCTCAAGGCAGGCACATAATAACAATTATTTAAAATTAAAATAAGTCCACTAGATAAAACTAAGTCATATGGCCCAACAGCCAGGGCAGCAACTCTTGCTCCATTCCCTACGCGGAGGATGAATTCTCCTTTCTTCAACTTTCTACTTCTAGTGAGTCCCTGCACATTTATACAAATGTGAGATCCATATCTGGTATCCAATACCCAGGAATCACTAGTAGATAAATTAATTTCAATAACATAAATACTTGAGGTGGTAGTCGCACTACCCTTTTTCTTCTTTAGATCTTCCAGATAAAGTTTACAATTTCTGAACCAATGTCCAGGTGCATGGCAGAAATGACAATTTTCTTCCTTTTCCTTTTGGTGCTTAGAAGCAGGAACAGGCTGGGACTTGACTTATTCCATAGGCTTTGCAACAGCAGCAGAAATTTCTTGGCAACTTTAGCCTTGCCTTTGCCTTTCTTCTTCATTCCCTTTCCTTTTGGACCATCAACACATTACTAGTAGGGTTTCTTGATATTTTGTTCAAGCAGTTTTGAGCATCAAATGCAACTCGAAATTGATTTCTCCATATTATTCATATTGTAGTTCATCACAAATTGTGAGTAACTTTCAGGTAATGAATTTTGGATCAAATCCGTAGCCAACTCTTGGCTTATGGGAAATCCAAGTCTATCAAGTTGGTCAACATAGCCCTTCATTTTCAGAACATGAGGACTAACTGACGCACCCTCAATTATCTTACAAGAATGTAGGTTCTTGACTGTCTTGAACCTTTCTTGCCTAGCTTGCTGTTGGAACATTTCCTTCAGCGTTACAGCCATGTCGTAGGCTTCCATTAGTTTCATTTCCTTCTGAAGTTCAGGAACCATAGTTGCTAACATAATGCATGCAACATCAGTAGAATCATTGACATGCTTATTATGCGCATCCTTCACAGCTTTCGTAGCATTGGCTGGTGGGTCCTCAGGGATTGGAGCATCCAGAACATACAACTTGCGTTCATGCTTAAGAACGATTCTCAAGTTTCTGAACCAGTCAAGAAAGTTAGTCCCATATAGCTTATCCTCCTCAAGGATAGATCGCAGTGACAGGGGATTATTGTTACTTGAAGAGGCCATTGATCTACAATAAAGATTATGCAGAGTTTATTTTAGTATAGAGGAATAGACTCCCACTAAATTAACAACCCTCCTAAAACATACTGTTTATTTAGGGGACTAAATCTATATTTCACCTAATTCTATGACAGCTATGGCATGAAACACAAAACTAGATTATTTAGGTAGGTAACAGTTACCAATTACATCTTATGTAATTTTAGATACCTTTATAAGATACAGGACATCTTATGTCTTAACATGTTTTTATCTCATCATATGCCTAAAGTCCAAAACTACTTTGATAGCTTTATTAAGTTGGACCAATTTAAACATTTAGGTAACTCTTACCCAACTTATCTCACCAAGATAGCACAATACACCCAACTATGGCTGAAACTATATTAGTGCGATCGAAGCCTTGATAAGTGTTTAAAATTGGATGGCACAAGACTTAAGATTTAATAGAGGGATTTTATTCAATTTTAGTGATTTTAAGTAAACAATGAAATATCATATATTTTATTGATTTGTAGAACCACTAAACAATTTAGGAAATTTTTATGCTATTCACTAATAGAAGAATTTCCGTGCGCTAGGATTAGTTAGACGGTGGTCCCGTTGGCCAGTCAGCGGACGGGGGAACAAACTTCTCCATGTTTATCTCCTATCCAATAGGGATAATAAAACCGATTTTGCATATATCTCATAATCTAATTTGTTATCTTATCTTTATCAAATAGAAACTTCATAACAAAATAGACATATCAAGATAAATAAATCATTTCGAAAATTAATTATTTATTTTGGATTTAAGATATTTAAATCCTAGTATATTACCAATAACAAGATTTTTGATATTTATCTCCTATTCTAATTTGTTATCCATCTTTATCAAATAGAAACTTCATAACAAAATAGACATAACAAGATAAATAAATAATTTTGAAAAATTAATTATTTGCAATTTCGATCTTCATCCAAATAATCACATACATGTAATTGAATCATGAACTACTATTCCAATCGAACCTAACGGTGTCATGGATCATGGAACACGAAACTCAATTCATTAAAATTATTCAAATTAACCTAACATGGTTACTAGCATGTACGAAACTAATTTCAATTAAATCATGAATATATGTATCATATACACAAAACATGATAATAAATCTCATAGAAAACTTATGTATATCACATATACATCAACTATGAGCATGCTTTCAATCATATATCATAAGAAAACATGCAATGAGTTTAATTGAATCAAACTCGAAGGCTCTGATACCACTGTTGGGTTTTGGGGTTCATGCGCAGCGGAGATTACAAAACAATTTTGAGAAAAACCCCAACAGGATCCAAATCTGATTCCATTAAAACATGTTTAAACTATAAAAACTTAATCATATCTCAGTCGCAATGTACCTTTCTGAAAGTTAATCGATCTCTAAGGCACTGCCAACAATGAACGCCCTCTATCAGCAGTCCACACACGAACGGCGGCCGAGATTTGAAGTGTTAACTTCGAGAGAATATCAAACCTTTTGTTTCTCTCCAAAACGATCCAGAGCATACCAAAAACCTCTAAGTCGTTTCTTAAAACGAAAATAGAGTTTCAGCCCTTTTTTAATCTTTCGTACTTGTATTCTAACTCAAAGCGTCCATTTATACAACCCTTGTATATAGACGGTTAAGTAAATTACACATATACCCCTACTTAAATAAGTACAAGTGTAATACACTATAAGGACGTTTCTGTCATGAATTTTATCATATAAAATTCATTTTTCTGAACCATCTTAAATCTCGCAAAACCATTCTCAGTGTGCGACCCAATAGGCTCATACAACGTTGGCAGTGTACCAAAACACATTTTGGTATACAAGTCATAAGCGGCCTCTAGCAAGACATTATGACTATCCAAGTTGTACGAATATCAAATCGATACAACCTAATCAATAGTGTATATAACATCCTTTTGTCACACGATATCCTTTTGATCAAACAAAAGGCATGGAATTGTCATCCAACATGTTCAATCGTACTAGTCTCGATTTCTAGGAAGACTGAAAACATCTAAGTGACATTGATCAATATCAATTTACTTAGACTAGGCCTTTTAACAGTCTAACACATCGAGGGATCCACTGGATATCTCTCTTTATATGAGAGGGACAAATTCTATCTCGATTACACAACTTCACCACATTATTCACACAGTAACCAATCACAACCTTTATAATCGTCCGGTTAAAGACAACGTTTGATTGCGTCAAATCATTGTATTCCTAATGTTGAAGTCTATGGTAATCTCAAGTCAGAGGACTGAAAAATATACCTATCATGAGAAATAACTATGACTTAATCCATGTGATGTTCTCATAGCGAGTCGGTCCAGTACTTTATTCCCTAACAAGTACTCATGATCTTTGTAACGACCCTAAAATTTTAACTCGTGCCACGTGACATTTCAGGGTCGTATTGTGGGCCCAACTAGCCATGGTGTACTTGTTTCAGTCCTCGTGAGTCGACACCGAGGTATGTTATGTTTGTTTGGTGATTTGTATTAGTTATTTATTACCGAACATTAAATTCAATATTCCAAATGAGTATTTGAGAGTCCGTGGGACGAAAATGAAATAAAAACATTGACATTTATAAATGAAAATAATTAATGGAATTAAATAATAAATTATGGGCGCCGAGTGATATGTGGAGTCGTGGGCGATACGCGTGAGTCGAATATTAGTGTGCACGCCCGAGTTAACTCGTTGGCGCGCAAAACGAAATTTTAGACATGAAAAATATAATTATATATATATTTATATATATAATATGTATAAATGTATATATATAAGTAAAAATGCAAAATGACCAAGAGGGGCATTTGGTTATGAAGAGAAAGATGATAAGAATGGAGGGGCAAAATGGTCATTTCACCTCAAAACTTATCAACAAAATCTCACCGCCACCATTTTTCTTGCCATTCACTGTAAAAAAAAATGAGAATCGAAGGAGGAAGAGAAGGAGGAGATCGAACGAAATTGAGAGATTGAGCTTGGGAAAGCGGTGTAACGGCGTTGGTGAGGTGAGTTTTTGTTGTGGGTGTTGTTGATTTGTTGATTTGTTGTTGTTGAGTTGTTAATTTTGGGAGAAATTGGATTTTTAATTGGTTGGTGTTGATGTTGTTGTTGTTGATATTGTTGTTTGTTGAAAAAGAAAAGAAAGAAAGAGAAAGGGAAAGAAAAGATAAAAGAAAAAAAAAAAAAAAAAAAAAAAAAAAAAAAAAAAGAATGGAGGCATCGCAAAAAAAAAGATTGGAGAAGATAAAGTGGTGGGCGGGTCATGTGACCGGCTCGACCTTAGCTTGGGCGGATGGGCCCGACCGGGTGGGTCGGCCCGGTCTCGACCCGGTTGGGGTGGACGGGTCGGACCCGACCCGAGACCCACCATTATTAAAATAATAATATATTTATTTATTTATAATAAATTAATTAATTAAATATGTTTTATTTTTATTTTTTTGAAATAAATATTAGAAGAATCTGGAAAATTCAGAAAAAATAGGAAAAAATTCTGAAAAATTATATTTCAACCAAATAAATAGAAATTTGGAAATTTTTATGAAAAATAAAGAATTTGAGATTCGCGACGAGACTTTTGTCGGGGTTTTTGTCTCGTAAAGCGTGAAATTATTAAAAATAGCCAGAAAAATATTGAAAAATATTTTTCTAAATTGTATGAAAATTATGAGGTTTCGCTCGGGTATCCTGATGGGTTTAAATGGAACCCAATATCGGGTAAGCAACCAAAATTGCGTAAAGGAACAATAATTTAGAAAATTGTAGAAAATGAGTTAAACTTGAAAAAATTGAGGAATACTTGGAATAATTAGGGAAAAATTAACGAAAATTGGTCGAAATAATTGTCAGGTGACGAGCGAAGTGTTGGTAACTAATTGGGGGCGTTTTTAGCGGGATTTGAGGTGAGTAAAGGCAACAATAGAATCAACATGATTACTTTTCTATTTATTGATTAATTATTCTTGAAATGTAAGCCCTTTGTATTCCATTCTAGTTCAGGTGACCTACGGTTTAGGTAGTCCGACTGTGATGAGAAGTCTCAACGAGTTTAGCAAATGCATAGATCGTGGCTTCTCGTTGGAGCCTATCTAAATGATTTAGCATCCGGCTTTGTGATCGTGGCTTTTTTTCGGTAGTGTGTTAGGAATTTAGCAAATGGCTTTGTCGTGGCTTTTCCTAACAGAGTGTGCGTTCAATGGAGGCGACCTTCGGCCCACCGGTTCGTACGGGGTGGATTGAGCAGGAGGCGTTTTGGGCCTATCGTGTCGATCGCAAGCCGATGAGGTCTTGAGACCCGCGGTTTGATTGGGACTATCTATTCTCCTATCCATTTGTTTCTGGTCACTTGATTTTCGTTGTTTGTACTTGTTGAATCTATTTATCATGCGATTTGCTATCTATTTCAGTTTCTTGTTATACACCTTTGCATGATTTATAGACTTGTGATTATTGAGAATTCAAGTAAATTATGTTGAGATATCTATTATTTCAAGCATCGTTATATTTTGTACTCACCGTCCTTTTTATGACGGTGGGTGCGAGATCCATGTACAAGTAGGGGCAAGGCGCCGATGCTTGGCGATATCCTCTGAGGCACGCTCAGAGCCGTTAGCTTTGCTCTCACTTTGTAAGTATTTTGTCTTTTGTTGTATATTTTGGCTATGTATCCATTTGTTTTGATATTTTGGGACTTTGAAAAGTTGAACCTGACTGTTGATATATGTATATGTTTATTTTGGGCTTTCAGTTGACCTGTTATATACATGTGATGTTGTTTGGACATGATTTTCCACATTTAGGTTGACTGAGTTGTAAACTGTTGTAAGTTGGTATTAAAAACAATTCCGCTGCACACCTAACTATAATTGAGGATAAAAGATTAGATATAGTTAAGGTGAATCAAAAAGAGCGATTCAGGGTGAGTGAGTGAATAATGTAATGGGTAATTAGTAAGTTAAGGCTGACTAGACCTTCGTTGACTCGTCAGAGACGAGCTCAGGGGTCCACGTAGGTTTAGGCCGGGTGGGGCCCAGTTTGTGGTTGCTGGGGCCGTCACAATCTTGATTCGTATTCCTATACGTATGATCATCGTATGATCATCAATCAAGACTCACACTAGTCTTAATTCATTATAGTTCCCAGTATAATAATCGACTAGGGACATTTAGGATATTTCTGTAAATACCAATGGATCTTATTATAATGTAAACATGCAAATCAATTATAATAAACAGCAAATGAAATCCTCTATTTTATTAACTAAAATGTATTCATAAAGACTGTTAATGGATTGACGTAGGGCACATTTCCCAACAGAAGTTTCAAAGTGGGTCTGATCGAATTGCACAATTTGTTTGTGCTGAAGATCAAACTATGGACCAAATATTGTAGAAGATCTACTCTGTCAATTTTTGAAGCTTAAATAGTCAATTTCATATTTGCCCCCTAAAAAGTAATCTTGTCCTTATTACAAGCTCAAGATGAGCAATTACAAGCTTATTGATCGGTTAAACTAGACTCATAAAATTTAGATAGGTCGACACATCAAATCCATAAAGTCTGGGTGAGGTCTTGACGGACAAAATGTTGCTAAATACGATTATTAGTACCAAATGTTGTTGAATATCTACTTTGTCAATTCATGCTTTGTTACAAAGTGTTACTATTACTTAACAGATATGAGGTCATTGAAAAAAAAAAAAAAAAAAAAAAAAAAAAAAAAAAAAAAAAAGGTTAAAATTTTGCAAAGTTTTTTTTTTTTTTTGAAAAAGTAAATTACGATTTTTTTTTCAAACGTAAAGTATGATTATTAGTTAACAGATATGAGATTATTGTTGCAAAATAAATAATAATAAGAAAAGGTTAAAAAATTCCTTACACAATATCAGTAAAGTCTCGTTTCTATATTAAAAAAAAAAACAATAATTTTGCTTAATTTAGGTGTGCTGGCGAGTGACATCAACATCAGTAATCAGATAACAAGTGTTGGCTTTGATGCCCCATCACCTTTGTGTTCCAAATCAATGGGAAACAACAGTGTATAATTGAACTCAAAACTGAATTTTATTTGTAAACTTGTCGCGCTTGAGCGAATGATGAAGATTGACGCTGTACAATGTCGAAAAAGAGAGAAGCAACACATGGAAGTTTCAAAATGAGTCCGATCGAATTGCACAATTTGTTTGTGCTGAAGATCAAACTATGGACCAAATATTGTAGAAGATCTACTCTGTCAATTTTTGAAGCTTAAATAGTCAATTTCATATTTGCCCCATTAAAAAGTAATCTTGTCCTTATTACAAGTTCAGGATGAGCAATTACAAGCTTATTGATCGGTCAAACTAGACTCATAAAATTTAGATAGGTCGACACATTAAATCCATAAAGTCTGAGTAAGGTCCTGACGGACAAAATGTTGCTAAATACGATTATTAGTATCAAATGTTGTTAAATATCTACTTTGTCAATTCATGCTTTGTTACAAAGTGTTACTATTACTTAACAGATATGAGATCATTGACGCAAAAAAAAAAAGAAAAAGGTTAAAATTTTGCAAAGAGTTTTTTTTTGAAAAAGTAAGTTACGATTTTTTTTTTAAACGTAAAGTATGATTATTAGTTAACAGATATGAGATTATTGTTGCAAAATAAATAATAATAAGAAAAGGTTAAAAAATTCCTTATACAATATCAGTAAAGTCTCGTTTCTATATTAAAAAAAAAAACAATAATTTTGCTTAATTTGGGTGTGCCGGCGAGTGACATCAACATCAGTAATCAGATAACAAGTGTTGGCTTTGATGCCCCATCACCTTTGTGTTCCAAATCAATCGGCAACAACAGTGTATAATTGAACTCAAAACTGAATTTTATTTGTAAACTTGTCGCTTGAGCGAATGATGAAGATTGACCCTGTACAATGTCGAAAAAGAGAGAAGCAACACATGGAAGTTTCAAAATGAGTCCGATTGAATTGCACAATTTGTTTGTGCTGAAGATCAAACTATGGACCAAATATTGTAGAAGATCTACTCTGTCAATTTTTGAAGCTTAAATAGTCAATTTCATATTTGCCCCATTAAAAAGTAATCTTATCCTTATTACAAGCTCAAGATGAGCAATTACAAGTTTATTGATCGGTCAAACTAGACTCATAAAGTTTAGATAGGTCGACACATCAAATTCATAAAGTATGGGTGAGGTCCTGACGGACAAAATGTTGCTAAATACGATTATTAGTACCAAATGTTGTTAAATATCTACTGTCAATTCATGCTTTGTTACAAAGTGTTACTATTACTTAACAGATATGATTGATGCAAAAAAAAAAAAAAAAAAAAAAAAGTGAAAATTTTGCAAAGTTTTTTTTTTTTTGAAAAAGTAAATTACCAATTTTTTTTTTTTTTTTAAACGTAAAGTATGATTATTAGTTAACTGATATGAGATTATTGTTGCAAAATAAATAATAATAAGAAAAGGTTAAAAAATTCCGTTGCCGGGACTCGAACCCGGGTCTCTCGGGTGAGAGCCGAGTATCCTAACCATCTAGACTACAACGGATCTGTGATTCTTAGGCACTCTTTAATAATTAACTATACAACTTATCTATATTAAACTACTTATCCAAATTAATTTGATAAGTTAGTTTTAGCTGGACTTTTTGATAAGAGACCATCTTTTATCAATCTATTTATCAAGATCAAACAGCACACTTGCCCCATGAATATCCGATATTGTTTCCATCCTCCTACTCATTACCTTAAAGGAGGGGAGTCAATGATGCATATTGATCGACGTCCACTAAAATATAATAATTTTGCTTCGACGGGAACAACCAATATTAAATGGAACAAATAGATAACATTAATATGCTAAAGGTTGTTTTATCGTGTGAAATCAAGACTTACATAATCTTATTTCTAAGTTCTAAAGAAATAATACTTTATGAATTTTCATCACATCCCAGCAAGTATGAATATAATTATAGTATTTCTTAGAAAAACAAATAGTGACTTTAATGTGGATTAAATTTACAATCCAAGATAAAAAATGATATTCTAACACACTTAATTTTGACGCACACTTTATTTTTTAGCCATTTATGTCTCTTTCTTGTCTCTCCGAGCATGGGCCCACATTGAAGAAATACCATAAATAGCTAAAAAATAAAAAATGCACCCCAAGTTTGTTAGATTATTATTTTCCTATAAATACTTTTGTTGGGACAATAAATTGTAAAAACTACTATATAAATTCTTTCTCTGAGGCACTCTGTTAAGTTACTTAAGTATAATACTCATTCACGGTGGCCTTTAGTAAAACCCCGCACTTAGAGTTGTCAAACTGTCTTTATAAACTTGTTATTAGTGAATTTAAAAAGGAAAAAAGCTCATTATTATTTAGATATTAAGTGGAGGTTAACACTGAGCTCCCTATATATAAATGAGATACAATTCTAACAACTAGGGGTGCACACGGATTGCATTAATCCGCGGATCCGGTCCAATTGGACTAATTATCATTAATTTGATCAATTTTTTGATCCCTTGGACTGGATTGGATTGAAAAATCATTAATCCGGCTAGTCTGGATCGAACTACGGATCCTACATTAAAAAACCGCAGATCCAATCCGATTCAATCCGTTTAACACATCAACACATACATATATTTCATCATATGTACTATAGTAGCTTAATTAGCATCAACTCAAACTATCAACTCTAAACTAAAATATCTAAAAGACTATACTTGTTCTTAACTCTTTTATTATGCTTTCGACTTTTTATTGTAGGTTGTATGTTCAATGTACAAGTTTTTTGTTCTTTTGTAAGGATGTATGGTGAAGATTTGTGGATTACACATTTATTTATGTAAAAACTTATATTTTGAAGGTTATTGTGATAACAATTTTGTGGGAAATATGCTATATATAGATTTGTGGAATGTATGTTGTAAATTTGTCATTCATGAGATATATAATTCTTGTGATTCATTTGATTAAATCTAATTTCATAAATTTTGGATAGGAAACGTTAATCCGCAGAACTTGATCCAATCCGGTCCACATTTTGCAAATTAGATTGAATTGGATTGATGAATTATTTGGATTGGATTGGATTGTAATTTTTCAATCCGCAATAATTGGATTGGATTGCGGATTGACCCTAATTGGACTAGATCCAATCCGTGCGCACCCCTACTAACAACTACGTAACAAAACAAATATGAAATTCAATGCAATCCTAAAGTAAGAATAATTAAAAATGTTAGTTGTTATAATTCTTTATTTACGGTATTTATGGTGTTACTATTTTGTCTCCTTATTTATTTCTTTATTTGTGTATTATGAAGCTCTATAAATAAGAGTCTCCTATTGTATATCTCTTCAAAAAAAATAAAAGAGTCTCATATTGTATTCAGTTTACCCAAATTAATAAAATTTCAATTACTTTATCAAAATCATTTTTGGAACATGCAATTACCCAAAAAAAAGGAAGAAGGAAAAGAAAAAAAAAAAAGGAAGTAAATTTTTTTTTGGTTAGAATATTGGAACCTAATTTACAACAAATATTATCTATGTATACCACTATGATTTTTTTTAAGAGATTAATCGGTTCTACTACCAATTCCGCTGCAGCTTGAATAACTCCCTTAGAAAAAAAAAAAAAAAAAAAACAAAAAATATCTATGTTATATATGGTCTACCAAAAAAGTAAACATGTAATCTAGCTCAGTCACTCTTCCGCGCGTGGTTTAATGGCTCATCTGGTTAAACCAGTGTTGAATCTGCAAATTCTCAGCGACCATACTTCCACTTCAACTTCACTTCCAACCACTCGTCTTCTTCTTCTTCTTCTTCTTCTTCGTCCCAATAGGTATGCCAGATTCTGTTCTGCGTTTTACCTTAATCTCGCATATGAAATTTCCAAGTTGGAGATTTTTCCAAACAAGGTTTTATGCACTGTCCGACGACGTTTTCAGTAATAATTAGGAGGATTAATTTTTGTATCGTTGAGGTTTTGAGATACTCGAGGCTCTAATTGTGTGAATGATAAGGCTTCATGGATCCTGTTCAGTTTTTTCATTTAGGGTTTGAGTTTTTAGGCAAAACCCATTATTTCGCACCTCAACTTTGTGTTTTTTTATGCTTTTAGTTCTTGAACTTTTATTATCACTTATTTAGGCCCTAAACTTTATAAAGATGTACATTTGGTCCTTTCACCGTTTAAAGGTATTACATAACGAATGACTCACTTCAACCAAAAAAAAAACTAATTTCTCAAAAAGCATAAAAAAATTTTTAGGGACCAAAAACATGAAAACTCAAAAAGTTCGAGGACCAAATGTACATCTATAAATATTCAGGGATCAAATGTTCACTAACGAAAGTCAAGGACCAAAAGGATAGATAATTCGAAGTTCAAGGATCAAAAGATATGTTTTTTGATAGTCTTTCATTGCGAGATTAGAATGTTAGTTTATATTGCCTTTTGAGTTCATTAGTTATGGTTACTGACTAGCTAATGTGCGTCTTTTCAGAATTCACTTTGAGATAAACCATTAATCATTCGGTAGTTTTAGATGTAGTAGTGTCAAGGTCAAGGATTCGCCTTCAAAGCCTTACTCATTAATCAAGGAACCCCACAAGTACTTCCATCAAGTTTTTATCATTTGTTAGTTGTTACTTGTATACTATGACAGGTACAATTGCAAAAGAAAGCGAGGGACATTTTTGGCAGATCTAGCACGTCCAGGGGATGAAATTCTCGTTGCCAGAGGTGGTAGGAGGGGTAAAATAACATTTAAATAATGACTTTGAAATGCGACCACATTATCTATAATTACTAAAATAATCATTAAGTTTATCATTTAAGTTCATTAATTAGGTGTCATCTTATTAAATTTAGAGTTAAAAAATAACTTTTGAATATAAAATTAAACAATTTAAAAAGGTTAAGATATAGCAAATTCAAAAAGTTTGATATATAGCAACAAAAGTTGTAAAAGGTTAAAATATTTTAATCAATTTGGCCTTTATCAAATTATTGAAGCTACCACTTTTATCAAAAAAATTATTGAAGCTACCACTTAATTGTAACGACCTGAAAATTTGGCTATTTGTGAATAATGATGTGTATTATATATTTATACTCGTATTTGAGTGACCAGGACAATTAAGTCGGTGAACGAGTAGGAAAATTAGGTTACGGGTACACGGAGGATTTAAAACACTGTTAAAATACAAATAAATGAAGTTTTGTATAATTTAAGTAATTATTTATGAGATAATGCGAAACTACGCGCGTGACGGAGAAATACGGATCGGAAGAGCGCAAGACCAATGTGGGAGTTGGATAGTCTCGCAACATGCTGACTATGTGATAGAAATTGTTAAAGTGATACAGCATAATGAAGAGAGCCATGAGATTAATATTGAGATGTGTGTGTGTTGAGTTAAGATGAGGTAAAAGATCAATAAGGGCAACTGTTCAAAAAATAAGCAAGCGTTAACTTAAGGACAAAAGGGTCATTTAACCCTTATTCCATGAATATAAGAAACAAAACCCTAAATACACTATTCATCTTCTTTCCTACTCTAACTCACAGCCGCCCCTCCTACTCTCCCCACTCGGCCTCACCGGAACTGACACGCCGGAGGTCCGTGAGCTCTCTCTCCCTCCCGGCTTACGTGCTCTCTCACTCTCATTGTCGGCCTACACTCACACTCACCCTACTCGGCCTCCACGCTGTGGCAGCTCGCCTCCTCTGACTGGATCGTCACCACTGCCACCCACCACAGTGCCGGAACCTCCACCACCCACCGGAGACACCTAGGTGAGCCTCTCCCATCTCTCTCTATTCTTTCTCTCTCTCTCTCTCTCGCTCACGCTCTCACGGTTTTCACACTGGTTTTGCACTGCCTCGCGTCTGTCCGAACTGCGGTGGTGGGCGGCCGTGATTGGGACTAGTCGGGGTCGACTCAACGGTCCCGGAGCATCCTGTGGGTGCTGCTTGGTTACTGTTTCTCCTCTCCTTTGCGTTTTACTGTCGCTGTTTTGACATGTTGAGGATTTTTTTGATTTTGCCCTGTTTTGTAGAAGTATGCCACTGTTTTGTTATTTTTCGTCGAACTGTCCGATAACCGGCGTCGCTGCTGGCCGAACCACCACGTGTGGGGGTTGTCGGGGACCTAGCCAAGTCCTTGATGTTGCCTCATAGCCTATGGTATTTATGGTGTTACTATTTTGTCTCCTTATTTATTTCCTTATTTGTGTATTATGAAGCTCTATAAATAAGAGTCTCCTATTGTATATCTCTTCAAAAAAATAAAAGAGTCTCCTATTGTATTCAGTTTACCCTAATTAATATAATTTCAATTACTTTATCAAAATCATTTTTGGAACATACAATTACCCAAAAAAAAAGGAGGAAGGAAAAGAAAAAAAAAAGGAAGTAAATTTTTTTTTTGTAAGAATATTGGAACCTAATTTACAACTAATATTATCTATGTATACTACTATGATTTTTTTTCAAGGGATTAATCAGGTCTACCACCAATTCCGCTAGAAAGAAAAAAAAAAAAAAACAAAAAAACAAAAATTATCTATGTTATATATGGTCTACCAAAAAAGTAAACATGTTATCTTGCTCAGTCGCTCTCCCGCGCGTGGTTCGATGGCTTATCTGGTTAAACCAGTGTTGAATCTGCAACTTCTCAGCGACCGTACTTCCACTTCGACTTCGGCTTCGACTTCGCTTCCAACCACTCGTCTTCTTCTTCTTCTTCGTCCCAATAGGTATGCCAGATTCTGCTCCGCGTTTTACCTTAATCTCTCATATGAAATTTTCATGTTGTAGATTTTTCCAAACAAGGTTTTATGCATTGTCCGACGACATTTTCAGTAATAATTAGGAGGATTGATTTCTGTATCGTTGAGGTTTTGAGATACTCGAGGCTCTAATTGAGTAAATGATAAGGTTTCGTGGATCTTGTTCGGTTTTTCCATTTAGGGTTTGAGTTTTTAGGCAAAACCCATCATTTCGTCCCTTAACTTTGTGTTTTTTTATGCTTTTAGTTCTTGAACTTTTATTATCACTTATTTAGGCCCTAAACTTTATAAAGATGTACATTTGGTCCTTTCACCATTTAAAGGTATTACATAACGAATGGCTCACTTCAAAAAAAAAAAAAAAAAACCAATTTTTCAAAAAGCATAAAAAACTTTTTAGGGACCAAAAACATGAAAACTCAAAAAGTTCTAGGACCAAATGTACATCTATAAAAATTCAGGGATCAAATATTCACTAATGAAAGTTGAGGGACCAAAAGCATAGATAATTCGAAGTTCAAAGACCAAAAGATATGTTTTTTTGATAGTCTTTCATTTCGAGATTAGAATGTTAGTTTATTTCGCCTTTTGAGTTCATTTGTTATGGTTACTGACTAGGTAATGTGCGTATTTTCAGAATTCACTTTGAGATAAACCATTCAAAGAATGTTGGATTCGGTAGTTTTAGATGTAGTAGTGTCAAGGTCAAGGATTCGCCTTCAAAGCCTTACTCATTAATCAAGGAACCCCACAAGTACTTCGATCAAGTTTTTATCACTGTGCGTTCTGGGGATGGAGGCCATGGTGCCGTTCTTACTATGCCCAAGCCGAAAGATGGATCTCCTGCGAAATCCCGGGGAAAACAGGATCAGGAGAAGAAGAGAAAGAGTTTGTATAAAAGAAACTCAGATGGGTCACTTATTCTACCCATGGGCGGGCATGGTGGAGATGTGGTCGTTTATGCAGACGAGGGGAAAGATTCGTTGCTAGAGTTTCATAAAAAGAGTCGGTACAATGCTAAGCGTGGGGGAAATGTTGATGCAATGGGCGTTTTATCCTCCCAATTGCACGATGGATTTGCTGCACCGACATTGCGAATTCCTGTGCCTGTAGGTTTGTTCTTTAGCTATATTTGATTATTTGTTTATTGATTTTTTAATTCTAACTGTAGTCGAGACATGGAATTTGTTTAAAAAAAAAAAAAAAAAAAAAAAAAACAGCCATTGGTATCATGAGATCCATAATTCCACTTGCACACAAGTTCATTTGTTAGTTGTTACTTGTATACTATGACAGGTACAGTTGTAAAAAGAAAGCGAGGGACATTTTTGGCAGATCTAGCACGTCCAGGTGATGAAATTCTCGTTGCCAGAGGTGGTCAAGGAGGGGTAAGTAATTCATGTGTTTGGTGTTATTGGAAAAAAAATCAATGCAGCATCTCCAGTTTTATATTTGTGAGACTAAATCGACTAATCCCTAAAATTGATTTCCTCTCATTTGGAGGCTGCTACACTTGTTTCAAATTGAAATTTGAAGTAACAATTGATTACTATTGATATTCCTTCCATCTATGGCAGATTAGTTTGGTGGAAATGCCTGAACATAGAAGGAAAAGATTTATGGAGTTGACCACTAACATCATGAGAGATGAAAACGATAAGGTGAATTCTCCATTTCCCCCCCTCTCTCTCAATATTGGTCAGTATTTATGGAATGTTATAGCTGTCTAAAACATTCGTCCCTTCCAACTATTAGAGACTTAAGAATGGCTTTTTTGGAATTTGATGCTATTAGCTATTCTATTATAAAAATATCTTCATTGTTTCCCTGCCTTAGTTGGGACTTGTTTCTGAATACTTTAAAAATTATGATTCCCAAGTTTCTCATTTTGATTGAAATTAAATAAAAAGTTGTGATGCTTTCTTGTTGGCATGATAGTTTAAACATTGAATCCCATAAAATAGTTGTTGCATTATTGTATATTATGCGAGTCGTGTAGCTGTTGAGGGAATATTGAAAGTGCATTGTGTCAGTAGGAAATGACTGGGAGAACCTACTAAATGTCATAAACAATGTTGCCAATGATACAGTGGCATTGTAAGGGGACTGCCCAGTCACTTCTCTTGCTAGGTTCATTATTGATAATGAAACAACAATTTTAAGTTACAAAAAGATTCCAAGAATTCTCATAGGGAATACTGCATTTGAAGGAACTGTTTATCATAATTTTTGTAAGTTATAATTAAAATGGCATTTTGTGTATAGTTAAGGGTTTAATCACCTTTATGAGTATGTCTGTCAAACTACTGCAGGTATTTGTTCTCGGACAGGCTGGAGAGGAGGTTAGTTTGGAGCTGATACTGAGAGTAGTTGCTGATGTTGGTCTGGTGGTAAGTGTTGGATGTGCTTCGGTTTATTTTCATAATATCTGCAGTAAGCTATGTCCGAAGTGGCAGGTTTACAAATTACAACCTATATTATTGTTGACACCATTAAGCTTTTAAGAGCATACGTCTATTAGTTCAGACCAAATGTCTATTTCTTCTGCATGCCATTGGTCTTTCATCCCAATTGGCCTTGAAGGGTTTGTTGCTTGTCGTCCTTGTGTATTAGTGAAACATCTTGGCACAGTGTAAATTGGAACTCACTCAAGTGTCGGACTCGCATATGATTAGAATGGATAAAACTAATGTAAACTTGTACAAGATTTAGATACTCAGATTATGGAATGAGTCACTTACAAAACAGGCATGGGATGGAAATGTGTAGCTTCTAAGTCAGTTATTGGCTCAATGGATTTATTTCAAAACTCAGCTACAGTCGCACACACTTGCACTTGTATGTATGGCAGTGTCTCTCTAGTTTTTTTCCCTATTCTAGGATGGTGCTGGATTAATGAACAAGATGAGATATCCTATAAAAAAATTAACAAGAATGAGATAAATAGTGTAACTTATTAGCTCTCTAATTAGCTGCGTTCTACTTGTTTTTTCTAGGGACTTCCAAATGCTGGTAAATCAACTCTGTTGGCAGCTATAACATTTGCAAAACCTGATATTGCTGATTATCCCTTCACAACATTAATGCCAAACCTCGGTCGGCTTGATGGTGATCCTAGCTTGGGAGCAGGAAAGTATTCTTCAGAGGCAACATTAGCAGATTTGCCTGGCCTTATTGAAGGTGCACATTTGGGAAAGGTGAGGTGGTAATCCACTTCCCTTCGCTCATGTTTCCCAAATGATCATAGTTTTTTCCTGCTAAAAAAGAAGAGAACACAAGCTCTTTTTTTTTTTTTTTTTTTCAATTAACTGAATTTCCTAATTGAAGAAACTCAAACATATAGGGGTAGACTTGAGCTGAATTAAATTGAGCTGAATGGAAGCTTTGTGTAGCAGACCCCAACTAATTAGGGATTGAGCCTTTGCCAATGTTGTTAACTGAATCTCCTAATTGCAGGGCCTTGGTAGGAATTTTCTGAGGCACCTAAGGAGAACTCGCTTGTTGGTCCATGTTGTGGATGCGGCTGCTGAAGACCCTGTCAAAGATTACAGAACAGTCAGAGAGGTATACTTCTATTGACCAAGCGACTTCATCGATACTTCGTATTGCTGATTATCCCTTCATTTCTCATTTACTAAGTAATGCCTGCAGCATTGTGATTAGTATTTTAATATATTTACGTCATTCTCTGGTTTTAGTTTTTCCTTTCTTTTTAAGGGTAGTTGGTATATGCTGCTTATGGTTTTGTTTGATGATGTATTTTATATAGACGGATATGGCCCTCTTACTTGTGCATAAGCTCTGCTGAACTGTATCATGCTTCAATTATAATATGGCACAAGCTATATTGCGTCTGTAATTCAAACTCTTGTTTGCATGGCCTATGTGTGCCAACTTCATTGACCATGAAATAATTGATATTATTGCATATTTTCTACTTTGGCATAGGTTTTCAACGAGACTGTGTGCTTAGCTTTGGACATTGTAATAATAAGATTAGGACGAATGTTATCATGCAGGAATTAAGGATGTATAATCCTGAATACTTGGAACGACCATATGTTGTGGTTTTGAATAAGATCGATCTTCCAGAGGTATGTAGTTCAGAACTCTTGTGATTATCGTTGTGTAGGGATGGAGCATAGTATTTTTTTTTTGTTGATAATACTTAGGAAACTGTATTGCCATTTACTTCAGGTCAGCAACAGATTACCGATGTTGGCCGATGAAATATCAAGCATTGGTTGCAAGAGCATCATTTGTGAGCCAGAACAAAGTTTTACTGAAACACCACAACCATTGCGAGTTGAGGATGAAAATGCAGACACCCCTTCTTCTAGGCCAGGCAGTAGAGATATGATGGAAAAGCGAATTGAGGACTATCCATGCCCTCTTTCTGTTGTTGGTGCTAGTGTTCTGTAAGCATTTCTTCCTATTTCATTTTTCATTATTGACAATCCTGGACTCCACTACATTTTAGTGTTCCTCATCTGTGTACTGTTTCATGCTTGTTTCCATTATTTTGTCTGTTTAATTATTCTAGTTGCTGTTTTAATCTCAGTTCATGCTGAAATTTGAGAAAATTTACTATTAATTCGGAAAAAGTGTCTCAGTAATCTCTTATAAATGGCTTGCAAGTTGCAACTCATTAACCCCAACTTTTTTTTGCTCTTTTTTTAACTTTTTGCAGGAAAGGAATAAAATGTAACGAGATGTTAAATGAGATAAGGGCAGCCTTGAGAAAGTGCCAAGACTTGGACAAAGCTTTGGAATCGGGAGCTATTGAAAGATGAAAATATTGTGCTTTTCATGCTGTTCATAAATCTGCAATCAGAGTCTTATGACTCTTTATCTTAGGCCGCCCCAGTATAAACGCTGAAGTAGCAATGCCGCACTGTTTCAAATTGTAGCTGTTGAGAGTGCTATTATCTTCTTAGATGAACCAAGGGCTGCTCTGTGCCAGAAATGTTGTAGTAATATCATCAGTAACTGCCCTCAGACCTGCTGCCTATAGAACCGTATTATTATCCATGTTGATATGTTTCTTACCACAGAATCATGGAGCAATCACAGACTGTATTTTGATAAATATCAAGGGATTTTATGCATCATTACTAGGAATGTATAAAATCTCTTTTTATCACTCTCCCAAATGAATCCTGCCTATTTTTATTTATTTATTTATTTATTTTCATACTGTATATGTTGTGGTATGTTGGTATAAACTATAAAGGCACTCATGAAAAAAAATAATTTTACTCCATGCTTGCCACTGCAAAGTGGAGGCATTCTTGTAACCTGCCACGAACATCTCACATCAAGTTTTCATGTGCAGTAACTTTAGCTTGGTTGTATATGAAAGGTAGGAAATGTGATGCCTCAAATCACATGAAATTCAAGTACATAATATCACATGCAGAGCCTTGTTTTTAGCAATCGGGTTACAGTTTGATTCACAGAGTCAAAACGGAAATGCTATAATGAAACCATAAAACTCACACTCCAACTAACACCCCTCTATCCAACTGTGTTTTGAATCTCGAGATGCAGATGCAAGTTCCGAGATGTACACAAGATGGTTGGGCATGGAGGTGTTTGTTGGGGTGAGAGTTATATGGGTGCCATTCTGATGCATATATATTATAGGGGTATATTACTATGAATTGTAATAGGATTAGTATAGTTTGATGCATATATATAATAGGGTTAGTTTAGTCCTTAAAGACCATGGTGGTCTATTAAGTATCATAATAAGAATTGTAATTGACAAGAAAGAAATACAAACCCTCTTATCTCTTATCTTTTCTTTCTCTTCTTCTCTAGCCTAACCCTCAATCTATCTCTCTCAATCTTTTCTATCTCTTCTCTTTAATTCTCCTCTCTAACTCAATTCTTCCTCTTCTGCTTCTTTCTCTCTCAATCTATTCTATCCGATTTCTCTAATTAAACGTATGATCAACTACACAAGTAGTTGCATTACATTCTAGCAACGTCTGTGAAAATACAAGTTCAACGCATGGTATCTTGTAATTCGTGCACATCTCAAAATTTATTTAAATTTATAAAAAATGTAAGCCAAAATTGGTCTCATGTACAAAACCAGAATGGGTAGTGACATGTTAAATTTCGCTTGTACCTCATGCATTCCCTTCTTAGGCAAGGTATACTCATTTTGGTTTCTTAACATTTTACATACAATGATACAAGATCATACCAATCAATGTACCCTTCTTACTTCGCCTTTGCTCGCTTCCATACAATCACAGTCCCGTCAGCATCAGAAGACGCTAACAAATTCTCTCCGTTGTTCCACGCAATTCCTATAACTGGAGAACCATGACCCTGCATATTACAAAGTTTAATCTTCTGAAGTAGATGATTCTTAGCAAACAGGGAGATTCGTCAGAAGAAGAAGAGATGAACCTGGAGCTTGTTTACACATGCATGCTTAGGACGAGAAATCATAGAAGTAGACATTGCAATCCTCACTTCCGGAAACTTCAATTGCAAAATGAATAAAAAACACAAGGAATAAAGAGAAAACAGTAGGGAAGAACCAATGTGAAACATTTGTCTCTGATTCATTACCATACCTATAAATTCTCCTTTATCAAGAGAAAGCAATGGGCAGAATGATGCACGAATGGGGTGCACTCGAGGAGATAATTTAAGTGAGCAGCGGAGAGTCAGATAACCATTCAGCTCTAATGCAATACTGCACAATGCAAAGCTCAACTTTCAAGAATGGTTTTACTTATTTCATGAGCTAAAATATATACATTGCATTTCCACAAGAACATGCGGATCAGACCTGAAGAAAGAGAGAGTTCCATCCTGAACACATGCCAGAAGCACTGCGCTACGTGCCAGAAGCGAGAATGTACTGTATTGCAAAGTGGTTATAGGGGACTTTTGCTTACTAGAACTTCTATTGCGGTAGGATCGGGAGAGTGATCCAGAGTGGGAGTTGATATTAACAGTATATATGCCTCCCTGTCACATTATCAACGCCAGCATTACGGTATGCATATGCCTCCAGTGTAATATGCTTCATCAAGCTAAAAGTAAAACCGAGGAACAAGCATACCTGAGAATCCCCACAAAATATAAGCTGACCGGTGTGGTCGTTGTCCATTGCAGTAACTTCATTCTCAAAGTTGGCCTTGTTAATTATTCTCCCAGTACTGAAATTTATCACCTTGAAATTTAAACAAAAAGTCGTAAGCATTTTGATAAAATTCATTGCAACCGAACTGTCAAAACCCCAACAATTTAGACCTCAACTTAAATCAGCCCAACTCACAGATTTGTTTTAGAGCTCGAAGAATGGCTACAAGAAAAATACTACATAATAGTCAACTGTGTTAATTTAGTGCTCTTAAATAGCATGTTGTTTCCACAAATTTCTCAAAAATGACTTTCATTAAGTTGATGGGTAACAAATTTTACATGTGTAGAAACCAGAAGTGCATTGGCGACTAAAGACTAGGTCATGCTTACAAACTTACAGTGATTTCGCGATTTCCATTGCCCACTGAAAGGAAATTATTATTGACCTGTCACCAGCAAGCAAGAAAATTTTTTTATTAAATCTTCTCATGGAAAACAATTTGGAATAAGACATTCTGTTTGATGACCAATTGAACAATTTGTATATATATCTATGTTACCTGGACTCGGGTGCGGATCCGGTACGGGTATGAGTCTAAAGGTTGGACCCACCTATTCTCTAATTTAAGGACACGGAGACTCGGCAAAAAGTGTCTAAATCTTGCGTGACATATGCTTATATATATGTAATAACATAAATTACATATATGTAATAGCTTATACACCTATATTTTTTCTCATTTTTCATTTCTTACTCTACACTAGAAAGTTCTTGTTAAGTTTATTTCTTTATTCTCTTACATTTTAAATCTTTTTATACAAAGAGCTCTTCAAATGGAGTATCCATGTCTTTTAAGTGTCAGACTCGTTTCAAGTGTCTGACACGAGTACTTTGAGGTAGAGTGAAGGGTCCGGGTAACATAGACATATATACAATCAACTAAGACGCCACTTGGATGACATAATTTTAAGACCCAGCGCTTCTGAACTTAAATAACAAGAATAGGATAGAGATAGGTGTGATAGAATGATTGAAATAGAGCAACAAAAACATTTAGAATTTGAACAACGACACCTTAAACCACATTAGTTGGGTATGGCTTAGAATTTGAAAATGAAGTTAAATTAATGAATCCTTATTCCTATTTTTATTAGAGATCAAATCTTTGGACAGTTTTACTATTTGAAGATACTTTGAATAATGACATTTATTGATTGATGTGCACATTAATATAGTTGTTAACATATCACATGCTTTTCTTGCTCTGAAAAAAAGAAAAGCTAGATGAGACAATAAATAATAAAGATGATAAAACAAATAAGCAACAGAAGATTACGTATTCAAAATATCAGAGCTCTAAAGAAAAGAAAAAATTTAAAGACAAACCATGCAGGATAGTTTAATGATTTGCAGTAAAGATTAATAGCTGACACAAGAAATAAGGGCTTGTATGACAATGAATTAGAAGTGAACCAAAAATCTGCTCCACAAAACACAAGATAAACCTCATATCATCATCATATGATAGCAACATATTTGGTTGCTCTTATGAGTTAGACGTATGGTGCATTTTTGTTTCTCTAAGGGCGTTTAAAGTTCTTAGTGACAGAGAGCTGATATCCTTAAATTTCAATTACTAGCCATTAAAGTTTATAACCTCACTTAAATTGGATAAAATCTTAATTGTAAAGAAAGAATAGCAATTTCATCATGCACTCACTGGGTGGAAACGAATGCATAACTGTGAAGAGACTCCATATATTACTCGAATGCAGGAACCTTTTGATATCTCCCAAACTCTCACTGTTTTATCCATTGATGATGAAGCAATATACTGATTGTTGGATGAAAAATCAAAATCTGTCAACAGATTGCATTAGAAACCTGAAACTTAAATGTATTAGAAAAGTTAACTTTCCAACCACAAATATTACAGCTGAAAAGCCCACACGCACGCAAACAGTAAAAATAGCTTAAATTCATGATTGCCCACAAATTGAAAATGATTTTCTGAAGTTCAAATTATAGATGTAATTCTAATAAATCTGCAATATCTCATATTTCATTGTATAACACATCAATTTTGCAGAGATTTGAATGTCACTAATATTAAAACTCATTAACGTTGGTTATTAGTCACAGTTATTGTGAAATAACCAACTAAGCTAGTAAATGGAAGTTAAAAATATACAATTAGACTATGGCTAGTCGAAAACATACAATTAGACTAGGGTCATGTGTATGAATCCAAAATCACATGGCTGTGGGGTGACATATAAGCACAACATTGCTCCATCTCCTTCTACAGTTTCTTTAAACCTGATTTGCCATCCAGAAAAAGAAGACCTACTGTGTTTGGCAACCATTACCTAGACCTTCAACCATACCACCTCACCCAGAATTATGCAACTGATAAAGGTATCATTTAGACAACATAGACAGCTCAATTTAAGTTCCACAGATATTTGAATAATGGTGAACCAAGCATATTCTGGAAATTAAGAAGAAAAAAAAAAACCATATCTTCTCTTTCTGAACAAAACGATACATCAATTTTAGGTAAAAAAAGCTCAAAACAGAAAGAATACCATGTAATCCAACCTGTGACATCCTTAGTGTGGCCTATCAACTGCTTGATAACTGAGGACGGCTGAGATACACTACAAACCGCCAAGCTTCCATCGGATGCTCCATATGCAAGTAGATCGGAACTCATGTGACCAAACTTCAAGACAGTAACTGGTGATTATAATGTATTAATTTTCTTTTTATGCTATTCGGCGCAAAGAGAAAAGGAAAGCATAATTTTTAACCTCAGAAGATATCCGAAAGGCAGATGCCTTCAGTTTCCGTTACAATAAGAAAGTACCTGAAGCTTTGCAGTTGTCAAATATGCAATGCATTCCTACAAAGGAATAAGCTGGTTCGACCTTGGGAAGAAGGCGTCCTGTCTCACCTATACTTGAGCTAAAACTACTGCGATGGCTCAGAGCTTGACTGGAACCACGTAAATCCTGCAACCAACCAAAAAAAAAAACAAACAGTGAAGATCCATAGTTCAATGCCAAAAATCAAAAGAAACACACAAGGCATTACGAAACATGCCTTCAAGATAATAAATATTTACAACCATCCTTAAAATCACACCCACCCTGCTTGAACTGAAACTATCCAACTCGTACAAAATTGATTGCGGGAGTGTCGAAGAAGCCCATCGTCCACTGATGCATCAACCAGTAAATTACCCTGATGTCAGAATCATAAGGAAACATAAATTTATACAATAAGAGGGGAAAAAAAGAACAAATGCAAGAGAACAAAAGAAAGGGAAAAGGGAAATTTCTTTTGAGTTAAACCAAATCAAATATAAAGAAATGAGACGCTCTTCTCAGTTTTCAACTTTTCATAGATCCACGAGTTCGAGGCTGCCAAGTCTATAGCTTTGGGGTTTAGCATACATAGATACAATATGATCAAACTTGAAACTTCTGATGCTCACTTGCATAGCACTAGACATCTTAAACAGTGAATGCAAATAAATATTTTCAAATATCACACCAAAGACAAAGATTTCTTCAGATATACATAAATAGCTCCACCAACCTCTGCCCTGGTGTGCTTGATCCACTGGCTGCATTCAAGCTCTCCCAATTCCTAGGCCTGCGGATGTAATTACGGTACGAAACATAACCTTTCCCATTGCATTTCCAGTCCTTAATTAAACATGAAATGCATAAGGTAAGCAACATCTTCAAAGCATACTTCATTATATATGCAACATCCACCAACAAAGTACCAATAAAAATTAAATCTTAAGACATGGATGGAAGGCATTACAACACCTAAATACTATAAAGCATTCGGAATATACATTTCCATTCCTAGATCATCTGCTTAAGCTTCACAAACTTGGCCAATCCGATCGATCGATCGTGCTTAGCAATCGTTACTTCAATTTTACAAGAAAAAAACTAACAATTCACAGACAAGTGTTTCCATTACTCAAAATGCTTTCCCCAAATCATTGAATCCGATCAAAATCTTAACAAAATCAGCAACTCAACCTCAAAAATCAATTAAAAAAAAAAATCGCTTAAGCTTCCGATCTCAATTAATATGCAACGAAAACACTAAAGCACTAGAAAGATTTGGGGATTTGAGGAGAAAACAAAGATGGAATTGGAAACCGAGAAGTCAGGAATGAAATACCTTTCGGCGATCGACGCCGGCTTCGGCCTTGTTGTAGAGAAGGTATCGGCGGAGGGCGACGTACTTGGGATCCAAATCTGGACTCGGTGGCTGAAGCAGACAGCTCAAGAACTCCAGATCCTTGATCTTCTTCTCGTGCTTCTGCTCTTCTTCTTCCGCTGAAGATTTGGTCGCATCGTCGGCCATGGCTGGTGCAGATCTGAAGAATTGGGTTCATCTAGGTTTTGTTTTGCATTTCGATTCGGTGGATCGATTTGGTGTGTGCAGGCAGGGGAGAGTTGAATGAAGATGAAGATCCGCGCCAATCTGCCGATCTATTTTCTTACACGCCGAGTCAACTCGCCGAAAGATCCGATGACCTTACCTTCGAGACTTGCATCGAAATATCTGAAATCGCATCTCAACACACATCTACGTATGTACGTATATGCCTACATGGCTGTTTGGCTATGTACGTTGGCAAACAATTTTCACATGGCACTTGCACTCCTGGAGCTTTAATTGATTAATTAAGATGACCTAACCTTCTACAGTTTTTGTTATTTTGTCTTAATTTTTTTGAGTTTGTTATTCTAGGTTGATTTATTTGTATCTTAATTACTTTGTAAATCCAAATTTGATGAGATAACATTTAAATAATGACTTCGAAATGCCACTTCATTACCTATAATTACTAAAATAATCAATAAGTTTATTATTTAAGTTCATTAATTAGGTGTCACCTTATTAAATTTAGAGTTAAAAATAACTTTTTGATATAAAATTAAGCAATTTAAAAAGGTTAAGATATAGCAAATTCAAAAAGTTTGATATATAGCAACAAAAGTTGTAAAAGGTTATAATATTTTAATCAATTTGGCCTTTATCAAATTATTGAAGCTACCACTTTTATCAAAAAAATTATTGAAGCTACCACTTAATTGATTCGTAAATCATACTCTCTTTGTTCCACAATATCTATCACAATTTTCTTTGTGCACAAGAATTAAGGAGATGGTTAATTCACCATTATAATTTTGTAACAAGACCAAATTACCCTTTCTTAAATAAATTCATTTATTATAGATATTGTATAAAAAAAGTGATTGATGGTATTATTAACAAAATAGAATAGAGTTAAAATTAGAAATTAAGCATCTTGATTTCCTAATGGATACATATTGTAGAAAAGAAAAAATATCCAAAATGTGACGATATTGTGAAACGGATGGAGTAACAAAAAGCACACTGTTGTAAAATAAATTGG
Source organism: Stephania japonica (assembly GCA_039657345.1). Lineage (NCBI taxonomy): Eukaryota > Viridiplantae > Streptophyta > Magnoliopsida > Ranunculales > Menispermaceae > Stephania > Stephania japonica. The sequence continues at coordinate 7,733,846 of CM077559.1, read as the reverse complement.
AACTTGCTAAGAACTAGAGAAGGAAAGTAGAAGAACTACTAACTTCTACTACTACAAATTACTACTACAAAGAAGAGAAGAAATGAGATAGTTGAAAGGGGAAGTTTTCATTCAACTTTGGTGTGCTCTTACAATGAAGTTAGTATCCTTTATATAGGCCATTTGGTATGATGACAAATGTGCCTTAGCAATGTGGGACTAAAACATACACCCCATGTACATTGAAATGGTTACAAAGAACATGACAATACATAGACTATGGGAAGTACATAACTACACAATATGTTGGTGTACATGCATGGTCATCCACACTTCACAACACTCCCCTCGATGACGCTTGCTTAGAGATTGTGCCTCGTTAAAACTTTTACTAAGAAAAACCCCGTGGGAAAAAATATAGTAAAAGAAAGAGTACACTATTCTCATAAATATTAAGATGGGTATAATATTGTTAAGATTGCCTCATTAAAAACCTTGCATGGAAAACCCAATGGGATAAAACCATAGCTAAGGGAAAAAGAGTGCAATACATTAATCAATAACTCCCCTCATGTGAACATGGGTGAAACTTGTTCGCTTTCTTTACTTGCAATGTCTTTAAGTTTACGCAAGCCAATACCATATGTAAGCCTTTTAAATGTCGTAGTTGGTAAGGCTTTTGTGAATAAATCAGCAAGATTATCACTGATCGGATTTGCTTGACATCAATTTCACCATTCTTCTCAAGCTCATGCGCATAAAAGAATTTTGGTGAAATATGTTTTGTTCTCGTCCCCCTTTATGAATCCTTCACTTAATTGTGCAATACATGCCGCATTATCTTCATATAATATGGTTGGAGAATCTTTTATGAAGGCAATCCACATGATTCTTGTATATGTTCAATCATGTTTCTCAACCAAACACATTCACGACTTGCTTCATGAATTGCAAGTACTTCGTAATGATTGGAAGAAGTGGCAACCATAGTTTGTTTTATCGACTTCCATGATACAAACAAAGATTACCACATGTGAATACATATCCCGTTTGAGAACGGGCCTTATGGGATCTCGATAAAAATCCAAAGATCAAGATAACCTTGGAGATTCAATTTTACCCTCTCGAGTAAAATAAACCCATGTCACTTGTTCCTCGAAGATATCGAAAAATGTGTTTAACACCATTCCAATGTCTTCGAGTTGGTGAAGAGCTATATCTTGCAAGTAGGTTGACAAAGAAAAGCAATATCGGGTCTTGTACAATTTGCAAGATACATAAGTGCACCAATTGCACTTAAATATGGTACCTCCGACCAATTAGCTCTTCATCACTTTTTGAGGTCGAAATGGATCCTTATCCACTTCAAGTGATCCGACAACCATTGGAGAGCTCAATGGATGTGCCTTGTCCATATAAAATCTTTTTAATAATTTTTCAATATAATTTGATTGATGGACAAGTACTCCACTTGAAAAATGTTCAATTTGCAAACCAAGACAAAGTCTTGTTTTTCCAAGTTCTTTCATCTCGAATTCCTTTTCAAGTATTCGGATGTTCTAACGATGTCGTCGTGGTTTCCCACTATATTTAAATCATCAACATATACAACAATAATCACAAATCCCGTTGATGATCTTTTAATGAAGACACATGGGCAAAGCGGATTATTTACATATCCTTCTTTCAAGAAATAATCACTAAGACGTTTGTACCACATTCGTCCGATTGTTTCAACCCGTACAAAGACCTTTGTAATTTTATAGAATGCATGTTATGAGGTTTTGATTTTATTTCATCGGATATTACAAATCCATCGGGATTTTCATATATATCTCACTCGTCTAGAGATCCGTACGTATATGTCGTAACGACATCCATTAAATGCATATCAAGCCCTTCGAGATCGCAAGGCTTATCAAGAACCGAAATGTGATTGCATCTATAACAGAGAATATGTTTCCTCATAATCGATGCCAGTGTCTTTGTGAGAAACCTGAGCTACAAGTCTTGCTTTGTACCTTGTAACTTCATTTTTTCGCTTTCTCTTTCGTACAAATACCCATTTATATCCAATGTGCTTTACGCCATCCGGCGTTTGGACAATTGGTCCAAAAACCTCTCGTTTCCTTAACGAGTTTAGCTCGCTTGATAGCATCTTGCCATTTTTGCCAATCGTGTCTTTTTTGACATTCGTCCACCGATCGTGGTTCTCGATCATCATCATTTTCACATATTTCAAAGGACACATTGAAAGCAAATATATCATCAGAACAATTTCATTTCGATCCCAAATCTTACCGTAGTTTAAATAATTTATTGAGATCTCATTATTTTCATCTTTTTCCTCTTTTTCTAGAGGAAGTTGTTCCTCATCGTAATCAACTTGTTCGACAAACCCTTATCAAAGGATTCTTGTGCTTTCTCAGAGTATTTTGATTTGTATTTATTTTTACTCCCGTTTTCCTCTTTCGAGGAATTGTATCCTTTGAACCAACCGGCCTTCCACGCTTTAAGCTGCTTTCGTTGGTTCTTGTGCATTTTGTTGCACAGAGACATCAATTTTGCAGAGCATTTACAAACTGGAATATGTGATTTTGTCACTTGTTTTGCATCATTAAATGCATCTCGGTAATTGATTTGCAATTTGTTGCAAATGAATGATCTTTCGAACTTCAAGTTCACACCGATTTGTTCGTGGATCATAATGTGATAAAGTTGATGCATTCCAAGCAATTTCGCGCCATTCCTTTTGAATTGACTTCTTATCTCCCCTAATGGTGGGAAAATTGCTTCATCAAAGTGACAATCAAGAAACGTGCAAGAAATAAATCCCCGTTAAGGGTTCAAGGTATCTTATAATGGACGATGAGTTAAATCCAACATAAATCCCAAGTTTTCGTTGTGGACCCATCTTAGTTCTATGGGAGGTGGTATAGGAACATACACCGCACAACCAAAAATTCTTAAGTGTGAAATATTTGGTTGTTGACCTAAAATGAGTTGCATGGGGGAATGTTCATGGTATGCAAGTGGGCCTATAACGAATGATAGATGCCGCATGAAGGATCGCATGTCCCCAAACCGAAGTTGATAACTTAGTTCTCATGATTAAAGGTCCGGCAATTAATTGAATGCGTTTGATCGAGATTCTCGCCAAACCATTTTGGGTATGCACATGTGGAACGTAATGTTCAATGGTAATTCCTATAGACATGCAATAATTTTTAAATGCTTGAGATTGAAATTCTCAAAGCATTATCAAGACGGATGGTCTTGATTGGGTTGTCGTGGAATTGTGCTCTTAACTTAATGATTTGCGCTAAAAGTCTAGCAAATGCAACATTGCGGGTCGAAAGCAAACAAACATGTGACCACCTAGTTGATGCATCTATCAAAACCATGAAATATCTAAATGGTCCACAAGTGAGGATGAATAGGTCCACATATGTCTCCCGAATGCGTTCTAAAAAATCGGGATTCCACAACAATTTTACTTGGGGATGGTTTAACTATCAATTTACTTGAGAACAACTAGCACAATTATAATCACCAAATTGAAAATATTTTGTGACTCCTTAAAGGATGTCCATGCGAATTATTAATTATTCTTCGCATCATTGATGATCCTGGATGACCAAGTTCGGCCATGCCATAAAATGAATGTCGTTGGATCATTAATTTTCTTATTTAAGACGACATTCGTTTCGACATGCCTTATATGAGTAAAATATAATCCGAGGATAAAGTCGGGAATTTTTCTAACACTTCTTTTTTCCCATTTGAAACCAATGTGACATAGAGAAATTCTCTATTATTTTCGCTCATGGTTTCAATGTGATATCCATTTTGTCGAATATCTTTAAAGTTCGAGTAAATTCCTTCGGATTTTTCGTGAGTATAAGGCATTGTCAACATGAATTGTTGTTCCCCTGTGCAACATAATATTTGCTCTTCCGAGCCATTAATCAAATTGGAGATGCCAGATATTGTTTGAACATTAGCATCAACTAAGTTCAAATTGGAGAAATATTCTCTGCTTTTAAGAATTGTGTGCGTTGTAGCACAATCAAGAAGGCACATATCGCTCTTATTTGGTTCATGACTTGAACACATGATTTGTTGATCCATCTCGGACAAATAATATTTGACAAATCGAAAAAGAGTCATGATAATATTCATAATATTTTGCCTTTGATTTTAAAGGCATGGTAAAGGTCACAAAAATACTCGGGCATATATATGACAATATTTAGGCAAAATAGCCTTTCATATATGACTAAAAAATGTCACAATTATGAGCGCTCATTGTCAATAATTATTTGCCCTTTGTAGTGGTGCACCACTTTTATTCCAAAATTTGGTGGAATTGTCAATACGACCTTTACCTCGATATTTTCACCTTTTCCACGTCCATAAATTTATTGCGATCATGATCATTATATGCAACATATGCTTCTTAATTTGAAGTTGAACTAATTGGACGGGAGTGATATTATATTTATAATATCTCATCATTTTACTCAGCCTACTATGAGACAAGAAATCAATCCTTAATATTTATGGATTGACGTGCGCACTCGATAATTTGTTGCAAGCAATACATCGAGGCGAGCCACGTGGCTTTTATTTGTCTCATCATCATATTTCGCATAGCCTCAATATAGAGGTAATTGAAATTGTAGAATAATAAATGATATTTGATCGATATAAATTTTTGTAGCATGAGACCCAAATCGCCATTTTGAGCTTTTTGGAGCATTACCCTTTTGGTATGTATAACTCCATAAGGTGAAAATATATATAAAGTGAAATATTCACTTTTCAAATCTCCAAAGAGAAATTGACAAATGATTATGTATAACACACAAAGCCTTGCATAGAATTATCATGACAAGAATTATAATAAGGTAACAAATGCAAACTATGGTTGAAAAGAATTTTGAAAATAAATTTAATATAAAAGAGTTTTCCTTTTTTTATGTAAAAACATAACATATGATTAAATATATGTTCACAACTTGATTATTAGTATGCAAAATGTATTACTTGTATGAGTTGGTGGGACAACCTCCAGTTGGGTGGTGAGACGAAGTCTACTTAAAAACCATGCCACCTCGAACGGGATAACCCGTCTCCCTTTCAATGTTTAGCTTTACCGGGGACAAGGCTTACCCACTATCAACCCAAACTCATAACACTATTTGCAATATAAAAAATCAAGAATAGAGCATAATTAATCGTTTGTAGTATAGCGAGAAAACTAGTTATGTCACATATTGATTTTTGATTTCTGATGTAGAAGATCGTACAAGACGCAACTACAGAGCATACTTTCGCAATCGGTGACGTTATAATGGTATATGAATAAAGTATGCATATAGAAGTTATGCATGTAATAAAAGGAAACAACCATGGTAATTTAGAAATAAATTGAACTTATTTAAATAACAAAAGTTATACCTTCTTAGCTTTTTCTCCTTAGCAAGCCTTCTTGAACTTCAAGATCTCCTTAATGCTAGAGCAAGCTCGTGCTGATAACGTGTTGTAAAATAAATTGGAACTTGCTAAGAACTAGAGAAGGAAAGTAGAAGACTACTAACTTCTACTACTACAAATTACTACTACAAAGAAGAGAAGAAATGAGATAGTTGAAAGGGGAAGTTTTCATTCAACTTTGGTGTGCTCTTACAATGAAGTTAGTATCCATTTTATATAGGCCATTTGACTAAAACATATGATGACAAATGTGCCTTAGCAATGTGGGACTAAAACATACACCCCATGTACATTGAAATGGTTACAAAGAACATGACAATACATGGACTATGGGAAGTACATAACTACACAATATGTTGGTGTACATGCATGGTCATCCACACTTCATTAAAACATAGAGTTTGCCTTTTTAAATCTTTCATACTTGTATTCTAACTCAAAGCTTCTATTTATACAACCTTTGTATATAGACGGTTAAGTAAATTACACATATACCCCTACTTAAAGAAGTATAAGCGTAATACACTACAAGGACTTTTCTGTCATGAATTTTATCATATAAAATTCATTTTTCTGAACCATCTTAAAATCTCGCAAAACCATTCTCAAGTGTGCGACCCAATAGGCTCATACAACGTTGGCGGTGTACCAAAACACATTTTGGTATACTAGTCATAAGCGCCTCTAGCAAGACATTATGACTACCCAAGTTGTACGAATATCAAATCGATATAACCTAATCAATAGTGTATATAACATCCTTTTGTCACACGATATCTTTTTGATCAAACATAAGGCATGGAATTGTCATCCAACATGTTCAATCGTACTAGTCTCGATTTCTAGGTAGATCGAAAACATCTAAGTGACATTGATCAATATCAATTCACTTATCTTGATTGTATTCCTATACGTATGATCATCGTATGATCATCAATCAAGACTCACACTAGTTTTAATTCATTATAGTTCCCAGTATAATAATCGACTAGGGACATTTAGGATATTTCTGTAAATCCTCTATTTTATTAACTAAAATGTATTCATAAAGACTGTTAATAGATTGACCTAGGGCACATTTCCCAACAATTGGGATATGGTCACCCTATGGAATAAAATACCCAATATATTTTAGGTAAGGGGTGGGTAGGGGTACGAGATTAACATCTACCCGCCCCATTCACCCAATTACCCATCCCATATACTCATTTATTTATATTATATTATAATAATAATAATAATAATAATAATAATAATAATAACTTGGTTTTACTATTAAGATATGTCTATTATCAAAAATTGAAGGTACATTCTTCCAATTTTGGATGATATATTGAAAACTTTTTTTTGCCTTAAATAAAGACTTCAATATTTTAAATTTTAAACTAATTATTAAAGACAACATACATTTTTTTATATTTTATAATAATTATAGAAATAATGTGTATGGATTCTATTGATATTTTAAGCTCAAATTTTTTATTTTACTCCATTTAAATTTTGAATTGTTTATATCATATTAATTAATAGTGGGTGTGGATACCTTGCGGTTTGGTTTGGAAAACCAAAGACGACCAAATAAGGGCCTACAACCCAATCAAAGTTAAAAATTCAAGATCATATCTAAAGTTACAACAAAAACAAATAGATTAGAAGTTTAGAACAAATAAATTCAACAAGTAGGAAAATGCTTCAACTCCATTCCAAGTTCCAATTTCATTCTTTGTTCCTACAATAAAACAACAATTGAAAATAAAAAGTTAGCAACATAATAAGAGTTTTATAACATTTGTTATTCCTAAAATAAAACAACAATTGAATATAGAAAATTAACGATATGATAAGAGTTTAATAACATTTAAAAGTTCAAAAAAGATTTACTTACCAAGTCAATGACTCAATGCATTTTGCTAATCATCTCAACTAATCATCTAAAACAAGTTGGTCCAAAATGCCTAAACAACATTTCAAAATGTAATATGATTAGATGATGATCGTAAAAGAAAGAATAAATGTAGTTAATAATTAACAAAATTAAAAGAAAAGTATAACCTGTTTCAAGCTCTTCAAGTTCTGTAAATTTTTTCAACTTCTAAATTTATTGTACCATGTAACCAATCTCGAGTACAAATAAGAGCTTCAACAATTTTTGGAGTCAATGAGGTACGAAATCGATCAAGCACGCGTCCACCGGCACTAAAAGCGGACTCTGAAGCAACAGTAGAAACTGGAATGGCCAGTACATCACGTGCCATCATTGAAAGTGTTTTGTACTTAGAGACATTATTTTTCCACCAACCAAGAATGTCAAAGTCTTCATTTTGCTTCTCACATCCCTCATCCAAATATATATCTATCTCCGACTTATTTGTCGTATTTGCTTCCTCTTCTAAAAATCTTTGAAATCCAACCACTGCCTTTTTAGCTTTGACATTACCAAACAATGAATCTTCCGCCTCTTCATGTACACTAGACAATGATCTATTTTCACTAGACCACATAGACATGTAATTGTTGGAAAATGATTCATATTCCATGTATAAATGATCCAAAGCCTCTCTCACTTTCCTTATCATCTCAACAACTTGCTCGTTCGGATACAATGTACCATAACAATATTTCAGAAACTTCAACTTGTACCTAGGATCAAGAACCACAGCAACCAACAAGATCATGTTCACCTTCGAGATATCTCCCCAATACTTGTCAAACTTCACCTTCATCTTCATTCCCATCGAATGCACATATGAATCATTACTTGCCAAGCATTCATTGATAAGTGTTTCAACTGCATGCACCTCATGAAAATATGCATTAGTCGTAACACATTTAGATCCTGAAAGTCGAAGAGTGGCCCAATAAAAAAGTTCCAAGAACTGCAATAATATACGTGCAACACTCTAATCTTCTTTTTTGGGAACTCCATTCTTCAACTCACTTGAAATCTTATTATATGACTCATACATTCTCTCAAATGCTCTTTGATACTTCACCGCTGAATCCAACATCAAATAAGTAGAATTCCATCTAGTTGATACATTTAAGGACACTGAAGCTTTACATAAGTTCAACACATTGCTTAAACTTTTTCTTCCTTGATGGAGAACTTCTCACTTGTTTCATTGCTTCGCGTATTCGACTAATGGAGTTTTTCACCTCTTTCAAACCATCACTAACAATGAGATTCAAAATGTGTCCACAACATCTTACGTGAAGGTATTTTGCATTTAACACGCTTCCACCCCAATTATTTATTTTTCTCCTTAGGTATTTAATTGCCAAATCATTAGATTTAACATTGTCTACAGTTATTGTAAACAGTTTCTTAATTTTCCAGTGAAGCAAACACATCTCAACAGCCTTACCAATATCATTAGCCGTATGGCCTTCAATCTCACAAAAATTAATTATTTTCTTTTGCAATTTTCAATCATCATCAACATAATGTGCAGTGAGACACATATAGTTAGTATTTTGCAAAGAAGTCCAAGTATCAGTCGTCAAACAAACTCTTTGAGAATTCTTTGTTAAGATCTTTTTCTATTTTGTTTTCTCAACATTATACATTTCCAAACAATCTCTAGTTATAGTTCTCCTCTTCACTAACTTGACTTTGGGTTGTATAACATTGCAAAATTTAACAAAGCATGGATGTTCCACAAAAACAAAAGGCAATTCAGCTCCTATTATCAATTCAGTAAGGGCTTCACGACTTAATGTTTGATCAAACTTCCAAAGTCCTAATTTACTTTCATCCTCCGACCCTTTAACTTGTAATTCTATAGTTTTTTGTTTCTTACACACTGAGTTCACATGACTATGTGGGTACTTGAGACATTTATTTAAATGAGCTGTTATTGTGCTTGTACAATTCCTACTAGGACAATGATACTCTTTACCACAATAATTGCAAGTTGCAAGTGTCAGTTTTCCATGCTCATCTAACGTTTTAGAATAATGGTCCCAAACTCTAGAAGTTGTGCGACTACCTTTCGATTCTGTCTTCTTTGTTGATGATGCCAAACTAGATGAGTTTGGAGGAGCAACAACAGGTCCACCACTTTCAAACTCCATTGGTGTAGAACTTGCATCTGTCGATAATGTTCCGGCTGTTACATGATGTGAATCCATCTAGAAAAAAAAAACACACACGATCAATGTTAGAATGAAAATGAACATTAAAAAGAATAATTGAAATACAGAACTACAATTAAGTTACACAATTAAGTTACACAAAATGGCAATTAAGGTGAGGTGATGGATCAAAACTCTTTGACACAATAATGAAACCAAATAGCAAAGAAAGACATGAACTTTAAGTCTTTAATACAGTACTTGTATTCACTAAAACAACAACAACAACAACATCAACATAGCCTCAATCCCAAATTATTGAAATTAATTTGGGAAGCAGATAAAGACTTGCTTTCAATTACTCATATGAGAACCTCATGCAAAATGGTACAAAATGTAATGCTTCATAAACATGTTTTCAAGGAGGTCAAAAAATGAAAATGGAATAAGTATTGACAAATTGACAACAATAAGCCGATTCTTCATAAAACAATTTATACTTGACCAAAACAATAACTAAGTGCATTAAAATTTTTTTTTTTGTTAATGAAGGGTTAATTGAATTTATGCCTGACTGGTGAGGGAGTTGGAAACGGGGCGGTGAGAGTGATGGTCCTGCTGGAGAGGCTGGAGCGAGTGCTGGTCCTGCTGGTCCTACTGGAGAGTGCTGGTCCTGCTGGTGAGGGAGTTGGAGACGCCGTGAGTTGGAGACGCCGAGACGGCGCCGCCTGACTGGTGAGGCGTGAGGGAGGGAGTTGGAGACGCCGAGACGCCGCGTGACTGGTGAGGCGTGACGCATGAGGGAGGGACTTGGAGACGCCGGGAGTTGGAGACGCCGAAACGCCGCCCGACCGGTGATGCGTGAGGGAGGGAGTTGGAGACGCCGAGACGGCGCGCTTGCTCGACCGAGATGCCGGAGCGTCGGGCGTGGGAGACTCGAGTGAGACAGACGAGAGCGTCGAGAGTGTGGGAGCGACGGTAAAGAGATGACCGAATAGCGCGAGAGGAAGATGTGAGATTTTGTGTTTTTTTTTTTTTAATTTTTAGGGTTTTTGGTTTGTATTTACCAAAATGCCCTCGGTTTGATAATACTCATACCTGCCCCACCAAAAAAATAGGATAAAAGGGGTAGGTATGAGTAGGACACACATACGATGGGGAGGATATGAGTGTGGCGGTGGCGCACTCCCCCATACCCTACCCATTGACATCCCTACATTGGTAGATCTATTGATTGTTACGCTTAAAAGAGAAGTGCTACAATGACAACTGGAATTAAGTCACACCCCAACACACATTGATCTGGTGTTGTTGTAATTGAGAAGGGAAATGTTTGCACTATCACCAATGATAAAGCGCCACGTGTATAAAAAAGTAATGTGCTAGCTTTTACACTTTTATCCTCTCACTTTATTATTTTGTACACGTGATGCTTTATCATTTGTGACATTACAAATATTTCTTTTCTCAATTGTACCAAAATCGGATCCAACATACATTAGCCTACAAGAACCGTTCGTACGCACTTCACAATGCGAGCATATACAAATCCTAGTGCATAACATGTGGGTCGAGGTCGTGTGGATGACTTATGTGATCCAATGTATCTTAGAGTGTGACTTGTTGTCATTCTAGTATTTTCCAAAGAAAAATATTTTTGTAATCCACTTTGAACAACTAGTGGGCCCAAGTAGGTGTCCTTTCATTTGTTATGTCTCGAGGAGTATGTGTGCATATCTCGAGGTGTAAAGTACACAACTTGAGATGTGTCACATAGAGGACATCTAGTTGGATCCACTTAGTGCCTAAAGTGAGTATATAAAGTGGATTACTCTAGCATGGTTACATGCGTGGATCATCAGGACGTTACATGCGTCACACTTGAATAGTTGAATGCGTGGATCATCAGGAGAGGACGATACACACTGTCATGCTAAAATCGTTACATGCGTCGAGTAGGTCAACGTCATACATTCGCCACATTGCAGCAGGTGTCCTCCCCCACTACATATTCTTACACTACTCCAGTCCAAGCTGGTACAATTAATGAATTATCCCTACTTGAAATAGGTGCAATGCATCATATATATACTCGTGCGCAAACTGCTAAAACTGCATCTGTTATTTATTTCTCATGAATTAGTCTCATGACTCTCATGATACCCCTATAGCCCGCTTTATCCGGGGCCTACCACCACGTGGCAACCCAAACCCTTCATGATAACTTGGCCTTTGACATGCCGCCCAGGACATCAAAAGTGGAAGAAAAAGTTAGAGCTTATCGAAACCACAGAGAAAAAGTAATACTAACAAAGCATCATGCAGAAGAGAGAGAAGCCATATGACACCTAAGCCCAGACTAAACGACCTGTGAACACATCACACTTGCCAAGTGTGTTCTCACCAGTACTTGACCCATTAGGTGGACAGGCCGTGCCATTGAGCAGTCACCATGCCAGCTTGCACGCCTAAATTCCGTGTTGCCATCTGCCACCCCCGCCATTAACATCCTCCCCTAGTCCCCTGGCCTCCCCCACATTTTCTAAATCCCATTCCCACCACCCCCTCCATATAAATAAATGTACCATGTTACATATCGTTCCATATTTCCATGCCCCCACCCCACCCCACCCACACCACACCACACCACACATTTATCATTAAAAATTAAAAACTAGGTAGCTACATCATCTTAATTAATTGAGTAGCTAGCCAATTAAGATGAATATGGGGATGAGCGAGAAGAGATCATCAGCATCAGCTGTGAAGAAATCGGTGCAGAGGAGTTCGAGGAGAGGGTGCATGAGAGGCAAGGGAGGCCCGGAGAATGCGAAATGCACGTTCAGGGGAGTGAGGCAGAGGACGTGGGGGAAGTGGGTGGCGGAGATTCGGGAGCCCAACCGGGGCGCCAGGCTCTGGCTCGGCACCTTCAGCACATCGACCGAAGCCGCTATTGCCTACGATGACGTGGCTCGGAAGCTCTACGGTCCGTCAGCGAAGCTCAACTTGCCGAACCTACAACAACCACTCAACTATAACAATAACAATGTTATTGCTAATAATGACCAGCAACCGTCTTCGTCGGATTTTGGGGATAGTAGCACGGAGATGTCGTCCGGTTCGATCACGAGTTTTAATCCGACGGTGTTCGATGATAGCGAAGAGGTGGGGGGGTTGTGGGGGAGGAGTATGAGCATGAACTTGGGAGCGTTGGACGACTCGCTGTGGTCGGATATGCCATTGTTGATGATGGACTCCAACAATAACACAGTCAACGATATTCCAATGGGGAACTTGGTTGAAGGGGTGTTGACTTGGGAGGGTTTGCAGTACATAATGTAACGCTTCGATATTGTTACTTGTTAGCAAGCTAGCCATGTGTATTACAATTAGGAGTAGTGCTGTTGTCAGTTTTTTTTTTTTTTTGTCAAAAAGTATAGTAGTACTGTTGTTAGTTAAGTCTATCTACATATAGTACATACATGTATCAATGTATCATGGACGTCATGATGTGGTTCGTGTTCATGTAAACGTTATGTAGCATGCATGGACAAGGACCACGGAGTTGCATGTCATGGTAGAATATGCAGTGTGAATAGACAGTTCTTTCTTTTTTTGTGTCATATTGAAAGTTTTTTTTTTTTTTTGATAGGAAGTGATATTGAAAGTTTCAAAGCGCTCTCATGTTTGTTTTTGGGCTGTAACGTCTTTTTTCTTTTTTTCTTGGGTACAACTAACTGTACACGGTTGTAACATATTTGCGTACAGCTGCGGAGGAGGGAGTGAAAGCTTTTATGACTCTAGCTATCTAATTAGTGTGAATAGTTTTATGACGCGAGATTGAGACATGTGTCCGTTTGATGAAGAATTAAAAACTCATTTAAAATGTGAGTTTTGCCGTAGTGCTATTTGAACTCATGAGTGTAAGGAGATTTTTTAAATTTTTTTTATTTTAAAGTCATTTTTAAGCAATAAATGCTTCAAAATAACAACTTACAAAACTTCTTTAATATTTATAAAAATTTTAAAAAATACTGTACGAGACTAAACTCTAAGAGTCCAAATAGATTTTTTGTAAACTCATTTTCCCTCTTTAGACATTATTATTTACACCATTGCCATTCCATTAAAGCTTCGTCTCAGTTCCCCAAGCACCTCTGAAAGAAGACCAAAATAATCCACAAATTACAACATCAATCTCTAACTCGATCCCAAATTCCCAATTGATTGTGATCTAAATCTCTGAGCAACAAATCTCTAACTCTCACTTGATTTATTCAGATAAGGAAGAAGAAGAAATCAGTGGCGTCCAGCGAGCGGTCCTGACTGCCCTCGATTCCAATAAGCTCCGATCGGAGGGTCGTCGAAGAAGGAGATGAAGAGGAAGAAAAGGGGGTTGCGGCGGAATCCGGGGAGATGTGTCCGGTGAATGAAAAGAGGGAGTGAGGGGCAAAGACACGAAATTTCAAACAACAAAACTTTCTTCTCGATTCTCACTAATCAAATTGATAAATTTTAGTTCAGAGAAAAACAACTGGAGTCAGGGAGAAGAGAGGGAAAAGTTGTGATTAAGAAAATATGGCTGTTTTTTTTTTGGGTTTACAATTTTGCTTACACATGGACCAATCAGCAAATGCCACCTACTAGAACATTAGCAAACCGTTCCCGTTGCATGGGATGTGGCTTCTTGTTGCACATCCAGGTGTTTCTAGATGACAGATGTCAGATAACGCCTTATAACTAACTACTGCTACTTGTCCACGTAGTGTGTAACGCGTTGGAGGACTCCACAACATACTTTTGGCATCAAGATTGGCCACCGATTCATTCAGGTTGCCGCAATACACCTCGTAATGCACACACGCATGTTGAACGATATAATTACTTAGCAATCAAGTGGGTGGGTGTCATAAGTATATTACTCTAGCCGCTTTCTATTTTTCTTTTTTTTTATATAGAAAAAGTTTAGATAAACCTACTTTAAACATTAACTTTGGACACTGACTGTAACGACTCATTTTCCCAATAACCTCCAATGGGGCCACATAGGTCCATAACCAACCGTCAAGGCCAACTGTGTCCTACCAACTTCAATTCATCAATTACTCCTCATAAATTCACAATTTTACAGTTTAAATTCATTTATGAATTCAAGTCATCAGATAAATATCATTTAAACCTCAAATTACAGCGAGAAGATTTAAATCATGACAAATTATATTAAAAAATATCAAGTCATGTTAATAGATCATATACCTAGTGTGAAAAACCCATATGTCATCATAAATCAGTGAAGTATTCTCAAAAGAGTCACAAAACATCAATATACAGGTCCCAGTAATGTCTCACAGTCTCAAACACCAAAATGAAAACAATATGTATATGTGAGCACAAGTACAAGTTTGCCCCTGTCTATCTTTAATCACAGGTGATCCACAAGCTTTCCCTTGTCGCGACTCGTACTTGGATTTGCACTTAAGCTATCACAAAAGATAGATGACGAGTCTAGAGTGAGCATTCCCAAGGAAATTAAATGATCAATCACGAAAGTAAATACTGAAATTTAAATGAACTATTAAATAAACATGCGGAATTAAAACACAAGCAATTATGCTCATCGCATGGATTAAATAATAGTGAAAGCTAGAAAGTGTGCCTAGAGCTTAGGGTCAGACTAGCACCATATTTCGAACACTTCCATAAAGTATTGTCAGCGAGTAGCACTCAAGCACGGCAAGTATTTGGATCCGCTAGGTGGTCGGCGTAGAACCTACGACGCACCTACAAGTCCTCCAACATGATTCTCGGGTCGAACTATCCATCAAGATTATCTGACACACGTGCTATGATCTAGTGGACATACACACATAAATGACACGAAGGGAGAGCCTCAACGTTTGTCCATATAGACACCACAACAGGAAATAGAGTAATGAAACAACAGTAATGAATTCAAATTGCCAAAATAAGTAGATGCTCAAATAATTTCAGTTTGGGATACTACACACCTCAAATCTCACTCCAACTAATCCAATACCATCCTAGTCACGACTCTAAAATGTGTCCAATCACCAATCAACCAATCTAAAGCATGATATCTGAAAATACCCATCAATTTTTCTAAATTCATAATTTTCCCAATTTCCATTTACCCATCAAAATAATCGTTTTAATCCTATTATATCGATTAACCATCCTCAAATTAAACCAAATTAGAAAATTTTATTTTTAAATTTTATTTTATTTTTCTGTCTCGGACGCCATGAGTGGCACCGCCATGAGTAACTGCTCATGGCGTCCTCAAAACTTGAAACTCCTAAAAAATACATGAAAATGGCAAAAAAAATTGAAACTTTGTCCCAAAATTGCATGATTCAAACCTCAAATTGAAGCCCTAAACCCAAAAACAAATTAACAAACAAAATTACTCAAAAAGAAAAAAGAAAAAAAACTTCGAAATCGACACTAAAAGAGATGATGAATGCACCATCGAATCTATGTTCGTCAGATTTGGTCGGTTTTTTGTGAGTGGATTAAGATGGGTGACAAGGGTATGGTGAGTAAAAACCCTTTTATATGGAAGGGTAGTTGGGTAATTTTATAAAACTAGAGTACGTTTAGTAATTAGTGGGGTCCTTTTAGCCGCTTAAAATTTTTTTTATTAAAAGTGCCTTCGAGTCCCTAAAGCACACATTAAACAAACCTCACAATCAATAAAAATATACTTGCAAAAATTACATAGATTTTGGATTCTACTAAAAAAATTGCAATATTCAGAATTGTTAAGATTTTGATAGAGAGCAATGACAATAGCAAAACAAGAAAAAAAAAAAAAAAAGAAAGAGAACAAATCACCAAGAATTTTATATGTGGGAAACCCTCTAAGGGAAGAAAACCCACAGCCGCCAACACAATCTTATTCACGATTCTCACAACTCACACTTTTTACATCAGAAAGAGATATATATACTTATAGAGAAAGTAAATCCCTATTAGAATACAATAGTAAATCCCTATTAGAATACAATAGTAAACTAATCAGGCCCACATATCTAACATATCTCCCATTTGGGGCTAATTCTAAAAAAATATTTTCTCGTATAGTAATATCTCATTCTCATGTAGTATCTTCAAGGCGACTGCCTTGTCGTCTTCAAGTAGCAAAGCCAAGAGAAGCTATGCAAAACTTCAGCTTCTCTTTAGGGACTGACTTTATGAGCATATCTGCAGGATTTTTGTTGATGTGTACTTTCTCCAATTTGAAAGATCCTTCTTCAAGCATAGCTCGTATGAAATGATACCTTACATCGATATGTTTTGTCCTTGAGTGAAATGCAGAATTCTTTGCCAAATGAATTGCGCTCTATCGCTTAGTAGTCGACAATCCGCTTGTTTATGATCCAGTTCACTCAACAAGCTCTATAACCAAGTCATCTCCTTACACGCTTCAACAGCTGCAACATATTCAGCCTCAGTAGTAGGTAATGCAACAATCTTTTGTAACCTTGATACCCAGGAGATTGCCGCACTTCCAAGAATAAACACATTGTTGGAAAATGTGCCCTAGGTCAATCCATTAACAGTCTTTATGAATACATTTTAGTTAATAAAATAGAGGATTTCATTTGCTGTTTATTATAATTGATTTGCATGTTTACATTATAATAAGATACATGGGTATTTACAGAAATATCCTAAATGTCCCTAGTCGATTATTATACTGGGAACTGTAATGAATTAAGACTAGTGTGAGTCTTGATTGATGATCATACGATGATCATACGTATAGGAATACGAATCAAGATCATGAGTACTTGTTAGGGAACAAAGTATCTTGGACCGACCCGCTATGAGAACATCACATGGATTAAGTCATAGTTGTTTCTCATGATAGGTATATTTTTCAGTCCTCTTACTTGAGATTACCAGAGACTTCAACATTAGGAATACAGTGACTTGACGCAATCAAACGTTGTCTTTAAGGACGATTATAAAGGTTGTGATTGGTTACCGTTCTTGTGTGAATAATGTGGTGAAGTTGTGTAATCGAGATAGAATTTGTCCTCTCATATAAAGAGAGATACCCAAGTGGATCCCTCGATGTGTTAGATCGTTAAAAGGCCTAGTCTAAGTAAATTGATATTGATCAATGTCACTTAGATGTTTTCAAAGATACCTAGAAATCGAGACTAGTACGATTGAACATGTTGGATGACAATTCCATGCCTTATGTTTGATCAAAAGGATATCGTGTGACAAAAGGATGTTATATACACTATTGATTAGGTTATATCGATTTGATATTCGTACAACTTAGGTAGTCATAATGTCTTGCTAGAGGCCGCTTATGACTTGTATACCAAAATGTGTTTTGGTACACTGCCAACGTTGTATGAGCCTATTGGGTCGCACACTGAGAATGGTTTTGCGAGATTTTAAGATGGTTCAGAAAAATGAATTTTATATGATAAAATTCATGACAGAAAAGTCCTTGTAGTGTATTACGCTTATACTTCTTTAAGTAGGGGTATATGTGTAATTTACTTAACCGTCTATATACAAGGGTTGTATAAATAGAAGCTTTGAGTTAGAATACAAGTACGAAAGATTTTAAAAGGGCCGAAACTTTATTTTCGTTTTAAGAAACGACTTAGAGTTTTTAGTATCCTCTGGATCGTTTTGGAGAGAAACAAAAGGTTTGGTATTCTCTCGAAGCTAGCACTTTGAATCTCGGCCGTCATTCGTGTGTGGACAGCTAGTAGAGGGCGTTCGTCATTAGCAGCGCCTTAAAGATCGATTAACCTTCAGAGAGGTATTGCGACTGAGGTATGATTAAGTTTTCATAGTTTAAACATGTTTTAATGGAATCAGAGTCGGATCCTGTTGGGGTTTTTTTTCAAAATTGTTTTGTAATCTCCGCTGCGCATGAACCCCAAAACCCAACACACATAACATGTAGTACTCTTTCTACCATCAATGTCATCAGCCATGTCTGAATCAACAAAGCCACACAGCTGTATTTTTGCATTTGTATAGCACAGTGTCACATCTTTTGTTCCTGCAAAGTATCTTAAAATCCATTTTACTGCATTAATGATAAGAACCAGGATTAGACATGTACCTACTCACAATTCCCACTGCATGAGAAATGTCGGGTCTTATACAAATCATGGCATACATAAGGCTACCCATTGCCGATGCATACGGGATGTTCTCCATATTCTTTTGTTCTTCTTCTGTTTTGGGACTATGTTGTTTCGAAAGGTTTTTGAAATGCCCAGCTAAAAGTGTGCTCACCAGTTTTGCACAATCCATGTTGAACCTCTTGAGCACCTTCGATATGTACTCCCTTTGGCAAAGTTTTAGTAACTTGTTCTTTCTATCTCTTTCGATCTTCAGCCCCAAAATTTGTTTCGCCAAGACCTAATTCTATCATTGAAAATTCTTTCGCCATTTGCTCTTTCAAATTTTCAATCTTTGCAATGTTGGAACCTGCAATCAGCATATCATCGACATATAGGAGCAAAATAACATACAAATTGTCAAATTTCTTGAAATAACAGCAGTGATCTGCATGACGGTGCATGTACCCTATTGTTATCATGAACTTGTCAAACTTCAAATACCATTGTCTGGGGGCTTGTTTCAGACCATAAAGGCTTTTGTGCAACTTACACACTAGATGTTCCTTACCAGCCTCTACATATTCCTGTGTGGTTTTGCATGTATATATTTCCTCCAAATCACCATAAAGAAAGACAGTTTTTACATCCAACTATTCTAAATGTAGATCCTCTGTAGCAACAATGCTTAGACTAGTTCTAATTGTAGTCATCTTGACAACAGGAGAAAAAATCTCAGTAAAATCAATACCTGCCTTTTGTTGGAAACCTTTTACTACCAATCTGACCTTATACCTCTGGGAACCATCTTATTCCTGTTTCAGTCTGTACACCCATTTGTTCTGAATCGCCTTCTTTCCAGTTGAAAGCTTGACCAAATCCCAAGTCTGATTTGTATATAGAGACTTCATTTCGTCATCCATGGCTTTCTCCATTCTTCTTTATTCTCGACTTGCATTGCTTCCTCATAATAATTGGGTTCACCACCATCTGTGAGTAACAAATAGTGTATGGATGGAGAGTAACGGTCTGGAGCATTGATGGTTCGTCTTTCACATCGAAATGCAATGGGTGGTGTCACTGGCTCCTCCTGAACTTCATATTCATCAATGTGTTCAGTAACACTCTGATCAGGATCATAGGGAGGGATATCATCAAGTTCAAGATGCTTTGATCTTTTTGGTTCCTCTTTCTTCTTGATCCTATCCTTATACAACATATTCTCATTAAATATGACATCTTTACTTCTGATCACCTTTTTACTCTCAGGATCCCATAGCCTATAACCAAAACTATTAACTCCATATCCCAGCAAGATGCACATTTTGGACTTTGCATCTAGCTTTGACCTATTTTTAGCATTGATATGGACATAGGAAACACAACCAAAGGTTCTTAAGTGTGAAAGTTTTACTTCCCTTTTTGTCCATTCCTCCTCAGGCAGTCTGCAATCAATTGTGGTAGATGGTCCTCTCGTTGATCGATAAGATAATATTCACAATATTCACAAACCAAAAACGCTTTAGGTAGCCCAACACTCAACAACATGCTCCTAGCACATTCTATAATGTTTCGGTTCATACGCTTAGCTATACCATTCTGTTGTGGTGTCCTTGTACTGTATTTTCTCTTCTGATGCCATACATAGCACAGTACTCATCAAATTCCTTATTACAGTACTCTCCACCATTATCTGATCTCAAGCATTTCAGCTTTAGACCTGTCTAGTTCTCCACTAGACATTTCCACTTTTTGAAAATTTCAAACACTTCAAATTTATTTTTCATAAAGTAAATCCAGAGCTTTCTAGTCGAATCATCAATGAAAGTAATGTAATAACGAGAGCCATTAAGGGAGGATACCTTTGAAGGACCCCAAACATCCGTGTGCACAAGTTCTAGCTTTTCAGTTTTGGGAGTTCTGTTCTGCTCTTTTTAGAAAAACTGACAACTTTTTGTTTTCCAACCACACAACCTTCACATAGAGACAGATCAACACATGACAGTCCATCTAACTTCCCTTTTGACACCATTACCTTCATTCCCTTTTCATATGCCCGAGACGTTGATCTTTCGAATCGAGAACATTCATGGAGTTTTCATTGAGAACTCTGTAGAGAGTACCATCTCTCTGACCATGTGCTACTACCATGGCACCTTTTATGAGCTTCCAAGATGTTTTAGTGAACTTCATCTCAAGACCTGCATCATCAGTAAGTTGGCTTACCGAAATTAGATTTCTAGCAAGTTTCGGTACATGTCTAACTCGTTGCAACCTCAACTGCGTCCCATTTTCCATTCCTATGAGCACGTCTCCTTTACCGATTATGTCACAGGGTTCATCATCCCAAGGGTACACTTTGCCGAAATTGCCTTTCTCATAATTAAAGAAATATTCTCTGTTGGAAGTAGCATGAAACAATGCACCAAAATCTAGTATCCAGCAGGATTCATCTTTACTGTCACAACACATGATCAGTGCTTCATCTGAACTTGATTCGTTTGAGACATTCACCGAGTTGTTATCTTTGTCGTTTTCATCTACCCTTTTCTTTGGTGCTTTATAATCGCGCTTGAGATGACTTTTCTTCTTGCAATTCCTGCAAGTCATCTGAGGGCCCCTTGACTGACCTCTTCTAGATTGTGAGCGTCCATTTCCTCAGCCATTCGACCTCTTTGAAGATCTGCCTCGTTCCTCAGTATTCAGGGCACTATTAGAAACATCATCAGAAGAGTTGTTTCTCCTTCGTGTATCTTCATCAAGAAGAACTCCCATTACATCTTCAAATTTCAAAATACTGGACCCTGATGAGTTGCTTACAGCCATAATCAGACCATCCTAACTATCGGGTAAACTCGACAAAATAACAAGAGCCAATACTTCATTATCAAAGATAATACCCACAGATTCTAACTGATTAGTGATGGTATTGAAATCACTCATATGCTCTTGTATATGTCTACTTTCAGATTTCTTCATATTAAACAACCGTTTCATTAAGAATACCTTGTTTGACGCCGATGGTTTCTCATACATCCGTGTTAGGGCTTTCATCACATCTTGTGTGGTCTTCTCTTTGGAGATGTTGAAGGCTATCGATGGTGACAGTGAAAGGCGAATCGCACCCAAAGCCTTTCGATCCAAGATTTTCCAAGCCTCGTAGTCCATATCTATAGGTTTGTTGTTCTTGCCACCGAGCGGTAAGTAGAGATTTTTTCCGATATAGGTAGTCTTCGATCTGCATCTTCCAAATTTCGAAGTTCGAACCGTCGAACTTCTCAACCCGAAACTTCCTTTCTTCTATCATTACTCTCACTTGAGAATAACCTTGCTTTGATACCAGTTGTTAATATTTTGACAGAGAGCAATGACAATAGTAAAACAAAAAAAAAAAAAAAAGAGAAAGAGAACAAATCACCAAGAATTTTATATGTGGGAAACCCTCTATGGGAAGAGACGCCAACACAATCTTATTCACGATTCTCACAACTCACACTTTTTACATCAGAAAGAGATATATATACTTATAGAGAAAGTAAATCCCTATTAGAATACAATAGTAAATCCCTATTAGAATACAATAGTAAATCCCTATTAGAATACAATAGTAAATTAATCAGGTTCACATACCTAACAAGAATAACTTTGAAGCACAATCAATCAAATAAATTGCTTTTCATATAAAAACATTTGATGAACAATATCAAAAACAAAAAAAAAACCTCTCTAAAAGAACTTGAAACCTAAGAAAAATTGATAATGTACCTTCGTGATGCCTGGAAAAAAGTCAAAAAATGACATTATAAGATCTTCTTACCCAAAGCAAAGAAAGAAAACTATAAAGAATATTAGTCTGTCTAGGATTGAAATGTAATGTGGGATTAAGGAAATAATAAAAAAAAGAGCACAAAAAAGATCGAGAAAAAACAGGCGCCACAAAAAAGAAAAAATTGAAACTTTTTAAGTTGAAAAAAATATGCGTAAGAGTAAAGAAAAAAAAACAAAATAGAAAAAAAAACTCAAGAACAAAAAATTGAGCACAAAAAAAGAAGAGAAAATAGGCGCACAACTTATAAAAAATATGATTGGAATTGCCGGATTGAAAAATTAGGGGCGCAAAAAAAAGAGGGATAAATAGGCTCAAGCACAAAAAATACAAAAATAGGCGCATAAGAACTTACAAAAAAGGGATATATACACTAATCGGCTAATGCCAAAGAAAAAATCGAAAAAACACGAAAATAATCATTAAGTATTAAATATTAGCGTGCCAAAAGAATAATTGTTAAGAAATTAATACTTATAAAAAAATTAATCGAACAATAGGAAAAAATAAAATAATTAATATATAGATGATTTTTTTATTTTGTAATCGGCCTTGAATGTGGTAGTAAGATATTAGGATAAATTACAATTAATTGTAATTAGTATAGGATGCTAATCCCAAACAATTAAAATATGATAACCATTAATTAAAAAAAAAGTGATGCTAAACCAAAAAAGTAGCTACTCGTATTAGAAAACGTGATGTTAATCTTTAATAGCTAAAAAAGTAAACAAAAAGAAAAGTGGTTGGCTGGGCCCCACCATTTACTCAGAACACTCTAGCAAAATAAGTCAAATTTAAACAAAAGTTCTGTTCTACTGTGAAATGACCCTTATGTCCTTCACTGCGATTAATACACCCCACCATCATCCCTCTGCACACTCTCTTTTTGTAATTTATAAGCATCATTGAGTGACTTAACCTCACAAGTTCCAAGTCTCTTGTAAGGGAGTTGGTCATAACACACCGAACCTTTAGTTGGAGAGTCGGTCAAAGCCTGCCGAACCTTTGATTAGAGAGTCAGTTGGAACTCACCGAACCTTTAAGTGGGTAGTTGTCAACTAAATTTCATCAAAAAAGTTTGGTTGGACAATACCAAGTCTAGAAGATAAGTCTCGGTAATACGTCGTTGAACCTAAAATAAATGTCGTGACTAAGGTTTTAAAGTTGAGTGTTTTGATTGGGATAAAAGGTGTCTTTTGATAAAAATATAGGGTGCCCTTATAAATTGAAATTATAATTTGAGGTACTACGCATAATTGAAGTACATTAAGTAAATGGTGGGATGCACTTAGCCAGGTTCAAAAGAAATTAATTGAAAAAAAAAGACTCGAAATAGAAAAGGGCAAGGAGAAATGAGAAATCCTAAAAAATAGCAAAGAAGGCAAAAGAAAAACCCGAAATTATTACAAATATACCACGTGTCACTACAATAGAGCTCCTTATAAAAGATCTTCATAAATATATAACATATAGATATATAGATGTTATAAAAATTGTACAACATGTACATGTTTGCTCACTTGTTCAATCCGGTTCTTGGACTTCCATTCGACATAGACATAATGTAGCAAAAATATAACTTTAGGGATCCAACCCAAGGCCATAGGGTTGAGATGGCACGAATCTCCCTCCCACTCTCAAGGGACTCGATTTCGAGCCTTAAGAGCGGAGCTGGGTTAATGTCTTGGGCATAGAAGCAACCCTCGCGGTCTTACCAACCTTGAGTCAAAGACTAGTGATAAATAAACTCTGGATACAGAGCGTTGGAATTCCAATTTTTTCTTAAAAAAAAAAAAAAAACACTTTAGGGACCCAATGTTGACAGATCAAAAGTCAGGTTACCAAATTAAGAAAAAATTGGGACCACATGATTTGCCATACACATGAGCAAAACTCTATATGCATGTTGTGTGGCAAAGGGGAAATGAATTTGGCGGCCCACTTTTGATACTTAGTCCCATGTAATGTTTGATTCGACTTCTCATCAGGAAATCAATGGTGCGTGGATATATATACATGTAGGCCCAATGAGATTGTCCAAGCTTTAAATGGGCCCATCCAAAGCCGTCCTAGATTTGTGGGCCTACTAAATCCACTAGGCCCACATCTATTTTTGGAATTGGTAGCGACTAGCGAAAGAGAACATATACTCCCAAAGATTCCAAATTCCATGACGGTTATCCCACAAATCCATCAACTTAATACGCAGTAATCTCGCAGAATCCATTTAAAGATTACGATTCTCTAACCCTACAAATTAACAAGAACAATAGCACTATAAAAATACCGAATCATCAATGAAATTAAAGATCAAAGAGAAATACAGCAAGATGGGCAGTGTTCCATTTTTTGTTCTTGCGTTGGCTTTATGTCTCAGCATTGCTCTTGCAGTACCATCAGTAGGCATCACGAGTTCCTACGTGAGGAAGTCCACTGCTTCCCCCGATTTACCCATCGAGGCATTCCCTCCCCACCGGGATACAATGCGCCGCAGCAAGTGCACATAACCCAGGGAGATCAGGTTGGCCGAGCCGTGATCGTGTCGTGGGTGACCCCTTCGGAGCCCGGCTCGAGTCATGTCAAGTATTGGAAGGACAGTGGTGATGGTAGCGAGCCGGGGTACAAGGAAAGGGTCCCTGGCAAAATCAAGACTTATAGATATTACAATTACACTTCCGGGTTCATCCACCACGCCACTATTAGGCAGTTAGAGGCGAGTTTGTTATTTGAGATTGAATTTTATTTTATTTTTTTGAAGTATGTTTTTACTAACAACTAGTTATTGATTATTATACATGTGCATTGTTGCAGTATGATACAAAATATATATACGAGATTGGAGATGGGGATACGGCTCGCTGGTTCTCCTTTACGACTCCTCCACCGATCGGCCCTGACGCTTCCTACACTTTCGGCATTATAGGTTTTGTCATTTTGCAATCTCAATTATTTCTAGGAGAGCCAGTTGTTTAAAAAAAAAAAAAAAAAAAAAAAAATTGGAGATGTATTGAAATTTTATTTTATTTTTTCTTGATTGAAAGTTGATTTTGGGGTTTGACTAAACTCTAAACATATATAGATGTTGAATTGTGTAGGGGACTTGGGACAGACGTCTGATTCGAATCAGACGCTGGAGCATTACCATTCCAACACAAAGGGACAAGCAGTGCTTTTTGTGGGAGATCTATCATACGCTGATGATCACCCACTACACGACAACAATAGGTGGGACACATGGGGCCGGTTTGTGGAGAAGAGCGTGGCTTATCAGCCGTGGATCTGGACCGCTGGGAATCACGAGATCGACTTCCTTCCTGAGATGGTACGCATCACTCTTATAATTAAGTTATTACTCCTCTAGCCTCAAATCACGTAATAATGCGTGTTACAAGATTTACACTTCCTACTTAGGTACTTCCTAGTAATGTTGTTACAAAGTTGTTTGTGTTGTATATATACAGGGGGAAACTGTTCCATTCAAGCCATTCCTGCACAGGTATCACACCCCCTACAAAGCATCCGAAGAGCACATTTCCTCTTTGGTACTCCATCAAAAGAGCTTCGGCGCATATCATCGTCCTCTCCTCGTACTCCGCATTCGGTATAACATACATCATTAGATGAAATACATACTTATTGTTATATTATATATTGATCTAACTATATTTAACTTCATACATGAACTAATGTTTATAATTTTTAACATTAGGAAAGTACACTCCACAGTATCAATGGCTAGAAGAGGAGCTCCCAAGGGTGAACAGATCAGAGACTCCATGGTTGATTGTGCTGTTACACTCTCCTATGTACAATAGTTATGACTACCACTTCATGGAAGGCGAGGCAATGAGAGTTATGTTCGAGCCATGGTTTGTTCAATACAAAGTCGATCTCGTGTTTTCTGGTCATGTTCACGCTTATGAAAGATCGGTAAGGATCGATTGATTTTGAAATAACAACAATTTAGAAAACATCATATAAGCTTCCTTCCCAACCTAACGTTTTGGTCTACCATGTCGCAGCATCGATTTTCTAATGTAGCATACCGAGTGTCCAATGGACAGTGCACTCCGGCGTATGACAAGTCGGGGCCGGTGTACATTACCATTGGTGATGGAGGGAATGTTGAAGGCATAGCCAACAGGTAAGTCACCAAAACAATGAAATTCTCTTGCAGAATAACTTACATTGTATGACCTTCCTGAAATTGCTAATGTAAATGCAGATTCACTGAGCCACAGCCCAGTTACTCAGCTTACAGGGAAGCGAGCTTCGGGCACGCAATGCTGGAGATCAAGAACAGGACTCATGCCTATTACACATGGCACCGTAACCAGGATAGTGAACCAGTCGCCGGGGATTCGCAATGGTTTTACAACAGGCATTGGTATCCACATGAGGAGCCTTGAGGTGCAAGCAGTGTACCTAACTACCCATGTTATGTGAAATCATCCTATGATAGAATTTTATTCACTGTCATTAATTCAATTTATCTTTAATTTTGGCAAAACCCATCTTTTGGTCCCTAAACTTTGTGTATTTTATGCTTTTGGTCCCTCAACTTTTATTACAACATATTTGGTCCTTAAACTTTCACAAAGATATACATTTAATCCTTCCATCATTTAAATTGTTAAACTCGCCAATGTAGGTAACAAAAGTGTCGCATGACTAGTCAAGAAGAGTAAAGGGGTTTATATTACTGAATCGGACGACTCACATCGACCAACTCCCAAAAACATTAAAAACTCGAAGTACAAGGACCAAAAGCATAAAAACTTAAAAGTTCAGAGACCAAATATACATTAATGAAAGTTCAGAGATCAAAAGCATAAAAGACTCAAAGTTCAAGAACCAAAACATATGTTTTGCTTTTAATTTTTGATATAAATGAACTTTCAGCAAATACTAACACTGAAGTATTTGCTAACATGTTAATAAGAAGAAAAAAAAAAAGGCTTTGCTTAGATCACGTTTGATTTATTATATATGCTCAAGTTCATTACTCCTTTTATTTTATATTATATAAATGATTTGAGAAAGCACACCATAAATTGAAGTACTAAATCAAGCACAATGGAAGAGTTTGATCCATGTAGCCGACTCCGACTAGTTTGGAATTGGCGCTACAGTCTTATGTTGGACTCATTGACAGTTAAACCATTGGGATACAAGAAATACTAATAAGTAGAGAGCAACAGAAAGCTTGAGAATTATGTCCACAGCTGTTGTGGATGTTTATACATAAAGAGTACAAGTACAGATAAACTTCATAGTCATGAAGCAAATACAGTAGATTCATTTTCAGGGTACCAATGCCTATTGAAAAACCATAAAGAATCAGCTGGAATAGCGACTCCATCTTCATTTCTATGCCAACTGTAGTAAGCATGAGTTCTGTTTTTGATATCGAAAATGGCATGCCCGAAACTGGCTTCTCTAAATGCTGAATACTTTGGCTGTGGATATGTCATGCTGCACAAGCATGAACATTAACCAATCAGCTTTAGCTATAGCGCAAAAAGGTGAAACAGTAACCAAACAATCAACCAAATCTTACTTTGTGGCTAATCCTTCTAAATTTCCTCCGTCGCCAATTGTTATGTATACAGGAGCTGATTGGTCTTTTACAGGGGTGCATATACCATTAACAATGTTGTATGCAATGTTTGAAACGCGTTCCTGAAAATAGAGAGTGATTAGTAAAGAAACAACAAAATATGATTCAAATCAACAAACTGAAGATCCAATCAAAATGAACTAAAATATACCATAGTAGTTGCTCAACTTGCTTTTGATATACAACAGTTATAATATAATAAAAAGAGTTCACTTACAGATCTTTCATAGGCATGTACATGTCCTGCAAATACAACATCAACTTTGTATTGCACAAACCAGGGTTCATACATAACTCTCATAGTTTCCCCTTCCATATAGTGATAATTGTAGCTGTTATACCAAGGCGAGTGCATAAGAACTATCAGCCATGGTGTTTCAGACCTATTAACCTTTGGAAACTCCTCTTCAAGCCATTTAAACTGAGGAGTGTATTTTCCTACAAATAAAATAATGCATTCTTGTAACTAGCTCTTGAAAAATATACTCCAATGAAGAAAAGAAACAAAAGTTTTTGATGAACACAATCGATATGAATTCTTACCATATGCAGAATATGATGATAGTACAATGATGTACGCCGAAGCTCTCTTGATCGAGTACCAAAGGGGGCGGTGCTACCAGATGCTTTATAGGGTACATGATAGCGCCTCTTAAAAGGTTTAAAAGGAACAGTTTCTCCCTACGAAAAGGATTAGGAAATCAAGTAATGTAGGAATCTTTGAATCACTTTTGTGGCTTCTTGTTGGAACCACAAAGATCACAAGCAAGAAACATCAAAAAACAAATACAGACTGCTAGATTTCTAGTAATTAACATGACCGATAAGATTTTCTATTGATACCAATTGGGAATTGGCAGCATTGGTAAGGAATCAAAATGCTTACATTTTCAGGAAGAAAATCAATCTCATGGTTTCCTGCAGTCCATATCCAAGGTTGATAAGCAACACTTCTCTCCACAAACCTCCCCCATGTGTCCCACCTTCTGTTGTCATGAAATGAATAGTTATCGGCATAGGAAAGATCACCGACGAATAACACCGTCTGCCCTTTTGCAGGGTTTGTTTCATAATGAGCAAGTGTTCTGTTTGAATCATAACTTTGTCCAAGATCCCCTGCACACAATACAAAACTAGGTAATTAAAGAGAAGCAATGGCAACTTGGCAAGCACTAGTATTCAAATGTGCAGGCTTCACCCTTCAATCATACAACTCCGACACAGAATTAGACCGAAAATAACGACCAACTTAGCTACTAATAACAGAACCAAAGTAAAACTGATGAAGAGAAGTTACCAATTAGACCAAATGTGTAAGGAACATCAGGGCCAACTCTAGGAGGTGTCCTAAACCAAAACTGCCTAGTAGTGCCTCCAACTCCAACCAAGTAATAGTATTTGGTATCAAACTGCAAAGCCATCCAATACATATTAATTACATCAACTTTACACATGTATAGAAACACTACTACTTAAAAATCTGAAATTCTCTTAAGCTGATTAATGCTCTTATCAAAAAAGGGAAAAAAAAAGTGACCCTGACCCACCTCTAGGTTCTTCACAGTGCAGTGATGAATGTAACCAGAAGTGTAATTGTAAAACTTATATCTCAGCACAGCTCCCTTAGCACTGAATCTGTATTTGGTGTTCTCTTTCCAGTATAGCACAGTGCTTGAACCTGCCTCATCTGGTGTCACCCATGACACAATCACTGCCCTCCCCTCATGGTCCCCTTGTGTTATATGAAGCTTATTTAATGAAAACACAATATATCAATGAAAGTATGAAACTCCATAAACCAAAAATTGCTAAAA
This sequence comes from Stephania japonica, assembly GCA_039657345.1. Lineage (NCBI taxonomy): Eukaryota > Viridiplantae > Streptophyta > Magnoliopsida > Ranunculales > Menispermaceae > Stephania > Stephania japonica. The sequence continues at coordinate 7,703,909 of CM077559.1, read as the reverse complement.
TGAGTTCATGACTAGAAAACCAAAATAAAATAAAATAAAATAAAAAATAATAATAAAGTGTACCTGTTGAGGAGCATTGTAGCCATGGGGGACCTTGAAGACATCACTGTTGAGGGGCATGTCCATGGTCTTCTCAGGCTGCCTCACGAAGGTGCTTGTGATTCCTCCATAGCACACCAGTACTACTGATTCTTGAAAAATAATAATCAGTAAAGATAGAGCAACCAAACAGCCCCTCAAAACAGCCATCTTTGCGATGCCAAAAATGTTCTTCAATGAAGCCCAATTTCAAGGTCTCCCCAAATCAAATTTGGGGAAGACTCGCCAATATAAAAAATGGGTTTGACAATAAAAATTGGTTCAATAAAACACGGGGAATATCCAATGCATTGATGCTCTCTCAAGCGTAGAAGTTTGACAATTCCTTAACAAACTTTATGTAAGGTAGAGAGGAGGACAACCAAGAAGGCTATGAGAGGCCTCGGGATTGATGAGAGGACAGCTGGATGTTGATGATCTCGAGGCGTGTTGTGGGCCATGCTGGAAAAAGGGATGACGTACTTCGCAGGGTTGACCAAACGTGAGGTCGAGTGATTTAGAGTCGTACGATTGGAACAATTGGGTAGATCTTCGTGAGAGTCTACGATCGAGATGTTCGAATCTTGGGACGCACGTATGGACAAGCGCAGCGAACAAGTTATTGCCATATAAGTCTAAGCCGTGGAGTTGACAGTTAGCAACTAGATCACGAATTCTTTACTGTCATTTGTTAGCCTAGATATTGTAATACTTTTATAGAAAAAGGAAAGGGAAATGAATTTTTGACGACCCCAACTTATGTCAGAAGTCATATCTGTCTTGAGAGTTCTCACGTGAGTAGATAAGTATTATTTGTTATGCATTATGAGTTATGTTAAACGACTCCTTAAACCAATTTTGCGACTTCAAAATGTGAATTGTGATATCAATATAGCATTTTGATAATGGAAAAATTAGAATGTGACAAGACTCATAACTCGTTGTGATGTTGTAAACATTTGTTTAAGATATATCTACAATTTATTGTAACATAATGTTGTCATTTTGGTTTCGTCAAAAAAAAAAAAAAAAAAATGTTGCCGTTTTGATGTTAAAAAAAAAGTTGACCTCTATAAATCTTATCTTTAACAAGTTATGACTCATCTATCTCACCCGATATAATATTTCTTTTTTTTTTATATTTCTAATAATAAATATGAATATTAAAGAATTCAAATGATGAAATAAACGAAGTTGGAAAGGTCAAGAAACAAGTAATGAACAAAGTCTTTCCCTTATCTAAAGTCAATTGCTCTTGGAACAACATTTAAGTTATAGTCTTTTTTTTTTTTTGATAGAAAGTTATAATCTTTTTCAATTAATCTTTTTGCATTTAAAAATTGGGTTTTTACTTACAATGTAAGAGTACATAGTAAAGATAGGAGTGAAAATTAAGGGACCATACTAGGTTTCTTAAGTTTGTGCATGGAGACGTCCATGCACACAATGAAAAATTTGTTAAATCCTAAAAGTGAGTGTTAAGCCTTCGAGGGCTATGATATAGTGTAACAAAAAAGGCACTTTAAATTTGACTGAGACGGATGTTAGATTATGTAAATATTTAGTCAAAAATATTTTGTAATCTTCTATTTTAGGTTAGCATACATTAGAATCAATTAGTCAAATTAGTTCAGCAGTATCTTTTCCATGACAGTAAATGAAGAGAGAGTTATCAGATGTACTATGCGAGAAACCAATGGTTGCCACATATTCAGAAAAACGCTGATACCACGCCAGTGGTGCCTGCTTCAAGCCATAAAGAGATTTACGCAAAAGACAAACATGATCAGGAAGAGTCGAATCCCAGAATCCCAAAGGATGATACATATAGACGGTCTCATTCAAGTTGCCATGTAAGAAAACATTCTTTACATCAAGTTGGTGAATGGGCCAAGTGTGAGATAAAGCAATAGTAAGAACCACACAGATAGTTGCCGGTTTGACAACTGGACTGAAAGTCTCGTCACAATCAACACCTTCCGGCTGAGAACTGCTATTACCTACAAGACGGGCTTTATGCCTCTCAAAAGAACCATCAGAGTTCTTTTTATGCCGAAAAATCCACAAAGAACGAATAATATTAGCATTTGAAGGATGAGGGACCAACTCCCAAGTCTTACTATCAATAAGTGCATTATATTCATCCTGCATAGCATTTTTCCAATTCGGGTCATTAAGTGCACCAACTGGATTCCAGGGAATAGGAGAGATTGAGGTGATGGTGGCACTTAAGGCATGATTTTTGTATTTCAAGTTCGGCTTAAATATCCCATGTTGACTACGCGTAGTCATGTAAGGAACTGGTGGCAATGTAGGTGAGATGGGAAATTTGGCAGTGGACGGGGGTGCTTCAGTGGGAGTGGCCATCTTTGGATGATAACAAGGGAGGAGAGGAAATGGGTGAATGTAGTTGGTGGGTGGCAGGAGGGGAAGTGGGCCTTAATGGCTGCATTTATGGGACTGACCCATTAGGTGGAGCAGCATTGGCCTGGTCATGCAACAATTGTATTCTTAATGGAGAATTATCATCATCCAAAAACTCATATGAGGTAGGAGTTGGATTATTTATTTTTGAAAAAGAAAAAGAGTTTTCATCAAACCACACATGTCGGGCTATGATTAGTTTTCGGCTCGATAAATCATAGCATGTGTACCCCCAATGATTGGAAGGATACCCTAAGAAAACACAAGGAGTGGACCTGGATTGCAGCTTATGAATTTGTGTAGAAGGGAAGAGAGGAAAACATAGACAACTAAAAACCCGGATATGAGAGTAGGATGGATTCTTTTGATAAAGAATCTGAGTGGGTGTTTTATATGCCAAGATTTTAGAAGGGAGAATATTGTGTAGGTACGTGGCCATGGCCAAGGCATAATGCCAATAGGAGGCCGGCATAGATGCATGGGCAAGGAGTGTACGAACAATATTATTTATGGATTTGATTTTCCGTTCCACCTTACTATTTTGGGGTGAGGTGTCCAGATACGAAAATCGAAAAAGCATCCCGTTTTGTTCACAAAATTTATGAAAAGGACCATTATCAAATTCACGTCTATTGTCACATTGAAAAGTTTTGATTTCTTTTTCAAATTGAGTGCGAATGAAAGTCCAGAAAGACAAGAAGATACCATAAACTTGGGACTTTGTTTGGATGGGAAAAGTCCAAAGAAAATTAGTATAATTGTCAACAAAGAAAACATAATATTTGTGACCAGAAGAGCTAAGAACGGGTGAAGTCCATAAATCACTGTGAATAATGTCAAAGGGCATAGTAGTAGTGGAAAGAGAGTCATAAAAGGGCATTTTAATCAATTTCCCTAAAGGACAAGAATGACAAACATTGCTTCGAGCCTTAGTACATTCAATCAAATTACGACGACGTAAAGAACTAAGAATTACATCCTCTGGATGACCCAAACGGAAGTGCCAAATATGAGGAGAGATGACAGTAAAAGCAGATGATGCGGATGAGAGAATGGCTCGATAAGTTTTGGAGAATGGATAAACATCACCCGAACTCTCACATCTCATGAGTTTCCTCCCCGTCCGTAAATCTTTCACAAAAAACCCAAAATAATCAAATTCAACAGAAACCATATTATCCATAGTAAATTTACGAATGGAAATAAGGTTTTTGATGAGTTTTTCAGGTTTAGGGATGGATCGACTTGAAGGGAAGTATGACCACAACCATGAATTGGAATCATGTTACCATTACCAACAGTAATGCCATTATTTTTGCTCAATTGAAAGTAAGACGAGAGAGTACCTTTGGATTGAAAGTAAGACGAGAGAGTACCTTTGGAGTTGGTCATGTGAGATGTGGTCGCGATGTCCATGTACCAATTTTTGTTATTAGGCGGATGCAAGGGCATTGTATGCATAGCCTGATCAATATCTGTGGGCACATACCCACCATGCTGCAGTGGCGGGGCTGCGGAATAGAAAAACTGGAGAGGGCGAGTACCGAGAATGCCTTGCTGTGACTGAGCTGGGCGTGGCTGCTGCCACCCTATGGTGGGGTAGGGACACGGTGGGGTGGCCCATGGCTGTGGCCTCCAAGAAGCCTAAGGAGGGAAAGACCAAGGTGGGGGGCGGGAGCTCCTTCAGTCTTTGCGGACACGCAGCTGCACTCGTTCAGTGGTTGTTCTGGTTGCCCCTGCCACTGTTTTGGCCATTCCCAGCACCACCGCGGTTGTTGTTGCGGTTCCTACCGCCACGACCACGGTTGTACTTCTTTCCACGATTGTGGGAATTTCTTCGATTATTGTAGGTATTTTCAGAATTGTTGGGCTGCCCATTAACAGAGAAATTATGAGGATTAATATTGTGGGAAATGAGAGCGGCATTCAAACTTGATTCATGAATGGCGTCCTCGCCATTGCTGTCTTCCTCAAGATCGAGCATTGACCACACAACTTCAAAGGATGGGAGAGGAGTACGGTGTTGCACCGTTGTTCGAAAATGCTTGTATTCTTCTGATAACCCACGCAGAAGACGGAGCACCAGATGTTCGTCAGAGACTTTGTGGCCGACGTTGGTGAGGTTGTCTGCAAGAACCTTGAGCTTGGTACAGTATGCTTTCACGTTTGGGAAATCCACCAATTCGGTGTTCGTGAATTTTGCATCAAGGGCAAGAGCCTTAGCCGATTTGTTGTCCTGGAAGAGATGAACAAGGCGATTCCATGCCTCAGCTGCGGTGTCCTCTTAATTAATGATTGTGTTTAGAAGATCATTGGATATCGTACCATATATCCATTGCCGTACGATGTCATTTAGCCGTTCCCATAGAGCCTTTGCAGCAATTTCCGCGGCTTCGGTTGTTGTGGATGAGACGGTGGTGGAGGCAGGAGGTAAAATGTGATCAATTACCAAATTCGCTCGGCAATGGAGCTTGAAGAGGGTAGCCCAGTTGTTGTATTGGCTTCCTTCATAGTCAAGAACAATAGGAATGCAAGATTTTATATTGGTGACTGTGGTTGCAGGATGCAACTTGGACGCGTCAGCCATGGAGATGAGAAGAAGAAAGGGACGAAGAAGATGAGAGGTGGGCGGCTGCTAGGGTTGCAGAGACCTGCTCGATGACATATAAGATAATATTTGCCGTATCGCTTCTCATTCATTCAATAGGTTAATATACATCATTTACAACGTAATGTTAGGCTACAAATTAGGAACTAATTTGACTAATTGATTCTAATGTATAGGCTACAAATTAGGAACTAATTTGACTAATTGATTCTAATGTATGCTAACCTAAAATAGAAGATTACAAAATATTTTTGACTAAATATTTACATAATCTAACAACGAATATCATGGGTTCTATTCTTGACAGTAACATTATATTTCTTTAATTTCTCTCGAGTTACGGGGTTGGGTGTTTGGCTAACTCTTATAGAATTAATCAAACCAAGTAAGGAAGGATTGAAAAAAGGTATATACACTCATGATTAAAACAAATGAGTTGTTAGATTGTAAAGCGGAATACTTTTGAGACATGTTTACTGGCTAGCATAAAATTGTAGCAAGTCCTTCCTAACGTGTCAAGATGCATGGAAACATATCTCAATGCACAATTGTGGGCGCTTAGGTCTTGTTTGGTTAGGAATGGAATTATCTCCCTGTAGATAACTTGTAGGGGAGTTTAAATTAATCTTATTTGATTGTTCAACTTCCCTATAAGACTTCATTTTGTTCATTTTATTAAATTTCAGGGAAGTTTTCTTCTGGGGAAGTTTAGTTTTCTGAGAAGTTAACCACTAACGAAATTGCACTTTTCACGTTTGATTCAACTTTGAACTTCTTGAAAGTTTTACATTTTAAAAACAATAAAATAATGTAATTGACATACATGTCTTTTACACTATTTTTGAGAAAGAGATTATATGAAATAAAGGTAGAGATGGAGCATTAAATGAAGGTAGAAATGTCATTCCTCCTCAAGAAGATAACTCACTCCCCCAAGTGAGTTATTTTTTTTTTTAGTTACACATTACTTATCTTTTTATTACCCACATCAATCTCTCTTGTTTAAAAGATATTTATGTAAATTCATATATTTTATTGTTTAAAAATTGAGAATGTTACGGCGTGTCACTATGGACACTCTTATGAGCACGCACCATAATTTTTATTTAATTTTTTTAACAATTTTTGTAGTCTTAGTAAACATTCGTAGTGGGTAACCTTAACATTACTCTCAAACATAAAATTATAAAAAAAGTAAAAAATTTTTAAAAATTAAGGTGCGTGCTTTGAGTTATTTTAACATTTTTCATTTGCAACTTCACTGTAAATTTAAAGCTAAACCAAATATGAAAATATAATAACTCAGCCTCCCCATAAGTTGGCCTTAAACAACAATTTAGTTTGATGGATGTACCAAAATAAAGTCATGCTCCTGATCTTTTTTTCCTTTTGCATAATTGCGTATGGGTGCGTAGCAAGTCAATGTCGAGATTGGGCCATTCCGGGATTCTTCCATTATAATTACTCACAAAGACCGTGACAGAAAAAGCGCAATTGAATGGAATTTCAAAGCACCCATCATCCTCAAATGATGCAACTGAAAAGGCTTCACATTTACATCTCTATAAGACCATATCCACGTTCCTCTTTCTTTTCCTCCACTTTTGATTGTTTCACACCAGTTAAGATGCTTGGCACCTCCTAGGGTCATTGATATGTGTGAAAAAAAAAGAAAGTCATTTTCCTTGCAAAAAGAAAAAGTAAGAAAGTCATCTTATATATATAGAACGTAGTTGACTTTGGCATAGGAGAACGTGGCCATGCAATGCCTAAATTATAATGAGGCTCACTATGTGCACCCCAGTTGTATACTCCAGTTATCACTCAGGCACTTTATTTTTTTAATTAAGTGTAATGACTCATATGCCCTCTAACACAAATTCACAACAAAAATAAAAAAATACAACTTTGGGCACCCCACCACCCTATTTGATATATATGTGACCACCGAACTCTACCACATTTGTGCTCCCAACCGGTTTCGTCATTTTCGTCGATGGTCAGACACAACTTTGGGCACCCCACCACCCCATTTTGAGGGTTAGAAGCATGAGTTTTGGTGTGTTTTGACCTTTTTGTGTTTAGAGTTTCCCACATTTTAAAATGTACCACATACACGAAAGTGTCAGACGTGCAGGACCGAGACATAAGTGTCTCGGTCTTGTTTCTAACCGAACCCATTATGAAATGGGTTGCTTGTTCGATCGGTTACCAGGTACCGAGACATAAGAGCATGTCTCTGGTTACCAACAATCGGGACATCCTCTTATGTCTCGGTCTCTTTGATAACCGAACTCTTTACGAAATACGCTACTTGTTCGATCGGTTACCGGGTACCGAGATGTACTGCAAAGCCTCGTTCATGTAGTTCCGAGACTTACTCAATAGTCTCGATCCCTGTGCGGCCGAACATTACGGGATTGTGGTTGAAGTCAGTGATGGGTACATTCCGTTGAAAGACAACAACAACACGAGATAAAGGGACAACAAACTCAATGAAAAACACCATCGAACCCTATACGATTCAACATCAACCATCTACCACAAGTCATCATTCAAACCTCACCTCGCAAACACCGTAAACACTCACCCGGCCCTAAAAAACAAATCGAGGGGTAAACGAGCAAGAAAATGAGGAGATTTGGTAGATTGAGGCGTCGATTTGTGATGGGAAGAAGTGCGAAAGAAGATTTGGTGGTGGGGTGTCTCACATTGATGAAGAAGGGCATTTTTGTCTAACTCAGGGGTGCCCTGAGAAATTCGATAGTGCCCTTGTAAATGGGGTGCCCTGAGTAATGATTGAGGTGCACATAGCATGCCTCATTATAAACCTGATCCGGGGATTTTGCAATTATTTAATTGTTTTCCAATGGCAATTGATTTTTTTTTTTGCGAAGTGTTCGAAACTTATAATGACAATGGGAAAGTCACACTGAAAGTAATATCCAACCTTTTGGATGTGGGCACATTCAAATTTCTATGCATAACACGCGATGCATAACACGTGGGTTGTGGGTCGAGCCCACGTGGAGGATCCTATCAGCAAATGTGTCTTGGGTGGGACTTATTTGTTGTTATTCTAGAATTTTCCTTTGAAATAAAGCCTACCAAAGTATGAATCTACGACGACATTTTCTTTCCTAAAGGTTAAAACTGCACCAGAAGAGATAGGCAAGGGGGCTCACCAAGTCCAGACAAAGGAGTATTATCTAACCATGGGCTTGACTGCTAACAGGTGGGCATGGATCTATTGATTGGGCTTTGAACAAAGCCCAATCTTTCATCCCTCTAGCACACTCACTGTTAAATTGTTAATTCTTCTGTGCTGCCTTGTTTGCACTCAATAAGATTGCTAAAATACGTGGGATTCGCCTAATTGGCATTTAATAGCTATCAGCACAAACCAATCATTTGGGATTCGCTCTGTAATTGCAGCAATCCTACAACATTAAATGTGTTCAGATTTGATCTCATACGATTCTAATTACATCTTGATCATTTCCCAAATAAGATTCCTTTTTTTTTTTTTTTTTTTTCAGATTATTGTCAAGGGTATCCGAACTCAGGCTCGGGCGAATTCTAGACTCGAGGAGGGAACCACTTGTCAAGAGTTTTAAAGTTTTTTCATTCTCAGGCTCAAACTCGACATCTAGTTAAGGAATGAGGGATTGCGCCATCTCACTGCACTTGTATAAGATTCCTTTCATTTACTTTGATCTATATTGGGGTTAGTAAAAATTTATGTACTTGGGCCTATTTCTACAATCGATCTCTCTATATAAGAATTAATCACGATATGGACCAATTATATGCACTTCATCCAGGGGGCATATCATCAAATGCCTCAGATTTATACAATCAGCATGTGAGCGCTCCATTGCTTGATCTTCAATTTATAGATGAACCTAGCCAACCTGTCTATGTTCATACATGGCCGGAGCCCAAGTGAACATGCAAATATAAGCTTTAATGAACACATGCAAAAGATGAGCAGTTGAGCTCGTCTGAAAACTAAACAATATGGTTCGGTATCGCCATCAAACTGAGGAAATTCTTTGTCAATCCTTCTATAATGCCTCTCAATCCAAGCGCATTTATGTTACCAGGAAAGTGCTCCCATGAAGATTTTACTTGAATAGAACATTTCTCTCCTTCTGACAAGTCTCCTTCGCAAGCAAAAGCGAGCAGTTCTCAATGTCACCGGAACCTATCATGGAGAAAAACGACTTTAAACATGCCAATTCAGTTGTTCCGTTTCATGTGGAGGAAGATAGATGGTTGGTGAGAAACGAATTGCTGACAAGCGAAGAACTGGAGGATGGAGGGCATCACCTTTCATTATAGGTTCACACTAATTCATCATCTCATACTCTATTCTCCGTGTGTTTTACTTAAATTCTCATTCAACTGATTGATGAAACCGAAATGTAACTGATGTAGCAGCAAATTAAGTGGCAGAGAGCAGGGTTGCAAGTGGGGCAGGGCGGGGCGGGGATTGAAGATACTATCCCCACATCTGCGGGGTGCGGGGCGGGGATTTTTCTTCAAAAATTTTCCGCGGGGCAAACTTTGCCGCCCCGTCGGATTCCCCGCGCCCTACTGGTAGAGAGTGATGCATTAGTCATTGTTGACCGAATTGCTAGGCGAGAGTTCGATACTTCGATGGTGTATATGGGAATCTTGTGCGAGACATATGGAAGATGTTGCAGTCATTTAATGGTCTATGTTTGACGTCTTTCTAGAAAATGGATTATTGAATGTCCTTTCTTTATTAATTCAGAATCATTTGTAATGCCATATTTACCACATCAATAAAGAAGTTACATTTTAACTTTGAACACAACTAGAAAATGGACTTTGTCCTCAAGAAAGAAAATAGTAAATACAAATAGATTCAACTTTAAACACAAGTAAAAAGCTTCATTTCATTTCAAACAACAAACACATAAATAAGAGCATCCTTATATATTTTTAAAATATAAACCAAATGGCATATATATACAAAACTCAAAAGTATAAACTATGTGGCATAGAGATACAAAATAACAAACTATGCGGCATATAGGTACAAATAACAAACTATGCTAACAATAGCCACAACATATTTTAATGCGTTTTTTCACATATTGAGAATATATATCTTCTACCGCATATTCATTATTGTCAAGTTTCTACTTTTCGTGTTGATTCCGATTTTTTTTTTCTTTTTAGGATTGAATCAAAATTCTAATAACAAAATGATTAAAGAAGTGATATGTATTGGTTGACAATCTCTGGTAAATGTTGCCTAGATCTATGATCTCCAATTTTAAGTTTATTTAACAAAATCATATGTTTTTATTATATATCCTCACTGTCTCAACAAAATTTATTTGTATATTTGAAGTTTCCTTATGTCACACTTTTTTACCATAACATTTTTTTATTTTTAGTTGTTTTTCAACATTTTTTTTGCTCTTTTCGACTTTTTGATAACTATTTGGTTTTCGGTGTTTTTTATATTCAGATTTTTACCTTTGAGTTTTTATTCTGATCTCTTTTTTATTTTCCTTTTCAAGAGCAAACAAAAATATTTTAGAAATGACATATACTGATCGTCAATCTCTGTGTGCATTGTTTAGATCAACGACCTCCCTTTTTTTAGTTTATTCAACAAGATGTCAATTTGTTGTATATCCTTTATTGTGGCAACAAAATTTTAATTAATCATTTTTCAAAATAAATATAGCTTCTATTAATAAAGTATTAAATTGAGATTTAACCAATGTTTACATAAGTTTTTTTTTTCTTTTTATCACTTCCTTTTTCTAATCAAATTAATTTTATTAGGATTATATTTTTGTATAACCATATGCAAAAAGTTTTTAAACTTTCAAGGCATATATTCCCTAATTTTGCTACAAAAAATTAAATGATATTATTCTTCACTTAAAATTTATTCGAGATTATGTAGTAAGATTATTTTTTTAGTTTTTTTTTCTCATTAAGTTAATTATTTTTTAACTAATATATTGACACTTAGTCTTACCCATGCGCGAAACGCGGGATTTCGACTAGTTTTTTAAAATGGATTCCTTGTGGGACGGGGTACGCAAGCGGGGAGATGGGGATTTCCCCGTGTGGTGGGGTATGGGGTGGGGTGACGGAGATTCTTCGTGGGGCGGGACACGGGGAGGGCGATGGGCGGGCGGTGGGGATTCTCCGTGGGGGGGGCACGGGGCGGGGGCGGGGGGCGGTGGGGATTCCGGGGGGGGCGGGCACGGGGGCGGGATGCGGGGGGGGTGACGAGGATTCCCCGCGAGGCGAAAAATGGGGCGGTTCTACAGGGAAAACCGCGGGGCAAAGTCATACCCCACCCCGCCCCGTCCCGTTATGCAGGGCGAACTTTTGGCCCGCGCCCTGCCCCGGTGGGGGCAAAAATGCTGGGAATCTCCGCCCCGCCGGTGTGGGGCCCCGCGGGGTGAGGAATCCCCGCCCATTTGCAACTCTAGCAGAGAGGCTGGCCTTTTTTGCAATTGCTGTGAACTTGGCGCCATACTTGATTTTGGAGATGCACGAGTCACTGCCAGACGCCGCAACGCATGTCACAGACTGGATTGGAACTGCATATGTTCTCACACTTATGGGAGTATTTTTTGCCGATGCTTACTTAGGCAGATTCAAAACCATGATCATTTTCTCCTGCATTTATGCAACAGTGAGTGAACTAATCTCATTATTCATTACAACAATAGCATAGCCTCATCCCAAATTAGTTAGGGTTGGCTACATGGATCAAACTCTTCCATTGCGCTCGATTTAGTGTGTGAACTAAACTCATCAATAGAAGTAAAACCTACATTGACATGACATGAATCCTAAACTCCTAATTGAGAAGTCCATTCCATGTTATTGCAAATTCCTTATATATGTTTGATTCATTTCATAAAGAGCGACACAAAAGTTTTACGCTGGCTATCAACCTAAAGCAAGTTTGGCAACCCTCCCCCATTTTCTGGTATAGATAATGGGCTTGGAGCCCTCCTACTTTATTCGAACTTGGGACCGGCTATTTAGCTCATAGAGTATTCTATATAAGTGGAGTTATATCTCGTTTTTATTTTCTTGAGTATACTGCTAATGATCAATGTTCAAGGTATGGTGTTGCTAGCAGTCTCGGCTTCCAAAGATAGTCTACGCCCACCTCCCTGCGTTGGCAAAGTATGTGAACCAGCCACGCAAGGTCAAAACGTCTTACTTTTGGTGCACTGGCCTTGATAGCACTAGGAATAGGCGGGATCAAGCCTTGTGGGTCTTCTTTCGGAGCAGATCAATTTAACGAAGCCGATGAAGAAAAAGTGTAAGAGGAAATACTCGTTCTTCAATTGGTTTTTCTTTGGCATCAACATGGGAGATCTACTCGGCATTACGTTACCGGTATATGTGCGACTTGAAAACGGTTAGGTTGGGGATTTGGGGTCCCTACAAGTGTTATAGTCTGTTATATCGTAGTTTTGGGATCAAGTATGAAGCTATATAGGTACCAGAAGTCAAGAGGGAGTCCATTTACTAGGTTCGCTCAGGTTGGAGTGGCTTCTATGGGAACCATTTCAAAGGAGTAAAGGTAGCAATACATAAAAATCTATATGAAGTTGGACCAAAGAGTCGGCCATTATTGTTGCTCGAAAGCTGCCTCACACCAAACGATACAAGTAAACTAGGCATCTTTTTTTCTCATAGGGAATTGCTTTTGTATAATAGAAAGGTTTGACAATTACAAAGGCCGAAACATCAAAAAGGACAACAAAAACATAGCCTCAGTCCCAAATTAATTAGGGTCGGCTACATGGATCAAACATCAAAAAGGACGAAAAAGCAAAAATTCACAAAATGCAAATTGCCGAACTCCTAAAACGAAATCCTACATTCATTCAACTCTTCAATCTCAAACTCAATCTTTCGTTGCCAAAAATTCTTGCATGCCACCAACCAAATAGCCATTTTATGCTTAAGACTTTCCCAAATAAATTTCGTTCTATTACTTGTCATCAAGGACTCTACTATTTCTCTCCAACTACAGATGCTAGCTGACCATCAACGTCGAAGCATTCAAAAAATTTAAAAGATCTCAATGCTTCAAGACAGTAGGGTATAACAATTAGAAAATGCTACCAAGATAACCAACAAGAAGAATGGGTGAACTCTCGAGAGGGAGTTTTAGCGATATGTTATCTACTTTATGCATATTATAGGACAATGAAGATTGTTTGTCTTAATTAGTTAACCCAAAAAAAAACCAGAAGAGTAACTCCAAACTTTTGTTCACAGGTTTCTGGACAAAGCAGCCGTTGTCACAGACCAACAAGCTATCAATGCAAACAACCATTGGAGACTCTGCACAGTGACTCAAGTTGAAGAGTTCAAATCCTACGTAAAGGTCCTACCAATTTGGGCATCCACCATTGCCCTTGCCATCTCCTCCTCTCAACTCTCCACTTTCTTCGTCAGCCAAGCTATTATCATGGATAGATCTCTTGGCACCAACTTCACCATCCCATACAGCTCTGCGCCTACCTTTACTGCCCTTAACAGTCTCATCCTTGTGCCCATATATGAAAAATTGATTGTGCCAATCCTCCGCCACCACACCGGCACCCCCGCGGCGTAACCTCATTGCGAAGAATGGGCGTTGGCTTATTCGTAACCTCAATTTTTCTTGATCGGCAATGTTGAGGTTTTCACTTATGTTGGGCAATTGAAATTTTCTACAATGAAGCAACAAATGGGACTCGAAGTATCAGCAACGCAACATTTCTAAGCGATTTTGAGATTGGGAGTTGGCTGAGCTCCGCAATTGTTAAGATCATCGTGGCAACAACTGGTGGGGAAGAGAAGGGGTGGCTGAGAAACAACTTGAACCAGATCGGGCTGGAAAACTTCTACTGGTTGTTAGCAACCATCAATCAATGGAGTAAATTTTCTAGTCTACTTGGTTGTGGCCAAATCTTACAGGGGTAGGGATGAGAATGGGAGCCCTAATGTGAGAGACGGACACTCAAAGAGATGGCTACAGACTGGTTGCGGAATGGACGTTCACATTTATCATTAATTTGTGATAAAGTAAATTTTATCTACACATAAGCAATATTTTGATGTGGAGGTTTTGTGCGAATTTGATCACCTTAGTTTTGTGAATGCATGGGTATTTCTATAGATCATGTAGTTTTCTGTATAACAGCGTAAGCATGATCAATTTGGATAGAGTTAAATGACAAAGAAAATGAAAGTCAGATAAGTATAGATGACTAACCTTCAAATCTTGGGGAAGTAGCCCATGTTGAAACTTAAAAATGCTGAATAGAAAAATTTGAATAGCTCATTTCAAAAAACTCTTTTAGAGCCCAAATTGACATCCATTGGGTAATTGCATATCATAAATATAATATATAAAAGTACATAATAATAATTATATTTAAAATCAAAGAAGGGCCCCCGATAAGTTGTTATTTATGCATATTATATATAGTTTATTTATATATTCTAGCTCCGAAATATGGGCTCAATTATCATCATTTTCGGGACTTTTGGGGTGCACAGTTGGTGTAAAAATACTCAAAATAGAGTATTTACTTAAAGAAATCAGATATCGGAGGGTCTGTTTTGGAGTGTACACAAGAGCAGGTGAATTGGAGTTTTGAATAGCCCGTGTCACTGTCCCATTCGCCAGTTAGCCACGTATCGCATGCCCATTCGCCCAGCCGTGTCGCTGCAGTCAACGCGCCACGTCGCCCATCCCAGCAAATTAGACAACGCCACGTTACTCTCCAACCATCCTCTCTCCCATCCTCGTTGATCTTCATCGGGATGCGTGCACACACAAACTCCTAGATCTTTGCACGACTCCTCACTCGCATGCCCATTTGCCCAGCCCACCACGTGACGCATTCTGATTCGTTCAACAAGACACACAGCAACAGTTCAGCCACTCACGCGCTGCCACGTGTCGGCGCCTCCACTCACAGCACGTCACCGATCCTCCTCTCCTCCAATCAGCATGCGCCACGTCAGAAACACCAACAAAATCTTCCAATCACGCTGTGATACATACGAAGTCCAAAAAACAACAAAAAAACAGCCACAGATTGTCCTCGGCGCACGTGTCATGCACCAAACTCGAAAATAGGCATTGGGAACCAAAATTTAGCAGTATTACTTAGGGTTTCTGGCAGGGAGTGGGGATATATTGTTTTTCTTCTTTTTTTAGTGTCTTCTAGTATTTTCTCCTCTTTTTCTACACTTTGTTTTTAGATTTTAATGGAGTTTATGACGACAATGGCCGGCTAAACTCATCAGTCTGAACCGAAAGTGGATCAAATCACTCTTTTTGGCCTCAAAACATATGTGAGATCTATTTTATTATTTACTTAATTTGTTTTTCATAGTATTTTATTTTCTTTATTGTTTGAACAATTGAAGTTAAACACTAGTTAAACTTCAATTTATATGCCAGTGAGTCGTAAGTATCCGTCCTTGTGCGATAAGACCACACTAGTGGCAATTGACCCTACCAATTGATTAGACTCTTTTGAGACCGGTTGAATACCATAGGAATTTAGGCTAAATCGGACATACTAGTGATCCGGTTGTCTAGGTGTAGTGCCTTCACAAAGCCCATTGCAGTCAACGCATTAAATCCGAAACATTAGAATAGGGTTATGTGTTTGACTAAGGAAGTGGTCATTGTCGTACCTTGACCATCGAGATAGGAAGTGCGAGGACCTGAGTACATTATCGGGTCTATAACTACACTAATTTACTATGATTTGCATGCTTTGATTAAATTGAGGACCATATGTAAAATTATGCCAAATTGAAGAGATTTGTGATACTGATGGTTTGGATTGTTCCCCCCTCTTGATTAATTTATTTACTCGATATTTTAATTATTGTTTGTAGTGAAATTAGAGATTATTTCTATGAACACTCTAAGTTAGTTTTAGTTTCATCCCTAGGTTAAAAACTTGGTCTTCGTGGTTCGACCCCGTGCTTGCCATTATTGCAGGTCTTGTGGTCATTGGTAATCTCATCGAGACTATATATCTAAATATTTATTTTAACGTGTTCGGCGCGCGTCACTGCATTTGGGCTTTGGGCTTATATTTGTTAGCCTTATAAAATCAAATACATTTTTATTTTTTATTTCGAAATTAATTATTGACAGTTAATTTCGTTATTTTGTGAACAGGTGCGACTGTTGAATATGTTGTTTTCGAATTTGAACAGTCACATTAGTTTGAGCCAGTGCCTCAAGTTCTATTTAAGTGGAACTAAAACACTATAAACTTATTGGATTTCGAATATAGTTTTTTCTAAGAGAGAAGGAAAATCATAGTTTGGCATTGAACTTGGTATTTTTGATTCAAAAGGGCATTCGATTGTATCTTGGGGGTAGATCTTTGAAAAAAATTCTATCACCAAATTCAAGGAAATTACTGTCTTAAGACATTGCTCCTGTGCAAGCTTCCGGTTAGAAATTTATTTTGTTGATTGATTCTGCTATTAATTATTTGTAAAACTTGTTTATTCATATATATTAGTTTCATTAATTATTGTTCTGGACTACACCCTCAATTGCAGAATTTTAAAATGACCTGCTTCAAATAAACAACATTGTTTTAGACTGAGGGAAAATCAGTAATTCAAAGCACGGAAAACCATGGAAGCATCAATCAGCTTACATGACATCACTATCAAGAAGTGGATGAATTGAAATCAACACAACAATGCCAAACAGCTTCCCACCAGCATTTAAATGCTGAAATGAACCAAGTTTTGAAGAAAACTTTCATTAAAAAAAATACTTAAAGAATATTACGCCATAAATTAAGAGCAAAAATAATCTTATCAAAAAAAAAAAGTAAGAGAAACTGAGAAAGAATAATAAAGATGGACCTCCTAAAATGCATAAAATTAGGTCACCAGTGAAGAAAATCCCCTCCGACATCTAACAATATTGAAGTAAAAGAGATTGAGAAAATGGCAACAAGAAATTAAGGTGTTCCCAATGCACAAGACTCGCATTCATGCTGTTTCGTGAAAGGTAATTCATACAGCCTTTCCTTACATCCTGTCTAGGTGGAGACTGTTCTAGAGTTCAATTAATGATCATCAATTCACAATGAAGTTAGTTTTGCACCAAAAACACCAAATTATAGTCATATAAGAACCTAATTAAATTGAATACAATCTTTTCTATAAAGTTCTAAGTTCAATAGAATATAAAAACCTGCAAATGGAAAGTTTTGAGTAATGTGAGTGTTCGAGAAATTTGTTCAATCAATGTGTAGAGAAGACAAGAAAAGAGTAGGGGCTATTTCGAGCAACACACATCAATAAAATAAGAACTCCTAAATCTACCCAAATATCAAATACATTTCAAACTCTAGTAATAACTCCAACAACTACTCACCAATCCACCAAAAGTGAAAAGATCAGGACCATTTACTACATACCACACGAGTTAATTGGCAACGTCAACAACAACAACAAAGCCTCAGCCCCATATTACTTGAGGTCAGCTACGTAGATCAAACTCTTTCATTACGCTCAAATTAATGCAATTGATTATGTGCTTTCTAAATCAATCCCTCTCAATTTTGGGTTCGGCCACACAGTTAACTGGCAACTCTTTTTATTTTTATTTTCGAGAGAGAGCAGTAATGATTTCATTTAATAAATAAGCAGATACATCGTTTAAATTCTTGTTTCAACACCCCAAATTAGAAATAATTATAAGTGCATAATGTGCATTAGAGGAGATTGGCTAAGGGGGCTCTCCAAGTTCCAGTTTAAGACAAGTATTTATCTGACCATGGGCTTGACTAAAAACAACTGTTCCTGGATCTATTAATGGCCCAAGGATACAAAGTCCAACCAGTCGTCCCTCCAGGCTCCAGCCCCTCACAGTTAATCCTGCTGTGCTCTTTTATTTGCATTCAATTAGAATGCTAAAATAAATACATGGGATTTTGTCTGCTTAGCATTTAATGGGTATCAACACAAACCAATCATTTGAGATTTGCCCTGTAATTACAGCAAAGCCTACATTAAATGCGTTCAGATTTGACGTTAATAGATTCACATTACATCTTGATCATCCCATGTAAGATTCCTTTTTTAGTTTGATCTATGTTGGGGTTCGTAACAATTTATGTACTTGGTCTATTTCTACAATACTATATCTCCACAATAATTATATAGTCTAGAAATAGACCAAGTACACAAATTGTTACGATTATCTAGTGGGATATTAACAAACAAATGCCTCAGATCTGTACAATCATCACGTGCTCATTGCTTGATTATCAATTTATGGTTGGACAAACCATAGATGATAGACCTACCCAACTTGTCTTTGTGTTCATACAAGGTCGGAGCCCAAGTGGGGATACATAAGCACGTGCAAAGGATGAGTAAGTTGAGCTTGTCCTAAAATTAACTAAACCACATGTTTCGGCCTCCCCAAACCGAGGAAATTTTGGTCTGCCTGACTTGGAACAAGTTCACACATAACTCTAAAGGCCAAGTCAACAATCCTTCTATAAGCCTACTCAATCCAATCGCATCTATGTAACCAACAACGTGCTCTCATGAAGATTTGTACTTAAATAGAACAGTTCTGCCATTGTTTAGCCAACGCTCTCCTTCACGGGCAAGAGCGAGCTACAGTCGAGGCCACCATATCCTCTCATGGAAGTAACTCAAAAGGGGGATGAGAAATATGGGAACGTTGAAAGAGCCAATTCAATGGTTATATTTCAAGTGGAGGAAGAGAGATGGTTGGTGAGCAACGGATGCTTGGACGTTCGAGGGAGAATTGCTGACAAGCGAAGAACAGGGGGATGGAAGGCATCGCCTTTCATCATAGGTTTGCACTTTAATTCATCATCCTCTGTGTATTACTTAATCTCCCATTCAAATGATTGAATACAAACCAAAATGTATCTGATGTTGCAGTAAATGAAGTGGCAGAGAGGCTGGCCTTCTATGCAATTGCTGTGAACATGGCGCCCTACTTGATTTTGGAGATGCATGAGTCGCTACCAGATGCAGCAACGCACGTCACGGACTGGATTGGAGCTGCATATGTTCTAACACTTCTGGGAGCATTTTTTGCCGATGCTTACTTGGGCAGATTCAAAACCATCATTTCCTTTTCCTGCATCTATGCAGTGGTAAGTAAGCAATTTTCATTAACAATACAAAATGCAATATTGGCATTACATGGAACCAGATTGAGAAGTCCATTTCTGTTATTGCAGTGACCTTGGGCTTGGTTACTGAGAATGATTTTTTTTAATTAATTCACTGCACACGATGTTCAGGGGATGGTGTTGCTAACAGTCTCAGCTTCTAAAGATAATCTACGCCCACCTCCCTGCATAGGTAAAGTATGTGAACCAGCCACACAAGGTCAAAAAGCCTTCCTCTTTGGTGCACTGGCCTTGATAGCACTAGGAACAGGCGGGATCAAGCCTTGTGTGTCTTCTTTCGGTGCAGACCAATTTGACGAAGCCGATGAGAAGGAAGTGTACAAGAAATACGCGTTCTTCAATTGGTTTTTCTTTGCCATCAACATGGGAGCTATACTCGGCATTACAGTATTGGTGTATCTGCGACTCGTAAAAGGTTGGGCTTTGGGATTTGGGCTCCCAACGGGTGTTGTAGTCATTTCGGTTGTGATTTTGGGAGCAGGTACGAAGCTATATAGGTACCAGAAGCCAACAGGGAGCCCATTTACTAGGTTCGCTCAGGTTGGAGTGGCTTCTGTGAGGAACCATTTAAAAGGAGTAAAAGTGGCAACAAATGCAAATCTCTATGAAGTCGGGACCAAAGAGTCGGCCATTATTGGTGCTCGAAAGATGCCTCACACCAAACAATACAGGTAAACTAGCTATTAAATCTCAAACTCAACCATCCATCACCAAAGATTCACACACAATACAGGTAAACAAATGCAAAAATTCACACACAATGAAAATTGCCCAAACTCCTAAAAAAAACCCTATATTCGTTCACCTATAGCTATTAAATCTCAAACTCAACCATCCATCACCAAAGATTCTTGCAGGCCACCAACCAAATAGCCATTTTGTGCTTAAGACTTGTCATCAGAGATTCTACTATTTATCTCCAACACTGAAGAATTCTAAAAAATTTGAAAGATTTCGATGCATCAAGCATCAGGATATATCAACCAACCATAAGAATAGGTGAACTCTCGAGAGGGAGTTATAGCGATATCTTATCTACATCATGCATGCTATACAGAATGAGGACTAATTGTTTTAATCTTAATTGATTAACTGCAAAGAGTAACAATAGAGTGACTTGAAACTTGTGTTGTTAGGTTTCTAGACAAGGCGGCCGTTATCACAGACGAAGAAGCTGGCAAATACACAAACAACCCTTGGAGACTCTGCACAGTGACTCAAGTCGAAGAATTGAAATCCTACCTAAGGACCATACCAGTCTGGGCATCCACCATTGCCCTCGCCATCTCCTTCGCTCAACTCTCCACATTCTTCGTCAGCCAAGCTGCCATCATGGACCGATCCCTCGGCCCCAACTTCACCATCCCTTACAGCTCCGCCCCCATCTTTAGCACCCTCAACGGTCTCATCCTTGTGCCCACCTACGAAAAACTAATCGTCCCAATCCTCCGCCGCTACACCGGTCACCCCCGCGGCATAACCTCACTGCAGCGCATGGGCGTTGGCCTATTCGTGTCCATCATTGCCATGGCTTCTGCAGCCCTGGTCGAAACCAAGAGGAGAAACAGCCCCGATACAACATCCATGACCGTGTTCTGGCTGTTCCCTCAGTACTTCTTGATTGGCAGCGCCGAGGTCTTCACTTACGTCGGCCAATTGGAATTCTTCTACAATGAAGCAACAGACGGGACTCGAAGCATCAGCAGCGCCACATTTCTAAGCGAATTTGGGATCGGCAGTTGGCTGAGCTCCGCCATTGTTAAGATCATCGTTGCAACGACTGGTGGGGTAGAGAAGGGGTGGCTGAGAAATAACTTGAACCAGAGCAGGCTCGATAACTTCTACTGGTTGTTAACAGCCATTAATGGGGTCAATTTTTTACTCTACCTGGTTGTGGCCAAATCTTACAAAGGTAAGGATCCCAATGACAATCCTTGCGTCAGAGATGACGCAGTCGTAGAGATGGGCGTCGTGGAATTCTGAGTGTTGATGTTGTTGTTTATCATCAATTTGTAGTACTTCCAAGTAATTTTTTTTATTTATTTTTATCTACTTCATCGATCAATGTATTCACAATATGATGGCAATCCAAATTTGCAAAAGAACAATTTCGATCGACGTTCAATATGAATCAATTCAGTAACGAGATCTTGCATATATAAATTGAAGAACTTCGTACCTCTAATTGGAGATCGGAGTCCGCAAACTCCATCTTTTTCTTCTTTGATTGATCGATTTCATGCCCTAGTTTCTCTCCTCTTCTCTTTCGCCACTTTCCCAAACGCAAAGCTGATGTGGAAATGCCACGTCTCACTTTCTGGACAGGTCAGAATCTATTGATTTTTTTAAGATGAATAATGAAGGGATGAGATTGCAAATAGAAGAGCTTGACGACACCAAACCAATGCCACACTGCAAGACATATTGATACGTAGGAGTCATCCATATGTGTTTGGGATGTGGACATATATAAATCTCAATGTATAACATGTGGGTTGAGGTCGTATGAACGATTTTTGTGTGTCAATGTATCTTGCAGTGTGATATGTCCGTTATCATTCTAGTATTTTCCTTGGAGAAATGCTAGAACGACAACACAATATCACAACACATTGCATAATAGGTGATGTGTCATGTGGAACCAATTAGTGTGTGCAATATGTTGCGTTGAAATTCAAGGGAGTAATTAGTGGGCCCAACGCGTAGGGTACACACACGGATTGCACTAATCCCCGTGAATCCTGGACCAATTATTACTAATCGGATCAATTTTTGATCCCTTGGATTAGACTGGATTGAAAAATCATTAAGCCAACTGGACTTGATCGAATTATGGATCTACATTACATGGATCTTCCAACATTAGCACATCACCACATATATATTTGATCATAATGTAGTATCTTAAAGAACATCAACTCAAACTAGTTTCGGGCACATCAACACATAACATATTTGGTCATCAAACCCGACCCATCGGGTGTCGGTTCAGGTCGGGATAGTATCGGGTCGGGTGATGGGTCATTTAAAGACGGACATCGGGTCGGGTTCAAACTATCAACTCAAACTATCAACTCTAAACTATAATATCTAAAAGACTATGCTTGTTCTTAACTATTTTATTATGCTTTCAACCTTTTTTTGTAAGTTATATGTTCAATGTACACTTTTTTTGTGCTTTTATGGGGGTGTATGGTGAAGATTTGTGAATGACATATTTATTTATGTAAGAACTTGATTTTAAAGGTTATTGTGATGAGAAGTTTGTAGGAAATGTGTTATATATAGATTTGTAGAATGTATGTTGTAAATTTGTCATTCATGAGATATATAATTCTTGTGATTCATTTTTTTATCAAAAAATAAAAAATAAAAAATTCTTGAGATTCATTTAATTAAGTCTAATTTCATGAATCTTTAGATAAGAAAACGTCAATCCGTGGAACTTGATCCAATTCGATTCACATTTTGCAAATTAGATTGAGTTGGATTGATGAATTATTTGGACTAGATTAACTTTAATTTTCAATCTACAATAATTGAATTGAATTGGGATTAACCTTAATTGGACTAAATATAATCCATGTGCACCCCCCACGCGACACATTAACTATTGTATCTTATGTTATGACATTGTGTTGTTTTTATAATATTTTCCTTTTCTTTGTAAATTGCCAAATGTGAGTTCGAGCTTTGAGATAGAAACGTCGATGTTGGGACCAACCTGCCCCCAATTATAAGGTGTGATTGAGGACGTATAACTTACATCAAAAGAAGTAGAGCAAGTTGTGATGGCTATGAAATCATCTGATCTCACATATTTCTCATATTTTCAACGTCAAACAGAGCCAAAAACAGAAAAGAAGGGACTTTAGGGAGTCCTCAAATGTATACGTATTTAATAAACTCAAATCAACCACCCTTTCATCATGACCTTCCCCATCAAACATTCCTCTTTTGTTGATTTCAAAATTGTAAAAGAAACCCAAAAGGACCCACTTACAGTTCCACACACATCAATTGATGATGATCATCCCAATTCCATTAAAGTAATTAAACAAGTTCATACACAACCACACTTAATCCAAAACTATAACATACTAAGATTAACCGCAGTAATTAATCAACCAACATTTACCGCACATAATTTGACCATGCATCAACTTCTTCTATATAAAAGCTCCCAAGTTAATTAATTCGTTCACACATTTTCAGCTGAAGATGATAGCAGTGGTTGTGCTAGTGAGGACTTTGTGTGAATTGCTGTCCTGTTCTCCACAATTGATGGAACCACAACAGTGGCTGCAGCACTAGCGAACTTTTTCTCTTCACTCTTGCCCCACAAAACTAAGTACAAGCCCAATATGATGAGCACAGCACCAATGATCCTGCACAACAAA
The DNA here is from genome assembly GCA_039657345.1 of Stephania japonica. Lineage (NCBI taxonomy): Eukaryota > Viridiplantae > Streptophyta > Magnoliopsida > Ranunculales > Menispermaceae > Stephania > Stephania japonica. The sequence continues at coordinate 7,680,147 of CM077559.1, read as the reverse complement.
TAATTAAGGGTACATGACATGAATGAGTTCATTAATTTGATTAATTGGGGTGATGCATGGGTGTGACAAAATGACAAAAGAGAAGGAAAAAAAATTAGGGGACGGACCCTCCCAAGTAGAACTGTTCGCCCAAAGCAATGGAGGCCATGATTGCGACGACGAGGGTCTGCACGGGCTGGTAGACCGCAACGAACACCGGGCCACCCCTGTCAATGCACCATATCTGCACTGCGAAGGCTATTCCCGAAGCCACGAATCCCTTCGATCGAATCAAACACGCACACGAACACACACACATGTTAACAAATCTATATCACTTTCATGGCTGGCCTACTTAATTAATCGTTCTAAGTCCTTGCTTCTTATGGAGCAACTACTTATTTGTGATTGTAACTTGTTCAATTCTTGGTTCAACATAGACATTTTACTATGCTACTTTTTGACCAACTTTAATCTTTGATTAAATAATCGCAACTATTTATCCCAAAAAAACATTTCAGTAAGAGAAATAAATCACTAAGTGGCAATGGATCTAGTGGTTGTTGTACATCCTAGAAGTGATCACTAGAGTAGTCTATCTTGGACGCCACAGTATAGTAATAGAAAAAAATCTAATTAACCAATCTTTTGTATATAGTTGTCTTGTATCATAGAAAGTATGCTTTGACTCATTGACTACGATATAGAGTACTTAGTTCAACGATTTTGAGAATGTTACGATAGCTATCTACCATGCTTGTGCAATAAAAAATCAATTAATTTTTTATAAATCTAAGCACATAATGAGAAATTCAAGAGTTTGTTTTTTGTTTTTCGAAAACCATTTAAGAAAGAAAAAAGATACAAGTCAAAACAATAAAAAGAATTTCAAAGCCTGCCGGATATAAATTATAAATTAGTCAGGAGTTGAAAGTTAACAATTTTTAAAAGAAAAACCCTAGGCGTAAGTACATCAAAGAATCGCACACTTGCGCATGGACGATCCAAATGTCCCATGTGCTTTTGGGAGTGAGATTCTTGATGTACGCGCAGCAGCAATTTTCTTAGATCCTTAAATTTTATTTATAGACAAGAACGGATTATACATCCAAAAATTGTAGTGAAGAAATGATTGTTCAGTAAATACTTACTGCATAGAAAACACTGAAGAGTTCACCACCAGAGCGAATGATCCAAGCATCAATAGACCTCTCAACCACAAGTGCAATGGCAAGGAACTGAAGGACACCAAAGAAGCAAGTGTAGGAAGTGACCGATAAACGGGCCGGGTACTTCTTGAGCAGAGGTGCCTGTAAGACGAGCCACCCCGACCACGAGAGGCAGTGGCCGATGAGGTAGACGCAGCCAAGGGTCCAGTTCTTGCCCTTGGCGTCTCCAAGGGATAGAAGAAGTGTGGAGTTGTGAGGGACTGGAGCTGGGCCGAATATGGTAGGCCCTTTGTAGAGTGTGATCACAGAAGCCCCGGCCACGCATGAAAGTGTGCCTAGAACTTTAGCTATGCCGTCCTTTCTGTTCAACCTCACTTGTTCAATCCTGCCAAGCCAATACCAAACAAACATAACGTTCAAAGGTCCACGTGATGACACGAATGAATGCTTATCATGCTTGTATATTTCACGAGCTAATTACTGGTTTGGTATGTCCACGCCTCTACATGAGGTTTATAGTTTGAGTCTTACGATACATCGAGGTGTGTATAATTTTTTTTGTACACAGAATGAAGTGTAAAGAGAAGTCTAATTAATGACCTGAGTGCGACCGCCATGAGGAAGGTGAGGGCGGGGACAGAGTTTTGAATGGCGGAAGCGAATGTTGGCGAAGTGTTGTCCAAACCAAGCAGGTAGAATCCCTGATTTGCTGTGATTCTGTCATTACAAGTATATACCAAAATATATACATATACACATGTTTATTAGTTTCAATTGTAGATACCACAACAAAGCTTCAATCCCGAATTAGTTGAGGTCAGCTATGTGAAAAGAAAATTACCCTATCAGGGCGAGGAGGAAGAACTGAACAAGGAAAGAGAGTGTAATGGCAGGCCTGTCCTTCCTACAAAAGCAGAACACATATATACATGTGTTAAGAAAAGCTATACAATTATTAATTGATACAATTAATTGATCATCTTATGCATGGCTTATTAGTGGTGATGAATGAATTTAATTACTTTTCGAGAAAGTAAGCAAAGGGAAGGAGAAGAAGCAGAGCTATGATGTTCCTGTAAACAGGGAAGACAAGTTTGCTAATGCCCATGTTGAGGGCAGCTCTGGAGACAACATGAAACCCAGCATAGCCAAACTGCAAGGCCAACATGGCCAAGTGCAGCTTGGTCCGTTCGGGGACGCTGCACATTCTCTTCGCAGTGGCCATGGCCGTGTCCGCCATGAAATCACTTGATTAGCAAATAACTAGTATTAGTAATAGTAGTAGTAGAAGTAGAGAAAATCAAGATAAGATGAATTGAAGAAGAAAGAAGAAGAAGAAGAAGAAGAGATGAATGAGAGAAGGCTAGGTGGGATGTAAATATAGTTATAGGGGTGAGGGAGGGAGGAGGGGTGTCCCACAAGAGGGGCCTAAAAAGGTGTAATGTCAACTGTTGGTAATTGAATTGGTGGCACTGTGGTGGTCTGCGTGTTGCCTCCCATGTTGTTGAGAAAAAGTCCGTACTATGTATATGGAGAGTTGAGTGTGCATCAGAGCATATAAGAGGAACTGATCACTGATGTGTGTGCGCGCGCGCACTGTTTGGTAGGCTTTAATTTGGCTCACAAGACCAATGCAAGGGAGATTGACACACTCTTCTTGGGAGCCACTAGATACAATCATTTTGTATCATGGGTTAGGAATCTCATTGTCTCAACGTGAATCAAAAGAGGAAAGCAAAAAATGGAGAAATTTAATGTGCTATATCTAGGTACCCTGCAAAGTTAAAATTTTGAAGGTTTGTTACAAATTACAACCTAGATGTGTGGATTTCAGTATCGATCGATATTGTCTCTATCTTAGCCACCTAATTTACAAGTGTGTAATTTTACTATTTGTGGTACTTCTCAGTCCATATATCCCTAACAATCTCTATCTTGAACCAAAATTCCTCTAAAGCGTCTTATTTAGCCGAACTCTCACTCCTCGTTAAACCAACTTTTCTTCAATTTCTCAAAAAAAAAAAAAAAAAAATCCCTTCAATATGCCTCTCAGTCAAACCTTTGGCTCTAATACTACTTGATGGGCCCACTCGCGTCTTTATCTGTTGGTCTGTAGATCTGATTAGTACCGACATCATTCTCACCTTAACCACGTTCAACTCACATGTGTAGAGTTTTGCTCAAAAAAAGACTCAATACTATTTAAAATTAGTCACTCCACCTCATAGAGATGAGAGCATGTTTTTTACTGCGCTATAAACATGGTCGACATTGATAATAAAATTACTATTATTATTATTATTATTATTATTATTATTATTATTATTTTAACTTTAATGGGAGTTGAACTTAAGACCTCCATAAGTCTTTTTTTTAGTAAATGATGTCTCGTCCAACTTGTTAGAGACTCTTTAATAATGATAAAAATCATTAAATATTATGACTAACTATAAAAAATAACACAAACTTTTGCTATTTTTACAGAAATAGCACAAACTTTTAATTTTTTTTTTCAATTTTAACAAGGAGAGTGATTTTTTTAAAAAAAAAAAAAAAAGGAGAGTGATTTTTGTGTGTTAATGGGGCAATATGCAACCAGTTTTTTTGGTCACTTAAACCAACTCAATAAAAACCTCAATTTCACATCTAATCTAAAAAACAAAAGATCAGTTCATATTGCCACACGCCAACACTCAAAACCACCAAAATACTTTTTGGGCTAAAATTAAAAAATGTCGAAAATTTGTGTTTTTTTAAAGTGAAATATAAATTTCATTAATCGTTAATGTGGCTCAATATAGGACTAGAGCTAGACATGAAATCAATTGCCTTAATAAAAGTACATTGATTTATAAATTCTATTTATTCAAAAGAACATCTATCATGAATTCGATTGTGAATGCGACTATAACAATGAAACAATGTAATAATCATGGACTGCTCTCTACAAACATCTGAAACACAAGACAGTAGCACAAACACTACTAGAACCACGTAATAACAAACAAAACTTCCAACAAAATGAAGAAAAATAATGACTTCTAACAAGGGAAAGACAAATTGCGTACTAAATGTAAAAATTTGAAGAAAATTACTAATCCAACAGTTGCATAGATCCACAAACAATCGTCGACAAAAAGTGCATTGCAACAAGAATGAAATCAATCTTGACATATGGAATGAATCAAACACAAAAGGATGTAATTGGAATCACCACTGTTTAAAAGAAAATATTGTTAGTGATTCTAGACCTATAATCACAAAAGAAGATCAAATAAAAAATTTTAGAGCATGGAGCTGCTGAGAAAAAAAAAATTTATGATTCAGTGTAACAATAATAACTCATGACCGTCACCGGTAAAGGAGGGAGGCGGTAAATTAGAAATCAACTTCGGTGACAGAGAAGTCTAACTTGCTGACGAGACAACAGGCTACAGCACCAACACCAACTAAATTGAGTTACTAAAAGAAGAAACAATTAAGAATGTGAAAGAGGAATAATCGAGTGTGGTACAGGAACAACATCACGTTCTGTTTGGCACAACGCACGCCTTGGGTTTAGTCATCATCGACAAGTGGTCGATCAGCGCAGTTAGGGGTGCATACGGATTGGATCCAGTCCAATTAGGGTCAATCCGTAATCCAATCTAATTATTATGGATTGAAAAATTATAATTTAATCCAATCTAAAGAATTTATCAATCCAACTCAATCCAATTTAAAAAATGCGAACCAGATTGAATCAAGTTTTGCAGATTGTCATTTTCTTATCTAAAATTTATGAAATTAGATTTAATAAAATGAATCACAAAAATTATATATTTCATGAATGACAAATTTACAATATACATTCTACAAATCTATAAATAACATATTTCCCACAAAATTGTTATCATAATAACCTTCAAAATATAAGTTCTTACATAAATAAATATGTTATCTACAAATTTTCACCATACATCTTTACAAAAGAACAAAAAAAATGTACGTTGAACATACAACCTACAATAAAAAGGTCGAAAGCATAATAAAAGAGTTAAGAACAAGTACAGTCTTTTAGATATTTTAGTTTAGAGTTGATAGTTTAAGTTGATGTTAATTAAGTTACTATAGTACATATGATAAAATATATGTACGTGTTGATGTGTTAAACGGGCTAGATCGGATTGGATCCGCGATTTTTTAATGTAGGATCTGTAATTCGATCCAATCTAATGAATTAATGATTTTTCAATTCAATCCAATATAATCTAAGGGATCAAAAAATTGATTTAATTAGTGATAATTAGTTTGACTTTGACCGAATCCGCAACTTAGTGCAATCTGTGTGCAACCCTAAGCGCAACCGCCACATTGATCACAATTGGTGATAGAGCTGGAGAGCGCACGATCGAGTATACGATGAGGGTACATCGGATCGGCCCCACCACGACGAACTTCCCACTCGTTTGATTCCCATTTATGCAGCCCCCTCACATTCTCACCCGCCTATATTAATTGTTTGTATTTTTTAAAGAGATTTTAATTGTTTGTATGGTTTGTTTTTTGAGAATTCAATCATCTAACCTCACAAAGTCAGGTGGCAGTGTATTTGAGAGTATTCGAGTCACCACGCTGAGGGGAGCATGCATTTTTCACTTAATTTGTATTGTTAATTGTTATTATATTTGAATTAATTATGCCTTTATAGGTTTTCCATGTGGTATCGATCATTTACTAATCCACACCCTACTATTTCGTACGATCCTTCCAACTTAATTTTTTCTTTTCTTTTGAAGAAGTATTCATTAATCATTAATAGCATCTAATACATTCAATAGGATAGAACTAGACATAAAACTAATTCGCATGGCAAGCCGCGGCTTCTCTTTCTTCCCACAAAACTCTTAAAGCTTTTTCTTAATTTTCCTTCATGATTTTTGGTCTTAAACAATTGTCGATCCTCTATTTTCAATCGGCGGTGCTTCCAATCATATCTTTTTGCACCTTAGTCATCCAATAAGCTGCACAGCTAGTCAGATTTATGAAGAATGATTCCATTCTTATTGCGGTACGTCTTCCTCAACGATTGTGCGTAGATTTGTGCAGTGGTTGGATTGGTCTTTTCTTTAATTTTTCATCTTATAGTTGATTTGTTTTCCCTAGTTGGAAGTTTTAAGTTTTACTTCCCTTGTCAAAAATTTTATTATTTATTATGTGGTTTTAATAATATTTGTGTATGGTCATGTGTTTCAACGTTGTAGAGAGCAGTATCTGATGTCACACTGTTTCAATTTCGCAATCTTATTCACAGCCAAATTAATGACTACTCTTTTGAACAAATAGGATTAGCGAATCAATTGTACTTTTATTAATGAAATTTCTACTTTTTTTTTTCTTCAAAAAAAAACTAGACATAAAACTAATACCTTTAATCTTACATTAAATCGTTAATTTAAATGGTTTAAACCAACATTAAACTGTTACAAACAGTGTATATATATATATATATATATTTTAACTGCACAACATGTAGTTTTTTTTTAAGAGAAATCGAAATTTTATAAATCATCCATGTCTCAATATAAGACCAGACATAAAATCAAGTAAATTGATTTGTTAATCTTATTTGTGCAATTTGACTTTTTTTTTTGAAATTGAAACAGTTTGACAATCTGAGACTGTTCTCTACAACGTTGAAACTCATGACAACACACAAAAGTACTAAAACCACCAAATGAATAACAAAACTTTCCAACAAGGAGAAGATCTAAAAACTTTCCAACAAGGAGAAGACAAATTAAAGACTTTCAACTAGGGAAAAAAAACTAACTATAAAGTAGGGGTGGGCATCGGTTTCTACAAAACCGCCCAAACCACTCAGTTTGGTCTGATTTTTTAGATTTGCGGTTTGGGGATGGTTTAGAAAACTTGAAAACCACAATTTTGCGGTTTGGTGACAGTTTTTATTTCTAAAAAATTGCGGTTCACCAAACCGAATAATATTTAAGGAATTTTAATAAATATACACCCTAAAACCCTAAACAAGTAAACATATCATGACTAGTTAAATATCCCAATTTGTCTTTTGACTTTTCGCCCCCCTCATCTTTTCACTTGCTCAAACAACCTTGCCGCCATCGCCTCTCCTCATGCTCACCTCCCAACTTGAGTCCGTGGAATCTATGATATTTTTTTTTTCGAAAATGTCGTAGGAAAACTGTAAAACCAAACCGACCAAACCCCACTGGGTGGTTTGGTTGTGGTTTTGAGGGTTCGCGGTTTGTGGGTAGTTTGCAAAACGTCCAAACCGTGAACCCTCGGTTTGGTGGTAGTTTGGTAGATTTCACCACTAAATCGTTGATAAAGATGTACTATAACAAGGATGGACCAATCTCTACAAATCTAATTAGATATGTTGTTTATTGAATGAACAAAGAACAAAAAAGATTTAATTGGAACCACCGCCAATCGTTGAGAGGATTGATGGTGATTCAAAAATAAAAATCACAAAAGTAAATCAAAAAAATAATTTTATGATTTTGGAGAGAAAGAGTCTAGCCCTTCATAGTTGAAGAACCCAAAAACGGAGAGAGGAGAAGTCGACTAAGAGAAGTCTAGTCGGTTCCGCCTTGTATTGTTTTTCAACTGCACAACATGTAGTTATTATTAATTTATTTTGGTGTTTAACTTTAACTTTGTTCCATCAAAAAAAAAAAAAAAACTTTTAACTTTGTTGTTGTCCGTCCGCCCCACAATTTTCCGCACTTAAAACGTCTCCCACTAACCAGACATACAATCACTCATTTTGAATTTATTTAATTAATATTCGTATTAATGTGGGTGCTATTTCAAATATGATCTGATCATGTACTCGATTCTACCCAATGAGAAAATAACTTATTGAGAAATTATGCAAAAATTGGAAGAGATTAATTTAACTTGTTTGGAAAATTAATCTAACACGTATGGTTAGATGAACGGAAACCAATTAAAAAGATTTTGGATATGTTTCATAAAAAAAAAGGATTTTGCATATTTTTTTGTACTTCTGCATGTATATTAATTGAAGATATGAACTGATGTACGTTGTTTTCTTTTCTTTTCTTTTTTATTTTGCTTTTTTAGAAGATTCAATATCAATTTAATGGACAAAAACGAAGAAAGTGAATTAATTAATTAACTCGATACAATTGAGAAAAAAAAAAGAAGACTTTTTATCAAAAAAAAAAAAGAAGACTTTTTACCTTTTTTTTTTTTGCAGCAGAAGAAGCGGGTTAAGATCTACATCCAAAGATTACCGACCATCGCTTGGCTCCTTGAATCGGTGTATAGACCAGGAGCAATAATTGGCTCATTCAATTAGTAAATGACTCAAATCCCCCTAACCACTCGAGTTAAAGTCTTATAAATAAATAAAATGAGTTGGTAAGTCCACCTAAATATGATGCTCGACAATGCCCAAGAGGTGAGTAGTCAGTGCCACTAACACTAGATACTAGGTAAAAAAAAATAGAATACGATAAGTTTTCCAATCAAAAAATCTATTTGGACACTAAGGGTCCGAACTCAAAGGGAGGTTTTTGAGATTTTTGTAAATATTAAAGGAGTGTTACAAGTTATAATTTTGAAGTCATTGATTGCTTGAGGATGACTTTGAAATAAAAAATTTTCAAAAAACCCCTAAGAGTCCAAACTCATGAGTCCAAGTAGCACTACTCTTTTCCAATATAGATCTAGGTTCAAATCTCATTAAATGCGTCTCCACGTGAAAAAAGAGTTGGTATTGTGTAGGCTTCTACAATGGTACTGTATAAGAGAAAGCTCAACAGTCAACCCCAACGTAGACGGCTTGAAATCAGATTGAACTCATTTGTCCACCCAACCCCAGTGTTTGTCTGCAATCATCTTAGCAAGCCTTCAGCATAATTAATTTCCATTAATGACTTAAATTATCGTGTTACTTTTCAGAGCATGCATGAGTTGTAACTAATCTCTACATCAATGGTTTTATGAACTTGAGGAGTCATTTTCGAACCTTAATATCTTTACTTGCTAGTCATTTGCTTTCATAATAATGTGTTGCCTAACTTAATTACGAATTAGATAGTTTTAATCACTGTTATGAGGATGTTGAGAGTACCCCAGCTGACAGCCAAAATGAGGTCGAGGGATTGATACATTTTCTAATACATCTACAAATTAAGACGTATTTTATTCAAAATAATCAATTAAGCATATTCCATGCCCATATATAAATATTGGTCTCTCTCCGTGATTGTATGTCTCACCAAAACATCTCCAATGTAAATGAATGAGACGTCACTTGCTAAAAAGACAAGGTCTAGAAAGGTTTGAGTTCGACTCTTTATCAAAAAAATAAATAAATAGTCTTGACCTGAATACTTTTTAAGTTTAAACTGGTCATAAAAAAAAAAGTTGAGTAGTGCTACTTGGACTCATGAGTCCGGACCCTTAGGGGGTTTTTTGAAAATTTTTTATTTCAAAGTCATCCTCAAGCAATCAATGACTTCAAAATTATAACTTGTAACACTCCTTTAATATTTACAAAAATCTCAAAAACCTCCCTTTGAGTCCGGACCCTTAGTGTCCAAATAGATTTTTTGAAAAAAATTTAAACTTGCACTCAAACATTTTCTAATAGGGTGCCATTGTCTATGTCATTTGAGCTTAATAGGTATTATAATCATCTAATCATCCAGCTAAGTAATTCATTGTTTTTAGCTCCAAGAAAATCAAAATCAGCTTAGGTATCAATCTTTGACCGGTCAAGATTTTGATTGACAATAAAAAAATGCAAGCACGAGTAGTATGTACAAGCATAATTGCAAGCTTAAGGGGATCCACGGCCAACACATGGAACCCATCTTTTCACGCTTTGAGAAAACACATCTAGTGTTACATCTGATAAACCTTAATAATCACACCGTTTACTTTGATTAATCCCCCTTTATGAACTTAATCAATCGTCTTAGCGTGACAGATGCTTAATTAACAATTTAATACTTTAGGAGACAAGCTGCTCTCTTAGATCGAGACCACAATGATTCGACGGACCAGTCTTTTCTATAGATTGGCTATCAAAATGAAGTTGCATTGTACCCGGTATATGCATACATAGACATGCTTTACAAAAGGTTGAAAAAAAGGAGCTGAGCCGACCAGGCCGGTTTCTCCAAACACGACTCTGGCCGAGTCCAGTGTTGTCAGTTGTGTTCCCCGGTTCAGTGTGTGTGGGGAACACTCAGAAGAATAACTCATGAGTCATGAGTGGGCATTAGGAATAAAAAAGACCATAGATTCGGACCTCTCCAAAAAATTCCCCCTTAGTTTAAGAATTAGGGATCTTGTTAGGCCCGCTCACGCCTTTATTTGCAGGTTTGTAGATCTCATTAGCATTGATATTATCCTTAACTTAACCACCTTACACTCATGGGTATGAGGTTTTACTTCAAAATGCCTCAGTACTATTTGGAAAGAGGTCAACACTTAAGTACTTATTTGTGAAGTCACACTTTATCGATGTAAAACTATAATTCAGTTCATAGATCTCAACAACTCTTAAATTAAAGTTGTTCGATTGACTCTCGTGGGATTAATTGAGTCTAACTAAGTATAAAGGGACCCAAAAAAAATTAAAAATATTTAATGCAAACATTACATTAACCTCCTCTATGTTGTTAGATGTTCCTCAATTAATTGAAAGTTGGCTCTAATACTCAACACTACATTAAATGTTCAGTATCTGGAGTTAAAGTTGGTTAACTCGACTGAGTTCGATCCGAGTTTAATTTAGCGCCACTTTTAATTTGTTAGGTGAAAGTGTATAAAGAACATATTTTGGGGTGATAAGGATCTGTTTAGATAGGATCAGTATGCAGAAAACAGTGAGTGCTTGGGAGAGGAAACTAATTGATTAAGGAAGCTGAAATGGTAGGGAAAGGAAAAGGAGAAGTGGAGATGATGAGCTATAATAACATTTCTCTCTTTTAACATAGTGGGAGAAAGGGAAACGATGTGTTGGCTGCTTTAAAGTGAGATTATGATAAAGATCACTTTTTAATGTTTCAACACGCGGGGGTCATTTCCACTATACAAAATATATGAGAGATTGTACGAAAAGGTAAAGATCAATAGTTCAAGCTCAAGAAACCATCTAGGATTCACAAGGCAGAGCAAACTATCTTTGCAAAAGGCTATTGAATCCAACTTGTAGAAATTTTAAACAATTTTTTTTTCCAGTCACTTAAATGTTGGTCCAAATGATTCGACACGAGGTGTCTTCAGTAAGAGTCTCAATTTCGAGCCCTATAAGTGGACTAGCTTATGATAGGAAAGCTTTATCCCTTCAAAGGTGAACGTAGCACAAACTTGGATTAGCAGAGGCCTAGTGAGTTTTAAAATACAGAGTGCAAAAAATTTAAAAAGAGACATGTTTGACATTGAATTAAGATCCGATCCTACGCAATGCCTAATAGTCTCACAGCGAAGGGTCCTAACTGATCCAGATTTGAGTTGTGTTGGACTTCATAGAAGGAAAAAGCTCCCCATGTTATCTTTTCATTCATACTCGAACTTAAGACCTTGCTTAAGGGACTCCAAGTTCCTTCCTCTCATGGCCAACAATCTGACTTAAGTTTTCCAACAACGATAGATCCAGACATAATCACATGGGAGCTCAAATGTTTAATATTAGTTTGTTTTGGAACAATTCAACTGGTACTTAACTTCTATTTATTTAAGAGAAGGCATAGTAACAAGTTGTCAAGTCCTTTGTTTCCAATCTTATGATATCAAGTAATATAAAAGAGTGTGCGAAAAGCAACAAAAAAATACAAGAGGAAAAAAAAATAGAGCCTAAAAGAAAAGAAGGCCAGGAAATGTTGTAGTAGTATCGTGTTTCTTTTTTTTTTTTTAAGTCAGAGAGTAGTTATAAATGATTAAATGATCAAACAACTAGTGATCACAATAGACAACAAGATCAGCTTACCAAAAAAAAATAGACAACAAGATCAGTAAAAAATGAGTAGAAGTTTAAGTATGCCCCATAAATAACCAAATAAAAAAAATCAACAGAAAATTAAATGTCATGACTTCTCATGGTTAATGTGATAGGAAGTACGAACTGATGAATCTAAAGAAGAGAGTTTACATTCTCACCATAACAATAGGTAACAAAGTCTGTGAAAAAAAAAATCTCAATAGATGAAAGTAAACTGTGATCTTTCTTGATCTTAGCAAATTTAGTCTACAATGCAAAAAAAGAAGTCATCCATCTTCATGAAATAACACAAAAGACGTCTCAATGACGTGGACAACGACGCAAGTCGCCCATCACGTCACGTGCATGCGTCTTTAACCCAAACTTCAATTAACAAATGCCATGTATATAGAAGAAGACATCAATAATGCAAAATAAATAAAAACATTCCTCCAGCGACCCATAACCTATTCAAATCTCCCTACCAACTCATTCAACTCAATCTATTAGGGTGGACTAGATAACTAGCCTGGACGTTTTCCATTTGTTTTCATTTGAAAACAAAGCCTTCTCTCCTAAACCAACAGTTGTTTAATTGAGATGAGAACAACAATAACGGTTGCAGAAGAAACTGAGAGTGATTCCTAACCAGTCCATGTCCCCTCTTGAGACTACGTTGCCAAACTTTTTCTTGGTTGGCTCTTATGTGGTAGAAATTCTAGCGGGACGAGTGCACCATCGTGCACCATCGCTTCTTGGGTCCTTCTGTTTGTTTCATTTCTCTGGCACATAAAAGCAATTCCCACCAGACACCACGTACAAGATCTAAGATAAAGATGTGAGATATTTGAGAAAACTAATCTAGTTCCTAATATGGTGCTGATGAATAGACAGATTTATGTGCATTAATCACCTTTTGTTATTGGTGCTAGTGCAACTTTGCCTGTGTGTCAATCACTTCTCTAGCTTGCTAGTTTTCTTTTTGACTCAGATTTCTTCTTCGTTTAAAGTGGTGTTGCTAACATTGAATTAGTAGTGATGATACATGTGGATTGATCACTATCTTCTGCTCCTCTTTAAGGAACAGTGAGGTCGACCCTGCACTGGCGAAGAGATTTATGAGTCCTCTGGTTTAGTCTTAAGCTTCAACTAATGCTCAAATTTTTCTGGCTATTATCGTTGGACGGTTCTGTTGTTCACGTGTGATTAGTACCCAAGACCAAGAGAAATTATAATTTTCCTACTCCAACGACCCTAATAGATGTATGTATAGGACCCATCACTACACCAGTTGTAACATTAAATTTTGGAAGAACAAGCTTACACTCTTTTTTGTTTTCGGGGTTTATCCTTTTATTTTACTTTCCATTAGCCTTTGTCGAGTTGCTTTTCTGCTATATCTCTGAAGAAGATTCTTTATGGATATTCTTTTCTGTACTAAAAGACCTAAATCCCACAGTTTAGCATCTCCAAGAAAAGAAATCCTTCAATTAAAAAAATCTAAAAGAGTTTTTTTTAATTCAGTTGGGGTAGGAGATGAACAGAGGAGAGTAGTATTTCACAGTAAAAAATTAAACAAGGGTCCCACTTATTTTCTCTCAAGACATACTTTCACTGCATTTCAAAAAGGATCTAAAGCTTACCATCCTTGACAAATATAAAGTTGATCAAAGTCTTAGTTCTTATACAATTAAATTTAAGAATGAGAAGTTCACTCAGTCCTCACTACTACTATCAGGCCAAATGCTGTGATAGTAAAACTTAAAAGGGTCCCTCCCTCTGAAGTGATTCAACATTTATAGCATTCAAGCAAAGTGGTCATAGGACTAAAAAATTAAAGGTCATACATATACACTATATCTTTATCCTCAGTCTCCACAAGATTGGTCTGCAAAGACCAATTCCAAAAGATCATACAGGATTAACACATTGCCATGATTACTCACAGTATAAGTTGTTATAATATTCTCCAATGGTGATCTTAACCATACGTCGAGGGATATTCTAAAATATAAATCATGTTTCTTATTTTTCCACAAAGAGATACCACACAAGGATTTTGATCTTTCTTTGTCTTCATTCAGAGTAGTAGAGAACGAACATGACGTTAAGTACTTTGGAAATCCTCTAAGGGAGTGACCATGTCTCCATTAGCATTCACCTTTAAAGGGCACCAAAGGAGGGGTCCCATAAAGAGGGTATCTATCCAACTTGCTTTTCTTCACCAAATAAAGCTTTTCCCCTCTCAAGTTGATCCATTAGTACCCATTGAGGAGATGGTATTGGAATCTTTAGGGTTTGAAGATGCTGTGGTGATTTTTCATGGCCTGATATAACAGATTCATAGTAGGTCCTTTTCAATTTTTTCTACTCCCTCATCATCATCATCAATATATCTTTCTCATAGCGTGTCAAACCTGCTCGCCTAGCGCATAAATCAGTGGATGACACTTCACTAGTCATTCATAATTCTGCAAGAGTTCTTCCAGGCACCACTACCATGTCTCATTCAATGACCACTTTCTAGATAAAATTCATAATATGTCTTTTGTGAAATTGAATTTCTAGTAAGACGGATCTTGACTACTATATTATGAAAAGAAATAGAAGGATTTGGACTAGTCCTGTCATTGGACTCATTGCCAAATCATGTAACTAATTCAAGGCTTCATATAGGAACACAACTAAAATGTAAAACACTGAAGGATTTGGACTAGTCCTGTCTCTGCCAAACCATGCAACTAATTGAAGGCTTCATATAGGAACACAAATAAAATATAAAACAATGAAGCTGTTTCCACCACTCTTATTCAGCTATGAATTCAACTAAATTTTGGTACTAAGGGGAGAGAAGGAAAAATCTTTGAACCTAGTATTGAAATTAAGTGCTGAAGCCTAGCTTTCTTCCCTCCTATGTACATTAGGTGCTAGAAACACTCATGTTGGATGTCAAACATAAGTCATACTCTAGATACACATGTATATTAGGTACTAGTCTTGAGAGTTGAGACAAGTCTTAAAGTTATATCCCTGCATTATTTTGTCGCCAAAATGCGGGTAATAATGAAGAGGAAGAAAGGTGTACAAGTTAATGCGTCCAAGTGACGTATCAGTTGGGAATTGCCGCTAGACGATCAGTAGGCCAACTAATACCATTTTCCACTGCCTCAGTGACAGAACTACCTAACATCTTTCTACCTTCTCATTGTTGCCATGAAATTTAAGTCTATGTTTGAAATTCTGGGTACCCAGAGGAGACAACCTTTGACATCAAGAAGAGACACCTCGGAAAAACTAAGTAGAACTCAGCCATAAGTGACTGACAAATATGCAATCATTTGATTCCTACTGATATCTTCTAATAAACCTATTGCATTATACAAGAAGAAAACAAGGATGAATATTGCAAGTGCTTCAAAAGAAGATTAGCATTCAAGCTTCTCAAAGGAATGCAAGATCTCCTTTGTTGATAATTTTAATAAAACTGGAGCTTGGAAAGATGCTAACCTGCGGCCTTTCTAATCTTCAATCTCAGCGGTAATTAACATCTAACAAGTACATTCCTAGGTAAAAAGCGTCATAGGCTACTTCTTGTACCAAAGTTGCAGCAGACTGCTTAAGAAAGCCTTATTTGCCATGTCAATCATACACCAAAACTGTCATGCATACCATCAAGCACCAGTGATTAAAATGAAAATCTAGATAATGCCTCAGAAGCTAATAAACTCACTCTCCATAGTTGTAGAAAACTAATCAATTAATAATCATCAATCAATCATAACTAGCGAAAACATTTACTCCAGCTGCTAAGTTTTTGACCTAGGTATTAGTAACTTGAATAGGCGGACATGGTACCTCTTTGCAGCATTCTAAATTTCTAATCGAGCTAATGAAACCTCAATGAATTCACATCCCTTGGACAACAACGGGACCCTTGATTATAAGGAAAACCTTAAGTTTCAACTCGTCATCTATCTCTTTGGAGAGTATTAGTAAAAAAATCAGGGTAACCAAATGATCAAGTAAAAATCACTTTCACTTTAATAATATTAGCCTCTACATTTAACCCACACTTGTAGATGAAGATTACGTTGAACATCATCAAAACAAGTAATAGGGTATAAGTCTAAAGCTGTCACTAGTTATTCAATATGCATACTGTTACATAGATGTTACACATGACGTAGCCAAACCCACAAAGACAAAACAGTTTGTTGCAGTGTTCATTGACACTTTCATTCTACACGCCCTTTTCTTATCTTCCCTTATAATTTGAACCTCCCTTCTGTTTAAACATACAATTGTTTGGAAGAAAACAGGGTGTTGCTTCTACAGCCAGCTCTTTTTAAACGCTACCCAGGGCTGTGCAATCAAGCAGATAGTTTGCACACATAATTTCCTAGGAATCGCCATCCTCCACAGATTTCTTATACTCAGGTTTAAGCTCATAAGTCCCTTGATTTGTTCCTCTCTTATTGTAGACACACAGTTCGTTCAGTATCTCTTTCAAAAATTGCTGCCAAAAAAGAAAAAAAAGAGAAATAGAGAATTGAGGTTCTCCAAATTGAACATTGTCAAACTAATGGCATGACAGTAAATACTCTATTGTAATTGCTACCATTTTTGCACACCTCAGACAATACCACCTACTACAACCGAAACATGGTCGGAAAAAATAACTAAATGTTTTTTTAATTAAAAAAATATCAGTAAAGCAAAATCATTTTTATTTTTCAAAATTTAGTTGAGACCAAGTTGGCTCACAGTAACTGTGATTTGAAGCACCGACCTACAGAAAACAGAACCATAAGTACTAGTTTTACATCAGATCAGAATTCTATGCAGATTCATAGAACCAACATTGTCCACCATCAGTCAGATAAGTTTGGATGTGGAAAAGAAAAGAGGAATAATCATTGGAAATAAGAAAAAGGAAAAAAAAAATGAGGGGAAATCAGCTGGGCCCTGTATGTGTAAGTTATTTGCCATAAGGGCCATGTCATAGGGGATTGGTTGCCTCAGATTCCCACACTAATACCTGCACCATGCAAAATGCAAGTTCTTTCACTCCAAAAGCAGTTGATCATGAGCTTACTAATGCTACTTGTAGATCAGCTGCAAAGCTAATTCATATTCTATGGGCTTGGTTGATGCTGCTAAAGTTATTTATTTGTAGTTTTATACGGCTGCTATTAAATCATCTCTCTATGCTTAGAAAGAAAAAAAAAACATGTAGAAAAATTGACTTGACGTAGAATGTAAACACCAAAAGAGAAAGGAGTGTCATGAAACTTGGATTTCATTAAACGGTTAGATGATGAAATTGTTCTCATGTGACCAAATTCAAGTCTGACTCTTTTCAACCATGTGAGAAGATTTGGCTCAAACTTCATGAAACCGTCAGATTTCAACCACATCGGCCACCAGGAATTTTGCCTAGGTTTTCTAAATTGCTCATCAGAAAGAAAAAGTACTCCAAATGTAGGAAGAAAATAAATGTCCAATTCATACTCTTCATAACTAGATCCAAAACGTCAAAGACAAGTTAATACTCCCTCTGGTCATTTTTACAAGTTGTTCTAGCAATAACCCCTCTTTCAAAATTACAAGTCATTTTCGGAATTTGAGTGTATTTATTGCTTTTTTTACCCATTTCACCCTTATACAACTTAAACCTTTATGATATTCAATTCTTCAATTCATTATATGTCAAAGAACATATATGTAAACGAGTCGGAATCTCAAGCTTCGCGCGCGGGCAAGATTGAGCACGAATATACTTAAATAAAAATAATTTTGTTAAGGAAAAATGTAAGAAAATATTATTTAATCTCTAATGTGGACTCAAAGTTAAGAACAATACCATCGAATTTTCCCGTAGATATTTTTCTTGAAAATAAATAGATAGAGTACTCTTAAAAATTTCCTTATACATCTGTTTTATGATACTGATACCCGTACCTATCTAGAATCGATTATAATATGTATATGAACACTTATACCTAGCTCTAACCCTATAAGAATTACTAAACTCTTAAAAGAGATGTAAAGTGGTAGAGTACTCACGAAATCTTCCCTACCTATACCTTTTTATAATATTAACACTCATATATCTCAAACCCGATTTTGATGTGCATATGAATAGTTTGTACCCTTCCTATAAAAGAAATATGAATATATCTAACTCTATTAGAATTACCAAACTCTTATAAGGATGTTGATGGGTAGGCTACCCAAACCTCATTATACTATACATATGAGCACATGTACCAAACCCTAACTCTATTAGAACTTTTTTTTTAAATTAAAAAAAAAAACTCTTCTATGGATGTAAATAGGTTCTTGCAGATTTTTTCATACACGTACCCATTTATGATACTAATACATGTACCCCTTCTGAATCTAGATTATTATCATATGTATCCAATTACTCGTACCTAGTCGAAACTCTATTAGTTAAAAACTTAGAATTATTCATGTGTACTTTAAACCTGCTTAAATACTCATTTAACAATTTTTAGGTAAATTAATTATAAAGAATATATCGAATGAACTATTTAACTACCTATTTAATTTACATTTAATAAATGTAAATTCAAGCATATTCACCAAGTATCGTAGGATATTCTTTTAATCAGCATCTTACACTTCGTGCATAGTCAAGAGCAATATCATAAAAAAAAAATTAAAAATTAATAAATAAATCGTTGAAACGATTCGATAATTGGTTTTATAATTTTTTTAATATAATAATATAAAAAAACCAAAATTGATTAAAAAGGGTTAACTATAAAATAAATAAAAATAAAAAATAATACCAACTTTCAACATTTTTTCAATTATAGCACGGAGAGTAATTTGGGACTTTTTGAGCTAATCATTTTTTTTTTTGTTTTCTTGTAATTAAAAAACAACATTTAAAAAACAACAAAACAAAAAAATTGAAAACAAAGGAACAAAATAAAAAACTAAATTAATTTTGCATATGTTTTTTTTTCTCTTGTACTAAAAATATGAGTTTGGTTTATTCAATCAACTTTCGTCTGAAAAGAAAAAAAATGTGAAGTTAGGATTTCGATTTCGTTGTTCTTTTTGTTTTTTTTTTCTGATTTTGTTGTGTTGTTGGTTTCATTTTTTATATTTTACTATTTTTAATTAGAAAAAATCTATTAAATGGGGGAATTTTGGTTTTTGTGAACTCGGTTCATGTGAAAAATAAACAAATCGGTTTGTGTTGCTACCATCGGTGCTAAAATAAATAAATAAATAAATAAATGTTGAAAGTTCATGTTATTTCGGATGAAAATGAAAGCTAGTACTATTTTCTGCAAAAATGATGAAAGTCTGTGTTATTTTTTATAGTTAGCCTTAAAAAAATATACAAACCAAAACAAATTGTATCTTCTTTATAAGCATGATTAAAATAAACTAAAACATTTTATTTCTTTTTGAAAGTGAGATAAATTTATTTTTTGGTCCCAACATTGGTGTTTCCATTCCAAGACTCGCTCGAGGTGAGATAAAATCTCATTAACTTTTTTTTGTCCTCCAGATCATAAGGACTTTTAATTTAAAATTAATACAAAAAAATATATACACAATTATTCTTCCTAATAGTACATTTTATTTTATTTTTGTCGAAGCTAATAGTACATATAAACTCCACTAATGTGTGTCAGTTTAATGGATATAATTGGCTCAAACTTTAATAATTGACAAAAAAGACTCTGTAAATATATGTGTTAAGAATAAAATAATTAAAAAAACCGAAAAAAATAGTTTCCCCACATTTGGCGGATTAATCCAATTCATCATTAAATAACTATTTAATAGTCCAAAGTTAAAACAATTCTAACACTATCAGAATTCTTAGTGCGACACCTCTTCATTATAGTAGCCAAATTTCTTAAAGTTTTCGAAAAATAACAAAAATTAACCACCTCTGATTGAAATTAAAAAAAAAGACCTAAAACATAGGCACACACCAAAAAAAATTGAAAAAGAAACCCAACTATGTATCCTAACTAAAAAAGGACAAATCATCGTAAAAATAGAAATAAACCAACGGATGCTAAAAAATAAGAGAAAAAAATAAATAGGCAAAAAAATTTCCTGAAAAAAAAACCTTTAAAATAGTTGAAAAAAATAGAAACAGTGACATCATTATTCTACAAGTCAATCTGTGAGAGCTTCTTACACGCCGCGTGTCACGTTGTGAGAGCTTCTCACATAAACAGTTCCTTTATATATATATATATAGATTGCACTCATAATTAAGGCAGCCTTAATTTGTGTGTTTTAGTCAAAAACGACTTACATTTTTTACCGGAGGGAGTAACACAATCGTTCCCAAGCAAATGGCATTGGAAAATTATTATTGCGTCTATATTGCTAACCGCAAGACGCACTTTAGGACGATTGCTTGAATCAATAGTTGTAGTTAAAGGCTTGTGATGGAGCACTAAATATTTGATGATAAAGGTAGCGACAGGTAAACTCTATATTAATAGAAGTTTGATTCACTGGGGAGCACCAATGAGTGAACAGGATTATTTTAAGTGGCCAAGATATTGTATTATACTATAGTTTTGAGTCTTTTGACCTTATTACATTGCCATTGACTGTTACATGAATACATGATCAACAAAGTACTACAGACTTTCTTTCAATGAATTACTTTCAGGATGGAGAAGAAGAATAAAGAAGACTGGTGGAAAGGCAAGAAGTGCATATGCAAGACATGAAACATATAGCTCCAATCATCTGACTAGAAGCAAGTAATCTGAGGAACTACTGAGAAAAGTAACATATAATGAACAATGGCCATTTGTTATAAAACAATTGAACACAATCGACAAATTATTCTGGCAAGCTTTATGAAGTTAAGAACTAGTATAACTTCAGGAGGTAACAAATGGATAAGACAGAACATAGAATAAAAAAACTTAAATTATGGCACAGACAACTCATGCAGACTGTTTGGTGAGTGTATATAAGACAAAGATCTCTATTATGCCCACTATATCAAAACCAGGTTCAAGAATCAAAATTATTGCAGATTTATGAAAAATCAAAATAGCCATCGAGATTTAACAAAAACAATGTTGTTGTATTTTTAGTTTGGCAGACTGCCACTTTGACTTGATAGAACATGGTGACTCTTAGTGACATAAAAATAAATAAATAAATTGAAACTTCAAGCAAAGACCAATTTTACTTTTATTTTATTTTATTATTTTTATTTTATTTATTTTTCTTCCCATGGACAAGTTTTTGGTTCTTAGAAAGAAAAGCTTGTAGGATAAATAACATGTCTGAAGCCCTCCAACAACATAAATGTTAGCCAAGTGGAAAGCCATAAAAAAAAGTTTTCTTTGTAAAAAATGTGGTGACTAATTTCAAAGATTATGATGTTAAAACAAATGAATTTCCAATCATAATTGCTTTCGTCAAAAATTCATGCACAAGTTTTTGTGGTAGTTAAGGACAGGTAAAGAGAGATTGAAAGGAAGGTAGTGCATATTGTTCATCTAAGATTATGGTATTCCAAACAATTATAGATAAGATGTGCTCAACAACAATATTTTAAACTGAAGCTCTATGTGTGAAAGAATCTTAAAAAGATAAATACATAACAAATTATTAAAACAAAAACATACCGCTGGTTGATCCGTTTCTTGAACAAGCTGCTTTAGTGCCCAGTTCGGCTGCCTCTCAAAAAGCTTAAACATAATATCCTCAAGTTCCCCACGGTCCCGTCTGGTTCTTTTCATGTCAGGTCCCTTCACTGGAGTTGCCTTTTTCTTATCCTAAGAAAGTTACAGAAAAAATCCCAAACATATTAGATGACTAACGGTACATAATAAAATAACCAACTACTAGGTTTCACACCTATCTGATTATCAAATCAGTAAAAGAGCATAGGATACACTCCAATAAAACTAGACATATTAACTTCTCTACGAAAAATTATACAATTTATTACCAAAGTAAGCTCTTGAAACAGCTTATGCCTTTTTTTTTAAAAAGTTCTCTAAGTTTTACGAGTGTTATGCTTAAGACCACAAAAAAGTAACAATAATCCTAACTAGAAAGAGTTAAAATCTAATCTATTCAGCTAAGTTGAAAGTATATAATAGGTATAATAAGCACAATATATAACTTTTTGAAAAAAAATAAAGAATTTCACAGGTGTGCTGTTAAGATATACATGTGGGAGAAATGTTTGCCTAAATTAGCACAAGTCCCTAAATATTTCATTAGTTCATAATCCATTCAACAACTTACTGCTGCCAAACTAGAAAACTAAAATGACACCGCCATTACAATACACAACTTGAATTATGACAACAAATAAAAACATAAACAAACAACTTAAAGCTTCCTATTATCGATGAACAAGCTGATGCAAATACCTTTGAACTTGATGAAATTAAGCCAACCGTTCCCGGCATTGGCCTCATATATGCTCCTCGATCATTGTCAATAACCTATAATCAATCAGTTTGATATTAAATCACAAGAAAGTGATGGATTAGGCAAGAAAGGGACACACATAAAAACAAATAAAAATAAAAAATAAAAAAAGTCAAAGCAATAAATCGTTCTCCTAAAAAACGTGTAAAAAAAGTGAAAAAAGAAATATAACTGAGACTCTAGATGCAACAAATGGAGTATATTCTAAAACATGTACCTGTATTTGTCTATTCTTAATCATAGATTTATTTGTCCTCTCGCGGCAGAGTCTGCCATACTCCTCAATATTTTCATTGTGGGGCTTCATGTCAAACTTATGTTCCACCTTACCCTCCATTGTTACCTTTCCTACATTTGTGAAGCACTGGTTTAGTAACTTGACAGAAATGTCACTTCAGCTAAACTCTTACAAGTCAAAAACAATTGTCTAATACATTTAAAATAAGATCGTAAATAATAGATATGCACAGTGGTTCAGCAACTCGACAGAAATGCCACAACAGAAATAGTATATATCAATATATGCACAATGCATATGTAATTTTTTTTGATGAAATGTAAATGTAATGTTAGGAATATGAACAAAGGACATCTAGATACAAAGGAATGCTGGTGAACACTTTGTAAAAACACAATAAGCATGCGAATGGATGCAGATGCACGGCAAATAGAACAATAAATGGCTGCTTATATGCTCTTTTGTGACCAGATAAATATAGAGATATAAAGAAGTATTTCGAGTTTCATCATCTAAACTTTTACTAAGAGTTCTGCAAGTGCATAATGGTAAGAATCTAATAAAAAAATCCATAATATTTATTATGACTAAAGAACACTGATCATTGCCCTCACCTTGATTTGTTTCGGAGAAAATACATAGTGGTACAAAGTCCTTGAACATATTCAAAGAATAGTTCTTTGGCGTATTCCCTGAGTCGGTTGAAGCCAACTCCATTGAAAACTGATAAGCATTGAAAGCAAAAAATAAAGAAAAGAGGAGATGTAATTCATAATAAATGGACTGCATTTTTAAACATAACCAAAATGAAAACGAATAGTGATACTTGACAACAAAACAAGGTGTCACTGAAATAATGCAATAAGTTTCTAAATTCCTATTACAAGGCATTCATGCATTGAGAAGGTTCATTTTACACCTTTTAAACATATGCTAGCACAACCAGTATTGCAATAAGTTTCTAAACTTTCATTTTATTTTCAGCTATGCTGACTCCCCTAGACATTTTATAAAATATCTTCAAAGTCTTTCGCCTTCAAATGACCAAATCATAGATCACAAAGCAAATAAAGTATATCATGGTTTTACGCAGCATGATTGAATTTTTGACAGAAAATACACAGGGGTGGAAATTTTCAAGTAATATCTTACAAATTAGTTTCCAAAAATGTAATGACAACAAGCATTTCATCATTTTTCTAACGACAAAAAAGGAAGCTATCTAAAAAATCATGGATTGCAAGGCGACGCCTAGGCGTTTTGAGGGAAAATCGCCTAGGCAGGCGGTGTCCTAAATAATTTTTAAAAATTTGAAGGGGCAAATTATAAAATTTTAACATAGGTAATGTTACTTAAGTACCTAAAGGCTTATTAGTATCCTTGAAGTATATATTGAATGTGAGTTATATCGACCAATAAAAAATTATTGTTAATTAAGGACTTAAAAGTAAATAAATAATAATTCAAGGGCCTCTAAATAAATATATTTTTGATTGCCTAGGCATCACCTAGGCCCCGTCTAAGCACCGACTCACCCAGGCTAGGGAAATCGCCTTGGCGCCTTGCAATCCTTGAAAAGAATAGGTAGCTCAAGTCCACTAATTGTCTAGAAGTACAAGCCAGTCAACTCTACATTTTCAAGAAGATTGACAACAATTCTAGTTTATCAGAGTTTCCAATTCACATTAAGAACTCTTGTACACTGAAAAAAGTATAAGCATTGCGCTTCGGCATCCCTTCTACCCTAAACTACCATATGCACTCTATTTCTCCTTTTTTTTTACAGTCTAACCAAAATTAAGACTAAGATTAACTGACAAAATATATGCTAGCGGTCCACGGACGGCGGCGCAGAGTGACTTGTACATACATCGCAACAACACAACTTTCTCATAATCATAGTATCCAAAATTGATCTACTTTAGCAGAGCATACGTATACAATTTATGTTCTGCAATGTGTGATTAATCCGATCATTCAAAACCCTAAAGTATCAATTTTTTTTACTGAATTACAGAGCAGCGATCGCAATGAATAGTTCATCTACAATTATATGTGAATTAGATCAAACAAAGATGAGAGGGCGAGAGAGAGATCGAGACCTGTAGAGAATTTGAGGCGTCCGGTTGGAGAGGATCGACCGAGACGACGACCTTGGCGACTGGCTGTGGGTCGGAGGAGTGGGCTTGCCATGACTTGGAGACCACGAGTGGGCACTTCATCAACCACACCGATCGATCGAACTTCTGCGTGTCGAGATTGCCGCATTCGTCCATCGTTTCTACTTTCGATCGATCGATCGGTTGATTGGGTGTGAAGTTTGATCGATCGATCGATCGATCGATCGCTCTCGCTCGGCTTGAATTCTCGGTTCCACTTCTCTGGTTTCCAAATTACAATTTTGGGGGTTTTACCGCCGCTCCTGTAAATTCTATTTGGGAACGGAATTTTATTTTTATTTTTATTTTTATTTTATTTATTTATTGTCAAAGTGATTGCAAACTGTTGGGACAACATCCAGGAATAGATTGTACTAGTTTTAAACTCGGATATTATTTCAAAATACTATGAGTCTATATTTATTTTTTTATAAATAAAAATTATTTAAAAATTAAATATAAAATACTTGACAAATGATGTAATAAAGTTGTTATTTTGAAAAAAAAAGAAAAATAAAAACAAAAAAGTGAAAATAAGGTACTTAGATATTAATTTCAAATAGAGAAATGCTAGAGTAACCCAGAAAAAGCATCGACTTTTTGCACCATTTAACATGGATCGGAAGTGGACATGTCAGTGGGCCCTTCTCGTTTGTTCTCTCTTCAAATAAGCAAAAAATAAAAAAAAAAATGAAAAAAAATGTCAAAAAGGTGACTATCAGCAGACTGATGACTGGCTGACAGTCTGTTGTCACTATGGCACGATGTGCCCAATTTTTTTTGAAATCCCCTCCATTTTTGTTTGTTTTTCATTTCGAGAGTGAAAACCATAGATCAGACCATTCTCTTCCTCATTTGCTCCTATTCTCTCGCCTAAAAACCTTAAAAACCATGGTGACAAAAAATCAAAAGAGACCAGCTGTGTGGATTTTGTTGGAGGAACCGACTACACATTCGAGTTGAGAAGGCTGTGGGGAGTCTTTTCTTTAGGGGTGAGATAGGGAGTCTCTGTCCAAACTAGAAAAACGACCTTGCCCGTACAACATTCTCATTCTTGGAACGTAGTAAGTCAGTCACTGATCAACTTTTCTTTTGTTTTTTTTCATCTTGTATTTAGATTCTCCTTTATTTGATGGTTATGAATGAGGGATCATTTAAGGCTTGTAGTGGAGGCTTGAGTTTAGGGCTTATTCCAGGTGTAATCCATAATTTACGTATCTCTGTTTACTAGCTTTATGGTCTTAAGATGGGTTTAAGGGTTTAGGAGACCGAGATGTAGGGTTCTTGAAATTTTAAAAATTGTTAAGTCAAGGCTTCGAAGAGGCAAATGGATTTAAGATCAATAAAAGATGGAGTTTGTAAGGCTTTCTGTGGAGGGTTGAAGTATACCTTTGAAATTTGAACTTTAATGGGAATATGGGGTTTAGGGCATGGTTGTTGTTTGGGGCTTTCATAATGTAATCTATGTAGGAATAAGTATGTTTCAAAGGGGTTATATTTCAATAGGGCTGTTATTTGAGGCATTCTTAATGTAATCTACGCAGGAATAAGTTTTATTTAGGTTTTATGGTGACAATTTATATTTCAATGGGGCTATGTTTGAATGGGATTATGTTTCAACTGAGTTGTGCTTAATTTAGTTACGTTACTAATTTTAATTTGTGAAATCCGAGTTGTTCGTATTTGGTGAATTTATGCATATCTAATTCTTGAATGAATGTGTTTTTTTATTGTTGTTTAAAATATAAAAGAAAAAACAAAAGAACAGATTAGATAGATCTCACAAAGAATTCATGACACCAATGAGGTGTCGATTCTCTTCCGACCTAGATCCGTGAGTTTAGGCTAGCAAGATTTGAGGCTGACTAGGCTTGTTTACGAATTTCAATCTCTTGCAGCACGAGGCGTGACGTAGACCCAAGAAACTAAAAAATTCCTCATTTTTCTTTGTATGACCTCTAAAGGATAGCAAGATTTGAGGCTGAGTAGGCTTGCGTTGACTTCGCGAGTATGGACTTAGGAGTCTACGTAGGTCTAGGTCGGGCGGGGTCCAGTTTAGGGTTGTGGAACTAGGGTCATCACAAAAACCATGGAAAGAAGGACTGTTGTCTTATTTTGTATTTAATGAGGTCAGTTTGATTATTTGGTAAGTGATATGGATGAGATTAAATAAAACCATTGAAATTGTGGTTCAGAATAGTCTCATGGTTGTAGGCTAAAATAGTACTGTAGACTATTTTGTATGCGAGCCGAACACTCAGCTTAAGTTGTCCAAGTACTTAATCCTGGCCTATACCATGAACCGAACAAGCCAAAAGGATTTAAAAACATTGAGTTGAAACCAATGCGTGCTTGATGTGATAAGTGGAACCTTATTGCACTGATGTAACCACTTCAGTCAAGTACGTGATATCAAAAGATTTGAGCTATAGCAAAACATCGGACATTGATCTTTTCACAATTTATCGTGAAAGGCAATATAGCAGTACATTGTCTAGCAAACTTAGCAATGGAACTCCAAAAGGTCTAATAATTCTCTAACAACCACGACATTAAAGACCATTGCACTTGACGATGTAAGGGGCATCTCCTACCTACTAATGTAATTGTAGTACGAAAAATGATTTGGTGACATTTTTTGGTGACACAAATCAGTCGCACATGTTCAATTTTAAGTGGTTGCTGGTGGGGCTCTATGACGGTCCCAGTTCCACAACCCTAAAACTGGACTCCGCCCGGCCTAAACTTATGTAGACCTCGAGTCACCCTCGGACAGTCAACGCAAATTTAGTCAGCCTTATGTCACGGCCCAATTTCCTAATCTTGATTAACTTGCCTAATTAGGATCACCGACCCGTGACGTGGGGCCCGCATGAGATGCGCACAATAACCGAGGCACGTGGCTGAGGTAAATGTTATATTTGTACTGGTGTATGCCTAGTGTTATGTATGTGTGTAGACTAATTAAGTCAATTTGCGCAAACCATAGACGTCGAGTTGACGTGAGCGGGGACACGCCTTGGAGCGCGTGGAAGTGCGAGTACCTAGTGGAATTACCGGGGTAGCGAGACTAGGCTAGGAAATAACAATTCATTTCAAATCTACCTTAACATAAATTAAGTTATTTAATTTAGTTGGAAAATACGAAGTTCGACGCACGGGATAAGTGCCTCGAGTTGCGTGCGACTCGGGACACTGAGTGCCGGGGAGTTGAGAGTCGGTGTGACCACTTAGATAAATTTTATAAATTTGAGTGACCAATTAATCATGGTCCATATGGGTGTTAATGTGACTAATGTATAGTGGTAGATTAATCGAATAAATTAAATTGATCAATATAAGTCCTATAGTTGAAGGAAAATAAAAAGAGCCATAAGATAAACATAGAGATGGGTGTGTGAATCTCAAGATAAATGGTGTCATAAAGTTGTGTCAACAAAGCAGCTGGACTTAGTGAACAAAAACCCTTAGATATTCCTCGGGATGCGTGCGTTGAGGGAGAATAGATTGAGGCTATAAATGGGAGGATTGATGAGCAGAACTTCAAAAAGAACACATGCAAATTTAATTGTGTAGGAAGGGAGCTGGATCTAGAGGGAGTGAAGTGAAGAAATTCAAGTTAGAATTGAAGAATTCAACCAACACAACAAGATAATCATTCAAAACTATATGAATTTCCATTAACGGAGCTTCAAAAATGGGGTTTTTTTCCATTTAAAATGGGTTGTTAGTGAAATTCGGATTTTCTCATGCATGCACTGATTTTACTAGTTTTTGAGGTTATCTTGGGGGTTGTTGAGTTCTCGTATGGTGAAATACATCGTTTGAATCAAATTTGTGGAAAGAAATTGAGGTGAATTGGGTAAACTGTTGGGTTTTTTATACATGCATGTTGAATCCGAAATCTATAGTAACTAGTGTTGTTGAAATTGGCCTTGGAGTTTAGAGGTTGAAGGTTGAAGGTTGGGAGAGGAAAGAAGAAAGAAGAGAGAAGAGAAAAGAGCAAAAAAAAAAAAAAAAAAAAAAAAAAAACAGAGACGTTAAAACGTCTCTCGACAAGAAGAAATTGGGAAGAAATGCACCGTGCGGGCGTGTGCATCCCCCCCTCTCTCATTTGGGCCGGGCCGGGGGCTGGGCTCGGCTCGCCCTGGGCCGAGCCCGGCCCGGCCCCGGAACCGGGTTGGGTCGGGCGGACCCACTCCGACCACGAGTCGAGGCCGGGTCGACCCGACCGACCTGAGTCGAGATCGGGTCGGTCGACCCGACCCGGCCCGACCAAATAAAAAATATATATAAAAATAATAATAATAATAATAATAATAATAATAAAAATAAAATAAAAATATATATATATATATTATCGATTAAATATATATATATATATAATAAAATAAAATAAAAATATATTATTATTAATTAATTAATAATAATAATAAATTAATATATATATATTTATATATTTATATATATTAATTTAATTTTGGGAAAATAAGGAAAATAGTTGGAAAATTCCTAAAAAATTGGAAAAAATTATAGAAAATATAAGAAATTGAAAAAAAAAGTAGAAAAATGGTTTCGGGACTTTTCGAGTGTTTTTGGTACCCCGATATAACTCGAAAAATGTGCCAAAATTAAAGATTGACATAAAATTATATATTTTGATTTAATATTATAAATTCACTTAATGTCGTGGCTTTTAAATAAATAAAAATGATATAAAATGAACTTCAGGAATTAAAGGGAATTCTTGGAAGTTCGGGTGCACGAGTCGGGGTGTTGGGAGGCCGGATAGCTAGGACTACTTTGCGTTAACTGGTAAGTGAAACTGTGGGAACTCTTTACTTTATTTCATTCCAGTCATTTATAAATTTTCAGTCTATTTGTAGACTAGCTAATTTATTTCCCACATCATGTTTTCCTTGTTTCTACTCATATTGAATATCGATATAGCATGATGCCTTGTTTATTATATCATTGACTCCATGTTTTCCTTATATGCTCAATGTTTGTCTTGGAATGTGGCTAATGGATATTTAGAAAATGCATGCTATAGGGTTATCTGTTATGTTGGACTTGTCTTCTACTTCCCTTGGGGCTTTGTAGCCTAACTTATGTTGAAATCGTAACAACTTTAGGATATATATTCTTGAAAACTAAAGTAGGGATTATCTAGTGTCCATTGCACATGAGATGCGCGGATTCACGAGGATTTCGGTCTTTCAGGGTCTCCGGCACTCGCCACTACACTTGGGCGGCACACGTGACATGGATCACGGGGTTGTCGGCAAGTATAAATGATTTAAATACGCCGAGCACAGCTCCGCAATTTGAGGTTATTATCATATGTTGAGCATAGCTCCATACAGTAGTGGAAAAGGCTAGGTGATAGTTCTCACCGCCGACCGGACGTAGATCATCTCGACTTAGCCTGTGTCGGTTTATGGGTATCTCGTTAACGTTGGTATTTACTTGCATTATTTATTCAAAGCATTTCTTCACTACATATGCTTTTAAATACCTTTTGTTTAAATTGGAAATGTAGTATTAGATTTCCCAGTTATCACTTAAATATCACTATACTCACCGTCTAGTTTGTGACGGTGGGTGTAGGTCCATCGAGCAGACACCAGGCCGGGCAAGGAGAAGATCGGCGACTACCTCGAGCTCCGAGCGCGTAGCTGCCCGTACATGTAGGGTACTTTTTGTATTATGTTTACTTATGTCTTTATCTTTTGGGATGTTATTGGGATGAGCGTTAGATTATCCGACTTTTGGCTTTCACTTTGTTTATATATGTTCGCCGTTTACTTGCATATATATGGTGATCGTTATTTCTTGGTTTCCACACTTAGGATTTAAAAAAAAAAAAAAAAAAAAAAAAAAAAAATTCCGCTAAAATATTAAAGACTTCCGCTAAATAAAATAATTGTTTAAACAAGAGAACACAGGTAGTAAAGGCTGACTAATTCGTAATCGGGTCCTATGTGTTGTTATTAGGGCTTAATTACGGGATTTAGGCCGGACGGTGCCCTAGATTAGAAGCGGGGCCGTCACACCTTACCTTACCTTTCATCATTTATTAAGTAATTTAAGTGAAAGTTATTAATATTAGTGAATTATTCAAAGATAAGTGAAATCATTTAAAATCTCTAACTAATATAACAACATCAAAACATAAGTCAGGATAAGCTAGAATGTGGAAACCCTACATATGTATATCATTATCAGATGTCATGTCACAAGAGAGTACATCATAATATATATGCCCAAGATCTCTTATAACCAAATTAGAGTTTCCGACCTTGTCAGGTGGTGGGAAACTCAGGGACATACGTTAGGATTCGCGAAAGAGGATACGATTCGTGATAGTACAGGTAAGTACACTTGTCTTAAAGCTTGTGTAAGTTAGTAAGCCAGTTAAAAAATACCATGTGATTCATTTTCATTCCGTTGTGTTTGCTATTATCTACTTGTTGGCATTCCATTCCATATTCTTTGTATGTGTGTTCTTGGCATAAGTGTGTGTCTCGAAGGTACATGCGGCCTGCACTAGAAAGGGTAAAACACGGGCACTCGTGCGCACGAATGTTTGACCACCCCTAGTGATTGTGTGATACCATGTACTGGATTGTTGTGGATTTCGATGTTACGACATCGCTGTTGTGGAATTGTTGTGGATTTTAGACCAATTACTGTTATATTCTTCTGGCATTACTTTCGATTTCTCTCAATTGCTCACCGTCTAGTTTGTGACGGTGGGTGCAGATAGGGCCGAGTGCAGTAGAGGCAAGGGACCTTGCCTAGGAGTCTTTTTGTGAGCAGCTGGACTTGAGGTATCGAAATGTAGGCTCATGTTTATTTCTTTTTGTATGACGTTTTATATATATGATTTTTAGTTTGGAATTGGGGATGGATTTTGTAATGACCCCAAATTTTTAACTGATTTGTGTTACACGTGTCAAGATTGTGACCCGGCTACGTGGATACTGGATGGTATTTCAAACTTCGGTAGTCGACGCCGAGGTAATTTTATGATTCTTTGACTTTGTGTATTAGTATTATAGTATTCTACGGGTCTCGAGCCGTTTGGGCTATGTTTTAATTGAGTGAGATGTCGCCTAGTTATACGGGGTTTTTCGGGAACCGTTTTAGTGGATTTTATTAATAAACAAAGCCAAATGAAAAACATGACCTAAGTTAAGGAAATAAAACTCTAACAATAAAGTATAACATAAGCGTGAGGGAATTTATTCGAATCCCAAGAGTGGGACCGCCTCGAGAAGCGTGTTGAACGCGGGGCACGGTGCACCGAGTAGGCGAGAATTTGTGTAACCTTATTGGTAATTTAATAAAATTAATGGGGTTAATTTAATAGGTTAATATGGATAGGATTGTTAAAGTGACACAAATGAGTGAGGAGAGCCATTGGATGATCATAGAGATAGGGATATGTGTTAGATTAAGAGGATAAGCCAAATGACCCATAAGGGTAGCTGGCCAAGGGTTGGACAAGTGAGAGTTTAAGGGCAAAAGGGTCATTTCACCTTAAGTCACATATATAAAAACAAATGAAACCCTAAACTAATGTACACTATTCATCATCTCCTCCAAACCACCACCGTCACTGTTCACTCCTCCCTCTCGCCACTGCCGCCGCCTCCCACCAGCGTCACGGACCCCGACGAGGTGAGTCTCCCTCTCTTTCTCTCTGATCTCTATCGTTTTCTCACTCACTCACTCTCGGTTTTCTCCTCTTCTCTCCACGCTCACGCTTTCGGTTCGTCCACGCCACAGCCCTCCCAACCTCGGCTGGACAACCACCACCGCCACCGTCGCCGAGCCTGACGTTCCTCCACCACCACCGACGACACTAGGTGAGCTCCTCTCTTCCCTCTCTTCCTTCTCTTCCTCTCTTGACAGTCACGTTCTCTATTTCACTCTTAGTTGTCTTCTCTCCATACTCTCGGTCAGTCACCACCGCCACTCACCACGGTGTTGGGAACCTCGGCCACTCACTGGAGACACCAAGGTGAGCCACCTCGACCGTCCCTCTCTCTCTCTCTCTCCACTTTACTCACTATGTTCACGTCATTTTTTTTAATGGATTGCGGGACTGTTATGGTCGATTAACATCACCGTTTTGTGGGGGGGTGCTGACCGGAGGTCGACCTCCGGCGACGCTGCTGGCCGGAGGTGACCCCATGTGAGTTTGTGTTGGAGTGTGTAGATGTAGTTGTGTGAAGTATATGTGGATTGTTTTGGTGCATGTGGGTGACGATTTGGAGAAACAGTGTGTGTGTGGGGTGGTTGTTCTATATGTATGGGGTGTGGCTGTGTATGTGCACACCCCAGTTGGGATGTGGGTGTGTGCACTATAGTGGGATTGTTTATGAGATGTATGTGTGTGAGTTTCGATTAGCATAACAATGTGTATAGGTGGCTGTTTTGGGGTGGATTTTGTGCAAGGGGTGTACACTGTGTGTACACCACAATGGGGTGTACACAACAGTGTGTGTATACCACAGTGGGGTGTACACAACACTGTGTGTGTACACCACAGTGGGGTGTACACAACAGTTGTATATGGTGTGCATAGTGAATATGTGTATATAACATAGTTTTAAGTAATAAAGTAATGTACTAATGCATGTGAACATGGTAAATCACAGTGGGGTGCACACCAGAGGGGTGTGTGTACACAAGACAGCGGTGTGTGAAGTGTTAGTGTGCACACCAGTGGGGTGTACACATCAATTGTGTGTGTGATCATAATGTATATTATTGTAGGTTTAAGAATAAGTAAACAAGATTATAAGTACAGACATTTGTATTAAATGAATATGGACTTGAAATAAGGCCCAACAAGGGCCCAATCCACTCATTTTAATATAAGTTCATAACAAGTCTCGATTGGTGTGTATATGGGTTGTGTAAAACCCAATAAGAGTTTAATATGATAGGCACAACTTAAGGTCCAAAACAAATACATAAAATGTAATAATGAGCCCATATGTCCAGGCCCAATAATGGTTCACATATTGAGCCTACTTAGGTGGATATAGGCTTAACTCGTGGACCCAACAAGAGCCTAACCAGTGTATAAAGGACATCAACGATAATATGGGTGAATGAATTGAAACAAAGTTTATGAGAATTATCCTAAAACTAAATACTAATCCTAAACCTATATTCGGGACTTAAATCGTTGTTAGGCAGTCGAGAAATACGGGAAGCACGTTAAAGTCTCGGAGTGAGTACCAGGTCATGCTAGATCAGGTAAGTACATGCATGCATCGTATGTGTGTACGTTAATAGAGCAGTAAGAAAATAACATGTGATTTATATATTCTCTATTTATTGCTATTGTTGCATTGATCCTTTGCTTGATATTCCATTCCGTTTTCCTTGGTTGTATGTTCTTAGCATGAGTGTGTGTCTCGAAGGTATCATGTGGTCCCGTACTAGCTGGGACAACGAGGGTGCCCTCTGCAGGGGTAACTGACCACCCCTAGTGATGTGTGTACTGGGTACTGGATTCAAGGGTGTTGCGATGCCTCTCGATTTCACGCTGCGCTAGTGTTGCAACATTGCCCAGGGAGATCTTGCGAGATCTTTGCTATATTGTTGTGAAATAGACCACTCATGGGCCTCTTTTGAACCTTAGAACATGCAAATATCGATTGTTTATCTATCAGTCTCTTTATCATGCATTTGATTTATTTACTTTCCAGTTATTTCCTTTCCGCATGATACTTAGACTGCTTTTCTTGTTATAATCATAAATTACTGTTACATTCTTCTGGTACTACTAACAATTTTATTCAGTTACTCACCGTCTAGTTTGTGACGGTGGGTGCAGATAGAGTGGAGAGCAGCAAGGGCAAGGGGCTTTGCCTAGGTGATATACTTTGAGGAGTTGCAGGACATCTGAGAGACTTTATAGTAGGTGACTATATTTTGTTTGCTGATGTGTTTATCGTTTTATACTTATTTTGTTGGGATTATTGAACTTGGTATATCTTTTATGAGACTGGTATCATGTATATATGCCTATCAAATTGTACATGAATACCTGGGGTTTCCACACTTATAGAATTCATAATTTCCCTTTGATTGAGTTATTTCCCTTTATCATAATTGTTTTAGTCTTCCGCTGTGTATAAATGCAATAACTCTTTCATAAATTACTGAATTGATTACATCGAAGGTTGACTAGGCTCGTCAGGTTGCCTAGTGATGACTCGGGGCCTGCACGGGTTTAGGCCGGGCGTACCCAATTGCACGGGGAAATTGGGGCTGATACAGATTTTGAGGTGGATATCATGAATTCGTTAAGTTTACTTAGACTCGAACCTATCAGGGTTATCGACATTTATATAGATTCCTGATTTCCGTTTGATTGAGTTATTTCTCAATAATTGATTAGTATTAAATTTTCTTCAGCTGTGTTATACTAGCAATAACTCTTTCATAAAACTTGAAATTTGATGATTTGAGGCTGACTGGGCTCGTCAGACTCGTTGAGCACCGACTCAGGGCCTGCACGGGTCTAAGCGGGGCGTACTCAAATGCATTGGGAATTTGGGGCCATCACATGACGACCTCAATTTCTCCTGCAACTGGGTACTCCCGACCTAGACTCGTGCAGGTCCCCGAGTTAGTACTCGGCAAGCTTGACGAGCCTAGTCCGCCTTCAATCAATTAATTATATAGTTTATGAAAGAGTTATTGCAAAATTTACGTGTAACGCAGTGGAAAGTAAATAAACTAACAATATGGGATATAACTTAGTCAAAGGAAAGTCATGAATGTATTATATGGAAAACCCCAAAGTATTCATGTACCATTAAATATGAACAAGAATAACGTGTACATGATATCCAAATCAATATAATCCCCAGTTTAACGACCAAAACACGTATATGAAACATCATATAATCAAGCAAAACAGATAATAAACCTACACTAAGTCTGCAGAGCTCCTTATCCTTGCTGCACTCCGTTCTATCTACACTCGCCATCACAAACTAAACAGTGAGTAACTAAGAGAAATAAAACGTAATGTCAGAAGAATATAACAATAATTTATGATTTACCAAGTAAAACAGTCTAAATATCGTACGGTAATTGAAAGACAGAAATTTAAATAGATCAAGTGCATGATAAACAGACTAATAGATATCAATCGAAAACATGTGTGTTCTAAGAATTCAAAAGAGGCCCATAAGTGGTTTAAATCATAGCATAACGTGGAGACCCCACGGGCATCAACATAAGCGATGACTCAACCATGATGGAAGGAACACAAGCCCTCCAACCCAATACTTGGTGTCACACGTTCACTATAGGTGGTCCCATACTCTTGTACAAATGTGTCCATGTTGCCCCACTAGTGTAGGACCGAGTACTCTCGAGACAAAACACTTACGTTAAGAACACTCAACAAGGAATAGAACGGAATACCAACAATAGATCATAGCAAATCATAATAAATGATAATGAATCACATGTTATTTTCTTACTGGCTTACTAATTATACACAAGTTTGTGGGCTAGTGTAAAACTCCTGCAACTCTTACGTGTTACCATGGGTTCCTAACTACCTGGCAAAGGTTTGAACCCCAGTAGATAAGGTTTATGGTCAATAAATACCCCTAGATAAACCCCCAAAGTTTCCAAAATTTTTTATAAATTTTTCCAAAATTCTCCGTTTCCCATTGCCTAAGACGCCGTGGGTGGCACCGTCTAGAAGGACGCCCCCACAGCGCCTACACGACGTCTTATTATGGCTTACTGGACGACATGCATGTGAGTCACGTCGTGAGCACATGGGCTCAAGGCGT
Organism: Stephania japonica; assembly: GCA_039657345.1. Classification (NCBI taxonomy): domain Eukaryota; kingdom Viridiplantae; phylum Streptophyta; class Magnoliopsida; order Ranunculales; family Menispermaceae; genus Stephania; species Stephania japonica. The sequence goes on along the minus strand of CM077559.1, from coordinate 7,643,302 downwards.
GCTTACAGCGTTTGTGAAACATTCAGATATTTAGACACGTGCCGCTGTGACGTCTTGGGGAGTTGTTCTTCACGGCGTCGTCATAGCGTAATATCGAAACATAAAAACATTGTTTGTAGCGCCGCGAGAGACGTTTCTATGAGCATTCATCTTATGGCGTCTTCACAGCACGGGTGTGGACTCAACATTAGCTCTGGAACACACGTTTGTGAGAGACGCCGCCACGCAATAAAATTTGCGGCGTCTGATAAAAACCCATAAATCTGAAATGTGCAGAACACCAAATCAATACCCTACTCTCGGCGATCCTCGCTAATACGTTTCCAGACTTTAAGACCAACCAAAATCAACTTCAAATCCTTGTTAAAACACTGATAATGTCCGAGAATTCGAGATATCCCCAATTAAATTGAAAAGCTAAACGAAAATAACAAACACAACATCAACCAACAACACCAGCTCGACGCCGCATGTTGCTCGCTCCGGACCGCGACACCGGTGGAACACCAGGATCGTCTCCAGCAAGCCACCCTTAATCATAGTGATTAAAACTTGAATGAACAACCCAAAAATAAAAAGGAGGAACAAATGTAAAAACTGAACAAAGGAGTGAAAAGAGCAAGATGTCTCACCTTAAATCTGGCGAGAAAAGGGACGTCAACAAAGCTCTGGCCGTCCAAAACCACCACGGTAGTTGTCTTGCTAACCATGCAAGGAGAGAAAAGAAGAAGTGGAGAAGAGAAGAGAAGAGAATGAATAGTGCAAAGGGAAAACAAGTGGTGGAGTGGTCCTTATATAGGACCTCTTATCATCCACTTGTACGCGCGCATCTCAAGGCGAATCCATCAGCCCCCCCTTTGGAGTTGTAACAACCCTCAATTTTAACCCGACTAGTATTGCACTGGTTAGGACCGTGACTTGACCACGTGCTACTAGAAAATATTTCGAACTTCGAAAGTTGACACCAAAGTAATGTTATGTTTCTGTGATGTGTGTATTAGTATTGTAATTCATTACGGGTCTCGTGCCGTTCGACAATTTTTAGACTGAGAGAGACTTTGCCTAGATAAACGGGGGAGTAAAACACCGTTAAAATACAAATGAATGAATTATTGGATAATTTAAATAATTATTTAAAGGAACAAGGCGGGACTACGCGGCAATGAGTCGAATCAGATCGAAGAATGTTGTTTGGATGCGGGGAGTTGGATAGCTACGCGACATACAGGCTATGGGATGGAGGATGTTAAAATGACACAACTCTAATTTGAGGAGCCATGAGATTGACCTCGAGATGCGTATGTGCGTTGAGATGAAGGGTCATTAATGTGACAACACACACCTACTTTACTATTCACTTACTATTCATCATCTACTTTATATATATATATATATATATCTCACCCTTTCACCACTGACCTCCCTCTATCTCACCACTCGTCCACTCTCCTCTTCCTCCCTGGTTCGCCACTGCCGACCACCGAATTTGGAGTACTGGAGCCCTTACCAGAGGTGCTCTCTCTCGGTCTCTCACCCTCACCCACCTCACGGTCTCTTTCTCTCTCCCTCTCCACTCTCGTCATCTCTTACCTCACGGTCTCTTTCATTCTCACCGCCACCCTCCTCCTCTCGCCGTCAACAAACCAGCAGCCACCACCTCTCACAGCAGTGCTGGAGTGTAGGAGCCCTCACCGGAGGTTTTCTTCTCTCTCTCCCTCTTTCTTTCTCTCTCTCTCTCTCGTCAGCTTTCTTTCTCTCTCTCGCATCCATTGTCACGCCCACTATTCGACCACCATGGAGCACTTCTGACAAGGAACTTAGGCGTAGACCACCCACGTATGTCTCGACGTTCCCGGAGGGTTTCACGTCCGACGAATGTGTGGTCTGACGAGATGTTTCTCACCATTTTGCATTTTTTTGGACTATGTTGTGATAGTTTTGGCCACTATTTTGGACTGCCAGGGCTGGTGGGACCGTCTCCGGTCAAGGCTGAACGGATGTGGCTCTTCGACGACTCCGCTGGCCGGAAGTGGCTTTCCTCCCATGTGTGGCAGTTGTGTCTTCGATGGGTGTGTGTGTTGGACAGTTTTGATGACATTGCGTGTGTATAGTTCGTGTAGGATGCGTAATGGTGTGGGGTGCGTGCAATGTGTATGTACCCCACAATTGGGGTTTGGGGTATGTACAGTGTGTGTACCCCACAGCTGGGGTGTGGGGTATGTCATGTGTAGGGTGTGTTATGTATGTCTGAGTTGTTTTCTATCACGACGAGTAGTCGTCGACGTGATGTAGGGCGTGCACATGACCTCTTCATGTCGTGTTGGCACTCTACGAACATTAGACCACCCCCACGAGGTCCCCAAACTCGTTGGTGCATAGTCGTTTTGAGTCGTGTTGTTTTTTTACGGATTTGCATTTGAAGGTCAAGAATTGGTGATGATGTCGTGGTCGTGTCGTCGGTCCTTGAGACCATGGTGTGACCCACACACAACTGAGCCGAGCCTATAATTCGTGAGTAGGCTTACATGCGACATGATTTTTGATGTTGTGATATTGCAGTTGTGGTTATTATTAAGGTTTTCAAAACCGAGAAAGAGTACACATTTTTTTCTTGATTGTCAAGTTATTCGAGTCATTTAAAACGATAGGAAAATGTTAAGGGTATCAACCTAGGATTAGTAAATGACTCGACCCATTTAATTAGAGTTTCTGACCTTGTCAGGTAGCAGGAAACTCGGGGTTACGTGCTAGAAACACGAGAGTGTTATTATGCGAGGTGCGATAGTTCAGGTAAGTACGCTTGCCTTAAAGCTTGTGTATGTTAGTAAGCCAGTTAAGAAATTCTTATGTGATTCATTATCATTTATTGCTATTCTTACTATTATCCATTGTTGGCATTCAAATTCCCGTATTGCTTGGTATGTATGTTCTTGGCGTAAGTGTGTCGATATAGTATCATGTGGCCCACACTGGTTGGGGAAACTTGGGTATTTCCTATCAGAATTACTGCAACCCACAGTGTTGTGTGAACCTGGGTACCGATTGTGAATGTGTCATGTGGCCCGCATCAGTTGGAGAAACGCAAGCCACTCTCTGCAGGAGTGCCTGACCACCCCTGGTGTTGTGTGAACCTGGGCACTGGATTGTTGTAGTTATTGTCGTAGATTTTGACCGCTTATGGCCTCTTTTGACTTTTAGAACAACATATTTCGATTGCTATCATTTCAGTCTGCCTATCATGCACTTTGATCTATTTATATTCCTGTCTTTAAATTACCGCATGATATTTAGACTATTTTATTTGATATTCATGAATTACTGCTAAATTCTTCTGGCATTACTTTCGATTTCTCTCAGTTGCTCACCGTCTAGTTTGTAACGGAGGGTGCAGATATCCCGGAGTGCAGCTAGGGCAAGGACCCTCTACTTGGTGATTTTCTCTGAGGACCTCTCAGAGTACGCGACTTCAGGATTAGGTTAGATTGATTCATGTTTATTGTTGATTGTATGATGTTTTATATATACGATGTTGGATATTGAATTGGGATCATTTTTGGGATAGATACTATAAACACTCGGGGTTTCCACATTTATATAGATTTCCTAATTTTCGTTTAATTGAGTTATTTCTCAATACTTATTTAGTTTTTCCACTGCGATAATTACAATAACTCTTTCATAAACTATTAAACTGATTAATTGGAGGCTAACTACGCTCGTCAGGCTCGCTGAGTATCGACTTGGGACCTGCACGGGTCTAGGCCGGGTGTACCCAAATGCATTGGAAATTTGGGATTGTCAACAGAATGTCCCCCAAGTCTAACTTTCCATGCTGACTCTATTAAGTGACTAGGTTAACACTTAGTTATTTAGCTTCCATGTTGATCCTGCGCTCCTCGTGTAGCGACCCAAAAATTTGCCTATTTATGAATGATGATGTGTATTACATAATTATACTCGTATTTGAGAAACCGGACAATGAAGTTGGTGAACGAGTGGGAAAACTAGACGAACAGGGATCGACAGTTGGGTTATAGGTACACAGGGAACTTAAAACACAATAAAAAAACAATTAACTAAATATATGTGTAATTTAAATAAATAATTTGCGAGACTCGGTGAAACTACGCGCACTACGGGAGTCAGAACAAGGAAAGACGAACCGAGGAACGTCATTTTAATGCGCGAGTTGGTTTATTACGCAACATATGAACTATGGGATAGAGATTGTTATAGTGACAATTATAAATTGAGGTGCCATAGGATTGACCTCGAGATGTGGGTGCGTTTTTGAGATGAAAACAAATGGATATAAATAGGGTTAACACACAAACTAATCACTTAAACAAAACATTTATCTTGTATTGTTTTGCTCCTCACCAAGTCGGCTCTCCCTCCTACTTCGTCTCACTCGTCGACCTCACACCGCCCCCACTGCACTTTCCTCCTCCGCGTACCACGAACCTTGCCGGAGTGAAGGGGTCCTCTCTATCTCTCTATCTCCTCTATCGTTTTTCCCTCACCCATTCTCTCTCGGCTATCATTTCCTCTCTTCCCTCCCACTTCTCCCTGTTGGTCGGTACTCCATCCTCCTTTCTCCGCTGTTGAGATTGCAGGTACTGATATAAGGTATCGCTCCCTTTCTCTCCCTCTCTCTTTCCTTCTCTCACGAGTTTTCAAGAACTGTTTTAGGATTTGTGGTACTGTATGGGTCTGTTGTGGTGGGATGTTGTGATTGGGGTCTGTCGGGGACTATGCACGGTAACTCGTCAAAGTCCTGGTGGTCCAGGAGCACCCCTCATCACGATGGACATGGGAGTTCTGGTCACATGTTGAGGAATTTTTTATTTCATCCTATTTTGTCTATGATTTGGTGTTTGTCAGACTGTTCAATGGACAGTGTCGCTACTGGTGTTTGTCAGACTGTTCAATGGACAGTTATCGGGGACCTCGTCAAGTCCTTACAGGTGTCTTGCAACCTTTTGTGAGTCTGAACCAGCAGTGGTAGAGTCGCATTTTCATAAGATCATATGTTCGGACCACCATCGTGTGGTGGTTATCGAGGTCCTCGTCAAGTCCTTACTGGTGTCTTGCGACCTTTGGTGACTCTGAACCAGCAGTGGTAGAGTTGCGTTTTCATAAGATAATATGTTCATGATTGTGTCGTTGTTTTATGACTTTTTTTTCTAAAATAGCACACTGAGGACGCGCTGTCGTCAGACGCCGTGACCTTGGGAACCACTAGAGACCTCGCCTTGTCCATAAGGGTGTCTCACAGTCCTTCGGAGCGTCCAAAACAGCGGTGGCTATGCGAATATTCGTTATTTCATATGTTTTGTCATCGAATATTTTATCGAACTGTATGAGGTTACCAAATTGTAAGGTGTGCCTCTGGCTTTCCTATGCCATGGTGGTACCATCTCAATGTCGGATATCATCAACAAATCATCATGATAGTCTTGGTCTTGGTTGGTATTGAGTTATAGTGATGATCCGTTATTCATGCCAAATTGATTGGAAGTTCGGATAAGGTTGTGGTTCAGTTGTGGAAAATTGGTATATATAGTTCCGATGTCGGGTATGTATTATTGTACAGTGTGTCGATCTTTGTTAAAGTATTATGTATCTCACGGCACAGTATGTGATGGTCATTTTCTGCTTCGATTTTTTTTAGTATATGCTCATGTTTATGAGTCATTAAAAGGTCATGATGTCGAGGTCACGTCGCCGGTCCTCGAGACTATGGCATAACCCACATACGATTGAACCGAGCCTTTGGTTTATGAGTAAGCTTATATGCGTTATGGTTTTCAATGTTGGGATATCGTAGTCATGGTCATTGCAATGGTGTTCAAATTCGAGAGAGAATTCATTTTTCTGTTGAAATGTCACATTGTTCAAGTCTTAAAATATTAGGAAAATGCTAGGGTATCAACTTAGGGTAATGACTCAACCAAATAACAAGAGTTTTTCGAACTTGTCAGGTAGCGGGAAACTTGGGGATACGTGTTAAGATTCACGAGAGTGTGTTCGCGTGTTGTGATAGTTCAGGTAAGTATACATGTGCCTTATATGTGTGTATGTTAGTAGATCAGTAAGGAAACAACATGTGATTTATACATCTTCTATTCACTGATATTGTTGAATTAATCCCTTGTTGATATTTTATTCCATATTGTTTATTGTATGTTCTTGGTATGTGTGTGTGTCTCGAAGGTATTATGTGGTCCCGCACTAGTTGGGACAATGAGAGTGCCTCCTGCAGGGATAACTGACCACCCCTAGTGTTGTGTGTACTGGGTATTGGATTCGAGAAGTGTTGCGATGCCTCTCGATTTCAACCTGCGTTAATGTTGCGACATTGCCTGGGGAGATCTTGTGAGATCTTTGTTGTATTGTTGTGAAATTAGACCACTCATGGGCCTCTTTTAAATCTTAGAACATGCAAATTTCAATTTTTTATCTATCAGTTTGTTTATCATGCACTTGATTTACTTACTTTCCTACTATTTCATTCCCGCATGATATTTAAAATATTTTACTTGTTAAATAATAAATTACTGTTATATTCTTTTGGTACTACTTTCAATTTCTTCAGTTACTCGCCGCCTAGTTTGTGATGATGGGGTGCAGATAGGGTGGAGAGCGGCAAGGGCAAGGGACCCTACTTAAGTGATTTATTTTGAGGACCTAATAGCTAGACCAGGGAGACCATTAGAGTAGGTTTTATATTTGTCTATTTGTATGTCGTTTTATATATAGGTTTTGAGTTATAGAACTTGGTATTTTTGATGAGATTGGTATCATGTATCTATGTATATCAAATTATACATGAATAACCGGGGTTTCCATACTTATAGATTCCTGCATTTCCCTTTGATTGAGTTATTTCCCTTATTATACTTGTTTAGTCTTCCGCTATGTATTATTGCAATAACTCTTTCATAAATTATTAAATTGATTAATCGGAGGCTGACTAGGCTCGTCAGGTTGTCGAGTGATGACTCGGGGCCTGCACGGGTCTAGGCTGGGCGTACCCAATTGCACGAGAAATTGGGGCCGTCACACCTCGGCCCATATCGCACCACAACTCGACCGTTGTGTGCCGTCGTCGCGTCTACTTTCTGACTCAAATAAAATATTATATTTATTATTCAAATGTAGCGGCCTCCAATCCATCGGCAGTTACGGCGTGCACCGCGGGCCCACAACCCTGCCAACTCATCATCCAGCTGTGTCCCACGACCACTTGTAAACTCAATATAGTCAAGTTCTTGCTAACTTTAAGTTATGTATTAATAATTATTGATTTAAGTTAGCTTTGGATTCTTTATTATCATTTTACCTCAACATACGCGACGGATAATTAAAGTCATCAAAATGTTTTATGAGCATATTACCTAAGGTAGAAACCATACAAAATATACATTAGATACATATCAACTGAGATCCTCAAAATATAAAAAATATAACCTATAAGTTATATACAAGTCATGTCTATCTCTCATACCCTAAAACCCAGCATAAAATAAGAAAATTGATAAGTTGGTATTTATATGATTTAATAGTCAATTTAGTATAGTTTAGTGTGGAAGTCTATAAAATATATATCTAATTATATTTACTTTTGGTTTTTAGGTGAAACGGAGTGCACAGTTGAATCCGGGGCAAAAAAATACTCAAAATAGAGTATTTACTTGCAGTAATTGGATACCGAGAGAGTTTGTCTCAAAATATACACCGACAGTGGGGTAATTGGGGTCCAGCATTGCCATGTGTCAATTCATTACTGGTCCATCGTTTAAAATGTATACTTGTAATGCCACGTGTCATCGTGTCATTGGTCACATCACCACGTGTCAGAAGCGTATTGGCTCAACCACGTTACACAACTCCAGCCTATCACAGACCACCACGTGTCACCAGACCCTTTACAACGAGTCACCAACTCCAATTCTCGTCCAATCAGAGCGCGCCACATCAGTCAGCCACAGTCCTCTCCCCAATCACGTGCCGACACGTCTGCAAGCACCATAATTCAACAAATGAGATGCTGCCACGTGTCAAGACTGGAAAAATACCAAAAACAGTTTTCGCTCTTTTCCAGAGACCAATTCTTAGTAGTTTTTACACATTAGGACTTAAGGTATAAATAGAATACAACTATTATTCCTAAAGAAGACTTTTGCATTATTTTTATTTGGAGTTTTATGAATAACATGTCTGGCTAATCAATTCATTGCCTAGGTCGAAGGTGAAACAATTCATGATTATGGATTCATGGCATAACTTGTAAGATCTAATTATTTTTATTATTTAATTTAAATTAATTTCTTCAATTTCTTTGTTGTTGGTTTTTATGAATATAGTTTAAATCTAGGGTATGTATGTGGTCAGTGCATGCTTTTAGGTGGAAAATCTATAGTTAATTGACTCATTAGTATCCGTAATTGTCCTTTTGGGACAATATAAGTGACAAACATTCATCCGATTGCCGTCAAAACCTTTCGGTACTTGAGTGTGCAACAATTGAATCTAGGTTAAATCGGGAGCGGAAGCGATCCGGTTATTTAGAATTAGTGTTCCCATAGAACTTTATTACTACGGTTAATGTGTTAAATCTTATGGCGGATGTCTAGGGTTATGCATTAATTAGGGATGTAATTAGTGGCGGATGTCTTAGCTATCGATATTAGGGGAATTAGGAATTTTTGGCGGATGTTGATTTTTCATAGCTAGTCTAGGAGAACTTGAATTAATAATTGTTTTGGGAAAGATCGATGACCATGATATGCCATTGAATTTTGATATTGTCTTGTGGAACCATATACCTAGGTGTTTTCTTTCATTGATATTATTCTTGCAATTTTAAATTCCTGCTATTTTTATTTTAATTGTTTCCTTTAAAACTTCTCTTTAAAATCCCTAATTTTAGTTAACTTAGAGTGAAACTCAAGTCCTGTGGATTCGACTCCGTATTTACCACTACTACACCCTTGTGGGATTGGTAACTCAATTACAGGTTATATTTGGCACGCACGACATGTGATCAGAAACATAAACAAACGTACGAGTATGGCAAATGCAGTCAATCAATGTAGTCCTCAAGTTTGCCCTTCCCTTGGCTCGTACTAAGATCTGCACTCAAGCCATCACAAAAAGGCAGATGACTAGTCCAGGGTGAGTAATCCCAAGGAAATTCACCAAGTAAATACGTAAATAAACTACTGAAATTTAAAATATTATAAATAAACATGCGAAACAAAAGAATATAGGCAACTGTGGATGATCATCGCATGCATAAATATAGCAGTGAAGCAAAATGTGAGCACAATCAAAGTTAGACTAAGCCATACTTCAGGCTATCCGTCAAGCACGGCCCGTGAGGATACCTCTAACGGGTAACCCTGGACCTTCTAGGTAGTCGGCGTATATCCATGGCACACCTACACATGCCTATCATACCCGGGTAGCATATTCACCAACGCATGCTTAGACATATGCTATGGCTTAGTAGCATCTCGCCAGCCCATACAACATCTCGCCAAAATCCCGAGAAAATCCCAAAATTCATTTATGAACCTTTTTTCTAATTTCTCATATTTTTCTGGATTTTTTTAATTTTTTCATAATTTTTAGCTATTTTTCTATATTTTATTTTATTTAAACTGTTTTTAATTTATTTAAATAAAATAATAAAAAAATATATTATTTATTTAATATGAGTGGGTCCCCTGAACTAGGTCCGACCCGACCCGATTGGGTCGGGCCCGGTTCGGGCCACCTGGGTCGAGTCCGAGTCGAGTTCGGTCCAAGCCCACCTGGGTTGGGCCAGGGCCAGTTCGGCCCGGCGTGCGTGTGCACCCTCCCCCTTTTTCTTCTTCTTCTTCTTCAACAGAGGTGCACACAACGCCTCTGGTTCAATTTTTTTTTCATAATGGAATTGGGAAGGAGGGGAAACAACATGCTCTTGCAGTTCGTCCGAGCTCTCGAACTTCACCCCACCTCCACCACCGAATCACCACACCAACATACAACAACGTACAACAACATAACACTCACTTCGACGTCGTCATACTCTCGTTCTCTCCTCTTCAGTCTCTCTCGTTCTTTTCTCCTCCTCTTCTCTCCCTCGGTCTCTCGATTTCGATCAAAATGGAGAGAAAAATGGGGTGTCGGTGGTGTTTATCAACATTTTGGGGTGAAATGACCAAAATGCCCCTATGTTCTTATCATCTTCCTTAATAATCAAATGCTATTTTTGGTCATTTCACAATTATTTATTTATTTTCTGATTTTTAATATATATACATATATATTTTAAATTACATATATATAAATATATATTCGCCTATATTTTCGCGCCTACAATTTCGTCGTGCGCGCCAACGAGCGTACTCGGGCGTACACACTACCGTACCACCCACGCGGTCGACCACGACCCCACGTGTTACTAGGCGCACACTGTAACAACCCCAAATTTTTAATCTGACTTGTATCGCAATTGTCAAAATCGTGACCCGGCTACGTGAATACTGGTCAATATTTCGAACTTCGGGAGTCGACGCCGAAGTGATTTTATGATTCTTTGATTGTGTGTAATAGTATTTTAGTATTTTATGAGTCTCGCGCCGGTCGGGCGATATTTAATTGAGTGAGGTTTCGATTAGTTAAACAGGGGAGTAAAACATACAAATAAATGAATTATCTAATAAATGTAATTAATTAGTGTTGAGATGTGGCGAGAAAAACGGGCGTGGCGGGACAATTTACGGAGAAATACGGACCGAGGAACGCAAGTTCGACGTGGGAGTTGGTTAACCACGCAACATACGGGCTATAGGATATAAATTGTTAAAGTGACACAATGTGTTGAGGAGAACCATTGGATGAGCATGGGGATGTGCATTTGTGTTGAGTTAAGATGATGAGGCAAAAGACCTATAAGGGTATTTGTGTTTAAGTGTATGAAAAGAAGGGAGAAGGGTAAAATGGTCATTTTTACTATATATATATAACGTTTTTAACTAAACCCTACTATTCATTGTCTTCTTCAAATCACACCACCGCCACCAACCCTTCTCTACCCATTCGGCCTCTCACCGGAATCTCTCACTGAGATCCGTGATCTCTCCCTCTCATCCTCTCTCGGTCTCTCTCTCATTTTCTTGATCTCTCTCTCATTCTCACTTGGTCTTCTCTCTCGGCCATCATCTCGACCCTCCCCTCGGCTCTCTTCGCCGACCGAACCACGACCCTCGCCGAGCTCTCGCCGGTCTTCATAGGTCTGTCTCTATCTCTATCTCTCTCTCTCTCCCTTTCTCCCCTCTCTCTCTCTCTCTCTTTCTCGTTGTGCTCACCGCCACCACCCCTATCCAACAGGGGGGCGCGGCTGCCGTCGGCGAGAGATGACCATACGGGTCACCGGAGTCTCCGAGCACCCCAACGTCGTGATGAACGTGGGCGATGGTGGTAGTGCTAGCCATTCTCGATCGCAATAGATCTCGAAGTATAGACGTTTTCCTTTCTTTCTTCACGTCCGGTCTGGTCGTGTGGGTGTGCCGTGACCAGGGGTCCGGTTAGGGACGACTCGACGGTGCCTCACCGAGTTCCACCGATCCCGCAGCACCCCCACCCCAATGTATGTGTATAAATAATCGTGTCGTGTTGTTTTACCTTGCTTGTTTGGTTTTTTTTTATTGAAACTGTTGACGTTCTTTGTCTGGCGGCGCGGCTGCGCGGCGATCGCCGTGGCTGGGGGATCGCCGGGGGTCGTCATGATTGTGTTGACGTCGTCCTTGAGTCGAAACCGGTGTCCATAAGGGTGGTGTCCACTATTTTATTGGTGTGACATTTCTCATTGTTTTGAAATTTTAGGCGGGGAACCACCATAATTGGTGGTGCCGCCGCCGTGCCACCATGACTAGAGATGTCGGGGACCAAGCTAAGTCCATGCTTGTGTCTCACGACTCTCGGAGTGGCCTAAAAAAAAACGAGTGATGGTAGAGAAGAGTTGTGTTTAAACAATTTCGTTTATTTTTGTTATCATTTCATGTGAATTTCAACATCAAGTTCGTAATCGTAAGTATTGTGGGAATACGATCTAGTTGAGGGGTTTTCTGGCAACTCAATGCCGTGGTGACCCATCCCCGATGTCGAATAGCATCAACATGATACTACCATAATTCATGGTCTTGATGGTAGTTGTCGTTTGAGCCTACTTGTAGACTTCGGTTTTAGATAAGATAGATAGGCTTAGTTTTTACTTTGTAAAGGGTACTCTTGTGTGTTGATGAACACATTGTGTATGCGAGACATTTGGGTACATGTTTTGTGATCTCAATAGTAGACGTATGTTGGGAATGTGTTGATTATGTTCGATGATACGTATGTTGAGTTGTTTCAATAAGTAACTCTCGACATGAATACATGATTAAGTGATTAGAGTTCATGCATACGTGAGAACATTCATGTGTCGAGTACGATATGGGTTTTGGGTATGTGCGTGTGTTATTGGTCGGGATTTCAGGATGTGTATGGTCAGGTTAAGTTTAATATTGAGTCGTAATTGTTGGACGACATCGAAGTTGTATTTCAAGTTGGTTGAACGGTAGTGAAGTCGTGGACACACCGCCGGTCCTCGAGACTATGGTGTGATTTCACATACGACTGAGCCGAGCCTAAGATCTATAATTAGGCTTACATAAGTGTGGTTATAATACCCAAAAGAGTCATTGTGTTTCGTTATATTTTTGGTTTGATTTACCGATTGAGTTAACGAAGTGTTCGAGTCATTAAAACACTGAGAAAATGCTAGGGTACCAACCTAGGGTTTAGTTAATGATTCAACCCATTAATTAGAGTTTCCAACCTTGTCAGGTAGCGGGAAACTCGGGGATACTTACTAGGAACGCGAGAGTGTTGTTACACGGGTGGCGATTAGTTCAGGTAAGTACACTTGTCTCAAAAACTTGTGTACGTTAGTAAGCCAGTTAAGAAAATATCATGTGATTCATCTTCATTCCATTGTGTTTGCTATTATCTATTTGTTGGCATTCCATTCCATATTCCTTGTATGTGTGTTCTTGGCATAAGTGTGTGTCTCGAAGGTACATGCGGCCTGCACTAGAAGAGATAAAACGCGGGCACTCGTGGCCACGAGTGTTTGACCACCCCTAGTGATTGTGTGATACCATGTACTGGATTGTTGTGGATTGTTGTGGATATTGTTGTGGTATTGTTGTGGATTTTAGACCATTTATGGCCTCTCTTGACTCGTAGAACACGCATGTTTCGATTGTTATTGTTTCCAGTCTACCTATCATGCACCTTGTTTATTTAACTTCCTGTCTTTCAATTCCTGCATGATATTTAGATTGCCTTGATTGATAATTCATGAATTACTGTTATATTCTTCTGGCATTACTTTCGATTTCTCTCAGTTGCTCACCGTCTAGTTTGTGACGGTGGGTGCAGATATATAGCGGAGTGCAAGAGAGGCAAAGAGCCTTGCTTAGGCGACTTTTTGTGAGGATTAGCTACTGGACTTGAGGAACCCTAGAGTAGGTTATATGTTTTTGCTCATTTGTATATCGCTTTATATATGTATGCTTTTGGTTTATAGAACTTGGTATTATTATTGAGACTAGTATCATGTATGTTGAGTTATCGAATTGTACATGAATACCGGGGTTTTCCACAATTATAAAATTCCTAATTTCCCTTTGATTGAGTTATTTCCCCTTGTTATTTACTGTTTAGTCTTCCGCTGTGTATTATTGCAATAACTCTTTCATAAACTGCTAAATTGAGTAAATATGAGGCTAACTAGGCTCGCCAGGTTGCCGAGTGATAACTCGGGGCTTGAACGGGTCTAGGCCGGGCGTACCCAATTGCATGGAGAAATTGGGGCCGTCACACACACCAATTTATTATTTTATCACATTTAATTCATTTAATGTGTGTAATATTTTCTTCAACTTAAAATTTTGTCTTTTAGTCTACATGATACCCGCATCGACACGCATATCGATGCGAATACTCCACACACAATCTCGCATGTCAATTAAAATATAATTACATACATCGCGATGTCGTTTAACCTATTTTAACATAAATATCACAAATTAGTCAAATCAACACATAAAATAACTATTTACCTAATCCGGGCGTGCTCCAGCCTCGCTGTAGGACCCACGAACGTCCCCGCTGGCGTCCACGTCTACAATGACATCATAAAATAACTGCAATTATTAATTGGGCCGTTACATCAAAAATTCATTTATTTAGGTTTTTCTGTGTCTTAACTCCCTCTTTGTCTTAGGCGAAGCCTCACTAAACTAATTGTCGCCTAAAAGGCTTGAGACACGTATTAGACTATCATACTAATACAAAACAACACAAAATCATAAAATTACCTCGGTGTCGACTCCCGAAGTCTGAAATACCACTAAGTATCACACAACCGGGTCACAATCCTAACAAGTGTAACACATGTCGAATTAAATTTTGTGGGTTGTTACACTCGTCATCTGTATTTTATTGTGATGGCTGAGTGCAGTGTAACAGCCCAATTTAAAATTGCCGTTAATTATGACGTCATTGCAAATGTGGATGCCAGCGAGGACTGTCGAGGGTCCCACAGCGAGACTGGAACGCACTCGAACTAGGTATACAGTCCATTTTGTATGCTTGTTGTGGTAAATTGTGATGAAAATGTACAAATTAGCCAATTTCATTACAATATGTGTGTTAATGTAGTTCATTGACGAGTGAGGAGTTGCCTCGGGGTGCGTGCGGATACGGGACATGGGGTGCCGGGTAGTCGGGAAATTACGGTGAGCTTACTCATAAATTTTGGGAATTTATTGAATAGAATAGATAATTATTATATGCTAAATCAATTGTAAATCAATAAGTCCTATAGTTAAGCTGAATGAAATAACAACAGTTGGATAATTCTCGGGATGCACAATAGGGTCATCAATGTCAAGATAAGGTGTATGGAGTTGGAGTGACACAGGGTGGTCAGGAGCCCTTGGATAATTCTTGAGATTCGTGCACAAACTTGATGGGAACCAAGTATATATATACACATGCTTGATCGATCAAACAAGGGAGAGAAAGAGAGTGAGATTGGAGAGAAAGCTTGAGGAAGAGAATCGTTGGAAGAGGAGGAAGAAGAACAACATTTATGGAGTGAAGAAGGCGATTTTGGCATCCAACCACAAGATCAAAAGGTATAGACACAACAAACTTAGGTTTTGTGACATTTTTGGTGTGGGTTAGGATTTGTGAAATCCGAATTTGTTGGGGAATTTAACACTTGGTTTTGTTGAGAGTAAGTGTGTATGAGAATGGTGTGAGGTGGTTGTGCTTTTGAGCTAATTTGAGAGAAATTTGATGATTTCATGAAAATGGGTTTGGAAATGTGATTTTTGATGATTCTTGGATTTTGAGTTTAAACTTGATGAATTTGTGTTTAAATGATATTTTTGAGGTGGATGATGAATTTTGGAAGTGTTGGAACCAAATGAATGAGTGTATGAAATGGTTTGGAGTGTGGATTTTTGAACTGTAAAATCTGGACAGAGCGCGATTAGTGCGCTAATGGGTGGACTAGCGCGCTAATTACCCTCTGGAAAACGATGAACAGTGACTCAGATGAATAGTGCGCTAATAGTTCACTGGAACTCAAAAAATTGGAAAATGAAGAAATGAGTTTAAACAACATTATAAACCCATTAATTGATTAATTACCCTCATAAATGAATTCCAGGAGTCTTGGAATAGTAATTGGAGTCGGGGTTTAGTCGGGAATCAGACCGGGAGAAATATCGGGGAATTGAAGGAATCGAGCCGGGGGGTTTGACTTGTGGATCGAGAAGTGCGTATTGAGATGTGTAGTATCCCAATTGAACTTCACTTTAGTATTTACCATTTGATTTATTTGAATTCAGTATTATTTATTCTTCATTCCATTCCGTTATTGCTTTACGGTAGCTGAGTACTCTCACCTGGTGACTTTACAGTAGTGGAGTTACTCCTACCTGGTGTCTTTACGGTGTTGAGGTCACTCCCCACCTGGTGCTTATTCGTTACGGCCATAGAGTCCACTAGGTCATAGCACTTGTCTAGGCATACGCCGGTGAATAGGCTACCCGGGTATGGTAGGCTTGTGTGGGTGTGTCGTAGGTTTACGCCGACCACCTAGAAGGTCCAGGGCCAACCCATTGGTGCATTTACGGGCTGTGCCTGGGGGGGAAAACCCAAAGTATGACTTGGTCTGATTTTACTGTGTACGTACTTTGTTCCATTACTATATTTATGAATGCGATGATCTTTTTTACAGTTGTCTGTATTCTTTTGTTTCGCATGTTTAATTATAGTATTTTAAATTCCAGTACTTTTGCTTCCGTAATTACTTGGTGAATTTCCTTAGGATTACTCACTCTGGACTCGTCATCTGTCTTTTTGTGATGGCTGAGTGCAGACCCTAGTACGAGCCGGGGAAAGGGCAAGATTGAGGACTACATCGATTGACAGCTCTAGCCCTTCTCGTACGTATGTTTATATTTACTTGTTTTATGTTGGGTTTTGGGACTTGAAAGATAGGTTGTATATTTTGATATTTTGAGGATCTTAGATGATATGTATATGATGTACAGTTGATATGGTTTCCACTTAGGCATTTTGCTCATGATATACATGTTGAATCTTTATGTTGTTAGTAAATCTTCTGCTGTGTAAATTGTGGTTAAATGATATTAAAGGAATAAAAGTTAACTCATAACATCAAAGTTAACCGGAAATTGATTAATAATGGATAATTGGGCGTGGGACACAGCTGGCGGTGACGTGGACAGTTGTAGGCCCGCGTGGCCTCCCGTGGCGGACCAATGTGGAAATTGGGGCCGCCACATTTTGGTATCAGAGCTTAGGTTTGAGGAACCCAGGGAGTGAGGTGTGGGTTATGGTTACCTCTGATACCGCCACATTTTGGTATCAGAGCGAGGACAAACCTTGGGAATTGGAGATTGAACAAGAATATAAACTTAATGAATAAATCTTAGATGTGAAAACCACAAGTGAATGATTAAAGGCTTAGTTGGGAAGTGATGTGAGGCGAGTAGATTCAAGAAATTATATATATATGTGTATGTTTGGATTGTGTACTATATAATATACGCGTATGTACTAAGTCTGATCCAATGCACGTTGGTTGTGCAGTTTATGATGGACAGATAGACTCCTACTACTCCGCCCATTACTCAGCAGGAGGTTGGAGAGACTAGTGATCATACCACTAGTGATGTTGCTGATTTGCGAGCCATGATGCGAGATCGCGAGCGAAGAATTATTACAAACAGAGCAAAGAACTATTACAACGAGCTCGAGATGATGGCTGAGTTGATGGAGTATATTCGGAGTTCGAGGACGCCAGTAGTAGCACCGACTGCTGAGCGTGTTGCACCTACTACCACTCGGACAAAGCATTAGCAGCAGCTGTTGCTACGCAGGCGACTGGGTCGAGAATGATAGAGAGGGTTGAGCCTGTGGTAGTACCAACAGAGACGACTGTAGTAACACCCACTACTACAAAGCAGCAGATAGGGACTTCGACTGCTAGGAGTAGGATGTCAGAGGCAACGAAGATGGTGAAGGATTTCATGAGGCTTAACCCTACATACTCCATTAGAGTCAGTGATCCTGAGGTGGCAGGACGTTGGTTGATGACTCACAGACGACTACACCAGTTACTAGTGTACCCGAGATAGATCAGACACGTATTTCAGGCGATTGTTTGAGGGGTCAGGCTGCAGTTTGGTGGACCACCTACACTGACATACATGGTACACCAGCGACGTGGGGAGAGTTTAGACAGTTATTTCTGGACGAGTATATTCCTACAGAGGTGCAGTTACGATTGAGGGAGCAGTTCTTGAGTTTGCGACAGGGTACCATGTCAGTTTCGTAGTACATGGACCGATTTCGGTATCTCATGATGTATGCCATGGATGTGGCTAACACGGAGAGATTATAGATTTATTACTTCATTAGAGGTCTGGATGAGAGGATTGGTGGGGTGATAGTCGCGACTGGTGCGGAGACGCTACAAAGTGTTTATAACAGAGCATTGGCTAGCGAGACATATCTACGACACCAGGGTGAGCTTGGAGATAGGGCTGGACAGAGCTCTCGGTCTGATCAAAGACCGAAGAGACAGAGAGAGCAGTCTGATCGACAGAGACATGATTATCAGGGTCGACGAGATAGGCATTCCGAGCATCAGATAGGAGATGAGAGGCAGGTGGTGTACGTTACTGTACCTGCACCAGTTGAGCAGCCACGACAGCGCATTCGAGATGGAGGAGGTCGTGGTAGGGGACAGAGATATCGGGGTCGTGACGGGGCTCAGGTTCATATAGTTTCACAGTTGGATTGGCAGGATACACGACGATGTTTCAGATGTCATCAGGTCGGACATATACAAAGAGATTGTCCGATGTCAGCTTCATCCTCATAACCACTGATTGAGCTAGTTAGGGAGAGGGTTCATGCAGCTGCTACACCTACCGCCGTACAGCCAGAGCGTGATGTGACTCGTCAGCTCGTCGAGATGTTATCTATATGCGATGTCTTCATGCATGTATTATTTGATTCCGGTAGTACCTTGTCATTTATATCGGGACGTAGGGTCGGACAGTTAAGGTTACAGGTTGAGACTTTAGACCCACATCTTATCCTTAGTACGGCTGCTAGGGATAAGATATACCATAACCGGATATGCCGAAATTGTGTGGTAGAGATTGAGGGACACCAGTTACATGTCGACTTTCGTGTCCTAGAGTATTTAGAGTTTGATGCTTTATTGGGTATGGATTGGCTAGCAACATATCGCGCACACATTGACTGTTTTGGTAAGATGATAGTATTTGATATTGAGGGCATTCCGGTATTTACTTTTGTTGGGACGGCGTCAGATTTACTGATTACCAGAGGTCTATTAGCTACGACACAGGAGATGGAGATGTTTAGGACGGTGTTTGAGCCCGACCTGAGACTAGAGGTTAGAGTAGAGAATGTCCTAGTAGTGTGTGAGTTTCCTGAGGTGTTCCCAGACGATTTGCCAGGTTTACCACCTCCTAGAGCAGTTGAGTTCATCATTGAGTTGATTCTGGGGACGCAGCCGATATATAGCCGACCGTACAGGATGTCAGCGTCGGAGCAGGGAGAGTTGAGGTCCCAATTAGAGGAGTTGCTACATAAGGGTTTTATTCATCCCAGTATGTCTCCTTGGGGAGCACCGGTCCTATTTGTTAAAAGAAGGACGGTTCTTTGAGGATGTGCGTAGATTACAGGAAGCTGAATCAAGTGACGATTCGAAATCGTTATCCACTTCCTAGGATTGATGATCTATTTGATCAGTTGGCGAGTGCTAAGTTTTTCTCGAAGATTAATTTACGATCTGGATATCATCAGTTGAAGATTCGGGAGTGTAATATCGAGAAGACAGCGTTTAACACGAGATATGGGTTGTTTGAGTTCACAGTCATGCCATTTGGGGTGACTAATGCGCCGGCTATCTTTATGGATTTGATGCACCGAGTACTACGGCCATTTCTAGATCGTTATGTGATTATGTTCATCGATGATATCTTAATATACAGTAAGACTTATGAGGAGCACGGGAGACACCTCAGAGATGTTTTGATGATGTTGAGGGAGCACAGATTTTACGCTAAGTTCAGCAAGTGTGCTTTCTGGCTGAGAGAGGTGAAATTTCTCGGACATGTCATTGGTAGTCAAGGGATATCTGTTGATGGAGACAAGATTCGAGCGATCATTGATTGGAGGACACCCGAGACAGTTGCAGACATTCGTAGTTTCTTGGGGCTTGCGGGCTATTACCGGCGGTTCGTGCAGGATTTTTCTTTGATTGCAGCGCCGATGACGAGGTTGACCAAGAAGAATGTTAAGTTTGAATGGTCTGAAGACTGTGAGGCAGCATTTCTAGAGTTGAAGAGAAGGTTGACTTCTGCGCCAGTATTGGCTCTACCTGAGGTAGGGAAAGGCTTCTCGGTCTACACAGATGCTTCCGGGACTGGATTGGGATGCGTGTTGATGCAGGAAGGACACCAGTTGCATAATTATCGAGGCGATTGAGACCCCACGAGGAGAATTATCCAGTACATAATTTAGAGCTAACTGCAATTGTGTTTGCGCTCAAGGCTTGACGACATTATCTTTATGGGGAGCGGTTTGTGTTATTCACAGATCATCAGAGTTTGAGGTATCTATTCACTCAAAAGGATCTGAATATGCGGCAAAGACTATGGCTCGAGTTACTGAAAGACTACGATTTCGTGATTGAGTACCATCCTGGGAAGGCGAATGTAGTTGTTGATGCATTGAGCCGGAGTGGTGTAGAGAGTCAGACTGTGCTGTGGTAGATGACACATGAGCATGGATTGCGGAAGGCCGCGACGATGTTGTGTTTGTCAGATGCTTTTGCTGATGTTCATATCTGTTGCCAGATGCGTGTTCCTGTTGTGTCGTTAGAGAGGGTCGCTGAGTGGCAAAGGGCTGATGGACATTTTGCTCGCTTCAGCTGTCTGGCTCAGGATATGGGTTGCACAGATTGGTCTAGTGGTTTGGACCAGTGCTTGAGACACAGGGGCAGGTTGTGGATACCTGAGGTGCAGGAACTACGTGATAGCATTCTTTAGGATGCACACCGTTCGCGGTATACAGTTCATCCTGGCAGGACCAAGATGTATCATGATTTGCGACGTTTATTTTGGTGGCCTGGGATGAAGGCCGATGTGGGTGCATATGTGAGAACTTGTCATATTTGTCAGCAGGTTAAGGCCGAGCACAGGAGACTAGCTGGATTGTTACAGCCACTACCGATTCCACAGTGGAAATGGGAGCATGTTACGATGGATTTTGTGAGCGAGTTACCATAAACTGCGAGACGTCATGATGCTGTGTAGGTTGTTATTGATAGATTGACGAAGTCTGCACACTTCATCTCTATATCGATGAAGTATTCTTTTCCTCAGTTGAGTATCATTTTTGAGCGAGAGATCGTTAGGCTACATGGAGTACCGCTATCTATTGTGTCTGATAGAGATCCCAGGTTGACTTCGAAGTTGTGGGAGAACATGTAGGAGTAGTTTGGGACGAGACTGCAGTTCAGTACGGCTTATCATCCTTAGACAGATGGTCAGTCAGAGAGATTGATACGGATATTGGAGGACATGCTTAGAACATGCATTTTACAGTTTGGAGGTGCTTGGGAAAAGTATTTGCCGTTGTGCGAGTTCGCGTACAACAACAGCTATCAGGCGAGTATTGGTATGCCACAATTTGAGGACTTTATACGGCAGACCTTGCAGATCACCAGCTTGTTGGGTAGCACCTAACGATGTGGCAGTGATTGGACCTGAAGTTGTTGTTGATCATACCGAGAAAATTCGGAAAATTATGATGAGATTGCAAGCAACTCAAGATAAACAAAAGAAGTACGCTGATAGGTACCTTGAGGGTTTGAATTATAATGTGGATGACTTGGTATATTTGAAGGTTTCACCCTGTAAAGGCCATCAGAGGTTTGGGATCAAGGGGAAACTAGCACCAAGGTATATTGGGCCTTTCAGAGTTATAGCACGTGTTGGGACAGTAACATATAGATTGGAGTTGCCAGCAAAGTTGGCAGGCGTTCATCCAGTGTTTCACGTGTCTATGTTGAGGTTAGCTAAGTCAAGATCGAGATCGATGGTGGATATTAGACAGATTGAGGTTCGTCCTGACGTTTCATATGAAGAGCAACCTGTAGAGATCATGGGTCGTAGAGTTCAGACTCTGAGGAACAGGGAGATTCCGAAGGTGTTGGTACGATGGCAGCATCACGGGACTGAGGAACTCACCTGGGAGCTTGAATCGACTATGAGACAGAGATATCCTCAGTTATTTACTGGTGAGTGTTGATAAGAACTCAAATTTCGGGACGAAATTTCAAGTTAGTTGGGAAGAATTGTAACGACCCAATTTAAAATTGCCGTTAATTATGACGTCATTGTAGATGTGGATGCCAGCGAGGACGGTCGAGGGTCCCACAGCGAGACTGGAACGCACTCAAACTAGGTATACAGTCCGTTTTGTATGCTTGTTGTGGTAAATTGTGATGAAAATGTACAAATTAGCCAATTTCATTACAATATGTGTGTTAATGTAGTTCATTGACGAGTGAGGAGTTGCCCTGGGGTGCGTGCGGATACGGGACACGGGGCACGGGGCACGGGGTGCCGGGTAGTCGGGAAACTACGGTGACCTTACTCATAAATTTTGGGAATTTATTGAATAGAATAGATAATTATTATATGCTAAATCAATTGGAAATCAATAAGTCCTATAGTTAAGCTGAATGAAATAACAACAGTTGGATAATTCTCGGGATGCACAACAGGGTCATCAATGTCAAGATAAGGTGTATGGAGTTGGAGTGACACAGGGTGGTCAGGAGCCCTTAGATAATTCTCGAGATTCGTGCACACACTTGATGGAAACCAAGTATATATATATACACATGCTTGATCGATCAAACAAGGGAGAGAAAGAGAGTGAGATTGGAGAGAAAGCTTGAGGAAGAGAATCGTTGGAAGAGGAGGAGGAAGAACAACATTTAAGGAGTGAAGAAGGTGATTTTGGCATCCAACCACAAAATCAAAAGGTATAGACACAACAAACTTGGGTTTTGTGAGATTTTTGGTGTGGGTTAGGATTTGTGAAATCCGAATTTGTTAACACTTGGTTTTGTTGAGAGTAAGTGTGTATGAGAATGGTGTGAGGTGGTTGTGCTTTTGAGCTAATTTGAGAGAAATTTGATGATTTCATGAAAATGGGTTTGGAAATGTGATTTTTGATGATTTTGGATTTTGAATTTAAACTTGATGAATTTGTGTTTAAATGGTATTTTTGAGGTGGATGATGAATTTTGGAAGTGTTGGAACCAAATGAATGAGTGTATGAAATGGTTTGGAGTGTGGATTTTTGAACTGTAAAATCTGGATAGAGCGCGATTAGCGCGCTAATGGGTGGACCTAGCGCGCTAACTACCCTCTGGAAAACGATGAACAGTGACTCAGATGAATAGCGCGCTAATAGTTCACTGGAACTCAAAAAATTGGAAAATGAAGAAATGAGTCTAAACAACATTATCAACCCATTAATTGATTAATAACCCTCATAAATGAATTCCAGGAGTCTTGGAATAGTAATTGGAGTCGGGGTTTAGTCGGGAATCAGACCGGGAGAAATATCGGGGAATTGAAGGAATCGAGCCGGGGGGTTTGACTTGTGGAACAAGGAGTGCGTATTGAGGTGTGCAGGATCCCAATTGAACTTCACTTTAATATTTACCATTTGATTTATTTGAATTCAGTATTATTTATTCTTCATTCCATTCCGTTATTGCTTTACGGTGGCTGAGTACTCTCACCTGGTGACTTTACGGTAGTGGAGTTACTCCTACCTGGTGTCTTTACGGTGTTGAGGTCACTCCCCACCTGGTGCTTATTCGTTACGGCCATAGAGTCCACTAGGTCATAGCACTTGTCTAAGCATACGTCGGTGAATAGGCTACCCGGGTATGGTAGGCTTGTGTGGGTGTGTCGTGGGTCTACGCTGACCACCTAGAGGGTCCAGGGCAACCCATTGGTGCGTTTACGGGCTGTGCCTTGGGGGAAAAACCCAAAGTATGACTTGGTCTGATTTTACTGTGCACGTACTTTGTTCCATTACTATATTTATGCATGCAATGCTCCTTTTTACAGTTGTCTGTATTCTTTTGTTTCGCATGTTTAATTATAGTATTTTAAATTCCAGTACTTTTACTTACTTAATTACTTGGTGAATTTCCTTGGGATTACTCACTCTAGACTCGTCATCTGTCTTTTTGTGATGGCTGAGTGCAGACCCTAGTACGAGCCGGGGAAAGGGCAAGATTGAGGACTACATCGATTGATAGCTCTAGCCCTTCTCGTACGTATGTTTATATTTACTTGTTTTATGTTGGGTTTTGGGACTTGAGTGATAGGTTGTATATTTTGATATTTTGAGGATCTTAGATGATATGTATATGATGTACAGTTGATATGGTTTCCACTTAGGCATTTTGCTCATAATATACATGTTGAATCTTTATGTTGTTAGTAAATCTTCCGCTGCGTAAATTGTGGTTAAATGATATTAAGAGAATAAAAGTTAATTCATAACATCAAAGTTAACCGGAAATTGATTAATAATGGATAATTGGGCGTGGGACACAGCTGGCGGTGACGTGGACAGTTGTGGGCCCGCGTGGCCTCCCGTGGCGGACCAATGTAGAAATTGGGGCCGCCACATGCAGACCCTAGTACGAGCAGAGAGAATGGCAAGCTAAAGGACTTCCTGTGATTTGACGGCATATCCTTACTCATACGTTTGTTTATATTTATTATTTTTTGTTGGGTTATGAGACATGAGAGTATATGGACATGTACATGACCTATTGAGGTCCATTTTGATGTTTTGATAGAACATGGATTATATATATTGATGATATTTGAATAGGTTTTCTACACTATAAAAAATGCTCTTCTATTTGATTTACTTATTTAAGTCTCCCGTTAAATATTTTAAAGTTTAAACAGATGAAAATGAGTCCCTAAGCTAACTTGTAATGTAAAATTGAACAATGATATAAAGGTTATCGGTAATTGAGGTGGAAATTGTGATTTGGTGCGTGTGGGACATAGCTGAACTGTTTTTAAGCAAGGTTATGGGCCCGTGATGCATGATGTGGCGGGCTTCAGATTTTGGGGCTGCTACACCACCCACCTTTTATTTCACGTTGTGGGGGTGTTCTTTTTGGCGACGTGGGTCGCGATGTCGAGGACGCAATGAGCCCTTTGTTCATAGCGGCACCACTTCTGGCGTCTGAGACAAAAAATCAAATAAAATTTTAAAAATGATTTTTCTGAAATGGGTTTAATTGGGATTTAATTGGAGGATTATTATCAATTAAATCGGCATTTAAATTGATAAAAATGTATTCAAATTTGAGAAATTTAGAAGTATTTTGGGATATCAGACTTTGGATTAACTGACTGAGGATTTGGCACGCACTTTGGGCATGATTGGGACAACATTTAGATTAGTTGGAGTGCAATTTGAGGTGTGTAGCATCTCAACTGAAATTACTTGAGTATTCACTTATTTGGTTTTTGAATTCAATTTCTGTCTTTCAATATTTTATTCCAGGTTGTGGTTTATATGGACGGACATTAAGGCTCTTCCTCTATGCCATTTTCGTGTATATGCCCACTAGGCTATAACATGTGTGTTAGGGATGTACGTGTGGGTGCATCGTAGGTACTACATCGAGCAACTAGTGGATCCAGATACTGGCTTTACTTGAGTGAGACTAGCTGTCAGTATTCTGTGGAAGAGTCCGTAGTATGACGCTAGTCTGGCCCTAGGCTCTAGGAACACACTTTGAGCTTTCACTATTATTTATCCATGCGATGATCACAGTTACCTGTATTTATTTCTGCATGTTTATTTAATAATTTTATTTAAATTTCAATATTTACTTTTAATATTGTTTACTTAATTTTCCTTTGGAATACTCACTCTGGACTCGTCATCTGCTTTTTGTAATGGCTTGAGTGCATATATGAGTACGAGTCATGGCAAAGCAAGCTTCCAGAGTACCAGTGATTCAAAGACGTTTAGCCCGACTTGTACATTTGTATTATATATACTTGTTTTCATTTTGGGATTTGGGATTATGTGATACTTTAGTACACTGTATTTTGATATTTTGAGACCTTTGAGGTATATTTATTGATATATGGTTATCACATGGGTTTTTCACACTAGGTTTATGATTTATATCACATGATTCGATGTTTATTATCTGAGATAATGTGTTAAGACTTCCGCTGATATCATTGAGGTTATAATGATAATTTAACATATGACATGAGTTTATAAACAATTTAAACAGTAAATTATGACATATTAAGGTTAATAATGATTAAATGGTGTATGTGATTCAATTTGGAGCACAGTTGGCGCTGGTATGTTAGACTATAGGCCCGCATTGGCTCCCGTGGCGGTCTATTGGAAAATGGGTCATTAAAATATCCTCAAAGCAAGTCACCTAGTTTAGAAACTTTTCTTTTGCTCAACTTTGGATCTGCACTCAGTCAAACACAAGAATGACGACTTTCAGGTAAGTAACACCAAACAGGATGTTTACAGTATTTTGAAAATAGATAAACAGTCTATATTTATGTTGATAGAAAAAAATACAGGAAATGCATGAATAATAAAGGCTGGAAATAAATCTGAATCAGTCGAAAATTAGTGTCCAGGAAAACAAAGGAAATACGCAAGTAGTCCTTGCCAATAAAAAAGTCGTTGAGTCGAGGATCTGAGATCAACTACCAGACTCGGAGTTTAAGACGTGGTATGTGACGGCCCTAGTTCCACAACTCTAAAATTAGACCCCGCCTGACCTAGACTTACGTAGACCTTGAGTTAACCCTTGCACAGTCAACACAAACCTAGTCAGCCTTACCTTACTTTTTACCATTATTCAACAATTTAAAATGATATTATTGATATTAATGAGTTATTCAAAAATAAGCGGAAGCATTTAAAACTCTCAAACTAATAAAACAACCTCAAAACATAAGTTAGGATAACCTAGAATGTGGAAACCCTACATATGTATATCACCAACATATATCATGTCACAATAGAGTATCTCATAATATACATGCCTAAAATCTCTCATAACCCAAATCCCATGCTTCAAAACCTATATATATATAGTATTACAAAATATCAAACCTACATCGAGTCCAAAGGATCAACAGCTCCAATATCCTCAAAGCAAATTACCAAGCTGAGGAACTTTTCCCTTGCTCGACTGTGGATATGCACTCAGTCAAACACAAAAATGACAAGTCCTAAGTAAGTAACGTTGAACAGGATGTTTACAGTATTTCCAAATTAAATAACAATCTATATTCATGTTGATAAAAATAAAAATACAGAAAATGCATTAACAAATAAAGACTAGAAATAAATTTGATTCAATAAGAAATGAGTGTCTAGGAAAACAATGGAAAAAACACAAGTAGTCCCGACCAGTGAAAAAGTCATTTTTCGAAGATTTGAGACCAACTGCCAGACTTGGAGTTTAGGACGTGGTACACCCATATCATCCTAAAGTCCACGCGAATTCAGAGTTCCTGAAAATCTAGCGAAGAACTCTCATCCCGTATAGAACCACAAACAATATCGTGCATCCCAAGTCCCTGCTTCTGGCATATTACATCAGATGACCAACCCTCTCAAGGATCACATTGACTAACTTGCCCTTTAACTACTTAATAGGATAGAGTTCCGAAACAGGATAGAACAATAATAATAGGAAATTAAAGCTCAAAGAAATAACTGTAAATTTCTCCATTGGTTTACTTACCCATATTACGCACTCACATGCCTGTAATTATTTCCAACGAATCCCCACATGTGCCTATTACCGTCCTACAATCCTTGTCGACCAATTAATTACCAAAATCCGTTATTTATCCCTCAATTATCCCATTTTTTATAATTTTATTCATTTACTTAATTTGGTCAATTATTCGAGTATTGATCCATTTTCGAACCCATTTAGATACCTAAGAGATCCTATAAGTTTTTGAAAAAAAAAAAAAAAAAATTGATTTAATGAACAGTGCCATGCTATGAATGGCGTCGTTACCCAAATGTCTAGCAGAGTCATCTAAAGCATGAAACTCCCATCGTCATTGGTTTAGACGCATGATCGACGCTATGGGTGAAATGACTCACGGTGTCCTTCGCAGCGCCAGTTCTTGAAACTATTTTCAAAGTTTTTCGATACCCCAGCTCGTTTCGTCTCTTTCTGAGCCTATCTCAAATTCATAGGGACACTCCAATACATCAAATCCAGTATTCATATCGACCAAAATAATGGTCTATAACTCTGGTGTGGAAATTAACTAAAAAATCACCATAATTCCTAAAAAAATTATAAAACCCATCCAAACACCCAAAAAATCATATGGTTATGCTCCACACCAACCAATTAGTCCATATAAACCTTCAAAACACTCTAAAAACCAACTTCCCAAATTGACATCCAAAAATACGATGACGAAAGCATCACAAAATCCGTCAAAACGACGAACACCTTGCAATGAGTAGAGGTATTACTTTAGTTTACGCGTTTGGCCGCTCTACGACGTCGTTCCAAAAGCGAGATCCAGTTGAATCCTTCCTCAGCAGCCCGTGTGTCCAGACAAGATGGAAATGAAATAAAACGCGAAGAGAGAGAGAGAGAGAAGAAGCAAGCGACTTACATATATCCTTTGCATCTTACCTTCTGCACTTATCCCGAGGACGCTCCAACCACTCTCCTTCCATCCAACCAACAATCTAACACACCTCCCCTGCTCATCTAACATACATATGTGACTCAACTATGTGACATTTCACAATGCACACGCCTCAATACACATTTTCTAACTTTTTGGAACCGGTTTGAATCACGACTCACACTGTCGTGTGCCTATAAACCTAGTAAGGTATTAACCACATTTAAATATTATATTTTAATATATTTTGTCAGTGTTTTATTCATGTTTGTCGCCCGAATAGCTAAATACCCGGCCATTGTTAGTCCCGATGCCCGTAAAACACATTTCCTCGAGCCGAACCTATTTTTCTGCATTAACGTTCACACTCAAACGTCCTCACACATTTGGGACATTAGAATTTAAATTCGTGTAAATAGATAAATAATACAAACATTGAACAAAAAAATAACATACCTCGGTGTTGACGACCAAGAATTGTTCACATGTATCACAACAAGAGGTCCACGTACGACCTAAAATGACACATGACATGAGTTAGATTTTAGGGTGTTATATGGTACACTTACACCATCCTAAAGTCCATGACAATGTAGAGTCCCCAGCAATCTAGCGAAGAACTCTCATCCCGTATAGAGCCACAAACAATATCATACATCCCAATTCCCTAGTTCTGACATATTACATCAGATGACCAACCTTCTCAAGGATCACGTCGACTCTCTTACCCTTGTACCACTCAACTATAATAGAATTCCAAAACAGGATAGAGCAATAACAATAAAAAATTAAAGCTCAAAGAAATAACAGTAAATTTTCCCATTAGTTTACTTACCCTTGTCCAACACTACTACGCACTCACATGCCCATAATTCACCCATGTGCGACTATCAACGTCCTATAATCCCATGTTAATCATTTGATTACCAATCTGTTAATTATCATCCAAATTCTACCATTTTTCATAATTTTATTTATTTATTTATTTGGGTCAATTACTCGAATATTGATATGAATTCGAACCCATTTAGATACTTGAGAGATCCTCAAAGTTTTCAAAAAAAATTCAAAAATTGGTCTAATGAATAGTGTCACATCGTGAGTGGTGCCGTGGAGGAATTCCTTAGTGTCGTCATGTGACGGCCCCAATTTCCCATACAATTGGGCTTCACCTTGCCTAGACACACATGGACCCCCAAGACCATTCTTGACAAGCCATCATATGCCTAGTCAGCCTCAATTCATTAATTTACAAGTTATAAAGTGAGTTGTTAGATTATAAAAGTTATTAGATTGATACGCAGCGGAAATTATTCTATAATCACCTTTTTTTTTTTCTTTTCTCTTTTCTTTTCTCTTTCTTTTTCAAACAACAACAACAACATCAACACCAATCAATTAAAAATCCAATCTCTCTCAAATTAACAACTCAACAACAACCCCAACTATAATCAACAAACTCACCTTCACCAACTCGATCTCCTCTTCGATCTAAACAATCTTCACACCTTCAATCAACCGATCTACTCTTTGATTTCTTCTCTTCCTCCTTCGATTTTCAATTAAAATTTTTTTTTTACAGTGAAATGTGAGAAAATGGTGGCGGTGGGATTTTGTTGATAAATTTTGAGGTGAAATGACCATTTTGCCCTTATCCTTATCCTCTTTCTCTTCACAACCAAATGCCCCTATTGGTCATTTTACATTTTACTTATACATACATTTATATATATTCTATATATATAAAATATATATATATATATCATTGTATTTTTCATGCCTACAAATTTCGTTTTGCGCGCCAACGAGTTCACTCGGGCGTGCACACTACCTTTTGACTCATGCGTGTCGCCCACGTCCCCACGTATCACTCGGCGCCCATAATTTATTATTTAATTCCATTAATTATTTTCATTTATAAATGTTAATATTTTTATTTCATTTTCGTCCCACGGACTCTCAAATACTCGTTTAACGCGTTATTTCGTACCGAGCTCGTTCAACGGTACCAACACACACTCACCACGTCCTCACATATTAGGGATATTGAATTTAATGTTCGATAATAAATAAATAATACAAATCATCAAACAAACATAACATACCTCGTTGTCGACTCCCGATGACCGAAACAAGTACACCACGGCTAGTAGGGCCCACAATACGACCCTGAAATATCACGTGGTACGAGTTAAAATTTTAGGGTCGTTACAAGGGGTATGAGACGCGTGAGTTGTAATGTGGCTTGGATCCGAGTGCGTAAGAACTGGCTAAGGAGTTGGTTAACTAAGTGGTGTGCGAGTCACCTATTGAAGACATTAAGTGGAGTTAGAGTTGGTTGACAACTTAAAAGGGAGAGCTTTGGATCTACCTTGGGATGTGTGTGTGAAAGTGGATGATAAGGAGACCTATAAAAGGCCCATCATTCTCACCTTTTTTTTTCTCTCTCTCTCTCTCTCTCTTTTCTCTCCTTCTCTCTTCACTTTTTCTCTTATTCTCTTCTCAAACTTGGAGAACAAGGAAAGTTTGAACAACCATTGGAGGTTGCACAACTTGTCGGAAGCTAGTCGAAGTTTTAGGATTTCACTGGAGTTTAGGTGAGATCTCAATCCCCCTCACATTTTCCTTCATTTACACGTTAGTTTCTTTTGATTTCACCGTGATAACCATGGACACCACGTTGGGACATCGATTCTGATCGAAACCCCGATGCCTTGGAGATCCTCAGAGCGATCAACATGCGTTTTGCAAACGGTGTTGGAGATTTGGAGACCTTTTACAATTTTCGTCGAGTTTTATGACTTTTTGGAGTATTTTTCATTTCGAACAATCGTCGGAGGTTCTATGATGATCCAAAGACGATTGTGGATGGTTATGAACCTCTGTACAAGTTTGAGATAGGCGCAGAGCGCGGCGACGCAAGTTGGGGTTTTGAAAAACCCTGAAAAAATCTGGTCTACACGCCGCACATGATGTCGTGGGCGATAAGTCCTATGGCATTGGCTGACGGTGTCCAGAACAAGGACAAATTCATGAAAAAATTGAGACGTCGCGGAGACGTCGTGAGCCAGAGTACTAGCGGCGTCCTCCCACGATGTTCAAAACAGAGACTAAATTTATTCACGCCGTAGAGACCTTGTACATGGGGGCAACACCCACATCATCTACAATAGTGGCTCAATAATAAACGTCGTGAAGCTTTACACACGGCGGCGCAGCGGCGGCGGCGTCCAGAACAAAAATTAGACAATAAATTCTATAAATTCTCGAAAAACTTGGTGACTTTGGTGGTTTATTTAGTGTCTTATATTGACTATAAACCCAACATATTGGGGTTTAAATCATTAACAGGTAGTTGGGAAACCCCGAGCAAAGGGTTAGAGTCACGTGAGCGTACACGAGTCGCGATCTTACCAAGTAAGTACATATGTACTTTTGTATATATGTAAGTTAGTAAGCCAATTAAGAAAGTGATATGTAATTCATTTTCCTCTTTTGTTAAGATATTTGAATTGATCCTATGCTTGGCATTCCATTACATTATTTCCTTGGTTGAGTGTTCTTGGCGAAAGTTGTGTTGGGAAGGTACTATATGGCCTGCACTAGCTAAGATAACGTAAGCACCTCTTGCAAAGAGTGTTGACCACCCCTAGCGTTGAGTGATACCCAAGTAATGGATTGTTGTGGATATTGTTGTGGCTATGGTTGTGGATATGGTTGTGGACATGGTTGTGGACATGGTTGTGGATTAGACCGCTTATGGGCCTCTTTTGATTCGTAGGACACTATATCCTTGATTATCTGCTAGTTTATTTATCATGCAACTTGCTTATTATTCTGTCTTTTCCTTTACCACATGATTCCTTAACTACTTTATTGGTAAATCTTGAATTACTGTTACGTTCTTCTGACATTACTTTCAATTATTTCTCAATTACTCACCTTCTAATTTGAAACGGTGGGTGCATATAGATCGAAGACGAGCAAAGGGAAGAGACTCATGCTAGGCGATTATCTCACTTGATCCTGCGAGGGACTTTTCCTGCTTTCTAGTGTATGTCTCCGTTTTGCTTGGTGTATTCTCGTTTTTCATATACTATATGTTTTATTAGATGGAATTGTGAGACTGGTACATATGTTATCACACTATCTTTTGTCATCGGATAATGCATGTTTATCGAATATTCAGGGTTCCACATTAATAGGATTATCCTAATTTCCCTTTCTTTGAGTTGTTTGAGACGAACTGGAATTCCAGTTCGTCTCTGTGAAGAAGAAAAAGATGGGGTGGGCCGGGTCGTGGTGACCGGCCCGAGCCCCGGGCCCGGCAGGCCGGCCCGGCCCGGGCCGGGTGGGTCGGCCGGTCGACCCGATTGGGGTGGACCGGGTCGGACCCGACCCGGGGACCCACCATTATTAAAATAATATATATATATATATTTACTTATAATAAATAAATTAATTAAATATGTTTTATTTTTATTTTTTTTGAAATAAATATTGAAAAAAATCTGGAAAATTCAAAAAAAAAGTAAAAAATTCTGAAAAATTATATTTCAACCAAATAAATAGAAATTTGGGAATTTTTATGAAAAATGAAGATTTTGAGATTCGCGACGAGACTTTTGTCGGGGTTTTTATCTCGTAAAGCGTGAAATTATTAAAAATAGCCAGAAAAATATTGAAAAATATTTTTTAAAATTGTATAAAAATTATGAGGTTTCGCTCGGGTATCCTGATGGGTTTAAATGGAACCCAATACCGGGTAAGCGACCAAATTTTCGTAAAGGAACAATAATTTAGAAAATTGTAGATAATGAGTTAAACTTGAGAAAAATTGAGGAATACTTGGAATAATTACGGAAAAATTAACGAAAATTGGTCGAAATAATTGTCAGGTGACGAGCGAAGTGTTGGTAACTAATTGGGGAACGTGTGGAGCTACGCGAGGGCGTTTTTAGCGAAAATTGAGGTGAGTAAAGGCAACAATAGAATCAACATAATTGCTTTTCTATTTATTGATTAATTATTCTTGAAATGCGAGCCCTTTGTATTCCATTCTAGTTCAGGTGACCTAGGGTTTAGGTAGTCCGACTGTGATGAGAAGTCTCAACGAGTTTAGCAGCCGGCATAGACTGTGGCTTCTCGTTGGATTCTATCGAAATGATTTAGCATCCGGCTTGTGAATGTGGCTTTATTTCGGTAGTGTGTTAGGAATTTAGCAGCCGGCTTTGTCTGTGGCTTTTCCTAACAGAGTGTGCGTTCGATGGAGGCGACCTTCGGCCCACCGGTTCGTACGGGGTGGATTGAGCAGGGAGGCAGTTTTGGGCCTACTGTGTCGATCGCAAGCTGATGAGGTCTTGAGACCCGCGGTTTGATTGGGACTATCTATTCGCCTATCCATTTGTTTCTCGGTCACTTGATTTTCGTTGTTTGTACTTGTTGAATCTATTCATCATGCGATTTGCTATCTATTTCAGTTTCTTGTTATACACTGCATGATTTATAGACTTGTGATTATTGAAAATTCAGTAAATTATGTTGAGATATCTATTGTTGTTGTTTACTATTATATTTTGTACTCACCGTCCTTTTTATGACGGTGGGTGCAGATCCACAGACAAGTAGGGGCAAGGCGCCGATGCTTGGCGATATCCTCTGAGGCACGCTCAGAGCCGTTAGCTTTGCTCTCACTTTGTAGGTATTTTGTCTTTTGTTGTATATTTTGGCTATGTATCCATTTGTTTTGATATTTTGGGACTTTGGAAAGTTGAACCTGACTGTTGATACATGTATATGTTTATTTTGGGCTATCATTTGACCTGTTATATACATGTGATGTTGTTTGGACATGATTTTCCACATCTAGGTTGACTGAGTTGTAAACTGTTGTAAGTTGGTATTAAAAATAATTCCGCTGCACACCTAACTATAATTGAGGATAAAAGATTAGATAGAGTTAAGGTGAATAAAAAAGAGTGATCCAGGGTGAGTGAGTGAATAATGTAATGAGTAATTGGTAAGTTAAGGCTGACTAGACCCGCGTTGACTCGTCGGAGACGAGCTCGGGGGTCCACGTAGGTTTAGGCCGGGCGGGGCCCAGTTTGTGGTTGCTGGGGCCGTCACAGTTGGTATCAGAGCATAAAGGTTTATCACCATGACTCTGAATAAGCATAAAACACAAGCAAATGAACTTAGTGTGGAAAATCTTAAGAACTTAACTCAAGTTTAGTTGGGAAGTGGGAAATGATATATTATTTCGAGCATGTTAAATTTTAATGTGTAATATAATATATCGTTACGTAAGACTGATCGAGGCTCGTTATTTGCTATTGTAGATTGCGATGGCTGACCAGCCTGATGCTGGAGATCAGAGTGGAGTCCGTGATCCTCCACTGATGCGCGAGAGTGACGTTGCGGCTACGGCACGTGAGTTACGATCCTGGACTCGAGAGAGTAGAGTCACAGGGACGGAGGATGGATGAGATATTGGATATTCTCGGGGGGAGCACACAACTGTTGTTGCCATCTCCATCGACCTCGGGGATAGCTCCTAGACGGGATGTGAGTCCGGCTACACCTCAGCTACTCCACGGGTTATTACTACTAGTGCAGTACCTGCACCACCTATCACTGCAGTTGTTCCGGCACAGATTGCGGTGGAGTCACGTGTTCATGATGATATTGATTTACGCGATCGCAGAGGCGAGGTGGACTCGGGAGTATGAGAAGTATAAACCAAAGAAGTTCGACGGCGGTTCAAGTGTAGATGAGGCGGATTTGTACATTCGTAGTCACGAGAAGGTTCGAAACTTCTCAAGATCGAAAGATAGAGAAAACCTGGGTTGGCGGCATTTTCTTTGATTTGGAGATGCGAGAGATGTGGTGGGAAAATTTAGTATCCACACATGGAGAGCGACTACTGGTTAGACTTCAAGAAATATTTCGATCGAAGTTTTATCCACCTTCAAACTATGATAGCCAAGAGGGACGAGTTTATGCATATCCGACGGGCATTAGGAGAGTCGGTTATGACTTATATGGGCGATATCGCACTTACTTCCTTTTTTGATGGAGTAGGCGATCGAGACAGAGATCATGTCTATTATTTTACCGAGGGCTTGTTGCCGCTATTGGAGGGACAAGTGGTCACTACTCTACCTCCTACACTACGGGATGCTTATGACCGTAGTTTGGCGAGGGAGCATATATCGAGGACACATCCCGCACAGGGATATGATCAGCCCCGTGAGGTACAGGATGAGCGGGGACAAGGCCGTTTAGCGGGTAGGAAGAAAAGGAATAGATGGCAGATTCAGCAATCTGGTAGAGCTCAGAGTGTAGCTTCAGTCGCACAGTCTTCGTAGTCAGTTCAGACATATGTCACCACACCTACTCAGACACAGAGTTACCCTAGTCGACCACCACCGGTACCACAAAAGTGCAACGATCAGAGATGGTGGAGGCGAGAGGTAGGGGTAGTGTATAGTAGGGACGAGATGTCGGAGTCGGGGATCGAGTAGGCGAGATTACTCAGCACAGAGACCTGCTGGAGCGTGTTATAGGTGTGGACAGATGGGTCATCTTGTCAGAGAGTGCCCACAGCCAGCTGAGTTTTGATAGAGACCTGCGAGAGCTTGCCATCGATGTGGACAGACGGGACATTACATCAGAGAGTGTCCACAGCCTGTTGGTGTTCAGCAGAGAGTAGCACCACGTCAGTAACATACGAGGGAACATGCACATGTTGTTGCTGAGCCAGACCCTCAGGCGACTCGACATCTCGTTAAGGGTATGATTTACATTTGCGGTCATTTGATGTATGTTATGATTGACTCTGGTTCTACTGTTTCCTTTATTTCTGGGCACATGGTTGATGAGTTAGGGTTAAGACCAGTTAGGTTAGAGAGACCTCTAGTTCTTAGCAAATTCTGGGGATAAAATCTACCCTAACATGATTTGTGAGCGTTGTATTGTAGAGATAGAGGGACATGAATTACCAATAGATCTTAGAGTGTTAGAGTTTCTGGAGTTTGATGCGTTGTTAGGCATGGATTGGTTAGGACCTTATCACGCACAAATTGATTGTTTCGACAAGACGGTCACATTTCAGATTCTCGGACAGCCAGAGTTTACTTTTCGTGGCTGTGCGACTCAGTTGAGAGTTACCAGAGGCAGAGTAGGCATAGGCAGTGAGATTAAGACGTTTATGAGTGTTTTAAGTACGGTAGGAAGAGTTGAGGCAAAGATCGATGAGGTACCAGTTGTGTGTGAGTTTCCGGACGTGTTTCCAGCAGAGCTTCCGGGTTACCACTGACGAGAGAGATTGATTTCATCGTTGATTTGGTTCCTGGAACCAAACCGATATCAATTCCACCATACCGGATGGCTCCTAAGGAGTTGTAGGAGCTGAGATCACAGCTAGATGAGTTGTTGGAATTAGGTTTTATTCACCCGAGTATGTCACCTTGGGGTGCGCCGGTCTTGTTTGTGAAGAAGAAAGACGACAGCCTGAGATTGTGTATCGACTATAGGCAATTGAACCGAGTGACAGTGAAGAACAAGTATCCATTACCTCGTATTAATGATTTGTTCGATCAACTGACTGGAGCGCAGTGGTTCTCGAAAATTGATTTGAGATATGGCTATCATCAGTTGAGGATTAGAGCAGAGGACAGAGAGAAGACGGCTTTTCGCACGAGATATGGGCACTATCAATTTACCGTTATGCCGTTTGGGTTGACGAATGCCCCTGCAATGTTCATGGATCTCATGCATCGTGTATTGAGACAATATTTGGATAGATTTGTTATAGTGTTCATTGACGACATTTTGATTTATTCTAAGACTCGTGAGGAGCACGAGGAGCACCTCAGGACGATTTTGCAGACGCTGAGGGAGCATAGACTGTATGACAAGTTCAGTAAGTGTGAGTTTTGGCTTACAGAGGTTGGATTTTTAGGTCATATTGTCGGAGCTAGTGGAGTGTCAGTAGACCCTGCTAAGGTTAGAGCAGTTGTTGATTGGCCTACACCGAGTTAAGTGCCAGAGATTCGGAGTTTTCTAGGATTGGCTGGTTATTACAGACGATTTGTGTAGGACTTCTCAAAGATTGCGGCACCGATGACGCAGTTGACGAAGAAGGAAGTCAGATTTCAGTGGGATGATAGTTGTGAGCAGGCTTTTCAGACTTTAAAGGAGAGATCGACTACGCGCGCCGATGCTCGTATTACCTGAGTCAGGGAAGGGTTTTGAGGTGAACACCGATGCTTGTTTGGTCAGTTTAGGTTGTGTTTTGATGCAGAACGGTAGAGTGATAGCTTATGCGTCCCGACAACAGAAGATTCACGAGAAGAATTACCCTACACATGACTTGAAGTTGGCGGCAGTGGTGTTTGCACTGAAGATTTGGCGTCATTATTTGTACGGAGAGAGGTTTGTGTTGTTTACTGACCACAAGAGTTTGAAGTATCTCTTCACTCAGAGAGAGCTGAATATGAGACAGAGACGGTGGCTAGAGTTCCTCAAGGATTATGATTTTTCGTTGGAATATCACCCGGGGAAGGCTAATGTCGTAGCTGACGCATTGAGCCGAAGAGGGGTTGACTCGGAGGTTGTGACGTGTCGTATGACACATGAGTATGGATTTCTCGAGGCGGTCGAGATGATGTATTCTGTTGATATCCCGACTAACACTAGAGTGTTGATTTGTGGGCAGTTGAGGACTCAGACAGTTTCTATTCAGAGTGTACTTGAGGGCGACGGTGATGAGCGATATCGAGGTATAGTGAGTTTGCTCGAGTTCGGATCACCTGAGAATGGAGTCAATCGACGATTTCGCTCGAGATTTAGAGGAGGCGTGGATTCCATCGTGGTGAGTTACGTGACGAGATTCTCCAGGAGGCTCACCGCTCACGTTTTTCGGTTCATCCGGGCAGGACCAAGATGTATGCTGATATGCGTCGTCTGTTTTGATGGCCAGGGATGAAGACCGATGTTAGTGATTATGTTAGAGGTTGTGAGATATGCCATCGAGTTAAGGCTGAGCATAAGAGGCCTGGTGGATTACTGCAGCCGCTTCCCATTCCTCGCTGGAAGTGGGAGCATATCGTTATGGATTTCGTCAGTGGGTTACCTCGGTCTCAGCGCAGACATGACAGTATTTGGGTGATTGTGGATAGATTGACGAAGTCTTCGCACTTCATATCGATTTCTACCACACATCGAGTGGATAGGTTGGCGAGCTTGTACGAGAGAGAGATAGTGCGACTGCATGGAGTGCCATTGTCGATCGTGTCGACGTGAGGGCCGCAATTTACGTCGCAGATTTGGCGAGTATGCGAGCACGATTTGGCACGAAGTTGGATCTCGATGCCTTATCATCCACGAGACCGATGGACGATCGAGAGGCGATTCGGGTGTTAGAGGACATGTTGAGGATGTGTGTTTTAGAGTATGGTGGTTCTTGGGAGGAGTATCTTCATCTGTGTGAGTTTGCTTACAATAACAGTTATCAGGCAAGTATTGGTATGGCACCGTTTGAGGCACTCTACGGCAGGCCGTGCGAATCTCCATCTTCTTTGGGCGAGCCGAGAGGATGTGGCAGTGATTGGGCCAGAGATTGTAGTGGATCACATAGAGAAGATACGACTGATCAGACTTCGGTTGAAGGGTGCGCAGGAGAGGCAGAAGATGTATTATGACAGGTACCATGGCGAGTTAGAGTATGAGGTGGGAGACTATGTATATCTGAAGGTTTCTCCACTGAAGGGTCACAAAAGATTTGGGATCAAGGATAAGCTTGCGCCGAGGTTTATAGGTCCGTTCAGAGTGAAGAAACGAATAGGCAAGGTGGCGTATGAGCTTGAGTTACCATCTCAGTTAGCAGGAGTTCACCCTGTATTTCACATATCAATGCTTCGACTCGATAGGTCGAGAGAGGCAAACGACCGATTGTGGACTGAGTCGATTGATACGAGAGAAGACATTACTTACGATGAGCGCCTATTCGGATTATGGATGGGAAGGTGAAGGTATTGAGGAATAAGGAAATTCCCTCGTTTCGTCAAGTGGCGCATCATGGGGATGAGGAACCGACTTGGGAACTGGAGTCTTATATGCGCGAGCATTTCCCTTACTTGTTTTGATTCCGGTAAGTCTTACCCTGTATTTTCATTTAATTTCGAGGACGAAATACTCAATAAGGGGGGGAGACTGTAACGACCCTAAAATTCTAACTCGTACCACGTGATATTTCAAGGTCGTATTGTGGGCCCTACTAGCCGTGGTGTACTTGTTTCGGTCCTCGGGAGTCGACAATGAGGTATGTTATGTTTGTTTGGTGATTTGTATTATTTATTTATTATCGAACATTAAATTCAATATCCCTAATATGTGAGGATGTGGTGAGTGTGTGTTGGTACCGTTGAACGAGCTCGGTACGAAATAACGCGTTAAACGAGTATTTGAGAGTCCGTGGGACGAAAATGAAATAAAAATATTAACATTTATAAATGAAAATAATTAATGGAATTAAATAATAAATTATGGGCGCCGAGTGATACGTGGGGACGTGGGCGACACGCATGAGTCGAAAGGTAGTGTGAACGCCCGAGTGAACTCATTGGCGCGCAAAACGAAATTTGTAGGCATGAAAAATACAATGATATATATATATTTATATATATAGAATATATATAAATGTATATATAAGTAAAATGTAAAATGACCAAGAGGGGCATTTGGTTGTGAAGAGAAAGAGGATAAGGATAAGGGCAAAATGGTCATTTCACCTCAAAATTTATCAACAAAATCCCACTGCCACCATTTTCTCACATTTCACTGTAAAAAAAAAATTGAATTGAAAATCGAAGGAGGAAGAGAAGAAATCAAAGAGGAGATCGGTTGATCGAAGGTGTGAAGATTGTTTAGATCGAAGAGGAGATCGAGTTGGTGAAGGTGAGTGAGTTTGTTGATTATAGTTGGGGTTGTTGTTGAGTTGTTAATTTGAGAGAGATTGGATTTTTAATTGATTGGTGTTAATGTTGTTGTTGATGTTGTTGTTGTTGTTGTTTATTGAAAAAGAAAGAGAAAAAAAAAAAAAAGTTTGAAGCAGTCCAGTTCGTCTCTGTGAAGAAGAAGAAGATGGGGTGGGCCGGGTCGTGGTGACCCGGGCCCGACCCGACTGGGCCAGACCGGGCCCGACCCGGGGACCCACCATTATTAAAATAATAATATATTTATTTATTTATAATAAATAAATTAATTAAATATGTTTTATTTTTATTTTTTTTGAAATAAATATTGAAAAAAAATCTGGAAAATTCAAAAAAAAAAAAATAGAAAAAAATTCTGAAAAATTATATTTCAACCAAATAAATAGAAATTTGGGAATTTTTATGAAAAATGAAGATTTTGAGATTCGCGACGAGACTTTTGTCGGGATTTTTGTCTCGTAAAGCGTGAAATTATTAAAAATAGCCAGAAAAATATTGAAAAATATTTTTCTAAATTGTATAAAAATTATGAGGTTTCGCTCGGGTTTCCTGATGGGTTTAAATGGAACCCAATACCGGGTAAGCGACCAAATTTTCGTGAAGGAACAATAATTTAGAAAATTGTAGAAAATGAGTTAAACTTGAGAAAAATTGAGGAATACTTGGAATAATTACGGAAAAATTAACTGAAATTGGTCGAAATAATTGTCAGGTGACGAGCGAAGTGTTGGTAACTAATTGGGGAACGTGTGGAGCTACGCGAGGGCGTTTTTAGCAGAAATTGAGGTGAGTAAAGGCAACAATAGAATCAACATAATTGCTTTTCTATTTATTGATTAATTATTCTTGAAATGCGAGCCCTTTGTATTCCATTCTAGTTCAGGTGACCTAGGGTTTAGGTAGTCCGACTGTGATGAGAAGTCTCAACGAGTTTAGCAGCCGGCATAGACTGTGGCTTCTCGTTGGATTCTATCGAAATGAATTAGCATCCGGCTTGTGACTGTGGCTTTCTTTCGTAGTGTGTTAGGAATTTAGCGGCGGCTTTGTCGTGGCTTTTCCTAACGAGTGTGCGTTCGGTGGAGGCGACCTTCGGCCCACCGGTTCGTACGGGGTGGATTGAGCAGGGAGGGAGTTTTGGGCCTACTGTGTCGATCGCAAGCTGATGAGGTCTTGAGACCCGCGGTTTGATTGGGACTATCTATTCGCCTATCCATTTGTTTCTCGGTCACTTGATTTTCGTTGTTTGTACTTGTTGAATCTATTCATCATGCGATTTGCTATCTATTTCAGTTTCTTGTTATACACTGCATGATTTATAGACTTGTGATTATTGAAAATTCAGTAAATTATGTTGAGATATCTATTGTTGCTGTTTACTGTTATATTTTGCACTCACCGTCCTTTTTATGACGGTGGGTGCAGATCCACTGACAAGTAGGGGCAAGGCGCCGATGCTTGGCGATATCCTCTGAGGCACGCTCAGAGCCGTTAGCTTTGCTCTCACTTTGTAGGTATTTTGTCTTTTGTTGTATATTTTGGCTATGTATCCATTTGTTTTGATATTTTGGGACTTTGGAAAGTTGAACCTGACTGTTGATACATGTATATGTTTATTTTGGGCTATCATTTGACCTGTTATATACATGTGATGTTGTTTGGACATGATTTTCCACATCTAGGTTGACTGAGTTGTAAACTGTTGTAAGTTGGTATTAAAAACAATTCCGCTGCACACCTAACTATAATTGAGGATAAAAGATTAGATAGAGTTAAGGTGAATAAAAAAGAGTGATCCAGGGTGAGTAAGTGAATAATGTAATGAGTAATTGGTAAGTTAAGGCTGACTAGACCTGCGTTGACTCGTCGGAGACGAGCTCGGGGGTCCACGTAGGTTTAGGCCGGGCGGGGCCCAGTTTGTGGTTGCTGGGGCCGTCACACCCCTAGTCTCGCTAACATCCTCATGTTAATTATTTAGCTTAGTTATTATTCAAATAACCGATTTATTAACATTTTCTGTGTTTAAAACCTCGTTTCTCCTAGGCGAAGCCTCATTCAGACTTTAGTTATGCCAAATAACTCGAGACACGTATTTAGAACTTATATACTAATGCATGCACTACAGAAAAATAAAATTACATCGGTGTCAACTCCCAAGTTTTGAAATGCTTGACATATAGTGACAATCGGGTCACAATCTTCAAAAGATCCGTCAAAACGATGAACACCTCGCAATGAGTAGAGATGTTACCTTGATTTTCATGTTTAGTAGCGTCTTGACGTCATTTCGAGCTCGAATTCAATCGGAATCCAAAACCTTAAGTTTCTTTCAACGAAGAAGTACAAAATGTGAAATGAAGAAAGAGAAAATGAGAAATTTATTTTTGTCTTTTCATCAAATTTTATGCACGTATCTCGAGACACATCCATCTGCTCCTCCTCACTCCAACCAATTCACACTAACATACAACTGCCATACAACATCGACACAGTTTGGGACTTTACCCTATGCATACACTTCAACATGTACCTTCCCCACGTTTTTGAATCCGGTTCGAACCACAACTCGCACTGTCGTGTGCTCACGAACCTACCAAGGTACCATACACGTTAACCAACATTTAATTATTATATATTAATGTATGTTGTTAGTGTTTTAATTACATTTGTCACCTGAACAACTAAATACCTGACCACCATTCGCCCTGGCACTTGTAAAACCCATTTCTCAGAGTCGAACTCGTTTATCTGCATCAATGGTCTCACATAAACATCCTCACATGTTTGGGACATTGAAATTTAAATTTGAAAAAATAGATACATAGTACAAACACTGTCAAAAATAACATACATCGATGTCGACAACCGAGAGTTGTTCACACGTATCACGACAAGGGATTCACGTATGACCTAAAATGACACGTGACACGAGTTAGATTTTATGGTCGCTACAAGCTCACTGCAGACAAAAGTTGAAAAAGTGTGTCTTATGTGTCGTGCTGTGCGATCTGTTTGTGTCACAGGGAATGTCACTATATTATCTTCCTTGTTATAAACCTTCCATGTTTAGGCATGTTGCTCGGTTTCTTACGCAATTTTTCTTTCTATCTAAAATTATAAATATTTTGCAAGACTTAAAAAATCTAAATAGTTATCTAAATATGCTACAATGTTTTAAGAAAACAATTTGTTTGGAAACCTTAAAATGCTTTTTTTCTTTTTTCATTTTTGCCTTGAAATTTAGTCTATAAAAGTAACAAAACTATATTGTGATTTATGATTCCACTATTTTAGCTTAACAAGGAAGCGAATTATTTGCTTTCATCTTAACAAGGACGTAATCCAATCTATAAAATGGGTTGTGTCACAAGTCGAAAAACTATTTTTATATATTTATTTGTTTAATTTAGACCACCTGATATCCAAACTTAACCAACTACTTTGGGTTCGAGTCAGATCAATCCACTAATAGGTTAAACTCTTTCAATTGTGGTTTATGCTTTCGTAAAGTCTCACAGAGTCCTAAAGTCATTTGAATAATTATTTAAGAGGCGCGCTATGAGAACCCCACCATTTGCCCTTTTTTTCTCTTCCAAATTGGACCTCTATGGAAATAACACAATTGCCCCTTCATCTAAACAACTCACATTGCCATAACACACATTTCCATCTGATTTTTGGGCACCCCACCTCTGCCCTCTTTCATCTCCACCAAAACCCAAGTGTTCTGTCGGTAGTCGTGCATTGATTCTTTTGCATTCACAACAGTCGATTGCGTGGTAACAATCAATTTCAACCATATTAAGCTTTTGAATCAACTGTTTTAGCGTGGCAAATAGTGAGTTTAATGTTTTGGTTTTTCATTGTAGGGTTTGCTAGATCCTTTGAAGTGGTTCTCAGTGTCAAATGGACGAAGATAACACGATGGGGGAGGGTAATGTAACGACACAATTTATAATTGTCGTAATTTATTGTAACAACCCCAAATTTTTAACTGATTTGCGTTACACTTGTCAGGATTGTGACCCAGCTACGTGATACTAGACA
The DNA here is from genome assembly GCA_039657345.1 of Stephania japonica. NCBI lineage: Eukaryota > Viridiplantae > Streptophyta > Magnoliopsida > Ranunculales > Menispermaceae > Stephania > Stephania japonica. Next base: position 7,598,802 of record CM077559.1, on the reverse strand, counting down.
GTATTTCGAACTTCGGGAGTCGACACCATAGTAATTTTATGATTCTTTGATTGTGTGTATTAGTATATTAGTATTTTACGGGTCTCGGGCCATTCGGGCAAATTTTTAGTTGAGTGAGGTTTCTCCTAATTAAACGGTAGATAAAAACAACTAAAGAGTACAAACAAATGAATTTTTAATTAATTTAATTAATTAGTTGGCGAGACAAGTTGAGACTATGCGCGTTACAGGAGTCGGAACAAGGAAAAACGAACTGAGGAACGTCGTTTGAACGCGAGAGTTGGTTAACTACACAACATACGGGCTATAAAATAGAAATTGTTGAAGTGACACAACTCAAATGAGGAGAGCCATGAGATTTGCATTGAGATTTGAGTGTATGATGAGATGTGATAAAGTGGTAAATGACCCATAAGGGCAACTGTCCAAGAAATGAACAAGTGTTGAATTAAGGGCAAAAGGGTAATTTCACATTGTTTACATATATATGAAAGAAAACAAATAAAACCCTAATCACTATTCATCATCTCCAACCACTCTAGCCGCCACTATTCATCTCCTCTCCCTCTCAACTCCTCGGCCTTCCTCTCTCTCGGTCTCCTTTCGCCGCCACCCTCGCGGTGTCCCTCTCATCTTCACGGTCTCCCTCTCCACCTCTCTTCACTCACGGTCACTCCTCTCCCCTCTCACTCGAGCTCTCGGCCTCTCATCCCACTCGCTCTCATTCACGGCTCACCCTCTTCGTTCGACCGTCACCACCGCCACCCTCCGCAGCATGGGAAGCCGGACTCGCCGAAGGTAACTTTTTCTCTCTCTCTCTCTCTCCCTTTTTCGGTCTCACACATCCCCCACCTCGCGGTCTCTCTTTCTCTCTCACGACCATCACTCTTTGTTCTTTCAATTTTGGAGTTGTCGTGGCTGGTGGGTGTAACGGCCCAAATAATATTTGCCGTTAATTATGACGTCATTGCAGATGTGGATGCCAGCGAAGACAGCTGAGGGACCCACAGTGAGGACTGGAATGCACTCGAACTAGGTATACAGTCCGTTTTGTATGCTTGTTGTGGTAAATTGTGATGGAAAGGTATAAATTAACTAATTCCATTGCAATATGTATGCTAATGTAGTTAATTGACGAGTGAGGAATTTCTCGGGGTGCGTGCGGACACGGGACACGAGGCACGGGGTGCCGGGTAGTTGGGGGAACTAATGTGAGCTTATTTGTAAATTTTGGTAATTTATTGAACAGGGTAGATAATTATTATGTGATGAATTAATTGGAAATCAATTGAGCCTATAGTTAAGGAGAATAAATGACAACAATTGGATGATTCTCGAGGTGCACAATGGAGAGAATCAAGGTGGCTAGTGTTATGATAGGGTGTCATGAAGTTGGAGTGACACAGGGTGACCATGAACCCTTGGATGCTTCTCGAGATTCGTGCACACACTTGATCAAATGCCAAATATATATACACATGCTTGATCGATCGGTCAAAGGAGAGTGAGAGTGTGAGATTGAAAGAGAGCTTGGAGGAAGAGAGAAATCGTTGGAGGAAGAAGAGGAGAGGAAAAACAGACCAACAAGGTGTGAAGAAGGTGATTTGTGGCTTCCTACAACAAGAACCTAAGGTATGGACACATTAAACTTGGATTTTTGTGGAATTTTTGGTGTGGGTTGGAGCTTGTGGAAATTCGAATTTGTTGGGAATGAAACACTTGGTTTTGTTGGAGTGAGTGTGTATGAAAATGGCATGAGGTGGTTGTGAGTTTTGAGTAAATTTGGGAGAAGTTGGAGGATTTTCCAAAATGGGTTTTGAAATGTAATTTCCATGATTTGTGGATTTTGGGGTTTGATTATGGTAATTAGTGTTTAAATGGTGTAATTAAGGTCATTAATGTTTTATGGAAACATGGAAATTAAATTTATGGGTTTGGAGTTCAAATTCTTAATTTGGAAATTTTACGGACAACGAGCAATTAGCGCGCTAATGGGAGAAATTAGCGCTAATCACGCTGAGTAATGAAGATGATGAACAAGTGATTGAGATTAATTAGCGCGCTAATTTATCTCATTAGCGCGCTAATTGTTCTCTGGACCCCAAAAATTGGAAAATGACAAAATGAGTCAAACCAACATTATGAACCCATTAATTGATTATTAACCCTCATAAATGAATTCCAGGAGTCCCAAAATAGTAATTGGAGTCGGAGTTTAGTCGGAAATTAGACCGGAGGAAATAACGGGGATTTGGAGGTTTTGAGCCGGGGTTTGACGTGTGGAGCGAGGAGTGCGAATTGAGGTGTGTAGTATCCCAATTGAACTTCACTTTAAGTATTTACAATTTGATTTATTTGAATTCAGTTCCGATTATTCATTATTCTATTCCATTACTGCTTTACGGTGGTTGAGTTCTCTTATCTTGGTGTTTGTACGGTAGTGGAGTTTACTCCTACTTGGAGCCTTTATGAGATTACTCCCACCTGGTGTTTATTCGTTACGGCCATAGAGTCCACTAAGTCATAGCACTTGTCTATGCATATACCGGTGAATAGGCTACCGGGTATGGTAGGCTCGTGTGGGTGCGTCGTGGGTCTACGCCGGCCACCTAGAGGGTCCAGGGACAACTTTGTTGGTGTGTTTGAGGGTTGTGCCCAAGGAGAGGCTCGAAGTATGACTTAGTCGATTTTTACCGTGCACGTACTTTGCTTCATTACTATATTTATACATGCGATGATCCTTTCACAGTTGTCTGTATTTCTTTTGTTCCGCATGTTTATTTATGGTATTTAAATTCCAGTACTTTTACTTCCGTAATTACTTAGTGAATTTCCTTGGGATTACTCACTCTGGACTCGTCATCTGTCTTTTTATGATGGCTCGAGTGCAGATCCGGGTACGAGTCGAGGGAAGGGCAAGCTTGAGGACTACATTGATTGATAGCTCTAGCCCTACTCGTACGTATGTTTATATTTATTTGTTTTTATGCTGGGTTTTGGGATTATTGAGAGAGATAGGTTGTAGCTTCTTGATATTTTGTGGATCTCAAAGGACATGTATATTTGATATGGTTTCCACTTAGGCATTTTGCTAATAAAACACGAGATGAATTTTCATATTGTTCATTTAAGCTTCCGCTGTTAATTTGAGGTTATATGATATTAACTGAATCAAACTTAATGATGAATTGATCGATAATGGATAAATTGGGCGTGGGACACAACTGGTGGTGACGTGGACAGTTGTGGGCCCGCGTTGTAACGGCCCAAATTAATTAAATCAGGGTTTGTGTTAATCACGAGGATTAACGGGTAATTTGGGCGTTACGTGGATAGCTGGGTTAACTTGAAAATGAATACCCAGGCTTGTATTATGTTATTTGTGCATGTTGTATGTCTATTATTGTGATGGGAAAGTTATTATTATTTATATAAACATCACATGTGTATAAGTTGATGTCGGGCAAGGTTGAGCGCCGGGGTTTCGTGGTGTGAGATCGGGCCAACGCGGTTTCGAAGTTGTAAGACTCGGGTGTTGGGGTTTGATGAGTCAAATAATATAATATGACCCTAATTTAGGGGTTAGTATAATGAAATGTAAATATAACTTTGGGTTAAGTTATATAGTTATTTTGGAACACTAAGGGTGGGACCACCTCGGGGTGCGTGCGGACGCGGGGCAACGAGTGTCGAGTGGTCGGGAGACTAGTATGACCCTATTGATAAATTTTGGGAATTTATTGAGTAGATTTGATAATTTATATAGGCCAAATCAATTGGAGTTGTAAAGTCCTATAGTTTGAAATTTGGATTAATCGGGATCCATTGGATGGTTCTCGAGATGAACAACAGGGTGGCCAATGTCAAGATAGGGTGTTAGTAAGTTGGAGTGACACAGGGTGCACAGTGGCCACATGATTGTCCTCGAGATGTGTGTACACACTTGATGAAAAACCAAGTATATATATATAGGATGATCGGTCAAATGGGGAAGAAAGAGTGGAAATTGAGAGAGAAGATGAGAGAATCGGTGAGAAAGAGGAGGAAGAAGGGATCAAAGCTGGATTAAAGAGTGATTTGTGGCAACAACAACAAGATTCCAAGGTATGATTTATCAAACTTGGGTTGTTTGTGAAATATTGGTGTTGATTTGAAATTTGAGGAAATTCGGATTTGGAGGTATTAAACACTGTATTTTGTTGGGATTTAGTATTTATGAGTTGGTTATAGCATGGATTGTGTAATTGAGCAAGTTTGAGAGGAATTTGGGGATTTTCTAAAAATGGGTTTGAAAATGGAAATTTTTGTAAATTGTGGATTTTGGTGTTTGATTATGGAAATTCATGTTTAAATGGTGTAATTAAGGTGATTGAGGAGTTATGGAAAGATGGAAATTGAATTTATGGGTTTGTGAGTGGTTTGAAGTCAAAAATCTAAATTTGGAAATTTTCTGGCAGCGAGCAATTAGCGCGCTAATTGGAGAAATTAGCGCGCTAATCACGCTGAGTGAAGAGTGATAAGATCAATTAGCGCGCTAATTGATCTCATTAGCGCGCTAATTGTCCTCTGGAACTTAAAAATTTGAAAAATGAAGAAATAAGCCTAAATAACATCATAAACCCATTAATTGACCATTAATCTTCACAAATGAAACCCAGGAAGCTCGAGACAGTAAAAATTAAGTCGGGGAAATTAGTGGATGATCAGACCGAGGGTATTTTTGGGATTGTGAGCGGGGATTGAGGTATGTAAAACCCAATTGAACACCACTATTGCATTTTCTTATTCTATTCATTGAGCTTTATTTCTTTGTCAATCTAAATCCGATTGTGATGGGAACGGTAGCGTTAGGTGGTTTTTGGTGTGTGGGGTTTCTTCTTCTCAAATGTATTTGGTGACTAGGATACTGATCGGGGTCTTTGGAGTAGGGTATGATCGGGCCACTGATCCTAGCTTCATTTGGCGGTATTTATTGCACACCCGATTTGTTTTCTTGGTGTTGGTATTCATGCATTTCCTTTTGAGAGTTACTGCGTTATTTCCTTGATTATTGCATGATTATTTAACACTATTTATTGGTTTCCATTTATGTTCATAAATTGAAATGCCTGGTGGTTTTCCTTGGGATTTTACTTACTGGACTCGTTATCTGGTTTTTGTGATAGCGAGTGCAGATACCGATATCGCCGGGGGTAAGAAGATCTTTGGCGATTATATCTGTCTTGCTAAGCCGAAGCTCGCTAGTACGTATGTTGCTAGTGTATTATGTTGATATTTGTATTACTTTGGGATGAGAGACTACAACCATTTCTATACTTGTATATATATTGGTATAGTTGATCGCCTATATGCAAGTATAGTTGATCGCCTATATGCAAGTATAGATTGAATTAAATAACTTTATATAATGTTTCTTTTATTAAGATAAGACTTCCGCTGTTGCTTATGAATAAATAGCTCTAATTTGAAGATTCTTAGACGATGGATAGAGATATGACGTGGCAGTTACTTCTGGTGCATGAGCTGGAGAAGTAACTGTTAGCACGGGGCGACCCCAGAAATTGGGGCCGCCACACGCGTGGCCTCCCGTGGCGGACCAATGTGGAAATTGGGGCCGCCACAGTGGGACCGTCCCCAGTCACGGCAGATCGAAGGCGTCGACACCGCTGGCCAGAGGTAACTCACTTTCAAGGTGAAGACCGTGATGGGGTGTGTGTTGTATAGGGCTTTGGTGAAAACGATTTGGGGTGTGGTGTAGGTGTGGTGTACGTGATTATGTGTGAATGTGACTGGTGGGGTGCACGATGGGGAGTGTGAGGTGGGCAGTTTGGCAGTGGGATGATGTGTGTATGTCCATGCATGTGTGTATGCATGAGCATGCATGTGTATGCATGTGTATGTATGTGAAACGATTTTGGGAGGGTGTATGTGTGGGGTGTACATCTCACTGTGTGTACACCATAATGGGGTGTACACAACTGTGTGTGTACACTACAGTGGGGTGTACACAACAGTTGTGTGTGTGTGCATTGTGAGAATCAACTAGTGTGTGTGTGGGTAATTTAGATGTGTTGGTTGTATGATTCGGTTGTGTTGTGTGTGTATGGGGTGCATACAACAATGGGGTGCACACAATAGTGGGGTATTGTGTGCACATATCAGTGGGATGCATGCAATGTGTGGGTGTGTACACCACAGTTGGGGTGTGTGGTGTATCAAATGTGGGGTGTGTGTATTATTGTATGTTTGTGAATAAATGAAAAGGATGATAGGTATGGACACTATTTTAAAATGACTACGGGCTTGTGTTAAGGCCCAATAAGGGCCCAATACACTCATTATAATAAGGATCTATAATTAATTATGAATGGTGTGTATATGGGTTGTGTAGAGCCCAATAAGAACTTAATACAATGGGTACAACTTGAAGCCCAAAACAAAGGCATAAAATATAAGAATGAACATATGTACCTAGGCTCAATAAGTGTCCACACAAAAGGCTTACTTAGGTGAGTATAAGCTTGATAAATGAGCCCAGCAAGAGCCCAAAGAGAGTTATGTTTTGTAAAAAGAGTAATAACCATATAGATGAATTGATACACAAGGATTTGAATTGCCTAAACAAACCATCGTAAAACCAATTTATAAATACTCACCGTAAGACTAAATATAAAGACTTAAACTAATATTTGGGACTTAAATCCTTATCAGGCAGTCAGGAAATCGCGGGAGACGTGTTAGAGTCTTGGAATTTGTTTTGCAGGTCGCGATAGTTCAGGTAAGTACACTTGCCTTAAAAGCTTATGTACGATTTGTAAGCCAGTAAGAAAATGTCATGTGATTCATTATCTTTTATTCTATTTCGTTATGCTATATTGTTGGTATTCCATTCCATTCCTTGTTGTATGTTCTTGGCGTAAGTGTTTCGTCTCGAAAGTACTAGGACCTGCACTAGAAGGATAAAACGTGGGCATTCGTGCGCACGAGTGTATGACCACCCTTAGTGACCGTGTGACACCGAGTACCGGGTGGGTGGGTTAGAGTCCTTCCCGTCATAGCTGTGCCTTCGCTTGTGTCGATGCCGGGAAGACCTCGCGAGGTCTTCGCCGTTATGCTATGATTTAGACCACTTATGGGCCTCTTTTGATTCCTTAGAACACACTTGACTTTCGATTGATATCTATTAGTCTGTTTATCATGCACCTTGTTTATTTAAATTCTTGTCTTTTTATTACCGCATGATATTTAGACTGCTTTACTTGTTGTACCATGAATTACTGTTATCTTCTTCTGGCATTACATTCGATTTTCTCCAGTTGCTCACTGTCTAGTTTGTGACGGTGGGTGCAGATAGAGCAGAGTGCAGTAGAGGCAAGGAGCCCTGCTTAGGAGACTTTTGTGAGGATTAGTAGCCGGACTTGGAGACTATTTTGTAGGTTTCCTTATATTTTGCTTTTATGTATATCGTTTCATATATATATGCTTTGAGATTATTGAACTTGGAAATTTTGATGAGATTGGTATCATGTACCTTTGCATTTCGAATTGTACATGAATACCCGGGGTTTTTCACATTTATAGAATTCCTAATTTCCCTTTGATTGAGTTATTTCCCCTTGTTCTTTATTGTTTAGTCTTCCGTTGTGTATTAGTGCAATAACTCTTTCATAAATTACTAAATTGATTAAATCAAAGGCTGACTAGGCCCGTCAGGTTGCTAAGTGATGACTTAGGGTCTACACGGGTCTAGGCCGGGCGTACCCAATTGCACGGGGAAATTGGGGCCATCACATTTATGATGTCATTGCAGACGTAGAAGCCAGTGGGGATGTTCGCAGGTCCTACAGCGAGGCCGGAGCACGCCCATATTAGGTATATATTCTGTTTTGTGTGCTCTTGTTGTGAAGTTGCAATATATATTCAAGTTAGTTAAGTTGCATTGCAATATGTGTGTTTATATTGTTTATTGACGAGTGAGATGGTGTAACACATTTTCGCCACGACTGGCACATAGGCGCGTGGACCGGGTGGCGAATAATTATCACACTAGGATGGAGGACTAGTTACACACAATAAATGATAAAATACATTAAATAATTAATATAAAATGATGTTGAGGCGGTTGGTATTGTCGTTGTGCGCGAACGGCACAAGTCGATGTTCGGAGTCGGGTATTATAACGCCCGATATGCATATAATTGGTGCCATATGGATAGGGTAAAAGAGAACCATATGGGTCAGTTTTGGCATGTTGTGGAGGACCTTTTAACCTCATCCAGGCCATCAAAAAAGTCTTGAGATTGGGGTGTGAGTTGAGATGAAGATATATATATATATGTTGATTTTTCCATCATTTTGACCACTTTCTCTCTCCCTTCTCATTGTTGGATGAAAATGAGAGAACTTGTGAGGGTTTTAAGTGTTTGACATGATCATTTATGGAACTTGTGGGTGTTGGATCAACAAACAAAGGTTAGATCCTTATTCCCCTCTACTTTCTCTATGTTTTGGCACCATTTTTGTAGGTTTTCATAGTGTTTTGAATATGGGGTGTATACCCGCTATTATGGTGTTGGTTTTGGAGTTATGAGTATAGTGATTGATATTGTTGTTTTGGTGTTTGAAGTAAAGAAACCAGTTCTGGACTGTTGGAATTTTTGGGCGCAGACTGCCCAACGCGCTGGCAGTTCTAGGGAGATAATGATGACTGCCCAACATGTTGGGCATTCTCTCCAGCGCGCTGAGTGCAGGACAGAGGCCAATTTTAAGGTTGTTTTGGGTATTTTGACCCTACCACATATCTAATTAAATGATAATACACTAAACACAGTAAAATGAATTAGGTGAACATAGTCAGGTATCAGGCACGTATTCCGAGGCAAGAACGGGATCGAACGGGATGGATACCGGATAATTGGAGTGCGGTTTGAGGTGTGTGGTATCCCAACTAAAATTCACCTTTGTACTTATTGCTTGATATTTGAATTATGTTCAATTTATTCAATACTTTTATTTCCCGATTGTTGCTTTACGGTGGTTGTGTTTATTCCCATTCGGTGTGTATTCATTGTGGGGCATAGGGTCCACTAGGCCATAGCATATGTTCTAGTCATGTGTCGGTGAATATGCTACTCGGGTGTGCTAGGCAAGTGTGGGTGTGCCTTGAGTCTACGCCGACCACCTAGAGAGTCCAGGGTCACCCATTTGATTGTGCACACACTTTGTTTTCTCTACTATTCATATTCATGTGATGATTTTCCACAGTTATCTGTATTCTTTTGTTCCACATATTTATTTATAGTATTTTGATTCCAAAAATTTTACTTATGTATTTATTTGATGAATTTCCTTGGGATTACTCACTCTAGACTCATCATCTGCCTTTTTGTGATGACTTGAGTGTAGATACTGGTACGAGTAGAGAGAAGGGTAAGCTTGAGGATTATTTATGACTGGCTACGATTTGCCTAACTCGTATAGGTCTGAGACTCATCAAGTAATGTCGGTTGGAGTATACCGAGACTTCTTGACGAGTCTCGACACCCTAAAACCAAAACTTATTCAATCGAAACTTAACTTAAAAAATGGTGTGTTGGTCACCATACACCGAGACTAGTTGATAGGACTCGGTCTTGTTTAATTGACAATATCGAGTCTGACCTCACCACCATAAAAGTTGAAAAAAATCACAAAAAACAACAACAAATCTTCAAATGTAAACCCTAAGTTGTGTAGAAGCTTCACCATAACCAAATCGATCTGCATGAAGACGACGAAGTTGTTCCCCAACAAAGTGAGAGTAAAGATTTACGAAAGAGAAAAAGTAGGGAAAACCGGAGTCTGACTTAGGGTTTTGGAGATTTCAACAAGGGAGTGGGAACTATGGGAGGGTGCGTGACGGATTCGAAAAAGAGGTGGGGGGTACATCGCTTGGGAAGTTTTGACGAATTGAGGTGGGGTGCTCACAAAGGGTATTTTCGCCATTTCACCTTCAATTTTTGGGTGCCCTCACTAAATTAGTTGGTGCCCTCAACAACGGGGTGCCCTCAATAAATGGTGGAGTGCCCATTGCGTGCCTCTTATTTAAATACACTATAATATTTCTTCAAAAAAACGCTGATTTTTTATTTCCTTTTTTGCTACACGTTGAATGTTTCCTTTAAAAACCTAATATGTTTTTCTTTTTTCTTTTAAATTTAATAACTAAACTGTATTTCTAAAAAAAAAAAATGTATCACGATACAACTCATCGCTCAACACACGCGAGCCATTCACTTTCGACTTAACACCGACGCGAGCATTTGCGCTCATCTTAGAAAAATGATAATCTAACACACTTTGGGTGCACACTTAGGATGTACATTTTATCTTTTAATTTATTTATGGTATTTTATTAGATGTAGGCCCACATCTTGGAAGATAAGAAATAGCCATAAATAGATTAATAGACAAAATGTGCCCTCCACGTGTCCGCCCAAAGTAAGTGTGATAGATTATCATTTTCTTTCGTCTTAACACCGACGCAGCGCATTCTATAAAACGGCAGGCACACACACTTGAGGGGTTTGGTACGGTTTTACATTCTCGGACTTCTGGAGCGCAAAGCCACAACTCGCAGGAGCCATGGGAGCTCTCCAAGAGTACGTTCATCTCTTCTTCTTCTTCTCCTCCTCTTCAATCTATTCAGCAATGTCGTTCATTTGATTCTAGGGTTTGATTTCTGTCTTGTTACATGTCGGTCGGATTACGCAGAGACTCCATCGACAAGCAATCCCTCGCACCTCCCATGGAATCGGCCGTCGACAAGTTCCGACTTGTTCCAGAGTTTCTAAAGGTTCGAAATATCTTCGCCGAGCTTCGCTTTCGCAGTTTCGCGCTGTCGATGAATCATGAATTCACGGTTTGGATGTTTTGGCATCACAGGTGCGAGGTCTGGTGAAGCAGCACTTGGACTCGTTCAATTACTTCGTCAACACTGGGATCAGGAAGATCGTACGTGCGAATAACATCATCAAGTCCAGTATCGATCCTGGCGTTTATCTCATGTAATGAAAATTTTCGCTATAAAACGTTTAAGGCTTTTGATTTTGTTGTCGTCGACGTTGTTTTTCTCTAATTTAGATTATGAATGGTTTGTTGTTGCATTCAATTTTCGTTTTTTCTATGTTGTTTTCAATGGTTTAGGTATACAGATGTGAGAGTTGGGAAGCCTACCGTGACAAGCGATCATGTGACAACTGAGCTCACGCCTCAACAGTGTCGACTCACTGATACGACGTACTGTGTATTTTCCTGTTTCCTAGTTGATTAAATGTTGTGTTTGTTGATGTTTGAATTTGTGAGGACAGCTTGATATTTTTCAAGTAATAAAAAGATTTTGCCCCCCTAAACTATGCATGGTATTAGGGAAAAGTTACATTGCAAGGTGGGGGAAGGATTAGCATTTTAGACTTGTGGTGGAAATTAATTGAAGTTGCCTGATTGCTAGATTAGGTTGTTTCGCGCCTTATTTTAAACCAATTTTTGGGATTTGAAGGTTTTCCATTCCCAGTGTTGATTATTGTGCCTCTCATCTCATTCTAGTTGGGTCTTGAGGTGCATTTTTGAAAAGTTTTGCCTGTGGAGTTAGCGGACCACAATAAACTTTCTGAAAGAGGGGATAAATTCCGTGTTAATAGTGTAAGATTTAACGCAATTCAACATTCCATAAGAGCAGAGAACTTTTACTGAACAATCATGTCAATCATTCCTCACTAATTTATAAATTTACATTCTCTGTGTATTTGCATTTTAGGTTCATCAGGTACTATTTTGCTGCATATTCAGATGATTCCAAATTCCTCATTAATTTATATGTACATGCTATATGTTGCCTTTCTTGCAGTTATTCTGCTCCTATAATGGTCAGTATAAAGTACACCAAAGGAAGCCATGGTGATATAACAGAACTTACAAAGGTGTTGTATTTATTTCAGCTTAAAGATGATGAAATTTGATTTGTTTAATTAAGAATTTGTTTACAGTATGTGTCGTACAAACCATTTATTTGTTTTTTCATCGTCATAGAAAGATGTTATGATTGGACGGTTGCCTATAATGTTGCGGAGTCGTTGCTGTGTTTTAAATTTGAGGGATGAAGCTGAATTGGCTAGGCTTGGTATGTTAATTTAGATGCCTGCTATTTTTTTTTTCCCTTTTACTTAATCATAGAAGTGTTAGAAGTTGGGAGAACCTTATTAGATAGTGTTCAACATCCCATTCAATTTGATTCACTGTGTTATTGTCTACTATAGGGGAATGTCCACTGGATCCAGGCGGCTATTTCGTCGTCAAGGGAACTGAGAAGGTAACTTGCGACTAATTGTGAAAAAAAAAAAACTTGCGACGACAAGTAGTAATAATATTGTTTTCATAATTATCACCTGTAAGGCCGTACCTGCATTTTATAGTTGGCCATTGTTTCTGTTTGTGTGTTTTTCTCTTATAAATTTCATTTTTTGTTCTTAAAGACCTTTCTTTTTGGCGAGTCTGCTGTTAGATTCGAACAATTCAATTCCTTGTATTGAATCCTAGTAACCACGAATCTTGATTCTTTATAATTCATGATCCAGATCTCGTATGACTCAATGATTCATGATCCGAACCTCATACGATTAAGTGATTCACAACAATCTAGGATTTTTTCCTCTTCTTTTTAATTTTTTTTGGTAGTTTCTTTTTAGTTTTTAAGGTTCACTAATTTCACTCTTTTAATATTTCTAGATAGTTTTTTTTAGCATTCTTGCACTTTTTATAGTGATCATTATTGCAATTTCAATTTTTTACGTTTTGTGACATCTCTCACAATTTGTATATGGTTTTTAACATTGTTGGCTTTTTGATACCAATCATATATTTCAATTCAATTTCTACATTAATGGCACCTCTTTCAATTTTTCTTTTATTAATCATGGACCTACCTTATTATAAATAACAATATGATGGGAAAAATAAATTTCTATATGATTCACTATGGTATCTTGAATCCTATGATTCAACGACTTGAATTCCGATTCGATGCGGTCGAGTCTTGAGCGATTCACTTCCAATTCATGATTTTGACAACTTTGGGCGAGTCATTTATCTTTTGGACCATATTTTAGGTGATTATTATAGACACTGGGCATTAAGTTCTTTTGCATCAGCTATCTTCATATATATTGCTGTTGTTTTACATCCAACTGGTTCCCTTAAGTTATTTTCAAACAAAGTTGACTAGCTACCATGAGTAATGCGTTGCTATTGGCCAAGACATCATTTTGTGTATTTAACATGTTGTGGAAATAGAATATGACAAAGCCCTAGCCTCCTAGGAGAAAGGCAGACTGAAAAAGTTATGAAATTTTGGGACCAATAATAAATTTTTGATACTTTACTTTGGTGAGGGATCTTGATTAGGAGATGACCTTTACTTGGTTCTTACAAACTTTATCTTCTTGTCCATACATTTCTTAAATGTTTGCAATCTTTGATTTCCTATCAAAACTACTAAATGTAACTGTGTGATTTGGGATTATTCTTTAAGCGTTAATGATAAACTGACAACATGAAGGCATGCCTTGAAAGTTGACAAGAATAAAGGTTACTTATTTGTGATTTGGTCGATGTGGCTCAAATCTAAATATCGCTGCTCCACCATGTGGAGGTCAGGGTTTGTATATTGGTGATTGATCCCTTCCTTAGACCTTGCGATATTGTGACTTGTGAGCCACCACTTTGGTTTAGCCATTCTTGTTTTTCTCCTGTTACCTTATTATTTCCCTTGAGCATTATTTTGTAATTTCGTACCATTTCCCTCCTGGGTTTTAATCTTGGATGTTGCAGGAATGACACCCCCCAAAATCACACCGGAATGCACATCACTTCCAATCCGCCGGCTGTTTTGACCTCAGGATGCGAGCTTACGCATCTCGAGATTCAAAACATGTTGGATTTTTTTGGGGGGGTGTGTGCATTTCGGTGTGCGTTCTAGTGGTGTCACTCTAGCATTTTCATTTAATCTTTTCCAATTTGTAATTTTCAATTTAATATTTGCTTACTGGTATATCTATTGATTTTTTGTAGGTGATTCTAATCCAGGAACAACTTTCCAAGAACAGAATAATTATTGAGAAAGATAGCAAGGGACAGTAAGTTATATGTTAGTATTGTTTTTGGTTCATGCTTTTCTTCTTTATTTTTTGGGCTAGCTATTTCATGTTAGTTGCATGAAACGGACCTCAGCTTTGCCCGTGTATGAAATGGGTATGCCATGGTGATCACTGTCATGGAATTGTTGCCAATATAAGTGAAAACACGAGATGCTATGAACTTTTCTTTCTCACTTGTAAATGGATTTGGGGTTGATGAAGAATTTGAAATATTATTGGAGGCTCAGAGCACAATCATCTTGTTGAAGTTTGAGGGAGGATTCTATATCAATGTAGATTTTTAATTCAAATTCTTCGTTTTTTTGAGCTGAATATCCAAATAATTTAGGTGAGATGAAATATGCTTGTTTGCCAACAATTAGGTAAGCTGATGGAGTGAAGGCAAGCATAAACTATATGCTTAAAATGTAGTGCTTCATTTGTACTTGGAAGAGACAAAGCCCCGATCTTATGGTGTCTCCAAGACTAAAACAAGAGTTGTGGTAGCTTGTGAGGTCGAGCTGGTGTTTTTCTAAAGGATAACTCTGATTTTTTTTTTTGTTATAGTGATGCTAGTGGTTTAAGGGTAGGGGACATGATTGAAGAATTTAGGAGACATTTGCTTGTGTGGAAGGTATTGGATGATCAACAATTGGCTTGTTTGTAATGCGATATTTGGCTAGTCATTCATTTTGTATGACGCATGCATACTTAGATTGGTGATGATGGCATCCAATTGCAGAATTAAAGAGGATATTAGCACTCAAAGGTGAGCAAATGATAGATTTGGAGAAGCTAATGACTCATAATTTTTAATCCAATTAGAAGAAAACAATCAAACAATTAATCAACCCCCTAGAATGTTGAATCTTATCCCCTCTTTAAGCTGGTACCATTGAAAACTGTTACGGTTGTGCTCAGACGCGTCCAAAGAGGGGGTTGCCTCTGGTAAACTTTATTGATATAGGAAGAGAAAAACGGGGTTACACCGATGAGGGAGGGAGAGACTCTCTACTCCACAAATCGCCTATAGAGGAATCCTCTCCACCAGACTCTAAGTCTCCACAAACGTTCAAATGACAAGATGAACACTGTATAAACCGACTCATGTTTATATACTCCTAGTTACAATATTTGACTCACTAGGAACCCACTGAACTCAATGTAAACTCACTGGATTGACTCACTAACTTGGACTCACTTAACTCGGTCTGCAACCTCGATCTGATGCATCTCCCTGCCTGGTTCGATGTCCTTGCGACGTTTCCTGGAGTAGAACTTCTTGATTGGGAGCCCATGAATTGTAACAGTACTTCCCCCCTGGAGAACCACCTTGTCCTCAAGGTGGAAAGCCGGAAAAGACTTTCACATGTTTCACCAATTCCCATGTCGCTTCTGCGTCAGGAAGGCCAACCCATTTGATCAACACAATCGATCCTACGACAGATGATGCGTAAGCCAACACATTCTCCAGTTCGGTGGGCAGCGACAATGACTCCGAAGGAAAAGACGACAGTGTTGTAGATGTGGTGTGCTCGCCCAATACCCGCTGCAGTTGAGACACGTGAAACACCAGGTGAATAGATGAAGCGGAAAGTTGGAACTTGTAGGCAACTGGGCCTACCCGGTTAAGGATTGCGAAGGACCCATAGAACTTGGGGCTGAGCTTGGTATTGGAACGTCGAGCCACGAAGTGTTGGCGGTATGGCCTCAACTTCACATAAACCTGGTCGACCATCTGCAGATTCATTTCGCATCTGCCCTGGTCCGCTTGCTGTTTCATCCTGTTCTGCGCTAACACCAGCTGATCGCGTAATTCGGCCAAAGCGAGAGCATCCAAATCTGCCGTGGTGGTGGAGGAATTAGTGCCATAACGCAGTAATGGGGGAGGTTCTTGGCCATACACGACCTTAAATGGGGAGCATTGTAAGGAAGAATGGAATGAGGTGTTGTACCAATATTCTGCCCACGACAGCCACTTCGACCACTCCTTAGGGTGCTGATTTATGAAACAACGGAAGTACGTTTCCAAGCAACGATAGACCACTTTGCTTTGTCTTCTGATTGGGGATGGTATGCCGAGCTACGATTGAGTTGAGTACTCTGCAATCGAAAAAGTTCACACCAGAACTTGCTAAGAAATACTTTGTCCCTGTCCGACACAATGCTCAGGGGAAAGCCGTGTAAACGCACCACACCTTTTAAGAATTCCTCAGCCACTGTCTTGGCGATGAATGGGTGTTTCAGGGGCAAAATATGACTGTATTTGTTGAAGCGGTCCACCACGACGAAGATCGAATTCCAACCCGCTGAGGAGGGCAGCCCTTCGATAAAGTCCATGGAGATATGCTCCCAGATAGCAGAGGGGATTGGAAGGGGTTGGAGGAGCCCACCTGGGGATAAGGTTTCGTATTTGTTGCGCTGGCAGACGTCATATGTCGCTTACAAATTGCTTCACATCATTGCGTAACCCCACCCAATACAGTTCGCCGGCGAAACGTTTGTAGGTTTTGAGGAAATCGCCATGACCCCCGATTGGGCTGGAGTGAAACTCGGTTAGGACTTGGGGCTTCAAGGCAGAAGATGCGGATAGCACCAATCGATCATCAAAGTGAAGCTGGCCTTGAAAGAAAGACCACCCTGGAGGCACCTCCTCGCCGTGCAACTTCTAAAATAGTGGTTGAAGGAATGGATCAGACATCACCTCTTCATGGATCGCGATATTATTGAGGGAGGAAAGCAGGGAAACCGCATTCAACTCTGAGTGGAAAGGGAATCTGGATAAAGCATCCGCAGCCACGTTGGATACCCCTGGCTTATGCTGAATTTCAAACTGATACCCCATAAGTTTGAACAACCAGCGTTGGTATTCAGGAGCGACCACCCACTGTTCCATTAGGAATTTGAGGCTCCGGTGGTCACTGCGCACAATAAAATGACGACCGAGTAAGTAGTGGCGCCATTTCTGCACAGCGAGAACAATGGCCATTAATTCGCGTTCATTGGCAGAATGACAACGAGCTCGAGCCGATAAAGCTTGACTGAAGAAGGCGACTAGTCAATCATGCTGAGACAAAACAACACCTACGCCGAATCCTGATGCATCTGTTTCCAGGATAAAAGGGGCCTCAAAATCCGACAGTGCCAGTACAGGGACTTCCACCATGGCTTGTTTGAGCTGCTGAACAACCAAGGTGGCTGCATCAGTCCAGGCGAACGCATCTTTGCGCAGTAGCTGTGTTAACGGAGCAACGATCTTCCCATAGTTACGTACAAATCGTCTGTAGTAGCTTGTCAGACTGAGGAAGCCTCACAGTTCCTTCGGTGAAGTTGGGATAGGCCAGTTCGCCATTGCCCGAACTTTTCCTGGATCAGCCATCACTCCGTCACCGGATATGATATGGCCCAAATAATTAAGCTGAGAAATCACGAAACAACACTTCTTAAGGTTAACAAATGAGGAATGATGCTTAAGTATGTAAAGGACCTGGTGGAGTTGGACGATATGGTCATCCATGGAGGAGCTATAAACCAAGATGTCATCAAAGAAGACCAACACACACTTGCGAATCAAGCCCTTGAAAATCGAATTCATTAAAGACTGGAAAGTAGCGGGGGCGTTGGTAAGCCCAAAAGGCATTACAAGGAATTCATAATGCTCGTTGAGAGTGCGAAACGCAGTTTTGGGCACATCCTGAGGGCGAACGCGGTTTTGGGCACATCCTGAGGGCGAACTCGGATTTGGATGCGCGAGTCCACTACTTGCAACATGTTAGAAGAACCAAGCTGTTCCACATTGCATAACTCAATAAGGAAACAAGCTACATCACCTTCCCAAGAACGCTTGACTGAATTGCATGAGACCAATGCTCTATGTAAATTGGGTCCCCTCGGATGGTGTGTGATCTGCCTTCAGACGCAAAGGTAATCAAAAGGTTTGGCCAATCGGTAGTTGTCACTCCCAACGAGAAAAGCCATTTCATCCCCAAGATGACGTCGCAACACTTAACTGACATCGGAAAGAAATCCTCCACCACCGAGATACCTTGGAACTTCACAGTCACGCCTTTACAGATACCTGATCGTCAGGCGTTATGACTATCGCCCACCAATACCCCATACGAAGACGTAGGTCGTACTGGGATCCCCAGTTTACGTATCAGATCATCCGACAGGAAGTTGTGGGATACCCCGCAATCGATGAGGATAACAACATCAGCCCCAGCTAGAGATCCCTGTACCTTGATTGTATGGGGACCTGGGAAACCCTCCACCGTCTGATTAGAAAGTTCAATGACAGCCAGATTGAGTTGCTCTTCACTCTCCTCCCCCGTGCTGACCTCAATGCTATCCCCTACGTCGTCGTCGACCAGCATCACATTGAGTTCGCACCGTTTACAACGATGGTCCACGAACCATTTGTCGTCGCAACGATAGCAAAGTCCTTTGCTACGCCGCATCTGTGCCTCTGCGTCGGTCAATCTCTTCACCCGTGGTGGGGATGGAATAGGTGTTGCTCCCGTGGAGGTTGTTGGGATTGTGGATGAAGAGGAAGAGATAGTGGACCCTTTTGTTGCTGTTGGGCTTCCCGCTGAGAGGCTTTTGTACTGGGCCCCACCTGGCTCTCTAGTTGGGCTGGTTAAGGTATGGGAAACCCATCCTTTGGATTTGGGCTCGGGCGAAATGGATAAACCCATTTTGGTGGTTGTATGAGCTAGGCTTCCCTTGGGTAACAGGCCCAATGTTTCCAACCCAACAATCTTGGTCTCGATCCACTCGGCACGGTCGACTGTGTCCCACATTGATTGCGGCGGATCGGCGAGCAGTTCCAGCCGGATACGTTCCTGCAGTCCATTTATGAAGACCGCCATCTTATGCTTCTCCGATAATGTCGCCCCGAAATGTAAGGAAAGTAGCTCAAAACGCTGACGGTAAGCCGATACTATGGTCTCTTGCCGGACGGCAAAGAATTTTTGACACAACTCTAATGGACGAGCTCCCTTGAACCGCCGACACAGTTCCAGTTTCAGATCTGACCATGTGGTGAACGGATGCTCCTGCTCCTCGACTTGTAGCTAGATCTGGGTAGCCCCCACCAGACAAATCCGTGTTGCTCGTAACTCCGATGATTCTGACATCTCGTGCAAGGCAAAATAATGCTCGGCTTGATTTAGCCATACGATGAGATCTTCCCCGTCGCAGGTGGGCATCTTAATCTTCTTGACTTCCGGACCGCCGCGGTAGGGTGGTAGATCTGGTATTGCGACACTTAAACACCCCCGATCTGCAAGGTTTGGAGCTGAAGAACCGTGGACCAACTTGGGAGTCGATAGATCTAACAGATCTGGTGCTCACGACGCACGATTGTCGCCGTTGTGCGATGTTGGACCAGATCCCCCTGGATCTGGCGCTGCTGGCTGCATCAGATCCTGTGCCTGGGCAAAGAACGACTCCAGCTTCAACGACAGGCCTCGTATCTCCGACTTGACCTCCGTCATCTCAGATCGAACTTTCGATCGGAGTCCTTCAATCTTCTCTGTCGTATCCGTAACCGTAGTTTCTAATGTTTCCACCTGAGGGTCGACTTTTGGTGCCATCGAGTTGCGGATGCTCTGATACCACTGTAACGGTTGAGCTCAGACGCGTCCAAAGAGGGGGTCGCCTCCGGTAAACTTTATTGATATAGGAAGAGAAAAACGGGGTTACACCAATGAGGGAGGGAGAGACTCTCTCTACTCCACAAATCGCCCATAGAGGAATCCTCTCCACCAGACTCTAGGTCTCCACAAACGTTGAAATGACAAGCTGAACACTGTATAGACCGACTCAAGTTTATATACTCCTAGTTACAATATTTGACTCACTAGGAACTCACTGAACTCAATGTAAACTCACTTGACTGACTCACTAACTCGGACTCACTTAACTCGGTCTGCAACCTCGATCTGATGCATGTCCCTGCCTGATCAGATGTCCTTGCGGCGTTTCCTGGAATAGAACTTCTTGATTGGGAGCCCATGGATCGTAACAAAAACGTACTAAAGCAACTCAATAATGTGCTATGAGATTCTAGTATCCTACTAAGAAATTGGAGACACAAACACTATCTCTCTTCCTAAAGTGAATTCACCCTTGTGTAGACATTGTTGGAATTTTCTAAGCGTGTAATGTTTAACATTAACCATATAAGAAGATAACTCGAGAACAAGAATAAGTTAATATTTTGAGTTATCTTCCCAATCATTTTAATAGGACCAGTTTACAAGGGTCTAATTGTTACAATCTCAAACGGTCACATACTTTGTCGCATTTCTGCAGCTCTGCTCCTAGAATACTGGTGTCTAGAGTCAATTAATTCTTCCTGGCAAAATGCATGATCTCGAACTCATAGTTAGCTTGTTTTTCATGACACATTTGTACACCTATTTGTTCTTTGATCTCCTTTCACACTCACTTTTTATTAGCACCTAATAGAAAATGCATTTTATATTTGTTTCATTTATTTATTTATTTTTAATATCATAAAATTTACTCCATTGGGCAGCAGCTGTCAGTTGTAAAGGAAACGACAATGTGGCTCACTGTCATGTTTATTCTTTTGTCTTAGTAGTTTATAGCTTTCTATGGCATATTTTGTTTCTTACCTCTTTACTCTTATGTGAAATTCGTTGTGTTTTACGATTATTTGATTTTACAAATGTTTGAAATGGGCTTCAACTTCTTTATCAGTTTGTCTGCTTCAGTTACCAGTAGCACAGAGACATTCAAAACCAAAACAACGTTTATCCTTGACAAAGAGAAGATCCGAGTTGTGCTTAATCAATTCATCAAGCCGGTGCATGACTCAATCTTTTATTTTATTTTTATTATTATATGTTGTTCTTAAATATAAATGCAAGTTTTTTCTTTGTTGGGAGAGGGACCACTGGTTTTACTAGGGTCTTGTGATGTGTTGTGTTGTAGATTCCAGTCATGGTGATCATGAAGGCTATGGGAATGGAAAGTGACCAAGAGGTAGTTCAGATGATTGGTAGAGATCCTCGATATGGTGCCTTGCTGTTGCCATCTATCCAGGTGAAGTTAGATTGATCAATGATAGAAATTGTCTATGTAGATCAGATGGGGTAAAGAATAGAAAGCGTGCAATTGAATTAATAGGCACTTTCTGAGTGTTCATTATTTCTCTTGAGCTATTTATAAAAAAATTAATTTTGGATTGAGGTTTTGTGTAAAAATTTACTTAAACATGTAAGTTCTGTTGTGACTATGATATTTTATGTCCTATGAATAATTGAGAGATAAAATTTGGATCTTGAGGCGGGTTCAGATTAATTTAAGTTGAATGGTTTTTTACTTTTTCTTTTAACCGTAAACAAGAATGGTTTTTTACTTTATAGATGAGCTAGGTTTGCTGGTGCTAGTTCTTGTTTTCACACTAATGCACGTACAAAATTTCCTCTGCCAAACCAAGAAAATGAAGAAAAAACCTTGAAAGAAGAAATGTTTTTGATACCGAAACTAGAGAATATTTATTAATAATAATCCTAAACAAAGCTTTAGCTTCTTGTTTATATATTATATGGGCTGTTGAAACACTTTTTTGTCATTGCCAATATAGAAACTGAAAGGATTGGTTTTTCAAAAGCAGTGCCCTTTGTTAAAATCTTGTTGAATTGTGCAATTTTCGTTCTTGGTTTTTATTTCAAAGGCAAGGAGGTATCAAGTATCAATTATGACTAGTTTCATCTGGGGCAACTTCTGATGTTCATATCGATCATTATACTCCTTTGCTTTTGCACTAGTAGACTTCGCACAGTAACGCTCCAGTTCTATATCTTTTGTTCCATGCTATTTTTACCCTGAATTGCATGCGATGGAAACTTGTTTCTTTATTGCATGAAGGCAAACCCATCATTTGGTCCCTGAACTTTGTGTTTTTTTTATGCTATAGGTCCTTAGACTTTTATTACTACATATTTGGTCCTTGAACTTTCACAAAGATCTACATTTAGTCCTTCCACCATTTAAAGTGTTAAATTATGCCAATGTTGGCAACAAACTGCGTGACTAGTCAAGAAGAGTAAAATGGTTTATATTACTGAACTAGACGACTCGCATCGACCAAAAAAAGCCGATTTTTTTTTTAATTTCCCCCAAAAACATAAAAACCTCAAAGTTCAGGGACCTAAAGCATAAAACTCAAAAGTTTAGGGGCCAAATGTACAACAATGAAAGTTTGGGGACCAAATGTACATTATTGAAAGTTCAGGGACCAATGGCATAAAAGACTCAAAGTTGAAGGGCCAAAAAATGCGTTTTGTCTTGCATGAAATCTGCAAAATGTTTCACATCATGGAAGATACTAAATTTTATCTTGTATGGCAATTTGTATACCATACAAAATAAGTATTTCCATAGAATTGATGTGAAATTGATGAGTTGTCAAATTCTTTCTTCGAGCTCTCCTTCTGAATTGTTTCAACAGATGATTGAAGTTAATTCACAACTTATTTCAGTAACTTTTTCGTTTAAACTAATGTTTTGCTCATGTTTTTTTTCAAAATTTCTTAGTCAACCCTATGCACGTGCCAATTGATATTGGTGTATTAGTTGAATAGTTTATTCAATTACTTACATTCATTCTTATGTCAGGAATGTGCAGAAGAAAATGTTTATACACAACAACAGGCTTTAGAGTACCTCGAGACAAAGGTGCGTGGTCATGTTACCACATAATGTCAATTTTTTTATATTTTTGTTCAAGTAAACTGAAACGTCGGATTAACCCCGTTCATGAAAACTTGCTATGAACTTTTTAACTTTTTAGCAAGGTATGGATGCTGTTCTACATTGAATGCCGTCATGGTTTGCTGTGAGCTGTTGCACTTGACATTGCCGTCTTGGCTTTGGACATTTAAAATAGTTCTCCTTGTCTACCCCAAAAGAGAATGAATTTGCAGAGTTTTTGCAAATCTAGCATAAACTTCAATTTTCTTGAATTATATCACAATTTTTTCAAAATTTTGCAATTCTAGAAACGACCTTATGAAATTCATTCTTACAATTGTTATAAGATGTAGGGAGCAATCCAAAATCGAAAGAAGAAGTCTTTGCTTGGCACGTTGTAGATGTCTTCTTTTTGTCTTGTTCCGTGAGCCTTTAAGTTATTGATCATGCATCCATCTTCCAATATATTTTCTTGAATTATAGAATTGTGTGCTTGCATCAGAACCAAGTTTGCGTTCAAACAGATCTGAGTAAGTTGTTGAAAAACATTTTTTCTTTTCTACCTCTCTTTGGTAGAAGGTGAAAAATAGGCTATTGTTTATATACTTGAGATAATTGTTCTCAAGTGAATCCTTGTTTTTCTTTTACTAGAGAACAATATCTTCCTGTTAAATCATTATTTTAATCATACGATCTTCTAGAGGGTAATCACTTGATAAAAAGGTATAGGGAAATAAAAGGACAAAATCCCGCAACTAGCTCTTAAGAAAGTCGCTTGTTTGAAACATTATTTGGAAACAATGTCTTAAAATGTCATACTGTCACCCAAATGCAATTTTTGTAGATCAATAGAACTTATTTGTTTTTGTCTTGTTTTTTACTATTATGAAACACTTTGCCTCCAAAAAGAGGAAATACTTGGGTCTTAAACCACGAAATGGAGTTATATTGTCCAAATTTCCAAAATTTGTTGCCATTCTTAATTGGTTAAGGCTCGTGGTCTTTTGCTAAGATATCCAGACTCGTCTATTTTGGGTCTCGTGTCTGTGTCGATACGACTTGACACTGACACGGACACAAAATATGGGTCGGATCCTTGCAATCAACAATGGACTCGCGAGCGTCGTCGTTTCCAAATTTTGCGCAGAGAGAGCGAGGAGAGTGACCATCACATCGACGAAGAGATAGAGTGATAGATAGATAGATAGATAGATAGATAGATAGATAGATAGATAGAGAGTGAGTGTACACTCTAAACTTATCTCTTCTTCTGTTGATTTGGATCTGGATCTTCATCTTTCCTATCTCCTCTCTCTCTCCTCTCTCTCTCCTCTATACGTATTTCTTTCTCTAGATTGATTTTCTTCCTGGACAAACACAAACACTATACACAACTTGTGCACACAAGATATTTTAATGAGTTGTTTGGTTTTGACTTAAAGCATATAGTTTTTATCCGCGTCCGAGCACCCGTGTCCAAATTTTTGGACACATTTAGCTGAGTCCATGAATCTCTTAAATTAGATAATAACCAAGCTCGACCTCTAGACAAGTACCTACACCTGACACCCGTATCTAAGTCCGGGTAACTTAGGTCTTCTGTAAAGTTTTTTTATTTATGGTATGATTACTGCCGTGTGGTCCATGGTTTTAATGGAACATAGTATTTGAGTGCAAGGCATAAATGAACAAATTAGGTGCAATTTTACATCTTAAAGTGGATGGAATGGGTTATTCGGCTACAATACAATTGAGGTGAATGCCGAAAAATCTGCAAACTGTACACTGTCACTTCCTCAGTTCCTCTATCGAGAAGTTGTTTTTCATGAAAAACCATTTGAAATTCTCTTTATCTTTCTCAGAGGGTTTTTTTTGCGCACAATATCTTTTTTCTTCGCTGTTGCATTATTTTTTCTTCTTTCAGAATTTTCCAGTCCTATTTTTTATGCCTACTGGTGGTTATTATGTTGCTTGCAGGTGAAGCGTTTCTCGTTATCATGTGGTCCACTTGAAAAGGTTACCTTCTTTTCTTTTCTGAAAATTGGGGTATTTTAACCTATGCCAGTCATCCTTAACTGTTATGTTTTGTCCATAGGAGGGCCGAGCGCTTAGTATCATTCGTAATGTATTTCTAGCTAATGTTCTTGTAAGTCCTCTTGAAGAATTCTTGAATTACCCTTATGTTTATAATGTCATGCTTATAATCATTTCTCTCTTTTTTTTCTTCACTGTAATGGTCATGCTAAAGGTTCATGATCTTCACTTTCGACCAAAATGCATATATGTTGCTGTAATTTTGAGACGAATGATGGAGGCAGTCTTAAATAAGGATGCAATTGATGACAAGGTAAACCTGATGAATCACAACCTTTTGATTTTCTCTTTTGTTTTCTGTTGCTCTCGTGCCTAACTTCATTCTTTTTCACATATTTAATAAGTCATCACTCAACAATTATGATTTTGTGAAAACTTAGATATATGCGTTTTTGAACTTTGAATAAACTGTGAACCAACAAGCGACTACTCGCTCACTTGACTACACAGCTCAATCTTTTTCTGTCAGATTGATTTCAGGTGGTGACACTGTGAAGGATTTGGGGATATTCCATTTTGAAAGCTAAAATCTAAGGTGTAATACGAACCGATAGCTCGCTCAATAACCCAACAGAAAAAAGCTTGAAAATAGTTAGAAAATGGGCATTACCTAAACTACACACCCTCATTATTTAGAAAATACCAACACTGTGAAATACACTAGTTTCTGAACCAATGTACTAAGCCACAACCTCCTAAAAATCTACGGGCTGAAGTCCAATGAGTTGCCTGCAATCATGATTCTTACCAAGTAAAGTCCTTTATTTGTACCTTTGAAAATGCACCTATCCTTTCCCTACCAAATCTCTTCCGAAATTCCCAGTAAGCCTAGTGCCGATTTCCGTCAAGTGGGTACGATCGTCTCTCACACTCACGATCCTTGGCGTGACATCATTCTTGCAAACAAGAGGGGGTTTTGTGATTGCACTCCTAGACCACATACTCCACAAGGAGACAAAAACTGCAATATAATTGTCAAATTTCTTTTTGTGTGATTGCTTTGAGATTTGGGAGGCGAGGGATAGTGTGTTTTTTCCTACCAGTGGATGTTTTCTTTTTTTTAATTTGTGCTTTTATGTGTATAAATCCTTAGTATAAAGATTTATTATTTATTATTTTTAAACTCTCACCTTCTTGCATACACAGTGGGAAGCAACAAGGAAGGAGTTACATGAAGGGAAACCTCCTCTGCATTGGGTCATGGGTACCACCAAAATATCTTAATCTTAGTTGGCCCCTAAACTAACAATAACCTATACATGTTTCATGTGGAAGGGAAGAAAAATCTCTAAATTGCAAGGCAAAACTCCTAGTGAGAATATTTTTGTCTAATTTGTCTAACTTGCATTATCGTGTCTTAAGAATTAGGGGCATCTGATGTAGGACGTATGAAGCCTTTTCCAAAACATTATAAGCGTAGAAGCAAAGATTGAGTTAGATTAGGAGTTTCTTTCGTGGAGTCCTTGTTAGATTACAAGTTTAGTTTATATTTTGATTAGGATTAGATGTTTTTTGTGTTATTAGAATTAAAAAGTTTTAATTATTTTCGTCACTTTATTTAATGTACTTTTAGAAGGTCATTAGGACTTCAAATTCCTAATTGTATTAGGAGTTTTAGGACCTTAGTCCTCTATATAGGTGTTTAGGTTAAATTTTATGATATAGAACATTGAATAAACTTGATATTTGCTGAAAACTCCTTCTTTCTTCTTCTAATTGATTTCTCTCCTAAATCCCCCCATTAATTTGGTATCAGAGCCTAGGTTCTAGTACTCCCTCTTCTTCCCTTTCTTTCTTTCTCTCTTAAGCAAGAGGTTCTTGCATACTTTCTCTCTCCCGCCCTTCTATTCTTTTCTTTCTCGTTCTGTTCCACTGCATTGTTTGCTGTTCTGTTGCCCTTGCTGTTTCGCTGCTGCTGTGCTGCTGTTTTGCTGCCGCTGTATTCCAGTTCTGAAATCTGCATATTGTTTTGCTGCTGTTTCGTTGCTGTCTTGGTACTGTCGTGCAGTTTTGCACCTGTTTTGGTGAAGTTTTGTGCAGTTGGTGCTGTTTTAGTACTGTTTACTACTGCTTCAACGTACTGGTTTGCAGTTTTGTCTGCTGAATTTCTCGGTGTTGTCATCCCTAATTTGCTTGCTCAACAAGTAATCAAAAGCTCAAGTTTTCCAAGATTATAGTATCATGTATAGAAGACGTTATCGTCGATATTCTTATTATGACTACAAGAAAGATGTTTGGAGTGAAGATGAGCCACCATATTGGGATTATAATAGGGGATATACTTTGATGAGAAAGCCTTTCGAGGGTGTAAGCTAAATCATTATGATTACGATGCTTATGATGGTTATGATGATGATTTGAATGATGAACCATATTATTTGGATTTTGTGCAGAGATCTACTTCAACTAGGAGACACAATCCAAGACGTAGTCTATACCATGATGAATTTGATTACGGTGGTTATGATAATAGGAAGTTTGAAGCATATGATTCAAGATCCTCTTCTAGGCAAGCTACCAAGTCAAGTTACATCTCCAATAGGCAAGTTTCAGAGGATGAGAGTTTTAGAAGCAATACATAGTTACAAATGAAATTTGATTCATTGATGAAAGATGTACAAGAAATTCGACAAATTTTTGATTGTTGTGATGATGAATGTACTTTTATCAAAGATTGGATCATGAATCGTTATTCATCAAGATCAAAGGAAGAAGATCCCATGGTAAATCCTATTGAGAGTCCACATGAAGAACTTATTGTGGATGATCATGAAGTTTTGCCTAAGGAGTTGGAGATCACTGGTCAATATGTCGTTCAAGATAATTCAAGTGAAGTTACTCAATGCGATGAGACATGATAAATTTGTGCATGAAGACTTGAAGGCTCTTCTACCCCATGATGAGCTAATTACAAAGGAAGATATAATCAAGGTTTGAAAAATTGATAAACTTTGGCTAACTTCAACCGAAGTTTGTCAATTTGGGAGTGACCGAAACGAAATTTGGGTTTAGAAAGAAACTTGCACAAATTCGCCAAAAGTTTTGACGAAATTCGATAAATTCGATTAAATTTACACAAAAAGTGATAGAAAACTGTAAAACTTCGATCCAAACTTCTCTGTTTCGACTAAAATGTTGATTTTATCCCTATTTGAATAAAGAAAGCTAATCTTGCCTGGTTAATCCGGTGTGTCTGAGGCTTTCTTCACCAACTCTTCTCATCAACTCTTACAATCTCACCTACTTTTGTAGCTCATTAACACACGAGACTCACCATCTTTAACACTATCTTCTTCTCTTCTTCCTTACCCATCGATGTGTGAACTGTGAAGAGATGTTAGGGTTAGGGTTTGTTGAGAGTTGGGATGTGAAAAGAGAATAAGTGGAGGAGTGGTGTGTGCGAAAAGAAGGAAAAAAGGCAGAGAGTCGACGAGAAGGAGCGACAGTGACGGCGCGATGAAGAAGGAAGAAGGGCAGTGAATCAGTGATGATGGGGCTCGATGAAGAAAGAGGGCCAATCTGTTTTTAACTTTTGACTGAAATGAAACACGAGCTTTGGGGTTTCTGTTTGGGATCTCATCGGGTGACTTTATTTTGTATACTAACTCTACTTAGTCTTAGATTGTGCATTGTGACGTGAGGTTAATAATTGATGAATGGTTGTCTGGTTGAGAAAAGTTAAGATTTTTGTAGTTGTATTTTTGTTTTGGTGGTTACATATATGGTATATGTGATAACTTTGCACATATATGTTTGTATTTTAATGATTGATGAATACTTGAGTTTTCTAGTATTTAAAGTGAAATTCCATAATCCTTAGTACACTGGCGAATTTTTGTCAAACTTCCCTTGTCGAAGTTAACTTCCTCGAATTACTTCCAAATTTCAAGTGAGCGAAGTCAAAGGCGAAGTCAAAGTTTCGAACCTTGGATATAATACATACCTTGGATGTGGTCAATGATGAAGTTCTAGCGTCACCAATTAGACATGCTGTCATAGTGATCGAAAATATTACAAGTGACATGATTACAATTGAACATATTGACATCATCATTCCCAAAGAGGTGTGTCTAAAGACTCAACTTAAAAGGTCATTAGAGACAAATCAAGCTTCTTCACTTTCTAGTCCAAAGCCTTTCCTTAATTCTTGTTTGTCCATTCATGTGACCGGAGTTGACATTGCAAATATGAAGAATTTCAAGGTTCGAGGTTGCATATTCTTGACGAAGAGAGGTTATGATTCAAGGATGAATCGTCGTAAAGAAGAGTGGAATGATACGATCAATAATGGAAGTTCAAATATCGTGAAAATCCTAAAGAATTTCATGAGTCTTGATTCGCGTACTTTCGGAGAGTTACCTTCTGCTAACTCGTCGGAGTCAAGTTCTCTATAGCTGGGGAGAATTGATGTTGGACGTATGAAGCCTTATCCAAAACATTATAAGCGTAGAAGCAAATATTGAGTTAGATTAGGAGTTTCTTTCAAGGAGTCTTTGTTATATTACAAGTTTAGTTTCTATTTTGATTAGGATAAATGTTTTTGTGTTATTAGAATTAGAAAGTTTTAATTATTTCCGTCATTTTATTTAATGTACTTTTAGAAGGTCATTAGGACTTCAAATTCCTAATTGTATTAGGAGTTTTATATATAGGTGTTTAAGTTAAATTTTATGATATAGAACATTGAATAAACTTGATATTTGCTGAAAATTCCTTCTCTCTTCTTCTACTTGATTTTTCTCCTCTAATCCTCCATTAGCATTCCTGCCAAACTGGCCTCTTGTTGGATAGTTAATGTTGGGATTCCGCTATGAAGGTGGAAGTTTTAGGTAGGACTGGTTTGAGAATAGGCGTAGGGGGTCATGGATGAAGATGCTCTACATATGTTTGGAAAGGCTGTTTTCTAGGAAATATTTCCTATCCACAAATGAAAAACCGTCCTGAAACCAAATGGTGGAGCTATTTTTAAGGACTATAAAGAGATTGCTCTAGGATAAAGGAAGATGCCCCTTTAGTTCACTGATAAGCCATGAATGCTTTGTATCATTTTTGCCCACAACAATGCTTGTTTTTTCAGAAATTTCTATCATCACACCCAAGATGGGCCACATTACTATGGTTCATATTCCAATGCCCAAACCTCCCTATTCTATTGGCCTACTAATTTGCTTCCATTTAATCAATGGAGGTTTAGGTTCCAAGAATCAAGACAAATTTTATTAGGCTTAATTTGCTTAATCAAGCAGGATTGGTTTTTCGATAATTTATTTAAGGCAAGCAATACCAACCTAATTGGATTTTACACTAAAACAATTGTTGCGTGAAGTGTTATCGAAGGCGAGAGGCCCACTTGAGGCGATGGTTGCCTAAAATGCCTGAGACGCAAGGCGCAAGATGAGGTGCACGCCCGAGTAAAGCCAACAACAACTACAACAACATAGCCTCAGTCCTAAATTAATTGGGGTCAGCTATAGGGATCAAACTCTTCCATTGTGCTCGGTTTAATGCAATTGATGGTGAACTTTCCAAACCATTCAAATGACTCCTAATTAATGTATCCCAAGTTAACTTCGGTCTACCCCTACCTCGTTGAACTTCTACAATTCCTATTAAGTCAAGTTTTCTAGTCGGGGCATCTATAGGCCGTCTTTGCAGGTGACCAAACCACCGCAACCGCCCTTCCCTAATATTTGGCCCGAGTGAAGCCAACTGTACTCAATTATTAATGTATAATAAAAACAAATTATGCATATATTTTACATAATATTGCATCTTATCAAAGTTATGAAATGCTAAAAATTTATAAGAGAAAACGAAGACCAACAAACATGAAAAATCAAAGTATAAAACATTATGTAAAAATAAAATTATAAGAACATTATGATAGGAAAAGAAAATCATGACAATAGCATATCATTGTGATTAGTAATTTTCTTTCCATGTTATTTGGATTGAGGCTTTGTTATTGTTTCTTTTTCTTTTTGCAAACTTTCCTTCTTTTATAGATTTTGAAATCCTCACCCTTTTTTCCTTCTTTATGCAAATTCTCTATCTTTTCTTTAAGTAGCTTTTTATGGAAATTGTCCAATCAACTTTCTTACTCTCTTTTTTAGTTTCTTTTTCTTTAAAATCTTTATCCATTAAGGTAAATTCATAATTTTCAAAATTGAATTAACATAAAAACCCAAATAAAAAAGCAAATAAAAGTGATTTAATTGGTGAGGCGTGTGTCTTGGAGCTGTTTCAGGCGCTGTGAGGCGTGTGCCCGGTTCCCCTTGTTGAAGTCTTATCGCCTTCGTGTTGTCGAGGCGCAAAGGTTGTGCCTCGCCTCGAGGTGCGCCTCTGGCGTGCAACTCACTGCGCCTCAATAACAATGATTGCATGCAATTTTGCACTTTATAATGTGGTCTTTTGGTCTTCTGTAATTATGGGATTATGATGACTTTCTTTTTTCTCATTGCACATTGCTAAGATTAGAATGGTGGATCAAAATATTGAAGACAACCACATGCGTCTATTGAAGAGTCATGGGTTTGAAAAGTCTAATTGGTGTTATTTTTTTTAAAATTATTTAACTATTATGTGCATTTGGTAACGTGTTTTCTTTGAAGAAATAAAACTCAATTATTTAGAAGTATTTTAGTAAGAGTAGTCTTATTAGATAAATAGGAGTTTCCATGATTTGGTGTTATAGTTTAATTAGGAAGTTGCATCTGTTAGTGCCGTTTCTATTCTTTTACTTTTGTGTTTAACGTTTAATTAAAGGTTTATATATATGGCGAAGTTAATGTAATTAAGAGTTGATTGGTCGATTATGAATAAAGAATTTGATTTCTTTTTAGAGAATTAGGGTTTTTAATTCAGAGTGCCCTGAATTATGTTATTCGTGGAGTCAAATAATAAGTTTGGAAGACTCCCGCTGCATCACACATTCAATGATATGTTGGTGACTTGCAAATTCAATGCCTTGCTATTCGTGTTACACAGTAGGGTAATAATCGACCTGAATGGAAATGTTGGATACATGGGGTTGACCTAACTAATTTGGGACTAAGGCTTCATTTTTATGTGGACATAGCTGGGTGATATTTTTATATAGCACGAAGGCTCCGTTGTTTATGTGTTGCAGAGCTGGGTGGTATTTTGTGATGAAGGGAATAACCTTTGATAATAATGCACTATGCTTGCCTAAAAAGGAGGAGGCTTGCGATGGGTTGACAACAACATAAAACCTTTGTCACTCTTCATGAAGCGGATCAAATAAGTTAAATGTTGAAGGCGTTCTCACCTAGCGATGCGTTGCATCGGACCCCGGTTGAAGTGTATGGGTAAAGAAGCTTGTCCCTTCACATCACCGCCTGGATATGAAGAAAAATGAGCAAGGGTTCTCACAGAGAGGTCGTGTGTGGGTAAAGAAGCTGGTTCAAAATAAACACGAAAACAAAAACAAAACCATAGATAATAAGACTAGATCTTTCAGACAAAATAGAAATAGAAAAGGAAAACAAGCACAAAAGGTAGAAAAAATTCGTTTAGGGACATGGAACATAAGAACACTTGGAGAGAAGTCAATGGAATTGTTAGATATTATGATTAGAAGGAGATTCAATATTGCAGGAGAAAAGAGTATGGAAATAGGAAACAAAGGGTTTAAGTTGTGGTACACTGGCATAGATAGAAAATGCAATGAAGTAGGAATTCTTGTGGATAATAATTATAAGGATAAGGTCGTAGAGGTTAAGAGTGTGGGGGATAGATTGATCCTAGTTAAATTAATTATTGGAGGCGAAAAGATTAACATAGTTAGCGCCTTTGCATCATAAGTAGGATTAAACGTGAGCATCAAACCCAAATTTTGGGACGATATGGATGGACTTATGCAAGGTATACCATTAGATGTAAATGTTTTTATTGGAGGAGATTTAAATGGGCATGTGGGGGCAAGTAATGATGGGTTTGAGAGAGTTCATGGAGGTTATGAAATGAAGGAGAATCAATCTTAAAATTTGCTTTATTGTCTTAGCAAATACTAGTTTTAGGAAAAGGGAGTCGTACCTGATTACTTTCAACAGTGGACATAGCAAGAGCCAAATAGATTTTCTCTTAATAAAAGTAGATAGAAAAATATGTGGAGACTGCAAAGTAATACCTGGTGAAGCGTTTACTATCTAACATAAGTTAGTAGTACTTGATATTAAGCTAAAACAACGACTTAATAGGAATAAAAGAGACAAAGACCCTAGATTAAAGTGGTGGAACCTAAAAGATAGTAAACAATTAGAGTTTAGAGAAAAACAACTGAAGGAAAACATTTGGAATCTTGATTTAGATGCCACTACGATGTGGCTAGAAATGAGTAATTGCATAAGAAGAGTAACATCAAACGTGTTAGGTAATGAAAATCCACACCAAAGAAATGTAAACTATACACGCAATATTAGGATTCCGGAAGTTAAAGAGGCATTGAAAATGATGAAAATAGGGAAAACATGTGGCCCAAATGAAATACCCATAGAGGTTTGGAAATGCTTTGGAGAAATTGGATTGACTTGGTTAGCAAAACTCTTCAACAAAATTTTAAAATCAAAACAGATGCCAATGGATTGGAGAAGAAGCACCCTTGTACCAATCTTCAAAAACAAAGGAGACATTCGAAGTTGTTCAAACTACCGGGAAATTAAACTTATGAGTCATATTTTGAAACTTTGGGAGAAGATAATTGATAGTAGACTTAGAAAAGAAACAATAATATTAGATTATCAATTTGGCTTCATGCCTGGAAGGTCAACTGGGGCGATTTTCTTTGTAAGAAGATTGATGAAAAAATATAGAGAAAAGAAAAAAAAAGGATCTTCATATGATATTTGTAGATTTAGAAAAACATGTGATAGGGTTCTTAGAGATGTTCTTTGGTGGGTTCTAGAAAGAAAATAAGTGCATGCTAGATACATATACACTATTAATGATATGTATGGGGGAGTGGTAACAAGTATAAATACATTTGGAGGAACTACGAAAGAATTTTCCATTACGATAGGACTACATCAAGGATCGGCTTTATACCCATATCTCTTTACTGTAGTTATGGATGAATTAACTAGGCATATTCAAGGGTATACCATGGTGTATGTTATTTGTAGATGACATTGTCTTAATGGACGAAACAAGAGATGAAGTGAATAGAAAATTAGAACTTTGGAGGAATACATTAGAATCTAAAGGCTTTAAGTTGAGTAGGATGAATACCGATTACGTGAACTGTGAGTTTAGAAATACTAGACACAGAGATGATGGATTGGTAAAATTAGGGGAAGTAGAAGTTCCTAATGTGAAACACTTTAGATATCTAGGATAAATCATACAAAATGATGACAATATTGAGAATGATGTCACGCGTAGAATTCAAGTTGGATGGAAGAAATGGAGGAGTGCAACAAGTGTGATCTATAATAAAAATATCCCTGCCAAGTTAAAAGAAAAGGTTTATAGAACCGCAATTAGGTCAACTATGCTATAATGAAAGTGAATCTTGGGCGGTAAAACAACAATAATTACATAAAATGAACGTAGCAGAAATGTGGATGCTTGATTGGATGTGTGGTAAAACTCTTAAAGACAGGGAAGGGTGATTGCGGTGGTTTGGACACCTGCAAAGACGGTCTGCTAATGCTCCCCACTAGAAAACTTGACTCAATAGAAATTGAAGAAATTCGACAAGGTTGGGGTAGACTGAAGTTAACCTAGGATGCATTAATTAAGAGGGACTTGAATGGTTTGGAATGCGCACCATCAATTGCACAAAATCGAGCACAATGGAAGAGTTTGATCCATGTAGCCGACCCCAATTAATTTGGGATTGAGGCTATGTTGTTGTTGTTGTTGTATGCTTGTCTAAAAAGGGACAGACAAATTATATAGCAGTGGAATTCTAATGCTTCTTGGATGTAGGTGACCAATTTCCACGAGAAGTATTTGCTGATAATTTGTATTTCAGGATTATGTAGGGAATAAGCGGCTGGAGTTATCAGGTCAAATGATATCCCTTCTTTTCGAGGTATGGATTAATTCATATCTGCCCAAAATTTCCTTTTCCGGTTCAATTTCAGTGATACAGCAAGCTCTTTATATTCATTGAATTCTGGTTTGTAGGATCTGTTCAAGACAATGAATAATGAAGTCAAGAAGATTATTGATAATCTTCTTCAGAAACCGTCTCGATCTAGTAAGCTTGATATATCTCAAGTGAGTTCAATAACCTTATTACTTGAAAACCTTTCTTGTTAATATTTTAGAAAATGCTTTTGTGCCCTAGAATGGACATGCACCTGTTGGCACCCTTGATTTTTGCATCGAGATGCACAAACGCATCCGGATGTGTATCCTAGTGATGAAAACAAGTGCGTGTAGCTCCTGCGTGTTCATACTGGGGCACATTAGTAGGGTCCAATATTTTATTAGCAGTGCGTTTCTTTCTGTCCTAACAAGAAGATTTGCAGTCAGCTTCATTACTACTTTGGTGCTTGAAATTTGAATTCGGTGCATGTTGAGATCCTGTCATTTCTCATGTTTGGTTCCCAAGTAACTTCTTGAAAATGGTTTTGCCTCTAAGCTAGACTTAGTTTTCTATTGTACCTACGTTGATTTGGTGCAGCACTTTGTTAAAGAGCTCATCACTCATGGGCTAGAAAGAGCCATTTCTACTGGAAATTGGGATGTCAAGAGGTTCAAAATGCACAAGAAAGGAATGACTCAGGTAATTTACTAATATCTATTCTTTTAGTTCCTGATTTTCCCTTTCTTTCAAATAGCATCACCTTGCAGACCAAGTCGTTGGCTTTTGCAGGTGGTGATTAGGCTCTCTTTTATTGGAACAGTAGGTCACATGACAAGAATATCACCACAATTTGAGAAATCAAGAAAAGTAAGCGGGCCAAGAGCATTGCAGCCTAGTCAGGTAATGAGATTACTTTTTTTTTTTTTTTTTTTTTAAATATTGGTTTTGTTGTACTCAACTTTGAATCATTTGTGTCGGAATTGAACTTGTTTTTAATTCCTTTTTCTCTTAAGTGTATTATATCATTATAATTGTTTGTGTTTGAACTCATTTGCATTGTATTGTTTTCTTTTCTTTTATGTTAAATAGTGGGGCATGCTTTGTCCCTGTGATACTCCTGAAGGTGAATCCTGCGGATTGGTGAAAAACTTGGCTCTGTTGACACATGTTACAACTGATGATGAAGAGGGTCCTTTAATTTCTCTGGTATGCCTTCTTTCACTTGGAAATACTCTTTTCTTATTTTACTGCCAATAAGAGATGGAGACTTTCTTATATTTTCAAATGATTGATTGAGATGTTATTTTTAATTTGAAGAATATGATTTTATTTATTTTATCTCGTAATGGGAGCCCAGTTTGTAGGCAATTCCCTTGACATTCTATTTTCACTGAAAGTGAACTTTCTGTATTTATATCAAAACATGATCAATCTTCTAAAGCTAGCATTGAAGCATAGAAACAAGAAACTTAACAAAATCCTCTGGTTCTTGTTGGAGCTTTCTTTGATGTCAAGTAGATGTACAAACCACTTTACAATTAATGAAATGTAGTATGTTTGTTCTCCAATTGCACTAAATCAAGCATAATGGAAGAGTTTGATCTATGTAGCCGACCCCAACTTATTTGGGATTGAGTAGTGGTAGGTTCTTCAAGAAAAGGCGTCCGTGCATTGACCTTATGGGAATATACCATTCTTTGTTTGTAGAAAGAAACTTGATTTTTAGAAATCTAAAGGACAAAGTCTAAGTTTTGAATCTGTAGGCTGCTTGTCAATTCTAGAGGGTGGAGGTTGTCTTTTCTATACTTTGTACTACCCTTGAAAAGTTGGCGCTACATTCAGTTCAAAATCTGGGAACAGTCTTACATTTTCAATCTATTGAAAAAAAAAAAAACCACAGCATTTGCATTTGGCTGAGGAATATCCAAACCTGTTTTCTGATTCAACATCACCATAAAAATTTTTTTACAGTAGAGAACTTGGATGGCAACATTTTATTGACTTTGCATATTTTTTGAAATTTCCGGCTAATGAAAAATGGAAATCATTTTATTTTGGCTTCTAAATTAAACGCAGCTATGTATTCCTTTGGATAGTGATTGGATACCATAATTTTTTGCTGTATACATTTGCTACACAGTTGTGAAAATACTATTAATACTCTTTATTATTTGCACGCACATATTTTGATGTAAACGTCAATAGTAGTCAAACAACCATGTGGCAAATGTATGTAGCAAAACTGTATGTCTCCCTACCATTTTCCTATTCCTTTTAATCTTTCATTATAGCTTTTGCATATTGTTTCTTCAATTCAAATCTGGGTCACCACACAACCTAAATCCGTGTATGGTGATCGACTGAATTGACTTTGACGTTGAATCATGTAAGCTTAGTCTTGGATTTATCCCAGTATTATTGGTGACCTAGAAATAATGAAATTTAAAGTCTCTATTCCCAAAAATATTAAAATTATGGAAGTATATTGAAGAAAGCATATCCTAATCGTATTGATCACATCTATTCTTCTTGAGTATGAACAATGTTGTTTGATGATGGTGCAGTGCAATCTTAGCTGATCGCTGATTCGGGATGGAATTTCTTGACAAATTCTTCTTTCATTACTTTGTTTCAGTGTCACAGTCTAGGTGTGGAAGACTTGGAGTTGCTTTCTGGAGAAGAGCTGCATGCTTCAAATTCATTTTTAGTCATGTTTAATGGTCTCATTCTTGGCAAGCACAGGAAGCCACAGGTAAGCATGCCTGGCGAATGGTTTGGTCCTACTCTTTTTGCAAATCTTAGTTTTTTCCTTCTACTCTTTGCAGCATTTTGCTACTGCTTTAAGGAAGTTGCGGAGAGCAGGCATAATTGGAGAATTTGTCAGCGTCTTTGTAAATGAGAAGCAGGTTAGTGACTTAACTTTTGTTTCATGCATCCAAAGTTCTTTCCCATTGGCGGCTCTGCAATCAAAAGAACTTTGTCAGTGTCTTTGCTAATGGGAAGGAAGTTAAGGTCTTCTGGATTCGTAAATACGCCCTGCTCACTGATTTTGACACAACAATTTTTCCTTCAGTTAAAAAGAAAATATTGCTAACTGTAGGCAGTATATTGTGGTGCTATGTTATCTGCTTGCGTGGTGGCCGTGTTATATTAGACGGATGATTAACTCGAGAAACTTCGGAGTTTGGATTCTGAGACAAGTATTTTCATCTCCTTAAGTTAGTCCATTTCAATGTGTTTCTGGGATCTAGGTAGTAGATACATTGAATAGCTAGTGTGACAGTGTGAGTAAAGCTATGTATTTGATGCTTCTTTGTAGTGAATAGTGCATTCAATGATTCAATAATGTAGGGATGCTATTTTTTCACATTTGAGCAACCTGGGAATATGCAGAATACCCAGAGGTTTCAACAGTATCTTGTCAATTTCATGTCTGCTTGTAGGTCTACATATGATGACCACAAGCTAACAGTTCTCAAAATCATCTTTGAATATTTTGAACTGTTGACTGTGTTTTCATTTGCAAATGAAAGGTGACAAAAATGATGGATGTCTATGAAAACTTTCTTATTATGTTTCTTAAATATTCAGCTGATGGTAGTGCTGTTAAAAATCTCGTATGTTTTGCTTATCTTTGTTATTATCACGGATGGCTATTTCTGACTCTAAAAAACTTATTGGCAGAAATGCATTTACATTGCTTGTGATGGAGGCCGTGTTTGTCGCCCTCTTGTTATTGCTGATAACGGAATATCCAGGGTAAAGGAACATCACATGAAGGAACTAGAGGTATCTTGCTCATATAATGACTTGTAATATCATTCAATTTTGCACTTGGATGATTATGCGTGCTCTCTTTCAGGTTGGGATCCGCACATTCAATGATTTCTTACGAGATGGACTGATTGAATACCTTGATGTTAATGAGCAGAACAATGCCCTGGTTTGTCAATATCCTTTTATTTGTGGGGTAAAATACAAATTGGTCCCTGAGGTTTACCATAATGTGCACATTAGTCCTTGTGGTTTCAAAAATATGCACTTTGGTCAATCTAGTTTACTCCTAGTTGCTCAGAAGCATCTTTGTGTTTGTGTCAATATATTATTATTATTTTTTCTGATGATGTGGCACATTTGTTATACCAAAAAAATATGCACTTTTAGTCTTTTCACACTAACTCAATTATGGTTCAGACAAAAGTTTGTAGAAGGGACCAAAGTACATATTTTTGAAACCACAGGGTCTAAAGTGCATATTATGGTAAGCCTCGGGAACCAATTTGTATTTTACCCTTATTCATATCATATGAAAATTGCTTATTTTAAATCTTGGATGATGATCCATGCACTATTATGTATTGTATGATAGATTGCTTTATACGAAGGAGAAGCTGTACCAGAAACAACACATATTGAAATTGAGCCTTTCACCATTTTAGGTGTTTGTGCTGGGCTGATCCCTTTTCCTCATCATAATCAATCTCCAAGAAACACATATCAGGTAAGCCTAAAGTGCTCATTGGCATCATTTTCATATTTCCTCGGTAGCTTTGGACAGGAGACAATGATTTTCCTTTTTTAAATATTTCCTATTTTCCTGACAAACTTATTAAGGTTTAAAAAGATAACTTGATCTTTTTTTCAATCTTAACCCTTTTTAGTTCAACAGAATACGAAACCTATGAAATAACAAAACTTTACCCCTTTTTAGTTCACCAGAATACGAAACCTATGAAATAACAAAACATGTACTAAGACATCGATTTATCAGATATCACTGTTCTCTACAATTTGATTTATCTGAAATTCGTTTTTTCTAAAAAATATTCTACGGAAATTTTTTACGCATGTCACATCCTATATTAATTGTTTTCAACTAGTTGGACGGTGTGTTAATCTTTTGTGTGTGAGCCCAATCCGAGTCCAAGAGGTGTGTAGAGACTAGTCGTAATGTGTGAATTTTAGCTTGAGAAGAGTGGGCATTTTTCCAAAATGCTTGGCACTTTTGAATCTGAGTCCAAGAAGTGTGTAGAGACTAGTCGTAATGTGTGGGTTTTAGCTTGAGAAGAGTGGGTGCTTTTCCATAATGCCATGCACTTTTGAGTTCCCTATCCGAACTTTTTGTATTTCTCCTCAACTAATCGATGTGGTATGGCAAATTGACCAACCGCATTACCTTTGCTTTGACACCTTCACAGAGCTGCTCTTTGGATTTCTAGGGTATTAAATTCATTTCACTATAATATTCACATGTTTTTTTTTTTTTTTTCTTCTATTTTAATTAGTGTGCGATGGGAAAGCAAGCAATGGGCAATATTGCATATAATCAGGCAAGTATTCCAAGGTTGGGACTCAGTTTCATTAGCGTTCTCTTTGATTTGATCTTTTGAATTTGGCTTCTTTTTTTTCCCATTTAAGATAGGTTTCCCTTCATAACATTATGTTTACTTAATGGAAGAGTTTGATCCATGTAGCCGGCCCCGATTAATTTGGGACTAAGGCTATTTTGTTGATATTCACCTTTCAGTTATCTTTCAGCTGTAATTTGTGATGTGCTCCAAGTTTGCATAATAGTCTTGCCCTATTTTGTGCTGAAACTCCCCTCTATAACAAATTTGTCCAGGGTCCACATAAATTTGGTTGATGGGCACTCCTTTGGAAGTTGCTTATACTCTCTCAAGAATTATGGTTGTCGTGGTATCAGTTGTTCTCTTTTTTGGGCTCCCAATGACGTGAGACTGAGCTATTTGAGTAAAAATACTTCAGACCTTCGTAAAAACTAAAATATGGATAGCTATTGTTGATTTCCATATAAGGAAAATCTTAGGGAAGGTGATTTACAATTTATAGCATTGGTGGATTTACAGAAACCATATAAATGAAACCAAAATGCTTAGCCTATTATAACATAATTTTTTTAGAAAGGTAGCTTATGTTAAAAACTGATCAATTCTAATTTATAGGTTATTAATAATAATTATTCTTGCAGCTTCTTTTATGAAAATCAAGTTTTTTGACTTTTCGATATTGAGGCAACAACTTTTAAAGTAGGTTGCTGGAGTAGAATTTTTACTAGGTTAGCGGACGAGCAATATGTATGGTTGGCGTAAGATTATGACGTTGCTTTAAGTGAAATAACAAGAAAGATAAATGACCCTAAAAAAATGAGGAAAGATTGAAATGAAGCTATACACTGTAGTTCATTTGTATCGTGCCTAATTCTGTTAGAAAAAAATGTATCTTGCCAAATTGCCACGAGTTCTTGAAAAATGGAATTGGGTTGGTAACCCATTCACAAAAAGAGCTTATTAACATAACAGAGTCTGATGGCAGATTAAAACTGTCTGAAAGCAAAAGGACAATGTAAATGACTTGGGTTATATAGTTATGAGAGAAATGGAACATTATGATATAACAGATAAATGGGGGGCCTGAAAAGGGATAGAAGGATTGAAGCAGTGCTATGGTACATGTGGCTTGAAAGAAATAGAAGGGAGAGGAATGGAACATTATGAATTTATGATATAAGTAAATTGGGGGGCCTGAAAAGAGAGAAGGATTGAAGCAGTGCTAATACTGTGCTATGGTACACGTGGCTTGAAAGAAATAGAAGGATTTTAGAAGACAAGTCCTCACTGCTCGTCAATGGAGGATTTATAAGACAATGTCAAAATATCATGTGGCAAAATGGCTAGCGACAATGAAACACCTAGACTTTTCCATCAACGAGTGAGCTAGGAATTGGCAAATTATAGTTTCATGAGAGAACTATGTTGCTGGTCGGACAGTTCATGTGTTTCAAGTTTTGGTCTTTTTCTTTATTGTATTGATTTTAGTTTTTAATTCTCATCACTAATACAAAAGCCATTGCTGGTCGGATAGGTGAAATTGCTGGACAATACTCTTGTAAACAATCATTCTAATTGTTGTTGAACATAAAACTATGATGTGACCCACCTAAGTGGGTTGTTGGATTTCTGCAACTGTAACTGTCTAACAAGGGCCCATTTTTCTTCTTTGTATTAGGAGATGCTTTTATTCCTGTGCTGTATTCTGATAAAATATAGTCCTGTGCGGTACTTTTATTGTTTTATATTTTATATTTTATATTTGATACCGTGGCCACGCCTGACAAAACCTTAGGCTTTTCAATTTTCAGTTATGTCGGATGGACTCGTTGCTTTATCTTTTGGTGTATCCTCAAAGGCCACTACTGACAACCAGAACAATTGAGCTGGTTAGTTTTATATTATGTTAATGTATTTTCAGGTGCAATTTAGCAATAGCAATCACAATTGAGCCTAGTCTTCGGTTCTCAGATTGGGTATGATAAGCTTGGGGCAGGACAAAATGCAACAGTTGCTGTGATGAGTTATAGTGGTTATGACATTGAAGATGCAATTGTCATGAATAAATCCTCCCTTGACCGTGGCTTTGGACGGTGTATTGTAACGAAAAAGTAGGAAATCTAACACACAAAGTTCTTTTATTTCTTTCTAGACCAATCATGTAGTGTTGATTGCGTTATTATTTTTCATTGTGATTGTATTCCTTTTTTCATCTAGTTTTTTGATGAACAGATTGACTGTAGTAAATCAGAAGTATGCCGATGGCACAATGGACAGAATAATAAGACCTCAAAGAGTGGGAAGGGATGCAGAAAGGATGCAGGTAAGTTGCATGAATGGTTTATATATTCACTTTGCAGTAAGGTTACTAGGGATGGAGATATTTATCGCACGAACAGTTCTATTTCTGATGGCATTAGTTTCTATGAGAAAATTAAAAAATACTCATAGGGAACTTACTAGAGAAAGTAGAGGAAAACCTGAGTCACAAGCACGACAAGCCGCAATGTGGACTCGATATATGGTTTCTACTTCCTATTGTATTTGTAGCATTGGTTTCTCTTGCGTTGGTTTGATGTGTACTATCGTATCTGCTTTTTTAGCTTTCAATTTATCTTGCAGATACTGGACGATGATGGACTTGCTGCTCCTGGGGAGATAATTAGGCCTTATGATATTTATATTAATAAGCAGAGCCCAATTAATAAAGAATTCTCTGTTAACTCTCCTGCGGGACTGCCAGATAGGTTAGTTTTCTTTCAGATATTGTAATTGTAGTTGATGTCATATTCCTAATTTCTGTGGAATATCCAGTGCATATAAAGCTGCTACACAGACTTACAAAGGTCCTCAAGGAGAAACAGCTGTAGTTGACAGAGTGGCTCTCTCATCCGACAAGGACACTAATTTATGTATCAAATTTCTGATCCGCCACACTCGTAGACCGGAGGTGTGTGTGTGTGTGTGTTTTTTTTTTTTTTTTTTTTTTTTTTTTGTGCTAAACTCTTGTTGCTTCTAATTTATGCCTGTATAATGTGAAACATATATGCACAACAAGTTTCTGACATCTTGCAACTTTCCATTTTCAATAATTCTTTCAGTTGGGTGATAAATTTAGCAGCAGGCATGGACAGAAAGGTGTTTGTGGTACCATTATTCAGCAGGAGGACTTCCCTTTTTCTGAGCGTGGGATATGTCCTGATCTAATTATGAACCCTCATGGATTTCCTAGGTGATTATCCTTTTTTAAGTTTATCTGATCTCACCATATAACCACTTTGTATGCCAGGATCTTGTTTGTCATGCTATCTGCTTTCAATGTTTGGATAAGTTCCTGTTGATTTTTTTTTTCCCTTTTTTTCTTTGATAATCAGTCGAATGACCATTGGGAAGATGATTGAGCTTCTTGGTGGAAAGGCTGGGGTCTCATGTGGCAGGTTCCATTACGGTAGTGCTTTTGGTGAGCCTAGTGGACATGCAGACAGAGTTGAAGTTATAAGGTAGTCTGTTGTTGCTTTGCTGTTGTAATTCTGATATGCTGCTTACCAACTTCTGTATGATAAAATATGTTCCTCTTGTTGTGGCAGTGAAACCCTTGTGAAGCATGGCTTCAGCTACAGCGGCAAGGATTTTATCTACTCCGGTAACGATCTTGTTCATTATGTCTGATTATGTGTTGAAACATTTCATCGGGTATGTTGTGTTAGAACATAAACTTCTGCCAGGAAAACTATTGTGGTTTTTTCCTCGCTTCCTTTATGATGTCAAAGGAGTTCATTCTGTCTGTCCTATTAATTATTTACTGGCCATGGTTTGACATTATATATTATTGATGTTTAAAACGTCTCCCTTTTTATTGAATGGTTGACTATAGTGTAACCATTGACAATTCCTTTATGCAATTCACAAGGAAAAGATAATAATATTTGCCCTATATCTTCAACTGTCTTGATCCTTTTCTTTGTTTATTTTGTTAGCATTTGATGTGCTGTATCTAATGGGTGGCTGAAACAAAAAATTATACGTCATTTGGCCACTCATATTATCGTGCAGGGTATGTCAGTTTTGGCAATAGAGACTTGATTGACAGTTTTGGCCTCCAAAGCCATCTCCTTCTTTTACGATGTTGTAATGTAAAATTATGTACGTATATAGACATTGTATGCATACTTGTGCCAGTACATACAAACATAGGTTTGAGCATTATTATGGAGGGGCAAAATCAATCAATGTTTTT
This sequence comes from Stephania japonica, assembly GCA_039657345.1. Classification (NCBI taxonomy): domain Eukaryota; kingdom Viridiplantae; phylum Streptophyta; class Magnoliopsida; order Ranunculales; family Menispermaceae; genus Stephania; species Stephania japonica. The sequence goes on along the minus strand of CM077559.1, from coordinate 7,554,174 downwards.
TGTATTTTAATGAAGATTGAGTGCAGAGAATAAACATAGAAGGAAGGAAAAAGTGGGGAATATTCAGTTAACTTTTTTGGAAATAATGGTTTGCAATGTAATCATTTAAAATTGGACAAATGCCTACGTATGAGGATGGAGTGATGCACCATAGTTGTTTTTGTCTTTTTTGTCTTTTCTGTTGTTTTTCTTTTTTTATTAATTCATTTCGTAAACTTTCTGGTGTATGTACTCCATCCTAATGCAGTAACATCTTTCGAAACTGTTTTAAACTAAGTGATATAAGAAGGTGAAACCCTTTCACTGTGGGCTTCATTTTTCACTGTATCCTCTCCACAGTTCTATTTGAAACTTTTGTCTTGTTGCATCATATTACTGATTCTTTTAAAATTCATGTTTCAGGTATCACTGGGTCTCCACTGCAAGCATACATTTTCATGGGGCCAATTTACTATCAGAAGTTGAAGCACATGGTAATAAAGGAACCGTGCTTAAAGTAAATTGAACCATTAGTTACTCATTTTCTTTTGATTGTTTTGCCGATGCTTTTCTTTTTTGATTGTTTTTATTTTCTGCTAAAATTCACTGGAAATATATTTTTTTCATGGTATGATAATGCAATAAATATATCATATAGCTAGCAAAGCAGCATCATGAATGAGAGACTATAAAAGACTGACAAACATATTATTCTTGGAAAGCTATACATGGTTGCAATTATTTGAAATTCTGGATGATTAAGACATGAAGCATGTTACATTATTTCCAGTGAAATTTAGCAGAAACAACTTTCACTGCACATCAGATTTCTCATACCAAGTCAGGAATCGTAGAATTTACGATCTGGTCAGTGAAAATCAATCTGAATCCTTAACATGGATCCCAATACTTCTCTCATAAAATGATCCTACAACTCACTATATGAATCCTGTGATTCATGTATCATGTTTTGAGCAATTAATGAATGCTGTTTGATTAGTCATACTTATTAATTCGTTGAACTTGGTGCTCTTCAGGTTCTAGATAAGATGCATGCCCGTGCAAGTGGGCCTCGTGTCATGCTTACTAGGCAACCTACTGAAGGAAGAAGTCGTGATGGAGGTTTGGCATATTGTAACTCGAGTTTCAGGTCTGCTTGTGCTTTTTCTTAGTAAATATTTTTTCTTATGCTTGATTGTCATACAATTCCAGGTCTTAGACTTGGGGAAATGGAACGTGATTGTCTGCTTGCTTATGGAGCTAGCATGCTGCTTTATGAGCGTTTAATGGTCTCTAGTGACCCATTTGAGGTTCAGGTATAGTTGTCAATTTTGTTCTGATAGTAATTTGTCGTTTCAGGTTTAGATGCATAGATACCCATGTTGGTGTGGCAAGTACTTAATGGCGATGATGATTCCTCTGCTTGACGTCAATATAAAAGTTAAAAAAATTTATCATGGGTTTGGAGGTTTTAAGAGTATGCCATTCCAAATTCATCTTTACAATGATACTATTCTGTGATTAGATAATATATATCCTTTTTTTTATATAGGATATATATCATATAGTTAAAATTTGCATGAACTACAAATGTGAATCCCATCCTATGTTGGGAACAAATGGTTTGTGAGGGTGGGGAAAAAGTGGGTCCTAGTGGAATCTGTTGGGACGAAGTACCCTAAGAGCATCTCCAACCCTTGCACTAAAATGGTGCAACTTTTGCACTATTTTAGTGCAACTTTAACACAAAATTTTTATCTCTTCTCCAACCCATCAACACTATCTTTTACACTATCCTATTTTGTTTATTATTTTATTCAATCTTAATCCTTTCTACCACATTTCAAATTTATTTATTTTCTTTACCTAAGAAAAAGTAATTTTATAGAATTAATTAATAAAGTATTTAAATCATAATTAAATAATTAATATTACCTGGTTTCAAAAAAAAATTAATATTACCTCTAAAAAGATTAAAAATTAATTAATATTTTTTTAAGGTAAAGAATATATTTTTTGAAAAAAAAAAAGGGTAAATATATTGTAATATACAAAGTAAATTAGTAGGAGAAACAAAAGATAAGCATACATTAATTAGATAAACATACAAAAACACATATTGATAAGGGATAAATACAAAAAATTAATAAAATATGTTTTAGCACTATGAACAGTGCCGTGCGGCACTTTAGCTGTGCTCCATCCACGTTGGATGGGGCACAACCCAATGCTATTTTTTGTCCACGTCATCTCCACCAGCACTATAATAGTGCTGGTTGGAGATGCATTAAGTAATCATCCTATTTTCTTATTGCTAGAAGGTCTTGTTTCAATCCCAACCTAAAATAATATGGATAAGGCACTAGGAGCACGCGAGTCATGTTCCAATGTATTCTAAATACCTTCTTTGTTCTGATAAAAAAAATACCGTCTTTGTGAAAAACTGTGCTTGGGTAGATGCGTGGAATTTCTTGAGCACCTATTGGAACTGTTATCTTATTCATATGCCGTTTGCAACATGGGATTCTGGTCAAGCAGCGGATCTGTAACCTATCAAAGATACATAGGTGGGTGTGATGGATGCCGTAACAGTCTGGTCTGACCTTCCTTGTTTAACAATTAACATTCATTTACTACATGGATGGTCAAAGGCCTTGGAAGAAATAAGAAATATTAAGGCTGTGCCTTCGTGTCTTGAAGGTCACGGGTTTGAGTTGTAGAGGCTGCAAACAAGGAGAATAGTGCGTATGACACTCTCCCTCAATTTTTGCAAAGAAGGTAACCTTTGCACCAGGGAAAACCCTTTTAGATGGCGAAAGCCCAACCTAAGAAGTGACAAAAGGCTATCAGCACCAATTGGCATGCTGTCAAGTCATTCTGGGCTGATGTTATGGTATATTTGGCTGATAGGATTTGGAATTGTTAAAATTAGCCCAGTCCAATCGGAATGGGAGCTCATTCCTTCGGACTAAAGTTTACTGGAAATGCATTTATAAAAGTAACATGTACCTCTTCTAAGCGATCTTTCCGTTCGTGCGTATATTGATCAGAGATTCAGAGTTGAATGAACTAAACAGAATACAGAGTGTAGGGGTTTGTTTTGCAAAATGTTGAGCTCTTTATTTTTATTGTTATCCTCCTAACATGCATATGCACATAACACTTATCTTGCAAATACTGGTGTTTGTTTTTTACTTGTTTGCAAGTGTAATGCCACAGGAGAGATTTCATTGCCACCTTGATTCGAAGTGAACCACATATTTTCTCTTTTGCAAATTTTGTTTTACATTGTGTTTTGTTAATTTTAGGAAGTCTTTTTTTTCTTTAATACAGGTTTGTCGGGTATGTGGTTTGCTTGGATATTACAACCATAAGCTAAAAGCTAGTTTTTGCTCCACATGCAAAAACGGGGATAACATCTCCACCTTGAAACTGCCATATGCGTGCAAGCTCTTGTTCCAGGTAAATTGTGATAGAGTTGTTACAGTGACCGTGCATATTTTCGCATTTTATCTCTTATGTTCAATCACTCGGGTAATAGGCGGCTGATTACAGCATGCTAAAAGCTTTCACACGCTTTCAATTTGAAGTAAAGTTGACAGATGCAAAGATTGATGGGTTATCACGTCAGGAGCTGGCATTCTTGCCCTGCTAGTGTGTTTTCCTTTTGTATTGAGATGGTAAATTGTTAATAAATCAATGAGATGCCAGAGTATGAATTTGCTTTTATTGCCTATTAGTATTAGTGCCTGAAGAAATATGTCTCTCTTGTTCTTGTGAGAGTAGTCTGGGAGTTATTTTACTTCAAACTAAAAGGTCCTGTGTATGAGATTCTGAATTTCATTCTTTCAGGAACTCCAATCGATGAATGTTGTCCCGCGGCTGAAACTGATTGAAGCGTGATTGGCAAGGGTATCTTGATCCTATTTTGCAGAAGAAACGTGTTCTTTTTCCTTGTTTGCTGCAGTATCTCTAATCCTCGCACGGCTAAGGGTGTGTGTGCTTATAAGCGTTCTGAGCTTTTTGTGTAACATATATGAGGATGTGAACTTAGCAGGGTCGTAGCTGCACAACAATAAATATGTTCGTCTAAGTTAATGTGTCGTATTTATTTCATGGTAGAAACTTGGAAAATTACGGCTTCTGTAATACATTACTTGTTTAACATCACTAAATATATATCAGAGTTCGAGTGTCAATTTTGATGATTTTCTTTTGATCTTCTCAGTGTGTTGGCCATGCAACCCATTTTCTTTTTCTTTTGGTTGACTGCCATGCAACCTATACCAAATGGTTTGTGCAATTGTCATTCAACTTTTTTTTTTTTTTATTTTTATTTTTTTATTATCGTTATAGGTTGCATTGATATAATCCAACTAGCCTACAAAGGTATATGCCTCGTAAGGTAATAAATGACATTAGTATTAGTATATGAGTACAACCTGTTAACCGAAAAACCTGAGCAACAAAACCTGGAACGGTTGGCGCAAAGGTCAGTTTGGGATGGTATAGGTTAGGTGCACAGTTCCAGTTCGATTTCCCACTACATCAAGGTTGCCCAGGCCACTAGGGTACGTTCAGGACTTCATGTGAATAGTAAGGCTTGCCTGGAAATGCTAAACCTTCAGATATCAAAAAAAAAAAAAAAGAACCTGAGCAACAAAGTGGGAAATGCGACATTTTTAAACTCCTTCCTCACTAAAGAAACACAACTCTTCCCGATCAATTAGCTCATAATCTTTTGATCGTCTTACACAACTAATAGGAAGTACGCTGCTGCATATTTGGTTACAGCCTGGGAACTTTGGAATCCTGCAGCAAGAGAGGCTTCACTTATAGCTGCTAAGTGCTTATAGAGCTCAACCGCACTTGCAAGGCAGGGTGAAATTCTTGGTAGAAAATGATGGAACTCACGGCCACCAAGAAGATGATCATTTGAGGTTTTGGAGGAGTCGTCTATGTCATAGTTAATGAGTCTATCTTCTTAACAAATAATACAATGAGATGTACTTTTCAATTTAGTTATATCCTCCTTAAGGAATCACCATGAACAGCGACAAATCCTTCGGTTGAAAGAGTTGCAAGAGCATTCCGCAGCTGAACGATGAAGGCAATAAACGAATCAGTTGGTCCTTGAGGTCAAAAATTTACATGGAAACAAGCCAGTAATTGAGCACAAAAATCCAGACTTACATCAGTTAGAAGGATCTCTCCATTGCCTTGCCGATTTAGCTCTTCTAACAACTGCATTAGGATATAAATATACATGTCAATTAAAAAAAAAAAATCTCTGCTTAGCTAGCATGGTAAGAGGTTAGAATTGATGAAATGCGTAATACCTCTAATATTCGAGTTGAAGGCCCTCCAAGTTGCATCTTTTCCATAATTAAATTGCGAGTTGCAGACAACAAATTTTCTCTTCTCATTCTTTCACTTGCGGAAATTCCAGTAGTAATGAGGTCCATATCAATGATTCCTGATGGTAAAATTGTTAGTACGTAATGGAAAACCAATCAAGGAGTCACATGACTGCACAGGAAATTTATAGTACCTGTGGAGTGGTCAGTTGCTGATTGTTGCATAGCGACTTCGAGGAGCCTAAATGCTTCTTCCACATCCTTCTTCTCAACCTGCCAGTTAGTTTTAAGTTACTTCAGGTGAATGACCACAAATTTCTTCCCCCATTCCAACTGACGACTAGAACACACAGAAGTTTTTGTAAACAATTATAGGACTTGCCAATTCAGAGAAGCGAATTCGAGCCAGGGCTTCACTAAGACGGATTAGACTCTCTATTTGCCTGGGTGTTGCAGTTATCACCTGTGAATAATAGCAACTCCAGTTAGCATTTAATATTTCTAAGGAATGCATCGCTTAATTGGTCAAAGACCACTTTAGTTTGTCGATACCTTCTTACTGCTTCCAGGAAAATTTCCTCTTCTCCTCATCTCAACATATCCCTGAGTCAATTCTTCGGCAGCTTCATCAGATAACCTAGGATGAATATTCTTCCTAGCATAGCTGATGTATGCGGTTAAAGTTGGAATGTCTAAGACATCCTGCAGTATACTCTGCAAGGAGAGAAAAGAATAAAACACCTTTACATCAGAATTACATGCTAACATAGATAGCAGCCCTTTTAAGGAATAGAAGAGTCGTCACACCTCAGGATTCTCAAAGTGTAATGCAACAATATGCTTCGCAAGACGCCTGTCTGTCTGTTCGTCGGCCTTGTCAAGAATCAAGTATATCAGATCAAACCTGCAGGTAAAGAGAAATAGTGAGACATCCATGTTGATCATTCTATAGGAAACATGACATTGAATTATTTTGCCTCTCACCTCGATAACAAGGTTGGCGGAAGGTGGATATTATCAATCACTGATAGGCGAGGATTGTAGCGTGAACCACTTGGATTTGCACAGGCCAGCACAGAGGTCCTAGCATTAAGGGAAGCAATTATTCCTGCCTTGGCTATGGAAACAGTTTGTTGCTCCATTACCTGTAAGAGAGGTGAATATGTGGGAAAAATCACATTAGACTTTAATGCCTTGACCAAGTGAAAAACAATGAAGTCAGCATTTCGTGGAAGGTGAATCAAAGAACTAACTTCGTGCAACATGCTCCTTGCGCTTTCCGACATTTTGTCAAACTCATCTATGCAGCATATCCCTCTGTCACTAAGAACAAGAGCACCACTCTCTAAAACCTGAAAGTTTTATCAAATGGAAAGACAACAGAAACAGTTAGCTTTTCCCACTTTTGCCGATGGTTTTATTGAAGGCAATATCTCGGCGTTGTATGTCATACCGTTTCACCAGTTTCAGGGTCTTTGGTAACATAAGCAGTCAAGCCGACAGCGGAACTACCTTTTCCGCTAGCATAAATGCCACGAGGTGCGAGCTTGTGTATGTAGTGTAGGAGCTGGGACTTGCTGGTTCCAGGATCACCAACAAGCAGTATGTTGATGTCACCACGAAAACTAGCTCCAGAGGGCAGCTTCAATGCATTTCCTCCGAAGAGCTAACATAAAAAACAATTACCAACTTAGGTCTTGAAAACAATGTTATTTGGTTTGGACGTCAATTAAAATTTCCACTAAAACTCGAGTAAAATGTATCATTGGAACCTGGCAAAGAAGACCGCGTTTTACATCATCCAATTCCCATATGTTTGGGGCCAATGATCTTGTGAGCTTGTCATAAATATCTGGCTGTGCTGCTAGCTCTTTCAATTTCTCAACCTAGAAATAACAAGAAATGTCTGAAAACAATGAGACAATCCTACAGAAGTTTAAGACTTTACATGAAAAGAATAATTGACGACTTACCCTATCTTGATAGTCAGAGATGGGATCTTCTTCCCTATTGTTACCACTGCCAGTGTCCGTCGCCACTGGATCATCAAATTGCAATCTTGACTTGTCGGTCTTTTTTAAGTGAAGACAATCGATATAAGTCTGCCATAACCAGATGCAATCTTTCAGCTACACAATTTATTTGTTCATCCATAACATTCAAACTAATAAGAAATCAATGCTTGCCTTGAATAAAGATTTCACAGTTCTTTGAGTTGGCCCTACTCTAACTGTCATGGCCCTGTAAATCCCAGTGACCTGTTGGACAAGGAGAGTGACAATATTCATACATTTATAAAACACTTAAGATACTTTGAATATTGGAGTGCCTAAAAAGATAAAATACTTGGAAAGTATATGTGAAATCATACAAGAAGCAGTATATGCTAAAGTTTTACCTCAACTCTATCACCAGGCTTCCCAGTGTCAACAAGTTTGTCATGCATTAACAAGCTTACAGTGTGAGGTGTCCCGCCGTCGGGAATATCATCTGGTGTCTCCTGAAGCTTCACAATTTGCTTATCCGCGAACCTAATATTCAAACAATGACCAATGTTACAATTGACTGATAGTTAACAATGCCTCTTTTTTTTTTTTTGAGTAACCATGGGTACCCAGACTCTTGTCTGATTAGTCCACGAGACCTGGATTGCGAAACGAGACCACCAGTGGTCCGACATTTGGCTGTCGTGGGGAATCGATACCGAGGTCTTGCGCTTAACCCACACAACCCCGTCATCACCCTTACCACTAGGCCACACCCATCCAAGTTAGTTAACAATGTCTCTTACTCACAAAAAAAAAAGGAAAAAAGTAATGAACTTTGCAAGTTTTGCTTACCTGCAACGGTTGTGAACCAGTGTCATTGAATTTGAAGAATTGCACTCTTGCTTTCCACATCTTGCCGGTTCGCTTACGCGTCCTGATAGCAATTTAAGTTGTAATAAAAAAAAAGTATTGGTTGCAGCGTTAGTTAATGTACAAGTACAATGAATCACAAATTACCTCTATCGACAACAACAGGATCAGAGTAGTAACCACACACGAGGCAGCGGAAAACCGCTTCCCTTATCTCCGGTATAATGGAACTAGATCTAATTATCATTCCTTTCACAGACACCATCTTCTCAATATCTGATTAAACAACACCAATCAACATCACTTCAACCCTCTACTTAACTACAATTCATTTCAATTGCCACATAAATAGACAAACTAACAAGGCGAAAACTGACCGGACGGATTGAGATTCCTCATGGACGTAGAACTCATGAGATTGAATATCCGAGCCTGGATGTGCTTCTCGAACAACGGATTAATCCGACTAGCCATATCCATTAAAACAATGTCGAATATCGCCAGCACCTCGAGCGGGTACCTCACCATCTTCGTATACAAATCCGGATCGTACTCAAAAACATCGTTGGCATCGACGTCCAGCGACTCCCCCTCCAATTCAAGAACTTGATGAATCGCCCTCATATACTTCCACTCAGTTTTAGCAGAACCCTCCCTAAAATTCTTCAAAAACCTCAGAATCGCGGCGTTGACGTCCTGCACGCTGATGTTCGTCCCCCAGACGAACATCGGCGCCGCCTCCTCCGCTTCCTCCCCTTCCCCACCTTCCGACGAAGGCGCCGCATCCGCATCGTCAGTCGAAGTGGGGGTTGCTGCCATGGGCGTCCCCGAACTCCCCCTCCTCCGTCTCCGGCTCGGCGTGCTGGATGGAATTGGGGTCTCGTCTGGGGTGGCGGCGAATCGGGAGGTGTTGGGTGTTTGAGGGGGCGGTGTTGCGGTGGAGGATCGACTCGGTCTGCCTCGCCGGCGGGAGGCGGTGCCGGGCGAGGAGTTGGTGGTGTCGATCGGGCTCGAGTAGGAGTGGATTGGAGAGGAGTCGGAAGCCATGGCGGAGAGAGAGATTGGGAGGGTTAGGGTTTGTTTGCAGGGTTGAGGTGGTTGGAAGAGATGAAGAGGTTTTTAGCGGGAAGGGGTTCTGTCTTCCCGCCAAAATGAGGTGCGCGGGCTTTTCCGGAATGGGGAATTGGCGGTAATGCCCTTTTGGGCAAATGTGGGCCGCGATCTGGGCTGTAATGCCCAGTACTCTTGGATCCATGTCCACTAGCAAACAAATTTCCAAAGAGAAAAATTTTCCATCGCATTTTAAGGTTCAACTATTTCTATGGATTTTTTTTTTTGATAAACTATTTCTATAGATTTTATACTGTAAAAAAAGGGAGATTTTTGGCCAATCAATAATTTACGGTAATTTTGATAAAATATAATAAGTAAAATTAGTAAAATATATTAAAAAAAGATAAATACGTTGGTGTTTCATACATATACTTTTTAGTATTTATTTTATAGCGAGGCGCGCATGCACATACTTGATGTGCAGTGCGTAGATGACTTCATTAAAGAATAAGAAAAAATATTATCTTTTACTTCAATTAATTTTTTAAAGGAAATATGAAACTACCTATGAAACATATATTTATAAATAATAAAAAATATTGCAAATGCCCTCAAAGTCACACTATGTAACGTGACGTGCAGACCTAAATTCTTAGGAGTCATTCGTGCACGATTGAGGATGCACCCGCTAAGTCATGGCCATTTCCACGTGGCCCCAACACTATATCACTTAAGTCTCTGTCTTTAAGCATTTTACAATTTCCTTCTCTAAGATCGTGGAGTTTTGACGCATCGTTATGAAAATCGGACGCATTAACCAAGCGCGTTTGCGTTGCGCTTCAAGAGGACGCCCGATAAGCATTCCCATCTTCAGGTGAACTATCTACGGAACACTCATTTACCGTAGACGTTAAAGCCCTCTAATCGCGTCGTATTACAGCACCTTAATGCACATCTAACGGCTTTGATAACCGCATGAGCCTCAAAAGTATGCAAACCAAGCACTCCCATTCTCCACTATAAATTAACGGAGCAAACCAGTACAGGGTGGGATCGAGATCCAAACGGGAGCCACATTAGGTTCGACTCGTCCGACCGTTCGAGAGTGCGAGGTCAGGCTCAGCGGCAGCGTGGAAGAGTCGCGTTGAAGGCTTTCTCGCGAAGCTCATCCATCGTCTTCGTCTTCGTCTTCGTCTTCGTCTTCTTCACTGCACAGGCTTCATGAGGAAGCGAGACTTGGCGATTCTCCTCCTCTCCGCCTTCGCAATCTTCTTCACTCTCCAGGTCTATCTCTATCAAATCTACAGATTATGCAATTCACGAAACATTAGATCGAAACTGTTAGGGTTTAGGCGATCGAAGTCTTTGTGTTGGAAATTTTGTTGATTTTGGTGGAATAGCTGCTAATTGTGGTGCTGATTTGTTGTTTTTCGGTTTCTTTTGTGCAGCACGAAGGGGATTTCTCGTTCAAGGAGGCGTGGTTTCATCTATCGGACGATTATCCGATCAAGTACGAAGCGGAGCGTCTACCGCCGCCAATCGTTGCTGACCTGAACGGAGATGGAAGGAGTGAAGTCTTGGTTGCTACTCACGATGCGAAGATTCAGGTTTGATTTTGGAACTGTTTAGATGATGAATTAGTGACTGAGCTGTGCTAGGACGTCTCTTTGAAGCTCTGAAAATGACTCTCTTTCGTTCTATATGTGTTGATTAGGTACTTAGGTTTTTCAGAAACTACATTTGACATGATCTTTTGTTCTATATATTTCGGTTAGGTACTTAGGTTTCTTGAATCTCTAAATTCAACATAATGCCTGGGTAGCGCAAGCAATATGTCTTATCGCATCATCCAAGCCTTGTCGCTTACTTCGTTTCCCCATCTGTTATCTTCCCACTATGTTGGCATTATTGTTGCTGGTGATTAATTTAACAGTACAATCAACTTGTAAGTTTGTAAATTTGTCATGATTTGAATAAGCGGCGATTCAATTTTAGTTATAGCACAAATTGTGTTTAAATACGAAGTTTGTTTAGATATTTAAGAATTATTCTAAGGACTTCCATATGTGATTTGAAATTCATCACCTATGGCATTTAGAATTCTGTTTTTCTGAGCTTAGTTCTCAAGTATCTCGTTAGTGTGATTCTTCTTTAATGATGTCAATGGGTTCAGGTGTTTGTCATATGACTCATATTAAGATCTACAGTCGATGAAAGTTTTATTCTAAGAAAAGGGGAATCCCTAGCCTAAAGTGAGCAACGCAATGACATGAGCGATTCCTCAGCTTTCTAAGATTGGATTGTCGTGCTGGCTTGCTGTTGCTGATGTTAAGCTGTTGTTTCTGTTAGTTTCAGGTGCACTAATAAGTAGTAAGGATGTTTGGCAAATATGTGTTGCATAACTCTTTTCCTCTTCCCCCTTTTTTCGGTTGGGGGTTGGTGTTGATATGATATAAAAACTAGTTGTTGGGGGTTAGGGGTTGGAGTTGATATGCATAGGTGTTATTGAAACTATACAATAGAAGATTTATTAAATTATTTTGCACACTTAAAAATATGTTCATTTTTAAATAGTGAAATTATACTATTTTTTTTTTCTTTTGATTCTTGTAAGGGAAGGGGGAAGGGAAAAAAACCAAGTGGATTGCAAGAATGGATGGGAGGTGAAATTTATAGGGGGAATAGAACTTGCACTACACTCCATTCCATGAATCTGCCCATGGTTTTGAGTTGAACGTACTTATTCTATTAATCCATTCGTTGATAAGATAACCATTATTAATTATTAATAGATGCACACATAATACTTAATTCAATGAATCTGATGGGTTGGCGTGTCGTATGATATAATATAATTATATCTCTTGGAACAACCGATACTAGAAATAAATAAATAGCCAAAAATAAGAAAAGTGAGAAAAATAGAAAATTGGAATTGTGAGAGGAGGTAGCTTCTTAACTCTCTCACCTCCGACTTATATATATATATATATATATACCTGAAGACTTTAATCGTGCTGAATTTGCGTATTTGTGCATTTATCGAGCGTTTCACTAGTTATGATGTTTTGTGATATTTGTTCTCCAGTTCTTTTCTGGTTTACAAGGTAATCATAATCAGCATATCAAAATCATCAGTGTTCTGTTTTTCTGAAATAAGTCCATGAACTCAGGTTCTGACACCGCATGCTAGGCGTGTAGATGAAGGTTTTAGTGAATCACGTGTGATAGCTGAGGTGTCACTGTTGCCAGACAAGGTCCGTGTTTCATCTGGGAGACGTGCAGTTGCTATGGCCACTGGTTTTGTTGACCGAGTCTTTAAACATGGGACACCACGCAAGCAGGTCCTTGTTGTTGTGACATCTGGCTGGTCAGTGATGTGTTTTGATCACAACCTCAAAAAGCTATGGGAATCAAATTTTCAGGTTGTTATATACTGCTAACTTTATTATTTTCACCTTTGTCCTAGGATTTTGACACTTAATTTTGTTTCCCGAGTCACTGATATTCTGTATTTTTGGATAGGAAGACTTTCCACACGGTGCTCACCATAGGGAGATAGCAATCTCAATAACCAATTATACTCTCAAGCATAGTGACGCAGGTTTAGTTATTGTTGGAGGGAGGATGGAAATGCAGCCTCATGTACGTTTCTGAAATTTGTGGTGCCATATACTAAATTTTCACATGTTACTGTCAAATACTTGTGGTATTTTTAGGTCTAGATTGATGGAAGTAGGATGTAGTAAAATATCACATCTGAATGAGGCTTGATGGCCTACCAAATAATTTAGTAATGTAAATACCATTTTTATGCCAAATAATGCATAATGTTTAATAATGATTAGAGGCAACGCATAATGATTTATTGTTATCAAAAAAAGTTTTGCGAAATTGTAGCTTTGGATTGTAGTTATACGCATTCTTCCACAGATTTTGGTATCGTGGCTTGCTTAACAATACTTGTGCTGGTTTGACCTGATCCCACCTCCTTCATGTTAATCTTTAGGGTACGTGATCCAAACTAATTCATATTTGTGAAAGCGTGAATCAGTTTTGTGGAGAGTGAGCATATTCTATTTTTTAAGAATTTAGGAGGTTTGCAAGATGTTCAGGGAGAGGAAGATTGAATGGTTTTCTTGTCAATTGGAGACTAGATTCTTTCTAATCTCTATTAATTTAAACAATCAAATTGGATACCGTGATTGCCTTTCTTCATCTGATTTGGAAGGAATATTAGGTTTTGGTCTCTTTATTATTATTATTATTATGATCATTTTGTGTATTTTCGTCCCTACTAGTTTTATTTTCCTCAATTCGTCTAGTCATTTTTTTTCCAGTTGAAGTTATTCTTACAAGTCTTTTGATGTTTTGTTCTGGAAAAGAATTGTGGTCTGAACTTTTGGGCATGTCCCTGAAGAATTTTTTATCAAAGCAACACAGTTTGATAGTTTAGATTGTTAATTCTTTATTTGTTGAATCACGTGCTTGTAATTAGGCAAAGGATGATGTTGATGATGATGATGGCATTTATATTTCATGTGCGCGCTAAACTTCTTTTCTAAGTTGTAAATTGTAATTCAAAGTTTTTACATCGTCCATTTGCGCTTATTACTCTGAATCCTTTTCGAAATGCTCTAGATTTTCATGGATCCATTTGAAGAAATTGGGGAAGAGCTGAAAAATTCTGAGAAGCATAGAAGGAGTGCTAGTGAGAAAGAGGTATATGCACTCAACTTGCATTTCGCTCTCTACTACTGTAGTTTAGTGTTAATTATGTGGTTTATTTTTGTTCATGCATATGGAGTATTCTTGATTTGCACGATTTCAGAAACTTAGAGCTAGTTTTTTATTGAGGTTACGTAGCTCATGTGAATGGCGTGCATTACCATATATAGGCTTTTAGAGGTTCATTATTTTCCAGCTACTTTCATTTTGATATGACTATTTTTGCTTCTTCCATGGTTTATCCACTCATATTCATTGGCTTGCATTGGGGTTCAGATTCAGGGCCTACTGTCAAAGAAGTTAGGCTTGGTGGCTTATTTAATTCTCTTGGATTATTTAGATTTTTGTATATATATTCTTTTTGATGAGCTATACTTGAAGGTTAACGTAAATTGTACCAACCAGTTAAATGTTATGACCAAGTGATTCAGTTTCGTATGCTTTGAGATATATAGAGTCGTTTGGAATTATCTGTTATAGTTTGATGTTGTTACATAAAAATTACGTTACTTGAACAGGGTTTGTGCTATAGGCTCATACCTCCTTGTCCTCAATTGTGATTTGTGAAGGACAGTCGTTCCATTGAAATAAATATTCTTCTAATGTCCTATTGTTGACCTGAAAGATATGTGTGATTCTAAGTTCAGAGGGTGCAATGTTACTCTTTCCTGGTTCTATTTTTTTTTTTTTTTTTTTTTTTTTTTTTTATCAAAGTGAAGTAAATAGGTGTTGGCGTGTCTTTTTTCTTCTGATAAATTGATCTTCTTTAAGAATACTTTCCAGTTCAAATTGAAGTATTCCTGCTGTGGTGGAGAAACTCAAGAGTTCATGTGCTATTGCTTGGTCATCATTGCATTTCTTCGTCATTTCTTTCACGCCTTCATGATGGTCTGCGTTTACTGATGGGTTGTTCATTTTCTTTGTGTTCTTCCTTTGCAGGCATCTGACCACTCTGGAACAGTGGATTTACGACATTTTGCATTTTATGCATTTGCTGGTCGGACAGGAACACTCCGCTGGAGTAGAAAGACTGAGGTATCTTCTCAATATCTGATTAAGTTCTTTTGACTTTCTGCGGGTTTGAGACACTTGTATTCTGTGATTGAGACTTAAGTAATATGAGACATTCAGTGGATTCAGAACTTGTTTTGAATTGAACAACTAAATAACTATTTGTATTTGATTTTTCTCTTCTAGAAGCTGGAGCTTAAATGCTTCAGCCTTTTCAGCTCATTGATAGTTTGTTTGCTCTTTTAGTCTCATATGCTTCTCGCCTTAGTTTTGGCCCTAGATCTGAGAAAACTATAACGCTCGCCAGTAATTGTTGTTTGACCACCTTAAATCCCTGGCCTTCATCTCTTGGTCTATATTATGTGATGTGACTTTTGAGGCATATTTCTATCAAGGTGGTCTTCCCTCCTGCTGCATCTCCGCCTCTTCGCAAAAGTATCTTCTTCTTGTACTTCGTCTTTTATTTATTTATTTAGAAGATGAAACATATGCTTATTGCTTATAATAATTTTTTTCTAGATAGGATTCTCTATCATTTACTTCGTATTTTGTTGTCTCAGAACATCCAGCTGCATTCTTCAGATGCGCCCCAGTTAATTCCGCAGCACAACTACAAGTTGGATGTTCATGCTTTAAACAGTCGTCAGCCTGGAGAGGTATGATTGCTCTGGTAATGTTTGCTTATTAGCATTCTGAAAATAATTACCATATAATTCTTTTAAGTGACAGTTCTCACCATTTTCTTCACATGGAGCAAGTTTTATTTTTTAAGTTTTGATTATTTGTTACGAGTGTGGCTTGAATGGTCCTATATCATCATTGAGAAAAAGAGTCCTATTTTAGTGGACCCATCCGTGGTTTTGAATTTGATGTGACGTAGAATTAATTCTTTGGTTATGATCTTGATAACTCCATTGTCAATCACTTTTACCTTGGAGGAGGAATGTCTTAGTTCTGAGATTGAAATCAATTTAGTGTGGGCTCTCATATCACCACTATGAGAAATAAAATGGAAAGGCGTTGAGGTCTGCATGCTTTCTAGTTTGTAAAGGTTTGCTTACATACATTGGCTTAATAGTTTCTTCTCATGCCTCTCTTTCAGGGGTTATTTTATAGGGCTCCTAAGATCAATTCCTCTTTGTTTTTCTGCAATGAGATTATGAGATGAATTTACTGTTTTTTTTTTTAATTTTTGGAAGAACGATGAATTTTACTGTAACTTGCTAGTAAAATTGAAGAGTTGTGAGACGACAAGGAGTTTTTTATTTTCTCCTATTTTATTGCAATTAGGGCGTGTCTTTTACAATATTGACAACTTCTGTTTCCTGATTCTTTAGCTGATTTTTAACTTTCTCATGCTTGCAATGTGTGCTTATGGGAAGACACAGAAATTCACAATCCTGTGTTCCATGTGGGGTTATATTGATGAATGCTTTAAAATAAATAATTTAATTCCTTTAAAGTATATCCGGTCATTCATCTTTGGGTTGAGTGTATTTGCATATACACAATTTTCTTTTTGACAATGAAATTGCAAAGAGTGACTCAAATGAACTAGTTTGGGCAGACTTTACGTCTCAGTTAATGCTAAGTAAGACTTTCCTTGGTTTTTTGATATTTGGTGTCAGTTTCTTTAAATATAATTATTACTTCATGTTTGGCCAATTGAATTGCTAAGAACGAACCTAAATTGACTATTTAAGATATGACTGACTGTGTTTTGTGTTTGTTTCTAGTACATTGCTACTTGATTTTCTTGCCATTTAGATGTTTAGAAAGCCTGGTGTTGAACCTTTTTGCCTTTTTGCGAGGCTATATGATGCCATTTCCTCTCATTCTAGTTTCTTCAGGCAGTGATGTTCTTTTATGGCATGCCACTGATCAGCCTTCAGTTCTTCTTAGGAAAACAACTTAGGCTATACTGTATATCCTACTACTTCAGTCGAATTAGTTTCTCTACCTTGCACTATGATCTTGTTCCAACTTGATTGTGATATTCTATGATTTCATGTCATGTGTCAAATTAGCTTTTGCTAAAATCATTTCTACCATAGGCTTATGAAAATATTTGTGGTGGCAGTTTGAATGCAGAGAATTCAGGGAATCAATTCTAGGAGTCATGCCTCATCGTTGGGTAATCTGCTCTTTTATCTGGTTCTTTCTTTCCACTCTATAGTAAGATATGATAATAATACGCTGTTTAAAACTCTGTGATCAGGATAGAAGGGAAGATACTTCATTTGAACTGGCACACTTCAGGAGACATAAGAGGAAATCGTTGAAAAAAACACCTGGGAAATCGAGTAACTACCCATTTGATAAACCTGAAGAAAATCATCCTCCTGGGAAGGACACGACTAATAAAATACCAAAACTTATTGGGAAAGCTAAAAACTATGCTGGTTCAGCGAAAACAAAGAAGGTACGTCTGCAAGAAGTTTGTTAATTCATTTATTCTTTGTCAAAGATAAAATTTATTACCGGATTTGTTTGCCATTAATATTTATTGTAAATCTTGTTTGACACCATCTATCATGGACCTTTCTTCTTTGACATCCTTGAACAGTGATGCATCTATGTTTTCCCCATGCACTTTGCGGGCATTATATTTATTTATGGCTTGCTTCAGTGTTTTCCAGTGTTTTTTGAATCATTCATTCAAAAGACGCTTAATAGTCAAGATAAGGCCTGCTCTTCTTGCACGAGGCTGTTGTGAAACTTTTTTAGTTTTTTTTTTACATGCTGACAGAGTTAACTAATGCTTTTGTACTAGGTGATAGAAAGTCATATTTATACATTTCATGCTAATTGTGCAGAGCGCATCTGATCATACATTTCATGACAGTTCCTATTTTGACTTTACCTTTGCAGCGGTCTCCTTATGTTCCTACTATAACAAACTACACTCAGTTTTGGTGGGTCCCTAATGTGGTTGTTGCTCATCAAAAGGAAGGGATAGAAGCTGTTCATTTAGCATCAGGTCGAACGGTGTGCAAGGTAAATGGTATTTTCTTTCACTAACTTCATTAAATATTATTTCACTGTAAATATCTATTTGGGCAGATGTTTTCAGCTGCTTTAGTTTGTATTATTGCTGCTAATTATGAAACAACCTTCATGGAAGTATGAGACAGAACAAATAATTTTGTGCTGATTGAGATCTGGTGGTGTAAAAACTTAAGAGGATGATTTCCGCTCCAGGCCCAGTTGGAATAAAGTGTCCAAAGCCAGATCAGTGATTGAACGGGTGAAATTGGGTGGGATTATATCAACTTGGTCCAGTTTGGTCATGTGATCTTATTACATGTATGGTTAAGCATAGTGTTTAATGGTGACATAGGATAGTGATTGCAATCCTGGATCGTGAGGAATTATTTTAATTGCATATATATGATACATGATAGTAACATCAAAATCATTTCAGACTCAGTGAATTAATTTCCTGGGTTAGATTTTTTTTTTTTAGGTTATAATAATTTCTTCACTTCATGCATGTAGAAAATTCGTGCTCATATAACAATGATGCATTGAAGTTTGTTTAAAGATCACTTCTTCCAATATGAGTTCACCTTAAATATGCACCAGTCGTCAATTGTTTCAGAAGTATGGAGGGAGGATTCAGCACGCTCTCAATTTATTTTGTTCTCTTGTAATTAGCTATTATTTGTATGCTTGAAATTATGCAACTTAGTGATATAACTTTGGACTGAAATATTGGCTTCTCTTCTTCCTCTTTTGATCAATGTGAATCTTTTCTTTTCTTTCTTCAAAACCTACTATGCAGCTCTTGTGATGTTGCTATAGTTGGAGTTGAAATTGTTTACTCTTATAGTCACTTGAAAGGTTATGTCGTTATGGGTGATGCTGTTGTTTCTGTGGTTGTGGAGTAGTTATTAGACCTACAGATGGTGGTCCCATCTTTTGTGTTGTTCTTCAATGATGCTCCTTTCTGCTTTTGAAACTAGGGAGAGTAATGTTGAAGCGAAAATCTGGAAACCCAGATAAGTCATTAATAAACTTATTTGGCAACTGCCTCAAATATATTTTCCTGCTTCTCAGAAATCTGGCAATGAAAAAGCATTTGCCTTAATTAAACAGGGAACATCCTTGAATCATTTGATATTGATGTGTGTTTTTCATATTGTCAAGTACTGCTTTTTAAATTATCATGTGAAACTGGTGTCTTTGTTAGTTTAGTGGGTAAATTATAGGTACAGAGTTTAACGTCTACTTCTGCTGTATTTCTTATCAGCTTCATCTTCAAGAAGGTGGCCTCCATGCTGATATTAATGGAGACGGTGTATTGGATCATGTTCAGGTGTGTTCTTCTTTCACTGGATATTGTGTTCTCACCATTAGGCTCTTATTTCTTTTGTCGTTTAGTGCTGGAATATTCCACTCAAAGTGGCCGACATAATATATGTTTACTGCATCACCATCAGCCCAATTGTGGAGACTGCACATCCCTCATCAGTGAATTGTCAGCCATCTGCCAAGTACAGGTTTAGGTTCTATGCATTCTCAAGTCCAGTCCAAGAACTACAAGATCACCCCAGAATCAAAGGATTGACAAGTGTCATAACGTTCTATCCTTTTACTTTCTCTTGGTTTCTTTCAAAGATCTGGAGTAAGCAGCAGTCAATAAGTTTTCCTGAATCCTCTCTCTTCCCTGTAGGAAAGAGAAAATCCTGTTGCTTTCATTTGGGATGCACCAACTGTTTAATGTATATATCTCTGTCCTTATGAATCCCTTTCTTTTTTTTTTTTTTCTGCTATACCCTTTCTGATCCTTTTTGTGACTCCGCTTTAGTTATTTTTTGTTGCTGAAGATGCTGCATTGGCTTGACAGATTTGAAAACAGCATTTCTGTTCTCCATCCTTAATGTATCTAAAGACCAAGTGCAATTAGGGCCAAACTGTGATTCTATACTAACTATAAGTTCCTATGGCCGTGTTGCATAGTTACATCTGTTGGTGCTCTCTGATGATTCTGATTCAGTATTAAATTATTAATTGAAGTATGTGTGGTTCATAATTGGCTGCTGATTTTATCATGCATCAAATATAAAATACAGATATGTTGTTAAAAACGTGATGTTACATTGTTGCACTCGTCAATTTGAGCATCAGTTGGCTCAAAGATAAGTTGAACTTTTATTTTCATTTGCAGGTTGTTGGGAGCAATGGTGCTGAACAGACTGTGGTGAGCGGGTCAATGGAAGTACTGAGACCTTGCTGGGCAGTAGCAACATCTGGAGTCCCAGTGCGGGAGCAACTCTTTAACGCGTCAATATGCCATCATTACCACTTTAATTTATTTCATGGCAGGGCTATGGAGGCAAGTTCACTAGAAGTAGCTACGCCCATTCTGGTCCAAACCAAGGATGGTCATAGACATAGGAAAGGAAGCCATGGGGATGTTGTCTTCCTAACAAACCGGGGAGAGGTATGTAGTTAACCTGACTTCATTTTGCATCAGAATCAAGTCTATGTTTTAGTCAATTGTGCATCTCATTTAAGCGAACTAGCAGAATTTTTTACTTGCACCAATTACACTGAAAATGACGAAAATTAATGCTTCATTAATGGTTGTCTTGTTATAGGTGACTTCATATGCACCAGGCTTGCATGGTCATGGTGCTGATTGGAGATGGCAGCTTTTGACTGGTGCGACGTGGTCAAACCTTCCATCTCCAGCAGGGATGATGGAGGCTGGGATAGTGGTACCGACACTCAAGGTGTTCTCTTTGAGCAAGCATGACCATCAAGAAGTGATTCTTGCTGCAGGGGATCAGGAAGCTGTGGTTTTATCTCCTGGAGGAAGCCAGTTAGCTACACTTGAACTTCCTGCGCCACCTACACATGCCCTGATCTGCGAGGACTTCTCCAATGATGGACTAACGGATATTATTCTTGTGACATCTAATGGAGTATATGGGTTCGTGCAGACCAGGCAACCGGGCGCCCTCTTCTTTAGCACGCTATTAGGTTGCCTCATAATCATTATGGGAGTCATATTTGTGTCCCAGCACCTGAATTCTGTGAAGGGGAAACCAAGGGCTACAACTGATTACAGATGAAGCAATTATTAGAGCACGCCTCAAAAGTGGGTTTCGGCGAAGACTGAAACACAGACTTTCCTACCTGGTTGAAGTGGAGATGGGCATTGGCTCGGAAAGATGTCGAAGGGAAAGCCTGACTAACTTCAAGGTGGTGAACTCCTTCAAGGCATTCTCAGTGTATGACCTGTAAGTTTTATTAGACTTTCTGTAAATCTTATTGGTAAATAGATGCCAGTTGTTAATTAACCGGGTTTGTGCTTTCTGAGATCTAGTTGTTAGTGAACTTTCTGCTTAAAATGACCAGAAATTTTGATGAAGAAATCGCTATCAACTCCTGAACAAGTTCTTAATTAATCTCTATATAAGATTTTGGGGCATTGTTAATTTGTTACATATATTCTTTAAATTTATGGTATTGTTCTGTGAATGTTGCAATTTCAAGTAATCACTATCAACTCCTGAACAAGTTGGGGACTCTGCAAAGTGAACAGTGCTCTAATCCCTAGACATTCAAGCAGTTTTAGTGTACTACTAGACATGCTTTTTGGCAAATTCTTCCATCAGCATGACCAGAGAGGAGTTTCAAATCAAAATTTAAATGGTACAACTTTAGATTTGAGATTCCATTCTCGTTTATATATGAATCTGTGATTTGGTTCTTTTCATGCCTCTTTCCCTGATTTCACTTGACATCTCACCAATTGCTAGCATATTGTCTCATTCCATGAAACACTTGGAAAAGAAAAAGTTGCAGAGATTTAAATTGGACCCACATACCGGCGCCCCTTCTCTGCAATTCATTAAGAGGGCTTTTGTGGGATTCTGTGTTGCGATTGAGGCATTAAAGAGAATGAAGAAACAAAATTAGCATTAGAATCCGATGCTTTTAATTTTCACGTTTGTCAGGAAATATTCCAACACCAGCTTACCCCCCTATATCTCTCAGAGTAATGCTACTTGGACTCATGAGTCCGGACCCTTAGGGGGTTTTTTGAAAATTTTTTATTTCAAATTCATCCTCAAGCAATCAATGACTTTAAAATTATAACTTGTAACACTCCTTTAATATTTACAAAAATCTCAAAAACCCCCATTTGAGTCCGGACCCTTAGTGTCCAAATAGATTTTTTGTATCTCTCATGCCATGCCAATTGCCAAGCAGGAGTAGTAGTAGATGAAGTATTTATGTTGTCTTTATCTTTCAGAGCTTCGAAAGGGTCCTCCGAGTTATGTGTATTCATTCATACTAAATTGATTGATTCATTCAAATTTTCTCTAGCTAGCTAATGAGTAGGACTCTAGCCAATACATTGTTTGACAAAAACAGTTTTCTGCTTTCTTTCTTTCTTTCTTGTCGCACTTCAATATTGGATTCTTTTAGCTGGATCTGCATATCTCATAAAATCTTATCTTGGAATAACACCATCCTGTCAAGTCTACAATATTTTGATTTAATGGAACTCGGAACTATGAATCACAGCTGGTTCATAGGTTTCATTTATTCAATGTATATTTATCGATCTATGATCTGCCTTACCTTTTGAACAACGCTTGTGAACTATAAGTTTCAAAGCAATTCAAAAGAATTGAACAAAAGAAAAGCTAAAAAAAATGGAATGAGAGACAAAAGTTTGGCAATGATTCGCCCATGAAATCAAGTAAAATGACTGAAGTCGCTCAACGGTAGTTTGTGTCAGTTTTTAACTTATGTTTTTGCAATTGATCGACTTATGAGTTATGACTACAGACTTGTATTTTGATTTACAATTTATTATAAGGGTCGCTATATATATGCATCTTAATAATGAGAGATTCCAAATATATGGAAAGAAAAAGAGATTTAATTAAGAGGTAATGACTACTAGCTATATGTGTGTGTGTTAATGAGATTATGCATGTCGTCATAGCTTCAGGTGAGATGATAAAGACATCACTTGTCAGAAAAGCAAGACTTTGAGAGATGAGTGATTCGATTCCCAATGAAGAAAAAAAAAAAAAAAAAAGATTATGCATGTCCCTTCAAGCTTAATCCCATGTTGTTCATCTCATCTATCGTTAGTTACTTCGTTATCTAACACCCGAGTCGCTCTCTTCTCTCTCCTATCTCCTCTTTTCTTGCTCCCGAAGGAACAGATCTAGGGTTTTTTGGGGGGTTACCGGCGCCTTCTTGGTATTTGTATTTCTGTCTTGTGTCTTATTCTTTTTCTCATTTCCTTCTTTCCCCTTCTCTTTGCTTTCTTTCTTCTTCTCTGCTCCTTGGTGACGTGGAGATGAGGGCGGATTTAAGGGAAAGGAAAGGGATCTATGTATCTAGAGTTATGTGTATGTGTTATTTGTAGTTTTTATGTTTTTAGATTCCCCTTTTGGGGTTGTTTTTTTCTTTTGTCAAGGCAATCTCTCAAGTATTCATCAGGTGTCCATCCCAATCTATCATGCCTGAGTGCTTCAATAGTGGTATGGAAGGAGGCTTAAGTTGCTTCATGTTGTTCTGGAGACCAATCAACAAAGTTGTATTGAAGTTGTATTGTGCCTTGACAAAAAAAATAAAATAAAAATAAAAATAAAATCCCATGTAGTCCAAAATGTTGGCAGCCTTCATTAATTGTTGTCCAC
This sequence comes from Stephania japonica, assembly GCA_039657345.1. Lineage (NCBI taxonomy): Eukaryota > Viridiplantae > Streptophyta > Magnoliopsida > Ranunculales > Menispermaceae > Stephania > Stephania japonica. The sequence goes on along the minus strand of CM077559.1, from coordinate 7,530,513 downwards.
TACTGCGCTGAGAATATTAGATGATAAACAAAAAGAATTAAGTGCATACACTGAATAGAATAATCTTTTTTGTTTTTTTTTTCGGATTACATGATCTTTGTCGTAATTGTCTTATTCAAATAAAAATAAAATCTATAGCATCAACAACGTTATGCCTAATCTGCTCTTGTAAAATTGATGCCATGATTTGTGACATAACACCTGCTCTAAGCGTCACTGTCTGCCATTTATGCTGCAAGCAACCAAAAAGAAAATAAACAAGCATAACACCCCCACACACACACACACACACACACACACACACACACACAAATAATATTAAAATATATATATTGAAAATTATTATTATTATTATTATTATTATTATTATTATTATTGTTGTTGTTATTATTATTATTATTATTATTATTATTATTATTATTATTATTATTGCTGATGTAATTTAATTTATTTTCGGGTGTCAAAACCTTTTTCAAACCCCTTCACAAACCTTTAAGCCTGGTTTGATTCATTTTACTAAAGTTAATCACTAAGGAAGTTACATTTTTCACGTTTGATTCAACTTTAAACTTTTTGAAAAGTTTAAAAACATTAAAATAATATAATTGACATAAATGCCATTTACACTATTTTTGAAGGAGAGAAAACGAAGGATAGAAAATATTAAATGAGGGTTAAAGTGTCTATTCCCCATCAGGAAGAACTCACCCACCCTCTTTAAGTGAGTTATCTTCCCCTAAGTGAGAGAAGTTGGGGGCTCAAACTTTCAAGAAAGTTTGTGAAAATGTTCAACCAAACAAGGCGAGTTGAAACTTCCCTGAAAGTTATCTTACTTCCTTCAACTTCCCTCCGAACGAAACGAGGCCTCAATGTTACTATTTCTTTAAAAAAAATCATTAGATATGTGCTTAATTTGGTTGCCACTCCAACATACCCCTATGGTTTCCAATAATTAATGTTGTTAATTTGTAGTAGTGCTCAAATGACGCCTCTACACTCAAGAGTAGCGCAATGCCCTACCGACCATCAGTGCAATAAACCCTAGATGTATTTTTGGCCGTTTTCAATGAATCAATGGGATGCATTTGACACTTTTATTGTTCGTTATGAACGTAAGCCATTCTATATAACAGCGGTAGTCAGTCCCACGTAGAAGGGGCCACTATATGTATAGATATATGCGCATGATGGCACGCCAACGGCCTCAAAGGTGTAGTAGTACTGTTCACTGCAACCCTAAAACACACACTATGTACCAAAATTGACCAAAAAAGAGTTAATTATGCATGGTCTGAATTGCATGCATGATTTGCGTATTACATATGTTCTATGCATGCATGCATCTTATGTGGATATTGGTGTAAGTCGGTGGAATTAACGCCGGCCGCGTCTACCAAACCTAGCCTTTACATGGAATCATGGATCAACATAGAGAGTAGAAAGCGAGCAGTCATAAGTTGTAATTATCACGAAATTAATTAAAGGCTTAAAGCTGATCACCATTGTATAGCTATGTGTGAGCTACTCTACTACTACTACTATATGTATCTAGCCCGCATGCATCAAATGACATTATTTATTGACTGTTTAGAAATCATGGGCATTAAATATGCATGAATAGCTAGCTAGCTTTTAGGACTCGAAAAAAGTGTCAAGATCCATTTGTCGGTGTAGCTAGCTAGCTCTTACTGGAGTTGACAAAAAGTGATTGGATCCGTTTATTTGCATTTTTCCGAACCCACTTTTAAAAGGTTCAAAGAGTAGTGCTACTTGGACTCATGAGTCCAAATCTTTAGAGAGTTTTTTGAAAATTTTTTATTTCAAAGTCATCCTCAAGCAATCAATGACTTCAAAATTATAACTTGTAACACTCCTTTAATATTTACAAAAATCTCAAAAACCTCCCTTTGAGTCCAGGACCCTTAGCGTCCAAATAGATTTTTTGTTTCTCAAAATAAAATGAGTTTAGACATATTTTCTTGTCTGCTTCAAAAAGTGAGTACAGGTTCTGACAAATTTTTTAAAAAAAGAACGAAACCCGTTTAGCAATTAATTCGAATAGTATTTTATTTATTAATAGGAGTATTTCATAACTATTGCATTGTAATTTTACTAAAGATGATGTTATTTTAAATGGAAACTTGTAAGACTTTAATTTTGATTATACAGCATGTCTATACATAGTAATGGAATGCATTGTGACAAAAAAAATCATGTACTTTTGTGAATATTCAAGTAGAAAGATTGTTTTATTATATAAAAAAATAGGTCTAGACAAAAAAAAAATGTTTGTTTCAAAAATGGGTACAAGTTCGAACAATACTTTTAGTTGTTATTAAGGAGTGTGCGAACCCGTACCGGTTCAAACCCTTTTTTTTGCCACCCCTAGCTTTTACTTTATAAACTGGTCAGACCTGTCCTAATGATTTTTTCTATATATCCAACACCCCTGGTGGAGACCTGTGGTTAATTAAGGAGAATGTCTCTAGGTATGCATCTATACACGTAAATTAAATAACATTTTTAAATGTATATCCATGTAGCCGATCCTAAGAAATTACTATTCAATTACAGTAATTAAGATTGAACCTTAAAATTTTTCATTTTTTGAGGAAAACCGTATAACGCTGTTCACTCATGCAATCATCTTATGATCTACATTAAATCTATTTATGCACATTGAACAAATACATAAAAAGTTTAATGAAAACCATGAATTTCAAATAAATATAATTACAAGCTTATTATTACAGATGGGGCATCACAAAATCAAACTGTAAAACGCATTCAAACTCTAATTTCACGTAAGAGTTGAAGCCTTCATCTCGATCTTTATAGCAGCAAATAGAATGCAGAAACCAATTGCAAATATATATACAATTAATCTATATGGACTCAAGAGTCTAGACTCATATATATAATGCAATGTGGATGGACATGAGTTGCAAGTAGTACAACTAATTAATACTCCATCCATTCTATATTATCTCTTAACATTTGGAGCTCTTTTTTTGTTCCACAATAAATGTATCATATTAATAAATCAAGAAAGCATTAAATGCTTAATTTCCAAGGTAATTGGTGCATTTTTTGGAAGATTGAAGAAACACTTTCTCATGTATATACAAATTGTAAAGGGTAGTTGAAGCAAAGTTCCCAACCCATTATACCATTTTGTGATAATAGAGCAACTTTCCTATAAAAAAAAAATAAAATGAAATTTCAATTCTAACCCCATTATATTTTTATTTTTTTTTTGATAAAAAACCCATTCTATTTAGTTAATGACATCACCAATCACTTTTTTTATACAACACATAATATATAATTAAAGTCATTTATGAGAGGGTAATATAATTTTATTATAAAATCTTGTGCTTTAAGTCAAAATGTGACATTATATGTGGAACGGAGGGAGTACTGCTTAACAGAACATAGAAAAACATTGATAAGATAGCAAGACCACAGTATAGTATATAGCATTATATATTGATTGTATTGAAATAAGAAAGTACATATATTTCCATAAAAAATATCAACTGTGTGTTCATGTTAATAATCTATCGTTTAAATGAGGCCACTAATTCTCAGAGTGAATTCATACATATAGACAACATCAAATAATTATTAGAGTACTAGTTTAACCTTCAAGGTATATATGCTTCCGGATTTCGTTCTTTTTCCCTTCTTTTAAATATATACAATCTGATATGTTCATGCGCCCTCTCCTTCCTTTTAAAATTGCTGCATCTTTTCTCACAAAAAGTTATCAATATCCTTTTTTATTTAATTTTAATTAGTGTAAAAATCTTACATTCACCTCCAGATATAGATGTAATCGATCACTAATTAATCGAGAAGCCGATCATGGGATTAATGTACATATGCAATATGCAAGGCGTCTAAGAATCCATTCCAATCTACTGAACACTGCTTATGTATCTGACGTAGATTACCATAAAGTCTTGTGCATTAAAAGTGATGTCGTGACAGTTGTAGATACTTTGAGAGACCATAACTTTTGATCCAAGAATCCAATTAATTATTATAATACCTTTTCAGAAATGGTCTTTCCTACTCTACAGCTGTCTCGGAAGTCTTGCTTTCAGGGAATGGGTTTCGCAGATCCAAATTCCTTGATTTCGATCTTCATCGGGAACTTTTATTTTATTGTCTAGTATTAGAGTATTTTCGTAATTTACTTTATTTACATCGTTTTAGAGTCTTAGAAAGATTAGACGTTTTGAGTCATAGAAGAATTACGTTTAGAGTCGTAGAAGGATTAAAGTTTTTAATAGGCTATATAAAGCCGTGATTAGAGCTGTAATAATTATCAATTATTATCAATTTATTTCAATTTCGATTTTCTTCAAAACTTTAAGGATTCTTCCTATTTGAGCGTTTACGCTGCGTCAAAAAGTATTTTTTTTTTAAACTAATTAGTCATTTCTGGTAAGAAGTACAACATCTCGATCTGCTTTTTCTGCTAATATGGGAAATGGATCCATAGTCTTTTGTTCAGTGTAATTAGTCGTCTTTGCATAACAAGAACTATTATCTCCATAACCATATAATTAAGATGAGATGCTCACCATAATTCGCTCTTCTACTTTTATTACATAAAATATCAATTAACACAAGTACAGCTAGCTAGCTTTGTTAATTACTGTTATCCAAAACTTCGTAAATTCTTAAATGGATCATTAATCAAATAATCAGCAACACAGGAGACGCAACCAAATTAATATATTAAACAATTTCTCAACTAGTAGTCATTTAATTCATAAACATGTAATTAGCGACTATATATAAGATGCCCACCAATATTTGCCTTTCACTTTCCTATCATAAGAAATAAGATACCAATCCATTTGAGGGACATTTAGCCTTGTTAATTACTTTTTTTTAATTTTTACAACGACCTTTGTTATTTAGTACTTAATAAATCCACAACTTGATATATCCATATACATATTGAGACCATTAATATTCAAAAAATGCATTTAATTAACCAAACCAAAACAACTTAATTATCAAATAGGTAGTGAAATTCTTTCTAGCTAGACAAATATTGCTCTAGGGTGACAACATTGATTCTTCTATAGCATTTATATCATCATAATAGATATAGCTAGGCATTGAGAATGGCAAGCATGCCAAAGAAACAAACCAAACAAAAAATCATGCATGATAATATACTTAAGGTTTTATTAACAATGATTGTCATTTGTAACTTTTGTTAGTGACGAATTGTTGATAAAGAAAAAGCAAATGTACGGTCATAAGATACTTTATTTAACTATATACTAGCTTCATTCTCTCCATGCCAACACTACCAATAATACTACTTATAATAAGCATTAAAAACATAAATATATGACATATATTAATTAGAATGGTAGAATTCCGCACAAGGCGCTCAAAAACACTATGACCACTTATATGTATATATGTTCCATCCGATGCACCTAAAAAGCTCCATATTACGTGTTCAAGGCACATCCATTAATGACACAATGGGATTAGTATACTCGTACCAACACAGACTGATCATATTAGAAGGATTTCAAATCAAATGAGTAGAATATAAAAGGCATCATTAATTAGTTAATTAGCACTCTATTCAATCACCAATTTGATATCAAATAAAAGCAATACTAATGTTAATCACAATCATAATTAATGATGCAACTTCATCGCAAGTAACTTGACAACAAATTACCATAAAATGCAAATCATATGTTAAAGAGATCGAAGAAAAAAAAAATATGGAGCAAAAAAAAAGAAAGCCCACACAAATCATATAAAAAAGGGGAATGCCACAATAACACACCATGTCAGACACCTATTTGGAAACCCTTGAACACAAAAATTACAGATACACATCTCATGCACTAAATCTCATGGCAGTACTGTTTGAATAGGTTTGTGACATGTGCGACTTTAATTAATTAAATGTGTTAAAAAAAATCATTCCCCGAGAAAAAAAAACATGTGCTTGAAAAAACAAAAACCTAATCAAGTTTGAAGTGATGAGAGGTAGCTTCCACAAAAATGTTTAATGAAATATATCCTAGGACTGACCCAAAAAAATGACTGAATGGAACAATCACTTTGTCTTAGCTACCTTGTAATGTAGTATGTTCATAATTTAACAATAGTGTCGGGCTCGAAGCACATAATAAAATAATAGAATAGAGAAAAATAAGAGGTGGAGACATGTGATACGTCTACATAATAAGTGTATTAAATTTGACAATGTAGGCACGACGCATGTTTGCAGGGACCTCTCCCAAACCCCAATAAACCTAGTCGGTTAGTGAGAGAACAATCAGATATACACACCAATGTAACCTCTTTGTCCAACCACTCAAGAAAACGATTTGGTTTCATTTCAAACCAACAACTCACCGGGTAAGCAGGGAAAAAGTACATTGCTAGCTAGCTCCACGACTTCAAACTTCAAAAATCTAATCCATTCCCATACAATACGATTAGATCAAATTATTCATCATCAAAACCCATAATTAATAAACAACTATAAAGAGAGATCAGTCGTAGCACGCGATACCATACGGATTAAAGTGTCGCAACACACGATAATGATATGAAGAAGCAAGTAGAAGTAGCAGAATAGAAGATCAGTTAACTAAGCAAATCAGAATCGAAATTCGAACATTCCCTTGTCCCGCGTGCTTCGTTTTCATGCATTTTTTTTTTTTTTACTTTAATTTCCTTCCAAGTCTAGACCAAAATTAATTAATTAATTAAGAACGCCATAACCAACAATAGCTACTACTTACTACTACTACTGATCATTTAAGAGTCACGACTACGTTTTTTCGTTGGTGTGTAGTAATGATCATGATGAGAAGAATGGGTTTTTGATTAGGATCTTGGGTGTGGGAAGAATTGCGTACCCGCCATGAAAGCGTTGAGGGGAGTCGGATACATAGAGGACGGATCCAACATTGCAGCTGTGGTGCCGCTGGAGGTCGACGCACCACCGGCAATGAGATTACGTGATACTCCGGCACCGGCACCGGCACCGGCACCGGCACCGGAAGAGCTTTCGCCGCGATGGCCGCCTTGCTGGTCGGGGCCTTGATCATAGAGGATGCCCTTGAACAGATGACCCCCAATGTTCACAGCTGTCTGATACGCGTACTGATCGTCGGCGTCGTACATGGAGCTGACTCGAACGCAGCGGAACGTCGCGGGCGAGTTCAGTTCAGGAGGGAAGCTTGCCAGTTCTAACCCTAAACAAGGCTCCAACAAACACAAAAACACAAAAAAAAGTGTTAAAAAAATAACCACACACGGTATATGCATTCTCATTTATGATATCTTCAACCACCATCTTTTCTATGATCAGTAGTAGTAGCTCGTCAGAGTCAACAAGAAACAGTAGAAGAATTGAAGAAAAAGAGTCGAAGATGATGAAATTAGGTATACGGTGAGATGATGTCATGTCTCATGATCTCTTCACATCTTTTGCATATTTGGTTTCAGATTTGGTCGATGTTACGATTAAGTAAGTAGCTAGGTAATTGATAATAATATAACAGTACGTACCTGAGGTGGGGTTTGCGAGGCGAGTGCAAGCGAGGGCATTGGAAGTGGAGGTTCCACTGTCCCTTTGCCTCTTGGGATTGATCTCTACTCGGTGTTGGTGTTGGTGTTGGTGTTGGTGTTGGTGTTGCTGCTGCTGTTGCTGCAGGGCCGCGAGTTGATGCTGCCTCTCACGCCGCCTCGCCGCAGGCACCCAGGTGCTCTTAACGTGAGTGGAGCAGTGAAACCCGCGGCTCTTGCAGCACGTCCTACACCGTAAGTGCACGCAATCCTTCTTCGCCTGATTCCCACAATCCTGACAACTCCTCCCCCCACCTCCCTGCCTCATCATCATCGCTGCCGCAGCCGCTCTCGAGGACGACTCGTCAGATATGTCCGTGCTTCGGCTGCTATTATGTCCCATTTCCAGCACCGATGGATACATCTCGTGATGCTGCTGGTGCTGGTGCTGGTGCTGGTGCTGGTGCCGTTGAAGATGCTGCCATAGCTCAAATCCTTTGTTGCTGCTGTTGTACGACGAAGCAATCTCTTGATTGCTTCTGTACAATAGAAGGCTTTCCGGCGCGATCTCGTCTCCTGGATTATTATGCTCTCCTCCTCCGCCTCCGCTCCCGCTTAGAGAGAACCCGGCCATTGTTGAGTCCAACAAATAGTGATTAGCCCTAATTTGAAGAACCCAAAATCCATAGCAGCTGATGTACTCACAATCTTTTCATGGCCAATTCAATTGACAACAACAACATCATCAACAGCAGCAGGCAGCAGCAGCAAATCGTACTTGTGTGGGGTGCGTGTCGTGCGTGTGTGAGTGTGCGAGTGAGGGTGAATATTTTGGGGGGTTTTGTGGTTATGGTTTTTGATTGATTTCTTTTGTAATTGCTTGATGTGGGCTACTGCTGTTTCTGATGTCTATGCAGCTTTTTGTGCCCCAAGCAGACACGTTGTGCCGGCCCCCAACAACACAAAATGTTAATTTGGGCTCGCCTGCCTTCTTGATCACTTCACTTCCTTTTCTTCTTCAGCATTAAATCAAGTCCGCTACTGCTGCAACGCCGCCATGAATTGAATTGCACCTCCTCCTGCTCCTGCAACTCCAATTTAATGATCTACCATCTCGATCTCTTTCGCCATCTTTTTCTATGATGCCGACCTCTCACGCACTCTCTCTCTCTCTCTCTCTCACTATAACTAGCAAAATGAGTAAAACTGGGATGGTTAGTTTTTCTTTTCCCTTCACTTCTCTTTCTCTTTCGTTCTTATCATCATCATCACAAGTCACAACATTCTCTCTCTCTCTCAGTGCCCATGCCTTTTCCGATCGTGATTATGATCTGTTCTATATCGGACGGATGTTGTTGAGTCCAAGTGTCAGGCAACCGGCTTTTGGTTATTCCTACTTCCACCGAAAACCCGGTTTAAGCAAGTATTGGCGTCAGCCCTTGGAGTGGACTGTCGTCCGTGGTCTCGTATTGTACGAACGCCCCGCGTCCACTACTTCGTATGTCAAGATGACCGTCCTCCGGTGTTACCGCTGGTTCCACAATTTCATTGCAATTAGTGATCGATGGTCAAGAATTAACGAGGTATTAATTACTACTAATGACCATATATTAACTCTCGTGATGTTATAGTACGAGCTAGTAGTAAAACTATATGAAGTTATTTACGCTTCACTTATTGTATTACTAGTAACATTGTTATTGTTTTTTTATATTGTACTAATATTAATTAAGACCAAAAAAAAAAGAAAAAAAGAAAAAGGCAGTACTAGTACTAAAGTTGTTTTGTGAATGGAATTCAAAAGGGGAATGAATGGAGAACCTCAGTCCAATGCAAAGGTGCACACGATCTACGTTTAAGAATAGTAGATTGAAACCCAAACCTAAATCCACCGTATACGGACTTCCATGTCTAGAGGACCGTGCCACTATTAATTACATGATGAATGAAAAAATTAAAAAATAATTAAAAAAAAATAAAAAAACCCTACATACTACTACTACTACTTAGCTACATATAGCTAGCTCGTTTGCCTGCTTTTATGATTATGAACAAATAATATTTTTAATTAACAAAGTTCAATAAACTTAATCATTTCCTAAAGTGTATTAAATTGTAAAGCCTAGCTACTTGACCCGATTAAACAAACATGTATTTGTAATATGTGAAGTGAATTACGAGTAGGTTTTGTACTGCTTTCGTCATTGAATATATATATATATATATATATATATATATGTTTGTTTAGCTACTTGACCCGATTAAACAAACATGTATTTGTAATATGTGAAGTGAATTACGAGTAGGTTTTGTACTGCTTTCGTCATTGAATATATATATATATATATATATATATGTTTGTTGGGGGGGGGGGGGGAGCCCGGAGATTGGGGACCGAAATAGATTAAGCCGAGCCTGGACCCGTAACTAGGCGCGTCAGGCGCGTGACGCTACCGCTGATACGTGATTCCATTGTGGACGACCTTCCGAGTAGTGACAAACAAATTAATTTACAATTCCGTGACATAGATTTTAAAGCCATGTACATATTACAAGTATAATACATATATAAGGGATACTACTATAGTATATAGGGATAGTATATATTGATTATTAATTGAAAGAGAGAGGGGGTGGACATGTAAGTGATTTGCTAGGTGAATGATGCGTGTGCGACTCCCAATAATTGTGTCTGTGGCTGTCAATCTCGAGCCCTGTGCGCAAGAGGGTAGTTGACTCTCTTTTAGTAGTAGTAGTAGAATGTGTGAGGGAGAGAGCAGTGACTAGAGACAGAAAGAAAGCAAGAAAAGCACCGTAACACATACTCTACATGTATTTTGTATAGAGAGAGAAAAACGCGTTTTTGATCTTAATCTCATCTCGTGTGGGTATTCAGTTGCCTAGTACTGTGCACTTGAGGAGAAAGAGTGATTAATTATAATTAGCGCGTATATGGAACCCCAAATCCCAATGTTAACTAACTTTTTGTTGGGTTATACACATGGGAGTCATGCAATATTATCACTGTGATCACGTTTTAGCAGGGTATTAGGTGGGCGTCGTTTTGTGATTTGTTTTATTGCTAATGAGGGGGTGCACGGGCATTGTTGACGAGAAGACTTTGGAGAGGAAAGTTGAGTATCAATCGGTAATCACAAATAAGTTTTTCTCGTCATTGACGTTAAGCGCCCATCTATTGTGTGCACCAACTTTATATGTATACTTAGGGATGCAAATGGTGCAGGAATCCGTGTTGGTAATTCTTCACAATAGATATAAATATGGTCATTTTAAATGAGGATGGGATGGGGTTGAAGACAAATTCTTATATTCACATAGGTATAGTATGAAGATAGGTAACAAAATATATCAATAGGATTCCTCACCATTGGAGATATCCATGGAGATTAGTCATAGAATCCCTATTATCAATTTATACATCATATGATATTCATATATACACCATATAATATTACATAGTTTCCAATCCGAAACAATCATTATACACATAACAAATAAACTTTAATGATATTTATAATTATAATTTATTTGGTTAATTATATGTTTTGTTTTGAATTTGTTGCAACCATATTTATATTTTACAATTTTAGGATCAAATGTATTGAAAAAAAAATGATCAATTGAGAAAAATTACAAAACCTTTTTTTATAAGATTATCCTAATCTTTTCTTAATAGGTCAATCAAATTTAAATATTTCATTTTGCTATTCCTTGTCTAACAATGATGAAGAAGTTGTTGACTTGGTGTTTAAAGAGATATGGATATGCAGTGACTTTAATGATTGTTTTGAATTTGAACTTTTCTTTTTGCATATTATTGCCAATGATTTTGTTTAAACTTGGTTACAAGTGTTAGCACTTAGAAGTTTAAACTTTCATTGCGTGTTGATACTTTACTTTTGTTGGAATTTTCAACAATTGTGTTATTATGTATGTATCTTTGACACTTTATTTTTATAATTCTTTTTTTGATAAAAATTAAGTTTTAATAAATTATGAAGATCAAATGAGGCTCAATGAGCCAAAGCATTCTATTGACCATGTATATATAGAGATTACATCATACAAAGTATGGTAAGTACAAAGTAAGGAAAGTACACAATATGGAAAGAGACTTATACAATGCTAAATATATGCCTAAATATATCATTTCCTAACACTATATATATGTCTGAATATATTATTTCCTAGCACTATACATTAACACCTTACCATATATGTGCTAACTAGCTAGCCATATATGGTAATACCCCCCCCCTTCTCAAGTTGGAGTTTGCGGATTTCGGATGCCCAATTTGCGAAGAAAGTAGTCAAATTGCTTTTCCCTAAATCTTTAGAGAAAATGCCAGCAAGTTGAGCATAAGTGGGGACATAAGTTGTAGTGATGTTTTCTTTCATAATCTCATCCCGCAGAAAATGACAATCAACTTCAATATGTTTCATGCGCTCATGAAAAATCGAATTAGTTGTTTTATGCAAAGCAGCTTGAGTATCACAATAAGGCTTCATAGGTCGTGTATGAACAACACCAAGACACAATAATAATGCCTTCAACCATTTGAGTTCACAGGTTGTCGTAGCCATGGATTAATATTCAACCTTTATAGAAGAACGCGATACTGTGTATTGTTTTTTAGTTTCCCGTGAGATAGGAGAATTACCAAGTTGAATAAACCAATCAATAAGATAGCGTCGAGTCAAGGGACAAGCAGCCCAATTTGAATCACACCATGCATATAAATGCAAGTAACAATCAGTTCGTAATAAAATTCTTTAACCCCGGGTTACCTTTTAAGTAACGCACTGTAACGATGCATCCCAATGTTCTTGATCTGGTTTATGTATAAATTGAGCAAGCATATGAACAAAATAGGAAAGCTCAGGTCTTGTAACAGAAAGATATATCAATCGTCCTACCAATTTGTATAACACTTTGGATCTGGTAAAGGCTTTCCTTTGGCCAAAGGAATACAATGATTTCGATCTAAAGGAAAAATCAATTAGTTTGGGCCCCAATAAGCCAACTTTTGATGTAATATCTAACGTATACTTTCAGCTGGCATAAGAAAATTTCGGTAGGATTCCCAACAACCTCAATCCCCAAAAAATATTTCAAGTTTTCAAGATCTTTAATATAAAAACATGTACTGAGATAACCTTTAAAAACTTGAATTGCAGCACTATCTGTAACGACCCAAATTCTCCACGACCAAACCTATGGGTATTTTAGTAATTTTATGATAAAAATATGTTGGGTGTTTGATGTAAAAATACAATTCTAAACTTGTAAAATTAAATATGAGTTAGGGAGTAAGTAAAGTTTTATTTTAAATAATAAAGCTCAATTGAGATTATGACCCAAAAGGGCATTTTAGACAAGTTGTAAATAATCACAACCCTAATCCCTAACCCTAATGCTATTTAAGCAAATAAAAAAAACCCTAGCCTCAATCTTGTTAAACACCCACGTAGAGAGGAGGGTTCAAGCTCAAGAGAGGTACAACCTCACTTCTCTCCTTGATTTATTTATTGTTTATTGAAGATTTGGAGACCAAAGGGTTAATGGCATCGACAGCGGCAAGCATGCGAGGAAAATAGAAAAGAAAGATTTGATCTATGTTAGAATGAGATTTTGGAAATGATTTTGAGTCAAAGACTCCATTGAAGGCATGGTGAGACTCTAATACTCCCTAGATTTATTATCTTGGTGTTGATATTGGCAATGAGAGTTGATGATTTGCAAAGTTTATTCAGTTTTTCTTAGATCTAGTCTTGAAATGGGTTATACAAATTTTTAAGCTTTATAATAACGATTATTATGGATGAATCAATCTTGTTTACTATGGTTTGACGGTACATGAAAGGATTTTCCCATGATTTTAGCAAATTGAACGTGGTTGAAGTTTATTGATATGGATTTGACATTTAAGATTGAGTTGAGATTTAAAAAGGGACTTTGAATCTTTTTTTTTAGGAAATAAACTTATTCGATAAACTTGTGGACTTTGACTGAATATTGTCATTTGAAAATTTAAAGTCTAAATTGAGTCTTGTTTGGTGATTTGGATCTTTTTAATTATAATTAATCGAACGTCTTCGATTTATGTTGAAAAAATCAAGTCTTAGCAGATTTTCCTTGTTTTACATCACCGCATTCCTATTTTACTCGAATCAACGATTCTAATTTTAAGTGTCGATTTTAAAGTCGTGAATGACCTTTAGCGAAGTCAGCTATAAAATAGGGTGAATCTCTAAGGTCTAGACAATTAATGTTAAACTTGTATCGTTGTAGATACATAAAGTAATTATTCTTTCAAATTGTCTAGATTCGCGAGACGGTTCACATCGAGCCCAAACACGAGAGGATCGAGATTAGGATTCGAGGAGAGTGCAAGTAAGTGGAGAGCTTGCTCAATTATCAAATATGACATGATTATTAGTTATGCTTAGGATTCATAATTTGAATTAAAGACTTGGGATTTATGGGTTGCGTCGTGGTATTGGCTCGAACCTACGTATCTATGGAATGTGAATGCACTGTTATTCATGGCCCCAGAATGTGTGGAGTTCCACCGAGGGTCCTATTAGCAAGTAAATCAACAAGAATACCTCAGAATGTTGTGGTACCACCGAGGGTCGTTAACACCCCAGGATGTGTGGAGTTTACCACCGAGGGCTTTACTTGACTAATTGAATTCATAAGTATGTCACGTAGGGACATGAGTTGGAGTTACCTTCTCTTGTACTCTTGAGACATAGGGATGTGCATCGGTGATGACTTGGACGAACCTACCGTTGATTTGATGGGACAAACGAGAGGGAACATAAGGCCTGTGTGCTAGATGGTTGTTTCCATCACTTTGAGAGTATGAGAATCGATCACCGGATTCTTGCCAATATCTAGTATGCATTGAATGGAACATCGACTTATCGTATTATTATATTTTATAGTACATAATCTCGCGAAACCCCCTCATTTGTATGAAAGTTTGAAATTATGAAATGATTTGTCAATCTCTTTAATGTTATTCATGATTATTGTTGTTACAATTTGTGACTTAGGAATCTTATGTCTATGATAGTACTTGATGGTTCATTATAAGTCTATTTTTAATGAAATCCTGCTACCATTCTACTATTTAATGAATCCTTGTTTGTTTTCAAATACATGCTAAACTTTGCATGCTTATTAGGTATTACTTGCATATTTGATGGTTGAGCGGGTTTTCCGCATTACTGAGCTCCGTTGGTTCTTTTAGCTCACCCCACTTACATCTCAGGTATCCACGACAGCGCTAGGTTGAGGCAAGAGAGAGACGAGCTTGAAGTCTCATCTTGATGTGAGCCTTTATATATATATATCATGTATATTTGATTTTGAACCTATCAACTTGGGGTTAAAATTAAAATAGATCTTTGGGTAGCTTGAGTCCTAGTTATCTTTAGTTGATCCATTTCAGAGATTATAATAAACTTGTTTAGTTTAAAGGAGCATGAACAGATGTATAATTTTTATAAATGTTCTATGAACTTAAATCTATTGGCTTAGGATATTTTTTTATATTCTTTCCGCAATTATTATCCTTTGTTTAGCCAATGTGTATTCCACAGGTTTATTTGTTTAGGCGTGCCAGACCGTTATTTGGGCCTGGTTCAGGTATCGGGTCTAAATGGCAGTCTGGGCCGGGCGTCCTGACTCTAGGTCGGGGACGGGTCGTCACAGTTGGTATAGAGCATAGGGATTAGAACCTAGGGAAACGTTAGGTTAGGAAAACCTAAGACTTAGGGCCTTTAAGTTTAAAGGTCAAGTTAAGTTGAACAAATCAGTGGTATGGGACATTGGTTCAAAGTCGACTTAACACGCAATAATGATAAATCCTAGGATGGGATGGGATAAAAGAAATTTGAAAAAGATTTAATGTGATGATTATTTGCTACTTTGTATATATAAATATATCGTTAGATATATAGGTAAATGTCTTTCCTTAAGACGTGAAATCTTGGTTCCACAAGTTGAGAATGACAATTAACGATACAAGAAAATCGAAGGGAAATCCGTAGAAGGTTCCACATGCGCTGCAAGGAAGTCTACAATGTTTTGTTGCAAGAATGGTTCTGATAGAACGACTAAACTTAGAGTGGAAATTGTATGGCGAGATGCGCCTATACTTGACGATAGAGTGGCAAATAAAGATTTAAGCAAGAATCGATAAACTTGAAAGGATAATGAGACGCCACGCTAAATATGCAAGATGGAATTGTAACGTGATCACATTTCAGAGAAGTAACTCTGACGCCTAAAACTCTTTTAGGATAATTAAAATTAACGATATCTTGTTGAAAACGGAAGTTAACAATCCTAGTAAGGATGCAAATGAATCTTTGGTTTCAAACAATGATAAGCAAGTTAGTCTGGCCAGGAGGCTGAACTAAATTCAAGATATAGACGTCAAGTATACTCTAAAAACCTCTAATGCTCGATTAAGAGTGTGAATCATTGGTCTATAAATTCAATTCGAAGGTTATTACTATAGATCGAATTATGTAGTTTCAGGTGATCTATTTTTATCGAAAAATGATTTTTCGACTATATTGGACCATGATTTTGTATTGTTTTCGAGTTGATGTTTGCCGCACTTTATTGAAGTTTTCATGGAAGGATTTAACGTGTCTTTACAAAATTTTGAAAAGGCAAACAAGTACAAAAAAAACATTTATTTTCCTTGGTGTTCAAAAGATAAAGCGAATAAACTCATACATATTTCAAGAATTTGACGTTGTAATTTTAATCTTTACATAAAGAGTTTTACTGAATTTCAAAGTTTTGACTTGGATGAAAATGCAAAGCATCGTTTGGATCTATGTTACCATTTTGTAGTGTTAGAATACAAATTTTCTCATGGTCGTGATTTATATTTTGAAAGTATATTGACCAAATAGATTCGAAAGAGATATTACAATTCGCTTGAAATGCGAGAAAGCTTTTAGATGATTCCATAAAAATAAGCTAGACTTAGCTTGAAAAATCGAAACTTAATATTTTGAAATGGACCTTGATTTGGATTTAACTTTTCGATTGATTGAATTATGACATTCAAGTTTCGATCGAACCTGTGTAAAAGAAAAATAAAGCTAAGCTAGTTATCGATAGGTTGAATACTAAATATGGGGGCTCAAATTCAGAGTTAGCTCGAAGCGTAAGTGCATAATGTACGAGATGGCAAATGAGAAATTAAAGAATACATTGAAAACTACTCAATGAGAAAATTCAGTGAATACAAAATGTCAAATCAGTACACTCAAAGATGGGTGAGTTACTAAAATTGGAAATCTAAAGTCAAAGACTATTTCGGTGAAATAGTCATGGGTGGAGACCGTGTTGCCAAGTAGAAAATTTTAGATGTTGTAAAAACTCAAGATCTTAGGTTAAAATGACACAAATTAAAGGTAACCACTGCAACAAAGAAATTATTATAATATAATCAAAAGTGAGTTAACTCATAAAGTTGGGGATATAAGGAATTGATAAATTGTGTTCGAAATGAATTGAGAGTATGCAATAGCAGTACCATGACTGAATAATTAAAGGAAGCCCCAAACTAAACGGTATATATGAGTCATATTAGTAAGTTTTAAAGAGCATATGACGCAGTTAATTATATTATAATGAACTCGATGATAAGTGAATCATTAAAATCGGGGGTACACCAATAAAAAGAATATTTCTGATATGATTAGACGTGTGGATTCATAACTTTTGAGTCAAAAATGAAACCTAACCAGATTGGTAGGAAATGGTTGAATGAAAAATGAAGTTGAAGAGTAATCGAGGCAAATGATTGTTATATAACCTTAGTTAATAATGACTTGGTTCTTAAAATTGGGGATCCTAGAATAGGATCGACCTATGGAAAAACGAATGAGTAATTTGGTGATGAGAAGAATTGCGAACTCGAGACAATATGTATTGCAATAGTACCATATTCAAGAACAAAATTTGTAATCGAAATGGTGACGTCACGAAGAATCATGTTGATCACTTGTGGAAAGTAACTTGTGATCTCTTGACAAAAGTCAAAAATTGCATTAAATATCTAAACTACCAAACTAAATGGTTGAAAGGAAAGATGAAAGATCTGATCAGTGATAGGTCGACTATTAAAAGTGAGGATCCTAGGTTAGGATCGAACCCCAATAAGATTTATACTGTACAATACGTACGAAACAATTAAGGATGATGAGGAAATACCCTAAACTAGCAATGAAACATGAATATATGAGTAAATATCAAATTTCTTAAACTTCACATCGTTAATAATTGTCGAACAAAATGTGTAGTTTACACTTGGAAGCTTGAGGGCTTAGTATAAGTCTAAAAGTAAAAGCCCTAATTTGATGGCGTAGAAGAATTTGAGGTTGCAACTCAAATGGGTAAGCAATAGATTTGCAAATGGTTAAGTGTTAAGGATATCAATACATGGAGATAATACACGAATAATTAAGGTCGACACCGTAACAGGTGACAAGCACAAGCAAATTATGCGACATAAAGGTTTGCCTAAGTATGAGATCATGTTAAATCAATTCCATGAGAAATCAGTTGATATTCTTATTTTCAAGAATCATTAAATTTGGAGGAAAGGAAGAACTCTATGAATGGTTTTTGTATTAAGTATAATCAATAGATTATCAGCTAAATAGTGTGAGATAATTCTCGAAACGGGTGTACATATGAGTTTGGGTACCTTTAAATTAAAACCTTAGTAACAAGTTGTACAAGATAAACCTATATGAGATGTACACAGATTTGTACTTTATGGTTGAAGTATCCAACAAAAACGTATATGCAGTGCGACAGTAGTAATGCACGAGTGTAATACATTGAAATATAAGTTTGAGTTATGAACTACAAATAACTAGATCATAGTGTGACACGAGTTCTTAATAACCACATCTGGAGCATAGATTATGTAACTCCCAAGAAACGACGTGAACGTCAGGTTCGAAACATGAAAGCTAAATCACCTTCGTTTCTCAGAGAGTGAGGTACTAAACACATTATAAGAACTAAGAGTTAGCTCAGAAAGATGAGAAATGACCATTGTATACCAAAAAGGGGTCATAACTAAGTCAACAATGTTTAAAATAGTCACTCAGGATCGTGAGAATTGATCAGTGCGAGAACGTAATACGATAGATCTCCGAAAAATCGAGATATAATGATAAGAGATCTTGGTATGAAATAAAAAAATGTGATGCAATGGAGCGCATTCAGATAAATGATGAAACCTACTTAGAAATAATGACGATGTTAAAAATATTCCACAAGATTTTAAAGGTGGAAGCTTGTTTACGTCAATTAACAGTTAAGTGTGACGGAGGAGTTATAAAGTGGATCATTAGTCAAAAGTTGACTTGAATTATGAACCTACAAGAATGAATATCGATAAACATATGATGCCAATAATATTAAGGTATTATTCTAGAAAGGAATACTATGTCTGCCCATTTGTAGCCTTCACAGATAAGCCGCAAAGACATGATAAGTCGTTCAATGATATACGTAACCAAGATGTTGATAGAGATGGTGTGCTATTACTCATGTTATAGCAGACAACTATCCTTGTTTCCCTACTACCAGTTTGTGGTATAGTTTCAATGCTAGATAGGCAGAGATATTCGTTGACACAGATATGCACCAAATCATATCTCAGTATAGTTCTACCTCTCTGTAAGTTGAGCGACTTGAGCGTATATTGCGACTTCGGTGAAGATTATAAAGGACTATCTTAAGAACATGTTACGACAGAAGAACTTGGCAATTGGCTTAGTGTAATGATTTTATTGATGACCTACATGAGGTGGGCTTTATGAATTTTAGTTTGCATGATGAAAAAAAATGAGATATATTAAAGTCAGGGGTAAAACTTTATTTCATATGGAGAAACGAGCAAAGCATGCAGGTGAAGATGGCCTCAGTTAAACAATGAGTCGAAACGAAATCCTTATGGACAGACACCAAACTACGTTGTACTTTACTTTTACTTTCGAGGACGAAAGTTCTTAAAATTGGGGACATTGTAACGACTCAAATTCTCCACGACCAAACCTATGGGTATTTTAGTAATTTTATGATAAAAATATGTTAGGTGTTTGATGTGAAAATACAATTCTAAACTTGTAAAATTAAATATGAGTTAGGGAGTAAGTAAAGTTTTATTTTAAATAATAAAGCTCAATTGAGATTATGACCCAAAAGGGCATTTTAGACAAGTTGTAAATAATCACAACCCTAATCCCTAACCCTAATGCTATTTAAGCAAATAAAAAAACCCTAGCCTCAATCTTGTTATACATCCACGTAGAGAGGAGGGTTCAAGCTCAAGAGAGGTACAACCTCACTTCTCTCCTTGATTTCTTTATTGTTTATTGAAGATTTGGAGACCAAAGGGTTGATGGCATCGACAGCGGCAAGCATGCGAGGAAAATAGAAAAGAAAATAAGAAAGTAAAGATTTGATCTATGTTAGAATGAGATTTTGGAAATGATTTTGAGTCAAAGACTCCATTGAAGGCATGGTGAGACTCTAATACTCCCTAGATTTATTATCTTGGTGTTGATATTGGCAATGAGAGTTGATGATTTGCAAAGTTTATTCAGTTTTTCTTAGATCTGGTCTTGAAATGGGTTATACAAATTTTTAAGCTTTATGATAACGAGTATTATAGATGAATCAATCTTGTTTACCATGGTTTAACCGTACATGAAAGGATTTCCCCATGATTTTAGCAAATTGAACGCGGTTGAAGTTTATTGATATGGATTTGACATTTAAGGTTGAGTTGAGATTTAAAAAGGGACTTTGAATCTTTTTTTTTGGAAAATAAACTTATTCAATAAATTTGTGGACTTTGACTGAATATTGTCATTTGGGAATTTAAAGTCTAAATTGAGTCTTGTATGGTGATTTGGATCTTTTTAATTATAATTAATCGAACGTCTTCGATTTATGTTGGAAAAACCAAGTCTTAGCAGATTTTCCTTGTTTTACATCACCGCATTCCTATTTTACTCGAATCATCGATTCTAATTTTAAGTGTCGATTTTAAAGTCGTGAATGACCTTTAGCGAAATCAACTATAAAATAGGGTGAATCTCTAAGGTCTAGACAATTAATGTTAAACTTGTATCGTTGTAGATACATAAAGTAATTATTCTTTCAAATTGTCTAGATTCGCGAGACGGTTCACATCGAGCCCAAACGTGAGAGGATCGAGATTAGGATTCGTGGCGAGTGCAGGTAAGTGGAGAGCTTGCTCAATTATCAAATATGGCATGATTATTAGTTATGCTTAGGATTCATAATTTGAATTAAAGACTTGGGGTTTATGGGTTGCGTTGTGGTATTGGCTCGAACCTACGTATCTATGGAATGTGAATGCACTGTTATTCATGGCCCCAGAATATGTGGAGTTCCACCGAGGGTCCTATTAGCAAGTAAATCAATAAGAATACCTCAGAATATTGTGGTACCACCGAGGGTCGTTAACACCCCAGGATGTGTGGAGTTTACCACCGAGGCTTTACTTGACTAATTGAATTCATAAGTATGTCACGTAGGGACATGAGTTGGAGTTACCTTCTCTTGTACTCTTGAGACATAGGGATGTGCATCGGTGATAGCTTGAACGAACCGACTGTTGATTTGATGGGACAAACGAGAGGGCACATAAGGCCTGTGTGCTAGATGGTTGTTTCCATCACTTTGAGAGGAGAATCGGTCATCGGATTTTTACCAATATCTAGTATGCATTGAATGGAACATCGACTTATCGTATTATTATATTTTATAGTACATAATCTCGCGAAACCCCCTCATTTGTATGAAAGTTTGAAATTATGAAATGATTTGTCAATCTCTTTAATGTTATTCATGATTATTGTTGTTACAATTTGTGACTTAGGAATCTTATGTCTATGATAGTACTTGATGGTTCATTATAAGTCTATTTTTTATGAAATCCTGCTACCATGCTACTATTTAATGAATCCTTGTTTGTTTTCAAATACATGCTAGACTTTGCATGCTTATTAGGTATTACTTGCATATTTGATGGTTGAGCGGATTTTCCGCATTACTGAGCTCCGTTGGTTCTTTTAGCTCACCCCACTTACATCTCAGGTATCCACGACAGTGCTAGGTTGAGGCAAGGGAGAGACGAGTGAAGTCTCCTCTTGATGTGGGCCCTTATATATATCATGTATATTTGACTTTGAACCTATCAACTTGGGGTTAAAATTAAAATAGATCTTTGGGTAGCTTGAGTCTTAGTTATCTTTAGTTGATCCATTTTGGAGATTATAATAAACTTGTTTAGTTTAAAGGAGCATGAACAGATGTATAATTTTTATAAATGTTCTATGAACTTAAATCTATTGGCTTAGGATATTTTTTTTATATTCTTTCCGCAATTATTATCCTTTGTTTAGCCAATGTGTATTCCACAGGTTTATTTGTTTAGGCGTGCCAGACCGTTATTTGGGCCTGGTTCAGGTATCGGGTCTAAATGGCAGTCTGGGCCGGGCGACCTGACTCTAGGTCGGGGACGGGTCGTCACACTATCATTTCCCGAAATAATAAGATCATCAACATAAACCAACACATTAAGTTACACACTATCACGTTGCAATATAAACAGAGAATAATCTAAGTATGATTGCTTGAAGCCATACCTCTACAAAACACCAGCCAACTTAGCAAACTAACATCTAGGAGCTTGTTTCAAACCATATAATGATTTGTGGAGTCGACATACTTCACCTAGATTTTGAAAACGAAAGCCAGGAGGTAGTTTCATGTATACTTCTTCCACAAGATCACCATCACCATGTAAAAATGCATTATGGATATCCATTTGATGTAGTTCCCAATTTTTAGTTGCTACAACTGCAAGAAAAGTGTGCACCGTCACCATTTTTGCTACAGGAGCAAAAGTCTCATTATAATCTAGCCCTTCAACTTGATTATCCCCAAAATCATGAGTCTTTCTTTAAACCTCTCAATCTATCCATCAAAATTGTACTTGATTTTATAAACCCATTTTCACCTGATAGCCTTTTTCCCTAGAGAAAGAGTTTCAACAACCAAAGTGTCATTATCTTCCAATGCTTATATTTCCAGTTGTGTAGCTTTCCTCCATCATTCATCTTTATTAGCTTTGGCAAAAGATTGAGATTCAATTCCTGTAGTAACAACTGACAAAAAATCTTGATGTCACATAGAAAAGTTATTACAGTTCAAATAATGTGTTATAGGATAAGGCGTACCTGTGGAGTGCAATTGAACAAACAAACTAGTAGAGGACCTCAACTTATAAATAGTATTAGTCACGAAATCATGAAGAAGATTGGATGGTATTTTGTTCTGATGTCCACGACTTAAAAACTCCTCATTAACAACAACATTATCGGGATCCCCCCTCACTTGATTATCCACATCATTACTAGCTAGCCCACTGTAACAACCATCAAATTTAACTTAACTTGTGTTGCACTTGTCAGGACCATGACCCGGCTATGCGATACTGGACTGTATTTCAAACTTCGGGAGTCAAAACTGACGTAATTTTATGATTTTTTTTATGTATGTATTAGTATTGTAGTCTAATACATATCTCTAGCAGTTCGGGCGATTTTTAGTTTGAGTGAGGCTTCGCTTAAGTAAACAGGGGAGTAAAATACAGTAAAAACACAAATAAATGAATACTTGAATAATTTGAATAATAATTTGGTGAGACAAAGCGAGACTACGCGCGTTACGGGAGTCGAAGCAAGGCAAGACGGACCGAGGAACACGTTTGAACGCGAGAGTCAGATAATTACACAACACACATGCTATGTGATAGGAATTGTTAAAGTGACACGACCCAAAATGAGAGAACTCTTGGATTGTCCTCGAAATGTGTTTTTGTGTGGTGATTAAAACAAAAAATCTATAAAAAGGATAAACACCTACTTTACTATTCTTCCCCTTCACACCACATATAACCGATCCACACCTCCCCTTCTCTTCACCCTCCTCTCTCCTGTGAACCACCACCGTCTTATGGTGGTTAAACCTCGCCGGAGGTGTCTCGGTCACCGGAGTGGAGGTGAACTTTCTCTCTCTCTCTCTCTCCCTCTTTCTCCTCTATCGTTCTCTTTCTTCTCAGTCACGCACATCTCCTCCTCCCTTGGTGAACAACCACCGACCCACAGCAGTTCCGTGGTGGTTGGACCTCGCCGGAGATGTCTCTGGTCGCTGAAATCTGAAGATGTCTCTCTCTCTCTCTCGTTCACGTTCTCACTATTTTTTTTAATTTGCTCTGTTTTGTTAAAGATCTCATTGTTTTGCGTTTCATCATAACTGCCCTACTTGGGCGGTGCTGCTGGTCGAACCGCAACTCTGGGAGGTTGTCGGGGACCATGCAAAACCAATGATGGTTTCTCGCAACTCTCCAATGGGTCCAGACTAGTGGTGACGAAGTAAATCGATGTAATTTTATGTGTTGTTGTTTTATCCCACACCAAAAAATACCCGATTGGGCACCGCCGCCGCTAGACCACAATGACTGGAGGTTGTCAGGGACCCCACCAAGCTTCTGTTTGAGTCCCACAGCCCTACAGAGTGGTCGAACTAATGTTGACAGTGCAAGATATCGTCATTTCATGTGTTATGTTTGTTTGAGTCTCATCGAAAATCGCCATATTTCGCGGCGCTGTTTGCTGGACCACCTCTCGTGGGGGGTTTTCGGGGACCATACCAAGCTATGATTGGTGTCACACAACCTCTTGAAGTATCAGAAACAGCGATGGTGAACATAAATGGTCATGATTTTACATGGTGTTGACGTCAGTCCTTTATTTACGTGTGTTGACGTAATTCTGAGCTGTGGAGCGTGCCTTCGGCTTTCCCATGCCGCGGTGGAACACTCAACGTCGGACAACACCAGCAAGGCTCCATACTCGTTGGTACAAGGTTGTTTCGGGCTCATGATGAGTGATGGTGTCGGTCTATGTTAGTTATATGTTGACGAATGGTTATGATGTCGTGGTCACGCCGTCGGTCCTTGGGGCTATGGCGCGACTCATATACGACCGAGCCGAGCCTATAATTCTATGAATGGGCTTACATTGGTGTGGTTTTCAAAACCCGAGAAAGTTGTCGTGCTTCCAATTGATTTATTGAGTTGATCGAGCCTTAAAACGTTTACGAGTCATTTAAAACGTTGGGAAAATACTAGGGATTTAACCTAGGGTTAGTTGATGACTTGAACCATTAATTAGAGTTTCTGAACTTATCAGGTAGCGGGAAACTCAAGGATACGCATTAGGATTCGCGGGAGTGTTGTTACACGGGTTGCGATTAGTCAGGTAAGTACATTTTCCCTAAAGCTTGTGTACGTTAAGCCAGTCAAGAAAATACCTTGTGATTCATTTTCATTCCATCATGTTTGCTATGATCTACTTGTTGGCATATCCGTTCCATATTCCTTGTATGTGTATTCTTGGCATAAGTGTGTGTCTCGAAGGTACATGCGGCCTGCACTAGAAGGGATAAAACGATGGCACTCGTGCGCACAAATGTTTGACCACCCCTAACAATTGTGTGATACCATGTATTGGATTGTTATGGATATTGTTGTGGTTATCGATGTTGCAACATCGCTGTTGTGGATTTTAGACCACTTATGGCCTCTCTTGACTCGTAGAACACATGTTTCGATTGATATTATTTTCAGTATGCCTATCATGCACCTTGTTTATTTAAATTTTTGTCTTTCAATTCCTACATGATATTTAGACTGTCATGTTTGATAATTCATGAATTATTGTTATATTCTTCTGGCATTACTTTCGATTTTCCTTCAGTTACTCACCGTCTAGACTTGAGGAACCCTAGAGTAGGTTATATGTTTTGTTTGTATGTTGCTTGTTATTATATACCATGTTTTGTTGAGTCATTGAACTCGGGGTTATAGTTTGAGAATTATATCATGTAATGTTTCATTTGATGGCTTATTGTACATGAATATTCCCATTTACGGGGTTTTTCATATTTACATAGATTCCTGATTTTCGTTTGACTGAGTTATCTCTCAATAATTGTTTAGTATTAAATTTTCTTCCGTTGTGTTATACTTGCAATAACTCTCTTTCATAAAACTTGTAATTTGATCGTTTAAGGCTTACTAAGCTCGCCAGATCATCGAGTACTAACTCGTGGATCTGTACGAGTCTAGGCTGGGCGTTCCCAAATGTATTGGGAATTTGGGGTCATCACAGTTGGTATCAAAGTGTACCAAGTTTAAATTCATAAAACACAAGCCATTAAACTAGCGGAAGTTAGGAATGGTCGAACTTAGAAGCGGAAACCCTATGATCCTGTAAAAACTTAGCTAGGGAAGTAATTGAGTCAGATAATTTTAATACATATTATGATTATTAAGTGTATTATTATGGTATGCGGTAGCTATAAACTGATCCGAGAAGTTTGTTGTCTTGATTCAGACAACGATGGCAGATCAGATCGGTCCGAGTGACGATAGTGGCACGTTCGGCACACGATATGTTAGCGCGGACGATGTGTACGCCTTGACACAGAGAGTCGCGACGCAGGACCAACAGCTACAGGAGATGTTACGACTGTTGAGGACACTCGTACCAGCTACCACTACACCGTCGACTCCGACTACACCATTGCACCTACTATTACTCGGGGAGCAGAGACACCAATTGTTGTGGCATCTACGGCTCCAATTCCGTTAGCGGCGATTCCCTAGGGAGCAGTTGTTGCGCCAGATACACAGATCGAAACGGAGACACCTCCGTTACAGACTGAGATAATACGAGCGGCGGAGACACTGACTATGCTAGTAGCTACTGCAGAGGTTACTCCGACTACTCTAGAGAAGAGTCTGGGAGCCACTGCTAAGGCGAAACAATGGAGGAAATTCAAGAGACATGATCCATTGAGGTTCTATGGCGGTACCGATGTCCGAGCAACGAAGCTATTTCTGAATAATCATGAGAAGATTCACTCGATTATTACCACGGAGGACCACATGCGAGCGACGATCTCTTCTTTTATGTTACAGGGGGAGGCAGATGAATGGTGGACGACTATCATTACTACCCGAGGCATACTGAAAGACTGGATCGATTTCAAGACCCAGTTTAACCAAAAGTACTTTCCACCAACGGTAATACGGGCGAAGAGGAACGAGTTTACGTCACTGAGGTAGTTTACAGGAGAACCAGTTATGGACTATATGGGCAGATTCATTTAGTTATTGCCTTATGCGAGTGGATCAGTTGATTCAGAGACTGATAGGATTTACTACTTCATTGAGGGTTTGCTACCTACGATTAGAGGTTTCATGGTCACTACGCAACTGAAGACTTTGTAGATTGCGTATAAGCGGAGTTTATCAAGGGAGGGTTACCTGCTTACTCATCCAGATGAGACCAGACCGGTCAGACAAGAGTTCTGATCGGAGGAGCACCATCAGGACAAGAAAAGGAATAAGGGAAAGTGGAATTACCGTGACCGTAGGGCTCAAAGTGTAGGGTTCGTTGCACAACAGAGTACTCATCCGACACAAACCATTCCACCAGCACCGAGTTTTACCAGTCATCCACCGCAGCCTAGTCGACCAGGACAGCAGTCGCAGAGGCAGACTGCTGAGAGTAGGGGTGCTGATCGTGGAGACAGGCAGAGGAAGACACAGAGGTCTGGTTAGACTCAGACTTTGAGTTTCGCACAAGGACGAGGCCAAACCCAGACTCAGGGATTGTAAGATACCCGCACATGTTTTAGGTGTGGAAAGGTTGGACACATTCAGAGGGAGTGCCCTCAACCACCGAGAGCACCGCCAAAGCATCACCAGCACTAGAGGGAGCGTGTTCAGGTAACTGTTGAGCCAAGCAAGGGGCGTCCCAAAACCTTGTTGAGGGTATGGTTTCTATTTGCGGTACTTTCATGCATACCATGTTCGATTCCACTGTTTCGTTTATTGCTGGTCGCATGGTAGATAAGTTAGGTTTGAAACCTATTAGGCTTCCTTCATCCTTAGCACTGCTATTGGGGATAAGATTTATCTGAATTTATTGTGTTTTGATATTCCAATAAAGATAGGGGGTTGCAAGTTACCAGTTGATATGAGAATACTCGAGTTCTTAGAGTATGATGCCTTGCTTGGCATGGACTGGTTAGGATCGTTTCACGCTCACATCAGTTGTTATGAGAAAAAGATCACGATCCCATTAGTAGATGGTACAAAGATCAGCATTCAGGGCGCAGCATCGCTACTTCCTATTACCAAAGGCAGGGAAGCCACGAGTGGCGAGATTAAGTCGGTTGCGAACGTCATGAGCACAAGGGCGAGACAGGAGATTGGTATTGTCGATGTACCAGTCGTGTGCGACTTCGCAGACGTGTTTGCAGAGGATTTGCCGGGATTACCACCGCCGAGGGAGATCGACTTCATCATTGACCTAGTCCCAGGGACTAAGTCGATCTTGATACCACCATACCATATGGCACCTCAAGAACTTGAGGAGTTGAGAAGTCAGCTAGATGAGTTGTTAGAGCTAGGTTTCATCGGTCTGAGTATGTCGCCATGGGGAGCGTCGGTGCTGTTTATGAAGAAGAAGGATGGTAGTTTGAGGCTATGTATAGATTATCGCCAGCTGAACCGAGTCACAGTGAAGAACAAATACCCGTTGCCACGCATTGATAATTTGTTTGATCAGTTGACTAGAGCGCAGTGGATCTCGAACATAGATGTGAGGTCAGGTTATCACCAGCTCAGGATCAGGGCTAAAGATCGAGAGAAGACGACGTTCAACACGATATACGGTCACTTTCAGTTTACAGTCATGCCATTCGACTTGACTAATACGCCAGCAATGTTCATGGATCTCATGCATCTTGTGATGAGGGAGTACCCTGATCGGTTCGTGATTGTGTTCACCGGCGACATCCTCATCTATTTTACGACTCGTGAGGAGCACGAAGGGCATCTACAAGTAGTGTTATAGGCTCCGAAGAATCACCGACTGTTCGCTAAGTTTAGCAATTGCGATTTTTGGCTGTCAGAGATCAGATTTCTAGGGCATGTAGTTAGAGCTATCGGTGTTGTCGTTGATCTAAAGAAGATTAGAGACATGATTGAGTAGCCTACTCCGACTATCATTACGCAGATTCGTAATTTTCTAGGGTGGCAGGATACTATCGCCGATTTGTGCAGGACTTCTCCAAGATCGCTGCACGGATGACGAGACTTACTTAGAAGAATGCGAAATTTGATTGGAATGAGGAGTGTGAGCAGGCGTTTAACACTTTCAAGGAGAAACTGACTACCGCGCCTGTCTTAACGTTGCCTAAGACCGGGAAAGACTTAGTCGTGTACACTGATGCGTCAAAGATTGGTTTGGGTTATGTGCTGATGCAGGAAGGCGGAGTTATTGCTTATGCATCCCAACAGTTGAATATTCACGAGAGGAACTACCCATCCCACGGCGTCCCTCGCGACGTGCCAGACAGAACACATTTTCGGGGTTTTTTCGAAACCCCAGCTCGTATCATCGTGTTCCGAGCATATCCCAAACTCTTAGGGACGTCCAAAACAACCTCAAACCCAACTCACTTTGCGTCAAAACCCCAACAAATACCTCGATTTGTAAATCACACAAAAATTCTTCAAAAATCCTAAAAAATCTCAATCAACTTCAAATACTCAAACCAATCACCAAAACATCAAATAATCAACCATTTGATCCCAAAAACATCAATCAAACTTATTTCTAGCATTTTTCCAAAATCTCGTCTGAAATCGTCATGACAAAAACCTGTAAAATTGACTTCAAACTGTAGACAAACATGCGAGAAGTAGGGATCCTAACTTTTTACGCGTGATTGGTCGATCCATGGCATTGCAACGAGTTCGTGAAGTCTGAAACCCCCGCTCCTTCTCTCGTTCTCTCGTTGAACAAAAATAAAAATGGATTGAGGAGAGAGAAAATTTGATATATATATATATATACTCTCATGTCATCACATCCCACGCACGGATCTCGAGGCACATCTTATGTGTGACGGCCCCAAATTTCACAATTCTAGAATTGGGTGCCGCCCGGCCTAGACCCTCAAAACCCTCGAGCCAATCCCGCCGAGTCGCGCGGGACTTGTGGCATATCCTTACTATTCCATCATTTATTAAACATTTAAAATGTGAGGTTAATTAATTAGCAAGTTATCAAAGTATGAAATGGAAGTGAATTAAACTCAAACCTAAGTAATAACCTCAACGCATCAAGTTAGGACAAAACCTAGGGCGTGGAAACCCTATAAATCATATATATATATCATGTGAGATAAAGGAGAGTATCATCAATGTCATACAAATCCAAACGATCTCTCAACCCATAACCCCATGTTTAAAAACAATATAAGTAGATAATACACTAAACGGTCACCTGTGCCAAGTAGAGGAAGGACGTTCAAAGCAACTCGCCTAGTTTCACGGCCTTTCCTTTACTCGACTGCGGATCTGCACTCGGTCAAACGCAAGAATGATGAGCCCAGGTTAGTAACGCCAAGCAGGAACGTAATAAACAATATTTCAAAATAAATAAATTAAGCAGTCAATTCATGCAGATAGAAAGAAAGGACAGGGAGCGTAACGGCCCGTTATTTTATTAACGTCGTTATTTACCTTATTTCATATTAGGACGCCAGCTCGGACGACACGTGGACGCCGCGGATAGATTAGGCATGTTCTGGACCTAGTATTGACTGTGTATTGTTTTTTTTTTTATAATTTCGGTGATTTATTGATATTTTCATTTTCTTGATAATGATGTATTATCTGCCACCGGTGTGCATTTTAAAATAAACTTGTCGGGCGAGTTGTGAGCTGGGGTTTTAGTTCGGTGAACGCGCCAACTCGGGGTTTGGTAGCAGTGAGGCCGAGCGTTGGGGTTAATTAGATTTAAATTAATTAAACATGTTATGGTTGAGAATTTATTTAATTAGATGTAAATATATAAGCTTAGGCTAAGCTAAGGAAATTAAATTGGGTACACTAAGTGTGGGACCACCTCGGGAAGCATGCCGAACATGGGGCACGGGGTGCCGAGTGGTCGAGGAATTAGTGTGACCATATTCACAAATTTATAGAATTTATTGATGACTAGAATAAGTGTTATGAATTAAATCAAATTGGAATAAATAGAATCCTATAGTTTGAAAATGAATAATCAGTACACCTACGATTTTCATCGAGATGCACAACAAGAAAATTCGAGATACAAAGTGTCATGATAGGTTGTTCAAGAACTGTGTGACACAGGGTAATCAGTGGCGGTTGGATTTACCTCGAGATGCTTATGCACGTGAGATTAAAACACACACACATATATATATATATATCATCGATGGATCAAATGCATGCAAATCCAATATTTGCTCAAACAAATTTGAGGGGTTTTGTGAGAGAAATCAAGTCTTGGAAGGGTGATTGAGGCGTCCAACAACAACAACAACAAGATCCCAAGGTATGATTCATCAAACTTGGGTGATTTATGAGATTTCGATTTTGTTGAAGAATTTGAGGAAATTCGAATTTGTGAAGTGTTAAATTTTGTATTTGGTTGAGATTTCATGTTTATGAGGTTGGTATAACATGAGTTGTGTATTTGATCAAGTTGGAGAGAGATTTGATGAATTTGTGAAAATGGGTTTTGAACATGATTTTTATGATTTGTTGAATTTGAGGTTTAAGCTCGATAAATTCGTGTTTAATGATGTTTTTGGGTGTCAATGAGGCATGTGGGAAGTGGAAAAATCGATATGAATGGGTTTGGAGGTGCTGGAATCCAGAAATTTGAATCTGGAAATGCTTGACAGAGTGCTATTAGCGCGCTAATAGCTGGAATTAACGCGCTAATTTCTTTCTGGAAATGATGATGAATAGTGATCGAGATCAATTAGCGAGCTAATGATCATCTAGAATAGAATTTAGTGTGAAATTGGACATAATTGATTATAAACCAAATTATTGACCAATAAACCTTGAAATTTGGTCCCAGGAGTCTCAAGATAGTGGAATTGAGTTAGGAATTAGTCGAGGGTCGAACCGGGGGTATTTTCGGGGTTTGTTGAGTGCGGATTGAGGTACGTAAAACCCAACTGAATACCACTACTGCATTTACTTATTTATTTCCATTGAGCTTTATTTTCTTGAAAATCTATGATTTATATTCCTACTGGGACGGTTATGGCACCGTCTATGTATCCACGGGTAGTGGAGGTCGCTGGCTAGGTGTGTAGGGCGTGATCTAGGAACTCGGTAGACGATATCCCGAGTTGGACTCCATTTCACGCGTTCGATTAGCCCACTAGGGTTAATGCCGCTGGGACACAGTCGTAGGTCGGAGGCATGGGCCACGACCAAGGCTCCTGTTCCTAGTACATACTTAGTGGCTGTGTTCACACCCCTTTGTCTATCAATGTGTTTATATACATGCGATTAGCTTTGAGCAGTTGTCTGCATATTTTCCTTCCTTCCGCATGTTTATTTAACACTACTTTTTGGCTCTGTTAATTATTTCTATTATTTATGCACGGTGGTTTTCCTTGGGATTTTACTTACTAGGCTTGCCATCTGCCTTTTTGTGGTGGCCGAGCGCAGATCCTAGTACTAGCAGGTGCAAGGGGATCATCGGCGATTTCATTTGACTTGCCTACGCCGAGGCCTGCTGGTATGTGTGTAGATATTATCATGTTTTGATATTTTGTATTATCTTTTGGGTTGGGAAACTGGATACACACTTGTACTTGTATACATACTGTTACAGTTGATCGCCTGTATGCACAGTACAGCCGGGTTTTCCACTATAGGTTTGAATCAGTAAAACTTTTATATATAAATATGAATGCATTTTGTTAAACTTTAAATTCTTTCGCTGTTAATTTCTTTGAAAATGATAAGTTAAATAACTTTAACAAATTACCTAAAGTACGAAGGCAGAGGGACACGTGGCAGCGACTTCCGGAGCTGAGGCAGGGGAGGTAGCGACCACGGGGTGGCCCGGGAAATTTGGGGCCGCCACAGCTGGTATCAGAACGAGAGTTTCGAGAAATAATTTGTTAAAAAGTTTTACAAGATCATAAACCTTAACAAACTAGATGTGGAAACCCGATGAGTCTGCCTAGAACTTTTAGTTGGGAAGCAAGAAAGCGAGTAAAGCTAGGATTGTTATGTGATATATGTATTGTTGTATATATATACTATACGAATACGTATATACAAAGCTGATCCGGACACGCATCACGATGTAGGACACGATGGATGGACAGTCTAGTGATACCGCGAGGGCTTCTGGATCGTCAGTTCCCTTAGAGGATCGAATTATGGCGCACGAGACTCAGATAGCCGAGATCTTACGGCTATTGAGAGAGCAGGCCGTTATGATGATTGGATTGGCTATGTCTAGGGAGGCAGTGGCGACTACGAGACCCATAGAGACCGCAGTTACTCTTACTCAGGCGGTGGTACCCGAGGTTCTGGCAGTCGATACTACACCGGTAGTAGCAGCAGTGGAGACACCGATTCCTACACCTACCGCATCAGTAGAGGTTACCCCGACGGTAGTGACAGAGTATGTGATAGATCCGCAGGCCAGGAGGTTACGGGATTTCCTCAAGTTTCAGCCCGCTTACTTTTATGGAGGAGGAGACCCTGAGACTGCAGGAGATTAGATTTTATCACACCAGCGCCTGCACAAGGAGTTGAATACGGAAGAGAGGTTTAGAGCCAGACTATCTGGGACGTGTTTCAGATAGATGCCACAGTGTGGTGGACTAACTACCAGGAGACGCATGCGATCCCGCGACTTGGGCAGAGTTCCAAGAGATATTTTATGACCAGTTCATACCTATGGAGGTACGATTGAGATTGAGGGAGGAGTTTTTATCCCTGAGGCAGGGAAACCGGAGCATGATGCAGTATATGGATAGGTACCGATACTTGCTGCAGTTCTCGATGGATATCACTGGCACAGAGCGATTACAGATCTACTACTTCATTCGGGGAGTGAGGGATGACATTGCCAGCGTGATCGTATCGTCCGGGGATCCAACAGTTCAGGCGATGTTTGAGCGAGCACTTACCTACGAGACGTTCTTGATGCAGAAGAATGGTCTTCCTATGACAGCATCGGCCGAGGTGGAGGTTGGGCAGAGCTCTCGACAGGATAGGAGGCCGAAGAGACAGTGGGACCAGTTTAGTAGAGGTCGCCGGGATGACCGCCGGGATGGCAGAGACAGACGTCAGGATGGCAGGATCGATATGGGGAGGACGCACTGTACACACCATAGCTCCAGCACCACAGCAGTGGCAGCAACCTCAGAAGCACCAGGTTAGAGATCAAGGTGGCCGAGACAGGGGTCAGAGGGACCGGGGTCAGGAGCCGAAATCGAATGATGCGCGGATTGGGAGACGGGAGACACGCAGATGTTTCCGATGCGGTCGTAGGGGACATTTGAAATTGGATTGCCGGGTGCCATCTCCACGACGGGAGCAAGGTCGAGAGAGAGATAGAGTACATGCAGTGGCACAACCAGATCCAGGAGCTACCAGGCAGCTAGTTGAGGGTACGTTACTCATTCACAGTAGACTTATTCATGCCATGTTTGACTCGGGTAGTACATTATCTTTTATTGTTGGACGGTTAGCGGGGGAGTTAGGGTTGGACACACACACACTAGAGACCCATCTTGTTCTCAAGACGGCCTGCTTGGGGATAAGATTTACCCTAACCGATAGTTCGGGACGTCATGGTTGTGGTTGCTTGGGACATCGATTACAGGCACCGATCTCCGAGTACTGGAGTACCTAGAGTTTGATGCACTCTTTGGTATGGATTGGCTGTCAGCTTACCATGCACAGATAGATTGTTATGGGAAGAGGGTAGAGTTCCGTATTTCGGGTTTACCAGAGTTTACGTTGACTGGGAACGCCTCTGAATTGCCTATTACGAGAGGTAGATTAGCGACTGCTCAGGAAATGGAGGACTTTGCAGCGATCGTTGAGCCTGAGACCGGAGGATCTGTTAGGATCGAGGACATACCTATAGTCTGAAAATTCACGGACATTTTCCCAGATGATTTACCCGGATTACCACCACCACGGGCGATAGAGTTTATTATAAAGTTGTTACCAGGGACCCAGCCTATATCTAGCAGACCTTATCGTATGTCGCCTATGGAGCAGGAGGAGGTCAGGAAACAACTAGAGGAATTGTTGGCGAAGGGATTCATTCAACCGAGTATGTCACCGTGGGGAGCGCCAGTGATATTTGTGAGGAAGAAGGATGGATCGATGAGGATGTGTATGGACTATCGGAAGCTGAACCAGGTGACGATTAAAAATCGTTACCCGCTTCCGAGGATCGACGATTTGTTTGACCAGCTGACGGGTGCACAGTTCTTCTCGAAGATCGATTTACGCTCGGGATGTCACCAGTTGCGGATTCGAGAAGAGGATATCAAGAAGACTGCTTTCAGTACCAGATACGGGTTGTTCGAGTTTACGGTGTTACCGTTTGGTTTGACGAACGCTCCGGCAGTTTTCATGGATCTAATGCATCGAGTATTGAGACCCTACTTGGACCGATACGTGATAGTTTTCATTGACGATATACCGATATACAGCCGGACGCGAGTGGATCACGAGAGTCATCTTCGATCGGCGTTGACGACGTTGAGGGAGCATCGGTTGTATGCGAAATTCAGTAAGTGTGAATTCTCGATGAGGGAAGTGAAGTTTTTGGGACATGTGATCAGCGGTCAGGGCATTTCTGTTGAGGGAGACAAAATTAGAGCGGTTATTGACTGGAAGAGACCAGAGACTGTTTTTGAGATATGGAGTTTCTTGGGTTTAGCAGGATACTACCGCTGATTTGTACAGGATTTCTCCACGATTGCAGCATCGATGACGAGGTTGACGAAGAAGGATGTTCCATTTGAGTGGTCTGAGGAATGTGAGCAAGCATTTCTGGAGTTGAAGAAACGGTTGACGACTGCGCCAGTGTTGGCATTACCTGAGCCAGGGAAGGAGTTAAAAGTTTACACTGATGTATCGGGAACTGGACTGGGATGTGTTCTGATGCAGGAAGGACGACCAGTGGCTTATTTATCCAGGCGATTGCGACCACATGAGTGTAACTACCCCGTACACGATTTGGAGCTTGCGGCAGTTATGTTTGCGCTGAAGGCTTAGAGACACTACCTCTACGGAGAGAAGTTTGTGCTTTACACTGACCATCAGAGTCTACGCTACATTTTCACACAGAAAGATCTTAATATGCATCAGAGGAGATGGTTAGAGCTGTTGAAGGATTATGATTTTACGATTGAGTATCATCCCGGAAAGGCCAATGTAGTGGCTGATGCATTAAGCAGATGCGAGGTTGACAGTCAGACCGAGACTCGACACATGGGGCTATTGGAGATGGCGTCAGTTATGAGCATGTCAGACCTTTCGGTTATGCAGGATCTACAGATTTGTGGTCAGATGAGGGTACCGAAAGTGTCACTAGAACGGGTATCGAGTGTCAGATGGTTGATGGGCTTTATGAGCGGTTCAGTGGATTGGCACGGGATCCCGAGTGCACTGATTGGGCGGAGACATCTGATGGATGTTTGCGGCACCGAGGTCAACTATGGGTACCAGCCGTGTCAGAGATACGAGATAGTATATTAGAGGATGCTCATTGGTCGCGATACACAGTTCATCCGGGCAGAACCAAGATGTACCATGACTTGCGGAGATTGTTTTGGTGGCGGGGATGAAGGCTGATGTTGGTGAATATGTTCGAGGGTGTCACATATGTCAGCAGGTGAAGGCGGTGCATAGGCGACCTGGAGGATTGTTGCAACCGTTACCCATTCCTCAGTGGAAGTGGGAACACCTCGCTATGGATTTTGTCAGAGGATTACCCCAGACTTCGAGGTGACATGATGCGATTTGGTGGTGATAGATAGATTGACGAAATCTGCACACTTTATACCAGTTTCGATGAGGTATACGTTTCACCAGCTGAGCAGACTGTTCGAGCAGGAGATCATCAGACTGCATGAGGTACCAATCTCCATAGTATCTGACCGGGATCCCAGGTTCACTTCGAGATTTTGGGAGGCGATGCAGGAGCAGTTTGGTACTAGGTTGCAGTTCAACACGGCTTATCACCCCAGACAGATGGCCAGTCTGAGAGATTGATACAGATTTTATAAGGTATGTTGAGAGCTTGCATTTTGCAGTTTGGAGGCTCATGGGAGGATTACTTACCACTGTGTGAATTCGCCTATAACAACAGCTATTAGGCTAGTATCGGGATGCCACCTTATGAGGCATTGTATGGGAGGCCCTGCAGGTCACCAGCGTGTTGGGCAGAGCCGCAAGATACAGTTACGATTGGGCCGGAGATAATTGTTGATCATACAGAGAAGATCCGACAGATTCGTCAGAGGCTTCGAGCAGCACAGGACAGGCAGAAGAAATACGCGGATAGATATTACAATAGTCTGAGTTATGAGGTTGGCGATATGGTTTACCTGAAGTTTTCTCCTTGGAAGGGCCAACAGAGGTTTGGGATTAAGGGGAAACTGGCGCCGAGATTTATCGGACCATATCGAGTTGTAGCAAAGGTTGGCAGTGTGGCGTACAGATTAGATTTACCGGCGGAGTTAGCAGGGATTCATCCTACCTTCCACATTTCGATGTTGCGATTGGCTAGGACCGGGCCACGACCCATGGTTGACGTGCGACAGGTGGATGTTCAGCCTGACGCAACTTACGAGGAGCGGTCATTGGCGATATTAGATCGTAAGATCCAGACTCTCAGGAACAGAGAGATAGCTAAGGTACTCGTGCGGTGGTAGCATCACGGTACAGAGGGACTTACCTGGGAGTTGGAGTCGACCATGCGAGAGCGTTATCCCTAGTTATTCCACGGTATGTTCTAAACTAACTCAAATTTCGGGACGAAATTTCTTTCAGTTGGGAAGAATTGTAACGGCCCGTTATTTTATTAACGTCGTTATTTACCTTATTTCAGATTAGGACGCCAGCTCGGACGACACGTGGACGCCGCGGATAGATTAGGCATGTTCTGGACCTAGTATTGACTGTGTATTGTTGTTTTTTCTAATTTCGGTGATTTATTGATACTTTCATTTTCTTGATAATGATGTATTATCTGTAACCGGTGTGCATTTTAAAATAAACTTGTCGGGTGAGTTGTGAGTCGGGGTTTTAGTTCGGTGAACGCGCCAACGCGGGGTTTGGTAGCAGTGAGGCCGGGCGTTGGGGTTAATTAGACTTAAATTAATTAAACATGTTATGGTTGAGGATTTATTTAATTAGATGTAAATATATAAGCTTAGGCTAAGCTAAGGAAATTAAATTGGGTACACTAAGTGTGGGACCACCTCGGGAAGCATGCCAAACATGGGGCACGGGGTGCCGAGTGGTCGGGGAATTAGTGTGACCATATTCACAAATTTATAGAATTTATTGATGACTAGAATAGGTGTTATGAATTAAATCAAATTGGAATAAATAGAATCTTATAGTTTGAAAATGAATAATTAGTACACCTACGATTTTCATCGAGATGCACAACAAGAAAATTCGAGATACAAGGTGTCATGATAGGGTGTTCAAGAACTGTGTGACACAGGGTAATCAGTGGCGGTTGGATTTACCTCGAGATGCGTATGCACGTGAGATTAAAACACACCTATATATATATATATCATCGATGGATCAAATGCATGCAAATCCAATATTTGCTCAAACAAATTTGAAGGGTTTTGTGAGAGAAATCAAGTCTTGGAAGGGTGATTGAGGCGTCCAACAACAACAACAACAAGATCCCAAGGTATGATTCATCAAACTTGGGTGATTTATGAGATTTCGATTTTGTTGAAGAATTTGAGGAAATTCGAATTTGTGAAGTGTTAAATTTTGTATTTGGTTGAGATTTCATGTTTATGAGGTTGGTATAACATGAGTTGTGTATTTGATCAAGTTTGAGAGAGATTTGATGAATTTGTGAAAATGGGTTTTGAACATGATTTTTATGATTTGTTGAATTTGAGGTTTAAGCTCGATAAATTCGTGTTTAATGATGTTTTTGGGTGTCAATGAGGCATGTGGGAAGTGGAAAAATCGATTTGAATGGGTTTAGGAGGGCTT
Source organism: Stephania japonica (assembly GCA_039657345.1). Taxonomy (NCBI): domain Eukaryota; kingdom Viridiplantae; phylum Streptophyta; class Magnoliopsida; order Ranunculales; family Menispermaceae; genus Stephania; species Stephania japonica. Next base: position 7,491,616 of record CM077559.1, on the reverse strand, counting down.
TGGAATCTAGAAATTTGAATCTGAAAATGCTTGATGAGTGCTGTTATTAGCGCGCTAATAGCTGGAATTAGCGCGCTAATTTCTTTCTGGAAATGATGATGAATAGTGATCGAGATCAATTAGCGTGCTAATTGATCTCATTAGCGCGCTAATGATCATCTGGAATAGAATTTAGTGTGAAATTGGACATAATTGATTATAAACCAAATTATTGACCAATAAACCTTGAAATTTGGTCCCATGAGTCTCAAGATAGTGGAATTAAGTTAGGAATTAGTCGAGGGTCGAACCGGGGGTATTTTCGGGGTTTGTTGAGTGCGGATTGAGGTACGTAAAACCCAACTGAACACCACTACTGCATTTACTTATTTATTTCTATTGAGCTTTATTTTCTTGAAAATCTATGATTTATATTCCTACTGGGACGGTTATGGCACCGTATATGTATCCACGGGTAGTGGAGGTCGCTGGCTAGGTGTGTAGCGTGTGATCTAGGAACTCGGTAGACGATATCCCGAGTTGGACTCCATTTCACGCGTTCGATTAGCCCACTAGGGTTAATGCCGCTAGGACACAGTCGTAGGTCGGAGGCATGGGCCACGACCAGGGCTCCTGGTCCTAGTACACACTTAGTGGCTGTGTTCACACCCCTTTGTCTATCAATGTGTTTATATACATGCGATTAGCTTTAAGCAGTTGTCTGCATATTTTCCTTCCTTCCGCATGTTTATTTAACACTACTTTTTGGCTCTGTTAATTATTTCTATTATTTATGCACGGTGGTTTTCCTTGGAATTTTACTTACTGGGCTTGCCATCTGCCTTTTTGTGGTGGCCGAGCGCAGATCCTAGCACTAGCAGGTGCAAGGGGATCATCGGCGATTTCATTTGACTTGCCTACGCCGAGGCCTGCTGGTATGTGTGTAGATATTATCATGTTTTGATATTTTGTATTATCTTTTGGGTTGGGAAACCTGGATACACACTTGTACTTGGTATACATATCGTTATTAGATTGATCGCTCGTATGCACAAGATACAAAGGGTTTTCCACTATAGGTTTGAATCAGTAAAACTTTTATATATAAATATGAATGCATTTTGTTAAACTTTAAATTATTCCGCTGTTAATTTCTTTGAAAATGATAAGTTAAATGACTTTAACAAATTATCTAAAGTAGGAAGGCAGAGGGACACGTGGCAGCGACTTCCGGAGCTGAGGCAGGGGAGGTAGCTGACCACGGGGCGGCCCGGGAAATCTGGGGCCGCCACAGGGAGCGCATGAATATATAGACTGTAAATAGATGAATGAGCAATTGAAATTGAGTGTTCTGCAATACAAAGGAAAGGCACAAGTTGTCCCGACCAATCAAATCGTTTAAGTCGAAGACAGAATCTCCTCAAAGGCTCAGAGTTTATGACAAAATCTCCTCTAAGACCCCTACGCGATTGCAAAGTCTCCAAGAATCTGGTGGAGAACTCTCACCCCGTCCATATTGTTACAACCAAATCACGTATCCCTAACCGTAAACCCCTGGTATAAATACACAAAAGGCCCGAAATTCTGCAAGGATCACGCTTGACTCACTTGCTTTAGGACAACTCAAGAAAATGGAATTTCAAGATAGCATTGAACAATATCAATTATAAATTTAAAGCTCAAGAAATAACTGTAGTGTTCCTCGCTGATTTACTTACCTCCAATCCAAGCTAATTCGCTCTCACACGGACTCTGATCCGCCTCCTACGAATCCCCGTGTGTTCAATAACCCTGATATACAATTTATATCAATTTACTCCATTTTCCTATGTTTTTCCTAATTTTTGGCTATTTTGTTAATTTCATGCTTTTCGAGGAAAAACACTGACATAACTTCTCATAAATACCCCAAATACTTCATTTTTTAGAGAAATTCACAAATTTCTCTTTATTTAGTCAAAATATAATTTTCCTAAATTTTTCCTATTTTCTAGAATTTATTACAATTAAAGTCCTATTAAATATATTTATTTGAAATAAATAATTATTTATTATTATTTTAATGGGCGGGTGGGTCTCGGGTCAGGTCACCTTGACCCAGCTTATTTCTCCCCCCTGAGTCATCTTGTTTGTTGGAAATTCTAGCGAACAAGACGACCTACTATTTTTTTTTCTTTAAACACAACAACTCAACCACCATTAACACCTCTTCTTCACTCTCAATCACCATCATCAAAACCTACTCCAGAATTTCCCCAAATTGAATATTGTCTTCATAAAACATGTTTTGATCAACACTAGGATCACCAATATGTCGAAAGTTTCAATCGAATCCGAAATTTCGACATGGTGTCCAAAGTTCATCGCGACGACCACGAATAAAACACACACCAATGCGTAAGAAATGACGAGGAGAGTAAGAATCTTACCTTGGATTGTTTGAAACTGCTGCCTCCGGCACTTCTTCAGCCACACCAGTTCGGTGGTTCCTTGAAGGAGATGTTAAGAGAGAGAGAGAGAGAAAGAGGTGGGTGTGGGTTTATATACCCTTCACTTAATCTTGGCCCAACATACCCATCGCTAGGACCATCTAATAGTTCATAATCACTCCTTTTCACCTACTTAAGTGACTCTATTGGGTGACTCCAGTTGACTTGTTCCTCACTCTTGCCTATCCACCTCATCCCTTATGCATCCGGACTCGATCCACACCGCACTCCGCGTGTCTTGCATACTTGGTTGAATCGCGTACCAATTAATTCGACAAGTTTAGAGTTTGTATTTTATCAGTGTATTTAACTCAACTTTGTCCCCCGAACCACTAAACATCACCTCACACCACTAACACTTGCACACACAAAGTCTTCATGCATTTGGGACATCAAAATTAGAGTTAAGGCTATACAGTATAATACAAATATCGAACAAACATAACATACCTCGGTGTTGACGTCCGAGAATTGATGATTGTACTACGGCGGAGGGCCCACGTACCATTTGTATTGACACGTGGCACGAGTTAAATTTTAGGGTCGTTACATTGTGTCCCACCTTCACTCTATCCAACTACTCTAACACCAAACCATGACTCCAATGGGTGACTTTATTTTCAAGACCAAGCCATTTCTCGCTCACAACTCGTGTTCTCAAACCCGTTTCACCTCACAACTCGCACCACGTGCGTTCCTGAATATAACCTTGCTCTCACATTTTATTTAATTATTTATTATATTTTGATAATTCACTAATTACTATTTTTCGGTGTTTAACTATATGTATTATAGCCTAAAATTCTCATTTTTCCTATATGGATCTCACACAGAAATCCGTGGGGATTAAGAAAACAAAAACCACGTACTAGAACATACAGTGTTCACATTCGAGTATAAATAATAATACAAACAACACAGAAAAATAAAATATACCTCAGTGTCAACTCCCGAGGCTTGAGTAATATGACAAGTCACAACGGGTAGGTCATGGTCCTGAAACACGACATATGTTACCAATTAAACTTGAAGGTCGTTACACAATGCACTTTGTATAGATTTTGTGCAAAATGTGAGTTTTTAGCTAGATTACCCGAAAGACTCTCGATCTCGAGGATCTAGGACTTATTGGGTGTTGATCACGTCCTAGAATCAGAGTCTTCTTGAATTGGCCTTGACTCAATGATCGTTTGGTCGGGACTACTTGTGTCTCTCTATTTGTTTTATTGGACACTCATTTTTCGATTGATTCATTTTTATTTACAGTCTTTATATATTCATTCACGTGCTCTCTATACCTTTATTTCACTCTGCATGAATTAGACTACTTATTTATTACGAAATGTTGTATACATCCTACTTGGTGTTACTTACTTGGGCTTGTCAGTCTTGTGTTTGACTGAGTGCAGATTCGTAGTCGAGCAAGGGAAAGGCTCCTCGATTGGGTGACTTACTTTGAGGATACCGGAGCGATTCTCCCTCTTAACTAATGTAGGTTTGATTTTTTTGTATTATTATGTATATTTGTTTTGAAGACATTGGGCTTATGGGTTTATGAGAGATCTTGGGACATATATACTATGATGTTACTCTCATTTGACTTGATATACTTGATTATGGTATACATATGTGGGGTTTCCATACTCTAGGTTATCATGACTAGTGTCTTGGATATTATTCTGTTAGTTTGAGGTTTAAATGTTTTCGCTATACTTTGATAACTCACTAACTTGAATAACTCATTTAAATTGCTATAGTAATGCTTAAATTAATGGATAATGGTTAGGAACACTGACTAGGCTTGTGTTGACTTCGCGAGGTTTACTCGGGAATTCACGTAAGTCTAGGTCGGGCGAGGTCCAATTTAGGGTTGTGGAACTGGAGCCGTCACAATTTTCCTGATGGTTTTTTAGGTGTTCCCTCTTTTCTATTTAACTTCTCTGTGAGCAATATGTAAGGATTGTTCGTGTTGTTTTAGTGTTTTAGGTTATCCCTTAGATGGTTGTTTTTCCCTTTTGTCAGGGGTGATATTTCCAGTTAGATATCAACATTGTTCCCTATCCACTGCGCACGAGTGGCCTTCGATGGTGGCTTGGGATGAAGCTTTGTTTACCTCGGCTTTTCTCAAGGAGACCAATATATATTGTTTTATTGATGTTGTAAAAGTTCTCACATTTAATCAATGAATCTCATGCATTGTACCTTAACAAAAAAAATTATATCATAACTTTTGGAATTCATCAACCATATCCTAATATTTTCGATTTGCTTTCAAATCTATCCTCAACTAAATTGGGACATTTTTTCTTTGAAATCAACTTAATCTTCTAACTTCCCTTTCCATAATCATCTACATTGATCAATTTACATCAAAATATTGGTCTCATGTCTAAACTAAGTGTATGAGGACTCATAAAAATAATATATAATTTATTATTATTATTTTGGTATTAAAATTTAGTTATTCATAAATCACCAATAATAAGTTGATAATCATATGTATATGCATCAAAAATGACAAAAACTATGAAAAAAATGGCATAAAACTTGTTAGAAAGTTGCTCATATTTGTTTGATTTGACAAAAGAATTATATACATTTTTTTTCAGTTTGAGTAGGTAAATGTACACACACTATGTGTGTTATATCTGTACAAAAAAAAAACTATATGTATTATATACATGAAAACATACAAAAAATATTGAGTTCTAATGCATATGTACTATGGCGGCCTCAGTTCCCCATAAAACTGAGTCCTGCCAGGCCTAAACCTACATGGACCCCTGAGTCCTTACTCGCAAAGTCTACGCATCCTAGTCAGCCTCAAATCCACATATACATCGTTATTCTATCATTTAAATATGTGAGTTATAGGATTACAAAGTTATCGAGAAATTCGCAGCGAAAATTATTATAATCAACTATAACTTGTAAATGGAAAATCGGGAAAAATGGATAACCTATCATGTGGAAACCCTGAGAAGCGGATAAATACATGCATGTCTGGTGATTAAAGTTAAACAGTACGATCATACATGATATCTGTAGTCTCTCAATCCCTAATACATGTCTCAGTATTTTACAAAACATATAATAAAATAATCACAGTCAAAAGAACAAAACCTATAGTGAGTAAAGGAAATGATCGCTCCGAGAGTCCTCAGAGAATATCACCTAGCATCAACTCCTTCCCCTTGTTCGTCTCAGCTCTATATGCACCACCGTTACAAACTAGACGGTGAGCGCGTGAAAAATATAAAAGTAATGCCAAAAGAAACTAAAAAGTAATTCAAAATTTACCAAATAAACAGTCTAAATATCATGCGGTATTGAAAGGCAAAAAATGTAGCAAATTGCATGATAAACAGACTGGCAAGCATAGCAACGAAGTTTGAGTGTCCAAAGAGTCAAAAGAGGCTCATAAGTGGTCAATTTATATGCAGTACAGTAATACCACATTTTCATAGTCACAATAGTGGCCAACAATCCAGTACTCAAGGTGTAACCTACTATTAGGGGATGGACAACACCCCTGTAAGCAATGTTCATACTAACCCAGCTAATATGGACCTAGGAGTACCTTCACAACACACTTATGCCAAGACACTCAACCAAAGAAATATAGATTGAAATTTCAACAATAGCTCAATTCAAATAGAAATAGCAATAATGAAAAATGAATTAATGTGTATTTTCTACTAGCTTACAATCGTACGAAAAATGTACCTTAATATCGCAAAACTCCGATCCTTTCGCAAAATCTCTAAGTTGTTTCACTTGAATTCTCAAAGTCTGATAATCATTTAATCCAAATTTGGTTCAATTAAAGTCATTCCGTGACCCTTGATAGTCCCCCCAAAGTTTTTCAAAATTTTAGAAAATTTTTTATCTGTTTTTACTGTTCATTACGCCGCTGTGACGACTCTCCCCCGACCTAGGGTCGGGTCGCCTGGCCCAGACCGCCACTTGAACCCGATACCTGAACCAGGCCCAAATAATAGTCTGGCACGCCTAAACAAATAAACCTGCGGAATACACATTGGCTAAACTAAGGATAATAATTGCGGAATAAATATAAAGAGATATCCTAAAGCCAATAGATTTAAGTTCATATAACATTAATAAAACTATACATGGGTTCATGCTCATTTAAACTAAACAAGTTAATTAAATCTCTGAAGTGGATCAACTAAAGGTAACTAGGATTCAAGCTACCCAAAGATCTATTTTAATTTTAACCCCAAATTTAATAGTTTCAAAATCAAATATACATAATATATATATCAACAAAGGCTCACATCAAGAAGAGACTTCAAGCTCATCTCTCTCTTGCCTCAACCTAGCACTGACGTGGATACCTGAGATGTAAGTGGGTGAGCTATAAGAACCAACGGAGCTCAGTAATGTGAAAAACCCGCTCAACCATCAAATATGCAAGTAATACCTAATAAGCATGCAAAGTCTAGCATGTATTTGAAAACAAACAAGGATTCATTGAATAGTAGCATAGTAGCAAGATTTCATAAAAGATAGACGTATAATGAACCATCAAGTACTATTATGGACATAAGGTTTGTAAGCCATAAATAAATAAGAATTCATCCTTTCATAGCAAATATGACATATTCATAAACCATCAAGTTGTAACAACAATAATCATGCATAGCATTAAAGAGATTAACAAATCATTACATAAATTCAATCTTTCATGCAAAGGAGGGGGTTTCACGAGATTATGTACTATAAAATATAGCAATACGATAAGTCAATGTTTTATTCAATGCATACTAGGTATTGGCAAGAATCCGGTGACCGATTATCCTACTCTTGAGGTGATGAAAACAACTAGCTAGCACACAGGCTTTATGTGCCCTCTTGTTTGTCCCATCAAATCAACAGTAGGTTCGTCCAAGCCATCACCGATGCATATCCCTGTCTCAAGAGTACAAGAGAAGGAACTCCAACTCATGTCCCTGCGTGACATACTTATGAATTCAATTAGTCAAGTTGTAACGGCCCCAATTTCCCGAGGCCGCCCCGTGACCCACGCCCTCCGCCCGCAAGCCTAGCAGCGCCTGTCACGTCAACAGCTCTGTGAAGTGACGCTCCGTGTATCTAATCCTACTTTATTAAGTTGTCTTACACATCTAGCAGGTTAGTTGATAATTACAATAACATCATTAGCGGAAGCATTTAATTTGTATTTTATGAAAATTTATTAAGCCTAAGCAGTGGAAAACCCGGAATAAACACCATGTATATAACTGAGACGAAGTAAACAGTAATCCATATACATGTGATAAAGTTCTAAAGCTCCCAAAACCCAGCAAAATAAATATATACATACATACTAGGTAGTCAAAACACGAGTCGTCGCAAAGAACGGCCTCGTAGATAGTCGCCTAGTACCTCTTTTCCTTGCTCTTGCTCGTACCAGATCTCGCGCTCGTTGCCCAACACATACAAAGAACGAGCCCAAGTGAGTAAATTCCCAAGAGAAGTCTACACAAATAATCATGAAAACATCGATAACTCTGCGAGACATGTGAATATGACCCCGACAACAGAATCATATTCCCATGGGCCGGCGATAAACAACCTTCACAACATCACATCACATCACATATTAACCGAAATGTAAACCATCCAAAATCCAACAAATAATTAACTAAATGGCTCGAAAGTAAATTCAACGGTAAATAAATCATCACTCGTTTAATCACGATAAAACCATGACCCACCGGTCATATGATAACAAAACGGAGTTCTCAAGACAAACCAAGTGCTTAATAACAAAGCTTACAATGATCTACACCTCAACTCAAGAATCGGCGTACTCCTTTCCAAGCTTTTTAGTGCTAAGAGTACCCTTAATCCCTCGAGACAGTTGTAGATACATTCTACTCCTATCTACACGGGCCGCCGTCGCAGACTAGCCCATGCTCAAGCGTGTAGTCATAACCAAGATGAAAAACCATGCGTGACCACCAGCAGTCATCGCATACGATAAGATAATCGATAGAATACACGCCATGAAATTAAAGTGTAACTTTCTCAAGGGTTTTACGCACCTGAAATACGCTCTCCGACTTCCGGACCCGCCAATTCGACCCGCCTAGCTCCCCGATACCCGAGCTATGGTTCACCAGTCCCTGAAGTCCATTTATAGTGTTTTTATACTTTTTAAAAACATATTATATAATTTTATGTTTTTATAACATATTTTCATATTTGAGTTGTGGTATCTCTCTCATACTATGTCGGGGTTCCAAAAATACCCGGAAAGTCCCAAAACTACTTTTCTACCTTTTTCTTAATTTTCTATATTTTTCTAGAATTTTTCCCAATTTTTCTCGATATTTTTCAATTATTTTTCCTATTTTCCAACAATATAATATATATATATATATATATATATTATTTAATTTTTAAAAATTAAAATTTTTTTTTTTATTTTTTTTTTTTTTTCCGGGGGGCGGACGGGCCCGGCCGGTCCGTCCCGGTCGGGTGAGTGACGCACGCCACGCGCGTGCGTCCCTACCTCCGAGAGAACCACGAATCTAAGTTCTCGGTTCACAACAGACGATTTCGTCTCTTTTATATTTTTTTTTTTTTTTTTTTTTTTTCTTCTTCTTCTTGCCTCTCTTCTTCTCTCCTATCAATTTCTCATCAATCTCACTCCATTGGAGACCTCCAAAACATCAAAATCTCACCTCAAATCTACCAAAACAAACCCCAATTCCCGGATCAAAATATATGTAAATAAACCCAAAATTTACCAAATCACCTCAATTTTCCTCAAATTCGATCCCAATCAATGTAATTCATCAAACTAAACCTCAAGAACACCGAATTGACCTCCTAAAATCATTAAAAATAAATGAAATCCGAATTCACCACAACCCACAAAAACCATATTTTTATCAAAATTTTCCATTAAAATGATAGAGATTACCTTGGATCGATGTTGTGAGGCTCGGATTTCCTCTCCCAAAGCTCGAATTCTCCTTCTCTACCCTAGATTTCTTCTCACTGATTTCCCAGAATTTGTTAAGAAACTGATTTCTTGCATGCCTCCACCGATCCATCGATATTTATATATTTGTTCTAATCAAATGTGTGCACGCATCCCGAGGAGAATCGGACGGTTTCGATCACTCTTTGCGTCACCCAAGTCTAGGTACTTATCATGACACAACTGTCTTGTATTTGGTTTGTTGTCAATCTCGAGGGTAATCCATGTGGGTTGATTTTTCCAATTCAAACTATAGGACTTAAATTAATTCATTAATACTTTTATTCAACCTTAGGTTAAATCACCTAATAAACCATATAAAAATCATAAGTGTGTCACACTAACACTCAACTACGGAAACCTATGCCCCGCACCCGCTACCCAATACCCGTGCATCGGTCCTCGACACGCACTTCGGGACATATACCCGATCGTAGCCTTGTCCGATGTCAACTTACACACATGTGATGTTTATATAAATAATAATTTCCCACATCACAATAATAGACATACAACATACACAAATAACACAATATAACCTGGGTACTCTTATTTGAGTCCACCCAGCTGTCACCGTAACGCCCGAATTACCCGTTAATCCTCGTGATTAACACTAATCCTGATTAAATTAATTTGGGCCGTTACAATTCTTCCCAACTAGGAGAATTTCGTCCTCGAAATTGAACAATCCCGAGTAACATCCCCGGTTCACCGAACCACACACTTCCCCCGTCGGTTCCACCACCGACTAACTCTTCTACAGTTCCTTGGACACTACCGCACCCCCTCACAGTGGTCGAACAATAACTTCTCGTTCCCACTCACAGGCCGAGTCTTCACACCGAGCTACTGTGTGCATGTCGCACACGCGAACCTTGGTCACGACTTTTTCCCGACATCTCCGCCACCCGTACTCAACTAAACCCGTGTCCAAGAAACCCTAATCGAGTCACCCATCCCGGCCGACGACACTTGTTTACCCATCGTGTATCTCCACACGATAACTCGTCTTAGCCACAATACAATGGCCCATCCCGCCATATAAACCGACAATACCACTATGTGGCTCCACCGACCACACACTCATAAATCGACCATGCATCAACTAAGTCATGCATGCTTAACACATACCATAACATATAATTATAAAAATAAGTAAACTTACCCCGAACCCCGCGCCTGGGACGTCTCCCGCTTGGCTCGGTCTCGCTGCGTGCACCGCTTCTCGAGTTTGCACCGGTCTCTAGGTACCGGAGTTTCTAGCTCCCGTGTACAATCACGTCCGATGTGACCCTCTTGTCCACATCGCCAACACACAACCCCCGTCTCGGTTGTCCACTCCTCGACCCCCGGCTCGACCCCCGTGATCTCTCGGTCTCTCGCCTCGTTGGTCCCGAGTGTAATCTTTGTTGGGGTGCCGCTATCGCCGGTACCGCATATACTCGTCATCACCTCTCGTGTTGTCGATCCCGTGGTCCGTCCTCATATCGTGGTCTACTTCCGTTGTGATCACTCCTACTATCTCCATCTCGACGGTCTCTCTCGTCTCTTCGGCACAACCGGTCTCCCTCGTCTCTAACTTCGGTGTGCGTCTCGCTCCGGTACTACACCGAACTCGCCCGCCGCTCTCTCGGTACTCGCAAATCCTCGTCGACCATTTCCCTCATGTAACCTCGGGTAAAGTCGTTGTCGCTCGGTGGCTCGTCGTGAGTGATGCAAAGCCATTTCGAAATCGCGCGCCCGGTCCCATAATATTCGAGTACTTATGTCATCCGAACTTCCGGGTCGTAAGTCGATCCTCCAAGCTCACCGTAGCTTGCGGACTCCTAATAACAATGCCCTTGTCTCGTCTCTCGAGGGTATAGTAGACGGTCCATCCATGCCGATCCGCACCGAAAAACGTGTGTCGTATGTGATCCTCCATAATATACGTATACATATATAATACACAAGTAGAATCATAACACATACATATAGCTCGTTAACCACCCATATCTTATTGCTTCCCAACTAAAAGTTCTAGGCAATTCATCGGGTTTCCACATCTAATTTGTTTTAAAGTTTATGCTCTTTCCTTAACTTTGTTAATTCAAGGCCCTATCGACCTCGCTCGATACCAAACCAAAGCGTAACGGTATCGAGCTAACCATAATCCACGCTTCATTCCCTAGGCTTCTCAAACCTAGGCTCGATACCAAACCGTGGCGCCCCAATTTCCCGAGGCCGCCCGTGACCCACGCCCCGCCGCAAGCCTAGCAAGCCGCACGTCACCAATGGACACGCTCGTCATCGCGCGCGACGCTCTCTCGTGAAGTGACGCTCCGTGTATCTAATCCTACTTTATTAAGTTGTCTTACACATCTAGCAGTTAGTTGATAATTACAATAACATCATTAGCGGAAGCATTTAATTTGTATTTTATGAAAATTTATTAAGCCTAAGCAAGTGGAAAACCCGGAATAAACACCATGTATATAATCGAGACGAAGTAAACAAGTAATCCATATACATGTGATAAAGTTCTAAAGTTCCCAAAACCCAAAAAATAAATATATACATACATACTAGGTAGTCAAAACACGAGTCGTCGCAAAGAACGGCCTCGAGATAGTCGCCTAGTACCTCTTTTCCCTTGCTCTTGCTCGTACCAGATCTCGCGCTCGGTTGCCCAACACATACAAAGAACGAGCCCGGTGAGTAAATTCCCAAGAGAAGTCTACACAAATAATCATGAAAACATCGATAACCTGCGAGACATGTGAATATGACCCTGACAACAGGAATCATATTCCCATGGCTGGTAGTAAACAACCTTCACAACATCACATCACATCACATATTAACTGAAAATGTAAACCATCCAAAATCCAACAAATAATTAACTAAATGGCTCGAAAGTAAATTCAACGGTAAATAAATCATCACTCGTTTAATCACGATAAAACCATGACCCACCGGTCATATGATAACAAAACGGAGTTCTCAGCACAAACCAGTGCTTAATAACAGGCTTACAATGATCTACACCTCAACTCAAGAATCGGCGTACTCCTTTCCAAGCTTTTTAGTGCTAAGAGTACCCTTAATCCCTCGAGACAGTTGTAGATACATTCTACTCCAATCTACACGGTCGCCGTCGTAGACTAGCCCATGCTCAAGCGTGTAGTCATAACCAAGATGAAAAACCATGCGTTACCACCAGCAGTCACCGCATACGATAAGATAATCGATAAAATACACGCCATGAAATTAAAGTGTAACTTTCTCAAGGGTTTTACGCACCGAAATACGCTCTCCGACTTAGGACCCGCCAATTCGACCCGCCTAGCTCCCCGATACCCGAGCTATGGTTCACCAAATCCCTCGAAGTCCATTTATAGTGTTTTTATACTTTTTAAAAACATATTATATAATTTTATGTTTTTATAACATATTTTCATATTTGAGTTGTGGTATCTCTCTCATACTATGTCGGGGTTCCAAAAATACCCGAAAGTCCCAAAACTACTTTTCTACCTTTTTCTTAATTTTCTATATTTTTCTAGAATTTTTCCCAATTTTTCGATATTTTTCAACTATTTTTCCTATTTTCCAACAATATAATATATATATATATATATATATATATTATTTAATTAAAAAAAAAAATTATTTTTTTTTTATTTTTTTTATTTTTTTTTGGGGGGTCGGACCGGCTGGCCGGCCGGTCCGTCCCGGGTCGGGTCAGGTGACGACGCGCGCACGCGCGCGCGTCTTCTCGGGACGAACAGGAACTAAGTTCTCGGTTCAATAATATATATATTTTTTTTTTTTTTTTTTTTTTTTTTTTTCTTCTTTTTTTTTGCCTCTCTTCTTCTCTCCTATCAATTTCTCATCAATCTCACTCCATGGAGACCTCCAAAACATCAAAATCTCACCTCAAATCTACCAAAACAACCCCAATTCCGGATCAAAATATATGTAAATAAACCCAAAATTTACCAAATCACCTCAATTTTCCTCAAATTCGATCCCAATCAATGTAATTCATCAAACTAAACCTCAAGAACACCGAATTGACCTCCTAAAATCATTAAAAATAAATGAAATCCGAATTCACCACAACCCACAAAAACCATATTTTTATCAAAATTTTCCATTAAAATGATAGAGATTACCTTGGATCGATGTTGTGAGGCTCGGATTTCCCTCTCCCAAAGCTCGAATTCTCCTTCTCTACCCTAGATTTCTTCTCACTGATTTCCCAGAATTTGTTGAGAAAATGGTTTCTTGCATGCTCCACCGATCCATCGATATTTATATATTTGTTCTAATCAAATGTGTGCACGCATCCCGAGGAGAATCGGACGGTTTCGATCACTCTGCGTCACCCAAGTCTAGGTACACTTATCATGACAACAACTTGCCTTGTATTTGGTTTGTTGTCAATCTCGAGGGTAATCCAATGTGGGTTGATTTTTCCAATTCAAACTATAGGACTTAAATTAATTCATTAATACTTTTATTCAACCTTAGGTTAAATCACCTAATAAACCATATAAAAATCATAAGTGTGTCACACTAACACTCAACTACCCGGAAACCTATGCCCCTGCACTCCCGCTACCCAATACCCAAGCATACCGGTCCTCGACACGCACTTCGGGACATATACCCGATCGTAGCCTTGCCCGATGTCAACTTACACACATGTGATGTTTATATAAATAATAATTTCCCACATCACAATAATAGACATACAACATACACAAATAACACAATATAACCTGGGTACTCTTATTTGAGTCCACCCAGCTGTCACCGTAACGCCCGAATTACCCGTTAATCCTCGTGATTAACACTAATCCTGATTAAATTAATTTGGGCCGTTACACAAGTAAAGCCCTCGGTGGTAAACTCCACACATCCTGGGGTGTTAATGACCCTCGATGGTACCACAACATTATGAGGTATTCTTATAGATTTACTTGCTAATAAGGCCCTCGGTGGAACTCCACAAACATTCTGGGGCCCTGAATAACATAGATGAGAAAAAAAGTGCATTCACATTCCATAGATTCGTAGATTCGAGCCAATACCACGACACAACCCATAAATCCCAAGTCTTTAATTCAAATTGTGAATCATAAACATAACTATTAATCATGTCATATTTGATAATTGAGCAAGTTCCCCACTTACCTGCACTCGCCACGAATTCTAATCTCGATCCTCTCGTGTTTGGGCTCGATATGAACCGTCTCGCGAATTTAGACAATTTGAAAGAATAATTACTTTATGTATCTACAACCATACAAGTTTAATATCAATTGTCTAGACCTTAGAAATTCACTCTATTTTATAGCTGACTTCACTAAAGGTCATTCATGACTTTAAAATCGACACTTAAAATTAGAATCGATGATTTGAGTAAAATAGGAATACGGTGATGTAAAACAAGGAAAATCCGTTAAGACTTAGTTTTTCCAACATAAATCGAAGACGTTCGATTAATTATAATTAAAAAAACTCAAATCACCATACAATACTCAATTTAAACTTTAAATTCCCAAATGACAATATTCAGTCAAAGTCCACAAATTTATCGAATAAGTTTATTTCCCAAAGAAAATATTTAAAGTCCCTTTTTAAATCTCAACTCAACCTTATATGCCAAATCTATGTCAATAAACTTCAACCACGATCAATTTGCTAAAATCATGGGAAAACTTTTTCATGTACCGTCAAACTATGGAAAACAAAATTGATTCATCCATAATACTCGTTATCATAAAGCTTAAAATTTTGTATACCCATTTCAAGACTAGATCTAAGAAAAATTGAACAAACTTTGCAAATCATCAACTCTCATTGCCAATACCAACACCAAGACAATAAATCTAGGGAGTACTAGAGTTTCACCATGCCTTCAATGGAGTCTTTGACTCAAAATCCTATCCAAAATCTCATTCTAATATAGATCAAATCTTTCCTTTCTTATTTTCTTTTATATTTTCCTCGCGTGCTTGCCGCTGTCGACGCTATCGACACTTTGGTCTCCAAATCTTCAACAAATAATAAAGAAATTAAGGATGGAAGTGAGGTTGTACCTCTCTTGAGCTTGAACTCTCCTCTTGCTCTCCTCCTCTCCACGTGGGTGTTTAACAAGACTGCGGCTAGGGTTTTCTTTGATTTGCTTAAATAGCATTAGGGTTAGGGATTAGGGTTGTGATTATTTACAACTTGTCTAAAATGCCCTTTTGAGTCATAATCTCAATTGGGTTTTATTATTTAAAATAAAACTTTACTTACTCCCTAACTCATATTTAATTTGACAAGTTTAGAATTGTATTTTCACATCAAACACCCAACACATTTTTATCATGAAATTACCTAAATACACGTAGGTTGGGTGGTGGAGAATTTGGGTCGTTACAGCCGCCGAGACACTGCCCGTTCAAAACCCACGACGCCCATTAAAGCGTGTACAGTGTTTTGCTGGCTATCTAGGACGCCATGGCCGACGTCGTAGGAGAAAATCCTCACATTGTCCCTCGTTACGTGGCCAACATAACACTTTTTCGAGGTTTTCCGGAACCCTGGCTCATGTGGCCGTGTTTCAAGTCTATCTTAAACTCTTAGGGACGTCTAAAACAACATCAAACATACCTCACTTTACGTCAAAACCCCGACAAATACCCTGATTCGTAAATCACATGAAAATTCTTCAAAAATTCATAAAAAATCCAATCACCTTCAAATACCCAAACCAATCACTAAAACATCAATTAACCATCTCATTGATCCCCAGAACACCATTCAAACTCATTTCCAACAATTTTTCAAAATCTGGTCCGAAATCGTAGTGACAAAAACCCGCAAGATTGACACCAAACTGTAGACAAACACGAGAGGAGTTAGGATCCTGCTTTTTTACGCATGATTGGTCGATCCCCGACGTCGCAACATGCTCGTGAAGTCCCAAAACCCACTCTCTCTTCTCTCGTTTGATCAACACAAAATGGATTAAGGAGAGAGAACAGGTGATATATATATATATATACACACTCATGTCATCATCCCTCACGCACGAATCTCGAGGCACATCATGTGTCCCACCTTCACTCCATCCAACTACTCTAACTCGCATTAGTAACTTCAATGCGTGACTTTATCTTCCATACTTATCCAATTCTCGCTCACACTGCTCGTTCTCGAACCCGTTTCACCTCACGACTCGCACCACTTGCATTCCCGTACATAACCTCGCTCTCATATTTTATTTAATTATTTATTATATTTCAAAATTTTACTAATTACTATTTTTTGGTGTTTAACCTAAAATTCATATTTTTCTTAGGCAAATCTCACACATAAATTTGTGGCGATTAATAAAAGAACAACCATACACTAGGACATACAGAGTTCACATTCGGGTATAAATAATAATACAAACATCACAAAAAATAAATTATAACTTAGTGTCGATTTCCGATGCTTGAGTAATATGACAAGTCACAATGGGTAAGTCACAGTCCTGAAACACGACATGTGTCACCAATTAGATTTGAGGGTCGTTACATTTATGAATAAATTCTTAATTGGCATGACAAAAAAGTTGAAGAGAGTGATGTGTGGGCATATATAATGAAAGAAAAATAGACTCAAATTAATTGAGAATATAACTAATACTAAATTGAAAAAGTTATGATATAATTGATACAACTAATAAAGGTTAGGATATTTTTTATCATTAGGCCTTAAAGCAACACAAATTAATTAATTAATTTAAGACATCACCATCACCAATCAAACAAAACGCATGCTTAGTAACTTAGAAAAAACTAAGGGTGACAATTTGTGTCGACAAGTCGTAAACATGTCGTGTCGTAAACAGGTCATGACCCATATAATGCAAACCCATAACATGGCATGCTTATTAATCGTGTTAATCATTTTTGTGTCTAAGTGAGTCGTATTATAAACATGTCGATATTTGTGTCACATGTTTATTAAATATTTTATTTAAACTTTTTAATTTACTTAAATTTTATAATTTGTTTACTACATTTTTAAAAATATATATATGAATAAATTTAAATGAACAATAAAACATAATGGAGATGTTGTCTTAAGTTTTACTTTACTTTTTTCATTCAAGCCTTTACTCTTTAGTGTTAATAATGAAGGAAATATGACTTGTAACAAATAACATATACAAGAAAATAAGAATCCTCTAAAAAATATGTAAATCTTCATATTTTTAATAAATAATTATTAATAAAATATTAAACCTGAATAATATATTAAAAGTAAAATAAATATTTCCTCTAAAAATAAAGTTAAGTATGGAAAAGGATGTCTACAAATAAAAAATAAATCATGGTATTAACATGTATTCAAATAGGTTAATTTTTCCTACCAAAAAAATAGGTGAATTTTGTAATAATTGTGTATAAACAGGTTAACATGTTTATGACCCAGACCTACTTATGTCAAACCCATAACATATTTATTACATGTCGTGTCGTGTTAAACGTTTTATGACCTAAATTGTCAGCCCTACTAAGATCATGTTATGATTCCATTAATATATATATATATATAGTATTCAATATGTTTAGTTTAGAGGTTGGTAGGGCAAAGTTGTTACGGCGATCTTGGACATGTTACGGCCGAGAAAAGACTTTCATTTGTCAAACAAATTTGCTTATTGGTGGACAACACCCACGAATTTCTGGTCTTTCTTTAAGCAAAAAGACCATAGGCCACGTATAATTAATAAGTGAGCTTGATGCTCGATATAGTTACTTCGCTAATTAAGGTTGAATTGTTGAAATCATTCTCTTATTATTAGTTAATTTAAATATAATGGTTATCGTAGGATACATTTTTTTTAGTAGGATACATTTTTTTTAGGGTTTGGGATGCATAATTGATATTAATTAGTATGATTATTGGTGGACAACACCCAGTTGTTGGTGTCCATTCACTTCTGAATCGATGTTTGTGCGCACACAAATTGATGTGTATTAAATGGGCACCAACAATTGAGTGTCCATTCCAAGTGTCCCAAAAAGTTCACCCTAGCATATTCTAAAAAAATTCAAAATTTGGAGACAATAATGTTGTAGTTTTTTTTAAGTAGACAAATATTATAGTTAATTGTACCTATCCAAAAAAAAAAAGAAAACGATAATCTAACACACTTTGGGCGCACACTTGGGACACACTTTGTCTTTTAACCTATTTATGACTCTTTATTGTTTTCCTAGGTGTGGCCCACATCTAACAAAATACCATAAATAAACTAAAAGATAATGTATGCGACCCCAAGTATGCGTTCATAGTGTGTTAGATTATCATTTTTCAAAAAAAATTCTTGTTAATTGTAACAACTTTACATGAATTGTACTAGTCAATTTTCTGCCTTAATTAATGGGAGAGGCATTAATTTGATGACTAGATACATCTCTAAATCATACTAGTATTAATATTACAACATAATCATATAACTGTGACAAGAAAAATATATAAAATCATCTGAAGACGAGACATGCATTGATGTGAGTGTAGTCCCAATTAAGCTTGTATAAATATATATTAACTTCAATTTTTCACCTTTTTCTCTCTTCACATTGTCCTATATACTTTCCGAAAGCTAGCATTAGTAATCATGCATACTCGAGCTGCAAAAAATTATAGTCTTTTGATTCTATCTTCTTCAATCAGTAACAAAATTGAAAATGTATAGAGTAAATTAATGATGGGAGGATTTGACTACGGTGGAACTATCTAATTAATTGGCTATCAGATTGTAAAGACGATAGAAAGAGAAAAGCATTCTCGAACAAGTGGTGAAGGAAATTATTGGCCGGTCTGATTTTAATGCCGATCACTGATGAAATAGCACCACTCAACTATATAAAAGAGTCAATAATCAATTCTTGAGTAGTAAGCAAAATTACTCTCTTACCCTTTATAATTTTGTCATATATATGCAATATATAATATAATAAGCACGAATATTAATTTTTTCATCCTTCTCTTAATTTTACAATTTTACTCTTTTTAAAATTCGATCTCTTACAAGTTACAAATCGATCTTCTTTTTCTCCTTTCACTCAATTTAACAATTTTACCCTTTTTAAATCAATTTCATAGATAATGATATATCTTTCTATCATTTATTACATTTCCTTTCTTTTTTTTTAACTATTACAATTTTCCAATATATCAACTACATGAAAGCACGAGTCTTCAATTTTTGAGTGGTAAGCAAAAAGTATTTTTTGCACTTATTTTTATGTTATCTTACATGCATCCCCAAATCATGTTTTTGTGAATTGCATCACCCCAATCTCTATTCACATCACCCCAATCTCTCTCTCTCTCTCTCTCTCTCTCTCTCTCTCTCTCTCTCTCTCTCTCTCTCTCTCTCTCTCTCACCCTATTATCTCTATTTCTCTCTCTTTGCTCGCACTCACCCTATTATCTCTATTTTTCATGCTCACTCTCTCCTTTTGCTCGCACTCACCCTATTTTCTCCATTTTTCATGTTTTGATTTTCTTGCCTAGGTTCAATTCCTTTGTATCTTCAACCTGTTTTCTCCGTACTCACCTGTTTTCTCCGTTTTTCATGTTTTGATATTTTTGCTTAGGTTTAGTTTCTTTGTATCTTTAATTCATAAATTGTTTTGTATACGTCTTCTTTCTTTGATTTGTGTACTATGTAATTCACATTATAAATTTGTGTACTTGTAACCTTACACTGTTTTAAAACCTTATAACATAAACCCAATAAGGCCTGGTCATGAATTCTCGCGAGTGAAGCAAGCGGGCTCGTTCGTGCAAAGCACATAACGAAACTAGTTGACAAACGTGTTTTGCACGAACAAACCCGCTCATTGCGCTCGTGGGAATTAATTCAAGTATGAGAATATATTTTTATTATTCAAAAAAAAATTATGAGTTTTTAAAGGAATATAAAACAATTAAGTTATAATATAAGAAACAATATATAAATACAAAGAATGAAAGTAGTCTATCAATCTAACAAAATATTTTTTACCAACAATTGCGATAAAAAAAAAAGATTAAAAAGAAAAAAGTTCTTGAAAATGACAAAATATAATGAAGTAATGGGAGACTTTATGTGTGTGTGTGTGTGTGTGTGTGTGTGTGTGTGTGTATATATATATATATATATATATATATATATATATATATATATATATATATATATGAAAGTTGATAGCAAGACTTTGTTATCTATACATAGGAATATATTTCACTTGGAAAATTGTAATTGTTAAAAAAAAAATAGAAAGGAAATCTAATAAAGGATAGAAAGATATATCAATATCTATATAAATGTTTGCAAAACATTAGCTCCACTTTTCTCAGGAGGCCTGAATTTTGGATTTCGGCTAGGGCCCCTAGAAGTCTAGGGATATGTTTACTAGGGATATGTACATGCTAATGTTTTTAGGAAAATGATAATCTAACACACTCTCAACGCACACTTTGTTTGCACACCCTTGTCTTTTAGCTATTTATGGTATTTTGTCAAATGTGGTGGCCCACGCCTGGAGAGACAAGAAAGAATCATAAATGACTAAAAAATAAGGGTGTGCGCCTAACGTGTGTGTTGAAAGTGTGTTAAATTATAATTTTTCTATTTTTTTATCTCAAAGATAATTTCATTAAAGTAAAATTCTAAGATTACATCAAATTAATATAACAAAGCTTGAACATAATCTAGTAATTCACTCCAAAGAAATACTCCAACATGACTTCATGATGTTTTTGCCATTTGATGAGCAACTTCATTCGCTTGTCGATTAACATGACTGATCCTCTATTTGTCATGTCTTCTCATCAGTGTTTTACAATCTTGAAATATCTCTCCCGCTTCAAGAAGATTGGAGATGTCTTTCGTGATTCCTCCAATTGATTGTAGCGAGTCCAATTCAAAAATTATATTCTCAATCCCTAACTCGTCAATCCAACTCATTGCTTCTCTTATGCCAATTGTCCATGCTTCTGCTAGTAGGTCACACCCACACTGAAATATTTTTGTCATCGCTTGAACAAACCGACCCTCCGAGCCTCTAATTATTGCACTCACACCCACAAGTCTCTCAATCACGAATATCATTGCGTTTGTATTGCATTTTTCCCAGCCAACCTCCAGGTGATACCATTGTTATTTATATGTAAGATTGATCGATGTTATGAAAACCAAAAAAGATTGATCGATGTAACATGGGAATCTTGTCGACGCGCGCAAAAATAGTGGAAGTAAAAGTGTGGAAAAGAACTGCCGAAGTAACTGTGAAGTACTTAATTGGGCTTCCCATGGGAGACAGCAAAAGCATGATATATAAACACCTTATCAGTAGCGAATATTACTCTCGTTCCTGACAAATTATGGCTACATCATATACATTGTGGTCAAGAACCTTGTTATGCCATTTCCCAACATTTTAAACGCACTCATGGATGTCCCACAAGTAGCAAACATTGTAGTTTCATGAACTTGGACAACATCTTTGATCGAATTAATGCCAACATATATGGCTTCGTTGTCATGCATATCCTCACAATTATAGATCTCTAGAAATGAAATCAATGGACATTGTGGTCAAGTGATTTAATCAGGTTTTATATGGCTTCTTTTTTTGGTAAAGGTTTTAGGGTTTTGATTCAAGTCGATCAACCAATTTTGTCGCGGTTTTTTCAGGTAACTCTAGATTATAATGCTATAATTAAAATTTTAAAATGTTTTTACTTAAAAAAAATAAAATTAAAAGTGTTATTTGAGTTATCAATTTCAAGGCCAATATATACATGTTATATGTTATTGATATATATATATATATATATATATATATATATATATATGGGTACGTCTACTATGAGAACCAAATGAGTAGTGCTACTTGGACTCATGAGTCCGGACCCTTAGGGAGTTTTTTGAAAATTTTTTATTTCAAAGTCATCCTTAAGCAATCAATGACTTCAAAATTATAACTTGTAACACTCTTTTAATATTTACAAAAATCTCAAAAACCCCCTTTGAGTCCGGACCCTTAGTGTCCAAATAGATTTTTTGGAACCAAATATATACTCAATCCTACTAAAAAATATATACTCATGGCATAAGTTCATTATTTAGAACTATTGGATTTAAATCTAACACATTAATCGAGGCAACATGAATGCACAACATATTTTAAGAGGTTCTTATGGTATGGGTATATATATATATATATATATATATATATATATATATATCCCAGTCACAGTGCTTCAATATTGTATAATTGTTCGTATCAAAAAAATTAATATTGTATAATTGTAATATATGCAATAATGATGATTAAACATTACTATATCGATCTCCTCGAAGAAAAAGCCCGATGCGTGGAAGTCCTTGTTTTGAGGCTTTTTTTATGATTTTTCATGCGACCTAGATTTCTCCTAATCTTTTCATCATATATATGTATCATGAGACATACCATTCTCTCTCTTTTTATTTTATTTTATTTTATTGGTAGGACTCTCTTTTTATTTTATAATAAGAAGATAATCAATTTTTCCAACCAAATTTAATTTGTAGAACAATTAATGAAAAAGGCTCCCACCTCTATAAGTTGAATGATTGAATTCTCAAAAAAAAAAAAGGAAGATAATTAACTAATTAGCTCATATTTCAAGCTTTGCACAATAAGAAATTTGAACCCTTAATCTCATAGATAGACCTACCAAACCATTAGATCTAGGTGCCTCTTTTACTTGAATTAATTTAGGAAGTGACTAAACGGACTTCAATTTTTACTTAACATACCCTGTTTACTCACCATACCCCAATTTCTAAATTTTAATTGTTGAATGTACCCCAATTTTTTTTTAAAAAAAATATCTAAAATACCCCTACTAAATGTACCCCACTTTTTGTTGAATGTACTCCATTAATCATGCCCTTATCCCCTCCTCGCGCCTGTACGTGGGTTTCAACTATATAGGGCAGAGACCTTTAAAGAGGTATCAGCTGACTCCTACCGAGATCTCTATAGAGGTCTTGACCAGCTTTATCCAACACCTATCGAGACCTTTAAAGAGGCATCGATCTTTTTCTTTGATAAGAAGTAATTTGCTCTACATGATAATAGATCCCCAACCTCCTACACTCATGACCAAACGCATTAAGCCACCCCCACATGGTTAAGAGGTCTCTGTTGTCTTGGTAGAAGGCAAACGAGACCTCTTCAAATATTTCAGCTGCCTCCCATCGAGACCTAGCTAACTGAGTTTTGCTCAGAATCGCAAAATATGTTTGATTCCATCAATATTTTGTTTCCAAAATGTGAGATTGAATCCTCAAAATCAAAGCCATAAACCCAACAACAACACAAAATCGACTCATAATAACCAAAAAAAACTCAAGAAAACACTAGAACAAATTTGGTCCTTAATAGAGGTTTTAAAACTCCTATTAAAGATGGGTGTTATAAATGTCATGTGAGAAACGTGTTCGATGGGTCGTATTGTAATTGCTAATACAGGTATTACGTAGAAGTTGCTTAAAACCCCTATAAATTAGATGTTATTAAATGTTAAAACTATTCTATGAATTAAAACACGACCCATCGAACACGTTTCTCATATGACATTCAATAAGATTCATCTTTAATGGGGGTTTTGAAACCTCAATTAAAGACCAAAATTGTTTTAGCGAAACCTCGAAATCGACACAAAAGAGATGAGGAATGCACTTGTAGTATCAAATTGATGCGGTTTTTCCTGAGTTTTGTCGGATTTAGGCCGAAGGTGAGTATGATTTGAGAGAGGAAGAGATGGTGGTGTGACTGATGTATGGATGGATAGGGTGAGTGGGGTATGGGGCGAGTAAAAAACTCTTTTTATATTGATGGCAGTTTGGTCATTTTATATTCTTTAAAAAAAATGGAGTATGTTCAAGAAAAACTGGTGTCCGTTTAGCCGCTTCCTTAATTTATAACAACGAAGAACTCCGAGCAGTACACTTGAGGTACATGAATATATATAGATATACTAGTTTCGTAACGTGCTCCGCACAATTAAGCCCGCTCGCTTCGCTCGCGGGAATTTAATTAAATAAAGAAATAATTTTAATCGCATGGCTGTCGAAGTGGTTAGTCCTTATTTCTGATTGAGCTGGCTATATATAACAACTTGGATACATTTGTGACCAGTAATAATCTTCAATTTCAGATATTTTTCACTTGCTTGTATTTTTAGATGAGTCTTTGGATGAACTATAATATTTTATTAAGTTGTTTCGCTATTGATTATTTTGTGATGGTTTACCTCGTTCCAACAACTTGTTCAAAATCTGCATTAAAGTACAGATGAAGTCAACCACCAGCCCATAAGAATTAGAATGAAATTAATCAGGTCTCATAAGCACATATGCAAAGCATGATAATAGAAACATCCATGTATCCATTTATAGGCGATTTGGAATAAATCAAGTAAAAGGCATTCATTTCTTGACGTATGGCATGTCAAAACACAGACAATCAAACTTATTAATTCTAAGAGAGTACATACTTTGAGATGGATACGGCCACATAGCTCAGCTGCAAATTTTCTGACCTCTTCAAATTTGTGTTCATTAAATGCCCCGATTGGCAAAGGAAACCAATAAAACCACAGTACAAATAAATAAGACAGTGCGACAGATCCAGCTAAATAAGTGGAATTAACGTGCAACACATGTACCTCTCCAGTAAGAGGTTTCCAATGCTAATGGGACTACACAATGAAACCTCTTCCTTCGAAGCCTTACACAATTAAAAAAACAACATAGATAGTTTAACTTGAGCACGAAAGGAGATAAATTATAGGTAAGCAAATAAAATAAAACTATTAGGTGAAGTTTCAAGAGGAAGCTGAATTACAAGAAGCATACAAAAGAAATGCATGGCACCTTCTTGTAGAAGTGTCACTCTCCGAAGAGCGTTTAAAAGAGGTGAAAACTCTTATTTTTGGAGCGTTCATGCAGCAGGGAATGGTAAAAACACTCCTCCGCTGTCCGAGTGATGCTATGCAGCAGTATGCTTCAATATTTTCACACCAATGGGTTCTCGTCGCTCTGTTCAACATAGGAAGAAATATATATAAATGACAACAATGCTTTAAAAATGATGAAGCACACACAAAAAACTAAGAATAATGATACATTAAGGCCCCGTCACTGGTATCACTGCTGCAACTTTGTAGTGTGGTTTTATAGCAAGAAAAGATAACACATTAAGGCGCCTCTTACTTTAGAGACACCAGTATTTCATTAATCTTTAGTATTTCATGTGAGTCTGCTGGGTCCCATAGATCTTTAACTTCAAAGGGGAATTTACAAAATTTAAATATTGCACAGCATTACATGAGTCTCCAAAATAAGGAAAATTAAATATAGAACCTTAAGAAAAGCATTTGTGGCCACCTGAAGTATCAAATGGCATAGCAGAATTTGGATAAGAAGGTAGAAGGAAAAGTTCTATCAAGACTGGAAGCTAAGATCCAAAGAAAGGTTACTTAACTGATCCACCAGGTTGTCATTTAAAGACAATTTTCAACTTTTTTCCATTGCCAGAGGCCCAGAATAGACTTACATAAATAAATAAGGGAACCAAGGTATCAAAAGTAATACTGATGATTAATATTTGCAAACAAAACTAAGTGAAGCTCATGCAAGAGTTACTCTAATATACCTGGAAAAAGATGTTTGCATGCTCTTCTTGAGATTCTGAGAAGATGAAAGAGTCAATTCGAGATGTTTCCTACAAAGAAAAGCTTGCTGAATAATTGACACGGTCATATTAGATAAATTTTCATAATAGTTCAACAAATTACTTTACTATTGTCCAATGGAAAGCATGTCCAAACGCACTTGTAGAGGGCACAACTTGTGTAAAAGGCGCACAAGAAGATTTATACAACAAATCATTATGGTTTTCACACCGATTACATGGGAGTAATTCAACAACAACAAAACAAAGGTTATATTTGAATGCTAATTCAAATATCGAGTCTCAAGTAATAACACAATGTTTGCTCACCAATTTTATGGCACAAACAAACTAATCAATGTAATCAACCAAAAACCACAAATCAAACAAACACCTAAACCTTCATACAAAAACCCATTGATGCCCTTCTTTGTGAGCTTGTTAAGAAGAGGGGTCCTAAACATTTGTCACACTGAACCCAATAAGTAGTAAGAAATGGCCAACCCTTACTACTAATTTATGATAGGATCCTTACGAAAAAACCACCGTCACCCTATAAACAATGCAACATACCCTTATCACCCCACATCCTAGAACAATATGCATTTCTAACTTCATTTCCCAAGGCTTGTTAAGCATAAATAGAACTTAGGATTAAAAGAGCTACTTATTGCGAAGGAAATTTCCAAAGCGACAAGACAACACGCAGTCCAAGAAATCAACTATGAAAACTTGGATCACAAAAAAAGACAAAAAAGATTAAGTAATTTGTTAAAAAACAGACTGATAAATTATAAGACAGAAAGCTAGATTGAAGGAGAAGACAACCTCTACTGCAAAAGGAGCATACCGAGGAGAATTCAAAAGCAAAAGGGTACATCCATAGCAACTGAGAAACACAATCTACCCACTAGAGAAAAAAAATCCAATAAGAAGAGCATATTAATCTAATGAGGCACTTTCATATCCTAATAACAATGCACTAACAGATTTCAACCAAGTATAGCCAACATTCCTGCTTATCTCAGTTGGGGCTAACAAAAAGTGCAAAGATGAAAAGTTGAAAATTACAATTTTGCACAGGCTCATAGCTTCTTAAATATTTATCAAGCTGCATTCATAAATAAAATAATATTTTACCTGCAAGTAGGCAGTCCAACAATATTGCTCCTCCCGATTTTAATATTTTTTATAGATCTTTAACTGTCAAGCAATTTTCTTCTTCCATCTGAAAGAAAAATCAACTAATTAAAAATGAGTTCTTAATTGATTTAATGAATTAGCTAGCTAGCTAGCTTTATATATAAAAAATAATGGCTTCTTGAGTAGAAAAATTATATAAATATATGACAAATTGACAACTAAATGCATTAGCCGAATTAATTCTCCTCATAATCAATAAGGATGTCCTACATTATTAATATGTCGATATTGCTAACACAAATGAAATGGCTCAACTCAATGCATATCTACAATATTAAGTGATTATGTGTGTCTTAACAATGAATGTCAATTATATAGTCCATAGAAAATATGCGTGCACATGTTTATATAAATGGCGAATTAAGTTAATTACCTGAGCGACGATGGTAATGTGGAGAGAAGAATCAGCGAAGGGCATGAGATTCGAATTGGTGACAGTGAGCTTGAGATTATCTTCGAGGAGGGAGAGAGCATTGACAAGAACACATTTGTTTTTGTCGCAGTGAATTCGTATCAAGACGTTCTTGCCGCAAACTCTCACTTCGATTTCAGGGAGTGGCTGCTGCCAATGATCAACATTATTACTCTCATCATCATCCTTATTACTTGAGTTATGAATGGATCCATTATTTTTTGACTCATCCAATATGAGTAGAGATTTCTTGACAAAGATGGCGGACTCGACTACCGTGCTCTTCTTCGCCAACTTGTCTTCAAGTGTATCCACCTTCTCTTGCAGCTGTTTCATGTACTTAATTGCATCGCCAAGAACTGATGCCTTGTCCATCTGCATGCAATATAATTTAATTAACCCCCTATAGTATGCTAGCAAACAAAAATTAAAGATACATAACATATGCAAGTTGAAATTATTATAAGAAAATTAATCAACATTAAATTAGTCACCTTTTTGAGATTGGGGACGATTGCCGATAGAGCAATGAAGCACTGGCTGAGCTTCTCGCGGCGCTTCCTCTCTGCTATTATATGATCTTGACTTGCATGAGGAGGCTTAATATTATTGTTTGCTATACCACCTCCAGGCCACCCTTTATTAGATGCATAACTCTGGTGATTCACATAGTTGGCCTTCACTTCACACATCATGCTCTCATATTGTTGTTCCTGCCGCTTGTTATGATGACAATAATTGGCAAGTGAATACGATGAAGCACTAATTCCGAAAGAAAGAATATTATTATTGTTTGGGGAACCACTTCGGTAGTAATATTGGATATGTCATGACCAGATGAGGAAGAATTCCAACTATTAGTTGTTATATGTTTCGAGGGTCGACACTCTTCAACACCATCGCCGCCGACTTGATCATGATGATGAGGCGCCGACTCCATTGATGAATGATCGAAGGATCGCTTGAGTCTTCTTTGGATAGGTACTCGACCTCCCGATGATGCAAGTGTTGCTGCTATATGTTGTGTGTTGTTCAAGTACTCAAGACGATGATGATCAAGAAAACTCATCTCGACTTTGAATATCTCTGCATAGGCATTATTAGGATCCTCCATTTCTGTTTTATTAGATCTATATTAACATAACTAATTTATATAGAGCTGAAATAATATATGTAAATGCATATATATAGAGCTACCTATATATGAAAAATACATAAAATCAAAGAGGGCGTAAATTAAATATGTTTCTAGCTTAGCTGATCCTGATTTAGAACATGATTAACTATCTTATGTGCATATATATATATATATACAGTTCATGAGAAGAGCAATATCGAGTACCGATGAGATCTCCATATTTAGCACAAATTTGATATCTATCTATGTATAGACCCTTGTCAAGATCCCTGTACAAAAAATAATGAATATCATTTAATTTCTATAGATCAAGTACTATTTGATAAAAGAAAAAAAGATTACAAGACCGTAATAACTAATAAGTAGTATATATTACTACCCAAATCAGAAGATCAAAGAACTTAATTAGAGAGTACATAAACTTAAATTAAAGATTTTGTTTTGATAAGAAAGAGATATTATTGCTGTTTTGTCAAATGAAAACTTAAATTAAAGATCATTAGTGATGATGATCTGGGATGCATGCATGACTTATGGAGATGACAATATGTATTTCTAATAAAGTCTTTGAAAACAAGAAGAGGTGAGCAAAAAGGAGTTGATATATCAGTTGATTCTAAAAGGGGAGAGAGGACAAGGAGAGGAGACCATGTCTGCCCAATGTATGAATTATTATAAATATACCACCACCACATGATGTCCCCTATTATACAGTAAAAACTTGAGAAACTTGAGAAATCTATCTTCAAACTTGTAGGGGTGAGACTAAGAACCTAAAAAACATAGACTAATTCACCAGTTTACAAAACTTGCTATCATCCAGGGGGTGAGTGACATCCGAATCATTCACTTCATGACTAATGCGAGAAAGTGTCAAGAATAAGCATTGAGCACTTCAAGACAGCATGAATGGATTTGTATTGAACTTCAAGACAACATTGAGCACTTCATCTTGTGAACAGTCAGCAGGCATTTCCTCTACAAGAGCCATGATCTCCACATCTTCACAAGCTTTTATTTTATTACGTGAATATGTTTGAGAATCCCTTCTTTGGCCCACTAAAACCACAGTTAATCCATGAACCTTTTGAAGGCACTCTTTATTCTGCGTACTTCATCAGCAAGACCAGATTTGACATTCTCTACAATCAACCTCCCATCGATGATTGTAGCAGTTTGCTTAATGGATGTTGCATATATATGTATCACATCACTAAAAATAACTCTATTTTCACACAAATACAATGTAACTAAAGATAGGTTAAGGTGCCACAATTTCCATTTTAGTAGAAACAACATATGTTTTTCATTACAAGTCAATTAACACCTATCATCTTCTCTTATTGGAAACATTCTACAATGTTCAGGTTTTGTTTTTTCTTAAATTTGAGAAGCTGATCTTGTTCTTGCTTTGGCGATCTGAAGGTTATTCATCGTTTGCTTTGAAGGCAAGAAATCATTATCCATAATACAAGTAAATAGTGAAGCAAAAAAGAACAATTCACTGGATTGTCTTAATACTTTCATTCAAAGAAGGCTCTCTCTACTTTTCATCCTACACATACAAGAAACAAGTAATTTTTCATTGCAATTAAAACATAAATACAATTAAGTTATCAATGCCGGCACTGCAAGTTCAATCCTCAATTGATCAATGCATGTTGTAAATTGTAAACTCTCAGCAACATCTTTTCCAACCTGATAAAGTAGATCGTCGAAATCAAGACAATGACTAACAATAATTTGGAAAAAGATAGAACAGAAAATCAAATAAATTCGTCATAAAAAACAAAACAAACATACTATTCTAAACCAATTTGTCGAACAAACACCGTTATCAATCTCAAAATAATATTAACATCATAAGCACCGCCACCACCATTATTGTGACCAACCACTAACATAAAGTGGTTCGACTAACATCATAAGGACCTTGGTTTCAAGTCATTTGTTCTTAAACTCACCTATGAACTAAAGTGGTTCGACAGAAGTAGCATTCACGAGAGACAACAGTTCTTTGTAGACAATGTTCTTGGTTCGATTTGTTTGATTACTATTATAAGAAAGCTTGACAAGAATTTTGATGGCAGATGCTGTTGTAGCACGTGATAGCGCAACATAAAGTTGACCATGTGAAAATACAGGTTCTCGTAAATAAACTCCAAGAAAGTCCAATGTTTGTCCTTGTGCTTTATTAATTGTCATTGCGAAGCACAATCGAACAGAATTTGTCGTCTCTTGAATTTGAATGGTGTTTTATCTTGATTGTTAGGAATAAAAGGAATTCTTGGTAAGAAAACTCCTTTTCCTTTATAATGACCTGTTGCAATCTCAGCATCAATAACGTTTTTTCCGAATTTTTGACAAATCAATCAAGTTCCATTACATAACCCTTCGATGGATTAATGTTGCGCAGAGCATAATTGGACAATTCTTCTTTAATATCAACTCATGTGGAGGAAGCCGCTTAAGGACAAAGCTGTTTAAGAACTCAGATTTATAGAACCGACGTTCTCATCAATAGCTTCATCGAAAGCGTAATATCTAAAAACTTCGCAGGAAACCGATGAATCAATAAAGTATTGACTTCGTCAACAAATTCATTCTTCGTTGTCAAAATAGCACGACTTGACATTGCACTACTTTGAATTGCATACTCATTCAAGTTGGGATACACAATTTGTAATCAAATTATCCAAAGAGACATTGTCATCGACAAAAGGCATAATGATGTTTGAAGGTATGGCAATGAGATTTCTGGAAGTTCTTCTTCTCGTAGCATTACCAACCCGAAGTATGAATTTAGAGAATTCAGGATCAAGTCTTGCTCTAATGTTTTCAACTAACTTGATTTTCTTTAACAGAGGCCAAATATATGAAGTAGTCAATGTCGAGTTTATCACATCTTGCTTATCGCCTTTTGGTACTACAGAAGCACCGCTCGAAATCACCACCGAAAACAACCACTTTTCCTCCAAAAGGTGTGTCATTATCTCTGTTATGTCCCTAAGCATAGAATCTAGTGCTTCGATAACTTGTTTATTTGACATCGGTGCTTCATCCCGAGATAATCAATTGTGTGGTTAATAGTAATTTTGCTAACATTGACTGTTTGCTAATGTTGCATGTTCTATTTCCATCAATATTTATTGGTAATTTAAATCTAGAATGTGCAGTGCGACCTCCAGGTAATAATGAAGCTGCTACACCTGACGATGCAGTTGCCAATGCAATTATTTTCTTGGATCTAACCTTCGCTAATATCGCTTCGGTATAAAAAGGTTTTTCCAGTTCCCCAGGACCATCTACGAAAAATAAAGCCGATTCATTCTTGAAAACTTTATCAAGTATAGAATCATATGCATATTTTTGGGCACGATTCAACTTTGATGCAGCTTCCAAGTCATTACTATCAACAACGATGCCTAGTTCTTCATTTATTTCTCTCGTCTTTGTGATAAGAATCATCAAAAACAATTGGATAATCAACTAAAGAAAATTCGTAATACTTTTTCCCGTTGACTCTAGAATAGTATTAATTTCTGCAAAGACTTTGAAATCCACTTGGTGATGATAAATGTTGACGGTCAATATCCCGACACATTTCACTTTTGTATTTCTCCCATAAAGAACGAGGATTCTCGTGGTTACAATGTACCAATATTGTAGCAAACAATCGACGCAAATTAAACGGCATTTGATACATTGATGCTTCTTCCAAACACGACTCCAAACTGTTATCAGCCTCAAGTAACATGTGCAACACAGCTGCCTCTTTATATGATTCCACACGTATACCATTGACAACTTTTAGTTCTTCAAAAGATGTACATCCTTTAATGTGATTTAATAGTAGACGAAGGTAGTATCTGTCACCTTCTAGTGGACTCACTGCAACAATTCTACCAATAACCTGACGTTTTATCCTTCTTGACCATTTTCTGGTATGTTGATTCCAAACAAAATGTTCAGGAAATTCTCGATATAATATGGTGCGAGCTAATTCATCATTCTTGTTCATGTTAAAGAATTCAGTTAATTATATATATATATATATAATGGTCCCCTCCAATACTAATTAGTACTCATGGGTCTACTTAATTAATAATAATAGCAAGTAGTGAAAGTAACTCCCATTCACTAATTTTTGCTAATTTAATTTGGGGTATAGGGGGGTGGTGGCCAGGAGTGGCAATTCATATCGACAAGTCGTAAAATGTCGTGTCGTAAACAAGTCATTACCCATATAATGCAAATCCATGACATGACATGCTTATTAATTGTGTTAATCGTTTTCGTGTCTAAGTGGATTGTGTTAAAAATATGTCGGTATTCATGTCACATATTTATTAAATATTTAATTAAACTTTTTAATTTATTTAATTTTTTATAATTTTTTACTACATTTTTAAAAATATCTATATGAATAAATTTAAATGAACATAATTAAATAAAAAATAAAATATAATGAAGATGTAGTCTTAAGTTTTACTTTACTTTTTCATTCAAGTCTTTACTCCTTAGTGTTAATAATGAAGGAAAAATGACTCGTCACAAATAACATATACAAAACAACAAGAATCCCCTAAAAAACGTGTAAATTTTCGCATTTTCTAATAAATAATTATTAATAAAATTTTAAACCTAAATAATATATTAAAAGTAGAATAAAAATTTCTTCTAAAAATAAAGTTAAGCATGGAAAAGGATGTCTGCAAATAAAAAGTAAATTATGTTATTAACATGTATTCAAATAGGTGAATTTTGTCATAATTTATTTATTATAATATATTTATTATTTATACATCATTCCTTAATTGTGTTAAGCAAGTTATAAACGAGTAAACAGGTTAACATGTTTTTTTAAGAGAAATCGAAATTTCCTTAATCATTCATGGCTCAATACAGGATCAGACATATAATCAAGTACATTGATTTGCTAATTTTATTTATGCAAACAAACTGCCATTAATTTGACTTATTTTTCAAAATTGAAACAGTTTTAACAATCAGGAATTGTTCTTTACGACGTTGAAACATGACAATATATAAAAGTACTAGAACCACAAAACGAATAACAAAACTTTCCAACAATAAGAAGACCTAAAACTTCTCAACAAGGAGAAGACATAAAAACTTTCCAACAAGGAGAAGACAAATCAAAGACTTCTAACTAGGGAAGAAAAATAACTATAAAGTAACTAGATAAGTCAATCCAGAGCACTGCACAAATCTACGTAACACCGTTGATTAAAATGCACTGCAACAAGGATAAACCAATCCCTACAAATCTGATTAGATCTGTAGTTTATTGAATTAACAAAGAGTAAAAGAGATTTGATTGGAACCACCGCTGATCATTAAGAGTATCAGCGGTGGTTCAAGAACAAAAATCACAAAAGTAAATAAAAAAAAATTAAAGTTTTTTAGCAGGTTAACATGTTAATGACATGTTTATTATGTATCGTGTTTAACATTTCATGACCTAAATTGTCATCTCCAACGGTGGCGCATGTGGTTTGTTGTGCGACCAACCCTTGATAAGAGAGCGAGAGAGCGAGGGGGAGGTGTGTGGGGGGTCCCTACTTCTACTACTTTTACTACGCCTCCGAGCGTCATTTATGCAGCTTTAATTTGTCATTATTAACGTGGTGACCCATGAAGGTCACTTCAATTATCGAAATGATCACTTTTCACTGTTCTTCTTTAAGTTACTACTGAGACACTGAGAGGTGTGTAGAGATCATATGAAATCATGGGTAGATAGATGGATAGGTTTACAATACTATACTTCATCAGAGAGATCTTCAGAGGAAATGGTGAGGAATCGATAGAGAAAGGTCGCTTGACTGCTATAGTACTCTCTATCTACATTGGAATATTGCATTCATGTGTTATGTTCATAATAGTACCTTTTACTGTTCCAGACATGTGGGATGTTCAATTGGAGCTAAAAAAATAACCTAGCAAATTAAGAGGTCATTATCTATACATGTAGAGAGATAGTTGACATCATGTTTTTATTTTCTCATCACCAATATTCTCATGATGACATTGGCAATTAATTATTAATAAGTTTTTCATTAATTCGTTGGTGTCAATTGGTAATATATATTGCTGCAAGTTGTTTTTTTCTAATTGTGAGAATCGAACAACAATCTTTCGAGGTGTTACCTTTTTGGTAAGTAATGCCTTTACCATTTCAACTGAGAGGCTTTGACATATACTGCCTCAACGTTCATATTAAAAAAACTCACAAGTTATAAAATTAGTGATTGATACCCGGAACCTCTCTCAAGTCTATTGATGTGAATATGTAGCACCTCAATCATTATATTTACAACTTTTTTCAAGTAGTGATTGATCCCTTACACTTTTAAAATTTGCGAATAACCCTTATGAGTCCAGAGTCATGACTCCACTCAACATTATTGAAAATTATATATTGCCGCCTACAAATTTTATTTCATGTATAACATTATTTATAATCTCATTTTTCGATTCTCCGGTGTGATAAGATTATTTGAGCCATTGGGTTTCACTTCTGATTGATAGAGCCAGGGCCTCGTGTATGAATTAGTAAGAATAACCTACACTACACAGGGTTATCAAAAAAGAAAAAGAAAAAAATAATAATCTCATTCGTCAATTAATTGACAGTCATCTCAATTGTTGATAATATTTGTATTATGCACCCGTACAACCAGCGTTTATTTTTTATTTTTTAAAAAGAAAAAAAGAAAAAGATTAAAGAGCAAAGCCTAAGAGATGATCAAGTACGAGTACGTAATTAAAGAAAATGATAATCTAACACACTCTCAATGCACACTTTGGACGTGCACTCTTATCTTTTAACCGTTTATAGTGTTTTATTAGATGTAAGGCCATGCCTAGAGAGACAAGAAAGAATCGTAAATGACTAAAAAATAAGAGTGTACACTCAAAGTATGTATTGAAAGTGAATCATTTTATTATTTTACTGTAAAAAAAAACAAGAGTGTACACATTATAATCAAGTGCATGCGGGTGGGATTCCATTTTCAAGGATTAAGGATTAGTAGCACATAGCTAGTACTGAACACTGCAAATAGATTCATATGGTTTCCTAATTGAGATCATTACGAGGCCCTACATACATGGTGCAAATTATCTTTTGACGAGGCCTTTTGTTGCATCAACACAACATTAGTGTGAAGTTTATACGTCCAAATGTATATGTAGGCTTTATTTATAGACCTTTTAGGGTTCTCTTTGATGAGTTTTCTTATTGATGTGTGTGGT
This sequence comes from Stephania japonica, assembly GCA_039657345.1. NCBI lineage: Eukaryota > Viridiplantae > Streptophyta > Magnoliopsida > Ranunculales > Menispermaceae > Stephania > Stephania japonica. The sequence goes on along the minus strand of CM077559.1, from coordinate 7,455,345 downwards.
TGCATGTCACACTGGGTCATAAGAAAGCTAAGGTTGGACTCCCACCCACCACCTTGCAACCCTTTTCAGGACCTAGAAATCAGAAGCTTTGGGGGGGCCCTCTCTACGTACCCTTTGCAACTTTATAAGGGTCATATGCATGTCTCTCAACCTCCCTATATACCACCTTATATACATAGCCTCTATATAGTCTGTGTCACACTTAAAGGTAAATTGGAAAGTAAATTGGACAATATGGGACCTATATGTTATATGTGTATAGAAGAAGAATCATCTACATGACCCTCATGATCAACTACTACTATATATACTCTCTCCATGCCTCTAGAAAGCCAAATAAATAGACCAATTTATTGGGCCTTCTTAATCGACACACACATATGCTTCTTGTTGACAATAGTACCATTGTCCTTACTGCCAAGTCCTTCAATTGACAGTTACCAGGCCCGCCCTATGCCCTAACCACATATTTTGAAGCTTTAAGGGAAAGTTGAAAATAACAGTGTGTGCTCAAATTCAAAAGGGCAGAACGGTTGGGCACCTGGGCCTAGAGTAGCCTGAAACTACACTTATTTAATAAGAGCTTTTTTTGGATAATAAAAATCTCGACATTAATTCTTTGACCTAGCTATAATTTTTATTTTTTTTTTACATTAAAAAGCAGAAGGTAAAAGTTCCCGTTAATGTAAAGGTTGACGACTGTGATTTTGAGTGATTGTTTGTGAACTTTATGATTAATCATTAGTTAATATCAATACTTATTGTTTCCAAAAAAAAATATTAATACTTATTGTAGCCGAACCCAATTAATATGGGATCGAAGTTATTTTGATGTCGATAGCTAGTCTACGTGTTATTCGATGAATAGGTTTTGGCATCTTGATATAATTCCCAAAGACCTATGCCACTTTCTCAATCTATGCATGCAATGTTAAGTTTATGACATACCACCAAATCAAGTCTCTGATTGAGGGTTAATTTGATCAATTCTCATTTTATTGATAAAAAGTCTTTCTTGCAATAATTCCAAACCTAAAGAACTGAAAAAAGATTTGATTCTCCAATTTCTAATAGGAATTGATTAGAGAGGCCGGGAGCAAAAAAGAGTTCAAATCTCCACGCGATTATCAAGTGATCATGACCTAAAATTTGGGCCTTAGCGCAAGTAAATGTCCCAACAGATCAGGAAAATTCCTCACAAATCTAATGTAATGGCCACAACTCATTGCCCACACTTCCATTTACAAAATGGTTGTAATTTTTTCCATTTCTACTTAATTGCTAGTATTGGTGTGATGATGTCTAGTGCGTTTAGTTTTGTTAAATGTACAATAAAAAAGTGAGAGGATAAAGTGCATTATGATTGAGTAAAATTCCTCTTTTTGTAAGCCCCACCCACAATTCGAAACCTATATATTTGAAAAGCAGTGGAATCATATCAAACACGTGCAAATTATTTGAATATCATGTTCATTTGAATCATTTGTCATTGAAGAGCAATATGAGCTTGGATCCCTTTGAGCAAAGTTCCACCATTTGGCCGAGAAAGGAGCCAACAGCATTAGAAAGAGGAAAGATGCTAGGGTGACCCGAAATGGACACCTCGATTGTTGGTATCTATTTAATACACATCAATTTGTGTGCGTACAAACATCGATTCAAAAATGAATGGACATCAACACTCAGGTGTCCATTCTATTTCTAGGTAATCCTAATATTTTCTTAGAAGGAGCCAACTTCTTCTTCTGCTTTGAATTAATTAACCTGAGGTCATCCCTATAGGATAGGGTATAAAACTATAGCCTAATACATCAATGAGCGATTAGCTCCATTGGCATGAAATTGAGGTTTTTGGTTCTATGACTTATCCTTTATTTAGAGGAATTTTGTGTCCCTTTAAGGGGTTTGCCAAGCTAATCATTTTTTTTTGTGTATTTGCATAGTTGTCATGTGGATTGTGTGTTGGGTGGGAGGCAATAGCAACAATATAACCTCAATCTTAAATTAGTTAGAGTTGACTACATAATCAAACTATTCCATTCAACTCGATTTAGTGTATTTTCATTACAACCATGTTCCAATGCAGCGCGTCATGAGGACTTGGGACTGGTCATGTAGCACAAAATGTTGTACATATAGATGGAAGTTTAATATATTATTCTGAAAAAAATAAACTAGGTTAGGGGTTGAAAAAAAAATGTAGATAATGTTAGCGGTTTGAGGTTAAATACCTGTTAGTCCTAAAAAAAAATCAAAGCTGACCAACAGCTGAAAACATAGGCGAAAAACTTATTACGAGCGTAGAAGATCTGCTCTTATTATATTATTACATAGGCGAAAATCTCTCCGTTCGCAATGGATCTCTGAACTGAAATCCTTAGAAACATTCATTCCCTCTCTCTCTCTCTCTCTCTCTCTCTCTCTCTCTCTCTCTCTCTCTCTCTCATCATCATCAGCAGCAGCAATGGCGATGGGCAAGCCCCGCAATCCCAAGCGCTCCTCCTCGTCGGGCTCTTACGTATCGACGGTCACAATGCTGGGCTTGGTGGCTCTGTGCGCGCTCGGTCTCTGGATGCTCACTTCCTCGTCAGTGGTCCCACCTTCACGCACTTCCTCCTCATCCAATCCCCGATTCCCCATCTCGAAGCCCATCCAACGCCACGCCTTCGACGACTCCCAGGGCGACCTTCCCGACGACGCCATCAAAGGCGACGGCGACGGCGACGGCGCCGAGCAGAGAGAGGACTCCAAGAAGCAGTCGCTAGTCGAGGGTCAAACTGATCCAGATGAGGGCTCAATTAGGGAAGATCCTGATTCAGGGGTCCTGCAAGTGACTCTTCAAACATACCCAAATCAGACCCACCAAGAATCGGAGATAACCCAAAATCAACAACAGAATCAAGAGCGCGATAGTCAGACACAGATCCAAGATGCCCGGAAAGAGCAGCAGCAACGGGAGTACCAAGAAGCTGAGATCAGCGAGGATCAGCAGTATCAACAGACCCCAATTGAGAACTCACCTGGTGAGGCCAAGGAATCCAATCAAACCGAGACGATCGAACAAGTGGCATCTACAGTAGCAGCAGCGAAGGAGGAGGAGCACAATGAGGGAAACCCTGGGGGCCTATTTCCTGCTCACTCGGGGATTAGGAGAGAGTCGAACGAGTCCAAGGCGGCGTGGGCGACTCAGGCGGCGCAGTCTATGAACCAGAAGGGGAGGGCTAGTGATGATGGTGGTGGTGGTGGTATCACTAGTAAGGAGTTTGTGTGGGAATTGTGCAATGTCGCAGCTGGGGCGGATTACATACCTTGTTTGGACAATGTGCAAGCAATTAGGCGTCTGAGAAGTCGCAAACACTTCGAGCATCGCGAGCGGCATTGCCCTCAAGAGGGGCCAACGTGCCTGGTTCCAGCCCCTCAAGGGTATAAGAGATCGATCGAGTGGCCTAATAGTAGAGACAAGGTGAAGAATTGTTATCATTTGCTTCATTTGATTATTGGATTTTTTTGCAATTGAAGTTGTTGACATAGTTAATCATTTCTCTCATATGGACATTGTTTTATATATGCGACGATTTGGCGCTATGTTGCAGATATGGCATGCTAATGTGCCTCACACCAAATTGGCTGAGGTGAAGGGTCATCAAAATTGGCTGAAAGTGACTGGAGAGTTTCTTACCTTCCCTGGTGGTGGGACACAGTTCATACATGGTGCTCTTCATTACATTGATTTCATTCAGAAGGTGACTTTTTTTTTTCTTTCCTTTTGTTGTAATCAATTAGGTTCCACTCTTTTGGATTGCTCCCAAAGTAAACAATTATGGTATTGGAAAGTATTTCAGATTTAGTAGAGTTTTTAACTATAGCTAGATAAAGGATGGGGGTTTCGTTAGGTTGGCAGCTATTGTTAAATTTTGTAACTCTCATGAACATGTAGTTTCCCTCACTAGAAAACTCAACTCAATAGAAATTGAAGAAATTAAAAGGGTAGGGGTAGACCGAAGTTAACTTGGGACGCATTAATTAGGAGGAATTTAAATGATTTGGAAAGTACACCATCAGTAGCACTAAATCGAGCACAATGGAAGAGTTTGATCCATGTAGCTGACCCCAACTAGTTTGTGACCGGCTTTGTTGTTGTCGATGGTGTGTATCTCGGAATGCCAAAAACCTAACCTTCGTCCTTGATCTTTATTACCCGGTATTCATGATCATTGATAAGTAATCAAGATATCAATTCAGTAAATAATTGCTCATTTGAATGGGAACTCTCTTCTTTTTTTTTAATCTCTTTTCAAGCCAACAACATTGGATGGACCTCAGTATAGGATTTGAAGTGTATGACCTGCTCTGGATCCTAATTTTGCTTCTATATATAGTACCATTCCCGTATTAAGCTGAGAATAATATTTGCTATTTACCTGTGCCGTTGTGCCAATTTATGTTATGTTCATGCTGAGAAACATTGTCAATATTGGCTTGGTTGCAGTCAGTACCCAAGATTAATTGGGGGAAGCACACTCGAGTGGTGTTGGATGTTGGTTGTGGGGTTGCAAGCTTTGGTGGATATCTTTTCGAAAGAGATGTCCTTACAATGTCGTTTGCCCCCAAAGATGAGCACGAGGCTCAAGTTCAGTTCGCCCTTGAACGAGGAATTCCTGCTATATCTGCTGTGATGGGATCGCAACGCCTACCATTTCCTAGCAGGGTCTTCGATTTGGTGCATTGTGCTCGTTGTAGAGTACCCTGGCATGTAGAAGGTTTGACAATCTTTTGTTATACTTCATATTGTGTTCTCATTTCAACATTTCCTTCTTTTTCTTGTGGTTGTTAAGAACTTGTTCCCTTTGTTGCAGGTGGAGCTCTTCTTTTGGAGCTGAATCGAGTCCTGCGACCTGGGGGTTATTTTGTATGGTCAGCCACTCCAGTGTACCAAAAGCTCCCAGAAGACACTGAGATATGGAAAGGTAATGAACTTGATTTCATTCATTTCATATTATGTTTTTGTAAAACTGACATTAGAAACTTTTTCTTGTATCAGCTATGTCGTCGCTTACAAGATCAATGTGTTGGGATCTTGTCACAATACGGAAAGACAAACTGAATGGAATTGGTGCTGCCATTTACCGTAAGCCTGTTTCGAATGAATGCTATCAGCAGAGAAGAAGAAACAGTCCTCCAATGTGTAAAGACGGAGACGATGCTAATGCTGCTTGGTAAGTCTGAATTTGCATGGCATGAAGTTCTGGAAGGGTTGGTCATTGCCTCATTGCCTCACCTATTTGATTGATGTTGGATCCGCGCATTTCAGGTATGTACCACTGCAGGCATGTATGCACAGAGTGCCCATACATTCAGTCGAGAGGGGCTATCAGTGGCCTGAGAATTGGCCTCTTAGGGTGCACAAACCTCCATACTGGTTGAACAACTCACAGAAGGGAATTTATGGAAAACCAGCTCCAGAAGACTTTGTGACAGATTATGAGCACTGGAAAACTGTCGTGACCAAATCATACATGAGTGGATTGGGCATCAGCTGGTCAAATGTTAGGAATGTGATGGACATGAGAGCTGTTTATGGAGGGTATGCACATATTCTAAGCTCTTTTTGAATTGATCCTGCCAAGTAAATTTAGGCGAAAGCACCCTTATCGACGTTATCATTCATTGCAGATGAATAACGGGAAATTCTATTTTACAGGTTCGCGGCAGCTTTGAAGGATCTCAAGGTCTGGGTCATGAATGTGGTGAACATTGATTCTCCTGACACCCTTCCTATAATTTATGAGCGTGGTCTCTTCGGGATCTATCATGACTGGTGTGAATCCTTCAGCACATATCCAAGAACATATGATCTTCTCCATGCAGATCACTTGTTCTCGAGACTAAAGAAAAGGTAGAAGCATTTAATTGACTCCTAATTCATGGCATTCCTATATCCTACTGTGTTTTGTACTGACAGTGGAACCGGTTTTCCCTTTTTCAGGTGCAACTTATTGGTTGTAATCGCAGAGGTTGATCGGATAGTTAGACCCGGCGGTAAGCTCATTGTACGTGACGAACCAAGTGTAATAGGAGAAGTTGAGAACATCTTGACATCTCTGCATTGGGAAATCCATTTAACTTTTACAAAAGACCAAGATGGGGTGCTAAGTGCCCAAAAAACTGATTGGCGGCCACAGGTGCATTCATCATTGTCTTGATCAAGGTTTACATATAACAAACAAGAACAAAAGGAGACTCAGAGAAACACACAGGAAGACACTGCATTTGTTGTTATATTCTTCATAGCTTTCTGCAGTTTTTGCACAGGGAAGGCCTTATATTTCTTCTATTCTTTTCCAGTACTAATGGTGCATGTTGTTTGTAACTTAAATTGTATGCTGATTCTGTAATATTCTTGTATTGACATGTAATTCTGTTGTAAACCAGTTGATTTCAATCTTCAAGGCATAGATTCACTTTCACACCACCATGTTACTAGATTAAGTTTGAATTTGTGGCTTGTGGGTAAGACAAAATACATGCAAGTGTCCCATATAGAAATCAATGCACTGCCACGGCGGTGACAAGGCGGAAGCCATATTTTGGCCACAGTGAGCATTGTAGAGATGGAAAAGATCGTGCAATGTAAAAAGTAAAAACTGCAGAAGAACATAGAATGTGTCACTTGTAGCTAGACTTTTTTGCGTCTTTCTATACCAAAAAAAAAAAAAAAAAAAAAAAAAACTGCAGAAGAATCTGAGAGCCGAAGATACAATTGGTCAAGGATAAAAAATGTCAAAGCATCTCTAATGAGATAGATGAGGGGCTGGGGATTTAACTCGTGCTGGAGTCAAGAGTGTCAAGGATAAAAAAATGTCAAAGCATCTCTAATGAGATAGATGAGGGGCTGGGGATTTAACTCGTGCTGGAGTCAAGAGTGTGTTGTATCTCTAATGAGATAGATGAGGGGTTGGGGATTTAACTCGTGCTGGAGTCAAGAGTGTGTTTTATAATTAAGCTGCATGATAACACTACGCCCCCCAAAAAAAAAAAAAGAAAAAACCAAGAAGTGTCAGTTGCTGACATATATTTGAGCTAGTAAAATTCTCACTGTACATTTACATTTCCTTTTGAGGAGCTTAATCATGCCACTTTTTTCAAACCTTGTCAAGAAGCTTGCACTTAATCTCTAACGTCACTTTTCTTCAAACCTTGTCAAGAAGCTTGCACTTAATCTCTAACGTTACTTTTCTTCAAATCTTGTCAAGAAGCTTCTGCAATTGGCCACTCAAGAGAGCAATCCTGGTATCTAAGAAGTTCATAAACAGATAATGGCATGTGAGAATAAGAATTAGGACATAATAAATTATTAACTCCATTCCAAGAATAAGAACGGGAAACAAATTTTACAGAAGCATTCGATTAACAAAACAGCCAATTACCATCAGAACCACCGACATGCCTTCCGTTAACAAAAACTTGTGGCACAGTGCTTTTGCCCACTAGTTCAAGAAGAACATTCTGAATTTGGGAACCATCATCTGTTGTTCAAAACCAATTACACGGCTTTATTAAGTAAAATCAGAAACTTCATACACATGGCATTCGACAAGATTTCTTAGAATAACCATGCCAAGTAAATACCTTTGAGATCAAGTTCCACTACAAAAGGTTTCTCATTTAATTCGGCAAATATGTGCTTAGCACGCGTTGAATACCTGGAATCCAGATTATCAAAATTTAGAATAAGAAGCATCCATTGATGATAACAACACAAATCCAGAAGCATTCACATATAAGCATATATTAACTAGTCAAAGTGACATCCATAATGAATTCAGTGTGTGCATAAGCAAGCATAACTAAAATACCTTAAAAGTCTATTGGTCTAACCTTAGATACTTACGGAAAAAAGTAAAGCGTAACGAATAGTAAATGAAGAATGAACATTTTACTTACAATTATTAAGAACTGTCCATATGATTCACATTTCATTCATCATAACTATATTCCTTGACAAGTCTTTCAACCAGGAGTCTAGGAATGTTTGCTAACCAGTAGACTTCACAGCAGTTTTAATGGGCTCATTGAATTAAACCACTTTGAAAAGACGCTCATGAACATTTGCTCATGCTTTCAACTTAAGTTTGAAGTTTTCTAGCTAGTAATCCATTTTCCGGCCATCATTCCTGCAGTATTTTACGAGCAGGTGGGGGCATTTTGTGGCCTTTCATCGATATGGAAATGGTAACATACCTCAATTTGTGCATGGGCTGCAAGGCAAGTAAACTATTTTTCCTCCTCTTACTATAGTAATCATACCCTGCATATGTATTTACCTAGCAGCGCACTAGTGCTTACTGCCCCAAGCTTGCCTAAAATTTGCTAACGACAATGGAGTCATATATATACATATAGCATTACACATACGTTTGAAGCCAAATTCACTCCACAAAACTGAAGGTACACGTAGAAGAGGGGCACCTGTATGTACAATTTCAACAAAATCTAATCGATTCATTATGTCAACTCTTCGACGTCAACTAATTAGAATACCCCCAACAAAAAACTAACAAGATTTGTGAAACTAGAATTGGTCTTCAGGGGATTGTGATTGAAAAAGGTACTTTTGAAGCCGAATAGCATAAGGAATAACTAATTCTAAGTTTCTACCCCTTCAAATGAAAGGAAAGGAAGAGATTAATTCAGTTAAAAACGAAAACAAATGAGACACCATTAGAAACCATAATTAATTAATTCGTCTACACAACAAACGCCAGCGAAGAAATCGAAATCACAGGTGACGATCGATCAGACAAGTAAGCATTAATTGAGACATCCGAAACCCTAATTCTGAATCAATTAGATAGGCGATTCAAAGATGATGCAATACTACAAAAGAATCAACAACGTACAGAAAAGGTTAGGGCAAAAAAACAAAAGAAAACGTACGGGCAGTAAGATTTGGAGAAGATGGCGATCTTGTTGGAGTAGACTACGTTTTGAACGAAGGCCGAAGCAGAGTTGGAAGCTAGGGCTTCTCTCGCCGAACCGCAGCAAACCATCAACAACACCAACACCAACACCAATGCCATCGTCGCTGCCACAGGAGGAGAACAGAGACAACCACAACACCAAATTCTCTCAACCACGTGACTCCCGAAGCCCAAGGCCCTAGATAATAAACAAGCCCGGGGGCCCACGAAAATGTTCTTGTTTCTTTTTCGTATACTTTTTTTTTTTTTTTTTTTTTTTTTTTTTTTTTTTTTTTTTTTTAACTCAAGTGGGAGTCTAACTTAGGACCTCTCCAAATGTTGTCTTTTGGCAAGTGGCAAGTGATATTTTTACTATCTCACCGAAAATACTTTGACTAGTATAGTTGTTCGTTTCTTCTATTTTGTAACCCATGCTGATATCCCTTGATTTTTTTATTAAAAGTATGCGATCGCACGGAAGCAGACGAGTGTATATTTGTCCTACGTGTCGGATTGTAATAGAGGGATTATTTTTTCAAGGTCACAAGGAGCAAACAATCCCACCTCGTGTAGAGATATTTTATTCATTACAAACTTATTAGAAGCAAATGCAAGCGTTACTCGCAAACTCGCAAAATCTAAGTTGACACTATAGCCTATTAAACCTAGGTGAGCCTAATGAATTCAACGTGCCTGATAACTATTACATTGACTTTTTTTGGTGGATATTGGATAGTAATGGACTTAAAATTAGAAAAATGATAAAATGACCCACTTTCAACGTATATTTTCGACGCACACTCTTATCTTTTAGCCATTTATGACTTTTTCTTGTCTCTTTAGATGCGGCCCCACATATAAAATACCATAAATAACTAAAAAACAAGAATGTGCACCAAAAGTGTGCATTAAAAGTGGGTTAGATTATTATTTTCCTTCAAACTATTCTACTAAATTTTATGACGGGCTTGGTTTAAATACTAACCAAAAGGTCTAACAAATTTAAATAAACTTTCGGCTCTAATATCTCCTCATCATCTTTATGCTCTTTCCAAAATAAAGAACAATCCTACCTGCATGCATGTATCGATGTGTATCCTAGACCTAAGTCGCGAAGTATCTTCTTTGCTTTATAATAGGAATCTGGAATTTTTGATCCATATGGCAATATTTCTTTAAGAAACTCAAGTAGCATTGTGCATGACTTGTTACTCCAATGGTTGATAACATTTAAATGTAACAACTTCACAACAAAGGTTAAAAGAGTCATCTTCACACATCCAAGGTACAACTCGCATTGTGCATCGGCTAGTAATCGATGGAAACTATCATCTTCCCACTCATTTGTAGGTTCAACTCTTACATTTTCCTCATTAAAACCCAATGGTAATCTTTCATCTAGTGAACTACAACCATCCCTTACATCCGTCAAAAGATCATTAAGGTCATCCTCACCTTTCTCTTCATCTTCATCAAGAGAATTGTTTGCACTTGTTTCACCTATGCCACTTGCTTGGTAACTATCATGTGAGATCATCACTTCCCCATGATAGATCCAGTTCGGATAAGTGTGAGAAAAACCATGATCAAACAAATGTACTTCAACCTCCTCAAGCTTTCGCTTTTTAGTGTTTAAGCAATCCCGACAAGGGCATCGAATTTCGTCACCTAGTTCACTTATATCTTTTACATGGGAAATGAAAGCTCTAATACCTTTTATATATTCCGCACTCCTCTTATTATGATTACGCATCCACAATTTGTCCATGTCGTGCAAATATTAATCAACCTAAATACATTATAGATATATATATATATATAATATGTGAGTAAATCTTATGATAAAATATTACACCCACAATTATATATGGTCTATATTAAAAATAAGTAGCAAATAAAAATACATATGTAAACGCACAATTGTATGTATGAAATTTAAGTTCCAAACTTAGTACCTAACTGCAAGTTAGCTAGTTTACATTCAAATGTAAGCAACAAATTATCTTGCAAATTACCTTTCTTAACCAAGTAGCATACACATATATACCTTCATATTAAGTATTTTTTTTGGTAAGATCCTATTAAGTTTTTAACAATTTTTGGTAGGTGAATGCCAATGTAATAACCTATCTTTATGAAGTCACACCATTTATTTTTTGCTAAGTAAGTTCCTAAAAGAGAGTATGATTAATAACTTTCTAAAGGAGATGGGAAGTTAGATTAATCATACTCTCTTTTAGAAAGTTTCAACTTCCCATCTCCTTTAGAAAGTTTCAACTTTCTTCAAAAAAAATTACTAGATTAAAGTAAACTCACACTAAAAGGAAAAGAATGCAACAAAAATAAGCACACATGTGAATGAAGTATAGATAAAAAATACAATAAAGAGAGGCTAATAGGTCGAATCGTATTTTAGTTATAAGTTATTAAGTTTGTTAATGTAATGTTCATTTAAGTTTCAAAAAGTTCTTGAAATTATTGCGAAAATACATAATATATATGAACCCAAAATGTGGAGTCAAAAAGCCACCACTATCAAAGAATAAGTGCATAGAGTAATTATACTGTAAAGCAAGCCTTGTGCTCTAAGCAAATCATCCGACATACCCCTTTATTATTCAAGGGCAAATAGTCACATAGTGCACCCAATGAGTCCCTAAGATCAGTGAACCTTAATTTCCAAACACTACCAAGTACAAAATCTATGGTTAGTGGAGAGAACTGCTAACTTGCACTCCTGCTCCTTTAGGGGAGATTAAGATTAAATAAAAAGAAATCACATCCAATTCTAGAAAAGTAGACTACTTCCATCATTGTCCAAAACAATTGACTACTGGGATGATTGAGCAAGTTAACACATATCCGTGCACAAAAGTATCGAGGCTACGACCATTAAGGAGCAAGTCTATGCTTAAGAGTTCAAAAAATTACACAAAAAGAATTTGAAATATAAGCCACAGAAAACAAGATTAAAGTAACACTACTGACTACTCATATTACAAATGATAATAACACAAACATTTCATCAGCCTGGCGCCCATCTAGAACTGCAGCACTCAACAAAAAGTAAAAGTAAAGAGAATTCATAGGATGGATAAGTTGACATTCATGTCAGTATGTCATTAACAACCCATTTTAGCTATTTTATAGGTCAACATTGTTTAAAGTGGGAACTTCTTGATTTAATTATGTGCCATGCTTGAAAAGGCTTATTCAAATGTCTACAAATGACAGTGGGTGATGCATATTGTCAAAAGAAACAATACATAACACTTTCCATTATAATGCTAACATGAAAGTATGTTGTCAGGGATATTTAAAGGAACCATGGATGAGATCGCTTTTAAAGTAGATTGTAATCTTATATAACATTGAAATCTTTTACATATTTCGCTTTTTTTACCATGAGTTTCTTCAAAAAATTTTTTGACTAATCTTGCATATGCCTCCTTTCTAAATTTATACCCAAATAAACCCTTCCACAAACATTAGAATCAATGGCATAACAATCCACTTCACAGAGTGAAAGAACCATGCCAAAAGAATAAGCACTCAATAGTCAATAGTACATTGAAAACATGAATTGTAGCTGAGATTTTAAAAATCGCCAATTGCGGAAATGCAGCTCATCGACATACTTTAGCTTTAATTTGGCAAGGCCAGTTAGTTTGAAAGAACAGAGACGCCGGAACAGAAATGCCGGAAGAACAACCAAGAAAATCAAATCGATGGAAATAAGATGAAGAAGGAACTGATTTTGTTAGAAAGAACAGAGAGCTACCTGAAAGTTGTTGTAGAGACGTCGGAAGACCGCCGAAGTGATGATTGAAGAATAAGAGGGCGCCGAGACTCTTCTCTGTCCGCGCGATGAAGAAGATGAGAGGGCGATGAAGAAGAAGAGAGGGCAGAGGGCGATGAAGAAGAAGATGAGAGGGCGATGAAAAAGAAGAGAGGGCAGAGGGCGATGAAGAAGAAGATGATCAGAGGGCGCGGTGAAGAAGAAGATGAGAGGGCAGAGGGCGATGATGAGAGGCGAGAAATGTGAAAGAGTAATTTTAGGGCAAAAGTGATGCATTTAGGTAATGGCAATAGAGACAAACAAATGTAATGTCTCTATTTATTAGTTTCTAAAAATATTTAGCAAGATTTTGTACAATGTCACTATATATTTTGCCTCTGAATGTATGATTTAGTGAAGGTACTTTCAAAGTGTCTCTGAACACAACCACCAGTGACAAATTTTCATTTATCACTAAAACATTTGTCACTGAATCCTCTTTCTGTTGTAGTGTAACCGAAAGGTCTAACAAATTTAAATAACCCCCAAAATGTAACACAAAAACACGAAAAAATTACATCCGTACGGTAGTTTTTTTTAAAAATTCGTAAATTATATTGATTTACTTTTTTATTCGTTAATTGATGTATATCGTGTTTTGAAAATGCGAAATTGGGTTGACGTGGAAACACGTATACAAATGGCGCCTCTACAAGAGGCGCCATTTGTATACACTCTGCCACCTCAGCAAAAATGGCGCCTCTACAAGAGGCGCCATTTGTACACTCTGCCACCTCAGCACAAATGGCGCCTCTACAAGAGGCGCCATTTTATCCACATCACCACACCACAACGCACACCACATGACCACATCACCACACACACAAATGGCGCCTCTACAAGAGGCGCCATTTTATCCACATCACCGCACACCACATCACCACACATACCTCACCGCCACCTCACGTCTCCCCCACACATACCTCACCGCCACCTCACGCTCTCCCACGTTAAGCCCACACTTATCCACGTTCCACCATATACACACCACGCGCTCCACGTACTATGCATGCACCGACATGCATGCCGACACACACATGAAAGCATGGTCACACATGGAAGCATGGTCATGCATGCATGACCAACTGACATGCATGCGTGGTCATGCATGAGTGGTCATGCATGCATGACCAACTGACCACGCATGCATGCATGCATGCCGTGACCACGCATGCATGCATGAATGTATGCATGTACTGGGTGGGATGCGAGACTGGCGTACACGAGAGTTCACGGTGGGCGAGAGAATCTTCAGAACCACCACTCCCTACAACCTACAACCCCTATCGACGACCTAGCCTAATCAATGGCGCGTTGAATGTTTGTTGGGGAGGGTGGTGAGATTTAAAATAGGGAGAGAGAAAGATGCAGTGAGGTTTTCGTGGTGATAAGAGAGGGATAGAGTAGAGGAGCAGTGAGAAGAGAGAGGAAGAAAGTGTAGAGAGAGTGTGAGGGAGATCGAAAGAAAGAGTGTGTGGGAGATCGAGAGAGGCAACCGCGATCCGCGAAGGTGACGTGACTACGCACGCGACGGCGACGACGAAGGCGGCGGTGTAAGTGGAAGTGTGTGTGTTTGGGTTGAGTTTGTGAGCAGAGAGAGAGAGGGAACAGTAGAGAGGGAGAGAGAGTGAGAGAGAGAGAGGTGCTAGAGGTGTCGCGAGAGAGAGAGGTAAGGAGTGATAGGGTGAGAGTTTGCCGAGAAAGAAAGAGAGAAAGGTTGAGAGTGTGCGAGAGAGGGTGAGGTGACGTGTGAGAGTGTGAGAGATGGCGTGAGAGTGAGAGAGAGGAGGGTGAGAGTGCCGTGAGAGAGAGAGGGGGAGAGTTTGTGAGAGAGAGTGAGAGGTTGAGAGGTGGTTTGTGAGAGAGAGAGGACGAGATAGTGAGAGAGAGAGAGAGAGAGGACGAGATAGTTAGAGAGAGAGAGAGAGAGAGGACGTGATAGTGAGAGAGAGAGAGAGAGAGAGAGAGAGAGAGTGAGAGAGAGTGAGAGGTGGTGTGAAAGAGAGAGAGGTCGAGATAGTGACAGAGGGGGAGAGAGTGAGAGTGTGAGAGAGAGAGAGAGAGAGAGAGAGAGAGAGAGCGAGAGTGAGAAAGAGGGGGAGAGAGTGGGGAAGAGTGTGAACAAACAGAGAGAAAGAGTAGTGTGTGGGTTTGGGTTTGGGATTGGGTTGAGTATGTTAGGTTTACAGAGAGAGGGCGTGAGAGAGTGTTTGTTTTGATGTATTTAGCAAAGGATTCTATGTGGGGAGAACCGATATTTTTAATTATTCTTTTTATAAATATTTTGTTGTTGTTTAGTTTTCATTTCAATAAAATAACTAATTTTTTTTTCACAGGGAATATTAATCTTTTTTTTTGTAGGTAAAGGAATATTAAATTGAAGAACAAACCGGAACAAAAATAGTAAGAACAAAAATTTATTTATTTATTTATTTAATATATTTATAGTGTAATAGATTTTTTAAGAAAATGTGTTTATTGCATGGTGTGTGTAATTTAAATATTTTGTTTTTAAATAGTTAGTAAAGAATGTGAACATCATAGTTAACAAAATATTACAAATATTAAACCCTATAGAAAAATTAATTTTTTTTTGTAGTGGTGGTCGTAGTTTATTGTGTGTAGTGATAAATGCATGATAATTATTTGGCACATTTTACAAGTGAGTGGCAAATCGACCCAAAGATAAATATTATCTCGTGTTATTTATTATCGTGTTTGATTATTGCGACAAGATATCAATTATAAGTTAGTATTAATGTAGTGTCCGGTGTATACACTATTAGTCGCCTCACCATCTCCAACAACGACAAGAAGGAAAAAATCTTTTACTTACAAATTTAATTTGTAAGTAAAAGTGTTAAAATTGTAAGTAAAAGTTTTTACTTACAAAATGTCGTTGGTAAAAACATCGTAAGAATAGAGTCGCCGGTAAAAGTTTACACTTACAAACTTAATCGTAAGAATAGAGTCGTCGGTAAAAGTGTATAATATGTATTAATAAAATTTATATTCGTTTTCAATAATATTCATTAATATAACTACATTTTTTATTTGAATATTATTTTGTTTAATTTTTGTGCCTTTCATTATTTTTTCACGTTAATTTAATGAGTTTCGTTTTGGTATAAAAAAATTTAATGAGTTAGAGAACTTAAATAAAATACAGTTAAACTTAAATAAAATACAGTTATTTATTCTTGATTATTGTTCTGATAAGTTTTTCATCAATTTGACAAACTTTGTCTTATTCGGGAGCCCAAAGCTAGCTAGAGTAGATTTAGCTGGGTAACCAAACAATGTTCCAAAGCTCATTCAACCAACAACTAGAAAGAGAAGAAAAATAAAGTTAGACAGTTTAAAATTCATTTATAATTTTCTTCATTAAAAAAATTAAAGAAATTAAAAAAATAGAATACAACCTTCAAAAAAGCCATTGGATGTTTGAAGCTTGTAGTGAACATCAGTAACAAAATATGTAATCTCGCATTCACAAGTGTCCTCACTCTGCTCTCTAGTGCTGACAGTAGACTATAGGCGCTGCCCCGTCCGGATATCGTTATTTCCAATTATTCGGTCAACCATCGTACAATGAAAAAATCATGCCACTACTCATCTTTGAATACGTCAGTCCATTCTTCTCCTTCTTCTCTGGCCACGACCATGAAAGGAAGTAGCTCACTTGCTAACTGTGACCGCAATTGATCATATTCGAACTCACTATCTACCACTTGAAGCTTCGATAACTACTGATTAATAATAATAACATTATAGACGATATATTTAGTAAAAACTATCGTGCCTCAAATCCTCATTTTGATCATTTTTTCGTTTGATATATATGTAATATTTTTTACATTATCAATGCGGTAAATTATGTAGGTCATGGAAGGTAGGAACATCCCGTTTCAATTTTATGCATTTGGAGAAATTGTTAAGGTTCCGCATGGCATCGAGTACACAGAGACCCCCATCAATGACCACGATTATTAAGTTTGGAACGAGTAAACATGAGTTGATGGATCACGTGTATAACGCGTTTGGTATTTTGTCCACTGAGACTCTCATTACGATGACGTATCGTCACGTAATAACTCATCCATCAAAGTTCACAATATTTTATCCCCGTGTCGTTGCAAGACGACACCCACTTCGAGTTGATGTGGTCAACAGTGGCGAATCTACCATTATCAGCGAAGGTAGATATTTATTTAACCTTCGAGCCAATCGAGCCTTATCAAAATTCTACTGTACATTCACAAGTGGTAGAAGAAAATGTGGGCATGACATGCCCTGCATCAATGATGGAAAGATTACGTATGCAATCACCTATAGGTGATGTTGTGCAAGATAGATTTGTTACTTCGATTGATGATGACATTAGTGCCCCAGTGATGACCGTAACGAGGACCACGACAACGACATTGACGAGGACGTATGTCCCCTCGAGGACGCTGCGCCATCTATTAATTGGGAAAGTATAAATGTTGTTACAGACGACCCAACCTACGAACCTCCAGGGGCGGAAAACTTACAAGATGATGAGCAATTTGCAATTGACGAGGAGAAGTGGATGGAAGAAGCAAGCGATGAAGAAGATTACCAACCATTGCCGGTGTATAATGAAATTGATTGGGAAGTGGCTAATTCTACTGCAACCCAACATTCTCATCATTCGACTGGATGGGACATGCCTAATTTTGAGTTGGAAAGAGGAATGTGCTTTGACAATAAGAAAGACTTGCAACATGCCATAAAATTGTGGCATGTTAACAACTTTTGTCAATACCTTGTTATGGAGTCAACTACAACCTTATGGGTATTGAAGTGCAGAAGTGCGCCGGAAGCTGGGTGCATGTGGCGTCTCCGTGCTTGTTTGCGAAAGAAGAAACAATTGTGGGAGATCACTCAGTTAGACGAGCCGCACAGTTGTATAAATCCCCAAGCATAGAACGCAATCATGCCCAACTCGACGCCAACATGCTTGCACGTGAGATACAAAGCGTTGTTGAAATAGATCGTGCAATTGCTATCAAGGCCTTGAAAGAAATGATTAAGCTAAAATACTCACATGAAGTTCCCTACAAGCGAATGTGGGATGCTAAAAGGAAAGCAATTGCAAATGCATTCGGAGATTGGGACGCGTCATATGCTACGTTACCAAGATGGTTGGCGGTTTGTACATAATAAGAGCCCAGGGACGAAGATTGAGTGGTCACATAGACAATGGGCTGCGCAGATGAGATCGGGACGAGCATCCTCAATTTCGTCGTGTGTTCTTCGCATTCGAAGCATCAATCGAAGGGTTCAAACATTGTAGGCCTCTTCTACGATTGACGCGATATTCTTGTATGGCAAATACAAAGTGGTAAGCTAATGATTGCCCTATCGTTGATGGTAATGGACATCTACTTCCATTGCATTTGCGATTACGGAAAACGAATCAACCGACTCGTGGGGTGGTTTTTGAGAATGTTGCGCAAACACGTGACCGATAGAGATGGTATTTGTATTATTTCGACCGTCACTCTGGCATTCTCGAAATTTGTTAACACACCAACAAATGGTTTTTGTCCACCAAGAGGATACCATCGTTATTGCTGCGAAACTTGAGCAAGTAATTTTAACACGCATTTCAAAAATGATTCGTTGAAGAATATCCTATCTCGAGCCGCCTGGTCAACATCAAGTGAGGAAATTTGATGCATGCATGGAGCGTTTTGCTTATTTGTCATCGGGAAGTTCTCGTGTCTTCAATATGTGAATGCCATTCCCAAGGAACTCGGACTCAATCGCATGATGGAGGCTGCATGTACGGATGGATGAATTCTAACGGGGTTGGTATGTATTCGATAGTAGTTATGTTTGTTATCCTATATGTGTTTTCACTGTGCTGATATTACTGACACGGCATTATCTTACCATTGTAGAATGTTTTAACGGTGTATTGAAAGGAGCACGATTCTTGCCGATAACAGCAATGGTTCAAATGATTTACTACAGGTTGGTGACATACACCAACCGACGCAAGGAGGAAATCGATGAAGCAATATCACACGGGCTCAATTACACGAGATATGCCATGGATAAAATTGCATATTATCAACAATCTGCAAGGAGACATTACGTGACATTGATAAATCGCGACACTGGTGAGTTTGAGGTGCTCACTGGACGTCATGGCGATCGTATGCATAAAGGCAACAATACACGATTGTTATCCTGAGGAACTGGTATTGCAGCTGCAATAAATGGCAATCGTTTGGTTTCCCTTGCTCACACGTGTTGGCTGCATGTGCTCATATTCGAATTGATTATACACAATTTATTGAGCAATACTACAGGATGGGCGTGTACGCACGATGCTACTCCTCTCAATTCAAAGCCATCCCCGATGAGAAGTATTGGCCGACTTTTGCGACGAAGATTTTACCAGATCCTAGGTGTAGACGTGGCCGAGGGAGACCAAAGGGAACACGAAGGCAAAATGAGATGGATCTTCCTAATGTTTCGAGGACCTTGCGATGTGGCATATGTCATCAAGAAGGACATAAACGAAGAACATGTCCGAATAGAGATCGTGGTCGAGTCCCTACTAAGAGGAACCGTTGCAGCGTTTGTCGTGCGTGAGAGGACATAACAAAAAAAATTGTCCATCCATATCTCAACCCCAACCCCCAATCCAAACCAATGAGAGGATTTGTATTTTGTTTGTAAACGGTGTCAGTTGATAATTTCATAACATTTATATTAATATAGTATAACCTTATGTTACGTAAAGTAATAGATACGTATTTGTTAATGTTATAACTCGTAGTAATGATTTGTTGTGAGTTTTAAAACTACTCGACCAATTTGTCTAATCACACAGTTGTAGCGAGTACACATGGAACCAGGACCATCTGATCCTTCTCTTCTACGCCTCCAATCTACACACAGGTCATCGCAAGTCTGGAGGGGTCAGGTATATACGTTTAACATGTATGTGCATAATATTTATGCAAAAACGTTTAATACACATATATATATCGACATATTTTTTAATTGTAAGGTACATGATACAATGCGCGTGCGAAGAAGACTGGGTGTTGTTGATCGACGGATTAATTACCATTCTCGAATGATCCCTTACCTACGATCTAGTGGCTTTTATGGTGTTTCACGCGTAGGATTTTTAGACTTGATCGGGCTTTGATCACCGCTTTCATTGAGAGATGGCGTCCCGAGAGACACATACGTTCCACATGCGTTGCGGCGAGTGTACGATAACACTCCAAGACGTTGAGATTCAGCTCGGGTTACCAATTAATGGTATGCCTGTGACTGGAAGCACAGATGTCGACTATCTCGCAGTTTGTGAAAGACTACTTGGTGCAAGACCTGAACCACTTCACCTTTCTAGGAATAGAGTTCGTGTTTCATGGCTCGAAGACAATGTGCCACCTATAGAGGATGACAGCAATGAGGAAATGGTTCGACGTTATGTTCGTTCATACATTCTACAACTTATTGGTGGTTGTGTGTTCGCTGACAAGTCGAATCAATATGTTCATTTGATGTTTCTTCCGTTGCTCGAGGACCTTCGAACATTTGGACAATATAGTGGGGAAGTGCATGTTTGGCATATTTATACGGGGAGTTGTGTCGTGGATCTCGCTCGGTGTGCACGAGGTCGCGGTGCGACAATTCTTATACAACTATGGGCCTGGGATAGATTTTCATTTATAGCACCAAGGCGCAAGCCTGTTCCTAGAGGTCGACCTCGAACGTGTGATGGAGTAGACATGCCCAATGACGTTCCTTTGGGATATCGGTAATAAAAATGTTTCTCATGTTATTTTTAACAATTCATTGGGTCTTTTTAATTTACGACAAATTTATTGTTTTGTATACGAGATGGATAGTTGCATTTTCTCGTAACTAGGACTCGCCACACACGTTGTATCATCATTTCGTGATGCACTTGACACGCAGAGGGAGAATGCCGTGGAGTGGCAACCATACGCTGATGTCATCGAGTCACTTCCACAATTATGTACTCAAGGTCACGGAGTCGGCGTTCGACGTGTCGTTTAATTTGTTTCCATATAGTTGAGTGGCATAGACCGGAAAGGGTCATGAGACAGTTTGGGCATGTCACAGTCGTGCCACCTGTTTGTGATTTTGACACACGTCGCACCGCGTCCAATTGAGAGGACACCCTCAAGAAAATTGGGCGCGTGTATCACAGAAGATATATAGAGTTGTGGGAAAATTGTAGTAATACGATAGCCACGATACAACAAGAAGAGGAACACGATCACGAAGAGTACATGAGGTGGTACAGATCTATCACCAGGCGATACATTGGACATGACGAAGGGCACGCGCGAATTCTCGGTAACGTTGAAACTATAATTGTTATCCTCATGAGTCATATTTAAAATTGTTAATCAAACACCGCATTTTTTTGTATATTAGTCTACATTTGCGCGTCAATTGGAGCGAGTGTTCTCTCGATGACGGGGTCGAACAAGGCATGGCTGCTCTACATGAAGGCATTAGAATCTTAGATGAGGATGAACAAGAAAGGACTACTATGTGGAATGATGAAAATGTAGTTGAGCGGACATAGATGACGAAGCATCTCAAGAAGAAGAGGAAGAACAACAAGAAGAGGATCAAAGCCTAGCGAGATAGAGGAGGAGAAGAAAAACAACGACGACTCGGACTGGGTGAGAGCAAGAGACGTTCTTCTCCACCACCTCCAACTCGTCCAACACCAAGAACGTCAGAGACTATTGGTGAGAGCAGCAGACGTTCTCCTTCGCCACCTCTAACCCGCCCTTCTTCTTATGGGTACTCTCCTTTGCCGGCCCCAACGCAATGGGATGCTCATATGTTTTTGCCTAGGACACCGAGCATGGGTGTTCATCCATATCATTTTGATCCATATGCTCCTGGGCCATCATCTTCGTACATGGACCATAGAATGCCTACACATTCAATGCATGGTTCATTGCCTCAATACATGCCAAGTCCATTTACTCCGCCATATTATAACTACAATATTCCATATAGTGGAGATGGCTCATTCAGACCCTTATTAGGCATGCCACTTCATGTTCCTTTCACCCAACCACATACATGAAGTCAGTATGTTGGAATGGTTCAACCCCCTATCATTGATAGCACTGGTAGTAGAGGTCAATCGAGCCAACACGAGGAAGAAGTTCGTCGAGTCATCGAGCTCAACAAACTCTCACGGACGTACAAGCACGGAGAAATCCACGTCGAAATAGAGTACGACCGGTTTGCCACACGGAGGAGAAGCGGCGTCGACGTCCATAGAACTGCATCATACCTTTGTATGAGTGGGTTGATAGGAGTGTTTAGGGTCCCTTATATGTCATGGAGATGGGGTTGTACATTTGGATGAAAGGCAAGAACTATAAATACAAACTCCTAGCCTTTTTGCTTCACATTAGCATGTTGCTTTCAAATAAAAAAATGAAAAAAAAAAATTCAGAGCTATTGGGGACTTTTATTTGCTGGAAATTGTAGTCCTTAGGAGGTTATTCATCATCAAGAAAGCGATCTAGTTATATACAATCAAGCATCAACCTTAAGGTATGCTCATATCCACTTATTTGCATAAAAGTGAGTATACATGATGATACTTTGAATTGCATAATGGTCATTTGTGTAAATGTTTTTGGGTCTTTTTGGTGTCGGATAGTATCAACGTTTAGTTTATAGACTAAGTACATCTAATATAACCTAGATTGTCACCAGCAAACGTCGAGAGATATATATGAGTCCGTTTGCGATAGTTTGGGTGACGAGAGGCCTATTGGACTAGGAATACTGCGTGAAAAAATGAGTATACCTGATGATACTTTGAATTGCATTTCATTTCCTTTTATTACTTATTGATTGGCAGTCTTTGTGACTATATGGTGCCTTTGTACTCTAATATAATGATATTTGTTGATAATCTTTACTCTTTGAACTTGTTCATCGTGATATTGTTTTGTTGATGCTTTCATTGTATCATTTCGTGTGCTCTATGTCTTCATTTGATGTTTTTAATGGTAAATGAGCTTTAAATAGCATGCTATTAGGATTAGAGAATTTATGAATGAGACTATGGACTTTGTACTCGACTTGATTAGTCTATTAGCTTGTCCATATGCCTTTACCATTCTATACTGAGTCATTTTTGAATAAATAAAGTAGTGGTTGGTGAAAATAGTGACAACGAACCATGACATACTCACTTAAGTAGGTTTAAGAAATCAAACGTAATTACTAAATTTAGTTACACATTTGTTTATTCATTTCGTAATAATTGATTATGACATTTACATTTGTTTGTAACTTACTCTTGAACCTTAAAAAAGTCATGTCGAGCGAGAAATAGTGCATCGTCATCCTGGGACGGATCTAGTGGACGATCCGGCGAGACGATCCGGTGGTCGCAGAGATCGTCCATCTCGCGACGTGGATCGTTCGCTAGTACGATCTCCCACCGATGATCTTGAGTCTCAACAGCGTCAAGAAGCGGCTCGTTCGTCAACAAAGCTTGCTCGGCGGCGCTTGCTTACCTTCAACAACTTTTTGTCCAACAACGGCGTTCACACCATCAATCACAATTATTTCAAGCAGTATCCTCGTCCGCCTTATGCGCAAAGACCCCACCAGGGCCCTCTCCTTCAAAGCAATCGGGGCCATCTTTATTTGGCCATGATGATCCAACCACTCAACAGCTTACTCCTCTTTTTGGCATCGCAACTCCCTCCACCTATCGCTGGTCACGTTACTTCTACGAAGCTACCCACGCATCTCCCTCCCATCGCCAGCACTACCAAAGCATGTCCCGATTGCTTCATTCGACTCTAGTATGCATGCCTCCCCATCGAGGAGTCATGATCATGTCGAGCTCGCATCACATTCGTCCAATACTTCAAGCCACCCTTCGAGTGAGCCATCTATTAGTGGTGCCTCCCGTAGATCACAACAAGACGATGAGCGCCTAGGGCCCCGAGACGTAGAAGTAATGATGAGAGGCGCGGGGCGGGTGTTTTTGACCGTAAAAACTACGAAAGAATTGTAAGTCAATGAAATATTATTACGTATATATACTTACGTTTAATGAACTTACTATAATATTGGTCTAACTTTTTTTTTGTAAAAATGTAGTGGTACTTTCTTGCATCCGTCATCCGAAGTGTCAAAGCAAATAACGCGGATATATAAATTCGCTTTACATAAGGATGGCTACTGTTGGGATACGGTTCCTAACCATATCAAGGAGCAATATTTTAACGATTGGGCGGTAAGAGATTTTTAAATAAGAAAATTAAGTTTCTTTTACTTTTACTTAGCATATGTTGAAGACTTGACTTTCTATTACTACAGACTCATTTCGATTGGAGACGATCAGATGATGCTATGGTCAGACGTTTGTACGACAGGCAGATTGCCACTCGTTATGCTGACTTTGTTAGTAAGATGGTGAGGAAGCCGACAAAACCATCACATGTATCTCTAGAGGTTTTTGAGCATTACAAGAAGATGCGGTCTACTCCAGAATATAAAGCAAAGTCAGAACAAGCGAGCCGAAATCGAATATCAGAGGTGGGGGGACCTGGTTCGGGTTCGTCTGTGCACGGAGGTGGAGCCATATCCATCTATGAGCATTCGTTGAGACTGGTATGTTTTTGGGCATACATACATAGATACATACATACATATGTATACATTAGATTCATATAAGTTTCAAACTTAAATTTAAGTTAAACATATTTTATAGGAGAAGGAACTCGGTAGAAAGCCGACTGCTTTGGATTTATGTTTATATCTCCATACAAGGAATCATGATAACGTTACTTTCTTGGATCCTAGAAGAGAGGCGATTGCCGTAAGAAACTACTTGACCATAACTCTTTTTGTTAATTATAGGTATCAATGACTTATATGACTTGTCAATGTTTAAATTCTTAATACAAAGCGGCTATACATGAAAGGACCACAGAGCTTTCACGGTTGCTATGAAATGTGACACTCCAATTGATGAAACAGAATTATATTTGGAGATTGTGCGCGAAATGATAAAGGCCGGAGATTTGGTCTGGTTGGACACCGTCAGGGTCTAAGATGCGTCGACATGATGAAGTTGGATCTTCTCGTCCTATATTGAAAGATGATGAGTCATTTGACCAATACAATAAGGAATTCGAGGAGATGCAAGCAATAATACTAAAGATGCTTAATGACACGTCTGTTAATCACGATCAATTGCTTGAAATGCAAGGACGGTTACAGCGCATGGAACAGGGTTACATGGAGAGATCAGCTCCACAAAAAAGGCAAGATGATGTTGATGATGATGATGTTGATGATGATGATGCCGCTCACAATGACTCAACTACCAAGGATGATGAATGATGATTTCTTTTTCACAACATCCAAAAAGGTTAGATTTTTTTGGTTCATTTTTTACTTGATACTTATAAGTTTTTTTATTAGGAACCATTATAAATCTTATTAATTTATTAGGAACCATTATAGAGACATAAATCATGTAAACAATTTAAGTCTACCCCTTTGTCCTGTATATTTTATTTGTGATTTATAGAAAATTTTGTAGCTGTTTAAGTTTTGTTTCTATTTGTGTTTAACATGTAGGCTATTGAATGTTCCACAAATTTCTATTTCATTGTTATAACTAAGTCGTTAAGATCCTTAGTATGAGTGCCCTTAGCTGTGGAATTGGTTTATCGAATTCCAAATCAAATAGGAACTCATGTTAATCTTTAGTATATGATCAATATGCTCTGTTTTTGGATTGAAAATATGATTCAAAGTTGTTAGTTATTTTACCGTTGCTTGTAGGACTTAGTCTAATTTAGTTACTCTATTTTTTTGTTGAATAAGTCTAGTTCAGCTCAGATTGTATTTCCTTAATTTTCTGATTTGTTGTTAAGTCAAAGCACGTTGGATATGTGTCCACAATTTGCACTTATTAGAGGTTTGATCAAATGCCAATATAAATGCAATCTCAGTTTATGAATAAAACTATCTTCAGAGAGTTCTTCTACTTAAATACTTGTATTCGTTATTACTCTGTTTTTCGTTTTACCCAATATTTAGGAGTGGACTGATTTTCTAATGCGCTTGTTACTCTTAGGGCTGCTTTGTAGTTGTTTTATCTCGATTTTAGTGGTGGGCAAGTACTTGTTCTAGATGTAGATGCAAATATGGCCATATGCTATCTGTTTTGATATGAGCTTTGGTGGGCAAGTACTTTGTTCTAGATGTACTTGTCTCTCTCTCTCTCTCTCTGTCTCTCGGTCTCTCGGTCTCTCGATCTCTCTCTCGAGTGAGTGCGATCGTGCGAGATCTCTCTTCATTGTTGTTTCTTCTTGAATTCGATTCACATTGCTTCGTCGATCTCACCGTCTCTCGCAACCAAACCGTCAACTCGTAAATCTCGTCTCTCTGTCTCTATGTCTTGATTTCATCGTTTTTCGTTCTCTTTGTGTGTTCATTTTTGTTTGATTTATAGGAGACCGACGAGAACGGACGGACGGAGACTGTGATTTAGGGCTTAATCGGCTTGCAGAGACCAGCCTTTTGCTGTTGAGATTTTAGGTGATTTTTTTTGTGGTTTGGTTGGTTTTGCTGTCAATTGCAAAATGCAAATGTGTTTCGTTATCTCAAACTACCTCTATTGATTCTCAATTGAAATTGATTGCATTTTTTTGTGGTTTCTGTTGTTTGGTTGGGATGATTGATGGTTTTAGGTTTTTCCCCATAACTACAGTTCTTCAATGAGATGATGATGATGGATCAGTTGATTAGAGGGCCTGGTTTTATGCCTCCTCCTCAAGCTAGGCCCCCAATGGCGCTGAACTTGACTGAACCTTCACCTAATTCGAGCGAAAGTAAAGTGCGTAAAGCAGATTGATTACTACTTTAGGTATGGCTGCATTTTTTTGTTGTTGATGGATTTGTGTACATTCTAAACCAAGTTTTTCTCTTTAAATTCTACCTCGAAGTTTGAGTTGGCATCTTTGTTATTTTGAATTTGGTTTGGAGGATATTGCGGTATTGATAAGTAAAATAAATCGTTCCTCCATTGGCCCTTTATCGCCTTGCTACTCCTCTTCCTTGTAAGTCATTCCTATCGGTTTTCAAGACTCGTTGAACTTTTATAAATTGAATTCCATTAACATATGAATGTATGCTTTCCTTTTTGTTTTGTTTTATATGTGTGTGTGTTTTCCTACTGTCTATGTTATCATGTTATGATTAATATAAATTCCTTCTTAGTTCTTCCTTTTGTTGGATGGAGCTACATCATGTGCTTAACAGATGACAACCTTCATTCTACTTGAGCTTTTTCATGTCAGTCAAAATGTTTGGGTTAATTGAATCAAGCTCTCTTTATATGAATTGTATTACTATGTTGCTTTTCTCAAAAGTTGATTTCTTTCTAGACCTTCATTTGTTGATTAACAAGATTTGTAAAGGTTACGTAGACATGACTCAACCATTCAGCTAATAGTTATATAGAATATAGTTGTAGCATAGCGATCGAGATAAGCAAAGAAGACATTACACAATCTTTGAACCACCGTTGTTCGGACAACAGGGAATGGTCTTTTAGTGCCTCTTCCAGCGGACAAATAAGGGTCATTTTAGAGCTTATAAATTCTCTCTTTCATTTGCATCAATCTAACTTAAAGTAGATCCTTGTGAATTTTGTGGCATTTTAGAAGTTGTTGCTATCCCCTCTTAGTTGCTTTGAGCTTCGTGAAGCATCTCGTTGTTATCCTCAGGGCCTCATCTCCTCGAGGACTGCTTGTATTCTTGATTGCATAGCACATCTCTTGTTTGTTGTTGGGTCTTGTTGATTGTATACCAAAATAAGACAAGGGTTATTGCTGTGGTTTGGACACATCCAAGATATGATACTCTTATTGGTGAGACGCACAATATTTGGTGCTAATGTTGGTGCTATCTTTCCCGGATGAGAGTGTTGAAAACTTTTGCTGTAATTTCTTCGCAACAAACAAACTGGAAAAAAAAATCTGTCAAAATCATTTTTGGAGAAATCAAGAAATGGATGAATTCTGTGTCCACTTACAGTTGATCTTACTGCTAACTTGCTAAGTTACCATCTAGTTGGATTCTTATACATGGCTTCTCTCATGTAATGCAGGCCATTGGAGCAGTTTTTGCCCTCGCTACTGTTTCCATTCCAACCATGAATGTAAGTTTTGATTGTTATATTTTTCTTGTTGCGATTTCATTAATTAAATGTTCTTAATTTTTGCCATCCTAGGTTTTTAGAAGACTAGCAACTTCAATGGATAAATTCTCAAAAGTTGCATCGGAAGAGGTACCAGGGACGTTGTCTTCTCTAAAACTTTCAGGGCTGGAGATTAATGATTTGACTCAACAATTGAGTAAAATAAGGTAAACTTGCTCTTGTGATGGATGATTCCTATTTGCTGTGAAGCACATTTTAATTATGTTGAGAGCTTCCTTTTTTTTTTCTTCAACATTAAAGGCAAAAGATATCGGGCTCTCGGAATGGAATGAATGGCCAGAAGAACATGTCTAAAGGAAAGCGACGAAATCCTAATATGAATTGATCCTCTCATTTTGATCACATGATGTAAGAGTAAAGCAGACATGTGTAATTTGTTGACAGTTGATTGTGAATGTTTTCTTTCTAAGATCCATCATGAACTATCTCATAGTAAGGCATGTTCGTTGTGAACCACCAAGATAAATTAGGTGATATGACAATTGAATTAGGAGCGCAATCCACATCTGTTAGCATGGGTGCAACTAGCAAGTCAATTAGGCTTTATGAATTGATTAAACAATTATCTTTCTCAAAAACAAGACTTATAGACTTATAGTAGTAATCTGCATGGCATGAGCTAGTTTTTGAAACTGCCCTGTATTTCATTGCCGTAGTTGCGAGATGTACCTGTCGGGTTGCTGACACTAGTATCAATCTTTTCAATTAGGCAAAACCTATCATTTGGTCCCTGAACTTTGTGTTTTTTGTGCTCTAGGTCCCTGAACTTTTATTACTATACATTTGGTCCTTGAACTTTCACAAAGATCTACATTTAGTCCTTCCACCATTTAAAGTGTTAAATTATGTCAATGTGGGCAACAAAAGTGTTGTGTGATTAGTCAAGAAGAGTAAAATGGTTTATATTACTGAATCGGACGACTCGCATCGACCAAAAAAAGCCGAAAATTTTTTTAATTTCCCCCAAAAACATAAAAATCTCAAAGTTCAAGGACCAAAAGCATAAAACTCAAAAGTTCAGGGACCAAATGTACAACAATGAAAGTTCAGGGACTAAATGTACACTATTGAAAGTTCAGGGACCAAAAGCATAAAAGACTCAAAGTTGAAGGACCAAAAAATACGTTTTGCCTTTCAATTATGCTTGTTTTTAATATGAGATAAGGAGAAGCTTTTGATGAAGTAAAATTTCAAGTTGATAACTTGATATCATATGTTTGAGTCTTCTCATAAAGCAAGTTGAGAAGCGTAGAATTAGATTCTTATGAGCAGTGATCGCATGTTTCATTTTGGAGTTATACCCAATCACATCATAGCTTAAGCACAGTTTTGGTATGGCAATCTTATCCATGAAAATCTGTAGACTAGTAGTAGGCTTTGATGAATTAAACCCCTTATTTTTATTTTTATTTTTTTTTTGAAGTGTCAATTTGGGGTTATAAAATTCTAATTGTCTTGGGTACATTGTAATTAGTAAAAAGGATCTCACAACTTGGCATACTTCTTGAGAGTTACACCGGCATCCTTTGCGTTCTCTCGGCACATGAGGCATGTTGCATAGAAGAGTAACTCGGATGAAGATAGCAAGGCTCCGTTCCCTGGATTCAAGTGGATCATTTATCATGGCACCCTGCCTGATGGACAAGAAATGGTTGTGAAGGTTGGGTCTGCAACTTCAACTCGGGGAACTCGTGAATTTGAGAACGAGGTAATCAGTTAATGCCTTTATGGTCTAGTTCGTTTGAAGGTTGAACTCTTATTTAGATAGAAAAAAATTAATTCTCGCAAACCCGTGGCATTACTAATATAATATGAGTATCATGGTTTTTTTATTTTTTATTTTTTGTTTATTTCCTTTGCCTAAACTTGCTCTCGCCTATTCGACATGAAAACTTGGTTCCCCTTCTCGGATACTATTGTGAGAATGATCAAGCAAATTCTTGTCTATCCTTTCATGTCCAACGGTTCTCTACAAGATTGTCTATACGGTAGTCGCTTCATAGTTCAAGTATCAATATTATGGTCGATAGTGTTCATTACTTCATTATATAGTTTTCTCTTACCATATTCTTTCCTTTTGGGAGCAGGAGAAGCATCAAAAAAGAAAGTTCTAGATTGGCCAACTAGAATCTCAATTGCACTAGGTGTCGCAAGAGGCAAGTAAATGAAGTGGTGTTTGTTTCTTATTCATTCCAACATAATTATATTTCCAATTCCAGGAAGCAAACAACTATATGCACAATGAAGGAATATGTGCTCATCTCATATTAGCCTTTGTGATGTAGAAGTTTGATATTAATTTTCTCGATCTTGTTCGGGTTTATTCTACCCGCACACTTTTGCCGGCGTGGAGTCATTCATAGGGATGTAAAATCAAGCAACATTCTTCCGGACCATAGTATGTACGCTAAGGTTGCGGAAAACTGCAGGAAAACTGAAAACTGGAAAACTGAGTTTTGTTGATTGGTTTCATGAAATGTGTAGCTATCAATTTGTCATTTTATTGATTGGTTGTAGAACACTGCGAATTTCTTAATGGAATAATAAGATTGCGAGTGGAATGTAGATTTGTATATTTTCAATTGAAAATGGAAATAAAAATTAATTTTGAGCATTTTCAGCTATTATTTTTTTTTCAAATTACATTTGATAGGGGTTTGAAACCCCTATGTAATCCTTTGACGATAATATAGAGGTTTCAAACCCCTATGAAATCACTACAATTGATAGGGGTTTGAAACCTCTATGTAAGCCTTTGAAGATATTATAGAGGTTTCAAACCCCTATGAAATAGCCAAGATTTAATAGAGGTTTGAAACTCCTATGAAATAGTCAATATTTGATAGAGGTTTCAAACCCTTATGTAAGCTTTGAGGATAAGATAACACCTTAAAAGATAACACTTTTCATAGAGGTCAAAAACCTCTATGAAAAGTCTTTCATAGAGGTTCAAAACCTCTATGAAAAGTAGAATTTGTTCTAGTGTCAATTGTATTTTTAATATCTTTCTTTTGTAATAAATTTGTATACAACATTTGATTATTGTCTCTAAATCTCTTTATCATTTCATATTTGAAACCATGCTTTAGAGAATGGTGATGGATCTTGTTTTAAAGGTGGCTAGCTAGGCTGCATACATTTTAAGGCTTGGACTTGCAAATGCTTACTACTTGTATCTAGTAGATTCTTTTTAAATTTTGTGGTCAGACGAAATGGTACCCACTAAACTGAACAAAGCCATTATGCAGGCTCGAACTGAACTGTATGTTTTGAACTTGTCAAATGGTTGCCACATTGGTGTTATCCTTATACATTGCAACTTTGTTTGTGCCATTGTTAGTTGTATGTGTGAATTGATATAATTTTCTATTTCAACGATTTATTCATTCATGTTTTTAATAGTGTTGGATGTCTTAGATTACTCTGACCAATGATTGCACGGTGAGGCCTAGGCGATTTGAGACAAAATTGACTAGGCCATAGTTCTTCAAAATCTTATTACGATCCTTAAAGTATATATCGCAACATCTTTGCCTTCTTCTCTGTGGTTTTGAGTGATAGTCTCGTTTTCTTATAAAGAGAAATAAATGAACGAGAATGTATATTAGATATGATATGATATAATGATATGATATGATATAACGATTTATAATAAAAAGAAACAAATGAACATAATGTATATTTGGGTTTACAACCTTATATGATAGGTGTGCGGGGAGGGAACATTTCTATTAGATGCTCATAAAAAATTTATAAGTATAATGAACAATTCTTTTATTATTAGAAGGTTATAGTAATGCTTTGAAATATTTTGAGAACTCTTTTAAAATATTTCAAAACACGTACTAATAATTAGAAGGTGATATGCAGATAATAGTGACTTGGAAACTGATGTTTTTGCACTTGACATAATGTGATATTCCCCTCATGCGTCTTTGAATGTAATCTTTCTCGAAGTACTTCTCGTCCTTAGAGAAGAGATGATTTAATTTTGTTTCATCTAATATTTATGCATTTCGCCGTTATATTGGAGGACACATTGGTAGTGAAGTTATCCTTGATTTTTTCCTATTGCGCGTTAAATAGGTAATGATGTGTTCTTTCTAGCCGTGGAACTACTAATTCCATCACAAATAAGATAAAATCATACAAATGATTAAATGGGTCCTAGGAGAAGATAATTCATCATATCAGTTTCAAACATCTAAATAATTCTAAGAATTTGATGATTTTGTTTGGAAGATGAGAAACTTATCTGTTGTTGTTAGATATTTAGTTGTAACGTAGATGATGAGAAGACCAAGTTTTTTGTGTTCATTAGAGTTTTTGACAAAAATTTAGTTCTTTTTGGGTTGCCATAAATATAAATTTTGAATGAATATATATACCTATTCCAAACCCCCGCTTAGCTCCAATAACACCCGACAAATCAAATTATCACCTAAATTATACCTATTACCTGAATTAAACCCTAAACCCTAAATTAGCTTCAATTTGATATATTATGTGAATTTTACATTTTTCGACGTAAAACCCGAGTGCCAACTTTTGAATTTCTCATTTTCCATATAAAATCCTCAATTTCTATTTATTTCGTCAAAATACTATTTTTTCATATTTTTCTCTATTTTTCTGTGTTTTGTTTTTCCAATTTTTTCTTTTTTTTTCCTTTTTTCTATTTTCTTTTCTGGCGACGGGTGCCCCGTCGCCAAAAAAAGAAAAAGAAAGAAAAAGAAAAAGAAAAGAAAGAAAAAAAAGGAAAAAAGAAGAAAAAATTGTAAAAAAATCCACGTGTAACGAATGGCGCCTTTGGTAAAGGCGCCATTCGTTACACATCACCAACCAACAATCTATTTCGCATTTAGTAAAGGCGAAATCCATTACTTTTGTAATTTTAAAAAAATTTAACTTATTTAAAGAATTTTAAACAAAAACAACCTTACTTTTTGAAATCGCCCTAATTAGAAATCCCATCAGTAGTCAACAATCAACAATACAAGAAAGAAACCTTGATTAGTAAGTTGTGAAACAGTGAAATAAGGTACAATCAAACTTTTTTCGTTTAGTCAAGTCACATTTTTTTCCCACTCGATCATGCCCCACTTTCGGCTCTAACATCTCCTGCTCCTATTTGGGATGTACAATGTTATCACATCATATTAATCCAAGAGTTTGAGCTAGCTACAACCATTTTAAAGTGGCCACGAGTCATGGCTGCCCCCATTTTACAATTACCCTACAAATTAAATACCCTTTCTATACTTGCAAACGCAATTACCCTAATATCGATATTGTTATGTGATTATAAAGTACTATTTAGAATATATATATATATATATATATATATATATATATATATATATATATACTATTTAGAAGTAGACAGCGACTGGGTAACATACCCTTGTTTGTTTGTTTGTTTTTTTCTTTTTTGAAGAGGGATAACATACTCTTCTTGTATACACTTTTGTTTAGACTACCCGAGATATCTTACAAGGTGCCTCGTACATAGGTACTATTTTTGATGGAAAATTAAGAATTTATTAATTATTGCATCTATGGCTAAATTTAATAACACATTGCCTCTAAGGGGTGTGATATTCAAAGGTGTGTGTGGTAAATGTGGACTGTGGGCATGGATTCTCAACGTGGAGATGTCCATCTCTCGTGTGGCTCAGATAGACATTGGACTTTAAAATAGATCTCCAATAGTACATGTGGATTGCACCACAATTGATGGAGTGACATTTCTTCCTTTCTCTTTTATAATTTTGTTAATTAAAACGTGAAAATAAAAATCTAAATAAAATAAGTAAATATTTAAAAAAGATCAATTATCTAACGTGGTTGTCAATTTGAATGTCCATCAATTCGAATGTTCATAAGTAGACATTCAAAATAGACAATGTCTATACTTGTCAGCTAGACATTTGAAATACACATTTCATTAGAGACATTCAATCCACATTTCATTAATGAAATAAAATCGCACTATTTA
This sequence comes from Stephania japonica, assembly GCA_039657345.1. Lineage (NCBI taxonomy): Eukaryota > Viridiplantae > Streptophyta > Magnoliopsida > Ranunculales > Menispermaceae > Stephania > Stephania japonica. Next base: position 7,421,230 of record CM077559.1, on the reverse strand, counting down.
TCCTCTGACCTTTGAGTTAGTGTTAGGAGCGCCCTCATAACTCTTGAGGAATAAGTCGGGTGTACCATCAGTCTGGTGTCGATTAGCGATGGTGGCCAGATACCATTAGCTATATATCAAAAAAATGTAATAATACTTTTTTTCAAAAAAATAAAATAAAATAATAATAATAAGAATACATTATTCTACATGCGTACCATTTCATAAAAGTGATTTGTTGGAGTGGGGCCAAAGACATAAGACATGGCAGAGATTGAACCTTAAACAGGGAAGAACTGACCTTTCCTTACAAACTCAGTAACTCCACTCCTTTATTTGTTTCACCACCATGGCAATTCTTTCCATTTATAGCAACACTCGGCTTTAGTTTAATTTACTCCCTCCCACTTCTCCAAACCCCACACCTCCTCTCCAGAGACCAGATCTGAAACTGATCATTCTTTTTTTCAATACTCCATCGATCGATATTCACCATGGGACGAGGCAAGATCGAGATCAAGAGAATCGAGAATTCCACCAACAGGCAGGTCACTTACTCCAAGAGACGCACGGGGATCACCAAGAAAGCTCGGGAGCTCACCGTCCTCTGCGACGCCCAAGTCTCCCTCATCATGTTCTCTGCTACTGGAAAACTGTCCGAGTACATCAGTCCTTCAGCCACGTAAGTTTTCAATTCATCAATCGCCACATCCATATCTCGATCTCAATATAATTAATATAGTTTGTACTAATTAAATTGATCTCCAGAACGAAGGGCATTTTCGATCGGTACCAGCGAGTCACCGGAGCCAATCTCTGGCAATCTCACTATCAGGTGGATCAATTAATTAATGTCTCTTCTTGGTTGATTAATTATTTCAAATTTTACTAATCTTTTATTTTATCTCAGAAAATGCAAGACAACTTGAAAAGGCTGAAGGAGATTAATGATAACTTACGCCGTGAAATTAGGTATGCACAAACAAATTACAAATTATTTACATTTATATGTTTGATCTGCGTTACACTACTGTACATTTATGTAGTATAATATAAACCTTTGTTTAGCAATTTTTTAAGCAAGTTAAATTAGGGATTAGGGATTTCTTGGAGAAGTATAATTAACAATAGAAGACTCTAATATATAATTAATTAATAAAATTAGTATCGATGCATGATATTGGCAGGCAGAGGATAGGAGAAGATAATCTGAACGATCTCAGCTTTGAGGAGCTGCGCAGTCTTGAGCAAAATATGGAGACTTCGCTACAGTGCGTCCGTGACAGAAAGGTAAAGTATACTTTTTTTTTTTTGAAGTATACTATATATTATATATACCAACCACCCAAACAGTGATGATCATTTCACAAATTAACAACCATAAACAAGAAAGTAGCTTTTTTACCATACTATATTTTTAACCGCTCCTTAATCTATAACAAGCAATTTAGTGATTTCTATCACACTTTGCCCGTTGTAAAAAAATAACTTTATTACCACAAGCCAAACTCAATGTAAATCTACTGCAAGTGAGTAATTTATTTACAACAAGTATAATCTGTGGTAGAAACTTTTGTTAACAAAAGCAAACTAGTTGTAGATAAGACAGTTGTAGAAAGTTCATAATTTCAACACCAAGCAATATAAGGTGGGTCAATAATCTAGTTTGGTACTTAACTAAGTGACCAATTAATGTTTGTTAATTATGCTTTTTTTTTTTCTGGAAGTTTAGTTGATCTTGTTGACTAATATATTAACAAAAACTCATTCAAATTTTTGAGTGAAACAGTATCATGTGATCGGTAACCGGACTGAAACATGCAAGAAGAAGGTGAGTTAACTATCCTATATATAGTCTAAACATGAAGTTATGAATATAACTATTACTGATGATGGAATTAAACCGATTAATTAAATTTCTCAATCTGCAGCTAAGGACCATTGAGGAAGTGCACAATGATCTTCTACAAGAACTTGTAAGGACTCCTATCTCTCATCACTTTCTTTTTTAAACAATCTATATATTTAATAAAAATATATAAAAAGATATCAAACAATTTACTCTCTCCATCCAATTCCTAGCAAGTGTTGTGCGCTTTAAGAATTTCATGAAAAATGTATATACATTTTTGCTCCTACTTTTTTTATTCCAATCCCTATTGTAAACTCTTCAATGGTTATGTTGTGGACGGATCAAATAATTTTCCCACGCACATCAGTTATAAGTGTGATTTTATAAAGAAGTATGTATATTAGTATGAATTTCTTTCCACAAAGTATTGAGGCCTTTGAAGTAAAAAGCTCCACTCCTGTGAGTTAAAGGTGCATAAAGTGGGGACAATATATATCGGTACTAGTGAGATCCACAAATCCAGTTATAGGTGCAGGCAGGCTCGCCAACAGACTAATGCTATGTTGAATTACACAAACACTTTTCGTATTGTTAAAACACATAAGGAGCTTGTTTGTGTTTCATTCACCTTTATATATATGCCAATATATGTATCATATATATTTGTAAATGTTTTTCTCATTGACCTTGTAATTTGGTTCCCTTAATTAACAGTTGGTTGACAAAAAAGTGTTTGAAAATAATAATGTACTTTAGAAAAACTTTTTTTTGTTAAAAATGAGGGTTTTGGTTGAATATCGATGAGAGATGTTGAATTTTTCCGTCTTGCGGTCCGTTACCCACAAGTGGCCTCCTGCGGCACTTCTCCGCGAGCCATTGATCTCCCCAGTACCGATATTGTCCCCAACTTAACCACCCTTCATCTTCTAGGTGTGAGGTTTTATCTCAAAAAGACCTCAGTCTGATTAAGGGCGTGAGCACCATATGCTCTGCTACCATATTAGTTTTCTCACTTGCCGGTACAACATCCGCAAGTAGATACCCGCACATGCGGGCGATCTCCCTTCAGTACCGATATTGTCCCCAACTTAACCACCTTCAACTCTTTTAGGTGTGGGGTTTTAACTTATAAGACCTCGATACTATTAGTGTTGAGATGTGTGGATCGAAATAATAGTCCCACATTGGAAAGTAAAACTTTTAAATGAAGTATATTAGTGATTGTCTCATCTCTAATAGTACCAAGACCTTTTGAGACAAAACCCTACACCTAAAGTTGAAAGGTGGTTAAGTTGGGGATAATATCGGTGCTAATGGAGGAGATTCACGGGTTTGCGCACGCATGTGCGGCGCAACCGTGAGAATTTGACATGGTATCAGAGCCTCCGTTCGGTTATGGGTAATCTTTTGTCTCTCCTCTCTTTTCGTCAACTTCCTCGACTTTGTTTGTTGCCCTAACCTTTTGTATGCATCATTGTTCCTTGTTACTGCCGCCTTAAATCTCGCATCTCCACCATTATTTTCGATTTGTCAATTCTTGCTTTTCTATTTTTGTTTCGGTTCATGCCTTGCTCTTGTTTGTTCCTCCATATTTGGTATCCCTCTGATTGTTTATTGTGCGCGTGTGAGTGTGCCCATATGATTCGTTGCTCATCCATATTCCATTCATATGGAAAATCAATTTTCTTTTCTTGGTTTTGATGCCTTTTGACTTACCAATGTTCAATCGGTTGTTGTTCCACAACCGATTGTCAATTAGCTAACAATCTATCCGAATGTTATTCATCATTTTCCAAAATCATCATTAGATTTGGTTTTGGTGTATTCCGTTAATGCAGAATCAATTCATTTTCTTTTACTAGTTGTGATGCCTCGTGGTTGGCCAGTTTTCAGATGGTTGTTAGTCCGCAACCGGTTGTTTCTCATAATTGGGACTACCATATCCCATTTTTCATGTCTTCCGTTCATATAGAGTTTTCTTTTACTGGTTGTGATGCCTTGTGGCTAGCTAGTTTTCAAATGGTTGTTAGTTCGCAACCAATCGTTTCTCATATTTGGGACCATCATATCCCATTTAAATTTCTTCCATTCATTTGGAATCATGTTTTTCTTCTTTTCTCGGTTATGATGTCTTGTGGCTGACCAGTGTCCAACCGGTGGTTCCAACTGGCTGACCTCTTATGGCTGACTGCTTCTTGCATGATTGTTGATGGAGAACTGACTGCTGATGAAGTTCCAAATTACGATGTTCTTCTTACTGGCCCTTTGTCTTGTCGGACGAACTTTTCGCAGCAGCTTTGTATGCGTGCTTCATCGGTATGTGTCGTCACCGGCTTGTCATTGCCGGACCATCGCCATTGTTTACCGAATGAACTTTTCGTAACAGCTTCCTGTGTGCGTGCTTCTCGTCTGTTCTTCGTCTTTTGTTGTTCTTCATCATTGTTCGCTTGGATGATCATTTTTGTGGAGTTCACTGCTTGTCGTTCTGCTCCGCATTCATGTCTGTTTTGTATTTGGTGCCTACCGGAGTTAGCTATTCTTATTTTGGGTATTTATTTTGGTTTGGAAACTCAAAGTGATTTTGTTGTTCCTACTTTGAGTTTGAGGGGGAGTGTTAGAAATATTGTGCAATTAGGAAATGCGCACAAATCACTCTCGTAATTATATTGTGCACAAATCACTCCTACAATTATGTGTTACCTTATTTTAATATTTTCTTTTGTATATAATTGCATATCTATATATAGAAACATATGTAATAGATCCATACAATAGAATAAACTTATCATATTCTGTCAAGATTTCAACATGGTATCAGAGCTGACGATTCGATCGGGACTTGTCGAGAAAAACCCCTTGCATAGATTTCGGTCCAAGGTGGAGTGTTGAGATGTGTGAACTAAAATAATAGTCTCACATTGGAAAGTAAAACTTTAAATGAAATATATTAGTGATTGTCTCATCTCTAATAGTACCGAGGCCTTTTGAGATAAAACTCTACACTTAAAGTTGAAAGGTGGTTAAGTTAGGGACAATATCGGTGCTAGCGTGCCCATGTGCGGGGTAATCGAAATTATATTCACATATTTCGGCCTTTGAATTGTGGTTTCAGGAAAGGAGAGATCCAGATTCATATTCTTCAATGGGATTGTCTAACGGTAACTTTGAATTGGGTAACTGCTCGCATGTATTCGCTCGCCGCTTGCAACCAAGCCAGCCCAATCTTCAGGGCAGAGGAGGATATGGCTTGTATGATTTACGACTTGCATGATGAAGATGATCATCGTCTTTCTGTTACAAACAAAGGTTGCATAAGTTTTTCTAAGACGTAAATATTCCCATCACCAAAACATTTTCATGTTGATTGTCAAAGACGGCATCTAGTTCACTAGTCCCATATCATCAGTTGATGCAGCACGACCCTAAATGTAAAACTTTTTTTTTTTTTTTTGAGAGAATAGGAGACTTGCTCCTGAACGTTACAACCTAAATGATAAACTTTTGACATTTAATTTTGCAAGAAACAGATGTTGTTATTCTACTGGTTTTCTTTTTAGATTATTTATAATGTCGGGATATTTGAGGCTTTGCCTTGATAATTTCGGACAAGAGTTAGGGAAGGGCCTCCAACTAATGGAGGGACCAGTAATAGCGAATTTGCTAAATAGGACTTTTTTTTATATAAGAAAAATATAACTGTTTATTATAGAGAGATTCTTGTCCCTTGTACAAAAATAAAAAAATTGAAAAAATTTGTCCCTCACACCTACATGTTAGTTCAAGTGCATCGACTAATCTATATTTGAGCATTATTCTTTTATATAAAGGCGACCCTTTAACTTAATTTTTCTCATCACCGAGACACTAACTTAAACGTGTCAGCTTAAGGAATTGAGTTCCTTATTATACGCATTTGTTGCAAAATTCCTTTGAGTTATTTTTAGTTGAATTTAAACCTGCCAGCTTAAGGAATTGAGTTCCTTATTATACGCATTTGTTGCAAAATTCGTTTGAGTTATTTTTAGTTATTTATTAGATGCCTTAAGATGTGCATATATATATATATATATATACGGCATATAGGCAACATCCTAGGAAATGTAAGTCGTGCAAAATCTGCACTATATGATCCAAACATTTTCCTCAATTAGAAGCAATGCTAGCGAAGGAAACTCAATAGGCAAAACCTAAATTGCTGCCGACCAAAGGATAACAACACGCTCCACGTAATTTCCCGCACAAACATACATCTTGACTTCCGTGTATGTGATTGTGCTTGTCGTGACACAGTACAAAGCTTACTCAAATTGATGTTCACTCAAACATCTTTTCTCAACGGCATAGTTATCATATATATACGCCTCTGTTAAGATAGGGTCTTCACTGAAATTACCTGTTAATAACCGTGAGAATGGCCTGAATACCCAATAGAAACTAAGCTGCATGTACCACGTACAGCTGCCTTGGCAGTCACTGGTGTTGATCAGATCTGATGACCTCTCTCTCTCTCTCTCTCTCTCTCTCTCTCTCTCTCTTTTATCGTGCCTGATTGAGATGGGACACCTTCGACCATAACAACGTTAATATCTTCGAAAATCAATGGATTCCTCTCATTAGAAGTTTAGTTTTGGCGGTAGTACCGTGTAATTATTAATCATTCAAATTGCCCTAATAAGCCCCTTTTGTGTCCTCTAGTTCTAAGTCTGCTTTGAAGGTTTGGCCATTACTCCTCTGTCGATGACTAGATAAGATATGTGTGATTAGATATGTGCATTAATATTTGTAGTTTCAATTACGTGCAGCTAGAAATCAAAGAGATTCAATGAGTCTCTTGATCACATCTTTAATATTTTTATTTGATAAGAAATAAAACTTTTGCCCCCATTTGGTTCGAACTCATCGTGACTTTGTACCATGGCCACTTTACTTCTAAATAACATACTATATTATTTTTGTGAAAAAAAATATATTAAATTATTGGGTCATCCAATTAGTTGGTGCATCAATCGTAAGTATTTAAATGGGACACTAATTAAATCATGCAAAGAACATTTTAATGTATGTAACGGACTTCAACTAATTTAAGATATTTAGACTTAATTTTTTGTTGCATCTTTATCTTTGAACTATTAATTTAAAACTTTAATAATCTCATAATGAAAAACACCATGGAGCTGAACTCTAATTGTCGGAAACCTTTAATTATAATTTGATTGATCATACATATATGTTGCATCTTGACAAGAACCATATATAAGATCCAAATTGATTCGCATAATGAAACATTAATATCAGTGTGCACCCTTTTGATCAGTTTGATATAGGGGACGTGTGACTTTCAAAAATAATGCATTTGCTCAATATCAATTATTTCGTCTATTTCGAGCTTAAGAACATATCAGTTAGACTAGTCAAAGTCTCTCAGGTGAGAAGGTAAAGACATCACTTGTCAAAAAGGCAAGACATTAGAAGATCGTGGTTCGATTACCACTGAAGTAAAAAAAAAAAAAAACATATCAGCTAGACTAAAGAGTCCGGTTATACGCACCACCCAACGTTTACTTCGGGCACCTCGATTCTGATTTATGCACCCTAAATTCAAATTTCAATTTACGAGGGCACCTAACACGTTTACCAAAATACCCATTCATCCCAACCGAAGCACTAAACTCCAAAACCTTGGTCGAGACATCTATTTTAGGTTCGGTGACATATGGTTGAGACTTATCTTCTAGACTCGGTATTGTCCAATCAAACATCTTTGATAAAATTTAGTTGACAATTGCCGGCTTAAAGGTTCGATGGATTATGATCGGCTCTCAAATTAAAGATTCGACAAGCTTTAACTGATTCTCCAACTAGAGATTCGGATCTGCGAGGCCGAGCCACTCGATAATGCCCTACAAATCACATGAATATAGTGTGTATTAGAGGAATGATGGTGGGTGCACAAAATGAGAGGAAAGGTGGTGGGTTGCACTAATCACAATTATGGGCATAAGGGTCATTTTTATATTAGAATGAATCTTTTTTAATTTGACTTTTTTGTTGGGGTGTTATAAGTAAACGGTGGGTCGGTAGCTCTCTCTAAAAATTAACAAGTTAAACAACCCTCACTTTCTAAACTAGGTTTATAAAGACATGCAATGATCGTTTCAACTTTCATGTGTGGCGCATCAACATCACAACTGTTGGAACAAGCAATCTAAATTTTTCACAAATGAGAATATAACATACAACATAATAATTGATAACAAAGAACTTAGCATGATGCATCATGAACAAAACTTTTTTCTCCTAATTGTCACTTTTACAATACAAATTTTTTCAACAACGACCCCATAATGCCTCCCATACGTAGCATATTGGCCATACACTACTACTCTCACCTTCTAATATCATTTGTGGGGCCCACATGTAGGGACGCGGTCCCCTGCCAGAAACAGCTTCAAACCACGACACGTTCACAGTGCCTGCAAACCATTCACTAAAATGGAATCTTCTTCTCATACGGAAACCATGCCTTTTTAACCCACTACCGGATATAGACATCAAACTTTTATTTCTCTCTTCATCTCTTCTCACCATTTCTAGGGTTTTGAGATCTAGTTTGGTTTCTGTGTTGCAAGAGCTATTTAGCTGTGGTAGGTGGTGGAGGAGATCCAAAGATCTATCGATCGATCGATCGATCGATCAGATCAGTATGGGAAGAGGAAAGATCAAGATCGAGAGAATCGAGAACTCGACGAACAGGCAGGTGACCTACTCGAAGAGGCGGTCCGGGATCATGAAGAAAGCTCACGAGCTCACTGTTTTATGCGAAGCTGAAGTTTCTCTCATCATGTTCTCCACTACTGGGAAGCTCTCCGAGTTCATCAGTCCTAACATCACGTACGTATATTGAAGTTGAACTCTCACCTTTTGTTATTTTCAAAGCCCTAGCTAGCTAATAGCTATAGCTCTGAAATTGTGTTCAGGACGAAACAGATGTTTGATAAGTACCAGCAGGTGACGGGGGTCAATTTGTGGAACCAACACTATGAGGTGATTGTTTATAGTATTTGATATGCGTTTGCTGCGCCTCGCTTTCAATTCGTCGTCGATATCGGTTTGGAGTTGATGAGTTTGTTTGATTAATTAATTTGCAGAGGATGCAGGAGAATCTGCACAAGCTTGAAGGCACTAACAGGAAAATCAGGAGAGAGATCAGGTGACAGGGTGGTCACATTTATTATCACAATTAATCTTGATGTTGTTTTTTAATGTTATATATAATTTTTAATTGCTGTTTGTGATGTGTTTATAGGCATCGGATTGGAGAAGACCTGAATGATTTGAGTATCGACGAACTTCGCAGTCTTGAGCAGGAAATGGAGAACTCATTGAGAACTGTTCGAGAAAGGAAGGTAGCGATCAGATCTGAAACATATATTCATTTTCTCGAATATATAGCCAAAGATGTACAGTTTTAATTTTGAGACTCACCTATAAAATCATCGTTTTAGCTATGTTGATCAAGATGATTCACAAAATTAACCATATATAAGTTTACAATACCATCTTCATTAATTAAATGGACTGGAGTAGAAGAGTTTGATCTATATATGCATCCCGCCTCAATTAATTATTTTGGAATCAAATATTGTTGTTGTGTACGTATCTTAAACTCTTATATATGTCTAATAAATTAGTTGCTGCCGTTTTTTAATTTCTGCTTACAGTATCATTTGATCGGTTCAAAGACGGAAACTTACCGGAAAAAGGTACTTCGATGTGTTACAAAGACTTACTAGCTAGTTTATTATTATTATTTTAGGAATGAGGCTTTATTTATTATAACCTAAGTATATAGCAATTAGTTTTCATGTTTCTATAATGATGTTATTTGGGAATCATAAAAATGAATTATATATGTTAATTTTGCAGCTGAAGAGCGTGGAGGATACCTACAATAAGCTCATGAATGAAGTGGCAAGCACCTTGAACTTTTAACTCTTTTCCCTTGTGCAAGGCCTTACGTGATGTTTCTGAACATTCCAACATATATGTTCTCTAATTAAATTTATTAACACCACTTACAACTTCCTTTATCTACAAAAAAACGCTTGTCCAAACCCTTAAGAGAATGGATAAGTTAGTTATAAGGATTGACTAATTAGTTAAAATATCCTAACTTTTTGTAACTTTTGTTATTATATTATAACCTTTGTAGGTTATTAAATTAGTATCCTAAGTTACTTTTAAACTCTAAATTTGATGATGTGACACATAAATAATGAATTTAAAAAGTTACCTCATCAATTATAATTACTAAATTAATGACTACATTTATTACTTGAATTCATTATTTAGGTTCTCCCTTGTCAAAACTGGAGTTTAAAAATGACTTATGATACAAATTTAATAATCTACAAAGGTTAATTATGATATAATAATGAAAGTTACATAAGGTAACTAGGATTTTTTACCAATTTAGCCAAGTAATGACGTGTGGCTTTATTTTAAAAGTAGGTGGATTCTTCAAATTACAAGGTATTTCAAAAAGTACACTCAAAACTTAAAATTAAAGTTCTCTCTCTTTCTTCTCAAGCTGTCAACATGATACCTCAACTGTTTAAGGTTATTATTAGGTGTTGCATCAATAAAATATGATGATGTGAGAGTGCAATCTTATCCAAGGTCTATACATTGATCACTCTAAGCTAAGTTATATTATTCAGGTGTCACGGTTTTAATATAATCCTGTGCTTAAGCTTAATTATCAGTATTTATACTTTCTCATTATGTGTGAGCTATATACTCCTACTTAATTTTTTTTTTGAGGAAGCTAATTAAATACATAAAGATAGTTCTGTAGAGTTGTTTTTTTAATTTTTTTTTTTTAAGAATCTGTTGCATTTTTAGTAGTCTTGTATAGAGTTAATGAGCTGCATGTAAATAATTTTAAGGTGAGTACAGTACAAAGACGTAGCTATTTAAATTTTAATGTTTAGAATTGTAGAGCTAGAGGCTGTTTGTCTCAAATGTGCATATGTTTAGGTATATATGTAGTTTGTTCTTATTCTGAATGAAGCTTATGTCAACTTCTAACAAATTTGTTTTTCTGGGATCTAGGAGGGGAGACTCGGGGGACCTTATTCAATGACAATTGCAGAAGAGGATTATCAACAAACTGCATTTCATCAAGTGAACGGGGGATCACACGGCTACAGTTTCCGTTTGCAACCGAGCCAGCCAAATCTTCAAGATGGAGGATTTGGATTGCATGATCTTCGCCTTGCTTGAGTAAAGATTAGAGCTCCTTTGCTCATCTTTCATATATGTATTTTATTAAAACTTTTATATAAACGCATGTGGGAGACACTAAACTATATCTTGACTACAATTATATAAGCGATATTTAGTTGAACATTGCATGCATGCACATAGCATGCTTAGCTAAATATATATACATAATATAAACTTTTATTTCGTTGTTTGTTTGGTTTTATGAGTTAAATTAAGTGTGTATGCGCATTAATTCTCTTGCGTATATAGTACTCTTCTTTTCTGAGGCTAATTTTAACTTTAATTAATTACAAGTTTGCAATTGATTTTAAGCTGTAGAAAATTCTTTTAAAAAAAGGGTGAGTGCCGTTTTAAGAATATATAGGAGAGGCACGTTTAGGAGGTTGTGAGTTCGACTCCTATAATGAATGTTACTATAGTAGTGATATTGGATAGGTTTTAACATGAGAAGAAAAACTAACAAACGGAGAAGATCTGAAAATCTTAAAAATAACATTAAGAAGCCCTCAAGAGGTGTGGTGTAGTAGTAAAGAAAAAAACACTTTAACTCTGACAGAGGCACAACAACTTATATTTCCTTAGTTTCTCTCAAATTATGGGGTAGTTGAGATGCCCGAATTACTCCCATGAGATTCGTTGAACCATAGTAAGTAGGGCTGAAAAAGGTTCGAACACTCGTAGTTATCAATAAAATAAAATAAAATAACATAAGAAGTACTACATAACAAAAAGTTAGCCGGACAAGAAAATATAAGGAGCCAAAACGTAACGTTGGCAAAAAAGAGATCTGGATACACCCCCTAATAACGATTAAAAATGGTGTATGGACCAATACCTTTTTTGAAATGAACTCCCTTTTTTTTTGTTCAAACCTATATTTTTGTAAAACATACGAGACCCGTTTTTGTTTGTTTTTAAATATAATCAAGTAATTTTATTTCTTACTCATATTTTTCTCAAAAACAAAACAAAACTATATATAACTTACATTCAATTACTAAAAAGAATTACTAGCATATAACAAAATGTCAATGTATTTAAAAAAAAAAACATACCATTTATTTAAATGAATAGAAGCAATGCTGCTTTTTTTACTAGTATATACTAGTAAAATAATAAGATACTTATGCGAATTAATCGCGAAATGAGTATTCACTTTTTGAAAATATTGTCCAGATTTAGATCCATATTTTTAAATGGACACAAAAAAATGTCTGAACACCGTATTAAAAAAAAATATTACATCCAGAGCTGTTTAAAATGGGTTCCGAAAAAACCAATAAAACGGGTCTGGGACAACTTACCGTCCAACGGTGCGAGCTTAAGCCGCACATACGACTCAGTAGCACGCTTACTTTCGCCGCAACTATAGTATCGCGGGAGCCACTCCACGGAGTCCCGGCTCGTCAGTCTCCACACCCAAAACCAACCCCGCAACCACTCGTCTCGACCGGAAAACCAAAAAAGTCGAAACAGAGAGAGAGAGAGAGAGAGAGAGAGATAGAGAGAGAGAGAGAGAGTCAGAACGGAAAGAGTGATCGAGCGCGATATTGAGATTGGGAGAGAGGGACTAGGGCTTAGGGTTTTGAAGATGGGAGCGCTGGCTCCCGTCACCACTTGGATTCCGGAAGACGATCTGTTGCTGAAGAATGCTGTCGAGGTAATTGCACTTCTCCGACTCTCTTTCGCTTTTCTCTCGATTTCGTTCCTCCGATTGCTCTATTAGGGTGAAGAATTGGGGGAAAAACTGGCAAATTAGGGTAGACTTGTTTTGGGGGGGGGGGAGGGATCTTCAATAGTGCTTGGTTTTTAGTCATCATGCCGTTAATTTAGCATAATTGGATTGAATTGGAGATTAATACATTCTTACTGCGCCGTCCAAGTGGATAAGAAGCCTAATCTTAGGTGAATCTAACATGTTATGTGTGCATGGGAAAGTGCATTGAGCTTCTGATTCAGAAGTTCATGCCTTCTCTTTTACAGTCCAAGAAAGAGAGGGAAAAAAAAGAAAAAGAAAAGTCAATTGGACGTGTTTTTGGTGGGAATTTTACTTGATATTTGATGTTTCTGCTATCCTCGCGATGTAGTTGAATCTTGTTGGATTCGAAGGTGGCGTGGGTGTTGAAGTGGATAAAGAATTTGCTTAATTCGATTAATACTGAATTTTTCCTTTAATCTTTTATATATTAATTAAATTTATGGAAATGGAATTATTTGGTTTTGGTAATTTGCCAAAGTGAATCTTCTCGGTGAAATTGTTTCTTGGTATGTCATTTGTTGCATTGACATATAAATTCGTTTGTGCGTGAGGTAAAATGGATAACCACACTAGGTTTTTGACATGCTAGTACAGCAGGCCTGTGTCATGCGAGTTCTGAATGTCCTGACAATATGTTTTCGATGATGAAATTTCTTTTTTTCAATATGGAGTACGTGTCGTACGAGAACAGAAAATTCTGTCGATTTGTTTGTGCCACGATATATTTACTTGCATCAACTTATTCATAAATATGAAGAAGTCCTTAACTAGCATCAACTTATTCATAAATTCTTATCTGACCTTCAACAATTTTATTGAGTGCTCTAATTTTCAATTTTTACTTCTGTTAATTTGTACTTAATTTAACTGTCAGTTTTCTTAAACTGATTTGTTTATATTGTTTATATTCAACAACAAAAGAATATACTTTCTCTTATACTCGCAGGCTGGTGCTTCATTAGAATCCCTTGCTAAAGGTGCTGTTCAATTTTCTCGACGATATACCACAAGAGAACTGCAGGACCGTTGGTATGCTCTCCTCTATGAACCCGAGACTTCGGAGCAAGCTTCTGCTTGCATGTTTCAGCTTGAGAATGCTACTTTCGGTATTTCATCGCGGTCAAATGGGTTTGGCGATTCTGGGTTAAGTAGAGGTTCTCGAAAAAGGAAAGAGGAAAGCGTCCGTAGTCATTACTATGGCATCCGAAAGAGAATTTGCAATGATTCTTTCGGAAATATGGATGATTTCCTTGCTACACCTAATATTAATGACTGCTCTGGTGATGGAGATGGGTGTCAAGAGCAGTTAGCAATTCATAATGAACCCCCCATTGGAATCCTTGGCGATCCTATTAGACGTCATTTCAGTATTCAGGATACAGAATTTGATATGATGCATCATGGGTTTTCACTAGGTGTAGCTCCTGAAAGTGGTGTAGGTGTGGAGAATGGTGCTCACACATTTCATGGTGGAGATGCAAACTCTCGTCAACATGGTGTTCCTAATGAAATAATGGGAACAAATTGCCTGTATGAATTTGTGGGTAGTGTTCACCCTATGTCAGTTGATGAAATTGGAGGAAGTGACATTGGGCAATCTTTTCACCATGATAATGGGCATAAAGATATTCCTCTCATTCTTGGAGAAAATCTCGATGGGTTTGAGAATGATTCTGTAGTTCAGGATATTGAACCTTCTCAAGCAATGTCTGTGAGTAATCTATTTGAAAATGATGTTTTAAGAACTAAAGAATTACCTGATTTTGATACAAGTGACCACCCTGGAAATGGTTGCTCTGACTTTGGAAGGCAGGAGTTTCATTCTCCAGTTTCAGAATCTATGGCTTCATTTCACCACCTGGGCTATTCTTCGCCAGTACCTACTGAGCCTATTTGGAAAGCAATTGGAGACATGTCATCAGCCTGTATTGCGATTGAAGGAAAAGTAGGAGAAAAGGAAAAAGATCCAGAAGATAAATTGGGACTCCATGCAGATACCACTAAAAGAATCAATTCATGTGATAATGACGTTCTCCAACATGATGTTTTCCATTCACAGCCTCAGCCTGAAGGGACGGTTTCCAATGCTGAATTAAATAACTCAAACAGTATCACAGATGGGGAACTTGCGAAACTTCGTTGTTCTCTTTTGGATTTTGAAAATGATGTAATCTTTTTAGATGAAGAAGGAAAAGAGTTGATGGACAAGTCCTCTGTTGAGGGTCTAAAATCAATTTTGCTGAGTCCTGATGATGTTCATCACTGCAGCGTATCTAATGTCAGTGAACCTCAAACATCTGTAGTACCCGATGCACATGATGGTGTTGTTGGTGCTGGAAAACATGCTCTTGATGAAAAACCAGAAGTTACTGTCTCTAATCCAGAGGTCAATTTGCCATCATCAGAATCTGTACCTAATCCTCATTTCCCCGAGCTTCTTAATGGGGTCATTTGCTGCACATTGAACACTGAGGACCCTGAAATCCCATCCAATGATGATGTCTTTCTGCCTGGTCAATCATTCTCTTTAAATACTTCTATATTCCAACATAGTTCTGAGGAAGTTGGTACCTCAGTCATCCACTCCACAATGGGCTTGTCCGCTCATCAAGAAGGCAGTGTACGAGGACAAGTCATTGTTAAGAAAGAGCAGGATCCCTTTAATGTATCCTTGATGAGAGAGCCACCGATGTTTCCTAAAATGTGTTCAAATAATTTGACTAAGAGCTGTCAGGGGAAACCCGAGTTTCCCGACAACAAATCTCTTGGTCTGGCTTCCAGCATTGCAGGTACATTTGAAAGTGATCTGAGCAGATCAGCTACTACAACTCCAGTTTCCATCTCAGCTGGGCTGAAGGAAGATACTAAAAAATCTGAACTGTGGAACCCACCTGATTTTGATAACCCTATGAAGCCGTATAATGGCTGTGAATCCACAAAAAACCATCCTCAAGAAACAATTGATTGTTTGGAGCAGCAAGAAAGTTTTCCAGTTGACCCGAATCTAGTGTCAAGACATGCAGAACATGGCTCCTTTGAAATGGCTTTTACAGAAGAGCAGCATTATGAGGACGAAGATGATGATGTGCCTTCCTTTTCTGATATTGAAGCAATGGTGAACTTTTATGTTACATTTTATTTTCAGTCGTCTAAATTGTGAATTGGTTCTTTCTTTCTTGAGTTATCAGCTACTTCATATTTTTCTTCTTGGAACCTTACCTGTTGTCCCTTGCAGATACTTGATATGGACTTGGGACCAGGGAGCGAAGAGTCGTGTTTCAATAGGGAAGGTAAGTAGGCAACTGCTGTGATATTTGCTGAAATTGAAAATCAATGCTAAACTATTTCTTTATTTTTCAAAAAAAAGAGATAGAAGGATATATAATTTGAAGATGCTGTGCTTGTCAAATTTGTTTTAGTGGCATTCTTTTTGTTATTAAGAAGATGCAAGTGATGCACTTCTTAAGAATCACTACAAGTATGTCTGTCACTTGGTATCCAGGTTCCCAGATGATCATTAAGAAGATAGCCAACATGTTGGTTGACTGGATATCATCTCTTGATAATGTAGTATCTTTAATCAGAGTCTCATAGATGTTGTGATTTGCTATTTATATTTCATCTATAGTATGATAGGCCATAATTATCAGGACGGCAATGATCTGTTTTGTTTCATTCACAAGAGTTGTCAGTTAAATAAGTAGTTTAATCACATGGGCTGCGAAACTTTTTTTTTCTTTCTGGTTATTGCATTCTTTCCCAGAATGTAAGAATTCTATGGCTGTCTTCAATAATCTATTTAGCTGATTCAATCAAACTAGGATTAGCTACCAAGAATCAAGATGATCTCTAGTAATTCTAGGATAACAAATCTCTACCAAGCTTAGAAGTCGAGCAAAGTGGTAAAAATGTTTCTAAGATTAATACCAAAAAAGATGTTTCTAAGAAGTTGTTCACCTTTCAAATTTTATGTTTGATGCTTTCCACAAAACTTATTTTAGGTGCAATTATAATTCACTATATCTTTATCTTACAAATTGGTGTATGTTACAATTAAGATTAGTTTTGGCAATATTGAAGTGGCTATTTTTTATTTCCAGTGTCAAGATACCGGTATGAAAAAACAAAGAAGGCAATTATAAGGTTGGAGCAAGGTGACCGTTCTTCTATGCAAAGAACTATTGCATCTCGTGGAGCATTTGCAGTTTTGAATGGTCGCCGCTTTAAACATTACATTAAGAAACAAGAGGTAATTGCTCAAGTAGCTTTCTTTACTTTTTTTTTATTCTCATTGTTTAACTGATGAAAATCCAATGTCCCTATTGGTCCATCCTGTCTACTTAATTAACACCACTGTTAGGCACACTCATCCAATTTGACATAGCTTTTCATTTCAGTGCTACATGACTACCTGAAGTAGAAAGTTTGATCCATTTCATGAAGAGTGTAAAAAGTTTTATGCTGGCTGTCAACCTATCGTAATTCGCAACCCTCCATTTTCTTGAATGGAAAATGGGTTTGGGGTCTCCCTCCCCCATCTTTTGGGTATGAAAAATGGGTTTGGGACCTCCCTACCCTATTTTTCGATATGGAAAATGGGCTTTGGACTCCTCCTTTATCCGGACTTGGGACTGGCTATGTAGTGCGCATAATGTTCTACATAGGTGGAGTTACCTGAAGTAGAAAGTTAGTATTTTTTTTTTTCACTTCAGAAAGTTAATAAATTTTTGTTGATAGGAAATGTGATTTTCTTTTTTAATTATGAAAAAGGTTTAAATTGCAAAAAGTAGGGGAGAGAAAACTCTCGTGACCTTTTAAAGGAAGTTAGTGTTGGACTCGGATACCTAGACTTGGCACTTGCAGCCGGAGTACCCGCGTCGACACGGATCCAGACACGGGATACATGTCGACACGGCAGATCTGAGTTCGAACGCATCATATATGAGAAAGAGGCGGATGAGAGAGATGGGCCCACATGTTTATTTAACACACATGAGCACAATAATATACATCTGCCCCTCTTCCTATAATAAATTAATGTATACATCAAAATATATCTTTTTCCTTATCCAAGTACCCGTGTCCAAATATTTGGACACTTATTAGTCGAGTCCCCGTATCCTTTAATTCAGAGAATTACATGTCTGACCTCTAGATACGTACCCATGTCGGATACCCGTACCCGAGTCCATTTAACTTTAGGTATTAGGAACGTAATACCAATAAGCCTGTATAATTTCGTGTGTACAAAGTATCTGATTTAGCTAATTTCTAGAATTTTGTATTGAGAATTTCTATTTGTCATGATTAGGTTAGGAGGTTGTTTGCGTGAAAATTATTATTATTACTTTAATAAGAAACTTATCGCCCTCAACTTACAAGGAGACTTCAACCCTCAATCTCTTGCATAAGCGACCATTTACCAAAACCATTGAGCTACCTGGTTGGTGTTTTCATGAAAATTGTCACTCAGTCAGTAGAAAATTCACGATCTCATTTTACTCTGATCTCTGTGTGTGTTTTTATCAGGTCAGTATCTTTGGTTTTTTTTTAAGAGAGGTCAGTATCTTTGTTTGTTAATCACGTACTGATGCGAGCTCCAAGTGTAGAGTTTCGCATTAGTTATAGCAACTCTATCTAGTGGTTTGAGTTGCAGATATCAATCCTCGGAGACGGTGTTATGCTAATCTATTGTTCAATCAAGACATAAAGTTAGGAAACTGTTCTCTTTTCTTTTTCTGAACAAGGTTTGTTTCCCCTAAATTTGCAGGTCTTACTTGGGAGGGCCACTGAAAATGATAGTGTTGATATTGACCTATCAAAAGAAGGGCGTGCACATAAAATATCTCGACAGCAGGTGGCCATATTTTTTCCTCTACTGCAATTTATACATTTTTTTTCCCGTTTGGGCCAAACAAACACGAATTGATAGAACTCTTTATGATTTTGGAAGCACAGAATTGTAAAGGATGAGGAGACATTATAGCATTGATTGAAGTATGAGCATGTTAAACATTTATCCTGCCATGTAGAGACTAGATAGTTATCAAATGCAAGAATGGTAATGGGAAGTTTGCATTATGCAAATGATTCAATAGATTTGAACCCCTGACCTCTGTGGTCCTAAGGTAATCATATCCCATGTCAGATAGTCACCAGCAACCCTCAGAGGAAAAGCATTGGACTTTCGGTAACAGAGAAGATCCATGAATAATAAAAATGTATATGCTTCATATGTGTTAATCTAAGTATGACATATACTTAGGTTTTTTTTTTTTTTTTTTTTGGCTTCTAACCTTAACTTTGATAAATTTGTGTTAAATTATCACGTCTTTATTTTAGTTTACCTTTGCTCTGAGATACTGTCAGCTGCTTGGATGTGTTTTTGATATAGTGCTTTTACTTGATGTGAATGTTGCAAGTTCATTAATTTTTGTAGGCAAGAATAAAGATGGAAGAAGATGGGTCTTTCTGTTTGACGAATCTCGGGAAGTGCTCGGTGTTAATCAACAGCAAAGAAGTAATGAAGGGTCACTCTGCAAGATTAAAGTCTAGTTGTTTGATTGAGGTATGTGCCTTTCTTCCATTTTCTGTATTTCCATGATTCCATTTTCTGCATTCTATAGATGATTTTTAGATTACTGTTCACTGTTCTTTTGTTTTTTTTGAAACCTACTGTTCACTGTTCTAAGTTGCATTCTGCCATGGTTCGGGCAATGATGATGCAGTTTGGGACACCATTCTCAATTCTTTTACTGAGTTTTGATCAATAACTCTTGAATACGTGTTTTAGGAAAAAGGAGTCGCACTTGCTTACGTTTAGTAGTGGACATAACAAGAGTCAAATAGATTCTCTTAACCATGAAAAATAGATAGAAAAATATGTAGATAGTCTAGAATGCAAAGTAATACCTACTGAAGCGCTTATCAATTTGGCTCCATGCCAGTAAGGTCCACTACGGAGGCGATTTTCCTTCTCATAGTAGTTCAGAGCATTTCTCCCTGTGGATGGCATTTGCTTTCGCCACTGCTTTTAGCCTGCCTTTTTTTTTTCCCATAACCGAAATAGTATAAATTTGCTGATTTTAGAACCTTAGATTCACATTGGACTAATGGCCACTATGAAAACTCGCCACAATGGTGATGTGAGATTCTTCTTGTTTAAGTGAAGAAAGAAAAGGTCAATGAAAGAGGATTCCTCCATGCAAACCTAAATGGCTATGCTAATTTTTTTATTTCTCAAATTACATAACTAAGATACTGTGAATATTGTGAACTTGCAGATAAGAAACATGAGGTTCAATTTCGAGATAAATGAGACTGCTATCAAGCTGTACATATCTAAGAATGGCAAGAATAACGAAGATACGAGGTTCAAGTTTGAGTTATCGCCCTACGATGCTGTATAAAGCGTACAGGTAATGCTGTCTCATGTTTTGTACAAAGCTGGTTCTCCCATTTGTTGTGGAAAAACTAGCATCTACCGCATTTCTACAGTGTGTACATGTATGTTCTAAATGTATGGGAGGGTTAGAATCTCCCTTTTATTTTAGTTCTATTACCATATTACCACAGAAGGCCCTAGGTTACTAAAATCTTTGGTCCTTCACAATGAAACACTTATAAATCTTAACTCTCTCCAAGAAAGCAAAGGCCCACAGAGAAGCCAACTTTGGTAACTGGAAAAGCCTCTATTGATATTATTAGTATTTCAAGATAGTTTAGTTTGACGACACATGCTAAAAGCTTCACTGTTGTCAAGGCTGCTTTAGGACCTTGGATGAGCTGCCTTTTCTACCAAAAAGGGGAACTCTTTTGGCTTGCATATAGGTTGTTCTTTACCTTGTCTCTGTGCATAGTGCATACTCCCATAACTTAAAAACTTCTGTCTAGACATCTCGTTTCGAGAAGACTAAGCCATGCAAGGAAAGATGCCTTGAAGTTCTGACTGAACCTGATGCCCTTCAATTTAAAATAGTTCATATGGTCCATTGCAGTTTGTTTATTTTAAGTAGTTCATTGTACTTTCCCAAGCAATAATCTGCAGAGTGGTTTCATCTCTCAACATGGAACCTTTTCTTAATTTTGAATTAACAGTTGGTGGGCATGGTTGTTGCATGTAAACTAAAACAAGTCCTATCATTAGTGTTTGTTAGAGGCTTTCATATCTTCGCCGCATTTCACATCGAAGCGACCCTACAAAAATTGTGTAAATTGGGTTAGTTAACTGCAGCTATAACGGATACATAATCCTTGAACAGCCAACAGATGCCATGGGACCAGTCCACCAACTTCACCAACCATTCTTTTTTTTTTTCCTTTGTTCTGTTACATGCATAACAAACATCCATTTTTTTATTTTTCCATGACTGTCATGATACATGAAGCAATACCATCAGCCAGCCCATACGCATAATCAATAAATTATGCATCATAGGATACATCAAGCATTCATCATTATCACCTAATTTGACCTAATTTGATGTTTACTTGGACACATATATAAACATACACACACAAACTACTATGCACAAGCCTAGTTATCTGTTTTGGTCCAACAAAAGATACAAATTTGACAGACAAGGCTGCTTTTGATGTTAAAATTTCTGGGGTTCTGAAGTCTGGCATTGTTTGCCCAAGCAAAATCTCAGACAATCAGATACAAACAGGAAACAAGACAAGGGAAGCAGTGATCTCTTCTCATTGTCTTGGGTTCAAACCTGTGCTCTTCTTTGCAGACACCACTCATCTCTTCCATTTAAACTCTCTTAAGCTGCTATAGGAATAATAACTTATTGAGAGAACAAATGGGCATGGGTTGTAGTAGTAGAAGTTGTTCATTCTTCTCTTTATCTTCATTTCTACTGATTGCAGTGATCTTCTCTGGGCTGTTCATTGATGGGGATTCAACAACATATGGAGGAGACATAGAGGCATTGAAGGAGTTGAAGAGACTCGTCAACCCAAAATCTATGAGCCCCGGCTCGTGCCTGAGCTCTTGGGACTTCTCGGTTGACCCTTGTGACCACATCTTCAGCGAGCACTTCACTTGCGGTCTCAGATGCGACATCGTCGTCTCTGGGTTGAACAGAGTCACTGAACTCAGCCTTGACCATGCTGGGTACTCTGCCTCTCTCTCTACCTTCACTTTCAATCTTCCATACTTGCAAATACTAGAACTCTCATACAATTCCTTCACTGGGTTGATCACCAAGTCCCTCTCAAGCCTCACTTGTCTCCGTCGACTGGCCCTTTCATCGAATTCCTTCTCTGGAGAGATACCTGCTTCGATCGGGTCTATGTCTTCGCTCGAAGAGCTGTTTCTTGACAACAATCGTCTCTCTGGCTCAATCCCATTGAGTTTCAAAGGGCTTTTGAGCTTGAACAGACTAGAAATTCAGGGGAATCAGTTGTCTGGAGAGGTTCCTGATTTGGGTCCTCTGAAGAACCTGAAGTTCTTAGATGCTAGCAACAATGCTATCTCAGGTCAATTCTCAGAAACATTACCGAAATCCCTCGTTTCAATATCGATGAGGAACAATCACATACAAGGAAACCTCCCCGAAATCTTTAAAAACATGGCTTCTTTACAGGTGCTTGATCTGAGCCACAATGGAATTTCGGGCCCTATTTCATCTGCTCTGTTTGATCATCCATCTATGCAGCAACTCACAATCTCTTACAACAAATTCACTTCTATACAGATACCCAGAAACAATGGCGCCAATAGTGAGCTAATCGCGGTCGATCTAAGCAACAACGAGATTCAAGGTTCGCTACCGATCTTTGTCGCGATGATGCCCAAGCTCTCTGCCTTTTCGGTTGAGAACAACAAGTTTTCTGGGAGGATACCCACCTTGTATGCTCAAAGAGCTGTTGTTCCTATGAAGGGGAGCTCACAATTTGTGAGGCTACTCCTTGGAAGGAACTACTTGTTTGGGCCCATACCTAGGCCATTGTTGGGCCTGAAACCGGGCTTTGCAAATGTGAGTCTTGTGGATAATTGTTTGTATAGGTGCCCATCTAGATTATTTTTCTGCCATGGTGGGACTCAGAAGCCATTGAAGTTGTGTAAGAACTTTGGTTCTTGAGGACTTCCATGACTAAGGCTATTAAGTTTTATTCAATTCATCATGCTTTGTTGGGTAAAAATTGAAATTCTTCTTAATTTCTCCCGAGTCATGGGGTTGTAGTTTTCGACTGACTCTCGTAAGAATGGTTGAGCCAGAGTATAAGGGGGTAAATAATAAAGTTCAGACACCTACGATTATCCCCCAAAAAAAAAAAAATCCTTGTTTACTCTATCAAATTAGAAGTACGTTGTCCAATCATATTCGTTGAGTAACAGCAAGTCCATTAAAATCATATATATTTTGGCACTTTTGACTCATATATATGTATATTGTATACATATGGCATCTAGTTTACAACTCACATTCAACAGTTACATGGGACACACACGAGAAGTGGTGAAACCAACTTTTGAAAGCTTTAATTTGTCCTCCATGCCGCACAGACAACCTTATCTGATCTGTAACTGAACAGGGGAC
Source organism: Stephania japonica (assembly GCA_039657345.1). Classification (NCBI taxonomy): domain Eukaryota; kingdom Viridiplantae; phylum Streptophyta; class Magnoliopsida; order Ranunculales; family Menispermaceae; genus Stephania; species Stephania japonica. The sequence goes on along the minus strand of CM077559.1, from coordinate 7,397,802 downwards.
TTTATGATCCGAATGCACAAGAAGATAGATAGAAATGGTGATGAGCGCATCACGTGTTCCTGCAACTCCACTGATTGAGTAGTCTTGGCAACTTTAGCATTCTTTTGATTATGTTATATAAAAATCTAAGGAAGTGTGAATGCATGTGCCATGCCGACAACTCCTTCAACGCTCCTTCTTTTTCTTTCATATATACCTTTTTAAGATTCTCAACATCAATCGTTTTATCTTCTCTACCAAAAAGTGTTCTTTGTCACCTCCTACCGTTCCTTATTTGCAATCCTATATATATATATATATATCCTTACAAACCACCTTATTACTGTATACTACATCTCCCACAACAAATCCTCTGATCCCAAATTAGTTGGATTGATTTCTCAAATGAGTTGGCTTCCAAAAAAGAAATTTCAAATTGTTCTACATATGGATGCTTGATTACCATGCACGTTAAGGTATATATAATGGAACCAATTAGGACTATATATTGACCTAATTGTTCCCATATATATACCTTAATAGTACATATTTTAAAAGTGAATCCAATTTGCTATTACACTTCAATAGTTTACTATCCAAGTGGATAGCTCACTGGTTTTGTATGGTCATAATTAATTACTTGATCAAAGAAACTAAATTAAAGCTCAATAATATTTGATGTACAATACTCCCAACTCTCCATAAAACTAACATTTTCTTTTGTACGCTACAACTTTCTTTTAAGCCCAAATAGACAATTTCATATGTGCCCAATTAAGAGGCAATCTTGTCCCAATTATAAGTTTACTAACACTCAATGGACAAACCTAATCCGTCAAAGTAGACCTATAAAATCTAGGTGGGTTGACATAGCGAACTCATTGAGCTTAGGTGATGGAGAAGAATGGGTACAAGAGAACACAACAAAACAATCGGATAACTCATGCTTCCAATGGAGCTGTAAATGCTTTCTTTGTATTGATTCAACTAACTAATTTTGACATGCGTTCATTACATAAATAGCCTATGATTAGCATTAGAGACAACAAAAGGGAAAAAGGCTGGCTAGGTGTGCTCAGACAACAATATATATGTGATAGGAAACATTCTCTAATGAGAACAAGCAACCTCCCAGCTTTGCAGAGGATCGTCCTTGCAATGTGCCCACTAGCCCGCTTAGGGAATTCAAATAAGAACAAAACAGTATAACCAACTGGATAGAAAGGTAGAGTGAACGGGGAACGTTGATGTGCTTCGAACCCGTCACATATAGGAGCAGCTAATCAGTCTCGGGTCACGTAAGAGAGTGCCCTTGCATCAGATCCTCCCTCTTGCTCGTCCCCGAGCTTGCTACTTCAATTGGGGCATTGTTCGGGGAGTGGAAGGGTGTTAATTCGGAGACATTGAATGTGGAATGAAAAGGCAGCTCAGGCGGGAGGTCGATCACATAAGCATTGTCATTAATGCGCTACGTGACAGGGAAAGGACCAAGGCGACGAAGGTGGAGTTTAGGATAGGGAACATGTTGGAGTTGTTGCTTGTTGAGGTGGACCATGCCTAAGTCCTCAGGAGTGAACACTTGGACCCGAATTAGCCTTGCGATGGACGTCTGCTGCTGCCTTGTATTTTGCATTAGAGGCCTTGAGATGGTCAATGACTTGTTGATGAATTAAAGTGACTGAATTAGCCAGGGATGCAACCCCTTTGTGGCTTGGCTTGATAGCTGGAAAGAGATCGACAAGGAGGCTTGGTACCTTGGTATAAATGATTTGAAAAGGGGAGAAACCTGTCGATCGATTGACCATACAATTGTAGGCAAACTCAGCTTGTGGAAGTGCGGAGTCCCACTCTTTGGGATGATCGCCTACATGACAACGCAACATGTTGCCAATGGTATGGTTTGTAACTTCAACCTGCCCATCAGATTGGGGGTGGTAAGTACTACTGAAGTTCAGCCACATATCGAACTTATGCCACAAAGATCTCCAAAAATGGCTAATGAACTTGACATCTCTATCAGAAGTGATCGAATGGGGAATACCATGGAGACGTACGATATCTCGAAAGAATAGGGTGGCAATGTGACTAGCGTCAGCGGTCCGTCGGCATGGAATAAAGTGGGAAATCTTCGAGAATCAATCCACTAGGACAAAGATGGAGTCCATATGGCGTTGCGTTGTGGAGAGGCCAAGGATGGAATCCATAGAGAGATCTTCCCAAATATTAGATGGCACGGGCAAGGGTGTATAAAGTGTTCTGAGTGGAGCCCTTAGCGGATTGGCATACTGCGCAACGAGCAATGAACTTGGTGACATCACATTTGAGATGAGGCCAAAAATATCGTTCAGCCAAAAGTGAGGTGGTCTTGTCACGTCCCGGGTGCGCTACAAGACCATTTGCGTGAGGACGAGGCGCAGGGAGTGTGTTTGGGATACAGAGTAAAGAGTCTTTAAAGAGATAACCCTCATGGATCATGAAATCACCCGAGCCTATGTGTGCTAAGCACTTAGACCATATTTCTTGAAAATCAACATATGATGGATACAAATCTTTAAGGAATTCGAACCCAATAAGAGAGGAACTCAGAGTCGCTAAGAGGTGGGATCGACGGCTAAGGACATTAGCTACCCAGTTAAGTGTACCCTATTTATGCTTGAAGGTGAAGCTAAACTTTTGGAGAAAGAACGCCCACCTAGCGTGCATTCTATTGACGGACTTCTGGGAATTCAAGTGTTGAAGAGTGGCGTGGTCTGTGTTAAGTATGTGGGCCTGATTTCTAAAGCCCATGTATGATCCATATGATTAGTTTACTATTGTATTCTAATAAGGATTGTATTCTAATAAGGATTGTATTCTAACTGGGATTGTATTCTAATAGGGATTTACTTTCTCTATAAGTATATATATATCTCTCGATGTACAAAAAAAATATATGAGTGTGAGAGTCTTGAATAAGATTGTGTTGGCGGCTGTGGGTTTTCTTCCCTTAGAGGGTTTCCCACATATAAAATTTTGGTGATTTGTTCTCTTTCTCTCTTTTCTTGTTTTACTATTGTCATTACTTTCTGTCAAAATCTTAACAAGTGGTATCAGAGCAAGGTTATTCTCAAGTGGGAGTAATGGCAGAAGAAAGGAAGTTACGGGTTGAGAAGTTCGACGGTTCGAACTTTGGATTTTGGAAGATGCAGATCGAAGACTACCTATATCAGAAGGATCTCTACTTACCGCTCGGTGGCAAGAGCAACAAACCTATAGATATGGATGACAAGGCTTGGGAAATCCTAGATCGAAAGACCTTGGGTGCGATTCACCTTTCACTGTCATCATCGGTAGCCTTCAACATCTCCAAAGAGAAGACCACACAAGATGTGATGAAAGCCCTAACACGGATGTATGAGAAACCATCGGCGTCAAACAAGGTATTCTTAATGAAACGGTTGTTTAATATGAAGAAACCTGAAAGTAGACCTATACAAGAGCATCTGAGTGATTTCAATACAATCACTAGTCAGTTAGAATCTGTGGGTATTATCTTTGATAATGAAGTATTGGCTCTTGTTATTTTGTCGGGTTTACCCGATAGTGGGATGGTCCGGTTATGGTCGTAAGCAACTCATCGTGGTCCAAGATTCGAAATTTGAGGATGTAGTGGGAGTTCTTCTTGATGAAGATACGCGAAGGAGAAACAACTCTTCTGATGATGTTTCTAATAGTGCCCTAAATACTGAGGAACGGGGCAGATCCTCAAAGAGGTCGAATGGCCGAGGAAATGGACGCTCACAATCTAGAAGAGGTCAGCCAAGAGGCCCTCAGATAACTTGCTGGAATTGCAAGAAGAAAGGTCATCTCAAGCGTGACTGTAAAGCACCAAAGAAAAGGGTAGATGAAAACGATAAAGACAGCAACTCGGTGAATGTCTCAAACGAATCAAGTTCAGATGAAGCACTGATCATATGTTGTGACAGTAAAGATGAATCCTGCTGGATACTAGATTTTGGTGCATCGTTTCATGCTACTTCCAACAGAGAATATTTCCTTAATTATGAGAAGGGCAATTTCGGCAAGGTGTACCTTGGTGATGATGAACCCTGTGACATAATCGGTAAAGGAGACGTGCTGATAGGAATGGAAAATGGGACGCAGTTGAGGTTGCAACGAGTTAGACATGTGCCGAAACTTGCTAGAAATCTAATTTCGGTAAGCCAACTTACCATGATGATGCAGTCTTGAGATGAAGTTCACTAAAACATCTTGGAAGATCATAAAAGGTGCCATGGTAGTAGCACATGGTCAGAGAGATGGTACTCTATACAGAGTTCTCAATGAAAACTCCATGAATGTGGCCTCCTCTGAGGTCAGTGCAAAGGTGTGGCATCAACGCCTCGGGCATATGAGTGAGAAGGGAATGAAGGTAATGGTGTCAAAAGGGAAGTTAGATGGACTGTCATGTGTTGATCGTCTCTATGTGAAGGTTGTGTGGTTGGAAAACAAAAAGTTGTCAGTTTTTCTAAAAAGGGCAGAACTCCCAAAACTGAAAAGCTAGAACTTGTGCACACGAACGTTTGGGGTCCTTCACAGGTATCCTCCCTTAATGGCTCTCATTATTACATTACTTTCATTGATGATTCGACTAGAAAGCTCTGGATTTACTTTATGAAAAATAAGTTTCAAGTGTTTGAAATTTTCAAAAAAGTGGAAATGTCTAGTGGAGAACCAGACAGGTCTAAAGCTGAAATGCTTGAGATCAGATAATGGTGGAGAGTACTGTAACAAGGAATTTGATGAGTACTATGCTATGTATGGCATCGAAGAGAAAAGACAAGACTCAAGGACACCACAACAGAATGTATATAGTTGAGCGTATGAACCGAACCATTATGGAACGTGCTAGGAGCATGTTGTTGAGTCCGGGCTACCTAAGCGAGTTTTGGGTGAAAATTCGTGAATACCGCCGCTTATCGATCAACAGAGGACCATCTACCGCAATTGATTGCAGATCGCTCGAGGAGGAATGGACAAAAAGGAAGTAAAACTTTCACACTTAAGAACCTTTGGTTGTATTTCCTATGTCTATATCAATGCTGAAAATAGGTCAAAGCTAGATGCAAAGTCCAAAATGTGCATCTTGCTGGGATATGGAGTTGATAGCTTTGGTTATAGGCTATGGGATCCTGAGAGTAAAAAGGTGATCAGAAGTAAAGATGTCATATTCAATGAGGATGTGTTGTATAAGGATAGGATCAAGAAGAAAGAGGAACCAAAAGGATCAAAGTATCTTGAACTTGACGATATCCCTCCCTATGATCCCTGGTCGAGTGTTATCGAACACATTGATGAACATGAAGTTCAGGAGGAGCCAGTGACACCACCCATTGCACTTCGACGTGAAAGACGAACCATCAATGCTCCAAACCGTTACTCTCCATCCATACACTATCTGTTGCTCACAGATGGTGGTGAACCCAATTACTATGAGGAAGCAATGCAAGTCGAGAATAAGGAAGAATGGAAGAAAGCCATGGATGACGAAATGAAGTCTCTCTACACAAATCAGACTTGGGATTTGGTCAAGCTTCCAACTGGAAAGAAGGCGATTCAGAACAAATGGGTGTACAGACTGAAATAGGAGCAAGATGGTTCTCAGAGGTACAAGGCCGATTGGTAGCAAAAGGTTTCCAACAAAAGGTGTATTGATTTTACCGAGATTTTTTCTCCCGTGGTCAAGATGACTACAATTAGAACTGTTCTAAGTATTGTTCTTTGCAGAGGATCTACATTTAGAACAGTTGGATGTAAAAACTGCCTTTCTTCATGGTGACTTGGTGGAAAATATATACATGCAACAACCACAGGGATATGTAGAGGCTGGTAAGGAGCATCTAGTGTGTAAGTTGCACAAAAGCCTTTATGGTCTGAAACAAGCCCCCAGACAATAGTATTTGAAGTTTGACAAGTTCATGTTAACAATAGGGTACATACGCTGTCATGCAGATCACTGCTGTTATTTCAAGAAATTTGACAATACGTATGTTATTTTGCTCCTATATGTCGATGATATGCTGATTGCAAGTTCCAACATTGAAAAGATTGAAAATTTGAAAAAGCAAATGGCGAAAGAATTTTCAATGAAAGACTTAGGTGCTGTGAAACAAATTTTGGGGCTGAAGATCGAAAGAGATAGAAAGAATAAGTTACTACAACTTTGCCAAAGGGAGTACATATCGAAGGTGCTCAAGAGGTTCAACATGGATTGTGCAAAACCGGTGAGCACACCTTTAGCTGGACATTTCAAAAATCTTTCGAAACAACATAGTCCCAAAACAGAAGAAGAACAAAAGAATATGGAGAACATCCTGTATGCATCGGCAGTGGGTAGCCTTATGTATACCATGGTTTGTACAAGACCCGACATTTCTCATGCAGTGGGAATTGTGAGTAGGTACATGTCTAATCCTGGTTCTTATCATTGGAATGCAGTAAAATGGATTTTAAGGTACCTTGCAGGAACAAAAGATGTGGCACTGTGCTATACAAGTGCAAAAATACAGCTGTGTGGCTTTGTTGATTCAGACATGGCTGGTGACATTGATGGTAGGAAGAGTACTACAGGTTATGTGTTTACTTTTGGAAGTGCAGCAATCTCCTGGGTATCAAGGTTACAAAAGATTGTTGCATTATCTACTACTGAGGCTGAATATGTTGCAGCTGTTGAAGCATGTAAGGAGATGACTTGGTTACAGAGCTTGTTGAGTGAACTGAATCATAAGCAAATGGATTGTCGACTACTAAGTGACAGTCAAAGCGCAATTCATCTGGCAAAGAATTCTGCATTTCACTCAAGGACAAAGCATATCGATGTAAGGTATCATTTCATACGAGCTATGCTTGAAGAAGGATCTTTCAAATTGGAGAAAGTACACACCAACAAAAATTCTGCAGATATGCTCACCAAATCAGTCCCTAAAGAGAAGCTGAAGTTTTGCATAGCTTCTCTTGGTCTTGCTACTTGAAGACGACAAGGCAGCCGCCGCTTGAAGACACTACATGAGAAGGAGATACTACTATACGAGAAAATAATTTTAGAATCGGTCCCAAGTGGGAGATATGTTAAGTATGTGGGCCTGATTTCTAAAGCCCATGTATGATCCATATGATTAGTTTACTATTGTATTCTAATAAGGATTGTATTCTAATAGGGATTGTATTCTAATAAGGATTGTATTCTAATAAAGATTGTATTCTAACTGGGATTGTATTCTAATAGGGATTTACTTTCTCTATAAGTATATATATCTCTCTCTGATGTACAAAAAATATATGAGCTGTGAGAGTCTTGAATAAGATTGTGTTGGCTGCTGTGGGTTTTCTTCCCTTAGAGGGTTTCCCACATATAAAATTCTGGTGATTTGTTCTCTTTCTCTCTTTTCTTGTTTTACTATTGTCATTACTTTCTGTCAAAATCTTAACATGAAGGTGAAGCTAAACTTTTGGAGAAAGAACGCCCACCTAGCGTGCATTCTATTGATGGACTTCTGGGAATTCAAGTGTTGAAGAGTGGCGTGGTCTGTGTAAAGTATGAATTCCCGTTGAATCAAGTATGGCTCCCAATATTGTAGAGCATGTACGACTGCATACAGTTCTTATTCATAGGTAGACCAGTGTTATTGAGAGTCGTTAAGTTACTTGCTGAAGTAGCCAATCAGTTTGCCTGTTTGCATTAGAACAACCCCGACACTAGTGATGGAGGCAACTGTTTCGAGTTCGAAGACTTTGTTGAAGTTGAGAAGATTGAGAATTGGTGCTGAGCAAAGCTATTGTTTGAGAGTATCGAAGCTAGCTTGTTGAGCAAGACCCCAAGTGAATTGGTGTTGCTTCAAACAATCAGTGAGGGGAACGACTATGGAGCTGAAATTGTGAATGAATCATCGATAAAATGTAGCGTGGTTGTGGAAACTTTGGACATTCAAGACATTCTTGGGTGTCGGCCAGTCCTTGATGGCCTGAATTTTGTGTTCGTCAACATGAATGCCCTCATTGCTTGTCAAGAACCCAAGGAATAACAATATGTGTTGATAAAACAAACACTTTTACTGATTAATATAAAGCTTGTTAGTAGGGAGGATGAGGAAGACCTCTTTGAGGTGGACGGGGTGTTCCTCAAGGCTGTGACTAAACACCAGGATGTCATCAAAATAGAGCCCAAATAACAGTCTGGCACGCCTCTCAAACAAACTTGCGAAATACACATTGGCTAAACAAAGTATAATAATTATGGAATAAATATAAATAGATATCCTTAAGCCAATAAATTTAAGTTCACAAGAATATCTATGAAACTATACATGGGTTCCTATTGAGTTAAACTATTAAAACTCTCAAATGGATCAACTAAAGGTAAGTAGGTTTCAAACTACCCAAAGACTTATTTTAATTACAACCTAAGTTTAATAGTTTCAAAATCGAATATACATAATATATATATCAACCCAAGGCTCACATCAAGTGAAGATTCAAGCTCGTTTCTCCCTTGTCTTAATTCTTGCGCACTCGTTGACATACCTATATTGTAAGTGGGATGAGCTAAAAGAACTAACAGAGCCAAATAAGAGAAGAACCATGCTCAAATATTAAATATGCAAGTAATACCTATAAAGCAAAATAAAACTAGCATGCATCTGAAATCAAGATAAGTATTGACAATTTATAGCATGTAGCAATTTCCATAAAAGGTAAGCATTTCATGTTCGATAAATCATTTTAAGCAATGATAAAGAATTTAGGAGTTGTAAAACATAAGAAATCAAGTTTAGCATGTGTAGGGGTTACAATAGAGATACATATGTAGCAATAATATAAATGCAAGTCCATTGTTGTTAAGATTTTGACAGAGAGCAATGACAATAGTAAAATAAGAAAAAAGAGAAAGAGAACAAATCCTTCTCTTTAGGGACTGGCTTGGTGAGCATATCTGCAGGATTTTTGTTGGTGTGTACTTTCTCCAATTTGAAAGATCCTTCTTCAAGCATAGCTCGTATGAAATGATACCTTACATCGATATGCTTTGTCCTTGAGTGAAATGCAGAATTCTTTGCCAGATGAATTGCGCTCTGACTGTCGCTTAGTAGTCGACAATCCGCTTGCTTATGATTCAGTTCACTCAACAAGCTCTGTAACCAAGTCATCTCCTTACACGCCTCAACAGCTGCAAAATATTCAGCCTCAGTAGTAGATAATGCAATAATCTTTTGTAATCTTGATACCCAGGAGATTGTTGCACTTCCAAGAATAAACACAACTTGTAGTACTCTTCCTACCATCAATGTCACCAGCCATGTCTGAATCAACAAAGCCACACAGCTGTATTTTTGCACTTGTATACACAGTGCCACATCTTTTGTTCCTACAAGGTACCTTAAAATCCATTTTACTGCATTCCAATGATAAGAACCAGGATTAGACATGTACCTACTCACAATTCCCACTGCATGAGAAATGTCGAGTCTTGTACAAACCATGGCATACATAAGGCTACCCACTGAAGATGCATACGGGATGTTCTCCATATTCTTTTATTCTTCTTCTGTTTTGGGACTATGTTGTTTCGAAAGGTTTTTGAAATGCCCAGCTAAAGGTGTGCTCACCGGTTTTGCACAATTCATGTTGAACCTCTTGAGCACCTTCAATATGTACTCCCTTTGGCAAAGTTTTAGTAACTTGTTCTTTCTATCTCTTTCGATCTTCAGCCCCAAAATTTGTTTCGAAGCACCTAAGTCTTTCATTGAAAATTCTTTCGCCATTTGCTCTTTCAAATTTTCAATTTTTTCAATGTTGGAACCTGCAATCAGCATATCATCGACATATAGAAGCAAAATAACATACAAATTGTCAAATTTCTTGAAATAACAACAGTGATCTGCATGACAGCGCATGTACCCTATTGTTATCATGAACTTCTCAAACTTCAAATACCATTGTCTGGGGGTTTGTTTCGGACCATAAAGGCTTTTGTGCAACTTACACACTAGATGTTCCTTACCAGCCTCTACATATCCCTGTGGTTGCTGCACGTATATATTTTCCTCCAAGTCACCATGAAGAAAGGCAGGTTTTACATCCAACTGTTATAAATGTAGATCCTCTGCAGTAACAATGCTTAGAACAGTTCTAATTGTAGTCATCTTGACCACAGGAGAAAAAATCTCAATAAAATCAATACCTGCCTTTTGTTGGAAACCTTTTACTACCAGTCTGGTCTTGTACCTCTGGGAACCATCTTGCTCCTGTTTCAGTCTGTACACCCATTTATTCTGAATCGCCTTCTTTCCAGTTGGAAGCTTGACCAAATCCCAAGTCTGATTTGTGTAGAGAGACTTCATTTCGTCATTCATGGCTTTCTTCCATTCTTCCTTATTCTCGACTTGCATTGCTTCCTCATAGTAATTGGGTTCACCACCATCTGTGAGCAACAAATAGTGTATGGATGGAGAGTAATAGTCTGGAGCATTGATGGTTTGTCTTTCACGTCGAAGTGCAATGGGTGGTGTCACTGGCTCCTCCTGAACTTCATGTTCATCAATGTGTTCAGTAACACTCTGATCAGGATCATAGGGAGGGACATCATCAAGTTCAAGATACTTTGATCTTTTTGGTTCCTCTTTCTTCTTGATCCTATCCTCATACAACACATCCTCATTGAATATGACATCTTTACTTTTGATCACCTTTTTACTCTTGGGATCCCATAGACTATAACCAAAACTATCAACTCGATATCCCAGCAAGATGCACATTTTGAACTTTGCATCCAGCTTTGACCTATTTTCAGCATTGATATGGACATAGGAAACACAACCAAAGGTTCTTAAGTGTGAAAGTTTTACTTCCTTTTTTGTCCATTCCTCCTCAGGCAGTCTGCAATCAATTGCGATAGATGGTCTTCTGTTGATCGATAAGCGTATATTCACAAACTTTCACCCAAAACCGCATAGGTAGCCCCAAGACTCAACAACATGCTCCTAGCACGTTCTATAATGGTTCGGTTCATACGCTCGGCCTATACCATTCTGTTGTGGTGTCCTTGGTACTGTCTTTTCTCTTCTGATGCCATACATAGCACAGTACTCATCAAATTCCTTGTTACAGTACTCTCCATCATTATTTGATCTCAAGCATTTCAGCTTTAGACCTGTTTGGTTCTCCACTAGACATTTCCACTTTTTGAAAATTTCAAACACTTGAAACTTATTTTTCATAAAGTAAATCCATAGCTTTCTAGTCGAATCATCAATAAAAGTAATGTAATAACGAGAGCCATTAAGGGAGGATACCTGTGAAGGACCCCAAACGTCTGTGTGCACAAGTTCTAGCTTTTCAGTTTTGGGAGTTCTGCCCTTTTTAGAAAAACTGACAACTTTTTATTTTCCAACCACACAACCTTCACATAGAGACAGATCAACACATGACAGTCCATCTAACTTCCCTTTTGACACCATTAACTTCATTCCATTCTCACTCATATGCCTGAGGCGTTGATGCCACACCTTTGCACTGACCTCAGATGAGGCCATATTCATGGAGTTTTCATTGAGAACTCTGTAGAGAGTACCATCTCTCTGACCATGACACCTTTTATGAGCTTCCAAGATGTTTTAGTGAACTTCATCTCAAGACCTGCATCATCAGTAAGTTGACTTACCGAAATTAGATTTCTAGCAAATTTCGACACATGTCTAACTCGTTGCAACCTCAACTGCGTCCCATTTTCTATTCCTATCAGCACGTCTCCTGTACCGATTATGTCACAGGGTTCATCATCACCAAGGTACACCTTGCCGAAATTCCTTCTCATAATTAAGGAAATATTCTCTGTTAGAAGTAACATGAAACGATGCACCAGAATCTAGTATCCAGTAGGATTCATCTTTACTGTCACAACACATGATCAGTGCTTCATCTAAACTTGATTCGTTTGAGACATTCACCGAGTTGCTGTCTTTGTCGTTTTCATCTGCCCTTTTCTTTGGTGCTTTACAATCGCACTTGAGATGACCTTTTGTAACGACCCAAATTCTCAACGACCCAACTTATGGGTATTTTAGTAATTTCATGATAAAAATATGTTGGGTGTTTGATATGGAAATACAATTCTAAACTTGTCAAATTAAATATGAGTTAGGGAGTAAGTAAAGTTTTATTTTAAATAATTAAGCCCAATTAAGATTATGACCCAAAAGAGCATTTTAGACAAATTGTAAATAGTCACAACCCTAATCCCTAACCCTAATGCTATTTAAGCAAATCAAAGAAAACCCGAGCCCCAATTTTATAAAACACCCACATGGAGAGGAGGAGAACAAGATGAGAGTTCAAGCTCAAGAGATGTACATCCTCACTTCCCTCTTTGATTTCTTTATTGATTATTGAAGATTTGAAGATCAAAGGGTCGATGACGTCGACGTCGGCAAGAACGCGAGGAAAATAGAAAAAAAATAAGAAAGGAAAGATTTGATCTATGTTAGAATGAGATTTTGGAAAGGAGTTTGAGTCAAGGACTCCATTGAAGGCATGGTGAGATTCTAATACTCTCTAGATTTATTGTCTTGATGTTGGTATTGGTAATGAGAGTTGATGATTTACAAAGTTTGTTCAATATTTCTTAGATCTAGTCTTGAAATGGGTTATACAAGTTTTTTTAAGCTTTATGATAACGAGTATTATGGATGAATCAATCTTATTTTCCATAGTTTGATGGTACATGAAAGGGTTTTTCCCATGATTTTAGCAAATTGAACGCGATTGAAGTTTATTGATATGGATTTGACATTTAAGGTTGAGTTGAGATTTAAAAAGGGACTTTGAATCTTTTCTTTGGGAAATAAACTTATTCGATAAATTTGTGGACTTTGACTGAATATTGTCATTTGGGAATTTAAAGTCTAAATTGAGTCTTGTATGGTGATTTAGATATTTTTAATTATAATTAATCGAACGTCTTCGATTTATGTTGGAAAAATTAAGTCTTAGCGGATTTTCCTTGTTTTACATCACCACATTCTTATTTTACTCAAATCATCGATTCTAATTTTAAGTGTCAATTTTAGAGTCGTGAATGACCTTTAGCGAATTCAGCTATAAAATAGGGTGAATCTCTAAGGTCTAGACAATTGATGTTAAAGTTGTATGGTTGTAGATATTTAAAGTAATTATTCTTTCAAATTGTCTAGAATCGTGAGACGGTTCACATCGAGCCCAAACGCGAGAGGATCGAAATTAGGATTCGCGGCGAGTGCAGGTAAGTGGGGAGCTTGCTCAATTATCAAATATGACATGATTATTAGTTATGCTTAGGACTCATAATTTGAATTAAAGACTTGGGATTTATGGGTTGCGTCGTGGTATTGGCTCGAACTACGTATCTATGAAATGTGAATGCACTATTATTCATGACCCCATAATGTGTGGAGTTCCACCGAGGGTCTTATTAGCAAGTAAATCTATAAGAATACCTCAGAATGTTATGGTACCACCGAGGGTCGTTAACACCCCAGGATGTGTGGAGTTTACCACAGAGGGCTTTACTTGACTAATTGAATTCATAAGTATGTCACGTAGGGACATGAGTTGAAGTTACCTTCTCTTGTACTCTTGAGACATAGGGATATGCATCGGTGATGGCTTGGATGATCCTACTGTTGATTTGATGAGACATACGAGAGGGCACATAAGGCCTGTGTGCTAGCTGGTTGTTTTCATCACTTTGAGAGTAGGAGAATAGGTTACCGGATTCTTGCCAATATCTAGTATGCATTGAATGGAACATCGACTTATCGTATTATTATATTTTATAGTACATAATCTCGCGAAACCCCCTCATTTGTATGAAAGTTTGAAATTATAAAATGATTTGTCAATCTCTTTAATGTTATTCATGATTATTGTTGTTACAATTTGTGACTTACGAATCTTATGTCTATGATAGTACTTGATGGTTCATTATAAGTCTATTTTTTATAAAATCCCGCTACCATGCTACTATTTAATGAATCCTTGTTTGTTTTCAAATACATGCTAGACTTTGCATGCTTATTAGGTATTACTTGCATATTTGATGGTTGAGCGGGTTTTCCTCATTACTGAGCTCTGTTGGTTCTTTTAGCTCACCCCACTTACATCTCAGGTATCCACGACAGCGCTAGGTTGAGGCAAGGGAGATACGAGCTTGAAGTCTCCTCTTGATGTGAGTCTTTTGTATATATATATATATAATGTATATTTGATTTTGAAACTATCAACTTGGGGTTAAAATTAAAATAGATCTTTGGGTAGCTTGAATTCTAGTTATCTTTAGGTGATCCATTTCGGAGATTATAATAAAATTGTTTAGTTTAAAGGAGCATGAACAGATGTATAATTTTTATAAATGTTCTGTGAACTTAAATCTATTGGCTTAGTATTTTTTTATATTCTTTTCGCAATTATTATCCTTAGTTTAGCCAATGTGTATTCCGCAAGTTTATTTGTTTAGGCATGCCAGACTGTTATTTGGGTCTGGTTCAGGTATCGGGTCCAAGTGGCAGTCTGGGCCAAGCGACCTGACTCTAGGTCGGGGACAGGTCGTCACAGTTGGTATCAGAGCCTAGGGATTAGAATCTAGGGAAACGATAGGTTAGGGAAACCTATGATGTAGGGCCTTTAAGTTTAAAGGTCAAGTTAAGTCGAACAAATCAGCGGTATGGGACATTGGTTCAAAGTCGACTTAACACGTAATAATGATAAATCTTAGGATGGGATGGAACAAAAGAAACTTGATAAAGATTTAATGTGATGATTATTTGCTACTTTGTATATATAAATGTATCGTTAGATATATAGGTAAATGTCTTTCCTTAATACGTGAAACTTTGGTTCCACGAGTTGGGAATGACAATTAACGATACAAGAAAATTGAAGGGAAGTCCACCGAAGGTTCCACATGCGTTGCAAGGAAGTCTATAACGCTTTGCTGCAAGAATGGTTATGATAGAACGACTAAACTTAGAGTGAAAATTGTATGACGAGATGCGCCTATACTTGATGATAGAGTGGCAAATAAAGATTTAAGCAAAAATCGATAGACTTGAAAGGATAATGACATGCCACGCTAAATACACAAGACGAAATTGTGACGTGGTCACATTTCAGAGAAGTAACTCTGACGCCGAAAACTCTATGTTGGAAAAATTAAGTCTTAGCGGATTTTCCTTGTTTTACATCACCACATTCTTATTTTACTCAAATCATCGATTCTAATTTTAAGTGTCAATTTTAGAGTCGTGAATGACCTTTAGCGAATTTAGCTATAAAATAGGGTGAATCTCTAAGGTCTAGATAATTGATGTTAAAGTTGTATGGTTGTAGATATTTAAAGTAATTATTCTTTCAAATTGTCTAGAATCGTGAGACAGTTCACATCGAGCCCAAACGCGAGAGGATCGAGATTAGGATTCGCGGCGAGTGCAGGTAAGTGGGGAGCTTGCTCAATTATCAAATATGACATGATATTAGTTATGCTTAGGACTCATAATTTGAATTAAAGACTTGGGATTTATGGGTTGCGTCGTGGTATTGACTCGAACCTACGTATCTATGGAATGTGAATGCACTGTTATTCATGACCCCAAAATGTGTGGAGTTCCACCGAGGGTATTATTAGCAAGTAAATCTATAAGAATACCTCAGAATGTTATGGTACCACCGAGGGTCGTTAATACCCCAGGATGTGTGGAGTTTACCACCGAGGGCTTTACTTGACTAATTGAATTCATAAGTATGTCACGTAGGGACATGAGTTGGAGTTACCTTCTCTTGTACTCTTAAGACATAGGAATGTGCATCGGTGATGGCTTGGACGATCCTACTGTTGATTTGATGGGACAAACGAGAGGGCACATAAGTCCTATGTGCTAGCTGGTTGTTTCCATCACTTTGAGAGTAGGAGAATCGGTTACCAGATTCTTGCCAATATCTAGTATGCATTGAATGGAACATCGACTTATCGTATTATTATATTTTATAGTACATAATCTCGTGAAACCCCCTCATTTGTATGAAAGTTTGAAATTATAAAATGATTTGTCAATCTCTTTAATGTTATTCATGATTATTGTTGTTACAATTTGTGACTTACGAATCTTATGTCTATGATAGTACTTGATGGTTCATTATAAGTCTATTTTTTATGAAATCCTGCTACCATACTACTATTTAATGAATCCTTGTTTGTTTTCAAATACATGCTAGACTTTGCATACTTATTAAGTATTATTTGCATATTTGATGGTTGAGCGGGTTTTCCGCATTACTGAGATCCGTTGGTTCTTTTAGCTCACCCCACTTACATCTCAGGCATCCACGACAGCGCTAGGTTGAGGCAAGGGAGAGACGAGCTTGAAGTCTCCTCTTGATGTGAGCCTTTGTATATATATATCATGTATATTTGATTTTGAAACTATCAACTTGGGGTTAAAATTAAAATAGATCTTTGGGTAGCTTGAATCCTAGTTATCTTTAGTTGATCTATTTCGAAGATTATAATAAACTTGTTTAGTTTAAAGGAGCATGAACAGATGTATAATTTTTATAAATGTTCTATGAACTTAAATCTATTGGCTTAGGATATTTTTTTTATATTCTTTTCGCAATTATTATCCTTAGTTTAGTCAATGTGTATTCCGCAGGTTTATTTGTTTAGGCGTGCTAGACTGTTATTTGGGTCTAGTTCAGGTATCGGGTCCAAGTGGCAGTCTGGGTCGGGCGACCCGACCCTAGGTCGGGGGAGAGTCGTCACACCTTTCTTCTTGCAATTCCAGCAAGTAAACTAAGGGCCCCTTGACTGACCCTTCTAGATTGTGAGCATCCATTTCCTCGGCCATTCGACCTCTTTGAGGATCTGCCCCGTTCCTCAGTATTCAGGGCACTATTAGAAACATCATCAGAAGAGTTGTTTCTCCTTCTTGTATCTTCATCAAGAAGAACTCCCACTACATCCTCAAATTTTAGAATACTGGACCCTTGATGAGTTGCTTACAGCCATAACCAGACCATCCCAAGTATCGGGTAAACTCGACAAAATAACAAGAGCCAATACTTCATTATCAAAGATAATACCCACAGATTCTAATTGACTAGTGATGGTATTGAAATTACTCAGATGCTCTTGTATAGGTCTACTTTCGGTTTCTTCATATTAAACAACCATTTCATTAAGAATACCTTGTTTGACGTCGATGGTTTCTCATACATCCGTGTTAGGGTTTTCATCACATCTTGTGTGGTCTTCTCTTTGGAGATGTTGAAGGCTACCGATGATGGCAGTGAAAGGTGAATCGCACCCAAAGCCTTTCGATCCAGGATTTCCCAAGCCTTGTCGTCCATATCTATAGGTTTGTTGTTCTTGCCACCGAGCGGTAAGTAGAGATCCTTCTGATATAGGTAGTCTTCGATCTGCATCTTCCAAAATTTGAAGTTCGAATCATCGAACTTCTCAACCCGTAACTTCCTTTTTTCTATCATTACTCCCAATTGAGAATAACCTTGCTCTGATACAAGTTGTTAAGTGTCACGGCCCAATTTTCTAATCTTGATTAACTTGCTTAATTAGGATCACCGACCCGTGACGTGGGGCCCGCATGAGATGCACACACTAACCGAGGCATGTGGCTGAGGTAAATGTTATATTTTTATTAGTGTATGCCTAGTGTTATGTATGTGTGTAGACTAATTAAGTCAATTTGTTTGCAAACCATAGACGCCGAGTTGACGCAAGAGGGGACCACCTTGGAGTGCGTGCAAGTACGGGTACCTAGTGGAATTACCCAGGATAGTGAGACTAAGCTAAGAAATGGTAATTAATTTTAAATGTACCTTAGCATAAATTAAATTATATCATTAAGTTGAAAAATACAACGTTCAACGTATGGGGAAAATGCTTCGAGTTGCGTGCGAGCCGGGGAACCGAGTAATTGGCACCTTGGAGAGTTTTGTTTTATATTAATATGAATTTCTAAAAGATTAATATGCATTATGGATTTATTAAAATGTATATGGTTCTATGTAATTGAGCAAGTCAAATTAGAATCCTATAGTTGGTTGGAAAATACAACACACATAGACTTACCTCGAGATTCGTGTGAGCACACACTCCCATACACTTGTGTCACACATGTGTGTTACAAGGCTAGATTTTAGTGGAGAGTAGGAGCAAAGGATGGCCACAAGATATCATAGAGATTGGATGGACACATTAGATCAAAATTCCCACTATAAAAACCATCTTTTCTCATACATTGCTTCATAATGCATGTCTTTGGCTAAAAATTCAGAATTGTAGAGAACTCTCTTGCTGGAAAACTTGGGAGATTTAAAGGAGTTTTATAGCACAAATCAAAGGATCAAACACCTCCCATCAAAGAACACTAACTAGGTAACTTTTCTTCCACCTCATGCATTCAAGTTGTTGTATTTTGAGTTCAATCAAAGGGGTTTTATGTGGGGACGATTCTAAAGTGTTTTGATGTAGATTTGATACATTTCTAAACCTTAATTTCAAACAACAAGTTCCATTTTTGGATTTTGTAAGTTTTTGCAAAAAAAATGGAGTTTTCTTATGATTTCGATTTTGGGGATTTTCGAGCTACTAAATGATATTGTATTTTAAAACAAAGTTCATATTTGGATTCTCCATTGAAAAACACTTGGGATTCCAAAAGAGGTTTCGAAAATCAATGGGGATTTGGTTGGATTAAAATTTTCAGTTTTGGGTATGTTCTTGAAGTTCTTGAGTTGTAGTTTACAAATGCATGTTTAATCTTGTTAATTAATGCATATTTTAATTTTAGAAAATCTGGTAAGACATCAACATGGCGTCAACGGGTCGTCGATGGGGCATCGACGCCGGTTAACGCGGCGCGAGCAGCACCAACAAGGTGTTGGTTCGGCCAACATGAGTTGCTGGTCGAACCAGCCACTCCTAATGTGCATTCAGCACAAGCAGGAAAGCTTGTGCTTGAACGCACAAGTTAGGAGGTGATGGTGAAGGCCCAAGCCCATATCATATACATGGACTTGGGCCATCCCAAAAAAAAAAAAAAAAAGTGGCAAAAGCATTCATGTGCGTTCAAGCATGTACATGGGCCAAGTTCATGTACATGGGCCAAGTCCATGTATATGGGATTGGGACCTAAAATGTGTACGGTGGTGGGCTTTTGTTGTGCACAGTCACATTCATGTGCATAAAATGTGGGCCTTTAATGTGTGCCAAAAGCCCACATGCATAGGGACCTATATAAATAATAGTGCTCATATAGAAAAATTATAGAAATTAGCTAGGAATTTAGAAAAAAAAATATAAATAAATAATATAAATATATATATATATATATTTATATATGTGTATACATTTATATATATACACATACACATATATGTATACATACAAATATAATAATAATGATAATAATATAAAATATATCTATGTAATAAAAGTATTAAAAATAAATAAATAATATGAAATGACCTTTCAGGGACTTAGGGGTGTTACGGGATTTTGAGAGCGCTAGTCGGAGTGTCGCGAGGTCGGATAGCCATAGCTATCCTGTGACTTGTAAGTGAAACTGTGGGAACTCTTTACTTTATTTCATTCCAGTCATTTATTAATTTTCAGTCTATTTGTAGACTAGCTAATTTATTTCCCACATCATGCTTTCCTTGTTTCTATTCATATTGAATATCGATATAGCATGATGCCTTGTTTGATATATCATTGACTCCATGCTTCCTTATATGCTAAATGTTTGTCTAGAAATATGACTAATGGATATTTAGAAAATGCATGCTATAGGGTTATTTGTTATGTTGGACTTGTGTTTAATTTCCTTTGGGGCTTTGTAGCCTAACTTGTGTTGAAATCATAGCATTGTAGGATATATATTCTTGAAATCTAAAGTAGGGATTATCTAGTGTCCATTGCACACGAGATGCGCGGATTCACGAGGATTTCAGTCTTTCGGGGTCTCCTAAGCACTCGCCACTACACTTGGGCGGCACACGTGGCATGGGCCACGGGGTTGTCGGCAAGTATAAATGATTTATATACGCAGAGCGCAGCTCCGCCACTTGTGGTTATTAAGAAAAAAAGAGAGATTATTATTATATGTTGAGCACAGCTCCATACAGTAGTGGAAAAGGCTAGGTGATAGTTCTCACCGCCGATCGGACGTAGATCATCTCGACTTAGCCTGTGTCAGTTATGTGTATCTATTAACGTTGGTATTTACTTGCATTATTTATTCAGCATTTCTTCAGCTACATATGCTTTTAAATACCTCTTGTTAAATTGAAAATGTAGTATTAGAATTCCCCAGTTATCACTTAAATATCACTATACTCACCGTCTAGTTTGTGACGGTGGGTGTAGGTCCATCGAGCAGCACCAGGACGGGCAAGGAGAAAATCGGTGACTACCTCTAAGCTTCGAGCGTGTAGCTGCCCGTACATGTAGGGTACTTTTTGTATTATGTTTACTTATGTCTTTATCTTTTGGGATGTTATTGGGATGAGCGTTAGATTACCCGACTTTTGGCTTTCACTTTGTTATATATATGTTCGCCGTTATATGCATATATATATATGGTGATTGTTATTTCCTGGTTTCCACACTTATAATTATAAGATTTACTTCCACCAAAATATTTAAGAATTCCGCATTAAATTTGTAAAGACTTCCGCTAATTAAATTAATTGTTAAATATAAAGAAAAATAGGTAGTAAAGGCTGACTAATTCGTAATTGGGTCCTATGTCGTGATTAGGGTTTAATTACAGGATTAGGCCGGGCGGTGCCCTAGATTAGAAGAGGGGTCGTCACAGTTGGTATCAGAGCTTAGGCTTTAGAACCTTAGGGACAAAGCATAGTGTTGAATAAGGATTTTGATACCAATTTCTTGATTGGTATCAAAGATCATTTATCAAGGAGTAAAGCATAAATTTGAATAAAATACACACCCTAGAAGTGGAAACCAGATGAACCTTGCCTAGGAATTATTTTGTTGGGAATTGAGTGAAAGTGAGTTGGGAATTTGTATATATATATGCTATCTTTTTCAATATGTATACGTATATACGTGGTAGACTTCGTAATAGTTGATAGGAAATCGTTATCCACATGCAGACGACGATGACGGATGCACGCGAGACAGGCGATGTGGGTGCTAGTAGTAGTCAGCCTCCTACTACATCAGACGACGACTATCAGAGGTTGGCGGATCAAGTAGCGGCACAGGGACAACAGATGGTTGATTTCATGACCTTCATGACAGCACAGGTCACCGCACTTACTCGTGTTGTCGCCGCTACTCCTGCGACTACTACACTTCCAACGACCGGACCTACTACTGCACCATCCACCATTCCAGTGACTGCGTCCGTACCAGACACTCCTATTATTCAGGGCACGGTAGCGACGACGACTCTTCCGGTGGTGACCGTTTCGACGGCAGAGGTAGCAGTGATGACTCCGACTCCCATACCCACACCTTCAGGCTCATCAGTAGGGATTCAACTGGTGAAGGATTTTCTCCGCCTTCAGCCAGTGTACTTTGACGGGGAAAGAAACTTTGAGAAGATTGAAGGATGGATATTATCACAGGAGAAGCTACATCGAATTTTGGGGATCGAGGATAGATTACTCCCAGATTTGTCGTCTTATACACTTCAGAGGGACGCCGACGTCTGGTGGCATACCACCATAGCTACCGATGGAGATTTTGAGTCATGGACGGCCTTTAAGGCCAAGTTTTATCAGCAGTACTTCCCTCCTGCAGTCATGATGAGGTTGAGGAGAGAGTTTATGAGTTTGAGGCAGAGAGCAGATGAGTCAGTTATGGAGTACCGAGACAGATACGGGTACCTGAGGCAGTTTGCGGGGGATTTGGTCCGAGATGAGTTGGGAGATGTGTATCATTTTGGGGCAGGTCTGAGAGCAGACATTGGCTATCACGTAATCAGCACGGGCGCTAGGACACTCACCGAGATATACGAGCGTGCACTTTCCCACGAGACCTACTACCTTGGTGTAATAGCTGACAGGGCAGGCTTAGGGCAGAGATTGACATTAGAGCAGACCGCATATTTCGAGAAGAGGCGGCGGAGTGGCAAGGCACCCAGGACATGGGATAGAGGCTTCCATGGATCGGGGGTGACTTCACGTTTCACATCGTTGGTACCTCAAGTGTCTTATGTCGCGTCAGCACAGAGCTCAGGGAGAGGACGTTCCTTACCATCACCATCGATTAGGCCAGCATTACCAGCGCTAGAGAGACTTACTCTTCCGACACCATCAGCACCACGACAGTATCAGCAACAGTGTGGTAGAGGCCGAGGCAGGGGTAGAGGCCGATAGGGACCCCGTCAGGGACAGAGACAGACTCCAGTTCAGGGGACGCCACGATCGGTCGGCGCAACAGGTTTCATGTTATAGGTGCAGACAGGTGGGACATTTGGTGAGGGAGTGTCCACAGCCAACAACAGTGTATCCACCACAGAGTCGAAAGACAGCTCACATGGTGGCACAGCCGGATACTAACGCTACGCGGAGTCTCATCGAGGGTACGATTTCTATCCCTGGTAGAGAGTCTTATGTTTTATTTGATTCGGGTTCCACTATTTCCTTCATTTCTGGACGCATGTTAGGCATACTAGGACAGACACCGATTAGGCTTGGAGTACATTTGATATTGAGCACCGCCGCCGGAGATAGGGTTTACCCTAATAATCTAGTGGAGAGAGTTCCAGTAGAGATTAGTGGGATAGAGTTACCCGCCGACTTTAGAGTCCTTGAGATGTTAGAGTTCGACGCTCTCTTCGGGATGGACTGGTTATCAACATACCATGCTCACATAGATTGTTTTAGTAAGTCTGTCGTATTTGAGATTCCAGGATGTCCGATGTTCGTACACCGAGGTAGTACACTGAGAGTCGATACCACGAGAGGTAGATTGGCGACTAATGAGGAGATGGAGACTCTAGTAGCCTTGTATACTATAGCAGAGAGTCAGGGACCCCGACTTGAGGATATACCGATCGTTGGAGAGTTTGTTGACGTCTTTCCTGAGGAGTTGCCAGGACTACCGCCGCCGCGAGAGGTAGACTTCATCATCGAGTTAGTACCAGGCACCAAACCGATCGCAATACCACCTTACCACATGGCCCCGAAGGAGCTAGAGGAGTTGAGGGCTCAGCTTAAGGACATGGGGGAGAAGGGATTCATCACACCTTCCATGTCGCCGTGGGGAACGCCAGTACTTTTTGTGAAAAAGAAGGATGGTAGTCTACGACTGTGCATCGACTACAGGCATTTGAATAAGGTTACAATCAAGAACAAGTACCCGCTACCGAGGATTGATGATTTGTTTGAGCAGCTGAGAGGAGCATAGTTCTTCTCCAAGATAGACCTGAGATCAGGGTATCATCAGCTTAGGATCGGGATGAGGACCAGTCTAAGATAGCGTTCCGCACCAGATATGGACACTACCAGTTTACGGTTATGCCATTCGGGCTGACCAACACCCCCGCCGTGTTTATGGACCTTATGCACCGAGTATTCAAGCCATTTCTTGACCAGTTCGTAGTAGTCTTCATCGACGACATTCTGATCTATTCGAGGACACGGGAGGATCACGAGCAGCACCTCAGGGAGACGTTGCAGATGTTGAGGAAGCACCGTTTATATGCCAAGTTCAGCAAGTGTGAATTTTGGCTTTTAGAAGTCAAGTTTTTGGGTCACGTTGTTGGAGCAACGGGGATTGCCGTAGATCCGGCCAAGATCCAGACGATTATGGACTGGTCGGCACTGACGTCAGTGACGGAGATCAGGAGTTTTCTAGGGTTAGTAGGCTACTACCGTAGGTTCGTGAAGGATTTTTCTAAGATTGTTTCGCCGATGATTAGACTGACACAAAAGGACGTCGTGTATGATTGGACAGAGGAATGCGAGAACGCATTTGAGCAGTTGAAGAGGTTGTTGACGACCGCACCAGTATTGACACTGCCTAAAGTTGGACAGGGATTCCTAGTATACACTGATGCTTCACACACGGGACTTGTATGCGTGTTGATGCAGGATAGCGGAGTTGTGGCTTATGCTTCGAGACAGCTGAAGATACATGAGAAGAACTACCCGACGCATGACCTTGAGTTAACAGCAGTCGTATTTGCGCTGAAGGTGTGGAGACACCTCTTGTATGGAGAGAGATTCACACTTTTCACTGATCACAAGAGTCTGAAGTATCTCTTCACACAGAAGGAACTGAATATGAGACAGCGCAGGTGGTTAGAATTCTTGAAGGACTATGACTTTTCCTTGGAATATCACCCAGGAAAAGCGAATGTAGTCGCCGACGCACTGAGTAGGAGACCGACCAGAGACGCCGAGGTTGTCAGATGTCATATGATGCACGAGTATGGGTTACTTGAGGCAGCGATGACAGTAGGTTAGTCAGACGTTCCTATCGATACCCAGACTGAGATCTGTGCACAGACGAGAGTACATACTGTGTCTACACAGAGTGTGTTAGAGGGTCAGAGGACTGACAGGTTATACCAGCAATTCAGTGAGTTAGTGCGGAGTTTAGATTGCGTTGATTGGATAGAGACATCTGATCAGTGTCTGAGATTCAGGGGCAAATTGTGGATACCCGAGATGCCAGAGCTGAGAGAGGAAATTCTTCAGGATTCATACCATTCCCGATTTACTGTTCATCCAGGCAGGACGAAGATGTATCACAACATGAAGAGACATTTCTGGTGGCCTGGGATGAAAGCGGATGTGTTAGAGTTTATCAGGAATTGTGAGATTTGTCAGCAAGTGAAGGCAGAGCATCGTAGACCTGAAGGACTGTTACAACCATTGCCCATTCGAGATGGAAATGGGAAGACATCGCCATGGACTTCATCAGAGGGTTGCCGAGGACAACCAAGAAACATGATTCCATTTGGGTGATAGTTGACAGACTTACAAAGTCTGCTCATTTTCTCGCCGATTAAACGCGCACTACACGTTTGATCAGCTGAGTATACTTTTCAAGAGGGAGATCATTAGGCTGCATGGGGTACCGTTGACCATCACATCAGATAGAGATGCTACGTATACTTCAAGGATGTGGCAGAGTATGCAAGAGCGTATGGTATGCGCGCCTACAGTTCAGCACAACTTTCCATCCTCAGACTGACGGACAGACAGAGAGACTGAATCAGTTCTAGAAGACATGTTGCGGGCCTGTGTGTTAGAGTTCGGTGGATCTTAGGAGGAATACCTACCATTGTGTGAGTTTGCGTACAACAACAGTTATCAGGCTAGCATTGAGATGGCACCATTTGAGGCTTTATATGGCAGACCGTGTCGCTCACCCTCGTGTTGGGCTGAGCCAGAGGACAGAGTGGCAGTAGGACCTGAAATTGTTGTTGATCACACCGAAAAGGTACGAAAAATTTGACTGAAACTCAAAGCAGCCCAAGAGAGACAAAAAAAGTATGCAGACAAGTACCACAGTGATCTCACTTATTCCGAGGGAGCCTACGTCTATCTTAAGGTCTCCCCTCGGAAGGGTTTGCAGAGATTTGGCGTGAAGGGCAAGCTTGCACCGCGTTTCATCGGGCCAGTCATTTATTAATTTTCAGTCTATTTGTAGACTAGCTAATTTATTTCCCACATCATGTTTTCCTTGTTTCTATTCATATTGAATATCGATATAGATGATGCCTTGTTTGATATATCATTGACTCCATGCTTCCTTATATGCTAAATGTTTGTCTAGAAATATGGCTAATGGATATTTAGAAAATGCATGTTATAGGGTTATCTATTATGTTGGACTTGTGTTCTATTTCTTTTGGGGCTTTGTAGCCTAACTTATGTTGAAATCATAGCATTGTAGGATATATATTCTTGAAATCTAAAGTAGGGATTATCTAGTGTCCATTGCACACGAGATGCGCGGATTCACGAGGATTTCGGTCTTTCGGGGTCTCTGGCACTCGCCACTACACTTGGGCGGCACACGTGGCATGGGCCACGGGGTTGTCGGCAAGTATAAATGATTTATATACGCAGAGCACAGCTCCGCCACTTGTGGTTATTAGGAAAAAAAGAGAGATTATTATTATATGTTGAGCACAGCTCCATACAGTAGTGGAAAAGGCTAGGTGATAGTTCTCACCGCCGATCGGACGTAGATCATCTCGACTTAGCCTGTGTCAGTTATGTGTATCTATTAACGTTGGTATTTACTTGCATTATTTATTCATCATTTCTTCAGCTACATATGCTTTTAAATACCTCTTGTTAAATTGGAAATGTAGTATTAGAATTCCCCAGTTATCACTTAAATATCACTATGCTCACCGTCTAGTTTGTGACGGTGGGTGTAGGTCTATCGAGCAGCACCAGGCCGGGCAAGGAGAAGATCGGCGACTACCTCTGAGCTCCTAGCGCGTAGCTGCCCGTACATGTAGGGTACTTTTTGTATTATGTTTACTTATGTCTTTATCTTTTGAGATGTTATTGGGATGAGCGTTAGATTACCCGATTTTTGGCTTTCACTTTGTTATATATATGTTCGCCGTTATATGCATATATATATGGTGATTATTATTTCCTGGTTTCCACACTTATAATTATAAGATTTACTTCCACTAAAATATTTAAGAATTCCGCATTAAATTTGTAAAGACTTCAGCTAATTAAATTAATTGTTAAATATAAAGAAAAATAGGTAGTAAAGGCTGACTAATTCGTAATTGGGTCCAATGTGTCGTGATTAGGGTTTAATTACGGGATTAGGCCGGACGGTGCCCTAGATTAGAAGAGGGGCCGTCACATTAAGATTTTGACAGAGAACAATGACAATAGTAAAACAAGAAAAAAGAGAAAGAGAACAAATCACCAAGGATTTTATATGTGGGAAACCCTCTAAGGGAAGAAAACCCACAGCCGCCAACACAATCTTATTCACGATTCTCACAACTCACACTTTTTACATCAGAAAGAGATATATATATTTATAAAGAAAGTAAATCCCTATTAGAATACAATAGTAAATTAATCAGGCCCACATACATAACAATTGTTCCATTTGTCATTGCCTTCCCTTGATGACCAATCATCAAAATATAATAAATGTGCGTGGGTGACTTAATTCCACCGTGTTTCCACGACTCCTCAAGTGGCCCGAAAGACTTAGTTCCATTGTGCATCTACAACTTCCCAAAAGGCCCTTGCAATGGGTGACTTGGTTCCACCATTAGATACGGCTCCCCAAGAGGCCCTTAAGCATGTAAGGTGACTTGATTCAACATATGTCTATGGCTCCCCAAGAGGCCTTACATGAAGTCAAACAAGGTAGGCAACAACCCCATCCCAAGTCCTTTAGTTAAAATCGTGATTCTAAATATACTAGTTGCAAGCCACATTTGATAGATGAATGAAGCTCCCACTTACCTGAACTCGTCGCGAATCCTAATCTCGATCCTGTCACACTAGGGCTCGATGTGAACCTTTACGTGGAACTTCTTTGATCTTTTTGACTTCTCAAAACTTATTCTCACCATTCCAAGCTTTCCTCTCTTAATCTCCGTTCTTTTTTTCAAATTGTGTAGAACAACAAAATGGTTGCTAGGGTTACTCAATCTCTCCTTTTATAGGCTAGGATTTGGTTAGGGTTTATACATCCTTTTGTGTTAAAGACTAAAGTGCCCTCCCACTTAGGCCTGAAGTCTAACTCCCTATTTAATAAGTTTTGGGCTCGTTTTCATTAGTTTAACTTAATTAGCCTTTTAACCAGTAAAGTTCCTACAAATCTTTCCCGAATTAATGGGATCTCATAAATTTGAAGATCTTGCCCCTTTTGATTAGGAAAGTTCCCACAAATCTTTCCTTAATTAATAGGATCTCATAAATTTGGAGATCTCGCCCATTTTTATAATTTCTTCGTGTTTAAGAAACATTTTTTAAATCTTTGTTCACTTGTGAGTTTCCTTAATGAGAACGGGTGTATATTTTTGAAATCTCTTCAAACCACGTAAAATGTGCATCTCGAGATGTAAAATATTATACTATATAACTAATAATCCAATCCAAAGAAAATCCAACACACATTTAGTATTTAAATTACTAAATTGCCCCTAAGTTGGATCGGGGAAGATTCAGGTCGTTACAACATCCTCAATTTTAAGAACTTTCATCCTCGAAAGTAAAAGTAAAATACATCTGCAGTTTGGTGTGTCTGTCCGTTAACGGTTTCTTCTACGACCCATCCTTTAACTGGTGCAATTTTTACCTACGTATTCTGCCTATACCCCACGTGTATTAAAGATTTACTCCTGACTTAAATATATTTCATTATTTTTTTTATTTTCACGTTGCAAACTAAAATTCATAAAGCCAACCTCATGTAGGTCATCAATAGAGCTATCATAATTAGCTACATGTCAATTTCTAATATCGTTACGCATTTTTGTGCTATTCCTCTATAATCTCCACCGAAGTCGCAAGGTGCAATCGAGTCATCTAGACAACAAGTGAAAGAACAATATTGAGATGCCATATGGTGTATATCTGTGTCGAAAAGAAAATATATCTATGCCCATCTGGCAATAAAAACCATACCACCACCTGGTAGCAGGAACATGGATAGCTATTTGCTATAATATGAATACTAGTACACCATCTCTGTTAACATCTTAGTTACATATATCAAATAACGACTCATCATATCCTTGCGACTTATCTGTGAAGGTTACAATTAGGCAGATATAGTATTCCGTTACTGAAATAATACCTTAATATTATTGTCATCATACATTTATCGACGTTTATTATTGTAGGTTCAGAATTCAAATCAACTCTTGACCAACGGTCCGCCTCGTAAATCCTTTGTCACCTTTGACTGTTAAATTATGCAATAAGTTTTCACCTTTGTAATTTTGTGGAGTATTCATTATCGTCGTTGTCCCGAAGCGACTTTAGGTACTCATTTATATTCACTTATTACTTCATCATCTTTATTTTACAACATGGTCTTCTATTGCAATAACTCAAATTTTCAGAGACTTTTTGCATTGTGTCCTCATATCGATTAACTCTCATGATCCTGGGTGAGCGTTTTAAATTTCTCCTAGACTAGTCTGGTTCACATTTAGTACACTAATGCCTCTTGTCATTCTTTTGATCTATCTCTTAGCTCTCATTGCTTGGTTAGAACTTCTCTCACTGAGAACTAAGGGCGATTTAACTTTCATGTTTTAAATTTAACTTCCACGTCGTTTTCTAAGATTATACAACTTATATCACCAGTATTGTCATTAAGAACTCGTATCTCACTACGACTCATTCATTTCAAATTTATTATTCATCCTCAACCTCTCAATTCGTTACTCATATGTGTTGATACTATCGTACTTTTATTTGTTTGTAGGGTACTCCATGAGTAAAGTACACAATGGGTACTTAGGCGAGCATTCTTGCACATCATTCAGTTTAAAGTTATGGTTCAATGATACCCAAACTCACTTTTATACACGCTTCGAGAATTATCTGCAATATTTAGCTTATGGTTTTCTTGTTTCACATCCAACACAAAGTCATTCATAATGTTCTTCCTCTTCTCTCAGTTCAGTGATTCTTGAATCTAAGAACATTATGTCAATTTCTCATAAAAATAAATCAAAGTGACCTCATACGTAAGGTTCATTTTACAAACTCACTCTTATCAGTATAACTCTTGAGTTTGATTCCCTAATCACTAATGATTTCAGTCTTAGATTTTCACATGGTCAATATTATTTACCTAATAATTTTATTTTCAAGCTCATGCTCTTGATTCATCAAGTATCCTACAACAAACATTCGTTCCTTTACACTTAGCGTTTAAGTAATCCAATCATGACTCTGTTAAGCCACTCATATGTACTCCATATTTAGGCAAACCTTTATGCCATATAAATTACTTATGTTTTTTGCTACTTGTTAAGGCGTCAAACTTGATTGTCCATTCATTATCACCACGTTTTGATATCCTCAACACTTGATCATTTGCAAATCTATTGTTATCTTTGCATCTCAAATTCTCTTACACCATCAAATTAGGGCTTTCACTTTTAGACTTATACTAAACTCTCAGGCTTCTAAGTGTAAACAACACATTTTGTTTAATAATTATTAACGGTGTGAAGTTTAGAAGATTTCATCTCCATTCATATATTCATGTGTTATAGCTAGGTTTAAGGTATTTCCTCATCATCCCTAATTATTGTATCGTGCGTATAACACAGTATAAATTTTATTGGGGGTCGATCATAAACTAGGATCTCCAATTTTAATTGTCAACCTATCATTGGTCCAATCCTTTTCCTTTCCCCAAACCATCTAGTTCGGTAGTTCAAATTCTTACTGTAACCTTCACTTTATCGAGATGTTACTAGTTTTCTCTCACAAATGATTTTCATAATCTCTTGTGACGTCAGCATTTTGATTTGAAATCTTAAGTTTTTTGATAGGGTACTTCTCCTTGTAAGTCCCTATAGCTGCGAATAACTATCGTAATAATGTTATCCCCCCTTACATTAGTAACTTTTATAACACCAATTTACTCATTCATTTTTTCATGAATCGATCCTATTTTAGGATCCCCGATTTTAAGAATTACGTCATTATTTACTTAGGTTATATGAAAATCGTTCATCTGTTTATTCTTTAACGTTATCTTCCCTTTGACGTTTTCCTACCAAATTAGGTTAGGTCCCACTTGACTCAAGGTCATTAGTTCAAGATAGCTTACTCGGATTGGCTCATACGGTAATGGGAAGGTTATGTTGGAACTGGGAATGAAGTCAATTTGGTGTTGGATGGATCGCATTGGAGGTAGCTGATTAGGTAGGTCAGAGGGTGAAACATCTATAAACTCATCAAGGAGGTGTTGGACAACGGGGTTAGGTGAAGTGGTGTTGGTAAGGGTTTCTTTGCAAAATAGGACATACAATGTTTTGTTGGTGTTGATGAGGTATGTGAAAGCAGGATCGACAATTGTAATTAATTGTGGAGTTTGTTGGGGAGGTTGTGGAGGTGGTGTAGAGGGTGATCAGGGAAGGAGAGAACACGTTTGGAATACCAATTGAAGGCGTAAGTGTTCTCATGGCCACGGTGAATGGTGCGGACGTCATATTGCCAAGGGCGCCCGAGCAAGAGATGACAAGCATCCATTTCAACAACATCACTGTGACGGCCCCAAATTCCCAATGCATTTGGGTACGCCCGGCCTAAACTCGTGCAGGTCCCGAGTCAGTTCTCGGCGAACCTGACGAGTCTAGTCAGCCTCAAATCATCAAAATTTCAACATTTATAAAAGAGTTATTGCAAATTATAACATAGCGGAAGCAATTTAGATATAAATCAATTATTGGGAAATAACTCAATAAAAGGAAAGTCAGGAAATCTATATATGTGGAAACCCCGAATATTAATATACCTCAAACGAAAACCAAATAAAATCTTACATGATATCAAATACCTATGATTTCAAGTTCAAACCAACTTTTCGTAGCCTAAGGTGCTCAAATTCAATCGCAAATCCTCACGAAAGTCTCCTAAGCAAGGTCCTTTACACTTCGATTTCTCGGATAAATCTGCACCCACCGTCACAAACTAGACGGTGAGTAACTGAGAGAAAATTTAAAGTAATACCAGCAGAAGATAACAATAATTCATGAACATCAAATGAAGCAATATAAATATCTTACAAAAATTAAAGACAGGCAATATAACAAGATAAATGTGCATGATAAACATACTATCAGATATCAATCGAAAACATATGTGTTCTAAGAAAACAAGCGAGGCAGTGAGTGGTCACATCACAGCATACGGAAAGAGGATGCTAGCTCTTTCCTGGCAATGTCGCAACACTCGCGCAGCATCAGAGGGACACAGGCGTCCGAGCGTACGGAAAGAGGACACTGGCTCTTCCCGGGCAATGTTACGGCACTAGCACAGCTTGATACAAGAGGGACACAGGCCTCAAGTATCACATCGACCCACTCACGCCAAGAACACACATACCAAGGAAACAACAAGATAGGAACATCGACAACGACAATCAATAAGAATCAATGATCGAAAATGAATTACATGCAATGTTCTTACTGGCTTACAATCGTACACGAGTTTTAGGGCAAGTGCACTTACCTGAGCTATCGCGGCCCGTGTGACAACTCCGAGATTCTAACGCATCTCCCGTGATTTTCCGATTACCTAATAATGGTTTAAATCTTGAATCTTAGTGTAAGATTTAGCATTAAATCACAAGTTGATTTGTACGGGTTTGTATCATTTGTTAGGCTCTAGTTGAACTCAAATATGTGAGTCATTTTATATTGGTAATGTTGGGCCCTTATTGGACCCTGACCCAAGCTCATTTACATCACTTTATTTTATTCGTAAAGTGTCCATACTTCTCCTTTATTATTATTTTTATTTTATTTTTATTTGCACACACACACATGATATGACCACCTCACAACTAAGTACACCCCACTGTGAGGTGCACACAACACCTCACTGTTGTGTGCACCCCACTGCCATATTCGTTTTATCACGCACCCAAACTGTGGGTGCACATGCATATATATACAAGTAATCATATACATTTACCCACTCACACATGGTACACCCCACATCCAATAGGGGGTGTACAGTTTCATCCCGCACCCCAACAGTGGGGTGCACTGTGTTACACACCCCAAACTGTGGGGTGTTCATGCACCCACGTACTCACACGTTCACACAACGTCATGCACACCGGTTCTCATCACTAAGGAGGACAGCAGCGGCGGTACCCCCAGTCGGTCATGACTGAGGACAGCCACACCATTCACGGTGTCAGTATACCGGTGGAGGCGCTGCACAGGCCGAGGGGGTGAAGAAGAGAGACGTCATGAGGTGAGTGAAGGGGAGCGAGAGAGAAAGCAGCCAAGAGAGGAGGGAGGGGTGCATACCTCGGGTGAGCTCGCCTTCGCTTTTTTTTTTTCGAGCTGGTGTGACCTCCTCGACGGCGGCGGCAGCGGTGACAGCGGAGAGGAGGGTGAGGTCGTGAGTGAGTGAGAGAGAGGAGAGTGACGTGAGTGAGAGAGAGGTGGAGAGGGAGACCGTGAGGATGAGAGGGATGCCGTGAGAGTGGCGGCAAAGAGAGGCCGAGAGAGAGGGAAGCCGAGGAGTCGAGAGGGAGAGGGGGAGAAAAGAGGGCGGCGGTAGGGGTAGAAGAAGGTGAGAAATGTGTTTAGGGTTTTTTTTTTTGCATATATATATATATATATATATATATGTAACAATGTGTATTTACCCTTTTGCCCCTTTAAGTTACTTTTTACCCAATTCAAACAATTGCCCTTGTTGGTCATTCACTTCATCATCCTAATTCAAACCACATACAAATCTCAATGCCAATCTCATGGTCTCCTTATCAAGTAGTGTCACATTAACAATCCTACACATTTGTCTATTTGTTATGTACTTAACCAATGCCCGTATTTTCCAACAATTTTCTCCGACTTGTGACATGCATATTTTTATCTGTCCCCCACAAATAAATGTCTAAATTATTACAAAATTCCTTATTTAAGTTTTTCACTGTATTCTCTCCCCCGGTTACCTAGGCGGAAACTCACTCACATTGACAATTTCCTGAACGGCCCGTGACACACATTTAAACTATAATACTATTACACACATCAAAGAATCATAAAATTACTTCGGTGTCGACTCCCGAAGTTCGAAATACTGTCTAGTATTCACGTAGCCGGGTCAAAATTCTGACAAGTGTAACGTAAGTCAATTAGAAATTTGGGGTTGTTACAGTCTTCCCCACTTATTAGGATTTCGTCCCCGAAATTTACCTAATAAGTAAACTAAACAAACGACTTTACCGTTCCTCTTCACAAATTTTAAAGAGAGCGATAAAACTTCGAGTGAGTCATTTCTTGACTCCGAATCGCTCGTGACCCTTCAGTGGAGAGACCCTCAGATATTTATAGTCTCCCCAAATCATACTGAAACTCATCGTGATACTCGTCAAGTATTTCTTCTGCCACGCCTGGGCACTCTTAAATCTCGAGTCATCTATCCACAACTATCCAGATGCTATCGTGACCACGAGGAGATTGGAGCAACCACTAACGAAATCCATATCAATATGTACCCAATTCCATCGAGAAATAGGTGGGGCTGTAGTAGTCCTCTAGGTCGTCGATGCTCGGCCTCTACGCGCTGGCATGTCACACGCTCGAACAACTCCGACACCTCGGAAGTCATCCCTGGCCACCAAAAGAATGTCGCATATCGGCTCACATCTTAGGTCGACCCGGATACAACCAAACTGGAACGGTGAATCTCCTGAAGTACCTCGTCACACGCATCAGCCACAATGGGAATCCCAGTCGCCCGCAGTACCTCTAACATGAGTCTGTCAACCGACTCGTCTGGGCAATCGAAACTATCCACCATCTCACTGCACCGCTGGTATGACGCATCGTCTTGCTGTCCCTCGCGCACAATGCTAAATGAGACGATCTACAACCTCATTTGACCACGTATCTAGGTACTGGTAGTCTTCGACACGTCCGCTGAACTCATCAACTCGGCTGCCTCACGTAAACCACGCTCGTAGGTTCTTTGACACACAACTACCTCCGCATCCAATCCTTTACGGCGCAACACATCAGCAACAACGTTGGTCTTCTCGAAATGCTATGCAAAACGAAAAGTTGTAATCCTTCACAAACTTAGGCCAAGGCTTTTGTGTCAGGTTCAGCTCCCTCTGAATGAATAGGTGTTTCAAACTCTCAGGATCATTACGTAACTCGAACAAACATCGTACCAGTAACTTTTTCATATCTTCAGCGCGAACACGATTGCAGTTCACTCCAGGTTGTGGGTTGATCAGTTCTTCTCGCAATTTTCAGATACTCGAATGTATAAGCTGTTGGACTAAGTGATTAGTCACTCTAACTCCGACCGAGATTTTGATGGAAACAAACAAGGTGCTAATGTACTAATTAATATCAAGTGTATTTCAGTTTTTGTTAAAGGATGCAAAACAACACATCACGGGTATTCAAGCCATACAAGTTCAAAACCCGGCATTCGTGAAGGAATGAAGATGGAAGACCACATTGCAATTTGTAATTTCGATGTAAGGTATCAAATTCTTTCACGCAAGCCAAATGCATTAGTTCATGCATATCAAGTCTTAAAACCAATTTTCAAAAGTCATGAAGTAACTTGGAATTTCAAAATGAAATTTAACACATAACTAGGTCCACGAGTTTAAAACAATGTGAGATTATGTGTTAATGATTATTTGCATTTTGGAGATCATTGTTGAAGTTTTCAAGACTGAAAAACTTGTTTTTAAAAGGTTTTTGAAAAGAAAAACTGCAAGTTTGCAGAAAAGCCCCTCGCATGTTATGAAATCGTGATTTTTCGTTTTCGGGGTTTGTAAAAATATTCGGACCATCCAATTAGGCTTAATGACCCATAATAAACGTGTATAACATGTTATATTAGGGTTGGTTAGGTCCCGGACGTGTTTAAGGGTCGCTAACACAAAGGGATAAAATAATTATTTTGAGCTCCCTGTTAGTTAGCGCGCTAATATCGCCATTAGCGCGCTAAGTGCGAGTTAGCGCGCTAGGTCTCGTATTAGCGCGCTAATTAATTGCCCTCCCGATGACTTTTTTAAAAAGCTGGAAAACGAACGTTAATTTGAATTTTTGATGGATTTTGGACCCTTGGATCCCTACAACGGTCACAAACAGTCAAGATGGGATACCTAACCCTATAAAATCATCAAGAACATGGTTTTCTCACAACAAGGAACAAACACACTCAAAAGCTCAAAAGATTCAAAAAGAAACACTTTGATTTTTGTGAATGAGACAAAAGGAGATTCTTGAGGCTTTCTACAAGCACAAAAATCCAGCACTTTGAAGCATTCAAAGAGTACAAAAATCTCCTCAAAGCTGGTCTCTTTTGTCATCTTCTTGGTTGTAAGCAAGTCCTTGTTCTAGATTCTTTTTCTTGAGCTTAATCTACATAGCTTTGTGTGTTTTGAATCAAGATCAGTTTGTTGTGTGTTTTAACACCATTATCTTGGGTTTTGTACTTAAATTTATTTTATCAAACCCCTAAGATTGATTTGAACAAAAGTTTTGCACTTAAACTTGATTTTTGTTAAACTATTGTTCTTTGCTTTGAAATCGGTTTTGCACAAATACATTGGATTTTAAAACGATTTCATATTTGGAATTTGCAACAAAATCAGTGACACACTTTGCATTTTCCATCCATTCTCATACTCGCATGCATTAGAGTTGTTAGGCTCTAGGAGGCTTGCTAGTGTTTGAATTTGATATCACTTTATATTGTAAAGTATATCTCATTTATTTTCAACAAATTGTTATAAGTGTATGATTGTAAGACTTAGTGGAATCTAAGTCAAAGGGAAAGACCTAGTTGAGGCTAGGCAAAATTTCTAGTTGCGGCTAGATAGGAAGTCCTAATTGTAATTAGGCAATTCTAGGCTTGTATGCTTAGGTTGTAACACTTATTTGGAATATAAGTGAGGGTTTAAAAATCCTAACCGAGGAGGTTAGGTAGTGGATGTAGATCACTTGATCGAACCACTATAAATCGTGTGTCGCTTTCCATCTCTTCTACCCCATTCATTTGCATAGCATAGTCATTTGTTGTTACTTGTGCTTAAAAAGTTTAAAAAGGCAACAACCTCTCGGTACACCCAATTCACCCCCCCTCTTGGGTGTAGTTTCAATTGGTATCAGAGCGGGTTATTGCTCAAAGTATTA
Source organism: Stephania japonica (assembly GCA_039657345.1). NCBI lineage: Eukaryota > Viridiplantae > Streptophyta > Magnoliopsida > Ranunculales > Menispermaceae > Stephania > Stephania japonica. The sequence goes on along the minus strand of CM077559.1, from coordinate 7,360,882 downwards.
CTAACGTATCTTTGAGTGTTTTTGTGCAAGGATGCAAAGTCAAGATCCGGCTCGCCTTAGGGAAGGTAACTCCTCAAGTAGACCTTCATATTTTGATGGAACCAACTACGCTCATTGGAAAGTAAGAATGAAGTTCTACATAAGAGCGCAAAATAGATTCCTATGGGACGCAATTGAAAGTGGCTACACTCCACCCGATAAGCCATTGAAAAAATACACCGCCGAGGAGATCAAGAGTGAGCTTTCAAATGATCAAGCAATGAATCACCTATTTTGTGCATTAAGCGAAAATGAGTTCAACCGAGTGAGTGCTTGCCAAACGGCGAAGGAAGTATGGGAAAAACTTGAGGTCCACTATGAAGGTACCATGCAAGTAAAGAAGACAAAGTTGAGGATCCTTGAGGAACACTATGAGACCTTCCGAGTTGGATCCGATGAGGATATCGCCACCGCCATTACACGGTTCACTAAGTTGTTAAATGAGATCAAGAACCTTGGAAAGCACTATGATCAAGAGACATCGGTATACAAATTCCTTAGAGGCTTGCCTAAGGAATGGGATGCCAAGAAGTATGCTATCCAATCGGCACAAAATCTTGGAGACTACACTTTCGATGCATTGTGTGGAGAATTAACGGTCCATGAATTCGAACTCAAAGACCGAGCAAGATTGGAGGCATTAAGTGGAGGTACAAAGAGCTCAAGAAAGGAGATTGCATTGAAGGCAAATAGCTTCCCTAGTGCATCGGTAGAAATCATTGAAGATGAAAAATCTTGTGATGATAATGATCTTGAGGAGGAAGTAGCAATGCTCTCAAGAAAGCTCAACAAGGCCATATACAAGCGAGATATATAAGAAGAAGTTCAAGTGGAAGCAAGGGAGGAAAGTCAAACGAAACCATATGCTTTGGGTGTGGCAAACCGGGTCACATCAAGGCGGAGTGCAAATCTAAAAAGGTGTTTAACAAGAAGAAAGGAAAGAAGAGCTTCAAGGCAACTTGGGATGACTCATCATCATCAAGCTCGGAATCCGAATCGGAGAGTGAAAAGGCAATACTTTGTCTCATGGCACAAGGCGAGGTAAATTCTAACTCTTTTAATTTTGATGACATAGATGATTTGGATGATGTTCCAAATCTTGATGAACTTAGGAAAGAGTTGGAAAAAGGAGGTCAAAAAGACCAAACAACTCAAAAAGAGCTTAACCATAGCAATTAGTGAGATAGAGTCACAAAATGAGACCATTAGTGATCTCCAAAGTGACTTGAATGAAGTCATAGAGGAGAGAAATGCCTTAGTCAAGGAAGTAGAAGACTTGACTAACACGGTGCATAAGTTCACCAATGGCAAAGAAATGTTTGACATGATGTTGGGAGCACAACGACGTGCACTCAACAAAAGAGGCATAGGTTATGGAGCAAACTTGTTAAGCTACAAGAAATTGCTCAATGATGATCGTAGATGCTCTAAATGCAATAAGACTCATGTAGTTGGGAAATGTGCTTTACAAAAGGCCAAAAAGGGTAGACTAGCATGGGTAGTTAAAAGTGTTTATGACACTAACTTTCTCGGACCCAAAGGAGTTTGGGTACCAAAATCTAGTGTGTTTCCCATTGTGTAGGATGCAAGGAAGAGCACCCCATGGTACCTAGATAGCGGGTGCTCAAGACACATGACCGGAGATGCACATCAATTCATTGAGCTAAAGCGGCATGACGGTGGAAAGGTTACATTTGGAGACAACAACAAAGGAAGAGTCATTGGTCTCGGAACCGTTGGTAACCATTCACTTTCTATTTCTAATGTTTACCTTGTTGATGGTTTGATGGTTTGAAACATAACTTGCTTAGTGTTAGTCAATTGTGTGACAAAGGATTTCATGTTATGTTTGAATCATCTAAATGCATTGTTAGGAATGAAAAACATGAAACTTTGTTCATTGCATATAGAGATAAGAATGTTTATGCCATTAACTTTGATGAGATGAATATGCAAAATGTTTCATGTTTGAGTGCACAAAGTGATTGTGATGCATGGTTGTGGCACCGTAGACTAGGACATTCTAGCATGGAAAATTTGTCAAAATTAACTAAGCATGATCTCGTTAAGGGTCTACCCAAATGCATTTTTAAAAAGGATAGAGAATGTGAACCTTGTATCCTCGGTAAACAAGTGAAATCGTCATTCAAGACGAAAGTAACAAGCGACGTAACTCGAGCTTTAGAACTTATCCATATGGATTTGTTCGGACCTACCCAAACACAAAGTCTAGGAGGTAAATCATATTGCTTTGTTATTGTTGACGACTTTACAAGGTATACATGGGTGTATTTTCTATCTCACAAGCATGAAGTGTTTGATGTGTTTGTAAAGTTTTGTGCTTTAGTAGAGAATGAAAAAGGGTACAAAATCACCATCATTAGAAGTGATAGAGGTGGTGAGTTTGTAAATAGGAACTTGGAGGATTTTTGTGATAAACAAGGCTATACACACTAATTATCCTCTCCTAGAACACCCCAACAAAATGGAGTTGTTGGAAGAAAAAATAGAACACTCCAAGAAATGTGTAGGACTATGCTAAATGAGTACAACATAGCTAAGCATTTTTGGGCCGAAGCCATTAACACGGCATGCTATGTTATAAATAGAGTAAATGTCCGAAAGCAAGTGAAAAAGACTCCTTATGAACTATGGAAAGGGCGAAAACCCAACATAAGTTATTTTAAGGTGTTCGGTTGCACTTGCTATGTTCTAAACGATAGGGATCAATTAGATAAATTTGACCCAAAGTCTAAAGTATGCATTTTTCTAGGATACTCAACACATAGCAAAGCATATAGGGTGTTTAATAAATCAACCAAAACCATAGAAGAATCTATTCATGTGAAATTTGATGAGGTAGATCCCAAAGCTAAATTAATGCAAAATCTTGAGAAATTGAGGATTGACGATGAAGATGATAGCACTCTCGGACAAACCTCAAATAGTCAAGAGCTTGAGTTAAACAAGGAATCCGAAACAAGAGTGCCTAAGAATTCAAGACTCCTCATTGGTCATTCATCTCAACAAATCATAGGTGATCCAAACAAAGGAATAATCACTAGGTCAACATTGCAAAGAGATGAAGGACACTTAGCTTTTGTGTCACAAACCGAGCCCATCAAGATAGATGATGCCTTAGGAGATGAGTTTTGGGTAATGGCTATGCAAGAAGAGTTAAGTCACTTTGTTAGGAACAAAGTATGGACATTAGTACCTAGACCTAAGGATCACTCAATCATAGGCACCAAATGGGTCTTTAGAAACAAAAAGAATGAAAAAGGTGAAATTGTAAGAAACAAGGCTAGATTGGTTGCACAAGGCTACAATCAAGAAGAAGGAATTGATTATGAGGAAGCCTTTGCACCCGTAGCAAAACTAGAAGCAATTCGCATGTTGCTTGCCTATGCTTGCTACAACGGGTTTCTACTATACCAAATGGATGTTAAAAGTGCATTTCTAAATGGGTTCATCCATGAAGAAGTTTATGTAGAACAACCACCGGGATTTGAAGATCATGAACATCCAAGCCATGTCTATCATCTTCAAAAAGCCTTGTATGGACTAAGACAAGCCCCTAGAGCTTGGTACAATAGACTTAGTGCGTTTTTGCTTGAGAAAGGGTTCAAGAAAGGAACATTAGACCCCACTTTGTTCATTTTGATCAAAAAACATGATATGCTACTTGTTCAAATCTATGTTGATGATATCATTTTCGGGTCATCTAACACATGTTTATGTGATGAATTCTCATCATTGATGACAAATGAATTTGAGATGAGCATGATGGGTGAACTAACATACTTTCTAGGCTTGCAAATAAAGCAATCCAAGCATGGCATTTTTATAAATCAAGCAAAGTATGTGAGGGACATGCTAAAGAAATTCAAATTCGAAAATTTGAAAGCATGTGACACTCCTAGTAGTTCAACTATCAAAATGGACAAAGACCAACTAGGAAAATCCATAGATCCAAACTTTACCGTGGAATGATAGGTAGCTTCCTATACTTGACCGCTAGTAGACCCGACATTATGGTCAGTGTGTGTTTATGTGCTAGATTTTAATCCGATCCTAAAGAGTCCCACTTAAAATGTGTAAAGCGCATATTTCGATATCTAAGTGGAACACAAGACTTAGGATTGTGGTTCAACAAAACCAAGAGTTTTGAACTCCGAAGTTTTGTTGATTCTGATTATGCGGGAAGTCTAGTTGATAGGAAAAGCACTTCTGGATTTTGTCATTTGCTAGGAAACTCACTTATCTCATGGTTTAGCAAAAAGCAAAATTTCGTGGCTTTTACGGCGGAGGCCGAATATGTGGTTGCCGGGAGTTGTTGTGCTCAAGTTCTATACATGAAACAACAACTTGAGGATTATCAAATCCTAGTTGGGTGTGCTGAAATTTACTGTGATAACACAAGTGCAATAAACATATCGAAAAATCCGGTGTTACACTCTAGAACGAAACACATTGAGATTAGGCACCATTTTCTTCGTGATCACGTCCAAAAGGGCGATGTCAAACTTGTCCATGTATCCACAGAGGACCAATTAGCCGATATATTTACTAAGCCTTTGCCTAGAGATCAATTTTCTAAGATTCGGCGGGAATTAGGCATGGTTCGAGAATCGGACCTTCTACACATGTTTTAGTTGTTCTAAACCTATTTATATGGTGTTTTTGAAGTGTCCAAGAAGTTTGAGGTCAATTCGACGTGTATGTCAAAAATCCAAAAATTTCATGTCCAAAATTTCCAGAGAGAAATTAGCGCGCTAATGACGGAAATTAGCGCGCTAACAGTTGAGTGACCAAAAATTTCCAGAGGAAAATTAGCACGCTAATTCCAGTCATTAGCGCGCTAATAATGTACTGGTCCAGAATATGAAACGACCCATTAGCGCGCTAATGACGTTCGGCCAAGACAAGTATAAATACATTTCTACCCTAAAAACACCACACAACTCATTTCCTCTCCTCTCCTCTCATCGTCTCCACCACCATCTCGCCTCATTCGGGTAAGCTCTTCACCTTTCTTTGTAAATTTCTTCAATTTCTTTGTTTCTCGTCATCACGTTCTCTCCATTTTTCAACAATGTCGACTCGACGTCCCTCCACCCGTCCCTCCTCCCGTCCGACCGCCACCACCAATCCCCGTCCAACCGCCCCCACCACGTCTTCTCGTCCTACCCAAGCCACGTCCTTTCGTCGTCCATCGCGACGCCGTGTTGTCCAACCGTCCTCCTCCTCCACTAGTGATTCGGAATCTTCACAACCCGCCCCAAATCCGGCGATTGCCCCTCAACGTTCGTGCCAAGTCCGTCCATGAGGCCACTTCGGTCCTCGAGTCCGTGGCTCCGCGACTAACGGATGCCAAGATCCTTCGACCCGCCATTGTCGATTTTGCATTCTTTGATAGGGCCCATCTCCCAATTCGGGAGATTTTCGATTCCGCGGGATGGACCACCTTTTGTGCTCACAACGCCTTTTACATTCCCCCATTGGTTCGTGTATTTTATTCTAATCTTGAAACATCAAACCAATTTGTCTTACGTTCATCCGTTGGTGGCCGATCAATTGAGATTACCCTTGAGAATCTCGCTCAACGGCTTCACCTTCCATTGCACCTTCCCTCTACTACGGTAGTGTGCAAATTCCTAAGTTGGCCTTTTGATCGTCTCGAAGTTCTTAACTCTTTTCTTCGGCCAAAACGAACCTTAACTGTATATCCAACCGGTATAACTGATACCGATTTTAAATTAATGCCCCATCACCTTCATAAAGTACTTCATAAAGTTATTCTTCCCCGAGGTGGAAGTAAGAACTATGTCACTCTTCTTGACATGTTCGTTCTTGGGCATCTATTTCGTGCCATTCCTCTCAGTCTGCCCCATATTATCATTGGTTATATTACGAGCACGTGCAGCTCAGGTCGTCATCTCCCGTATGCACACATCATCACATCCTACTTGGAGTCTGCCCAAGTGGATCTTGAATTAGGCGGCCGTCCCCTCACTATCTACGACACCATTGACATGGCCACTCTGAAGGCCATGAAGTACCGATACATACGTGACAGGGAGCGGTGGACACGGGAAGATGCGATCCCGGATGGTCGGTATTACGGTGGCTATGAGTCTCCGTTGCCTACGGACCCTCCGGTTGCTCCGTTTGACGCACCCGACTACTTAGAGTATAGCTACAGTTTTGGCGGTGATGACCATGATGACGATGAAGGCTTTGCTGGCAATGATAACCATGATGGCGATGAGGAAGTTCATCATGACTCCGCCGTTCCACCCCCGCCGCCGCAGCACTACGAGACGGCCCCGCCTCCACCTCCTCTACTTTTGGTGGTTTCACACCTCCACCGGATATGTCCCCCTCGTCGGCCTACGTCTCTGCACAGCTGGGTTACCTGCACTCCTACATGACTCAGACCTTTGCTACCGTCGAGGCGAGCATTCAGCATCAAAATGATCGTCTTCGTCGTATTGAGGGTCAGTTGCTTCCAGCAAACTCCGCGCGCAATGATCGTTCTTCCAGTTCTGCACGTCGACCATCATCATCGAGGAGGAGCGTTTAGTTTTTTTTTTTTTTTTTTTTTTTTTTACTGCTTGTTCAGCATTAGGTTCTATTTCGTCGTTTTTTTTTTTTTTTTTTTTTTTTTTTTTTGGTGTATAGATACACTACATGTAGGTGAGCACTAGGCTCCAAACTGTTAGGCTTTGATGTTTTGCATATTTCACTTTTGCTCATGTTTCAGCCACAACTATGTTCACATTGCTTTATGCTATCATGACTTTTTTTTTTTTTTTGCGTATCTCTGAGTTTTATATATGGCTTATTCTTGCTTCACTATGATTTCTCCTATCTGATTATGTACCGCTTCCGTCTATTGTCTTTGGATATGCACAGCGTAAGGGGGAGCGTATTCGTTCTTGTTTTAATTCTCTTATGCATCGTTGTATTTTTTAATCGGGGGAGCTTGGCCCCACTTTTTGATGTTATCAAACGGGGGAGAAATGTGGTTGAACTTGAAAATTTTGATGTGTTTAAACTTGCACAAATGAAATGTCCAATCTTGAATGAAATACACACTTAGATTATGCTTTTTATTTTTTAAAGTTCACATTGTTTGTTATCATCAAAAAGGGGGAGATTGTTGGACTAAGTGATTAGTCACTCTAACTCCGACCGGGATTTTGATGGAAACAAACAAGGTGATAATGTACTAATTAATATCAAGTGTATTTCAGTTTTTGTTAAAGGATGCAAAACAACACATCACGGGTATTCAAGCCATACAAGTTCAAAACCCGGCATTCGTGAAGGAATGAAGATGGAAGACCACATTGCAATTTGTAATTTCGATGTAAAGTATCAAATTCTTTCACGCAAGCCAAATGCATTAGTTCATGCATATCAAGTCTTAAAACCAATTTTCAAAAGTCATGAAGTAACTTGAAATTTCAAAATGAAATTTAACACATAACTAGGTCCACGAGTTTAAAACAATGTGAGATTATGTGTTAATGATTATTTGCATTTTGGAGATCATTGTTGAAGTTTTCAAGACTGAAAAACTTGTTTTTAAAAGGTTTTTGAAAAGAAAAACTGCAAGTTTGCATAAAAGCCCCTCGCATGTTATGAAATCGTGATTTTTTGTTTTCGGGGGTTTGTAAAAATATCCGGACCATCCAATTAGGCTTAATAACCCATAATAAACGTGTATAACATGTTATATTAGGGTTGGTTAGGTCCCGGACGTGTTTAAGGGTCGCTAACACAAAGGGATAAAATAATTATTTTGAGCTCCCTGCAGTTAGCGCGCTAATACTGCCATTAACGCGCTAAGTGCAGAGTTAGCGCGCTAGGTCTCAGTATTAGCGCGCTAATTGGCCTTCTGACAGCTTTTTTAAAAAGTTGGAAAACGAACGTTAATTTGAATTTTTGATGGATTTTGGACCTTTGGATCCCTACAACGGTCACAAATAGTCAAGATGGGATACCTAACCCTATAAAATCATCAAGAACATGGTTTTCTCACAACAAGGAACAAACACACTCAAAAGCTCAAAAGATTCAAAAAGAAACACTTTGATTTTTGTGAAGGAGACAAAAGGAGATTCTTGAGGCTTTCCACAAGCACAAAAATCCAGCACTTTGAAGCATTCAAAGAGTACAAAAATCTCCTCAAAGCTGGTCTCTTTTGTCATCTTCTTGGTTGTAAGCAAGTCCTTGTTCTAGATTCTTTTTCTTGAGCTTAATCTACATTGCTTTGTGTGTTTTGAATCAAGATCAGTTTGTTGTGTGTTTTAACACCATTATCTTGGGTTTTGTACTTAAATTTATTTTATCAAACCCCTAAGATTGATTTGAACAAAAGTTTTGCACTTAAACTTGATTTTTGTTAAACTATTGTTCTTTGCTTTGAAATCGGTTTTGCACAAATACATTGGATTTTAAAACGATTTCATATTTGGAATTTGCAACAAAATCAGTGACACACTTTGCATTTTCCATCCATTCTCATACTCGCATGCATTAGAGTTGTTAGGCTCTAGGAGGCTTGCTAGTGTTTGAATTTGATATCACTTTATATTGTAAAGTGTATCTCATTTATTTTCAGCAAATTGTTATAAGTGTATGATTGTAAGACTTAGTGGAATCTAAGTCAAAGGGAAAGACCTAGTTGAGGCTAGGCAAAATTTCTAGTTGCGGCTAGATAGGAAGTCCTAATTGTAATTAGGCAATTCTAGGCTTGTATGCTTAGGTTGTAACACTTATTTGGAATATAAGTGAGGGTTTAAAAATCCTAACCAGGGAGGTTAGGTAGTGGATGTAGATCACTTGATCGAACCACTATAAATCGTGTGTCGCTTTCCATCTCTTCTACCCCATTCATTTGCATAGCATAGTCATTTGTTGTTACTTGTGCTTAAAAAGTTTAAAAAGGCAACAACCTCTCGGTACACCCAATTCACCCCCCCTCTTGGGTGTGGTTTCATAAGCGATCACACGACTTAAATATTCTCGAAATAAACTGCATCATCGTTCGTTTTAAACACGTGTCCTAAAATCTAACCTTGGGTAACAAATACTCATACGCGATTCAATACCTTAACAGCGTCGATATCCTGTTTCGCTCTACCACATGTGCTACCCACAAGGGTCTCAATTTCATCTTCTCGTATCACAATTCGAGTATGAAATACACCAAACCAGATCGTACCAAATAAAACATTGAACCCTAAACTCCAGTATTCTCACGATTACTGACAACTCATAACTCCCTATTTATAACAAAATATTAACACACATTGTGTTCGAGTACATATTATCCCATACAATGTGTCCAGGACTTTAGTGTTTGCCAAGTCTAATGGCTTTTCAATCATAACATGTCTGCCATGCTTACAATAATCAAGAATCAACATAACTTGAATTGAACATGGTATACATGAAAGTACTTTAAACGAAACTCATACACTCAGTAACGTATTTGGACGCCTTCAAGTTCGTCTCAACAATAGCCTGCACGCGTTCGTATCGGTGTTGGTGGTGTTATGGTTAGACTCGCTCTGACTGAGTACAATTCTTCTGGATGTGACCCCTCTGTCCGCATCGATAACAAGTACGAGTCTCTCGTGTGTCGTCTCTCGTGTATGCACTCGTCTGCTCTGCTTGACCGGCCTAGTAGACTGGGTAGGATGGCTCGCAACGGTTGATACTGGCAGAATCGTTTCGGCCGGCCTGGTGACCTGCTGTAAAGTTGATCCAACACTCAGTGTCTCAGAGTCTCGCTGATGGAATCGGTTCATCCTCCGTCTCTTGTCCCGATGTTGGTCCTCTGGTCGTATCTCTGATCTGGTCGATCTAGCCTCCTCCTCAGAATGAGTGAGCAAATAGCTTTCCCTCACTAGACTACGCTCATATGCTCTCTGTAAGCTCTCCGGCTCAGTCGCAACAACAAATCCTCTGACTATGGGTAACAAACCCTCAGTAAAGTAATAGATTCGATCAGTCTCGGTATTTGCAGATCCTCCAGCATAAGGCAACAACGATATAAATCTACCCATATACTCCATCACGGACTCGCCTGCGTTCTGCCTCAACGTCATGAACTCGTTCCTTTTCGCTCGAAGAACAGTCAGCGGAAAGTACTTTTGACTAAATTGAGTCTTGAAGTCAACCCAATCACTCGGGATGCCTCGGGTAGCAACAATTGTCGTCCACCAATTGTCCGCCTCCCCTTGCAACATTGACGATGAGATCATCGCCTTCATGCATTCCTCAGTAGCGATGATAGTGTGAATCTTCTCGTGATTTTTCAAGAAATAGCTCGCGCTCTAACATCGGTACCACCATAGAACTTCAACGGATCGTGCCTCTTGAACTCTCTCCACTTTGCCTAGCCTCGGCAGTGGCTCCCGAACTCTTCGCTGGTGTCATAACCGAAGTAGTTTCGACAGTGGCCACAGGTGTAGGTAGTGTAGTTTGGGTCCCCTTTGCATGTGCTATCGGCGGTGTCTCGGCTTCATCGGCAGAAGCCGATGCAACAACAACTCTCCTCGGGCATTCGCTAATGGAATTGGAGTCGTAGCTACAACAGCAATCGGAGTCTCTGCTCCTCGAGTAGTCGTAGGCGGCAATGGTGGAGTTAGGTCGATGGTGTCGTAGTAGTAGTCGGTGCGAGCGTCCTAAGTAATCGCAACATCTCCTGCAATCGTATATCCTGCATCGCAACTTGCTGTGTCCAAGCATGAAACTCCTCTACGGTAATGGCACGAGTATTCGATGTCCCGCTGTCATCACTCGGACCTGACTGATCCGTCATCCTCATCTGATTAAGAGAGCGAACTTCTCGAATTAGTCGATAGCTACCATATACCATATTTATACACAACAATCGTAACATGTATAAAATATTCGACTTTACCCGTTACTCCCCAAGTTAAGTTTCTAAAGGGTCATAGGGTTTCCACTTCTAAGTTCAACCATTCCTAACTTCCGCTGGTTTAAATGGCTTGTGTTTTATGAATTTACATCAAGAGTCAAAGTCTTTAAAACCTTGCGCTCTGATACCAACTGTGACGGCTCCAAATTTCCAATGCATTTGGGTACGCCCGGCCTTAACTCGTGCGGGTCCCGAGTCAGTTCTCGGCGAACCTGACGAGCCTAGTCAGCCTCAAATCATCAAAATTTCAACATTTATGAAAGAGTTATTGCAAATTATAACATAGCGGAAGCAATTTAGATATGAATCAATTATTGGGAAATAACTCAATAAAAGGAAAGTCAGGAAATCTATATATGTGGAAACCCCGAATATTAATATACCTCAAACGAAAACCAAATAAAATCTTACATGATATCAAATACCTATGATTTCAAGTTCAAACCAACTTTTCGTAGCCTAAGGTGCTCAAATTCAATCGCAAATCCTCACGAAAGTCTCCTAAGCAAGGTCCTTTACACTTCGATTTCTCGGATAAATCTGCACTCACCGTCACAAACTAGACGGTGAGTAACTGAGAAAAAATTTAAAGTAATACCAGCAGAAGATAACAATAATTCATAAACATCAAATGAAGCAGTATAAATATCTTGCAAAAATTAAAGACAGGCAATATAACAAGATAAATGTGCATGATAAACATAATATCAGATATCAATCAAAAACATATGTGTTCTAAGAAAACAAGCGAGGCAGTGAATGGTCACATCACAGCATACGGAAAGAGGACGCTGGCTCTTTCCGGGCAATGTCGCAACACTCGCGCAACATCAGAGGGACACAGGCCTCCGAGCGTACGGAAAGAGGACGCTGGCTCTTCCCGGGCAATGTTACGGCACTAGCGCAGCTTGATACAAGAGGGACACAGGCTTCAAGTATCATATCGACCCACTCACGCCGAGAACACACATACCAAGGAAACAACAAGATAGGAACATCAGCAACGGCAATCGACAAATATCAATGATCAAAAATGAATTACATGCAATGTTCTTACTGGATTACTTTCGTTCACAAACTTTAGGGCAAGTGCACTTACCTGAGCTATCGCGGCCCGTGTGACAACTCCGAGATTCTAACGCATCTCCCGTGATTTTCCAATTACCTAATAATGGTTTAAATCTTGAATCTTAGTGTAAGATTTAGCATTAAATCACAAGTTGATTTGTACGAGTTTGTATCATTTGTTAGGCTCTAGTTGAACTCAAATATGTGAGCCGTTTTATATTGGTAATGTTGGGCCCTTATTGGACCCTAACCCAAGCTCATTTACATCACTTTATTTTATTCGTAAAGTGCCCATACTTCTCCTTTATTATTATTTTTATTTTATTTTTATTTACACACACACATGATATGACCACCTCACAACTAAGTACACCCCACTGTGAGGTGCACACAACACCTCACTGTTGTGTGCACCCCGCTGCCATATTCGTTTTACACTGCACCCCACTGTTGATTTATGTGTACCTAGAGAGTGAAGATCTACCAAGATCTATAATCTGGATTATTCTACCAAGACCTATAATGGACTTTGACTAAATCTGCATGCAGGCGATAGAAGAAAATCAAATCTACCTGAGCAACAAAAAAAACTACAACCTTGATCCAAATGAGTGAAGGAAAATAGATTGGTCGAAAGTGTCGCTTCAATCAAGATCACCATCATTGGATGTCGCTGCCACTGGTTGATCCTTGCTACTGGAGGCTTGTCGCCTTTGATCAATCGCCTTCATTGAATGCGAAGAACCCAGACCTCATCTCACCATTTTCATCATCTAGATTAGGCCATAAACAAAAGAGTAAGAAAAAAGGAGGGAAGCAAAGTAGAGGGACAAGGGATAGAAGAGGAGGGGATTGGCGACGTAAGATCTCACGATGGAAGAAAAAGTAGAAGGAAATATGGGGGAAGGACCAAAGAGGGGGGCTACCGGCAACCCTCATGGTTTTTAATCAATAATTAGTGTACCAATTATTTCTATACTTCTGTAGGTAGATCAAGTAGTACTAACCCACTCATTAAATAATTGTTATAAGGGACAAACTTTTGTACTGGCTATGATAAAAAAAAAATTGATAGTAGGGAGATAGACTCCCGAAAGTTGCTTATGAGTACTGGCTATAATAATTATATCACATATATAAGATTGCAGTTCTACGACCTTCTATATTTGCATATAGAATACATTTATTTGATTTGTCAACTTCCCAACAATTTGTAAGGGATTTCTAAACTCCATCACTGAAACAAGAAGAAGAAAGGAACTTGTCTTTGAAGAAAAGTTGGTTTCAATTATTTTATCAATTAAGTGGATATCAATATCTTCAAAGCAAATCTTAATGGAATATAATAAAAACATGGAATTTGGTATTAGCTTTATCACACAAATGGGTGTGCTTAATTTATGGTCTAAATTTAAATTTCATTATGAAAACACCTGGCAACGTGTTGGATAATCCTGTTTAGTGAATACTATAATGAAACACTTGGTGTAACGTGTCGGGCTTTCATTCATTTGAACTACTATTATATATAATCTTCATGAGTAGTGCATTTCTATGATACGCAGAGTGCGTTATTGAAGTGCTAATAAGCATCGTTAATTAGGTCCCCCTTTTCACTACTGTTGCTAAATCCAATTATGTTGTTCACTATTGTATATGATGTTAGTCAATGGATGCTTCCTTAATTAAGATGTACAAGAGAATATGTCGATCGGTATAACCACCTTGGCCTACTTAATCTTAATTTCCTCCAAATATTCCTAGTTTTAGTTATGATTTTTATATGCAACAACAATAAGCCTCAATCCCAAGTAAATTAGGTCGGCTAAGTTATGATTTTTATATCCAAACACTTTATTAACCTACTTAGTTAATTCTTGTTTATAGTTCAATTGTGTGAATAAATACTTCAAAAACGTAAAAGCTAAGTAGATGGATCAACAAGGAACTGTCTCAATCTCAATGATCAAACTTTTTTATCATGCTTGATTTAATGTAATTTATGGTGTATTTTTCAAATTATTTTAATCGATCCTTTCTAATTGATGTGTCCTAAAAAATAGCTTATGTCTAGTTCTGTCTTGTCAAATTTCTTAAGCTTGTATGTGATCAAGTTTACCTAATCATGAAATGAAATAAAATGAAATGTGGCATTATATGCACTTTTATAGTCTTTGAAAATAAAACTAGCTAGAAAAATAAGAATTACTAATAATTAAAGATTGGCTGACATGAAAGGAACCGGCACTGGTCACCCATGAACTGACGCATATCCATTATGAGACACTCTTCAGTCCTCATCAAAGGCCTTCCTCTCTCTCCTCCGTCTCTTCCCCCTTTGTTTATGCTTCTTGGTATCTTTAAGGAGAAGCTAAATAAAACTCATTAATTACTAAATGTACATCAATTTTTAAATTTTTACTTCATGCACCTCATTTTTTATTAAGTGTACCCCACTTTTTTTAAAAAAAAATCTAAAAATACTCTTACTTAGTATATCCTACTTTTTTATTTTGTGTACCTCATCATCTTCATCCTCACCCCAATACCCTTGCCTCTGAGTGTCAAACGAACAGAGCCAACACCTCTGAAGAGGTTTCGGATGAACAGGATTGACACCTCTTTAGAGGTCTCGGCTAACTTCAACCCATAATGCGAAGATAATTTAGTTTCAGTGGGTGACGGAGGGAACTGGCCGAAACTTCTTTAGAGGTGTCCGCCCAGTTTGACCGACACCTCTTCAGAGGTGTCGACTCTGTTACTCCGAAACCCGCGGACGACCAGAATGAATAAAAAACTTCAAGTCTCTCAAAAAATACATAAAAATGACCAAAAAAATAGTAGATTTTACTCAGAATCACTTAGTATTTTTAATTTTATCGAAACTTTGTACCTAAAATGCAAGATTCACACCTCAAATCAAAGCCCTAAGCTCAAAAATAAATTCACAAACAAAACGACTCAATGAGAAAAAAAAATCTAAAAAAACCTTGAAATTGACACTAAAAGAAATGATAAATACACCCATGTCATCAAATCCACGACATTTTGCTCGAATTTTGTCAAATTTGGTCAATTTTTGGTGAGACGATTTGAGAGAGATGACTGGGGTATGATATGAGTAGAGGTGAGTCTTTTTATATAAAAAGATAGTTGAATAATTTCATAAAATTGAAGCATATTTAATAATTTATTGGTTCGATTTAGCCACTCCCTATCTTTAAATGCACTTATGTCCCAACCCCTCTCTCACACTCATTTACACACTCGCGTACTAACTCCTACTATATGAGTATATAATATATATTCAACTCCTCAACTGCGGTGCTCGTAGGGGGCCCGAGTCAGTAGTAGTCAAGTCGACACACTGTGTCTTCATTCACTCACTCAATAAACTGATCACTGATTGAGTTTGAAAAACTATGCCAATCAACAAAGAGAGAAGTGCGCACTGCGCCACCTCTCTCTCTCTCTCTCTCTCACACTCCCTCTCAGTCTTGACTAGTCTTTCTCTGCCCATACCAATCTCGAACTCTCCATTCCAAACTCCCATTACAGATCACCCAATCACTACTAGACAACGTACGCTCTTCCCATTTTTTAAATAACATAATACACTATCCTTATTTTATGCACTCACAGTGTCAAAGCCCTGATTTAGATATTTCCGGCCCACATTTAGTACTTGTACATATATATCTCTCGCCCTCTATTGGTTCTGTTATTGCTGATGATCAGTACTTACCAATATTAGCAGTAGTGGAACTGGATAAGAGAATCAAGAGATGCCCTTCACTTCTCTGTCAGATTCGACATGGAAATCGCAGTACATAGTCTTAGACAGTCAGGGCTAAGGTTATGGTCTCACCCATAACACAAGAGTGACACATAATATCCAATTCTCTAGTAGTTTCTAGTTTTGCCTATTTAGTTTCTAGTACTATAGTAGTGCCCTCTATTTCGAGATCATACAAGTGATCAAATGAAGATACAGTGTGATGTGTGCCACAAAGATGAGGCATCGGTGTTCTGCGCTGCCGACGAGGCTGCGCTGTGTAAAGGGTGCGACCACCGCGTCCACCATGCCAACAAACTCGCCAGCAAACACCATCGGTTCTCGCTGCTTCAACCGTCTTGCAAAGACGCCCCTCGCTGCGATATCTGCCAGGTTTGCGCGCTGATGACCCAATCATTCATATAACCAATCAATTCCGATTGATCTATTTTGCGTTCATTGATTGTGTAGGAAAAGAGGGCATTTCTGTTCTGCAGAGAAGACCGAGCAATTCTATGTAGAGAGTGTGATTTCAGCATTCACAAAGCCAATGAGCACACCCAGAAACACAATAGGTTTCTCCTCACCGGCGTAAAGCTCTCTTCGTATACCGCCATCGCCGCATCGACAACCATTTCAGCGAGTGCTACTAGTGGCGACGCCCATCAATCTTCTGTCAAGAAGAAGGATCTATTAGTGTCTGCATCACCCAATTCGGATGATCCACCAAACATTAATAACAGCTCTTCTTCATCCAAAGTGCCAACGCCGCAGTATAGCGCCGACATAGGCACTCTCTTTCCCGATCACCAGACGACGCCAACCAGCGGAGGAGGCGCCCCGACTAGCAGCATTTCCGAATACTTGATGGAGACGTTGCCCGGATGGCACGTTGAAGATCTTCTCGATTCTTCCACGCACAACCATGGTTTCTGTAAGGTTTGCATATATATGTATATATATAATATAAATACAACACATTGAATTCTTCCAATATTGATCAATATGGCTAAAACCCAGTTTTGATTTGATGAGTTAGCGTGTGTAAACCATTCTGTGAACTGAATTAATTTATGTATGTATGTCTACAGACTGATGGTGATCTCTCGCCCTTCTTGGATGAGGACTTTATTCAAACAAATCATGGGCAGTTCTCCAGCTCAGAAGGTTTGGGGTCGACGTGGGTGCCTCAAGCCGCACCAAACGCTCACCATCATCGTTTCCAATCACACGTCGATGATCGGATGAATGGGTTGTTCAAGGAACTCAAAGAAGTCATCAATCCAAAGCCCAAATCATCCAGCATTAGATGGATCGATCATGGACTTACAGTCCCACAAATCAGTCCACCATCAAACAAGAGATCAAGACCTCTTTGGTAGCCCAAACCCACCAACACTAATCAATCAAGTCATGTATTTGCATCTTTTTATCTCTCACTCTTAATGTTTGTTCTTCGACTTTCATGAAAATCTCTAGAAGTTTTTTTTTTTTATTTATTTTTGCTGGGTGATCATCCTTTTTGGGCTTTCTTGATTTGGAAATTTGTTCATCTGAATTAATTTTGTCCACCAAATTTCCCTTTGTGGTAGGGGGAAAGGCTCTTTTAGACATCACATCACACAGAGGTCAAAATCACTAATATCTATTTCCGTTTGCTTACCTTTCTTGTGTTCTTTAAAGATTAGCCCAATCAACAAAAAATTTCCAACATTGACATAAGTCACGTAACAATGCAAAGAGGGTTCTTATACATTTGAAGGTGTTGTTACGAAAGGTGTTTATTTCGTGATAACAAAGTGAACAATTTTGTTCAATTTGGGTACCTGAATAATAGCTGTACAAGTTATAACCAACAAATCATCAATTTTAGGGTTGGGGGCACATGGGGGGTTTTAAATAGATTTGTAGGATTGTAAATAGAGAGGTGATGAAGTTTTGGAACAAATTCTGGGTGGGACAGACAGCTAGGTCTGCCATCACTTTCCACCCACCATCACTGGTTTAATTGTTAGTTTTGTTTCATTTGATCTCCTTTTTCTTTGCCCATTTGAAGGCATCGTGTATCCTTCGCACGTCAACCGCCCACCTTCAATTATGCCTCAGTTTGGCAACAGTTTTTTGTTGGGAAAAAGGTGCTTTTAACTCACTCAGTTATCTGTTGTACAGTTCTTGGAGTCTTAATAGATCAGGTATGGATAGATGTGCACTAAATGGTTTTGTCAAAGAGTATGTTATTTGGACTCATGAGTCTTTAAAATTTTTTTATTTTAAAATCATCCTCAAGTAATAATGACTTCGAAATAACAACTTGTAACACTCTTTAGATATTTGCAAAAATTTCAAAAACTTCCCTATGAGTCCGGACTCTTAGAGTTCAAATAGATTTTTTGTTTGTCCAAAGCTTGATTACTTTTACAGAAAAAATCTGTTTGGACTTTAAGGTGATTTTTGAAATTTTTACAAATACTAAAGAACTTTACAAGTTGTTATTTTTAAAGTCATTTATTACTTAAGGATAATTTTGAAATAAAAAAAAAAAAAAAAAAAAAAAACTTTAAAAACTCCATAAAAGTCTAGACTCTAATAGTCTAAATAGCACTAGATTAAAAGATGTGCTTTTCTCTTTTATAAGAAACTAGTCGATTTCCTATGCTTTGTGCACAATTATTAAACTTTTTTTAAAAAAATTAATAAATTAATTTAGATGAGCATACTGTAATATTTTTATAATTAGAATTGCAATTCCCAATAATCAATTCATATTTCTTATAAATAAAATATATAATAAGAATGAGATTAATTAATGTTTAGGGTGATTTGAATTGAAGATGAAGATTGATCTGAATAGATTTGTGTTATTTTTTTGGATAAAGTAATTTTATTAACCTGTCAAAAAATACATGTACAAAAAGAATGGGGAAACAAAAATAATCTTACCTATCTACTTACAAAAAGTTTCCTTTGTTATACTATGCAAAAAAAAAAATATCCGTCTTAGAAAACAAAACCAAAGTTATGGAGGATCGCAGTTGTGAGTCTTGTGACCTCCATCTTAGCTCAATGAAAAAAGAATCTCATAAAAGTCACCCTCTACATATTTACTCCAGCCCTTACTCAATTAATATTCAATTGTTACAATAATTGACGTAGGCAAAAGAAAATATGCAGAGAATGATCTGTAGAAAAAACTCGCCATCAAAAACCAAAAATCCAGATATACTCCAACAAACCAACAGGAAAAACAAAAACAAAAGACACCAACACACCAAGTTGCCTCTTATCCCATAACCAACCGCTTACATAAAAGAATCTAAGATGTGTCAATTCTTCACCAGTTTGTTGAGATTCCAAGCCTTGAACAAATTTGTGTTATTACTGTTGTCCAATTGGGTCTAATAAATTAGATTGGATGAAGAAGAAGAACTGAAGTTAGAGTTAGACATGCCAAATGGAGAATTGAGGGAGATAAAAAATTGTGAGGGTTTGAGTGAAGGTTAGGTGTTTGAGCTAATGAAAACCTGAATTTATATGCGTCACTCATAATCGTAATGGTCTCTTCATATTTTGCAAGCTAGTTGGACTTTTCGTTGTTCAAGAAATTGAGGGGATGAATATAAGCTAGTTGAGCTTTTCGTTGTTCAAGAAATTGAAGGTATGAATATATCCTAAGACAACCACTAATACAAAGAAATAAATAGCAGAAAATAAGAAAAATAGAAAAAATAGAAAAATTGAGAAAATTCTAAAAATGAAACAGAGAAAGGAGAGAGCATGCGAACTTTCTTTCTCCTCCAACTTATATATATATATATAGATTCATCTAAAGGATTGAAATTTTAAGTTCGATTAATTAGAGGTCTCAAGTTTTGAATTTAATATGGTAAAAACATTGGTAAGAGATATTTTGTGCTCTTACAAGTTGTATAAAAGGTCAGTTCAAATTATTTGAATTTCACAATTGAGCACTTAAAGGTAATATTACAATTTGCAACAACTGCACTATTTATCTTTTAATCTCTGGGTTAGTCGTAACAGCGCTCTCCTAACCTTTGAGAGAACAGTCAAGTCTACCATTAGTCCGATGACAGCTGTGGTGGCTCGAATACCCTAGCTATAAAAAAAAAATGATATAGCCTACTAATTACAACCATATATGAATCCTTGGGTTGACTATGAAATGGTATACAGGTTGATCTTGTTGAGATGGGTACTGTACTGTACTATGATATGGTCCCAAACACACGTGCATGTCACGTGGAGTTGAAAAGTCTTGAAGAACTACTGTATTACGTGATTGATGAGTTTAAGAGTAGTAGTAGTAGTACTATACTAGTAGCTAAAAAGCAAAAAAGCACGTTGTGTGGGTGAGATCGATCATACGCCGTTAGATTCGTCCGACGAAGTTAAACGTACACCCTTCACAGGCTCATTGCTTATACTTCCTCTTTTCTGTCAACACATTAATTTTTTGGGTGGGCTGTGGCCCGGGGGCCTCTTAAGATTTACGATTTTTTACCGCATATACTCCTGATTTTACCTCAATTGGGCATTGTGTTAAATTTCACTTTTTATATTTCAAAAAAAAAAAATCAAATACTAAAATTTGTATGCAGGCCCTTGGTTTTTTTGTTGGGCAATTTTAATTTCTTTACATTACAAATTGCAAGTGAGTGAACCCTTATGCTCACTTGCAAAATTAAGAAATTAATATACTCATAAAAAATTAGTGAGAATTTAAGAGAAAATTACACTAATAGCTAGTGTAATCAAGGTTTAACTATCTAATATCTTCAAAAAAAAACTATCTAATAATAATAAGTTCTCAAAAAAAAAACTGTAATAATGAGAAAACTAGAGTTCCCAAATTCCCATTCTTATGGAGTTTTAAATACTAGATTTTTAATTACTCCTAATATTTAATTAATATTTAGTTAAAGATCTATATGTTCATTGGATCCTGATAAAATAATTCAAGTCCATTATTAACTAACAAACTTCAAAGCCCATTGTGGCCCACTAAGTTTTATGGATTCTCTGTCACTGGCATTGTCACACTCACATATGCTAAATTAGCAAAAGGAATTCTATTTGAAAAAATAAAAATAAAAATAAATAAATCAAGAAGTATTGGTTGATCTTCATTAGGGTTGATTTTATATAGGTACAGAACGCAGATGACAAGTAGTAAAGTGAGTCATGGAGATGAAGCCGCGACATTAATAATAAATGGGGAAAGTATGAATGAATGAATTGCGGATACATACATTCGCATGTGGTGGTGGCGACGTTTCGCGCGTGAAGCAAACCCCCCCATTTGTTCAATTGTTTTTAGTTGGTGCGTAGGCCCATAATGTCTCTGTTTTTTATATACGATCGGATCGAAGTGCACAGCCACGGACCCACACATCATGTCTCTTTATTTTATTTAACTTATTTAATTAATCAATGCCATCTCCTTCATTTGCCTATTTGGACCATTTAATTTCGTCACCCATGATGTCTTATACTCTTGTTATTCCACTAATTGCTTACGTTTAGTAAATCTTACTAATTGTTTACGTTTAGTAAATCTTACTTATAGTACGCGCATTTGGGCTTTTGACGAGGCATGTTCCCCAATTTAATACACTCATTCGCTGCCCTAGAAAATCAACTCAGGGCTGTAGAAGATGCAAACATAAACAATGTTGTGATATTAATTTAGTTCTCATTAGAAGGTAGAAATATTTGCAACATTTATTTGACAAAAAAAAAAGAGTAACATTTACTATTTTTTTCTTAAGACCACCAAGAGCTCCCAAGCAGCTGGTGTCTTCATTCGTAGGACACGGAGCAACATTTACACTTCAACCCACAACACTCGCACGCAAGTCGCGACTGGTGAGGTTCGAACTTAGACCAGTATTATTCCACCAAGCCAACGGCCAAGCCATGATTGGTGAACTAAAATGTGGCAATTGGCATGTAACGCGTTCCTACCACAAATAACAAGACACGCTTTATATTCTCAATTTGATGAAGAACAGCACTGAAGCGGTGCACCATGACTCCTTCAGCCATAAATATTTACTATAACCAAAACAACATTCATTGAAGTCAAATGAGATGCCCACCCAGACAAATGGTTCATTCTTCATTTGATATCAATCAATGCTCACATAATTACTTATACATGACAAAATATACAGGTATATAGTCCACAGACTCCACACAATTGTCCACACACACACAATGCACCTTAATTAGATTGCATTTTAAGCCACACCAATATCCAATCTTTACAACTCCAATGGCTCTCTTTACACCACCAATCTCACTTGCTCTACTAACACTCTTCTCTTCCATCTTTGCTTCACTAATCCTAAAAACAGAACAATGTCACCCCATTGACAGTTCTGCCTTGCTAGAATTCAAGAACAAAATCACTGACGACCCCTCCGGTATCTTACAAACATGGAACCAATCCACTGACTGTTGCGCGAGTTGGGAAGGCGTACAATGCAACTCTATAGGAAGAGTAGTCAATGTCTCGCGCCCAGGCCTCTTCTCCGACGACATCATCATCAATACATACATGGCAGGAACACTGTCTCCAAGTCTAGGGAACTTGTCATTCCTTAGACTACTAGACCTCAGTGATCTCAAGTTCTTGAAGGGTCCAATCCCACATGAGTTAGGAAAGTTGAGGCACCTCAACTTTCTGTTCCTTAACCAAAACCAGCTCACCGGGTCAATTCCGCTGTCATTTAGGAATCTAACAAGTCTGAAGAGGCTCTACATTGATAGTAACCGAATGTCTGGTGTGATTGATTCCACTATTGTTGAGTCATGGAAGTCGATTACCGAATTGGGTATGTCGGAAAATGAATTCTCAGGTGGGATTCCGTCTACAATCGGGAAGTTGGCGGTGTTAACGACCCTTGATCTTCATTTGAACAACATATCAAGTAGCATTCCGGCGTCGATTGGTAATCTTAAGAACCTCAAGAACTTGGACTTATCGGAGAATCGGATTAGTGGAAGCATTCCTACTTCATTTGGAGGATTGTCTGCACTTGAAGTGATGTATCTCGATCACAACAGAATGACGGGAAGTATTCCCGACTCGTTTACCGATCTAGTTTCGCTTCAATTCTGTCGATTATCTGAAAATAGGCTTACCGGTTGTCTGCCTAGATCTATTGGCAAGCTCAAGGATCTGAATAGAATTGTGATTGAGAACAACCACTTCACTGGAGAGATTCCTTCTTCAATTGGAGAACTCACATCACTCACTGACTTGTATCTGTCTAACAATCATTTCGGTGGTAAGATCCCAGCAAGCATTGCAAATCTTCGAAACCTACAGACGTTGGAGGTGTCGAAAAACCGCCTTTCGGGTCCTCTCCCTCCTCAACTAGTGAAGCTCAAACAGCTACAGAGTTTGGACTTGTCATTCAATCCACTTGGTCTAGTGAGCATACCAAGGTGGTTCTCAAAACTAAGTCTTTTTAGGCTTTTGCTTGCTCAAACTGGAATAGTAGGCGAGCTGCCCCGATGGCTGTCTTCGTCTGCTCTATCGACACTAGACTTGTCGAGCAATGGCATGACTGGTAAATTGCCTCATTGGATAGGCAACATGACTAATCTCTCATTACTCAATCTATCCAACAATGGGTTTCACTCCTCCATCCCAAATGAATTCAGGAACTTGTCACTCCTCATGGACCTAGACCTTCACTCCAACAAGTTCTCGGGCAACTTGGGCATAATTTTCTTGAAAAGGGTCAACGACCCAAGAGGGTTTTACAGCTCTTTAGATCTTTCGCGTAACATGTTTGTCGGTCCCATCGAAGAAGACATTGGAAATCATTACTCCATGGAATCAATTGAAACTTTGGTGCTGTCACATAACTCTTTAGGAGGCTCCATACCAAGTTCATTAGGAAACTTAAGTAGGCTCACAAGGTTGGAACTTATGGAGAATGGTTTGGTTGGGGAGATACCACAAGAGCTTGGAGAGGCTTTGGAGTTGACATCCATTGTGCTTTCAAGTAACAAGTTGAGTGGGAGAATTCCAGACAAGGTGTTGAGTTTGAAGAAACTTAGTGCGTTTAATGTGTCTGAGAATGACTTAAGTGGGGAAATACCACCTCATAAGGCTATCTTTCCTGCTTCCTCTTTCATGAACAACAAGGGCTTGTGTGGATCCCCACTTCCTCCTTGTAAGCACCACTAGGCACCTCATCTGATGATATGATTGTTTTGGTTAGAATTAATTTCAATCTAATTAGTAACTAGTGTGCCCTTAATTTATAGAAGTACCAAAGTTGGTATACATATTGAAAAATATATGTATGTATCATGTTTAATATATGCAAGTTTAATTACTTTAATTCACAGTTTCTAAGTGAATACAACATAATAGTGCACACAGTTGAATGAAGCTAACAGTATGCTAACAGTTGAATACAACACATATTAATTACTTTAATATATGTATCATGTTTAATATCATGTCTACAATTACTTGAATGAAGCTAACAGTATGCTACATAATAGTGCACACAGTTGGACACATCCACAAAATAATCTTCTAGCTCATACACGCACTCAATGCACCAAAACTTTGTTCTATTTCAAACGGCACAAAATTCTAATCTTTACAACTGCAATGCCTCTCTTCATAATACATCTTTCACTTTCCCATCAAAGTTCAAACAGAAAAAAAGAGCTTCAATGGCTCTGTGCACACCAATTATCTCACTAGCCCTCCTAACACTCTTCCCTTCACTGATTATGAGAACAGAACCATGTCATCCCAGTGACAGTTCAGCCCTGCTTGCATTCAAGAATAAAATCACCGAAGACCCCTACGGTCTCCTCCAAACATGGACTAAATCCACGGATTGTTGCGCGAGTGGGGAGGCGTACAATGCAACTCTATGGGAAGAGTAGTCAATGTTTCACACCCCGGCTTGTTCGATGATTATGATTCACCTGCAGATACATTCATGACGGGAAGAGTTCCCCTAACACTTGGAAATCTGTCATTCCTTCGACTTCTAGAACTTGGCAATCTCAAGTTCTTAGAGGGTCCAATCCCGGAGGAGTTAGGAAAATTGAGGCACCTAAACTATCTGTATCTCTACCACAACCAGCTCACTGGGTCGATTCCCGTCTTTTAGGAATCTTGTAAATCTAAAGAAGCTCTACATTGATAGCAACTAATTGTCTGGAGCCATTGATCCATCTGTTCTCGGGTCATGGAAGTCGATTACAGAACTGGGTCTGTCAGAAAATAAGATCTCAGGTAGGATTCCATCTACAATTGGGAATTTGGTGAAGGTAACGACGCTTGATCTTCATTTGAACAACATAACGGGTAGCATTCCTACGTCGATTGGCAATCTGAAGAAACTTGAGGAAATGGACTTGTCAGAGAATCAGATCAGTGGAAGCATTCCTTATACACTTGGGAGATTGTCTGCGGTACTCGGAAGTGTTAGATCAATGTGCAGAGATTTTATTTATACAACAACCGCCTCACCGGCTTGGAGAACTCTCATCAGTCTATGCCCTCTACTTATCTGACAATCGTTTCAGCGGTAAGATCCCCACAAGCATTGGAAATCTTGACATAATGTCTTTGTACCTGTCGAATAACTGTCTCTGAGTCCTTTGCCTCCTGAACTAGCTAAGCTGAAAATTCTACAATACTTGAACCTGTCATAGAATCCACTTCGCCTAGGGAGTGTTATACATTTTCAAATTAAATGGATAGTAGAGTGGCTTAATGGGTGCAGTTGAAACGGCTCTGTAGAGTGGCTTAATGGGTGCAGTTGAAATGGCTCTCCATTAAGGAATTATTGAAACTGCTCTCCATTAAGGAATTATTAAAACTGCAAAGGAATTAATTGCTACATTATTCCATTGCATCAATGCTTGACCCCATTTTCACCTCAACTGGTCATGACCAGTGCTCTATAAAAGGGGAGGTTTGGAGAGGAAGTAGGAATCTCGAAATTCACAAGCAATTGCTCTTGTTTTTCATCTTTCACTACTGCAAAGTGAAAGGTGAGTATACTTCATCGTATCCTTTAGGATATTTGCCGACTCTTGCAGTGTAGAGAGTAAAAATTCCTTTCAGAAAGTGGCAGTGTTACAAGCTTTGAAGTCTTTGCAATTCCACTGGTCTAACAGGGAGCATACCAAGGTGGTTATCCAAACTAAGTCCTAATCCTTTTAGTATTTCGCTTGCTCAAACTGGGCTAGTAGGCGAGCTGCCCCAATGGCTATCTTCATCGCCTTCCATATCGACACTAGACTTGTCAAGCAATGGCTTGACTGGTAAACTACCTAATTGGATAGGCAACATGACCAATCTCTCATTTCTCAATCTATCCAACAATGGTTTTCACTCATCCATCCCAAATGAATTCAGAAACTTATCACTCCTTTACAGCTTAGATCTTCACTCAAACAACTTTTCAGGCAACTTAGGCTCGATTTTTTCGAGAAATGTTGACAACCCAACAGGCTTCTACAAATACATTGATCTGTCGTGCAACAAGTTTGTCGGTCCCATCCTAGAATACATCGGAAATCGTTACTCCATGGGATCAAGGTGTTGTCACATAACCCTTTAGGAGGGACAATACCAAGTTCATTAGGAAAATTGAGTATGTTGGACAATACCCTAAATTTAATTTGCCATTAATAATGACGTATTTGTAGACGTGGCTGATAGCTTAGGTACCCGTAGACCCCGCAGATAGGGTGGAACATGCCTGGAGTATACATCAGAAATCGTTACTCCATGGGATCAAGGTGTTGTCACATAACCCTTTAGGAGGGACAATACCAAGTTCATTAGGAAAATTGAGTATGCTGGACAATACCCTAAATTTAATTTGCCATTAATAATGACGTATTTGTAGACGAGGCTGACAGCTTAAGTACCTGTGGACCCCGCAGATAGGGCGGAACATGCCTGGAGTTCAGTAAATAAACTATTATGTTTGATGATGGTATGATGTGTGTAGATATGGTCATTAACGTGTGAGATTGTGTGAAATGTATGTGTCTCGATATGCGTGTCGATACGGATACCGACTAGAAAAATGGTATAACATTAAGTTAGGGTAGTAAATATAATAAAATGAAATAAAATAATTAATATGTAATGTTAATTTGAGGTTTTGTGATAAATTAATTGGTGTATGTTGGCCGTTGTGGCGTGAAACCAGGCGTCGGAGCGCCGGGGAGTGATTTGATGAATTCCGTATAAGTAATGTGAAGAGAATGCAAGTAAAAACAAAAGAAAATAGAAAATGACCAAAAAGGGCATATATTTTATTTGGAAATATAGATATGCTTAAGGGTATTTTGGTAATTTGGCTACCTTTTAATTTATATAAACTTACCACCACCACCGAACAGTTGAGTTCGCGAGAGAAGAGCAGAGGAGAGAAGCCGAGACGAGTGAAAAAGGAAGAGGAGAGATCAAGCTCGTGTTGGAGAAGCGAGGCGTGGGTGAGGTGAGTTGTTGTGTTGTTTTTGCTGTTGTTGTATGTGTTTTTGTTGTATGTTGGTGTGGTGGTTCGGTGGGGGGCTCGTTCGAGGATGAACATCGCTGGGGAGATGTCTCCCATGCCGAGAGAAGAGGAGGGTTGGGATTGAGTGGGGAGAATTCCAGGGAAAGTGCTGAGTTTGAAGTATCTGTGTGAGTTTAATGTGTCAGAGAATGAGCTTAGTGGGCAATACCTCCTCATAAGACTCACTTTTCTGCCTCCTCATTCTTGCACAACAAGGGCTTGTGTGGATCCCCACTTCCTCCATGTAATTAAGCTTCACAAGGTGGCTCATCCTTTGAGATTTTTTTGGTTTGTTTTCATTCGAAGTTTTTTCCATGAGTATCAAGGTTGGTACACATATTTATGTATTTTTGCTATATTGTTGTTCAATATAGTGCTTAAAGTATATTTTAGGCACATAGTTCCAGGTTCAATTTTTCACTGTATTAAGATTGTCTGGGTCATTAGGGTACGTTCAGGCTGATTGCACCAAAGCCTCGTGAGAATAGTCAGGCTCGTCTGGATACCCACGAATATAAAAAAAAAAATAGTGTATACGTTCGGGTGAAATATACTAGTTTGATAACTTTGTTTTACGTAATTACATTTTTCTTTGTTGTTATGGTGAATTAGAATTACAATTTCCAAATGAGGGTACCGAAGATATGAAGTTAATATGTTCCAAAAAAAGAAGAAGATATGAAGTTAATGATATGTTGGACATTTTCAAAAGAAATGTTTAGTCTCACATTGGTTAGAAACTTCAAGTTTAAGAGTATATATACTCTTGCACTACATTGTGTGTAAAAAAATTCATAAGAGCTATGTAAAGTGAACCACGCACAAAGCACGTGCGCGGTAAAACCTTTTACTATTAATTACTTTTTACCATTTTTGAATTACTAAGTGGGTAGTTGTTTTCTCCACTACCCTTTTTACCATTTTTGAATTACTAAGTGGGTAGTTGTTTTCTCCACAACCCCCCCCCCTTTTCTCTAACTGATTTTGACCAGAGGTCTATAAGAGAAAGGTTTGAGGAGGAAGAAGATCATCTCGAAATTAAACTAGCATTTGCTCTTGTTTCATCTTTCATTACTGCAAAGTGAAAGTTGTTTTTGCTTCATTGTATCCTCTAAGATTTTTGCTAACTCTTGCAGTATATAGAGAGCAAAGTTTTATTTGGGAAAGTGGCAGCGTTACACGCTTTGAAGTCGTTGCAAATTTCTTTGGTCAAACATGATATAATCATGAAAAAATTAGTGAGAATGACAAAAAAAGACATGTTAGACCTTTTGTTGGAGACATGAAGACTCGGTTGTTAAATGAAAGGAAAATGATAATCTAATACACTTCAGGCACACTTAGGGCGCACACTTTATTTTTTAACTATTTATGATGTTTTGTTAGATGTGGGGCTCACGCTTGAAGAAAATAGAAAAAGTCATAAATGGCTAAAAAATAAAGTGTGTCAGATTATCATTTTACTAAATGAAATAAGTGTGGATATCTTCCTTTAATAGTACTGAGACATTTTTTGAATAAATAAGTATGGACCTCTTCTTTTAATAGTACCAAGACATTTTTCGAATAATTCTCCAATTAAACTCGTGAGTTGAAGGTGGTAAATTAGGAGGTAATTGTTTTGACAAGCATATCCTAATTGAATTTGCCATAAAAGTAGTTTTTTAGAGTGAATTTTTATTTATATTATATAGTTATATATGACGAAACTTTCTCATTTCATATGTACATACTTGAACCAACTAACGTCCATAGGATTAGTTGAACCAAAGTAAGGAGAGAGTGAAAAAAGTTGGACACCTATGGTTATTAAAATAATATATATATATACACACACGTACTAATTTGAACAAAAAACTAAATTAAATATATATAGGCTTTCAACAGTCCAAACTCTTTGTTCAACTTGCAACTTTGACTTACTTTATATAAATTGGGACTTACTTGCCAACTTCTTTCAACAAAGAAATCACATATTTTAAACACACAATTTCCTTCATATAATTAGTTAAGTTTTAAATCCTCAACTAAATTTAGAAATTCTTTGGCAGTAACCAACCAACTGGGTAGCTGACTAGTTTAGTATGTAGTTACTCTTACTTATGTAAGAGGTTAAAAATTCTTCAGCACCTGTCAATAAATTCTTATTGACAATCTATCAAGAATGCCCTTCAACAAATGTTTCTTTTTTTTGAAGGATAAGAAGTTAATTAGGTCGATCGTTCCTAACCCAAGAGAGTAAACCAAACTATTTCAACATTTCAACAACTGAAATGTAATAGATACTACTTTACATACTTAAACGTGAAACTACCCTAATTAAAATACAAAAAACTACATCTACAAAAGGGGAGAACTACCTACAGAAGGGGACAATTACTACCTCAATATCGCGAAACATCCAGATGAGGAACAAATGTTTTGAAGAGTTGTAAACCAATTAACACTTCATTTTGAAATCAATGCCCACACAAACACCATGACAATGCAACGCAGATCCACAAAATACTCTCTAGCTCATTCACACACTTAATGCCTCCTTATTTCTGTTCCATTTCTACTCTTCTCAATACATATTTTAACATCCTAACAAACAAACAAACAAAAAAAGAACTCCAATAATGGCACCCATCTCATCACTTGCCCTCCTAACTATCTTCTCTTCACTGATTGCTATCACGGAACCATGTCAACCCATTGACAGTTCAGCCCTGCTTGCATTCAAAAACAAGATCACCAATGACCCCTACCCTCTCTTTAAAACATGGACTACATCCACTGATTGTTGCGCGATTTGGGAAGGTGTGCAATGCGATTCGAAGGGAAGAGTAGTGAGTGTTTCATGCCCCGGCGTCTTCACGGATGACGACGACTATTCACTTACCAATACATCCATGACAGGAAGACTAACCCCAACACTTGCAAATCTGTCATTCCTTGGACTTCTAGACCTTAGCAATCTCAAGTTCTTAAAAGGTCCAATCCCACAAGAGTTAGGAAAATTGAGGTACCTCAACTATCTGTATCTCGACCGCAACCAGCTCTCGGGTAGCATTCCTGCGTCAATTGGTAACTAAAGAAGCTCAAGGACTTGGACTTGTCAGATAATCAGATCAATGGAATCATCCCTTCTTCACTTGGGAGATTGTCTTCACTCGAAACGCTGGATCTCTCTTGGAACAGAATGACAGGAAGTATTCCCGACTCTTTAACTGATCTAGTTTCTCTTCGAGTCCTTGACATATCAGGAAACATGCTTACAGGGAAGCTTCCCAGATCAATAGGCAAGCTCAAGAGTTTGATGACACTTCATTTGTATAACAACAACCTCACTGGGGAGATTCCTGATTCAATTGGAGAACTCACATCGCTCAATACCCTCCACTTATCTAACAATGGTTTCAGTGGTAAGATCCCCGCAAGCATTGGAAATCTTGGATTAAATCTATTTGATTTGGATCTTTCGAAAAACTGTCTCTCAGGTCCTCTACCTCCTCAACAAGTTAAGCTAATATATCTACAATCTCTGGACTCGTCATATAATCCACTTAGTCTAGGGAGCATACCAAGCTGGTTTTCAAAACTAAGACCTTTTAAGCTTTTCCTTGCTCAAACTGGGATAGTAGGCGAACTGCCCCGATGGCTGGCTTCGTCTA
Organism: Stephania japonica; assembly: GCA_039657345.1. Taxonomy (NCBI): domain Eukaryota; kingdom Viridiplantae; phylum Streptophyta; class Magnoliopsida; order Ranunculales; family Menispermaceae; genus Stephania; species Stephania japonica. The sequence goes on along the minus strand of CM077559.1, from coordinate 7,329,805 downwards.
ACATCGGCACACTAGACTTGTCAAGCAATGGCTTCACTGGTAGATTACCTAATTGGATAGGCAACATGATATCCCTCTCATTTCTCAATCTATCCAACAATGGGTTTCACTCATCCATCCCATATGAAGTCAGAAACTTAACAAGCCTTTCCTACTTGGATCTTCACTCAAACAATTTCGCTGGCAGCATAGGCACGGTTTTTTCAAGAAAAACTGCGGAGTACCCGTTAAACGATTACAGCTATATTGATCTCTCGCGCAACATGTTTTTCGGACCCATCGAAGAAGACGTTGGAAATCATAGCTCCGTGGAATCAATTGAAACATTGGTGCTGTCACATAACCCTTTGGGAGGGACAATTCCAAGTTCATTTGGAAAAATGAGGCTGAAGAGCTTGGAGCTTATAGAGAATGGTTTGGTAGGAGGGATACCACAAGAACTTGGAGATGCTATGGAGTTGACATCCATTGTGCTGTCAAAGAACAAGTTGAGTGGGAGAATTCCAGAGAAGGTGTTGAGTTTGAATTATCTGAGTGTGTTTAATGTGTCAGAGAATGAGCTCAGTGGGGAAATACCACCTCATAAGGCTATCTTTCCTGCCTCCTCTTTCATGAACAACAAGGCCTTGTGTGGATCCCCACTTCCTCCTTGTAAGCACCACGACGCGCCTCATCATATGATATGATTGTTTTGGTTAGAATTAATTTCAATCCAAGTAGTAACTAGTGTGCCCTTAATTTATAGAAGTACCAAGGTTGGTATACATATTGAAAAATAAGCATATGTGTGATATATGGTTGTTGAATATATGGATTGATGTGTACATATGCAATTTTAATTACTTTAATTCACTATTTCTAGGTGAATACGTACAACTATCTACAATTACTTGAAGAGTAGTGCTATTTGGACTCATGAGTCCAGACCCTTAGGGGGTTTTTTGAAAATTTTTTATTTCAAAGTCATCCTCAAGCAATCAATGACTTCAAAATTATAACTTTAACACTCCTTTAATATTTACAAAAATCTCAAAAACCTCCCTATGAGTCCGGACCCTTAGTGTCCAAATAGATTTTTTGTTACTTGAATGAAGCTAACAGTATACTACACAATAGTGAACACAGTTAGAGAGATCCACAAAATACTCTTCTAGCTCATCCAATCAGGGACGAAGCCATGAGAGCCTAATAAAATTTGAGTTTTCTTATATCGAATGTCAAACCAATTAATACAAATTAAATGCACTTAATTTAAGAGTTTATAAATGAATTAAATTTATTTCAAGTTAAATTTACATATCAAACAGATTAGTGCTGTTTGGACTCATGAGTCTATCAAAAAATAGCAATTGAATCAATTTTATTCGGCATTGAATACATTAATTTGAGTTGAACTAAAGTCTATTTAATTGTCAATGTGAGTTTCGAAAACTAATATTGCCAACGTGATCAATTTGTCTTCTCGAGTTTTTATCTAGGGGTCAGCACATCAAAATCTAATTAATATTGTTAGACCATGTTTCAGTTCGTTAAACTAATACACTATAAAAGTCTGGAAAAAAAAAAAACTAATACAGTATAAAAGAGAGTGAGAATTTTTATCTAGTTTTCAAGATAATTATTATAAATGTAAAAAATAAACTATATGGCCTCTCTAATGAAAATAATTCTCATACAATATTACGGAAAATAAAAAATACAATTATAGAACTAATAAGTAAGGTACTAATAAAACTAATTAATAACTTTCTTTTAGTATAAATAAATAATATGAGAGGTTTTCATTAAAAAGAAAAAAGGATAAAGGGATAGTCTAAAATTAAAAGAAACTATAAATCTTATGAAATATTTTATCAAAGAAAAAAAAAACTAATTAATACGCATGAGTAGTTTAAAATAATGTGTTTTCGCACATTTCATCAAGTGAAATTAAATTGGTTATAAAAGAACAAGTTAAACGGCCGGCCATGTGCAAACCAGTTTGACTATGGGCATACTAGTTTTTTTTTTCCAAAATGACCTTGCCCTTGTGCACCCCTATTCCCAACAACGCAAAGAAGAAGGAGAAAACACTTGAGCCTAGGTCGATCTTCGCGTTCACCCCACGGTTGTGGTTCATATTCGCATCAACTCGGTCGATCTTTGCATCACCTTTGCTTATCTTCGCTCTCACCCCTAGGTCTGGCTTCGTCTTGCTTCCAGGCAATCATCACACAATCAACGACTAAACTTGGTTGATTTAGGGTTGTTTACATTAATATGGATGTTTTAACAATTTTTTTTTGTTTTTGAACAATTTTTGTAGTTGTGTATATGTCTGTAACTGTTTTTGATCTAATATGTTGGCCCATTTGTGCGTTGTTGATGGTCGACGCTTGATCGGTGACACAGGACCGATTGACAATGCACATTGTTCGGTTGAAGGTGACCGAACAATGCATGTTAATCGGTCTTTGATGGCCGAACCACATTATATATAGTGTTCAGAATTTGGTTTGAACAAATGTTAGGTGACCGAACATGCATGTTTCAATCGACCTCGACAAACTGAGCAAAAGTCATTTGTTCGACCCTACGAGGCAGAACCAGAGGCGGAATCCTTAGTTTGAACATGAAAAAATACAAAAATTAAATAAAAACTCATGAAATACTTCTCCATCTTACACATTTGTATCTCCTACGCGTTCATCCTTCATTTTCATGTTAAATACCACCGAACAACGCAAACAAACAATGCCCTACCAAGACAAAAAAAATTTGTTCAAACCTTATAAAATGCATTCAAAACAGTGTAGAAACATGATTTTCCAACAAGAAATATGAAGAAATCGACTCTTATGATGGTAGCTAGTGGGCTTCAAAATCATAAGTTTGCATCGCTGGTGGTCGGAGGGGATTATCTAAGTCGAAGATGGCATTTGTGAGGGGGTGCACAATGTGAGAAGGAAGAAGTGCATTTTTAAAAAATGAGTAGAAAAAAATAAAAAGTAGTTTGTCCATAGTAAAATGTGGTTTGACAAAAAAAAAAAAAAAAATAAGAGAGAGATTGGAGGGGGGCCAAATGTGCAAGTTAAAAATGAGAGAGTGACAAAAAAAAATAAGTAGAGAGAGATTGGAGGGGGGCCAAATGTGATTAAAATCTTGCTCTATAGTCTATACACAATACTACCCGTACCTAGTGTTAAGAGTGACAATGCACCAAAACTTTGTACCATTTCAAACGGCACCAAATTCTAATCTTTGCAACTGCGGCCTCTCGAACTTCATAATACATCTTTAACTTTTGTTGAATGCTCGTATTTCCTTATGACAGCTGCATAATATTCTTATTTGCAGCTGCATAATATACTTTCTTATACAGCCTAATATAGAGTGCACACGGATTGCACTAATTCATGAATTCAGTTCACTCTGGACCAATTATTACTAATTGGATCAATTTTTTAATTTCTTAGACTGAATTGGACTGGATTGGACTGGATTGGACTAGATTGGACTAGATTGAAAAATCACTAATTCAGCTGAACTGGATCAGATTTCGGATCTTACATTAAAAAATGTGGATCCAATCCGATCTAGTCCATTTAGCACATTAATACATACATATTTGATCATATGTATTATATTATCTTAAAGAGCATCAACTCAAACTATCAACTCTAATTAACTATAATAACTAAAAAGCTATATTTGTTCTTAACTATTTTATTATGCTTTCGACCTTTTTTTTGTAGGTTGTATGTTCAACGTGTACTTTTTTTGTGCTTTTGTAGGTGTGTACGGTGAAGATTTGTGGATGACATTTATTTATGTAGGAAAGTAGTATTTTGAAGGTTATTGTGATGACAAATTTGTGGGAAATATACTATATACAAATTTGTGGAATGTATGTCGTAAATTTGTCATTCATGATATATATAATTCTTGTGATTCATTTGATTAAGTCTAATTTCATTAATCTTTAGATAGAAACACGTCAATCCGTGGAACTTAATCCAATCCAGTCTACACTTTGCAAATTGGATCTAGTTGGATTGATGAATTATTTAAACTGGATTGGACAGTAATTTTTCAATTCGCAATAATTGAATTGGATTGCGATTAACTCTAATTGGATTGGATCCAATTCGTGTGCACCCCTAGCCTAATATACCCTTTCCTTGTCTACAACTACCTTGTATTTTTTAGGAATGAATCTCTATGTTTTTAGAGATTTGATTGCATTATTCCTCCGTATATAACTTGGACTATTGATCAATAAAATGTTAAGTTGAAATCAAAAGTTCGTAACTTTTCTATCAATGTTCAAAAAAAAAAAACGCAAAACATATGTTCGGTTTTTGAACTTTGAGACTTTTATGTTTTTTATCCTTAAACTTTTATTAGCGTATATTTGGTCTCTAAACTTTTATTGTTGTAAATTTGATCTCCAAACTTTTGAGTTTTTATGTTTTTGGTCTTTGAACTTTGAGTTTTTAATGTTTTTGGGAGAAATTAATTTTTTTGGGCATTTGTTGGTCGATGTAAATCGTCTGGTTCAGTAATATAAACCTATTTACTCTTTTTGACTAGTCACGCTGCACTTTTGTTACCCACGTTGGCGGAATTTAATACTTTAAATGGTAGAAAGATTAAACGTAGATTTTCGTGAAAGTTCAAAAATCAAATGTGTAGTAATAAAAGTTGAAGGACCAAACCCATAAAATACATAAACTTCAAGGAACAAAAGATAGGTTTATCAAAAAAAAAAAAAATTAAAATAAAAAAAAAAAAAAAAAAAAATTCAATGGCTCTGCGGACACCACTCACTATCCCACCTAACAATATTCTCTTCACTGATTGTGAGTGACAGTTCAGCCGTGCTTGCATTCAAAAACAAGATCACCAATGACCCCTACCCTCTCTTAAAGACATGGACTAAATCCACTGATTGTTGCGCGAGGTGAGAAGGCGTACGGTGCAATTCTCTAGGAGGGACAATACAAGTTCATTAGGAAAAGACTAGTGTTATTTGGACTTGCAGGGAACTTGTAGGGAATGTTTTAACGGGTGAGATACCAGACGAGCTTGGAATTCAATAGTGCTGTGCTTGCTGTCAAAGAATAAGTTGAGTGGGAGAATTCCAGGGCGGTGTTGAGTTTGAAGTATCTGGTGAGTTTAATGTGTCAGAAAATGAGCTTAGTAGGCCAATACCTCCTCACAAGGCTCACTTTCCTGCCTCCTCATTCATGCACAAGAAGGGCTTCTGTGGAGCCCCACTCCCTCCTTGTATGACCATCACTAGGTAGATAGCTCTTTTAGTATTTTTTAGCTTTGATTTATTTTTTATTTTTTATTTTTTATAGTAACGAGAATTTATTTTATTATAATTTAAAATTATTATATACACGAGCAAAAAATAATGTATTGTTGTAAAATAAATTGGAACTTGCTAAGAGCTAGATAAGGAAATAGAAGACTAAGAACTTCTACTACTACAAAGAACTACAAAGAACTACAACTACAAAGTAGAAGAGGAGAAATGAGAGAGTTGAAATGAGAAGTTGTCATTCAACTTGGTGTGTTTTTACAATGAGGTTGGCACCCTTTATATAGGCCCTTTGGTGATGATGATAAATGTACTTAGACAATGTTTACAAGTAATACATACATCACATGTCATACAACTCTTCACAAGCAACATTGACAATACATGGAATAATGAGTACATTTGATATGGATACAAGTAAGGGCCATGCTTGATGCTACCACTCAATGTAAGAGCCATGCTTGACAATGATTAGTCATACAAAATCTTGATCAATTGTTCATCCATATCATAACACTCCCCCTTGGATGACAATTATTGAGAGAATGTGCCTCGTTAAAACTTCTACTAAGAAAAATCCTGTGGGAAAAATATAGTAAAAGAAAAGAGTACACTATTCTCATAAATATTAAGATGGTATAATATTGTTAAGATTGCCTCATTAAAAATCTTGCATGGAAAACCCAATGGGATAAAACCATAGCTAAGGGAAAAAGAGTGCAATACATTAATCAATAACTCCCCCTCATGTGAACATGGGTGAAACTTGTTCAGTTTCTTTACTTGCAATGTCTTTAAGTTTACGCAAGCCAATACCATATGTAAGCCTTTTAAATGTCGTAGTTGGTAAGGCTTTTGTGAATAAATCAGCAAGATTATCACTCGATCGGATTTGCTTGACATCAATTTCACCATTCTTCTGAAGCTCATGCGCATAAAAGAATTTTGGTGAAATATATTTTGTTTTGTCCCCCTTTATGAATCCTTCACTTAATTGTGCAATACATGCTGCATTATCTTCATATAATATGGTTGGAGAATCTTTTATTGAAGGCAATCCACATGATTCTTGTATATGTTCAATCATGTTTCTCAACCAAACACATTCACGACTTGCTTCATGAATTGCAAGTACTTGAGAATGATTGGAAGAAGTGGCAACCATAGTTTGTTTTTCGACTTCCACGATACTGAAGATATTACAGGTGAATACATATCCCGTTTGAGAACGGGCCTTATGGGGATCGATAAAAATCCAAAGATCAAGCATAACCTTGGAGATTCAATTTTACCCCTCTCGAGTAAAATAAACCCATGTCACTTGTTCCTCGAAGATATCGAAAAATGTGTTTAACACCATTCCAATGTCTTCGAGTTGGTGAAAGAGCTATATCTTGCAAGTAGGTTGACAAGCAAAAGCAATATCGGGTCTTGTACAATTTGCAAGATACATAAGTGCACCAATTGCACTTAAATATGGTACCTCCAGGACCAATTAGCTCTTCATCACTTTCTTGAGGTCGAAATGGATCCTTATCCACTTCAAGTGATCTGACAACCATTGGAAAGCTCAATGGATGTGCCTTGTCCATATAAAATTTTTTTAATAATTTTTCAATATAATTTGATTGATGGACAAGTACTCCACTTGAAAAATGTTCAATTTGCAAACCAAGACAAAGTCTTGTTTTTCCAAGTTCTTTCATCTCGAATTCCTTTTTCAAGTATTCGGATGTTCTAACGATGTCGTCGTGGTTTCCCACTATATTTAAATCATCAACATATACAGCAATAATCACAAATCCTGTTGATGATCTTTTAATGAAGACACATGGGCAAAGCGGATTATTTACATATCCTTCTTTCAGTAAATAATCACTAAGACGTTTGTACCACATTCGTCCGGATTGTTTCAACCCGTACAAAGACCTTTGTAATTTTATAGAATGCATGTTATGAGGTTTTGATTTTATTTCATCGGATATTACAAATCCATCAGGGATTTTTATATATATCTCACTGTCTAGAGATCCGTACAGATATGGTGTAACGACATCCATTAAATGCATATCAAGCCCTTCAGAGACTGCAAGGCTTATCAAGAACCGAAATGTGATTGCATCTATAACAGGAGAATATGTTTCCTCATAATCGATGACAGTCTTTGTGAGAAACCTTGAGCTACAAGTCTTGCTTTGTACCTTGTAACTTCATTTTTTCGTTTCTCTTTCGTACAAATACCCATTTATATCCAACAGGCTTTACGCCATCTGGCGTTTGGACAATTGGTCCAAAAACCTCTCGTTTCCTTAACGAGTTTAGCTCTCGCTTGGATAGCATCTTGCCATTTTTGCCAATCAGGTCTTTTTTGACATTCGTCCACTGATCGTGGTTCTGGATCATCATCATTTTCACATATTTCAAAGGACACATTGAAAGCAAATATATCATCAGGAACAATTTCATTTCGATCCCAAATCTTACCAGAGTTTAAATAATTTATTGAGATCTCATTATTTTCATCTTTTTCCTCTTTTTCTAGAGGAAGTTGTTCCTCATCGAATCAACTTGTTCGACAAACCCTTATTAAAGGATTCTTGTGCTTTCTCAGGAGTATTTTGATTTGTATTTATTTTTACTCCCGTTTTCCTCTTTCGAGGAATTGTATCCTTTGAACCAACCGATCTTCCACGCTTTAAGCGTTTCGTTGGTTCTTGTGCATTTTGTTGCACAGAGACATCAATTCTTGCGGGAGCATTTACAATTTGGAATATGTGATTTTGTCACTTGTTTTGCATCATTAAATGCATCTCGGTAATTGATTTGCAATTTGTTGCAAATGAATGATCTTTCGAACTTCAAGTTCATACCGATTTGTTCGTGGATCATAATGTGATAAAGTTGATGCATTCCAAGCAATTTCGCGCCATTCCTTTTGAATTGACTTCTTATCTCCCCTAATGGTGGAAAAATTGCTTCATCAAAGTGACAATCAAGCAAAACGTGCGATAAATAAATCCCTGTTAAGGGTTCAAGGTATCTTATAATGGACGATGAGTTAAATCCAACATAAATCCCAAGTTTTCGTTGTGGACCCATCTTAGTTCTATTGGGAGGTGGTATAGGAACATACACTGCACAACCAAAAATTCTTAAGTGTGAAATATTTGGTTGTAGACCTAAAATGAGTTGCATGGGGGAATGTTCATGGTATGCAGTGGGCCTATAACGAATGATAGATGCTGCATGAAGGACTGCATGTCCCCAAACTGAAGTTGATAACTTAGTTCTCATGATTAAAGGTCTGGCAATTAATTGAATGCGTTTGATCAGAGATTCTGCCAAACCATTTTGGGTATGCACATGTGGAACAGAATGTTCAATGGTAATTCCTATAGACATGCAATAATTTTTAAATGCTTGAGATTGAAATTCCTCAGCATTATCAAGACGGATGGTCTTGATTGGGTTGTCAGGGAATTGTGCTCTTAACTTAATGATTTGCGCTAAAAGTCTAGCAAATGCAACATTGCGGGTCGAAAGCAAACAAACATGTGACCACCTAGTTGATGCATCTATCAAAACCATGAAATATCTAAATGGTCCACAAGTGAGGATGAATAGGTCCACATATGTCTCCCTGAATGCGTTCTAAGAAAATTGGGGATTCCACAACAATTTTACTTGGGGATGGTTTAACTATCAATTTACCTTGAGAACAACTAGCACAATTATAATCACCAAATTTGAAAATATTTTGTGACTCCTTAAAGGATGTCCATGCGAATTATTAATTATTCTTCGCATCATTGATGATCCTGGATGACCAAGCCGGTCATGCCATAAAATGAATGTCGTTGGATCATTAATTTTCTTATTTAAGACGACATTCGTTTCGACATGCCTTATATGAGTAAAATATAATCCAGAGGATAAAGCTGGAAATTTTTCTAACACTTCTTTTTTCCCATTTGAAACCAATGTGACATAGAGAAATTCTCTATTATTTTCGTTCATGGTTTCAATGTGATATCCATTTTGTCGAATATCTTTAAAGTCGAGTAAATTCCTTTCAATTTTTCAGAGTATAAGGCATTGTCAACATGAATTGTTGTTCCCCAGGCAACATAATATTTGCTCTTCCGAGCCATTAATCAAATTGGAGATGTCGATATTGTTTGAACATTAGCATCGGCTAAGTTAAAATTGGAGAAATATTCTCTGTTTTTAAGAATTGTGTGCGTTGTAGCACAATCAGCAAGGCACATATCGCTCTTATTTGGTTCATGACTTGAACACATGATTTGTTGATCCATCTGGACAAATAATATTTGACAAATCAGAAAAAGAGTCATGATAATATTCATAATATTTTGCCTTTGATTTTAAAGGCATGGTAAAGGTCACAAAAATACTCGGGCATATATATGACAATATTTAGGCAAAATAGCCTTTCATATATGACTAAAAAATGTCACAATTATGAGCGCTCATTGTCAATAATTATTTGCCCTTTGTAGTGGTGCACCACTTTTATTCCAAAATTTGGTGGAATTGTCAATACGACCTTTACCTGATATTTTCACCTTTTCCACGTCCATAAATTTATTGCGATCATGATCATTATATGCAACATATGCTTCTTAATTTGAAGCTGAACTAATTGGACGGGAGTGATATTATATTTATAATATCTCATCATTTTACTCAAACTACCATGAGACAAGAAATCAATCCTTAATATTTATTGGATTGACGTGCGCACTCGATAATTTGTTGCAGTAATACATCGAGGCGAGCCACGTGGCTTTTATTTGTCTCATCAGTCATATTTCTGCATAGCCTCAATATAGAGGTAATTGAAATTGCAGAATAATAAATGATATTTGACTGATATAAATTTTTGTAGCATGAGACCCAACCGCTCATTTTGAGCCTTTTGGAGCATTACCCTTTTGGTATGTATAACTCCATAAGGTGAAAATATATATAAAGAGAAGTATTCACTTTTCAAATCTCCAAAGAGAAATTGACGAATGATTATGTATAATACACAGCCTTGCTGTGACGGCCCTAAATCTCCCGGGGCCGCCCCGTGACCCACGCCTTCTGGCCTCAAGCCCAGCAGCGCCTGTCACATCACCGGACACGTCATCACTGCTGCCACGTCCGCAACTCTGTGGAGTGATGCTCCGTGTAACTAATCCTACTATATTAAGTTGTCTGACACATTTAGCAGATTAGTTGATAATTACAATTATATCATCAGCGGAAGCACTTAATTCATATTTTATGAGAAATTATTTAACCTAAGTAGTGGAAAACCAGGATACAAACACCATGTATATAATCGAGACGAACTAAACAAGTAATCCATATACATGTGATAAAGTTATAAAGTCCCCAAAACCCAAGCAAAATAGTATATACATACATGATATCAAAACACTAGTTATCAAGCAAAGACAACGGCCTTAGAGATAGTCGCCTAGTATCTCCTTTCCCTTGCTCTTGCTCGTACCAGATCGCGCTCGGTTGCCCAACACATACAAAGAACGAGCCCGGTGAGTAAATTCCCAAGAGAAGTCTACACGTTAATCATGAAAAACCACAATAACTTGCGAGACATATGAATATGACCCCGACGACAGAATCATATTCCTATGGTCGGTCGTAAAAAATATCCAAAATAAAACCATTCGATCACAACACAAGAGAAAATAACACACCATTCGAGAAATCTGGTCCAACCACGATATCATTTATAAGAAAACTAGATAGAAGTGTGACGGAGTCTAACCAAACTAGATCGTACTTCGTAGATTCGGATGCCCCTGGTGAGCACATCAAGCCTAGACCACACCCAAACTACTAACGGTGGACGGAACAAATCGCAACCCACCGGACACGTGCACCCCATTGCTCGGGTAGCTATTCACCTAGGCTAAGCCCAAGACACGCGCTACAACCTAGCCTACTCAATTCCGTACCACAACCATCTCGATTAACCTCCGACAATGTGAACACATCAAACACCGTCCAACACATAATCGCAAAGTGCATAACATGGCAACCAAAATATGTAACAAGGCGATAAATAAACAAATGAATAAACACATCATTTATATGGACAAACCACGCATGAATTAAAGTGTAACATTCTCAAGGGTTTTACGCACCAGTAACTACGCACTCCGACTTCCCGGACCCGTCAATCCGACCCGCCTAGCTCTCCTATGCCCGAGCTATGGTTCCCCCGATCCCCGAAGTCCATTTATAGTGTTTTATATTATTAATAACACACTTATAATATTATATCATATATTCCATTTTGCGGTTGTGGTACCTCTTGGGACAATGTCGGGGTTCCAAAAATACCCGAAAAGTCCCGTACCTACTTTTCTACCTTTTTCAAATTTTCTATATTTTTCTAGAATTTTTCCCAATTTTTCGATATTTTTTTCCTATTTTTTTCCTATTTTCCGAATTTAAAACTGTTTTTTTTTTTTTTTTTTTTAATAAATAAAAATATTATTTAAATATATTATTTAAATAATATATTTGGGTCCCCGAACCGGTCGGACCCGACCCAACCGGGTCGGCCGGTTCGGCCCCTCTCGGGCGGGTCGGGTCGGGCCGGCCCAGCCCACCCGGTTGGGCAGGGGCGGTTTGGCCGGCCCGCCCACCGGGATGGGCTGGGCTGGCTCAGCCGGGCCCGGTGTGGGTGCACGCACGCACGCACGCGTGCGTGCCCCCTTCTTCTTCCTCCCCTCTTCCGGAGGCGCACAGACGCCTCGGTTTTTTTTTTTTTTTTTTTTTTTTTTTTTTCTTTCTTTCTTCTCTTCTTCTCCATTTCTCTTCAATCTCTACCCATTAGAGACCTCCAAAACATCAAAATCTCACCTCAAATCCACCCAAACAACATCAAATTTTCGGATCAACATACATGCAAATAAACCCAAAATTTACCAAATCACTTCAATTTTCCACAAATTTGATCCCAATTGATAAGATTCATCAAACTAAACCTCAAGAACACCAAATTGACCTCCTAAAACCAAGTAAAAATAAATAAAATCCGAATTCACCACAACCCATTTTAATCACATTTTTATCAAAAATTTCCATTAAAATGGTAGAGATTACCTTAGATCGATGTTGTGAGGCTCGGATTCCCTCTCCCAAAGTTAGAATTCTTCTCCTCAAACCTCGATTTCCCTCTCTCGGATCTTCCCAATTGTTTGAAACAAATGTTTCCTTTGCATGTTCGATCAATCGATGGGTATATATAGGGTGTTTTAATCTCACGTGCACACGCATCTCGAGGTAAATCTAATGGTCACTGAACACCATATGTCACCAACTTCTTGAACACCTTATCATAACAATCATTGCCTTGTTTTACTTTGTTGTGCATCTCGAGGTTAATCCTATGCACGCTGATTTTTCTTTTCAAACTATAGGACTTCAATTTATTCATTAATACATTAATTCAACCTTAGGTTAAATCACCTTAATTAAATCATATAAAATTCATAAGTGCGTCACACTAGCACTCAGCTACCCAGCAACCCATGCCCCGTACCCCGCTACCCAAATACCGGTGCATCTCCTCGACACGCACTTCGGGACATATACCCGACTCGTAGTCTTGCCCGATGTCAACTTACACACATGTGATGTTTATATAAATAATAAATTTCCACATCACAATAATAGACATACAACATACACAAATAACACAATATAACCTCGGGTACTCTTATTTGAGTTCACCCAAATTGCCACCGTAACGCCCGAATTAACCGTTAATCATCGTGATTAACACTAATACTCAATTAAATTAATTTGGGCCGTTACAATTCTTCCCAACTAGGAAAAATTTCGTCCCCGAAATTACGATAACCAATATCTCTTCTCGAAGTTGCAAAATGGACGCAACTACCCGCTATTCAACCTGACACCCGTAGTCTAAATGAACTACTACTCAACTCTAACCCGATTGAACGAATCAACTGAAATTTTTAGGGAACACATCTACCTATCCCAGGGAAACACATCAACCTGACCCTTGTGAACAAATCAATCCATCCCAGGGAAACACATCAGCCTGGCCCTGGTGAACAAATCAACCAGTCTTCAACCAAAATCCTGGTGAACAAATCAACCAGTATCCCACCAAAACCTGGTGTACCAATAAATCAATCTCTGGTGAACACATCAACCAATCTTCTATTAAAACCTGGTGAACAAATCAACCAGTATTCCACCATCCTCTAGTGTACTAATCAACTATGATACACTAATCTAAGTGAACGAATCAACATAGATGCAACGAATGCATGAAATGCAACAAGAACAACAACTATAATGAATCAATCAACCTATATGCAACACACGCATAGAAAAACATAATAGTGACGTACCCTGCTCATGCTGTCGGGTCATCTCTCTGACTGGCGATACTACGGCGTGAACTCTTTCATCGATCGTGGAATCTGGTGTTGGAAAGGCTCTACAACAATTCACACTAATGTGACCTCTCGACCACACCTATAACATCTACGTCGTCACTTCCTCCAGACGGTCTACCCCTCGAGTGATGTCTATAATTACGGTCTATCTCGATCTCGATTTCTACCTCTTTGGTCCCGTGTATAAGTTTGTTGTGGTGCCGACATCGCATATGCCCCTGTAGTCTCGGTCATCGCCTCGTGCCGTCGATCCCATTGTCTATCCTCATATCGGGGACTACGTCCTGGTGATCACTCCTACTATCTCTATCGATTCCTCACATTGCCGTTTCGACCTCCCATCCGCCGTGAACCCCGCCTCTCTCTATTCCAGTAGACGCGGTCACTGGAATGCCATTCTTCTATAGTAGGAATGTCTCATAAGTCAAGGCTCTCTCGAACATAGCACCGTAACGTCGAAGCCCCTGACGACACAATCGCACTCGCAATCACCTCCTCAACCCCCGAACAAAGTAGTAAATCTGCAAACGCTCGGTGCACGGCAATGTCCATAGAGAAGCGCAGAAGATAGCGGTATCGGTCCATATCTTTGTAGCATCGTACGATTTCCCCGCCTCGGGGATAAGAACTCCTCTCTCAACCTCGTCGAACCTCCATAGGAATAAACCGATCGTAGAAGATCTCTCGAAACTCCGCCCAAGTCGCGGATCGGCATGTGTCTCTTGGTAGTTAGTCCACCACACCGTGCGTCGGACACGAAGCATGTTCGGATAATCTTGCCCTATGCCTCTCCTCTCGTGTTCGCTCTTTGTGCACCGCCGATGCGATACAATCCAGTCTCCTATTTGCCTCGGGATTTCCACCGCCATAAAAGTATGTGGTGGAATTTAAGAAAATCCCTCGTCTCCTCGCTTTGTGGATCCATCCTATACTCTGAGAGTAGTAGAAATCGCGATAGCGATTACAACCGTCGATAGAGGTGCCGGAGTTACTATCTCCGCGTTTGGCACCACTACGGTGTAGTCTTAACGATCGGTGTCTCATGCTCTACTTGTTTGGCTGCTGCCCGATTCTCGATGGCGTCATTCTTTGTCTCTGTCGGTACTACAATCGCAGTCGGGTCTCTCGATGCTGTCAGGGCTGTTATGGCAGCTGTCTGAGCTCTCATCATGTCCAGTAATAGCTCAAACTGCCTATCGTGAGCGGCAAGTCGTCTTTGCAAGCTGCGGGATCCATAACCTCATCTCCAGTATGATCCCTCGCCTGGCCAGTCCCTGACCCTGACGGTGCCTGCAGTCCGTCCATCAAGATCTGCACCGAAAGTCGTGCGTCAAATTATTACGTAGTCCGTATATATATGACATACAACCAAATCATAACACACATATAAGTCCTTACTCTACCCGACTTATACCACTTCCCAACTAAGATTCTAAGTTAGGATCTTCGGGTTTCCACAACTACTTTATTTTAAAGTTTATGCTCTTGAAAGTTTTTATCCGAGGTTCCTCAAAACTCTCGCTCGATACCAACCGTGACGGCCCTAAATCTCCGGGGCCGCCCGTGACCCACGCCTTACGCCTCAAGCCCCGGCGCTGTCACATCACCGGACACGTCATCATCGCTTGCCACGTCCGCAACTCGTGGAGTGATGCTCCGTGTAACTAATCCTACTATATTAAGTTGTCGACACATTTAGCGAGATTAGTTGATAATTACAATTATATCATCGGCGGAAGCACTTAATTCATATTTTATGAGAAATTATTTAACCTAAGTAGTGGAAAACCCGGATACAAACACCATGTATATAACTGAGACGAACTAAACAGTAATCCATATACATGTGATAAAGTTATAAAGTCCCCAAAACCCAGCAAAATAGTATATACATACATGATATCAAAACACTAGTTATCAGCAGCAACGGCCTTAGAGATAGTCGCCTAGTATCTCCTTTCCCTTGCTCTTGCTCGTACCAGGATCTGCGCTCAGTTGCCCAACACATACAGCAACGAGCCCAGTGAGTAAATTCCCAAGAGAAGTCTACACGTTAATCATGAAAAACCACAATAACTTGCGAGACATATGAATATGACCCTGACGACAGGAATCATATTCCTATGGTCGGTCGTAAACGATATCCAAAATAAAACCATTCGATCACAACACAAGAGAAAATAACACACCATTCGAGAAATCGGTCCAACCACGATATCATTTATAAGAAAACTAGATAGAAGTGTGACGAGTCTAACCAAACTAGATCGTACTTCGTAGATTCGGATGCCCCTTTGAGCACATCAAGCCTAGACCACACCCAAACTACTAACGGTGACCGGAACAAATCGCAACCCACCGGACACGTGCACCCCGTTGCTCTCGGGTAGCTATTCACCGGCTAAGCCCAAGTACACGCGCTACAACCTAGCCTACTCAATTCCGTACCACAACCATCTCGATTAACCTCCGACAATGTGAACACATCAAACACCGTCCAACACATAATCGCAGTGCATAACATGGCAACCAAAATATGTAACAAGGCGATAAATAAACAAATGAATAAACACATCATTTATATGGACAAACCACGCATGAATTAAAGTGTAACATTCTCAAGGGTTTTACGCACCTGTAACTACGCACTCCGACTTCTCGGACCCGTCAATCCGACCCGCCTAGCTCTCCTATGCCCGAGCTATGGTTCCCCAGTCCCTGAAGTCCATTTATAGTGTTTTATATTATTAATAACACACTTATAATATTATATCATATATTCCATTTTGCAGTTGTGGTACCTCTTCCGGACAATGTCGGGGTTCCAAAAATACCCGAAAAGTCCCGTACCTACTTTTCTACCTTTTTCAAATTTTCTATATTTTTCTAGAATTTTTCCCAATTTTTCTGATATTTTTTTCCTATTTTTTTCCTATTTTCCAGAATTTAAAACTGTTTTTTTTTTTTTTTTTTTTTTTTTTTTAATAAATAAAAATATTATTTAAATATATTATTTAAATAATATATGTGGGTCCCCCGAACCGGGTCGGACCCGACCCAACCGGGTCGGCCGGTTCGGCCCCTCGGGGCGGGTCGGGTCGGGCCCGGTCCAGCCCACCCGGTTGGGCTGGGCGGTTTGGCCGGCCACCGGGATGGGCTGGGGCTGCCAGCCGGGCCCAGGGGGTGCACGCACGCACGCACGCGTGCGTGCCCCTTCTTCTTCTTCCTCCTCTTCCGAGGCGCACAAGACGCCTGCGGTTTTTCTTTTTTTTTTTTTTTTTTTTTTTCTTCTTTCTTTCTTCTCTTCTTCTCCATTTCTCTTCAATCTCTACCCATTAGAGACCTCCAAAACATCAAAATCTCACCTCAAATCCACCCAAACAACATCAAATTTTCGGATCAACATACATGCAAATAAACCCAAAATTTACCAAATCACTTCAATTTTCCACAAATTTGATCCCAATTGATAAGATTCATCAAACTAAACCTCAAGAACACCAAATTGACCTCCTAAAACCAGTAAAAATAAATAAAATCCGAATTCACCACAACCCATTTTAATCACATTTTTATCAAAAATTTCCATTAAAATGGTAGAGATTACCTTAGATCGATGTTGTGAGGCTCGGATTCCCTCTCCCAAAGTTAGAATTCTTCTCCTCAAACCTCGATTTCCCTCTCTCGGATCTTCCCAATTGTTTGAAACAAATGTTTCCTTTGCATGTTCGATCAATCGATGGGTATATATAGGGTGTTTTAATCTCACGTGCACACGCATCTCGAGGTAAATCTAATGGTCTTTGAACACCATATGTCACCAACTTCTTGAACACCTTATCATAACAATCATTGCCTTGTTTTACTTTGTTGTGCATCTCGAGGTTAATCCTATGCACGCTGATTTTTCTTTTCAAACTATAGGACTTCAATTTATTCATTAATACATTAATTCAACCTTAGGTTAAATCACCTTAATTAAATCATATAAAATTCATAAGTGCGTCACACTAGCACTCGGCTACCAAGCAACCCATGCCCCGCACCGGCTACCCAAATACCGTGCCGGTCCTCGACACGCACCGGGACATATACCCGACTCGTAGTCTTGCCCGATGTCAACTTACACACATGTGATGTTTATATAAATAATAAATTTCCACATCACAATAATAGACATACAACATACACAAATAACACAATATAACCTGGGTACTCTTATTTGAGTTCACCCAGCTGTCACCGTAACGCCCGAATTAACCGTTAATCATCGTGATTAACACTAATACTCAATTAAATTAATTTGGGCCGTTACACTTGCATAGAATTATCATGACAAGAATTATAATAAGGTAACAAATGCAAACTATGGTTGAAAAGAATTTTGAAAATAAATTTAATATAAAAGAGTTTTCCCTTTATGTAAAAACATAACATATGATTAAATATATGTTCACAACTTGATTATTAGTATGCAAAATGTATTACTTGTATGAGTTGGTGGGACAACCTCCAGGTTGGGTGGTGAGACGAAGTCTACTTAAAAACCATGCCACCTCGAACGGGATAACCCGTCTCCCTTTCAATGTTTAGCTTTACCTGGGGACAAGGCTTACCCACTATCAACCCAAACTCATAACACTATTTGCAATATAAAAAATCAAGAATAGAGCATAATTAATCGTTTGTAGTATAGCGAGAAAACTAGTTATGTCACATATTGATTTTTGATTTCTGATGTAGAAGATCGTACAAGACGCAACTACAGAGCATACTTTCGCAATCGGTGACGTTATAATGGTATATGAATAAAGTATGCATATAGAAGTTATGCATGTAATAAAAGGAAACAACCATGGTAATTTAGAAATAAATTGAACTTATTTAAATAACAAAAGTTATACCTTCTTAGCTTTTTCTCCTTAACAAGCCTTCTTGAACTTCAAGTTCTCCTTAATGCTAGAGCAAGCTCGTGTCTTGATAACGTGTTGTAAAATAAAAGAGCTAGATAAGGAAATAGAAGACTAAGAACTTCTACTACTACAAAGAACTACAAAGAACTACAACTACAAAGTAGAAGAGGAGAAATGAGAGAGTTGAAATGAGAAGTTGTCATTCAACTTGGTGTGTTTTTACAATGAGGTTGGCACCCTTTATATAGACCCTTTGGTGATGATGATAAATGTACTTAGACAATGTTTACAAGTAATACATACATCACATGTCATACAACTCTTCACAAGCAACATTGACAATACATGGAATAATGAGTACATTTGATATGGATACAAGTAAGGGCCATGCTTGATGCTACCACTCAATGTAAGAGCCATGCTTGACAATGATTAGTCATACAAAATCTTGAACAATTGTTCATCCATATCATAACATGTATTACCCTATAATAAAGTTGAAAAAAAATTCCTCAGTAGTCCATAGCTTCTATATGGATAGTCCCTGCAAAGCATTAAAAGTCCTGCAAAAGCATTAAAAAGAAAAACTAAAAATCATCTACTACTGTGGCTGCTGGGATTCGAGCCCAGGTCTCTACGGCCACAACGTAGAATTCTTACCACTAAACTACAGCCACATTGTTGTTAAATTTTCAAACTGTTAAATTAAGTCAACATATCTGTCCTTCTCTTATAATAAGGTAAAAATAATAATAAATAAATAAATAAAAAAATTCACTGTCCATCTCTACTGTTTCTCTAATTTAACTGGGCATGGCCAGATATATTCGAACCATTTGGGGTGTTTTTCAACTTTCAAGCAAGTCCCACATTTTGAAAAAAAAAAAAAAAAAAGCAAGTCCCACGTGACCCCCACCTGTCTCAGTGCTTTTCTATGTTTTTTTCTCGCGTTCCAAGCATGACAAAACCTTGGCCACGAACGACTTGTCCATTAATCCAAAAACTTTTATGGGCTCAATGCCTACAATTTGTCCCATATCAAATCCCACAAATGACGGTTCATTAAAGTTTGACAACTTTCTTATCAAAGCACGTTCAATTTACAGAAGAAACATTTTCATTTAGTATAAGTTTGCCTCTAGTAATGTTGTCCGTTCTAAGTGCAGATTCTCATTGTACTTCAAATTTTAAATAATTACTTTAGGCCTCACGGTTTATTTTACTAATTTTTTTAAAAAAAGTTTTTTTCAAAGAAAGATTAATTAGTTGACAAGTTAACCACTTTTAAAGTTTTATTCAACTTTAGACTTTATGAAAAGTTTTACATTTTAAAAATAATAAAATAATATAATTGACATAAATGCTCATTTTTAAAAGAGAGATTGTAAGAAATAAAGGTAGAGAAAAAACATTAAATTAAGGTAAAAGTATTTATTCCCCCTCAGAAAGATAATTCACCCACCCCCCTCCAAATGAATTGTCAAACTTTCATGAAAGTTTTTTTAAAAATATCCAACCAAATAAGGCGATTTGTAACTTCCCTGAAAATTACCTCACTTCTTTCATCTTCCCCCAAACCAAACAAGGCCTTAGATTTCACATGTTTGCCCAACTACTGTAGTTGTGAGCACTCCAAGTCTTCAACGCATCAACAGATACTAATTTAGAATTTAGAAGTCAACAGTTCAAAAAAATTCTAATTGACATTTGTGTGTAATTGGGATTATTGATGAATTAAGGAACATAAGCATCACTTGTTAAACCTTGGCCTTCAAATTCAAGCTGCACGAGATTGAAACTAATAGTGATACAATATTTCAATGTCAATTCTATAGAATACAGTTTGGCAGAAGCAGAAAATGTTCGACAATCACTTGGAATGTAGAGAATATGTAAAAAGCATCAATAGTAAATGTTATCTCCAAGACTTCATCTAACAGATTAACACTATTATTAGTCTATTATTCAAACCATGTTTAGGTTAGAAACTGCTCCAGACACTGAGCATCTTTGGGACAATTAGAACAGACTACAAATTTTCAATTATCATAATCCTTTCAAAAAGAGGGGGAAAGAAAATTTGGAAACGATAACTTTCATCTTAAAAGAGGTTTCATTAATTTTTAATTTTTTTTACTTGGTCTATACATAATGCAATCAGTTATACAACATACAAGACATTCTTGTGTAATAGAACACAATCCCCAATATGGAATTGACTTTCAAAATCTATGTTTCATCTCTGCCTCTACTCTCTTATTTTACAAACTTTTAGAGAGAGAAGGCATTTTACAGACCTACATACAGGACAAGTAATGAAAGAATGGCACCAGGAAAAAATGGCGAAGCAAGTGAATGACAACATAAGCACCCTGAGGAAAAAAATTAAACTCTTATTCAGTTTTGAGCGATCATCAATATTAAGGCTGCGTATTTAATCATGTTAGAAAGAGAAGTGCAACGATCAATATTATTACCTTGCGGAGCACGCGCATATGCATTATTATGAAGGGAAAGCAAATATTCTGTCTGTGATCCTTGAGCGACAAAGTGGACACTCAATACAAGCAAGTGAACAAGGTTTGCATACTGCACAATAAATCAACATCAGTTCTTATTATCTTGAGAAAGCATAAGTAGGAAAGAAGTAAGGACTGCTCTTACAGCAAAAATGCCGACACGGAAGGAGAAGGGCTGCAGTTGGTGACTCGAAGCACACTTTACAAACATGAGAATTTGTATCGCCACTCCCTAAAGTTTCAAGCTGTTTTTCCTTCATCTCTTGCACTCGTGCCTGATAATAATGAAATACAGAAATAAATCTTAACCTAAAAGTGGAGACTTTGAAACAATTTGCTGTAAATATCGCTCTGCTGCTAAACAAAATATATAGTTAAGGCGAAGCATTTTCATATAAACAGTCATTAAACAAAATGGACGTGAACAACGGTTTAGTCGGCTTCAGGTTTGGTATGGGGTCACTTGAGTGGGGAGGTTGTGGGTTCTAGCCTTAATAGGGGAAAGTTGTGGTTTCTTTCTAATAAAAAGAAGCAGAATTACCAATTCTGAAAAGAACAGAAAAAATATATAGCTACTGTAATGAGTTTATTCAAATCTACCTTCAAGCGGACAACAAGAGGATCAAGCTCAGCAGCACCTTGAACTGGTTTTGTATTGTCTGGAACATCCACCTCTTTAACATAATCATTGGTTGCATCATCAACAAATGATTTGGCATCGTCACTCCTTAAGTCTGCTTGATTACCAGCTCTCTCATCAATATTCAGATCAGAAGCAGGCCCCTCTTTCTTCAACTTTGCAACTAGAACCCACATGCTTGCTAAATCATTTTCCAAAGATGCCTCCCTTTTCTTTGCCTCGTCAACCTGCTTCCTGAATTCCTCTTCTACAAGTTCCTTTTCAGCTAGAGCTGCTTCAAGAGCAGCTTCTCTTTGTTTCTGAACCTGCAACTCCATCTTTAGGTCATCAGGATCAAGATTCCAGTAATCAGAATCTTCATGAATAGAATCAGAATTTCCATTTCCCCTGCCACTAAGCCGAGCTTTCCTTCCATGCTTCATGCCATCCATTTTGCTATCAGAATACTTGCGGCTTGCACCATTACTAGTTTGCATTTCGATGCCTCTAGAATTAGCAACATCTCGAGTAGCCAACAGTTCTTTTGCTTGTCTAGCATTTTGCATCGACAACTTTGTGACTTCTCCTGCCAAATTCTTCAACTCAACAGCAGCAGCAGATGCCAGTTCCTTTGCATAGGAAGCTTCTTCAGCCAACTTCTGATTTTGGACACGCAGTCCACTGTTCTCCTCCATTAGTTGGACATGTTCTAGCCTCAGTTTCTCATTGTCAAACTCCTGGTAAGACAGATTTCAGTTCCAGAGTAAGTCAAAACTAGTCTCGAGCAAAAATAAGCTACAGCTGTTCAAACCAAGGCTTTTGGGAGAAATGGCGCTAAATGCTTGAAAATGGGGATTTTCAGAATTCGGATGCTAAACTGTATGATGGAATTACGAAAATGAACCACGATTTAAATTTTAAAGTACACTATAGAAACAAAGCCGAGGGAAATCTACAATATAGATGCAATAATGATTGGGCTTACAGACAGATGCTATCAACAGAAAATTCCAGATTCTGTTTAACAAAATCACTGCTTAAACGTCATTTACATCAAACCGAGATTACTAGCATATTTAGGTTGCGATATATATTTTAAGCGTATAGACTTGGGCAACGGCAAAACATGAAACAAGCAAACTTCAACATTCAGTCCCTACTATTTTTACCAACTATGATGGCCACAAGAAGATCACTTTGATAGCAGAATAGTTGACCCAAAATCACCACTAAACGCATCAGAAGTCATCAACTTTAAGAGTTGAAGAACTTTTCATAAATCATTACTTTTTCTCCAAACCTCTATCACTGCTTAGTAAACCAAAAGACTGCTTATCAACGATAAGTCAACATTGTAATGGAACAATAACTATTAAAGAAGACCAACTAAATCCCATAGATGGGAGAACTGGAAAAAAGAAACATCTACTGACTAGTGACTATTTGCACCCATAGGACTATACAGGCCAATGGCTTCAGAATAGAGATTGTATTCAGTAGTTATTATATTTCAAAGAAAAAACATCCATAAAGCCTAATGAAACATACCAATGGGACCTCCAGAAACTCAATCCCAGAGGCTCCATATGCAACCCGAAAAGAAGCAATTTCTGTCTAATGTACTACTTTAAAGGGATACGAACCACGTTAAATGGGAAAGCTGGCTGAAGATGTCACAAGCACAACTAGGACTTTGGATCACTCATAATAACATTTCTTTTCAAGTTTTCCTTCCACTAATGCATCAAAATCACACAAAAATATTATTTCAACAATAGTAGATCTTGGGAACAACCTGAGACTGAATTTTCTTTTTTAATTCGATGATTTCTTCAGGTGCACATTGATCAGATGATGGTGATGATTTCTCACTTGCAGCTGAAGCCAACTGCTGCTGCAACAACTGTATTTTCCTTGTAACTCTTTAATTTCGGCACACTGGAAACAAGTAAGACATCAATCTTATTAACTTATCATCTGACAAACAGGAATAAGAAAGGGCCAAAACAGTACCAAAGGGAAATAGTGAAATACAAGTCCAACTAAGCATGGGAGGTAGCTTAATTCCTACGCACAGGTGTACATGAAATCACACAAAAATATCATTTCAACAATAGTTTGAGTTTGTTAAACTGAATTGGATTGTAAAATTTGTAATCCACATGGATTGAACTGGATTGAAGATTGCATATCTTAATCCGCGTCCAATAAACATTTACACACATTACATTGTATATACAAATAATTTTAAAATCTTGAACTATATAGATATTATGTGTAACGGCCTAAATTAATTAAGTCATGATTAGTGTTAATCACGAGGATTAACAGGTAAATTGGGCGTTACGTGGATAGCTGGGTTAACTTGAAAATGAGTACCCAGCTGGGTTAACTTGAAAATGAGTACCCAGGCTTGTATTATGTTATTTGTGTATGTTGTATGTCTATTATTGTGATGGGAAAGTTATTATTATTTATATAAACATCACATGGGTGTAACTTGATGTCGGGTGAGGTTGAGCGCTGGGGTTTCGTGGTGTGAGTCAAGCCAACGCGGGGGTTCGGAAGTAGTAAAGCCGGGCGTTGGGGTTTGATTAGATTAAATTTATTAAGCATGACTAAGGTGGAGGATTTAATTTAATGGAAATTTAATATAACCTTAGGATAAAATTATATTTGGTGCACTAAGTGTGGGATCACCTCGGGGTGCGTGCGGGACGCGTGGCACCGAGTGCCGAGTGGTCGGGAGACTAGTATGACCCTATTTATAAATTTTGGGAATTTATTGAGTAGATTTGATAATTTATATAGTCCAAATTAATTGAAATTGTAAAGTCCTATAGTTGTGCATTTGGATTAATCGGGATCCATTGGATGGTTCTCGAGATGCATAATAGGGTGGGTCACCAAGTGTCAAGATAAGGTGTTAGTGAGTTGGAGTGACACAGGGTGAACAGTGATCATCGGATTTGCCTCGAGATGGGTGTATACACTTGATCAATAGCAACTATATATATATATATATATATATATATATATATATATATATATGTTGACCGATCAAATGAAAAGGAAGAGAGGAAAATTGAGAAGAGAGAATCGGTGGGAGAAGAAGGAGAAGAGGAGGATCAAAAGCTGGAGATTGGAGAGGGATTTGAGACCAACAACAACAAGATCAAGGTATGATTTTATCAAAAATTTGGGTTGTTTGTGAAATGTTGTTGTGGGTTTGAAATTTGAGGAAATTCGAATTTGTGAAGTGTTAAATTCTGTATTTGGTTGAGATTTCATGTTTATGAGGTTGGTATGACATGGGTTGGATATTTGACCAAATTTGAGAGAATTTGGAATAGTTTTGAAAATGGGTTTGAAAATGGAAATTTTTGTAAATTGTGGATTTTGGTGTTTGATTATGGAAATTCATGTTTAAATGGTGTAATTAATGTGATTGATGTTTTATGGAAGTATGGGAATCAAATTTATGGGTTGTAAGTTATTTGGAGTTCAAAATTTTAAATTGAAAATTTCCTAGACAGGAAGCAATCAGCGCACTAATTGAAGAAATTAGCGCGCTAATCACGCTGAATGAAGAGTGATAAAGATCAATTAGCGCGCTAATTGATTGATCTCATTAGCGCGCTAATTGTCCACTGAAACCTAAAAAATTGGAAAATGGAGAAATGATCCAAAATAATACTATAATCAAATTAATTGACCAATAATCTTCATAAATGAATCTCAGGAATCCCAAAACAGTAAAATTGAGTTGAGAAATTAGTGGATGATCAGACCGGGGGTATTTTTGGGATTGTGAGCGCGAATTGAGGTATGTAAAACCCAATTGAACACCACTATTGCATTTTCTTATTTTATTCATTGAGCTTTATTTCTTTGTACATCTAATTCCGATTGTAATGGGAACGGTAGCGTTCCGGCGATTTTTTTTCGGGTGTGTGGGGTTTTTTTTCTTCTCAAGTGTATTTGGTGACTAGGATACAGTCAGCGGGGTCTTTGGAGTAGGGTATGACTTGACCACTGATCCTAGCTTCACTGGCAGTATTTATTGCACACCCATTTGTTTTCTGAGTGTTGATATTCATGCATTTCCTTTTGAGCGGTTACTGCATTATTTTTCTTGATAATTGCATGATTATTCCACACTATTTATTGGCTTCTACTCATTCATAAATTGGGATGCCTTGTGGTTTTCCTTGGGATTTTACTTCTTGGACTCGTTATCGATTTTTGTGATAGCGAGTGCGAATACCGATATCGCGGGGGTAAGAAGATCTTTGGCGATTATATCTGTCTTGCCTACGCGAAGCACGCTAATACGTATGTTGCTAGTGTAGTATGTTGATATTTTGTATTACTTTGGGATGAGAGACTACAACCACTTCCATACTTGTATATATATTGGTATAGTTGATCGCCTATATGCAAGTATAGCCGGGTTTTCCACTATAGATTGAATTAAATAACTTTATATAATGTTTCTTTTATTAAGACAAGACTTCCGCTGTTGCTTATGAATAAATAGCTCTAATTTGAAGATTCTTAGACGATGGACAGAGATATGGCGTGGTTACTTCTGGTGCATGAGCTGGAGAAGTAACTGTTAGCACGGGGCGACCCCGGAAATTGGGGCCGCCACATTATGTTAGCATTTTTATGCTTCTAATTCATCTACTATTTATATATGTATACTTGAAAATCTAATTTTTTGCAACTTAACTTCTGTATGATTCATTATGCCATTCATTAAACAACTTATTAGAAACACAAGTCACAAGACAGTAAATACTAAAAAATCCAAAATTAGATTATTTGAACTCAACATCTTATTCATCATTTTCCTCATTAATCACAACTTTCTTTTTTACTTATTAAGATTCGCTTAAGCTATAATTTTAAATATTTATATTGTAATTTTATAGTATTCAATCTATGTTAACTTGATCTAGTTCGATCTGCATTTAGTAAATTGGACCAAGTTGGATTAATAAAATAAATGAGTTGAACTGGATTGCGACTTTTCGCGATAATTGGAACGGATCCACTGTGTACAACCCTACGCCCTGGTAATTGTTGCATCTAAAATTAAAAGAAGAAGAAAATGCTTTAATCAATAACCTTAGTTTGCAGTTGATCCTGGAGAACCCGATTGTCAGCTGATTTTATCTGCATTTGTAATATTTAGCATCATGCATTTCATTAGTAGGTGGCATGCTATCAAGTACAAAATAAATGAATGTCACAATGCAATAAAAGCAAGAAAACATTGACAAACCAGATACATCGTCAAACCAGATTTAAAATATTAAAAGCTAAGCATCCATAAAATATAATTTAGGAAACCAACAACTCACCTCCAGTTCATAACCTTTCTCACTGCACTGTGTCATCAATTTCGCAACAGTCTGTATGCAAAGTGAACAATAGTTTACTCATAACAAAAGAAGAATTTGAGCAAATCTGCCAACTGGGGAGCATGATAATGTGGGCGAGGAACTAAAAGTCAAAAACCAAAATAAAACTACCTGCTGCATATCAACCAGAGATGCACTAGCAACAGATGCTTCACCACACTCGACAATTCGCTTTTCTAAGATCTTCATTTGCCTTCTCTTTTCTTGGATCTCCTTTTCCAAGTTTTGAATCTGTATTTCAGAATTCGCCAAATGAATAATTAGAGATTGAAAGTGAATGATGGTTTCTTAACTTAAGCTATCATGTGAACTGTTACATGCAATGAGAAAAAAATTCATGTAGATATTGAGTAGCTTCAAACAAAACGAAAAGTAAAAGATGGAGATTTCTAACTCCTTCCGCAACCAAGCAAGAAGCAAATACAAAAATAAAGAACCACTAGCCTACAACAAAATTCATGTGGGAGGAACTATTTAGACAACCAAAAACATGCACAAATTGCATTCTTTTTTAATCTTATTTTTAATGCTGCTGCTCAAATTGTATTGTGGAATACAAATTGATGACTAAGAAGATTTTTTAATTGAATCTGCAACAACAAAGTCTCAATCCTAAATTAGTTGGGGTATGCTACATTGCGGAATACAAATTGATGTCTTTATACTTGTTACTACTCCTTTGTACATATCTTATAATAGTTTCTATGTGTGCCAAGGGCCGGCTCTAGGCTTTTAGGGACCCTAGGCGAAATTCAAAAATGGGTCCCTAAGTGATAGATAGTTTTTTTTTTTTTTTTTTTTGAAAAAACCCTCATATATTGCATTAATTACTATGAAACAAATCGTTCAAGACAAGGTGAGATATACACCAAGGCAGGCATGAGGGCCACGTCATAGATAAAACATCATATCTTGCTCTATATCCAAGAAAATGAGTGATAGAATAGGGCAGTGTTGGATAGCCGGTCTTCCTCCCAAATTAATGGTATATTAAAGTAAAACTATTTTAGCAATAAACTAATAGTAATATCAAATGAAAAAAAAAAAAAACTCAAATGAGAAAAACTATCTCAAATATAACAAATAAGAGAGAAACAATAGAACCACAGAGCAGCACTCTTTGCTTAGTGATCTATCGGAGATTTTTTCAATGAAGAATAAGCTAAACTTTTTTTATCTAAAAAAAAGGACAGGATCAATAGTTTTTATCAATGGAAGTCAAGAATGAATTTTTTATAGAATATAAGACTAAGATGATAAAATTTATAGTAGAAAGAATTATACAAAAGTTTATATAAATTGGTACCATTAATAAAGCATAATTTAAGTAGTCACTAAAAGAAAAGCATAATTTAAGCTTTCATTTCCTTAAAATTATTAAATTCAAATCATGCTTGTTACGATATGGATCTAAATAAAATTTTAAAAGATAGTTTCCTTTTTTTTTTTCTTTTTTGAGTGACTAGCTATTAGTATCTTCACATTTTTTATCAATACAATTTTTTTAGTATATATACCTATAATATACATAGGTAAATATAAATGGGGGCACTAACTTGAGGTGGGGCCCTAGGCGGCTGCCTAATCCACCTTAAGGATGAGCCGCCACAGTGTATGCCACATGAAAACTTCCAAAATTTCAGACAAGACAATGCATATTACTACCAGTAAAAAAATGCTTATTGCTATCATACAAGAAAGAGATGCTGAATAAAAAAAGTCATATGCTTTTCAAAATTTGAAAGACAACTCGCCCAGCTGATTGGGTGGAAAAAGTTGCTTGCCCACCAGCAAAGATACTGGAGCACTCTCAGTCTCTTACTAAAAGCAAACAAGTTTAGAGGCACCCACATTTCAACATCTGGCTTGAGCCAGAAATGTTTTAAACATGTGAACTTTAAAGAACATATACCTGACTCTGTGAACCATCAGGATCATTTTTAGACTGATCCATCAAGCGCTTTAGGGTACTGGTGCTAAATGCTATCTCCCCAGCGAGCATCTTGACCTGCTCAACAAGTAGGTCCATCTCATCTGCCATTGTGATCCCACCCTACATTTCAATAAGGAAAAGAAACCAGCAGTAATTAAGGATCCACCCTCATATATAAGTATTCTGTAAAAATTGAATAAAATAATAGAACATTCTAGAACTCTCCTAGTTACCAGATAAGAGCAATCAATGCAAATGCACTGAAAGCAAAATAATGCTGTTTCATATATTATGCAACAGGAACCAATCGGATGGCCCGATGGTTTGGTATGGTGCTAGGAGTAAGAGGTCACGGGTTCGAACCTTGGTGGGGATAAAATGTTTCTTCTTATCAAAAGAATATATATATATATATATATTACGCAACAGGAAAAGATATAAAAAATAGAAAAAAAAGGTCGAAAGCCTAGAAACACTAGCACATGTGGTAATAAGGCCCACTCACTTGAGCAGATTCTGTTACGGTGCTGCTGGCAGTTGACTGATCTTCATTCCATTTGCTTGAGGATCTTCTGTGTCGAGCATCAAAAGGCTTTCCAGGAAGAGAAAGAGCTGAGGTTGGAGAATACTTTTGGTTCTCAACTTCTCCAAGAAGAAGAGAAGCCTCGTATAAAGCATCCGATTTCTGAAAATAGACAAAAAGATCCAGTATTAAAATATTTTTATTTTCTATGCTGGGGTGCATTGTATCAAACTATTTTTAGGCACAAAGTACAAACACTATGTGCAGTGCCATTAGACCCAATAATATACTGAAAAGGTCTGAGATAAAAGATTTCAATCAACATTACATGTTTTGAGATTTATAAAAGATAATACCTCTTTATCCTGTCACTCAAATCAGGATCTCAACCAATCACATGAGAATGCTTTGAGTGGATAACATTTTTGGCAAAGTTTATATAAAAGTGCTTATGCTAGATAATAATAACAAAATCAATAGCCAAGTCTGTTAGGCAGAGACCTAACACGGTATATCAAGCCACTACTAACACTGCCCTGCACATTCAGCCTTTCTTCCAAGTGGAAAGAGAAGAATAGACAAACATAAATATGTAAAACACTTGCAAACAGATTTGAATCCAAATCTCTCAAAGTTCAAGCTCAAATACAACGTTAGGTAATAACTAAACTTTAAAAAGTAAAAATGAATGTTAGGCAGGGCCAGAATGTATCAAGCTGACATTACATTTTTTAAAATATAACAGAAACCCATTCTTATCAAAATAGAGAACCAACTGGAATTTGGGTGAAAATGCAATAAACCTAATAAAAGCGATGGGCACACATAGAAAAATAACAAATATCACTTGGGTCATTTGGCATAGCTGCATACGCATAAACTATACAATATTTTATTAATGGATAACTGAGATAATTGCACTGTTTTAATAAGATGAGCTAAACTACTGGGAATCATGGTTAACAAATCAAAAGAATTACTCACGGGATGGCTGTTTAGCATCCGACTTTAAATGCTTCTTTGTTTAATGGTGTAACCCTCTTTTTTATTTTAAAAAATAAATACTAGAACATGTAGATGATTATCATCAGGTTGCTCATTTTGCTGAGTCAACAGTCAGATCTCACAACTTTCGGTAAGAAATAATGCAGTCAATTATTTTGCCGTAGCATTTCTAGTTTAATTATTCTGTGTGATGAATGCTCTAAGTACTGCTTTAGACTATAATTCTAGGAACCATAAACTACAAAAAACAAGAAACTTACATCATCTTCACCAAGAGAATTACGATGTTGATTACCCATTGTATCACTCAAGTTCTCGGAGATTGTATTCTTTGAAGAAACAAGTATGAGCTTGGTTAGCCTTTGGATTCTACTCATAAGAGCTGCTTTGGCTTCCTCTTCCTCCTCTAATCTTGATTGCATTTTAACTTGGCCCTCCTCTAACTGTCATGA
This sequence comes from Stephania japonica, assembly GCA_039657345.1. Taxonomy (NCBI): domain Eukaryota; kingdom Viridiplantae; phylum Streptophyta; class Magnoliopsida; order Ranunculales; family Menispermaceae; genus Stephania; species Stephania japonica. The sequence continues at coordinate 7,298,630 of CM077559.1, read as the reverse complement.
GAACAGAGAAGATGCAACATAAGAAAAGGAGATTTCACTTATAATTCAAAATGTATGCATTTATAATAACTACAACCAAACTTTCGAAATCAAGGAACCTTTTGCCGCAAGCTTATAATCTCCTCGTGACTAATTCCAGCAAGCACTCCCTGCTTCAATTGATCGAGCTCTTCTTTGAGGCTTGAAATTTCTCTTTGATACTTTTTAATCAATGACTTCTCATCAATAATCTGGCACAACAAAATAATTCTAAATGTTATCAAATAAATGCTTCTGCTTGTGACATGGACATGAAAATCTCAGGTTGCTCAATAAAAAGCTTCAAAAGGTGATAGATTATAAAATAATGGTTTACTCACTCTATTGCGTGAAGCAAATATTTCTACTCGCTTCGCTCTACTAGCGAACTTCACTGTATTGTGAGTTTCCTCCATATTACTTGAAGCAGGTGTAACCGTGCAAATGAGCTGTAGAATATCAATGGATAAACATGCAAAGATTGAAAAAACACGTGCATATGAGCTGTAGAATATCCATGAAAAAGCATGCAAAGATTAAAAAAAACACTTCTGTGTTTCACTGAGATAAAACTTTGTACAAAGGAATTCATGATTTTAGTATAAAGATAACAGTGAACAAACAGTTCATCAAGTTAAAAATAATAATGGAAATGGGAGGGCAAGTGTTGAATGGCAGCTGCTAAATGGACCCCAGTTTTTGCTAAACATACCCATTTGCTCACCATACCATAGTTTTTTATTTTAATTGCTAAACACACCCCCCCTTTTTTATTAAAAAAAACCCCAAAATACCCTTGCTAAATGTACCCCACTTTTTGCTAAATATATCCCATTATTCAAACATACCCTTGTCTCCCCGGCTTGTGGGTTTCGCAATACATGACCGATACCTCTAAAGAGATATCGGATGACTCCCACCGAGACCTTTGAAGAAGTCTTGGTCTTGGTGAAAAGCAACTGGGACTCGGCTCACTCCCACCGAGATCTCTTATTGGTCTCAGTGGGAACCGACCGAAACATTATTGGGTTTTGCTCCTGTGTTGTTGTGCATTCGCAACCCACAGGCAACAAGAATGAAATTATTTTTCCAAAACTCTAAAAATACATGAAAACAACCGAAACATTATTGGGTTTTACTAGGAATCGCTCGGTATCCTCGATTCCATCAACATTTTGTTTCCAAAATGCAAGATTCAAGCCCCAAATTGAAGCGCTAAACCCAACGCAACAACACCCAACCAACTCAAAAAGGCCTAAAAACCACAAGAAAACCTCAAAAAAAGATGGGGGATTGCACTCACAGCGTCAAATCGATGTGGTTTCGCCCGGATTTCATCAAATTAAGGCCAAAGTTGAGTGCGATTTGAGAGTGGGAAAGGCGTTGGTGTGACTGGGGTATGGATGGATGAGGTGAGTGGGGTATGAGGAGAGCAAAAACCCTTTTATATGGAGGGTAGTTGGGTCATTTCACATTTTTTTTAAAAGTGGGGTATGTTTAGCAAAAACTGGGGTACATTTAGCTGTTGTAGGCCACGTTGAATTCATAAGTAGTGAAACTTCCACACAAGAACTGACCAAGCACCATAATAGCTTTTCAAAGCAGTTGTAACTTATTGGTCCTCCAGAGAACTTACAGATTGATACCATGGCTGCCAATGAAGATAAAAAAAAAAAACAGGTAGAGTTTACACGTGGTGATTTTGCCATTCATATAATAAGCACTTGTGCAGGCATTCGGTCCACTATTTTTATGACCAAAACAAAACAGCAAAAGCAATAGATTTTTCACTATAAAAACCTTTATGTCTAAAAACTTACAGATACATGCCCACGACCACTCAATGAGGATTGTAGAAGCCGAGTAAGCTTAGAATCACGATATGGAACGTGAGATGCCTTTCCCTCACTCAATTTGCCAATAACCTAAAAGGCAAACACAAAAAAAAATCAGTATTTAACATGGACCATCAAGCGATTGTTGAAGACATTGTTAATGACTATATCATATTCTAAACAACCACAACATCTGTAGTAAAGATTCTTCAATTTTTCAGGAAAATTAACAGCCAAATAATGATGACGGCCAGCTAGACAACAATGACAATGAAAACCAAAGAAGAAAAAATGGCAATAATGTCGATGATGACAATTGTTTGTAATTGTTTACAAACTTACTGGTATTAAAACCAATATGCATTAACACATGCACCATGCGCAAGGCACAATTCTTCTCTAAAAAAGTGAATTTTGCATCACAACGAAACTTTTCTGTAATTAAGAGTAAATCTTACCACAAAAGTGAAAGTAGAACAGAAACAAAGATCTTAATGGAACATTACAATACAACATTACCAGCTACATTCAATGTTAATGCTAATAAACAATTATATATCTTGATAAAATCCCAGCTTATAATGAATGAAATGTCATAAAATAGGCAAAATAAACCCAAACATTCCATTGGAGAACGTACAGTTCCAAGAGTCAAAAGGCTTTTGTTTATGTATGACCCTTCTTTTCTCCTCAATCCCGTTGTTTCTGTTTTTGAGCTCTCAGATCCTGCCAGATCAATCAAATTCTACAACGAAAGAGAAAGAAAAAGTAAGCTAGGCAGCAAAAATGCAAAAAACGTTCAGTAACAAATATGAAAGATTCATTCTCACGTACAAGTTGAGAAAATATTACTCCGTCGTACTCATCAGCACGGGCACTGCTTTCAATCATCTGCAGGAAAGAAGAAAGAAGATGTGGGTATAAGACACTCAGATAAAAGAGCAGGCAATTTAATAAAAGAAAAGCAATCAAGTTTCATATGATAAAAAAGTAAGATCTGGTGAAATAAGATATCATTCTTAAGCATACACACATGCAAAATGAGAAGGCCTTTTCTAATGAGCATGCATTAGTCAGTATTCGCAACACATTATGTATTTCCTTGACTACTAATCCCTTCACTAAAATTGTTCAACACTGCAATGAACAATATGGAACAATCAGCTTCAAATGTACATACCAAAGTAAATATAGTGTGGCTTCGGCTACTGAACAAGTTAAAATTATTCGAACCAACATGACGATGCTCTGTTATTGTCAATATCAGAAGTTAGAAATAAGGACAAATACTCCAAGGCTAGCTCACATAAAGCAGCAATATTTCAAAAAGAAAAAATGACTATCGTAATAGTAATAGTAAAACCTTCTCCAGCAGCAATGAAGGAAAGCACATGACCAGGAGACAAAACCACTTCTTCCTTTATGCCTTCGACATAAGTTCCCTGTACCACTTTTAGTTGCATGATTAGCATCAGAAACAAAATGATAATTAATCAATGCAGCCATTTAATAACAACAGTATCCAGTAATAGAAATCAACTTTGATTTGGATATTAAAAGAAAGACATAATCAAAAAATAAATTGAAATGACAGAAAAACTAAAAGTAGAAAATAATACATTATTGGTGCATCTTTCACTAATTTCATTAAATTAAAACCTCAAACTAGCCAATGTGCTTTCAATTTCTTAATTCTTCCAATCTGCAAATCAAGCACCAAACTAACAAGACTCCTTAAAGTATGGAATCTTCCATTTTAGATCATCTATAGCCCATCATAGTCTAGAATACAAATTGTGCACTCAAAAGTAGCATAAGCCCATCAAGGTACAAATTCTTTCATACACACACCAGACTTGGCACCAACTTGTTCTTCTCCTATGATCTGCACAAATTCGCCCACCAAGTCATAGTGGTAACGACAAAGATCAAAAGTGCTTCATGTAACTTACAGGCACAATATGTTACCAAGAGAAAGGGAGTGCATTACTAAGGGAGGTGTATTCAATTGGGTTATAAAAGACATTGAGGAATTAGACATCCAAGGGTATTTAAGTTAGATTTCGATGGATTTCGAAGGAGTTTTTAAAAGTCAATGGGTATTTTATTTAGATTTAGACAGATTTGTGGGGAGTTTTAAACAATTCAGGAGTATTTAATTTTTTAGTGATTTGGTGGATTTGGGCAAATCTTGGAGTTTGATGGATTGTTTCCAAAAATCATATGCAATTTGAGTTCCAAATTCTCACAGGGGGGGGGGGGACGTGAGATTTCAATGTATTTCTAAAAGAGCTTCTTCAACCTTAGTCGTCTCCACCTTCCACTTCTTCATCCAACTTCCGACGCCGTGTCCGCCAGTTGAGCACATTTGTGCCTCCTCATCTGACTCTTCTCTCTACCATTCTCTCATTTGAACCTTTCAAAAATTACTCTTTATCAACAACGCATCAATTCCATCTTTTTTTACAGGGTTTTTAGTCGATTTTGTCTTCATTTCGGTTGTTCAAGCTTGATTTGATTGATTTGTTTTTGTTTGATTGATTGGTTGAACTTTTACGATGATTGTAAATGAGTGGTTTTGTGTGGATGTGTTTGATTGCGCTTGTTCGAGCTTGTGTTGCGTTGTTGTTGTTGATTTGTGTGTGGTTGGTTGAATTGTGTTGTGATGTTTTTCCCCAATTTATGAGTTTGCATTTGATTACTTTGATTTATGTTGTCTCTCTTGGTGAAGATTTTTGTTGAAGGTTTACTTTGTTGATCCAAATCAAATACTTTTTCATTGACTCTTTCTTAAATTTTAGCAAAAATTACTCTTTTCCTTTGTTACCAAAGTCTTGTGTTCACGTTCACAGGTCCACAGTGGTGATCAAATTGAGGAAGAAGATGAATAATGAATTGGGGGTATTAGATGTTTCTCGAGTCACGTATTACTTATGATTAGTTTGTTACAAAAATCCATCTAATTCCATCAAAATTCACTAAAGTCTTTGTTTGAAATCATCACAAATCTATACAAATCTACACAAATCTTAAAACCCGTGAAAATCAATCACAAAAAAAGTCCTTTAAAATCCTACCAAATCCTCAATTGAATACACCCCCCTATGGATCCAACTTGATCATTGACCAATATACTCATTGTCTTTGTCCTCATGCTAATTATTCTTCTTTTTTTGTTTGTTTCTTCACATTTTTTAAAACTTTTCAATTTTTCATATTTAAACACTCTTTCAACAAATCAATGTCTTTGTCAATTTCTCCATCGAAGTTAATTAAAAAGGATTTAAAAAAATTTGAAAACACAATTAACTGCATTAAATCATGTAGAGTGGAAGAGCTTGATTCATCATCCATATAGCCACAACAAATTTTGGATTGAAACTTTGTAGTTGTTGTTTGTAATTTCTCCAATAAGTTATGTGTCTTCTTTATTTGAAGATTCTTTACGTGGGAGCTTTAATAAGGGTCGGGCACATACTCAATGTTTGATATAAAAATTAAGGAGTAAATACTTTGGATTAAACTGAAGGGTTCAGGTAACTGAGATGACAACATATTTCATGTTTGTGATCAGCTCACAGTAAAGTCAACAATGACAGGACCTTAACAACTACCAACAAATCATGCCATCAACAAAGCATGTAAAGACAACCCAACAAGATTTAAATTCGGCTCTCAAATCAATAAACCATGATTAACATTGAAGACAAAATCTTTCACTTATTTGAATTTTTTACAACCAAGACCTACTGGGCCATACATCGCCAACGCACTTCAATTTCCTAATTCGTCTAAACTTCTAAATAGACATTTAAAGGCAATAATTCTCAAAAAATCTCCAAATGAAATAATGTGCGCATTCAAACATTCTAGAACAAATGAACATACGATAAAAATTCAAGCACACAACAGTAAAGGCATCAGGATTCAAATTGAGGCGAAAACATAGAAAAATTTATAAAAACCTGCAAGGCTATTGAAATCAATCGCAAGTTAAGCTTCAAACCTGTGCATCTTCTCTAACACGCAGGTTTTGCCCAGTGGGATCAAGCAAGTCATTTATCACCTGAAATAAGAAAGGAAAGAATTTTCAGTAAGAGTGATTTAAATATTGTACAGGGTTCAAATTATCAATAACAATTTCCACAAATTACATGCTCAAAGAAAAATGAATAATAATTGTGCTAAGTGAGAAATTTCACCATTTCAAATTGATAGGAAACACGAATAAGAAGCAGACATACAAGCAACTTAAGGAGAGAAAGTAGATGGCAAACATCATAAGTAGAGAGAATTAGAAAAAAGTACTTAATGGAGTTGATTCCACATAATTACGACCCACCTCATTATAGATTTCAAGATATGACACACGAAGCAAAAATTCTCTCCCTGGAGTCTGCATGGAATTCCACTTCCATGTCATTAATTCATCATGACTAAATTTGAAAGTTCACATACGCCTTAAAAAGTGTCAACTCACATCTTGGATAATGCTGAAAACATCTTTGATTGCCAAGGGTATGATTCCTGGACAATTTCGATCGCCCTGCAAAGTATTTGTGTATTCAGATTGGATGCTAAATATGCTATTAACCACTGCTAGTCGCAGACTCGCATAAGTTCAGGATCAACTCAAGTTCTACACAACAAAGAGTTCAGTGCTCAGTATTTTTCATTTTGCATAAATTTAAGCAATGCATAATCAGAATAAAGTTCGCACTTTCTAATTCACAAGCCACTAAACTTTGGACCATTCATCAAAGAAATATACCAAACCATGACACATTTGTTTCACACATTTGTCCATTGCATAAAAAAACCTAAATGGTTTACCAAACTTAAGATATTTCATAACAACATTAAACCAAGTTCTTAAGAAATAATACTCAAATATTTAAGTGAGACGTGTGTGACCACTGCAACATCCATGCGATAAGCTTAATCTAACGAACACACAGCCCTTAGCTGCCTGGTCAAGACTGCATGAGCTTAATTTGTCCAGGCATAGGAAAAAATCCCTTCACAAAAAATAATGAAACTGCATTTTTGAGGAACACAACTTACATGCATGGTATGTGTCTTCCCACTGCTTGTAACTCCATATGCAAAAACAGTCCCTTCCATGCATAAAAAAAGCTTAGGTTACAGTAATGAACAATTCAATGCTATCAAATTTGCTCTCAAAAAAAGAAAACATTCAATGTTATCAATTTAGTGAGTAATAATCAGACAGCTAATACTTTTTTAAGATTTATTAATAACTGAGACAGTAATTTCACTTTCTATTTGAGCAGACAGAATAGGATGATGACTTGAGAGTTGAGATCATAGGTAAGAGATACTAACCATTAACTCCCTCCATTGCAGCCTTGACTACAGGTCTGGCAGCTACATCATACACCGTCTGAGAATTCGTCGAAGGGCCAAAGACCCTGTCTGTAACAAAAGCGACCAGATAATATAAGATATGACAAGATCTCAAAATAGAACAAGTTTCCACTGACCTAATTAGGAAACAGTGAGATTGTGTCGTATACAGCGCAGGAAATATCGACAAATAGAACTACAAAATCGACGATTTGAATGTTTATCATTTGCATTGTACTATTTTAGGGATTATTATTTCAATTATGAAAAGAATTATGTATACATGACAATTAGTGAGTTGCATAAACAATTGGCTCAGATAGGACCTTCTCAATTTACAGAAAACGAGCAGCATTGCTCAATTTCAATTGACAAACTTAGAAACAATACCAAATGCATAAGCAGTTGCCGGATTATACTCGCTCCGCACAATCTTATCCCCATCAGCATACCATGCAATCTCATCGCCTCGCTGGAACTCCCGTTCACTGCAACCACAGAAACCCCGAACTCAATCAACCGACTCAACAACCACACAATGCAACCCTAAATCGCAAACCTGAACTCAGATCTAGCAGAATTCCAGCAGATCTGCCAAACTCTCACCTCAGAGGCCTAAACCTAACAGTGACCGAAATGCTGTCTCCGGATCTCGAAGCATCGACGGTCTCTGCCGCGCCGATGAGGTCCTCCGCGGAGGGAAACGGCACCGGAGTGCGATTTCTGGAGCCGCGGTAGACGGAATCGATGCCGCTGCGGGTGCGGCTCGGCGTGATGGATTTGGTGGAGAATCCGTTCGCGGAGGTGTAGAAGGAGGAGGCTGAAGAGGAGCAGGAGCGCGGCATGGATCTGGCGTTGTTGATCAACGAAGACGAAGCGGTTGAAGAGGATGAGGAGTAGGGGCTTGAAGGTTTCCGGTATCCGAACGGGGAGCTGCTCCTCCCTCGCGAAGACGAGGCCGCCATTGACGATCGATCGAAGATGGAGCGGAGGCAATTGGATCTGTTCAGTGACGACGAAGGGAGGGAATGAACAGAGATCGAGTTTTGTTGAGCGAATCTGTCAGAGCGAGGTCACATGGTCGAAAAGAGGGGGAGAACAACTGGGATTTATGGTTTTGTTTGTGTTTGCTTGACTGGGAAGCAGAGTTCCGAGGATGTGGAGTGGAGGTGTGCGTGCGTGTGTGTGTGTGTTTGTGTACGAGAGAGAGTTGAGTGAGTGAGTGAGTCTTTTCTGAATTAAATTTTGGTCGTGACTGTGTGAAGGTATTGGTTTCTTGTTTTTTAAGACAGAGAGAGAGACAGACAGATTAGTGTGTCTGTGTGAGAAGGATTTTTTGGGGTGTGCAAGTATTTGGGAGCGGTGGTGACGTGGCGGTGGAATCTTTGCCCGCGTTAAGCCAGAGTTTGAAGAAAAAATTACATCCGTACGGTAGTTTTTTTTTAAAATTCGTAAATTATATTGATTTACTTTTTTATTCGTTAATTGATGTATATCGTATTTTGAAAATGCGAAATGGTGCAGACGTGGACGCTCCTCTACAAATGGCGCCTCTACAAGAGGCGCCATTTGTAGAGGAGCCTGCCACCTCAACACCTCAACACAAATGGCGCCTCTTGTAGAGGCGCCATTTGTACACTCTGTCACCTCAGTACAAATGGCGCCTCTTGTAGAGGCGCCATTTTATCCACGTCACCACACCACCACGCACACCACATCACCACACATACAAATGGCGCCTCTACAAGAGGCGCCATTTTATCCACATCACCGCCACCACACATACCTCACCGCCACCTCACGTCTCCCACACATACTTACCGCCACCTCACCGCCACCTCACGCTCCGTTAAGCCCACACCATCATCACCACGCACACCACATCACCACACATACCTCACCGCCACCTCACATCTCCCACACATACCTCACCGCCACCTCACGCTCTCCCACGTTAATCCCACACGCATCCACGTTCCACCATATACACACCACGCGCTTCACGTACTATGCATGCACTACACACACATGAAACACACACATGAAAGCATGGCATGGTCATGCATGCATGTCGGTTGCATGACCAAGCGACATGCATGCGTGGTCATGCATGCGTGACCAACCGACCACGCATGCATGCATGCGTGGTCACGCATGCATGCGTGGTCATGCATGCATGCGCATGCATGCATGCGTGCGTGGTCACGCATGCATGCATGCATGCGTGACCACGCATCCATGCATGCATGCCGTGAACGGCATGAATGGGTGGGATGCGAGAGTGGCGTACACGAGAGTTCACGGGTGGGCGAGAGAATCTCTGCAACCACGCCCCCTACAAACCAACCCCTATCGAGGACCTAGCCTAATCAATGCGGCGTTGAATGTTTGTTGGGAGGGTATTTAAAATAGGGAGAGAAAGATCGGTGAGGTTTTCGTGGTGATAAGAGAGGATAAAGCGAGAGGAGCGGTGAGAAAATAGAGAGGAAGAAAGTGTAGAGAGAGTGTGAGGGAGATCGAAAGAAAGAGTGTGTGGGAGATCGAGAGAGGCACCGCGATCCGCGAAGGTGACGGCTACGGCGACGGCGACGACGAAGGAGAGCGTGTAAGTGGAAGTGGAAGTGTTTGGGTTGAGTTTGTGAGCAGAGAGAGAGAGAACAGTAGAGAGGGAGAGAGTGAGAGAGAGAGAGAGAGGTGCTAGAGGTGTCACGAGAGAGAGGTAAGGAGTGAGAGTGTGAGAGATGGCGTGAGAGAGAGAGAGGAGGGTGAGAGTGCAGAAGTGAGAGAGAGAGGGGGAGAGTTTGTGAGAGAGAGTGAGAGGTTGAGATGTGGTTTGTGAGAGAGAGAGGACGAGATAGTGAGAGAGAGAGAGGACGAGATAGTTAGAGAGAGTGAGAGAGAGAGGACGTGATAGTGAGAGAGAGAGAGTGAGAGAGTGAGAGAGTGAGAGAGTGAGGTGGTGTGAAAGAGAGAGAGGTCGAGATAGTGACGAGAGGGGGAGAGTGAAAGTGTGTCGAGAGAGAGAGAGAGAGAGAGAGAGAGAGAGAGAGAGAGAGAGAGAGCGAGAGTGAGAAAGGGGAGAGAGTGGGGAAGAGTGTGAATAAACGAGAGAAAGAGTAGTGTGTGGGTTTGGGTTTGGGATTGGGTTGAGTACGTTAGGTTTACGAGAGAGAGGCGTGAGAGAGTGTTTGTTTTGATGTATTTAGCAAACGATTCTATGTGGGGAGAACAGATATTTTTAATTATTCTTTTTATAAATATTTTGTTGTTGTTTCATTTCAATAAATTAACTAATTTTTTTTTCACGGGGAATATTAATCTTTTTTTGTAGGTAAAAGAATATTAAATTGAAGAACAAATAGGATCAAAAATAGTAAGAACAAAAATTTATTTATTTATTTATTTATTTATTTAATATATTTATAGTGTAATAGATTTTTTTAAGAAAATGTGTTTATTGCATGGTGTGTGTAATTTAAATATTTTGTTTTTAAATAGTTAGTAAAGAATGTGAACATCATAGTTAACAAAATATTACAAATATTAAACCCTATAGAAAAATTAATTTTTTTTTGTAGTGGTGGTCGTATTTTATTGTGTGTAGTGATAAATGCATGATAATTATTTGGCACATTTTACAAGTGAGTGGCAAATCGACCCAAAGATAAATATTATACGTGTTATTTATTATCGGTGTTTGATTATTGCGACAAGATATCAATTATAAGTTAGTATTAATGTAGTGTCGGTGTATACACTATTAGTCGCCTCACCATCTCCAACAACGACAAGAAGGAAAAAATCTTTTACTTACAAATTTAATTTGTAAGTAAAAGTGTTAAAATTGTAAGTAAAAGTTTTTACTTACAAAATGTCGATTAGTAAAAACATCGTAAGAATAGAGTCGTCGGTAAAAGTTTACACTTACAAACGTAATCGTAAGAATAGAGTCGTCGGTAAAAGTGTATAATATGTATTAATAAAATTTCTATTCGTTTTTGTTGAACTCCAAAGATCAAATAATAAAATCACATACCCGAAGCGGAAGTAAAAGATAACCTTTACTTGTTCTTTGTCATGAGCACAATCACCAAGAGGGAAAAATGCCCAATAATCACAAACTAAGTACTCTTTGCAGAGATTAGAGAGAAAGGGATAAGAAAGTTTCAGCGTTGAAAATTCTTGTTAGGAGATTTTCACAATCTCCTTATTTATCTCTAATATAGATAACTACTAAGTAGTTATTTAATCGATTACAAAAACTACCCAAACCACTTTATGTGCGTAAATATATTCCAACATCTCCCACTCGCACATAATGGGTTTAATTTCTCATAAGTTCCATCTATAGAGAACAATGTTTCTTATCTCTGCAAAAAAACATATTCATACAAGTAAATAGGCCGTGCGACCAGCATACAATTAATATCTCGAGAGCTCATAGCTATATAAGCTGTTAGGTATATTCAACAGATCAACTTGTAAGTAGAGTATGTATGCAATACCCTAGATACATCGATCACATTTGAATATCTTAAGATCTCTTTTATATGGTTATTTCAAATTCTCATGCACCCATAATCATATTTAACAAATAAATATAATTGGTCGACCAATGGATACAAATTAAGCAAATGAGACACTTCGATGATCTTCCTTTTCAACTTATATCTTTCCATTTTAAATCAATTTGTTATCGAATATGGCCGTTAGATCGAATGATTCATAATCATTGGTGACATTTCAAGATAACTAACATTGAGATAAAAACTTCAAGATTAGTCAAAAAGTCTTGAGGGTACTTAAATGAGATTCCTTAATCTCTAAGGCTCACACAACTTAGAAGTAGAGATCAAAAACTTATGTTACCTTTATTGGTCGCAAAATGCACATGTGGTATGAAACACATGCTACAATATTATTCTCCTTTTGCAATGGAGCGTATGTCAAACTAATATTATACAGGTGATAGTTCAGATATACTCAATATCTAACTTGAGTCCACAACTCTACTTTAAATTTTCAATTTATAATCACAGGACTCCCACCTGGCATATAAAGACAGTTAAGGTAAACTTGTGGGAGGTTTTACCTTTCGATCACAATTTAATTTAGTGATCTCATCTTGATTCACTATCAAGGCAATTTTTCATTTTAAGCTCGAGCTCTCTAAATTTATATCACAAAAGCTTAAATCCAATCTCATTTCTATGCACTACTAAGTCATAGAAGCGATTACTGTGTGAGAAGGCCAATCTCTTGTCAGACATACCTTTACTTTTATGTACATAACATAGATGTGTGTGTATGCATGATAAGACAAAGCACAAAACTTTGATATGCATTAATATATAGTAAATAGTATATTACAAATATAAAGGAAGAATAACAACAAATTGTTTTTCATCAAGTACAATACATACATGCTAAACTCTACGCAATCCTAGAGATTTCATATGACCATTGAATGCATCTCTAGGTATAGATTTTGTAAAAGGATCAGCAATCATCTTTTGCGTAGATATGTACTTGCACTTTCACTTCTTTTTGTGCAATCATGTCTCGACAAAGTTATACTTGGTATCAATGTGTTTGGTCTTGAGTGGTACTTGGGATCTTTTGTGAATGCAATTGCGACTGACTATCACAATTCACCAAAACTGGACTTGATGCATCTTTGTCAAATCCCAGTGACTCAAGAATCTCTAAGCCAAACCGCTTCTTATCTTCTTCTTGAACATGCTACAAATTCAGCTTCCATTGTTGACAAGGCTATGCATGATTGTTTCTTACTACTCCATGAAATCACTCCATTGTTCAAGAAGAAAACATAACCAGAGGTAGATTTTCTTTCATCTAAATCTCCTCCCCAATCAAGACATCTGTATAACCAACTAGATGCAAATTATTGCCTTGATAACACAATGAATAATCAAGTGCCTTTGAGATACCTAAGTATCCTTTTGACATGACTCTCCAATGGGTCGTCTGGGTTTTCGATATCTACTTACCATGCCAACAATGAAAGCAAATATCGGGCCTTGTACACATCATTGCATACATGAGGCTTCCAACAAGCACTAGTGTAAGGAACTTTTGCCATTTGTTCTCTTTCATGTGGAGTTTTAGGACACATTCTTTGATTTAGACCTTGGTCTTTTGTAATAGGAGTATCAATGGGTTTGCAATCTTGCATATGGAATCTCTCAAGAATTTTCTTGATGTATGGCTCTTGTGAAAGAGCTAGCATCTTCTTTGATCGATCCCTTTTAATTTTTACACCAAGTATATATCTTTGCTTCACCCATGTCCTTCATCTCGAAATTGGAGGACAACCATCGCTTAATGGTTATTAAGTACTCCTCATTATTTCCAGCCAATAGTATGTCATCCACATAAAGTGAAAGAATCACAAATTTACTATTAGATCTCTTGACATACACACAGTGGTCTTCATCAATCATCACAAAATCATAAGAAATAATTGCTTGATGAAATCTTATGTACCACTGCCTGGAAGATTGTTTAAGACCATAAATAGATCTTAATAGTCGCACACTTTGTGCTCTTGACCTTCAACTATGAAACCTATAGGTTGTTCCATATAAATTTCCTCTTCCAGTTCTCCATTTAGAAATGCGTTTTTTACATCCATTTGATGTAACTCCAAATCTAAACTTGCAACTATGGCTAGAATTAACCTTATAGAGGCAAATCTCACAACTTGGGGAAAAAGTTTCTTCATAATCAATTCCCTCTTGTTGTGTATACCCCTTGGCTACAAGTCGTGCCTTGTACCTTTCAATAGAACCATTAGTCTTTCGTTTAATTTTGAGAACCCATTTGTTCCCAATAGCTTTACGTCCTTTGGGGAGGTCAACCAATTCCCAAACATTGTTTGATCTCATGGACTCCATTTCCTCTTCCATTGCAATTTTCCATTTCTCTTTAGCGGGACAAGTAAGAGCTTCTTGAACAGTTTTAGGCTCATCCTCATCTTGAGGTGCAATCATATAAACCTCATTTTCAATAGGAAAATGACGTTTGGGAATTTTGCCACGATTGCTACGCCTTGCTTGTGATTCAGTTGAAACAGATTCAACATCTTTTGTCTTGCTCCCACTTGGATGAGATACTATTGGCATTTGTTCGGACACATGAACCAAACGATTCATCAAAGTAGAATCTTCTTGATTTTGTATCTCATAGAGAGATAAAGATTGATTTATCTCACCCTTTGTTGGAAAATCATTTTCCATAAAAGTAGAATCCGAGACTCAAATTCAGTTATGCTCCCACTCGAATGTTCACCAATGAACACATAACCTTTTGAATGTTCGAGTATCTTATAAATATACTCTTTTTCCTCTTGGACCTAATTTCCCATGTTGATGATGTAAATCATGAACATAGGCACCACAACCCCAAGGTCTTAAATTAGATAAGTCTGGTTTTCTATTGGTCCATAACTCATAAGGAGTGGATGAAAGCGATTTGGAGGGTACTCGATTGAGAATATAAGTGGCGGTTAACAAAGCATCACCCCAAAAGGTGATTGGTAAATTGGCTTGGGCCATCATAGACCTAACCATTTCAAGAAGAGTTCTATTTCTTCTTTCGGCTACTCCATTTTGTTGTGGAGTGTATGGAATAGTTAATGCCTATCTATTCCTTTTTCATCACATAATTGTTTGAACCTGATCAGACAAATATTCACGTCCTCGATCCGTTCTCAACATTTTTATTTTTTTATCTAATTGATTCTCAACAAGATTAATGTATTTCTTGAAGCACTCTAAAGCTCAGATTTATGAGAAATCAAATAAACACAACCGAAACGTGTGTAGTCATCAATAAAAGTGATGAAATAAACACCTCCATCTTAGGGATCTCACATTCATCGGACCACAAATATCCGAATGAATCAATTGCAATGGAAATTCAGCTCTTATTCCTTTGCCAAATGGTTTTCTTGCCATTTTTCCCGCTAGACAATTTTCACACATTGGTAAATTAACATTTTCAAGGTGCCCCAATAGGCCCTCTTTTGCTAATCTATCCATTCTTTGTTGACCTATATGGCCAAGTCTAGCATGCCAAATATTCACATCAACATTTGAATCAATAGAAGATGTAACAAAGGAAAAACAAGCACGATAAATATTACTATTCGAAACATAGTCAATATCCAATACAATAAAACCATCTGACACATAGCCACAACCATAATAAGTTTGTTCTAGAAACAAATTCACACTAGTACCATAGAAGTTCATAATAAATCCACACTGTAGAAGAACAATAACAGAAACTAAATTTCGTCGAATCTCTGGAGCATATAACACATCATATAGGATAAGAGGTCGTCCACCACGCATGCTCAACTTGCGGGTGCCAATCCCTTTTACTTCAACACGTGAGTTGTTTCCTACATATATCCATTTTGTTCCACGAGGAACTCGACGAAATTCCACGAACACATCACGATCATTAGCTACATGGTCTGTTGCTCCTGAGTCTATAGTCCACAAAGGATAAGATTCAGTCAAATAAACAGAACTAGAAACAAAATTTGCACTTCTAAAAATATTATTTATAGAAAATGCATCAAGGGTTTGTACCTTCTTTGGCTCATTGCACTCACGAGCAAAGTGACCCTTTTTTCCACAGTTGTAGCACTTGAGTTTAGCCTTGTTCTTCTTCTGATGAGCTATAGGAGCTTTACCCTTTCCATGATGATCATTTTTTTTATAATGATGATGATCACCTTTAGCTCTCTTTGATCCTTGCCTTTTGTAGCCACCATAAGGCTTACGTTTATAGCCATTATGACCCCTTTTATTACTTGAGCTAGCCATATACACATCAGTATCGAGGCCTTGAAGCCTCAATGCGGTCTTCCTCAAGTTCCAAATGACGCCCAAAGCATCATTAAGGGTCTTGATGTTCTCATTATGGGTCAAATTAACCTTCATATGCTCCCGGTTGTGAGGTAAGGATCGTATAATGACTGAACTGTTGTTCATCGGTCGAGAATGTGCCGGCCTCCCTTAACTCACTTTGATCATGTTTGATAGCTCCCTTAAGTGTTGCCTCATGTTATGATTAGGGCGTTTCTTGTATGTGTCAAACTTAATAGTGGTGACGAAGCTTGGTGGCGAGGTTCCACCAAACTTCTTCTTCAAGGCCTCCCACATTACTTTGGCAACATCATAACTCTTGAACTCTCGCATTATATCGTTTTCCATGCTACTAAGCAATGTAATGCGAGCCGTTGAGTTTTTCTTTTCCAGGCCTCAAATGCCTCGGTCCCTTCTATGTTGAATTTGTGTTGCCATCTTCGAGCTCGGTCGGGATATTGTTCGAGAACTTCAAGAGCCTCTTGCTCTTCCAGGACATCTTGAATTTTCAAACTCAGATTTCGTAATTGTCCCCGTTCAATTTTTCACCCTTATTGAGCTCAGCAACGATGTTCTTGCTAGCACTTGCCATTTTCACAAAGAAATATGTATCTGAATAAAGACATATATGCAAATATCAATTAATGCCTAGCATACCACACTCGATTATTTTGTCACAATTCAAATAGATAATTTATAATTATTCACATAGTATAGAGTCAAAAGTGCACAAATTAAGTGTCACAATCATCATCTATATTTATGTGTGTAATTATTATTAGTCTATCGAATTGTGCAAAATTTCATCATATAATTTTCCCACAAACATATAAATGATATATGTATGCAATCATGTAAACATGTCATAAGCATGTAAGAAAGAAATCATGTAAACATGTCATATCGAATTGTACAAAATATATATATTTTATTATGCACATGCATGCAACTAATACTCAACAATGTTGTCATCAAGTGATTGCATGCATTCTTAAAATCAATTAATTACATGCATGTATATAATAAGTTATTAATACATGTTTGCATGCCTAACAAACAGTACCGTATTCAAAAAAAATAATATATTGTTTAAAAAAGCGATACGTATAAAATAAAATAGAATTGCGGTGAAGTGGTTAATTTTCGGAATAATGAAGCTTGTAACTATTAATTTCTATCGCCTCATTAAATTTCTTTTTGAAGGAATACAACTTATTGCGATGATTGTGTTTCTTTGGAGGCTAGGAAACCATTGGTCACACCAAGCCTACATTAGCCTTAGACACTTAATGATTATCCATTTGGTCTCACTTCTAGACTAGGGCTTACACACTGCAATTCACCTTTTTTTTTTTTTATTTTTAACCAATCTTTAGATCAATGATAGGTATAAATCTTAATATAAGTATATCCCCAAATAGCCACATAATTTGATCCACAAAAAAATCAAGTTTTGATATTATACTAAACAACAACAATCAAAGTAAATCGTAACCACTAAGATTAAATCATGCAAGGAACAACAACAACAACAATTAAGTTTGGATCAAATCATGGCATCATACCCACTAAGATTAAACCGCTATGATAACAGACAAGGAACAAGTAAATCATGCTCTGATACCAATGTTGAACTCCAAAGATCAAATAATAAAATCACATACCCGAAAGCGGAAGTAAAAGATAACCTTTACTTGTTCCGTCACGAGCACAATCACCAAGAGGGAAAAATGCCCAATAATCATGACCTAAGTACTCTTGCAGAGATTAGAGAGAAAGGGATAAGAAAGTTTCAAGCGTTGAAAATTCTTGTTAGGAGATTTTCACAATCTCCTTATTTATCTCTAATATAGATAACTACTAAGTAGTTATTTAATCAGTTACAAAAACTACCCAAACCACTTTATGTGCGTAAATATATTCCAACGAGTTTTCAATAATATTCATTAATATAACTACATTTTTTATTTGAATATTATTTTGTTTAATTTTTGTGCCTTTCATTATTATTTCACGTTAATTTAATGAGTTTCGTTTTGGTATAAAAAATTTAATGAGTTAGAGAACTTAAATAAAATACAGTTAAACTTAAATAAAATACAGTTATTTATTCTTGATTATTGTTTTGATCAGTTTTTCATCAATTTGACAAACTTTGTCTTATTCGGGAGCCCAAAGCTAGCTAGAGTAGATTTAGCTGGGTAACCAAACAATGTTCCAAAGCTCATTCAACCAACAACTAGAAAGAGAAGAAAAATAAAGTTAGACAGTTTAAAATTCATTTATAATTTTCTTCATTAAAAAAATTAAAGAAATTAAAAAAATAGAATACAACCTTCAAAAAAGCCATTGGATGTTTGAAGCTTGTAGTGAACATCAGTAACAGCACTAGTGTAATCTCGCATTCACAAGTGTCCTCACTCTGCTCTCTAGTCTTGATGATAGACTATAGACATTTGCCCGTCCGGATATAGTTATTTCCAATTATTCGGTCAACCATCGTACAATGAAAAAATCATGTCACTACTCATCTTTGAATACGTCAGTCCATTCTTCTCCTTCTTCTCGGCCACGACCATGAAAGGAAGTAGCTCACTTGCTAGCTGTGACCGCATGATTGATCATATTCGAACTCACTATCTACCACTTGAAGCTTCGATAACTACGATCAAGAATAATAACATTATAGACGATATATTTAGTAAAAACTATCGTGCCTCAAATCCTCATTTTGATCATTTCTTCGCTTGATATATATGTAATTTTTTTACATTATCAATGCGGTAAATTATGTAGGTCATGGAAGGTAGGAACATCCCGTTTCACTTTTATGCATTTGGAGAAATTGTTAAGGTTTCGCAAGGCATTGAGTCTGACAATGAGACCCCCATCAATGACCATGATTATTAAGTTTGGAACGAGTAAACATGAGTTGATGGATCACGTGTATAACGCGTTTGATATTTCGTCCACTCGAGACTCTCATTACGATGACGTATCGTCACATAATAACTCATCCATCGGGTTCACAATATTTTATCCTGTGTCGTTGCACGACGAGACCCACTTCGAGTTGATGTGGTCAACGAGTGGCGAATCTACCATTATCGGCGAAGGTAGAGATTTATTTAACCTTCGAGCCAATCGAGCCTTATCAAAATTCTCTTGTACATTCACAAGTGGTAGAAGAAAATGTGGGCATGACATGCCCCTGCATCAATGATGGAAAGATTACGTATGCAATCGCCTATAGGTGATGTTGTGCAAGATAGATTTGTTACTTCGATTGATGATGACATTAGCGCCCCAAGTGATGACCGTAACGAGGACCACGACAACGACATTGACGAGGACGTATGTCCCCTCGAGGATCTTTGCGCCATCGTTAATTGGGAAAGTATAAATGTTGTTACGGACGACCCAACCTACGAACCTCCAGGGGCGGAAAACTTGCAAGATGATGAGCAATTTGCAATTGACGAGGAGGAGTGGATGGAAGAAGCAAGCGATGAAGAAGATTACCAACCATTGCGGTGTATAATGAAATTGATTGGGAAGTGGCTAATTCTCTTGCAACCCAACATTCTCATCATTCGGATTGGATGGGACATGCCTAATTTTCGGTTGGAAACAGGAATGTGCTTTGACAATAAGAAAGACTTGCGGCATGCCATAAAATTGTGGCATGTTAACAACTTTGTCAATACCTTGTTATGGAGTCAACTAAAACCTTATGGGCATTGAAGTGCGAAGTGCGCCGGAAGGCTGGGTGCATGTGGCGTCTCCGTGCTTTTTTGCGAAAGAAGAAACAATTGTGGGAGATCACTCGGTTAGACGAGCCGCACGGTTGTATAAATCCCGCATAGAACGAGTCATGCCCAACTCGACGCCAACATGCTTGCACGTGAGATACAAAGCGTTGTCGAAATAGATCATGCAATTGCTATCAAGGCCTTGAAAGAAATGATTAAGCTAAAATACTCACATGATGTTCCCTACAAGCGAATGTGGGATGCTAAAAGGAAAGCAATTGCAAATGCATTCGGAGATTGGGACGCGTCATATGCTACGTTACCAAGATGGTTGGCGGTGTACATAATAAGAGCCCGGGGACAAAGATTGAGTGGTCACATAGACAATGGGTACTGCATGAGATGAGATCGGGACGAGCATCCTCAATTTCGTCGTGTGTTCTTCGCATTCGAAGCATCAATCGAAGGGTTCAAACATTGTAGGCCTCTTCTACAGATTGACGCGACATTCTTGTATGGCAAATACGGTGGTAAGCTAATGATTGCCCTATCGTTGATGGTAATGGACATCTACTTCCAGATTTGCATTTGCGATTTACGGAAAACGAATCAACCGACTCGTGGGGTGGTTTTTGAGAATGTTGCGCAAACACGTGACCGATAGAGATGGTATTTGTATTATTTCGACCGTCACTCGGCATTCTCGATTTGTTAACACACCGGCAAATGGTTTTTGTCCACCAAGAGGATACCATCGTTATTACTGCGACACTTGACCGAGTAATTTTAACACGCATTTCAAAAATGATTCGTTGAAGAATATCCTATCTCGAGAAATTTGGTCAACATCAAGTGAGGAAATTTGATGCATGCATGGAGCGTTTTGCTTATTTGTCTTGAGGAACTCCTCGGTGTCTTCAA
This sequence comes from Stephania japonica, assembly GCA_039657345.1. NCBI lineage: Eukaryota > Viridiplantae > Streptophyta > Magnoliopsida > Ranunculales > Menispermaceae > Stephania > Stephania japonica. Next base: position 7,277,837 of record CM077559.1, on the reverse strand, counting down.
TATGTGAATGCCATTCCAAGGAACTCTACGGACTCAATCGCACGATGGAGGCTGCAGATACGGATGGATGAATTCAAACGGGGTTGGTATGTATTCGATAGTAGTTATGTTTGTTATCCTATATGTGTTTTCTTGTCTTGATATTAATGACACGGCATTATCTTATCATTGTAGAATGTTTTAACGGTGTATTGAAAGGGGCGCGATTCTTGCCGATAACAAGCAATGGTTCAAATGATTTACTACGGGTTGGTGACATACACCAACCGACGCAAGGAGGAAATCGATGAAGCAATATCGCACGGCTCAATTACACGAGATATGCCATGGATAAAATTGCATATTATCAACAATCTGCAAGGAGACATTACGTGAAATTGATAAATCGCGACACTTGGTGAGTTTGAGGTGCTCATTTGGACGTCATGGCGATCGTATGCATAAAGGCAACAATACACAAATTGTTATCTGAGGAAGCTGGTATTGCATTTGCAATAAATGGCAATCGTTTGGTTTCCCTTGCTCACGCGTGTTAGTTGCATGTGCTCATATTCGAATTGATTATACACAATTTATTGAGCAATACTACGGGATGGACGTGTACGCACGATGCTACTCTTCTCAATTCAAAGCCATCCCCGATGAGAAGTATTGGCCGACTTTGCGACGAAGATTTTACCAGATCCTAGGTGTAGACGTGGCCGAGGAGACAAAGGGAACACGAAGGCAAAATGAGATGGATCTTCCTAATGTTTCGAGGACCTTGCGATGTGGCATATGTCATCAAGAAGGACATAAACGAAGAACATGTCCGAATAGAGATCGTGCTCGAGTCCCTACTAGGAGGAGCAGTTGCGGCGTTTGTCGTGCGAGAGGGACATAACAAAAAAATTGTCCATCCATATCTCAACCCCAACCACCCAATCCAAACCAATGAGAGGATTTGTATTTAGTTTGTAAACGGTGTCAGTTGATAATTTCATAACATTTATATTAATATAGTATAACCTTATGTTACGTAAAGTAATAGATACGTATTTGTTAATGTTATAACTCATAGTAATGATTTGTTGTGAGTTTTAAAACTACTCGACCAATTTGTTTAATCACACGATTTGCGCGAGTACACATGGAACCAGGACCATCGATCCTTCTCTTCTACGCCTCCAATCTACACACGGGTCATCGCAAGTACGGAGGGGTCGGGTATATGCATTTAACATGTATGTGCATAATATTTATGCAAAAACGTTTAATACACATATATATCGACATATTTTTCAATTGTAAGGTACATGATACAATGCGCGTGCGAAAAGGCTGGGTGTTGTTGATCGACGGATTAATTACCATTCTCGAATGATCCCTTACCTACGATCTAGTGGATTTTATGGTGTCTCACGCGTAGGATTTTTAGACTTGGCGGGCTTTGATCACCGCTTTCATTGAGAGATGGCGTCAGAGACACATACGTTCCACATGCGTTGCGGCGAGTGTACAATAACACTCCAAGACGTTGAGATTCAGCTCGGGTTACCAATTAATGGTATGCACATGTGATCGGAAGCACGAGATGTCGACTATCTCGCGGTGTGTGAAAGACTACTTGGTGCGAGACTGAACCACTTCACGTAAAAGGGAATAGAGTTCGTGTTTCATGGCTCGAAGACAATGTGCCACCTATAGAGGATGACAAAGAATGAGGAAATGGTTCGACGTTATGTTCGTTCATACATTCTACAACTTATTGGTGGTTGTGTGTTCGCGACAAGTCGAATCAATATGTTCATTTGATGTTTCTTCCGTTGCTCGAGGACCTTCAAACAATTTGGACAATATAGTTGGGGAAGTGCATGTTTGGCATATTTATACAGGGAGTTGTGTCGTGGATCTCGCTCAGTGCGCACGAGGTCGTTGGTGCGACAATTCTTATACAACTATGGGCCTGGGATAGATTTCCATTTATAGCACCAAGGCGCAAGCTTGTTCTAGAGGTCGACCTCGAACGTGTGATGAAGTAGACATGCCCTTGATGACGTTCCTTTGGGATATCGGTAATAAAAATGTTTCTCATGTTATTTTTAACAATTCATTGGGTCTTTTTAATTTACGACAAATTTATTGTTTTGTATACGAGATGGATAGTTGCTTTTTTACGTAACTAGGATTTGCCACACACGTTGTATCATCATTTCGTGATGCACTTGACACGCAGAGGGAGAATGCCGTGGAGTGGCAACCATACGCCGATGTCATGGAGTCACTTCCACAATTATGTACTCAAGGTCACGGAGGCTGGCGTTCGACGTGTCCTTTAATTTGTTTCCATATAGTTGAGTGGCATAGACCGGAAAGGGTCATGAGACAGTTTGGGAACATCACAGTCGTGCCACCGCACCTTTGTGATTTTGACACACGTACGCACGCACCGCGTCCAATTGAGAGGACACCCTCAAGAAAATTGGGCGTGTATCACGAGAAGATATATAGAGTTGTGGGAAAATCGTAGTAATACGATAGCCACGATACAACAAGAAGGGGAACATGATCACGAAGAGTACATGAGGTGGTACAGATCTATCACCGGGCGATACATTGGACATGACGGGGCTCTACGCGAATTCTCGGTAATGTTGAAACTATAATGTTGTTATCGTTATGAGTCATATTTAAAATTGTTAACCAAACACGCATTTTTTTGTATATTAGTCTACATTTGCGCGTCAATTGGAGCGAGTGTTCACGATGACGGGGTCGAACAAGGCATGGTGCTCTACATGAAGGCATCGAGAATCTTAGATGAGGATGAACGGCAAAGGAGTACTTTGTGCAATGATGAAAATGTAGTTGAGCGGACATAGATGACGAAGCATCTCAAGAAGAAGAGGAAGAACAACAAGAAGAGGATCAAAGCCTAGCGAGATAGAGGGAGGAGAAGAAAAACAACGACGACTCGGACTACGGGTGAGAGCGATAGACGTTCTTCTCCACCACCTCCAACTCGTCCAACACCAAGAACGTCGAGAGACTATTGGTGAGAGCGAGACGTTCTCCTTCGCCACCTCTAACCCGCCCTTCTTCTTATGGGTACTCTCCTTTGCCGGCCCCAACGCAATCGGATGCTCATATGTTTTTGCCTAGGACACCGAGCATGAGTGTTCATCCATATCATTTTGATCCATATGCTCTGGGGCATCATCTTCGTACATGGACCATAGAATGCCTACACATTCAATGCATGGTTCATTGCCTCAATACATGCCAAGTCCATTTACTCCGCCATATTATAACTACAATATTCCATATAGTGGAGATGGCTCATTCAGGCCCTTATTAGGCATGCCACCTTATGTTCCTTTCACCCAACCACATACAGGAAGTCAGTATATTGGAATGGTTCAACCCCCTATCTTTGATAGCACTGGTAGTAGAGGTCAATCGAACCAACACGAGGAAGAAGTTCATCGACTCATCAAGCTCAACAAACTCGGCCGGACGTACAAGCACGGAGAAATCCACGTCGAAATAGAGTACGACAGGTTTGCCACACGGAGGGAGCGGCGTCGACGTCGATAGAACTGCATCATACCTTTGTATGAGTGGGTTGATATGAGTGTTTAGGGTCCCTTAGATGTCATGGAGATGGGGTTGTACATTTGGATGAAAGGCAAGAACTATAAATACAAACTCCTAGCCTTTTTGCTTCACATTTGTATGTTGTTTTCAATGAAAAAATGAAAAAAAAATTCAGAGCTATTGGGGACTTTTATTTGCTGGAAATTGTAGTCCTTAGGAGGTTATTCATCATCAAGAACGCGATCTAGTTATATACAATCAAGCATCAACCTTAAGGTATGCTCATATCCACTTATTTGCATAAAAGTGAGTACACCTGATGATACTTTGAATTGCATTTCATTTCCTTTTATTACTTATTGATTTGCAGTCTTTCTGACTATATGGTGCCTTTGTACTCTAATATAATGATATTTGTTGATAATCTTTACTCTTTGAACTTGTTCATCGTGATATTGTTTTGTTGATGCTTTCATTGTATCCATTCGTGTGCTCTATGTCTTCATTTGATGTTTTTAATGGTGAATGAGCTTTAAATAGCATGCTATTAGGATTATAGACTTTATGAAAGAGACTATGGACTTTGTACTCGACTTGATTAGTCTATTAGCTTGTCCATATGCCTTTACCATTCTATACGGAGTCATTTTTGAATAAATAAAGTAGTGGTTGGTGAAAATAGTGACAACGAACCATGACACACTCACTTAAGTAGGTTTAAGAAATCAAACCTAATTAGTAAATTTAGTAACACATTTGTTTGTTCATTTCGTAATAATTGATTACGACATTTACATTTGTTTCTAACTTACTCTTTAACCTTAAAAAAGTCATGTCAGGCAGAAATAATGCATCGTCATCTGGGGACGGATCTAGTGGACGATCAAATAGACGATACGGTGGTCGCAGAGATCGTTCATCTCGCGACGTGGATCGTTCGCTAGTACGATCTCCGCTAATGATCTTGAGTTTCAGCGGCGTCGAAGAGCTCGTTCGACAACAAAGCTTGCTCGGCGGCGGTTGCTTACCTTCGACAAGTTTTTGTCCAATCACAACAACTTGAGCAAGTATCCTCGTCCGCCTTATGCGCGGCACCCCACCAGGGCCCTCTCTTTCAAAGAACCGGGGCCATCTTTATTTGGTCATGATGATCCAACCACTCAACAAAGCTTACTCCTCATTTTTGACGTCGCAACTCCCTCCACCTATCGCTGGTCACGTTACTTCTAGAGAATCTACCCACGCATCTCCCTCCCATCAGAATAATCTAAGCATGTCCCGATTGCAACCTTCGAATCTAGTATGCATGCCTCCCCATCGAGGAGTCATGATCATGTCGAGCCCTGCATCACATTCGTCCAATACTTCAAGCCACCCTTCGAGTGACCCATCTATTAGTGGTGCCTCGCGTAGATCACAAGACGATGAGCCAGCTAGGGCCTCGAGACGTAGAAGTAATGATGACCGTTGAAACTACGAAAGAATTGTAAGTCAATGAAATATTATTACGTATATATACTTACGTTTAATGAACTTACTATAATATTGGTCTAATTTTTTTTTGTAAAAATGTAGTGGTACTTTCTTGCATCCGTCGTCCAGAAGTGTCAAAGCAAATGACGCGGATATATAAATTCGATTTACATAAGGATGGCTACTGTTGGGATACGGTTCCCAACCATATCAAGGAGCAATATTTTAACGATTGGGCGGTAAGAGATTTTTAAATAAGAAAATTAAGTTTCTTTTACTTAGCATATGTTGAAGACTGACTTTCTATTACTACGAGACTCATTTCGATTGGAGACGATCGAGATGATGCTATGGTCGGACATTTGTACGACAGAGCGGATTGCCACTCGTTATGCGACTTTGTTAGTAAGATGGTGAGGAAGCGACAAAACCATCACATGTATCTCGGAGGTTTTTGAGCATTACAAGAAGATGCGGTCTACTCCGAATATAAAGCGAAGTCGAACAAGCGAGCCGAAATCGAAGATCGAGAGGTGGGGGACCTGGTTCGGGTTCGTACGTGCACGAGAGGTGGAGCCATATCCATCTATGAGCATTCGTTGAGCTGGTATGTTTTGGGGCATACATACATAGATACATACATACATATGTATACATTAGATTCATATAAGTTTCAAACTTAAATTTAAGTTAAACATATTTTATAGGAGAAGGAACTCGGTAGAAAAGTTTGCTTTGGATTTATGTTTATATCTCCATACAAGGAATCATGATAACGTTACTTTCTTGGATCCAGAAGCGAGAGGCGATTGCCGTAAGAAACTACTTGACCATAACTCTTTTTTGTTAATTATAGGTATCAATGACTTATATGACTTGTCAATGTTTAAATTCTTAATACAGGCGGCTATACACGAAAGGACCACAGAGCTTTCACAGTTGCAGCCAAACACTCCAATTGATGAAACAGAATTATATTTGGAGATTGTGCAACGAAATGATAAAGGTAGGAGATTTGGTCTTGGCTGGACACCGTCAGGGTCTAAGATGCGTCGACATGATGAAGCTGGATCTTCTCGTCCTATATTGCAAGATGATGAGTCATTGGACCAATACAATAAGGAATTCGAGGAGTTGCAAGCAATCATACTAAAGATGCTTAATGACACGTCTGTTAAGCACGATCAATTGCTTGAAATGCAAGGACGGTTACAGCGCATGAAACAGGGTTTCATGGAGAGATCAGCTGCACAAAAAAGGCAAGATGATGTTGATGATGATGATGTTGATGATGATGATGCCGCTCACAATGACTCAACTACCGAGGATGATGAATGATGATTTCTTTTTCACAACATCCAAAAAGGTTAGATTTTTTTGGTTCAATTTTTACTTGATACTTATAAGTTTTTTTTTATTAGGAACCATTATAAATCTTATTAATTTATTAGGAACCATTATAGAGACATAAATCATGTAAACAATTTAAGTCTACCCCTTTGTCCGGTATATTTTATTTCGTCGATTTCACCGTCTCTGCAACCAAACTGTCAACTCTGTAATCTCTGTCTCTGTCTCTATGTCTTGATTTCATCGTTTTTCAGTTCTCTTTGTGTGTTCATTTTTGTTTGATTTATAGGAGACCGACGCGAACGGACGGACAGAGACTATGATTTAGGGCTTAATCGGCTTGCAGAGACCAGCCTTTTGCTGTTGAGATTTTAGGTGATTTTTTTTTGTGGTTTGGTGGTTTGGTTGTCTTTGTCAAGTGCAAAATGCAAATGTGTTTCGTTCTCTCAAACTACCTCTATTGATTCTCAATTGAAGTTGATTGCATTTGTTTGTGGTTTGTTGTTTGGTTGGGATGATTGATGGTTTTAGGTTTTCCCATGCTCAGAGTTCTTCAATGAGATGATGATGGATCAGTTGATTATTTGTATCTTTGTGGATTTGGAATGGTTGTGCTTATTTGTGGTCTTGGCATAAAGATGATGATGGATCAGTTGATTAGAGGGCCTGGTTTTATGCCTCCTCCTCAAGCTAGGCCCCCGATGGCGTGAACTTGACCGACCCTTCACCTAATTCGAGCGATAAAGTGCGAAGCAGTTGATTACTACTTTAGGTATGGCTGCATTTTTTGTTGTTGATGGATTTGTGTACATTCTAAACCAAGTTTTTCTCTTTAAATTCTACCTCGGAAGTTTGAGTTGGCATCTTTGTTATTTTGAATTTGATTTCAGGATATTGCGGTATTGATAAGTAAAATAAATCGTTCCTCCATTGGCCCTTTATCTGCTTGCTACTCCTCTTCCTTGTAAGTCATTCCTATCAGTTTTCAAGACTATTGAACTTTTATAAATTGAATTCCATGAACATATGAATGTATGCTTTCCTTTTTGTTTTGTTTTATATGTGTGTGTGTTTTCCTACTCTGTCTATGTTATCATGTTATGATTAATATAAATTCCTTCTTAGTTCTTCCTTTTGTTGGATGGAGCTACATCATGTGCTTAACGAGATGACAACCTTCATTCTGCTTGAACTTTTTCATGTCAATCAAAATGTTTGGGTTAATTGAATCAAGCTCTCTTTATATGAATTGTATTCTTGTGTTGCTTTTCTCAAAAGGTGATTTCTTTCTAGACCTTCATTTGTTGATTAACAAGATTTGTAAAGGTTACGTAGACATGACTCAACCATTCGGCTAATAGTTATATAGAATATAGTTGTAGCATAGCGATCGGATAAGCTAGAAGACATTACACAATCTTTGAACCACTTGTTGTTCGAACAACGAGGGAATGGTCTTTTAGTGCCTCTTCCGGCGGACAAATAAGGGTCATTTTAGAGCTTATAAATTCTCTCTTTCATTTGCATCAATCTAACTTAAAGTAGATCCTTGTGAATTTTGTGGCATATTAGAAGTTGTTGCTATCCCCTCTTAGTTGCTTTGAGCTTCGTGAAACATCTCGTTGTTATCCTCGGGGCCTCATCTCCTCGAGGATTTGCTTGTATTCTTGATTGCATAGCACATCTCTTGTTTGTTGTTGGGTCTTGTTGATTGTATACCAAAATAAGACAAGGGTTATTCTTTGTGGTTTGGACACATCCAAGATATGATACTCTTATTGGTGAGACGCACAATATTTGGTGCTAATGTTGGTGCTATCTTTCCGGATGAGAGTGTTGAAAACTTTTCTTTGTAATTTGTTCGCAACAAACAAGCTGGAAAAAAAAATTCTGTCAAAATCATTTTTGGAGAAATCAAGAAATAGATGAATTTCGTGTCCACTTACAGTTGATCTTACTGCTAACTTGCTAAGTTACCATCTAGTTGGATTCTTATACATGGCTTCTCTCATGTAATGCAGGCCATTGGAGCAGTTTTTGCCCTCGATACTGTTTCCATTCCAACCATTAATGTAAGTTTTGATTGTTATATTTTTCTTGTTGCGATTTCATTGATTAAATGTTCTTAATTTTTGCCATCCTAGGCTTTTAGAAGACTAGCAACTTCAATGGATAAATTCTCAAAAGTTGCATCGGAAGAGGTACCAGGGACGTTGTCTTCTCTAAAACTTTGGTGGAGATTAATGATTTGACTCAACAATTGAGTAAAATAAGGTAAACTTGCTCTTCTGATGGATGATTCCTATTTGCTGTGAAGCACATTTTAATTATGTTCAGAGCTTCCTTTTTTTTTTTTTCTTCAACATTAAAGGCAAAAGATATCGGGCTCTCGGAATGAATGAATGGCCGAGAAGAACATGTCTAAAGGAAAGCGACGAAATCCTAATATGAATTGATCCTCTCATTTTGATCACATGATGTAAGAGTAAAGCGAGACGGGTAATTTGTTGACGATTGATTGTGAATGTTTTCTTTCTAAGATCCATCATGAACTATCTCATAGTAAGGCATGTTCGTTGTGAACCACCAAGATAAATTAGGTGATATGACAATTGAATTAGGAGCGCAATCCACATCGTTAGCATGGGTGCAACTAACAAGTCAATTAGGCTTTATGAATTGATTAAACAATTATCTTTCTCAAAAATAAGACTTATAGACTTATAGTACTAATCTGCATGGCATGAGCTAGTTTTTGAAACTTCCCTGTATTTCATTGCCGTAGTTGCGAGATGTACCTGTCGGGTTGCTGACACTAGTATCAATCTTTTCAATTATGTTTGTTTTTAATATGAGATAAGGAGAAGTTTTTGATGAAGTAAAATTTCAAGTTGATAACTTGATATCATATGTTTGAGTCTTCTCATAAAGCAAGTTGAGAAGCGTAGAATTAGATTCTTATGAGCAGTGATCGCATGTTTCATTTCGGAGTTATACCCAATCACATCATAGCTTAAGCACAGTTTTGGTATGGCAATCTTATCCATGAAAATCGTAGACTAGTAGTAGGCTTTGATGAATTAAACCCCTTATTTTTATTTTTTTTTTTTTTTCGAAGTGTCAATTTGGGGTTATAAAATTCTAATTGTCTTGGGTACATTGTAATTAGTAAAAAGGATCTCACAACTTGGCATACTTCTTGAGAGTTACACAGGCATCCTTTGCGTTCTCAGCACGGGCATGTTGCATAGAAGAGTAACTACGGATGAAGATAGCAAGGCTCCGTTCCCTGGATTGAGTGGATCATTTATCATGGCACCCTGCACGATGGACAAGAAGTGGTTTGTGAAGGTTGGGTCCGCAACTTCAACTCGGGGAACTCGTGAATTTGAGAACGAGGTAATCGTTAATGCCTTTATGGTCTAGTTCGTTTAAAGGTTGAACTCTTATTTAGATAGAAAAAAATTAATTTCGCAAACTGTGGCATTACTAACATAATATGAGTATCATGGTTTTTTTATTTTTTATATTTTGTTTATTTCCTTTACAGCTAAACTTGCTCTCAGCTATTCGACATGAAAACTTGGTTCCCCTTCTCGGATACTATTGTGAGAATGATCAGCAAATTCTTGTCTATCCTTTCGTGTCCAACGGTTCTCTACAAGATTGTCTATACGGTAGTCGCTTCATAGTTCAGTATCAATATTATGGCTGATAGTGTTCATTACTTCATTATATAGTTTTCTCTTACCATATTCTTTCCTTTTGGGAGCAGGAGAAGCATCAAAAAAGAAAGTTCTAGATTGGCCAACTAGAATCTCAATTGCACTAGGTGCTGCAAGAGGCAAGTAAATGAATTTTTTGGTGTTTGTTTCTTATTCATTCCAACATAATTATATTTCCAATTCCAGGAAGCAAAACAACTATATGCACAATGAAGGAATATGTGCTCATCTCATATTAGCCTTTGTGATGTACAACTTTGATATTAATTTTTCGATCTTGTTCGAGTTTATTCTACCGCACACTTTTGCGGGCGTGGAGTCATTCATAGGGATGTAAAATCAAGCAACATTCTTTCGGACCATAGTATGTACGCTAAGGTTGCGGAAAAGCTATGAGAAAAGCGGAAAAGCTGAAGGCGGAAAAGCGAGTTTTGTTGATTGCTTTCATGAAATGTGTAGCTATCAATTTGTCGTTTTATGCGAATTTCTTAATGGAATAATAAGATTGCGAGTGGAATGTAGATTTGTATATTTTCAATTGAAAATGGAAATAAAAATTAATTTTGAGCATTTTCGGCTATTATTTTTTTTTCAAATTACATTTGATAGGGGTTTGAAACCCCTATGTAATCCTTTGACGATAATATAGAGGTTTCAAACCCCTATGAAATCACTACAATTGATAGGGGTTTGAAACCTCTATGTAAGCCTTTGAAGATATTATAGAGGTTTCAAACCCCTATGAAATAGCCAAGATTTAATAGAGGTTTGAAACCCCGCTTAGCTCCAATAACACTCAACAAATCAAATTATCACCCAAATTATGTGATTTTTATATTTTTCGACGTAAAACCGTGTGCCAACTTTTGAATTTCTCATTTTCCATATAAAATCCTCAATTTCTATTTATTTCGTCGAAATACTATTTTTTTCATATTTTTCTCTATTTTTCGTGTTTTGTTTTTCCAATTTTTCCTTTTTTTCCTTTTTTTCTATTTTCTTTTAAAAGTCGCCAATAAATGGCGACGGGTGCCCCGTCGCCAATAATTGGCGACGGACAGGTGTCCAAAAAAAAAAAAAAAAAAAGAAAAAGGAAAAGAAAGGAAAAAATAGGAAAAAATAGGAAAAAGTGGAAAAAGTCCACGTGTAACGAATGGCGCCTTTGGTAAAGGCGCCAGAGTTTGTAATTTTAAAAAAAACTAAAGAAAAACACCAACGAGCGGGAATGACTGGGAGTGAGGAGAGAGAATTGGAAGTTTTTACTGCCAAATTTTAAAATGGTGGTTCGTACACACGTGTCGGTTCTTGTAAGAAAATAATTTCATACAGGACAATAACCGGAATAATTTTCTAATCGACTCTCGTCTTCAGGTCTATAAAAGTTATGGAAAATGATAATCTAATACATTTTGAGCGCACATTTGAACTATATATTTTATCTTTTTGTCTATTTATGGTTATTTCTTGTCTTCCAAGGTATGGGCCTACATCTAACAAAATACTATAAATAAAGAGAACTTTTCTCCCCTGAGCGGATCGGACATTAATCCCCCCAACTCCTTCCAAGCAGCACCATCAAGAAGAAGAGGGATGGGAGAAGATAATGGGGAAAGGGGGAGGGAAAAGAGAAAAAAAAAAAACACAAAAATACACAACAGGGGTGGAGGGGGTTGCCGACCAATGCAAGGCTGCCGGAGCGCTTCGACGTCCCCGAAAACCTCCCTCCCCCATTAGATCTTTGGGTTGCTTGGTGAACAAGTAAGGAGAGAGAATTGGGATCTGTTGGTCTTCATATATGTATGTATATACAAGCTAATGTTTACAAATATGATATTGGCAAAATATATATATATATATATATATATATATATATATATCAATAGTAAGTGTATAGTGTATAATGTATAATGTATTTTACAATTTTACCCTCTCACTTTTGCTCTTTTGTACATATAGCATACATTACCAATATTACACTTCAAACAATAGCAAATCCCCTCCTCAACTAGTTAAACTATCATGGGTGGAAACAACAAGCACCCCTTGAGAGATTAGTCGAGCGAAACTCGACACCCCCAACGTCATCAAAAAAAAAAAAAAAACAATAGCAAATACCTCCCAATTTATTGGAGGCAGTTGGATGCAAATCAAACTCCAATATTAACGTATATCTTGGTGCTTTTATGGAGAATATTTTATTTTTTTTTTTTTTTGATAAAGTTGCATTCATGCTAATTAATATTGTTGTAGATGTCAATACCAGAATAATAGTCCAACGTCTAAGACTTTATGATAAATTATATAAGTGTGAATTTCCCTTCAGTTAGTATAAGGACATTTTGAGTGAAACCTTACACCTATAAAATTTAGGAACCCGTGGATAACAATTGTGGGCAGGCTTTGCAACAATTGATATTTAGGCTATCTGACTACTATAGATTCACCTCGAGTCACACACGTATAGGTGGCCTATTGAAACTTAATTTGCTTTTACACGAAAAAAAAAATTGGTAAGCTAATAAGTGAAGCCAAAGCCAATCTCGATAGCCGATCGCTTTGGTAGGTAAAATTGAATTTAACCGGCAACATGAAGTCCATGTGGAAGTGGCGAAACGTAAACTTTGCTGCGGAACCGAATATTATTTAGAGAAAGAGATGAATGCCCACCCACGTGAATGCTGTTTCCACAAATATACTTTACATTTGGAAGTGAAGGACTTAAGGGTCCCCGAATCTGCAACTCTCATATTCATCTGCGTCTCGATGACTACTAAAGAAAGGAGCCCCGTTGCCTGTCAGTCCTATTTTTGTCCTCTTATTTGCTTTTCATCCGCAATTGTCGACACCATTGATCACTAATTTAATCATCTCTGAATTATATTGGTTCTTGCTATTTAAGGGTCTCAACTCTCAAATTAATGTTCACAAAGTAAACACAAATACGACGTTTGTTAGCATTATATAATGAATGGTCCACCCGTACGTGAAGACTGAAGACGGTTCTTGTTATTAAAGGATCTCAAATGTTCACAAACAATGCAGTACTAATTGCACATGCCACGCCATTACTCTTCCGGGGTGGCCCTCCCTAGTCATCCCTACCCTTCAAAAGGATGTGTGGTTGCCTTGTTGGGTATTATTGAGCGGCAACGCCAATAGTACATGCACGTTGTTCGGGACGTACGTGCGCGTCGTTCTGATTTCGGCCGAACCACTTGTGCTAGAAGGGTTTGGTCGGAGACTCGGATGTGTCGTTTGATCGATGGCCGGGCCGTTGCTAAATAGTACAAGCTAGGAATCGAAGGCCCCTTGTGTGTACAATTTTATTTATTTTTGGTGATTCCTTATGTATACAATTCAAGAGAATGTCACGTTTTCAATTGTATGTGTAATGATTTATATGTCCTCTAACACAAATCCACAACAAAGACAAAAAAAAAATCACAACTTTGGATACCCCACCACCCTCTTTTGATGTATGACCATCAAACTCCACCACCTTGTGCTCCCAACCGATTTCGTCATCTTGTCGACGATCGAATATGACGTTATTGGATCAAAGAGTGCATACAAGGTTAATATCTATCTATTTTTCAATTTTTAATGGTCTTGATAGTCAACACCGAGGTATATTATGTTTGTTTGGTGTTGGTATTACTATTTTATTTACCCAAATTTAGATTCCAACGTTCCAAACATGTGAGGGCATTTGTGTGAGAGCATTAATTGAGGTCGAGAAACGAGTTCAACTCGAGAAAATGTGTTTTATGGGTGTCTGGGTGAATTGTGATCTGGTATTTAGTTGTTCGAGGGACAAACGTAAATAAAACACTGAACAAATACATTAAAATATAATAATAAATTGTTGGGTAACGTGTTTGTACTTTGGTAGGTTTGTGGGTACACTGCGGGGTGAGTTGTGTTGCGAACGGGGTCTAAAAATGTGGGGAAAACGCGTATGGAATAGTGTGCATGGGAAGGAATGTCCCAGTTGTGTTATTGTTGTAAGTCAATCTAGTGTTAGGATAGGGTGGCTGGTGAGAGAGAGATTGATGGATGTGTCTCGAAATACGCACGCAAAACCAGATTCAAAGGATACATATAAGTTTAATTCTTTTCTCTCTCATCATTTTTCACACGAATTGAATGAACGAAGTTCGAGAAGAATTTTTTGATCAAATTCAAGTTCGGAAGTACGACAAGATACAAAACTCGAAAAATAAGGTAACATCCCTACTCCTTGCGAGGTGTGCATCATTTTGACGGGACTTTTGAGGGTTTTCGTCATGGTATTTTTGGATGTCAAATTTGAAAATTGGTGTTTCGAAGGTTTATATAGACTAATGGATTGGTGTGGAGCACAACAATGTGGTTGTTTTGCGTGTTTGGATTGGTTTTATAATTTTGGGAATTATCTTGATTTTTTAGTTAATTTCTACACTGGTGTTATAGACTACTATTTTGGTCGATTTGAATGTTGGATTTGATGTGTTTGAGTGTCCCTACGAGTATAGGATAGACTCGACACGTGGCGAAGTGGGCCGGGGTGTTGAAAAGCCCCGAGAATAATTTCAGGAATTGGCGCCACGAGGGACACCATGAGATATTTCACCAACGGTGTGGATCACGGCATTCGAACCAGTGATGAATTTGATCTCACACTTTAAATGACGCCACCAAGAATTTTGGCCAGGGTGCCACTCACAACGTGGCACTATTCATCATACCAATTTATCATTTTTTAAAACTTTGGGGATCTTTTAAGTACCTAAATGGGTTCCAATAAGAACCAATACTCGAGTAATTGACCCATGTAAAGACCCTAAATTCTAACTTGTGCCACGTGTTAATTTAGGTCATACGTGGACCTAATTGCCGTGATATGAAGCTCAATTCTCGGTCGTCGACGCCGATGTATGTTATTTGTGTTCGGTGTTTTGTATTATATTGTATTGCCCGAATATGTTTAATTCCAATATCCCAAACATGCGAGGACGTTTGAGTGTAAACGTTGGTACGGGGAACAGTACAGCTTGAGGGTTTAGTGAAATAACGGGTTTTTCGGCGAACGTTGGTCGGGTAATTGGTAATCCGGGGGACTTAAATGAGTTAAAAACACAGAAAAATACAAAATAAATAATAATTAAAAGTGTAAAGCGCGTTAGATACGTTGGTACATCCGGGGTGAAACAATGAACAAATTTGGTGTTCGAAACAAGTTCGGAAACGCAAGTATTATGTGAAAAAGGCTTAAACAAGGAGTTGTGTCACACATTGGAATCATTCATGAGTGTCATGGTAAGTGTGTGGAATGGGTGGTGACTATGAGATTGGCCTCGAGATCCGTGTGTGAGTAAGGATTAGAGGGGTATAAAAACCCCACCCCATCACCTTTTCTCTCTCGTCTCTTCTCTCTCTCTCTCTCTCTCTCTCTCTCTCTTCCAATCGAAATCTCAACGTGAATCACGGTGGGTTTTCGAGGTTCTTGACACGATTCAATGCCAAAGGAACGACCAATCTTCGAATCTAAGGTGAGAATCCCACTCACCACGTCATTATCTACGTTTTGGCAGTATTTTGTGGGTTTTTGTCGCGATGAATTTGGACAACGAATTGGGAAACCAGTTTTTATGGGATGTCTTGATTGATTGGGATCAAAACATGATTTGCGAAGGGGTGTTGGTATGAGAGATTTTTGCAAAATTTTTGAGATTTTTGGTGAATTTTGGGTGATTTCGGCAAATCGGTGGTTTGGTCGAGTTTTAACGTGAGCCGAGGGTGAATTGGTGTTGTATGTTTTGTTGTTTAGTCGAAGTTAAAATAGGCTCGAAGCACGGAGACACGAGTTGGGGTGTGAAAAACCTCGTTTACAGGGGCGTTCTAGTTAAGACGCCATGAACATTCTAACTTACGGCATCACCCACGTACGTCTTTGGCAAGAACCCCAGGGGAACACGCCGTGAGGATGCCGCCACGACCAATGAGGTCACGACGTCACTCACGTACGTGTTGGGCAGTGAAGTATAGTCTCCACGCCATGAAGACGTCGTCCAAGTCATTTGACTCCACAACGTCTCGACGGCGTGTTACTGTTAACAGGAGTAAATTTTTATAAGATTTTGAAAACTATCGGAGATCTCTCAGGTTTTCAAATGAGTCCGAATACGACCTAATACTCAGGTAATCGACCCAAATGGGTGAATGAATAAAATTATAAAAAAAATTGGTTAAAATGAAGGTTATTAATGGGAATTTTGATGTAAATATATTTTAGGGATTTTTGAACATTGACGGGATACGGAGGTCATAGGAGATGTGTCAAGGATTCGGTGAGTGCGTAATAGTTGGATTACAGGTAAGTAAACCGGTGAGAACTATTATATATATTTATTGAGCTTTAATTTGTTGTTATTGCTCGATTTGTTATCATATCTTTTGGAATCTCTTTTTGATTGAGTGGTTCATTACAAGGGAGTTATGGTTACTTTTACCTGTGATATGAGCTCTTATCTACCAGATTAAGTGTATGCTGGGGGCTCTTATCCAGGTCTATGGATATCTCATAGTCTTAAGGGTTAGAGCTGGTAGGCTGTGTTCTCGTCCTGAACCCGAGTCTAGTAGGTTTTACCTCGATTCAACGACTATTGTCGGGACTCCTTGCAATTCCATTTCGTAACTCGGACACTCACTTTTCGATTGACTCCGTTCATGCATTTTTTAATTGCATTTCTTTGTAACCCGAATTATCACGGACACTCACATATTTTCGATTGAAAGAGATCTATTTACAATCTTATACGTTCATGCATACATTTTTATTCATACTTTCTTGTAACGGTTAATTCGGGCGTTACGGTGATAAAACTGGGTGGACTCAAATAAGAGTACCCAGGTTATATTGTGTTATTGTGTATGTTGTATGTCTATTATTGTGATGTGGAAATTTATTTTTATATAAACATCACATGTGTGTAAGTTGACATCGGGCAAGGCTACGAGTCGGGTATATGTCCCGAAGTGTGTGTCGAGGACCCACGGTATTGGGTATTGGGTAGCGGGTACGGGGCATAGGTTGCTTGGGTAGTGAGTGCTAGTGTAACGTACTTATGAATTTTATATAATTTATTAGGTGATTTAAGCTATAATGTATTAATGAATTGGTTGAAGTCCTATAGTTTGATAAGAAAAATCAAGCATGCATAGGATAATCCTCGAGATGCACAACAAGGTAATTCAAGGCAAACGTTGTCATGATAAGGTGTCAAGAACTTTGGTGACGAGGTGTTCAGGAACCGTCCGATCTTCCTCGAGATGCGCACACACGCTAGATTAAAACACAACTATATATATCACATTGATCGATCAACATGCAAAGAGGGAAAACGGTTTCATCAAATCGTTGGGAGATTTTGTGAGAGAAATCGAAGTTTTGGAGGGACGAAATCGAGCTTGAAGAGGAAATCGAGCCTCACAACATCGATCTAAGGTAATCTCTACCATTTTAATGGAAATTTTTGATAAAAATGTGATTAAAATGGGTTGTGGTGAATTCGGATTTTATTTATTTTCTTGGTTTTAGGAGGTCAATTTGGTGTTCTTGAGGTTTAGTTTGATGAATCTTATCAATTGGGATCAAATTTGTGGAAAATTGAAGTGATTTGGTAAATTTTGGGTTTATTTGCATGTATGTTGATCCGAAAATTTGATGTTGTTTGGGTTGATTTGAGGGAAAATTTAGAGGTTTTGGAGGTCTCCAATGGAGTGAAATGGAAGAGAAATCGAGAGGAGAGTGAAGAAGAAGCAAGAAGAAGAAATGAAAAAAAAAAAAAAAAAAAGAGAAGAAACCAGAGGCGCTGGTGCGCCTCTGGTGGAGGAAGAAGAAGGGAGGGGGGCACGCACGCGTGCGTGCGTGCGTGCACCCCTGGGCCGGCGGGCCGGCCACAGCCCATCCGGGTGGCGGGCCGGCCAACCGGCCCGGCCTGACCGGGTGGGCTGGGACCGGCCCGACCGGACCGACTTGAAGGCGAACCGGCCGACCGGTTGGGTCGGGTCCGACCCGGTTCGGGGGACCCACATATATTATTTAAATAATATATTTAAATAATATTTTTATTTATTTAAAAAAAAAAAAAAAAACAGAAAACAGTTTTAAATTCTGGAAAATAGGAAAAATAGGAAAAAAAATATCAGAAAAATTGGGAAAAATTCTAGAAAAATATAGAAAATTTGAAAAAGGTAGAAAAGTAGGTACGGGACTTTTCGGGTATTTTTGGAACCCCGACATTGTCCGGAAGAGGTACCACAACTGCAAAATGGAATATATGATATAATATTATAAGTGTGTTATTAATAATATAAAACACTATAAATGGACTTAGGGGACTCAGGGAACCATAGCTCGGGCATAGGAGAGCTAGGCGGGTCGGATTGACGGGTCGGGAAGTCGGAGTGCGTAGTTACAGTGCGTAAAACCCTTGAGAATGTTACACTTTAATTCATGCGTGGTTTGTCCATATGAATGATGTGTTTATTCATTTGTTTATTTATCGCCTTGTTACATATTTTGGTTGCCATGTTATGCCTTTGCGATTATGTGTTGGACGGTGTTTGATGTGTTCACATTGTCGGAGGTTAATCGAGATGGTCGTGGTACGGAATTGAGTAGGCTAGGTTGTAGCGCGTGTATCTTGGGCATAGCCTAGGTGAATAGCTACCCGAACGGCGGGGTGCACGTGTCCGGTGGGTTGCGATTTGTTCGGTCACCGTTAGTAGTTTGGGTGTGGTCTAGGCTTGATGTGCTGGTAGGGGCATCGAATCTACGAAGTACGATCTAGTTTGGTTAGACTCGTCACACTTCTATCTAGTTTTCTTATAAATGATAACGTGGTTGGACCAGATTTCTCGAATGGTGTGTTATTTTCTCGTGTGTGATCGAATGGTTTTATTTTGGATCTTGTTTACTGCCGACCATAGGAATATGATTCTGTCGTCGGGGTCATATTCATATGTCTCATGAGTTATTATGGTGGTTTTTCATGATTAACGTGTAGACTTCTCTTGGGAATTTACTCACTTGGGCTCGTTCTTTGTATGTGTTGGGCAAGCGAGCGCGAGATCTGGTACTGAGCAAGAGCAAGGGAAAGGAGATACTAGGCGACTATCTCTAAGGCGTTCTTCTTGCGATAGCTAGTGTTTTGATATCATGTATGTATATACTATTTTTCTTTGGGTTTTGGGGACTTTATAACTTTATCACATGTATATGGGTTCTTGTTTAGTTCGTCTCGAGTTATATACATGGTGTTTGTATCCGGGTTTTCCACTACTTAGGTTAAATAATTTCTCATAAAATTTGAATTAAGTGCTTCCATTGATGATATAATTGTAATTATCAACTAATCGCTAAATGTGTCGACAACTTAATATAGTAGGATTAGTTACACGGAGCATCACTCCACGAGTTGCGGACGTGGCAGCAGTGATGACGTGTCCGGTGATGTGACAGGCGCTGGCATTGGGCTTGAGGCGAAAGGCGTGGGTCACGGGCGGCCGGGAGATTTAGGGCCGTCGCAGTTGGTATCAGAGCGAGGTCGATAGGGCCTTGAATTAACAAAGTTAAGGAACGAGCATAAACTTTAAACCAAATTAGATGTGGAAACTTAGATGAATTAACTAGAACTATTAGTTGGGAAGCGGTATAAGTCGGGTAGAGTAAGGACTTATATGTGTATTATGATTTGGTTGTATGTTATATATATACGGACTACGTAATAATTCGACGCACGACTTTCGGTGCGAGATCTTGATGGACGGATCGCGAGCACCGTCGGGAGTCGAGGCCGGCGGCCAAAGGCGAGGATCATCTTGGAGATGAGGTTAGGGATCCCGGATTGCGGCGACGACTTGCCGCTCACGATAGGCGGTTTGAGCTATTCTTGGACATGATGAGAGCTCGAGACATTTGCCATAATGCGACGACAAAGACATCGAGAGACCCGCTGCGATTGCGATGCAGACGAGAGAACAAGCGATGACGCTGCGAGAATCGGACCATGAAAGCCAAACAGTAGAGCATGAGACACCGATCGTTAAGACTACACCGTAGTGGTGCCGGCGGAGATAGTAACTCCGGCACCTCTATCGACGGTTGTAATCGCTCTTGCGATTTCTACTACTCCGAGTATATGATGGATCCACAAAGCGAGAGAGGCGAGGGATTTTCTTAAATTCCGGCCCACATACTTTTATGGCGGTGGAAATCCTGAGCGACAGGAGAGCTGGATTGTATCGCATCGCGCCGTGCACAAAGGCGAACACGAGAGGAGAGGCATAGGGCAAGATTATCCGGAACATGCTTCGTCGGTCCGACGCGACGGTGTGGTGGACTAACTACCAAGAGACACATGCCGATCCGGCGACTTGGGCGGAGTTTCGAGAGATCTTCTACGATCGGTTTATTCCTATGGAGGTTCGGCGAGGTTGAGAGAGGAGTTCTTATCCACGAGCGGGGAAATCGTACGATGCTACGGTATAAGATAGACCGATACCGCTATCTTCTGCAGTTCTCTATGGACATTGCCGTGCACCGAGCGTTTGCAGATTTACTACTTTGTTGGGGGGTTGAGGAGGTGATTGCGAGTGCGATTGTGTCGTCAGGGCTTCGACGTTACGGCTATGTTCGAGAGAGCCTTGACTTTTGAGACATTCCTACTACAAAAGAATGGCATTCCGGTGACCGCGTCTTAGTTGGAATAGAGAGAGAAGCGAGGTTCACGGCCGGATGGGAGGTCGAAACGGCAATGTGAGGAATCGATAGAGATAGTAGGAGTGATCACCGGGACGGTAGTCCCAATATGAGGATAGGACAGCGGGATCGACGGCAACCAGAGGCGATGACCGAGACGGCGGGGCATATGCGATGTCGCACCACAACAAACTTATACACGGGACCAAAGAGGTAGAAATCGAGATCGGATAGACCGTAATTATAGACATCACTCGAGGGTCGGCCGTGCGGAGGAAGTGACGAGACGTAGATGTTATAGGTGCGGTCGAGAGAGGTCACATTAGTGTGAATTGTTGTAGAGCCTTTCCAGCACTGAGAGATTCCACAGACCAGATGAAAGAGTTCACGCTGTAGTATCGCCAATCAGAGAGACGACCCGACAGCATGAGCAGGGTACGTCACTATTATGTTTTTCTATGCGTGTGTTGCATATAGGTTAATTGATTCATTATAGTTGTTGTTCTTATTGCATTTCATGCATTCGTTGCATCTATGTTGATTCGTTCACTTAGATTCGTGTGTCCTAGTTGATTAGTACACTAGAGGATTGTGGAATACTGGTTGATTTGTTCACCAGGTTTTAATAGAAGACTGGTTGATGTGTTCACCAGGTTTTAGTGAAATACTGGTTGATTTGTTCACCAGGTTTTAATAGAAGATTGGTTGATGTGTTCACCGAGAGATTGATTTATTGGTACACCAGGTTTTGGTGGGATCTTGGTTGATTTGTTCACCAGGATTGTGGTTGAAAGCTTGGTTGATTTGTTCACCAGGGCCAGGCGATGTGTTTCCCTGGGATGGATTGATTTGTTCACAAGGTCGGGTTGATGTGTTTCCCTGGGATAGGTAGATGTGTTCCCTAAGAATTTCGGTTGATTCGTTCTTTGAAGGGTTAGAGTTGAGTAGTTCATTTAGACTACGGGTGTCGGAGTTGAATAGCGGGTAGTTGCGTCCATTTTGCAACTTCGAGAAGAGATATTGGTTATCGTAATTTCGGGGACGAAATTTTTCCTAGTTGGGAAGAATTGTAACGGCCCAAATTAATTTAATTGAGTATTAGTGTTAATCACGATGATTAACGGTTAATTCGGGCGTTACGGTGACAGCTGGGTGGACTCAAATAAGAGTACCCAGGTTATATTGTGTTATTGTGTATGTTGTATGTCTATTATTGTGATGTGGAAATTTATTTTTATATAAACATCACATGTGTGTAAGTTGACATCGGGCAAGGCTACGAGTCGGGTATATGTCCCGAAGTGCGTGTCGAGGGCCGGTGCCGGGTATTGGGTAGCGAGTGCAGGGGCATAGGTTGTTGCGGTAGGCGAGTGCTAGTGTAACGTACTTATGAATTTTATATAATTTATTAGGTGATTTAAGCTATAATGTATTAATGAATTGGTTGAAGTCCTATAGTTTGATAAGAAAAATCAGCATGCATAGGATAATCCTCGAGATGCACAACAAGGTAATTCAAGGCAAACGTTGTCATGATAAGGTGTCAAGAACTTTGGTGACGCAGGTGTTCGGGAACCGTCCGATCTTCCTCGAGATGCGCACACACGCTAGATTAAAACACAACTATATATATCACATTGATCGATCAACATGCAAAGAGGGAAAACGGTTTCATCAAATCGTTGGGAGATTTTGTGAGAGAAATCGAAGTTTTGGAGGGACGAAATCGAGCTTGAAGAGGAAATCGAGCCTCACAACATCGATCTAAGGTAATCTCTACCATTTTAATGGAAATTTTTGATAAAAATGTGATTAAAATGGGTTGTGGTGAATTCGGATTTTATTTATTTTTCTTGGTTTTAGGAGGTCAATTTGGTGTTCTTGAGGTTTAGTTTGATGAATCTTATCAATTGGGATCAAATTTGTGGAAAATTGAAGTGATTTGGTAAATTTTGGGTTTATTTGCATGTATGTTGATCCGAAAATTTGATGTTGTTTGGGTTGATTTGAGGGAAAATTTAGAGGTTTTGGAGGTCTCCAATGGAGTGAAAT
Source organism: Stephania japonica (assembly GCA_039657345.1). Lineage (NCBI taxonomy): Eukaryota > Viridiplantae > Streptophyta > Magnoliopsida > Ranunculales > Menispermaceae > Stephania > Stephania japonica. The sequence continues at coordinate 7,254,917 of CM077559.1, read as the reverse complement.
GGAAGAGAAATCGAGAGGAGAGTGAAGAAGAAGCAAGAAGAAGAAATGAAAAAAAAAAAAAAAAGAGAAGAAACCAGAGGCGCCGGTGCGCCTACAGTGGAGAAGAAGAAGGGAGGGGGCACGCACGCGTGCGTGCACCCCTGGGCCGGCCGGGCCAGCCACGGCCCATCCCGGTGGGCCGGCCAAACCGCCAGCCCAACCGGGCCAAACCGGCCCCAGCCCAACCCGGTGGGCTTGGGCCGGGCCGACCCGGACCCGACCCAGAGAGGGGCCGAAGCAAGCCGACCGGTTGGGTCGGGTCCGACCGGTTCGGGGGACCCACATATATTATTTAAATAATATATTTAAATAATATTTTTATTTATTTAAAAAAAAAAAACAGAAAACAGTTTTAAATTCTGGAAAATAGGAAAAATAGGAAAAAAATATCAGAAAAATTGGGAAAAATTCTAGAAAAATATAGAAAATTTGAAAAAGGTAGAAAAGTAGGTACGGGACTTTTCGGGTATTTTTGGAACCCAGACATTGTCCGCGAGAGGTACCACAACCGCAAAATGGAATATATGATATAATATTATAAGTGTGTTATTAATAATATAAAACACTATAAATGGACTTCGAGGGGCCCGGGGAACCATAGCTCGGGCATAGGAGAGCTAGGCGGGTCGGATTGACGGGTCGGGAAGTCGGAGTGCGTAGTTACGAGGTGCGTAAAACCCTTGAGAATGTTACACTTTAATTCATGCGTGGTTTGTCCATATGAATGATGTGTTTATTCATTTGTTTATTTATCGCCTTGTTACATATTTTGGTTGCCATGTTATGCACTTTGCGATTATGTGTTGGACGGTGTTTGATGTGTTCACATTGTCGGAGGTTAATCGAGATGGTCGTGGTACGGAATTGAGTAGGCTAGGTTGTAGCGCGTGTATCTTGGGCATAGCGGTGAATAGCTACCGAGCGGGCGGGGTGCACGTGTCCGGTGGGTTGCGATTTGTTCCGGTCACTTAGTTAGTAGTTTGGGTGTGGTCTAGGCTTGATGTGCTCGGTAGGGGCATCGAATCTACGAAGTACGATCTAGTTTGGTTAGACTCGTCACACTTCTATCTAGTTTTCTTATAAATGATAACGTGGTTGGACAGATTTCTCGAATGGTGTGTTATTTTCTACGTGTGTGATCGAATGGTTTTATTTTGGATATCTTGTTTACGGCCGACCATAGGAATATGATTCTGTCGTCGGGTCATATTCATATGTCTCGCATGAGTTATTATGGTGGTTTTTCATGATTAACGTGTAGACTTCTCTTGGGAATTTACTCTTGGGCTCGTTCTTTGTATGTGTTGGGCAAGCGAGCGCGAGATCTGGTACGAGCAAGAAGCGAGGAAAGGAGATACTAGGCGACTATCTCTAAGGCCGTTCTCGCCGATAGCTAGTGTTTTGATATCATGTATGTATATACTATTTTTTGGGTTTTGGGGACTTTATAACTTTATCACATGTATATGGATTACTTGTTTAGTTCGTCTCGAGTTATATACATGGTGTTTGTATCAGGGTTTTCCACTACTTAGGTTAAATAATTTCTCATAAAATATGAATTAAGTGCTTCCATTGATGATATAATTGTAATTATCAACTAATCGCTAAATGTGTCGACAACTTAATATAGTAGGATTAGTTACACGGAGCATCACTCCACGAGAGTTGCGGACGTGGCGACGGTGATGACGTGTCCGGTGATGTGACAGGCGCTGCTGGGCTTGAGGGCAGAAGGCGTGGGTCACGGGGCGGCCCCGGGAGATTTAGGGCCGTCGCAAATATCCACAACAATCCACAACAATCCAGTACATGGTATCACACAATCACTAGGGGTGGTCAAACACTCGTGCGCACGAGTGCCCGCGTTTTATCCCTTCTAGTGCAGGCCGCATGTACCTTTGAGACACACACTTATGCCAAGAACACACATACAAGGAATATGGAATGGAATGCCAACAAATAGATAATAGCAAACACAATTGAATGAAGATGAATCACATGGTATTTTCTTAACTGGCTTACTAACGTACACAAGTTTTTGAGACAAGTGTACTTACCTGATCTAACGTGACCCGGTACTCATTCCGAGACTTTAACGCGCTTCCCATGTTTCTCAACTACCTAACAGCAATTTAAGTCCCGAAGATTTGTTTAGGATTAGTATTTAGTTTTATGATAATCCTCATAAACTTTGTTTCAGTTCATTTAATTACTGCAACCCATGTTATCGTTGATGTCCTTTATACCCTGGTTAGGCTCTTGGTGGGTCCATGCATTAAGCCTATATCCACCTAAGTAGGCTCGATATGTAGATAATTATTAGACTTGGACATATGGGCTCGTTATTACATTGTATGTATTCGTCTTGTGCCTTAAGTTGTGCTTATCATGTTAAACTCTTATTGGGTTTTACACAACCCATATACACACAAATTGAGATTTGTTATGGACTTATTATTAAAATGAGTGGATTAGGCCCTTGTTGGGCCTCATTACAAGTCCATATTCATTTAATACAAATGTTTATACTTATAATCTTGTTTATTTATTCTTAAACTTACAACTTTATACATTATGGTCACACACACACAATTGATGTGTACACCCCACTGGTGTGCACACTAACACTTCACACACCCATTGTCTTGTGCACACACACCCATTGGTGTGCACCCCATTGTCATTTACCATGTTCACATTCATTAGTACATTACTTTATTATGTAAAACTATATTATATACGCATTTTCACTATTCCAACATATGCAACTGTTGTGTACACCCCAATGTGTGTACATATACAGTGTTGTGTACACCCCACAATAGGCCACATACACTTCAAATAACCACACCCACACATTCCAACACAACTCACATGGGGTCACCTCCGGCCAGCAGCGTCGCCGGAGGTTGACCTCCGGTCAGTACCCCCCCCAAAGCAGTGGTTTAGGTCGTCCATAGCAGTCCCACAATCAGTCCAAAAGAAGACGTGAAAATAGTGAGTAGATGAGCACAAAACAGTGGAGAGAGAGAGAGAGAGGACGGTTGAGCTCACCTTTGTGTCTCCGGTGGGTGGCCAAGGTGTCCAACACGGTGGTGAGTGGCGGTGGTGACTAGCCGAGAGTATGGAGAGAAGACAACCAAGGGTGAGAGAGAGAGAAAACGTGACTGTTAAGATAGGGAGAGAACGAAGAGAGGGGAGAGAGGAGCTCACCTAGCGTCGTCGGTGGCGGTGGAGGTCGTCCAGTCGAGGGTGGAAGCACTGTGACGTGAGGGAGCCGAGACAATGGAGGAGGTCAGCCGAGAGTGAGTGCCACTAACGAGAGAGAGAACGTGAGAGAGAACGAGAGAGAGAGAGAGAGATCGGAGAGAGAGAGAGGGAGACTCACCTCGTCGGGGTCCGTGACGCCGGTGGGAGGCGACGGCAGTGGCGAGGAAGGAGAGGACGATGAACAGTGGCGGTGGGAGTGTGGAGGAGATGATGAATAGTGTGTTAGGGTTTTAGGGTTTGGTTTTTTGGTCGTTACAATTTCCATCAGCATGAATGTGAACTGATGTTTATTTATTTCAAAATGTTGTATTATTGTTCTGTTTGGCGTTAGTTACCTGAGCTCGTCATTCTTGTGTTTGACGAAGTGCAGATCCACAGTCCAGCAAGGGGAAGGCACCGGAGCTTAAAGATTTGATTTGAGGATATTAGAGCAAGATTTCCACTTGACTAAGTAGGTGATTTTTGTATTATTGAATATATATTGTTTTGGAACATGGGTTTTGGATATGTGAGAGATTACGGGCATGTATATCTATTAGGTTGTCCTCCTCTGGCTGATCATGTATGATGATATACATAGGCGGGGTTTCCACATGCTAGGATGTCTTGTTTATTATGGTTGTGATTAATTCATTAGTTAGAGCTTTACTTCCGCTATATTAATGATAATTCGCTAATCAATACTATAAAATTGAAAATAAACGGTATATGGTAAGGGTTAAGGCTGACTAGGCTTGCGTGACTCGTCAAGACGGGCTCGGGGCTTCGCGTAAGTCTAGGCCGGGTGGGGCCCAGTTTAGGTTTAAAAACTGAGACAGTCACAACGTAATTAAGTAAATATATAAAATTATAGAAAATGGGATAATTGAGGGATAAATAACAAATTTTGGTAATCAATTGGTCAACAGGAATTGTAGGACAATAATATGCACACCTTGGGATTTATATGACTAAATTACGGACGTATGGGTGCATACTAGCATTAGACACAAGTAAGTAAACCAGTGGAAAAATGTATAGTTATTTTTTTAAGCTTTAATTTATTATTGTTATTGTTCTATCCTATTTAGGAACTCAATTTTATCTTAGTGGTTAGTTAACGTGATCCTTGGGAGGACGAGTTATTTAGAGTAATTTACCAGAGCCAGGAACTCGGGATGTACGATATTTTTTGTGTTCTTATACAGGATGAGAAATTTCCACTAGATTGTTGGGAATTCTTCATGCTCGTGGATTTTAAGATGTGTGAGTATATCACATCTTAAACTCCGAGTCTGGTAGGTGTTCTCCCTCGACTCAATGAATTTTTCACTGGTCATGACTACTTGCGCCTTTCTTTTGATTCCTAAACACACATTTTCGATTGATTCATATTTATTTTCATATTTTATTTATTCATGCATACCCTGTACTTTTCTTTCTATTAGCATGAATATAGATTGTTATTTATTTTGAAATACTGTAAACATTTTGTTTGTCGTTACTTACCTGGGACTCATCATTCTTGTATATATATATGTTTTGAAACTTGGGATTTGGGGTATGAGAAATCTTGGTCATGTATGTTATAATATACTCTTTTGTGACATGACATATGGTGATGATATACATATACAGGGTTTCCACATTCTAGGTTATCCAAACTTATGTCTTGATGTTGTTATATTAGTTGGAGATTTTAAATGTTTTTGCTTATCTTTGAATAACTCTCACTAATACTAATAATTTGATCTTAATTTGTTGACAAAATGGTAAAAAGGTAAGGTAAGGTGACTAGGCTTACGTTGACTACGCGAAGGTTGACTCAGAGTCTACATAAATCTAGGCCGGGCGGGGCCCTAAAACTAGTTTTAGGGTTGTGGAACTAGAGCCGTCACAAGATGTCTTGGTCTCGCTTCTAACCGAACCCATTGTAAATAGGTTACTTGTGCGATCGGTTATTAGGTACTAAGACATAAGAGGATGTCTCGGTTACCAACAATCGGGACGTCCTCTTATGTCTCGGTCTCGTTGATAATCGACCTATTATGAAATAGGTTACTTGTTTGTTCGATTACCGGGTATCGAGATGTACTACAAAGTCTCATTCATGTAGTTCCGAGACTTATTCAATGGTCTCGACCTTGTGTGGTTGAACATTACGGGATTGTGGTTGAACTCAGTGATGGGTACATTCCCATGAAAGACAACAACAACACGAGATAGAGGAACAACCAACTCAACCAAAAACATCCTCAAACCCTATATAATTCAACATCAACCATGTACCACAAATCATCATACAAAACCTTCACCCCACAAACATTCATCCAACCCTAAAAAATAACAAATCGTTGGGTAAATGAGCAAGAAAATGAATAGATTCGGTAGATTGAAACGTTGATTTGTGATGAGAATGAGTGCAGAAGAAGATTTTGTGGTGGGATGCTCATATCGATGAATATGGGCATTTTCGTCCAACTTAAAGGTGTCCTTGTAAATGGAGTGCCCTGATTGATGACTGGGGTACACATAAGCTAGTTAGTCGCGATCTTGTGACGAAATCAAATATCAGGCCAGTGACGCCATTTAGACCCGATACGAACCAGGCCCAAATATATAGCGCCTAAACAAATAAACATGCGGAATACACATTGGCTAAACAAAGGATAATAATTGCAGAAAGAATATAAAAAAAATCCTAAGCCAATAGATTTAAGTTCATAAAACATTTATAAAAATTATACATCTATTCATGCTTCTTTAAACTAAACAAGTTTATTATAATCTCCGAAATGGATCAACTAAAGATAACTAGGATTCAACCCAAAGATCTATTTTAATTTTAACCCCAAGTTGATAGTTTCAAAATCAAATATACATGATATATATATACAAAAGCATCAAGAGGAGACTTCAAGCTCGTCTCCTCCACTTGCCTCGACCTAGATTTGTCGTGGATACGAGATGTAAGTGGGATGAGCTAAAAGAACAACGGAGCTCAAGTAATGCGGAAAACCCGCAACCATCAAATCTTTCCTTTCTTATTTTCTTTTCTATTTTTCTCACGTTCTTGTCGATGTCGACGCCATCGACCCTTTGATCTCCAAATCTTCAATAAATAATAAAGAAATCAAGGAGGGAAATGAGTTTGTACATCTCTTGAGCTTGAACTCTCCTCTTGTTCTCCTCCTCTCCATGTGGGTGTTTTATAAAATTGGGGATAGGGTTTTCTTTGATTTGCTTAAATAGCATTAGGGTTAGGGATTAGGGTTGTGACTATTTACAATTTGCCTAAAATGCCCTTTTGGGTCATAATCTCAAGTGGGCTTTATTATTTAAAATAAAACTTTACTTACTCCCTAACTCATATTTAATTTGACAAGTTTAGAATTATATTTTCACATCAAACACCCAACAGTGCATTCACATTCCATAGATACGTTGATGTGAAAATATAATTCTAAACTTGTCAAATTAAATATGAGTTAGGGAGTAAGTAAAGTTTTATTTTAAATTATAAAGCCCACTTGAGATTATGACCCAAAAGGGCATTTTAGACAAATTGTAAATAGTCACAACCTTAATCCCTAACCCTAATGCTATTTAAGCAAATCAAAGAAAACCCTATCCCCAATTTTATAAAACATCTACATGGAGAGGAGGAGAACAAGATGAGAGTTCAAGCTCAAGAGATGTACAACCTCACTTCCCTCCTTGATTTCTTTATTATTTATTGAAGATTTGGAGATCAAAGGGTCGATGGCGTCGACATCGGCAAGAACGTGAGAAAAATAGAAAAGAAAATAAGAAAGGAAAGATTTGATGGTTGAGCTGGTTTTCCGCATTACTGAGCTCCGTTGGTTCTTTTAGCTCACCCCACTTACATCTCAGGTATCCACGACAGCGTTAGGTTGAGGCAAGGGAGAGACGAGCTTGAAGTCTCCTCTTGATGTGAGCCTTTGTATATATATATCATGTATATTTGATTTTGAAACTATCAACTTGGGGTTAAAAGTAAAATAGATCTTTGGGTTGAATCCTAGTTATCTTTAGTTGATCCATGTCGGAGATTATAATAAACTTGTTTAGTTTAAAGGAGCATGAACAGATGTATAATTTTTATAAATGTTCTATGAACTTAAATCTATTGGCTTAGGATTTTTTTTATATTCTTTCCGCAATTATTATCCTTTGTTTAGCCAATGTGTATTCCGCAGGTTTATTTGTTTAGGCGTGACAGACCGTTATTTGGGCCTGGTTCAGGTATCGGGTCTAAATGACAGTCTGGGCCGGACGACCTGACTCTAGGCCGTGGGCGGGACGTCACAGGTCCAATCGCTAGTCCTCGTCTGTAATCCCTTAAGCAGAGTCCCTTTCCCTTAGAACACTCCTCCCTTTCCTTTAGAACACTCCAGTTTATCTGCACCCACCGTCACAAACTAGACGGTGAGCAACTGATAGAAATTAAAAGTAATGCCAGAAGAATATAACAGTAAGTCATGAATATCAAATAAAGCATTCTAAATATCATGCAGTAATTGAAATACAAGAAATATAACAAAATCAAAGTGCATGATAAACATACTATCAGATGTTAATCGAAATCATGCGTGTTCTGAGAAAACAAACGAGGCAGGAAGCGGCCAAAATCACAGCATACGAAAAGAGAACGCTTGCTCTCCCCGGGCAATGTCGCAATACTAGTGCTGCATCAGAGGGCCACTAAATTTCCCGGGCCGCCCCGTGGTCAGCTACCTCCCCCTGCCTCAGCTCTGGAAGTCGCTGCCACGTGTCCCTCTGGCTTCGTACTTTAAGTAATTTGTTAAAGTCATTTAGCTTATCATTTTCAAAGAAATTAACAGCGGAAGAATTTAAAGTTTAACAAAATGCATTCATATTTATATATAAAAGTTTTACTGATCAAACCTATAGTGGAAAAACCCGGCTGTACTGTGCATACAGGCGATCAACTGTAACAATATGTATACCAGTACAAGTGTGTATCCAGTTTCCCAACCCAAAAGATAATACAAAATATCAAAACATGATAATATCTACACACATACCCGCAGGCCTCGGCGTAGGCAAGTCAGATGAAATCGCCGATGATCCCCTTGCCCCTGCTAGTACTAGGATCTGCGTTCGGCCACCACAAAAAGGCAGATGGCGAACCCAGTAAGTAAAATCCCAAGGAAAACCAATGTGCATAAAATAATAGAAATAATTAACAGAGCAAAAAAGTAGTGTTAAATAAACATGCGGAAGGAAGGAAAATATGCAGACAACTGCTCAAAGCTAATCGCATGTACATAAACACCTTGATAGACAAATGGGTGTGAACACAACCACTAAATGTGTACTAGGACCAGGAGCCCTGGTCGTGGCCCATGCCTCCGACCCTACGACTGTATCCCAGCGGCATTAACCCTAGTGGGCTAATCGAACGCGTGAAATGGAGTCCAACTCGGGATATCGTCTACCGAGTTCCTAGATCACGCGCTACACAACTAGCCAGTGACCTCCACTACCCGTGGATACATAGACGGTGCCATAACCATCCCAGTAGGAATATAAATCATAGATTTTCAAGAAAATAAAGCTCAATGGAAATAATTAAGTAAATGCAGTAGTGGTGTTCAGTTTGGTTTTACGTACCTCAATCCGTGCTCAATAAACCCCGAAAATACCCCCGGTTCGACCCTCGACTAATTCCTAACTCAATTCCACTATCTTGAGACTCCTGGGACCAAATTACAAGGTTTATTGGTCAATAATTTGGTTTATAATCAATTATGTCCAATTTCACGCTAAATTCCATTCCAGATGATCATTAGCGCGCTAATGAGATCAATTAGTGCGCTAATTGATCTCGATCACTATTCATCATCATTTCCATAAAGAAATTAGCGCGCTAATTCCAGCTATTAGCGCGCTAATAACACTCTGTCAGGCATTTCCAGATTCAAATTTCTGGATTTCAGCACCTCCTAAACCCATTCAAATCGATTTTTCCACTTCCCACATGCCTCATTGACACCCAAAAACATCATTAAACACGAATTTATCGAGCTTAAACCTCAAATTCAACAAATCATAAAAATCATGTTCAAAACCCATTTTCACAAATTCATCAAATCTCTCTCAAACTTGATCAAAAACACAACTCATGTTATACCAACCTCATAGTCCTCAAATCTAGTAAAATCAGTGGAAAATGCACAAAAACTCAATGAAATCATACATACCACAACATGCAACATTTCTCATCAAAAATTCAAGAAACAGGGGAGTAGATTACCTCAAGCTTGTAGTTAATGTTCAAATCCAGCCTCTAAAACGCCATAGTTGAGCTCCTTAACATTGATTTCTCTCTCAGCAATCTGAAGTTTTTGGTTTAGAATGGCTTGTGGTTTGCATGTGGGTTTGATCGGTGGTATTTATAGTTGTTAATATAATCTAAAGTGCACACGTATCTCGAGGCCCATCAAAGGGTCCTTATCAAGCCCGTGTCACTCCATCCAGCCACCTTATCATGACACATATTGGCTAATTTTTTATCTGTTGTCAATCTCGAGGATCATCCAATGTGTGCTGATTTTCCAGTTCAAACTATAGGACTTTCTTCAATTATATCTATCTTAACTTGTATACTCTACCCAAGCTGTCAACTAAATTCTGTAAAATGCCCAATATGGTCCCACTACGCTCCCGACTACCCGGCTCCCCGTGCCCCGTGTCCGACACGCTTCCCAAGGCAGTCCCACACCTAGTGTACCAATTATTCATTCATTTAGTCACATATGAATTTCTTTGCATTTAAACCCTCAACCATACTAATATAATATTGATTGAATTTGTCTAACTCTCAACGCTCAGCCTCACAGCTACCAAACCCCGCGTTGGCGTGTCCACCGAACTAAAACCCTGGCTCACAACTCACCCGACAAGTTTATTTTAATTGCACACCGGTGACAGATAATACATCATTATCAAGAAAATGAAAATATCAATAAATCACCGAAATTAGAAAAACAACAATACACGGTCAATACTAGGTCCAGAACATGCCTAATCTATCCGCGGCGTCCACGTGTCGTCCGAGCTGGCGTCCTAATCTGAAATAAGGTAAATAACGGCGTTAATAAAATAACGGGCCGTTACATTATGTACTATAAAATATAATAATACGATAAGTCGATGTTCCATTCAATGCATACTAGATATTGGCAAGAATCCGGTGACCGATTCTCCTACTCTCAAAGTGATGGAAACAACCAGCTAGCACACAGGCCTTATGTGCCCTCTCGTTTGTCCCATCAAATCAACAGTAGGTTCGTCCAAGCCATCATCGATGCACATCTCTATGTCTCATGAGTACAAGAGAAGGTAACTCCAACTCATGTCCCTACGTGACATACTTATGAATTCAATTAGTCAAGTAAAACCCTCGGTGGTAAACTCCACACATCCTGGGGTGTTAACGACCCTCGGTGGTAAGGTGGTAAACTCCACACACTGGGGTGTTAACGACCCTCGGTGGTAATCTCCACACATTCTGGGGCCATGCATAACAGTGCATTCACATTCCATAGATTCGTAGATTCGAGCCAATACCACGACGCAACCCATAAATCCCATGTCTTTAATTCAAATTATGAATCATAAGCATAACTAATAATCATGCCATATGTGATAATTGAGCAAGCTCCCCACTTACCTGCATTCGCCGCGAATCCTAATCTCGATCCTCTCGCGTTTGGGCTCGATGTGAACCGTCTCGCGAATCTAGACAATTTGAAAGAATAATTACTTTATGTATTTACAACCATACAAGTTTAACATTAATTGTCTAGACCTTAGAGATTCACCCTATTTTATAGCTGACTTCGCTAAAGGTCATTCACGACTTTAAAATTGACACTTAAAATTAGAATCAATGATTCGAGTAAAATAAGAATGCGGTGATGTAAAATAAGGAAAATCCTCTAAGACTTAGTTTTCCCAACATAAATCGAAGACATTCGATTAATTTTAATTAAAAAGATCCAAATCACCATACAAGACTCAATTTAGACTTTAAATTCCCAAATGACAATATTTAGTTAAAGTCCACAAATTTATCGAATAAGTTTATTTCCCAAAGAAAGATTCAAACTCCCTTTTTAAAATCTCAACTCAACCTTAAATGCCATATCTTTATCAATAAACTCCAACCGCGTTCAATTTGCTAAAATCATAGGGAAATCCTTTCATGACTAGATCTAAGAAATATTGAACAAACTTTGCAAATCATCAACTCTCATTACCAATACCAACACCAAGACAATAAATCTAGAGAGTATTAGAATCTCACCATGCCTTCAATGGAATCTTTGACTCAAAATCCTTTCCAAAATCCCATTCTAACATAGATCAAATCTTTCCTTTCTTATTTTCTTTTCTATTTTCCTCGCGTTCTTGCCGATGTCGACGCCATCAACCCTTTGGTCTCCAAATCTTCAATAAATAATAAAGAAATCAATGAGGGAAGTGAGGTTGTATCTCTCTTGAACTTAAATCCTCCTCTTGCTCTCCTCCTCTTTACGGGGGTGTTTAACAAAATTGAGGCTAGAGTTTTCTTTGATTTGCTTAAATAACATTAGGGTTAGGGATTAGGGTTATGATTATTTACAACTTATCTAAACTCTTTTTTTTTCAATAAAATAAACAAATAAAAGCTTAGATGGGATGAGGGGAGGGTGTGTTACCTTCTTGAATGTTTAAATGGACTTCATCATCGTCTTCTTCATCATCAACCTTCCTCCACTTCTCTCCTATCACAAGTTTGGAGTTTCAACACAAAAGGGGCTACAAACTTTATAAAAGGTTTATATAGGTAGGGTTGTGTACAACCTTGTTATTTTACCAAAATACCATTATGGGCCTCCATATCATTTACATCCACTCAACTCTTGTTAGGCCCAATATTTATTTATCCTAAGTTATACTTTTCACACTTAAACAATTCACAAAGCACACTTGCACACATTCAGTATTGAAAATCACTAAATTACCCTCGAGTCGGGTCAAGTAGAATTCGGGTCGTTACACCAGTATTCACGTAGCCGGGTCACAATTTCTGACAAGTGCAACACAAGTCAGTTAAAAATTTGGGGTTGTTACAGTGACGACCAAGAGAGGAGGAATAGAGGGCTGCCCAGTTGAACGAGAGTGAGCAGAGAATAAAAGACAGTTTGAGAGAGAGATGAGCAACAGAGGGAGAGAAAGATGTACCTCTGGTGAGTAAGCGAACCCCGGCCACCACTAGCTCAACCAGGGATGGTGGTGAGATGAGGAAGGAGGTGTGAGACCGCGAGTGAGAGTAGTGGAGAGAGAACCCAAGACCGAGAGAGGGAGAGAACGAGTGGATGAGAGGGAGAGATCACGGACCTCCGGCGATAACACAAACCTCCGGTCACCAAGGGAGATGGGAGGAGAAGAGTGGCGGCGGTGAGAGAGAGCAATAGGTGAGGACGATGAATAGTAGGGTTTTGTTTGTTTATATAGATAAAACAAAGGTCAAATGACCATTTTGCCCTTTCCACTTATTTCATACACATTTTAAAACCACTGCCGTTATGAGTCTTTTACCACTTGTTTGCTTCTCAAAACATACACGCATCTCGAGGCCGATCTGATGGTTCCTTCTCTTTAGGATGTGTCACTTTAACAATTCCAATCCTATAGTCCGCATGTTACATATTTAACCAACTCTCGCGTTCAAACGGCGTTCCTCGTCCCGTATTGTCTCGCCCTGGCTCCCGTAGCGCGCGCAGTCTCGCCTTATCTCGCCAACAAATTAATTAATGAACATACTTGTAAAATACTAAAGTATTAATAATCAAAGAATCATAAAATCACTTGGTGTCGACTCCGATAAAGGAATGCCACAATCCTGACAAGTGTAATGCAAGTTAGTTAAAAATTTGGAGTTGTTACAACAAATCTCAAAACCACGTCGACACACTCCACCAAGAACAACAATGAATAAAATGATAATGAATCACATGTAATTTTCTTACTGGCTTACTAATCATACATAAGCTTGTGGCAAATGTACTTACCTGTCTAACGCAATCCGGCACCACTCCGCAACTCTACGCGGTTCCCACGCGTTCTCGACTACTTGACAAAGGTTTGAACCCCAATAGGTTGGGTTTATGCTCAATATTATTTTCTAGATTTTTCTCATATTTTTTTGATTTTTTCCTCTGTTTTATTTCATTATATATATTTTTGTATTATTTTTCTGTTATTTTATATTTTTTCCTGGGTCAGGTTTGGCCAAGCCCTGGCCAGGCACTGGGCCTGGTCAATGTCACACCCATACGCACCTAAATTCGGTCCAGGAGAAACACCATCTACGCACACACGTACACGTCTCACGCTTTACGTGAGATACCCCAAAATGTCCCTAACATACACACCAACAAAACACATATACATACACGTCGTGCGTGTTGACGTCCCATACGTTTTCACGGCTCCTCAATCAGCAACACGCCTTCATGGCGTCGTGCCCTCACACACACATCACGTTTTACAACCACGCCGTGAGCAGAACTTTTTCACGGCAAAAAATTGAACGCAATCAATACTAGACGCCGTGTGAACGCCGCGTGTATAATACTTGACAACGCACACGCGACGCCTCTCAACTTTTCTTCTGTCTCACGCGTATGTGAGAGACATCGCCGCACTACAGAGTGCACAACGTCTCCACGGCATGTTCTGAAACACCGACTTCACGAAAACCACGAACATCAAAACCAAAAACTCACTCTTCGCGATCAACGCCTACTTGTTTTCTGGCATCAATACTCCCCAAAAATTGAGTCCAAATCATCATGGGATGCCCGGATTTGATTGAAAACTCAAAATAAACACTAAATCCGAAAATCCAACAAAATTAACCAAAATGCATTAAAAGCAACACCGGTGTCGATACCGTGTGTTGATTGCTCCGGGGGTTGCCAAGACACCGGTGGAACACCAAGATCATCTCCAGCAAGCCACCCTTGGTCATGGCGATTAATTTAAAACTTGCATAAATAACCCCAAATATAAAAAAACAACAACACAAGAATAAAGAGAAGAGGTAAGAGAGCAAGGATCTTACCTAGATTCCGGAGAGAAGTTGGGACTCCAGCGAGGATTTCGGCCGTCCAGCACCACCCCTTGTGGTGGCTTGCTCTCCAAGTAAAGAAAAATGGAAGATGAGGAGAAGGGAGGAAAGAGAAAAGAAAGAGAGAAATGGGAAAAGTGGTGAGGGAAGCCCTTATATAGGACCATTTTTCATCATCTACACTCACTTATCTCTAGGTAGATCCTACATCTACCCTTTAAGCTGTCCCACAACCCTCCTAACTCTACTTGTTGACTCCTTTAAGTGACTCGAGTGTCACTTAACTATTTAGCTTCCATGTTGATCTTGCATTCCTCGACCCATATTTTACTACAATTCGACTCGTCGTTGCGCTCGCATATCGACTCACATAAAATATTATAATTATTATTCAAAAATCATTTATTAATGTTTTTTTTTTTGTGTTTTAACTCCCCATGTTTTCCTAGGCGAAGCCTCACTCAACTAACGATCGCTCAAACGGCTCAAGACATGTATTAGACTATCATACTAATAGAAAACAACACATAATCATAAAATTTACCTTGGTGTCGACTCCCGAAGTTCGAAATACTTAATGCATCACGATAGTAGGGTCACGATCCTGACAAGTATAACACAAGTCGGGTTAAATTTTGAGGGTTGTTACACGTCTATATTTGCAAGTCCATAAATCCATGTTGGCACTAATATATATTTTAAATCTTTGTAATCTGCCTTCTCCGAACATCAATCTGGCTTCTCTAATTTTTTGTTATGGTAGTTTATCTGCAATTGAATGTTTTAAATTAACTCATAGGAGTTGTTTTCTTCTTTGTTTTGTTTTGTGCTACTAAGAGATGTTTGGCCTAGTCCTAGTTTAGTTGTGGCAACGACCAGTTTTTTTATTCTGATGCAATCGAAAATTCCATTGGTATGGACTTATCATTCCAACATAATACTACACAATCTTCTGACGATATCTCTATCTATGGCTATGGCTTCAAAGCAAAAAACCTACATACATGGCCTTCTTGGCTTCTCATTGTGGCAATTTTGCTTGTGTTGAGAAAAAGGTTAGGGAAGAGCTTTTTGGTCGGATGGTTGGAGGGACGATTCGGTGTGCTTTATATTTTTTGTTTTGAAAAATAGAGGGTGCTTGGATATATTCCCTCTATTTAAAAATATAAGTCGTTCTAACAAAAACTTCTCTCGTTCAAAATTGTAAGTCGTTTTCGGAATTCAATAGTGTATTTATTATTTTTTTACCCATTTTACTTTTACACAATTCAAATATTTATGATTCTTCAATTCTTCAATACATCATTTAATGTCAAATTAAAGACGTAGATGTAAATTACACTCGTAATTAAAATTGTTTTAATTCTTTTGTACTTACTTTAAACGACTTACATTTTTAAATGGATAGAGTATATATTTAAAATAGATATATAGTAATTTTTTGTATACAGAATGCGGGACAAAAAGCCCCATCCTATTTTTATGACTAATGACATACCTCTTTCTGATATATATATATATATATATATATATATATATATATATATATATATATATGGGAAATTCAACAATTGAGACAAAGGCTTTATTTGGTAAACACAAACTAGCTTATCAGCTAGCTGATAAGCTAGATTATAAGCTAGTTCAACAAATAAGTTGTATTTAGTTGAGAACTTATTTTCAAAATAAGCTAGATGAAACTCTAAAATTTGAAACACTAGTTGAGGTAGCGTTTAGTCTCAAAACGCTAGATTACTTTTTTTTTTGCCCCATTTTTGCCCTTATTTATTTGCGCCTATTTATTTGCAAAATTGAATTATAAATTATCCCAATTTTTGGTACTTGCATGCGTTAAACATATTTGTTTTACTGTTATGTTAAAGTATTTGGCCCTTTTTGTATTTGGGCCCAATTGGTGTTAACATTTTTTTTTTGTATAAGTACATTTCTATTAATATATTATATAATTGTACAAATCATCTTAATTATTATTTTTTTCTTAGTTTCACACATGGTATCTAGCACTAACTGCAACAGCTAATCTATGCATAAGCACTATGAGACCCCATTTAAGGGGTTGCCCTCTCAATATAGCTTTCTCTATTTGCAAGACTCGAACTAAATAATTTGCTAAAAAGAGCAAGTCATTTACCACTCGAGCAAACAAATTATTGGTCAAATATTATTCTTTAATTAATATGTTTATACATATAATATAATTTTAAATAATACTACTCGTGTGAGTATATATATATATATATATATACACAATATATTTTAAAATAAATTTACTGACAAATAATATCCTTTTATGTCATTTAACTATTAATTGATTGATAGATGAAAGTTGATAATTCATTTAAATTTTATAACAATTAGTTATATGATTATATAATTAATACACTTAATTGTATCATATGCCCTTTTATGTCATTTTGTATTTCTCTACTACTCAATCAGTTATCATTCCAAACAGTTTTTTTTTTATCAACTAGATTATCGGCTTTCTACTATTACCTACTAGATTATCACTTATCAACTAGATTTTCAGTTGTCAGCTAGATTATTAGCTAGTATTGTCAAACAGAGCCAAAATATATACTCATGCCATGAGAACCCTTTAAAATGTGTTGTGCATTAAATGATTTATGCATTTATGTCACCTCGATTAGTGTGTTGAATTTAAATCTAATAGTTCCAAATAATGTATCATGACATAAGTATATATTTGGTTCTCATAGTAGAAGTATCCTATATATACGGCTCAAATTTTTTGTCGAGGCTTGAATATTTAGATTTTCACTCAATATTTAAAATTAATAAATAAAAATATAATTACATTTTATAAACTAAAATTACGGAGTGTAACGACCAAAATTAATTAAACTAGGATTAGCATTAATCGTGGAGATTATTAGCTGTAATTTGGATGTTACGTGGACAACTCGGTTGACTTGGACACGAGAATCGATGGCATATATTATTTATTGATGATGTTTGTCTATTTTGCGATGTTTAAAATAATCATTATTTATTGTATTGCATTGCATGTGGGTACATTGTCATACTAGGCGAGTTGGTGTGACAAGTAGTTATCTCAAAATGCGTGTCGACACAAATATTGGGTAGGAGTAGGGATGCAAATGGGTAGGGTTGGAGATGGTGACCTCATTCCCATACCCGTACCCCCTCAAAAATTTACTACTCATACTCATACCCATCTGGAGATGAATTCTCGTACCTATCCCCATACCCATCAAATCTCTGTAGATAAAATATTTTACCTATTTCATTTCCATTGAGAATTCCTGTGGAGGATTTCATTGGGATTTTTGCGGGGATAGAAAAATATTCTTTGATCCAGATTTTAATTTTCTTCAAAAAAAGAATTATAAGAAATAAGGAATAAAAAATACATACATAACAACACAATTGTTGAAATTTCAACAAAAATAAAGCATAACATATCATGCAATTAAAGTTTTAACTTCTAAATGTTAACAATTCAAAATCTTATTAAGGATTTTTGTTATGTGTATAATGAATGTTTCGGGTGGAAACTATGTAATATTATATTATACTTATATATAAATATCATATAGTGTATAATTGATATATGAAAATTCCTATGGGTAATCCTCATGAGTATCCCCATTGGATATTAGGATCCCTGTGGGGGTCACTGACGTAGCGTAAACGCTTAAACAAGGAATAATCCTTAAAGTTTTTGATAAAACTCGAAACTGAATAAATTGATAATAATTGATAATAATTCATAATGATTACAGCCCTAATCATGGCTTTATATAGTCCATTAGAAACTCTAATCCTTATACAACTCAAATTCCTAATCTTTCTATGAATCAAAATCCTAATCCTTCTAAAACATAATTCTTCTATGACTCAAAACACCTAATCCTACTAAGACTCTAAAAACGACTTAAATAAATTAAATTACGAAAATACCCTAACTGAATAAGAAAATAGAAAGTTCTTGATAAAGTCCTAAACTAAATCGGATTCCTGGATCAAAAGTTATTGTCCCACAAAATATCTGCAACTGCCACTCCATCATTCTCTCCCATCTGAGAAAAACTCGTCCTCGAGTTTTCTGGATACAAAGGCTCATCATATGGACAGAATGAAAAAATATCCGCCACATTAAATGTCTTGGATATTCCCTAATATGTCTTTTCTGCAGCAACTCCTGCACCTTGTCATGTAAGACCTCACTCTCTTTTGGACTCATTCTGTAATGTAGGAGGTTTGGCAACTGGCGCCAGGAATCAGGTCAATGTGGTGTTGAATATAGCGCATAGGAGGTAATCCGTCTGGCAACTCGTCTGGTACAATTTCAGCAAATTCCTCCAGTAAGGGTTGGACCTGCCCTGGTATCTCCGAAACTGACTCCTTCTCATTCCCCACCAGGATCTGTCTCAGCACCAACGCATGCACCACCTGTGACTCCTTCACGGCTTCGTCCATCTCATGCTCAGTTTGTGTCATTATAAGGAAAGACCGTTCCTCCACTTTAGAAGTCTTGGAACGGTTACTTGCCTTTAAAGGAAGCAAGTTAAACGTCACTCCCTCCTTCTCCAATTTATACACATTATCGCGCCCCGCGTGTTGTGCATTAACATCAAACTGCCAAGGTCGTCCAAACAGCAAATGACAAGCATCCATATCTACCACATCACAATATACCTCATCCTTATAAGAGCCAATGGAAAAAGGTACCCTGCAGCGCTCTGTCACCTGCACTTTCTCAGTTGCCTTTATCCAACCTATAGAGTAAGGACTGGGATGCTTCTCCATCTTCGTTTCGAGGTGCCTATTGTACCTCTACCGATGATGTTCTCACAGCTTCCACTATCTATGATCAGTTCAAACACCTGGCCATTGATAGTGCATCTCGTCCGAAACAACTTGTGTCGCTGACTGCCATCTTCTAGTTTAGGAGTTAACATCAGCCTTCTGATCACACAATTCTGTTCCTCTCCCTCATCATAGTCATTACAATCATCATCCTCTCCATCAGGACCGCAATAAACTTCCTCTTCTTCATCTCGTTCAATCACATTAACCTGCTTTCTGTTGGGACATTCATTCGATCTGTGACCAGACTGCCCACAACGATAGCACTTGCCCACAATAGGCTTAGCATACGGATTTGCGGTTGCCTTTTGTCCCTCTTTTTGTTCAGCAAGTTTTTTTCCTGGTCCCTTATCTTCCTTCCGTTCAGTACTTCGATTCCAACCCTGGGTGGACTTACTCCGCTCTGCAAAACTCCTTGAAGTTTCCTCTCCGCTATTAGTCCTCTGGTAATTATCACTACCATAGGTTCGCCGATTGCCCTCATATCGATTTCCACCTCTGTCCTGCATCATTAATTCAGCCTTAATGGCTAAATTTTTCGCCTCGGTTACAGTTCTTATAACCTGCACTCCAATTTTCTCCCGAACTTGCAGGTTCAATCCATCAAGGTATCGTGTAACCGATGAACCTCGCTCTCCCTCAAATCATTCCTCTCCGCCAGTCGCATGAAATCCGCCGTATATTCATGAACAGATCTCGACCACTAAACGGCTGTATCATTTGAAACAATATCTCGCTCATAATCTGGGGGTAGAAAATCTCGGCTGAGCAATCGCTTCATTCTATACCATGTCCGAACAGGCTGTTTACCTTCTCTGTAACGCCTACTCTGTAGCCTCTCCCACCAGGCAGATGCTCCACTCTTCAAACGACAAGCCACCAATTTCACCCTTTTTTCTTGAGGAATTTCCATATACTCAAAAAAATGGTCTACTTCGGCGATCCAATCAACAAAGTCCTCGATGTTCAGATTACCAGAGAAACTAGGAATGTCCACTTTCACCTAAAGTCGCCCCTATCATGATTACCCCTATCATAATAATCATGATTATCTTGATTATTGTTGTTATTATATCGCTAACTCCATCTCTCCGAACAGTGTCCGCCACGATCCTCGGCCGAATCATATCCTCCTCTTCGTCACTCGGAGTCACCACCACAACTCGACCTCTAAAATTCGCGACCTTTGGTGCAATAGGAGCATCGCCTCGAGCACGCGATCTCTTGGACGTTGTTCACCATCACCTTCGTGTGTCTGTTGGCATTCACCCCTAGGGCATCAAATCTGTTAATCACCGCATCAAGGCGCTCGTCTATACGCCGGAATTTTTGATCGAGATTTGTTTCCAAGGTTACGATTGCCGCCTATTGAGCCTCCACTTTGGTTCGCAAGGCTAACATCCGAACGACGTTCGAATGCCACCGCTTCCACCGGACATCATTAGTACGAACGAATTCACGCTCGATACCAATCGATTTAGCGTAAACGCTTAAACAAGGAATAATCCTTAAAGTTTTTGATAAAACTCGAAACTGAATAAATTGATAATAATTGATAATAATTCATAATGATTACGACCTCTAATCATGGCTTTATATAGCCCATTAGAAACTCTAATCCTTATACAACTCAAATTCCTAATCTTTCTATGAATCAAAATCCTAATCCTTCTAAAACATAATTCTTCTATGACTCAAAACACCTAATCCTACTAAGACTCTAAAAACGACTTAAATAAATTAAATTACGAAAATACCCTAACTGAATAAGAAAATAGAAAGTTCTTGATAAAGTCCTAAACTAAATCGGATTCCTGGATCAAAAGTTATTGTCCCACAAAATATCTGCAACTGCCACTCCATCAGTCACCTATGGGTATCCCCATAGAGATCCATGGGGATTACCCATAGATATCACCCATAGGGATCCCCGTGGATATATTTTATCATCCACCCCATACCTATACTTGTATAGGTATGAGATTTTATACCCATCTCCACCCCTATACCCATTTAAAATTCTCTATACCCGTACCTAATAGAATGAATCTTTGTCACTTGTGGGTATTACCCTACCAATTTACATCTCTAGGTAGGAGTTACTGGGGAGGATGGACTAGGTTAAATAATAGTGTAAAGAGTATAATTAAACCATAGCCTAAGTTGATCAATTTAATAATGTAAAATATGTCGCATCTCGGGATGCAATATGTCAATAAATAAAAAGCTATGCACTAACCATTGGTGTAACACCTCAAATTTTAATTGTCAAGTCAGTTATTTAAGTTTGGAGTATACCTCAAAGTAATACCTTTTATAAACTTATTGACAACAATATGTTGACGCGTTAAATGTGACCGTTAAACAAAAGACAGAATGGTGTAGCATACTGCTGCTTTTAAATAACTAAACCTATACAAAAATGTTGATATACTATCTATTAATTATATATCTACTAGTCGATAGGCACGTATTTACAAAACAAAAGCATACAAAGGGAAATGATTTTGAACGTCACCAAATACAGAAGTTACTTCGATCTTGAGAATTGTCTGTGTATGCCTTGAAATATACACCTCACGTGTTATACATCGAGAATTGTGTGCCCACATATCTTAAAGTTCGCATGGATGGCTCCAAAGGCCAATGTAATTTCGATGTATGGGTTCAGCGATGTCATTGTAGCACTTCTCGCATACAAATTGTGAAAGATAGCATACAAATTGTGAAAAAAAGATAGAATTGTGAAAGAAAGATAGCAGTGCAATTTTTTTTTTTTGCTCAAACTATCAATACACTCTAGTTGTCAAGAAATTAGAACATAAACCAATTTATTGAGGGCCATAAATAAGGGTACTAATAGTTACTCCCAAAAAATAATAAGGGAACTAATACAGGGTAAGGGGAGTAATGCAGGATAGGAGAGGCTAATAATCACTCCCTCTATATATATATATATGTTATGATATGGATGAACTCTATATATATATAAAAATATCAAAAACATATATTAAACTTGATTTAGTTATGACATGGATGATGGCTAATAATCATCATACTCCCAACCTCATTGTAAAAACACACCAATGAATACAACTTCTCATTTCAACTCTCTCAAAAAGTTCTAGCAAGTTTCAATTATTTCAAAATATATATATATATATATAAATAAAAAACTATTAAACTTGACTTAGGTTAGGGGAGGCTAATAATCACTACTCCCTATATAAATAAAAAACTATCAAACTTTTTGCAGATGACATGGAAGAAAAATCCACAAGAAAAAGTAAAAAAAAACAGATAAATAAGTTACTCCTATTTTTTAAGTTGGACAAATTTAATGTCTTGCGGATCATTTTTTTTTTTTAAAAATTTAAATTAAATTTTTTTTTTGTTGAAGTGTCTTACGATCATGTTAACACTACTTTAAATAAAGTTTCCTTGCAAAAAAAAAAAAAAAAAAAAAAAAAAGTTTCCTCCTACCCAAAAAAAAAAAAACAAAAGATAAAAATAAATCATAAAGTTCGGAAACAAAGACGAGCGAAATCAAATTGATCATACTATTTTCAAACGACCAACTATATTTATAAAAGAGAACCTTAAAAAAAAAAACTATATAAAAGAGAAGAAATTTGTTCGGCTCGGGGTCAACTCAACAACCTGTTTCAGGTAAGTCCAACCCCTCGAGAAAAAAAAAAAAAAAAAAAAAAGACGCTCAAAATACAGCCAACTCAACAACACGCACGTAACCATGACTTCAGTAATAATAGCAAAATCTGTAGCTGAACGTCAAATCGAGAGCGTGGCGTGATGGCTCGCGCCTTGTTTCCACAGAGTGATAGATCGATGGAGATGTCGATGATGATGATTAAGTTTTGTGTCTAAACGAATGGGCCAGCCCACTACGTACCCCAACCACGCATTGCTTCACCACCTTGGTTGACCCATCACGGCTTGGTTCGAAGTACACGGGAAGGTACTCATCAGTCATGCAAGGAAACACTGTGCTCTCGAAATGCTCAATCAACGCATCCTTCCCCTGTACACACATACAAATCAAATTAATTACATATAACACTGATACACACATAACCACTACATTGTACGTGTGAATTGATATGCTGCATGCATGTGCACCTGGATTCGGGCATAAGTGACATCGCAGATCTTTTTAGAATTGTGAAGGTTCCATTTGTATTTGGTGAAAGAGAGACGGAAATTCGAAGCAGCAGTAGGGGTGGTGAAGTTCACAAAGGCGTACCCCTTGTTACCCTTGCTCCTGGAATATAACGTAACTTTGTAATTGTACACAACAACATTATATATAGTATAGGCAATACACGCGTATAGGCGTATAATAGATATATGTATAAGGTAATTATGATGTGAGGTACAAACGAGAGAGCAATTAAGTACTATACCGGAAGTCAATAGGGAGGTAGAGAAAATCATATGCAGTGGTGATGGCTTGTACTCCCCGTTGATTCTCACGTCGACAATAGTCGTCTACTATTGCCAACAATGTTTCTCTACTACAAAACAAAGATAGATCCATATCAAAACAATTATGGACATGATATAATTAAGATCATATACTCCCTCTGTTTATTTTATTTTGTAGGTTGTTTAAGTCACTTTGGTCAAATTATATGTCGTTCACCAATTTTAAGATTAATTTTACTCAATTTACTCTCATTTAAAGAATCTTATATCGACCTCAAGAAAATATCAGTTTTAAGAAACAATAAATCTACTCGGACTCATAACAAGGTTTTTAAATTTTTTGTACATATTTAAGGGGTATAATAAAAATTTTATAAGTGATTATAGTTGTTTCATTAATTGCTCGAGGGTGTATTTGAAATTAAAAAAAGTTTTGAGTCGAACTTTAATACCCTTTAAGAAAATCAATAAATTAATGAGAATATGAAGGTTTTATATTTTTTGTTATTTAAAAGGTATAATAAGAATTTTAATGATTATGGTTGTTTATTTACCCGATGGTGTATTTGAAATTAAAAAATTTAATGACTTCAAATAGCATTACCCTAAGAAAATATCAGTTTTAATAATGGAAAGGTATTATAGTAATGTTAACGCATAATTTAATGACTTCTTAAAAAGTGTTTTATCATTGAACAACCTATAAAAATATAGGAAGGGAGTATTTAATTAGTGGTACTAATTACATACATAATTAATTAGGTATTCAATGTGCAAATCCAAAATAATCACAGACGGCTAGGCAAAACCTCAGAATGGAAAAGAGTTGATGTTACACAAACAAAAAATCTATTTGGACACTAAGAGTCCGGACTCAAAGGGAGGTTTTTGAGATTTTTGTAAATATTAAAGGAGTGTTACAAGTTATAATTTTGAAGTCATTGATTGCTTGAGGATGACTTTGAAAACAACAAAATAGAAAACCAAGGAACTTTGCATTATATATATATATATGGTCAACGACCAAAAAAGTGAAAAAGCAAAATCTTATGAAGAAGAACAAGTCCCAGGCCCGAGACCATATATATGTACCCAAACAAACCAAAACGGTGAAAAATGGAAGACATCAACAAAAACTTTTCATCAGTTTTCATGCATGCAACAATATCTAGTACTGTGAGTGATGAGAGACCCCAAAATTCTACCAGCTGAGTAAATGACCTGATTAAGGTGCACAAATGGAAACTTTATAACAAAAACGACAACCAACCCTTTTTTTGCAATGTACCAGTTCATAAGGACCATGACCATTTCTTAATCTTTCTTTAATTAGGCATGAAATTGTGGATAAGAATGAACCAAAAGAAGTAAAAGAAATGGATTCATCAGAGATTTTTTGGGCAGCTAAAATCACAGCTACAAGACCACCCCACGTCATATCATGCACAGTCGCACACAGAACTAGTAAAAAAAGATTGACAAAATCAAACCATTAATTACACACATACGTACGTGAACCTATTGGGAATGTTCTTGATCATAACAGTGGTCTTGGTGCACCGAGCAGGCTCCACCGACTCGAACCCATGGCTCGCCGGCTCGGACCCATGAATTCCATCACTGCTCATCCTCATCGACTTTGCTTTCCAAACTGATCTCCTACCATCTCGAACCCTGGCAAACCCTGACCTCGACATTCTATGATGAGTGGCGACCTGACCCCATCGCCCATGACAACATTTTTGGTCGCCAAGGACTGCTCGTCTTGAGCAGGCTCACTACAGTGGCTGTCAAGATCAGAGACCGAAATGGAAGGTGGAGATGAAGAGTACTCCATGAGAAGCTGAGGAGATGGGAAGTCGTAGAACAAGTGGTTGGCTTTGTTGAAGTTGTGGAACACAGTAGCGATCAAGCTTGTAATTTGACTATAATAAGATGATACGTTAGGGTAGGAAGTTAGATAAGGAGAGTAGTAGTAGTAGTAGTAGTAGTAGTAGTAGTAGTAGTAGAAGTAAGGGCTGTTACAAGTGTAGTTTGGGAGATGAAGATCATCATAGCTCATATAGGCAGCCATGAATGAATGCCCTTCCTCAACAAGCCAAGAAAAGTGAGACCAGAACAAAAACTAATGAAGTGCGCCTTTTTATACACAAGAATGAAGAAATCCTTTTTTTTTTTGGCATCAAATTAAATGACGCACCAACGACACAACATGTCACTTTTTGTCGTTAGATTTGCCTAGAGCCATGTAATTTTAGTGACTTTTTATTTTTTATTTTCTTGAGGTTTGTAATTTTAGTGACTTAAGTGACAGTATGGTCGTGGTTTGTGAGTTGCACCGAGATGTGCAATGAGCGATTACAGAGCTTGAAATCGAAGGACGCGTGGGGCTTCAAATGGACGTGTTGCGTTGCGAATTTGCGATGTTTACGTGGGACGATCATGAAAGTATGCGTGTAGGATATTTTGAGATGGAATGTGCACCGTTGGATGTGTTGGAATGAGTTTTTGTTATATGTTAGTGCCAAGTGGCAAGAATAGAGATATACGGGAAGAGGAAAAGACGTTTTCATCATTAGATTACACTTCATTAATACTAAGATTTTATGGATGAGATTTTTTGTCGTGCTTTTGTCTGTCTCTATCTTTCAAGTCCTGGTATATATATATTTTTTAATAAGTCTATTTGGACTCATGAGTCGGCTATGGTTATTAAATTTTTTTTTACATATTTAAGTATAATAAGAATTATAGTTTCATTAACGAGGGTGTATTTGAAATTAAAAAAAGTAATATATATATTTTTTAAAGCAAATAGACTTGTATATTAGAGTATTTTCATACGGATATTTTTTTTAATAAATTTTTATACGGTTATTTACCATATAAAAGTCTTCGGCGGAGCTATGTATACCCCACAATATGATAAGTGCACTCCTAAAAATTTTTTGTTCTTAAAATGCCCTCGTGTTTACAAGGGCTCTCCACAACTCCAAAATAAAATAAAAAAAATAAAAATTTAAACTCAACGAAATGAACACGAGCATGAGTCTTACGTGTTGCTTCTGACCGATCTTCGCATCGCACTTGACAACTCGGATTCGTGAACGAAAAAGAGGCGGTGGTACTTTATTTTGTACGGTGGTGGTTTGGATTTCTGGATTCATCAAAATTTACTTGTAAAGTGAGATTCTTTATGTATTTTACTGTTATTCATTAATTATGTGTTGTGTATGCATTTGTTGTTGTTTGTGGTCGAATTTGATAGTCGTTTCGTGTTGAAAATTTGCTTGACTCTGGTCCGATCCTACACCTCCTATTTTCCATCTACAAATATGAGTTGTGTGGTGTGATGCAAAGATTGACCGAAAGTAACACTTAGGGCTCGTGCTGGTGTTCATTTTGTTGAGTTTGAAATTTCGTTTTTTCAATTTTGGAGTTATGGGGTTCCCTTGTAAACACAAGAGCATTTTAGGAACAAAAAGATATTTTAGAGGTGCCCTTATCCAACTTAATTAAATATCTTACTCACATCCAAATAACTTGACTTATTTTTTGAAAAATAAAACTTTCATTAATTATTAAAGACTTCCACTACATTCAATATAAGAAATTCATTAATTATGAATGACTTATTTTCTTTTCGCAACTGTTAATTACTCTATTCGTTTCGTATTACAGTATTTATTACATTAAGTGCTCTTTTTTTGTTCCATAATATGTATCGCGAAATCAAGAAAGAATTAAATACTTTATTTCTAATTTTAACTCCATAGTATGTAGTTAATGATACCACTAATCATTTTTTTTAGATAATACATATAATAAATGAAGTCATCTATGAAAGGGTGATATAGTCTTCTAAGATCTTATTGATGAATTAATCATCACCTTTTTATTTTTTGTGTAAAAGTAAAAAATGACAGATAATATTGAGGAAAACATTTGGTTACGAAATTGTATAGGGTATACCATTAGCGTCTAAAAAAAATAAAAAAAAAAAAAAAAAAAAAAACTATTAAACAAGCGGTGGAACCGTGGTGACATTGGTGAATAAAGATCCATAACAAATTTGAGGTGGGTCTGGCAGGGGGCGTTGCGAGAATCGAACTCGCGACCTCTCGCACCCGAAGCGAGAATCATACCACTAGACCAAACGCCCATCTCTGTGTTGAACCATTTCCGAACCACACTGCAACCTCTCTGTTAATCCCAAAACACATCTCCATACTTCAATGGCGACATTGCTTCTCCATGCCCTAGCTTTCAGAATCTCATCGTCGTCATCTTCTTCTTCGTCGCTCCTAAAACCCCTCTCGATAGCTGCGCTTCGCGTCCCCAAATCCTTCAATTCAAAGTTTTCTGGCCAGAATCGGTTGTTCTGCAACTCTGCTTCTTCGCCTTCGTTATCTTACGCGCAAGATGAGGGTTTGATCGAGGAAGAGAGAGAGTCAGATGAAAGCGTAAGCGGAAATGAAGAACGCGTGAGTGGCGATGGCACTGTTACTGATAATTACAAGTCGGTGGGGAAGCTGAGCTTGAGCGTGAAAGAAAAGAAGGAACTTGCGTCGTACGCGCACAGTTTGGGGAAGAAGCTGAAATCCCAACAAGTGGGGAAGTCGGGCGTCACTGCCTCCGTCGCAGCTTCGTTCGTTGAAAACCTTGAATCCAACGAGCTCCTCAAGGTACTACTCACTTTGGTTTTATGTTAAACTGATTCCAGTTCACGATTATTCGTCGAACAGGCCTAATTTTATAAATGGCGATTCTTTGGTTTGATTCGGTTGATTATTCATATAGAACTTGAAAAGAAAAATGTGATTGGATTAAAATTTGTTTGTGCATTGAAGAAATTCGACAATGTAGGGGTAGAGTGAAACCAACTTGTGAAGCATTGATTAAGAGAGATTGAAAGGATTTGGATGACATCCCACCAATTGCACTAAATCAAATACAATGGAAGAGTCTTGATCCATGTAGTGAACCCCAACTAAGTGCAGACTCACTAGTGATGGTTCTTGAAAAGTGCATTGCTACATACTTACAAGTAAAGGAGGATTGAGATGAATGATTGTTACGAGCTCTAGCTGCCAAAGCAATTCTGTGTAGAAGCATGGATGATCTGGTGGGCATCATCAGTATTGAAATTTTTTCAAAAGACTAGTAGAGTCACTGTTGTGATTGGATCAATCAATGTCGATAGATTTTTCAGGAAAGGCAGAATGAGAGTTTCGAGTATCTAATTAAGTAGTAGAGATCCTACATGATCTTCTTTGTGTCTCTTGTAGGAAACGAAATGTTACTCCATTTTATTAGAAATAGTAACAGGGCAGATCTGAATGGTCTTTAAGAGTGTTGTCAAGGCATTTTTTTGCCATTTTTTACCCATTCAATATAGAGCATAAAAGAAACCAACTCCAAGTAGACCCTCTGGCAAACGGTTTTCCCATCAAAGGTCTTTCATGAGTATATTGCTCAAATGGGTGATACAAATTTTCAAGATTATCTGGTTTGGTCAGACTTTTGTCACTTATGAATTGTGTGTGCAAATTTTGGCTTTATGATTATATGCTCTGGTCTTCGGATATTTTTTTGATCAGAAATAAAGTTTGGTTTCAGTTCATTACACTTTGTACGATAATGTTTAATGATCTCACTTTTGTAGGACCAGTTGAAAATTGACATGGACAAATTACCTTCATGTGATTTTCATGCCACACTTTCATGATCGATCCATGTCATTTGGTTATGTTGATATCAATGATCATTGATGGGAATAATTATGATTGATATAACAAAAACCGCATTGGTCTTATATTGATGTTATTAATTTACAGGATTGTTTGGTATGCCATATAGTTACGATGGGAATGTTTGAGCTCATTTTGAGCTCATAAAGTATGACACCTTTATCATGACACATGTGGCCCAATGGGAGATTGTTAGAAAAACTTAATAATCTATTGGTGCCACACATGTAATATACAATGTGTCATGCCATTATTAAGTTAGCCTAAATTAAAGTGATCTAATTGTGTATAATGTAATTGGCTAATGAGCATAATTATGCTCACGAAACAATGTTGGTATAGATATCGTATTGACATGCAACTCAAGGAGGGGCAGAGTTGCCATATCCCATACTAGATGGATAACTGCCCAACCAGTTATTTAATGGTTTATGGTCCCCAATTGAAGTTCATTGCGTGTGTTCTCTGTGTTCCCGTCAAGAGAGCACGTTAGCTATAGAACTACAATTGGAAGACTTGATCCAAATCAATCGTCGCGTCTCCAATGGATTTATAGGTACACTTCCGCACTTTAGTTAATTTTCATATTTGATGGTTTGATGGAAAGGGATTGTTCTTGTCTAAAACCCAACATAGAGGGCATCATGTTAGTAGGCCACGTTGGATATCAAACTATTAAAATCATTTGAAACTGCTTTAGCTCTTTAATCTATTCTAGACAGAAAGTAGATGTCTTTCATGCTTTACTTTCACTGTCACTACATTGCTTTAGTTACCACCATGTGATGCGTGCATCTTAGAACCGGAACACAAAAAATTAGAGAAGAGGGAAGTACATAGCAAAAGCAAGAGAATAAGAGAAAATTTGAGATTGAATAGAGACTTGAGATTTGAGAGAACAAGAGGGAGAAGAAGATGGGTTTATAATTTTCTTTCACTAAATCGAGTACAATGGAAGAGTTAGATCCATGTAGCCAACCCTAATTAATTTAGGACAGAGGCTTGATATTATCCAGTTACAAATATATATAAGTTAGTTGCTACTATCTAGAGTACAACTGAAGAGTTTGATCTATTTAGTTTAGCCGATCCCATCTAATTTGGGATTGAGAAATTGTTGTTTGAGTAACTACCTATCATTGACTACAACTATATATGTTACATTATGAATGTTGCATCAATTAAAAGCATTAATCTAGTATGCTAATTCATGCATGTTGAAAATATGGGAGCAGCTTAAAGTGCATAACAACTGTCCCGGGGAGTTTGTCGACGTGGTAAAACAATTGGAGGAAGCTACTGGATCAGTGGCTGTTTTTCAGATTGGACGTTCGGTAATTCTTTACAGGCCCAGCTTCTCTAAGCTAGAAGCTAAAAGGAAGAAGGAACAGAATCAGAGAGTTGTAAGAAAAGGATTTAGAGTGAAATCTGTGGAACCAGTACGAGCTATATAAATTTAACTTTCTTTTGGTTTTTTCACCATGAAATTTCCCATGCCATGATTAACCCATAAATATTGTGTTGAGCAGTTGCAGAGGAGAGAACAAGCATCAAGAGTTTCTGGACGTGGGCGCAGGGGGAGCAGCCGTCATGCAGCACCTGTTGCTGTTTCAGACTCATCTTCTTGAAGCAGTCGCAAAATCATTAGTTGCATCGCATCTCTCTCCTATCTACAAACCCCCAAGGTTCTCTTCAGAATCTTTGCAGCCCCAAAGTAGTGAAGTTAAGTTTCATTACGTTGAAGTTCATTGAAAAGTTCTTTTGTTGCACAAATTGTATAATGGGATTATCGGCTAGAAACATACGTTGAAGCTTGAAAGTAGTCCTCAGTAGCTTCTCTTATGTGATTGAATTTGTGTTTTTAAAAGAGCGGGAATGTCGTCGACGGCAGACCTGATCAATCAGGCAAATATATAAAAAATTATGTGGTGCAAACTGTTGGAAGAAACGTTTGTCGAAGACCAGTCTTGATTTGCTCATGTATAATAATGAATTTTGAAGATGAAAGCTTTGTTTGGTTGGGGTGGAGGTGGGGGATGTGACATAACTTACAAAGGAGTTGAAACTAATTATGTTTGGTTGGTTTTATAGACTCAACTTCCCAAGTTACTGCAAGTTATCTCTAAAAGGCTTATGAACACAATTATCCTTTATTAATCACATTTTTATAATGGAGTGGCTAAACAGACTCTATTAATTACTAAATGTACTTCAATTTTGAAATTTTACTTCATGTATTTCACTTTTTATTTGGCGTACCTTACTTTTTTTCTTAAAATTCTAAAAATATTTTTGCTTAGTGTACTTCACTTTTTTACTTCGTGTATCCTATCACCTTCACATTCACATCAATACCCTTACCTCTGGGTGTCGGACGAACAGAGATGACACTTTTGAAGAGGTGTTGGATGAACATGACCGACACCTCTTTAGAGGTTTCGATCAACTTCAATCGATAATGCGAAGATAACTTGATTTTAGTAGGTAACGGAGGGAATCGGTCGAAACTTTTTTATAGGTATAGGCCTAGTTAGTCCGACACCTCTTCAAAGTTGTTATATTTGTAATACCTCTTCAGAGGTGTCAGCTCTGTTACTCTGAAATCTGCGGCGATCGAATGAATAAAAAAACTTCAAAACGCATGAAAATGACCAAAAGATGCAAACTGATTTTTTTGTTGCAAGTGAGTTGTGTGGTTACTTACAGTGCTTTAATGTCGCAACAAAATCGACACATCTCAAATAAAGCCAAAAAAATCGTTTTAATTATTTGAGAGGGTTTGAACCACCATATTTGGGTTGTAGGTCCACCACTTTCATGCAGTCCAGCTCTTTGGCAAGACCTTGTTGTCTTTGGTGGATCGAACCACAACAACCAAAAATCCATCCAATAATTTTTGAAAACGAAAAACATTGGGATGGGGCAATATCTGTTCTAAAACCTTTTTTTTTTTAGTTTTATCTTTTGAATTAAGATCTTGACCACCACTAATTTTTCTTTTTAATCGACGATGATTCCAATCTTCACCTCTTTGTGTTCTGTGTTCAATAAAATGTTGATCATAAAGTTCGATCTGTGAAGATCTGTAAAGATTGGATAGTTTTATTATTAGGTAGTTTGTTGCGATGCTTTCTTCTTCAACATTCGTTTTTAGATTTGTGGTGATTGGATTGATCTTTATTTTTAGTTTTATTATTAGGTAGTTTGTATTTTCTTTGTTGAAAGTCTTGATTTTATCTTCTTCTTGTTGGAGAGTTTTGTTATTGCTATGAGGTTCTAATATGTGTTTGTGTATTGTAATGTGTTTCAACGTTGTAGAAAACAATTCATGATTGTCAAACTGTTTTAATTTCACAATCGCATTTACAACCAAAGTAATGACAATTCTTTTAAACAAATAGGATTAGTGAATCAATGCACTTTTTGATTATATGTTTGATTTTGTGTCGAGCTATTAATGATTAATGAAACTTTTATTTTTATTAAAAAAAAATATTGGGATAAAAAAAATATGGTTGGCTAGACATGATCACCTCCCTACTAACATGTTATGTTGTAAGCACTAAATTAATACCTCCGATGTTTGTAGGAGATGTAATGCAGAATCAGAGTTGGTTCTTTGCGTCCTTAGGGATTGCCCTATAGCAAGGACGGTTTGGGATAATCTTTTGATGGGAATACAAAGTCCTAACTTTTTAGTGATAACCAAATAGAATGGTTGGTCTCTAATATGAAAGAAGATGCATCTTCTGAAATACCCTGTTTGGTGTCACGTGTTGGGTTATTTGGTTCATAAGAAATGAATTTGTCTTCAAGGGTATTCAGGCATCAGTTATGGAGGTGATTTATCAAGCTCAAAATAGAACATATGAGATAATTAGATATGGCGCTCGAACATGCACCGCTAGTCTTAAAAGGTAAGCTAAGAGGGAGACACGATGGAGGAAACCGAATGAGGGTTGAGCAAAACTGAATTGTTATAGGACAGTAACGAACAACCTCGCATGCTCATCCACTACAGGGTTGTTACGAGATGATAAAGGAGAGTTCATCTCTGGTTTCCAAATCAAGTTGGACAGTTGTCCATCTTTGTCAGCAGAAATTTGGGCGTTATGGTACAAAGTCCACATGATAAAGAAGAAAGGACTCACTAAGATGGTGATTGAGACAAACTCATTAGAAGTTGTTTTGCTCATGGATCCTCGTCATACTCTATTTTTCATGGATTACCAAATCGAGGAGATTCAACGAACTCTTCATTAGATTGAGGATAACTACATTAGATACATCCTCAGATGTACTAATGCTTGTGTAAACTTTTTAGCGAAGAATGCGCTCGGATTGTAGTATGAAGCTCATAAATTAGACATGGAGTTTCACTATATTTCCCTCTTGTTAGCAAAAGATAAGTGCGATAGCACAGTGTAGTTCTCGGTCATTTTTTTAGGTTGTGTTCCTAAAAAAAAAAAAAAAAAAAAAGTGGACCCGCATGGACGAATCTCGAAGACACGACACGTGCAGGCAGCACAGCCCCTCCTGTAAATCTTCTGTATCTCTCTCTCTCTCTCTCTCTCTCTCTCTCTCCACGCTTTTGGTCGCTCCTCATCAAAACCCCTCAATCTTCGAATGCGCATTGATCGATCGCGCTTTCAGAGAAGAGAAGCATTTTGTGATCGTCACTGCGTGGATTAGTCTTCCTCTTCCTCTTCCTCTTCCTCTTCACTCTCTCGATCGATGGGGATTTTGGGAGCGGTTTTCATGCACCCAGACGACTTGTACCCAATGCTGAAGCTGAAGGTCGCGGCGATGAATGCGGAGAAGCAGATCCCTCCGCAGCCACACTGGGCCTTCTGCTTTACCATGCTTCACAAGGTCTCCAGAAGCTTCGCCCTCGTCATCCAACAACTTGGCCCCGATCTTCGCAACGCTGTAAGCTTACGCCATTACATTACCTTTTTCAATTCATCTAGGGTTTACCTGGAAAAAAAAAAAAAAGAAAACCTTTTTAATCAATCATTTTCAATTTCACCATTTTCATCTCATTTTTCCCTCTTATTTTTCTTTTGCAGGTCTGCATTTTCTATCTAGTTCTTCGAGCCCTTGACACTGTTGGTTTGTTTCCATTTCCCTTATAACATTCCTTCTTGTTATTTATGCAACCACTTCTTCATACTTTGTGTTTTATCTTTGTAATTA
The DNA here is from genome assembly GCA_039657345.1 of Stephania japonica. NCBI lineage: Eukaryota > Viridiplantae > Streptophyta > Magnoliopsida > Ranunculales > Menispermaceae > Stephania > Stephania japonica. Next base: position 7,220,195 of record CM077559.1, on the reverse strand, counting down.
TGGTGTTAGTCAAACCAAAGTAGTGAGGGGCTGAAAAAGGTTCAGATACCCATAGTTATCGCTGTTTTACTTATTCTCATTTCTCATTGCTCATTTTACGAGGTATATAAGCATTTTTATTAGGTTGACGGCCCTTTCACTTATTATTATAACCTTGTTGTTTTCCTCCACCACCAGTGCTAACTCAGTAATTTATTTGTTTTCATGGCAGAGGACGACACAAGCATACCGTCTGATGTCAAAGTACCAATTCTTGAAGAATTCCACCGTCATATATATGATCCCGATTGGCATTTTTCATGTGAGCATTCCAAAAACATTTCACTGAATGAATCCTCAGTCTTGTGTTAACAGTGGCATTTCATTTCATACAACTGCTTACCGCAGTTTGGTAATTGTCTATCCAAAAGTTGTAACTACTGGATACCGTGACTAACAGTAACACCTCTGTGCATACCATTGAGTACAGGCATTTGTGGTGCCGATTTTAAATTTCTTATTGTTTGAATTGCATTACTCATACTTCTGTTGTATTTAGAGTGTAGTACTTTTGCTAATTCAATACTATTTGGCGATTGAAGGTGGCACAAAGGACTATAAAGTTCTCATGAACCAGTTTCATGATCTTTCAACTGCGTTTCTAGAGCTTGGAAGAGGGTATATCTATCACAGTGCTTTATTTTGAGATAACTAGTTGAAGAGATTTCTCAAATCATTATTTGCTTTGACTAATTTTTATTAAGATTCTCTGACCTATATAATTATCTTTGAATTGTAATTATGTCTTACTACCTTCATTGCCATAGTGCTCCTTTATTGCATAGATTTGTTGGTAATACTGGTAAAAGAAAGATTTTGAGATTAGTAACAAAAAGTTTTCAGACTTGGTACTGAATTTTTAAAATTCTCTTTAGTTGGTATTATAGATCGGCTTGCCTGGTAAAATCTGCATTGCTTCCCTTATTCTGACTAATTTTCTTTTGATTTTTTGATTTAGCATTGAGGGGGCTGGCTAGGAATTTCAATTTTTTTTTTTAAATTTTTATATATATATATATATTGCAAGCGACTAGAAATTATACGTTTCATAATAATCCTTGATTCTGCCAATTCCTTGACCATATGCAGTTATCAAGAGGCTATTGAAGATACTACCAAACGAATGGGTGTTGGAATGGCAAAATTCATATTGAAAGAGGTTTTATAATTTTGTTTAATTAGAATTCTATATTTTCCATATTTTCCGGTTATCATACTGATGTAGGTTTCTGTTCTTGAGCCAACTCCATTCTATCTTATGATAGTTTCACTGTTAACGTGAATAGAGAAAATCTAATGTAAAGAAATAAAGGCATGAGCTGAGTAAGAAAATTTTAATGGTAGGATTCATAATCATTATCATTTCTATCATTTCTCTATTTAATAATCATATCCAATTGTCAAGTTTGGTATCATGAACCTCATTTTTAACAACATGGTGGCCCATCTCCCCAATTTGAAACTTTTATCCATGTGACATTGTGTTATTTTTCACAAGCTTCATCCTTCTCATCAATTTGTCTCTCTCTCTCTCTCTCCTCATTTCAAAGACTTCATTATGTACCAGTATATTTCATCATGAAAAAAAGAAGCATGTAACAATGCATTTGTTTCTAGTCTATTGCTAGTCAACAATATTCTTTACAATGGTCCAAAGGCTCCAAACCCTGTCTAACGACTGCTTATGTTTGATATTATAAATTATAATGATAAGGATATATATTCCGCTACTCATCATTTTTTCCTCTCCTTCCTTCTCTCTTCCCCTAAACAATTTTTAGAATGGTTTGGAATGCGGATTTGAATGGTTCGGTATGCTCACCATCAATTGCACTAAATTGAGCACAATGGAAGAGTTCGATCCATGTAGCCGACCCCAATTAATTTGGGACTGAGGTTATGTTGTAGTTGTTTTTTTTTTTCTTATGACCATATAGTATACTACTTGTTTGGTGAAAAAATGACAGAATCAACCATATTAGTCTTACTTTTATACATACACATACTTTTAATTTTATGTGGAAGCAATTTCAACTTAATTTTCTAGAGTATCATTCATCTGTGTTTCTCCTTATCTTAGGTAGAAACAGTTGACGAGTACGATGAGTATTGTCACTATGTAGCAGGACTTGTGGGATTAGGATTGTCCAAGCTTTTCCATGCCTCCAACTTGGAAGATTTGGCACCAGATTCTCTTTCCAACTCAATGGGCCTATTTCTTCAGGTACTCTCTTAATATATTCCAAAATTTGTCTACAAAGGGGTTTCAATTCTAATAGGCCTTTTCTATTTATTGAATTGCAGAAAACAAATATCATTCGAGATTATTTGGAAGATATTAATGAGATACCTAAGTCGCGAATGTTCTGGCCTCGTGAAATCTGGAGCAAATATGCAGACAGACTTGAGGTAACCCTCTTCAGTTTTCTCGAACATTTGTTCGTGTTTGCCATTTCTTTTTGGTGCATTGTGTATTTAAGATTTTAAACAATTGCCTAATGCCCTGTTTGATTACAAAGAAAGAAAATGGTCTTTGCCATTTCTTTTACCATTTTCTTTTTGATGCACTGTGTATTTAAGATTTTAAGCAATTGCCTAATGCCCTGTTTGATTACAAAGAAAGAAAATGTTCTATAGGAAAAAAACATTTTCTTATGAAAGTTTTGTCAAGTAAATGTTAATAAGAAAATTTTCTTCCATGTGTTTGATTGCACATATAAGAATTTTTTTCCCTCAAAACTCACCAACAAGTTTTGAAATAAATATGAAAACTTACCATATATATTGAATAATGAATATATTGATTTTTATATTTAAAATATAAATTTAATGTGTCTTAATATGGAAACTCATTTTTTTTCAAAAGAAAGCTCAATTTGCCCACCATAATATGTGGGAAATATGAGTCTTAATATAGAAAATTGCAATCGTGAGAAAATGTTCCACAAGAAAATTTTGGCTATCAAACGCAAAAAAATGTCATTTTCCCATAGAATTTACCATTTTCTTTGGAATATTTTCCTATTCCATCCAATCAAACAGGGCATTAGTCTAACTGGATAGATTAATTATTTTGATAGATTAATTATTTTATCAATGAACAAAATAATGGTTAGCAATTCCTTAGTATCAGTGAACATAAATAGGGGGAAATATGTATCTGATAAATCATGCCATTCTAAAGTCCGGTGTCTAGGTCCAAGATCCTACTTGCCTTTGTCAAGTTATATCATCCTATATTCCTATTCATTGCTTTTACTTCCATCTTAAGAATTTAATTATACCACAAAAGAGACTGGCACCCAAGCCAGAAATAGGTAGTGTTAGCAATGAGGAATATTAAGCACTGTGGTCAAGAACAACATAGCCTCAGTCCCAAATTAATTGGGGATTAAGCACCGTGGTCGACAAGATAAAATGTGTTGTTTATACTGGAGGACTGTGGCTTTTAACAAGGCAACAAGAAAGGAAAGAGAATGCATATTGGGGACCGCCACATCCGTCAATATATGGGAAGTCACAGTAAACACAATGTTATAACTTATAAGTTATAACAGGGTATCGAAGGAAGAAGGCATTCAGATACGATGTGGAATGCATTCTCGGGACCTTTATCTCAGTCCCTATATATATTTATATATATCATTTTGATTTTGATTAAGAAAATAATAGTTGTGAAGTTTTCAATGAATTTTGTACTTGGAAGATTTGTCTTATTCCTAAGTATAAGGGCAAGTCGTGAAGATTATTTCAAAAGGATACATTCTTCTAGGAATCAATTTTAGAAATGTGAAATTCCCTTTCGAAAAACTTTGATGTTGTTTTGCGAGAACCTTGCATTACGGCATGCCTTAGAAAGTCATGCTCCAATTACACTTCAAACAGAACAGAGCAAAAGTCTTGCTTTTAGCTTGGCAGTTAATTGCGTGCTGGGACTCATAAAATTATAATTAGAGCTCTCATTTTAAATTCGGTTGATTGTTCAGGACCTCAAGTGTGAGAAGAACTCAGCCAAGGCTGTGCAGTGCTTGAATGAAATGGTTACCAATGCATTGTTGCATGTGGAAGACTGTCTAGAGTACATGTCTGCTTTGCGTGATCCTGCTATATTTCGCTTCTGCGCTATCCCTCAGGTATATAAGTTATTTATAGTTAATTATTTGATTACTGGCATATTACTACTGCCACAGTTGGTTTTGAACTTGTTAAATTCAAAACACTTTCAGGGTTTAGATTTTAAGCATGTTCTTTTCTTGGTTTGTCGCACAGCTGTCAATGATTAAATACATTACATAATTGTTAGAGAGGCATGCTATTCTATCATTGCTAGATAATGATTCATACATAGCGTGTTTTCATTATCTTTGGGTTCACTCATGCTTCTTGAATGAATGTGAACATTGCTAAATTGGTGTGATTTCATTTGTGTAGATCATGGCAATTGGAACTCTAGCTTTGTGCTACAACAATGTCGAGGTCTTTAGAGGAGTTGTGAAAATGAGGCGTGGTAAGTAAAATTTTCTATCTCAATCATAGGAAATATGTGAGAGTTACATGTGGATTGAAATCCTTTAGAAGCCGGAAAGTAATTGAATGTAAGACCATGTTAAACCAGAAAGTAGTTGAATTTGAGACCCTGTTGTTTTATTGTTTCCCTTTGAGAACATTTCTCAATCTGTATTGCTGTGTATGTGTGGTCTATCATGCTTTGTTTAAGTGTCAAAATACACGTGGAGTTAATGCTGCAAGATTAGCCTGTATGCTGTGTTCCAAGTTGTCAGCTGTCATTTCTTTTACGGGCAGAAGCTGGTAGTATACTAGTTGGGAGATTTAATTGGGGACTTGCCAATTCATTGTTGTTCTTGTTCTTGCATGAAACTCGAGAGTTCCTCTTACCTGTAGTGCACATACTGAATTATCTTACCTCTCAATCTGTACTGTTCTTAATTTGATTGTTTTATCAAAATAAAATGTTATCTGGCTGATTTTTAAGTACTCATTTAATGTTCTTGATAATTTCTAGGTCTCACTGCCAAAGTCATTGACCGAACAAAATCAATGTCTGATGTCTATGGCGCTTTCTTCGACTTCTCTTGCATGCTCAAGTCCAAGGTATGATGATTCAGTTATCTGTGTGAGAAGAAATTTGAAGTTCCTTAAAACTTCATGTCAATACAACCTTGCCTAGAAATCTCACAGATGGTGGAACTGAGTTTTTCACTAGGTTCAGGACTTTTTCACTAGGTTCAGGACTTCACCTTTTTTTTTGTCAAATGACTTTTACCTTGTTAAGTTCCATGACATGTTGGTTTGCTTTCTAGCAACACTCTCAATTTCCGAGATTGATCCTTAAGTTAATGAAACGAATATCTTAGAACATGATTTTGCCGTTGCAGATTGAAGAGAGTGATCCTAATGCCACCAGAACCTTGAGCCGTATTGAGACAATACAAAGGGTTTGCAGAGAATCTGGTTTGTTAAACAGAAGGTGTGACCCTATGCTAGTTGTTTAACTTGTTATGGATCATCACTTCGGCATTCGAAACTATGTTGTTCTCTTTCCATCTTTTATTTATTTATTTATTTTCGTTCTCAGGAGATCGTATGTCGTTGAGAGTCAGCCAATATACTACTCTGTGGTGATAAGTCTATGCTTACTTTCCCGCTACATTTGAGTTCTAAATAAAACATTCTGCAGAGGAGTGTTTGATTGAATTTAGTCTGAAAATCTTGGTTTAGTTCTCATTCTTATAGTTGATTTGTGCTTTCAATACTCTTGTTGCAGATTATTTGGTTGGTTATTCTACTGGCAGTCATTATAGCGTTCGTTAGCAGGAGATGATCCAGTAACTTATATCAAGGTAGTTGCCACCTCCATCTGCTCCATATTGTTTATCAAGTTTGTTCTCTTCCTATTGTTGCTTAATTCAGGAACTTGATCTGTTCTCATTTTAAGCTTTTCTCAGGGGCGTCGTGCTTTCATTTCAGCTGAATGGATCAGCGGCCTTCAAAACTTGCACATCTCGCTCTAACCATCTTCACCATTTGCTTTGTTAAGAGTGTCTATCAGTTTTCATTCAAATACTTAATCTGATCTTGTAAGCGTAACCCTTCCTGTGTTATCCAACTCGCCTTTGGCGTTATTCAACTCAATACCATTCTGATTTCACATAAAAAAAAAAAAACTCATACCATTCTCTACCAAAGCGTGGAAGGTTTTCGTATTTACATTCAACTGCAAAATACATTTATTTGGATTGTCTTCTCATATCCACAAAACTCTCCATTGAATACTTGAATGGGTGAAACAAGGTTACCATCACATACACCCCTTGGATAAAGATAATGTCACCAAATCATTAAAAAAAAAGACACAAATGACTATGTAGCAAAAGTATGTCAATGTAGCAAAAGTATGTCACCAAATCATTATTCAACAAATATTCTCGTTTGGTGGCGTCGCCAACTTCTGTGACCACGTAGAACAATGAACGTAAAATTTGGCCAAAAGAAGATTCCAACTCATAAACCAAGAGACTAGTAGCTCAAAAATTTGGCCAAAACGTAAGAATAGAGGAACAAACCAACAACGTACTACGAAAGGAAAAAGTTCTCATTACAATAGCTACCAAAATTAGTACAAAAATAGAAGAAAAGGTAAGTCACATGCCCAAGCAAAACAGGAGCATGCATAAAGAAAAGAAAAGGCAGCAACAGTCGACCAAAGTTCTTAGATTACACAGATCAAAAGTAGGCTATCTTCTCTCTTCACAGGAATGAAGGCACGATCGATACCTCTGTATAAGCAAAAGATACACACATACAAACACGATGGGACTCCCATATATCCCATCCAAATCAAGCCAGCACAAAAGTTTTAGAACACTTCGGCGATCTTACTAGCAAGAACACGTTCCCGTCTTTCAATGTAGCCAAATGGGAACCAGCCTGCCTTGCCTTTGCATTCACCTTCTGCCCAACCGTTATTCGATACCTGCCATGTACAAAAAGATGGTGCATGAGAAATTCACATATTTAATTTGATGGTTACTTTAGAATTACAACTAAAATGCTGCAGGTGGAGTTAGTTTTAAGAAATTCAATCAGTACCTAAGATTTAAATACAAGAAAAAAGAAGGAATGGTTCAAACCTTTCGAACAACAACGAAGTCACCAATTGACAGATTTAACTCAACATCAGATTCAGCTTGATACGACTCCACAACCTAAATAAAATAGGAAAATTGATAAAAAAAAAAAAAACACACACACATAACGTAATGAGACTAAGCATTTTGAACAGTTGTTGAGGAAGTCATTTAGTATTTTTCATTGAACAAAAAAAATAACCTCTCCCAAGAAATATCCCATGCCGTCAGTCACTCCATCATATGCTGGAGCAGCAAATACACCATTAACTTCTTCATATGGAGGAGGAGGTGGCAAGTTGTCCATGACTGGAGCAGGAGAAGCTTCAATTCTTTGTCGCTCGGATACCATCTACCAAAATAAACAGATCGTAATTATCTCACCGAAATAACTAAGTCAAAAGCTGGAATGTGGAATCCAGTGCATGAAAGGTTAAATGCTGCCAACAATAAAAGCCTTTCAAGATGGAAAAAACAAACATCACATACTTCGCCTTCAAGCTGATCCAGTAACTGTAGGACTCTTTGATGATAAGTGCGCTCAGCTTCCACCTTTAATGCAGAGGAAAAAAAAATCTTAGTATTACCATGCATCAAATTCAAATTATCAAAGAGAATTTTAAGGCATGTACATCTTGAATGCTTTAATAAGCAACATTATCACGGAGAGTTTGGGGCATGACAGGTTTGCTAGGTTTTCTGTAAAACTAACATAATCAATGACTCATTTATAAAATAAATATAAATTATTAAAACACTTATTGTCTAACTTATTGAAAAAAATACTTTTTAAATGCATTAGTTAAAATGGGTGAAACAGACAAAATATACATTTAACTATTTCATTCTTTTATCAATGTGCAATGGTGTCCAAATTTTTTTTTTTTTTGCAACTTAGGCCATCAAAACCTTGCATTAAAGATGAATAATGGTTTACTGTGCAAGCTTTTCCCTTTGATCGCAAGCAAATTATAGACATCAGAATGGATAAATTGAATAAGATGCATTACCATAGCAATGAGTCTTTGCAGGGTCAATCTTTGTTGCTGAGCTTCCACAGCAGCCATTGCAGCAGCAGCTTCTTTCCCCAGTGTTGCTACATTAGACTTCAATTCTTGCAGCTTAGTTTCTGCAGTTTCAAGCTTTGAAGTGATATCAGGATTTCCAACAGATTCCCTCACTTTTGCCTGCCTTTTAGAGACTTCAATAGCCTGAGCTTCAGCTTCTTGCCTCATTCTGTCATATCGCTGAGCAAGATGCCGTGCATCTTCTAATGGGGCTCCCATTACCATTGCTCTTAGTGGTTCTGCAACCTACACAGTAAACACATCTTCAATTACGATAAGTAACTTGGCAATCATGAACAAGGTTTGGATTCTTGTTCAAAGTCTGAGTTATGCTTGCTTAATAGCTAAGCCATGGTGAACATTCTACCAAATATATTTTGCACCTAGCCAGATATAAAGAAAGTAAGACGCCATCCTATTATTGTTATTTTCTTTTCTTTTTCTATAGTAAAATCACTCGTAGACCAACCCGAAAAAAATCTCCAACTCCCACAAGGAGAAACAATATTCGGAACCTCATGTAGAGGTGAGGACATGTCAAAATAGTGGTGCAACCAATTTGTTTAGTTAAGAGGTTATATTAACAACAACACTTATAGAGCTTCAGCAGTTACATTAGCCCCAAAATTGTTCAAAAATTAAGCAAGACAAGCAATGACCTAACTTCACTAGATGATAGAAATTTAAGCTTGTAAGTTGCTTATACAACACATCATCAAGTGACAACTCAAATAATAAAAATATTGTTGCACTTGAGCATATACAATTCAGTCAAAATCAAAATTAACAGAGACAAGCCATGGTATTAGTCGAACCAAATTAAGATGGAGCTGAAATGGGTTGGGACACCCATGGCTATCAAAATAAATAAATAATAAGTTAATAACAGAGACAAGCCAGCAAAAGTGAGCTCTAATCTAGCTCCTCACATGAACTGCAGCTCACGAGGCACCTAGAAGTTAGGAACAAATAGGGGAGACATAATTGACAGCGCGTGATCAAAGAATCAATTTTCATAAATCCAATATCGACCATGAAGATTAGAAAGAAAGGGGCAACTTCAACAAAATTAATTTTTCTCTTTCCATTAGGTTAACATGAGAGTAAGGTTACTATAGTAGTGATCCTTGAGGAAATGTCTCTTTCATGACAAATGCAGCCACGTAATTTGGAAAGTTATGGATAGACTTGGAAAGTTATGGATAGAATAATTCAACGACAATACAAAAGAGTTCTTTTTCAGGTGAGATTGTGGGTGCAGATAGACCAAGTTACAAGAAACTGATCAATATCTCTTTCATAATGCAAATATGTAACCGAAGACAAGCCTATGGTGCAAAGAGTCAAAAACTGTTGATTGGAGAGTGATGATAAAACAGAAATTTACAAATGAAATCCCTAAGATATAAAAAGGAAAATGTACATAATAAGAAAATAATATGGATTTATGGAGATAAGAACTTCATATTCAAATATAATATAATTTAAGGGATCAAACCTGTGTACCAAGGGATTTCAGCAGGTTCCCCCGTTCCTTCTCCATTTGTGCACGGGCCCTTCCATAGACCATTGCAGCTTTTGACAATGTATTACCACTGGTGCAAGTGTTTTCAGCACCATATTTCTTGCTGTCCTCTGACAGCTTTGTACCTGTCAAAAACTTGCAGTTTAGGCACAAATTTTCGAACCAGAAAGAAACTGCAAACAGCTCAAATGAGAGCAAGAGAAAGTCATCCATTAGCCCTTACCTATTTCAACTTGTTTGGATCCAGTAACAATATACCCTTCCACGCCTCGAACAATGTCCCTTTGAAAATGCTGACAAATTAACATTCCAAGGATGAGAAACAAGAAAATGACGGGCACATAGTTTCCAAATCAACAACGCCAAACGGGCAATTTAGAGAAATCAAAATCACCAAATATACGAAAAAACAAAAAAATTGACAACCTTTCCAGCCCTGGTTGAAATGAAAAGCTTCTCAAGCTTTTGATGCTGCTGAAGCTCCACCTCGTCGGCAACAACATCAGAACCTCCATACCCCCCAAATTGCTTCAAGACAGCCTTCAGAAACAATCAACAGAAATGGTAAACATTTTGTCTAAGAAAAAAACCCTAAACATACAAGTGATGCTGCCAATGACATGAATTGAAATATTTAGGGTTTCAATAAACAAAATGTCGCCTTTTTAAGTTCTCTTCTCATTTGAATGCTAATTGATCCCACCAATCAATGAGTTCAGATTGGATTCAACGTAATCTATGATTAATTTGACAAACATTAGCAATCACAGATTCAGAGAGTAGAAACCCACATTTCCAAATCTCTCAACTTTCCAAAATATACAATCCCCAAACCCTAATCAACAAAAGCAAACACCGCAAATCTCATCAATACCATCCGAAATCCCCCGAAAAAGATCAAGACTTGCCCAGATCCACGAAATCAACACAAAATGGGGATCTTGGAAACAAACGCTCAGATCAAATCAGATCGAGAATGATCATTGTCAAATCAAAAGCTAGGGTTTTAATGAACAGAACGAGAGAGGGATAGAAGGGCGGACCTGTTGTTGCTTGGCGACGTGTTCTCTGAGCTTGGTGGCTTGCTTACGAATAGCTTCCATTAATGGAGTTGTTCGCAGAGCTCTCTAAAACCAATGGCGTCCGAACCAGACGAGCCGAAAAGTTGTTTCAGAGTTTCAAGTTTCGAAAAAAATACAAAGCTTTGTCGATGACCATGAACGGTAGATATTAAGCTCTTAATGTCTGAATTAATTATAGTTGCTAAAATATGAACTATGCTTTAACTTTTGTTATAAATGTGATTAACGTCTTTGATGTCTACCATTACGTGGCATTGGCCTTTCCTGTATTTGTTTTTGTTTTCTTTTATTTCTGTCTTTGGAGTGGCCAAAGTTCATGGGCTCGACTTCTCCGAAGTTGGGCACACAATTCCAACCAAGAGACTTTTCTTTTTTTTCTTCTTTTGGGGTCACTTGGAGGATACTTTTCATACACCCTCCACGTTGGATTTGGGTTGGGATTAAGGTTTTAGGGTTTAAGAATTTGAGTGTCTCGTCCCAATATGTTGAATGATGGGAGGGATTATTGGTCTGTGTTAGTGGAGGTGTTTTGACTAATTAATTTTGTCACAAGTTCAGTTGTGTTGTTGTAGCGCTTGTGATTGTATCATAATGCAAAATAAGTTAAATTGATAGTGAACATGTAAGTGTGTTTGGATTGGCAATTTTTTTTTTTTGAAGAAATCTATAGCTTCCATTGTTCTTGCACCTATTTTTCTTTTTATAGAAATGTCACCCTAAATCCGCACTTACGTGTGACAGTGCAACATGTACATTAGTAATGTCTTACAATAAAATTAGGAAAATATTTTAGTGACCCAGTTAAGAGTATCGTTATGTGTACCTAGCTGACGTGGATAGTAAGCCTCACAACTGTTAGTGAGACAGCGAGATCCATTGGGTGTACAAATTGGTGCCCCTAACTGGATCACTTTAGCAAGCTCCAAATACCACTTTGAAAACCACCTTAAACTAGCCCTATAGAAAAACTCATGAGTAGGGGAAGATGTTGAGCTATGCGCTCAAGTGGCTAAGGCCTAAGGGGGCAAAAATCATTTAGGGGATGTAGAACTTGATCATGTTTCTTTTTTTTTTTTGGCGAATAACTTGATCATGCTTCAAACAACAATCTTGTGTTTGATGCATGCTCACAAATCATAATGTTAAACTTTCATATTGTCTAAAACGCTAGCAGTACCTTTACTACTAATCCAGTTCTCCATTATTAAGATTAGAAATTTTAGACATTTGCACGCTCCACAGTAGACACTACACACACATGACATGAAAATAATAATAATAATAATAATAATAATAATAATAATAATAATAATAATAATAATAATAATAATAATTGTTATGATATGGATGAACAATTGATCAAGATTTTGTATGACTAATCATTGTCAAGCATGGCTCTTACATTGAGTGGTAGTATCAAGCATGGCCCTTACTTGTATCCATATCAAATGTACTCATTATTCCATGTATTGTCAATGTTGCTTGTGAAGAGTTGTATGACATGTGATGTATGTATTATTTGTAAACATTGTCTAAGTACATTTATCATCATCACCAAAGGGCCTATATAAAGGGTGCCAACCTCATTGTAAAAACACACCAAGTTGAATGACAACTTCTCATTTCAACTCTCTCATTTCTCCTCTTCTACTTTGTAGTTGTAGTTCTTTGTAGTTCTTTGTAGTAGTAGAAGTTCTTAGTTCTTCTACTTTCCTTCTCTAGTTCTAGCAAGTCTCAATTCAATTTACAACACGTTATCAGCACGAGCTTGCTCTAGCATTAAGGAGATCTTGAAGTTCAAGAAGGCTTGTTAAGAAGACAAAGCTAGGAAGGTATAACTTTTATGAGTTCGGTTTATTTCTATATTATCTTGGTTGCTTCACTTTTATATGTATGCTTTATTCATATATTATGCATTATAACGTCACCGATTGCGAAAGTATGCTCTGTAGTTGCGTCTTGTACGATCTTCTACATCAGAAATCAAAAGTCAATATGTGACATAACTAGTTTTCTCGCTATACTACAAACGATTAATTATGCTCTATTCTTGATTTTTTATATTGCAAATAGTGTTATGAGTTTGGGTTGATAGTGGGTAAGCCTTGTCCCCGGTAAAGCTAAACATTGAAAGGGAGACGGGTTATCCCGTTCGAGGAGGCATGGTTTTAAGAAGACTTCGTCTCGCCACCCAACCTGGAGGTTGTCCCACCAACTCATACAAGTATTACATTTTGCGTATTTATAATCAAGTTGTGAACATATATTTAATGGTATATTATCTATTTTGTATAAAAAGAAAACTATTTAGTTTATCCCTATTTTCATAAAGATTTTATTTAATCATAATTGAATTAATTACCTTAACAATATTGACAATACTAATTACTTGTCAAGGCAACGGGATGCTCAAATTATATATAAAGTATCTATGCAACGCTATGCGTATATAAATATTTATTCGTCAAATATCTCTTTAGACTCTTTAGAGATTTGAAAAGTGAATATTTCACTTTATATTATCATTTCACCTCATGGAGCTATCTATATCAAGGCCAAAATTGGTGATGCTCCAAAAGGCTCAAAATGAGCTAATTTGGGTCTCATGTTACAAAATTTATATCGATCAAATATCATTTATTATTCGCAATTTCAATTACCTCTATATTGAGGCTATGCGCAAAAATATGACCGATGAGACAAATAAAAGCCACGTGGCTCGCCTCGATGTATTACGCAACAAATTATCGAGCGCGCGTCAATCCATTAAATATTAATTATGGATTGAATCCTTGTCTCGTGGTTGAGTAAAATAATAAGATATTATAAATATAATATCACTCATGTCCAATTGGTTTAGCTTCAAATTAAGAAGCATATGTTGCATATAATGACCATGGTCGCAATTACAAATTTATGGACGTGGAAAAGGTGAAAAGATATGGTAAAAGCCATATTGACAATTCCATTGATAGTCAAAATAAAAAGTGGTGCACCACTAGAAAGGGTAAATTAGTATTGACAATACGCGCTCATAATTGTGACATTTTTTTTGTCACGCATACGAAAGGCTATCTATCTTTGTCTAAATATTGTCATATACATACCCAAATATTTTTGATCTTTTACCATGCCTTTAAAATCAAGGCAAAATTATGAATTTTACCATTAAAAATAGCTCAATTAAGTATTGACACATTAAGATGTGTTCAAATTATGAGCTAAATAAAGACGAATAACGCATGTCTTACTTATTGTACTACATGTACATTGTAATATAAAGAGTATTCATCGAATTTAAACTTAGCAGAGGCTAATGTTTATGCAATATCTGGTACAACTATAATGTTGTCAATGTCTTATATAGAAGTTATTCAGTATGATTTGTTTCATTTGAAAATTTAAATTCCCAGCTTTATCCTCTGGATTATATTTTACTCATATAAGGCATGTCGAAACGAATGTCGTCTTAAATAAGAAAATTAATGATCCAAAGACATTCATTTTATGGCATGATCGGCTTAGTCATCCAGGATCATCAATGATGCGAAGAATAATTAATAATTCGCATGGACATCCTTTAAGGAGTCAAAATATTTTTAGCTGGTGATTATAATTGTGCTAGTTGTTCTCAAGGTAAATTGATAATTAAATCATCCCCAAGTAAAATTGTTGTGGAATCCCCAGTTTTCTTATAACGCATTTAGGGAGACATATGTGGACCTATTCATCCTCACTGTGAACCATTTAGATATTTCATGGTTTTGATAGATACATTAACTAGGTGGTCACATGTTTGTTTGCTTTCGACCCACAATGTTGCATTTGCTAGACTTTTAGTGCAAATCATTAAGTTAAGAGCACAATTCCCTGACAACCCAATCAAGACCATCCGTCTTGATAATGCCGGGGAATTTCAATCTCAATCATTTAAAAATTATTGCATGTATATAGGAATTAACATTGAACATTCTGTTCCACATATGCATACCCAAAATGGTTTGGCAGAATCTTTAATCAAACGCATTCAATTAATTGCCAGACCTTTAATCATGAGAACTAAGTTATCGACTTCAGTTTAGGGACATGCAGTCCTTCATGCAACATCTATCATTCGTTATAGGCCTACTGCATACCATGAACATTCCCCCATGCAACTCATTTTAGGTCACCAACCAAATATTTCACATTTAAGAATTTTTTGTTGTGCATGCATGTTCCTATACCACCTCCCAATAGAACTAAGATGGGTCCACAACGAAAACTTGGGATTTATGTTGGATTTAACTCATCGTCCATTATAAGATACCTTGAACCCTTAACGGGGATTTATTTCTTGCACGTTTTCTTTGATTGTCACTTTGATGAAGCAATTTTCCCACCATTAGGGGAGATAAGAAGTCAATTCAAAAGGAATGGCGCGAAATTGCTTGGAATGCATCAACTTTATCACATTATGATCCACGAACAAATCAAAGTGTGAACTTGAAGTTCGAAAGATCATTCATTTGCAACAAATTGCAAATCAATTACCAGATGCATTTAATGATGCAAAACAAGTGACAAAATCACATATTCCAGCTGTAAATGCTCCTGCAAGAATTGATGTCTCTGTGCAACAAAATGCACAAGAACCAACGAAACGCTTAAAGCGTGGAAGACCGGTTGGTTCAAAGGATACAATTCCTCGAAGAGAAAAACGGGAGTAAAAATAAATACAAATCAAAATACTCCGAGAAAGCACAAGAATCCTTTGATAAGGGTTTGTCGAACAAGTTGATTCGATGAGGAACAACTTCCTCTAGAAAAAGAGGAAAAAGATGAAAATAATGAGATCTCAATAAATTATTTAAACTCGGTAAGATTTGGGATCGAAATGAAATTGTTCCCGATGATATATTTGCTTTCAATGTGTCTTTTGAAATATGTGAAAATGATGATGATCCGAGAACCACGATCAGTGGACGAATGTCAAAAAAGACCGATTGACAAAAATGGCAAGATGCTATCCAATGAGAGAGCTAAACTCGTTAAGGAAACGAGAGGTTTTTGGACCAATTGTCAAACGCGAGATGGCGTAAAGCCTCGTTGGATATAAATGGGTATTTGTACGAAAGAGAAACGAAAAAATGAAGTTACAAGGTACAAAGCAAGACTTGTAGCTCAAGGTTTCTCACAAAGACGGCATCGATTATGAGGAAACATATTCTCCTCGTTATAGATGCAATCACATTTCGGTTCTTGATAAGCCTTGCAGATCTCGAAGGGCTTGATATGCATTTAATGGATGTCGTTTAAAGATATCTCATGACGGATCTCTAGACAAAGTGAGATATATATGAAAATCCCGATGGATTTGTAATATCCGATGAAATAAAATCAAAACCTCATAACATGCATTCTATAAAATTACAAAGGTCTTTGTACGGGTTGAAACAATCCGGACGAATGTGGTACAAACGTCTTAGTGATTATTTACTGAAAGAAGGATATGTAAATAATCCGCTTTGCCCATGTGTCTTCATTAAAAGATCATCAACAGGATTTGTGATTATTCTTTGTATATGTTGATGATTTAAATATAGTGGGAAACCACGACGACATCGTTAGAACATCCGAATACTTGAAAAAGGAATTCGAGATGAAAGAACTTGGAAAAACAAGACTTTGTCTTGGTTTGCAAATTGAACATTTTTCAAGTGGAGTACTTGTCCATCAATCAAATTATATTGAAAAATTATTAAAAAGATTTTATATGGACAAGGCACATCCATTGAGCTCTCCAATGGTTGTCGAGATCACTTGAAGTGGATAAGGATCCATTTCGACCTCAAGAAAGTGATGAAGAGCTAATTGGTCGGAGGTACCATATTTAAGTGCAATTGGTGCACTTATGTATCTTGCAAATTGTACAAGACCCGATATTGCTTTTTTTTGTCAACCTACTTGCAAGATATAGCTCTTCACCAACTCGAAGACATTGGAATGGTGTTAAACACATTTTTCGATATCTTCGAGGAACAAGTGACATGGGTTTATTTTACTCGAGAGGGTAAAATTGAATCTCCAAGATTATCTTGATCTTTGGATTTTTATCAGATCCCATAAGGCCCGTTCTCAAACGGGATATGTATTCACCTGTGGTAATATCGCTGTATCGTGGAAGTCAAGAAACAAACTATGGTTGCCACTTCTTCCAATCATTCTCGAAGTACTTGCAATTCATGAAACAAGTCGTGAATGTGTTTGGTTGAGAAACATGATTGAACATATACAAGAATCATGTGGATTGCCTTCAATAAAAGATTCTCCAACCATATTATATGAAGATAATGCAAAGCATGTATTGCACAATTAAGTGAAGGATTCATAAAGGGGACAGAACAAAACAAATTTCACCAAAATTCTTTTATGCGCATGAGCTTCGGAAGAATGGTGAAATTGATGTCAAGCAAATCCGATCGAGTGATAATCTTGCTGATTTATTCACAAAAGCCTTACCAACTACGACATTTAAAAGGCTTACATATGGTATTGGCTTGCGTAAACTTAAAGACATTGCAAGTAAAGAAAGCGAACAAGTTTCACCCATGTTCACATGAGGGGAGTTATTGATTAATGTATTGCACTCTTTTTCCCTTAGCTATGGTTTTATCCCATTGGGTTTTCCATGCAAGGTTTTTTAATGAGGCAATCCTAACAATATTATACTCATCTTAAGATTAATAAGAAATGTGTACTCTTTTTCTTTTACTAGATTTTTTCCCACAGGGTTTTTTCTAGTAGAAGTTTTAACGAGGCACATTCTATCAACAATTGTCATCCAAGGGGGAGTGTTATGATATGGATGAACAATTGATCAAAATTTTGTATGACTAATCATTGTCAAGCATGGCTCTTATATTGAGTGGTAGTATCAAGCATGGCCCTTACTTGTATCCATATCAAATGTACTCATTATTCCATGTATTGTCAATGTTGCTTGTGAAGAGTTGTATGACATGTGATGTATGTATTACTTGTAAACATTGTCTAAGTACATTTATCATCATCACCAAAGGGCCTATATAAAGGGTGCCAACCTCATTGTAAAAACACACCAAGTTGAATGACAACTTCTCATTTCAACTCTCTCATTTCTCCTCTTCTACTTTGTAGTTGTAGTTCTTTGTAGTTCTTTGTAGTAGTAGAAGTTCTTAGTTCTTCTACTTTCCTTCTCTAGTTCTAGCAAGTCTCAATTCAATTTACAACAATAATAATAATAATAACAATAATGAATTACTAGTACTCCAGTAGCCGCTTAATATGGGTCGGGCTTGGATCTTGCAAATGCAAGCTAGGTCAGATTCAACTTAGGCTCATTAAAGCCTGCCCATTTATGGGCTGGCCTGAGTTTATGATTTGGGCCTAAGCTCAGCCCATATTAAAGATGAATAATATTTTTTATATATTTTTTCTCTAAAAATTTAAGTTCTCTATTATAATTTTTAAAACTTAATAAATACATTTAGTTTTATTTAAGAAAATAACAAGCACTTTGAAGTGCGCTTCATCAAGAGACAAGCCTGAGTAGGCCTAGACAGAGCATTAAAAAAGCTCATATAGACCCGAACTAGAGCTCGTCTTGACCCACTAATTGAACGATCTATCATCAAATAATTAGTGGACCCACTTTGGGCGACAAGATGAACGCTTTGATCTAGTGGCCGTTGTTTAATACAAGAGCAAGACGCATCTCAAAATGTATTGTGCAGTATTTTCTAAGTCAATATATTTATGTTGATGTCCAAAGTAAATTAACCTACCAATTAACTTCCTAACTTTTGGGAAACGGTTGAAGCCAAAAAAACCCTCGTAAAACGAATCAAGGGAGAGATTATTCTGTGTGCTTATCAAAGTCAAGTCAACGCTTTGAACGTTGAAAATTGAATCTGGTCTTCCAACAAAACCATGCCTCCATTCAAGTGGCTTTCAACTTCACCAACCAATAATCCTTGTTTCCATGCATTCTTTCTACCAAAAATCAAGTCAACTCTCTCTCTCTCTCTCTCTCTCTCTCTCAGAGTAACACAACACAGACCCTTCTCTCTCTCAATTTCAGCCAACACAACACAAGACAACAAAACTAAATCATGGCGCACCATCAGCTATAGTGGCAGAGCAGGTACACTAACTACACTAACACAACCATATTAATATGATATATGCATTTGGATCTAATATCTATGTGACTTCAACTCACTTTTCAAATCACACACACAACCATATATATAAGTCTGTTGGAAGCATCTGATGTGGGATTCAAAGCTTCAAATACCCTGATCTCTCCACCAAATTTGGAAACAACAACTTGATTTATATGGGCAGCTCAATATGGGCATTTGTTGTCCTGTGTTCACTTGGGCTCCTCAATGTCTCTGCAACCAATGTGAGTACTTCAGTTCAGTTCACTTTGAAACAACAACGATTAATTACTATTGCTATAAAAAAGCTCGTATTTTAAGTTCATCTTGTGATTGATTCAAAGTTGACTGTTTTTGAGTTTTCTGAAATGGGTTTCTATGTTTTTTAGGTTTACATTGTTTACATGGGTGAGAGGAGGGATTTGGATTCTCCAGAGCTCATAGAGGACACCCACATTGAGATTCTCTCCAATCTGTTTGAGAGGTAATGCAATTTGTGATCTTGTTTGTTTGTAAGATTGTTTTACTAATTTGAAGTTGAGTTAACACTAGTTTTTGCGGGACTTGCCTTGTAAGACTGATATTTAGACATTTGGGTACTGGGGTTTAAGTTGACATTCTTTGATTGTGCTGTGCAAACACAGTAAAGAAGCGGCTAGGTCGTCGATTCTCTATAGTTACAAGCATGGGTTTTCTGGGTTTGCTGCGGTTTTATCGCAATCTCAAGCAAATATGATTGCAGGTTCATGTCCTATACCTCCTAATTTTTTTCTACAATGATTTGGAAAAAGAAAATGTAATCTTTTGTGTTAATTTGAATGTGAAATGAAAATGCAGAATTCCCTGAAGTTATACGCGTCATTAAACATCGAATTTTGAACCTACACACGACTAGAAGTTGGGATTTCCTTCAGCTAAAAGCCAGTATAGAGGATGGAATTCTTTCGCGGGGACAAAAGGGTGAAGGGGTCATCATTGGTGTCCTAGATACTGGTAGAGGTTTTTGTCACTTATTTTGAGTATAATTGCTATGGCAACTTGAGAAAATGCGGTTAGTTTATATCTGGTTCTATGTTAAATGCAGGAATATGGCCGGAGTCAAAAAGCTTTAAAGACTATGGGATGGGAGAAGTTCCGAGTCGATGGCGGGGTGTGTGTCAAGGAGGAGAAAAGTTCAATGATTCTAATTGTAATAGGTTAGACACTCTTCTCATATAAGTTCAAACGCACCATCACTTTCTTTGTTGTTATTCGTTTTTTTTTTCTTCCCATTTAATAAGCTCCTATCTTTTTACCAGAAGCAGATTAAGAGTTGGCTGAGATCTACTGCATTTTAAGACATATGCTTGAAGTTGTTCTTTATCTTGTTTTTGCTGTTGGAGTGTGATATCCTCTCCTTAAATGGTCAAATTGAAGTTTTGCTGAAAAATTGTTAAGGATAAGTTGGTAGGACCCATTAAAAGAGCACAAATTGAATTTTGAGTTTTGACTATCATGTTTGAGCCTTTGAGTTTTACAAAGAAAACCATTTTTGATTGAGACAAGCTAATGATCTGTAAGTTTGAACTTTTCGATATCTTCTCTTTAATTTGAGCAATAAGAGCATAATTGGTTGGATAATATCATAATGCTTCATTATACTTGCCTTTTTATGGAATATTAATATCACTTAGAGAACTAAACCCTTTCCAGGTGTCAGCACGCAGTTGATAATTAATTAGTGTTTGTCAATTGAATGATCCACATTTTAGCGCCTTTTTGAATGGGGTAAACCATGTTTCTATTGCTTCAAAGTCATAAGCCTTAAAAGTTAAAACTTTTTTGATGAGATGTACAAGAAAGATAGAAAATCTCTTTTTTTTTTTTCAACCAGAGATAATCACTGAAACGTTTGCCTTTTGTGATCTGATAATCATGTCTGGTTTGGTTGGTTTTGGACTACAAATTCATCAAACCTGACAATTTTCGGTGATTAAAAATTCTAGTTGATTAGGCCTTCATCATGACCAATTACTCTCATCTTAAAAGTGAATGTTTTGCAAGTGCCATAGAAAAATTCAAATTCAAATTCAAATTCTAGTGTTTGTTTAAAATACTATCTATGTCATATGCAATATATATTTTTCATTGCTAACATAGTAGGATTTGATCTGAGAGTTGATTGTTAATCAGATAAAGGACACTACTATTGGATGCTTTTTTATGGTTGATGAAGAGATGCTGGTAGGGTTACTAAAATACAAGTTGGCTAGTCTTTACTCCATTGATAGTTGCTTTTTGTTTGTGCAGGAAGGTCATTGGCGCCCGTTGGTACATCAAAGGATATGAGGCTGAGAATGGAAAACTGAATACTAGTGATGTGGTCGAATTCTTATCACCTCGTGATGCAGTCGGCCATGGAACTCATACCTCATCAACTGCAGCTGGGGCATTGGTAGGAAACGCAAGCTTTGCTGGCCTTGCTCAAGGATTGGCTAGGGGAGGTGCTCCTGCTGCGCACTTGGCCATGTACAAAGTCTGTTGGGCTACTGGTGATTGTAGCTCTGCCGATCTTCTTGCCGCATTTGATGATGCCATTTTCGATGGCGTGGATGTGCTTTCAGTTTCTCTGGGTTCATCCCCTCCACTTGATACTTATGTCGAGGACACATTGGCCATTGGCTCATTTCATGCAGTTGCCAAAGGAATCACTGTAGTCTGTTCTGCAGGAAACTCTGGTCCCTATCCTGAGACAGTTATAAATACTGCTCCTTGGATTATATCAGTTGCTGCAAGCACCATTGATCGCGCCTTCCCTACTGTGGTCACCCTTGGAAACAATAATACAATCATGGTATGCTCCTTGTATCTAAACAATTGCACGATTATGACCAAAAAAGAAAAGAAAGGAAAAACAACGATAACAACTAAACAATTGTGTGGCTTAGCAATGTGTTTTAACATATTTTTTTCTTTAAAATAGGGAAACAAAAAAATTTTTGCTATTTATTTAGCACAATATGTGATTATGTCACAGGCTAAAGTTCAAATTTCAAGTGCATTACTTGTTTGTTTGTTGATGCCTGGCCTAGGTTTGTTGCATTATTCACTTGAAGACCTATGATTAATGCAAACATGCAAGTGATGACTCAGTTTGTTGAGTTGACTTAAGTCGCTGCACTAACTATCCAAAATCATTGCTTACTAAACTAACTTATTTCTATTTTCCTTTTTATGGTTGCTTGATATAGTAATGATTCTGATAAAAGTGGTATTTGCTTCAAGCAAATATATTAATCTGATCATGATGTCTTCAATGACAAATTCTGTAAAATTGATCATGCTCTTAAAAAGATTTGGTCCATTTTAAGACATTCTTAGGCTACACGGAATTGATTTGAATTAATAATTGTTAATTCATCTATGAAAATTAGTACAGAAAATCTCATCTTTGCTCCACTAGAAACATACTTGTGTATTTATAACTTGTTACAACAACATACACAGAGTCCTCTATGAATGAAAATTCTATTATCTTGTGCAGGGGCATGCTTTGTACACGGGCAGGCATGTGAAAAAATTTTACAAGGTAGTTTATGGAGAAGACATTGCCTCCTCTTACTCAAATGAAGATAAAGCAAGGTAAAACATGTATCCATTTATATATATATTTTTTTCCTAATATACTATATATTAATCAAATGTGGCCATTTCATGTATCGTATTCGTTTATGTTCTTTGGAACAAGATACACTTAGTTTTTCTTATTGATTTTTCTAGGAGTTGTGATGCGGGTTCTCTGAATACAACTTTAGCAAAGGGCAAAATTGTTGTGTGTTTGCTATCTCGACGACAGAGATCAAGCATAGTCGCGGCAAACACTGTATTGGCAGTTGGGGGTGTTGGTCTTATATTGATGCAGTATCCAACTAGGGATGTGCCTGCATTTTACGATGTTCCGTTTGTCCAAGTGGATTATGAGGCAGGAACATCTGTGCTTGCATACATACATAGTACAAGGTAGTACTTCAAGTGCTAATTCTTTTATCTTTGCACCATGTTAAAAAGGAAACTCAGGCCTATTTTCTTCTTGGTTGTCTTAGTGCCAACAAGTCTTTCAACTTCATTGTTCTTTTTTTTTTATTGGACTAACTTCATATTTCTTGAGATACCTAGGAAACAAAGTTTTCCAAAAAGATCCTTAGTAAGCAACAAATTATCCTTGCGAATTGGAACTAAGATTTCGCTTTTGGGGACTAATTTTTTAAATTGAGATTTTCACGCTCACAAAAAATTAAGAAGAATGTTCCGTTCTTTGTCTAATTTTCATGTCATGAAAAGTCTTTCTTGGTAATGCTAATTTGATACATGTTATGTGCTGAGTTCGTAACAATTTCTGTTGTCCAGAAATCCTGTTGTTAAGTTTAGCCATACAAAAACTGCCGTGGGAAGATTGACTTCAACGGAGGTGGCTTTCTTTTCTTCTCGAGGTCCCAGTTCTCTCTCTCCCTCTATCTTGAAGGTGTTGATACTTGATATTCTGATTTTCATATTAGAATTATTTCGCCTCGCTCGGTATCTATTACAATTTTATTGTTCATATTACTTGTCAATTGTCTACATGTCTTTATGTAGCCTGACATTGCTGCTCCGGGTGTGAGTATCTTGGCGTCTTGGTCCCCTGCCGTCGCAAATTCTCCAGCTATTTCTAATGCCCTGCATACTCCGCTGTACTTCAACGTCGAGTCAGGAACCTCCATGGCCTGCCCTCACATCTCTGCCATTGTGGCCCTTCTCAAGTCCATTCATCCCACCTGGAGCCCTGCTGCTCTAAAATCTGCTCTAGTCACTACAGGTACAAGAATGTTGTTCACCATTTATTTCCAACTTTATATTAGTGTCCATTTTAATTGGAGCGTTTTCAAGGCGTCAAGGCAATGTCTGTCTCTATAAATGGCCTAAGACTATAAGAAAACATGAACTTTAATTTGTTTTAATAACTCATATCCGATTGTGCAGTAAATGGCAATTATTACTTAATTTGACTGTAATGAATCACCCAGTGTGTAGTTTTGTTCATTTTTATTGTTTCACTCCTTTGCAGCCTCGGTAAAAGATAAATACGGGGAAAAACTAGTAGCAGAGGGAGCTCCATACAAGCAGGCGGATCCATTTGATTACGGAGGGGGTCATGTTAATCCGAACAAAGCCTCAAATCCTGGTCTCATTTTCGACATGGGAATCTCAGATCATGTGTCCTTCCTTTGCTCCATGGGCTACAATGACTCCTCAATCAGCCTAATGACAAAGCATCACACCAAATGTGGCAAGTTATCGTCCAAATTGTTGCAAGAAACCTCAACCTTCCTTCCATTTCCATTCCACGACTAATGAACAACATGACAGTATCAAGAACAGTGACCAACGTCGGTGCAGTAAATTCCACCTACAAATCCCGCGTTAAGGCTCCTCCAGGCGTTTCCGTGAAGGTTAAACCCTCCATTTTATCATTCAATTCCGAAGTGAAGAAGTTGAAGTTCGACGTAGTCTTTCGTTCTAAACTTCGACTGCAGGGGACATACTCGTTCGGAAGCCTTTCGTGGGTGGATGGGATTCATGTAGTAAGAATTCCATTGATTGTTCGAACTGTCATTGACAATTATTATTCCAATTCATGAGTTTTGAATGTTGAAGTGATCCGTCACTTGGCAGTTGTTGTTGTTGGAATCTTCTTGTTCACAATTAATTAGTTCGTTAACCGGTTCAACAGGGCCGGCAACTGTCTTACTCTGGTCACGTGCTGAACACGTGACGGCAGTCCGCTGACCGTTATTATGCATTGACTTTGTAGTCTCTAGTCAAGATATTTTGTTTGCAAGGCTTAACGGGTCAATGGGCTCGGTCAAATCGCACCCAGGTTGGGCCAGATTGCGTGAACCACAACGCCCGGGCTCGTACCACCGTCCACGTGGATGGATATGGTGCGATGGTGGCCAGCTCCGGAAAGCAGCCCACGTGGAGAAATCAAATGGACATTAGGTGTGGTGTTGGTTCAAGTAGGTGAAATGTGACCATGGGCCATGGCCACTAGGTCAATCTGTGTAACGTTAGTGCAAAGAAAACGACTTTATGAATTAGATTAACTGAAAATCAAACTTTAATATGTGTACATGTGGTTGTTTTCCTAATAGAAGTGACTAATGAGGCTCCGCGACACCCATTAAAAATTAAAACATTACTAGTTTAAGATTCAAATGTGTGATAGTAAGTCGTAGTGGATACATAATATTTTAATATTTGAGTCAAACTAAGTGGACCTCACCTTTTACTAAATGCACTCTATCCATTTTGCATGACACTCTAAATTTAAATTTCAATTTTTGCATCTCACATTTTTATCAAAATACCATTTCATTCGAATCGAAGTACTCAACTCCAAAACTTTAGTTGAGACACCTACGTTAGGTTCAACGATAAGTAATCGAGACCTATCCGCTAGGCTCGGCATTATCTAATCGACCGCTCTTTGGTGAGATTTAGTTAACAACTGCTGACTTAAAGGTTCGGTGAGTTTCGACCGACTCTCCAATTAAAGGTTCGGCAAGCTATGACTGACTTTCCAACTAGAGGTTCGGTGAGCTCCGACTGACTCTCCAATAAGAGATTCGAATCTTCGATGCCGAACCACTCGATGATGCTTACAAATCACAAAGAAAAGAGTGTGGGGTGCACTTAAAAATTGTAATGGGTGCACTAATCACAGTGAAGGGCATAAAGGTTATTTTGTAGTAGAATTGACTTTTTTTGTTGTGCCCTGAGCCGGGCTCTAATATTTTAAACTATATAATTGTCACAATGTGAAAAATATCTATTTATGAATTTGGACGAATTAAGCGGCTGCTCAATTAATTAGATTCATTTGCTTTTGCTGCAGCGGGAGTTGGCCAAATTGACAAATTAAGCATAGTGGTTTTGGCTCTGTTTCTAGTAGTGGGTTGGGCACCTCGCACCTAGCACTACATGTATATATATCTTACAAAATTGTATAATAATATATATTTTTCACTGTAAAATTGATGAAGAGTACTATACGAAATCAAAACAACACAACCTTAATTTCAAATTAGTTAAAATCACTTATAAAAGTACTATATAAACCTGAGTAATTAAATGTCTCTTAGATTATTAAAGTAAGTTCAAATCCCTCTTCTTGAAAGAAAATTAAAAGTTCTTTAGTCTCTTTTTTTACACATTTAAGAGATATAAATATGTGATAGTAAGTCCTCTCACAGTATTAAAGGCATCAGACTCAATAATGAAGTTGCTTATAAAATAACAAGCTCTTGCCATGTCGATAATCCCAAAAATTCTGGGAAGCAGCTCGTATGTAATGTATTGCCATCGATGTACGTAATATTGATATAGAGAGCTCAAAGAAATCGATTTTGTTTGGTAAAAAAAAAAAGTAAATGATTGTACAATAAAAACAACTCTGATACCAACACGTAGGAGGTGATCATGGGACCGACTCCTATACGACGAGCACATAGGGGTGGAGGTGGAGGTGGGGTGGAGTTTATCAATCAAAAAATCTATTTGTACTCTTAGAATTTGGAATGATAAGAAGTTTTTAAAATTTTTATAAATTTTAAACAGCCTTTTATTTGTTTAATTCTCGTGTATATTAATCACTAATTAGTATAAAAAAAGAAATTTTAACTTGCAGCCATTCGAAATCACCAAATAAAAATGAAAATTTTAACTTTTAACTTTAACACCAAGCTTTTCCAATTCCTATATAATTTGATTGCTTGAATATTGTTATATAATATGCCACCTAATTCCTATAAAAAATATACTACCTATTCAAAACATCTTAATCATATTTACCGAACTTGGGAACTCGTCCGATAAAATTCTAGTAAAACCACATCGATTCGACGTCGTGGGTGCATTCTTCATCTTTCTTAGTGTCGATTTTGAGTTTTTTTAGAGTTTCTTTCTTCTTTGAGTTGTATTGTTTTGTGGTTTTGTTGTTGGGTTTAGAGCTTCGATTTGGAGCTTAAATCTTGTATTTTTGGTGCAAAGTTTCGATGGAATCGAAAATATCAAACGATTCCGAGCAAAACCAACAATTTTTTTTCATTTCATGTATTTTAAAAAGTCCTGAATTTTTTTTGTCTGTTCTTGTTGTCCGCAGGTGTCGAACACACACGGGCAACGCATCTAAAGAGGTTTTGACTAGATCCCTCCGTCGGCCACTGAGACAAAAAACTCTTCACAATCTCGGTCGGAGTCGGCTGATAACTCTTTAGAGGTATCAGTCTTGTGCGATCGAACCCCGCGAGCGACCCTTCTTCACTTCTAGGACACAGTGTGACCACATTCGACATTGTTCAACAAAAAAAAACACTCATACGACACTCGGTGACCTAATACAAGTGCTCTACTAAAATTGAGAAACAGAGAGGATTGAAATGTGTTGGGTTGAGGGTGAGGATGATGAGGTGAGCAAATGTATTTTTGAAATTTTGAGAAAAAAAATTGGGGTTAGTGTGACGACCCTCCCCGACCTAGGGTCAGGTTTCCCAGCCCAAACCACTACTTTGACTCGATACTTGAACCAAGCCTAAATAACAGTCTGGCACGACTCTCAAATAAACATGCAGAATACACATTGGCTAAACAAATGATATAGTAATTCCGGAATAAATATAAAAAGATATCCTTAAGCCAATAAATTTAAGTTCATAAGAACATCAATGAAAATATACATGAGTTCGTATTCATTTAAACTAAACAAGGTTTATTAAGACTCCCAAGTGGATCAACTAAAGGTAAGTAGGTTTCAAACTACCCAAAGACTTATTTTAATTACAACCCAAGTTTAATAGTTTCAAAATCGAATATACATAATATATATCAACTCAATGCTCACATCAAGTGAATACTTCAAGTTCGCCTCTTCCTTGTCTCAATCTACTGCACTCGTTAATAGACCTGTACTGTAAGTGGGGTGAGCTAAAAGAACCAACAAAGTCCAATAAGAGCAGAACCAAACTCAAATATCAAATATGCAAGTAATACCTATAAAGCTAAATAAAGCTAGCATGCATTTGAAATCAAGATAAGTATTGACAATTTGTAGCATGGTAGCAATTTCTCTAAAGTGTAAGCTTTTCATATTCCATAAAGCATTTTAAACAATGATAAAGAACTCAAAAGTTGTAAAGCATAAGAGTTTAGCATGCATAAGGGTTACAAAAGAGATACATAGGAAGTAATAATATAAATGCAAGTCCATTGTTTCATTTGTCATTGCCTTCCCTTGATGACCAATAATAAAAAATATAATAAATGTGAGTGGGTGACTTGATTCCACCGTGTGTCCACGGCTCCTCAAGAGGCCTGGGTGACTTAGTTCTATTGTGCATCCTCAACTCCCCAAGAAGCCCTTGCAATGGGTGACTTAGTTCCACCATTAGCTACGGCTCCCTAAAAGACCCTTAAGCATGTAAGGTGACTTGTGAAGGTCACCCAAGAGGGGGGGTGAATTGGGTTACCGAGTGATTATCGCCTTTTTAAAACTTTATGTGTAAATAACAATAATAATGCATGCACCAATGATAAATATCAATGCTATGCAATCAAGAAGGGGGTAAAAGAGATGGAAATAAGACACGTGATTTATGGTGGTTCAATCCAACCGATCTGCATCCACTACCTAACCTCCCCGGTTAGGATTTTCAAGCTCCACTTATATTATCAATAAGTGTTACACCCTAAGCCAACTAGCTTAGTGAATGCCTAGTCTCAACTAGGTCTTTTACACGATGCCTTATCGCAATAAGGTCTTATACAACCACCTAGCCGCAACTAGGATTTCCCACCTAGACCCACCTAGGTCTTTTCTGTGACGGCCCCAATTTCCCCGTGCAATTGGGTACGCCCGGCCTAGACCCGTTCAAGCCCCGAATTATCACTCGGCAACCTGACGAGCCTAGTCAGCCTCATATTTACTCAATTTAGCAGTTTATGAAAGAGTTATTGCATTTATACACAGCGGAAGACTAAAACATTCATAATAAAGGGAAATAACTCCATCAAAGGAAAATTAGGAATTCTATAAATGTGAAAAACCCCGGGTATGCATGTACAATTCGATAGGTATATATACATGATACCAGTCTCATAAAAGATATACCAAGTTCAATAATCTCAACAAAATAGGTATAAAACGATATACACCTCAGCAAAATAAAATGTAATCACCTAAAGTCTCTCAGATATCCTGCAACTCCTCAAAGTATATCGCTAGGCGAGCCCCCTTGCCCTTCTTTGCTCTCCACTCTATCTCGCACCCACCGTCACAAACTAGACGGTGAGTAGCTCGAATAAAATTGCTAGTAGTACCGAGAAGAATGTAATGTGATAATTTATGATTATAACAAGAAAAAGCGATCTAAGTATCATGCGGAAAAGAAATATTTGGAAAGTAAATAAATCAAATGCATGATAAAGAGACCGAAAGATAAACAATCGATATTTTGCATGTTCTAAGATTCAAAGGAGGCCCATGAGTGGTCTATTTCACAAGCAATACGGAAAAGATCTCGCAAGATCTCCCAGGGCAATGTCGCAACACTAGCGCAAGCGTGAAATCGAGAGGCATCGCAACACCTCTCGAATCCAAGTACCCAAGTACACACATCACTAGGGGTGGTCGGTTACCCCGCAGAGGGCACCCTCGTTGTCCCAGCTAGTGCGGGACCACATGATACCTTCGAGACACACACTCATGCCAAGAACATACAATCAAGGAAAAGGAATGGAATATCAAGCAAAGGATCAATGCAACAATAGCAATAAATAGAAGATGTATAAATCACATGTTATTTTCTTACTGGTCTACTAACGTACATACACACAATGCATGCATGTACTTACCTGTCTATTCGCGACTCGGTATCACTCAGAAACTCTAACGCGTTTCCCCACAAGTTCTCAACAACCTGATAAAGTTTTGGAATCCCGAATATTAGTTTAAGGTTTGCATTCATTCTTTATGTTGTGCCTATTGTATTAGGCTTTGATTGTAATGTGTATTGGATGTGTTGGGTCCTCACTATATTGTGTGTTGAACCTTTATTACAAATCCATATTCATTTTATATAAATGTCTGTACTTAAAAAAAATCTTGTTTACTTACTCTTAAATCTATAATAATGTTCATTATGGTCACACACACACAATTGATGTGTACACCCCACTGGTGTGCACACGAAGACTTCACACACCCATTTGTCTTGTGCACACATACCCCATTTGGTGTGTGCACCTCACTGATGATTTACCATGTTCAATGCATTAGTATATTATTTTATTCTTAAAACCATGCTATTTACACATTTTCATTATGCATATCATATAAAAAAGCTGTTGTGTACACCCCAATGTGGTGTACACATACGGTGTTGTGTACACCCCATTTGTGGTGTACACACCCATCGTTGTGTACACCCCATTGTGGTGTACACACATTGCACATCTCTTGCACCTAATTCATACCGAAACAGCCACATACTCATTGTTATGTAAATTGACACTCGCACACATACATCTCATGAAAATAATCTCACTAAAGTGCACACACCCACACCCCAACTGGGGTGTGCACACACACACACCTGTACGCACCCCACTCCTATAGGACAGCCACCCCACACCATTACACACTTCATAGTTTCCATCCACAACGTTATAATACAACTGCTCAATTCATCAAAACGTCACTCACCTAGAACTGTTGTGTACACCACTGTGGTGTACACACACACTATTGTGTACACCCCACTGTGGTGTGCACACAGTGGTATGTACACCCCTCCATCCCCACACAACAAAACAACCCAACAACCGTCACACACATGCACCAAAATGACTCACATACACTTCACAACCAAAACCGTCACTCATCTACACCTACAAACAACCCCACCTGGGGTCACCTCCGCCGCGGGGTCGCCGGAGGATGACCTCCGATCAACACTATCCAAACCCCGGCGACAGTCACCCTAACGGTGGCGCTTCGACCCAAAACAGTTGCAACAACACCACATGAAATCATACAACAGTGAGGAGAAACACAAGAAAGAGAGTGAACTGTCGAGAGGGAAAGGAGGGAGAGATGGAGACTCACCTAGGCCTCTCCGGTGAGTGTTGGGGGCTCCGGCGCCGTAGTGGGTGGTGGTGATAACGGTCCAGTTGGGGGCAAACGGACCGCCACGGTGGAGGCCGAAATAAGTGAGGGATAGTGCAAACAGAGAGAGGAGGGAAAAGAGAGGTGGAAGAAGCTCACCTAGGCGCCTCCGGTGGGTGGTGGAGATGAGATGCGTAGAGGGTGACGGTGGTGACAGCCCCAAGAGAGGAGGAGAATGCACGGCCGAGAGGAGAGGGAGATCACGTGAGGTAGAGAGGGAGAGGGAGAAAGAGATCGGAGAGAAAGAGAGGAGGAGCTCACCTCATCGGGGTCCGTGACGCCGGCGGGAGGCGACGGCAGTGACGAGAATGGTGGGAGTGAACAGTGACGGTGGTGGTTGTTGGAGATGATGAATAGTGCACATTAGGGTTTTAGGGTTTCATTTGTTTTTATACATGTGACTTAAGGTGAAATGACCCATTTGCCCTTACACTCTCACTTGTCAAACCTTTGGCCAGCTACCCTTATGGGTCATTTGGCTTATCCCTTTAATCTAACACATGTGCACCTCTCTATGCCCATCCAATGGTCCTCCTCACTCACTTGTGTCACTTTAACAATCCTATCCATATTAACATACTAAATTAACCCCATTAATTCTATTAAATTATCAATAAGGCTACACAAATTTCTCGCCTACTCGGTGCACCGTGCCCCGCGTCCGACACGCTTCTCGAGGCGGTCCCACCCTTGGGATTTGAATAAATTCCCTTATGCTTATGTTATACTTTATTGTAAAAATTTATTTTCCTCAACTTAGATCATGTTTTTCATTTGGCTTTGTTTATTAATAAATTCACTAAAATGGTTCCCGAAAACCCCATTTAACTAAGCGACGCCTCACTCAATTAAAAATATAGCCCGAACGGCTCGAGACCCGTAAATTACTAATATACTAATACATGCATTACCATCCACAAATAACCAAATTTTTGGGTCGTTACATTTTCCCACCTAGCCGCAACTAGGATATATGCCGTAACGGCCCAATTTTCAATAGCCGTTACTGGTAACGTCGGTGCGGACGTGGAATGGCTGCAAGGACCTACGAACATCCCTAGTGAAGACGAAATTTAAGCCGAGGGAAATTAATACACACATAAAATGAATTTTAATGTGACAAAAATAGTAAATTGGTGGGCGCCTAGTGACGCGCGGGGTCGTGGTCGACACGCGTGGGTGGTAGTGTAGTGTGCACGCCGAGTACGCTCGTCGGCGCGCACAACGAAATTGTAGGCGCGAAAATATAGCGAATATATATATATATATTTATATATATATATATGTATATAAGTAATTTAAAATATATATATATATATAAATATATATTAAAATCGAGAAAAGAATAAAAAAATTGTGAAATGACCAAAAAGGGCATTTGATGATGAAGAATGAGGATAAGAATGCGGGGGTAAAATGGTCATTTCACCCCCAAAATTGTTGATAACCACCACCGACACCCATTTTCCCCATTTTCGATCAATCGAAAGTGAAGAGAGAAGAGAAGCGAGAGGAGAGAAGCGAGGAGGAGAAGGAGAGGCGACGAGCTCGTGAGGAGTCGAGGAGATCAAGGTGAGTTTGTGGCTTATGGTTGTTGTGCGTTGTGTGGTGTGGTGGTGAGCTCGGCCATGGCGGAGCCATGGCCGAGAATTGGAATTTGTCGAGGAGGAAGACGACGTGTGGTCTTCTCATTCTCTTAATTTCATTGGAGAGAAAGAAAAGAGAAGAAGGAAAGAAGATCAATAGAGAAAAAAAAAAAAAAAAAAAAAAAAAATTGAGAAAAAAAAAAAAAAAAAAAAAAAAAGAGGCGCACGGCGCACGGCGCTCTTTGTGAAGAAGATGAAGGGCCGGTTCGGCCCTGAACCAAGGCCGGTTCGGCCCTGAACCGTCTGGTTCGGCCGAACCGCCCTTAAAAAAAAAAAAAAAGAGAGAGAAAATAAAGAAAAATGGAAAAGAAAATCCAGAAAAATAGGAAAAATTATGGAAAAATTCAGAAAAATCCAGAAAAATATGAGAAATTAGAAAAATGGTTCATAACTGAGTTTTGGGATTTTCTCGGAAATGTTGGCGAGACATAGTCGGGGTTTTAGCCTCGAAAAACGTAAAAATTGATATAATATATCAAATTGAAGCTAATTTAATGACAAATGATCTATTAGGTATAATTCGGGTGGTAATTTTGATTTGTTGGGCATTTATTCAAGCTGGACTGGATAATTGGAGTGCGGTATAGGTGCGTAAACCCCAACAGAAACACATTTGAGTATTTAATTCTTTAAAATTCTTGCGTTTATTATTCTTGAAATTCATATTCATTGTGATCATGTGTTGGTCGGGTTATTGGTTGGTGTTGGATTTGTTTTTACTATCGAAGTTTATTCGGGACGATGGTGGCACGTGATCAAGCATGCTAGATTGTAGCACGTGTACTTGCGCCGCCGGTGGATTGTGATCCGAGCGCGCGGGCAGGTGCACGTGTTCGGTGGGTTTGTGATTTGTTAGGCCACCGTTAGTAGTTCGGATGTGGTTTAGACTTGATGTGCTCGGTCGGGGTCATCCGAATCTACGAAGTATGATCTAGTATGTGAGATTGCATTCTACTTTTGTCTGGTTTTATCGTAATTGTTGTGGAGCATATTGTTGGCATTATGATTATTCGTTGATCATCTTGCATGCTTGTTACCTACACATGCAGGGTTTTATGGCTGCCCATACTCTTTGCATGTGTAGCTAACGTTAATTATTGGCTTCTGAATCTGTTATTATTTGCTCGATACCAAAATGTGGCGGCCCCAATTTCCACATCGTCCGCCACGGAGGCCTGTGGCCCACAACCGCCCATGTCACCGCCTTTTGTGTCCCACGCCCAATTATCCATTATTAATCAATTTTCGGTTAACTTTGATGTTATGAGTTAACTTTATTTCCTTTAATATCATATAACCTCAAATTACGCGCGCGGAATATTTACTAACCACATAAAGATTTATCATGTAAATTATGAGCATAATGCCTAAGTGGAAACCATACCAAATGTAAATCCTATACATATCATCCAAGATCCTCAAAATATCAAAATATATGCAACCCATCTCTCAAATCCCAAACCCAAGATAAATCAAATAAATACATACAACCAACTAGGCATATAAGAGGAGTAGTCTCCGTCTTCGATCATGACGATAATCTTTAAGTGTCTCCTTGCCTCCTTCACATATCAAATCCTGCACTCAAATCACCCAACACATACGGTGACGAGTCCATGCGGTATCAGAGCTTAGGTTTAAGGAACCCAGGGAGTGATGTGTAGGTTATGGTTACCTCTGATACCGCCACATTTTGGTATCAGAGCTTAGGTTTAAAGAATCTAAATTGAGGAACCCAGGGAATGAAGTGTGGGTTATGGTTACCTCTGATACCGCCACATTTTGGTATCAGAGCAGGTCGATATGACCTAGATTTGAGAAACCTAAGGAGATGAGGTCTGGGCTATTATTTACTCTGATACCGCCACATTTTGGTATCAGAGCTTAGGCTCGGTTAGGAGATTTAATAAGAGTATAAATTTAATGAATAAATCTTAGATGTGGAAACCACCAGTGAATGATTAGAGAATTAGTTGGGAAGTGATGCGAGGCGGGTAAATTTAGGAAGTTACATATACGTATGTTTTGATTGTGTATTACATATTATACACGTATATACTGAGTCTGGTCCGACGCACGTTTTGCGGTGCAATTTATGATGGACGGACATGACTCCTACTACTCCGCCCGACTACTCGGCGGGAGGTTGGGGAGACTAGTGACCATACCACTAGTGAGATAGCTGAATTGCGAGACATATTTCTTTGCAGAGCGAGGAGCAATCGGATCATCGTACACCCGAGAGATGATTTGCGGTTGGATCATGATTTCGGTGACGATCGTGATTCGAGGGATGCTCGATACGACTATGATGACGGGCGAGATAGATTGGAGTCGCGAGGACGACCGGGACCGGACTAATGATCAATTCAATAATGACGATCGCCGGGTGGTACATGATATTGTACTTATACCGATACAAAGAACAGCAGACAGTTGTACAGAAAGAATCGGGATCGAGGGACCGGAGTTGGGGTCGAGATCCAGGTCGTCGTCTACGGAGGACGTGACAAACGCAGATGTTATAAATGCGGTCAGAGAGGACACATCGGAGTGGATTGTCGGAGAGCTTCTTCAGCATCAGAGATACCACCAGCTGATGAGAGAGTTTATGAAGTGACACATCCTGTCAGAGTGACGACACGACAACATGATTAGGGTACGTCGTTGGTGTACATTTTCATTAGTCTTATTTTTCATGCATTCGTTGCATATAATTTGGTTAGTTTATTTTTAAGCCGGCGTGTTTTAGTTGATGTGTTCACTAGGGTTATGGCGAGACTAGTTAATGTGTTCACTAGGGATATTGTGAGATTGGTAGATGTGTTCACCAGGAGGTGGTTGTGAAACTGGTTGATTAGTTCACCAGGAGGTTGTGAAACTGGTAGATGTGTTCACCAGGAGATTGTGAAACTGGTTGATCAGTTCACCAGGAGTCCATTTACAACTGGTTGTTGTGGGATTGGTTGATGTGGTTCACCAGGGACTGGTCGATGTGTTCACCAGGGACTGGTTGATATGGACTGGTTGATGAGTTCACCAGGGATTGATTTGTACACCAGGAGTGAGTGGACAACTGGTTGATCGGTTCACCAGTGGCAGATTGATTTTTCTTCACCTAGGTTGAGGTTGATTTATTTACCAAAGTTAGAGGTTGAATAGTTCATCAAAAGTGTTAGTAGAATAGTGATTGATTAGGTTGGCTACATTTGTTTAGGTTGGTTGACCTGATAGGATATTGTATCTACATTGCAGTTCTCTGAGATGAGATATTAGTTATCTCAAATTTCGGGACGAAATTTCAAATTAGTTGGGAAGAATTGTAACGGCCCAATTTTCAATAGCCGTTATCGGTAACGTCAGTGCGGACGTGGAATGGCCGCAAGGACCTACGAACATCCCTAAAGTGAAGACGAAATTTAAGCCGAGGAAATTAATACACACATAAAATGAATTTTAATGTGACAAAAATAGTAAATTGGTGGGCGCCTAGTGACGCGCGGGGTCGTGGGACGACACGCGTGGGTGGTAGTGTAGTGTGCACGCCCGAGTACGTTCGTCGCGCGCTTGCACAACGAAATTGTAGGCGCGAAAATATAGCGAATATATATATATATTTATATATATATATATGTATATAAGTAATTTAAAATATATATATATATATAAATATATATTAAAATCAGAAAAGAATAAAAAAATTGTGAAATGACCAAAAAGGGCATTTGATGATGAAGAATGAGGATAAGAATGCAGGGGTAAAATGGTCATTTCACCCCCAAAATTGTTGATAACCACCACCGACACCCATTTTCCCCATTTTCGATCAATCGAAAGTGAAGAGAGAAGAGAAGCGAGAGGAGAGAAGCGAGGAGGGAGAAGGAGAGGCGACGAGCTCGTGAGGAGTCGAGGAGATCAAGGTGAGTTTGTGGCTTATGGTTGTTGTGCGTTGTGTGGTGTGGTGGTGAGCTCGGCCATGGCGGAGCCATGGCCGAGAATTGGAATTTGTCGAGGAGGAAGACGACGTGTGGTCTTCTCATTCTCTTAATTTCATTGGAGAGAAAGAAAAGAGAAGAAGGAAAGAAGATCAATAGAGAAAAAAAAAAAAAAAAGAAAAAAAAATTGAGAAAAAAAAAAAAAAAAAAAAAAAAAAAACAGAGGCGCACACGCTCTCTGTTGTGAAGAAGATGAAGGGCCGGTTCGGCCCTGAACCGGGCAGTTCGGCCCTGAACCGGTCTGGTTCGGCCGAACCGCCCTTAAAAACAAAAAAAAGAGAGAGAAAATAAAGAAAAATGGAAAAGAAAATCCAGAAAAATAGGAAAAATTATGGAAAAATTCAGAAAAATCCAGAAAAATATGAGAAATTAGAAAAATGGTTCATAACTGAGTTTTGGGATTTTCTCGGAAATGTTGGCGAGACATAGTCGGGGTTTTAGCCTCGAAAAATGTAAAAATTGATATAATATATCAAATTGAAGCTAATTTAATGACAAATGATCTTAGGTATAATTCGGGTGGTAATTTTGATTTGTTGGGCATTTATTCAAGCTGGACTGGATAATTGGAGTGCGGTATAGGTGCGTAAACCCCAACAGAAACACATTTGAGTATTTAATTCTTTAAAATTCTTGCGTTTATTATTCTTGAAATTCATATTCATTGTGATCATGTGTTGGTCGGGTTATTGGTTGGTGTTGGATTTGTTTTTACTATCGAAGTTTATTCGGGACGATGGTGGCACGTGATCAAGCATGCTAGATTGTAGCACGTGTACTTGCGCTGCGCACGGTGGATTGTGATCCGAGCGCAGGGTGCACGTGTTCGGTGGGTTTGTGATTTGTTAGGTCCTGTCACCGTTAGTAGTTCGGATGTGGTTTAGACTTGATGTGCTCAGTCGGGGTCATCCGAATCTACGAAGTATGATCTAGTATGTGAGATTGCATTCTACTTTTGTCTGGTTTTATCGTAATTGTTGTGGAGCATATTGTTGGCATTATGATTATTCGTTGATCATCTTGCATGCTTGTTACCTACACATGCGAGGGTTTTATGGTCGCCCATACTCTTTGCATGTGTAGCTAACGTTAATTATTGGCTTCGAATCTGTTATTATTTACTCGATGGTTTTCTTTGGGAGTTTACTCTTTGGACTCGTCATCAGTATGTGTTGGGTGATTTGAGTGCAGGATTTGATATGTGAAGGAGGCAAGGAGACACTTAAAGATTATCTGATGAAGACGGAGACTACTCCTCTTATATGCCTAGTTGGTTGTATGTATTTATTTGATTTATCTTTGGGTTTGGGATTTGAGAGATGGGTTGCATATATTTTGATATTTTGAGGATCTTGGATGATATGTATAGGATTTACATTTGGTATGGTTTCCACTTAGGCATTATGCTCATAATTTACATGATAAATCTTTATGTGGTTAGTAAATATTCCATTGCGTAATTTGAGGTTATATGATATTAAAGGAAATAAAGTTAACTCATAACATCAAAGTTAACCGAAAATTGATTAATAATGGATAATGCGTGGGACACAGCTGGCGGTGACATGGGCAGTTGTGGGCCCGCGTGGCCTCCCGTGGCGGACCAATGTGGAAATTGGGGCCGCCACATATGCCTAGCCTCAACTAGGTCTTCCCTCTCGACTTAGATCCCACTAAGTCTTACAGTTAAGATTTGAATAATATAATGAAATTGTGCTTTACAAGATAAAGCGGCATAAGTTGTTCTCCTCTCACAAGGCAAATATAATCCTAATATGAATCAATGCAAGTGAGACTTTGCCAATTGAGATGCCTTGTATATTTAAGTTTTTATAGGCTAACTCTCAATATTGAAACCAATTAAGAAGAGTATAGATTAAGCTCAACTTGGTTCCAATAAATGGCTAATTGATGCACAAATAAAAAATGCAATTTTAAGTTCAAATTGTGCAATCAAAACCTCGGATCACAAACAAGTTTAGATTAAGAACAAGACCCTTGTAAATGTGTTGTTAAACCAAACACAAGCTTGAAACCACAAAATCAAGTATAGATTAAGCACAAGTGATTCAAGTCAATTAATATGGTGCACGATTAGAAAATCACTATTAAGTTCGAACAAATGCACTCAATATTTTGGGTTTATGGAAAATCAAGTTTAAGTGCAAAAACCCTTTAAGTTGTGTTTTACACACACTTCAATGAAACCAACAACAATACATATAGATTAAGCTCAATGTACTTTCTCTAATTTCATGCACTTTGAAAATCAAGTTTAAGTGCAAATTAGTCTTAGGATTTATGATATCAAGATTAAGCTCAAAATCCAAAGACAACTATACTCAAGAACACCACATATGATTTCCAAACAATACTCCAAACAAAAAATATAGATTAAGCCCAAAAAGAGTAGGAAATCAAGAAATCTTACAACCTCAAGTGTGAAATCCGAAAATCAGTTTTGAACAAGAGTTGTAAGCCTTAGAACACTTCCTTTGACCTCACTTGATGTGCATAAGTTCAGCTCCAACAATCCCCAAGTGAGTGTGTATGTTGGATATTTTCTTTTCTTGCTAAAACATGAATTTAGACACTTTGTGTGTGTTTTTTGAGCAAGAGAAGTCCCATTTGTGTTTGTTCTATATACTTATAGACTAGTTTATGACCGTTGTATAGGATCTAAGGGCTGAGATTCCATCAAAAATTCAAATTAAAGTGAATTTTTCAGCTTTATAAAAAAGCTGTCATGAGTGAAATTAGCGCGCTAATTTTCTGACCTAGCGTGCTAATTCTGCAATTAGCGTGCTAATAAAAATATTAGTGCGCTAATAGTCAGGGGCCTCAAAATAATATTTTTGACCATAGAGTTAATGACCCTTTATCACATCCGTGACCCTACTAAACCTCATATAACATGTCATACATGTTTATTATGGGTCATATAGCCTATTTGGATGGTCCGAATATTTTTACAAATCTCGAAAATGGAAAATCCCGATTCCATTACATACATAGGGGCTTTTCTGCAAATATTTTTAATGTTAATCCAAAAGCCGTCTAAACACATATCGGTGCATTCAAAATCGATTCTAATTATTCATACACTTCAAATACATGTTATAAAACACATTTGTATGATTTAAAACATTTTGAAACTCGCGGAATTAAAAATCTCGAAATACAAGACTTTAAGTAATTGAAACTCCAAAAATAATGAAATGCATGATTCTAATGCATTTGGCT
Organism: Stephania japonica; assembly: GCA_039657345.1. Lineage (NCBI taxonomy): Eukaryota > Viridiplantae > Streptophyta > Magnoliopsida > Ranunculales > Menispermaceae > Stephania > Stephania japonica. The sequence continues at coordinate 7,180,029 of CM077559.1, read as the reverse complement.
TATGGAATTGAACTCTTATACCTTACAAATGATGTACATAACTCCATACATGCTATACGGTGTCTTTCTTTGTCTTAAACACTTCTTGAGCTTTTCCACTTTCTTTTCTTCCACTTCTTTTGAACTTGTGGAGTTTAGCTTCATTTGAACTTTTGAGTCTAACTAAGTTTGTTGTGTTGAAATACTTGACAAACTTGTTAGTACCATTTCACATTATTTGTTGACATCAAAATATCGGGTGAAGTGTATGTATGAAAACACTTAGTCCAACAACTTGGTTCCACCATATGTTTATGGCTCCTCAAGAGGCTTTACATGAAGTCAAACAAGTTAGGCAACAACCCCATCCCAAGTCCTAGTTAAAATCGTGATTCTAAATATACTAGTAGCAATCCACATTTGATAGATAAGTGGAGCTCTTCATTTACCTGAACTCGTCACAAATCCTAATCTTGATCCTTTCACGCTCATAGCCCGACGTGAACCTTCGCGCGAAACTTTTTTGATCTATTTGACTTTTCAAAACTCCATTCTCACCATTCCAAGCTGTCCTCCCTTAATCTCCTATCACTTTCCAAATAGTGTAGAACAACAAATGGTAGCTAGGTTTACTCAACCTCTCATTTTATAGAATATGGTTAGGTTAGGTTGTATACAACCTTTGTGTTGAAGACTAAAGTGCTCTCCCACTTGTGCTATAATTCCAACTCCCTATTTAATATATTTTGGGCCGTTTTCATTAGTTTAACTTACCTTTTTGACCAGGAAAGTTTCTACAAATCTTTCTCTAATTAATGAGATTTCATAAATTTAGAGAACATGCCCCTTTTTACTAAGAAAGTTTCCACAAATCTTTTCCTAATTAATATGATCTAATTAATTTAGAGATCTCACCCTTTTTGACCAATAAAGTTTCCACAAATCTTTCTCTAACTAATGAGATCTCATAAATCAAGAGATCTCGCCTCCAAATATAACTTTCTTCATGTTTAAGAAAAGTTTTTCATATTTTATTCTTGGGTGAGTTTCCTTAATGGGAGCGGGCGTACATTCAAAAGTAGGGTACAAATAACAAAACGTGGGGTCGAATAATATACCAAATTTATGGAGGCCTCTACTAAAATACATTGTTGAATGTTCGGATAATTAACATTTAGATACGTGTACTCATTGTAAACTATACATGTTCAAAGCATTTTAGGGGGTTGTTCCATTGATTAAGGTAAGGAGGGGGGCATTAGATTGATTTTCTCTGTAGAAGGGGATACGGGTACTACATATAGACCCCTTGCCCAAGCCTTACCTCAGTCCCTTGTAGCGCAACAATGACTTTTTTTTTTATTTAAGTAGAAATCGAGCCACGATCTCTCAAGGTTTTACTGTTTTTGGTAAGTGATGTCTTTATCATATCATCTATGAAGCTTTAACAGCACAATAATTATTTATCGGTGGATAATTAGAGTCATGACAATGTACCCCAAAAAAAAAATACGACTTAAATTGAACCAAGGCTTTGGTCAACTCATAAAATTCTCATTTTGGAGGCAAAACTATTCGACCATTCAAACTTATACTAGTATTTATTTTATTTTCGAATATGACATGGATATAAGCCCCAGAAATGCACACAAGTTAAGAAAACTCACGCAGTGCAAATGATACTATTGATTAGAGATTTTATTTGTTTCTGTTCAACAGGATGAAGACACGTGTAAGGATAGATCTTCATGTGAGCGGCCAGACTGGACCATACGTTTTCTCCATAGAAAATATACGCATCATTCTAAGTAGTAAGTTCCAATACGGAGATGAAAAGACTTTCCTTTACTTCCTCTACTACTTTTCAACTTCCCACACTACCCTCACTCTTGTTAGATATTTACATCCTAGCCCTCGAGAGGTTCGAAAATTTGGTACTTTACGCAGAGATGAGTCCAAAAAACGCTGTCTCCACTCGACAGCAAACTATCATTCCAAAAAGCAGCTCCGACAAAACAAGGAATAATAGAATCGGAATCAACGATCCTGTGCTACGCGGAGTAAACATACTACAGTGCTTACTCTGTGATCAAATCAGGGCCGTCGATCATGCGGACGGTATTACAGTTGAAACTGAAAGATCAAAGGATGAGACATGACGAGTGGCGCGCCTACCAATGCGGGTTTCGATCACGAAAAAAGAAGCGGGAGAGGTGATAAGGATGTAAAATGTGGAAGATACGAGGGTAGTTTGGTCATATCGGGAAAGAAGCGGGAAATGGAAAAGTGTCCCGTCTGTTTCGTTGGAAAATCCGTTTCGACAAAAACAAGTTAATTTGTTTTTTGGAATTTGGTTTTTGGGTGGGACGAGAATTCAAAATGTAGTGAGCCGGAGGACATGTGGTCCACCTTGCTGGCCCGCGCACGGAGACTCGGATTTGGCTTTCAACACAAACCGAAACCGTAAACAAAAATAAAAGGTAAATAATCTCAATTAGTTTAAATCGATTAATCAAGCTGTCCAATTAGTCCAAAAAGCAAAGTCATCCGGTACTTTTTTGAGACTTCACTCTTGGTTCAAGATTTTGAACTACCATCAATTTTCTCTTTTGATCGCTGGTAGTTTCAATCTTCATCTTTTCATATTTTATGTGTTCAATAAAGTACAAATTTTTTAAAATATAAGAAGATCGGATTTACTTATTGCTGTACATCTTCCTCAATGCTCATTTTTTTGATATATGCGGCTATTAGATTGGTTCTTATTTTAGTTTTATTTTTAGGTAGTCTATCTTTCCTTTGTTGGAAGTCTTAATTTTGTCTTCTCTTCATCGAAAAGTTTTAATTTTTCTTCTCTTTGTTGAGAAATTTTAGGTTTTTTTCGCTTTATTGGGAAGTATCGTTATTCGTTATGTGGCTTTTGTAAGTGTTTGTGTATTGTAATATGTTTCAACGATGTAGAGAGCAATCCATGATTGTCAAACTGTTTCAATTTCACAATCGCAGTCACAACCAAAGTAATTGAAGTTCTTTTTAACAAATAGGATTAGTGAATCAATATACTTTTTTGATTTTATGTTTGATCCTATATTGAACCATTAATGATTAATGAAACTTCGATTTTTCTAAAAAAAAAAAATTATCTCCCGTTTAAAACATCTTTAATGGTAAATATAGTTTATGGGCCTGAATTCTCAACATGGAGAGGATATTCATTCTATATGGCTCAAATAAACATTAAATTTTAAAATAGGTCTTTAATGGTAGATGTGGATTGTGGCTCAATTGATGAGGTGATATTTTTTTAATAATTTTATTAATTAAAATGTGAAAATAAAAATCTAAATGAAGTAAGTAAATATTTAAAAAGGTCTGATTATCTAACGTGATTGTTAATATGAATGTTTAGAATTGACATTCAAAATAGATAATATTTATCCACGCCAACCTAACATTCAAAATGCCCATTTTATTAGAGATGCTCCTATTTTGTTTCTAAAGACCAGAATTTTATTTATTTTTCTTCAAATTCTAAATATTATTTAAAAATTTAAAACAAAAAAATTACACAAAAATATATAAAAAAGTATAGAACGTATTATTACGTGAGGTGGCATTTCAATTTTAATGTTAAAGATCTCCGCTCGTCATATATGTACTTTTTTACGTTTATAGAATGACCTAAACTTATAACGATACATGATGAACAACAAATAGTAACTCAAAAACAATTTACGCATCAACTTCTAATAATTCTTGAAACACACATTGTCATACAAATAAGTTATGGGTTAAATTAACCTAAAAAAAAAATATGGGTTAAATATATTTATTTTTTGAAATCAATTATGGGTTGAATTTATTTTTTAAAGTGAAAAGAGGAAACGGCAAGCAAGCAAGATAAAAGTGAAATTAATGTGAGTGGTCATAAGAAGAGCGTGCATGATGTTATCCTAGTGAAATAAATATTTTGGGTGGAAAAGTAAACAAGAAATTTATAAATTAGAATAAATAAAAAGAAATAAGAATTACAAGTTGGTAAAGTAAAAAAAAAAAAAAAAGAAAGATAAAGCAGAAAGAGAGGCACTAGTTTCGCCCGCGGACGCTGCTATCAACTCACATTCAATGCCCAACCAAACCCATCCCTCTTATTATTTCATCCATTCCAACTAAACCCTCTCTCTCTCTCTCTCTATCGCTCTCTCTTCACCTCTTCCTCTCTCTCGCAATCCATCCATGGACTTCGTCGACGTTAAGGCCTTGAAAACCAGTCTCTGGTCCGAGGTGGCCCTCAAAACGACAAACCCACAAGTCATTTGCGACGATTTCTGGCTGGCCAACGGACCCAACCCCCTCTCTGGCGACGACTTGTTCGTGGAAGGCCTTCTCGACTTCTCCAACCAACACCACGAAGAACAAGAAGAGGAGGAGGAGGAGGAGGAGGAAGAAGAAGAAGACAAGGAGGAGGAGTCTCTCTCGTCTCTCTCGGTTTCCTCTTCTCAAGACGACCAAAAGAGTGGAATTTGCGTGAAAGACGAGCCCTTATCGGTCCAGGAAAGCGTCCTCGCTGTCCCTGTAAGCGATTTCTGCCTCATAAATTTCAAATTTTGGGTGTGTTTGGGGATTTGTTACTGAGTTTTCGAAAACCCTTTTTGTTTCAGGCGGACGACTTGGAGGATTTAGAGTGGCTGTCCAACTTCTGCGAGGATTCCTTCTCGGAATTCTCTCTACAACACCACCACCACGTCGCCAAAACTGAGAAAAACCCCCAAATTTCTCACCACCAAAATCCAAACCCAAACAGGGCCGAGGCCCCTGTTTCCGTCAACAGACCCTTGACCAAGTCCAAGCGAAGCAAGCGCTCCAGAGCCACGATAGGGCGTGTTTGGTCAGTCGGGCCTCTCCCCAAACCAACAACCACGACAGAGTTGTCGTCGTTGTCGTCGTGTTCGTCCTCCTCGCCCGCTTCGTCGTCTTCGACTTCCTGCGCCACGGAAGGTCAAGCGGGGGTTGACTTGGTCAGGGCGGCGGGGCCGGGGAGGAAGCAGAAGAGGAAAACAGGGCCGGAGGCGCCGCCGCGGCGGTGCAGCCATTGCGGGGTTGTGAAGACGCCGCAGTGGCGAACCGGGCCGAACGGGGCCAAGACGCTCTGCAACGCTTGCGGGGTCCGGTTCAAGTCCGGTCGGCTCTTGCCGGAGTACCGACCGGCCTGCAGCCCCACTTTTTCCAGCGCGGTTCACTCCAACAACCATCGGAAAGTCCTCGAGATGCGGCGGAAGAAGGAGATGGGCACGATCGCATCCGGTCCGGGCCCGCTCCAGAGCTTTTGACACATGTTACTGAGAGAGTAGGTGGTTAGAGAACCGGAGTCGGCCGGACCGGTCCGAGTGTAAATTTTAATGTTAGGTGATGGGTCCATAGTCTCATTTGTAACGGAAATTAATTTTAGTGGGATGGGTTCGGATTAATTAGGAGTTAGTAGTAATTAAGAAGATTAGGGTTGATTATGGTTTTTAATTGGTTCATTTGTGGTTAGTGTTTTTAGAGAGTCCTATTTATTTTAGAGAATTTTAGTGAGAGAGATAGGGAGGTGTGGTGGTGGGGCTGTGTTAGTCTGTCTTGACTGTTTGGTTTCAGGAAAGAAGTAAAGAACAGCTTTTGCTGCTTTGTTTTCTCCGTTTTTTCAATGACTTTTTTTTTTTTTGGCTCAGGCTTTGCATTGAGTGCTCTTTGAAAACCCCAAAACACACGTACACACAATGTGACGCAAAAAAAAAGTGGAGTTTATTGTCATATTTGTTTATGTTATTGTTATTGTTTAGTAGTTTTGGAAGTACTTATATTGTGAGGAGAAAAAGAAAGAGTAACGTGGAGTGATGAGTGATGGTTGTGGTGGTGGGGAATGGCATGAAACGGATCATGTGACGCTCACATGTGTGTTTGGCCAACAAAATCTAACCTAATTCTAACCTAATACAAACATGGTTTAGTTTATGTTTTTTTTTTGTCACTACATTGTCATGGCAATTGTTATATTGATATAGCTTTGAAGCACTTGGAATCAGATTTGACAGTTTTGGTCAATTTGAAATGAAAAGATTAAGAGGCTTGCTAGAGTAATTTACTTTTTAATACACATTTCGCAATGATTTTATTAGATGCCGTTCAAATCATGTTGAGATGTGTATATGCACATCTCGAGGCAAAAATAAACGGATGAGATCAGTGTCAAATGTGGGTTACTCTAACATTTTTCAAAAATTAAACCAGTTGTGGTTGGAATTGCAACCTTTAAGGTTTAACGTCTGTCGATCGGAGTTATATTTCTCGAGGAGTAGCTAATTTAAAAATATCTCGATCTAGCCACAAAATTTATCAGATCGAGTTGCTTAACGGGGTTTGAACTTTCAAAATTAAAAGTCAAATACCAATGGAGCAACGCTGAATTTGTAATTAATTGTTGATTAGAAAGAGTCATGTACATTCTTATCTCTCTTGCATTATTATTGATAGCACCTTGAGCCGTATTATTGAAATGTTGACGTAGCAGGCAGTGGTTATAGTGTGATGTGGGTCACATTTGGAGAGGTGGGTGGCCTAAATAAGGGGGTTTTTCAAAAAATAAGGTTGTTTTACTTTAAAATTCATTAGATACGGTAATTTTTTTAAAAAAAATTATAAAACTAATGTAGATAGCCTTTACTAAATGTGTTATTAAGTGTGACATGGCAGTGGGTGTGTGATGTGACAATTTCAATTATATAATATAAAATATGAAATGTATGCATACAACTTATATTTCACCTATACCTTTGCCTGTCTATTTTAAAAATACTATACATACATCAACCAAAACTATACTAAAATACATATTGGGTGTGTTTCACACTAAATCGAGACGGATATAGATAACTTAAACACTAATGTGTATTTTTGTATGTCCGTGTAGCATTCCTCAAACCTAATACCATTTTCATTGAATTCTTCTAACAATTAATTTTTGAAGTACACAATACGACAAATTTAACAAAGTCATATACAGGTCAAAACGTATCACTCATAACCCATACTTAGCATAAAACGATAAAAGTAAACAAACGTATATACTAGTAGGGAAGTCTACAGTCAGATCACAAGAAGTTTGCGAATGCCTACGCTGGTGTCCACGTCTGCAATGACGTCATGAATAACGATAATTAAAAATTAGGCCGTTACAATACAAGTAAAAGAAAAACAAATAGCAAAAAAAAACTTGAAGAAATATACAAATCCAAGAAATTACCATGACATGAAAGAAACTCATACAAATGTATGATGCAGTTCTATCGACGTCGACGTTACTCCTTCGTTAGACAAACCGGTCGTACTCTATTTTGACCTGGATTTCTCCGTGCTTGTACGTTCGGCTGAGTCTGTTGAGCTCGATGAGTCGATTGAACTTCTTCCTCGTGTTGACTTGATTCACCTCTGCTACCAGTGCTATCAAAGATAGGAGGTTGAACCATTCAGACATACTGACTTCCTGTATGTGGTTGGGTGAAATGAACATGAGGTGCCATGCCTAATAAGTGCATGAATGAGCCATCTCCACTATATGAAATATTGTAATTATAATATGGCGGAGTAAATGGACGTGGCATGTATTGAGGCAATAAACCATGCATTGAATGTGTAGGCATTCTATGGTCCATGTAGGAAAATGATGGCCCATGAGCATATAGATCAAAATGATAAGGATGAACACTCTGACGTTCTTGGTGTTGGACAAGTTGGAGGTGGTGGAGGAGAACGTCTGCTGCTCTCACCCACAGTCCGTTTCGTTGTTGTTTTTCTTCTCCTCCCTCTATTTGCTAGGCTTTAATCCTCTTCTTGTTGTTCTTCCTCTTCTTCTTGAGAAGCTTCATCATCTATTTCTGGATCAACTACATTTTCATCATTCCACATAGTAGTCCTTTGTCGTTCATCCTCATCTAAGTCGTTCATTTTCATCTAAGATTCTGATGACTTCATGTAGAGCAACAATGCCTTGATCGATCTCGTCATCAATGAACACTCGCTCCAATTGACGCGCAAATGTAGACTGATATACAAAAAAAAACGGTGTTAGTTAACAATTTTAAATATGACTCATGAGGATAACAACATTATAGTTTTAAGCTTACCAAAAATTCAAGTAGAACCCCGTCATGTCCAATGAATCGCCTGGTGATAGATCTGTACCACCTCATGTACTCTTCCTGATCATGTTCCCCTTCTTGTTCTATTGTGGCTATGTATTACCACGATTTTCCCACAACTCTATATATCTTTTATGATACACTGCCCAATTTTCTTGAGGGTGTCTTTTCAATTGGACGCGGTGCAAACGTGTGTCAAAATCACAGTGAGGTGGCACGACCTGTGTCAGTCTGAACTGTCTCATTACCCTTTCCAGTCTATACCACTCAACTATATGGAAACAAATTAAATGACACTTCGAACGCTAGCTCCCATGACTTTGAGTACAGAATTGTGGAAGTGACTCAAGGACTTCAGCGTATGGTTGCCACTCCGCAACATTCTCCCTCTGCGTGTCAAGTGCATCACGATATGATTATAAAACGTGTATGGAAGTGTAATGACCCAAATATTCTTCGACCCATTTTAAAGGTATTTTATTGATTTTATATTAAAGTATGTGAACAAATGAAATTGATACACAAAATTAATCTTAACAAGACTTGGACTAAGTGGAAATAGTTTAAATGGGCTTAACAAGGAAATTGGGCCTATAGGGGTATTTACGTCATTTGGGTTGAATTTGTGAACAACCCTACTTTAAAACACTAACTATATAAGTGTTGTTTGTAAACTCTAGTCACCCCTTTGTTGTTTTTCACAAGTTTGAGAGAGAGGAGGGAAAAAGGAAACACCCAACCAAGGTGAGGTAATCCCTTGTTTTTCTTTTCTTTCTCTTCTTTCTTGTTCTTTTTCTTCTTGTATGTTTTCTTTATTTGTGGGTCAAAGGGGGTGGCGGCTCCTAGAGGAGCCGCCGGACTGAGGAGGCGGCGCCATCAGGGCGCCGCCGAAGAAGGACAGCGGCGCCGCCGCCAGCGCGGGGTGGGCTTTGCCACCCCCATGATGCCGTGAGGAAGAAGAGGGTGGCATCAGCCACCCTACTTCTTCCATCACCACCACCACCACCGCCACCGCGGCTGGTCAGCTGCGGTGGAGGGGTCCCCAGTGCCAGCGAGCACTAGGGACCACCCTCGGATTCCGATCCGAGGGTTGGGATGGGGGAAAGCTTCCCCCACCCCGTAACGCCAGGGGCATCTACCCCTGGTTTCTTCCCCAGGGGCTGGAATGCTCCTGGCCAACCAAACAGGGACCAAATTGGTCCCTACCCAAATAATAAATAAAATAAAATAATAATAAAATAAAATAAAAATAAAATTACGATGGGCGTCGGCATTTCGACAAAGCCCGTAAATGGCACAGCACGTGGGACCTACACCATTGGGTCCCCAAATATAAATTAATAAGTAAAATACTCAACTTTAAATTGAGTAAAATTCTTATGTAGTGTTGTATGAATTGCTTAGATTCGCGAGGTGGTTCACGTCAGACCCCAAACACACGAGGAGTCGGTATAGGCATCATGGCAGGTCCAGGTAAGTGGGGAGCTTCGCTCATGCATTAAATATGGCTAGACTATTAGATAATTAAGAATTCATATTTTGAATAGAATGACTTGGGTATGGGTTGCGTCGTGATATTGGTTTGGATCTCTATTATCTATGGACTTGTGAATGCACTGTTTTGCCTTTCATGTTATTCGATGCCCCAGAATGTTGTGGAGTTCCACCGCGGGCCAATTTAGCAAGTAGTCTATATTTTGGACGCCCCAGAATGTTTGTGGTAGTTACCACCGAGGGTTTTACTTGACTATTAGAATCCATAAGGTGAACTATTTGAGGGTAAGGGTTTGGAGTTTCATCATTTGCTACTTGATTGTTCTTTGAGACGTGTAGCGGTGACGACTTGAATGAAACAACTTTTGTTTTGGTGCCATTATTTAGAGGGCGCAACGGCCATTGCGTTTCCATTAGTTCTTGTACCAACTTAAAAGTAGATGATTTGGTCACCGAATCCTTACCAATATCTAGTTCGCATTGAATGAAACAACAGACTATATTAGTATATATCTATCGCATTTCATTTAAATCTTTCATTTGACTTTATATGTATGTCATGTGTAGATTTTTATAAATGAAGAGTGGTGAATACTATCATGCATGAAATGAATGAATGTTTATCATAGGTGTTGTGAAACTTTCATGCTTTTATGTATATTATAATGAATGAATTACGATTTAAAATATTGATGCTTAGACTATATGATGTTTAGTTTGGTAATGAAAATTCTATTTATATGTTTCTTCTTAGAAAATGAATCTATGTTCATAACTATGTTGAACATGAACAATATCTATACTTGTGCCTAATCATGTGTTAATTTATATACTTATGTTTGGTTATGAATTACCTTTATTTGACTTTTACATGATGTGTTGTGAGTATGGATTTGATGTCATGTTAGAACTTGCATGAGTACTAGGTAGTACTTGCATATTTAATGTTTGAGCGAGTCTTTCCTCTTATTGAGCACCGTTGGTTCTTTAGCTTACCTCACTTTACCCCACAGGTCCATCTACCAGCGTGATAGACAAGAAAGGCAAGGGAAAGGATCTATCTTGAAGTCCCTTTACATGTGAGCCTCGTATAATATTAGTATATGGTTAATATTGATCGTTTTTGTAAACTTCGTACGTGGGTTATAACTTAAGAATGAGTTTATGAGTAGTCTTGAACTTTTATAACGTTATTATGAAGTTGTATGAGACTTTTGAATATTAAAGATGATAGATCTTATTATGATATACAAGATAATATGGTTTTATTATGATTATCTTTCACACTCTTATTACCATATATCTTGTTAGAATGATTATTCCGCAAGTTTATTTAGGTGTGCCAAGCCGTTATTTGGGCCTGGTTCAGGTATCGGGTCTAGGTGACGGTTTGAGCCGGGCGACTTGACCTTAGGTCAGGGAAGGGTCGTCACAGGAAGTCCTAGTTATCGAAAATGCAACTATCCATCTTTATACAAAACAATAAATTAGTCATAAATTAAAAAGACGCAATGAATAACTAAAAATAATATGAGAAACATTTTTATTACCGATATCCCAAAGGAACTTCATTGGGCATGTATACTCCATTACATGTTCGAGGTCGAGCTCTAGGAACAGGCATGCGTGTTGGTGGTATAAATGGAAACCTATCTCAGGCCCATAGTTGTATAAGAATTGACGCACCAGCGACCCCGTGCGAACCAGAACGAGATCTACGACACAACTCCCTGTATAAATAAGCCAAACATGCACTTCCCCAACTATACTGTCCAGCTATTTGAAGGTCTTCGAGCAACGGAAGAAACATCAAATGTACATATCGGTTCGACTTGTCAGCGAACACACAACCACCAATAAGTTGTAGAATGTACGAACGAATATAACATCGAACCATTTCCTCATTGCTGTCATCCTCTATAGGTGGCACATTTTGTTCGAGCTATGAAACAAGAACTCTATTCCCAAAAAGGTCTAGTGCATCTGGTCTTGCACCAAGTAATTTTTCACACACCTCGGGATAGTCGATATCTGTGCTTCCAGTCATATGCATACCATTAATAGGTAACCCGAGCTGAATCTCAACGTCTTGGAATGTTATCGTACACTCACCACAATGCATGTGAAACGTATGTGTCTCTGGACGCCATCTCTCAACGAAAGTGGTGGCCAAAGCCCAATCAAGTCTGAAAAATTCTACACGTGAAACCCCATAAAAGCCACTAGAACGTAGGTAAAGGATCATTCGAGAATGGTAATTCACCCGTCGATCAACGACACCCCGTCTTCTTCGCACGCGCATCGTATCATGTACCTTATAATTAAAAAATGTGTCGATATATATGTATTAAATGTTTTTGCATAAATATTAGGTACATACATGTTAAATGTATATACCTGAACCCTCAAGACTTGCGATGATCTGTGTGTAGATTGGAGGCGTAGAAGAGAAGGATCAGATGGTTTTGGTTCCATGTGTACTCGCTACAACTGTGTGATTAGGAAAATTAGTAGAGTAGGTTTAAAAGTCACAACGAATCATTAGTACGAGTTAAAACATTAACAAAGACCTATCTATTACTTTACGTAACATATCCGAATACTATATTAATATAAATTTTATGAAATTATCAACTGACACCATTTACAAACAAAATACAAATCCCCTCATTGGTTTGGATTGGGGGACTGAGCTTTTGATGAACAATTTTTTTTGTTATGTCTTTCTGCACGACAAAGACTGCAACGGTTCCTCCTAGTAGGGACTCGACCACGATCTTTATTTGGACATGTTGTTCATTTATGTCCTTCTTGATGACATATGCCATATCGCAAGGTTCTCGAAACATTAGGAAGATCCATCTCATTTTGCCTTCGTGTTCCTTTTGGTCTCCCTCGGCCACGTCTACACTTAGGATCTGGTAAAATCTTCGTTGCAAAAATCGGCCAATACTTCTCATCGGGGATGGCTTTGAATTGAGAGGAGTAGCATCGTACGTACACGTCCATCCTGTAGTATGGCTCAATAAATTGCGTATAATCAAGTCGAATAAGGGCACATGCAGCTAACACGTATTATCGCTTGCTTCTTCCATGCACTCCTCTTCGGTAATAGCAAATTGCTCATCATCTTGCAAGTTTTTCGCCCCTGGAGGTTCATAGGTTGGGTCGTCTGTAACAACATTTATATTTTTCCAATTAATAGATGGCGCAACAACCTCGAGGGGACATGTCCTCGTCGATGTCGTTGTCGTTGCCGTCCTCGTTAGGGTCATCACTGGGAGCACTAATGTCATCATCAATCGGAGTAACAAATCTATCTTGCACAACATCATCTATAGGTAATTGCATATGTAATTTTTCCATCATTGATGTAGGGAATATCATGCCAAAATTTTTTTCTACCACTTGTGAATGCACAGTAGTGTTTTGAAAAGGCTCGATTGGCTCGAAGGTTAAATAAATTTCTACCTTCGCTGATAATAGTAGATTCGCCACTGTTGACTACATTAACTCGAAGTGGGTCTCGTCTTGCAATGACATGAGGATAAAATATTGCCAACCTGATGGATGGGTTATTACGTGACGCTATGTCATCGTAATGAGAGTCTCAGTGGACGAGATACCAAACACGTTATATACGTGATTCATCAACTCATGTTTACTCATTCCAAATTCAAGAATTATGATCATTAATGAGGGTCTGCTGTACTCGATGCCTTGCGAAACCTTAACAATTTCTCCGTATGCATAAAATTGAAACGGGATATTCCTACGTTTTATGACCTACATAATTTACCGCATCGATAATGTAAAAAAGATTACATATATATCAGGCCAAAAAATGATCAAAATAGGGATTTGAGGTGTGACCGAACTTTTGAAAAATTTATCGTTAAAGATTATTCTTATTCTTATATCAACATGGAGCATCTTATAGTAATTTTTCAAAATGATTAGAGTTTTATCCTAGGGTTGTTCCAGGACCCTCTTAGGAAATGAACGAGACCCTTCTAAGGAACCTAATATCAACTAAGTATTCAATTTTCTTAGAGCCCCATTTTGGGAAAGTGAACGACTCCTTTATAAGGAACTTAACTTAGGTTTAAATTTATACATAGAGAAAGTCGAGTGAAATGAAAAATGCAAGCACAGTTTGGGGATATACTCGATTTTCAAATATATTGGGAGTCTTTTTATCTTTTTGTTTAGGTATTAGAAAATACATATCATATTCAATTTCTATTTCTTTGACTCTTTTTTTCCTTATTCATTCGCAAGTCAATATGACAAATAAATTCATATTGAATCTAGCAATGTTTATGTTGGTTGAAATTGGCACATAAGTCATGTTGTAATGTTTATATTGGTAGTTCCCTACTTGATTTTTTCATTGTACGATAGCTGACCTAACAATTGGAAATGAATGTATCCGGACAGGTGGACGTACGAGGCAGCGCCTATGGTCTACTGTCAGCACTAGAGAGCAGAGTGAGGACATGTGTGAACGCGAGATTAGGTATTTTGTTAGTGATATTATTGGAGATGGTGAGGGGACTAGTAGTGTATACAAGATGGTCGATGAGGGGAGGAGGGAAGGGTGTGGAGATGGTGCAGGTGTGCCCAAGAGTGTTTATGTATCTATTTTTAATTTTTGAAAATTATTTGGTATATTTGACACGTGAGTAGCAAATCAAAATCAAAATCCATCACAAAAATGCGAATCAAAATATTCAAATACTTTCGGGTCACATGCATCTAAGGATTCAAGTAAAAATAATTGCATATTAAACCAATTTAAGAAGCATACCTTTCTTACCACGCCATGCGTGAAAATAAGTACAATACTTCTTAATATATTCTTTAATACTACAAATATAGCAACCCTTAATTTCAGACATATCTGAAGTCTCAAGTTACTTTAGTTGTTTTTATTGAGATACTTTAGCATAAACTTCATTTAAAGTAGGTTTGTCAAGAGTGTTTATCTTTTTCCTTTCACACTTAACAAAACCCTTTTTTTTCAATGTTGACAAGGTATCCTTGAAATATTTTTAACCATAAGTTTTTCTGAGTTTTTTCTTACATAAAACGTGTAACGACCCATTTTCCAAATAGACCGCCACGGGGCCAATGCGGACCCACAGTCTGTCTTACCAGCGACAGCTGTGCTCTACATTAGATTATATTATCCATTTTATGTTTTTAAACCTTATTAATTGTTCATTTACTGATTAAGTTGTATTGAAAATAAATCATATGTGAAAGCATCCTAAATCCTTAATAAACACAACGGAAGCCTTATTAACACATTTACTCGGATAATAATACTATAAATGTGTAATCTAAACCAATAACCTAATGTGGAAAATACACAACCATAAATACCTCTAAAGTCACAAAAAGATCGATATACATAAAGTATCTCAAAATCTCAAACCCATAATAAAACAAAATAAATATAATACAAACGTACGAGTCAGGAGTTCTCATATCAACAGTACTCTGGCAGCTTGCCTTTGCCCCTGCTCGTACTAGGATCTGCACTCAAACCATCACAAAAGGCAGATGACGAGTCCAGAGTGAGTATTCCCAAGGAAATTAAGTGAGCAATACTGAAAGTAAATACTGAAATTTAAATAAAGCTATTAAATAATCATGAGAAAATAAATACAGGCAACTGCGCTCATCGCATGAATAAATAATAGGAAAAGCTCAAAGTGTGTTCCTAGCCCCTAGGGTCAGACTACACCATAATTCGGACTCTTCCACAGAATACCGCCGGTGAGTCCAACTCAAGCAAGGCAAGTATCTGGATCCGCTCGATGGCCGGTGTTACACCTACAGTGCATCGACACACGCCACGACGTGATACCTGGGCCGTACTATTCACCAAGATCGATCTGGTAGTACGTGCTATAGTGTAGTGGACATACACACAAGAATGAAACGGAGGGAGCCCTGCTCAACGTTCGCCCATATAAACATAACCAAGAATAGAGTATTGAAATGAAAGAAATTGAATTCAAATGCCAAAAGGAGTAAATACTCAATTAATTTCAGTTGGGATACTACACACCTCAATCCGCACTCTGCGTCCCGAAATCCGAACCCTGGTCTAGCTCCAATAATCACCTGAAAATCAAAATTATCACCCAAATGTAGCTAGTAACCATTTGTCATTGAATTAGCTTCAATTGGGTATATTATGTTCATTTTATATTTTTCGAAGTAAAAACCCCGACATCTCGCCAAAATTCCGATAAAATCCCAAAACTCGTTTATTTGATCAAAATATAATTTTTCTAAAATTTCCTATTTTATATGAATTTCCTATGAATTTTTCAGTTTTTTTTTTAAACTGTTTTTTTTTTTGGTTTGGGGATGGGTTGGCCAGGAACGGGTTCGGCTCAATCGAGCCGAACCGGCCCGGTTCAGGAACCAACCCCTTTTTTTCATTTATTTATCCCCTGAACTAGACCGAACCGGGTTTGGCTCAACCGAGCCGAATCGGCCCAGTTCAGGGGATCGTTTTCCCAACAGAACGCATACAGTGCGTTCTGTTTCAGTTTTGTTTTGTTTTTTTTTTTTTTAATTTGATTATCGATTGGGGTAACCCCAATTCGGTTTGGCAAGGAAGACCACTCCCTTGCCGTCTCCACCCTCAGTTGTCTCAATTCTCGGCCATGGCGGAGCCATGGCCGAGCTCATCACCACCCCGCAACAACAACGAACACCACAACAACAATCCAACCACACCACTCACCTCGACGTCTCGACCACAAGATCTCCTCGAACTCCTGAGCTCTCCTCCTCTTTCTCTTCTTCGTCTGTTTCGTCTCTCGCTTCTCTGCTTTTTTTTCCTTTCAATTTATCGAAGAGAACGAAGGCGGTTAGACTGGGAAAATGACCAAAATACCCTTGTGTTCATCAAATTTTTCTAAACAACCAAATACCCTTTTTGGTAATTTCACAATTATTTATTTATTTTTTGATATATATATTTATATATACATATATATTTTAAATTACATATATATATCCGCCTACATTTTCGCGCCTACAATTTCGTCATGCGCGCCAACAAGCGTACTCGGGCGTGCACACTACTGTACCACCTACGCGTGTCGACCCCGACCGCGCGTGTCCCTAGGCGCCCACCAATTTACTATTTTATCTCATTTAATTTAGTTAATGTGTGTATTATTTCCCCTGGCCTAATATTTCATTTTTTAGTCTACCCGGTACCCGCATCGACACGCATATCGTGGCGAATATTTAACACAATCTCACACGTCATTTGAGATATAATTACACACATCGCGATGTCATTTAACCTATTTTAACATAAACATCACAAATTAGACAAAACAACACACAAAATAACTATTTGCCTAACTCCAGGCGTGCTCTAGCTTTGCTGCGGGTCCCACGGGTTTCTGAGCTGTCCGCCACGTCTGCAATACGTCACAAATAATGGCGAATTAAATTCAGACCGTTACAAAAGGTATCCGTATCAGTATTTATATGAGAATGTCAATCTTTAATACAATCAATTGCTCCTAAAATAATTAGGAGTTTCTTTTCCATTACTTGAAAACTATTCCATTTATTATGTGAATTAACTTGACGCCAGCAGGAAAATTACTTAATAGAGAACTATATCCAAAATAAATGACAAGCTCACAAATAGCCCAAAAAAATTCAAATAAAAGGCGAATTCCCATCTCAAGACACCGGGCACTCCATTAATACTAACTTGCAATTGATATTTTATCGCAGTGATCAAACACTGACAATAAATAACACTGGTAATATTTATCTTTGGGCCAATTTGCCACTTACGTGTAAAATGTACCAAATAATTATCACGTATTTATCACTAAAAACAATAAGCTACGACAACCACTACTAAAAATTAGTTTTTCTATAGCTTTAAATTAATTCCACCTTTCTTAAAATGCAATAAAAACATAGTCATTACTTCAAAAAAAATAAAATAAAATAAAATGCATTCATTTAATTTTAAATGGTCTTAATAGGGTTTAATATTTGTAACATTTTGTTAACTACAATGTTATGCTGCAACATCCTTTAATAGCTATTTAAAAATAAAACATTTAAATTACACACACCGTGCAATAAACACATGCTACTTAACCACATTTTCTTAAAAAAACTATGCAATTACACAATATACAAATAATAAATAAATAAATAAATTTTTGTTCTTACTATTTTCCTTTCGTTTTGTTCTTCAATTTAATATTCCCTGACCTACAAAAAAAAATAATATTCCCTGTGAAGAAAAATAAATTTAGTTATTTTATTCAAATGAAAACTAAACAACAAAAAAATATTCATAAAAAGAATAATTAAAAAAATTGGTTTTCTCGGCTAAACGTTCCCCAAACACCGAACGTTCGCTAAATACACGCTAACACACACACTCTCTCTCCGTTCTCCTTTGTAAACCGAAAAACACACACACACACACACACACACACACACACACTCTCTCTCTCTCTCTCGGCTCACACACTCGTTGTTCCCTCTCTCTCTCTCTCGACTCACACACTCAACCTAAACACACACACACACACTCTCTCTCCTCTCTCTCTCTCTCCTTTGTTCCCTTTCTCTCCTCGGCTCACACACTCAACCCAAACACACACTCTCTTCTCTCTCTCTCTCGATTGTTCCCTCTCTCTCGGCTATTCCCTCTCTCTCTCTCGACTCACACACTCAACTAAAACACACACACACTCTCCTTCCCTCTCTCTACTGTTCCCTCTCTCTCTCTCGGCTCACGCACTTAACCCAAACACACACACACACACACACTCTCTCTCTCTCGATCACTTGGTTCTACTCACACTGCCGCATTGCTGCCTCTGTTCGCCGCTGCTGTTGCCTCTCTCAATCTCCTCTACCGCTGCTGCCTCTCTCGATCTCCTTTCTCTCAGTGCTCTCTTCTCCCTCACGGTGCATCCCCCTTCTCTCCCTCTTTAAACTATCAAACACCCCTATTAAATACACCCCCACCATCCCTAACAAACTTTCAACCCCTCCCCCCATTGAAGACCCTCGATCCATAGATGGTTTGCAGAGAGGCAGAGAATATGGGACACGAATTGTGCATTTTCTAAATACGCAATTCGTGATCTCATGTGGCTAGGCAACAACACGAATGACGCCTTTTGTAAAGGCGTCATTCGTATTGCCCACATCCACGTGGTGGCCATGCCACACGAATAGTACCTTTTCAAAAGGCGACATTCGTGTTAACGCACCAAGTGGTTTTTCAACGAATGACGCATTCGCAAAATGTGCCATTCGTATTGCCCACAGCCACGTGGTGCGCCACGTCAAACGAATGGCGCATTCGCCATGTCACAAACGAATTGCTCCTTTTCAAAAGGTGCAATTCGTGTTGTGTTTGTGTGATTCACTTCCAGCGTGGCATAACCACTGTTTTGGCCTAATGGCGCTTTTTGAAAGGGCGATATACATTAATCGAAGAAAAAAAAATCACAGTAATTTACGGATTTTAAAGAAAAATTATGGTACCGTTGTAATTTTTTCCTAAATGAGGCAGGTTTGAGTCACTAGTTTGATCACCAGTTCACCACACATGTAGAGAGCACTTTAAATAGTGAGAGGTGGGCCTTTTGAAGCGCACTGGACACCGAATTACATGTTTTGCTTCTTGGTCCACTTTTCAAATTTGTTCAATGCCACAATAACTAACTGTACATGTAGCTGCTCAAATATGTTAAAGTCTTGAAAAGAAAAGAAAGCACCATATATACTTTTTGAGCTGCGGTGCTCAAGAAAGATTGGTGTTTTTAATTCTCAAAAAAAAGATTGGTGTTTTTGTGACATGGGTATTGCTGAGTTTGGTTGTATTTTGACCTTTTTTTACCAAGTAGATTTATTGTATGCTGGTAGTGCTATTTGGACTCGTGAGTTCGGACTCAAAACTTTTTTTAATTTCAAATACACCCTCGAGCAATTAATGAAACAACCATAATCACTTGTAAAATTCTTATTATACCCCTTAAATATGTACAAAAAATTTAAAAACCTCCATATGAGTCCGGACTCATGAATCCAAGTAGATTTATTGTATGCTTAAATTTCCTTTCGATGCTTTCAAAGCACATTAGAACTCAAATTAACAAATCATTATACACTAACTATGTGGGTGACTTAATGGTTTGGTATATATGTTGGGATATGTGGATCAAAAAGTTTAGTCCCACATTAGTTATCTATGGCTTATTAAAGAAGTTTATAATCCTACCAAAAAAAAGTGTTCATAAGAGTGAACGTTTCATCTCATAATACCGAGGTCTTTTGGAGTAAAACCCCATACCTAATATTAAAGTGGTTAAGTTGGGGACAATATCGGTATTAGCGAAGAACTACGCATTCGCGCTGCGCACGCGCGGATGGAAGAAAGAGGTTGGGGGTTCGATTTCCACGTGGAACAAGTTTCTTTTCTATAAAAAAAAAAATCACAAATCACTACACGTACTGTTCGGTCGTGGCCTCAATCCAACGTACCCCAACAATATTGATCTAAAAAGTTTTTTGTGGACCCCAACGCTAAATGCGCATTTACATCCCTTTTTTTAAATAAGAAAATAAGAGAAATGCTAGAGTAAGTTGTAAGTGCATAAAATTTCAACACCGACCAAACATGAATCCTACGTGGCTCTGATAAACGGGCCTCAATTGTCAGCTTCTCAACCAAAAAACAAAAAATATTGAAAATTCAAAAAGTTGGTCTAAGTTGTTCTGATCGACTGTCAGTCAACAGTAACCATTGATTTTACCAGATTTTTTAAATTTCCTCTATTTTCATTTGGAGAGAAAGCCACGTCTCGACCTCATTTCCTCCCTAACTCGAATCTCCCTTAATTAAACCCTAAAACTGAAAGTCAGCTCTATGCTTGATTTGTGCTTTGTGCTGGAACAATCGACAAGGCGTTTGAGTGGAGATTAAAAAGATGAGTCTTTCTTCAGTGGCGAGGCACGAAAGACCTCATTTGGAGACCAAATGCCCCATAAAACCCAAGAAACCGTAAAATCCCTTGTTCACTCGTTATTGCTCTGCTTGGAGGTTAGAGATTGACCCATTTTTTCTGGGAAGACGGAAGCAAACCTTGTAGACCCTAAAGCAGGAAGCGAGGCTTGCAGTGGAGACTTGAAAACCATGAACCAGGTAGCGAGGCTTGCAGTGGAAGCTTGAAGAAGGGAAGCAGGGCCGGCGCTGGGCATGGGCGAGGCGGGCGACCACCCCTGGCCCCACCCACACCCAAAGCCCTCTATATTTTCAGTCATGCTGCAAGATTTTAATTTTTTATTTTTTATGATATTGCTAAAGTATGATCTTTGTACAAATTTATTGGGGTTCATTCATGAAAACTCATTGTAATATGTAAGTACTCATCTCAATGTATATTGAGTAGATCTTAACAACTAAATCATTCAATGCATATTGAATGTCACACAATCTTTTTTTTTTGTTGGTAACACAATAATTTATTTTATATGTCATGTCTACTTCTTTAAATGCGTTTTTTCTACAATCTCAAAATAAATAAAGTTTTGGTCTCAATAGATAAATAATAATAAATAAAAGAAGTTTACATATATCTCCACCAACTAAATTTAATAAAATCAAATCAAAACAATTTTTAAAAAAATTAAATTTGAGTTAGAGAATAGTTAGCAATATACGTAATTTTTTTTGTCACAATATGTAAACTTAACTATAAGTAAAAAAAAGCACACCATCAATTGCACTAAAAATCAAGCAAAATGGAGGAGTTTTTTTTTTATCTATGTAGCCAACCCAACTAATTTGAGATTATGATTTTGTTGTTGAACTATATGTATTCAAAAAAAAATTATTTTAGGAAGTCAAATATAAAGGCTCAAATTTTTATTTCACCCTAGACCCCCAAAATAACAAAACTGGCCCTAAAGGGAAGAGGCTCGTTTGAGAAAGCTTTTGGCGAGGCTCGAGTTTAGGGGATGTGCTTGGTATTTCTCGATAAATTCCTAATTTATATCTTTATTTATCTGTGTTTGCATGTTGACGTAATGAGGTTCATGCCCAGGTTTTTTATAGGTGTACATGGACGAAGTTAAAGATTTAGGTGGCCCAATGGGCTTGCTAACAACTTGGAATGCACAATTACCAACCAATTGGGTGATCAAATGGTAAGTTATGGTGATTAGGAGTAAAGGATTATGTGATCAAACCTTGAGGAAAACAAATAATTCTTTCTTATTAAAAAAAAATTGGAATGCACAATTAGTACAACCTTTTTGTGTCAAAGAAAAAATACAACTTTTTATAAGAAAAAGTTGCAGATGGTTTAACAAAGAAATAGTTCTACTTCATAAGTTGATTTTTGTTTTTGCTAATTAATTGGGTAGTTTAATAGTTTGGTATGATATTTAAGAGTAAAAAGTTATACGTTAAACTTTGGTGGAAGCAATTGTTTCTTTTTTATAAAAAAAGTTTTTTATTTTGGCTCCATAATTCATGAGTCAACATTTAGTAGCCCAAAAAGTCTTGACTATTCCAAATCCACTACTAGTTCAAAATCAAAATTTTAGGTTTGCAATTGAGTAACACTAAAGAGACAACCAACTTGACCCAACAAAAATATGAAAGTGACATCTAACGTGACTAACAGTTCGGAATGCAAATGTATTGGTCGGCACTTCATAGTTGCTTGCTTTATTTTTCTTAATTTGTTGTTAAAACAAGGTCTTAATTTCATATGGGTTCCTCTTGTATCCGCACCAAATTAATTAAACTTCTTTTTACTTTTGTTGGGCGCATCAAACGGGGAGAATAATCAATCATCACAAAGGCGACTATATGGTTATTGAAAAATTTAAACAATAAAGCAGCCCATGGCACTCCTATTATGATCTCATTTCCATTGTCTAGCTTTGCCTATGCTTTTGTTCTCCTTTTTTTTCTTCTCCACTTGAACAAAAGGAAAAGAAAAGAAGCTAAAAAAACTGTAAAAAAAGAAGACAGGTTCTCAGCTCTATCAGCTAGCTATATATATAGCTTTTTCTGTAGATTTTGTCTTGATTTAACAGTCCCAGTCCCAACCTCTTTGACCTTCTCATTGGGCTTTACTCTCACTTTAAACGCTACTGAGAGTGTCCATACTAGCGGTTCAAACATTGATGGTTTTTATTTTTGGGACTCCTCAGAGAGTCACTAGTGCTCTATCTCTCTAGATCTACAAGTGCTACTTTATGTTAATTTGTGACTTAGTCATGAATGCATTAATTACTCGTGTAATATTGTAAGTAGTGTGGCTTTGTCAAAGGAACAAATGAGGAAAAATTGGTTTCATAGAAGCTAGAATCACGGGGAAAAGAGATAGGACAAAACTGGTGACTGGGCCTACTTGAAATGTTGCGCAAGAAGCTAGACAAATAAAGAAAAAGATAAGAGAGGGAAGTGTTACACATACCATCAATGTTTGGACCTACTTATCTTGCCATCTTTGGAATCATAAAAAGAGGTAGTAATACGATGAGATAGATGCTTTAGTAGTTATACATACTGACACTAGAGAGGCCACACTATCGTTCTCTGCTCTCTAGTGTCCCCCCCTTCATTCCGTTGTTTATATGTGTATAACCTGTTAAAGTGATAGGCGGAGCTGCTTATGAGTCTATGACTCAGTCACAAGACTCATAACTAAAGTATTATTGATTCTCTAGCATGCACAAAGCTTGACTGAATGGAGAACAATATAGGATAAAAACAACAACAATTTTATTGTACTAATTAAGGTTAATTACCAAGTCTTAAAACACACGAGGCAAAAAATCTCACACACAATGACACAAGAACAAAATGAAATACAAACTTAGCTATATATATTCTCACTCACACACTTAGTGGCACTCCACAACATTAAATGACCCAAGGTCTCAAGTGGTAGTAGATTGATAATTTGATATCATTAAGAACTAAAAAGAGCGCGAAAATCACTTGTGTTGTTTTAAGACCGTTTGCAATGAGGGCCCTTGCAAGGTGCACCCCCACTCCCTCCCCAACCCCATCCATCACCACCTCCTCCTCCGCCTCCTCCTCCTCCTCCACCACCGCCACCTCCGCCTCCCCCCCCCCCACCACCACCACCACCACTACCACCGCCATCGCCACCGCCACCGCCACCTCCACCACCTCCTTTTCCACCACCTCCACCACCTCCTTTTCCTCCACCTCCTCCTCCACCACCTCCCTTGCCACTTCCGCCACCGCCACCACCACCCCCTCTTCCTCCACCTCCTCCCCCACCACCACCCCCGCCTCCTCCTTTTCTGTTTCCACCGCCGCCCCCAGGAGGTTTCCGCCCATTATGGTGGTGGTGGTGGTGGTGTACGGGATGCTCGCTAACATTGTAATTGGAATTGCCGTTCTTTCCTTCCACAATGCCACTATTGTTCTTCTTGTCTAGTTCTTGCAATTGCTGCTGCAGTACCGCTTGTTTTTTAGCAGCATTGACATTGTCATCTTCTGCTGCTACTGTTTCATTGCGGAGCTCCACTCCCTGAGTGATTGATGAACCCAGGACTATCACAAGAAATGCTACAACTACAATAACAACCCTCTCTTTCATCTTCTTCAATGTTGTCGTTTCTCAATGCCTGCCCTGGCTGACACCACCATGCACAGACTCCCCTGCCTCTTATATACTCTGCCACCGTCTCCAATCTTACAGAGGACTCGATTTCAGTGTACTATTCAAAGGGATGATGATGAGTGGATGGTATGATTGTTAGGGGAGACATTGATGAAGATGTCTTACATTTCACTCTCCCCACTTTGATCAATTTGAATCACTATAATTCACTAATCTCCCTCATTAGACGAGATAAAACAGGGCTACGAACAGACCATGCATCTTTATTAATGCTAAAATCTTTTACATAGTTGAGGCTAAACAACCCCAAATCATAAGAAGCCCATCTCTTATTGGGTTCAATGATGAAATGCAATCCAAATGCTGCCCACAATTCAGGCCTCACACTTGCAATTGGGAGATGGCCTAGTGCACTTGTAAATTAAGGGTCCCCAAAAGATAGGGGCACCTTCACATGCTAAGATCATGGCTATCAATGATAATGCCATTTTAAGTGTCTTTTGCTTCACGAATGAGAGGAGTGATGGTTGTGGGCCTACTGACCTGTTGGGCGGTGCTTAAATTGAATCATGGGCCGATCGCCTAGCTACTATTATCGAATCTCCCGTTGTGTCAGATGTTGTCTCCAACTTAACGGAGATCGATCTACACTTATATACTTTATTATAAAGTTTTACTTACAACAACATACCTCAATTTCAAATTAATTGGAGTTGACTGTATGGATCAAACTCTTTTATCATAAAATTAATATTTCAGTCCACTACATATTTTCAACCGGGTGCATGTTTGCTAGCCTTATTGTGTTTAGAGATGTGTGTTTAGAGTCTGTCTCTCTATATATATATATGAGTTGAATTGCATACATAACACATAACACGCTTTCGAACAAATTTTGAGTCTGCTTCGCTTAGTGACGTCTCAAATCACAAACATTTAACAAAAGAAAATGTTAGTGTGTCCCAAAATGGACATGCAACAACAAGACACTACTTACTCAACACTGACAGTCGACCTGACAGTGCTGACTATCAACTTTTCTTCACTTTTTTTTTTTTTTTTGGGTAATGTATTTGTTTTGTGTGGTTGTACCTGTCAGCTGAGTGACATGCTAAGTGCCCTAGCAAAGGGCATGCTAGCATTTCCCCATAAAAGTCCATCACTTGCAACTAACTAAACAATTAATAGGCTTGACCAAGGGCCGACTTGTTTTATTTAGCCACATGTCAAGTTGCCCAAGCCCAGATTATTATTATTATTATTTTTTGTTATGTAGAATAAACGGGGCAAAGGCCCAAAGCAAGATTACATATATAAGTGCCATTCTGGGAAAGGAGATTCCCCTAACATCATCAACTAGGATTGGTTTGACTGTATCTTGTGGTAGATCAAGTGTTGAGGCCTTGTGGATAATCTCTCGCTGAGTTCGCCAAACTATCAGCTGCCGTGTTGTCTTCGTGGTATGTGTGGGAGAAGACTAGAGTCCAATCTCGTCTGTACCGAAGAAGGACGTGTTGGGGTGAACGTCCCTTGATTATTCCCAAGCCCAGATTAATTTAGTACCAAGTCCTCAGTAACTTCTTTTCAAATAGACCCGGAAAGAATTGCTTTTCAATCATGACATGGAAGAACTTTATAAGTTCTAAAATCTCATAAAAAAGATAAGTAACAGGTTCACCCTCTTATATTAAAATCTTAGGATAAGCTTTGATATAGTGTGAAAGTCTATTCTCACAAGTATATTGGATGCCCTTTTAAAGCAGTTGCGCAGCAAAAAAAAAAAAAGAAATTGTGTCCTAAGTGGAGGTGCCACTGCAGTCCACATTCGAAACACCAGAGAGTTATAAGAGATTGTCCAGACCGCGCGCTTTTGTGCATCGGCACATAAAATGAGGTTAGGGTAAAATGATTATATTTTGATTATTGTATAGTTTGTGGTTGGGATTGTTTCTTTCTTAGAAAAAGTTTATTAGAAAACATTATCTAAAAAACTATTCCTTTCGAATTGAGTGCATGAATTCGGCCATAATCTGGATAGATATTGAAAGTTGTGTAGTTGATGTTGAAAAAAGTAAAATATATATATATATATTTTTTTTTTGGGTCAAAGCAGAAGATTGATTGATGATTTTTTTTTAGATAGTAAAGAGACTTTATTTTATGATAGTAAAAAAATGACGAGAAATAATGTGTTTCTCGAAAAATAAAGTCGAAAAAAATTTCTACCAGTATAGCAAGGTTGTCCCTAGTATGAATAACTACATTACAATAATGGTGATCGGTTTCCTTGAGAATAACAGAGGCGAAAAAAAAGCCTCATTCCATTCCACCATCGAAGCCACTTAGGTGTAGTAGATAGGGAAGTGTAATGACCCCTCTCTTAATATAGGGCACTGCTTGGTCTAATCCTGTAAATAAACCCTAATCCTATCCATATATGACTTAACTACGCATTAGTCAGCCTTACAACCTATTCGTCTTATTACTCGTGTTCAGGATAAGTAATACACTCGTCACACCAATTTATAAAATTTAGAGTTAATTAAAATTTTTTATTATATTAATTATTTAGCGGAAGTCCTATTATTATTTTTTTTTTGGTAAGAGAAGTCTTATATGGAAATAATTGGTAATTTATGCAGAAGCCATTTGAATAATTCTAAGTGTGGAAAATCAGGAGATGATATCATATATAAGAAATCTTCAAAATACAGTAGAAATAGTAGAATAGTCTAAGTCAAGTCGGGGGACTAACACTCAATTCAATATACAACACAAATAGTATTTGAAAGACATATACAACAAATACAATCAAAATATCAAAAGAAGACCTACAATCGATGCAGTGATGCGTCGCTGACTCAGAGATAATTGTCGATCTTCTCCTTGCCCGGCATAATGACATTCCGGTAGATCATCATGCCAATCTTATAACATCATTAATTATTTGTTTTTCTTTTCTTAGTGAAAATAAGACCGAATATCATATATGCTATATACAATATCCATGTCTACTCAAGCTAAGCAAATCCTTAGTAATTAATTAATCAGATACTTCGCCAAAAAATAAAATAAAATTCAGATAACCGTCGGCACTAGGAGTCTTGGAACCAAATTATGTAGATTTGAATGATCGTAAAAATAAAAACAATAAAGAAAGTTAAGGATCTCATTGTTAAGGTCGTAAACCGGAATAGGACACGCGCACATCTTGATTGAAGGTATCTCATTGTTAAGGCTGAATTGGGAGGTGTAACGATCCTAAAATTTTAATTTATGCCACGTGTCAATCTAGGTGGTACGTGGGCCCTCCGTCGTGATGCAGTTAGCAAGTTCTCGGTCGTCAACGCCAAGGCACGTTAGTTTTGTGTGGTATTTGTATTACGTTGTATTCCCTTAATAAAATTTTAATATCCCAAACGTGTGAGGACGTTTACGTGTGAGCGTTGGTATTACGAGACAAGGTTTAATAGTCCGGGGGACAAATTTAATTAAAAACACTGATAAAACACAAATTTATAAAATTATGTGTGTTGGTCTGTGGTTGGGACCAAGAACGCGCAAGTCACCTAATGAAGTCACATATGGAGTGTTAAAGTTGGTGGGATAGCTTAGAAGAGGGTCTTTGGATACACATCGAGACGAGTGCGATTAAGTGGATGAGGAAAAAGGTATATAAACCCAACACCTCTTCTTTTTCTCTCTTCCTCTCATTTTCTCTCTTTTTCTTCTCTTGCTCTCCAAGAAAACTCTCCAGGCTAGTGGAGGGGAGGTGACCAGATCGGCGTCGGAGACGACTTTACGACGACGATCCAAGGTGAGATTCAAAATCTCCTCGTTATTTCCTACATTTTGGTATTGGTTTCGACCACGTTCGTCACGACAAATTCGAACACCACGTCTAGACTTCGGATTTAATCGAAGCTCTCGATGTATTGGTGATCTTCGTGACGATCAAGACACGTTTCGTAGAGACGGTATTCGATTTGGGGAATTTTTGGAGTTTTTATGAATTTTTGAAGATTTTTCGAAGTATTTTTCATTTGGGTTTTTCGTCAATGATTGGGATGTGTCGAAGGTGTTTTTGGATCGGTATTAGAGTCCTAACAAGGTTGGGATAGGCCTGAGTCACGGCGACGCGAGCCGGGGGTGTGAAAACCCCCAACAAAGCTCACTGGGTGCCATGCAACGTTTGACGTCGTGGGACCTTAGGGGCGCCGCAGGGGTAAAGCCCCATGACGCCACTTACGATGCCTAGGACAGAGACCCTCTGCCCCCACGCCGTGAGGGTGCCGCAGGGGTAAACCTCCACAACGCCTGGGACAGAAGGTCCCTCTGCCCACGTTGCAAAGGCGTTGCCAGGAAACCCTCATTGCGCCGCCACGACTTTTGGGGTAGTTTTCCCCGGTGAAATTTCAGGAGTTTTCGGAATGGTTCGGGGATCTCTCGGGTACCTAAATGGGTCGAAATATGACCCAATACTCGAGAAATCGACCAGAATACGCAATGAAAATAAACAAGGAAAATTGGTAAAATTAATGGAAAAATCACAACAAATGTGTTATCAGGGTTATCGGGCACAAAGACTTCATAGGGACTAGTTAGAGTCCGCAAGAGTGCGATTAGCTTGGATTGGAGGTAAGTAAACCAGTGAAGAACACTACAGTTATTTCTTGAGCTTTAAATTTATTATTGCTATTGTTCAATGCCTATCTTGGAATTCCATTCTTTTGAGTTATTCGAGGGCAAGTGAGTCGACGTGATCCTTGCTAGACTCAGGCTTTCTAATGTAACATACCACGGGTTAACGGCTGGGGATGCACTATTTGGTTTTAGATTCTATACATGGTGGAGAGTTCTCCACTAGATTGTTGGAAACGTCCCATCTGCGTATTGTGTTTGAGTTATTCCACTACCTAAGCCCCGAGTAATGAAGGCGCATTCCCATGACTCAACGATTGTTCGTTCGGGACTACTTGGCCCTCCCTTTTGTTATTTGGGACATTCATATTTGATTGCTCATTTGGTTATCTATTTACAGTCTTTATATATTCATGTTTTTCCTGTCCTTTCTTTCTATATGCATGAATTTGACTGCTTAATTTATTTATTTCGAAATGTTGTATTTATTGTTCATGCTTGACGTTACTTACCTTAGCTCATCATTCTTGTGTTTGACTGAGTGCAGATCCACAATTCAGTAAGGGAAAGACTCCACTGATAGGAGATTTGATCTGAGGATACAAAACGTCTCTTCCTTGCTGTTTTAGGTGATTACTTGGTGTAGTATTTACTTATTTCGTTTTGACAACATGGGGATTATGGGTTTGAGAGATTGTTGGATATGTATGACTTTATTGATACTCTCCTTTGACATATTATGGTGATTGATATCCATGTTGCGGGGTTTTCACACCCTAGAATTGTCCTTGCTTGGTGTCTTTGAAGTTTATTGATTAGTTTAAAGTTTATTTGCTTTCGTTTATTCTGATAATAACTCACTAATTGATTAACTTCACCTTTAAATGCTAAATAAGTGGTAAAATAATAAAGAAAGGTTGATTAGGCCTGTGCGACTTAGTTAGACTGGCTCGGGAGTCTACGTAGGTCTAAGCTCGATGGTGCCTAATTTTAGATTGTAAAATTGAAACCGTCACAGGAGGGGCCTTCCGATTTTTGTGGGATTAATAGGTCCCGAAGCGGGAGAGTTGAGGTGGTTCGCACATCCATGATTACAAAAAAAAAAAAATCATTTTTAAGGTAACTATAGATCATTTTGAACATACGCCACACCCATCTCAATACAAAATCTAAAAGACAACAAATTAAGCGTGAAGTGAAGATGTTAAAAGTAAGTTATCCAATCATTTTCATCATATATTTATGTGTAGGAATCAAACAAGGTCATACAAACGAATGGCTCATTGATTTTGTATCGAGTTGGATCGAAGTAGACATTAGCCCAAAAAGAGAATGGATAAGCTAGGCAATAAATAATACACGCGTAACCAAAAAATACACGTGTCAAAACGAGGTTGTTGGGTTGTTTGTGTCATCATGTCACGTGTCGGTGATCTAAGTGTTAGAGCTAATGGGCCGCGACACATTGAAGATTAAGAAAAGAACATTATCCATTTACTAAAAAAGAAAAGAAAAGAAAAAAAGAACAGATCGTCACGAAGTAGAAGAAACGAATTAAAAGAGCTAGCAATAAGACAAGCGAACTAAAAAATAGATGTAATGAGGAGAGATGGCTCTGTCGCCAAACTTAGTACAAGGACTTGTAACCTTTACGATGTAATGGCTGAAGTTTTAACTTATAATAGATGCAAAACACATAGTTTAAGCACTTTTGTTTTTAAGTTGCTTTCAATGTTGATGGTTTAGTTATTACTTGAAAGGTAAAGTAATTAGATGTTATCTTCATCATTTTTATTTCTTATTTTTATTTTTTTACATAATTAATTTCTAATTTTTTTAGGAACATTTTTTTTTTATTTTTTTATTTTATAGAAATGAGACTTTATTTGTACCCATTGCTAATGCAACTTATGTACAAGGGGGAGAAGATAACGTGTTTCTCTAAATAAATTAGGTTAGATCCAATTCTAACACTCGATTGTTTAGACTTGTAGCCATTTAATTTTTCAATCAAAATGTGTGTACGTGTTTTCTTTTTCCTTTTTTTTTTAAAGAAATGTGTACGTGTTTTCGGATAGAATTGATTTAAGTTTTTTACTTTTTATTTTTCATTTTTTTTAATAAGAAAGAAATCAAGTTTTCTTGCCCTAGAACTTAAACCTGCATCCTTTTACAAGAATATACACACTTCATTCCACAATATGTGTCTCATTTTTGTTTATGCACAATAATTAAGATAATGATTGATTCACCATTAAGATTTTACAAAAAAACTAAACTACCCTCCAATAAACGAGTTCATTTAATATGTGTATTGGTAAGAAAATGTGACTAATGATTTTTTTTTTTTACTCAAGAATGAATTTCATTCATAGTCAGTTCACTATCACATCATCGTTAATTACATGTATAATACTTATAAGAGTTACATTCCATTATTTCTCATACTCATGACATTACGATAGCCTTACCATTCTACGTGACTAATGGTATTATTAACTAAATAGAATGGAGAGTTTTAACAAAAACTAAATGGTATGATTTTTTTTTGACTTCACTAAATGGAATGAAGTTAGAATTGAAATCAAAGCATTTATACTTTCTTAATCAACATATCGTGGAATAAAAAAATCTCCATAATGTGACATTGTGGAATGGAAGAAGTAACGTGAACTTGCTTAGGTGACCTAATTAAGGACAATATTTTGTACATCTAGTGAGTTCCGCTATTTTACTGACAATTACGGGACCCACTGTCTATGTCAATTTGGTGTACAAAATTGTACCTTAACGGGGTCACTATAACATTTCCCATTTGTTAAACTATTGGGCCTCCCATTTCGATGCATGGTGAGTTAATTTAGGTTTTAAGGCACCCCTTGTATATTTAGCTGGAGCAGTGATAACAAATTAGTTAAGCACATTCAACCATTCGTTGACAATGTAAGGGATAGACCTAGCTAGTTGGAGGCTGTCTATTTGGCACGTGGACATGGGCGGCTCCTTGTGGAATGAAAGTTCGACAGTCAAAAATTGAAGTTGGTGGGGTTAAATTGTAATGGACTGCTCCCCAGTTGTCCAGTTGTACTCCGCGTGTCAGGCCTACAATTCAAAGGCATAATGGCCCTACATTTGTCGCGGATCTACACGTGACACAACATGTCTCCGAAATGTTGGAGTCACGTGTGAAAATTTAGATCACGCGTTCAATAATTGTTTTTAGTAAATGTTTAGTACTAATTTATGTATTTTGTCAAAAAAGTACTAATTTATGTATTTTATGTAAGCGGATTTAAAAAGTGATTGATAACTATTAGTGATAGTCCTATTAATTTGATATGCTTTACTTAGAATGAGATCTTTGATATACTTTACTAAAAATGAGATCAAGTCTATATTAAAAAAAATATAAAAAAATAAAAAAATAAAAAAATAAAAAAATGAGATCAAGTCTCTCTGTGTTCAAGTTAACATTTTTGATAGCAAATGGATGGTTTGTATATATGTTTGATGTTTGTGCGAAAAATGAAACGTAAAAGTTCGCGCAACATGATAGATTTATTAGATAATATCAAATATTACATTTAAATCTTGCACTCATATATTGTACTTAGGATTAATTTTAATTATTTAGTTAGAATTGATTCGTCTAGTTAAGATTTTCTTTTATTTATTTGTAGTTATCATCTGCCTAGTATGTAGTTATATATATATTTACCTTGTGCACAAAATACAATTGAAGAAAATAGAGATTTTCCTTCCTCTCTTCTATATATTTTATTTTTGTAATATGGTATCAGAGAAATAAAAAAGTATGTGAAAGTGTGTTCTTAGCCCCTAGGTCAGACTACCACCATAATTCAGACTCTTCCACAGAATACTATCAACGAGTCCGACTCAAGTAGGGCCAGTATCTGGATCATCTCGATAGCTGGTGTTACACCTACGGCACACCGTCACGTTGTACGACGTGACACTCAGGTCGTCCTATTCATCGAGATCGATTATTAGCAACATGCTAGTGAACGTACAC
Organism: Stephania japonica; assembly: GCA_039657345.1. Taxonomy (NCBI): domain Eukaryota; kingdom Viridiplantae; phylum Streptophyta; class Magnoliopsida; order Ranunculales; family Menispermaceae; genus Stephania; species Stephania japonica. The sequence continues at coordinate 7,147,006 of CM077559.1, read as the reverse complement.
ACTAGAATGGAACGGAGGGAACCCAACTCAACGTCCGTCCATATAACCACAACCAAGAATAGAGGATTGAAATAACATAAATTGAATTCAAATGCCAAAAGAAGTAAATACTCAAGTAATTTCAGTTGGATACTATACACTTCAAACCGCACTCCGCGTCCAGCTAAATAAACCACGGTCCGGCTCCTCCAAATCCCTGATATCCAAAATACCGCCTGAAATGACCTATTTCCATTTATAATTGATTTAGCTTTAATTGATTGTATTATATCAATTTTACACTTTACGGGGTAAAAACCCCAACAACATCTCCCCAAAATCCCAAGAAAGTCTCGAAACTCATTTATAAACAATTTTTTTTTCTAATTTCCCATATTTTCTCGAATTTTTCTGAATTTTTTCATAATTTTCTAGCCATTTTCCATATTTTTTTTGTATTTTTATTTTATTTAAAACTGTTTTTTAATTTATTTTAAAAAAATATTATTTAAATAATATGGGGGTGGGTCCCCTGAACCAGGTCCAACCCGACCCAACCGAGTTTGGCCCAGTCTGGCCCGTGCGCACGTGCATCTTCCCCCCTTATTTTCCAAACTGTGCGCCTCTGTTTCATCATTTTTTATTTTTTATTTTTTTATTTCTTTTCTCTTATTCTCTTATTTAACAACACCACCACCAACCCAACAACCTCTTTCTCCACATCCACAACATCAAAACATTACAAAAAACTTAACAAAAATAATGGCATACACCCAAATCTCATATTCAACACTTCATTCCCCAAAACACTACCAAATTGAAGAGAAAGTGAAGGGAATGAGAGATTTAACCTTGTTTTGATGATTTCACCACTCCAAGTCCTTCAATTCACCGCCAAAAATGGATCAAACTCTCCCCAACACTATTGATTTTCAGATTTGAGTGAAAGAGTGAGAGAAAAGTGTGTTGAAAAAGTCAAAAATGAGTTTTTATACTTTGGTTTTCATCTCCACCAACACACCCATCCTTATGCACATCTTATGTGAAACATCGGATGTACCTCCGCTAACTATGACGATAACTCTAGACGGTATGCTACTCTGCCAACGCGTTCCTTAACTCTGAACGGTCCAATGAACCTTAGTACTAGATTTTCCTTAATAACAAATCTCTGAAGACACTTCCAAGGTGAAACCTTCAAGTACACCATGTCTCCAACCTCGTAGCTCAGATCCCCGTGATACCTATCCACATATTTCTTCTGTTTATCCTGCGCCGCCTGAAGTCTCTGTCTAATTTGCCTTACTTTCTCAGTGTGATCCACAACAACCTCAAGTCCTATAGCCGTTGTATCCTCCGGTGCCGCCTAATATGCTGGTGACCTGCAGGACCTACCATATAGTGCCTCAAACGGTGGCATCCTGATACTCGCCTAATAGCTGTTGTTGTACGAAAACTCGCACAACGACAGATAATCCTCCAACGATCCACCAAACTGCATAATACACGCCTTGAACATATCCTCGAGAATCTGAATCATCCATTATGATTTCCCGTCAGTCTGAGGGTAGGACGCAGTACTGAACTGTAGTCAAGTGCCAAATTGCTCCTGCATACTCTCCCAAAGCCTCGAAGTGAATCTCGGATCTCTGTTAGAAACAATGGAGATCGGTACACCGTGCAATCTGACAATCTCTCTCTCAAAGATAGTGCTCAATTGTGTAACTGAATATCTCATGGTGATCGGTATGAAATATGCCGACTTCGTCAATCTGTCGATACTACCCAAACAACATCACGTTTCCTCGTAGTCTGCGGTAGGCCACTGATGGAGTTCATGGTCACGTGTTTCCATTTCCACTGAGGAATGGACAACGGCTGCAGCAACCCAGCTGGTCTCCTGTGCTCAGCCATCACCTGCTGGTAAATATGACAACTCCGGACGTACCTCCCGACGTCAGCCTTCATCCCTGGCCACTAAAACAATCGTTGAAGGTCGTGATACATCTTGGTTTGACCAGGATGAACTGTAAATTGCGATCGGTGTGCGTCATCGAGAATACTATCCTTGAGCTCCAGTACCTCCGGTATTCACAAACGACCCATGTGTCTCAAACACCTGTCCGAATCCTTAGACCACTATGTGCACCATAGATCCTGAGTCAATCTACTGATCCATAAATATCGGCCCTCAGCTCTCTACAACTCAGCAACCCGCTCTAAAGACACCGTAAGAACTCGTATCTGGTCGCAATTGTGTAGCTCAGCAATTGTAACGGCCCAAATTTTATTAAGGCCGTTATTCGCGTATTTTCAGACGTGGACGCCAACTTAGGTCCACGGAGACACCACGGACTGGCGAAGATACGCCTGGTTGGGCGGGAAATATTATTTTTTTGATGATTGTTTGATTAAGCGTGATGATAATGACTAGGCTATGACTCATTACATCGCAGTGTGGTTTAATATTGTTTAGATCGGGTGAGATTTAGTGTCGGGTATTCGCCTAAAGATGCGTGCGGACGCGGAGCTGGAAGGGCGGCGACGGGAACACTAGGCCGGGAATGCGTTTAGTTTGATAAAAATAAAATAAATTTGACAAAAATAGTAAATTGGTGGGCGCCTAGCGACACGCGAGGTCGTGGTCGACACGCGTGGGTGGTAGTGTAGTGTGCACGCCGAGTACGCTCGTCGGCGCGCATAACGAAATTCTAGGCGCGAAAGTATAGGTGAGTATGTATATATATATTTATATATATGTATATAAGGAATTTAATATATATATATATATATATATAAATATATATTAAAAATCAGAAAAATAAAATAGAAAATGCAAAATTACCAAAAGGGTATTGAAGGAAAGAAGGAAAGAAATAGACATGAGGGGCATTTTGGTCATTTCACTCCAAAAATGGGGATAAACACCACCGACACCACCATTTTCCACATTTTGATCGACCAGAAGAAGAAGAAGAGAGAAGCGAGACGACGGAGCGAGAGACCGAGAGGAGGAGAGGTGGTGGTCTCGTGGTGGAGAGGCAAACGAGGTGAGTTGTTGTGTTGTTTATTGTTGTGTTTTGTGTTCATTGTTGGAGGGTGGTGTTGGCGGATGTGGTGGTTTGGTGGTGGCGGGGTGGAGTTTGGGAGCTCGGACGAACCGCAAGAGAGTTCGTCAGGAGAGGAGACGACAACATGTCGTTTCTCCCCTCTCCCTCTCCCTCTCCCTCTCTCGATTCATAAATGAAAAAAAAAAAAAAAAAAAAAAAAAAAAAACGAGCGAGAGCGACGCTCGCTCTTGAGAAGAAGAAGAAGGGCCGGTTCGGCTCTGAACCGCGGTTCGGCCCTGAACCGGTTCGGTTCGCCGAACCGCCCTTAAATTAAAAGAAAAAAAAAGAGAGAAAATAAAGAAAAATGGAAAAGAAAATCCAGAAAAATAGGAAAAATTATGGAAAAATTCTGAAAAATCAGAGAAAATGTGAGAAATTAGAAAATGGTTGAAAAAGTGAATTTCAAGACTTTTGGGGTGGTTGGCACCCGGTGTAACTCGAAAGAACGTCTACAACTAAAAATTGGAATAAAATTCTAATTTTTATGGTCACGATATAAAATCAATTAGTTTGATACTAAATCACATAAAATGACTTATTCGGACACCAGGGACTTAGGAGACCATAGTCGGGTGTCGGGCGCGTATCCCGAGGCGAGAGCGGGATCAGATCGGAACGTATATCGAGTAATTGGAGTACAGTTGAGGTAAGTAAAACCCTTAAGTAACACACTCGAGTGTTTATTTACTTGATTTCATTTGATTTCATTTGATTTCATTTGATTCCAGCTATTATTGTTTATCGTTGTTTACTCTATTTCCATGTTCATACTCATGTTGCACGGTTGGTTTTGTCATTCACCACCGGATCTTCTGATTTACTCTGTGATGTGTGGGCGGACTTGGGTAGGCTGGACAATAGGGACAGAATAAGGGTTCGGACCGGTGAGGGGGTTGGAGAAGCCACCGAGGGAATACCGATGTCTGGATTAGGGTTCGATCTGCTGCACACGGCACACATCCATTATTGGTGTTTATCGATGTTATGTATGCATGCGTCTTAATTTAGTGATTTACTGTTTTTATCGCGCATGTTTATTTAACAGATTATTGGCTTCCTTTATTATAAATGCTTTGGTTTGTGTACTTTGGGTTTTACTCAATGGACTCGTCATCTACTTCTTGTGATGATTGAGTGCGGGATCTACTACGACAGGGGCAAGGAAACTCTTGCAGACTATCGTGACCTTGTCACCGACGGAGTTTGTCTTGTATGTTTTTATTTTCTTTGTATTGACTTATTTTTGGGTTTATGGGGATTTGTTTGAGATACCGGTGCATGAGTGTATCACATTTTGTTATGTTGAATACAAAGTGTACTTTAGGGTTTTCCACATAGGATTAATGCTCTATAATTTGAGAAAATGACATATTTTAAGCTTCCATTGTTTACAAATATTAAAATGTTAATTACTGACTAACTTAGGCTGAATTAATTGATAATGATGCTTAGTAGGGCGTGGGACACAGCTGACAGTTACGTGGCCAGTTGTGGGCCCGCGTGGCCTCCCGTGGCGGACAAATGTGGGAATTGGGGCCGCCACATTTTGGTATCAGAGCAGGTCGATATGACCTAGATTTGAGAAACCTAAGGAGATGAGGTCTGGGCTATTATTAACTCTGATACCGCTACAACTTGGTATCAGAGCTTAGGTTTGAGGAGCCTAGGGAATGAAGTGTGGGTTATGGTATAAGAGCATAAACTTTAAATAAATTTAGATGTGGAAACCCGAAGTGATACCTAGAATTCTATTTGGGAAGTGATGTAAGGCGGGTAGACTTAGGAAATCTATATACGTGTATGTTTTGATTGTGTACTATATATTATACGCGTATATATTGAGTCTGGTCCGACGCACGTTGGCGGTGCAGATTACTATGGACGGACGAGACTCGACTATTATTCCGCCGACTACTCAAACGGGAGATCGGGAGACTAGTGACCTCACTAGAGAGGTAGCCGATCCGAGGACTATGGTGCGAGAGAGTTACCGACCAACAGTTATTACATCAGGCGCAGATGGCAGAGGTTCTCGAGTACATTCGGGATAGGTGAGTGGCGACAGCTGCACCGACGACTACTTTGGTAACGACCACTACTCAAGCGGTACTTGCTTCATTATCCATTGTTCGAGCAACAGGTTCGGAGACATTGGTTGAGGAGACCACCCCAGTTGTTGCATCGCGATTAGAGAGAGAGTTCTTGGTCGATCGAGACCAGAAGAGACAAAGAAATCAATCTAGCAGTCAGGAGCAGGATTTTCGAGCACGCAGGGTTCGCTGGCAACAGGATCATAATTTCATTAATGATCGTGATTCGAGAAACGATCAGTACGATTATGATGACGAGCAGATAGATTGGAGTCGCGAGGACGACCAGGATCAGACTGATGATCAATTCAATAATGACGATCGCCAGGTGGTACATGAGATTGTACCTATACCGGTACAACAGTCGAGACAGTCGTACAGACAGGACCAGGATCAAAGGGACCAGAGTTGGGGTCAGAGATCCAGGGATAGACAGGTTAGGAGACCAGAGACACGTCGTTGTCATCGTTGCGGTCAGATTGGACACCTCCGAGCGGATTGCGGGAGAGCATCACTACCACCGGAGCCAGTGCAGGCCAGAGATAGAGTCCATGTTGTTGCACCGTCGATCCGGGAGGAGACTAGACAGACCGTTGTGGGTACGTATAAGTTTATTTACTTATTTTGTTGTTTTATTTCGTAGGTGTACCTATTGTTTGATTACCTACGCGATTGAGGACGGTTGATGTGTTCACCGGAGGATGTTGATGAGGATTTGATTGATCACGCGATACACTAGGCCATAGCAAGGGCTATCGGGTGATTGACTAGGATTGGGCGTTATCACTGGTGGGATCCTAGAGGGATGGGTTCTAGGTGATTGGCCAGGTGATGCGTACACTAGTGGGATCCCGATGTACCAGAGTATGGTCTAGGATTGAGTCGCGGATGAAATGGTGATGTCAGCTTATTTTTGCCAGTGTTGCGGTTTCGTGTTTCGATGTGGAGGTCTACACAAATTTCGGGACGAAATTTTCCCCTAGTTGGGAAGAACTGTAACGGCCCAAATTTTATTAAGGCCGTTATTCGCGTATTTTCAGACGTGGACGCCAACTTAGGTCCACGGAGACACCACGGACTGGCGAAGATACGCCTGGTTGGGCGGGAAATATTATTTTTGACTGATTGTTTGATTAACTGTGATGATAATGACTAGGCTATGACTCATTACATCGCAGGTGTGGTTTAATATTGTTTAGATCGGGTGAGATTTAGTGTCGGGTATTCACCTAAAGATGCGTGCGGACGCGGGAACTGGAAGGGCGAGCGACGGGAACACTAGGCCGGGGAATGCGTTTAGTTTGATAAAAATAAAATAAATTTGACAAAAATAGTAAATTGGTGGGCGCCTAGCGACACGCGAGGTCGTGGTCGACACGCGTGGGTGGTAGTGTAGTGTGCACGCCGAGTACGCTCGTCGGCGCGCATAACGAAATTCTAGGCGCGAAAGTATAGGTGAGTATGTATATATATATATTTATATATATGTATATAAGGAATTTAATATATATATATATATATAAATATATATTAAAAATCAGAAAAATAAAATAGAAAATGCAAAATTACCAAAAGGGTATTGAAGGAAAGAAGGAAAGAAATAGACATGAGGGGCATTTTGGTCATTTCACTCAAAAATGGGGATAAACACCACCGACACCACCATTTTCCACATTTTGATCGACCAGAAGAAGAAGAAGAGAGAAGACGAGACGAGGAGCGAGACCGAGAGGAGGAGAGGTGGTGGTCTCGTGGTGGAGAGGCAAACGAGGTGAGTTGTTGTGTTGTTTATTGTTGTGTTTTGTGTTCATTGTTGGAGGGTGGTGTTGGCGGATGTGGTGGTTTGGTGGTGGCGGGGTGGAGTTTGGGAGCTCGGACGACCGCAAGAGAGTTCGTCAGGAGAGGAGACGACAACATGTCGTTCTCCCCTCTCCCTCTCCCTCTCCCTCTCTCGATTCATAAATGAAAAAAAAAAAAAAAAAAAAAAAAAAAAAAACGAGCAGAGCAGACGCTCCGCTCTTGAGAAGAAGAAGAAGAAGGGCCGGTTCGGCTCGAGCTGAACCGGGCCGGTTCGCCCTGAACCGGTTCGGTTCGGCCGAACCGCCCTTAAATTAAAAAAAAAAAAAAGAGAGAAAATAAAGAAAAATGGAAAAGAAAATCCAGAAAAATAGGAAAAATTATGGAAAAATTCTGAAAAATCAGAGAAAATGTGAGAAATTAGAAAATGGTTGAAAAAGTGAATTTCAAGACTTTTGGGGTGGTTGGCACCCGGTGTAACTCGAAAGAAAGAACGTGCTACAACTAAAAATTGGAATAAAATTCTAATTTTTATGGTCACGATATAAAATCAATTAGTTTGATACTAAATCACATAAAATGACTTATTCGGACACCGGGGACTTAGGAGACCATAGTCGGGTGTCGGGCGCGTATCCCGAGGCGAGAGCGGGATCGGATCGGAACGTATATCGAGTAATTGGAGTACGGTTGAGGTAAGTAAAACCCTTAAGTAACACACTCGAGTGTTTATTTATTTGATTTCATTTGATTTCATTTGATTTGAGCTATTATTGTTTATCGTTGTTTACTCTATTTCCATGTTCATACTCATGTTGCACGGTTGGTTTTGTCATTCACCCCGGATCTTCGATTTACTCTGTGATGTGTGGGCGGACTTGGGTAGTTTGGACAATAGGGACGAGAATAAGGGTTCGGACCGGTGAGGGGGTTGGAGAAGCCACCGAGGGAATACCGATGTCTGGATTAGGGTTCAGTCCTGCTACACGGCACACATCCATTATTGGTGTTTATCGATGTTATGTATGCATGCGTCTTAATTACGGTTACTGTTTTATCGCGCATGTTTATTTAACGATTATTGGCTTCCTTTATTATAAATGCTTTGGTTTGTGTACTTACTGGGTTTTACTCACTGGACTCGTCATCTACTTCTTGTGATGATTGAGTGCAGGATCTACTACGACCAGGGGCAAGGAAACTCTTGCAGACTATCTGTGACCTTGTCACCGACGGAGTTTGTCTTGTATGTTTTTATTTTGCTGTATTGACTTATTTTTGGGTTTATGGGGACTGTTTGAGATACCAGTGCATGAGTGTATCACATTTTGTTATGTTGAATACAGTGTACTTTAGGGTTTTCCACATAGGATTAATGCTCTATAATTTGAGAAAATGACATATTTTAAGCTTCCATTGTTTACAAATATTAAAATGTTAATTACTGACTAACTTAGGCTGAATTAATTGATAATGATGCTTAGTAGGGCGTGGGACACAGCTGACAGTTACGTGGCCAGTTGTGGGCCCGCGTGGCCTCCCGTGGCGGACAAATGTGGAAATTTGGGCCGTTACAGCAATAGACTCTGTCACACACAACATCGACGCAGCCTCAAACAACCCGTGCTTGTATGTCATATGCCGCAGTCCCGTCTGACTCTCGATGCCACTCCTGCTTAGCGCATCGACTACAACATTCGTCTTCCCTGGATGATACTCGATAGGAAAATCGTAGTCCTTCAGTAACTCGAGCCATCTCCGTTGTTTCATGTTTAACTCCCTCTAAGTGAACAGGTACCTCAAATTCTGGTGATCAGTAAACAATACAAACCTCTCACCATAAAGGTAATGCCTTCGAGCCTTAAGTGCAAACACGACCGTTACAAGCTCCAAGTTGTGCACTGGATAACTTTCCTCATGGGGTCTGCGTGATAGATAGGCCATTGGGTGTCCATATTGTATCAACACACAACCCAACTCAGTGTTTGACACATTCGTATAAACTGAGAAACCTCTCCCTGCTATAGGTAATGCCAAAATTGGCGCAGAAGTCAACTGTATCTTCAGCTCCCAGAAAACATCCTCACACTCCTCTGACCAGTCAAATTTAACATCCTTCTTGGTCAACCTCGTCATCAGCGATGCAATCAACGAAAAATTATTTGCGAAGCGCCTGTAATATCTTGCTAAACCCAAGAAACTTCGGATATCAGAAACAGACTCTAGTGTCCTCCAATCAATAATAGCTTGTATCTTGTCACCATCTACTGAAATGCCTTGATCGCTGATGACATGCCCTAGAAACTTGACTTCACTCAACCAAAATGCACACTTGCTGAACTTGGTGTAAAGTCGGCACTTTCTCAGCGCGTCAATACCTCCCTGAGATGCCTCTCGTGTTCCACATGAGTTTTACTGTAAATCTGGATGTCGTCAATGAAAACAATGAAGTATCAATCCAAAAACGACATGAGCACCCTGTGCATCAAATCCATTAAGATCGTCGGCGCGTTAGTCAACCCAAATGGCATGACTGTAAACTCGTACAACTCGTAACGCGTACCGAAAGCGATCTACTCTATATCTCCCTCTCGAATCCTCAACTAATGGTATCCTGATTTGAGGTAAATTTTCGAGAAGAATTTGGCTCGTGCCAACTGATCGAACAAATAATCGATCCTGAGAAGTGGGTAACGGTTCATAATCGTCACCTAATTCAACTTCTTGTAGTTCACACACATCCGAATCGAGCCGTCTTTCTTCTTCACAAAAAGAACTAGAGCTCCCTAAGGTAGCATGCCAGGGTGAATGAATCACTTCTGCAATAACTCTTCTAACTGGGTCCTCAACTCCTCCTGCTCCAATGCTGACATCCTATACGGCCTGTTGTAAATCGAATGAGTCCCCGAAATCAGCTCAATAATGAACTCAGCAGCTCTCGGTGGTGGTAATCCAAGTAATTCCTCAAGAAATACATCTGCAAACTCATACACCACTGGGACATCCTCAATCCTAATCACTGTCTTAAGCTCTGGCTCTACCATAGTCGCATACGCCTCCATCTCCTGCGACGTAGCTAATTTGCCTCGAGTGATAGATAATGCTGATGCAGCTCCGACAAATGAAAACTCTGGAATCCCTTCGATGTGAAATGTCACTGTCTTGCTAAAACAGTCAATTTGTATGTGATAAGACGATAGCCAATCCATACCGAACATCATGTCGAACTTTAAGTACTCTAATACTTTCAAGTCAGCCAGTAACTGATGTCCCTCAACCTCAACCACACAATCTCAGTAAATCTAGTTAGAGTAAATCTTATCTCCAGTTGTCGTACTAAGAACAAGATGTGTATCTAAGGTCTGTGCACTTATCCCTAACAATCCTACTATACGCCCATATATAAAGGAAAGTGTGATGTCAGAATCAAACATAACATGCATAAAAGTGTCACAAACATATAACATACCCTTAACAGGCTTTCTAGTTACCTCCCGGTTTGGCTGTGCAACCCCAAAAGCAGTTATCTGGGTCCTATCTCTGGCTTGATCAGTCTGTGATGGTATTGGCGTTGGTCTGGTACAGTCCGCCACAAAATGTCCCACCTGACCATAACGATAACAAGTGCGACTCTCAGATCTGCCAGTAGTCCTCTGACTCTGGCCTATACTCTGACCTCTCTGACCCTAACCTCTATCCTGCATCTGCTGCTGTCTCGGTCGATCAACCAGTGTAGAGGCCGCAGAATAAGCTACCTCACAATCATCATGTCTATCCCGATCATCTCGACGATCTCTGTCGCCTCTGCGACCCTAATCTGATTACCAATCACCTCTACGAGGTCTTTAGCCCTATCCCTGTCGACCCTGATCTATCCTCTGTCTCTTCGACCTCTAATCAGACCGAGAACCCTGAGCTGGATGACTCTGCTGACCACGTAATGCAGTATGAATCGTTAATCTACTAACACTCTGTACAATATACGTCTCCTACGAAAGAGACCTGTTATATACCTGAGCTAGAGTACTCGCTCCACTAGAAACCACTGTTGTAGCTATCCTCTCGTCTAGTCCTCGGACAAAATAATATATCTACAACTTGTCAGTCGCTGCTAGATCCACAGAGTAATACAACAAATATTTGCACCTCTTCATGTACTCTGTAACTGACATAGTGCCCTGCACTAGTGTCAAAAAATCCCCTCTCAATCGAATCCTGACCTCTTTAGGTATATAATCATCCATGAATAATGCTCGAAAGTCTTCCCAGGTAGTAACCACAGAATGTGTCGCTCTATAAATGATCCACCACACAACAATAACAGATCTTAGGCAATAACTAGCCAATCTAGGTCTATCAATCTCCTCAACTGATAACATCTCATGTAATCTATCGTGAGCCAATAGCCATCTCCTGGCTAATTCTGGGTTTCTGGTTCCGTAGAAATATCATAGAGAGGATCTAAGGTAATCCTTCAGTTTCCTTGTCTCCACTGTCATCAAACTCCCTGATGAAAACACCACTGCTGACTGCTCGGTAGTCGAAGGAGTTACAACTAATGTAATCTCAGCTGGAACAACCACTGGTATAGCCTCTTGGCATGTGTCTTGGATAATGCAGCCTGCACCTGAGTCTCAAGAATAGTGGGAGCAATAACTGCAGGAGTAGTAACCAATGGTGCAGCTACAACTGTAGTAGGAGTCGTCGTAGTCTCACGAGTCCTCAACAAATCCAACAACTGTGCGAACCTATCATCCACTGTCCACCCTAACGACTGTAATGTCAATGTCTGCCTGGTTGGATCACTAGTATCCCCAACCTCTGGCTGAGTCATACCTGGAGGCTGCCCGTCCATCGGTATCTGCATTGAAGAACGTGCCTTAATACGAATATACGTGTAACATTGGTAATATACAACCAACCTCTGGCTGATTTCTAGTTGTAGCGGCTTCCAATCCATCGGCAGCTACGACGTGCACTGCGGGCCCACAGCCCTTCCAACTCATCATCCAACTGTGTCCCACGGCCACTCGTAAACTCAATATAATCAAATTCTTGCTAACTTTAAGTTATGTATTAATAATCATTGATTTAAATTAGCTTTAAATTCTTTATTATCATTTTACCTCAAAGTACGCAGCGAATAATTAAAATCATCAAGGTGTTTTATGAGCATATTACCTAAGGTGGAAACCATATCAAAATATACATCACATACATATCAACTGAAATCCTCAAAATATCAAAAATATAACCTACAAGTTATATACAATTCATATCTATCTCTCATACCCCAAAACCAAGCATAAAACAAGGAAACATAAACAGACGTACGAGTAGGGCGAATGCGGTCAATCAATGCAGTCCTTAAGTTTGCCCGTCCCTCGGCTCGTACTAGGATCTGCATTCAAGCCATCACAAAAAGGCAGATGACGAGTCTAGAGTGAGTAATCTCAAGGAAATTCACCAAGTAAATACGTACATAAACTGCTGAAATTTAAAATACTATAAATAAACATGCGGAACAAAAGAATACATGCAACTGTGGAATATTATCGCATGAATAAATATAGCAGTGAAGCAAAGTGCGTGCACAATCAAAGTCAGACTAAGCCATACTTCGGGCTATCCGCCAGGCACGGCCCGTGAGGATACCTCTAACGGGTGACCCTGGACCCTCTAGGTAGCCGGCGTATATCCATGGTGCACCCACGCATGCCTATTATACCCGGGTAGCATATTCATCGACGCATGCCTAGACATATGCTATGGCTTACCCTATACCCCCGCAACGAATAAACACCAGATGTGGAGTGATCTTAACACCGTAAAGTCACCAGGTAGGAGTAAACTCAACTATCGTAAAGTCACCAGGTGAGAGTACTCACCCACCGTAAAGTAATAAAGAAATAGAGTAGTAAATGAATAGGACTGAATTCAAATATATTAAGCAGTAATTACTAAAATGAATTTCAGTCGGGTTATTACACACCTCAAACCGCACTCCTCGTCCCGTAAAATAATTCCCGGTCCAACTCCAATAAACACCCGACAATCAAAATTATTACTCGATTGTACCTAAGATCATTTGTCATTAAATTAGCTTCAATTGAGTATATTATGTCAATTTTACGTTTTACGAAGTAAAAACCTCGACAACATATAGCCAAAATATGAGAAAGTCCCAAAATTCATTTATGAACCCTTTTTCTAATTTCTCATATTTTTCTAAATTTTTCAAAATCTTTCCATAATTTTCTAACTATTTTTCCATATTTTCTGTATTTTATTTTATTTAAAACTAATTTTCATTTATTTAAATAAAATAATAAAATAAAAATATTATTTAAATAATATGGGGGTGGATCCCTTTAACCGGGTTTGACCCGACCTAACCATGTCAGACCCGATTCGGCCCGGCCCTGGGGTGCATGCATGCGTGCGTGCTCCCCCCATCATCTTCCTTAAACAGAGGCGTCACGCCTCTGTTTGAAACCAAAATTTTTTTTTCTTTGCTCTTCGGTCAATTGGGAGGGGAGGCGACATGAGTGTCCTTTCCCTCGTCGGATGAACTGCTCCTGCAGTTCGTCCGAGCTCTTGAAGCTGTCGCCACCACCACCACCGAACCATCACCACCACCACTACCACAACAACAACGCACACAACAACAACTCAACAACTCACCTCGACCACGCTTTGTCTTTCCAATACAAGATCGACCTCCTCCTCGTCGATTCCTTCTTTCGTCTCGGCTCCCTCTTTTGATCTAAATGGTGAGAAATGTGGGGTGTCGATGGTGATTATCCACATTTTGGGGTGAAATGACCCAAATATCCCTATGTTCTTATCCTCATTCTTCACAATCAAATGCCCTTTTTGGTCATTCCGCAATTATTTTTAATTTCTGATTTTAATATATATTTATATATATATACATATCTATTTTAAATTACATATATATACATATATATTCGCCAATATTTTCGTGCCTAAAATTTCGTCGTGTGCGCCAACGAGCGTACTCGGGCATGCACACTACCGTACCACCCACGCGTGTCGACCACGACCCCGCGTGTCCCTAGACGCTCATCAATTTACTATTTTTATCACATTTAATCATTTAATGTGTGTATTATTTTCCTTAACTTACAATCTCGTCTTTTAGTCTACCCGATACCCGCGTCGGCACGCATATTGATGCGAATATTTAACACACAATCTCACACGTCAATTGAAATATAATTACATGCATCGCGATGTCGTTTAACCTATTTTAACATAAACATCGCAAATTAGTTAAATCAACACACAAAATAACTATTTACCTAATCCGGGCGTGCTCCAGCCTCGCTGTGGGACCTACGAACGTCCCCGTTGATGTCCACGTCTACAATGATGTCGTAAAATAATGACAATTATTAATTGGGCCGTTACACTACCCATCTCTCATTGCTTTCCAACTAAGACTTTAGACAATTCCTTTGAGTTTTCATATCTAAAGCTTATTCAATCAGTTTATGATCAGGTTATCCTCAAATTAGAGTCTAGAAAATCTAGTACTCATCAGAGCGTCACTCTGAAACTAAAATGTAATGGCCCACTTTCCAAATAGACCGCCACGGGGGTCAATACAGTCTGTCTTACCAGCGACAACTGTGCTCTACATTGGATTATATCCTCAATTTTTTCTTTTTAAACTTTATTAATTATCAATTTACTGATTTAGTCGTATTGAAATCAAATCATATGTTAAGTCATTATCAAATCCTCAAATTAATACAGTGGAAGCCTTATTAACACATTTACTCAGATAATAATACTATAAATGTGTGATACAACCCATAAACCTAGTGTGGAAAACCCATATATAACCATAAACATCTCTGAAGTCACAAAAGATCAGCATATACAATGTATCTCACAATCACAAACCCAAAATGAAACAAAATATATCTAATATAAATGTACGAGTCAGGCAATCTATCTCTGATCAGCGGTACTGCGGAAGCTTGCCTTTACCTCTACTCGTACTAGGATCTGCACTCAAACCATCACAAAAGACAGATAAGGAGTCCAGAGTGAGTATTCTCAAGGAAATTAAGTAAGCAATATTGAAAGTAAATACTGAAATTTAAATAAAGCTATTAAATAAACATGCGAAAATAAATACAGGCAACTGCACTCATCGCATTATTAGATAATAGTAAAAGCTCAAAGTGTGTTCCTAACCCCTATGATCAGAAAATCACCATAATTCGGACTCTTCCACAAAATACTTTCGGCGAGTCTGACTCAAGCAGGGCCAATATCTGGATCCTCTTGATGGTCGACATTACACCTACATCGCACCGACACGTTACACGACGTAACACTCGGGTTGTCCTATTCACCTAGATTGATTATTAGCAACATGCTATGGTGTAGTGGACGTACAAACTAGAATGAAACGGAGGGAACCCAGCTCAACGTCCGTCCATATAACCACAACCAAGAATAAAGGATTGAAATAACAGAAATTGAATTCCAATGCCAAAAGAAGTAAATACTCAAGTAATTTCAGTTGGGATACTACACACCTCAAACTGCACTCTGTGTCCCGCTAAATAAACCCCGATCCGACTCCTCCAAATTCCCTATATCCAAAATACAGCCCAAAATGACCTATTTCTATTTATAATTGATTTAGCTTCAATTGAGTATATTATATCAATTTTACGTTTTACGAAGTAAAAACCCCGATAACATCTTGCCAAAATCCAGTGAAAGTCCCAAAACTCATTTATCAACCCTTTTTCT
This sequence comes from Stephania japonica, assembly GCA_039657345.1. Lineage (NCBI taxonomy): Eukaryota > Viridiplantae > Streptophyta > Magnoliopsida > Ranunculales > Menispermaceae > Stephania > Stephania japonica. The sequence continues at coordinate 7,131,234 of CM077559.1, read as the reverse complement.
AATTTCTCATATTTTCTCAAATTTTTCTAAATTTTTTTCATAATTTTCTAGCTATTTTCCATATTTTTCTGTTTTTATTTTAATTAAAACTGTTTTAATTTATTTTTAAAAAATATTATTTAAATAATATGGAGGTGGGTCCCCTGAACTGGATCCGACCCGACCCAATCGGGTCGGGTCCAGTCTGGCCCGGCCCAAAGGGTGCACACGCATGCGGACTTGCATCTTCCCCTTTTTTTTCAAAACTGTGCATCGCTGTTTCATCATTTTTTATTTATTTCTTTTCTTTTATTCTCTTATTTAACAACAACAACACCAACACAACAACCTCTTTCTCCACATCCACAACATCAAAACATCACAAAAAACTTAACAAAAACAATGTCATACACCCAAATCTCGGATTCAACACTTCATGCCCAAAGACACCACCAAATTAAAGAGAAAGTGGAGTGAATGGGAGATCTAACCTTGTTTTGATGATTTCACCACTCTAAGTCGTTCAATTCACCACAAAAAATGGATCAAACACTCTCCAACACTATTGATTTTCAGATTTGAGTGAGAGTTAGAGAAAAGTGTGTTGAAAAAGTCAAAAATGAGTTTTTATACTTTAGTTTTCATCTCCACCAACACACCCATCCTTATGCACATCTTATGGTTCACTTTTGACTAATTATTTGCTCATTTTCTAGCCTAACAAACTCATTACATGACACACTTGTGGACTCTCTTTGGTTTTACATCATTTAAAGTCTCCAAACGGCCATTTCGGCGCCCGTTTCGCGTATCAACACACGACCTACGTGTACTACCGTGATATTAAACTCCATATAGGCATTCCAAAATAATTATTTAATTCATTTTATTCATTTCATATGTCTATTATTTCTCTCGATACGCATATCGAGACGAATACTTAACACACAACCTCACACGTCAATGGAAATATAATTACACACATCGCGATGTCGTTTAACCTATTTGAACATAAACATCGCAAAATTAGACAAATCAGCACACAAAATAACTATTTACCTAACTCCAGACACGCTCTAGGTTAACTGCGGGTCCCACGAGTGTTTGAGTTGTCTGCCACGTCTGCAATACGTCATAAATAAAGGCGAATTAAATTCAGGCCGTTACAATGCCCATCCTAGTTGATGGGTTTGAGTTGGCTAATATGCCTGTCCCCGTTGGCTAGTTGTCTGTTCGACTTGAGGACCTAATCAATTTAATCAACATTCATTTGGAATGTTTTTTCTTTCAATTAAAAGGTTTTTCAAATGTTGATCGGTGCCAACGTTTCCATCGCAGATCTCAAGTTACCATGTTCATAGGCGGTTCTGTTATTTTGATTGAAGATGTTTTTGTTCAAGCTGGGCATCCAAAGTTTGTATGCTCCAACTTGTGGGAAGGTATTAGATAATATCAAATATCACATGTAAAACTTGCACGTTAGGATTAATTTTAATTATTTTGTTAGGATTGAATCGGTTAGTCGAGATTTTCTTTTCTTTACTTGTAGCTATCACTACCTATTATGTAGTTATATATATGTGCCTTGCGCACCAAATATAATTGTAGAAAATAGAGGTTTTCCTTCCTCTCTTCCATCTATTTTATTTTATTTTCTAAAATAACGAGTAAACTTCTAATTAGAAATAATCAATTATAAGGGTCATAATTAAGTTGAGCAAGTATTTGGGGGTTTGAATTTCAATTGGGGCAAAATAAAGAGTCATAACTCATAAGTTTTTTTTTTTTTCTTCAGTCATAACTCATAAGTTGTGATTTCTTTCTTATAAAAAACAAAAACATGAGAAATATATCGTGTTTATTTTTTTGAAGGAATATATCGTGTTCTTCATGGTTAATGAATGCATATTTTTGTAAAAATGCAGAACGTGTGTGGTTATAAAATCATGTCTATATATTCAAATTTTATTTTGATGGTTTATTGGTTCGCCATTTATATTCAAACGAATCATTTAATTAACTTGGGGGCACCTTTTCAATTGGGTAAGTGTTATTCAACGCTATATATCTCGTTCAAGTGTCTTGCTGGTTATTTTGATGGTTGGCTAGTGCAACAAACAAAGTTTTTGTTATTTTTTTGATGAAACAACAAAGAAAGTTAGAACTCAGAAGTTGCCAGTGGCTGAAAGGGTCCACAAATCTTTGAAATCAAATACCTAAAAAAGGGTAGAGACGGCCAAAGAATTCCAATTAATAATGCAACGTGTGTCCTTATTAATTCATGAAGAAAACATGTCTCCAAAGAGACTCAAACGCTTATACAAGTGATTTTATACAAAGCTTGTGAGCAATCCACTTGGTTGATGATTAACTATACTTTTTTTTTGAGGTTGATGGTGTGTTTGGTTGGGATGACTATTTGGTTAGTCATAGGATTAAAGTTTAGTCCAATGTTTGGTTAGGCAGACTACATTGAGAAACGAATTACATAGTCTAGTATCCATTTGACTAAATAAAGACAACCAAGACCCACTTACTAATTAATCCAACCCAACTAAAAATTTCATTTCTGATCTTGCCTCCACTTGTTTTAAACACATTTGGTTCATTTCCTCTCATTTTCTCTTCGAACTCTCGCATCTGCTCTCCTCTGCGAACTAGATCCGCAAAATCTCGGTCGACGCCTCCTCTGTGCATGTAACGGTCCGATTTTCAATGGCCGTTACTGGTGATGTTAGCGCGGACATGGATGCCAGCAAGGACCCACGAACGTCCCATAGTGAAGATGGAGCATGACGGAATAAGGTTTACAGTCCGTTTTGTGTGCTCTGGTGGTGAAGTTGCGATGTATAGGTCCAAGTTAGTTAAATAGCATCGCAATATGTGTGTTTATATTGTCATTGACGTGTGAGATTGTGTGTGGAGTATTCGCATTGATATGCGTATCGATGCGGGTACCGGGTAGACTAAAAGATAAAATAGTAAATTGGTAGGCACTTAGTAACACGCGTGGTCGTGGTTGACACGCGAGGGTGGTACGGTAGTGTGTACGCCCGAGTACGCTCGTTGGCGTGCACGATGAAATTTTAGGCGCGAAAGTATAGGCGAATATATATATTTATATGTATATATGTATATAAGTAATTTAATATATATATATATATATATATTAAAAATCAGAAAATAAATAAAAAATTGTGAAATGACCAAAAAGGGTATTTATTTGTGAAAGATGAGGATAAGAACATAGGGGTATTTTGGTCATTTTACCCCAAATTATTGATAAAACCACCGTCACCACCATTTTCTCACATTTCGATCGATCGGAGAAACCGAAGGAAGAAGAAGAAGGAAGGAAAGAGAGAGGGATCGCGAGCTCGACGACGTTGTCGCGAGTCGAGGTGAGTTTGCGTTGTTGGTGTTGTTGTGCGTTGTGTTGGATGGTGGTGGTGGTGATGATGGTTCGGTGGTGGAGGTGGAGTTCGGGAACTCGGACGAACTGCTCTCTTGCAGTTCGTTCGAGGAGGGAGACGATCTCATGTCGTCTCCCATTCCCTCCCAATTCCAATAAATTGAGAGAAAAAAAAATTGGTGAAACAGAGGCGCTGTGTGCCTCTGTTGGAGAAGAAGATGGGGGGAGCGCTTGCATGCACCCCTTGGGCCGGGCTGGACCGGCCTAGGCCCAACTCGGGTGGGCCTGGACCGGGCCAGACTCGAACCCGGTCCAGGTGGGTCGAACCGGGTCTGACCCGGTTGGGTCGGGTCAAACCCGGTTCAGGGGACCCACCCCATATTATTTAAATAATATTTTTGTTTTATTATTTTATTTAAATAAATTAAAAAAATAGTTTTAAATAAAATAAAATACAGAAAATAGCTAAAAATTATGAAAAATTTCTGAGAAAATTCAGAATAAAACGTAAAATTGACATAATATATTAGATTGAAGCTAATTTAATGACAAATGGTCTTAGATACAATTCGGGTGATAATTTTGATTTGTCGGGTGTTTATTGGAGCTGGACCGGGGTTTGGTTTTCGGGACGAGGAGTGTGGTTTGAGGTGTGTAGCAACCCAACTGAAATTCACTTTAGTACTTACTGCTTGACTTATTTGAATATTGTCCTGTTTATTCAATACTCTCTATTTCCTATTGCTTTACGGTGGTTGTGTTCGTCCCCACCTGGTGCTTATTCATTACGGCTTATTACTTTACGGTGGCTGAGTACTCTCACCTTGTGTCTTTACAGTAGTTGAGTTTGCTCCTACCTGGTGTCTTTACGGTGTTGAGATCACTCCCCACCTGGTGTTTATGCACGTACTTTGATTCTTCTGTTATATTTATGCATGCGATGATCTTCCACAGTTGCCTATATTCTTTTGTTCTGCATGTTTTATTATACTATTTTTTATTCCAGTAACTTTACTTATGTATTTACTTGGGGAATTTCCTTGGGATTACTCACTCCGGACTCGTCATCTACCTTTTGTGATGGCTTGAGTGCAGATACTGGTGTAACATCCCTCGATTTTTAACCTGACTTGTGTGACACGTGTCAGGACCGTGACTCGACCACGCGATACTGGACTGTATTTCGAACCTTGGGAGTCGACACCGAGGTAATTTTATGATTCTTTGATGTGTGTAATAGTATTATAGTTTAAATGCGTGTCACGAGCCATTCGGGCGATTTTTAAAATGAGTGAGTTTCCGTCTAGGTAAACGGGGGAAAAAATACAATAAACAACATAATTAAAAGAAATATTGAATAATTTAATTATTTATTTGTACGAGACAAGGCGAAAGTATGCGTGTGACAGATAAATACGGACCGAGGAGGCAAGACGGGTCGGGGAAAAGTTATTGGAAAACACAGGTGTTGGTTAAATACACAACAAATAGACAAATGTGTAGAATTGTTAAAGTGACACAATTCAAAAATAGAACACCCTTGGATTAACCTCGAGATGCGTGGTTAGGTGGAGATGAAGGGCAATGCTTGAGACAACACCCCACCTAACTTACTATTCACTCATCATTGGTGTGAAGAAGAAAAAGAAAAAAACAACAACAACAACAACAAACATTTCTCACCTTATATACACCACGGTTCTCTCTCACTCTCGTCACTCCACACTCAACCCTCACGGTATCCTCTTCCTCCTCTCACCAGCCCCGTCCTCGCCGGTGACCGGACCGCTTCACCGGACGTCTCGCCGGAGCAAGGCATACCTTCTCTCTCTCTCTCTCTCTTTCGGTTTGTTCACTCTCTCCCTCACGGTTCTCTCATCTCTCGGCCTCCCTCTCTCTCAGGCTACTCACCTCTCAATTGGCCAAGTTCTCGCCGGTCATCGGAGGTCCAGTGATGGCGGAGTAGCTCGCCGGAGGTTGCCTCTCACCCTCCCTCTCTCGTGTTCACTCGATCTCTCTCCTCTCGGTTTTCTCTCCCTCTCTCACCTCAGGTTCTCTCTTCATCTCGCTCTCTCATGCCACCACCTCTCTCACCAGAGATGGTGGTGGTCGAGGCCACCTCCTTTACTGGAGATCTCTCTCTATCTCTCTATTTCTTTTCCTCCCTCTCTTTCTCTCTTTTCTCACTGTTTTTTTTATTGTTTTAAAAAACTTTTTTTTGTGTATGTGAGTGAGGTGATGTGTGTGTGTGTGCACCCTGCGGTTGGGGTGCGTGAGGGGTGTGGGTGGACGATCAAGGTGATGGGGAGTGTGGTGAGGATAGTTTGGCAATAGGGTGGTGGGTGCATGTGGGTGTATGTGCATGCATGAGTGTGTAGTGAAAATATGATGGTGTGTGAATGGATGCATGTGTTTGCATGAACACCCCACAGTTTGGGGTGTGACACTGTGCACCCCACTGCTGGGGTGCGAGATGAAGCTGTACACCCCCACTATTGGCTGTGGGGTGTACCATGTGTGAGTGGGTGAATGAATATGGATACATGCATGAATAGGCATGTGCACCCCACAGTTTGGGGTGCGTGATAAGACGTGTATGACAACGGGGTGCATACAACAGTGGGGTGTTGTGTGCACAAATCAGCGGGGTGCACACAACAGTGGGGTGTTGTGTACACCTCACAGTGGGGTTTACTTAGTTGTGTGGTGGTCATATAATGTGGGTGTGTAAATAAAATAATATAAAAATAAAGGAGAAGTATGGACACTTTATAAACAAAATAAAATGATGTAAATGGGCTTGTGTTAAGGTCCAACAAAGGCCTAACATAACCAATATAAAATGGGGCCATAACAAGTAAATAATTTCGTGGAAATGGGCATACATATTTGAGTCCAACCATAGTCTAACAAATGATACAAACCCATACAAATCAACTTAAAATTAAATCCTAACCCTTACATTAATATTCAAGATTTAAACCTTTATCAGGTAGCGGGAAACTCAGGGATACGCGTTAGGAGTTGCGGGAGTGTTGTACGCGGATTATGATAGTTTAGGTAAGTACACTTGCCTTAAAAAGCATTTGTACGTTAGTAAGCCAGCTAAGAAAATATCATGTGATTCATTTTCATTTCTTTGTGTTTGTTATTATCAAATTATTGGCATTCCATTCCCTATTCCTTGTATGTGTGTTCTTGGCATAAGTGTATGTCTTGAAGGTATATGCGGCCTGCACTAGAAGGGATAAAACGCGGGCATTCGTGCGCACAAGTGTTTGACCACCCCTAGTGATTGTGTGATACCATGTACTGGATTGTTGTGGAAATTGTTGTGGATTTCGATGTTGCGACATCGCTGTTGTGGAATTGTTGTGGAATTTAGATCACTTATTGCCTCTCTTGACTTATAGAACACGCATGTTTCGATTGCTATCATTTCCAGTCTGTCTATCATGCATTCTTGTTTATTTAAATTCCTGTCTTTCAGTACCCGCATGATATTTAGACTACCTTGTTTGTTATTTCATGAATTACTGTTATATTCTTCTGGCTTTACTTTCGATTTCTCTCAGTTGCTCACCGTCTAGTTTGTGACGGTGGGTGCAAATAGGACGGAGAGTAGTAGAGGCAAGGGACCTTGCCTAGGAGATTTTTTGTGAGCAGCTGGACTTAAGGTACCGAGATGTAGGCTCATGTTTATTTCTTTTTGTATGACATTTATATATATGATTATTTTGTAACTGGGGAATATGTTTTGAGGTGGATTCCATCAATCCATTTTGTTGACTTAGAATTGAACATATTGGGGTTTTCCACATTTATATAGATTCTTAATTTCCCTTTGATTGAGTTATTTTCCAATATTTGATTAGAATATGATTTTGCTTCTGCTGTGTTATAATTGCAATAACTCTTTCATAAATCTTAAAATTTTGATAATTCGAGGCTGACTAGGCGCGTCAGGTTCGCTGAGAAACTGACTCAGGTACTGCACGGTCTAGGCCGGGCGTACCCAAATGCATTGGGAATTTGGGGCCATCACAACTGGTACGAGAGCGAGAAGGGCAAGATTGAGGATTATTTATGATTGACTGCAGACTGCCCTACTCGTATGTTTGTTTATATTTATTTGTTTTATGCTGGGTTTGAGTTGTGAGAGTTATATTTTCGTTTGTTTATGACTTTGAGGATCACACTTGATATATATTTATGGACTACATTTTGGTATGGTTTCCATATTAGATTAATTGATATTTAAACTTGTTACATTTGGTATCATTTAATGATTTGAGACTTCCGCTGCATAATTTGAGGTTAAATGATTATAACGAGTCCATAAGCTAACTTGAACTATAATTAAAGGAAATAATATTAAGTTAGCAATAATTGATTGGTAATGGGTAATGAGTGGTCGTGGGACACAGCTGAATGGTGAGTTGGCAGAGCTGTGGGCCCGCAGTCCACACCGTAGTAGTCGATGGATTTAGGGCCGTTACATTTGGTATCATAGCCTAGGTTTGAGGAGCCTAGGGAATGAAGTGTGGATTATTGTTAACTCTGATACCGCTACAATTAATTGGTCTCATAGGTATCAATTTGAACTGAGGATAAACCTGATTATAAACTTAATGAATAAATCTTATATGTGGAAACCACAAGTGAATAATTAGAGCCTTAGTTGGGAAGTGATGTGAGGCGAGTAGATTCAGAAAATTTATATACGTATATGTTCTGATTGTGTACTACATATTATACGCATATATATTGAGTCTGATCCAATGCACATTGGTTGTGCAGTTTACGATTGACTGACAGACTCTTACTATTACTCTGCCGACTACTCAACAGGAAGTCAGGGAGACCAGTGACCTCACTAGGGAGGTAGCTGATATGAGGATTATGGTGCAGAGAGTTACTGATCAGCAGTTGTTACAACAGGCAAAAATGGTGGAGTTTATGGAGTATATACGAGGCTCGAGAATGCCTGCAGCGGCGCCTATGAATACTACATTGGCTGCTCCTACCACTCCGGCAGCCATGGCACCAACTGTTACCACACAGGCGACAGATCAAAGACAATGATAGAGAAGGCTAACCCTGTTATTGTAACAACCCCAAATTTTTTAACTGACTTATGTTGCATTTGTCAGAATTGTGACCCGGCTACGTGAATGTTGGACAGTATTTCGAACTTCAGGAGTCGACACCGAAGTGATTTTATGATTATTTGATTGTGTGTATTAGTATTTTAGTATTTTACGGGTTTCGAGCAGGCTGGACGATATTTAATTGAGTGAGGTTTTGACTAGTTAAACGGGGGAGAAAAACAAGTAAAACATACAAATAAATGAATTTTTAATTAATTTAATTAATTAGTTGGCGAGACAAGGCGAGACTACGCGAATTATGAGAGTCAGAACAAGGAAAAATGGACCGAGGAATGTCGTTTGTACGTGGGAGTTGGATAAATATGTAACATACGGACTATAAAATAAAAAAATTTATTATTTAAGGGTAACTTCCCCAAACTTCCTCAATCACGCTAACGTCTATAACGTTACTAATTATTTTTGAGAAATATAACGTCTATTTAAAACGTTATAAATATAACGTCTATTTAAAACGTTATAATTATAACGTCTATTTATAACATCTAATTATAACGTCTATTTATAACGTCTAATTATTTTTGAGAAATATAACCTCTATTTATAACGTTAGATAATTGAGGGAGGGAGTTAGATAATTGAGAAATATAACGTTAACAATTTAAAAGTCAACACTATTTAAGACAAGAAACTAACATTTTCATATCAGATCCGGCCATCAGACCTCATTATCGCTTCGCGGTGGATGTCTTCTACAATAATATGCAATAGACATGTATGTGAAAATTGAATCATTGAGATTGAAGTATCTAAACGACTACAAAAAGACTCTTCGATCTGAACTATACCAAGGTTTGCAAGATGCAACAAATGTTGGAGAAGCATGTGCAGATAGAGTAAAAGAATTATTCTTCCATCATCATATAATGGGAGCCTTATAGATATGTACAACCGCTACCAAGATGCAATGGAAATTGTTAGAAGGTAGCGAGAAACTCGGGGATACGCGTTAGGTGAGAGTGTCTACGGGTTGCGATTAGTCAGGTAAGTACATTTGCCTTAAAAAAAATTTGTATGTTTGTAAGCCAGTAAGAAAATGTCATGTGATTCATTATCATTTATTCAGTCTTGTTATTCTCTATTATTGGTATTCCATTCCATTTCTTGTTGTGTGTTTCCCGGCGTAAGTGTTTCGTCTCAAAAGTACTAGGACCTGCACTAGAGGGATAAAACGTGGGCACTCGTGGCCACGAGTGTGTGACCACCCTTAGTGATCGTGTGACACCGAGTACTGGGTGGATGGGTTCGAGTCCCTTTCCAGTCATAGCTGTGCCTTCGCTTGTGTCGATGCCCGGGAAGATCTCGCGAGGTCTTCGCCGTTATGCTATGATTTAGACCACTTATGAGCCTCTTTTGATTCCTTGGAACACACTTGACTTTCGATTGATATCTATTAGTCTGTTTATCATGCATCTTGTTTATTTAAATTCCTGTCATTTTTATTACCGCATGATATTTAGACTACTTTATTTGAATTATCATGAATTACTGTTATTTTCTTCTGGCATTACATTCGATTTTATTCAGTTACTCACCGTCTAGTTTGTGACGGTGGGTGCAGATAGGGCGGAGAGCAGCAAGGGCAAGGGACTCGCTGGGGATCTATTGTGAGGATTAGCTTTGGATTTGGAGACTATTTTATAGGTTTCTTTATGTTTTGCTTTTATGTATATCGTTTTATATATATATGCTTTGGGATTATTAAACTAGGCAAATTTTGATGAGATTGGTATCATGTACCTTTGTATTTCCAATTGTACATGAATACCCGGGGTTTTCCACATTTATAGAATTCCTTTACTTCCTTTGATTGAGTTATTTCCCTTTGTTTTAATTATTTTAGTCTTCCGCTGTTTACTGATGCAATAACTCTTTCATAAATTACTAATTTGATTAAATTGAAGGCTGACTAGGCTCGTCAGGTTGTTGAGTGATGACTCGAGGCTTGTATGGGTCTAGACCGGGCGTACCCAATTGCATGGGGAAATTGGGGCCGTCACAGTTATGGTGCCAGCGGAGATTATCGCTGTGACACCGACTACGATAGAGCAATCGGTAATGACTTTGACACCTAAGAGAAAGATGTCGGAGGCAGCGAAGATGGTGAAGGACTTCATGAGGTTTGACCCTACCTACTTTTATGGAGTCAGCAATCCAGAGTTAGCTAGACGTTGGTTGATGACGTACCGGCAGTTTCACCAGTTGCTAGAGGAGCCAGAGGCAGATCAGGCATGGATCTCAGGATATTGTTTGAGAGGTCAGGCGGCAGTTTGGTGGACGACATATATGGATACACATCCGGAGCCGATGACTTGGGCTGAGTTTCGTCAGCTGTTCTTAGATGAATATATTCCGATAGAGGTACGGCTGAGGCTCAGAGAAAAGTTTCTCGCGTTGAGGCAGGGAACCATGTCTGTGCTTGCATACATGGAGAGATTTAGGTATTTGATGCAGGACGCCATGCATGTGGCGAATTCGGAGAGACTCAAGATCTATTATTTCATCAGAGGACTTTACAGTGCATTTATGACCATGCACTGGCTCGTGAGACATACTTGCTGCAGAGCGAGGAGCAATCAGATCATCGAGCACCTAGAGATAATTTGCGGTTGGATCAGGATTTCAGTGACGATCGTGATTCGAGAGATGATCAGTACGACTACGATGATGGGCAGACTGATTGGAGTCGCGAGGACGACCAGGATCAGACTGATGATCAGTTTAGCGATTACAATTGCCAGGCGGTACATGAGATTGTACCTATACCGACACAACAGCTGATACAGTCATTTCGACAAAACCGGGATCAGAGGGACTGGAGAAGATTCAGAGAAAATTCAGAATAAATTGAGAAAATATGAGAAATTAGAAAAAAGGGTTCATAACTGAGTTTTGGGATTTTCTCGGAATGTTGGCAAGATATTATCGGGGTTTTTATCTCGTAAAACGTAAAATTGACATAATATATTAAATTGAAGCTAATTTAATGGCAAATGGTCTTAGGTACAATTCGGGTGATAATTTTGATTTGTCGGGTGTTTATTGGAGCTGGACCGGGGTTTGGTTTTCGGGACGAGGAGTGTCATTTGAGGTGTGTAGTAACTCAACTGAAATTCACTTTAGTACTTACTGCTTGACTTATTTGAATACTGTCATGTTTATTCAATACTCTCTATTTCCTATTGCTTTACGGTGGTTGTGTTCGTCCCCACCTGGTGCTTATTCATTGCGGCTTATTACTTTACGGTGGCTGAGTACTCTCACCTGGTGTCTTTACGGTAGTTGAGTTTGCTCCTACCTAGTGTCTTTACGGTGTTGAGATCACTCCCAACTGGTGTTTATGCACGCACTTTGATTCTTCTGCTATATTTATGCATGCGATGATCTTCCACAGTTGTGTTTATTCTTTTGTTCCGCATGTTTATTTATAGTATTTTTTATTCTAGTAACTTTACTTATGTATTTACTTAGTGAATTTCTTTGGGATTACTCACTCTGGACTCGTCATCTGCTTTTTGTGATGGTTTGAGTGCAGATACTGGTACGAGAGCGAGAAGGGCAAGATTGAGGATTATTTATGATTGACTGCAGACTGCCCTACTTATATGTTTGTTTATATTTATTTGTTTTATGCTGGGTTTGGGTTGTGAGAGTTACATTTTAGTTTGTTTATGACTTTGAGGATCACACTTGATATATATTTATGGACTACATTTTGGTATGGTTTCCACATTAGATTAACTGATATTTAAACTTGTTACATTTGGTATCATTTAATGATTTGAGACTTCCGCTGCATAATTTGAGGTTAAATGATTATAACGAGTTCATAAGCTAACTTGAACTATAATTAAAGGAAATAATATTAAGTTAGCAATAATTGATTGGTAATGCGTAATGAGTGGTCGTGGGACACAGCTGAATGGTGAGTTGGCAGAGCTGTGGGCCCGCGGTCCACACCGTAGCGGTCGATGGATTTAGGGCCGTTACAGTGCATCTCTCTGCATCTTACCTTCAACTGCCGTACTCCTCCTTTGTGCATATATGAGCATCTTCTTCTCTCTCCGCAGAATTGTAAGTCCCCTCATCCCATCTAGGGTTTGTTTCACATCGAAGTGGGGAAGCAAATCTCCACCATCGATGCACCTTCTTCATATCGTGAGTGAGGGAGGTCGGGTGTTGAGCGCGAGTAAGGGAGTTTGGGTTTTAGGGCTAAAATGATCGAGATCGTGTGTGTTGGATATTTATATAGGGAGGGATATAAATGTCATTTGGACTAAACCACTTAAACTCCAATCAATCTAACAGAACAAGTCCCCAATTTTGGATTACCCTTAATCCATAGCCAACTAATTAATCCAATGCAAATTAGTCCAACCAAGACAAACCTATCAACCCAACTGAACACACCATCAATGGAACATGTTTTTTGAAGAAATAATTTTTTTATTAATTATCAACGACTCTTACAGAACATTTAATGGAACATAATGAGACATAGAATCAATCACTGTAGCAATTGATTCGTTAATCCTAATTGTTCAAAAAAATATTTAACCACCATAAGGTTGGTTTTTAAGAGCTGTGATTGTAACAATAGAATAGTTGGTGATCAGTGACTATTCTATTGACAAACGTTTGAATTACGACAACGCACATACATCACTCAAACCATAACAAAAAATAAAACTAGTACGACAAAGGAAGTAAACACAAAACTTCCAATGAGGGAAGACAATCTAAACCTTTCAATAAGGGAAGGAAACAACTAGTTATGGAAAAAAAATCTAATGTTGACGAGTACCAACTCTATATATAAACACAAATCCAGGCATGCAGAGTCTTCAGAAATAATGTAAACGTAAAGAAGTGATTGTTACCGTTGGAGAAAAAAGGTTATTGCTACAACTAATTACTGACCTAGCTAGCAAAAAGATGCCATCTAACATTTTCCTAAAATTTTTGTGAAGTCTAACATGTTAATTACTAATTAACGAGTATGTATTTTGGTTTATCAAAAAAAAAAAAAAAAAACTAGTATGTATTTTGGTTGAAGTAACTAATTAACTATGTATTAATGTATGCACGTCTCTACATTTTTTTTTTTTTTTTTTTGATGAAGTGTTTGCACGCCTCTACATGCGTCTCTATGTGATGATTAATTGCCAAGTGGTGTAACTCCAAATGATCCACAAAGATGCATGGGCATCTCTCGCTGATACGTACCTTTTGATCGTCCGATTCGTCCTCCTTCAGCCTGTACTTTATAAGGGCACGCCAGACGGTTGTGATGTATATAGTCACTATTTTAACAAGTTGACAACTAACAATTGTGTGATATATTCACTGGGGGACCAAGTGTATGCTTGCCATGGGCAAGTTTACATGAATCTCTTATATGCCTATGTGCCACCCACAAAAAAAATTAAAAAATGCTTATAAAAGCTCAGGGCAAACTTTGTGTATTTGTGTTTTCATCCAACCAAAAAAATAATAGGCCATTCAATCAATAAAAAAAGTTTAAAGTTTTATCCAAAAAGTCGACCAATCTTAAATAAGAAATTAAAAGAAAGTAATTGCATGACATTTGTGGGTTCATACATTTGCTACAAAGTTGGACTACTCCATACAATACTTTTGTGTTGTATGTGCACATAACACCATGTACTATAATAGAGCAATTGTGTATCAAGTATTAATTATTATGGGATGATGTACATTCAATAGAGTGTAGCAAATGTATTTTTTTTGATAAAATTATTGTTAATGTATTGTATATCTTCATAAATAGCAAGTCCTTTTTTTTGTGGACAAGTCTTTTTTAAAAGATAAATAAATTGATGTCTCTCTTACCAAAAAAAAAATAATATTGATGTCTCTTTTCTTACAAATATATTTTCAATTTAATTATTTTATACTTCACAATATATATTTTTATGTGTTCTTAAGTAATTGTATAATATAAAATTTTAATAAAAAAATACATTACTAAATAAGTTATATGAATATTTGGTCCTTTTTAAATAATTTTTGAGTTGTAGAAAAATTAATAGAATGATTGATTTTGTAGTGATTTTGTTGGTGTAGAGCATGCAGTTGTGATGATGCTCTACTTTTTTTTTTTTTTTTGTACTTTGACAATGGCCCGATTGTGAAGCTAACTTTGCTAGCCTAATCATAATTAACCAGTTAATATCTTTATCACACATGTATGTAGTTTAGTCTAGGGTGACATAAAATCTTGGGTCTGCCCATAGATATATTTATATACGAAAATGATAATATAACACACTTTGAGAGCACACTTGGGGTGCACATTTTATTTTTTAGCCTATTTATAGTATTTTGAGTCTCCCTAGGTGTGGCTCCATATCTAACAAAATACCGTAAATATGATAAAAAATAAAATGTATACCCAAAATTTGTTAGATTATCATTTCCCATTTGTATATAGGTAGTACTTTAACTCAGCAACATACACTGATACAACTAACCTTAATCCCATTTGGCGCACAGAACTCCAAAACTGTTTTTACAACTCTACTAGTGCACTGTTTGTTTGTATAATTAATTGTTTCTTTTTGGAGGGCTAAGTCTTTGTTTTTTTTGGATAAAGTAAGTTGCAATTTATAAAATCTATAATGTACAAAAAATTGGGGTTAGACTATACAATTTTTACACCGTTCCTTTCCCATCCAAAGAAAACACAAAAGATAGGACCCCATTTGAAGCAAAAACGGCATAACCTTAACAAAGGGTGCCCAAAAAGAATTTCCCCCGTGGTATTCCAGATTCAACCTACAACATATTAGAACGTGGAAGATAAAATTTTTAAGTTCAAATATACATAGGAGGGAGAGTGATATGAACGAGGGCTTAAGGTTTGGAGTAGAGGCTTCACCAAAATACTAAAGTAAAATGGTGTCTCCAATCCAAACTTATAACTCATTTATTTTGTATTTATATACTCGATGTGGGATTAATTTTAACACTCCCCCTCAAGTCCAACGAGCGATAGTCAAGTTGAGACTTAAATTAATTAGGGCAACTAGCCAATTGGGACAACTCAAATCTAAAGGAGCACTGACCAACTATGGGCAACTAGCCACATTTTATTTTGCTCTGATACCATATTAGAATTTGTAGGATAAAATTCTCAAGTCCAAATATACATAGGATGAAGAGTGATATGAGTGAGGGCTTAAGATTTGAAGTAGAGGCTTCATCAAAATATCAAGATAAGATGGTGTCTTCAATCCGAACTTATAACTCATTTATTTTATATTTATATAACCGACGATTAATTTTAACACAAAAAGAGGGCTAAGTCTTTCTTTAGTGGCATGGACTCGAAAGCAAGCAACGCGTACGGTCCAAGTAATATGGGTCTGTTGTCAAAGATTTCGGCCGACTTGAAATGGCACATTTTCTTTGCTTCTCATTTCCCACGTCTTTTTTGATGAAATATGAACCATCGATCCAAACTAACCTTTTGCATAGGCCGCCAGAGCCCATTGCTGTCCCTCAACAACTATTTATATATGTTTTCTTTACCAAACTAAATCAAATAAAAAAAATCAATAGATTTGGGTATATTCCAACTTTGAACATTATTTCTTTAGTAAGAATTAGTTGATTCAAGTGATAAAAAAATTTAATGCTCTTAAGTGAGATCTCGAGTTTCATGAATGAAAAAATTTAGTTGGGAGGGTCAACCCCATATAAAGCTCGATAGCGTGATAGTGTACGAATGTGGATTAATCGGTGCGGTTGGCATAGAGCGCCATCTAAAAAAAAAAAAAAAGTAAAAGTAATTTAATACATTATGGGCCCGCAATTCAAAATTTCCTTTTAAGGTTAATTAAATAGCTGGATTGAGAAGCTCATGCGGGATTTCCTTTTAAGGTCTATTAAGGTCACACTAATTTCTTCAGTACTTGATGCAATCCCAGTCCACTTCATGTCGGTTTACCGTCTCCTGGCCATGGTTGCTAGCAAGAATGAGAAGCTCATGCGGCGTTTCCTTTGGGAGAAATATGATGAGAATACGATGGCGCCATTGGTGGATTGGAAAGAAGTTGCTTGTCCCAAAACTTTGGGGGGTTTGGGCATTGGCAAGTTGCAAAAAAGAAATGAGGCTTTGGCGTCGAAATGGTTGTGGCGTTTTCCGAGAGAGCAGGATGCGCTTTGGGCAAAGATAATTCGAAGTACGTATGGCATCCACACAAACTAGGGAGGGTGGCATACTCAACGTATAGGGCACTTTGGAAATTCATCACATATCTCCGATCTAAATATATTTCTCTTGTAAAAACTGAAGTGGGAAATGGAGAAAACTTATCTTTCTGGACAGACCCTCGGTTGGCACAAGTCCCCCTCTGCTCAAAGTACCAAAGTCTTTTTGAGGTTGCACGAAACCACAGGTGAAGGTATCAATGATGATCTAACCATCATCATCAGGTTCCGACCCCTCTACATGGTTGTTAGACTTCACAAGAGAGCTCACTGAACAAGAAGGAGATGACGCAGTTGCACTTCTTGGTGAACTAGAGGAAGTCCACCTTCGCCTAGGCATTGCTGACCAAAGGAAATGGCCTCTGGGTTCAGAGGGATCCGTCACCGTTAAGTCGACGTTTGCGGCACTTGTTGTGGGGACGGGATATGCGAAATTCTGTTATTTCAAGACCATCTAGAAGGTCGCAACACCAACCAAAGTCAAATTCCTGTGTTGGGTAGTGTGCAAGGGTTGAGTGAATGCGCGCGAAATGTGACGGCCCTAAAATTTGACGTCGCCACGTCATGAGCCGCTGGCCCACAACCTTACTACAACTTAGCCCAACTGTGTCCCACGCGTATTGCGTATCATTTAACAACCTTTATACCACTAACTTTTATATCATTTTCCTTAATAAGTTATCAAGTTAGCTATTGGACTTAATTTCACCTATTTATCATCATTAGATTTTTTGCGGAAGACTTATAATCATAATTTATCAAAATAATTCAATAAAATCATGTGAAAGAACATTTTTCCTAATGTGGAAACTCAACCAAAGTGCCATCAATATATCACTGTACCATGAGTCTCAAAATATCAAAAATACCTCAAGTGTGTTAAATACATATCAGGTAACTCTCATGTCTTATCCCAACATAAAACAAAGAAATATAAACAAATGTACGAGTCAGGTGCAAAAATCAATCACAGGAAGTCATCAAACTTGCCCTTCCCCCTGCTCGTATTAGGGTCTGCACTCCATCATCACGACAAAACAGATGACGAGTCCAAAGTGAGTAAATCCAAGGAACTTCACCGAGTAAATACAATAAATAAATACTGAAATTGAAAATATTATTAAATAAATATGCGAAAGAAAAGTAAACAGACAACTGTAAAAGACCCTCGCATGAATATCAAATAGTAGTGAATCAAATATGCATGCAGAATCTAGGTCAGACTAACATCATACTTCAAACTATCACCCACGCATCGCCAGCGAGTAAACTCGAACTGACTGAAATCCCTGAGTCTGCCCAGTGGCCAGCGTAGACCATGGCGCACCAACACGTGCATAGGGAAGTAGCAATCGGGTCGACAATCTACCGACATACTTCTAAAATACATGCTATGGTCTAGTGTGTCACTTGCTAACGCAATAGAATAACCCGACAGAAGTAAACTTAACCGACCGTAAATAAATACCCAGAAATGAGAATAATTGAACAACAGAAAATGAATTCAATTAAATCTAGTAGTAAATACACAAATTGAATTTCAGTTGGGTTACAACATACCTCAAACCGTGCTCTTCTAGTCTGCTAATGCCAGTGCACGACTCTAACTGTGTGTCAACTACCCGTCAATCGAACCTAATGCCTGATTTTTGACAAACCTAATCAAATCCCAAACTTTGTAAATCCCCTATTCCATACCAATGATATCAATCCCATCAATTAAGCCTCATTTATAAGTTGTATAAACTCTTAAGTGAACCACCAATAGGCCAATTTATTTTAAAATTAATTTTTCATTTTCTGCTCTGGACGCTTTGAGCAAATGCTTACGGCGGGCCTTACGTCGTCCAAGACAGTGAGCAAAGCTCCTGGTGCCGTGAATCACGTAGCGGCGTGACTTAAAACGTAGGGTGGGAAGTGGTCACTTGTTTGGACGTCGCAGGAGACAATGTCTATAGTGGCGTCTGAACCAGAGACGCACCACTGGGTTTCTCGAACCCCTCGGCTCGTCGTCACGGTCCGCACTCGTCCCAACCTCTCATGAATCTTTAAGCCAACCATGAGAAACCAAAAACCCTGACAATACCTGTCCGAGATGAAAACCTTGAGATTTCTCGGCAAAAACTCGAAAATCCACTCAAAAATCGAAACAACAACTCCTCCAACAATCCAGCCATAGTTGCTTTAAGAAAATCATTCAAATCCATAACATCACCATGAAAATCAATGTGCTCAACCTTCGTCCCCGAAACCCTTGTCAAAATACAAGATATTATACCCGAAACATAAACAACAACGAGGAGTGCAAAGATCTAACCTTATTTAGCGAATTTCACGTTATTTGACGCTCCAAGTGAGCTCCCAAAGTTCACAAAACCCTAACACTCATGTCAATTTTTGGATTTGAGCTTGTGAGGTGAGAGAAGAGGTTATGGATGATGTCAAATGAGACTATTTATACCAAAATAGTCATCTCTCATAACTTGTGCATCTCAAGGCCTCTTGGATGGCTGAGATTATTCAATGAGTCCAACTTAAAGTGACTCTAATTGAGACTTGGTCTCATATTCTTATCTTTCTCACAACAAAAACAAATGCATCCTTGAGCGTTTCGGTACCTGGTCCCGCAGTGTGTCGTGTGCCAATCGCGTACACTTGTGTCACTAACATCTAAGCAGCATTTTATATTAATTATTTAATGCATTTTATTATTTATTATGTGTGTATAATCCCTCGACTTAATGTATCAGTAGTTCGCCTACCCGGTACTCGCATCTATACGCTACTCGAGATGAATACCTATCACATTGTCTCACTCGATGATAATCAATATAAACACATATATTGCGATGTAATATAAAAAAAAATTAAACATACACATTGCAAAACAAATCAATAGCACACAAAAATGGACTGTATAACTAATCTGAGCGTACCCTTACCTAACTGTGGGGTTCACAAGGGTCCGAGCTGGCAACCACGTCTATAATTATATCATAAATAATAACAAATTAGATTTGGGCCGTTACGTACATGAAATACTTCAACCATGATGATGGCCGTCATGCATGCTATACTCCCACTACTGTTTCATAAATAAAAATTGTGCTGAAACCATAGACCATCTATTCCTCATGTCCTGCCACTCTTGTTCATTGGCATCTCTTCCTGACTGAAACCGGGGCTACATGGAATGATCCGGATGATATTCGAGAGGTCTTGAAGGATTCGATCACTTTTGTTGCGGCCAAAAAGAAGATCACGTGGAAGTATGCTTCGATCCCAAGCAAACATTTGACACATATGGTTTGAAAGGAATGCAAGGGTATTCAAGAACCAGTCTAGAAATGCAAAAGATTTGTGGGCCACCATCAAACGTTCGACGGGTCTTTGGCTACATGGGGATCATCAATTTTCTAATTGGGACCGACTCCCGTTGCAAGGGAACTGAAGTAGGGATGGGCACGGGTTGGGTTTGGGTCGACCCGACCCGATACCTGACGACCCGACTCATATCGGGTCTGTGTACAAATGACCCGTCACCCGATCCGTCAAATAGAATACCCGATATATACCCGACTTGTTTAGGGTCGGGTCGTCGGGTCAGGTGTCGGGTGACCTGTGTGACCTGCAAAAAAAAATTCAGATGGAAAAACAGTAGCAAGGCATAGTTTCAAAAACCAAAAAAACCCTACAAAAGCATGATGACACACTTGAAGATTAAAAACAGCAGTTAGGGACTTAGGGTTATTTGTTGTGGACTTTTGAAGTTGGGTCAGATCGGGTCGGGTCGGGTACCTTTTTACTAATATGATCACACCCGAACCTGACCGACACCCGGCGGGTTAGACTTTTTTGACTCGACTCTTTGTTTTCACTCACTCTACCTGACCTGCCACCGCCACCCGATTCGGGTGACCCGACCTAAGTCGAGTACTCGAGTTTCGTGCCCAACCCTAAACTGAAGGCTGCTTCTCTATGAGTAATAGGTACGGCTACAAGAATGAAGACTTTGGGAGTTCTATGTCATGTATGAATCACTACATTCTCTTGGGAGTTCTATTTAGGGTTTAGGGTGTATTTTGTTCTATGTTCCGCGGCTGGAAGACTTTGGAGTGTATTTTGTTCTAATCATGGTTATTTAGACGAGGACTCGATATATGCTCTGTAAATCGAACCTCGCCTCTTCTTGTCAAGTGTACATAACCCCCTCTAATGTAAGAAAAAATTACATCCGTACGGTAGTTTTTTTTTTAAATTCGTAAATTATATTGATTTACTTTTTTATTCGTTAATTGATGTATATCGTGTTTCGAAAATGCGAAATTGGGTTGACGTGGAAACACGTATTCAAATGGCGCCTCTACAAGAGGCGCCATTTGTATACACTCTGCCACCTCAGCACAAATGGCGCTTCTACAAGAGGCGCCATTTGTGCACGCTGCCACCTCAGCACAAATGGCGCCTCTACAAGAGGCGCCATTTTATCCACATCACCGCACACCACATCACCACACATACCTCACCGCCACCTCACGTCTCCCACACATACCTCACCGCCACCTCACGCTCTCCCACGTTAAGCCCACACTTATCCACGTTCCACCATATACACACCACGCGCTCCACGTACTATGCATGCACTGACATGCTGACACACACATGAAAGCATGGTCACACATGGAAGCATGGTCATGCATGCATGACCAACTGACATGCATGCGTGGTCATGCATGAGTGGTCATGCATGCATGACCAACTGACCACGCATGCATGCATGCATGCCGTGACCACGCATGCATGCATGAATGTATGCATGTACTGGGTGGGATGCGAGACTGGCGTACACGAGAGTTCACGGGTGGGCAGAGAATCTCTGCAACCACCGCTCCCTACAACCTACAACCCCTATCGACAACCTAGCCTAATCAATGGCGCGTTGAATGTTTGTTGGGGAGGGTGGTGAGATTTAAAATAGGGAGAGAGAAAGATGCAGTGAGGTTTTCGTGGTGATAAGAGAGGATAGAGTAGAGGAGCAGTGAGAAGAGAGAGGAAGAAAGTGTAGAGAGAGTGTGAGGGAGATCGAAAGAAAGAGTGTGTGGGAGATCGAGAGAGGCAACCGCGATCCGCGAAGGTGACGGCTACGGCGACGGCGACGACGAAGGCGGCAGTGTAAGTGGAAGTGTGTGTGTTTGGGTTGAGTTTGTGAGCAGAGAGAGAGGGAACAGTCGAGAGGGAGAGAGTGTGAGAGAGAGAGAGGTGCTAGAGGTGTCGCGAGAGAGAGAGGTAAGGAGTGATAGGGTGAGAGTTTGCCGAGAAAGAAAGAGAGAAAGGTTGAGAGTGTGCGAGAGAGGGTGAGGTGACGTGTGAGAGTGTGAGAGATGGCGTGAGAGAGAGAGAGAGAGAGGAGGGTGAGAGTGCGTGAGAGAGAGAGGGGGAGAGTTTGTGAGAGAGAGTGAGAGGTTGAGAGGTGGTTTGTGAGAGAGAGAGGACGAGATAGTGAGAGAGAGAGAGAGAGGACGAGATAGTTAGAAAGAGTGAGAGAGAGAGAGTGAGAGAGTGAGAGTGTGAGAGAGTGAGAGGTGGTGTGAAAGAGAGAGAGGTCGAGATAGTGACAGAGGGGGAGAGTGAGAGTGTGTCGAGAGAGAGAGAGAGCGAGAGTGAGAAAGAGGGGGAGAGAGTGGGGAAGAGTGTGAACAAACAGAGAGAGAAAGAGTAGTGTGTGGGTTTGGGTTTGGGATTGGGTTGAGTATGTTAGGTTTACGAGAGAGGGCGTGAGAGAGTGTTTGTTTTGATGTATTTAGCAAAGGATTCTATGTGGGGAGAACCGATATTTTTAATTATTCTTTTTATAAATATTTTGTTGTTGTTTAGTTTTCATTTCAATAAAATAACTAATTTTTTTTTTTTCACAGGGAATATTAATCTTTTTTTTTTGTAGGTAAAGGAATATTAAATTGAAGAACAAACCGAACAAAAATAGTAAGAACAAAAATTTATTTATTTATTTATTTAATATATTTATAGTGTAATAGATTTTTTAAAGAAAATGTGTTTATTGCATGGTGTGTGTAATTTAAATATTTTGTTTTTAAATAGTTAGTAAAGAATGTGAACATCATAGTTAACAAAATATTACAAATATTAAACCCTATAGAAAAATTAATTTTTTTTTGTAGTGGTGGTCGTAGTTTATTGTGTGTAGTGATAAATGCATGATAATTATTTGGCACATTTTACAAGTGAGTGGCAAATCGACCCAAAGATAAATATTATCTCGTGTTATTTATTATCGGTGTTTGATTATTGCGACAAGATATCAATTATAAGTTAGTATTAATGTAGTGTCGGTGTATACACTATTAGTCGCCTCACCATCTCCAACAACGACAAGAAGGAAAAAATCTTTTACTTACAAATTTAATTTGTAAGTAAAAGTGTTAAAATTGTAAGTAAAAGTTTTTACTTACAAAATGTCGTTGGTAAAAACATCGTAAGAATAGAGTCGTCGGTAAAAGTTTACACTTACAAACTTAATCGTAAGAATAGAGTCGTCGGTAAAAGTGTATAATATGTATTAATAAAATTTCTATTCGTTTTCAATAATATTCATTAATATAACTACATTTTTTATTTGAATATTATTTTGTTTAATTTTTGTGCCTTTCATTATTTTTTCACGTTAATTTAATGAGTTTCGTTTTGGTATAAAAAAATTTAATGAGTTAGAGAACTTAAATAAAATACAGTTATTTATTCTTAATTATTGTTCTGATAAGTTTTTCATCAATTTGACAAACTTTGTCTTATTCGGGAGCCCAAAGCTAGCTAGAGTAGATTTAGCTGGGTAACCAAACAATGTTCCAAAGCTCATTCAACCAACAACTAGAAAGAGAAGAAAAAATAAAGTTAGACAGTTTAAAATTCATTTATAATTTTCTTCATTAAAAAAATTAAAGAAATTAAAAAAATAGAATACAACCTTCAAAAAAGCCATTGGATGTTTGAAGCTTGTAGTGAACATCAGTAACAAAATACGTAATCTCGCATTCACAAGTGTCCTCACTCTGTTCTCTAGTGCTGACAGTAGACTATAGGCGCTGCCCCATCCGGATATAGTTATTTCCAATTATTCGGTCAACCATCGTACAATGAAAAAATCATGCCACTACTCATCTTTGAATACGTTAGTCCATTCTTCTCCCTCTTCTCTGGCCACGACCATCCAAGGAAGTAGCTAACTTGCTAACTGTGACCGCAATTGATCATATTCGAACTCACTATCTACCACTTGAAGCTTCGATAACCACTGATTAAAAATAATAACATTATAGACGATATATTTAGTAAAAAGTATCGTGCCTCAAATCCTCATTTTGATCATTTCTTCACTTGATATATATGTAATCTTTTTTACATTATCAATGCGGTAAATTATGTAGGTCATGGAAGGTAGGAACATCCCATTTCAATTTTATGCATTTGGAGAAATTGTTAAGGTTTCGCAAGGCATCGAGTACAGCAGACCCCCATCAATGACCACGATTATTAAGTTTGGAACGAGTAAACATGAGTTGATGGATCACGTGTATAACGCGTTTGGTATTTCGTCCACTGAGACTCTCATTACGATGACGTATCGTCACGTAATAACTCATCCATCAGGTTCACAATATTTTATCCCCGTGTCGTTGCAAGACGACACCCACTTCGAGTTGATGTGGTCAAAAAGTGGCGAATCTACCATTATCGGCGAAGGTAGATATTTATTTAACCTTTGAGCCAATCGAGCCTTATCAAAATTCTACCGTACATTCACAAGTGGTAGAAGAAAATGTGGGCATGACATGCCCTGCATCAATGATGGAAAGATTACGTATGCAATCACCTATAGGTGATGTTGTGCAAGATAGATTTGTTACTTCGATTGATGATGACATTAGTGCCCCCGGTGATGACCGTAACGAGGACCACGACAACGACATTGACGAGGACGTATGTCCCCTCGAGGATCTTTGCGCCATCTCGTTAATTGGGAAAGTATAAATGTTGTTACAGACGACCCAACCTACGAACCTCCAGGGGCGGAAAACTTGCAAGATGATAAGCAATTTGTAATTGACGAGGAGGAGTGGATGGAAGAAGCAAGCGATGAAGAAGATTACCAACCATTGCCGGTGTATAATGAAATTGATTGGGAAGTGGCTAATTCTACTGCAACCAAACATTCTCATCATTCGACTGGATGGGACATGCCTAATTTTCAGTTGGAAAGAGGAATGTGCTTTGACAATAAGAAAGACTTGCAGCATGCCATAAAATTGTGGCATGTTAACAACTTTTGTCAATACCTTGTTATGGAGTCAACTACAACCTTATGGGCATTGAAGTGCAGAAGTGCGCCGGAAGCTGGGTGCATGTGGCGTCTCCGTGCTTGTTTGCGAAAGAAGAAACAATTGTGGGAGATCACTCAGTTAGACGAGCCGCACAGTTGTATAGATCCCGCATAGAACGCAGTCATGCCCAACTCGACGCCAACATGCTTGCACGTGAGATACAAAGCGTTGTCGAAATAGATCAGGCAATTGCTATCAAGGCCTTGAAAGAAATGATTAAGCTAAAATACTCACATGAAGTTCCCTACAAGCGAATGTGGGATGCTAAAAGGAAAGCAATTGCAAATGCATTCGGAGATTGGGACGCGTCATATGCTACATTACCAAGATGGTTGGCGGTGTACATAATAAGAGCCCGGGGACGAAGATTGAGTGGTCACATAGACACAATGGCTGCGAGATGAGATCAGGACAGAGCATCCTCAATTTCGTCGTGTGTTCTTCGCATTCGAAGCATCAATCGAAGGGTTCAAACATTGTAGGCCTCTTCTACAGATTGACGCGACATTCTTGTATGGCAAATACAGTGGTAAGCTAATGATTGCCCTATCTGTTGATGGTAATGGACATCTACTTCCAGTTGCATTTGCAGTTACGGAAAACGAATCAACCGACTCGTGGGGGTGGTTTTGAGAATGTTGCGCAAACACGTGACCGATAGAGATGGTATTTGTATTATTTCTGACCGTCACTCTGGCATTCTCGAGGTTTGTTAACACACCAAACAAATGGTTTTTGTCCACCAAGAGGATACCATCGTTATTACTGCGACACTTGACCGAGTAATTTTAACACGCATTTCAAAAATGATTCGTTGAAGAATATCCTATCTCGAGTTTGCTGGTCAACATCAAGTGAGGAAATTTGATGCATGCATGGAGCGTTTTGCTTATTTGTCATCGGGAAGTCCTCAGTGTCTTCAATATGTGAATGCCATTCCCAAGGAACTCTGGACTCAATCGCATGATGGAGGCCTGCGGTACGGATGGATGAATTCTAACGGGGTTGGTATGTATTCGATAGTAGTTATGTTTGTTATCCTATATGTGTTTTCACTTTGTCTTGATATTATCGACACGGCATTATCTTACCATTGTAGAATGTTTTAACGGTGTATTGAAAGGGGCACGATTCTTGCCGATAACAGCAATGGTTCAAATGATTTACTACAGGTTGGTGACATACACCAACCGACGCAAGGAGGAAATCGATGAAGCAATATCACACGGGCTCAATTACATGAGATATGCCATGGATAAAATTGCATATTATCAACAATCTGCAAGGAGACATTACGTGACATTGATAAATCGCGACACTTTGGTGAGTTTGAGGTGCTCATTTGGACGTCATGGCGATCGTATGCATAAAGGCAACAATACACAGATTGTTATCCTGAGGAGCGGTATTGCATTTGCAATAAATGGCAATCGTTTGGTTTCCCTTGCTCACACGTGTTGGCTGCATGTGCTCATATTCGAATTGATTATACACAATTTATTGAGCAATACTACAGGATGGACGTGTACGCACGATGCTACTCCTCTCAATTCAAAGCCATCCCCGATGAGAAGTATTGGCCGACTTTTGCGACGAAGATTTTACCAGATCCTAGGTGTAGACGTGGCCGAGGGAGACCAAAGGGAACACGAAGGCAAAATGAGATGGATCTTCCTAATGTTTCGAGGACCTTGCGATGTGGCATATGTCATCAAGAAGGACATAAACGAAGAACATGTCCGAATAGAGATCGTGGTCGAGTCCCTACTAGGAGGAACCGTTGCAGCGTTTGTCGTGCAGAGGGACATAACAAAAAAAATTGTCCATCCATATCTCAACC
Source organism: Stephania japonica (assembly GCA_039657345.1). Taxonomy (NCBI): domain Eukaryota; kingdom Viridiplantae; phylum Streptophyta; class Magnoliopsida; order Ranunculales; family Menispermaceae; genus Stephania; species Stephania japonica. The sequence goes on along the minus strand of CM077559.1, from coordinate 7,104,201 downwards.
CCAACCCCCAATCCAAACCAATGAGAGGATTTGTATTTTGTTTGTAAACGGTGTCAGTTGATAATTTCATAACATTTATATTAATATAGTATAACCTTATGTTACGTAAAGTAATAGATACGTATTTGTTAATGTTATAACTCGTAGTAATGATTTGTTGTGAGTTTTAAAACTACTCGACCAATTTGTCTAATCACACAGTTGTAGCGAGTACACATGGAACCAGGACCATCTGATCCTTCTCTTCTACGCCTCCAATCTACACACAGGTCATCGCAAGTCTGGAGGGGTCAGGTATATACATTTAACATGTATGTGCATAATATTTATGCAAAAACGTTTAATACACATATATATATATATATCGACATATTTTTTAATTGTAAGGTACATGATACAATGCGCGTGCGAAGAAGACTGGGTGTTGTTGATAGACGGATTAATTACCATTCTCGAATGATCCCTTACCTACGATCTAGTGGCTTTTATGGTGTTTCACGCGTAGGATTTTTTAGACTTGACTGGGCTTTGATCACCGCTTTCATTGAGAGATGGCGTCTAGAGACACATACGTTCCACATGCGTTGCGGCGAGTGTACGATAACACTCCAAGACGTTGAGATTCAGCTCGGGTTACCAATTAATGGTATGCACTGTGTTGGAAGCACGAGATGTCGACTATCTCGCATTTGTGAAAGACTACTTGGTGCAAGAGACTGAACCACTTCACCTTTACGGGAATAGAGTTCGTGTTTCATGACTCGAAGACAATGTGCCACCTATAGAGGATGACAAAGAATGAGGAAATGGTTCGACGTTATGTTCGTTCATACATTCTACAACTTATTGGTGGTTGTGTGTTCGCGACAAGTCGAATCAATATGTTCATTTGATGTTTCTTCCGTTGCTCGAGGACCTTCAAACAATTTGGACAATATAGTTGGGGAAGTGCATGTTTGGCATATTTATACAGGGAGTTGTGTCGTGGATCTCGCTCTCAGTGCGCACGAGGTCGTTGGTGCGACAATTCTTATACAACTATGGGCTTGGGATAGATTTCCATTTATAGCACCAAGGCGCAAGCTTGTTCTAGAGGTCGACCTCGAACGTGTGATGAAGTAGACATGCCCAATGACGTTCCTTTGGGATATCGGTAATAAAAATATTTCTCATGTTATTTTTAACAATTCATTGGGTCTTTTTAATTTACGACAAATTTATTGTTTTGTATACAGATGGATAGTTGCATTTTCTGTAACTAGGACTGCCACACACGTTGTATCATCATTTCGTGATGCACTTGACACGCAGAGGGAGAATGCCGTGGAGTGGCAACCATACGTTGATGTCATCGAGTCACTTCCACAATTATGTACTCAAGGTCACGGGAGCTGGCGTTCGACGTGTCATTTAATTTGTTTCCATATAGTTGAGTGGCATAGACCAGAAAGGGTCATGAGACAATTTGGGCTGTCACAGGTCGTGCCACCTCACTGTGATTTTGACACACGTCTGCACCGCGTCCAATTGAGAGGACACCTTCAAGAAAATTGGGCAGTGTATCACATAAGATATATAGAGTTGTGGGAAAATCGTAGTAATACGATAGCCACGATACAACAAGAAGGGGAACACGATCATGAAGAATACATGAGGTGGTACAGATCTATCACCAGGCGATACATTGGACATGACGGGGCTCTGCGCGAATTCTCGGTAACGTTGAAACTATAATGCTATTATCCTCATGAGTCATATTTAAAATTGTTAACCAAACACTGTATTTTTTTTGTATATTAGTCTACATTTGCGCGTCAATTGGAGCGAGTGTTCTCTGATGACGGGGTCGAACAAGGCATGGTTGCTCTACATGAAGGCATCAGAATCTTAGATGAGGATGAACGGCAAAGGACTACTATGTGGAATGATGAAAATGTAGTTGAGCGGACATAGATGACGGAGCATCTCAAGAAGAAGAGGAAGAACAACAAGAAGAGGATCAAAGCCTAGCGAGATAGAGGGAGGAGAAGAAAAACAACGACGACTCGGACTGCGGGTGAGAGCGAGAGACGTTCTTCTCCACCACCTCCAACTCGTCCAACACCAAGAACGTCGAGACTATTGGTGAGAGCGACGAGACGTTCTCCTTCGCCACCTCTAACCCGCCCTTCTTCTTATGGGTACTCTCCTTTGCCGGCCCCAACGCAATCGGATGCTCATATGTTTTTGCCTAGGACACCGAGCATGAGTGTTCATCCATATCATTTTGATCCATATGCTCCTGGGCCATCATCTTCGTACATGGACCATAGAATGCCTACACATTCAATGCATGGTTCATTGCTTCAATACATGCCAAGTCCATTTACTCCGCCATATTATAACTACAATATTCCATATAGTGGAGATGGCTCATTCAGGCCCTTATTAGGCATGCCACCTCATGTTCCTTTCACCTAACCACATATAGGAAGTCAGTATATTGGAATGGTTCAACCCCCTATCTTTGATAGCACTGGTAGTAGAGGTCAATCGAGCCAACACGAGGAAGAAGTTCAGTCGAGTCATCAAGCTCAACAAACTCAGCCGGACGTGCAAGCACGGAGAAATCCACGTCGAAATAGAGTACGACCGGTTTGCCACACGGAGGAGCAGCGTCGACGTCGATAGAACTGCATCATACCTTTGTATGAGTGGGTTGATATGAGTGTTTAGGGTCCCTTAGATGTCATGGAGATGGGGTTGTACATTTGGATGAAAGACAAGAACTATAAATACAAACTCCTAGCCTTTTTGCTTCACATTTGCATGTTGTTTTCAATAAAAAAATGAAAAAAAAATTCTGAGCTATTGGGGACTTTTATTTGCTGGAAATTGTAGTCCTTAGGAGGTTATTCATCATCAAGAACGCGATCTAGTTATATACAATCAAGCATCAACCTTAAGGTATGCTCATATCCACTTATTTGCATAAAAGTGAGTATACCTGATGATACTTTGAATTGCATAATGGTCATTTGTGTAAATATTTTTGGGTCTTTTTGGTGTCGGATAGTATCAACGTTTAATTTACAGACTAAGTACATCTAATATAACCTAGATTGTCACCAGCAAACGTCGAGAGATATATATGAGTCCGTTTGCGATAGTTTGGGTGACGAGAGGCCTATTGGACTAGGAATCTTGCGTGAAAAAGTGAGTATACGATGATACTTTGATTTGCATTTCATTTCCTTTTATTACTTATTGATTGGCAGTCTTTGTGACTATATGGTGCCTTTGTACTCTAATATAATGATATTTGTTGATAATCTTTACTCTTTGAACTTGTTCATCGTGATATTGTTTTGTTGATGCTTTCATTGTATCATTTCGTGTGCTCTATGTCTTCATTTGATGTTTTTAATGGTAAATGAGCTTTAAATAGCATGCTCTTAGGATTAGAGAATTTATGAATGAGACTATGGACTTTGTACTCGACTTGATTAGTCTATTAGCTTGTCCATATGCCTTTACCATTCTATACGGAGTCATTTTTGAATAAATAAAGTAGTGGTTGGTGAAAATAGTGACAACGAACCATGAAATACTCACTTAAGTAGGTTTAAGAAATCAAACGTAATTACTAAATTTAGTTACACATTTGTTTATTCATTTCGTAATAATTGATTATGACATTTACATTTGTTTGTAACTTACTCTTGAACCTTAAAAAAGTCATGTCAGGCAGAAATAGTGCATCGTCATCGGGGACGGATCTAGTGGACGATCCGGCGAGACGATCGGTGGTCGCGAGAGATCGTCCATCTCGCGACGTGGATCGTTCGCTAGTACGATCTCCCGTGATGATGCTTGAGTCTCAACGGCGTCAAGAAGCGGCTCGTTCGTCAACAAACTTGCTCGGCGGCGGTTGCTTACCTTCAACAACTTTTTGTCCAACAACAAGTGTTCACACCATCAATCACAATTATTTCAGCAGTATCCTCGTCCGCCTTATGCGCAGCACCCCCACCAGGGCCCTCTCCTTCAGCAATCGAGGCCATCTTTATTTGGCCATGATGATCCAACCACTCAACAGGCTTACTCCTCTTTTTTGGCATCGCAACTCCCTCCACCTATCGCTGGTCACGTTACTTCTACAGAAGCTACCCACCATCTCCCTCCCATCCACCAGTACTACCAGCATGTCCCGATTGCTTCATTCGACTCTAGTATGCATGCCTCCCCATCGAGGAGTCATGATCATGTCGAGCCTGCATCACATTCGTCCAATACTTCAAGCCACCCTTCGAGTGAGCCATCTATTAGTGGTGCCTCCCGTAGATCACAACAAGACGATGAGCCGCTAGGGCCCCGAGACGTAGAAGTAATGATGACCGAGGCGCGGGCGGGTGTTTTTGACCGTAAAAACTACGAAAGAATTGTAAGTCAATGAAATATTATTACGTATCTATACTTACGTTTAATGAACTTACTATAATATTGGTCTAACTTTTTTTTTTGTAAAAATGTAGTGGTACTTTCTTGCATCCGTCATCCGAAGTGTCAAAGCAAATAACGCGAGAGATATAAATTCGCTTTACATAAGGATGGCTACTGTTGGGATACGGTTCCTAACCATATCAAGGAGCAATATTTTAACGATTGGGCGGTAAGAGATTTTTAAATAAGAAAATTAAGTTTCTTTTACTTTTACTTAGCATATGTTGAAGACTTGACTTTCTATTACTACAGACTCATTTCGATTGGAGACGATCAGATGATGCTATGGTCAGACGTTTGTACGACAGGCAGATTGCCACTCGTTATGCTGACTTTGTTAGTAAGATGGTGAGGAAGCCGACAAAACCATCACATGTATCTCTGGAGGTTTTTGAGCATTACAAGAAGATGCGGTCTACTCCGAATATAAAGCAAAGTCGAACAAGCGAGCCGAAATCGAAGATCGAGGTGGGGACCTGGTTCGGGTTCGTCGTGCACGGAGGTGGAGCCATATCCGTCTATGAGCATTCGTTGAGATGGTATGTTTTTGGGCATACATACATAGATACATACATACATATGTATACATTAGATTCATATAAGTTTCAAACTTAAATTTAAGTTAAACATATTTTATAGGAGAAGGAACTCGGTAGAAAGCGATTGCTTTGGATTTATGTTTACATCTCCATACAAGGAATCATGATAACGTTACTTTCTTGGATCCTAGAGCGAGAGGCGATTGCCGTAAGAAACTACTTGACCATAACTCTTTTTTGTTAATTATAGGTATCAATGACTTATATGACTTGTCAATGTTTAAATTCTTAATACAAAGCGCTATACATGAAAGGACCACGAGCTTTCACGGTTGCGAAAGACACTCCAATTGATGAAACAGAATTATATTTGGAGATTGTGCAAATGAAATGATAAAGGTCGAAGATTTGGTCTTGGTGGACACCGTCGTGGTCTAAGATGCGTCGACATGATGAAGTTGGATCTTCTCGTCCTATATTGAAAGATGATGAGTCATTTGACCAATACAATAAGGAATTCGAGGAGATGCAAGCAATAATACTAAAGATGCTTAATGACACGTCTGTTAATCACGATCAATTGCTTGAAATGCAAGGACGGTTATGCGCATGGAACAAGGGTTTCATGGAGAGATCACCGCACAAAAAGGCAAGATGATGTTGATGATGATGATGTTGATGATGATGATGCCGCTCACAATGACTCAACTACCGAGGATGATGAATGATGATTTCTTTTTCACAACATCCAAAAAGGTTAGATTTTTTGGTTCATTTTTTACTTGATACTTATAAGTTTTTTTTATTAGGAACCATTATAAATCTTATTAATTTATTAGGAACCATTATAGAGACATAAATCATGTAAACAATTTAAGTCTACCCCTTTGTCTGTATATTTTATTTGTGATTTATAGAAAATTTTGTATTTGTTTAAGTTTTGTTTCTATTTGTGTCTAACATGTAGGCTATTGAATGTTCCACAAATTTCTATTTCATTGTTATAACTAAGTCGTTAAGATCCTTAGTATGAGTGCCCTTATTTGTGGAATTGGTTTATCGAATTCCAAATCAAGTAGGAACTCATGTTAATCTTTAGTATATGATCAATATGCTCTGTTTTAGGATTGAAAATATGATTCAAAGTTGTTAGTTATTTTACCGTTGCTTGTAGGACTTAGTCTAATTTAGTTACTCTATTTTTTGTTGAATAAGTCTAGTTCAAATTTCAGATTGTATTTCCTTAATTTTTCGATTTGTTGTTAAGTCAAAGCACGTTGGATATGTGTCCACAATTTGCGCTTATTAGAGGTTTGATCAAATGCCAATATAAATGCAATCTCGGTTTATGAATAAAACTATCTTCGAGAGAGTTCTTCTACTTAAATACTTGTATTCGTTATTACTCTGTTTTTCGTTTTACCCAATATTTAGGAGTGGACTGATTTTCTAATGCAAGTTGTTACTCTTAGGGCTGCTTTGTAGTTGTTTTATCTGATTTTAGTGGTGGGCAAGTACTTGTTCTAGATGTAGATGCAAATATGGCCATATGCTATCTGTTTTGATATGAGCTTTGGTGGGCAAGTACTTTGTTCTAGATGTACGTGTCTCTCGATCTCTCGATCTCTCTCTCTCTCTCTCTGTCTCTCGGTCTCTCGATCTCTCTCTCGAGTGAGTGCGACTGTGCGAGATCTCTCTTCATTGTTGTTTCTTCTTGAATTCGATTCACATTGCTTCGTCGATCTCACCGTCTCTGCAACCAAAGCGTCAACTCGTAATCTCTGTCTCTCTGTCTCTATGTCTTGATTTCATCGTTTTTCGTTCTCTTTGTGTGTTCATTTTTGTTTGATTTATAGGAGACCGACGCGAACGGACGGACGGAGAACTGTGATTTAGGGCTTAATCGGCTTGCAGAGACCACCTTTTTTTGTTGAGATTTTAGGTGATTTTTTTTTGTGGTTTGGTGGTTTTCTTTGTCAATTGCAAAATGCAAATGTGTTTCGTTCTCTCAAACTACCTCTATTGATTCTCAATTGAAATTGATTGCATTTGTTTGTGGTTTTGTTGTTTGGTTGGGATGATTGATGGTTTTAGGTTTTTCCCCATGCTCAGTTCTTCAATGAGATGATGATGATAGATCAGTTGATTATTTGTATCTTTGTATTGGAATGGTTGTGCTTATTTGTGGTCTTGGCATAAAGATGATGATGGATCAGTTGATTAGAGGGCCTAGTTTTATGCCTCCTCCTCAAGCTAGGCCCCAATGGCACTTGAACTTGACCGACCCTTCACCTAATTCGAGCGGTAAAGTGCGAGAAGCAGTTGATTACTACTTTAGGTATGGCTGCATTTTTTGTTGTTGATGGATTTGTGTACATTCTAAACCAAGTTTTTCTCTTTAAATTCTACCTCTCGAAGTTTGAGTTGGCATGTTTGTTATTTTGAATTTGGTTTCAGGATATTGCGGTATTGATAAGTAAAATAAATCGTTCCTCTATTGGCCCTTTATCTGCTTGCTACTCCTCTTCCTTGTAAGTCATTCCTATCAGTTTTCAAGACTGTTGAACTTTTATAAATTGAATTCCATGAACATATGAATGTATGCTTTCCTTTTTGTTTTGTTTTATATGTGTGTGTGTTTTCCTACTCGTCTATGTTATCATGTTATGATTAATATAAATTCCTTCTTAGTTCTTCCTTTTGTTGGATGGAGCTACATCATGTGCTTAATGAGATGACAACCTTCATTCGCTTGAACTTTTTCATGTCGGTCAAAATGTTTGGGTTAATTGAATCAAGCTCTCTTTATATGAATTGTATTCTTGTGTTGCTTTTCTCAAAAGTTGATTTCTTTCTAGACCTTCATTTGTTGATTAACAAGATTTGTAAAGGTTACGTAGACATGACTCAACCATTCGGCTAATAGTTATATAGAATATAGTTGTAGCATAGCGATCAGATAAGCTAAGAAGACATTACACAATCTTTGAACCACTTGTTGTTCGGACAACAGGGAATGGTCTTTTAGTGCCTCTTCCAGCGGACAAATAAGGGTCATTTTAGAGCTTATAAATTCTCTCTTTCATTTGCATCAATCTAACTTAAAGTAGATCCTTGTGAATTTTATGGCATTTTAGAAGTTGTTGCTATCCCCTCTTAGTTGCTTTGAGCTTCGTGAAGCATCTCGTTGTTATCCTCAGGGCCTCATCTCCTCGAGGATTTGCTTGTATTCTTGATTGCATAGCACATCTCTTGTTTGTTGTTGGGTCTTGTTGATTGTATACCAAAATAAGACAAGGGTTATTGTGGTTTGGACACATCCAAGATATGATACTCTTATTGGTGAGACGCACAATATTTGGTGCTAATGTTGGTGCTATCTTTCCGGATGAGAGTGTTGAAAACTTTTTTTGTAATTTGTTCGCAACAAACAAACTGGAAAAAAAAATCTGTCAAAATCATTTTTGGAGAAATCAAGAAATGGATGAATTTCGTGTCCACTTACGAGTTGATCTTACCGCTAACTTGCTAAGTTACCATCTAGTTGGATTCTTATACATGGCTTCTCTCATGTAATGCAGGCCATTGGAGCAGTTTTTGCCCTCGCTACTGTTTCCATTCCAACCATGAATGTAAGTTTTGATTGTTATATTTTTCTTGTTGCGATTTCATTGATTAAATGTTCTTAATTTTTGCCATCCTAGGCTTTTAGAAGACTAGCAACTTCAATGGATAAATTCTCAAAAGTTGCATCGGAAGAGGTACCAGGGACGTTGTCTTCTCTAAAACTTTCGTGGTGGAGATTAATGATTTGACTCAACAATTGAGTAAAATAAGGTAAACTTGCTCTTCGATGGATGATTCCTATTTCTTTGTGAAGCACATTTTAATTATGTTGAGAGCTTCCTTTTTTTTTTTTCTTCAACATTAAAGGCAAAAGATATCGGGCTCTCGGAATGGAATGAATGGCCGAAGAACATGTCTAAAGGAAAGCGACGAAATCCTAATATGAATTGATCCTCTCATTTTGATCACATGATGTAAGAGTAAAACAGACATGTGTAATTTGTTGACGAGTTGATTGTGAATGTTTTCTTTCTAAGATCCATCATGAACTATCTCATAGTAAGGCATGTTCATTGTGAACCGCCAAGATAAATTAGGTGATATGACAATTGAATTAGGAGCGCAATCCACATCTCTGTTAGCATGGGTGCAACTAGCAAGTCAATTAGGCTTTATGAATTGATTAAACAATTATCTTTCTCAAAAACAAGACTTATAGACTTATAGTAGTAATCGCATGGCATGAGCTAGTTTTTGAAAGCGCCTGTATTTCATTGCCGTAGTTGCGAGATGTACCTGTCGGGTTGTTGACACTAGTATCAATCTTTTCAATTATGCTTGTTTTTAATATGAGATAAGGAGAAGCTTTTGATGAAGTAAAATTTCAAGTTGATAACTTGATATCATATGTTTGAGTCTTCTCATAAAGCAAGTTGAGAAGCGTAGAATTAGATTCTATGAGAGCAAAGTGATCGCATGTTTCATTTCGGAGTTATACCCAATCACATCATAGCTTAAGCACAGTTTTGGTATGGCAATCTTATCCATGAAAATATGTAGACTAGTAGTAGGCTTTGATGAATTAAACCCCTTATTTTTATTTTTATTTTTTTTTCGAAGAGTCAATTTGGGGTTATAAAATTCTAATTGTCTTGGGTACATTGTAATTAGTAAAAAGGATCTCACAACTTGGCATACTTCTTGAGAGTTACACCAAGCATCCTTTGCGTTCTCAGCACGAGGCATGTTGCATAGAAGAGTAACTCGGATGAAGATAGCAAGGCTCCGTTCCCTGGATTCGGTGGATCATTTATCATGGCACCCGCCACGATGGACAAGAAGTGGTTTGTGAAGGTTGGGTCCGCAACTTCAACTCGGGGAACTCGTGAATTTGAGAACGAGGTAATCGGTTAATGCCTTTATGGTCTAGTTCGTTTGAAGGTTGAACTCTTATTTAGATAGAAAAAAATTAATTTCGCAAACTGTGGCATTACTAACATAATATGAGTATCATGGTTTTTTATTTTTTATTTTTTGTTTATTTCCTTTACAGCTAAACTTGCTCTCAGCTATTCGACATGAAAACTTGGTTCCCCTTCTCGGATACTATTGTGAGAATGATCAAGCAAATTCTTGTCTATCCTTTCATGTCCAACGGTTCTCTACAAGATTGTCTATACGGTAGTCGCTTCATAGTTCAGTATCAATATTATGGCTGATAGTGTTCATTACTTCATTATATAGTTTTCTCTTACCATATTCTTTCCTTTTGGGAGCAGGAGAAGCATCAAAAAAGAAAGTTCTAGATTGGCCAACTAGAATCTCAATTGCACTAGGTGCTGCAAGAGGCAAGTAAATGAAGTGGTGTTTGTTTCTTATTCATTCCAACATAATTATATTTCCAATTCCAGGAAGCAAAACAACTATATGCACAATGAAGAAATATGTGCTCATCTCATATTAGCCTTTGTGATGTAGAAGTTTGATATTAATTTTCTGATCTTGTTCAGGTTTATTCTACCTGCACACTTTTGCCGGGCGTGGTGTGACGGCCCCAATTTTCCCATGCAATTGGGTACGCCCGGCCTAGACCCGTACAAGCCCCGAGTCATCACTCGGCAACCTGACGAGCCTAGTCAGCCTTCAATTTAGTCAATTTAGTAATTTATGAAAGAGTTATTGCAATAATAAACAGCGGAAGACTAAACAATTAAAACAAAGGGGAAATAACTCATTCAAGGGAAGTAAAGGAATTCTATAAGTGTGGAAACCCCAGGTATTCATGTATAATTCGATACGTAAATATACATGATACCAGTCTCATCAAAATACCAAGTTCAATAATCCCAAAACATGTATATATAAAACGATATACATAAAAGCAAAACATAAAGAAACCTATAAAATAGTCTTCAAATCCAGTCGCTAAGCTTCACAATAGATCACCTAGGCAGGGTCCCTTGCCCCTACTGCTCTCCGTCCTATCTGCACCCACCGTCACAAACTAGACGGTGAGCAACTGGAGAAAAATGAATGTAATGCCAGCAGAAAACAACAGTAATTCATGATAATACAAGTAAAACAGTCTAAATATCATGCGGAAATAAAAAGACAGGAATTTAAATAGACAAGATGCATGATAAACAGACTAATAGATATCAATCGAGAGTTACGTGTGTTCCAAGGAATCAAAAGAGGCCCATAAGTGGTCTAAATCATAGCATAACGGCGAAGACCTCTCGAGATCTTCCGGGCATCGCACACAAGCGAAAAGCACACTATGACTGGAAAGGACTCAAACCCATCCACCCAGTACTCGGTGTCACACGGTCACTAAGGGTGGTCACACACTCGTGCGCACGAGTGCCGCGTTTATCCCTCTAGTGCGGGTCCTAGTACTTTCGAGACGAAACACTTACGCCGGAAACACACAACAAGAAATGGAATGGAATACCAATAATAGAGCATAACAAGACCTGAATAAATGATAATGAATCACATGGCATTTTCTTTCGGCTTACAAACGTACAAATGCTTGTGGCAAATGTACTTACCTGAACTATCGCGACCGTGTGACAACTCCGAGATCCTAACGCGTCTTCCGCGACTTCCCGATTGCCTATACCGCACTACAATTATCCAGTCCAGCTTGAATAAATGCCCAACAAATAAAAATTACCACCCGAATTATACCTAAGATCATTTGTCATTAAATTAGCTTCAATTTGATATATTATATCATTTTTTACGTTTTTCGAGGCTAAAACCCCGACTATATCCCGCCAACATTTCCGAGAGAATCCCAAAACTCATTTATGAACCCATTTCCTAATTTATCATATTTTTTTCTGAATTTTTCAATATATATATATTTGCTATTTTTCTTCTATACATAACATATATATACATATATATATACATACATATATATAGATACATATATATATATATATTATTATATTTATATACCTTATATTAGAGAATGATGCACGTACGCACACACCCCACACCCCAGCCAAACTGTGCACACCATAGCCTATTCACACACTCCAAAAACAGTGAGAAAAACGTGAGAAAGAGTGGGAGAGAGAGAGAGAGGAAAGTGTCCGTGAGGTGAGAAAAAAAAATAAAATAAAAGTGTTGTTTACAAGATTCGATCCTTGGTCACATGCTTCATTAACGTCCTTCACTACCAACTACACCAACAAGCCAATTTTATTTTATTTTTTATATTTTTTTGATATATGATATACCCCATCATTCACTTTCAACAACAAACTAACAACAGTGAGATGAGAGAGAGAGCACGAGAGAAAGAGAACCACAGAGAGGCCGTGAGAGAGGGTGAGAGAGAGAAGGCCGAGAGTGAGAGAAGAGAGTGAACGAACCTTCGGTGAGGATTCCGGCGAGAGGAGACCGAGTGGAAGACCGACGAGAGAGATGAAGGGAGGAAGAAGATGAGTGGCGGCGGTGAGGGTGTTGGAGAAGATGAATAGTATAGATAGGGTTTTTTCTCACATTTATATATGTTATTAGGTGAAATGACCCATTTGCCCTCCAATTTACTTCTTACACACTTCAAAACAATTGCCCTTATGAGTCTTTTGTCCCTTTATCTCATCTCAACACACACATATCTCAATACAAATCTCATGGCTCTCCTCATTTAAGTTGTGTCACTTTAACAATTTAGCTTCCATAGTCCGTATGTTACGAAACTATCTAACTCCCTCGTTCAAATGACGTTCCTTGGTCGGCTTTTTCCTTGTTCCGACTCCCCTAACGCGCGTAGTCTCGCATTATCTCGCCAACTAATTAATTAAATCAATTAAAAATTCATTTATTTGTATGTTTTACTTGTTTTTCTCTCCCGTTATACTAGTCGACACCTCACTCAATTAAATATCGCCCGAACGGCTCGAAACCCGTAAAATACTAAAATACTAATACACACAATCAAATAATCATAAAATCACTTCGGTGTCGACTCCCGAAGTTCGAAATACTGTCCAGTATTCACATAGCCGGGTCACAAATTTGACAAGTGCAACACAAGTCAGTTAAAAATTTTAGGGTTGTTACACGTGGAGTCATTCATAGGGATGTAAAATCAAGCAACATTCTTCTGGACCATAGTATGTACGCTAAGGTTGCGGAAAACTGCAGAAAAGCTGAAAACTCGGAAACGAAAAGCGAGTTTTGTTGATTGGTTTCATGAAATGTGTAGCTATCAATTTGTCGTTTTATTGATTGGTTGTAGAACACTGCGAATTTCTTAATGGAATAATAAGATTGCGAGTGGAATGTAGATTTGTATATTTTCAATTGAAAATGGAAATAAAAATTAATTTTGAGCATTTTCAGCTATTATTTTTTTTCAAATTACATTTGATAGGGGTTTGAAACCCCTATGTAATCCTTTGACGATAATATAGAGGTTTCAAACCCCTATGAAATCACTACAATTGATAGGGGTTTGAAACCTCTATGTAAGCCTTTGAAGATATTATAGAGGTTTCAAACCCCTATGAAATAGCCAAGATTTAATAGAGGTTTGAAACTCCTATGAAATAGTCAATATTTGATAGAGGTTTCAAACCCCTATGTAAGCTTTGAGGATAAGATAACACCTTAAAAGATAACACTTTTCATAGAGGTCAAAACCTCTATGAAAAGTCTTTCATAGAGGTTCAAAACCTCTATGAAAAGTAGAATTTGTTCTAGTGTCAATTGTATTTTTAATATCTTTCTTTTGTAATAAATTTGTATACAACATTTGATTATTGTCTCTAAATCTCTTTATCATTTCATATTTGAAACCATGCTTTAGAGAATGGTGATGGATCTTGTTTTAAAGGTGGCTAGCTAGGTGCATACATTTTAAGGCCTGGACTTGCAAATGCTTACTACTTGTATCTAGTAGATTCTTTTTAAATTTTGTGGTCGACGAAATGGTACCCACTAAACGAACAAAGCCATTATGCGGTCTCAACCGAATCGTATGTTTTGAACTTGTCAAATGGTTGCCACATTGGTGTTATCCTTATACATTGCGGCTTTGTTTGTGCCATTGTTAGTTGTATGTGTGAATTGATATAATTTTCTATTTCAACGATTTATTCATTCATGTTTTTAATAGTGTTGGATGTCTTAGATTACTCGACCAATGATTGCACGGTGAGGCCTAGGCGATTTGAGACAAAATTGACTAGGCCATAGTTCTTCAAAATCTTATTACGATCCTTAAAGTATATATCGCAACATCTTTGCCTTCTTCTCTCGTGGTTTTGAGTGATAGTCTCGTTTTCTTATAAAGAGAAATAAATGAACAGAATGCATATTAGATATGATATGATATAATGATATGATATGATATAACGATTTATAATAAAAAGAAACAAATGAACATAATGTATATTTGGGTTTACAACCTTATATGATAGGTGTGCAGGGGAGGGAACATTTCTATTAGATGCTCATAAAAAATTTATAAGTATAATGAACAATTCTTTTATTATTAGAAGGTTATAGTAATGCTTTGAAATATTTTGAGAACTCTTTTAAAATATTTCAAAACACGTACTAATAATTAGAAGGTGATATGCAAGATAATAGTGACTTGGAAACTGATGTTTTTGCACTTGACATAATGTGATATTCCCTCATGCGTCTTGAACAAAATCTTTCTCGAAGTACTTCTCGTCCTTAGAGAAGAGATGATTTAATTTTGTTTCATCTAATATTTATGCATTTCATAGTTATATTGGAGGACACATTGGTAGTGTAGTTATCCTTGATTTTTTCCTATTGCGCGTTAAATAGGTAATGATGTGTTCTTTCTAGCCGTGGAACTACTAATTCCATCACAAATAAGATAAAATCATACAAATGATTAAATGGGTCCTAGGAGAAGATAATTCATCATATCAGTTTCAAACATCTAAATAATTCTAAGAATTTGATGATTTTGTTTGGAAGATGAGAAACTTATCTCTTGTTGTTAGATATTTAGTTGTAACGTAGATGATGAGAAGACCAAGTTTTTTGTGTTCATTAGAGTTTTTGACAAAAATTTAGTTCTTTTTGGGTTGCCATAAATATAAATTTTGAATGAATATATATACCTATTCCAAACCCCCGCTTAGCTCCAATAACACCCGACAAATCAAATTATCACCTAAATTATACCTATTACCTTAATTAAACCCTAAACCCTAAATTAGCTTCAATTTGATATATTATGTGAATTTTACATTTTTCGACGTAAAACCCGAGTGCCAACTTTTGAATTTCTCATTTTCCATATAAAATCCTCAATTTCTATTTATTTCGTCAAAATACTATTTTTTTCATATTTTTCTCTATTTTTCTGTGTTTTGTTTTTCCAATTTTTTCTTCTTTTTTCCTTTTTTTTTTTTTTTTTTCTTTTTTTCGCGACGGGGCACCCCGTCGTGAAAAAAAGAAAAAGAAAGAAAAAAAAGGAAAAAAGAAGAAAAAATTGGAAAAAAATTCCACGTGTAACGAATGGCGAAGGCGCCATTCGTTACACGTCACCAACCAACAAACGTCACCAACCAACAATCAATTTCGCATTTAGTAAAGGCGAAATCCATTACTTTTGTAATTTTAAAAAAATTTAACTTATTTAAAGAATTTTAAAGAAAAACAACCTTACTTTTTGAAATCGCCCCTAATGTAAACCTTATACATGTATCAATTAATAAAAGCTTTGGGAGCACAGCCTCCTTTTCTCAAAAAAAAAAAAAAAAAAAAAGCTAGAATATATATACTCTATCTTAAATTTTGTTTGGTGTCTCAAATCTATCATCAAAAAAAAAAGATAAGAAAGAAACATTTGTTTTCCCAAGATTTGAACCACATGACCTTTAACTCCCAAAGACTATACTTACCATTGGGCTATCCGATCATGTGGTAAAAATAAAAAATAAAAATAAATAAATAAATAAATAAGTAAAAAAATAAAAATTTGTTACAATTCTATCTCTCATACATTTGGTCTCAATTTTGTCTCACTTGAATTGGATATATATAATTTTGTTCAAAATGTTCTTTTGAACAAATAGAATTAATGAATAGATGTATTTTTATTAGGGCAATTGATTCTATGTCTGTTCTTAATTGAACCATTGATGATTAATTAATGAGATATTTATTTCGCTTAAAAAATATAAGTAGCGAGAGAAGTGGAGGGGGATCATTTGAGCTTCTCTGTCTATTTCGCCTTTAAAAAGAATTCATCCCATACGTACGTGAAAGTGAAAAATAAGAGAATCAATCACCCAAAAAAAAAGAGAAAAAAGAAGAGAGAATCAATATTTGCAAAAATGTTCATATGGTTTTGGTAATAATTAATATCCAAAAGAAGACGCCATATAGCGTTGGCATGCAGACAAGCATTAGTAACATTTGTTCGCATGATTCATATATTACATGCATATGTAACATTAGTTCGTATGATTCATCCAAAAAAACGTGTTCTTGTGCATGTATAAAAAAAAACAATGAAAAATATTTCAAAAAAAAGCAATGAAAATTATTATTTTCTCACAAATTTTTTTTTTTTAATTAAGTTGTTGTTCTATTTAATCCCATGGTTTATATGCTTTGCGAATTAAGTAGACGAAACCAAACAAGCCCGAAATAAAAGGAAAAAAGAAAAAAAAAATAGTTTTTTTTGAAGTGAATGAAGAAAAAAAAAAGTTGAAAACCACTAATTTTTCTTTTCTAGTTTTCATTCTTAATTCTACCTTTCCAACCACCGTGGATCCTCTATTCTGATTAATGGAGGTTCCGATAACCTTGTTTGCTTCTTGCTAATCCAAAAAACTTTTGATGAAATGATTAGTTTCATCCGTCCAATGTGGTTATTAGATTCACTATTGACAAAAGTTACTTTTATACATGCACAAAATTTTCTCAAAGACTTTGTGAATTTGTGTTTATGAGCTAGATTGATTTTTTTTTCATAGGAATGAGACTGTGTTTATGAGGTTGATACTTGTCATTAAGTTTTATTTCATAGATAACTATTTTCTTCCTCTGTTTGAAGGTTTAAATTGTTTTATCTTGTTGGATGTTTTGTGTTTATTTACCTAGTTAGAAGTTTTATTTTTAATTATAGATCAAGTAATGTATTTGTATTGTACGTCATATTCTAGACATATGTCAATTTTACGACAGATAGAATGTTCTTTTTGAACATTTAGGACTTTAGAGAATCAATTTGCCAAGGTGCATGATTTGTTAATTATATTGTGACGGCCCCAAATTCTCAATGCATTTGGGTACGCTCGGCCTAGACCCATGTAGACCCCGAGTCGATACTCAGCGAGTCTGACGAGCCTAGTCAGCCTCTAATTAATCAATTTAACAATTTATGAAAGAGTTATTGCAATTATACACAGCGGAAAAACTAAACAAGTAATGGGAAATAACTCAGTCAAACGAAAATTTAGGAAAAAATCTATGTACGTGGAAACCCCCGAATATTCATGTACCTCAAATGGAACTCCAAATAAAGTGTACATGATATCAAATACCTATGATCTCAAAGTCAAACCAACCTGTGGTATATATATATATATATATATATATATAACAACTTACAAGCAGTAATCCAACATAACCTAGGCTAAGGTGCTTGAAATTCATCTGTAAGTCTTCACCAAAACCTCCTAAACAAAGTTCCTTACCCTTCGAGAGCTCTGGTACATCTGCACCCACCGTAAAAAACTAGACGGTGAGCAACTGAGAGAAAATTGAAAGTAATGCCAGAAGAAAATAATAGTAATTCATGAACATCAAATGAAGCAGTCTAAATATCATGCAAAAATTTAAAGACAGACAATATAACAAGTTCAAGGTGCATGATGAATAGACTATCTGTGACGACCCCAATTTCCCCATGCAATTGGGTACGCCCAGCCTAGACCCATACAAGCCCCGAGTCATCACTCGGCAACTTGACAAGCCTAGTCAGTCTTCAACTTAATCAATTTAGTTATTTATGAAAGAGTTATTGCAACATTATACAGCAGAAAACTAAACAATTAAAACAAAGGGGAAATAACTCAATCAAAGGAAGTAGAGGAATTCTAAAAATGTGAAAAACCCCGGGTATTCATGTACAATTCGATAGGTAAATATACATGATACCAGTCTCACAAAAGAAATACCAAGTTCAATGATCCCAACAATGTAAATATAAAACGATATACACATCAACAAAAGTATAAACACCTATTTAAAGAGTCTCTCTGGTGTCGCTGCTAATCCTCACAGTAGATCACCTAGGTAGGGTCCCTTGCCCTTGCTGTTCTCCGCCCTATCGCACCCACCGTCACAAACTAGACGGTGAGTAACCGAATAAAATCGAATGTAATGCCAAGAAAAAGATAACGGTAATTCATGATAATACAAGTAAAGCAGTCTAAATATCATGCGGTATTAAAATGACAGGAATTTAAAGAGACAAGATGCATGATAAACAGACTAATAGATATCAATCAAAAGTCAAGTGTGTTCCAAGGAATCAAAAGAGGCTCATAAGTGGTCTAAACCATAGCATAACGGCGAAGGCCTCGCGAGGTCTTCCCAGGCATCGACACAAGCGAAGGCACAGCTATGACTGGAGGGACTCTAACCCACCCACCCAGTACTCGGTGTCACACGGTCACTAAGGGTGGTCACACACTCGTACGCACGAGTGCCCGCGTTTTATCCCTCTAGTGCAGGTCCTAGTACTTTTGAGACGAAACACTTACGCCGGGAAACACACAACAAGAAATGGAATGGAATACCAATAATAGAGTATAACAAGACTGAATAAATGATAATGAATCACATGGCATTTTCTTACCGGCTTACAAACGTACAAATGCTTTTTAAGGCAAGTGTACTTACCTGAACTAATCGCAACCCGGTATCACTCCGAGACTCTAACACGTTCCCCGCGAGTTCTCGACTACCTGATAAAAGGTTTAAATCCCAATTGTTGATTTAGAGTTACTTTTTTTAATCTTAGAGTATACCCTATAAGTTTTGTTTACAATAATTTGTGAGATTAACTCGAACAGTTGTGGAATGTCCTCAACTTGGGTTGTGTTAGGATCTCGCTTGAGTTCGTGGTTTCATAACACAAATACGGTGGTTTTCTTTTAATGACATAACCCATATACACTAAACCAATGAACCAACACATTCACACCAAGAACATACACATTCACAAGGTATCTATGTTCCATACTCAAAATAAAACTACTTATATACACTTCATACTTGAAACCCTCACTGTTATGGACACCCACATATTATCACGCACCTCGCGGTGGTGTGTACACTACACCCCATTTGTGTGCACCCCACTGTTGTACATACATATACATCTTTTCACTGTTCACACACATATACACATTTTCACTATACATACACATAAAATAATACCATTTGTAACCACACACCCCACAGTCACATAGCACAATTTATAATTACTCACCCCACACATAGTACCCCCCACACCCCAACTGGGGTGTGCAAACACACTGTCATACACACCACAACTGTTCCAACCCAAAACAGTTCAAACCAACAACGTACTCATTAAAACACACACCCACCAATAACGTGACTGTTGAACATGGAGGAGGGGTCATCGCCGGCCAACGGAGTCGTCGAAGACTCCACTCCGATCAGCCGTGACCGGGGATGGTCCCACTAGCCACGGCAGCCTCAAATAATAGGCAAAATCGCCACCAAAACAGCCCAAAAATGGCAAAACAGTGAGCATGGAAACCGAGAGTAAGAGTGAGTGGGAAAGAGAGGGAACGAGAGAGAAACGGAGAGCACATACCTCCGGTCGACAGCACCCTCCGGCAGCCCGTTTCGGTCGTCGGCGACAAGCTTGGTGCGGTGGTGAGGTTGGAGAGTGAAACAGTGAGGTGAGAGACGACGAGCGTGGGGAGGGAGAGATCGAAAAAGAACAGCGAGAATGAGATGGAGAGGCCGAGAGTAAGGGAGATGGGAAGCCGAGAGAGAAGAAATGGAGAGAAGAGAGGCGGCGGTGGGGGTGTTGGAGAAGGAGATGAATAGTGTAGGGTTTCTTTGTTAAAACGTTTTTATATATGTTATTTAGTCAAAATGACCATTTTGCCCTTCCACTTATTTCATACACATTTTAAAACACTACCCTTATGAGTCTTTTGTCCCATAATCACATCTCAACACACACACACATCTCGAGGCCAATCTCATGGTTGTTCATCATCATGTTGTGTCACTTTAACAATACCAATCCCATAGCCCGTATGTTGTGTAATTAACCAACTCTCGCGTTCAAACGGCGTTCCTCGGTCCATTTTTCCTTGTTCCGACTCTCGTAACGTGCGTAGTCTCGCCTTGTCTCGTCCACTAATTAATTAAATTAATTAAAAATTCATTTATTTGTATGTTTTACTTGTTTTTCTCCCCCGTGTAACTAGTCGAAACCTCACTCAATTAAATATCGTCCGACCGGCTCGAAACCTGTAAAATACTAAAATACTAATACACACAATCAAATAATCATAAAATCACTTCGGTGTCGACTCTCGAAGTTCGAAATATTGTCCAGTATTCACGTAGCCGGGTCACAATTTCTGACAAGTGCAACACAAGTCAGTTAAAAATTTGGGGTTGTTACACTATCAGATATCAATCGAAATCATGCGTGTTCTAAGAAAACAAACGAGGTAGTAAACGGTCAAAACCTAAGCATACGAAAAGAGGACGCTGGCTCTTCCCGGGCAATGTCGCAACACTAGCGCAGCATCAAAGGGACACAGGCCTCCTAGCATACGAAAAGAGGACGTTGGCTCTTCCCGGGCAATGTTACGACACTAGCACAGCTTGATAAATGAGGGACATAGGCCTCAAAAGTCACATCGACACGCTCACACCAAGAACACACATACCAAGAAATCAACAAAAATAGGAATGCCAACAACGGAAATCAAAAAGCAACAATGAACGAAAATGAATTACATGAAATGTTCTTACTGGCTTACTAACGTACACAAGCTTTAGGGCGAGTGCACTTACCTGAACTATCGCGACCCGCGTAACAACACTCGCGCAACCCTAGAACATATCCCCGAATTTCCCGCTACCTGGCAAGGTCGGAAACTCCAATTAAATGGGTCAATACATTAATTAATCCTAGGTTGATACCCTTAGCATTTTTCCATCGTTATAACTGACTCGAATAACTCAACAATTAAATAGAAAAACGAATACTCTCTCTTAGACTTGGAAACCACAATAACAACCACGACTGGGATATCACGACATCGATAATCATAATGCATGTAAGCCTACTCAAACTAGTATTTGCCCGAACGGCTCGAGACACGTAATGGACTATAATACTAATACACACATCATGGAAACATAAAATCACCTCAGTGTCGACTCCCGAGGCTCGAAATACTGTCTAGTATCACGTAGCCGGTTCACGGTCCTAACAAGTGCGACACAAGTTGGGTTAAAAATTTAAGGGTTGTTACAGTCTCCCCCACTTATTAGAATTTCGTCCTCAAAATTTACTAATAAGTAAACTAAACTAACAACCTTACCGTTCCTCTTTATAAATCCTGAAGACACCGATTATCCTCAAAGCGAGTCATTTTTTGACTCCGAACCGTTCGTGACCTTTCAGTGGAGAGACCTTCAAGAGTATATAGTCTCTCTGAATCATACTGAAACTCATCGAGATACTCGTCAAGTATCTCTTCTGCCATTACTGGGAACTCTTAAGTCTTTGGCAAATCTACCGTACATTCTCAATATGATCCTCAATAGTTCCAGGTCTAACTACCACAACATCCTCTGGCTCAGTCCAGTAGGAAATGAATCTACGAGGCCTATCACAGAGCGCCTCAACCGGTGTCATACCGATACTTGCCTGACAACTGTTGTCGTGTGCAACCTCGCACAAGTAAAGGTACTGTAGATTCCACAACTCTGTCCACAATTTTCCAGATGCTATCGTGACCACGAGAAGATCGGGGCAACCACTGACGACATCAATATCAATATATTCCCACTTCCAGCGAGGAATGGGTAGGTGGTGTAGCAGTCCTTCAGGTCATCGATAGCCTAGCCTCTTCACGCTGGCATGTCACCCTCTCGAACAACTCTAACACCTCAGAAATCATCCATGCCCACCAAAAGAGATGTCACATGTCAGCGCACATCTTAGGTCGACCCGGATATACAACGAAACAAGAGCAGTGAATCTCTTGAAGTATCTCGTCATGCGCATCAGCCAACAGTAGAAACCCCGGTTGCCCACAATACCTTTAGCATGAGTCTGTCGACCGACTCTAATCTAGGCAATTTGGACTATCTGCCATCTCGCCGTACCGCTCTTATGACGCATCATTTTGTTGTTCCTCGCGTATAATGCCAAATGAGATGGTCTGCAACATCGTCTGGCCACATATCCGCGTATCAATGTCCTGGTAATCATCGGCACGTCCGCTGAATTCATCAACTCGACTGCCTCACGTAACCCACGCTAATGGTCTACTGACACACGATTATTTAGGCATTAAATCCTTTGCGACTCAAAGTATCAGCAACAACATTGGTCTTCCTCGGATGGTACCCAAAACAAGAAGTCGTAGTCCTCTAAGAACTCAAGCCGATGCCTCTGTCTCGCTCCAGTACGCATGCCACTCGCGAAGGTCTCAAATTTGTCTTCTCATATCAATCGAGCAAAACATGTAATGTAACGACCCAAATATTCTCTGAACCGTTTTAAAGGCATTTTTAGCAATTTTACACTAAAGTGTGTGAATAAATGAAATTGATACACAAACTAATCTTAGCAAGACTTAGACTAAGTGGTAATAAGTTCAAATGGGCATAGCAAAGAAATTGGTCTTAAGGCCCATAGTGGTATTTGCGTCATTTGGATTAAGGTTGTATATAACCCTACCCTAAAACCCTAACTATATAAGTGTTGTTATCAAACCCTAGTCACCCCTTTGTTGTCTTCTACAAGCTTGAGAGAGAGGAGAGGTAGAGGAGACACCCAAGTTTAGGTGGAACCCCAAAGGATAGGTAACATCATTTTCATTTCTTCTTCTTTTTCTTGTTCTTTCTTTCTTTTGTGGGTTAATGGGGGTGGTGTAACGACCCAAATTCTCCATGACCCAACCTATGAGTATTTTGGTAATTTCATGATAAAAATATGTTGGGTGTTTGATGTAAAAATACAATTCTAAACTTGTCAAATTAAATATGAGTTAGGGAGTAAGTAAAGCTTTATTTTAAATAATAAAGCCCAATTGAGATTATGACCAAAAATGGCATTTTAAACAAGTTATAAATAATCATAACCCTAATCCCTAACCCTAATGCTATTTAAGCAAATCAAAGAAAACCCTAGCCTCAATCTTGTTAAACACCCACGTAGAGAGGAGGAGAGCAAGAGGAGGGTTCAAGTTCAAGAGAGGTACAACCTCACTTCCCTCCTTGATTTCTTTATTGTTTATTGAAGATTTGGAGACCAAATGGTCGATGGCATCGACAGCGGCAATCATGCGAGGAAAATAGAGAAGAAAAGAAGAAAGGAAAGATTTGATCTATTTTAGAATGAGATTTTGGAAAGGATTTGGAGTCAAAAACTCCATTGAAGGCATGGTGAGACTCTAATACTCTCTAGATTTATTGTCTTGATGTTGGTATTGGTAATAAGAGTTGATGATTTGCAAAGTTTGTTCAATTTTTCTTAGATCTAGTCTTGAAATGGGTTATACAAATTTTTAAACTTTATGATAACGAGTATTATGGATGAATCAATCTTGTTTACCATAGTTTGATGGTACATGAAAGGATTTCTCCATGATTTTAGCAAATTGAACACGGTTGAAGTTTATTGATATGGATTTGGTATTTAAAGTTGATTTGAGATTTAAAAAGGGACTTTGAATCTTTTCTTTGGGAAATAAACTTATTCGATAAATTTGTGGACTTTGATTGAATATTGTCATTTGGGAATTTAAAGTCTAAATTGAGTTTTGTATGGTGATTTGGATCTTTTTAATTATAATTAATCTAACATCTTCGATTTATATTGGAAAAATCAAGTCTTAGCGGATTTTCCTTGTTTTACATCACCGCATTCCTATTTTACTCGAATCATCGATTCTAATTTTAAGTGTCGATTTTAGAGTCGTGAATGACCTTTAGCGAAATTAGCTATAAAATAGGGTGAATCTCTAAGGTCTAGACAATTGATGTTAAACTTGTATGGTTGTGATACATAAAGTAATTATTCTTGTAAATTGTCTAGATTCGCGAGACGATTCACATCGAGCCCAAACGCGAGAAGATCGAGATTAGGATTAGTGGCGAGTGCAGGTAAGTGGGGAGCTTGCTCAATTATCAAATATGGCATGATTATTAGTTATGCTTAGGATTCATAATTTGAATTAAAGACTTGGGATTTATGGGTTGTGTCGTGGTATTGGCTCGAATCTACGTATCTATGGAATGTGAATGCACTGTTATCCATGGCCCCAGAATGTGTGGAGTTCCACCGAGGGTCTTAAAAAATACCTCAGAATGTTGTGGTACCACCGAGGGTCGTTAACACCCCAAGATGTGTGGAGTTTACCACCGAGGAATTTACTTGACTAATTGAATTCATAAGTATGTCACGTAGGGACATGAGTTGGAGTTACCTTCTCTTGTACTCTTGAGACATAGGGATGTGCATCGGTGATGGCTTGGACGAACCTACTGTTGATTTGATGGGACAAACGAGAGGGCACATAAGGCCTGTGTGCTAGCTGGTTGTTTCCATCACTTTGAGAGTTGGAGAATCGGTCACCGGATTCTTGCCAATATCTAGTATGCATTGAATGGAACATCGACTTATCGTATTATTATATTTTATAATACATAATCTCACGAAACCCCCTCATTTATATGAAAGTTTGAAATTATGAAATGATTTGTCAATTTCTTTAATGCTATGCATGATTATTGTTGTTATAATTTGATGGCTTAAGAATACGTCATATTTGTTATGAAAAGATGAAATCCTGCTACCATGCTACTATTTAATGAATCCTTGTTTGTTTTCAAATACATGCTAGACTTTGCATGCTTATTAGGTATTACTTGCATATTTGATGGTTGAGCGGGTTTTCCGCATTACTGAGCTCTGTTGGTTCTTTTAGCTCACCCCACTTACATCTCAGGTATCCACGACAGCTCTAGGTTGAGGCAAGGGAGAGACGAGCTTGAAGTCTCTTCTTGATGTGAGCTTTTTTTATATATATATATATATATATATATATATATATATCATGTATATTCGATTTTGAAACTATTAAACTTGGGTTGTAATTAAAATAAGTGTTTGGGTAGTTTGAAACCTACTTACCTTTAGTTGATCCACTTGGGAGTTTTAATAGTTTAACTCAATACGAACCCATTTATAATTTCATAGATATTCTTGTGAACTTAAATCTATTGGCTTAAGGATATCTCTTTGTATTTATTTCGCAATTATTATCCTTTGTTTAGCCAATGTACTTTCCGCAGGTTTATTTGTTTAGGCGTGCCAGACCGTTATTTGGGCCTGGTTCAGGTATCGGGTCCAAGTGGCAGTTTGGGCCGAGCGACCCGATCCTAGGTCGGGGACGAGTCGTCACAGGTGGGGCTCCTTTAGGAGCCGCCGGACAGAGGCGGCGGCACCGCTGTCAGAAAGGGGGGCACACAGCCACCCCATGAGGATCGTAAAGGAGAAGGGGGTGGCACACAACCACCCCATTTCTCCCACCGCCGCCACCGCCGCTGGCCAGCTGCAGTGGAGGGGTCCCCAGTGCCGGCGAGCACTAGGGACGACCCTCGGACGCCAGTCCGAGGGTTAGGGAAGGGGGAAGCGTTGTTTCCCCCACCCCGTGATGCACCAGGGGCGTTCAGCCCCTGATTTGCCACCCCAGGGTCGGACAGGCCCCTGGACAATTCCAGGGGCCATTCAATCCTTGGGGGTGAGTTGACTGGTTTGACCAGGGGCTTGAAAGGCCCCTGGTCAACCAAACAGGGACCAAATTGGTCCCTGGTCAACCAAAAAAAAAAGATAAATCCACGATAGGCATTGACATCCCAACAAAGGACTTGAATGGCACAACCCGTGGGACTTGCACTAGTAGGTCCCCAAAGATAAATTAACGAGTAGAATACTCAACTTTAAATTGAGTGATTTTCTTATGTAGTGTTGTATGAATTGCTTAGATTCGCGAGGCGGTTCACGTGGGACCCCAAGCGCTCGAGGAGTCGATGTAGGCATCACGACGGGTTCAGGTAAGTGGGGAGCTTCGCTCATGCATTAAATATGGCTTGAATATTAGATAATTATGAATTCACGTTTTGAATCGAATGACTCGAGTATGGGTTGCGTCGTGATATTAGTTTGGATCTCTATTATCTATGGAATTATGAATGCACTGTTTTGCCCCTTCATGTTATTCGAAGGCAAGGGTTTGTGTTCCACCCTTTGCTACTTAATGGTTCTTTGGGACGTGTAGCGATGACAGCTTGGATAAAACTACTTTTGTTTTGGTGCAATCATTTAGAGGGCGTAACGGTCATTGCGTTTTCACTAGTTATTGTACCAACCTAAAAGTAGAGGATTCGATCACCGGATTCTTACCAATATCTAGTTTGCATTGAATGAAACAATGACCTATATTAGTATTTATCTATCGCATTTCAATAGAACCCATTTATCTAGTTTTTCCATGTATGACATGTGTTGATTGTATGAATGAAGAATGATGAATGTTATCATGCATGAAATGAATGAATGCCTATCATATGTTGTTGTGAGACCTTTATGGATGGATTACGACTTGCGATATTGATGCATAGACTATGTCATTGTGTTGCAAATGGTGAGTTTATGAAATATGTATGTTAGCCGACCATGGAGTGTATTATACTACATGTCAAGTAACTTAGAACATATTATTAATGAAACTCATTATGCTATAGGTAAATGAACTTTGCAACACGCTATGTAATAATGGTACCCTTATTTGTTTAGGCTCCAAGGAGTACTTATACCATGATGGTTAGTTGGATGTGGGAAACTCTACTTATATGCTCTTTCTTAGAAAATGAACCTACTTATGATGAACATGAACAAGATCTATGCTTATACCTGTTTATGTGTTCATTTATATGCTTATGATTGGTTATGAATTACACTTCTTTGGCTTCTACATGATGTGTTGCTAGTATGGTTTTGATGTCATGTTAGAACTTGTATGAGTACTAGGTAGTACTTGCGTATTTAATGTTTGAGCAAGTCTTTCCTCTTATAAAGCTCCGTTGGTTCTTTAGCTCACCCCACTTTACACCACAGGTCCATCTACCAGTGCGATAGATAGGAATAGCAAGGGAAAGGACCTATCTTGAAGTTCCCTTACATGTGAGCCTTGTATATTACAAGTACATTACTATTATTGGTTGTTTTGTAAACCTTATACTCGGGTTGTAACTTAAGACATAGTTTATGGGTAGTTTTGAACTTTTATGATGTTATTATGAAGTTTTGTAAGCCTTTAACATTTTGAAGCTTTTTGGAAAAGGCTCGAGTTGATGATAAGGGATAAACTCTTATTATGACATTTAAGATGATATGATTTTATTATGATTATCTTTCACATTCTTATTACCATACAACTTATTAGATTGATTATTCCTCAGGTTTATTTAGGCGCGCCAAGCCGTTATTTGGGCCTGGTTTAGGTATCGGGTCTAGGTAATGGTTTGGGCCGGGTGACTCGACTCTAGGTCAAGGGCGGGTCGTCACATGTAATGCTCAAAACTAGTTTACACCAACCAAGGCATCGAACTCATTCGACTCCAGTACTCGTATGTCTACTGACAACTTTTAACCCCCTATTTATACCAAAATATCAACACAAATCGCGTTTGAGTACATATTATCCCAGCCAACATGTCAAGGACTTTATTGTTTGCCAAGTCTAATGGCTTTTTAATACTAACATGTCTACCATGCGTATAATAATCAAGAATCAACACAACTTGAATTGAGCGTGGTATATATGAAAGTACTTCAAACGAAACTCATACACTCAGTAACGTATTTGGATGCCTTCTAGTCCATCTCAACACTAGCCTGCTCGCGTTCATACCGGTGCTGGTGGTGTTATGGTTAGACTTGCTCTGACTGGGTACAATTCTTCTGGATGTGATCCGTCTGTCCGCATCGATAGCAAGTACGGGTCTCTCGTGTCTGTCTCTGTGTATGCACCTGTATCTGAGTTCGAGTACTCTGAGTCTGTCCTAGTCTCTGTCCCTGTCTCTGTCTACCACTTCTATTGGTAGACTATTCCCGTGTCTGCTGCGCTGGCCTAGTAGGCTGGGTAGGATGGCTCGCAAGGATCGGTACCGGCAGAATCGTTTCGGCTGGTCTGGTGATATGCTACAAAGCAGATCCAACACTCAGTGCTTTAGAGTCTCGCTGATGGAATCGGTTCATCCTCCGTCTCTTGTCCCGATGTTGGTCCTCTGATCGAACCTCTGATCTGGTCGGTCTAACCTCCTCCTCAGGATGAGTGAGCAAATAGTTTTCCCTCACTAGACTGCGCTCATATGCTCTCTGTAAGCTCTCTGGCTCGGTCGCAACAATAAATCCTTCGATTACGAGTAACAAACCCTCGGTAAAGTAATAGACTCGATCAGTCTCGATGTTTGCGAATCCTCCAGCATAAGGCAACAACGATATAAATCAACCCATGTACTCCATCACGGACTCGTCTGCGCTCTGCCTCAATGCAATGAACTCGTTCCTTTTCACTCGAAGGACAGTCGACGGAAAGTACTTCTGACTAAACTTGGTCTTGAAGTCAACCCAATCACTCTGGATGCCTCGGGTAGCAACGATTGTCGTCCACCATTCGCCCGCTTACCCTTGCAACATCGACGAAGAGACCGTCGCCTTTATGCATTCCTCAGTAGCGATGATGGTGTGAATATTCTCGTAATGCTTCAAGGATAGCTCTGCCGCTCTAACATCGGTACCACCATAGAACTTCAACGGGTCGTGCCTCTTGAACTCTCTCCATTGCTTAGCCTCGACAGTGGCTCCCGGACTCTTCGCTGGAGTCGTAACTAAAGTAGTCTTGGCAGTGGCCACAGGTGTAGCTAGTGTAGTTTGGGTCTCCTTTGCCTGTACTATCGGCAGTATCTCAGCTTCAGTCAGCGCAACCGGCGCAACAACAGCTCCCTAATGCATCGCCACTAAAGGAATCGGAGTCGTAGCTACAACAACAATCGGAGTCTCTGCTCCTCGAGTAGTCGTAGGCGGCAATGGTGTAGTCGGGGTCGATGGTGTCGTAGTAGTAGCCGGCGCGAGCGTCCTAAGTAATCGCAACATCTCCTGTAACTGTAGGTCCTGCATCGCAACTCGCTGCGACCAAGCATGAAACTCTTCTGCGGTGATGGCACGAGTATTCGGTACCCCGCTGTCATCGCTCGGACCTGACTGATTCGTCATCCTCATCTGATTAAAAAAGCGAACTTCTCGGATCAGTCGATAGCTACCATACACTATACTCATACACATAACAATCATAACATGTATATCACCCAACTCATCCCATTACATCCCCAATTAAGTTTCTACAGAATCATAGGGTTTCCACTCTAAGTTCAACCATTCCTAATTTTCGCTGGCTTAAATGGCTTGTGTTTTATGAATTTAAACCTAGTATGCTCTGATACCAACTATGACGGCCCCAAATTCTCAATGCATTTGGGTACGCCCGGCCTAAACCCGTGCAGACCACGAGTTGATACTCAACGAGTTTGACGAGCCTAGTCAGCCTCCAATTAATCAATTTAACAATTTATGAAAGAGTTATTGCAATTATATGTAGCGAAAAAACTAAACAAGTAATGGGAAATAACTCAGTCAAACGAAAATTTAGGAAAAAACCTATGTACGTGGAAACCCCGAATATTCATGTACCTCAAATGGAACTCCAAATAAAGTGCACATGATATCAAATACCTATGATCCCAAAGTCAAACCAACCTGTGGTGTATATATATAGAAAACAACTTACAAGCAGTAATCCAACATAACCTAGGCTAAAGTGCTCGAAATTCATCTGCAAGTCTTCACCAAAACCTACTAAACAAAGTTCCTTACCCTTCGAGAGCTCTGGTACATCTGCACCCACCATCACAAACTAGACGGTGAGCAACTGAGAGAAAATTGAAAGTAATGCCAGAAGAAAATAACGGTAATTCATGAACATCAAATGAAGCAGTCTAAATATCATGCAGAAATTTAAAGACAGGCAATATAACAAGTTCAAGGTGTATGATAAACAGACTATTAGATATCAATCGAAATCATGCGTGTTCTAAGAAAATAAACGAGGCAGTAAACGGTCAAAACCACAGCATACGGAAAGAGGACGTTGGCTCTTCTCCGGCAATGTCGCAACACTAGCGCAGCATCAGAGGGACAAATACCTCCTAGCATACGGAAAGAGGACGTTGGCTCTTCCCGAGCAATGTTACAATACTAGCATAGCTTGATAAATGAGGGACACAAGCCTCAAGAATCACATCGACACGCTCACGCTAAGAACACACATACCAAGGAATCAACAAGATAGGAATGCCAACAGAAATCAACAAGCAACAATGAACGAAAATGAATTGCATGAAATGTTCTTACTGGCTTACTATGTACACAAGCTTTAGGGTGAGTGCACTTACCTGAACTATCGCGACCCACGTAACAACACTCTCACGTTCCTAGAATGTATCCCCGAGTTTCCTGCTACCTGACAAGGTCAGAAACTCCAATTAAATGGGTCGAGACATTAACTAATCCTAAGTTGATACCCTTAGCATTTTTCTATCGTTTTAACTGACTCGAACAACTCAACAATTAAATAGAAAAATGAATACTCTCTCTTGGACTTGGAAACCACAATAACAACCACGACTAGGATATCACGACATCGATAATCATAATGCATGTAAGCCTACTCAGACTAGTATTTGCCCGAACGGCTCGAGACGCGTAATGGACTATAATATTAATACACACATCATGGAAACATAAAATTACCTCAGTGTCGACTCCCGAGACTCGAAATATTATCTAGTATCACGTAGCCGGTTCACGGTCCTAACAAGTACGACACAAGTCGGGTTAAAAATCTGAGGGTTGTTACATATATATCTTGTCCGAATCTATATAGAAAGTATTAAGAGCTATTATTTTTTAAAGAGAAATCGAAATTTCATTAATCATTCATGGCTCAATACAGGACCAAACATAGAATCAAACACATTGATTCACTAATCCTATTTGTTCAAACAATCTGCCATTAATTTGGTTGTAAATGCGAAATTGAAACAGTTTGACAATCAAAAACTGCTCTCTACAACGTTGAAACTCATAACAATATACAAAACTATCATAACCATATAATGAAAGACAAAACTTCCCAACAAGGAGAAGAAAACCTAAGACTTCTCAACAAGGAGAAGACAAATCAAAGACTTCCAATTAGAGAAGAAAATAAACTATAAAATAAAACTAAAGACAAGATCAATCCAACACGCCACACAAATCTACACAACACTATTGATGAAGATACACCGCAACAAAAATGAACCAATCTTATATGAACAAAGTGCAAAGAGATTTGATTGAAACCACCGTTGATCGAAGATAGGATCGACGGTGGTTAGAGAACAAAAATCACAAAAGTGAATTAAGAAAAAAAAATTAAGATTTTGGAGAGAAAGAGATGCGGTTGTTCCTCATTGTTCAACAGTTAACCTAAGTATCGAGGCTATTTATTTGCAAAAAGTTGAAACTAATTATACAAGAGCCTTTCTAGCTAGTTTCAATCATTTTAGGTATGGGAAATACTAGAATATCAATATGTATGTCACATTGGTCAGAAGTCACATTGGCCCACACAGGAGTAGCATGTTATGCACTATAATCTATTTATGTTCGTATCTCGAGGCATGTATGGGCGTTTTAAAGGTGCAATATAACTTTTGGTGTGATGTACTCGTAATTCTAGCAAGTCTCTTTAGGTATATATCCAGGTGCAATTTGATTAAGGACACTCCTTGATGTAGTGGAGAATCGAACTTGAGACCGTACTTTTAACCTATACAATTTCATGTTCACCCTTAGTCCTATTGGGTCAACCTGTCCTAATTACACCATGTAATATTGTAAATCAAATTAAAAAAGATGGAATAAGTTATTTTTTATTTTTTTATAAGATCAGTTAATTTAGATTTGAGCAATTTTCCTTGGGTGGGACCGCCAACATATGACCTTTTTGAAAAAAAAATCTTTTGATAGGCAGTTTTGAGAATTTTCATTAAGCTAGTAATTATAAAGATTTACATATATATTATCGATCGCGATAGCATGACGAATATACACGCAAAGGAATACGCAAATGATGAGCTTAAACAATTGATGTCAACCCTCCACCTTAATCGGATGTTCTTCTAGTCATTACGACATTACTAATCAGGTATCATTCATTAACTTGTAAACAGAAATTTCTAACTTCTAAATTCACGCTACTATATACCTAATGCCACATAGACAGTTGAGGTTAAAGTGCGAGCCAAATATTCCAATATTGGTTCGCCGGACCGCAATATATGAAACATGCACAAGGGCACAGAATCTACACTACTAAGTTCAGACATCCTTGCTAAAAAAGAAAAAGTCATCAAAATCCAAACCTAAATACTTGTACCTTTTATTGTGAAGAAAACTAGTCCCATAAATGGTACTAACAACAATAATTATACTTTAGAGAAAATAATAAAATGACTCATTTTCAACGTACATTTTAAACATACACTTTTATTTTTTAATTATTTATGACTATTTTTTGTCTCTCCAGATATAGACCCTACATCTGACAAATTACTATAAATAGCAACAAGATAAAAGTATGTGACCAAAATGTGTAGGTTAGATTATCATTTTTTTTAATTATAGTAGCAGTTAATATTTTGTCGAAGCTCGAGTGGTTAGGTGGCCGGACAAATCCAAAAATCAGAAAGACTAGTCCACGGCCTTGATTTCACTTTAGTAAGATATTTTATATAAGCCCAATCCCCGGGCCACTTATGGATGGTTGAGATGGATCACGTACCTAACACTTCAATCAAGATCAAAGTTCTCAGGTGTAGCCTAATATTTCACATCTCACGAATGTAGACATTCCATCACCATATATTGCAAGGAAAATGTTACAATTGCACTTTAAAGTCATAGGATTCATACTTTCTACATCTTTATAGAAATAAAAATTTATGAGCCTAAAGAGTGTTGGGTCAAATACGCATAAGTGAGTAAATAAATAGATTTTGTGTCCATTAATTTGTACAAAATCAATTAACTTGTGTATGTTAGGATTCAAATTACACAACTTATATACCACACCTAACTCTTTTTATATTTTTGATGTGAAATTTTAAATACTCCAACATGCCTAACACTCATTTTTACATAACACTCACACATCATATCTGAGGGTTACGACTTTGGGGTGTCATCGTAGCACCTTCTATATTTGAAATTTCCACCTCTTTGTCTCTATCCATTCGATCTCTTTTTTTCTTTCATTAATTCATTATTTTCAAGGTACTTTGGATTGCCTCTCGAGGATTAATTTAAAAAAGCCACTAGAATGGCACCACAGCTGACAATATAGAACTAAGCAAGGTTGATTCATAACCACTGCCGTAGTATGTATCTAGAGATGTGTATACACACCACTGGAGATACATCACAACCGCTTGAAGCAAGATGTATTGTATCAGTCCACTGCTTAATTATTAAACTAGCTCGATCATTTGTGATATTAAGTCAATTCATAAATTGTCCCGGTCAATCTTTTTTTGAAATACACTATTAATTAAGTTGTCGATCGTGTTAGGTGAGTTATGAAAAAATCAATTAATAAGAAACAAGGGCCGACCGAACACTACTAAATCTCCACCTCTCTCTCTATATATAATCGTTCCACCCGCATATCTCAGTAGGAAGCCAAGCTAAGCCCAGCTTCCACACATATATACAACAACCCAAGTGTCACATGGTGTCACACGTTATAGCTAGTACTTGAAAAAAAAAAAAAAAAAAAAAAAAAGAAGGTACAGAAACACCAGTGATTAATTGAGCAATAACCATGGAGTCCCTTCAACAAAATCCCATGCTGTCCCTCCTCCTATTCTCCCTTCCTCTCCTATTCCTCCTCCTCTTCCTGTCCCGCTCGCGCCGCCACCCACCCTACCCGCCTGGGCCGCCAGGCCTCCCAATAGTAGGCAACATGTTCATGATGGACCAACTCACACACCGCGGCCTAGCGAAGCTCGCCAAGGAGTACGGCGGCATCTTCCACCTAAAACTCGGCCTCCTCCACCAAGTGACCATCTCGAACCCCGACTACGCCCGCCAAGTCCTCCAAGTCCAGGACAACATCTTCTCCAACCGCCCCGCCTCCATCGCCATCAAGTACCTCACCTACAACCGCGCCGACATGGCCTTCGCCCACTATGGCCCCTTCTGGCGACAGATGCGCAAGCTATGCGTCATCAAACTCTTCAGTAGAAAACGAGCAGAGTCATGGGACTCCGTTAGAGACGAGGTCATGAACACTGTAACAAACGTTGAGGGTAAATCCGGAACAGCGGTAAATTTCGGGGAACTTGTTTTTAAGCTCACTAATAATATTATCTACCGAGCGGCTTTCGGGTCGGATCTTTTGTCCCAAGAGGGTCAGACCGAATTCGTGTCCATATTGCAAGAGTTTTCCAAGTTGTTCGGGGCGTTCAATTTGGCGGACTTTTTTCCGTGGCTCACGTGGGTCGACCCGCAAGGGCTTAATAGGAGGCTAGCCAAGGCTAGGAGGTCGCTCGATGTGTTCATTGATAAGATCATCGACGACCATCTCGAGAAGAGGAGGAGCAACGGTGGTGTAAGTGTGGACGCTGAGGATTCGGACATGGTGGATGAATTGCTAGCGTTTTATGGGGAAGGTGGTGGGACGAGGAGTGATGGG
The DNA here is from genome assembly GCA_039657345.1 of Stephania japonica. Taxonomy (NCBI): domain Eukaryota; kingdom Viridiplantae; phylum Streptophyta; class Magnoliopsida; order Ranunculales; family Menispermaceae; genus Stephania; species Stephania japonica. The sequence continues at coordinate 7,068,935 of CM077559.1, read as the reverse complement.
GATGAGCTTCAAGCCGCCATTAGTCTCACTAGAGATAACATCAAAGCTATCATCATGGTAGGTGTTGGTAATTACGTGTTTGAATATTATATGATGAATGGGTGACTTTTTAAGTGGTTTCATATCTAAAAGATTTACTTCGATTTTAAAGTTACTATATTATAGATTTTTTTTTTTTTTTGGTTTTCCATGATGACATTTGCTTTAGTATTTGCACTTTCGAGCCTCATATATCAGGGTGGTCATCCCAACTCACTTAATTTTTTTCACTAACGATACTCAAATTCGTGACCTCGCCTTAAAGGGATCAAACTAAATTCCTTCTCTTTTGGACCAATCGATTGTTGGTGATTTTATTAGTTATTTTTTTAATTATATGAAAATATTTTTTTCCCTCAAAGTTTGATTCCATAACTTTTTACTCTCAAATACCATATATTATCATTGGACCACTCAATTGATTGGTTAATTATATAAAAATATTATAGACAAGTAATGACTTTCAAGTTAAGTTTATGAATTAATTATTTGTCTTGACAAGAATTGAAAAAGGGTTATGAATTTGTAAAATCCAATTTTCTAGCAATAACTAAAATCTAGTTTTTTTTTAAGAAAATAAGGAAAAAATAAGGTTTCGTATATTATTTAGTGGTTGTTGGGTTTGTCTTTTTTTAATTACTAGCTAAATAAGAGCTATCATACATTCATACTCTCATATAAAGAATTACTTTTCTTATTAGAATTTATAACCTTAGTCTCCCTGAAATACAATGAACAATGACATCTTGCCAATCATGGTAGAGTATTAGAGCCTACATAGTTTATAGTAAAGCCCAGGAAATCTAGCTTCTTCCTTTCTTAATACTTTTTTTTTTATTTATTACCAGCTCACGGGGCACATCTGTTCTCTCATTGATAGTAGACTTCGACCACCCAATTTAATTTGTATGCTAGTTTGTTTCTGAACCTTTATAGTTCAATAGCAAAACTAATTAAGACAACATTCAACGACAGCTAGGAAAACCTTAATAAAACACTACTAAATCAAAATCAGCCTAATTAACGAGCACTAACAAATCGATGTGAATTAATTTTGCAGGACGTAATGTTTGGTGGGACCGAAACAGTGGCCTCAGCCATCGAGTGGGCCATGGCCGAGATGATGAAGAGACCCGAAGAGCTCAAAAGGGTCCAAGACGAACTAGTCCAAGTAGTGGGCCTGGACCGCCGAGTCGAAGAGTCCGACCTCGAAAAACTCACCTACCTAAAATGCGCCTTAAAAGAGACTCTCCGACTCCACCCACCGATTCCACTCCTCCTCCACGAGACCTCCGAGCCCACCAATGTGGGTGGGTATTTCGTACCTGCCCGGACCCGGGTTGTCATCAACTCGTGGGCCATCAACCGAGACAAGACCGCTTGGGAGGATGCCGACGTGTTCAACCCTTCAAGGTTTTTGAAATCCGGGGCCCCGGACTTCAAGGGGAGTAATTTTGAGTTCATACCATTCGGGTCGGGTCGAAGGTCCTGCCCTGGTATGCAATTGGGTTTGTACGCGTTGGAGCTTTCTATGGCTCATTTGCTCCACTGCTTCTCGTGGGAATTGCCGGACGGGATGACGCCGAAGGATTTGGACATGGAGGATATGTTTGGGCTCACTGCGCCGAGGGCGGTGAGACTTGTTGCCGTGCCGACTCCACGCCTACAGTGTCACTAGCTTTTGACTAGTTCTTTCCAGCAGGGAGAGGGATCAAATTGATGAAGCAAAGGTTTTGATTAATGGTGCCTCTGTGCATATAGTATATACTTGATGAAGTGTGATTAATTATATTTCACTAGGATAAAAAAACTATATTTCCCGTTTCACTTTTTCTTTATTTTGTGAAGGGACAAGGAATAAATTTCATGTCAAAGAAAAAAGGATTGAAAATTGAATGAATTTTCAGATATCTTCGATTTTGGATCATATGATCTTGTATGCTAATAATTATTTTTGATAAGAAGGTATGATAATAATAATTATTACCTCAATAAGGAGAAAATATATGTGAGACATATTCTTTTGTTTTGTTTTTTTTTTTTTTTTTTTTTCAGAAATGTGAGGCATTCTTATGGTAAATTAGATGCATCAATTAATGGAGAGACTCCATATCGGATTAACACACACTTTTGAGAATTAAAGGCGCATTTTCAGTTTAAAAAGTTCACACGTGCAACCAAGTATGGACTTTCTAAACAAAAAGTGCGTTTTCAAAATGAGCCTTCATTTCCCTTGTATTTTTTGTTGGATTCTCTGGCTTGCTTGCGTGGCACAAAAGGATGTGTTTAGGGTTTAGAGTTCTAGAGTTTAGGGTTTAAGATTTTATGGTCAAAAAGTTCAGAAGGTGGTAGTAGTGCAAATTATTTCAGATGAGTGGTAAAAGTGTTAATCCTTTAGCACCAAATGGCATTTATGCAAAAATCCCTCTATATCATACCAAACTATTGAACAATTCTTTCAACATGAAATTAAGAATTGTTCTGCTCATGAACCTCATCTCTTTGATAATCTATTAATGCGTTTAATTATGAGCTAATACAAGTTGCACCTCATTAATTCAGTTAGTTATTGTCATTGCAGATCTAAACATTTGAGTAGGAGTACTAATTATATGATTTAAGGTATAGTAGTTTATATATAACGCAACATTTACAGTATATACGTTATACATAGTAGCCTTATTTTAAAGGCACAATATGTATCAATCAAACAAATCAAATGGGATTTGACAAAAAAAAAAAATCAAAATCAAAATAGGCCTTGGTACGTATTTTTGTTGGCTGGGCGTTGTCAACTTCACATCGTCATTTCCACGTTTCAAAAGCAATACTTTCGTCATCGGATAGAGATTAGCAATTTTTTTCTTAGGTAAACAGAGATTAACAAATTAAGTGAAAGGAACACCACATTTCATTAAATATTTGATGATATCAGAGTAAATAAAGATGCACGATAATACATGGACAACCATTTGTCAACTGCACGTTTGTCTCCGTCCCAACTAGATATATGAGTTACACTACAATAGATTTTTTTTATAGGAACGAAACTTTATTTTATTATGGCCAGAAATGGTCAGAAACAATGTTTCCCTAAAATAAAGTTGAAAAAAACTCCTACCAATGTAGTAGAAGAAAAACACGTCGCCCCTAGTATGAATATATACATGCCCCCGCCGTAAAGATGAGTCTATAACATAAACACATCCCCACGTGGTAATACACTCTCACCGAATTAACTAGGTTGAACCCGTAATCGCCCTCCAATCCATAGTGCCTTAGTTACACTGCAGTAGTTGATGTTAATTGTAATTACTTTTTTTGATAGTAAAGAACCAATTACTTAGCTCTATTGAGACTGTTAAAGTACTCATTCATCGATATTGTATTGATATAAGAAACGCACGGAACTAATTTGGGGACAAAAATGTAAACAATAGTATGTAGTACCCTCTCAACTTAATTAATCAAGGATTTGACTTCTCGCATCATTATGTTTAGCCAGTTCAATTAACTCCATTTGTCACCGCCCATTTTCTGTATGTTATGATAGAAATAACAATATGTAATATGTAATGATGTCAAATACTATCAACAAAACCAAATTATTATAAATTAACAAAAAAATTGAATAAATAAATTAAAATATAACCAGAGGCATGTGATAATACAATGTCCTAAGACAGAATTTTTTTCAGGATTTGGTGATCAATCAACTTTGAAAATCTGTCCCCATAATTCAACCGCAGTGCTATTCCAAGTTCAAAAATCACCAATTTGAAAGTCTGTCCAACTGTATGTGTACTCTTCTTCTCTCTCAAAAAAATAATTAATTTTGAAAATGAAAATTGAATACTTAATTTGTGTTTGAGTAAAATTTAAATAGACTTCTCCAAACAATACAACTCTTTAATTTCGAAATTAAAATATCTTAACAGTCACAACTATTAACAACTCCAACCAAAATAACTGTTAAATAGTTATAGAAACTTGAAAAATAAATTAATGTTAATTAATTCCAAAAATTAAAATAATAAGTAAAAATAAAACTATGTTTAATCACCAAGCCAAAGCCCCAAATGCTAATCTTTGATGGGTTCATCCATGTGCACAAAAGTTTTTCTTGCAATACACAAGACACAACATGTTATTATTTAATTCAATCTTTAATTTCTTATTTCAATTGTTTCATGGCTTGAACGTGTAAACCATTTGACATTTATATATAGAGATGGTTGGGGCGTGCATGCGTCACTACGGTGTTTTCTTGGCAACTTGGCATCATAAGCATAGGGGTTGAAATTTTTGTGTCAATAATTTGAAATGTCAAAGTTCTAGATTTATGATCCATGGATGATTAGGATCCATAAATAGCCAATCTTGGTATCATCATTTGTCAAAATATTGGTGTAGGCTTCCCTTTTTTATGCTCCCTACTAGTTTTGGGGAAGAACGTGGATGGTAAAGTCGTTGTCTCTTTTTCCTTTCTTTTTTTTTTTTTTTCCTCTTAAAATTTCAACCATGTTTAAAAACATGTACAGTTTCTATTTTCTAATGCTAGCTACTTTGAATTTTCATATGTTTCCTTCTCCATATTAGTTATATATATCGGCCAATAAGAAGTGTGGTGTAATGGTTTCAAAGAGAGCATTAATATTTTGAGTAAGGCAAAAGCGAACGGTTCGATTTGTAAAAATTATTGCACTATTTCTAATCATTTACTGGTAGGCGACGTGTCTTAACCCACGTAGCAGTGGGTTAATCAGGTCATAATTATGAGAGGTTGAGGCGTTTCGCATCCACGAAGAAAAAAAAAAAAGAAGTGATATATTAGCTCCAATTAATAGTGGTTATTTATACACAAGTATGAAGGTTAAGAAACTAAGTATCAACTTGAAGTCCTATAAAAAAAAGTCTCAACTTGAGGTGGTAAAAATTGAAATCTTATATATCCAAAAAAAAAAAAAAAAATTGTTTTTCAGTGTTGTGTTGCAGCCACTATTGGTAGAAACTAAATTGGTGGTCAAATCACGAATATTGGGCATGAATGGGATGCACATTTGGCACCACCACGAGCACCACCGCGTTCGACTTTCAGGGTTTCAGTTACCATTATCCTTTCCTATATTTATTTATTTTTTTGGCCAAGATTCAATATATAATGTAAGTCCCTTTCAAGAATGAAAGGAAACCACACCCATCGTCAGCTTTATGTAATTGTGATTGAAGCAAATAAAATTGAAAGAACCTCACTGGTCGCGCACTACACAAAATATTTGATGATTTAATTGTGTTATCGATACACCAACCAATTGGATGACGCAATAGTATGGTATGAGATTTAAAAGTAAGAGGTCATGAGTTTAAATTTTAGTGTGGTGCAAAAAGTTGTTTCTTTCCTATAATAAAAAGAGTCCGAATAAACGCACCCCAGCATTAGGGCACCCCGATTCTAAGTGCGCCCGAAATTTAAATTTCAATTTATGAGAGCATATATGGTCGATCAAGACTTATCTTCTAGGTTCGATCTTGTCCAACCGAACCTTTTTGGTAAAATTTGGTTGCAACTATTAACCTAAAAGTTTTGCGGGTTCCGACCGATTCTCTGATCAAAGGTTCAACAGGGCTTTGATCGACTCTTCAACTAAAGGTTCGGTGGGCTCTGACCGACTCTCCAACAAGAGATTCAGACCTGCGAGGTCAGACCACTCAGTGATGCCCTACAAATCACAAGAAAAGAGTGTATGGAGCGATGATGGTGGGGTGCACAAAATGAGAGGAAAAGGGTGGTGGCATGCTGACGCAACGAAGATCTTCTAAACCAGTTGAACGAATCCACAAACAACTCGATCTAGGTCAGAACTTAAGCCAAAGTTCGAAAATTATTTTATTGCAGCAAAAACTACTAATTACACCTAATAGATCGTTTAAATAGCAAAACCCTAAAATTTGTCAAAAATAGTAAAAAGTTCAAAAAGCCCTAAACTGAAAACTAGACGAAAAATAGAAACAAATGCCGCAAACGACAATAAAAACGGAAATTCCTAATGGAAGTTATAAGTGAAACAAAACTTTTCTAAAATAGCAAAATTGTCGTTTCGAAGGGCGAAACGATGGAATTTCACCGAAAAACGTCGTTGTCACAGCATAGTAGTGAGTTGTGATCTCCACGCCGTTTCCAATAAACCCATGCCCCCGGAACGCCAAAAACCAAACTTCGTCATTTGCGGAAATTACTAAAATGCCATCCTGTCATATCTTTCCATCATATTTTTCCAAAAACTTACAAGCTAATTCTTGGACTTCATCACATGCACTAATCATAGTGAGGGGCATATGAGTCATTTTACAGTAGAATTGACCTTTTTTAAGTTTGACTTTTTGATGGGGTGCCCTAAGTAAATGCTAGATGTGTTTAGCCGAACTCAAAAAAGATGAGTCCGGCTAAGTGCACCCCATTTTGTGTGGCACCCCAAATTCAAATTTCAATTTCTAAGTGCACCCCACATTTTTACCAAAATACTCTTTCATCCGAATCGAAGCACTCAACTCCAAAACCTTGATCGAGACATCTATTTAGGTTCGATGACTTGTAGTTGAGACTAATCCACTAGACTCGGTATTGTCTAACCAAACATCTTTGGTGAGATTTAGTTAACAACTGCTGACCCAAAGGTTCGATGGGTTCCGACCGACTCTCCACTAAGAGATTCGGACTTTTGAGGTCGAACCACTCGATGATGCCTACAAATCACAAAGAAGAGAGTGTGTGGGATGCATTTAGAAATTGTAATGGGTGCACTAATCACAGTGAGAGACATAAGGGGTCATTTTGTAGTAGGATTGACTTTTTTAAGACTTTTCTAGGGTACACTTAGTAAAAGGTGGGGTGCACTTAGCCGGACTAAAAAAAAATTGTGTTATCCTTGCAACAAATTTATAAATTCATTTGCTTATTATGTCCCTGCACAAACTATATGTCACTCGATCTGTTACCACCCCAATAAGGTGGATATGAGCATGTTGGGCTGGGCAGCATGATAACTCAGCAGATGACCGGGTCTCGGTGAACTCGGGAGGTTTCGGTGAACTCCAAAGTAAGATTGGGGTTTAGTACATGGCTCGTGCCTAAGTGGACAAGCCTTGGCAAGGGCAAGGCTTGGCAAGGCACGGGCAAGGCTTGGCAAGGCTGGGCGAGGCCAGGCCAAGGCAAGGCCAGGCCAAGGCAGGGCAAGGCCAGGCCAAGGCAAGGCAGGCCAAGGCGAGGCCAAGGCAAGGCGAGGCGAGGCCAGGGCAAGGCTAGGCAAGGCAAGGGCAAGCCTTGGCAAAGTTGGGCAAGGCAAGGGCAAGGCTTGGCAAGGCACGGGCTTGGCAAGGCTGGGCAAGGCAAGGGCAAGGCTTGGCAAGGCACGGGCAAGGCTTGGCAAGGCTTGGGCAAGGCCAGGCCAAGGCAAGGCTTGGCAAGGCTTGGGCAAGGCCAGGCCAAGGCAAGGCAAGGCAAGGCACGACAAGGCCAAGGCACAACAAGGCAAGGCCAAGGCAAGGCAAAGCAAGGCAAGGCAAGGCAAGGCCAGGCCAGGCCAAGGCAAGACAAGGCAAGGCCAGGCCAAAGCCAAGGCAAGGCCTTGGCACAACAGTTGACTTTCCTTGACTCGGGCATTGACCCTGGTCAAAGTACGCTTGGTCTCATTTTGGGATGTTTCCTATTGGAGCTGGGGAAACGGCTTAACATCTACTATAAGGGGAGGTGGGCTCTCTCCTAGGGGTGGCATGGGCAACAGTGACAAGGAAGGCCCTCGAGCACGCCTTGGGTACCATGCCAAGGCGAAGACCCACGGACCATGGTCCGGCCACCCCGAGTCGGTGGGACTCGACCCCGAGCCCCGACTTAGCACCCTACGTGCCTGGACACGGCTAGGCACCACGAGACGCAGTCCCTGTCCCTTAGAGAGGCATGAACCACGTCCCTTGAAACGTGGAAGACCAAGTCGAGGTAGTTGGGGAACTACCTTGGTCATGGCCGGGCCATGACCAAGCCACGTCCAGGCTTGTCCCGAATACATGGAGCATGTGCTAACTGACCCAGTAATGGAGGCGGTTACGGAACCAGGTGGCAGGAAGGGAACAAGGCAGTTCGACAACTGCCTTGACCACTAAGAGAGTGGCGATTTACCAGGTCTATGGTTTGATGAACACTGGACATGTGTCCTAGTTGGTTATGTAACTATCTAATGGCTAGTCTATAAAGCCAAGGGCTCTAAGCTTGGGGAAGCATAGAGTTCCACAGTTGTTATTCCAATTGAGAGCTAGTAAACGTTTCCTTGTTGCCTATTGCTTGTTGTCCCTTTAATTCGAGTATTGGCGTGCTGAACTAAGGTGGCCCTTAGGCACCGCAGGTTCAATTGAGAGAAAAATTTCCTAGTGAAAAACCCCTCTTTCATTGGCCCTGTGACACGATCTATGGTGCGCTCAACACGTTATTTGATTCTCAATGTACAAAATGTTATTCTTTTCTGTCAACAATTCAAAAAGTGACGGGAATGTGTGGACCGAAATAATAGCCTCAAATTGATTAATTAAGAGTCCTTCATAATGAAGTACATAAGTGTGGGTTTCTGTAACGACCCGAATTCTACTTGACCCGACTCGAGGGTAATTTAGTGATTTTCAATACTGAATGTGTGCAAGTGTGCTTTGTGAATTGTTTAAGTGTGAAAAGTATAACTTAGGATAAATAAATATTGGGCCTAACAAGAGTTGAGTGGATGTAAATGATATGGAGGCCCATAATGGTATTTTGGTAAAATAACAAGGTTGTACACAACCTTACTCTAAAACCCTACCTATTTAAACCTTTTATAAAGTTTGTAGCCCCTTTTGTGTTGAAACTCCAAACTTGTGATGGGAGAGAAGTGGAGGAAGGTTGATGATGAAGAAGATGATGATGAAGCCCATTTAAACATTCAAGAAGGTAACACACCCTCCCCTCATCCCATATAAGCTTTTATTTGTTTATTTTATTGAAAAAAATGGAGTTTAGACAAGTTGTAAATAATCATAACCCTAATCCCTAACCCTAATGCTATTTAAGCAAATCAAAGAAAACCCTAGCCTCAATCTTGTTAAACACCCCCGTAAAGAGGAAGAGAGCAAGAGGAGGATTTAAGTTCAAGAGAGATACAACCTTACTTCCCTCATTGATTTCTTTATTATTTATTGAAGATTTGGAGACCAAAGGGTCGATGGCGTCGACATCGGCAAGAACGCGAGGAAAATAGAAAAGAAAATAAGAAAGGAAAGATTTGATCTATGTTAGAATGAGATTTTGGAAAGGATTTTGAGTCAAAGATTCCATTGAAGGCATGGTGAGATTTTAATACTCTCTAGATTTATTGTCTTGGTGTTGGTATTGGTAATGAGAGTTGATTTACAAAGTTTGTTCAATATTTCTTAGATCTAGTCATGAAAGGATTTCCCCATGATTTTAGCAAATTGAACGCGGTTGGAGTTTATTGATAAAGATATGGCATTTAAGGTTGAGTTGAGATTTTAAAAAGGGAGTTTGAATCTTTCTTTGGGAAATAAACTTATTCGATAAATTTGTGGACTTTAACTAAATATTGTCATTTGGGAATTTAAAGTCTAAATTGAGTCTTGTATGGTGATTTGGATCTTTTTAATTAAAATTAATCGAATGTCTTCGATTTATGTTGGAAAAACTAAGTTTTAGAGGATTTTCCTTGTTTTACATCACCGCATTCCTATTTTACTCGAATCATTGATTCTAATTTTAAGTGTCGATTTAAAAGTCGTGAATGACCTTTAGCGAAGTCAGCTATAAAATAGGGTGAATCTCTAAGGTCTAGACAATTAATGTTAAACTTGTATGGTTGTAGATACATAAAGTAATTATTCTTTCAAATTGTCTAGATTCGCGAGACGGTTCACATCGAGCCCAAACGCGAGAGGATCGAGATTAGGATTTGCGGCGAGTGCAGGTAAGTGGGGAGCTTGCTCAATTATCACATATGACATGATTATTAGTTATGCTTAGGATTCATAATTTGAATTAAAGACTTGGGATTTATGGGTTGCGTCGTGGTATTGGCTCGAATCTACGAATCTATGGAATGTGAATGCACTGTTATTCATGGCCCCAGAATGTGTGAAGTTTACCACCGAGGGTCGTTAACACCCCAGGGTGTGGAGTTTACCACCGAGGGTCGTTAACACCCCAGGATGTGTGGAGTTTACCACCGAGGGCTTTACTTGACTAATTGAATTCATAAGTATGTCACGTATGGACATGAGTTGGAGTTACCTTCTCTTGTACTCTTGAGACATAGAGATGTGCATCGGTGATGGCTTGGACGAACCTACTGTTGATTTGATGGGACAAACGAGAGGGCACATAAGGCTTGTGTGCTAGCTGGTTGTTTCCATCACTTTGAGAGTAGGAGAATCGGTCACCGGATTCTTGCCAATATCTAGTATGCATTGAATGGAACATCGACTTATCGTATTATTATATTTTATAGTACATAATCTCGCGAAACCCCCTCATTTATATGAAAGTTTGAAATTATGAAATGATTTGTCAATCTCTTTAATGTTATTCATGATTATTGTTGTTACAATTTGTGACTTACGAATCTTATGTCTATGATAGTACTTGATGGTTCATTATAAATCTATTTTTTTAAAATCCTGCTACCATGCAACTATTTAATGAATCCTTGTTTATTTTCAAATACATGCTAGACTATGCATGCTTATTAGGTATTACTTGCATATTTGATGGTTGAGCGGGTTTTCCGCACATCGAGCTCGTTGATTCTTTTAGCTCACCCCACTTACAATACAGGTTCATCGACGAGTGCGCTAGAATTGAGACAAGGGAGAAACGAGCTTGAAGTCTTCATTTGATGTGAGCTTTGAGTTGAGATATATCATGTATAGTTTTATTAATATTCTATGAACTTAAATCTTTTGGCTTTAGGATATTTCTTTATATTTATTCCGCAGGTTTATTTGTTTAGGCGTGCCAGACTGTTATTTGGGCCTGGTTCATGTATTGGGTCCAAGTGGCGGTCTGGGCCGGGCGACCCGACCTTAGGTCGGGGGCGGGTCGTCACAGTTTCCACTGGATTAGTACTAGGGCCATTTGAGTTAAGACCCCACACTTATGAGTGAAGGTGGCTAAGTTTGGGGTAATATATTGGTACTGGTATCAAAGCACCATATATACTCGCTCCTATAAAAAAAAATGAAAATTGATAATCTAAAACACTTTAAGCACACATTTTATCTTTTAACTCATTTATAGTGTTTTGTTAAACGTGAGGCGTGGCCTAAGGAGACAAGAAAGAGTTATAAAAAGGCTAAAAGATAAAGTGTGCGCTCAAAGTGTGTTAGATTATCATTTTCCAAAAAATATAAGTCCTTTGATTAAAACACAAATATTAAGTAAGGACGAGTTGGAGATTGTGTACATAGGGCGCACGGTCTCAGGTTCAATTACCTGTTGCGCCAATATTGTTTGGGTCACCGAAGTATGCTCAGGCCGATTACACCAGAGCCTTGTGAAAATATTCAGGCTCGTCCGAATATCCACAAATATATATATATATATATAAACATATATTAAGAAAGCATTAATTATGAATTTTTTGAAGGAGAGATTTTATAGACTTATATTTCTGACCGGAGGGAATAAAACATTATACACGCGTGTAATATACCCGAATGATATAGGATGAAAGTTTAGAGAGTGGCACTCTACATGCCGCCTACATATTCTTCAAACAACTAAACTATAGAGGTCATACCCTCATCTGTCACTTGTATAGAGCAAGTAACGTCTAAATCTAACATATATGATCATCTCCTTAATTAGCCAGACAATGATGATTATTAATTGGTACACTATGTCTCCAGTTTTTATTTGTCAAGTTCATGACCTTGGACCACTTAAACAAAGTAATATTCTATGCACCAACAATGAGATGCTGCAAATGACGAGGATTCAACGTGATGAACAAGCACATAATTTTTTAAGGGTACGAAGACAACTAATGTTCCTTACTTTTATACTTTGTTTGAGGTTGTGCGCACGATCCTGAGTTCGATTCCCTGCTTGTGCCAAACTTTGACGCGCCACTAGTCAAACTACCTTGGGTGGAGACTCAACGTCCTTTTGGAGGATTAGTCAGGCGAAGCTCGGACACTTCCAAAGTAATAAAAAAAAAAAAAAAAAAATTACACTTTACTCAAAAGTGTACCCAATTGTATATATTCAACCACTTGTACTGCTCTCATGACATGCTCTCTGGCTTTTGGTCACTTATATATAAAGGAAAATGCTAGAGTGACATATCCCTAAATGCACAACAGAACTCCCCTTACCCATTGTGTTGTGTTTTGCACTGTGGCTGCGAGGTATACATGCCCGCATCTTGAGGTTCATACAGATGATAGATGTACGATCGTTGTACATTCTATTGTGCATAGGGGTGTTATTTTAGTACTGTCGATCAATAAAATCCCAAATTGAACAATTTCAACTGTTCAAAGGCAAAAATAGTTTTTTAAGTAATCGATGCAAACATTATATATCTCAGGGAACGACGATTTTCTGGCATGTATTAATCTAGATTTTCTGTTGGGTTGAACCAATGTTGTATATATAGTCAACTAGATGGAGGCTACAAAAATTAATTGAAAATATGATGAGATGAAATTAAGAAAACACGTATATGTATCAAAATAGAAAGGATAATGTATGTACCATGTCTATATGTATAATATTATTTGACTTCAAAATAAATTATTTCACAAAGTCATGTTATTATCGTATGGACTTACTGGATTTTTTTATTAATTAGTTAATTTTTTTTTTTGAAACCCAAATAGACAATTTCATACTTGCCCCATGAAAAGGCAATCTTGTCCCAACTTCATACTTCTCCCATTGTATATTTTGATTTAAATTCTCTGATTATTATAGCTAGATGTTCAGAATGAATCATTACAAAAAAAAAAAAAAAAAAATCGTCTTTTACCAATATCGAAAAAGTGTTGATGTACTCTGCATTGTTAAAAGTTATTTAGTATGTAATTAATATGCAACAAATATATCAATAATAAGAAAATAAATATGTAATGATTTACAAATTTAACAAAACTCTTTGTTTTATAATATTTAATTGTTTTAAATGTAATAAGTGGATGACTCTTCCTATCCCACCTTTTGTAAGACCCATTTACTTTTAAGTTATTGTTGCCCTCTCAATGTAATTTGTACACTAAGATTAAATGAAAGATTTCTCTATTTCTCCCCAATCTTTTCTCTTGTTATTTTTCTAGTTCTTTACTTTACTTTTCTAGCTTAATTCAAAGTACACAACAAATTATTAGCACGATGGCTCTAGACGAAGGAAGTCTCAAAGATCAAAAAGCTTCGTCTTAAAGAGACAAACGCTTGAAAGGTATAATTTTAATTCGAATTAGTATTTGATTAATCTATTGGTTCTTGTTTACATTTACAATCAATACTTTTTTTTTTTTTTTTTTTGTAGGATTTACAATCAATACTTTCTATTTGTTACCTATGCATATAGGAAGGTTAAATGTTTATGTGGCAAATGCATAAATTGATAACACATGCACTATCCTTCCCATCTCAAAAATTTTGGTCACTGCCATAATTTTTAAAAAATATAAAAAGTTATGTTATGTTTCAATGCACTGATCAATTTTTATAATGGAGTATTAAAAGTTGTGTTATGTTTCAATGCACTTAAAGTAGATAAGGATCCATTTCGACCTTGATGAAGAGCTACTTAGTCAAGAAGTACCATATTTAAGTACAATTGGTGCACTTATGTATGTTACAAATTGTACAACACCAGATATTGCCTTCTCTGTTAATTTACTTGCAAGATATAACCTTTCACAGTTTCACCTACTCGAAGACATTGGAATGGTGTTAAACACATTTTTCGTTTTCTTCGGGGAACAAGTGACATGGGTTTGTTTTACTCGAGAAGAGTAAAAATGAATTTGCAAGGATATGCGATTGTTGGCTATTTGTCTGATCCACGTAAGGCTCGTTGTTAAACGGTTTATATATTCACTTGTGATGATATTGCTATATCATGGAAGTCAGAGTGAAACAAACTATGGTTGCTACTTCTTCTAATCATTCAGAAATACTTACAATTCATGAAGCAAGTCATGAATGTTTATGATTGAGAAACATGATTTAACATATTCAAGAATCAACTAGATTATCTTCAATAAAATATTCTCCAACCATATAATATGAAGATAATTTAGCATGCATCACACAATCAAAAAAGTGGTGAAATTGATATCCAGCAAATTCAATCATGTGAAAACTTTGCAGATTTATTCACAAAAGCTTTGTCAACTACAACGTTTAAAAGGCTTACATATGATATTGGCTTGCGTCGACTCAAGAATATTGCAAGTAATGAAAAAGGGCAAATTCCACCCATGTCAACGTGAGAGAGAATTATTGATTAGTGTATTACCTCTTTTTCGCTTAACTATGATTTTATCCCACTGAGTTTTCCTAACAAAATTTTTTAATGAGACAATCCTACCAATATCATAGTCTATAAAGATTGATGAGAACGATCTACTTTTTTTTTTTGCTAGATTTTTCCCATTGGATTTTTTCTACCAGAAGTTTTAACGAGGAATATTCTCTCAACAAGTTTCATCCAATGGGGAGTGTTGTAAATGTAATAAGTGGATGACCCTTCCTATCCCCACCTTTTGTAAGACCCATTTACTTGTAAGTTATTGTTGTAAGTGTAACTTGTGCCTTTTGGTCTTCATCTCATTAATATAAATAGGTCATCTCAATGTAATTTGTACACTAAGACACTTGGGGCCCAATTGGTACAGCTATTACTTGTACTAGTTGCAAATGTTCAGTTCTAGCTAGTAATGGATTACTAAAGTTTAGTGCCAAAATTAACATTCTCAATCAAGAAAAGTCATAAGTTTAGTTGTCAAATAAGCATTTTGCCAAGATAACCGAAAATAGGATAACAACAATGGAATAGAATGAACAAATGCCTACTTGATTCTTATTTACATATTATTCGTAGACAACTACCATGATCAGTAGAAAGTAGAAACAGTATATAAGTTTGCTTGAATTCATACATATAAAAGCAAGCATGAATGAAGCATCTATACCCTTGAAAAGGGAGATACATTTTTAGAGACTGGCGTTGCTCGTGTAACTGATGAAAGCTTCAAAGTTCAAACAACTGAACAAAAGAGTCGCTGCCCAAAACTATAGAAATCTAGTCATACAAGTTAGAGCCTCAACCTTGATAGGCCTCAACAAATAATATTGAATATTTAAATTGGAATATCTACCTCAATTGAATGAAGCCATTACATCAAAATACGAATCACAGCAAGACCAACAGCAGAAATAGAGACGAGGGTGCCTATGCAGTATTTAATCACATCGTATTTTGCTGCTTCAAGCTGCGCTCGCATAGCATGACTAACCTATTAAGTCAAGCAAGCAATCGATCAACATTACAGACCCAATAAGTAATGTCTGATTGAAACACAAATGCAAAAAAAAAAAACCACACCTGATCAAGTTTATTGTTGAGATTAGCTGTCTCGGCCCTTTGATTTGCAAGTTCGTCACGTGTGCGGCTTCAATGATTTACAAAATTTGTAAAAGTAAATGAACCAATGCATTGTTAATACACATACACATAAATACATGTAGGGTCATTCTAAATATCATAAAATTTATATTTACTCACCCTCTTTCGAGGTTTAAATCCAACCTTAGTCCAGATGTCACTTTGTCAATTTCATACCTGATATGAGAAGGCTCGTAAGTCATAACAATGACTTTTGATATGTTATGATGAAATCACACTGCCAAGCATACATTAAATTAATTTAATGGTTCACACAAACCTTAATTCAGTTCGAATTTTTTCAGTTTCCCGTTGCAATTCAGTTCGAAGTTTTTCAGTATCTCGTTGCAATAAAGAAAATTGATGCTCCTGCATAGTCAAGTACGGGATTAACAAGAAAATCCAAAATTGAAAGATCTTTGCAACTTCAAGATTAAGAATAATACAAACAAATTGTATTGTACCTATGCATTGAGTATTTTTAAATCCAAAAAAGAAAACAAATTTTAACTATCTGATTCCACAATAAATTCAAATAACAAAACATCAGATGGAACCAAGCTCATATCCAAAATACAAATTCTCTTACACATCTAAAACCGAACGTATGACATGAATTAGAGGGAAAAAAGTAACGGACATAAGGGCTTATTTTGTATGAGATTGCCTAATCCTCTGTCATTTTTGTACTCATTTTGTAACTCATGAGTCATAACCTTACTATACATTAATACAAATTGTATCTTCCTTAAAAGACCCAAATCTACAATAGTTTTAATAGACTAATAATTTTTGTCTAGATTTAGTTTCGGTGTTGTAATTATCCTAATCAGAAAGGCGAAGAAGATCGATTTTATAAAAACTCTAGCCACATTTGATACAACGACTCTAATTGTTTTCATCTGAGCACAAATATGCCCACGCTGAGATTAGTCCCGATCAACTAGCATTGTAAAGCCTAACAAAATAAAACATCCAAATCAAATCTATTAAAACTCATAACACAATCATACATCACAAAATCAAACAATTTTGAGAGCTGAATGTACCTGTGTACTCTGTATTTCTGATTTGAATTTTGACAAATTGGATTCATGAATCATCTCGTTCTACATAAAACAAACATAAGCCTTTAAAAAAAAATAAATAAATAAAAAAAATAAAAAATAAAAAAATAAAAAAGCAACAAGAATTCGTTTCAGCTCTATAACAGAAGCAAACGGACAATCAAAGTGATCATCACCTTCTGCGATTCGCCTTTGGACACAAATGAATGAGCTACATTCTCTAAACTATCATTCAACACTTCTGTTATTACACCTGTAATCGCCTCGGCTTGCTTAGACGGCACGCCTTGTCCTTCTAATCTTCTAACCTGATAAGAAAACCTCGAATCCAATCTCAAGAAACTGTTTTGAAAGAGAATTAAAAAACTAAGAAAGCAATTACCAATGCCAATGTATCGACCAGACAAGCTCGGGAGCCATTAGATTTGGCAAGTTGAGATATCTGTCTGAAATCAAATCTGCCATTTCTTGAACCGGAATAAGAAAAATTAGAAACTAAGAAGTTGTCGATCACGGATCGCTGCACGAGCCGCTTCGAAGCGGCCATTCATGATCATGACCGTAATCTCAAGCTGTCCCGTATCATTTCTGCACCTCCGTTTCCGATCTAATAATCTAAATTTAGAAAGAAAAAAATTGATGGAAGAGGTGCGAACGTGTGAATTGGAGATTATAATCCGCTAAATTTCTGAGTGATCAGGAAACCGAAATAGAATTTCAGCAGATCAAATCGGATGAACGAACATCACACTATATTCTCGCGGTTTCTTTTCTAGCCCTAGACGCCTCATTTGCCTAAGTTGGTTTGTTTGTTTTGTTTGTTTTTCTTTTTTTTTTTTTTTTAAGACTCTAAATCACTAGATATCCAAACTATCTAAGTTCGCCTCAAGTCGCGCACCGTGTAAGCAGTTAGTATCTAGGCTATCCGATCTAGAATTCCACACCTTATAAATAAGAGTAGCTCTCAAAGTTGATGTTTTTATTCTCAAAATTTAAACTCAAGTCTTCACAGTACTTTTGTAATTGGACCAACGAGTCAAAATCAGAACTTGTGTTGGACGTACATTATTCAAGCTGCATTCTTGAATTTAGACTTCATGAATGACAAATTTAAAGGTCAAATTTCCAATCTTCTCCTTACATATCCCGTATTAGGTCAGTTCCTAATGATAAACGTAATTTTTTTTTTTCTTTTTGGATAAGAAAGCAAACAACTTTGCCAAGGTAAAGTAGGAAGTTATTAGAATTTCAACTTGTGTGGAAGTATGGTTAAGTAGATTTTTCTTTTCTTTTTTATTTTATTTTTTGTATCAAATTGAAGGAATTACAAACGTCTCTCGATACAAACAAAACTGATTTAAGCTTGTTTTGCAAGTTGTGTGACCATTACTATTATGTTACATAAATACAGGGTAATAGCAATCCAGTTCAAGCCTTTCTATGACTTGGTGAGTAGTCCATAGATAAGAAGAATGACCATCAACAAGTGTCGTGACATCAACCTGAAAACAAAACATGAACAGTTAACATAAGGGAATTGTGAGTGAATCAAGGTAAGAAACTACAACATCGAGTAGGATAAGGGAATTATGGAGCACTTACATTCTCAATTCCAGGAGTATCAATAGGCTGAATTCCAGCTAGCCCTTTGGTAAGTAAACTGCAAGAAAAAAAGGCAAACCCGTAAGCCCTAGAAACTGTTGAATGCAAAGTAAAACAAAGTTCTTAGTAGGGAAACAAATAATTAAATATTACTACAGGTTAAAAAGACAACTGACTAATGAACGTAGTCTACAATTTAGGTGTCTTAGCATGCCTCAAAATAAGGGCAACAAAACATTTCGACAATGCAACAAAAATGTGTTTACTTAACAACAGCATAGAACCTTTAAACTATAGATATCTTGTTCCAAAACAAGTAAATCATCTGGATGATTAGAATTAATTAACTAATTTTGTTGTTCTGTTGGCAATCACATCTCTATATAAAACAAACTATCACTGATTTTTTTTTTTTTAATCAGAAAGATATATTGTATAACAAACTATCACTAATTATGAGAGTTAAATGTTCCGCATGAAAATTGCAGCAGAGCTGTAAGAATAGAAACTTGATAGATGATAGTAGCTCAAGTAAGAAACAATTACTAGGAGCCTCGGGATAAGAAAGGGCAGACAGTTCCACATCAATCCATACAACATGCATGACCAGACAGTGAAAGTAAAGGATATATACATGATAAAAAATAATGAGATAATATGCATATCATCATTGAAAACTTTAAAACTTAGAACTGCAGTCCCTTTCATACCTGGCACGGAAAGCAACCCCAAGTGTCCAGTCACTTGTAGAATAAGCATTCACAAATCTTCCAGCCACAATCTAGCATCAAATGCAGTTTAAAAAGGAGATATCAAACAAAAAATAGAGAATATTACAATCAACGTTGCTTCATAAATCTCACCCAAGAAGATACAGAAATATTCATTACTACCTTTCTAACTTTCCCCCAACTTTCATCTTTTATCGAAATAGGTGCCCCGAGAAGAACAACCCTTTCTACAAGTCCAGCTGCAAAATTCCAAGAATACATTATGATACTTGGGTCAACTCATCCCAACAGAGTTCAACTATCACATAGAATGGCTTGTGCCAATTACCATTTTCTTCTCTTTCAGCCAAATGCTGTAAGCATTTAAATATTACACGCGCCCCCAATGAGAAACCTACGAGTGTCACTGGCCTGAAAGATTCATGTGGAGCCACAACAAATAAAACGGGGTAAACAAAATCAACAAATGTAAAAGAATTCAATGACAAAACAAACCCAAAAAATCGAAGGAAATAAGTATGAGCTATTTTTTAAGTCAAGCGACCTGTTCCCTTGCAAGCCCTTAGCTAATACTTCTGCAAGAAGCTTTCCAGCTTTGTCTGATCTACCAAAACAAGAAACACATCATGATAAAATTGACCACGGAGCCTTCAAAAAAAAAAATGACCTGGGAGCAGAAACTACTTCAATCACGATGGTCATTATGCAAAAAATTGCATGGTTATCTGTGTTTGATCTGGTAAACTAAGCAAGAGGTCATTGAAGTCAAGATGAAGGATACGGAATGCCTCAAAAAGTGTGGCAAAGATTCACATGTTTATTAATGATGTTTCTACACATAACAGTAAACTGTGTGGCTTGATCAGACAACAAAAGTGCTGTATGACTCTTGGGTCTGAATGGCATAGTCCCGAATAGACTCTGTATTCATTCAAATTTGTTCATCCAACCAGAATAAAATCTGGTCCTTGAACGACCACAAGTGAGACCAATAGCCTAGATGGATTGACCCTCATTATACAAAAAATGCCAATAAGGAGGAAAAACAAACCTGTTGACTGCGATTGTCCATTTGCTGTCTATAAAATCAGTAGCAGCGAGTAAAGTAGCTGGCCAACCCAAGGCCAGCAAAAGGGTGCTTAACACAGTCATCATGGCACCTTGCCTCATCAACTCCATGGCAACCCCTGTAGAAAGGCTATTAGTGTCAAAATCAGATGCCACTTGTAGTAGCTATTACCCATTAATAGTACTCAGATCAAGAAATTACTTGAGGTTAGCCAATCATGAATTGCAGTGCTCACAGCAATCAAATGCTTGGACTCCCACTGCAATGCATACCTGTATGCTAGTCAAATGTCAGCATAACATGTGAACAAGTACATACATTGAAAGCTCCAGCTTATAGTCAGAAAGTTTTTGTACTATGAATATATTAGCTTAACACATTAATTCGATTCTGTACTGCAGGAAAGTTGAAACTAACGAGGCAAGAATGCTGAAGAGATAAGAACACAAATTATCATAAAAGATTACATCAGGTACTGGATTTCAGATGTCCTATATTCATTACAACATTTAATCATCAGATTTTTCCTCCCCCTATCAAATGATTAAGTTTGTCCAGTGTTCTAAATAAAATAGACCAAAAAAAGAGTGAAAAAGGAAGTCAATGATACCCTCTTAGTTTGGGATGGCTACATGGAACTAATGTTTCCATTCAACTCGATTTAATGCAATTGATGATGTGATTTGGGATCTTATGATATTTTAAAATTAATGCATCATATATTCAGAAGCTATCTTTGTTCTTCCTCTATACCTTCAATTTCTATCAGATCAAGTTTTCAAATTGAGGCATTTGAGGGCCTATAGCCTATAGGCCAACTCGATGCATATGCTGCTAAAAAGAATCTTCTCACAATGCACATACATACACGAATACTCGCATAGAGATCTACCACACAAGTGTGTTGAAGTGGTATATTGCTCTAATGAAACTAGCTACCCTCCAAATTCAGAGTGATTCGTTAGTTACCATCTGTAATTAAAGTTCAAGAAGTCACAACTACACTTCTATAATAAAATGGTATAAAGAAACATCCTAAGAAATGATGATTGTATGTACCATACCTTTCCAAATTATCTTCTTCACCTTCCCAAGGCCTCACGAAATCTTCCACCTCAAAAACAAATCCAGATACCAATATACCAACGGCCAACCTCTGAAAAGAAGCTTTATTGGCAAGACATGTCAAATTTGATAAATTAAGAGGCATTCCTAACCAGAAAGACCTCAGAGGAGAGGAATTTTTCAGCGAGTGTTGCCACTTTGACCGCACAAAAAAGAGAATACATAATATAATAAAAATAACTTACGCCTTTGTTATGGTTTTCACCAAGAGCTTTGAACTCAAACTCATCAACACTACCGATCCTCCGAGCCATTTTACTCCCTGTAAGTCCAGCCCCAGCAGCTGCCTTTCACAAAAATAAGATCAGTTCCAGAAGCTGGCTTTCACAATTTTTTCTAAACATCAAGCATCAAGATTGTCACAATCATAAAAAAAAAAAAAAACAGAACATAACATTGACTAGGTAAATTTCTAAATCAAAACAACTAATGTAGTCATCAGTATGGCTGCATGCACCACCAGAAATCAGAGTAAGCATCAATGACATAAGCAATAAAAAAATGAGGCACAACAGTGGTACAAAAACACTTTCTTCTGACATACACAAAAGACTTCCATGATTAAACATATGTCAAGAATATTCATCTAATGAATTTCTTCTCACACACAAAAAGAATCTTAAATCAATACAAAGAATTCCAGAAAAGAAAATGGATTATACTCTAGTTTAAGGTAACGTATAGTACTCCAGAAGAGAATGGATTAGTCATTGAGCTAATTTTGCTGAATAGATGAGGAAACATAGCATCGGATACAAAAGAACCAACTAACCTCCAAATGATGCAGCAACAGCAACAGACCCTGCGACAGAACCTGCAGCACTAGCGACAGCAGCAAACCCACCAGCTCCAATCACAGGGACAAGGGTACCCAACGTAGGAGCTAAAGCACCAAATCCAGCAGCAATTGCTGGAGCGGCAAGGCCTGACACAGTTTGCACAAAAAAAAAGTATCCAAAATGCTTCTGCTTTTATGAACATGTAAATGACTTTTAGCTTATAAGAGGAAAATGTAAACGTACCACCAGTGATGGCCAACAAAGCTCCTCCCGTCAATGCAGCTGCACCAATTATACCTCCCCTTTTCCATCTCAACCATTTGCTGTCAGTTGATTTGGTTCCATCTTCTTTGGATTCTTCTTCTTTCATCAAAGCCATAGCTGAGTAAGCAACCATTACCTCCATGGCTTCCTTGAAAAAAGGAAAAGAAAAGAAAAAATCTCACATCTCCTCTAATTTAAAGGAAGCACAACCACATCCAATTCTTATTTGATGAAACAAGAAACTTGTGAAAGAGGAAGCAAAGTACATAAGAAGTAATTAAGACGACTGATGTAGTAACTATATGGCCTTAAGTTGATGTATTAGACTTTATTATAGTTAGGGGTATATTAGTCTTTATGTATTAGAGTTTCCCTATGAAAGGTTGTAAACACTCTACACTAGTTAGCTTTTTATCAAATGAATTGAAGAATTGAATCTTGAAGCCCTTGAGTGTTTACAACCTTTTATAGGGAAACCCTAATTCATAAGGACTAATATACCCCTAACTATAATAAACTCTAATACATCAACTTAAGGCCATATAGTTATTGCATCAATGACCAACCAAAATCACGAGCAAACCAAAACAATGGAAAAGAAAGAAAGATCCTTCTTTACCTGTAAGAAAATTTCACGTTCTACTCTCTAATTTCTCCTATCTCCTATTATAAGAATATACAGAAATATAAAATGACAAAAACAAATTTTTCTCTTCATGAAAGACTTCTAAGAAGATATAGATGCTCCTGTCTACATGAGAAAATGATGATTCATGCTGACAGAAGTGGCCAGGTACAAGAATAGTAAGGTTTATAATCGTCACGCATTCACCAGATCAAACAAACTAGTTAAAACCTAAACTTTGAATCATGGCTTAACTAGAATCTTTTGCAGAAATGTGTAAACTACACATTATAAAAGAGATTTAAAAGAGATTTAGTGCACAGGGGTACAGAAATTGATTGTGACCACAGAAAATCCCTAATAAATGGTATAAAAAATTATTATTATGGAGTTCACAAGTTGGTACGAAGGGCCTGACAAGATGCAAACAAAGGATAATAGAATCAAGAACAACATATTCGTTTTAACTTGCATTAACAAGTTATTACCAAGAACCAGATTATATTCAATCTAAAGTCGACGTCCCTGATCTAATGCACCGTGACAGTGAGCCAGTCCTGTCACCTCCCGTCCTAGTGTCCCATAATTTGTACAAAATTGATAACTGATAAGGATGTCTCAGTTTCTTGACATAAACTACTTTTTCGATTTCCCTTTGTGTTATGTCTCCTTTTTTTCATTTATTTATTTTCTTCATGTTCTGTTCTACATGTTGCATGGTAGAAGCCCAATCATAGAATTTTAGATCAAGTAAAAATGCATCAGAAGATATTCACTCCATCAAATTAAAGTTAGAATGGTGATTAACAATAGCTACATGAAGTTACAATCAGAAAGTATGGTTGACATGCAATAATTTCCATAATCAACAAGTCTCAGTGAAAATCACATAAAAGATGCAATTTAGAAATAAATTTGTATAAGCATACAAACCACTTGTCTCCATTTGACATCAAGCCATGCGGATAGAAGACGGAGAGCCACACGATGTCGAGCATCATAGCCCTTTCTAACTCGAGAATGCTTCTTGTTACCTTCATTTGTATTTGCCAAACAAGCAGAAAGAAGCCCATAGAGAACTGCTACTTTTCTATGATGATTGACCAATGTAATCTCTTCCACAGGCCAATGATGAACTTTGCTGTCAGAGTCAATGCATACATCCTCTTTTATTGGAAATGCCTCGACGCTTGGAAGTGAAACAGATGCAGATGATGTCTCTGCTGTTTCAGTCATTGACTGTCTAGTACGAGGGGAAAATCTTGCACGGTACTCATCCTCATAATCATTGAACCTTTCTCTTGCAGCCTTCGAAGAAACATAAGTATCCATGCTCATTGCCATAGCATCAACAGTTTTTGACAAAGCTAATTGCTGTTCCATGTTTTCTAAAGGAGTCTCCCCATTTTCTTCAGAAAGTAACCTTAAAAACTGGCAAAAGTAATAATTCAAACCAAAAAAAAAAAATCAAATTTATTTTTGTTAAATAATGATCAATTCATCTTAGAAGAAAGGAAACTAATTAGAAATATACTAAAACAAAGTGGAAAAGTATTTTCACTTTGCATCATAATTAAGTCTTGATAAGCTTATGACCTCAAAAAAAGTCCAGATGTGCTTATTACTGTATTTTGCATCATAATGAATTACGAATCATTTTCGTGTTGCCATATGCAATTGAGTATTAGACCACCACAGTTACTATAAGTCTATAGCAATCATTTAAACGCTCCACGAGAATATTTATGAAGATTTTTCTCTAAGTTCGATACTCTAATAATGAGCATTGACTGCCCCTAAAAACAGTTATTTCTCTACCACAGTGGTATCCAAAACTTACAACACTGAGTGACGTTTAATCTATTCCTAGTACACTCTAGGTCACAATGACCGTTTGCAATGTACTTGAGTTACTTGACTAGGTCAAGTGAAATCTACAACAACATATGGTCTCACAATTGCGCATAATCAGTGTTTGTACTGACAACTCAAACCAGTTCAAAATTAGAACAAACATACAATAATAACACATTTTGCCAATTCGATAACTCGAACAACAATAAAGATGATGAATTGAAAACAACGTACAGCTCCAAGATGTTGCTTAGCCTCCGCCGACCCCGCAGTTTCCTCGAGTCCAAGCCACGCCATGGAATCAATCTCAAGAAATCTGCAACCATTCCAGAACACCATCCATTACTCCAACAACAAATCAACCAAATTCATCAAGAGACACTAACGTACTCTATATAAAAAATATACAAACTTGCAGCAATTGAGCATCAAATTAGGGCTAAAGCAATCGCAAATCCAGGGAATTCATGATTAACAACAAATTAGGGTTAACAACAAAAAGAAGACCTGAAGACGGGGTGGAGCAGACCAGATTTGTGGTGCACCCATAAATTAGGGTTTTCAGAGACTGAATCACCGCTAGTGCTGGCACCACTGCTCAATAGCTGTTCCTCGTCCACAGAAGAGGACATGAGAGGGCGAGTCTGGTGAGTGTGAGCTTGGTGAAGAGCGATAGCGAACAGACCTCCAGCGGCGTATCTCTGCGTAGGCGTCAGGATCGACATGTCCATCATCGATCATCGAACGATCGCAGACGAGGTTTTGGAGATTGACTGTTTGACGATCCGTTCGCAACTTCGTATGCTTTGATTCGAGTGAATTCGAATTTCGAAGTCAAAGTAGTTTTGAAGTCAAGTCAAGCCTTCCAGAAGTTGTTGACGTCCGCGTCTGAATTTAATCGTTCGTTCCGGTCGTTGTGTCCAAATTTACATTTACCACAATTTATTAACCGTCAAGTTGTTTAAAGTTCTTTGGTAGAGTGTTACTTAATACCGTAATAATAATACTGGCTAATAATCATTGGTACTCGTTTATCCCTAGATAAGGCAATAGTATAGCACATTCCCTAGCCCAATTAGCTTTAGGTAAAGACATTAAACCTATCCAAAAATAAAATAAAATTGGTAAAGACATTAACGTACCTAACGGTTGGTTGGGTACAAGTAAAATCAGGTCGTTATCCTTTAATTAGTGACTTGAGTTTGAGTTTTAGAAATAAAAACACTAGTATTACAAGTTTCCCTCACTTATACTGTTTAAAACTCGGGGTAAATGCAGAGTAGTCGGATAGTTCAGATACCATACCAACTGGTTTAAATAAATAAAAAAAAACATTAATGTAAGTTGGAAGTATGTTATATCCATCATATCATCCCTTTTAATATAATTTGAGTCATGCTAAAGGCACCCCAGAGTAGTTGGATGTCAACTATGGGTACAAGAACTAAGAGATGTATGTTGTTGGAAGAATCGGGATGAAGTGATGATTACATAAAGTTTCCTACGACTCAACTCGATAAATGTAACAACAACAACATCTTGCCTCAAAGTGGTTGAGCTAGCTACATATATGAATAAGGGTGCACACTGATCCAATCTAATTATGGTCAATTTGCAATTCAGTCCAATTATTGTAGATTGAAAAATTGCAGTCCAGTCTAGTCCAGAAAATTCATCAATCCAACTCAATCCAATTTGCAAAATGCGGACCGGACTGGATCAAGTTCCACGGATTGACAAATGGCGCCTTTACAAAATGCGTCATTTGTGTTACTTAGACAGCGCACACAACACCCGAATAGCGCTTTTAGAAAATGCGTTATTCGTATGACGTGGGCGATGGCCAATGCTAGGTGTATTTGTATTGAGATGTTGATGCGCATGGGGCACAGTTGTGTGGTGTTGTGGCAAGGCTGTGGATTCGCGACACATGACGTGACGACCAATGGATTTTGAGGCTGTTACATGTACACAAATTTTCATATATAATACAGATGGAGATGGAGATGGAGATGGAGAAAGAGGCAATCAAATGCTAAAGATACAATGAGACCACTTTTAAGTTCTCTTGTTTATGAAGAAAAACCTGAATTAACAGTAAGATCTCCAAACTAACTATCTCTTTCAAAACAATCAATAGAATTTTTTTTATTTTTCAATTTGGCTTTGCTATTATGTCATTTGCATTTTCCTTATTATGAATTACTTATGATGCATGTTTTCATAACACTGTGCAAAGATGAAAGTAAAATGTTAATTTCGTTGTGTTGTGTACTTGAAAAATTAATTGTTGGAGGAATTCAATGAAAAATGGTGTTAAGTTTGAGGAATGCTATACGGACATATCAAAACGCACATTGGTGTGTGAGTTATCCATATGCACCTCGATTTAGTGTAGAACACACTCAATATGTGTTTTAGTGTGTTTGGGTTGATGTATGTGTAATATTTTCAATTTAGTGAACGAGAGTGTGGTTGAGGTAGAAGTTATATGAATTACTCCTTTTGAAAAGGAGTTAACTATACACTTAACATTTTGTTCAAATGACTCCTTTTCAAAATGAGTAATTCATGTAATCCACTTGCCACCTCACACTCACCTGCCATGTCACACACACCTACACTAATAACACCTTTTCAGCCACAATACATTATTTTTGTGATTTTAAAGAAATCAACCCTATTTGATAGAATTTTTTTAAAAAAAAAAAAAACAACATTACTTTTTTAATGACTCCAGCAATACATACCACCCCTGAAATTAAAAAATTGTAATTTCGTAAAAAAAAAATTATTTTTTATATTACGAGGTTTATCTTAATATGTTCTCTTATTCCAAAATCTATTTGTCTGAAATATGGATGCCAATTATGTTCGATCATCTTTGCAAATGGAAGAAGAGTCCCTAAGGAAACACAAATGCCTTCTCTATTATTCTTCAAAGTATTTTTGCTACCTTCACCACAAATTAGATCAACTCAAACAATTACCACAAAAGGAAGAGGATCAATCTCCTTCCATAATGTTTCTTTCTTTATAAAGGATTCCTAAACCCAAGTATTCATTTCAAACAAGTGAGAGAAAGGCCGATTGATCCCCTTGTTAACATAGTTTCATGACTTGACCTAAATAAATCTAAAATGAAGTCTCTACACAAAGGAAAATGCAATTAAAGGACACGATGGGTTCCTTCCTCATTCAACCACTCAATTAGTACGTTAATATCTATTAAACAAATATTATAGCAATAACAACAAGCAATAACAAAAGATACTCACAGAACTCGGATCTCGGATCGTGATTAAGATCAAGCGCGCACAACACAAATGAAGATGGAGGGACCGTGAGAGGAAGACCTAATCAGAATGGACTTCGAACATGCTTGAATTGCACAACAAGAAAGAAAGAAAATCATGTCCATATCGGAAAGCTCACATTTCGATGCCAATCGAATGGGTAATAAAGCATACTTGATATATTTTGTGATAAATTCTTAATTGTCCCATTAAAACTTTGGATTGCTACTTAAAAAGAACAAAAAAACAAAAACTAAGGATTTTTTTTTTTCCGAAAACTGTTACAATAGTATGACAATATAATATTGATCAGTGATAGCCAACATCTTCTAGAAGCTTTCGTTTGTTATTAAATTGACGAATAAAAGTTGATGGGTGATGAGCTTGTTTATTTTGTAAGTCATTTAATTAACAATGACACTCTCAACAGCATTGCTAAATAAACATGCATAATAATGAACTAGCTTAGTAATAATATTGGCAATATGGACAATATATACACTAACATGCTTCAAAAAAACATATACACCAAGCATCCACATTGGTTTGATATGTTTTGGATGTAATGAAGTGCCACATCATCATTTCATTACACCCCTCTCTACTACACTTTGCACTCACAATCATTTAAACTCATCACTACTACTTTATGGAACCCACAATCACATCACACCATTTTTTTTAAAATACACAAAAAAATAAGAAAGTTGGCTAACCAAAAAAACAGTTTTAAAATAATTAAAACTGATTTAAAAAAAATAAATAAAAAGGTTGGCGGGCCCATGCACTTCTTGCGCAATCGCAAAAACTTGTGCTCGCGAATGGGGCGTGAATCGCATGATGGTTGCACTACACCCTGTAACGGCCCGTTATTTATTAACGTCGTTATATTAATTCATTTCAGATTAGGACGCTAGCTCAGACGACACGTGGACACCGCGGATAGGTTAGACGTGACCGTACCTAGCGATTGACTGTGTATGTGTGTTTTACTGAATTCGGTGATGTATTAATATTCTATTATTATATTGATGTATTATCCTGCATCGGTGTGTAGATATAGTCGCTTGTCGGGCAAGGTTGAGCGCCAGAGTTTTGAGTCGTAGAACACGCCAACGCGGGGGCTCGGTAGCGGTGAGGCCTGGCGTTGGAGTGTGATTAGATTTTAAACAATATAGCATGACTCTAGTTTAGGAGTTAAATATAATGAAATTTAAATATAACTTTAGGCTAAGTTATAAATCAATTAGGCACACTAAGTGTGGGACCGCCTTAGGAAGCGTGCCGAATACGGGGCACGGGGTGCCGAGTAGTTGGGAAGTTAGTGTGACCTTATTTACAAATTTATGAAATTTATTGATGACTAGAATATGTGTTATGAGTTAAATCAAATTGGAATAAATAAAATCCTATAGTTTGAACTGAATAATCAGCACACATAGGATGCTTCTCGAGATGCACAATGGGGAGATTCGAGACAGATGGTGTCATGATAGGGTGTTCAGGAATTGGGTGACACAAGGCGATCAGCAGTCGTTGGATTATCCTCAAGATGTGTGTACACGGTAGATTAGACAACCACCTATATATATACAGTGATCAATCAAACATGCAAAGATCAAACCATTTTCTCAAAAATTGTTGGGGGATCAGTGAGAGATCCAGTGTTGGGGAGAGTAAATTCGAGCTTTGGAGAGGTGATTTAGGCATCAAAACGGAGATACAAGGTAATAAATCTCTCATTGTTCTTGAATTTTCCATTAAAATGGGTGTCGGTGAAATTCGGATTTCTTATGGATACATTGATTTTTAATGGTTTAATCTTGGATGTTCATGAGTTGAGTTTTGATGAATTACATTGGTTTTACTCGGATTTGCATGAAGTTGGTGACAAATTGGGTAATTCAGATTTTTAAAAAATGCATGTTGATCCGAGAATTGGGTGTTGTTTTGTGGATTTGTAGTGAAATTTAGAGGTTTTGAAGGTCTTCAATGGATTGAGAGTGAAGAGGTATGGAGAGGAGGGAAGAAGATGCAACGAAAGAAAGAAAAAAAAAATGTGTGAGAGACGAATTCGTCTCTATGAACCAGAGACGAATTCGTCTCTGGGGGTTGGGCGCGCATACGTCCCCCGAACCAGGCCGGTCCAGGTGGGCCTCCCCAATTACAAAAATAATAATTTTTTTAAATTAAATAAAAATTAAATAATATATTATATATATTATTTTCTGGAAAATAGGGAAAATAATTAAAAAAATATCAAAAAAATTTGAGAAAATTCTAGAAAAATATGAAAAATTTAGAAAAAGGTAGAAAAGTGGTTTCGGGACTTTTCGGGTATTTTTGGAACCCTGACATAGCCAGAAGAGGTACCACAACTGAAAAAAATGAAATATGATATAATGTCATAAAATTATATAATATGTTTTCAAAAAATATAAAACACTATAAATGGACTTCAGGGACTAGGAAACCATAGCTCGGGCATCGGGAGCTAGGTGGGGTGTCCCACCGACAGAGTCGTTTTGTATGCTTGTTGTGGTAAAATGAAAAGTCGATGTAATTTAATATATATATATATATATAAATATATATTAAAATCAGAAAATAAATAAATAATAGTGAAATTACCAAAAAGGGTATTGAAGGAAAGAAGGAAAGGATAAGAACTTAGGGGCATTTTGGTCATTTTACCCAAAAATTGTTGATAAACACCATGACACCCATTTTCCCCATTTTTGATCGAAATCGATAAATCGAAAAAGAGAGAGATCGATGGAAAATTGAGGAAGAAGAAGAGGAGAAAGGAGGAAGAGAGAGATCGAGGGATCGGGAGCTCGTGTGATCGAGGAGAACAAGGTGAGATTTTGTTGATGTTTTGTTGTTGATGTTGTATGTCGTTGGATGATGGTGGAGGTGGCGATTTTGTGAATCAATGGTGGTGGAATGGAGCTTGGGAGCTCGGACGAATTGCGAGAGCAATTCGTCCGAGGAGGGAGACGACAATCGTCTCCCCAATCTCCTCTCCCTCTCCCTCTCCTTCTCTTCCATGTAAAAAAAAAAAAAAAAAAAAAAAAAAGAGAGAAAACAGAGGCGCTGTCGCGCCTCTGTTTGGGGAGGAAGACGACCCAACCGGGTCGGGCCGACCCGGCCCGGTCCTGGGCGGGTCAGGCTGACCCGGTGGGCCGGTTCGGTTGGGCCGAACCGGACCCGGGTGAACCGGGTCCGGTTCAGCCCAACTCAATTCAAAAAAAAAAAAAAAAAAAAAAAACAGAAAACAGTTTGGAAAAAAAAAAAAAAAAAAAAGAAAAAAAAAAAAAATCTGAAAAATTCATAGAAAATTCAGATAAAATAGGAAAAATTAGAAAAAAAATATATTTTGATCAAATAAAGGAAATTTGGGATTTTCTCGGAATGTTGACGAGATAAAGTCGGGGTTTTAGCCTCGAAAAACGAAAAATTGACATAATATATTAAATTGAAGCTAACTTAATGATAAATGGTAATAGGTATAATTCGGGTGATAATTTGAATTGTCGAGTGCTATTGGAGCTGAGCGAGGTTTGGTTTGGGACGAGGAGTGCGATATAGGTGCGTAAACCCCAACGAAACACATTTGAGTATTTAATTCTTTCAATTCTTGCATATACTTGTTGTTGTTGCTATACATACTCATGAGGATCATGTGTTGGTCAGTTGTCGATGGGTGTTGGATTTGTTTTCTCTATCGGAGTTTATTCGGGACGATTGTGGCACGTGATCAAGCATGCTAGATTGTAGCACGTGTACTTGCGCCGCCGGTGGATTGTGATCCGAGCCGCGGGGTGCACGTGTTCGGTGGGTTTGTGATTTGTTCCGGTCACCGTTAGTAGTTCGGATGTGGTTTAGACTTGATGTGCTCAGTCGGGGTCATCCGAATCTACGAAGTATGATCTAGTATGTGAGATTGCATTCTACTTTTGTCGGTTTTATCGTAATTGTTGTAGAGCATATTGTTGGCATTATGATTATTCGTTGATCATCTTGCATGCTTGTTACCTACACATGCGGGGTTTTATGGTCGCCCTACTCTTTGCATGTGTAGCTAACGTTAATTATTGACTTCGAATCTGTTATTATTTACTCGATGGTTTTCTTTGGGAGTTTACTCACTTGGACTCGTCACCGTATGTGTTGGGTGATTTGAGTGCGGGATTTGATAAGTGCGGGGACAAGGAGAGACGTAAAGATTATCTCGTGATTTGAAGACGTGAACTACTCCTCTTATACGCTTGTTGATTGTATGTATGTATTTGTTTTATTTGGGTTTGGGTTGTGAGAGTTATATTTTAGTTTGTTTTGATATTTTGAGGATGACACTTGATTTATATTTATGGACTACATATTGGTATGGTTTCCACATTAGATTGATTGATATTTAGACTTGCCACAATTTGGTATCATCTAATGATTTGAGACTTCCATTTGCATAATTTAAGGATAAATGATATTAGAGGAACTAAAGCTAACGATAAATTGATTGATTGTGGATAATTGGGCGTGGGACACACACGGCGCACGACACGTATGGGCAGGTTGTGGGCCCGCGTGGCCTCCGTGGCGAACCAATGTGGAAATTGGGGCCGCCACATTTTGGTATCAGAGCCTAGGTTTGAGGAACCTAAAGGATAAAATGATGATGATAATTAACTCTGATACCGCTACATTTTGGTATCAGAGCTTAGGTTTAAGGAATCTAAATTGAAGAGCCTAGGGAATGGAATAGGGATTATAGCTAGCTTTGATATGGCTATATTTGGAGAT
The DNA here is from genome assembly GCA_039657345.1 of Stephania japonica. NCBI lineage: Eukaryota > Viridiplantae > Streptophyta > Magnoliopsida > Ranunculales > Menispermaceae > Stephania > Stephania japonica. Next base: position 7,035,977 of record CM077559.1, on the reverse strand, counting down.
TGAACAATAGTATAAACTCAATGAATAAACTTTAGATGTGGAAACCACAAGTGAATGATTAAAGGCTTAGTTGGGAAGTGATGTGAGGCGGGTAAATTTAGGAAATTACATATGCGTATGTTTTGATTGTGTACTATATATTATACGCGTATATACTGAGTCTGATCCACTGCACGTTGGTTGTGCAGTTTAGGATGGACGGACAAAGCTTCTACTACTCCGCCCACTACTCGCCCGAGAGGTTGGAGAGACTAGTGATCATACCACTAGTGACGTGGCTGATTTGCGAGCTATGATTCGAGAGGCCGAAGCGAGCAAAGATTGATTCAAGAAGAGAGCAGCCTATTGCAGCAAGCTCAGATGGCCGAGTTGATGGAGTACATTCGGAGCTCGAGGACGCCAGCAGTAGCACCCACTGCTGAGCGTGCTGCACCTGTTACCACTCAGACCGCATTAGCACATTTGCGTTGCTACACAAAGCGGGTGGGTCGAGAGCAGTTATAGAGAGGGTTGAGCTGTGGTAGTACCCAGCAGAGAGACTACGTGGTGACACCCACCATCGCGGAGCAACAGGTAGGGACTTCGATCGCTAGGAGTAGGATGTCGAAAGCGCCGAAGATGGTGAAGGATTTTATGAGGTTTAACCCTACGTACTTCACGGGAGTCGGTGATCCCGAGGTTGCGGGACGTTGGTTGATGACTCGCGACGACTACACCGGTTGTTGGAGGTACCCGAGGTAGATCGAGCGCGTATTTGAGGCTATTGTTTGAGAGGTCGTCTGCAGTTTGGTGGACCACCTATATCTTGATATACATGGTACGCCAACGACTGGGGAGAGTTTAGGCGATTATTTTTGGACGAGTATATTCCTACCGAGGTGCGATTACGATTGAGGAGCAGTTCTTGAGTTTGCGACAGGGGACCATGTCGATATCACAATACATGGACCGATTCCGTATCTCATGATGTATGCTATGGATGTGGCTAATACGGAGAGATTACAGATCTATTACTTCATCGAGGCCTGGATGAGAGGATTGGTGGGGTGATAGTCGCGACCGGTGCAGAGACACTACGATTGTTTATGACAGAGCATTGGCTCGCGAGACGTATTTACGACACCGGGTTGAGCTTGGAGATGGGTTTGGACCGAGTTCTTGGTCCGATCATAGGCCGAAGAGACAGAGAAATCAATCTAGATCGGGAGCAGGATTTTCGAGCACGCAGAGTTCGCTGGCAACAGGATCATGATTTCATTAATGATCGTGATTTGAGAAACGATCAGTACGACTATGATGATGGGCAGATAGATTGGAGTCGCGAGGACGACCAGACCAGACGATCGATGATCAATTCAATAATCATGATCGCCAGGTGGTACATGAGATTGTACCTATACCGATAAAGCAACCGAGACAGTCATACAGACAGAATCAGGATCAGAGGGACCGGAGTTGGGGTCGTCACATTTTGATATCAGAGGGACCGGAGTTGGGGTCAGCGCTCGGAGGCAAACGATGCTGAGTCGACGACGACGACGTAAGTGTTATCGGTGTGGACAGAGAGGTCACATCAGTGTGAATTGCCGTGGAGCCTCTCCAGCGTCAGAGATTCCACAAACCGGGGAGAGAGTTCACATTATAGTACCGCCAGTCAGAGAGACGACACGACAACATGAGTAGGGTACGTTGTTTCATTAGTCTTATTTTTTTATGCATTCGTTGCATATAGGCTGGTTAGTTTATTTTTGAACCAGCATATTCTAGTGGATGTGTTCACTAGGGTTATTGTGAGATTGTGAGTTTAATAGATGTGTTCACTAGGGGGTGGTTGCGAAACTGGTAGATGTGTTCACCAGGAGGAGGTTGTGAAGCTGGTTGATTGGTTCACCAGGAGGTTGTGAAACCTGGTTGATTGGTTCACCAGGAGGTTGTGAAACCGGTTGATTGGTTCACCAGGAGTCCATTTGCAAGCTGGTTGTTGTGGGATTGGTTGATGTTTTCACCAGGGACTGGTCGATGTGTTCACCAGGGACTGGTTGATATGGACTGGTTGATGAGTTCACCAGGGATTGAATGGTACACCAGGAGTATGTGGACGATCGTGTTGATCGGTTCACCAAAGACGAGGTTGATTTGTTCACCTAGATTGAGGTTGATTTGTTTGCCAAAATTTGGGGTTGATTAGTTCATAGAAAGTGTTAGTGGAATAGTGATTGATTAGGTTGGCTACAGTTGTTTAGATTGGTTGACCTGATAGGAAATTGTATCTATGTTACAGTTCTATGAGACGAGATGTTAGTTATCTCAAATTTCGGGACGAAATTTCAAATTAGTCGGGAAGAATTGTAACGGCCCAATTTTCAATAGCCGTTACTGGTGACGTCATTGCGGACGTGGACGCTAGCGAGGACGTGCGTGGGTCCCACAGCGAGGCTGGAACGAGTATGGAATAGGTATACAGTCCGTTTTGTATGCTTGTTGTGGTAAAATGAAAAAAAAAATATATATATATAGTAAATTGGTGGGCGCCTAGTGACACGCGGGGTCGTGGTCGACACACGCGTGGGTGGTAGTGTAGTGTGCACGCCCGAGTACGCTCGTCGGCGCGCACGACGAAATTGTAGCGCGAAAAAATATAGGCGAATATATATATTTATATATATATATATGTATATATGTAATTTAATATATATATATATAAATATATATTAAAATCGAAAATAAATAAATAATAGTGAAATTACCAAAAAGGGTATTGAAGGAAAGAAGGAAAGGATAAGAACTTAGGGGCATTTTGGTCATTTTACCCAAAAATTGTTGATAAACACCATGACACCCATTTTCCCCATTTTTGATCGAAATCGATAAATCGAAAAAGAGAGAGATCGATGGAAAATTGAGGAAGAAGAAGAGGAGAAAGGAGGAAGAGAGAGATCGAGGGATCGGGAGCTCGTGTGATCGAGGAGAACAAGGTGAGATTTTGTTGATGTTTTGTTGTTGATGTTGTATGTCGTTGGATGATGGTGGAGGTGGCGATTTTGTGAATCAATGGTGGTGGAATGGAGCTTGGGAGCTCGGACGAATTGCGAGAGCAATTGTCGAGGAGAGGAGACGACAATCGTCTCCCCAATCTCCTCTCCCTCTCCCTCTCCTTCTCTTCCATGTAAAAAAAAAAAAAAAAAAAAAAAAAAAAAAAAAAAAAAGAGAGAAAACGAGGCGCGTCGCGCCTCTGTTTGGGGGAGGAAGACGACCCAACCGGGTCGGGCCGACCCGCCCGGCCTCTGGGCGGGTCGGTGACCGGTGGGCCGGTTCGGTTGGGCCGAACCGGACCCGGTGAACCGGGTCCGGTTCAGCCCAACTCAATCAAAAAAAAAAAAAAAAAAAAAAAAAAAAAAAAAAAAACAGTTTGGAAAAAAAAAAAAAAAAAAAAAAAAAAAAAAATCTGAAAAATTCATAGAAAATTCAGATAAAATAGGAAAAATTAGAAAAAAATATATTTTGATCAAATAAAGGAAATTTGGGATTTTCTCGGAATGTTGACGAGATAAAGTCGGGGTTTTAGCCTCGAAAAACGAAAAATTGACATAATATATTAAATTGAAGCTAACTTAATGATAAATGGTAATAGGTATAATTCGGGTGATAATTTGAATTGTCGAGTGCTATTGGAGCCGAGCGAGGTTTGGTTTGGGACGAGGAGTGCGATATAGGTGCGTAAACCCCAATGAAACACATTTGAGTATTTAATTCTTTCAATTCTTGCATATCTTGTTGTTGTTGCTATACATACTCATGAGGATCATGTGTTGGTCAGTTGTCGATGGGTGTTGGATTTGTTTTCTCTATCGGAGTTTATTCGGGACGATTGTGGCACGTGATCAAGCATGCTAGATTGTAGCACGTGTACTTGCGCCGCCGGTGGATTGTGATCCGAGCCGCGGGGTGCACGTGTTCGGTGGGTTTGTGATTTGTTAGGTCACCGTTAGTAGTTCGGATGTGGTTTAGACTTGATGTGCTCGGTCGGGGTCATCCGAATCTACGAAGTATGATCTAGTATGTGAGATTGCATTCTACTTTTGTCTGGTTTTATCGTAATTGTTGTAGAGCATATTGTTGGCATTATGATTATTCGTTGATCATCTTGCATGCTTGTTACCTACACATGCAGGGTTTTATGGCTGCCCATACTCTTTGCATGTGTAGCTAACGTTAATTATTGACTTCTGAATCTGTTATTATTTACTCGATGGTTTTCTTTGGGAGTTTACTCACTGGACTCGTCACCGTATGTGTTGGGTGATTTGAGTGCAGGATTTGATAAGTGCAGGGACAAGGAGAGACGTAAAGATTATCTGTGACTGAAGACGTGAACTACTCCTCTTATACGCTTGTTGATTGTATGTATGTATTTGTTTTATGCTGGGTTTGGGTTGTGAGAGTTATATTTTAGTTTGTTTTGATATTTTGAGGATGACACTTGATTTATATTTATGGACTACATATTGGTATGGTTTCCACATTAGATTGATTGATATTTAGACTTGCCACAATTTGGTATCATCTAATGATTTGAGACTTCCGCTGCATAATTTAAGGATAAATGATATTAGAGGAACTAAAGCTAACAGTAAATTGATTGATTGTGGATAATTGGGCGTGGGACACGGTGGCGGCGACGTAGACAGTTGTGGGCCCGCGTGGCCTCCCGTGGCGAACCAATGTGGAAATTGGGGCCGCCACAGTGCGTATTTTCGGGTATGTAAAACCCAACTGAACACTACTACTGCATTTATTTTTATTGTTATTTCAATTGAGCAGTGAATTTTTGATAATCTAGGAGTCCATTCTTACTGGGACTGTGGAGTTTTCCTGTCTATGTATCCAGGGAATATGTGGTCGCTTGCTAGGTGTGTGGTCTAGGTCACAGTCGTAGGGTCGTTGGTATGGGTCACGACAAGTGTGACGGCCCCAAATTTATCGGGCCGCCCCGTGGTCAGCTACCTCCCCTGCCTCAGCTCCAAGAGTCGCTGCCACGTGTCCCTCTGCCTTCGTACTTTAGGTAATTTGTTAAAGTCATTAAAACTTATCATTTTCAAAGAAATTAACAGCGGAAGAATTTAAAGTTTAACAAAATGCATTCATATTTATATATAAAAGTTTACTGATCAAACCTATAGTGGAAAACCCTATGTATCTTGTGCATACAAAGCGATCAATCGTAATAAAGTATGTATACCAGTACAAGTGTGTATCCAGTTTCCCAACCCAAAAGATAATACAAAATATCAAAACATGATAATATCTACACACATACCAGCAGGCCTCGGCGTAGGCAAGTCAGATGAAATCGCCGATGATCCCCTTGCCCCTGCTAGTACTAGGATCTGCGCTCGGCCACCACAAAAAGGCAGATGGCGAGCCCAGTAAGTAAAATCCCAACGAAAACCACCGTGCATAAATAATAGAAATAATTAACAGAGCCAAAAAGTAGTGTTAAATAAACATGCGGAAGGAAGAAAAATATGCAGACAACTGCTCAAAGCTAATCGCATGTATATAAACACATTGATAGACAAAGGGGTGTGAACACAGCCACTAAGTGTGTACTAGGACCAGGAGCCCTGGTCGTGGCCCATGCCTCCGACCCTACGACTGTATCCCAACGGCATTAACCATAGTGGGCTAATCGAACGCGTGAAATGGAGCCCAACTCGGGATATCGTCTACCGAGTTCCTAGATCACGCGCTACATACCTAGCCAGCGACCTCCACTACCCGTGGATACATAGACGGTGCCATAACCGTCCCAAGTAGGAATATAAATCATAGATTTTCAAGAAAATAAAGCTCAATGGAAATAAATAAGTAAATGCAGTAGTGGTGTTCAGTTTGGTTTTACGTACCCTAAAATACGCACTCCGACTTTTCGGACCCGTCAGTACGCCCCACCTAGCTCCCCAATGTCCGAGCTATGGTTTCCCGGTCCCTGAAGTCCATTTTATAGTGTTTTATACTTTTTGGAAACATAATATATCATTTTATGATATTATATTATATTTTTAATTACCAGTTGTAGTACCTCTCCCGGGCTGGGTCGGGGTTCCAAAAATACCCGAAAAGTCTCAAAACCACTTTTCTACCTTTTTTCAAATTTTCTATATTTTTCTAGAATTTTTCTAAATTTTTTTGATATTTTTCACATATTTTTCCTATTTTCCAACAATTAAAACTATTTTTTTTTAGAAAAATAAAATAAAATAAAAATATTATTAAAATAATAGGGGTGGGTCCCCCGAACCGGGTCCGACCCGACCCAACCAGGTCGGCCCGGTTCGGCCCCTCCGGCGGGTCCGGGTCGGGCCCAGGGCCCAGCCCACCAGGTTGGGCGGGCGGTTTGGCCCGCCCACTGGGATGGGCCTGGGCCGGCCCGGCCCGCCTGAGAGGTGCACGCACGCACGCGCGCGTGCGTGCCCCCCTTTCTTCTTCCTTCCGCCGAGCCTCTCGGGTTCTTCTTTCTTTCTTTTTTTTTTCATTTCTTACTCCTTGCTTCTTCTTTTTCTTTTTTCCACTCCTCTCCTCTCTCAATCCATTGGAGACCCTAAGAATCTCAAAATCTCCCCTCAAATCAACACAAACCATACCCAATTCTCAAATTTTATGCATGTAACCCAAAATCCAAAATCACCCAATACACCACCATTTCCCACAACTTCGATCCAAATCAACAAAGTACCACAAAAACCAACCTCAGGAATATCAATTCATCAAAAACAGTTGTAAATTCACTCAAAAATCCGAATTTATCAACAACCCATTTAAATCACATTATTATCAAAATTTCCATTAAAATGGTAGAGATTACCTTGGATCAATGTTGTGTGGCTCGGATTCCCTCTCCCAAAGCTCGAATTCTCCTTCTCAACCTCGATTTCTCTCACAAAACCCCTCAAATCGTTTGAGCAAAATGGGATTTGCATGCATTTGATCGATCAAGTTATATATATAGGTGGTGTTTTAATCTCACGTGCAGATGCATCTCGAGGTAAATCCAATGGTCACTGAACACCCTGTGTCACCAACTTCATGAACACCCTATCATGACACCATGTATCTCGAATTTCCTTGTTGTGCATCTCGATGACAATCCTAGGTGTACTGATTATTGATTTCAAACTATAGGACTTTATTATAATCCAATTGATTTAATTCATAACACCTATTCTAGTCATCAATAAATTTCATAAATTTGTGAATATGGTCACACTAATTCCCCGACCACTCGGCACCCCGTGCCCCATGTCCGGCACGCTTCCCGAGGCGGTCCCACACTTAGTGTACCCAATTTAATTTCCTTAGCTTAGCCTAAGCTTATATATTTACATCTAATTAAATAAATCCTCAACCATAACATGTTTAATTAATTTAAATCTAATTAACCCCAATGCCCGGCCTCCTGCTACCAAACCCCGCGTTGGCGCGTTCACCGAACTAAAACCCCGACTCACAACTCGCCCGAAAAGTTTATTTTAAATGCACACCGGTGACAGATAATACATCATTATCAAGAAAATGAAAATATCAATAAATCACCGAAATTAGAAAAACAACAATACACAGTCAATACTAGGTCCAGAACATGCCTAATCTATCCGCGGCGTCCACGTGTCGTCCGAGCTGGCGTCCTAATCTGAAATAAGGTAAATAACAGCGTTAATAAAATAACGGGCCGTTACAACAAGGCTCCTAGTCCTCAGTACACACCTTGGATAGTTGGTTCACCCCTATTTGTGTATACTCTGTATTTATATTCATGCGATGAACTTTTGGGTAGTTTTCTGCATTTTTCCTTCAATTCCGCATTTTTATTTAACACTATTTATTGATTTCCATTTACTTTCTTTAAATTATGATGCACGGTAGTTTTCCTTGGGATTTTACTTATTAGGCTCATCATCTACCTTTTGTGATGGCCGAGCGCATATCCTAGTACTAGCAAGGGTAAGGGAATTCTCGACGATTACATCTGACTTACCTACGCCGAGGCTTGCTAGTACGTGGGATAACAGTTATATTTTGATATTTTGTATAATATTTTGGGAACTGGGAAACTATATTTTGCACTTGTACCTGTATTATTAACTGTTTTAGTTGATCTCCATATGTACAGTACTTTCCGGGATTTCCACTATAGGATAAATAGTAATTAAATATATTTCTTTTGGTTAAATTTAGACTTCCACTGTAAAATTGTAAATTATTGAATTAATTAGCTCAAAAACTCAAGAGTGACAGGTAATAGATAGTCGAGTGACGTGGCTGAGATTTTTGATGCACTAGTAACAGAAATGGGGAGCCATGGGGCAGCCTCTGAATTTGGGGCCGTCACACACCCCCTCTGCAGGTGCTCTAATATCACTAATACCTTAAGAGTTTCCATTTCATGACAAAATAAAAAATGGAAGCACAATATCTTCTTATTTTTAATGGACTTAATTAGTTAAAATATTCTAACCTTTCACACCTTTTTTTTTTTAATAGAAATTGAAATTTCATTAATCATCCATGGCTCAATATAGGACCAGACATATAATCAAGTACATTTATTCGCTAATCCTATTTGTGCAAACAATCTACTATTAATTTAGCTTTTTTCGAAATTAAAATAGTGTGACAATCATGAATTGCTCTCTACAACGATGAAACTCATGACAATACACAAAAGTATTAGAACCACAAAATGAATAATAAAACTTCCGAACAAAGAGAAGACAAATCAAAGACTTCAAACTAGGCAAGAAAACTAACTATAATGTAAAAACTAAAGACAAAACGAATAACTATAAAGTAAAAACTTCACACATTTTGTTATTATATCCTAACCTTTTCAAATTGTTCTTATATCTTAACCTTTATAAATGATTGAATTTGTATCTTAAGTCACTTTTCAACTTAAAATTTGATGAGATAGCACATAAATAATAAATTTAAAAGGCCACCTAATCACCTATAATTACTAAGTTTATTATTTAATTCATTATTTAAGTGTTAACTCATTAAATTTAGATTTAAAAAATGATTTTGGATACAAATCAAACAATCTAAAAAAGTTATAATCTAATAACAAATTAAAAAATGTTAGGATATATAACAAAAGGTGTAAAATGTTAGGATATTTTAACCAATTTGGCCTTTTTAATGTGAAACATGTTAAATAAAGACACGATTATGATGAAATTTTTGTATTTTATATACTAAAACAAGCTTATTGAAATCTCATTAAAAAAACAAGCTTTTATATTGAAATACTTATTGACAATATAAACGATATCAACCATATAGACAATATAGACAATATAAACAATATAGACGTAACACAAACTTCTTTCAATGATTCAAAAATAAAAACAAAAGTTATTTCAATTGAGGTTAACAGTTAACACTCATAGTTCTGAGAGTATGGAACACCTATTAGTATTTAGGGAGCTTGTTTTGTTAATCTGACTTGATGTTTGGTATGCTGGTTATGTTTGTTTGTTCGTTATGATCGTGTGACTTTTTTTTTTTTTCTATGTATCTAGTCCCCAATTAATTTGGGATTAAAGTTATGTTGTTGCTGCTATGTATCCAGTGTCATGAAAGCAAAATTTAACTTCAAAGAAAACCAAATTCCTTGTCTTTCTTTTTTCTTTTGAAAATGAATTCCCACCATTCTGATCCATTAATTATTTTCTCCTATCAATAACAAGTCAATCCAACACCAATTCAAATCAATAATATTTCTCAAGGATTAAGAGCCCTACAGAATAGGGCTAATTTATTAAATCACTGTAATTCTTTGATCAAATTCATATTCTCGATGTTCTTCATGTTGGGGCCTGACCTTCCTAAATACCCTTTTATTTTTTCTCATCCGCAAAGAGCTTCAATCATGAGTTGTGCCCCATCTTGGACCGTTTTGTTCATGAGACGATCGGACTAGGTGGCGCGATCAGCAGCTAACAAGGGGCTTCCGAACTACAACGGGAAGAAATAAAAAGTAAAAAAAGAACTTCTTGCGGTTGGTCTCATAATTTAAAGATTCTAAACTACACAATCAATCTCTAACTTTGGCTACCAACATTAGCTGAATTGGTGTATAACATTGTAGGCTGCACATGTTCACACAGAACTTACCAACCAACCAGTACTAGTATCAACCATCGAAACCAAAATCCAAAATTGAGATAGTTGTAGCTCTGTACAAGACAAGGAACAATATTGGCCAGCTTCAAACTATTCACCTCTACCACCTCCATTGCCAAATGACGGTTATGTATTCCACGAACGTCTGCCGCCTTCCCCACCACCAAAACCTCGTGAATTGTCCCCACCGCGCGGCTGTTGTGAACCACACGCACCTGCATTGGCAGCTCCCAGACCCCAACCAGCGTTAGGATCCGCCTGAGTCAACGTTCCCTGACTAGTCTTTTTGTTTGTTTGTGCTGCTGTTGCCGCTTCCCAGCGTGATTCTGCATTTCCTTGAGCAGGAACTCCCCAGCCTGAATTTGTGTTACCCTGGGGAAGCAATACACTTGGATTTTCAGGTATCACTCTTAAACGGATGTTTGGATTTTCATTAACACCAATACCCCAGGCAGGATTAACTGTGTTTGTACCTGATTCCCATGGTTTGCTAAGCTTCTGCGCGTCAAAGGGGGCCACTGAATTGTTCTGATTATTGTTCATGGCTGTAGCAGGACTTGAATCCCACCTCGAAGGCCTGGCTGACCAAGGCATGGCTGTAGGAGTATGATGCACCAGATTGCTACCTGTGCTCGGATTAGTTTCTGGGATGGAAATTGCAGGCTGTCCAGAAACTTGGCCACTCCAACCTGCACCACTTGGCATTGGCGTAGGAGAAGGGAGGTTCGTTGAGTTGCTCTCATAACCCTTTACAGGAGCCCACCCACCTGAAGAAGAAAACTTAGGAGTCTCAACCGATAATGCATTACCATAATTCGACTGAGGAAGAGTGCCGCTCCTTGAATCCCTAGTGCTTCCAGAATTTTGACTGGTGTTCCACCTCCGTGCATCTTCTCCTTGGTTGAAAGGAGCGAGACGTGATGGTGCCAAAACATTTGGTGAAGGACCTGGACTCTGCATGGACACATTCGACCAAGCATTATTATTGCCACGTGGTGACTCCCAGGCACGTGAGGGATGCACAGACTGTTCTACCTTCAAATTGGTTAGTGAGAGTGATCGACTAGATGAACCTGATTCCCTGCCATCACTCCTCATCAATACATTACTACCATTAATGGGACTACTTGCATCTTTCCCAATTGAACTCCAACTCCTGTCAATGCCATTTTTATCTGTCCAAGTTGAGTTAGTTCTCTCTGGAAATCCACCACTCCAGTCATTTTCTCTTCTACTCCACAGCGGCATTTCTTTATGGAACTTCCCGGCCAATGCATCAGTCAACAATATGGAATCCTCTTGCCTTTCTGTTGTTTTCCATATTCTCAAATCAACTGGAAAGTACCCAGTTGTATTCCATTTACGAAGCTGAACCATAGAAAAGGGCCCTTGCATTTTCCCTGATGGATCCTTATAGTGCCAAAATTTGTCATTCTCGCTGAAAGCAGCAGATTGTTCTGACCCTGAAGGTTGTGGTGAAACGGCAGTTCCTGGCACAATCCCAGAAGATGATCCAGATCTTAAAACATTTTGACCACTCCAAGAACCAGAGTCTGTACCAGTTGAATGTGATTGGTTCTTAGGCTTCCCCCAACTGTCAGACTGGTGAGGATTATTTCCTTCACTCCTCAGGGAATCAACAGTTCTGTCACCACTACCGCCCTTCTCCCAGGCACCTTTTGCAGGGACGTTTCTACTCGAATCCCAGGTGGAGGATGGACTTTTCCGTGCTCCGCTCCATGTTGCTGCTACAGGGCTTCCTTTTCCTGGAGAGATTGGCTCCCTTGCCTTTCTACTAAGCCCAGCTTCCCTTTGCCTGTTAAAGTAATCTGCAAGAAGCAGAAGCAATGTAAATGTTCATTGGCCAACTGAAGAAAGAAAAATAAGAAACAAAACGTTAATTCAATATGATCATATGAAGCATATCATGCTAAAGCATTTAAGTAAAAGTTCTACGAAAGAAGATCAATAACCTTGTTTCTTATCATCTTGTTCTACTTCATCCTCTTCAGACTCATGATTGGGGTCCATATTTGGGTCATCATGTACTTCAGGAATTTCCTGTAGTCTACGTTGGCGCTCCTCATTTTTATTCAAAAGCTCCAACTTTTCCACACACTCTCTAAGCGTGAACAGAAGTTAAGGATCACAGGTGAAAATCTAAAATTAGAGCACACTTCTGTGACACTTATGACAAAAATTAAATATACCCAAGGAAGAAGAAAAAGCAACTCTAAGACAATCATAAAGTTCAATACACCAATTTTACTTCTCGCTTTCCAGGTCCCACTTGTGAACCCATAGTCAAAACTTGCATTTTTTTTAAAAGAAACATAATTTTTTTAATAGGAATAAGAAACATAATTTTATAAATGCAAAGAAAGTTTACATAAAAAATTTGAATATGATGAGAAAAATACATGAAGAGAATAAAGAGAGGCTCCTACAAAACAACTAAGAAACAAATCTAAACCCAAAATACAAGACAGTTAACCATCTTCCATTCTAAGAAGCTTGCTACTGCCTACACATTTTATATATTTTACCTCAAACAGAGTCAATCTAATACGGGTACTTCCTAGAGATTTTCTTAAACTTATACTATTGTTTCGTTTGTCAGTTTTAAAATATTATTATGCAATAACATTATAATCTATATGACATATTATAGCTTACTTTTATCACCTGGATCTTGTTTTGGTGATACCAAGGCACCATTTCATCTAAGATTGTTTTGGGAACCACTTCATCTAAGTAGAAGAACAATAAGTACAATCTACAAGCTTTCGCAACATTGCACACTGTATACACAGCTCCTTGCATTCCCCCATACATGAAATTTTTAGAAGTTTCAAAACTATAACTCATCAGCATAAGAAGAATGATATGATCCCTAACACACAGACAGGCAATGAGACTGAGGAAGCCTAATCTGAAGTAAATCATAGCAAAGGAAACGGACCAAAAGAGTAGAAAAACAAAATCAAGAAACCTCGGATAAAAGATTCTAAAGTACAATTCTCAACATTTCAGGAAGACTGCTTCCAGAAATATGCCCATGAAGGTCCAAAAGAGTAACCTTTGAAGTTCTGACAAGATCTAAAGGAGAAAGACTAATTCAATTTCACCAAGAGCAAGCACAATACGATAGTACCTCAAGATTTAAGAAATCCAATAAAGGAGGACAATGTGGACAAAGGAACAAAGCCCGACCAGAAAAATTTGAGCTGGTCTAAATGTTACTTATTTGAAATGATTGACAACTTAATGCCTCAATTAAAGAATAAACAACTATAACCAAGCCTCAGTTCTGAAATAGTTGGAATAAGGGGGAGTTGACCTACATAAATAAGATATAATTAGTTGCAACTTGCAAGTAAATAAACTTGACAATTGTAAAGCACCCAAGAAAATAACATATTGATAACCTTTAATGGGAAAAAACATAAAAAACAGCAAAGCATCTTGTGCCATCATAAAAACAAATAAAAATATTTCAAATATTAAAGGATATTCTTTTCTACGACCCGTTTCACTTGCTCGATCACGAAGATGACTAAGCCGGGCTTTCTCTGTTTCCAACCACTGCACCACCATGTGAATCAATATTGTAAGAACCAAGTTGATTTCAGAATCATATCTTTGGGACGCCAAAAAAAGAACAAAGACAAATTAGAAAGGACCACATGTTAAAAACTTAAAGCAAGGCTCATCAGCCAATAGCCCTTTACAAAAAATAGTTAGGTATATATCGAGAAATATGTAGGATCACATTGCATCAATTTCATCGCTAATAACTCACATCTTTAACTCTCACTTCTTGAAGGGCCAAAGCTTTCTCCTGCACCTCACCCTGTAAGTTAGCAACCAAATATTTTTAAGTTAACACTATCAAACAGGGTCTTAAGATTTAGTATGAAATAACAAGAAAATCAGCGCATGGCGAATAATAAAAACATTACCACAGTCATTCTTCCAATCAATCCACATTTTATACTCTGACGCAAACGCTTGCATTCATCCTGTATAATTTACAAAAACAGAAATCAATAAAGCAAAAGGTCATCGAATAAGCAAAGTCAAACTCATTGCAGAGATGGGTAAGTGCAACCTTGAACAATAGAGTTACTAATAAAAATCTGAGCATGCTTTACAAATCAAACTTTCTCATCTAAAACCATAACTAATAGCAAATGCCAAAATCCTTGTAATCGTAAAAAAACCTAATGAACAGCATAGCCTTGGTTCTGAAAGAAATTCATGAAGACCTCTTGGAACTATGAGCGTTTATACTAAGAAATTCATTTCAATAAGCCCTTTCCAAACACATAGTTCCAGTTCAATCAATTTAATTCCTCCACACTGAATTAAATAGAATCAACCAGCATCCAATATGAATGTGCTCAATTTCCACCACATTTTACTGTGCTACTTCTAATTTTTGTTGCTTGCATCTCAACCAATTATAACACATTACATTGACAATTAGTGTTGTTCTTTCCAACTTCCCGATTTATTACTTATATATATTGTACTTATATTTGGGACAGAGGCTATGTTGTACTTTTACTTCATAGGCAATACTAAACCCTTAGTTCCAAACTTGATTTTTCATCGAGGTTTACACTCTGGCAGCTCTACTTAATCAATATGATACTTTTCTGTTACTACAGTTCCTTTTTTTTGTTTGAGGTGTGCTAAGGTTCCTATTATGCATGGGTAAGCAACTAAGTATATAGATGGGCGTCCTAAACAAATTATCAATGTTTTCAAGGCGGCAAGGCAGTGATAGGCGGTTTAACCCCTAAGAGAGACAAAAAAATATATTTACTAAGACCTCCCTAAGAAAAAATTTAATTTACTTAGAGACCCCTCAACAGTAAGGGACATATTTTTCACCTACACACTCTCATCAACATATTTTCACCTCCACACATTTTGAATAAAAAATAATAATTTTAAACAAATTAAATTATATTATTAGGCCCACTACCTGCCTACTAAGCGGTGAGCACCCCTAAACGCCTAAGGCAGCACTGCCACCTCGAAAACATTGCAACTTATTTCAAATCCAACTTAGATGGGATATCTTATAATACTATCATGCCACCCATACAAAAATCTTGATTCATCATTGAATATCGAGTTATTCATTGTATTCCGTATTAAATTTTCTACGAGAACAAAATTACCACTGCTTATTTATGATAAATCCATATGTAGAGTGTTTATTTATGATAAATCCCATTCGTGAAATGTTATAATGCGAAAAGAAAGGCTGCTGCATAATGGAGAGCAACCAAATATTAGTAAACCTTAAGCATCATGCACCAAATGAGTAAGTCCATGTCCAATCTTTTTTTTATACAATTAGTTGTACACTTTTTTTTTTTTTGAAAATAGGTGTACACTTAAATTAATCCAAGACAATTTCCCAATTAACTAAAGAGTCACTTACATTTTCAGTATTTCTTTTTCTTTTGCAAAAAAAAAGAGAGTTCGGATGTCGTATTAACCCTCATGAAGAAAATTAGCCTCAAGAATTTCAAAGTGGAAAAGACAGGGAACTGTGCATTTAAATTGTAACAGCTAATCACCTCAGTGAAAGCCTGATTGGAGATGATGTCAATTGTTATAGCCTCCGTCTTGTTCAAATTTAGTATCTCCAGCAAGACATCTGTTGATCTTTTACCAGTTTTATACGGTTCTTGTGCTTTCCGTGTACCTGTGCCCCAGAGCATTTTAATCAATTTAAATCTTAAATGACGTTGAATGCATACCTAAAGGATCAAGTAGAGACGGAGAAAACTAGAAGTTTTACCTACAACTTGTACGAGCCTATACATATCTTGTTTTTGACCTGCGCCAGATATCCTTATTCTGACAAACGAACCAACAACCTTGTCATGGAATTTTTCACCATCTTCGAGCAAATCTTCCATCAAGTTTCGTCGTAAATAAAGTAAATTAATGTTATGAACATCTACTGCAGCATAATCATCAAGATTAGTTTGGAATGCCCTCTCGCCCCTTTTCTTTGTTTTGCGTCTCTTATCTGTCCCAACCTTGGGAAGGGTATCATCATTAGCATCAGCATCCAACTGATTAGTTTCCTTAGAAATGTCTTCTTGAACGTCATCTGCTGGAGTTTCCTCTTTTACTAGGAAGTGTAATTCAAGGAGTTTTAACATTTCAAAATGCCCTACACGAGGTTTCCCAAATAGCTTTTCAAGCCTCATATCACAAACTATTTGACTTTTGCGCCGAGGATCGCGAAGGTTGTTCTGTTTTATATATTCCAGCAACAAAGCCTGCACATCAAACTGAGATAACATAGATGTATCACCATTTTTCATGTGAGCAACTAAATCTAGAAGCTCTTTTGAAGCCCACTCATTCTCATTTGAAGTAGATTTCCCCTTAGTACCAACTTTCCTCAAGTCATTGCTCACAGAATCGCCCTTGATTGCCTTTGAACGTTTCTTCGGCTTCCGCTTTTTAGGATTTATAACCTCAGTATGTCCAGCAGAGCTATCTGAATGAGAATCTTGATCACCATTGACATCATAGAGTTCATCAGAAGATTCCTCTTTCTGAACTGGCATACCAGATCCCTTCAACGGATTCTTAGCTTGTGCAATCTCTTCTGAAGTCAATAACAGCTTTCCTTTCAGGTCCATCCAATATTCTTTAAAGAGATACTCCCAGCTATTTTTGTCGTTGAAATCAATTTGAGCCTATGCACGGAACACACCAAAAACCAAAAGTAGGCATCAGAGAGAGACTATAGAATCAACCATCAAAATAAAAATAGTACAAACACACTTGAAAAGAATGGTAGATATATTGATAGGCAAAGAAAAATGCCGACTGCAAATATTAAGTATGAATGGTACGCAACGCCACTCTCTCATCAGACCAAAAACACAATGATGATTCCCACAATACAAATAAGCATGTAATACACAGGACAAAACATATATACTCATATTGGGGGAAAAAACACATACACTTGAAGTTTGGAAACAAATAGACAAGCATGGGAATCACAATAATACAGGATTCATGCGCCACAAATTCTGTGGAGTACATTGCATTTCATGAATATTAAACTCAAAGGAACATTACTGATAGTTGTCAATGAGATGAGAAGGTCAAGTAGTCCACCTTGCTAGGCTAAGCAATGCCAAAAAGGATCACAAAAAATATTTATCCAGAGGCTCCTAAACAACAAGGTAATTTAGTCAAAATCCTTACATAGGAAAAAGTATATTTTAGAGTTTATACATATACAGTTTTCTTTCAGTAGAGTAGATATACATGTACGATTTTTCATGAATAAATATTTGCACACACATATTTCCCTACATAGAAATTACATAGAACACAAATTAAGTAGGATAAATTCGAATCACATTATCAAACTATTTTCAAACCAGGCAAAAACCCTAAAACAATAGTATTATCATTCTGCAAGGAATAATAGCGTACGATCGATATAAAAATCAAACCATATACAACTTTTTTTTAAGCCAAACCATAAGCAACTTTAATGTCATATAACTAGAAACATCTTCTTTGACCAATTAACCCTTGCTTGTATGTTGCATAAAGAAAGTTGATACCGCATCAACCATATCAAATGATGGTTTAAGATGAACTAATGCCTGCTTTTTTATTGAGTGATGAACAATATTCAATGCGCATCAACCACTTGACAAGTGTTAAATTACAGTCTAGCCTCATGCATGCCATAACACCTAATCTATTCATCTATAACAAGGTGACCAATTCGTTTTAAATCTTGAAGATGCTCAGCAGCCAAGTCAAGCCTCCTTCAAATCTAAATCCTATCTATTCACAAATATACAATAGCAGCAAGTTGATCTATATACCAATCCAAGCAGCTGCGACATAATGACAAGCATTAGGAGCATGTCAACTTGCTTCATTCTTGCGAGGGCATCAAATGATGAAGCATAAAATATGAGCCAATGCCAAGTGAGTTGTTAATCATGCTCAAGAATCAAAAGGTGATAATTATACCACTAATTGACAGGCTGTAATTAAATTCAATAGAGCATCATCAAGCAACAGCTCCCCCGTTGGTGCAGTTTAAGATCACAAAATTACTCATGCATCTCCTCTTAAGTCACAATTATGTTACTCAGTTGCTCCAATTCAAACGGTGTCATTTATAGCTATGTGCCAAGTTGCAACTTGCAAGGCTTATCCATCTTCCCATTTTTGGGATAAAGAGATTCAAATAATGGGGATGGTATTTATCTACTCTTTGAAACAATTGATTCAACATCAGATCAAATAATGGCCATACAACTATTCAACTGTTTTGTTGTAATGCATTTCATTAATAGATCTTACATAAATCTTAATGCAATTTCAAGATAAACAACGAATCTGAAAATTAGATCCATCACTAGGTACCAAGGTTCGAAACTTCAACTTCGCCCTAACCTTTGTTCACTCAAAATTCAGAAGTAATTTGGGGAAGTTAACTTCGACAAGGGAAGTTTTACAAAAATTCGCCAATGTACAGAAGTTTATGGAATTTCATTTTAAATGTAAAAGCTCAAATTTATCCTTAAGGATGTTAAAAGTATACTTAAATCATACAATAACAATGCATAATCACAAAGCAATTGCTTAAAATCGCTATTTTGTAACACAACACACAATTCGCGTCACGGGTAGCATTATTGATAGTTTGTATATTGCTTTATATGTATACAATTTATTTTTAAAATAAGTCCAAGTTTCTTTTACTTCAAAAAAGAAAAAGGAAAGTTTGTTTCTGAAAAACATAAATTGCAAAACATAGTTTTTTGGATGAAAAAAAAGTTTTTAAATCATATGCCAAACATTTCTTTACTTGTGTACAAATCTGTGTAAAATATGTGCTAATGAAATGTGTATTTTAGTTGAGAGAAACTTAGAAAGGGATTGCGTTCGAGATTTCGAGATTTCGAGATTTAGAGGGAGAGGGTGAGAGTTTGAGAAGAAGAGAAGACATTGTTGAAGCAGATTGAGGAAGATGAAGATAAAGAGGCTCACGGATGTCGCTCCTTGCCTTTCATCTCTGCTCTGGTATTCTGGCTTTGTGCTCTAGACCTTCATCTCTGCTGTTAAGTTTGAACTTCTTTGCTGCTACTCCCTCTCTCTTTCTTTCTTTTTCGAAAATCTGGCTGTCAAGTTTCGCAGCCCTACAATGCTTGGCCCTAGCCAACATACACGTGTTTCATCTTTTTTTCGATTCTTGTGGGGTAATTTCGATAGTTTCGATGAAACTCCTTCAATTCCGTCAAATTTTAACAATTTTTTGGTACACTTTATATAACTTCGACCGAAACTATCAAACTTCGCCGAAAAGTGCCGATGTTCTAGGCGAAGTTTTACACTTTTTCTTTTAGATTCTAGTTTAGCTTCCCCTTTTCTCAAATTGACATAATTCTCCCCAAGTTCGGCGAATTATGTCTATTTTTTAAACCTTGCCAGGTACTACAAATACTCAGAGCACTATATAAACGAAAGCACTAAAAATAGATCTTGTAGCAGCAACAATAATGAAAGAAAATGCCTAAAAAACATATTGTCACGCAGAACAATAGGGTAACGTGCGTACCATTTCCTTGTTTTCATGCTCACTCTTTTCTATCAGCGTCACTGTTCTCATGCATGTTTCACAGAGGCCTCTGTTTCCTCTAATGCAGAAAAATTCAGATTCTTTCATACACCCCTTGCACAGGGAATAGGTACATGTATAGCACATAAACTGAGCCCCCTTTTCGCAGTTGCTACAAATATGCCAACCTGAAAAGCATTGGGATCATGATAAACATAATGACAAAACAGACATTTGAAAGTAGAGGAGCTAGAAACTAAATTGCTTGCTTAAGGCACTAAGAATTCTTGAACCAGCGCGTAATTTAAATAATGCAAGGTGCAAAAGAAAGAAGATATTACATACAACAACGCATTTGACATTATATTAACTACAAAAATGACTTAAACATTAATGCAACAGCATACACAGCCATTAGTTGTCCTCAAGTAATATAGATTATAAAGAAATGCTATAGACATCATTTTCATATCCTCGGGGTATAAAATAATGGACCAAATTATTCAAAAAACAATAATAGACGATAATAGAAAGTTGATAAAATAAGTGTGAGAACAACTCGCAAAATTTTTGAAACAAAAAAATTTCCTATTCAAGAATTGATTTGTAAATGAAATACGAAGTTTTCTATTTGACCCTTCAGAATTCTATGAGGTCTTGTTTTTTGAAAAGATGTATATGTTCACATCTAAAACTTGCCTGCCTACATTTCACGTATATCATGACTATAAAACATCTAGTAATATATTGGTGTGTTCGGTTGGGGCGACTAAAAGGTTAGTCCTAAGATTAACTTTTAGTCCAATGTTCAGTTAGGCGGACTAAGTTGTGAAATGGATTACATAGTCTTGTATCCATGTGACTAAATAAAGACAACCTCAACCCACTCACTAATTAATCCAACCTAAAAGAGAAAGTCATTTCCTATTTTGCCCTCACTTCTTTTAAAACACATATTGCGTTTTCTTTCCTCCTTTGCGAACTAGTTTTCGATCTCCTCTGCGAAATCGATCTCTCCTCCACGAAGTGGTTCCATTGTCGAGGAGCTTCATTCGCGCATTACCTTCAATCAATCCAACTGAACAAGTCCCCAAGTTCGGATATTTACATAGGGAGTGGTAGAAATGTCATTTGGACCAAACCACTTAAACTTCAATCAATCCAACCAAACAAGCCCCCAATTTTGGATTACCCTTAATCCATAGCCAACAAATCCAATGCCACTTAGCCCAACCGTATCAAGACAAGCCTATCAACCCAACCAAACACACCATATATTTATTATGTTATTAATGTACACGAAAAAGTTATAAATTGAAATGCCATTCAAGTATGCTCAAGCATGCTCAAGCATGCCAGCACAATCATTTGAAGCGTAGATTGAAGTGAAATACACACCCCTTGCATAAGATGCACTCCTTGGACACCTTGATTCTACAAATTGGATAACTTGTGCCACTGGGCAAAATGCAGTAAGCCTGGAGAAAGATAAAAAAAAAAAAAAAAAAACAGGGAAACACACAAAAGGCAAGAGGGGTTTGATCTTAGTGTATTCCCCTTTTTGCTTTTGCAATTATTAAGATACAAACGAATAGTCATTTCATCAAATAACCTTTTTAGTCATCTGTAAAAAAAATGGGAAGGGGTGCAATTGAAATTAATCAATATAATATGGTCCCCTACAATATTTGTCCTTCCAATAATGTAAGTCTTTTATGTTACTAAGAATCAACAAAAAGATTAAATATTTCACAAGTTTTGCGTAAAACCACCAATAACAAATTTTCTTTGACTATTTTTCATTTTAATTATTTATTGCTTATGCATTTAGTCAGTAACTCGCTTATTCATTCATTGAGTTTGACAATTTCAATGGCATTTCTTTTCTTACAATGCTTTCTTTTCCTTCTTGAAACAAAGAACGTAAAAGAACTTCATCAATACAAATTTTGGAGTGGTGTTGCACATCCTAAGCTGTAACTTTGAATTGATGGTTATGCATTTAAAACTCAATATAGTCTTTCTCTGTCAATAGGATGTTATACTATTGCCAAACTTTGAAACTAATTCTTCGAGATACTTCAATGTTTGTATAAAGGTATTTTTCTTTACTGTTCTTACTAGGGTCTCAACAGTCACTAGTCTACACACTCTCTTTTTCAGTTCTGCACTAGATTGATGCATGCAGACGGAAGATTCTGGCAAGAGTAGTTAGGATATATACTCCCTCCATTTAAAAATATAAGTCGTTCTAGCAAAAACTACTTGTTCAAAATTGTAAGTCGTTTTCCAAATTCGAAATTGTATTTATTGCTTTTTTACCCATTTTACCTTACACAATTCAAATATTTATGATTCTTCAATTCATTCAATGTCAAAGGATATAGATGTAAATTACACTCATAATTAAGATTGTCTAAATTCTTGTGCCCTTACCTTAAACGACTTACATTTTAAAACGGAGGGAGTAGCTCATAAACATAGGGGTTGATAATGTACCTGATTTGTCGGACGATGCAAATACTTTCTCCCGATTCATATCATTTAGATACGATATCTCCTGGAAGTTTCCCTATTTCAGCATAGTAGTTTATTATTAAGTTTCTAATCATTAGTAATTTCTAATTTATTGGAGTAATTTAGAAAATTTTCTTTATTCCGCTTATAGTAGGTTTTCTATTTCTAGTTGCTACCTTAATAGCAGTTCTAACCTCGATTATTCTATTTTCAGTCATAAGGAAGTGTCTAAAGTATAAAGACAAGTATTATGAAATCAATTAACAAGTTATTACTTGCGAAGAAATCAATTTAAGGAGAAACAATCACGAGTTGTCTTGTATACAAGACTAAGACAGTCCGATCTTATTTTAAAATAAAAAACCTTTTCTAAGGTTCATAACAACTTTGTTATGAGAATCACCTAAAAAAGGGTATTAGAGCTGATGATCAAATGGGTAACATGAAGGCTTTGACAAAGAAGCTTGATACTTTCATGGAGCATATGACCAATCGACACAAGGCTTTGGAGGAGCGAATGATATACCTCTCTACCGCAATGCAAGGAGTGTCAAAGAAACCAAAAAGTCCAGGCACAGAGGACTATACAATAGCTATGTTGTACAAGCAATGACAAAGACACTTAAGTCTTTCATGGAGCAGATGGACACTCAGCAAAAGGCTTTGAAATAGCAAATGGATACCTCTCAATAGTGATACAAGGAGCGACAAAGCAATCGGCCAACAATAAGTCCAGGGCCAAAGGAACATATGTGGAGGACACCACAATAGGACAAAGGAGAACCAACCAAGCGGGTAGCTCATTGGTTTGATGGGGTCACTTGTGTAAGAAGTTGGGGGCTCAAGTCTCAATGGAGGCAAGTTGGTTTTATTTCTTATAAAAAAAAAGATAGAAGTGAGATTTGACTCACAATTCAAAGGCCAAATAATACCCCAATACATCAAGATGGAGTTCCCCACCTGTGACGGTATCGAATACCCTTTACCATATGCTTAATCTAGGACTTGCGGATTGACATCGAGATGCAAAAGCCAGGAAACCTCATAATTTCCATGAACCTAGCTTGAGACTTAGATCACAAACAAAAGTTCTCGAAGGACCGCCTTACATCGTGTCAGGTGCTAACTTGGAGCACCTTTAATCTAGTGGCTACACTACTTGCACCACTCCCACAAAAATGCTAAACCCACACCTAGAAGACAACCGTCCAAGGCCCCAAACAACACCAACACAAACAAGAGAGGCAACTCATTGCTCCCTTTAGTCAAACAACTATTTCAAATAAAAGTACATAAAGAAAAAAAATTGTGGCGACAACGATAACGTCCCCAATGACCCTTGATCATTTTTCTTGTTTATTCAAAATTTGAGCTTGTTTTTTGTATTGTGTTTGCACTAAACGATATAGCACCACATTTTTGTGTATATGCACACATCACATATGTATTGGGTAGTGGGATGTAAGGATCCCCTCCCTATCATTTTTGCATTTTGGATTAATAAAGCAACTTCATTTATCAAAAAAAAAAAAAAAGTTAAGCTTGGATCTCTCATAGAGTCTTCTAGAGTTGGTTAGAGAGGAATATTATAAATATGGGTAGAGAGTTCTTGAAAAGAATTTAGTAAATTTGTCTTAGTTTAGAAACTCATTTGAGTTCTTGGAGAGTCCAGCCACTTGAATGTTGTGGGATTGTTTGTATTGCTGTTCAATTCAACAATAGATCTTATCTTCTTCGCAATTTTGTTGTTCTTATCTCTATTTTTGTTAACTCAATTCAACAAAGGTTTAGGGTTCTATCAGTGGTATCAGAGCATACTTCAAAGATGGAAGCTCGAATGGATCGAATTGAAGAGGAGCTGAAGAGCATTTCAGCCATTGAGGCGTCAATTGAGGAGCTTAAATTTGAAGTGAGGTATGACTTAAGAGGCTTGAATCAGTAGTTTAATGAACTCATCCTTCGTCATCGCAGAAGCGAGTCGACAGGCAAAGAGGAGCAACAAATTGGAGAGTGCGACACCAACACACCAAATCCGCTAGACCCAACAGCGTCTAAGTTAACTTGGATAACTAGTGTTCCAGATCTAGCAGCGATCGCAATGTTTTTGATTTTTATCACTCCAGATCTGGTGACGAAACAGTCGTTCGACCTCAGTTTTGAGGTGAAATCAGATATCTGATGTGGCGTTGCAGATCAATGACCATCTCCTTCAACCTCGCGCTAAGTCGACGAAGGTTTCGGGTGTGCAACAAATTAGACTGTCCGATGGAATTCAACTTCCAAATTCATCAAATTTAATGTTGTGGGTGGAAGGTCTAAGAGCTTCCAAAACAAATTCAACCCCTCCACCACCACCAGATCTGTCTACTTCCAAAAGTTACCTCCTATATCAATCAGATCTGGCCTTCCTCAATGAGGGTTCAACTGATGCCTCTCTTGATCCGCCTCCTTGGCCACCGCCACGATCTTACTCGATGTTAGCAATATAGCCTCCACTCCCGCTCATATCACAACCACAACACGTTCTCCCTTTCATGATCATCGATTCTTTCAAAACAGATCCAATCATTCGCTTGTGTTCACGACAGAGTTTGAGATCAACAACACGATCCATGGCTTTCAGCAACATTTCGATGGAATTCGTTGCGACCATCTACCGTCATGGCCACCTCCACTTTCTTCTCGCTCGATGAGTGAATCCATTGATGGCGCGGCTTCCGTCTCTAGTTTGGGTTTTTGCTCGATTGAGTCAGTTTCGTTAGGGAAGATGACTCGCGGGTAGAAGTGTCATTCGAGATCAGCAGCTGATGGGAGGTTTACCACCACTGTGTTTGGTACATCATTTCTTTCATGGTCACACAAGCACAATGGGATTGTCTGTGTATTGTCATTGGTCGTTGGATTTTCCTCGCGTTATGCACTTGTTATTTCACTTAAAGCAACTGAGTTACGTTGTTCGAGAATCATTTGGCGACTTTGGTTTTGTCCTTTTAAGTCTTGGCTATTGGTGCGAAATTAGCTCCTCGCTGTCGATATGTTACCTACATTTTCCTTGTTTCTCAGTCCTGGGAGTTGATTGATTGGTCTCCTTATGCCCTGTTCGTGGTGCACAACAAGTGTTTGATCAAGCGACATTGGCAATTGTTGCAACGAAGATTGTTCTCTGTGAGACTTTGCTTACTGCTTTTGTTGGGTCTATGTCCTAGGTGTTGTATTACGCTTATTTTCCTCTCCACCATGAGGACAAGGTGAATGTTTAAGGGGGGAGTAATGATAGGATCTCTCATAGAGTCTTTTAGAGTTAGTTAGAGAGGAATATTGTAAATAAGTGTAGATAGTTCTTGTAAATGATTCAGTAAATTTGTCTTGGTTTGGAAACTCATTTGAATTCTTGGAGAGTCCAGCCTCTTGAATGTTGTGGGACTGCTTGTACTGTGGTTCAGTTAAGCAATAGATCTTTTCTTCTTCACAATTATGTTGTTCTGATCTCTATTTTTGTTAACTCGATTCAACAAAGGTTTAGGGTTCTATCACACGCTCAAGGCCCCGAAGGGAAGAAATGGTACGATCTCGCTTGGAATTTACCTCATTTCCACAAAGTAGTTTATTATAAAGTTTCTATCTATAAGTAATTTCTAATCTCTTAACTGTTATTCTCAAAAACAACAATACAAGTTTTACACACTACTGTATGCTCTATCACTTCAAAAACATAAAAGGAAAAGCTTCGTACAGTACTATCAACGGTATTTCTTCAAAATTGTGAACTTCTAAATGCATGGTTTTATAATTCTAACTTCTAAATTCTACACACTGTTTACCCTAGTTAAAACAATTATGCATCAAAAACCCTGCAGCTTAGATGATCCAAAGTAGTATATCAAATCTCAATTTAGAATTTTTAGACCGATGGTGAATCTCAATCCAGCGCTCACAGTCACATTATACTTTTCTCAATCATCACAAAATGACCCTTTTTTTCTCAAGGGCAAAATTTTATGGAATCATGTTAAAGAGAAAAATGCCAGTCACATACCACAATTCCATCGGCCCTTTGATCGGAAGAATGCTTCGTCGCGGTTAACACAGGAAGGATGGTACGCTTTAGGACAGCCTCTGAGAATACCAAAAATTAACACTTTTAGACAATTAGCAAACCACAGAAGAAAATCAAACAACAACGCAACCCTACAAATTCACAATAGCATAAAACACCTCACCTGCGATCGCAAAGCACAAGATTCCCGCCATCAAAGCAAATAAAACACACATCCTCCTCTCCCTTCTCCTTCTTCTTTGCCGACGACGAAGCTTTCGGCAGACCTTTCGCCGGCCGGCCTCGCTTCCGCTTCCCACTGCTTGCGTTCGCCTCGGCGGCTTCCGATTCCGCCTCCGCCTCCGCCTCCGTCTCCACGGCTTCTGCCTCCGCTTCCACGGCTTCCGCCTCCGCTTCCATGCCTTCCGCCTCCGTATCCACGGCTTCCGCCTCTGCTTCCACGGCTTCCACCTCCGTCTCCACCTCCTCCGCAGAAACCACTTCTTCCGCAGTAGCGACGGTCGGAGCTCCCTCTTCAGAAGCCAAATCGACCTCCTCCTCCACCGGATCGATGGGGAAACCATTGACGAGCTCCGAATCGTCCATTTCGGGAAGAACAACAACACCAACATCTTGAGAGACCTGAGAATCGAGAGGCTCCGGAAGAGATTGGTCCAACTTATCCTCGTTTGAGTGGTCGTCCTCGCGAGGAGCGACGACGCCCGAGCGCTCTTCGTCTTCTTCCATGGGAATCAAAACCCTAGAAAACTGAAAACCCTAGACTTGCAGGTCGGGCGAATTGAAGAAGAGACGATGAGGTTGTGTTCGTATCTTGTGTTGTGTTTGGGTTTCTTCGCTCCAAATACGGGACAACCGAGTCGCGCTGAAAATTACGAAAGGACCGTCCACTGTGGTGAGAGTGAGACGAGCCAAAGTGCACACGCACGGCACGGCACGGCACGGCACGGCACGTCCCCAAAAATGTTAGCCTTTTATCTCAAACTGCCGAACTCGGCCCCCCGATTCGAAACTCACGTGCTAAGAATGACTCAATTACAAATTCACAACCAACTAAAGACGCACTTGTTGTGTCCATTAGATACGCCTCAAGTGAGTGCACGCACATAGATGGAAAAATCAAGGAATGCCAAATAAGTGCCAAGTCTAAACACCCCTAATATCCGGACTAATTGACTTCTGTGAACTCACTCTGGGACGGGTCACAACTGGGGTCTTTAGTTTTTCTAGGTTATATAATGAACAAAACTGTTGTAAAATAAATTGGAACTTGCTAAGAGCTAGATAAGAAAATAGAAGACTAAAAACTTCTACTACTACAAACTACTACTACAAAGGAGAAGAGAAGAAATGAGATAGTTGGAATGAGAAGTTTTCATTCAACTTTGATGTGTTTTTACAATGAGGTTGGCACCCTTTATATAGGCCCTTTGGTGATGATGATAAATGTACTTAGACAATGTTTACAAGTAATACATACATCACATGTCATACAACTCTTCACAAGCAACATTGACAATACATGGAATAATGAGTACATTTGATATGGATACAAGTAAGGGCCATGCTTGATGCTACCACTCAATGTAAGAGCCATGCTTGATGCTACCACTCAATGTAAGAGCCATGCTTGACAATGATTAGTCATACAAAATCTTGATCAATTGTTCATCCATATCATAACACTCCCCCTTGGATGACAATTATTGAGAGAATGTGCCTCGTTAAAACTTCTACTAAGAAAAACCCTGTGGGAAAAAATATAGTAAAAGAAAAGAGTACACTATTCTCATAAATATTAAGATGGGTATAATATTGTTAAGATTGCCTCATTAAAAACCTTGCATGGAAAACCCAATGGGATAAAACCATAGCTAAGAGAAAAAGAGTGCAATACATTAATCAATAACTCCCCCTCATGTAAACATGGGTGAAACTTGTTCAGTTTCTTTACTTGCAATGTCTTTAAGTTTACGCAAGCCAATACCATATGTAAGCCTTTTAAATGTCGTAGTTGGTAAGGCTTTTGTGAATAAATCAGCAAGATTATCACTCGATCGGATTTGCTTGACATCAATTTCACCATTCTTTACGAAGCTCATGCGCATAAAAGAATTTTGGTGAAATATGTTTTGTTCTGTCCCCCTTTATGAATCCTTCACTTAATTGTGCAATACATGCTTTGCATTATCTTCATATAATATGGTTGGAGAATCTTTTATTGAAGGCAATCCACATGATTCTTGTATATGTTCAATCATGTTTCTCAACCAAACACATTCACGACTTGCTTCATGAATTGCAAGTACTTGAGAATGATTGGAAGAAGTGGCAACCATAGTTTGTTTTTGACTTCCACGATACAAACAGATATTACCACGAGGTGAATACATATCCCGTTTGAGAACGGACCTTATGGGGATCTCGATAAAAATTCAAAGATCAAGCATAACCTTGGAGATTCAATTTTACCCTCTCGAGTAAAATAAACCCATGTCACTTGTTCCTCGAAGATATCGAAAAATGTGTTTAACACCATTCCAATGTCTTCGAGTTGGTGAAGAGCTATATCTTGCAAGTAGGTTGACAAGAAAAGCAATATCGGGTCTTGTACAATTTGCAAGATACATAAGTGCACCAATTGCACTTAAATATGGTACCTCGGACCAATTAGCTCTTCATCACTTTCTTGAGGTCGAAATGGATCCTTATCCACTTCAAGTGATCTGACAACCATTGGAGAGCTCAATGGATGTGCCTTGTCCATATAAAATCTTTTTAATAATTTTTCAATATAATTTGATTGATGGACAAGTACTCCACTTGAAAAATGTTCAATTTGCAAACCAAGACAAAGTCTTGTTTTTCCAAGTTCTTTCATCTCGAATTCCTTTTCAAGTATTCGGATGTTCTAACGATGTCGTCGTGATTTCCCACTATATTTAAATCATCAACATATACAACAATAATCACAAATCCTGTTGATGATCTTTTAATGAAGACACATGGGCAAAGCGGATTATTTACATATCCTTCTTTCAGTAAATAATCACTAAGACGTTTGTACCACATTCGTCCGGATTGTTTCAACTCGTACAAAGACCTTTGTAATTTTATAGAATGCATGTTATGAGGTTTTGATTTTATTTCATCGGATATTACAAATCCATCGGGATTTTCATATATATCTCACTGTCTAGAGATCCGTATGGATATCTTTGTAACGACATCCATTAAATGCATATCAAGCCCTTCAGAGGCGCAAGGCTTATCAAGAACCGAAATGTGATTGCATCTATAACAGGAGAATATGTTTCCTCATAATCGATGCCAGTCTTTGTGAGAAACCTTGAGCTACAAGTCTTGTTTTGTACCTTGTAACTTCATTTTTTCGTTTCTCTTTCGTACAAATACCCATTTATATCCAACAGGCTTTACGTCATCTGGCGTTTGGACAATTGGTCCAAAAACCTCTCGTTTCCTTAACGAGTTTAGCTCTGCTTGGATAGCATCTTGCCATTTTTGTCAATCAGGTCTTTTTTGACATTCGTCCACTGATCGTGGTTCTGGATCATCATCATTTTCACATATTTCAAAGGACACATTGAAAGCAAATATATCATCGGGAACAATTTCATTTCGATCCCAATTCTTACCGAGTTTAAATAATTTATTGAGATCTCATTATTTTCATCTTTTTCCTCTTTTTCTAGAGGAAGTTGTTCCTCGTCAGAATCAACTTGTTACGACAAACCCTTATCAAAGGATTCTTGTGCTTTCTCGGGAGTATTTTGATTTGTATTTATTTTTACTCCCGTTTTCCTCTTTCGAGGAATTGTATCCTTTGAACCAATAGGTCTTCCACGCTTTAAGCGTTTCGTTGGTTCTTGTGCATTTTGTTGCACTGAGACATCAATTCTTGCGGGAGCATTTACAATTTGGAATATGTGATTTTGTCACTTGTTTTGCATTATTAAATGTATCTGGTAATTGATTTGCAATTTGTTGCAAATGAATGATCTTTCGAACTTCAAGTTTACACTGATTTGTTCGTGGATCATAATGTGATAAAGTTGATGCATTCCAAGCAGTTTCGCGCCATTCCTTTTGAATTGACTTCTTATCTCCCCTAATGGTGGGAAAATTGCTTCATCAAAGTGACAATCAGCAAAACGTGCAGTAAATAAATCCCCTTTTAAGGGTTCAAGGTATCTTATAATGGACGATGAGTTAAATCCAACATAAATCCCAAGTTTTCGTTGTGGACCCATCTTAGTTCTATTGGGAGGTGGTATAGGAACATACACTGCACAACCAAAAATTCTTAAGTGTGAAATATTTGGTTGTAGACCTAAAATGAGTTGCATGGGGGAATGTTCATGGTATGCAGTGGGCCTATAACGAATGATAAATGCTGCATGAAGGACTGCATGTCCCCAAACTGAAGTTGATAACTTAGTTCTCATGATTAAAGGTCTGGCAATTAATTGAATGCATTTGATCAGAGATTCTACCAAACCATTTTGGGTATGCACATGTGGAACAGAATGTTCAATGGTAATTCCTATAGACTTGCAATAATTTTTAAATGCTTGAGATTGAAATTCCCCAGCATTATCAAAACGGATGGTCTTGATTGGGTTGTCAGGGAATTGTGCTCTTAACTTAATGATTTGCGCTAAAAGTCTAGCAAATGCAACATTGCGGGTCGAAAGCAAACAAACATGTGACCACCTAGTTGATGCTGTAACAACCCCGAATTTTTATAACTGACTTGTGTTACACGTGTCGGGATCGTGACCCGCTACGTGGATCTTGGATGAGTATTTCAAACTTCGGTAGTCGAACTTTAGAGGTAATTTTATGATTCTTTGACTTTGTGTATTAGTATTATAGTATGCTACGGGTCTCGAGCCGTTTGGGCTATGCTTTAATTGAGTGAGATGTCGCCTAGTTAGACGGGGTGTTTCGGGAACCGTTTTGGGCATTATTAATAAACAAAGTCAAATAAAATATATGATCTAAGTTGAGGAAAATAAAATTATTACAATAAAGTATAACATAAGCATGAGGGAATTTATTCAAATCCCAAGAGTGGAACCGCCTCGGGAAGCGTGTCGAACACGGGACACGGTGCACCGGGTAGGATAGAAGTTGTGTAACTTTATTGGTAATTTATTAAAATTTATGGAGTTAATTTAATAGGATATTATAAATGGAATTGTTAAAATGACACAGGTGAGTGAGGAGGACCATTGGATGGGCATAGGGATGTGCACATGTGTTAGATCAAGGGGATAAGCCAAATGACCCATAAGGGTAGGCTGGCCAAAGGTTGGACAAGTGAGAGTGTAAGGGCAAATGGGTCATTTCACCTATGATACATAATATAAAAGAAGTGAAAGCCCTAATGAGCACTATTCATCATCCCTACCAACACCACCGTCACTATTCACCTCCCACCCTCTTTTCCCCACCGCCGGACACGCCACTACACCTCCGGCCGGACCGGTGGTGGGTCGGAGATCGAGACGGCGTCTCTCTTCTCTCCCATCTCGTTGCCTCACTCACGCACCCTCGATTTCCTCTCTCACGAGCACCACCTCTCGGCCTCACGATCTACTCCCTCGACCTCACCCCTCTGTTTGTTCTTTCCTTGGTGGACACCACCACCACCGTCTCCTTCCTTGTCACCGGAGCAGGTGAGTGTGGTAACCCCTCTTTTCTCTCTCTCTCTCTCTCGGTTTGCACTCTCCCTCACTCTTCTCGGCCTCCATTGTGACAGATTCCGTTTACCCCAACGGACCGCTACCACAGCCCACCCACCACGGCGTTGGAGCCTCCACCACCCACGGAGACGTCTAGGTGAGCTTCTTCCACCCTCTCTTTCCCTCTTCTCCCTCGGTTTGTACTCTCTTTCTTGTGTTTCTCTTCTCATTTTTTTGTGTGATTTTATGTGATTTGTTTTGCCACGATTTAGGGTGATCGTTGTCGGAGTTTTGGGTAGTGTGACCGGAGTTCAACCTCCGGCGACTCTCTTGGCCGGAGGTGACTCCCAAGTGGGACTGTTTTGGGTGTGTTGTGGGTGTTGTTTTGATAAAAGAAAAATGAAATGAAATGATAGTTAACTGTTGCAACGTGGGGTGGCTGTTATATGAGTGTGGGGTGGTGTCCAAATTATGTGGGGTGCACACGGTGTGTGTGTGTGTACACACCCGGTTGGGGTGTGGGTGTGTACAACCTAATTGATGTATGGGAATGTGTTTCATGAGTTATATGTGTATGGACTTCCATTTACATAAGTGTATGTAAGTGGGAATGTTGTGAGGGGTGTACACTTTGTGTACATCACAATGGGGTGTACACAACAGTGGGTGTGTACGCCACAATGGGGTGGGTGTACACAAAGATGTATGTGTACACCACATTGGTGTGTGCACAACAGTTGTATATGGGGTATGATAGAAAATGAGTATACAACATAATTCCACGTAATAAATTAATGTTCTAATGCATGTGAACATGGAAAATCATAGTGGGGTGCACACACCACGGGGTGTGTGTGCACAAGGCGGCGGGGTGTGAGAAATGTTAGTGTACCCACCAAAGTGGGGTGTACGCATCAATTTGTGTATTTGACCTTAATGTACATTATTATAGGTTTAAGAGTAAGTAAACAAGATTTTTAAGTATAGACATTTATATAAAATGAATATGGATGTGTAATAAAGGATCAACGCTCAATATAATGAGGACCCAACACATCCAATACACATTACATCAAAGCCTAATGCAATAGGTACAACATAAAGAATGAATGCGAACCTTAAACTAATATTCGGGATTCCAAAACTTTATCAAAGTTGTTGAGAACGTGTGGGAAACGCGTTAGAGTTTCGGAGTGGTACCGAGTCGCGAATAGACGGGTAAGTACATGCATGCATTGTGTGTATGTACGATAGTAGACCAAGAAGAAAATAACATGTGATTTATACATCTTCTATTTATTGCTATTGTTGCATTGATCCTTTGCTTGATATTCCATTCCTTTTCCTTGGTTGTATGTTCTTGGCATGAGTGTGTGTCTCGAAGGTATCATGTGGTCCCGCACTATTTGGGACAACGAGGGTGCCCTCTCGCAGGGTAACCGACCACCCCTAGTGATGTGTGTACCGGGTACCTTGGATTCGAGAGGGTGCGATTTCGTTGCGCGACGTTGCCCGGGGAGATCTTGCGAGATCTTTGCCGTATTCTTTGTGAAATAGACCACTCATGGGCCTCCTTTGAATCTTAGAACATGCAAATATCGATTGTTTATCTTTCGTCTCTTTATCATGCATTTGATTTATTTACTTTCCAGCTTATTTCCTTTCCGCATGATACTTAGATCGCTTTTCTTGTCAAAATCATAAATTTCTTGTTACATTCTTCTCGGTACTACTAGCAATTTTATTCAGCTTACTCACCGTCTAGTTTGTGACGGTGGGTGCAGATAGAGTGGAGAGCAAAGAAGGGCAAGGGGCTTTGCCTAGGTGATATACTTTGAGGAGTTGCGCAGGACATCCGAGAGACTTTATATTAGGTGATTATATGTGGTTTTTTGATGTGTATATCGTTTTATACTTATTGTGTTGGGATTATTGAACTTGGTATATCTTTTATGAGACTGGTATCATGTATATATGCCTATTGAATTGTACATGAATACCCGGGGTTTTCCACATTTATAGAATTCCTAATTTCCCTTTGATTGAGTTATTTCCCTTGTTTATAATTGTTTTAGTCTTCCATTGTGTATTAATGCAATAACTCTTTCATAAACTATCGAATTGATTAAATTGAAGGTCGACTAGACTCGTCGGGTTACCAAGTGATGACTTGGGGCTGCACGGATCTAGGTCGGCGTACCCAATTGCACGGGAAATTGGGGGTCGTCACGCATTGGTATCGAGCATAAGGTTATAACAACCTAACTCTTGATTTAAAACACAAACCATTAAGACAGCGGAAGTTATGAATGGTTTAACTTAGAGTGGAAAACCCTACGATCCTAATTAGAACTCTAGTTCGAAGGGATGAGTTGTGATAAGTCGGATGTGATGTTTATACATATTACGATTGTTGATTGTAATATATTGTATGCGGTAGCTATCCATTGATCCAAAAAAATTCGTTTTCTTGTTTAGACGACGATGGCGGATCAGGGAGGTCCGAGCGACGACAGCGGGACGACGGATTCTCGATTTATTACTTCGGAGGAGTTCCGTGCTTGGACACAGAGATTTGAGGATCTAGTGAGGTCACTGACGACACCCATTCAGACTACCACGGCACCATTGACTCCGACTACGCCTTTGCCGCCTGTTCCTACCACTCAGGGGACGGAGACTCCGATTGCTACGCTTCCACCGCCCGATTCCGTTAGCGGCGATCCCCGAGGGAGCGATTCGCGACAGGGGACACAGACCGAGGCGGGGACACCTCCGTTACTGAGCAGAGTTAGTACGAGCGACGGAGACACCGACTACGCCGGTTGCTTGCTCTTGCAGAGGTTACTCCCGTCACTACTCCGGTCACTACTCCGAGAAGAGTCCTAGGGCCACCGCCGAGGCGAGGCAAATGGAGAGAATTTAAGAGACATGATCCGGTTAAGTTTTTCGGTGGTACGGACGTGGCGGCGGCGTGAGCTTTTTCTCGAAGAATCACGAGAAGATTCATACGATTATCGCGACCGAGGATCACATGAGAGCGACGATCTCCTCATCCATGCTTCGGGGAGGCAGATGATTGGTGGACCACCATTGTAGCTACCCGAGGCATTCCGCGAGACTGGATTGATTTCAAGACCCAGTTTAACCAGAAGTACTTCCCACCGACAGTGTTACGGGCGGAAGAGGAATGAGTTCACATCATTGCGACGATCGGTGGGAGAGCAGTGATGGATTACATGGGCGATTCATTCAGCCTATTACCCTATGCGGGAGGATCGCCAGATTCGAGAGGTCGATCGCATCTACTATTTTGCGAGGGTTTGCTACCCGCCATGGCGGTTCAGTAGTCACTACCGAGCGGAGACTCTTCGAGAGGGCATACGAGCGGAGTTTGGCTAGAGAGAGTTACCCGATTTCTCATCCCGAGGAGGCCGGGACCGGTCGGATTGGAGACTAGATCGATGATCATAAGGACAAGAAACGGAAGAAGAATAGGCTTCGTTATCGAGATTCCAGGGGCTCGAGTGTGGGATCCACCGCACCACCTCGCTCGACCAAAGACGGACGACTCCACCGGTCTGCCGAGTTTTGCTAGTCATCCTCCACAGCCCTACGAGACAGACAGCGATCATGAGGACGATCTACGCCGAGCCGAGAGATTCGCAGAGGAGGTAGACAGAGAAGCACACACGTGAGGTCGTGCGACTCGGACTCGATGCGAGAGATCTACACGAGTCGCGGGTGGTCGACTCGGGGTACACACAGGATACACGTACATGTTACGAGATGCGGTAGAGTGGGCCATCTCCAGCGCATGTACTCACTGAGAGGACACAGACACAAGATCATCATCGCACTGAGAGAGGAGCGGGTGTAGCGGCGGTTGAGCAGATCCGGGGCGTCCCGAAACCTAGTTGAGGGTATGATTTCTATCTGTAGCATATTCATGCATACCATGTTCGATTCTGGTTCGACTGTTTCGTTTATTTCCGGACGTATGGTAGACTTGTTAGGGTTGAGACCCATTAGACTTAGTAGACCCTTGATCCTTAGCACGGCTGCTGGGGACAAGATTTACCCGAACCTTCTATGTGTTGAGTGTCCGGTAGAGATAGAGGGCCACGAGTTTCCTGCGGACTTGAGAGTACTTGAGTTTCTCGAGTTCGATGCCTTATTGGGCATGGATTGGTTAGGAGCATACCATGCTTATATCGGTTGTTACGAGAAGACGATCACGATTCCGTTGGAAGACGGTACGGAGATTTGCATTCAGGGTATTGCACCGTTACTTCCGATCACCAGAGGCAGAGAGGCTACAAATGGCGATGTCGAGATTGTTGCGAGCGTTATGAGTACTGGTGTAAGACAAGAGGTTGACATAGAAGATGTACCGGTCGTGTGCGAGTTCACTGACGTATTCCCCGAGGATCTACCAGGATTACCACCGCAGCGGACGATAGATTTCATCGTTGACTTAGTCCCAGGGACTAGACCGATTTCGATACCACCGTATAGGATGGCACCCCGAGAGCTTGAGGAGCTGAGGAGTCAACTAGATGAGTTGCTAGAGTTGGGCTTCATCAGTCCTAGTATGTCGCCATGGGGAGCACCAGTGTTGTTTGTCAAGAAGAAGGATGGTAGTTTGAGGCTTTGTATCGACTACAGGCAATTGAACAAGGTTACAGTGAGGAATAAGTACCCGTTACCGCGCATTGACGACTTGTTTGATCAGTTAACCGGAGCGCAGTGGTTTTCTAAGATAGATCTTAGATCAGGTATATCACCACTCGGGATCGTGGTCGAGGATCGAGAAGACGCATTCAAGACGAGATACGGTCATTTCCAGTTCACCGTCATGCCGTTTGGATTGACTAATGCGCCGCGATGTTCATGGACCCGATGCACCGAGTGATGAGGGATTTCTTAGATCGATTCGTGATTGTGTTCATCGACGACATCCTCATATATTCCAGGACTCGTGAGGAGCACGAGGGACATCTACGCACAGTGTTGCAGACTCTGAGGGACCACCAACTCTACGCTAAGTTTAGCAAGTGCGAGTTTTGGCTACCAGAGGTTACATTTTTAGGGCACGTAGTTGAGCGACGGTGTTGCCGTTGACCCGCAGAAGATTCGAGCCGTGATTGAGTGGCCTACTCCGACTACCGTGACTCAGATTCGCAGTTTTCTTGGCTTAGCAGGATACTATCGCCGATTCGTGCAAGATTTCTCCAAGGTCGCTACACCAATGACGAAACTGACGCAGAAGAACGCGAAGTTTGATTGGAATGAAGAGTGTGAGCAGGCATTTTCTACTCTGAAGGAGAAATTGACGACCGCACCTGTCTTAGCATTGCCCGAGACCGGGAAGGACTTAGTCGTGTATACCGATGCGTCGAAGATTGGTTTGGGTGGTGTGTTGATGCAAGAGGGCAGAGTTATCGCTTACGCATCCCGACAGTTGAAAGTTCATGAGAGGAACTACCCGACCCACGACTTAGAGTTGGCGGCGATTGTATTTGCATTGAAGATTTGGAGACACCATTTGTATGGCGTGCGTTTTGAGTTGTATACAGACCACAAGAGCTTGAAGTACTTGTTTACTCAAAAGGAACTCAACCTGAGACAGAGACGTTGGCTTGAATTTCTGAAGGACTACGATTTTGCACTTGAGTATCATCCGGGGAAAGCCAATGTTGTTGCCGATGCTTTGAGCCGAGAGGATCCGATGCCAGAGGTAGTTGTATGTCGTATGACTCACGAGTATGCGTTACTTGAGGCAGCCGAGATGATGAGTTCAGCGGACGTGCCGACGACTACCAGGACACAGATGTGTGGTCAGATGAGATTGCAGACCGTTTCACTACAGACTGTTCTCGAGGGACAGCAGGGCGACGAGTCGTACCAGCATTACAGTGAGATGGCAGACAGTGCAGAGTATCCAGATTGGAGTCGGTCGACAGACTCTTGCTTAAGGTATCGTGGGCGACTGTGGATTCCATTGGCGGCTGACTTACGCACCGAGATACTTCAGGAGGCTCACCGTTCCCCTTTTTCTGGTGCATCCGGTCGAACCAAAATGTACGCCGACATGCGACGTCTTTTCTGGTGGCCAGGGATGAAATCCGATGCGTCGGAGTTTATTCGAGCGTGTGAGATATGCCAGCGCGTGAAAGCCGAGCATCGACGCCTGGAGGATCTTTGCAGGCCCCTACCCATTCCTCGATGGAAGTGGGAGCACATTGCTATGGATTTCGTCGGTGGCTTGCCACGATCTCCTCGTGGTCACGACAAAGATCCGGGTAATTGTGGATCGTTTGACGAAATCTCGCTCATTTCATACCGGTATCCACTACACATAGAGTTGACAGATCGAGCATCCTCTACGAGCGCGAGATTGTCAGATTACACGGAGTTCCGTTATCGATTGTGTCAGACCGAGGGGCGTAGTTCACTTCGTTGTTATGGCAGAGCATACAGGCTCAGTTTGGCACTAGACTGGAGTTGAGTATGGCGTTCCATCCACAGACAGACGGACAGTCCGAGAGGTTGATCCAGGTGTTGGAAGACATGCTCAGGATGTGTGTTTTGGAATACGGCGGGTCATGGGAAGAGTACCTTCATTTGTGCGAGTTTGCATACAATAACAGTTATCAGGCGAGTATCGGTATGGCACCGTTCGAGGCGCTCTATGGTAGGCCTTGTAGATCACCTTCTTGTTGGGCTGAGCCAGAGGATGTTGTGACAGTTGGTCCTGAGATTGTTGTTGATCATACTGAGAAGGTACGACAGATTCGTCAGAAACTTAAGGGTGCCCAAGAGCGGCAGAAGAAATATTACGACCAGTATCACGATGAGCTTCAGTACAACTTGGGAGACTATGTATACCTGAAAGTCTCACCTCTGAAGGGTCACAAACGGTTCGGAATCAAAGGGAAGCTCGCTCCGAGGTTTATCGGTCCCTTTAAGATTGTAAAAAGGGTCGGTAAGGTTGCGTATCAGTTAGAGTTACCGCCAGAGCTCGCCGGTGTTCATCCAGTATTCCACATTTCGATGCTTCGACTAGACAAGTCAAGTGGAGGACGACGACCGACGGTAGACTTGAGCCAGATCGAGTTGCAGGATGATGCCACGTACGAGGAGCAACCGATCCAGATCATTGATCGCAAAGTCAAGAAGTTGAGGAACAAAGACATTCCTTCAGTGCTCGTGAAATGGCAATTCCATGGAGACGAGGAGTTGACCTGGGAGTTGGAGTCCTACATGCGCGAGCATTTTCCCTACCTGTTTGATTCCGGTAAGTTTGTAAATTAATTACTTATTAGTTTAAATTTCGAGGACGAAATTCTAATAAGTGGGGGAGACTGTAACAACCCCGAATTTTTATAACTGACTTGTGTTACACGTGTCAGGATCGTGACCCGACTACGTGGATACTGGATAGTATTTCAAACTTCGGTAGTCGACGCCGAGGTAATTTTATGATTCTTTGACTTTGTGTATTAGTATTATAGTATGCTACGGGTCTCGAGCCGTTTGGGCTATGCTTTAATTGAGTGAGATGTCGCCTAGTTAGACGGGGTGTTTCGAGAACTGTTTTGGGCATTATTAATAAACAAAGTCAAATAAAATATATGATCTAAGTTGAGGAAAATAAAATTATTACAATAAAGTATAACATAAGCATGAGGGAATTTATTCAAATCCCAAGAGTGGAACCGCCTCGGGAAGCGTGTCAAACGCGGGACACGGTGCACCGGGTATGCGAGAAGTTGTGTAACTTTATTGGTAATTTATTAAAATTTATGGAGTTAATTTAATAGGATATTATAAATGGAATTGTTAAAATGACACAAAGTGAGTGAGGAGGACCATTGGATGGGCATAGGGATGTGCACATGTGTTAGATCAAGGGATAAGCCAAAT
Organism: Stephania japonica; assembly: GCA_039657345.1. Taxonomy (NCBI): domain Eukaryota; kingdom Viridiplantae; phylum Streptophyta; class Magnoliopsida; order Ranunculales; family Menispermaceae; genus Stephania; species Stephania japonica. The sequence continues at coordinate 6,995,944 of CM077559.1, read as the reverse complement.
GACCCATAAGGGTAGGCTGGCCAAAGGTTGGACAAGTGAGAGTGTAAGGGCAAATGGGTCATTTCACCTATGATACATAATATAAAAGAAGTGAAAACCCTAATGAGCACTATTCATCATCCCTACCAACACCACCGTCACTATTCACCTCCCACCCTCTTTTCCCCCATCGCCGGACACGCCACTACACCTCCCGCCGGACTGGTGGTCGGAGATCGAGACGGCGTCTCTCTTCTCTCCCATCTCGTTGCCTCACTCACGCACCTTTGGTTTCTCTCTCTCACGAGCACCACCTCTCGGCCTCACGATCTACTCCCTCGACCTCACCCTCGCCTTTCTTTCCTTGGTCGGACACCACCACCACCGTCTCCTTCCTTGTCACCGGAGCAGTGAGTGTGGTAACCCCTCTTTCTCTCTCTCTCTCTCGGTTTGCACTCTCCTCACTCTTCTCGGCCTCCATTGTGACAGCTTCTGTTTACCCCAATCGGACCGCTACCACGCCACCCACCACGGCGTTGGAGCCTCCACCACCCACCGAGACGTCTCAGGTGAGCTTCTTCCACCTCTTTTTCCCTATTCTCCCTCGGCTTGTACTCTCTTTCTTGTGTTTCTCTTCTCATTTTTTTGTGTGATTTTATGTGATTGTTTTGCCACGATTTGGGCGATTTGTTGTCGGAGTTTTGGGTAGTGTGACCGGAGTTCAACCTCCGGCGACTCTGTTGGCCGGAGGTGACTCCCAAGTGGGACTGTTTTGGGTGTGTTGTGGGTGTTGTTTTGATAAAAGAAAAATGAAATGAAATGATAGTTAATCTGTTGCAACGTGGGGTGGCATTTGTTATATGAGTGTGGGGTGGCTGTCCAAATTATGTGGGGTGCACACACGGTGTGTGTGTGTGTACACACCCCATTGGGGTGTGGGTGTGTACAACCTAATTGATGTATGGGAATGTGTTTCATGAGTTATATGTGTATGGACTTCCATTTACATAAGTGTATGTAAGTGGGAATGTTGTGAGGGGTGTACACTTTGTGTACACCACAATGGGGTGTACACACAACAATGGGTGTGTACGCCACAATGGGTGTACACAAAGATCGTATGTGTACACCACATTGGTGTGTGCACACAACAGCTTGTATATGGGGTATGATAGAAAATGAGTATACAACATAATTCCACGTAATAAATTAATGTTCTAATGCATGTGAACATGGAAAATCATATGGGGTGCACACACACGGGCCGGGTGTGTGTGCACAAGGCAAATGGGTGTGAGAAATGTTAGTGTACCCACCAAGTGGGGTGTACGCATCAATTTGTGTATTTGACCTTAATGTACATTATTATAGGTTTAAGAGTAAGTAAACAAGATTTTTAAGTATAGACATTTATATAAAATGAATATGGATGTGTAATAAAGGATCAACGCTCAATATAATGAGGACCCAACACATCCAATACACATTACAGTCAAAGCCTAATGCAATAGGTACAACATAAAGAATGAATGCGAACCTTAAACTAATATTCGGGATTCCAAAACTTTATCAAAGTTGTTGAGAACGTGTGGGAAACGCGTTAGAGTTTCGGAGTGGTACCGAGTCGCGAATAGACAGGTAAGTACATGCATGCATGTGTGTATGTACGATAGTAGTAGACCAAGAAGAAAATAACATGTGATTTATACATCTTCTATTTATTGCTATTGTTGCATTGATCCTTTGCTTGATATTCCATTCCTTTTCCTTGGTTGTATGTTCTTGGCATGAGTGTGTGTCTCGGGGTATCATGTGGTCCCGCACTAGCCGGGACAACGAGGGTGCCCTCTGCAGGGGTAACCGACCACCCCTAGTGATGTGTGTATCGGGTACCGGATTCGAGAGGTGTTGCGATGCCTCTCGATTTCACGCGCGCTAGTGTTGCGACATTGCCCGGGGAGATCTTGCGAGATCTTTGCCGTATTGTCGTGAAATAGACCACTCATGGGCCTCCTTTGAATCTTAGAACATGCAAATATCGATTGTTTATCTTTCGGTCTCTTTATCATGCATTTGAATTATTTACTTTCCAGCTTATTTCCTTTCCGCATGATACTTAGATCGCTTTTCTTGTTAAAATCATAAATTATCGTTACATTCTTCTTCGGTACTACTAGCAATTTTATTCGCTTACTCACCGTCTAGTTTGTGACGGTGGGTGCAGACAGAGTGGAGAGCAGCAAGGGCAAGGGGCTTTGCCTAGGTGATATACTTTGAGGAGTTGCAGGACATCTAAGAGACTTTATATTAGGTGATTATATGTGGTTTCATTGATGTGTATATCGTTTTATACTTATTGTGTTGGGATTATTGAACTTGGTATATCTTTTATGAGACCGGTATCATGTATATATGCCTATTGAATTGTACATGAATACCCGGGGTTTTCCACATTTATTGAATTCCTAATTTCCCTTTGATTGAGTTATTTCCCTTGTTTATAATTGTTTTAGTCTTCCGCTGTGTATTAATGCAATAACTCTTTCATAAACTACTGAATTGATTAAATTGAAGGCTGACTAGACTCGTCAGGTTACCAAGTGATGACTTGGGGCCTGCACGGGTCTAGGCCGGGCGTACCCAATTGCACGGAGAAATTGGGGCCGTCACAGATGCATCTATCAAAACCATGAAATATCTAAATGGTCCACAGTGCGGATGAATAGGTCCACATATGTCTCCCTGAATGCGTTCTAAGAAAATTGGGGATTCCACAACAATTTTACTTGGGGATGATTTAACTATCAATTTACCTTGAGAACAACTAGCACAATTATAATCACCAGCTGAAAATATTTGTGACTCCTTAAAGGATGTCCATGCGAATTATTAATTATTCTTCGCATCATTGATGATCCTGGATGACCAAGCCGGTCATGCCATAAAATGAATGTCTTTGGATCATTAATTTTCTTATTTAAGACGACATTCGTTTCGACATGCCTTATATGAGTAAAATATAATCCAGAGGATAAAGCTGGGAATTTTTCTAACACTTCTTTTTTCCCATTTGAAACCAATGTGACATAGAGAAATTCTCTATTATTTTCGTTCATGGTTTCAATGTGATATCCATTTTGTCGAATATCTTTAAAGCTGTGTAAATTTCTTCTGAATTTTTCAGAGTATAAGGCATTGTCAACATGAATTGTTGTTCCCCCAGGCAACATAATATTTGCTCTTCTAGAGCCATTAATCAAATTGGAGATGCCAGATATTGTTTGAACATTAGCATCAACTAAGTTCAAATTGGAGAAATATTCTCTATTTTTAAGAATTGTGTGCGTTGTAGCACAATCAGCAAGACACATATCGCTCTTATTTGGTTCATGACTTGAACACATGATTTGTTGATCCATCTGGACAAATAATGTTTGACAAATCAGAAAAAGAGTCATGATAATATTCATAATATTTTGCCTTTGATTTTAAAGGCATGGTAAAAGTCACAAAAATACTCGGGCATATATATGACAATATTTAGGCAAAATAGCCTTTCATATACGACTAAAAAAATGTCACAATTATGAGCGCTCATTGTCAATAATTATTTGCCCTTTGTAGTGGTGCACCACTTTTATTCCAAAATTTGGTGGAATTGTCAATACGACCTTTACTCGATATTTTCACCTTTTCCACGTCCATAAATTTATTGCGATCATGATCATTATATGCAACATATGCTTCTTAATTTGAAGCTGAACTAATTGGACGGGAGTGATATTATATTTATAATATCTCATCATTTTACTCAGCTACCATGAGACAAGAAATCAATCCTTAATATTTATTGGATTGACGTGCGCACTCGATATTTGTTGCAACAATAAATCGAGGCGAGCCACGTGACCTTCCTTTTTTGTGTCATCGGTCATATTTCCACATAGCCTCAACATAGAGGTAATTAAAATTGTGGAATTATAATTAATATTTGATCTGATTAAATTTTGTAGCATGAGACCCAAGTAGCTCATTTTGAGCTTTTTTTTGGAGCATTACCCTTTTGGTATGTATAACTCCATAAGGTGAAAATATATATAAAGTGAAATATTCACTTTTCAAATCTCCAAAGAGAAATTGACGAATGATTATGTATAACACATGACCTTGCATAGAATTATCATGACAAGAATTATAATAAGGTAACAAAAACAAACTATGGTTGAAAAGAATTTTGAAAATAAATTTAATATAAAAGAGTTTTCCCTTTTTTTATGTAAAAACATAACATATGATTAAATATATGTTCACAACTTGATTATTAGTATGCAAAATGTATTACTTGTATGAGTTGGTGGGACAACCTCCAGGTTGGGTGGTGAGACGAAGTCTACTTAAAACCATGCCTCCTCGAACGGGATAACCCGTCTCCCTTTCAATGTTTAGCTTTACCAGGGACAAGGCTTACCCACTATCAACTCAAACTCATAACACTATTTGCAATATAAAAAAATCAAGAATTGAGCATAATTAATCATTTGTAATATAGCGAGAAAACTAGTTATGTCACATATTGACTTTTGATTTCTGATGTAGAAGATCGTACAAGACGCAACTACAGAGCATACTTTCGCAATCGGTGACTTTATAATGGTATATGAATAAAGTATGCATATAGAAGTTATGCATGTAATAAAAGGAAACAACCATGGTAATTAGAAATAAATTGAACTTATTTAAATAACAAAAGTTATACCTTCTTAGCTTTTTTCCTTAACAAGCCTTCTTGAACTTCAAGATCTCCTTAATGCTAGAGCAAGCTCGTGCGATAACGTGTTGTAAAATAAATTGGAACTTGCTAAGAGCTAGATAAGGAAATAGAAGACTAAGAACTTCTACTACTACAAACTACTACTACAAAGGAGAAGAGAAGAAATGAGATAGTTGGAATGAGAAGTTTTCATTCAACTTTGGTGTGTTTTTACAATGAGGTTGACACCCTTTATATAGGCCCTTTGGTGATGATGATAAATGTACTTAGACAATGTTTACAAGTAATACATACATCACATGTCATACAACTCTTCACAAGCAACATTGACAATACATGGAATAATGAGTACATATGATATGGATACAAGTAAGGGCCATGCTTGATGGTACCACTCAATGTAAGAGCCATGCTTGACAATGATTAGTCATACAAAATCTTGATCAATTGTTCATCCATATCATAACAAAAACAATCCAAACTTTATACAATTTCTCCTAAACCTTTTTTAGGAGTTTCTCATGAATTATAAACTTAACAAAAATTTCATTTTTAAGATTTATTAAGATTACAAATTTTTTTTTGTATACGTGTGTATTCAGGTGAGTCTGACTATTCCCACAAGATCCTTTTACAATTGGCCTAAGTGTACTGCATTGGTTTGGACAATCTTCATGAAGTATGATCAAACCTGAGACAATGTGTCTGGCGTATGCAATCTCAAACTCGTCCTTATTGTTGGACCAACCCGTCTGGGTTATAAAATAGTTACAAATATTGTGAAGAAAATATAAAGATTACTAACAAATGATTGTATTGTAACAAAAAAAATACTATAAATGAGGGTAATGCGACTATATGTTGCTATATAACTTCAACAACACCTTCATATTTGCTCTATGACATGCAATTTGGGCAGGGATCAACTCTTAGATTTGTGGTGAAGAAAATATTGAAATGCAAACTTTAGTCCGATTTGTATGGAGGTAAATTTTAGGTACCAATCTGTGACGGCCCCGAATTCCACAACCCTAGAATCGGGCGCCGCCCGGCCTGGACCCGTGCGAACCCCCGAGCCAATCCCGACGAGTCGCGACGGATCGCACGGGGCCGGTGAGCCTATCATTACCATTCAATCGTTTATTAATCATTTGAGAGTGAAGTCAATTAATTAGCGAGTTATCAAAGTAATAAGCGGAAGCAATTAATCTCAACTAATAAATCAACTTCGAAAGCTCTAAGTTAGGACAAAAACCTAGGGTGTGGGAACCCCGTATACTATATATATATATACCATGTAAAGCAAGGAGAGAATCATCTAAGTCATAATGTCCAAAAAGATCTCTCAACCCATAACCCCATGTATAAAAAAAAAACAACATAAGTAGCTAATACACCAAAAAATGTTACCTATATCAGCAGAGGAGGGCCGCTCAAAGTATATCACCTAACTGCACGGCCTTTCCTTTCTTTGATCGGATCTGCACTCGGTCAAACACAAGAATGACGAGTCCAGGTAAGTAACGCTAAGCAGGAACAACAATAAGTACAGTATTTCGAATTTAAATAAATGAGCAGTCAATTCATGCAGATAAAAAGAAAAGGACAAGGAGCGCATGAATATATAAAGACTGTGAATATATAAATAAGCAATCGAAATTGAGTGTCCCGGAATACAAGGGAAAGGCACAAGTGGTCCCGACCAATTAAAGTCGTTAGGCCGAGGACAAAATCTCCTCAAAGGCTAGGAGTCGAGGACAAAATCTCCTCTAAGACCCCTACGCGAGTGCAGAGTCCCCAACAATCTGGTGGAGAACTCTCACCCCGTACATGTAATTACAACTAATCACGTATCCCCAGCCGTAAACTCCGGTATAATACACCGCGAGCCCGGAATTTTGCAAGGATCACGCTTGACACACTTGCCTTGGGACAACTCAAAAGGAATGGAATGACAAGATAGTATTGAAACAATGTCAATAAATAATTAAAAGCTCAAGAAATACTGTGGTGTTCCTCACTGGTTTACTTACCTCGATCCAAGCTAATTCGCGCTAACACGGACTCCGAAACGCCCCTTACGGTCCCCGTGTGTACAATAATCCCGATAATGCAATTTATATTAATTTCCTTAATTTCCTATGATTTTTCCAAATTTCTAGCTATTTTTGCCAAATTTCACGTTTTCTAAGGTAAAAACCTCGACATAACGTCTCGCAAAAATCCCGAATATTTTACTTTTCGTAGAAATTCTCAAATTTCTCTTTATTTGATGAAAATATAATTTTTTGGAATTTTCTAAAATTTTTCCTGAATTTTTCCTATTTTTTTGGAATTTATTTCAATTAAAATCAATTTTAATATATTTAATCAAAATAAATAATTTTTATTAATATAATATATAGGTGGGTCGCGGGCGGGTCTGGATCAAACCGGTTTGGTCACCTTGTCAAACCCGGTCGAGTTTCGGGTCGGGTCACCTTGACCCGCCCGGTTTCTTTCTTCTTCGTTGTTCTTTGTTTCTTTGGAAAATCCAAAGAAAACACAAGCGCCATCATCCTTTTTTTTTTTTTTTTTTTACAACAACAACAACAACAACAATACAACAATTAACACACACTTCACCATCATCATCACCACCATTTTCACCATTCAAATCCACAATCCCCTAAACGACAACTTCGACAAAAATCTCGAAATCGACCACAACTACACACCAACAACGAAATCAATCCTTACCTGAATCTCGCCTTGACGTCGCGTCCACGGTCTCCGCGAACCGCCGCCCTCCTCTCCTTAGTTTCTCCTTCTCTTGATCGATTCCTCTCCTTCCAATTTTTTTTTTCTTGATCGAAAATAGGGGACGGTGGCGTGTTGTTATTTTGGGTATTTTGGTCAAATGACCAAAATACCCCTCACCCTTAACTAAGCTCTTTACAAGTTTAATGCCCTTTTTGGTCACTTCGCAGTCAACTCCACCAACTTTAATGACTCTAATAGGTGACTCTTGGTTGACTTTTGGTCTTTTGATCTCATCCATTTCACACAACACTCAAAGTTTCCCTCGGTATTCTCGCACCCAACTCATAATACTAACTTTGTTCGTCGCGTCACCACAGACATACCGACGTAACAAACGGACTTTAAAACCTTTTAATTATTATTTATTTAATATTTTTGTCAGTGTTTCTAATTAAATTTGTTCCCCGGACTACTAACGCTCGTACACGCCTTTACCGGTTAAAAATCTTAAAATTACACAAATGAAATATAATATAATACAACTATCATACAAAACTAACATACCTCGGAGTCGACGTCCGAGAATTGATGATTGTACCACGGCGTGGGCCACGTATCACCTGTTTTGACACGTGGCACAAGTTAAATTTTTAGGATCTTTACACAATTCAAGTGTTTGGTGGCAATAGTTTGGTACAAGGTTAAGGTGTTTCGAAAATATTTTAGAGAACAACCACAAATGCAATAACAAAGTTTTATATTGAACTAGTGCCGTAGATCAAACTCTTCTACATCATTGGATCAAAAGCGAAGCGATTCATGTTTTCATGATTCATATAACAATTCTATGTGTTTTTAGTCAAAAAAAAAAAAAAAAAACAAAAATAAATTAAGAAGGAAGAAATAAATTGTTTTGCCATCAAATCACTCGCCTAACTAATTAGGCGACCAAAAGGGTATACTATGGTGTTTGAAAGTGCAAGATCATAGATTCAAGTATTGTTGGAGGTAATGTTAAAAAAAAAAAAAAATCACTAGCATGAAGTGTTGCCATATCTTTATCTTACAAGTGATACCGGTAACATATGGAGTAGTAAATAATGTTGGTAATGTTAGGCCGTTAATTGGCAGCCAACGCCATCGAGCATACACCATTACACCTCAAGAAGCACTAATCACATGGGCCCCACTCGCAAACACCTGGCGACACCGCTCCATTCAAACTCCACTCCCCATCAAACAAAACACACCACCTTCACAGCTGCAATAGCCGCTGCTGTGCGAGCAATGCCACTGAACATGTGAACTCTGAATTGTTGTCAATGTCGTCATCATCCACTACGAGGCCTCTTCGCGCGCACTACAAGCCAGGCTCCGCCACGCCGGAGGAAGACTCCACCGAGATGGCACGAGCCGCCGCGGCCGCGAGTGGGCTCAGGAAGAAGGGGGTTTGGGTCCGGACGTGGCTCCTCCTGGACTCCACTGGCCAGGCCCAATTAATCGAAGCCGGGAAGTACAGCATCATGCGCAGGACAGGCCTTCCAGCGCGGGACCTCCGAATCCTGGACCCTCTACTGTCCTACCCATCGACGGTTCTGGGCAGAGAGAAGGCCATCGTCATCAATCTCGAGCACATCAAGTCCATCATCACTGCTCAAGAGGTACTCCTTCTCAATTCCAGAGACCCCTCTGTCTCGCCCTTCGTTGAGGAGCTCCAGCGCCGGATATCGCACCTTCACCACGCCAGGAGAACATCCCAGGTTTGATTTGAGTCCTTTTTGGGTAATTGATGTGTTTTTTGGTTTTTTGGCATTGTTTGTGGTGATGGGTAGTTGACAAGTTTGGATTTTGTGAAGGAATTTGATGTGGTTCAGTGGATTGGTGTGTTGTTTATTATGATGGGTAGTTGACAAGGTGTGATCTTGTGAAAGGTTTTGATAAGGGTTAGTGGATTGATGTGTTGTTTGTGATGATGGGTGGTTGACAAGTTGTGATTTTGTGAAGGAATTTGATGGGGATCATCAATTGATGAGTCCTGGTGGAGGCGAGGATTGTAGCGGAGGCGAGGGGCCGAGGGTTCTACCATTTGAGTTCGTGGCGTTGGAGGCTTGTCTTGAGGCAGCTTGTAGTTCTTTGGACACTGAAGTGAGGGAGATTGTTGAGTTGGATCTTGGATTGGTGTTGGTTTTTTGATGTATTGTATTGTTGTTGGTGGCTAATGCATTGTTGGATTTGGGGAATTTTAGGCCAAAACATTGGAGCAAGAAGCGCATCCAGCTCTTGATAAGCTGACTTCAAAGATTAGCACACTTAATCTTGAGCGGGTTCGGCAGATTAAGAGCAGATTAGTTGCGATCACTGGTCGAGTTCAGAAGGTTTGCTGATGTTTTTCGTCTTTCTTTTATACTTGTGTGGTGTTTTTGCTGGAGTACTAGGCCTTTAACCATTTATAGTAATCTGGCATCTTGAATTGGAGCATCTTCACCCACTCATCAACGTTCTTTAGTGTTAATTTAGTGGTATGTAAGCAGTCGCACAAGATATTTTTATCGAATTGAGTTGAATTCATGTTATGTTAGTGGAGATTTATGTGTTTGCATTAATAAGGTAGATTAATTAAGGGACAAATACAATGGAGAAATTGGAAGTTTGCGACGAAAACATGTATTTGACTCTTTGTTAAACGAAAGGGGAAAGTTCTTTTTTTTCCTCTTCTAGTCTTGGGACTGCTATTTCAACTTCTCAGAAGGTTTGAATAAGAAACTTGATGTCTGTTTGAATTTAATAATGTGTATGTATGAATGCGTGAAAATTTGAAGACAATGTTCTCGAATATTTAAGGCTTTTGCAATGTGATGTGTGTGATTCATGATCCAAGTCCTCAATCCACAATCCACTTATATATAGAATGAAAAAATAACTTTTATGTGTATCTTAAGGGCATCAAAGTGTCAATAGAACGTATTGGTGGTCCGCTGAAGTGTTGGCTTGGAAAATTTCAATCTTTGGAGGCCAACTTGGTCTTCAATTACTATTAAATAGCATTTGTAACTAAGTAGTGAAGGAAACCAGCCAAATATGGATTGTTTACTTAATTACACATTCTAACCACACTAACTCCTGGACATCTTTTTACGTGCTCACTGTTCCCATCCGTTAAACGTTGATGATCTGTCTACAAATTTCTACACTAGGTTAGAGATGAACTTGAACACCTTCTGGATGATGACGAGGATATGGCTGAGATGTACCTAACAGAGAAGATGCAGCAACATCTTGATCAGTCTTCTTCTTTTTCTTCTTTTAATGGCAGAGAGGACATGGATGACGGGATGCTTCAAGCAGAGGTGGATGATAGGTACTGCTATTCTTCAGCTAGCACTTCATTCTTAAGACTCATTTTTCGTTTCCTGACGAAGCGATAGCGAATCATTTGACATTTTATCTTCTCATTATGCGTTATGGATTTTTAGGTTGCCCACTGAAACTTCCTCGGAGGCGAATGACGTTTCCAACACTTACGAAGGTGATCCAGAGAATTTTGTTATTCAGGAACATTTGTTGGGCATGCATAATGTAGTTGGTAGAGACAGCCATGGGACTCGTACTAGTACTACACATAGCGCCATCAGCAAGCTCCTGGATGTAGAGGAGCTGGAAATGCTCTTGGAGGCATACTTTGTGCAGATAGATGGCACATTGAACAAACTGTCTACAGTATGTGAAAAACCTTACAATCTAAATTTTACGAAGCATTACTTTTATGTTTTGCATGGTTATGTGGTTTTCTTTTATATCTTTTAGCTTGCTTCATATATATGTGAGGAAAATGATAATTGATGGATTGAGTCCTCTTCAGATATATGATTTAAGTATTTAACCTTTCGACCTTAGAAGTCATAAATTCGCCACGCTGCAGAACATCAACGCTGTGTGCGAACCTTTTATTCCAGATCTTCAAAAGAAAAACATTGAACATTCTAAACATCAAAACTGTATCTATTATTTTGTTATTCAATCATGTCAAATTTTATAGGCATTTTTTTTTTTTTTTTGAAAACAAATTTTTTAGGCATTTGGGTATTCCTTTGTTGGGGCAACCCGTGCCTGTATCCGCGGGTCTGTAGGTCTCACTAGTACCGATGTTGTCCCCACATTGGCCACCATCAACTCACAGGTGTGAGGTCTTACTCCAAAAGGCCTCGGTACTATTTGGGTACTTCTTTATGACACTTAATCGATGTGGGGTGGGACTATATTTCAGTCCAAACATTCCCAACACCCTCAAAGTAACTAATATAGATCGTTGAAGAGCATTCCTGAATTTGAATATTTTAGTTTGCTTCCTTGGTGGCATGTTTTTCTCATGAAACTAAATCAGATAGTTTTGAGTTTATTAAGTATTGGTTGTGTATGCAAGTATATATATCTGTGTTTGTTAAAACTCAATATTTCTTGTGTTGTGATGAAGCTGAGGGAGTATGTTGATGACACAGAGGACTACATCAATATTATGTTGGACGACAAGCAGAATCATCTCCTGCAAATGGGAGTCATGTTGACGACAGCGACACTGGTGATGAGTGCATATGTTGTTGTTTGTGGTATATTTGGGATGAATGTCACAATAGAGTTATTTGATAAACAGAAATCTGGAATGCGGGAATTTTTGTGGACTGTAGGAGGCAGTGCCACAGGTACTGTATTTCTTTATGTAATTGCCATTGCTTGGTGTAAGCATAAGCGCCTGCTGGAGTAAGTTGATATGCACAGTCCTGGTTGTTCAAGTTCATTGTCTTACATATGCGTCCGAACAATTGTATTATTTTGATAGTTTTATACATACTGCTTAGCTAATGTTCGTGACGGTTTCCAATTCTCTTGTATGGCTGAATTCTGTCACATTGCTTCTGAAACCAAAATCAAAATCAAAATCAATTCAAAACTGCTTATTGTGTTTCAATTTGCACTAAATGTTCATTTAGTAAGGAATTTTATTTCACTAGTAGAAGCAACTTAAGTTTCTTTTCTCACAAATTAATACCATAGTTTTACTCCAGTAATTTGTTGGATTGTGTGAAAGAAATTTCCTGTAACAATGTGTCAAACGCAACATAGATGCTGTAAAACCTAGAACTTTGACTCCATGTATCTGTGCTATCTGATTTTTTGTATATGGTGGCCATTTTATTTTAGGACAGTGATACATTTTTCTGTAGCTGAATAATGATATTATCGACTGTACTTAAGTTTGCATTATAATTGCATTTGCTGTAATTGCAAAAAATTGAAGTCTTGTGTATGCTCCCCATAGGTAATGGTCAATTTATCTATGCAACAATAAGTTGTATTGTAATTTGAAATGCTTTACATGAGTAGTTCTGGAATAGAGAAAAACTTCCAAGCCATCCATGTATATGGAAAGAAAATATGTGGTCCTGATGAAGTGAAGGGGAGAGCAGAATAGAAAGAGATATATGGGTACAACAACTGAAGGGTACTGAAGAAAGAATGGCATTCGCTTTGGCTAATGTTGCAGTGAATAAGGTGACGGCAATCTCTGCAGGAGAACGACAGAAGAGAACAGTCGTGATCAGTTCGGTTCTCGGAAAGTCCCATTTGAGAAGAAGAGGTTTTCTTTTATCAGTTTCACTAGCTTTGTCCGTGTCTTCATCTTCCCAGAATGATTCAAAAACTGCTCTTATGCAAAGTAATGGTCTTTGACTTTGTGCTCATATTCATTTGCAGTCTTTTTACAATACTTAATTTCCTCACTTGGTATGGAATTATCTGTCAGAGTACTTGAAGAAATCGGAGGAGAACAAGGCCAAGAATGACAAAGAAGTAAGTTGAGATAGTTTGGTCTCCAGTAGGTGCATGAGATTGCGTTATAGTTACTGAAGTGTTATCTTTTTCTTTTCTTTTTTTCTGCAGAGACTGCAGGGTTATTACAAGCGCAACTACAAGGATTACTTCGAATTCATCGAGGGATCAATCAAGGCGAAGACAGAGCTGTCTGAATCAGAGAAGGGTATTCTTGATTGGCTTCAGTCGAACAAATAGCTCATCATTTAGAACATATTTCTATTTTTATTGAATATTGGATTGAAAGGGTCAGGACTATTGCCCACCCCTCGTTCCTTATCTTCATCTAACTAGTAACTTTTTTCTAGAGTTTTCTGATCTGAAATGCAAAATGGAAGTAATTTGGTCGCTTTGTAACCAAATTGCCCTCAAACTAACTGAACCACGATTTTTTTTTTTTTTTTTTACCTTACCTTGTTTTGCCATGTATGAGTACTATTCTAAAATTTGAAAGTTATTTTACTTCAATTCACTCTGGAATTGCTCGATAATGCAATGAAGCAGGAGTTATTTTGTTTTTGTTTGTCTAAATGACATGTAGAAAAAAAAAATGCATTGCAATTACAGTATACTGATTCAAGATGATTGATCTCATGAACCCATTTTTTTTCTCTTTAGCGACAGTGAATAACACTATGTCGGCCAAAAAACAGATATGAATAAAAACAACTCTAATGTACTCTCACACATTTAAAGAGTGTCAGGACCAAGGCCGGTTTCAAAAATAGTCATATTTTCTTGTTCTTGTGTGTGTGATTCGACTCAACTGACTACTCCAGGTTCAAGCCGGTTTGGCCAACTAAAGGATAAGACCCTCTTTATATATATATTTTTTTTGACAAGTGATGCCTTTTAGAATTGAAGCTTTTGTTGTTTTTTGTTTTTTTTTTTTTTTTTGTTAACCATATAAAGGGACTTCAATCCTTGTCTATTGTTTTGTTTTCATTTTTAACTTATTTCTCCTATAAGACACCCCAAAGTTACATTGGGGTGACGTGGCATGCGGGCCCCTTGTAAGAATAGGTGTGAGCAAATAGTTCTCCGCACATAACATGTGAGGTATATATCTAGGGGTACATGGATTGAATCTGACCCAATTTAAGGTAAAATCGTAACTCTATCTAATTATTGCAGATTGAAAATTTTCAATTCGATTCAACTCATTTAATTTGTCAAATCAGTTCAATCCAATTAATAAAATACGGATTGAATCAAATCAAGTTCGAGTATTGTCATCATATTATTTTCTCATAATTGAGAATATACACTTTAGTTTTTTTTTTTAAGAAGAATATGCACTTTGGTTAATAACAATTCCCCGACCTCAAATAAACATAATATTCAAATATGCATTAATAAACTTTGATTAAACAACACAAAACAAAGTGCATGCACTTTAGTATTTTTGATTGATCAACTTAATACAAAAAGTTGGACTTCAAAAACTAAGTAATACAATGAAGAAGAAGATCAAATAATGGATAGTTGGTGGGTCTTAGTTTTCATTAGTTTTTCTCTTTAAACCATCGATACGAATCTTGAGATCTATAAACTAGAAGTAACGATAAGATTATATGATTCTAAATGTAAAATATGTAAGTCGATTCGATTAATGTGGCCTGAAATTTTTGCAATTCAATCCAATCCAACTAGTAATAGAATCCGATTCGATTTGCAATAATTAGATCGAATTGAATTGAATTGAATTTGGGTACGCCTCTTTGTGTATCCCAAGGTACGTAGGGATGACTCTCAAGTATAGGGCCGGTCCCGGCATTTTTGGAGCCTGGGGAAAAACCTAAAAACCTTAAAATGAAGCATTCAATGATAGTTTTTTTTACCTTATACAACTATTATACTTTAAAACATACCATAAAACCTCTTCTATCTTCCTTTCTCTGGATTTGAGGTTGACAATCTATCTTTTTTTTTCCCTGTATCTGAGGCCGACAATCAAACTTGTAAGAATCTATATGCTTATCATTGATTCACCAATAAGTTGGAAAAAGGGCTAGAAGAATGAGGAGAGTATATGAGGGGTGAGAAACAAGAAATTAGAGGAAGTCGAAATGGCGTATCTTACTTGCAAGATTACATAAATAAAGTGACATTTTTACACGAGTGGAGAGTTATCTCACAATTTTTTAAATAAATTGGATTTTTTTTTTATGTGAGAAGACCCCTTTTTTTGTTTGAAACGTGTAAGAAGAGCTTTATACCTCAAGTTTTATGTTACAACATTGAGACCTTCGCTTTCCTTTTTATTTTTTTTTTTCTTTTTTTTAACAAATACGTGAGCCTTATTAAACTTATATACCCAAGTTAATTAATATATGGACAAGGGGGCTTTTCTTTTGGATGGAGTCTAGAGCGGTCGCTCTTCTTGCCCCCACCCCCAGCATGTCCTTGCTCAAGTACGTGGGTCTGGATGTCACGTTACATGATGTGACTTTGAGATGTCATTAAAGCAATTTCCTTTTTTGATTGACTTCTATAATAGAACACACGAACTCCTTTAGCTTGTTTTTTAGTAAGTAATACCTTATCTATCTCATCAAATATTATTTGACAAAAAAAAATGAAGTTATATACATTAAAATTTAACTTAAGAAAAATGACTTGATTCACTAACCACAAATGCATAAACAACAAAGATCAAGAATTGTAAATAGAAACCAAAATATATTTGATGAGATGGATGTGACATCAATTGATAAAAAGAAAGTTTGGGGGAAGTTGTCAAAAAAAACAAAAAAATTGCAAATGGATGTTCCCAGATTATGTGTTGACAGCACGCAGACAATCTGACATTAAAAAAAATGGAAAAAAGAAAAACTCTTTTCACTGGGCCGAGGCCATGAAGAATTAATTGGGCTTAAAAGAAAAAAATCCCAGCCCGGCCCGACCTAAATACTGAATTGATATTCGTCATCAAGTATTGAAACCCTAATAATGGTTGACGACCCGCCGGGTCTTCACTCAGCGATTTGAACCAGGACGCGCGAGCAGTCCTATTCCCCGAAGAGCCCTAACTAAAAGTCTAAAACCCTCCCTCACTCCGCCCGCCGCTAACAGCCTCGACCTAGACCTAGACCTAGACCTAGACCTCGCTCTGGTAATGGTGATGAATTGAAGAAGACAAGACTCTAGGGTTTCGGCTGATCCTCCTCTCATGAAGATGATGACCCAGCTTCACAGAATCAGCTCCGTCGATTGGAAGCCCTCGCCCATTCTCGCCCTAGCCACCAGCCTCGACGGCGCCCAGGTCGCCGCCGCTCGCGAGGACGGCTCTTTGGAGATTTGGCTCGTCTCTCCGGGCTCCGTCGGATGGCACTGTCAACTGGTTTTTTTTTTTTGATTTGGTCAAGCTATTCGATTTCATTTCTGTTGTTGATGATCGGATTGTTTGTTTTGTTGAGTAGACGATCCATGGGGACCCTAATTCAAGAGTTTCTTCGTTGGTCTATTGCCGGTCGACTTCCAAGGGGGTTTTGCCCGGTCGGTTGTTCTCCTCTAGTATTGACGGCTCGGTATCCGAATGGGACCTTTTCAATTTGAAGCAGAAGGTATGATTAATGAATGATAAATTTGGCTTCTTTGCATTTGCTAGAATGTGTTTGGAAAGGTTTGGAGTGTTTTTTGAGTTTCTTCCTACGTTATATTGGTGTTCTATCTATGCAGTTGGAGAACGTTTCCGCGATCAAAACTTATTGTCCAATCTTGCCCTATCTTATTTGAATGGGAAAAGTGTGATCTTTGTTGAAAATGTTTTTAGGGCATTGGAAAAATTGCATCTTTGCAATCCTGATTTTTCTTCATTACTAATTACAACGTAATTGGACTAAATCGAGCACAATGGAAGAGTTTGATCCATGTAGCCAACACCAACTACTTTGGGATTGAGGCTATGTTGTTGTTCTTGTAAATACAATGTAAAGGTTACAAGTTATTGCGACGATGTAATCTTGATTGAAGGGTTTGATACTTCACTGGATCACTTATTACCTTCTTTGCCTTTTCAATTCATCAGCAAGTTAAGAAAGAATGGAAATGGAATGGTTTTTTGATTGCTCTTTTTTGTTTCTCCATGTGGTGCATTGTGTTTAGTCTGGTTAATTTTAATTTACTACCTTGTTTTTTTTTTCTTTCTTTTCTCGATCTGGGCACCTTTTTCATGTTCTGCTTGAATAGCTTGCTAAAATACTGTTTGTATTGTTTCTTTTTTCATTGCAGATTGTACTAGATTCAATAGGGGTATCAATCTGGCAGATGGCTGCTGAACCTCTTCAGGAATCTGTTCATTCTGCAGGAAATAATTCACATAATTATTGCAATGGAAATGCGAATGACAAAAGTAGAGTTTCTGACGATGACGATGATGAAACAAGTGAAAGTGATGATGACGATGAATCTACCGAATTACACATGCGGCCAATTTGTGAAAATCAACGTGTAGCCATTGGCTGTGATGATGGATGTGTACGACTATACGCTGTTTCTGATTCAGATAGATTAACCTACAATAGATCACTTCCTAGGGTCAGTGGTGAGATTCCTACCCTAACACTCTTGAGAAGATTCCGTTACTTTTTTCTTTTAAAGTTTTTAGTACTCAGAATTCTTCTTTTTCGTTATAATTAGCGTTCTCAGTGATGCAATTTTTTATATTGGGAAGCAGGTCGTATTTTAAGTGTTGCATGGAGTGTTGATGCCAGCATAATATTTTCTGGGAGTAGTGATGGGTATGTTCGTTCTAACAAAATCTCAACGTGCTCAGAGTGTTTTCCATTTTGTTGGACTTTAAGCTTTATTTATTTATATATTCCTTTATTTTCTTTTATTTTTTTCTTTTTGAAGTTTTTTTTATCCTCACCCCCAGATTTTGCATGACATTCTTTATCTCACATGAGGCTACTGGTATTTTCAGGATGATTAGATGCTGGGATGTTAACCTGGCTCAAGAGAAGTACAGAATAACAGTTGGGCACGGAAGCCTGAATGTTGGCGTTGAAATTTGTGTATGGTCGCTGCTATTCCTGAGGTAAATTGAATTCTATTGGCATGATTATGACTCCTTTCTTTTATGTTTTGCTTGGGGTCTATGCTATTTTCTAAGCTTCCCTCTAAAGTCAAATTCTTTTAGGTCTGGGACTCTTGTGAGTGCAGATAGCAGTGGTACGGTTCAGTTTTGGGACAGTCTGCATGGAACTCTTTTGCAGTCTCATTCTTGCCACAAAGGAGATGTTAATGCTTTAGCGGCAGGTCCAAGTCATAACAGGGTGTTTTCTGCTGGCTCTGATGGGCAGGTATGGTAAAATGCAAGAACAATTTGAACCATTTTAATCCATGGGAACATGCATATGCACACTTCACAGTATAAAATGTGGCTGCTCGGAAGTTTTAATGACGAATTGTGGGAGTCTGTTTCAGCTATGGCGAGCTTGTTTGTCATATATGCTTGCATACACTTATGAATTACATGCATCTAAGTGCATACTTTCATGCAAGTTTAAGAAGCCTTTTTGTTACTTTATTTTATTGATAACCATGGGTGTCCAAACTGTTTTTGCTACTTGATAGAGGCTGATATGGTAATATTGTAGAAGCTCAAAAGGTGTTGCATTTTTAGCTGATTTTACAAGTCTCTAGGTATATCTTACTAGGTCGAGTTTCTGTCTTTTTAGGTTATTCTTTATAAGCTAAGTGAAACGACTGGAAGGGATGATGGAAAGTCATCAACAGAAGTGTTTAAGAAGTGGGTCTATGTTGGTTATCATAGAGCTCACACTCATGATATCAGGGCATTGACGATGACAGTGCCTATTAGCAAAGAAGGTTTACCTAAAACTAATACTAGATTGTTATATGTCTTAAGTTATTATGACATTATTTATTTATGTTTATAATCTTATTTGATAGGTCCAATGCTCAGTGATAGGGTGAAGAGAAAACGTGGAAGGGAGAAACCTGTAGATTTTAGCTATCATAAGTGGGCTCATTTGGCAGTTCCCATGCTTATTTCAGCTGGTGATGACACAAAGCTTTTTGCTTATTCAGCACAAGAGTTCACTAAATTTTCACCCCATGACATATGCCCTGCTCCACAAAGGCTTCCCATTCAATTAGCACTTGGTACATTGTCCTGTGGCTCTCCTTTGGTGTTAGTACAGGGTTCTACCTTTCTGGATGTTTTAAAGGTTCATGCGAAGGGTGTTTCTGCCCCTGAAAGACGACATGGGAAGAATCCAAGCTCACAATTGATTGCTCATATTAAGAGCAAGGTATCCAGAAGGATTGTTTGCAGTACTGTCTCTCATGCGGGGACACTATTTGCATACTCGGACCAGGTGAAACCCGGTCTTTTTGAGTTGAAGTCTTCCAAAGTTGGGAAGATCACACTGGGTGTCAAGAAGAAGGAATTACCTCGGAAACTACCATTTGCCCATTCTATGGTTTTCGGTATCGATTCATCTCAGTTAATTATGGCAGGCCACGACAGAAAGATATACGTGAGTTTTTTCTTGTCCATTACAACGTCTTTATCTTTGCAATGGATCTTCTCTTCTTTAGGGAACTCATATGATGCAAAGTCTTCAATATTTTACTCTTCTGTGAACAATTTACACCCTTGATTAAGTAGGGAAGTTTAAGTACTCTAATGTTGTATTTAGATTGTGTCTAATTGCTTTGTCCCTAGGGACTAAGAGAGTTTAGAAAGACATTCCAATTGGTGTTATTAGAACCATGTGGTTAATTTACCTCCCTATAAGCTAGAAATAATATACATAATATTTAGAGTTATTCATATAAATTTATTTGAACCTATGAATTGTAGTTTGAGTGATCAGGTTAAATGCTTTTTAAGCCAATCCATATATATATATATATATATATATTATTTTCTTGGTCTCTTGATGTCTTTCCAATGGAATCATGGGAGGATTTTTTGTTTGACATATATGAAGATTTTGAAAGCATTCATCTATTTGTTGTAGTTATTTCTTATGTGTTGGTTGTTCTGTTTTATAGGTTGTGGATGTGGACCGTGCAGAACTGGCATGCACGTTCATACCTCGCAGGAAGGAGGACAATAGTTTGCAACCTGATGAGCCTCCCATCACTAAATTGTTTACCAGTTCAGATGGACAGTGGTTAGCTGCTGTCAATTGCTTTGGTGATATTTATATTTTCAATCTGGAGGTTCAAAGGTACGGAGTTGATTTATAACTGATGCTAGTGAATTCTAGAATCTGAATATTCATGTATTATTGTTGAATAAATAAAATCTCTAAACAATCAACATTGATCATTGCACTATGAACTTGATTCCTTGCTCGTGTTGAATGTTCTTTTTCTATCTATCATTTTAGTTACCATGATCTCATGCATTCATTATCTTGTTGTGGCCTGAGCAATTCTTTTGTAAGTCTAGTGCTTTTATTTCATTTTACAGTTTGTGAGGATCTATGTATGGGAAATAGTTTATGCTTAACATTTTTAGGCACTTTTTCTTGTCGTTCACTATTCCTACTCCTACATTCCTATTGCTCATTTCTCAAATCTTCTTGGTTTGATGATCAAATGGTTAAAGCATAGAAACTCACTTGTGAACATATATTGATCCTTGAAAATTCAATGTTTTAAATTCGTAAGTTATTATTAATTATTTTGAGATTCATGTCTGTAAATGTTTGATTTTGTAGGCTACAAGCCTACAACACTCATGGTTAATATGATAGATGATGGACAATTTTGTCTTGAAATGATAAAATGACCCACTTTCAACGCACACCCTTGTCTTTTAGCCGTTTATGGCTCTTTCTTGTCTCCCCAAGCATAGGCCCCATATTTGACAAAACACGATAAACAGCTAAAAGACAAAGGTGTGCGCCCAAAGTGCATTGAAAGCGGGTCATTTTTATCATTTTCCTTAACAAAAATTGTAGCTATTGTTAGAAATTTGGATGCCAAATCTAGTATCTGCCTATCTGGCATATGATGTTAAGTGAAAGACCTCTTATCTTGTTTGAACTCAATAGTATGTATATAATTTGGTCGTTAAGTCCATTGGTGCTGGTGGCATGTTTAGTGATTTATTTATGGACTAGTCATGCTTTCCTTTGTGATAAGCTCAAATGGTGGAAAATGAAAATTTCCTTTACACAGTCTTGGGGACTGATCCAAAAAATATAATCTCATTTGCATAAATATCTCTCTTAAGCACCAAAAAAAGGATAATAACTAGTAGATATTTAATTGGATATTATGTGGTTGGCCTTTGTCTAAAGTACCTTTGTGTTTACTTTTGCACTATTCCATTGTCGATGAGTTGGTTGTTATTTGTGGTGATGTTTCGCATAGTGTTGGTTAGATGTTAGGATAACGTTGTCCCCTTAAGCTGACTATCAGGGGTGAAGTGATTTTTTGTGTACTAGTCATTGAGGAGGACGGTTGCATTATGACTTATGAGAGAGTGCATGAAGGTTTGAAAAAGTAGGCCCAATTTACAAGAACCTACTTGATTGGACAAGATAGACATAGGAAAGAACGTGTACGTTTTTTGGGGCATGGTGTTGGCATTCCAAAGATAGGATATTTGAATGCTGAACATCTAAATTTGATTAATGGAGCCATCGAAAGTTCTGGTCACTTGGTCTAGGTCCTCCTCTGCATAGATGTGAAGTTCTATCTAGAAGTATCCTGGCATTAACTTTTTCCTTGGCAAGAAATAAAAAGGAAGTTTCTTGACAGTTGGATGTAATTGTGATATTTTGTCAGTTGCTGTCCGTTTCTAAATGAAAATTAGCAGCCATTCATAGTTTTCAGTTGATATGAAAACCTAATGCTTGTTCTCATGTTTTCACGCTTTTTTCTTTCCACTTTTTCCCCATAAGGAAACATGAGATTAAATGCAGTTTAAATCGGACATGGTGTACTGCTGTTGCGGTTTGATTCATAAGTTTTCTGAATGCTTGGATGAACTGGAGTGAGCCATGTTTGTTGGATTCTGTTAATAAGACAAATGTACAGAGCTTGGAACTTGTTACATTGGTGATGGATGTGCTGCAATTTCTTGTACATGATGTGCTTTAATTTGTTAGTGCCCTACTCTGGAAATTGTCTTGTATATTGATAGGAAAATGATAATCTAACACACTTTGGACGCACACTTTGTTTTTTAGCCATTTATAGTGTTTTGTCATATGTGGGGCTCACGCTTGGGAAGACAAGAAAGAGCCATAAATGGCTAAAAAACAAAAGTGTGCACCCAAAGTTTGTTAGATTATCATCCTCCATATTGATATGCTTGTACACAGTGCATGGTGTTTGACTTGATTAGTTAATTATTTGAAACACAGGCAGCACTGGTTTATATCAAGACTGGACGGGGCTTCTGTCACTGCTGGCGGTTTTCCTCCATGTAATAGCAATATCTTGATCTTCACAACGTCTTCAAACCAAGTATATGTATTTGATGTGGAGGCAAAGCAACTGGGAGAATGGTCCAGGCGAAACATGCGTCTTCTTCCAAGGAGGTTTTTGGAGTTCCCAGGAGAAGTTGTTGGGCTTTCCTTTCCACCTTCAAGTTCAACTTCTGTTGTTATCTACAGTGCCAGGTGTGCTCTCCTGTCCTTTCACTTGAAAATATTTCAAGGCTAGTGTTATAAGTACAGTTTTGAGTCAGGATTAACTTCAAAAGAAATTTCTTTCCGGGGAAGTGACATTTTCTTGGAAACATGTAGTTAACAAAATTTAATTTCCATTTGACTTTTCTTTTAACATATAGATAGAATAAAAAATACAAAAATTCAAAGAAAGTAGGAATAACACCAATTTACACAAAAATTAGGGAAGGCGAGGTGGACTTGTTAGTCTTGTCTACAAGAATGTATGTGATTTGTACAAATCTATTCTCTTGGTCTCTATAAAGCTCATTTGAGGAAGGTTTACTATGCCAAGTGATACCATTTCTATTCGTTATTTTGTAGATATAAAAAATTTACGCAACTTATCGTTCATGTGCACGCACAATAACCATACTCTGAGATAAGAATTTATGCAGTGCAATAAGTATCCTTTTTTTGGGTAGATGCATTAAGTAGATCCTGAACCTTAGAACTCTAAACTGTAAAGCATTTCCGTCATCTAAGAAATTAACATTAACCAATGAAAATATTGACTTCGTTTATCATGGCTTCAGTAGGCAGCTTCATCTACTTTGTGATTGGTTGTTGAATGGATTTCCACGCATCTTTATAATTCAAATTTAATTTGACTGGCCTTTTCCTACTATTCTGTTGCCTATTTTGTCAATGTTTTCCTAGCTTGTGGTCTGATGGTAAAACTGTTCAGTCTGTTCTCTTTATATTCCCAGCAAATAAGAATTATAATTAGTGGAATGATATGTATGTATATAATTTTTAAAACCCAACAATGCTTGTTATTAGATCATTTTAGTTATCCTTTTTTTATGTTGATGTTGCAATGTTGAAGCACAACTGGCGATGGATCAACAGTCCCGTAAATTTGACGCGATTAGAATGCTAGATTTTGCATCTCTGTAACTAGTATTATTAGCACATATGTATAGTTTCTATCTCAAAAAAAAAAAAAAAAAAGAAAGAAAAAATGGCGATGGATCAACCCTCGTTTTGCATTTGTTTTCCACTTGTTTAGCTTGGATTATTGGATTCGCGAAGCTCTTTTATTTTCAGGTCTCGTAGTTGATATTCTCTATTGACTGATGTGTATCACTGTATTTGAATGAATGTTCAGGGCGATTTGTCAGATTGATTTTGGGAAGGCATTGGATCAAGAGGATGACTGTAATTTGACAAATGGTATTGATGCCCGAAAAAAATTGGGTAGTCCAGCAAACAATGCAGGAATAAAGCGTAAATTGAGGGATACTGGTTTCCAATACAAACCAAGAAAAAATTTTGATTTCGTTTCATTTAGAGATCCAGTTCTATTTGTAGGACACATATCCGATGACACTGCCTTGGTGGTGGAGAAACCGTGGCGAGATGTAGTTGGGAAATTTGATGCCCCGGTTCACAGACATATTTTTGGAACGTAGTTTGCCTGCCATTATTCCAATGATACGGTTTTGATCAATTTATGGTGGTCTTCAAACCCTCACCTGGTTGGTAAATACTAGCCAAAGAGAATGTTGTGTAACATATTCGTTTGTTAACCTTGTTCCAAGAGCCTTTTTTACTTTTCTTTGGTCCGTTTAGTAGTTGAAAATCCAAGTTTCTGCCCACATTTGCTTGGGTGAAGCTAACATTTTTGTATTTGTATCTCTCTGGATCAAAAGGTAACTTGATATTTCAAGTGAAAGTTACAGTTTGATGATGTGGTTACTTGCCTAATTTACTTGCAAACTGAATGAGCAATCGCTCTTCTTTGTGGAGTTGCTGTTTATTTAGTGTTGTTTTTTTTTTTTTTTTTTTTTTTTTTTTTTTAAGAATAGTTTTGTCTTCTTTGGTTTACCAGGGATGGAAAATGTGCTGATGTGCATAGGAGCTTCTCTGACGTCTTTAACATCAAATGGAGACAAGATTTCACACCAAATGTTTATTTTGACTTTCGTAAAATCCCAAAAATGTCGGCTTCCGACAGAGAACTGGTTTTATTCTTTAATAGAATTATATAAGTGTATGGTGGACGGTAAGAAAATTGATCGTAGTGAATGAAGCTGCTTTGGTTGATGATTTGGTTGATGATAAAATTCGTACGAATAGAATAAAAATTACAATAATCAAAAGAAAAGTAAGAGTATCACTAATTGATGCAATGATTAGAGAAATGTGGTTGCGATGGTTTGCATACCTCTAAAGATGGCAAATACTCGCATCAGAAAATTTAATTCAATGGAAATTGAAAAAAATTGACGAGGTAGGGGGTTTACTAAAACTAACTTGAGATTGATTAATTATGATAAATTTACATGATTTAGAAAACATACAATTAATTTTATTAAATTGAGAGCAGTGAAAGAGTTTAATTTATAAAGAAACATCAACTAATTTAGAACTGAAGTTATATAGTTTTTTTTTTTTGTTAAAAACTGAGACTATAGAGTTGTTGATAATATAAGTGTAGACACAAGTCTTGATATAACTTGGATTGCATATCATGCATGGCATATATATATATATATATATATATATATATATATATATATATATATATATATATATATATATAGGGTTTAGGGTTTAGGGTTTTTTTTTTACTTATATGGTAATCGAACCACGATCTCTCGAAGTTTTGCCTTTTTGACAAGTGATGCCTTTACCATCTCACCTGAGAGGTTTTGACCATGCATGAAATATTCGTAATCAAGGTTTTAATTTATGAAGTCGATTTTAACTAAGAGTCACGCTAAGGGCACCTCGCTATTTTTAATTAAAACTGATTTTATGACTAATTTGACAAAAATGCCCTTATCCAACCCAACAATTTACATACTCATTCAAATGCCCTCTTAGGGCACCCCACTTTTTAAAACTCAATTTTTTTTTACGAAGTTAAGTCGATCCGTCGCGGCCGAATATCGCGTTTGTCGATCAAAGAGTGTGCACTAACCCTTGTCAATTGCGTTTGTCGATCCATCGCTTCCCGAAGATTCGACGAGTTTTACATGTTTTTAGAGTCTAATGGTTGAAGAAAATGAGTGAGAGGCGGACATCGCACATAACAAGTTAGATTTTATAGTTTTGTGAGGTTTTTTTTTTTCTTTTTTTAAAGGTGAACCACGGACACGAAGTTATCGGTCACACATGATCGAGACATGTAGTGTCTCGGTACCCTATAACCGATAACTAACAAAAGGTGTTGGTTAATACCAACCGAGTTTAATCCCAAACGTAGCTTTTTATTATACTTCAGTTGGAAGCAACCGAGATATAGCTTAATGTCTCGGTAACAGGCCACCGATACCAAAACCAGTAGTCTTGGTGATACACAACTACGTGGTCTAAGGATCCTTCTCACTTAGGTGTCGGTTGATATTAACCGACACTTACACAATGGTTTCGGCAATGGACGTCCGAGACTAAAAGATAGATTACGGCCCTGTGTGACCGAACACTACGAGATTGAAGTTAAACACATCGTTCGCCCATAAAAACAACAAATCTACCTTAATCAAGCAAGAAAGTGATGGGATTTGGTATATTAAGGCTTTGATGTGGTGATGGAAGGGAGAAAATAAGGGTTTCATTCGATTTGGTGGTAGGGTGCTTACACATCAAATGAAAAAGGTATTTTGGTAAAAGTATCGGGGTGTCTTGATAAATTGTTGGGGTGCCCAGAAAGGATTGCAGGGTGCTCTTAGCGCGACTCTTAACTAAATTTTAGATTGAGGCTTTGTTGTTGTCTTTCTATTACACTAACAAACATGCACGTGCTTTGTGCGTGAGCGCAATTTTAATGTTGATTCGAGTACTGAAGAACCTCTAAATTGAAGACGACACTCATATTTGACTTCATATGAGAGGTATATTGATGTAAAACGGCCGTCTTAAATGTGCCACATTCATCTCACCAGAGATGTTTTAACACCTGTAGATATAATTAAGCACACACAAATTGATCATGTTGTAATAAAAAATGCTACAATGCCACCCAAAGTCACATCTAGTGATGTGGCACGTGGGCCCTTGTCCTTGAGAGCTATCCATGCTCTCTTTAGGATATTCACTTCGCATGTTTCTTTTTTCGACTTTAGTGGGAATCGAACCACGATTTTTAGAGGTTTTGTCTTTATGGCAAATGATGTTTTTACCATCTCACCTAAGAGACTTAAACTATTTGTACACTCACATGGGCGCCCAACAATATGTCACAGTAGTTTGGCTGGGGGTGTTATTTTTTTTGTTCTACTTTAGATGTGACTTTAGGGTGTCATTATAACATCTTCCTTAATAATATTTTTTTTGATAAATTCTTAATAATATATAAGCCACATAACGTATGACATACATAGAGCTTAGTAATGTTAAGGGGATCGGTGATGTGGATTGTCGCCACATCATCAATGTAGAAAGGATGTCCAATAAATACACATTCAAAAGTAAAAATCGTCTCCAATGGGTATGGTGGATTACACTCAATAAAGACTCGTTTCCTTTTTTTAGGTGTTTTTTTTAAAATTTTTCCTACTTTATTGGTTGTTTTCAATTGTTTTCGTATTTTTAGGGCTTTTTTTCTTTTTTTTTTTTTTTGGCATTTTTTTTAGTTTTGTTATTTCAATTTTTAGGTGATGTGGCATCCTAGCAAATGAGCATCATGTGCAGACTATTGTACGTATTAGTGAATCTCATTAGTGAATATTACATAAATAAGTTGGAATGCACCTATTTTAAAGTGGACTAGTTCAAAAAGAAAATAAAAAATAAAAATTGATGCATATATAGACTTTGTTTTCCACGTACATCTTGATAGAAGAAGATAAATCTAAAAAAAAAAGTCCTGTTAAGAAAAAAAAAAAAAAAAACTAAGATACTAAACATATATATCGTCTCTCAATATAAGGATATCAACTTACCATGTGTCTCAATATCGATCTTTGCATTTTAGTGGAAACTGATCAATAGATAGACTTAAATTTTTTTAAAAAAAAAATAGTTATTTTCTAATAAGAAAGGCTATTTTCTCAGGAAATATGAGATTATAAGAACAGTATAAAAAATGCAGTAATAAAGTCGTGTAACAATCTCCAATTAAATATGGACAAAATTTAAAGGTAACTAACAACAATAAACATCTCCATACTGTTAAAAAAAATTAAGAAAATGATGAGAAAAAAATCATCCAAACATAAAATTGTGTGCATGGCAAGAGTGGATTCTATACCCAACTCCATTGAGAAAAAAATCACCCACTCCAATACTCAAACCCTTTATTACGACCACTCTCGTTCCTACTCCCTCTATATCCCTCAAGAACTATAGTCCTCTCATTTAAGAAATCGATATCATCTAAATCATGATCGGTCAACCATAAAATTGAGTGCAAGCCAATTGCATACCTTTCAATCCTCTCTCTTGATGTTGCACATGATATGTTACGCATTTCAGATTCACTTAATGTGTCGATGATCCTATAGACAACCCCTTCAACTCCATAGTCCGAAAATGCTTAGAAATTGCTTTGGAGAAGAAGACCTGGCATAAGCCTCCCTTTTTCTTAAAAAACAATTTAATAAGATTTCAGTTTTAACAATTTGAAATCCCCACACGATCTCTTGAAACTGTTTAACAGTTATCAAAATTAATTTAACTCACCCACATATCATCGGAAATCATATCTACATTACACACAAGGGAGAAACTGCAAAACAGTTGAAAATTTTAATTGTCCGCAATTTACGTATAAAAAAGCAAACAAATTTGGGGCAATATAATTCATTTACCAAAAGACCCTTCATTTACGAAAACGTCCCTATTGTTAGTTATATTTTATTGTTCAAGCCAATAAGAAAAAATAAATAAAGGGCAAAATAGAAAATATTGTAAAGTTTTATTTAATAGGATCCTAAAGAGGATTGACATTATATATATATAGATATAGATATAGATAATGAGACAAAAACATCGTTGTGTTTTTTTTGAAAAGCCTAAACAAGTAGTTAAGTTGGTTTAGCTATAAATAAATTAAAAAATTATCAATTAGTTAGCACAACTAGAAGTAGTTGTTGCTCTTTAACCATTGATTTGGTTTGAGTTTTAGAAATAGAAATACCAACATTCAAAGCTCTTTCCACTTAAAAAGTAAAGTTTGAGGAAGTGGGTTTACTCTAGTTAAAAAAAAAAAAAAAAAAAAAAAAAAAAAAAAACTATGAATTTACTGGAGTATTTGGGTACGCACAACGTCCCCAACCCCTCCTTCAGTCCTTCGCTATTCCCGGCTCTTCCCCGCTAGTGGGTTTATATACAAATACCGCTCTCTCTTTCCCTAAAAACCTCCAAAAGGACCAAAAGGACCAAAACCCTCTCTCTCTCTCTCTCTCTCTCTCTCTCTCTCTGTAACAATGGCGGAGCTGAAGCTCTCCGAAAGCCGAGACCTAACGCGAGTGGAGCGCATCGGCGCCCACTCCCACATAAGAGGCCTCGGCCTCGACTCCGCCCTCGAGGCCCGCGCCGTTTCGGAGGGCATGGTCGGCCAGGCCCCCGCTCGCAAGGCCGCCGGCGTGATCCTCCAGATGATCAAGGAGGGCAAGATCGCCGGCAGAGCGGTCCTCCTCGCCGGCCAGCCTGGCACCGGCAAGACCGC
The DNA here is from genome assembly GCA_039657345.1 of Stephania japonica. Taxonomy (NCBI): domain Eukaryota; kingdom Viridiplantae; phylum Streptophyta; class Magnoliopsida; order Ranunculales; family Menispermaceae; genus Stephania; species Stephania japonica. The sequence continues at coordinate 6,966,303 of CM077559.1, read as the reverse complement.
CATCGCGATGGGCATGGCCAAGTCCCTCGGCCAAGAAACCCCCTTCGCGATGATGGCCGGGAGCGAGCTCTTCTCGCTCGAGATGTCGAAAACCGAAGCCCTAATGCAGGCCTTTCGGAAGGCGATTGGGGTGAGGATCAAGGAGGAGACGGAGGTGATTGAGGGGGAGGTTGTGGAGGTGCAGATTGATAGGCCGGCGGTGGCGGGGGCCGCGGCGAAGACAGGGAAACTGACTATGAAGACGACGGAGATGGAGACGGTGTATGATCTCGGGGCGAAGATGATTGAGGCGCTGGGGAAGGAGAAGGTGCAGAGTGGGGATGTGATTGCCATTGATAAGGTGTCTGGGAAGATCACCAAATTGGGGAGGTCTTTTGCTAGGTCTAGGGATTACGACGCCGTCGGCCCGCAGACCAAGTTCGTGCAGTGTCCGGATGGGGAGTTGCAGAAGAGGAAGGAGGTTGTGCATTGTGTTACCCTTCATGAAATTGATGTCATTAACAGCAGGTATTGATGTTGGTTCTTAAAGTTCATATTTTTGTTTTTCGGGGAATTTCGTTTTCGTGGCTTCTTACGTCAGTTTTTAAACCTCCTATCATGACTGTGCTTGCATATCTGTTGTATCTTATGTTAAAGATCTGTGCTTGATTGATTCCTTTTGTGCAATTTGAAACAGTTACATAGAATTGAGCTTGTATGGTCTTTAGGAATGTGATAGTGCAAGTGTTTGTTTGGTTTTTCCTTGCCTGATACTTTACCACACAGTAGTAGTAGTCCTTTGAATGTATGCACATTGTTATTTGTGTGCACGCCTTGATCTAAACTTCAAATTACACCAACTACTATTGAGCAAATGTTGTAGCAAAAGCATGTCACTCAAACATTTTTCTTCGGTTACGTAAACACCTTTCATTGATTCGGTGTCTTATAAAATACACATAAGCATGTTCTTAGCCAAAGTTAGGGAAATGATGGTGTAAATCTGTGCAGTAGCATAATTTTAGTTTAATGTATGACAACAAGTCAAAAGGTGCTTTGTGTTTGGATTGGTAGAATTGTTTTATGGTTTGAAAGAATTATTGTTGTGCAAACTTTTGATTTCTTGATTATTTTCAAGTTCACTTACTTGGCTGGAAGATCTGTGCTATCATGATGTGATTGAGTTTTGTTATTAGATACTAAGCAATGATGAGTGTGGATGTTCAATTGCCTCCTTCAGATCATATTTTTGTGCATTTGGATATGACCAAATCATTAGTTATCCTTCTAGCAACTGAAATAACTCTCCTGGACCACTTAACAATTCAAAAGCTGCTTTTATCCATCTCCATATGATGATATTGTATCATTGCGTTGCTGTGTAACTCGTCTCAGTTATTAACACTAAGTCTTATATGTTTTTGTATTTATTTTGTTTAAATTCTGTGTCTTGTATTTTTTTTTTTTTTTTTCTTTCAAGTCCGAATTGATAATTTGTAATTAACTTGTCCAGATTTCCAAGCCCGAAATCTCTGCGCGCGACTTTAAACATGATTTCCAGTGTTCCATTTCCATAAACTTTAGAGGTGTCATGGGTTTTTAATATGAACATTGTATTCTCCTCAAGCTGGTGAAACTCCTAATTCTCTGATATGGGTTCATTTCTATTCTTGTGGATGGACGTATTGAGAAAAGGACGAACCAAGTGTAGCCAATGGTTTGGATTTGGTATGTGGTCACTATGCAAGAAGTTGGGGGTTTTAGTCTCCCCTTGTGCAAATTTAAGGGGGGATTAGTTGGTTTCTTATCAAAAAGTAAAGGAAAAAAAAATTGAGAAAAGGGGATTGGAAATTGGTTGAGAGTTGAAACTATAGCGTCAAACAATAAATCCTTTTAGATTTATGCTACGAAGATCAACAATGAAAGCTGCATATTCAGTGAGAATATATAAGACTACACGTGACCTTTATTTGTTCTTTAGAAATACCTAGATAAAGCACCTCAACTTATATAATTATGTGGACCCAATTTTCGACATGGTTTTGAAAAAGAGAGACTGGGCTTATGAAAAAAATGACCAATGTGACGATGTAGTGCTATTGTGAAATCAATGGCCAGGAAACTTGCGAATTCCTAGGTATATTAGGCCTACATAAAAGGACTGTCTTGAAGCCTGCTTGAATTTGTGCTATCTATAGATGAATAACTGATTATATTTAAGATGTGTTTTGTTCTGTAAGTAGAGCATAAGTTAAAATGCCGAGTTTGAGGTTTGGAACCTGAATGTTTTTGAATTAGCGGGACAAAAACCGAGATCATTAAATGTACTTTTAGTGGAAGTGGAATAGAGGTGAAAAGCATAATGATTAAGAATAAAAACTTAAAAAGAATTTAAGTTTGAACTTTAGGTGTTTCAGTTTAATAATTGAATAAGATATAGAGATGTTAGGTGATGCCACCCATAAATATCTTATCGGACAAGTTTTTTTTGCCACTTTTGTTACTCTAGCAGAAGATTTTACGGATGCAGAAGCGTGAGGAAAACTATCTGGCAATTCCCCTAGAAAGAAAACTACAAATTGCCATAAAGGGCTTCCTTAGAGTTGTGAAGGATCTTCCTACTGCTACTAACCACCATTCTTAGTTTGTTCTCTATGGCTGTCTTTCTTTTAACTTCAAGATTCTTTGATTTCTCGCCTTTTAGATGTGCCATAGAGTTGTGAAGTTTTGCTGCATTCCATGCAATGGAAGAAATGGTGAAACAATTTCTCAAACCTTCTTTATGAAAAAAAGGTCCTCCGAGCTCCTACTAAGCATACAACATCTTCAAAGCATCAATCCCAAATTAGTTGGGGTCGTATACATGGATCAAACTCTCATCTAAGTATCCGAAATCTTGCAGGAGCTCCCTCCACACCTTGCTCGCTGTGTTGCAATGCATGAAATCAAGATGACAATTAGGCTGGAAACGCGTTATGATATTGAATGTTGGACAACACACAAGCACACTAATAAGTACTAATGAGTGAAGGACACATAAATGAGAACATGCATGGTTAAAACAAACAAACGTAAAGGATTGTAGGCTTTGTATCAATTAGTGGCCAAATGAGAAAAATCATTAAGATAGTTTAGACATTACATTAAGACTTGTAATAGTGCAGCGATTAGGAAAAGTGACCTATTAAAATTCAATGACAATGCTAGTGGTTGCGGGATGCCTAATATAACATTGATGGGAGTATGTAAACAAAATCTCTTTGCCGCTGATGTTGCTATATATGTTATCGACCTTGGATGGTAATAGAATTCAAAAAGCGTAGTCATGTGGTTGACCCTTGGAAATGAGTTGTGCTTGCTGGGTATGATTGCATGAGAGAATTCTGACAACTGATGTGGTTACTTGCTTCTTTTTTTGTTTCTACTTTCCTTTGAAAGTTAAACTCTTCCATTTTAGGCTCATCATTACTGTCCGAGTTATCCCCTCCTGTAAGCTAACTTGTCTTAGGCTAATCGTTTTTTATTTTGTGTTCGATATTTCATTATAAATTGAGCGCAATGGAAGAGTGTGATCTGTGTAGCCGGCCCTAACTAACTTGGGATTGAGGCTTTGTTGTTGTTGTTTCGATATTTCATTACTGTTGGTTCTAGTTCCTATCATACTAAGAATGAGAGCAATTATAGGGTTCATACATCTACCACTTCTAACCTGATCTTTATTAGGAAATTGTGCAATTCTGACTAATCTTAATCTTTCAGGACGCAGGGATTTTTAGCTCTGTTCACTGGTGACACTGGTGAAATTCGTGCAGAAGTGAGGGAGCAAATCGATACAAAGGTGGCAGAGTGGCGAGAGGAAGGGAAAGCAGAGATCATACCAGGCGTTCTTTTCATTGATGAGGTGCACATGCTAGACATTGAGTGCTTCTCTTTCCTGAACCGTGCCTTGGAAAATGAGATGGCACCCATCTTAGTTGTTGCGACAAATAGAGGGATTACAACAATTCGAGGAACAAACTACAAATCTCCTCATGGGATCCCAATTGATCTACTTGATCGCTTGCTTATCATCACCACACAGCCTTACACTGAGGAGGAGATTCGAAAGATCCTGGACATCAGAAGCCAAGAAGAAGATGTCGAGATGTCCGAGGATGCAAAGGTTTTATTGACAAAAATTGGTGTTGAAACATCCCTTAGATATGCGATCCACCTCATAACTTCTGCTGCATTGGCTTGCCAGAAAAGGAAGGGTAAGATTGTGGAGATGGAAGACATAAGTCGTGTTTATCAACTCTTCCTGGACATCAAGAGATCCACTCAGTACTTGATGGAATATCAGAGCCAATATATGTTCAATGAAATTCCCCGGGAGAAGGGTGAAGATGAAGAAACTACTCCTAACTTTTGATCTACTTTGTTCTGAAAATTGAAGGTAGAGATAGGAATCTGTTATACACAACTAGAGACTCCTAATGTTGGGGATAGATTCCACTTGCACACTTATGAGTGACAATCCCATTGACGGGATGGAGGAACTTGTGAGGAGATGTCTTTTTAGAGTGCTACCTTGTCAAATGAAGATACCAGTTTTTTGTGACTTTACCTGCACATCCAGAAGCTTTTTTTTATCAGTCGCTGCTGTATCTACAAGTTAGAAGCTGCTTAATTTTGTAAGTTTACTTAACTAGTTTATGTACACGCAAAATTCTCGTAGTTTTGGTTTTATGTACGCACAAAATTCTTGTAGTTTTGGTTGTTTTATTTGAACGGTTGAACCTTTCCATTTCTTGAGATGTGAAGAATACTCAGGAAATATGACCAATTCATCTCACTGTAATTGGTAACTTAATTTACTTGAAATGGTTCTTGCTTAATGAATCCTGCACTTCAACTTATTAATGTTGTCTTACTCAACTTCTCTAGGAATGTGCTTGGCTTGCTTGCTCCTCCCTAGATGCCCTCGTGCCTCAGATTATATTTATTTGTGTGTCCTATGCTCATTCTATCAAGGCACGAGGACTTGATTATGCATAAAGCGACTTACCTTCTTGTGTTTATTTGATTATTGAAGTTGAGTGAATCTCAGTGGATTTCAGCAGTGGGTGTACACGCGTGTGCATGTGCACTTGTACTATTTCAGAGCACATGATCCTTGCAGCTCATTTACATTTTCTTATTGTATCTGGTCAAAAGTGAAGGGTTAACTGAGACCAAGATACTATTTTATAAATCACTGAGGCGATGTGATGTCATCAAAACCAAGTGATAGAACAAGTCAAAAGTATATACATAAAGATAGTGATTATACTAATGAAAGATTTATTTGGAACTTATTAACCTTTTTGCAGTAGACTGAAGCATTGTTTTTGTAGGACGGCAAGTACAAAGATGTTGATTCCAGTACTTTCTACATGCCTATCCAACATGGAGCATGGTATGGATAATTCTCATTATTTCTTATAGTATGTTATTATTTGGGTGGTTGATTTCTTTATGAATTTCTCCATTTTGCTTGTTTGAAAATATCAAGCTAACTGTGTGAACATTCTGAATTTTTTCTTAATTTATATTTTCTCTTTCTCCTCCTTAGAGACCAATGTTTTTTTAGGAGACAAGAATGGACTGGAAATAATTATTCTAAACAAATGAACAAGGTAGGAAAGAAAAGCCCTAGACCTATTGTCCATGACACCAACCCAGTGACATATTCAAAGCAGAAAGTCCAGGAGGGGACAGCGCAAAATATAAAATAAGAAAGTGTAGCATGAAGTATTGTTTAAATAAATGGGATCCTTCCAAATAATGCTTTATAATAAATTGTGCATGTTATATTGGGTCAGGAAGATCTCAGGCAGGATCTCCAAGGCTTTAAGGGTACTGCAGATGGGTATAAGATATTCCAACACTAATTTTGGCATCATCTCCTCATCTCTGCTCTATGATCTGATCTGCCCATGACTTCCCACTCTTTCTTCTCATTCTCTATAATTCAATATTAGTCACACTAATAAGCTTCTCTGTGCCTTTCTTTATGACAAAAATTAAGTTAGGTTCACTAGGAAGGACAAAAGAGTGTTTCACTGGAGTTTTCAGTACTTGCCATTAGGTAGTGACTAGTGAATGATCTTTTATTTTTCTTTTGGAGTTACTAGAAATATTATCTTGTCAACACTTGGATGGTGACGAGGAGTCTCATATTTATTATCCACACTTTTAATTTTCTGTACTAGTTAGTACTACTACCTTCCCTTAAAAATATTGGCATCTCCATTCCAGTGAATTTAGTATATCCTACCTTCATTTGACCATTCTATATCTACATTTGTCTTGTTTTGTTGGGGATTTGTGTTGTTAATTCCTATTAGTTCATTAGGGGAGAGCTTTCCATTAATAAACATTTCAGCCTTTCAGGCCGAAGCCTGATGGATGAATGAACCTGTTCATGGAAAGGCCATTTTCACTCTTATTTCTGCAAAGATGAAGAGAATGAATGCTAGCCTTATTTCTTACTAATTACTTTTTGGTTTAAGATCTCTAAAACTTGTAGTTCAATAGATGGCAGAGAGATGGGGCATGGGCACATTCTGAAAAAAGGGTCAGAAGGATGGTTGAAGTATTTGTACAAGAGACCCACTGGACTTTTGGTCACCACCATTCATGACAGGAAAATTGAAGGTGAAAACCACAAAAGATTTTTATTTTCTTCTCTCTTTCAGGTTGTTTCCCACAGCAATGACAAGCTCAAAAAGAAAAATAAAACAAAGGGAACAAGATCACTTTGAGATCCAATCCTCCTTTTCTTTTACACAACCATCCCACCAGCTAGTCCTGACCACTTCTGCAGGTCTGAATTTAAGAGAGCTCGTCACCATCTCCTGCCACCACTTTCTTTTCTGCAAGCCACCTGCTTGGGAAAGAACAAAGAGTTAAGAAAAAAGAGAAAAAAAGTGGGCTTATGACTTATGAGTTGTTTTACTCTGATTGAGGAGTGAGTACTTGCATAAATTGATTACATTGACAAAGTTAATAAGAATCTGAATTACTTACTGGTTTCACTGAAGGGGGGTGCCCAGGCATTGTAGTCTGCAAGTAACCAAAATGATTCTGAAATGCAGATCTTCCCTGTAAGTGAACATTAGGAGATAAATCAGTTCTCTAGAATGATAAAAAGAAGTGTCTGTAAGTTTTGGGAAGTAATCAATCAGTTTACCTTGTATTGAGTTGCAGAGAAGCCTTGGGAGATATCTAATGCGTGCTCCCTTGAAGCTTGTTGGTTGCTGAGAGGAAAATTACTCTGTCACAAATAAAAACATCAATCCGTCGTTAGTAGGAGAGAAATATGGTCCTGAAGAAAATCAGTATTGGCTGATATTCAATCAAACATTTGATTCTGATTCCTTAAAAACCAGTGCTTTCTTGCCTTGGAGAAGTTGAATGTAGAGCTAGCCGTGTCATCAAGAAGGGACGGGTGATGCTGTGCTGGTGTGGAAAATTTCATTTTCTGTCTTTTGTCACTCTTTCTTGCCAATGCTGTTGCTGCAGGAGTGGAGAAATACCCATATTCATCACAATAGTCTTGATCATATTCATTCAAATGGGGAGGCCCAGAAGATGCATCAGATACCATAGACAAGTCCTCTTCATCCTCCTCCTCCTCCTCCTCCTGCTCCACATCTTTTCCCTTGTATCCTTGGCATTGGAACCCGCCCGAACCGATGATTCCGCCATCGTCTCTGTCAAAGTGATTTGGAGAGCCAGAGTGGTCCAAGTACATAGTCCAACCAGATTCACACCCACTACTGCATTCTGAACTAAACCCGTCCATTTCCAGACCAAAACCAATATTGGTCTTCTGCTATTGCCTTGGAGAGCAGAAAGAAAAAACCAAAAAAACCAAAAAAAGAATGAATGAATTTGGGATGAAAGTGAACAAAGTCTATGTATGTGTGTTTGTCACTGGAATCAGAGCCAACAAGGAGAGAAGTAGTTATTCTCTCAGTGGTGGTGGTGGCTCTCTAAGTAGGAGTAGGAGTGTAGGAAAGGAGAAGAAAAAGATATTGGTGAGGGAAAAAACCAATAGAATCACACCCAAATCTTAGACTAATTTTGTCCGGACTTGTTTGCCACCTTAAATTTTTATCTACACAAGGGTTGTGAATGAATGAAAAGTGCCAGTTGGGTTGGTTTTGTAGGTGAGTTAAGGGGGGCTGTCAAGGGAGAGAGAGATGGAGCCACAACGCCATCACATGCAATACAGCGAGGCACTGTGTACGCTCTAAACAAAACCGGGCACACGTCCATTATTTCAAATCCCGTGAACAGGAAAGTTATTGGGGGGCTACCATCTGATCTACTACTACTACTACTACTACATGGATTGAATTTAATTGAATTGAATTGGGCTTCACTGTTTGACCCTCTTGTCTCCAACTAACTACACAAACTCACAAACAAAATAGAGAAAGATTTCCCATGTTAAAAAATAAATAAATAAAATAAAAGAGGATAATTTTGCAAAGGTGGTTTGTTTGGATTTGTTGATTTTTGCTATGTTGAGGCAGTGGGGTTGGCTTATAGGTTGGAAAGCCATAAAAGTGGATTGAAAAGGTGGAAGTTGTTGACGTCTCTGGTTATGCTAATTAGGGGCTTATTTTCCATTTCACCTTTTCTTTTTTGCCTTGATTTCAAAAGGGGGTCTGGGTCTGGGTCTCTCTCATTAATGTGATTTCTATTGGGCCCTCCCTCTCATTTGGAGGTTTGTGTAGAAATTAGGACCAATGTGATATAATTGGTGGGAGAGAAACTCCTCTATTTGCTTTGCTTGACTAGGATTTAATGTTTCCACATGCCTCCACGTTTACCAACTCTCTCACTCCTTTTCATACCACCACAGATTATCTCATTATCTCATCCCTCTCTCTCCACTGTTTAACAGTCCTAGAACACCACTTCAGTGTAAAACACACTAACAGAGTCACACACACACGCACACAATGTGGACACGCGTGCATATGCCCACTTGCACACATACACACATGCACAAACTTGGAAGTCATGTGCCTTACAAGTACATTAATCTAATCTCTACATGTAAGACAGCAACTTCATTCACTATATATAAACATAAACAACCTATATGTAATTAATGTGTAGTTTTCATGACTTACCTGCACTAGTGTTTGCTTCTCCCAATGGGAAGTGCTATTCCATGTGGGCATGATTTTGTGTTTTTGGTGTATTAATGGTCCCCTAAGACTCACATGGTGTGGATGGCTTTGGAGATTTGCTGTGCTGATACTGAGAGTTGTGTTAACAGTGTGGATGTTGGTGGGCATTGTTAAGGGGTATGAACCCTGTATTAGAGGAGCCAAATTGGGCACTTTATGCATAGTATTAGGGCACATGGTGCACATGGAAGATGTTCAAACCCACCATCCGATGCACTGTCCATGGGACCTTTATTAGCTTTATGAACAAATCCCTCACCTTATGTATGCTTATATATGGAAAACAATTATAGGTGCAACTGTAATAGCTGTTAGATGTGTGATATTATGACAATTTAGAGAAAACCAGTGCTGTGTGTGAAGCTTAGGCATATTGGGGCTATTTTCTTAAAAATCCTGTAATTTATTTATTTATTTAATAACCCTAGGTATCTAGGTCTTATTTCCTAACTAATCCCAGGGGTACCCGAAAACCGACCTGTTAGAAACTCTAGTGGCCTGAACGTAGCTTGGTACAAGCAGAGAATCGAACCCGAGACCGTCGCCAACCACACAATCCCGAGTACACCCTTACCGCTAGGCCAACCCGTCAGGGTTCTGTAATTTATTGTTAAACTAGCTAGCTAGTAAATTAACTATTCATGATGCTTAGGCTTCAATTTAGTAAATGAACAAACCAAACAGGCGGATGACTCACTGATTTGGTATGGTAGTTACTTGGGTATGAGGTTGGAGTTCGAATCTCTTAGTGGGCAAGTTGTGGTTTTTTTTCTTATAAAAAAAAATAAGTAAATAAACAAGGAAGAAAAATCAACTGATGGTTGGGTTGAGTGATTGTGACGCAATGTTAATTCTTTAGCCAAAGATTGATCTCAAGTTTGAACTATATATACTGTATATATGTAGGAGAGAAAGTTGTGTCACGAGACCTCAATCCTTTACAAGCTGTAATTAAACATTAAACCTTAAACTGTAAACCCTAAATATTAAACGGGGAGTATCTTAATATAAAAAGGTACAAACGAAGCAAATAAAATTAGGGTAGCTTACATGATTTGAAAAGAAATAAAGTGGGAAGTGAACATATATAGAGCCACGATTCTGTTAAATGATGAATAAAGTGGGGTCTGATGAAACAGCTCAAATGATGCATTTACTAAGGAATGCAATAAGACGTGATGTTGGTGACGATGACGTCGTTAGTGATATATTGAAAACAACAGCTACAGCTTCATGAGCTTCAGCGTATTATTATTCACCTTGGTTTTCTTAACAGCGCAGAAGAGACCATGCACGCAAGCTCACATTTATATACTATGATATGATGGCCGTGAATCCTCCAACCAATGCTTGAAAACGATGCTCCCTCGTGTGGGTCGATCGGACATGTGCATGACCGATTGTGACCTCCCTCCTCTTAACACGTGTCCATTTCTACACATCACTCCTTCAATATACCGTCCAAATAAATTTTAAAATTATGCCAGCAGTCCGCTATATAGATCAAGTTCTTACGTTTTGTTATATTTAATTCAGTTTAATTATAATTGCTTTCATAAACTTTTAAATTTCAAAATGCATAGCTTCAACAAAATAAAATACCTCAAGAGGTTGATTCTCAATAGATTGAAACCCCTCATCTTTAGACTAACTATATATAAGTATATATAGGGGAAGTTCTTAACTAGCTAGTGTATATAATTAAATTTCTCTTGAATTAATACTTAAATCTCAGATAAAAATAATGCCGTCTCACTTTTTTTTTAGTTACCACCTCACGAGGAGCAATATTTGCCTTTTTAAGATACATCTTTGTCTAAATTATAAGTTTAAGATGATCAACTAGTCTCATTAAATTTAAGTAGATAGACCTCATAAATAGTCGTGGTAGACCTATAAAGTCAAAGTGAACTTAGTATATCACAATTGGCTTACATGACAATCAAGATCCATAGCACCTAAACTTTTTATCAAGATAGAACCCTATTTAAAGGTCTCGAACCCTATTTTTCTAGTAGATAGGTAGATTTTGGCATCTGCAACTATTCCATGGTGATTATGTTATCTCCACTTAGTCACCTAAATTAACGGCAATGACAAGTAACTTGGGAAACTAAATAATGTATCAAATATGTAAGGGAAAGAAACATGGGAGTGGTACTTGAAATGTCAAATGTGGGAGTTGTCATGAATGGCTGTCACAAATAACTGGATTGTGCTTAGAATTATTGGGAGCGTAACGGACAAACGGAGTAAATCACGAGCCTGAAAACTTTATAAGTGGTCAGGTGAAGCACTGAACTTGGCCCATCCTCGACCCCTTTCAGGCCTATACCTAATTGAATTGAAGGCTTTCTGAACACACCCTTAATAAGTTGGTCCCAATTATCTGACTCCAGCACCTCTTTGCCAGGTACCGTTACATGAATTGGTGAAATCCCTAACATTATTATCACCCAATTGTATACATTATTGTACTAATTAATTTGCTTTAATTCTGTTTCTGCTATATAACCATAGTAGTACAATCTTCACCTACCTTAAGAAAAGTGATAAATTGAAGATAGAATAAAAAAAAAAGGATTCCTTAAAGTATTTGATTGGGAGTTTACGAGGAAAAAACAAATCGATGGATGATTAAATTAAGTGGTTGGAGTCAAAGCCTCTCTAGTGAGATGGTAAAAGCATCACTTGCCAAAAAGGCAAGACTTCGGGAGATCGTGGTTCGATTTCCACTGAAGTAAAAAAATAATAAAAAATTAAGTGGCTGGAATAATGGCCTCTAGCGAGCTACATATATATGTCTAAGCAGAAAAAAATACATATAATGGAAAACCCCATCTTGTAAACTCTTAAATAGGTCGATTCAGACTAATGAAAAGGAAAGTACCAAGCAAAATAAAAAATTCGTTTAATTTGTAGAGATTAATGCCTCTTTTCTATAGATTTGAAGGTGTTGAGTGGCAGAAAAATACTTTAGGAGACCTCGTCTTCTTATGAACCTTGCAAAAGGGCGCTTGGGATTAATAATTCTTCCCGCTGAAATGTAATAAGAACAAGAAGAAAAACATTGGTAGTTACAATTATGAAGATATATATCTAGATTCATGATAGAACAAGCACCAATACATTAATGCCCCCAATTGAACCAACGTGATAGTAAATTTACTGAGTTGTGCTAGATGGACAATAGGTACTCATGGGATTGAATTCTTCCATCCAATTTCAAATATGTTATTTTCTCTAGATTATGAAGTTGGGCCGCCCGATTAGCTCTAGTTAAAATAGTTAGGCGCGCACCCACTATTAAAAAAAAAAAAGAGGGTAAATTTTATATATATATATATAAAACAATAGAGGCGATACAATTACACACGCAGTGTGGGGCCAAATCAATGTTTCAAGGATAAGAGTAATGCACGGAAGTGCAGAACACATTGAGGCCTTTATTACTGGTTGGTTTATTGTAAGAGCAAAGGCAGAGCAATGAAACAAGAACATCAGAGAGAAGTGAAGCACTGCAATTAACTTCTGTTACATGTAACCATCGTACATTCCTACAACTGAACAGATCATACCTACACCTCTCTCGATAGGCGCCAGGTTGTATCATGTATGGTAGTATCTTTGATGATTCTCATTCACTCACTCGCTCAGTGAAAGAGTACCCATCAGAATATATTTCAACTGCATGTCCTAACTCCCACTTCCCCCAATAATCAAACAATCTCTGATCTCTATGTCACCTACAACAGAGCATCCAATGCCCATTTTATTCTCATCATCTCAAACAGAACTTCTCATAGAGATGATCAACAATGAACAAAAAAAAGCCTCAATTTATGGAGCACCCATGTGTGTGACTAGCTACTAATTCCTCTACTCACATAATCATGAACTGTTTTATTTTGTTGTTATGCATGAGTTTCAGCATAGAAGCTGAAAAGGGCCACAACAAAATGTGTCTCTCTCACTCTCAATGTGGTCACATAGATTTGTTTGTATAGAAAATCAAACTGGGCTTGGATTATAATTGTTTGTGAGGAGCAGCTGAAGTATATAGCTAGCTAATACTATTATTACTCTCCACAGTTGGTCTTGACAGCAATGAAAAATTGGGTTAAGAGTTTGAAAAGAAGAAAAAAACAGGGGAGTGGAGGGCCAATGCAATTGACATAATCAACAGAAACAACAAATAGAGTACAAAGGCACAAGTCAAATAGAGTACTTTTAGAATCCAAAGACAGATCATCACAACACGACAAAACACCACAGTTTGGAGAGAGAGAAAAGAGAAGCTTTTTTTTTTTTTTCCCGTCAAAGTAAAGAGAAGCTTTTATAGTGTAGAAAAAAGAGAGAACAATTACATTCCACTCTTTTAAAAGGATCATGGGACAGGATCATGGGAACATGGGTGGGGATGATATATTTATGGGTGCTCAACTAATTTTTCTCATAAATATTAATGTAGTAGTAATTTGTTCTCTTCACCTTTTTGGAGTTATTAATCTCTGGTTTTCTAGTCTCTGGGAAGCTCTGGTAAGCCTAAGGGAAGCAATAACTTATTCGAGATTTTTACTCTTCAGGAAGTAGAACAAGAGTTGAGATATTTTTTACTTTTTTTTTTTTTGGTAAGAAGATATTTTTTACTTTATGTTTGCAGCTTAACGATCTTATTATATAACGGAAAATGATAATCTAACACACTTTGAGCGCACACTTTTATCTTTTAGCCTATTTATGACTCTTCTTTGTTTCTCTATGCGTGGACCCCACTTCTAACGAAATACCATAAATAAGTTAAAAGACAAAGTGCGCGCTCAAAATATTTTAGATTATTATTTTTCATTATACAATATCTTATTTCCCTTGCAACTACCATGGTATTCCCAAGGAGCCTTTGGATTATATTAATATATTATTATACTAAACGTTTTCTTGACGAATTGTTATACTAAACTGATGCGTAGCATATTTTAGTACTATTATAAGTAGTATTTTGTTAATAATTCGGGCTAATAATAAGTGAATTTGCACTAATTCAAGGTATTTTATTGGTGTGTTAGGATGAGAAAGTGATGAAAGGGTTTAGGCGGACTTAAAACAGGCAAGAAAGAAGCGTAAGACGTTTATGGACAAAAGGCTTTTTGTTGGAGCCCCAACGCCCGTGTTGGTGTTCCAGTGCCAGGGGAATGCCCAGATTTTCAGTACACCGTGACTCGGCGCCCCAACGCCCACATGAATTTTGACGAGTTTTTAGGGTTTTGAGCCAATTTTGTTATCAAAATACCCTCAGACTATATATAGGAGTGTAATGTGTGGTAGAGACCATCTTGGGTCATTTTTTTCTTTGGAGAAGAGCTTGTGGAGACTAGGTTTTTAGGAGCAAATTTGTGGATTCCTTGTTGATTTCGAGGCTTGTTTTTATTTTTCTTTAGTTTTCACCATGTTTTAATTGTGTTGATTCAAACCCCGAATATGGGGTAATACTAGTTTTCTATTTGTTTGAGGAGACGTGCTCACGAACATATGTAGTCAATACTGCACAATTGATGATATTTTTTTCTTATATTTCAATTTAAATTTTGTAGTTAAATATTCAGAATGAATTATTACAAGAAAAAACTTTTTTTTACAATATCTATTTTTCTTTAAAAAAAAAAAGAAATCGAAACTAACTGCTATTAATTTGGTTTTTTTTTCAAAATTGAAACAGTTTGATAATCAGGGGCTGCTTTCTACAATGTTGAAACTCATGACAATACACAAAAATACTAGAACCACAAAACGAATAACAAAACTTTCCAACAAGGAAAAGACACATCAAAGGCTTCCAACTTTATACGCTACGTTATTAAAAGTTATTTAATATGTAATCACTATGCAACAAAAATATTTATAATTAAAAAATTAATATAAATGATTTATGAATTTAATAAAACTCTTTGTTTTATATATTTAATCAATTATTATTAATAAATATTTTTTTATAAATAATATTTAGTTATATGAAAATTTAAAATTTGATAAGTTTTAACAATGTATTGTATACTTTAATCAATAAAAAATCGTATTGTACAACATGATTAAGTGTTGTAAAAGATCATTTTGAAATGTATTGTATAACCAAATTCGATCTTGGTTGGTGAAAAGATTTTAATGAATTTACAGTCTATTTCAGACTTAGATATTGTGAATGATTTTTTTTTTCATTAGGTTAAGAAATTAGAAAGGCTAGGCATGTCTTGTTTGAAAGTAGAATTATTTGTTGAGTAGATCAATAATTTAGTAAATAATGTTGCATATTCATATGTCGTAAAAGATTAACTGTAAAAAGATGAGGCAATCAATGATTGCAAATTTGTAGCAATCAAGTCAGATAAGTCAGATATGTATATGAAAAAGGTAATATATGTTTATAACCAAACCGTCAAATTTTTTTTTACCGTATTGTATAGTTGCTAAAACTTATTTAATATGCAATTAATATGTAACAAAAATATCTATAATTAAGAAATAATTGTATAATGATTTATAAATTTAATTGAATTCTTTATATAATAATATTTAATCAATCATTAATTATTATTTTTTGTCATTAATAATATTTAGTTATATATATATATATATATTAATGTAAGAGTTAATAATTAGTTTTAATAGCGTATTGTATAATAACACGATTAAGTGTTGTAAAATATCAATTTTCTTGTAATGACTCTTTGTCCCGAGGATATATGGATCCCGGTTGGATTTCTTTCAAACTTTATTCTGTGTTTTTCTTGTGTACAATGCTCCATTTGCTTTTATCAAGTAGGTGTATGAACTTAGGGATTGGATTCACTCGAGACCTTGGAGTTTTCAACCCGAAAATAGAAAACATAATTCTTGAACATACAACACATCAACCAACAACAATTGACACGAGAGGCATTTGAATTTGATGCTCTTGAAACACTTACTCTATTCATGCCAACTAGTAGAGTTCGAGTGCAACGCTAGAATCTCTATTATAAACTTTGTTCAAAATGGTATAATATTCAATTAATGATATTCAACAGTATATCATTTCTTACAAAAAATAATAATAATTTTTAAACCAAAAATAATTATTACTTATAAATTTAACTAAATTCTTTATTTTATAACAATACATAAATCATTATTTATAATTTAACTAAATTCTTTATTTTAACTAAATTCTTTTTACAATTAATGACTGCTTATAATATATTGGTAATCTATCAATTGACTTTTTGCAACGCAACTTTTTATTTTTCAAGACATACTTTTTGTAGTGTAGGGGATGTTTGCTATTAATATTGTCTTTATTTTATTTGACTTCAGCGAGAGTCCATCCTAGAATCTCCTCCAAACCTTACTTTTGGCAGATGTTGTCTCATCCATTTGACTGAAGATACTTTAGCATTAATATTGTACGTTTTATATAATAGTCAAAAGACTCGGAGAGTAATTTCGGGCACAACTTGAGAGAGAATAATTAATTAATCATGCTCTTAAGTAGGCTTCTTCATAATGCTTGATCAATAAATATCTTTGTCACCAAAGAAACTATATAAGTTAAAAGAGAGAAGGAGAACGGATCAATGAAGTGTATGGTCCCGGTATATTAATAAATGAAACCTAGATATTAAATGGTGTAATATATTGCTGCTCCCTTTATTTCCACCTAACCATAAATGGGCCAAGCTTTGCCTCCATAATATCTCCAGTTTTTTTGGTAACTAAATAAGCACAGAATCACACTGTTCTTTGTCTTGAATGGGATTCAAGTGTTCAACACATATCTAGATATGTATAGATGTGAATTAATTAGCTATAGTACTATACCTTATCATCTTCAACCTCTCATCCCAACTAACACCTGCCCAAAAATGTTCTTGTTTACTTTGTGCCTATATATATTTGACATGATTTTGGTATACACGTATTTCCTATATTACATCAAGTCGGGCCATGTACGTACTACCGGTTCAGAAAACAAGTAAGAATATCGGACTTGCATAAAGACCTTGATGCATATGCAACAACCTAACTTTGTATGGATCTCTTCAAATGTGCATCGAGATTTGTCTTATCACTTTGAATATATGTGCCTCTATATTAACTTATTAAGGACTCCCAACAATCGGGTAACAAAAGAATGAACCTAAAGAATGTCTCCCTCGCATTCTAGTTAATTGCATAGATATAACTTGGTGACCTTGCATTCACATCAGTCAGTTTGGAACTTAGAAGGTATTTGTCCAAAAACACATGAATAATTGATATTGTTATACGTTATCTTTTATCCTTTATTCTTTTTCTTTTTCTTTTTCTTATTTGAGATAAACCTGGACTTTAACTTCTTATTTTTAATTTTCTTTCTTGCATTATAATAATACTTTAGGCCTATAAAAACACATATACTTGTAAATCTTAAATTGCTTAATTATAAACCTTAATTATATGTAGTATATTGTAATTTTTTGTTTTTTTTTAATAAAGTGTAGTATATTGTAATGGACCACCTTAATTTTGGCGACCTTCCATCAATTGGATATTTTTGACGTCTATTGGTGTTTATATGTAAAAAAATATATATCTAACTTACACTGTTCATATAGTGGTCACTCTCTCATATACACACATTATACTAGCCCATTAATTTCTTTTTTTATTTTGAGTTCTATTGGGCGTCATGCCCACCATTAATTACTATCACCATCTGCTACAACTTATCGTTTTCGAAACGATAACAATGACAACCAAATCCACCGCTCCAGCACTTTCGGCAACAAAGACAACACATGCTCCCTTTTCTTCACTTTTGGAGAAAATGAAAGATAAGTGTGTTGTTTAGAGAAGAGACCACGAGGAGAAGAGATGATGATGAGATAAATGACACAATAATCCATGTGATGAATTAATATGAAAGAGTGATATATTTCTCAATGAGTTTGTTTCTTTCTCTGTTCTTTTCTCAAAGAAAAATTGTCCTTTTGACAATTTTTTAGTTCTTGTGTTGAATTTTTCCTCACCAATCAATGTCAGTTTAAATTCATCTTTTTAACAATAATGAAGTTAACCACCGCAACTAAGGTTCAATTCTTTGATTCATTTTGATAAAAGCTCTCTACTATGGTGGGTTTACAACCTTTTATACTAAAACATCAAAAACTCTAATGTATCAATATATATATATATATATATGTAAAATATACCCCTATATTATACTATATTATAATTCTAACATTGGGATTACAAAACTATGCATCATTAGAATTAGTATTTCTACCTGAATGAACAAGATTTGAGTCTTGCGGAATGCAAAATAAATTATAGGCATTTAGTTATATGGATCTTGGTAGAATAACTTAGGTGCACTATATGGATCCTAGTAGTTATGCAGGCTAGTCGAATCCACTAGGGTCGCCTAGCTAGCTTCTATTGATTTATTATGACTAGTTAAGTATATCCATATATAGAACATCAGTAAGCTTTAAATTGCTTCGTGAACTTGTAATTGAGACAAAACTGCCTCTTTATGAGGTGAGAACTGCCCTGTGGGCGTCTATTAAAAAAAATAAAAAAAATAAAATAATAATAATAATAATAATAATAAAGTTGTTTTTATATATAATACTAATGATCAAATAGAACACTAATTTGTCAACTTAATTGATTTTGCAAAGCACATCAATTAATTACTTGGCTAATATCTCATTTGAATTAAAGTGCATTTTTTGGGGGTGTGGAATTGAAGTGCATGTTGATATGTACTGAGATACATCGATCTTCTTAATTTGATGTGCCTAATTAAAAAATTCTCTTGAGGTTTAAGGTTTACTAAACTAGAAATAATTAAGGCAAGTCACAAAAAGCTTCACTTATGTTTTCAAGGATAAGAAATGCTTTAATTAGTTGGTCGTTAATAAGTTCTCAATATTCTTTTACACTTTTGTTGTATAGTCGTACCATCAGTGGATCATATAACCCATATCAGTAGGACAAAATATAGAAACTGAGTTCAACCAAGTTGGACCCCTCCTCTGTCTCCATCTATACTCTGAAAAACCTCTGTTCAGATTGGATAGTGGGCTTTGATGCAATGTTGATCCATGGGCCTATCTGGTTAAGCTGAGGTGCAGTATTAATCTTTTTCCCCTCTCACGTCAAACAAGGTAATGTTTTTTTTTTTTAAGCCAGGAATGGTTTATGTACAAGAAGAATAACAAATTTTTTTTTTCTCAACCAACAACCAGTCGGCCCAAGTGATAAGGGACTTGGTCCCCTTAAGCGAAGTCTTGAATTTGAGTCCGGTAAAAAACTGAGTTAGGAGGGTCGCCCCCTATATGAGGACCGACAGTACTTGAGTGTAGATTAGTTGGTGCGGTTAGCATCAAACATCACGTGAAAAACCAAAATATAAAAATAAAAATATATAAAAAGTTTTTATAAATGATAGCAGCGTTTACATCATTGGTCATATAAGCATTTTTTTTGGGTCGTATTAATTTACTCTTTATCTGCATGGTTAATTAGTACCCATAAATCTCTTGAAAAAAGAAATTAGTACCCATAAATCCAACAACAGCTAGCTAGAGGAGTAAAATAAAAAAAAAAAAAAAAGAACTAGCTAGAATAGAAACGATGGTTTATGGTTTATGGCCCGGTTTGATTCATTTCTGCTAACTTACATTGTTAGTTCGGAGATATCTCCTTGGAGTTAATATTTTCATATTTGGTTCAACTTTAAACTTGCAAGGAAAGTTGTAAATTTATAAACAATAAAATATATGAATTGACATAAACAACCTTCAAATAAGATAGAGAAATGAGTAATTAAAAGATTATTAATGAGGGTAATTATGTCCACAACTCTTGGGAGATAACTCCTTATAAGGAGGGTGGGGGAGATCCCCCACCTTTTTCTAAAGTTGGGAGATAACTTGTAGGAAAGTTTGACAACCAAACAAGATTAGTTTTCAACTCTCAGTAAATTATCTCCTGAGAGATAACTCCAACTTCAATCAAACGAGGCCTATTTGTACAGTTTGTGTGGTCGCTTTCCATGAATGCTGGCTCTCAACTGTCGAACATTGAACCAAATGCCGTTCCGAATACAAGCATGTGTCTAATATGCAGTGAAGACTGAAGTAAATGGCATGGATTTTATAGTTCAAACCTACAAGCATATTAATGTTGTCCAGTAAATTTTTTTTCAGCAAGCCTAGCTAGTAGCTACGTAACACTTTGGATTTTCACCAAGACACCAGCACATAACCATGCATGTTGTAGTCATTCTAGTATCAAACATGTTGCTGGAGTAGCTGATCTAGTCTCACTGGTTAATAGTATATACATTGGAAACCATTGGATATGCATTGAGGTGCGAGTTTGCAAGATTGCAAATCAAAATGTGGTACGCGTCTCCTTAATAAATGGCTGAAAAGGTTATGAATTGATATTGAAATCTCTTTCTTTTTTTTGAAAAAAAAAACAACGTAAGTTGCAACACCATTTTAAAGATGGAATTTCAAATCTTAATACATTTTTAATTTTTCAGTAAATTGCCTACTTAGTTTGAACCATTTTTTTAGCATAAAAACCATACGCGCGTGTGTGTATATATATATATATATCTCATATGGGGTTGTAACAAAAAAAAAAAAAAAAAAAAAAAGAGTTACACTATGTGCACCCCAGTATCCTCCTAGGGCACCCAACAATTTATCAGGGAACCCTGGAACTTTTACTAAAATGCCTCTAGCTAGTTTGTGAAGCAGTGCACCCAATTATTCAAGACACATGTTAAAGTGGTCTCGGTCATGTCTTGCCGAGACCCGTATTTAAGGGTGCACGGATTGGATCCAGTCTAATTAGGGTCAATCCGCAATTCAATCCAATTATTACAGATTGAAAAATTATAATCCAATCCAGTCTAAATAATTCATCAATCCAACTCAATTCAATTTACAAAATGCAAACCGGATTAAGGTTTAGGGATTGAATCAAGTTCCACGGATTGACGTTTTCCTATCCAAAATTTATGAAATTAGACTTAATCAAATGAATCACAAAAATTATATGTCTGATGAATGAAAAATTTACAACATATATTCCACAAATCTATATATATAGTATATTTCCCATAAAATTGTTATCACAATAACCTTCAAAATGTAAGTTTCTACATAAATAAATGTGTCATCCACAAATCTTCACCATACACCCTCACAAAAGAACAAAAAAATTGTACGTTGAACATGCACAACCTACAATAAAAAGATCGAAAGCATAATAAAAGAGTTAAGAACAAGTATAGTCTTTTAGATATTATAGTTTAGAGTTGATAGTTTGAGCTGATGTTAATTACGCTATTATATACATATGATGAAATATGTATGTGTTGATGTGCTAAACAAACTGGATCGAATTAGATCCGCGATTTTTTTATGTAGGATCAGTAATCCGATCCAGTCCAGCCGGATTAGTGATTTTTCAATCCAATCCAGTCCAAGGGATCAAAAAATTGATCTAATTAATGATAATTGGTTTGAATTGGACTGAATCCGGGGATTAGTGTAATACGTGTGCACCCTTACCTGTATTATAATATCGGTCTATACTAGCCGACACCCAAATAAGGTAGTCAAATACCCAATTCGATGGGTGGCCACCGAGACTATACAAGTGGTCTCGGTGGCCTTGTATCGAAACATGTGTGTATGTCTTGGTCGACACCAACTGACAAACCAATCCATGTTTCGGTCTTGTGTCTGAGACCATAGGTTCGGTCATTTCTTACTGAGACTTGAAACATAATGTTGGTTAATATGGTGTTGCGTTATTGGCACCCCACCGATTACTCAGTGCATCCCAGTAGGCACACCATCAATTACTCGGGGCACCTCAAAGTAAATATGTCATTTGTTCTTAGAACCAACATAAATAAAAAAAAAAAAAAAAAAAAAAAAAAAATCTGAGTGCCTTGAGAGGATACTAGCGTGCACATAGTGTGACTCAATGTACATATCATATGGGCTTTTCTCTGACGGTATATCATATGGGCTTAGATCCATACTATATAAATAAATGCTTTTGTTTTGGGCCGAATCAAATCCATGTTGACAAGCCATGGACTACTTTTGGATTCGGGCCGGACTAGTTGATAATTATGGGCCTAATAGACTCTATCGGTTTTATCCAATAGTACAGATGGTCTCAATCAAATACAGTACTACTGGAGTATTTCTTTTGTTATGACAATCATAAGCAGCATATGCTTCATATGCATCAACATGGTTACTTTTGATGGTCGATTAATCAACTATTAATTGTTCATTTAATTATAATAACTTCTGAAAGTGCAACAAAAAATATTATTCGACTTCTGCACTCCCTAGTTTCCCTAAAAAAAAAAAAAGTCAAAACACAGGTGCCCAAACTAGCTTAATCTATGCGTCATTAATCATTGTATATACATCACAGCAGCATAAAAATGTAAAGTGTTCGAGAGACACACTTTAGATACACAGGCGTACATTGGAGTCCTGTAAACACATTGAGATTGTCCGCACGACTATCGAGGCACTCATCACATGGATCCACGTCTCAAAAGTATTTCAAGCCGGGTAATCGAACGGTAACGGGTCAACCGAAGACGAATCAAGAAGATGAGTCCTCCCAAACCCGAAACTCCTCAACACCTGATCATCAGCAAAATTAAGCACACTCTCCATCCCCTCCCAACAACTCTCTCTCGAGTAAATCTCATTGTGGTGTCCACTGCACGGCTCACACCCTGTGAAATGCGTCACAAACGGCCTCCTCAACCCCCCTCGTCCAAACTCCCCCAACACCTTCTCCCTCACCTCCCCATAATACTCCCTCGCCTTCTCCGCGCGCCTCCGCCTCAACTCCGACCCCCCCACACTTCTCTCAATCTCCAAATACTTCTCACTCACATTCCTAAGACTCCCAACGATCTCCTTCCAATACCCCTCAAAGTAGAACTCATTTTCTAAATATATCCTGTCCCCCCACTTTTGGTTTTGCTCTAAGAGGAGGTAAACTAGTCCGGACTGGTCGTCCGCTTCGGGGTACAACTTATCCGGGAGGATCGCTTTTTGGGCTTTGCTCCATTGGGCGTAGTTTGGGGTCTGTGGGCCCATTCCGGCCCACACGTTAATGAAGTCGATGGACCACTGACAGTTCCGGATCAGGAACACGCCCGCGTTGAGGCTCACCCAGCTGTGGTTCTGGTACACCAAATTGGGCCAACCGTGTACGACTAAGTTGTGGTTTCGGTACCGGTTCAGGGGGAGCTTGAAGTCCATGTCGGTGAAGGCCGCGTCGGAGTCGACCCACCAGATCCACTCGGCCTCGGGATGCGCGACCATCGCGGATCTGACGGCCGGTAGCTTCGCCCAGAACGTGGTCATTTTGGGGTGAAGTAGCGCGTTATTGTAGAAGATGTCGTGGCCGTGGATTCGACAGTAGTCCACCTTGTTTTTAAAGAATCTTAGCAATAGATGGTCCCCGACTGGGCTCTTGCACGGACCGGGCTGCGACCCAGTGATCATTAAAATTCGATCCGGTTGAGCCAAAGAGGGGTGGTGGGTTAGCCAGTGTTGGCGCTTTTGGTCCCAGTTTTTGATGGGGTTTTGGTCGATTGTGTAGGTGAGGGTCGGGTCGTCGTAGAAGGTGCGGTCTGGGGGGTCGTGGGTGAGGTTGATTTGGGCGCAATTAATTGGAGGGGTAGTTTGGGAATTTGTTGGTTCGACTAATTTTGCGGGTTTGGGGCTTGTTTGGTTGAGTGAAGAAGTGGAGGAAGAGATGTTGGGGATATTGGTGAAGGTGTTGTTGTTGGGGCTAACGAAGGAGCAGAACGACCAGAGGAGCAAGAGAGCCAACATTGAACCTCCGACGAAGACGAAGACGTCGTTTAGAGACGAAATGACTTTGTTGCGAAATTGGGGTTTCGATAGAGATGTCGTCGACATTGTTGTTTCTCGTGAACTCTGAAACTGAAATTGAAAATCTGTAGAGCCATTTAAAAGCTCTTCTTGTTATTGTTCTATGTTTTGGGCGTCTATGATACCGACAGAGTACGGTAAAAATAGAGCGGCCGTTCGATGGTCCTCGAGAGGCTTGGTTGTTCGAGTTTCGATGAATAGTTGATGGTGTGGGATCGAAATTGAATTGCCGTTAATTTAGCTAATTTAGCGGAGACACGAGAGTTGTCTCTTCAGTCGGGAATAGTTACTGTCTTCGGTTTGGGGCCAATGAAGGGGGGACACGTGTTGCTCATTAAAGAGGTCTGAGCGATTCACGTTGGAGTGTTTGTGTAGTAGTAAAGGTACCTGTGTAGTCTGTATTGGTTCATGTTAGATGGGTGGAGGGGTCATGTCTGAATAACTGACATGGTAATAGAAAGAACATGGAGCGATGATCGGTAGAATTGCCTTGGTAGTTGGGACTTTCTGGACATTTGAATCAATGAACGAATGAGATGGGCAGTGTACGGCGACCGACATGCCACGCACTCTACTATTTCTATATTTGTTTTGATGTTAGGGTTTGCACTTAAATGGAAACCAAAGATAAGGTTTTATCTCTTCGTGCTTTTGATACCGTTGTGAATTAGTCGGTGTATTATTGCCTTGGTGTTATGGTTGTCAGGGTAATCTCCGCATCAGAATGGAGCAATTTAATCACATATATTCAGCCAAAAAATTGTCATAACTTGCCATTTGCTAAACTGATCGCCAAATAGTAAGGAGAACTGTTGTTTTGATTGTGTTTCAGAGCCATGCTACTTTGACTTCAATTAGATTGGTCAATTTTGCATGTGCTCATTGGACCTCCTTAAATACTACAACAATAACATAGCCAGTCTAAAACTTGGAGCCCTTTAGATGCACATATATCGATGCAAAAATTAACAGATTTCAATCCGTGCATGCCAAATTGCCCTGTCAAGTTGAAGTCAAAATAGCATTTTCTTGTTTTTAAACTAAGTAAAATTTATTGCTCTATATTTTTTTTTTTGAGCGGCTTAACAGATTCTGCTAATTGCTTCACATATCTTAGTTTTAAAATTTTATTTTATGTACTTCACTTTTTACTTAGTGTAACTCATTTTTTTTTAAAATTTTAAAAATATTCTTGCTTATTGTACCTCACTTTTTTACTTCGTATACTCCATCACCCTCACCTTAATACCCCTTACTTATTGTACCTTACTTTTTAACTTCGCGTACCCCATCACCCTCACCCTCACCTCAATACCCTTGCACGTGGGTGTCGGACGAATCGAGTCGACATCTCTAAAGAGGTTTTAGTCGACCACAGCTGATAATGCGAAGATAATTTGGTTTCAGTGGGTGATGAAGAGATCTAGCCGAAACGTCTTTAGAGGTGTCGGCTTTGTTCGTCCAACACCTCTGAAGAGGTGTCAACTTTGTTTGTCTGGAACCCGCAGACGACTAGAACGATAAATTTTTTTTTAAAACTCTCGAAAAATATATGAAAATGGTAAAAAAATAATGGGTTTTGCTCGAAATCACTTAATATTTTCGATTTTATCAAAACTTTGAACCTAAAATACAAGATTCAAGCCTCAAATCAAAGCCCTAAACCCAAAAACAAATTCACAAATGAAATGATTCAAAAAAGAAAAAAAATCAAAAGAAAAATCTCTAAATCGACACTAAAAGATATGATGAATGCATCCACGTCGTCTAATTCATGTGGTTTTGTTGGGATTTCATCAGATTTGACCAATTTTTTGTGAGTGCAATTTGAGAGAGGTGACTGGGGTATGGGGTGAGTGGGGTATGGTGAGTAAAAATCCTTTTATATGAAGGGGTAGTTGAGTAATTTCATAAAACTGGGGTGTATTTAGTAATTAGTGGGGTATTATGAGTAAATCCCTTTCATATGAAGGGGTAGTTAGGTAATTTCATAAAACTGAGGTATATGGAGCCACTTCCTTTTTTATTTTTATTTTTTTTTTCCAAGCCACACCGTATTTGGACGGGGAGATCCCAATAATAACGGACACGTCTGAATGTCTAATATAAAGTGGGCCTTATTTCGTGGGCTTTCAACTGGGCTTTCTAATTTTTGGGTTTAAAAGTAAAATTGCACGGAGTTACCCCTTACAGAAATTGTCGTTCAAGGCCTTAATTTTTCCGTACACAAATGTAGGAGTAGGCCCTTAACATACAAAAATATGTAGGAAGTAGGCCCTAAACACGTTTGTAACATATTTTAATATTCATGATTTTTGATGCACATGTTGTTAGCCTAGTTGTTAGGAAGCAATTAGTGGACGTAGACTAACAACTGGTTGATTCAAATGGTAAGGGAGTTGATCCCCTTAAGCAAGGTCTCGGGTTATAATCTTATGAATAAAAAATTAAGTTGGGAGGGCCCCCTCCTATATGGGGCCCCACAATGTATGAGTGTGGATTAGTCAGTTCACCAGATACCACATAGAAAACCAACGTAATTAAAAAATTAGTGGACATAGAGAAATAGAGACATAAGCAAAACCCAATGCACACATTTTTTTTTTATCAAGACAAAGTAAACATTTATTTTGACAAAACATAGAGCATACATTTGAGCTACATAGATAAAAAAAGTCCTCTAATAATAACACGGTACCCCAACATACAGAATAGTACAATGCGCGCTTCATTTGTTATGCACTTCAACATGTGCAATTTCGCACCCTAAGTTCTATTGTGCATTAGGGATGTCCCTTGTCAAGGTAGCATTCATTTAAGGGGTGGGAACTTGAAGGAAGGCCCGCATTTGGATTTGTAGCCCAGTGTTCCTATGCAGTAATTATATTGTTTACCATCAAGAGTGCAACCACTGATCAAGTTGAGAAGGCTATACCCAGGTTTGTCTTTGATACAAAATATTCTTGGCTCGTAAATTGCCTTTCGAATGGCCTCTGTGCATCGTTAAGTTTATAGAATCGCCCATCCGGTTCGATCCCTGCAATACAAAAAAAACACAACTAATTAGTTTGCTCGATTCATAATCAAAAGAAGACACGTCTGAGTTAACTTTTTGAGAAGGACATTTCTTATTATTTTCTTTTTTTTGATAGGAACTATTTTTATTTTTTTTGGTCAACCCATGTCATATATACGAAGTTGAGTTCTTAGCAGGGGTGTACCAGGGACAGGGCAAGAAGGGCGACCGCTTTAAGCCCCCACCCAAAAGAAGCCCCCCGACCTGCTCAGTGTATATAAATTTAGAAAAAACTTAAATTAATTTTTTTGGTGGAAAACTTAAATATTTGAAATTGAGGCTATGATGTTGATGTTGTTGTTGTCGGTGGTGGTGGTGGAAAACTTAAATTAATTTCAAAGTTTACCCTATGCCCACTCCTATGCCCACTAAAAAGGCCCACTAAAAAGGCCCACATGTTTATTAAAAAAAAAAGGCTCAGTAATGCAACTTAAACTTGGTATAAAAGGTTTTCTCACATTAAAAAAAAAAGTTTATTTAGGGAATTGTGGCTAATGCAATCTTGTAGGTGAGATATGTTATTTTGACTTCTAATTTCTCACTTCTCACCCCTCACACGGTCTTTTATTCTTCTAACTACTTTTTAGCTTCATCGATCGGTGATAAGTAAATTCTTATATTTTTCACCGACAGTCTCAGTCCAGAAAAGGTTTTAAAATAATTTTAAAGTATAATATCGGTATAAGGTGAAAAATAAAAGGTAACTTTAAGGCCTCATTTTTAGGGTTTTGCTCAAGATCCCAAAATGCGCCTTGGTTATTAGAGAATGTACTTTTCAAAAACTGATAGATGTGTTTGGTAAAGCTTTTCTTAAAATATTAAATATATTATTTATTATTTTTTAATAGCTGAGGGTATTCGAACTATGGTTGCTGACAAGTTGCCCCCATCAGGGAATCCGAAAAAGAAATCGGGAGGGGAAAAAAGTAGGTAGGTTAACTCATCAACACATCTGTCATGATCAACATGTTAGAGAACAAAACTTACCACTCGACCAAGGCCATGGGGCAAGTCTATACTACTTTTCTTTTAATAAATTAATTCCTTGGGAGGGTGAGCATTATTTATTTTGCAAGGTGGGGGCATTATTAATTGTTAATTATTGAACTCTCCTTTTTGGACTAATATCCTTTTTTTTTAAAAGTATTTTTCAATTAAGATATGTTTTAAAATTAAACAATATTTACAAAATTGACCTAGGACACATTTCCCAACATCTCCCACTTGCACTAGGTCCAATCCTACACGTATCGAATACTGTGTGACCTTAATGCGTTCTTAGTGGAAGAATTTTATTCATGTGTCTGCTACATTGTTTAATATTGTTGTTTTGCAAATCTTCACGTTCTTTCTTTAATAAGACAAAAATGCTCGAGTGACTGTTTAAATCTATAGTGTGATTTAGGTTCCATAACAACCTAAAGTTGTGCATTGGTTTAAAATAAAATCCAACGTTGCTTCCAACATTTGTAATCACACCTTATTCTATCATGAACCTTATGATCTAAACATTTTCTTTGGTTGCAACAAATGCCGCTAAAACTCAATTTATGTCGTAGAACTTTGTTAGAGTGAGTTTAGAACATTTCCAACTCACTGCATCTTCCTATGTAATTAACACATATCCATATTGCGATCATTAATAATTTATACCAGCTTGGAAGTTTGCATTTTGTAACCATTTACAAGATTCATATCCTCCAAACCTTCGTAAATCCAATAACATTTTCAAGTGCTTTTGAAGTATTTAAGAATGTTATCAACAAATATCCAGTGACCTTCACTGGAATATGTGAGATATATGTATGTTTTGCCCAAAGCATATGACATATCAAGTTAAATGCAAAGTATAACCTATGTGATGATTCCCATAGCTAATGCATATGAAATCATACTCACATTATCCCGCTCATCATTTGTCATAAGACTTTGAGTCTTGTTGAGACTTGTGTTATAAGACATAAGTACGAATTCTTGTAAGAATCTCGCGCACAATGAAAGCTTTTCAGTTATTTGTCTATTTAAACATTCTAATTTGTACCAATTAGCCTATTATATCTATTTTTAAGAATTTCATTGAAAAACTTTTCCTCACCCAAGACTTGACATTTTGTAAGGTTAGGACATTGTTTCTAATGAATAATATATCAACATACAGAATTAGAAAAGATAATTGTGCTCCCACTAACCTTTGTGTATACACAAGGTTTATCTTTGATTCAATGAACTTAATTTCTTAATTATTTCATCAAAAAAAATATCCCAACTCTGATAAGCTTTCTATAATCCATAAATGAATCCTTTAAGCTTGCACACCTTTCTAAAATTCTCAAGATAATCAAAACCCTTAAGTTGTGTCATACATATCTTTAAGGAGCATAGAACAATACTATTTTGATACTTGTTTGTCATATCTTATAGTCAAGCTATGGAGTAATGACAATAAGAATTCTAAAACTTAAGCTTAGCTACTAGTGAAAAATCTTATCATAGTCAACACCTTGATTTAGATTGAAATTTTTTTATAAGCCGTGTTTTTAGCTTGTACCTTTTTGTTTTTTTTTTTGTTTTTATTTCAAGTAAATAAATCAAGTTCCAAACTTGAATAACATACATGATTTAAAATTAAGAGTTCACTAACACTTAGTCTCTTCATACAATCTAGACAAGACATGTCTCTTGATAAGTAGTGATTAATTATGATCTAGTATCAAAATATATCACAACTATTAATAATAAGAAAATTTCAGATTTCTCTAGCCAATTTCTTATTATTCTAGATTTTTAAGAGATATATGTTACTTGTGTATATTCATCTAATTCAAAACTTTGTTGAGCATCCTAAAGTGGTTAAGTTCTCATTTGTGGCTCTTGAACATTTCAATATTTATTTTATTCCCAATAGTATATTTGAAATAAACTCTTTATTTAGAAAGACATCATTTTGAGCAACAAACAATTTGTTCTCAATTGAATAAAATAGTATCATAATGATAAACCACAAATAGGCACAAAATGACTTAGACATCAAACTTTATGTGACTTAGCGTTTTACGCAAGTCTCGCCGCCTCAAGTCTCAAGAAAAGACAAACTAGGTCTTTTTATTCCATATCGTATATGAAGTTTATTTACCACTTTAAAGAACATAAGGTTTAGTGCGAAGTGCAGTAGTTTCTAAAGTACTATAGCCTTAATAGGACATCTTAGGAAGGTCAGTGTGACACATCATAAATCGAATTATATCCTATATAGTTCGATTTCTCCTTTTAAAACATCATTTCACAAATGACATTCCTAGTAGAGTTAATTGCAAGACAATCCCATAATTTTAAAGATGATCATTTAAATTCTTGCCTCATAGAGATAAAAAGTCCATTTTTTTAGATAATCAATATAGTCCTTTATCAGAAATCCACACACGAACGGATGATCATGATCCGGAGTCCTAGCGCTAAATATTCTAGGGAAGAAAATTTTCACAAAACTCTTTAGAAAATTCTCTCTAGAAAATTATCTCTTATAATACATCTGTGACCCTAATGTCTTATTTATAGTTCAATAGGTCGAGTTGTAATAGAACTCCATCTCATAGCATTATTAAGTACCTGCTTTGAGCCGACGTCCCTACATACCTCGGAATACGGGCATATACAAATTTTAGTGCATAACATGGGGGGTCGAACTAAGCCGGATGAACAACTCATGTAGGTCTATGTGTCTTCAAGTGTGACATATTGTCATTCCTAGCATATTTTTTTTTAGATCGGTCATACCTGCTTTGATGAGGACGTCGAGGAAATTCACTTTCTTTTTCAGGTCGAGAGCTGCTTTGAAGTACTGGGTTTGATTGAACACACTTTTAATTCCCACAAGTCCCGTAAGTCCTCCACTCGTTCTTCCAAAGGCTCATGCTGCTTCTGCTTGGGCAATCCAAGTAAGGCCAATGCTCTTCTAACTCGTCAGGCCAGAGATCTACATATTTTACACAAATATATATATATCCATATTACACGATCAGATCCTCCCAACAAAATTTATATAAATAGAGTGAAAAGAGAAACTAATTAGTTACCGAAGAGGGATTAAGTTGGTCTTTGGAGTCACAGTTCTTTGATACTTTATTCACCAAATTTTCTGCCCTTAGTCCATGGATTACGAAACCTGTAGCTGCTTTTCCCGTCTTAGGGTAGCAACAACCACGCTCTCCACCACATTTACTGCCCGGCCACTAATTGATATATACCAAATTGGTTAAAACATCAGTATATAGTTGCATATGGCATCAGAAAGTTATGTAAGGTCGAAAAAAAGTTGGGACATCGACAATTACTTACAAAATATATAAAACATAAAATGACAATGTCCGAAGGTGGGTGGATTAATTAGTCGGGGAAATATATTGTTGCCAGATATCACGTGTTGTTTTCATGATTCTAAAACAAAACGTACCTGTTGAGACAACTGGACATCCTCTGGTTCCAGGCCTTGAACGTATAAAACCACCAAAAGCAGCACTAATGCAAAGAGCAGAGCCGTGTCTGCAGATATCGTCAGGCCTATATATGCTACCTAACAAATTGATACCACTCTTTAGCAGGTTACTCCGATATGTACTTGATAAGGGATTACAAGCTATTTATAGCAAAAAGTAAGCGCGTCCCCTTATATATGTTAAGTAATGTATATGAATTCTTTTTTTTTTTGGTTTACAATGTAGTATATGAATTCTTATGATTCCTGTATAGTTGTGTCCCCATTTATTAGAGGTGCGCTGGATAGGATTTGAAAATTTTCTATTCAGATATTATAACCAGTGTAATGGATTCAGAATTAGTGGGTGAGTTTTTTAATTCCTCGAAGGGTGTAATAGAGATTTAAAGCCACGTGAAACTTGGGGAGAATCTTGACCAAAAAAAAATTAGAAGGGGAAAAAAGAATAATATATACAACCATACCCTGCACGAGACAAGCATGATGTGTGGACCGAAAAGTTTAGTCTCACATTGGTTATCCATGGCTTCTTGAAGAAGTTCATAAGAGTGGATGTTTCATCTCATAGTACTGAGGCCTTTTGGAGTAAAACCCCACACCTAATGTTGAGGTGGTTAAGTTGGGGACAATATCGGTACTAAAGAAGATCCACGTGCCCGCACACGCAGCGCGGATGGGGTACAACAGAGTGGTATCAGAGCGTGGTTGAAGTTTTTGTTCCTTGTGTTTAGCAATGGATGACCAAATATTTAATCCAAACAAAATGATTAGTTTGAATGGTTCTAATTACCATGCACGGAGAATGAAGATGGAGGACACTCTCTATATGAAGGAGTATTATCAACCAGTGTTCGAGATCGAAAAACCTGAAGGCATGTCCGATAAATAATGGAATATCTTTCATCGACAAGTGTGTGGACTCATTCGGCAATGGGTTGATGACAATGTTTCTAGCCATATAAAAGAGGAGACCAATGCACATGTTATATGGACTAAACTTGAGGAGTTGTATGCTCAAAAAGTGGGGAAACAAGCTAGAGTTACTTTCAAGTCATCTAGTTCTCATTCAAGAAAGTCAAAAATACTTGATCTTGTACATTCTGATGTGTGTGGTCCTATGAAGACAAGGACACTTGGTGGTGCTATTTACTTTGTCACTTTCATTGATGATCATTCAAGAAAGTTGTGGGCTTACACCTTGAAGACAAAAGACGAAGTGTTTGATGTATTCAAGAAGTTTCATGCCTTAGTTGAGAAACAAACTGGGAAGAACTTAAAATGCATTAGTTTCGACAATGGTGGTGAGTATTGTGGCACTTTTGATGAGTATTGCAAGCAATAAGGCATTCGTCATCAAAAGGCACCTCCTAAGACATCTCAGTTAAATGGGATAGCTGAGAGAATGAATAGAACTCTAGTTGAAAGAGTGAGATGTTTGCTTTCAGAAGCAAAGTTGCCTAAATCCTTTTAGGGGGAAGCTTTGAGTACAATGGTACAAGAAGTTTGAATCAGTTATGAGGGAGCAAGACTACCATAAAACCACTTCTGATCATTGTGTTTTCGTGCAGAGATTTTATGATGATGATTTCATTATATTGTTGCTCTATGTTGATAATATGTTGATTGTTGGTAGGAATGCTTCGAGAATTGCAAAGTTGAAGAAGCAGTTAAGCAAGTCATTCTCCAGGAAAGACTTGGGTCCGACAAAGCAAATTCTTGGTATCCGTATTTTGCGAGACAGAAGTTCCAAGAAATTGTCTATGTCACAAGAGCACTATAAAGAGAAAGTTCTTGAGAGGTTCAACATGAACAAGGCTAAGGTAGTAAATGCTTCTTTTGCTAGTCACTTTAAGTTGAATGCTCAATAGTGTCCTTCTAGAGATGAAGAGAAGCAAGATATGGAGAGAATTTCATATGCCTCCTGTGACGGCCTCAAACTTCACAATCCTAGAATCGGGCGCCACCCGACCTAGACCCGCGCGAACCCCCGAGCCAATCTCGTCGAGTCATGCGGGGCCAGTGAACCTATCCTTACCATTCAATCATTTATTAAGCATTTAAAAGTGAAGTCAATTAATTAGCGAGTTATCAAAGTATAAAACGGAAACAATCAATCTCAACTAATCAATTACCCTAAAACCCCAACGAAAATCACTTGAAAATTCCTCAAAAATTTACCAAATATCCAAAACTTACCCAAATCGAACACAACCTTTGTAAATAACATATTAATCGTCGTGGGGATCGTCAGGACGTCAAAAACTTTGAAGTTTCGACGTGGCGTCCAAATCTCACCGCGACGAAAATGAGCAAATTACGCACCAACGCGTAAAGAACGATGAGGAGAGTAAGAATCTTACCTTGGATCGTTCGAAACCGTCGTCTTCGGCACCGCTCCAGCCACACTAGTGCGGTGGTTGCTTGGAGAACAAGTTAGGGGAGAAAAGAGAGAGAAAAAAGAGGAAGAGACAGAAAAAGGGTGGGTGTTGGTTTTTTATACCCTCACCTCATCTTGACCAAACACACATACCCCTAAGCTCATCTAATGGCTCATAATCATACCATCCCACCTACTTAAGTGACTCAACTGGGTGACTTTAGTTGACATGCTCCTCACTATAGCTGTGACGGCCCCAATTTCCCCATGCCATTGGGTACGCCCGGCCTAGACCCGTACAAGCCCTGAGTCATCACTCGGCAACCTGACGAGACTAGTCAGCCTTCAACTTAATCAATTTAGTTATTTATGAAAGAGTTATTGCAATAATAAACAGCGGAAGACTCAACAATTCAAACAAAGGGGAAAATAACTCATTCAAGGGAAGTAAAGGAATTCTATAAGTGTGGAAACCCCAGGTATTCATGTATAATTCGATACGTAAATATACATGATACCAGTCTCATCAAAATACCAAATTCAATAATCCAAAAGCATGTATATATAAAACGATATACATAAAAGCAAAACATAAAGAAACCTATAAAATAGTCTTCAAATCCAGCTGCTAAGCCTTACAATAGATCACCTAGGCAGGGTCCCTTGCCCTTGCTGCTCTCCGCCCTATCTGCAACCACCGTCACAAACTAGACGGTGAGTAACTGAATAAAATCGAATGTAATGCCAGCAGAAAACAACTGTAATTCATGATAATTTAAATAAAGTAGTCTAAATATCATGCAGTAATAAAAAGACTGGAAATTTAGTAGACAAGATGCATGATAAACAGACTAATAGATATCAAACGAAATTTAAGTGTGTTCCAAGGAATCAAAAGAGGCCCATAAGTGGTCTAAACCATAGCATAACGGCGAAGACCTCGCGAGGTCTTCCCGGGCATCGACACAAGCGAAGGCACAGCTATGACTGGAAAGGACTCAAACCCATCCACCCAGTACTCGGTGTCACACGGTCACTAAGGGTGGTCACACACTCGTGCGCTCGAGTGCCCGCGTTTTATCCCTCTAGTGCAGGTCCTAGTACTTTCGAGACGAAACACTTACGCCGGAAAACACACAACAAGAAATGGAATGGAATACCAATAATAGAGCATAACAAGACTGAATAAATGATAATGAATCACATGGCATTTTCTTACTGGCTTACAAACGTACAAATGCTTGTGGCAATTGTACTTACCTGAACTATCGCGACCCGTGTGACAACTCCGAGATCCTAACGCGTCTTTCGCGACTTCCCGATTGCCTATACCGCACTACAATTATCTAGTCCAGCTTGAATAAATGCCCAACAAATCAAAATTACCACCCGAATTATACCTAAGATCATTTGTCATTAAATTAGCTTCAATTTGATATATTATATCATTTTTTACGTTTTTCGAGGCTAAAACCCCGATTATATCCCACCAACATTTCCGAGAGAATCCCAAAACTCATTTATGAACCCATTTCCTAATTTATCATATTTTTCTGAATTTTTCAATATATATATATATTTGCTATTTTTCTTCTATACATATACATATATATATATATATATATATATATACATATATATATATATATATATAGATACATATATATATATATAGATACATATATATATATATATATATTATTATATTATATTAGAGAATGATGCCGTGTGCATCTTCTCCATTTCTTCCCTTTTTTGACCTGGTTCCCATTTTTTTTTTTTTTTTTTTTTTTTTTTTTTTTTTTTTTTTCTCGTTGAAAAGGAGAGGGAGAGAGACGACCTCCGGCGAGGAGGCGTGTCGGTCGGTCGTGGTGAGAGAGGACGAGAGGTGGAAGTGAGAGAGGCGGCGGTGGTGTGTAGAAGAGATGATGAATAGTGTAGGGTTTGTTATGAAACGGCTTTTATATATATATAAAGTCAAATGACCTTTTTGCCCTTACATTAACTCTTGTTCACTTCTTGGACAATTGCCCTTGTGGGTCTTTAATCACGTCATCTCATGTTAACACACACACACACATCTCAAGGCCAATCTCATGGCTCCTCGCCATTAGACTGTGTCACTTTAACAATACAAATTACATAGTCCGCATGTTACATATTTAACTAACTCCCACGTTCAAACGACGTTTCTCGGTCCATTTTTCCCTGTTCCAATTCCCGTAACGCGCGTAGTCTCGCCTTGTCTCGCCAACTAATTAATTAAATTAATTAAAAATTTATTTATTTATATGTTTTACTTGTTTTTCTCCCCCGTTATACTAGTCGACACCTCACTCAATTAAATATCGCCCGAACGGCTCAAAACCCGTAAAATACTAAAATACTAATACACATAATCAAAGAATCATAAAATCACTTTGGTGTCGACTCTCGAAGTTCGAAATACTGTCCAGTATTCACATAGCCGGGTCACAAATTTGACAAGTGCAACACAAGTCAGTTAAAAATTTTAGGGTTGTTACAATAGCCTTTCTACCTCATCCCTTGTGCATTCGGACTCGAACACACACTCCGTGCGTCTTGCGCGCTTGGTCGCGACCACGTACCAACACGCATATAATTTTATAAATTTGTGTTTTGTCAGTGTTTTTAGTTAAGTTTGTCCCCCGGACTACCAACGGTCGTACACAAACGTCCTTACACGTTAGAACTTTGAAATTGCACAAATGAAATATAATATAATACAAACACCATACAAAACTAACGTATATCGGCGTTGATGCCCGATATTTGATGACTGTATCACTACGGAGGGCCCACGTACACCTGGATTGACACGTGACATAGCATATGCAGTTGATGTATGCTATTGTGTGTACTAGACCAGATATAGCATGTGGCGGCCCCAATTTTCACATTGGTCCGCCACGGGAGGCCACGCGGGCCCACAACTGATCACTTAACCGCCAGCTGTGTCCCACGCCCAATTATCCATCACCAATCAATTTCTTGTTAACTTTGATGTTATGTGTTAATAATTACTGATTCAAGTTAACTTAGGTTCCTTTAATATCATTCAACCTTAATTACGCAGCGGAAAATTAGATTAACAACATAAGTATTTATCATGTATTTTATGAGCATAATACCTAAGTGGAAACCATACCAAATGTACATCATATACATATCATCTTGAGATCCTCAAAATATAAAAAATATGGCCTACAATTTATATACAGGTCATATCTACCTCTCAAAACCCAAAACCTAGCATAAAACAAGAAAAATAAACAAACATACGAGTAGGGATAGAGCTGTCAATCTACGTAGTCCTCAAGCTTGCCCTTCCCTCGACTCATACCAGGATTTGCACTCAAGCCATCACAAAAAGCAGATGACGAGTCCAGAGTGAGTAATCCCAACGAAATTCATCAAGTAATTACGTAAATAAAATGCTGAAATTTAAAATACTATAAATAAACATGCAGAACAAAAGAATACAAGCAACTGTAAAAGATCATCGCATGCATAAATATAGTAGCGAAGCAAAGTACGTGCACAGTAAAAATCAGACGAAGTCATACTTCGGGCTATTTCTCAGGCACGGCCAGTGAAAACACCTCTAACGGGTGACCCTGGACTCTCTAGGTGGTCGCCGTACATCCACAACGCACCCACACAAGCCTATCATACCCGGGTAGCCTATTCACCGGCGTATGCCTAGACAAGTGCTATGACTTAGTGGACTCTATGCCCCGTAACGAATAAACACCAGGTGGGGAGTGATCTCAACACCGTAAAGACACCAGGTAGGAGTAAACTCCACTACCGTAAAGACACCAGGTGTGAGTACTCGGCCACCGTAAAGAAGTAATGAAATAGAGTAATGAATAAATAGGACTGAATTCAAATAAATAGAACAGTAAATATTAAAGTGAAGTTCAATTGGGATACTACACACCTCAATTCGCACTCCGCGTCCCGAAAACCAAACCCGGCTCAGCTCCAATAACACCCGACAAATCCAATTATCGCCCGAATTATACCTATTACCATTTATCATTAAATTAGCTTCAATTTAATATATTATGTAAATTTTTCGTTTTTCGAGGCTAAAACCCCGACTATATCTCGCCAACATTTCCGAGAAAATCCCAAAATTCCTTTATTTGATCAAAATATAATTTTTTTCTAAAATTTTCCTATTTTATATGAATTTTCTATGAATTTTCCTTTTTTTTTTTAATTAAGGACGGTTCGGCCCCGAACCAGCCCGGTTCAGGGCCGAACCGGCCCTCTTTCTTCCTTGTTGGAACAGAGCATGTTCCAATAGTTCTCTTTTTTTTTTTTTTTCCAACAGTTCTTTTTTTTTTCCTGAATCTGGAGAGGGAGAGGGAGAGGGGAGACGACATGGGTGTCGTTTCCCCCCTCGGATGAACTGCTCTTGCAGTTCGTCCGAGCTCCCAAGCTCCACCCCTCCACCACCGATCCACCACCATCTCCCGCCAACCACAACAACAACAAAAACAACACAACACAACACATCAACGCACCTCACCTCCTTCGCCTCTCCACCATGAGCTCAATCTCTCTTCCTCTTTCTCTCAATTTCTCTCCTCTCGGTCGATCAAAACAGTGAGAAAACAGTGTGGTGTATATCAACATTTTGGGGTGAAATGACCAAAATGCCCCTATCCATATCCACAATTCTTTACAAAGTTCATACCCTTTTTGGTCATTTCACAATTATTTTCTTAATTTTCTGATTTTTGAATATTTATATATATATATATATTAAATTCCTTATATACATATATATACTCGCCTATACTTTCGCGCCTAAAATTTCGTCGTGCGCGCCAACGAACGTACTCAGGCGTGCACACTAACGTACCACCCACGCGTGTCGACCACGACCCCGCGTGTCCTTAGGCGCCCACCAATTTACTATTTTGTCACATTTAATTCATTTTATGAGTGTAATATTTTCCTCAACTTAAAATTTCGTCTTTAATCTACCCGGTACCCGCGCCGACACACATATCGATGCGAATACTCAACACACAATCTCACATGTCAATTTAAAATATAATTACACACATCGCGATGTCATTAACCTATTTTAACTTAAACATCACAAAATTAAACAAAACAACACACAAAATACTAATTACCTAATACGGCCGTACTTCAGCCTCACTGTGGGACCCACGAACGTTCCCCCTGGCGTCCACGTCTACAATAACGTCATAATTAACGGCAATTACTAATTGGACCGTTACATAGCATATGCAGTTGATGTGGTTAGTAGGTTCTTATCTAATTCGAGATGAGAACATTGGGATGCAGTCAAGTGGATTATGAGATTTTTACGAGGTACTACTTCTTTGAGACTCACTTTTGGTAGTGGAAAACCAATGCTGATTGGTTACACGGATGCAGATATGACCGGTGATTTGGATACTTAGAGGTCCACTTCAGGTTACTTGATGACTTTCTCATGTGGGGCAGTATTGTCCAAGTTACTGAAATGTGTTGCACTTTCTACTGTTGAAGTCGAGTTCATTGCAGCAACCGAAGCATGTAAAGAGTTGTTGTGGTTGAAGAAGTTTCTTCAAGAAATTGGTTTCAAGCAAGAAATATATGTTTTGTTTTGTGACAATCAAATTGTCATTCACATGAGTAAGAATGCTTCATTTCAATCGAGAACTAAGCACATTGATGTAAGGTATCATTGGATACGAGTTGTTCTCAATGAAGGCTTACTTGAGATTGAGAAGATTCACACTGATAGTAATGGTTCTGATATGTTTACAAAGGCATTACCAAGTTTGAAGCTTGAAATATGTTGCGACATAGTGAGATTGGTGATCCCTCTTACACTTAGTTGAAAAAGGGGAGATTTGTTGGGTTTTTTCAACTCATTAGTAAAGGGAAAATTAGTCAATTTGCTTGCCTCCTATTTAAAGCACTTGCCTTATTTTGGAGAGAGAGAGAGAACGACTTTGATTGAGGAGAAATTTGTGGAGAGATTTGTGTTCTTCAAGCCTTAACTTGGAAGCATCATTTAAGCGCTTGATTGAAGGTCCATACGGACTCTGTTTGAGGCGAGATTGGAAGGGGAGATTCGCGGCGTTGAGCTTTACATCACTATTGGTAGAGATTTCACTTTGCCTTCTTCTATGTGACATCCTCCACATCTCTTGTATTAAGTTCTTTGGCCAAGATATGCTTTTATGCTTGATGTCTTGATGATTTGTGATGTTCATATCTCTAACTAGTGTTAGAGAAGACTTTTGTATTCCCATTTTCATAGTGGAGAGTTTTTCATAGGTGTTAGTCACCTTATAGTTTTACTTCTCACTTTGAGAAGGTTTTCACGTTAAAAGTCTTGAGTGTTGTGGTTTGATTCTTGCATTTCCATTGTTCTTTACTTATTGGATTGCTCATATTGTGGTTGTGGTCTTTATTTGGCGACATAAGAAAGGGGTAGATTATTTGTTAGTGTGGCTGGGATAAGGCATGTCTGTTGGTGGTCGTATGTGTGCTTCGAGTTGTGCTCTCCCTCGAGATGGTAGCGACGATGGATCATGCGGTGTGCCCATTTTGAATGGATTTCGGTCCAAGGTGGAGATTGTTGGGGATGTATGGACCGAAAAGTTTAGTCTCACATTGGTTATCTATAACTTCTTGAAGAAGTTGTACCGATGCCTTTTGGAGTAAAACCCCACACATAATGTTGAGGTGGTTAAGTTGGGGATAATATTTGTAACGGCCCAAATTAATTTAATCATGATTAATGTTAATCACGAGGATTAACGGGTAATTCGGGCGTTACGTGGAAAGCTGGGTTGACTCGGATATGAGTACCCAGGTTATATTGCGTTATTTGTGTATGTTGTATGTCTATTAGTGTGATGTGGGAATTTATTATTATTTATATAAACATCACATGTGTGTAAGTTGATATCGGGCAAAGCTACGAGTTGGGTATATGTTCCGAAGTGCGTGTCGGGGATCGGGTACCAGGTAGCCGGGGTACGGGAAATGAGTTGCCGAGGAGCTGAGTGCTAGTGTGACTCACCTATGATTTTTATATGATTTATTAGTTGGACTAACTTAAGGTTGGAAAATGAATTAATAGATCAATTGAAGTTCTATAGTTGTAGCTAGAAAAATCAGTATGCATAGGATTATCCTCGAGATGCACAATAAGAGAAATCAAAGTAAGTGTTGTCATGATAAGGTGTCAAGAACTTGGGTGACACAGGGTGATCTGGAGCCTTTGGATCAACCTCGTGATGCATGCACACAGCAGATTAGAACCAACATATAAATATATGGTTGATCGAGGAATGCATGAAAATCCAACACTTTCCAACCAATTTTTGTTAAAATCCAGAGAAGAAATCTGTAGGGAAGGGTGAAATTCGAGCTTTGGAGAGGTGATTTAGGCGTCAAAACGTGATATCAAAAGTAATCTCTACATCAACAACTTGAATTTTTGTAAAAATATGGTTTTGTAGGTTGAGGATGAAAAACGAATTTTTGGAGGATTTCATCACTGGTTTTTGATGAATTAGATGTTCTTGAGGTTGGTTTTGAGGAATTACCTCGTTTTGAACCGAAATTGAAGAAAATTGAGGTGAATTTGGGGATTTTGGATTTCGGACATGCACACTGTGATTTTCGATTTTGTGATAAAATCTTGTTTAATTGGTGTTTTTGATAGTAAATTGATGTTATTTGAGTGTGTGCATGGTTGGTATGAGGAATTGGAGTGTTGAAAACAAGGAAAACCCAGAATTCATTTTTCGAATTTCTGGGCAACGTGCAATTAGCGCGCTAGGTGATGAACACTAGCGCGCTAATCACGTTGGGGAAGACGATGAACAATACCGAAGATCAATTAGTGCTCTAATAGATCTTACTAGCACGCTAATACCCCTATGAACTTTAATTAAAACATGAAATTAAACCTAATTGATAACCCACCTATTTAATTAACCAATACACACTGGAAATAGGTCTCGGGAGTCCAAGGACTAGGGGAACCTTAGCTTGGACACTGGGGAGCTAGGCGGGTTGGATTGGCGGGTCCGAAAGTCGGAGAGCGTATTTCAGGTGCGTAAAACCCTTGAGAAAGTTACACTTTAAATTCATGTCGTGTAATTTATCGATAATCTTATCGTATGCGGTGACTGCTGGTGGTCACGCATAGTTTTTCATCTTGGTTATGGCTACACGTTTGAGTATGGGCTAGTCTGCGACGACGACCGTGTAGATGAGAGTAGAATATATCTACAACTGTCTCGAGGGATTAAGGGTACTCTTAGAACTAAAAAGCTTGAAAGGAGTACGCCCGTTTACTGAGTTGAGGTGTAGTCATTGTAAGCCTGTTATTAAGCACTGGTTATTGCTGAGAACTCCGTTTTGCTATCGTATGACCGGCGAGTCATGGTTTTATCGTGATTAAACGAGTGATGATGTGTTTACCCGTTGATTTTACGTTCGAGCCCATTTAGTTAATTATTTGTTGAATTTTGGATGGTTTACATTTCAAGTTAATATGTGATTGATGTGATGCTGCGATGGTTGTTTACTGCCAGCCATGAGAATATGATTCCTGTTGTCAGGGTCATATTCACATGTCTCGCAGATTATCGATGTTTTCATGATTAACGTGTAGACTTCTCTTGGGAATTTAATCACTGAGCTCGTTGTTGTATATGTTGGGCAACTGAGCGTAGATCCTGGTACGAGCAAGAGCAAGGGAAATGACGTACTAGGCAACTATCTTTGAGGCTGTTGCTGCTGACAGCTCGTGTTTTGACTACCTAATATGTATATATATTATTTTGTTGGGTTTTAGGGAACTTTTAGAACTTTATCATATGTATATGGATTGTTGTTTATTTCGTCTCAGTTATATACATCATGTTATTTCCGGGTTTTCCACTTCTTAGGTTAAATAAACTCTCATAAAATACAAATTAAATGCTTCCGCTATTGTTACTATAATTAGATAACCTACTAGATGGTCAGGAGGATTTAACAACTTAATTTAGTAGGATTAGTTAAATGAAGCGTCATTTCACAGAGCTGCGGACGTAGCAACAGTGGTGACGTGTCCAATGACGTGACAGGCGCTGCTGGGCTTGCGAGAGGAGGGCGTGGGTCACGGGACGACGTTGGAAATTAGGGCTGTCACAGTTTTTGGTTTCAGAGCAAGGTCGATAGGGCCTGGAAATAAATAAGTTTAGAGGAAGACAATAAATCTTAAACAAACCAACACTAGTTGTGGAAACCCGAAGATCCTAACTTAGAATCTTAGTTGGGAAGCAAATATAAGTCGAGTAGTGATAAGGACTTATATATATGTACGATTCTGCTTGTGTACTATATATACGAATAACGTAGTGATCCGACACACGTCTTTCGATGCAGATCTTGATGGACGGACAACAGATTCTATCGGGTTTGGAAGAAGGTCAGGCAAGTGATTCTGTT
Organism: Stephania japonica; assembly: GCA_039657345.1. NCBI lineage: Eukaryota > Viridiplantae > Streptophyta > Magnoliopsida > Ranunculales > Menispermaceae > Stephania > Stephania japonica. The sequence continues at coordinate 6,922,655 of CM077559.1, read as the reverse complement.
AGGGATGGAGGTATGGATCCTGCAGTAGCCGCACGCTTTACAGCACACAACAGGCAGTTTGAGTTACTCCTGGATATGATGAGGGCACAGACAACAGTCATAGCATCCTTTGCAGCTGATCGACCATAGAGTACGACAGAGATGACAGTAGCACCTATCATGCAGGCAGGGCCGACGCAGGCAGTAGCACAGGAGATTCCAGCAGTAGGGGTTGCACCGATAGTGGCATCGACTGAAGTATTCGAGGCGACATTGAAGTCAGAGGTCAGACTGATGAGGGAGTTTATCAAGTTCGAGCCAGGTATTATTCTGGAGGTGGAGATCCAGAAGAGGCGGGGAAGTGGCTCATTACACATTAGCAGCTGCATAAGTTGATGGAGATCCCTGAGAGCATTCAGACGCGTATCTCAGGACATATGTTGAAAGGTGATGCGACAATGTGGTGGACAGCATACACCGACAAACGTCCAGAGCCAACTGCGTGGGCGGAGTTTCGGCGCATTTTTCACGATTAGTACATTCCTATCGAGGTATAGTTGAGGTTGAGGGAGGAGTTCCTATCGCTCCGACAGGGCCAGCGGTCGATCATGCAGTATATGGATAGGTATAGGTACCTATTGCAATACTCTATGGATGTTGCGGGGACTGAGCAACTCCAGGTATATTATTTCGTCAAAGGGTTAGAGGATGAGTTAGCCAGTGTCATAGTCTCCAGCGGCGCGCAGACTCTTTAACGACCAATTTTTCAAATAGACCACCACGATGGCCAATGCGGACCCACAGTCTGTCTTACCAGCGGCAGCTGTGCTCTACATTGGATTATATTCTCCATTTTATCTTTTTAAACCTTATTAACTGCCCATTTACTGATTAAATTGTATTGAAATCAAATTATATGTTAAAGCATCCTAAAATCCTCAATTTAACACAGCGGAAGCCTTACTAACACATTTACTTGGATAATAATACTATAAATGTGTAACCCAAACTATAAACCTAAAGTGAAAAACCCATATATAACCATAAATACCTCTGAAGTCATAAATAAATCAATATACATAAAGCATTTCAAAATCTCAAACCCATAATAAAATAAAATAAATATAATACAAACGTACGAGTCAGGAGATCTCAGATCAACAGTACTCTGGTAGCTTGCCCTTGTCCCTGCTCGTACTAAGATCTCCACTCAAGCCATCATAAAAGACAGATGACGAGTCCAGAGTGAGTATTCTCAAGGAAATTAAGTGAGCATCACTGAAAGTAAATACTGAAATTTAAATAAAGCTATTAAATAAACATGCGGAAATAAATACAGGCAACTGCGCTCATCGCATGAATAAATAATAGGAAAAACTCAAAGTGTGTTCCTAGCCCCTAGGGTTAGACTACACCATAGTTTGGACTCTTCAACAGAATACCGCCGACGAGTCCAACTCAAGCAGGGCAAGCATCCGATTTCGCTCGATGGCCGGCGTTACACCTACGGTGCACCGACACATGCCACGACGTGATACTCGGGTCGTGCTATTCACCGAGATCGATCTGGTAGCACGTGCTATGGTGTAGTGGACATACACATAAGAATGGAACGGAGGGAGCCCGGCTCAACGTTCGCCTATATAAACATAACCAAGAATAGAGTATTGAAATGAAAGAAATTGAATTCAAATGCCAAAAGGAGTAAACACTCAATTAATTTCAGTTGGGATACTACACACCTCAATCCGCACTCCACGTCCCGAAAACCAAACCTCGGTCTAGGTCCAATAAATGCTCGCCAATTCAAAATTATCACCAAAATGTACGTAATAACCATTTATCATTGAATTAGCTTCAATTGGGTATATTATATTCATTTTACGTTTTTCAAGGTAAAAACCTCGACAACATCTCGCCAAAATCCCGAGAAAATCCTAAAAACTAATTTATTAACCTATTTTCTAATTTCTAATATTTTTCCATAATTTTTAGGTACTTTTCTCTATTTTTGTATTTTATTTAAAACTGTTTTTAATTTATTTAAATAATAAAATAAAATAAAATAAAAAAATATTATTTAAATATTGTGGGGGTGGGTCCCCTGAACTGGGTCCGACCCGACCCAACCGGGTCGCGCCCGGTCCAGCCCGGCCCAAGGGTGTATGCACGCACGCACGCGTGCGTGCCCCCTCTCCCCCATCTTCTTCACAGAAGCGCCTCTGGTTCATATCTTTTTTTTTTCATTAGATTGGAAGGGAGGGGAGACGACGTGGGAGTCGTCTCCCTCCTCGGACGAACTACTCTCGCAGTTCGTCCGAGCCCTCGAGCTCCACCACACCACCACCGAATCATCACCAACGACGAACACCATAACAACAACAACAAACCAACCACACCACACACCTCGACGTCTCGACCACACGATCTCCTCGAATTCCCGAGCTCTCCTCCTCCTTCTCTTCTCCCGATCTCGGTCTCTCTTTGCTCACTTTCATTTTTGATTTTTTCTAAGAGAGAACGAGGCGTTTGAATTGAGGAAATGACCAGAATGCCTTTGTGTCCATCCACTTTTCCTAAACAAACAAATACCCTTTTTGGTAATTTCACCATTATTTATTTATTTTCTGATTTTCATATATATATATATATATTAAATTACCTATATATATTTATAAATATATATACACACCTATATTTTCGCACCTACAATTTCGTCGTGCGCGCCAACGAGCGTACTCGGGCGTGCATACTACCGTACCACCCACGCGTGTCAACCACGACCCGGCTTGTCCCTAGGCGCTCACCAATTTACTATTTTATCACATTTAATTCATTTATTGTGTGTATTATTTCCCCCGGCCTAATATTTTATTTTTTAGTCTACCCAGTACTCGTATCGACACGTATATCGAGGCGAATACTTAACACAATCTCACACGTCATTTGAGTTATAATTACATACATCGCGATGTCATTTAACCTATTTAACATAAACATCGCAAATTAGACAAAACAACACACAAAATACCTATTTACCTAATTTCAGGCGCGCTTTAGCGTAGTTGCGGGTCCCACGGGTGTCTGAGATGTCCGCTACGTCTGCAATACGTCACAAATAACGGCGAATTAAATTCGGACCGTTACAATTCTTCCCAACTAGGTGAAATTTCGTCCTGAAATTTAAATTAAACTTAAATACTTACCGACAAATAAGTGGGGATACTGTCGTCACATGGTAGACTCGAGTTCTCAGGTGAGTCCCTCGGTTCCATGATGTTGCCAACGAACTAAAACCTTCGGGATCTCCTTGTTCCTCAAAGTCTGAATCCTCCTATCCATGATCTCCACAGGCTATTCCTCAAATGACACGTCTGGTCGCACCTCAATCTGACGTACATCAATAATAGGTCTCGGTCCAGACCTAGCTAGCCTCAACATGGATATGTGAAACACTGGATGTACCCCCGCTAACTGTGGCGATAACTCTAAACGGTATGCCACTTTATCGACACGTTCCTCCACTCTGAACGGTCGAATAAACCTTGGTGCTAGTTTCCCCTTAATTCCAAATCTCTGATAACCCTTTCAAGGCGAAACCTTCAAATACACCATGTCTCCAACCTTGTAGCTCATATCCCCGTAATATCTATCCGCATATTTTTTCTGTCTATCATGCGCCGCCTGAAGTCTCTGTCTAATCTGCCTCACTTTCTCAGTGTGATCCACAACAACCTCAGGTCCTATAGCCGCTGTATCCTCCGGTGCCGCCCAACATGCTGGTGACCTAAAGGGCCTACCATATAGTGCCTCGAACGGTGGGATCCCGATACTTGCCTGATAGCTGTTGTTGTACGCAAACTCGTACAACGGCAGATAATCCTCTCACGATCCACCAAACTGTAAAATACATGCCCTGAACATATCCTCGAGAATCTGAATTAACTGCTCCGACTGCCCGTCAGTCCGAGGATGGTACGCGGTACTAAACTGTAATTGAGTGCCAAACTGTTCCTGCATACTCTCCCAAAGTTTCGAAGTAAACCTCGAATCTCTATCAGAAATAATAGAAACCGGTACACCGTGCAATCTGACAATCTCTCTCTCGAAAATAGTGCTCAGCTGTGTAACTGAATATCTTATGGCGATCAGTATGAAATGTGCCAACTTTGTCAACCTGTCAATAACTATCCAAACTGCGTCGTGTCTCTTCGTAGTCTGCGGTAGGCCATTGACGAAGTCCATGGTCACGTGTTCCCATTTCCACTGAGGAATGGGCAGCGGCTGTAGCAACCCAACTAGTTTTATGTGCTCAGCCTTTACCTGCTGGCAAATATGACAACTCCGAACGTACCTCCCCACGTCAGCCTTTATCCCTGGCCACCAAAACAATCGTTGAAGGTCGTGAGACATCTTGGTCCGACCAGGATGAACTGTAAATTGCGACCGGTGTGTGTCCTCGAGAATACTGTCCCTGAGCTCTGGTACCTCCGGTATCCACAAACGACCCCTGTGTCTCAAGCACCCGTCTGAACCCTCAGACCAATCGGTGCACCCCAGATCCTGAGCCAGTCCACTGATCCGTAAATACCGGTCCTCAGTTCTTTACAACTCAACAACTTGCTCTAGAGACACCGTTAGAACTCGTATCTGGCCGCAAATATGTAGCTCAGTAATAGACTCTGTTACACACAACACCGATGTAGCCTCAAACAACCCATGCTCGTGTGTCATATGCCACAATCCCGTTTGAATCTCGATGTTACTCCTACTCAACGCATCAGCTACGACATTCGCCTTCCCCGTATGATACTCGATAACGAAATCATAGTCCTTCAGTAACTCGAGCCATCTCCGCTGTCTCATGTTCAACTCCCTCTGAGTGAACAAATATCTCAAACTCTAGTGATCGGTAAATAGTATGAACTTTTCACCATACAAATAGTGCCTCCAAACCTTCAGCGCAAACACGACTGCCGCAAGCTCCAAATCGTGCACTGGATAACTCTCCTCATGTGGTCGTAATCATCACGATAAATAGGCTACTGGATGTCCGTCCTGCATTAACACACAATCCAACCCAGTGCCTGACGCATCAGTGTAAACCGAGAAACCCTTTCCTACCACAGGTAATGCCAAAACTGGTGCAAAAGTCAACTGCCTTTTCAGCTCCCAAAAAGCATCCTCACACTCCTGCGACCAGTCAAATATGACATCTTTCTTGGTCAACCTCGTCATCGGCGCTGCAATCAAGAAAAAATCTTGTACGAATCGCCTGTAATATCCTGCCAAACCTAGGAAACTCAGGATGTCTGAAACCGACTCAGGTGTTCTCCAATCAATAATCGCTTGAATCTTGTCTCCATCAACAGATATCCCTTGATTACTGATAATATGTTTGAAAAACTTCACCTCACTCAGCCAGAATGCATACTTGCTGAACTTGGCGTAAAGTCGGTGCTCTCTCAGCGTCGTCAACACCTCCCTGAGATGTCCATCATGCTCCACACGAGTCTTGTTGTAAATCAGGATGTCGTCGATGTAAACTATGACGTATTGATCTAAAAATGGTCGGAGCACCCTGTGCATTAAATCCATAAAGATCGCCGACGCGTTAGTCAACCCAAATGGCATGACTGTAAACTCATATAACCCATATCGCGTACTGAAAGCGGTCTTCTCAATATCTCCTCCCGAATCCTCAACTGATGATAACCCGATCGTAAATCAATCTTTGAGAAAAATTTAGCACCCGCTAACTGATCAAATAAATCATCGATCCTAAGAAGTGGATAACGATTTCGAATTGTCACCTGATTCAACTTCCTGTAGTCTACGCACATCCTCATAGATCCATCCTTTTTCTTAACAAAAAGAGCTGGTGCGCCCCAAGAAGACATACTGGGATGAATGAAACCCTTCTGCAGCAACTCCTCTAGCTGGGACATTAACTCCCCATGCTCGGATGCTGACATCCTATACGGCCTGCTGTAAAGCGGCTGAGTCCCAGGAATTAACTCGATAATGAATTCAACAGCTCTCGGTGGTGGCAATCCTGGCAAATCTTCAGGAAATACGTCAGGAAATTCACAAACAACTGGGACATCCTCAACCTTAATCACCGTCCTAAGCTCTAGCTCCACCATAGCTGCGTACGCCTCCATCTCCAGCGACGTAACTAGTCTGCCTCGAGTGATAGGTAATGCTGACGCAGCTCCGACAAATGAAAACTCTAGAATCCCCTCGATGTGAAATGTCACCGTCTTGCTAAAACAGTCGATCTGTGCATGATATGACGATAACCAATCCATATCGAACATCGCGTCGAACTCTATGTATTCTAATACTCTAAAGTCAGTCGGTAACTGATGTCCCTCAATCTCAACCACACAATCCTGACAAATTCGGTTAGGATAGATCTTATCCCCAGCTGTCGTGCTGAGAACAAGATGTGTATCTAAAGTCTGTGCACCTAACTCTAACAATCCTACCATACGTCTAAATATAAAGGAAAGTGTGCTGTCAGAATCAAACATAACATGCATAAAGGTATCACAGACAGATAACATACCTTCAACAAGCTGTCTGGTCGCCTCCCGATATGGCTGTTGTTGAGTTTTTCGGTCTTGCGGTACGTTACCTGTAAGCGGTCGCCCGCAACACTTCTCTGCGAGCCATTAATCTCTCCAGTACTGATATTGTCCCCAACTTAACCACCCTTCATCTTTTAGGCGTAGGGTTTTATCTCAAAAGACCTCGGTTCTAGGGGAGACAATCACTAATATACTTCATTTTAGAAGTTTTACTTTTCAATGTGGAATTATTATTTCGGTACACACATCTCAACAGCTGTGTAACCCCAAAAGCAGCTGTTTGGGCCATATCTCTAGCCTAATCAGTCTGTGATGGTACTAGCGCTGGTCTGGTACACTCCGCCACAATATGTCCCACCTGACCACAAAGATAACAAGTTCGAGTGTCTGATCTGCCAGTAGTCCACTGACTTTGGCCTCGGCTCTAACCTCACTGACCCTGACCTCTATGCTGTCTCTGCTGCTGTCTCGACCGATCAACTGATGTAGAGGCCGCAGAATATGCTACCTCGCGATCATCGCGTCTATCCCGATCATCCCGACGATCTCTGTCACCTCCGCGACCCTGATCTGGATGCCAATCACCTCTACCTTTACGAGGTATCTGGCCTTGTCCCTGTCGATCCTGATCTTTCATTTGTCTCTTCGGTCTCTGATTAAACCGAGAACCCTGAACTGGATGACTCTGCTGACCTCGCAGTGCAGTATGAATCGCCAATCTGCTAGCACTCTGTACTATATAAGTCTCATGAGAAAGAGACCTGTCGTATACCTGAGCCAAAGTAGTCGCTATACTGGAAACCACTGTGGTAGCTATCCTCTCATTCAGTTCTCGAACAAAGTAATATATATGTAATCGGTCAGTCCCTGTTAAATCCATAGAGTAGGACAATAAATATTTGTACCTCTCCATATACTCAATCATAGACATATCGCCCTGAACCAGTGTCAAGAACTCCTCTCTCAATCGAATCCTGACCTCCATAGGTATATACTCATCCATGAACAATGTTTTGAACTCAACCCAAGTAGTAACTGCAGGATGTGTCGCTTTATAGGTGGTCCACCATATAGCAGCAGCAGATTTCAGGCAATAACTAGCCAATCTCGGTTTATCCACCTCATCAACCAGTAACATCTCGTGTAATTTCTCATGAGCCAATAGCCACCTCCCGGCTATCTCTGGGTCTCCGGCTCCATGAAAGTATCATGGAGAGAATCTAAGATAATCTTTCAACTTATTTGCCTCCACTGTCATCAAACTCCCTAATGAAGACGCTACAGCTGGCTGCTCAGTAGTCGAAGGAGTCACAACTAACGAAGTCTCAGCTGGAATAAACACTGGTATAGCCCTATCGGCATGTCTCAGATACTATAGCCTGCCCCTGAGTCTCAGCGGTAGTGGGAGAAACAACTGCAGGAGTAGTAACCAATGGTGCAGCTATAACTGTAGCAGGAGCTGTCACAGTTTCACGAGTCCTCAATAAATCCAATAACTGTGCGAACCTATCATCCACTGTCTGCGCTAACGACTCTAACGTCAATGTCGGCCTAGCAGGATCGCTAGTATCCCCAACCTTTGGCTGAGTCATACCTGAAGGCTGCCATTCCATTGGTCTCTGCATCAAAGAACGTGTCTCAGTACGAATATATGTGTAACGTAGGTAATATACAAACAAAAACATAACACGTATATCCTGATTTCTACCCATCTCTCATTGCTTCCCAACTAAGACTTTAGACAATTCCTTTGGGTTTCCACATCTAAAGCTTATTCAATAGGTTTATGATCAGGTTTTCCTCAAATTCGAGCCATAGGTTTTCCTAAACTTAGGCTCTGATACCAAAATGTAACGGCCCATTTTCCAAATAGACCGCCACGGGGGTCAATGTGGACCCACAGTCTGTCTTACTAGTGACAGTTGTGCTCTACATTGGATTATATTCTCCATTTTATCTTTTTAAACCTTATTAACTGCCCATTTACTGATTAAATTGTGTTGAAATCAAATTATATGTTAAAGCATCCTAAAATCCTCAATTTAACACAACGGAAGCCTTACTAACACATTTACTCGGATAATAATACTATAAATGTGTAACCTAAACCATAAACCTAATGTGGAAAACCCATACATAACCATAAATACCTCTAAAGTCACAAATAAATCAATATACATAAAGTATCTCAAAATCTCAAACCCATAATAAAACAAAATAAATATAATACAAACGTACGAGTCAGGAGATCTCAAATCAACAGTACTCTGGCAGCTTGCCTTTGCCCTTGCCCCTGCTCGTACTAGGATTTGCACTCATGTCATTGCAAATTAGACAAAATAACACACAAAATAACTACTTAGCTAACTCCAGGCGCGCTCTAACCTAACTGCGGGTCCCACGGGTGTTTGAGCTGTCTGGCACATCTGCAATACGTCACAAATAACAACGAATTAAATTCGGACCGTTACAGACTCTACATGACATGTATGATCGAGCTGTCTCACATAAGACATATCTACTTCAGAAGGGTAGTAGGCAGGCGTCTGTAGGTACAGATAGACAGACTGGACAGAGTTTTAGGTCAGACCATGGCTAGAAGAGGTAGCGCGAGCGCTACAGCGGCGAGGATAGGCAGCAGGGTCGGGATCGCCGAGGCAGTGATCGAGATGGCGGGTTATATGCGGTACCAGCGATAGCAGCAACCGCGATAGCAGCACCCCAACAGCGCTACACTCAGGACCAACGAGGCAGAGACCATAAATCACAGGGTCAGAGCCATGGGTCAGGGAGTGGAAAACCGAGACAGGGGTTCGTGTGTTGGCGACATGGACAGGAGGGCCACATCAGACGTGACTGTACGCAGGAGTTAGAGACTCCAATACCTAGGAGACCAGTGCAGACTCGAGAGCCAGTGCACGCAGCGATTGAGCCAGGCAGGGAGACGTCCCAACGCAGGGTTCAGGGTAAGTTATTTATTATCATAATTATATGTTATGGTGTGTGTTAAGCATGCATGACTTAGTTGATGCATGGTCGATTTATGTTTATGTGGTCAGTGGGGCCACATGGTGTGGTTGTCAGTTCATATGGCAGGATTAGCCATGTTTTAGTGATGCAATTAGTTATCGTGAGGAGATATACGATGGGTAAATAAGAGATACGATGGGTAAATAAGTGTCAGTTGACCGAGATGGGTGACTGGATTAGGGTTTCTTGGACATAGGTATTGGTTGAGTACAGGTGGCAGTGATGTCAAGGAAAAGTCGTGACCAGGGTTCACATGTGTGACATGCACTTGTAGCTCGGTGTGAAGACTCGATCCTGTGAGTGAGAGCGAGAAGGTATTGTTTGACCCTGTGAGTGGGTGCGGTAGTGTCCAAGGAACTGTAGAAGAGTTAGTCAGTGGTGGAACTGACGGGGAAGTGTGCGGTTGGATGAACCGGGGATGTTACTCGGGATTGTTTAATTTCGAGGACGAAATTCTCCTAGTTGGGAAGAATTGTAACGACCCAAATTAATTTAATCAGGATTAGTATTAATCACGATGATTAACGAGTAATTCGGGCGTTACGTGGAAAGCTGGGTTGACTCGGATATGAGTACCCAGGTTATATTGTGTTATTTGTGTATGTTGTATGTCTATTAGTGTGATGTGAGAATTTATTATTCTTTATATAAACATCACATGTGTATAAGTTGATATCGGGCAAGGCTACGAGTCGGGTATATGTTCCGAAGTACGTGTCGGGGATCGGATATCGGGTAGTCGGGGTACGGGACATGAGTTGTCGGGGAGCTGAGTGCTAGTGTGACTCACCTATGATTTTTATATGATTTATTAGGTGGACTAACGTAAGGTTGGAAAATGAATTAATAGATTAATTGAAGTTCTATAGTTGTAGCTAGAAAAATCAGTATGCATAGGATTATCCTCGAGATGCACAATAAGGGAAATCAAGGTAAGTGTTATCATGATAAGGTGTCAAGAACTTGGGTGACACAGGGTGATCAGGAGCCTTTGGATCAACCTCAGGATGCGTGCACACGCCAGATTAGAACCAACATATAAATATACGGTTGATCGAGGAATGCATGAAAATCCAACACTTTCCAACCAATTTTCGTTAGAATCCAGAGAAGAAATCTGTAGGAAAAGGTGAAATTCAAGCTTTGGAGAGGTGATTTAGGCGTCAAAATGTGAGATCAAAGGTAATCTCTACATCATCAACTTGAATTTTTGTAAAAATGTGGTTTTGTGGGGTGAGGATGAAAAACGGATTTTGGAGGATTTCATCAATGGTTTTGATGAATTAGATGTTCTTGAGGTTGGTTTTGAGGAATTACCTCGTTTTGAATCGAAATTGAGGAAAATTGAGGTGAATTTAAGGATTTTGGATTTCAAACATGCACACTGTGATTTTCGATTTTGTGATAAAATCTTGTTTAATTGGTGTTTTTGATAGTAAATTGATGTTATTTGAGTGTGTGCATGGTTGGTAAGAGGAATTGGACTGTTGAAAACAAGGAAAACCTAGAATTCGTTTTTCAAATTTCTGGGCAGCGTGCAATTAGCGCGCTAGGCGATGAATACTAGCGTGCTAATCACGCTGGGGAAGACGATGAACAGTACCGAAGATCAATTAGCACGCTAATTGATCTAACTAGCGCGCTAATACCCCTCTGAACTTTAATTAAAACATGAAATTAAACCTAATTGATAATCCACCTATTTAATTAACCAATACACACTGGAAATAGGTCTCGGGACTCCAAGGACTAGGAGAACCTTAGCTTGGACACCAAAGAGCTAGGCGGGTCGAATTGGCGGGTTCGGAAGTCGGAGAGCGTATTTCAGGTGCGTAAAACCCTTGAGAAAGTTACACTTTAAATTCATGCCATGTAATTTATCGATAATCTTATCGTATGCGGTGACTACTAGTAGTCATGCATGGTTTTTCATCTTGGTTATGGCTACACGCTTGACCATGGGCTAGTCTGCGACAACGACCGTATAGATGAGAGTAGAATGTATCTACGAATGTCTCGAGGGATTAAGGGTCCTCTTAGAACTAAAAAGCTTGGAAGGAGTACGCTCGTTTATTGAGTTGAGGTGTAGTCATTATAAGCCTGTTATTAAGCATTGGTTTGTGCTGAGAACTCCGTTTTGCTATCGTATGGCCGGCGGGTCATGGTTTTATCGTGATTAAACGAATGATGATTTATTTACCCGTTGATTTTACGTTCGAGCCCATTTAGTTAATTATTTGTTGGATTTTGGATGGTTTACATTTCCAGATAATATGTGATTGATGTGATGCTGCGATGGTTGTTTACTGCCAGCCATGGGAATATGATTCCTGTTGTTAGGGTCATATTAACATGTCTCGCAGGTTATCTATGTTTTCATGATTAACGTGTAGACTTCTCTTGGGAAAGTCTGTGATTTTCGATTTTGTGATAAAATCTTGTTTAATTGGTGTTTTTGATAGTAAATTGATGTTATTTGAGTGTGTGCATGTTTGAAATCCAAAATCCCCAAATTCACCTCAATTTTCCTCAATTTCGATTCAAAACGAGGTAATTCCTCAAAACCAACCTCAAGAACATCTAATTCATTAAAACCAGTGATGAAATCCTCTAAAAATCCGTTTTTCATCCTCAACCCACAAAACCACATTTTTACAAAAATTCAAGTTGATGATGTAGAGATTACCTTTGATCTCACATTTTGACGCCTAAATCACCTCTCCAAAGCTTGAATTTCACCCTTCCCTACATATTTCTTCTCTGGATTCTAACGAAAATTGGTTGGAAAGTGTTGGATTTTCATGCATTCCTTGATTAACCGTATATTTATATGTTGGTTCTAATCTGGCGTGTGTACGCATCCCGAGGTTGATCCAAAGGCTCCTGATCACTCTGTGTCACCTAAGTTCTTGACACCTTATCATGACAACACTTACCTTGATTTCCCTTATTGTGCATCTCGAGGATAATCCTATGCATACTGATTTTTCTAGCTACAATTATAGGATTTCAATTAATCTATTAATTTATTTTCCAACCTTAGGTTAGTCCACCTAATAAATCATATCAAAATCATAGGTGAGTCACACTAGTATTTAGCTCCCCGACAACTCATGTCCCGTACCCCGGCTACCCGATACCCGATACTCGGTCCCCGACACGCACTTCGGAACATATTCCTGACTCGTAGCCTTGCCCAATATCAACTTACACACATGTGATGTTTATATAAATAATAATATATTCCCACATCACACTAATAGACATACAACATACACAAATAACACAATATAACCAGGGTACTCATATCCGAGTCAACCCAGCTTTCCATGTAACGTTCGAATTACCCGCTAATCCTCGTGATTAACACTAATCCTGATTAAATTAATTTGGGTTGTTACAATATCAGTACTAGCGGAGAGGAGATCCACGTGCCCGCGCACGCACGCGCGGATGGGATCCAACAAGTGGTATCAGAGCTGATGGTGCGGCTGGGAAAAGGCATGTCTGTTGGTGGTCGCATGTGTGCTTCGAGTTGTGTTCTCCCTCGAGATGGTAGCGACGATGGATCATGCGGTGTGCCCATCTTGAATGGATTTCGGTCCAAGGTGGAGATTGTTGGGGGATGTGTGGACCGAAAAGTTTAGTCTCACATTGGTTGTCTATAGCTTCTTGAAGAAGTTCATAAGAGTGAATGTTTCATCTCATAGTACCGAAGTCTTTTGGAGTAAAGCCTCACACCTAATGTTGAGGTAGTTAAGTTAGGGACAATATCGGTACTAGTGGAGATCCCCATGCCCGCGCACGCAGCGCGGATGGGGCCCAACACCATGATGCATTGATTGATAATCGTCATCTAGGTCCAGTTCAACCATGTGTACTGCGATATACACATATTTCTTACCAAAGCATATACCTTTGATAAACGTCTCTTGAAGATTGAAGAAGGTAAAGGCTGTAAGGCGCATATGTATATATATATACTAGTCGATTTCCTGCGCTCTGCGAAAGGGTTATTTAATCTTTTATGAGGAAGTTAATAAATTAATTTACATCAATAAACTTTAACGTTTTATAATTAAAATTGCAATTCACAATAATCAACTCATATCATATGTACAACACATTATATTATATTTTTATTATTATTTATAAGAAAAAAGAGTAAATATTTATTTATTAGATTAAAAATGCATTAATTATTTTTTTTGATCTCTTCAATTTTTTTTTGATAGCCTTGGGGTATCCAGCCCCGCCTAACTAATCCCCAAGGGGCGCTGGACCACCTATCAAGTAGTTGGGCCAGTGGCCCAAACAAATTTGTCAATATGGGGAATCGAACTCGGAACCGTACGCTTAACTCACACAACCCCGAGATCACCCTTACCGACTTGGCATAGCATGTATCCATAGCCTACATGAATTAATTATTAAGAGGTGCATAGCATGTATCCCCGAGATCGTCGTTCGGGTTAATGCATTAATTAATATTAAGAGGTGCATAGCATGTATCCATACATGAATTCTAAGAGGTCTAATGTTAAGTTGGTCGTACTTTTTTAAGTTCAATGTATTCATTAATTATGAAAATAAACATAATTAATGGAAACCACTTCACTACTTTTTTTTTGGTAGGAAACCACATCACTACTTTAATTCATTGAATCTAATATCATGAGTCAGTTTTGTTTCCCTAAAACATAGAAAACATAGGGAATGAATATAGGCCTTTCGATTTCTTAAAAATATTAAAAACTTTGGGGAACCGACAATTTTGAAAAACGAAATTCAAAAAAATTGAAAAATGGAAAGAATATAGGATCTTTAATATTATGCCTAAGGTCTAGCCAAATATTTTTAAATTTTTCTACTTTCAGAGCTCGAAATTAACCAAGACATGATGGAGAATCTATGTCATCCTCACAATTCAACAAACTAAAAAATTTGACAAAAAAATAACTAAAAATATATATATATTAATTCAAAAATTAAGAAAAAAAAATTCGTTAGGAAAATTAAGAATTATTAATTAAGAATGAATATATGGAATTTTTTGATAAAAGAATGAATATATGGAATTATGCATGTATACTCTGTACATATATATACACTGTACTAATAATTTTTAAGTATGAGTGTATATCTGTTGTTGAAGGGCAATGATGTGGGCAAACAATCGTAGACGTGGTCGTGAATGCAAGCCAAAGCTTCATTGTATATGCTAACCACGACATCAAGACGCTTGTGAGGAGGTATGCGAAGGAGGAGCTTGGAGGCATTGTTGGTGCTAAACACCTTGTGCATTGCCCCGAAGTGCGTTGCGCCTTGCTCGAAGTCGAAGTAGGAAGGGGGTTGAGATTGAAGGCGTTGGAGATGATGAGGACATGGATTTGCTTGAGTTGATTGAGTGGCAGAGAGGATTGAAAGAGGAGATGCAAGGTTGTATATAGTACATAGAAAAGTGAACACAAAGTACATAGTTTTTCTATTACAAAAATCAAAATCTGAGATAGATCTATTACAAACAACAAAAATTGAGTAAGAGCTGCGATGAAAAAATATTTCACAATCCCATTGGAAGGAGATGCAAGGTTGTTCGATGGTTCGCCTTACCAATTGAGCTTAAAAAACAAAGTTCATATGAATTTATATGGATTGCAAGAAGAATGGATGGAAGGTGATATTTATAGGGGGAATAAAACTTTGACAACACTCCATTCCATGTATATAGCCATGGTTTAGAGTTCCACACATTATTAAGTAGTAATAGATGCATACATTATATTTACTGCATTGCAGGAACTCTTACCAAGCTAGAAGTTTGCACTTTACGAAGCAAAAACTTTGAACTTTTCCATGCTGTGAAGTGTGTGCGAATGTGTGTGTGTACACTTTTATGAGTTTACATTGTTTGGTGAGACCGAGGTTGTTTTTAACAACCATTCAAATACTTAATAAATTGAAAAATTGAAAAATTGAGTTGGCTGGGACCATGTGTACACTTTGATGAGTTTACATTGTTGGATGGGACCGAGGTTGTTTTTTACAACTATTCAAATACTTAAAATAGAAAATTTGAGAAAATATTAAAAATAAAATGCTCGAATGAGAGAGCATGTGAAACTTTCTCTCTCCTCCAACGTATATACATGGGCTCAACGTTTAACAGTTAAAGTCAAACGCATTATTGTGGTTAAGTTAATTTTTGGATTCAAAAGAAAATACTTGTTTTTTTATTATTATTATTTTATAAAAAAAAAACATACAAACACTTTAATTTGTTGTTGCTCTCAAAAGATTTTTCTTACAAAATAAAAAATAAAAAATACAAGAGTGGGAACATTGTTAAGTTCAATCTTTTTGATGTGGTAGCTAATATAGATTTTATGTTAGTCTTATAATATGATATATTTTAAGGGTATATTAGGAATCTGTAATTTTGTTGTACTAGATTTTTGGTTTTTAGTATAAAAGGATGTAATGAATCTACACTAGTTACTTTTTTTATTTTTATGAAATGAATTGAAGAATTGAATATTTAGAACCCTGGATTGGGTGTTTACGTGTGTTCTTTCTTATTGGTTTGTTCTTTTATTTCTCCTCCTTTGATCCTCTCTACATTACTTTTTAAAAAAATAAATAAAGAAAAAAAAAGGTTGTTAAGTTGTTATTGCCCTAGGATTGATGTAGCTCTGGACAGCCTTGTATGTGTCCTCTAATGCATGTACGTGGTTGGTTACTAAAAAATTTATAGAAATTATATACCTAGAGTTATACCCCTCAAACTAATGCGTAGGCATACATTAACTCACAAACAAATAACTGACATCATTCAGACAATTCAACTTAATTTATGTACGAGGATAAAATTGATAAATGCATAAATCACCATCTTGAACTAATTTCCCACTAGAGTTCAAACTATGACCACTTACTGCGACATCAAATTATTAGGCCATCCAATTAGTTGGTGGAATGGTGGTCTAATAATAATAAACGTTGCAAATCATCTAACAAAAATGGTAGGCAACTGGGATGAAATTGTATAAAAAAGTTGAAATTTAATATAGATCGGAGACAATCTTTTGTTCGTGATAAATTTGAAACTTTAAACAAAGTCCGGGATAAATTAGCCTCTATTTGATCAAACGTTATATCTCACACATTCTTTATTAATATATATATATATAAAACAAGTCCCATATATATGGTGCAAATTAATTATTTAAGCTGGCGGTGGGAACTTAAAAGTAGAGCCGCAATCAGATCCCCACATTCCTGGGCAGTCATTATATTTTGTTCCCTCAACAGTGCATCCTACTATCGTGTCGAGAAGCCTATTACCCGCCTTGTCTTTGACGCAAAATATGCCGGGCATGTATCCAGTAGCGATTCTAATGGCTTCAAATGCTGTATTGAAGTCATAAAGTCCCCCATCTGGTTTTATACCTGCATCAGAAACACGCATAAACCAATTATCAAAATTAATTTAGGAGAATTAATTTGTCACAATGACGCATGCATTATATATATATATATGACAAATTTTACAATAGAGACCAAATATATACTCATGCCATGAGAACTCCTTAAAATGTGTTGTGCATTAAATATTTTTTGCATTTATGTCGCCTCGATTAATGATAGTGTACTCATGACATGAGTATATATTCGGTTCCCATGGTATATATATATATAGGAGAATTTTACAATGAAGCCCAAATATATACTCATACTATTGGAACCCCTTAAAATGTGTTGTGCATTTATGACGTATCGATTAATGTATTAGATTAAAATCTAATGATTGTAAATAGTGTACCCATGACATGAATATTTTTATGTTTCCATGGAAGTAGTACACACACACATATATATATATATAAACAACAACTTGCGCGCAACCATTGACGCTCAAACTCATACCAATTTCTTACTCAATTACTGACCCCCATGCATGTTCATGTATTGGTTAGCATGCAGTACATCATATATTAAGTTAAAACAATGAATTAATAAAAATAAAGGAGATCAAAATCTTCTAAATTTCAGAGTAAAGTGGCGGAGCCTAGCTACAAAATTAATAAACAACTAGCTAGAATTTAAAGAATAATTATTGAAAAGAATATTTGAAAATGTTGATGTTTATGTGAATACGATGTGACAAGAAATGGTGACTTGTAGTATAAAGAGACATCAGCATTGTTCGTGTTATAGGTGTATCCATTTAGAGGCCTGAGAGTGAGACTTATTTATTACTGTTGTTGTTTAATCAGGACTATATTTTTTTCGAGAAATGTTAGAATGACCACGAGTATGTCACATCAGATTTTTAGTCATCTATACGTACCTCGAGATGCAAAAATATATAGATCTCGCTGTATAATACATGGGTTGAAGTCGTACAAATGGCTCCTACGAGTCAATGTGACTTTTGATGTGACATACTTGTTGTTCTAATATTTTTCATTTTTTTTATAAGAACTAGGACTATATTTAGGTTCGGCCTTGATCACTAAATGGAGATGAAATTCTAAATGGAGATGAAATGTGTGTAATATATGTGCATATAAACACATTTGGCGCCCATATATACCTGCTTTGATGAGGACTTTGAGTAGATCTACTTCACTTTTTAGGAGGAGAGCGGTTTTGAAGTACTGGGTTTGGTTGAGTACGTAGTTTCCACAAGTCCCGTAAGTAGTCCACTCGCTCTTCCAGTATCTCATGTTGCCTCTGCTTGGGCAATCCAAAGAGGGCCAACGCTTTTTCAACTCACTCGTCATATTAGAGATCTACATATCATGCACACATAACATATATGTAAATGTACTAAATATTTTTTGATAAGAAAGAAATAACATAGCTTGTCCTCATCGAGGTTCGATTTCTCATACCAAATCGTACATATCCACTTAGACTATCTCCAATCAACGTCATTTTGGCACTGGTTGATGAACAAAGTTCACAATTTGGTGCTCCGTTTGTCAACGCTATCCCTGTGGGATGGATAGCGTAGCGTTGGAACAACAGTGGCACTGTTGACCAATGTTATTACTGTTGAAGTACTTTTTATTCCGTTTTTATTCTTTCTTCATTCTTTTTTTGTCTTTGTTTTCTCTTTATCTTTATCTTATTTGATATATATTTTTTTATTTATCTTATTTTGAAATTGATCTATATTTATTTTGAAACTTTAATTAATTAACTAATTATTTTTTAAAAAATTAAATAATTCCTCAATTATCTTTTTTTAATTTTTAATACATTATTTGTATATTTCTTTTTTTCAAATTTTTTTATCATATTTTTTTTCAAAACATTATATATATATATATATTACAAATTTAAATTACAACTAATTAAAGATACTTATAAATACAAAAAATATACGACATACTACATTAGGATAATAAAAGTCGTACATGATCAAACAAAAAAAATCCTACCTACGATCCTAAAATAAACACGTGCTAAACGCAAACGTGACATACAATAATAGCCTATTACATGCAACATATATAATCCACATATGTAGATGTGATAAAATTAGTCTCGCAAATCTGCTCCTGGAGGTAGGATATCATTCAAATACGAGTCAATATTCGAATATGCGATGGAAGAACCTTCTTGTCCAACCATTTTTCGTAAAATTCGTGTTTGCTCACTGATAAAAAACGCACGTAAGATCGGATCCTTAACAGAATCCACATCTTTAATCAAAACTTTGTTTTCTTCCTTAAATTCCTTCATATCTAACCTTCTTGACTCGTTTTCCTCAGATGACATAGCAACTTCAAGTTGTCATTGCTTATCTGAATTGATCTTTTCCAAGTACTCAAGTAACTTGTCATTTCCTTGGTTTATTGACGTGGTGATAGTTGACAACGATTTAAAGAATTTCTTCAAAAGAATAAAGACATCAAGGATGAAGATGGTTACTACAAACTTCGAAATACACTAATTGATCATTTATGGGAGCGTCATGGTCAATGTAACGATTAATTAATGTTTTTGTGATAATTATGTTATTTTTAAGTGCATGGTAAGTATTTATGATGCTTTTAAAAAATCTTGTTTAAGCAATTTAGTGTAGTATTTTATATTATGCTTGATTAAAGTTTTAAATGTTTGCCTAAATATGCATGATTCTATAAATATAATTTTATTTATGATTTTTAACTAAAATTTAATTTATGTTAGTTATTTTTTTTGGTAGGTTTATGTTAGTTATTTATTAAATATATAATGATTAATCATAAGAATGCTTTTTTATGAGTATGAAAATATTTTGAAATACATAAAAGATCAAATTTAAAAAAAGGATTAAATTGAATAAAATAATGATAAAAAGTAGAATAGTGTTAAAGATAGTGTTGATAGGTTGGAGACGTGAATAGTATTAGTGTCACTATTTACTTCAAAATAGACATGAATAGTGTAGAGTAACTCTATTTTAGAGTTGGTGGGTTAGAGATGCCCTTAGTTGGTTATGTTGATTTGATCATTACGTATTAATTAGATCCGATCGATTCAGATCCACAAACTAATTAAATAAATTTTGAAAGAAAAATTAATAAATTAATTTACCTGGGAGGGAATAAGTTGGTCTTTGGGTTCACAATTCCTCAAATCTTCGTTCATGAAGTTCTGTGGCCTTAGGCCATGGATTAGGAAACCTGGAGCAGGTTTTCCCGTCTTGGGGTAGCAACAACCTCGTTCTCCACCGCATCTAGTGCCCGGCCACTTGAAGCCGGCCAAATCAAAGTTAAGAAAAAAAAAAAGTTTAATCGTTGACCCTAAATAAGTATAGCAAGAGAACTAGAAAAAAAATATATCAGATGCTTGTAATTAAAATAAAAGATAAATTACCTGTTGAGAAAAGTAGTAGAATATTGCCTCCCCACGCTCATGGCTTAGGACGCATGAAACCCCAAAAAGCAGTACTAAGGCAAAGAGCACAGCCGTGGCTTCATATATCTTAGGATTGAAATTCATGGCTAGCTACTTCCAACTTGTATACTTACTTATAAGCTACTCTTGTGGTGCTCTCTCTGATCCGACTTCACAAGGTATTCTAAGCTATATATACTAAAAGGTAAGCGCGTCCCCTGAAGTAATTAATATATTTGGACCTTTGTTATCCTTATAATTGTGTCCCCATTGGGTCGCACTGGATAGGCTTTGAAAATGGGCCTGTTTTTTTATTCATATATTATAAGTACCAGCATGATGGACCACTAGTAATAGTGGATGATTTTTTATTTTTTAGCCACGTGAAACTTGGGGGTGGGTATATATAACTACTAGTAATAGTGGATGATTTTTTATTTTTAGCCACGTGAAACTTGGGGGTGGGTATATATATATATATATGAAAAATGATAAAATGACTCACTTTCAACGTAAATTTTGGGTGTACATCCTTATTTTTTAGTCATTTATGGCTCTTTCTTGTCTTTTCAGACGTGAGCCTCACATCTGACAAAACTCCTTAAATGGCTAAAAGACAAAGTTGTAAGCCCAAAGTGTGCGTTAAGAGTGTGTTTAGGGTTTAGGGTTTGATCAATATAGCCGACCTCAATTAATTTGGGACTGAGGTTATGTTGTTATATATAAATTTTTTTTGTAACACGTGACCTATAGAGATGTTTGAGTTCGTAGGATTACATGCATCGAGATGCCAACCACTTGTACACTAGCATGATAATATGATACCTATCAGTTGTTTGAGTTTGTTGGATGGTAATTAGCACCATTATGTGTATCATAAATTTACGTCTTAATTCGTGTAACTTATGAATTACCTAAAGTCTTTTAAATTCCCTTTAGATTATCATATCAATTTGATGGAAATTGGTATTACTATGAGGAGAAGCATAAAGGTAACATCTCAAGCCCATAAATAAAACATTTTATAGTCATCATACTTGTGTTAAATATTTGTCACTCATGAGGGCGATAAGCTCTTAGTAGTTTTAAGAAACTAAAAGCTTCCACATGTAGTTCTCTATATATTTGATGTATAATTCATTATGTTTAGAATGTTTAAATAAGTATCAAAGCGTACCAAATCAGTAGAGTTTTTCATGACTATTGATTTTTACTCCTATGTTATTAAACTTAATCGGCTTAAATCACTTGATGCGTTGATGTGTTTGACGATTATCACGATCCAATTAAGCATTGTTATATTTTTATTTTTATTTTTATAACATGCATATTCCTATAAGCAGAATCTCATTTTTCTTGATATATATCATAAAAAAATATGCATGATTCTTAGGCACGGCCCAGTGTATTCCATTTAGGCATAAATCATCATATTTATGCGTTCAAACTTATATAAGCACGAACAATTAAAATATTTCTATGAGTGATGCTTCTTTATTTTTTATTTTTTTTATAGGAAAAAAACAACTTTACACCCACCAAGGTTTGAACCCATTACCACTTCCAAATCTCATACTAAATCATTGGGCCACCCAAGTGCAAGCAAAGAGAATCATTATGTGTCTAACTTATGTTTTAATTTAGGTATTTCATAAGTTACATAAATTAAGACATAAGTTTATAAGAAACATAATAATTTTACATTCTCCCACTTATTTCATACTTGTGTTGAATGTTTCTTGGTACTTTAATTTAAGAGACTAACAGCTTCCATATGTAATTTTCTATTTATCTATAATTTTCAAGTTCTATTTATCTATAATTCATTACACTGTGAGCGACTTCGTTTATTTCAAGTTGCATCCAGCGCATCCCACACTGTGAGTGGGGAAATAAAGATGGATTATTGTTCATTTTTTCTAATCATTAAGAGAAAGCACTTGCAAATGTTATATATACTTTTCACCACAAAGAAAAAATAAATGTTTCTTTTTATCAGAAAGTGATTTGTGTATAAATATGTTCAAAAAATGAGATTGGGACTCTTTTGTTCCTCCAAAGTGACTATCTACAAAAGTGACTTCCATCAAAAACTAAAAAGAACAAAAGACGACCAAAAACAGAGAGCAAATTGTAAAAATCGAGCACCAACTCAAGAAGCCCTTAGTCACGTGCCTTGTAAAATCATGTATGACAGCCTCATCAGACCCCAACAATCGACCAAAATACAACAAATGCCCAAATACCCTTCCTGTCATCACCCCAATAAAAGCTGGATATGCGCATGCTGGGCTGGGCAGCATGATAACTCAGCAGATGACCGAGTCTCGGTGGACTCGGGAGGTTTTGGTGAACTCCAAAGTTGGATTGGGGTTTAGTGCATGACTCGTGCCTAAGAGGGCAAGCCTTGGCACGGGCAAGGCAAGGCTTGGCACGGGCAAGGCAAAGCTGGGCAAGGCTTGGGCAAAGCTGGGCAAAGCTTGGCAAGGCTGGGCAAGGCTGGGCAAGGCTTGGCAAGGCACGGGCAAAGCTGGGCAAGGCTTGGCAAAGCTTGGCAAGGCTTGGGCAAAGCTGGGCAAGGCTTGGCAAGGCACGGGCAAAGCTGGGCAAGGCTGGGCAAGGCAAGGCAAGGCTGGGCAAGGCTTGGCAAGGCATGGGCAAAGCTGGGCAAGGCAAGGGCAAGGCTTGGCAAGGCTTGGCAAGGCACGGGCAAAGCTGGGCAAGGCTTGGCAAGGCATGGGCAAGACTTGGCAAGGCGCAGGCAAGGTTTGGCAAGGCACAAACCTTAGTGGGCACGGCGTGGCACGGCACAGACCAGGTCATGCCTTGGCACGAGCAAGGCAAGGCAAGACCTTGGCACGAGCAAGATCATGCCTTGGCACAAACCAGGTCACACCTTGGCACAAACCAGGTCATGCCTTGGCACAACAGTTGACTTTCCTTGACTTGGGCATTAACTCGAGTCAAAGTACGCTTGGTCTCATTTTGGGATGTTTCCTATTGGAGCTGAGGAAACGGCTTAACATCTACTATAAGGGGAGGTGGGCTCTCTCCTAGGGGTGGCATGGGCAACAGTGACAAGCAAGGCCCTCGTGCACGCCTTGGGCACCATGCCAAGGCGAAGACCCATGGACCATGGTCCGGCCACCCCGAGCCGGTGGGACTCGACCCGAGCCCCGGCTTAGCACCCAACGTGCCTGGACACGGCCAGGCACACGAGACACAGTCCCTGTCCCGTAGAGAAGCATGAACCACGTCCCTTGAAATGTGGAAGACCAAGTCGAGGTAGTTGGGGAACTACCTTGGTCATGGCTGGGCCATGACCAAGCGACGTCCAAGCTTGTCCCGAATACATGGAGTATGTGCTAACTGACCTAGTAATGGAGGCGGTTACGGAACCAGGTGGCAGGAAGGGAACAAGGCAGTTTGGCAACTGCCTTGACCACTAAGAGAGTGGTGATTTACCAGGTCTATGGATCGATGTATGCTGGACATGTGTCCCGGTTGGTTATGTAACTACCTAATGGCTAGTCTATAAAGCCAAGGGCCCTGAGCTTGGGGAGGCACAGAGTTCCACAGTTGTAATTCCAAGTGAGAGCTAGTAAACGTTTCCTTGTTGCCTATTGCTTGCTGTCCCTTTAATTTGAGTGTTGGCGTGCTGAACTAAGGTGGCCTTTAGGCACCACAGGTTCAATCGAGAGAAAATTTTCCTAGTGAAAAACCCCTCTTTCATTGGCCCTGTGACACTTCCCACCATGAAATCCCTCCCCGTACTCAGTTATTGAACTCAAGCAATAACCGACGTAAGAGAAAACAACATAGCGGTCCAATTCAAAATCAGGCAGGTAGCCTCTCCTTTCTGACCATAACTGAGCCTCTATAACCACCCGCATTACTCATAATGACTCTCAGCCTAGTAACAACAATGCGGGGTCACTATGTTCACTGCCCCACACCCAAAAAGTAATATATATATATATACACCACGTAAAAAGCATAAATGTATTAACATAAATGCGGGGTCACTATGTTCAACTCACCAATTACCGAGCTTGTTCTGGTTACTTGTAAGATCCCTCCATCACCTTATTTTAAAATGTTTCGAGTTCACCAGCACTGTTGCGAAATTCCTCTTAATTTTCTCCCATATATCTAACCATCCATGTTCTACACCCTTGAAAATCCTTTAGTTTCTCTCCTCCCAATCAACCCAAATCAATGCCATCATATCTGCCCATCATAAAATCCCTCTTTTACCTGCAAGACGATGGGATTCAACATCACTTAAGCACTCATTCAAGAGGAGTGCCGCATTCCATGTCCATCCTAGCTCACCCGCCATTTCCATCCATATTCTTTTCGCAAACCCACAGTGAAGAAAAACATGGTCGATGGTTTGGCTATCATTTTTGCACAACACACACCACGAAGGTTGGAGGAGAATGCTAGGGCATCTTCTTTGTAGTATGTCAGCCGTATTGAGTTTGCCTTTCCAAGCTAACCAACAAAAAATCTGCGTCTTCATAGTTGTCGGCTTCTTCCATATGATCCTTGATGCAGAGAGTTGAGGAGAAAGAACAACAAAGAAGATAACTCAAAACACCAAATCTAGGTCTTCAACACACAATTTTCATTTGATTTGATAAAAAGTCAGGTATTTTGTTGTAGTTACAGCTTTTATACTAAAACCCAAATACATAAAGACTAATATACCTTTACATATAATAAATTATAAAACATCAACTTAAGCTTAAATAGTTACTACATCAGTCTCTCCTTCTTAAAAAAAGCTCGATCTCGAGCGATTAATTAAAGTAGGACCATCGTCAGAAAGTGGGATCAAGGGGTCAGCTCGTAGTGGAAGCAAAATCAAGCAAGAACACCATAGACTATCGACGATCTAACCAAGAAGAAACTCCTGGAGGACGCCATGTTGCAGCAGCATAGCTATGCCCTAGCGGAAGCATAATCAAGCAGGAACATCATAGAATGTTGTTTGGTAGCCCATAATTAAACTCCTGGAGGGCGCCAAGTTGCAGCAGCAAAATCAAAAACATTTAAGCAAAGGTGGTGATCATCAAAGGAGAAGAGACTGCAGTTCTCATAATGAAATTGTACTTCAAGAACTTCGGAATGAATGTGATAGGAAAAGAAGTAATTGTCCCTTGTGTCTGTCATGCATGCTTTTCAATCTAATCCCATAGGCATCTGAACACACCCACCGAAATGCAAGCAATGAATAAAGAAAGTAAACACTATCGTCATGCTTTCAACTGCACATTGAAACCTACCAACTGTGATCAAAGTAACCTGACATGATACAAGGACTAGTCACTGTACTTCATAACTATCAACAACCCATCAAAAATTATCTCTTGATAATCTTCCCAGATCTCTTTTCGTGAAGAAACCTTGTCAACTAGGAAAAATACGCCAACAAATTGGAAAAGCTTTTGCAACAGGTAACAACTGCAGTGTAGCTCCATTGATTAACTAAGTGAAATTAATGCATGTCAGCAGCAACGAAGTCCCACTCATAGAGCAAGCAAGATGTGGGTAGCAACTCTCCAAGTATGTCTTCAATAGGTAACAACTCAAACACAACAAAGGTGTCTCCAAATGCAACGCTTACCACCACAAATAGCACACATGCTTCGTCACAAAGAAAATCAACTGAACTGACGCAAAATAAGGTAAGGGAAGTTGCCCATAGCTTTGATAATGCATTGCTCATGTGTACACTAAAGGGTGCCTTGGACAACTGCCAACAAAGTGCACCAAACTCTGCTATAAAGATGATCTGTTTCACATCGACCTCCATGGAGGATATCAATTGATGCATACTAACAGCTAGGTGTCTCCACTCCAATTGTTGCATTTTGAATAATATATTGACAATTTCCTTAAGTTGAAGAATAGGGAGTAGATGAATAAGATCCACACACAGTTTGTTTTTCAAGGAAGCCCAATCATGAACTACCAAGAAAGTTATCAATGTAGAAAAAAACTGAGCAAACGCAACCCATATGTACACTTATCTCACAGGCATTTCTTCAAACAAACTTGGTGCAACGCTATGTAGGGTGTCCATTAGGTTCTACATATGTATTGTGCAAAGGGCAAGATTTCTAGCGACAAGAGAACTATCTTGAACGTGCAAACTTATGATCATTGTTGAAGTTCCAAATTGTTGCCCAACGATTCTTCCATCAAAATTAAGTCAAAAGACTTTAACAACATTTATATCTGCAAACAATAGCCAAATGAGATGCTCACTTACATGCCCATTAAGCAATGATGTTCTAAACTTTGTGGGTTTAACAAAAGGATGTCCCAACTATGCAGCCCACTTAAACGCCGAAGAGGTCATCACCTCCTCAAAGATCTTCAATTCTCTAATATCAAAGTTTAGTGTAATTAGTGTAATTGGTGAGAAGGTAAAGAAGATGGAGATGGCGAGACTGCTGGGTAGTGAACGGGATAGATGCTTCACGGAAAGGTGAGATGGTAGGTTTAGAGAACAGAGTCGATTGAGCAGTCGGTGGTTGATGAGTTGGGAAAAACCAATCTCCACGAACTGCCGGCTGGTTATTCGATTTCTCGCAACGCTGCGCACACACTGGTTCTCGTTGATAGTCGTTGGAGCGTCGAGCACAGAAGGCTTTGAGACGAGAAAGGATTTTTCACTCAAACTCATCAAGCTTTCGATCCATACATTGAAGAACTGCTCGTAGGGCCTGCACTCCCTAGTCATTGCCAATGGAGCGAGTTCGATCACTTCCACTCTCTACCATTAATGGATGCTATATCAGCTCTGATACCACTGATGTAGAGAGTTGAGGAGGAGAAGGAACAACAAAATAGATAACTCAAAATATCCAATCTAGGGCTTCAACATACAATTTTTATTTGATTTGATAAAAAAATTAGAGATTTTGTTGTAGTTAAACCTTTTATACTAAAATCTTAATACATAAAGACTAATATACCCTTACCTATAATAAATCATAAAACGTCAATTTAAACTTAAATAGTTCCTACATCAGTCCTGTATACCTCACAACCTCCATTTGCTCTTTCTCCTCATAGATTAAAAAAAAGATTTGACTGTGATGAACGACTTCGAATTATCCCACTTCCATAATCTAGCATCTTCATGATTTGATCTCGGAGCCTTTTCCATGTAATGTCATCATCAAGTTGTTAAGTTGTCTCCTGCCCTCATCCCTTGGTCTCTCCGGAATTCAAGCTTCCACCCATTTTGCTCGTCGAACATTCCTCAACTGAAGAATATCTACGTTTAGCCACTTTTAAAGTCTTGGAAACTCCTCACTGAATTCTTTTATGCCCACCCAGTGATCCTGTCAAAATCTCACCCAGTCTCATTTCCCAAATAAATAAATAAATAAATAATTTTGTATATACTATGTTAATATTATTTTTTTATCAGACGTAATAATTGACACGTTTTTTTTTTTGGTTTTTTTTCTACAACCTTATGAGCAAGCCCGGCCTTCTATGATAGCTACTTTTTTGACCTTAAACAAGTTTAATTTTTACAAAAGCACAACAGATGAAACATAGATGGATGGTTACTAGACCAGTTGACTTGGGCACCCGCTTGCCCTGCCCGATTTGGGCCGAGCTTGGGTTCTTAAATATACACTAAAATTCAGCCTCGCCCAGGCACGTAAAAGTCCTTTGTTTTATTGGGCGAGTCTGGGTTAATAATGTTTACCCAAGGTGAGAAGTGAGAATCCAAACCGCGCCATATGAGTTGAAATACACATTCTTACCACTAGGCTACTACTCCAACTTAGTCATTTTGAATTAATTTAATAGTTATACCTTTTAGTTCATTGAATTATTTTCAAAAGTTTTGTCTACTAATACTTTCAAAATTATAAATTTATTATCAATGAATGAACTATGATGCATTGATAAATCTTTTTGTATTGGGTTAACAGAAACAACTTCTTACATGTTTTACAATCAATAATAAATATATATGAATACATTGATAAATCTTTTTGTATTGGATTATTGATTAGTGTGATTCATTACTAACTTGCACGGAGTGAGTGTCTATTTCAACATTACTGAATATTGATTACCAATTAAAGATGTGTTGTACTAATACATGTTTTACATTCAGTAATAAATATATATTTTTACTAAAAAAGATCATATATATATATACATATATATATATATATTCTTTATTTAAAGCTTATAAAAAGATAAGGAAAAAATTGTCAAAACATTTTTTGGTAAAAACAATGAGGCGAATGTTAATTATTAAGTAATGATTTAATAGATTTTTTTTAAAGTACCAAGCCCACTTAGGTCCGCCCAAGCCCGGCCCGTATTGGGCTTGGGCCCAGCCTAGTCCCGCTCAAGCCCGCCCGTTGCACTGTTCTAATGGTTACAGGACAATAAAATTTGGTTTATTCATCACATATAAAAAGAACACGACTAATTTATTTTAAATAGTTTTTTGTGGCTTATTTAGAATAGTTAGAAACGAAATCTCTCAACAGCAGGTCATCAACAACATCTGATCAATTCATAAAGAATGACAAAAATTTTATGTTGGTTGTCAACCTACAACACTCTTCTATTAATTAATAAAGGGTATTCCCCTTTTCAATTTTTAGTATGCGTAAAAAATTAACATAATTTGGATCCTCCTCCCTTATGTGTACTTGAGATCGGCTATATATGCAGCATATAAAATGTTCCACTTAAGTGAAATTAAGCTAAATCTTTTATCCCAAACTTATAATTAAAAAAAAAAAAAAAAAAAAAAAAAAAACTTATAACAAAACTATCTTTGGGCTAATTTTTGGCAAGGCTTTTATGAACTTCTCGACACTGGCCCAAAAAGCTTGACATCGAGTTGTGACACAGTAAGACGTCAAGAGGTCCTCCTCACTTTGTTCTATAATCTCCCTCTTCGAGCCAAGATTTGACCTGTTGTATATAAGAGATGGCGAAGAAGAGAAGAGAAATTAATTAAATTACAAGAAAGCTGTTGTTGAAGATTATGTTCGAAATTATTAGTTACAAGGTGCCTCCTGCCAGGGAAAAGGAAGATGTCATCGTGTTTGCTAAGTAAAATTAATGCTACTATTTTTTTATAGGCGTAATGATAAAAAATATCCTAATCTTTACAAGTTGTATCAATTCTAACATTTAGAATTTATCAATCATATCCTAACTTTTGGAATTTAGTATCAATTCTATCCTCAACTAATTTAGACCTTTTTTTTTTGCCCACACATCATTTTTTTTTCTTATTATATCATTTAAAGATTTATTCATACATATGCATTAAAGCTTAATATTCTTTTTTTTATGTATTTATGTATATAATGCACATATAGTAGTGTGTGTATATATGCTACTCAATCATATACATATAATCTAAGTACCTATTCAAGTACATAATTTTTTTGTGTAAATTAAACAATTATGGATACCTTCTAATAAATTTTATATGTTATTTTTATATGTATATACACATGATTTTCAACTTACTATTTGTTCTTTATGAATAACTAAAAAAAATTTAATTAAGGTATTAACGTATTATTGATTTATAAATTTTTTTTTTGTGAGTTCTCGTACATTAATTCAAACATGAGGCTTACAAAATTTCAATGTGTAAATTGATCAATATAGATGATCATGAAAAGAAAAGTTAGAAGATTATGTGAATTTCAAAGAAAAAATGCTCAAAATTAGTTGATGATAGAAAATTGATACTAAAACAAAAAGGTTATGATAGAATTGATAATTTTCAAAGGTTATGATATAATTGATACAACTTGTAAAGGTTAGGATATTTTTGATCATTTGGCCTTTTTTATAAGAAATTAACAAGTGTTTCCATTGAGGTTGGAACCTATGACCTTTTACTTCTAAACCCAATATCAAACTATTGAGCTACCCACTTGATTGGTGAAATTAATGTTACTATTACTTGAACTTTTTTTTGAGGTTATGATTACTTGAACTTGTTATGCACGTTCTTTGCTCCTCCTTTTCATTAGAGATCTCGAGCCACCGCCGATCAATCTCTTTGATCGGCAGTAGTTCCAATCACATCTTTCCATATTTGATTCATTCAATAAATTGTAGACCTATTTAGATCTGTGAAAATTGGTCCATTTTTGTTGCAATACATCTCCCAACGACTGTCCGTGTGACGACCCTAATTTTTAACAAAATAAGATATATCATGTTTGCGTAAACTAAGAAACCCTAGCTCACTTAAAAGTTATGGAGCCCACAGATTAAGACTAGGAGGCACTAAGGTTTGGAGTGCCACTTTTAATTTTGAACAAACCAATATGGAAAGTAAGAATTAAATTTTTCATTAATTAATTAGACCGTTAATTTTAGAAACTAACGGTTTGAAATTTCATTATTTAGGAAGTTAAGATTTTAAATCTTGAAATCCCTAAAATTCAAGTTATGTTGAATATGGTCAACTTGGTGTGCAAGGGAGGGAGAGAGAATTAAGGAAGGCGTGATTCAGGAAGTAAATTCAAGAACTTGATTGATCTCCTTTTAAAACAATAAACGTGTGCGGAAAGATTTCACACAAAATAGAGAGAGAGCCGAGAGGGGAACGAGGGAGGCGATCTTTGGAGTTTCTCGCGATAGGTAATCTCTTTTAATTTAGTTTATAAATTTTTTCTATTGATGTTGAGGTTTAATCGGGTTTTTTATCGATTATGTGAGATCTATATGTTATTAAGATATTCAAACAAGTTTCTTTGTTGATTGAAATTCTTTTAAACTAGAAAAATTTCGTTGAAAGATTTATTATTGATTTTAAAAAAATGTAAAATAAAATAAAATGGTGGGTTTTCAAATATGAACGAAGAAGAGATTCTTTAAAATGTTTTTAATAAGTATTCAAAAATGTATTTTTCGAAAGATTTTCGAAATCAGTTTAATTATCAGAAAAATTCAAGTTAACTTATGTAGTAAATGGCATTTAACCTATTTAGGTTTATCAAATATCGGTGTACGCTCGTGAGTGTCAACTAGAAAATTTATAATTAGCGTACCAGGTAAGTTAGGGTTTAAGTTATTAGTACCTCTCTACTAGACTATATGATAGGAATCATATAAGTAATTCATGTGGATAGATCGGGGTGCATTGTTAGACATTGTATGTAGACAACTTAGTGGAGCTCGCTAGAAGTCCTTGCACCAGATGTTACCAGTTCGACCAGGAGTTCGGGACAGTTGGACCGTAAAAGGGAGACAACATAGGGCAGCTTGCCCAGAATGAATATTTAATAATTGAAAATAAGAATAAGATCCAATGTTTTCAATAAGTTTTGGTAGTAGGTGTTATGTCCAGTTGGATGAGATGTAGACTTGGTGATAGATGAATCTTGCACAGTGTAAGGGAATGGAGTGTTGACACCGCTACGACCATAGTAGGGTCAACCTTCATGAACTTTAGTGTGTTTGAGAAGTCTATCACAGTAGTTCATACGTGTCTAGCATTTGCACATTTTGATGCTCGTAACTTAACTCGACTTACTGAGCACTGTTGAACCATTTGTGCTCACCCAACATTTTCTTCCACAGGTTTTTCTTCGAGAGTCGACAACGAGCAAGGAGTAGCTCTGGTTGTCTAGAGTAGTATTTCTGATTTGGTATGGTTCGAGATTGAACCATTCACCTTTTTTTTATTGATATATATTATCATGGGGTTGGGATTTGAAGATTTTGAACTAGAGATGTATTATTCTAGTTGAGAACTTTTGAAGGCCATAAAAAGCTTTTATGTCAAAACTTTGATTAAGTTTTATTTAATAATATTCCGTTGCGATTATGATTCATTTATTAAATCTCAATTGTTGATAATTGATAAAGAGTTAGTGTTGATGGAAGGCTTACTAGTTTGGTTCATAACTTAACAACTGGGTTGGTTGGTGAGTTATGGAGCGAGCTAGGCTGATCGGGATTCATTTGGAAAATGGGTCCTGATAGTTCGTGTATCTATGCAGTTGCTGGATTGGTGACCTCTTTTTATGTTTTTGCATTAATTAGTAAGTAGTTTTGGCTTCCCTTGTAGGAAGTTTGATTTTGTCTTCCCTTTATCGTAAGTCTTGTTTGTCATTATGTGGTTTTAGTAGTGTTTGTACGTGTTCCAGATGTTTTTAGAGAATAGTCCATGATTATCACACTGTTTCAATGTTACACTCGCATTCATAACCAATTTCATGGCAGATAGATGTTCTTTTGAACAAATAGAGTTAGTGAAATTAGAATGCTTTTATTAGGGCAATTAATTTTATGTCTAGTCCTATATCGAGCCATTGATGATTAATGAGATTTCTATTTCACTTCAAAAAAAAACTTGTTATGTACGTTAACAAGTGTTGTTACGATGAATCCAATGACTAATTACTAATTAGTGAATAGGAGAATCGGTTGTGGATTTGTGGTCAATTTAAAAGGGGTTTTTCTTCAAAAGCCCAAGTCCAAAGCGTAACTATCTCGCTCATCAGGATTGGGCCTACTTAAGTCCACTTGGGCTTATCATTCCAGAAAAACTTTTAACGATTTATAGTAATACGCCATTCGTAATTTCGTAACTCAAGTCTATTATTTTGAACAGCACCGCAGATGAAACATAGATGTATGGTTACATTGCCATAAAATTTGGTAGATTCGTCACATATAAAAGAACATCATTAGTTTATTTAAAATAGTTTGTGGGTGTGACTATTTGCCCCCCCTCTATCCTATATCAACCCCCTTATTAATTTAATAATTTTTTAGACAAAAATACCCCTACTTAAAATTACATGTAAGTTCTTATTCCACTCCCTACACCCCTTCCCACATTAATCCTCGTTTGGCAAACTCATATCTACACCCCTCCCCATCTATTCTCCTCTTCTACTATTCACTTTCTACACCCCTGGCCCTCTCCATTTCCTTCTCCATACACTTAACAACTCGATTACCACCAACAATGTTGGAATTCTAATTATAAAAAATAAAAAAAATAAAAATAAAATAAAAACTAATCTTTCTACCCTTTTTATTGTCAAGATGTTATTATTAGTCTCCGTGCATGTTATTGCATTCACATATGATCATTTTTATAAGTATCTGGTTGAACTATTAATTTCATTTTTAAGGGTGCTATTGGGGGATCATCTTTTTGGAATAACTAAAATCAAAATTCGACAAAGTTGGAAATCTTATATGGGTGTGGCCGTTGAAGGCAATACTGTTTAGAGATGCCAAATTAAGAGCTCAAATCAGAACACGAACAACCAAATTAATAGATAGACCTACTCCAAACACATATTACACTAATCAGTGGCTCCCTTTTAGAGCCGCAATGAGACAGGGTAGCGACTCTATAAGGTAGTCGTTGTCGGGTCTCACAGCGGCACCAGCGGCTCTACAAGGTAACCCCACACAATTTTCTTCGTTAACGGCAACAACAACAACAAACAGAAAGTTAATAAATTAATTTATGAATATACTAAATTTCTCAACAGCATTAGCAACATCTGATCAATTTATAAAGAGTAGTGACAAAAGTTTTATGTTGTTTGTCAAAACTAGCTATATCAACTCTCTTCTATTAATTAGTGGGATGAAAGATGGCTTTGGGACACCTTCCCCATTTCAATTTTTAGTAGACTTGAAAAAAAAAATTTTAATTTAGATCCTCGCCCTTGTGTAAACTTGAGACCGACTATTTATGCGGTGTATAAAATATTCCACTTAAGTGAAACTAAGCTAAATCTCTTATCCCAAACTTATAATTAAGAAAAAACTAATAATTAAATTGTCTTTGGGCTAATTTTCGGCATGGCTTTTTAGGACTTCTCGACATGGGCCTCTTAGGCCCAAGAAGCTTGACATCGAGTTGTGACACAAAAAAGACGTCGAGAGGTTATTTGTCACGTTGTTCTATAATTTCCCCTCTTCAAACCAAGATTTGACTTGTTGTACATAAGAGATGGTGAAAAAGAGAGAAAATAAATTAATTGAAATACAAGAACGTTGTCGTTGAAGATTATGTTCGAAGAGTAGTGCTATTTAGACTAATGAGTCCAGACTTCTAGGGGTTTTTGAAAAAAAAATTAATGTCAAAATTATCCTCAAACAATAAATGACTTCCAAATAAGAACTTCTAAAAGTTTTTTGATATTTGTAAAAATTCAAAAGACTTTTAAAGAGCCTATACAAAAATTTTTATGTTTGAAATTAGTACAAGGTGCCTCCTCCCGGGGGAAAAGGAACATGGCATCGCGTTTGCTAAGAGAAATTAATGTACTATTATTACGTGAACTTGTTATGTACATTAACAAGTGTTGACACGTTGAATTAAATGAAACACAAGAGATGAATCGGTTGTGGTCAATTTACAGGTCTTCTTCAAAAGCTCGAGTCCAAAGAGTAACTATCTCGCTCATCAGGCTTGGGCCTACTTAAGTCCACTTTCACTTGTCATTCCAGAAAAACTTTTAACGATTTATAGTGTAATATACGCTATTCCTAATTTTCTAAGTCTATTATTTTTAGAAAAATGATAATATAACACACTTTAGAGCATACTTTATTTTTTAGTTATTTATAGTGTTTTGTCAAATATGAGACTTACACCTGAAGAGACAAGAAAGAGTCATAAATGACTAAAAAATAAAGTGTGCTTCCCAAGTGCATTAGATTATCATTTTCCTTTTTTTTAAAATACGTTTCTACATTTATTTTATTTTGATATTCAATGGCCTGTTTGCATATTTAATTGTCCATGCATCCAGAACTTCTTCTAAAATCCTAATTACAACCCCCCACGAGCTTCTTAGAGAATACCTATGGGTCTTACCTAAAAATTAAAATAATACAAAATAAAATAATCTATGGGGTGTTTGGTTAGTGGAAATTTGGGTTGGGAATTGAAATTGAATTAAATTCTTAGGTTTGGTTTAGGAGAATTTAAAATTAAAATTAAGAGATTCTAAATTCCCATGTTTGGTGTTGAGATGGAATTAAAATATTGATGGAGTTCTAATTCTTAATTTATTTTAATTCACAAGTATTTAAGAATTACAATACATTCTAAAATTAGAGGTGATTGCATTTTCTACCTATGCGGAGACCTTTTCAAGGGCTTTTGTGAAAAAAATTTGTGTCATCAGTATATATGTGGGGTGCAGCTTCATCCAGTACTACGTTTTACAGTCATTCCAGTCCTCCCTTTTTATGCCTCCACGTGTCCATTCTTTCAGGAGATTAAAGAGTGCAAGCTGTGTTTTTATTTTCCAATTTTGCCCACCACACAAACTTCAAGCACACACTTGATTTCTTTCTTTTCTTTTGCAGGCCACACACTCATTTCTTGCTGTATAGAACTTACAATTCACGCATTTCTATAAAGAAAAATAAAATGTTACATTAACATTGTAATTGACACCCTAAGGTCTATAGGCCCACATTCTTAAAGTTGTACATATCTCGAGATACACATCTTGTGTATTATACATCGAGAACTACAGACGTAACATCTATTTTTACGTGGAGACCATATGTTACATCTTAGAGGTGTCACTTGAGGTGTTATTGTAGCATTACCTTATATATTTATATATATTTTTTTAGAAAGCCCTATATATTTTATAGAATGATAATGCTAGAATAATATCTTAAGTGACGTCACGATGATATAACATGTGGGGACTAATCGAAAAAAAATATGTGTGTAAATAGTTTCGAGTGTATATCACGCATGGTGTGTATCTCAAGGCTCCACCAAGGTGTCACTCGGAATCTCAATTTCTTATTTATATTTTTCAAATCGGCATTTCTTTCCTAAAAAATTGTTATTTCTTTCTTTTTTTTTTTTTTAAATCGGCCTTTCAATTGATTATGTGCTTGAAGTTTGTGTGGAGGGCAAAGTTGGAAAAACAAACACAACCTGCACTCCTTTTTCATCTCCTAAAAGAATGGATATGTGGAGGCATAAGAAGGAAGGACGGTAAAGACGGTAAAAAGTAGTATTGGATGTAAGCCGCACCCATATATGTAATCTTATTTGATTTTTTTAGGTAAAATTATTTGATGTTTTTTAGTTTAGCTTATCAAATTTTTTTCAAATTATTTTTAAATTATTTTTCTTGATCTACCATAGTGCGGCTATAGATCAATTAATCTCATCAAATAATAGTACAAAGTTTTGAAACTTATCTTTCTTTTTCGTACTAAGCCAAAACTTATCTATACAATTTTTTAGCGGTCATATAAAAAAAATTAGCCAAAACTTATCTATTGTTTGAATTTTTTATTCTCAAAATAAAAAAAAAAACACAACCCTCAAAAATTAATTAATCGGCTCAAATTGTATGTCATGCCATAATAGGGCAAAACTCATCATTTGGTATTTGAATTTTGTATTTTTTATGCTTTTGTTCTTTAAACTTTTATTACTACACATTTGGTTCTTGAACTTTCACAAATCTCTACATTTAGTCATCCATCATTTAAAGTGTTAAATTCCACCAACGTGAGTAACAAAAGTGACATGTGACTAGTCAAAAAGAGTAAAATGGTTTATATTACTAAACCGGACGACTCACATCGACCAACGAAAGTAGAAAAAAAAAATAATTTACCCCAAAAATATAAAAAAAAAATCAAAATTTAGGGACCAAAAACATAAAAACTCAAAAGTTCAAGGACCAAATATACAACAATGAAAGTTAAGGAACCAAATGTACACTAATAAAAGTTCAGGGACCAAAAGCATAAAAGACTCAAAGTTCAAAGATCAAAAATTATGTTTTGCCTACCGTAATATTATACTAGTGTAACATTATATGCATAAGATCTATTTTCAAAAAAAAAAG
This sequence comes from Stephania japonica, assembly GCA_039657345.1. Taxonomy (NCBI): domain Eukaryota; kingdom Viridiplantae; phylum Streptophyta; class Magnoliopsida; order Ranunculales; family Menispermaceae; genus Stephania; species Stephania japonica. Next base: position 6,885,259 of record CM077559.1, on the reverse strand, counting down.
TAACATATAAAGGCTCCTAAAAAAATACATATTACTATCTTTCAAAAAAAAAACATACTAGTAACGCATGCATTTTATAATGCATGGTACATACACTAACATATTAATATTAATGATTATTAATAACATATATATATATATATATATATACTCAAATGTATCAAAGATTTTTGTTTAATTTTCCTTCTAAGTTATTTGAGACATTTTACAAAAAAGTAAATTTCAAATTTCATTTACAATTTTCTTGTGTGCAACCAAACGGATGAATTTGAACTTCCATCAATTTTTTCAAGGATTTTAATTCCCACGAGTTTAAATTCTATTACAATAAATTCTTAAAAATTGAATTTCTATAAATTTAAACTCCCACCTCAAATTCTTGCGCACCAAACACACCCTATAGAATTTTTTCAAATTTGTAGGGGAAAGAATGATCTCCTAACATCTTGGTTGGGACTTGGAAAACGTCCTCTCATGCCATTGAATCACGCGACTCTTTGACAACTGCTTTGAAATTCAACTTGGTTATTATTATTTTTTTTTGCTATAAAAATTTCAACTTGATTATGAATCTTACGATGTTTGTGTATTAGAGAAATCGGATATAAGAGATTAAGAGAGAAAGAAGAAGAAAATTATGGGAAAGAATTGGTTTAGAGGGAAGAATAGAGAGAAGAGATAGAGAAGATTGGGAATTAGGGTTTAAGAAAGATAGAAAGAAGATAAGAAACAAAGAATTGTATTGCTTGCTTGCCAATTACGATTTCTATTAACGTACTCATAGACCACCATGATTTTTAATGACTAAACTAACTCTATTACATATATGGATCAAACTATACTAAACCTATTATATATACAATTCATAGTAATATACCCCTATTGCAGAAGTTAGATCCATTTATCAGACAATATTTACAGCATGGATTAATTGATGTGGTGGGTGTCTGGATATCACATCAGAAATAAAAAAAATAACATTTAATTATAGTAGGGGTTGAACCACTCATTTAATATGTAACGGCCCGCTATTTATAAATATCGTTATTTAATTATTTCATATTAGGATGCCAGCTTGGACGACACGTGGACACCGCGAATAGGTTAGACATGACTGTGTACTGTTGTTTTCCAATTCTGTGATGTATTATTATTATTTATGTATTATTCATCACAGGTATGTATCTATATTATATTGTCGGGCGAGATTGAGCGTCGAGATTTCTGTTACGTAGAACGCGCCAACGTGAAGGTTCGATAGTTGCTAGGCCGGGCGTTGGGGTTAAACTGAAGTTAATAATAACAATATGACTATGGTCGAGGATTTAAATTAATAAGATTTAAATATAACCTTAGGCTAAGCTAAGTGAATCAATTAGGTACACTTAGTGTGGGCCCACCTCGGGGTGCGTGTTGGACGCGGGGCACGGGGTGCCGGGTAGTCGAGAAGTTAGTGTGACCCTACTTACCATTTTATGAAATTTATTTAATGGCTTAGATAGGTGACATAAGTTGAATCAAATTAATATATACAAATTCTATAGTTGTAACCAAACAAATCAACACATGTAGGATTAACCTCGAGACACACAACGAAGAGATACAAGGCGATCTGTGTCATGATAAGGTGTCCAAGATTAAGTGACACCAGCTGATCAGGGACCGACCGATCAGCCTTGAGATGCATGTACGTGTTAGGGAGAAATTGTGAGAGGGAGAGTTGAGTTAGGCATTCCATCACAAATTTCAGGTAATCTACTCACCACAAATCTTTGAATTTCCATGGAAATATGGGTTTTGTTGAGTTGAAGTGATTTCGGATTTTCTGAGGTATTTTACAACTGTTTTTAGAGAAATTGATGTTCATGAGGTTTGTTTTTGTAAATTATGTCAAGTTGAAACAAATTCATGGGAATTTCGAGTGATTTTGGGTAAATTATGGTTATATGGACATGCATGTAGATCCATTGGTTTTGGGTTTAATCATGGTTAAATCGGTGTTTTGGACATGTATTTGGTGCGATTATGGTGTGTATATTAACAATTATGTTTGGGTGTTGGGAAAACCCTAGAAACCCAGAATTCACTGCTGAAATTCTGGGCAGGGGCGTACCCAGCGCGTTGGGTGATGAACACCAACACGCTGGGCACGCTGGAGAAGGCGAGTCTCCTTCCTTGGCGAAGAATTGATCAGCGCTTGGCATTCTGGCTTGCGCACTAGGGACCCAACGCCCAGGAACAATAACCAGATCACCCAACATGTTGGCCAACAGGCCTAGCGTGCTGGGGACCAGAACCCTAAAATATTAAATAAGAAATCGATCTCAGGGGTCAATTGATAACAGACGCACTTAATTAACCAATAAAACACCGAAAACCGATCTCCGGAGTCATAGGACAATATTTGGAGTCGGGGACTAGTCGGGGATCGGAATGGGGGTGTTTTCGGGGTTATTTAGCACGGTTAAAGTACGTAAAACTTAACTGAACACCACTACTATATTTACTTATTATTATTCATTTTGAGCTGTTAATATTTGATAATCTGTGAGTTCCCGTCTATGTATTTGAGGGTTGTTGTGGTCGCTTGCTAAGTGTGTAGCGCGTGTTCTCGGCCTTGGTAGTTGATATTCTAAGTAAAATATCGGTTTACGTGTTCGATGTACCCCACTAGGGCTAATGTCGCTAGGACACAGTCGTAGGGTCGATGGCGTAGGCCACGACCAGGGCTCCTAGTCCTAAGTACACACCTTAGTCAACTGTGTTCACACCCATTTGTATATCTGTGTGTTTATATTCATGTTATGAGTTTTGAGCAGTAATCTGCATTTTCCCGCATGTTTATTTAACACTATTTATTGGCTATGTTATTTATGTTCTTAAATTATGATGCACGGTGGTTTTCCTTGGAATTTTACGTACTGGACTCGTCATCTGATTTTTGTGATAGGTGAGCGCAGATCCTAGTGCCAGTAGGGGTAAGGGGATTCATGGCGATTACATCTGACGTACCTGAGCCAAGGCCTGCTAGTATGTTTGTTGGTAGATATTATTTTTGATATTTTGTATTATCTTTTAGGGTTGGGAGACTATTTTCACACCTGTACTTGTATATATTACTGTTATAGTTTGATCGCCTATATGCATAGTACTGTCGGGATTTCCACTATAGGTTGAACAAGTTAACTTACACATGCTCTTTTGTAATATTAAGACTTCCGCTTTTATTTATATTAAATGTTGATTATCTATTTGCAACTTAATCTTTAAATCTAAAACTATATGTAAACTGTTAAATTAATTGACACGAAACTTAAGGTTGTCAGATAAATGGATAGATTAGTGACGTGGCAGATGCTTCAGGTGCACGAACAGAGTAAGTAGCTGGTCACGGGGCAGCTTAAAAAATTGGGGCCATCACATAATACACTTAAAATCAAATGGCATGATTTTTCTCAAACAAAAATCAAGTTCTCAATTGACTTAATTTTTGGGGAGAGTTTTGGTGAATGCATTCTACCAATCCCACTCGGCGCCATTCCGTAAATGGCATGGACCATGGTTGGTAGCTCAATCCTCACTAATGAATATCTCCATCAAAAAATCTATTTGGACACTAAGGGTCCGGACTCAAAGGGAGGTTTTTAAAATTTTTGTAAATATTAAAGGAGTGTTACAAGTTATAATTTTGAAGTCATTGATTGCTTGAGGATGACTTTGAAATAAAAAATTTTCAAAAAACCCCCTTAGGGTCCGGACTCATGAGTCCAAGTAGCACTACTCTATCTCCATCCTAAAAAACCCCCTAAGAGTCCGGACTCATGAGTCCAAGTAGCACTACTCATTTATATATTCAAAACAAATACAGCCCTGCCCATGTTACTTGCAAGTTACAATTAATGATGCACAATTACCTCACATGTATGGCGACCCGGCAACGTTCGAACCCACGCTGCTAGCCTAGTCAAACCAAAATGTCCGCTCTCACGTTCTATTCACAAAGTAAAGCAGTTGACCGATTGATTTCAGTTGCCACGGTCACTTCCCCCCAAACAGTATTTTAGTTAAAAATATGTTTTGTATTTTTGTGACAAGAAATATAACATCCTTCTAATTTATCATTATGAGACGCTCCCAACTTTACTAATTGTAGATTGTGGAACTTTTGAAGCTCTATCTCGATAATATTTACTATGTATAGTGACTTCACTAAAGTAGAACACAACAAAAATATTGGTTTGTTTAGAAAATACTTTGAACTAACCACGAAAAGCCTCCCCCTAAATCAAAAGATAAAATAAAATAAACCCACACAAAATCTCTCGCAATATTACGAAGGGAGAGATTGAACTTATAGGGCGTAGGCACACTTAAGTTGGGTTAGGTGGAACAAACACAGGTTGTGTTCAAGGAAAAAAAATAGAAAGGAAATGTTGATGCAGGCATGGGTTGAATTAGATGTTAGAAATATGTATCACGAGAATGATGTATAGATATATGAAAAGAAAAATGTTAAAGTGACCCACTATTGACACTAACTAAAAACACGCACCTTAATTTTTATTTATTTTTTACTTTTTTTTTTTATAATTTTGTGTTTGACGATAATGCTAATATTACTCGTTACGAGCACTCACTATAACTACAAAATAATTAAAAAATAAAATAAAAAATAAAAAAAATAAGGTGCATATTCATAAGAGTGTTCATAGTGAGTCACTGTACCATTCCCCATATGAAAATATGGGTTGTAGACCTCGTGGTCAAGAAATTAGTAATTTTATAAATATAAATATTTAGATAATTAGGTAAGTTTTATAAATTGTTAGAAATTAAGTAGGGATGTAGCATATGTTACATATAGAAAGTAGGGACGTAACATATTTAGATATACATTTTTTTTTTGGTAGGACAAATTTAGATATTTTAGTTAAAGTAGTTTAGCTGTTTAATTAGTAAATTATAGGAATTCTAGTTTGTCAATAACCGTACAAGATATCTTGTACGTTAATAATTTAATTTTTTTTATTTTTATTTTTTTGGTTTTTAGGCCTATATATATAAAGGCTATTTACAATTGAAAGATTGATTTTTGATGTTTAATAAAGATTAATAAAAGAAATAAAAAAAAAATAGTAACGCACAAGATATCTAGAATTCCTAATATGCTAATATGATAATTTACTAATTAAACAGCTAGACTACGTAATTTAACTAAAATATCTATATATGCTACGTCCCAACTTTCTAACATCCCTACTTAATTTTTAACAATTTATAAAACTTACCTAATTAACTAAAATATCTAAATATTTATATTTACAAAATTACCAATTTCTTGACCACGACCTATATTTTCATATATCTATACATCATTCTCGTGATACACATATCTAATTCAACCCATGCCTGCATTAAATGTTGTGGTGCCCTAGCACAGACATATTGTGGTTCACATGCACGCACCCAATGTGTATCGCACGAACACTGATTAGCACATGTTTGTGGCACCATGGCAAGACCTAAAAAATATCAGGTTGTTTAAATTAATAAAATAAAGTCTCATTCCTACCAAAAAAAAAGAGATAAAATATTGTGTTGTTTAAATTAATAGAGTAGCTACTAATCAATTGAGTAGTTCAATGATTTGGTATGAGATTTAGAAGTAAGTGGCTATGGGTTCAAATTTTGATAGGTGCAAAAGTTATTTCTTTCCTATAAAAAAATTAATAGAGTAGTTTTTTTTTTTTTTTTTTTTTTTTGCAAGTTTAAAGTACCATTTGAGATTTGGTGTTGATTTGCGCGGATCCAAATTGTTATGGTTTTGACAAGGATAACGAATGCGTTGTGTTAGAGAAGGCAAAGCCTACTTATGTTGTTGAGTTTATGTTGCAACTTTGGAGTTTGGAGTCTCCAATTGCCATATCAACTAGTATCAAAAAATCTATTTGGACACTAAGGGTCCGGACTCAAAGGGGGGTTTTTGAGATTTTTGTAAATATTAAAGGAGTGTTACAAGTTATAATTTTGAAGTCATTGATTGCTTAAGGATGACTTTGAAATAAAAAATTTTCAAAAAACTCCCTAAGGGTCCGGACTCATGAGTCCAAGTAGCACTACTCTTTTTTTTTTTTGGTAGGAAGTAGTATTATACTTTCCGTTGAATTAGTTATGAGACCACTGCATTCAACTTGTTTCCGTGATGTGGAATTAAACTACCGAGATAGTAATTGGTGCAAGCTAGACGCAACCACAAACGTGCTTCGGGTTGGAAAGTTTGGCGCACCAAATTTAATGAGTGTTTGGTCGTTCAGCACCCCTCCCCACCATATATGGCCCCGTGACCATAATGTTTCCATGCTTAATGCCCCTTTATCTGCTTATTCTCGAGATGTGTGCCCATCATCTTCGCTTTTAATTTCTCTCTTTCTCTTTTTCTTTGAGGAATATATGCTACAGTGACACCCAAGTGCCTAGCTAAATACACAATGGGTACACAGAAATGGTTGGGATTTTCCTACCAAAAAAAAAATGGTTGGGATTTTTTTCATCAGAAAAAAAAAAGAAATGGTTGGGATTTTATGTTGGGTGCAACCAAATACATTTTTTTTTTTTTTTATATTCGTAGGTATATATCTAGACGAGTCTCACTCTTCCTACGAGGCCCTGGTGCAATTGATGACTTGAGCGTACTTTCGTAACTTAGACTGTGTGCCTAACCATCACAACTACAAACTCGCTCTTACCGATGGGTCAACCCATCCGAAGTCAACAACATACATTTTGATGATAAGATCTGTCCATATATGACAAACTATATATTGTGCATTTTGTGACTGTTACGAGTACTGTTGTTCTACAATTTTGTTAAGAGTTATGATGCAATATCGTAGTGCATTCGAGTGATTATTAAGATGTACCTCAAAACGGATGTTTTTTTTTCATTTAGTACATCTCAAAACATGTGTTTTACTTGTGCCATGACCAGTAACCACCGTGATCTCTCTCTCTCTCTCTCTCTCTCTCTCTCTCTCTCTCTCTCTCTCTCTCTCTCTCTCTTTAGGGTTTAGGGTTTGGGCAGCGTTGTTCTCTCTCTCTCTTTAGGGTTTGGGCAGCGTTGTAATTATTTTTGGTCTTAAAACTAGAACACATTGAAATTTAAATTCTAATAAAACTTAAGAGGCTAATTACCCTAGGATTCAGATGTTGTGCCTCTCCTTCTCTTCAAAACCCTAAAATTCTTTTTTGATTCACTTTTATGATTTTTGTTCTTGAACTACCGCCGATTATCTTAACGATCGACGGTGGTTCCAATCAAATCCCTTTTTGCTCTTTATTCATTCAATAAACAACAGATCTAATTAAATTTGTAGAGATTGGTTCATCCTTATTGCGGTGCATCTTCATAAATGGTGTTGCATGGATTTGCGCGGCGCACCGGATTCATTTATCTTTAGTTTTACTTTATAGTTAGTTTTCTTTAATATTTGGAAGTTTTTGATTTGTCTTCTTCTTGTTGGAAAGTTTTGTTATTCGTTTTGTAGTTCTAGTACTTTTGTGTATTGTCATGAGTTTCAATATTGTAGAGAGCAATCCTTGATTGACAAACTGTTTTAATTTCGAAAAAAAATCAAATTAATGGCAATTTCTTTGCACAAATAGGATTAGCGAGTCAATATATTTGATTCTATGTCTGGTCCTGTATTGAGTCATGAATGATTAATGAAATTTTGATTTCTCTTTAAAAAAAAAAAGACTAATTACCCTAGCACCAAAGTATCTCTTATGTGATAAATGAGACATCACTAGTCAAAAATAAAGTTTAGAGAGGTCGTGAGTTGGACTCTAGTTGAACTTATAGAGAGCTATGCATATATATATGGTTCCACGTGGACACGAAGAACAAATCAACGAACATAAGACAAGTAGGGATGCAGGTGGGGTAGAGAATCACCATTCTCTGTGGGGATTCACCGCGATGGGGCGGGGGATGGTGGATTTCACTCCCACCATGCGGAGCGGGGCGGGGGTGTTATTACTCGTCACTGGTGGGAATTCTCTGCCCTACTTTAATATGGGGATTCCCCACGGGGATATGTAACTAAGTTTATCAACTCTAAACAAATACAACTAAGTTTATCAAGAAAAAACTAATATAACTTGATATTTATATATAATAATGTAAGTATATTATTTAAAGTATTTAAGTATGTTATTTAAAATATTTAAAGTATGTGAAGAAATAGATTTTAATGATTAAATTTTGTATCTATAATTTATTTAATCTTCTTTTTAGATATTATATAAAAAATAGTGGAGGTGAACAATCCTTGCAGGGGTGGGGATCCCTGTAATGACTCTAAAAATTTAACCTGTGCCACGTGTCAATACAGGTGGCACGTAGGCCCATGCCGTGGTATAGTCATCAATTCTCAGGCATCAATACCGAGGTATGTTATATTTAGTTGATATTTGCATTATACTGTATAGTTATAACAGTTACTTTAATGTCCAAAAGCATGAGGACTTTTGTGTGCAAGTGTTAGTTGTGTGAGACGATGTTTAGTGGTTTGAGGGACAAAATGAGATAAAAACACTGATAGGCTTGATTGAGAAACAAGCTAACTAGAGTCACCCATTGGAGTTACAAGTTGGTGGGATGGAATGAATATAAACCACTTGATGGACCTAGGGATGAGTGTGGAACAAAATTTGGGTGAAGGTATATAAACCCCCACCACTCCCTTCTCTCACCTCTTTCCCTCTTTTCTCTCTCTTTTCTCTCCCTTCTCTTCTTTCCTCTTCCTTCCCTAACGTCTTCTTCAAGTCACCGGTGGACTGTGGTGACCGGAGCGGTGCGACGACCGGAATTTTGGGCGATCCGAGGTAAGATCCCTAATCTCCTCGTCACCCTCTACGCATTGGTATAAGGTTTACCTGTGTTCGTCGCAATGAAATTTGAACACCACGTCGAGATTTCAAGTTCAATTGAAACTCTCGAAGTTTTAGTGATCATCGTGACGATTACTACGAGATTTGTGAAGGTGGTTTTTGATTTGGATGGTTTTAGGATTTTTGATAATTTTTGGAGAATTTTTAAAAGGATTTTCGTTTTGAGTTTTCTGTCGAGGTTTCCGGATGTTTTAGAGTGTGTCGAGGATGTTTTTAGAATGGTGTTACATCCCTGATGAGAAATGAACCAAATCAGCGTAAGGCGGCGCAAACCAGGAGTGGTAAACACCTCGGAAAGTCTTACAGACAGGGGTGCCGCGACGAATGCCCTACGACGTCAAGCGCGGTGCTGGGGACAGAGAGGGGTCTCTCTGTCCCCCACGTTGTGAGGGATAAACCCTCACGACGCACCCCACACACGATTGGGGCAGAGTCGACCTCTGCCCCACGCCGTAAAGGCGTCGTGGGGTATAAAACCCTACGGTACTAGCCACGTATGCCTGGGGCAGAGTTGATCTGCCCCACGCCGTGGAAACTCCGCCGAGGGTAGTACCCTCACAATGTCTCGGCAGCGTCCTTAACATAAAAAATTCTCAACTTTTATGGAATCTTCGGAACGAATTGGGGTCTTCTTGGGGACCCAGAATTCGACCCGAAAATACAATAAACATAAATAAGAAAGTTTGGATAAGAATTAATGGGAAACCACAATGAATTGTATTATCATGAGTATTAGCACGCGAGACTACGTAGGGACGAGTCGGAGCCCGCGAGAGTGCGATTAGCTTGGATCGAGGTAAGTAAACCAGTGATGAGTACTATAGTTATTTCTTGAGCTTTGAATTAGTTGTTGATATTGTTTCTATGCTATCTTGTTATTCCATTCTTATGAGTTGTCCAAGGCAAATGTGTCAAGCGTAAACCTTGAAGAATTCTGGACTCACGGTGTATTATAGCGGGGTTTACGACTGGGGATATGTATTTGGCTTTAATTACATGTTTGGGGTGAGAGTTCTCCACCAGATTCTTGGGGACTCTGCACTCACGTAGGGGGTCTTATATGAGATCTTGTCCTCGACTCCTAGCCTTTGAGGAAATTATGTCATCGCCTCAATGACTTTGATTGGTCGGGGCTACTTGTGCCTTTCCCTTGTATTCCGGAACACTCAATTTCGATTGTTTATTTATTTATTCACAGTCTTTATATATTCATGTGCTCCCTGTCCTTTTTTTTCTATCTGCATGAATTGACTGTTCATTTATTTAATTTGAAATGTTGTATTTATTGTTGTTCCTGCTTAGCGCTACTTACCTGGGCTCTTCATTTTTGTGTTTGACCGAGTGCAGATCCGCAGTGCAGTAAAGGAAAGGCCGTGCAGTTAGACGATTTACTTAAAGCGGCCCTCCTCTACTGGTATTGGTGATTTTTTAGTGTATTAACTACATATATTATTTTGTACATGGGATTATAGGTTAAAAGATTGTTGGAGATTGTATGACATTGATGATACTCTTCTTGCTTTACATTGTATATATGATATACGGGGTTCCCACGCCCTAGGTTTTTATCTTAACTTGGAGCTTCTGAAATTGATTGATTAGTTGAGGTTAATTACTTCCGCTTATTACTTTGATAATTCGCTAATTAATTAATTTCACATCTAAATACTTGATTGGTTGAATGGTAAGAAAAGACTCACTGGCCCTATGCGACTCGGAGGAATTGGCTCGGGGGTTCGCGCAGGTCCAAGCCGAGCAACACTTAATTCTAGGATTGTGAAATTTGGGGCAGTCATAATCCTCGCTGGGTGAGGAATGGGGGTGAAAAATTCCTCGGTGAGAAATTTTAAGCGGAGAAATCTCTGCCCTGCAAAAGTGGGGAGGGGTGGAGATTGCATTTCCCGCCCCACCTACATCCCTAAAGACAAGCAACATGCCAGTGAGTGGCCCCCACATTGGAACGTGCGTTGTACATGTCGCACTACTAACTAAGCCCTTGTTTGGTTCCTTTTTGTCAACTTACAGTGTGAATAGAGATAACTCCCTGTATTTAACTCACAGTGTAAGTTCATATTTCATGTTTGGTTCAACTTTGAACTTACACGAAAGTTACAGATTTTAAAATAGTAAAATGGGAGAATTAACATAAATACCCTTCATACATGTAAAAAAAGGTTCAGATTTTAAAAAATAGTAAAATGGGTAAATAGGGATTTGTGATGGGCAATTATGTCTATACAACTCCCAAGAATCTTCTCCTTAGGGGAATGGAGAGATATTTAACACCTCTCCCTGTAAGTTGAGAGATAACTTACAGGAAAGTTAGACAACCAAACAAGATTAAGAAGTCCAACTCCCTCGAAGTTATATCCGAAAAGATATCTCTACCTCAAACCAAACAAGACCTAAGTCACTAGTGAACTAACCGTAGTTAAGAAGATGACAGTCCCCGTTGGGTTCGTTTCGGCGGATTTGGGTATAAAAGGAGCCGAAGTGTAAGAAACATGGGAAGGTGAATCGCGTCGCGTAAACATTGAGCACTTGATTCGTTGTTCGTTAGGAGGTTGGGACATTGAATGAGATAGAAAGATATAGAAAGAGGCCCCACGCCCTTCTCTTCCCTCACTTTCTGCTTCGGTGGTCGTTGGCAGATCCAACTTGTCTCTCATCGCTTCCCTGACATAGTGACATTCATCAACTCTCTAGCTAGCCGTCGTTCGATCAAATTCGCCGATCTGAAGACGCGATTGCCCATCTGATCGAGCTCTTCGATGGAGTGGTTTCAGGTACTATGAATGAGCTCTGTTGTTTGTACTTGTTCTGTTTGATCTGATTTGGTTTCTTTTTTTGGAAGGTTGCATGAAGGCGGGGAAGAGAGTTCGAATTGAGAGCATTTCGGTGTTTTGGTTCAGATTTAGGCGCTGCGCTTGTTTTAGGAAGATCGGAGGAGAATAATAATATGTTGACGTATGTCGGTGAATTGAATTGAAGACAAACAGAGTGGATTCATTAATGACATTAATGGAGTCATATTTGGAAGGAATAACTGTGACCTAGCTTAGCTTAATTAGCTTAGCTAACTAGCTATCTGCGTTACTCTGCAAATCAATCTTCGATTGAAAGCTCTTAATTGAGGAGGATCGGTTTCTCGTGAAACTTTGGTAATAAATTTGACAGAGATCGAACTCGGAATTGTGTTTGATCAGAGCTCTCTAGACTAGATGGGGAACTGTCAGGCTGCGGAGGCGGCGACGGTGGTGATCGTCCATCCAGGAAGCAAGATCGAGAGGATCTACTGGTCGGTAAGCGCCAACCAGATCATGGCTTCGAATCCAGGACACTACGTTGCTCTGGTTGTGACATCTCAGACGCTCAAGGCCGAGGACGGCACGCCATTGAAGCAACTGAAGCTTCTTCGGCCGGACGACACTATGCACATCGGCCAGGTCTACCGCCTCGTCAGTTTCGAAGGTCAAAAGTGAAAACCTAGTTTTTGCAGCAAATAGATTGTTTCACGTTCTTTACATGATATTTTTGTTTGGAGGTTGGTTTTGATCATTTGTTTGTGATTTTGCAGAGGTGTTGAAGGAGTTCGCGGCGAAGAAGAGCGTTAAATTGGGGCGGTTGCTTAAGGAGAAAGGATTGAACAGTGTGGGAGAGAAGCACAGATCACATTCGAAATCCTCGTCCTCTGCCTCAAATATTTCGACGTCTGTTGAGGTGAGGACAAGATCTCTCTCTTTTATTATAATTTTAGTAGGTTAATTACTAATTTGTTAGATTTTAATAGACAACGTGTATGTTGCACGAAAGTCATATCGACTTGTAGTAACAACCGTTCAAGCCATTATCATTGTAGCACTTCTGTTAGTTCTCAATTTCTCACCATATGCGAGCTCGTTGATATTGTATCAAAATTAACCATTTCAACTTAACCATCTCCGTCCACACTTAATTTGTTAGATTTTAGTATTGTTGTTCTGGATTCGAATTTAGTCTCATGACCTTTTTGAGGTGGGCCTTTGTTCTTCTAATGCTTTGTCATTTTCTTTGTGCACATCTAAGTCCGCCATAAATGTAGAGGTCACTAAGTCAGGTAGCACTGCAACTTCTGTAGAAGAGCCTATATGCTGATAAAAATTTTCACAGAAACTGAGTGTTTTGAGTATTTAGTTAGGTTGTAGCTTGCTAGATATCGTGTCACAACCCCTCCTTATCCAGCTCGCTACATGGCTAGTTAGCTACTTATGTGGTTCAATTTAACTTCAACTTGGCAATGCCGTCCAAAGCGAATATTTTCAGACCTAGTGACCAAGTTGTGGGGCCATCTTTTAAAATGAGAAGTGACATGCCCAATTTTTGAACTCTATCCATTCCATAGCCCATCGTTTTAATTTAGGACGCGTAGCCAAATATCAGGTTTGCTCATCTTTGCGTACGCATTGCTCTTTCAACTTTTCCATGTCTATGACTCATGTCCCGTCTATTGTGCCTCTTGCGTGTCTTGTGCATTTTGGAGTTTACTTAAATGCGTCGAAGCCCTTCGCAACAATAAAGGCTATGTTTGATTTGGAGAAATTGAAGTAAGTGAGATAATTTTTAGAGAAATTTCAACTTGTCTTGTTTGGTTAAATATTTTTAAAAAACTTTTCTGAAAGTTTGACTCTCAACTTTTACCACATAGAGAAAGATAACTCACTTGAGGGTGGAGTGAGTTATCTTTTTGAGGGGGAATAAATATTTTTACCCTCATTTAATGTTTTATCTACATTTATTCCTTAAAATTTCTATCTCAAAAAAGTGTAAAGGATATTTATGTCAATTATATTATTTTATTGTTTTTAAAATGTATCAAAGTCGACCTAAATGTGAAAAGTGCAACTTTCTTAAATTTCTTTAGAAGAAAAATCCCTGAAAGTTAATAAAGAACAAAGTTTCATGAATAGAGGACACTCTTTTGTATCATTGAATTTGTATCTCAGTGAATTATTAGATGTAAAAGAGAGAAAATTAAGTGGTGTCACTCATTTCTTTGTGTGTGTGGAGGGTGCAGGTACACCAACAGGGAAGCAGCTGCAGCAGTGTCAGTATGAGTAGCAGTAACATTAACAATGGCAATAGTAGCAGGGTAGTGGTGGGAAGGCAGCAACACTATCAGCCTGGGCAATGGAGGCCAGCCTTACAGAGCATTTCTGAGATTGGGAGTTAAACCAGAACACCATTCCTGTCTCCCTCTTCACTGAATAAAACAAACTCTCGATCTTTCCAGTTTACTTTTCACTTTCACCTTCTCTGGAGTGGTTTTCAGACTTGGGAGTTCTACAATTTGTTGAACCCATTATTGATCACAAAAGTTTGAGGAAAAGAGTAGTTTTTTTGACAATCACAATGTTCCATTAGTTTATTTGGTTTCCTTATTTTTAATCTAACTAATATCTTTAGCAATTGTGTTGAATGGTTGGTTGTAAAGTGCACCTACTTTTCTAACCAATTATCCTTTTCACTACTTGATCACCTACAGCGATTCATGAATTAGTGTTATCTGCACCTAAGGATTTGTTTAATATCAAAGTGCCCTTACATTTAGAATTTTTTTTTTCAAAGGCCCTTACATTTAGAATTTATTTCATTAGAAACAACTTAGGACATTAAAAAAAGTTTTTTGGGCTTCCAGACGTAGTTTTGCTAGTCACGAATTTAATCAGATATATTTCAAGAGATTTAACTACTTAACTCTTCAATTGTATACTTATTGATCTATGAGAATTCAAAAGAATGATCAGTGTAGAAGACAATCGTGTTAAGACCACTGAATCATTTCATCAGATTCCCCACCCTTTATGCTTGCACAAACACTTTCTATCCAACTTTTAATACAATTAACTGAGCTGACAGATTCTAAAGCTCATACAACAAAATTTCCTCGCTGTTTGTTGTTTTGCTTTGCTTTCACCATGCAAGGCAACCTGATATATTGTCAAGTACTAGCAGGCAAGCATGAATAAGAGAGAGTGCGTTTGTCCCAGTGGTCCTCAAGCACAGTCCTTTATTGTCCTAGTGTGTTTAGCTCTGCCCCACAAATCCAGCAACTGAGCAATGTTGCATGAGAATTGTGAAGGATCACTTGTGTGTTTTCACACAGTGAGTGTAGGCCCTCTTGGATTCTCCAAAGCCACACAAGTATGAAAAGTTTAGAATCGCGTTGTGTGCACCCCGGGATACTCTCATGGCACCCTAAGACTTTTATTAAAATGCCATTTCGTTTGCAGCATGAGCACCCCACCACTAAATCGAATAAAACCCTTCATTTCTCCCTTCTATCGCGACATTAAGGCCCTAATATACCAAATCTCCGCATTTTCTTACTTGTAAGGTAGATTTGTTATTTTTAGGGTCGGCTAATGTGTTTAACTTCAATCCCGTAGTGTACGATCACACAGGGCCGTGATCTGTCTTTTGATCTCAGACGTCCATTGCTGATATCAATGTGTAAGTGTCGGCTAATATTAACCGACATTTAAGTGAGAAGAACCCTAAGACCACATGGTTGTGTATTACTGAGACTACTGGTTTGCTCTCAATCACCTGTTACTAAGACATTAACCTATATCTCGGTTAGTTCCAACTGAGTGTAATAAAAAGCTACGTTTGGGATTAGACTCGGTTGGTAATAACCGACACCTTTTGGTAGTTATTTGTTATAGGTTATCGAGACACTACAACATGTCTCAGTCCAGTGTGACCGATAAATTCGCAGTTGTGGTTTACCTTCGAAAAAAAAAAAAAAACTATGAAAACTAACCTTATCGTGTGCGACGTCCACCTCCCACTTATTTTCTTCAACTATCAGACCCTAAAAATGCTTAAAACTCGCCAAATCTTCCATCGGAGATGGATCGACAAACGTGATTGACAAGGTTGGTGCGCACTCTGACGGATCGACTCGACTTGGTAGAAAAATCAAATTTTCGAGAGCGGGGTGCCCTAAGAGGACTTTTTGTCAATTGGTTATAAAATCAATTTTTATTAAAAATGGCGAGGTGTCCTGAGAAGATAATAGGTACACATAGCGTGACTCAAAGTTTATCACGCTTTTTAATAGGGGTGTCTAAACAGTTTAATCCAAATCACAATGATTTGAATCCCTTGGCTGGACGCCCTTTATGGTTGAGAATTGAATTCTAGTTGTGTTTTTTTATTTATTTTTATTTTTATTTTTATTTTTTTAAACCAAATTCTACTTGTGGTTAAATATCCACTCAAATCACTTCATAGGCGAAAGTGTGGATACTTTGGTTAGGAGTAGTTTGAGTCAGTAATATATCTATCAACCACATGGGAAGGATGGAGAAAAAGCTGAATGCTCTTTCGTGGGCTTTATCCAACAAAGGCCAACTCAAGGGTATAAAGAAACAGATTGATGAATGAAATGTAGCAAAAAGCTGAAATGTTCCCATCAATTGAGCAAAAAGTTGCAATGAATATGCTTTCAGCACATTAAAAGATGCATATATACATGCAAACAATCAAGAAATGCTTCAAGTCACAGCAATGACAAGGAAAATAATTAGACCTATAGCCAGTTAATTCTGTATATGGCAAAACGCGAGGAAGTTTATCCGGATAAAATATTTGAGCACTCGTCATTCATAGTGAATAGCGATGAAAAATTCACATTACTCTTAACAATTTTTAACGTATAGAGAGAATGCAGCAACATAGTAAAATCAAACAGGTATTTTGAATTAAGTATTAACAGTGTCAAATGTAATTACAATCAAGGAATACTATCAATATCTACGAACGTTTATGGGAATTGAGATGACTCAAATCATAAGGTAGTATTTACAGGGCACCCTAAATATCAAAATACTATCAAGCAATCTGAGCAACTAAATCAAACCGGTAGAAACCCAAGTAACCTAATAACCGCAGAATATCAAAATAGAAAGACTTGAGATTTGTATATTCCCTTCACTAACAAAAACATTTGAAAGGGGGCAAGTGTAATGACCTAGATAAGAGCTCTTCTAAGGGAGGAAGTAATATATACCGAAATAAAGGATTCACAAAAATAGCATTTGCTGAATGCACTGAAAATTGGAAGACGAGGGCTAGATGGAAGGGAAGTACTTGGTAAGGCCCCAAGGGAGGGAGTAGAATTCTTCACTAGTTGTATCTGTCTTGAAGTACTTGAACTTTTCCCACCAGTGGTAGCCACTATCTCTTCTTATAGCAGGATCTCTAAGGTGAAGTGTGCAGTCCAAGAAGACAGCAACAATAGCAGCAACAGTAGCATGAGATGAAAATATCACGTTCACCATGTCGTTAAACTGCAAGTGATGGTAATAAGCAAAATTAGATTTTCAAATAGTATTGTAGTGATGCAAGAATCCACTTGAAAAATCGAAATTTTCATACCCATCTAGAACCAGTGTGAACTGGGCCATGCCCAGAAATTATAGTGTGCTCAATGAAGTATTGTGGCACGGAAAATCCCATGAAGATGGAGATGCCTAAAATGAATGCAGTTCTGAAACTGTTCAGATTGCAGAACTGAAGTAAACCAAGGCCTGCAGAGGCTGCTCAACAAGGCAAAATGTTATTAACTTAGAGAACTTTCGCAAGAACAGAATATTACAAAAACAAATGCTAGAATGTGGTATGTATCATCAATGAACAAATTAAGTATGCTTCAGCTGAAAAAAACAATAAGTTAACTATTTTTTCGTTTTGTTTCTCGTGTATTTACAGATTTGTACAGAAGCTACTAAGACTAATTGATGTCAAATGAAATTTCTAAAATACGAATGTTTCAAAATTTTATGTTTAAAACAATATTTGAGTAGTGACCAAACCAATTTCTTTTGTCTTGGGATTTAGCTCTTGACCTCAGTGCTACATATCAAAGTTGATTATGACCAAATTATCAATTACTATAACCCTGTAGCTAGGTACAGGCACTTGTAGTAGGGCAATCCTACAGGTTGATTGATCGGCATCTAAGCATTTCCAAAGTAGCTTCTCATGGTTAACCTCTTAGAACAAAATTTTGTTGATTCTCTAAAAGTCAATCCAGAGATTTCTAAGGAAATGAATGCTCATACAGAAATGATGAAAAGTTTGGAGCAAATGCAAAGCAATGTATTCAAGCAAAATGATGTCTTCATAAACATAATTAACCAAGCGTGATACTCTGTTTCAATTGTGGATGTCTGATAACGGAGTTACATGTACACTTAGGATGTCGTTATTAATGAAAACATTTACAAATTTATTTATTTTTATCTGAAAGAGACTACGTATATTGCTATGTCAAAAAACATTTACAAAAATAGATTTGCTAGAATACATTAGTCAGTAAATTATTTCAAGTAATTGGTAGGAGTATAAGTTCAACGGATACACATACCCACATAGGCAAATAAGATGCAATTTAGAGCTGCAACAATTGGCAAAGGAATGGATGCAAAGAGTGCTCCAAATTTCCCTGTAACAACCACAAGAAGCTCATAAGAACCTAACAAACCACTAATGTAAACAACCAAATTTGTATGTTCCAGCTCAATGCTAATAGGAAATAATATACTAATTTAAACAAAAAGAATATAAATTTCCCATATATCTTATCCTTGGGTATTATACCATACCTAAAACTGAAAAGAAAAGCATAAATAACGCAGATATGTTAATGACTCTTCGACTTCCAACACGTGTCATTCCCAACAGCCCTGCATTTTCACTATCACATAAAAAGGTATGGTAAGTCTAAATCATTGTATTACCCTCTAATTTTACAACAAAACAAATGTCACTCAAATCAACCAATTAGAAGAGCTCTTAGCAATGTATCCCGTTTAGTTAAGCTTGTTGGCATATTCGTTCATTGCAGCATATGCAATCAGGCATTTTTAGACCATCAGAATTTCCAAGCAAAACTAATAAAAGCAGTTTGTGAGATGCACATTCATTCATAATCAAGTACCGGAAAAAGTGTTGACAATTAATATTCTTAAAGAGTTAACGTTCATTACACTGATGGTGCAGTGCCAGTTGTGCCAAACATCCCGCCAAGCAAAATCCCAATCCCCTGGAAATCAATAAAGAAATTAAACTAGGTCAATTTAAATGTTTGGTTTGGCAGTTAAGAACGGTGTGGGGTTTATTAGTGATGGGTATGTCTCTTGTTTTTGGCAGGAATATGCATGGTGGGGGAGACGAGCTGGTGGTGGACGCATAATCGGTCAGACATGGGAGTGGTTTTTGGTTGAGATGTTCATACCGATGTCATTGTATTCTGGTTTCTTTGTTATGTGGAGGATTCTTTGTATCCCACTTGGCGTCCTGAAGGGACTTTACAAGACTATCTATACTTGAGGGCTTTTCATAGGTCTTTTCCTAACTCATCTATGTGATAAGGCAGAGATTTGGACATGAGTTAGAAGGCGAAGTTTGGACTCCACGATTTTTTCCTAGCTACTCCTAGTTGAGTTGTGACTCCAAGCCACATTGTATACGCTTGTGGGGAGAGCTAGTGGTTTAGAGTTAAGGCTGTTTGTTTGGCTACGGCCTTTTTGTATGTCGGCCGTCCATTGGCCTCAAAATCGTGGGAGATAGGACGTAGAATACGAGTTTCTTCATTGTATATAGTATTCTTTTGTACATAGCCAACACGAAGGGTACACAATCCCTTCATTGTATTTACTTTGAGATAAATGCAACTTTCTAGAGCTAGTCTTCATTTCTCAAAAAAAAAAAAAAAAAAAACTATAGGGAAAAAAAATGTGGAAATTTGATTACCTGCCAGCCAACCCCACGACTAAGGACGGATGGTGGTATAGGCGTGGCGCTTCCATATCTTGATATGGCAATAAACGTGCCTGTAGACTGCTCATGAAGAAAAAATAACCCAAAAAGATTGATTCAAGATGTTAGAGCTCATGATACAGATGTTCAGGGAATATTGGCAGCCATAGAATTCAACCTCCTCTTCCTATTATTAATTTCAGGAAATGTATCAAGTACTATTCGCTAAATGTAATTTCGATTACAGTAAATAATCAAAAAGAATCCATGACATTAGTTTATCGTTGCACTAAACAAACCTCAATGAGTGACACTAAAGAAGCAGCCATCACCGCAAAAGCCTCACCAGCTTCAAAAGTAGGACGCCCCCATTGAAATGGAGTTGGAACTTTTATCCTGCAGAAACAATTCATAGTCACATTTCATAATGTGTTTAAGCAATGAGTTGCAGAGTCACATTCATAAGTGGATAAGGGACCGTCAACAATGCAAAGCATCAGTCCCAAAATAGAAATATCTTGGTTTGAAGGCTACGCTCAACCATTCAACCATAGCATCAAAACCATGATCTTATAGCTTAATTCAAAGGACTTAGTGCTATGATACTAAGAAAACTCACAAAAATTATCTACTCAAGACTCACCCTCAAATTAATAACAATTTCAGTTACTGCTCCAGCTAATGAAGAACGAACTACTTTACTATCCAGATATATATCCACATGAGAAAGGTCTTGTATTTTGTACCAAAGAAAGGTCTTGTATTTTGTACCAAAGAAAGGTCTTGTATTTTATACCGACATGCACTTTGTGCTCTTGTTGAATTTTTTAAAATCTTACTATTCCTGAAGGGAAAGCTAGCTGTTTACCCATGTAAGAACTGTAACACTCACCATGGCGTTGCACCAAGCAGTCCAGAACGATCAGTGCGACAACTAAATTGTGTTTTTGGGGGTTTGTTGTGATATACACCAGCTACAGTCAGAATATGTGCATACACCCACACTACTGCAACCGACAACAATACCGCTGAGCGCTCAAATATGGGTCTCTTTGAACTTAGCATACGAGGCAGATACTGCAAAAGGCATTCGTTCAGTAATAACAATATATACTTCGCAGTTTTACATATCACTTTTTTTTTTTATCAACTAGTTTTACATATCATTTCAAAATGATAGAAATAGAGAAAACAAAAAAAAAAACACGTAAAGAAACTCTTTAGTAATTTCAAAAATAGAACTAGTTCGTTTGATACATCATGAGAAGTGAATCAATAATAATTAATAAAGGCATGTACAATAAGATTTTTAGGAGTCAAAGCCAGGACACTGCTTACTAGGGAGATAACGATGACCAAGACCAACTCAGGAAGTCCAATCTCGATACATCTTGCCACCTGCACAATTAAGAAAATTTCATCAAAACAAAAAAAGAGAAAAACAACAACTAGATCATGAATAGAGTAACAATCTTCAGAAAAAAAATACTGAGAAGTAATTTAACAGTACTGCACGAGAGACAACTGAATCAAGGATTATATTTGCAAGTGAAATATCACACTAGGAAGCTAATTAATGTTTGTTTTAAAATTACGAACTCCTGAAAATTGCATTTTAACGATGGATCCAGGACAGATTCATGCATTTTGAATGTCATCAATGATCATTGTGAGTTAAATCCAAGGCACAAGACTTCTTTAGCATTATTACAAGGTAGAAAATCCAATGGGGGGACTATCAACCAATTGAAGTACATGGAAGACTCCGTTGAGCCTTGTACTAGGATAATGTCTCTATCATCGAAACAATTGAATCATGTTTATCGTAAAGGAAGATGCATCTCATTAGGTTTCTATAGTTAACTAACAACTTCTTAGATGAACTTAAAGAAGCATAAGGACAAAGGACATATGTGGACTTATGTAGTGCCAACGTCAATATAATTAGTGCAATGAAAATGCAATGAATTTGGTTGTAAGTAGCATCAAAAAGTTATAGGAATTAAAACTAACTTGACTCAATACAAGCCAGAACAAATAAAGTGTTTACATTATGTTTGCTGGTAAGTGATCAAAATTTCTTACTTCGGGAAACCCAAGTCGATAAAGCCCTAGGCCGACCATGATCACCAAAGGAGCTGCAGAAAGAGGGCTTAGAAGCCTAAAACAATCATAAAAGAGCCATTCAGATGGTCATGATACTGAATTAATCATTTTACAACACAAAAAAAAATAACTCTAGCAACTCAGTGATAACACCACCATGTCATACACACCAAATGACATTTCTCCAAAAGCCAAGGAATCCGACAATAATTTGTAATAGAGATGCAAACATCACAGCCCCTTGTATTCCTCTCATTGTTCTGAGAAACCTCTGTTTGAGAAAAGCAAAATTAAACAAACGCGAAGTAATAACTAGGCACAATTAGCGGCGAAAAGAACACCAAGATCAGGCGGAATTATACCAGATAAGGATCTACAATCATGCTGTATCTGTTCGCGAGGATGATCGAAACGATGGGAAGAATGTAAGTGGAGGAGCCTCCCATGACAACAGGAAGCCTAGTCCCAAAGTGAGTCTGCAGAAGTGTGTTCAGTCCAGTGACAAAGAGTAAGGTCTGTATCAATCTGGCCTTCTCTTCCTACAAATATAGAAATTAAGAATCTACACACAAGAGTCTCGAAATCATACCACATAGTATGTATCATTCAAGCAGATCAACAATGAAAGAAAACTAAGATTAAGAGCAGATCAAAGAATTCCTACATCACCACCCCCCATTAGAGGCACTATAATGCTCGGAATCAGAACAATTGTGCCCAAAGCCACCAGATAATGCTGAAACCCCAACAAAATCGCCTCCGCTGCATCACACACACAAATACTCAATCAATCGTCACCAAAAACCTCAACGAATCCAGAAAAACAAGCAGAGCGTCATCGTCATCATCAGCTGATCGATCTTCGTATATCTTGAAAGAATCCAAACAACAGAGCAACCCTTGCAGATTCACTAACTAACAGAGATCAATGAACAAATCAAACAAAACTCAATTGAATGGCGATCTAAAAACACAAACACACAATACGCGTGAATGCAAGCGAAGAGTACAGTAAACCGAGAGAAAGAGAAATTAACGCACGCCACCAAGGAGCGCTCGTCACGCAGTATTCAACACCAGGAAGCTGAAGCTTCACTGGGTGAGGCTTGAACTCATCGGTTTTGGGATCACCGCCGCCGCCGCTAGCCGCGCCACTACCTTTTGATCCGCCCATCCTCGGCCGCCGCTCTCCGTCACGCGCGTTCTTCAGTACGTACAATGCTGCAATGCACAATGAGTATTTATAGAGAGAGAGAGGTCTGACAAGGTATGCGGAGTGGAGAAGGTGTGAAGTGGTGCGCAGAGTATATAAAGAATGCGCGGGGACGACGTTCCTGTGCTGTGCGGACAAAAAAGCCTCAGTGACGCTCCGTATGTATTGGCGGTTTTCTGTTTCAGGAGGGCTGCGTGTGAGATTACGGAAACAGCCTTGGTGGTGTTGCGTGTACGGATCTGCTCAATAATAGAAGATTTCTATAGTTTTCTATAAAAATACTGTAAGATTTTTTTTCAAGAAATAGAAATAAGATTTTTAAAGTTGGTAACAATTTTTTTTTTTTGAAATCTAAACAGGTAATTTTATGCTTGTTTAATTAAAAAGCAATTTTGTCTCAATTATAAGTTCACGAGGAGCAATCTCAATTACAAGTTCACGATGAGCAATTACAATAATAAGGTCCATAAAACTTACAATAATAAGTTCCATAAAACTTACGTGGGTTGACGTAATTAATCTATAGAGTCTAAATAAGTCTAGTAACTCTAACGGACCAGCAAAAAAATTATAATTTTATGATTGGAAGTCTTGTGTTCAATTTAAAACTATTACATAAAAATATTAGTAAAGAAATGAATAAAAATTAGAGAACCTTAGCTGATTGTTATTTAGAAGGGTAATTAGGTAACTTCGTAGTACCAAAATGGAATTGGAGGCCAAAGGTCATTCTGGCTTGGCGTTTGATAGCCCACTCCAACCTAACCTCACCTTGATTAATTTTTACAAAAACGTTACTTGTTTGCTTCTTTGGCATGGAAAAAAAGATTGAAAAGAGAACGGGCAATTCAATAGATTGATGGGTACAAAAGAAAATGTTTGGGTCACCCTGACATCCATATGCTACGTACATTTGCTACATAGTTAGCGAAGTCTATTTTAACACATTTTAAAATGCACAAACTGACACACATTCGATTGAATAATTTAAAAAATCTCAGCAGTTGTGTACCAAATGTACGCAACAAAAGAATTAATAATGTTAGGCAATGATTTTCCTTATAAACTCTACCCATTTAGTTATTATAGTTTATTTATTTTTTAAATTGAAGCATTAATTCCAACCTTACTCTAACTACTTGAAAAAAAAATCGATTTAATTGTTACTTTTTTCACTTTATCCATCAACTTCAATTTAAATATACACATACAAAAAAAAAAAAAAAAAAAATGACTTTAGTGATAATGAAACCACGATCTCTTAAGATTTAACTTTTTTGATAAATAATATTTTTACCATGTCACAAGAGTGGCTTTGACCGCATGATGAAGCAATTTATGAGTGAAGGTTGCAATAAATTTTGTTGGGCCAATTTTGTTGCAGGAACGTGGTAGTGATGGACAAAAAGCGAGCCCAGTTTCCCTCCCTACCCACATCTTACTCTAAAATCACAAATGCGACCCCTAACGACAATAATACTCATGCTTTGATACTTGTGTGAGATGGTAGCTAAAGACGTCGTACCAATTACCAACTATGTATTGCTGCTATTCTCTCCACTGTGTTGGAGTATATAATCTCATATCATAAATATAATAAGAGTTTATGTGTACTTATATGTACATGTATGGTCCAACACTCTTCGAGTTCATAGATTTCTATAGACAGAAGATGTTAGAAACCATGTGGAATTTGATTAAGTGGTTAAGAATTGTGATGGATGGAAAAATTAAAAAAAAATTGAACCGAATCATCTGTTTTTCTCTTTTTAATGAGGATTCGTGGAAAGTGTTGTCTGTATATAGACTAATGTGTGTGTGTGTATATTCTAGTATTTTCAAAATTATTTAAGTGCCGTGCAAGTCATTATTTTGCATGAATAACTTATTTGATAAATTGATATAATCTATATATAATTGAGCGAAGATTATGGTGCCAATGCTCAATACTATTTACAATCAATAATCTATAAAAACTTTGAAATTAGTTGCCATACTTTGAATACCCATTAGAACAATTTTAGTCTTTAATAGAGGTTTCAAAACTCCTATTAAAAATGAATGTTATTAAATGTTATGTGAGAAATGTATTTGATGGGTCTTGTTTTACTTGTTAATACAGGTATTACGTAGAGGTTGATGTAGAGAGGATTAAAAGAGGAATGAAAGAACAAACCAACAAGAAATAACACACACAAACACCCAATCCAAGGATTCAAGATTCAATTCTTCAATTCATTTGATAAAAAGTTACCTAGTGGAGTCTTTACATCATTTTATACTAAATCACCAAAAACCCTAATACAACAAAACTTCATATTCCTAATATGCCCCCTGTAATACATCATATCATAATTTTAACTTTAGGCCTACATTGGCTATTACATCATTCTCCATTTCTTAAAAGAGTTCGACCTCGAGCGATTAATGAAAGTAACAACATCATCAAGGAGTGTGATCCGGAGGTCGACCTATTGTCGAAGCATAGTCACGCATGAAAACCTTAGACTCTTGATGATTGAAACAAGAAGAATCTCCTGGAGGACGACCTGTTGCCGAAGCATAATCAAAGGCAAACCCCATGTAGCGGCCTCCAATTCATCAACAGCTACAGCGTGCACCGCAGGCCCACAACTCTGCCAACTCACCATCCAGCTGTGTCCCACGGCCACTCATAACTCATTACTAATCAATTATTGCTAACTTAATATTGTTTCCTTTAATTATAGTTTAAGTTAGCTTATAGACTCGTTATATCATTTATCCTTAAATTATGCAGCGGAAGTCTCAAGTCATTAAATGATACTAAATGTAACAAGTTTAAATATCAATTAATCTAATGTGGAAACCATACCAAAATATAGTCCATAAATATATATCAAGTGTGATTCTCAAAGTCATGTACAAACCAAAATGTAACTCTCACAACTCATACCCAGCATAAAACAAATAAATATAAACAATCATACGAGTAGGATAGTCTGCAGTCAATCATAAATAATCTTCAAGCTTGCCCTTCTCGCTCTCGTACCAGTATCTACACTCAAGTCATCACAAAAGGCAGATGACGAGTCCAGAGTGAGTAATCCCAAGGAAATTCACTAAGTAAATACGTAAATAAACTGCTGAAATTTAAAATACTATAAATAAACATGTAAAACAAAAAAATACAGACAACTGTGGAAGATCATCGCATGCATAGATATAGCAATAAATCAAAGTGCGTGCATAATCAAAGTCAGACTAAGCCATAATTCGGGCTATCCACCAGGCATGGCCCGTGAGAATACCTCGAACAGGTTGACGCTGGACCCTCTAGGTGGTCGGCATAGACCACGGCGCACCCACACATGCCTAGCATACCCAGGTAGCATATTCACTGCGCATGCCTAGACATATGCTATGGCCTAGTGGACCATATGCCCCCGCAAAGAATAAGCACCAGGTGGGGACGAACACAACCACCGTAAAGCAATAGGAAATAAAGATTATCGAATAAACTGAACAGAATTCAAATATGTCAAGCAGTAAGTACTAAAATGAATTTCAGTTGGGATACTACACACCTCAAACCACACTCCTCGTTCCGTAAAATAAACCCCAGTTCAGCTCCAATAAATGCCCGAAAATTCAAAATTATCGCCCGGATTGTACCTAAGACCATTTTTCATTAAATTAGCTTCAATTTGATATATTATATTAATTTTTACGTTTTACAAGGTAAAAACCCCGACAACATCTCGTCAAAATCCCGAGAAAATCCCAAAATTCCTTTATGAATCGTTTTTCTAATTTTTCATATTTTTTTGGATTTTTTAGAATTTTTAGCTATTTTTTGTATTTTATTTTATTTAAAACTATTTTTAATTTATTTAAATAAAATAAAATAAAATTTATCATTTAAATAATATGGGGGTAGGCCCCCTGAACCGGGTAGGACCTCGGTCCCACGGGGGGAAGCACGCACGCACATCTTCCTCGTTGAAGCATTGCTGTTCTGCTTCAACAGGAAATTTTTTTTTTTTAAATCGAATTGGGAAGGAGGGGGAGACGACATTTATGTCGTCGTCTCCCTCCGAGCTCTCGAGCTCCACCCCACCAAACCACCGAACATCACCACCACCACCACCACAACAACAACGTACACAACGACAACAAACCAACAACAACACTCACCTCGACGTCATCGACCTCACGCTCTCTCACTCTCGCCCAATCCTCCTCTCCTTCCTTCTCCTTCCTTCTTCTTCTCCTTCGGTCTTCGATCGATCGAAATGTGAGAAATTGTGAGAAATGTGGTGTCGGTGGTGGGTGTTTATCAATTTTTTAGGTGAAATGTCCATTTTGCCCCTATGTTCTTGTCCTCACTCTTTACAATCACATACCCTTTTTGGTCATTTCACAACTATTTTCTTAATTTTTTTGATTTTAATATATATATATTTATATATATATATATATTAAATTACCTATATACATATATATATATATAAATATATATATTCGCCTATACTTTCGCGCCTAAAATTTCGTCGTGCGCGCCAACGAGCGTACTCAGGCGTGCACACTACCGTACCACCCACGCGTGTCGACCATGACCCTGCATGTCCCTAGGCACCCACCAATTTACTATTTTGTCACATTTAATTCATTTTATGTGTATTATTTCTCCTCTGCCTAAATTTCGTCTTTTAGCCAACCCGACACCCGCGTCGACACGCATATCGAAGCGAATACTTAACACACAATCTCACACGTCAATGGCAATATAAACACGCATATTGCGATGCTATTTAACTAACTTGGACATATACATCGCAACTTCACCACCAGAGCACACAAACAGACTGTAAACCTTATTCGGTCGTGCTCCGTCTTCACTATGGGACCCACGAACGTCCCCGCTGGCGTCCACGTCTGCAATTTCATCATCAATAACGGCCATTGAAAATCGGGTCGTTACACTACATAAGTTCATTCGAACTAGCACTTTGCTCAAGAGGAGAAACAAAAAATCTGACGTTTAAGCCATCCATAGTATAACAACAACCATCAAACATACTCTCCTTTGCAAAGTTCCTCTCAGTCAATGTGTGAATCAAATGGAGAGTGTCGAAGCTCATCCATCTCCCGATACAAGTAGAAAGAACTGCAGGAACAAAATAAAATAGATCTAGCTCTTTTGCACACAAGTAGTGCTATTTGGACTCTTAAAATTTGAACTCTTATGGTGTTTTTGAATTTTTTTATTTCAAAGTCATCCTCAAGCAATAAATGACATCAAAATAACAAGTTATAACACTCATTTGATATTTGTAAAAATTCTAAAAACCTCCTATGAATCCAGACTAGTCCGGACTCTAAGAGTCCAAACAGATTTTTTGTTTGCGCACAACCCATGTTGATCATAACTCATAATCACCACCACAAGTCTTGCTGACATTGTATCGAACAAGTCGTGTGCACAATCAAGCCCATTAGATTGCATCGAGTGAATAATCATGGTATTCCACAATGCATCAAGAAATATAGTGTCGGCTGGTTGAAACTTAGTAAGCATGTGTAGACGTAAGGAGACATCGAATGCGCGAACAAATGCCCAATCAGCAGTGATCCAAGATACCATCATAGTCCATAAAAACATAACCTTGAAAATGAGACCATTAAAGATACCAATAGTCTGGTTTCCATGCTTGAAGGTAAAGTCAAGTAAAGCAAACATAATAGGAAGAATCAGTGCCATGACTCTCCTATCTCAATAAGCATGGCCCAAACCCAATACACTCAATTGCCTCCAATCAAATGATTCTACACTCAAATCAATACTACCCATTTGCAATTCCCTAGTCACCCAAATGGAGCCTTGAAAGAATTTTTTAACCGTGCAACTAAAAAGTTTCAAATTCCAGCATACACCATGTTTGTCAACTTGTACCAAGTATTTACATAGCACACGTTCAAATAAGGACATCAAACAAACATCTGAATTAAGCTCATTTAGGAAGATATTTCCACAAATAAGCACACTGAACCAAGTTAGCATTTGTTTCCCAATTTCAAAATCTTTATGTAGCACACACATAACAGTAGCAAATTCATCAAAAGTCTACAACATCAAGAAATACTCCATAAGACAACTTCACAAGTTTCTCCCAATTGAAAATCAAATAATGCCTGATGAACATAAAATTCCAAGGACTAGGTGTAGCGACCCAAAATCCACATTGGTCCCCACGGGAGGCCACGCGGGCCCACAACTGGCCACGTAGCTGCCAGTTGTGTCCCATGCCCAACTAACCATAAATATTCCTTATTCATCAAAGTTCTTAGTATTTTTAATACTTAAAAATTCATGCGGAAGCTTTAAAATATGTAAATTCCTCAAGTCAGATAGCATCAATCCTATGTGGAAAACTCGGTAAAGTACATTGTATATAACATACCAAAATGTGATATATACATGTACTAGTATCTCAAACAGTCCCCATAAACCCAAAAATAAATCAGTACAGCAAAATAAAAACATAAAAGTCGAACTCCGTCGGTGACAAGGTCACAAGTAGTCTGCGAGAGTCTCCTTGCACCTGCTCGTAGTAGGTCCTGCACTCAATTATCACAAGAGGTAGATGACGAGTCCAATGAGTAAAACACAGAAGTACACAAACCAACATTTATAATAATGGAAGCTAATAAACTGTTAAATAAACATGCGCAGTAAAACAGGTAACTGTAATTAAGACGCATGCATACATAACACCGATAAACACCAATAATAGATGTGTGTCGTGTAGCAGGACTGAACCCTAATCCAGACATTGGCATTCCCCCAGTGGCTTCTCCAACCCCCTCACCGATCCGAACCCTTATTATGTCCCTATTGTCCAGCCTACCTAAGTCCGCCCACAAATCACATAGTAAACCAGAAGATCCGGTAGTGAATGACAATGCCAACCGTGCAACATGAGTAAGCACATGGAAATAGAGTAAACAATGATAAACAATAATAGCTGGAATCAAATGAAATCAAATAAATAAACACTCGAGTGTGTTTCTTAAGGGTTTTACTTACCTCAACTGCACTCCAATCACCTGGTATTTGTCTCGATCCGATCTCACTCTCGCCTCGGGATGTGCGTCTAACACCTGACTATAGTTTCTAAGTTCCTAGTGTCCGAATAAGTCATTTTATGTGATTTAGTATCAAATTAATAGTTTTTATAGTACGACAACAAAAATTAGAATTTTATTTTAATTTTTAGTTGTGGTACGCTTTTTGGTTTACACCGGGGTGCCAACCTCCCGAAAAGTCTCGAAATCCACCTTTTCAACCCTTTTCTAATTTCCCACATTTTCTATTATTTTTTTTAGAATTTTTCCATAATCTTCTAACTATTTTCCATATTTTTTCAAATTTTTATTTAATTTAAAACTTTTTTTAATTTTTGGTTTTTGGTGGGCTGAATCAGGTCCGGTTCGGCCCAACTGGCCGTCTAGGTCTAGGCCGTCTCGGCCCGACCCGTTTGGGCCACGGCCAAGTCAGCCCAACCCAGCCCATGAAGATGGGTGCGCACATGCGACCCGTACGTGTGCCCCCTTCTTCTTCAATCGAACCAGGGAGTTCCTCCCTGGTTCGATTGAATTTTTTTTCTTTGCTCGATTGGGAGGGGAGATGACATGGGTGTCGTCTGCCTCGTCGGACGAACTATTCTTGCAGTTCGTCCGAGCTCCCGAAGCCGCTGCCACCACCACCACTTCAACGACACAACAACAACAACAACATAAACTAACAACAAAGCCAACAACAAACAACCACGAACATACCTCCGATAGCTGCAGTCGCACCGCCAAGCTCTCGACCTTGATCTCCCTCTCATCTTCTCGATTTCTCTCTTTTTCTCCTCTCACCGATTGATTTTGGCGAGAGCAGTGGTGGCAGTGGGGGTTTTATTAATATTTTGGGATCAAATGACCAAAATGCCCCCACAATCCTTTACAAAGTTCATGCTCTTATTGGTCATTTCACTCACATTTTTAATATATATATATTTACATTTCATAAATATACATAAATATATATACTTACCTATATTTTCGCGCCTACAATTCTGTCATTCGCACATTCGATGTGGCGGCCCCAATTTCCACATTGGTTCGCCACGGGAGGCCACACGGGCCCACAACTGTCCACGTTACCGCCAGTTGTGTCCCACGCCCAATTATCCATCATCAATCAATTCTTATTAACTTTGATTCTATTAATATCATATAACCTTAAGTTAGCAGTAGAAACTTAAATGAACGACATAAAGATTCATCTTTTATTTTATTA
The DNA here is from genome assembly GCA_039657345.1 of Stephania japonica. NCBI lineage: Eukaryota > Viridiplantae > Streptophyta > Magnoliopsida > Ranunculales > Menispermaceae > Stephania > Stephania japonica. Next base: position 6,853,853 of record CM077559.1, on the reverse strand, counting down.
GTAAAATGCCTAAATGGAAACCATATCAACTGTACATCATATACATCTCATCTGATCCTCAAAATATCAAAATGTATAACCTGTCTCTCAAGCCCAGAACCCAATATAAAACGAATAAACATAAACATACGTACGGGAAGGGCTAGAGCTATCAATCGATATATTCCTTAAGCTTGCCCTTTCCCCGGCTCGTACTAGGATCTGCACTCAGCCATCACAAAAAGACAGATAACGAGCCAGAGTGAGTAATCCCAAGGAAATTCACCAAGTAATTACAGAAGTAAAAGTACTGGAATTTAAAATACTATAATTTAAACATGTGGAACAAGAGAAATACAGACAACTGTAAAAAGGACCATCGCATGCATAAATATAGTGATGAAACAAAGTACGTGCACATAAAAATCAGACCAAGTCATACTTCGGGTTTTTCCCCAGGCACAGCTCGTAAACACACCAATGGGTTGGCCCTGGACCCTCTAGGTGGTCGGCGTAGACCCACGACGCACCCACACAAGCCTACCATACCCGGGTAGCCTATTCACCGGCGTATACCTAGACAAGTGCTATGACTTAGTGGACTTTATGGCCGTAACGAATAAGCACCAGGTGGGGAGTGATCTCAACACAGTAAAGACACCAGGTAGAAGCAACTCCACTACCGTAAAGTCACCAGGTGAGAGTACTCAACCACCGTAAAGCAATAACGAAATGAAGTAAAGAATAAATAGAACTGAATTCAAATAAGTCAAACGGTAAATACTTAAAGTGAAGTTCAATTGGGATACTACACACCTTAATATGCACTCCTCGTTCCACAAGTTAAACCCCCCGGATCGATTCCTTCAATTCCCCGATATTTCTTCCGGTCTGATTCCCAACTAAACCCCGAATCCAATTACTATTCCAAGACTCCTGGAATTCATTGATGAGGGTTATTAGTCAATTAATGGGTTTATAATGTTATTTAGACTCATTTCTCCATTTTCCAGTTTTTGAGTTCCAGTGAACTATTAGCGCGCTAATTCATCTGAGTCACTGTTCATCGTTTTCCAGAGGGTAATTAGCGCGCTAGGTCCACCCATTAGCGCGCTAATCATGCTCTGTCCAGATTTTTACAGTTCAAAAATCCACACTCCAACTTCCTCATATACCCATTCATTTGGTTCCAACACCACTAAAACTCATCATCCACCTCAAAAACACCATTTAAACACAAATTCATCAAGTTTAAACTCAAAATCCAAGAATCACCAAAAATCACATTTTCAAAACCCATTTTCATAAATCACCCAATTTCTCTCAAATTTGCTCAAATGCACAACCATCACATACCATTCTCACACACACTCACTCTCAACAAAAACTAAGTGTCTAATCCCCCAACAAATTCGAATTTCACAAATTCTAACCCACACTAACAATCTCACAAAACCCAAGTTTGTTGTGTCCATACCTTTTGATCTTGTTGTGGGATGCCAAAATCACTTCCTTCACACCTTAGTGGCTGTTCTTCCTCTTCTCTTCCCACCGATTCTCTCTTCCAAGCTCTCTCTTCAATCTCACTCTCCTTCTCTCCCTATTTGACCGATCAAGCATGTATATATACTTGGCATTTGATCTAGTGTGTGTGCCCATCTCGAGAATAATCTAAGGGTTACTGATCACCCTGTGTCACTCCAACTCCATACACCTTATCTTGACATTGATGACCCTGTTGTGCATCTCGAGAATCATCCAACTGTTGTTATTTTATTCAGCTTAACTATAGAACTTATTGATTTCCAATTGATTTAGCATATAATAATTATCTATTCCATTCAATAAATTCCCAAAGTTTATGGGTAAACTCACCGTAGTTTCCCCGACTACCCGGCACCCCGTGTCCCGTGTTCGCACGCACCCAGAAGCAATTTCTCACTCGTCAATAAACTACATTAACACACATATTGTAATGAAATTAGCTAATTTGTACATTTTCATCACAATTTACCACAACAAGCATACAAAACGGATTGTATACCTAGTTCCAGTGCGTTCCAGCCTCGCTGTGGGACCCTCGACCGTCCTCGTTGGCATCCACATCTGCAATGACGTCATAATTAACGACAATTATAAATTGGGTCGTTACATTCGATTCCCGCGTCAGCGCGCATTTTTAGGTGAATACCCGACACACTATCTCACCCGGTCTAGTCAATAAAAATCACACATGCGATGTAATGTGTAACGACCCAGCCCAGCGCCCAAGCTACCACTGGACCGCTGGCTCCATGGGGGCGCACCCCACTGGCATCGCTAGTCACGGGCAGAGTGGCACGTACCAACCCCATCCCTGGATCCCCTTTTCCAAGCTCGAGTGGTACAAGGCTCGAGAGTCTTTCGCCCTTATCCCCAGGGGCGTGAGTTCGAGTCTTTGGGGGCGAAATACTCTGGAAAAGGGGATCCAGGGATGGGGTTCGTACGTGCCAACCTGCCTGTGACTAGCGATGCCAGTGGGATGCGCCCCCATGGAGCCAGTGGTCCAGTGGTAGCCTGAGCGCTGGGCTGAGTCGTTATATAATGAGTCATACTCAAGCCATTGTCATCACAGTTAGTCAAACAATCAATCAAAGTACAATTTTTGCCTAATCCAGGCATACCCTAGCCTGTCTGTGGCGTCTCCGTGGACCTGAGCTGGTGTCCACGTCCGAAAATACGCAAATAACGACATTAATAAAATTTGGGTCGTTACACTAGGTATTCTCTCAAGCATTTCATCAAACAACTTTTGTGCAGTATATATCATCAGAGCACCAAAATCGAAATGGTTACTAACAAGTGGATGAAATATGTTTGTGAAGTGCTGATCAACTTCTACTACAACAAGAATTAGCCCATTATGGTAACCACTGACATGTTGATAAGGCGGAATTGCATTGAGATTTGAGTTTGATGTGGTAAGTGCAAGTGAATTCTCTGTAGCCCATTTAAACAATTGAGTCACCAACTAATAAGTCTTCTCTTCAAAGATCTTTAGTTCTCTGATATCAAAATCTAAAGGGATGAAATGGAAGCAAGCACATAGATAGCTGATCACATTACTCATAACGTTTTGAATGCAAGTCTGAGCAACCGACCGAAATGGCTCGCTTTGCACATTCTCTGGAAAATGACTTGATCTCCAGAGTTCAATGTGAACAAGTAATCACAGTAAATCAATGGGTAATGTATTGTAGACTTGAAGAGCTTATCGACGCTAGGGAGTTCGACCGCATCAATGAACTCCTTGATTTGAGAAGTATTAAGATTCAAATCTAGAAGATGAGTTTGTTTTACCATTTTCTTGTTTTCATCTAGCCTTTGATTGTTGGATATGCTTAATGTTTGTGTTGGAGACGAGGGCTTCCTTGAGGACTCTTGATGTAAGGCCCAAGGAGGGGGAGGTGGCGGCGATAGTGTGAATGATAATAATGGAAGTGGAGCGGTGATGGGTTGTGGAAATGGTGGCGGAGTGGTAAGAACCAATACTTCCTTGTTAAATGCATCAGATATGGAAGTAAGGGTATCAGGAACATCGTTTGAAGAAGGTGGTTCAATCTCGACAGGCTTGGGGCAAGGCGGCGACGGAGGTGGTTGTAACAACCCTAATTTTTTAACTGACTTGTATTACACTTGTCAGGATTGTGACCTAGCTACGTGAATACTAGACTGTATTTCGAACTTCGGGAGTCGACGCCGAGGTAAATTTTATGATTTTTTGATGTATGTATTAGTATCTTAGTATTTTACGGGTCTCAAGCCGTTTGGGCGATTTTTAGTTGAGTGAGGTTTTGCCTAGTTAAACGGGGGACAAAAAAATACAAATAAATGAATTTTTATTAATTTAATTAATTAGTTGACAAGATATGGTGAGAAAACGGGCGCGGCGAACCAAATTTCGGAGAAATGCGGACCGAGGAAATGTAAGATCAATGTGGGAGTTGGATAGTTTTGCAACATATGGGCTATAGGATAAAAATTGTTAAAGTGACACAGCATGATGAGGAGAGCCATGTGATTAGCCTTGAGATATGTATGTGTGTTAAGTCATGATGATGAGGTAAATGACCCATAAGGGCAACTGTCAAAGAAATGAACAAGTGTTGACTTAAGGGCAAAAGAGTCATTTTACACTTAGTACACATATATAAACAAAAAGAAAGAAAACCCTAATCACTATTCATCACCTCCAATCACCCTCGCTACCACTATTCACTCCCTCCCTCCTCTCGCCACTGCCACCACGTCCCACCTAAGACGCTGACTCCGACGAGGCCAGCGAGACCGGAGAACCGTCGTCGACGAGGTGAGACACTCTTCTCTCTCGTTATCCCTCACCTAACAGTCTCTCACTCTCGACTGTGCAAGCTCTCTCTCTCCCTCTCACTCTCGGCTGGACCGTCACCACCGCCACCCACCACGGAACTGACCTCTACACCACCCACCGGAGACACTTAGGTGAGCTCCTCCTCTCTCTCTCTCTTCTCTTTCTCTCTCGGCAGTTCACTCTCTCTCTTTCACTCTCACTCTTCTCGACCTCCACGTCGTGACAGTGGCTCCTCCTCCCTGGACCGGCAACCACCCTCACCCTCACGGCACTGGAAACCTCGGCCACCTACCGGAGACACCAAGGTGAGCCGTCCTCGACTGTTCCTCTCTCTCATTTTCTTTGCTCACTATTTTTTTTAAGTTTTGGGACTGTTGTGGTTGACGATGGCCACGATTTGGATGACCGGCACTGGTGCCGGTCGAGGCTGACTGGAGGTCATCCTCCAGCGACTCTGCTGGCCGGAGGTGACCCCATGTGTGACTGTTTTGGTGTATGTATGTGTGACAGTTTGATGTGTGTGTATGGGTGACGATTTGGTGAGTGTGTATGCATGGGGTGTATACCTCACTGTGCGTGTGTGTACACCACAATGGGGTGTACACAACAGTGGTGTGTGTGCGTAGTGAGAATCAACTAGTGGGTGTACCAAGTGTGGGGTGTATTAAATGTCGGGTGTGTGTATTATTGTATGTGTGAGTGAATAAATAAAAAGGATGATAGGTATGGACATTTTTTAAAATGATTATGGGCTTGTATTAAGGCCCAATAAGGGCCCAATACACTCATTATAATAAGGGTCCATAATAAATTACAAATGGTGTATATGGGTTGTGTAGAGCCCAATAAGGACTCAATACAATAAGCACAACTTAAAGCCCAAAACAAAGACATAAAATGTAAGAATGAGGCTATATATCTAGACCTAATTCTTAGCCTATATATCTAGGCCCAATAAGTGTCCACACAAAAGGCTTACTTAGGTGAGTATAAGCTTGATAAATGGGCCCAACAAGAGCCCAAAGAGAGTTATGTTTTGTAAAAAGGGTAATAACCATAGAGATGGATTTATCCACAATGGTTGAGTTGCCTTACTTAAATGTATTTAAATTAAACATACGAGAAACACCCTAAGACGAAGTACTAACTCTAAATCAACATTCGGGGTTTAAACCTATTATCAGGTAATCGAAAATCGTGGGAAACGCGTTAGAGTCACGGAGTGGTACAGGGTTGCGTTGTCAGGTAAGTACATACGTACCTTGTATGTGTGTATGTTAGTAGGCCAGTAAGGAAATAACATGTGATTTATACATCCTCTATTCATTGATATTGTTGAATTGATCCCTTGTTTGAAATTCCATTCCTTTTTCTTGGTTGTATGTTCTTGGCATCAGTGTGTGTCTCGAAGGTATCATGTGGTCCCGCTCTAGCTAGGACAACGAGGGTGCCCTCTACAGGGGTAACTGACCACCCCAAGTGTTGTGTGTACCGGGTACTGGATTTGAGAGGTGTTGCGATGCCTCTCGATTTTAAGCTGCGCTAATGTTGCGACATTGCCTGGGGAGATCTTGCGAGATATTTGTCGTATTGTTGTGAAATTAGACCACTCATGGGCCTCTTTTGGATTTTAGAACATGCAAATTTCGATTGTTTATCTATCAGTCTGTTTATCATGCACTTGATTTATTTACTCTTCTATTATTTCATTTTCGCATGATATTTAGACTGTTTTGTTTGTTAAAATCATAAATTACTGTTACATTCTTCTAGCACTACTTTCGATTTCTTTAGTTGCTCACCGTCTAGCTTGTGACGGTGGGTGCAGATAGGGTGGAGAGCAGTAAGGGCAAGGGGCCCTGCCTAGGAGACCTACTTTGAGGACTAGCAGCGGGATCAAAGAGACATTATAGTAGGTCTTTATGTTTTGTTGATTTGTATATCGTTTCATATTTATGTTTTTGGGATTATTGAACTTGACATTTTTTATGAGATTGGTATCATATATATATGATTATCGAATTGTACATGAATACCCGGGGTTTTCCACACTTATAGAATTTCTATATTTCCCTTGATTGAGTTATTTCCCCTTTGTTATAATTGTTTAGTCTTCTGCTGTGTATTATTGCAATAACTCTTTCATAAATTACTAAATCGATTAAATAGAAGGCTGACTAAGCTCGTCAGGTTGCCAAGTGATGACTTTGGATCTGCACGGGTCTAGGCTGGGCGTACCTAATTGCATGGGGAAATTGGGGCCGTCACAGTGGTGATGGAATAGTAAAGGGTTTCTGATTTGACGATGATGGAGGTGGTTTTTCTTGGTTGATGTGATGAAGAGACGAATGTGGGAAGATAAGGGGCTGGATATGGAGTGGTGAAGGGCTGCGGAGATGCATAGGCGTCTGGTAGAGCAGAGATTGGGCGTTGGGGGTGTGTAGATGAGAGGAAGATGCGATAGTAGGGGGTAGAAGATGAGACCAAGGAATGAGCATTTGGTGGTTGTGGCACTGGAAAAAACCAATCTCCACGAACTGCGCCACGATGCACGCACACTGATTCTCGTCAATAATCGTTAGAACTTCGAGGGAAAGATCTCACTAAAGGTCATTAAGCTTTTGATTCAAACAATGAATAATTGCCCATAGGGCCTGCATCTCACAATCATCGTCGTCGAGATGGGATCGTCTTCCTCCTTCGTCGAAAGTCATTACTTGCCGACAGCCTCACTCTGATACCATTTGATGTAGAGAGGATCAAACAAGGAGGAATGAAAGAACAAACCAACAAGAAAGAACACATACAAACATCTAATCTAGGGATTCATTATTCAATTCTTCAATTCATTTGATAAAAACTACCTAGTGTAGAGTCTTTACATCTTTTTATACCAAATCACCAAAAATCCTAATACAACAAAACTTCATATTCGTAATATGCCCCTTGTGATATATCATATCATAATTTTAACTTTATGCCTACATTAGCTATTACATCAAATTTTATGAGATGTCTCCGAATAGACAAACCCCTATCAATTAGGTGTTATTAAATATCAAAACTCTTTTACTGAATTAAAACACGACCCATCGAACACGTTTCTTGACGCGCACCGAACACGTCTATAGAATAATTACCTAAACTAACTATTTACAAGATAGTGACAAATAGTCGATCCCACAGAGATTGACAGTCTTTCTAAGGTTGAAAATAACAAAAAGGAAAAATGGGTTTTTGAAAGTGATTTATGTAACGGCCCGATTTTCAATGGCCGTTATTGATGATAAAATTACGGACGTGGATGCCAGCGGGGATGTTCGTGGGTCCCATAGTGAAGACGGAGCACGACTAGATAGGGTTTACAGTTCATTTTATGTGCTCTGGTGGTGAAGTTGCAATGTATAGGTCCAAGTTAGTTAAATTAAATCGCAATATGTGTGTTTATATTGTATATTGACGAGTGAGATAGCGTGACATGTTTTCACCGCAATTAATGCATTGGCACGCGGACCGGGTGGCGAATAATTAGCATACTAGGACGAGGGACTAGATATACCCAATAAATGATAAAATTCATTAAATAATTCATAATAAATGATGTTGAGATGGTTGGTACCGTCATTGTGCACGAACGGCATCGGGCGAGGTTCGGAGCCGGGTATTGAAATGCTCGGGAGGGCAAATAATTGGTGACATGAGAATAAGGACAAATGATGTGTATGAAGGTAATTTTGGAATTTTATGGAGACCATTTGACCTCATATTGGCCATTCAAACAAGTCTTGAGATTGGGGTGTGAGTTGAGATAAAGTGATATGTATATATATGTGGTTTTCAATCTTTTTGACCACTTTCTCTCTCCATCTTCATGTTTGGACGAAAATGAAGGAAGATGGAAGGCTTTGAAGGTGTTTGACTTGATGATTTGAAGGGCTTGTAAATGGAGAATCAACAAACCAAGGTTAGATTCTTAATCCTCTCTAATTGCTCTATGTTTTGGTACCACTTTTGTGGATTTTCATAGTGGTTTAGATGTGGGGTGTATACCCATTGTTATGGGGTTGGTTTTAGTGTTGTAGGTATGGTGTTGGCGTTGTTGTTGTTGTAGGGTTTGAAGGCTAGAAATCGTTACTGATCGCTGGAATTCGAGCAAAAACCGCGCGCCGCGTCTTTGGTAGTTCCGAGTGGGATGAGGGTGGTGACCGCCAGCCGCGCTGAAAGTGCGAAACGAGAGGTCATTTTAAGGCACATATCTAATTCAATGGTAGTACACTAAACACAGTAAAATGAATTAGGTGAAGATAGTCAAGTATCGAGCGCGCATTCAGAGGCAATAACGAGATTGGACCGGGACGGACACCGGGTAATTGGAGTGCAGTTTGAGGTGTGTTGTGTCCCAACTGAAATTCACTTTAGTACTTATTGTTTGATTTATTTGAATTCAGTCGTGTTCATTTACTACTGTATTTCCTTATTACTTTACGATGGCTGAGTACTCTTACCTGATGTTTTTACGGTAGTTGAGTTTACTCCTACCTTGTGCCTTTACGGTATAAATCACTCCCCACCTGGTGTTTATTTGTTGCGGGGGCATAGGGTCCACTGAGTCATATCATATGTCTAGGCATGCGCTGGTGAATATGCTACCCGGGTATGATAGGCATGTGTGGGTGCGTCGTGGATCTACGTCGGCCACCTAAAGGGTCCAAGGTCACCCGTTCGAGGCATCCTCACGAGCCGTGCCTGGCGGATAGCCCAAAGTATGGCTTAGTCTGACTTTGATTGTACACGCACTTTGCTTCACTGCTATATTTATGCATGCGATGAACTTCTACAGTTGCATGTATTCTTTTGTTCCACATGTTTATTTGTAGTATTTTAAATTCTAATTGTTTATTTATGTATTTACTTGGTGAATTTCCTTGGGATTCATCTGTCTTTTTGTAATGGCTTGAGTGCAAATCCTAATACAAGCAGAGGGAAGGGCAAGCTTGAGGACTACATTGATTAACTGCATTTGCCCTACTCTACGTTTGTTTATGTTTCTTTGTTTTATGCTGGGTTTTGGGGATTTGAGAGATAGACTTGACTTGTATATGACTTGGAGGTTGTATTTTGATATTTTGCGGCTCACATTTGATATGTATATAATGTACATTTTGATATGATGTCCACCTCAGGTAATATGCTCATAAAACACATGGTGAATATTTATTTTGATGATTTTAATTATCCGTTGCGTACTTTGAAGTTAAATGATAATAAAGAACCCTAAGCTAACTTAAATCAATGATTATTAATAAATAACTTAAAGTTAGCAAAAATTTGATTGATATTAGGTTACGAGTGGTCGTGAGACACAGCTGGATGATGAGTTGGCAGGGCTGTAGGTCCGTAGAGCACACCGTAACGGCCGATGGATTTGAGGCCGTAGTCAAGGTATGACTATGAACTACTTCCCTAACCAAACACACAACCCTGGACTCACACGAATTGGATTAAATGTGATGACCGCATTAATATGATTCGTAAAGGCACTACACCTAGACAACCGGATCGCTAGTGCTTCCGATTTAGCGTAGATTCCTAAGGCACTTGACCGGTCCCGAAATGGATTAACCAATCGGTATGGTTAATTGTTGCAAGTACGAGTCTATCGCATAACGACGGATACTTCAACTCAATAATGAAGGGTAGTCAATCTAAATTGTAAGTGAGAGCTCTTTACAGTGCAATCAAATCTAACCCTAGAATTAAAACAATGCCAAAAAAAATATAACATAAGAGAAAAGTAATAGAAATATTAAATTAAATAAGTTTCACAAATTCATTAATGGCAGTGGACCAGTGGTCGAACTATATAGTCCTGAGATATTTCCTAAGTAGTTCCGATTTCTTGATGCGCACGACTTCCCGTTACTTCCCAATTGATTCTTGAATTGATGTACACTCCGAGGAACATCAACGCTTGAACAAATTGCGTGATTTCCATTTGTTACACGCACGTTTGCACTTTTGCCCACTTTGCTTTCTTTAATGTATATACATGTGGCATCATCTCATGCTACTAAGCATCAACTTTGATGCGCCTACTTCACACCTTAGCAGCTTTCCTATTAATCACTTCAATTTCGCCCGTCAAACATGTATTTATGCAATCAACATACCATTTTGGTTGGTCCAATTATAACGAAAATAATGTATATGCAATGCAACCACAGGACCGAGTGATTCAACTCCACCTAGGTTACTGCCTCAAGATACGTGCAACGCACTTTGCTTCTAAAACACCATTTTTACACCCCAATTTCGATCCAAACTTCATAAAACCTGTAATTAATAAATATGAGCTATTAGTGCAATATTTTAGAAACTTTTAAACTTAAAAATATATTAAATACACAGCTAGAGCAGACATAAATATCGACTTGTCATATCTCACCTGACATTTAATAACACTCGTCTTTAATAAGAATTTTGAAACGTGTATTAAAGACCAAAACTGTTCTAGTAACCCTGACCATAATATAAAAAATATGAACTTGTAAAGTGAGCTTACCTACCACAATGTTAAGCTTCCTTGAAAACAAATTTGGGTTAGGGTAGTGCTATTTGGACTCGTAAGTCCGGACTCAAATTTTTTTTTAATTTCAAATACACCCTCCAACAATTAATGAAACAACCATAATCACTTGTAAAATTCTTATTATACCCCTTAAAAAATTTAAAAACCTCCTTATGTGTCCGGACTCATAAGTCCAAGTAGATTTATTGTTTGGGTTAAGTAGTTGAATTTAATGTCCCTTGACTAAAGGTTTAAAGTTCCAAAGTTTAAGCATTGGTTAGTAGAAAATCATTGGAAGACCCAATTCCCTTGAGGATGCCTATCCCCTCTTTTATTATTCCTTTCCTTTTGTACCAAACATTAGCCTTAACGCCTCACATGAATTTACTTAACAATGAGTCTATCGATCACATTGAGCATGATTCATGAATCATGTTTGGTGCCTAACATGAATTAGTAATTGGTGCGGCGCAATGTACCTCCCTATGTGCATCTCCCGGGCTTGAACACACTATATATGTTGGGTTTAAATTTTACTCAACCACAACATTTTATCCATTATAGACTGATCAGATGCACATCGCCATTTTATCTAAAGATCAAAATGTTGCAATATACAATTGCTTTAACATCTAATTAACTTAATGATACATGTGATGCACAAGCACATCAAAATATATGCAGACATCTCAAAAATATTGTACTACTTTTAAGGTGTGTAGATCAAAATGTTGCAATATACAATTACTTTACTATTTATAATTTTTCTTATGACAAAATATTATAAATAGCTAAAAAATAAAGAGTAGTGCTATTTGGACTCGTGAGTCCGGACTCAAAACTTTTTTTAATTTCAAATAAACCCTCGAGTAATTAATGAAACATCCATAATCACTTGTAAAATTCTTATTATACCCCTTAAATATGTACGAAAAATTTAAAAACCTCCTTATGAGTCTGAACTCATGAGTCCAAGTAGATTTATTAAAAAATAAAATATACGCCTGAAGTATCTTAGAATGTCATTTTCCTTGTCTTAATGCTATGCACAAGACATCAAAATATGTGCAGACATCTCAAAAATATTGTACTACTTTAACATCTAATTAACTTAGCATCATTTTCATCATAACTATTAAGGAATCCGAAGCTGTGATACACGATTAGACTGGCGTACACTTTTGTGAATGCTTTTGCGTCAAAGCTTTCAGTCTTCCCATCTTGGGCCTACTATTGCCTGTTCAGGTTTGTTTATTGTGCATTCAATAGCACTTATTTTACAGGTTTCCATGCATATCTCACAGTATTTATTTATTCAGTTCTAGGACGGCGTAGCGTTTTCTTGTATAATATCTAGAGTAGCGCTATTTGGACTTATGAGTCTAAACTCTTAGAGAGTTTTTTAAAAATTTTTTATTTCAAAGTTATCCTTAAATAATCAATAATTTTGAAATAACAACTTTGTAACATTCCTTTGATATTTGAAAAAAATTTTAAAATCCCCCTATGAGTTCGGACTCTAAGAGTCTAAATAGATTTTTTGTAACATCTATACCACGTTTCCTTAAAAATATTTGACATGACAATATGCAATGAATTTAAAAAAATATTAAATTGACTCACTTGACACTCAACACTCATTAAGAGCACACACCTTAATTTATAATTTTTTTTACTTTTTTTACAATTTTTTACTTGAGAATAATGCTGATGTTATTCATTAAGGATACTCACTATGACTACAAAATTATTAAAAAAATAAAAAAATAAATCAATTGTCTGCTTGAAGAAGTGTTCATAGTGAGTAACCGTAGCATTACTCATGGATTTAATATTGCTTTGATGCTTAGTATCATGACTCCAACCAACATTATTGCCAGTAGAAATTACACAAAACAACCACAAAATCTGACTTCCATTGTCTCTTCAGGCATCAGGAAATGGTGATTAAACTCTTTTCTAGCTTTTCCCCAATTTGAAGACGACGAAATTAATACAACAAAGCAAAAAACAAAAAAAAAACCTACATTAACTTAAGACTAAACACAATCATAATGTATATTTTCTTAAAGAACTGCAATGTATTGCTTCAAGAAACGAAGTTACATTTCGTTAAGCAAATTCTCCAGCATCAAATTTCAGGGGTTAATAACAACCTAAACCTAAACTGTTAGAAAATTAATATTATGTAATGTCTACTTTGATTGTATAACGTCTATATTAATCATGTAACGCCTTCATTGATTATGCAACGTCTACAGTGATTATGCAACGTCTACACTGATTTAGTTATGTATCATTCTATAAATAAGACACTATACTATACAAAAAATACAATAAACTTATTCAATTCCGAAACTACTATAAACAACAACTGTTTCAGTGATATTGGCAATGAAACCCAAATTGTATTAATTTAACTTTCCTCTTTTTTAACCCAAACCAGATTAGCACTCCCTCCCCTGTAACCGAACTTTCTACAACCCCTAAAACCCCCGCGACCACCGTTCATCACACCTCCTGAATCCAAATGGCGCCGATTCATTCTAATCTTATTCGGCTTATCATCGACCGTTCGATCATCAATCCGAGGTTCCATCTCCTCCGTCCGTCTCCACGGTGGCCCCCGTCTCATTGACCGCTCTTCAACAATCTTGCAGTGTTTTTCATCCGCTTTGCGATCATCGTGATCAACAACCGAAATCATCGCAACTCGATGAACGATCTCGGACACCTGATTCGATCCAGTAGTGGTTTCAGATGTCGACGATGTGATTCTCTCACGAGTCTTCACATGTCGACCAGTCGTTTCGGTTGTTGCGATCGCCTGATGAGTCTGAATCTTCACATGTCGATCTTCTGAGGAATTGTTCGGATCGCCATTTGCGATCTCCTCCTCCGCCTTTGATTCCTTGAAGTTCTTCTTCTTCTTATTATCGTATCTTTTTCTCCTCGGCCTCAGGTTGATGTTTTCAAACTTTTCTTGTAGGTCGGGAGCGATCTCTTGCTCAGCTACGGCGATATCCGAGCCTTGATTGAATCTCTTCAACTTCGATTCGTATCGTTCTGCCTCAGCTGCTACAGGTACAGAGATCTTGGATTCTCGATTGAACCTCTTCGACTTCGACTTCGACTTCGACTTCGACTTCGACTCTCCTTGTTCTCTCTTCCAATCGCAATTCTTCCGATTACAAGGTGTAGACGGTGACGCTCTCGCTCCGATCTCTGCACGATTTCTCGGCTGCACTTTCGGCGACCTGTGAATCTTCTTCGCTTCTTCTTCCTTTCTCAGCCTCTCCTTCTCCTCTTCTTCCAAAAACCTTCTCTGTTCTTCTTCTTCTTCTTCTTCTTCTTCTCTCTGCGTCTGCTCTCGCTCTCTCCGTTCTTTGAGCATCTGCAGCGAAACGAAGTTGGGCGGAAGAGACGGAAAATTCCTTCTCGTCTCCTCCTCCATTGGCGCTTCCAAAGATTTTCCAAAAAAGGGAAGGCTATATGTTTCGGAGAGGCAGAGCGATCGCGATTGTAGTATCTGTGCAGATAATTAGAGATTTGTTTTCTAAGGAGAGTACGGACAAGAATTTCTCAGTTGCTTGGCTGAAAAGCAAGCCCTAGCCCTCTTTCGTTCAGTGTGAAAACTTACATGGCAATCGTTTTTATTTTTATTTTGTTGTGGCATCGAGTTTTGATTGTGACCGCACCTTTATTATGATCCCCTTTCATTTTGTTTATTTACGTCAAGAAAAAAAGGACTTCCCCAATACAAGGGTTGGTGTAGACAATTTGACGCAGGTTGTTGTTTGGTGTTTAGACTAAGTTTGAGTTTTGGAAATGAAAACATTAATATTGAGATTAGGAGTCCCCCTGCCTATATGGTGTGTGACTTGAATGGAGTAGTCAGAGAGTCGAGATACGATTGGCTCGCATCAATTAAACTCCCTCAAGATCTTAACTTTACTTGAGGGATTTTAGGGGCATTTTTTTTTATAAAAAATTTGTAAAATGCGAACTGAATTATATCAAGTTTTACGAATTAACATTTTTCTATCTAAAGATTTACAAAATTAGACTAAATCAAATGAATCGTAAGAATTATATATTTCATGAATGACAAATTTACAACATACATACCACAAATCTATATATAATATATTTTTCACAAACTTGTCATCACAATTACCTTTAAAATGCAAGTTCTTACATAAATAAATATTTTATTCACAAAGCTTCACCATATACCCTTACAAAAGCACAAAATAAGTTCAAATTGAACATACAACCAATAAAAAAAGGTCGAAAGCATAATAAAAGAGTTAAGAACAAATATAGTCTTTTAGATATTATAATTTATAATTAATAATTTGAGTTGATACTCTTTAAGATACTATTGTACATATGATCAGATACGTATGTGTTGATGTGTTAAACGGATTGGATCGAATTGGATCTGTGATTTTTTAATGTAGGATCCGTGATTAAATTCAGTCCAGCCGGATTAGTGATTTTTCAATCAAGTCCAATCTAAAAGATAAAAAAAATTAATTTAATTAGTGATAATTGGTCCAAATTAAACCAGATTCGTTACACCCCTACTTTCACCTCAAAAAAAAGACAAGTAAATTTGAATCTTTACAAAGGAAAGCGGGAACTTTCCAGATTGTCGATAAAAGAAGTAGATAACCGAAAATACCCCAACCTTTTTACTCTATTTCTACTATCCGCCGATTCGCAGACGACGAAAAAACCATGGAAACGTCTTCCTCGCTGAGATTCTTCGCTCGCTGTTCGTCGATCACGCTCTTCTTCTTCTTCTTCGTTTCAATCTTCGTCTCTGATGCTGCTGCTGCTGATGAACTCTCAATAGGTAATCTGAGATTACTTCACTGTTCTCCTCTCTTGTTTGATTCATTGCGAAATCTAGGGTTTTGAGGGGTTTGGTTTTTATGCTCTGTTTCGCTTGTGGAATCTGCTCAAGAGCTCTCTCTATACTGTGCTTGATGTTTTGATCATCGTACGATGCTATGCTTTTGTTTTGGGAGTGTGATTAAAACCTAGGTTTGATTGAGTGAATCTTGAAGGTTCGGTTTCTTGCGTAGTCTCGACAATCTGAGGTAGGGTTTGGGTGATCCATTTGTATGCCGGTTTGATTATGTGATGTAGCACTAATTCGAGCGCAATGGAAGGGTTTGATCCATGTAGCCGGCCCAACTAATTTGGGAGTTGTTATTTTTATTCTCCGTGTGATCCTCGGTATTAGTATGTGAAATAGTTGAGAACTTGATGGATCAATTAATAGATTAATTAGGGCACTTATTGGCTGTACTTGAAATTTATTAAGATCAGGTTCATTGCCTCAGGTGGCTGACAATTGAACTAGAATTGTTGAAATCATTTAATTGATGGATCATGGTTAGTCGAGTTGAATCAAGTGGTCGAGGGATCACATCGCTAGGTAGGATACGGGTTCCACAGGTGAAATTGTAGAGGGTAATTCATTTCTCATAAGTGAGAAATCTACATGAATGGACACGAGGAATTGAGGGAGGAGATGAATGATATAGCAACTCGGGGTTCTGGGAAGATTGCTGTCACGCGATAAAAAATTTATGCTGGTAGCTAATAGTGTATTCGTTTTTACTGTGCAACCTACTTTGGATTCCCATGTGTTACTTCGTAGTTTATTTTTAAGATTATATTGATTTGTCATCCCGGTCGTTTTCTTATTTTTGTCCCACTTTCACACAATTTTTTTTTTTTTTTTTATTGATTTTCAATGAACATTAAATAGAGCTCACGATAGTGCCTTTTTGGTTTTGCAGATGTTGCTCACCCTACTGCCTTGCGGCTACTTTCCGGGTTGCCTGTTGATACCTCTCCGGGCTCTAAGCCTGGCATCCAGCTACGATGTGAAAGGATTCACATTTGTGGCCTTCCAAGGCTTCATTATTTGAGCAAGTATGCTCATTCGATCAAAGTGAAAGTACATATTATAGAGGAAAGTCCAAAAGCCCTTCGAATTCGAAATAGTGTTGATGCCTGTTTCCATGGGTGAGTTCTTTTTCCTTGCATGGTTCTGGTAGAAAAATAATTTTATGGTTAAACATGAAACAAAAGAGTAGACTGCGTAATGTGGATGAGCGTTTTGTTATCTTGTATTGTTGTATAACGTTGATTTCTTGTTTCTGGTATTTGTTACAGGAATTCGTCTCTTGGTTTATGTATGTGTTCCCAGGATAAGTGGGAGAGACTAACAAAAGGTTCATGGGTTAGAACCATCTCTCCTTATGAAAATCGAGTTCTTGATATACGGATGCCCGGCCCTTCTATGGAAATGCTGGAGGTATCCATAGATGAAGGTAAATTTAACATCTACTAACTGCTATTTCCAGCAAATTGAACTTCTGACTGATGGGTTGATCTTTTGCAGAGACCTCATCATTTCGTATTATATCTTTGGTGCTGGGGTTCATCTTGTTAACTGTTGCTCCTGTTTTGAGCGAGTCTATTGTTTTCTACTATAGCAGTGCCATGGCAGTAGGCGTTATCCTTGTGATATTAATGGTCCTTTTTCAGGTAGCTATTATCTGACAGATTACCTCCAATTTTTTGTTGTTTCGTTATGTTTCTCAAATTATTCAATATTTTTTTACAAAATCATATGCATTTCCCTAATTTCTGACGGCATGCCTCATTTCTGATTTTTTCGCTTCATAATTGCAACCTATCTTTTCCTGTTCAATGAGATGTTAACTTGTAAAGATTAACGAGGGATTGCCTGACATAAGTGGTACTGATTCATGTTTTCCCAATGCTGGTTTATATGCTATTCCATAGTAGTACAGTAATTTAAATTTTATTTGCTTGCTTGCGCAGTACTACAATTAGAGTACAGTTGACTGCGATTTCAAAATGTCTTGTGTTGATTTCTGTGTGTTCAGTTAAGTTAGAATTTCCTTTGCTGCTTTATTGTTTTATAATGTGGATCATTGACAGGGTATGAAGCTACTACCTACTGGTCGAAGGAGTTCTTTGGCAATATTTATGTACTCATCCTTAGTGAGTAAAACCTGTTAGTGTTTTACATTGATGTCATAGAAAAGAATTTCAGCATTATTGCATATTGTGCTTGAGATGAATGGATACTGTTGTCATTTGTTTAGATTGGTTTGGGGTCCTTTCTCCTCAGTTACGTGCCTAAACTACTGCAAACGGCACTGAAAGACATTGGAATCGATGAAGATATGTACAATTCTGTAAGTTCTGCTTTCCTCTGCTATGGTTATTCTCTATTTAACTTAACCCATCGGTTTAAAAAGATAAATTTTGGTTATTCTATATTTAATTTAACCTATACACGTCTTACTGTTAGTGTACTGAGCTTCTGGCTTATAGAATGTAGAGATGTCTCTGATCGTATATCCTTTATTATTCCTACCGCAGATTTTTTATTTTTATTTTATTTTTTTGTGGTAAGCTCTTCACTGGTTCATTTAGAAACCACTGGAGTAGCAACGTGAAAAATTATGGACTCATCTTGAACATTTCTGCAGTTGTTACTCTCTAGTTTCGTTGTGCAAACATTCAATTGCATAATTTTTATTTAGCATGAATTTACAGATTCTATTTTGGTAGAACTTTTTCTTTTATTTGAAATTTCGTGATTATGGATTATTTGCTTCTTTTATTATCTTTTGTCCCCAATCACGAGTAGATGGAAGCTTAAGTTGGAGGGTGTTACATGAATGTGAAAAGATAAGGATGAAAAGAGCAGGTTAATCTCTTTTTCAAAGAAAAACCAATTGCTCGTGCATTCTCTATAATGAACTTTTGTTTTGTTTTTTGTTTTTTTTTCTTTTTTTTAAATGATCTCTAATTTTGTAGTTCACTTCGAATTTTCAGTTGCTAAGAGATCATACCTCTAAAACCTGCTAGAGTTCTTTGAAGATTTTCTCTTCCAACCGTTCTATTAGTTTTAATGTTTTTACCTTCATACCGTGGTCACTCTTTTTCTAATAGTTAAAACATAAGCAACCATAATCTTCTGTTATACCTATTTTATAGAATCTCTGTCAGTTGTGTTTATAACATTAAATTTGTTAGTCTTGTCATTCATCCGTTTATTCTAAGACCCACTATGGCACTATCAATATCATGCATTTAATTATTCCAATTATGCGTAATCATAGCATATACGACTTTCTTCTGCCTCATCCACTCATTAAGCATAAAGATCCTCTAATCATTTTAATATGTACAATTTCATTGACATTGAACAAGATGTCAGAAGTGTCTTCATAGTCCTTTTTTCGAGAGACCAATTTTTCACTTGATTTGGACAACCTGCATTTATATAGATATATTAAAAGTAAAGTTTTTGGTTAATTTTCCTTATAAGTTTTTATTTGTATCATCTATTCTAGCCATTTGAGAAATGTCCTGTCAAATATGTAGTATAGTTGGGACTTGAGACAAATCAGGGAATATTCATGATTTTTGTTTTCTTTTTTTTTTTTTTTAAAAGCACTAGGTCTAGTGTCTATTGCAGATTATCTATATTGAAAGTGTTGGAGGGGAGGTTGGTCTAACTTATGTGATTTTTACTTGATTAATGTTTAATATTTTATTCCCCAACTAATTTGGAATTGAGGCTACGCAGTTATTGCAATATTTAATCTTTTATGTGGTTACCTACATGCATTATTTTCTTTTAGCGGACATTTACTTTTTAATGTGGTTCGGAAGTCCAAATGGCTGCTCATAAATACTTGCTGAAATAATGCAATTTGCAGTTGATTTTGTTTCTAGTAGTTTGCACTGTCCTGGTTGGAGCTTGGTTGGGTTTTTGGGTTGTCCGCAAGCTTGTCCTGGCAGAAGATGGTTCCATTGATTCTGGTGTTGCCACTTTTGTATTGTGGTCGATCAGGATTTTTGCAGCCATTATGATACTTGAGGTAATTATTCTGTTTCATCTTTTTTACTTTTGAGTTTTCTATTAGTGAAAGGCGATACCATTAGAGTGCTGATTTCTCTTTCCATAATTCCATTGGCACTTGGTGGACATGCCAGAACCTGTCTTTTAAATTACAGTAATAAGACGTTATGTATTATCATTTTCAGAGTTCACAAGATAACCTACTTGCAGCCGGGGCATTGATATCTACAATTCTCTTCTCAATAGCTAGAAGATTTTCTAGGTTGAGATATATCCGCCGTCTGCGTAGGTAAGCAGTTATAAAATTCTTGAGCATGTTTGTGGTTATTCAGTTCCTGCTTGCACCGAGGGCGGCAGTTTTCATTTATAAATGCCTAAGCATTAAGCATCAGAACACGATTGAAAAAACTAATCTCTTTCGTCTTTTCACGTGTGGGGCCTGATTGGAAAGTAGGGTATCTATTTCATTTGCTCAGATGGAAATATCAATCACATCTTCTTTTGGGTCAATCACATTGGCTGTGTTCATTAATGATTCACTAGCAACAATAATTGGTTTAATGAGCTGTGCTTTATGAAGATTGATCATTTGTTCCAAGTGTCTACCTTTTTCTGCATTGTCTCGCTTTTTTTTTTTTTTTCTAGAGTTTCTTTAAATGAACTTAAAGATGGAGTTACTTAATTGAATTTGTACTGTTTGCAGACGTTTACTTAAAATGGCCAGGGGTAAGCAAAAAATAACACAGGAACCATTCCCTGGAGATTCTTATGATGAATATCAATGGCGGTTAAAAACACCTGAAGATCACAAGTCAATTAAACAGCGACAAGAGTGGTCTTCTCTGGCTGCATGCAATTCTCCTATTATAGGTCTCGTATCAGTTTTAGTTCACTATTCAGTTTGCTATGTCCCTCTCTCTCTACTACTTAACGACAACTTGTCATTTTTCAGGTTTGGCCAAGACACCACCACCCTCTTCACAATCAGATTCAGATGCCTATTATTCAACATTTCATGATACGCCTGAAAGGAGGGAATTCTCCAAGAAAAAATGGGAGAAGTTCACAAAAGAATCAACCAAGAATGCACTTGAAGGTTTGGTTTCTTCTCCAGAATTTACCAAATGGGCGGTGCGAAATGCTGAAAGGATCACCCTGTCTCCTACAACAAGTGATAACGACACATGCAGGCAACAGCGCAGGTGGTTTTACTGGTTTTGAGAAACTTTTGAAGCATTAACAGGACTTCCTTTGTCTCCTCTTATGCCATACGCTCCCTGACCGTGGGGTCAACTCAAAGCACATATCTAACTTTACTGGAGCTTGGAGAATAGTTATGGGCCTTGCTATTTGAAGCCAGCACCGTCAAGCACTTGTCGATGTCCATGGTTTACACATTAGGATGCATGCGCATACACTCAAATGCAAAAATCAACGGAAGCCAACACTACATGTCGGTCATGCATGTTGGTGTTGGGTTACAAAAGCATTTTCCAATAGTTCTTTCACCTCTCTAAATCTTTTTGTGATGTGGAAGTAGAGAAGATCCAGGCCTTTTTTTTTTCCCAGTCAGAGGATCTAGACTGTTAATTTTGTAGAAATGTATTATATGTAATGCTAACAAGAAAAGTCAGATTATTGTGAAAGACATTTCACAACCAAGAAAGCAATAAAGATTTGTTGCGTGAAACGAATAGCTTGGTTGTACACTGGCTTTTGTTGAAGTTCTTTTGTTCCTTTTTTTTTAACTGCTATTAGTGAGAAATATAACACCATCTGAACTCAATTCAAATGACAAGTAAAAGCTTAGTTAGGGTTCTAGCATTGCACTAAATTGAGCACAGTAGAAGAGTTCAATTCATGTAGTAGACCCTGATTAATTTGGGACGGAAGTTGTGATGTTGTGCACCTATTCACCATATGTTCCATCTTATAGAAAAGCAAATAAGAGAACAAAAATTCTATAAATTTAATAAGTTACAAAATCCCTCGCTTTTAATGGATCAAAACTTGCTATATATGTAGCTACAGCAGTAAAAACACTGGAACCTATATTTGTACTATTTCGTGTGCACGAGGACTCAAGATCATCCCAGTCGACGAATAAACAGTGCAAGGTCGCAAGCAGGTTAGTTGTGTCCAAATATGGCAACATCACTTCTTCCATTAACAAGTCATGCGAAGCCCAACTCTTTCTCTAAATGTATGAGGTTGCGACAGGCAAACCTCACTCGCTCACTGATGTAATGCAAGTACATATTGGCTTAAGTCAATTGTGATTCCCAGAAATAATCTGCAAATTATGTCGACAAGCTCACAAATCAGTATGCCAATATGCAGAAAAATGCAGTGACAGAAACCAAGAAGAAGCAAATTGTACGACACTTTTTTTTTTTTGCATACTTCCATTATTGCAAAAGTACTGGATCATCTTTTCGACAGATTGCATTTTATCCGTTGTCAAATATGCATCAGAGGAAGATGGAGAGAGGGATGAGGAGGAGAGAGAGTTAAAACTTGCCTTGGATACAAGTGGCAAAGCATGCTCTTCCCACTCAGGAGCCCACCTTGAAGAGGACCCTGTTTCCATCGCACCTCTTTGTAGCGATTTCAGTGCGTTGCATTCATCAGGAAAGCCCTTGAAAAGCATCTGCAAGGGGGTTCAATAGTGAACACAACTTTTCAGTGTGATAATATTCACTAAATCTTTGTTAACACTTTCATTCTTGTATATGATTTTTCATCCATCAAGACCAATCGTTTAGAGAGGGCTTGCGACATAATGCATAAAGGAAGAAAGTTCTAACAACCATAAGACGCAAAACCTGAAATGGAAGGAACATACATACAAACACATTCTGCCTTCCTTGTTAATCAAATTGATATAAAAAAAAATGTCGACCGCTTTATGTTATCATCACAATACCATGGCATGAAATGGGAAAAAAATCCTACACTCGACCTTCATCCAGAATTAAAATGTAAAAAAAAAGATTTGAAACCACAGAGTACGAAAAAACCAGAGATTTCACAGGTATCTCAACCATTACAATTAAGAGCACAAGCATCTCACATTGATCTTATACAAGGAATGAAACTTACCAGAAGTTCATCAGCTAGCTCAGAAGATGATGAAAACAGCAGTCCGTTTTTGTTAACTTTTACAAGCTCCTGGATGCTTCAAAACAATCAGATTGATACCATTTAGAACAGAAAAGAAGTCGTTGAAAAAAAAAATGCATAGTGAAATGTAATTATCATCATATAGAATTGAATGCAAGGATGGACAAGCACACCGAGAAATTACCATGAATAGGAAACAGCAGCTACAGGCAATCCACATCCAAACATATCAACAACCTGACCATTTTTTTTGTAAAACATAGAACACATTATAATCCTACAACAGTACAGCATGTTGAGTTCAACCAAAAATAAAAGTCGGTCTCAGATTTTCCAGGTTTTCCTTTTCGATATTGCAAAATTTAGCAAAGGCAATAACGTAAATTGACACAATACCTTCATTGGAAGATCCAAGCCAGAGGAGGATGTATGCAACGAAACTCCCAGGTCTGCTGATCCTGAATACATTTGAATAACATGCATAATATAAAAACCAAATGCTGGGGAAGAAAAGAGGTTCACATAGTGCTTGTTTCAAAACTTACCAAGCAGCAAAGGATAATCTTCAGCAGATAGCCACATTGTTCGAAAAGCTACACGTTTCAGATGTAACCTTTTAATTTGTTCCTCATACTTTTCTCTGTCTGGCCCTTTACCTTTAAAGGAGATGGTAGTTCTTCAATTACAAGTTATAAATAATAAAAAGGTGCTCAGCATTAAAGGAAGGGGTGGGTAGGGGGGGACCATTACCTGTGATGATGAACAACAACCGTGGGTATAAGCTCTGCTTCCCCGCAGAAAGATCCCTCCAAACTGTTTCTTCTTCCATAGAGTCATCCTCGTCCAGTGCTGCAGCTACACGTCTATCATACATTACAGCAGCTTCAAGAAGCATGCCAAAATCTTCATCTGCAGTCCTGAGAATATTTACCAAATCTAAACATGACTCCTTTAAACCAAAACAAATTGCCCACTGTTACCATCACAGTTAATATGTCCTCATATAGTAACATATTCTGTACCTAATTTATAACATCGTCCATGGAATATGCAAAAGCAAGGCAGAGAAAAAAAAAATAGCCCAGGACATTCAAAAACAAATCAGATTCACCTATATTTGAGAAAATGTTCTCAAACAAAATACCTTTTCCATATGGAAGTAAAATAACTTTTTTGACTCTAAATATGATCATTTCCAAATTCTCGAGAAGAACGAGCCTATGGCATAAATTATGCCGAAAAAGCATATAAATTTTGCTTAATGTCATCAATGGGCCCAGATTCCAATTAAGAAGTTTTTGTATGCATGCCTAGCAAAAGAAAAAGAAAAAGAAATCTTAATTCCTTTAACTTATTTTGTTTATTCAAACTTTCTGTAAGCAAACGTGAGAACGAAACTACAGTAACCATACAAATCAAATCTATATAAATTGAGAGGAAAGACTCACATGTGTAATAAAACTTGAAGATACATCTTTCCCCAAAAGAATTAATATGCAATCCTACATCCATGCCAGGAAGTCCATAATCCAAATAAAAATATACACCTTGAAGATCAGAAACAGAAAGCAAGAAATTTATCTTGTTTGAAGATTTAAGTTTGTGTACTTCCAGTCCACAGGCTGATCATGTCAACATCCAGATGATTTAAACAAAATAAAGACAACACATGGCCCATGCCAAAGGATTCAAGGAAGACATTTAATATTAAGCTAAGCAGCAGCCCAAATAGTATATAAGAAGTTCCACAACAAACATCAATACTACTCGGTCATAGCAACTAATATGTCACATTTAAATCATTCTAAGCAAAGTAAGGCAATTCTGTCACAGAAAATATAAAAAGCAAAGTAAAAAAAAAATATCTAATAGAAAAACTCACCAGCTTGTACTACTAACTACAACTGCTGGCCTGTTTGGTTTCACAAAAATGTCATCACCAACCTGAGTTGTAACAAGAGTGCCATTGAGAGCAGTGGTATCCATCTGGGAGGTTTCTGGACAAAATATGAAACTTTATCTTGAGCATCATCAATCTTTCGGTATAGTAACTTTGAAATGAAAAAACAATTACATGTGTTGATTCGATAATTTGCTTTTACCATTGCTGATACAATCACGAATACCAACTGGATGGCACAGGTCTTCATTTAACCTACAAGATAACTGCAAAATAAGAAAGTGTCATTACCGGAGTAGAGCTAGAAAACTCTAAATTGGAGACAAGAAAGAAAGATGACCAACCTTATGCTTTTCCTCAAGCGAAGCGGGATGAAAGAACTCAGGGGGTTGATCGTATAGCACTGTTGCCCTAAACATAGGTAGATGCATAGAAATATCAAGTGGCACATAAAATGTGGATAAACTTTGTAATATGTAATCAAAATGCCAATGACTTTACGTGATTCCCCAGTTTTGACTCAATTCATGTTGCATTGCCTTTGTCACACATAAAGCAGCATCTGCCATTTTTCCATAGCGCCTCTCAAACCTAAAGCAGAACGGTACTACTCTTAATGGCACAAAATAAAATAAACATGGAAGAAGAATTCACACAAAGAAGTCAGTCAATACCAACGGTATATAAGCACAAACCGACTGCTCCTTCCAATAGATAAAGCAAAAAGAGTGTAACCAAAATTATGCCAGTCAACAACAAACGCAGAACGACGCAGCCAGCTGGCCCATTTTACAGCAACCAATGTAGGAACAGATGGAGGATTCTGAGACCACTCAATATTGACAATCAATTACATGTAGAAAGTCGAGACAACAATCCAAAATCAACCAGATCAGATATCAGAAACAAAAACAAAGTTATTAGATAATTTCAACTACTCTCGCAAAATTATTCATTAAGGTTTTAAAAGTAAATAAAATAGTACCTATTAAGCAAATATGACCTAATTTCAGAGAAAAAGGAGAAGATCACCTGCACTAAGAAAAAATCTGAAGCAGGCACTCTAATACAGAGAAACCAAAGAAGCGTAAAAAACTGAAATAGTGGTTTCAGCAAAAGCACAAATGGATAGAAGATCTTTGGTAGATGCTGAAAAAACTCAGGCCATTTATTCTGCAAAAACAAAAAGAAAATGAAATTTGATTATGTTGCAAAATCTGCAGTAAGAGATCTCGAAGTGGTAGAAAATTTACGTAGAACTAGCACCATTTGATAAATGTGGATTGATTGGTTCTCTAAAACAGCAGAGTGTGGGATAGATCCTGTTCAGTAGGAGGTTAGGATATGATCAGAGAAGCAATTAACTATTAAATAACAACTTATAATATGATCAGAGAAGCATCTAACTGTTGAATAACACCATAACCTAGTCGTTAGCACATGGTGTCTTTGCATAATGGGAAAGAAAAGAGAAGAATGAAAAGTAATCAAAGCTTCAGGTTTCAGCTACAGTAGATAAGGATATGTACCTTGATAGTCTTACTAAAAAGAAGTGAAGTTATGAGTTTGAAATCGAGCTCACTTATTAGCAGGTCGTAACTCAGACCAGGGATAGCATCACGTCAAATCCTAGATGTAAAGTGTTATTTTAACAAAGATTCACAAGTTTTTTTTACCAAATTGACTCTTGTAAGAAATGGTTTTACAGAGCATGACGCCTTCTTATCCAACCATTAGATGCAAGCTCCCTGAATTCGTTTCTTCTCTCAACCTTTTCCATGACAACAACTATCTTTGACCAATACGGGCATGATATATAAGATAGGTAACCAATGCAGTTTTCCATCACCAAGCACATTAATTATTCAACTACTACTGAAAGTTTTTAGCTTTTGACTTGTGCTGTAAATTAAAGCTTAGTTAGTGAAGAGCTTGAGTTCAAACCTCACAACATGTATTCACATGTTCCCATTTGAATCTTAGGTACTTGTAGCTACTTCCTATTGTTGTCTCTCTTTGTCTTGCTATATGCAGGGCGAGATTGAGTACAGGTTTTGCTGGCCAAAGCAGCTATAGTGAGATGGATGAGGCGTCACTTGCTAAATGCAAAGTTGGGAGAGGTTGCGGGTTTGACTCATGTTGGAGTCAAGTTGGTTTCTTATCAAAAAAATAAGTACAGATTTTGCTTGATTATTCAATATAGGCCACAAATCAACAATTGTATCTTTTTTGTTCAGTGATAATCTAACTTGAGGCAGCACAACTTAATAGCTTATTCAATGAAGCCTCAAGGTGATAAAGCGAGAAGGAACCTACAAACTACCGGCAAGCCTAAGTCATAAATCCGAAACCACAAAAAACAAAAGAAACAAAATTAAGTATGGCATCAAAAATTGAGCTTGAATTTAAAAAGTAGTAGTGAAATACACATTGACAAACCAAAACAAGTGATGAAACAAATTGTTAAAATTTGGTGGACAATAAAAAATGTAGTAACTCCTAGTAATGAGAAGTACCTCCATATGCAACAATGTCCACCTCTAACCGCGCCTGCATTTCATCGCAAACTTCGGCATCAATAACAAGATATGAATACGACGACAAACAAGAAGGACACACAGTAACCAATTCACAACAATAAAATACAGAAATGTACAACCTTTTCATCCACATTACCAAACCAAAACCTCAACAGATCTCCATCAATTCCTCGAAATCAAAACCTTTTTAACTAACAATAACCTAGCACAATTCAGTCCAATGCAACACTTGGCGATTCGACAACCAACAACAAGTAACACACTCTAAACCTACAAGGGGATCAACAAGAAGGAAAGCGAAATCGATGGATCAAAGAGAAGTGCTGGTGAGATTCGATTAAATCACCTGTCGAGCGAGGGAGAGCGCGTGGTACTGCATTCGAGGACTGCGGCCGAGATCGCCAAGAACCACCACCGTTGCCCTACCTCTCCTCCTCCGCCTGATCTTCTCTCGCTCGTCTCCTGATTCGGCGTCGTTGTGATCGATCGGTGATCAATTGAATCGGAGAATTGAAGCGAAGAGAACACACAGAGAAGAAGAAAAGCTTACCTGCCATTGCAATGGCGGTCTCGAACCCTGCCAGGGGGTGTATGGGAGAGCGCCGTTGAGCTTCGCGGATGTTTAGTGGAGCGCGAGCGCGTGCGTTCGGTCAGTGGGCTTTGTTATCTCGATGAAGATCGACCGTTCTCGCGCTTTCCTTTGCGTGAAATGTACGCGATTATATTTTATCCAAATAAGATAAGATTTTCCAATAAATACAAAATACAATTTTATGATTTTTTCTTAAAAATGAATGTTAATATAGTTATTAAAAATAGAGAAACTAGCTTATAATCCAGTTTATATAGGGCTTAAACCGATTTTATCGGACCAAACGATTTGCTTAGTGGTTTGTTGTTATGGAGTACTATTCATGGCTATTATACAGTAATCATAGCCTACCCTATAATATATATGTCTCAAAAATTAGAAGATTTAATTTTTTAGTCTTTTAAGATACTTGATTGTTACACAACACACACATTCATATAACTAAAAAATACATAAATATATATAAAAAATCATGTCTCGCCTTGCAAGATATGTGCATTGAAAAGTTAAAAGATTTGAACTCATAATTCTTAGGGGCTACAAGGGAATAGTTATGAGTAAATACCTGTAGTAAAGGGATCAATCCTTTAGTAGTTGTTTTTAAGGACCAAAAACAAAGTGCAAATTCTCTCTTATTTCGTATGTATATACTAGCTTGGCAGGGAAATGCAACTTTTTTTTAACAACTTTTTATTCTTTTGACGATCAAAACAAAATGAGAAGGAATAGTGCAAATGCTTGCTTCAGCTTCTAAACTTGTACATAAATAGAAAAGTGCTTCACAAACTGGCAACTTGATATGTTGGGTGCACGATAGAAAAAGTGAAACAAAATTGTTGTAATGATCAACTTTTGACACCAACACCAAGTTCTACGTATATCTTGAAGTGTATTGAACGACCTTGTAGAAGTCAATATCTAAAATTATCATATTCCAAAGAAAAAGTGTTGTTTGTGAATTGTGGCTAATATTAGAAAAATTACAAGTTTTCGACTCTATCGTCTCGACCATGTACTTTCCATTTTAAATTACTTTTTTTTGAGGAATTAAATTACTTAATAAGAAGGTTTTCCATCTTCTCTTCAAAAAATAAAGAAAGAAGGTTTTCCATGAAATGCAACATTAATTATGAAAGCGACTTGACCGAATGTACAGGGATCTCATTACAAATCTCCGTACGAATGTGCCATTCATTCTATATATCGCCATTTAACAGGTCACAACTGGGACATGATTTGTCCAAACGTGACATTTTCGATAGGTTATATCCGGGGCATAAATTTCTTGAAATGTTCAATATTATTGGCGTTGAATATCAGATATATACCGGGCATAATAGTCAATAGAAACACGGATTTAATCAAGTTTATTTTAATGTTTATTTTAATGTAAATTAGAAATATATGTTGTCATGCCATAAGATTCTCTTAGTATACCTTTCCAGCCTTAAAAAGCCGTCTTTTAGCCTCGGAATAATCGTGCCATTTTTTTTTTAGTCTGTGCCATGCCATTTGAAGGACTTCACATTGATCCAGTTCGTTAAAGCGTCAAAACCTATATGTATCCACTTTGTAATTATAATTAATATAATTTTTGAAATAATTATACGAGTCAGTATTGGTGTAACATATATATTTTTTTTATCTTGAATTCTTGTCTACCTTGACAGTAATTTTAATAAGTGAAAAACTCTATGGATATAGGACTACAACGGCTAAAGTACAGGGACTCACTCCAAGGATTGAAAATTCGTCTTCATTTTCACTAAGAAAAATAAAAAATCTTCTTCATTTGCCTATATCTTCGATCAATTAAAATATAAAATTAATTTAAAGTGCAATTTGATGGGGAGAATTTTTATAAAATCTTGACATCATAAAAATTACAAATAACTTCATTTTACTACATTACACCCAAGCTTATCAATGAAGGGAATGTTGTATGTTCAGCCCCCTGTTGAAGCAAAAAAAAAAAGTATATTCTTTAATTGAAGTCACTTAGATTTCCACTTGTTAATTTGTAGTTGAATTTTCAAAAAAACAAGGGGTTGAAAAAGTTTGGAGATATCCACAACTACTAAGATAGGAAATCATTTACAAACAACAATACATGCATGCACATAAGCTTAAAGAACTGTAAATAATTAAAAAATAAAGGGTAAGGGAGTCATTTTATCATTTTCTTTTTTTTACAGAAACAATTTCTCTACGGCAACGTCTTTATCCGAGTACAAACCGCGTCATGGTCCGATCCAGTGCTCCCTTATCTATCCTGCACCACCCTATCAATTGACGTGTAAAAAAAAGTCAGTACAATCTTCGCAATAACTACCGATGGTTCTGATATTCACTAAAAAAATCACCAACGTGTCCGCTTCTTACTAAAAGTGGTACATCGAAACGCACCAAACACCTCCATAGCGAAACTTTTCCGCAGCCACCATAACAAACCCACTAACCGCCATCTATAAATACTAGAACCAAAAAAAAAAACTATAAACTCTAACGCGTTGTATCTGTCGCTCGGAAAGCAAGAACAGTAGCGAAGAAGAAGAGGAAGAAGAGAAGAAGAAGAAGAAGAAGGAGAAGATGAGTTACTACAATCAACAACAGCCTCCCGTTGGCGTGCCCCCTCCGCAAGGTTGTGCATCCTCAGATCTTCGATTGAATCTCTTGATTTGAATTGATTGGTTTTGCGAATTAGGGTTTGATTAATTGTGGGTTTGGTTTTGATTTGTGTTGTGTTGTTTCATTGGGTGTTATGTCAGGTTACCCGCCGGAGGGGTACCCGAAGGACGCGTACCCGCCACCGGGATACCCTCAGCAAGGGTACCCGCAGTACCCGCCGCCGGGGTATCCTCCGCAAGGGGGGTACCCTCCGCAGTACGCCCAGCCTCCACCGCGGCAACAACAGAGCGGCAGCACTGGTTTCATGGAGGGATGGTGAGTCATGGTTTCTCTTCTTCTTCACTTCGTAGATCTTGAATTTTTGGTCTCCAGATCTGACGATCTGAAAATTATGTTCCCATTTTGCCCCTCGATCTTTTCGATGTCCGCGTTCTTGAAAGTCCCGCTAGAGGTTTTGGGGATAGGGCTTTATTGTAATTTCGTCTAATTAATGTCACGACTCAAGTTGTTCTCCATTAATTTTGTTTGTAGTTTGGCTGCGCTGTGCTGTTGCTGCCTTCTTGACGCCTGCTTTTAAGATCGGACGGCCGAGAATCTTGGGCGTGGACGGTGGATGGACGGTGGGGATGATTGTTTGGAGAATTTGATTGTTACTACAAAACTTGAAGGGGGGCATCACTCTTAGTGCGGCTCTACAACTCCAATTAATCTTGTGTTTAGATTCTTTTCTTTTGTTAAGTCATGAATGTTTTTACATGAATTTGATATGTTGAGACACTGCTGTTTGTGCTGTTGAATTCATACTTGGTATAGCATCTGCTTCTTTTCTTGTCTTGGATATTATGCTGCTTTATGGGGTAGATTTTCATTGACAGTTTGACACTGTGATTTGGATTACTTTTTGGGACTAGGCCTTGTTTTCTGGACTAGTTGGGGATTTATAGCCTTAAGATTCGTTTGTTTAATAACTAGTGGGGGTTGAATGGATTCTACTTTTTTGATTTGCAATGCAATGGAGGCACTATCTAATGGTTGATGACGAAAGTAATATGTGTGGTGTGGTGTTGGTTAGGTTGTCATGTTCATTAGGTGTAGTGGTTTTGGTGACTTAGGTCTTATGTTCAATCGAGTGATCATTCTAGATAATACTCTTACTCTTGCTCATTGAATATTGATTGATTGTTCAGTCTTTCCGTCGACAATGAAACCATCTCCTGGTGGTTTCTCACCCTATTGTTTCCCATAGTTATCAAAAAAAAATATTGATTGATTGTTAAGTGTGCAACTTGGTTCTGAAAAACGTTTTTAAATTGTAAATTCTA
This sequence comes from Stephania japonica, assembly GCA_039657345.1. NCBI lineage: Eukaryota > Viridiplantae > Streptophyta > Magnoliopsida > Ranunculales > Menispermaceae > Stephania > Stephania japonica. Next base: position 6,821,903 of record CM077559.1, on the reverse strand, counting down.
ATTTCCAAAACAATTGTACTATAGTATTTGGTAGTTGGTGACTGTTAGTTGAATATTGATTGTTCAAGTACGCAACTTGGTTCAGAAAATCGTTCTATAACAGATTTCAAACACCCTAAAAAAAATCGTATATGTTGGTAGTTGGTGACTGTTATGTAGGCTATTGGTGTACGTTGATTGTTTACAATAGTTATTCTTCCATCTTCACTACTAATTTAAGAGCAAGTCAATGGGCTTCCATGAACTCTATGATGAAAATGGTCTCCTCTTCGGGGTTTTTTTTTCACTAGACTTGTGATATTTATTCTGAGATGAAGCTGTCCTTCAATTGGCGCAAAATGGGAAAAGATTTTCCTAGAAAAAATGAACTTGTTTGCCAAACTACAGTGTGTTTTGTTTTGGTTAATGGTTGTTGTCAAACTACAGTGTTTAATGTATTGTCTTAGCTACTCTAAATGTGATTAACAGTCTTAAGCACAACCCAAGAAAGATTAGAGGGGAATTAATTCTTCTAGGTGGACAGTCATGGCTACAGTGAAATTTGATCCAACAGCTCATAGGGAACCCTTTTAAGAAAGAGCTGTTTTTTGGAACGGTTGAGCAACTTTCAAATAATCTTACAGACCTCACAGTGTAATGAAATGCATGTATATGTATACCAATTAAAAGTCTGCCGCTCAATCCTTTTTCCCTATTCAAATTGTGGGTGATAACTATTCTCTACAATTAGAACGTTTAGAATCTAAATTACTTATATGATTAGAGATTTACAACTGAGTGATTGCTCTGGTGGCACCATCTTTTCCCCAGTTTGAGGTGCATTGTTGTAAAATTGAGTCATTATAGAACCTTTAGCACGCAAGTTTATGCTATATTTGCCTTTCAGATGAAACATTGGCACTGGCTGTATTTCTTTTTCATTCTTTTAACAGGAAGTTGATTGTAGTAACCCATCTTCTTCTGCTACTTCTACGCTACTTTTCTTGCTTTCCGAGGCGAATGATACAATACCAGAGACGAGGGCTTCAGTGTGAGAAAAAAATAAAAGAGCGCAAATAATATCTAGATAATATTAGAGGGCAGCTATATTTCCCCTTCCATTTTATGTTAGCCTTGCATATTATAAGCACCCGTTACTAATTAGTTATTATAAATTCACCCACCTAAATACTACCTATTTCCTGAAATACCTCTGCACATTATAAGCACGTTATAAGCACCCGTTGCACAAACAGTTGCACCTCCACACCTCAAGAATCGACCATTCCACCACAAAGGAACGCCAAAAAACTCTCATTGGCGATCGTATTGAGGTGATTTTGGGTAGCGTTTGCTCCAATAACGATGATTTATCTGCATTTTTAACTCGAAAGCAACTTTTTTCTCAATGAATTTTTTATAGGAATCCTCGACGAATTTTATTAACCAAAAATTTGAGTACATGAATGATATAGTGTTGGTTATGTCGTATTCATGCCTCATTGTGCGCCAAAAAAAAAAGGTTTTTCAAGTTGTTTTGGGTGGAGGTAGGTAGGGGAGTGAGATGGAGAGTGAATAGAGAATGAGACTTAGGGCATCTCCAATCCAACGTCATTGTAGCGCTGGATTAGGATATGGCGTGGGTTTACATCCCAACCTAGCGCCATATCTTGCACACCATGTTGGCGTGAGTTGAAGATGCCCTTAGGATCTTTCAAATTAAAAGAATCCTCATTCCTACCAAAAAAAAAAATTAAAAGAATCCTCTTGAAATTTTTTTGAAGGAATCCTTTTTTGCCTTTTGTTGTAGGATTATTTCTTTATTATTGTCAAGGTTTCCAGAGCATTGCCCCGACTAATCTCATACTTGATGAGGGGATGTTGTAGGATTATTTTTGTCAAAAAAAAACAAAGAATCAATTGTTGTGGGGGTAAACATCAAATGTAGGGGGAAAATAGCTGCTATCTATTATTATGGTCTCAACGATCGAGAATTCAATCAATATAGACTCTTACATGGCTCATCAGCTAATCTATTACTTGAAGGCGTTCGAAAATTAGACTAATCAAGGTTTAGTTGTATATGACATATGTAGCATTGATAGGACAGTATTTATATGATTTAATAGTCTATTTTAATATAGTTTAGTGTGGAAAGTCTTTAAAATATATCTAATTATATTTAGTTTGGGTTTCAGGTGAAACAGAGTGCACGATTGAATCCAGGACGGAAAAATACTTACAATAGAGTATTTACTTGTAGTGATCAAATACCGGAGGATTTATCTCGAACTACGCACTGCACAGTTGGGGAATTGGAGTCCAACTTTTGCCACGTGTCGGAACCCCATTCGTCCAGCCATGTCACACAGATTCTCTTCACCAATCACAGCCCGCCACGTTGCCTCTCCCAGCTGTCTCTTCTCTCCAGTTGTTGATCTGCCTCGAGATTTGCATCAAAGCTGTCTCTCAGGTTGATGCACGAGTCGTGCGAATTCATTCCCGCAACTCTGCTCGCCACGCGTCACATTCTCATCCCTCACCCGCGCGTTACCACCTCTCCTTTCGTCCAATGGAAGCTCGCCACGTCACCCAGCACAACTTCTCGGCCAATCCGCTTTTGACACGTCAGCGATTCTCAATAATCCACCCAATTGAAGCTTGACACGTGTCCTGAACACAAGAACGCCCAAAACAGTTTTCTCTCTTCGGTAGACCAATTTTTAATAATTTTTCATATTAGAACTTTAGGTATAAATAAGAAAACATTTATTATTCTTTAGAGAACTCTTTGCGTTATTTTCTTGGGAGTTTTGTGAAGAACATGTCTGGCTAATCAGATCATTGCCTAGGTCGGAGGTGAAACAATTCAGGATTATGGATTCGTGTCTATTATTTTTATTATTTTATTTTATTTTATTTATTCTATTTCTTTGTTGTTGGTTTTCATGAATATGATTTAAATCTAGGGTATATATGTGGCCAGTGCATGTTTTCTAGGTGAAAAATCTATAATCAATTGACTCAATTGTATCCGTAATTGTACTTTTTGGACAATATAAATGACAAACATTCACTCGATTGCTGTCAAAACCTTTCGGTTCTTGAGTGTGCAACAATTGAATCTAGATTAAATCGGGAGCGAATGCGATCCGATTATCTAGGATTAGTATTCCCATAGAAGTTTATTACTGCAGTTAGTGTGTTAAACGTTATGGCGGATGTCTAAGGTTATGCATTAATTAGGGAAGTAGTTAGTGGTGGATGTCCTAGCTATCGAGATTAGGGAAATTAGGAATTTCTGACAGATGTTGATTTTCTATAGTTAATATAGCAGAACTTCAATTAGTAATTGTTTTGGAAAGATTGACGACCATGATATGCCATTGAATCTTGATATTGTCTTGTGGAACCGTAGACTTAGGTACTTAAATTAATTGTTCGTAGACTTAGGTATTTCTTTTATTTATTTAATTTCTTAGTAACTAGATTAATTAATTTAAGTCATTTTCTCTAAACCCCCATTTTCCTTTCTTTTAAAACTTTAGAAATATTACCAATCTCTGTGGGATCGACCGTTTGCCACTATCTGCAAATAGTTGGTTTAAGAAATTATTTTATTGATGAGTTCGGCGCACGTCATGCTTTGATCATCTGTATTTATGGTATCTCTCAACTTAAATCATATTTTACTCTTTGAGATGTTTAGAAGCCAAAATTAGATTACAAAACTTCAAGCTTCGAACTAGAATTAGTAGAATAAACTACAAGTTAAATTAATTTTTTTTGGTAAACAATTTAAATTTTTGTGATACTATTTTGATTGTAATTAATGGTATATGCATATATAATATATATGTACAATATGACAAGAAATGTTTAACATTTATAAATGCTATGATAATCATTTATAATAAATTATTGATTTGACTCCATTACAAAACATTTTTTTGAAGAGCATTACGAAACATTGGTTAATAGAAATATTTAAATTAAGAGTAATGCTAATTGGACTCTTAAAGTCCAGACTCCTAAGAAGTTTTTTAAAAACTTTTATTTCAAAGTCATCCTCAAGCAATAAATAACTTTGAAACAACAACTTATAACTCTCCTCGGATATTTATAAAAATTTTAAAAACTCTCTATAAGTCCAGACTCTAAGAGTCCAAACAGATTTTTTTGTTAAACTAAAGGTTTTAAAAGTAATATAATCTTTGATATGACTAGTTGTTTGTTAAATACAATGTATGTGGATTCAAATTTAGACCGAAAACCAAATTGTATCATTGAGTTGCTACAGTTTTCAAACATAGTTAAGATACGTTATTGACATAAAAATTTGAATTTAAATATATATTCTTTTTTTTTTGATAAAAAATATATATATTCTTATAGTCATTTGTCTATTTTTTTAGCTCCACCTTGTATGCTCTATATAGTGAGGAGGTCTCCCAAACCTATTATCCGTATTTAAGTAATTAATTTTCTTAAACCCATTATCTACGAGCCTACGCATGTGTTTGTAGATAGACCCAATTTAGAAAAAAAAAACCAAATAACAAGGTTACAAGAATATTTTTATATTAAAAAAATACGAGGCCGCCTTTTGTGATAAATTGACAATCAGCGTAAAACTTTCGCCGCTATTTATTAAATGAATAAATATAAATGTCAGGGCATTCTCACTTAAAGATGTATTGCATCGGAGCTCAAGTGTAGTAAAAGTACTAAATTAAACACAATGAAAAAGTTTAATTTATATAACTGACCCTAATTAATTTGAGATTAAGTTTTAGTTGTGGTGGTGGTTGTGTTTTTCTTTTTTTTTTTGTTTTCAAAAGTGGTTGTTGTTGGTTGCTACTGTTGCTATTGACCATTTGTCTATCTTTTACGGCTTTACCACAATTCATATATTATTTATTTTAATTTTTATTTATTTTGACAAAAAATCATCACTTTTTAGTTATCTTGTTTTGACACACAACAGATCCACCTCAAATTCATAGTTCGCAGCATGTGTAGCTCGTGTCAATCGTTGGATCGTCTTAACATTTACATCAAACGTCATCGTCAACCGCACATCATGAAGTATACCCTTGTTGAAAGGAACAATCACGTGTTCGTGTTTGATGTCTTCCTCCCCCAAACTAGTCTGGGTTTATGGTAAAGTGAGAAGACCAATTTAACCCCCAGACACATCCGTAAATCCACAATTAATTAACAAATAAATAAACGAAAATGATAATCTAACATACTCTCAACGTACATTTGTCTTTTAGTCATTTATAGTCTTTTGTCAGATGTGAGACTCGCATTTAGAGAGACAAGAAAGAGCCATAAATAAATAAAAGATAATGATGTACGCTCAAAGTGTGTGTTAAAAATTTGTCATTTTATCATTTTCTATAAATAAATACTTGAAAAAAAAGTAGCAAATAAATAAATAAATAAGTAGTCCGTATCCTACGTGGCCTATAAAGGCCGAGCTTGTGCATTTTTATTAAATAAAAAAATACAAATCTTTCTGAAGAATATATTCTCAAAAAATATACATTAGTGCTTATATATTGCATAATAATAATAATGAAACTAATTAGATATACTCAGGGGAGAGAATCAAATTAATGATTTTTTTATTTACCAAAAAAAAATTAATGATTTTTTTTATAAAAAAATGTTTGTATTCATATTTCATTCAACACTAAAATCATTTGATATAATCATAACTACCTCATAAATAGGTTGATTTTATACATTTGACCATTTGCCTAGTAGAAAGCTGCATTATTACATGAGTAACCCTATTAGCTTGCTTACGAACCTTAAACTCAAAAAAAAAAATCAATAAGAAAAGAAAACTACTTATTTAATAAAAAATATCTCTCTCCGATAAAAAAAAAAGAAAATATCTCTCTTCAAAAAAAATAAAAATATCAATGAAAATGATTATGATAATGAATCTTGTAGATACAAAGAGAATCTTACTCTTAAGAGAGTTTCTAGCCGCACAGAATTAGTTGCCAAACAATTAATTTTACTTTTTATTTTTTATTTCAGTAGGAGTTGAACCCGAAACTAAACTTTGCCTTTTAAATAGTGATATCTCTAGCATTTTACCAAAGATGTTTTGACCAAATAATTAATCGTTCTCGTTACTTTTGAAAAATATTATCAAAGTAGAATTTTAGTTAATGACCTATGAACAGTTTTAGTAAGAGTTAGTATAATAATATGAGAAAGTATCACAATATCAATCAGAATTCCGAAAAAGAAAAGGAGTAGCTTCGAAAGGCGTCTCGAAAGGTGGCTGCCTGTCTGGGCTTGTACTAGAAATTAATCAGGGTTTCTTCCACCGCCGAGCGGCGCAAAAATGGCGGCTTTGAGGTCAGCCTCGTTAGGACTCTCTTCGCAAACCTCTGCAGAAATCTCGGTCTCGTGTGAGAAGAATTTCGTGCAAATCGGCGTTCCTAGGTTTCGGACTAATTACAGAGGGCGACTATCAAAAAAGGGAGCAAAGTTTCCTGCTTTGACGAACACTTGTTCGAAGCGAAGTGTAGGGTTTCGGTGCGGCTGCAGCCGCTACGGTAGGGCAGAGATTGAGAGTAGCAGCGACGAAGACGCGAATTCAGTAGTTCAGGACGAGCAATTCGTGCGGTGGTTTCGGGAGTCATGGCCGTATTTTCTGGCTCACAGAGGGAGCACATTCGTCGTAGTCATTTCTGGCGAGATCGTCGACGGTCCTTATTTGGATGCAATTCTGCAGGCATGTTTATGTGAATGTGAATTGATTGACAAATTGTCTCGAAAGTGTGCTTTTTGTGCTTCAAAAATTGATAATGAATGGAAAGGTGTTTGCTTTTGAATGCAGGATGTGTCTCTTCTTCATGGATTGGGGATCAGGTTCATTCTTGTGCCCGGGACGCATGTTATCATCGACGAGCTTCTCTCTGAGAGAGGTGAGGAAGTCTGAAGTTTCTTAGTTCAGGTTTTACTGTTTAAGCATAGATAGAATTATGAGACAATACTCAATGTGAGAGAATTGCTAACAACAACGACATATATATTTGTTTGAACCATTTAATAAAGAACGACGACAAAAGTTTTACATTGGCTGTCAACCTATTGTAACCCTCCCACATTTTACTTCTCCCATTTTTTGGGTATGGATAATGGGCCTGAGACCCCTCCACCTTTATAGCGCATACAATGTTCTGCATAGGTGGAGTTAACGTGAGAATTGCTAGTCTTGAATTATTTGTTGTCATCTCTAAATTAATTGTCCAGCGATTCAGTTTAGAGTATTTCATATAGATTACCTCAAATTTAGTTTGGGAGTGGCCTGCGCATTATATATGATGAAAATTGAGTCCATTAGGCATTTCCATTAACATTGACATCTTGACAAAATTTGTTATCCCAACTAGTCATTGATTGGTTGTGTGATTGATTCTTTGCTTGGACATATTTATGGTAACGTTAGGGTGAAAGGAAGGGCTACAGATTAGAGAATAGTTAGATCTAGTCGATATTTTCCAAGTCTTGTTTTAGTACATAATCATCTCTTGGAGTAGTCTTTCTTTAATCGCTCTACATGTGCTACATTATTTATTTTGGAATGCTATGTATCATCCGCATAAATTGCCACAGTAAGGCATGTGTTCTCATTCCCAAGCATTCATCTGGCAGGACATAAAGCTAAGTATGTTGGTCGGTACAGAATCACCGACTTGCACTCTCTGGAGGCGGCAATGGAGGCAGCTGGTAAAATCCGAACTATTATAGAAGCGAAACTATCACCTGGACCCCCTATATCTTCCATTCGTCGTCATGGAGACATGAGTCGGTGGCATGAGGGTGTTAGTGTGGCAAGTGGTAATTTTCTTGGAGCCAAGGTGAGCAAGCTATCTTGTCTGTGAGTAACAGTAAATTTGCAGTTCTGTTCACCTGATTTCTCCTGCAAAAATTATGTATTTTCTTAATTTTCTTTTCTAGTAAATAACTGATGTGAAGTATATCTTATATGACCTTCACTATTTTGTTTTCTTGTTATTTTCAAGTGGCTTGTAGAGAAGTATATTAAAACTTACCTTTACTCCCCTGTTGCAGAGAAGAGGAGTTGTTGAAGGTGTTGATTATGGATCAACTGGTGAAGTGAAGAAAATTGATGTTTCTCGTATACGTGAAAGGCTGGACAACAATTCTATAGTAATATTAAACAACTTGGGATATTCCAGTACTGGGGAAGTTTTAAATTGCAAGTATGCCATATAGCTCCTCACTCTAGGTATCACAACTAGGGTTTTAATTATAATTGTCAATGATTCTATTCTTGTTTTCTTTTTGGGGCCTCAAATTTGGTTTCATGCTGTACATATCTTCTCTATGCAATTGCTAATATCAACACATAATTTAATGAAAATATGGGGCCTAATATAAGATAAACTTGGTTCTCTTTTGCACATGTCTGAATAAACTGAAGTTGGTTGAATTTGACTTTCTTTAAGGAAAAATAGTGAGTGTCATAGTAAAATTAAAGAACTTTTTATTTTTGCCGTTTCCTACAGTTATAGTGTAGTAATAAAAATTATAAAATGGGTTGAGCATTGAGCAGCAATTGAGTAAACATGTTTCATCATTTGCTCCACGTTCAATAGAGTTTCTAGGAAATCTAAAAGATGCGGTAATGTAACTCCACCTTATCTGTTTTTGGCTTATTATTTATCTAGTTGTGTTTGATTAAAGTAAGCCATGGTACAAGAGGATCTATGAGAGGCCGAAGTGGTAGAAAAACATAAGAAAATTATCAGAAATAGACCTAATGCAATTAAGCCATGAGCAATGTAGTGCACATCCTCCTCTATTGTTGGCTTGTGCAGTGACTGATTTCCATAATTGCACATTGCATGATTTGCATAAACGAGGATTTTCATGAATTCTGAACAACTAAATCCTCCTCAATAGTTTGACATTGATTTCTTAAATGCTCTACGCTTCTGTATATTGCAGCACATATGAGGTTGCAACTGCTTCTGCCCTAGCAGTTGGAGCAGAGAAGCTTATTTGCATTGTGGATGGTCCAATCCTTGATGAATCTGGACGACTTATTCGTTACTTGAGTCTTCAAGATGCAGATTTGTTGATAAGAAAACGAGCTAAACAAAGTGATATAGCTGCAAATTACATCAAGGCAGTTGATGAAGAAGATGGTGCAATTCCTGAATATCTTAATCATAATGGAACTAATGGGCATCCCAATGTTAAGGCAGTAGTTGAAGCAGATGCAGCTGAGTACCATAATCCTAATGGAAACAATGGTTATTCGGATAATGGGAAAAGTTTAGCCAGTGGTTATATTGCAACTTTCCAGAACGGTGTTGGTTTTGACAATGGGAATGGGCTACTGTCCAGTGAGCAAGGATTCGCCATTGGAGGGGAGGAAAGGAAGAGTAGATTAAATGGTTACCTTTCAGAATTGGCTGCTGCAGCATTTGTCTGTAAAGTAAGTCATTGTAGTGTAAATACCTCTATTTGGTCAAGTGTCTGATACTCTGACGAGTAAAAACTCTTTCATTGTTTAACTTTCGCCTTTGAGATATTAATGTTTCTTATAAACATTAATATTAGTCAATTATTTATCTTTTGCCTCCACTACTGTGTTGGATGGTCATGCATGAAAAACTAGTTTAACTAAGTGCAGGCATTACTTCTGACGTGTGCCCCATCATGCATGTAGTGATAGAAGAATTGACAGTCAACTGCCAAGTGGTAATGTACAAGTGCTGATAAAATGATTTGAATATCAGACCTTTCACAAACAATATCTCTTACACCATATTGATTAACCATTTTGCTTAAAAACTATAGGGGATTAGTTGAAGTCTGAAAACTCATATGATGTTTTCATGAATGATAAGTTGTGCTTTAGGTACAAGTTTCATGTCTTATTTACTTGCAAGGACTGCATGTTAAGTTTTGATTTATCCATTTCCTGTTTCTGAAAGCTTTTTCTATAATCTTCAATTTCTACGAGAAGAAGTCACAAAACATAGAAGTTGCTTCTTGAAGTTTTAGGTGATACTTTATGCATTGCCTTATTTTCTGTCTAATTTGGGTTTAAAATAATTGGAGATTTAGAGTTAAGGTTGTAGTGGATTTGTTCTTGTTGTGGTCCTAATCTTGTAAATCTCATTATCTTGTATGCCTTTTTTTGTTGGCAAAAGTCTTGTACGCCTTTACAATGTAGAAAAGGTGCAACTGCTTTCGTAATTGAATACATATTGTTGTGTGTTATGCCTTCTCTCAGGGAATCCTCATTTTCTAATATTTGGAGATCCTTCTACAGGGGGGTGTGCAAAGAGTTCATTTATTGGATGGTACCATAGGTGGTGCTATGTTGTTGGAATTATTCAAAAGAGATGGAGTAGGGACTATGGTGGCCAGGTTGGTGCTTGTTTTACTTTTTCTGCACCCTCCACGCATTACATTGCATCTTTAGTCGCACATGTAAAAATCCCCTGTCCCCTATAGCTGCGAAAATATGTCAAACTTCAAGGTATATATGCCTATATGGTTAGGGCAACACGTGCAAACATCTATTCTCCATAGCATTAATTTTGCTCCACTTATATTGGCTATATGCTTTATGGTATCATTTATTTGACTAGTATTCATAACCATCTTTTATTTCCAAAATGTGAACCGTGTACTACTTTCTGCTAAAAGTTTTCAGTTTCATCTTCTACTTCGTCAGTCTGGATATCTTGTTTGCTTCTTGATCTGTTCAAGATCATTATATTGAGAATGAACCCTTACCCTTTTCTTCAAGCATGCCTCTTTCTTTTTCACTTTAACCAAAAAATAGCTCTTATATCACATTGCTTCTAGAGGGCATCAATCCCAAATTAGTTGGGCACACATGATATATGTCAAAGAAAATTGCAATTGCTGTTTTTTGCATGTTGGGAAGGATAATGAAGTTCACATCGTACTTGGAAAGCTTCTAAACCTGTGCTTAGTTGGTCTATATATTTGGAGTTAGAGGAATGGTTGTGTACTAAGGAAGTGCTCATAATTAAATTAATGGGTTGTTATTGTATGGATTCTGGAAAGTGGAAACAGATAAGGAATGACTTCTCATCTTTTTTCTATTAATTATTGTACATGCTACGTAGAATGACAATTAACTGAAGTGAGTTACAAGATAGAATACTTTTCAATTACCATTCAAACAAAGTGGGGAGATGGTAGATGTATATGTATGTATATATTCATCGTAATCTTTATTGAATTAGATGGTTTGTGTTTTGGGATGTGCTCCTGTGCTTTACAGTTTCTGCTTCTGCTGACACATCGGTAAAACACTGAATTGCATTCACTCTTGTTTCCTTGATATGTGAATCTCAGATGATGTTGAACCCATGAGGAATTAAATCTTTGTTTTCTTTTTTATCAGTGATCTTTATGAAGGAACTCGCCCAGCAATGGAGATGGACCTCCCGGGAATAAGGCAATTGATACAACCTTTAGAAGCATCTGGAACATTGGTTCGCAGGAGTGATGAAGAGGTATTGTTGCATGACTATATTATCTTATTAAAGCGTATTGATGCGTATGAACCTACCAAAATGATGCTTCATGCTGGTCTGATATAGATTGAACTGTATGTTTGCTTTGATAATGCTGGAATTGGTAGTGAAGTATAAATTTGAGTATTTGCTTTACTGCGAATTACCAATAATCACATAAAAAGCCCCCACTAGAATACTTGACGTGGCAGAAACTGAAGAAATTCGATTATGTAGGGGTAGATTGAAACTAACTTGGAAGCATTGATTAGGAGGGATATAAAGGATTTGGAAAGCACACCATCAATTGCACTAAATCGAGCACAATTGAAGAGTTTGATCCATGTAGATGACCCCAACTAATTTGGAATTGAGGTTTTGTTGCTCTTCCATGAATTACCAATAAGCTTACAAAGAGTAGGCCTAATTAATTTTTTTTGTGATTTGCCACGGGAAAATGAATCAAATGATTCTATCATTTTACGTGTTCTCAGCTACTTAAAGCTTTGGATTCATTCATTGTTGTTGAACGAGATGGATCGATCATTGCTTGTGCTGCCATTTTCCCCTTCTTTGAAGAAAAATGTGGAGAGGTTGCTGCAATCGCTGTGTCTCCGGAATGTCGTGGACATGGACAAGGAGACAAACTGCTTGGTATGATATTTCTTACTCAAGTTTCTTGCCCTCTTGATCTGATTCCTACCAAATTTGAAGTAATGAATTTTTTGACATGATTTTAACTTTTATATTGATGCATTGCCTTGTGCATGGCAAGAGTGCGAAGTTGTCAGCTTGCCATACACAAGGCAATGCATATAAATGCAACAACGACAACAAAAAAGCCTCAATCCCAAATTACTTGAGATTGGCGACATGGATCAAGTGCTTTCACTCAGCTCAAGCGGCGCTTGACCCAAGAAACAGTGTTGCTTTTTTAATATAATAATTTTGGCCGTTACTTATGAATTGCTATGAATGCCAAAAACGTATCTGAAAGGATACTAATGGTCCACATCGACATGTGAGTGGCTCAATGGGGAATTTAGGGGAATCATTTTCGTCCTTTTTTTTTTCCAGGTTCATAAAATTTATATGAACACTAATTAATTGGTCTCCATGTTTAAAACGCCAATATACTGTTCATTAATGGAGGCCTATCTCTCGTGCCAATAATGATTCTGGTGTAAATGTTCTCATGCGCCTTGTGGCTTTGCAGATTACATGGAGAAAAAGGCTGCTTCCCTTGGGCTCGAGAAACTGTTTCTGCTTACAACTCGCACTGCAGATTGGTACGTCAGTAGTCTGTAGGTGGTTAATTGGTTTAGGCAGGAGTGCACAAGAAGTGTGAATGACCTCAATATTTCATCTTATAGCTAGTTGGTGCATAATTTTTTATTATTACATTTGTGATGGCTTCTATCACAAATTCAGAATGATGCATCATTGCATGATCTTGCTGACAAAACACAAGGAACATGATGCACATTTCTTCTTTATGGGTGCTTTTCGGTTACAATTGTTTCCTAAACCGATCGCATACCATGATTTCTGGAAACTGGTGTTTTAATTGTTTTGAAGGTTTTGTACCGCATAAAATTTCACTTTCTCAACCTCAATTGTTTTCAAGAGAAAAGGTCATGCAGCATTACATATTTCTTTGCAACTACATGTACATCTTGTGGAAAAACATTGAAGTTTCCCATGCATAAGAATCAATGTCACTTGCGACTGTGCATACTCATACTAACATATTGTTGTTAGTTGTATAGTTGTATAGTTGTATAGTTTGATACGGGTTCAAGGAAGAAAAACTCCTTGCCTTAACTTTTTTTTTTATCAATAAAGCCTCTTTCTTATAAAAATAAAAAATAAAAAATACTAACATATCGTTTGCTGTTTGGTGTCGATTCGCCAGGTTTATGAGGCGCGGCTTCTCAGAGTGTTCCATTGATGAGATTCCAGAGGCAAGAAGAACAAAGATTAATTTATCGCGTGGATCAAAATATTATACAAAGATTTTATCAAAGGACCAGAGTGGCATCACTGTTAATATATATGGCACGGCCAGTTTCAGGCAGCTATAGCCGGCAATTGAGTTATTTAAGCTTGCAGTAGAGAACTGGATGGCTTTTTACCTAGAGTTCGAAAGCGATGCTGCATGAATAGCTAAGCGTGATTAGTCCCTCTTAGTAGGCGTGTTTTATTATTTTTTTATTTATGGGTTTACAAGTTCGGTTGTGTCATTTAACAATATAATCAATATGTTCTCTTCAATCCAAAAAAAGAAAAAAAAAAATCATCAATGTGTTGCCTCATATGATGGTTTCTAATTGTTGCCGAAGCCAGGTTATGAAATAGAGTTCGAGTATTCGTCGAGCAGAGAGAACCAGTTGCATCAAATCTGAACATTAGATTTAAACATTGCCAAGCATAATGTAGAAACCAGATATGCTAGATGGGATATAGTGTTAGATTAACAGCCATCTGTGAAACAAAACAGAAACTTCATTCATTTGCAAATTCGACAAGTACATTTAATGATTTAAGAAAATGAACAAGTGATGCTAATGAGACTAGCCGAATTTCAGCCTTCAGAGAAGTGAACAACCAAACTACACAAACACTTTTGGCCTTCAGCGAAGTGAACAACAAAGTCGTCTAGTGCCTTTTTAAGAAAACAGTAATGCTAATGAGAGTAGCCGAATTTGGAGTTTTACACAAGAAACCAAACTGACAAGCTTATTTTATAATCTAATCTGTTTCTTTTTTTTTGACACTTCGATCTGATCTGATTAGGGGTTTAATTTATTTTTGATAGGAAGGAAACCACTTTTGCACCCACCAGGTTTGAACCCATGATCTCTCACTTTCAAATCCCATAAAAAACCATAGGGCCACCCAATTGGTTGATGTTTAGGGATTTAATTTGGCTTTTATATAACAACATAGCATCAATTCTAATTCCAAAGTTAGTTATTAGCTAGAGTCACTACATGATTGGACTTTTCTATTGTGCTCAATTTAGTGTAATTTAATTTTATAATAAAAAATAATTTGTTAGCCCGTTTTGAAATATCCCACCCTAGTTGTTGGTGTTCACTTATTTCCACATCAATATTTATATGCACATAAATTGATGTGTATTGATTTTCAAAAAAAAAAAAAATGATGTGTATTAAAAGAACACTAACAATCGGGTGCCAATCGGGTGCTCATATTGAGTGTCTCAAAAAGGTCACTTAGCATTGAGCGATAAAGGAGACTCATTTTTCTTTTAAAGAAACAATTCAGTTTTGAGTTCTGTATAGAGCAAATTGAGTTGAAAGGGCTATCCCTACTTGAAGCCCGACAGTGCTGAGTGGAGGACCTGGAGGTGCAATTGATGGCAAATACCCCGTGAAAAATCAAGTGAAAAACCAATTGTTTAAAAAGACACCCCAATTTACATGCATTTTATGTGAGGCACCATTGGGGTGCCTTTTAGTCGTGCTCAAAACCAATAAAAGTAACCACCTTATTTAGCTTTCCAACTAGGATTAAGCACAAATCGTTAACAAAAAACAAAGAAAAAAGAAAGGATTAAGCTCAACAAGAAGTTGCCTAATTGTTGTGCCTAACAGCCCAAAGAGCAGTGATCGCGAAAGCAAACACATCTGAACAAACGTGAGACACTGCTGACGAAACACATAGAAGATCAACACATGATCGCTCTAGGCAACGTTTGATTGGCTAGAAAACGAAACAGTGGTAGATCAAGACACATATCTATCTATTCTTTGTCCGCCACACTTCTCTTAAAAGCAAAGCAAGTTAATACGGCCTACGGGCAATCGAGCAGAGCATAGTAGAAACAAAGAAGAAAAAACTGAAAGAATTCTTCTCACAAAGGCCTGCCCTGCATTGTAAGGTGTATCCACGCATGATCCCCCTCTTCACACGCGTAAACACAGTCCATCTGCTTTGGCGTTGGCACCACAGTACTGGCTCATGAAAGTTGAACTGTCAATCCATTTCTGACTCAGTTTTTTCACTGCATCAAAGCCCAACACTTACCCATCTCATCTCTCCACACATGCCCTCCTCTCCCACTCTCTTCAACACGTACCCACCATGATGTCCCACGTGTCTTCATCCCATCCCTCCATGCCGCTCTCTTGTTGCCCACCTTTCATTGGCCTTCTTCACCTGCTTAAACTTCTCTTCTTCATCCATGCAATGCCCACTTCTCTCTTTCTTCTTCAAAACTGTTATGTTTGAATTTAGTGTTGTGTTGTTGGGTAGTCTTGGGTAGGAAGGAAGTATGATCATGGGGTCTCTCAACATCTACCCAGCTTCAAAGACTGAACAAATCCTGTCAAGGTACAGACCCATTGCACCCAAGCCTCAGCTCCCACTGCCGAATCCGTCACAAGATGACCCATCAGTGCCTGAAAACACCCAACAATCCTTTTTCAGGAACCTCTCTACCCTTCAAACCAGGCCTTCTAGAGCTAGAAAAAGAGGGCGGTCTTGCATCTCCCCTGCCACCTACAAGAGGGCAAAGATCAATCAGTCGGTGCTTTCTTCCTCCTCTTGTGCAGTTGCTTCTCAGTCTAAAACCAAAAGGAGTGGCCTTTCCTTACAGGGGTTTGGCCGTGGGTTCCCTCAGTGTCCACTACCCAACACTGGGCTCAGTGGGAACTTGTCTAGGCCACTGAATTTGGTTACACTTCCCTTCCTACCATACCCTTCTTCATCAGTCAGTACTGAAGTGGCCAATCCAGTATCTGAAGTGAAGGTGAAGCCCTGTTGTGGTGCAAAGAAAGATAGAGAGATAGTCCTGGATTTGAACTGCGAGGCTCATGAAGCTCCCCATGAAAAGGACTTGTTGCAGGGACTGCATGCACCTGCTTCAGCTGGTTGTGGAGGGCATGTACATGTTATTGCTCCTCACCCAGTGAGGCCAATTGGGTCAAGCATTAGTGTGGGAAGCATCACAGAAGACCACAACAGTTCAAACCAAGGTGGATGCACATTCAAGAAACCTGAAGAGGTTGAGGCAGAGATAGAGTCTGATGTACTGCCAGCAGTGATTTCAGATTCAAACAATAGAGTCAGGTTGGCTAACTCAGCATATAAGGAGATGGTGGGGCAGCCAGAGTGTTTGTGGCTTGACTCTATGGTTAACTGTGGTGGGAGTTTAAGTGGGAGTGCAGGCAAGAGGATCAGTGGAGAGGTTACACTTAACCTCTTGGATTCTCATGTGCCCATTTGCTCAAATGGATTCTCTTGTAGGGTGAGGATAGAGTGGGGTAGGAAGGGAGAGAAAAATTTTGTGAATGCACCTTGTGATGTGGTAAAACTGTCCTGTAAGTCTAAGGACTACCTCTTCACATGGAGGTTCCACACCAGAGAGGCTGCCAAGTTCAATTCCAATGTTGTGTAATGTTGTTTGTTGTGTGTGCATAAATATCATACTGATACACTTGTGCAGCATGTTATTCTATCAGAAATTTAAAATCAAAAAACCTTTGTTCAATTCATGTCTCATGTTTCATAATCTGCTTAGAAACAGTCATGTAGAGAGAAGAACAAACCATATGAAGTGGATTCATTAAAGAAATTTTCATCTCTTGACTTGCTCTAAAGCAACAAAACTAAGATTTGAAGAACTTGAAAAGGGGGAAGATCATTGACTCACCTTCTCAGGCATGAGAGACAGAATATCAATTTCTTCATTAGTACTTGAAGCTGCAATTATCTGCATGCACCTTTGTCTGTCTGCGTGCACAAATTTGACTAAACATGTTGATAACGACAAAAGAAACAGCTATTGCAATCAGCTTCTTAAGTACTGAGGACAAAGTGGATGAGATGAAACGTCAAAACTGGGAAAAAAAGTAAGGAAAGGAAAGAAAAATGGAGGCTGAAAAAGGTCTAACTCAAGTTTATCAGATTTTACAGCAGTAAGTGCTATGTAGAACAAACAAAATCATACTTCATGAAATCCCCCTGTAGTGACGGCAAGCCAATCAGTCAATGATAGCTCAGGATTCATCAGTGTCAATTCTAGGCTTTACAAAAATGACAAATACTCCCTAATTATCCAGGCTTAGAAACTCAAAAGTCTTAATCACGTACACACTGATGTTTACTACCGTCTAAGTCATGACAACTGTCTAAGTCATGGAGAACTTTGAAACAAAGTCATCCTGTGCTCATCCTCATCCACTATTTTTAATCGTTTAAACCACACCTTTTCCTCAATTGAATTTTTAGAAGTGCTATGGCGACCAATCAGATCATTTTCTTTGCATTGGTTCCACATCCATCCTCAATGTAGACCTCTTATGCTTGCCATAAAATACACTCTAATAAAGCTTTTGCATGCTGAAAGTATCTACCAAAAAGCTCTCATGTCTCTATAAAATTGATAGTTTAGAAAAAGAAAATGGTAGAAGAGCTTTTCCTACACTTGCTGAGTTTGCTCATGGTAAAACTAGTTATGCACATTTAGCTTTAAAGGAAAAACACATAGCAATTAGTGACGAATGATATCAAATTATCAATAGAAAGTAAATGGCATCGCGAATTCCTCGATGTGTGATCTAAGCCACCAAAACAATATCTTTTTACCATGGTAAGTGTCAAATGATCGGTAATATCAATCCAAATCGAAAGAAAATAAACATACCTTAGTCAAGATTATCTACGGAATCAAAGTAAAAGCAAATTTGTTCATCATTAAGATAAAGGAGGAAAAACAACACATAGGAACAAAGGATTTATCTCAAGTAGCCATAAAAGATTCCAGAAGTCTGTGTCACAGCAAAAAGAAAAGCAGAAAGAAACAAAGGGTGTCAAGGAAGAGGAGGCTTTAGCGGGGTAAAACACTTCATAGTTCAAATGAAGTCCTACAGTAAGTAGTTTCATCTTAAAAACAAGGTCAGAAGACACATACCGCATATTTGCATCCAAGCCTTTCATCTTCAAATTTGCAGATTCTTCGCTGCTGAAATCAAGTCAGGGTCACTGCCATAGTACCAATAGTGCAAGGTTCACTTTTGGAACTTCAACTCATCAGTGAAATTTTCACTTGTAGTTTTTTGAGAATGTGAGAATACTAAAAAGCAAAAAAGCAAGCAACTTTTCTCCCTGAGTCATAGGGTTGGAGACTTGGAGTGCCCTACTAACTCGAATGGGAATAATCAAGCCTAAGTAGGAGGGGCCAAAATAAAAGTTCGGACAACCAAGATTAATAACCAAAAATAAAAAAAGAAGCAAACAGCTTAAGTTTCTTTGTTTTGTCTAATTAGATAAAAAAAAAGAACTTAAAAGTATAGCTGAATCACAAACTAGATTGATATAAGAGAATACTGAACTATAAAAATAACACCAACAAAGCCTCAATCTCAAATTAGTTGATAGAGTTTTTAAAGGTACGGTCAGTCATCAAGATCTCCACTTGTACCAAAACATTACTGCATATCAAATCGCTTAGTGAAATAAATCAACAAATGAATCATCTGCATTTGATAAAAGAACTATTGAGATATATACAAACCATTCATAATCTAATATCAAATAGAGCCATTTCAATTTTCAAATGCAAGGATCTGTCTACAGGGCAGCATGAACATCCCCAAAAAAATATACCAATGGCTCAACAAAAGGAACAACTGAAGAGAGAGTTGCATGTCGTTATCCCAACCTAGATGAATAGTGAAACTAGTATGATCCCAGAAGGACAGAAAATTCTTCTCATTTATCTAAAGCAAATGACGCATGCAACAGAAAGCTCCAACATGATGATTTTCTTTAATTTATCAAGTGGGAATCTAAATGAAGAAGTCGACTATCTACGATGGCTCAACTACCATATGATTGTTCCATTGCGATTACTAGTAAAGAACATCAATAAATTGACAAATGATTGCGCCAACCATATGGAATCATGGATAGATAAGTTATTGAGGTTGAGGAAACATAATACCAGAGATCAAAATAGAAATTCATTGGTCCCTAGGGGCATTGGTCAAGTGGTAAGTTTCATTCTCTTAACGCATACTAAGGCAGATGTGTTGAATTCGGAACCTACCCACTCTTTACTCCCTTCAATTTCTTCCTTGGATTCCCTGGTGGGAGGCAACTAAGGACCAAGAGGGATTAGTCGAGTCCACCATCAGTCAGTGACGGTGGCTCGGAAGCAAAACAAAAAATAGAGATCATTGAACACAGTAAGTTCTTAACATAATGAAATTATGTAGATAACAGGTCATAACTTCTCTTCTTCCTAATCGGAAACAGTAACCCTAACTTCTTCAACTCATCAAATGCATGTTTTTTCTAGGTTCCGTAAACATCGGTAACCTATCCTACTATTTCTACTCCATTGATGTCATGTTTGGCTGCATTGGCAAAATTCACATTCTTTAACCTAACTGAACGACCAAACCCTAGCTTTTACTAGATCTGAATCAACAATCAACCTAAAAAGCTCGTACAATGTATGAAGAACTCGACAAAGAAAACTAGATCGGCAAAATCTTGACTCCGTTAAAGCAAATCGAAAGAGAAGATCAAAACATTCAGATTTAAATGACAATGCGAGCCCAAAAGAGCCCTAAAATGGAGTTTTTGAATTCAAAATCGATGCAGCATTGTAAATTTTAACCTAACACCAGTTTTGACTACCGTCCTTCGAGGATTTGCAGAAGAATTATCGATCTGGTCCATTGAATCCAATGCAAAACGCTTTGATGATTAGATCGAGAGAGATTAAGCACTTGAGCAGCTCAATTCATTCAAAGTTCAATCAAATCGCAACTCCGCTCCCGCCCTAAAAAGTAACAACGCCTTGCGCGCCCCTTTTTTTTTTTTTTTTTTTTTTATAACTAACAAGTTGAAATCCGTTCTTCCCGTACGGTAAGATTAAGTGTTTAGGGTTTAGGGTTCCTAAACCCTAATTAAGTGTTAATATATTAGTTAAAAATAATTAAACTAATGACAAAAAATTAAAAAAAAAAGTGATAAAAGCAGAAAAAAGAAAATTTATATAAAAAAATATAATTCTAATGAAATTAAATTTGATGAGAAAGAGAAAATGATAAAAAGAGAAAAAAAAGAAAATTTATAGTATAGAAGATTATTTTTTTAAAAAACTATTAATTAAAATTGTGTTATCACAATAAAAGATATATAACAAATTGACATCTTGTAGAATAAACTACAAAAAATGGCGATCATTGATCTAAACAATATATACCAGAGTTCGCCGAATCATTTCTAAAATACTTTTGTTTGCTCCTAAAAAGGAAAATAAATCAGAATCAAAACCCAAAGGTAAAAAATCTTAATATAAAAACATTGAAAATAAAATAGCTATAAAAAGTCAAAACCTATGCTCCCAGGCTATAACTTGTTAGTTGAACAATCGTATAGCAAAAACTCCAGCTTTCAACAAAAATGCTTCCTTCAACCACCAAAATCTCATAAACTAAAAAAATGGAGATCATTGATCTAAACAACACACTAGAGATTGTTGACCAATATATGTCATTTCTAAAATATTTTTGATTGTTCATCGAAAGGAAAAAAAAATCGGAATCAAAACCCAAAGGTAATAATATTTGAATATAAGAAACATAGAAAATAAAATAGTTATGAAAAAATCAAAACCTCTCCTCCACAGTTATGACTTGTTAATCGAATAATCCTATATTATAAACTCCAGCCTTCAACGAAGACGTTCTCTTTAGCTATCAAAACCTCTCATCCCAAGATGCCTAATTGACATTGATGTGAGATGAGATGAATCACGTTTAAGTACACGTAGAGAGAGAGAGAGAGAGAGAGAGAGAGAGATTTGGTGTTGTGAAAAGTGAAAATGTTTTTTTAGTGTTGGGTCATTTTTTTCTCTTTATTATAGATTAATGAAAATTTGGAATATTTTGTGTTGAGACGTTTTTGTTTTTTTTGTTGTTTTTTTATCTTCATTATATAATTAATGGAAATATAGAACTTTTAGTAAAGAAGAGGAAAAATGTTGAATTTGGTGTTATATAATTAATGAGAAGATGGAATGTTTAGTAGAGATGAAGAAAAATGAGAGATTTGGTGTTGTGAAAGCGGAAACGCTTTTTAGTGTTGAGCCATTTTTTCTCTTTGTTATAGGTTAATGAGAATTTGAAAGGTTTCGCATTCGGACGTTTTTGTTTTTAATGTTGGGATGTTTTTTTTTATCTTTATAATATAATTAATGAAAAGATGGAACGTTTAGTAGATAGGATAAAAAGTGTTGAATTTGAAGATATATAATTAATGAGAAAATGAAACGTTTGGTAGAGGAGGAAAAGTGAGAGAGATTTGGTGTTGTGAAAGCGAAAATGTTTTTAAAATTTAAATAATCGTTTCTTATTAAAATTTGAAAAGCCCTTGTAAAGAAATAGTAAAAGATAAATTTGATTATTATCAAATACTAAAAGGTTGACAACGCGACAAAATATTATTGAAAGAAGGTGACTCAAATAGTAAAAGGTTGACGACGTAGTGACATACTATTAGAAAAAGGTGATACGTGGCAACCCAAGATGTTACTTTATTCTCATTAGAGTGAAGTCGATGATGTGGCAAAAGAGTTGATGACGTGGAGCTACGAGAAGGTTGGAAATTGCCACACGGACACCCCAAGGTCTTCCCTTTATATAGAAGTAAAGTTGATAATATGACAAAAGAATTTGATGAAGTGGCGCTACGAAAAGGTTGGAAATTGCCTCATAGACACCCCAAGGTCTTCCCTTTATATATAGAAGACTAAGAACTTCTACTACTACAAACTACTACTATAAAGGAGAAGAGAAGAAATGAGATAGTTGGAATGAGAAGTTTTCATTCAACTTGGTGTATCCATAACATAAATGTGAGCTCTTTATATAGGCCATTACAAGAATGTCAAAAATCATAAGTTACAATTACATGATGTAAATGTGTAACCACTCACACATAGTGGTGGAATACAAATGATTTGAATAGGAAGAGTCATCCACATCCATTTTATTTACAACATTCCACCTTGGATGACACTTGCTAAGAGATTATGTCTTGTTAAAACTTCTACTAAGAAAAACTCTGTGGAAAAAATATAGTAAAAGAAAAAGAGTACACTATTCTCATAAATATTAAGATGGGTATAATATTGTTAAGATTGCCTCATTAAAAACCTTTCTAGGAAAACCCAATGGGATAAAACCATAGCTAAAGGAAAAAGAGTGCACTACACTAATCAATAACTCCCCCTCATGTGAACATGGGTGAAACTTATTCAGTTTCTTTACTTGCAATGTCTTTAAGTTTACGCAAGCCAATACCATATGTAAGCCTTTTAAATGTCGTAGTTGGTAAGGCTTTTGTGAATAAATCAACAAGATTATCGCTCGATCGGATTTGCTTGACATCAATTTCACCATTCTTCTGAAGCTTATGCGCATAAAAGAATTTTGGTGAAATATGTTTTGTTCTGTCCCCTTTTATGAATCCTTCACTTAATTGTGCAATACATGCTGCATTATCTTCATATAATATGGTTGGAAAATCTTTTATTGAAGGCAATCCACATGATTCTTGAATATGTTCAATCATGTTTCTCAACCCAACATATTCACGATTTGCTTCATGAATTGCAAGTATTTCAGAATGATTGGAAGAAGTAGCAACCATAGTTTGTTTTACTGACTTCCATGATACAGTAGTATTACCACAGGTGAATACATATCCCGTTTGAAAACGGGCCTTGTGGGGATTAGATAAAAATTCAGCATCAGCATAACCTTGGAGATTCAATTTTACCCTTCTCGAGTAAAATAAACCCATGTCACTTGTTCCTCGAAGATATCGAAAAACGTGTTTAACACCATTCCAATGTCTTCGAGTTGGTGAAGAGTTATATCTTGCAAGTAGGTTGACAGCAAAAGCAATATCGGGTCTTGTACAATTTACAAGATACATAAGTGCACCAATTGCACTTAAATATGGTACCTCCGGACCAATTAGCTCTTCATCACTTTCATGAGGTCGAAATGGATCCTTATCCACTTCAAGTGATTTGACAACTATTGGAGAGTTCAATGGATGTGCCTTGTCCATATAAAATCTTTTTAATAATTTTTCAATATAATTTGATTGATGGACAAGTACTCCACTTGAAAAATGTTTAATTTGCAAACCAAGACAAAAATCTTGTTTTTCCAAGTTTTTTCATCTCGAATTCCTTTTTCAAGTATTCAGATGTTCTAACAATGTCGTCGTGGTTTCCCATTATATTTAAATCATCAACATATACAACAATAATCTTAAATCCTGTTGATGATCTTTTAATGAAGACACATGGGTAAAGCGGATTATTTACATATCCTTCTTTCAGTAAATAATCACTAAGACGTTTGTACCACATTCGTCCAGATTGTTTCAACCTGTACAAAGACCTTTGCAATTTTATAGATTGCATATTATGAGGTTTTGATTTTATTTCATCGGATATTACAAATCCATCAGGGATTTTCATATATATCTCACTGTTTAAAGATCCGCACAGATATGCTGTAACGACATCCATTAAACGCATATCAAGCCCTTCAAAGACTGCAAGGCTTATCAAGAATCGAAATGTGATTGCATCTATAACAGGAGTATATGTTTCCTCATAATCGATGCTAGGTCTTTGTGAGAAACCTTGAGCTACAAGTCTTGCTTTGTACCTTGTAACTTCATTTTTTTCGTTTCTCTTTCGTACAAATACTCATTTATATCTAACAGGTTTTACGCCATCTGGCGTTTGAACAATTGGTCCAAAAACCTCTCGTTTCCTTAACGAGTTTAGTTTTGCTTGGATAACATCTTGCCATTTTTGCCAATTAGGTCTTTTTTGACATTCGTCCACTGATCATGGTTCTGGATCATCATCATTTTCACATATTTTAAAAGATACATTGAAAACAAATATATCATCATGAACAATTTCATTTCGATCACAAATCTTACCAGAGTTTAAAAAATTTATTGAGATCTCATTACTTTCATCTTTTTCATCTTTTTCTAGAGGAAGTTGTTCCTCATCAGAATCAACTTGTTCTGATCCTTTGAACCAACCGGTCTTCCACGCTTTAAGCGTTTCGTTGGTTCTTGTGCATTTTGTTGCACATAGACATCATTTCTTACAGGAGCATTTACAGCTGGAATATGTGATTTTGTCACTTGTTTTGCATCATTAAATGCATCTGGTAATTGATTTGCAATTTGTTGCAAATGAATGATTTTTTGAACTTCAAGTTCACACTGATTTGTTCGTGGATCATAATGTGATAAAGTTGATGCATTCCAAGCAATTTCACGCTATTCCTTTTGAATTGACTTCTTATCTCCCCCTAATGGTGGGAAAATTGCTTCGTCAAAGTGACAATCAGCAAAACGTGCACTAAATAAATCCCCTGTTAAGGGTTCAAGGTATCTTATAATGGACGATGAGTTAAATCCATCATAAATCCCAAGTTTTCGTTGTGGACTCATCTTAGTTCTATTGGGAGGTAGTATAGGAACATACACTGCACAACAAAAAATTCTTAAGTGTGAACTATTTGGTTGTTGACCTAAAATGAGTTGCATGGGAGAATGTTCATGGTATGCAGTAGGCCTATAACGAATGATATATGCTGCATGAAGGACTGCATGTCCCTAAACTGAAGTTGATAACTTAGTTCTCATGATTAAAGGTCCGGCAATTAATTGAATGCGTTTGATCGAGATTCTGCCAAACCATTTTGGGTATGCACATGTGGAACAGAATGTTCAATGGTAATTCCTATAGACATGCAATAATTTTTAAATGCTTGAGATTGAAATTCTTCGGTATTATCAAGACGGATGGTCTTGATTGGGTTGTCAGAGAATTGTGCTCTTAACTTAATGATTTGCGCTAAAAGTCTAGCAAATACAACATTGCGGGTCGAAAGCAAACAAACATATGACCACCTAGTTGAAGCATCTATCAAAACAATGAAATATCTAAATGGTCCACAGT
Organism: Stephania japonica; assembly: GCA_039657345.1. Lineage (NCBI taxonomy): Eukaryota > Viridiplantae > Streptophyta > Magnoliopsida > Ranunculales > Menispermaceae > Stephania > Stephania japonica. Next base: position 6,796,310 of record CM077559.1, on the reverse strand, counting down.
AAAGATGAATAGGTCCACATATGTCTCTCTGAATGCGTTCTAAGAAAACTGGGGATTCCACAATAATTTTACTTGGGGATGATTTAACTATCAATTTACCTTGAGAACAACTAGCACAATTATAATCACTAGCTGGAAATATTTTGTGACTCATTAAAGGATGTTCATGCGAATTATTAATTATTCTTCGCATCATTAATGATCTTGGATGACCAAGCCGGTCATGCCATAAAATGAATGTCTTTGGATCATTAATTTTCTTATTTAAGACTACATTCATTTCGATATGCCTTGTATAAGTAAAATATAATCTAGAGGATAAAGTTGAAAAATTTTCTAACACTTCTTTTTTCCCATTTGAAACCAATGTGACAGAAAAATTCTCTATTATTTTCGTTCATGGTTTCAATGTGATATCCATTTTGTCGAATATCTTTAAAGCTGAGTAAATTTTTTTCTGGATTTTTCAGAGTATAAGACATTGTCAACATGAATTGTTGTTGCCCTAGGCAACATAATATTTGCTCGTCCAGAGCCATTAATCAATTTGGAGATGCCAGATATTGTTTGAACATTAGCCTCAGCTAAGTTCAAATTGAAAAAATATTCTTTGTTTTTAAGGATTGTGTGCGTTGTAGCACAATCGGCAAGACATATATCGCTCTTATTTGATTCATGATTTGAACACATGATTTGTTGATCCATCTAGACAAATAATGTTTGGCAAATTAGAAAAAGAGTCATATTTCATTCATAATAAGAAACTAGTACATATAACTAAGAAGCATAACAAAAATCAGTACATAGAATTATTTAAAATCGTTACATATGATCATTAAAAATATCGAGATTAGTGTTTGGATCATCATGAAAATTTGGGGCATCCATATAATTGATGTCCGACGAGCCATCTCCGACAGTGAAGTTCATCTCAACTGTTTTGCCTTTCTCCTTTAAAGAGGCTTGATAAAGATCAATAAAATGCTTAGGCGTGCGGCATACATGAGCCCAGTAGTTTTTTAGAACACATCTGTGACATAGTTGGTCACGATTACGAGCATGCTCATTTTCAGCAATATTTTTCCCCTTATTCTGAACGGCATCATTCTTATTCCATTTATTTTGGAACTTATTGCCACAAAATTTAGAATAGGGCTTGCCATGATCTTTGCTAATTGATCCTTACCCATTTTCACGTCCGTGGTTTTTCTTTCCATGCCCTTTTTATGGTCATTGTAGGATGCTGCATTTGCTTCATTAATTGAAGCGGAACCAGTTGGACGGGAGTTGTGGTTCTTCAATAGAAGCTCGTTATTTTGTTCAGCCACCATGAGACAAGAAATTAATTCTGAGTACTTTTTAAATTGGTGCGCTCGATATTGTTGTTGCAACAACAGATTCGAGGCATGAAAAATACTGAATATTTTTTCCATCATTGCCTCATCAGATATATTTTCTCCACAAAGCCTCAAACGAGAGGTAATATTAAACATAGTGGAGTTATACTCACTGACTGTTTTGAAATCTTGCAGCCTAAGATTCAGCCAGTCGTTTTGAGCTTTTGGAAATATTACTGTCTTTTGGTGATCATATCGCTCTTTCAAGCTTAACCACAAGCTGAGAGGATCTTTTATAGTGAGATACTCACTTTTCAAGCCTTCATGGAGATGATGGCGAAAGAATATCAGTGCTTTCGCACGGCCTTGCATTGATGTTTCATTTCCTTCTATAATAGTTTCTTCTAAGTCTTTAGCTTAGAGATGTATCTCGGCATCCAGTTGCCATGGCAAATAATTATTTCCAGTGATATCAAGAGCAATAAATTCAAGTTTTTGAAGGTTTGCCATAGTCTGAAAATATTTCAAAAAATTGAGTAAATAATTTTTCTTTTTTATAAAAAAAATAAATAATATCCGATTAAATATATGTTCACAACTTGATTATTAAAATGCAAAATGTACTACTTGTATAAATTGGTGGGACAAACTCTAGGTTGGGTGGTGAGATGAAGTCTACTTAAAAACCATGCCTCCTTGAACGGGATAACCCGTTTCCCTTTCAATGTTTAGCTTTACCGGGGACAAGGCTTACCCACTATCAACCCAAACTCATAACACTATTTGCAATATAAAAAAAAATCAAGAATGGAGCATAATTAATCGTTTGTAGTATAGCGAGAAAACTAGTTATGTCACATATTGACTTTTGATTTCTGATGTAGAAGATCATACAAAACGCAACTACGGAGCATACTTTCGCAATCGGTGACATTATAATGCATATTATATGAATAAAGTATGTATATAAAAGTGAAGCAACCAAAATAATTTAGAAATAAACCAAACTCATAAAAGTTATACCTTTCTAGCTTTGTCTCCTTAACAAGCCTTCTTGAATTTCAAGATCTCCTTAATGCTAGAGCAAGCTCGTGCTGATAACGTGTTGTGAATTGAATTGAGACTTGCTAAGAACTAGAGAATGAAATAGAAGACTAAGAACTTCTACTACTACAAACTACTACTACAAAGGAGAAGAGAAGAAATGAGATAGTTGGAATGAGAAGTTTTCATTCAACTTGGTGTATCCATTACATAGATGTGAGCTCTTTATATAGGCCATTACAAGAATGTCAAATATCATAAGTTACAATTACATGATGTAAATGTGTAACCACTCACACATAGTGGTGGAATACAAATGGTTTGAATAGGAAGAGTCATCCACATCTATTTTATTTACAATATATATATATATATATATAGATTTTTTTTGGTAGGATTTTAAGTAATTTTTTTTGGGTGAACTTTTGTTTTTCTTAAAGAATATTTTTAGGTAGTATTAAAAGAGTATTTTTCATCTAAATATTTTTAAAACAATATAATACATATTTTTTCAAATATTTTTATGACTGAAGTTAATTATCAAAATTAATATGAATAAATAAGAAAAAGAATGCAAATAAAAAATAAAGTTTTAGAGTTGAAAACGATGCAAGATCAAATAGTGTTTAATGTGATATGTACATCATTTTTTTTATCCCAAATTACTCTTGATTTGAGCAACAAGAAAAAATTACTCTTATTATTTCAACGAAAACCAACTCTTAAAAACTATATGAAATATAGTGTGAACTGAACATACCACCTGTGAACTTTTTTTATAATTCACTCTTGAATAATAAATAATCAACAATAGGTGTGAGGTTTTACTAAAGACCTCGGTTACGACATTCGAACTGTTATTGTTGGAGAGTAAAATAAAATGTTATGATGAAATACTTGAGACCATTTAAATTTTTGTCAGGCTGTTTTCAAAAACAAAAAAATTTGTCAAGCTCCAAGCTTATGCATCTTAAGGTGCATACATAGTCTTAATCAACTATTTCCCACTAATTAAAGTAGAACTTCTATTGTTTAAGATCATAAACAAGGTTGCTCTAAGAAAATACTGCATATAAACAAGGTGGAAGGCCTGGAGGCCGGCACTGCTGCAATGGAAAATATTCGCTCTCCATGTCTTATTGTGCTCTAAAACGCCAAATGCTCTTAGATTACACCGCGACCATGCACTCTTCGTATTCTCTTCAAACCACACAACTCAATCAAACCAACCAATTAACTTCATCAATTACAATTTCCTCTCGCACAAAACACAGCATCAAACCAATGAACCCAACAAATGATGAAGACCCAGCACTCGCAAAGCTCGAACTTGCCCGCTCGAACCTCAAAACGCTCCTCCAAAACTCACGCAAACTTCAAACAAACCTCTCCGACATGGACCGGAAGCTCACCAAATTCGACCACTCCCTCCTCACCACCTCCCAATCGGTCGCACCACTCCACTCCCTCGCCATCTCCGCCAGAGCCCTCGACGCCAGAGTCAACCGAGCACTCTCCCCTGCTCTCTCCCTCCTCTCCAGCTTCAAACTCGCCGACTCGATCCAACAAAAACTCATCAAAACGTCATCCAAACTGCAGTCCAACAAAGACCCGGATCAGAAACTGGGTCATCTCATCAAGTATGTGGATTATGTGGACAGGCTGAACGGCGCGATCGACTCGATTGGTCGAGAGTGTGAGCCGGCGATACAGAAGCTTCAAGAGGTGGTGGAGTTCTTGGGAAGGACTAAGGCCACCGATCGCTACCAGACGCTGAGGTTGAGAGAGACGCTTGTGGCGCTGAGAGCTCTGTATAGGGAAGAGATTGACGCGATGCGGTACGAGGGGGTGCTTGATGAGGCGTTGGTCAGCTTGCAAGACGAGTTTGAGAGAGTGTTGGTGAGACTGAAGCATAGAAATGTTGAGGAGATTGTTGGGTTGGAGAGTCTTGGGAGTGAATTGGAGGTTGAATTGCTTAAGAGAATTGCTGAGACTTTGGGTAGGAACGATTGTTTGGATATATGCATTGACATCTATGTTAAGGTAACCACAATGTGATCTAGTTTCTAGATTGCAATTTTATTTATTTATTTGTTTTTTGATAATCAGGGGTGTTTGAATCTCTTTTTTGGCCCTTCCCTACTCTGATTCGACTATTCCTATAAGAGTCAGTTGGACACTCCAACCCCGTAACCCTAAGAGAAACCATCATATTTAAAGTTTGATGATGGCGATCCTATGAACTAATAGTCATCAAACATCTCTCAATAACTTTCCGATCGCAACAATTCCATTTATGCTTTTTTTTTATTTTTTATGAGAAGTGCTAGAATGACAACGGGTATGTCATACCAGAAGTCACAACGGGTTGTCATTTTAGTATTTTCCTTTTTTTTGTCAATTTATGAGCGGATTTTTGTCTAAACAAGGGAGGCACAATGTGAAGAACCTACATTTCGAATTCAAATTAGTTGAGTTAAACATTCATTTTGATATAATTAGAGAAAACCCCAGTTTCATTCCTGCTTTAATTTGCATTTTTTTGATTTGGTTCATGACCTGTTTGTTGTCAAAACAGGGGAGGTACAAGAGAGCTGCAAAGGCACTAATGAGACTAAATCCACAGTACCTCAGAACATACGCCCCAGAAGACATACACGAGATGGAATGGGAGCACTTAGAGACAGCAATAGCACTATGGATTCAACACTTCGAATTGGCTCTAAAAACAGTCTTAGTTTCCGAAAAGAACCTATGCAACCAAGTCTTAGGAGGCCTAATGGACGGCGTGATATGGCCTGAATGTTTCGTCAAGATTGCAGACAAGATCATGGCAGTCTTCTTCCGCTTCGGCGAAGGCGTTGCAAGAAGCAGCAAAGAGCCACAGAAGCTGTTCAAGCTCTTAGACATGTTCGACTCCCTCGAGAAGCTCAAACCCGAGTTCTACCAACTCTTCGAAGGCGAAGCCGGAGCTGATATATGTTCTAGATTCAGAGAACTAGAGAAACTTCTAGTGCATTCATCAAGTAAGGTTTTATGGGAGTTTGGCCTTCAAATTGAATCCAACAACGACGGCCTCCCCCCGCCGCAAGACGGTTCCGTCCCCAAACTAGTCCGCTACGCCATCAACTACCTCAAGTACCTCATCGGCAATTACAGCGCATCAATGGCGAGAATTCTACGAACCGAACAGATATGGAAAGCGGGTGTCCTCGCGGATCCAGAACCCGACGACTACCTCCTCAAGGACGCCATTACTAACGTAATGGAAGCGATCGAGAGGAACACGAATGCGAAGAAAACGCGGTACAAGGACAAAGTACTAGCCCAAATTTTCATAATGAACACTTACTGGTACATCTACATGAGGTCTAGGAACACAGACTTGGGGAGGCTAATGGGTGACAAGTTTTTGAAGAGGAAGTACAAGGTGGTTGCGGAGGAATCGGCCTACATGTATCAGAAGCTGGCGTGGGGGCCGGTGGTGATGATGTTGGACAGTGAGGAGATTGCGAAGCGGCCGGGGGATGGCGAGGGGTCGGGGGCTGTGATCAGGGGGAGAATGGAGGGGTTTATGAAGGGTTTTGATGAGAATGTGAGGAGGCATAGGAGTGGTGGGTATAGGATATGTGATGAGGATTTGAGAGTGCAGATTAGAGAGGCTACTGTGAAGTTTGTGGGGTCTGCTTATGGAGGGTATTTGAGCAAGTACTCGTCGGTTTTGGAAGGTAAGTTTGTGGTTTCGAGTGAGAGGATTTTGGAGTTGTTAGGGGAGGTTTTTGGTGGGGGTGGTGGGGTTGAGGTGGTGGGGGAAGATGGGAATTTGAGTGGGTTTGGAGGGACTAGTGAGAGATCAAATAGTGAGAATGAGTGAACCAAGGTTGGATCAATTGCTTTTTTTTTTTTTTTTTTTGATAACGGGAAGTCACACTCGAAGTCATATCGGGCTCTCAAGTCATCCATGCATGCCCCGAGATGTAGTTATATATAGATCCTGATGAATAACATGCAGATCGAAGCCACGAGATATAGGCTCTTGTGGTCTGATGAGATTTCAAGTGTGACTTCCCTATTGTCATTTTAGTATTTTTCTGTGAAATATTCCTTATGTAATTAGACTTTCAAAATGTTAAACAAGAAGATTACGTGGATCGAAACTCTTTAGTTCCATTTAATTTACTGCAACGAGTCATATGTTTGATCCATTATACAACTTTCGGTATGGTGTCATTGTAAGAACATCATTTTGCATTACTTGTCAATTTATTGCAACTTCTCTTTTATAGTTAAACTATTTTATTACATAAATAAATATCAAATCACTCCATAGCTCTTACAATTAGATTCAATAATAATTACTAGGGATGCAGGTGGGGGCGGAGAATCCTTATTATTCCTCTTAGGGATCAGCCCCGATGAGACGGAGATTCCCAGCCAACTATTCCCCATGGAACAGGAGATGAGGGAGATTTCACCCCCACTATGCGGGGCGAAGTGGTATTACTCTTCACCCTGTGGGGATTTCTTGCCCCGTCTTAATATGGAGATTCCCGACAGGGATATATAACTAAGTTTATCAACTCTAAACAAATACAACTAAGTTTATTAAGAAAAAACTAATATAACTTGAAATTTATATATAATAATGTAAGTATATTATTTAAAGTATTTAAGTATGTTATTTAAAGTATGTGAAGAAAGAGATTTTAATGATTAAATTTTGTATCTATAATTTATTTAATTTTTTTAGAAATTATATCAAAAAATAGTGGGGGTAGAGAATGAGGGTCAAAAATTTTCCGGTGAAAGATTTTAAGCGGAGAATCTCCGCCCCGTTAAAAGTGGGGATGGAGGGAGATGCATTCCTTGCCTCACCTACATCCCTATAATTACAAACAATCAATTGATTTGAGTGGCAAAAGACTCGTTCCTCTTCAATAAGTTTTACTTCATACTTTCATAGCCTTGTGAATATAACAAGTTATAAATTGCCAATCTTAGCTATATAGTATGGTAACGTGAATTAGTCGGTGTAATTTGCAACATAATGTTAAAAAAAGAATAATCTCATATGAAAAAAAAGAAAGAAACAAGTTTGACAGAAAATTAAAAAAAAAAAAATCATTTCAGATAAAATAAGCAAAAATTTGAAGTCCTCTACTATAGACAATCACTCGAGCAAGCAAAGCCCTCGCTGTCTTTTCTGTTTGTTTACTTCATCCTCCGCTTCGCTATAAGCTCTCTCATAATTCAACTTCATCACTTTCCGTGATTTCGCGAATTCCAGTTGTCGATCGATTGACGATCGTCTCTACGTGTATTGCTTTCTCACGAGTCACGATTGATCTTCGTTGGCGTTCGATTGCACTCTCTCGGACGGTACGAATTTGGAACTCCTACATTCTTTTACTTCTTCAAACGAAATCTAGGGTTTCTTAGTGTTTGTAGGATAGCTGTTATGATATTTGGTGAAATCTTTGATTGTTGTTCAGGCATGGACGAAAGAGCAAACAACAATGAGCATTTTGTTAATCAAATACAGCAATTACAACATGGTACGGAATTTAGGATTCTTTGGAGTTTTACTTTTGCTAATGTTTCTACTTTCGCTTGCGATGATCGAATGCTTTTATCAAAATCATTGTGAAGGCATGGAATTGAGCGGAGTGGAAGAGTTTGATTCATGTAGCCAACCTCGACTAATTTGGGATTGAGGCCTTGTTGTTGTAGACAGAAATTATAATATCAATTATCACGTGGTCAATTCCACAAGTTTTACAACCTTTTATTTGTTATATGATTTTGTGGATTTTTCTATTTTGATAAGAAAGAAACCACAACTTGCCCCTACTGAGGTTCGAACCGCCGGCCTCTTACACAAGTGATGCCATAACTTACCAGTGAGCTACTCACTTGGTTGGTTATATGATTTTGTGGAATGGACATTTAATGTGTCAAAGCGGGTGATAAGTGATAATTATTTTGTTTCAGAGCGCGATGCGCTGCGTAAAGATATTGAAGAATTGTGCTTGCAGCAAGGTGGCTCAGGCTACATCGGCGTAGTTACAAGAATGCATTTTCAAAAGTTTGTTATTCATTTCTTGATTATATCTTGTTTGGTTTTTGTTTCATGTTCTTTAATTTTTGCACACAAATAGTGTCTTGGTAGTTGAACTAAAGCCCTATTAGGACAGCTGTTTTGGAGCAGGAGATTGAGAGTTTGAAAAATAAGTTGGCTGCTTGCACCAGAGATAATTCAAATCTCCAGGAAGAGCTTTCAGAAGTTTATCACATCAAAGTGAGGTTTTGGTATTTTCGTTGATAACAATTTGTTGGTGTTTTCATGTATGGGCATCTTCTCATATCCTCTTTTCGTCTTCAGAGTCAACTGGCAGACTTACACAGTGCAGAAGTCTCAAAGGTAATTGACGGTTTAGTTTTGTGGGTATCAACTATTTTGTTTTTCTGATCATTTAGTCCCTAAACTCTTCAGTCAGGAAAATGAAACTAATTTTTGAAATTATTTTATGTTTTGGCAGAATGAACAAATTGAGAATCAGCTCAAATTTTTTCAAGGTTGTGTTGCTTCTGCATTTGCTGAACGTGATAATGCATTAATAGAGGTTTGATGCTTTGACAAACTATTTGAATCCCCTTTCGATGTTTATACTTCATGAGGTTTTTTATGCATATATTCACTCTTTAAAAAGTTATCTTTAGATGGATGAATGGGTAATGATTTTTTATCTTTCTTTCTTTTGAAGTGTTCATCTTTGCTTAACAGGTTGAGAAGCTTAAGGAAAGAGAGGAAACCATGTCAAGAACCTCGAATGAGAGTGAAGAGAAGTATTTTTCTTGCATCTTAGTATTTCCAATTCTAGTTTAATTGCTGTATGTAAGCTTTTTTAGAAAGGATGAGCTCTATACTTTTTGTTGGTGATGAATATGTATACTTCTTGCATGCAAGTCGTAGCTGTTCCAATGTTTTTGAATTATGACAGTGCAATCTTGTTTATATGACAGGTTTAAGGAACTTTCATCTGATCTTCATGAAGCCAAGGAACTTTGTACTTCATTACAGACTGATATTGTGAAGCTCAAAGAACAGAATACAAATTTCGAAAAGGTAAATAATATTTCTCTCTTCATCAGGTTAATTGAAGACTTTTGTTTAATTTGATGGTCTTCTTTTTTGTGTCTTAATTTCCATTTACTTGATTTTTCTGATTTAACTGCTAATAAATGTATGTATAAACAGCTTAGAAGCTTTCCACGAAAAAAACACAAAATCTTTTTGTGTGTAACCAATATATATTGCAACATTTTGTTGGATATTTTTCATATTACAACTATGAAACAATGCTTTTACTAAGAAGACTCACCTATGGTGATTTCCTACAGCTTACCGTATGTGAAACTAAGAGAAATGTCTCACAGTATAATGTCAGGTCAACGATTTTAAAGCTCATAAGGTGGCAAACTTTAAAATACTAAGTCCCACATGTTATTATAGAAACGGAAAGAAATTCACTAGTCCACTTTAATTTTTGGAAGATTGACTTGTATTTCATTTCTTGTCACGGGGTCTTCTTTGTTCATCACCTGGTCTCTTTTGTTGACTTCACTTAATCTTTTAATTAATGAACTGGTTTATACTTCTTTAATTCTTTTCAGGTTATTACCAAGTTCTATGCCATCCGAAAAAGCCCTCATGAAGTTATCGAGGATGATCTGGACAGTCAATGTGAATGTCTTCTACAAGACGATCCTGAATTGTGGAGTTTTGACAATCATGCCGACCCTTCCACTGCAGATTACATTGTAAGATTATGGAAAGGCAGACATTTCAGTCGTGCTTTAAGATGCTATTGTACTTCTTGCCTTTATTTATTGCATTCTTCAATTAGTGATGTAGAATTAGTTACATTCCAAATTTCCAATCTGATTTTGTTCGTAAAGATGTAGTATCAATGGATCCAACACAAAAGATAAGGGATAGAGAAATGAGCAGGATTTACATCATTGATATATATATCGATGGAATAATTGCATGTCAACATTGATTGGGAACAAAAATAATTTATTGATGAGCACTTTGAAATCCCTACAAATCTCTCTTTTTTCATGAACTTAACTAAACGATTTAATACCAGTCACTGGTTAGAGATTGTGCAGCCAATCCATTTAGTATATCAATTAAAAATGAGGCACTTGATAGTATCCATATATTTCTCGAGTTCTACCAAAAAGCGGGAAAACTTTCAGAGGGGTTTATTTTTGTTAGAAAACAGTGAAGGTTTTCTTTCAAGGAAAATAGATGAGTTAAGGATAAGATACTTGCCCCCTTCATTTTTTCTCTTCCTTTTTTTTCCTTTTCCTTTTCTTTTTCTATGGTGCATTAAATTGAGTGGAATGGAAGAGTTTGATCCATGTAGCTGACATTAACTAATTTGGGATTATGGCTTTGTTGTGGCCGTCATTCTTTTTTTTTTTTTTTTTTTTTTTTTGCTATGGCAACTTAAGACCATGTTTTTGCTGCAGGTTGCATTAGAGCAAGAGTTGCAGACATTGAGAAACCATGTGGATAATCTTCAAAGCAAATTTCGGATGGTGTGAAAAGTTCATTGAATTTGCTTTCTTTTGACATTATCCGTTTTTCTTTTTGTGTTTTTACTTCTTAGGCTAAATCTACTAATTGGTTATAGGGATTGGAGATTGAACACCATTTGAAGAAGAAAGTCAAGAAATTGGAGAAGAGGGAGGTGAGCTGGCATTTGCTTAGAAATTAATTGTACTTTTTGTTGGTTATTCATTTTCTTCTCTCTTTTGGACTTCTATCCAGATTCTTTTGCACAACTTGGTTAAGATTGGGATATCAAAGTTGCGCGATTTTCATACTGAGCACCGAGTTGAAGTCGTTGGTTTGTTTGAGCAAGAGAAGGCCCAATTCAAATCAATGCTTGATGTAATAGGAGAAAGAGTAAAACAGTTAGATGAGAAAAGGTTATATGCTTGTGAGCTCCTGCAGACAGGTGTGAAGGTTGATGATATTGAATGTCGAGATGTTCACATAGCCACGGATTCCAATTCTGGTGCAGTGCTAGAGGTATGTTGGTACCAAAAGACATGACTTTCTGAATTTGTTAGTTTGACTCATGATTTCATAATTCTTGGACTTTAATTTGGTTGGACTCAAATAAAGATGCATTTTGTCCTAAAGTTTTTAATAGAATTGTGGTCTAAAATTGTCTAAAAATCTGTTCCACTTTCTTGGTCAAAATTTCGCATGTGTTTCAATGGTTGCATGATCAATAAGATTCTAAAACAAAAGGTGGAGAGCTTAGTTTTCTGTTGCTCTACTGCCACTGAAGCTTTGGGTAAATCAAATCGGATCTCAATTTGTTGGTTTCAACATAGTATCACTACTCAGTAGTGAACTACTTAATTTTTTATTTGAGGAATATAGTCTGATTCCCTCAGCTTGGATCTCAACCATTATTTACTTCTAATGTTGAATAATTGTGTGTTTCGGCCCAGGAAAAAGCTCCTGCTTCACCAAAAATTATTGCTGGAGAATATGATGCCTCTGATTCCCTCGCACAAGCGTTGCGTGAGAAGGTCACATCCTCTTTGAGACCTCTTTGTTTTATTTTATTTTTTATTTTTTTTGTTTATATTGTTGACGTCTCTTTGTAAATGCATATGGTTGGTGTGATACTGAATGACCGTCATCATAACCTGGTCAGGTTGCTGCATTGTTGCTTTTATCACAGCAGGAAGAGAGACATTTATTAGACAGGAATTTAAATGTAGCGCTTCAGAAAAAGATCGAGGAGTTGCAAAGAAATTTGCGGCAGGTACTTTCTGGGACATCTTCATTTAATGCATTTAATTACGTCATCAATTACATTAAGTTTGAGTGGAGTAATTCATCCATGTAGCCGACTCCTACTAATTTGGGACCAAGGTTTTGTTGTTGTTGTGGGAACTCAGAACTGCGACATGCCAATGCCTTTTTGGATTCAAACCAATAAGGTATAGCCCTTTGGATAATGAGCTGAGGAGAGGTACTCTAAAGTCTTGTTCTTGGTCTCTTCTCCTATCTATTTCTTTGTGCCAAAACATTTGAGTTTATCTGATTAGGAGAGTTGCGGCTACCTATGACACCAGCACTCTCAACAAGTTTATCTCATGTAGTAATTAACTTATTGTTGAATCCTAGATCTTCATAAAATGCATGTGAGGATTTTTATTTTTATTTTTTTTGAAACCCAATCTATCCAAGATGTGCCTTTTGCATGCCTCATATGTCGGCTTTTTCTCTTATTTTTTAATGCTTCAACGATGTATAATGTATTGTAGTTCCTAATTTTAATATAAATGTGGATCTGTTGGCTGAACAGGTGACAAATGAGAAGGTGAAGGCTCTTATGGAGCTGGCACGACTTAGGTATGTCTGTGTGTCAACTCTTTGCTTGGAAAATATGCATGTTGTGGTTCTTCAGTTGTAGTAATGAATGGTATTATCTTTTTGCTTTTGTTATTTGTTGTTTCTATTATGAGTGTATCCAGTGTGTGTTCAGCTGAAAGAGTTGTTTTGAAACATCGTGGGCATATTAATGTTACTTGTTTTACCATTATCTGTCCAACTCATTCAGTTTCGTAAATATGTACTTGCAATGCAGTCAGTCCCTGTTCTTTAACCTATAATTGGCTAATTCCTTCCCTTTTACACGTGTTTAAGTGGCTCCTCTTCCTCTCTAGATTGAGAGATTTGCTATCAATTGGGTGCTACACCCTCAACCCAACTTTTTGTGGTAAATATTTTCTTTGATTTCTTTTAATAATCTTTAATAGGTGCTTATTATTTCTCTGGATCCTGTCATTGGGTATTCCACCTCTTTTTTGTTATATGTGCATGGTTCCGTCTTGGATATTAAGAAATAAATATGGCAAATATATTAATATCATTCGTCCATGCTTCTGCAATTGTCAGTTCCATATCGAACATTTTTGCTTCATTTCTAAAATAGTATTTTACCATTTTACCATTTTTTTCCCTCTTTATCTCAAATCATTGAGATAGTTGCAAATGTATGTACAATCATGCAGAAGCATTGTCCATGGGATGAAACATAGAACTTCTCTGGATGAAAAAGGTGAGAAAAGCAATCCTGCCGTTGAAAGAGGAGGGAAATTGAAAAGCTTGCTGAAGAAAACACGTCTTAGCAATTTAATAAGCAGTCTAGATACCAGCGGGAATGAGGACCATGCTCATCGCATTAATTGTGACGATGATGGTACCAGCATAAAGTTCAAGTACCCTGTAGATTTTGTGAGGTGAGTACATAAGTTATGATGCTGGAAATATTGCTGAGTCTTTTTAGAATATCGTGATTGGATTCCTTATATTACCTCTTCTTGTTGGAAAACTTCTAATAATTTTAATTGCTTTTATAATGTGATTATGGATTCTTCTCAGATGGTAAATAGTATTCAACTGAATTTCCCTAACTTATAAGTAATTGACCCTGATTTTATTTAAGTCCGTGACTTTCTTAAAATGTTAATGCCATTTTCAAGGCTATCTTTAGATTTCATAAGACTTAGATGACTTTGGAGATGATCACCTGATCAGTAAAGATTACCTTATTTGAAGTCTTTTAATCTTTGATTTGGTCCACTTCTATATATTCTTTCTTCTTGCAGGCTAAGGATCGAAAATGCAACATTTAAAGAAAGTATAGAAAGCTTGGAACATTTGACTACCACTATTCACAGACTCCGCCTTTCTCTTATGAAGGTTATTCTTCTACCCTATGGTTGATTTCAGATTTTCTATCCCTAACTGCCTGTATTGGTATTGGTTATTTTCTTCTCTCACCATGAGATCGTTCAGCTCTTAAATAGGAATCAACCTTTTTTTGTTTTGAATGTTGTTTTGTCAAATTACCCCATGTCTGCCTTGGAATCAGAGCCGTGACTTTCTAGTTGAAATTTGCACTAATAATTTATGAGTCGCACTGAGGGCACCCTGCTGATTAGGACACCCCAACAATTTATCAGGGCACCCCAGTACTTTTACCAAAATACCCTTTTCATTTGAAGTGCGAGCACCCCACCACCAAATCGAATGAAACCCTTTTTTTCTCTCTTCCATCATGACATCAAGGCCTCAATACACCAAATCCCCTCACTTTTTTGCTTGTTTAAGGTAAATTTGTTGTTTTTATGGTCGGGCGATGTGTTTAACTTCAATCTCGTAGTGTTCGGTTACACAGGGCCGTGATCTGTCTTTTGGTCTCAAACATCCATTGCCGATACCATTGTGTAAGTGTCGATTAATATCAACCGACACCTAAGTGAGAAAGACCCTTAGACCATGTGGTTGTGTATCACCAAGACTACTAGTTTTGGTCTCGGTGACTTGTTACCGAGACATTAAGTTATGTCTCGGTTGCTTCCAACCGAAGTGTAATAAAAAGCTACGTTTGGGATTAAACTCGGTTGGTAATAACCGACACCTTTTGTTAGTTATCGGTTATAGGGTACCAAGACTCTATAACATGTCTCGGTCATGTGTGATCGATAAATTCGCGTCCATGGTTCACTTTCGAAAATGGAAAAAAAAACTTACAAAAACCATAAAAACTAACTTGTCGTGTGCAACGTCTGTCTCTCACTCATTTTCTTCAACCATTAGACTCTAAAAATACTTAAAACTCGTCGAATCTCCGGGCGGCGACGGATCGACAAATGCGATTGACAAGGGCTAGTGCACACTCTTTGATTGACAAACGCGATGTCCGGCCCACGATGGATCGACTTGACTTTGTAAAAAAACCGAGTTTTCAAAAGTGGGATGCCCTGAGAGGGCATTTGAATGGGCATGTGAATTGTTGGGTTGTACGAGGGCATTTTTGTCAATTGGTTATAAAACCAGTTTTAATTAAAAATGGCGGGATGCCCTTAGCATGACTCTAATTTATTTGAAAGATTCTAAAATTATTTTCATGTTCATGCCACAATATGAATTTTCATGCCATCTATTCGATTAATTTATCTCATTTCTGGATGAAACGGGACATGCCTCTGTAATATTGTCACAAGTTTTCTATGTGTATCGCTGGATGTTTTATTATAATCAAAAGTTCAGTTTCGTTCGTGGCTGATTTATGTAGTTGATGTTGTATAGGGATAAAGCTTTTCAAATTCAGTCGATAACTAGTTGATTGATTGGCATAAGCTTGGTTATGAACACCTTCATATCTGAACTTTTTCTGGCATTTGGTTTCCTTGTCCCAATCTGTCAAAAGTTTATTATTGATTTTGAACGAATAAGGGCGACTGGTTTTTTGCTTTTACCAGCAAGTCCATAATCTCTTTTTCTAAAATTCATTTTTAGGCAAGAGACGCTGAAGCATCGCCAGATGGAGTTGGCAGCATAACTGAAGCTCTTGAAGAGGTTATTGATGAAGCGAAGCTTGTAAAGACGGCTCTCGGGAGTTCACTCCCTGTAAGCTGGTCAGCGGAGGCAGAATCTGGACTCTTTAATGAAAGCCTTATTAATGAGATGATCGATGATTGTGGAGACTCAGGTAGCGAGAAACTTGACTCAGTGACTGCCGCTGGATTTGAGATGGTGGAGCTCGTTAAGCTGGCAGCTCAAATCCTAAAAGAGAGAATAACTGAAGAAGATACCGGCGATGCTAGCTAAAAAGTGAACCGCCCCAAGCTGTCTTGTGTAGCCATGAGAGGTACGTGGATGCTACTTGTATATATATGTTGCAACTACAAATTTTTGTCCTTGAAATGTTAATCTCCTTTGAGAGCTCACGTCTTTGCTGTGCAGATGGTGTCACCATTCACCAAGCCATTGTGTGTAATTGCATATGTAGTTAAGTGACTATCAAGCCTAAGGCTTCGTTTGGTTTATTTTTGCCAACTTATAGAGAAGTTTTCTAAGTGCATGCAGACAACTCCGGGCATCAATTGATACTATTTCTACCATTTCTTGCCTTTTTTTTTTTTTTTTTTTTTTTTTTTTTTTTTTGAAAACAACTAAGCCTTGCTTTAGTTCTTTTTTTTTGGTAGGATTTTCTCTCTTTTTTGGTTTTCACTTTAATAGTATATTAATAATAATATGTTTAGCATTTTAAATTAAAAATGTATTTTACCCTTTTTACCCTTGACTTGTAATGCGTTGGTTTATACTTTATATAAATATGACAAGTACAAAACTTTAAGAGACTTATCCGATTGTTTCACAAAAAGATAAGACTTGAAAGGTTTGAGTGCTAAGAAACAATCAAGGTCGAGTTAGGGTAGCAAGAAGAGGTTGTAAACCCTCTTATGCTCCTCCTCTACGGCATGATTCTTACCTCTCACATTATCAAATCTTTATCTCTAGCTTCCAATTCAGCAGCTTCAACAAAATACCTAGTCGACCCAAACTCAACTTCCGTATCAAGAAAACTCACTGGGCCCCTTTTTGACGAAAAATTCAACAAAAGAATTGGTTTCTTGATGACCACGTAAGTTGTACTAGTTTTTTTTGTTTTTTTTTTAATTGACTTAAGTCGTATTCATGAACACCAATGCATGCAAGAATTCTCTTTATCTTCTACTGCTATCTAATCTTTTCCAGACATAATCTTCTTATTGTGACGTTAATAAGTGATTGAGAATGAAAGGAAGAAAAAGAAAAGGTCAAAAGACACAACAAGATGGCTAGTTAGGAGTAGGGGTGTACACGGGTCGACAGATCCAATTCAATTCGATTCAATTATTGAGAATCGGATCAAATCTTATAACCAGTTGGATCGGATTTAATTACAAAAATGTTAATCCGCACGGATCAGATCGATTTACAGATTATGCATGTACAATTCACATATTCAATCCAGTTTGATCCGCAACATTATATACATGTAGATTTAGCCTTATAGATACATCTAGTTATCAATGATTATTTTGTATACTTATGTTTGATCTTCTTTTTAGTTTTTCTTTTTTTACTTCAATGGAAATTGAACCACGATCTACTGAGGTCTTGCCTTTTTGACAAATGATGTCTTTACCATCTTTTTTGTTGTGTTGCTTAGTTTATGAACTCCTACATACTTTTAGTTTTTTAGTCCAATTTTTTTTTATTTGGTCATATAATTTTTATATTAAGTTGAATCAATTCTAATTGGCAAAACATAGTTCTTGGTCCTTGAACTTTGAGTCTTTTATATTTTTGGTTCCTAAACTTTCATTAGTATACATTTGATCTCTGAACTTTCATTGTTGTACATTTGGTCTCTGAACTTTTGAGTTTTGTATGTTTTTGGTCCCTGAACTTTGAATTTTTTTTATGTTTTTAGGGGAATTTTTTTTTTGGGGCTTTGGTTTAGTAATATAAACCATTTTACTCTTCTAGGCTAGTCACAAGGCACTTTTGTTGCCCACGTCGATGGAATTTAACACTTTAAATGGTGGAATGACTAAAAGTAGATTTTTACGAAAGTTCAAAAATCAAATGTACAGTAATAAAAGTTCAGGGACCAAATGCATAAAAAAACACAAAGTTCAAAGACCAAATAATGAGTTTTGTCAATCTAATTTGTGGTACAGTTATGCACTTTGTTTTATGTTGTTTAATGATTATGGAATTGTTCTTAACTAATGTGCATATTCTTAAGTATGAGATAATTATACGATGGCAATCCACGAACTTGATTTGATCCAATGCACATTTTATTAATTGGATCAAACCAGATTGAAAAGTTAAATGAGTTGGCTCGCAACAATTAAATCGAGTAGGAGTTGACTTTAAATGGATCATATTCGGTCTGTGTACACCCCTAGCTGGGGCTAGTTGGGGGTGACAAAATTGATTGGCGTGTCCACTAATCCATGTGTAAGGCATGTCATAGTTACAAACCATTATTTTACTCTATGGTTGAGAGTGGGACTTACTAATTATTCATCTGTACATTTTGAGTTTATAGGTAAAATCTTTTAATTTTTAGAGACATCCCTAGTGAGATAGGATGCTTCTTTTTTCTTTTTCTTTTTTTTTAAATGACTATGGGTGTTAAACTGCTTCACCCCCTCTCGGTTTCAAAACCTGTTTCATCTCCTCTTAATTAAGGCACGACTAATCTTATAGAGGTTAGAAATGTGCTCTTACCACTAACTTAGAAGTCGAAGAAAAATGGTGCAATCATCGTGAACTGAATCTATCACCTAATCAAAGTACTAAAGCTCAATTCATAGCCACTTCACATCTCTTGGGGGCAATACGGTGCCTCTTTTGAAATAATAAGAAAGTAATCTTAAATAATTCACCAGAGAAGCTTAGACAAACATATAAAAAGAAAATGACCAACATATGAAACTACTCGTCTTATGGAGCCCCGCACCAACTTAGAGTATGTAAATTAGTTGATGCAAATGTCTAATCTGATGCCACCAAAAAATGGCTACACATGTGACGAACAATATTGTAGTGTTGTGAATTACTTATACCTCACTTACGAGATGGTTTGAACAATTAAGATTTGAATCCAAAACTTCTTACATGCCAAAACTAACAGTTAGTAAGTTCCACTAAAATATATTTGGTGAGATGGTAACCACATTCCTTACTGAAAGGCAAGATTTCGAGGTGGGTTCTTAGTTGACTCCCACTAAAGTCAAAAAAAAAAAAAAAATTATCTCCCAAAACTAGGAAGATGGAACACAAATAATATGTTAACACATCCTTCACATATCATATCCTTGTTAATTTATTTCTCTTCCCAAAGTCTGCATCTCCTTCATCTCTCGATCCCAATTCCCAACCAACCACAGCATACCACGCCACAGCAAAAATGGCGAATTCAGTGATTCTCCAAGAAGACCCCATCTCGAACCCCCCTCCTCACTTGACATTCGCAGACTTCCCAGAAGACGTCCAGCTCTGCGCCCTCTCCTTCCTGACCCCCTCCGAGATCACCTCCTTCTCCTGCACTTCCAAACACTACGCCTCCCTCTGCCGCAACGACGCCAAGCTCTGGTTCTCCATGTGCCACCGCAGATGGGGCTCCAACACCCAGATCACTAGATGGGGAAAAGGGGGCATCCAATTCAAGTTCCTCTACAACATCCTCAATCGCTGGGAGAATCTCATCGGCTTCTGGCGCCGCAGCGGCCACGCCACCGCCGCGGCATCGCCTTCTCCTCCTCCTCTGGTATTCTTTGAATGGGGCGCTTCCTTCATCACCGGATCCAAGGTCTCGCCCTCCAAAATGGGTACTTATGAGGTGATCAAGAAGCCCTTCATTTGGATGAGCGTGTCATCAAAAGGGGAACTTGTGAGTTTCATTGATCCGGAATGTCAGTTTGGGTTAATTAGGGATTTTGTTGAAGTTGCTGAATTGGGTGGCGTTGTTAGGGATTCGGATTTGATTCCTGTAACTATTAGTTTTATGGGTAAGAATCATTTCGTGGTGGAGGAGAATAAGAGCCTTTTGAGTTCATGTTCACCTGAAGAGAAGTTCTTCAGAAAAAGTTCTAATCTCGGAAATGGGGAAGATGATTTGGGGGGTGAGGAGGGGATTGGGATTGAGGGTACTTCTCCGGGGAGCTTATCGGGCTCGCTGCGATCGGAGATTTATCAGTATTTTGCGAATAGGAGGAGCCCGGGTGGCGATAGGGCGTCGAGGAGGCAGAGGAGGAAGGAGAGGGAAAGGCTGGGGAGGCAAAAGTGGGAGCCTGAGCATTTTGTGAAGATTGTCAATTGTGCTCCAACGGATTCTCGGCCTCTGCAGGGGCTCTGGAAGGTTGATTGTCTTTGCTCCATCTTGTTACTATTTGTTATTCTTCAGCATTGTTTGGAATTTGGCGTGTTGAGTTTTTCGCTGTGCTCATTGATGATTAATGCGAATGGAGATTTTTATTATCTAAATGTCATGCATTGGAAGAGCCTTCTCCTTGCATATATCTTGTTCTTCAATATCCTTATGGCATTTGAGTTTACATTTTTTTTGTTGTATAGCTTGTGCTGTTCCATTGATTTTTTTTTTCCATCTGCCGCTCGGGGTGGACGCTGTGATTCTAGGACATCTCTTGATTTTGAAGCTAGTTATAACTTACGCTGTTTCACGTGGAAAGGAAAAAAATTTAGTACAATACAATAATCATCCTGATTATGTTTCCATTGTTTATATGCAATTTCTGATATTGACATATATAGCAGGTAGGCAGTTAATTTTTTTTTTCCTTAAGTATTTCTGGCGCATTTTTGGATGAAGGCGAAGTCTCCAATTTGTAATGATGATGGTAGGTTTTTTGACAATTATACAGTTATATGTGTCTCTTGCTTCCATATCCAGGGTATATGCGAAGACATGAGCTTGGATTTTTATCTTGTGGTGTATGATGGAATTGGTGGAATTGCTTGCCGAAGAGTTGGTGATTCATCAGAACCTTTCTCTGGTTATTTGCCAGTGTTTTGGACTTCAAACACTACATCTTCTGAGTTTCCATCTTCATGTGAAGAGGAAGACATATATGAGAGTCGGATACATCTGAGGCCGCCTGCAACAGAGGAAAACATGGAAGGGTATCCAATACATGCAGAAAATCAAGTGGTTTTGCGCATTATGAAAATCAATTCAAGTTATGATCTGGTGATTCTAGACTTCAAGGACTCTGCCGTTAATCCTAGACTCGTGGAGGGCAGGATTTGGCAATATGTAGATGGGACCTTCGGTTTCGGGTTTCTTAGGAACAATTATATCATAGACTTGAAGCATATGGCTAGAGATGGCTGTCTTCTTGATGCAGTGGAAAATTGTTGCAATGAAGGCCCCCAGTGATCGAGTCTCTTTTGTACAGAACATCTTCTAGCATACAAAATGAAATTGTTCCCATCAATTATGGTAACATTGTATGTCATATCAGTTATTTTTTAGTCTCAATAGAAAACTGCTTTTTTATTCAGTGGTATATCATTGTTATTGACACTCTTTAGTGACTGAATCACATTGTACAGAACATGCAATTGTGTTTTCGTCAATGCATGTAACATTGTATGTGATCTTAATAAATCACTCTTTTAGGCACAGTGCTGATTTGTTAATCTGGAAGCTTGTCATTCTTATTTTGTTGTGATTAAGGGTGTCAAATATCTATGACAGTGTTTTGGTTTTTCTTGTGAATATATATAATGTTCAGATTAAGTACTGATGAATGGAGTGATTCTTTTTTTAGGTTGTTTTGCCTTATTTATATCACTATTGCCTAATTATTTTTTGAAGATTCTGACTTAAGATAAGAGCTTATATTGTTGATGAGTCATTGGTGATAACGAGTGAGGTAGAGAACCAGAATGCCTTGAACAAGATGCAACTACCGTCGAAGGAGAGACTGGAAGTAAAACAACTCTTGGGCCTGTTCTAAGGTATTTCTCTTTGCAGTCATTGATGCTTGAATAAGAATGAAGGGGCTTTTAAAATTCAGAAAATAAAGAACATCACTCAAATTTATTAAAACCGACCACATCCAAATAAGAGTCGGTGGTTCTTACATAAACCAAATCATGAAAGCGAGCTGATGATCGAAACAAATCATGACTTGTGGAAGCTCTTATGATCTCACAGCAGAAGCCAAGGGTGGAAACTTAAAGATCCAACAAATATCTATGCTGAAAGCAGCAACAGTCAATCTTGTAAGGCAAAAACCCTGTATAAGGCTGCTTAATACAAAAACTCTAAGAAATTATCAAAACACAGGCAGCTCGGGGTAGGCTTTACGACTCGGCAGCAACTTCAGTGGCATTTATCTTTGAGGTAGCGTGTTCCTTCTCGTGATCTCCTTCAAGTTGGCTGTAGTTTCCTTTCTCCTTAAACAGTTGGATGTGGTGGTGCTTGCAGTAGAGCTTACCCTCATGTGCTATGTAGTTTGAAGGGCTAATGACGCACCCTCCATGAGTGCATTTGAAACAGCTCCTGTGGTATACGCTCCCGTCCACTGCAAACTGTTTCAGAAGATAAGAAAGGCTTCATGTAGTGCTAGCTATATGTTTTATCGCAGATTGATCGAAAAGGTTGACAATTATATGCATCTTCTTATGTTGAAATCAGACAAGCAACCGCATAGATCGTTGATGCTTACCTTTTCAATTGGATACACAGTCTTGCTACATCCCACACATTTTTCTCTCGTTCCTGCAATTTTGGTAAGTACTTGTTTGGTTGCAGCATTCTGTTGAAGACCATTCAACTTCCAATTAGCATATGAAGGTTGAAGAAGAAGAAATTGCTGCCTAAATGAAGGGGTTGCATCTGGTATTGCTAAAGCAGATAATTTAAATATCAAGGGGTACATTTTTTTTATCAGATCTGCCAACATAGTTTGAGATTTATTGACTGAAGTGTGCAGTTGGTTAAGTTTCTTTGATGTATTTTCGGGTCGTGCACATTTCCAATTGAAATCTGCAAGAAATTATATTCGAAGGAAATTTACCTCGGTGTCGATATGTTTCTCTGGTTTCACAATCTTGGGAGTTCCTGAAAGAAATCAGGAAAAAAGATTGATGTTTGTGTGCTAGAAATAAAATTTGGGTGTGTGCAGCATTAGATTGTATCATTACCTTCAAAACTCTTGTCAAGGCTGCCAGTTCTCTTGAAGAGTTGATCAAAGTGAGGCCTGCAGTACAAGACCCCCTCAAAGGAATTGTAATTGCTGAGCTGCAAGCAGAAACAGATGGATTATTTGTGTGAATTATTAGCAAAGATGTTATGCAGATATAGATGGAACAACTTGAGAAGCTATTTTTGATATGCATAGGAGAAGAACAATGACAAATCTTGGATCTGTTAATGGAAACATGATCCAAACAAAAACTGGGCAGATCTCTAATCAGATAAAAATGGGTCAGAGAATTTACTGCAACTAATGAGCTACATGAAAGTTCTCTGCCTAGACCAAAAGACAGCATTTTCGTCGTAAAAGTACATAATTTTGTAGTAAACTCCTGGTCACCATTATTTTGATCAACAAAACCACAAAGCTTCAATCTCAAATTAGTTGGATCGGCTAAATGACACAAGAAATAGATCAATGTAGACAAAACCCATGCATATATACCTTAAGGGTGCCTCTGCAGTGATGGCACCTAAAGCAGGCCTTGTGATATATCCGGTTATCGGCGGTGAGCTGATCGACCAAGTACACCGTCTTGTCGCAAGCTTTGCACTTCTGGGTTGTTCCTGCAAAGGCCATTGCTTCCAAAACCCAAACAAGAACAACCAAACAATCTCTCAAGCAACCACACTTCTCTCTTGTCTCTCTATGTGGGGGGCTGAAGAATGATGTACAACAACAAAAAACAGGAGAGAAGAAATGTAGGGTGTGCAGAGAATTGCTGAGAGGGGAAGCAAAATTATAGATAGAGAGAGAGCAGGATTTAGCAATCATGCATATCATGTCTATTGTTTGTCCAAATTTGACGTGCCCCACCCCCACCATCCAACCCAACATTTCACTATCTCCCCAACTTTTCTTTTCACCTCTCCTTTATAAACGGGCCCGTTAAATCAAATACTAAAAACAACAAAACTAATTAGAAATTTTGGATGCGTACACGCCCAAAATGGATTTACAAGACAACATCAATAGCCTTAAAATAGCTTCAAATTATATGGTTGGATTGAATAGAATTAACTCTATTTGATCGTTGGTTGTGTATCAGTATCACATTGATAAAGCAGTTACATTTGTCCTAACGAGACAAATAGTGATGGTAGAGCTGATAATCAATATTGGTGCAAATATAATTAAAATATAGGGAAGGAACAGATTGATTTTTTTTAATAAGTCAAAAAAGTTGCAGTTGAAGTTGGTAATTGGTGCCGCAGGGGAGTTGGTCCAGTGGTAACAGGTTCGTTTAAATGTATTGAGTTCAAAACCACCCATTCTTTTCTCCCTCTAATTTCTTTTTTGAGTTTTTAGTAAGGGTCTACTAGAGAGATTAATCAAGTCCACTATCAGTCTCTCTCAACGGCGCCGTGGCTTAAATATACTTAGCTAAAAAAAAAAGTTGGTTAGTGGTTAAATTGCAATGTAAAGTCGGTTGGTGACTAGGTATTGTGTTGGGAGAGACAAGGGAGGGCCCATATTATCGATTGCCAGCAATTCTCGCTTCAAGGCGCAGCTGGCCTGTCCTCTCATTCTCTTAGCTCATCAAATATCATCTTAAAATTGCCATCCTAGCTATAAGTATAACATAGTAATTCACAATATAATCTCATCTTATCGTGTAAAAATAATTTTGTGATACGTATAGCGTATAGGGCAAGTGATGTGCACGTGTTAGAGGGAATTGCTTCTCTATGTATTCCTGGAAAACACTAAAGATGATGATAGCACCAAAGCTTCCTGCTTAGGCCAGTGAATTGAAGCCACGTGTATGTATTTATAGTGTGAGGGATGAGGGTTGTGGGCCTAATTGTTGTGGCAATCATGATGAAGAGAGTCCACCTAATTGGTATCATGATGAGCACTAAACTTCTTTTTTTTTTTTTAAATCATTTGGTATTTAAACATGCTACTTCAAATTTGTCCAAAGTCGCGCCTTGTGTAAGTGGGGGCTTTTAATATTGGTGTTTATATTTTTGGGATTGGAGCTTAAGTCACTAGTTAAGGAACCACGACCCATTCTAATTGTGCCAACCCACTCACCTCTAGCTCTACATCTTCTCAGTACTTTTGTGCATAGGGGTGCACATGGATTGCAGTAATCCGCGGATCCGATTCAATTCGGACCAATTATCATTAATTGGATCAATTTTTTGATCCCTTAGATTGAATTGAATTGAAAAATCATTAATTTGGCTGGACTAAATCGAATTACGGATCCTACATTAAAAAATTGCGGATCCAATCTGATCCAGTCCGTTTAACACATCAACACATACATATAATTCATCATATGTACTATAGTAACTTAATTAGCATCAAATCAAACTATCAACTCTAAACTAAAATATCTACTCAAACTATCAACTCTAAACTAAAATATCTAAAAGGTTATACTTATTCTTAATTCTTTTATTATGATTTCGACATTTTTATTGTACGTTGTATGTTCCACGTACATTTTTTTTGTTCTTTTGTGAGGATGTATGGTGAGGATTTGTGGATAACACATTTATTTATGTAGGAACTTATATTTTGAAGCTTATTGCGATAACAATTTTATGAGAAATATGCTATATATAGATTTGTGGTATGTATATTGTAAGTTTGTCATTCACGAGATATATAGTTCTTGTGATTCATTTTTGATTAAGTCTAATTTCATAAATTTTGGATATGAAAACTTCAATCCGCAGAACTTGATCCAATCCGGTCCACATTTTGCAAATTGAATTGAGTTGGATTGATGAATTATTTGGATTGGATTAGATTATAATTTTTCAATCCACAATAATTGAATTGGACTGCGGATTGACCCTAATTGGACTGCGGATTGACCCTAATTGGACTTAATCCAATCTATGTGCACCCCAATTTATGCATGGGCCTGTCTACAACTGGGCTGAACAGCTCACTCAAGCATTTTGTTCTTCAGCTTTAAAGATTGAGAACCCACTTTTGACAACACTTATTGAATGACCTTTAGATATACATTTGTAATGTTGATGCCCAAATCGAGGGACACTATCAAGTGTGTTTGAAAAGTAAGTCCCCATGGAGAGATCCAAAGCCCTTTTATAGACTGACTACGGGTCGAGCTCAGAGTAGTCGATTAGTTCGGATACCGAGTGGTTCACACCAAAAAAAAAATGGAAGTCCCCAAGCAAATGATGAAATGACGCACTTTCAACGCACACTTTGGGCGCACGCCCTTATCTTTTACTTATTTATGGCTCTTTCTTGTCTCCTCAAGCGTGGGCCCTACATTTGACAAAACACCATAAGCGGCTAAAATATAAAGGTATGCGTCTAAAGTGTGCGTTGAGAGTATGTTAGATTATTATTTTTTTAAAAAGAATGATGTCGTGTGCAAAAGCATGTGATATTTTAGATTAAGGAAAATGATAGTCTAACACACTTAGGCGCACACTTTATTTTTTAACTATTTATAATATTTTGTAAGATGTGGGGCCAAGGTTAGAGAGACAAGAAAAAATCATAAATAGTTAAAAATAAAGTGTGCGCCCAAAGTGTTAGATTATCCTCCTTAGATTAATTAGCATATGTTCTTTTGGTAGATAATTAGCATATTTTTAGTAATGGTAGGTAGCTAGAGTTCGGCTGTTAACTTTGTGATGCATTTTCTAATCACTTCCTTGTCTTTTTACAATTTCGAAAAAGACTAACGATTTGACAAAAAATTAAAAAGACTAGCGATTCTTCCTCACCTGTAAGTCCTCGCAACTTAAATTAGAAAAATGCTAATATGGCGATTTTTTTTTGAGTAGAAAAACAAAGGTGATGAGTACACTCCATATCTCTTTTTCTATTTCTTTTCTTTCTTTTTTTTTTGAAAAAAAATTAAAATTTCATTAATCATTCATGGCTCAATAGAGTCATACATACAAGACTAGGCATAGAATCAAGTACATTGATTCACTAGTCCTATTCGTTCAAATAAACTGCGATTAATTTGGCTGTAAATGTGAAATTAAAACAGTTTGACAATCAGAGATTGTTATCTACAACGTTGAAACTCATAGCAGTACACAAAACTACTAGAACCACAAAATGAATAACAAAACTTTCCAATAAGGAGAAGAAAACCTAAAACTTCTCAACAAGGAGAAGACAAACCAAAGACTTCCAATCAGGGAAGAAAACTAACTATCAAATAAAACTAAAGAGAAGATCAATCCAGCGCGCTGCACAAATACACATAACACTATTAATGAAAGATGCATCGCAACAAGGATGGACTAATCTCCATAAATCTGATTAGATCTATTGTTTATTGTATGAACAAAATGCAAAAGGAATTTAATTAGAGCTACCACTCAAAAATAAAAATCACAAAAGTAAATCAAGAATTTTTTTTTTTAAGGTTTTAGAGAAAAGAAGAGGTGGCTAAAGAAGTGAGAGAAAGATAAGGAGAGTCGTCAATCTTTGATATCTCTTTATAATACTTATATATAATTATTGATTGCATGTTATCTTCCGCTTCCTTCCCCTATAGACCCCTAGATGTATCTTGAGTAGCCTCGCCAGTAGTTTAGGGTTTCATTTCATTTTGTAGAAGCCCATACGTAGTTAATCTTTGATGTTTACGTTGAGAGTTACCTAATTACTATTGTACACCATGGATTAGTTAAGTTTTATTTTAACCTTTATTTTGATAAACGTGAGCACAGCAGGGCATTTGGTCTAGTGGTATGATTCTCGCTTTGGGTGCGAGAGGTCCCGAGTTCGATTCTCGGAATGCCCCGCCCTCTAATTTTTTTTTTTTTTTTTTCTAATTTTCAGTTTCGGGATTTTTTTGTATTTTATATAGTTTGTTTCACAGTTCAGTTTAGATAAACATAGTGATGTGCGTTAACAATATACATGCCCAAATCAAGAGTCGCCAACAACTAATCTTTATGACTTTATGACTTTATGTCTTTATGGCAAGAGCCAGCTCTAGAACAACTTGAACAAGTCCACGCATTTATAAACCAGCGTTAATAATCAGATCGATCAGGTAGATGCAGCCACACTCACAGACACATCACCACGTTCTAGAAGCTGCCTTCAAAACGCAAGGACGACCCATTTTCAAACCACCTAATAAATAATTAATCAAATGAGTCATGCATGTGACTCTCTTTCTTTCTCAATATAATTATAAGAAGCGCATCTTGACTTCTATCGATTAAGTTCATAAGGTATACATTGGCAGAGTCAACAACGGTGCTCCTCAATTGTACCTATGCCCAAATTTAACACACCTTCCAGAAGAACATCGACTTACTATATATGCATAGCATGAGCAATTCAATGAGACATTATATATTTTCTGTTAACGTTACAACTTTTGATCAGAGAGAGAGAGATGTTCACTTACTTCGTATGTGGCAATGCCGGTGCTCGCATTGAAGAAGATGAGTTTGAGGT
The DNA here is from genome assembly GCA_039657345.1 of Stephania japonica. Lineage (NCBI taxonomy): Eukaryota > Viridiplantae > Streptophyta > Magnoliopsida > Ranunculales > Menispermaceae > Stephania > Stephania japonica. The sequence continues at coordinate 6,767,826 of CM077559.1, read as the reverse complement.
GGCGTGTATGGGTCCGGTTAACCGGAGAGGGAGTAACTCCAACAAGAAGAACAAGAACAACCCCTACTCGACACAGGGGCTCGACAAATTCGCTTCGGTTTTGGCTGATCTAGAGGAGAAGAAGCAGAAGATCATTTGCAAACAAAAGGGGGGATCACAAGAGACTTTGATGGTGAGGTTCAAAGGCTCTGATTCTAAAGGGTGGCTCCCAATTGTGGTCAGATTGGGAAGCATTGCAAAACCAAACAATAATCATCAACATAACAATCAGGACAAGAGCAGTAGTAGCAGTACAAGCAGCATCACAGATCAGAAAAAACCGAAAGCACAACGGATAGGTTATCTTCAAGGCTTGCAGATTTCAGAAAGGATGAAGATGGTCAGGTTAGTGGTGGTGGCCGTGCTGGTGATGATAGGAGCGTTGTGCTTGGTGAGGCTTGGGAGGTCATTTACCGTGATGGGCGCCTGTGTATCGTCGTATTTGGTTCCATTGATGAAGGACAACGGAGGAAGGTTGACAAAAGCCAAGTGCAGGAACAGCATTACCAGATAGAGACTAGAGTTTTTAACCATTGTAGCTTTCTCTTTTTGTTCAAATTGACATCAAGACTTGTTCAAATGCTAATGAGTATCATATTCGATTCAAATCCTAATTTGCAGCATTTTGTAACCACGGGAGGCTCACCAAATTTAAACAAAACAAACAGATACTGCTAAATCTTAAAATTGGAAAGAACAACGTCAAAAATTATGTCATTACAACTGTTTTAAGTCAGACGCCAGTAATTTATCTTAAAACTGCAAATATGCTGCGTGCTCATCCCTCAAATACATCTTTTTACTGCACAGAAATTTGTCGAGAATTACAAATATTGAATAGCATTGGAAGGATAAATTACATAGCACACTAAGAAAAAAGGTTCCTCAATACCCAAATACCTGGAGATGAACTAAGAATGGTCCTCGCAGCGCCAGTCAGCTTGAATTGTCCAAGGATCTATTATTCCCACGCTTCAAGCCATGGAGTTTTTCCCTATTGAGTAACAAAGAAATCTCTCAAGTGTTAAGTCCGTGAGGTGCCGCAAATCGTTATGAATCCTTAAAACAGCATCAACTGACACTGAAAATTGCTTGAGATCCATACTGACTTCAGCGGGAGAGACTTTCTTTAAAGTTCAGGCAATTTAACCTCAATACAGACTTTTGTGTCATCTTGCACTGTAGGATCCAAAGCGTGAAGCATGAGATTGAAATCTTGAAGTATCGTTTCTATACTGTCCTAACATCGGCTGTGTTCGGGTAATTCTATCTTGAACAGGAGTTCTTGCAGGCCTTTGTTGTATACTGCGGAAGAAGCCATCCTTATCCCATGTGACCTCATAATCTGCTCTAAGGCGCGACCCTTGCTGTTCGAAAGCAATGCAAGTTAGTGAAATATATCTTGTGCTTGCAACCTTACATATGCATGAAACGTATGGAAGGTGGTAAAAAAAATTAAAAAATAAAAAACAAAATCTACTTGTAGAAACTTTGAGAGCTCATTGGAAGTCATAAAACACATACTATCAACATACCCAAGTGATTATCTTCAATAGAAACGTTAAAACTTACCAAGCAGATGATTCTGACTCACCAACCAGTCATATAGTTTTCATAGTAATACTTCAAGAAACAAATAAATAACAGGCTAGAACCATATTTAGTCCAATGGAGATTTCTTATGGTTGAAGAAAAGGTAGAATAGAGGTTGAACAATGGTGCAAAAAGGTAGTCTATGCATAATGGGCACAAGGAAAAAATCAAAGAGATAATTAAACAAGTCTTTACCTTGTGCATTGACCGTCCACATAATACTCTTAAAGCATTATAAAAATCATCATATTTCTCAAACTGAACCACAATCTTGCAGTGCAGACCAGAAACAAGCTCCTCATTTCCCTCCTCCGCATTCTTACTTGCATCATCGTCAGCAGTGACAAAGAGATTCCTATTACGAAAATAGTAAGAAGGAAACATCAAAAACTGTCATGAGAGAATTTTTACTTCATTGGATTCAACGAAAGAAAAATTATAAGATTGAAGCGCATCCTTTTAGAAACCTTATTGTTTTGCAACAAAAAAGTAATGTCACTTGGCCCGTCTCGTTCCCTAACAAATGAAGTCTAACAGGTAGTTGGCTACTTATCATTTTTCTTAAAGTTACATTGTTCAATCCACCTCCCCTGTGGTTCCGACGCTCAGTATCACATTTTCAAGGGGTAAGGTGCTCTGCTGCACTAAGAGAATATGAAGGCCACGAGAGATAATCTCAAATGCCCCAAAGAATTGATAAGAAATCTGCTTACACCACCCCAGCTATCAATCCAAACTCCCACAAACAAAGACTTGAACTCTAAGAAGCCTCATGTAAGGTCTGCTACATCCACTTGGTCATGTTAGATATTTTTTCCCGAATAAACACCCACAATTTCCCCCATTAGATTGTGCTTCAATTTTTTCATCTTATATTTCAAATCAAGTTATATTCACTCTAAGAACCAATTAACAAGACAAAATAAATAACCGCGAAAACCGCATTTGATACACTCTCAATGAGTGTAAAACTTACATTAACCACATACATAGATAGAAAAGTAACATGGGAACAACAAACGCAAAAACTTTTTCAATACCTGATCTTCCCAAACACTGAGAAGATTGTATGAGTGACCAACATTGAAGGCTTGGAAGAAACCCGCGGCTCCGCAAACCACCGCGACGGCGCCCCTCTCAATATCAGCGTGTCAGGTTGCTGCCTCCCACCCCTAGAAGACAAACCTATAAGAACAATAAAAAAAAACCCATTTTTCATCAACCCCCAATTCAATCAACCCCAATTTGAAAACCCCAACAATCAAATCCATCACCTTCGCCGCTAAACGCGTAGAACTCCTCCCAATTCCTCTTCAATCCCTCAAAATCGTCACATGGAGGAAGAACAGCGTCCAATCTGAACTTCGCCCCACTCAGACTCAACTCAATCCCATTCAATCTCTTCTCAAACGAATCTCTCCAATCGAAGAACCTTCTCTCCAAAACCCTAGACGCCTCTTCTTCGTCACCAGCATTGCCCAATCCGTCCTTCCTGTTCGCTACAAACCCTAAATCTCTAATGTACAACGTTCCAGAGGCGACGGGGTCTTCGCGCTTGCGCTTCTTGAGATCCTTGAATCTGCGGATCTCGAGGTCCTCTTCGGGGACGAGGTGGGAGTGGGGGAGCGAGGTTTTGAGGAAGTCGATGAGAGATCGCTTGAGCAGCCACTCGTCGATTGGCTTGACGGAGAGATCTGAGCGGTAGATCGTGAGGAGTAGCTTAACTCGAGGAACGAGAGAGAGTCCGCTTTCGATTTCTAGGGTTTGTGTTGGTGGGAGAGACTTCAAAGACGGTCGCGAAGAAGAAGAGCTCATCTCTGATTCTCTGCCGCTGCTGCTACGACTGATCTGGTGCAGCGTTCGCGCTTCCGATAAGTAGATCCTCCCGCGCGAGATTTCGCCACCTGTAAAGATCATGGACCCACCATGAAGAGTTGATTAAAGTTAGAGCATCTCCAATGGTTACATGGATTCATAACGTGTAGGGAGGATGTCTATCTTGTGTGGCATGAGATAGACATTCAAATTTTAAAATGATCTTCAATAATAATATAGAATTGTGACTTTTTTTAACTTTTTACAACAAACAATGATAATGTAGCAATTGAGATTATGTTTACCACAATGTCTAAAATAAAAGTAGACATTGTAGTAAACACCCTCTATTTTAATTCCTTACCATATGGAATAGACATTCACAATTCATTGTCCCATTGGAAAATATTTTTTAGGTTGGATATAGATTGTGTCCTAGGTGGAACCATTTTTACCTCAATTCATGGTTCTATTGGAGATGCTCTTACAACCTAGGGCATTTACAATGGTTGAACTTCCCATTGTTTTTTTTTTTTTTTTTTTACTTTAGTGGGAATCAACCATGATCTCACGTGATCTTGCCTTTTTGTCAAATAGTGTATTTACCATCTCACCTTAGAGACTTTGACATCATCATTCCATTACACTTTACTCCCACAATAGTTAAACCTTTTTATTTACACACTTTATGTGACCCACATTTTTTGTTTCAAAAAAAAAAAAACTCTTCTCTATTACATGTCACTCCCACAATAGTTAAACCCTTTATTTACACACTTTATGATACTCACATTTTTTTGTTTCCAAATAAAAATCAATATAAATCATAATTTTAAAAATAATAATAATAAGTTTGTTAAATTGGCAGGACCCACTCGCATTAATGTGCATGGGGTGCAATGGAACGAGTGTAGTTTATGATGCTCTTAGGAACATGCTAAACAGAGTGGACCCACTTTAGGCGCACGTACTTAGGGTGTTCAGTGGTGCACCATTCGATACACCTTGAGATACGTGTTTGAGGTGTATCTAATGGTGCAACTTGGATCGCCTCAGACCCTCTTGATTAAGGCCCGACTAATCCTATGAGAGTTAGAAGAGTACCCAAACTACTAATCCAAATAAGGTCGAAAGAAAAATATTGTTGTTGATTCGAATCGAACCAAAGAAAACTGGAGCTTGGAGTAGTAAATCATAGAAGTGGTTGTCATAGACGCATAGCGACGTGTGCAAGTAAGATAGATCTTCAAGATTCACAATTTATTATCAACAACAAACGTGTACTGGGAGGCCACTACACGTCCGTGAACTACACACCCTGTATAGTCGCTTTGCGGTTTAATCGCAAAGTTTTTTCTGCGATTGAAAAAAGCACATAAGCTCACAAAAATGGTTTTTCTTTCCTGAATTTGTTATTTTTTTGGTACCATAAATGTAGTTTTGTGCGTTAAATGTTTTGTTTTTTAAATAAACTATGATGTGATCGTGGGTTCTATAAAATTGTGTAGCAGTACTAGTGAAGTGTTTAATTATGATTTTTTTGAGTAATCATGGGTATCCATACACTTTGTTCGACTAGTTCAACAGGCCTTAAGATTGTGCAATGAGACCCCTAGTAACTCGACGTTTGGCTGTCGTGGGGAATCAATATCAAGGTAGTACGCGTTAAATGTTTAATTATTGTGGGAGAGAAACAGATGATGGTTTAATGAATTGTGATGTGGCACCAATTCACTTGGATATGTTAAACATATAAATGGGAAATGCTAATCCCATCGTCTGGGCAAGCTTAGGGATGCACCCTTACAAATCTCGAGGTGCAAATACATAGTTGGGTGAGTGCGTTGTGTATTCCCGTTGCATTCCTTATGTTATTCTAGCATTTTTCGATATAAATTGGTCAACTCAACTGAAATGCCACGCAAACAAAGCCGAGATAGATGAGATGGGGCTTATGTGCTGCTTTAACGGAGGAGCAACTGCAAAGCAAGAGCGGAGAAGACAACAAGATGAGTTGGAATCCCAAGACGCCCGAGCCAGAGCCGCCCAAGCCGCCCAACAACGGTAAATCGATCCTTTACTTCCCAACGATGTTGTATGAATCTCTTCGATTGATGATCACTGCCTTTACATGATTTTAGTTGATTAGCAAAAACTAATCAGACCATTATTAATTGGTGCTCCATAGATATAGCCGTGTTTAAGATTGCGTGTTTACTTAATTACCCCCCTTTTGACAGCCAGAGATGCCCCCATTGACTGCTGAATTTTATGCACAAAATTGAAAGACTTGATCTTTGCTTATTAAATTTGCTTAATAATGATCATTATGTGGTATTGATTTCTACAATATTCAGTCTGTTGTGAATGATATAGACATGATGATGATCGATGATGGTGCAGGCAAGAGCAATTTGATAAGTCGGCGGCCGGAAGAGCGGCGAAGGCGCAACTAGCGAAAGCCGGCAAGAAAGAGGAGGGGACTAAGAATGGGGAGCCAGTTCTTAAGGTACAATAATAATGATGGATGAACTCTTTTTATTTGGGCAGACAAATAATAAGTCTTATGTGTTTAATTAACTTTTATTTGGGCTATCATTTGAGAGTTTACAAGGAATTCTCTTTTTCTTTGAATGTAGTGGCAAATGGGCTGAAGTTGAACCACTAGTTTAGGTAAGTGCACATCTCTTTCTCTGAATATATTTTTATTGTGGAACAGGTTTGTGGTTGGATTTGGTGAAAAGCAAACTAAAAAACTTATTTGGGGGATCCACTAAAGCTATTATTGACGATTCTACAAAGTTAACTGACATACTAAAAAATAAAAAAACAAAAACCAATAATTCAAGCACCTTGAAGTGCCATTGGAGGAAAATACAATGAATGTGATGGAAAGTTCTAGGGTTTTTAGATGGAGCATTATTTCTATGTTACCTTTAGCCACAAGTTACAATCTTACCAGCTCCCAAAGAATTCAGTGTCTACCTCATTGAGAAAACCTATAATATTTTCTTCACGATTTTGTTCTTCCTTGACTTTTGTTTGTTTATCGATGTTTAGCGTTCATAGTATCGAAGAGACTCCATATCTAAAGCAATTTATTTGTTGTCCTTGTTCAGGAAACGCGTTGCAGTACCAGTTGATCGTGAAGTTTATGGAAGCAAGTCAATTGGATACAGGCGTTAGAGAGATATTGCTTGTAATTAGATGCTACACCTCTTGTTTGTAAATGTTAACTATTGCTGCCATTAGCCCGTGCTGCTGACATTGAAAATAGTAACACTACAAATAATCAGTTATTGCGAGTTGTATATACTATTATTTGCTTATTCATGGGGTTAATTTCACACATGGTCACCCAAGTTTACACCTTGTAATACTTTGGTCACTAAAGTCTATTTTGTAACAAAAAAATCATCAAACACCTTAAAACATTTCACTATAATCACGCTTACCTTTTTTCAGTCACTTTTCTAATGACAGGTATGATGTGACGCTTATGTGGCATGATATTCTTTATTTCTCATCACGATGTCCATCTAACAGAACAATTTTTTTTTGTCAAAATAAAAAAAAGGGAAATGTCCCAACGCAATTAAAAAACGATGGAGAAGGAGAACAGAGCATCAACAAAGAAGAAATAAAACTCTTCATTTTTGGTCTTCCAAGGTCTCAACAGGTCTTCAATTTAAAATTGAGTAAAGTTTTAAAATGTCTTTCACCTAACACTTCACAACAAAAGACCTTGAAGTTTGCCCATCACTTCAATTCAACACAAGCCTCTGCTCTTCCTCCTCTCAACCATTTGCATAACTGCATCACGAACTTCAAGACTGAAAAGATTCAAATTAAACTCTACTTGTTTCATCTCTTCCAACGGCAAAGAACAACAAAACCCTAAAACATCTCAAACCAAAACCCTAGATTCAAGTCCTTGAATCACATGAACCAACGCGTGTAACACTCCAAAATCAAAATAAAATAGAGTCCAACTCAAAATTTTCTCTGCCCTAGCTTTGTGTTGCTAAATTGATCGATTTAAGCCTGTCTTCGTCCATGTTCTGATTGTGCTTGCAATTTTTTTAGATCTGGTTGTGATTTGCATTGGGACATTTCACTTTTTAGACACTCTCAATTCGGTCCTTTAGATGGGTATCATGATGAGAAATAAAAAATATTGAGTCAAACTAACATCAATCTTGGAGACAACCACGTGCGATATTAACCCCTTATTCATATGTATTTAGTGGCCAAAGCTTTACAAAGTGTAAACTTGGTGACCATGTGCGATATTAACCCCTTATTCATATGTATTGTTCTGTTTCTATAAACAACACAGCTATAAGAAGTGGCAATTATGAAGATGGGTGAGACGTATATATATATATGGCAAAAAGTACTGGGCAAAACATAATTTGACTCAAGCTGCAGTTTTCACCGCAAATTCAACAATATAATACCAAAAGATGTAATCCGAGGTGACAGAAGAAAATTTTAACAAAACTGAACTTCAATCGAATCCATAATTTTCAAGTTCAAACTAAATCTCAAGTTAACACCGTCTATGAGGCGAGGGGAGGAACACAACTAGAATTGAAAAGGAACCACCGTTTGACAAACATAAATATAAAATGTTGAATATAAACCTATATTCAAGCTCCAATAACTTCAGTTTCTCCTTCAACTGGAGCATCATCTGCTGGTCTATCGACCTTAACACCAACATCTTCAGAATAATCTCCATGGACCTGCAACAACATACAAAATTGACGTCAATGCATGCTCTCTACATTGCAACGACAAATTATGCTGTTTGAGGCATCAACTTCTTAACACAATAACATGCACAAATCAAAATTTTGATTGAGCCTGTCGGATGGCAAAACATACCTCCATGAGCTTCCCAAGGTCAAATTTGGGAGCCTTCAAAATCTTTACTTTTCGGATGAACACATTCTGAAGCGGATAGATGCTGGTAGTTGCCTTCTCTATATCTTTCCCAATAACCTCTGGGATAAACTTTTGCACCAACTCCTTCAGGTCACATGTTGTAGCATGGGTTGTCATTATCTCAACCATTTTCTTGCGGATCTAGAAATTTCAAGAGAACGTATACAAGTAGTTAGAAATAATGAAGAAGCAGAGCTTAACATAATCAGATATGAAGATGCACATAAATTTTCCTGCGGCTCTTGTAAAATAACTTAACACTTCCATTTGCACAAAGTACTAGCCCTCACGCAAAACATTACAACAAATCAGATCTACCGACAGTAACACTAGAAATATGTTGTGCAACAGATATCATTAACTGTATAGTACATATTACATACTACTGAATAGGATATGATTAGAAAAACCCCAGCTCTTGCATTTTCATTTTCCAAACACAAAATATATGCATACTACAAATTTCAATGATGATTTTTTTTATAGCTCTGAATTCCGTAGAACTTAGTGGAACTCGTCCCCTTGAAAAAGGAATGCATGACTTTGTCTCAGGAATTACAAGCTGTTTTCTAAATGCATAAGCTCCCAGATAAACCAGGATTATTCTAGTAGAGCTCCCCAATTAATTTGGGACTGACGATATGTTAATGCTGTTGTATTCTAGTAGAGTTCTATTAAACAAGGAAAAGAGAAGGTACTCAAAATAAACTCCAAAAGCACTTATTTACCTGTTTAACCTGGCTGGTCTGGGCATAACAAGTTCGCTTGACCTGATTAGGACGCCTCTTGGTGAAACCAATACAGAACAATCGAAGGGTGTAGTTGTCAGTGGTCTTAACATCAACATGAGCTTCAATCAAAGTCTGCCACTTGCGCACAAGTGATCTAAGCTTGTCAGTAGTGAAGTCCATGCCCTGGAAAATTTGGAAATGAAGATTAGATTTGGTGTACTCCGAGTTTGCAAAACTGAGAGAGGCAAAAGGGTTGAAAGGACCAAGGAGAAACTTGAAGATAATTCAGCTAAAATAAAAATTAGTACCCAAAAGTTAGTTAGGACATTGCGTCCCTGAATGTCCTCAGCACGCAGTCTAATCTTCCTGTAAGACTGATCCTCATCTCCCTGAAGATCTGCTAAGCATACCTCAAACACTCTGTGCTTCAGTCCATCAGATGCAATCTGGTAGTGAAAGAAATAGGGGTTTTAAGATTAGGAAAATCAATCTTAAAGTGACCGACAAGTTATATGGAATGCATACTCTATAAAACAAATAAATTGTCTTTCCACCCATAGACATAGAGCTGTGTCATACTCATACTTTTGCAAAAGGGCATTCCAACCTGATATAATCTCAATAGAGTTTGGTACAGAATAGCCTACTTTGAATTGCACAATTCACTTTTCAATGCTTAACAATGACAAACAAAACTTTGATCCATAATTATACGTCAAAACAACACAAGGATATTCAGTCACATGCGGACATCAGTCCCACGCGCAAAACACTATTGGGATTTTCTAACAGCAGCCTCCATAGCCGACCCTAACTAATTTGGGAATGAGGCTATGTTGTTGTTATAGTCTATATCTATTTCCTACATAAAAAACTATGGAATGTGTTCCAAACCATAGAAGCAATGAGTATAAGATTCTATTACATGGGCGAGGAGACGCCTAAAATCAAGTGCACCTGATCAACTTGCTCTAAACCATAACCAAGCAACGTAAAATGCATTTTCCCAAAACAAATCACATAGCGCATCAAGAAAGAATCTTTCCAAGATAAGTAAGGAATATGAAAGCAAACTCAATTTCAGTTGAAGAAAAGTTCGAACCTTGGTACCCTGGGTCCTGGTGACTAGGGTTTTACCGACGGAGCGGACGTTGAAGATCGACGGAGCCTTGATGTCGTACCAGTCCTTCTTGGTGAAGGGATCGACACTGCAAAACCCAAACACAGAGACAGAACAACAAATCAAACATTCGAAAAACACATCGATCGAACCAAACAAAACTAGGGCACAGATACTGTGAAAAAAGGGTACTCACGCCTTCTTCTTGCCTCCCTTCTTTCCCTTGGAAATCCGCTTGTTCTTCCTGAAAATCAACACCAGAAAACAACAAATCAGTTCGCGAAATCGATCAATGAAAATGCAGACTCGGATTTGAAGAGGACGAAAGAGAGGCTGAGAAAGAAAGCTAACCCGACGGCCATGGTTGCTCAAAAGATTTTGCGTTCTCTACCGATTGGGAACTAAGCGAGACTGCTATAGGTCTTATAGGAAACCCTAATTTCCTTATAACGGTGGAGACCTCGCGTGGGCCGAACTTATCACTCGGCCCAATATCAAATATTTTGCGCCAGCCCTAGATTTCTTATACTTTTTTTAAAAAAATTTTGTCAATAATATCTCTTATATATATATATATATATATATATATAATATACACAAAAAAAAAGAAGAAGAAAAAACCGATATGCTAAAAACCAATTGATCTTTTCTCAAAAAAAAAAAACCGATTGATCTATATATTTTAAAATATAAATGTATATAATTACACAGATTGCTTTTTATTGGTTTAATTCATTTATTTTATTTCTTAAATTGAGTGCAGTGTAAGAGTTCGATCTGTATAACTGAACCCAATTAATTTAGGATTGAGACAAGATTGTTGTTATTGAGTTTTATTTTTCATGTTTTAAAGATCTTTCAGTGCATTCTTAAAAAAAAGATTTTTTTTAAAGTAATTAAATGTAGCGTGGTAAATATATTTTGTTCACTTGCCAAGAAAAGAAGAAAATTATAGTTTTGTTTCAAGAGAGATTGGTACTCTTTTTATTTTCTTGAAAACCACTTAGCTAATTTTGTTTCAAATCATCAGCCAATAGTGAGAAATGGTGATACATAATACTACTCATTTTGACCAAACAAAGAACTCGCCTTCCTCGCTAAAGTGTGATCTACGTATAAAAGTAACATAACAGGACCTTATGTACATTAATAATTGCTTGCAATCACCAATAATAGACCTGAAGTAGGAATTATCTCTAGTCTTATTAGTAAGATCTTGAACTACCACCATCGCATCCACTTCGACGGTCACATCCACTACTCCTTTTCGTTTCAACCAACTCAATGGTTAGCGGACCCCTATCGCCTCTGCTATTTTAGGCTCCACCATGCTCTTTCTCATATCTCCCATAGCTGCCATAAAATATCCATCCTCATCTCTAACTACCGCCCCTTACGAGCTTACCCCTTTTGCCTCAGGCACTGCGGTATTAATGTTACATTTAACTCTTTTTATTTTAATACTAATTTATATTTATCTTCATTTTTTGGCTTCAAGATTTATCTTCATTTTTAACCAAGAAAAATAATATTTATTGCTTTGATTATATAGTCAATTTAGGTTTATTTAATTTCATTGAGTTGGAAGTATTCTGCTCTTCCATATTGCTCAAAGTCAAATAATTGTGCAACATTAAAAACTTACGTAAAACAAGTTTTTTGAATTGTGTGAGGAACGTATAGCGTGGTGCCCTATTTATAAAATGGTATAAAACAATATATATGAAAACTTATGTGATACAAGAAAATAACTAATTTACACAATCAGTAGAGAAATTATGGTAAGCACAATCAGTGTAGAAATTATGGTAAAATTTTCTAATTATAGTAAGAGAATATTAGTTGTCTAATAAACATAGTTATGACTTACGAAGTTCATAAACATGTATAGTTTGTATAGAAAAAAATATACAAAAAGGGTAGCAAAAGAAAACTACATTCACATTGTAGAAACATTATTTTCATAAATTTTCCAATTTGTATACAATAATCAAGCAACCTACTGAAAATATACAAACTGAATAAGAAGCTGACTCTTTCAGAACAATAATGTGTATGAATGCACAGTTTCCCTCGATATATTTCAGTGGAAATGCCAACCATCAAAGGGAGGATAGATACATATCTAATGAACCCTTTGTCAGTGAAGCTTTTTTAAGAGCCAACGTGGATATGATATATGATCTGAGATCAAACGAAATTCTGAATAGGATCCGACTCTTCCAGTTCATATGCCGCTTGAAAGAAATCGGCCGCTTGCATTGGGGAGCCTTCCATCTTAGATAGGAATCCCATATGCAACCATGCTTCATGATTTGTCGGCTCTAGTTGGAGCGCGTTCATGAGAAAGCTTCTTGCAATTGGGAGGGACTCCTTGCCAAGCCTTCTCAGTACACCTGCAGCTGAAACCATGCTCGGGACATAATCTGGGTTTACTGATAACGAAATTGAGAAAGCCGCGAGAGCTTCATTGCCTAATGCTTGAGCTTCTAGTAGTTTTCCTGGACCATAGGCAAAATATAACAGAATCAGTGCAGTTTAATTACCTGGATAGTATAAGATACAGATACAAAACAACTCTTCTGAGCTTTTGTTCATACTACAACTTATGTGCCACAAACAGAACTAATCATTTAACAGTCCGCAATCCGTATCAAAGTGTAACAAGTATGGTTTAAAGGCAGTAATGCATTATCTTATCGAGCAAATTCAAGAAGGAAAAACAGCACACCAAACAAAAAGCAAAATAGAACATGGAGGAGCTTTAACAAGATATGTTTCTACAGTAGCAAGAAAGTATAAAATGTCATTACAACCTTTTGCATGCCAAGTCATCGGAGAATAGAAAAGGATCGACTTTGCTTTTTCTATACAAGTTTCTGCATTAAGCGAAGACCCAATATCTGTATAAATGTTAGCCAAATCGAGCCATGCTTCCAGTTCTAAGTCTCTGAATCCTACCTGCATGTCGGTGAAAGAGCAACATCTAAGATGCAAAACAACAAAAACTTTAGAAAGAAAGACGCTCGAGCACTATAAATACAGACCATGGTGTTGGTGTCTACATTTTGAGACCTCCTTTGTGTTTGAATCAGTGCAAGCAAATTTCTGTAAGTCTCCATTGCATCTCTGGGCTGGTCTTGGGCAACTTTAAGCATGGCTTTTAATCTCAGAAATTCTAATTGATCCTTTGTTCCAGTCTCGTCTAGAGCAAGATTGACAATAGTTTCGGCATCTTTGAACCTTTTTTCGGCTGATAGAATCAGAACCAGTAGTTTCCAACCTTGGCATGAGCTTCCACCTATCATGTCTGAGTAAAGTCTTGCACCCTCCAATGCTGGCTTCAGGTTCCGCTGAACAGAATTCTCCAATGCAAGGTTGAAAATTAGTTCAGGGTCCTCGCTGCAGGGCATGGCAGCATGGTTAAAAGCTCTTAATGACTCTTTATGAAGAAGAACCCGTTGGGAATCTGACATGGGCACTCTGGAAGCACTTCCGCAACAAATACCCAGCAATTCATGAGCCCGTCCACTGCAGTGCATGTTTTTCTTGGTTGTGAAGTCAATTGCTCTCTTGGCAAACTCCATTCCTTTACTAGCATACTTTGCAGTTTGGGAACATAACTTTGCTCCAAGTAAAAGTGAGGGAAGATGAGGCTCACGCTTCGACTCAGAATGACCAGTGACCTTCTTCAGAAGATTCAAGGCCACCTCATCCTGACCAGCAGCACTGTAACAAAGAGCGAGAAGGTACCACCTCTCGGACCTATTATAGATACCAGGAAGAGCTTGTTCCAAATGATCGGCGATAAATTCAAATTGTCCAGAAACCGCCAAAACATAGGTAAGATGATCCATTATTTCAGTGTCCCAGTGTATTTCTTTTGATGCAATCTTCCTCATTAGTATAAACAACAATAAGATTGCTTCCTCCATGTTATTCTTAGGGGTTGTTGAACCCCATTTATGCAATTGAAGGGGAATGCTTGCTTCAACTCCTCCGTAAATTAGAAGAGCAGCCAAGTCTTTCTGCATGCTGGCATGTTTTCGAGGATCCAAATTCCATGGTTTGGCTAATGCCCGACGGTAGGCAATAATAGCTTCGTGAAGATTGCCCACCTGTTTCCACAGCTTAGGAAGTAATTCAAGTGTTTTGTGTAACATCTCCTGCAATTTGCTGTCTTCTGGAAAACCTTCTGGCATCCCATTAGGAAGTGCAGATTCAACCGTGTCCAGAACACTTTTGCATTCTTTCGCAGCCTCTAATAATTCATTGAGACCTTAATCAGTTCAAACTTCAGAGACATACCAACAAAAAATCATTTGTTCACGGAAAATATGCAAAGCAACTGACAGACTCTACCTGAGATCATATGTAAATAAATATTTTTCATTGCCAGGTTTTGGACTTAAAAAGCAGATAGGATTTCACTTCTCTATACATCTAAAGTCTAATAGAGAAAAGATGCTAGAAGGTCCTGAAATAAATCTTCTTTGCTAATGAACTACATTCTCAAAAACAAGGCCGGTATAATCGAAACCGATCTACATTGCCCCCAAAGGCTGCTTACATTGTCCGCACTTTATAGCTACTCCGAACTAAACGCCATTTTTCTCAACTAATCTTAACCATAATAAGAAAAAATAGAAGACAGGAAATCAGCAAAAAAACTGAATACCTATGGGACACCCAAGAGCCTCCAAAGACTTGGCTTTAAGAAACATTGCTTCAAGAAGAAGGCTCACTGAATGCAATGACATTACACCCATTTGCAAATAATCCGATTTCGACCGGCTTCTTCTTTGCCGAGTCCGTTCCACAATAGCTTCAGTCATCCTGGGCGCCAAACTGCGAACATTGATCCCTTGAAACACCTGAAGTGCAGCATCAAAGTTTCCTCTCTGATACTCCAACCTACCCAACAATGCCCTTGCTTCCTAATAGCCCAAACAATCAAAATTTACTGAGTTAGAATCACAACCGCAACATAAACACACAATAATTGAACCAGATGAGTACTAACACACCTCATAATTTAGAGACAGCGCCTCCTTTAGCGTCGACTCAATGTCGTCGACCTGGCTTTCTTCGAGCTTGGTTTCCCAGTCCCCAGTTCTTGAGGAGAGGCAACTTGCCGAGAAATCCCTAGTCGCGAGGGACTCCGGCGACTCGGGCGCGTCTTCAAACTTGAATTGCTCCCCAGAGCAAGCACACAGCATTTTCTAATGAAACAATCACTCACACAAACAGTCCCAATTCTATCACTCTCTCTCTCTCTCTATGCTCCACAACAAACACAATGCAATGCACCAACACAAAAAGGAAACAAAAACAAAATCAACACAATCTGGGCATAAACCTAAACAGAGATCATAGAACAATACCCAACAAAAATCGCACCAAATCAAGTCATGCCTACTATAAACCAACTCAAACAGATCCAGAAAAAACCCATTAAATAAAATGGAGAGCAATACAAGACAGAATCCAAAGCTGAGGAAGACTAGTATGAGTAATAGTGAGACAAAGATGCAACAAAAGACAAGGAAAATCAAAAAGAGGGGGCGAGACAAACAAGGAAATGGAGGTTTGGACTTACTAGTAACGTTGATGAATCACTGATTTACTGTTCTGTTTGTGCCCACACTGAAAGCAACTCGTCGTCTTAGACAAGATTCGGGCCTCGAATTGTTTCTGGGTTTCTGGTTGTTTTTTGGGGCTTTAACTTTGAACCAACAGAAATTAGTGCTTCACTTGCTTAATTTCTTCTTCCATTTTAGCTGTTGGGGTTGCAGAGGTGTTGCAGAGGCGCTGTTCATCTGTTCAGCGTGGTAGTTGTTTTAAAAATCAGGTGTGATTTTTCAACATGTACGGCTGGCGTGGTCTTCAAGACCACATTTTCACTCTTTTTTCCTTGTTTTTTTTGGTGAAACATTTTGTATACAGATTAACCACTACTCTGAGCCTAAGCTTTGTAGTGTTAACTTGTAGCTTTGGTTACGTAGGGCTCAAACTTGAGAGCCATCTGTCTGATTTTCTCTTTATTATTTGACTCTAATCGCACTTATTAATTTCATGTGAGTCCTATTTGAATAGTGACCCTTTCGACTCGGTTTGTTCCATCCATATTACACTCCTAAATATCACTCGAACCAATCGATTGTTGGTTTCATCTTAGAAACTTAGTTGCTTCACTGTTTGTGGAGGTGTGGAGGTGTGGAGCCGAGAAGTTATTTAGTTGCGCTTGTTGAACGCGAGCAGTGGTTTAAAAAAATGGCCCCATTCTCATGAGGCAAAGAATATATGTTTTGGGATTGTGTTTGAATGTTGGTGGCGCAAAAATTTGGTGGATGGAATTGAGCAGTCACAATCAGATGAGTAGGATTTGTAGAGCGGTTCTTGAACCCTTCACCTAACGATTTAAATGCCAAACTATGCATGATTGTTTCATTGTTTCCCCTGCATCAGCAAACCAATGCAAGTCAAGTAAAAATACTTGATACTAGGTGCATGTGACAACATATTTCTAGTAGTGTGGATGGTAATGAAAAGAAGTACTATAACTCTTCAAACTT
Organism: Stephania japonica; assembly: GCA_039657345.1. NCBI lineage: Eukaryota > Viridiplantae > Streptophyta > Magnoliopsida > Ranunculales > Menispermaceae > Stephania > Stephania japonica. The sequence continues at coordinate 6,751,003 of CM077559.1, read as the reverse complement.
GCATGTGCATTTTTTTCTAGTGTGGATGGCACTTCACATGGCCAGTTTGAATATATAACAAGTGGAAGATAGAAATAAAGCTTTTAAAAGAGATCGATGTGGAAGAATCTGTATATATTTGGTATTTGGCGTAATTAAAAGTGATTTTGTTTGTCACTTTTCGATGACTTTTGGTATAACACTACTCCATAGGTTCTGTTCTCCTTTTGAAAATAAGAGTTTGAAAGAGAGATCTATTGACATGGCATATATGAACCTTGTCCGTGTGTGGCATCCGAGAAAGAGAGTGGCTCGGAGGCTAAAATATTACAAACCAGGTGATAGTGTGGTCTCAAGAAACAATATACAATGTTTTATTCCATGATATATTTGTCGTTTGTCTAGTGAAGACATTTGGGCTTGTGCCATCGAAAAAAAAAAAAGTGAAGACATTGGACTTGGAGAAAGCAAGGGCAGAGTCCAGAGATGGAGAGTCGTCCTGGTCCCTAATGTCTCGGAGAGCATGAGTTCGATCTCTAAAATTGCTTTGGAGGGTTTTTTTTTTTTGAGTCATGAGGTTGGGCCTTTCTGGTGGACATTTATAGAAATAGTTGAGTAAGAAAGGGTCAAATAAATTTTTTATCTATAATTGTAAAGAAAAAAAAAAAAAAGACCTTTCCAAGGATGTAGTAAGGTACATTGACATTAAACTAGCAATTAGCTACATGAGCATGGCAACTCTAACTGAGGTACAAACCATGAATTTGATTAGGATAGCTACAAGTTACGTACGTTATTTGCCTCGAGTTATAGAATTGAAGCATCGACTCTTGTAAAATTCTTATTAAAAAAATTAACTTTGACAAAATTAGTTGAATCGAAGTAAGAAATAACAAAAAAAATATGCATGTATCTGTGAGCAATTTGGAGGTATAGAAACAATCTACAATGGAGTAGGCATAGCATAGAATGGTTCATGGCATGAATTGAGGTGAAGAAGAATAGTCGAACTGGGACTCCCCGAGAAGCTGTTGGCGGTCGTGACGAACAGTAGAGTCCTCAAGCAACAGATTGGTCCAAGTGCAATACTAACGCAACTCTTTTCGATGAGGAAGGAAAGGTAGGGCTGAGTGGTGTTATTTGAAACAACATGGGCTTACTGATCCATGGACACACAAAAACTTTCACGAGTAAATGTACTCCCACTGAGGCTGAGGCTATACCAATAAAAGAGGCGTTACACAAATCATGTTTGAATTAGACTCACTACTCGTAGTGAATAACATCAACAATCTAAATTCAAATATGCTTAAAGTTGGTGTAATCTTGGATGAATGTAAGAGGTTATTGGCTAGGCACCCCTTATGGAAGATCCGTCACATTAGAAAACAGGCGAACTCATTGGCTCATGATATGGCAAGGACTTCGCGAAGTCATATTGGTACTAATTGTTGGAGCGTGGCACCGATTGATGTATAAGCAAAGTCATAATTTGTAATCTGTGTAAGGTTTAATAAAATTATGATTAATATCAACAAAACAAAACAAAACAGAAACAAAAAAAAATGTTCGAACACTTAAAAATATAGAAAAATTGCAAATGAATAAATGATAGATCATTTATATTTTTCTTTTTTTCTTTTTTGTCAAGATCACCGTGTTCTATTTTACAAATATTAATAATAATTAATAAATGTCCATTTTGCCCTAACCTTGAAACTTATTTTCTCTCTTGCTTCAAGATATTGAACCACTGCCAATCTTTTTTTGATTGACAGTGATTTCAATTTTCATCTCTCAGTATTTTATGTGTTAAATAAAGTGAGATCTTTGAAGATTGACTTTCCTTGTTGCGACACATCTTCTGTAATGCTTATTTTTGGATTTGTGTTGTTGGGTTGGTCTTTATTTTTAGTTTTATTTTTAAATAGTTTGTCTTCCCTTTTGTTAGAAGTCTTGATTTTGTCTTTTCATTGTCGAGAAGTTTTAGGTTTTTTTCTCCTTTTTGGAAAGTTTTGTTATTCGTTATGTGGTTCTAGCGAGTGTTTGTGTATTATAAATTTGTAATGTGTTTCAACGATGTTATAGAGAGGAGTCCTTGATTGTCAAACTATTTCAATTTGACAATTGTATTCACAACTAAAGTAATGACAGTTCTTTTGAACAAATGACAGTTATTTTGAACAAATATAATTAGCGAAACAATGCATTTTTGATTTTATGTCTGGTTTTGTATCGAACCATTAATGATTAATGAAACTTATATTTTTCTTCAAAAATAAATAAAATAAAAATAAATGTCCATTTTAAACAAATCTATGTGGCAGGATGTCCCACGTCATCAGCCACATAAGCCTTGCAATATGTCTATATACCGCGAAAAAGGAGGTGATTGAACAGGGTAGTTGTTGTTGAGAGCTGGAGGTTTGGAATCCGACGAGACCGGAGCCAAAAGCCATCCTTAACTTTCTACACTCCATCTCTTCTTCTCCAATACACGCCCTACTCTCTCTGCGTAAATGGCGACACTGACACACAAACACACATACACACACCTCTGTCTCAGACTTCGCTTTCGCCATGTCCAGACCAAATGCCTTGTTCCTCCTCCACTTCATCACCCTTTTCATCATCCTCTCCATCTCTTCTTCTTCTGCGAGCTCTCACCTTCACAAACAGGGCCATGGCATTGGCAGAGCAGACCCTCTCCGCTCCTTCAACTCCTACAATGGAGGTTACCAAATCCAGAACCCTCACTACTGGACGGTAAGACCGATTCTTAACATTTCTATTTGCGTCAATTAATATTGTTATTATGATTTTAGGGAAATCCCTATTTGAATTTTTATTTATTGTGCAGTCTGCAATGTTCACCGGCGTTCATGGATTCGCGCTTGCGGGGATTTGGACTTTGGCTGGTTTGGGGTTTGGGGTTTTTGTTTCTCTCAACAATCATGTCAATGGGAGCTCTTCTGAGATTAGAGCACATTCGGGTTCTTACTATTTAGTGCCATTCTTGGTGGCCATTTTCTTCGCATTGCTTGCCATGTGAGTATATGATGATTTGGTTGCAATATCAGTTTGGAGTTACTCAATTTAAGTATACGATCGATATGTAAATAATTTTACCCTTAAATCTTAAATTGCACTGTCATGTCTTCCTAGGTTTCTAATTAGTACACAATATTTACTAGCAATGAATCGTATGTTTGCAGCTGATCTTTTTTTTTTTTTTGAGTAACCATGGCACTTTGACCGACTAGTCCCATGGGCCCTGGTACTCCAGAATTAAAGAGACCACCAGTGGTCCAACGTTTGGCTGTTGTGGGGAATCGAAACCGAGGTTGTGCGCCTAACCTACGCAACCCCCCCATCTTCGCCCTTACCACTAGGCCACACTCATCCGGGTTTGTTTTCAGCTAATGACAACAGGCACAATGTATAACTTTTATGATGCCTCTTGTCATTTAGTATCTAATTAGAGGCCCAATCTCGCTTTGTAATCGTGTTGAAATAGGTAAGCTCTATGAAAAAATTGGTTATAGAATTCGGACGATTTGAATCATTGCAAATCCCAATAAGTTTCATGGAGTCTAGAGGCGTGTGTGACGAGAATATTACTAGACTATCTAGCTAAGCTGCGTTGTTATTGTTTTCTTGTGTTGTAGAAATGAGAACAAAGTTCTTTTCCCTTTTCCATATCTTGATTTCATAGCAAAACCATCGCAAACTTGCTGTTTATTTGTTGCAGTCTTACCTTATAATTCACTTTGTTGGTAGTAGAGTTGAGTTGTGCAGTAACTATGATTTTTCCTGTCATCCAGCTATGTAAATACTGCATTTTAAACAATTGGCTTCCCAAAGTATATACCAAGGAGGAGATTGGGGATGCATTAGTTGTGAATCATGTGATATGTATAGGATAGACTTGCAGAAACATGGGGGGAGTGATGCGTAGAGATGATCTACTACTTAATTTTATGTTTTAGAATTTTGAACAAAATGTACTCCTTCAAATGCATTTGATTCACTGCAGAGGCACTTCATGTCTTGTCCTAGCTGCAAATCATAAGGCTGTCCATAGAATGAACAGGCTGAAACAAGCCCTCCTACAGGTTGCAGAAGATGCTGACCGAACTATCTTAAAGGTGGCAAGAGCTATGGAGGAAATGCATTATACATTGAGTCCTTATGATGAAACTACTAGTTACCAATTAAGCTTGTCATCCCACAAGCTTGAGAACCAATCACAAATGCTAAGACATGCGGTTTACAAGCAACGACACTTGTTAGAGCGATCTACTAGGATTTGGTGAGAATTGAAACTCTTCTTGTTTTATACTGTTAACTTGTCTGTACATTACCATACTCTTTCTTTTACTTATTATCCAACTTGCATGATATTTTTTTTTCTTCTATTGTTCAGGTATGGAGCAACCGCGGGGATTGTGTCAATCAACTTGATTTTCACCATTGCTGGACTAGGTAAGTCTTCTCTTATAAAGATGGTCTACCACCTACTGATTCAGAAATGTTCGGTAACTAAGAAACCCGCATTTATATTTCCAATCGACTCATTTGTCCACTCCATAAATCTAACTAGCTAGGAATTGAAGAAACCAAATAGGGAAATTCTTCTAGGAATTCTGTAAGAGTTTGGATGGCCATGTTAGATACAAAAATAAATTGAAGAAATCCACCAGTTATGAGCATGGTGAAATGACTGTTAGACCTCAAATTTCAAGAAGATTTTCAACCAAATTTTTTTTTTTTTTTGAACAGTGATGTTATCGATGCATTGGAACTCTGGACTCTTTGTGTGAGTAAAACTGGAACCTCCTGTGTGACAATTTTCTTTATAGGATGTTATCATCTATGATCTTCCTTCACCTTTTTGTTTCCCTTTTCAGGATAATTTTCTTTTGTTGGATTTTCACAGCTCTCTGTTGGGTGCTAACTGGTTTCCATTTCTTTCTTCACACGTACGTAAATATTTTTTTCCTTGTCTACATAATGCCTTTCTGAATTGCCTATTTACATTAACCGCAACTACATAATTGCATGAAAGAGGGGAGCATGGAGGAAAAGGATATTCTTCACAAATTTGTGGAGTTTTAAACTGTCCTGGCCCCTCCAATTTAGTGTCAAGGATTAACAAAAGCAAAGGCAAGGACTGTTTTTAAGGAAGTAAGGATTTTACTCTAAAACCTGAAGGCTTTTGAAGATAAGAGTTGCTTCCAAAATAACACCTCATGGGTGTACGTCATAGTTCATAAAACATTTCTTAAGAGAAAAAAATGTGTTGGCCGACCGATAAACCCAAGATTTTATGCCTGGGCGTAGATTTTCTATAGCATTTTATGCATCTTTCTTCTTTAATCTGCTCTATGCTCTTGTTGGAAATAAAGGTTGTCCGTGTAATCAAGTTTTATGTTCTTTATTTTTTAACTCTAAACAAAGTACGAACTTTTTATTTAATGTGATCAAGCACATAATGATTCTATATTCTTCATTTCAAACTTGCAGCTTTGCAGAAGATACATGTTCAGCCTTCGAGGAATTCCAACGAAGTCCTGGTGACAATAGCCTGAACTCATTAATTCCTTGCGCTGATAAGGCACAAGCAAACCGTATAATGATTGAAATTGGTCATGCAGTTCATGTTTTTATTAGCAAGGTACCTTGACGCAGATTTTTCAGTATCCAAAGCTTGGATTTTGCTTCATCTTATGCTAGATACATCTGTGATTCTTCCTTTTGTTTATTATTTTTGTTTTACAGTTGAACTTGAAAATTGTTCAAGCAATAACAACTCTTAGATTGTATCATGACGATGAAGCATTAAGAAGTGAGAAATGGAAGATTTGCGATCCTTTCTCTCATGATTCAAACTATACTTACTACCCTGATAGGTGTTCCAAGGATTCGATTCCAATTAGTGTCATACCAAAAGTGAGTATCATGAAATTCCTTCTCTTTATTTATTCAGCTTTACCATTCTATTTTAAACAAGAATAACATGGCTGCATTTGATCTTGATAATTTTGCTTGTGTTTAGATTTTGACAAACATAACCTGTTTCAAAGATAATTCGACTTCATCGTGCTTGGCTGATGAGAAATTTCTTTCTGAGGCCTCTTACAAAGTGGCTTTGGCTTACACTCGAACGATTCAAGATCTGTTCAACATATTCCCTGACATGCAGAAACTTGCACAGTGCTCATTTGTAAAACTGGCCTTCTCTGATATTCTTTTGCATCAATGTAAACCATTTGAGACGTCAGTTAAATTCTTATGGTCATCCGTGATTTCACTTTCAATTATCATGGTGATCTTGGAACTGGTTTGGATTGTCATAGCATACCAGAATAGATACAGAAGCTTTTCCTGGGGCCCTTTAATACCCAGGTGAGAACTGTACAGGAGATAGAAAAAGATGAACAAGAGGATTGAAAAGTGTACAGCAGTTATTATAGCACCACTTATTAGGAGAGAATATACAGACACATTACACACACACATATGTATTTTGAACCAATTGTACAGCATTTTTCTTTCAATCATAGTAGACGAACCTCTTCATTCTAATGCTTTTCTCGTCTCGAAGTACATTAAATCAAGTTGAGTGGAAGCGCATACTTTTGTTTGATAAACATTTGTTACAAGGGCCAAGGCGTTGTTATAACATATATAAAAACATGTATATCACTGAACTATAAATATCTCATCCTTGAACTCAATTATAAAGAATTAGATAAAATTATACTAGAGGCTTGCACTAAATTGCAATGTCCTAAGATGAAATTTCCTCAAATTTGGTATATGAATACTGCAAGAGGTTTGTCTTTAGCATACAACTGGATTGATCTTTGATTACACACTAACCAAAAATCCTTTCTTTAGCAACAGCGAAAATCTCTCTCAAATAATCAGAGAAAACAAAAATCTATGTCGAAAATACTTTTCTTGTATTTCAAATAAGGTTTAAACCATTTCTATTTATAAACAAAAAACTACCCTTTTGAACAGTTACAACTGTTCAAAAAGTAGTTATTAGTTCAGTGGTTAATTAACCACCAATAACTAAACACCTTTTAAAAATTTAAAAGGTTGCAACTATTCACAATTAACAATAATGAAATTAGTTAAATAAATAAAAACCTTGTGTTGAGAATTTGGCCAATTCATTTAATCATTAGCCCAAGGCCCTATCAAAGACATTAAATAACAAGTGTTTAATGTGTGTCAAACAATAGAGTACACCCATGGTTCTTTTCTCCAACCCTACATTCACTTAACCACTTATTTTAAGTGTGAAATATCTTACAAGGAAAGATACAAAAAGTTTTTTTTCCCATGTGGGACTAAACTTGGATACAATACAAACTCAATGAACCCTTAAAGTTCAACAAATGTATATTGCTAAAAATGCAGGGCGGGGAGGGTTCCAGGTTCGACTTATGTTGGAGCCACTTATCAAAAAAAAAAAAACACTTGTTACAAGGTTATTAGATTTTACATCAGGTGCACATAAGTGTACTTTTTTTTTTTTTTACTTAAGTATGAGTCAAACTCATGACCTCATGAAACCTTAGCTCACAACTACCATCTCACCGAATGCTTTTGCACATATGTCTACTTAAAATACTTCACATATAGTGTACTTAAAACACTTCAACAACTACGTAGCAAAAAATGTATTTATCACAACTACGTCACCAACTTTGTTTCCTTAAACAAATAGTAGTGTGTATAACTAATGCCACCTACCATTCATAGACTTTGAAGATACATACAGACTGCTGGTGTATTCTGAATTATTTCAGTTTAGATTAATGATTATCGACCAAGCAAGAACTATCAAGCTTAGAAGAACGAACGGTCATAATAATTTCCCTGGAACACAACAAGACAAGGAAATGCTTTCCTTGACACGGCACGTAGACTCCACGTGGCAGATGTAAATAGTAAAAATACTAGCACAACTACCACTGTTGATGGTAGAGTAAAAATGTTTGATATTCGAAATCTAAGTCTCAGATCCATCAAATATAAATGTCAATTTGTGTGTCTTCGATTCCAAGTTACCAACTGAAACCGATAATACTTACTGCCCAACCTCTCTCCCACTCTGTCTCTCTCAAAAACCCTGTTTTGCTCTGTTTTCTGGGCTTTCGAACAAATTAATCATTGTTGATTCTCTGTAATTGTAGTGATGGAGAGGTTGAGTTAATTTAAGGGTTTGTGATGAAAGGAAATCTGTTTGGAGGGTCTGAAAATGACGCACAAATCGTCGTCGGGAACGCCCGTTTCTCGAAATTCAGCTCCTGTGATGATCAGGGTCTTTGCAGGTAAGTCTGCCATCTTCGATTTCAATCGAATCAGTCTTTGCTCTGTGTTTGGTGTTCATGATTCTGTAATGGGTGGTTTTGATTTTCTGGGTTGATTAAGCTATTGGGGGTGTTGGTGGCAGTCTCTCTGTTTCATGGTATTGTTTTTAATTTGGTGTGTAAATGGATCTAGGGCATGGGTTTGAGCATTAGAAAATCTTGGGTTGGTTAATTCTAGGGTTTGCTCTAATGGGTCTCAATTGTTTGGTCCTGATGTTGACCTAGTAATCTTCTACATGCTTCATGTGGGATAATTGGGAGTTATTTTTCATTTTTTTTCTTGGTTGATGATAATTTTTATTTTATTCGCGCAACAGCACATTGCTTAATTTGGCGCAATTATACCTTTTTGAAGCAGATTCAATGGTTTCATATATTTTTATGTTCAATTTCTATTTGCCTTTGAAGTAGATGCCAATATTCTTTAAGCAGTCATGGATACTTCAAGTTCTGAATTTGAAATGTTTGCTTAGTTCCGCATTTTTAGAATTAACTAACATGTCTTCATCTTTTTGTTAATCTCCTCCTGTCACTAGTTGTTTTATATCTTTTGAATTATTAGATGTTAATTTTCTAAATTGGCATTGATTAATTGAATGGGGATCCAAATAGGGTCCATATTTTTAAATGCAGCGTTATCTTGAAGGTTAAAAAAAGAGAAGAGAAATGAGGATGAGGAACAAATATAGGAAACCAACTTCTTTCCGTTTCAATGCAGGAAGCAGATGTACATTGTCTATAGTGGTGTGGGGACTTGTGGGATGCATTCTATTGGCACATCTTTACTCCATAATTCGTCAAAGAAATGTGGTGGACGGAGACATCCAGGTTCGAGCTAATCAGTATCATTTGATGCGTGAGTTGGAAGAGGTTGAAGCGGGGGGATACCAAATTCCACCACCTAAAGGTAGAAGGTCTCCACGTGCAGCCAAGAGGAGACCTAAGAAGCCCACCACATTGATTGAGGAGTTTCTTGATGAGAATTCTCAAATCAGACACTTGTTTTTTCCCGATTTAAGAACTGCTATTGATCCAAGGAAAGAAGAAGAAGAAGAAGAAGAAAAAGACAATAATAGACTCTACTACTATCCAGGGAGGGTTTGGTTGGACACTGATGGAAATCCAATTCAGGCCCATGGAGGAGGGATTTTTTATTCCAAGAGACTTGGGAAGTACTATTGGTATGGTGAAAACAAAGATGGTCCTACCTATCATGCCCACAAAAGAGGAGCAGCACGGGTACTTTCATTTGTACACACGTGTTAATTTTGCAATTTATGTTTTATCAATCACTTATCTTTTATCAACATGACTTCTATGACGAATTATTATGATTTAAAACTCTACATATTTTAAACGGCTCCTGTTGTAAACAACCATGAATAATCTAGTTTTGTTAATTCTTGCTCTGTATGTGAAGGCGCATTTTTCAAAGTTAGAATGGAGTTGCTCACCAGGGTCATATTGTTGTCCACTAGTTTTGCATGATTCAAAGCTGTTAGTTTCATATTGCTTGCATGATTAAATTGCAAAGTTTATAATAAAAAGACGACAAAAATTGCTCATATGTCATTAACTGGATGTTTTACAAGTCCTAAAAAAAGAAACTGGTTGTTTTACAACGACGCTTATATATAGCATAAGCACAGTTCTCTGAATTGAATTTTATTTCTGACCCGATATTGAATATTGGAAATCATGCAAAAAGGTTGGAGTTGATTTTGAGGAATTTTGATTTTTTTTTTTTTGTCATTCACTCGTTGACTTCAATAATGACAGTGCTTGATTCTCCTTTGTATCAATTAGATTTCATGAAGCATGGTCCATAGATTGCTGGACTATAATTAAGGGATTCTTTCTGGATAAGGCCACAAACTTGCAAGGGGTTCTTGATTATTTACCATGCATCCCTATAAGCTATGCTTCTCTAAAATATAACTGGAAACCATCATATAAGATTTCTTAGAATGCTCTTGTGCTTGAATTCTGATGAATCTAAGGATTCGACAGATTATCTTTTTTCGGCTTTTGTTCTAATTAAATTTTCCCATTGGCAAGTTGGTTGATTAATATTTTTGTCATTTGAGTGTATTTGTGTGTGTGTATTCCGATCTGCATTTTGTAGACGCCCTAAATTTTTCTCAGAGATTAAGAATTAGAAGTTTAGAACAAAAACTTTGTTGTTGCTGGTATTTATTGGAGAAAGATGGGGATAGAAGATCTTTGGATGGAGACATGAAAACATAATAGAGATGGATTGAGGATTAATTTGAGTCAGACTTGTCTGTGCCTGTGGAGAATTTCTAGGTTATTGGTTCTTTTGACACCAATAGGACCTTCACAGGTTAAATGCATGACCTTATCTTTGCAATGTACAGATTTTTCTTCTAAGGACCACAACATAAAAATATGACATTTAGCACGTAAACAAAAAGGGAGGAGTGGCTGAGGCAGAAATAGTATGCCTAAAGAATTAGGTAGGAAGGTTAATGACATGCGACTTTAGTAAGCATTTGATACAACTTTTAGTCCTTTAACCTTAACAAGGATTGCTTCAGTTTTGTATCTATAGAACCCAAAAGTTTGGTGACCTTGACTTGGTGATCTCACTAGCAACTAGCAAGTCACATGGATCAATCCCTTCTTCTTAAGTGATTTATGTTCAATTTTTATGGTGTGTTTGGTTGGGCAGATAGGATTGTCTTGATAAGGTCAGACTAAGCTCCATTTGACTAAGTTGCATCGGACTAATAGTAATTCAAATTTGAGGACTTGTTCGGTTGGGTTGATAGGAGTGTAAGTGGTTTAGCTCAAAAGACGTTTCTACCCCCTCCCCATATAACCAACCAATCACAAACACAGACACACAAACAAGACTCAAAACCAAACCTCACTAGAGCATCGACTCAATCAAACACAAACATACACACAAACTAAATGTGCAATCCCAAACAACAAATTATGGTGGTGGGAAATAAATGAGAAAAAAAAAAGAAAAAGTAATGAAAAAAGAGTTCAATAATCAAGAATTGGTGAACCGTGTACTATCTCACTGATTTATAAATAAATGAAATTGTAAGTTCATCACCACAACAAATTAAAACCACTTCAAATTTACGTGCATGTAATACTATTTCTACCTGCTAATCTCTTTATATATTAGACTAACATGACAACTATAATTATGTTTCTCTTACCAGCTGATGTTCAAAGTTTAATTTTAAAAAAAGCCAAGTGGTTTTTTTAGGTTGGATGGCCGAAAACTTTGATGAATTGTGTAAAGAGTATTAAACCAAATGGGAGGGCAAAATTGGAAATAACTAGTTCCTTTAGGTTGGATTAGTTAGTGATAGGGTTGAGGTTCACTTTATTTAGTCACATAGATACAAGACTATATAATTTGTTTCACAACTTAGTCCGCCTAAGCGAACAATGGACTAAAAGTTAATCCTAGGACTAACATTTTAGTCATCCCAACTGAACACACCATTAGCGTCAAAGAGAATTTATATAATGGATCTACTCTGAAACTGTCGGAAATACTGGGAAGCAAAATGTTAATGTTTTAGGAAAACATTTTTACTGAGGATGTCATGCAATGGTTGCAAAGTATCCTCAAAACTTTATATTGTTCCTCTAGGATAACTAACTTCTTGCACCCTTAAGGTTTTGTTCTAGTGAAAATACTAAACAGCTGAACACGATGTATATTTATCCTTAACTATGATCTTAACTAAGTGGAAGTTACATGGATCAGTCCACGTCAGGTGAAAGCAGACTTCTCTTACCCTGTAGATAATTACATTTATTTTGAAAAGAACTATAGTTAAACTAGCTGCTTTACCTAATCTTATGCCAAATGCACATTTTCTTGATTCATGATAAAGACGTTGCTTTTCTTGATTGCTATGTGGTGGTGATATAAATTTGAAGAAGTTTTTGGAAGGGAAAATATCTGTGTTGAAGAAAGATAATCTCAGAGGAGATACTATGCCCCAAGGGTAGGACTAGTTTGAATTCTGATACAGCTGTTTTGTCCTATTCAGGATGAACATCTGAATTGATCAAAGAGTTCATTCCTTTGTGCATGTGAAAAAACAAAGTGTTCGAAGTGTGTTCGGACCAGATCACAGTGAACTTGGAAACTAAGATGACTAACGAAGCCGATTCAATAAGCTATTATGTTTCTTGTCTGATTACTTCAAACTTCTTGAGTGATTTGATATATTGTGCTCTTTGTTGGTTTCTAGGCTCTTTAAATTTGATATGATATGCCTTCTTTATATGTCTTGTCTCTTGGAAAGTCAGAATCTCTTGAACCTTCATTCTACTTGTAGATGAATCTCCAATAGGCTCAAATCAACAGCTTTGGATTATATTTTAAGCTTTTGAACTCCAATCATCTTCCAAGTTTTATTGTGGATGGTCTTAGATTTCGCTACCGGTTTTTTCGGATTTAATCTTTCAACTGATCAGTTAGAATCAGCTAGTTAGTCTTGAGCTCTATCCTGTCTGAACATTGCGACATGAGGATTTTTGTTGGAGATGGATCATTTGAAATAGTGAATGTTCATGGAATCCTCCTGTTGCAATTCTGTACAATCTCTGCTGTTGCTTGCTCATTACGTGTACATGTCTTTGGATTCTGAAATTAATCCTTCCATGTCATATCAGGTCGATGTAATTGGAGTCAGTTGCTACTCCTCGACAGATTTGTGGACATGGAAGAATGAAGGCATTGTCCTGGCCGGAGAAGAGACGAACTCAACCCATGATCTCTACACGCTAAATGTTCTCGAGAGGCCCAAGGTTATATACAATGACAGAACAGCAAAATACGTAATGTGGATGCACATCGACGATGCCAACTACACCAAAGCTTCCGCAGGAGTTGCTGTGAGTGACTTTCCCACTGGCCCATTCGAATACCTCTACAGCATAAGGCCTCATGGGTTCGATAGCAGAGACATGACTGTCTTCAAAGACGACGATGGCACTGCCTACCTAATTTACTCTTCGGAAGACAACAGCGAGCTGCACATCGGACCCCTCACAGACGACTACCTAGACGTCACTAATGTGATGCGAAGGATACTAGTTGGCCAACACAGGGAAGCGCCCGCACTGTTCAAGCACCAGGGGACCTACTACATGATAACATCGGGCTGCACTGGATGGGCGCCAAATGAGGCTCTAGCGCATGCAGCAGAATCGGTCATGGGACCTTGGGAGACAATGGAGAACCCTTGCATTGGAGGGAACAAAGTGTCGCGAGACGCAACATTCTTCTCGCAGAGCACGTTCGTGGTTCCAGTGGCAGGTATTCCTGGTCTGTTTATTTTCATGGCGGACAGGTGGAATCCGGCTGAGCTGCGAGACTCGCGATATGTGTGGCTGCCTTTGAGGGTAGGCGGAGCGGCTGACAGGCCGTTGGAGTATAGTTTTGGGTTCCCCTTGTGGTCTAGAGTCTCTATCTTCTGGCACAGAAGGTGGAGACTTCCGGATGGATGGAACCATTACACATGAATGCATGATTACATGCAATTGGTTTTTTTTTTTTTTTTTTTTGTTCTTTGTTGTATATTACGTATGTGATCTACCCAGGCATTCTTTCATAAGCCTAACCGTGCATTCTGTTGTTGATATGAGAACATTGATGAAGTACAATAACAAGCAGTAGAACAACTTTTTTTGCACTGGGTATCCAAAAAAAATTTGTAGAGAAATAATGTAGTGCTATCACGATTTGAACTCAGGACGTAGTCGAGGCTAGAGGAGCTAACACCAATTTGTGGTGTTGGGCATTGGTGGATTGGGGCTGCATTCATGAGTTGTGAAGGAGTGCGAGATTCGATGCAAACTGAGGGTGATGAGTGACACCATGTATTTGCTTTGTGGAAAGTTAGATGGTTTTGTACGGTGTGAAATCTATAATCTAACATATTTTTGAGCGTACATTTTATTTTTTAATTATTTACAGTTATTTCTACTCCTCAGGTGTAGGCCTTATATCTGACAAAACGTTATAAATAGCTAAAAAAATAAAGTGTGCATCTCAAGTGTGTTAGATTATCATTTTTCCTTTTTTTGAATTATGAACTTATGTATATAGACTAATTAAATTAGTTCTGAAAAAGAAATCTGATATGATAAATGATAAATTGATATAATGACACCTTTTTATGTATGTATTTAAATGTTGCCGGCCCAAAGTGACATAGTTCAAGCGTTCAATGTAACATCCAGCTAAAGAAAAAAAAATAAAAAATAAAAATTGACACCGTCCGCAACAATTAGATAATATCAGTTTATATTAAAAATATATTTATTTATTTCTGTTCAACAAAATTTATTAATTTTGGAATAAAGTAGGGTGCGCGTGCATGGTGGGCGATGCTTTACAGCATTTTTTTTTTATTTTTTATTTATTTTTATTTTTATTTTACTTCAATGGAAAATCGAATCCCATCTCACAGGCTTTGACCAATTCGCAGTTGTGGGTCCGTCCAACAATTGGGTCCCACTCATCCTCGCTTGGTAGCAAGGATGTTCATCATGTTCTTCATCTTGACCGTCCCTATCTGATGAACTATGTGCATCACGAAAGATTAAGGTTTTGTTTAACATTAGCAATGTTTATTAGTTATTAGGATGAAAGAAATGAATGGACATTGACCCAAAAAAAGAAAGAAAGAGATAAATGGACATTGTAGAGACTCACGTTCAAGATGTAATTTATGTTAGGTTTAGAGACACCGCAATGATACACTTTATTAGTCTCTCAAATAAACTCGTTAATTACAATGCGGGGGTTAACTCTAATTTATAGACTCTCATAAACATACTCCTAGTCCAACTAGGAGACCCTAAATAGACTCATACTCTAACTCGAAATTCTAATCAAACTCAAACACTAATAACTCATATTCCTAATTAAACTCAAACACTAATGTAATTTAGATTACAACTCTAACATCCCCCCATAATCTAAATTACCTATCTAAATTAAAAATTATCCCCTCATAATTCAGATTGGACAAACCCTAATCATAGCCTTAAACTTCATGAAAGACTCAATCTTCAATGCCTTGGTAAACAAGTCTGCAACTTGATCCTCTGATCTGCAGTATGCTAGCTCTATCTCTTTATTCTCCACCTGATCTCGTAGAAAGTGATATCGCATATCAATATGCTTACTCCGGCCATGTGTAACTGGGTTTTTCGCTAAATCAATGGCCGAAACATTATCAACATAGATTGGTGTAGGGCCATTACACGGAAAAAGAATCTGTGATAATAATTTTTGCAACCAAATAGCCTGTTTTAAGCCATAAAGTGCTTTATTCAGCTTATAAACTTTTTTTTCACTGCCCTCTTGAACATATCCCGGTGGCTGCTTGACATAAACAACTTCATCTAAGTAGCCATTTAAAAAGGCCGATTTCACATCCATCTCGGTGAAGTTTCCACCTTCATCGGGCAAAGAATGGCAATCAATAACCGGACCGTCTCAATGCGAGCAACTGGAGCAAACACTTCCTGATAATCAAAGCCAGGCCTCTGCTCATATCCTTTAGCCACCAATCTAGCTTTGTAACGCTCCACGTCTCCATTGGATTTCCTTTTTGTCTTGAAAACCCATTTGACATCAATAGCTTTGTGACCTTGAGGAATATCAACAAGGTCCCAAGTGTCATTTTTCTCAATAGCCTCGATTTCGGAATTCATAGCATCAACCCAACATCTATCTCGCACGGCTTCACGAAAGCTAATAGGGTATGAATTTGCAAACATGGAATAATGAACTAAAATGCCATCATCGTCAACTGCATCATCAGAGGTAACCTGACAATCCTGAAGGCGAGCCGGTAGCCTAGGATTCCTCTGTGGTCTATCACTCGTACTATGTAGTCTAGTACTTGTACTAGTCAAAACAGTGTCTGTGGTAGGAGAAATACTTGTTGAAGTAGATGCCTCATCATTAAACCTGATTGCAGCAGATTGAGCAATTCCCTTGCCTTTTGTGTCCCAAATCCATGCATCTGCTTCATCAAACAATACATCTCTGCTGGCAATTACAGAGTTGGTAATCGAGTTATAAAATTTGTATGCTCCAATCCGCCCTGGAACATAGCCAAAAAAAATGACCTTCACGCCTTTGTCATCCAATTTCTTCCTATTAGCATCAGGAACATGAACATACGCAGTGGATCCAAACACTTTTAAATGTCTGACACCTGGCTTGTAACCACTCCAAGCCTCTTCTGGAGTAAGATGAGACACTGCTGTTGTGGGAGACCTATTCAGTAAATAAACTGAACATACAACTGCTTCAGCCCAGAAAGAATTAAGTAAATCTTTCGCTTTCAACATGCTACGAGCCATGTCCATAATAGTCCTATTATTTCTTTCTGCAACACCATTATGTTGTGGTGTATATGGTGGAGTGATCTCATGCTTGATCCCATGATGATCACAAAAATCAGAAAATATGGAGGACTTGTATTCACCACCGCCATCTATTCACAAAATCTTGATGTAGCGTCCACTTTGTTTCTCCACATACGCCTTGAATTTCTGAAAACAAGTAAACACGTCTGACTTGTTCTTAAGAGAATACACCCAAATCTTCCTGCTGTAGTCATCAATAAAAGTCAAAAAATATTTACTCCCTCCTAGTGAAGTCGTCTCGCATAGGACCACAAATATCCGAGTGAACCAAGTGTAATGGAGATTTGGCACGCCACGAGTATCTAAGCGAATGACTGTCTGTGTTGCTTCCCTAAAATACACCCTTCACAAACCGCTCAGATGTCGAATAGCGAGGCAATCCTTTCACTAATCTCTTTTTGTGAGCAACGTCAAACTTTTGAAGTTCGATGACCATATCTCGATGCCATAACCATGACTCATCAGAAACAATGGATTTAAAACACGGATAAGATCCAGTCTTAATCTCAATCTGAAATAACCTATTTTTCAAAGGAGATTTAAGAATGGCAATACCTCTAGAGTCGAACATGGATAAATGGCCATCTTTCAAATTCATTGTGTACCCTTTCTCTACAAGTCGCCCTGATTCAATAGATTGTTTTTCATTGTAGGCACATAAAGAACATCAGAGATATACTGATGATCACCGTTCTTCAACTGAATTAGAACTCTTCCTTTTCCTTTGACTGGAAGTTTCCTATCATCAGCAAACTTGACCTCCGTCGTCATTGACTCATCTAAATCGTCAAACAAGTCTCTATTACCGCACATGTTGTTGGAGCATCCACTATCAAGATACCACGTGTAGTTTTGTGAACATTCTTGGCCTGACGAAACCAAAAAGAGTGTCTGGGGACAATCATCGCCTTGGGCAAAAGACACATGTGCAGCAGATTTTGCATGTTTTTTAGTGTTGCAGTCTCTGGCTATATGCCCAAACTTGCGACAGTTGTAACACTAAATCTGATTTCTCTGTTGATCGCGACCTTTGTCTCGTCCACGACCTTTATTTCTCTCCCACCACTTCTGATTATTATTCAAACCTCTGCCATTGTTGTTGTCTTGATCACGGCCGTTGAATCTATAATCCTTCTTTAGCTTCGGGACAATTGTAGTCTTCAATGCCTGCTCAGTATGCTTGACTTTTTCACTTTTTTCATTAATTCGTTGCTCATGTGCTCGTAACGAACCAATGATTTCTTCAACTGACTTGGTTTCATAATCTGTCCCAGACTCCATAATAGCAGCGATTACGTGGTCAAACTTTGTGGTCAATGTGCGCAAAATCTTTTCGTTCACATCGAGATCAGCGACTTCTCCGCCATTCATCTTTAACTGATTGACGATTGTCTGAACACGATTAGTGTACTTCTCTATATCTTCTGAGTCATCCATCTCGATCAACTCGAATTGCCGCCTTAAAGTTTGCAACCGAACTTTCTTAGCTCTTTGTGCACCCTTGTAGGACGTTTCTAAAGTGTCCCACGCTTCCTTTGATGTCTTCGCCAGTTGCACTTTCTGAAATGCCACATCATCAAGCGTTTGCAAAATAAAATAAAGTGCTTTCTGATCTTTCTTGCGAAACTCCTTTTGTGTCGGGTAGCGGTGGCCCCTGGGTCTTCGAACCCATTTTCAATGACTGTGAGTAAGTCTTGAAAACTGAATAAGACTCTTATCTGTGTGCTCCATCTATCAATCTTCTTTTCATCGAATACTGGTAGTGTCGGTTGAACTTGACCATTACCCGTTGTAGCCATAATTTACCACTGTAAATTATCTTAAGTAACTCCGCCTATTCTGCTTCAACAAACCGGCTTTTGCAATTTGATTTTCTTCAACGAAATCGACCTCTGCACTTCTGCGTCGTTCCTCTCTTTGAATACGCAACTCAAATTTCTTGTTTCCAAAACAAGAAGGTCACACACTTCGATCTCTCGAATAGATCTGAAGCCCAAATCTGTTCTTGAATCTTCAAGAACTCTCACACAACCGACACAGATCACAAGATCTCACTATTGCTCTGATACCATGTTAGGTTTAGAGACACCGCAATGACACACTTTATTAATCTCTCAAATAAACTCGTTAATTACAATGCGGGGGTTAACTCTAATTTATAGACTCTCATAAACATACTCCTAATCCAACTAGGAGACCCTAAATAGACTCATACTCTAACTCGAAATTCTAATCAAACTCAAACACTAATAACTCATAATCCTAATTAAACTCAAACACTAATGTAATTTAGATTACAACTCTAACATTTTAAACCTTAATTGACTGTTGTTGGATATCAATTAGTATGTGTTCAAATTCAATCATTAACATTTTTTTTTTAAATTCGTTTTTTTTTTATAGAAACGAGATTTTATTTATTATAGCCTATTGTACAAACAGTAAATATTTACAAGCAAATGCGTTTATCATAAATAAAGTCGAAAAAAACTTCTACCCGAAGAAAAACGCATCGTATATAATAAAAACCAAAAGTCTCCACTCTAAAAACGGCCATTAAAGAAACACGTTTCTATCATGGTGCCACAGTCCTACCGAATCAACTAAATTGAACCCGTATTTTTGTGACAGGACGTATAAAAGTGGGACCAAAGATACAAGATACGTACCCCAAAACTACAAAATAAAAGGCTTCACTTCACCCCATCCTTCATCGCCCCATTCCTCAGCTAACAGATCCCACTACATCAACCGTGCCCAAGGCCCATTCAAGTCCACCCATGATCGGCCCTTAAACCATTTTGAAAAATCATTAAAATTTCTAAAGAATGATTTTAGTAACATAAAATTAGGACCATGATAAAATTAATATCCTTTGAACTTCAATATATAGGAGCAACGTTGGGGTTGTAGATTTGACTCATGCTAAAGTTAAGGGTGTTAATTTCTTTGTATAACAATGAAAGAATATAATTGAATATTAAGTTGTGCCTATTTATGTTTTTCTGTTTACTACAACGGGAGCCGGACTCTCACTCTCCCTAAAAAAACTTTATCTTTTTAGTAAGTGATCCCCTTCCGTCTCACAAAAATGCTTTTGGCTTGTGAAAGTTTATTGTTCTTTAAATACAAAACCACCAAAACTATATGCATACAATTTATCCAAAAAAAAATAATTTATGCATATAAATGTTAACATTATAAAGTTTTAGATATTTCTGATTTATTTTTTCTACAAACATTCGGCATTTCTGCTTGAATTTTTTTTTTGTCTCGAACTAGAAGCGGAAATTGAAATGAAAATAAGTGATTGATGTGCGCATCGTCACATCCTTCAGTTCAAGAATTTTTTAGGTATGAATGGTTTGAGGTTGCATCAATTAACAAATACTAATGACTTGGAAGGCACTGAATCTGCTTTTGTCCTTTACACGTGATATGGTGCGTACGTTCACCTAGTGCTCAAATTTCTTCTTATATCTTGACAAAACAAAAAGACTCTCCTTATTATATCAATGTTTAAATCAATTTGACACCATTTTATTTTGTATGTCTGTTTGGAGACACCTCATTAAAATTGGGTTGTCTACAAGTGGATTCAATGGTACCCTAATTATTGACAAGAATTGTATCGTTTTAACATCAATTTAGATTGCAAAATTCATTTCTGTAGTTGGATGCACTTCAAAATCACGTGTTTTACGAATTCACGAGCCTGTTTTGGTATCTAACAGCAAAAAGTGGAGATAGAAGCAGTCCGACTAAGTGCACCTTATCTTTTATTAAGTACACCTTATTTTGCGTGGTACTCCAAATTTTAATTTTAATTTTTAATTGCACCCCACATTTTTATCAAAATACTCTTTCATCTGAATCGAAGCATCTAACTTCAAAACCTTGGTCGAGACATCTATATTAAGTTCGGCGATATGAAGTCGAGACTTATCCACTAGGCTCGGTTTTCTCCAACCGAACCTCTTTGGTGAGATTTAGTTGACAACCACCGACTTAAAGGTTCAGTAGGTTCTGACCGACTCTCCAATTAAAGGTTCGGCAAGCTAATGATCGACTCTCCAACTAGAACTTTAGTGGACTCTGATCAACTCTCCAATAAGAGATTTGGACCTTCGAGGCCGAGCCAGTCGATGATGCCTACAAATCACAAAGCAGAAAGTGTGTGAGGTGCACTTAAAAATTATAGTAGGGTGCACTAATCACAGTGAGGGGCACACTAGTCATTTTATAGTATGAATGACTTTTTTAAGTTTGACTTTTTGGGTGCACTTAGTAAAAGGTGGGGTGCACTTAGCCGGGCTCAAAGTAAAAGGGAAGTGCAATGACAACAGTATCGAAAATCACATCAGGCCTTTGAGCCATCATACAAGCATGCACAAATCTTAATGCATAACACAATTCAAAGCCCTATAGATACCTCTTGTAGGTTGATGTGACTTCTGATGTGACATACATGTTGTCATTTTAGTTTTAGTACATAGAAAGGCAAAAGTAAAAGATTTGGTCACAAGCAAAAAATAAAAATTCAAAACCAAGTTTTTTTCAACTAATATATATATATATATATATATAGTCGATACAAGATACACATTTGAGATGTATTGGATAGCGCACAATTGCAAAGTGTGACAAGTATGCACACTCAACATTTTCCTACATACATATATATATATATATATATATATATATATATATATATATATATATATATATATATACACAAACACATTCAGGTATCGTGATTCACGTGCAAAAGTATATGGTTAAAATCATCATTTCGTATTGCTTAATATATTCTCTTTACAATCCACCTAATTAGCAAAAGATTAGACAAACAATGTTAGTTGAAAAGTCATTTAAACTCAAATGTTGACCCACCAAAAGTGTTTAGAAAGATTAAACAAGAGAGAGAAGATGCGAATTGGAGTTGAATATGTTTTTTATATAAACGCCAAGTTTGGATGATCTATTAATTTGGTAGGGTGTGTTTCTCATAGAACAAGTACTCAAAAGTAATATGGGTAATAGGAGCACCATATAATTATAAGGTAGATGGCTTAACTCTTCCTATCAAGAAGATTGGTGTGAACTTAAATCGCCAAATTTTTTTACGATACTTAATTAGATTGTTTTGGAATAATCAAGTTTGAGAACGGATGGTTTTTAAGAATAATCTCCAAATACGGAGTTCTAAGGAACTCAATGTTGTAGGAATGCAACTAAAATAAATATTTTCGCTTCATAAAAAAAGAAAAGACAGACCCCACAAAAACAAGGACAAAAGGGAGAGAAGGCCGGATGAGAGTGAGAAACATGCATACTTTGTTTGAGGAGTAGGTGCACATTTGGAGACTTGGAGTAGCTGTACCCATAAAACTAAAAAGAAGTTCCCATTATGTGTGGACGTGGCCTACATATATAAAGCACCAAATCTCTCAAGAGAAATTCAATTCAAGTGGTAGTATTGAAGGTAATTGAAGATATGGCCATGGTGGTGGGGTTGCTTATCTACAACTTTCCAAATATTTATACTCTACTGCACACTCTTTATTACAAAATGGACAGACAAAAATATGAAAAAAAGGACTCAAAAAACACAGCGTGCACTCCACTATCCCCTTAACATCACTACTAAATCTCAACAAAGCTGCCTCAATTTTCTAGATTCTTCAAAGCACAAACACAAAGTATGGCCGTCCTAAGATTCCATGATCTCTCTAATAGATAAAGACACTATTATTAAAACTTGAAAAACTTTGATCAGTTCAAACAGACTTTTTTAAACATCAAATTAGCTGATATCACCACAACACCTAATGCCAATTACCCACTAAATCAAAAGAATAAAAATTAATATTTATTTGATTCAAACATTAATATATATGAAAGCAAAAAAAAAAAGTATTTCTTTTGTATACCTTTCCAAGCCAGCTGCTTTCCGATTTAACAAAATATGTGGTTGGGTGGAAGTCCTTTTCCTCAACCCTCCATTGTCCCAAGCAAGTATGAAAACAACCTGCACTACTTCTTTTGACAGTAATCATATAAGAAGAATAACAATCCTAGCTAATCTAGATATATATATATATATATATATATATATATATATATATATATATATATATATGAAGTATAAATAACACTATTCGTCAAAAAAAAAGTATAAATAACAATATTAACATTTACAACAACAAATAAAAGTCTCAATATCAAATTAATTGAAGTTATATATATATATATATATATATATATATATATATATATATATATATATATATATATATATATATCTAACTCTTTTTCTTCACTAGATTTAATGCATTTTATGACGGTCTATTTCATAAATAGTGATGGACATTTTAAGCTGGTTATCTCCTTTATTCAAACTTAAGATTGGCTATATAATACGAAAGATAAACTCCTACATATATAGGTGCAGTTACAGTAATAGAATTCGAAATTTATTTAACTGTATAATCATCAATCAACCTGAAAAACCTGATAATTAATTAAGATGAACATTGGACTTAACTAAAACAAGCGATGATCAAAACTTAACAAGCATAAACTTTCCATATCAGATTAATTAAAACAACAAAACAATTAATTATACCAAAAGGAAATCCAAAGCCAATACTATACTTCCTTTCATTTTTGTGTGCAAATTCAATCAAACTCTCTACCTAGCTAGTTACCTCTCCTAGCTCCTCGTCAACTCCACAAATCAACAATGCCAAAAACACATGAAATTATATATATATATATATAAATCGTCAACCGATCCATGCACGGAGCACGTGTGTTATGGCTTCCACGCTGAAGCCCACACCAGCGGCTGGTCCCTCCACGTCAAGAAAATTCCGGGGGCGTCGGAGTTGTGCGTCATAGACCAACCCTCCCTATACCTCCTCAAGAGTGCTCTTACATCGTCTGATACATCATCGCTATAAGCAAGCGGATTAAATCCGGCGGAGCGCAGGCGGTATGACCAACGCTCCGCTGCCTCCCGCCTTTCAACCGACTCATCGGCGGGGCATGCCAACAAGTCAACTAGTGACCGCCCCGCCGCTCTCTCCAGCATCAACCTTTCATTGCTAGTTTTAGGGAAGCTCTCATCCAAGCACTCAAAGTAGACCCTATACCACCTGAGGCACTCTTGGTACCCCTTCACGAACCCAAACCCGTCAACTCCAACGTCGTCCAAGTCGGCCTCCTCCTCCACCACTGTCACTATCTTTGGCTGCAGCCGCTGGAACATTGATAACACAACGTCGCGGCGGTTGCCCACCGGAGGGATGGAGTGCAATGTTCCAACACAGTTGATGGCTAGTGCTTCATCATCTTGGAGGTCCAATTCAGAGAAGTTCAAGTTAGACAAGTCACCAGTGTGGTGGACAATGTTGAACTTGAAGGGCACTCCCATCAGCCTAGCAAACTTCTCCATTCGGTTACTTATCTCTTTCATGACCTTTTGCACCGTGGCCATGCTACCTCTGGTGGCGGTTACAACGGTGGTGAGGCGAAGGTGCGGCGTCTCATCGGTTCGGGTGGCAAGGGCCTCTAGGAGAGTAGGCCATTGGGTGCAGTAGGTGTTGCTCAAGTCCACTATGTGCAACTTGCTTTCCCCTTCAAAAGCCTCCAAAATCGCTCCATTACAAGCAGCGTGACCAAAGGTGGTCCATGGACTCACCTCTTGGAATTTCAGGACCATCTTCCTTGTCGACTCGAACGAGCAGTTCTTCTCAGAGGCTGACATTAAAGTCTGATAGCAGCGTTGCCCAGAGTCCGTCATACGGCTAAACAAAGCCTGTAGAAAGTAGGCGGTGAGCTTTTGATCGGTATCGCCATAAGGAGAGCTAAGTTCATTGAGCATCCACATGAGCTGTTGGACGCGGGAACTGTTCTTATCGGCAATAGCCCGACCGGTTTCCAGGAGCAGCTCAGACGCCCACTTCCCGGATGAAGTGAAGTCGACGTTGAGGTCGGGTGCCGGGGAGAAGGAAGAGGAGGAGAATTGGTGGTGATCATGTAGTTGGTGATCAAAGGCACCTTGATGTTGAGTACTAGAGGAGGTGATGCTAGTATTGGTGTGAGTAGGGGTGGCGGCGCCCCCCGTCGCGGTAGTGGTGGTGGTGGTGGAGGGGGGTGTGAGGTGGTGGTGGTATGGGTAGAACTGCTTGGAGGAAGAGGAAGAGAAGTCGTCCTCATCCATGAAAAAGTTGCTGCATTCTTCCTCTTGGTGGTAATGGTGATAGTTGTTGTTGGTAGTGTTGGAGGTGTGCTTGGAAGATCTAGAGCTGCTAGAAGTTCTGCTAGTAGTGTTGTTGTTGTTGTTGTTGTTGTTGTTGTTGTTGTTGTTGAACGACTGGTCAGCAGATTGGAGACTAACTAACCTAAATAAGGTATCCATATATTTAATCAAAGACCCACATCAATAAACTCTGCATTTGGAACCTTTGCACCACAACAACATATATATATATTATGGGTAGTGTATGTGTTTCAAGTTTCAACCACCAAACATGCAACAAAGACACACACACACACACACTCTCTCTCAAGAGAGGGAGAAATGAATCAATGAATGAAACAACTCGACAAGAATACTGATGATGTTATTCGATTTTAGTTAGATTTTTGAGAGATATAGAGAGAGCGGATGAGTAGGGGGGTGGTGCAGGGAATCTATGTAGTTCCTTTTCTTTTGGCACAATCGATGAGTGAGTGAGTGACTACAAGTGGGTTTTCTTTTCTAGTCATTCCTTTGGAATTATGTTGTTTCATTCATTTTTTTAAACACAACACATATAAGAGGGGTCTATTGGCTTGACTACTGATGTGGGCATCCCTCTTTTTCTCTTTCTATTTTTCTCTCTATTTGAAATGCAAAGAATTACAGATGGAGTAAGGTTGGAGTAGTGGCTATAGAGCTAGTTAGTTTTAGAAATGGAATTTTGTCTGACAACAAAAGGGGTGTGAGCAGAAAAGATAAACTATACATATAAGCAAATGGGCCGATCGAGATCACCAAAATGAAAGGTTAGTGGTACTCATTCATAACACAGTGGGGTTTTGCTTTCTTTCTAGTCTAGCTAGCTTTAAAAGAAGGAAAACCAAAAAATAAAAATAAAAAAAAAATCTTGTAATGTTGTAGTGTGTGAGAGAGAGTTATTGAGTGGAAACACTACAGGCGTGCCAATTGGGTTTGGGTTTTGGAGAGGACATCAGAAAAGCTGCAGAGCGTGCATCATCATCATCATCAACACCAACACCCACAACTCTCCATAATATTCTTTGTCTCTTAATCCCTCTCCAAACTCTGCCAAAAACTATCCCTACTTTTTTTCCTTTTCTATGCTACATAAGCCCATAATGTTCAAACATATTATAATGCTAACACGCACGCAACTACAACCTCATAACCCCCAATCAACCATTGCCGGTGGTACAGTGGTTGGGACCGAACTACTAATTGGTCACCTGCGCCTCCTTTAAGTCGCAACTTTAAATCTTTTAATTTTTCTGAACATATCGTATCTCTTGTAAGGTGAGATACGTCTCATGTAAAATAGTCCAAAGTAATCCTAAACACCTCGATATCACGGAAAAAAACATCACAGTTCACAAACACTACATACCTTTAAAACCAACGCCCTCACAATTGATATATATTGTTTTTCTTCACTTTGCCCACTCCACACAACAAAATGTCACACTAGGCCGGAGCTATAGTGGGCACAGTACATGATCAGGGAAAAATTATGGGTATATAAATATAATATGACCACAAAAGCTATTGTTACATACACAATCAGGTATTTATATATCACTCTAGCTATAGCTTCTCTCCTGCTTCACTTTACCAGCTCTAACTACTAACTTCGTGTCCTTTCATCATTATTGAATTCATTCACTTGTAGGTTTAACATCCTTGAATTGACTTGGAAGATTTTCTAGTGCTCTCTCTTAAACTCTTCTAAAGAGGTTCTAATTTTTTGACAGCACCCCTTTGAACATTTTTTCCTACCATTCTTGTATCCTTTTCCCAATCTTGTGGGAAAAATCCACATATTGAGTACTATATGTCCCATTTTGAGAGCAGGGCATTGGACAAAATTGTTCCTTAAATGCCATCATGTTGTCCGAAACATCGATTGCCTTGGATTTTGTTCATCAAGGGTATGTTGGTCACTCAAAAACAAGTCCATGTACGCAGCAATGGGCTCATGATCAAATTTCAAACTATGCACAAGGGCCCTCCTTTTAAAGAACTTTAGTGAAGGATGATGAATCTTCACAGTCAATGACCAATGAGCTTGCTTTATCTCTGTATCTAGCTTTTTTAAAGCGTTTTTTGTGAGTTAAGCAGTAAGGAGAAAAAGAAATGAAATGATCCAAAGGGGATTTTGGGAGGATTTGTGGGTCTCACTCTGTTTCTAAATTGAAGAGACTTAGTCTACAGATGGGACGCCATTGCCCCAGTCATGGCAGAATCATGGTGCCATTAGTTTGCCTAATTGACAGATACAATTGCATATCTAATCAGATGTTAATCAAGAAGCCACAATCATATAAGATAAAATAAATCAATGGAAGGAAAATAATGCATCATCAATTCTTCAATTCGTGGTAGCTACATTATATTTCCCTTGGTTTTTTTTTTTTTTTTCTTCGGAGTTATTAGGTTGGGAAGTTCGACTAACTCCTACTAAATTAATCGAATCAAAGTAGGGTAGGATGAAAAAGGTTAGAACACTAAGATATCTAAATAAAGTACTAGGCATGCTGCATTCAATTGTCTATATAAGCTAGAATTTAATGGACAGATTCATGATGGATTTTAGAAACATGGGCTTGTAGAGATATCCATTTCCATGTTTCAACTCACAGAAGCCCATTATCATAAATGCATAATGCAGAGAAAGAGATAAAACATTCTAAGTGACTAAGCAGAGAAATAAAAATCATAATTAGCTAACAAAGTAAACATCACCTGAAAGAGAGTGCCAAGCTGCCATCTTTTAGAGGGTGTTGAGGTGTCATAAGCTTCTTTTTTATTTTATTTTTATTTTGAGGTGTCATAAGCTTCTTTAGTTCAGAACAGCTACCATCTCTTTCTTCTCTTCTCTGGAGGTAATAATTTAGAGAGCATAGCTTTATACCTTTTGACATTGTTTGGTATACAAGGCTCCAGAGATGGTGCCCCGTTATTGAAGGCTGGTGGGGCCATGGCTGAGAGCGATGGGAACCCACTTAGAAATTTATGAGCCAATGAGTGGTCAAGATCACTGGCCACTCAGTGGGGGACTCATGACTTCTCGGTAAAGTCATCACTATAACGGTGTACAGAATCACAATGAAGTCAGCAAAATTCCCATTAATTGCATCAGAGTTATATGTGAATCTCACAGAAAAAGAAACACATTTGTATTTCAGTCATATAAGTTTGTCAAATAAACATCTGAATTGGAAGACTCAAAACAAATACCTGGACAGCTCCATCTAAGTTGATGAATGGTGCACATTGCAGCTTCTAGAACTCCAGGACATGAAAATTTACAAACAAACTTTATTTACCAAATAAAGTGATGAACCTAACCTAACATTACGTCCAGAACAAAACACAGAGCTGAAACATCACCAACACAAAATGAATCTTGAACAATGAAAGATTAATTGCAGTTAGTAGCTACATAGATTTGTATACAGAAGAAATAAACAGTACATGATCAGTTATCTAGTGAACAAAACTGTAGTCCCAGTACTGGAATTTGATCTGGAACAATAAATATGTTACAACATTAACAAAGTAAGAAATTCTCAAGCATTTTAGTTTTCATATCTTGTAATACATTTAGAGAAACAGCTACCAGTCTGAGAAGTTCTTAAATTCCACCTTTGAAGAACCTACTTTTCTCTTCTTGGCCAAACCAGTTGCCTCGGGTCCATTTTCAGAACTGACAGATTCAGTTTGCTGAACCCTTGCTTTCAAATACTTGCCAATCCCACCACCAACGGCAGCAGTTTCCGTGGCTGTTGCTCCAATATTGCTAAACCATGAACCCATTTTATCCTGGAATGCAGCGAAAAACAAAATTAGAAACAAATTTTAGTCATGTGTGAAATAATCTTTTACTCAGGCACTAAGGACATCAACTCACCTTCTCATCATCAACAGCATTCTCCTCATTTTTCTCTTCTTCCACATCTTCATCTGGCTCCGTGTATGGGTTTACAAACACCGTGACACTTGTTATCTTTATTTCTTCCTGCACCACAAGTATTTCATAAGAATTACATTAATCATGAAGCAATGAATAAAAGAAGAATGACAACATCAATGATAATAATAAGAAGAAGAGGTGCACGAATATAAAATGTTCAACACTAGTTGTCAGAGAAACAACAAGATTAAGCAACACGAGAATTATAAACAGAAAGGCTGAGAAAAGAAAAGGCAAAGCTAGGTAGGAAAACATATCCAATGCATCTTTTGCCGATTTCTACCTCATAAGGTCGTCAATGTCAAAGTGGATATCTTAACCAACATAGATACTACATGAAGCAGCAAACATGCGTTGCATGTACACAGTACTAGTTCCTTCCAAAACTTAAAACACTAAGATGGATGGAGATGACTCAAAGCAATATAATATACACTGATGTAAAGTTCATTAACTGATTTGTCTGGTCTAAGCAAACAGCTAGATTTGTGTTCAGCAGAATATATAGAATATAAAATAAATGACAGTACAAGTGAAAATGAATTTGACAAATTACCCTTCCCAGTAGAAATGCAGGGGTCATTGCAATAAATCTAATTCCCACTTGTCTCTATAACTGCTATGGTATAAAGAAAAAAACATAACTTACCGAAAAAAAAAAAAAAGAAAAAATATCATGCCTAGTAGGCAAAGGCACAAAAAGAAAATAAATAATAATTAGCTAAAACATTCATTTGCAAACAATCATGAGGTCATCTGATCGCAGTTAACATGTCAACGCATAACAGTAATACCACTTTTTCAGTGCTAACAAATTAAATTCCATGGAGGCAACTAACTCACCAGAGGCCGGTCGTCATCATCGACATGAACTTTTTCCATAACTGCAAGAGTGGTCAGACCACCAACCACTCCACCAAAAACAGTGTGTTTGAAGTTAAGATGATTCGCAGATTTGTACAAGATAAAAAACTGAGACCCATTTGTATGAGGGCCACTATTTGCCATACTGACAACGCCTCTTCCTGAGTGAACCAATTTCGAGTTTGGTTCATCCTTGAAAGGCTTACCCCAAATAGATTCACCACCTTTTCCAGTTCCAGTAGGATCACCACCTTGAATCATAAAATTCCTACAAAAGTGCAGATACAAGAAATTTATCAAAGTTGAGGAAAAATTATACAGATAAAGGAAATATCAACCCTTCAAGTAACGCAATTTTTTTTCTGCACCTGATATTCCGATGAAAAGCAACTCCATTATAATAGCCACGTTCACAGAGAGTAATGAAGTTCTCACATGTCCTGGGAGTAATGTCACAGTGCAGTTCTATGTTCAAATCCCCATGTGTGGTATGCAGCTGAACATAGCCTTTCTTCTTAGGATTTTTTTCAACCTTCACGTATTCATATTCATTTTTGGTAACAGGGTCGTAAGAAGTAGAAGTGAAGGATCGTGATGCAGCACCAGTAGTGTAGCGGCTCCTCACCTAAAAATAGGCCCAATATCTATCAGCAAAGTTATTTAAGGTTTTGTCATTTAAAAAATTCAAGACAAGCAAGATGGAATTAATCTTCAACAGATCTTTTTAAGACTGAATACAATATGAAAACACCTAGACATTTATTCACTTTTGTCCTTCAAAATCAAGGTCAGACATGTAATTTCAAAAATCAGAGCTCCACAAAATGTCATCATTACAACAGCAATTTAAAAGCATACTCTAATGAGATGAAAAGAAAATGAATCCTGAGAAAATATACAGTAAACAAAAGGCATAAACACGAGAAATATGGCTAGTTTTGCCACTCCTGCCATCAAGAAATCAATTAGATATATTGTCGAATTAACACTAACCATCTTAGCATTAACGGGGGCACGATCGCCAGCCATGTGTAAAGCTATTCGAGCAGCAGTTTTGTCACCAGAAGCAGCTTTGGCTGCTGCTGCGCTTCTTCCATGTACAGAAGCAGATGCTGCATCAACAATACTGTATGTCTGAGTGGCTTTCATCTCACCATCTTGATCTGATTTGGAATCCTCTTCGATTCGAGACCTTGCAGCTAAAATCTTAGACAGTGCAGCTGCTCTTTCCTTTTTTGCTTTACTGCCTCCCCCACCATGCAAAGCAATCTCCTTTGCCTGCTCAGTACCTAGCTCCAGGAGCATTTGCTTAACATCCCCACTTAAATTTATGTTGTACATTGGATCCGAACTCATTTTCTTAAGTTCTGGTCAATAGAAGAACAAACAACGTCATAGACATGAAAAAAAAAAAAAAAAAACCAAGTACTTGCAAGCACTTGACTTCAAGAAAGTAGCAAATAAAATACTCGCCTTCGTCATCCAGTTTCAGACCTCTCTTTACATGATCGAACTCCACAAGTACTTTACTTTCAAGGGCATTTGGATTCTAAGATGAAAATCAAATTAATTGTGCAAAAGAAAAGAAAAATAAACATATCGACTTAAGGAATCAAGGGAACAGCAGTCATTCCAACAAACAGAAAATGTAATCAGATGCATTGCTTACCTGAATTGTTATCAAGTCTTCCTTTGTGAATGGGTCATCAGTAAGGAGCTCCTTCCAATTTTTAGTTTTCAGGTTCAGCTCTTTGATTGCCTTCACAAGAGTCAGAAACAATGCTCGGCCACATGGAATAACAAACATATGCTAATAACATAGATGCATAAGTTATTCTACAATGAAGATAAAACAAGAAAATGTAGTCAGATGTATTTCTTTATATGTACGGAAATCCAAACGATTTCTGCATTTCACGCTCTCGTGGACATATGATTCTTCCACAACACTAAATACACAATAACATTGACACCCTAGACATGGGAAACCTATTAGGATTGATAGCAAGAAGATTGCAACTGACCTCATAACAGAAAACATTCCCCGTGGTCTTCACAGCAACTATATGAGTGAATTCAGTGAAAACTTTGTTTAAAACCGGACAATGGTATTCACCTACAAAAAGCAAGAGATAGTTGTCAATCACAAATAAGAACTATCAAAAGGTCCATAGAAGCTATGAGAAAATGCCTTGCAAATCTCCTAGACAATTTTGACCAGAAAAAGGGGCAGCCACGTGAAAGGAGCAAAACAGTCGTACATGCAACATGTTTTATAAAGATAAATCTCCTTTTAATATGTGACGCTCACAATTTCAGTTCAGGAAAAATTTTACTCCCGCTTAGAAGTTAGAACGACCAACTGTGTCACTTTAATTTTCGTTCAATCAAAAAGAACATCCATTGCCCAGTAATTTGGACGTGTCCGCAAAACGGCTAGTTTTTATATTTCAATATATGCAGAAAAGATGCCAAGATGTTCTGCATTCAAGTCACAATTAAAACCACCGAGAAGCAAACAACTTGTCATATGCAGTTCTTTCAACATCACCACGCTATCTCCATCAATATTTAAGATAAAACACCTCTAAAATGCTTTTTATTTTATTTTATTTTATTTTTTTGATAAGTGGAGGCGATACCTTGGATGCTAAAATTTGACAAATTTCAATAAGGTAAAAAGGACTAAGCCCAGAAGTTGTGTCAATTCCCCTGCCACATACCTCGGATCAAAAGAAATAAACTGCATCGTTGCACCAGACCTAACTATCAGCAATAAACAATAAAATGTAGACAAACAAATGAAAAAACGACCCATCTGCTGAGAATCCTACTCGTCAGATTGGATCAAAATTAGAGTTCAGATAAATATTAAATTCAAACTCTCACTTCGCTACAACATTTGCCCTAGAACCATTTAGTGTCATTCTCATTATTTTTACTTTCAAATCGACATTTCTTATTCATTTCTATATTAAAAATACTTGCCCCACTCATGTGTTATCCACACAATACAACCTCCCAATTCGCATTTGCTATGCCTCCTTTAGGTCTTTCTTCAATAACCACGGTTTTAACAACTGCACGGACCTGACCTAACTCTAACGGTCTTTCTTCAATAAACATTGTGCCATCAAATAACTAAATTATGAAAATAAAACAAACAATCAAACAAAAAGAGCAAATATCAGATAAGTAACCTTCGGAGTTCTTGTGAAACGTAAGAGGAATGAGATCCTCCTGCTTGAGCGGAACCCCGGTCACCGGATGCCTCCCATACTTTCTAATGTAAGGAATTATACTCCTGCACCACAACAAATCGCGCAACTTAACATCTGATTCACAATCAAAACTTCATCATCAAACAATTAACTTGAAAAACAAACCCTAAAAACTCGAGAATTCATGGAAAGAAGTAATACGCACATTACGTTGAAAACGCTGCCATCGATCGTGCACACTGCGTCCTCAAATGGAGTGAATGTGAGCCTGAAATCAACAAAAAGCACAAATCAAACATCTTCTTCGAATGCAATCACTAAAAACACGACAAATTGAACTGAAGCAGTGAAGAGGAATTAGGGTTTGGAGAGGTTACGAGCAGCAATAGAAGGGTAGACGCTTGAATGGAACGACTTGTTTGGATTTGGCGCCGCCCCATTCGGTCGCCCACTCCGTGTTGGTTATGAACATGCGATCCTTGCTGTGCTGCTTCTTCCCCATTTTTCTCTCCCGCGAAGAACACGAAGAAACACTCGACGAAGCGTAGCTGCGTAGGTGAAGATCGATCAACTCTGATTTCCTATTCTAGGGTTTCGCTCCCCTTCTCTCGGATTGTTTTCTGCTTCAATCGCGCGCGCCGATTTAACGTTTGCGAACTCAAATCGTGGAAGGATTGTGGGGATTTCGCGCTTCGCGAGTGCGTGCGTGCCCATTCCTCACCGCGGATTTTTCTTAATCGAGG
Source organism: Stephania japonica (assembly GCA_039657345.1). NCBI lineage: Eukaryota > Viridiplantae > Streptophyta > Magnoliopsida > Ranunculales > Menispermaceae > Stephania > Stephania japonica. The sequence continues at coordinate 6,717,116 of CM077559.1, read as the reverse complement.
GTCACAATTTTTAAATTTTCTCAAGTGAGATATTAAGGTGATCTAAATGTGACACTCTAGATGGACACGCCATTTGAACATTGGGATATGTGGGAACAAACATCAATGCGCATTGATAGATGGACATCATCACCACCGGACGACTATCAAGTGTCCTGTGATCGGTCATCCAAATATTTTTCTTTTCTTAATCACCCAAAACTACGAGTTAAAAACCAACGGCGACTCTAAACTACAAGTTACAAACCAACGGTGATGACCTAACTTGTCATTAACTACGTACATCAATATTAATGACATGTCTAGTCAGTCGGTTAACCTGCCTACAAGTTATAAATAAAAACATGGTGAAGTTTATAAGTGTTTGACCACTTAGTTTGCATGTATAATTAAACAGAAATGCTGGAGTAACCTAGTTTTGATATCGACTTTGAGCACCGACCCAATTGAATGTCATTTATTTTCACTAAGATATGTGCGCAAGCAACTCGAGAAAAAATAAACAACATTAGATTAAGTCAATGTCCAAAGTCAGTGTCAAAACTGAGTTACTCTAGCAAGCCTCATAATTAAAAGGTGATACATTGGAAAATCGTATATGTATCATGTCAAGTCGAGGATCTCTCTTGATGTATAACCCAAAAATACATAAAACAAATATATACTAGTAAATACATAATCAAAATAACATAAATAAAGTAGCCATTTGTACTTGCCTCTGGCTTAAGTATATGTATAACCTAGCTTTTCCTTTCCTTAACTACTAGCAGGCTTTGAAATTGTCACAAAAGTAATAATTTCAGGTGAGTAAATACTGAGACCATATGCTTACATTTCAAGTATTGAACAATATGTAGCTTAAGTCTAACTTACAGAAAAAGGTTTACTATACAAGCTAAGCTTGCCACGAAAAGAATCAATGAAGAATCCTGACCCCAACCCATATAGGGCTCATCAAGACGGAACATAACTCTAGACAAAGGTCATGGGTTATGTTTGATAGATCCTAACCCTACTAGTGGTTAAGTTCACTACACACTCAATAAGTATGTATTTAACCTGCGTGTCACATCAAAGTTATGCTAGCATTTTTCCTATTAAGGCATTATTGTTAGACAACTATGCAGTTGCTATATTTATGTATTATGATTTATGGTAGTTACCATATTTGTTTGATTGGCCAAATTAGTTAAAATATCTCAACCTTTTTTGTTATTATATCATAACCTTTTTACATTTGTTATTATATCATAACCTTTATAGATTTATAAATTTATATTCCCATTGACTTTTAAACTCCCAATTTGATTAAGAGGCACTTTGTAAAGGTCCAATTTATAATTATCGTTATTTATGACATAATTGCAAACGTAGACGCCAGAGGAGACGTTCGTGGGTCCCACAACAAGGTCGGAACATGCCCAGATTAGGTATACAGTCCGTTTTGTGTGTTTTTTGTTGTAAAGTTATGATGTATATCTTCAAGTTAGTTAAATTGCATCGCAATATGAGTGTTTATATTGTCCATTGACAAGTGAGGCAGTGTGACATGTTTTTACCGCGACTAGCGCATAGGAGCGCGTACCGAGTGGTGAATGACTATTACACTAGAATGGGGGACTATATACACACAATAAATGATAAAATTCATTAAATAATTAATATAAAATAATGTTGAGGTTGGTACAGTCATTGAGCGTGAACGACATCGGGTGAGGGTCGGAGCCAGGTATTAGAATGCCCGAAATGGCATATAATTGGTGTCATGGGTGTACAGTCAAAGTGAGCATGTAGGTCAGTTTTGTCTCATTTGGAAGACTTTTTGACCTTAGCTTGGCCATCAAACAAGGCATGGTGATGTTTGTGTAGGAGAAAATGACTTTTCTTGATATATATATAGGTTTTCTCCCATTTATACCTACTTTTCTCTCTCCTCTCTTACAAATCCGAAAATTAAAGTGAGAAAGTGAGGGTTTGGTAACTGTTGGGAGCTCATTTGAAGTACTTAGGAGTTTAGGATCAACAAAGCAAAGTAAGATCTATGATCTACTCTACTTTCTCTTTCATTTGAATGTGGTTTGATGCATGTTGGTGGGGAATCATGTGTTGAGGTTGTACCACTGTTTTTGCTCAATTTTTGTTAGGTATTGAGTGTTACGAGTGTGGAAAAAAGAGTTATGGTTGGTGGTTTTGGTGTTGGGTTTCTTTTCATGAAAATGGGATTTTTAAGTTTGGGTGTTTGATACAAGATTTGATGCGTGTATGATGAATTTGATTGTGCCTCTGGCTTTTAGAAGTGTTGTTTGTTCCCCCACGAGGCGAGGACGGGGTCGACAGCGTTGGTGGAGGCTTGGGTGATGATTTTTCAGCAGTTTGGGTCAATGATGAAGATGAACAGGATGAACACCAGCGCGTTCGGTCATCCTCTAGTGCGCTGGGTGTTCATCAGATAGCCATTTTTTGCTGTTTTGATTATTGTAAAATACAAATAATTGACCATAAATCAATGATAAATGGTAATAGGTTAGTTCAGCCGATATTTTGGGATATTGGAGATTTAGAGGAGTCGGATCGGGGTTTATTCTACGGGACGAAGAGTGCGGTTTGAGGTGTGTAGTAACCCAACTAAAATTCACTTTAGTACTTACTGCTTGATTTGTTTGAATTTAGTCTTGTTCATTTATTACTTTATTTTCATATTGTTTTACGGTGGCTGAGTACTCTTACCTGGTGTCTTTACGGTAGTTGAGTTTACTCCTACCTGGTGTCTTTACGGTATAGATCATTCCCCATCTGGTATTTATTCGTTGCGGGCCCATAGTGTGACAACCCTACCCTGACCTAGGGTCGGATCGCCTAGCCCAGATTGTCACTTGGACCCGATACCTGAACCAGACCCAAATAACATTCCGGCACACCTTTCAAATAAACTTGCAGAATACACATTGGCTAAACAATGGATAATAATTGCAGAATAAATATAAAGAGATATCCTTAAGCCAATAAATTTTAGTTCATAAGAACATTAATGAAACTATACATGGGTTCGTACTCATTTAAACTAAACAAGATTTATTAAAGCTTCCAAGTAGATTGTGATGGCCCCAAGTTCAGAGGCCGGCCGTGGCTTCCCATTTCCCCTGCTCGTGCACCGTAAACACCTGCCACATCTCTAGTCTATCCAATTAATTTAAAAACTCTTAAGTTTCATGCCATTTAATTTAGTAGTTTACAATTTACAGCGGAAGTTTTAATATATCACCAAAAGAGCATTATATAAAGTTAACTTATTCAACCTATAGTGGAAAACCTGGAAGTACTCAGTATATAGGCGACAACTGCCATCAGTGAATGTTTATATACCAGTACTGAAGATGTAATAACTACAAGTTCACAATAATCATAAGTAAAACAATTTAATACAAATACACCTACCAGTAGGTCCTTGACAGTGGACAAGTAAAGATTTTGTCGCCCGTGATCTTCTTGCCCCTACTGATACACAAGGTCTGCACTCAAGCCATCACAAGATGCAGATGACGAGTCCAGTAAGTAAAATCCCAAGGAAAACCACCGTGCATCATAATTTAAGAATGTAAATGGAAACAAGTAAATAGTGTTAACCAAACATGCGGAATAGAAGGTAAATGCAGACAACTGCTCAAAGCTCATCGCATGAATATAAACACAAGATAAACAAATGAATGTGCACCAGCTATACAAGATGTGTAGTGAGGATCAGGAGCCCTATCGTGGTCTGTACCATCGACTCTACCACTGTGTCTTAAACCACACACCTAGCAAGCGACCGCACCACCTTCGGATACATAGACAGGAAAGCTCGACCGTCCCAGTAAGATTTGGACTCGAAGATTATCAATAACAATAGCTCAAATGAATAGCAATAAGTAAATGCAGTAGTGGTGTTCAGTTGGGTTTTACGTACCCGAAAATATGCACTCCGACTTCTCGGACCCGTCAGTACGCCTCACCTAGCTCCCCAACGTCCGAGTTATGGTTTCCCGGTCCCTGAAGTCCATTTTATAGTGTTTTATACTTTTTGAAACATATTATATCATTTTATGATATTATATTATATTTTTAATTTTTCAGTTGTGGTACCTCTCCCGGGCTGGGTCGGGGTTTCAAAAATACCCGAAAAGTCTCGAAACCACTTTTCTACCTTTTTCTAATTTTTTATATTTTTCTAGAATTTTTCTAAATTTTTCTGATATTTTTCACATATTTTTCCTATTTTTCAACAATTAAAACTGTTTTTTTAATAAAATAATAAAATAAAAATAAAAATATTATTTAATTAATAGGGGTGGGTCCCCGAACCGGGTCTGACCCGACCCAACCAGGTCGGCCCAGTTCGGCCCGTTTGGCGGTCCGGTCGGGTCGGTCCGGCCCAGCCCACTGGGTCGGGTGGGCCAGGCGGTTGGCCCGCCCCCACTGGGATGGGCACTGGCAGCCCAGCCGGCCCCCTGGGGTGTGCACGCACGTGCACGCACGCACGAGTGCGTGCCCCCCTTCTTCTTCCTCCCACCAGAGGCGCACAACGCCTCTGGTTCTTCTTTCTCTTTTTTTTTTTTCGATCTTGTTTCTTCTTTTCTCCTCTCCATTTTTCTTCACTCTTATTCCATTAAAGACCTCTAAAACCTCCAAATTCATCAAAATCACCCCAAATTCTCGGATAAAAAATGCATGCAAATAACCCAAAAATTTACCAATCACCTCAAATTTTTCACAAATTCGATCCAAATCAATGTAAATCATCAAAACCAACTTCAATAACACCGAATTCATCAAAATCAGTGATAAATTTACTCAAAAATTCGAATTTACCAACAACCCATTTTAATGGAAATTCAACCAAAATGAGAGTTTAATACCTTTGATCTCACGTTTTGACGCCTAAATCTGTTCTCCAAGCTTGGATTCGTCCCCTCAAACCCTCAAATTCACTCACTAATCTCCCAACAATTTGATTGAGAAATGTTTTATTTTGCATGTTTGATCGATCAATCGGCTATTTATATGTTGGTTCAATCTAATGTGTGCACGCATCCCGAGGACGATCGGACAGTTCCTGGTCATTGTGCGTCACCAAAGTTCTTGACACCTTATCATGACAACATTTTGCCTTGATTTACTCTGTTGTGCATCTCGATGTTTATCCTATGCATGCTAATTTTTCCTATCAAACTATAGGACTTTAAATAAATTCATTAATGCATTAATTCAACCTTAAGTTTGGCCACCTAATAAATCATATAAAAATCATAGGTTAGTCACATTAACACTGAACTATCCGGCAACCCATGCCCTGTACCCCGGCTATCCCGTACCCGGTCTCCGGTCCCCGACACGTACTTCGGGATATATACCCGACTCGTAGTCTTGCCCGATGTCAACTTACACATATGTGATGTTTATATAAATATTAAATTCCCACATCACAATAATAGACATAACAACATGCACAAATAACACCATATAACCTGGGTACTCCTATCTGAGTCCACCCAGTTTTCCACGTAACGCCCGAATTACCCGTTAATCCTCGTGATTAACACAAATCCTGATTAAATTAATTTGGGTCGTTACATAGACCAACTAAAGGTAACTAGGATTCAAGCTACCCTAAGGTCTATTTTAATTTTAACCCAAGTTGAATAGTTTCAAAATCAAATATATATAATATATATCAACAAAGGCTCACTTCAAGAAGAGACTTCGAGCTCATCTCGACCTAGCGCCGTCGTGGATACCTGAGATGTAAATGGGGTAAGCTAAAAGAACCAACGAAGCTCAGGAACGCGGAAAACCCGCTCAACCATCAAATATGCAAGTAATACATAATAAGCATGCAAAGTCTAGCATGTATTTGAAAGCAAACAAGGATTCATTGAACAGTAGCAGGGTAGCAGGATTTCATAAGAGATAAGTATATAATGAACCGTGCAACACAAATAGGGATATAAGGTTTGTAAGTCACAAGTAAATAGGAATTCATCCTTTCATAACATATAAGACATATTCATAAGTCATCAAGTTATAACATTAACCATGCATAACATTGAAAGGTTATTCCAAAATTCAACAATACATATCATAATTCTCCATCAATAGCATGCAAAACATATATCATAATTTACTATCCATGGCAAGAAAGAGATGGACAAATAGATTCAAGCTTTCATTCAAATGAGGGGGTTTCGCAAGATCATATATTGTAAAATATAGTAATACATATAAATCGTTCCATTCAATGTATACTAGATATTGGCAAGAATCCGGTGATCGATTCTCCTACTCTTAAGGTGATGGAAACGACTAGCTAGCACATAGGCCTTATGTGCCCTCTCGTTCGTCCCATCAAATCAACAGTAGATTCGTCCAAACATTACCGACGCACTTCCCTATGTCTCAAAAGTACAAGAGAAGGTATTCCAACTCATGTCCCTACATGACACACTTATGAATTCAATTAGTCAAGTAAAGCCCTCGGTGATGAACTTCACAAACATCCTGAGGCGTTAACGACCCTCGGTGGTACCACGAACATCCTAGTGCATTTACATAGACTTACTTGCTAATAAGGCCCTTGGTGGAACTCCACAAACATCCTAGAGCCTTGAATAACAATAGATAGGAAAAACAGTGCATTCACATTCCATAGATATGTAGATTCAAGCCAATACCATGACGCAACCTATAAATCTTAAGTCTTTAATTCAAATCGTGAATCCTAGACATAACTAGTAATCATGTTATATTTGATAATTGAGCAAGGTCCTCACTTACTTGAACTCGCCGCGAATCCTAATATTGATCCTCTCGCACTAGAGCTCGATGTAAACCTTCAAGTGGAACTTCTTTGATATCTTTGACTTCTCAAAACTCATTCTCACCATTCCAAGCTATCCTCCTTTAATTTCCTATCTTTTTCCAAATAGTGTAGAACAACAAATGGTGACTAGGTTTACTCAACCTCTCCTTTTATAGGCTAGGGTTAGGTTATGTTAGGTTGCATACATCCTTTTGTGTTAAAGACTAAAGTGCCCTCATGTAATGAACTTAAAAATTTAACCCGTGCCACGTGTCAATACAGGTAATATGTGGGCCCATGTCGTGGTACAATCATCAATTCTCGGACGTCGACGCTGAGGTATGCTAGTTTTGTATGGTGTTTGTATTATATTATATTTCATTTGTGCAATTTCAAGTTTTTAACGTGTAAAAATGTTTGCGTGCGAGTGTTGGTTATGTGACGCGATGGTTAATGGTCTGGAGGACAAACTTAATTAAAAACACTGATAAAATACAAATTCAAATTTATCGAAATAATTGATACACAATTCAACCAAGTGCGCAAGACACGCGTAGTGTGGCGTGGGTCGAGTCCGGATTGCACGAAAGATGTGGTGGAGAGGCTAGAGTGAAGGGCAAGTCAACTAAGTCACCCAATTGAGTTATCAAAGTTGGTAGGTGAAATTGTGAATAGACCAAAAGGGCAATAAAGTTGTAAAGGGTATGGATAAGGGTGAGGGGTATTTTGGTCATTTGACCAAAATACCCAAATATCAACACTCCACCGCCACCCCATTCCCCATTTTAGATCAAAAAAATTGGGAGAAAGAGAGAAATCGACCAAGAGAAGGAGAAACCAAGGAGAGGAAAGCGGCGGAGAGCGTGGACGCGACATCGAGGCGAGATCCAGGTAAGAAGTTATTGATTTCGTTATTGGTGTGTCGTTGTGGTTGTTTTCGAGATTTGTTATCGAAGTTGTCATTGAGGGGATTATGTATTTAAATGGTGAAAATGGTGTGATGATGATGGTGAAGTGAGTGTTGATTGTCATTGTGTTGTTGCAAAAAAAAAAAAAAAACAAACAAACAAACAAATTGCTATTGCTTGTTGTTCCAACAAGCAACGAAGAAGAAGAAGGGAGAACCGGGCCGAGTCAAGGTGACCCAACCCGGTTGGGTCAGACCGGGTTTGACCTGGATTGACCGGGTTCGACTCGGTCAGATCGAGTTGACCCAGTTGGACCAAGTCTGACCCGGGTGGACCGAGTTTGACCCAGTCAGGTCGAGTCAAACCCAACCCATTCGGGTCGGGTCAGGCCCGACCCGCGACCCACCCACTTATTATTATATTAATAAAAATTATTTATTTCAATTATATATTAAAAATAATTTTAATTGAAATAAATTTCAGAAAAATTCAGGAAAAATTCTAGAAAATTTCAGAAAATTATATTTTTATCAAATATAGAGAAATTTGGGAATTTCTACGAAAAGAGAAATATTCAAGATTTTTGCGAGACGTTATGTCGGGGTTTTGGCTTTGAAAAATGTGAAATTGGCAAAAATAGCTAGAAATTTGGAAAAAAAATCATAGGAAATTAAGGAAATTGATGTAAATTGCATTATCAGGATTTTTGTACACTCAGGGATCGTAAGGGCGTGTCGTAGTCCGTGTTAGCGTGAATTAGCTTGGATCGAGGTAAGTAAACCAGTGAGGAACACTACCGTTATTTCTCGAGTTTTTAATTATTTATTGATATTGTTTTGATACTATCTTGTCATTCCATTTCTTTTGAGTTGTCCTAAGGTAAGTGCGTCAAGCGTGATCCTTGCAGAATTTTAGGCTCGCGGTGTAATGACATGTACGGGGTGAGAGTTCTCCACCAGATTGCTGGGGCCTTGTAACAACTCCAAATTTTTTTAACTGACTTGTGTTACACTTGTCAGGATTGTGACCCGGCTACGTGAATACTGAACAGTATTTCGAACTTCGGGAGTCGACACTGAAGTGATTTTATGATTTTTTGATTGTGTGTATTAGTATGGTAGTATTTTACGAGTTTCGAGCCGTTCGGGTGGTATTTAATTGAGTGAGGTTTTGACTAGTTAAACGGGGGAGAAAAACAAGTAAAACATACAAATAAATGAATTTTTAATTAATTTAATTAATTAGTTGGAGAGACAAGGCGAGACTACGCGCGTTATGGGAGTCGAAACAAGGAAAAATGGACCGAGGAATGTCGTTTGAACGCGGAAGTTAGTTAATTACGTAACATATGGTCTATGGATTTGGAATTTTTAAATTAACACAGTTCAATGATGAGGAACCATGAGATTGACCTCGAGATGCGGGTATGTTGAGGTGGAGAGTCATGCAAGTGACAACACACACATACTTTAATGTGTAATAAAGAGAAATAAATAGAAAAGTAAAAAGACCCATAAGGGTAATGGTTTAAAAACTGTGTAGGAAGTAAATTGGGGGTAAAAAGGTCATTTGACCATATAAATATAACAACAAACAAAGAAACCCTACACCATTCACCTTCTTCTCCAACGAAACCGCCGCCCACCCTCCTTCTCTTCATCTCGGCTATCCATCTCCCTCACTCTCGGCCTCTCCATCTCTCTCTCTCGGCCACACGATCTCTCCCTCACTCACGATCTCTCCTCTCTCACTCTCGTTGCTCTCTCTCTCGGATCTCTTCCCTTCTCGGCCTCACATCTCCCCTCCTCTTCTCGGCTTCACGTCACTACTGCCACCTCCCTCGCCGTCGGAGACTCCACGTCCCACCCTAGGTGAACCTCTCCTCCTCTCTTGTCTCTCGGGTTCATGTGTTCATGATTTTAGGTGGATTTTTGTAATTGTTTTGGGTGTATGCATGACGGTTTGGTGGTGGGTTGGTGTACATGGGGGTGCATGATGGGGTGTACCATATAAAAAAAAGAAGAAGAGAAAAGAAGAAAGAGAAGAAAAGTTTATGTTAAAAAAAAATCTATGAAAGTGGAAATGTATTCATCGTATCGGGGATTTTTTTTTATTCGTGTCGTCATGTCATGTGATTCCGTTGTATAATTTATTGATTTAATTTTGAGTAAATGATCGGATTTGTCGTAATTTCTTATCAATGTTGCGTGGTTTCGTGTTTCGATCATTGTTTGCTGATGACGTTAGTGTTGAGTTTTCAGTCAAGGTTTTATCAATCTAGGTTTAATGTTCTATTGAAATCACTTGAATTAATAGCACGTCGTGTGTGAGAACGAATTTATGTTGGAGTTGCGTGCTCATGCATGGTTTCCTCGCGGTAGTAAACGATATTAATGGCATTGATTTATGACACTAATTAAGGAATTATTAGCAATAGTCAATTACATTAATTGTATAGTCAATTACATTAATTGTATAGTCAAATACATTAATTGTATAGTCAATTATATTAATTGTATATTTTGTTGCCAAATTTAGGCTGTACATTATTCTTATTTAGGGAGAAAGATCTCAATGAGAAAAGGAGTTTATCCATTTTGCTTAAACTTTGTTAAACATGAATGTGTTATTTCATGTGTTTTTGTCATCGGGATTTCATTATTTTGTGTTGAGTTTATTTCATTTCAAAACTCATGGCATGAATACATGATTTGGTGATTTGAATGCCACGGCCCAATTTTGCTAATCTTGATTAACTGCTTAATCAGGATCGCCAATCCGTGATGTGGGGCCCGCATGAGATGCGCACACAGACCAAGGCATGTGGCCGAGGTAAATTTTATGTTTGTATTGATGTATTCCTAGTGTTTCGTATGTGTGTAGGCTGATTAAGTCAGTATTTGCAGCTATCGACGCCGAGACGTGGTCAGGGACACGCCTTGAGTTGTGTGCAAGCGAGAATCTAGAATAGCGAGACTTGCGGTAAGTCTAAATTTAGTAAAATGCGATGTACTAAATTAATACACATTAAATCATAGCCTATGGTTATAAATTTATTAAATTGAATTGGAAATATACATACATATATATATATATACTTATATTATATAAATATATAATATAAATATATATACATTAAAAGAAATCGAAAAATCGAGAAAATAATTGTGAAATGACAATAAGGGGCATTAGTGTATATAGAAAAGGATAGGGTTGGAGGGGTAAGATGGTAATTTCACCCCAAAAACACAACAAAACCACCCCCGCCGCGCACACAAGAGAGGGAGAAGAAGGAGAAGAGAAAGGAGAAGAAGAAGAAGAGAAGATCCGAGAGAGGAGAGGTCATCGGAGGAGATCGCGGCATTGGCGAGGTAACTCTTTTGTTTTTGTTGTTGATTGTTGTGGTAGATGTTAATGGTGGTGTTGGTGAGGTTGAAATGAAGTTGAATTTAAAAAAAAAAATCAATGTGTTGATGGTGGATTTTGATGTTATGATGTTGATATTGGTGTTGGAGTTGTTGTTCGTGGATTGAAGAAGTAAAGAAAGGAAGGAAAAAAAAAAAAAAAAAAAAAAAAAAAAAAAAGGGAAGAAAAAGAAGAGCAGAGACGTTCTTTGTTGCGGCAGCGTCTCTCTTTGAAGAGATGAAGGGGGACATTGGCTGACGGGTCGGACCCGGCCAGACCGGGTCAAACCGGGTCAAACCCGGTTGGATCGGGTCTGACCCGGTCCACCTCTAAAAAAAATAAAAAATAAAATAAAATAAAATAAAATTAATAAAATAAATAAATAAAAATAAAAGTAATAGTAATAAATACTATATAAATATATGTAATGTATATACATACATGTATGTATGTATGTATATGTATACATAAAATATACATGTATGTATATATACACATACACATACACATGTATATCTACAAAAAAAAAATAAAATAAATAAAATAATAGAAGAAATAATAATATGTATATATATATGTATACATACATATACATTTATATATATACAAATGCACATATATGTATATATCTACATATACACATATATGAATATATACATAAAATATATTTATGTAACAAAAAATAAGTAAATAAGTAAATGAATGATATGAAATAATTTTTCAGGGACTTAGGGGTGTTACGGAAGTTCGAGAACGCTGGTCGAAGTGTCGCGAGGCCAGATAGGTAGAGCTATCCTGTGACTTGTAAGTGAAACTGTGGGAACTCCCTACTTTTTTTATTCATACTAAATTCTCTTTCATCAATTTGATGACGTGTTATTAGTGATCTACCATCATGCTTTCCTTGCTCTATTCAAGTTGAATGTTGAAATAGCATGATGCCTTGTGATGATTTCATTGACTCCTTTCCTAATGTGCCATATTTGATTATGAATAATGTTATAATTGATGTTAGAAATGCATGCAATAGGGTTACTGTGGTAATTGATTTATATTTCATTTCCTTTGAGGCTTTGTAGCCTAACTTATTGTTGATATCGTAGAACCTTAGAAATGAAAATCCTTGAAACAAAAGTTGGAGATTATCTAGTGTCCATTGCACGAGAGATGGGTGGATTCACGGGGTCACTGGACCTTGGGGTTTCCGGCACTCACCACTATTACTTGAGTGGCATCACGTAGCTTGAACTACGGGGTTGTCGGCAAGTTCTATTTATATATATATCCAAAAATTTACAAGTATGTTGAGAGTATCTCCATACGATAGTGGAAAAAGGCTGGTTGATATTTCTCACCGCCGACAGGACGTAGATCATCTCGACTTAGCCTGTGTCAGTCTATCTAACTCGGTTAACTGTGATATTTATATGCATTACTTTCTCAGCACCTTTTTCTGCTATATTATGCATTTAAATATCTGTCTTTAATTTGGAAATGAAGTATAGAATTCCCCGGTTATCACTTAAATATCACTATACTCACCGTCTAGTTTGTGACGGTGGGTGTAGGTCCGCCAAACAAACATTAGGACCGGCAAGGAGAAGATCGGCGACTACCTCTCGAGCTCGTAGCGCGTAGCTTCTTGTACATGTACGTCACATTTTTGTATTATGTTTATATACGTCTTTTGCTTGGGTTGCTTTGTTGGGACGAGAGTTAGTTCACCCGACTTTTGAACTTTCACTTTATCTATATGATCGTCGTTTATTTTATATTGATATTGTGATTGTGATTTCCTGGTTTCCACATTTAGGAATTATTTGAAATGCTTCCGCTAATATGTTAAAGACTTCCGCTAAATTGATAATTTTCATAAAATATTAGGTAGTACAGGCTGACTAATACGTAATTAGGTCATACGTGTTGAAATTAGGGCTTAATTATGGGATTAGGCCGGGCGGTGCCCTAGACGAAAATAGGGGCCGTTACATTGAATTCATGCATACGTGAGAATATATAAGGGTCGGGTATTTGTTTAGTATAGATGTGTATTGAGTGTTCGAATACATGGTTATTTTGAGTTATGGTGTGGTTTTCAAAAATCTAAAAGAGTTGTGTTTCGTTTGATTTTTCAGTCGGTTTGCATCGAGTCGTTCGAATCATCAAAACATTGGGGAAAACATTGAGGTATTTAACCTAGGTTTATTAATGAATCGACCCACTAATTAGAATTTCCTACCTTGTCAGGTAGCGGAAAACTTGGGAATACGCGTTAGGAACGAGAGTTTGTTTCGTGGGTTGCGATAGTTCAAGTAAGTACACTTGCCTTAAAAAGCATTTGTACGTTTGTAAGCCAGTAAGAAAATGCCATGTGATTCGTTATCATTTATTCAGTTTTGTTATGCTCTATTATTGGTATTCCATTCCATTTCTTGTTGTGTGTTTCCCGACGTAAGTGTTTCGTCTCAAAAGTACTAAGACCTGCACTAGTGGGATAAAACGCGGGCACTCGTGCGCACGAGTGTGTGAACACCCATGCTAGCGGCAGTCAGCCTCCCACCACATCTGATGACGACCAGCAGAGGCTGTCTGACCGAGTGGCTGCTCAGGGGCAGCAGTTAGTGGACTTCATGGCATACGTCACTGCGCAGATCACTGCACTCACACAAGCAGTCGCTAGTACACGCACAGTTGTTACGCCTCCTACGACAGAGCCTACTATACCACAGGGCGCCATTCCAGCGACTACGACGGCCGCCACTCCGTTTGCCGTACCAGCCACCATTCCTGTTGCCACGCCCGTAGCCGAGACACCTATTGTTCAGACTACGACTGCGACTCCTGTGACACAGGCTCTCCCAGCCGCCACGGTTCCGACGACTGATATAGTAGTGGCGACGACCACTCGCACCTCCACATCATCAGACTCAGCAGTGGGGATCAAGCTGATTAAGGACTTCATTAGGCTTCAGCCAGAGTACTTTGATGGGACTCGAGACTTTCAGATGATCGAGAAGTGGGTGCTATCTCAGGAGAAGCTTCATAGGATATTGGGCATTGAGGATAGGCTACGTCCCGAGCTATCGTCGTATACATTGCAGAGGGATGCTGATGTTTGGTGGCGCACGACGATAGCGACGGATGGGGACTTCACATCATGGAAAATATTTAAGGACAAGTTTTATCAGCAGTACTTTCCGCCAGCAGTTAGGATGAGACTGAGGCGAGACTTCATGAGTTTGAGACAGGGACCGGATGAGACAGTTATGCAGGATCGAGACAGATACGGCTACTTGCGACAGTTTGTTGGGGATTTGGTCAGAGAGGAGCTAGAGGATGTGCACTACTTTGGGGTTGGTTTAAGAGCTGATATTGGAGAGCATGTGGTTGGCACGGGAGCCCGGACCCCTGGTGACATTTACGAGCGCGCCCTTGCCCATGAGATTTACCATCTGAGTAGAGTAGCTGACAGGGCAGCTCCAGGTCAGACTTGGTCGTCTGAGCAGATAGCAGAGTATGAGAGGAGGCGACAGAGGAGTAAGGCACCTAGGGGGTGGTACCGAGGGGCCTCGGGATCAGGGACGACCTCACATCACTCGGTCGTGCCCCAGGCATCATATGCTACCTCCGCGCAGAGTTCAACAACACGGATTTTGCCCCCACCGCAGTCTAGACCCGCACTACCAGCACCGGAGAGATTGACACTTCTGGCACCACCAGAGACACGCCACCATCAGCAGCAAGGTGGCAGAGGCCGAGGCAGAGGTAGAGGTCGAGAGGGACCTCGTCAGGGACAGAGACAGACTCAGGGTCAGAGTTATCAGCGACAGCTCGGTCAGCCAGACATGTTACATGTTTCAGATGTGGGCAGACAGGACATGTAGTCAGGGAGTGCTCGCAGCCAGCAGCAGTACATCCACCACAGGCTCGGGAGGCAGTACATATGGTCGCGCAGCCAGCTCAGCCAGACGCCAGCGCCACACGAAGTCTCATTGAGGGTACGATTTCTATCGCTGGTAGAAACTCTTATGTTTTATTTGATTCCGGCTCTACCATATCTTTTATTTCGGGTCGCATGATAGACGTCGTAGGACTAACTCCGGTGAGGCTTAGTGTACATTTGATGTTGAGTACCGCAGCTGGGGATAAGGTTTATCCTAACAGCCTAATTGAGAGAGTCCCAGTAGAGATTAGCGGGGTTGAGTTACCTGCCGACTTTAGAGTCCTCGAGACATTAGAGTTCGACGCACTTTTTGGGATGGACTGGTTATCAGCATACCACGCACACATTGACTGTTACAGTAAGTCAGTGGTATTTGAGATTCCTGGACGTGCACTATTTGTGCATCAAGGTAGTACACCGAAAATTTGCACCAAGAGAGGTCGATTAGCGTCTAGTAAGGAGATGGAGACTCTAGTAGCTTTGTATGCCGTAATGGAGAGTCAGGGACCCCGACTTGAGGACATACCAGTGGTCCAAGACTTTCCTGATGTTTTTCCGGAGGACTTACTTGAACTACCACCACCTCGAGAGATAGACTTTGTTATTGATCTTATGCCAGGCACCAGACCAATCTCGATACCACCCTATCGCATGGCACCGAAAGAGTTGGAAGAGTTGAGGGATCAGCTTCAGGATTTGGGAAATAAAGGATTCATTACACCATCTATGTCGCCATGGGGAGCACCAGTTTTGTTTGTAAAGAAGAAAGATGGTAGTCTACAACTATGTATCGACTACAGACAACTGAATAAGGCCACTGTTAGGAACCAGTATCCGTTGCCGAGGATTGACGACTTATTCGAACAGCTGAGGGGAGCACAGTTTTTCTCTAAGATAGACTTGAGATCGGGGTATCATCAACTCAGGATCAGGGACGAGGATAGGTCTAAGACAACATTTCGCACTAGATATGGACATTATCAGTTCACGGTCATGCCTTTCGGGCTGACTAATGCCCCTGCTGTGTTTATGGATCTTATGCATCGAGTTTTGAGACCATATCTTGACCGCTTCGTGATAGTCTTCATCGACGACATTCTCATTTATTCGAGGACACGAGAGGACCACAAGAGCACCTTAAGGAGACGTTGCAGACTTTGAGGGAGCACAGGCTATTCGCCAAGTTCAGCAAGTGTGAGTTTTGGCTTGCAGAGGTCAAGTTCTTAGGTCATGTGGTTGGAGCATCAGGGATTGCAGTAGATCCGGCCAAGATTCAGCGTCATGGATTAGCCAAAGACCAAAGTCCGTGACGTAAATCGGGAGTTTTCTAGGGTTGGCGAGGCTATTACAGAAGATTTGTGAAGGATTTTTCCAAAATTGCTTCACCAATGACTAGCCGACACGAGAAAGACGTCATATTTAATTGAATTTGCAGAGTGTGAGAACGCATTTGCTCGGTGAAGAGATTGTTGACTACCGCCCCGTGTTGGTGTTACCGAGAGGCCGGTCGGGATTCTTAGTGTACACCGATGCTTCATACACGGGACTTGGATGTGTATTAATGCGGGGTAGTGGAGTTGTGGCATATGCTTCGAGATAGTGAAGATACATGAGAAGAACTACCCTACACATGATTTGGAGTTAGCGGCGGTAGTATTTGCTCGAAGATTTGGAGACATCATCTCGTATGGGGAGAGATTCACACTCTATACCGATCACAAGAGTTTGAAATATCTCTTCACGCGAAAAAAGCGAACATGAGGCAACGCAGATGGTTAGAGTTTTTAAAGGACTATGACTTTTCTCTGGAGTATCACCCAGGAAAAGCTAACGTAGTTGCAGACGCGCTGAGTAGGAGACCGGTTGGAGATGTAGAGACGACCAATTGTCATATGACACGTGAGTATGAGATGTTCGATGTAGCGGCGACATCAAGTCAGATAGGTATTCCTACGGATGTTAGAGTTGAGATTTGCGCGCAGTTGAGAGTACAGACCGTGTCCACACAGAGAGTAGCAGAGGGTCAAAGAACCGACGAGTCGTATACGAGATTCAGTGAGTTAGCGCAGAGTTCAGATTGTGTTGACTGGGCAGAGACATCGATCAATGTCCGAGGTTTGGGGCGATCGTGGATACCCGAAGTGCCAGAGTTAAGAGACGAAATCCTTCAAGAGTCACATCGTTCCCGATTTACCATTCATCCAGGCAGGACTAAGATGTACCATGATATGAAGAGACATTTTTGGTGGCCTGGGATGAAGGCGGACGTGTCAGAGTTTATCCGGAATTGTGGAATATGCCAGCAAGTGAAAGCGGAGCATCGTAGGCCAGGGGGACTCTTACAACCACTTCCCATTCCGAAATGGAAATGGGAAGACATAGCCATGGACTTTATTAGAGGTTTACCGAAGACTGCCAGGCGACACGACTCGATATGGGTTATAGTCGACAGACTAACTAAGTCTGCTCATTTCCTACCAGTGGCATCACATTACACATTTGATCAGTTGAGCGTGTTGTTTGAGAAAGAGATCATCAGGCTGCATGGAGTACCATTGACTATTGTATCGGACAGAGATGCTAACTTTACATCCAGGATATGGCAGAGTATGCAGGAGCAGTATGGTACACGCCTACATTTCAGCACGGCCTTTCACCCTCAGACTGACGGACAGACTGAAAGACTCAATCAGGTCCTAGAGGATATGTTACGAGCTTGTGTGCTAGAGTTTGGCGGATCATGGGCGGAATACCTACCGTTGTGTGAGTTTGCATACAACAACAGTTATCAGGCTAGCATCGAAATGGCGCCATTTGAGGCTTTATATGGTAGACCTTGTCGCTCACCATCGTGTTGGGCTGAGCCAGAGGACAGATTGTCGGTAGGACCTGAGATTGTTGTTGATCATATAGAGAAGGTACGACAGATTCAACTGAAGCTTAAGGGAGCCCACGAAAGACAAAAGCAGTATGCAGACAAGTATCAGTGATCTCACTTATCCCGAGGGAGCCTATGTCTACCTTAAGGTTTCTCCTCGGAGAGGTCTACAGAGATTTGGTGTAAAAGGCAAGCTTGCACCGCATTTCATCGGGCCATTCAGAGTTAGGAAACGGGTTGGAAAGGTTGCGTACGAGTTAGAGCTTCCTCCGCAGATGTCAGGTGTTCATCCGGTCTTTCATATATCTATGCTTCGACTGGCTGAGTCGAAGGCAGGCGCACGACCGACGGTTGACTTGAGTCAGATCGACCTGAGCGAGGATTGTTCATATGAGGAGCAACCTATCCAAATCCTAGACCGAAAGGTACAACAGTTAAGGAACAAGTCTATCCCGAAGGTCGGTCAAGTGGCGGTTCCACAACGAGTCGGAACTCACTGGGAACGGGAGGATTATATGCAAGACCGTTTTCCGTACCTTTTGAGTCGGGTATACCCTAACTTTCGAATTAATTTCGAGGACGAAATTTTCATTTTGTTGGGAATATTTGTCACGGCCCAATTTTGCTAATCTTGATTACTCGCTTAATCGGGATCACCAATCCGTGACGTGGGGCCCGCATGAGATGCGCACACGAGACCAAGGCATGTGGCCGAGGTAAATTTTATGTTTGTATTGATGTATTCCTAGTGTTTCGTATGTGTGTAGGCTGATTAAGTCAGTATTTGCAGCTATCGACGCCGAGACGTGGTCAGGGACACGCCTTGAGTTGTGTGCAAGCCGGGGTACCGAATAGCGAGACTTGCGGTAAGTCTAAATTTAGTAAAATGCGATGTACTAAATTAATACACATTAAATCATAGCCTATGGTTATAAATTTATTAAATTGAATTGGAAATATACATACATATATATATATATATACTTATATTATATAAATATATAATATAAATATATATACATTAAAAGAAATCATAAAAATCAGAAAATAATTGTGAAATGATAATAAGGGGCATTAGTGTATATAGAAAAGGATAGGGTTGGAGGGGTAAGATGGTAATTTCACCCCAAAAACACAACAAAACCACCCCCGCACGCACACAAAGAGGGAGAAGAAGGAGAAGAGAAAGGAGAAGAAGAAGAAGAGAAGATCAGAGAGAGGAGAGGTCATCGGAGGAGATCGCGGCATTGGCGAGGTAACTCTTTTGTTTTTGTTGTTGATTGTTGTGGTAGATGTTAATGGTGGTGTTGGTGAGGTTGAAATGAAGTTGAATTTTAAAAAAAAAAATCAATGTGTTGATGGTGGATTTTAATGTTATGATGTTGATATTGTTGGAGTTGTTGTTGTGTGGATTGAAGAAGTAAAGAAAGGAAGGAAAAAAAAAAAAAAAAAAAAAAAAAAAAAAAAGAAAGGGAAGAAACGACGACGAGAGACGCCATTTGCATTGTTGCGCGTCTCTATTTGAAGAGATGAAGGGGGACCCACTGGGACCGGGTCAAACCCGGTTGGTCCAGCCCCAAAAAAAAAATAAAAAATAAAATAAAATAAAATAAAAATAATAAAATAAATAAATAAAAATAAAAGTAATAGTAATAAATACTATATAAATATATGTAATGTATATACATAAAATATACATGTATGTATATATACACATACACATACACATGTATATCTACAAAAAAAAAATTTAAATAAAATAATAGAAGAAATAATAATATGTATATATATATGTATACATACATATACATTTATATATATACAAATGCACATATATGTATATATCTACATATACACATATATGAATATATACATAAAATATATTTATGTAACAAAAAATAAGTAAATAAGTAAATGAATGATATGAAATAATCTTTCAGGGACTTAGGGGTGTTACGGAAGTTCGAGAACGCTGGTCGAAGTGTCGCGAGGCCAGATAGGTAGAGCTATCCTGTGACTTGTAAGTGAAACTGTGGGAACTCCCTACTTTTTTTATTCATACTAAATTCTCTTTCAGTCAATTTGATGACGTGTTATTAGTGATCTACCATCATGCTTTCCTTGCTCTATTCAAGTTGAATGTTGAAATAGCATGATGCCTTGTGATGATTTCATTGACTCCTTTCCTAATGTGCCATATTTGATTATGAATAATGTTATAATTGATGTTAGAAATGCATGCAATAGGGTTACTGTGGTAATTGATTTATATTTCATTTCCTTTGAGGCTTTGTAGCCTAACTTATTGTTGATATCGTAGAACCTTAGAAATGAAAATCCTTGAAACAAAAGTTGGAGATTATCTAGTGTCCATTGCACGAGAGATGGGTGGATTCACGGGGTCACTGGACCTTGGGGTTTCCGGCACTCACCACTATTACTTGGGTGGCATCACGTAGCTTGAACTACGGAGTTGTCGGCAAGTTCTATTTATATATATATATCCAAAAATTTACAAGTATGTTGAGAGTATCTCCATACGATAGTGGAAAAAGGCTGGTTGATATTTCTCACCGCCGACAGGACGTAGATCATCTCGACTTAGCCTGTGTCAGTCTATCTAACTCGGTTAACTGTGATATTTATATGCATTACTTTCTCAGCACCTTTTTCTGCTATATTATGCATTTAAATATCTGTCTTTAATTTGGAAATGAAGTATAGAATTCCCCGGTTATCACTTAAATATCACTATACTCACCGTCTAGTTTGTGACGGTGGGTGTAGGTCCGCCAAACAGCATTAGACCGGGCAAGGAGAAGATCGGCGACTACCTCTGAGCTCGTAGCGCGTAGCTGCTGTACATGTACGTCACATTTTTGTATTATGTTTATATACGTCTTTTGCTTGGGTTGCTTTGTTGGGAAGAGAGTTAGTTCACCCGACTTTTGAACTTTCACTTTATCTATATGATCGTCGTTTATTTTATATTGATATTGTGATTGTGATTTCCTGGTTTCCACATTTAGGAATTATTTGAAATGCTTCCGCTAATATGTTAAAGACTTCCGCTAAATTGATAATTTTCATAAAATATTAGGTAGTACAGGCTGACTAATACGTAATTAGGTCATACGTGTTGAAATTAGGGCTTAATTATGGGATTAGGCCGGGCGGTGCCCTAGACGAAAATAGGGGCCGTTACATTGAATTCATGCATACGTGAGAATATACAAGGGTCGGGTATTTGTTTAGTATAGATGTGTATTGAGTGTTCGAATACATGGTTATTTTGAGTTATGGTGTGGTTTTCAAAAATCTAAAAGAGTTGTGTTTCGTTTGATTTTTCAGTCGGTTTGCATCGAGTCGTTCGAATCATCAAAACATTGGGGAAAACATTGAGGTATTTAACCTAGGTTTATTAATGAATCGACCCACTAATTAGAATTTCCTACCTTGTCAGGTAGCGGAAAACTTGGGAATACGCGTTAGGAACGAGAGTTTGTTTCGCGGGTTGCGATAGTTCAAGTAAGTACACTTGCCTTAAAAAACATTTGTACGTTTGTAAGCCAGTAAGAAAGTGCCATGTGATTCGTTATCATTTATTCAGTCTTGTTATGCTCTATTATTGGTATTCCATTCCATTTCTTGTTGTGTGTTTCCCGACGTAAGTGTTTCGTCTCTAAAGTACTAGGACCTGCACTAGAGGGATAAAACGCGGGCACTCGTGCGCACGAGTGTGTGAACACCCATGTGACACCGAGTACTGGGCGGATGGGTTCGAGTCCCTTTCCAGTCATAGCTGTGCTTTCGCTTGTGTCGATGCTCGGGAAGACCTCGCGAGGTCTTCGCCGTTATGCTATGATTTAGACCACTTATGGGCCTCTTTTGATTCCTTGGAACACACTTGACTTTCGATTGATATTTATTAGTCTGTTTATCACGCATCTTGTCTATTTAATTTCCTATCTTTTATTACCGCATGATATTTAGACTGCTTTACTTGTATTATCATGAATTACTGTTATCTTCTTCTGGCATTACATTCGATTTTATTCAGTTGCTCACCGTCTAGTTTGTGACGATGGGTGCAGATAGGGCGGAGAGCAGCAAGTGCAAGGGACCCTACCTAAGTGATCTATTGTGAGGATTAGCAGCGACATCAGAGAGACTCTTTAATAGGTGTTTATACTTTTGCTGATGTGTATATCATTTTATATTTACATTGTTGGGATCATTGAACTTGGTATTTCTTTTGTGAGACTGGTATCACCATGTATATATACGTATCGAATTGTACATGAATATTCGGGGTTTTTCACACTTATAGAATTCATCTACTTCCCTTGATTGAGTTATTTTCCCCTTTATTATAATTGTTTTAATCTTCCGCTGTTTATTATTGCAATAACTCTTTCATAAATAACTAAATTGATTAAGTTGAAGGCTGAATAGGCTCGTCAGGTTGCCGAGTGATGACTCAGGGCTTGTACGGGTCTAGGCCGGGCGTACCCAATTGCATGGGGAAATTGGGGCCGTCTGACGAGCTTAGTCAGCCTTCAACTTAATCAATTTAGTTATTTATGAAAGAGTTATTGCAATAATAAACGACAGAAGACTAAAACAATTATAATAAAGGGGAAAATAACTCATTCAAGGGAAGTAAAGGAATTATATAAGTGTGGAAAACCCCGGGTATTCATGTGTAATTCGATAGGTAAATATACATGATACCAGTCTCATAAACGAAATACTAAGTTCAATAATCCAAAGCATATATATATAAAACGATATACATAAAAGCAAAACATAAGGAAACCTATAAAATAGTCTCCAAATCCAGCCGCTAATCCTCACAATAGATCCCAAAGCAGTGGTCCCTTGCCCTGTCGCTCTCCGCCCTATCGCACCCACCGTCACAAACTAGACTATGAGTAATCGAATAAAATCGAATGTAATGCCGCAGAAAAACAATGATAATTCATGATAATTCAAATAAAGTAGTCTAAATATCATGCGTAAATAAAAAGACAGAAATTAAATAGACAAGATGCATGATAAACACGGACTAATAGATATCAATCGAAAATCAAGTGTGTTCCAAGGAATCAAAAGAGGCTCATAAGTGGTCTAAACCATAGCATAACGGCGAAGACCTCGCGAGATCTTCCCTGGCATCGACACAAGCGAAGGCACAGCTATGACTGGAAAGGGACTCGAACCCATCCACCCAGTACTCGATGTCACACGGTCACTAAGGGTGGTCACACACTCGTGCGCACGAGTGCCCGCGTTTTATCCCTCTAGTGCTGGTCCTAGTACTTTCGAGACAAAACACTGTACTTTCGAGACAAAACACTTACGCCGGAAAACACACAACAAGAAATGGAAGGGAATACCAATAATAGAGCATAACGAAACAAAATGAAAGATAATGAATCACATGGCATTTTCTTACTGGCTTACAAACGTACAAATGCTTGTGGCAATTGTACTTACCTGAACTATCGCAACCCGCGAAACAAACTCTCGTTCCTAACGCGTATTCCCAAGTTTTCCGCTACCTGACAAGGTAGGAAATTCTAATTAGTGGGTCGATTCATTAATAAACCTAGGTTAAATACCTCAATGTTTTCCCCAATGTTTTGATGATTCGAACGACTCGATGCAAACCGACTGAAAAATCAAACGAAACACAACTCTTTTAGATTTTTGAAAACCACACCATAACTCAAAATAACCATGTATTCGAACACTCAATACACATCTATACTAAACAAATACCCGACCCTTGTATATTCTCACGTATGCATGAATTCGAATCACCAAATCATGTATTCATGCCATGAGTTTTGAAATGAAATAAACTCAACACAAAATAATGAAATCCCGATGACAAAAACACATGAAATAACACATTCACGTTTAACAAAGTTTAAGCAAAATGGATAAACGCCTTTTCGCCTTGAGATCTTTCTCCCTAAATAAGAATAATGTACAGCCTAAATTTGACAACAAAATATACAATTAATATAATTGACTATACAATTAATGTAATTGACTATACAATTAATGTAATTGACTATTGCTATTAATTCCTTAATTAGTGTCATAAATCAATGCCATTAATATCGTTTACTACCGCGAGGAAACCATGCATGAGCACGTAACTCCAACATAAATTCGTTATCACACACGACGTGCTATTAATTCAAGTGATTTCAATAGAACATTAAACCTAGATTGATAAAACCTTGACTGAAAACTCAACACCAACGTCATCAGCAAACAATGATCGAAACACGAAACCACGCAACATTGATAAGAAATTACGACAAATCCGATCATTTACTCAAAATTAAATCAATAAACTATACAACGGAATCATATGACATGACGACACGAATAAAAAAAAATCCTCGATACGATGAATACATTTCCACTTTCATAGATTATTTTTTTTAACATAAACTTTTCTTCTCTTTCTTCTTTTCTCTTCTTTTTTTTATATGGTACACCCCATCATGCACCCCATGTACACCAACCCACCACCAAACCGTCATGCATACACCCAAAACAATTACAAAAATCCTCCTAACATCATGAACACATGAACTCGAGAGATAAGAGAGGAGGAGAGGTTCACCTAGGGTGGGACGTGGAGTCTCTGACGGCGAGGGAGGTGGCAGCAGTGACGTGAAGCCGAGAAGAGGAGGGGAAATGTGAGGCCGAGAAGAGGGAGAGATCCGAGAGAGAGAGCAACGAGAGTGAGAGAGGAGAGATCATGAGTGAGAGAGAGATCGCGTGGCCGAGTGAGAGAGATGGAGAGGCCGAGAGTGAGGGAGATGGATAGCCGAGATGAAGAGAAGGAGGAGAGGAACGAAATGAGAGAGATGAGGGGGCGGCCGTAGAGGGGTAGGATTAGGGTTTTGTTTTCAACAACCTATATATATATGTAACAATGTGTATTTACCCTTTTGCCCCTTTAAGTTACCTTTTACCTAATTCAAACAATTGCCCTTATGGGTCTTTGACCACATCATCTCATCTTAACATATATACACATCTCAATGCAAATCTCATGGCCCTCCTTATTATGATGTGTCACTTTAACAGTTTCTATTCCATAGCCCGCATGTTGCAAGATTATCCGATTCCCACATTGATCTTACGTTTCCTTGGTCCGTATATTTCC
Organism: Stephania japonica; assembly: GCA_039657345.1. Taxonomy (NCBI): domain Eukaryota; kingdom Viridiplantae; phylum Streptophyta; class Magnoliopsida; order Ranunculales; family Menispermaceae; genus Stephania; species Stephania japonica. The sequence goes on along the minus strand of CM077559.1, from coordinate 6,691,952 downwards.
GTAAATTGGTTCGCCGCGCCCATTTTCTCGTCACATCCCATTAACTAATTAATTAAATTAATAAAAATTTATTTATTTGTACTCTTTACTTGTTTTTATCCCCCGTTTAACTAGTCGAATCCTCACTCAATTAAATATCGCCCGACTGGCTCGAGACTCGTAAAATACTTCAATAGTAATACACACAATCAAAGAATCATAAAATCACTTTGGTGTCGACTCCCAAAGTTTGAAATACTGTCCAGTATTCACGTAGCCGGGTCACAATTCTGACAAGTGTAACACAAGTCAGTTAAAAAAAAATTGGGGTTGTTACACCGTCACAGGCCTCTACACTCACGTAGGAGTCTTAGAGGAGATTTTGTCCTCGACTCCTAGCCTTTGAGGCATAACGACTTTGATTGGTCGAGACCACTTGTAACGGCCCAATTTTAAATTGCCGTTAATTATGACATTATTGCAGATGTGGACGCCAGCGAGGACGGTCGAGGGTCCCACAGCGAGACTGGAACGCACTCGAACTAGGTATACAGTCCGTATTGTATGCTTGTTGTGGTAAGTTGTGATGGAAAGGTATAAATTAGCTAATTCCATTGCAATATGTATGCTAATGTAGTTGATTGACGAGTGAGGAATGACCTCGGGGTGCGTGCGGACGCGGGACACGAGGCACGAGGTGCCGGGTAGTCGAAGGAATTAAGGTGAGCTTACCCATAAATTTTGGTAATTTATTGAATAGAGTAGATAATTATTATGGGCTAAATCAATTGGAAATTTATAAGTCATATAGTTGAGCTGAATAAAACAATAACAGTTGGATGATCCTCGAGATGCACAAGAGGGTGTTAGTGTCAAGATAAGGTGTTTGGAGTTGGAGTGACACAGGGTGACCATGAACCCTTGGATTGTTCTCGAGATTCGTGCACACACCTGATCAAACTAAGTATATATATATATATATGTTTTTGTGTTGACCGATCAAGGGAGAAGAGTGTGAGATTGAAGAGAGAAAGCTTGAGAAGAAGAGAGAGATCGTTGGAGGAGAAGAAGAAGGGGAAAAATAGTCAACAAGGTGTGAAGAAGGTTGATTTGTGGCTTCCCACAACAAGAATCTAAGGTATGGATGCAACAAACTTGAGTTTTGTGAAATTTTTGGTGTGGGTTTGAATTTATGAAATTCGAATTTGTTGAGGGATGAAACACTTGGTTTTGTTGGGGATAAATGTGAATGAGAATGGCATGGAATGGGTGTGTTTTTGAGCTAATTTGAGGGGAATTTGATGATGATATGGAAATGGGTTTGAAAAGGATGATTTTTATGATTCTTGGATTTCGAGTTTAAATTCGATAAAATTGTGTTTGAATGGTATTTTTGAGGTGAATTGTGAGTTTTTGAGGTGTTGGAGTTGAATGAATGGTGTATGAGGTGGTTTGGAGTGTGAAAATTTGAACTGTAAAAGTCTGGACAGAGCGCGATTAGCGCGCTAATAGGAGGACCTAGCGCGCTAATTACCCTCTGGAAAATGATGAACAGTGACTTAGATGAATTAGCGCGCTAATTCATCTCATTAGCGCGCTAATAGTTCACTGGAATGTGAAAAATTGGAAAATGAAGAAATGAGTCTAACCAACATTTTAAACCTATTAATTGATAATTAACCTTCATAAATGGATTCCAGGAGTCTTGAAATAGTAATTGGAGCCGGGGTTTAGTCGGGAATCAGACCGGGAGTACTATCGGGGATTGAAGGAATCGAGCCGGGGAATTTAATTCGTAGAACGAGGAGTGCGAATTGAGGTGTGTAGTATCCCAATTGAACTTCACTTTAAGTATTTACTATTCGATTTATTGAATTCAGTTCCATTTATTCTTTATTCCATTTCATCTTTGCTTTACGGTGGGCACTCTCACCTGGTGACTTTACGGTAGTGGAAGGTACTCCTACCTGGTGTCTTTACGGTGTTGAGATTACCCCCACCTGGTGCTTATGTCGTTACGGCCATAGAGTCCATTGAGTCATAGCACTTGTCTAAGTATACGCCGGTGAATAGGCGACCCGGGTATGGTAGGCTTGTGTGGGTGCGTCGTTGGTCTACGCCGACCACCTAGAGGGTTCAGGCCAACACATTGGTGTGTTTACGGTTGGTGCCTGGGGATAAAAACCCGAAGTATGACTTGGTCTGATTTTTATGTGCACATACTTTGTTTCCTCACTATATTTATGCATGCGATGATCTTTCTTTTATAGTTGTCTGTATTTCTGTACTCCGCATGTTTAAATTATAGTCTTTTGAATTCCAGTACTTTTATTTCCGTAATTACTTGGTGAACTTCCTTGGGATTACTCACTCTGGACTCGTCATCTGTCTTTTTGTGATGGCTGAGTGCAGACCCTAGTACGAGCCGGGGAAAGGGCAAGCTTGAAGAGTACATCGATTGACGGTTTTAGCCCCACTCGTACGTATGTTTATATTTATTCGTTTTCTGCCGAGTTTTGGGCTTGAGAGATAGGTTGTACATTTTGATATTTTGAGGAACATATGAGATTTATATGATGTATATTTGGTATGGTTTCCACTTAGGCATTTTGATGATAAAACACAAGATGAATTTTTATATTGTTCATTTAAGCTTCCGCTGTTAACTTGAGGATACATGATATTAATTGAATCAAATTAAATGAGAAGTTGATCAATGATGGATAATTGGGCGTGGGACACAACTGGTGGTGACGTGGACAGTTGTGGGCCCGCGTGGCCACCCGTGGCGGACCAATGTGAAAAATTGGGGCCGCCACACCACTTGTGCCTTTCCTTTGTATTCTGAGACACTTAATTTTTACTGCTTATTTATTTGCTCACAGTCTTTATATATTCATGCGCTCCCTGTCCTTTTCTTTTTTATCTGCATGAATTGATTGTTCATTTATTTAATTCAAAATACTGTATTTATTGTTGTTCCTGCTCGGTGTTACTTATCTGGGCTAGTCATTCTTGTGTTTGACCGAGTGCAGATTCGCAATCCAGCAAAGGAAAGGTCGTGCAGTTAGGCGATATACTTTAAGCGGCCCTCCTCTGCTGACATAGGTGACTTTTTGGTTGTATTAGTTACTTATTTTGTTTTCTTTACATGGGGTTATGGGTTGAGAGATTTTTGGATATTAAGACTTGGATGATACTTTCCTCGCTTTACATGATATATGATATACGGGGTTCCCACACCCTAGGTGTTTGTCCTAACTTAGAGCTTTCAAAGTTGATTTATTAAGTTGAGATTAATTGCTTCCGCTTATTACTTTGACAACTCGCTAATTAATTGACATCACTTTCAAATGATTAACAAATGATTGAATGGTAAGGATAGGCTCTCTGGCCTCGCGCGACTCGGCGAGATTGGCTCGAGGGTTCACGCGTGTTCAGGCGGGGCGGCGTCCGATTTTAGGGTTGTGGAATTTGGGGCCGTCGCACCTCCCACTTGGGCCTTAAATCTAACTCCCTATTTAATATGTTTTAGACCGTTTTCATTAGTTTAACTTAGTTAGCCTTTTGACCAGTAAAGTTTTCACAAATCTTTCCCTAATTAATGAGATCTCATAAATTTGGAGATCTTGCCCCTTTTGACTATGAAAGTTTTCATAAATCTTTCTTAATTAATATGATCTCTTAAATTTGGAGATGTCGCCCTTTTTTTATAACTTTCTTCGTGTTTAAGAAATGTTTTTTTCAAATCTTTATTCTCTTGTGAGTTTCCTTAACGAAAACGGGCGTATATTCTGAAATCTCTTCAAACCGCGTAATATGTGCATCTCTAGGTGTAGGATATTCTACTATATTACTAATAATCCAATCCAAAGAAATCCAACACACATTTAGTATTTAAATTACTAAATTGCCCTAAATCGGATTGAGGAAGATTCGAGTCGTTACACATAGGGTCCATTAAGCCATAGAATATGTCTAGGCATGCGTCGGTGAATATACTACTCGAGTATGATAGGTATGTGTGGGTGTGCCGTGGATCTACGCCGGCCACCTAGAAAGTCCAGGGTCACCCATTCGAGGTATCCTCACGAGTTGTGTCTGGCGGATAGCCTGAAGTATCGCTTAGTCTGATTTTGATTGTACACGTACTTTGCTTCACTGCTATATTTATGCATACGATGATCTATCGCAGTTGCATGTATTCTTTTGTTCCGCATGTTTATTGTAACGACCCTAAAAATTTAACCCATGCCACGTGCCAATACAGGTGATACGTAGGCCCACGCCGTGGTACAGTCATCAATTCTCAGACGTCGACGCCGAGGTATGTTAGTTTTGTATGGTGTTTGTATTATATTGTATTTCATTTGTGTAATTTCAAGTTTTTAACGTGTAAAGACATTTGTGTACGAGAGTTGGTAGTCTGGAGAACAAATTTAATTAAAAACACTGACAAAAATATAAAATAAATAATAATTAAAAGGTTGTAAAGTCCGTTTGTTACATCAGTACATCTGTGGTGACGCAACGAACAAAGTTAATGTTATGAGTTAGGTGCGAGAATACCCGAGAGAAGCGTCGAGCGTTGTTTGAAATGGATTAGATCAAAAGACTAAAAGTCAACCAAGAGTCACCTATTAGAGTCATTAAAGTTAGTGGAGGTGACTGCGAAATGACCAAAAAGGGGCAATAAATTTGTAAATGGTATGGATAAGGGTGAGGGGTATTTTAGTCAAATGACTAAAATACCCAAATATCAACACACAGCCGTCACCACATTCTCCATTTTGAAAAAAAAAATTTTTGGAGAAAGAGAGAAATCGACCGAGAGACGGAGAGACCAAGGAGAGAAGAACAACAATTCGAGAAGAGCGTAGACGCGACGTCGATGCGAGATTCAGGTAAGAAATTATTGATTTCGTTGTGGGTGTTGTCGTTGTGGTTGTTTCCGAGATTTGTTATCGAGGTTATTGTTGAGGGGATTGTGAATTTAAATGGTGAAAATGGTGGTGATGATGGTGATGATGTGGATGTTGATTGTTGTTGTATTATTGTTGTGTTGTTGCAAAAATAAAAAATAAAAATAAAATAAAATAAAAAAATGGTGGTCTGTTCATTCGCTGAAAATGGTGGTCTGAACGAAGAAGAAGATGGTCCGACCCGGTTGGACCGGGTCTAACCCGGTCAGGGCGGTACAGGCCCGACCCGCAACCCTCCTACCTATTATTATATTAATAAATAATTATTTATTTTAATTAAATATATTAAAAAAGATTTTAATTGAAATAAATTCTAGAAAAATTCTAGAAAATTTCATAAAATTATATTTTCATCAAATAAAGAGAAATTTCAGAATTTCTACGAAAATTAAAATATTCGGGATTTTTGCGAGACGTTATGTTGGGTTTTTTGCCTTGAAAAACGTGAAATTGGCAAAAATAGCTAGAAATTTGGAAAAAAAATTATAGAAAATTAAGGAAATTGATATAAATTGCATTATCAGGATTTTTATACACACGGGGACCGTAAGGGCGTGTCAAAGTCTGTGTTAGTGCGAATTAGCTTGGATCGAGGTAAGTAAACCAGTGAGGAACACTACAGTTATTTCTTGAGCTTTTAATTATTTATTGATATTGTTTCGATACTATCTTGTCATTCCATTCCTTTTGAGTTGTCCTAAGGCAAGTGTGTCAAGCATAATCCTTACAGAATTTCGGGCTTGCGGTGTATTATACCGGAGTTTATGGCTGGGTATACGTGATTGGTTGTAATGACATGTACAGGGTGAGAGTTCTCCACCAGATTGTTGGGGACTCTACACTCGCGTAAGGGTCTTAGAGGAGATTCTGTCCTCGACTCCTAGCCTTTGAGGAGGTTTTGTCCTCGGCATAACGACTTTGATTGGTCGGGACCACTTGTGTCTTTCCTTTGTATTTCGGGACACTCAATTTCTACTGCTTATTTATTTGTTCAGATTCTTTAAATATTCAAGCGCTCCCTGTCCTTTTCTTTCTATCTGCATGAATTGACTGTTCATTTATTTAATTCAAAATACTGTATTTATTGTTGTTCCTACTTGGCGTTACTTACCTGGACTCGTCATTCTTGTGTTTCACCAAGTGCAGATCCGCAGGCCAGCAAAGGAAAGGCCATGCAGTTAGGCGATATACTTTGAGCGGCCCTTCTCTGCTGACATAGGTGTTTTTTTGGGTTGTATTAGTTACTTATATTGTTTTTTTGTACATGGAATTATGGGTAGATTTTTGGATATTATGGCTTGGATGATACTCTCATTGCTTTACATGATATATATATGATATATGGGGTTCCCACACCCTAGGTTTTTGTCCTAACTTAGAGATTTCGAAGTTGATTGATTAGTTGAGATTAATTGTTTCCATTTTATACTTTGATAACTCGCTAATTAATTGAGTTCACTTTCAAATTATTAATAAATGATCGAATGGTAAGGATAGGCTCACTGGCCCTACGCGACTTGGCGGAATTGGCTCGGAGGTTCGCGCGAGTCTAAGCCGGGCGGCACCCGATTCTAGGGTTATGAAATTTGGGGCCGTCACATTTATTTATAGTATTTTTAATTTCAGCTGTTTATTTATGTATTTAATTGGTAAATTTCCTTGGGATTACTCAATCTGGACTCGTCATCTGCCTTGTTGGGTCTACATTGATTGACTGCATTTGCCCTATTCGTACGTTTATTTGTGTTTTTTTTGTTTTCTGCTGGGTTTTGGGGATTTGAGAGATAGACTTGACTTGTATATAACTTGGAAGTTGTATTTTGATATTCTGAGGATCATAGTTAATATGTATATGATGTACATTTTGGTATGGTTTCCACCTTAGGTAATATGCTCATAAAGCATATGGTGAATATTTTTTTTATGATTTTAATTATTCGTTGCGTATTTTGAGGTTAAATGATAATAAAGAACCCTAAGCTAACTTAAATCAATGATTATTAATAAATAACTTAAATTTAGCAAGAGTTTGATTGATATTGGGTTATGAGTGGTTGTGGGACATAGCTGGATGATGAGTTGGGGCTGTGGGCCCGCGGAGCACACCGTAGCAGCCGATGGATTTGGGCCTACTACACACTTAAGTAATGAGTTTTTTTTTGAAACCAAGTAATGAGCTTAAATAATAAATTTAATAATTATTTTAGTAATTAGAGGTGATGATGTGGCTTTTCAAAGCTATTATTTAGATGCCACCTCATCAAATTTGGAGATAAAAAGTGATTTGGGATATACATTTATGAATTTAGAAAGATTATGAAATAATAAAAGATTAAAAAAGTTATGATATAATAACAAAAATTGTAAAAGATTAGAATATTTAAACCAAATTTGACCTTTTTTTTTCTGACTTTAAATTTGGCCTTGTTTGATTATAGCATTTATGTACTACTTTTCGTATATTCAAAACTTTTCCACTGATTATGTAACTTCTCCACTGATTGTGTAAATCAGCTATTTCTATGTATATTGTTTTGTACCGCTCTATAAATAAGAACAATCTGTTGTATACAATTCGCCCTATTTTACTCTCATCAATACAATTTTCTTATTACATTCACAATTACTTCACTTGTTCGAAACTCCAAATTGTAAGCTCACGAGGGGCAATCTCACGTATTATAAACCTAATAGTGGACTCATAAACCATGTGTGAATGAGTGAATCCATATGTAGGGCCTTAATGTAACATAGTATCCTTCTCTGATTGGGGTCCTTTCAAAAGTGTACATTATCATTTCCTTTGTCCAATCTCTAACCTGCCATTAACGGGCCCCACCAAATTAACTGCCACAATATCAATATCTTACCCATGATTTTGGTTGATTTTGGTTGCATCGAAACCTTCAAAGAAGCCGAACTCCAACAACAACAACCATCAAACAACCATCAAAGAAGGGGAGCCCAGCTCTTACCATCTTCTTCGTCATTCACTTCAATTAATTAATCTCCCCATCGTCTTCGACAACATCTACTACTCCAACAGTGCCGACATTAACTACCCAAATTAAATCCCAAAATGGGTGTTCTCCCGATCGTTCTGAAAGGGTTTGTGCTTTGCGTTTCAACGATTTGGGCACTGCAAGAGAGGCGATTTTCGACGGTGTTCAACGCTGTGAATTCTGGCGTGACATCACTTGTCACTGCCCTTACGTCCTGTTTCTCATCGGTTCATCACCAGACCAGAGGCATTGTAATCTTTGTTTGATATTAATTCCAATTAAATTCCTATGTATCTATCCGTAATCATTATTGATAAACTAATCCATTTTAATATTCTTCACTTTTACTTTTCTTTCTTTATTTGATTTCTTGGTTAGGAAGCTTTGTAGTGCTTGAAGCAAGTATGGGGATGCTGCCGAATCATCAAAAATATTTTAACTTTTACAAGTTGTATCAATTATGTCACAACTTTTAAAAATTATCAATTCTATCATAACCTTTTTCGTTTTAATATTAATTTTATCCTCAACTAATTTTGGACACTTTTTTTTTGAAATTAATATAATCTTCTAACTTTTATTTTCATGATCATCCATATTGGTTAATTTACACATTGAAATTTTTTGTAAGCCTCGTGTTTGAATTAATGTACGAGAATTCACAAAAAAAAAATTTATAAATTAATGATACGTTGATACCTTAATTAATTTTTTTTAGTTATTCATAAAGAACAAATAGTAAATTAAAAATCATGTGTATATACATATAAAAATAACATATAAAATTTATTAGAAGGTACACATAGTTGTTTGATTTAACAAAAGAGTTATCTACTTGAATAAAAGTATGTACTTATATTATATGTATATGATTGAGTAGCATATATACACACACTACTATATGTGTATTATTTTTTTTAGTTATTCATAAAGAACAAATAGTAAATTAAAAATCATGTGTATATACATATAAAAATAACATATAAAATTTATTAGAAGGTACACATAGTTGTTTGATTTAACAAAAGAGTTATCTACTTGAATAAAAGTATGTACTTATATTATATGTATATGATTGAGTAGCATATATACACACACTACTATATGTGTATTATATACATGAATACATAAAAAGAAAAAAGAATATTAAGCTTTCATGCATATGTATGAATAAATCTTTAAATGATATAATAAGAAGAAAAAAAAATGACGTATGGGCAAAAAAAAGGGTTTAATTAGTTGACGATATAATTGATACTAAATTCAAAAGGTTAGATTATAATTGATAAATTTCAAAAGTTTAGATATAATTGATACAACTTGTAAAGGTTATGATATTTTCTATCGTTAGGCCTTTTTTTTTTACTTGACTTTTTGTATGTATATCTTGGGGTTGCTCATTTTGAGTTTAACCTTAGGTATGGAGTAGGTATGGAGTCAAGGGAAAGCCTTGCCACCACTTAGTGGTTCTAGTCGGGGCCCATTAGTTTTCGGATACCTAAGTGGTTTAGGCACGAAAAAAAAAGAATAAAAAAACAACTAAAGTCATTTACAAAAAAGAAGGTTTAGGGTCGTGGGCTTGAGTCTTACTAAAGAAAGTAAAAGGTCCCATAGTCACTCTACAAAATTATTCCATTAGTCGTCTTAGGAGTATATATTTTTTTTTTTCCTTATCGTAAAAACTTGCAAAATTATGTTACACCACTTTGTAACTTATAACAAATTCCACGCGGCCAAGCAAATTTCGCAATTATTCCAATAGCTTCGATTATCCACACATTAGGATATATCTTAGCAGCGCTCCCCAGGGTTAATTTTATAGGTAGTCATCCAAGTTTATACTTTATAACACTTTAGTCACTTAAACTTATTTTCGTGCCAAATAAATCACCAAACTTGATAAAATGTTTCATTAAAATCACTCTAACCAGATTTAGGTAATTAATTGAATTTTATGACTAATTTGTCATTTTTCTTGAAAAAGAGTGAGGGAAGGGACAGACGCAAAACAAATCTGTGAGCTTAGAAAGATGAGGTAGGAGATGGGTGGTGGTGGGGAGAAAGATTCGCGTCATATTTAATGAAATGAAGTAGGTCCAACTCCATTTTCATTACCAATTCGAACTCTCCATATTCAATGGCAATTAGTCTCTCTCAATCTTCCAGTATCATATTCCACCATTCAAGTTCCAAAAACAGTAATCAACATTAAACTTGCTCTGACAGATTACGCATCTAACATCACTTCTCTAGTCCAAATTTCGCATCTTTTCAATCTCAATTAGCAGTCTAAAACAAATCACACGTGCCCTCAAATTAAGGAGATGGGGTAACTCCTCCACAATCGTTTCCAATCTTAGTTTTGTTTCTCCAATTTCGCCGTTTAATCTCTCTTGCGCTTGATCGATCGATCGATCCATGAATCCTAGCGATGAGCTTTCTCAAGGGTTTCACTAATTCATCACGCGTCGAATGATCAACTCCTTAAACCCTCGAATTCAATCCAACATCATTTAAGCATGGATGGTGTTGGTAATGGAGTTCCATTACCCCCTCCCCTGGCCTCCCTCCAAACTTTTTCTTCTCAAACCCTTTTCTAAGTGAAAGGGCAAATTAGTCCCAAAATTAATCTAATTACCTAAATGTAAGTAGAGTAACTTTAATGAAACACTTTATTAAGTTTAGTGATTTATTTGGTACGAAAGTAAGTTTAGTGACTAAAGTGTTACAAAGTATAAACTTGAATGACCACCTATAAAATTAACCTGAGCCCCTCTTGTACCTGCCCCCTATTTTTGATAGCCTATACTAAAATCAAGTAGCTCGTAAGACACCTTAAACATGCTTCAAAAATCTTCATATACTAACATTATAACACTAACGCCCAAAGCTTTTTAGGTGAGTTGATAAATACATTACTTGTCATAAAGGCAAGACCTCCAGAAATTGTGGTTCAATTTCTACTGAAGTAAAAAAAAAAAAAAAACTAAACGTTAATTTACAAAAACATAGCGACTCGAACATAGACTAGTATTGGAACAATTTAAATATATCAAACCCAAGTCACAAATTTGCTTTTTTTTTTTTTCTTAGGTCCAATTTTCTTTTTGACAAATCCTAGGGCATATTTCTATTTTTTTAAGGCGGCAGAGTTTTCATTTTTTTAGTGGTTCCCTTTGATTTTTGTTTGTGCTGAAGTTCATGGGTTGGTCGCATGTACGATGTAGTTGTATTTTGACACTTTTGCCCATCTCACTTATGCTCTTTTGTCCACGCAGGGGCGTCGCTACTGGCCGACGTTAGGAAATCCCTTCCGCACACTGACTGGTCGACTACAGAGCATTGCAGTTTTGAAGAGCTTTCTAAGCTGAATTTCAAGAATTCTTCAATCGTCTCAAAGTTCAGGTTTCCAATTCTATCCTCTTCTGGTAGAAAACTTGTGCGCGGTTAATTGATCATTTCAGTATCTTTTTCTTACCAGCTCAGTCAATTGGATGCTCGACGATCATGCAAGCAACGCAGAATCCTATGCGTCCGATCAGGTTTATTTTGCATTCTCACAGCTATTCAAACTTAAATCACGACATACAAAATTTGTTTTCATTATTCATTGATCTACCTAACACAGTTTTCATACTTTGATTTGTACTTGTATGGTTTCCTCTTTAAACACTTCTGCAACATTGAGCCCTAGACTATAATAGGATGAGTTCCTCCTCGGGCGTAGGACAGATACTTCATAATCGCCGTGAAAAAGTGATGTTTCAATGTAGCCTTCACTGTCAGTTGTGGCCTCAAATGCCCCAAATTTCCATTCTTTAAGCAACTTATCTACGACGTCGCCTACTGCCGTGTTTTTAAAATTAGGGTCTGTCATGCACATATTAGCCCAGCATCCGTCGATGTATGGGCCGGAGAAAATCACAATGCCGTTGACAGCGGGGTGAGAGTAACCCTCTCTTAGTATCTCCTCCAAATACCCGGCCTGAATAATAAGTTAATAGAAAGCACAATAAAAATTAAATATGTTAGATTGGAGCATAGCGTGTAGGAGATAACTCTTTGAAACGATAGCGAGGAGTTTGTGTCGTAAAATTGTACCTGGTTTTGAATTTGCCCGATATCTACTTCCGTTAGCCATATTGGGTATTTTGTCGAGCCTAGCATGTCCAACCCCGCTCTCATGTAGGCTATGTTTGGTTTGAGTGGAGGGAAGTGAGCTTCCAAGCCAATGCCTAGTTGAATCTCGTTGTTCCCTGGAAAAGCTTTGATACGCTGAAGCATTTTTACGTACTTGTCTGTGGTGGCAAGTTGGTCTCGACTGTCTTCAATTGTGTTGTACTCGTTCATGAATAGGGTAGTTTTTGGGTCGAGCTGGCGAGTTTGGGAGTAGATAGCTGCTGAGGCGTTTTCCCCGAGCATATCCTCGTAGAAGGAAAAATGTAGGTTCTCGTTAACCACGTCCCATCCTATAATTTGCCCCCTGTATCTTGTAACTACGGAACTTACTCTTTGTGTCGCTGCTGCTCTTAATTGGTTGATATCTAACTGATGCACCCATTGAGGCTGTTCTTTTTTGTTGTCCCAGATGATATTGTGGCCTCTAACCAAAATGTTGTTTTCTTTAGCAAATGATAGCATGGCATCAGCAAGGGTATAGTTTTCTTGGCCTTGCTTTCCCTCGGTGCTGTACCACTTCATTTCATTGCTGAAGGTGGTGACCGAGAATCTTTCTTTGAACCAGTTCTGATAGTTGGTGCTCATGAGGATTTTTTTGTTCATTCCACAACCAAATGGGAAGTTCATTTTGGTTTGCTTGATGGAGACTTTTATGCCTGCTAAGGCATTTCCATCAATGTCAGTTGCTTGGAGTCTTATATTCCTCTTGCGTACCTGTGTGGATTGCATTAATTTGATGGAAGAAATCAGAAAAAGTACTAATGTTTATTTCTAGAGTCCTTTTGTAGTTCTCATCTTCTTCTATGTAGAAACAGCAAGGAGATCTCTTGGAGTTTCAGGAAAATCTTAAAACCACTAGTTTCCAAGAATTCAATTATATGAAAAAGTTGAAATGAATGAGTTGTTTAAGGACTATGATATGATCTTGGAAGCAGAAAGATGTTTGATAGCTGATTCTAATTACCTTTTCAATGCTTTCCATTTGGTGAGATGCCCATTGCTCCTTTATAAATGGTTGCAGCGAGACATTGTCTACCCATATCTCCACTTCATGATTCTTGCTCTGAAAGCATCACAGCACAAGCATTCAGTGAAACTAAGAATAGAGTTCGTCTAGGCACAAGCAAATTAGAAATGTATATTCACTTATAACAATAGTTATGTGAGGGTTATTGAGTTTTCGGTTGAAGAACAGTAGGAAAGGTAACATAGTGTATGGTGTCAACTTTTTCTGGGGGTATATTTTTGGTCTGCAAAATCTTAAGAGTACTAAACGCAGCTTAGAAACACGTTTATGTCAACGGAAAAGTGTTTGTGCTGCATTCTTTTATCAACTGTGATCAACTACTAATTTTTCCTATTAATCTAAAATTGTTATGTTGTGAAATGACAATATGCTAAAGTTATGTGCGTCACCTTAAAATAGAGCTCTGCTGGGCTTGAGAAGTTTGGAGACATGCCTCCTTTTAGCATAGACCAGCAACCTGATGTGGTTGTTACTGAGCCAGCCTTGATTAAGTGACCATTGGGAGTTTTAAATATGACATCTACTGTATCACTTCCATCACTGGTCTGCACCCATGCTGCAAAAGTAAAGAATAAAATAGTGCAAGTTCATAATGTTAATCATTGCATTATCAAGAATATGATTATCACCTAAGAGCAGATGTGGTGGGAGCTAGATCTCATTAAGTCTCCTATATTGCGCGCATGAATGAGATAGCATCTATTTAGGCTTCAATTGATTTACTTATAACTATTGGTTTTTATATTATTTCTTGCTATTAATTTTTCATTTTCTTTTCTCCATCTATTTGTTTGATTATCCTCTGAAGCTTCTGCATCTTTTTGTTTGATTGTTTAAGTATAGTAGCAAATCATTACCGGAGAAAGTGTACAATTTGTTCTCCTCGAGGTAAACTTTCTGCGAGAAACTGTCTGATGGTTGACTGCTGCTACTCGTCACTATAAATTTGTTCCTGCAATTGGATTCTCGTACTTCCACCGCTCCTTGGCCAAAAACTTCCCATCCTTTACGACCTTCATCAAACTCGGGATTTACTATGATTCCTCCTCTGTATTGAGGTGGTTCAGGATCACGCTGACACTAAAAGTAGGCAAAGAAAGGTTAAAGGAACCTATTGAAATTTCATTGTTATTTTTGAATAAGATAGACAGCAACTTAAACACGAAGAATATAGGTCTAGTATTGTGATCGTTTGAACTTTTTATCTTCCATGTGTCCCAACAGCAAGCTGAGGACATTGAGGTTGTAAATCTGACAAGACTAGCTCAATATATGAAGCATAAGGATAGCATGGTTAGAAAATTTTGGTAAGTTCAGCCTTTTCATGCCTTTGTAGTTGCATGGTAATTATAGGAGAAAGCGTCATTCTCTTGCCCTGCAGCAATCCAATTTAGAAAGTTAGAGACTTAAAAGAATATCTCTTTGTATGGGACTTTGATAAATTATTTTAAGGTTTTGCCCATGAATATAATTAGTCAAGCAATCAAGGAAAAAAGCGTGAAACATAAATTATGGAGCAAATGTGGTGCTGATGGATGATGCAAGTTCAAATCTTTTCACCACCACATTATTAGGTCATTGATAATTTTTTTGGGGGGGCCAAATATTCTCTCACTATGGGAAGCACGAACTTGAGGAGATGCGTCATATTAAGGATACACCCTTACCTTAAGGTTGCGAAGAAAATAAAAATGACGGTGAAGGTTTTTATGCAGTAAGGTTTTGCTTGAAAAAATCAACACCACGTTTTTTGATAAGCTTCTTGAAAAGGATAGAAAGTTGGGCAAAAATAGAAATTTCAAGTAATAAAAGTTTTATCATTAATGTTATTAACATATAACTGATGCTTTTGATCGGAAAAAAAAAAAGGAAAAGAAAAACATATCATTGATGTTGATGCCTTGAAGAAAACATCAAACATACTTGTGGTCAGGAGTCCAAATATGAACTGATTAACAGTAAGCTGAGGCTTTCAAATTTACATCGTTGGCAGAAAAAAAATATTGTGCCTGTACAAGTCGTTTGCTCGTGTCAGTTGAACCAATGAGTCCTGTTCCACATATTCTAGGCCTTCATCCGTGTGGAGAACATTTCCCTTATGAAATGCGCGATGACTAGTCATGATGTTAGAATCTTATGGCTAGCTAGTTGATACACGGAGCAAAGAAAATTGGCTGGTCATACAAAAGTGATGACAATAACAACGAAAGTCAAACAAATTAGATTATGATTCAACACTTAACCTGACATCAACAATGTGCACAGGAGCAATAAGATTTTGTAGCCTTTATGCTCCATCACTTTTGTTTGAACCATTCCTTCCCTGAGTTGAATAGTGTTTTTTGTCTAGCTCAAAAAAGAAATTGACCTAAAAAAACTCGAAGAAACCAGGAAAAACAAACTATAGGTAATCATTCAGGGATGAGGTACCTGTGCGTCAGATGCAAACTTGTGCTGCACTTCTTCTCCTTGTGAACTATATCTAGAAATCTGAAAATGATTTATGTGCAACTTTCTAAGAAATGATTTTGGAAAGAAATCATGAAGATTTAAGTTGGATTCCTGCAATTAAATTTGGTTGGATAACGTAATGCTTATAATATCTTCATTTATATTAGTAGATTTATTACCTTAAAGGAATGGTGTAGTGATTGAACATTAATCTATATATTTAACATCCCAAGAGGTGAGATGCAGTGACAAAAAAAGGAGCATCACAACTCGACGTGGTAGAGGTCATGGGTTCAATTTTTGGTAACTACATTATGTTCTCTTGGTTTCTTCTGGATTATGGGGTTGGGACTAGGGATGCAAATGGGTAGGGTAATACCCACGGGTGACAGAGATTTACCCTAATATGTACGGGTATGAGGATTTTAAATGGGTATGGGGGCAGGGATGGGTACGAAATCTCATACCCACATGGGTATGGGGATGGGGATGGGTGATAAAATATATCCACGGGGATCTCCATGGGTGATACCCATGGTAACCCCCACGGGGATCCCCTTGGGTGATCCCCACGGGGATACCCATGGGTTACCCCCACAGGGACCCTGATACCCAATGGGGATACCCATAAGGACTACCCATAGAGATCTCCATATATCAATTATACACTATGTGATATTTATTATTTATACACCATATGATATTTATATATAAATATAATATAATATGACATAGTTTCCCACGAAACATTTATTATACACGTGACAAAAATCCTTAATGAGATTTTGAATTGTTAACACTTATAAGTTAGAACTTTAATTGCATGATATGTTATACTTTATTTTTGTTGGAATTTCAACAATTGTGTTGTTACGTATGTATTTTTGATTCCTTATTTCTTATAATTCTTTTTTTGAGGAAAATTAAGTGGGATCGAAGAATATTTTCCCCACGGGGATTCCCTATCCCTGCAAAAACCTCCATGAAAATTCCCACAGTGATCCCCAATGGAGAATGAAATGGGTAAAATATTTTACCCATGAGGATTCCTCATACCTACGGGGATTTAATGGGTATAGGTATGGGTACAAGAATTCATCCCCAGATGGGTATGGGTGATATATTTTTTAGTGGGTACGGGTATGGGAATGAGGTTCCCATCTCTTACCCTACCCATTTGCTTCCCTAGTTGGGACGTTTGATTAACTCCTATGGAATTATTCGAACTAAAGTAAGGGGCTGATTTGAAGTATTTTTGTGTTGTGTACATGTAGTTTAAGGGCATGATTTATTCCTGCAAAATGAAAACAAAGGGCTAGGTAAGGAGAAGATTGCACATACTTAAGATAAACGGATGTTAGAGCATCTCCAACCACAAAACTCTATTTTTCCCTTCTGTCACATCAAACTCTATTTCTCCTCCAACCACAAACTCTATTTCTACTCCAAAACTCTATTTCTTATATTTTTTTCTTTTTTGTTATATATTTGTATTAATTTTAATAAAGTGTTTAATCAGCAAAAAAATTATGAAAAAATATATACTTGTATATTTTTTTAAGAATAATATGTAGATATTCTTTTCTCCAAAAAAAAAAAGCACAAAGCTAAAATATTGTTATGTGAACAGTGAAATTTGGCGTTCTATTGTTCATCCCCTCTAAAATAGAGGTGATTTTAGAGTTTGATTGGAGTAAGTCGAACGCTAAAATAACGTTCGAACGCTATTTTAGTGTTCGATTGGAGATGGTCTTAGAACATTAGATAGATAATGCAAAAATTTTAGACATGAATTTGAAAGAAAACAAGGAGTAGAAAGTGTTTTTATATACATATGAATCTCTAATAGTCTAAGCTAGTTATAATACTGAATTGCTCTTGACTGAGGCTGGATATGAATCTCTACTAGTCTAAACTAGTTATAAATTTATAATGCTGACTTGCTCTTGACTGAGGCTGGATAATGCGTTTTTGAACAATTCATTCTGGTATTACCTTTATATCTTTTGTTTGAAACTCATAAAACTTTCATATCAACAAGTGTAATACAATATATTGTGAATCAGGACAGTTTGTTTTAAAATAAATAAATAAATCGATAGACTCGCATTGAAGCATTTCTTTACGAAATTGTGAAATGAATCTTATTCAATGTAATTACCATAATTTTATCAAATAGTAACAATTAAAGAACCTTCTCAAATTTGAATCATAATTCACATGTTCTTTTACGCTCGTATAAAAAGTTCATGCGCATTGCATGTGTCTGTATTCGTTCTTGGAAGTCCACATTAATATGGAATCCCAAGTTTGGACTCATTCATATAGTTCAGTTGGGCACATCCTTTTGGTGTACCATGTCATACGATTAAATCACCATTTTTAATAGAGTCCTAAGTTTGATAACTCATTCATCTTTTTTTTACAAGAAAAACCCATTCATCTCTTGGACTTAATTAGTGATCACTGATCACATCCATTAGGTATAACAATTTAAATTTCAATCAACATTTTTTATTTATTCAATTATCCAATTTATCTTGACTTGGCCCTAGAATTTTGATTAGCACCATCAGCTCATCTTATTGTTTGTGAATCAGGATTCTAACAGGACGCGCTTTCTTTCTTTTTTTTAGCTTAGAAGGTGGAAACGACAGAGGCTTTCCACATTACATATCCGAGGAATAGGAACACCCATTGCATCTTCTAGGAAAGTGTGATGTGCTCGCTTTGTAGAGCATCTGGGCTCCATGGAATGTAAATGCCGTGAAACTTGTTCATGGTAATGTTAGAAAACTATGAACAATCAGTGGGCAGCCTCTCTCTGTTCATTCATTCATTGACATTTCAAGTTTTTTTTTTTTTTTTTGAAACTGACATTTCAAGTTAAATATGCCTATGTATCTAGTTAAGATCAATTTCTATTGCTTTGGAAATTCGCATAATCTAAATCGGTAAATGTTGATATGTCAATGGAACTGCAGCAATTTCTAAACCAATTGTCTCTGAGAAGTAGGAACAATGGGAAAGAAGTATGGAGCGTCAGAATGTATTCCCTCCACAAATTTATTTTTACTTTTTGACAAAATTTTCAGAATTTGCTGTTGAATAAAATATGAACCACACGACAAGATTTAAGAAACATTTCCACTGGCATGGAGTGTGATTTTCTCTGAATTTTCTGTTATTGTCATTCTGAAACTCTTTTCTTCTAATGAGTTGATGTATGATGGGTGATTTATTTTCACATCATAATCGCCATGGAAGAGCTGAGCCTCAAACAATCCATTGCTATCTGTCACGCCGGTCACTCGGGTATTCTGCCATACATTGATCAGCTGGTCAACTACATCTCCAGTTGGAAGATTCTTAAAATTGTTGTCCGTAAGACACATTCGATAACATCCCTGTGGATGCCAAGAAGCCCACATGACAATCCCTTTGATGGCTGGATGAGAGTGCAACTCCCATAGAATCTCCTTCAAGTATTGTGCCTGCCAATGGAAACAATATTCAGTCAGTTTAACCATTAGTAGAACTACTTGACATTAGAGAAATGATCAGAATCACTTGAATCCATTGAGGTGTAGAGGGCACCTGTTTTGGGTCTTGCTTGACGTCGAGTTCTGTGATCCAAATGGGCATTCCTGTCGCAGCGAGAGTATCAAGTGCAGCTCTTACGTAAGGAATGTTCGGTGTGCTAAAATGGCTTTCAAGTCCAATTCCTATCTGGGGAATATTTCCTCCAGTTGATTGTATCTCCTTCAGCTTGTTAACATAATTGGCAGGTGATGACTTTACGTCTCCACTGCTCTCTAATGTGCTGAATTCGTTCATGAAAACCAATAGGTTTGGGTCTAACGCGTGTGCTTTGTGGTACATTTCAGCCGAGAAGCCCTTTCCAAGCTTGTCTTCAAAGAATGAGAAGTGCAGGTTTTCATTGACCACATCCCATGCAATCAGCTTTCCTGCATATCTAGGCACGATTGAGTTGATCCTTTTCATGGTTGCAGCTCGTAGTTGATCAGGAGAGAGTGCTTTCACCCATCCTTGTTGGTAGTTTGGATCTTCCCAGAAGATGTTGTGGCCTCGGACTGCGATACCGTTTTTCTGGGCAAAAGCAAGCATGGCATCCGCAGCTGAATAGTCTTCATTGCCTTGAGTATTCTCAGTTGAGTACCATTTCATCTCGTCTTCAAAGGTAGTCACGGCGAACCTTGTCGTAAACCAGTTCTGATATGCAGGGTTGTTGAGAATTTCCTTGTTGATGGCTGAACCGAATGGAAAGCTTGCTTTCTTTAGACTAATGGTCACATTCGCTCCACTGATGGTTCTACCATGAGCATCAACAGTGTGGATCTTCACTTTAGACTTGCGCGCCTGGATACTTAGCATTCATGAATGTAAGTGATTGCAATCATCAAAAGCTTGTTTTAGTTTCATTATTAATAATTTCATACATCATCTTACCTTCTCCATACTTTTTTGTTGCTGAGAATTCCATTCGTGTTTTGTGAATGGTTGTAGAGAAACACTGTCTACCCAAATCTCCACACTTGTGTTCTTGCTCTGCAGAGAGAATGTAGTTGGCGAAATAGGTCCAGAGGTGATGCATAAGAAGGGAGAAAGTAGAAATGAAACTGAGATTCAGAAACTGCAGAGATTTGACATTGTATTGTGGGTACCTCAAAATAAATTTCAGCCGGGCCGGAGGATTCCACCGTGAAGCCACCTTTGAGCATGGACCAACAGCCTGACTGTGCAACAACTGCGCCTGCATGCGTGAAGCCGCTCTTCGTTTTCACAACAGCAATCACTGGTACATTCTCTTCACTCACTTTTATCCAAGCTGTACAAACATTAAGTTGTAAGATTTTACTTCATTTCTCCTAAAGTTGCAATTCAAATCATGTTGGTAGCTAAATTAAGTTTGCAATTCAAATTGGAAAAGCAGTTACCAGAAAGAGTGTACATCTTCTCTTTGTGCATTTCAACCCTCTGTGAAATGCTGTGATGTTGTTTGCTTCGACAATGCGCAACGATGAAATTGTTGCCTCTCTCTGATCTCTTCTCAAACTTCCCCTCATAACCAAACACAGACCATCCTTTCAATCCTTCGTTGAATTCTGGATTTACTATGATCCCTCCATCATATTGTGGTCTCTTGGGTTCTTCCAAACACTTCAGCCAAAGAAAAAAAAATCCAACTGTTAGGAAGTGAAGATCATATATGAAGCATTACTAGCATTTGAGGGAGATTATGTAGAAGTCAAAGAACTTGATTGCTTGCCTCGATGGTTGCGGAGTAATCATATGGCATCGCTTCGATTGCTAATGCTGCAACCAACAAATTTAGTTTTCAGGTTACATGTTTCATTTCATACATTGATCGAATTAACATGAACAAACCAAATCCTTAGAGGACAGCAAACAAAAATGTTGGCTATATAAAAGCAAAGTCTTGTTCCTATCAAAAAAAAAAAAAGAACACAAAAATGTCGCCAATTTTACATGGTTTATGTGGTAGCGATTTAATGTCCTCAATTGGACGCCCTTTAGTTTGAATCTGAGGTGTGCAAAAAATAAGACTAAACGATCGAAGTAGTTCGTTAGGGAGAAACATGAATAGCAAAATTCAATAATGCATTTTCCTCAAAAAAAAAAAAAAAAATTCAATAATGCATAATAGCTTAACATGAATGGTGGTAGACTAATTTAAGTCTATTATGGATTTTGCTGTGCATGCCGTCAAGCTCACTTGACTCATTTAAGCTCTATGGGTTCAATCAAACCTATTTTCTTTCTTTTTTCTTATAGGAAAGAATTCAAAGAAACAATTTTGCACCAACCAAGGTTTGAACCTATGTCCTCTTACTTTCAAATCACATATCATACCATTGAGTCACTCAATTGGTTGGTAAACCTATTTAGGTTTTATGAATTTATTATGATCAAGACCAATTAATTATGTTCATTGAACAAGTATATCGTTTTCTTTTTGATAATTATACATATCCCCATGAAAATTCCCACGGAAAAGGGGTCCCCCTTGCCCCTGCGCCTTGGAGAGAATTTCCCCATTCCTTGCGTGGTGAGAAATGCGATCTCCTCCCTCCATTTCCAACCTTGAGCCCAAGAATAGAACGAAACACTTTAATCATAATAGAACAAATTGATGTTCATAAAATAAAAAATAATAATAATAATAATAATAATAATAATAATAATAATTGATCACTCAATATATATGACAAATCTTAACAGAATATGATAAGTTTTTTGTATGTATAAGGAACGTACAGTGTGGTGCCCTATTTGTAGAATGGTACAAAACAATATACATTGAAACTTATGTGATGTAAGGAAGTTACTGATTTACACAATCAATGGAGAAATTGTGGTAAGAAATCAGTAAGTGGAAAAATTACTGTAAATTTTTTTTCAATAATAGTAATAATAGTAAGAGAATATTAGTTGCCTAATAATATGTGTATGTTATGTTCATTCATCGATCCATACGACATATATTTCCAATTCTCAAAAAAAAAAAAAAAAAAACTATAAGATATACTTATATGACACAGTAAAGCAAATTTATGAGGCGTAGTTAACTTGCTATTGGAAGGTAAGGTTTTCATGAACAAACCAGCGAACAGTAGAGAACATAGGGAGACAAGAACCATCCTTCTCATTGAAGCGGAGCATTCCAAAGAACCGCGGCTCATATGAATCATCTTATTTTTCAAGCAATGCACATACGAGTATTGGTGGACACTAAGAAGAATATATATAACAGTAGAATTTATGACATTTGAATGCAAGGATCACCATATTTAATTCAAAATCAAAATAAAGCTAAAAAGGAAATTAATTAGAGAGCGTAATTAATTAATTAATAATAATTTAATACTAATCCACTTTTTGTATGGTTGTATGACCGTTGATGGATGTTGAGATTGTCAATGGATAAGATCGATGGTTCAGATCAGTTGTCCACTTATAATCTAACCATTTCTTATTTTTTATATTTAGTCAGATATAAGTCTATGGGATTTCCTTAAACCTTTAATATTGTAATTATGGAATTTCCTTAAACCTTTAATATTGTAATTATGGAATTTCCATAAACCTTTAATATTGTAATTTATTGTCATTATTTTAGGGGCTTGCTAAACACACCCAAATAACACACGTATTGTCACAAAAAGTACACACACACACATTAATTTTCAAAAGGCAGCCTTTTGCTAAACATATATATATTTGGGGGCGAGATTTCTAGATTTATAAGATCCCACTAATTAGGGAAAGGTTTGTGGGAACCTTTCTAATCAAAAGAAGCGAGATCTCTAAATTTATGAGATCCCATTGATTAGGGAAAGATTTGTGATAACTTTCCTAGTCAAAAGGTGCGAGATCTCCAAATTTATGAGATCCCATTAATTAGGAAAAGATTTGTGAGAATTTTCCTGGTCAAAAGGGTAATCAACTTAAACTAATGAAAACGGACCCAAAACATATGGGAGTTGGACTTAAGGCCCAAGTGGGAGGACACTTTAGTTTTTAACACAAAAGGTTGTATACAACCTAACCTAACCCTAGCCTATAAAAGAAGAGGTAAACCTAGCCACCATTTTGTGTTGTTCTACACTATTTAAAAAAAGAGGGGAGATTAAGAGATGAAAGTTTGGAATGGTGAGAATGGAGTCTTGAGAAGTCAAAGATATCAAAGAAGTTTCGCGCGACAGTTCGCATCGAGCCTCGAGAGTGAGAGAATCGAGATTAGGATTCGCGGCGAGTCCAGGTAAGTGGGAGCTTCGTTCAAATATCAAATATGACATGTTATTAGATAAAATAGGATTTACGATTTGAACTAAAGACTTGGGAATAGGTTGTATTGTGATATTGACTTGGTTTTACTCGCCTATAGAAATGTAAATATGATGCACCAAATATAGAATTGCCCTTCCTGGTCAAGGAGTTGATTTACCCACTTTTGGTGGTTCCTAAACAAGCAGTCCATCACTTCTAGTAACACAGAAAATGTGACACACAACCTAGGATTCCTCAACTCCATCAATCCATATGAAAATCTAAAGTCTC
Source organism: Stephania japonica (assembly GCA_039657345.1). Classification (NCBI taxonomy): domain Eukaryota; kingdom Viridiplantae; phylum Streptophyta; class Magnoliopsida; order Ranunculales; family Menispermaceae; genus Stephania; species Stephania japonica. The sequence goes on along the minus strand of CM077559.1, from coordinate 6,668,229 downwards.
AATAAATCCTACCAAACTATAAGACCTTAATATGTCAATTTGATTTAATTAATTAACTTAGGCATTTTATTCATATGGACCATAATTAATTGGTCACACTAATTTATAAAATTTAACTAAGTGGTCACACAGACTCTCAACTACTCGGCACTCGGTGCCCCGACTCGCACGCAACTCGAGGTACTTTTCTCGTGTATCAAACATCGTATTTTCCAACTTAATTATATAATTTAACTTATGCTAAGGTTAATTTGAAATCAATTAATGTTTTCTAGTCTAGTCTCGCTAACTCGGGTGATTCCACTAGGTACCCGTACTTGCACGCACTCCAAAGCGTGTCCCGCTCGCGTCGACTCGACATCTATAGTTACAAGAATTGACTTATTTAGTCTACACACATACACAACACTAGGCAAACACCAGTACAAATATAAAATTTACCTTGGCCACGTGCCTCAGTCGATGTGCGCATCTCATGCGGGACCTACGTCATGGGTCGGTGATCCTGATTAAGCAAGTTAATCAAGATCAGAAAAATTAGGCCGTGACAGTTGCATATGTAATTGTATAATTAATGTATTTATGCTATATATTTAGAGGTGGCTAGCTTTTCATATCCTAATTAAGGCATCTTTAATTACTCATGAAGTATTTTTTTTTCAAGACATAAAGTATCTTAATGCCTTATTCTTTATTGAGTTTAATGCAAAATAATCTCAAGAATCTCATCTTTGAAAAACCTTAATTGTTAATTTTCCTTAATATTGGAAAACCCCAATTAATATGAGAAACCACAACCAAAACCATTCAACATGCACTTTCATATATACTTCTTGATCGTCATTACGAGTGTGGGTGGTGCGTGGAAATATTAACAATATTTGAGATCTTTATAAACATAAGGTTAATTTATGTAGTGAAATTCAAACATCCTTTACATAAACATTATGTATGGTGTAGTACTGTCTATTATATCATTTGAAATTGTTCCAGTTTAAGAACATAGAGATATATAGCCTTATTAGACAACCTTGTTATCTCAAATATGCACTTTTGGAGATCTTTAGTTGTGGGATTTGAAGAATTAAACCAATCTTTATAGAAGCTTTCAAAGATTTTAGTTATCATTATTATTCACCCAATATTATCATGAAACTTATATGGGTACATACATACATAAATTTAACTATCATTACATAAAAGCAATTCATGAATTAGGCACATTCTAAATTCATAAAATTTAAGCTAGCTAAATATTGAATGTGCTCTGTAGTTGTTACTTACACCTCTATGTTGTTTATAGTAATAAGTAATAACCATTAGCAATGTGATTTATGCATGAGTAACTGGAGGAAGATATAATACTTTATTGTAATTTATTGCCAAATTGACTAAAAATTGTAATGGCTTTATAAACCGTTACATAATTAATCAAAACGGTTATTTTATAAAATGCCTTTAATCCCCATAAAATATGTTAATTGTTATTCTAAACATATTTAAGGAACCAAGGAATGAACGGTTAGTTACTTAAGTGCATGCATTCCTAACACTCGTAAAATATTTATGAATCTTTAATGCCATAATGTAAATGATATACCACGAATTTTCGATCTTAAGTATAGCAGTTGATTTTTTTTTTTAATTTTTTTAAGTCATCGACAAATTGGGACGCAAATAGATAGATGCGATTGTCATTGGATTGTGTGCAGGTAAGGAATAATCACTAGGAGTTATAAGAATGGGTTGTAGGTGTACAAATGTATGAGATGAGTGTGTTAGTGATGTAACAATAGTTAGTTAGAAGAGATATGTTGGGACTGTAACACGTGTGTGTGGCTGATGATCAAAGGCTCACATAACTCACATGCACAGAACTGTGTATAAATACAAGTTGAGGCTCTGAAATTGAAACAGAGTTGGAGAAAGGAAATTGGGGCTTTCATTCTTGTTTTCTTGTTCACAAAACTACTTCTGTGTTTTCAGTGTAACAACTAGGGGTGCACACGGATTGAATTTAGCCCGATTAGAGTCAATCCGTAATCCAATCCAATTATTGTGGATTAAAAAAATACAGTTCAATCTAGTCTAAATAATTCATTAATCCAACTCAATCCAATTTGCAAAATGCGGATCGGATTAGATCAAGTTCCACGGATTGACGTTTTCCTATCTAAAGATTCATGAAATTAGACTTAATCAAATGAATCACAAGAATTATAAATCTTATGAATTACAAATTTACAACATACATTTCACAAATCTATATATAACATATTTCTCATAAACTTGTCATCACAATGACCTTCAAAATACAAGTTCCTACACAAGTTCCTACATAAACAAATATGTCATCTTAAATCTTCACCATATACCCTCACAAAAGTACAAAAAAAAGTGCACATATATGCAACCTACAAAAAGGTTAAAAGCATAACAAAAGAGTTAGTCTTTTAGATGTTATAGTTTAAAATTAATAGTTTAAGTTGATGCTTTTTAAGGTACTAAAGTACATACGATCATATATGTATATGTGTTGATGTGCTAAACAGACTAGATCGGATTAGATTCGCGGTTTTTTAATGTAAGATCCGTAATCCAATCCAGTTCAGCCGGATTAGTGATTTTTCAATCCAGTCCAATCTAATGGGTCAAAAAATTGATCCAATTAGTGATAATTGGTCCGGATTGGACTGGATCTGCGGATTAGTGCAATCCGTGTGCACCCCTAGTAACAATATTGGGTGACGGATCATAAGGCAAACATAAGACACTTCAAGTGTTGTATTTGATTAAATTTTTACAACTAATTCCAACCATAGATACACAATTCAATTCTGTATTTCCATTTGAAATTGAATCATGGATAGCTTAGACAGGGACCAAGTTAGAATGAAAATTTATTTTAACTAGCTGTAACCCAGGGGCAGAGCTATTCACTACAAATCCATATATATTTGTAATTTTTTTAAATAAAAGAAAATTTTCTCCAAGCTTAGCCCACCCCATTAGATAATGTTTACACCTAAGCCCATCCCATATCAAATTTTGAATCCGCCCCTACTGCAACGATAAACATCAATAAAGCATGGCGCGCCTCCAAGCAGTGTCGCTTGAAGAGACTTCGATATATAGTAGCAAGCGGGTACAATCGATCAAATTCCAACAGTGAATAATGCAATCTAGTTTTTTTTTTTTAGTTTGAAATAAATCATGGACGTACAACTTGGATAATACATTGGGCTAAGTTACTCATCAGATCTAGTCATTACTCCATTTACAATCAAATTATATTGAAGCGGTCACAATTATCGATGCATGATAAGATCGAAACCTTATAACAGATCTAAATCAACCCATAAAATATATAATAGCATGAGATGAAAGTCTATACATGTGGCGGCCCAAATTTCTCGGGCCGCCCCGTGGTCAGCTACCCCCCTGCCTCAGCTCTGAAAGTCGCTGCCACGTGTTTTTCTGCCTTCGTACTTTAGGTAGTTATCATGTAATTTGTTAAAGTCACTTAATTTATCATTTTCAAAGAAATTAACAGTGGAAGAATTTAAAGTTTAACAAAATGCATTCATATATATATATATATATATATATAAGTTTTACTGATCAAACCTATAGTGGAAAACCCGGCTGTACTATGCATACAGGCGATCAACTATAAGAGTATGTATACCAGTACAAGTGTGTATCCAGTTTCCCAACCCAAAAGATAGTACAAAATATCAAAATATAGACATCACACGTACCCGGCGAGGCCTCGGCGTAGGCAAGTCAGATGAAATCGCCGATGATCCCCTTGCCCCTGCTAGTACTAGGATCTGCGCTCAGCCACCACAAAAAAGCAGATGGCGAGCCCAGTAAGTAAAATCCCAAGGAAAACCACCGTGCATAAATAATGAAAATAATTAACAGAGCCAATAAGTAGTGTTAAATAAACATGCGGAAGGAATGAAAATATGCAGACAACTGCTCAAAGCTAATCGCATGTATATAAACACATTGATAGACAAAAGGGTGCGAACACAACCACTAAGTGTGTACTAGGACCAGGAGCCTTGGTCGTGGCCCATGCCTCCGACCCTACGACTGTATCCCAGCGACATTAACCCTAGTGGGCTAATCGAACGCGTGAAATGAAATCCAACTCGGGATATCATCTACCGAGTTCCTAGAATACGCGCTACACACCTAGCCAGCGACCTCAACTACCCGTGGATACATAGACGGTCCCATAACCGTCCCAGTAGGAATATAAATCACAGATTTTCAAGGAAATAAAGCTCAATGGAAATAAATAAGTAAATGCAGTAGTGGTGTTCAGTTGGGTTTTACGTACCCGAAAATACGCACTCGACTTTCTGGACCCGTCAGTACGCCCCACCTAGCTCCCCAATGTCCGAGCTATGGTTTCCCGGTCCCTGAAGTCCATTTTATAGTGTTTTATACTTTTTGGAAATATATTATATCATTTTATGATATTATATTATATTTTTAATTTTTCAGTTGTGGTACCTCTCCCGGGCTGGGTCGGGGTTCCAAAAATACCCGAAAAGTCTCGAAACCACTTTTCTAATTTTCTATATTTTTCTAGAATTTTTCCCAATTTTTTCTGATATTTTTCACTTATTTTTCTTATTTTCCAGCAAATAATATATATAATATATTATTTTATTTTTATTTATATATTTATTTATTTTTATTATCTTTTTTTTATTTCCAGCGGGCCCCACCTGGACCGGCCCCAGGGCCGGTCCGGCCCGGTTCGGGGGGTGACGCACGCGCCACGCTCGTGCGTCCCCTTCCCTGGGACGAACCAGGAACCTCTGGTTCCTGGTTCAAACAGACCACATTTTTTTTTCCTTCTTCTTTTGGCTTCTCATCACTCTCCTCTCGATTACTCTTCAATCTCACTCCATTGGAGACCTCCAAAACCTCTAAATTTCACCACAAAACCCCAAGAACACACACCCAATTCCCGAATTAAAATTCATGAAAATAACCCAAAGATTTACCAAATCACCTCAAAATTTCCACAAATTCGATCCAAATCGATAAGATTCATCATATTAAACCTCAAGAACTCCAAATCCAGTAAAAACAGTAATAATTTTGTCCAAAAATCCGAAATCACCACAACCCATTTTAATGGAAGTTTAAACCAAAAACGAAAATTTTGATTTACCTTAGATCCACGTTTTGACGCCTAGATCCACTCTCCAACGCTCGAATTCTCTTTCTCCAACCCCGATTTCTCTCACAGATCCCTCAAATTGTTTGAGCAAAATGGGATTTGCATGCATTTGATCGATCAAGTTATATATATAGGTGGTGTTTTAATCTCACGTGCACACGCATCTCGAGGTAAATCCAACCGCCACTGATCACCCTGTGTCACACAGTTCTTGAAGACCCTATCATGACACCTTGTATCTCGAATTTCTTGTTGTGCATCTCGATGAAAATCGTAGGTGTACTGATTATTCATTTTCAAACTATAGGATTCTATTTATTCCAATTTGATTTAATTCATAACACCTATTCTAGTCATCAATAAATTCTATAAATTTGTGAATATGGTCACACTAATTCCCCGACCACTCGGCACCCCGTGCCCCATGTCCGGCACGCTTCCCGAGGCGGTCCCACACTTAGTGTACCCAATTTAATTTCCTTAGCTTAGCCTAAGCTTATATATTTACATTTAATTAAATAAATCTTCAACCATAACATGTTTAAATAATTTAAATCTAATTAGCCCCAACTCCGGCCCACTCACCGCTACTAAACCCGCGTTGGCGCATTCACCGAACTAAAACCCCGGCTCACAACTCGCCCGACAAGTTTATTTTAAATGCACACCTATGATAACTAATATATCATACTAATAATGATAAATGAATATTTATGCATCACAGAATTTAGGAACTCACAGCAGTATACAGTCTATCCTAGGTTCGAGGTATGCCTAGCCTATCAGCGGCGTCCACGTGTCGTCCGAGCTGGCGTCCTAATCTGAAATAAGGTAAATAACGGCGTTAATAAAATAACGGGCCGTTACAATACAGAACCGTAATAATTGACATATGCGAAGACTCGAAATTAACATCAAAATTAGTTCACCGAAATTAAACTCAATAAAGCTTGAGATTAAACATGTATTAGTGGAAAACTTTGATGATCTAGTAGGCTCGGATACCATATGTAAGCGTTCTTTTAATATAAGAAATAGATCATATAGAGAATTACTTACGGAAGCTTTTAGTATTGCTCTCATAAGCCTTAGAACTTTTGACATCTTATTTAATAGTACAATTAGGTGTCCTCTTATAGGCTTGAGGGAGAACTATAATCCAACTTCCACTATAAGTACAAATTTCCATCAAATTTGTAACGTCAAAAAAACTTAATGGACGTAATGTTGATTAAAACATAAATTACATATTTTGAGTAATATGTAAGCTTAAACTGAAATTATGAGACGCATAATGATCTAAAACCACCCCCTCCCCTCCGTTTAATCAAACTCTTGCTGTATTTCCAAACAAAGAGGAGCTAGGATTGGGAGGAGAGGAAGAGGAGCTTAGAACTTATTCATTTGTGTGAAAGTGCATCAATTGTTTTGCTGGAAATAGAATATGCGCTGTCTCCCTATGTTTTTTCGTTTGATTTGTTTTAATGTCATCCATACATGTCCCAGCTTTTTTGAGGTGATGTTCCCAATTTGCCTCACTAATCACTATCATCTACAATTTGGCCATTATCTTCTCTAATATGTTTTTATTGAAAACTTGAATTGTAAGACCAGGTATCGACTCCCTTGTAGTGCCGCAGCCCTGTGTCCAATCGAACCCATCAATAGTTTTAGAGATGGTGTTGATTACTATTGTTTCAAGTAATTACTTTCAATTTTCTTCTTTGTCCTTTGTAACTAGTGATTAGTAGGAAAAAAATGTAATATAAGCACATAATCTTTAATTTCAATTGGAATTTAATCTCCGACGAAATTGGGGTTGGAGGTCAGTGCGATGAATGCTCAGGGGTTTATGTGTGATGGGCAATGCACTAAGGGGGCACTTAATAAACTATTGAGCGTATATTCAGGGGGCTGCTAATACTCTATAATTAATTAGGGGGTTGATAAAAGGTAGAGGGGGGGCTAATAGTCGCCCCAAAAATATTGAGTATCCATTAACTTTTCTATTATTAATTTACCCCTAAAATGTCAAGGTAAAATGAAGTATTCACTCCACACTTATAAACTCTATTATTGTATTCTAATTTCTAGCTAGTCAATATGGGACTATCCCAACATTTCCAACACTCCCCTCTCAAATCCTAGTGAGATTTACCCATAGTCAGATGAATTTAGCTTTATCTTTCTTACTAACCCATTTTAACCTCATATTGAACCTTCCATTTTTCCTGGATGGGCGCCTATTAGGCAAACTATGGGCTTTGATACCAGAGAGGTGACTAGTTTATCTATGAGCATAAGTGTGAAAGTGTTGGTAACTTGAAGCTCCACCATGTCACTTGTTGAATTTATGTTTGATTGGATGCGGACAATGCTCTAAAATCAATGGAACAATGAGATTGTAAATTGATGTTAAAGTTGGACTATATCCTTTTAAAACATCGTGGTTGGTGATATTTTGGAGATACAACAGTTACGACTTACGACTATAACACTTTAGAATGTAGGAATAATTTTATTTAAAAAAAAAACTAGAATGTAGGAATAAAAATTTCGCACTAGAACGTAGAAATATATATATATATATATTTTTTACTTCATTAGGAGTTAAACCGAGACCTCCCAAAATCTTGTCTTTAAAGCAAGTGATGTTTCTATATCACACCAGAGATACTTTGACTAGAAAGTAAGAATTTTATTTTATTTATTTATTTATTTTTTTGTCAAGTGAACTTAGGAATAGTTAGATCAACTTGTTTGTACCCACTCACATAAAAGTGATTAAGACCATGCAAAGCAGGGGAGAAAAGGAGGGAATAAAAAAAGGAAAATGATTCGTAGATTTGTAGATATTGGTTCATTTTTGTTGCGGTGCATCTTTATCAATAATGTTACGTGGATTTGTGTGGCGCGCTGGATTTATTTATCTTTAATTTTTATTTTATAGTTAGTTTTCTTCGCTAGTTAGAAGTTTTTGATTTGTCTTCTTCTTGTTGAGAAGTTTTAGGTTTTCTCCTTGTTGGAAAGTTTTATTATTTGTTTTGTGGTTCTAATACTTTTGTATATTGTCATAAGTTTCAACGTTGTAGAAAGTAGTCCATGATTGTCAAACTGTTTCAATTTTAGAAAAAAGCCAAATTAATAGCAGTTTGCTTGTACAAATAAAATTAGCAAATCAATGTACTTGATTCTATGTCTGGTCCCGTATTGAGCCATGAATGATTAATGAAACTTTGATTTCTATTAAAAAAAAGAAAAATGATAATCTGACACACTTTGGGTGCAAACTTTTTTTTAATTATTTATAAGTTTTTCTTGTCTTCTCATGAGTTCACATCTAACAAAACATCATAAAATGGTTAAAAAACAAATAATGCGGCACCAACTGTGCGCGTGTGCTTACATTATCATTTTCCATAAAAAAAAATAAAAATAAAAGGGGGCCACTTGTTTTTTAATGGAGTTTTTTAAGTAAATGTTGGAAAACGCCTTTCCCTCTATAAAAAAGAGTTCCAGCGTTTCCAACTATTGGCGCGCTTGCTTGCTTTCCTCGCAATCTTCCGAAGATCGATGAACGAAAACATGGAAGACAAATCACGGCCATGGCAGTCTTACCACACCGTCTACACCAACGCCAAAGCTGGTAACGGTTATTTACTTCGCAGTTACTTCTTCGCCGATTTGCGTTTTCGAATCTACAATTTCTATTAGGGTGCCGAATTTGTCTGAGATTTCACCATCTGAAATCCGTTGATGCTATAAAAGACTCGTGACAAAAGATGAGAATTTGTTTTTTGGGGCTTTTGTGATTGTCATTGTCATTGTTTGATGCGAAATTGTTCAGTTTGTGACCTATTTTAGCTGTTTTTGTTTGCTAGGGTTTTGTTTGTTTTGATTATGAGGTTTTGATGTGTCAGGAATGGATGGGGTGGATAAGGAGAAAGTTCAAAGGGTTGTGTACGAGATGAGCAAAGGATCAAAGTATTTTGAGAACGAGGAGCGCAAGGAAGCATTTATAAAACAGAAAATCGAGAACATGCGCGCTCAATGCGCGAATCTTACGGCCACAGACTTACCTCAATATCAAATGGTATACTCTAATTAATATCGCGCTTTGCCGCCTAGTCTATGGGTTTTCTTATATTATATGCCCTATTGGATTGCTTACTTGATAGAATTGCTTGTCATTCTTGAAGTCCTTGTCCCGAAAAAACTCGGTTGGGGTGTGTTTGGTGAAAAACCCTAACTCATAGACACAGTGAAGAAGAAGAGATAGAACCGATGAGAAGAGAAGATCATTCTCTCTCTCTCACACTGTCCGTCTTTATATATATATTGCTGAATAGTAAAATTACACAAATGTCCTTTCTTATTTACAACATACAATAGTAGAATTACCTATATACCCTTACATATTTCCTACTACTGTTTAATGATTTATCCTAACATCCCCCCTCAAACGTAGGGGTACCGAACGGACACCAAGTTTGTCCCTTAAATATTGAAACCGAGAAGCAGAAAAGCATTTAGTAAAAATATCGCAAGTCGATCCCTGTGTTGGAACATGATGTATGCCAAGCTGTCCAGCCAGAACTTTGTCACGAACATAATGAATGCCGAGTTCAATGTGTTTGGTGCGAGCATGATAAACTGGATTCCTAGCCAAAGCTGCTGCACTCATGTTGTCACACCAAATAGTCGGAGGAGCTGAAATGGAAATATGAAGTTCAGTTAGTAAAGAAATTAACCATGAGATTTCAGCAGTTACCTGTGCCATTGCTCTATATTCAGATTCCGTAGAGGAACGAGAAACAACAACCGCTTTTTGATCGCCAAGCAACTAGATTAGGACCAAGAAAAAGCGCATATCCAAAGAATGGAACGACGATCATCTGGTGAAGAAGCCCAGTCAGCATCTGAAAAACCTGTCACAAACAACTGCGAACCCGAATGGAATGATATACCCAATGTATCAGTACCTTTAATGTAGCGTATAACTCTTTTCACACACGCCGGTGATTAGCTGTTGGATTTTCTTTGAAATTGACTCAATTTATTAACAATAAAAGAAATGTCTGGTCTTGTATTGACCAAGTATCGTAAGCCCCTAAAATACTCCTATACAGAGTGGTGTCATGAAAAGGAGGACTACCATCTGCATAGAGAGGCTTGTTAAGTGAGAAAGGAGTATCAATTGGTTTAGCATTTGACATACCAGATTTTCTAAGTAATTGATGAATATAGGCGGTTTGAGTGAGGTATAAACCACTATTGTCTCGTCTGGCTTCCATACCCAAGAAATAATTAAGTTCACCAATATCAGATAAAGCAAAACTATCATGTAATTTAGAAATAAAAGACTGAATCAGAGAATTATTAGAACCAGTAACAATTATATCATCAACATACACTAAAAGATATAATACCTGAGAACCATCTTTAAAAACAAATAAGGAGTTATCAGCTTTAGAATTATAAAAACCCCACGAGACAAGAGTGTATTTTAATTTATCAAACCAAGCTCTAGGAGCCTGTATCAATCCATATAATTCCTTATGTAATCTACAGACATAATCTGGATGGACAGAATCAACGAAACCTTGAGGTTGGTTTGTAAAGACCTCCTCACTCAAAGAACCATTTAGAAATGCATTATTAATATCAAGTTGTCGCAGAGACCATCCAAACTGAACTGCTAATGATAATATAACACGAATAGTAGCAGCCTTAACAACATGACTATATACCTCAACAAAATCAATACCCGGAACTTGTTTAAAACCTTTAGCCACTAACCTAGCTTTATACCTATTTACAGAACCATCAGAATTTCGTTTTATAGAAAAAATCCACTTATTAGTAACAAGATTGTGATTATTGTTATTGGGTACTAGAGACCAAGTCCCATTTTTAATCAATGCATGATATTCCTTATCCATAGCCTCCTTCCATTTAGGATCTTTGAGAGCTATTTCACACGTAGCAGGAATATCATCCATTTTTACACAAGAATCAACAAACAATACTTTCTTATTACTAATCCCATCTTTAGCTCGTGTTATCATTGGATGAGTATTAGTTGGTGTATTAACCACTGGAGGCTGTACATTCACATTAGGATGATCAATATCATGTGGAACAGATATAGGTAAAGTAGTAGATCTAGACTGAATTCCAATAGGACTTACAGAAGATTGAGGCTCTACTGGAGAAGACTCAGATGTAGGATTAGACTGAGGCCCAGAAGATAGTGTTGGACTTAAAGCAGATGAAACAGGACATACATTAGGATAAGGTAAGGGAACACTCGGTAAATGAGAGACAGAAACAGAAACAGATGAAGAGTTTAACTGAAACAATTCAGAATAAGGAAAATCAGATTCATTAAATAACACATTTCTAGTAATAAACACTCTACCAGCAGAATTCATGCATTTATACCCTTTATGGATAGAACTATACCCAAGAAACAAACATTTTTCTGATCTAAATTGATACTTATGTTTATTATATGGTCTAAGATACGGAAAACATGCACAACCAAAAACACGTAAGATGGTATAATCTGGGGAAAATTTGAATAATTTTTCATAAGGAGACTTACTATTTAAAACCACAGTAGGCAATCTGTTAATAATAAATGCTGCAGTTTCACATGCATCCCACCATAATCTCAAAGGTAACTTACTTGCAGCCAACAAAATGAGACTCATTTCAACAATATGTCGATGTTTACGTTCAACCCTACCATGTTGTTCATGTGTATGAGGACAAGGATGTTGAAAAATAATGCCATGTAAATCAAGATATGGTTTAAAAGATCTATATTCACCACCCCAATCAGACTGAACCTTTTTTATGGTAGTTTGAAATTGGTTTTCAACCATAGTTTTAAAATGAATGAATGCTTTAAGAGCATCAGATTTCAACCGTAATGGATACAACCATGTAAATCTAGTGCAATCATCCACAAAATGAATATAGTAATTGAAACCATCCGGAGAAGTAAGAGGAGCAGGGCCCCACAAATCTGTATGTATTAGATCAAGAACATTGTTTGCAATATGAGAAGAAGAAGAAAAAGGTAGAGCATGTATTTTCCCTAGAGGGCAGTGTGAACAGAAATCAATTGCAGACGAAGATTATTATGCATAACCTGAGTTAACACCTTATGTGCAGGATGGCCAAGTCTGGAGTGCCAGAGACATACTAGATCTTTAGAAGAAGTGAGAAAGGCAAGATGAGGAATTTGAGAAGAATTCTTTAATCCAAAAAATTTGTAAAGACCATTGTGAAGACAGCCGTGAAGAAGCACCTCATTGGTTCGAGAGTCCTTCACAAAACAATCATTAGAGTGAAACTCTATTAGGACATTATTGTTACGAGTTAACTGTGAGACACTCAACAAATTTTTCTTAATACCAGGCACACATAAAGTATTTGCAAACGATAAACTAGAACTAACAGAAGGTAATAAAGCTTGACCAGACGCAGTAATGTTTAAATACTCACCATTACCAACCATTAATGAGTTTTTACCTCCATATGGTGTCTTGTTCATCATTGAGTGGGATCATGTGTGATATGTGAAGACGCTCCATTGTCCATATACCATGAGTTATCTTGAACAGTTCAAGTGGTACCAAAGAAGGAATTATGGGATTTGTGGATGAGTAGTGTTGAATGGGTGAGTAGTGTTGAATTTGGCGATCGAGGAGGAGGGATGACATTAGGCGGGATCCCATATATTTCATATCCCCCTCTCAAGTAACATCTTTGCGACAAAGTGGCCAAATTTGCCACATATCCGGCACGTAGGTTTATAATTGTTATTTGTTCTAAACCCTCCTCTCGCTCGCTCTCTCTCGCTTCTACCACGATTTCCAAATCCAATAGACCCATGTGATTGACCTTGAGAACCTATTGTTTGAAATCCTGGGGAGTTGCGGGATTATTTTTGTTTCCCGATTTGTTATTACCAGATTTCATCACAACCTGAGTGAGCAAATGGGGAGACATCCAACAAAGTGACATCGAATTGATGCCTTGACTCTCCCGGAATTGGTCTAATGTACTCTCAAAATCAAGTAGACAAGATCGAAATTCTTGCCAATCAAGCATATATATTTGTCGTTGTAGAACAAGAAGATGATCGGCAAGTATTCAACATCCAAGTCAATCGAGACAATTTGATATTAGATCCTCAATATCACGCGGGAGATCCACCATAGCTAGATCATTTGCACAACTTTTCATCATTCGTAGATACTCACTAACTCGTTTTGATCCTTTCTTAGTGGATTGTAGTTGTTTCATGAGAACATGCACACGTGACCTATTACTTTTCCCACAAGTGTGCTTCAATAGCTTTCCACGGCTCATGAGCGGTGCGACTTATCTTTGGATCAAGCAATGCTATTAGCTACTTCAGTGTCATTGCGATCATAAGCCATCCATACAACATGCGATCTCTACCAAACCAAGTATTTATGTCTTGGATTCGGAGCCGTCCTCCAGAATTTTCTCAGGGCATGGCAAGGTGCCAAACAGAAACCCATCTAACTCAAACCTTTCAATGACAGGTATTACAGTAGACCTCCATAATAGGAAGTTTGTTTCATCCAGTTTGATTGTTACAAACTGGCTTAGAGAATTCCCAAATGGACCACTTGAAGGTCCTATGCTAGATCCTCGAATCTCATCTGATGAAGTCGGGTACTTCGGAAGAACCGAAGAAGAACCGACTTCACCTAGACCAGATGCATGATCCATCATGAAAAATCAACCAGAAATACACACTAGAATCGAAACACGTACCTCAGATCTCCAGATCCACCGTCTGCAACTCGTTAGAGTTGTAGATCTATAACTTTCGTGATAGATCCTTTGTCGTTGCTAGTAGATCTAGCGTTTCTTCAGATCTATCACCACGTTTCACAAACTCCTTAGATCTACACCGCACCAAGCTAGATCTTCTCAGATCTATACCTCAACAGGCCCGATCTGTGACTCCTGCTCACAGATTCTTTCATCAACTGAGTTGATCGATGTGTTTGAAGACGAACCTTTCGATCCGCCAGATCTCCTCAGATCTATACCTCAACAGCCGATCGTGACTCTTGCTCACAGATTCTTTCATTAACCGAGTTGATCAATGTATTTGACGACGAACCTTTCGATCCGTGTTTGCTTCATCAACACGAAACCTTACTGATCTCCAGATCTGTACCGTCACACTCCAGATCTGTGTACTGTTGTTGCAGACACTGATAGAGCTTCGTCGGCGTTAGCCTCACGGCTCTGATACCATGTTTGGTGAAAAACCCTAACTCGTAGACACAGTGAAGAAGAAGAGATAGAACCGATGAGAAGAGAAGATCATTCTCTCTCTCTCACACAGTCCGTCTTTATATATATATTGCTGAACAGTGAAATTACACAAATGTCCTTTCTTATTTACAACATACAATAGTAGAATTACCTATATACCCTTACATATTTCCTACTATTGTTTAATGATTTATCCTAACAGGGTGAAGGACGGGTAGACATGTAAATGTTGTGATTTGCAATTGCGCTGTTAACCATGATTAGTCTAATTAACTGAGTCAGTTGTACTGCGAGGATACGATTTGGAAATGTCTTTATATTTTGCCTACATATTTTCAACAGCTTATGATATTTTACAGATAGCTGATAAGAGAATTTTAGAGCTTGAGTCTGGGAGGGATCTCTCCAGGACTTGGTTGCACGTTGATATGGATGCTTTCTATGCTGCTGTTGAGACATTGGAGAATCCGCTACTGAAAGGAAAGCCGATGGCAGTTGGTGGCATGTCTATGATTTCTACTGCTAACTATGAGGTGTGGAAAACTAGCTGTAAGTTCCAGTAGAAATGTATATTAGAATATCCTTGTGAACTTTCTCACATTATGTTAGGTCTACTGAATGGATTTGGATTGTTATGTTGTGTCCAAATGACCATAATAGTATAATTTTTTTCCATCATTTATCCTTGTGAACTTTGATGTTATTGTTGTTGCCGTTGTTCTGATGTTAGGCAAGGAAGTATGGTGTTCGTGCTGCAATGCCTGGCTTTATTGGAAAAAAATTGTGCCCAGATTTGATTTTTGCTCCCCCAGATTTTAAGAAATACACTCACTACAGTGATCTAACAAGAAAAGGTTAGCCAAGCATGTTTATGTTTAAGGTACCTAACTCTATGAAATTGAAGTATCATGCTCTATCTAATTTAATTTATCCATGTTCACTTAGTTTTTCTGAAATACGATCCCAACTTTGTTGCTTCTGGTTTGGATGAAGCATACCTTGATATAACAGAGGTCTGCAAAGAAAGGGCTATCAGCAGCATAGAGGTGAGTTAGCATACAGCATGATTTTTTGCTCCTTCGTTAGTGACATGTGCTTTCAGACTTAACATCTTGAACCTTGTTTTGCTTGTCTAACAAGCATTGACTTCTTGTTTTTCCTCAACGTAGATTGCTGAAGAACTAAGAAAATGTGTTTATGAGGAAACTGGTCTCACATGCAGTGCTGGAGTAGCTCCAAATCGCTTACTTGCAAAGGTTATTCTTGTTTCTCAAATGCTTATGTAACATGCACTAATTTTTTAGACGTGGTTTGCTCCAATTTTGAGGTACTAAAAACTGAATACTATATGATGTAGGAAAGTAAGTTGTTGATGTCCAATACATGTGAGCTAGTGATGTTAGTTTTGAACCTTTTTGGTTTCTTTTGAATCAGACCTGAAAAATTATAAGTTCATGCATCAGTGAAGGGTGGCTTTAGTGGATAGAGGGAGGCTTCTGCTAATGAAAGTTTTTTGGGATTGTGAAGCCATTATAATAAAATTTCAAGGAATAATTGTTTTTCTCATGAAAGATCCAAAAGAACTTGGATTGGTCGAATGGTATCTGTTGGGCAGGGAAAGGTTTCAAATGTCGTTTGAATTACTAGAAAGCAAAAACCTGTTTAGAGTTTTTTTATGCGATAATTCAATATTCGTGCTTTTATGAAGCAAAACAAATGAAGGGAACTCGTTGAGCCAACAATATGGACATATTACGTGTATTTATGGAGTATGTTCTGCAAATTATTTTGCGGCAGTTTAATGACAATCCATTCTTGTGAGAATCAGTAGTTTCAGTATCAATATTCGCACTTATCATAATGTCATTATGTGGTTTACATTTCATCCGTTCCTTTCGTAGGTTTGCTCAGACATAAACAAGCCAAATGGACAGTTTGTTTTGCCAAATGACCGCATGCATATCCTGATATTTATTTCATCCCTCCCTATAAGAAAGGTAGCTTTTTGTTGTTTGATTGGCTTTGTGAAATTTCAAATTTAATCAACTAATGGAATCATTTTGTTTTCAGATTGGGGGCATCGGGAATGTCACTGAACGCATTCTGAGTGATGTTCTTGGAATCAACACATGTGAAGAAATGTTGCAAAAGTGTGCTTTTCTTTGTGCATTATTTTCTCGTTCTTCTGCAGGTCTGCAAGCTTGTTGTTGATTGTACAGCTTTTGCTTTATTTTTCTTGATTTGGGATTAGAGTTGATATCTTTTTATTTAAGGCCAATGTACTAAGATGAAATCATTAAAAAAAAGCAAGGTAAGGAGAACTTGCACACAAATTGTCCAAACTTCATTTCCTCACTCATCGTCCAATATGGATCAGTTAAAGAAGCCAATCTTTTGATCAATACATCTCCATCTATTTAAAAACACTTGGCGTACTTCATTCCATTCTCTTGTCCTTTTTGCCAAGCATGCAGGTTTGGGATTTGGGAATTAGGCTGCATACTATATTCTTCTTGAAGGAGCAGTAAGCAGTTTCTTTCTAATTTCATAGTTGGTACTTTAGACATCATCTTTTATATTTTTTCTTGTAGACTTCTTTCTATCTGTGGGTCTGGGCTTAGGGAAAACAGATGCTCCTGAAGTAAGGTCACGGAAAAGTATGAGCAGTGAGAGGACATTTTCAGCCACTGCTAATGAGGATTCACTTTATCAGAAGTTAGGTAAATGATCTTGGAATCTTCTTGAATGAACCTTTTGCATGTTATATTCTTCTTGAAAACTTGTTTAAAAAAACTCTGAGATACAAGATCAGAAGCTTCCTTTACTTGAATGAATTATTTATTTGAGTATTGTTTGCAGCTGACATTGCAGCAACATTATCAAGTGATATGGAAAAAGAAGGTCTTTCTGGCCGAACATTGACCCTCAAATTGAAAACTGATTCTTTTGAGGTACGGCCATATCATGACATTCCCACTTAGCCTTTAGAATATTCTTCATTGTAAGCTGTGCTTGTTCTAAGAAGACTTGTTTTTTCAAAAGAAACTTGTCATCTAGTCTCTTTTAATTACCATAGTTTCTGGATTCTTTGTTAAACACACTGCACCTTATAGATGCTCCAAATTATTTACTTTTAATTGTTTGGACTTATGTGGGATTGCATATAATTAATTGTACAAATTATGAGGAAAGCTCCTGGAGTTCTGGATGGCAATGTGTGGTAGTGCACTATGGCGATTACCGTTGGGTCCGTTACAGTCAGCCTTATGATAGTCAAGGTGATTGTGGTAGTGGCAACACTAGGCAGTGATTGTTGTGGTGACTGCCTAACTTGTGAGTGTCATTACTGTAGCAGTGCTGTTTGTTCAGTTTATTTCCTGTTTTAAATGAATATAAGTAAACTAGTTGTAACTTGAGTTTAGTCGCAACTTTAATTCTTACTATACTTAATTTGAATTCTTTGACTCCATGGGTCTCAATTCTTGTTAGGTTCGTCTAAAGGACTTAATAAGCTAATTAAATATATCACAAACTCATTTAGGTGGTGATCGAGACATACTCATTAGAAGTTGTTTCGCTCATGAATCCTCGTCATACTCTGGTTTTCATGAACTACCAGATCGAAGAAATTCAACGGACTCTTTGTCAGATGTAGGGTAGCTACATTAGATACATCCCCTGATGTACTAATGCTTGTGCAGACTTCCTAGCGAAGAATGCGCTCGGATTGCAGTATGGAGCTCATAGATTAGACATAGAGTCTCATTGTATTTTCCTCTTGTTAGCATAAGATAAGTGCGATAGCACAATGTAATTCTCGGCCCATTTTTTTGGGCCGTGTTCCTACCAATATATATATATATCACAAACTCTGCACTAGGTTTCAATGTTTTCAATGCGGTGAGGTGGTGTTAGGCAGTTTAACCACGCCTAGTTGAGGCGACGCCTAGGCGGGCGACAAAATAGTTACTTAGACCTCCTTAAGAAATAATTTAATTTACTTAGAGACCCCTTAACAGTAAGCGACATACTTTCTCACGTACATATTCTCATCACATATTATCAACTCCACACATTTTGAAAGAAAAAAATATTTTCAAGAAAACAAATAAATAAATAAATAATATTTTCAAATAAATAAATCAATATATGATATTTTTGATAAAAAATATTTTTTTAATAATTATTTTCAAGCCCATCGCTTGCCTTATTAAGGGCTAGGCGGTGGAAACCTCCAAACGCTAGGTGCCGCCTTGAAAACACTGCTAGTTTTTGGACATATACTTGCTTATCTGATTTCTTTATTGACTCAATTAATTTTTGACTACTTAATGCCTTTCTATGATGGTCATTTCACTCAATTCAAATCCTTTCAGATTCAATTCTATTGTCTTTGTTTGTTGCCTATCTGTATTGATACCTCATTATTGGATAACTAACTCTAAGTTTTTGATAAAAACTGGTATTGCAGGTTCGAACAAGAGCTGCGTCATTTCAGAGTCACATTAATTCTAGCGAGGATATCTTGATTCATGCCTCTAAATTGCTAAAGGCTGAGCTTCCTATTTCTTTGAGATTAATTGGTAAAATCTCTGATGCATTCTAACAAAAAAAAAAAAAAACTCTGATGCAGCATTCTCATATTTTGTTTCATTGGATAGGATTACGCATGTCACACTTCAATGATGAAAAAATTGGTACTGTGGATCCGACGCAGAAAAAGCTCACTAGCTTTATTATTCCAGGAGACTCTTCTGCTAAACTTACATGCAGTAACAATTCCATGCCTGCCAGCTCAGGCAATAGTGGGAGAGACTCTATGGATCACTCAGTTACTTGCCTTCCAATCTATGCGCACAATAACACTTTTGTGGACCCCTTTCATGACTGCGAGTCTGAAAATCCATCCAATTCCAACCAATTATCGGATTTTGAACAGATGCACGATATCTCAAGCAATATTGCTGGCGAAATGGAGCTTGAGTTTCGAAGTAAACAAAATGATTGTCAATCTGAGGTTTGTATCTTGGGGCCAATGTTATTATCTTTACGTTATGTAATATTAATGTATGTGACAAACATCAATTATGACAAAAAAAAATGAAAATATAACTTTTTTACTTTTTTTTTTTATGAAAATCTCAGGATCGGATTCTTCTGTTGCTCTGGTCTTTGTTACCTTGGTTCTTTTGTGTCCATGTGTTTTCTTATTGTGTATACCATGCTATCCTTACATTTGGATATGAGAAAAACCACTGATTTATGATTAATGTTCTAGAAAATTGATGCTTGCAATTGATAAGTCTCTGATGTCATTTCTTTTAAATATATTTTGATACTTTACGAAGTTCTGGTTTCCTAATTTTGTTTTTTTTTTTTTTTTCCTTCTTTTTTTATTTAACTCACTTGATAATAAGTTGATATGCAGAAGTTTGATTATCTGGTGTTTCTTTTTATTTTATTTTTTTTTGAAGGGTGATCAGTTTCCTGTTAATCGGTGGTGAATATCCCGTTCTTTTAGCTTTTATTTTTGTTGTTGGTTTTTTTTTTCAGGTGGCTACTGCTGATACCACAGCTAGTGGAACGCAAATGGCGAAAACAAAATCTTTTTTTGGTTATTCTGAGACTAACTTTGTCGACAAACATAACAAGAGATCCAACTTCTCCGATGAGGTTAACAAGAAACAACCACCACAAATTTTATGGGAAGATGACTATAAGTGTGCTTTATGTGGTGCTGAGCTGCCTCCCAGTTTTATTGAGGAGAGACGAGAACATTCTGATTATCATTTTGCAGAAATGCTTCAAAAGGAAGAAACTGAGCTGAACGAAAGAGATCTAATACAGAGACAAAGGTAATATTCAGTTCCCATACTACAGGATTCAGTTCCCATAGCACAGGCTTAGTATTCATTTGTTTATTTTACTCTCTAGTTTGAAATATCCTCTGTTAAGACTTGAAAAAGCTTGGTGGATTCGTGAAACGATTCCACAGAAACTATACCGTACTGTTAGTACCAATACAGTCTTTTTCTTTAACACAAGTTATCTTGTCCTAGCCATTGTGATAATTGCTTGGGAGGTTGTACTATGTATTGCTAAATTTGTGCTTGGAGCTTGGTAGTTATAATTATAAAAGGATTACCTTCTTGTACCTTGGCACGTGTCTTCATCTCCAAAAGAAAGTGACAATGTGCAATTGGTTGACTGCATGTTCATTTTCACTTAATCAAAACTTGAAACTAATTGCGAGTTCTAGCCTCTGTGGGATTAGTCCGACCTTAATTAGGAGGGGCCTATGAATTGATTTTTTTTTTTCGTTTGTACAAGACACAGCCACCTTTTCAATTGCTAGCCAATTGGCTTGAAAATGACACCCAGGTGCTTTCATTTCTTTCTCAGCTGCTTTTCTAATGGGTTGTCTGTTTACCAGGACTAGTAATGTGGTTCAGAATGCGAAGGAAAGCAAACGAAAGAAGCGAAAGAATAATCCAAAAGAGAGCAGCCATCTGCCGATTGATATGTTCTTCGTCAAGAGTAGTCAAAACTTTTGACACATTGTTATTTGATCCTGTTGTGTTAGAACGAAATGGAGGACTAAGTCGACATCTCATAGCTTGGGAAAACTGGTTTTGCGGAGTTGAGCTATGTTATTTCATTTCACTGTATATAGTATGCCCTCCTTGGTTTCCTGTATTTATTAAGCCATTTGTATTGTAGTCTGTTGGTCTCGTCTCCCTACAGCATATTTGTACATCATTTGGGATTTATCACCCTTACAATAAAGCTATTTGATTAGCCAACCCCAATTCATTTGGGACTGAGGCTATATTGTTGTTATTGTTATTGTTGTTGTTGTTGTACAATAAAGCTATTTGATCTTGGAAGTCCAGTTTTACTTTTCGAAAGGTCCGGTTTCTACTGCAAATCTGAAGACTCTTGAAGCTGTAGTGAGTTAATAATCTGCTCTTCAGATTTCTTTTCCTTATCGAGAAAAACTAGTTACACCCCTTCCATTTGCCAAGATAAGTGAATTATGCTTTCACTGTCGTCCTCACTTCAACTTTGATGAGATTAATTAACATTTTGGAATTTGGTTAGCATTCAAAGGAGATGGGTGTTTTTGCCTGCCATCCAGTTGAAGAACTTGCAGGAGACATTCTTTAGGGGCATCCTCATCCCAAGTAGCTCGACACTAGACTCTAATCGACGGTATTACTGCAAAATCGGGTAACTCAAGACACAAAGCCAAAACCGTTTAGTGGTTCTTACCGTGTGAATTCGATACTTAAAAAATAATGGTATATTTTGGCTATCAAAAAATGGCATATTTTCGAACATAGTTTTAAATTTGATTAAAAAATAAGAACACATTTTCGGGAGAAAACTGGTCTGGGATGGTCGCCCTCTTAATGGCGTCCCGACAGTGCCAAAGCATGAATTATTTGTTATTGGGCACAACGTGGGAAATCAAATTATAATAGTAAGAACGCATTCATTAACTACTCTTGTAGCGAAAGTAATGACAGTTCTTTTAAAAAAATAAGATTAGCGAATAAATGCAACGTTTTGGTTGTATATCTAGTCTTGTACTTAGCTATTAATGATTACTGAAACTTTTATTTTTCTTTCCTAAAAAAAAAAAATTATTGTAGCACACTGGAAAAGGCGAGTACTCTCCCACCTCTATGAGGTTGTATAATCGAATCCTCAAAAAAAAAAAAACATATATGTAATTTTTTTGCTTCGGTGAATATATATATATATATATATATATATAAATTCAGTGAATTTTTTTTTTCTTTTTTTCTTCTTCTTCCCAACTAAATCTATGGGAAGCTAATGTGTTACCTGAATAAATGTTCGACCACTTTTTTACTCAGGACTGCTGTGGACCTGTGGTGCAATGTTCCACCCTTAATTAACCAAGGTGTGAGAGTTCGAATCCCCACTTGGGAATGGAGTAGCATTAAAAGCCCTGGGTAGGAGAGCCGCTCCTTATAGGTCCTACCAACCCCGGACAGACTAATCTCCCCTTGTGGGTTAGGATACCGGGCGCCAGAATTGTAAAAAAGAAAATAAAAAATGTTCGACCACTTTTGTAGGTCCTGGAACTAACGTGGGTACCAATAAACTAGATTTTGATATTTTGTGCTCTAATGTGTAGTAAGTTGTGCTTGTCCGAGCACCAAGTTTGTACCTACGATAAAACTGGGTGGGCTCATTCCAAAACGCCGTCACAAACAAAAATTATCTCAAAGTTTAATGTGGTATGAAATAATCTATTTTCTAAAACTTGTAAATACAACTAACCTAAACTTTTTTTTTTTTTGTAAAAAAAATGGGCCCCAATGGGCATATATTCATTTCATCAACCAAGATATCTTAGTACACAGTAGTATCTAGAAATGCATAAAGGTATTACATCAAATCATATGCCATTTTCTTTCTGTTAAAACAATAAACTCAATCCAAAATTAATTGATATTCTTTCTGTTTAAAAAAAATTAAAAAATATCATGCTCCCATCTTGTCCAGAGAGTTCCATAATTGCCATTGGCCAATGACCCAACTCAGTGAGAATGTGTACGCCTTCCCATTAGACACGAGTAATGCTACAATGACACCTCAATTAACATCTTAAGTGACATCTGACATGTGGGTCCCATTTGAAAATGAGTATAGCTCGTGTGGTGTGTATCTCGAGGTATGTACAGATTGCTACAATTATGTGGACTTACACACCATGTTATAAAGGTGTCACTTTGGGTGTCATTGTAGCATTTTCCATTAGACACTTTAGTCATTACCATTTACAGTTGTCTATCCAAAAAATTTCTACTACCATTCACAGTTAACTAGTACTACTATACCAAAAATATTCCTGATATAAGGATTATAAATAATCCTGACCGTCCGATCTAATCAGCTAAACCATCGATCCCGAGAATCGCAATAAACAGAGCAGATCCCGTTTCGTCTCCACCGAAACCCTAAAATCAAATTGATATAAATACCCACTCAAGACCAAATCTATGGTTCTTCACCTTCCCAACTCACAACTAACTCGATCGATCGATCGATCGATCGAACTCGCAGAGCAGATAATCGAAGATGAAGTACAACCCTAGGGTTTCGAGCTCGCGAAGGAAGAGCCGCAAAGCCCACTTCACCGCTCCATCGAGCGAGCGCCGAGTCATCATGAGCGCCCCTCTCTCCTCCGACCTCCGCTCCAAGTACAACGTCCGCTCCGTCCCCGTCCGCAAGGACGACGAGGTCCAGGTCGTGCGCGGAACCTTCAAGGGCAGGGAGGGCAAGGTCGTCCAGGTCTATCGCCGCAAATGGATCATCCACATCGAGAGGATCACAAGAGAGAAGGTCAACGGCTCAACTGTCAATGTCGGGATCAACCCTTCCAAGGTCGTCGTCACGAAGCTCCGGCTTGATAAGGACCGGAAGGGCTTGCTTGATCGGAAGGCCAAGGGGAGGGCTTTGGCGGAGAAGGACAAGGGGGAGAAGTTCACCACTGACGACATCATGCAGAACGTCGATTGAGTGAGTGAGTGAGTGAGTCGGATTAATTAGGGTTTTGTTTGGATTTTGATTTGTTGAACTAAAGTTGGAATTTTTTTGGTTGTGCTATGTGGAATCTTAACGAGAATGTCGTAAAGTTTCGACCTTTAATGGTTTCTGCATTGTTTTGAAGACTTGAAGTTGATTCATCGCATTAGTTATACTGATTATAGTGATTGCACTTGTTAGTGTTTGACCTATCTATGCAACATTATTGTGTTGAGAACCAGCAATGTGACGTAGCAATATTGATCTAGTCTCCTATTTTTACTAGCCATTTATAGTGTGCCTTGATGTGTGATGCAGTCATGTTGAACTTAGAAAGAAACATTTAGATTAGGGAGATTAGAGAGATAGAAACGGGTGAGCGCTTAGAGAAGAGAGACGGGATGAGAGAAATTAGGTTTTTCATTACTTGTCTCTTCTTACAAGAACAAATCCTAATAACTTGTCATACATAGCATTGCAAATTAGTTGGTGTGGGCTGCATGGCTCAAACTCTTCCATTGTGCTTGATTTAGTGCAGTTGATGGTGAGCAATAACTTCACATACTAATATGATACCATTACCATCTGATAGCATCTAATCTATGTGAAGTGCAACAATGTGTTTTGTTGCCTTTTTTTTTGCTCTAAACTTACTTTGTTGTGTTTTTATTAGTTGGGTGTTCTTTTTTTTTTTTTTTTTCAGAATGGGTGTTCTTTTGTTAAATGATATTGCACTCTTATAGTCTTATCTAGTGGAGTTGAAGAGTTTAGGAGGAATATATGAAGGCAATAGTTTGAACTTTGAAGTGATCCAATAAACGAACTTATTAGGTTTGAAATAGAGGATTCTCCCATGTTGGTGAGCACATACCAAATCAGTGCAGCATATTGGTGAGCACTTGATTAGTTTGTTAGAATAGAATGTCATTACTATTACTGCTTGAATATATTTACAAGGATATGTTTTCGGTTCAATTTCTTGTTTGATGAAGGAGATTTTTCGCATGCGAGACCGAAAGAAAGAGACCATTTTCCTGACAAGCTGTGAAAGAAATTTTTGCTTATTTGGGGCTCAAGAAGGAGCGCGCGGGCTAATGTTTGCACCAAACATAGAGCCTTGTTGAAGCAACTGATGCTATTGAATTGGTTTTCTTAATTAACTTTTCATTTGTATAGAGCAGTTTGGTTATTGGTTTGCCTCCCACCTATGTAGAATATGGGAACTTACCTATGGTTTACATGGCCAGTCTGAAGTCCAGACAAAGGAGGGTATCATTATGTTGACAGCCAGAGTAAAGTTTTGTCATTTCACATGAATATGGATCTGGAAGAATCAAAGGGCTTAAAGGGCCTACATTAATTCAACCAGTATGGACATGTTATATTTTGATTTTACATGTTCCCTTTGTTTTTCTGAACTAATTGCGAGTCTTGTCACTTCTTCATTCTGTGCATCTCATGTTCATTGAATCTACTTCCTGTCTGCACCTTTTAATTGTTCCTTTAGAGATTCCTTTGACTATACTCAATTTGATTTTTCTTCCATACTTTCATGAACATTCTATTTCATGCTAACATATGAATTCATATTTAGAAAAATGTTTACGTACCTTTGATGCGTACAATTGCTGATTTGCTGCTATGTTAATGGAAGCTGTTGGATCTTGCATTGAGATGCATCATAGACAGCTCGATATAAATACAGATCCAACATACTTAATTGCTACTATGTCACAAATGCGTGTATCAAATATATGTTACCCAGTCAGTATCTTTGTTTTGTATTTGTACTGTTTAGTTTTTCACGGGTTACCATAGAAGATGAAGATCATGGGCACTTTTTAAAGATACAATATTTAACAATACATTAACTCGTATTAGTTAACTTTAGAGTAAATCATTGACTTTGGGGGACTGTGATACTTTCTCCACTAGCTATTGTTTATTCACAACTTGGATGCCCATGCTCCAAAATACAACTAATTTTGGTACCAAGAACAGATGCAATAGGTCTTACCCACGCAATATTTGTTTTCTCTTAAGTGGTTTGTGGCAAATTTTTAAGTTAATTATTAGGTCATCCGCTTGTGATGTAACTGATGTTCACTAAATTAACATTTATTTGTGGAAACAAAGACTGATGGAGACTCATGTGTGATGGGTAGCGTAACTTGGGACCGTTCCAATGAGATGTTATGACGTCTATATCTGTAGGCTCTTTGCTTAGATGATTACAAAGAAAATTTACGATGGCCTCACCATTAAAAGAAGGGCTTATTGCCGGCAATTTAAGGGATTATGTAAGCACTTTGTCAATTGCATTTGCTTCGAGCAGAGTTTGATCTATGTAGCTAACTTTAACCATCTTTGATAACGAGTGCAGGCTCAAGTCAAGCTCCTTAAATAGAGATTAATTTATTACTAAGTTTGCTCTTTTAATTCAAAGGCTGGAATAGTAAAGTCTCTACTGTTAGGGACACAATTTCTTCCTTGACTTGTTGGTGGTTCTTAAACTTAAGCGCAAGTTAGGATTGTGTGCCTTGTAAATCTCCATCATTTTGGTTTTACTTGTACCACCACTTAGACCAATCACCAAGACACCAACTCTCCCTATCTTCCCGTATCAATATATAATATAGGGAGAGAGAGAGAGAGGTCATGTAAGTCGATTATGGAGAGGATGGATTCACAGATCTGGAGCCAGTTGCCCCAAGAACTCATAGACCACATACTAGCCTTCCTCCCTCTCAAGACCCTCTTCACCCTCCGATCCACCTGTAGACGCTTCAATTCCCTCCTCTTCACCCCATCCTTCATCAGCCACCACTACTCCCTCTCCTCCAAATCCCTCTCTTCCTTCCTCCTCCCTCTCCCACCCAACTTCCTCCACCACCTCCCCCTCCTCCACCTCCCCTCCTCCTCCTGGCGCCTCCTCTCCCTGGCCGCGGCGCCAGCATCCCCCTCACTCCTCTCCGCCGCGGCCGGCCTCCTCTGCTTCTCCCTCCCCTCGGCCTACTCATTCCTCATCACCAACCTCCTCTCCAAATCATCCAAACTAGTCCAATTCCCATCCCAACCCCACTCCCTCTCCCTCTCCTTCCACTCAGTCTCTTTGATCTCCAATCCACCCAACTACAACATCTTCGCCCTCTCCTCCCACTCCACCTCCAATTCCTCAGTCTTCCTCTACGACTCCGCGGCGCCCTCCTGGCGCCAATTCCCCGGTTTCGAGCCCATTCTCCGGCAGACCTCCCATCAAGGAGGAGTTTTCTATAAAGGGTATGTGAATTTCACCACCCCAGAGCCTTACTCCATTGTGGGATTCAATTTGGAG
This sequence comes from Stephania japonica, assembly GCA_039657345.1. Classification (NCBI taxonomy): domain Eukaryota; kingdom Viridiplantae; phylum Streptophyta; class Magnoliopsida; order Ranunculales; family Menispermaceae; genus Stephania; species Stephania japonica. The sequence continues at coordinate 6,640,795 of CM077559.1, read as the reverse complement.
AGTGGGTCTTGGGAGACCCTTGTGGAGGACTTCCCTAGTGAGCTTACTTTTGTGAGGTTGGTTAGCAATGGTGATCAAGATTTGTACTTGATTGGTGGGGTGGGAAGGCATGGGATCTCTAGAGGATTGAAGGTGTGGGAGAGAGTTGGGGGTGGGTGGGTTGAGGTGGGGAGGCTGCCTGAATTGATGTCTAAGAAGTTCATGTCTGTGTGTTATCACAACTATGAGCATGTCTACTGTTTTTATCATGATGGGTTGATATGTGTTTGTTGCTATACTTGGCCTGAAGTTTTGTATTTCAAGTTGGCTAGGCAGACTTGGCATTGGATCACCAAGTGCCCTTCTTTGCCTGAGAAGTGGAGCTGTGGATTCAAGTGGTTTTCATTTGTGCCCAATTTGCAAGCTTGGGTCTGATTCATGATTTGTTTCTATTGATTGCCTTTCTCTTTCGGTTTTTTTTTTTCTTTTTCATAAATATTAGTACTTTTTTTTTTTTGAACAAATGATTAAATAATCAATGCACACTTTATCTTTTAATTATTTATAATTATTTTTTCTCTCTTTGGACATGAGTCAACATCTGCTAAAATACTATTAACGGTTTACTATAAAAGGTTGAAAGACAAATATCTGAAAGTGTGTGAGTTAGATTATCATTGGATGAGGGCTATTTCAAATTTTTGGGTTTTACTATACTGTAATATGCTCTATCATAATCGATCTTGACCATTTCTGTGATGTGAAAAGTACAGAACTACAGATGTTGTTGATTGGCCTTGATGTTGACTATTTGACTTTTCATGGCTGTGTTGGTGGCATTGTTGGTGTGGAAAATGAGATGAGTAGAGACGGACAGCCAAGTTGTAAATTTATATTTTGTTTTTCCTTTGATTCATGTTTTCTAGAAGAAATCCAAACTTATCAAACTAAAAGGGTACTGTACTTGGATTGGAGTCAATCTTCTATGATGTTCTTTGAAATAGAAAAAAAAAAAAAAAATCTGCTATGATGTTAGAAATGTCATTAGGGAAAAGGTGAACAGTCATGTTTGAATTTGTTCCGAGAACAGAATGTACTACCCCGTAGACAAACTTAAGATTTGCGATCTCAGGTAAGAGTGCCTTAACTCTCCAATAATCAAAACTCATTTCTCAATGAGTCTTTTTTTGAAATTATAATATAACTCTATGCTTTTGACAAAAAAAAAAAAAAAAAAAATACTGTACTTTAGTTTATTACTTTGTCTTATCTCAACTAAGATTTTGAAAGTCCTAAGTTGCCTTTTCTTCAAGATTAATGTTTAGTTGCTTTCAAAACAAACTTTTCTATTGTCAAATTTCAGAGTACAATTAATAATGCGTGAAAAAATAAATTTGATAAGGAATCAAATACGGCTTGGCTGCTAACGATGCTGTACTCGGCCTCCGAAGACTTTTTCGTGCATAGAAAATGACCTGTTTCGCATAAACACGTTATAGCATTCATATATAATTGTCATTTTTTCTTATCTTTTCAGCTCTTGCGACGTTACTTTTTACTAGCTAAAAGTTCATTCATAACTTGATTTTTTGGCGTTCACTCCATGCATCTTTCATTGCTTAGATGCTACTTTTGTCTTCATTACTATCTTATTGTTAGGGATATAAATAGGTAGGATAATACTCACAGGTGACGGAGATTTACTCCAATAAGTACGGGTATAAAGATTTTAAATGGGTGTGGGGTGAGGATGAGTACAAAAACTCATACCCATACGAGTATGGATACGGAGATAGATGATAAAATATACCCACAGAGATCTATACGGGTGATACCCATGGGTGATTCCTACGGAGATACCCATGGGTAACCCCCGCAAGGATTCTGATGCCCAATGGAGATACCATAAGGATTACCTATAGAGATCCTTATATATCAATTATACACCATATGATATTTATTATTTATATACCATATGATATTTATATATAAATATAATATAATATTACATAGTTTCCACTTAAAACATTTATTATACGCAACAAAAATCTTTAATGAGATTTTGAATTATTAACACTTCGAAGTTAAAACTCTAATTGCATCATATGCTATACTTTATTTTTGTTGGAATTTCAACAATTGTGTTGTTATGTATGTATTTTTGATTCCTTATTTCTTATAATTCTTTTTTTGAGGAAAATTAAGTGGGATTGAAGAATATTTTCTCCACGGAGATTCTCTATCCCTGCGAAAATTTCTATAAAAATCCTCACGAGAATTTCTAATGGAGAATAAAATGGATAAAATATTTTACCACTGAAAAACTATAGTAATAGAAATCAAGTTGGATTATGAGTTTTTTAGGCTCTCATGTGAGGTTTATAGTTCTCGACCTCACCTACACACATGTATAACTTTCCAAATCACCATAGGCAAAACCCATCATTTGATTTTTAAACTTGATATTTTTTATGTTTTTGGCCCCTGAACTTTTATTACTACATATTTGGTTCTTAAACTTTTACAAAGGTCTATATTTTGTTTTTTGATACCACAAAGGTGTACATTTAGTCTTTCAACATTTAAAGTGATAAATTCCACTAACGCGAGTAACTAAAGTGTCACATGACTAGTCAAGAGTAAAATAGTTTATATTACTAAATCAAGTGACTCACATCAACTAATAAAAGTTGAAAAAAAATTAATTTACCCTAAATATATAAAAAAAACTCAAAGTTTAGGGACTAAAAGCATAAAAACTTAAAAGTTTAATGACCAAATGTACAACAATAAAAGTTAAGGAACTAAATAAATATTAATAAAAGTTAAAGTTCAAGAATCAAAAGCATAAAAGATTTAAAGTTAAAAGCACCAAAAACTATGTTTTGCCCATCACCAGATGACCTACGTCACGTGGCTCACAATTATCCACACAATCGATCGAAAAGCCTAGTTTCTTTATCTCTTGATGTGGCAAGTGTGGTACTTCTGTTCTGAATATGTACCCCAATTCAAGAACCTCTGCTCCTAATCCAATGGTTCCAATGATCAAGACCCACATCAATTCTAATTCTACATTCAAGATTCGAGCTCCCCAGATCACAACTCCAATGTCTCCTTCAATTTCACGTACCATTACCTATCCAATTGCAGTGCACACCCATAATTCAAACTCTCCTCTAACACTATCCACCCAAGACTACAGCAACCCTGATGAGGCAGCTGCGCTGCCATCCATGTCTGAGATCATGGAATCATCTAGATTACAGAAACTCGACCTTCGACTCCAGACACTTGGACCCTACTTCCGAGTCACAGCCATTAGTGTCGAAACAAAGAGAGAGCTCGGTCGCGCCGAGGGCTTCACCAGATACTGGTTAGGAGGAAAAATTCTTCATTTAGATTCCATAAGATTGCAGAAAGAGACACTTGGGATGGAGAAGTCCATATTTGGAATTGGGTTGTTCATTGGAGCTGTCGCTATTCGCCATGGATTTGATAATGGGTGCAGAACGGCTGAGCTTCTAGCCATCAATGACTCTGATCTCTACCATTCCAAGGTAAATTCTTTGATGTACAAAAGTGATTGTGTCACAGTAATTTGGGTTGATGGGTAAGTTGGTTTTTCTGGTTCATTGTCACAGCTAGTTAGGTTCTACACGAGGATGGGGTTCAGAAAAGTGTATGAGGTGACTGGGTCTTCTGTGGGAGATTTAAGCCATCTGTTGTTGTGGGGAGGACGGGGAACTCGAATGGATGCTGACATTGAAGGGCTTCTGAAAAAGTGGGCAAAGAGATTCAAATCACAAAAATAACATGCTAATGTATGCATCAAAGCGGAAAGGAAGGACATACATTTCCGATCATTCTGATTGTCCCAATTGTAAATCTCTCAGAATTAATGAAGCAGTCGTTGCTAACCGAAGCTTTGTCGCGGCGTTGCTTTCATAACCCGTCTGATTTATATGAAATGCATGTGGCACATTACATGAACATGAGCAATGGAAAACATCAATTTTTCAAGCAAGCCACATCCAGAATTTCATCCTAAAAGGACTCGTGTATTACAAATGCATTCACAACAAAATGCCTCGGAAAGAACCAAAACCACAACAGCATAGGATCTATGCATTTCCCAATGTCAATCCACAGTCATCTAAACCAAGAAAAAATAACTGTAGTGGACATTATTAACTCCTCTCGCTCTGAATGTCACAGCAGAAATTAAAAGATAAAACTTGGGCTACCAGTTGTAATAGCCTTGAGAGTACCAAGCTGAAAGTATCATTCAGGGCTTGAGAGAGAGGGACAATCCAAACCTGGGATGCCTATCCAAAGCCTTGGTGTCAAACTCGCTGGAAATTATCAATATCGACTTAGCTTTCAGTTCATGCTGCAGAAGAGCCCCAAGCCTCCCATGGTTGTTAAGCCGTGTTTTCACTGTAGTGAGAGGATCAACAGCATATGAACCACCAACTGTAAATGTGTTCTCATTGGTGGAGAACCTCCGGGTTATCTCCGCTACAGTAGACTTTCTCTTCAGTTGATCAAAATGGTGCACATAGGAAGCCTTCAGAGTGTCTCCCTTGTCAGCCCTGAAAGCAAAGACGGTAATACAATCAAGGTTTTTCACATATGATGTACAGTTCTAAGAATTCCATGCACACGTGATTGCCCAGTATATGATGAAACTACGACTCACAGAATAATAGAAGCATTGTAATCCGCATTGGTCACGCTGATACCGGCATTATACTTTAAAAAAGTGCCCGAGGAAGTTTCATAACCAGCTTCTGCACCAACTGCGAAACTCGGGGTACCGATGGTTGCTGACATGTCTACAGTCGGTTGCTGGCTCAAGCCAACAGCTGATGTGAATGTTGCGTGGTCATGAAAGTATTGCACTTCTACCTGCAATAAAGGAAGACGACAAGATACATGCTTCTCTCACTCAAAATTAGAGCCGCATTCCAACTTATGATATGCAATGGCGAGTATGTTACCTTCCCAGCAGTGTAATCAGGAATCTTGATTGAAGCAATGGCCTTTGTTGCTGGCAGAATATCTGCAAACGTTAGAGTCGTTGAAACCTGCCAGAGCAAAAAAATAAGAAGATTCATACACGAAACAAGTCTTGAGAATTCACTATTTGAAAAATAAATTAAGCACCGTACATTCGATTCTGTATCAACTTTGACATCGACAAGAGTGCTCATGTATTTGTATTGCACGGCAACATCTCCAGTTGAGAAACCACCCTTTTTCACGGCTGTTGAAGTAAGGGCCTACAAACAAATACAAGAAAATCATCATAAAAAAGCTTATTGAAAAGAATGAAATTCAGTTATGCTTGAGAAAAAAAGAGCGGTAGGAAGGTTGTTCCTGCGACATGAAGATTATCAAGATTTTGATTAATCTCCCGTCATCTCTCTCAAAATTTTCTCAAATAAAATCAAATAGTAGCCACTTTCATATGGACCATGGAAGCCTTCGGAGTAGTTCTTTGAGCAAAGTTCAGTTAATCCCAAAGGAATGAACAAACGTTTCTCACATTATATCAGGTAATGAGTCTAATGACAAATATGGAAACCCCTCTTTTGACAAGCAAAACTTATTTAAACTCTTATTTCAATTTCACTAAGTGGACTCAACTTTTAAACAAATGAGATCAAAATAACCACTAGCCAATCACCATTTTGATAAAACCACGTTATCTTTATCAGCATACACATGAGATATTTGGTAGTGAATCTAGAGACACAAAACAAGTTTTACAACTACTTAATAAGAGTTACTGCAATTAATAAGTTCAATTGCACATTTGTAGTTAACCTATATCATTAACAGAACCACAAGAACAACAATAAGGTAGCACAACAACAAGGTAGCACGACATTTCATTTGTAAGCCAAAATGATTTACCAGTCATCATACACCTGATCTTAATATTATAAACACCTTGTGACAGGGTTACACAGCATTAACTTCTTGACACAGGATCAACTATTGATCCTCAAAATAGAACTGAGGAGATCAAGGTAGCTAGTATTAAAGCCTCATATCAATGATTGACCAAGTAAAAAATTTATTAATTACCTAGACGCTTTCTTATTTTCCTTTTCCATATATCCTTTCTTTCAACTTTTTTATACAAGGAAGTTGTTGTTCTTTATTTCTACTTTTTTTGTTCCTTTCTCAACATTTTGATTCTTTTTTATTCAAAGAAATTTTACAATGGAGTGTACTGATATTTTTAAGCGCTAGATAATATAATCAAAGAAACATCCAACATAGGATTGTGTTAAAATGAAGTTTCTGGATAGTGGGTACTGGGTAGCTGGGGTGGTTACAGACTCCTAACTCACCAATATTCACTCTCTTAAATTACTGAGTTTCCATATGCTCGAACATAGAAAAGATGTCTAAGAAGCAATGAATTCGAAATTGGGGATCACAATTGTATAAGGTAGCGGCTCTTCCTTTTGTCCCAACAGCACTTTCATTAGAAATTAACTGCAATGGAACTATGTAAAAAAGATAGTAATGAATGAACAGATGCAAACCACCTAACGTCACAGTCTCATACCAAGAAATGTTGGAATCTGGATACAGAACTGTATTTATAGGAATATGTCTGCACAAACGTGCTTCAGGTAATTTTTTTTAGTGAACTGGGATTTGGAATGCAACAAAAAGCCTAATCACTTATTCTTATCTATTTGATATAGTTGTTCAGAAGTATCCTTAGCTCACAGTCCCTTTGGAAATCATCCCAACTCTTGCGAATGACAGAACTGCGGTCAGAAATTCTCAACAGGGAAAAAGCCAGTCACCTAAGCACATACTGAATATGGATTCAAATTGCTGAGGATTACTAACTATAGGCAACATTCATCCATGCAGAGTTTAAATTTAAAATAAAATATAAAGCATGTCAACCTCAGTTTATTCCACTAGAGTATCAGGCCGAGCATAATAAAAAACAAGTTGTATACACTGCTTGGCAAGAAACAAAATATGCCCAAATCACAAAAGATGGCACATGACATTGTGAACTGCAAGTCTGCAACTAATAAATTTGGCAAGAAATTCAGGGCCTTTACAGTCCAGAAAGCAACAAGGACACCAAAATATAGCCCCAGATTGGCAGGGGTATAGGGCTCACCAAATGCTACCATCAAAATATCAATTTTTGAGAAATTCATAGGACTGCAATTGAGAACATGTTTAAAAAGACCATGCAATTGCAAATGGCTCTTTGCGTTACTCCATTTGTATAACTGAATAAGCAAAAACACGTTCTCCAAAGCATTCTCATTAGATTTCATCCATTTGTTGTGTTCCTAACTCTCCCCGAAGGACAACTCTGTCACATTGTTATTACTTATTACACTACCTAATTATTAGTTCCTTCAACTATCAAAAGAATAAATAAAACAATGCACGCACATTCTGCGGTAAAACAGCCTCAAAATTTCAAATGAGCCACAAAACTTTCATTTTCCATAATAGTTGATCCATGAAACCTAACTAGAATACTGTGATATTCTAAAACGCTAATGTCAGGTCAACTAAAATTGAAACGAACCATGGCAAATAAAAGCGTGAAATGGCGCAAGATCCACTCCAGGACCAAACAATACTTGAAAAAAAATCTAACATCACAGACTCTTAATCGGCGTCGTCTCCGCCTAGGTAAACCATTGCCTAATAAATTTCTCACATTCATCCTCTCCTCCACTAGAGCATACGCGCACAAAGCCAAACAATTCATAAACAAATTCATCATCCACAGAAAGGCAGGATTCATCGGCGGCGCCACAATATACATAGAGCTGAACAGAAATGATAGAATCGAAGGAATCGAAAGGCAACCAACGAACGATTGCAACAAAAAAGAGAGAAGGAGCGCGGTACGAACCACTCCGGCATCGCTGCAGGTCGAGATAGCGAACTTCTGGTCACTGGTGTAGTCCTTGGTGAGCAGATCTGGGAACCAAAAGAAGAGAAGAAATCACAAACGAATCGAAATGAAGACGAGAAAGCGAGAGAAGATAATAAGCTCGTCACCTTTGGCTTTCTTGCCGATTTCGGAGAAGAGTCCTGGGCCTTTGCTCATCTTCGAACACAAGATTTGGTTTTCTGAAGAAGAAGAAGAAGAAAGAAATGAGGGTTCGTGTTGTGTTTGTTTTGTGTTAGGTTGTTTCTTTTAGGCTCTATGACTTGCAGCTATTCTTGCCACGAAAGTTGAGGGAATCTCCATGCGACCACTCACTTCCCTAACGCCGCTCCATGCTTACATCTACCATTGGATTGAGATCCGACGGTCAATGTTTTAATGCCATTTTTCATTTCATACAACATACCCTCCATCCCAAATTATGCGTATTTTTGGTTTAATTGAAAATCTTTTATGTACATTAACTTACCCAAAAAACCTTGATGTCCACTTGCTTGATTTTTCGTCATAAGATTTTCGTCTCAAGTTCAGGTCAGTTATTTTGTCGAGTCTATAACTAAGTAATGTTTATTGGTAAAGCTTGTAAAAAATAAAAAAAATAAGGTCTCTCCAACACCTTTTAAATTTGATTGTGTGAGTGTGTGTTTTTTTTTTCTTTTATTTAATTTGAGTTAACTATATATCATATTATTGGACACATATTATCAAATCCATTGCAAACTTCACATAGATCAGCTCTACTAAATTTTGGAAATTTGCATTTGTAACACGTATTATTAGACTATTTCAAACAACTATATCATCTCCATATATATATAACGACGTCTTTTGACGTCATTATGACTGAATGAAATAATTTAATTAATTATAAACTTTCCACAAATACACAAAAAAAAAAATTGTTGGAAAAAAGACTTAAACCCACAACCTATAAATTAAGAACGCAAGCCTACCCTACTCAGTAGTTGAGGCCCTTGAGGGGTCCTAGTTGAGGCCCTTGAGGGGTCCTACTTCAACATGGAAGCTAATTTAGTAGTAATAGTAGTTACTTGTCCATCTCATTTGATAAAAAAAAAGGTAAAATATATTTTTTTGATCCTTGAACTTTGAGTCTTTTATGTTTTTGGTCAATAAACTTTCAATAGTGTACATTTAGTTCCTGAACTTTTATTGTTGTACATTTGGTATCTAAACTTTTGAGTTTTTATGTTTTTTGTCATAAACTTTGAAATTTTTATGTTTTTGGAGGAAATTAATTTTTTGTCAGATTTTTTTTTCGATGTGAGTCGTTCAGTTCAGTAATATAAACCACTTTATTCTTCTTGACTAGTTATGTAAGACTTTTGTTACCCATATTAACATAATTTAATACAGACTTTTGTTACCCATACTGACATAATTTAATACAAACTTTTGTTACCCATGCTGATATAATTTAATACTTTAAGCGGTGGAACGAGTAGATACAGATGTTTGTGAAAAAAATTGAAAGAGCAAGTGATAGGTTTTGCCCCAAAAAAAAAAAAAAAAAACCCTAGTTGGTCGCTACGCTCACGCTCACACAGAGTCACAGCAGTGTGATTAAACCGAAGAAGAGAGACTCAGAGAGGGGGCAAAGAAAGCAGCAATGCCACGAAGAGAGGGTCGCGACTACGACTCCAACCGAACGCATTCCAAGTTCGACCGAGAACCCAGGTCTCTCTATTCTCTCTCTGTCCGTCTTTTTTACATGGAAATTCTTCTACGCCATTTCAATGCTCTAGGGTTTCGCTTTCATCTTTCCATCATGTTTGATTTTATTCTATTTCCTATTGCACTGAATTTGCGCAAATGTGTTTCAGTCAATAACTAGGGTTCATTGCCTGTAATAATTGGAATAAGTTGAAGTAGCTTGCGAGTCATGTCGTGTGATGTACCCTATTTGCAATGATGTAATTGAATGATCGACATCTAGGGTTTGGGCAAGGATTGTGGAGATACTGACTGCTTCACAGCTTCAATTCTAAGTTTGTAGTGACTGATTCTTGCGTTGGCCTAATCAATGCCTGAGATGAATCTAGTTATTGTTTTTGACATTTTGACCTGACATCAAATGGCAGAATCATTTGGATGGCACGCACAATTCGAGCTATTTGGTATAAGATTAGCTAAATGTAGAATCCCCGTTGCTCCTGAGGGATAGAAACATCCTCGCCTTTCAAGATTTTGGGTAAGGAAATGTATTGTTCTGCCAATTTTGGGGCCAAAACCAATTCTCCACAACCTTAGGTGGTAGCCAGGAATACCCTTTCATTCGAGCTAAAGCAGTTTCCTCCACAGTTCGCGTACAATTACGTATTATCTGTTTACTTCTTTTTTTTCCTAATACTCACTCTTTTTGACACTGCTCCCTTTTTGTTTGATTTTATTTTTTTGGTTGTTCTGTTTTGGCAGGTAACTGTGGTTCCCGATGAAAAGGACAGCTCACAGTATTCTCTCTTCTTTTGAAAAACCCTAAAAAGTGCCATATCTTGATAGGGCAATACTGCCTATGATTGTGTTTTTCATTCTCCTAGTGTTACATTCATTGTCGTGGATTTTTGGGGTTGAATGACCTTAAAATTATGTGTTGTTTATAATGCAAAGTAAACGATATCCCATTTATCCCATATACTAATCCCACTAGTTTATGGTTTATTGTTATTGTCATAGAAGTGCTTTGTCATTTGCTTTCCTTTCTTGTCTTGTGTGTGCTTACGTTGAATGGTAGCAATGCCTTATAAGTTGTAACTCTGATCTGTATCCTTGTATCATAGTCCGAAGAGATCTAGAAGAGATGATAAACCAGTAACTGAGAGAACATCTTCCGGCAACCGTGAGACCGGTACTGTGGACCGTGTAGATCAGGATCAGAAGCGTCGAAGAAGGTTGCAAGATCCCTTGCCACTTGAGGCTCATGTAGAACCTGAATCTAAGGTGCCTTCTGTTGGTAGCAGAGCGTTAAACAATACGGTGGATGAACAGATTGATGGTGTCAAGCATTCTTCTGATCCGACTAAAGTTCCTCGATCTCGATCGTTTTTCCAGGTTCTTGTTTGTTCTTTGCATGTTAAATGTTTTTGCTTGCTAATATATTTACTGGTGGAAAAGTTACAATGTTGTTGGCAACTTGCTTTTCATATTGAACTGAATGTTTGGTAGATGAAATATGTTTTAGTAAAAATTCATTGTTTATCAATGATTGATGCTTAACTAATGAACTATTGATCTAATTCATTCTTGTAGATTTTAAGTCCATAATATATTGTTCATTGTGGGAACACTGATATTTTACCCAATTTTTGCATTAGGTTTACCCCAACTTATTTGGAACTGAGACCTTTTGTTGAATCTTGATATCGCATTCAACCCAATATGTTCCTAAAATGCATTCTTTGTTTCTTTAAGCCATTAATATTGGGGGGCTCGATTTCTTTCATTATTTCCTCTTGGTAACCTACTTTTCTATTTGAACTTTTTTTATGTCACTATTGCTAGATGAATAGGAGTTTGTCCGCATATGCTGAAAGTGTTATGATAAAGCTTTTTTAACTAATAGCTTTGAATGTTAAAGTATTTATCTTTAATCATAGGAGCAGTTGGTCATAATTATAGCTTTTCTTTTTCTTTTTTTTTTTTGTTAAAGAGGACCCAGAAAGTTTCCTCACAATTTACTGTTTAGTTTGCATATAAGGTGCTGCACGCCTTGCTTGGCCAAATATGCTTTGTAACTGTAGTTCTCATTAGAAGGGGCTCATCTGCGGATTATAGTTCCCTAAAAGCACCCAAGTTCCATTCTAGTTGTATCCATGGTTGTGTTGTGTCTACTAGGATTCAAATTGCAGGAGTGTTAAGATGTTAAGAGTGGGGATTGACTCCAATCATGACTGTGAAATAAACTTTTACTTCTGTTTTTTTTTTTTATCATTATAGAAAATATACGAGTGATTGTTTTTCTTGTTAAAGTTGTACAAATCAATTTGCAAAAAAAATCTTGAAAAATGTGGGACTTGCTATGGTTTTGCAAAATTGAATTAGAACGGCCATGGCTGGAGTTGAGTAGTATATACGATTTAGCATCTATTATTGTGTCACAGCACTCTCTAGTAAGTGCTAGTTGGTAGTTTGCAACGTTCTGGGAGTAAGTATAGTTCCTTTCTTATCAAAAATGGAAAAGGGCTAGTTGGCTGGTCTATCAAAACACTCCAGATGTTTCACTTTTGCCTGGTATTGAATGCTATGCATGCCAAACTTGAAAGTTCAGTTTCAGCTGTTATCTTGTGATGAATATGGTTTCTTTACTGGCAAACAATTATTCATATCAGTGCATGTGTTCATCGCTTAAATTGCCTTAAGGCTCAAAAGATTGTGTTGATTTTTCTTCTCATAAAGAGTTTCCTTTGATGTATCCTCTTCTGGCTCTATATTACTGCATTGAACTTTGTACTTGACAGTTATTCATTGCATATGGAATTTTTTGTTTTGGCCTGCTGTAGCGGTATTCTTGTTCAGAGCATGTCTTAAAGTAACTATTCTGCATTTATAAGAATTTTAGTCCTGCAATGCTCATTTTATATACAGCATGATGAGCGCGACATTGCGGGGCAAGATGGTCGAAGCTTTAATCGAAGAGCCACTTCTGGTATGCTTCTGCATCCTTTAATATGATAAAGCTTCCTCTAAACTTTTTAACACGGTCGACTCCTTTTGACCTAATGAATGGTTGGAATGCCCACAACCAGCAATCTCTTTTGATCGTTTACCTCAAGAATTACAACCAACTATCACGGCTATCTTTTAAGGCCAAATGATTAAACCCCACACACCCCCCCCCCCCCCCTCCTCTAGTTGTGCAATTTGATGGTCTAAGGAGATTATACATGATAAAGCTCTAACTTGGAAGCAAGTGTCAATTTGTAAATAAATCAGTGACTGGATAGGAGACAATGACTACTAGCAACTCACCTAATTGAGTGTCTACGTTCTCTTCGACCTCTAATTTGCCTTTCTTTTTTACAGAACGTGGATGGTGGAAAGATCACAAGGACCAATCAGGTGACCGGGATGGAGGCAGCAAGATTGATGCACGGCATGGCCGAAGAGATCCTAACAACCAAGTGCGGGGCAGTGAGAATGAGGCTTGGCGTCATGATGGATTTTATGAATTGGAGGCTAATGCTGCTCCCCCAGCGAGAAAAAGACCAGCATTTAGGGAGAAAAAACCGGAGCCTGAGATTGGCAATGCTTCAGGCGTGACAGGAGCGGAGTCTGGAAGGCCAAGCCAACCTGGTCGACAAGCTCCTGAAAACACGACTAGGGAGAAAAAGGAAGGTCGATATCCCCTTGAATCTGACCGTATTGAGAAACCATCAATTGGAGACCATGCATCACATTATAGAGGAGAAAGGCAGCGGGTTGGCTTTCCTTCTAGAGACAGGTTTACTGGGAATGATGGTTCTAGGGGAAGAGATAGATTCAATGGAAGAAATGGAGAGCGAAATCAGTATCGTCCCCCAACAGTCCGCGCAGAGAAGTGGAAGCACGACATGTTTGATGAAGCTAATAGGAGTCCAACTCCAAAGAATGAAGATGATCAAATTGCCAAGATTGAAGCGTTATTAGCATCATAATGAAAACTGTTCTTTTCATGTTTTGCTTACTGCAGGTTTAATTGTAGTGTGTTGCTTTATTTTTTCCCTCTTTGCTGAACTACTGGAGAGTTAACCATTTCAGACAGTCGGCCTGAAACTACTGATCTTTTCATCTCTCTATTTTGCCTTCTCACCTGCATGTGCTTGACTGGTAAAATTCAGGCAGAACAAGTTCATTATATAAGATTAGCTTTCGTGTACATCTTTTATCATTTTCTAACGCCATTAATAAAAAATGAATTGTTTTGCGAAGTTCTTGTTTTTGAGCCCTACAAATAAAATCGCTTCGATAGAGTTAGCATAGGGGTTAACTTGGCTTCAGTTTGAGCTGGTTGAGTGGCCTTTCCGATTTAGGTGTCACAAACTTGAAAAAAGAAAGTAATAAGAAACTACGGATCTTGAATATTAAGGTTGCGGCTATTCGTATCTCAGTTTTTTACTTCTTTTACTCCATTCTTGTAAAATGACTCAATTACCCCTTCATATAAAGGATTTTTACTCATGCATACTCTAGTCACCCCACTCACACAAACCCCAGTCACCACTTTCTTCAATTGCACTCTTACCACCAATCTAAATCCGAGTGAAACTCCATCGATTCGATGTCGTAGGTGCATTCTTCATCTCGTTTAGTTTTGATTTTGTAGTTTTTTGAGGTTTTTTTCTCTTTTTAAGTCGGTATTGTTGGCGGTTTTGTTGTTGGGTTTAGAGTTTCAATTTGGGGCTTGAATCTTACATTTAAGTATAAAGTTTTGATGGAATAAAAAATATCAAGCGATTCCAAGCAAAACTCACTATTTTTTTGTCATTTTCATATATTTTTTTAGGAGTTTTGAAAAAAAAAATTGTTTGTTCTTGTACTCGCGATGTTCGGACACACATGGCCGACACCTCTAAAGAGGTCTCGGTTAAATCCTTCCGTCATCCATTGAAATTGAGTTTTCTTCACAATATCGGTCGAATCCAAAAGACACCTCTTTAGAGGTGTCGATCGAATCCGACTATTACCCCTTAAGAAGTTGTCGTCAGAGTCGTCCGACACCTCTTCATAGGTGTCAGGCCTGTGCGACCGAATTTTGTGGGTGACACTTTTTTCGTTTCTAGGACACATTCGACCTTTTTCAACGAAAAAATACTCCTACAACACTTGGTGATCTAGTACAAAGTGTTCTACAATTACTAAAACCGAAAAATCTAGATGATTGAGGGGAGTGTTGGGATGAGGGTGATAGGGTATGCCCATATGGGTGAGCAAGGGTATTGTTAGAATTAAAAAAAAAATCGGGGTAAATTAAGTAAAAGGTGGGGTAAACAAAATAAAAATTTTAAAACGGGATAAAAGAAGTAAAATGTGGGGTCGGAATACCTTGACGCTAAATTAAATATACACGAAGTCCAACTTAACTAAAGGCACTTATAGCTTAATTTAGCAAGTTAATGTTAATGCACTTGATGAGGCAATCAATCATGTAAACCAGCACTGATTGGCGATTTGCTTATTATTGGAGCTCGTCATATTCTGGTAATGCTTCTTTCCTCCCAAAACGATGTGAACAATAATGTGAATGTACATGAGAGTATAGAGCATTACTGGGCATTATTGCGCCATTTTGTATACTATACTTAAAGAACAAAACTGGTGTGCTTCATGACAAGGCACCAACAATGGTCAAAGGAGTTTGAATTTTGAACATAACAACAACCCAAGCTTCCATTATCACTTCACTTAAACTCATAATCAACAATTAAGTAAAGTAAGATCATCTCAATTAGTTGCTCGGTCATCAGCACTTGTTTCACGTGTCTTCTTTTTTTTTTTTTGATTAATGTTTCACGTTTGTCTTTAAACACAGTACTTCTATACTACTATGTATTCTAAAATTTTCCTTTGTTCGTACCAAAAAAAAAAATAAAAATCTTCCTTTGTTGGCAAAGAGTGAATACGCATTTCGGCCTATTTTTTTGGACCGTATTCCTACCAAAAAAAAAAAAAAAAGTGAACACGCGTTTCCCACGTGACCAAATGAATTAAGACAATAAAATCGATGATTCGAGTAAGATAAGACACTGAATCATGAACATGAAGTGTGCAATGTACTTGACGTTTTATTTTATTTAGATCATTTTAATCATTACACATGAGACTCTAGAACTTTATTGGCTAAAAAGAAGAAAAATTGAGGAAGATATAATGTGTAGTCTATGTGGGGGCTCTGTATCATCTCTCTTTTTCTAAATAAATGGGTTCTTTACCAACACACTTCCTTTTGCATAACAATGTTGTCGGCAAAGTTTAAAAGAAAAAGGCCCGTGCTTTTCAGTTACAATACACAGAAAGGTATATATGTCGTTGAAAGGTCACCAATTTATGTACCCTACAATGAGTATTCAGCCATTATGAGAAAATGTGATTTCAGGTAATTACTTAATTACTACTACTTGTAGTGTTGAGTCATTCCCTTCTAGAATTACTCTCTATTTCATGGGTGTTAATAAGTTTTTTTTTCTCATATATAGGGAACCTATTTTAGGTTTTGAAAGGTTATGTTACAAACATACAATATATTATAACTATTTTTCAAGAGCCGTGACTAGAGTTTGGAGCATTAATTGATTTTTTTTGTGATTTTTTAGTTATAACCACTGTTGATCTTTTTTTTTCGTCTTCTATTGTTAGAAGTTTTTTTTTTCCGTTATGGTTCTATTATTGTAGATGCAAAAGACAAGCGTATAAACTACACATAAGTTTGCAAACTTTCACAATATCGATTTGATCTCATCAAAGAGTAAAAAAAATATCACTATTGATGTAATTTCATTGTTAAATCAGATGTAATAGCAATTTATATAAATAAATAAATAAATAAATTGTCAAAAAAAAACATACAATATGTTTGCTTTATAAATGGCTTTCAGAATTATAAATAATAATATGAGAGATTCAATTAAACCCTCTCAATATTCACTTGAATATTGTAAATGGCTTTACAATTAAACCCTCTCATATTGTAAATGGCTTTACAATATGTTTTATGTTAAGAATAATTTCACATTCTAACTATAACCCTCTCAATATTCACTTGAATTGTAAACGTTGTAATATTATTCTTAACACTAGTAAAAACCGTTTCAATTAAATAATAATATGAGAGATTCAAATTTGTTAATTTATTCAAATAGGACAACCTACCAAACCAACAGAGCTACCATTTTAATCGGCATATGATATGATGGGTTCACTATTGAACATTGTGAGAAGGAAAAAAAACAAAGAAATTGAATCATATACAGGAATGCTGAGGATTTAGTAAAGGTTTTCCTTTTTACCCATTGCTTGGTGAAGGCTTTTTAGACCTCGTTATAGGTCGACCTCGAGTGAAAAAAAAAAGTTAAGGCTTTTTTCAGATGCTGATTCTCGATCATAGCAGAGCATCGGTCCCCAGACACATCAGAGCTCCACGTGTACCGGTTGAAAGAGAGATTGCACGTGGAGTTGTGTGGTGTCCACTGCATTTGTAGCACGACGTCCTTGACATGATGGCCCCCGTCAGCTCGACAGACCACGCCCACCCTCTACTGTTTTTTTTTTCCTTTTTTTTTTTCAGGGACCCTCTACTGTTCATTACTCATTCGGATCATCAACTCCTCAATTGCTTGCACTGTTTAATGGAATGAAATCGTGATATCTACAATAAATTTTTTTTACTTCCTTCCGAGTTATAGAGATTGGAAGCTAACCTAATTTTAATGTTTTCTTCTTCATATTCAACGCTAATCATGTTGGATAATTCACATTTTAATAATGTTATTCTCTTCAATTAATAATATAAGTTATTATAGTAAAAAATTTTTGTTTAAAATTGTAAGTTATTTTTAAATTTTAAAAATGTATTTCTTACTTTTTTTTACTTATTTTATTCTTGTGCAATTCAAACATTTATAATTCTCTTATTTTTTTTTTATTTAATGTCAAATGTCATATATAAAAATTATATTCACTGTTAAAGTGATGATATTAATATTTTTTACTGAAAAAAGTATATTATAATAATAAATCAATCAATTTTTTTTTATCACTCACAGAACTTCAATTCTGAGAGGTCTCGTTTGAAGAAAACAATTTATTGCCACTCGAAACCAACTTAAATAAACAAATTCACACGCTCTATCTAAAACACGTGGCACTCTCTGGATCCTCCATCCCCACATGTCACTAAAGAGACATAAAAAGGAGAGGGGTTCACCATGCTTTCTCTCTCCAAACCTGCACTACGACATGCACATAGCAATATTTTTCTTCGAATTATCTCTTTCTTAATTAAGTAGTCAACTCAAGCTGACGTTATAATAATTTCTTTTTCTTACATTATCAGAGGAGTCGGTAGAGTTCCAGTTGGTAGTACAGGCAGGCGTACCCCAACACCCACCCCCAAAATCCAAATCAGTCGGTTCACTCTAACGATAACCGTCAAATTTATCCGAAACGCTACATTAGGAAGGACACCAGTAAATGGAAAATAATTTTCTAATGAAAATGATAATTTAACACGTTTTCAACTCATCGTTTAGATGTATACATTTATCTTTATAAGGCTCATATACGAGAGATAAAAAAGAGTTATAAATAATTAAAAAAAATGTGTACATTCAAAGTATACATTTAAAGTGAGTCATTTTATCATTTTTCATTTTTTAAACCACTTCGATTGCATGCTGTTAGACTGACTGTCAGACCGACTGTCAGTGAAGGCCAATTTTTAAGAAAAAATAAATAAATTTTAGAGTAAGAAATGTAAAATACCCCCTACTCTATATTGTGCTATAAAAATATGAAAGTTCACTCCATCACTTCTCTTTTTACAGTCTGATTTACCGACTGGCTAGAAAAAAAATATATTATTACTGGGTTAACCTTTATTATGTTACGATAGTTTAGTGCTCTACCTGAAATTTATTAAATTAAGGTTTTATTTGACAACACTAGCTGATAATCTAGCTGATAGCGAATAATCTAGCTGAAAGTTGATAGTTGAAAAGCTCGTAACTAATAACGGATAACTGATAATCTAACTGATCAATTAAAATTGTTTAAAAAAATAGTTGATCGAGCAACTGATAAATACAAAATAACATTAAAAGGCATTTCTATTAACATGTTTAAGAATGTACATTACAAGAGGTATAATAATATTTTTATTATAATATGAGGTAAAACCTTATGTACAAATAATTATTATTTTTATATACGTTTATATAATTTGTACTGATAAATATTTTTATTATAATGTGAGGTAATAATAGTTAATGCGTTATTATTTTGTTGTCATCACGTGATATAGTAGTATTTTTTAAAATAAGAACGTGATATTGTATCATCATGGATAAGTCTTGATAAGTGCCCCACTGATATTATGGAGATAAGAATGATTTTACACTACTAACAAAAATGGAGAATCGGCTATCATTTTGAAAACGGTGTATACGTTGTAATTTGTAAACAAAATCAAGGTAAAAGATAAACGAAAAACATAATATGTTGTTTCAAAGTACAAACGCTCCTGGTATTAGCGTTTAGGATTTCAGTGTCTAAACTAGTTTATTTAAAAAATCATCTACTAACCAATGACAACTTATTATTTTTAAAAGTAGCTGATTCGATCAACTAGATTGTGCATGCCAATAGAGCCTAACCCGTTATAGGTATCTAACTGACGTGGCACGAGGACTCACAATTATTGCTCTTATTTTCTTTATTTTTTTGTCGAATAATTATTGCTTATCTTTTCAATCAGTTAGTCTATTGAAATAACAACCCTAATCCCCAGTGCTGGGAGAGCTAAAATCCTCATAGGTCAACTACGGCTCGAGCTCGAACCAATCAATTAGTTCAGATATGGAGTAATTTACAAAAAAAAAATAATAATAATAATAATAACCCAAACTCACAACTATACACCTCGTAGTAGGAGGTACTGTGTATTCTCTTTTTAAAAATTTACACTGAACAGTCAAGTCGAACTAACCGATAAACAACATGGACTTTTTTTTTTTTTTTTTTTTTTTTTTTTTCCAGAAGATTAACGACAGAGAGTGAAATGAGTCCCGGCCCCTCCCACACCTCTCGCCACATCAGCTAGATGCCTACAGCGAGAAGACGAAGCATTTACCAGTATGGACTACATGGGCGCGCGGGCCCACTGGGGAGTTGGGCCGGGCCTTTATTCTCGATCCACGGTTGCATGATCCGCACGCGCATAAAGCCGAGTTCACACGTGCTGAAGCAACTGAGATAGTGTGCGGTCAGCGCATGTGCACGTGTAGCTCGCACAAACCCCAACGCCTCCTATTCTTCAGTACAATACAAGCAAAGCGACTCTGAGCGTTCGAACCAACAAACCAAGAAACGAACGAACGTGCGAACGAACCTCACACTACTTAAAGTCACTTTCACTAACCCCCCCCCTCTCTTTATCTCCTCGGTCACACTCAAAGCATTGGATCCATTCATCCATCCGATGGCCGAGACAGAGATTCATCATCATCATCAGCAATCGAGGTACCCCTACATGGGGCGGCGGACGACCCTCGTCAGCGTCGACGACCCCTCCTCCTCCACCACCTCATCCTCAGCTTTCAGCGACTGCAACAGCGACAGATCGGGGGAGTTCTCTACAGCATCGTCAAGCGCACGAAGAAGACTCTTGGTCGCATGCGCATCATCATCATCATCAGAAGATAACTCAGAAGCCCTGATCCGCCAGCTGGTCTCGGATCTCAACTCCTGCTCTATAGAGTCCCAGAGACAGGCCGTCATGGAGCTCCGCCTCCTCGCCAAGAACAAGCAGGAGAACCGCCTGGCGATCGCCCGCGGAGGCGCCATCCAGCCCCTCATCTCCCTCCTCTCCTCCCAAGACCCAGACCTCCAAGAACACGGCGTCACCGCGATACTCAACCTCTCCCTCTGCGACCAGAACAAGGACCTCATAGCCGCCTCCGGCGCTGTCAAGCCTCTAGTCTGGGCTCTCAACTGCGGGAACCCCACTGCCAAAGAGAACGCGGCCTGCGCGCTCTTCCGTCTATCCCAGACGGACCACCAGAAGGCCGCGATAGGGAGAGCCGGGGCAATTCCCTTGCTAGTGAACCTACTCGACAGCGGTGGGTTTCGCGCGAAGAAAGACGCCTCCACCGCTCTCTACTCGCTCTGTGCTGTGAATGAGAACAAGATCAGGGCGGTGGAGAGCGGGATCATGAGGCCGCTATTGGAATTGATGGCGGATTTCGGGTCCGGAATGGTGGACAAGGCGGCGTTCGTGCTCAGCGTCCTGGTGTCCGTGGCGGAGGGGAGGGCGGCGCTCGTGGCGGAGGAGGCGGGCCTTCCGGTGCTGGTCGAGATGCTGGAGGCAGGCTCTCACCGCCAGAAGGAGATAGCGGCGGCGGTTTTGCTGGAGATATGCCAGGAGAGGCCCGACTACCGGACTATGGTGGCGAGGGAAGGTGCCATACCGCCGTTAGTGGCCTTAACTCAGACCGCCACTACAAAGGCTAAACAAAAGGTCACTTCACTTACTTACTTGCTTACTTTCGTAGTTTTTTTTTTTTCGACTATAATTAAGTTTGTTACTTTGGTAGTTACGTGTGGTTTTCCGTTAACGTTGAGTTATGGGTGGACTGGTTTTCCGTTACGTAGGCAGAGGCGCTGATTGAGCTGTTGAGGCAACCGAGATCCTGGAACAATGGGGTGGCGGCTTGATGTAGGGTGGGGCCCACAGAGGCCCACTGAGACTAGCCGAATTTGGAAGGCCGGAGATGAAACAAATGTAGTGACGAGACAATTGAAGGTGATCATCCTGCACTAACAATTTCAATTCGGCATGTGGGACTTATCGAAGAAAACAGGTTGCGAACACTTACAGTCATCAAAAAAAAAAAATTGAAGGTGATCATTGAGAGTGATGGGACTTGTGTAAATAAAATGTTTGAAAAAGAACAAAAAAAGATTGGGTATGTAAATGTGGTGATACGGTGCCATTCTACACTGTCTACAGTGTTTTGTTTCTTTTGTTTTTCAATTTACAGTTTTACAGTTTATTTGTATTCAAATCTTTGTTTTGCTTTCTGATCTCAAAAAAAAAAAAAAAAAAAAAACTAATCTTTGTATTGTTTTTTGTTTTTGTTTTGGTGGGGTGGGGTTTTGTCTGATTGTGGGAGTGTTTTGTCTGAGATGTGTTATACAAAGAGAATCTAATCTATGGTCCATGTAAATTTTAGATCTCAATTGATATAAGAGCTGATTTGGGCAATTCATATTTATGTTTGTATCAGAAGTGCCCTTTTCTCTTCATAATTTTCAAGTTCAAAACAGTGTAGCAATTGGTTCTTGGAATTCCTCTCATTTTCCTTTTTTGATAG
The DNA here is from genome assembly GCA_039657345.1 of Stephania japonica. Lineage (NCBI taxonomy): Eukaryota > Viridiplantae > Streptophyta > Magnoliopsida > Ranunculales > Menispermaceae > Stephania > Stephania japonica. The sequence continues at coordinate 6,618,778 of CM077559.1, read as the reverse complement.
GACAGTTTGAATTCAACGTGAAACGGTAGCCATATTAATTAAAGCCAATTCATTAGTTAATTAATGATATTTAATGAAAGAAACTTGGATTGGATTGATTTTGCCAGTTAGGTCTACTGTGGGGCATGGTTGAAGTGGACATGAGAACTGAAGAGTGATTAAGCTCACATGATGTGCAACGTGTGCATGTTAACCATCAAGTGACCTGTATATGATGCTACTCATGCTAGTATCATATCAAGTGAACTGTATAAACAAGAAGCTGCGGTACACTTTTTTTTTTTTTTCAAGAACAAGCTTCCTTTTTTTTTTTTTTTCTGTTGGTCAGGAATGTTGTTTTTTTCCCCTTTACACAAGTAGAAAAGAACTTTTAAATGAATCAACTTTCTTAGAAATGATAATCAGCAGTGATTATACAGCTTACCTTCCCAGAATTCTGATTATTAAAGCTTGGCTAGTAATTGGGTTACAATTAGACTTGGAAAATCTAGTGAACGAGAATTTGACAACATAACCAGACATTAGATTGTGGAGCTGAAATGATGAACGAAATCAACTCAAAATTACAGGTTTTGCTTCAACGAATGATAGGCAGAGAACCTATACTCTATAGAAGATTGAGTAATTAATTGAGGAAATCTCTGGAGCAAAATAGAATGATGAAAGTTGAAACCTTATATTCACGCCATGTGTACTGGTGAAGGATGTTTCACCACTTTCCCAACACCCAAATTGACTTTGTTATGACGCATGATTTACTTTTCCTTTACATTCATCCACTCAAATAACCTCTTTTCAGCCCAACCCTAATGAAGAAACTGGTGTGGTGGAAAATTCCAAATCACTCAGATCATGTATTTGGTGACCAATAGGCGGTGGAATTAAATCTTGTCCTTCATATCAAAATATATAGTTTCTCCTAAATCATAGAGGTAGATGCCAGACAGACACTTCGATTATTTTTGTACAAGAAAAAAGAAGGCTCGCTATGTGGCAAAAAGGGGGCAGTGTAAACAACAAAGGCCACAGGAGGAGAGATCTAGTTTTTATAAAGTTGCCTTGGTATTTAAGTTTTCTTAAGAAAATGGATTATGTTATATAATTACAATTAAAAGTGGGAGATGGACTTTGATTTATTTTAGATTAAGACATTTGATCTTCCAGATATGGTTGCTTTTCAACGCTAATTCCCACCTTAATAATCTTGTTTCTTTTTCCTTAATAATTAATAAAGGTCTTCCTCTTCAAAGACCTAATTATTTGTAAAATTCTTTTCTTGGGTGGAGCCATATGTAGTTTCATATATCATTTCCAACCGAATTCTTTTTTCTGCCGTCCCGTGAGTCCGTGACCATGCAACTTCTTAATATCTGTCTAAAAATAAAAAAATGAGATCACAAATCATATCGTACATTATTTAGGCCCTTATATCAATGTTATAGGTTTTCTTATCTGATTTCATGATCATTTCTTGAAGCTTGTAATTTCTGTTGGGAATATCAACTCTTCAAGAAAGAAAAAAGAAGAAAGTATCTTTGATTCTGATACGAAACCATCCATACTTGAATTCATATTTAACATTTAATATATAAATATCCTAAATAGCGTCAACTTAACAGACAAGAACATATATTAACATTGTGGGATATGAGGAAAACAATGAATGTTATTTTGAAAAGCTCTAGGCAAATGAGAAAATAAAGCACGAGCACAAGCACAAGAAAGACAAGTACGGTCTCAATTTAAGACAATTCTATTCAATAAATATTGATAACACATGTTAGTCCAATCTAATGTTTCAAATTTGGAAACCACGCAGTTGAAATTTCATCATATATATTTATTTATTTATTTTCGTCATAAATATTTATTTACTGAAATGGGGACAGCAAGTTGTTAGTTTTTAAATACAAGAATTTATAATTTCAAAGTCAACGAAGCAATATACAAATACAATAAAAAATCAAGGCTTTCAAATTTTTTTTTTTTTCGAAAACAGGCTTTCAAAATATTTTGAAAGTCTAAATTTAACGTACAACACCTAAAATTTTATGCGTTTGATCCAATGTGCAATCTGTTGCACCCTTAATGTAAAAAATTAAGTTGTGTTTGGAATTGTTATATTACGCTTATTACATAAAGAAGATCAACATAACATATTCTATTGTTGATTAAGAAACATCTGTAGGTTAAAAGAATCAGCTTAATAACTAGAAGCGCATTGGCACATCCAATTCAATATCCTAGTTAGAACAGAGATCTAGATGCAATGTTAATTTAACCTTAGACCAAGAAGTTTAGATGAGATGGGGGGCACTGCAATATAGACCTAGAACTAAAATTGACACTATGTTCTAGACAAAAACATGTATAGCTTCAATGAAATACAGTTGAAGAGCAATAAGTCATGGGATCATTCACCCAACTCCAAACATATTTTCCTCCTGATGAAAAGATTGAAATGTTTTCTAACCATGAGATTAGTAGAGCCTAAATACAAGAGCTAATGAAAAAACAAGTCAGACTATTGGTCACATAATAGTAACACGTGGCACAATGAAATGATAAAAAAAAAAAGAAAAGGTTTATTTGGGTCAGTCAACGATCTGCAGTGATCTTGTGGCCCAGCAACGACCCAGTCAACTAGTCGTCAAATCGGGCCGAAAAAGAAAAAAAAAAAGAAAAGGAAATAAAGCTTCTTCCACAGCCTAGCCGACAATCACATCAGAGACTCGATGGACGATAAAGCAACTACCACCTGCTCCCATCTTCAGAGATGTTTGGGACAAGGAAAATGTTGGAACCACAGTACAATATATCAAAATCTCATAGCTCATTCTTTTATGAAATTTTAATGTGAAGCTTATATAACACATCATTTACTGTGTTTTGTGTTGTAATGATAAAGAAGCTTTACAATAATAAAGGAATGCTACAGTCACCTAAGGAGGGTGTGGTGTTAGGAGTGGGCACGAAACCCGAAGATCCGACTCGGGTTGGGTCACCCGACTCGGGTGGCGGGTGGCGGGTCAGGTAAAGTGGTTAAAAAAAAAAGTCGGGTCAAAAAACCCGACCCGTTAGGTATCGGGTCGGGTTTCGGGTATAATCAAAGAGGACCCGACCCGACTCAACCCGACCAAATAACCCTAAGTAACTAAACCCCGCTGAGCGCTGAGTCTGCTACTCTGCGTCTCTGCCTCATCGTCTTCGTCTCGCTCATCGTCGTCATCGTCATCGTCTCTCCTCTGCCTCGTCGTCTTCGTCATTTGTGCGCCGAGCGCGAGTCTACTACGCCGAGTCTCGTCTCGCGTCTCGCTCATCATCGCGCGTCGTGCCTCTGCCTCATCGTCATCGTCTGCGTCCCCTCGCCTCCCTCGCCTCGATCGATCATCGATCATCCCCTCTTCGTCGAGCGAGCCTCCTCATTTGTAACAACCCCAAATTTTTTAATCGACTTGTGTTACACTTGTCGGGATTGTGACGCTACGCTACGTGAATGCGAACAAGTATTTCGAACTTCGGGAGTCGACAGAAGTGATGTTATGATTCTTTGATTGTGTGTATTAGTATTTTAGTATTTTACGAGTTTCGAGCCGGTTGGCGATATTTAATTGAGTGAGGTTTCGACTAGTTAAATGGGGGAGAAAAACAAGTAAAACATACAAATAAATGAATTTTTAATTAATTTAATTAATTAGTTGGCGAGACAAGGCGAGACTACATGCGTTACGAGAGTCGGAACAAGGAAAAACGGACCGAGGAACGTCGTTTGAACGTGGGAGTTGGTTAAATATGTAACATACGGACTATAAAATAAAAAAAATTTATTATTTAAGAGTAACTTCCCCAAACTTCCTCAATTACGCTAACGTCTATAACGTTACTAATTATTTTTGAGAAATATAACGTCTATTTAAAACGTTATAAATATAACGTCTATTTATAACGTCTAATTATAACGTCTATTTATAACGTCCAATTATTTTTGAGAAATATAACCTCTATTTATAACGTTAGATAATTGAGGGAGGGAGTTAGATAATTGAGAAATATAACGTTAACAATTTAAAAGTCAACACTATTTAAGACAAGAAACTAACATTTTCATATCAGATCCGGCCATCAGACCTCATTATCGCTTCGCGGTGGATGTCTTCTACAATAATATGCAGTAGACATGTATGTGAAAATTGAATCATTGAGATTGAAGTATCTAAAAGACTACAAAAAGACTCTTCGATCTGAACCATACCAAGGTTTGCAAGATGCAACAAATGTTGGAGAAGCATGTGCAGATAGAGTAAAAGAATTATTCTTCCATCATCATATAATGGGAGCCTTATAGGTATGTACAACCGCTACCAAGATGCAATGGAAATTGTTAGAAGGTAGCGAGAAACTCGGGGATACGCGTTGGGAACGTGAGAGTGTCTACGGGTTGCGATTAGTCAGGTAAGTACAATTGCCTTAAAAGCATTTGTATGTTTGTAAGTCAGTAAGAAAAATGTCATGTGATTCATTATCATTTATTCAGTCTTGTTATTCTTTATTATTGGTATTCCATTCCATTTCTTGTTGTGTGTTTCCCGGCGTAAGTGTTTCGTCTTAAAAGTACTAGGACCTGCACTAGAGGGATAAAACGTGGACACTCGTGGCCACGAGTGTGTGACCACCCTTAGTGACCGTGTGACACCGAGTACTGGGTGGATGGGTTCGAGTCCCTTTCCAGTCATAGCGTGCCTTCGCTTGTGTCGATGCCGGAAGACCTCGCGAGGTCTTCGTCGTTATGCTATGGTTTAGACCACTTATGAGCCTCTTTTGATTCCTTGGAACACACTTGACTTTCGATTGATATCTATTAGTCTGTTTATCATGCATCTTGTTTATTTAAATTCCTGTCATTTTTATTACCGCATGATATTTAGCTCGCTTTACTTGTATTATTATGAATTACTATTATCTTCTTACGGCATTACATTCGAATTTATTCAGTTTACTCACCGTCTAGTTTGTGACGGTGGGTAGATAGGGCGGAGAGCGCGAAGGGCAAGGGACCCCGCCTAGGTGATCTACTGTGAGGATTAGCAGCGACACCAGAGAGACTCTTTAAATAGGTGTTTATACTTTTGTTGATGTGTATATCGTTTTATATTTACATTGTTGGGATTATTGAACTTGGTATTTCTTTTGTGAGACTGGTATCATGTATATTTATCTATCGAATTGTACATGAATACCCGGGGTTTTCCACACTTTTAGAATTCCTCTACTTCCCTTGAATGAGTTATTTTCCCCTTTATTATAATTATTTTAGTCTTCAGCTGTTTATTTTTGAAATAACTCTTTCATAAATAACTAAATTGATTAAGTTGAAGGCTGACTAGGCTCGTCAGGTTGCCGAGTGATGACTCGGGGCTTGTACGGGTCTAGGCCGGGCGTACCCAATTGTATGGGAAAATTGGGGTCGTCACACTCGCCTTCCTCATCGATCACCCCCTCTTTTAGCTCTTCCTGCTTCGGTTCGAGGTGAACAAGGCTCCACCTCCAACTGCAGCCGGCCTCTGAGTGCACACATTCGCTGCACTGCGCCGCCATTCGCTCCGCGCCATCCACCATCATCTTCTTCATCCGCCTCACGGCCTTCACCTCACTTTGCGCACAAGTGCACATATTATTTGCACACATCCTCTGCGGCTCCGCCTCACCTCCGTCTGCAACTGCAAGTCTGCAACTGCATCATTTTCTCCGCCATCATCTTTTCGATTTCATCATCTTCTTCATCGTCTCTCGACACCAAGCCACCATGGTACTTAACCTTCTTTCTTCTTCTCTAATTTCTTCAATCTCTTAATCAATTGATTTCATTTCATCATTTTCTTCATCGTCTCTCGACATCTTTCTTCTTCATCTTTCTTGATGAATTAATGGAAGTGGTCATGGCATTGATAGACATAGACTGATAGATACGATGCCAAAAGCTTGATGTGGCGGCTTTGGATATCTACATACTAATTGTATCAAGGGATTGTGCAATGATATTGATTAAGGTGGCTCACACTTCTGAATTCAGTTCTATCTTTATTAGGAGTTGGCTTTTAATAAACATTTTAATCCCAAAGGTGTATCACAATGGCTGGTGTTTTTCAAGGAATTGAGATCTTAAACTGTGCAATTTTGAGTAGGGGCCCTGTCTAAACTCTGAAATTGATTTTTGCTGCTATGGAGACCCGACCCGACCCGACGGCACTATTTTTCAAAAACTGGGTCACCCGATGAACCCCGACGACCCGACCCTAAACGGGTCGGGTTTATATCGAGTCTGCTGCCTGTCGGGTCGGGTTACGGGTCAATTTTATAAAGACCCGACATGAGTCGGGTCGTCGGATATCGGGTCAGGTCGACCCAAACCCGACCCGTGCCCACTCCTATGTGGTGTGATGATAAAGGTTATGACAACCCTACAAGTGTCTTGAGATTGATAATTGAGCATACAATGACAATCAATCTACAATCCTTGAGGGAAAGCTTTGTTTGTTCAGCTCGAGCCAGAAGTAAATGCGCCCGTTGGAATTCGAATACTGACTGATTTAAGCAAATGAAAAAAAGAAAAAAGAAAAAACGAATGCTATAGGAATATATAGTAAGCCATACTATACGAGTCATTTCCTTTTCTCGAAGGTCTTGTCTCTGCATTTCCTTTCATTTCATTTTTTATGTTTTAGTGATGGGATTTCAAGCCATTGGCCAAAAAAATGTCCCAAAATCAATCTGTTGGCCAGCCCACTAAATTACAGCATATATTCTTGTTTTACGTTGATGTCCACATCAAATGAAAAATTCACAGTTGTGTATGTCTCCAAGTACATACATTGAATGATTTGGAAGAAATCCTTAAAATACGAATAGATGAAAGAGAGATGGGCGGAACAGGGCAACTTTTCTCAGTATTCCAAGGTAAACGTTTTTGAATATATTCTACCAGTTACATGCTAACAATGAACATCAGGACAGACAAGGCTTACTAAAAACATATATGTAATGATATGTAGGCACTTTGAAACACATTTACATGCGAAACGAATTATTTTATGGAAAGTGATAATATATCACACTTTGGCTCGGAAAGTTTGTCTGGCGTTGTAAGTGGTGTTATGTACCCTCATTTTTTGTGAATGTACTAGCAAATGATTTGGAATAAAATACATTTTTCTCAATTTTTTTTTTTGTTAGCAAAGACTAAATCTAGTTTAGGTTACATTTATAACTATAAGATATTCTGCTCTAGCAACATAAAAATTTGATTGGAAATATATTTTCAAATATTAAAATCAACATCACATTGAAAAACACACTTTGGCGTATATTTTGTTTTTATGACTCTTTCTTATCTCCCCAAGCGTGAACCCCACATTTGCCAAAACACTAAAAAATTAAAAAACAAGTGCATGCCCTGTGTTAGATTATCATTTTCCTTACTTTATAGGACATTTGCAAGAACACTAGTTGCCAAATTTAATTTTTACTCAACGAATATCATAGGTAGAAAGCATTAGACATAGATGTTAAAAATAGCTAAAAAGCCACCAGATTTGACTGTCATTCAAGTCCGGAAAACAATACTAGCAGACAGGACATTGCATACTCAAACAAGGAAAGAAACAAAAGAGGGGAATCAACAGAAGCTGAACAATTGCTGCTAAACAACAAAGAGGTTAATTGTTTAAGAATGTGAGTTAGAACCGGTCCAAAACTGCATAAATTGTCTGAACCCACAACAACTTGGGCTTCACACCAACGGTTCGGAGCACTTTGGGGCATCAAAACAAATGTCAGAGATGGACAATTCAAAAGTCAATATCAAATCTTTTATGGTTTAGTACTAGAAGTTGAAAATTTTTTATGAGGGAATACATCATCGATGCTATGACCGTGGAACATGTCAAGGTTCTGATCTTACTGACCAAAGTTAATGTACTATGATCTATTGATAAGCAAGGCATCAGACGCTAATCAGATCAAAATACTGGTCAAGTTGCTATCAGAGGAAAACAAGTAAACAGCTAATGCCATTGACATCAGTTTAATTATTCAAAACCTAGCAAACTAAACTGCCGTCTGAAGGATGGATACCACTAACTTCAATAGACGTTTAAGGAATACTATTCAGCATATGACAAATCTTATGCCAACAAACCCTGAGAAATGCATTGACGTACTGGATCAAATTTTGACTTAATGCAAACTTGCTACATTTGCTATAAGGAGCAAGAAGTTCATCTTGCCAAGAATCATTGGAAGTGGCACCTAGAGACTACTTCAAAGGTTGAAAGCCTTGAGCCAAAATCAAAGGTAACAGCCTTCTAATGAGTGGTAAACAATTTCGATGGTGCCATACAAGACTAACACGTTTAACAGTCAAAACAATTTCAGAGAAACACAGTGCTGAAGATGACGGTTCAGTATTATCTAGCAAAATTATTCCCGGTAGGTAAATGGCCAACCTGATAAAGCAATCAGGCCAAGGCATGATAAGAATGATTAAGAATTTTCAGGACCTTATTCACTTCAGTGCATTTGAACAAAAAAGAATTTACTGGACATTACGTTACACTATGAAGATATCCAATGGTGCATGAGTACCAGTAAGCCAATACCATGCAGGGCATACCAAAAGGGCTGAAGATGAGGCATTACGGAGGTATTGAAAAAGCATATCTATGTTTACTTAAACCATGTTGATGCAAGACATCGCATCATAAGATCAGAAATGATGTCATCCATGCAATAGAAAGGCACATCAGTATAGGAATAAAAACCATGGCTGATAAAGATGCATGTATGTTCAAACAACGCTACACAAAATAACACTTCACTTTCTGAAATAGGCAAGGGTGATTCAAACAGATACTCGTAGAAAGTCTTGAATATATGACACACATTTGCTACACAGAGGCTGGTGTAATTGGGACACGCATCCTAATTGCACATACAGCAACTATAACGCAAAAGACATGCATCTAAGCGATGTCACCCAATCATTTTTACATGTACGTACTCAGTGGAGGTCCAAACTGAAAAATCTCACACTGATTTTTCAGATACCAATGTTTCCTTTGTATATAAAATTAGGATTTCAAAAGCACTACAAATAGTATTAGAGGAGTATGTTATGTATGTAAACAGGCCAAACGCAAGCAAGGAATTGGAACACTTACCATGAGATGAATTGTGAAATAATCAAATAAGAACTGTCATAGAAAGGATAAAGTTAAAACAAAACAGAAGAAACTAGAATAAAAATAAGCCCAAAACAGATTAGTAGCTTCAAAATCATCCTCCAGAAAACTGAGTTATGGGATAATTAACAACGCTCTCGTACCTCGCAACCCCACCAAACCATGCGATCTAAGGGGAACATTCGCACCAGCCGCATGGTCATTAAGGGGCTACCATACACGACAGGGAGTTTATAAGACACCCACAGTTCACAATATCTGACAGTTTCCACTTCAAATGAGGCCCGCTGTTGCACCTCAACATGCACACGATGAGGAATGGAATCACAGTAACCAATCGGTCTCCATGGGCTGCATGAAACCGATCGAAGGGTATATGTTTGTGAATAATATACAAACACGACCACATATAAAATATTTTTGGAGGTATCTACTAGGTTTTTTTTGAAGACGGAGGAATCTACTAGTTAAATTACTATTCTACTATCCAACATCCATCGTACAAGCACAGCTTTGTAAAGGGCTAATGCCTAAAAAACAGAAACTTTGTGATTCTTTCAAAATCAAGCAAAAACTTTAATTTTCGTCAATTATAAACTGACTTCATAAATTGCGAATCTAGCACAGTGTCCAACTTTCAGGCCTCCCACATTAACATATCCTTACGCTTTTGAAAAGTGCTTGCCAAGGTAAAAACACATCAACTTCTCTTCCAAGAAGCAGAGCGCAAACTATTTTTAGGAATTTACGTGTTTTTGGACAAATGAAAAAAAAAACCTAATTTTTTTGGAAACAAGGAAGCAAGAGCTTGAGAGAATTTTGAAGGCCACTTATTGTTCACTTTGAACCTTCATATGATGCACAATTCAATATTTTGTAAACGGCCACCACCACTACATTGGCTTACACCCTAAACCGTGGAGTACCAAATTCTCTCAAACTCGCCTATGGAGGAGACAAGTTTTTAGGTTGTTTTATTTACTATTATTTATCATTTTTTCAAAGTTGAGATGAATTTATCTATGCTTTCGCCTTTAGTTCACGCCCTAAATCTCAACAAAAGTGTTAACATGGCTTTCATAAAGCCATGTCCGCCTAGTTAACCCCAAAATTTGGTGTTGTGCTAGAACTGCAAACCATGGTTTAAAAAATCGACAAAATTCGCTGAACTTCCTCGAATTATGTTGATTTTCAAAAGAGGGAAACAAAATTCATGTGCATGAAAAAAAATGTCAAAACTCCCTTAAATACTCGACATATTTCGGGAAAGTTCGACATAATTCAGGGAAATCTTATCAAACAGTGACAAAAATTGCAAAACTTCCATAACTATGTGGATGTTTTGGGGACGTTTTTGGTAGTTTCATAGAAGTTTCAATGAAATGTTGCATAATGTACCAAAACCATTCTAAAATGAAACCTTAACATCTATAAAGATTAGTAGCCGGTGAATTTCATCTTGTATTGAAAAATAACTATTTTAAATAATTGTATTGTGACTCTTATGCATTACAAATGTATAAATATGTATATTTTTAGAGTCTGGCTATACACACCCAGCGTTTACTTAGGGCACCCCGATTCTGAGTGAATCTCAAATTCAAATTTCAATTTATGACAACACCCCACATTTTTACCAAAATACCCGTTTATCCCAACCGAAGCACACAACTTCAAAACCTTGGTCGAGACATATTTTAGATTCGGCAACATATGGTCGAGACTTATCTTCTAGGCTCAGTGTTGTCCAACCAAACCTCTTTGGTAAAATTTAGTTGACAACTGCCAACCTAAAGGTTAAGTAGGTTTCGACCGACTCTCCAATTAAAGGTTTGGCAGGCTTTAACCGACTCTCCAATTGACTGACTCTTTAACAAGAGATTCGGACCTATGAGGCCGAGCCACTCTATAATTCCCTACAAATCACAAGAAGAGTGTGAAGGGGTGATGGTGAGGTGCACAAAAAGAGAGGAAAGGGTAGTGGGGTGCACTAATCACAATGGATGGCATAAGAGTCATTTTATAGTAGAATTGACTTTTATTAAGTTTGACTTATTTACTGGGGTGCCCTAAGTAAACGGTGGGGTGTGTATAGCCGGGCTCATATTTTTAACACTTTTAACGAGAAATTTGAGTTCTTAACATTTAAAAGGAAATTCTATGGATTTCCATATGCTGTAGAACTTTTGAATGAAACTTCTCCAAATTATTTTCAAATTTTAAGAGGGCAAATTAAAAGACGAAGTCAAAGTTTCGGATCTTGCTGCAAACATTTATAAATGTTATGACGTAATTGATGAAAAATTAATGTTCGCGCTAGATTTGCAAGGAACAACAAAGTTCATACTTTTGAAAGTATTAGCCTCTATAAATTTTAAGGGGCTATTCTTTTTGAAAGTTCTAACCGCTGAAAAATCGACACAATTTTAAATTAATTAGCATCATATAGATTGGGTTTGCTCACTACCAAGATCGTCAAGACCAAAACTTGTATTCAAACAAATGATAGGCTTCATAATTTCTCAATCTTTTGAACAAGTTCGACCAAACTTCCTAAACATCAACACTGCAATCCTCGCACTTAAAGATGGCAGCGAAAAATTACACAAGAGCTAGGAACAACAAGAATGGGTGGCGAAGATGCACATGAAGAATAATTAATTGATTAGGTGAATCAACAAATTTTTGAATTCTACCATGAAATCAATCTTTAGATTTTCATCTCTTAACAAGCTTCAAGAAGGGAGAAAAAAATCAAAATAAAAATGTTAACGGTGCACATGCGTCCTAAAAATTTTCTACAAATGACTTGTATATACCGCAACATCCTTTACAACCATCAAATATGTCAATAAAGTTATGATAGCAACTTGCAATCAACAGTCTCATCTCAATGCTAATTATGTGAGTATATGGTCTGATAAGGAATCGTACAAATCATGGAAATGAGAAAACTAAATAACATATATTAACTACAACAACAATATAGCCTCAGTCCTAAATTAATTGGGGTTGACTATATGGATCAAACTCTTCTACTACGCTCAATTTAGTGCAATATGCTAGGTAGGTACACCCCAACGTTTACATATGTTTGATCTATTTCATGAAGAGTGACAAAATTTTGATGTTGGCTATCAACCTATTGCAAACCTCCCCCATTTTTCACAAATGGAAAATGAGCTTAGGACCTCCCTTTTTTTAAACAAATGAAAAATGGGCTTGGGTTTGAAAAATAGATTTAGGACCTCCCTCCCCCATTTCCCAATACAAAAAATGGGCTCCAAAATCCATTTTTATTCGGAATTGTGACCATCTATGCAACGCATATAATGTTCTTCATAGGAGTTAACAACAAATATTAACTAAAACAAGATATTTACTTGGTTGGTGAGATCAGAGTGATCGACCATACTAAGTAATTACATTAGATAGCGTAATGTTGATGGGCTAATGGCGATTAATATTTAATTGAGATGAGGGAATGGAATTTTAGGAAGTTCGATCTAGTTAATTAGAGGAATTGCATGATCATGATTAGTAATTGACAAAACGAATGGACCCCTTTTATTGGTCAATGTAAGGCGAACTATTAATTAGTGTTCTAATGTATAGTTTTATTTTGTAACATTGAATGTATGATCGATGGAGTGTGTGAATCATGTGAGTTGTCAGCGTGTGTTGTATTGCGAGAGAAACAAGTGGATGATGATGTGGTAATTCATGTGCTAAACATCCAACGGCTACAACATATTATATATTATCGTAATTGTGCGCCCAAAGTGTGTTAGATTATCATTTTCCACACACACACATATATATATGAGCTCACTTTGGATTATATCTCTTATCTACGTTAGCAAACCCCAATGATACATGCAAATTGTTCTTTCTTCTCAAACAACCCACAAATAGTCCCCTCATTTGTTTCTCCATTTAAATATGCATCATTCGTTGTGGGTCAATCGATGCACATCGATATTATTCAACTTGAAAGTAATTACTTAGTATAGTCGATCACTCTAATCTCACCAATGAACAATTATATTTGTAATGCTTTACGTAAAGTCTTTTATGTATTGTGCGTACAATGTAATTCAAAAAAAATAAAGCAATAGTAAGGCAGAGATAATAAGGAAATGATTTGAATTCTTACTCCTATGAATCAACAACAATGACTTGGAGTTTCCTTTTACTTTTGGTAGTCCTTGTCAACCATAATTATGTGTGTATCATCAACCTTGTGATTTCATGATTTGTTGAATTCCTTATCAGACCATATACCCATATAATTAGAATTGAGAAGAGAATGTTGATTGCTAATAATGTCCTTGTTCGCAAAATTGCAACATCACACAGCTATTACAGCAACTTTATGAGTGAGAAGAAACTATCAATTGACCTCCATCCTTCCTGGTAGCTAGAATTATTTCACCAATGTTCATGTCAATCTATTCGGTCTCAGGATGTTCTTCACTTCTTACTTAGTAGAGGTGCATCGCTAGAAAGATCACAGATAAAATTAGTTTACTCCAATTGCAAATATTTTATGCTCAATAGGCATAGTTTGTTCAATTTTTGTAATATTCAAGGTGAGAAAATTGTGGTGACTAATTTATGTATGTGCTTAAGTATAAACATGAGGTTCACTACAAAATGCCAAGACAAGATGGAGTGTCCAGTTCACACTTATAAGTCTTATTTTTTCAGTTGATGCAATGTTAATGTTGTAGCCACTTAAATGGCACACGTGAACATATACATTCTAACACCAATATTCAAAATAGAAATTACAAGCAAAGCTAACTGTCAGATTAATCTATTATAAAAGATTAGGATTATTTTGCCAAAAGTAATTAAATGAAGGAAAATTGTGCCTATTGAACCAATATTTTCCTTTTTATCTTAGAGAATGTTAAAGGTAAAGATCAAAAGGAAAGTGTGAGCTAGTAGAAAAAAAGGAAGGTTTAGAGATCATTTTTTCTACTAATTCACACTTTCCTTCTAGATCTTTACTGTCAACAGAGAAGAACAATATAATCTTGGAAAATGATCCACCAACTGCTCTTACTTACAGTGACAAAGTGGAGGTGCTAAGAAAAATGGGTAGTTTAAAAACTAAGGTAAACAATGGTTATTTATGTGTTGAATACTGATGAATTGATCATATCCGAGTTCACTATACTGGTTTGGGATCTACAAGAAACAACCGTAGTAAATAGGAGAAGGTTTGAATCTCGACCTAGGCAATTACAGTAACTAATTTTGGCGAAACAAACCGCTATAGCACATAAAGAAAGAGAACGACCCTAGGGTTTCAACGCTGACTGTCATATCCTTAATTCCCAAGCACTCATACGCTACCCCGACTCAACCACAATAAAAGCCCTAATCCAACCAGAACATAAGGTATGCAAACAAATGCGATTATTAGTGACGAAAGAAGAGATTCCGTTTCGACTTCCATGATTCACCAGAAGAAATTGAAGAAGCAACTAGATTAATGACGGAAAATAAAATTCGACAAGAAAAAGAGATAATACAGTACGGTGGTAATGAATCACCTGGCTTTGGGGGCGATCGAAGACATAGATCAAGCAGAGTTTGGGAGTGATGAACAAGAGCAATCACTCGCAAATCCTAATCGTTCGAGTGCTCCAACACTTGATAACCCTATAAATCGCGTTCGCGGTTTCAAATAGGCGGGAACCAGTTAACCACTCACTAAACAAGTATCAACGATTAAAGCATCTACGATTACAAAATCTAGGCTGTTTGACAGAGGCTCAACTTAACGGAAGTCCATTTCTATGCCATGCTACGTAAACAACTCAATAGCATTAACAACTCATACTTTGCGAAGGAGATCAAGTCTTTAATTACTTATGAGGTTTTGACAGTCTAAGTGTAGATTAGTTAATTCGATTGGTATCTGTGACGATCCTAAAATTTTAACTCGTGCCACGTGACATTTCGGGGTCGTGTTGTGGGCCCAACTAGCCATGGTGTACTTGTTTCAGTCATCGGGAGTCGACAGAGGTATGTTATGTTTGTTTGGTGATTTGTATTATTTATTTATTACCGAACATTAAATTCAATATTCCAAATGAGTAAGGACGTGGTGAGTGTGCGTTAGTACCGTTGAACAAGTTCGATACGAAAGAACGCGTTAAATGAGTATTTGAGAGTCAGTGGGACGAAAATGAAATAAAAACATTGATATTTATAAATGAAAATAATTAATGTAATTAAATAGTAAATTGGTGGGCGCTAGTAGTGACACGCGGGGTCGTGGTCGACACGCGTGGGTGATACGTTAGTGTGCGGCCGAAGAAGACGCGTTATCATTAGCGCGCACGACGAAATTTTAGTAGCGAAAATATAGGTGAGTGTATATATTTATATATATATATATAGGTAAATTGATATATATATATATATGGTAAATCAGAAAAATAAAATAGAAAATGTAAAATTACCAAAAAGGGTATTGAAGGAAAGAAGGAAAGAAATAGACATGAGGGGTGTTTTGGTCATTTCACCCCAAAAATGTTGATAAACACCACCGACACCACTATTTTCCCTATTTTCTTGATCGAATCCGAGAGAGGGACGGAAGAAGAAGAGAAATCGAAAGATCAAGGTCGGGTGCTCGTGGAAGCGGTGTTGGCAAAAGTGAGGTGAGTTTGTGGTTTATGTTGTTGTGTTGTTGTGTTGTTGTTGTTGTTGTTGTTGTTGTTGTTGCTGTTGTACGGTGGTGATGGTGGTGATGGTGATTCGGTGGTGATGGTGGGAAGGGAAACTCGAGAGCTCGGACGTCCGAGGAGGGAGACGATAATCGTCTCCCCAATCTCCTCTCCCTCTCCTTCTCTTCCATGAAAAAGAAAAAAAAAAAAAAAAAAAAAAAAAAAAAAAAAAAAAAAAGAAAGAGCAGTGCGTCTGCTCTGCTCTGTTAATTGGAGAAGAAGAAGGGCCGGTTCGGCCCTGAACCGGGCCGGTTCGGCCATGAACCGGGCCGGTTCGGCCGAACCGCCCTTAAATATAAAAAAAAAAGAGAAAAAGAGAGAAAATGGAAAAGACAATCCAGAGAAATAGGAAAAAATTCTGAAAAATTATATTTCACCCAAATAAATAGAAATTTGGGAATTTTTATGAAAAATGAAGAATTTGAGATTCGCGACGAGACTTTTGTCGGGGTTTTATCTCGTAAAGCGTGAAATTGTTAAAAATAGCCAGAAAAATTATTGTTCCTTTGCGCAATTTGGGTCGCTTACCCGGTATTGGGTTCCATTTAAACCCATTAGGATCCCCGACCCAAAGCGACCCGAGTACGCTCATTGGCGCGCACGACGAAATTTTAGGCGTGAAAATATAGGTGAGTGTATATATTTATATATATATATAGGTAAATTGATATATATATATATATATGGTAAATCAGAAAAATAAAATAGAAAATGTAAAATTACCAAAAAGGGTATTGAAGGAAAGAAGGAAAGAAATAGACATGAGGGGTGTTTTGGTCATTTCACCCCAAAAATGTTGATAAACACCACCGACACCACTATTTTCCCTATTTTCTTGATCGAATCCGAGAGAGGGACGGAAGAAGAAGAGAAATCGAAAGATCAAGGTCGGGTGCTCGTGGAAGCGGTGTTGACAAAAGTGAGGTGAGTTTGTGGTTTATGTTGTTGTGTTGTTGTTGTTGTTGTTGTTGTTGTTGTTGTTGTTGTTGTTCTTTGTTGTACGGTGGTGATGGTGGTGATGGTGATTCGGTGGTGATGGTGGGAAGGGAAACTCGAGAGCTCGGACGTCGAGGAGGGAGACGATAATCGTCTCCCCAATCTCCTCTCCCTCTCCCTCTCCCTCTCCTTCTCTTCCATGAAAAAGAAAAAAAAAAAAAAAAAAAAAAAGAAAGCGGTGCGTGCGCTCTGCTCGTTAATTGGAGAAGAAGAAGAGGCGGTTGAAGTACAACCGCCCTTAAATATAAAAAAAAAAAAGAGAGAAAAAGAGAGAAAATGGAAAAGACAATCCAGAGAAATAGGAAAAATTCTGAAAAATTATATTTCACCCAAATAAATAGAAATTTGGGAATTTTTATGAAAAATGAAGAATTTGAGATTCGCGACGAGACTTTTGTCGGGGTTTTATCTCGTAAAGCGTGAAATTGTTAAAAATAGCCAGAAAAATATTGAAAAATATTTTTCTAAATTGTATTAAAATTATGAGGTTTTGCTCGGGGATCCTAATGGGTTTAAATGGAACCCAATACCGGGTAAGCGACCCAAATTGCGCAAAGGAACAATAATTTAGAAAAATGTAGAAAATGAGTTAAACTTGAAAAAAAAATTTAGAAAATACTTGGAATAATTAGGGAAAAATTAACAGAAATTGGTCGAAATAATTGTCAGGTGACGAGCGAAGTGTTGGTAACTAATTGGGAAACGTGTGGAGCTACGCGAGGGCCTTTTTAGCGGAAGTTGAGGTGAGTAAAGGCAACAATAGAGTCAACATAATTGCTTTTCTATTTATTGATTAATTATTCTTGAAATGCAAGCCCTTTGTATTCCATTCTAGTTCGGGTGACCTAGGGTTTAGGTAGTCCATTTGTGATGAGAAGTCTCAACGAGTTTAGCGGTAGGCATAGGCGTGGCTTCTCGTTGGAGCCTATCGAAATGATTTAGCATCAGAGCTTTGTGATGTGGCTTTCTTTCGGTAGTGTGTTAGGAATTTAGCGTAGGAACGCTTTGTCGTGGCTTTTCTAACGAGTGTGCGTTCGATGGAGGCGACCTTCGGGCCCACCTATTTGGTTCGTACGGGGTGGATTGAGCGGGGAGGCGTTTTGGGCCTCTCGTGTCGATCGCAAGCTGATGAGGTCTTGAGACCCGCGGTTTGATTGGGACTATCTATTCTCCTATCCATTTGTTTCTCGGTCACTTGATTTTTCGTTGTTTGTACTTGTTGAATCTATTTATCATGCGACTTGCTATCTATTTCAGTTTCTTGTTATACACTGCATGATTTATAGACTTATGATTATTGAAAATTCAGTAAATTATGTTGAGATATCTATTGTTGTTGTTTACTGTTATATTTTGTACTCACCGTCCTTTTTATGACGGTGGGTGCAGATCCACAGACGAGTAAGGGCAAGGCGCCGATGCTTGGCGATATCCTTTGAGGCACGCTCAGAGCCGTTAGCTTTGCTCTCACTTTGTAGGTATTTTGTCTTTTGTTGTATATTTTGGCTATGTATCCATTTGTTTTGATATTTTGGGACTTTGGAAAGTTGAACCTGACTGTCGATACATGTATATATTTACTTTAGGCTTTCAGTTGATCAGTATTATATACCTGTGATGTTGTTTGGATATGATTTTCCACATCTAGGTTGAATGAGTTGTAAACTGTTGTAAGTTGGTATTAAAAACAATTCCATTTGCACACCTAACTATAATTGAGGATAAAAGATTAGATAGAGTTAAGGTGAATCAAAAAGAGTGATCCAGGGTGAGTGAGTGAATAATGTAACGAGTAATTGATAAGTTAAGGCTGACTAGACCTGCGTTGACTCGTTGGAGACGAGCTAGGGGGTCCACGTAGGTTTAGGCCGGGCGAGGCCCAGTTTGTGGTTGCTGGGGCCGTCACAGTATCGAACATCATTTGAGATATTAAAAAAAAAATAACTCAATGATCTAAAAATAAAAACACCTATGTTACAAGCTCAGCAGTCAGATGGTCTTGGTCGTTTAAACCATTCGTATTTAAAATTAAAAGTACAAGTGTCGCTTGTAGCATAGGACACGCTAGGGGGTGGGTCCCACTCTCAGGTCAATTTTTCTACAAAATAGGGCACTGGATGGAAATAGGATCGTGTTATCGTGTACCGTGCTCTACTTTGAAAAATATAACCCATTTCATTATAGAGCTTGGTGTTGGAACACACTGACAAGCAGTAACAAGTAACACCACATTTATTTTAATCCCCGAGATACGCTTCATGATACTTGACTACTTGCACATTTTTTATTGCAAAAAATTAAGGGACGCGCGTATTCCAAACTGGATTATAAAGACATTTTCCTCTTTCATTATAAGTCTCACGTTAAATGGTGCTCCATCGACAATTTGGCATCACATCAACTATTCAATGTGATAATGATTAAAAAGAACTTTAGAAGAAAAAATATTTAATGACGCTTGGCACCACAAACCGGGTTCGATTTTACTGCAATTGTATATGGCACAAGTTGTAATGTTGAGTACGTGTTGATTTGTTGATGCAACAAATGCCACGTTGAAAATGAAAAACGATCAAAACAAAAGTCGATTATTCTATTGTTAACCTTTAACCACATTCAAAGCCAAAATTTATCATATCATGCCATTGCCAATTCAACCATGTGATGTCTCTTAACTTTACCACAACTTTATTTTTTTTTTTTTATGGATATCCCACACAAATTTTAAAAACTTGCCTCACACCTTTTTCTTATAAAAATTTGCCCCAAACTTTAATAACCAATTTTTATAACCATTAGTTACTTGATTTTTAACTACAAAAAATCATCATTAATTTTTTTAGCAATTTTTTAATTATTTAATTTATATTCTACCTGTATATGAAACTACAGTTGAAATTTATTACAACATACATTTAGTAAGTAATGATTATTAAAGTGTGAACTGTGGAACAAGTTTTTATAAGAAAAAAAAAAGTGAGGCAATTTTTTGAAAATAACCATTCTAAAGTGAAAGAAAAAACTATTCCTAAAGAGTGGGGCAATTTTTTTTTTTTGAAGCATTGGGCAACAATTTAGCAAAAAAGTAATAAATTGTAATGATGATTTTTTGTAATTTTTTTTTAAAAAACAAGATGAATTTTTGTAGTTAAAAACTAACAGTTATTGAAGTGAGGCAATTTTTTTAAAAAGAGTGTGGGGCAATTTTTTAAAAATTGTGGGAAGAAAATAAGTTAAGAGAAATCACATGTTTAATTGGCAATGACTTGGTGAGGTAATCCTTTTGCTCTCAATGTGGTCAAAGGTTAACAATGAGAACCAACAACTTTTGTTCGTCTTTCATTTCCAACGCGCCACGTGTTCCATCAACAAACCGACACGTCTTCAACATTACAACCGTGCCATATACAATTGCAAAAAAATCGAATCCCCACCAAAGTAACCAAAACTATTTAAGGTTTATGTTTGGTTCATTTCTGATAACTTACAGTGTTATTTCAAAGATATCTCCTTAAAGTTCACTACTTAAAATTAATATTTCCATGTTTAGTTTATTTTTATAAATTTTTAAACAGTAAAGTATATGAATTGACATAAATAATCTTCAAATAAGAGAGAAAGATGAGTAATAAAATGGTCATTAATGAAAAATAATTATATCCACAACTCTTTTGAGATAACTCCCAATAGAGGCCTATAAGAGGTAGGAAAGATATCTCTCACCTTCCTTGTAAGTTGAGAAATAACTTGCAGCAGAGAAATCGAGTAACCAAACAAGATTAGTTTTCAATTATCTGTAAGTTATTTCTCAGGACATAACACTAACCAAACAAGGCCTTGATTTATTTAGTCAAAATGTCCTATTATTCTTCAATATAATATGTAAGTTGAAAAATAACTTACAAAAAAAAGTTGAGTAACCAAACAAGATTAGTTCCCAATTATCTGTAAGTTATTTCCCAGGACATAACACTAACCAAACAAGGCCTTGGTTTATTTAGTCAAAATTTTCTATTATTCCTCAATATAATATGTAAGTTAAGAAATAACTTGTAAAGAAGTTGAGTAACCAAACAAGATTAGTTCACAATTATCTGTAAGTTATTTCCCAGGACATAACACAAACCAAACAAGGCCTTGGTTTATTTAGTCAAAATGTCCTATTATTCCTCAATATAATATAAAAAAATTTAATAAAAACAAAACCTTTCCAAGCAATAATTGACTAAACCTTATCATTAGAAATCAATTCAATATTGTGGTTGACATAATTGCAACAAAAACCAAACATCTCCATATAGTACTACTATACTGATTTTTTTATTTTTTTTGAAAACACTACTATACTGATTATATACGCCTCTTATTATTTTTTCAACTCATATCAAAGTCAAGTCACGCGAGATCTCACGTGACTGGCGTGGTATTGTCATTAATTGAATAATATCATTAAATGATTAAGAGATGAGGCGAAGCAAAGATAGAGGGGCAGAGGAGGCAAAACCCGAAACGCAAGGATCATTAACCAGTATTAACCAGCCAAGTGTTCTCAGCTCCTGCAATTCAATTCAATCTCTTCTTCAATCTTCATCATCTCGACAGGGCTCTTCGGACCACCTGAGACAACAACTGGGGTGCGCTCAAATGGGGCAAGTGCCCTTCAGTGTGCAAAATCTCAATAGTGTTACGGCCACCCAAATGGGTCTTTAGGTACATGGCGACCTTGAGAGGCACGGACACGTCCTTGGCAGTCTGGACTATACAACATGGGACTTTGACAAGCCCCAAAGCCCCTCTGAAGTCGCTGTTGAAGACCGTTCTAGAGACGTAGAGGGAGATGTCAGGCCTCATGTTGAAGAGAGTCCTGCTGAATTCCCTCACCACGGTGGGCACGTCCGCGCCCACTAGTAACGGCGCGAACCCGTTCACCCACGCCTCGTAGTTCGCCTCCATTGCCGTGAACAGCCTATCTATCTCCATCTGCTCGAACCCCCCATGGTAATCCTGATCGTTTAAGAACCTGATTGAACCCATCGTAATTAGTAATTAGTAATTCGCCTACCAAACCAATTGGTCAAATTGATTCGATTCGCTCGAAACCTAATACACAGTAATTTACCTAGGGGAGGCGCCTACTAGGACCAGCTTGGAGAAGAGGTCGGGGCGACGGATGGAGGCGAGGATGCCGATCATGGCGGAGATGGAATGGCCGACGAAGGCGCATTTCTGGACGGAGAGGGCGTCGAGGATCTGGAGAAGGTCGTCGACGTAGCCGTCGAGGGTAGCGTAGCGGCGGAAGTCGAAGTAGTCGGGGTTCACGCTGCCCGCGCAGACGAGGTCGTAGAGGACGACGCGGTAGGACGAGGAGAAGTAGGGGAGGACGCGGTTCCACGCCGACTGATCGGTGCCGAAGCCGTGGGAGAGGACCAGGACCTTGTCGCCGGAGCCGGCAACGTTTACATTCAAAGCCTCCAGGATGTTGTTGCCCATCTGAAGGAGTGAGTGCTGTGTTTTTTTTATGAGAGGGGGTGTATTATTTGATTGACTGATTTAGGGGAGATTGGGGAAATTTAGGAGAAAAGTGCGGTGGGCATAAGTAGATGTAATGGTGTGGTGGTCTTGGACTTTTTATTTTTAAGTTTTTGAAGCTTCTGTAGGAGAGTGTATTTATACTACTAGTGACCCAAATGCGTCTCTGCTACATGTCTAGAACCTAATTCTACTGCTCCAATTATCCATGTACATTTTCTTTTATTATTTGGGTTGGTTTGCTTTATGTGTACGTCGCACCTTCTAGGGCCTGCATAGTAAGTACATGAAGGGTTTGAAAGTGAAGTCGAGGTAAGCCTATGATGTCATACATGTAGGGCCCAAATGTGGGCCATGTATTTTTTGTCCTCTAGGGCACTCGGCCATGTTTAATTTAAGTTTTGAGAAATAAAATACACTTATCGAAAATTTAATAAATGTATTTAGCTAAGTTTCTACATCTCAATGATATTTATATTGAAAAATAAATTCATTCAAAAGGAAAAACTTGATTCATGGTAAGCTCCAACTAATTTGTGATTGAAACTTTATCTTAATTATTATTATTAAATATTTTCATCCAAAAAATATAACTTTTCTAAAGAAGGGGCTTTGCCCCTCAAAAAAATATTCTTACTCTAAAGAAAAAGTTAGTATCTATATGTTGAAGATGTTGGACTAAAATTGTTAGCCAAATAAAGCAAGACCAACAAAACATGACCTCAAAAGACACTAACAACCTTCCACTAATCACAAACCCCGACTTGTAGGAGCCTTGTATAAAGATTTCCTTGCAAAATCTTTTTAACTTAAACTCGAAGCTTCAAATTAAACAATTGTTACCGTATCTTGAAAAAGTAAAATTTATAGCCTAATCGTACAACAAACTGCCTAAGCTATATTTCTAATCAGAAGGTCCAAAATGTCACAAAGGGCTGCTGCATGCATAGTACCCTTTTGTTTCTCATTGTAGTGATAGCAAATATGGGTCGGGGAATCGGATTCAAGTTGTGGAGCCACAAGGATTCATTTCTACCCAAACTGGTCCCTCAATGCGTTGTTGCCGCATCCTACATTCCTTGCTAACTGGCAAGGAATTGACAACCCCATAGATATACAACGTTTACGTTCCTACCCCACCTCACTTTATTATCTACTCTTCACTGTATTCTATCTCTTGTGTCGATAAACTCACTCAATTCCCTCTCACATACACATCTACGATAACGATTGATGATGCACCCAAGCACTACCAAACACCTCACTAAACTCGTGCCCACGCCACCTTTTGACGTTTATCCGTAATTTTTTGTATGCGTGTATGACTGTGTGCATATGACAGTGGTTATTGAATTAAACAAAAAATGGCACTATAGTTTGGTGGGATTTTGGAGATGGTGAAAAACGTGCAGCACTGCAAATGAACAGTGAGTATCAAGTGAAAGATTTTGGAGTTCATGCATCTAGCAAATTATGTCACTAATGTGGTTGACTAATACGCTTGAGCTGTTCTGTCCGCTGTGTCGTGGAACACATCTGGTCACTTGTGATGTCCCGGGTCCATGATCTGATGATTGGGAAACTTAAGTCTTTTTTCCTCCATCTGCACGAGGTCACATCAGATGGTTTAGGAGAAACAATTGGTTCAGGATTTGAAATTGCTGGGCTTGAGTGAAGTCACCTCTAAAAGTGCATTAGTAATGATTGCTAGGACTAAAGTGTGTATTAGTCGACAAAAACTGATTATTTGGATTAGAGCTGGTAATCTAAAGTTCACAAAGTTATGACTACAATCTTCTATCCATATTGAGTGGGACTGGAAGTTATACAGATAGACATCGAGACGTGCACCGGCCTGTAAATCACGATACACAGGCTGAGTAACTTCGTGGCGAATTTATGTACGAAAACTGTCTTTTTTTATAGGAATGTACCAAAACTATGTCACGTACGTAATCTTTTCTTCCAAACATAAAGTGTAGGAGAGAGTGGGTGCAGAAGTGAGAAGGGGCAATTGAAGCTAGCCCCACCCCAACATAAGCAACGCAGCATATGTAGTTTGAACCGTGAAGCAATAGCAGTAAAAGAGAGTGCAAGAAGCACACAATGAGCTAGCTAGGGAAGCACCATCGAAAAAAGCCTGACCGGACCACGGTCTTAAACAAAACTGAGTAGGCTCGGTGGTGACTTTAATGGGGTTGATGAGTCATTGACCTTATCCTATCCATCTCCATTTAATATACCACTTTCAATCTCTAGTTTGTTCATCTAACAACAACAATAAAGTCTCAATCCCAGATTAAACACATAATCAAATTAAAGCACACAAAAGCAAACACTTGTAACAATTGCAAACAAGTCCCATAATTTTAACTGGAGTTTTATTGGATTCCAAGTCACCACATAAGAAGAGTTGGAGTCAAGCTTTTAGTATCATTAGATAAAGGATTTTACGTTCACACATGCTGAAGGCATGATGGTTTCCACTAAATCATATCCATCACCTTTTCTCTTCCATTTATTTTTATTTGTTGAAGAGTCTAAGAGGCAGGGGAGAGCAAAAACTTCCATGATATTGGGGATAAGATGCGTTCATCATTCCCATGCTGAGTGTTCTCAATTTTTTTTCTTCTCTTTTTTGGCATGCGTGTGAATGTCAAGGCAAACCACTCAATGTGGTCTTTTGGGGTTAGATGGGACTTTTATTGCATCTATTTGATTTGATTAGAGTTTTGGGCGTTGGTTTTAGTAAGGTTGAGAAGAGCGGGTTTGAATTAAAACAAGAATTGTCAAAAGGGAAAAAATAAATAAATTAGGGCCTCTCACTGTTCTTGTTGTGAGGAACTCTAAAATTACGAACTCAAAAGAATTGCACAATAGCACCTAGCCTTCTATTCCATATACACGAGGCTACGTGTTTCAACTAATCTAAATCGACATTTTGCAAGTGCGATCTCCCAACAAAACAAGCATTCTTCTGTGTCAAAAAAGACATTAAACCTCATCCACTGAACCTAAATTCTATTAGTAATAACTTTCAACTATTCGTCCAACCATTAATTCTAACCTCCATTGGTTATTTACTGCGTTCAACCTTTTCCATCATCTGATCATCATCAACAAAAAACTTCTGACTTTACTTTTATATGTACTAGTCATTAAACACGTTCAGTTTTGGCTTGGGTGCTCTTCCACTTCCAGCACTCTCATATGGTCAAGATTGTTGGAAGTGTCAGCCTTGCTTAATTAATTGTACAGCACATGCCACGCCACGACTAAGTCTGAGGCCAGTGAGTTATGATAAGTTCATTTCAGTGGGTACTGGCGCTACTGGGTACTGAAGAGTAAAGTGGGTTCAAACTCACTTTAAAGCACATAAACTCGGGTCAGGGTGTCAGACGCTTTGCCCTAAAACCCTAAACTATTCCACAAGGACAAAGTTGGCCCCAGCTTACAGAGAGATCTTAAAGAGCTTCAACCATACAAGCTACTCCCAATCAAATCATATGTGGAATTCGTACAATTATTTAAACAAGTAAAAGAAGATTAAGGTTATGGATGTTCTCAAAGGGCTGTTGCTTAAGAGGTTGTGGACTCAATGTTAGAACTTGAGAAATGTATCAAGTGAGTTTAAATAGAAAATCTCTTTAGTCTCACATTGCTCACTTCAAAGAGTACAAACTCTTTATATACAAACAACTACTCTAAAGATTTGCTTTAGAGAAACCCAATGAATAGAGTCCAAATTGACATTCATTGGGTAATAGGTGTGTGTATATATATTTAAAATCAAAGATAGGGCCTTGGGGCCTTTGAGCTTAGATTTGTTAGCCTTGTAAAATCAAGTAAATTTTTATTTTATTTTTCATTTTCGAAATTAATTATTGGTAGTTAATTTTTGTGAACAGGTGTAACTGTTAAATATGTTATTTCAAATTTTGAACCGTCACATTAGTTTGAACCAGTGTCTCAAGTTCTATTTAAGTAGAACTAAAACACTGGAAACAAATATAATTTTGAATTTCGTTTTTTGAGAGAGAAGGAAAATCACAGTTTGACAGACTTTTGAACTTGGTGATTTTTGGTTCGAAAGAGCATCCGGTTATATCCTGAGGGCAGATCTTTGAAGAAAATTCAATCACCGAATTCAAGGAAATTTCCGTCTTAGGACATTGCTTCTGTGCAAACCTCCGGTTAGAAATTTATTTTGTTGATTGATTCTGTTATTAATTATTTGTAAAACTTATTCATTCATATATATTAGTATCATTATTTAATGTTCCGGACAACACTCAAATCATGTCACAAAACTTCAAACGTCGGTATCTTCTGGCATAGGATTGAAGCTTCTGGCTAACTCCGGTTCACACTGGTTCACACTAGCACATCTAACTACATTCTTGTGGGCAAGTATAAGGAATCACAAGACCAAGAAATTGAAACTGCCATGGGAACCTAATATAGCTCATTTCATTCTTCCTAACTACATTTTCATGCTTCATATGCCTTGGTGTTGTAAGTGTTACTAATCCTTAGAAGGATAACCCAGCCACTTGCTCCTTGGGTTAACAATCTGCGCTTTAAGTACACAGTTCTCATGACTAAAGCAAACCCTAAAATGGTCTTGCATCCCTAGTTGAAACACATTGAACCCATTAAAATAAAGTGCCTACGGACTCTTAGCTCCCAATGCTTTTCCAATAGGGGAAGGATGGAACATTGCACCAACATAAATTGTACGATTTTTTGGCCTAGAAAATAGTGACCTTCGAAGAGGATAACTTACACTACATGTCTGCCAACAATGAAAGCAGCAACTCAGGAACGTGGAATCAGAAGAGAGCTAAGACAGATAAAGATTGAAAAGTCAATGAAGCATGTCAATTATCATCAATGCGCATCAAATAAGGGAAGCTATCAAGCAAAGAAAATGGAAAAGCATATGTAATAGCAAATATTCTAGGCATCGAGTCCTACAGCTACAGTGGATGGTGACAAGGCGTGTTTGAAAAGAAACAAATGACAATAGGCTTTGCCCCCGAAAGATAGAGTCGTTATGAAAATCAAAAGCACATATAAATCTACCAATCCTTTCAATGCTACAATTTCAATCTAACAAATCCAGCACAATGACGGATCCAGAAAACTTCAAGAAGTTCAGTGCTATTCACATGAAATCCAGGCAAAAAAAAGAAAGACAATTAGAAATTAACACTATTTTAGCACCTAAAAGAAACCATTTCTTTTGCGCTTAACAAGAGTGTAGTTACCACATCCAACCAATATTGAGTAAGAATATAATGCACATCAGAAGAAAAATTTTGAAAGATAAATCTTTTTATCATTGAATGACATAAAGTCACCCTTCTACAATAAAAGCAGCAAATTGGCTTTCTGAGCCACATTATACAAGCATGCGAATCCAAGTCATAAAATGGTAAAATTATTAGTCATCTATGACTAAATAAAAGCAGCAATACTACAAAAGTAATGTTTCTTTAAGTGATGGAGTTTGAACTTATGATCCTATCCTATGAATGTGCATTCTTAACAATATAGCACAATATAACTTGAATAAAGGTTGGACCTACCGGGGCGAAGACCAAAAGAAGAAGATATTTGAAACAATACACGAAATTCGCAATACCAATGACATACAAAAAGTGGTTTTTATTTCCTCACATTATACTTAAGTTCACAAAAAACACGTGAAACTGAATTCGGTTTAGAAGATAAATCAGTATGGAGCTGATCAACTCACTACTCCAAACACGAAATTCCAACCAATGCATGCCCGAAAAGATAACTACTAAAATAAAAGCAAAAAAATGTTTCTTAAAAAACTCTTCCGCATTATCTTGGTAATACTATTAAATTAATTGAAAAAAAAAGACAACAACAACAACAACAGCATAGCCTCAGTCCCAAATTAATTGTGGTCGGCTACATAAAAAAAGAAAAAAAAAAAAACAGACATGGTTACTATTTACATTGGAACCTTTGTTGATTCTTCCGTCTTAATTCAATCATGTTGGATCTAATGAATAACACAAGCAACCAAAACACTCAAAATTCCGACAAAATATTGATGGAACAAACATAACTTAAGTAAATAAAGAAAATACAAAAATTAAATGCTTTCAGTGGACTGGAGCTACTTTGAAAGATTCAAAGTGATTGAAAGACTAACAAAGAGGAGTATATGTCCATAAAATGCAGAAGTATGTAGTAAAAATAAGAACCTCAATGATGAGTCATACAACATCAACAAAGTGCTTAATATGAATTGATTTTGAAGGGGGACCTAAATAGCTAGTCCATCAAGATGGAAATAAGTAAATGTGCAGGAATACCAAAATATTCACCAACCAGACAACTACTCGATCACTATCAGAACAAAAGTATATATAATGTTTCAAGCTATTTAGGACTATGCCTCTTCAAAGAACTGTGATTGAATATAAGGAAGTTGCGACAGAAAATAAAAAAGGTGATAAACATGCACATGCATCTAAAATAAAATAAATATTGTTAACGATATTTTATACATGATTAGCTGAGTCTTCACTCATATAGTTGGGAAAAGGCTTATGTTGAGAGGAGGGGAGTTATGTTTGACATACGGTTGCAGTAGATTTGCACTGTAGTTACGACCAAATGACGGAATTTTGCGCCTAAACAGGTTTCTTCTATAACTATTGACAGGAAACCTTTTTTTTTTTAGCTCTCAATCCGTTGTCAAAGTAAAATGACAGATCATGATTGTGAAACATAAGACTAATCCTGACATTCAAAGCATTATTTCCCGTTTCCCTTTTTCTCTTTTTCAATTGTTGAATGCAGCTTTTCTTGGGTGCGCGCCCACACTGGGCATAGCATGCATACTCTGATTTGTTAACTTTATAGTTTATGCGCATCAACTCAATTGGTAACTTTTGATTTTGAAGAGAACACACAGACTTCGTAGTTACTCCACAAGATAGTTGACCACAAAAATTGTTCTTCACACAAGATCAGCAATCTT
The DNA here is from genome assembly GCA_039657345.1 of Stephania japonica. Lineage (NCBI taxonomy): Eukaryota > Viridiplantae > Streptophyta > Magnoliopsida > Ranunculales > Menispermaceae > Stephania > Stephania japonica. Next base: position 6,589,247 of record CM077559.1, on the reverse strand, counting down.
AGAAAATTTCCTAACAACACGAAAAGTGCAATCGTAGAAAATTTTCCTAACAAACACAAGATCAGCAATTCAACCCTAGCTAGCTCAAAATCAATGCATCAAGATTAGTTATAGTTCTTCACAATAAAGGTAGTCAATAGAATAGAATTGAACATAATCATGATCAATTCTACAAATCGATCCATCTAACCTAAAACATCAGCATAAATTTGCATAACAAGGACAATGAAGTAGCTAACCTGTAAGTCTTCACCATCAATTGATCTTCAACACAGGCTCTGATACTGGAATTGTTGTTCTAACTCGACAAGTCACCGAGATCTCCTCCCTGTACAGTAGTAATAATTGTTTCAACACGCCAAACCAAAGTTCCTAAGTTTGACCTAATTTGTCCAGTCGATCGCACCATTGCAGAAAAATCGATAGATCGTCGAAAACGAAGAAGGAAAACCTAAATCGAAAGCGCGTACAAGCAAACCTGCCAATTATCTGGAACAAACGCGCGCGAATCCGAAGCTATTCCAAAAGAGAGAACATTTTGGATCGAATTTGCGATTTCCAACTCCCGCCACTTACGAATTAGATTCTTCGGCGTTAAGCGATGCGATTAATCTGAACTACGAACCGCGATGAGGCGATGGCTCGGCGTGGGCGTCCATGGGCCGACCCTTCCTTTGCAACCCTGGCGACCCTTGACTAAATTTACTGAGTCAAAATTAACTTTTAACCTTTTACCTTGCCTGATAGTATTTTGATTATAATAAGCTTGTTTTTTTTATTAACTATGTTATCTAGACACTTGTTTAACTGTTGGCACGACATTTGGCGGTCGTAGGGAGTTAAACTCGAGGCCATGTACCTAAACCACACAGTCTTGCATTCATCCTTATCATTAGGCCAACCCCTTCGAATATAATAAACTTACATTACGCACGTGAGAATATAAAACATCGGAAGCTCACAAGCTGAAGCAACAACAATCCGAGAAAGCCTTATAGCGGATTTATTTGATAAATCTACTTCAAATTCTCTTTGAATCATCAAATGCACTTGAGGTGGTAATTGGGTTGGAGACAAATAGAAAGGAATAAATTGGAACTAAGAAATGTTGTCCGGGCTGCCTTATCATGTTCTCTATCCTCACCCAATATGAAAGATAGTACATGTATATATATTGACAAGCAAATGAATTTGTCTATAAATTGGCAAGACTTTTACAACATCAGGACTCGTGAGTATTTAACTACGTAGGATGTGGGATGACACTCATATTGAATTATAATAGCAATTGGCAACTTTCACAACAAGATGTATGAAAGAGATGAAAATGAAATGAGTCATTTATGGCTTTCAAAAAAGAAATGAGTCATTTAGTGATGAAAAAACTATATCCTGATTAGACTCGTTCATGAATTGGGTTTGGGCCAAGCCTAATCGGGTTCGAACCTAAGAATCTTAGCCCAAGCTTAGCCCACCGTATATATGTGGGCCTACAGATAGGCCCAAGCCTGACCCATATCAAAAATATAAAACTGAAGCCCAACTCATGAACCCATATATGAATATTTGAATATTAAAAATAGAAAAATAAAATTATTTATATTCAATTAATAATTTTTTTTTGATAACTTTTGTATTTCTATGTATAGATATTATATATTCATTATTATGCATAAAGAAAAAGTGACTTGGTAAATATCACATAATGTGATCATCGTGTCTCAAGATCAAATTTTACATATAACATTAATTATTTTTAAATACTTTAGTCATTAACTTGTATTCGATTCGGTCTTATACTTTTTAAGGTGATCCAAATTTAATTCAATAATTTGTTCTCGGTCTTAGGTGGGTGATGGGGTCTACATGGGTGAATTGGGAGTAGTTGGAAAGTTTTGCAACGAGACAGTTTTTTTTTGGCAAAACTTATCATTTGATCCCTGAACTTTGTGTTTTTTATGCTCTAAATCCCTGAACTTTTATTACTATACATTTGGTCCTTGAACTTTCACAAAGATCTACATTTAGTCCTTCCACCATTTAAAATGTTAAATTATGCCAATGTGGGCAACAAAAGTGTTGTGTGATTAGTCAAGAAGAGTAAAATGGTTTATATTATTGAATCGGATGACTCGCATCGACCAAAAAAAGTCAAAAAAAATTTTAATTTCCCCCAAAAATATAAAAAACTCAAAGTTCAGGGACCAAAAGCATGAAACTTAAAAGTTCAGGGACCAAATGTATAACAATAAAAGTTCAGGGACTAAATGTACACTATTGAAAGTTCAGGGACCAAAAGCATAAAAGACTCAAAGTTGAAGGACCAAAAAATACGTTGTTGTAAACTAATTAAAGGCAAAGCTAGAAAGGTAAAGATAAAGAACTAGAAAGATAACAAGAGAAGAGATAGGGGAGAAATAGAGAGAACTTTCATTCCAATATATTGTATCATTACATAGGTGGAACCTCTTTATATAGGCCCTTAAAAGATCATAAGTTACAATTACATAATGGTGAAATGTGTAACCACTCACACATAATGGTGGAATGTGTAACCATTCATACATAATGATGGAATGTGTAACCACTCATACATAATAGTGGAATGTGTAACCACTCACACATAATGGTGGAATGCGTAAAGTTGTCAATCCACATTATTTACAACACTCCCCCTTGGATGACAACTTGCTAAGAGAATATGCCTCGTTAAAACCCTTACTAGAAAAACCCTGTGGGAAAAATCCAGCAAAGGAAAAAGAGTACATTGTTCTCATCAATCTTGATATGTAGTATGATATTGATAGGATTGTCTCATTAAAAACCTTGCTAGAAAAACCCATTGGGATAAAACCATAGCGAAGGGAAAAAGAGTACAATACACTTATAAATTTTGATAATGGGGTATTAATATTGTTAGGATTGCCTCATTAAAAACTTTGTTAGGAAAACCCAGTGGGAAAAAACCTTAGACAAGGGAAAAAGAGTGCAATGCACTAATCAACAACTCCTTTTGATTCTCCCCCTCATGTCCACATAGGTGAGACATCTTATATTGCAACAAATCATTGCAACCAAAATTTACTCTTTTGAGTAAAGTAAATTAATAGATGGAGAACTATTTTACTTGAAAATACTTGATTTCCAAATCAAGGGTAAGTTTTATTTTTCAAGTATCTTCCATCTTGAATTCCTTTTTCAAGTATTCAGATGTTCTGATGATGTTGTCGTGGTTTCCCACTATATTTAAATCATCAACATACACAACAATAATCACAAATCATGTTGACGATCTTTTAATGAAGACACATGGGCAAAATAAATTATTTACATATCCAACAGTCTTTACGCCATTTGACGTTTGGACAATTGGTCCAAAAATATCTCGTTTCCTTAACGAGTTTAGCTCTGCTTGGATAGCATCTTGCCATTTTTGCCAATCAGGTCTTTTTTTTTACATTCGTCACTGATCGTGTTCGGATCATCATCATTTTCACATATTTCAAAGGACACATTGAAAGCAAATATATCATCAGGAACAATTTTATTTCGATCCCAAATCTTACCAGAGTTAAATAATTTATTGAGATCTCATTACTTTCATCTTTTTCAAGAGGAAGTTGTTCCACATCCAGAATCAACTTGTTTTGACAAACCCTTATCAAAGGATTCTTGTGCTTTCTCAGGAGTATTTTGATTTGTATTTATTTTTACTCTCGTTTTCCTCTTTCGAGGAATTGTATCCTTTGAACCAACCGGTCTGCTACGCTTTAAGCGTTTAGTTGGTTCTTGTGCATTTTGTTGCACAGAGACATCTTTTGATATATGAACCTTTTAATGCAGCTGGAACATACAATTTTGTCACTCTTTAATATTAGTAATTGCATCAAGTAATTATTTCATAATTTGCTGCTAATGAATGATCTTTTGAACTTCAAGTTCATATTAATTTATACATTGATCATAATGCTAACAAATTTGATGCGTTACAAGTAATTTCACGCCATTCCTTTTGAATTGGCTTATATCTCCCCTAATGGTGGGAAAATTACATCATCAAAGTGACAATTAGCAAAACTTGCTATAAATAAATTCCCTATTCGGGGCCCAAGGCATTTTATAATATGATTAATGGAGAGTTTAATCAATATAAATCTCCGATTAATTTGCCTTGAGATAATCACCACCGGTGATAAAAAATGTGGTTCCAAAAGGATGCTCATCCGAATTTGCAATATTTTCACATTATTGATAATTCGGACAATAAAAAAATCCCTCCACATTATGAATGTCATTAGATCATTCGTTTTAATGTGTCTTACATATTCCGAAGCTAAATTTGGGAATTCGTTTCTCGATTAAATCATAATATATAGAGAAACTCTCTATTATTATTCGAGTAAATTTCTTTGGTGTAAAACACTAACAACATTATAACCATTGTACAGATATTGGTTTGAACATTAGTCTCAACTAAGTTCAAATTTGAGAAATATTCTCTTTTATAGTGTGCATGTAGCAAAATAAGCTAGACATGCATTCTTCGCCTTTATTTAGCTCATGATTTGAACACATCTCAATGTGTCAATTTTAATGAGCCATAAATTTCATAATTTTGCCTTTGATTGGCACGGTAAATGTCACCAAAATATTTGGGCATATATGACAATATATAATCAGTGTGACCTAATATAATGGTCTTTCATACGTGACAGCTTGTCACGATTTTGAGCATGCTCATTGTCGATAATTTCGCCCTTCTTGTTTCATGTGGTGCACCACTTTTATTCCACTTTGAGTGAAATTATTATTAAGACCTTTACCGAATCCCTTCACTTTTCCACGTCCATAATTATATAGTTGCAACCATGGTCATTTTATAAACGCAACATGTGCTTCATGAAGCTTGACCAATTGGACGGGAATGATATTATATAAATAATATCTCATTATTTTACTCAGCTACTATGAGACAGACAAGAAATCAATTCATAATATTTATTGAATTGACATGCGCGCTCGATATTTTGTTGCAATAATAAATCGAGGCGAGCCACGTGGCCTTTATTTGTCTCATCAGTTATATTTCTGCATAGCCTCAACATAGAGGTAATTGAAATTGCAGAATAATAAATGATATTTGACTGATATAAATTTTGTAGCGTGAGACCCAGCCGCTCGTTTTGAGCCTTTTGGAGCATCACCAATTTTGGTGTTTATATTCATAACTCCATAAGGTGAAAGGATAATATAAAGTGAAATATTCACTTTTCAAATCTCTATAGAGATATTCGGCGAATAAATATTAATGTTATGCACACAACATACATGTTTGATTGGTGTGTTTTCATGTTGGTTTTCAACTTTCGAGAAAATTGAGGACCAAACCAACCATAGATATTCATGGTTACCTTAAGAAATTGACAAACACAAATACATAAGAAACCATGAAATCAAAAATGATATTTTGTTACCTTCAAATCTTTGTTACCAAGACAATGACCTCCTTCCAAGTTTTGTCTCCTTAGAAGCTTTGTGTATCTTTGATTAGACCTCTTTATTAAGAGCAACATCGTGCTGATAACGTGTTGTAAACTAATTAAAGGCAAAGCTAGAAAGGTAAAGATAAAGAACTAGAAAGATAACAAGAGAAGAGATAGGGGAGAAATAGAGAGAACTTTCATTCCAATATATTGTATCATTACATAGGTGGAACCTCTTTATATAGGCCCTTAAAAGATCATAAGTTACAATTACATAATGGTGAAATGTGTAACCACTCACACATAATGGTGGAATGTGTAACCATTCATACATAATGATGGAATGTGTAACCACTCATACATAATAGTGGAATGTGTAACCACTCACACATAATGGTGGAATGCGTAAAGTTGTCAATCCACATTATTTACAACAGTTTTACCTTTTTTTAAAAAAAAAAAAAAAAGAAAGGGGCCACCCACGTCGCGAAAGCAGCACGTGGATGTTCCTCATTTGACAGATACATCGTCCACGTCACTGCAAAAACGCGGAGTTAGAAGCACAATCATTGTAGTGATCCAACGGTAGTTATAGAGTTTCCTTTTTCGAAAAAAAAGAAAAAAAAAAAGAGTTAGGCGAAAATATCTTTTTGAAAAATAATGTTTTTCTATGAGAGCAGTCAGCAGTGAGTGAGGGGGTTGAAGAGATTGAACATGGATGGACGGATGGATGGATCGATGGGGGCATCGAAGAAGATGTAACACGCAACAGCGCACGACGCTTTGACTCAGCCACCACAACTACCACGAACAATTAGGATCTTCACCTCCTCTACTGATTGATTTTGAGATCCAATTCTCACGTCACGTTTTCTGTGCCTAATCAAACCAATTATTATTCCCCAAACAGCGCCTTCGTTCGATCGTTCGATCGTTCGTCCGTTCGAGCTCAGTTGTGGCCATGGAGGGTTGAAGAGATTGGGATTTCATTTCTTCTACTTTTTTGTTTGTTTGGGAAGGAAGCACGGCTGAAGAGGGAAGAGGAAGAGGAAGAATGGAGAGTTATTTGAATGAGAACTTCGGTGGGGTGTTGGCGAAGAACTCATCAGAGGAAGCGCTTCAGCGATGGAGAAAGTTGTGTGGGTTCGTCAAGAACCCCAAGAGGAGGTTCCGCTTCACTGCCAACCTCTCCAAGCGCTACGAGGCCGAGGCCATGCGCCGCTCCAATCAGGTCTCCCTCTTCCCTCATTTTCAGAGATTAGGTCTTCTTTTCATTGCAATTTGCAACTCTTTTAGATGCTGTTTGCAGTGAATCAATCGATCCGCTGTATCGGAAATGATTTATTTTTCATCACAGCTCTGATCTATGATTAGGAGTGCAATTGCCATCTTTAATTACTGGATCAGATAGTCCAAAGATGATCTGTTCATTCGTATTCTTGACGCCTATTTTCGACACGACAAATTCTCCCTGAGATTCAAAGCGTTTCATAACGGGCAGCAACAATGGAATGGAAAGAGGATACAGATTTAACTTATGTCACACTTAAACATTACTCTTGAAGCAACTTCAATCACAGTGGTGTTTTTGTATTTGCTTAAGAATACTGTATGAAATAAAGTTTTTAGGTCTTCTATTTGTTGGAAAGTTTTGTTATTCGTTTTGTGGTTCTAGTACTTCTGTATATTATCATGAGTTTCAACGTTATAGAGAGCAGTCAATGATTGTCAAACTGTTTCAATTTCGGAAAAAAAGCCAAATTAACGACAGTTTTGCACAAATAGGATTAGCAAATCAATGTACTTGATTCTCTGTCTGGTGTATTGAGTCATGAATGATTAATGAAATTTTAGTTTCTCTTAAAAAAAAATACTGTATGAAATAAGTTCTTTAAAAGGGGACTACTTCGCTTTTGGACAAAAAAAAAATCTAATTTAAGCAGTACTTGCTATCTCAAGTGTGAGGTGAAATTTTATTATCAGCATATTGCATTTTATAATGTAAACGTTCCTCTTACATTGGGTGGAAAATCATGGGACTGATTGTTCATGCTTTCATTAGTGTCTGACTTTTACTTGGCGTCTCTTGTAGGAAAAGCTGAGAGTTGCTGTTTTGGTTTCAAAAGCTGCCCTTCAGTTTATACATGGTAACAATCTTCCTGAAGTCAATCGACGTTATGTTTGATGTGCAATGCTTCTTTGTTTTGACTAACTCGAGAATGCTCAGGTATAACTGTGTCGAGTGAATATCATATTCCTGAGGAAGTAAAAGCAGCTGGGTTTCAGATTGATGCAGAGGAGTTAGGATCTATTGTAGAAGGGCATAGTATACAGAAGCTGAAAGAGCATGGCGGAGTAGAGGGCATAGCTAATAAGCTATTAACATCTACCACTAATGGGCTCGGCAGTGATAAACATTTACTGAATCACAGGCAAGAGATTTTTGGAATAAATAAATTCACTGAAAGCCAAGTGCGAAGTTTCTGGATATATGTGTGGGAGGCCCTTCAGGACATGACACTCATGATTCTAGGAGTGTGCGCTTTTGTGTCTCTAATTGTCGGTATAATTATGGAAGGATGGCCAAAAGGGGCACATGATGGTCTTGGAATTGTTGCCAGTATACTCTTGGTTGTATTTGTAACTGCCACAAGTGATTACCGACAGTCACTGCAGTTCAAAGATTTGGACAAGGAGAAGAAGAAAATTTCCATTCAGGTTACAAGAAATGGATTTCGGCAGAAGATGTCAATATATGATCTTCTTCCGGGGGACGTAGTGCATCTTGCAATAGGAGACCAAGTACCAGCAGATGGGTTGTTTATTTCTGGATTTTCTCTGTTAATAAATGAATCTAGTTTGACAGGAGAAGCTGAGCCTGTTATGGTTACCTCTCAGAACCCTTTCTTATTATCTGGAACCAAAGTGCAAGATGGGTCTTGTAAGATGCTGGTGACAACAGTTGGTATGAGAACCCAATGGGGTAAGCTGTTGGCGACCCTCAGTGAAGGAGGAGATGATGAAACTCCTTTGCAGGTCAAATTGAATGGAGTTGCAACTATTATTGGAAAGATTGGCCTATTCTTTGCTGTAGTGACGTTTGCAGTGTTGGTTCAGAGCCTATTCAGTCGTAAATTTCGTGAGGGAACCTACTGGAGTTGGTCTGGAGAAGAGATGCTTGAAATGCTGGAATATTTTGCTGTTGCAGTAACAATTGTTGTGGTTGCTGTCCCAGAGGGTCTACCTTTGGCTGTGACTTTGAGCCTTGCCTTTGCCATGAAGAAAATGATGAATGACAAAGCGCTTGTTCGTCATCTTGCTGCTTGTGAGACAATGGGATCTTCTACGAGCATATGCAGTGACAAGACTGGGACACTGACCACAAACCACATGGTTGTGGTAAAAGCATACATTTGTGGGAATGTGAAGGAGGTGAAAAGTTCCAAAGAGGCTCCTGGTTCACTCTCTGAGATTCCCAGATCATCTGTGAAAATGCTTCTTCAGTCAATATTTAATAACACTGGGGGAGAAATAGTGATCAACAAAGATGGCAAACTTGAGATCTTAGGAACACCAACGGAGACTGCACTTCTGGAATTTGGTTTAACACTTGGTGGAGACTTTAAGGCTGAAAGGAAAGCCTCAAAACTCGTAAAAGTTGAGCCATTCAATTCTGAGAAGAAGAGAATGGGAGTGGTACTTGAGCTTCCTGAAGGAGGCTTTCGAGCCCATACTAAAGGTGCATCAGAAATAATTTTGTCTGCTTGTGACAAATTTATAGATCCTAACGGTGATGTTGTTCCCTTTGACGAAACATCCCTCAACAGTTTTAAGTATACAATTGATCAGTTTGCTGGTGAAGCTCTTCGTACTCTATGCCTTGCTTGCATGGAAATGGGGAATGAATTTTCTGATAAGGATTCAATTCCAGTTAAAGGGTTGACCTGTCTAGGAATAGTGGGGATAAAAGACCCAGTACGCCCGGGTGTCAAGGAGTCAGTTTCAGTTTGTAGGTCAGCTGGCATTACTGTGAGAATGGTTACTGGAGACAACATAAATACTGCAAAGGCAATTGCAAGGGAATGTGGAATTCTTACCGATGGGGGCATAGCCATTGAAGGTCCAGAATTTCGGGAGAAGAGTTTGGAAGAGTTGAAAGAAATTATTCCCAAAATTCAGGTAATTTTGAAAGGAAAATGATAATCTAACACACTCTCAACGCACACTTTGGGCGCACACCCTTGTCTTTTAGCCGTTTATGGTGTTTTGTCAGACGTAAGAGCCATAAATGGCTAAAAGACAAGGGTGTGCACCCAAAGTATGCGTTGAAAGTGGGTCATTTTATCATTTTCCATTTTGAAATTTCCTACTTGCGCGGTGAAGCAAATTGGTTCTTAAATGTAATGATATTTGTCATCCATTCCAGGTAATGGCAAGATCCTCTCCACTGGACAAGCATACCTTGGTGAGACATTTGAAAGGCATGTTTGATGAAGTAGTTGCTGTGACTGGTGACGGTACAAACGATGCTCCAGCTCTCCATGAGGCAGATATTGGACTTGCAATGGGCATTGCTGGAACTGAGGTGATTATCTTTTTGTCACTAATGCTTTTGGGGTGGTTTCACAAGTCTTTTGATTAAAAGAAATTCTTTGCATGCCCAAAAGGAAGAGTTATGTCATTTTGTTAAAGTAAAATAAGCACCTTAACTTGTGTCAGTATCATGCAAGTCAGATGTGATAACTTCAGACTTCCTAGATTTGTTTGTAGGTGTAACCATTTAGGATGAAGTTCTTGGGATGATGTTAACGCGACAAGGTTAAAGAAGATGATTCTCTACCTGACTGAACCAACTGTATTTTTGTACCAAAAAAAGAAGGAAATCAACTGTATTATGATAGTGAAGTAAAACTATAAATTATTATTATTATTATTATTATTTTTAAAGTAAAACAGAAATTTTGTTAATCATCTATAGCTCAATATATTCAATAGAACAAGACCAGACAGAACCAATCACCCTAATAAAGATGCATAATACGTTGTTTCTCTAATCGTAATTGTTCAAAGAACATCCAACTACCATAGATTGGGATTTAAGTGATAAGATCTTGGATGCATAGGTGTTTATGTAATTCAATCATACTTTAATCAATATTAGCTGTAAGGGTTTGAGAAACGTAGATGCAATGTTGAAGAATGGAATTTGCAAGAAGTAATTGGTAATTCCATTATATTGATTCGTACATATATTTCTACAGATTTCTTATATGGTTCATGTCGTGTTTTCTATGTCTGGGCTTCCTATCATTCCTTTCATTTATTAGACTGGCTTTGAACTGTTTCCCTTTGATAATGTGAAATAATGTTATTCTACCCAAATTGGCAGGTGGCTAAAGAGAGTGCCGATGTCATAATTCTGGATGACAATTTCTCCACCATAGTTACTGTGGCGAAATGGGGGCGCTCTGTTTATATAAACATTCAAAAATTTGTGCAGTTTCAGCTGACAGTTAATGTGGTTGCGCTAATTGTTAACTTTTCTTCAGCATGCTTAACTGGTAAAGGAGACCAATAAACTATTTTCTCTTTGTTTCTCCCATCATTTGTGGCTTTGGAGCACTTCTCCTTTCTCATATCTTTTATTCTTTTTTTTTAATATGAAATTAATGATTTTGTGTTTACCATGGAAAAAAAAAGAAAGAAATAGAGTTTCATTTGTACTTATGAGATGTGCTAGCTAAATAATTAATCTGATTCATTTATTGCAATTTTCTTTCTTTTTGACTTTGGCTGATGTAACATTCTTCAGGAAATGCTCCCCTTACTGCCGTCCAACTTTTGTGGGTGAACATGATCATGGATACCCTTGGAGCCCTTGCCCTGGCAACCGAACCTCCAAATGATGAGTTAATGAAACGGACTCCGGTTGGAAGGAAAGGAAACTTTATCAGTAATGTCATGTGGAGGAATATTTTGGGGCAGTCTCTTTATCAGTTCGCTATAATATGGTTTCTTCAGACTTCTGGAAAAGCGCTATTCCGTCTTAAAGGCTCTGATTCCAATCTGATTCTTAACACGTTGATATTTAACTCTTTCGTTTTTTGTCAGGTATTCCTATGTCTCCATCTTTACTCATTCTTTTGCATCAATTCATTTTCTTCAACTTGAAAAGTGAACGTAGATCAACTCGGTAACAATGCAAGTGTAAACTTCATTCTCTTCGTGTTCTGCAGGTTTTTAATGAGATAAGCTCTAGGGAGATGGAGAAGATAGATGTTTTCGAGGGCATACTAAAGAATTACGTGTTTGTGGCTGTGCTCAGTTGCACTGTCCTTTTCCAAATTATAATCATCGAGTTCCTCGGTACATTTGCCAACACGACCCCGCTTACACTAGGACAATGGTTCTTTAGCATTTTCATTGGATTCCTAGGCATGCCCATTGCTGCTGCAGTCAAGATGATCCCAGTTGGATCTACATAATATTTGAATCGCAGACTATAAATTTTGCTGTTCTCAAATTTTTCTCTGCAGAGTCGCCCTTCCAAAGTGACATTCACAATGAGGGTAGTTTCTTAAAGAAATGCAGAATGCTTAACAAAGCTGCAGTGGTTTCTTTTTGTTGCTTTGAGTGCTTTAAAGTCCTGTAAGCATCTTTTAATTTATTGAAGGGCCATGCTCGCGATGTAGAAATCGTCAACTTTCCTAGCTGTGTTAGGTGGGGCGGAACAGGTTCTTTCCTCTCTTTTTTGTAGCTGTTCTGCCAATTGAAGTTGCAAATTTGATTATATTCACAATGATGACAGGTCTCGCGTTCTTTTCAGATGGTTGGTATTTATCAATGAAGGTGCCAAATTTTTGGTGTGAAAAAAGCTCTCTTTCCCTCTCTTTCTATTGCTCAGTTAATTCTGTGATTTGAGTGACCTTTTTTGTACTACTTGGTAGCTTCAAACGGGGTCCTGTGATGTTTAACAAAATTCAGAAATCAACTCTCCTTAGTGGGTGGAAACTGAAGATGCCTAGATCCATGCTTGATGGGAAAACAGGCACTAGATGACAGCATAAACATAGTTGCATAGAAAATCATATATCCACCTTGCAAGATGCATAATGTTTTTTGATAATACAGCATAACTAAAGTTCTATACACTGGGGAGCTAGTTTCCCAAACACATCTCCAGGTTTCTATCTGAACCAGATTTTTTTACATTAGTTAAAAAGGAAGTTACTTTGTGGACGGAGCTATGCCTCTTCCATCGAGCCTGAACCATGCCCACCTATGTCAGTCATGCAAGCAGAATGAAGCATTGTCTTAGCTTTCTCTAACGCATTCCTTGCATCCTCACTGAGTTCTAACTCTTGGAGACTCTTCTCAAGTTGAGGGTAAAGCTGTTGCAGAGAAGCCAACATCAATTCAAGATTATCCCACTCTTGGTGTTCGTGTCCAACCAACTTTACACAGATTAAGTGAACTAGTCCCAGTACCAAACCATAGTATTCCTTCAAAAGTAAAACAGCGGCACCAGTGGAAAAAATGGCTCCAATAGAATCCATTACCTTAGTGTTCCTTCCAGAAAACAGAACTATCATCTTCACAACTTTCTTGAAAACAGAAAATGTGTCCGGTTCAGGCACACTATCAGCATTCTCGTCTATGTTGGCATTACTCAGTTCAATGAGCTCAAGGTTTCCCAGTACTTTGAGCCAAGGAAGGGAACAATGGTTATCTTGATCGTTCCAGCGAGCCTCATCACTCTCTAGTGTGGTTACGGTGAATATATTCTGGCCACACAATGCTAGGATTAGATCTGGCACCCATTGCTTTGCTGCAGGAATTAAGCAAGCTGCGTGCTTTGAACCCAAGTAAGATTCTATTGACATGATCAGATTGATCAAATTGTTTGCTAAATTTGAGGCTTCTTCCAGTAGGAGGGAAGAAATGTTGGAACTTTTCAGGACTACATTCGCTAATTTGGCACCGTAGGTGAAACAGCTCTTAAGGCAAACAAGCATATCCTTCAGAATATCTTCCTTGGATTCAACTATGTCAAGTGAATACTTTTTCAGAGTTGAGATGACGACTAAGATGCAAGTTGACACAAATTGTAAGGATCTCTCTTGGTTTTGAGAAACGTTGCAAATTGTGGTGGCATCAACAATAAACTTGAGAACTGCGGTAACCATTTTGACCAAATTCAATGTCTTTTCACCATTTGTGAAGCTGGAACCTGCAATCAGTAAAACAGCATTGAGCTAATACTTGTATGAAAATATAAGAAGAGATAGCAATTGAAATATTTAAGGGAAGAAAACAAATCATAAAATAGGGTGAAAATAGGAGACTGCATGAAAATGCACCATTGTTGTTTTTCAATCAAAATCACAGTAAATTACCGTCGTCAACCGAACTGTCTCCATCTAATTGGCCTTTCCTTTGTCCATTAATTTGGTCCTGGAGTTCGGTCTTCCTATCTTGCTTACTTTTGGAAGGTAAATTACTGGACTTCCTGCACTCTTCGGCAGGGAAGTTGCCAAATAAGTTTTCAATGCAACCAAAAAGATGATTCATCACATAATCCAACGCCATTTCCTGAAAATCACATATAAATAATTAGTTTAGGTACAATAACAAGTTCAAGTCTATAGGATAACAATGAACAACAGCATGAAGCATATACTCCTAAAGCATGCAAGAATTGAGACAAGCAGCTCAAGCTGAAAAGAACGAAGTGACACTAGAGAGATGATTAAGTGGCATACTGGCATGACATTCAGCAATCCTACCATGAATTGGTGTAGGCCAACATTTACTTCCATAAACTAGTGGTTGTTCAATGTCATTAACATCTCAAGCATAAGGCTAAGAGAAATTACAAAATGAAAATAGAATTTTTCTTACTCTAACTGGCAATCTTGTGGACTTAGATGCGTCATTCTTGTCATTAGAGCCGTCATTTGTTCCTGTTAAGTTCATGTTTTGAAGTTTCACATGTAAAGAGAGAGCTGTATAAGCCAAAACTGGTGACACATCCATGTATTGAGAAGACGTGCATAAATTAATACTAGATTCAGAAATGATCTTTAATGCAGAGAATACTTGTTCGAGAATTGGAGACTTTAAGATAGCATCCCGACCATTTAAAGATGACAGCAAGTCTTTTATCTGCCATGACGTCCCAGCGGCTAGCAAATAGAGATGCTGAAAATTAGCATTGACATTGTCTCTGACAGATTTATTGCCTTTAACCTTCTTTGATTTTGTAGGATGTTTCACTGATGAATTTTCTTTCTTCCGTTTCAAACAGCGCCCACTCTGATGGGGCATCTCAAGTCCAAATCTCAAGCAGCAGTGAGATGCAGCCATCTGAAGAATGTCTAATAAAGCTGCAAGCATTTCATCAAATCTACCAGTTGACATCATTAAATTGTGAGCTGACCTAACTTCTGCTTGCCTTTCAAAGTTGTTGTGTAAACCATTACAGTTCTTGATAAGAGCCATACATTCTCGAGTGAGAGTAATAGCAATCCCATTATCTGGAGAGACAATAGAAGCTATGTCCAATACAGTAGCTTGAGCATGCTTAGTGACAGCTGCAGCAAACAACTGCTTCAACTTTTGTCCTGAAAACAAAAGCATAAGCTCACCCTTGCAAGTTTTCTCACTGACTAGACTCTTGCAAAGGTTGGCAGCAGCATCTATGATACCCTCTATTACACCAGAAACCAGATCATTAGGTGAGGTGACTAAATTTACTAGGGCCTTCACTAGTTCCATAATAGACTTCGCAGATGAACCTTCAGCTAAAGCAAACTCGCAAAACCGCGCTCCAGCATTGGGAGATCTTTTGATAAGCGTGATGCAGCGATTACATGCCTCTTTTATAGTAATTTTCGAAGGAAAGTATGATGGTATAAGCAATTGTGCAATTTTCCTAGCAACCGATGGTTGATCATTTGCAAGGGAAGACAATAAAGCATCTATATCGACCACCTACAAGTACCAACAAATTGCCAAAATATGAAAAGTATAGAAGATAATAGACATCAAAAACTTCAAGTGTTCCATATATAAAAAGTGAGTCCTGATGGATCAGGATGAAAGGCCATACAAGAAAACCAGTTCCAAGTTCAGAAATAAATCAGTACCTTGTGAAACTGAAAAGTCCGAATATCCCTTAGAGCAAGAAGAAGATCTGAAATAGCCATGCGAACGGCAAGAACAGGATCTAAGAAAAGGTCGCCCAACCTTGGCAACAGAACTTTTAATATCTCATGAGTTTGGGGATTTCCAAGCATATGTATAATGCCATTTATTGTGGAAAGCCTGACCTCACTGGCAACATCATGTGAAATGTCACCAACTATGTTGGCAATAGTCTTTGTAATGGCTGAAGAAGGAATAATTTCCCAAAACAAATGAAGAATACGACAGGAACCTTCAACAGCAACAACTCTCACACCAGGGCATTCGTCATGAAGCAATCTTTCCAACAGAAAGAATTGTTTATCAAGCACGGCATCTTTATCTTCTTTTGTAGCACCTGGATCTTCAAGAGGAAATAAGTCTAAGAGTAAATGCAATGCATTTTGTCGAACATTAGAATTTGTCACCTGGGAAGGGAAACAAAGAACTTGATCAGGGTGGTTCGTTACAATGAGTGAGCAGCAATCTACAAATCATGTAATAATATAAATCTAATCAACACGATCTCTTAAATTGCAAAACTATTTTTACCTCAAAAACCAGTCGTACATCATTTACGTGCACAAGGAAAAAGAAAGTTATATAAAGAAATCCAAATAGACCATTAAAGCATGAAGTTGCATCAGTGATGAGACAAGGAACCGAAAAAAAAGTAATGTACATGTAAAAATAAGAGGGACTAATACTATAACTAAGAATCAAGATTATTTTTTTAAGTGTCCCGAGCATTCAGTTGAATTTTAATTTCTATCCTTTGATGACAACGAAATTAATAACAGAAAAAAATTGAAAGCAGACAGGATTAAAAATTTAGAAGGGTAATGGCCATAAAATGTCAAAATAACTTTTAGGATGGTATAAGTTCAATAAATTAAGGATTGCGAGGTGCCGAGGCAATGCTTAAGCAATTTAACCACGTAAGGGTGAGGTAAAAGTTATGTATTAATAAATTCGTATCCATGAGGTTATATATTCAAAATGTTAATCATACTTTCTGAAAATGAGTGGACAAAAAGAGCCACTTTCCTGTCTGAATGAGACAGTAAGGTTCTATATTATGTTACATTTATATATAGGTAAACAGGAGGCCCTTCGCCTGCCTAGACAAGCGCACAGGTATTGTGGACAGAAAATAACCATACTAGAGAACCAATAAGAACTCATCCTAATTACAGAATCTCGTACGAGATTTCACATCCAATAATCATAATTCCTCAAGGTGTCCCATCTGGAATATCGCATGCAATCTTGACCCAATAAAACTAATGCAAGGATGGCATATAAAAGTTTTCAGGGAATAATTAGCCTCCAGTAGTCATGTCATGCAAATCAACAAAAGAAATGTTAATATAACAAATCCCAAATGAAAACGCATAGTGCATCTTGTGTTACTAAGCACACACGCAAGTTGCAGACAACAGCTCCCAAAGACCTAATTTCGAAGTGCATCATGTAAATGAACAAGAACAGCGCTAGGGTCAAATATATGCCCCGGCAATGAACTGCCTGCAATATATGCAAGGATGCATTGTTGAAGAGTCCGGCTTTGGTAATCAGGTAATAAAGCCCTCTTCAATTGAAGAAAGCATCTTTTAAAATTTTACTATACTTTTTTCATATTTCCTATGCGAGAAAATATGCTAGATAAATTAAATATATGAATAAGTGAATGGTACCTGCAGGGAACGAAATATAATGGGCTCACTGAGACGAAAAAGAAGCTTCTCAACACCATCAGTGGTTCGTTGATTGATAAACCCACCAATAATCCTCCTTATAGCGGCAGCCAAAGATGGAGAACTCGCATGAATCGCCCCTTCAACCAAATTCTGCAAGAACACATTCTCTAATTCATTCTTCGACGATCCTTCCACAACTTTCCAACCACGAAAAACAATATCTGCATACGCTTCCAGCGCCGACTTCCTTCCTAATGGAATCTGCGACCGAATTATAGCCAAAGCTTCCATCATAAACTGCTTGCTCAATCCAAACAAGTACGCTATGAACCGCCTACCCTCCTCCGTCTTATAATACAATGGCGTAACGATACAACGAACTAAAAGAAGCTTCAAATCTTCAATACTCTCATCATCAAAATCTAATAAAGAAAACGCCTCACGCAGCGCATAAACCCTATGCGCATCGACCTTCTTCAACAAGGTCAATGATCTGGACACCAAAAATGGGAGAGACTGTGAAATTAGAGTTTCTCTCCCAGTCAACTGCCCCTTCCACCACTCTTCGCATAAATTAGCGATCGCAGACTGCAAATCATGACTCGACTCGAACACGATTAGACTATCATGCAATGCTTGAACAATCGGCAACAGATCCGAATCCAAGAAGGCTTTTTTCGGATGAGAAACGCATAGAGACAACACATAAGCGTAAATCTCAAGACTTTGCACTAAAAATTGCTTCTTTGCATTACCTTTCGATCCAGACTCATCTTCTCCACCGGAACCCTCTGCGTTCTTCCTTCTCCGGCTCGATCTCAGAATCTGCTTCTTCGGAGGCGAAAACGGCGAAGCTGCCGCCGCGGCGGTAGCGGTCGAGGGGTCGGTGTTCGATTCGAGCATCCGCTTGAATGAATCGATGGAGCGAGATATGGAGGCATGGAGAGCGAGAGGGAGAGATGCAGAGAGATTCGAGGAAGGATCGATTCGGCAGATGAGGGTTTTGAGAGAGGGTTTGAGGGGTTTGAGATCGAATTTGCTGGCGTGTGAGAGGAAATCTTCGGCGGAGTTCTGTAGAGACGAAGAGAGTTCCTTCTCCATTAGAGGATTCTGCGCGATTGCTTTGAAGAATTTGATGATGAGATGAGATTATGCAAAGACCGCCATTTTCATTGTTTGAAAGTTGAAGCTCTGGCGCTCTACAGAAGGAAGTTAGCCTGATTGACAAAATTACCCTCTATAATGCGTTTAATTACAGGATAGGAGGATTTTTTTTTCATTACTTTTTTATAAATGAGAACCTCCGCCTCTCTCTAATATTGTCTTTTTACAAATGATGTCTGGAGATAATTTGGTTTTTTTTTTTTTACTTGGGACCTAGTAGATTTGAACTAATCTAGGCTCGAGTCAAGTCGATTAACAAAAGAGTAAAGTCTTCTCAGTAAAAATAACTGTGTCCTCACTTGTAAGCCTAAAAAAGGAAAAGTGATCCAAGTGCTTAACTACTTGAATAAACAACAAAAAATTGAGTCTAGAACCTTATTAATTTTTGTCAAAAATAGCACTCAACCTTTAACAGTTATTCTGATGCATCCAAGCTCCTAGTTTTTCCCCTTCATCCAAGCTCCCCATCAAAAGATTTAGGGTTGCAAGGGACATACAAAACAAATCATATCAATATGTACACGGAAGAAAAAATTGATTAGAAGTACGTTTGCACTGCAGAGCTCAAGGCCTTCTTTGTTGTATCTCACTCTATATATTTCACTAGCTATGAACCAATGAACAGAAAATTAGAAAGCCCAAATTGATACACGAATCACGAAAGTGCTCCGCGATGTCCAGAACTAGAAGAACCATCAAATGCGAGTCTTCTCCTCTTAGTTTCACGATCACTGTTATTGGAAGAACAATCAAGTGATGCTTTAGATTGTAGCATTATAGTGTAGCATGCAACCACTTGGTCCTGAAAAATAGTACCAATAACCCAAGTTGAGAACACACAAACATTAATTGAAAAACTCACTAAACAAGACCAACAATTCCGCCTCGTTAATGAGCTTGATCTCGTAATTGAAATTGGGTGATACTACGTGAGATAGGCGCCGACGGGCACCTTTTTCGACCTTAGCAGCGATCGATAAACAAGCAATCCACAGTAATTCGGCCACCCTCAGCAATTCCATCCCCCGTGATTGCTTGATTGCTCTTACATCAATGACATCCAAATTCGACAAGAACGGGTCGCCGTAAAGTGCCGCCAATGACGCCGTTTGGCAGCCAAAACCAAACATACTTGATTCTGAAATCAAGAAAAAACTTCAGTGATCCATTGGACAGCATCGGAGTGGGCGCTATTCAACCAAGAAGCAATCACCTTGAGTGATGAAGGTGGGGTGGTCCTTGATCAGTTTCTTTGGCCACCAAAGTTTTGATGTACTCAATCGTTTTTTGAATGGGATGGGTTGTGAAAGGTTGAACAAAGAGTTACTGTTTTCGAGATTATCGTTGTGGTGTCGTCCGGAGAAAATAAGGTCTCTTGACAGAGAAGGTTAGGAGTGTGTACACAGAGAAGGGGAGGAGCGCAAGGAGGGTTAAATTCATCCATTGACACAAAGATTACACAGAAAAGTTTAAACTTATATGGTTTCTATTGAAATCTTTATAATGCTATTTTTTCTTGGTTTGACTATGTATACACTTAAATAGTGTATTTAGATTTTTCTTTGTGTAATATTTCCAAACCAAGATATACATGACTTTTTAAGTGATCTACAAAATATATATTATTGATTGATAGGATTTGACTTTATGTTATATAAGTGTTATATTCTTGAGCAAGATATGTAATTTGTGTCTGTTATAGATAGAAATCTTTTAAAAGAATATGTTGAGAATAAAAAATTAGGAAACTCATTTCCATATGTCATGAAATTGACAACCATATTATTTTATTGAAATTTAGTTGCTATTCAAATAAAGATTTACACCAATGCGTCTGTGATTTATTGGATGTATATTATAAGATAGATCTTGATATAATCAAGTAAAATAAATAAATTATTTTAAACATCCTCACCATATATAGCACATTAAACTTGATTGTCCAAATAATTCTGCTATTTTTTTGAAAACAACTAATTCAGCTATTGATGCTCTTATTCTGTTAACATTTATAATATCTTAATAAAATAAATAATAGATTGTGACGTTTTAAGTATGAATTGGAATCGCATATATATGTTCTTGATTCATGGGTTGATTAATTTGGATCAGTTACAATATGAAAAATTTTTTTGGTCTAATCAGTTACAATATTCATGTATGGTTGGCTAGATAAATTAGATTTAATTGTTTAGTCATTACTAGTTTAGACCCGGACATTGTCCTGAAATACTATAAATATATATTTACTTTTTTATAAATTAAAATTGTTTAAAAATTAAATATAAAATATATGACAAATAATGTAATAAAGTTGTTATTTTGTAAAAAAATAAGAAAAACAAAAACAAAAAGTGAAAATAATGTACTTACACTATTAATTTCAAATCTATCTAAAGTTGACGTGTGTCATCATGTACATAACTTTTTTTTTATTTATTTTTATTTCCACGTACATAGCTTTGTTACAGATATATAGATTCTAGAAATTTATAGTGATAACCGTTGCATTAAAATCTTTAAGATTTATTTTTAAACTTTGTGCAACTGTTTATAGAAACTTAAATTAAAATATATATACCCATTACCGCCACAAATTACATAACTTGGTCAAGAATATAACACTTATATAATATAGGGAGCAGCTTAGGTACAATATTTTGCGTACAGTCTTTTATAGTCTTTTTCCTTGACCTTTTTACCCTCTTCTCTTTCGAAATCGTGTTTCACACCATTTCCCTAGTTTTTTTCAAGTATTTGCATCCCTTAAAGATATCAACCCCAATAAGGCAAGATCGACCACCCATTTCGATTTTTTCTCCTCGTTATCTTGAAGTAAGTGTCAATTCTTCCACAAAATCTAATTTTTTATGATTACTTTGATAGGTTTTTTTCTTGATGTTATAATCGACTGCCCCAATCTTTCTCTACATTCCGAAAAAAAAAAGGATCATTTTCTATCTCGATGTCGTGGAAGAGCATAGAAAACAAATGCAATAGAAAATATGTCTTTGAATGGATTTTGCCATTTTGATCTCTTTGTACTACATTGCAATCACAGAGAAATGCATATAACTCATCCCTGTGAAATCACCGGTCATAAATAAAATGATAGGCCAAAATAATCCTAATAATAATGATAATAATAATTTGGATGATGATTCAGAGCACTCTGCTATGTCTTCTTTCTCTCCCCTTTTTGAGTGACGCGTGGAGTGTCACATCGACTACTGTAGAAGACTGTACAACAAAGTACTGTATCTAAACCGCTCCCATATAACATAAAGTCAACTTCTATCAATCAATAATATATAGGCTTAATTGGTTAAAATAGCTTAACCTTTTACAATTTTTATTATTATATCATAACCTTTTTTAATTTGTTATTATATCCTCACCTTTCTACATTGAAAAAATTGTATCTTAAGTCATTTTTTTACTCCAAATTTGATGACGTGACACCTAAATAATAACTTTAAAAACCACCTCATCATCTATAATTATGAAAATTATTACTTAATTTATTTTTTAAGCTCATTAATTAAATGTTACCTCATCAAATTTAAAGTTAAAAAGTGTAGTAGGATAGAAATTTATCAATGTAGAAAGGTTATAATATAATAACAAATTCAAAAAGGTTATGATATAATCACAAAAGTTGTAAGAGGTTATGATATTTTAACCAATTTTGCCTAATATATATTTTGTTTTCATCCAAGAAATAATATATATTTTGTAGATAACTTAAAAAGTCATGTATATCTTGGTTTGGAAAGATTGCACAAAGAAAAATCTAAATAGTTTACACTAGACCTGATCATTTGCTTAGGAACCCGCCTGGCCCGCACAAGCCAGTGAACAAATAACCAAGCTTTCAAAGAAAGCTCGGCATGAGCCCAAGCCCAATAAGGCCCGCTTTTAAATGGGTTGGGCTTGTGCCACATTAAAAAGCTCAAGATCAGCCCGAATATAAGTTTGTAATTAAGATATTCTAAAATAATAAGTGTTGTAGGAAATGTTTGAATCTATGACCTTATTTTTTAGATTTTTTAATTTTAAAATATTTATTCATAGGTTTAATGGGCCGGGTCTAGGCTTTGCATTTTCCACATGGGCCGGACTTGGGTCTATGTATAGGCTCGTATATATATAGTGGGTCGGGTTTGGGCTAAGGTTCTTAGGTCCTGGTCCGACCCAAACCCGACCCATGAACAGATCTAGTTTACACGATTTAAGTGTTTACGTAGACCAGTTCAACAGGCGGACCTGTGCCGGGTTTAGATGGGTTTTTTTTTCAAGGCCCTGTTTAGGCCCGAATTTAAATGTGGCAGGTCAATAAATGTAGGTTGCTTATATTTTCATAAACTAAATATATTTTAATAATTATTGAAAATAATAGCAAGGAGGTGGTGGAGTAGTGGTTAGAACTTTCCTTGTACCCAGAGGTCGTGGGTTCAAAACCTCACAATCAACCTTTCTTTTTACATGAATATTTATAAAAATTGCACCAACTTTAACCGTGGGCCGGTCTCGGGCTAGGCCTGGGCCAAGTACCCAAACTCAAGCCCGCCCATTAGTTGGTCAGGCTTTCGAGGGCTCAGGCCAGGCTTATATAAGATTTTAAAACCCCAAGCCCGGCCCAAAGAGGACTAGCCCAGGCCGAGGAGCGACCCGTTGCACTGGTCTATGTGCACGTAGTCAAACCAAGAAAACATACCATTATAAAGATTTCGATAGAAACCATATAAGTTTAAACTTTTCTTTGTGTAATCTTTGTGTCTATGGACGAATTTAACCTCATCGTTCTCCTCCCCTTCTCTGTGCACACCCGTAGCCTTCTTTGTCAAGAGACCTTCTTTTCTTCCGACGACAACACTACCACGATAATCTCGAAAACATAAACTCTATGTTCAACCTTTCACAATCCATCCCATTTAAAAAACGATGAGTATATCAAAACTTTGGTGCCCAAAGAAACTGATTAGAGGATCACCCCACCTTCATCACCCAAGGAGATAACTTCGAGGTTGAGTAGCGTCCACTCCGACGTCGTCCAATGGATCACTGAAGTGGGTATTCATTTTTCTTGATTTAAAGTTCCATTCTTGATTTTAAATTCTTGATCTTAGGTGGCTAGGAAAGCCTGAGTGAGTGAAGGAAAATAAACTAATATGTCTTGTTAAATAAGTTAAACAAGGAATAATGACAATGTTGGTAAATAAACAAAACACACATAAGAGCATTTATGTAAGACACAAGAAATGACGGACTTAATGTAGACCTAAGGATTGTACTAGAACTAAAAAGGATCAAGATGAGATGTAGGGATTGGATTGATCATCCAAACCCTATCCCAAGTGCTCACTATATATAAACAACCTTATATGTTATAGCCGCTTTGGCTTGGACAACTAAAAAAGAAGTTAGAGGAGGAAAACCCGAAGGCTAATGTGGAGAATTGACGGTGGAGAAGGAACAACATCAAATCTACATAAACTAGGTAATGCTTTCAACTAGGATAAATATTATTTATAAATTATATTACTAAAAATGGATTACCTTTGGGTTAAACCAATTTAAATAAGTGTCTTAAAATTTTACATAATTTGATGTTTAAATTATTGAGTTGGACCACTTTGGTGATTAACACAACTTCATATTAAAAACAACAAATTATTATCATAATACTGATAATAATAATAATAATAATACATTTATTTAATTATTATTATTATTTAACAACACAAAATGCACTATTTGTAAAAGCTGGTGGGACAACCTCCAGGTTGGGGGGTAAGACAAAATTTACTTAACAACCAACCACCTCAAATGGGATAAACCATCTTCCTTTTAATGTTTAACTTTACCGGGGACATTAGTTACCCACTATCAACTCAAACTTATAACATATCATTATAGTGTTGATTAAAAAATAATAATTTGATTTAAGTTTCAAAAATTTATGGCGAACATTATGCTTCATTCTTTGAATTTCTTTTAGTAACCTAATTAAAAGAAATTAAAATGCTTTCATAATATAGAAACACAATGTTTAATTCTGTCTTAATTGTTTCTATATATACTGTCACTTAATTGTATAATAATGCAATGAGATGGTGCATAATTTATGGCATTAACAATGATTTATATCTCTATATAAAAGATTAAGAAAAGCATTGCACAGTGCATGAATCATGCCATATTTAATAAAAAACATAATAAATTAAAAAGCTAGAAACGTTTGAACGTGATTCATGGCAGAAAATAAAATAATAATAGTAGCATTTAATTAATTTACTATATGGCAGATGTAACTCAAATTTTTTTTTTTAAACAGTCACAAAATATCTTAAGCATCCATGAATATATACTTTGATTCTATGTTCATTCTTATTAGCTGTAATTAACGAAATAAAAAATAGAAAACATGTACTGGTCATAACAATAAGTTAATTGATTAAATGACTAAGCAGTTAAATCTAATATATGTAGTCAACTATATATGATATAACTAGATCTATTCATGGGCCGGGCCCGAGCCTAAGTAGCTTGGTCCAAGCCCAGCCTTCACCTATATATGTTCGGGCCTATATCTAGGCCTAAACCTGACTCATGCAAAAAATACAAAATACAAAATCCAAGCCCCCAACCCATCAAACCTACATTTTTAAAAATCTCTTCTGTAAACTTATAATAAAATGTAGTATTTTGTAGATTTTGTATATATTTATATTAACATGCAAATAAAACACAAAAGATAGATATAACATGTTGGTAAACAACAATCATCAATGTAGAGGGTCTTGACTCAACATATTTTTTTGAAAATATAAACATTAATTTAGAAGTGGGTCGGGCTTGGGACTTTATAAGTAACCCCAAGCCCGACCCAAATTAAATCGAGCTTAGGTGGGCTCGGGCCTAAGAAAACTTTTTCAAGCCCTACCCATTAATTACGGGCTTGGATGAGCCGGATGGGTACCAAAGCCCGTGAACAAGTCTACTTATAACTAAGCTATATATATATATATATATATATATATATATATATATATATATATATATATCTTCAAGATTCATGGGTTGATTTGGATCAATTACAAGCAGGCCCAGTTTTGTAGGGGGGCCTGGTGGGTTACCGCACCAGGCCCCCCATTTGAAGAAGGCCCCATTTTAGGCATAAAGTATAAAGGGTAGTTTTGTAATATTGTATTTTATGTTTTGAAGTAAAAAAAAAGAAATGTGTAGGTAACAAACACCGACATGGCGCACACAGTGTTGTTTCTAACAACACGTATCCTCTGTCTCTTGGTGGGTATCCTTTATTTCTCCAATGTCTTAATCTCGTCTCTCTAAATAACAATTAATAAGTAAGAAATAATCCCTAAGAAAAACAAAAAAATCTTGCAAAATTGAAAAAAAAAAAAAAAACTCTTAATGTTTCTTTCTCCCTCCTGGCTATTCATTATACTACATCTAGCCACAATATCTCTCATGTTCGTCCTTTCTTGGCTATTCTACCACATCTTTATTTTTTCTTTTTTATTTCATTATAGTATTTTTCTATTTCAACAAGTGTTTTTTTTTTTTCCTTAACTTCAAGTCGAACCCGCGACCTCCCTAATTTTTTTTGACAAGTGCTCACATAAGATGCTTTGACAACAAAATTTTATTATAGAGTGTATAGAATCCAAAAAGAATTTTTTAGTTTTGCACTAATACGCAACTATTGATTGTGTTTTTTTTTTTTGTTTTTTTTTGTGATTAGATTTCTTTACAATAAACCTTAATATTGTTTTAATATAAAGATGCTTCAAATAAGGTTCAATTTTTTTTTTTTTTTAAAATATCATTTAATTAAGCTAATATAAAAGAGCCTTAGTAATTAATCTTTTTTTAAGTGAAATAGAAATTTCATTAATCATTAATATGACCCGATACAAGACTAAATATGGAATCAATCGTCCTAATAAAAGTACATCGATTCGCTAAATCCTATTTGAACTTACTCAGTTGATTTTTATTTTGATGCTGTTACTTTTTTTTTAGTGAGGGTTTTTTCGTTATTAGCCCCACTTTTATTTCTATACTATTATTTATTTTTTTTTTGTCAATTTATGTCTTCTTTTTGTTACTACTTTTTTTAATTTTTATTTCACTAAAAATAAGTGTTATTCTTTTTATTGTCGACCTAAAATTCGAAAGGAGGAGGAAACGGTCTAAACACATCTTAATTATAGTTTGTTGATTTTAAGTTTAATGCATGTTGTTTATTTCTTAGTAAGTAACCTTCGATTAAAGTTAAATTAAAAATATTTATTTTTATATAAAAAGCTCCATTTTTAAGTTTCGCCCCAGGCCTAAAAAATGACAAGACCGGCCCTGATTACAAGTCATATATAGTTGACTACATAAATTAGATTTAATTGCTTAGTCATTTAATCTATTAATTTTTTTTTGATGTATAATCTATTAATTTATTGTTAGGACGAGAACATGTTTTGGGTTTTGGGTTTAGGGTTTAGGGTTATATATATATATATATATATATATATATATATATATATATATATATATATATATATATATAATCTCATAGACTTTGATATAATCAAGTAAATGATAAAAAAACATTATTTTAAGCATCTTGATATATATAGGGGAAATTCTACAATGGAGCCTAAATATATACTCATGCCACGAGAACCCCTCAAAATGTGTTGTGCATTAAATAACTTGTACATTTATTATTCATTGATTTATGGGTTGGGTTCAAATCCAATAATTGTAAATGAGGTTCCCATGCCATGGGTATTTTTGTGGTTCACATGTTAGTCTAAAGTGATGACATGTGGCGTGCGATGTGGCGTACTTTTTTTTTGACCTCAGTGGGAATCAAACCACGATCTTCAGAGGTCTTGCTTTTTTGACAAGTGATATATTTACCATCTCACGTGAGAGGCTTTGACGTGTGACTTGGCATACTTACTAATTTAATTTTTAGTTCCTATTTTCATTGCTTTTTTAATCTTACTATTCTATTCAAGTCAGTTATTTTAATGGCTATATTCTAATGTATTATTTTTTAATTCCTAATTTCCTTTATTTTTTTTAATTTTCTTATTCTATTCAAGTCCGTTATTTTAATAGCTATATTCTTATGTATATTAGCTATTATCTAATTCTAACTACAATTAGATTGAACTATTCGATTCTTATTGCAACATTACCCTAATTCTAACTACAATTAGATTGAACTATTCGATTCTTATTACAACATTAAATGTTGTGCAACCATACAATCAATTCCAATAGAATACCACACAACCGATTACAAAATACTATGTTTAGCTATTTTTTGTGTTTTTTAGCTCGTTTGTTTTTTCTTAATCATATTATTTTTCTATTATTATTATTATTATTATTTTTTATTTTTACTTTTTCTTCTTAAGATTAATGTTGTTTAATCCTTGAGTTCGTACGAGTATCTTTTTGTACAAGTATTTGATCCATCATGGCCCCTGAAGAACAACTACAATTCTATAATGATATTTTTTTTTCTTTTTAAAAAAACACATCAACAGTTTGATAATATATATCTATATCTATATATAAAGCAAGATCATTGACCCAAAAAAAAAAATATAAACGAAGATCTTCTAGAAAGGCTTAACGAGACTGGGATACGTGGCGTGACAAGTGGCGTACTTTTTTTTTTTTTATTTATCTATTTGTATCAATTTGGAAATGAAAAAGAAAAAATTCAACTATAATTTAGCTATTTAACGGGAGCTTATATATATTTTCGATTTTTTTTACGCAATCATAGCTATCTATTTGTATCTATTTGGAATTGATAAAAAAAGATGTTCTATTTTTGTTAGGGTAATGACATCATTGGCATGTGACATACTTAGAACATTTTCAATGGTGGATTTAGACCATAGATTGGTGCCTTGTCATGAATGTGAACATTATGGGGAGGATGTCTATTGTGTGGCATTAGATAAACATTCAAATTTCAAAATGATATTCAATAGTAATGTGAATTTAGGCCTTGGATTGTGACTTTCTTACTTTATGTAACAAACAATTGATGATGTGACAAAAGATCACAATGTTTAGAAGTAAACATTGTGGTAGATACCCTCCACTTTGATTTCTTGTTACATAGGATAGACATCCACAATCTATTATTCCATTGGAGAATACTTTTTGGGTTGAACGTGTATTGCATCCCAGGTGGATCCATTTCTACTCCAATCCATGGTACCATTAAAAATGCTCTTACCATTTTATCTTAGTTTTGGTTCTTTTTTCCTATTTTTTTGGTATTTTGTATTAGCGATTTTTTACATCACTTTTTTTGCCCTTTTTTTCACCTATTTTTTGGTATTAGGTATTGGCCTATTTTTTGGTATTTTTTGCCCTTTTTTCCATCTTGCCTCAGCCATTCCATCCACATAAAAACCCCACCATGGACATCAATTTCCACTTGAAGATCATAATAAATAGGTGTAGAAACAACAACACAACCGAATCAGCCACCACCAAATCAAACACCAGCCCATCAAAATAAGCCGAGGGCTTATTTTCTTGCAACTTTTGATTTGTTTCTACTATTTTTCTTACAATAATAATAACACCGATCAATACCAACGACTGGTGCATTGAATGGTTCGGCCAACGGGTTAAGAGGATGTCCTGAGTTCAAGTCTCCACGAATCCATATACGACCAGTACAGTACTGGGAGAG
The DNA here is from genome assembly GCA_039657345.1 of Stephania japonica. Taxonomy (NCBI): domain Eukaryota; kingdom Viridiplantae; phylum Streptophyta; class Magnoliopsida; order Ranunculales; family Menispermaceae; genus Stephania; species Stephania japonica. The sequence continues at coordinate 6,559,959 of CM077559.1, read as the reverse complement.
CTTTACCTTGTAGTCCAACCCAACTCAAGCCTGAAGTACTAGTTGATTAAATCCGGATACCAGATGATCTAGACTAAAAAAATAAAAATAAAAAAAATAATACAGATTGATGAAACAAATTTTCTTTTGCTTTTTTTTTTGGGTTTTTTGCTATACGGAGCTTGCTACAGTAACCTAATATGTGTACACACGTATCGAGGTATACTGCATGACTCTTGATTGGGTTGGTACCCAAACTAGGTTATCCGATCATTTTCCTTTAGGAGATCAATATAAGAGAGTGATATTTTTTAAGATATGTTAGATACTTATGAATGTGTTTGGAATTATATTTTTATATGTAAATTAAATAGGAAGTTCAATAAGTACCTTACATTTATAATTTATATGTATTTGATAATAGGGTTATGATTGGGTATGTGTTGCCATATGTGTATATGGTAATCTAGTTTGGGACGGATACCACTATGAAAGATTTCTCGGGTACCCTACCTGTTTACACACCTGTAAGAGTTTGATAATTGTAATAAGTTTTAGGGTATGGTGGGCTTGAAGCTTGTATGAGTGTTACCATCATAAAATAAGGGAAGGAAAAATTTTGCGAGTATCCTTCCCATTTACATCCTACAAGAGTGAAAGTGACTATTTCTTTGAAAACAAAATAAAAAATATACTAGTGACTATCTTAAGAAAAAATTAAAAAATAAAATAGCTAGTCCGACTAGTTAACAAAATAACAAATAAAGTAAAATACTCACAAGGAGAAACCATTACTAATATCTTCACTTCAAATGATCTTTTCGCTCTCCTTAAACTTTAGAGACTTTTCATGATGCACTACAATGGGGTAGCTTCCCCTTTTATAGGCTGAAGAGAGAGAGTGGTTACATAACAAAATTAAGGTAATTGATGGTGGGTGATAATGATTAGAGCGGTTACACATAATTTTGATTAGAGCGGTTACACATAATTTTGAAAACATTAACATTGAATTACATATATAGTCGGTGCGTGACACATAATTTTGAAAACATTAACATTGAAGAGTATCGTTAATTTTAAGTGTGAAAGACAACCGCCATGAAAGGTTAGGCTTTATGGGCAAATCTCATGTTTAACGGGCGTGTGTGATGGTATTGGAGTTCATTGAAGCGCGGTTACTTGGGCAGTTGTTAGTTGCTGCGCTCATAGATCAAGCTTTCCTTCAATAGTTTACTACACTAGTAATTTGGTTTATTTATGTATTCATATATATATTTTTTTGATGCTAGGTTGATCCGGGATGGGACACCCGATGTTGGGTGTCCATCTATTCTGCATCATGATAAGTGCGCGCACACATTGATACACGGATGGATGGACACCACCATCGGGTGTCCATCCTGAGTGTCTTATCACTGAGTCATTCTAGTATTTTTCTTTAAAAAAAATTGCCTCATGTTTCGTTATATCATTTTACAATATTCATATAATTTTGAGCCCAACCCATTATCTCTCCCCTTAGTTTTCTTGAGTTATACAGTCAGGGCGCTAGAGAAAATTAAAGACCCGGTGTGGCAGATTCAAAAAATCAATTTATTTAACTAGGGTGCTGACTGTTGAGGGGTACGGCAATTAAATACAAGTAATATAGGGGGGGGGGGGGGGGAATATGGTAACTTTAGCGATTGTCTTCAATGACATTATAGTCGATAGCTTAAAGTGATGCTAATTTAGTACTTGCTTCTAAACTAAACACACAAATCACCTCTACTTTCTTGTATCATGATTAATGTGCTCCGATAGCGTCAATATACTTACAATATATATATATAGTTGAAAATTGTAAGCTTGCGCTGCACTACTAATTAGGAAATCAATGGGTCCTGCAGTTCATAGTAAGGCCCTATTGAAATTAGTTTTGCGCAAACTCGGCACACGCTATAAGTGTAGAGTTGTCAAAAGAAAAATTGTATTTGAAGTGTCTTGAATGGATATTTTAACGAGCCTGATTAATTTTATATTGGGAATCACTTATAACTGTTAGTTTGTTATGCTAGTTTTTCATATTAATATATCTTTTTGTTTGAAAACAAAATTTAAGGTTCGCTCCCCTAACAAGATTTCCTGATTCGAATGACAGGCTAAATTGAAATCCTTAATTCAATGACGGGCTGTCTTGATAAACTGAAAGAAACAGAAATCTCTTCTCTGAGATCATGCTGGTGGACAAATACAGACCAGCCACTGGTCATGCTAACTCTGCCTTGGTAGAAAACGAACTGTTTAATGCTGAAGCGTGTCTTGAAGAACGGTTTCGGTAAATACTGCACAAAAGTAGAAACGAGCATAGCAACTACCAGATCAATGCACATTATTATGTGTTAATTTATACAAGGACGTCAAGTGAACGTGCCGGCGAGCAACGACCTTGACATCCACACTTTCTTCTCTTTTTACATTGGATCCATCTTGGATTTGCGTATAAGTCTAAAAAAATATCCAAACCTTTACAAGTTGTATCAATTATATCCTAACTTTTAAAACTCAACAATTATATACTAACTTTTTCCATTTACTATCAATTCTATCATCAACTAATTTAGAACATTTTTTTCTTTCAAATCAACTTAATCTTCGTACTTTTATTTTCATGATCATCCACATTAATTGATTTACATCGAAATCTTTGAGCCTCATGTTTAAATTAATCACAAAAATAATAATTTATAAATCAATTATACATTAATAATTTAATTTAAATTTAGTTATTCATAAATCACTAATAATAAGTTGGAAATCATTGGTAGATACATATAAAAGTAACAAAACTTATTAGAAAGTTGTCCATAGTTGTTTGATTTGATAAAATAATTATATAGATTTTTTGGGTTTGAGTAGGTATATATGTAAACACAAATATGTGCATTATATATGTACAAAAAAAAAAAACCTGTGTATTATATACATGAATACATAAAGAAAAGAATATTGAGCTTTAATGAACAATAAATCTTTAAATGACAATGTGACATGATAAGAAAGTTGAAGAGAATGGTGTTGTGGGCACATATTATGAAAGAAAAAATAAACCCATATTAGCTGAGGATAGATTTAATAGTAAATCGAAAAAAGTTATGATATAATTGATAAATTTTAAAGTTTAGTATATAATTGATACAACTTATACATGTTAGAATATCTTTGATCATTATGCCTAATTTTTTTTCTTGGATAAATGACTTCAACAAGAGTCGAACTTGGACCTCTTGATGCTTTTTTTTTTTTCATGGTCACGTTGACGGATTCAAACTATTCTAGGCTCAAGTTAGGTTGGTTAACAAAATATTAAAGTTCTCTTAGTAAAAGTAACCCTGCCCTTACTTGCAAATAGACCCGTTCAAAGCTCACCTTATTTGAAATGAGCTTTAGTTTGTCTTTGTAAGCCCAAACCCGCCCATAAAGTGTTTAAAAATACATATTTTTTTAGTATAAATATTAAAAAAAAAACATTTAGTAAGATTTGAACCTTAGGTATTAAGATTAACATGGTACAAGGTATACCATTAGGCTAAGTTATACTTCATATTCACTTTTAAACATTTTATAAATATATTTACTCCATTAAAATATAAAAAATTAGTTAAAAATTCTTAACTTTGGCGGGCTTGGGCAAGGGCTTCAAAACCCGAGCCTGACTATGCCCGAGCCCGCCCAGTGAACAACACTTGCAAACTTCAAAATCGAAAATTGACGCAAGGGCTTACTCGAACAAACTACAAAAAATTGAGTCTTGGATGGTATTAACTTTTGCCAAAAATAGCACCCGGATGCCTCAAATCATACAAACACTTCCCATATAAAATCTTTATCCAAGCTTCCCATCAAAAGATGTAGGGTTGCAAGGGACACATACAGATACAGAACAAATCATATCAACATGTACGGGGAGAAGAAAAAAAATGATTAGAATGACTATGCACAAATTACTACATTTGTTAACTTTTGTTAACTTTTCACTGCAGTGCTCAAGGCTTCCTTTGTTGCATCTCTCACTCTATATATGTCACTCTAGCTATGAGCCAATGGACACAAAATTAAAAGCCCAAATTGATACAAAAATTTAATCAAACAACTTCACGAAAGTGCTCCGCGATGTCCAGAACTAGAAGAACCATCAAATGCGAGTCTTCTCCTCTTAGTTTCACGATCACTGTTATTGGAAGAACAATCAAGTGATGCTTTAGATTGTAGCATTATAGTGTAGCATGCAACCACTTGGTCCTGAAAAATAGTACCAATAACCCAAGTTGAGAACACACAAACATTAATTGAAAAACTCACTAAACAGAACTCAGAACTCACTCACAATTTTAAAAAATGCAGACAGTGAGAGCAGACCCATTTTGTCCCTCACACTGCTTTCACTCAATTTGGGATCCAACGTTGCCAAAATTGCTGCTGCAGCAATGGCATATGAGCTATGATGATCCATTAAACTGGTCACTGCATTGAAAAGATCATCAAAACAAATGAAACCCAGATTCAATCAATCAAAAAGTACTACTTAGAATTAAATGAACACGATGTGAATCAATCAATCACCTTTCATGAATGCAAGAATGATTTTAACAGCTCTTGATACCAAATCTTTTTGTTGAGATTCATTACAAAATTTAGAAATGAAGTAATGCAAGTAATGAAACGGAGTAATCATAGCCATTCTCCAATTTAATGCAGTCAAGACCAACAATTCCGCCTCGTTGATGAGCTTGATCTCGTAATTGAAATTGGGTGACATGACGTGAGATAGGGGCCGACGGGTGCCTTCTTCGACCTTAGCAGCGATCGATAAACAAGCAATCCCCAGCAATTCGGTCGCCCTCAGCAATTCGATCCCCCCTGATTGCTTGATTGCTCTTATATCAATGGCATCCAGATTCGACAAGAACCGGTCGCAGTAAAGCATCGCCAAGTAGGCTGTTTGGCAGCCAAAACCAAATGATACTTGATTCTGAAACAACGGCATAACTAGGAACTCAGTTGGTGAAGATCAAGAAACTGAAATCAAGAAAGATGAATACCCACTTCAGTGATCCATTGGACGGCGTCGGAGCGGGCGCTATTCAACCAGGAAGCAATCTCCTTGAGTGATGAAGGTGGGATTGTCCTCTGATCAGTTTCTTTGGCCACCAAAGTTTTGATGAACTCATCGTTTTTGGAATGGGATGGGTTGTGAAAGGTCGAACAGAGAGTTTCTGTTTCCGAGATTATCGCAGTGGTGTCGTCGTCGGAAGAAAATAAGGTCTCTCCACAGAGAAGGCTAGGAGTGTCTGCACAGAGAAGGGGAGGAGAGCGAGGAGGGTTAAAATCGTCCATTGAAATCAGTCACGGAGGAGAAGAGGAGTGCAGAGTGTCGTTAATTTGAAGTGTGGAAGGCAACCGCCACGAAAGATTAGGCTTCATGGGCAAATCGCATGTTTAACGGGCGTGTGTGATGGTAGTGGAGTTCATTGAGCCACGGTTACTTGGCAGTTGTAGTTGTTGCGCTCATAGATCAAGCTTTCCTTCAATGGTTTACTACACTAGTAATTCGGTTTATTTATGTATTCATATATTTTTTGAAAAATACTAGAATGACAACCAATAAGTCACATCTCAACCCACAATAGCCTACTCCATGTGGCCTCGACTCACGTGCTATGCATCAAGATCTATATACCCGTATCATGAGGTGGACATGAATGGCTCTTGTGAGCCAATGTGTGTTGAAATATGTTTTCTCATTGTCAGTATAGCACTACTCATTTTTTTTTATGCTAGGGTAAACATGGATGGCTCTTGAGGGCCAATGTGTGTTGAGATATGTTTTCTCATTGTTAGTTTTGCACTAATTTTTTTTTTTTATGCTAGGGTGACTTCAGATGGACACCTGATGTTGGTGTCCATCCATTATGCATCGAGATAAGTTCACGAGCACATCAATACACGGATGGATAGACACCATCATCCCGAGTGTCCCATCATCGGGTCATCTTAGTGTTTTTCTTAAAAAAAAATTGCCACACGTTCTGTTGTATCATTTTAGTTCATACAATTTCGAGCGCAACCCATTATCTCTCCCCTTAGTTTTTCTTGAGTTATATAGAGCACTAGAGTAAATCAGTAAATTAAAGACCAGCGGGAAATTCAAAAAATCAAGTTATTTAACCAGGGTGCTGACTATTGAGGGGTAGGACAATTAAAGTGATGCTAATTTAGTGCTTGCATCTAAATTCTAGTATCATGATTAATGTGCTCCGTTAGTGTCAATATACTTACAGCAGGATTGTTGAAGATTGTAAGCTTGTGCAGCACAACTAATTAGGGAATCAATAGGTCCTGCAGTTAGTAATGGCCCTATTGAAAATTAGTTTTGCCCACAAAACATGGTATATTGGTATTTGATAAACAAAAGTACATAGTTCTATAAAGCACTTTGAAGGAGAATTCAGTACTAAATAGTGAATACATTACCTTAAGTAGAACAAAATATACATACATCTACCATATATGTAAACTTAAGTAGAGACACTCAAAAAGGTACTAAAGAGTGAACACATACCTTAGATATATTCAATGTACCTGTGTGTCTAGCTTTTCCGCGGATGCGAAATTGAAATCCTTAATTCAATGACGGGCTCAGTCTTGATAAACTGAAAGAAACAGAGATCTCCTTCTCTGAGATTATGCTGGTGAACAAATACAGACCAGCCATTGGTCATGCTAACTCTGCCTATATGGAAAACGAATTCGACAGGCCAATAATTTCCATTAGCAGAGGTTATTAATCGCCCACTCTCTCTCACCATAGCCTTTAACTGTTTAATGCTGAAGTGTGACTGGAAGAACGGTTTCGGTAAATGCTGCACAAAAGTAGAAACGAGCCAATCAGATGAGCAGAATCTTATAGCAACTACCAGATCAATGCACATTATTATGTGTTAATTTATATAAGGACTTTAAGTGAAGTTACCAAGACTCCATTTATGGTGCAGGACCGTGTCAGAATGAGTCCAGCGAGAGGTCGCCCGAGCTTCAATCTTTGAGCCGATCGAATTAATTTATCCCTTCGTTCAGGGCTACAACGCTGCATAGTATAGATCATTGAACTTGGGTGACGGCGAGCAACAACCTTGACATCCACACTTTCTTCTCTTTTAACATTGGATCTATCCTGGATTTCTTCATCCATATGCACCTCATTTTTTGGATTAAGAGTGGGCTTTGTAGAGTTCTTGCGTGGAGATTGTCTGCAGTAATTTGGACTTCTAACAGGGTTTAGAGAGTCCCCGTGCATGTTATCTAGCCATGCATTGACAAATACAAAGACAATGACGCAACACACAAAAAAAAAATGTTGAAACAAAGAAAAAGAAAAAAAAAAAAACAATGGAATCATCCGTGGAAGATGCAGCAGTGCAGCACCACTGTGCATTGACAATTACATGTAAAATTAAGCATTCTCATGGCAATTTTTTTGACCGAGAAGAGATCAATGTCAATCAACCAATTGTGAGTAATATAACTAAATGAGTATAAAAATAAGACTTCCATTGAGAGAGATACTTCTGCCATCTGGTTAAGAAATACATTAGAAAATTAAAAGAAGACGTGTTTATAGTTACGAGAATTAGCATAGTATATTATTCAAATTTGAATCTATAAGCACGCTTTTAGATGTTAAAATTTTTGCCTTCGTTTTGTAGTTGACCCGTACGAGCAGTAAGTACTTTTGTAGTTGTGTGGTGGGTGTTGAGTTTTGTATATGTTAACACCCGATGTGTATGCTAGGGTTACTTGTGTATATAAACCTATTTTATGGGTTGTGAAATGTGAATGAGAACGGTGCCTTTCTTTTCCTTCTTTTAGGAGCTCACTTAAAGTTGAGGTTTTCAGTTTCAGGTGGAAACGTTTGGGATCTTGTCAGTCAAAGCTTATTCTCTTATTCTCTATGTAAGAACTGTTTCTTATTGTACTAATCAACAGATTTTTGATATTCTATTTGATAGAAATCAATCGCACAGTTGTTCATCTCTATCTTACGTTACAAGTTTGTGCAATTTGGGATTACTCGTTTGTTATTTTAGTTTTCATTGTTTCACCAGCAATCAACAATCTAATCATGGAGTCCTCAAAAAAGAAGATCACAGCGAAAGTGTTGGAGGTAAGCCAAGTAGCTCCTTCACCGTCGTCTACAGTATCTGAAGCTTCTCTTCCTTTAACTTCCTTCGATCTCCCTCTTTTACTCAGAACACCTCCGGAACATCTCTTGTTCTACGAAGTTCCCAACCTTCAAGTCACACAATTCATGAACTCTGCTCTTCCTCAAATCAAATACTCTCTCTCACAAACACTCCAATACTTCTACCCTTTAGCCGGAAAACTGATCTGGTCTCAAGATTACAATCAGCCCATTATCAAGTACGTCTATGGCGACTCTGTGACACTCAACGTAGTTGAATCTAATGCCAGTTTCAATCATCTCTCCGGATACCACGCAAGATATGCGGAAGAATTCCAACATCTTTCTCCTCAGTTGACCACCATCGATTCATGTTCATCCAACAAACAATCAGACAAAACTAAAGCAGTACCTGTCCTTGCTCTGCAAATCACTCTGTTCGAGAATGCGGGCTATTGTTTGGGAATCACCCAACTCCACTGTGTTGTTGATGGGCGCTCAGCTGCAATGTTTCGCAATTTATGGGCCTTCTTTTCCCAATCGAGAAACGCATCCCCATCGTTACCTGACCAATCTCTTGTACCCTCCTTCAATAGGTCTGTGATAAACGATGAAGAAATCGGGCTACGAAAGTTGTACTCACAACGCTTGGTGGAGTTCATTCAATCTAAATCAATGTCTGAGCAAGATTGTAATAACTGGTTGTCGCTATCACTAAATCTCAAGATCCCTCCTAACCAAGTTGCAGTTTCTTTCTTACTTACTAGCACTGATGTTGCAAGGCTCAGGAAATTATGGGTCTCAATGGCTCAATCCCCCAACAACGAACGACACCCATCAAAGTTTGTGCTTGCTTGTGCGTATTTATGGGTCTGCTTGGCTAAAGCATCAAAGAACTCCACCCAAGATCATGATGAAGAGATATCATCAATAGCCTTTGCAGCTGATTGCAGGTCTCGATTAGATCCTCCTGTACCGACAACATATTTTGGCAATTGCGTTATGCTTGTCAAGGCAAGTGCGAAGAGGAGTGATATAGTTGGAGAAGATGGGATTGTAATAGCTGTGAATTCAGTCATGAAGGAGACTAGAGGACTATGCAATGTGCTTGTTAAGAATACGGAGAGAGGACTTAATTTTCTATTAAGTGGTCCTCTTCGAATTGATGTCATTGCTGGATCAACTCTGTTTGGGTATTACAAGTTGGATTTCGGTTGGGGAAGGCCTAAGAAGGTTGAGTTATTGTCAACAGCGAGAACTGGAGCAATTTTCTTCGCTGATTGCAGAAATGGAGATGATGGTGGTGTTGAGATGAGCTTGGTTCGTGGGAAGGATGAAGCAGAAGCTTTTGGGCGTGCATTTCGTAGTGGTCTCAATGATCTAGTAATTAAGTAGTGTCTTCTTATCATGGAAGGACTGCAGTTTGGCAGTTCATATATTTTGATTCTATTAGTATGTTTACCAACTTCTATCTTTTTCTTCAGTAAGAGATTTAATTTATGTAATTTTTGGATTTCAGAACTATATGTTCTAATTTTCAATTTTATCGAATTCTTCAGTTCATATATTTTGATTCCATTAATATATCATTTTTAATTTCTTGAATTTTAGCATACACAAATCCTAGTTATATTTGATGTCATTGCAGAATCTAGTATGTGGCACACACCAAACATCCCTATCACAATACAATAGCAGATATTCAAGATGGATAATTAAACAAAACAACAAAGAGCAATGCAGAAGAGGCAGAAACCACAATAAATAATAAGAAACTTCACACACTTACAGGGGATTTTCAGTGAGGCATCTTTCAGATCCACTTTTCTTAAAGAAGGACCAGGATTAAGTACAGGTTTGGATTCATCATCTAGCACCGGGGTCGTCGTATCTGCATTAACAAAACCACCGCATTACAATTACATAACATTACTTTATGTTCAAAATTTGTCAATGCATTGAGAAAAAAAAAACATGACAGTGACAAACTCACTTGCCCTTTTACAACTAACAACTACTTCCTCATCATTGCTTTCATTGCAAGTGTCATACTGAGAATCAGCGGCGCTGCTCGAGATTCCATTCATAGAACACTCTTCCAGCCCTTCATCTTCATATGCTCCATACCCTAGGTACAGATCAAGCAATGTACCATATTTAGGATCACATCTTATGCTATCTAATTCTTCAACAAGTCTTGCAGATACCCAACCGAAGCTATCTGGCCATACATGGATAAATACTATCAAATGCAAGTTCTCTATATATAAACAACAATGTACAAATGCTTCAAATAGACAAGATCTTGAGAAGTAAAAAATAACTCACTAGTCCCTTTTTTTTGGCCCTTCACTTGCTTTCCCTTTTCATCTCCACAACAATTACTCAACTTTTTTACACACCCATTTCTCTCGTACACTTGAAAATGCAACTCAACTTTGCTATGCATGGTAAAAACCAAAATGTCTCCATAGTTGAGACTGAGAGGGTATTTTTGTCCCAAACCCCCCCAACCACCCTTGAAGAACCAAAACCCACCATCCCTCTCCACCTCAACAATTCTGTACTCCCCATTCGGCCCTCTTAACATGTACTTATCCAACAAAACACCCCCAATCGCATTCACATACGGCGGCGGCACACGCTGCATCATCAAATTTGTCACAAAAGACAGTCAACATTAACAAAATGTACAAGTAAAGTAGTAAAAAACGTACAGTAAAAAACACCCAGTAAGAAATTGATGAATTAGCTACTCACAAAGTTGTCCTGGGCTTGCCCAGTGAAGATCTTGTAGAATGAATGTGCGGAAGTGGAATTACCAATCATTTTTAGGTACCCATTAATCCCATAAACTTGGAAATGCAACTTTTGAGTAGTAGTAGCAGCAGCAGCAGCAGCAGCAGCAGTGGAGATGTGATCCAAAGTGAAGAACAAAAAGTCCCCAAATTTGAGGGAGTAGTCCTTGATGAAGGGCCCCCAACCACCCCTGAAGAACCAGTGAAAGCCATTCTTCTTGACTTGAACAAGTGTGAGGTCTCCATCAGGCCCCTGGAGGGTGTATTTGTCGGGCAAGGCTCCTCCCACTGCCTTGACATAGGACGGGGGGACTACGAAAGGGTGGGCGGGGGAGGGGCCGTCGACGCCAATGAAGACCTTGAAGAAGGAGTGTGGATGTGGTGGTGGTGGTGGTGGTGGTGGGTGGTCCTTGTGATCCGCCATAGTAGTACAATGACATGGGAGAGTTTTGGGTTTATGAAGATGGATTATGCGCGTGATTGGGACACGTGGAGTAGTGCTCGTTATAAACGAAGTCATCACGGAGAGCACTAGCACATGGGGAAATGGGCTCATAGGCTCATAGCGCACGCATGGCGTAGGCTTGTAGGTTCTTGCCCCCAAATTTTGTCCCAAAACTGGGATGTGACGAGAAGACAAAGATTAGGGGTGCGTATCCCTCTCAATCTATTTAGCATAATAAGCTCAACTCTAACACTGACTCATTCATCAAACGTTGGAGTTTTGAGCACAAACTTTGCCCAAACTGTATACCATGGCTCGATGGGTGGAGGAGACCTAAAATCTCGATTGAAATCGAGTTGTCAAAATTCAAGAGAAATAAAGGTTTATCGGGTAATTGGGATTTGGGGGCGTCTATATGTGGAGAGAATAGGAGGCCGTTTGTACTGTCTATTTGACTTCGAAACCACGCCTGTTGGCTATAGTGTATTGGGCATGCTCTCACTTCTTCAGAGGTCGGGTGAATTGAATCTTTAAAGAAGAAAAAAAGTGAAAACTAGACCAGTTCGCTGGCCCGCTCAGTACACCCAAACCCGCCCAGACAATTATCGGACTTGGGTTTCAAATTTTCTATAAAGCTTGGTTTAGCCGGAACCCGTTAATGCTCAACAATTTAATGGGCGAACTTGACTTTATTATTCTAACCCAAGCCCATCCCCAACCCACGTAGAACCCATAAAGAATTTTATATATATAAAAAAGAGTTTTCTCTTTTTGAGTTTGATGTTCTATATACAGAATGTACAAAAATGTTGGCAAAAGGAGATTTGAATTCATGTCAAGACACTTCAAATGAAAGTTTCACTGTTACACCAACTCCACTTTGCCACTTTGGATGTTGGCATTCCACATATATATATATATATATATATATTAAATTTATCAAAAGTTTTGATAAAGCCCATCTACACTTGCCTACTCAGGCCCACCAAAAAAGTTTTGATAAAGCCAATCTAGCCTCGCCCAAGTTTGGCCCATGGTGGGCCTGAGCGGGCTTAGGCCCGCTACATTTGATTTAAGGTCTTGTCGCTTAGGCCCTCTACATATGATTTCAAGTTTGGACAAGACCTTAAAAATTAGGCGCACCTAGGCCAGACTCAGGCCCACCCATTGAACTGATTTAATGACAACACAAAACTTTTATTTATTTTTATTAAAGGGAGGCTACTACGTTTTATATTATTTATCACATTTTGAGTTATACATAAGAATTAAAGTCATGATTAATTACGATTAAGATTTTATAACAAGACTAAATTACCTTCTCATAAATAACTTCATTCATTATATGTAGTGTATAAAAAATTAGTTGATGGTGTCATTAACTAAATAGAAGGGGGTTAGTATTGGAAATGAAACTAATGTGACACATATTGTGAAACAATTTTTTTTTTTCAACGTGGCAGATAATATGGAATAGAGTGAGTATTACATCAAGTAAAGGAGGAGAATGTGACCTAATCGAATCAACATTGATTTGACTTTTGAACAAATTGATAAAATGAGTTCAATCAAACATCAAATGGTGGTGCTTATACTTAATTTCAACAAAACTTATTGAACTCCATATAAAATATCAAAATTTGTACTCGATAAGCACAATTTTTTTATATTCTTGGATGAGGATAAAATTGAAACTAAAAGTAATGTTCGAGATAAATCTGAGATAATCTTTTGTTCGGATTGGATCTGAGACTTCAAGTAAAGCTTGAAATAAATTAGTCTATTTGCCCTAATTAGTATCATTAGTTTTATTGCAAAATATTTTTTTTAGAAACGAAACTTATTTATTATAGCCTAATATGTAGAGAGAGATTTACTGCAAAATATGACATACATTGGTTGGCATATATAAAGGCAATGGCTAAATAGACCCCACTTCTTGCTTAGATGACCCCATTACTTTTATATCCTACTTTTTTTACTTTAAATACCTCACCCATTTTTTTTTTCTAAATTGAAAGAATACCCTTCCCATATAGCAAAAAAATGGAGTACAAAAAGTGAAGTACAAAAGAGTAATAGAGTCCTCAAAGCAAAAAGTGGAGGCTCGTTTAGCCTTCTCCCTATATAAACAAAAGTAGATATATAGAAGTACCTTAAAGGATAATGTAATTAGCAATTTAACATACATGGTTTTTACATGCGTACAGGCCTTCATGACTTCAATCAACACACATGCGCTCAAGCGTATCTCTTTAAAGGTTGAAGTAATAGGCAGTGAACACGTTATATGTAAATTTAGCTACTGTCATCGTCTGTATTCCTGTCCCGGGGACGTGAAGTTGAAACTCTTAACTCAATGAGGGGCGACGTCTTGACGAACTCAAATACACAGACATCCCCTTCTGCTAGACCGTTATGGCACACAAATGGATGCCAACCACCAACCATGCGAACTTGGCCCCCACAGAAATGAAATTCAACAGGCCAAATCTCCCCGTCTGCGTAAGTAATCAATCGTCCGCTTTTTCTTACTGAACCTGCACCAATCTTCATTAGATCATTGAAGAATGTCCGAAAGAACGGTTTCGGAAAATACTGCACAAGAGTAGTAACAAGTGCACATCAGATAAACATATGTATAGTCTTCAAGGCATATACGTACTTAATAAAACAATCAATGTTTCATTAGGCAGGCTCATGAAAAGTAAACATGCATGATATCATGTTATGTTATATGCACAACCAAAATTGTTTATTTTGTGAGTTTAATTACCAAGTATCTATGTCTGATAGCGGATGGTGACAGAGAAATTGCGGCGAGAGGTCGCCCGAGCTTCAACTTTTCCGCCACACTGACCAATTTATCCCTTTGTTCACGGCTATAACCCGTCACAGTATAAATTGGTGAACTAATTGTTTGACTGTTAGAAACAACCCTGTTATCCACAGTGTCCTCTCTTTTTAAGGATCCACCCTTCATCTCTTCACCTATATGAACTGCATTTTTTGAGTACAGGTTGGTGTTTGCAGACTTCTTTCGATAAGTTCGTTTACTGTGATGCAATTTCCTTCCGGGGCTTAAAGAGATCCTGTGAAATTTACCTGGCCACACAAACACTAGTTAATTTTGTGAACATTAACATAGTATAGAAAAGAAAACATGTTAGTCTATTAGGTATACTGTCAAATTCTATTGGCAAAGACATGGTGCATCACAAAAAAACCAAGTGATCGAAAATACAGTTTGAATATACTATAAGCATACGGCACCAATATACTATAAACTTCATTAATTTGGTTCAGTAACTCCTCCATGTTAAGGGATTGTTGAATTGTTGAGCTTACAGAAATTACTGAAATAGATGGTCATGATCGAGGCCAATATCACACAACTACTAAATTAAAATGCTGTCTCTTGCCTATATAAACATCAATTTGAATTCTAATTGGCACTTTGCTATCCAAAAAAATTATAATTGATATATCATTGGCAGAAACAAGTACAAGTCACATCAAAGCGCGTAAGAAAATCATCAATGATGTTGCCAAACTAAGGAAGTGAAGGACATATACCATGAGACCTTGCACTATTATTGTGAATCTTTCTTCTCCTTTGCATAAACCTTACTCTCTTACCTGGATTTCTTGCTGAGGAAACATTCAAGTCCTTCGTTTTAAATGAAGAACCAGCTCGAGTTACAGGTTTGCACTCAATGTCACAAACTTCCGTCTTCCCTGCATTAACAGACCATTTTTTTTTTTTTTATCATAAATCATTAAATAATGTTTTCGAAACCATTTCATTTATTAAAAAGAAAAGGAGTAACAATAACTCACTTGCCCTTTCACAACTAACAACTACTTCCTCGTCACTGCTTTCGTCATGGGAGAAGCTGCTCGAGATTTCAAATGTAGATGACTCTTCATTCTCTTCATCTTCATACAAACTATATGCTTGCGCCGCATGACTGAAAAAATAAATTATTAGGCCTTGCATACTAATTTTCAATGCGAATGTATAGATATTTAAAACTAAACATGGTACTCAATAAACAAAAGCAGGTGGTGTTATAAAGTATGCTGAAGAAAAATTTAGTGAATATAGAGACACTAGAACTAAAATATGTATACACTCATCTACATATAGCTATACACTCAAAAAGGTTGAAAATAGTGAATAAGTTATATATGTTCAGTCATCCTAGGAGTCTACCTTTCATTGGGACGTGAAGTTGAAACTCTTAACTCGATGACGGGCCTTGTCTTGATAAACTCAAAGAAACAGAAATCTCCTTCTCTAAGACCCTTTTGGGAGACAAATGCGTACCAACCACCAACAGCGCGAACTGAGCCTTTAGAGAAAAGGAAATTAACATGCCAAGTCTCTCCCTTGGGAAAGGTTATTAATCGTCCTTTCTTTTTCACCACATTCGTGCCAATCATTAGTAGTTCATCATGGAAAAATGTACGAAAGAACTGTTTTGGAAAATGCTGCACAAAAGTAGGAAAAAGCGCAAATCAAAAAAGCAATCTTTTAAAGGGAGAGCAATTCAATAGTTTAATTAAGCAAGCTCATTGAAACTAGGGAGCTAGTGAAATGGTGTTTTTTTTGCTTAAGAACTATAATGTGAATTTACCACGAATCCATTTTTAGCATAGGACGATGACAAGATGATTGCAGCAAGAGGTCGCCCGAATTTTAACTGTTCTGCCGTACGAATCAATTTATTCTTTTGTTCATCGCTACAATTCATTGTAGTATAAATAGTTGAACTCGGTTCCCTATTAGCTGCAACAACATTGATATCCACCCTCTCTTCTCTTTTAATTGACATATTGTTCATTTCTTTACCCTTGTGCACTTGATTATTTCGGCAAAGATCGGGCATTGTGATGCTCATGTGATGCTGAGATTGTCTAGAACAATGCAACTTTTCAACAGGACTTCCAGAGTCCCTGGGCAAGTTATCTAGCCATGCATTGACAAGTTCTAGTACTTAGTTTCATAAGCAGCAGCATAACAAAAGCAGAAACAAGTATATGTCACACATAAAGTCGCACTAGAAACTTCATCATAATGTAGCAAAACTATGCCCAAAACTATATAGAGAAGTGAAGAACATATCGCTTACCCTGTGTCCTTGCACTGCTAACCTGAAACCTTACTCTCTTACTCGAAATTCTTGCTGAGGAAACATTCAAGTCTTCTGTTTTAAACGAAGAACCAGCTCTAACTACAGTTTTGGTCTCGACATCAAGCACATTAGTCTTGTCTGCAAGAACAAATTAAACCATGCATTTTTTATTATTAAACATATTAACTAGTGTTTTCAAAAACATTTCAGGTATTGAGAAAGAAAAGGAGTAACAATAACTCACTTGCCCTTCTACAACGACCGACTACTTCCTTGTCGCTGCTTTCAATGCATGTGTCATTCTGAGAATCGGAGGAGCTGCTTGAGATTTCAATTGCAGATGGCTCTTCAATCTCTTCATCTTCATATGTACCACATTCTTGTGCCGCAAAACTGATTAATGAATTAATAGATCTCACACATCAATTGACAAATGTATAGATATTCTTGGAACCTAAATCATGACTATTATGTAAACAAAGTAGATAGTATATGAAAGTAAGTTGAAGGAAAATTTAGTGAATGCATCATAAATGTCTAGACACTCAAAAAGATTGTAATATTGAATTAGAGCTGCTCCAATTCATCCTTCGAGTCTACCTTTTAATGGGACGAGAAGTTGAAATCCTTAACTCAATGACGGGCCTTGTCCCGATGAACTCAAAGAAGCAGAAATCTCCTTCTCTAAGACCATTTTGACAGACAAATGCACGCCAACCAGCAACAGCGCGAACTAATCCTTTAGAGAAATGGAACTCAACATGCCAAATCTTTCCATCGGGGAAGGTAATTAATCGCCCTTTCTTTTTTTTCACCACATTCGCGGCAATCATTAGTAGTTCATCATGGAAAAATGTCTGAAAGAATGATTTAGGAAAGTGCTGCACAAAAGTAGGAATAAGTGCAAATCATACACACAAGCATGGACTTAAAAGGGCAAGTATGCTCAAACAAGCAAGGAAAATTTTCAGCAACATTGCATGTTATGCGTTATAAGAACTTTAATTTGAACTTACCAAGAGTCCTTTATTGGCATAGGTATGTGACAGGATGACTGCAGCAAGAGGTCGCCCAAACTTCAACCTTTGTGCCGCACGAATCAACTTATTCCTTTGTGGATCGCTACAATTCAATGTAGTATAAATTGTTGAACTTGGTTGCCTATTAGCTACAACAACCTTGGTGTCAACCCTCTCTTCTCTTTTAATTGACCTATTGTTCGATTCTTTGCGCATACGCACTTCATTCTTTCGGCAAAGATTGGGCATTGTAGAGCTCTTGGAACGATGAGACTGTCTAGAGCGATGCAAATTTTCAACAGGGCTTACAGAGTCCCCACTCAAGTTATCTAGCCACAAGTTATCTAGCCAAGCATTGATAAATTATAGTTAATTTTTACAAGCAGCAGACAGAACTATCTACTATGTGCAATGTGTTCTGCAAAACCTTCAGAAAATTTACGCAATTACCGTTCGTGAATGTACTCAGATTTGACTGGTATACATGAATTCTAATTCTAATCAATTCATCATTTCAGAAAACTAGTTCATGGCACACATCAAGCATACTGACATAAAAAGACGCAAATCACAAAGTAAAAAAAAGGGTAAACGAAGTCAGGACATATCTTTTACCTTGCCTGTTTCTTCTCTTATTCATAAACCTTACTCCCTGGCGACGAATTCTGGCCGAGGCCTCGTTCGGGTCCTCTGCTCTCAAAGAAGAACCAGCTATTGAAATGCAGGTTTTGCATTAATGTTCAAAATCATTTCAAGTATATATAGAAAGAAAAGAAGGAACAATATTAACTCACTAGCCCTTTTAAAGCCAAAAACTTCATCATCACTGAGTTCTTCATCAGAAAAACTACTCGAAATTTCAATAACAGAACTCTCTTCCTTCTCTTCATCTTCATATTCGTCATATACTACACACAGAACAACAAATCTAACATGTTTACTCTCAAAATTCATGTTCCCCACATATCAAATTCACCACATAGTCACAATAGTAATAGAAGTAAAAATAACTACTCACTAGCCAGTCTAGCCCCTTTTGGAGTCTTCTCAACCTTCACTTGCTTTCCATCTTGAGAACTAGGTGACTTCTTTAGGTAGCCATTTCTGTCATACACTTGGAAATGCAACACAGCTTTGCCATGTAAAGTGAAAACCAAAATGTCCCCATATCTGACAGAGTAGTCTTCCATGAAAGGTCCCCAACCTCCCCTGAAGAACCATTGACACCCGCTCTTCTTCACTTCCACAACTCTCCGTTCCCCAGTTGGCCCTTGGAGGGTGTATTTTTCCGGCAGAGCTCCTCCCAGTGCCTCCACAAACGATGGTGGTACTGACTACAACGTCATCAAGTGGACACAAAATGTTGTTTTACCACAGTAAAAAATAATAGAAAGAAAAATGACTGCGTTTTAATGAAGACTCACAAAAGGGTGCGCTGGGGACCCTCCTTGGCCAATGAAGACTTTGAAGAAGGAATGTCGTGGGTGAGCCGCCATTACAACATACAAAAGCAGATCCAGAAACTGATCTGTTTCGTCTCTGTAGTTTTTTTACTATGTTTATGTCACTATATGTAGATAGATTTGGTGACACTGTCAAAGTGATTAACAAGTACTGTAACAACCGCGGAAGAGCAGTGACGGCGCTGCTGCTGCTTCTTGGACGGATTTTGCGAGGTTTTGTTTGTTTGTGATGATGATATGCCTTGTCATTTTATGGAGACCGTCGACTCCTGGTCGCGTATCTCGAGGAAGTAAGGTCAGTGCATGAATATGACCACCATTCCCGGTTACTGTGACGAGGTTGTGCAAGATGAGACACGTGGCATTACACGCATTGCAAAGCACCAATTGAGCGTCCATTTATTACATAATTTTTTTTTGATGAAATCCATTTATTACATCAATTAATCGCTGTTACATCTGTTAATAGAAGTAACGTTACTCGGTCAAAATAGGAGTTTCATTAAAAAAAAAAAAAAAAAAGAAAAACCTTAAATTCTTTTTTTATTCATTTTTGTAATTTTTGTTCTTGAACTACCGCCGATGCTCTCAACGATTGGCGGTGGTTCCAATCAAATCTTTTTTACTCTTTGTTCATTCAATAAATAACAAATCTAATCAGATTTGTAGAGATTGGTTCATCCTTATTATGGTGCATCTTCGTCAACGGTGTTGCATGGCGTACTGGATTGATTTGTCTTTAGTTTTTACTTTATAGTTAGTTTTCTTCCCTATTTGAAAGTCTTTGATTTGTCTTCTCCTTATTTGAAAGTTTAAGATATTCTCTTCGTTGAAAAGTTTTTTTATTCGTTTTATAGTTTTGGGTTGGGGGTGTATTCAATTGATGGATTTTGAAGGATTTTAAAGGAGTTTGGAGGATTTTAAAATCAAGGCGTATTTAATTTGGATTTCAAAGGATTTTAATGGATTTTTAAAAATTCAAAGGGTATTCAATTAGGATTTTGATGGATTTTAATGGATTTCTAAAAAGTCTAGGCGTATTCAATTTTTAAACACGTTAGGATTTTGATAGATTTTAATAGATTGTGATGTATTTCTATTCAAAAAATGTGCATGAGGAAATCTCACCCATACCCATGAGATTTGGATGGATTTTGGATCAAGTAATTTGAAATCCATCAAATTTCATGAAAATCCATCATTTAAACAAATTTATGGAATTGTCAAATTGAATACATCCCTCTTAGAACTTTTGTGTATTGTCGTGAGTTTCAACATTCTAGTGAACAGTCTCTAACTGTCAAATTGTTTTAATTTCGAAAAAAAATCAAATTAATGGTTGTTTATTTGCACAAATAGGATTAGCGAATCAATGTATTAAATTGAGCCATAAATGATTAATGAAATTTCTATTTCTCTTCAAAAAAAAAGTTTTTGATAATGTGATATATGTTGGAACAATTAATTATATTATTTAATTGTTCGTAATTTGAATGAAAAATTAATGAAAAGGTATATCTATGGGGAGACACAGGACATTATCAATAGAGGTGTCTCTAATCTAAAGGGTATACCAAAGGGACTTATCTTTCCTAATGGACACTTGAAAGTCTATATATATCTACTAGATGGATCGATTTTTAGAAGTTGGAAAAACAAGTCAAAACTGTTTCTTCGTCTCTATTTTTCAAGACTTTCTCTTCTTCATTTCCATGGTTTTTTGTGTATGAGAGAGTATTATATCATACAATTGATTCATAGTGTAACGGCCGTTATTTATTAACGCCGTTATTATTTTAATTATTCAGATTAGAACGCCAGCTCAGATGACACGTGGAAGCTGTGGAGAGACTAGACCTGAGACTGACTTAGGTAACGGATTAATTTTTTATGGTTGTTAGTTCTGTGATGTATTTGATATCATTTATGTATAATTCATCACATGTGTGATTTACATTATTGTGTTCGGGCAAGGTTGAGAGCCGGGGTGTGGTTCGTGGAATGTGCCTACGCGTGGATTCGACAGTGTAGGCCGAGCGTTGAGGTTTCGGGTGAAATAAATAATTTAATGTGACTAAGGTTGTTGGGTAAAATTTATGAAATTAGGAATATTACATAAGTACACTAAGGGTGGGACCGCCTCGGGGTGCGTGTCGGACACGGGGTGCCGAGTGGTCAGGAAACTAGTGTGATTTTAGTTATAAATTATGGGAATTTATTAAATAGATTTGATAATTATTATAAGCCAAATCAAATGAGAATTTTAAATCCTATAGTTAAGCTGAATTAATTAGCATCAGTTGGATGGTTCTCGAGATGCACATTTAAGGTGGATTGTGTCATGATAAGGTGTTCAACATGGGAGTGACACAGGGTGGTTTTGGATCACAGGATTTGTCCTCGAGATGTGTGCACACACCTGATGAAAATCAAGTATATATATACATGTTGACGGTCAAAAATGGGTAGGAAAAGAGAGATTGAGAAATTTTAGAGAGAAAAGGAGAGAATCGTGAGGAAGAGGAAGAAGAAGAGATCAAAAGCTGGATTAGAGGGAGTGATTGTGTCAATCCATAACAAGAATTAAGGTATGAAATCATTTTATCTTGGATTTTCATGAGAATTTGGGGTTATTGGATGATTTGGGTTTCAAATGAATTTAGGGGGATTAAATTTCGTATTTTAGGTGGGATTTAGTATTCATGAGGTTTGTATGACATTGATGGTGAAATTAATCAAGTTTGAGAGAGATTTGATGAATTTTTATAAATGGGTTTAAAAATGGAAATTTTTAGTAAATTGTGGATTTTTGTGTTTGATTATGGTAATTGATGTTTAAATGGTGTAATTAAGGTGATTGAGGAGTTATGGAAAGATGGAAATTGCATTTATGGGTTTGTGAGTTGTTTGGAGTTCAAGATGTTAATTTGGAAATTTTCGGACAACGAGCAATTAGCGCTAATTGGAGAAATTAGCGCGCTAATCATTGATCAAGACGATAATGAATAGTGATGAGATAAATTAGCGCGCTAATTTACCTCATTAGCACGCTAATTGTCCACTGGAACTCAAAAATAAGGAAATGAATAAATGAGCCTAAATAACAATATAATCAAAAATTAATTGACCCTAACCCTCATAAATGAATCTCGGGAGTGTCCAAAACAAGTAATTTCGATCGGGAATTGAGGAAAACCAGATCGGGGGATATTTTTGGGGTTTTGAGCGCGGTTTGAGGTATGTAAAACCAATTGAACACCACTATTGCATTTACTTGTTTGTTCTTTGAGCTTTAAATTCTTTGTTAATCTAAATCTATTATTGATGGAAACGGTGAAGTTTCGATGGGTTTCCCTTCGGGTGTGTGGTCGCTTGGGAGAAATTGTGACTTAGGACACAGTTTGCGGGGTCATGGGAGTAGAGTACGACCGGGCCACTGGTTCTAAGTTCACTTCTTATGTAGCTGGTTCACACCCATTTGTTTCTGAGTGTTAATATTCATGCATGTTCCATTTGAGCAGTTGTCTGCGTTAATTCCTTGATTATTGCATGATTATTTAACATTGTTTATTGGTTTCCATTTATGTTCATAAATTAAATGCCTGGTGGTTTTCCTTGGGATTTTACTTACTGGACTCGTTATCTGGTTTTGTGATAACTGAGTGCAGATCCTGGTACCAGCAAGGGTAAGGAGGTTCTTGGCGATTACATCTGACTTATCATCGTCAAGACTTGCTAGTACGTGTGCTGGTATATATATATTGTTTTGATATTTTGTAGTATTTTGGGATGGGGAAACCTATCATAACTGTACTTGTATATAACACTGTTTACTTAATCGCCTATATGCATGTACAGCCGGGTTTTCCACTATAGGATGGACAATGAAAACTAATATAACACATTTGTGATAATTCACAAGGCTTCCGCCGTTATGGATTTATAACATTAATTGTGAGACTATTAGATAATGGGATAGGATATGACGTGGCAGTTATTTCTGGTGCATGAGCTGGAGAAGTAACTGTTAGCACGGGGCGACCCCGGAAATTGAGGCCGCCACACATAGGCTAGTGATTTGGAGTGCTACAATTACTAGTATGATCGTTAAATCCAGAAAGACTATTGTTATTAGGCTACAAGCACTGTAGTGGACTACTCAAGCCTCGATTAATTGTATTTAGTATTCTTCTATTTCGCACTAAAGTTTTTGGAATTTCCTCCAACAATGTACCCACATGACATAATACCGATGGTAGTGTAGAGCATATATACCTCTAAAAAGTCGTGACAACGAGCTGGCAAATAAATTAGATATGGTTACTCTTGTGGGCACGCGCAGTTTCAACCTTCATTTCAATCTCACGCCCTGCCTTGACAAGCTCAAAGAAACAAACGTCCCCTACTCTTAGACCATTGTCTCTGACATATTCTGACCAACCGCCAACCATGCGAACTCTACTTCCAGAAAAAACAAAACTCACAGGCCATGTCTTTCCATCACCAAATCTAATTAATCGCCCGCTCTTCTTTCCCATGCATGCCCCCATCACAATACTTAGTTTTTTTTTTTTTTTTTTTGGTAGGAAGTTCACGTTATATTAATTAAGTCTTGAAGGCAAAATGTACATTGCAGACTTGAACAAACAATAATTTAAGCATGGGACTTACAATGCCTCCGCCCACGGCATAGGTTGCCTAAAGGATAACTGCGGTGATAGGTCGACCGAAAAGGTTCAACATTTGCGCCATGCGAACCAATTCATTTCTTTGTTTGAGGGAAACGTCCTTCTTTGAAGTGTATATCAAGGAGTCTGGTTGTGCTCTACCATTAACTTTGATATTGTTCTCAGAGTGCTTCACTTTTCCGGCGAAAATTGGGCTTTATGTAATTCTCAGGACGACTGATCCTCTCTGCGATCAGTTGTTAGAATCATGAAATATAGAAAGAATGGGGGCAATAAAACAAGCATTTACTTGCTCTTTTCGAAGGAACGACTACTTCATCGTCATCGCTTTCACCGCAAGTGTCGGTCGGAGAATCATCAGAGGAGCTGCTCGAGATTTCGGTAACGCATCTATCTTCAAAATCAAGCTTTCTACAAAATTTGGTATCAGACCATCTGCTACTCATCTCTTCTACATTTGGACACACTAATATTAGTAAGCTTCATTTTTTTTTAAAAAATTATTACTAGTAAGCTTAATTTGAGAACAAAAGCACATGTGCATCCATGCTTAGAAAAAGTACTACAAATTGTAAGCAAAACAATCACATACAAATGCTAAATCAATAAGACTATGAAGAAGTAATAACAAAACAATTCACCAGCCCAGTCGATTGAGCCAGGGCCTCGAGCGAGTAGTGAGGAGTAACCTCGACTATTATAAAAGAAATAATAATAATAATAAAAAAAAAAAACTCACCAGCCCTTTTTCCAAAGCTCTGTTGGGGACCTCTTCATCTCAGCCACTGGCCCCCACTCACGATTTTAATGTATCCATTAGTACCATATATTTGGAGGTGCAACATAGAGTTGCCATGTAAGGTGAAAACCAAAAGCACCCCCAATTGAAGAGACTAGTCTTCCACAAAAGGCCCCCAACCAACTCTAAAGAACCAACGATCCCCTTCCGTTTTCATCTCAACAACTCGGCATAGCCCATTAGGCCCCTTGAGTATGTACTCTTTCGACAACGCACCACCAATCGCCTTCACAAATACCTGGCTTACTTGCTACAACATCAAAAAATTGTGTCAAAAACAATTCTTGAAACGCAAGTAATATTAAGATGATAAGAAATATGTGCACTTGCCATGGGGTCTATTGCTTCGGCGAGAAAGATCTTGAAAAAGGAATGTAGCTTCTCCCTTGGCCACCCCATTAAGATCAGATTGAGAAGTTGAGAATAGGGTGATTGAACAATGTGACCAAGTATAGGCAGACCATGGGATCGAAACGTCAAGTTTCAATGTTTTATGTGGCTAATTAATCTCCACTTTCGATATTGATTAGTAATTAAAAGTATTAAGAGTTGCATCTGTTTAATTAAGGTGGTCATAGACTTAATAAGATTCTTTGGAAGTCTATAAAAATTCTGACCAAAAAGAAAAAAGTCTACAAAAAGGCTACTTTCCATTTATTTGGTGCTAATCTAGGCTTTATTTGGAGTACAATTTAGCACGCATAAATCTTTCATACATTTATAAATTTGTTTTGATTTTTCATTTAGTTATGATTGATTCAATTAGTCATTATTTTTTTTTCCTTATTATTTGTAGTTATCATCTACCTTTGTCTCTTCCATCTATTTTATTTTTGTAGTAAATAGTAATCTCCCTTGGATCTCGATCCCGTCATCATAGAAGTTCTAGATTGCCTTGCTGGCTTCCAACGAAGAATATTCGATTTGGGAATCGTTGTTTAATTGGTATTCAAATTAAATTTATGAAATTGGATTCCATTCAATTGATGATTTAAATTTTTGACTTTTAGCATACAATCCTATTTTAACAATATGATATCACAAATTGAGAAAACACAACAATATGTAACTAAATTTTCATGCACTTGACTGCACTACAGTCACCATAAAAGTAGCTAAGAAGAGAAAAATATCTAAGCTGTGATCCCAGAAGTTGACCACAAAATCACAATGCCCTCCAAATTCAATTTAACTTGGACAGACTCGAAGATGTAGGCTGCTCATTAGTATTGCTTATGGACTTTGTTGTAAGCTTGTCACCAGTCCTACATGATGAGGTGAACTTTGATGAAGAGGCAAACATGGAATTTTGATCTTTAGGACAGTGAAACAAAAAAAGCTGATTCGATTCAGAATGCCTCGGAAAACTATGTTCACTACCTGAACTGGTAGTTACTGACTTGACAATATTTGCTATTCTCCTTTCAGCTAGTTCTGATTGGATTTTCTCAGAACTCTTTACATCCATTTCCAGTACTTCCTTCTTCACATTAATTTTAAATGAATGTTTCAGCTCTTCTATTCCTTACTTCATTCAATCCTCTCGTCTTTCCGAAACAAATGACAGGCAGCCCAAGCTCTTGAGAAGTTTTGAATTTCTTGCATGGATATGGATAAACACTTTCATCATCAATCCTCCTAGATGAATCACTACAAGACCAAATCAATTTACCTGTTTTATCAGGACCAGAGCAAAATTCTTTACTTCCATCATGTGTGACTCGACTTCTTTTACTTTCACCACCTAATTGTCCTGCTTTTACCACATGTTTTACTTGATCATTGTCATATTGGTGATGGGGATTGCGCATAGAGCTTCCATTTTCCGAGCATAAAACCAATTTGTTGTGCAGTTGATAATGTTGCGAGCCATCACCAACATTTGATTTGGTTCCATTTGCCACACTTCTAGACAAGACATTAAGTTGCTGAGACTTTGTGCCATTCTCACCACATTTACCAATCATCATATTTCTTGATCTGATTTGTCTTCTATCGACGTCATCTCTTAATTGCTTTTCTTTCCCCTTAATCTCAGATAGCTCCTGTTTACATTGAAGCAGATGATTGCATTTGGAGCTTGTGCTGGCTAGGTTATGAAGTCTTGATGAGGCAACTTCTGTTGTTTTGTTAGACAGGGTTCTAAGGGAGAACCAGCGACGCTGGGACAGTAAACTACATTGTTTTCCTTCACCCTTCTTTTTATATTTAGTGTCATCCACTTTGTTTCTTTGGGCACATTCATCGAAATTACTTTTTCGAGGAACATTTTTGTGGAAGGTAGCAACATCCAATATTTCAATAGGGTTGACGTCACCATCTTCACACGTCTTAACATCATCATAATCATCATCATCATCATCATCTTCTGATGTTTCAAACAAGTAGTCATCTTCAGAGGTTTCAATAGTGCCATCATCCTCACAGCCTTCAACAGTGTCACAATCTGATATGTCGATAATCTCCAATTTTCCAGTTCTTCTTTTCTCAAACTGACTTCTCACCTTTTCTACAAATGGTTTTGTTGCATTCTCTGCATGTTCAACTTGTCCCTTTCTACATTTGAGGATAGGATTGAGATTGTTGTAAGTTTTAGGTCCGTCTCTCTTTTTGTGAAGTTCTGAACCAACATCTACTGTCGCGTTACTACAAGGATAACCAATTTCCGTGGCACTCGTATCAAAGATGATCACATGGAATTTTGAGTTCCCATCATATCTAAAAAGTAGCAAATGACCAACATTGATAAGGTAATACTTGATGAACTCCCTCAGCCCCTTCTCAAACCACATCCCATTGCTGTCTTTCTTCAACTTTATATCCCAAAATTTTCCACCGGGCATACTGAGTTTGACAACACCAGACACTCCATTCAGAAAATTACTCATAAACTTTGTTGGGATTCTCTGCCATAGAAATTAAGCTCATCAGAAGGGAAGAAAAATGGCTAGGCGCTCATGCCTGAGTTCATAGTTATAAAACACAAGAAGTCAGAATTGCTGTACATATTATTACTATAAAGTTAGGAGTTGGCATTAGATGAAATCAAGCTTTAAGGAAGCAAATCAATGTTGAATGAATCAGCAAGAGAAAATAAAAGGAGCACTTTCTTTTGCGAAATCAAAAGGACAATGAATGATTTTCTCCATTGATCATATCAACCAAACCACCACCACTACCACCAACAATGAATCTCCTTTTAAGAAAAAATGTTAACAATGCATAGAAGTTGAATACAAACTAAGCAACAACTTCAAATCAAGCAATTCAATAAAAGACAATCTCAAGAGAGTTGGACACAGAACAGGGTTTTTTGTGATTCTCACCAGACACCCTTCATTGATCACTTCTGAATGGATGATCTTGAAGAAGTGGGGAGGGTTTTCTGTCGCCAGAGATCTCGACGGTGGGAGGCGCATTGTCCTGAACTGAGTGCAGTGGAAGCTGGTCTTGGAGAAGGTAATCCGTACCTTAGTAGAGCAGAGAAGGAGGTGTTGATAAGTGAAATAAAATCCCAACTAAAAAGATGCGCTGTAATCAGTTATGAATTTTAAAGCAAATCTCCAATACGGTTGTAGATTGAAGTGCGGTTGTGGATTGAAGATGGATGTGGGACGCATAGGATAGAATAGATATTTCAACTAAAAAACTCTCTTCAATGGTAATGTGGATTCACATTGTGGAGATGATGTGACACAAATAATCGCCCACACTGTCTATTGCACCTTCTAAAAATAAAGGGGTCTATTGCACCTTCTAGAAATAAAGGGTGCGGTAGACAGTGTGTGCTATGCCACCTCATTAAAAATTAAAAAAATATCAAAACTACTATATACTTTGCGTAATTAAGATTTTTTTGTTTTAGTTCTACCCGTTTTTATTTTTTCAGTGTTTTTGTACTTATCATAGTATATATAACAGATATAAATACCAAAAAAAAAAAAAAGATAAAGTACACGAGATCAAAAAAAAAGAAAGATAAGTACAGGTAAGTTTAGAAAAAAGGATAAATATAAACAAGCAATTTTTTTTTTTTTTTTTTTAAATTTTGAGTTGTTGCCTTATATATAAATAACAACGGATCGTATTTTATAAATATAATAATTATACAATCGTTTAATAATCACATACTTAGTATAAAATATAATCAGTTAGATAATTATTAAATTTAAAAAAGAAGTTGTCACTTCATAAATAGAAGGTGCAATCCATATTACCCATCGAAGACACTTTTTAAGGTTGGATGTGCATTTATGCCACATAGAGTAGACATTCCCTCCACATTAATGATGTGACAGCAATCCTGCCACAGCCAAAATCCACATTTACCATTGGAGATGCTCAATGGAATTTTGTTTTTAAATAGGCTAAATTATAAAGTGGCCCCTGAGGTTTACTATAATATGCACTTTAGTCTATGTGGTTTCAAAAATATGTACTTTGGTCCATGTAATTTACTTTTAGTTAGTCAAAAACATCATTGAGTTAGTGTCAAATTAAATATCTCTATTATATTAACTTTTGATGATGTGACATATTTATTTTACCAACAACACCTTTTAAGTTTTTCAAAATTCTCTCTTTCCTAATCAACATTATTTAAAATATTATCATCTTAGTCTCATAACTATATATACAATTTTATTTTATATCAACTATATGTACATAAGTATATTTATTTATTTATTCAAGAATTATTCATATATTTTCAATTAAGAAAAATCATGTGCAAGAAATGAATAATAATAAATGTAAGTATGTTTATTATTTAATAATAATAAATTGATAATCTATATTTTGTGAAAGGAATTTGATGTTTAATAATAAAAATTGTAAAGCGATGTTGATTTTCACATAAATATAAAAATATGCAAAAAAATGTGTATAAGTTTATGTATAACCAAAAATAAAAAACTATTAATTAAATTGTCATATTGTTTTTCAATTTACACCTTTCTATAATTTATAAAAATAAATACACAAGATATTATTAAAGGCTATAAAAGTAGTAAATCAACACTAAAACTAAATGCTAAAACCATTAATAATAATATACATAAATAGCTAGCTAATATTTGGAGTTTAAGAAAAGCGGCGGCTAAGGTTTGGAGCATTGGTTATTTTTTTGTGATTTTTTAGTTAGAACCACCGTCGATCTTCTCTTTTGATCGGCGTTGTTCTAATAACAATCTTTATTTTTATTTATTCAATAAAAGTTAAATCTATTTAGATCTGAGACATTTAATTTCATTCGACCTACAACAGTTGTCATATTCATCATTAGCACCACTTGCCTCTCTCCTCCACACATGTATCTATTATTATTCAATTTCATCTCCACTTCTATATACTCGTATATGGATCTGTGCTAGTAATTGATTTTATGTTTTTACTGGATTTTATTTTTCAATAAGTTGTTGTCTTCCTTTTTTGGAAGTCTGTATTTGTCTTCCCTCGTCGGAAGTTTTATTTTTTGTTATGATTCTATTGTTATAGATGCAAATAATAAGCATATAAGTTACACATAAGTTTGCAAACTTTCGCAATGTCGATTTGAACTCATCAAGGAGTGAGAAAAAACTGCTATTGATATAATTTCATTTTTAAATCTGGAAATATCTTTTTTGTTAAAATAAAATAATAATATATATAAATACATACAAAAAGTTTATCAAGAAAATTATTTAAAAAGAAATTTGTAAAAAGTCATGATTTATTTGAAAATATTGGGTCTTTATTCTATCTGTGTTTGTTTCTTTTGTAGTGGTAAATTAGTCTTTTCATGTTTTTTTTAAAAAAAATAGTCTTTTCATATTAACTCAACCATGGTTTAGAAAAAAAATTAGTAGGAGGGACCAAAATGCATATTTTTTAAACCTTCGGGACTAAAGTGCATACTATGGTAAACCTCATGGACCAATTTGTATTTTACCCTTCTAAATATAACATGCCAAATAAATTAAGTTTTTTCTTTTTTTGAAAATAAATAAATTAAGTTTTTATCTACATATATAACACATTCATACATGTGCTAAAGTGCACATACATACATCAAAATATTCCAATGCAAATATATGCTTCAAATGTAAAAACTGCATTTCTTGTTGATTCATATGACTGTTCTACTATGATCTCTCTTCACATATGTATAAGATAATAATACCAGTCATCAAAACATTTCTAAACCAAAAAAAAGCTGTGTCATGGTCAAGATAGTAATAAGCAGAATAAGATCAGAAATTAAAGAAACCAGGACATCATAACTAATTGCCTCCTTATATAACTAACATTCCAAATATGTTAAGTTTTAATGTTTTATGTCAGTCTTTAATTTTTCTTGAGCTTCACCTCCCAAGCTTTATAATTAATTAAGGAAAATGCTTGGGTGATCCAATTATGAGCACATTTTTGTGTACCTAACTGACGTAAACAGTGGGTTCCACTACTGTCAGTGAGATGGTGAGACCCATTGGGAACAAGGTGCATCTAACTAGTTTACTTTAGCATTCTCCATTAATTAAAGTAGATTGTAATCTGTCATGTCCAAAATACATCAAAATGTGAAACATAACATTCACTTTGCGCATACACCAAACTACCCAATTATGCAAATAAAAAGACCGCATTTCTTCTTCATTTATACGACTGTGTTACATTGCTCTCTCTTTACAAAATAAGACTACTAGTGATCATCCAAACACTACTTTTGAACCGAAAAAAAAAAGAAAAGAAGCATTGTATATAGGCTGTGCAAAACAGAACATATACAGAGAAATAGTTAATTACAGAATCAGATCCACGTAGCATATCACAATTATCCATTATAAGTTATAACCATAGTTAAGAGCTACCACGCAGTTGCATGGCAACTAATCATCAAGCCATATAAAAGCAAACAAAACTCAACCTCTAGATAAAGAGGGCATGAGAGACTGGATTATTTCACGCTCCTCTCGGTCTAGAACCGCCCTTTTAGCAGCAATGTCGACAAGCTTTTGACAAAAACATGACGACAAGGGTGACAAAATAGTTGGAGTCTCAGCAGACCTAGGAGTTGAGGAAGCTGGCATGAAAGCAGCAGGATTAAGATCATCAGCCATGCTGCCAGCAACTTCAGCAAGGTCATGTAACGTACTGTTTGGATAACCAGAGATAGGTAGTCCCTCAACCCCTTCGTCCACAGGAGAACCACCAGTGTCATGATCATCAAGTCCTTCAGTCTCATCAATAATTACAGCCGGGGAAGAGACTGTCTCAGGATTAAGATCATCCGCCACACCAGCATTACAAGTAGTAGCCATGGGATTTTTTGAATTAAAATTCTTGTGAAGGAAATCTAAATTCAAATCCATAACCCGGCCTGGAGTTTTAATAATCTTCTTTGAAATCCTATGATATCCCTTAATCGGTTCCTTACTCTCTTTGTCGAGTTTGAAAAACGGATAACGCGAGCAAAATTTAGAGATGAGATAAGGGAAATATAGTTTGGAATTCCTACAAGTGCTCACTTTTACCATGGTATCAAGAATAAGTTGGCCTAAATTAAACGGACACTTCTCCATGATCGCAAATGTGAATACTGCTCTTGTCTTGTAGACATTACATGTATGGGTGGTGGGGAGCCAATTGCGAGCAGACAGTTTAAACAAGACGAAGGCCTTAGCAGTAAGCTTATCGGCCGGAATGCAGTGATCATGACCATTATCACTAGGCCAAGTTGTCAATTGGCCACCAGTGATGACAGTAGTGACCTTGTCCATATCAACCTCATCTACCAAGCACTGGAACAAAGGTGCATCATTGGGTGTACCCAAAAGACCATTAATCACCTCAGCCGAGAAAGGGAGAACATACTTCCTAACATGGATTTTATGATCTTTAATAACCTGATCATCCAGGTTGCAATAGAACTCCCTCACCAAACTTGGATAGAAAAACCCCTCAAATAAAAGATGTTTGTACAATTGTGTACCTTCAAGAACATCCTTTAGACCCGAATATTCGAAATGCTCCTTGTAGACTGGCTTCTCATGATGAAAATCTCTGCTCTTCAAAGAGTTCATGCGCTCCGCTGATGGTGCCATGACGGGAACAATGCTAGGGGTCTTTGAGACCGTAGCATCTATCCTTTTCAACAAAACTGTAATTGGAACCCGATCATCATCGCTGGAGTCCCCGGAAGTCACCAGCTTCCTTTTTGAGTTACAAGTGGTGGGCAAAACATTGCCTGTTGAAGAAGACAAAAAGGGAAATGAAGAACTTGGGAACGGTCCTAAAGGAGAAAACCTCCCAAAATCACCTACACAATACATATAAATGTTGGAATATATAAAAGAATACATATAAATGTTGGAATATATAATCTCACATTAGAAATATAATAAGAGTTGGTGTGGTATGTAAGTGGTGTAGATTAGATCTTAGCACAAGCCAATTGGTGTGGTATATAAATTCTACTTGATACATCATAACGGAAACAATGTATATATAACCATTAAAGTCATGTCTTCATCAATACAAGAAACAACAAAGAGATGCACAATAGAATGAGGCAGAGCACACAGTAAAAAAATGTAGTAAATAAAATTGGACATGCATGCTTTACCCGAAATCTTTCTTCTATTACGCATAGACCTTGCTCTCCTGCAGTGAAATCTTGGTGCGGCGTCACTAGGGCCCTGATCACCTGATTGGCCTACAGGTTTCGATTCTACTTCTTCGTCCTTTTCATAGGAAGGGCCTTTCGGAGAATCAGAGAAGCTGCTCGAGATTTCAATCATTTCTTCATCTTCAAAATCGTTTGATGACTTCTTTAAGTACCCATTTCTGTCAAACACTTGGAAATGCAACTCATCATGGCTGTGAAAAGTAAAAACCAAAATGTCTTCATGTACGAGAGGCCATTTTTCCACAAAAGGCCCCCAACCACCCATAAAGAACCAGCAACCACCAATTTCCTTCTCCACCTCAACAATTCTGTACTCTCCATTTGGCCCTCTTAACTTGTACTTAACTGCGAAAGCACCTCCACTTGCATTCACATATGGTGAGGGCACCCTCTACAACATCAAAAAATAAAGAATTTTTATAGAAAAATGATAAAATAACCCACACAAAACCTTTGTCTTTTAGCCATTTATAGCTCTTTCTTGTCTCCTTAGGCGTCGATCCCACATCTGACAAGACACCATAAGTTGCTAAAAGACGTGGGTGTGTGCCCTAAGTGTGTATTGGGAGTGTGTTAGATTATCATTTCCTTTTTAATACACATGATAAATCCGTATTTGTGTTGTTTGAATGACTCTAAAAAAAATACTTACTATGGGGACGTCTGCTCTGGAGAATTTCTTGATAAAGGAACGTATGGAAGTGGAACCAGTAATCTTCTTCGGGTACCCATTCATCTCATACACTTGGACATGCAACTTTTGAGCAGTACTAGTACAAGCGTTGTGATCCAAAGTGAAGAACAGTAAGTCCCCAAATTTGAGAGAGTAGTCTTTGATGAAGGGCCTCCAACCTCCCCTAAAGAACCACTTATTAAGACCATTCTTATTGACTTCAACAACTTTAATGTCCCCATTAGGCCCTATGAGGTTGTATTTGTCCGGCAGAGCTCCTCCCACTGCTTTCACATATGCTGGCGGTACTACCTACAACATCATCAACCAAATTATAATTAAGGACTAAACAAAATTAAAAAGCTAGTTGGAGAGCAAAAACGTACAGTTTCTAATAAGTTTGTAAATGAATGAGGACTTACAAAAGGGTGTGCAGAATCGTCAGTGATAATAATGTAAGCTTTGAAGAAGGAATGTGCCCGCTTTTGTTTCTTCGCCATTAAAACTTAAAGAGTAACTTGGCTATTATAAGAACAGATTCACTAAGCTTTTGGCTAAAATAGCGATACTTCTTCAGCTCTATCGTACGTAGCCTCAGTGCCTCATTTGGTTCAAGCTTGATGAACATTCCTGAAAATACATACACTTCCTCGATAATTGATAAATGTGTTTGGTTAGTTTTATCTTCGCAACAAGTTAGATATTTAAAAATAAATAAATTACAACAATTGGCTTTAGTGCTATTGTTTAATACTAAGCGATGGCCAATTTCACAAACTCTCTCAATTTTTTTCCCATTAAAAAAAATTGTTTTGAGACTCCCTAGCTACTTATACTCAATTAAGTCAAAACCACATATCAAACTATTAGACCATACATATCAAAAGTTTATTGTAGAGGTCCATGACAAATCTTAACAAAATATGATAAGTTTATTGTGTATTGTGTGAATTAGGAATGTACAATGTGGTGCCCTATTTATATAATGGTACAAAACAAAATACACGGAAACTTATGTAATACAAGGAAATAACTGATTTACACAATCAGTTTCAAGAAAAAAATTGATCTACATAATTAGTGGAGAAATTATGGTATGCACAATTAGTTGCGAAATTATGGTAAACACAATCAATGGAGAAATTATGGTAAGATTTTTTCAATTATAGTAAGAGTATTAGTTGCCTAACATCTCCACTCAAACTCAAGGTGGTGGCAATGAAAACTACTTGAGTTTGTAAGTCAATTCATGAAAATGGATAGACATAATAGGCATCATGGACTACGCTCGAATCAACAGATAGTGCACGGATAATAGGCAAAATTCAAATTTGAATTCTGCGTGGGGACACCAGATCACGACGAATGGATGCAAGTGATCATTGACAAAATCGACAGACATGCAGATGGAACAGACACAAAAATGAAGCAAATAAGATGAAGAAAAAGATTAGGGCACCAAAAGGATAAAGGCGGACACAAGAAACAAAGAAGATGAAGAAAAATAAGATCAGTATCTAAATAAAGGCACCAAGCAAAGAAAGAATGAACAATGATGCATGCAAAAAATTAGGGCAATAGACGAAGTGGATCAAAACAGAGGAGAAACAAGAGATTAGCTGTAACCAAATAGGGCTATGATACCATGACAAATATTAATATAATATGATAAGTGTATTGTGTGGTGCCATATTTATAGAATGATACAAAACGAAATATATGGAAACTTATGTAATACAAGGAAATAACTGATTTACACAATTAATGGAGAGATTATGGTATACACAATCAGTGGAGAAATTATGGTAAGATTTCTCCAATTATAGTAAGAGAATAGACTCTCCAGTTTCGAAAACGACTTATAATTTTGACCAAGGGATTTTTACTAGAACGACTTATATTATTAATCGGAGGATGTAATTAATAAGAGGTAATTGTGTTCACAAGCCTCTAGGGGATAATATGAAGTTATATCACACCCAAGGATGTAATGAGAAATAACTTGCAGGGGAGTTGAGTTTATAAAACCAACTAAACAAGATTAGTTCCAACTCTCGTAAGTCATCTCAAACCCCCAACTCCACCCCTAACCAAACAAGGCTAAGTTTTTTTTTTTTTGATAAGAAAGAAACAATTACTTCCACCAAGACTTAAACCCATAACCTCTAACTCTTAAACACCATATCAAACCATTTAGCAAAAACCCTTTGTTCAAAATTGTAAGTCGTTTTCGAAACTCAAGAGTATATTTATTGGTTTTTACCTATTTTACCTATATACATTCCATACATATCAAAAGTTTATTGTAGAGGTTCATGACAAATCTTAACAAAATATGATAAGTTTATTGTGTATTGTGTGAATTAGGAACGTACAATGTGGTGCCCTATTTATATAATGGTACAAAACAAAATACACGGAAACTTATGTAATACAAGGAAATAACTGATTTACACAATCAGTTTCAAAAAAAAATTGATCTACATAATTAGTGGAGAAATTATGGCATGCACAATCAGTTGCGAAATTATGGTAAGCACAATCAGTGGAGAAATTATGGTAAGATTTTTTCAATTATAGTAAGAGTATTAGTTGCCTAACATCTCCACTCAAACTCAAGGTGGTGGAAATGAAAACAACTTGAGTTTGTAAGTCAATTCATGAAAATGGATAGACATAACAGGCATCATGGACTGCGCTCGAATCAACAGATAGTGCACGGATAATAGGCAAAATTCAAATTTGAATTCTGCGTGGAGACACCAGATCACGACGAATGGATGCAAGCGATCATTGACAAAATCGACAGACATGCAGATGGAACAGACACAAAAATGAAGCAAATAAGATGAAGAAAAAGATTAGGGCACTAAAAGGATAAAGGCGGACACAAGAAACAAAGAAGATGAAGAAAAATAAGATCAGTATCTGAATAAAGGCACCAAGCAAAGAAAGAATGAACAATGATGCATGCAAAAAATTAGGGCAATAGACGAAGTGGATCAAAACAGAGGAGAAACAAGAGATTACCTGTAACCAAATAGAGCTATGATACCATGACAAATATTAATATGATATGATAAGTTTATTATGTATTGTGTGGTGCCATATTTATAGAATGATACAAAATGAAATATATGGAAACTTATGTAATACAAGGAAATAACTGATTTACATAATTAATGGAGAAATTATGGTATACACAATCAGTGGAGAAATTATGGTAAGATTTCTCCAATTATAGTAAGAGAATAGACTCTCCAGTTTCGAAAACGACTTATAATTTTGACCAAGGGGTTTTTACTAGAACGACTTATATTATTAATCGGAGGATGTAATTAATAAGAGGTAATTGTGTTCACAAGCCTCTAGGGGATAATATGAAGTTATATCACACCCAAGGATGTAATGAGAAATAACTTGCAGGGGAGTTGAGTTTATAAAACCAACTAAACAAGATTAGTTCCAACTCTCGTAAGTCATCTCAAACCCCCAACTCCACCCCTAACCAAACAAGGCTAAGTTTTTTTTTTTGATAAGAAAGAAACAATTACTTCCACCAAGACTTAAACCCATGACCTCTAACTCTTAAACACCATATCAAACCATTTAACAAAAACCCTTTGTTCAAAATTGTAAGTCGTTTTCGAAATTCAAGAGTATATTTATTGGTTTTTACCTATTTTACCTATATACATTCCATATATTTATGATTCTTCAATTTTTTAATTCATTTAATGTCAAATGACGTATATGTAAATTACACTCAAAATTAAGGATGTCTTAATTCTTGTGTCTTTACCTTAAACAACTTACATTATTGATTGGAGGGAGTGTATCATAAACAATTCAAAATTCACTAATAATGCATCTCCCTAATCTGATGTAAATCTTGGGTTAAGTCTTGACAACGGAGACTAATATCATAAGCAATTCACAATTTACTGGTATATTCAATGTGAGAAATCCATAAATTTGTTTAAATGATGGATTTCATAGAATTTGATGAATTTGGATAGATTTATCCAAAATCCATCAAAGTGTGATTTTGTCATGTTCATTTTTTGAATAAAAGTCCATCACAATTCATTAAAATCCATCAAAATCTTAATGTGTTTAAGAATTGAATACACCTAGACTTTTTAGAAATTCATTAAAATCCATCCAAATCCTAATTGTATACCCTTTGACTTTTTAAAAGTCCATTAAAATCCTTTGAACTCCAAATTAAATACACTTTAATTTCAAAAGGCAATGGCTAAACGGATCCAGTTTTGAATTTTTACTTAGTGTATCCTACTTTTTACTTAGTTTACCCCACTTATTTTTAAAATTCTAAAAATACCCTTGCTTACCTCATTACCATACCCCACTTTTGAAGAAGTGTCGTCCGCGGGTTTTGAACTGTAACGACCCGAACTCTACCTGACCTGACTCGAGGGTAATTTGGTGATTTTTCAATACTGAATGTGTGCAAGTGTGCTTTGTGAATTGTTTAAGTGTGAAAAGTATAGCTTAGGTTAAATGAATATTGGGCCTAACAAGAGCTAAGTGGATGTAAGTGATTGGAGGCCCATAAAGGGCATTTTGGTAAAATAACAAGGTTGTATATAACCCTACTTTAAAAACCCTAACTATATAAGTGAACTTTGTAAACCCTAGTCACCCCTTGTGTTGTTTCTACAAGTTTGAGAGAGAGGAGAGGAAGAGGAAACATCAATCAAGGAGGTAATCCCTTGTTATTTTTCTTCTTTCTTTCTTCTTTTTTTCTTGTTTGTGTATTTGTTTGTAGGTTATGATGGGGGATGGCGGCTCCTAGTGTAGCCGCTGGACTGGGGGAGGCGGCACCTAGTGGCGCCGCCGGAGAAGACCAGCAGCGCTGAGGAGCAGCGGCGCCGCCGTCTGCAAGGGAGGGGGTGGCTCTTGCCACCCCATGAACCAGTGAGGAAGAAGGGGGTGGCAATAGCCACCCCACTTCTTCCATCACCACCACCACCACCGCCACCGCGGCTAGTCAGCTGTAGTAGAGGGGTCCCTAGTGCCGGAGAGCACTGGGGACCACCCTCGGATTTCGATCCGAGGGTTGGGATGGGGGGGAAGCTTTTGCTTCCCCTACACCGTGACACCAGGGGCGTTTGCCCCTAGTTTCTGCCCCAGGAGCGGACAAGCCCCTGGACTATTTTAGAGGCCAGTCGACCCCTGAGGGGGTTTGACCTGGTTGACTAGGGGCTGGAACGTCCTGGCCAACCAAACAGGGACCAATTGGTCCCTGTTTAACCAAACAGGGACCAAATTGGTCCCTGTCCAAATAAAATAAAATAAACTAAAATAGGATAAAATTACGATGGGCATCGACATTCCGACAAAGCCCTTAAACGGCACAACACGTGGGACTCACACCATTGTGTCCCCAAATATAAATTAATAATTAAAATATTCAACTTTAAATTGAATGAAATTCTTATGTAGTGTTATGTAAATTGTTTAGATTCGCGAGGCGGTTCACGTGGGACCCCAAACGCACGAGGAGTCGGTATAGGCATCACGGTGGGTCCAGATAAGTGGGGAGCTTCGCTCATGCATTAAATATGGCTTGACTATTAGATAATTAAGAATTCATGTTTTAAATAGAACGACTTGGGTATGGGTTGCGTCGTGATATTGGTTTGGTTCTCTATTATCTATGGAATTGTGAATGCACTGTTTTACCTTTCATGTTATTCGATGCCCCAGAATGTTGTGGAGTTCCACCGCGGGCCAAATTAGCAAGTAGTCTATATTTTGGACGCCCCAGAATGTTTGTGGTAGTTAACCACCGAGGGTTTTACTTGACTAATAGAATGCATAAGGTAAACCATTCGAGGGTAAGGGTTTGGAGTTCCATCCTTTGCCACTTGATGGTTCTTTGAGACGTGTAGCGGTGACGGCTTGGATGAAACTACCTTTATTTTGGTGCCATTATTTAGAGGGCGCAACGACCATTGCGTTTCCACTAGTTATTGTACCAATTCAAAAGTAGATGATTCGGTCACCGGATCCTTACCAATATCTAGTTCGCATTGAATGAAACAACGGACTATATTAGTATATATCTATCGCATTTCATTTAAATCTTTCATTTGACTTTATATGTATGTCATGTGTAGATTTTATAAATGAAAAATGGTGAATATTATCATGCAAGAAATAAATGAATGTTTATCAAATGTGTTGTGAAACCGTCATGCTTTTATATATATTATAGTGAATGGATTACGACTTGAAATATTGATACGTAGATTATTTGATGTTTAGTTTGGAAATGGAAATTCTATTTATATGTTTCTTCATAGAATATGAATCTATTTCCATAACTATGATGAGCATGAACAATGTCTATACTTGTACCTAATTATGTGTTCATTTATATGCTTATATTTGGTTATGATTTACATTTATTCGATTTTTACATGATGTGTTGTGAGTATGGATTTGGTGTCATGTAGAACTTGCATGAGTACTAGGTAGTACTTGCATATTTAATGTTTGAGCGAGTCTTTCTTCTTATTGAGCACCGTTGGTTCTTTAGCTCACCCCACTTTACCCCACAGGTCCCTCTACTAGCGCGTTAGACAAGAAAGGCAAGGGAAATGATCTATCTTGAAGTTCCTTTATATGTGAGCCTCGTATGATATTAGTATATTGTTAATATTAATCGTTTTGTAAACCTCGTACGTGGGTTATAACTTAAGACTTAGTTAATGGGTAGTTTTGAACCTTTATAATGTTATTATGAAGTTGTATGAGACTTTTGAATATTAAAGATGATAGATCTTATTATGATATACAAGATTATATGGTTTTATTATGATTA
This sequence comes from Stephania japonica, assembly GCA_039657345.1. NCBI lineage: Eukaryota > Viridiplantae > Streptophyta > Magnoliopsida > Ranunculales > Menispermaceae > Stephania > Stephania japonica. Next base: position 6,519,212 of record CM077559.1, on the reverse strand, counting down.
TCTTTTACACTCTTATTATTATATATTTTGTTAGAATGATTGTTCCGCAGGTTTATTTAGGCGTGCCAAGCCGTTATTTGGGCCTGGTTCAAGTATCGGGTCTAGGTAACGGTTTGGGTTTAGGTAATGAACGAACCGAGACGACTCCTCTGATGATGTGTCAAACACATAGGGTCGACACCTCTAAAGAGGTTTCGGATATACATGATCAATACCTATTTAGAGGTCTCAGCTGATTCCAATCGATAATGTGAAGATAACTCGATCTCAATAGATGGCAGAGGGATCCAGTCGAAATTTCTTTAAAGGTGTCGACCCTGTGTGTTAGGAAACTAATATTATGTAACGTCTACACTGATTGTGTAACGTCTACATTAATCGCGTAACGCCTCCACTGATTATGTAACGTCTACATTGATTATGTAACGTTTACACTGATTTAGTTCTGTACCATTCTATAATAGGGCATTATATTGTACATTCGAAAAATATACAATAAACTTATTCTATTCTGAAACTATCATGGTATCAGAGCTTGGTTTCTAATCCAAGGTCGCTCGACTATTGAGTTGACGACCGATCCTTAATACATCTTATTGCTTGTTCTTGTGTTCGATTATGCTCTTGTTTTAATTTTCTCTTATTTCTCGTATGCGTCTTCACACATGTTTGTTAGTTATACCAGTCCGTTTGCCTCTTTCGTGTCACTCAGTCAGCCCATCTGCCCATCATGTTCGCACAAATTTGATGTCATCCAACTTGCATAACCATATGCCTATCTCGATATCCCCACTTCTTGTCCTACCTGCCATCGACTCTGGTGTCGATCTGTTGTCGACTCTTTCAACTTTGCCATCCGTCTGTTCCGTTATCCTATCGTCGACTCTGTTAACTTCGTTGTCCGTTAGTTGTTCCGCCGATTCTGCTCCGATAGTCGTTCCGCCGACTCAGCTCCGTTAGTCGTTCCGTCGACTCAGCTTCGTTAGTCGTTCCGCCAACTCACCTGCATTAGTCGTTCCACCGACTCAACTGCGTTAATCGTTCCGTCGACTATGTTGCTCCGCTAGTTGTTCCGTCGACTTATGTTGTTTCGTTCCTCGTTCCATCGACTTAGCTCCGATAGTCGTTCCATCGACTCCGTTGTTCAATTATTCTGTTGTCCTGTCCGTGCACTGTCCGCTAATTTGAGCGCAGTTCGCGATGCCTGTCACGCTTGTTATCCGCGTACTGTACGTTGTCGAGCGTAATTCGTGATAACTGCCCGTCTCATATACCCGTTTCAGATCTGTCTATTTTGTCAACTCGTTTGTCAATTATGTTCGTGATCACTTGCATCCATTCGTTGCGATCTGGTGTCCCCACGCAGAATTATCGCCGACTTTATGTATCTCATCTTATTCGTTTGCAAACTCAAGTGCCTTCGTTGCCACCACCTTGAGTTTAGGGGGATGTTAGGAAACTAATATTATGTAACGTCTACATTGATTATGCAATGTCTACACTAATTGTGTAACATCTACATTAATCGTGTAACGCCTCCACTGATTATGTAATGTCTACGTTGATTTAGTTATGTATTATTCTATAAATAGGGCACTATACTGTACATTCGAAAAATATACAATAAACTTATTCTATTCTAAAACTATCACTGTGTGTTCGAAACCTCTTCAGAGGTTTTAGCCCTGTGTGTTCGAAACCTATTCAGAGGTTTTGGCTCGGTAAGTTCGAAACCCGTGGGCGACCAGAATGAATAAAAAAACTTCAAAACTTTCGAAAAACACGTGAAAATGGTAAAAAATAGTGGGTTTTGCTCAGAATTGCTTAATATTTTCGATTCCATAGAAGATTTGTATTTAAAATGCAAAATTTAAGCTTCAAATCGAGCCTTAAACCTAAAAACAAATTCACAAATAAAACGACTCAAAGGAAAAAAGAAAAGAAAAAGAAAAAAAACCCAAAAAAACCTCGAAATCGGTACTAAAAGAGATGAATACACCCAAGGCATCGAATCCATGTGGTTTTGTTGGGATTTCGTTGGATTTGAGTTGTTGATGAGTGCAATTTGTGAGAGAGAAGAGTACGGTGAGTGGAGTATGAGTGAGTAAAAACCCTTTTATATAGAGTAGTTGGGTAATTTCACAAAACTGAGATCCTTGTATAAAAAATTGGGGTCCTTTTAGCCGCTGCCATTTAAAATCCTCCAATTTGAATAGACCCCCTGCGTCTCACTTGGTCGCTTTACCTGCACGGATTTTTGCCTTTCTCAATCAATTAAGAATAAACAGTCATGATTAGAAATATACGAGACATTTTAGGTTAAAGAGTTTGATCCAATAATTAATTTCACTAAGCTAGCTGCCTAAGTTGATTTAATTTGGACAATATGCTGCATCAAGACAGAGAAAAAGTAAAACAAATATGGGTATTCTAATTAATTATATGCAACTTATGCCTTAATTAATATCAAACTGCCTGATATCCTCAATTAGTGTAATCCAATATAATTTCATCAAGGTTTAAGCATTTTACAACATTACTGTAAAAATACTACAAATATAAAAGCAATAAAAATGAAGACAATGATTTACGTGATTCAGTTCTTTGACCTACGTCCACAAGAGAAATGCAAATGCGGTTTCATTCATGCTTTAATAACTATCCCAACTTTATATTTATAGAGGTACATATAACATATATATTCAAATTTTTTTTTAAAAAAAAAAAAAAAACTATATGTATTCAAATATGAAATCTCCAATCAATCCATCAATCACTCAATCAATCAATTAATTTTTCCTTCCGTTTATAATCTTAACAATTACCACCATTAAAAATTCAAAGACAGTTAAGCATAGAACTGTTAGAACTTAGAAGGGAAGGAATACAACATCAACCAAATGCAAAAACCAGCTAATTAAGTAGAGAGAAGCATGGTTTCAAAAACAAAAAAAAAAAAGTAGAGAAAAGCATGATCTCAACAAAAAGAAGGTACAGAAAAGCATCTAGCTTAGGTCCCAAAAGTTGAGTGAGCAAAATCACTATGCTCTCTAAAATGACCTTGATCACCAGTACATTTTCAGGTGCTCCGAAGAATGACAACTTTAATAACATTTGGTTCTTTCTCATCGGCCTTAAAGACGCAGACATCATCTTCCTTCAATTGATTATCAAGCACAAACTCCTTCCAGCCACGGTTCAGCCGAAGACATGCTGGTTCGTAGCATTTAACTTTTACATGCCAACTTCTTCCATTCGGAAGCTGAAGCACCACATCTTCACTACTGTGCTTGGTCATAACAGATGCAAATCGGAATGGCACACTCTGGAAAAATTAAGAAAGAAGAATGACCTATTTATAGATGCTAAAACAAAATTAGACTATGTAATTAATTTTTTTTTGATAAGAAAGAAACAATTGCATCCACCAAGGTTTGAACCCATGCATGACCTCTTACTCTCAAACACCACATCAAACTATTGGGCCAACGGAATGGTTGGTACTAGCTAATTAAATGTTGAATGCATATCATGCATAATAATGTGTTGTTGCATTGCTTAAAAAGTTCTCCTTAGTCATTGGTGCCATGGAAAATATGTGAAAGCAGACTCCATCCACAACTAGCTAGAATGTTTAGCAAATGTTATAGTAGCTTAGAATCTCACCATACTAAATTTGTTATTCACATAGGACCGGCGCATAGTTACTTGAAAACAAGCATTTCCTGATGTAGATGCCGCTGAAACCATGATATCTTTGGTTTCCGCTTTGACAGTCATGTAATTGCCTGCACATTTTGGAAGAATCAACACCAATTAGAAAATGACATTGCAAAATTGAGAAAGTGAGATGAATAAATACATCACATATATATTGTTTCAAGAGATTTATACCAGTTATGGTAGTTTGATTCAACAGAGGGACTGGAGATCCTTGAGTCTGAAGTCCTTGCTTGGAACTATCTGAATTCTGTCTGGTTCTTTTAATTGAGCCATTAATCTGAAGACCGGAACCTGACTTGGAAGCTACAAACTTGGCAAGAGTTGCTTTTCTCCATTCGGCTAGCTCCGATGGGATTTTTTCAAAACTATGTACATCCATTTCCAGTACTTCCTTCTTCACATTAATATTAAATGTTTCAACTCCTCTATTTCTTACTTCATTAGTTTCACATGAATCAACCAATCCTCTTGTCTTTCCAGGATAAATTACAGGCATCCCAAACTCATGTGAACTTCTAAATTCCTTGCATGGATACGGATAAACGCCTTCATTATTAATCCTCCTAGATGAACCACCATCAGACGCAATCAGTTTAGCAATTTTATCAGGAGCATGGCAAAATTCTTCACTTCCAACATGTGTCACTCTACTTCTTTTGCTTCCACCAACAAACTGTCCTGCTTTTCCCTTATCTTGGCAGTGGGGATTGAGCTTAGAATTTACATTGCCTGAGCATAAAACAGGCCTGTTCTGCAGTTTATAATGTTGAGAGGCATCATCACCAACAGATGATTTGGTTCCATTTGCCACACTTTTAGACAAGACATTATATTGCTGAAATTTTGTGCCCATCTCTCCGCAATTTCCAAACACCATGTTTCTGGAACTGATATTTTTCCGAAATGAAGAATCACCCGATTCGTCAACAAAAACAGCTGCATTGTTCTCTTCTTTAACCAGTGTCTCGGACGCTTTTAGGCAGCCCTTTTTCTTCAAATCATGTGGCTTCGCCTCATTTATCTCGTCCTTCATTTGTCTTCTATTGTCCTTATCATGACTTAATTGCCTTTCTTTTCCCTTACTTTCAAATGGCTCCTTTTTACACTGAAGCAGATGATTGCATTTAGAACTTGTGCTGGCTAGTTTATGAAACCTTGATGGGGCAACTTCTGCCGTTTTGTTTGACAAGGTTCTAAGGGAGAACCGACGGCGCAGGGATTGTGAACCACCCTGCTTTCTTTCATCCACCTTATTTCTTTGGTTGCATAGTTTCTCCATTCCCTGCCCCTTGCATTCATCGAAATTGATTTTTCGACAGACATTTTTATGGAAGGTATCAACATCCAATATTTCAATAGCATCCTCTTCAGAGGTCTCAACAAGGTCATCATCTTTAGAATTTTCAGCTACAACATCATCTTCAGACGTACCAAGTGTCTCAGTCTCTTCCGAGGATTCAATAACGTCATCATCTGCATTGGTTTTAACCGTGTCACCATCCGATAGTTCAATGAATTTTAACTTTCCGGTTCTTCTTTTCTCAAACTGACTTGTTACCTTTCCTGCAAATGGTTTTGCTCCATTCCCATCATATCCCACTTCCTCCTCTTTGCATTTGAGAATCGGATAGTGGTTGTCGTAAGTTTTAGGTCCGTCTTTCTTTTTGTGAAGTTCAGAACCAACATCTACTGCTGCATTACTACACGGATAACCTATTTCCGTGGCAGTCATATCAAAGATGACCACACGGAATTTGGAGTTCCCGTCATATCTGAAAAGTAACAAATGACCGGCATTTATAGAATAATACTTGATGAACTCTTGCAAACCATCCTCAAACCACATCCCACTGCTATCTTTCTTCAACCTTATCTTCCAAATTTTCCCTCCGGCCACGCTGAGTTTGGTGAAATCAGACAATCCATTCCGAAAATTACTCATAAACTTTGTTGGGATTCTCTGCCATGTAAATTAAGTTCATCAAAAGAGGGGAAAAAAAAAAACAAAAAAAAAAAACAAGACGCATACAACAGAGTTCACAGTTATATAATAAAAGGGATTCTGTGACAATCAATGTTTACATACAAAATAGTCTCCTTTTAGCACATCTAAACTAACCAAAACCTTCTCATGATTTTCACAAACAACGATTCATCATTCCCACTTCAAAAACAACCTTAACAATTCAAAGAAGATCATGAACACAAACTAAACCACTACGTACAACTTCAAATCAATGGAATAATGAAAAGGAAAATGAAAATCTAACACCCTTTCAACGCTCATTTTGGCCGGCGCACGTGTTTTGACAGATGTGCCGCCCCCGTCTTGGGGTGACAAGAAGTAAGCATAAAGGGTAAAAGACAAGGTGTTTGTGCGCCCTCAAAATGTGCATTAGCAGTATGTTTGATTATTATTTTTCTAATAAAAAATACAAGACAATGTCATCAAAAGAGGGTTTGTTGTGATTCTCACCAGACGGCCTCCATGGATGACCCCAGAATGGATGATCTTGAAGAAGTGGGGACGGTTTTCCGTTGCCGGAGATCTCAATGGAGGCCTGCGCATGGTTTGGTTGGGAAGTGTAGTGATCAAGCTTCTCTTAATCTCTCTCTCTCACTCTATATGTGTAAACTAAGAGAGCATAGGAGGAGTTGTGTTTAAATTAATGATTCCTAAGAATCCGAACTAATAAGATACACCTCTCATCAATGATAGATTTTCCTTTCTTTCTTGTCTACTTAAATAAAAATCGTTTCATTGCCTCAATTAGATGTTTTAGACTACAATAAATTTATTTGGACTCATGAGTCCGGACTCATAGGGAGATTTTTAAATTTTCTCAGTTAGGTGTTTTAGACTAATGCCTCATGTCACGAATTAATTGGGCACATTCTTAAATTAATACTTCAATTCTCTCAGTTATTGGTCCGGGAGAAATTTATTAATCTGGACATTAACTTTTTTTTTTGACATATATAGAGATTTTTTTGAGATCGTCCGTAAGCAATGGAGATGCGATGAAACGCATCTTGAGGTGCATAAATAGAGTGAGAAAAAAAAAACAGAGAACGAAAAGTCAAAACGTCGTTTATCAAGGGTCATCATGACTTAGGGCCGCGTGATTGGACATATCGAGGCAGATGCGTAACGCAATGGTGAATGGGAGCGCTGTGAGTCTTGACTTGTGCGTCATCGACATGAGAAAGGATATCTCTTGATACTGTTGTAAAATAAATTGAAACTTGCTAAGAGCTAGATAAGGAAATAAAAGACTAAAAACTTCTATTACTACAAACTACTACTACTACAAAGTAGAAGAGGAGAAATGAGAGAGTTGAAATGAGAAGTTGTATTCAACTTGGTGTGTTTTTACAATGAGGTTGGCACCCTTTATATAGGCCCTTTGGTGATGATGATAAATGTACTTAGACAATGTTTACAAGTAATACATACATCACATGTCATACAACTCTTCACAAGCAACATTGACAATACATGGAATAATGAGTACATTTGATATGGATACAAGTAAGGGCCATGCTTGATACTACCACTCAATGTAAGAGCCATGCTTGACAATGATTAGTCATACAAAATCTTGATCAATTGTTCATCCATATCATAACACTCCCCCTTGGATGACAATTATTGAGAGAATGTGCCTCATTAAAACTTCTACTAAGAAAAACCCTGTGGGAAAAAATATAGTAAAAGAAAAGAGTACACTATTCTCATAAATATTAAGATGGGTATAATATTGTTAAGATTGCCTCATTAAAAACCTTGCATGAAAAACCCAATGGGATAAAACCATAGCTAAGGGAAAAAGAGTGCAATACATTAATCAATAACTCCCCCTCATGTGAACATGGGTGAAACTTGTTCGCTTTCTTTACTTGCAATGTCTTTAAGTTTACGCAAGCCAATACCATATGTAAGCCTTTTAAATGTCGTAGTTGGTAAGGCTTTTGTGAATAAATCAGCAAGATTATCACTCGATCGGATTTGCTTGACATCAATTTCACCATTCTTCTGAAGCTCATGCGCATAAAAGAATTTTGGTGAAATATGTTATGTTTTGTTCTGTCCCCCTTTATGAATCCTTCACTTAATTGTGCAATACATGCTGCATTATCTTCATATAATATGGTTGGAGAATCTTTTATTGAAGGCAATCCACATGATTCTTGTATATGTTCAATCATGTTTCTCAACCAAACACATTCACGACTTGCTTCATGAATTGCAAGAACTTCAGAATGATTGGAAGAAGTGGCAACCATAGTTTGTTTTACCGACTTCCACGATACAAAAAATATTACCACGGTGAATACATATCCCGTTTGAGAACGGGCCTTATGGGATCTCGATAAAAATCCAAAGATCAAGCATAACCTTGGAGATTCAATTTTACCCCTCTCGAGTAAAATAAACCCATGTCACTTGTTCCTCGAAGATATCGAAAAATGTGTTTAACACCATTCCAATGTCTTCGAGTTGGTGAAGAGCTATATCTTGCAAGTAGGTTGACAAAGAAAAGCAATATCGGGTCTTGTACAATTTGCAAGATACATAAGTGCACCAATTGCACTTAAATATGGTACCTCCAGACCAATTAGCTCTTCATCACTTTCTTGAGGTCGAAATGGATCCTTATCCACTTCAAGTGATCTGACAACCATTGGAGAGCTCAATGGATGTGCCTTGTCCATATAAAATCTTTTTAATAATTTTTCAATATAATTTGATTGATGGACAAGTACTCCACTTGAAAAATGTTCAATTTGCAAACCAAGACAAAGTCTTGTTTTTCCAAGTTCTTTCATCTCGAATTCCTTTTTCAAGTATTCGGATGTTCTAACGATGTCGTCGTGGTTTCCCACTATATTTAAATCATCAACATATACAGCAATAATCACAAATCCTGTTGATGATCTTTTAATGAAGAAACATGGGCAAAGCGGATTATTTACATATCCTTCTTTCAGTAAATAATCACTAAGACGTTTGTACCACATTCGTCCGGATTGTTTCAACCCGTACAAAGACCTTTGTAATTTTATAGAATGCATATTATGAGGTTTTGATTTTATTTCATCGGATATTACAAATTCATCGGGATTTTCATATATATCTCACTTTGTCTAGAGATCCGTACTGAGATATCCGTAACGACATCCATTAAATGCATATCAAGCCCTTCGAGATCGCAAGGCTTATCAAGAACCGAAATGTGATTGCATCTATAACAGGAGAATATGTTTCCTCATAATCGATGCCAGTGTCTTTGTGAGAAACCTTGAGCTACAAGTCTTGCTTTGTACCTTGTAACTTCATTTTTTTCGTTTCTCTTTCGTACAAATACCCATTTATATCCAACGAGCTTTACGCCATCTCGGCGTTTGGACAATTGGTCCAAAAACCTCTCGTTTCCTTAACGAGTTTAGCTCTCGCTTGGATAGCATCTTGCCATTTTTGCCAATCAGTCTTTTTTGACATTCATCCACTGATCGTGGTTGGATCATCATCATTTTCACATATTTCAAATGACACATTGAAAGCAAATATATCATCGGGAACAATTTCATTTCGATCCCAAATCTTACCGAGTTTAAATAATTTATTGAGATCTCATTATTTTCATCTTTTTCCTCTTTTTCTAGAGGAAGTTGTTCCTCATCGAATCAACTTGTTCTCGACAAACCCTTATCAAAGGATTCTTGTGCTTTCTCGGGAGTATTTTGATTTGTATTTATTTTTACTCCCGTTTTCCTCTTTCGAGGAATTGTATCCTTTGAACCAACGGTCTTCCACGCTTTAAGCGTTTCGTTGGTTCTTGTGCATTTTGTTGCACAGAGACATCAATTCTTGCGGGAGCATTTACAATTTGGAATATGTGATTTTGTCACTTGTTTTGCATCATTAAATGCATCTCGGTAATTGATTTGCAATTTGTTGCAAATGAATGATCTTTCGAACTTCAAGTTCACACCGATTTGTTCGTGGATCATAATGTGATAAAGTTGATGCATTCCAAGCAATTTCGCGCCATTCCTTTTGAATTGACTTCTTATCTCCCCTAATGGTGGGAAAATTGCTTCATCAAAGTGACAATCAAAAACGTGCAAGTAAATAAATCCCCTGTTAAGGGTTCAAGGTATCTTATAATGGACGATGAGTTAAATCCAACATAAATCCCAAGTTTTCGTTGTGGACCCATCTTAGTTCTATTGGGAGGTGGTATAGGAACATACACCGCACAACCAAAAATTCTTAAGTGTGAAATATTTGGTTGTTGACCTAAAATGAGTTGCATGGGGGAATGTTCATGGTATGCAAAGTGGGCCTATAACGAATGATAGATCTTTGCATGAAGGATTTGCATGTCCCCAAACCGAAGTTGATAACTTAGTTCTCATGATTAAAGGTCTGGCAATTAATTGAATGCGTTTGATCGAGATTCGCCAAACCATTTTGGGTATGCACATGTGGAAGAATGTTCAATGGTAATTCCTATAGACATGCAATAATTTTTAAATGCTTGAGATTGAAATTCCCAAACATTATCAAGACGGATGGTCTTGATTGGGTTGTCGGAATTGTGCTCTTAACTTAATGATTTGCGCTAAAAGTCTAGCAAATGCAACATTCGGGTCGAAAGCAAACAAACATGTGACCACCTAGTTGATGCATCTATCAAAACCATGAAATATCTAAATGGTCCACAGTGAGGATGAATAGGTCCACATATGTCTCCCGAATGCGTTCTAAGAAAATTGGGGATTCCACAACAATTTTACTTGGGGATGGTTTAACTATCAATTTACCTTGAGAACAACTAGCACAATTATAATCACCAGCTGAAAATATTTTGTGACTCCTTAAAGGATGTCCATGCGAATTATTAATTATTCTTCGCATCATTGATGATCCTGGATGACCAAGCCGGTCATGCCATAAAATGAATGTCGTTGGATCATTAATTTTCTTATTTAAGACGACATTCGTTTCGACATGCCTTATATGAGTAAAATATAATCCAGAGGATAAACTTAGAAATTTTTCTAACACTTCTTTTTTCCCATTTGAAACCAATGTGACATAGAGAAATTCTCTATTATTTTCGTTCATGGTTTCAATGTGATATCCATTTTGTCGAATATCTTTAAAAAGTCGAGTAAATTCCTTACGGATTTTTGAGTATAAGGCATTGTCAACATGAATTGTTGTTCCCCAGGCAACATAATATTTGCTCTTCCGAGCCATTAATCAAATTGGAGATGCAGATATTGTTTGAACATTAGCATCGCCTAAGTTCAAATTGGAGAAATATTCTCTATTTTTAAGAATTGTGTGCGTTGTAGCACAATCAAGAAGGCACATATCGCTCTTATTTGGTTCATGACTTGAACACATGATTTGTTGATCCATCGGACAAATAATATTTGACAAATCAGAAAAAGAGTCATGATAATATTCATAATATTTTGCCTTTGATTTTAAAGGCATGGTAAAGGTCACAAAAATACTCGGGCATATATATGACAATATTTAGGCAAAATAGCCTTTTATATATGACTAAAAAATGTCACAATTATGAGCGCTCATTGTCAATAATTATTTGCCCTTTGTAGTGGTGCACCACTTTTATTCCAAAATTTGGTGGAATTGTCAATACGACCTTTACCTGATATTTTCACCTTTTCCACGTCCATAAATTTATTGCGATCATGATCATTATATGCAACATATGCTTCTTAATTTGAAGTGAACTAATTGGACGGGAGTGATATTATATTTATAATATCTCATCATTTTACTCAACTACCATGAGACAAGAAATCAATCCTTAATATTTATTGGATTGACGTGCGCACTCGATAATTTGTTGCGTAATACATCGAGGCGAGCCACGTGGCTTTTATTTGTCTCATCGGTCATCATATTTCGCATAGCCTCAATATAGAGGTAATTGAAATTGCGAGAATAATAAATGATATTTGATCGATATAAATTTTTGTAGCATGAGACCCAGTAAACCGCTTATTTTGAGCCTTTTGGAGCATTACCCTTTTGGTATGTATAACTCCATAAGGTGAGAATATATATAAAGTGAAGTATTCACTTTTCAAATCTCCAAAGAGAAATTGACGAATGATTATGTATAACACACGACCTTGCATAGAATTATCATGACAAGAATTATAATAAGGTAACAAATGCAAACTATGGTTGAAAAGAATTTTGAAAATAAATTTAATATAAAAGAGTTTTCCCTTTATGTAAAAACATAACATATGATTAAATATATGTTCACAACTTGATTATTAGTATGCAAAATGTATTACTTGTATGAGTTGGTGGGACAACCTCCAGGTTGGGTGGTGAGACGAAGTCTACTTAAAAACCATGCCACCTCAAACGGGATAACCGTCTCCCTTTCAATGTTTAGCTTTACCGGGGACAAGGCTTACCCACTATCAACCCAAACTCATAACACTATTTGCAATATAAAAAATCAAGAATAGAGCATAATTAATCGTTTGTAGTATAGCGAGAAAACTAGTTATGTCACATATTGATTTTTGATTTCTGATGTAGAAGATCGTACAAGACGCAACTACAGAGCATACTTTCGCAATCGGTGACGTTATAATGGTATATGAATAAAGTATGCATATAGAAGTTATGCATGTAATAAAAGGAAACAACCATGGTAATTTAGAAATAAATTGAACTTATTTAAATAACAAAAGTTATACCTTCTTAGCTTTTTCTCCTTAACAAGCCTTCTTGAACTTCAAGATCTCCTTAATGCTAGAGCAAGCTCGTGCGATAACGTGTTGTAAAATAAATTGGAACTTGCTAAGAGCTAGATAAGGAAATAGAAGACTAAGAACTTCTATTACTACAAACTACTACTACTACAAAGTAGAAGAGGAGAAATGAGAGAGTTGAAATGAGAAGTTGTATTCAACTTGGTGTGTTTTTACAATGAGGTTGGCACCCTTTATATAGGCCCTTTGGTGATGATGATAAATGTACTTAGACAATGTTTACAAGTAATACATACATCACATGTCATACAACTCTTCACAAGCAACATTGACAATACATGGAATAATGAGTACATTTGATATGGATACAAGTAAGGGCCATGCTTGATACTACCACTCAATGTAAGAGCCATGCTTGACAATGATTAGTCATACAAAATCTTGATCAATTGTTCATCCATATCATAACAGATACTTTATTATAAAGAGTGATTGGAGCCCAACAATTTTAGATAGTCGATAAAGTTAGTGTTGAACTAAAGAAAAAAAGTGATTGGATCACGAATTTTGGCACTAATAAAAAGTTTGTCAAATATACGCCATTTCTTGAAAGACTGCTACATTGAAATCTCTTGACAAAATAAGATTACTAGCTGTCTAGCCATCCAAACATTTCTCAACTCAAAACACAAACATGGATTAAAAACCTTACTATCTACTAAAGGCCCAAATAATGTTCATTAAACATAATGATAGAAGCATATCTACTTCTTTGTTCTTACATTTCTTGTTTGTCCATTAAAAACCTTAACATCGAATACAATCCTGCCATTATTCTTTGCAGTAGGATCTAATTCGAAAACACAAACATCTCCTACTCCGACGCAAATCACCTTGAAAAATTGAAATATGGCCGGTCCAAACCTCACACGCTGGGGTTGACAACTGACCCTTAAATCCACATCTAGCAAATTCATTTTCAAAGGATCTCTTAGTGTTGCAATTCTTCCGTCGCAACATATTCTATTTAATCTTGCAAATTGTATTGGGATTCCCTGCATATTCACATCAATATACTTCCAAGTTAAATTAAACTGGATTTGAAACCCCTGCTACTTCTCAATGTAATTTTGAAGTTGTAAATTACGAGAGAACTCACCAGTGGGGACCTGGAACTACTGGCATTAGTAATCTTTTTAATGAAATGAGGCCGCGAAGTTGCGTAGGCTTCAGCTGCAGCTAATGGATCTTCCTCTTAAGATTCATGTATTAAGAAAACAGAACTGAAATTTAATCACCATGTCTTATGTATGAGCCATGTTGATTTTAAGCCACATATAACAAACACAAACTTACCATTAATAGTAGTGTTAGAACTTAAGCAGTCTTTCTCACACGCACTGGGGTCGAACATCAGAACGTCAAAAGACATATTGCCATTGTGCTTAAAAACTACCAAATCTCCAAGTCCTACCTCATTATCTTTAACAAACTCCGGCCACCCTTTCTCCAACCACATACCGTCGTCATCACTCCTTACTTTAACATGCCAAGTCTCGCCTCCTTTGCGAAGCATGGCATGTTTATAGTTAGTCCCTCGGTTGAGTCTCTTACTTCTGAAAGCCTTTGGTATTGTCTGCCACAAAACATATGAAATCTTACAACACAAACACAAAACTACATACATAAAGAGTGAGACTAATATCAGTGCAGGGATAGAGATTACCATTTTTTTTTCAAATCCAGGAATCATGAAATTAAAAAAGCGATTTCCGGAGACGGCCTTCTTCCTAGGAACCATTTGTTATCTAAATTTGTGGGTAGCACAGATTTGAACTTTGTTTTGACAGAGTCTGTTCAGATTAAGAACCAAAGAAATCTTATTTATCAGTTTTTGGCTCTTGTGCTTCCTTTGTAATTAATGGTGCAATCAATAAAATTCTCACAGCAACTGTGACCTTTCGCTTCAAATTAATAAATGCAGAAACAATCACATCCATGTATACAACACGATTTACGACATCCATTGATAACATTAAACCAAAAAAAAAAAAAAAAAACTGTTTCAAAACAGAACATTGGAACGTACATGTATGATGTACCATACCCTCATTATGTCCCCAAAGGCTTATCACTGGTAGTTAAAGTCACAAACTTTATAAAAACATCTACTTTTTTTGTTCTCACGTCTTTGTACCTTGAAAACCTTAACATTCAACACAATTTTGCCCTTCTTTTTTGCAACAGGATCTAATTAAAAAACACAAACATCTCCCACTACACCATTTGCATTGAGGAACTGATGTGCGCCACTCCCCAACCTCACTCGGTTGACGGGTGAAGCTTATTTGGCCACCAAACTGTCAAGAATGTCCTCATTTAAATTAATTTTAGAGAAGTTGTAAAATAGGTTAATTAAGTTAAAATAATAATTTGCCAAAAAAAAAAGTGGTTTAAAAAAAAGTAAAAAAACAAAGTAATTTTGTTTTGTTAAAAGGGATAGATTTGGAAAACTCTTTATTTATTTATTTTGATCGCCGCACTAAATTAGTAGGTTATACCATTCTTTTGAAAGAGCCTAAATTTTAGCAAACCCGCTTCTTAATCTATGCGATTGCATTGTTAACACCATTAAATTAGTAGTTTCTACCGTTTCTTTTGAAAAAGCCTAAATTTTAGCAAAACCACTCATTAATCTATGTGATCGCATTGTTAACACCACTAAATTAGTAGTTTCAACAGTTTCTTTTAAAAAAAAATCTAAATTTTAGCAAAATCGCTCTTTAATTTATGCGATATTGATGTAGTTATTTTATCTTTCTTCTATGCCTTTAATCATCTCTTTCCTTTTCTCTTCTATCTTATACCATTTTTTCTTTTCGAGAATCACCTCACTGAATTATATTGATTTGGTTATTTTATCTTTCTTCTATGCCTTTAATCGTCTATTTTTCATACCATTTTTTCTTTTCAAGAAATAACTCGCTGGATTGTTCTGTGAAACTTTTTACTTTTGACAGGTGCTTAATGGATTTCAATGATACTGATTAATTACATGTTTTTTTTATTATATACAATGCCGAAAAATATTGTTTAGGGAGATTCCAGATAATGGAATTGTTGCCATTGAGAGAGAGAGAGACGTCGAAAGCATCTATAGAACTGTCAACAATCCGATTTTCCTTCCCTTCAACTGCAAATGATGCCATGTATAATTCCCACCAGTCCAATCTCTCTTAATTTGCTAAAAAAATTTAGGTTGAATGAATTTTGAATTTAATTATTTGCATAGTGTGCGTTCTGTAAAAATGTTACTTTTGATGGGTGTTTGATGGATTTGAATGTGGGAAATTTCCATGATACTAATTAATTACATGTTTTTTTATTATATATACAACGCCAAAGAATTGTTTGGAGAGATTCCAGAAAATGGAATTGTTGCGATTGAGAGGGAGAAACGTCAGAAGCGTCTCTAGAATTGAGGAGTCATTGTCAACAATCCAACTTTCCTTCCCTTTAACTGGAAAGGATGCCATGTATGATTCCTACCAGTCCAATCTCTCTCAATTCGCTATAAATTTTAGGTTGAATGAATTTTGAGTTTAATTATGAGTTGTGTTATGTGTACCCTAGTATCCTCTCATGACACCTCAATCTTTTTTTTTATTATTTATGTTGGTTCTAAAAGAAAATGACACATTTGCATCGAGGTGCCCAGAGTAATAAGTGGGGTGCTTACTGGGTTGCCCTGAGTAATGGATGGGGTGCCCATAGTGTGATACTACATTAACTAACATTACGTTTAAGGGTGCACAAGGATTGAATCCAGTCCAATTAGGGTCAATCTGCAATCCAATCCAATTATTGCGGATTAGAAAATTACAATCCAATCCAATCCAAATCATTCATCAATCCAACTCAATCCAATTTGTAAAATGCGGATCGGATTGGATCAAGTTCTGCGGATTGACATTTTTCTATCCAAAATTTATGAAATTAAACTTAATCAAATGAATCACAAGAATTATATATCTCATGAATGTCAAATTTACGACATACATTCCACAAATCTATATATAGCATATTTCCCACAAAATTGTTATCACAATAACCTTCAAAATATAAATTCCTACATAAATAAATGTGTTATCCACAAATCGCACCATACATCATCACAAAAAAACAAAAAAGTGTACGTTGAACATACAACCTACAATAAAAAGGTCGAAAGCATAATAAAAGAGTTAAGAACAAGTATAGTTTTTTAGATATTTTAGTTTAGAGTTGATAGTTTGAGTTAATGCTAATTAAGCTACTATAATACATATGATGAAATATATGTATGTGTTGATGTGTTAAACGGACTGGATCGAATTGGATCTGCGGTTTTTTAATGTAGGATCCGTAATCCGATCCAGTCCAGCCGAATTAATGATTTTTCAATCCAATCCAGTCCAAAGGACAAAAAAATAGATCCAATTAGTGATAATTGGTTCGAATTGGACCGAATCCGCAGATTAGTGCAATCCGTGTGCACCCCTAATTTCAAGTTTCGATGGGAAATGATCGAACCTATGGTCTCGGACACACAGGACTGAGATGTAGGTTATTGTGTCAGTTGGTGTCAATGGAGACATACACATATCTCGGCACAAGGCCACCAAGACCACTTGTGTAGTCTCAATGGTTACCCATCAAGTTTGGTGTTTGACTAACCTTATTTGAGTGTCGGTTGGTATAAACCGATACTGTAATAGGGATCTTGGCAAGACATGACCGATACCACTTTAACATGTGTCTTAGGTAGTTGGGTGCTTTGCTTCACAAACTAGGGATATTTTGGTAAAAGTCTTGTGTGCCCTAATGATAAGTCGTTCAGTATGCATTA
Source organism: Stephania japonica (assembly GCA_039657345.1). Classification (NCBI taxonomy): domain Eukaryota; kingdom Viridiplantae; phylum Streptophyta; class Magnoliopsida; order Ranunculales; family Menispermaceae; genus Stephania; species Stephania japonica. The sequence goes on along the minus strand of CM077559.1, from coordinate 6,501,820 downwards.
TTTACCATTTGTTTATGTGTGTTTTTATGTCAAAGTCTCCAAAATACCACTAAATTTATACTCATCTCTCACTTTTAGGTGAATTCGAGGTCACGATTGAATTCGGGGCAGAAAAATACTCAAAATAGAGTATTTACTCGCAGTAATTGGATGTCGGGGTTTTCTTGCTACATTTTGGGATTTTATTGGTCAAACTGCGTCTCACAGGCCTTTTCCACCAATCATGCGCCACAAATCATGCCAATCAGCCGTTTCCACCAATCATACGCCACAAATCATGCCATTAATCATAAAAACATTCAAATGGGCATAAATCACTCCAACCGTTACAAAGACACATCTATAAATAGGGGTTTGAGAGATTGAGAACATGATCCTTTGTTCGGAGAAAAACATACGGAGGCGACAACATATTATTTTAGGGTTTTTGTACTTTTAGTCTTTCTTCAATAAAAAGAGCTTGGTGTATTTCTTCAATTATGTCCGGCTAATCCTTTAAGGATTCAAGTCGGAGACCGATCATGGCTATTCTATGACTTTCTAACCGCTGTAAGATCTATTTATTCTTTAATTTCATTGATTGATTGTTGTTTTCTAGTTTCTTTGGTATTGTTCTTAATATTATGGTTGATTACTTGATTGATGTGAAGGGCCCTCGCATTAGTTGTAGTTTGAAACCTATCGCCATCGAGTCGAATGCATACGTAATCGTGCAAAAGACTCGTATTTGTGGCAAGTGGTCGCTCTGGTTGCGTTAATCCCCTCACGAGTTTTAGACCATGTATCTTAGAAACATAGGTTGAATCGGACACGCTTGTTGTACCGGTTATCTAGGTGTAGTGTTCTCATGAATCATGAATTAGAGCGGTCATCATGTTGAACCCAAGGTACGTGCCTAGGGTTATGTGAATTGACTAGGGTAATTGTTAGAGGTCTTACCCTAACTATCGGTAATAGGAGAACGAGGAATTCACGTCTTACGGGATTCTATAGCTACACTAGATCACGACATTCAATCTATCTTTGTTTAGGTCAATGATCAGTGTATTTGTCATAGGATAGCCGTGTGAAGTTGATGGCTTGGATCATTTTTTATTGAATTCTTACTTCTCTACTTTTCTACTTCTCTACTTGATTATCCTTGCTTGCTAACTTTCTTGTTTTCTCTTAATCTAGTTCATTATTAAAACTCCCGATTTTCCCTTTTCGCACCTCCTAAAGGAATAACTTGGTTCTTGTGGTTCGACCCCGTCTTTACCGCTACTACAAATCCATTGTAGGATCCGATATATATCAACGGGATATATATTTGGCACGTTCGACGCGTGACCAAATTTTGGCGCCGTTGCCGGGGACCAAGTCCTTTTCCTTTAGGATTTTTTTTTTTTTTTTTTTTATTATTTTTTTTATGCACCGGAGTTCGACTCGGTCTAACCCCACAGACCACTTCTACCTTTCGATCCGGAGATCGAGCGAACTCACAAGCGCCTTGAACGAGAGTCTAGGAGTCAACAAGCCTCAAGCTCGTCTAATCCTTTCCCATCAATGGATAATAGAGATCCACCCCGTGATGATCGTCTTCGCGACGATCGTCCACGTGCTGATCATCCTCATGGCAATAATCCACCCTTAGACGACCCACCTCGAGGTGGCTATCGCCTTGTTCAAGCACCTGCCGCAGTTCCTGATGCACGGGCAGATCGTCCCCTCACACTTGGGGAAGCCTCTCTGAATGTGCAACACCTTCTTGCGCAACATCCGTTGTGCATTACCTATCCTCTGGATACGGGGACCTTCGAGTTGCGGTCTAGCTTCATTAACCTTTTGCCAACCTTCTACGGAAAACCCGGTGAAGACCCCATATCCTTCATCAAGGAGTTTCAACGAACTCGCGATTCGTTGAAACCTTCGAATGCCAACAGGAAGCTGTCATGCTTAGAGCATTTCCTTTTGTTCTTAAGGATAAAGCCAAGGATTGGCTTTACTATCTCCCTCCGGATCTATCCACACTTGGGCCGATATGGTGTCTATCTTCACGAGATCACTACTTCTCCAGTTCACGAGCGTCACAAATTATTCGGCAGATTGTTGGCATTTCTATGGATGATGATGAGCCCTCTACCAAGTATTGGGAGCGCTACCGGCGATTACTCGCTAGTTGCCCCCAACATAACCGACCGACATTAGCATTTCCCGTTACTACTATGATGGTTTGACTTACGAGGAACGGAGAAATGTTGATAATGTGTGTGGGGGTCACATCATGAATAGAACAGCTCGACAGATGATGGAGCTTTACGAGATTATGGCCAATCAATCTCGACATTATGGGGCAAAGCGGGGCAAGTCCGGTCAGAGTAGTTCTGATGGAGGAAGTTCTAACTTTGCCATTGAGAAACTGACGAACTTGGTGGAACGTCTTATTACCCACCAGTCGCCGCAACATGTTAAGGCTTGCGGCGTTTGTTCAGCTACTGCGCATACTACGGATGCGTGTCCTACACTCTTCGAGAACTCGCCGCAGGTTAATGCTTTGAGTAATCAGTTCCATGGAAACACTAGGGGTTTATACGGTAACACGTACAATCAGGACACGCGGAACCACCCAAACCTCAGCTATAGCCCACACAACAAAAATTACCAGAGTTTCGTGCCAAGGGGACAACCATTGCCAGAATCTTCTAACACCTCTTCCTCGAGGATTTGATGAAAAATCTCTTTGCTCAACACAAACAAGATGCGATCGCCGATTAAACATCTTGAGACTCAATTGAGTCAAATGGCACAAAGCAATTGGCAAGACAGAACGAGCACGGACGGTTGCCCTCGCAACCGCATCCCAATCCAAATGCTAACGCCGGTGCGATCACTCTTAGGGATGGAAAAGAGTTAGAAGAGCCTCGACCCGGAGTCGACCTCAAAAGCCAATAAGGAAGAACATGAGCTTGAACTACTTCCGTCTCGTTCTAAACAAACGGAAAAGCTCTGAAAAAGAAGTACCACATTCCTTCACAGTGAGACCTCCTTTCCCTCAACGCTTAATCTTGAATAAGAAAAAGGAGGAAGAGAAGGAAATCTTAGAAACCTTCCGAAAAGTGGAAATCAATATTCCGCTTTTGGATGCTCTGAAGCAAGTACCGCGTTACGCGAAATTCCTTAAAGAACTGTGCACTAACAAGGGAAAGATTAAAGGCAATGAGAAAGTCCAAATGGGGGAATCTGTCACTGCTATCCTCCAGAAAAAGTTGCCTCCTAAATGTAAAGACCCCGGGATGTTCTCGGTGCCTTGCATAATTGGGAACGTGAGCATAGAGAAGGCCATGTGTGACCTGGGTGCTTCGATTAATGTTATGCCTTTGTCTATCTACGAGAAGCTAAAGGCAGGCCCACTCCACGAGACTGGTATCATCATACAATTGGCTGACCGTTCGGTAGTGAGACCAGAGGGTGTTCTTGAAGATGTCTTGGTTCGTGTAAACGAGCTTGTGTTTCCTGCTGACTTCTATGTCATAGACATGAAAGATGAATCGTTCCCGCATTCATCCTCGGTGTTGTTGGGGAGGCCATTTCTTAAAACAGCGAGAGCAAAAATTGACGTTCATGATGGCTCTTTGACTATGGAATTCGATGGCGAGGTAATCAAATTTAACATATATGATGCCATGCGATTCCCTAGTGATGTCTCCTCAGTTGTTTGTTGTCTAGATTCTGTGGACTCACTCGTTGATGCTGCATCCATTACGAAGGAGTCCGATGAGTTGCGCGTGGTGTTAGAGCATCATCTTAACACCACTTCTTTAGATGAGGGTATCTTCATCCTCGATACTGGGGTCGAGGAGATTTGTCACGAGTTGGATTTCGTCCAACTCACGTCCCCCACTGCTTCCTATATGGAGTTGCACCACACTAACTCCACTATTCTACCCTCTTTGGTTAAAGCACCTACATTAGAGCTTAAACCACTTCCTGAGCATTTGAAGTATATGTTCTTGGGCGAGAATGACACACTCCCAGTAATTATCTCGGCCAAGCTATCTTCATTAGAGGAAGAGAAACTCATCCGAGTTCTCCGGGAATTTAAGGAAGCAATTGGGTGGACCATCGCAGATATCAAGGGTCTAAGCCCCTCCACATGCATGCATCATATACATATGGAGGAAGGGGCCAAACCTTCGAGAGAAGCCCAAAGGAGGCTCAATCCACCAATGATGGACGTCGTGAAGAAGGAGATCCTGAAACTCCTTGACGCCGGCATGATATACCCTATCTCTGACAGTAAATGGGTAAGCCCGGTGCAAGTAGTACCTAAGAAAACAGGCGTCACTGTTGTCACCAACTCTCAGGGAGAGCTAGTCCCAACCCGTATCCAAAACGGATGGCGGGTATGCATTGATTACAGGAAGCTTAACGCTTCTACACGTAAGGACCACTTCCCTCTGCCCTTTATTGATCAAATGCTTGAGAGATTGGCTGGCAGATCACACTACTGTTGTCTTGATGGTTACTCAGGGTTCCACCAGGTGCCTGTGGCTCCCGAGGACCAGGAAAAGACAACCTTCACATGTCCATTTGGCACTTTTGCCTACCGACGCATGCCCTTCGGGTTATGCAATGCACCAGCCACTTTTCAAAGGTGCATGATCAGTATCTTCTCAGATTTTGTCGAGCATTTCATTGAGGTATTCATGGACGATTTCACCGTTTACGGTGATTCATTCGATGGATGTCTCAACAATCTGATAAAGGTACTCAGCAGATGTGTCGAGAAGAATCTCGTCCTGAATTACGAGAAATGTCACTTCATGGTCGAGCAGGGCTTGATTCTAGGACACATTGTTTCTTCTAAAGGGCTAGAAGTCGATCCAGCTAAGGTCGACGTCATTCGTAAGCTACCATACCCCACCAATGTGCGTGAGATCCGATCTTTCCTCGGTCATGCCGCTTCTATCGCCGCTTCATTAAGGATTTCTCAAAAATCACACAACCCCGTGTTATCTCCTACGAGAAAGACGTGCCTTTTGCATTTGATAAGCATGTATGAGTGCTTTTGAAGCACTCAAGTCTTCCCTTACCTCTACTCCTGTAATTCGGGCTCCCAATTGGGAGTTTCCTTTCGAGATTATGTGCGATGCCGCAACCATCTTGTTTGGTCTTTGTGCTTGGGCAGGCGGCGTTGGGAAAGCTTCTCATGTCATCTACTATGCTTCCCGAACTCTGGATGACGCACAGGTTAACTACACTACGACCGAGAAAGAGCTTTTAGCTGTTATTTTCGCACTTGAGAAATTTCGGCCGTACCTACTTGCCACAAAAGTGACTGTTTACTCAGATCACGCAGCATTGAAATATCTTATGGCAAAGAAGGATGCGAAGCCTCGTCTCATCAGATGGATACTCCTGCTCCAGGAGTTTGACATCACCATTAAAGACAAAAGTGGTGCAGAGAACCTTGTTGCAGACCACCTTAGCCGTATCGAATGTGGTGAGAGTCCGAGCCCATTGCAAGACATGTTTCCTGACGAACACATCCTAGTAGTCTCTGATGAGCTTCCCTGGTATGCCGATTTGGTTAATTACCTCACTACCTGGTCTCGCTTTCTCCCCATCTTTCGCGTGCTCAAAAGAGCAAACTTAGGAGCGACTCTAAGTACTACGTTTGGGACGATCCATACTTGTGGAAGTTTTGCTCCGACCAGATTATCCGGCGGTGTGTCTCACATTCTGAGAGTCATTCTATTCTCACCTTTTGTCACACCTATGCATGCGGCGGACACTTTGGACCACGCAGGACGGCGAGGAAATTCTTAGAGAGTGGGTTCTATTGGCCCACTATTTTTCATGATGCCTACGTATTCACTAAGACTTGTCCTCGTTGTCAGCAGACCGGAAATCTAAGTCACCGGGACCAGATGCCACTTTCCTCCATTATTGTTTGTGAGATCTTTGATGTATGGGGAATCAATTTCATGGGCCCGTTTCCATTGTCACATGGATTTACTTATATTTTGTTGGCAGTGGACTATGTGTCCAAATGGGTGGAAGCTCAAGCCACCCGAACGAACGATCCAAAAGTGGTTTGTGATTTCCTCAAATCGAGGATTTTCACAACATTTGGTACCCCGCGAGCATTGATTAGTGATAGGGGAACACATTTTTGCAACCGCACTGTTGAGAGCCTCTTGAGAAAATACAATGTCACTCACCGAGTTTCCACTGCATATCACCCGCGAGACAGTGGCCAAGCGAGGTCTCAAACAGAGAGATCAAATCCATCTTAGAGAAAAGCGTTAACCCTTCGAGGAAGGATTGGAGCACGCGCCTTGAAGACGCGATTTGGGCCTATCGAACGGCGTTTAAAACGCCTATCGGTATGTCCCCATACCGGTTGGTCTTCGGCAAAGCGTGCCACTTACCGGTCGAGCTGGAGCATAGGTCTTATTGGGCTATTAAACAGCTCAACATGAGTCTCGATCACGCCGGTAAGGAGAGGATGTTGGACCTCCAAGAATTGGAAGAAATCGAGAACGAGGCGTATGAAAATATGCGAATCTACAAAGAGAAAACCAAAGCGTTCCATGACCGCAACCTCTCACGCAAATCCTTCCGAGTTGGTCGAAGGTCTTACTTTTTCACTCTCGCCTTAAGTTGTTTCCGGGAAAGTTGAGGTCCCATTTGGATAGGGCCTCTTGTGATTACTAATGTTTATGATCATGGTGCGGTGGAGGTACGAGTTTTGAGACAGGGAAGGTATTTAAAGTCAATGGCCACGAGTTGAAGCCGTTCTATGAGGATTCCCACGCAGCGGAGAGCTGGACGGTCATTCTTTAACAAACCAGAATATACCGATTGAGGTGAAGTCGGATTAAGTCGAGCCAACGACGTTAACCAAAAGCGCTATTGGGAGGCGGCCCAAATTCTCATTTCTTTTGCTTTATTGAGTTATTTCTTAGCTCTCTTTATTCGAGTCCCTTTGTTTTTCCCTTACTCACCACTTCTATTGCAGTTTTGAGTCGTCACAATATCGTTCTTTCATGAGTAGACGCCCAGAGTATCAGGTTCTTTTGATTGGAGACTTAAACATTTTGCATTTATATCATGTCATTCTATTTCTTTGTGGATTGTCACCTTTCTTTTTTTTTTTTTTTTTTTTTTATTAAAAAAAAAAAAAAAAAACCTTGAGGACAAGGTTTGGAATAAGTTTGGGGGTGATTTTAGGGATCGGGGACTACTTTCAGTTGGTTGGTATGGAATTTGCGCAAGACATCAGGTGTAATAGTTATATTTTTTTTGAGTATTGCGTATTCCATGGGATGGTATGTATGGTTGTGTTTCTCTTTTTCTTGTCTCATTCTTATCAATTTGTGTATTCATACATTTCATGACATCTCATATAGTATGCTATCTAGGATCATGTTGATTATTGATATTTATGTTGCATATGTTTTGCATATGTTAGATGCATTTAGGATCATTTAGCTTAGAACATTTAGAGTTGTCTAAAACCTTGTTTAATGCCTTTGGTTATGGATGAGTTGCATAAGTCACTTTTGAGACTTGATATTTTTTTGAGGTTTTGGAGACAAACTCACTTTGGTACGGTGTCCGGTGTTGTTGAGATCACATAATAGGAGGCTAGACCTTTGTTTGGGCCTTGTACTAGATACCAAAAAGGGTAGATGGTCAAACTTTTGCCAAGTTTGATTTCAAGGGTACTAGAACGATGGTGACACCTACTTGAGGCGTATTTCTTGTGATCGAACCACCATTGAGGGAGTGATTTAGGCCATCTTTGATATAACCCTTAGCCTCTAGCCTACCTAATGCGATTACTCTAGTTAACCCCTCGAGCCAAACAAACTTTAACTTCCTTCAACCTAACACAAAACCCACACCCTTAGCCTTATACTATCCTTACCCAATTGGAAGCTTGGCTTAGACTTGAAATCTTTAAAAAGAGACATGAACACAAAAAAAAAAAAAAAAAAAAAAAAAAAAAAATGAGATTGAAGCGTTGTTTATATACCCGAAATAAGGGAAAATTATTCATGATAAAAAAAAATTAACTCATGAATAGAGAGTCCCACCTAAAACGGTATCCGCAGGAAATGGAGCAGGGAGCCGGGTGGTTGGAAAAAGGTGAGGATTGCACATAATTCAAAGAAAAATCAGTTAAGTGCATTTGTGATCCTTCATGTTCTCTTATAACTTATCTTTTGAGAGTCTAAGTTTTCAGCTTTCCAATGCTTCGAATTCCCTTATATCCTTTCCTTTGTACCCCTTTGAGCCTAAGCCACAACCCATGAAAGTCCTATTGACCCTCATTGGTGTTAGATCCACACTAGTGGAGAGTATGGTTGCATTTCTCGCATATGGTACACTTAAAAGCGTTGACGCGCTATCATGAAGAGATCATTCTTGTGCGCTTTCGTGAATTGACCTAGAAAACCTTTGAGTAGTTGATGGTCTTGGTTTAGGCGGGATCTAATTTCTGAAAAGTGTGATTTCTATCAATATCCGGACTCCAATGCTGAACAAATCATAACTCCAGGCTCCATTGAAAAGACAGTAGATTTAGTGGCGATAAAAACCAAAGGTAACTCCATTTAACTTGGAATTGGGCATATTAGTTAAGCATGCCTTTCATCATGCTAGGTTAGTATTGAGTCATTATAGTATTAGGAGTCTTAGTTTGCATTTTAGGATTGTGTATCATCTACTTCTTTGCTCGGGACGTACAAAGTCCTAAGTTTGGGGGTATTTGATAAGTCGTTCAGTATGCATTATTTACCATTTGTTTATGTGTGTTTTTATGTCAAAGTCTCCAAAATACCACTAAATTTATACTCATCTCTCACTTTTAGGTGAATTCGAGGTCACGATTGAATTCGGGGCAGAAAAATACTCAAAATAGAGTATTTACTCGCAGTAATTGGATGTCGGGGTTTTCTGCTACATTTTGGGATTTTATTGGTCAAACTGCGTCTCACAGGCCTTTTCCACCAATCATGCGCCACAAATCATGCCAATCAGCCGTTTCCACCAATCATACGCCACAAATCATGCCATTAATCATAAAAACATTCAAATGGGCATAAATCACTCCAACCGTTACAAAGACACATCTATAAATAGGGGGTTTGAGAGATTGAGAACATGATCCTTTGTTCGGAGAAAAACATACGGAGGCGACAACATATTATTTTAGGGTTTTTGTACTTTTAGTCTTTCTTCAATAAAAAGAGCTTGGTGTATTTCTTCAATTATGTCCGGCTAATCCTTTAAGGATTCAAGCCGGAGACCGATCGCGGCTATTCTATGACTTTCTAACCATTTGTAAGATCTATTTATTCTTTAATTTCATTGATTGATTGTTGTTTTCTAGTTTCTTTGGTATTGTTCTTAATATTATGGTTGATTACTTGATTGATGTGAAGGGCCCTCGCATTAGTTGTAGTTTGAAACCTATCGCCATCGAGTCGAATGCATACGTAATCGTGCAAAAGACTCGTATTTGTGGCAAGTGGTCGCTCTGGTTGCGTTAATCCCCTCACAGAGTTTTAGACCATGTATCTTAGAAACATAGGTTGAATCGGACACGCTTGTTGTACCGGTTATCTAGGTGTAGTGTTCTCATGAATCATGAATTAGAGCGGTCATCATGTTGAACCCAAGTACGTGCCTAGGGTTATGTGAATTGACTAGGGTAATTGTTAGAGGTCTTACCCTAACTATCGGTAATAGGAGAACGAGGAATTCACGTCTTACGGGATTCTATAGCTACACTAGATCACGACATTCAATCTATCTTTGTTTAGGTCAATGATCAGTGTATTTGTCATAGGATAGCCGTGTGAAGTTGATGGCTTGGATCATTTTTTATTGAATTCTTACTTCTCTACTTTTCTACTTCTCTACTTGATTATCCTTGCTTGCTAACTTTCTTGTTTTCTCTTAATCTAGTTCATTATTAAAACTCCCGATTTTCCCTTTTCGCACCTCCTAAAGGAATAACTTGGTTCTTGTGGTTCGACCCCGTCTTTACCGCTACTACAAATCCATTGTAGGATCCGGTATATATCAACGGGATATATATTTGGCACGTTCGACGCGTGACCACCTAATAAATTGTTAGGATACTGAGATGCATATTGTGCGACTCTTAATTATTTGCATAGTGTAAAAATCTGTCAGCTGCATCGAGGTAACTATGAGCCCTGGTTCCCCCACCTTCTAGCGGCTCGCCGGTGAGACTCTGGCGAGACCACCTTGGCCCTTTTTTCCTGGACTATCGCGCCCTTCTCTTCTACGTCGGTTATTGCCCAAGTTCGGTAACTGAGCACGGGAAGAGGAGGGATCTGCGCGGTGGTTTGGGTTCTCTGGGCATTTTTGGGGGGTTTGATCAACTTCTTGCAGTGCCACCCAAGGAGAGATCTTGGACCGTGTCTTGGTGTTTTGTAGGGTCTCTGGTGCATTGTCTCGGTGCTTGGTGTTTAGGCAGTCTTGGGATGTACTGCGGTGGTTGCTTTCCGTGAGCAAATCCATACATGGAACAACTCAGAAGGGAAGGTGTGGACGACGGTGGCGATGGCCAATGGACTCAGGTGGTCCGGGGGGGGAGATTAAGGCCCGCAGTACAGCCTCAAGAAACGCCACAGCACCCCCAAGAACCGCCCATTAGCTTTCATATCGAGAGGAAGTTCTTCCGCGTGGTAAGGAGAATCGAGGGCATTAGCGTCTCTGAAACCACGCCCTCCTCGACATTCAAGGTGGAGTTCACGGCCGAGGAGACACGGTGGTTGGCTACCAAAAGTAGGCGCTTGCTAGGGTGGAGGATGGAGCTCAAAGGAAAACATGGAGGAATGACACAACGTCACTGATGATCGACCGATTGAGTAACAACAGGGGTCGAGCCCTGAAAATTTGGAAATTGGTCCATCAAAAATGGCAGACAATCATCGTGCCCGAAGGTCCCCGGGGAGGGGGATGGGCAGATTGGATGATTGCAATCGACCAAATGTGCACTAGCTTTAATGCGCCTAAGATTTTTGATAGAATGACTCAAACACAACATCCTCTAGTCATTAGCCCGGTGCCAAAAAATGTCAATCCAGTGTCTTCACGAATCTTGTCCGACCGAGATTTGGCCTACCAATCGATTCGGCCGTTACGGGAGTGGGATTTTTCCCTAATCATTTATCGGTCCTCTTTGGCGCACTGCTGGGCCGATATCTCCGCCACCATTAACATAGTCACCCACGGGAAAGAGCCTCTTCAACCATTCGGGGACGATCGAGCCTTCCTCCGGTGTACCGATTTCAGACATAGAGAAACTGTTTTTGGTCTTATAAATCAGATGGCTTCCCCGTTGGTTGAGAAGGTAACGCAATGGAGGCATGAGCACCACTGGAAAAATCCAAAAATTGGGATCCATAATGGTTGGATCTCCATTGAAGGCCTCCCATTGAACTTATGGAATGACGTTGCCTTCAAGATGATTGGGGAGAAGTTCGGAGGGCTTATCGAACTGGCGGAGGTCACCAAAGCTAAATCAAACATTCACATGGCGTTCATGAAGGTTAAGGGCTGCGAGAGGGGTTTTTTTTGCAAAAAATTTCGATTTCCCTTGTTGGGATTCAATGGTCGGCCTCCGAGCCAATCGGTGGGCAGGCGTCCCCGGCGATGTCGCCAGATCAGGCTCTTTCCCGTTGATCGGAGATTCGGAGAGCTTCAACCACAAACCCCCAACGGCTCCGGTCCCAACATCCCCCGTACGACGTCTGGGGAAACAACCTGCACTGACTGGTCAGACTGTGAACCGCGTCTCCGAGGCGGAACAACTGGCAGGCATGCAGATGGGGTGTGGGGACCACGCGTCAACCTCAAACGTGCTTCAATTAAATTCGCGTGCTCCCTATACATCCACGCAAGAATGTGTTATGCATTTGGAAGCCCAAAGGCCCAATTGCAATAATGGTCAATTGGTGCAGCCCACTTTGGAGGATTTTTTAAAATCCAAGAAGATGGCCCAAATGAAACGTAAAGAAAAGCCCAAAGGTCCTCTATTTCAACCCACTCTTTTTCAATTCATTAAAACTCGTGGGCCGAAACTGATGGCCAGTTCGAGTCATCACAATCCGCCCCCCACTCCAAACCCTTCGGCCTTAAAGCATCTGGAATCGGACACCCAGCTTACGGGCTCCCCCCAAGCATTTCCTCAGCTATTAACAAGGGCGGCTACTGGGACTTCAGCGAGTATCCTCTCGAATGAAGCTCTCAAAGACAACAGGGGCTGCTTATCGGATGGTGTAATTCATGGGCGGCAGGTGGGAGTGCGACTTTTACGACGATCGCCTGTCTCTCCAGTTATCCGGGCCGAAGATAACTCCGACGATGGGGATAACTTCGACGATGTTGACACAAACTTGATGCCCACACAAATCATTGAGGATTGCTTATTGTGACGGCCCCAGCAACCACAAACTGGGCCCCGCCCGGCCTAAACCTACGTGGACCCCCGAACCCGTCTCTGATGAGTCAACGCAGGTCTAGTCAGGCTCAACTTACCAATTACTCAATACATTATTCACTCACTCACCCTGGATCACTCTTTTTGATTCACCTTAACTCTATCTAATCTTTTATCCTCAATTATAGTTAGGTGTGCAGCGGAATTGTTTGTAACACCAACTTAAAACAGTTTACTACTCATTCAACCTAGATGTGGAAAATCCTGTCCAAACAACATCACATGTATATAACAAATCAACTGAAAGCCCAGAATAAACATATACATGTACCAACACTCAGGTTCAACTCCCCAAAGCCCCAAAATATCAAAACAAATGGATACATAGCCAAATATACAACAAAATGACAAAATACCTACAAAGTGAGAGCAAAGCTACTGGCTCTGAGCGTGCCTCAGTGGATATCGCCAAGCATCGGCGCCTTGCCCCTACTCGTCTGTGGATCTGCACCCACCGTCATAAAAAGGACGGTGAGTACAAAATATAACAGTAAACAGCAACAATAGACATCTCAACATAAATTACCGACTTTTAAATAATCACAAGTTTATAAATCATGCAGTGTATAACAAGAAACTGAAATAGATATCAAATCGCATGATGAATAGATTCAACAAGTACAAACAACGAAAATCAAGTGACCGAGAAACAAATGGATAGGCGAATAGATAGTCCCAATCAAACCGCGGGTCTCAAGACCTCATCAGCTTGCGATCGACACAATTAGGCCCAAAACTGCCTCCCGCTCAATCCACCCCGTACGAACCAGTGGGCCCGAAGGTCGCCTCGACTGAACGCACACTCTGTTAGGAAAAGCCACAGACAAAGCTGGCTGCTAAATTCCTAACACACTACCGAAAGAAAGCCACAGTCACAAGCCGGATGCTAAATCATTTCGATAGGCTCCAACGAGAAGCCACGATCTATGCCGAGAATTTGCTAAACTCGTTGAGACTTCTCATCACAGTCGGACTACCTAAACCCTAGGTCACCTGAACTAGAATGGAATACAAAGGGCTCGCATTTCAAGAATAATTAATCAATAAATAGAAAAGCAATTATGTTGATTTTATTGTTGCCTTTACTCACCTCAAATCTCGCTAAAGACGCCCTCGCGTAGCTCCACACGTTCCCCAATTAGTTACCAACACTTCGCTCGTCACTTGATAATTATTTCGACCAATTTCCGTTAATTTTTCCCTAATTATTCCAAGTATTCCTCAATTTTTCTCAAGTTTAACCCATTTTCTACAATTTTCTAAATTATTGTTCCTTTACGAAAATTGGGTCGCTTACCCGGTATTGGGTTCCATTTAAACCCATCAGGATACCCGAGCGAAACCTCATAATTTTTATACAATTTAGAAAAATATTTTTCAATATTTTTCTGGCTATTATTAATAATTTCACGCTTTACGAGACAAAAACTCCGACAAAAGTCTCGTCGCGAATCTCAAAATCTTCATTTTTCATAAAAATTTCCAAATTTCTATTTATTTGGTTGAAATATAATTTTTCTGAATTTTTTTCTGAATTTTCCAGATTTTTTTCAATATTTATTTCAAAAAAATAAAAATAAAACATATTTAATTTATTTATTTATTATAAATAAATAAATATATTATTATTTTAATAATAGTGGGTCCCCGGGTCAGGTCCGACCCGGTCCACCCCATTTAACTGGGTCGAGACCGGGCCGGGTCGGGCCCGGGTCACCATGACCCGGCCCACACCATCTTCTTCTTCTTCTTCACAGAGACGAACTGGAATTCCAGTTCGTCTCTGCTTCAAACTTTTTTTTTTTTTTTTTCTTTTCTCTTTTCTTCTCTTTCTTTTTCAATAAACAACAACATCAACAACAACATCAACAACAACATCAACACCAATCAATTAAAAATCCAATCTCTCTCAAATTAACAACTCAACAACAACCCCAACTATAATCAACAAACTCACCTTCACCAACTCGATCTCCTCTTCGATCTAAACAATCTTCACACCTTCGATCAACCGATCTCCTCTTTGATTTCTTCTCTTCCTCCTTCGATTTTTCAATTCAATTTTTTTTTACAGTGAAATGTGAGAAAATGGTGGCGGTGGGATTTTGTTGATAAATTTTGAGGTGAAATGACCATTTTGCCCTTATCCTTATCCTCCTTCTCTTCACAACCAAATGCCCCTCTTGGTCATTTTACATTTTACTTATATATACATTTATATATATTCTATATATAAATATATATATATATATATATATCATTGTATTTTTCATGCCTACAAATTTCGTTTTGCGCGCCAACGAGTTCACTCGGGCGTGCACACTACCTTTCGACTCATGCGTGTCGCCCACGTCCCCACGTATCACTCGGCGCCCATAATTTATTATTTAATTCCATTAATTATTTTCATTTATAAATGTTAATATTTTTATTTCATTTTCGTCCCACGGACTCTCAAATACTCGTTTAACGCGTTATTTCGTACCGAGCTCGTTCAACGGTACCAACACACACTCACCACGTCCTCACATATTAGGGATATTGAATTTAATGTTCGATAATAAATAAATAATACAAATCACCAAACAAACATAACATACCTCGTTGTCGACTCCCGAGGACCGAAACAAGTACACCACGGCTAGTAGGGCCCACAATACGACCCTGAAATATCACGTGGTACGAGTTAGAATTTTAGGGTCGTTACAGTCTCCCCCCCTTATTGAGTATTTCGTCCTCGAAATTAAACGAAAATACAGGGTAAGACTTACCGGAATCAAAACAAGTAAGGGAAATGCTCGCGCATATAAGACTCTAGTTCCCAAGTCAGTTCCTCATCCCCATGATGCTGCCACTTGACGAGGCGAGGGAATTTCCTTATTCCTCAATACCTTCACCTTCAGGTCCATAATCTGAATAGGCTGCTCATCGTAAGTAATGTCTTCTCTCAGATCAATCTAACTCAGGTTCACAATCGGTCGTTTGCCCTCTCTCGACCTATCCAGTCGAAGCATTGATATGTGAAATACAGGGTGAACTCCTGCTAACTGAGATGGTAACTCAAGCTCATACGCCACCTTACCTATTCGTTTCTTCACTCTGAACGGACCTATAAACCTCGGCGCAAGCTTACCCTTGATCCCAAATCTTTTGTGACCCTTCAGTGGAGAAACCTTCAGATATACATAGTCTCCCACCTCATACTCTAACTCGCCATGGTACCTGTCATAATACATCTTCTGCCTCTCATGCGCACCCTTCAACCGAAGTCTGATCAGTCATACCTTCTCTGTGTGATCCACTACAATCTCTGGCCCAATCACTGCCACATCCTCGGCTCGCCAAGAAGATGGAGATCGCACGGCTGCCGTAGTAGAGTGCCTCAAACGGTGCCATACCAATACTGGCCTGATAACTGTTATTGTAAGCAAACTCACACAGATGAACATACTCATCCCAAGAACCACCATACTCTAAAACACACATCCTCAACATGTCCTCTAACACCCGAACCGCTCTCTCGATCGTCCATCGTTCGTGGATGATAAGTCGTCACCGAGATCCAACTTCGTGCCAAACTGTGCCTGCATACTCTGCCAAATCTGCGACGTAAATTGCGGCCCTCTGTCTGACACGATCGACAATGGCACTCCATGCAGTCGCACTATCTCTCTCTCGTACAAGCTCGCCAACCTATCCACTCGATGTGTGGTAGAAATCGGTATGAAGTGCGCAGACTTCGTCAATCTATCCACAATCACCCAAATACTGTCATGTCTGCGCTGAGACCGAGGTAACCCACTGACGAAATCCATAGCGATATGCTCCCACTTCCAGCGAGGAATGGGAAGCGGCTGCAGTAATCCACCAGGACTCTTATGCTCAGCCTTAACTCGATGGCATATCTCACAACCTCTAATATAATCACTAACATCAGTTTTCATTCCCGGCCACCAAAACAGACGACGCATATCAGCATACATCTTGGTCCTGCCCGGATGAACCGAAAAACGTGAGCGGTGAGCCTCTTAGAGAATCTCGTCACGTAACTCAGCCACTGATGGAATCCACAGTCTCCCACTAAATCTCAGGCAGAAATCTGTCGATTGACTCCATTCTGGGTGATCTGAACTCTGAGCAAACTCACTGTACCTCGATATCGCTCATCGACTGCCTCGCCCCTCAAGTACACTCTGAATAGAAACTGTCTGAGTCCTCAACTGCCCACAAATCAACACTCAAGTGCTAGTCGGGATATCAACAAAATACATCATCTCGACCGCCTCGAGAAATCCATACTCATGTGTCATACGACACGTCACAACCTCCGAGTCAACCCCTCTTCGGCTCAATGCGTCAGCTACGACATTAGCCTTCCCCGGGTGATACTCCAACGAAAAATCATAATCCTTGAGGAACTCTAACCATCGTCTCTCGTCTCATATTAAGCTCTCTCGAGTGAAGAGATACTTCAAACTCTTGTGGTCAGTAAATAATACAAACCTCTCTCCGTAGAGATAATGACGCCAAATCTTCAGTGCAAACACTACTGCCACCAACTCCAAGTCATGTGTAGGGTAATTCTTCTCGTGAATCTTCAGCTGTCGAGACGCGTAAGCTATCACTCTACCGTCCCGCATCAAAACACACCTAAACCGACCAAACAAGCATCGGTGTTCACCTCAAAACCCTTCCCCGACTCGGGTAATACGAGCACCGGCGCGGTAGTCAATCTCTCCTTTAAAGTCCGAAAAGCCTCGCTCACAACTATCATCCCACCGAAATCGACTTCCTTCTTCGTCAGCTGCGTCATCGGTGCCGCAATCTTTGAGAAATCCCGCACAAATCGTCCGTAATAACCACCAATCCCGAGAAAACTCCGAATCTCTCGTCATCGAACTCGGTGTAGGCCAATCAACAATCGCTCTAACCTTAGCAGGTCTACTGACACTCCACTAGCTCCGACAATATGACCTAAAAATCCAACCTCTGTAAGCCAAAACTCACACTTACTGAACTTGGCATACAGGCTATGCTCCCTCAGCGTCTGCAAAATCGTCCTGAGGTGCTCCTCACGAGTCTTAGAATAAATCAAAATGTCGTCAATGAACACTATAACAAATCTATCCAAATATTGTCTCAATACACGATGCATGAGATCCATGAACATTGCAGGGGCATTCGTCAACCCAAACGGCATAACAAGAATGGCGATAGTGCCCATATCTCGTACGAAAAGCCGTCTTCTCTCTCGTCTCTCGCTTTAATCCTCAACCGATGATAGCGGATCTCAAATCAATCTTCGAGAACCATGCGCTCCGTCAGTTGATCGAACAAATCATCAATACGAGGTAATGGATACTTGTTCTTCACTTGTCACTCGGTTCAATTGCCTATAGTCGATACACAATCTCAGTCGCCGTCTTTCTTCTTCACAAACAAGACCGGCGCACCCCAAGGTGACATACTCGGGTGAATAAAACCTAATTCCAACAACTCATCTATTTGTGATCTCGGCTCCTCCAACTCCTTAGGAGCCATCCCGATACGGTGGAATTGATATCGGTTTGGTTCAGGGAACCAAATCAATGATGAAATCAATCTCTCTCGTCGGTGGTAACCGGGAAGCTCTGCTTTGAAACACGTCGGAAACTCACACACAACTGGTACCTCATCGATCTTTGCCTAAGCTCTTCCTACCGTACTTAAAACACTCATAAACGTCTTAATCTCACTGCCTGTGGCTACTCTGCCTCTGGTAACTCTCAACTGAGTCGCACCGCCACGAAAAGTAAACTCTGGCTGTCCGAGAATCTGAAATGTGACAGTCTTGTCGAAACAATCAATCTGTGCGTGATAAGGTCCTAACCAATCCATGCCTAACAACGCATCAAACTCCAGAACTCTAACACTCTAAGATCTATTGGTAACTCATGTCCCTCTATCTCTACAATACAACGCTCACAAATCATGTTAGGGTAGATTTTATCCCCAGCAGCTGTGCTAAGAACTAGAAGTCTCTCTAACCTAACTGGTTTTAACCCTAACTCATCAACCATGTGCCCAGAAATAAAGGAAACAGTAGAACCAGAGTCAATCATAACATACATCAAATGACCACAAATGTAAATCATACCCTCAACGAGATGTCGAGTCGCCTGAGGGTCTGGCTCAGCAACAACATGTGCACGTTCCCTCGTATTGCTGACGTGGTGCTACTCTCTGCTGAACACTAACAGTCTGTGGACACTCTCTGATGTAATGTCCCGTCTGTCCACATCGATGGTAAGCTCCCGCAGGTCTCTGTCGAAACTCAGCTTGCTGTGGGCACTCTCTGACAAGATGACCCATCTGTCCACACCTATAACACGCTCCAACAGGTCTCTGTGCTGAGTAATCTCGCCTACTCGATCCCCGACCCGACATCTCGTCCCTCGTCGTACACTACCCCTACCTCTCGCCTCCACCATCTCAGGCTAGCGCACTTTGTGGTACCGGTGGTGGTCGACTAGGGTAACTCTGTGTTTGAGTAGGTGTGGTGACATATGTCCGAACCGGTCGCGAAGATCGTGTGATCGAAGCTACACTCGAGCTCGCGCGCATCGTGAATTTGCCATCTATTCCTCTTCCTCCCTGCCCCCTAAACGGCCTTGTCCCCGCTCATCCTGTACCTCACGGGGCTGATCATATCCCTGTGCGGGATGTGTCCTCAGATATGCCTCCCTCGCCAAACTACGGTCATAAGCATCCTGTAGTGTAGGAGGTAGAGTAGTGACCACTGTCCCTCCAATAGCTGGCAACAAGCCCTCAATAAAATAATAGACCTGATCTCTGTCTCGGTCAGCTACTCCATCAGCAAAAGGAAGTAAGTGCTGATATCTGCCCATATAAGTCATAACTGACTCTCCTAATGCCTGTCGGATATGCATAAACTCTTCCCTCTTGGCTATCATAGCTGAAGGTGGATAAAACTTCGATCGAAATATTTCTTGAAGTCTAACCAGTAGTCGGCTCTCCATGTGTGGATACTAAATTTTCCCACCACATCTCTCGCATCTCCAAATCAAAAAAAATGCCGCCAACCCGGGTTTTCGCTATCCTCGATCTTGAGAAGTTTCGAACCTTCTCGTGACTACGAATGTACAAATCCGCCTCATCTACACTTGAACCGCCGCCGAACTTCTTTGGTTTATACTTCTCATACTCCCGAGTCCACCTCGCCTCTGCGATCGGCGTGAATCAATATCATCATGAACACGTGACTCCACCGCAATCTGTGCGGAACAAGCTGCGGTGACGGGTGGTGGTGCAGTGCACGCACTAGTAGTAATAACCTGTGGAGTAGCCTGAGGTGTAGCCGGACTCACATCCTGTCAAGGAGCTATCCCTGAGGTCGATGGAGATGGCAACAGCTGTGCTTGTCTCCTGAGAATATCCAATATCTCATCCATCCTCCGTCCCTGTGACTCTACTCTCTGAGTCCAGGACTGTAACTCACGTGCCAGAGCTGCAACGTCACTCGGCGCATCTGGTGGAGGATCACGGACTCCACTCTGATCTCCAGCATCAGGCTGGTCAGCCATCGCAATCTACAATAGCAAATGACGAGCCTCGATCAGTCTTATGTAACGATATATTATATTACAAATTAAAATTTAACATGCTCAAAATAATATATCATTTCCCACTTCCCAACTATACTTGAGTTAAATTCTTAAGATTTTCCACACTAAGTTCATTGACTTGTGCTTTATGCTTATTCAGAGTCATGGTGATAAACCTTTAGGCTCTGATACCAACTGTGACGGCCCCAAAGAACCACAAAGCTGGGCCCCGCCCCCGCCTAAACCTACGTGGACCCCGAACCCGTCTCTTGATAGTCAACGCAGTCTAGTCCGCCTCAACTTACCAATTACTCAATACATTATTCACTCACTCAACCCTGGATCACTCTTTTTGATTCACCTTAACTCTATCTAATCTTTTATCCTCAATTATAGTTAGGTGTGCAGTGGAATTGTTTGTAACACCAACTTAAAACAGTTTACTACTCATTCAACCTAGATGTGGAAAATCCTGTCCAAACAACATCACATGTATATAACAAATCAACTGAAAGCCCAGAATAAACATATACATGTACAAACAGTCAGGTTCAACTCCCCAAAGCCCCAAAATATCAAAACAAATGGATACATAGCCAAATATACAACAAAATGACAAAATACCTACAAAGTGAGAGCAAAGCTACTGGCTCTGAGCGTGCCTCAGTGGATATCGCCAAGCATCGGCGCCTTGCCCCTACTCATCTGTGGATCTGCACCCACCGTCATAAAAAGGACGGTGAGTACAAAATATAACAGTAAACAGCAACAATAGACATCTCAACATAAATTACTGACTTTTAAATAATCACAAGTCTATAAATCATGCAGTGTATAACAAAAAACTGAAATAGATAGCAAATCGCATGATGAATAGATTCAACAAGTACAAACAACGAAAATCAAGTGACCGAGAAACAAATGGATAGGCGAATAGATAGTCCCAATCAAACCGCGGGTCTCAAGACCTCATCAGCTTGCGATCGACACAGTAGGCCCAAAACTGCCTCCCTGCTCAATCCACCCCGTACGAACCAGTGGGCTCGAAGGTCGCCTCGACTGAACGCACACTCTGTTAGGAAAAGCCACAAACAAAGCCGGCTGCTAAATTCCTAACACACTACCGAAAGAAAGCCACGACACCACAAGTTCGGATGCTAAATCATTTCGATAGGCTCCAACGAGAAGCCACAGTCTATGCCGGCTGCTAAACTCGTTGAGACTTCTCATCACAGTCGGACTACCTAAACCCTAGGTCACCTGAACTAGAATGGAATACAAAGGGCTCGCATTTCAAGAATAATTAATCAATAAATAGAAAAGCAATTATGTTGATTCTATTGTTGCCTTTACTCACCTCAAATCCCGCTAAAAACGCCCTCGCGTAGCTCCACACGTTCCCCAATTAGTTACCAACACTTCGCTCGTCACTTGACAATTATTTCGACCAATTTCCGTTAATTTTTCCCTAATTATTCCAAGTATTCCTCAATTTTTCTCAAGTTTAACCCATTTTCTACAATTTTCTAAATTATTGTTCCTTTATTTAAAATTGGGTCGCTTACCCGGTATTGGGTTCCATTTAAACCCATCAGGATACCCGAGCGAAATCTCATAATTTTTATACAATTTAGAAAAATATTTTTCAATATTTTTCAGGCTATTATTAATAATTTCACGCTTTACGAGACAAAAACTCTGACAAAAGTCTCGTCGCGAATCTCAAAATCTTCATTTTTCATAAAAATTTCCAAATTTCTATTTATTTGGTTGAAATATAATTTTTCATAATTTTTTTTTCTGAATTTTCCAGATTTTTTTCAATATTTATTTCAAAAAAATAAAAATAAAACATATTTAATTTATTTATTTATTATAAATAAATAAATATATTATTATTTTAATAATAGTGGGTCCTCGGGTCGGGTCCGACCCGGTCCCACCCCTAATCGGGTCGACCGGCCGGGTCAGCCCCGATCAGCCTGCCCAGCCTGGCCGGGTCGGGCCGGTCACCATGACCCGCCCACACCATCTTCTTCTTCTTCACGAGAACGAACCGGAATTCCGGTTCGTCTCGCTTCAAACTTTTTTTTTTTTTTTTTTTTTTTTTTTCTTTTCTCTTTTCTTCTCTTTCTTTTTCAATAAACAACAACAACAACAACAACAACATCAACACCAATCAATTAAAAATCCAATCTCTCTCAAATTAACAACTCAACAACAACCCCAACTATAATCAACAAACTCACCTTCACCAACTCGATCTCCTCTTCGATCTAAACAATCTTCACACCTTCGATCAACCGATCTCCTCTTTGATTTCTTCTCTTCCTCCTTCGATTTTTCAATTCAATTTTTTTTTTACAAAGTGAAATGTGAGAAAATGGTGGCGGTGGGATTTTGTTGATAAATTTTGAGGTGAAATGACCATTTTGCCCTTATCCTTATCCTCCTCTTCTCTTCACAACCAAATGCCCCTCTTGGTCATTTTACATTTTACTTATATATACATTTATATATATTCTATATATAAATATATATATATATATATATCATTGTATTTTTCATGCCTACAAATTTCGTTTTGCGCGCCAACGAGTTCACTCGGGCGTGCACACTACCTTTCGACTCATGCGTGTCGCCCACGTCCCCACGTATCACTCGGCGCCCATAATTTATTATTTAATTCCATTAATTATTTTCATTTATAAATGTTAATATTTTTATTTCATTTTCGTCCCACGGACTCTCAAATACTCGTTTAACGCGTTATTTCGTACCGAGCTCGTTCAACGGTACCAACACACACTCACCACGTCCTCACATATTAGGGATATTGAATTTAATGTTCGATAATAAATAAATAATACAAATCACCAAACAAACATAACATACCTCGTTTTCGACTCCCGAGGACCGAAACAAGTACACCACGGCTAGTAGGGCCCACAATACGACCCTGAAATATCACGTGGTACGAGTTAGAATTTTAGGGTCGTTACACTTATCCAATAGCGATTCCGAAGTTAGTAGTGTGGAAGGGCATGGTGGTGATGACAGATCCATAGCGGGTGATTGGATTGAACCTAATGAACATTTTGGAGCCGATATCATGAATTGTGAGACTACTGAACACTCTAACCATGGAGCAATTAGGGATATCGCAATTGAGGAGGTTCGATCTCTTTTCACTACTTTGGAAGAAGGACTACCCCTTAGCCCACTTAGCGGTCAACAAGGGGCCGCAATCGACGATGTTAATGAAAGAGGGGATAAGAATGAAGTGGTACCATTGGGCGAAGCTTTGCCTAATCCCTCTCATGGGCTTCCCCCCTACCCTCACAAAACGCTACTCAACAAATACTCCAGCAATGTGGAATCATTATTAGAGAAGGCGAGAAGGTCTCCCATAATCCGCCAAGTGCTAGGGAGAAAACTCTGGTTAGAGAAAAACAACGTCTTGAATCAAAAGTTAACTATTCCACACCTGATAAGAGGGGTTCTAAAGGTCGATGAGGATCGTTTCTTGGAACGTTAGAGGAGCTGGAAATTCAAGCAAAAGGCGCATCATCAAGGAGACCATTGGCAAGATTAGACCGGACATCATAATCTTACAGGAATCAAAGATAATGACGGTGGATAGGGAAGTAATCTCAAGCCTTTGGGGTTCTAGATTTAGGGAATGGAGCTTTTCACCATCTGAAGGCTCGAAGGCGAGCATTATAGTTGCTTGGGATGCACGTACTGTGAGTATTTACGAATCTCTTAGGGGTAATTTCTCTGTTTCGGTCAAAGTCATGGAGGGAGACTCTTCTTTTTGGTGGCTCACCGGTGTGTATGGTCCGTCCACATATCACCGCAGGGAGGAGTTTTGGGAGGAACTGGGTAGCATCTATGGGATTACAAAGGGGAAATGGCTCATTGGTGGTGATTTCAATGTTGTGAGATTCGCACAGGAGAAATCTACAGGGACAACGTCAAACATGAGCTCTATCGTGTTCGACTCTTTGATCAACGAATTGGAGCTGGTTGACCCTCCTTTAACAAACGGGGTCTACACATGGTCCAACTTGCGTGAAAGACCAATCGCTTGCAGACTGGATCGTTTCTTATATTCATCAGGATGGGCGTCAGTTTAACCGGGAAGTAGACAGTATTTGGGAGCTCGAATAACTTCAGATCATTATCCTCTTATTCTCGAGACAAAAAATGTTAAGTGGGGACCTTCGCTATTCAAATTCGAGAATGCTTGGCTCGCAAGCCCTTCATTCAAGGCATCAATTAAGCAATGGTGGGAGGAAGCAAATGGAAGTGGTGCCCCGGGCTTTGCTTTTATGTGCAAGCTTACAAGTCTAAGAGAGAAACTTAAGACTTGGAACAAAGGTACTTTTAGGCTAACACATCAAAGAAAGCAGGAATTGGAGATAGCTATTCAACGGTTGGACAGAAAGGAAACATCCGCAGAGTATACCCTGGACGATCATGTTAATAAGAAGTTGTTCAAGGAGGAATTGGAGAAGCTTGTACTTACGGAGCAACGCATCCTCCACCAAAAGCTAAAATCAAAATGGCTTAAGGAGGGATACGCCAACTCAAAACTTTTTCATCAAATCCTTTCGAATCGACGGGCGAAAAGTGCAATTGATTGGTTGGAGACAGAAGACGGCTTGATCATTGACTCGGATGAGGAGATTGCGAAGTGTGCCACAGAATACTACATGAACCTTTATAAATCTCAAGCTACTACCAGATGGCTGGTTGAAGGTATTGAGTGGGGCAGAATTGGAAGCAATGAGGCAAATCAACTGGAAGTTGCATTCACAGAAGAGGAGATCTTCGCTGCACTCTCTGATAGTGAGGGCGACAAGTCCCCCGGTAAGGACGGGTTCACAATGGAATTTCTGAAACAACACTGGGGACTTGTAAAGAAGGAGCTGTTGAATGTTTTTAAGGATTTTCATCGCTCCGGCTCCATTAATTTGGTTACCAATGAGACACTTATATGCCTAATCCCAAAGAAGCATCAAGCAAGAAGGATGAAAGAATTTCGGCCTATAAGCCTGGTCACATGTTTATACAAGTTGATCTCCAAAGTTCTCACAGGTCGCCTACGCAATGTAATGGACAACACGGTGGCTAAGGAGCAGGGCGCTTTTGTTCAGGGGCGTCAGCTCATTGATTTGGTGCTAATCGCTAATGAGGTGGTAGAAGAAACCAAGAAAAAATGCGGTCAGGGTTTTCGAGAAAGCCTATGACCATGTGGAGTGGGATTTTCTAGATTATGTACTCGACATGAAAGGCTTCGGAGCTATTTGGCGAAATTGGATCAGTGGCTGCCTTGGTTCGGTCTCTTTTTCGGTGATCATTAACGGCCGGAATCGAGAGAAATTTTATGCCTCACGGGGGCTAAGGCAAGGAGACCCACTCTCCCCTTTTCTTTTTATTCTTGTAGCGGACGTCATGGGTCGTATGATCGACAAAGCCAAATCCACGAACCATATTGCCGGTCTGACAGTGGGAAGTGATCAACTAAGCATATCTCATCTTCAGTTTGCAGATGACTCACTCATTATGGTACGGAAGGACACTCATTCTCTTACTAACATTTTCAATATTGTGGAAGGTTTTTGTCTTATTTCAGGTCTGAGGCTAAATCGGAGCAAGTGCACAATAGTAGGTATTAATGTGGAGGATAGCGAAGTGACTGGGCTTGCAACAAATCTTGGGCTCACGGTTGGATCATGGCCCATTACGTATCTTGGCCTGCCACTGGGTGGGGAGCCACGCTTGAAAAGCTTTTGGGAACCCGTGGTATATAAGATCTCGTCAAGGCTCGCCGGTTGGAAAAGAGCAGACTTGTCTAAAGGAGGTAGACTAACTCTTATTCAATCTGTTTTGGATGCAACACCGACACACTTTTTATCTATTTTCAGGGTTCCTCAAATTGTTGCGGACCGAATGGAAAAGTTAATGCGGAGCTTTTTATGGGAACGATTTGATGGCCAAGGGTGTAACTATCTAGTGGATTGGGCGGAAGTGATAAAGCCAAAATCTCACGGGGGGCTTAGCATCGCTAACATCTCAAATAGAAACAATACCTTACTTCTGAAATGGCTATGGCGATTCCCACGGGAGCAGGACGCACTATGGGCCGTTGTCATTCGCAGCAAGTACGGCTTAGCCCGTAACACATGGGACCCGGGAATTGCATTGGGGGAGACGTATCGGAGTCCATGGAGGGCAATAAGTAATCTCCAAGATCAATTCTATGCTATGATGAAATACACGGTGAGATCGGGCCGTCAAACTCGTCTTTGGCACGATGTGTGGCTAGGCACTCGACCCCTCTCCTTGGAGTTTCCCTTAGCTTTTTCTGTATCAAGAGATAGGGAAGCCTTTGTAGTCGATGTTATTGCCGAGCAAGATGGTCATAGGCGGTGGGCCCTGAACATGCGCTCGAGGGTTGATTTGGATACCGCCACACAGATTTTGGCTCTTACAGGGGCTCTTCCACCTCTGGGTCCGGCCTCTTCTACTCCAGACTCTCGCATTTGGAAACCCGATCCATCCGGCTCCTTCTCGGTTAAATGCACTTTTGCCTCCCTTTGTGACCCCGGTCAAGCAAGCCTAATTAGGTACTTCAAGTCGGTATGGAAACAATCTTCTCCTCCTAAAGTTAAATTTCTGATCTGGCTTCTCTTAAAGGACAGGATCAATGTTGCGGATATGATTCAGAGGCGTCGACCACACATTTCGTTATCCCCGCACTGGTGTGTGATGTGTTATCATAGCGGGGAAGATGTTGGTCATCTCTTTTTGCATTGCCCAATCGCTGTCGACTTATGGAATCGCCTTGTAAAAGATCTTGGATGGACATGGACCCCCCCAGTTTCGTGTTTGGATATTTTTGACGACTCTCTTTGGGAAGGGCAACGCCCTATGAAGAGGGCAGCTTGGGCTTGCGGTGCCCAGGCCATTGTGTGGGGAATTTGGAACGAAAGAAATGCAAGAATCTTTACGGAGAGTCAATTAGCGCAAGGTGAACTATGGGAGAAAATCAAACATCAATGGATTCTTTGCCTATCAACGAACTCCCTATTCAAAGCTTGGAGTTATGGCGATTTATGCAGGAATTGGCATTTTATCCTGGATTTCATTGGGTAAGCGCATTTGGTTTTTGTGTTGATGCCTCATTGGGGTGTTGCATCTCTATCTATTTTTGGAAGTCTCTCTAGTGTAAAGCGTTTGGTGGAATGGCTTAATTTTGTTTGCTTGATCTCTGCATTTGGACAGTTGGGCCAATTTTTTGGTATCGGGTGTACATACATATAATGTATAGATAAGTACCCCAATTTTTTGTACAATTATAGCTTAAAGAGTAATACAACTTCCTTTTATCCAAAAAAAAATTATTTGCATAGTGTAGGTTTTTTGCTACGAGCGCACATACTATAAAAAAAGTTTTCAAACAATAAATGTATTACTACATCATTAGAAATCTACATTTTGCACCGAGGCTTATATTAATAATTTAATTAGGTGATGTGCATGGCCAATGTGCCATCAACCATAAGATTACTTTTTTTTTGTGATAGGAACGGGTCTTTATTTATTATATTATAGCCTAATATGTACAAGAGGATAAGTTTTCTTTTTAAAACCCACCATATATACTTTAGGATAACTTAAATAGGCACGTCAAAAGTCCACACAACTTTTTTACAAATAATTATTTATACCTCACTCACTTACTAGGAATCTACATTAGCAATCTACATTTTGCACCGAGGCTGCTCGATCTTAACTCCATTAATAATTTAATTTGGTGATGTGCATGGCCAATGGCCATCAACCATAAGATGAATTTTTTTTTGTGATAGGAATGAAACTTTATTTATTATATTATAGCCTGATATGTACAAGAGGATAAGTTTTATTTTTGAAACCAACCACATATACCATAGGATAACTTAAATAGGCACGGTGAAAGTCCTCGCAACTTTCTTACAAATAATTATTTATACCTCGCGATCTGATCTTTATTTCCACATTTTGCGATTTCTTCCTTTGGGGATCTTTTAGTGTTACCTTCATTCCATGGCGACAAAGCCCATTTGATCTTGCAAATTTTAATGGAAGTTCCTGCATATTCACAGCCAACAGTTTGATGTTTTTTCTTTTTTTTGGTAAAACATTCTAATTATTTCATGTTAAACTCTACATTACAATTTACAATTAGACAAAACCACAGGATTATTCTTAATTTCAAGCAAATAAAGTTCAAAAGTTGGAAATTGTAAAAGCAAGCTCACCACATGCATAGCAGCGAAGAACAGTAGCAGTAATATATGTCTAAGGAAATGAGGAAAGGAAGCTTTGTAAGCTTGAGCTGCGCTTAATGCATCACCCATACCTGTATCCATTTTGTTCTTATTTGCTGTCTTATTCTTAGAGCTTGAGCAATCTTCTTCTTCGTGTATGAAAAAAATCAAAAACAAAACAAAAACTTATTTCCCATTTCTTATATATGTAGTAGCATGTTGATTGTAAACAAGATACTAAATTACTAATAATTAAGAAAATAAACTTACTCTTAACTGAATCCAGATTGTTCTTATTATTTGCTGTATTATTCTTAGAAGTTGAGCAATCTTTCTCGCACTCACTAACATCGAACACGCGAACATCAAAAACCATGTTTCTCTGGTATTCAAACACTATGAGATCTCCAAGTCCTACTTCATTATCTTTCACAAATTCTTTCCACCCTTTCACCAACCACATACCTTCATCATCAATCCTCACATTCACATGCCAAGTTTCACCACTCTTACATAATTTGGCATGTCTACAGTTACTAACTTTGCTTAGTCTTTTAGCTTTGAAGGCCTTTAGCATATCTCTGCCACGTAAAAGAAGAAACAAATTACACAAAAATTCACTAACACTTAAAAATAACTAGCAAGTGAGATGGATATTCAGAGACAGTGGTTACCAGCTTTTCTTCAAACCTGGGCAACATGAACTTAAAAAAGTGATTCCCATTGACAGTACTGTTCTTAGAAACCATTATGTTAATAGATTCTTGTTTAGTATTCTCAGAGAACAAACTTCTCGTCTCTCATGACTAGTATTAACGATCTACAATCAGTAGTCTATATAATGTGTAGTTTAAGTTTTGAAAAGCATCATCAAAACAAAGATCAAAACAACTCATTCTTCTTCTCTACATCTTTTTTCTTAACTAGTCCTAGATATGATTCAGAAAAATCTTACTTATCAGTGTTCTGCTCTTGTTCCTCTTATTTGAACAATAAATGGTCAGCATATACTGCTTTCTCTGCTTTATTACTCTTATTTGAATTAATCATGGTTAGTGTGCAGCTGCCACTACATTTAATGGACTCCATATATTCATAAACCAATGACAATCAATACAAAGTAGTGAAACAACTACTAGCTATAAATCAGTAGTCAACTTATTAAGCGCATCAAGGGTCTCTATGGAAAATGATAAACTAGTAATAAGTAACCAAAAGAAAAGACTCACCATGATTCAGTGCTTCCTAATCTCATAAGTAATCTCTTTAACAAAATAAGGCCTGGGGTTGGAAGGTGTGACAATATCACATGGAGAAGCTTGGGCTGTAGATTCATGAGAACACAGACAAATTAATATCATGAATTAATTGTGCTCACTATGCGTAACTATTAGATTGCAAATCAAACGTCACTTAACATAGATAGTTAGAAACATGATACGGTCAAATACAACATAGTTTAGGCCATCAAATGACCATAAGTATAAGGGACTAAGAACAAAAGAAAACATCAACAACTAATAATATATTACTAAACCAAAAGTATCAAGGATTAAGACATAAAACAGATAAAATCAGTTGCCATTTCCCTTGGTTGCTGCCCCAACTGTGGTGAGCAAATCATCGCTTTGGTCCTCATGGCTGGCCAGCCCTGAACTCATGTGGCTGACATGCATCTTCAACTGTTCTATCTCCCTCTTTATCTCAGACAATGCTCACTGATGTGTTGCTCCAGTCCCTTAATGCGGGCATCCATCAGAATGTAGTTTTGAGCCAAGTTACTCATGAACCTGCCTTCCCAACTCTCCATTGTCTTGGTGAAGAGGTTCCCTAAGTCTTCCTTCAGAGTCACGCACGAGCGTTGCACGATCATCTTCATTTCCTTCACATCTTCCTCAAGCGATTTTAGTCTATCAACCATTGGTTGAGCAGTTATTTCACCTTTGTTTTTATCATTCACCTAGTCCTTTGGAGGCACTATTTCCTCTTCCTCGTGCTCGATCACCTGGTCCTTCGAAAGGGATATTTTCTCTTTGTTTTGCTCAGTCACTTGGTCCTGAGAAGCTGCAGTCATTTCCTCCATATGTTGTTGGGTGTGCTGCTCTATAGCCTCCTCAGTTGGTTGGATGTGCTGCTCTATATCCTCCTCCATACACTTTTCGGTGCGCCTTGCATTTCTTGATTTTCCATTAAGAACCTTAACATCAAACACAATCCTACCCTCCTTTTTGGTGGTAGGATCTAATTCGAAAAACCGAAATATGGCAACTCCAAACCTCACTCACTGCCTTGGATCATAACTGACTCTTATATCCACATCTTGCAAATTCCTTTTCAGAGGACCTCTTAGTGTTGCCATTCTTCCCTCGCGTTGACAGAGCCCATTTGATCTTGCAAAGGCTATCGGGATTTCCTGTATATGAAATCCACATCAAATACTCTCAAGTTTTATTAAACAGAATTCGAAACCCCTGACACTTGCCAATGTAGTTTAGAAGTTGAAAATTATGAGAGAAGCTCACCGGTGGACACTTGAAACTATTGTAAACAGCAATCTTTCTGATGAAATGAGGCCGCGAAGTTGTCTAAGCTGCAGCTGCTTCTAATGGAACTTCATCTGAAGACTCATACTTATACTATTAAACAACAGAACTGAAATTTAAATATAATGTCTAAAGTGTTGTGACTAACATTTTAGCAAAACCAACTTACCCTTAGTTTTAGACCTTTTGTTTTCACAAGCTTCTGTGTTATTAGTCTTAGAACTTGAGCAATCTTTCTCGCACGCGTTCTGATCAAACATCAGAACGTCGAAAATCATCTCCCCCTTGTGCTCAAACACTAACAAATCTCCAAGTCCTATTTCATTCTCACGTGCAAATTCTTTCCATCCTTTCTTAAACGACATTTCTTCATCGTCACTTTTTACTTTAACATGCCAAGTCTTGCCTCGTTTGCACAGCTTGGCATGTTTACGATTGCTCATTTGGTTGAGTATCTTAGTTCTGAAAGCCTTTGGTATTCTCTGCAACAAAGCGAAGAAACATCACAACACAAACAATTAAATCATATATAAAGAGTGAGGCAAATATTTATCTTACCAGTTTTTGCAAGTACCCGGGAACCATTATCTTTAAAAAGTGATTCCCGTTGACAATCTTGTTTCCAGGAACCATTCTTGGAGCCATTACTAAAAATGTGTTTAGTGATTCTTCTGATTGTTCAGCTATGACTAAAAATGGAGTACTATGTTGGTTCTTAGACTTCCTCTCTAATTAATGGTGCAATCAATAAAATTCACAGTTTCAGGAGATGGTAGCTGAACAGGTGGTTTTTAACTCGCTTTGTGAAGGTGGGCTTGGGCTTATGGGCCAGTCGTGTTGATGGTAATTTATGGAGCTGATGGATGTATTTTTTTTAAATCTTTTCCTCTTTTGTGTACTCGGACACGGGTTTAGCCTAGCAGATTCAGTACGAGTGTGGTGCCATAATGGGATGAGTTCAACCTAGTTGATTCGATTTTAGAGTTGGAAAAACCACATGATCTCATTTTTATTAGTCATGCCTATATATATAGTTTAGAAGTTGGAAATTGTAAGGGTGAGCTCACCACACCACAGTGAAAATCAATAGCAGTAAACTGTTGAATGAAATGAGGATAGGAAGTTTGATAAGCTTCAACTGCCTTTAGTAGATCTTCCTCTAATGATTCAAGCATGAACAAAAAGAACAAAAAATTAGTTCCCATTTCTTATGTTAGTAGCTCATGTTGATTAAAACAAAATAATTAAAAGAGAACAAACTTACTTTTAACTGTATCTATTTTGTTCTTATTTGCTGCCTTTTTCTTAGAACTAGAGCAATCTTCCCTCAAGATTCATGCATGAAAAAAATAAACAAAAATTTATCCCTCATTTTAATGTAGTAGTAGTAGTAGTAGCAGCAGCAGCAGCAGCTTATGTTCATTGCAAACAAGATAATAAGAAAACAAACTTACTCTCAACTGCATTTGATCATTTTGTTCTTATTTGCTGTGTTCTTAGAATTTGAGCAGTCTTTCTCGCACCCACTGACATCGAGCACAAGAACATCAAAAACCATGTTTTTATTGTATTCAAACACTATGAGATCTCCAAGTCCTACTTCATTATCTTCAACAAATTCTTCCCATCCTTTCACCGACCACATTCTTCTTCGTCAATCCTAACATTCAAAAGCCAAGTTTCACCACTCTTAAATAACTTACACGTCTACAGTTACTATCTTTGCTCAGTCCTTTAGCTTTGAAGGCCTTTGGTATTCTCTGCCATGTAAAAGAAGAAACACATTACACAAAAAATCACTGACACTTAAAAATAGCAACTGAGATGGATATTCAGAGACAGAGATTACCTGCTTTTCTTCATACCCGGGCAACATGAACTAAAAAAGTGATTTCCCATTGATAGTATTGTTCTTAGAAACCATTAGTATTATTTTCTAAGACCTTTTTGTTTTTCTGTAGATACTCATCGTATAAGTTCTAGATCGCAGTTTCTATCACATAAAATACACAATTCAAGGTGCATCTGATTACAAGTGGCTGATTCACCAACTTGACATCCCCTTTTGTGTGTTGAGTGAACTGTTTAAACATTACATTGCTCTTTTTGAGAAGTACTTAGACGACGGCAAGTTTTGCAGACACGAACAAAAAAACATACTAATAACCAAAAGAAAAGACCCATCATGGTGCAGTGCTTTCTAATTAAAAACTCAGTAGTAATCTCTTTAACAAAATAACTAAGGCCTGGAGTAGGAAGGTGTGACAATAGCACATGGTGAAGCTTGGACTGTAGATTCATGAGAACACAGACAAATTAATATCATGAATTAATTGTGCTCACTAAGCCTAACTATTAGATTCCAAATCAAACTTTACTTACCATAGACAGTTAGAAACATGATACCATCAAATACAACATAGTTTAGGCCATCAAGTGACCATAAGTATAATGGACTAAGAGCAAAAGAAAACACCAAAAACTAATAATATATGACTAAACCAAAAGTATCAATGACAAAGGCATAAAACAGAGAAAATCAGTTGTCATTTCCCTTGACAGTTGCTCCAACTGTCGTGAGCACATCATCGCTTAGGCCCTCATGCTTGGCCATCCCTGAATTCCTGTGGCTGAGATGCATCTCCACCTGCCCTATTGCCTTCTTTATGTCAGCCCCATGCTCACTGAACCTGCTTCCATTGTCTTGGTGAAGTCTTCCTTGAGTGTTTCACACGACCAAGTTTTCCATCTCTTGCTTCAGAGTCGTGCACAAGCTTCGCATGACCACCTTCATTTCCTTCACATCATCTTCAAGGGATTTTAGTCGATCCTCAAGGGATTTTAGCTGCTCCTTTTGCAGGTTTAGGCTGGTTGGGGCCGTAAAATATGATGCACCTCCACCTACGTACTTCATCACCTCGTGAGTGCCCATGACGTTGGTGTTTGTCCATTTAAAACCTTAACATCAAAAACAATCCTACCCTTCTTTTTGGCGGTAGGATCTAATTCGAAAACACAAACATCACCTACTTGGATGTTGTTTTCCTTGAAAAATCGAAATATGGCAGATCCAAATGTCACTCGCTGCCTTGGTTGACATCCGACCCTTAGGTCCACATCTTGAAAATTCTTTTTCTGGGGATCTCTTAGTGTTATCATTCTTCCATTGTGAAGACAGAGCCCATTTGATCTTGCGAAGGCTGTTGGGATTTCCTGCATATCCACAAGCATCAAATATATTGATTCCTAGTTTAATTAAACATATATAATTTGAAACCCCTGATACTTGCCAATGTACATAGTCTAGAAGTTGCAAATTATAAGAGAAGCTAGCTCACCACTGGACACTTGGAACTATGTCGAACAGTGATCTTTTTGATGAAATGAGGCAGCGAAGTTGCGTAAGCTTCAGCTTCAGTGGCCTCTAATGGATCATCTTCCTCTGAAGATTCATACATTATTAATTAAACAACATAAGTGTAATTTAATTACAATGTCTCATCTCATCAAGTACTGTTGTAAGTAACATTTTAGCAAATTAATTAAACAAACTTACGCTTAATGTTAGCCTCATTGTTTTCACAAGCTTTTGCGTTGTTAGACGTCTTATAAGTTGAGCAATCTTTCTCACACGCGCTGATCCTATCAAACAACAAAACGTCGAAAATCATATCCCCCTTGTGCTCAAACACTAAAAGATCTCCAAGTCCTATTTCGTTGTCTTTGACAAAGCTCTTCCACCCTTCTTTCAAACACATTTGTTCATCGTCTCTTTTTACTTTAACACGCCAAGTCTTGCCTTGTATGCACAGCTTGGCGCGTTTACAACTGCCTATTTGGTTGAGTCTCCTACTTCTGAAAACCTTTGGTATTCTCTGCCACAAAAAATACATATACAAAAAATAGCAAGTAGAATATTGTTTACTAAAAAAATAAAAAATAAAAAAATAAAAAAATGGGAAGGATCAATAAAGCATAATGTTCAAATGTAATCCACGCATCAGACTTTAAAATACCCATCAAAATGACCAAACAGAACCCACCCAAACATCACTACCTATCTCATTAAAAAACACATAAAGAAAGAGTGAGACAAATATATATACCACTAACCAGTTTTTTTAAGTAGCCGGGACCCATTCTCCTAAAAAAGCGATTGCCATGAACCATTCTTGGAGGCAATGTGAAAGAAAGTGAAAGAGAGAGTTGTTGTTTGTGCACTGAAGCTGAAGCAGCAGCACTGCACTTAGGAAAGATCTCTATTGTGATTTGTGAGTGAAGGGTCCAAATGACTGATGCCCTAGCTAGGAGTCAATAGTCCAACCACGTAGGAAACTGAGTTGTGTCACTAAATGAATTCGTCATGAAAATCCTAAGTAACTATTGGGTGTAGCTCCTCCAAAGTTTGATGTAATCTTATACTATTTAATGTTGCAAACAATAAAATTCTCAGGTGGTTCTTAAAATCATAACTCGTTTTTCAAGCTGGGCTTGGTCTTATGGGCCGGTTGTGGTTGATGGTAATTTGTGGATTTTTTTTTCTTTTTTTTTGTTATGGTGAATTGTATTTTTCTTTTTCCTCTTTACATGACATACCCCGCCACACAATCATAGGTTCAGTCTAGCTGATTCATTAGGAGAGTGGTGGTACAATAGAATGGGTATTTAACCTAATTGATTCAATTTAGAGTGGGAAAGCATATTGATTCAAGATGGGGACAACACATTTTTTTCTCTGCAATATTGGTATGAGGTTTTTTTTTTTCTTGACTTTATTTTGGAGAAACACATTTTTTCCTGCCGACGATGTCATATTGTTACATTCTTGTGGCTAGAGAATAAATAAAGTATAGTTCTTATTAAGAAAAAAAAGGAAAATATTAAAATGACAGCAGGTATGTTATATCGAAAGACAAATTTGACTACAGGATCCGTCTATATAGCGCCCTCGACCCGTGTGCTATGCAACAAAATCTTTGTATGCCTGCATCCCAAGACGCACATGGCGGCTTAAAGGTCCGATGTGACTTTCTCTATCATTCTAGCACTTGTCTTAAAAAAAATCTCAGTTTCTCTGCTTAATCACTCTCTTAATTGATGATAAGGGATGGTTGGTATGCAGCTGCTGCTGTAATTTCTCAGCATTGTTACATTATTTCCTGTCAGTGCTGCTACATTGTTACATTATTTTGGCTATTGGAGTAATAAATAAAGTGTAGTTCCTATTAAAACTAAAATATATCTCAGTTTCTCTGCTTTATCACTCTCTTAATTGATGATAAGGGATGGTTGGTATGCAGCTGCTACTATAATCTCTCAGAAACCAATGTTCTTTCATTTCAACTAAATAAATGCAAATACAATCACAGTCGTATTTATTTTTATTTTTTTTGGTTACATACATTCATTTTTATTTATATTATTATATAGTATACTACATAATTTTTTTTTTTTTTGGTAGGAAGTATACTACACAATTTACATCACCCATTGAAACATATAAAAGGGAGAACAAAGTACAAAAAGGATATTGTGCCCGATTGATAACATTAAACCACAAAAAGCTAGAGCAGCTCTATTTCAAAACACAACATTAATTAGTGTACACTAGTACACTTGTTAGGCCCTATCTTTTGTTCCAAACTTTGTAGCAAACTTTGTACATGTCCTGGTCCATTCAAAACCTTAACATATCCAACACAATCTTACCCTTCTTTTTCTTAATAGGATCTAATTCAAAAACACAAACATCTCCAACTCGCACGCCATTGAGGAACTGAGGTGCGCTACCCCCCAACTTCACTCGGCCTCGCAGGTGGTTAGGATCATTAGTAGTGACCTTTATCTCCACATTTTGAAAATTCTTCCACTGGCAATCTCTTAGCTTTACCTTCATTCCATGGCGACACAGCCTATTCGATCTTGAAAATTTTATTGGATTTCCTGCATATTCACAGCCAATACTGAGATGTCTTTCGTAAGCATTCTCTATTTCATGTTAGCTCTAAATTACAGTTGGTAAAACCACATGATGTCATTGTTATTAATGTCATGCAATATAGTTTAGAAATCTCACAACAAAAACTAAACCATACATGACATCTCACAAAACAAACACGCGCGCTTGCACACACACAACCATACATAAAGAGTGAGACAAAGAAAGAGATTACCAGTTTGTTTTGACACCCAGGAACCATGAATTTTAAAAAATGATTCCCATCGACGATATAGTTATCTGAAACCATTCTTGGAGTCAAGAAAATGAAAGAGAGATTTGGTTACATGAAATGGAGGGCAACACAGAATTTTTATACTGTATATCAATCTTCGGCTCTTGTACTTCCTCTGTAGTAAATGGTGTCAGATTTTTGTGGCTCACTAATGAAAGAAACCATCAATAAAATTAGGCCACTAAACGGACCTAATTTTTGCTAAACATACTTCATTTGCTCACCATATCCCAATTTTTTAATTTTAATTTAATTGTTAAACGTACCTCACTTTTTTTTTAAATTTTCAAAATACCCTTGCAAAATGTACCCCACTTTTTGTTAAATATACCCCATTATTCAAACATATTATTGTCCTCCCGACCTTTGGATTTCGGCCATACGGGACCAAGACTTCTAAAGAAGTATCGGTTGACTCCCACTGAGACCTTTTTAGAGGTTTCGGCCAGTTTAATCTAAATCTCACCAAGACCTTTGAAGAGGTCTCGGTCTTGGTGGAAGGCAACTGAGTCTCGGTTGACTCTCATCGAGATCTCTTTTGTAGGTCTCGATGGGAACCGATCGAAACCTCTAAAGAAGACTTGGCCTTGTGTGTCACATGTTTATTAAATATTTTATTTATTTATTTAATTTTTTACTATATTTTTAAAATATCTATATGAATAAATTTAAATAAACATAATAAAATAGCCAATAAAATATAATGGAGATGTAGTAAGTTTTACTTAACTTTTTCATTCATGCCTTTAGTCTTTAGTCTTTAGTGTTAATAATAAAGGAAAAATGATTCGTAACAAATAACATATACAAGACAACAAGAATCCTCTAAAAAATGTACGATTTTTTGTATTTTTCTTAATAAATAATTATTAAAAAACTTAAATTGTAAATAATATATTAAAAGTAAAATAAATATTTCCTCTAAAAATAAAATAAAGTATGATAAAAGATGTCTGAAAATAAAAAATAAATTACAAATAGGTGAATTTTGTAATAATTTATTTATTATACCTTCTTCTTTTTTTAAATAAAAACAACAGCTTTATTCCAAATCATTTTGCAACACATTACATCATATCATTCGTTCCGACCAGACAAAGAACAAACTTCCCGTACAACGCTATGGGTTACTATATTCACTGATCTACACACAAAACTAATTAACCGAATAGGAACTCATGTTCGTTATCATTTCCAAACAGTCAATAATGACCACTCCAAAATATGATTTATCGCTTTTCCTTTCCTAGATGGCTTGAAACACCATTTGTGCATCCATCTTGACTAGCACTTGCTTGTTGCCTCTCTCCTTTAACCAACTAAGCACTTCTCGTAAGCCAATCGCTTCCACTATCTTTGGATCATACACCCTAGCCAATGGACTCCCCAATGTCACCAAAAAATCTCTCCTATCATCGCGTAACATAGCACCAAAAGAACCGATTCCCTGATCCTTCATAACTGATGCATACACTTTACACTTCATAAAACCACCCCTCTGCCCCCCTTTTCTGTTATTACACACACACACACACACATATATATATATATATATATATATAAAGCAATCTACATGATGACACATGTCAACTCTACATAGATTTGAATTTAATGTGTTGGTGTATTAATTAGCTTGCCTAATTAATTAGCCTAATTAATTAATAGCCTAAGTACATTATTTTAATTTTTTTTTATTTGTTTTATTTTCTTATACAATAATATCTTTATTACATCATTTTTCATATATTTTATATTTAATTTTTAAACAATTTTTAATTATATAAAAATAAATATAGATTCATAGTATTCCGAGACAATGTCCGAGTCTAAAACTAGTTTATATATTATTCCTTAATCGTGTTAAGCGAGTCATAAACGAGTTAAACAGGTTAACTGTGTATAAACGTGTTAACAAGTTTATGACCCAGGCCCACTTATGCCAAACTCATGCATGACAAGTTTATTACATGTCGTGTCGAGTCGAGTCGTGTTAATTGTGTCATGACCCAAATTGCCACCCCTATTTGTGACATAAGACATTAGTCCTAATTGAGATGGAGGCAATGAAACGGTTTTTATATAGAGCCCGGCTAGAGTAACCCACATTGAACATCAACCTCCTTAGATGTCGTCCAATCACCTCGAGATGTGTGTGCGCGCATCATGAGGCGGAAATGGACGGCATTCAAGGAGGTTGGTGACTAATGTGGGTTACTCTAGCATTGAGATTCTTGGGAAAATTTATCATTGGTGAGAGGTATCTTATTAGTTGGGATTCTTGGGAATCACTAATTTCTCACTAATCTGTCTCTCACTCTATTTGTTTAAACTCTCTTAGTTTAAACAAATAGAGTGAGAGTCAGAGAGATTAAGAGAAGCTTGATCACTACACTTCCCAACCAAACCATGCGCAGGCCTCCATTGAGATCTCCGGCAACGGAAAACCATCCCCACTTCTTCAAGATCATTCATTCTGGGGTCATCCATGAAGGCCGTCTGGTGAGAATCACAACAAACCCTCTTTTGATGACATTGTCTTTTTTATTATTCGATTGATTTGAAGTTGTAGCAGTTTAGTTTGTGTTCATGATCTTCTCTGCATTGCTAAGATTGTTTTTGAAGTTGGAATGATGAATCGTTGTTTGTGAAAATCATGAGGGGTTTTGGTTAGTTTAGATGTGCTAAAAGGAGACTAATTTTTTTCCTAAAACATTGATCATCACAGAATCCCTTTTATTACTATAACTGTGAACTCTGTTATGTCTTGCTTTTTCCCCACTTCTGATTAGCTTAATTTATATGGCAGAGAATCCCAACTAAGTTTATGAGTAATTTTCAAAATGGATTGTCTGATTTCACCAAACTCAGCGTGCCCGGAGGGAAAATTTAGTCTGGTGAGATTCTAAGGCTTCTATAACATTTGCTAGACATTCTAGTTATATATTTATAAATAAAGGAGTTTGGCATCCATTTCATAAAAAAAAAACATTCTAGCTAGTTGTGGATGGAGTCTGCTTTCACATATGGCACTATTGACCAAGGAGAACTTCTTAATCAGTGCAACGTCACATTGTTGTGCATGGTATGCGTTTAAAATTTAATTAGCTAGTCTAATTTTGTTTTTGCATCTATGACTATAATAGGTCATTCTTCTTTCTTAATTTTTCAAGAGTGTGCCATTCCGCATTGCATCTTATATGACCAATCAGTCAATCACAGTAGTGAAGATGTGGTGCTTCAGCTTCCGGATGGAAGAAGTTGGTATGTAAAAGTTAAATGCCACAAAGCATTAAATCTTCGGGTGAACCGTGGCTGGAAGGAGTTTGTGCTCGATAATCAATTGAAGGAAGACGATGTCTGCGTCTTTAAGGCCGTTGAGAAAGAACCAGATGTTATTTAAGTTGTCATTCTTCGGAGCACCTGAAAATGTACTGGTGATCAAGGTCATTTTGGAGGGCATAGTGATTTTGCGCCCTCAACTTTTGGGACCATAAGCTATAGATGCTTTTCTCCACTTTTTAAAAAAAAATTTTTTGAGTTCATGCTTTTCTCTACTACTTAATTAGCTGGTTTTTGCATTTGGTCGATGTTGTATTCCTTTCCTTCTAACAATGCCATGCTTGACTGTCTTTGAACGTTTAATGCCGGTGATTGTTTTGTTGCTACTTTTATGGTGACTCTGACGTTGTAAAATGCTTAAACCTTGATGAAATTATATATACTGGGTAACACTAATGGAGGATATCAGTTAGTTTGATATTAATTAAGGCATAAGTTGCTTATAATGAATTAGAATACCCATATTTGTCTTGCTTTTCCTTTGTCTTGACGCAGCATATTGTCCAAATTAAATCAACCGTAATTTTTTTTTTTTTTTTTGATAAGAAAGAGACTTGTGGGGTTTGATCTCTAACACCTTTCACTTGTAAACCGAGCACCTAACCATTGGGCCATTGCCACATGGTTCAAATTAAATCAACTTAAGTAGGCATAGCTTAGTGAAATTAATTATTGGGTCAAGCTCCTTAACTTAAAATGTCTCTCGTATATTTCTAGTAATGGCTGTTTATTCTTGATTGACAAAGGCGAAAACCCGCGCAGGTAAAACAACCAAGTGAACCTTCTTAGGATTAGGGAGATGCAGTATTAGAGAATTGTAAATTGCTTATGATATTAGTCTCCGCTTTCAAGACTAATGTTAGGACTCGGAACTCAAATGGGACACAGAACTTGGGGAACAAGGAATTGAGACAGAAGGAAGGAGAGGGAGAGCAGAATTGAGGGATAGGGAGATAGAGAGAAGAGAGAATTGAAGGGTTTGCATTCTTCATGCCCTTCTCATGTGTTGGATGATATTTTATATCATCTAATCTAAAATCATGCCAACCAATTTGATTATATAGGCTCAT
The DNA here is from genome assembly GCA_039657345.1 of Stephania japonica. Taxonomy (NCBI): domain Eukaryota; kingdom Viridiplantae; phylum Streptophyta; class Magnoliopsida; order Ranunculales; family Menispermaceae; genus Stephania; species Stephania japonica. The sequence continues at coordinate 6,460,184 of CM077559.1, read as the reverse complement.
TGGCCTGCCTTTACAATTGCTCACACACTACATGATTCCATTCCTAACGAACCTGACAAATTCTAATTAACTTGGCAGAGCATCTCGGGTCACGCATCATCATCAAAACGTTGTGGACGTTTGGACACTCGCACGCTACGCCTTTGGGCTTCAGGAAACTTCTTAGACACGGGATCACCAATGAATTTCTTTAAGAGAGAGACATGAAACACATCGTGAATCCGAGCATCACTAGGAAGTTCCAATTTGTAAGCCACTTCTCCAATTCGAGCTATGATATGAATGGACCATAGAAATACTTAGATAAGCTCCACTTGGTTCAGTTTCTACGTATTGTTTATTGCTTATTGCTTATAGCTTAAGTAGTTATGTGATAATTCGATACAATACCTGAGCTCCCAATCTCACCTAATATGGACCCTAATACATCGAGGCTCAAGCGAAATTGTGATGGCTCGAAATCCTTAACACCGCGCCGCTCGGCCTAATCTCGTAATTAAACCCTAATCCCATCCAACTTATTCTCCTCGTCCCTCGTGTTCAGGATAAGTAAATACACGTATTGTTCTCTTATCAAATTCAGGGCTAATTAAAACCTTTTTAATAATTCATTAATTACAGTGGAAGTCTGAACATTTTAGCAGAAGCCTTATCATTTTAGAGGAAGCCTTAACGTTTTAGCAGAAGCATTAAAGATGAATCATAAGTGTGGAAACCAGGAAAATACGATCACGTGATAATAACACCGTAAACATGCATCAGTCGGGGAATCTAGTCTCTCAACCCATATATATACATCCCAAAAGTGTAATAAAGACATAAGTAGTAATTACACAAAACATTCAAAAAGACCTACAATGTCTGTAGCAGGGTCGGGCCACTGACTCAGAAGTAGTCGCCAATCTTCTCCTTACCGAACCTGCTAGGCGATGGATCTGTACCTATCGTCATAAAAAGGACGATGAGTACAGTAAAGTAGAAAGTAAAATCTAGAGATTCTATACCGCATTTCCAAATATAACAAAATGCGTCAACAACATAAAGTAGTGAAGAGGTACTGAAAACAAGGCTATGCTAGATGATACCACAGTTAAACAAATTAATCGAACCAACATGAAGTAATCATCCACTAGCAGCGCACTCAGGTACCACCCTGTTGGGTATAAGTTACGTCCCATCAACCTCAAGTAATAGTCAGTATCACTAGTGCCCCCGAGATCACCCTATTGGTCATTGAGATCCTCATGTGATCAATAGATAGAACTAGTGCAGTCTGGTATTACCCTGTTGGTCACGAGCTACATCACTTCAACCGCAAGTGGTAGCTCAGTGTCATTGACTAGTAGGAGCAAGGGTGTATTTTCAACAATTTATTTACACTAATAGCATGTTATTCAACAAATGTTCAAATCAAGAATAGCTTCAACAAGGAACAATATATTGGAATAAATCAATGATTCGCAACAAGGCATAACATCATGATATAACATTCATTAAATGGATATAATCAAACACAATTCATGATACCCGATAAAAATGCACAAATCAGTCCAAAATGGACTGTAAAACAATAAAGGAATGAAATTAAAATGAAGAAAAAAACCTCGACAGATTTGCTTACAAAGCACGCAAAAATTCATAATTTCTCCGGTCTCTCGATACCTCGAATTCTTGCACTCGAACTCCCAAGACTCCTAAAGCGCTTCAGGACGAATCTATATTAGGAAATTAAGTAATCTTGATCAATTATAGTTCCAGACTAGTCCAAGTCCCGAGACCCGAATTACCTTTTCCCTTATATTTTTTTTAAGTAAAAGATGTTTATCAAAAATTGTTTTTCCAGCTGAACTGTTGCGGATCAGTTTTTGGCCTTTAAACCTCAAAATTTGGGGAACACACCCTTGCAAAAGTCAAAGCTTTTCTTCTTATCTTTCCGAAAAAGTAGGGTTTGCTCAATTTTGATTAGAAATGAAGGAGTTACGCCAAAAACACCGAATCAGCCTCAATGACAGCAACATTTGGACAACAACTAAGAAAAATCATAACTTTCAAATCAGACACCCAAAAATCGTAATTTTTTGTGAAAATCTACCTAACATATTGATCAACAACATATCCATAAATCAGCCAATTTCAATAAGCATATAATAAGTTATACTCTTTGTCATTTCTGCTGAAATTTAGGTTCAATTCAATAAACTACAACTCATCAACAAAAGTCCTTAACTTTTTGATTTCAAACCCAAATTAAGAACTTCTTAATAGCTGGATTATCAAATTGAAATGAGGAATTCAAATATGTAAACCATTTTTGGAGACTCTAACGTTTACCCTCTGAAAACAGTGTGAGACCAAAACGAGATTCAAACACAAATTTCATTTAAAACCTTAAATTTCGAAATACAAGTTTGGGGACTCAATTATGGTGTTTAAATTGATCAAGCTAATTATAATAGGACTCTAAAATTGTTTAAAACCAAAAGTTCTTTGATTCATGCATACAACTCAATCAAATTTAGGTGTAGGAGTGTTCATTACCTATGGTTCTTGTATGCTAGACTTACTCCCCCTCCTAGATGGTGAATTGAATATCCAGCAAGAATCATCTCTCTATAGCTCTGAATTTTGTGTTCTTGGTTGCATACAAATTGAAGAAGAAAGCACTAAGTGGTGCTTTTATAGTCCACCTTTTCATCATGTGTACACACACACATCTCAAAGAAATCAAATGACCTTAAATCACTCCTACTAATCCACTTAAATCAGTCATGTCACTCTTTTAAACACTCTTTTAAACACTCTTTTAAACACTCATTTTCATGGGAGTGTGTGCTAGAGTGCATCTCTATGCATGTCCATGAGTCATTAAGTATTAATTCCAAACCACAGGCTTCCCAATTGATTTACATTAAAATAAATATCATAGGCTATATGCTTAGTCATTTAAATCTTATTAAAATTAATAAGACTTACCATAGGCTATCTACCCGGTCTCACGGCTCGCACGCAACTTGAGGCGATTTCCCTGAGCACGCTGAATCGTCGACACTATCGAACTTAATAATTCTGAGTATAAGGTACACACTTACAACACACTAGGCATTCACCACATCAAATATAAAATATGTCTCAACCACGTGCCTCGATCAGTGCATGTGTCCTAACGTGGGTCCAAGTCATGGGTCAGTGACCTTGATTACGGCCAAAATCTAGGATTATAAATTTGGGTCGTGACTGAAACACTCGCCCTCCTACTAGGATTACAAGTTTTAAGCTTTAAATTATTCAGTTACTGTTGTTATTTGGTTTTGTTGTTTATCTTTGGCTCAAATGTTTTGTTATTTGGTTGTTGTTATCCATTATTTTAGGCTCAAATGTTTTTAGGGATTCCACACTAAGTGTTTCTGTTGTAATACATTTCGAAAGCTAAGAAATAAATCAAACAACTTTTATTTTATCTCCATCTCTTCTTCTTCCTTTATGTCTTTAGTTTCCCGTTCTTATGTTCTTCCTTGATTTGGGGATTCAACCCTTTTATCATAATTGCTTTTGCTATAAGTAAATTTGGTGTATTTGGTTCCTCATTTTCTTTTGCTTTAGTGAGAATCGAACAACAATTTCCTGATGTTTTGCCTTTTTGGCATGTGATGTTTTTACCATCTCACCAGAGAGGCTTTAACATTTGGTTCCTCATTTTAAAAAATATTTTTACTTAAAAAATCTTATCAAATCGCATTCGCAATATTGAAAAACATGGAGAGGATGCTTATTCAAAAAGCAGCTTTTCTGCGATTTGAGATTCAAATTGCATATTATCCAAACACCAATTTTCAATTGCATTGCGATGTCACATCATCAATAAATAGGCTCATAAGTTGAACCAAACAGGATCATATTGTATCGTAAATATAAATATATATATATAAGAGAAATAAAAATTTCATTAATTATTCATGGCTCAATACTGGATCAGACGTAGAATATCAAGTACATTGATTTGCTAATCATATTTGTGCAAATAAACTGCAATTAATTTGACTTTTTTTTCGAAATTGAAACAGTTTGACAATCAAGGACTCCTCTCTACAACGTTGAAACTCATGGCAATACACAATAGTACTAGAACCATAAAACAAATAACAAAACTTTTCAACAAGGAGATGACCTAAATACTTCTCAACAAGGAGAAGACAAATAAAAAACTTCCAACTAAGGAAGAAAACTAACTATAAAGTAAAAACTAAAGATAAATCAATTCAACGAGTCGCATAAATCCACGCAACACCGTTGATGAAGATGCACTACAACAAGGATGAATCAATCTCTACAAATTTGATTAGATCTGTTGTTTATTGAATGAACAAAGAGCAAAAGGAATTTGATTGGAACCACTGTCGATCGTTGAGAGGATCAGCGGTGGTTCAAGAACAAAAATCACAAAAGTGAATCAAAAAAAGAATTTTAGGGTTTTGGAGAGAATGAGATCTTTCTCTAAAGTTCGGAACTCAACAAAAAATAAAGATGGAATGTGTATATCATAAAGATATATTAAAGTATAGTTAGAATATTGAGATTTATTTGTCATAATAATTTAAAAAATTTTTATATTTAATTAAGTATGATAATTCCTAACTCAATCAACATAACAATATGAAAAACAAAATTATTTGAGATAGATAGTATCCTAAATACAATAAAATTGAGAAAGCAGTAAAGAGGCAAAAAGGTCAAGGACTGTAGATCAAAATTAATATTTTCACAAAATTGATGGGGTACGTGGATTTTCCGCTCAGCATGAATCCCCATGAGGTAAGGTGTGGGGCAACAAAGTTCTCTCCACGAAGAATTTTCGAAGATAGATGTCCATCTTGCGCCCCACGGGAACGGGGACGGGGACGGGAAAGTAACTTTAATTCCCTCCCCGCCCCACTTGCAACCATAATTGGGGCCGTGATAGAGAGCCAAGAGAGACGGTGGAGGTAAGCACGGCGCGGTGGAGACCTTGGAGGCGTGGGGGTCGTGCGTGGGGTGAGAATGAGATGGACAGATTAAACATATTAATATAAGATTTTGGGTAAGTATATTTATATGGTTTATGTGAAATTACCTAGATGCCCCACAAATTAATCGTCGGATGGGTAGTTGGGTACCCTTTTTTTTTTTATAACATTATCTGGACCGGAGCTCGGAACATAAGAAACTGTCTAACCTAATATATTTTTTAAGAAAATGGTATTCGGACCAAAATTTAAAGTGACCTAGTTTATTCGTTTTAGAGTAGGAAAGCATATTGATTTTAAGATAGGGAGGACACATTTTGTTTCTTTTTTTTTTTTCTCTGCTACGCTGGTTTTGGTTTTTTTTGTTTTATCGACTTTATTTAAGGACAAGTGCTGCCACATTATCATTCTTTTTTCTCTGTGGATTGCTATACATAATATGTAAAACAATTTGAGTGATTAATTAGAGCAGCATTGAAACTAACCTAATGCATGGGGTTAATTTCATAGATATTGGTTACTTTATATGATTTGTAAAGAAAAAAAAATTATTCACTTTTATTATTTTTGTTCTTGAACTACCGCTGATCCTCTCAACGAGCGGCGGTAGTTCCAATCAAATCTCATTTACTCTTTATTCATTCAATAAATAACAGATCTAATCAGATTCGTAAAGATTGGTCTATCCTTGTTGCAGTGCATCTTTATCAACGGTGTTGCGTAGATTTGTGTGACGTGCTGGATTGATTTATTTTTAATTTTTACTTTATAGTTAGTTTTCTTCTCTAGTTGAAAGTCGTTGATTTGTCTTCTATTTGTTGGAAAGTTTTGTTATTCATTTTATTGTTTTAACACTTTTGTGTATTGTCATGAGTTTCAACGTTATTGAGAACAATCCATGATTGTCAAATTGTTTCAACTTTGAAAAAAATGTCAAATGAAACTTTGATTTCTCTTCAAGAAAAAAAAGTGCGCCACATTGCCCTATTTAAAAGCTCTCAGTCTCTCTGCTTTATCACTCTCTTAAATTGATGATAACGGATGGTTGGTATACATTTACTATTGTAATCTCTCATCAACCGATGTCCTTTCGTTTCAACAAAATAAATGTAAATACAATCACATCCATTTTGATTTATGTTATTATATATATATATATATATATATATATATATATATATTTTTTTTGTCGATAGTTGCATTAATTGATGCGGCACCTACCCCACTAAATCCTAAACAGGACAACTCCACTATGGAGACAACAAAAGCAGCGACAACAACCCAATAACTGGGAACAAAAACTCCTAAATCTCTAACACAAAAGAAAAGAAAAACATCGACTTTCACACCACAACATAAACACGCGCCATTAGACGCTGCTCGTCACCGCAAAAGGTCAGTCGTCGACAATCGTGGCTGTTGTGGATGAAGTCGCTGTTGTGGATGAAGATCCGTAGCCATGTCTTGTTGTCTCTCTCTTTCTTTTTATGTTCGAAAACTAGGCAAAAGAGGGGTTGTCGGTCTCGATCGAACCGAAAAACCGCCAGCATCACGGAGCGAGGCCGGAAGCTGCAAAAAAAGGGCAAGGGGGAAACAGAAGGAAGAGGAAGGAAGAAACATATGGGAAGGCAGGATGGGCGTTGGGAGAACTAGTTGTCACAGAGTTGATGCTAAGGCTACCAAAAGCCTAATAATCCTCATTTTGCTACCAAAAAGCCTAATAATCTGAGTACACTAGCTACGTAGCTAAGGTCCTATCTTTCTTCCAAACTTAATAGATGATCTGCTTTTTGTTCTCACATGTCACAGTCCATTCAAAACCTTAACATATCCAACACAATCTTACCCTTCTTTTTCTTAATAGGATCTAATTCAAAAACACAAACATCTCCAACTCGCACGCCATTCGCATTGAGGAACTGAGGTGTGCCACCCCTCAACTTCACTCGGCCTTGCAGGTGGCTAGGATCAATTGTGGCCTTTATCTCCACATTTTGACAATTCTTCCTCTGCCGATCTTTTAGCGTTACCTTCTTTCCATGGCAACACAACCTATTCAATCTTGCAAATTTTATTGGAATTTCCTGCATATTCACAGCCAATACTTAAAATGTTGCAGTTGGAAAAACCACAAAATCTCATTGTTAATAATGTCATGCCAATAAAGTTTACAAGTTGGAAATTGTAAGAGCAAGCTCACCACAGCACATTGAAGATCAGTTGCAGTAATCTGTTTAATGAAATGAGGAGAGGATGTTTCATAAGCTTCAGCTGCCTTTAATGGATCTTCCTCTGATGATTCAAGCATGAAAAACAAAACAACAAAAATTTAGCTCCCATTTCTTATATTTATATTGTACTAGTAGTAGCTCATGTTGATTAAAACAAGATAATTAAAAAGAAAACAAACTTACTCTTAACGGTGCTCATTTTGTTCTTATTACCTGTCTTCTTCTTAGAACTTGAACAATCTTCCTCTGAAGATTCATTCATGCATGAAAAAATGAACAAAAATTTATTCCTCATTTCTATATAACAGTAGTAGCTTATGTTGATTGCAAACAAGATCATAATAAGAAAACATACTCTTAAGTGCATCCATTTTGTTCTTTTTTGTTATGTTCTTAGAAGTTGAGTGGTCTTTCTCGCACCCGCTGACATCGAGCACAAGAACATCAAAAACCATGTTTTTCTTGTATTCAAACACTATGAGATCTCCAAGTCCTACTTCATTGTCTTCAACAAATTCTTCCCACCCATTCACCAACCACATACCTTCTTCATCAATCCTCACATTGACAACCCAAGTTTCACCTCTCTTACATATCTTAGCATATTTACAATTACTAACTTTCTTCAGTCTTTTAGCTTTGAAGGCCTTTGGTATTCTCTGCCATGTAAAAGAAGTAACTATCATGGTCACACAAAAAACCACATGCATGCAAACACATAAAAATATCAAGTCATGAGATGGATATTCAAAGACAGAGATTACCTGCTTTTTTTCGTACCCGGGCAACATGAACTTAAAAAAGTGATTGCCATTGACCCTAATGTTCTTAGAAACCATTAGTGATTGATTCAGAAAAAAATCTTAGCTATCTGGGCTCTGCTCTTGTACCTCCTCTGTGATCAATTAATGGTGATAGATTCAGCTTACTGATTACAGAATCCATCAACATATATAAGGTTTCTGTTTTACTCTCTTAATTGAATGACAATAGATGTTGGTGAGCAGCAACCACTATATTTAATTCATCTCTCTTTAACAGACTTGTTTTCATTTGAAACAAATATGCAGAAGCAACTCATTAAGGAAAAATATTAACAATGATTCAGACATAGTCAGTCTTTTGTGATCATTAATATACTCATATATTGTCATATTTTCATAATCAATTGATATATTCTTCATTTAGCATGAACTGCTGTTGAATTTTTCCGTCTTGCGGTCCGTTACCCGTAAGCGGCCACCTGCCTCGGTTTTTTTTTTTTTTTTTTCCCTTTTGATCGGTTTCCTTTTTTCTTTAAATCGATTTTTCTCCACACAATTCATTAGTCGGTCATTCTCTATATATATAGATCTTAACATGCCAAACTGATCATGCTAAGATCCTACTTTCAAGGACTTAAACCTTAGCAAACTTAACTAATAAAGATCAACTAAATCTAAACTAGATAATCATTAAATCTAATTTGAATCAAATCCTAACAATATCTTCCTTGATTCAAATTCCCTAAAATTAAATTAAGTAAAATTAAACTTAAAAATTGGTGAAGCACTTCTCTTTGCTTGATGATGCACTTCTCACTATCCACACTATATGAAACACTTCTCTCCATTTGATGATGCACTTCTCATCATCCACACCTTTTGGAGCACTTTTCTCCAAATATGTTGATGCACTTCTCATCAACTTCACAGAAACATATCTTCGGTGGTTTCTTCCACCATGTTTGTCTGACCTTCCTTTTGAAACATGTAATTTTTCTCGAAGTGACCAAAGTTTATGCATTTGAAGCATTGTGACTTTTCTTTGTGCCAACAATCTTCTTCCTTGTGACCCCTCTTTTTGCAGTTGTTGCAGTGTGGCTTTCCCTTGTGCCAGCAATTTGCTTCTTTGTGACAACTCCTTCTGCAGTTGTTGCATTGTGGAATATTCCCTCTTACTTTTGAAAGAGATGATGTTATGGTGGTAAAAACTATCTTGAACTCTCACAAGCCTTTAGGATCTTACACTCTGATACCACTGATATAATATAAATATAAAAAGCGGAGAAGTACCGCGGGCGACCATGGCATCAGAGCTGACGGTTCGATCGGGACCTATCGAGAAAAAGCCCCTTGGATGGATTTCAGTCCAAGGTGGAGTGTTGAGATGTGGACCGAAATAATAGTCTCACATTGGAAAGTAAAACTTCTAAATGAAGTATATTAGTGATTGTCTTCTCTCTAATAGTACCGAGGCCTTTTGAGATAAAACCCCACACCTAAAAAGATGAAGGGTGGTTAAGTTGGGGACAATATCGGTACTGGGAAGATCAATGACTCGCGGAGAAGCGCCGCGGGTGGCTACTTGCGATAAAGATTATCAAAGGTTGTCATTGCCATTCAAAATCAAGTTTTTTAAGGCAATGGTGGATCAATATAGGATTTTGATTTTGAATTAGACCCTATGATCTAAAAACCCAATTCTACAAAAAAATCGTATATAAAAATGATCTTAGTACCATCTAGATTGGCGAAGGCTCCTAGAATCAAAGGATTGTGAGATCCTAAGAATCTAAACAGCATCAAAATGTTTGTAGATATAGGCACACATGCACCAAAAAATTCCAATGCACATATGACTGTTCTACATCGATTACAAGTCATCCAAACATTTCTGAACCCCAAAAAAGCTCTGTGCAAAACAGAACATGCAGACATGGAATGTTCACTAAGCATATATAATCATGCAAGTATATCAACTTTTTTGTTCTTAAATTTCTTGATTGTCCATTAAAAACCTTGACAACAAACACAATCCTACCGTTTTTCTTCTTCGCAGCAGTATCTAATTCAAAGACACAAACATCTCCTACTTGGACTTTGTTTGCCTTGAAAAAATGAACTTTGGCTGATTCAAACCTCACGTGCAACCTTGGTTGACATCTGGCAAAAATAGTCACATCTTGCGACTTCTTTTTCTGGGGTTCTCTTAGTGTTGCCACTTGCCATTCTTCCATTGCGACGACAGAGCCCATTTGATCTTGCAAAGGCTATTGGGATTTCCTGCATATCCACATCAAATACTTCCAAGCTTAAATAAACTGAATTTGAAAACCCTACAACTTGCCAGTTGCCAATGTAGTTTAGAAATTTGCAAATTGTGAGAGAAGCTCACCAGTGGCTTGGAACAATCGTAATCAGTAATCTTTTTGATGAAATGAGATCGCGAGGTTGTGTAAGCTTTAGCTACCTCTAATGGATCTTCCTCTGAACATTCACACATTAAACAACAGAACTGAAATTTAATTACCACGTAAATGCTGAAAGTAACATTTTAGCAAAACAAACTTACCATTAATTGTAGTCTAAGAACTTGAGGAGTCTTTCTCACAGCCACAGGAGTAGAACAGCAGAACCTCGAAAGCCATGTTGCCATTGTGCTAAAAAACTACCAAATCACTAAGTCCTATCTCATTCTCATTCACAAATTCACAACAACAACAACAACTATACAAGAAAAAAAAAAAATATATATATATATATACATTACCACAGAAAAAAAATTAAAATAAAAAATTAAAAAGCAACCATACATAAAGAGAGACAAAGAAAGAGATTACCAGTTTGTTTTGACACCCAGGAACCATGAATTTAAAAAAATGATTCCCATCGACGATATAGTTATCTGGAACCATTCTTGGAGTCAAGAAAATGAAAGAGAGATTTGGTACATGAAATGGAGAGTAACACAAAATTCTTACTAATTACTCTCTTAATTGAATCAATGGTGGTTAGTGTGCAGCTGCTACTATATTTAATTGATATGTCAGCAACAGTATTACTTTCATTCAAAAAAAAATGCAGATACAATACACCCGAAATCATTCATTTCCAGCTTAATTTGATTAACTAAACCGTAGTTATGCAATGAAATACAAAGAGGATAAACAAAGTACATAAAGGAGATTGTGGCCTACTGTTTTTTTTTTTTTTTTTTTTTAAAGAAAAACTGTGGCCTATTGTTTGTTACAAATTCATTAGAAGTTCTACTTAATTTTGTATTGCAATTCTTTGTCCTCTTTATCCCTTGAAAATTTTAATATCAAACACAATCCTTCCCTTCTCTTTCGCGATAGGATCTAATTCAAAGACAAACATCTCCCACTTGCCCATCATTTGCTTGGAGAAACTGAATTGTGCCCCTTCCCAACACCACTTTTGGGCAAGGACTAAACTCTAACCTGATATAAACATTGCCTGAATTGTTTTTCCGATGGTTTCTGAGGGTGGCCTTCCTTCCATGGCGATAGAGGCCATTATATTCTGCAAATTTCAATGGAGCAATCTGCGCATCCGCAACAAAGACAAGATCAATCTAAGTTTTATGACAGTAAAATGTTATAGTAGGAAATAGTAAGAGCACGCTCACCACACCATTGCGATGATCGATATGAGTAATTTGTTTGACAAAATGAGGAGAGGAAGCTTTGTAATCTTCGGCTTCCTTTAGTGGATAACCCTCTAAAGATTAATGCATCGAAAGTACAGAAGCAATTCATTTTCCATGTCTCAAGTAGCGGTAGTAGAAATAAAAATTAATAAGTCATGTTCATTGTAACCAAAATAATGAAACAAACTTACTCTTAACTGTCTTCATTTTGTTTGTAGCTGCTGTGTTATTCTTAGTAGATGAGCAATCTTTCTCGCAAGCACTAGGATCAAACAACAGGACATCGAAAACCATGTTTCCCATGTATTCAAGCACTAGGATCCCCAAGTCTTATTTCATTATCTTGCACGAACTCCTCCCACCTTTCTCCAACCACATTTCTTCATCATCACTGCTTATTTTAACATCCCAAGTTTCGCCTTTTTTATTTAGTTTGGCACGCTCACAGTTTCCAACTCCATTCGGTCTTCTAGTTCTGAATGCCTTTGGTATTCTACCACATAAAAGAGGAAAACTCATCACACAAGTGCACACACACATACACACATATTTTGATATTAAAGAGATGGAGAACATTACCAGTTTTTCTGCAAACCCAGGAATCATGATCTTAAAAAAGTGATTCTCGGCAATGGTTCTGTCTTCGGCTATCCATCTGTATAACTATGAAAAGAGAAAAGAGAGAGTTCTTGCTAATTCCTACCTGAGATGGCTGGGTATTTAATAGTTTTGTGAGAGTCTATCAATAAAAGCTCTATGTTTACTCTCTCAAATGAATGACCAGGGAGGGTTGGTGACAGCACCTACTACTTAAATAAGCCCCTCTACAACCTTGCTCTTTTCACTAAAAACAAATAAATATAGACACAGTTACTATTATGAAAGAAATAAACAAAGAAAAATAATGCAAAGAAAATGAGGAAAAACATAACAATTAACAAGTGACATGTTCTCAGAAATAGTACAAAATATGTAGTGTATGATCAATAAGCCAAGTAATGCTAAGCAGTAAGCAGTGATTCCATCAAAGAGAACAAGTTTCCCATGCAATTTGAGGCCTAAATTCACAACTTCTAGCTATAAATTAGTAGTCAACTAATTAAGAGCATCAAGGGTCTCTATGTAAAATGATATAGCTAGAGAAAGCATAGCAGAAGCATTAAAAGTAGAGTTTGTAGAGTTTTTCATTCCTAGTTTTCATGAAATTATATTGATTTCCTCGATCACTTCCATCTTTGAAAGTAACATCAAAGGTAACTTCTCTTTCCCATTTGAAGCAACATCCAGCTCCATGAAACAAACATCTCCCACCTACACCTCATTCGCCATTAGACATTCCATCAATTCCTTCATGAACTTCACTCTAATAAAGGAAAGCTTTGTGAACTTTGTTTTCACCATGTAAGTTTTCTTGCACTGGTCTCTAGGAACCGCAGTCCATCTGTTGAAGTTCAGCCCATTGGTCTCAGTAAAACTGAAATGGCATATTAAGTGAACTATTTGAACATTGGCTTTTTGAAAACTGAAATGGCAGATTTCCAAACACAACAAGATCATAATTTAACAACCAAAAGCAAGGCTCACCATGCAGTGCTTCTTAATTAAAATCTCAGTAGTGATCTCTTTGACAAAATAAGGCCTGGGGTCAGAAGGTGTGACAATAGCACATGGAGAAGACTGGCCTATATAGATTATCATATCATGAGAAACAAACAAGTTTGAATCAGGTTCATTTATCAATTAACTGTGCTCACTAAGCCAAACAGTTAGATACCAAATCAAAATTTACTTACCATCAAATGCGAATATAGCATTCTCATTGTCGCTCTGTTTGGTTTCCGACGAAGGTGTTGAATGATACAACTTCAACCCACCGCCAGAGGAATAAATTGTGACATCGAAAACCATGTTGCCCTCTTATCAAAAAAACATGAAGTCCCCATGTATTAAGTCATGTTTCTTGGCAAAAGTTCTCCAACCTGTCTTGAAAAAAAAATCTTCCTTTCGCTCTATTCACTTTGACACGCCAAGATCCACCCTTTTCACTACACAGTGTCACATATTCCACTAATCCTCTCACCCTTTTTTCCAAACCACTTGGCAAGGGCTGCATAAAACACATACATTCAATCAACATGTAGAAGTTGCATAGGGGAAATGAAAGAGAGAAATTTTAGTTACCATTTTATATTTGTAGTCATCAATCATGATCCTGAAGAAAAACCATGTTTGTGATTGTTACATGAAGTTGAGGGCATGTTGTTGTGAACTATAGAATCACAAAAGGTCCTAAACATTCAAACATGAAAATTAGTGAGAGAACTCACAGTTCTGTAACTGCAGACCTGAGAAGTTACACCTCGCCAGGATGGTCCACATATATAATCACCATTAGAACTCCAATCTGCTAGCTTCTGAGGGCCGAAGCTAGAAGCGTACGTAGCGGAAATGAGAATGCTTATGTGTGGCAAACCTCGTAAAGATAGAATAAGAAATATAGAAATTCAAAAAAAGTAGGAGTGGCACCAATTGACAAAAAGATTAGGGAAGGGCAGTAGTGGTGGTTTGGACACCTCCAAACGGCCTACAAATGCTTCCACTAATAAACTCGATTCAATAGAAACTAAAGAAATTCGACGAGGTAGGGGTAGACCGAAGCTAAATTGCAACACATCTATTAGGAGGGATTTAAATAATTTAGAAAGCACGCCATCAATTGCACTAAATCGAGCACAATGGAAGAGTTTGATCCATGAAGCCAACCCCAACCAATTTGAGACTGAGGCAACCATTCCAGCTAAAGGATCTTTCTTGCCCAACAAGTTGCATTTGCAATCTACCAATGATATTTGAGAAACCAAAATACATACTGAGAGCTCTCCCTCTCTCTTTGTATACAAGCAAGGTTAGCCAATAGACACTTCTTTAATGAAAATATGACTATTGTTTCATTTTCTTTTAAGACAAAAGATTATGAGCTAAAATGAGAAGGCTGAAAAAAATCATTCCAAATAGCCCAAACAAAAATATGAAGGATAGAAGCAAGATAAAGTTAGCGAAAAAAGAAAAAAAAGAAACAAAAAAGAACAGTCTTGCGTAATCAAGAAATATATTATCTGCATTCCATCAATTAAGCCAACAAGTTCTCTTCGACAACTCCATGTAAAGCACTAAAAACGTAGCAAAAATTGATTTTCAGGAATTTAACACTAAAAATAACTTTTTAGCATAGAGAAACATCACAAAAAATGTTTAGACAGAAAAACAATGAATTAATAAAGATGATACCTTTACTATGTGGTTTTCAACAAGAAATCGGATGGTCGCGAACCCCTGAAGAGATAAGATTGGAAGTGAACAAGAAGAACACTTTGGATTGAAAAGAATCTCTAAACTTGAAATCCTTGTCCTCCTCACTACAATTGTCCATCAGAGAGTTTCCGATCTAACTTCAATCAATCAAATTGAACAGTCAAGAACAAATTAGCAGGATGCCCGGAACAAACTTGAAATAGGGAAAACAAATATCAGAATCAGCACTTTCGATCCAATGCAAATATAAAGACCACATTTCTTGTTCCTTTATATGACTGTGTTCTACATTGATCTCTCTTTACAAAATAAGACTACCAGTGATCATCCAAACACTTCTCAACCCAAAAAAAAAAAAGCTCTGTAGTCTGTACAAAACAGAACATATACATAGAAATAGGTAATTAGTGATTAGCAGAATCAGATTCAGGTAGCATATCACAATTATTCATGATAACCAAAAGAAATGGTCCAAAAAAGCTACCACAGTTGCATAGCAACTAATCATCCGGCTGTATAAAAAGTGAACAAAACTCAACCTTGAGATAAAAAGGGCATGAGAGACTGGATTTTACACTCCTCTTGGTCCAGAACTTCCCTTTTAGCAGCAATGTGGTCAAGTTTTTGACGAAAATATGACTGCACGGGCAACAAAATAGTCGGAGCATCAGCAGGCCTAGGAGTTGACCAAGCTGGCACGAAAATAGCAGGAGTGATGTCTTTCAAGTCAACACGAGGAGGAGAATGAGGTATAGGAGCTGGATCTGCGGTGTGATCATCCATAGCAGCAACTTCACCAAGTCCATGTAATGTACGGTACGGATAACCAGAGATGGGTGATCCCTCAACCCCTTCATCTACAGGTGAACCACCAGTGTCACGATCAAGTTCTTTAGTCTCATCAATAATGACAGTCGGGAAAGAGACTGCCTCAAGAGTAGGATTCTCAGCCACACCAGCATGCACCTCAAAATTGACATTACAAGTAGCCATGGGATTTTTCCAATTAAAATACTTGTGAAGGAAATCTAAATTCAAGTCCATAACCCG
Source organism: Stephania japonica (assembly GCA_039657345.1). Taxonomy (NCBI): domain Eukaryota; kingdom Viridiplantae; phylum Streptophyta; class Magnoliopsida; order Ranunculales; family Menispermaceae; genus Stephania; species Stephania japonica. Next base: position 6,444,160 of record CM077559.1, on the reverse strand, counting down.
GCCTGGAGTTTTCATAGTCTTCTTAATCATATGTTCCCCCTTAATCGGTTCCTTACTCTCATTGTGGAGTTTGAGAAAAGGATAACACGAGCAAAATTTAGAGATGAGATGAGGGAAAAATAGTTTGGAATTCTTAGAGGTGGCCACTTTTATCATATAATCAAGGATAAGTTGGCCTACATTGAATGGCCACTTTTCCATGATGGCAAATATAAATACTGCTCGTCTTGTAGATACTGCATGCATTGGTGCTTGGAATCCAATTGTAAGCAGAAAGTTTAAACAAGACGGATGCCTTAACAGTAAGATTATAAAACGAAATGGCGCCAGTACCACTGCTTGGCCAAATTGTCAATTTGCCGCCAGTGATGACAGTGACGATCTTGTCCATATCAACCTCATCAACCAAGCTCTGCAACAAAGGAGCATCCTTGGGTGTACCCAAAAGATCATTAATCACCTCAGCCGAGAAAGGTATGTTGTAATTCCTAACATAGGTTTTATGATCTTTAATTACCTCATCATCCAGGTTGCAATAGAACTCCCTCACCAACCTCGGATAGAAAAACCCCTCAAATAAAAGATGTTTGTACATTTGTGTACCTTCAAGAACATTCTTTAGACCCGAATATTCGAAATGCTCCTTGTAGACTGGCTTCTCGGGATGAAAATATCTGCTCTTCAAAGTGTTCATGCGCTTTGCTGCAGCCTTAGTCAAGAAGGACAAACTATAGGGTGATGGTGCCTTGACAGGAACAGTAGTGTCTCCTCCTCCGTCTTAACAATCCTAGAAATTGGAGTAAGCTATAAAGTGAGAAGAACAACAAAGGAATACGTATAATTAAATTCTAATTGATACATCATAACATGAAACTATAGTATGTGGCACATATATATTATATATCAACCATGAAAGTCATATCGTCTTCATCAATAAAAGAAACAACAAAAGAGATTCACAATAGAGGCAGAGCACACAGTAAAAGAAAATGGTAAACAAGATAGGACATGAATGTTTTACCATGAAACTTTCTTCTCTTACGCGCAGACCTTGCTCTCCTGCCATGAATTCTTGCCAAGGCATCACTAGGGCCCTCACCTGATTGAACTACTACAGGTTTCAATTCAACTTCTTTGCCATTGTTTTCATTGAATGGGACTTTCAAAGAATCAGAGGAGCTGCTCCATGTTTCAATTATTTTAATTCCTTCCTCTTCAAAACTATGTGACTTCTTTAGGTACCCATTTCTGTCAAACACTTGGAAATGCAACTCAACATCGCTGTGAAAAGTAAAAACCAAAATCTCTCTTTCTCTGAGAGGCCATTTCTCCACAAAAGGCCCCCAACCACCCCTTAAGAACCAGCACCCACCAACATCCTTCTCCACCTCAACAATTCTCCCTTCTCCATTTGGCCCTCTTAGCATGTAATTAACCGCCATAGCACCTCCACTTGCATTCACATATGATGAGGGCACCCTCTTCAACATTACAAATAAAAAATAAAAATAAAAACACCACCACCACCAGCAACAACAACAACAACACACATGATAAATCCATATTTGTGCTAGTTTAATGACTCTCAAAAAAAAAAAAAAGGACTTACAATGGAGTGATCTCCGGAGAAGCTCCTGAGAAAGGAACGTGTGGAAGTGGAACCATCAGTGTTTTTGAGGTACCCATTAATCCCATACACTTGGAAATGCAACTTTTGAGTACTACTACTAGTACTAGTAGAGATGTGATCCAAATTAGTGAAGAACAAAGAGTCCCCAAATTTGAGAGAGTGGTCTTTGATGAAGGGACCCCAACCCTCCCTGAAGAACCACTGAAGCCCATTCTTCTTGACTACAACAACTCTGACGTCCCCATTAGGCCCTTGGAGGATGTATTTGTCGGGCAAGACTCCTCCCGCTGCCTTCACATAGGATGGTGGGACTACCTACAACATCATCAACCAAATTATAATTTAAGGACTAAACATAAAAAGCTAGTTAGGAGAGCAAAAACAAACAGATTCTAATAAGTCTCTACTAAATGAATGAGGACTTAAAAAAAGGTGTGCAGAATCGTCAATGATAGTGAAAACCTTATAGAAGGAATGTGCTCCCTCTTGTGTCTTTGCCATTAAAACTCTCTAAAAAATTAACTTGCCCATGAACAGATTCCCTGTGCTTTTGGCTAAAAAAGAATTTTGTCAAAAAGGCTAGAATTTTGTCATTCTAGTCAGGGCTAAATGGGAAAATACTGCAATGACGACTCAAAAGAGTTGTTCATACATCCTCGACCCACGAGTTATGCATGGAGAGTTGTGACCCGTATCCCAATGCGCACATGGACGACTTATATGAGCCAATGTGTCTTGCAGTGTGACATGCCTGTTGTCATTCTAGTTAGGGAAATGTATGTGTTTGGTCATCTTTCCCAACAAGTTTTCCTTTTTTCTTTTTAAACAAATTACTACAATAATTGGCTTTAATGCTCTTATCTAATGAGTGAAAGTGTCTCAATTTTTTTCCAGACTTCTCCGTCCAAATTGTAAGCGCACTCATGAGTGGCAATTCCAGTCTTGTTGAATTTAACACATATCCTAGTATGATTTCATCAAGGTTTAAGCATTTTACCACATGTACATTACATTCACCATAACAAGAGCAATAACAATAACAGCATTTTACCACATGTACAAAAACCAGCTAATTAAGTAAACAAAAAGCATCTCCCTTGAGGTTCCAAAAGTTGAGATTGCAAAATCACTATACATGCATGCCCTCCAAAATGATCTTCACCATTGCATTTTCAGGTGCTCCGGAGAATGACAACTTTAATAACATCTGGTTCTTTCTCGACGACCCTAAATAAGCAAACATCGCCTTCCTTCAAACCATTATCCAACACAAAATCCTTCCAACCATGGTTCAGCTGAATATAAGATGGTTTATAGCATTTCAACTTAACACGCCAACGTCTTCCATCCGGAAGCTGAAGCACCACACCTTCACTATTGTGCTTGAGAACAGACGCTAAGCGTAATGGCACATACTGGAAAAATTCAGAAAGAAGTGTGACACATTATAGATGCTAAAACAAATTTAGACTAATTACATTTTGAATGCACATTATGCCAAATAATATATAATGCGATGCTGCATTGCTTAACAAGCTCTCCTAGTCGTGCCATGGTATATATGTGAAATTAATTAAGCAGACTGCGTCCACAACTAGGTAGAATGTTTAGCAGATACGTATACTACATAGCATCAGAATCTCACCAGACGAAATTTCTCATTCACATAGGACCGTCGCATAGTTACTTGAAAACAAGCATTCCTTGATGTGGATGCCGGCGAAACCATAATATCTTCTGCTTCCACTTTGATAGTCATCGGTATGTTGCCTGCATATTTTGGAACAATCAACACCAATTAGAAAATGACATAGCAATATTAATTGAGTGTATAAAAAGAAAGTGAGATGAAATATGCATGAACATATATACTGTTTCAAGAGATTTATACCAGGTATGCTATTTTGATTCAACAGAGGGACTGGAGACTCTTGACTCTGAAGTCCATGCTTGAAACTATCTGAATTCTGTCCGGATCTTTTAATTGAGCCATTAATCTGAATGCCAGAGACGACTGACTTGGTAGTCACAAACTTGGCAAGATTTGCTTTTCTCAATTCAGTTAGCTCTGATGGGATTTTCTCAAAGCTATGTACATCCATTTCCAGCACTTCCTTCTTCACATTATTATTAGATGTTTCATCTCCTCTATTTCTTACTTCATTAGTTTCACATGAATCAACCAATCCTCGTGTCTTTCCGGAATAAAAAACAGGTAGCCCAAGCTCTTGTGAACTTCTAAATTTCTTGCATGGATACGGATAAACACTTTCATTATTAATCCTCATCCTAGATGAACCACCATCAGACACAATCAGTTCAGCAATTTTATCAGAAGCACCGCAAAACTCTTCACTTCGATCACGTGTGACTCTACTTCTATTGCTTCCACCAACAAACTGTCCTGCATTTCTCTTATCTTGGCAGTGGGGATTGAGCTTGGAATTTACATTGCCCGACCATAAAACAGACTTGTGCTTCATTTGTCTTCTATTGTTCTCATCATGACTTAATTGCTTTTCTTTTCCCTTGCTCTCAAATGGCTCCTTTTTACATTGAAGCAGATGATTGCAATTAGAACTTGTGCCTGCTAGTTTATGAAACCTTGATGAGGCAACTTCTGTTGTTTTGTTTGACATGGTTCGAAAGGAAAACCGACTACGCACGGATTGTGAACTACATTGCTTTCCTTCATCCACCTTATTCTTTCGGTTACGTAGTTTCTCCATGACCAGCCCCTCACATTCATCGAAATTAATTTTTCGACAAACATTTTTATGGAAGGTATCAGCATCCAATATTTCAATAGCATCATCATCTTCAAAAGTTTCTTCAGAAGTTTCCAGTGTCTCAGTATCTTCGGAGGTTTCACTGGCGTCCACGGTGCCATCATCTTCAACTTGCTCCTCTTTACATTTGAGGATAGGATTGCGGCTGTTGCAAGTCTTAGGCCCGTCTTTCTTTTTGTGAAAGTCTGAACCAACATCTACTGTTGCATTACTACAAGGATAGCCAATTTCCATGGCAGTCATATCAAATATGATCACATGGAATTTCGACTTCCCATCGTATCTGAATAGTAATAAATGACCAGCATTTATAGAGTAATAGTTGATGAAGTCTTGCAATCCTCTCTCAAACCACATGCCATTGCTATCTTTCTTCAACTTTATGTCCCAATTCTTGCCTCCTGGCACCCTCAATTTCACATTATCAGACAATCCGCTGGGGAAATTACTCATAAACTTTGTTGGGATTCTCTGCCATATAAATTAAACTCATCAAAAGAGGTGAAACTAAAAACAAGATGCAACACAGTTCAAGACAGGGGAGACAAATTAGGCTTCTTTTAAGCACATCTAAACTAACCAACACCCTCTCATGATTTTCACAAACAAAGATTCATCATTCCCATTTCAAAAACAATCTTAACAATGCTCCAATTCAAAAAAACAATCTTAACAATTCAGAGAAGATGAAGACAAACTAAACCACTAAGAACTTCAAATCAATGAAAAGACAATTTCATGGACAGGCTAGGGCTTTGTTTGGCAACTCCAACTGATAACATAGCTGAAAACTAATAATATAGCAGATAGCTGAAAATTTAGTCTTTGATAGCTAAAAGTTGATAATCTCGTTGGCCGATTCAAAATTGTGTTAGAAAAACTAGTAGAGCCGATAAATGTAAAATGACAAAAAAATACATTGTTATCTAATTTTTTATTTTTTATTTTTTTTGTCCAAGGATATTGTTATTTATTTTTATTTTTTTGGTAGGAACACATATTCCTTTGACAATAAAAAAACACATATTCAATTAATTAAATGCACTACTTATACAAATATACTTACATATTAAATGCATTACTTGTATAAATATCACAGAATAAAAAGAATATTATCTTATATAATGGCATAAAACAAACGTTATTTTCATTTGTAGTGATATAATATATTCAGTTTTTTTGTATTACCCATTGTAAGTTTGTAACACTTGTGTATATTCACTTTATGCGGCAAACTTGGTCAACCGAAAATTATATTGTGCTACTATTACAGGAACACGGAACACGCGTTAATTTGGTAAACTATTTATGATACGAATGGGATAAAAAACAATACGCCATATTAAAATCTAAACGCTACCCCATATTGTGTTTTGAAATTTTTAGTGTTTCATCTATATTATTTTCATAATAAGGATGTAAACTACTTAGGATACGATTGGGATAAAAGAAAATTTAAAATAAGTTACCAACTAAACACAGCTTTTTTATTTAACTAACTTATCATCTAGCTTTGTCCTCAAAAAAAAAAAAACAAAAAACAAAAAACAAAAACCTATCATCTACTTTGTGCGTGACAAACAAAGCCTAGAAGGCTAGAACATAACAAAAGAGGGTTTGCATGTTGTGATTCTCACCAGACGGCCTTCATGGATGACCACAGAATGGATGATCTTGAAGAAGTGGGGATGGTTTTCCGTCGCCGGAGGTCTCAATGGTGGCTTGCGCATGGTTTGGTTGGGAAGTGTAGTGATCAAGTTTCTCTTAATCTCTCTCTCTCTCTGTAAACAAAGAGAGCAGGGGAGGAGTTGTGAAGTAAATTAATGATTCCCAACTAATATGATACACCTCTCATCAATGATACATTTTCTTCTGTACACAAAAACCGTTTCATTGCCTCAATTAGGACTAATGTCACGAGTTAATTGGGCACACTCTTAAATTAATAATAATTCCATTCTCTGTTACTGGTCGGGGAGAAATTCTTTAATCAGGACGTTAACCCTTTTTTGGGAATATCTATATCTATATATCTTTATCTATAATAAGGGAAGACATTGGGATCTCCATATCCGGCCTTCTTGTAGCTCTACGTGGCACACCGAAAATGTAGACTAGGTCCTCCCTCATTAAAACGTGTTTCTAAGCCAATAAATATATTTAATACTCACGTTATATTCCTACAAGGAGTCAAGGGTACTATAACCAATTATATTTTCCAATGCAAAATATGTACTCCCTCCGGTCAATAATATTGTAAGTCGTTTTTGGAATTCGAGAGTGTATTTATTACTTTTTTTACCCTTTTTACTTTTATGCAATCCAAAATTTATGATTCTTCAATTCTTCCTTTTATTTAATGTCAAATGACATATATGTAAATTACACTCGTAATTAAGGCTCTCTTAATTCTTTTGCCTTTACTTTAAACGACTTACATTTTTTATCGGAGGGAGTATAACATCCCACTAAATATTCAAACACCCCATTAATTCCCTCATCTTCCCTATAAATACAAAAGTTTGTAACTCAATTGCTAATTCTTAATTAAACATCTCAGTTAATTCTATTATTATTATTATTATGAATACTTATCATTATTATTAAGTTTTACATGGTATTTATTTGTTAATTCTACTACCATCAAAATTTTGTTAACTAGAGGAAGACCTTAATCCACTTCTATTAGAGGAATTCATAACTCCATTTTTACATAAAACTCATCATGTTCCCTATAAATACAAAAGTTCTATAATTTTATGGTAGTCTGTTAAATTATGCTCGAATTAATTAGAAGCTTTAATTTGGTATTCTTTTTTTTTTTGTAAAATGTATTTCTATTTAAATTTAGTCTGTAATTATTTCATATATATTCATATTTATATATTATAAAAACTTTATCTCTGCGAGCAAAGTGCAAGACAACGACTAGTTATATATATAGAGATTTTTTTGAGTCAATAGTGGGAGAGATGAAAAGTCAAAACGTCGTTCATCAGCGGTCACGATGCACCTAGGGTTGCGTGATTGGGCATATCGAGCGAGATGCGTAACATAATGGCATATGGGAGCGTTATGACTTCATTGACTTGTGATTTTTTTTTTTTTTGGTATTAACTTGTGAGTAGACTTGTTCATGGGCCGATCCAATCGGACCCGAGCCTAAATACCTTGGCCCAAGCCCATCCCATCACCTATGTTCGGGCCTATATCTTGGCACCCATGCAAAAAATACAAAACACAAACCCGGCCCATCAAACCCACATATTTTTTATTAATTAAAAATAAACTACTTTTTTAAAAAAATAAGCATTTTTTAAGTATTTCTTAACATACTAGATGTATACACATTTGGTGGGGCAGGGATTCCCCGCTTAAAATTCTCCACCAGGGAATTTTCAACCCCCATTCCTCACCCAGTGGGGATCCCCATCCCCACCCCCACGGGGATTTTCCACCTCCACTATTTTTTGATTTAATATCTAAAAAAAGATTAAATAAATTATAAATACAAAATTTAATCATTAAAATCTCTCTCTTCACGGCTTTAAGTCGTTTTTTCAAAGCTTTTGAATCTATACAAATACTTTAAATAATATACCTACGTTATTATATATAAATTTCAAGTTATATTAGTTTTTTTCTTGATAAACTTAGTTGTATTTATTTAGAGTTAATAAACTTAGTTACATTATCTCCGTGGGGAATCCTCATATTAAGGCGGGGCGGGAAATCTACAAGGGGTGACGAGTAATACCACCCACGCCTCGCCCCACATGGTGAGGGTGAAATTTTTCATCCCCCGCCCCATGGGGGATAGTTGGCGGAGAATCCCCATCCCATCAAGGCGGATCCCCGCGGGGAAGCCTCACCTGCATCCCTACCTTCACAAAATAAGATTAGTAGCTACACATTGACCTTCACAAAATAAGATTAGTAGCTGTCTAGCCATTTAAGCATTTCTTAAAACAAAATAAGATTAGTAGCTGTCTAGCCAATTAAACATTTCTTTAACTCAAAAAAGCTGTGTGCAAAACAGAACACACACACAGAGAATGTTTATTAAAACATAATCATGGAAGCATTTTCCAATTTTCTATATAAGATCTACTTTTTTGATCTCAAAGGCTTTTGTCCCTTGAAAACCTTAACATCCAACACAACTTTTCCCTTGTTATATGCAGTAGGATCTAATTCGAAAACACAAACATCTCCAACTCCCACGCCATTTGCAATGAGGAACCGATGTGTGCCACTCCCCAACTTCACTCGGCCTCGCGGATGGCTATGATCACTTGTGACCTTTATCTCCACATTTTGAAAATTCTTCCTCTGCCGATTTCTTAGCGTAACCTTCCTTCCATCGTGAAACAGGCTATTTGATCTTGCAAATTGTATTGGAATTTCCTGCATATTCACAGCCAATAATTAGATGTTTTTTGGTAAAAATATTCCATTTCTTTCATCTCAACTCTAAATCACAGTTAGAGAAACCACACGATCTCTTTTTCTTTTTTTTTTTTCTATTATTTTTTTTTTATAAGAAAGAAACAACTCTGCACCCACCAAGGTTTCCCATAACCCATACCAAACCATTGGGTCACTCAAATGGTTACACAAGATCTCAATGTTGATTTCATATGCCAATAAGTTTTCAAGTTAATTGGAATTGTTAGAGCAAGCTCACCACACCACAGCGAAAAACAGTAGCAGTCATCTGTTTAATGAAATGAGGATAGGATGTTTCATAATCTTCAGCTGCCTCTAGTGGATCTTCCTCTGAAGATATTCAAGCATGAAAAACAAAAGACCAAAAAATTATTTTCCAATTCTTATGTAGTGAGCAGAGCTTATGTAGATTGTAAACAAGATAATTAAAAAGAGAACAAACGAACTTTTAACTGTATCCATTTTGTTCTTATTTGCTTTCTTTTTCTTAGAACATGAGCAATCCTCCTCTGAAGATTCATGCATGCATGAAAAAAAATGAACAAAAACTTATCCCTCATTTCTATATAGTGGTAGTAGCTTATGTTGATTGCAAACAAGATCAATAGATCATAATAAGAAAACATACTCTTAACTGCATCCATTTTGTTCTTATTTGCAGTATTATTCTTTGAAGTTGAGCAATCTTTCTCGCACCCGCTGACATTGAGCACAAGAACATCAAAAACCATGTTTTTCTTGTATTCAAACACAATGAGATCTCCAAGTCCTACTTCATTGTCTTCCACAAATTCTTCCCACCCATTCACAAACCACATACCTTCTTCATCAACCCTGACATTGACAAGCCAAGTTTCACCTCTCTTGCATATCTTAGCATATTTACAGTTACTAACTTTCTTCAGTCTTTTAGCTTTGAAGGCCTTAGGTATTCTCTGCCATGCAAAAGAAGTAACTGTCATGATCACACAAAAAAGCACATGCATGCAAACACATAAAAATAAATAACAAGCGAGATGGATATTCACAGATAGAGAGTACCTGCTTTTTTTCATACCCAGGTAACATGAATATAAAAAAGTGATTCCTGTTGTCACTAATGTTCTTAGAAACCATTAGTGGATTTCGTGAAAATGAAAGTGAGAGTTTTGGCGATCTGAGCTTGGTGGTACCCCAGAATTTCTTGTTTAATTAGTACTCAGAGAACAAAATCCTCTCCTCTCTGATGACCGAGTCCTAGATATGATTCAAAAAAATCTTACTCAGCTCATCTGTGTTCTGCTCTTGTACCTCATCTGTGATCAATTAATGGTAATAGATTCAGCTTATTAATTGAATGATCAGAGAGGTTGGTGAGCAGCAACTACTATACCTATATTTAATTCATCTCTCTTTAACAGTCTTCTTTTCATTTGAAACAAGTATGCGAAGCAATTCATTAAAGGAAAATATTAACAATGATTCAGACATAGTTATATACCCGTATAGTCTTTTTTGATCATTAATATATTTTCATAATCAATTGATATACACTTCATGTTGCATGAACTGCAAATAGGGGTGCACACGGATTGTACTAATCCGCGGATCCGGACCAATTATCACTAATTGGATTAATTTTTTGATCCATTGGATTGGACTGGATTGAAAAATCACTAATCCAGCTGGACTAGATTGGATTACGGATCCTACATTAAAAAACCGCGAATCCAATCCGATCCAGTCCTTGTAGTACATCAACACATATACATATATGATCGTATGTACTTTAGTAGCTTAAAGAGCATCAACTTAAACTATTAACTCTAGACTATAACATCTAAAAGACTATGCTTATTCTTTAACTCTTTTGTTATGCTTTTAACCTTTTTTGTAGGTTGTATATACGTGCACTTTTTTTGTACTTTTGTGAGGATGTATGGTGAAGATTTGTAGATGACATTTTGTTTATGTAGGAACTTGCATTTTGAAGGTCATTGTGATGACAAGTTTATGGGAAATATGTTATATATAGTTTTGTAAAATGTATGTTGTAAATTTGTCATTTATGAGATGATAATTCTTGTAATTCATTTGATTATGTCTAATTTCATGAATCTTTGGATAGAAAAACGTCAATCCGTAAAACTTGATCCAATCCGATTCGCATTTTGCAAATTGGATTGAGTTGGATTGATGAATTATTTGGACTGGATTGGACTGTATTTTTCCAATCCGCAATAATTGGATTGGATTACGGATCGACCCTAATTGGACTGGAACCAATCCGTGTGCACCCCTAACTGCAAATGTGTCCATTAGGATCGATTATGGGAGTTTTGAGGATCGAATGCAGGATCCAATGGTTAATCTAAGGCTGTCATTGCCATTCAAATTCAAGTTTTTAATGATCAATAGGATTTTGCTTTTGTACTAGATCCTATGATCCAATAACCAAATTCTACAAAAAAAAGAAGTCCTATATGAAGTGATCCTAGTGTATATAATCTTAGATCCGCGAAGGATCCTAGAATTAAAGGATTGCAAGATCCTAAGAATCCAAACAACATCAAAATGTTCATAGATATGCACATACATGCACCAAAAAACTCCAATGCACATACATGACTGTTCTACATTGACTACTAGTCATCTCTGAGCAAAATAGAACATACATACTTGGAATGTTCATTAAACATATATAATCATGCCAGCATATGGTCACATCTCGCGGGTTCTTTTTCTGGGGATCTCTTAGTGTTACCATTCTTCCATTGCGACGACAGAGCCCATTTGATCTTGCAAAGGCTATTGGGATATCCTGATATCCACATTAAATACTCTCAAGCTTAAATAAATGGAATTTGAAACCCCTGCTACTTGCCAATGTAGTTTAGAAATTTGCAAATTGAGAGAGAAGCTCACCACTGGCCACTTGCAACAATTGGAAGCAGTAATCTTTCTGATGAAATGAGGCCGCAAAGTTGTGTAAGCTGCAGCTGCCTCTAATGGATCTTCATCTGAAGATTCATACATCAAACAACAGAACTGAAATTTGATGTACGGTGAAGACTTCTAGTCCTAAACTTACCCTTAATTGTAGTCTTAGAACTTGAGGATTCTTTCTCGCACGCGCTGGGATCCAACAGCAGAACGTCGAAAACCATGTTCCCCTTGTGCTCAGATACTTCCAAATCTCCAAGTCCTATCTCATTATCATTCACAAATCCCTCCCACGGTGAGTCCTACCCTTTCTCCAACCGCATATCTTCATCATCACTCTTTACTTTAGCTTGCCAAGTCTCACCTCCTTTGCGAAGCATGACATGTTTATAGTTAGTGGCTCGGTTGAGTCTCTTAGTTCTGAAAGCCTTTGTATTCTCCGCCACAAAACATAGGAAATCTCACAACAAAAACACAAAACCATACGTAAATAGTGAGACAAAGGAAGAGATCACTTACCAGTCTGTTTTGACAACCAGGAACCATGAATTCAAAAAAATGGTTCCCATCGACGATATAATTATCTAGAACCATTCTTGGAGTCAAGAAAATGAAAGAGAGATTTGGTACATGAAGTGGAGTAACACATAATTCTTACTATATCAATCTTTGGCTCTTGGACTTCCTTGTAATAAATGGTGCAAGTTTTTTTGGCTCACTAACGAAATAAACCAACAATGAAATTATCTGCTTTACTAATTACTCTTAGTTGGATCAATGATGGTTAGTGTGCAGCTCTCACTATATTTAATTGATATGTCAGCAACCGTAGTCCTTCCATTGCAAAAAAAAAAATGCAGACAAATACACCCAAATTCATTCATTTTTACAGCTTAATTTAATTAACCAAACCATAGTTATGCAATGAAATACAAAGAGAATAAACAAAGTACATAAAGGAGATTGTTGCCTACTGTTTGTTACAAATCCATTAGAAGTTCTACCTAATTTCTTCTAGCATTTCTTTGTCCTCTTTGTCCCTTGAAAATCTTAATATCAAACACAATCCTTCCCTTCTCTTTCGCGATAGGATCTAATTCGAAGACACAAACATCTCCCAATTGCACATCATTTGCTTGGAGAAACTGAATTGCGTCCCTTCCCAACACCACTTTTCAGCGAGGACTAAAGTCTAACCTGATATAAACATTGCCTGAAATGTTTCTACGATTATTCCTGAGGGTGGCCTTCCTTCCATTGCGACAGAGGCCAGTAGATTCTGCAAATTTCAATGGAACAATTAAGACAAAAGATCAATCTAAGTTTTATGACAGTAAAATTTTAAAGTAGGAATATTAATAGCAAGTTCACCACACCATTGCGAAGATTGTTATGAGTAATTTGTTTGACGAAATGAGGAGAGGAGGTCTTGTAAGCTTCAGCTTCCTTTAATGGACCTCCCTCTAAAGATTAATGCATTGAAACAACAGAACCAATTTATTTTTCCATGTCTCATGTAAGCAGTAGTAGTAATAATAATAAGCCATGTTGATTGTAAAAAAGACAATGAAAAAACTTACTCTTAACTGTCTTCATTTTGTTTGTAGCTGTTGTGACATTCTTAGTAGATGAGCAATCTTTCTCGCAGGCACTAGGATCAAATAACATGACATCAAAAACCATGTTTCCCATGTGTTCAAACACGACAAGATCTCCAAGTCTTGTTTCATTATCTTGCACGAACTCCTCCCACCCTTTCTCGACCCACATTTCTTCATCATCAGTACTTACTATAACATCCCAAGTTTCACCTTTTTACGTAGCTTGGCAAGCTCACAATTTCCGACTCCATTCAGTCTTTTAGTTCTGAATGCCTTTGGTATTCTCTATAACATAAAAGAGGAAAACTCATCAAACAAGCGCGCGCAAACTGACACACTGACACACATACACACGTAGTTTGATATCAAGAGATAGAGAACATTACCAGTTTTTCTGCACAGCCAGGAATCATGATCTTAAAAAAGTGATTCCCAGCAATGGTTCTGTCTCCAGCTACCGCTCTTCCGGACTTGTCCATTTGTGGAATTATTGTGAAAGGAAAAAAGAGAGAGTTCTTGCTAACTCCTACCTGAGATGGCTGGATATTGAATAGTTTTGTGAGAATCTATCAGTAAAAGCTCTATGTTTACTCTTTCTATTGAGATGGCTGGTGACAGCACCTACAATACTTAAATAAGCCCCCTAGGATCGTGCTATTTTCATTAAAAACAAATAAATGTAGACACAGTTACTTAGGAAAGAAATAAACAAAGAAAAACAATGCAAAGAAAATGAAGAAAAACTTTGGAGTAACAATTAACAAGTGACATGTTCTCAGAAATAGTACAAAATATGTACTAGTATATGATCAATAAGCCAAGTAATGCAAGCTATAAAATACAACGTTTATATTTGTTTGATCCATTTCATGAAGAGTGACAAAAGTTTTATGTTGGCTGTCATCCATTTTCTAAGCTATAAAATAGTAGTCAACTAATTAAGAGCATCAAGGGTCTGTATGTAAAATGATATAGCTAGATAGAAAACATTGCAGAAGCATTGAAAGTATAGTTTGTAGAGCTTTTGATTCCTAGTTTTCATGAATTTATATTAAGTTTAATCTGTCGCCAAAGCCTTTCCTCGATCACTTCCATCTTTGAAAGTAACATCGAATGTGAACTTCTCTCTCCCATTTGAAGCAACATCCAGCTCCATGACACAAAAATCTCCCACCTTCACCTCATTCGCCAGTAAACATTCCATCAATCCTTTCGTGAACTTCACCCGAGTAAGGGGAAGCTTTGTGAACTTTGTTTTCACCATGTAAGTTTTCTTGTGCTGGTCTCTGAGAACCGCAGTCCATCCGTTGAAGTTCAGCCCATTGGTCTCAGTGAAACTGATAGGAATATCCTACATGACAGGAATGCAATACACCAGTATTAAGTGAAGTATTTGAACATTGGTTTTTTGAAAACTGAAATAGCACATTTGCAAACACAACAAGATCACAATTTAATAACCAAAAACAAGACTCACCATGCAGCGCTTCTTAATTAAAATATCAGCAGTAATCTCTTTGACAAAATAAGGCCTGGGGTCAGAAGGTGTGACAATAGCACATGGAAAAGCCTGGCCTATATAGATTAGCATATCATGAGAAAACAAACAAGTTTGTAACAGATTCATTTATCAATTAACTGTGCTCACTAAGCCTAACTGTTAGATACCAAATCAAAATTTACTTACCATCAAATGCAACTATAGCGTTCTCATTGTCGCTCTGTTTGGTTTCCAATGAAGGGGTTGAATGATACACCTTCAACCCGCCGCTACAGGAATAAATTGTGACATTGAAAACCAAGTTGCCCTCGTATCGAAAAAACATGAAGTCCCCATGTACTAATTCATGTTCCTTTCCGAATGCTCTCCAACCTGTCTCAAGAAAAAATCTTCCTTTCGTCGTCTTCACTTTGACTCTCCAAGGTCCACCCTTTTTACTACGCAACGTTACATTTTCCATTAATCCTCTCAGTCTTTTTTCCAAACCATTTGGTAAGGGCTGCATAAAACACATACATTCAATCAACATGGAGAAATTGCATAGAGGAAATTAAAGAGATAAATTTTATATACCATTTTATATTTGTAGTCATCAATCATGATCCTGGAAAAGCCCGATAGAGTTAAGGACATGTTGTGAACTATGGAATCACAAAAGGTCCTAAACATTCAAACATGAAAATTAGTGAGAGAAAGAGTGCTTATCTATGATGGTAATGTGATCAATCAAGTAACACATGTGGTTATGTTAAAATATACGCAGCAAATTAAAGCTAATGCATTGGACAGTAACTAGACATTGCTCATCTACTGGTAGTCATGTGATAAAACAACTAATTAACACATGAGGTTGTATCAAAATACATAGTACAAAATAAAAGCTTACACATTGAACACTCACTAGACATAAATAGACACAAAATCAAACAAAATATGAAAAAAAAAAATCCCCAAACAAAATTACGAGAAGTCACATTAATATATAAGTTATAGCCCTCTTATCTTCCATAACCAAAATTACGAGAAGTCACATTAATATATCAGTTATAGCCCTCTTATCTTCCATAACCAAAGAGAACATGCGGCCAAAGCATCTCCTCGATGGTATGGACAAGGTATCACTTGCTAAAAAAAACAAAGTTTGGAAATGCTGCACTTCTATTCCCCTTAAAAAAAATATGTAATAAACCTTAAGGCATACAAGTATAATGGACAGAGCAAAGCACGTGCTCGATTCCCATTGAAAAAGAAAAGTATAACGAACAGAGCAAAACAGGGGAGAGGAGAAAACTAAGGAAAGCATACTAGTATAAAATGAGCAGAGCAAAACCCAGATTCCAAAAGTGACTCTAATTGATAAACCCTCAAAACCCCAGACAAGAAAAGCAGAGCACTTTGAATTTGCTACCTCTAATAAGCGGAGAAGTGATTGAGAAACAGAGAAGAGGAGAAGAAATGGTGTGGAGAGAAGAAGAGATTTAAACCTGTGCTCCTGCTTCACGAAGGACGATTTGGTGGTGATTTTGGTCTTTGGGTGCAAAGCCATTGGTGGATCAGATGCTCAGCTCTGCCAAAAAATGGGAATCAAGGGACAGAGCAAGCTGTGGAGATTTTGAGGTACAAATCCTCACTTTTTGTTGATCTCTTCTCTACTTTTTCATCTTTTTTTTTCAATGGGTTTGGTTTGGATGATGTGAGAGGGAGTTTGTTCTGACAAAAAATTTGCTATTTCTGAAAAACTGATCAAAATTGGTAAACTGAATGTGCCCATCTGATGTTTGATTAAATGCCTTTAAGAGTTCCAAAGTTTACTTATTTAAGAACCCCCTTTGCGTGTTTCAAACTCATCTTGCCTAATCAGGAAATGAAATGCATTATCTAACGTTTGACTAAATATTTAGAGCATAAGCTTGCCAATGTAATGACCTGTAGATGAGTTTAAACACTACAGATTAACTAAGGTGGTTTTTTTTAAAAAAAAGAAATTAATTAAATCATTTGAATTCTTAAAGGAAGGATGAAATTTTAAATTGGTGGGAAGCTTGGCACATGAATATAAAATTGAAAGTGAAACTGTGTTGTGTTGATCCCCTTTTTTTTGTATGAAAGCCGAACGCGAATAGATTTCATTTTTTGACTGCACTTATGTTCTTGAAGTAAATTTATCATAATATTTTAGTCATGTTCTTATTTCTTAAAGTACAATTTAAGAATGTTTTGCCATAACTAGATTAAGAGTCTTTATAAAATAAAATAAAATAAAATAAAATAAAATAAAATAAAATAAAACTAGATTAAGAGTCTTATTATTTCAAGTGGTATACCTAATAGGTTTGTAAGCTCACTCTTGCTTTTTGAGAACACAAAATAGAATTGGACAAAGATTAAGCTTCTTGGAAGGCACAAGGGCACATGACCCTTGAGTTGATTTGTGAGCATTCAAATAATTTTAAATTTTCTTCAGTCTATTAATTATAAATTTGCGATGTTTTTAGGTAGATGAGTGGTAGAACAACATAACATATACATTATTGCTGAACAACAAATTATGTTTTTTGTTGATCTAGACTATTTCTTGAGGGATCACCATATAAGTTTTCACAAAATCATGACTTGGGTTTAAGAGCTTCGTAGATGAAGGAATGATCCGGAATCAAATTCCGATAGCATTGACCCGTTTTCCTCCCTGCGAAAAGAAATCTCTGCTACATTTAAAAACCTTGCATAGGCAAAGTCATTTCTCTGCACCTGAATTGTGTCAAGCCACCAATTTAAATCTACTACCAGTGAAGACCATTCAGTCTCCATCCTATGCTTCTATTCTCCAAGGTCTTAAGGCATTGAAGCCCCTTCAACAAGTTCACACCCGTATTATTACATCTGGGCTTGCTCAAAACATCTTTCTCTCCAACAGATTGATGAATTCTTATGCTTCTTGCGGCGTTTTGACGGTTGCCGAAGTAATTTTTCAAAGCATGCCAAGCAAAAATGTGGTCTCTTGGACAATCTTGATATCTGGCTTCTCTAAGCATGAACATTACTTGGAGGCTTTGGAGATATTTCGCAAAATGATGATAAGTGGGGTTTTACCCAGTGCAGTTACTTTAGCATCTGTCTTCCCTGCTTTTGTTCACCTGGGTATGATCAAGATTGGGAGATCGCTCCACGGTTTCTTAATTAGATATGGTTTGGAAATTAACTTATTTGTGGAAACATCTTTGATTGACTTGTACTCGAAATTTGGTAGTATTGGTGTTGCTAGGAAACAGTTTGACATGATGGTAGAAAAAAATATGGTTTCTTGGAATGCTATTATTTCTGGTTATTCTTACAATAGATTTGGCAAAGAAGCTGTTCAACTTTTTAGGATGATGCAGAGAAGGGGGCTCATGGCTGATTCTATTACAATCATGAGTTTGCTTGCTGCATGTATGGTAATGGTGTGCCAACAAATAGTGGGTCTCATTCATAATCTTATAGTCAAAAATGGATTTTCAAATGATATGCTTGTCAATACCGCTTTGATGGAAAATTATTTAAAACACAGGTGCATCAATGATGCTTATCAAATATTCAGAGAGGAGCTTCCAGTGAAGGATGTGGTAGCATGGACATCGATGCTAGTAGGACTCTCGGATGCTGGATATGGGAAACAAGCTGTGAGGATCTTTGATGAGATGACAGGGACAAGCAACATAATGTTGGACCATGTTGCTTTCATGTGCATGCTCTCATGCTGCAGTAGGTCAGGAGCTCTTCAACGAGGGAAACTCGTTCATTCCATAACAATAAAAACAAGTTTTGGTGACGACGCTCTAGTTGGTTCCGCCACTATAGACATGTATTCAAACTGTGGGGATTTGGAGAGTGCAGAAAAGTTATTTGATATACTGGAGGAAAAGGATGTTGTTTGTTGGAATGCAATGATTGCAGGTTATGGAATGCAGGGCCGGGGAGACGATGCAGTTGCTCTCTTCTTCCAAATGAAATGTTTGGGGGTTCTACCAGATGAGGCAACTTTGGTATCCATCTTATGTGCTTGTAGTCATGCTGGAATGGTCGATCAGGGAATTAAAATATTTGATCTTACTGTTAAAGAGTCTTGTTTAGTGCCTACGCTGCAACATTATGCTTGTCTTGTTGATCTTCTTGGCCGTGCTGGGCGGTTATATGATGCTTATTCACTAATTCATAACATGCCTTTAGAGCCTGATGCTGGAATCTATGGAGTCATGCTTGGTGCTTGCAAAGTACGTAAGAATTTTGAGCTAGGAACCATAATTTCCCAGAAACTTTTTGAGTTGGACCCTGATGATGCCGGGTACTATGTTTTACTTTCTAACATGTATGCGGCTGCTGGAAACTGGGAGGGGGTCAAAGTTACAAGAGTGTCTATGAAATCAAAGGGATTAAAGAAGATCCCTGGGTTAAGTACAATTGAGATTGGAAGGGAGGTACATACATTTATGGCAGGAGACACAGATCACCCAGAATACCCAAGAATTATTGAAGCTTTAAAAAGGTTAATTACAAAAATCGAAGCAGCTGGTTATATGCTTGACACTAGACTTGTCTTTCAGGATCTCCCAGATGATGCAAAGAGAGAGATCATTCTTCATCACAGTGAAAAGCTGGCGATTGCTTTTGGAATAATGAATACCAAACCGGGAACAACCATTCGGATTATAAAGAATCTTCGTATTTGTGATGACTGTCACATTGCTAGCAAGTTTATTTCCAAGGTAGAGGGGAGAGAGATAATCATGAAAGATGCTAATCGTTTCCACATTTTCAAAGATGGGATTTGTTCTTGCAAGGACTATTGGTGACTGGAAATTAAAAGATTATGCATCAGTTTCATGAGGTACTCATGTCCTATATTTTCATTACTTGTCAAATGTTAATCTCCTTCTAGTGTTTCCTCTGTACTCATCTTGCGTTTTCAATCCATTTTGTGCATGTAATTGTTCTGGATTCAATATTAAGGCAACCTTTTGTTAATATGTTTTCCCAATGAAAATGTTCATGGTTTTTTTTCTTTGATTCTGCTGTTTTGCAGATGTATGGTCTTGCTTGTTGTCGCTATACATTCATTGTTTGATTTCAATTTATGATCTTCTACTCGGAAGGGCTGTTAATCCATGACGAGGACAGCAGAAATATAGGCATTAAAGATGCTCATGATGGTGGTGGCCGTGAATGAAAAAAACAGAAGTTTGGTTTATGATTTTTGCACTTCAAAATTTCAGAAACCAGACGATTTTGGTTTGAGCTTTCTTTCTCGTCAAAAGTCACATTCTTTTCTAACTACATACAGCTTACATCCTGGTGATCACCACCTGTCTTTGACGAGCATGAATTCCCAGCTTGTGGTCTTATTGCTGAAGGTTGATGAGTCACCCTCCCTACCATCCGCAGCGAATTCTATTCAGCATGTAATTGAGCAATGGATTTGTTCATCTGCACCATTATATTCTCTACAGCTTATGTTCAGTTATTTATAACTCGCCTTCCATTTACTCGTGAAGTCATTTATTCTCACTATTCTAAAGATTTTTGCATGACACATGTGGCATCTTCTCTCTTGGAAACAAGATATGATACCGCAACGTTTCAGACAGTTTAAAACCAGCATCTTTGAGGATTTGACAATCCATAATCTAACATCCTTGAATTTTTGGCATATGGGTGATGATTTCCTGTTTTGTCTTCTGAACTACAGAATGATAATGAGGTGCACCCTAATACTCGCCCACAATCCACACGAATTGTTCTATCAATATGATCTTTGACTTTGATGGATTGATTCCCTCGGATCGAAGATGTGCAGTTAGACCACTTCCACTTAGGGTTGCAAATATCATAATTAGCTTCACCCTGGTGAGTGCATCAATTATTGGCTCGAAGTTTCTTCGCTCACTAACCATCGTTTTATCGGATAAACAACTTTTACTTGTTCATATAGGTTCTTGAACTCCAAAAGAAAAAAGACACTGCAGAACCAGTTATGGAAGTGCTACAGTCCTCTCTTATTTATTGATTAGTAGTAGAATCCTCTGACAGTAAAAGCGATGGAGGCTTCATGGATTGTAATGTTGGCATGCAGCTAATCCTCGACGAGGTGCTCAATTCATGGTACGGGTGAGAAATCTCTGGCAGTAATCCCTCTGCATCCATTAATTCATCATCAAGCATCTTCATACAACCTTAATTTAAATTACCATGTTTTATTCTTACCTTGTGTTCTCTACATTGCTTAATGTCAGTCTTGTAAAAATGTTGTCATGTTATCTTAGCAATGGCATAACAGTCTAGAGATTAGTAAGGATTAAATACCATGGTGAATAAGAGAATAACCCTTTTTGTTGATAAGAAATGGCTTTTGTATTATTAAAGAGGCTTTTTATACCTATACTACAAAAAAAGCATAGATATCAACAGTAGAGCATGCCTTCATTCCAAAGCATCTAAATAATCTCTAAATGGACGAATAAATAAGTCTTCAGATTCATCCTCTTCGTTTCAGTTCCGGGGACGCGAAGTTGAAACCTTAAAATCAATGGTGCACCCTTTCTTGACAAGCTCAAAGAAACAGAAATTCCCTTCACTTAGATTATTTTCACGCACGAATGGCCTCCAACCACCACCAAGGCAGACTTGACCTGCATGGAAAATCAAATCAACAGGCCAAGTCCTTCCATCAGCCTTGCTTAAATGTGCCCTCTTTTTAACCCTTTCAACACTATGCTTTAGTTCATCACTGAAGACTGCATGAGAGAAAGAGCTGGGAAAATACTGCATGTAAGCAAAGATGACTCCATTGTTACTGCATATTAATAAACACTTTGAACCAAACTGAAATCAATTGTTCCATTAAGCAAGTTCAAGAACAGGAGGCATGTTAATTGAATTCAATGATTTAACGTATGTAAAATCTTCGAGGCAAACTTACCAAGAATCCTTTGTTAATATACGACGGCGTCAAGGTAATTGCAGCAAGAGGTTGCCGAAGCTTCAACCTTCGTGCCGTCTGAACCAATTTCTTCCTTTCTTCACAACGATATTCATTTTTAGTATATATCATGGAACTGATTGGCTCTCTATTTGCAACAACCATGGCGTTTGCACTCTCTTCTTTTTTAGCATCACTGCATTTCTTTCTATAGGTTCTACAACTGTCTTTCTTTTTGCATGGTCTTGAATCAGAATTAACTAATGTTGTACCTCTATTTTCCTTCCGAGGTTGTTTCAATTGTTGTTTATGCTTCAAACTTGTGCCCTCCTTTTCAAACTTTCCTAAGTCCAACTGTTTCATAGGAGTTTTTTGTTTAAGGGAAAAAATGGCATCTAAGATTTCGACAGAGACATCTTCTTCGCATGTTTCATCATCGGTAATAGAGTGTGGTGCCTCAGAATCAGAGGAATCGAATGGATAAACTATCTCGGTCGCACTCATGTCAAATATTATAACATTGAACTGTGAAAAACCATTGTACCTAAAAACCAAAAGATGCCCAGTATTTATAGCGTAGTATTCCATGAACTCCTTGAAACCTTTGTGCAACCAGAGTTCATCTTTTTCTTTCTTCAATTTTACACGCCAAACTTTACCACCGGGCACTTTCAGTATCGCGGCATCAGATATCCCCTTCAAAACACTTTCCATAAACTTTCTTGGGATTCTCTGAGATAGAAAATAATTAAGGTCGTTAGAAGCAAAAACATGGCATATATAACTGAATTCAAAGTTTAGCACCAATCAAGTGTATAGCTCCCTGTTTCGTAAGGGGTTAGTTGTGTAAGAGGTCGGTAGTTCGAGCCTCATAATGGGCAAGTTGTGGTTTCTTATAAAAAAAAAAAAAAAGAAATCAAGGTTTAGCATATTATTGTTTATTATACTGAAATCTGCCTCTCTAAAGCATGTACACGTAATGAAACAAAAAACAAACCCCGGATGAGTCTCTCATACGTTGTAATTAATCAAAGTCTTGTAATGTTTTCTCCAACTAACCACATCAAACAAATCAACTTGCTCTTCAAATGTACGTTGTTTTAATAGTAAGAGAATACGAGTAGAAATCCCTCCACAGAGCAATCAAATCCGAAAAATCTCAATGCAACTAGAACAAAATAGTTTTTTTTTTTGAATTCTCACCAGACGGCCTTCTTGGATCACAGCAGAGTGGATGATCTTGAAGAAGTGCGGAGGCTTCGCCGCCATTGGAGATGTCACAGGTGGGCGGGGCATGGTGGTGATGGTGGAGGGTGGAAGTTATGGTGGTGCAGAAAATTAATAGAAAAGATATGCAAGATCACCGCTTCAACAAGGATTCTGTTTCTGTAAATCCGCTGCTCTTTTCCTTTTTTGTGAAGAGGTTGCTACAATGACACCCCAAAAGTCAAACCCAAAGATACGTCACACCCTATTAATGTAGCGATTCGAGACCATATAAAGATGGGTGTTAGGTTTTCAAAAAAAAAAAAAAAAAAGGGTGTTAGACATGTAATTTTCGTTGCATAACACGTAGGGTCGCACGCTACGTCATAGGGTGTAACTTTTATGTGTCATTCTAACATTTTATTTTTCTTTAAGGGAGCGGCTAAACGAACCCTACTAATTGCTAAATCGACTCCAGATTTGAATTTTTACTTCGTGTACCTCACTTTTTACTTAGTGTACCCCACTTTTTTTTTCAAAAATACTTTTGTTCATCCCATCACCTTAACCTTCGCCCCAACTCTTTTCAATCCTCTCTATTTCTCGATTTTAGTCATTGTAGAACACTTATGCTAGGTCAGCAAGTGTCATAAGAGTGTTTTTTTTAATAAGGTTGGATGTGGTCGTACCATGTCCTAGAAGTGAAGAAGTGTCGTCGGCGGGTTTCGGACTAACATAGCTGACACCTCTGAGGAGGTGTCGGCTCTATTTGTCCGACACCTCTGTCTAAAAACCCGCAGGCGACCAAAACAAAAAAACTTCAGAACTCTAAAAAATTATATGAAAATGGTCAAAAAAATAGTTGGTTTTGCTTGGAATCACTTAATATTTTTAATTTCATCAAAACTTTGTATCCAAAATGCAATATTCAAGCCTCAAATCAAAGCCCTAAACCCAAAAACAAATTCACAAACAAAATGACTCAAGAATATAAAAAAAATCGAAAACAAAACCTCAAAATCGACACTAAAAAAGATGATGAATACACCCATGTCATCAAATCCATATCGTTTGTCAGATTTGGTCGGTTTTTTGTGAGTGCGATTTGAGAGAGATAACTGGGGTATGGGGTGAGTGAGGTATGTTAAGTAGAAACCCTTTTATATGGAAGGGTAGTTGAGTAATTTCATAAAATTGGGGTATATTTAGCAATTAGTAAGGTCTTTTCAGCGGCTACCTTTTTTTGTCGAAGCAAAAACAAAAGTAACTTATCTTCTATTGTAAAACCATCGTCTAAATCTACCCCAAAAATTTTTTTTGCGCTATGTGTACCTCGGTATCCTCTCATGGCACCCCAACTTTTTTTATTTATGTTGGTTCTAAAAGAAAATGAAGCATTTGCCCCGAGATGCCGAGAGTAATCAGTAGAGTGCCTATCGGGGTGCCATAAATAATCGATGGGGTTCCCATAGTGCAACACTACATTAACTGATATTACTTTTCAGGTATCGGTAGGAAATGACCGAACATATGGTCTCGAACACATATGACCAATACATAAGTTGTTGTGTCGGTTGGTATCAACCGAGACATACACATGTCTCGACACAAGGCCACCGAGATCACTTGTATAGTCTCGATGGCCACCCATTGAGTTGGGTGTTATTTGGGTGTCGATTGGTATAGACCGACATTATAATACAGGTTTAGGCAAGACATGACCGATACCACTTTAACATGTATATTGGGTAGTGGGGTGTTGTTGTTTCACAAACTAGAGACATTTTGGTAAAAGTCCTGAGGTACCCTGATAAATTGCTAGAGTTCCGTGATCAATGGGTACCTCGAGAGGATACTGGGGTACATAGTGCAACTAAAAAATAAATAAATAAATAAAACCATAGTCCAAATTAGAACCCAAAACCCTGCTCTAGGGTTTATGCTCTTCAACCTCCTCTTCTCCACAGAATGCGACCTCGCATTTTCTCCAACCCCAACTTCCGATTCCTCCGATTCGCTCACTCAAAACCCCCACCACGAACTCCAAAGGCCCCCCCACCACCAACGCCACCAAAGCCCCCACAGAAGCCCGTATCCTTCACCCTGCACGGCCACACATGGGAGGACCCCTACAATTGGATGTCCAGCCTCAACGACAAGGTCGCGATGCGCCACATGGACGTCTACATGGAACAGGAAGACAAGTACACGGAGGCCGTTATGGCCGACACCGAGCGCCTCCAGCGCAAGCTCCAGTCCGAGATGGCCACACGCATGGCCTCTCACCTCTCCTCTCCGCCTCTCCATTGGGGCCCCTGGTGAGCAATTCGCCCCAATTTCTCACAAACGTTGTTTCATTTCGTAGTGGAATCGGTTTTAATGGTGATTTTGTTCGGTTTCTGAGGTGGGTTTTGCATAATTTGTCGAAAAGGCCGACCTTTTTGTCGTGGCAGGTTGTATTACAGGCGGGTCGAAGAGGGGAAGCAGTATCCGGTGCTGTGCCGGCGGTCGGCGAAATTGAATGAGGAGTTTGTTTCGTTTAATTCACCTTCTGTGGGGTTTGATTTTACGGCCGGGAAGAGGATTGAGCAGAAGTTGCTTGATTATAATCAGGAGGCAGAGAGGTTTGGGGGTAATGTGATTTTCTTTTTGGTAATTTGGTTTGCTGTGTTTTGCTTGAATTGTGTGTTGAAACTGAACGTTGTTGTTGTTGTGGTTGAGTTTTATAGGATATTCTTATGAAGAGCTTGCGGAGGTGTCTCCTGATCACCGGTTTCTTGCGTATACAATGTACGATAAGGATAATGATTATTTTCGATTGTCGGTTAGGGACTTGAGTTCTGGTTCGCTTTGTGGCAAGCCTGATGTTGAACGGGTTGCGAATTTAGCGTGGGCGAAGAACGGGCAAGCGTTACTTTATACTGTGACAAACAAAGATAAGAGACCTTATCGGTTGGTGAATACTCCATTTACTTTGTAGAGATCAGCTTTGTTGATTTTCTTCCAGTTTTGATTGAATATGTTCCGTTTCCATGGTTTTCTACACTAGGATCTTCTGTAGCGTGATCGGATCAAGTGAAGATGATTTTTTGCTTCTGGAAGAATCAGATGAGAATGCTTATGTTAATATCAGACACACCAAAGATTATCAATTTGTTACTGTAAATATATTTTCAGATACATATTCAAAGGTATGGTTTTAGGTTGCATTGTTTTGTCCATCTTGTCTGCCGTGTCATTATCTCAAGTCCTGACTGACATTTGCTATTTGTATTAGGTTTACTTGATAAATGCCATGGATCCTTTATCTGGGATGACATTAGTCTGGGAGAGTGAACCACAGTCCCATTGCGTTGTTGAGCATCATAGAGGATGTCTTTATCTATTTACAGATGCTGACAAAGAGGGTGAACCAGTAAATTCTCATTATCTGCTTCGATGTCCTGTTGAAACTTCTGGTTCAAAATCTTGGGAGGTTAGTTCAATTTTTTAATGTTGTTACTCAAAACAGCTTGATTCCAGTTATTTAAGTCAATTTATAGTTCCCAATTTTTGTGTGATTTTGTACGCGCTTAAGATTCTTTACTATAAAAGTCTATGACTGCTGATCAATTTTAGCATTTACTGCTGATCAATTTTACTTCAAAGTCTATGAATGCTGTTAGGACAAAATTTCTTTTTAGTGATTTTTTTTTGGGCAATCAAAACTTTCAGGCTGTTTTCTTGGATGATTCCAATTTCACTATTGAGGATGTTGATTTCAGTGATACACACATGGTGTTCATTTTAAGGGAGGGCCAAAAGTATAATATCTGTTCAGTTTCTCTACCTTTACCTAATGCGACGGTAAGCATGAATTACGTACTTGCAATATTATGTTCCCCCAATCTTTCCTTGTGATGGTTTTGATTCTCTTTCGACCGTTTCCTGTACCTTACAATCTTATAATATTGTAGCATGGTTTTTATTTGTGCTCCCTTTCTTCTTTCTGGATTTCTCTGTTTTGAACAGGACGCTGTTCGTCTCAATGATCTCAATCCAAAATTCCTACCTCTTCCGAAGTACGTTTCCCAGATTTCACCGGGGCCAAATTATGACTACTATTCTTCAACTGTACGGTTTACAATATCATCACCGGTGGTAGGTGAATTACATTTTAGCAATACTTTTATAAGCCAAATTCATTGTCCAGGTAGATGAGTGGCATCGGCATGAATATTAGTATAGTAGTATTGGTTTAACAGTTGTACTCCTCTGTCTAAAGGTATACTCAATTTGGCAGCTCTTTCATATCATAAAACTGAAATGTAACGTTTAATATAAATACTTATTTTTCTCTTAAATTGAAAACAATCAGTTTTTATTTTTAAAAAAATCATCTTTTAAGATTTCATATTCATCTATCCAATAAAAATACGTGTCCTAAAATGGATTTTCTAGTCTTTGTAGTTTCAAGTATGTAATTATTTACAAATACTGTTCAGAGTTATGCACTTATGCTTCAAAAAAATTTTCATGTGACATAAAATTTGAAGTATGAAAGTGATCTCCTTAGTTCACATCATGTGTTTGAGATGGACTTGGGTTCATTTTTAGCTCCCAAAATACCAACTAATTGGGTGGCCCAATGGTTTGGTATAGAGTTTGGAAGTAAAAGGTCATGGGTTTGAACCTTGGTGGGGCAAATTGTTTCTTTCTTATCAAAAAAAAAAAATTTAGCTCCCAGAATGTAGTACTGATCTTTTGCATGTTTTCTTTTCTATAAATCTGAGGTTTATAATTGAAATCAATAGTTTTTATCTGAAAATAAGCAATATTTTCTCCAAAAAAAAAAAAAAATCCTTAATCTTTCGTCATTATGTAAATCTTGCATAAGGACCTAAACTAGGTGAAGCATGTAAGCATTACCTTATGATCTTGACAACACCGCTAGTTTCGTTTACTCAAGTGAGACTATAGAGTGGTGTGGACTCTACAAATACCAGTTCAGACAAGAACCTTATGATCTTGACGACGCTGCTAGTTTATTTTACTCAAGTGAGACTATGGAGTGGTGTGGACTCTACAAATACCAGTTCAGACAAGTGTTTTCTTGATATTTAATGAAGTTCATATGTTCATGCAGATGCCTGATGCTGTGGTTGATTATAATCTAACAAATGGAAAGTGGTTTATTGTTCAACAACAAAATTTGCTCCATGAAAGAACCCGGATTTTGTATGGATCAGCATCTTCCACCTTGTCAGAAAAAAAGCAACGATCTGAAAAATCCTTTTCCTCACTTCCAGTTGATTATGAAATGGAAAATTTGTGGAATGACTTGTCTGAGTTTTATACTTGCGAAAGTTACAAAGTCCCCTCTCATGATGAGGTGGTTGTTCCTCTTACTATTGTATACTCATGCAAAAGCAAACAACTGGGTCAAAATCCTGGTCTACTTCATGGCCATGGAGCATATGGTGAATTGTTGGACAAACGATGGCGTAGTGAGTTAAAAAGCCTTCTTGATCGTGGTTGGGTGATTGCCTATGCAGATGTCAGGTTGATTGACAATCCTTATTCTAAAATCTTAAAATCTTCTTGTTCTTGCTAATGTTTGTTAATAGGGATATTGGTTCTTGAGGTTTTTGAATTACATTTAAGTGTGCCATCGTTATAATCTTACTTAAGAACAAAAATTAAAGGAAACCATGATAATGTTTTACATGTCTTAGAGGAGGTGGTGGTGGTGGCAAAAGATGGCATCAGGATGGAATACGCGCAAAGAAGCAGAATTCTGTTAATGACTATATTTCCTGTGCAAAATTCTTGATAGAGAAGGAAATTGTGCAACATGACAAGCTTGCTGGTTGGGGATACAGTGCTGGAGGACTTTTGGTTGCTTCTGCTATTAACTCTCAGCCGGATCTCTTTCGTGCCGCTGTACTAAAGGTAGGCCTGATCTGCTTGTTAATTATTTATTCAGTTTTCATTTGTTGAGTTTTTCCTCACTATGTTCAAGATTTAATGAAAGAATTCCACTTTAACTATTTTAACTGTTTTGATATAGACATGAACAAGAGTATACACGGTGTAAAAGCTGATTGTGTATATGCTGTAGTAGTGCTATGCTTATATGTAAATCTACCTCTTTATTTCCTTTTTCCTTTTTTCTTCTTTTGAGGATTTAATTTGTATAGAATTCTCGTCTTGCATTCCCTTTCAGGTTCCCTTTTTGGATCCGGTTAATACTCTTCACCGCCCCATTTTGCCGCTTACGCCTATTGACTATGAAGAGTTTGGGTACCCCGAGGATCTCGAAGATTTTCAAAGCATGCAAAAATACTCACCTTATGATAATGTACAAAAAGATGCTTTGTACCCCGCCGTCTTGGTAACATCATCTTTTACTACAAGGTAAAGTCTCTTTATATATCGGCCATTTTTACTCGCATGGTTTTTATCTTTGACATCTTGTGAAAGTTGCTTCTGATAGTTTCTTCTGATTTAAACTAACAAATATCAAATGCACCACAATCTTTGGATTTGATTTTTCAGGTTTGGAGTGTGGGAAGCTGCAAAATGGGCGGCTAGAGTACGTGAACATACTTTTTATAATTCTAAACGGCCTATACTGCTTAATTTAACCACAGATATTGTGGAGGAGAATAAATATTTGCAGTGCAAGGAGTCGGCACTAGAAACTGCTTTTCTTATCAAGATGATGGATTCATAGACTAGTTATCTCTCCTCCTCGAAGCCCTTCACCAAACTCGCTACTTTCATGACGCCACAATTCCTTTATAGGTACTGTGAATCTCCACTTCTATAAAGTCTGCTTCTACTTTTCTTTTCTTTTCTGGCAATCTTTTTTCCTTAGCTAATTGATTTGCTTTATCTTCACTCAGGCCATGACCCCGGTTCAATTTTTTAAAAGGAGCCAAGACAAAGCGATGTCGCGAAGCAGAGCTCTAATAATTCACAGGTGATTCAACTTACTATGATGGAGACTTGGCTTGGTCTTTCTTTTGAAAAGATAACTTTGTTGTGTGCCCGTGCCATGATCTCAGTCCAAGTTTACCTACATCATTGTGCACCCACCAAGGTTGCTCACCCACAAAAAGGCCTACCATGAAACGATCAGTCAAAATCTTATATGGGTAACATAGGTCTTTGTTGAGATACTGGGAGTGATAGAATTGCTTGTTTTTTCTTTTGGCCATACACGTTGACAAGCATCTGACCATGTCTACTAATGAGTTTGTCTTCCTTTATGTTAAAGAAGTGTTGTAAATGACTATCTTATATCAAGTTTGATAATATAATGTTAGTACGTTAATGCGTAACTATCAAACCTTGTATTACATTTCAAATATGCCTACGTTCCCTGTCACCAAGCACTACTGAAAGCTCCACCACAACCAAACTTCCTCCCTCTTAGCTTCTCAACACTTGCCATTCAGGAATCACTACAATAAATTTCTCCATCTCACCTTTTCTAAAGTTGAAACACAACTGAAGCCCACCTCATCAGCCAAGTATAGCAATTCAACTATTAGTCTACATAGTCATAGATGGCACTGCATGTAGTTTTAATGCAATCTTGCTTGTCTATTGTGCATTAGAGCATCTCCAATGCGACGCTACTACCGTCCCAACTGTAAAATAGAGTCCGGTTGTCTCCAACCGGACTCTATTTTGGACGCTATTATAGCATCCACTATTCATTGAATGCTATATTAGCGTTCTCTTTTTTTCTTTTCTTTTTCTTTTTTTTTTCTTTTTTTTTAGAAAAAAAATGTCTAAATTATTATCTTTTACAAAAAATATAAATGTATATTTTTTCATAGTTTTTTAATGATTAAATAATTTATTAAAATTAATACAAATAAATAACAAAAAAGAGTAAAAATAGGAAATAGAGTTTTTGAGTAGAAATAGAGTTTGTGGTTGAAAAAGAAATATAATTTGATATTGTAAAATAAGAGGAAAAATAGAGTTTTGTAGTTGAAGATGGTCTTTTCTACATTGAATATGTATAGAAGTGCACGTTTGGTGATGCAAAAACCAGATAAGCATCTCTTGTGCACAGCTGTGTGAACCAACACTTCTGCACTCGACATTTTTTTGCTTTTTAGTTGGACAACTTCAGGAGACTAATTAAGAATTTTTGTACTATGACCAATTGAATAGACATATTACAAACTTTGTATACTAAGTTTTACAGCTTTTGCTTATGTTAAAAGGCCTTAAAAGAAGAGATTGACTGATGGTTGTTATTGTCTGTATAGTGTGTTTGTGGAGAGCAACTTTAAGAAGAGAATGAGAGGCCCACAGTTGGCCTTTTTTGTTTTCAAATAGGGGAACCCCACTAAAGACCAGAGACCTACAATGAATTATGAACCTTTTGCATTATGGTATAGACAAACAGTATTCAAATGAGAGTGTCCCACAAAGTAATAATACCTTAGAGCACCAGTAGAAAGCCTCATAATATTTCTTTCCCATCTGTTTGATTCTCTTTGTTTCTATGAACGCCACCTAAATATGACATTGTTAATGAGCTTCTGTGGACAATGTAGTGCTTTTTAAAGCCTAAGCACATGTGTTAAGTGCCCACATTTAGATCTTATAACAAATATAAAATTGTCGAAGTGCCCCTCATTGACAGTGGAGATTACTATCATAAGCAATTCGCGATTCTCTAATACTGGATCTCCCTAATCTGACGTAAATCTCGGATTAGTCTTCCTAAGAAGGTTCGTTTGGTTGCTTTTTGTCAATCAGTAATAAGACAGTCATGACTAGAAATGAGAGACATTTTAAGTTAGTACTAACATGGCATCTAGATCCAATTATTAATTTCACTAAGCTAGCTACCTAAATTGATTTTTGGACAACATGCTGCATCAAGACAAAGGAAAAGCAATACGAATCTGGGTATCATCCTAATTCATTATATGCAACTTATGCCTTAATTAATATCAAACTGACTGACATCATCCATTTATTTGGAACTGAGGCATCAAATGTCCAGTTCACATGCACA
Organism: Stephania japonica; assembly: GCA_039657345.1. NCBI lineage: Eukaryota > Viridiplantae > Streptophyta > Magnoliopsida > Ranunculales > Menispermaceae > Stephania > Stephania japonica. Next base: position 6,412,082 of record CM077559.1, on the reverse strand, counting down.
CTGACAAAAATGGAGTCAGAAATACTCCCCCTCAAGCTAGTTTTCTCTTCTTCATCTTGTGACCACCTATCAACCACACCTACCACATGCAAATAATCCGGTTTGTTTTGATCCATCCAAAACAGATTGCATTTAGAATGACTCTCCAAGGAATTACCATTTCGAAAGCAAACTCTACATAAAAGTGAAGAGTAAAAATACATTCCGCGGTATGAGAAAATGAAAACAAGAATAAATAAATTCACTAATTTCCATGGAAAATCTCCCAACAAAGAAGCAAGAAAACAGACTGCACATGTAAGGTACCTTAGAAGCTTCTCTGTTGTTTCTGCATGCATTTACTATGAAACCGCAACCAAATCAACGAGTATCATGTTCATGTTGCAAAGGCAGTGTTCAGCCAGGCCAATTTTCCATGGTGGTGGCAAAGAAAAAAAGCGAAAAACAAATACCACGGCTTACGTTTCCAATCCTAAGTCGACAGGATTAGTATGCAAGTCTTCTCCTTTGACAAAGGCTGGATTGAGAAACTTAGCAATGAAAGCCCACATTGTATACACATCTTCAAAGTTTGTGAGAAAGCTTAGAGATGCTGTAACCACCTCTACTCTGACTAGAGCATTTTTAGTGTCGCATTTACCATTCGCTACAGGCTTGCACAATGCAGCATTATTTAAATTGAAGGACCCGTACTGGTCTTTGTTACTATCCGTGATGCGGATATGACTAAGAATGCCAATGCCAAGAGAAATACCATTTTTCTCTGCTACCTTCTGAACAACTTCGGGGTCAATTAGGCTTTTGTTACCGTCTCTCACATTAAAAGCAACCGCAGCTCCCCTTTCGTACTTGATCTTTGGACCGTATATTTGAACAAGGGGCACTGTTTTGTTACCGTCGACACCTGAAACAGGTAGCCGCAGTTGTAATAGTGAAGTGACGAGCCAATTGATCAGATAACGTAATCTGAGGGTAGTTTTGTTGAGTCCCAGCATGTTCACATGATCAAGATGCTGGCACAGTATCTCTGGTTCTCTCCTATCCCACTCTTGGCCATCCTCATCTCCATCACTGATAGACTCGTCATCAAGGACTGAATTACAAACTTCACTTGTCTCCAAACTTTGGTTCAAGTGTTCCTTGTGGTTGCCTTCTACAGTAAAGGACACCCTTCGAGCCATACTCATAACTCGTTCGCTATCTTCAACTCCAAAAAATCTGCCGCCACCAAGTCTATTCCCTTCCCTCCTCCCCAACAGCCTAAAGTCGCCTTCTGTCTCCCTCCTTATTATGGCACTTTCTTTCGTCACTCCACAAGACTCAGATGCAGAACCATTTGCAATGCTACCATTCCTTAAGCCAGCAATTCCGTTCTTTGACTCGTATTTGACTTCTAATTCTTCCTGGATCTCTGAAATACTAGGATCTTCATGCTTTCTGAGCTTTTCAGGAGCAGAATCTATTTCTGAAAGTTGTTCTTCAGGAACCTCCTTGACAAGGTCCAACTCCTGTGAAACTGAGAGAACAGCTGCATCAAAAGACATTACATTATTTTCATTATGTCCTCCATTGTTGTATATTGGACTTCTGGGTATTTTTGGCGCTGGTTTAGGAGAAACCCGCTTGTGATTTTTTCGCCCAGCAAACCACGCTGGAGGCAACGGAGATCCCACCTTCGGCTTGTTCAACTGACCTGAATTGTCAGAACGGTATGGGCTCTGACCAAGGTCAATCCAAAATGAATTTTCCGATGATTCATCTTCTTCACTGAAAACCGGGCTCTTCATGACTTCTCCAACTGAAATGCTCTCCCCTTCTTCAAATATGGTGCTCGCCCCATCCCTGTCGGAGCTATTGTCTTGCTCCATTTCAGTCTCGAACACGTCCCTCACCTGAGAAGAAGTGTACACACCAGAAAAAGCAGGCAATTGTGACCCCTTGTTAGCTTCTTGCATTTGTTCTTCGCTTCCATCAATACCGAGGTCTTCCATCTCAGGAAACCCAATCAGACCATCCACGGAGTCTCCAAGATACTGCGGGAAGACGGGAACAATTCGCACCATTCCGGATTCCGTAAGCCCACATTGATTTTGCAGGCTTGCCATGACAGATTTCTTGATCAGTAGACAACCAAACCCAGTAGGATCAAAGCCAAACACTCTGTAAAACGAAGTGATAATAAAATCAGGTCGAAAGAGGGACAACCCAAGTGAATCCATGTCCTTCGGTCCCAAAGAACCGGCATCAAGCAAGACATGCCAATTGTTCTGCTGCGCCAATGCCATCCACTGATAAGAATACTTTGCTCCACTGACCCGAGACTGAACTGGAAACGCAAAAAGCCCGACCGCAGAATCCTTCTTCCTCCTCTTCTTGGTAGAGATCCGCTTTCTCAACTCGGTTGAGCATATCTTCAGCGTTGGCCATTTAAAAGAAGCACTGTAAACCTTTGCTCCTTTCTCTCTAGCACACTGAGCCATCCAATTAACAGACTGGCTCTCATGATCAAACATGGTTAACAACTTCTTGTTGGTCTGAAAGGGGTATGATTCTGCAAGCAATTTAAAAGCGGAACCTCGGCTAACAGTGAAAACAAGTCCATACTCGTTTTCGGGGATGTTCAAGTAATCCATAATCCTACTCTTTATATCATGTTCAACGGTGCCCCTCTCGGCACCACCATAAAGGGCATGATTGCTAAGGTTTGCAGATATCTCAGACAAGCTAAATGCACAAGACTCCCAATACTGAAGAGTCTGAAGGTAAGAGAACAAGCCGAAACCACAATAATCAAGACATACCTTACCGAACCCGTTGGATAGGTTCACATATTCATCTGATCTCAGCTGATCAACCTTCTCACAAGACTGGAACTTGGGGTACATGGTGAGGAACTTATTGAAGCACTCAATGAGATCAGGAATCACATCTTCGCTATCAAAAATGCGGTCGGCGGCAAGGGCAGTAGCGCGAAGAAACTCGCGCTGCGCATTGAGCCTAGCAAGAGATCTAGACCTGCTAAGATTCCCCTCTTCATTCTCCAAAGTCTCAGAATCCATGTCTTGAGATTTTACAAGAGACCCATCTTCAGATGCCTCCTCAAGAGCCTCTCTAAGCTTATTCTCCTGCAATTGCCGGAGAATCGAGAGCTTTCGCGGGCCGTCCTCGGACAACCCACAAGACCCTTCTGTCCTTCTCCCCTTCTTCTCCAAAATTAGGGAAGCACAGTGTGAAATGGGCTTCCATATTGAGAGATGCATGAATGAACCTCGGTTTTTTTCTGCTTGTTCAAACAGAGAAAAGCAACAACTTCTAAGCTACCCAACCAACCTCACCAGGCTTTAACCCCTTTTTTGCAGCAACCCCAACAAATTAAAGAAGATTCCAACAGAAAGCTGAGATGAGACTGAAATTCAAGTTCTGGGAGGGAAAATCACAGAAATTCAACCAAACATTCCCAACTTTATAACCTTTGGAGACATGGTTTCAAACATAAACAACTGAAAACCTGTACCAAACATAAAGAACAACACACAGTGTAAAAAAAAATGGACTTGAAAAGGAAGCCAAACAGTAGCAACTCATAAGATTCCAACACTAGTAGTACTAGTACCTGTACACAGCTTCACAGCCTCTCTTATCCCATTTTCAATCAAAGCTCCCAAAAAACAGCAAAACCAGAGAAACCCACCAAGGAATTGGCCTAAAAATGAAAACCCAGAAGAAATATAAGCTTCAAATCCGCATATTTGAACAGGACAAGCCCATTAAAGACCTGAAGACGATGTGTCCAGAGCTACAAACAAAACTCAGAATATATGCCCAGATCAAAACATATGGATATCAAACCAGACACCACAAACCCTTTAAAATTTAGGATCTTTTGCCATAAATGCGCTGCCAGTCCACAAGAACAGAACAGCTGCAGAGGAAGAAGCCCTAAAATCTGAAAACCCAAACAATGGAACCATAAAAATCTCTCCTTTTTGTTACTGTTCAGCCATTCAGCAACAATTACATCAAACCCATCAAAAAAATTGAACGAAACTCTATTTTAAGATTGTCAACTGGGTAGTGTAACTAGTGGACTACATAGTGAGAGTCCCGAGACTGTCAGATCAAGATCGGACGGTTAAGGCGCGCCGGGTAGTGTGCATTGTCAACTTTTGACACTAGATGGAATCCAATGCAGGAGTACTAGCTAGAGTAGTCATGGTCGTTGAATTGTTATTGGGTTGACTTTTTTTGGAGGGGTCTGTTTGGTTATCGTTGTAGTGTTGCGTATCTCCTGAGCTGTATTTACAAACCGTTCATCACTCACGACAAGAACCAACACATCGGACAGGCAGTCCATGAAAAACACATAATTTTACTGGTTTAGAAGACTTTGTGAAGATCAAGACAAAAGGACTGGACACGTGGCGGGCGTGGGACTCGGGGGTGGGGTGGTTTTGCAGTCTGAGTGGTACATTGGATTCGAAAAGCTATAGATCGATGAGATTGTGTTGTTGTGGAAATCGAGGAGCATCTGACGGAATACGTGTACTACTGTAAAAGAGTTGCTTTTTTAACTTTCTACAAAATCCAAAGTGAAGGTTTGATTGTATTGACCAAAGTTGTGTAAAGAAAAGCAGTCAAAATCAAAATATGGAATATTAGTATATTATTAGAGAGAGGGAGAGAGAGGAGACATGGTCCATAGACATGAAAGTGCGTATTTCGAGGAGTTCGTTCCCCCACCACCTCTACTTCTCTGTTGTTTTTGGTCGACAAGGGGTTTTCAGCTCACCCACCCAAAAAGAAAAAAAAAAAAAACACATTAAATTATTGACCCTCGTCGGCTCACTGTTCTAATGACTTTTTCTTCCACTTAGCATAGCAAAAAAACTAATGATTTAGTAGTATAATTTTCATGTTAATGAGGAAATGGTATACTGTAAGTATATTACAAATTACAAAGGAAGATCTACACTTATATTAATTATAGTTTTTGCTTGATTAGCACATATAACAATAATATGTATCAATCTAACACTTCTTACTAAAATGTATAATAAACTAACATATTTGATGTCACATCACTACTACGCAAACATAGAAGTAGTGCTCCACGCTCACGACTTCTATTTTTATTTTTTTATCAAACAAATTAAATAAACTTAATAAAATTTATTTATTTATTTTTATTTAATATGGAAGTCATGGCTTGCAGACACGAATTTTATATTTTTGTTTTTGTTTTTGTTTAAAAAAATGATTATTTATTTTATTTATCAAATAAATTTTAAAAAAATTATAAAATATGAAAGTCGTGGCTTGTAAACATGACTTTTATATTTTTGTGTTTTGTTTTTTATAATGAAATGATTATTTATTTTATTTATCAATAAATTTTAAAAAAATTAATAAAATATGGAAGTCGTGGCTTGCGCACACGACTTCCTTTTTTTAAATTATTATTTATTTTTATTCATCAAATATTTTTTAAAAAAATTAATAAAATATGGAAGTCATGGCTTGCGCACACGACTTTCATATTTTTTTTTAAACTTCAATAAAAAGAAAAAACTTTAAATTTTTTTTTCCAAAACACAACATGGAAGATCACGACTTTTATGTTTTTTTAGAACCGCAACTTTATTTTTTTATTTGTTTATATTTTTAATTCAATCAAATATAAAAGAAGATATTAAACAGAAAATCCTCCCAAACCTATTGATGTCTTGAGCGTGGAACATGATTTCGTTGCAAGCATAGCAGGACAATGATGTAGCTGGTGATGTGGCGTGAAATGCGTTAGTTGTTTATTTTTTTAATAGGTGTGTTACATTGGTTAATATTATTATTAAATGTATTAATCAAGCAAAAACTCCGATAGTAGTTGAAATGGTTACTAAATTAATTCACTTGTATGCTACGGGGCTCGTCGATGTAAGTGGTTAATTCGATATTTGAACCTAGGGGTGCACACGGATTGCACTAATCCGCAGATCCTGTCCAATCCAAACCAATTATCACTAATTAGATTAATTTTCTTATCCATTGGATTTGATTGGATTGAAAAATCACTAATCCGGCTGTACTGGATTGGATTACGGATCCTACATTAAAAAATTACGAATCCAATCTGATCTAGTCTGTAACGGCCCAGTCCGGCTCGCAAGGCACGCCAGCTGGCACCACTAGTCATAGGCAGAGGCGCACCCTCATTCACAGTGCTCCCACCTGTGGTCCAGCTCAAGTGGTACACAGTTCGTGAGTCTGGGGCATCTTAAGCTCCAGGACCCCAGTTCGAACCGTGGGGGCGAAAGACCACAACACATATACATATATGATCGTATGTATTTTAGTACCTTAAAGAGCATCAACTTAAACTATTAACTGTAAACTATAACATTTAAAAGACTACGCTTGTTCTTTAACTCTTTTGTTATGTTTTTTACCTTTTTTTGTAGGTTCCATATACGTGCATTTTTTTTGTGCTTTTGTGATGGTGTATAGTGAAGATTTGTGGATGGCATATTTGTTTATGTAGGAACTTACATTTTGAAGGTCATTGTGATGACAAGTTTATGGGAAATATGCTATATATAGATTTGTAAAGGATGGCATATTTGTTTATGTAGGAACTTACATTTTGAAGGTCATTGTGATGACAAGTTTATAGGAAATATGCTATATATAGATTTGTAAAATGTATGTTGTAAATTTGTTATTCATGAGATGTATAATTCTTGTGATTCATTTGATTAAGTCAAATTTCATGAATCTTTTGAGAGGAAAATGTCAATCCGTGGAGCTTGATCCAATCCGATCTGCATTTTGCAAATTAGATTGAGTTGGATTGATGAATTATTTGGACTGGATTGGATTGTATTTTTTCAATCCACAACAATTTAATTGGGTTACGGATTGACCCTAATTAGACTGAATCCAATCCGTGTGCACCTCTATTTGAACCTCCATTAATTTGTAGTTTTTAATCAACGAGATTAGTTTTACTTTAAGCATCCTTGACATTAAATAATTTAAATTGATTCCGGCCTCGTAAATTAATCTCAGAACGAGAGATTGGTTTTTGCCTTATTGTAGGGTAATCTATTTTTATGTACAGTATTTCAATGTGCTTGGGACTTCAACCCCTGTTAATGTGTTCTTCATATGACTGCTTTGGAGAGGGAGACGGGCCTCGACAAATTAAACTCACAAGATCGATGTTCTATATTGAGTTTTGTGATCTATTAATTCCCACTTAATGCCCATTAGTTTTGTAGTTGAGTGGTACATATTTTTTAAGTTTGGCTAAGTGCACCCCACCTTTTACTAAGTGCACCATACTTTGTGTGACACCCAAAATTTAAATTTCAATTTCTAAGTGCACCCCACATTTTTATCAAAATACATTTTCATCCGAATCGAAATACCTAACTTCAAAACTTTGGTAGAGACCTATATTAGGTTCAACGATATATAGTCGAGACTTATGCATTAGGTTCGGTGTTGTCCAATCGAACTTCTTTGGTGAGACTTAGTTGACAACTGTCGACTTAAATATTCAGTGGGTTTCGATCGACTCTCCAATTAAAGGTTCGGCAAGTTATGACCGACTTTCTAATAAGAGATTTGGACCTTCGAAGTTGAATCACTTTATGATACTTATAAATCACAAAGAAAAAAGTGTGTGAGGTACACTAATCACAGTGAGGATTACAATGATCATTTTATAGTAGAATTAACTTTTTTTAAGCCTGTACTTAATAAAATGAGAGGCACAATTAGGGGGAGTTCATTTTTCTTTTATCTTCTTGAATAGGTGATGCTTGCTTCTATCGTGGATTCATGCCACGGGAGACATGAGTCGTTATCGCCTGACTTAGTTTGTCCACTTTTGGATCCAAATCAAGCATCAATCATAAATTATTTTGAGTATTTATTAAATTAATCTTTAGTTTTCTGGGAGTGATTGTTTAAGAACTGCGAGCGATCCCCTGCCATGGGTAGTATTGATATTGTCCAAAATTAATGGTACGTGCTGACACACCTCTGTAATTTTTATACTACTATATATTGATTTCATTGCTGGGGCTGTGATATTTCATCTGTTCTCAAGATTAAACAAATTATTTCTCCACGATTTTACATGCCGGACATTGATATAATCCCACCACATACAGTATAGTAGTATATAAGTATTTTGTAATTAATAATCGTGAGTGGACTTCGTGAATATTGGAGTATTTAATATGTTGCAGGGGAGGATAATTTATTTTTCTTGACATTAATGTGACGAACCACATAATACTATTATAATACTCTTTAGTAGTGCTATTTAGACTCTTTTAGAGTCTGGACTCCTAAGAAGTTTTTGAAAATTTTTTATTTCAAAGTCATCCTCAAGCAATAAATAACTTTTAAACAACAACTTATAACTCTCATTGGATATTTGTACAAATTTAAAAAACTCTCGATGAGTCTAGACTCTAAGGGTCCAAACAAATTTTTTGAATACTCTTATGTCTTGTTTCATGAATCATATGATGTATAGATATACAAGTTAATGCATGTGGGCATGGCTTTGAAAAAAAAATGATGTGGGTAAATAAATGTACATTCCAAGTTCCAATACTCCATCAAAAGAAAAAAAAAATGTATGGTCCAACCTAATTAAAACTTCGAATAGGGCTATTTAGACTTAGAGTCTGAACTTTTGTGGGGTTTTTGAAGTTTTTTTATTTCAAAATCATCATCAAGCAATAAATGACTTCAAAAAAATAATTTGTAAAAGTCCTTTGATATTTGTAAAAAATTCTAAAACCCCCCTAAGAGTCAGGACTCTAAAAGTCCAAACAGATTTTTTGTAAAACTTCAGCTTGAGGGGCTGCAGGTATATATGAATCAATGTACTTGATTTTGTGTTTGGTCCTGTATTGAACCATTAATGATTAATGAAATTTCTATTTTTCTTAAAAAAAACAACAAAGCATTGACTAACTAGCTACTAGTATTTTTATTTGTTTTAAAAAACGTATTTTTAAAATATTTTACTAAAGTTATTATACACACATCAGTACTTAATTGTACATGATAACTAATCCACACAAGCAAAGTACATGATCAATTAATGATCAATTAATGTTGTCGTGCAAAATGAGTTAGAATTAATTTGTGTAAGATGCAAGCAACAAACATATAATTACAAATGCATGCAGCTATTTTTACATCAAAATATGACTACAAGTGCAAGCAGAGATCAGCTGTTCTCATCACTGCTAATTAGTCGAAATAATTTGTGTTAAGGCAGCAGGGCTTAGAAGGCTAGCTAGATAGCTGTCCTTGAAGAGAGTGGCACGCGCATGCATGCAAGGTGATTACTGATCAGTAAAGTTGATAAATATGTAACGCTTTTATGCACTCAGCTTTCACGTAGGTGGGATTGAAAGTTATATAAGATTCTTATTAACAAATCCATTCATTTGGAGGCAATGAGTGATTGGCGGGTTCCTTTTAGAATCGTGCCAACTTTGGGTGCTTTTCCTTTGCTTTCCACTTTGTCTACGTACAGCATCTGTCCACTTCATTAAGATCTAATTTTGGAGAAGGCTTAGCAAATATATAGTGGGGGCAGTGACCCAGCCTTCCCTTCTTTTCATTATTGCTTAAATAAAACTAATAAATGCATGTATAGCTAGTGTTTTAATCTTTCACCAAATTAAGCACCTCATCTAATCTAATGATTCTAATTACGTACATTGCACCCACTCTGCAAATAAATATACCTCAAAAAATTAGAAGATTACAATATAAGACCTCGAACAATCAGTAGGTCCTAACAACTAGACCAATGCAATGATTGGTTTTTTTTCTTTTTCTGTCTTTAAACTACTGATATCTAGACTACCTGACTACTCCGAGCTTGCCCCAAGACGCGACACCAGTTAAGCAATGATTGGTCTTTTGGTAGACTTCAAAGTAACACACTACAACATTGCATGCCCTGGCATGCGGGCTCATGGGCTGCGTGACCATGACGAGTTATAGGAAATAGGCCCATGGGCCGGTCCTGGTTTTCGGGCTCGAAGCCCATCATTGCATGTACCACTAAACCAAACCTGGACAAGTATTTATTGATCCTCGTTTTACTTGACCAATACCCAATTCGGGATAATTGAAAAAGACAAAAATGATACGTTAATAGCGGATAAGTTAACAAAAAAGCGAATGTAAATATCTGGCGGGCGCACCAGATATTTGCTTTGCTTTGCGCCCACCGTTTCCCGCTCGGGACGCCGCTTTCTTACGCCCCTCTTCACTAACGTGCGCTCGTAGTGCACCCGCACCTTATCCTTAACCTTAGTCAACCTTTCTCCACACATCGACGGAGCAGATCGCTCGATCACGGCGCACGTTAGATATTTTCCGTTCTTATCCGTTCATTGATTCAGTCCAACAATACTATACTATTTTTAGTCTATGTTTTTGTTTTTCTTTTGGTTTCCATTGAAGAAGAAAAGATAAACTTATGAAGCAAAGCTTGCTTTCTCCGAGAGAGATGCTGCGATCGATCACAACGCTTCCTTCATCTTCTTCGCTGTTCTTGGAGACCGTGGATGGTCCTCGATCCAGGTCTTCTTGGAGAGCAGCTTCGTCGACGATCTGTTGTTCTTCGTCTTCTTCGAGGAATCACGGCCAGATCCCGAAGCTTGAGCCGTTCAGTCGAAGCAAGGCCGATCGGTGGCTCAGAGAGCCTTCTCTGATCGAAAAGACCGAGAACGATATTTCAGGTCACCAGATCCGACTCGTTTTCGTTCTTGTTTTCAATTTCGATATCCAATTAGGTCTAAATCTGGTTTTCTTGATTGTTAGATTACTGCTTGGCGCTGGAAGGAGACGATTGTTACTACTGCTGGAGATCCTACTTCGAACTCAAAAACCTAGAAGTAAGTTCATCATCATCGTTATTGATCTAGTCAATTGATCACTTAATCGACAAATTCTTCATCATCTGAACGAAAGCCCCTAACTGATTGATTGTATCCGATCCGTTGAATTGGTTGGTGATCAGCGAACGTGTCAGAAGGAGGACGTGGAGAGGCTGATTCTGGAGTCGGGTGGGATGAGGTCTCTGATGAGTTGCATCCACCGGATGTCGGAGATGCTGGAGAGGACGAAGAGGGAGGCGGAGCTGCAGAAGCCGATGGAGGATGAGGAGGAGGAGAAGGAGAAGCCGTTTCCGAAGCCGGATGGACTGCCGAAAAGTGCGGAAGAGATTGAAGAGGAAGAGAAGGCGAGAATGGCGGATTCGGCGTACACGAGGCTGCTGAGAGCGAAGGGGAGGTTCCCTGCCTGGTATTCTCCTCTCCCGGACCACGAAACCGATTGATTCATTCATCTCTTCAACTAGTATTATATAGTTGTTGGTATTGGATTAGTAAATGTGAATACTAGTTTCAAGTTCAACTTTCAACTCTCTCTCCTTGGTTCTAAAATCATGTGAATAGTAGTATTAAAACTGCTGTAAATTATTTTGGGTGGTGACTGGCCAGTATATTCTTCTGGTGACTGGTGCTAAAATCATGTGACTAGTAGTAATAAAACTTTAGTTGGATTGTTTGGGAGCTGGGCACTTCTACTAATTTGGGATTGAGGCTTTGTTTTTGTTGGATTCACTGAACAATTTAGGGCTGCTCATCTAGTATTCGAGATATAGACTATAAATGGGTACTCTTCTTAATCATCTTCTGATTATTTCGGTTATGGAGGAGGCAAAGTTGTTTTTTAAGCGATCAAGGCATAGTGCACACATTGTATACTGGGCAGCTTTTGGGGCTGCGTCTCTCCCCTTCCACCCCCCTCTCTCCCACTTTTTTTTTTTTGGCAGATGATGCAGTATTATTCGGGGAAGCAACGATTCAAGAAGTACACGTGATAAAGCATGTCTTGTTCGCATATTGCAGAGCCTCCGGACAATTGATCAATCAAGGAAAGAGTCGCATTTTCTTTGGCCACCGCGTGAGCCCCCATGCGAGGTAGATCATTTGTAGCATCATGCAAATTCAGGAAAAAGAAAACTTTGGCAAATACCTCGGGTCCCTAATCGACTTTGGTGCATCCAAACGGGTATTGAGCAGTGGGTTAGAAGAGACCATCCATGGGAAGATTGACGGTTGGGCTGAGAAGAAGTTATCTCAAGCTGGGAAAGCTATACTTATCAACTCGGTGGCCCTTGCCACCCCCATATACTTTTTGTCCTGCTTTAAGGCAAACAAGTATGTTTGCAAAAAGATTCACACCTCTCTGGCAACATATTGGTGGCAGAATGACAAGAAGGGACAAAATTGGTGTTCTTGGGATAAGAAGTTAGCTAAACAAAAAGATGAAGGGGGCCTTGGTTTCAAAAATTTGGAACGCAAGAATTGGGCATTGCTTGTGAAGCAGTTCTGGAGAATTCTCACCAATCCTCGCTCTCTACTAGCTCGATGTCTTTCTGCAAAGTACAACCGCGGCACTACCTTACTGGAAGCCATGCTGGGTCGAAGACCTCCTTGGGGATGGAGGAGCCTTCTTGAGGGCAGAACTTTGCTTATCAAAGGAATGCTGGAACAACCCCTAATTTTAATTAGGGAATGTTCGGCTTGAAACCCTAGTTAAGTCCCGGTAAATCAGATCAGACCTAATTAGAGCCAACAACTTTATCACATTTCCTGACAATAACCTGTATATCTTGATTTAAATAAACAACATAAAACAAACACAGCGAAAAATTTTAAACTTTTTCGATAAAACACAAGTTATACAATACTGACATGAACATCGGTATTGAGCTTGTATTCTCACCTCAATTATTACAAATTATAGAGCAAAACAATTTATATACATAACAAAAAACTCATTGTATCATAGAGAAGATACTAAACCCCTGGTCTTCTCCTTTCCTGAGTTTCAAGTCTTAGCGTACATCCATACCTGGAAATGTTAAGGTGGGTGAGTTCCTACTTGCTCAGTAAATGACTCTAATACCAACCATCAACTATCAATTAATATCAAGGCAATGTATAACAACATGAATAAAATGCATATCTACTGGAACATATGAATCAATATGAACAATATATATAACAGATGCAAGTTCCTTGGTTCATTGCAATGTACCCGTGATTTGTATTTCAAATATTCGTATTTGCATTGAGTTGCCCACTCACATATTCAAGAACCAATCACTGGACATCTAATCAATTCTTGACAATGTGCTGCCAACTCATAAAACATAGAGTCGCACTCCTTTATCATCACTAAACCAATCACTGCTCATCTGATTGGTTTATGATTGATGAGCTGCTAAACTCAACTGGAAAGCATTGTTTGGGATAATTTCCAAGTCACTGGGGGCGCGGTGATGGTTAGCAACTCCACCACAGTTTCAAACCTCAGGCCGATCCGTCCCGTCAAACCTCTTTCCGAATCCATTTTTCATTTCAAAACATTTTTGTAAAACCAAAGTCAAATTACGGTACATTGCTCTATTCCCAGTCCAGTATACTACATGCTCTAGTAATACTATTTTACATTGCATAATTGATAAAAGCTACGAGTCCCACTTACCTGTCCTGAGCTTTCTATGTTTTACCGACTTTTACGACTTCCCGGAGTCCTCAAACCTTTCCACATCGGTTCATTACCTAAAATAAACCAATTTTTGTCAACTTAAGTCCCATATTCATTTACTAATACTTCTAAACTAGTCCCATTCGAATCCGAAATCTCGAGATCTAGTTTTAACATATTATGACCATTTCACGCTTTTCAAGGTAAAAACCCCAGTATAAAGTCTCCTTCGACTTTCAAATTTCTCATTTTCCATAGAAATCCCTCAATTTCTATTTGTTTGGTCAAAATACTATTTTTTCCATATTTTTCCCAACTTTTTCTTGATTTTTTTTCTTTTTCTTTTTTTTTTTTATATTTATTTGCTTGGTTTAGGTCTGAACCGGGCCGAACCGGGTTCGGCTCGGTAGCACCTTCTTCTCCACGAGAGCTTTGTTCTCTTTTTTTTTTTTCCTTTTGGTTTCTTCTTCGATTGGGGTTGGCTCCTAACCCCAACCTCAACTTGATCTGGCAAGGGAGACAACTCCCTTGCCGTCTCCAACCTCGTATCTATTTCAATTCTCGGCCCGAGCTCATCACCACATTGTACCAACTTGAACAACAACTATAAAAACTACACATGCTTACCTTGCTTCAATGTTCTCGAGCTCTCGAGCTCTCTCCTTCACCTTTTCCTCGTCGCGGCCTCCGTCTCTATTTCTCGATCACTTTCTCTCTCTCTCTCTCTCTCTCTCTCTCTCTCTCTTTTCTCTCATTTCTCGATTTAACGAGGGGAGAAGTCGATTTAACTTGTGAAATGACCAAAATGCCCCTCTCATTTTATCTCTTCTATTACAACTTCCATACCCTTAATGGTAGTTTTACATTTTCTGATTTTTATTATATATATATATATATATATATATATATATATATTTATCGATATATTGCACCTTAAATTTCGATAAGCACGCCAACGAGAATTCTCAGACGTGCACACCACTGTACGTTCTCGCGTATCACTCAGCATCCCAACAATTCACCATTATTTATTTATTTTCCATTTTAATATATATTTATATATATCCATAATATATATAAATATATATATCTATGCCTATAATTACGCCTATAATTACGTAATTTCTACTGCAGAGCACACTCGAGTGTCAACGCTATCCCATGTCTTATGTGTGTCCACATAACCCACACATGATATTAGGCATTCTCTCATTGGTCCGATTATTCACATATACATACTAGTACACACCAAACAAACACAATACATCACACAATTTCCACGCACACGTTAATCGAAACAAATCGGGCTTAATCACGAGCTTAACTCGGATTAATTTGGATTTGAATTACTGTTAATCACGTGCTTAAAGTAATGGGTCGTTACAAATGCAATGGCGAGTAGGAGACGGGAAGTACATATCCATCAGAAATGACCCTTGGCTTCCAAGGCCTACTACTTTCAAGCCCTTTATTGTCAAACCTGGCTGTCCGCTTGTGTTAGTGATCTCATCGACCAACATTCTTGTGATTGGAACCATATAATATTACAACGCTTCTTTGAGCCTGAAGATGTGAGTGATCAAATCAATCCCTCGATCTACAAAGGAGTGCAGGACCAGACCGTCCCATATGACACTTCACTAAAATCGGTTCCTACTCAGTCAGGTCAGGGTATAAGGTTGCAACTGCAGAATACATGGCAAGCCAACCTAGCAGCACTGCAAGATCGTCATCTCAGGAAATCCAAAAAGATAAAGCCCAGTGTGCTTCACTGTGGAAACTCAATTGCCTAACTAAGCTTAAATTCTTTTTGTGGATATGCTTCCAGGACCTCGTGCCCACCAACAAGTTTAGAATACAAAGACATCTTACAGTTAATGTCGTGTGTCCTCTATGTACCGATGATGAAGAGTCTGTTTCCCATATGCTGCTCGCTTGTCCTCATGCTCACCAGTTTTGAATGGGAAGCCCTTTTGGTATTGACACCAGGCGTACACTGAACTCTTCACTGAGTGATTTCTTGGAGTTCTTTTTTGGACACTTAGGAGCTGATGGAGATGCGAAGGATAGATGGACGTAGATGATACATGGTATGTGGTATATATGGAAAAGATGGAACAAATGGATCTTCGAGGGTGTTTTGGAGCATCTATCAGACACAATTAGGAAGACCACCAATTGATGCAATGAACGGTGGATAGCCTATCAGCCCCTGCAACCACCACATCCTGATATCAACCTGAATATTGCGCAAACTCTCTTTACTGATACCATACTGTGTGGTGATGTAGCTAGGGACCTAGAATCTGGGAGAACTGGGGTGGGCTGGTTCTTGAGGAATTCTGAAGGGCTCATCCAACTTGCTGACAGTTAGTTCCTAGAGTTTTCAGCGGACGTAGAGTGGGCTGAACTCCTTGCACTCAAGCATGCCATTACTAATATATTAGGACATGTCCAAAATGTCTCCATATTCTTCGACTCCAGGAACGCAATCAACCTCATTCATGGACCTGTTGAGGCTAGTGACCATAGTTTGTTGGCACTTGATATTCGAGAAAAGGCGGCTCAACCATGAATTTTACCATGTTCCAAGAGCATATAATACTGTAGCCCATGTATTGGCCCAACGAGGCCTCGCTTCCCAATCTTCCACAGCGTGGAATGATTCTATGCCTATGTACATTGGTACATCTGTAATTAAGTTATTTGATTAATAGAAACATTTGACAAAAAAAAGGTATAGTGCACACTACACAGTGTAGTGTACTGACCTATTGTGTTTGATGGTGTACACAACTGTTTGTTTTTTTTTTTTTTTTTTTTTTTGGAAAATGCTAGGGTGATCCACAATGCGCACGCCCTATGGACACATCAGTGCATGCCCATTGGGTTAGATGCACATAGATTTAGATTTTAGTGTGCACACGCATTGATGCAAAAATCAATGGATAGGGCGTGTCAATTGTGAGTCAAACTTAGTATTTTTTTTTTGGAGGATGATAATCTAACATACTTGGGGCGCACACTTTGTTTTTTAGTCATTTATTACTCTTTTTTGTTTCTCCATGTGTACACCCCACATCTTACAAAACACTATAAATGGTTAAAAAACAAAGTGTGCGCTCCAAGTGCGTTAGATTATCATTTTCCTTTTTTTCTTATTTCCATAATTTTTTTACACTTGGAGAGCATGCCATGAACGAGCATAGTACACTTGGAGCAGCTCTCAACGTTAGTGTTTTGATTTTTACAAACTTGAGTCATTAGTTAAGGGACAACAATCTCACTTCCGCAACAACCAATTGATTTTTTTTTGGTTCCTAACATGGTGTATGGAGCTAACTACATCAACTAATCTACGTTTGGACATTGTGAGGCCTTATAAGGGAGCAACCTTCCGAACTCATTTTTTTTCATTTATGAGACTTGAACTCGAAACCTTGCTTAAGGAGATCAAGTCCCTTTACCTCTTGAGTCAGTCGATTTTCGTAGACAATTGGTTTTTTTTTTTTTTTTTATCTAAACCATTCGATGTCTAAACTATTTGATTAGTTCAGGTTTGCTTCGAGTCGCGTACCATACAGGTGGGGGAGCTCCTGATGTTGTGGATGTTGTGTTTCCATTTTAAGACTTTTTTGTGTCTAAACCATTTGATATTTATATTATCCGACTGCTCACCACAAAAGTGGGGGAGCTCTTAAAGGTTAGGTTCTCGTGTCCCCACCTTCTATTACTGTGTTACGACCTTCACATTACTGGGCTTGGGCCTTAGATCTGAAATTAAATGTTGAATAAAAAGCTTTTGCCTTTTATGTGGCTTAGTACAAAAAGCCCATGGGGGCTAACTTGAGCTGTTTGTCGTAAGTTTCCCCATGCGAGAATATTGTGGGTTCATCACTCGATGCGACCTATTCCTTCAACAGTCTGAATGAATACTTCTTCTACACAGATGCTGTGCGCGACCCCACAAAGGGAGGACTGCGGAGTAGGATGGATTCTCATGCATAATGACAAACCAATTTTGGCAGGATCATATTTCCTGGGACCTTCATCTATAGAAGTTGTTGAAGCTTATGCAATCCTTAATGAAGTGACACACTGCACGTTTATTGAGAGCAACCTGAGAGTAAGATCGGATGCTAAAACGGTTATCAATGCGCTCAAGAATCCATCAGAATGATCTTTTGATTTAGAATTAATATGTACTGATATACTCCAGATACATGCTAATCGCAGCTCCATAGACTTTGATTATGTTCGGAGAGATTGTAATGTGGTAGCCCACAATCTAGCTAAGAGAGCAATTCTCAATTGCAGAGTTGTACATGGTTTGAGCCCATACCTCAATGGGTCTTTTCTCACATGTCAATATAAAAATTTCGAGGCTTGTTCAAAGTAGTCAAATCTATAGTCCGGACATATATGGCGTAAGACCAAAAAAAATATAAAAATGGGTTAGTTGCATGAAAAAACGTGACGTTGAGAAACAAAAATATCTGTTAAAGGCGGTGAAGTAAATACATACTCTCTTTCACAACGAAAATACAGAGGGCCAATGCACAGGTAGGAAGTTGACATGAAGCATTTGTCATTCTCGCCGTTCTGGGGAAAAGGAAAATATAAATGAAAATCTTGGACTCATATGTTGTGTCAGAGATTCATAGCCTATATACATGTTTTGGTTGAGGAAGGGGGAGAGAGCACTCTTTTTTTTTCCTACATCTCAACTTCCTAAACACAAATCTCAACTAAGCACACAACTATTAAGTTTTATTTCCAAGAAGTGAACTTTCTAACAGGAAAGGAAAACCAAAGGAAGCCTTGAGACCAACAACTGATTGGTTTGAGTGACAAAGAATTTGTTCTCTTTTAAGTGTGGTTTAATTTCAAGTCTCAAAAATGATAAAAACTGAATTGAGAGGGTCGGCTCCACAATGAGCCTCGACTGTGTTTAAATGTAAATTAGTATGTGCGGTTGTAGAAAAAAAAAAAAAAAAAAAAAAAAAAAAAAAAAAAAAAAAAACTTGCATGTAGTGATATATGAGCACTAGATTTCATCATCAACTGTGTTAAGACCGAGCTGAATAAAAACATCTGATCCATGTAATCCACAAATTTGAGATTAGAACTTGTTATTGATGGTGTCTGAACTTAGACACCATGTACTTACTACCAGTTACTATCACAAGACATAAACGACTAAAAGCCTAAAACTCTCCAAAAGTAATAACACCATTGATTCCAAGGTACATACTGTTGCGATGTGTAGATCGAAAAGTTTAGTTCCATATTGGTTATCTATAGTTTCTTGAAGAAGTTCATAAAAGTGAATGTTTCATCTCATAGTACCGAAGTCTTTTGAAGTAAAACCTCACACCTAATGTTAAGGTGGTTAAGTTAGGAATAACATCGGTACTAGTGAAGATCCACATATGCATGGATAACAAGCATATTTGTTGTGTGCTCGTCTTAGATAGATTTTGGTCTAAGGTGAAGATTGTTGAAATGTGTGAACTGAAAAATTTAGTTCTACATTAATTATCTATAGCATATCGAAGAAGATCATAGGTGGGCTCATTTCATATTACCACCGATGCCTTTTGGAGCGAAAATCCACCCAACACATGCCCAGTTATTGCATCAGATTCCGTATGATGAATTTCCAAAAGTGCTATTGAAATCAAAACAAAATAAATGACGGACACGGGACACTGCCCAAATCCTTCATCCCCCATCTCTACATTACCAACAGTATCTCCACCCAGACGTCCTTTCACAACAAACGACAAATAACAGTCCTACACATTTCCCGTACTGTCGTGTAGTCCTGAGCATCCAAGTAATTAAGCTAGTCATTCTCGTCCCTCACACCATCACTTGTCCAACTCCAACTTCACAGCACTAAAAGGACCATCATTTCTGCAATGACAGTTGCTCTAATTAGTGACCAAATCCCCATCTCTACTATTGGGATCACTCTGTGTCTTGGCTTCTTATTGCTGCTCCTTTTCAAGATGATGTTCAAAATGAGTTCACCCACCACTCCCTCAACCCCCCCACCTGGTAATAATTTAACCAAAAACAGATGAATTGATTGAGTTCTCTTTCAGGGTTTTAAAGGGGTTTATCATTTATATATGTGTGGTTGTTTTGTGGGTTTTATGGGTTTTGTAGTTGTTCCTGGCCTGCCCTTGTTGGGGAATCTCCTTCAACTCAAAGACAAGAAACCCCACCAAACGTTCACAAAGTGGGCGGAGATTTATGGTCCCATTTACAAGATCAAGACTGGAGCGTCCTCTGTTGTGGTCCTCAACTCCACTGATGTGGTCAAAGAGGTTTCAATTCTCTCTTCACTCTTCACAACCATCTCTGTCAAGTTTTTTTTCTTGGGTCGTTGTCTGTGTTATTTGTGACTTGGGTTTTGTGTGAGTGTGATCAAATACCATGGTGTTGTCTATGTTGAAGGGGGTCAATGTTTTTTGTGACATTATTTTAACAAAATCCATTGATTTAAGCCTTCTCTTAACTGGGAATTGTTGGTTCATTTCTTGAATAGGGTACTAATCTAACTATTTAAATTTGTTCACTTTGTCTATGAATTGAAGTTTTAGCTTGAAAAGATTAAATTTTGTTATTGCTAATTTGCGGCGCTGTTCTATCATCTCCTTGTTTTTTTTTTTTTTTTGATAGGAACAAGACTTTATTCAATATTAGCCAAAATTGTTTATTGAATTTGATAGTAAATGAAGTTCGAAAACCAAATTTCACACTTGTATACTACTGTTTTTGTAGTATTTCCATTTGTTGGAGGAGGTAAACTTGTGTGGTGATTGATGAAGGGATGCCCCAAGATGTTTCGTTTTTAATAAAACTAGATTGAAGATTGATATGCTCTGCTTGTATTAGGAGTGCTTTCTCTGCGTCCAACAATTCTCTAAGGTTCTAAAGAAAAGAAAAAGGAGTCTAGTACACATTCACATATGAAAAGGATTAGACTGATGACCCGAACCATGAAAATCTGTTTGATATGTACCAGGCATTGCCTCACATGATTGGTATTTTATAGAACACTAGAGCCATTAAGAAGTCAGGAAGTCGTCGACGCACCTTGTAATATTTTAGTTATGTGCAGTGTTCTTTATAAATTGTATAGCTTCCCATTGAATTCTTTTTTTATAAAAGGTTCTCGTTTATTTGTGGCAGCATATATGTAGACCAGTGGTAGAATATTGATGCTTTCTACTCTCTATCTGATTCTGGATATATATGCAGGCTATGGTAACTAAATACTCATCCATCTCAACAAGGAAGCTTTCAAATGCTTTGAAGATACTTACGAACGATAAGTGTATGGTTGCAACCAGTGACTACAACGAGTTTCACAAGACCGTAAAACGGTATATTCTCACAAGTCTCCTTGGACCCAATGCACAGGTTAAGTAGCATGATGGCTCTCTTTTTTTTTTTTGCCAGAAGCAGTAATAAGTTGGATTAGATAGAACATAGAAGTACTTCTCTTTTTCAGAATCTCAATCCATCGATCTTTGGAATTATATATTTACATAGTGATTTGTTGGACAAATTCCAGAAGCGGCTCCGCGGTCAGAGAGACAACATGGTTGAGGATGTAATGCGTGAATTGCACTCACATGTCAAGAGTGCTCCTCTTCAAGCTGTTAACCTTAGACATATCTTTGAGTCTGAACTTTTTGGGTTTTCTATGAAACAAGTAAGTAATTTGGTTGGCACTTATTTGGTGTTCTGCAAGTTCTTTTTTTCTACTGTAAATTGCTGATAGACTTACTCGGACATATTTGGTTTATTAGGCACTGGGTAAGGATGTGGATTCGTGCATTTATGTCAAGGAGCTTGGAGTTAACTTGTCAAGAAGTGAGATATTTAATGTGTTAGTGCTTGATCCAATGAAGGGCGCAATTGAGGTTGATTGGAGGGATTTTTTCCCTTATTTGAAATGGGTTCCAAATAAGGGCATAGAAATGAAGATCAATTCAATGAGTTTTCGTCGAAAGGCAGTGATGAGAGCTCTCATCAACGAGCAAAAGAATCATCTATCTTCCGGAGAGGAGGTACATATTTTACCCTTTAATCATCATACAGGCTTTCATTTTTTAAGTGCTATAATCTTGTTTTGACATCAAATGCTCGGATTAGAAACTAAACTGTTACCTAGACTACCTGTTAACGGAAGCAAAAGAGCTCACGGAGGATGAAGTAATTATGTTGGTATGGGAGACAATTATTGAAAGCTCGGATACAACTCTGGTTGCAACTGAATGGGCGATGTATGAACTTGCAAAAAATCCAAAAATCCAGGTGATTTTCTTTCAAATGTTTCCTTTTTTTTTTTTTTTTTTTTTTTCTCAATTGGTTAACTTGCTCTGGCGACTTACTCATTCCATTTTCATTTATAATCAGGATCGCCTTTTTGAAGAAATTCAATCTGTCTGTGGGTCTAGCAAGATCACTGAAGAAAAACTGTCACAACTGCCATACTTGAATGCTGTTTTTCATGAGACTCTCAGAAGGCACTCTCCTATCCCGCTGATCCCTCCACGGTATGTACATGAAGATACCGAACTAGGAGGGTACCACATCCGCGCCGGAACTGAGGTGAACAATCATTCCCTCTCTCTAACACCTTAATCTGGTCAAGGCATTTACCCGATTTGGTCTAACATCTTGTACTTCCACAGCTTTTCATCAACCTTTATGGATGCAACATGGATGAAAAACAATGGGAGGACCCTGAGGAGTGGAAGCCTGAAAGATTTCTGGATAGCAAGTATGACCAAATGGACCTCTACAAGACAATGGCCTTCGGAGGGGGGAAGAGAGTGTGCGCTGGATCCCTGCAGGCACTGAATATTTCTTGCATTAGTATCGCTAGATTCGTGCAGGACTTCAACTGGAGATTGAAAGAAGGGCAAGCAGAGGATGTCAATACCGTTGCGCTTACTAATACGAAACTTCATCCAATGCTTGCAGTCATAACACCTAGAGGTTGATGACAGAACTCAGCTATATGCTTTTCATCTGCGTTATAGTTACTTGGTATGCAGTTAATACATTATAGCCTTCAAAGAGAGAGTAAAAAGAACTTTGGGTGAACTAAGCAATTGTTGGTTGAGTTGGAATAAATGTTGTTTCAAAAGTTTTCTTCCAATCTCCTTTGTCCTTAATTGTTCTAGTTGAATCACATAGAGCTTACTCAAGTAATGCACTAAAACTGAAATGTGTAATTACTTCCCAAGTTGCTTGGTGGTTTGGCAAATCAACCTAATTTGATGATTCCAATGTTGCTTCTTCTACCTTGAAAAGCATTAATTAGTTCTGTTATCCAATCAAAGTTTTGAACCTAAATTGAAGCTTAAAAAGATTCAATCTGGGAATTGAGTATCCATAGAGGGGTTGAGAAAATTCGAGAATTCGCGCTTGTGGAGTATCCAACACTTAGAGCAACCACTTTTTTCAGGTTTGATAAAACTGGGTACAAGTATTGACCCTTTTGTGCTAAACTTGCTTACATAACAAGCAAGAGTCCCAAGTCATTGGCACGTTGAGCAGTTGCAGTAATGTTGATGACCTACCCAGTAGAAATCCATGTGTGTCATCTTCTCTCTTACCCTTTTTTTTACAAAAGAGGTCAAACCAAGAATTCAACTCCTACAATAAAACCCAACCCGTCAAGTTTCTTTTGCAAAAACAAATGGGACTCATTATAAGCACCTCAGTAAGCCATGTCCTAGCTATGTTTATATAACAATTATTTTCTCTCATTAGGCATATAATTGGTGTGAGGGACAATGTTGAGGAAAGCATGTATTGTGAATTTGGTTTTGTTTTACTGCACTTGCTTGTTCTCTGTCAGTAGAGGTGATGGAAGTTTGGGGGCTTCTTTCATCTTTGGAGACTCCCTTGTGGATGCTGGAAACAACAATTACCTACCAACTTTGTCGAAGGCGAATATCAGACCAAATGGCATAGATTTCTCGGCATCAGGCGGAACTCCTACCGGACGATTTACCAATGGAAGAACCATCGGAGACATTGTAGGTATGGTTTCAACTATGCTCTATGTTTATAAATACATGCTTAAGATAATATGTGTAGATTCGCCGAAAAGGCTTAAACAATTCATGTGTAATTTTTGTTCAGGGGAACAACTCGGCCAGTTTAACTATGCATTGCCATTCTTATCACCAAATTGCACTGGCAAAGTTATACTAAATGGAGTGAATTATGCATCGGGAGGGGGAGGGATCATGAACGCGACCGGGAGAATATTTGTAAGACCTCGAATTATATCTCTAGGAGTCCCTATTTGCCATTACAAATTCAAGTTTACTTTATCTATCCATCTACCATTAATAATGCTCAATTGCAGGTTAATAGGCTTTCGATGGACATTCAAATCGATTATTTCAACATTACCAGGAAGCAGTTGGATGGTCTGTTGGGGGCAGGAAAAGCAAGAGATTATCTAATGAAGAGGTCCATCTTCTCGATCACTGTTGGCGCGAATGACTTCCTCAACAATTATCTTCTTCCAGTGCTCTCCATAGGAGAAAGGATATCAGAGAATCCGGATACCTTCATCGACAGCCTCATCACCCACCTAAGAGGCCAACTAACTGTAAGTAAAGTCGGTTAATTGAAGAACAAAACAGCAATTAGTCATAACCTTTTTAGTCTTGCCGTGATGGTGATTAACAAAATTTAATGGCACAGAGACTATACCAACTGGATGCTCGAAAATTCGTCGTAGGGAATGTCGGTCCTATAGGATGCATTCCATATCAGAAAACTATCAATCAACTGAATGCAAACCAGTGTGTGGATCTTCCAAACAAACTAGCTCTTCAATACAATGGCCGTTTAAGGGATCTGCTTGCTGAATTGAACCAAAATCTCCCTGGATCAACGTTTGTCCTGGCGAATGTGTATGATCTAGTGATGGACCTCATCACGAATTATGCGAAATATGGTATGTAAGTCCTTTCTAAGCAAATTGAGGATCTCATATATACATTGGGAATGTAATGGCTATATATATGTTCAAATTTATATGTTATGTATGCAGGATTTAAGACATCAAGTAAAGCCTGCTGTGGCAATGGAGGTCAGTTCCAGGGGATAATTCCATGTGGACCAACTTCAAGCATGTGTGATGAGCGAACCAAGTATGTATTTTGGGATCCTTATCATCCAAGCGAGGCGGCGAATTTGGTGATCGCTAAGCAACTTATTGACGGAGACACTAAGCACATATCTCCTATCAATCTTCGGCAACTTAGAGATATCTGATTTAATTTACTTCTTGTCAAGCTTGTTGAAACTATATATGCATAATGCATGTGTTCTCCCATAATACCTCCCTCTCCATGAGTTGCTTCTATGTTGTCCAAAATTCCCAAGTGATCGATCAATGCTGAAAGTCATTTACATGCACTGCAACTTATTGTTTACTATTTGTAAAGATGTAGTTTACATTCTTGGCTTTGTAGTGGCAAAAATAATCCAACTGTTTTCATAATCAAGAGAAATAAGGAGCTCAAAAATTGTCAAGCTAACTAGACTTTAAAGTTGTGGTTAAAATCAGTTAGAGGGAACGGCTCTTTTTTTTTTTTTTCCTCTGATGAAAACAAGACTTTATTTATAATAGCCCAATTAACAACAATGTGACACAACCTCTCAGCTGAGATGGTAAAGACATTACTTGCTAAAAAGGTAAGACCTCGGGAGATCGTGGTTCGATTCCCACTTAAGTCAAAAAAAAAACAATGTGACAAAAAACAATATGTTTCCCTAAACAAAATTGAAAAAAAAAACCTACTAGTGTAATAGCTAAGGAGAAAAACTTGCCGTCCCTATATATGACGAGTATATACTCTCCTCCACTAGTATACGAAGCCAATGATGCAAACTTGATGTACCATGATGCCATATTTGCACCAAATCAACAACGTTGCACTCGTACTTATACAACATGAAGTTAAAAGCTAAAATTGAAAAACAAAATTACATACATAACTCAAATGGGCAAATTTTTCACTATACGTGTATTGGCCACCACTGGCCATCACAGAGGCTATGTTGATGTTGTTGTATTAATCATCATGGATTTTTTTTTTCTTGTCAAGTATCACAAAATTAACATAAGGTTGGTAGATTGAAAATTATATTAGTGCTGTAAGAGAGCGTCGATTGCCCCCTTGGTTTTGCCCTGTAGTTCAACCTGTTTTTTTTTATGAGGTAAACTATTATTTTCCATTGAAAAATGCTAGAATGATACCTCAAAGTTACACTCAAAGTCACACCCGAGTACTAGCCATTCGTGCGTGCATTGGAATACGCACCTCGCGTGTTATGCACTGAGATCTACGTGTTTAACATCTATTTTACATAGGGCCTACATGCCACATCACTAGGGTGTGACTTTGAAGTTTCATTGATAAGTGTTCATTTAGGCATGATTTAGTGTAGGTTATTAGTAGTTAATGGACTATATTTATCTTGTTTTAAAGTGATAAATGTGTGTTTTATGTATTTCAGGAATTTTATATGAGTTGAGCATTTTTGGGACCTAATTGACCGTTGTTCGATTTAGAGGGCACAACTTTCACATTCGAAGTTGGAATGACTCGCCGTTGGTCTTGTTGGAAAGAAGACCTTGAGACGAACATTTTCTTCTCTCACAAGCATCACGAAATTCGGACTCGAAAGGGCTCAAAATCGCAGTAAAAGTCGCGGCCAGAACTTCAGTTTGAAAATTACCTCCGCCAATCAGACGACGCCACATCACAGTAGCACGTTGTGACAACACGTACACGCTCACATTCCGTGTACTCACGTGCGAAATGCTCTCACCCATCCCACGTTCCTTGGGCCACGTGTTGCGTCCTCTCTCTCCAGCACGTCACAACTCATCTCTTCCTCCAATAACCATTTGCCACGACAGCAAAACACCACTCCTCACCAATCCATAGCTGCCATGTGTCTCTCTTTCTCACACAACAACGGAATGCAAATTCCGCATTAAGAGCATCTCCAATGGAGCTGTGGATTGGGGTGGATGTGTGTCCACATAGGATTGAATAGACATTGGAGTAAAAAAATTGTCTCCAATGAGAATATAGATTGGCAATGTGTGGGTGATGTGGCATAAACACTGTCTATCACACCCTCTAGAAATAGAGGGTGCAATAACTGATGTCTGATTGCCAACTCATCAAAATAACCATAAAGGAAGACCAAAATATCCGAAACTCGAAAAATCAAAAAATAGTCGGCACTCCAAAATCACTTTCGTTTCTTTTTCATCATTTTTTTCGTTTCTTTATTCATATAGATTTGAAGATAATTATAATAAATATGATAAGATAAATACAAATTTAAAAACTTTAGTTATCCAGTTGACAAAAAAAAAACTTTAGTTATCTGTTTGTTATATTAAGATAAGATAATATTTTTTAATTATGTGATTTTACAAATACGTATATAGATAAAAACATAAATGTGTCTTCAAAAGGAAAAAAAAAAAAACACAATTGTTCTCTTTTTTATAAGAAACGGGACTATTTTATTAATTAATATGAATAATTTTTACATATGGTACATATTTACAATTGTTCATTTTTTTAATATAAAAAACACTACCACTCCTTATTATAAAACATATGTACAGGGCTTTAAAAAAAAGGGTACGGACTTTAAAACTATATATTCTTATTTAATTTCTATTTATATAAAAATGGTTTATAATTAATATAATTTTTTTGTCAAAAAAAAGAAATCAATTTCTTAATTTTTAAGTTTATTATTCAATAACTATTTATAATGGTTTTTGTAAAAAAAAGAAGTCGCCACCTCATCAATTGAAGGAGGCAATCCACATTGTGCATTGGAGAACATTTTTTGACTTCAATGTCTATTTCAGCCACATAAGATGGACATCCTCTCCACGCTGCTGACATGACATGAATCCACAGCTACAATCCACATTTACCATTGGAGATGCTCTAACGCCGCCTTCACAATTCGCGACTAGGAACTCGGAAATTTCACATATTTTTGAGATTTTTGGAGTTCCAACCAACGAGGAATTATTCCTATAAATACCAGGAGACTCTCAAATGAAAGGATCTTTGTTTTTAGTAGTAGTTTGCATTAGTTTAGTTTAATTATGTTTAGCTAGTTCCTCCATCTAGGTTGAAGGTGGATCAGTCAAGCCTACGACTTGGGAATCTTCATGAGGTTTATTTATTTTTAATTATTATTGATTCTTTTATATGATTTATTTTCTTTGGTATTATTTGAACAATTGAGGTTAAACACTAGTTTAAACCTTAATTTACATGTCAGTGAGTTTTAAGCACCCGTGCTTGTGCGATAAGACCACACTAGTGACAATTGACTTTACCAATTGATTAGAAACCTTTTGAGACCAGTCAAATACCATAGAGATCTAGGCTAAATCGGGAGCACTAGCGATCCGGTTGTCTAGGTGTAGTGCATTCACAAATCGAAGTAATGCGACCGATGCGTTAAATCTGGAGCACTAGCGATCAGGTTGCGTGTTTGGTTAGGGAAGTAGTCAACGGTCGTACCTTGGCTATCGAGATTAGGAAGTGCGAGGAACCGAGTGCTCCACCGGATCTATAGCTGCACTAGGTCATAGATTAGTTTCATAATTTTCATAAACCGACAATTAATAAATTTAATCCCAAGTTGTATGGCGAGACTGTGAAACTGAATACTTAGATTTATTTTCATTTAATTTCTTTATTTTTAAATATTTATATATTTTCTCTAAAACTCAAATTCTTCTTTTTTGTATTTTTTTTTACCTAAGAAAGATACTAATCTCTGTGGGATCGACCCTTTACCACTATCTACAAAATAGTTGGTTTAGGTTTAATATATTTATTTTATTGACGCGTTCGGCGCGCGACATTTTTATGATTTCATGATTAGGGACTTAGTATGTTGGCTGAGCTGTGCTAGATACCAAAATGGGCAGACAGTCAAAATCGTGCAAGCGATAATATTTTAACCCACATTGGGGAATTTGCTTGATTATAGTGAAAGTGAGAAGGGCTAACAGGAGTTTTTTTAATATTGAGAGTTCCATAAGTTTCCATAGGAAATGGAGCAGGGAAACTTGTGGTGGGAAAAAGTGAAAAAATCGGTTCATAGGAAATGGAGCAGGGACCGTGTTACTTGAAAAAAAGGAGAAAATAATAGAGAATATAAAAAGAAAAAAAAATAAAAACGAAATGTGACGGCCCCGAATTCCACAACCCTAGAATCAGGCGCCGCCCGGCCTGGACCCGCGCGAACCCCCGAGCCAATCCCGACGAGTCGCGAGGGGCCAGTGAGCCTATCATTACCATTCAATCGTTTATTAATCATTTAAGAGTGAAGTCAATTAATTAGCGAGTTATCAAAGTAATAAGCAGAAGCAATTAATCTTAACTAATAAATCAACTTCGAAAGCTCTAAGTTATGACAAAAACCTAGGGTGTGGGAACCCCGTATACCATATATATATACCATGTAAAGCAAGGAGAGTATCATCCAAGTCTTAATATCCAACAAGATCTCTCAACCCATAACCCCATGTACAAAAAAATAATTTAAGTAGCTAATACACCAAAAGAATGTCACCTATATCAGCAGAGGAGGGCCGCTCAAAGTATATCACCTAAGCTAACCGCACGGCCTTTCCTTTGGGATCGTGGATCCGCACTCGGTCAAACACAAGAATGACGAGTCCAGGTAAGTAACGCCAAGCAGGAACAACAATAATTACAGTATTTCGAATTTAAATAAATGCGCAGTCAATTCATGCAGATAAAAAGAAAAGGACAAGGAGCGCATGAATATATAAAGACTGTGAATATATAAATAAGCAATCGAAATTGAGTGTCCCGGAATACAAGGGAAAGGCACAAGTGGTCCCGACCAATTAAAGTCGTTAGGCCGAGGACAAAATCTCCTCAAAGGCTAGGAGTCGAGGACAGAATCTCCTCTAAGACCCTACGCGAGTGCAGAGTCCCCAGCAATCTGGTGGAGAACTTTCACCCCGTACATGTAATTACAACTAATCACGTATCCCCAGCCGTAAACTCCGGTATAATACACCGCGAGCCCGAAATTCTGTAAGGATCACGCTTGACACACGTGCCTTGGGACAACTCAAAAGGAATGGAATGACAAGATAGTATTGAAACAATATCAATAATTAATTAAAAGCTCAAGAAATACTGTGGTGTTCCTCACTGGTTTACTTACCTCGATCCAAGCTAATTCGCGCTAACACGGATTCCGAAACGCCCCTTACGGTCCCCGTGTGTACAATAATCCTGATAATGCAATTTATATTAATTTCCTTAATTTCCTATGATTTTTCCAAATTTCTAGCTATTTTTGCCAAATTTCACGTTGTCCAAGGTAAAAACCTCGACATAACGTCTCGCAAAAAACCCGAATATTTTACTTTTTGTAGAAATTCTCAAATTTCTCTTTATTTGATGAAAATATAATTTTTTGGAATTTTCTAAAATTTTTCCTGAATTTTTCCTTATTTTCTGGAATTTATTTCAATTAAAATCAATTTCAATATATTTAATCAAAATAAATAATTTTTATTAATATAATATATAGGTTGGTCGCGTGTAGGGTCTGACCCGACCAGGCTGGGTCGGGTCAGGACCGGCTTGACCGGGTCTGACCGGTCAAACCGGGTTTGACCGGTCCACCTGGGTCAAACCCGGTCTGACTCGGTCTGACCGAAACCAGGTCGAGTCACCTTGACCCGGCCCGGTTTCTCTTCTTCTTCGTTGCTTTGTTTGTTGGAAAATCCAGCAAACACAGCAGCGACATCATCATTTTTTTTTTACAACATTAACAACAATACAACCACAACAATCAACAACCACTTCACCATCATCATCACCGCCCTTTTCACCATTTAAATCCACAATCCCCTAAACGTCAACTTCGACAAAAATCTCGAAATCGACCACAACTACACACCAACAACGAAATCAATTGTAGCGGCCCACCCCCACTTTAGGCCAGGTGGTACCACCACTCATAGGCAGTGTGCGGTCACCCTTTAGGTCCAGTTCACACCATCCGCGTCCCCCCCTTCACGCTCACACAGACCATGTGAAGGCGCGGTTTTTCGCCTCCCTCGGTTCGAACTCGGGTCCTGGAGGCTTAAGACCTTAAGTTTCAAGTGGTACTCGGTTCGTGAAACTTAAGGTCTTAAGCCTCCAGGACCCGAGTTCGAACCGAAGGAGGCGAAAAACCGCGCCTTCACGTGGTCTGTGTGAGCGTGAAGGGGGGACGCGGATAGTGTGGACTGGACCTAAAGGGTGACCGCACACTGCCTATGAGTGGTGGTACCACTTGGCCTAAAGTGGGGGTGGGCCGCTACATCAATCCTTACCTGAATCTCGCCTCGACGTCGCGTCCACGGTCTCCGCGAACCGCCGCTCTCCTCTCCTCGATTTCTCCTTCTCTACCGATTCTCTTCTTCTCCCAATTTTTTTTGATTGAGCATATGGCTTGTGGTGACGGTGGCATGTTGTTATTTTGGGTATTTTGGTCAAATGACCAAAATACCCTCACCCTTAACTAAGCCCTTTATAAGTTTAATGCCCATTTTGGTCACTTCGCAGTCAACTCCACCAACTTTAATGACACTAATAGGTGACTCTTGGTTGACTTTTGGTCTTTTGGTCTCATCCATTTCGCACAACACTCAAATTTTCCCTCGGGTATTCTCGCACCCGACTCATAATACTAACTTTGTTCGTCGCGTCACCACAGACGTACCGACGTAACAAACAGACTTTAAAACCTTTTAATTATTATTTATTTAATATTTTTGTCGGTGTTTCTAATTGAATTTGTTCCCCAGACTACCAACGCTCGTACACAACGCCTTTACCCATTAAAAAAACTTAAAATTGCACAAATGAAATATAATATAATACAAACATCATACAAAACTAACATACCTCGGCGTCGACGTCCGAGAATTGATGACTGTACCACGGCGTGGGCCCACGTATCACCTATTTTGACACGTGGCATAAGTTAAATTTTTAGGGTCGTTACACGAAAGTCTATGAAAACTCCTCAAATAAAAAAGATTTAGCTTGAGTGCTTTCACTAAATTAAGTGGAATTTTAAACTTGCATGTTTGAATATATAGACTAAGAAAACCCATGAGTAGTTGATGGCCTTTGTCTTGACTGCATCTTTGTCTTGAAAATGTAATCTTAATTGTGTTTGAGTTGCGGTTCTTGACATATCATAACTCCGAAATTTCTTGAGTGGCTTGTTAGCTTGGCAACTATGTAAACTAGAGAAACTCCATGAATTTTTGAATGGGGCATAGGATTAGTTGAGTCAGTACATATCTATATTAGTAGTCTAATTTATTTGTGTTTTGTTATTCACTCCTTTGCTCGGGACGAGCAAAGTATAAGTTTGGGGGTGTTTGATAAGTGTTCATTTAAGCATGATTTAGTGTAGGTTATTAGTAGTTAATGGACTATATTTATCTTGTTTTAAAGTGATAAATGTGTGTTTTATGTATTTCAGGAATTTTATATGAGTTGGACATTTTTGGGACCTAATTGACAGTTGTTCGGTTTAGAGGACACAACTTTCACATTCGAAGTTGGAATGACTCGCCGTTGGTCTTGTTGGAAAGAAGACCTTGAGACGAACATTTTCTTCTCTCACAAGCATCACGAAATTCGGACTCGAAGGGGCTCAAAATCGCAGTAAAAGTCGCGGCCAGAACTTCAGTTCGAAAATTACCTCCGCCAATCAGACGACGCCACATCACAGTAGCACGTTGTGACAACACATACACGCTCACATTCCGTGTACTCACGTGCGAAATGCTCTCACCCATCCCACGTTCCTTGGGCCACGTGTCGCGTCCTCTCTCTCCAGCACGTCGCAACTCATCTCTTCCTCCAATAACCATTTGCCACGACAGCAAAACACCACTCGTCACCAATCCATAGCTGCCATGTGTCTCTCTCTTTCTTACACAACAACGGAATACAAATTCTGCATTAACGCCGCCTTCACAATTCGCTACTAGGAACTCGAAAATTTCACATATTTTTGAGATTTTTGGATATCCATCCAACGGGGAATTGTTCCTATATATACCAGGAGACTCTCAAATGAAAGGATCTTTGTTTTTAGTAGTAGTTTGCATTAGTTTAGTTTAATTATGTTTAGCTAGTTCCTCAATCTAGGTTGAAGGTGGATCAGTCAAGCCTACGACTTGGGAATCTTCATGAGGTTTATTTATTTTTAATTATTATTGATTCTTTTATATGATTTATTTTCTTTGGTATTATTTGAACAATTGAGGTTAAACACTAGTTTAAACCTTAATTTACATGTCAGTGAGTTGTAAGCACCCGTGCTTGTGCGATAAAATCACACTAGTGGCAATTGACTTTACCAATTGATTAGAACCCTTTTGGGACCAGTCAAATACCATAGAGATCTAGGCTAAATCGGGAGCACTAGCGAACCGGTTGTCTAGGTGTAGTGCATTCACAAATCGAAGTAATGCGACCGATGCGTTAAATCTGGAGCACTAGCGATCAGGTTGCGTGTTTGGTTAGGGAAGTAGTCAACGGTCGTACCTTGGCTATCGAGATTAGGAAGTGCGAGGAACCGAGTGCTCCACCGGATTTATAGCTGCACTAGGTCATATATTAGTTTCATAATTTTCATAAACCGACAATTAATAAATTTAATCCCAAGTTGTATGGCGAGACTGTGAAACTGAATACCTAGATTTATTTTCATTTAATTTCTTTATTTTTAAATATTTATATATTTTCTCTAAAACTCAAATTCTTCTTTTTTGTATTTTTTTTTACCTAAGAAAGATATTAATCTCTGTGGGATCGACCCTTTACCACTATCTACAAAATAGTTGGTTTAGGTTTAATATATTTATTTTATTGACGTGTTCGGCGCGCGTCAATAAAATAGTTGGTTTAGGTTTTTTTTTATGAGGTAAACTATTATTTTCCATTGAAAAATGCTAGAACGATACCTCAAAGTCACACCCGAGTACTAGCCATTCGTGCGTGCATCGGAATACGCACCTCGCGTGTTATGCACTGAGATCTACGTGTTTAACATCTATTTTACATGGGGCCTACATGCCACGTTACTAGGGTGTGACTTTGAAGTTTCATTTTAACATCTTCCTTCTCTATTATTCAAACAAATACATAAGTATAAGGTTTGGCCAACTACCAAGCAATGATGCAT
The DNA here is from genome assembly GCA_039657345.1 of Stephania japonica. Taxonomy (NCBI): domain Eukaryota; kingdom Viridiplantae; phylum Streptophyta; class Magnoliopsida; order Ranunculales; family Menispermaceae; genus Stephania; species Stephania japonica. Next base: position 6,378,128 of record CM077559.1, on the reverse strand, counting down.
TACTTAGAGCATCCAAAATGGTTTGATGTCTTGTAGGTGTGATGAAGTGCTACATCATCATTTCATTACACTCCCTCTACTACACTTCACACCACAATTATTTAAACTCTTCACTACACACTTTATAAGACCTACAATCACATCACACCATTCTTTTTAAAAAATCAACTCATTTTTATAAAAAAAAAAAAAGGTTAGCTAAAACTCTTCAAAAATACAAAAACTGATTTTTTTGTAAAAAAAATAAAAATAAAAGATCGGTGGGGCCACGCATTAATGCTCGTGGGCTAACCAAAGCTTGCGCGCACGCAATCGTGAATGGGTTGGGGGTCTGCAACTGGAGCTGGTCTTAGCATTGGGCTTGAAACTCAGAATAGCGGGTGCGGACTACGGACTGAGCCCAAGTAGATGACCCGAACAATGGGAGCAGATCGCAACAGGCTCACGTTAGCAGAGACGGGGAACAGAACAATGACGAGTGACGACAGACGAGTGATTAGGTCCATCGTCACCGTTAACATATTCATATATATCTTCTTCGAAGACTTCGTTCGATTCATTCGTAACTCTAACTACCAAGGAAGAACAAACCTCAACCGAACTCGAGACGCTCGATCGATCAACTGTTCCGGAAGTGAAGTGAGCGAGCAGGTCGATCGGATTTCTGAGAAGCTCGATCTCGCGCGACAATGGAGGAGAATTCACAGTCGCCGACGAAGAAAGATCCGGAGCCTACTGAGGCGGCGGCGAAGGGGGGATGGGGAGGGTGGTCGATCTCTCCTCTCTCGGTTCTCTCGGATCTCCAGAAAGCCGCCGCCATGGCGGCCGAAGAGATCTCTCGCAATGTATGTCGTCGTTGCTTTTGTTTCATTTGTGTTTGGTTTCATTTTGTTTCGCAGATTGTGTTGTTTCGTTTTGGAATTGCGGAATTAGGGTTAGGGTTTCCACTGTCGCCTATCGGTGAATTAGGGTTTCTGATCTAGCTTGGTGGACGACGGTTGGTTCTGTGCCCTATAATGATCGTGATGTCCTTGCGATTGCATTTTTTGATATTTGATGTCTGTTTCACTAGAATGAGAGTAGTTAGGACAAATTCGTCTGTGCCCTAGAAATGTGGTGCAGGGATTTGGTTTTTAGGGCAAATTAGTTCGTTTATAGAATCCTTTTTGTGGGTATACTTCGGCAATAGTGTTGGCAGTCTGTGTTTTGCCTATTGTCACCATGTTTGCGGATAATCAATCGAACGCATATAATGCTCCTTGGAGTTTCTTAATTGAGAATGATTGGGTGACCTGTTTTGGACACCCGAAATAGAATCCCAGTTGTTGGTTTTCATTAATTTTTGCATCAATGTTTATGTGGACACAAATTGATGTGTATTTAAGGCACACCAATAACGGGTGTTCGTTTTGGGTCACCCTACCACTACCGTTCTTAATTAGCTTAGATGAAAATAGTTTGAGGACTAGAATATATCTTCCCGATTCGCGATTTCAGTGATGGGATTTTTTGAATTTGTTTAGAGATCTATGTTTCTGTTTTATTTAGTCTTTTATGAATTTTTGAGGTGCCGAGGTAGTTCTCAGTTCTAATTGTATGAATTCGTTGGGATTGCTTTCCTTCTAGTTGATTGAGCGCCTGTTGAATTCGCTGTATCACGTCCGTTCCCAATCGTTACCTCCAAAACCCTAAAGAAAGGAAAAAGGTATATACCAGTATTGTGAGTCTATATGTGGTTGCAGAGTTAGTAACCTGTTTCTCATGGATTCAGGCTGTTGCAGCGGCTAAGACTGCGACAAAGAGCATCGAAGACATGCAAAAGATTGTTGATGAATCCGAATCTTCTGAGCAGGAACAAGGCTCTGCTGATTCAACTGCTGCAAAGGAACCTGAGGATCAGAGTGATAAGATGCGGCAGTCTGCACTGGATAAATTGGAAAAGGCCAGTGACGATTCTCTGTTGGGACAGGTAAGCTTTCCCTTAGTAGGATGTATATTTCTTTGTATTGGTTTCATATGTGCAATCGGTAATTTGATCAAGTGGAATGCTCTCAGTTCTCAGACTGCATATCTTAAGCATTGCTGTTTTATATGAGTTTAATTTATTGAAACTCATATTCATTTATCCTAATTTTGATTTGATGTTTTCATTGTAAAGTTTTGAATTAGTTCAAGTCTGGCGGAATGTGTAAGACAGGAAATTATCTCTATGAAAATATCTAAGTTTAATAGGTCTGAAAAAACACTGTCCTTCTACGAAAATGGAATTTTTCATCTTTTAAATTTTAATATGCCTAAAAGAATTTCTAAATGGGCATTGCTCAGTGATAACTCGACTAAAAGTGTTTGTATGACTTTATTTCGAACAGGCAATTATGTGCCATTATTTTTCTCTCTTTTAGGGATAACAATGAATTTTATAATTTTCATAGATAAGTTGGTTAATTGAACCTGTGAAGATTTATAGTCAGAATATGTGCACGTGGGTGTGTATGATGTAGTTCCTTTACTTTTTCTCTTACATGGATCAATGACTTAAAACTAAATTCATTTTCCCAAAGGCAAAGAATTTCATTTGTTCAAAGTGAAGATCCATTCATATAGTAAGAAGTCAAAGCTTCCTCATTAATTAAATCAAACCTTAGGAACAAAAATATGAATATTTTATCTATTTTTTTTTTTGACAATAAATAGATCATTGAATAATTAGAAAAAACTATATATAGTTAGATTGTAAATTTGAAGACTTGATTGAAATGGATTTGAAGCTAAATATGTTTTTATTGACTGCCAAAGCATGAAGTAATCACAAATGGAACATAAGAGTTCATAATGCTAATTAATTGATAATCCCTACTGAATCTCCTGTTAAATCCCTTGTTATGAAGTGCCTAATTGATGCATCAGTAATGGGAACTTGGCTGTTGACAGTTGTTTGTAGTGGTTTACTGTGTTTGGAGTTGCTGTATTTCTTTTATTGAAATGATGACTTGATGGATTTATTTAAACATGCACACATGTAAATTTGTTTGATTATTTGTAGATTCTACTATAAGGTTCGCCAGAAGTTTGTTCTGGTGCATAATCCAATAATAATTAAACTATATGTCAAGCATCATTAGTAACTGATACAAACCAACCAATTTTGCTACTGGGCCCAACTCAAGTGATTACTCAATTTCATAATCAAGAATGGAGTCGCCTTTGAACTGTACATGCATCTAATTTGGATCACAATTTTAACTACAATGGCTGTAGTATGTAACTGCATTTCAAAGATGATAGTATGATATAGTTTGTCAATTTTTAGTGTGTTCAGTTGGAGATAGAGATGCAATGTTTTTTTGTCTGAACTAGTTTTATTCTTTCATTCGTGTTGTTTTGCTACTTTTGCACCCACGGACTTGCCTTAACTGTTCAATTGCAGGGTCTGAAGGTTTTTGATAACTCTGTAGAAACATTTGCTTCCGGGGCATGGCAAGCATTGGGAAGTGCCTGGAAAGGGGGTTCGGACTTGGTTCACAAGTATGTCTGCATTAGCAATTGCTGCTTCAGGAGATTGTTTTGTTCTTTAGAATTTTCATTGCTTCTTATGCCCATGTTGTGCTAATTAGAAAATATTGCATGCCTTAAACTATTAGATTGTGAATAACATTGCAAAAGTTTCCTAGGGTCTGTGTAGCTTGTAGATGTGCTGCTCTAACTAGTAATCAACGTTTCAGGATTGAGAATTCCGCTGCTAGCCTGGCTGAATCTATTCAACAAGGTGGCCTACCAGTAACACCAAGATCTGTTGCTCCATCATCTCTAATAGAGGTGAATAATCATCCAGTCGTTATCTCCCACCTTTTTTTTTTTGTTGGAGTTTCTTAAGGTCGCACTTCATGTTGCAGAGTGGAAAAGCTTTTACAGTAAAGGGTATGCAAGTTCTTGAACGTGTTGGTAAGGAAACCATGGAGCTGCTGATTGCAGAGACTGGTATTGAAGTTGAGAAAAATTTTGAGAAATCTGAGGAACAAGCAGATGAGGATCAACTTCTTGAGGAAGTTACTTTTGACCGATGCTTCTATATCTATGGAGGTCCAGAACAGCTGGAGGTGATTTCACTGTTTGTTTTAACTGCCAATTGAGTGCATCAACATTTTGTTAGTACCAATTTCTAATGTTATGAATTTTAGGAATTGGAGGCACTATCCAATCATTACGCATTGTTATTTAACCGAAGAAAAGCCAAACTTTCATTAGATCAGAAGTCCTTTTATGATGGAAAGCTTAAGCAGGTCCAGCAAGTCTTCAGTTTGAGTGCTGAAGTTGATGGAAGTGATGCAAACTCTGACAAGGGAAAGAAAATTGAGACGTTGGATAAGGGAAGTGGTGATGAGATTAAAGTGTTGTGCGATTCTAGTGTTAGTAAAGCTGCAGAAATGGCCACCGGGTAATCGTACTAAGACTTACTGCTCTTGCTTCAAGCAGGATAATTTTTGTTGATGAAACATTTTATTTGCTGTCAATAGTTTGTTCTTCTCATGTTGATTTTACCCATTGAAATCCTTTTCTTCTACTTCAGATAGAAATAATGATACAAACTAAAAATAATAAATATCCAAGAGGGGCATAATTTGTTCTTTTTCGGTAGAATCATTGGATTTTTTTATTCCTGCTTGAAAAAAATTGTGGTGCTAACTGCACTCTTTGCATTTACTGGTTCTTTCTTCTGTCCTTTTGAGTTACTTTTTTCTTGTTAATTTATAATGTGAGGCTTGTACAAGATGTGCTTGCTATTTAATTTGTATTACGGAAACAATAGGATAAAGTTCAATTGGTATTCTTGTGGTGTTGTTCCCTGTGGATCTCTCTTTTCCACCCATGCTTTTTCATGATGTAATTGCCAACAATTCTGCCTTGAGTTCATGGTATTTATTGTTTTGTTTATCATCAAGTTTCTTACGTTATGTTTATTTGTTTCTGCTATTATATATCTCTTGGGTCTTCTGTCTTTTCTATAACCACCTCAACTCCCACCTAGAAAGTGACTAGAACGGTCAACCTCACGTAGAGGTGAGAATATGCCAAAATAGTGGGGCTGTCACTCAGATGGTGTATGTTCTTTGTAGCACATGACTCGTATAATTGTCTTCAATAAGTCTTGTCGTTCTGATAAATTTAATGAAAGATTCCCTTCTTGTGCATGATCATCATTTCTTTTATCCTTGAACTGGCTTTGTCATTTTTATTTTATTTTTTTTCTATTTCAAAAGATTTTTTTCATTTGGTGACTGAGTTTTAGCTAAAATATCATTTTTTTTCTCTATTTATTTATTTTTGGGACAGTAATTTTTTTTTTTTTACTATGAAACCTGCTTACTTTCCATGATGATGTAGGTTTTGGTGGCTTTGCCTTGTGCTTCGGCTCATCTTGTCACTAGATTCTTAAACTAGATATTTGAGGCTCCTAGTAAAGGCTCTTAATTGTCAGATATTTTTTCTAGAATGAATATTTAGTTGATTTTACACGCTCATATTGCCTGTTTATTATACTCCTTGTGCACCTTTGCATCCAAACTGAATCTGTCTGTTCAATTTTTATAATAAGGTCCCAATCCAAGGTGAGAAGAGTATGGTGACTAATTTTATATATGGGCTACAAGTGTGGAAGTGGGGTTCATTCCAAAATGCCAAGGCAAGATGGAGTGCCCACTCCACACTTATAAACCTTTCTTTTCTTTCTAAGTAGTCGATGTGGAACTATCCCAACATCTCCAACACTCCCCCCTCAAGTCCAACTCGGACTTGACCGTAGAACATCAATCAACCATTTTTGTTGAATGTCTACAAGGCCCTTTGGACAATGGGCAATTAAGCCAACCATCGGCTCTGATACCATGTTCAATTTTTATAACAAGGTCCCAATCCAAGGTGAGAAGAGTATGGTGACTAATTTTATATATGAGCTACAAGTGTGGAAGTGGGGTTCACTCCAAAATGCGAAGGCAAGATGGAGTGTCCACTCCACACTTATAAACCTTTCTTTTCTTTCTAAGTAGTCGATGTGGGACTATCCCAACATCTCCAACACTGTCTAGATGTTTTTGTAGATCGCATATTTTTATTCTTTTAAGCCATTCTTTTAATAAACAATTTTTTATGAAGCTTTTTCCTTGTTTTAAAATACTGGTTTGCAGGTTTGCATCTGCATTAGCAGGATTGGCTGCAAATGATATTATTCAACGAACTGCTGGCAGGCTTGAAACTATTCACTCGGAAGGGGTCCATGTATGAGAGATTTTGCATTTTCATTTGCCTTTGTCTTTTGTTTAAACATATGTTATAATTGCTTACGCTTTGATTTTCATTCAGAGATTGTCAGAACTGTGCTGCTTTTCAGTATCCCAACTCCTGACCCTTGGAAAATCTATTATCTCTACTGCAAACAAAGCTGAAAATGAAGATGAGGAGCAAGATTTTGTTAAAATTGACTGGCCTGAGGATTCTGTTGCTAAAGCCAAGATCATTAGGTCAAAGGCACAATCAATGGTTGGATATGTTGAAGCAGTTTCTAATAGTTTCATCACAGGTAAAGTTCCTCTCGGCTGTTCTTTTCAATCTTCTGTATTAATGAAAAAGTTTAGTTTTAATGGTGCTACTTGATAGTTTTAAAGTAACAGAACAAAATCAGCCCGATAATAATATAAAAAAGTCAAAAGTCATGGTCCTGCTAAATAATACCAAACCATGAAAGGGATTATTTTTTGTCATCCATGATTATCACATTCACATCTATCCTCCTAATTGCCCTTGTTTCACTGTTTGATGTTCCTGATATGGTAAAGCTAGTGAAAGTAACAATTCGTTTCAGCCAGTTATTAATGTCTAGAATAATAGAATTTCGTTAGCCGGTTAGCCCAATTATCCATTGGAATGTTTTAATCAACCTTGACATCCCAATGCAATTTCCAAGAAAATTATTCTGGTGGGGAACATCTAACTTTGGCCAATGCATCGAGATTAAACGATCTGCCTTTTTTCTAGAGACTTGCAAACCTTTTCATGTAGTTTTTCTAGGTTCATTTCTGTACTTGCTTTCTGCATCTCAGAGTATTAATTGCAGTAGACTCATTGATTCGTTAAATGTATTGATTCTTTCAGTTCTTATGTTTAGTTAGTCCGTCTTAAGATTACTGATGACTCTACTTGGCATCGATTCACATTCTAATCAAAATGACTCTAGTGTCTATGTGTTGGAATTTGGAACAATTTATTCTAACTCAACAAGTCAAACTCTTAGAGTGCCTTCAATGGTAAATGTTGATTGAGACTATGGATTTGTGCCACCTCATCGATGAGGGGAGAATGTCTATATCCTATGTGGCACCTATTTTCACTAGATAGACATTCACACTAAAAAATGGACTCGAATACACAATTTGGACTGGGACCTTTGTTTTGGCTTTTCTTTGTTTCTACAACTTAAAAAGATGACGTTGCAGAGGGAAGAATGTATACCCTCAATGTCTACTTCTATACATAGGGTAGATATTCTTCTCATTACTATTATAGATATTGAAAAGAAAACCAAAACAAAGATCCCAATCCACGCACAAAAAAAAAAGGTCCCAAGCCAATCCACGTTGTGCATAAGAGACCATTTTTAAGTTTGAATGTCTATCCTTTGTGGCACCTATTTTCACTAGATAGACATTTAAACTCAAAAATGGTCTCCAATGCACAATGTGGTTTGGGACCTCACTTAAAAGATGACATGGCACTGGAGAGAATGTCTACATCAGTGTCTAGAAGTATCTGGAAGTAGAGATTTGGTTCCTCTACTATTATTCTTGTCACATTTTCACAAGCCGCATTTGCATTGGAGAGCCTTATTTTAGATTCAATGTCTATCTATCCTAGGTGGCATCCATTTTCACTCTAATCTATGGTTGCATTTGGAGAGGTTCTAATGCAACTGTGGATTTTGAAAGTGTGGTTGATGTAGCAAGAATAAAAGTAGAGGATGCCTACCCCAATGTCTACTTCTACACATTGGGGTAGACATTCTCCCCATATCATTTTTTATTATAGAAATTGAAAGAACAAAACAAAACATAGGTCTCATTCCACGTAAAAACAAAAAAAGTCACAATCCACATTATGCACTTGAGACCGTTTTTGAGTTTGAATGTCTATCGAGTGAAAATGGGTGCCACATAAGATAGATATTCCCCCCACATCCATAAGGCGGCACCAATCCACATTTTCTGTTGTAGATGCTCTTAGCTTATTTGGTGGCTTTACCTCTACAAGTGTCATCCAGACATCGACGCCAATGCCTTGGCTACAGACCCAATCTTAGCAAGGCATTGCCTTGGCAGTACCTACGTGACTGGTCCCATTAGATCTTCCTTGAATCCTCCTGACTGGCAAGAGTGAGAACCTGTCTTCAATCTGACGTTACTTTTCTTAGTTTCAACAAAGAGAATAGAATTGAACACATTAATTCATTCTTGATACTTATTTTGTTGTGTTGTAATGTGATTAACTAACTATAAGTAGATTGAATGGCAATAATCTACTAAAGTGGCGGCAAATTATACAATTATTACTGATGTTTTTCATCTGATAGACTTGAGGAAGTGAAGTATGTGTGCATTGCATCAATCTGGCATCAGATGTTCAGTGGAATTGCTATTGGTGAATATAAACCGGAGGGCTGAAACTGCAAATGACTACATATTTTATCCTAGATCCATGGTATCTATGTTTGAATTGATGTCTTCCTATCAAGGAAAAAATGTTTTGAGTAGATCAGTTACTGATTTAAAGAAAATTCATTTTAGTAGTGGAAGTCGAATTTTTCTTTCCTTTTATGAATATTTAAGTAGCAAATGAGTTAAAGAGGTTGAAAATCCAGGAATCTAGCATCATTCGTTTCTCTATATTCTGTCTATAAGGCTTGATTTTTTACTTTTTTATATTTTTGACAAAAGAAGGCTTGAATTTGAGTCGTTTGTGATATTGAAGTTTTTTCTTCTTCATTCAGGCATCTCCGACGTAGTTGAAGCCTATGAAGTAGCCATGAAAGACACCACTTCTGATGCTCATAACGGGCTTCCACCAAGTTCAGTCCAGGAAAAATCTAAGGCTGCATCTACCAATCTCCACGCCGATATTACCACAGCCAAGGACAAGATCCAGGATGGGCTCCAATACTTGGCATATGTGGTTCTTTCTACATCAATGCCCACTGCATGAGGTTTGTAAATGCTGCGTCCTCACTTGTTGCCACTTTCCAGTGATATTTCCCTCAGTATGTATATATACAGACTACAGTTGCTTCATCAGGTTGTCGCGCCACGGCCACGCCATTTCCCAAGTAGGTAGTATACACTGCTCGCCACTTTTTTTTTTTTTTTTTTGGAGGCATTGAATTGAATTGAACATGCATGACTTTTTTAGTTGGTTAATTGAATTATTGTGTTGGGGAATATTTGTACACCAAAGCCCATGTGGCTTGCTTGTGGTTTAGTCATAATTCAATTGAAAGCTTTTGTTAAAACAAAGAGACATAACTGAAAAGGAACGCAAACCGTAATCAATTAATTAGATTGATTGTAACTCTAGTCAATGTGAATAATTAGTCATGCAAGGTACTCGTATGAAAGAGAGCCTTGAAATTCAACATTGTCCAGCAGTTCTTTGGTCTTGTTTGAGCAGAACGGTGTGAGGTTAGTGAGTAGGAAATAATCGCGGCCGCCACGTTGAATCAGTAAGTGTGGGTTGTCAGATGGTAAGGTATGGCATAGTAGAGGGCAGTGGGCAGGCATTCAATCGGTGGTGGTACTGTGCTGAGAAACTGACCACTGGTTAGACTCTATTGAAACGACCCTAGACCAAGGTCGGTTCCACGTTTTTCTCTACTGAAAACGACATGAGAAGGGAAATACAGATAAGGAAAGGCAAGCTAGTGCCCTCTACAAAATTTACGGGCACCCCCCTCAAGACCCATCAGTTATTGTAGAGCTTAGACTGCTATGTATTATCCTACATGTAATATGACGTTGTGTTGAGAGAGAGAGAGAGAGAGAGAGAGAGAGAGAGAGAGAGAGAGAGAGAGAGAGAGAGGAACAGAGATGGAATCGTCCTGTATGTCTGAAACAGAGAAAAACGACGGTACGAATGGATTGGGAACATCTCATGTACATGATAAGCATGGAACATGCGTCTCTATCGAATTCCTCCAATAATTTCCCCCCCCCCACCTCCTCTTTCTCTCTCTATCACGCTATTAACGTTCGTTATGATGTTGTCGGTACACACAAATAACTACATCCCGCACTGTTATGGGATTGCATCTCTCGCTTTCGGCGTAGTCCCCGTTTTCTCAAATTTTTGACCTGTGTATACTGTATATGCCCCCACCCTATTAGATATGTTGTTCTCCACTTGCTTGTTTGTCACCCACGCTCACCCCCTTCGAAAATGACACTTCTCAATCACTTGTTATTCGATTTGTTTTTCTAAGGTTTTTTTTTTTTTTTTTTTGTCTTTTTGAAAATTATTTTCACGGTTTTTATTTCAAATCTAGTCTGCATTATACCACTAATAATATTAGATATATTTATAAAGAGGGACAAAAGTTTTTATGTTGCCGGTCAATTTATCACAACTCTCCCTCATTTTTTTGGTATAGAAAATAAATTTAACACTTCTTTCATTTATTTTTTAGCGTAGAAAATGAGCTTCAGAGTTCTTTTTCACAAACTTGAGATCGGCTATATAGTGTGACTTAGGTCCACGAAGATGGAGTTGCGCTAACGCTAATGTCCAAAAATTTTATGTACTCTTTGAATTATGCATCTTACATATTTATGATATGAATGGTTCAATTAGTAGTATAAAAATAAATCATGGATTGCGCGCACTAGATCGAAGGAGTCTTGTAAGTTGGGATGGATTTGCTTAAACTATACATCCCTTATTTGACCTTTGGTTCAATCTAATTAGCGAAACAATGATTTCTCACAGTACCCTCTCTTCAATAGTATATTAAGGTTCGTTTAGTATGATAAGTTGATAACTCTACAGTCTACTACACTACATGAGATGAGGGAGGTCCTTGGCCCCACCTAGCCATGTACTCTCGTACCCCCTCCAAACCCAACTGCCACACGTCGCTTTCTGGTATAGTGCTGGTATGCACCTCCCCACTCCACTCCAGTACTCCACTCTCTCTCTCTCTCTCTCTCTCTCTCTGTATCTTCTTGGAATGTAGGCGTCAGAAGTTGTCTCTCTACCACACAATAAAGCCCCACCATCGCTCCCCCCAAACGAAAATCTCTCCTTTTTGCTTTCTTCACTTCCAAGTTTTCATCTTTGATTCTCTGATTGACATGGGCGACCAGCAGCAGCGGCGGCAGCAGCAGCAGCAGCGGCGCCACCACCACCAGCACAGACCCGGCGCCGACACTCCAGCGCCAGCAGAAACAGAGCCCCTCCCCTGCCCCCGGTGCGAGTCCATCAACACCAAGTTCTGCTACTACAACAACTACAACCTCTCCCAGCCACGCTACTTCTGCAAGTCCTGCCGCCGCTACTGGACCCAAGGCGGCACCCTCCGCAACATCCCCGTCGGCGGCGGAACCCGCCGCAACGCCAAGCGCTCCCGCCCCTGCACCCCTGCTACCCACATCACTACTAGTGCTACTACTAGTACTAGTACTAGCACTAGTACTACTCCTACTCCTACTCCTACTCCTACTAGTAGTGCTTTGACAATTAACAGCATAGGTAAGGGTGGTGGTGGTGGTTCCGATCATGTTCTGTTCAATGGGAGTTTCACTTCCTTGCTGAATTCGCAAGCTGGGGGATGTGGGTTTTGGGGGCTGGATGAGATGGGGATGGGGCTGGGGCTGTTGGGGCAGAGGAGATCAGCAGGGGTGTGGCCATGGATGGATTTTGGAGGGTCACTGCAGATTGGTGGTGGTGGTGTAACTGCCCATGCTGTTGATGGGGGTTTTGTTGATGGTGTTGTTGATTGCTTTTCTTGGCCTGAACTTGCAATCTCTACTGCTCCCACAGAAGGTGCCGCTCTCAATTGATCATCACGTTAACATGTAGGGAAGAACATCAACAATTATTCCATATGTTTTACTTACTCTAATTTGTACTGCATGCCTTTTGTTTTGGCTTTGTATCTGTTGAACAACATATATTAGAAAAAATGGGCAACTAGATTTCACATTTGTCTTAGTTTGAACAAATGGGTAGTCACTTCTTACTACTTACTTGTCAGGTTTGTTTTTCAAATCTGTCTTTAGTTTTGTAAACTTTTGTTTGTTTGGGTTGTGGGTGGGGGGGGCTTGATGGGTATTTCGAGAAAATGATGGAAATGGGAATTTGGCAGGGTTGGGCTGCTGTCACGCGAGAACCAAAAATGTGACAGTGGTCTGGTCTGGGTCTGGATCTGATGAACCTGTGCGGACCCTGTTCTGGCAAAACTGGTCCAGCCTTTAGTGTTGTGTGGGGGTGCACCAAATGTGATTTTGATCTAGTATGGTTAAGTGGCATTTCTTATAGCGGTACGAGTTAGGTGGGTGAGGTTTGGGAGGTGAGGAATGTGGGTTTTCCCGGAGAAGGGGTAGTGGGGACTGACTGAGTCAAGTGGTGGTTGTGGAATGTGGTGGAGGTGGGTCATGGTCATGGTCATGGCTGGAGCACCAATGCAATGTTGATGATGCTCAAGATGACTCAGTGCCAACTACTGTGCATATCCGGTCTCTACAAAGGGAGTCATAGTGGCCCTTTAATTTTGGGTGAGTAAGAGTTGGTACTTTTATTGCGTGAGTGCTAAGCTGAACAGGTTCTCTATAGCTTTAAGAGAGTAAGTGATACTTAAAGAATTTCTTAAGTGTTTTAAGTGATTAGCAATTTAATATACTTTTTTATTTTAGGTCTAACCCACGCAGTCTCCCCTGACTAATATGAGTTTAACCAGTGGTTAATAGGAACGCTCTCCCTCTCCCCAAGGGTTTTAACTCTGCTTCATACTCGACCCGAAGCTGAGACCTCTGGTTGATGAGGGTGCCAACTAAGCCATCATACCTTGGGTGATTAACATACTGTTTTTTTTTTTTTTTTTTTTTTTTTTTTTTTTTTTTTTTTTTTTTTTGAAGCCATTAACATGCTGTTTAGATGCATAAATTTGCTACTTTGGTAGTTTAATTTGCTGGATGGACATCGGAATGTGTGCATACAAACTCTGATTTATGATCCAACAGTTTTCAACAACTTTATAGTATCAAACATCAGTATACCATTATAATAACGATACTTGGTAGTTAACAGTGAAGCCTATTTGGCCATCAAACTGTCGAGAACCCTTAGTTGTATTTAGATTTTAAAGAGTTCAAAAATTTTAAGTTAAAGTGTAATTGTGTAAATTAATTTTAAATTAAAATCACTCTAGACGATTTTCTAAATTAATAGGAAAATTTAATTTTAAATTAAAATTACTTTAGACGGTTTCTTAAATCAATAGACGGCTTTGACAATATTTGCGTCAATTTGAATTAAAATGACATGAGAAAAATTTAATTAGTTTCTAAATGTTCTCCTAATTAATAGGCAGTTTCTAAAAACGTGAGATTTGGTGAATTTTGTAACTATATCGTTTTTCAAAACTGTGCGCATAAATTTTCTAAAATAATTTTGTTTGCAAAATGGAGAGAATATAGACAGATTCTCAGTGACTCTAATGTGAATGTCAAAATTAATATGCGGTTTCCTAAAAATTTACTCCATCCGGTTAATAATATAAGTCATTTTGATAAAAACACACAAATTAAGATAGCTTTAATTACAAGTGTAATTTACATATATGTCCTTTGACAATAAGTGAATTGAATAATTGAAGAATCATAATTGTTTGGGTTGTATATGAGTAAAATGGGTAAAAAGGCAATAAATACACTCTCGAATTTCGAAAACGACTATTTTGACCAAGGAGTTTGTAACGACCCTAAAATTTAACCCATGTCACATGTCAATACAGGTGGTACGTGGGCCCACGTCGTGGTACAGTCATCAATTCTTGAACATCGGCACCGAGATATGTTATATTTGTCTGATGTTTGTATTATATTGTATAGCCTTAGCAATAATTTTGATGTCCCAATCGTGTGAGGACTTTTGTGTACAAGTGTGGTTGTGCGATGCGATGTTTAGTGCTTCGGTGAACAAAGGGAGTTAAAAACACTGATAAACTACAAACTCTGAAATAATTGAAAATAATTGATAAATGGTTCGACCAAATGCGCAAGACACGTAGAGTGCGATGCGGGTCGAGTTCGGATACACAAAGGATGAGGTGGATAGGCTAGAGTGAGAAGCAAGCCAACTAGAGTCACTCAATGGAGTCACACAAGTTGGTGGGATGGAGTGAATATGAACCACTTGATGGACCTAGGAGTGGTTGGGACAAGATTTGGGTAAAAGTATATAAACCCAAACCCACTCCCTTCTCTTTTTTCTCTCTATATTTTTCTCTCCTCTCTCTTTCCTCCCTCCTAACGTTTCTCTCACGTTATTGGCGGACGGTGGTGACCGGAGCGACGTGACGGTGGCGGTGTCAGACTAACCATAAGTGAGATCCGTCATCCCCTCGTCATTCTCTACGCATTGGTGTGAATTTTACCTGTGTTCGTCGCAATGAAATTTGGACACTACGTCAAGGTTTCAAACTTAATCGAAACTCTCAACGTTTTGGTGGTCCTCTCGACGATCACTATGAGATTTTTGAATGTGATTTTCAATTTGGAGAGTTTTAGAATTTTTTGATGATTTTTAGGGATTTTCAAATAATTTTCATTTTGGGTTTTCCGTTGAGGTTTCCGGGCGTTTTGTAGTGTGTCGATGATGTTTTTGGAATGGTGTTGCATCCTCAATGAAAAAAAGACCAAATCGACGTAAGGTGGCACGAGGCAGGGGTGGTAAACACCCCGAAAAGTCCCACAAACGGGGGCGCTAAGCGCTGCGCTGGAGACAATGAGGGGACTCTCGGTCCCCCATGTCATGGGGACGCCGTGAGGGATAAACCCTCACGCCGCACCCCACATACGACTGGGGTAGAGATCGACTCTGCCACACGTCGTGACGGCGTCGTGGGGTATAAACCCCATGTCGTGAAGGCGTCGTAAGGTATAACACCCCCACGACGCTGCCCACATACCCCTGGGGCAGAGTCGATCTGCCCCACACCGTGGAGATGTCGCCAAGGATAAAACCCTCACAGCATCTCGGTGGCGTCCAGAACCTAGAAAATTTTCCAACTTTTTGTGGAATCTTCAGAATGAATTGGGGTCTTCTTGGGGTAAACAGGTCCAAATACGACCCAATATCTCGGGATTCGACCCAAAAATACAATAAACATAAATAAGGAAAATTGGATAAAGGTTAATGGGAAACCACAATAAATTGTATTATCAGGAGTATTTGTACGCGGGACTACGTAGGGACGAGTCGGAGTCCGCGAGAGTGCGATTAGCTTGGATCGAGGTAAGTAACCAGTAAGGAACACTACAGTTATTTCTTGAGCTTTGAATTATTTATTGATATTGTTTCAATGCCATCTTGTTATTCCATTCATATGAGTTGTCCTAAGGCAAGTGTGTCAAGCGTGATCGTTGCAGAATTTTGGGCTTACAGTGTATTATACCGTGGTTTACGGATGGGGATACGTGATTGGTTATGATGACATGTACGAGGTGAGAGTTCTCCACCAGATTGCTAATGACTCTGCACTAGCGTAGGGGTCTTAGAGGAGATTACGTCCTCGACTCCTAGCCTTTGAGGAGATTTTGTCTTCGACTTAACGACTTTGATTGTTCGGGACCACTTGTGTCTTTCTCTTGTATTCCGATAAACTCAATTTTGATTGCTTATTTATTTATCCACAATCTTTATATATTCATGCGCTCCCTGTCCTTTTCTTCTATCTGCATGAATTGACTGCTCATTTATTTAATTCGAAATGTTGTATTTATTGTTGTTCCTGCTTGGCATTACTTACCTGGGCTTGTCATTCTTGTGTTTGACCGAGTGCAGATCCGCAGTCCAGTAAAGGAAAGGCCGTGCAGTTAGGCAATATACTTTGAGCGGCTCTCCTCTGCTGTTATAAGTGAAGTTTTGGTGTATTCGTTACTTATATTGTTTTGTACATGGGGTTATGGGTTGAGAGACTGTTAGATATTATGACTTGGATGATACTCTCCTTGTTTTACATGGTATATATGATATACGAGGTTCCCACACTTTAGGTTTTTGTCCTAACTTAAAGCTTTCGAAGATGATTGATTAGTTGAGGTTAAATTACTTTCGCTTATATTTTTGATAACTTGCTAATTAATTGATTTCACATTTAAATACTTGATAATTGGTTGAATGGTAAGGAAAGGTTCACTGGCCCCGCGCGACTCGGCGGGACTGGCTCGGGGGTTCGTGCGGTCCCAGGCCAGGCAGCGCCGATTATAGGATTGTGGAATTTTGGGCCGTCATATGGTTTTTGCTAGAATGACTTATATTATTGACCGGATGGAGTAATTAGTTTCCAAAGGTGCTCCTAATTAATATGCAGTTTCCTAGAAACGTGGGATTTGATGGATTTTGTAACTATATCATTATTTCAAACTATGCACATAAATTTTGTAAAATAATTTTATTTCCAAAATGGAGATAATATAGACAGATTTTCGACGACTCTAATATGAATGTCAGAATTTGCTTTGATCTCAAAAGTGTTTGGCAAAAGGTGGATTGTGTATGAGAAATCTACAGCAGAGTTTGATTTGCAAGGTATATATGTTCTTTTCAACTCGCTATACATTTATTGTAGGTTCAAATAAACAGCTCCTCTTCTTTTTAACTTTTGATTTTTGTTTGGAGGATTCTTTTCGTGTGTGTGGCGACTCCATGGTGGTGTTGAAGAAGGGAAATTGTTGAATAGGTTGTTCATGTGACTCTTATGTGAATGTCAGAATTTGCCTTGATCTTAAGAGCGTTTGGCAAAAGGCAGACTGTGCTTGAGAAGTCTACAATGAGAATTGATTTGCAAGGTATATATGCTCTTCTCATTTCGTTCTCTACTTTTCTTTACCTATGATAGATCTCTATACATTTATTGTAGGTTCAAATAAATGGCTCATCTTCTTTTTTACTTTGATTTTTGTTTGGAGGTTTTGTAACGACCCGAAAATTTTATATTAATTTCTACGTGATGACGCATATTATCGATGTATACTCGTGTCTGTGTGACAGAACGGACGTCAAGTTTTGAGTAGTGTTCGCCTAGGAAATGTATCGACTGGGCGACAACAAGCGAATTACGGGTACACGAGTCAGAGAAATGAATTTGATGGACGACCAAGAAACAAATAAAATAAATAAATTTGTGGTCGCTGAGTGATATGCAGGGTTATAGATGACGCATGGGTTGTACGATAGCGTGCACGCCCGAGTATGTTCGTTGGCGCGCACGACGAAATTTTAGGCAAATATATATTTATATATGTATATGTATGTAATTAAATATATATTCATATTAAAAATCAGAAATTTAAATTGTGAAATGACAAAAAAGAAGGGCTTTGACTTATTAAGAAAAACAATAAGATTGAGGGACATTTTGGTAAATTGGCTACACTTTTTATTTAACCCAAAACCACCATCACCACACACAACCTATCAAGAGGAAGAGAGGGAAAGAGTCCGAGAGAAAGGGAGTTCGGGAGAGAGGAAGAGAGAGCCATCGGAGACGGGGAGATTGAGAGTTAGAGGTGCGGCAGCGACGTCAAGGCGAAGGTGAGTTTATGTTGTTGTTGTTGATGAATGTGGCTGTCGGTGATGGTGGTGATGGGGGGAGTGGACGAACTGCACTTGCAGTTCGTCCGAGGAGGGAGACGACATGGTCATTGTCTCCCCTCTCTCCCATCTCGGATTTGTTTGTAAAAACAAGAAAAGAAAAAAAAATGGGTTGCAGTGCTGTTTGCCGGAATTTCCAGCGAACAACACTGGAGAAGATGACTGTGACGGCCCCAAATTCCCAATGCATTTGCGTACGCCCGACCTAGACCCGTGCAGGTCCCGAGTCAGTTCTAAGCAAACCTGACGAGCCTAGTCAGCCTCAAAAACATCAAAATCTCACGTTTTATGAAAGAGTTATTGCAATTATAACACAGCGGAAGCAAATTACATACTACTCAAGAATTGGGAAATAATTCAATCAAAGAAAATTAGGAATCTATATAAATGTGAAAAACCCTGATATATTCATATCCAAGTCAACAAAATGGATTGATGGAATCCACCTCAAAACATATTTCCCAGTCCCAAAACGATCATATATATATAAACGTCATACAAAAAGAAATAAACATGAGCCTACATCTCGGTACCTCAAGTCCAGCAGCTCACAAAAAGTCTCCTAGGTAAGGTCCCTTACCCCTACTGCTCTCCGTCCTATCTGCACTCACCATCACAAACTAGACGGTGAGCAACTGAGAGAAATCGAAAGTAAAGCCAGAAGAATATAATAGTAATTCATGAAATAACAAACAAGACAGTCTAAATATCATGCGGGAATGAAAAGATGGGAATTTAAATAAACAAGTTGCATGATAGACAGACTGGAAAACAAACACAATCGAAACATGTGTGCCCTACGAGTCAAAAGAGGCCATAAGTGGTCTATATTCCACACAATACCACAACAATCCACAACAATCCAGTACACGGTATCACACAATCACTAGGGGTGGTCAAACACTCGTGCGCTCGAGTGCGCGTGTTTTATCCCTTCTAGTGCAGGCCGCATGTACCTTCGAGACACACTTATGCCAAGAACACACATACAAGGAATATGGAATGGAAAGCCAATAATTTGATAATAACAAACACAAAGAAAGGAAAATGAATCACATGATATTTTTTTAGTTGGATTACTAACGTACAAATGTTTTTTAAGGCAAGTGTACTTACCTGAACTATCGTAACTCACGTACAACGCTCCCGCGACTTCTAACGCGTATCCCTAAGTTTCTCGCTACCTGACAAGGTCGGGAACTCGTATTAATAGGTCAAGTTATTCACTAAACCTAGGTTTAAACTTATCATTATCCCCAATGATTTAAATGACTCAAACAACATGACAATTTAATCGAAAAACGAATACTCTCTCTCGGGTTTTGGAAACACAATATTTATAAGCCTCATCGTGAATCATAGGCTCGGCTCAGCCGTATGTGGGTTATGTCATAGTCTCGAGGATTCGCGACATGACCACGACGTCATAGCCATTCATTGCCACGCGATGCTACAATACTAACCCACACATCTCAAAGTTAAACCCAAGGGTTCTCCATTATTTGATTGTGTCACTATGCAAAATTTTTAACCCAACACCCGTATATTTTCCAAACATTTTCCCCGACCCATCTCACCTCCTCGGTCCGTATTTCCCCGCCACATGCACACTTTTACCTTTGCCTCACACAAATAAACTATTAAATTATTAAATAATTATTTTAATTATCTCATTACTGTATTTTCTCCCCCAATTACTTATGCGGGAACCTCACTCTCATTGAAAATTGCTTGAACGATCCGTAACACATATTAAACTAAAATACTATTACACACATCAAAGAATCATAAAATTGTCTCGGTGTCGACTCCGAGGTTCGAAATACAGTCCAGTATCACGTAGCTGGGTCACGGTCTTGAAAAGTATCATACAAGTCAGGTTAAAAATAGAGGAATGTTACAGTCTCCCCCACTTATTAGAATTTCGTCCTCAAAATTTACTAATAAGTAAACTAAACTAACGACCTTACCGTTCCTCTTTACCACTCCTGAAGACACCGATAATCCTCAGAGTGAGCCATTTCTTGACTCCGAACCGTTCGTGACCCTTTCAGTGGAGAGACCTTTTGTAGCGGCCCCACATTTCCACATTGGTCCGCCACGGGAGGCCACGCGAGCCCACAACTGGCCACATAACTGCCAGCTGTGTCCCACGCCCAACTAACCATCATTTTCAATTAATTCAGCCTAAGTTAGTAAGTAATTAACATTTTAATATTTGTAAACAGCGGAAGCTTATAAAATATGTAAATTCCTCAAATTAGAGAGCATTAATCCTATGTGGAAAACTCGGTAAAGTACACTGTATATAACATAACAAAGTGTGATACATACATGTACTGGTATCTCAAACAGTCCCCATAAACCCAAAAATAAGTCAATACAGCAAAATAAAAATATACAAGTTGAACTCCGTCAGTGACAAGGTCACAAGTAGTCTGCGAGAGTCTCCTTGCCCCTGGTCGTAGTAGATCCTGCACTCATTCATCACAAGAAGTAGATGACGAGTCCAGTGAGTAAAACCCAGAAGTACACAAACCAGCATTTATAATAAGGAAGCCAAAAAACTGTTAAATAAACATGTGCAGTAAAACAGGCAACTGTAATTAATACGCATGCATACATAACATCGATAAACACCAATAATGGATGTGTGCCGTGTAGCAAGACTGAACCCTAATCCAGACATCGGCATTCCCCCGGTGGCTTCTCCAACCCCCTCACCGATCTGAACCCTTATTCTGTCCCTATTGTCCAGCCAACCCAAGTCCGCCCATGTAACGGCCCGAATTAAAATTGCCGTTAATTATGACGTCATTGCAGATGTGGATGCCAGCGAGGATGGTCGAGGGTTCCACAGCGAGGCTGGAGCGCACTCGAACTAGGTATACAGTTCGTTTTGTATGCTTGTTGTGGTAAATTGTGATGAAAATGTACAAATTAGTAAATTTCATTACAATATGTATGTTAATGTAGTTTATTGACGAGTGAGGAATGACCTCGGGGTGCGTGCAGACACGGGACACGAGGCACGAGGTGCCGGGTAGTCGGGGAAACTATGGTGAGTTTACCCATAAATTTTGAGAATTTATTGAATAGGGTAGATAATTATTATAAGCTAAATCAATTGGAAATCAATAAGTCCTATAGTTAAGCTGAATAAAACAATAACAGTTGGATAATTCTCGAGATGCACAACATGGCCATTAGTGTCAAGATAAGGTGTAAGGAGTTGGAGTGACACAGGGTGATCAGGAACCCTTGGATACTCCTCGAGATTCGTGCACACACTTGATGGGAACCAAGTATATATATGTATGTGTGTTGACCGATCAAAAGGAGAGGAAGTGTGGTTTTGAGAGAGAGTGAAAGAGGAGAAGAGAGAATCGTTGGAGGAGAAGAAGAGGAGGAAGAACAACCATTAAGGTGTGAAGAGGGTGGTTTTGGGTATCCTACAACAAGATCAAAGGTATGGACACATCAAACTTGCATTTTTCTGAAATTTTTGGTGTGGGTTAGGGATTTGTGAAATCCGAAATATTGAGGTGTTAAACTATGTATTTGGGTGAGATTTTGAGCTTGGTAATCCATTGTTGTGATGTTTGATCAAGTTTGGGAGAGATTGAAGGAATTTGGGAAATGGGTTTGAAAATGTGATTTTCATAAATTGTGGATTTTGGTGTTTGATTATGGTAATTCAGGTTTAAATGGTGTAATTAAGGTCATTGATGTTTTATGGAAACATGGAAATTTACTTTATGGATTTGGAGTTCAAACTTTTAATTTGGAAATTTTCTGGACAACGAGCAATTAGCGCGCTAATCACGCTGAGTGAAGAAGATGATGAACAGTGATTGAGATTAATTAGCGCGCTAATTGATCTCATTAGCGCGCTAATTGTTCACTGGACTCTCAAAAATTTGAAAATGAGAAAATGAGTCAAACTAACATTAAGAACCCATTAATTGATAATTAACCATCATAAATGAATTCCAGGAGTCTCGGAATAGTAGTTGGAGCCGGGGTTTAGTCAGAAATCAGACTGGGAGTATTATCGGGGATTTGGAGGTATTTGACCAGGGTTTTGAATTGTAGAACGAGGAGTGCGAATTGAGGTGCGTAGTATCCCAATTGAACTTCACTTTAAGTATTTACCGTTTGACGTATTTGAATTCAGTTCTATTTATTCTTTACTCCATTCCATTATTGCTTTACGGTGGTTGAGTACTCTCACCTGGTGACTTTACGGTAGTGGAGTTACTCCTACCTAGTGTCTTTACGGTATTGAGATCACTCCCCACCTGGTGCTTATTCGTTACGGCCATAGAGTCCACTAAGTCATAGCACTTATCTAGGTATACGCCGGTGAATAGGCTACCCGAGTATAGTAGACTTGTGTGGGTGCGTCGTGGGTCTACGCCGACCACCTAGAGGGTCCAGGGCTAACCCATTGGTGTGTTTACGGGCTGTGCCTGGGGAAAAACCCGAAGTATCACTTGGTTTGATTTTTATGAGTACGTACTTTGTTTTATCACTATGTTTATGCATGCGATGGTCCTTTTTACAGTTGTCTGTGTTTCTCTTATTCCGCATGTTTAAATTATAGTATTTTAAATTCCAGTATTTTTACTTCTGTAATTACTTGGTGAATTTCCTTGGGATTACTCACTCTGGACTCGTCATCTGTCTTTTTGTGATGGCTGAGTGCGAGATCCTAGTCTGGCCGGGGAAAGGGCAAGCTTGAGGACTATATAGATTGACGACTCTAGCCCTTCTCGTACGTATGTTTATGTTTACTCGTTTTATTTTGGGTTCTGGGCTTTGAGAGACAGGTTGTACATTTTGATATTTTGAGGATCAGATGAGATGTATATGATGTACAGTTGATATGGTTTCCACTTAGGCATTTTACTCATAATGTACATGAAATTCAGGCTGAATCTTTATATTGATAGTAATTTTTCCGCTGCGTAATTTATGGTTAGATGATATTAAAGGAACAAAAGTTAACTCATAACATTAAAGTTAACCAGAAATTGATTAAAAATAGATAATTGGGCGTGGGACACAACTGGCGGTGACGTAGACAGTTGTGGGCCCGCGTGGCCTCCCGTGGCGAACCAATGTGGAAATTGGGGCCGCCACAGCCCACACATCACAGAGTAAACCAGAAGATCCCGCGGTGAATGACAAAACCAACCGTGCAACATATGTATGAATATGGAAATAGAGTAAACAATGATAAACAATAATAGCTGGAATCAAATGAAATCAAATAAATAAACACTCGAGTGTGTTTCTTAAGTGTTTTACTTACCTCTATCGCACTCCAATTACTCGATATTTGTCCTGATCTGATCCCACTCTCGCCTCGAGATGTACACCCGACACCTGACTATGGTCTCCTAAATCCCTGGTGTCCGAATAAGTCATTTTATATGATTTAGTATCAAACTAATTGATTTTATATCGTGACAATAAAAATTAGAATTTTATTCCAATTTTTAGTTGCAGCACGTTTTTCGAGTTACACTGGGGTGCCAACCGCCCGAAAAGTCTCGAAATTCACTTTTCAACTCTTTTTCAAATTTCTCAATTTATTCTGAATTTTCTATATTTTTTTTCCATACTTTTTACCAATTTCACGCTTTACGAGGTAAAAACCCTGACACAACGTTTCATTAACATCCCGAATATTTCATTTTCTTTATAGAAATTCATTAATTTCTTCTTATTTAGTCAAAATATAATTTTTCTGAATTTTTTCCCATTTTTCAGGAATTTTTCCCATATTTTTCAGATTTTATTTAATTTTAAACTTTTTTTTTTCCATTTTGGTTGGGGTTGGCTCTCAACCCCAACCCCTCATCTCCTCTTGGCATGGGAGACATCTCCCATGCCATGTTCTTCCTCGGACGAACTGCCATGGCAGTTTGTCCGAGCTCGAGCACCCCACCAACCGAACCACCGCACCACCAACAACAAATCAACAACGCACAACAACAACAAAAACAACAACTCACCTCACTCACGTCTCGATCTTTCTCTCGTTCTCCCTTCTCCTTCTTCTCCCTTCTTTGTCCTTTCGGTCTCTCCGATCGATCGAAATGGTGGTGGCGGTGATGGTGTTTATCAACTTTTTGGGGTGAAATGCCCAAAATACCCCTGCATTCTTATCCACATCATTCACAATCACATACCCTTTTTGGTCATTTCACAATTAATTATTTATTTTCTGATTTTAATATATATTTATATATATATATATATTAAATTACATATATACATATATATATAAATATATATATTCGCCTATATTTTTGCGACTACAATTTTGTCGTGCGCTCCGACGAGCGTACTCGGGCGTGCACACTACACTACCACCCACGCTTGTCGACCACGACCCCGCGTGTCATTAGACGCCCACCAATTTTCTATTTTTGTCAAATTTATTCTATTTTTTATCGAAGTATACGCATTCCTCAGCCTAATGTTCCCGCGCTCACTCGTCCGGTTCCCCGTCTGCACGTATTTTTAGGCAAATACCTGACACGAAATCTCACCCGATCTAGTCAATATTAAACCACACCTGCGATGTAATGAGTCATAGCCTAGTCATTTTCATCACAGTTAATCAAACAATCAGTCAAAAATAATACTTTCCACCCGACCAGGTGTATCATCACCAGTCCGTGGCGTCTCTGTGGACCTAAGCTGGCGTCCACGTCTAAAAATACTAGAATAACGGCCTTAATAAAATTTGGGCCGTTACACCTTTAGGTGTACATAGTCTCTTTGAATCATACTAAACCTCATCGTGATACTCGTCAAGTATCTCTTCTGCCACTCTTGGGCACTCTTAAGTCTCTGGCAAATCTACCGTACCTTCTCAACATGATCCTCAACAGTTCCAGGTCTAACTGCCACAACATCCTCTGGCTCAGTCCCACCAGAAATGAATCTATGAGGCCTATCACAGAGCGCCTCAATCGGTGCCATACCGATACTTGCCTGACAACTGTTGTCATGCGCAACCTCGCACAAGTGAAGGTACTGCATATTTCATAACTTTGTCTATAATTACCCAGAAGCTATCGTAACCACGAGAAGATCGGGGCAACCACTGACGACATTCATATCAATACGTTCCCACTTCCAGCGAGGAATGGGTAGGTGGTGCAGCAGTTCTCCAGGTCGTCAATGCTCAGCCTCCACGCGCTGGCATGTCACACGTTCGAACAACTCCGACACCTTGGAAATCATCTCTGGCCACCAAAAGAGATGTCGCATGTCAGCGCACATCTTAGGTCACGCGCATTAGCCACCAATGGAAAACCCCAGTCGCCCGCGATACCTCTAGCATGAGTCTGTCGATCGACTCTAGTCTGGGAAATCTGAACTATCCGCCATCTCGCCGCACCGCTCGTATGATGCATCGTCTTGGTGTTCCTCGCGCACAATGCCAAATGAGACGGTCTGCAACCTCATCTGACCACGTATCTGAGTCATGATAATCGTCAGCACTTTCGTTAAATTCATCAATTCGAATGCCTCATGTAAACCACACTAATGGTCCTCTAGCACACAATTATCTCGACATCAAATCCTTTGCGACTCAAAGTATCAGCAACAACGTTGGTCTTCCTAGGGTGGTACCCAAAACGAGAAGCCGTAGTGCTCTAAGAACTTGAGTCGACGCCTCTGTCTCGCTCCAGCACGCATGACACTTGCAAAGGTCTCCAACTTTTCTTCTCGTATCAACCGATCCAAGCAGGTAATATTCGTAACTAGTTCGCACCAACTAAGGCTTCGAATACTAATGATTCCCGTACTCTCATGGCTACTAGCGACTCGTAGCCCCCTATTTCTATCGAAATGCCCAAAACAAATTGCGTTAGGGTATATAGCATCCTAGCTACCGTGCTTAGGATCGAGTTTTTCTAAGTCTAACGAGTATCAACCCTAACTTTTCTACCATGCGCACAACAATAGATGAAAACAACATAACTCAAATTGAACATGGTACGCATGAAAATACTGGAAATAAAGTCATACCCTCAACAAGGTTTCGGGACGCCCCTTGATCTGACTCAACAGCTGCCTGAACACGCTCCCTCTGGCGTTGGTGATGTTTTGGCGGTGTTCTCGGTGGTTGAGGGCAATCCCTCTGAATGTGGCCAATCTTTCCGCACCTAAAACATGTGCGGGTATCCTGCGATCCCTGAGTCTGGCTTTAGCTTCTTCCCTGTGCGAAACTCTGAGTCTGAGTCTGACCAGTCCTCTGTGTCTTCCTCTGCCTGTCTCCTTGATCAGTACCCCTACTCTCAGTAGTCTGCCATTGCGACTGCTGTCTTGATCGACTAGACTGCGGTGGATGGCTGGCAAAACTCGGCACTAGCGGGATAGTCTGTGTCGGACGAGTAGTTTGTTGTGCAACGGACCCTACACTCGGAGTACTATGATCACAAAAATTCCACCTATTTTTCTTCCTCTTCTTGTCTTGATGGTACTCCTCCGATCGAAACTCTAATATGACCGGTCTGGCCTCCTCTGGATGAGTAAGTAGGTAACCCTCCCGAGCTAGACTCCGCTCGTATGCAATCTGTAAAGTCTTCGGCTGCGTAGTGACTACGAAACCACCGATCGCAGGTAACAAACCCTCAATGAAATAATAGACTCGATCAGTCTCAGTGTCGACCGATCCTCCAGCATAAGGTAACAATGATGAGAATCTACCCATGTACTCCATCACTGACTCATTAACGCCCTGCCTCAATGCCACGAACTCATTCCTCTTTGCTCGAAGCACAGTCGGTGGAAAGTATTTCTGATTAAACTGGGTCTTGAAGTCGATCCAGTCTCTCGGAACACCTCTGGTAGTAGTGATCGTCGTCCACCAATCATCTGCCTCTCCATGTAACATCGACGAAGAGATAGTCGTTCGCATGTGGTCCTCCGTGGCGATGATTGAATGAATCTTCTCGTAAATCTTCATAAATAACTCTGCTGCTCTGACATCAGTGGCGCCATAGAACTTCATAGGATCATGTCTCTTAAATTCCCTCCACTGTTTCGCCTCAGTAGTGGCTCCCGGACTCTTCGATGGAGTCGTAACTGGAGTAACCTCTGCAATAGTTGCTGGCGTAGCAGGTGTCTTTGTCGCTCGAGCTATCTCTGTCGATAAAGGATGTGTCTCCGCCTCGGTCAGCGTGTCAGGTGCAACAACAGCTCCCTCAGGTACTGCCTCTAATGGAATCGGAGCCGTAGATGCCGCAGCAATTGGGGTCTCTGCCCCTCGGGTAGTAGTATGTGGCAATGGTGTAGTCGGAGTCGATGGTGTAGCGGTAGCTGGTACGAATTTCCTCAACAGTCGTAACATTTCCTGTAGCTGCGAATCCTGCGTCGCAACTCTCTGAGTCAAGGCATGCACATCTTCCGCACTAGCATATCGTGTGCCGGATGTGCCGCTATCGTCGCCCTGACCGGTCTGATCCGCCATCGTCGTCTAAATCAAGAGAATGAACTTCTCGGATCAGTCTATAGCTACCGTATACTATAATAATACATATAACAATCATAATATGTATTAAAATAATTCGACTCAACCCATTACTTTCCCAGTTAAGTTTCTACAGGATCATAGGGTTTTTCACTTCTAAGTTTGACCATTCCTAACTTTCGCTGGTTGAAATGGCTTGTGTGTTATGAATTTAAATCAAGAGTCAGGTCTATATAACATTGTGCTCTGATACCAACTGTGACGTTGGTATCACAATTTTTAGACAACTCTAAACTCTATCCCTAAGGTTATAAAGCTTATGCTCTGATACCAACTGTGACGTTGGTATCAGGTTAAAGAATAACCTACACCTCATCCCTAGGCTCCTCAAACCTAGGCTCTGATACCAACTGTGACGGTCCCAAATTCCCAATGCATTTGGGTATGCCCGGCCTAGACCCGTGCAGGTCCCGAGTCAGTTCTCAGCGAACCTGACGAGCCTAGTCAGCCTCAAAAACATCAAAATTTCACGTTTTATGAAAGAGTTATTGCAATTATAACACAGCGGAAGCAAATTATATACTACTCAAGAATTGGGAAATAACTCAATCAAAGGAAATTAGGAATCTATATAAATGTGGAAAACCCTGATATATTCATATCCAAGTCAACAAAATGGATTGATGGAATCCACCTCAAAACATATTTCCCAGTCCCAAAACGATCATATATATATAAACGTCATGCAAAAAGAAATAAACACGAGCCTACATCTCGGTACCTCAAGTCCAGCAGCTCACAAAAAGTCTCCTAGGCAAGGTCCCTTTGCCCCTACTGCTCTCCGTCCTATCTGCACCCACCGTCACAAACTAGACGGTGAGCAACTGAGAGAAATCGAAAGTAAAGCCAAAAGAATATAACAGTAATTCATGAAATAACAAACAAGACAATCTAAATATCATGCGGGAATGGAAAGACGGGAATTTAAATAAACAAGTTGCATGATAGACAGACTGGAAAACAAACGCAATCGAAACATGTGTGCCCTACGAGTTAAAAGAGGTCATAAGTGGTCTATATTCCACAACAATACCACAACAATCCACAACAATCCAGTACATGGTATCACACAATCACTAGGGGTGGTCAAACACTCGTGCGCTCGAGTGCCCGCGTTTTATCCCTTCTAGTGCAGGCCGCATGTACCTTCGAGACACACTTATGCTAAGAACACACATACAAGGAATATGGAATGGAAAGCCAATAATTTGATAATAACAAACACAAAGAAAGGAAAATGAATCACATGATATTTTCTTAACTGGCTTACTAACGTACAAATGTTTTTTAAGGCAAGTGTACTTACCTGAACTATTGTAACCTGCGTACAACGCTCCCGTGACTTCTAACGCGTATCCCCAAGTTTCCCGCTACCTGACAAGGTCGGGAACTCGTATTAATAGGTCAAGTTATTCACTAAACCTAGGTTTAAACTTATCATTATCCCAATGATTTAAATGACTCAAACAACACGATAATTTAATCGAAAAACGAATACTCTCTCTCGGGTTTTGAAAACACAATATTTATAAGCCTCATCGTGCATCATAGGCTCGGCTCAGTCGTATGTGGGTTATATCATAGTCTCGAGGATTCGCGACATGACCACGACGTCATAGCCATTCATCGCCACACGATGCTTCAATACCAACCCACACATCTCAAAGTTAAACCCAAGGGTTCCCCATTATTTGATTGTGTCACTATGCAAAATTTTTAACCCAACACCCGTATATTTTCCAAACATTTTCCCCGACCCATCTCACCTCCTCGGTCCGTATTTCCCCACCACATGCACACTTTTACCTTTGCCTCACACAAATAAACTATTAAATTATTAAATAATTATTTTAATTATCCCATTACTGTATTTTTTCCCCCGATTACTTATGCGGGAATCTCACTCTCATTGAAAATTGCCTGAACGACCCGTGACACGTATTAAACTAAAATACTATTACACACATCAAAGAATCATAAAATTACCTCGGTGTCGACTCCGAGATTCGAAATACAGTCCAGTATCACGTAGCTGGGTCACGGTCTTGACACGTGTCATACAAGTCAGGTTAAAAATCGAGGGATGTTACAATGACCCAATCGGGTCGGGTCATGCCGGGTCATGGGTCATGGCCTAACCCGACCCGGGACCCACCCACCATTATTATATTAATAAATAATTATTTATTTCAATTAAATATATTTAAAATGATTTTAATTAAAATAAAATTCTATAAAATATGGAAGATTCAGGAGAAATTATAGAAAATTATATTTTCATCAAATAAAGAGAAATTTGAGAATTTCCATGAAAAGTAAAGTATTCGAGGTTCTTATGAAGCGTTATATCGGGGTTTTTGCCTTGAAAAATGTGAAATTGGCAAAAATAGCCAAGAAATTTAGAAAAATCAAGGAAAATATGGGAAGCGGATTTAGAAATCAAGATTTTCCAAATAGACTCTAACATTATATAAATGGATAAAAAAATGATTACCAGGTGCTTAGTGGATTGGTGACAAGTGTGTGGAGTCGTTTTGGTGTTGTGTGAGAGCCACGAGCGCGGAACTACGTACGGTATTTGTGAGTAAAAACAACCAGAGTATTTGCATTATTTCATTGCATTTACTTGGTTGTTATCCTTTTTGAGCATATTTCTCTGTGGATTATATGAATTGTTGAATTCCCTTTGGTTATATCTATCCTTGGTGATTTATCGGCTTGGTTTTGATTAGATTCCTTAATGAGTGGTATATTTGGGTCTAAGTGGACAACATGGTGCTCACGATCTATGCCGTGAGTACACGAACTATGGACGTGGTTAAACCCGTAGTTTGGGATTGCAGTGGCCGTATGTTAAACTATATGTGACGCTGCGGTGTCCGTATGTGAACTAAGTGTGACCTGGGGCTAAATACCTTATTCTAGAGTGTCTTGGGTTTGTGTAGATCCAAAGTCTGTCTTGGAAGTCAGGTTGTAAACTAAGTGTGGCAAACTGGTGGACTTGGGACACTTAGATACCTTTTCTTTTGGCTTTGTGCTCTTGACACTCATTTATTGTTGTTATCTTTGTGATTTACTTATCATGCTGTCTTTTATATTCTTCGTGATATCCATGCATGATACTAGTTTAGCCATTTACGTGACATTTGAAATGTTGTTTAGACTCTATTGGTTTTTTACTCTCTACATCACTGTACTCACCGTCTATAGGCAGACCGGTGAATAGACAAAGGCAAGGGATTAGCGCTAAACGATTGAAGGCGAGGACCACAAGACGGTCTCCTCTCGCGTATTGAGTATATTTTGCATTAAGTATCTCTATTATTTTGTTGAACATAGAATTATGGGTTTTGAGAGATCTTGGGCATGTAGGACATTATCAATACTCTCTTTTGATTCATATGGTGGATAAAATTACGGGGTTTCCACACCCTAAGATTGTCTTAACTTGTGTGTCTTGAAGTTTATTGATTAGTTTGGAGTTTAATTGCTTCCGCTGCATTTGATAATAACTTACTAATTAATTAACTCCACTTGTAAATGCGTAATAAATGGCAAATGATAAGGCTGACTAGGCCTGCGTGACTCGACGAGACTGGCTCGGGGGTTCGCGTAGGTCTAGGTCGGGTGGTGCCCAATTCTAGGATTGTGGAATTTGGGGTCGTCGCAGGTTTCTTTTCGTGTGTGTCGATTCCATAGTGGCTATAAGTGATGTGTTGAAAGACTGCAAGTCATCCACTTTGTAATGATCAAAACAAGCTAGCTAGGAATGAATGAATATGTTTATTGATTATTTTTAATTTTTTTCTTGAAGTAATGATGTCGTACTTTTTTTTGTTAAGGAGATAATACGTATTTTGTTATGCTTAAAACTACGGGTGGCAAAATAGGTCATGACACAATAACCCGACATGCGTAACATGAAAATAAGTGAGTTTGTGTTGTAAACGTGTCAATCCATTTATGACACATAATAAATGGGTCATATCACGGGTTGACACACCAAACCGTGACACGACCTGTTACTATATAAGGACCATATAATATTGTGTTTACTAGCACCACTCACCTAATTAAAGGTAATATGTAATAATTTATATCAAAGAAAGTATTTAAGACGCTAACCTTTCAAGTTAGCTTAATATAATTTATCACTAGACTACAAATATTTATAAGTAATAAACAAGTTAAATGTGTTAAATGAGTTGAGTTGGAGTAGAAAAAGTATTTTAAATGGGTCAAATAGGTTGTGTTGAAATAATATTAACATGACACATTTAACTTAACGAGTTACGCATGTCGTGTCGTGTCAACCCGTCAAATAAATGGGTCGTGTTCGTGTTGACCTTAATCGTGTCACCTGATGGGTCAACCCGACACGAACATGACTCGCTAACCCATTTTATCACCCCTACTAAAAACCTTTTGTTCTTAATTATGTTACATTTTCTTTTTTTAATCCAAATAATTGGTAATGGTTATTGCTTAAACACATTATATAAAGGAATAGGGTAAAACGTTATACAAAAAATATTTTACATCTTGAATAACATCTTTTTGTTTGAAATAATTACTCTATTTAAATTATCTTTCGTCACACTCATACATAACCTTTGATTAATTTTTCTTTAGTCGAAAACAATCAACTTTACATCAAGCGTCCGCACGTGCTTACTTACTAGAATGTATAAGAAGGATGTTAATCTTATAGTTTTCCAGAATATTAAAAGTGAAGTTCTTATTGCAAGGGGATGAAGGTGTTGGAGTGTTTTGAAATGCAAGGAGTGTGATAATTCATGCTAAGAAGTGATCTCCATGGGCCTTATTAGTGCAGCACCTACCTGCTTGGGCCTAATTCTATAGAACGTCTATCCACCTAGCCAAGCCCACAGTATGGGTGAGGACTGAGGAAGAGTTTGATCCATCTAGTCGACCCCAATTAATTTGAGATCAAAGCTACGTTGTTCTTCTTGTTTCTTTAAATCAAGGAGACCTTGACTAAACCATCAACACCTAATTCCCAACGATATAAAAAGTACTGTTTTGTGTATACCAGGTGCAGTAATTGCAAGTCTGGTTCGAATTTTCACCTTTTCAAAGGCATATCTCTTGAAGGGCTGACTGTCTATAGAGTAATTAGGGGCAAGTAAAAGTTAAAAAAATAAATAAAAAGTAAAAAAAAAAGGAAGAAGGGTTGTTACTTGTGTATGTGTTGGAAAATGTTAAGAGTAGTGTAAGTGACAACTCTGCAATACTGGTCTTCGTCTCACCTTTAGCTCTCCCCATAAGTTGCTGTCACATACACTGCAGTCTGCCATCCAGTCCATTATTCTTGAAACTTTATACTTGCGAATTTATGACATGTCAAAAACTTGTTCTTTGTTGCTTGGACAGAATCTCCACTTAATGGGGGGGACCCAAGGGCCACAGTCATTGCTTTAAAATGTGTCGCACTGATGCGGGAAACCTTGTTTGCATTATTGTACTCATATCATATCCAAAGCCAAACTACAGTACACAAGAAGGTTCTGAGAAATTTACTCTTACACAGAAGAACTAATTTATTTCAACTCGATCATCTAAACAATACAGATACAGATAACAACACTTTTGCTAAGTAGTTCATGACATACCCTTCAAGTAAGTATTAACTACATTATGAATTACATGTAAAAATAACATAAAACAAATTGAACTCTTAAGTTATTAATCTCTAGTAGCTAGGCCTCATCAGTTGGGCTTGAAGAACTTGAACTTGA
Organism: Stephania japonica; assembly: GCA_039657345.1. NCBI lineage: Eukaryota > Viridiplantae > Streptophyta > Magnoliopsida > Ranunculales > Menispermaceae > Stephania > Stephania japonica. Next base: position 6,344,903 of record CM077559.1, on the reverse strand, counting down.
TTCCACTGTTGATCATACTCCAAATTCCCCCAACTGAGAATGCCAAGCTAAAAGCAATCCCTAACCAACCAAGAATCCAATTGAAATACCAAGTAAAGCTGTACTTTGGCGGCTTTTTAATGAGCACCCACATGAAACAAGGATAAGCAAAGGTGACAGGAAGAGTAAGGCCTCCCAACAAACCAGCAAGGCTAGAGAGGAAGGGTAGTGCAATCCCAATGAAAAAGGAAATGAAACCATAGAAGACTCGAAAACCGCAGCGCACCCAAATCGAGCAAGGGCGGTTGGTGCGACTGGTGTAACCTGCTTCAAAGCTGTCAAAAACTGGCATGGAATATATTTGGAAGCTACTAAGACAATTGAATACAACCAAGAGGAAAGTTGTTGCAAGAAGCCCTCTTGGAATGTCTCCGACATGGAATCCATACAATGCATTTAGGATCCCTCCTCGAGGCATCTGCAATAACAAGCTTGGGGAGATTAGATCGAGATAGATGTAAAAACTAACTATTACTTCTGAACATTTGATAGAGGTCACATAACCATATGATGATATATAAATTTCATATTTTCTACATTGATGCTTGCTATTTATTGTCAAGTAAGATCATGCGGGCAGAAGATTAGTACCACTTATCCATGAGCAATCCCGGAGTGACGTAACATTAAATCACATAATAGATAACGTTCTATCACATAACAAGGTTCCATGTTTTGTGGTCACCAAGTAAGCTTCCATCTTCCATACTTTTGTCAATTGAAGATGTCAAAACCGTGTTTAGCTATTTAAGTATGGAGTATTTATTTAAACGGAACAGGGCACTTACAAGATTTCCATAAGCCCAAAATCCTCCAATCGCAACGGGAAACACGCACATGGCAACTAACACATACGCAACCTTGGCTCCTCTCCACATTGGTACATGGGCTGGGTGCTTAAATGTTGAAGGCATTGTTGCCTATAGAAACCAAAGATATCCCTTATTTAGAATTATTTACTATAATAAGAAAGAAATCGCATTTTATCGATATCCAACACAATTCTACAAAAACATTTCAAGGAACAGTTCATACCTGAATCTCCAAGGCCAGGTTGTGTCCGCGGAATGCAAAGGCAATAATACCGAGAGCATTGAGAATTGAAAAAATTGAAGACACTGGTGAAGGGGATGAAAGGGGTTGATAAGAGATGGATGGTGGTCTTGGTTGGCTAACAGAGAGCACCCATGCCATGGAAGAGTATGTGATGGCAGTGACTGCTCCTATTAGAGAAAGCCCGGCAATTGAATTGAGGTTTGGGAGCTGAGATAGGACAATGCACAGAGAAGTAAACACCAGATACCATTCAATTGTTGATAGCGGATTGGATGAACATAAAGAACCACAGACTATCTGGAAGAAGAGCTTCATGGTCTCTCCTCCAATGAGAATAAGGGCTGTAGCAGTTCCAGCTGAGAGATAGATAGTCGGAAAGAGAGCAAACCATAGTCCTAATTTCTCTCCTGAAGAAGAAAATTATATGACAAAAGCATAATCAGCTGTAGCATAACATGTTATACTAGTTTTATGATTTAAATGCATGTATTTTATCATATGATGGAATATATGTTTTATTTGCATAGATATTAGAATATCTTCAAGGACCACAGCACCTGTAACAAACAGACATGAGAATTAACCATAAAAGAAATGAATAATGGAAAGCAGTCTCACCAAATGCTGCTTGTGCAAGCTCCACATATCTGTTGTACCGTTTCCCAGGGACTGCTTCATGTAGTTGGACCAGAATCCACAAAGTATAGAGTTGCCAAAAGTAGGCTAAAGTTAAGCATATTATTCCCCAGCTCCTGCAATCACAACTCTTTAGCAAATTTTATCTTTGTTTTTTTGAGAAAGGTGGGTAAGCAAAGTTTATCTTGTGAGTTTTGGAAACTAGTAGTCACCAATATTACCTCCTATGGAGTCCTCTCTAAATCAAAAGAACTTTACAGTTCAATATAATGCATTCTAGCAATCTAACAAATTTAACTGCTAAATGGATGCTGCTCTTGCAGTTACAATATTGTAAATTAGCATTTTAGCTCAAATGCATAATTGAACCGACATACAAAATCAATATAGCAGTTCTTTTTTCTTTTGTTTTAGTGGCAAGTTCTTGTATTGGCTGTATTTTGAAAATTAATTCGGAACTTGCAATGTTTGCAATGAATGTCGGGCGTACAGGGGCAACAAAACAAGTGGGCAAGTGTGTTCAACTTTTTATGCAACATTAGGCCCAATCCAAGGTGAGAGAGTGTATGTATTGGCTTTAGTTTGATAGTGGTTGTGAACTCCAAAATGTCAAAGCAAGTTGGAGTTCCCACTCCAAACTTATAAGCCCGTATTATTATTTTCAATTAGTCGATGTGGAATTAACCTCAACATCTCAACATCTGTCCGTTTCAGGGATTTCTAAATTGAAACGTAGAGAACATCGATTAAGAACAATTTCATACATGGAGCATGTGGGCATGGTATTGGCATGAACCCGAACCCGACACCTAATGCTAAGGTGGTTGAGGAAAGTCCAATGCCCGCACACACACGCCTAACGAGAGGATCACTGGCCAAAAGAAAGCAAAGTGGACTAGCTCAGTGTGTGAATGAGAATCCTGATTTTGTGAATTAGTCTCGTAAGGAAGACTTATTGCAAAGAATTAGGTCTGAAGTACAATCACCTTACTATTTGGGATAAAATTGTGCCTAATCATCATCCAACAATAAATGCATAGATGATGAAACTTGATGATTGTATTGAGTAGAAGAAAAAGATGATAACTTGATAAGCAAGCAAAAGCCAAAACATGTCCATCTATCACAGAATCACATACATGAAACTGTAAGAAATAAAAAAAAAAAAAAAAAAAGAATCATTTTCAACTGGTGGAAGCTTGTTTTGTCCCACAAAGGTAAAAGTAAAAAGTGAATTCTTTTGTACTATAGCTCAATTATGGTTTTCAAAATGAGTGGGAATAGTCAGAGAGAAGATCTAAAAAACAAAGACACGAGAACAGAAAAATAGTGTGAGGTAGAGATAATGAAATAGTTAGCAACCGAGAGAAGAAAAGGGGCCACCGCCACCCCAATAGTCAGATCTAGTCAGAGATGGGCCCGCACAGTCTGAAGGAATACCATTAAATGAGATAGCTAAACAGTACTGAAGGTCTCAAACTGGCGACATGTTACACCAACCAATGTAGAAAAACAAGGCAATAAGCAGACCCCATACAGTCCCACAGCACCAACGTGTTCAGGCCTCAAGTGCCCGTCACCATCAACAGCACCAAGTAAGTGTCAGTAAAACTGCACAACCAGCCGTGATTACCACCCAAATCAAAACCAATCCAAATCACTAGAACTGGTAGAATCACATCAACATCAACGGCACTCCATTCATCCCATTAGGGTAACCAGATTTTCACATAAATCTCAACCTCCATTCTAAAATTAGTTAAGATCGACTGCATATAGATCAAACTCATCCATTGAGCTGGATTTAGTACATTTGATTAGATTATGTGTTAACTTCAATTAGTCCTCCTCCTCTGTATCCATTTAAAGTCTGGATAAAAGGATGCGGACGTTGCAGCTAAATCTCTAGCACTGAATTCTTTTTTTTTTTATACCATTGAGTCACACACAATTGATTGGTAACACTCGGTAACATTGAAAATAAAAAAAATATTACTAGTATGAAATGAATTTGTACTGACCAGCCGAGGAAGGCGAAGGCGACGGGGAGGAGGAGGGCCTGGAAGCCGACGCCGGCGTTGAGATTGTGGAAGGCGGCGTAATGGGCGTTGCCATTGCGAGATTCCGTGATGGGTAGCCATGAGTCCTGAGGGTTCAGCTTTGTGAGGTGCCCAACTTCCTCCAAATACCCCTTCATGTTCACCAGGACCCTCTTCATTGGAGTCCCAATAGGACTCAGAAACCTCGGCGATATCAGCGACGTCGGAGTCCGCGCCGCCGACGACTTCGCCGGCCTCGGAGACCTCTGCCCCGACGGAGTCAGTGTCTCAGGCGTCGCCGCCATCGGCGTCGCCGGAATCGATATCAGCTCTGCCTCTCCCCTCTCCTCCATCACTTGATACGATCGATGCAGTGTTTGTTGTTTGTTGGGCACATGTTGCATGATTCATCTTTTCTAGGCGCCGAGGCTTGTTTTGTCTATTTTTCCGGTTGTGCCCCTCGCTACAGTATGGTATGGGGAGATAATGAAGGGTATTTTTGGGTAAGGAAGTGGGGCCAAAGTTGTGTTATTTTGGGGCTAGTGTGTGTGCATGGAAACTAGTAGTACTATAGTAGACTAGAGCAGTAGGGGCAGGTGGGAGTTGAGGTGGGGAGAGTGTATTACGTGCAAATGACGGTTCGTGCGCTCGTGTCTGATCCACTGTGTGTGCTGTTGATGGACGATGATGTGATGGACGGTTCATGCCCTTTTGGAACTTCGCTATGTCTAACCTCGAGATCTGCTACTTCAAAAAAATAACCTCGAGATCTGTTTCTTTTCTTCTCCGCTGCATTATGTTATCAATAATGTGGGTTTTTGCCATAAAAAAAATAATAATGTGGGTGGAGTCATGACTCCCGACTTATAGAGTCTAAATAAAAATTTTAAAAAGTTGGAGGGTTCAAACACTATTTAAAAAGTTGTAAATATAATGATAGTAGTATTCATATGGTCGCATTAACTAAATTTGAGAAAGAATCTAGGGATCAACCACTAATTTTAAAATTTGTGAGTCTATGGAGTCATGACTCTATGTAGCACTTGATTGCTATATTATTAAAACATTCGTATTTTTTTTCTCATGTGATGTCTCGTGCTAATTACATCGTTTAGTCCATGTTCGGGCACGGTTGGACGCCATATAAAGGCAAAAATACTTGTAATGGGCCTAGTTTAATCTTGGGCCTAGTTAATTTTTATTATTTTCTTTATTAGAAAAAAGAAAAATAAACATGGGCCTAGTTTTCGGCTTGCCCAATTAAGGCCGGATTATTTCCAAGAAAAAAGAGTCCGGATTATAATTCTTTTATTTTGTTTTAAATTCCACCGGATTACTTGTCAAAAAAAAAAAAATCCACCGTATGATTCAAAGTTATCTTAAAATTAAATCTAGCGTAATCTTACTATTTTAACCAATTTTTACACTGCCAAATAAACATTACTAAAATAAACTTTTGCAACGTTGATTTGATTTCATTGAGGAGTGAGAAAACATTATTATTGATGTAATTTAATTGTTAAATCATATGTAATAATAATTCTATGAATGAAAATATCTTTTTGTCAAAAAAAAATATATATATTGACTAAGTAGACATTATGCGGATCCTCTCTTTTTCTTGAAAACCCTAAAAAAATGTGACGGCCCAAATTTCACAATTCTAGAATCGGGCACCACCCCGCCTATACCCGCGCGAACTCCTAAGCCAATCCTGCCGAGTCGCGCGGGGTCAATGAGTCTGTCCTTACCATTTAATCATTTATTAATCATTTAAAATTGAAGTCAATTAATTAGCGAGTTATCAAAGTATAAAGCGAAAGCAATAAATTTCAATTAATCAATTAACCTCCAAAGCTACAAGTTATGACAAAAATCTAGGGTGTGGGAACCCTAAACCCTAAACCTTAATCTAGGGTGTAGGAACCCCGTATATCATATATATCATGTAAAGTAAGGAGAGTATCATCGAATTCATAATGTGACGACCCCAAATTCTCAATGCATCTGGGAACGCCTGGCCTAGACCCGTGCAAGTCCCGAGTCGGTACTCAGTGAGCCTGACGAGCATAGTCAGCCTCCGATTAATTAATTTAACAGTTTACGAAAGAGTTATTGCAATTATACGTAGCGAAAAACTAAACAAATATTGGGAAATAACTCAGTCAAACGAAAATCAAGAAATCTATATATGTGGAAACCTCGAATATTCATGTACCTCAAATGGAAACCAAGTAAAGCTATACATGGTATCAAATAACCTATGATTCCAAGTTTAAACCAATATGATGTAAATATATAAAGAAATCAACATACAAGCAAAAGTTAAACATAACCTAGGTTAAGGTGCTCGAATTCAACCGCAAATCCTCACAATACCTCCTAAACAAAGTTCCTTACCCTTCGAAAACTCTGGTACATCTGCACCCACCGTCACAAACTAGACGGTGAGTAACTGAGAAAATTGAAAGTAATACCAGAAGAAAATAACAGTAATTCATGAACATCAAATGAAGCAGTCTAAATATCATGCAGAAATTGAAAGACAGGCAATAATACAAGTTCAAGGTGCATGATACACAGACTATCAGATATCAATAGAAATCATGCGTGTTCTAAGCAAACAAACGAGGCAGGAAGCGGTCAAAACCACAGCATACGGAAAATAGGACGCTGGTTCTTCCCGGACAATGTCGCAATACTAACACAGCATCAGAGGGACACAGGTCTCCTAACATACGGAAAGAGGACTCTGACTCTTTTCAGGCAATGTTACAACAGTAGCACAGCTTGATAAATGAGAGACACAGGCCTCAAGAATTACATCGACATGCTCACGCCAAGAACACACATACCAAGGAATCAACAAGATAAGAATGCCAACAACAGAAATCAACAAGCAACAATGAATGAAAATGAATTACATGCAATGTTCTTACTGGCTTACTAACGTACACAAGCTTTAGGGTGAGTGCACTTACCTAAACTATCGCGACCCGCGTAACCACACTCCCGCGAATCCTAACGTGTATCCTCGAATTTTCCACTACTGGACAAGGTCTGAAACTCGTGTTATTAGGTCAAGTCGTTAACTAAACCTAGGTTTAAACCTTAGTATTTTCTCAATATTTTGATGACTCGACAACTCGATAAATCAATTGGTAAGTCGATCAGAAACCCAATGAAAACACGACTCTTTTGGATTTTTGAAATCACAACATGTATGTAAGCCTATTCATAAATCATAGGCTCGGCTCGGTCGTGTGTGGGTCACGTCATGGTCTTAAAGACCGGCGGCGCGACCACAACATTATCACCAATAACAGGACGTTCTCTATAAACCACGACACCCATAACATCCCATACACAGATACTAAAATCGAAACTATATAAAGCATATGTCCTTATGTTTCTCACACACATCGTGTGTTCATCAAGATAACCAATCATTTTAGTTAGTATAAGAAAAATTAGTTCACCATAACCAAGCCGAATCATTAAAACCATATTGGAAAAAAAACTTAAAATAGTTTGGTCATCAAGGATCAACGAAACCTCCATAACCAAATACCAATCAATAATGAAAATATCATGGCTACAAGCTGATATTTTATGATGTTGGGAGGGGGTTTCCTTAGCATGGGATAGCCGAAAATACCTTACCTAGTCAAAATTCAAACACACCCACACAAACAAGACTCGAACTCAACATTTACATGAAATCATAACAATTACTCTAACATATTATAGTCTCGAACACAACCAAGGGTTGCGAGACCTTAACAAAGGTTAGGTGAGATATTCGACAACCCCCATATGTGGTGGTCCGGCCAGTAGCGTCGTCAACCATAGCGGTTTTCCGGCAAGACTCGAAACAATAGACTATTTTGGTACAATGCGATACAACACGATTTCCACCCATTTGTCGCGAGGGGAGGGTTGCTTCGGGATGGTTGGGACTCCGGTGAACCACGAGGGCCCATCTCCAACCACCGCCAGTCACCCTAGCAGCGGCTAGGACACGACAGCCGCCTAAACACCAAGAAAATACTTGAATCAACGCCACAAACTCCACTGCCGCTCCGCCGTGAACTGAGGTGCTCTGAGATCCGCGAGGCTCTGGGGATGCACCAGGAACAACCTTCTACCAGTCTCCTATCATCGCATCCTCCACAGCAAAGAGAAAACACCCACAACAATCACGCATTAAAACAGTCATGAGAAAAAGAGAAAGAGAAAGAGAGAGAGAGGGAGAGAGAGACCTCCGGTGAGGGAGTGACCTCTGACCACCACTGGTCTGGCCAGGGTCGGTGGCTTGCTCACCAAGAGAGAGCCGAGAGGGGAGAGGGTATGACCGAAAGAGAGATCGAAATAGCAAAACCAAGAGATCAAGAGAGAGAGAGAGAGGAGATGCTTACCTCCGGTCAACAGCAACCCCTCCGGCGAGTCTGGTCCGGTCACCGACGAGAGAAGAGAAGAGACGGTGGTGAGATGAGGGAGAGGGGAGGAGGGTGAGGGTGAGAGGGAGAGACCGTAAGGTGAGAGTGATGGGGAGGGTGGGGTGTGTGTGTTTTTAAACTAAATGGGTATGGTGTGAATAGTGGTGAATAGTATGTTAGGTGGGGTGTTGTCTAAATTGTGTCCAATCATCTCCACCTAACCACGCACCCCGAGGCTGATCCAAGGTTTCTCCATTAGTTGGTTGTGTGTAACAATCTTACACCATAGTCCATTTGTTGTGTATTTATACAATACCTGCACTTTCCAACAATTTTCCCCGATCCATCTTGCCTCATCGGTCCATATTTCCCTGTCACGTGCATACTTTAGCTTTGTCCCGTACAAATAAATAATTAAATTATTCAATAATTCTTTTAATTATATTTTTATTGTACTTTTATCCCCCGTTTAGCTAGGCGGAACCTCACTCATATTAAAAATCGCCCGAACGGCTCGTGACACGCATTAGACTAAAATACTATTACACACATCAAAGAATTATAAAATTACCTTGGTGTCGATTCCGGAGGTTTGAAATACTGTTCAGTATCACCTAGCCGAGTCACGGTCCTGACAAGTACCATACACGTCGGGTTAAAATTTGAGGGTTGTTACACATAATATCCAAAAAATCTCTCAACCCATAACCCCATGTACAAAAACAATATAAGTAACTAATACAACCCAAAAATCACCTATGTCAGCAAAGGAGGGCCACTCAAAGTATATCGCCTAACTGCATGGCCTTTCCTTTGCTGGACTGCGGATCTGCACTCGGTAAGACACAAGAATAACGAGCTCAGGTAAGTAACGCCAAACAGGCACAACAATAAATACAACATTTCGAATTAAATAAATAAACTGTCAATTCATGCAGATAGAAAGAAAAGGATAAAGAGCGCATGAATATATAAAGACTGTAAATAAACGAATGAGCAATCGAAATTGAGTGTCCCAGTATACAAGGGAAATGCACAAGTGGTCCTGACCAATCAAAGTCGTTAAGCCGATGACAGAATCTACTCAAAAGCTAGGAGTCGATAACAAAATCTCTTATAAGACCCCTACGCGAGTGCAGAGTCCCCAACAATCTGGTGGAGAACTCTCCCCCTGTACATGTAATTACAACTAATAACGTATCCCCAGCCGTAAACCCCGGTATAATATACCGCGAGCCCAAAATTCTGCAAGGATCGCGCTTGACACACTTGCCTTAGGACAACTCATATGAATGGAATAACAAGAGGGCATTGAAAAAATATCAATAAATAATTCAAAGCTCAAGAAAATAACTGTAGTGTTCCTCACTGGTTTACTTACCTCCAATCCAAGCTAATTCGCGCTAACACGGACTCCGACACGCTCTTACGGTCCCCGTATGTACAATAATCCTGATAATGCAATTTATATCAATTTTCTTAATTTCTTATGATTTTTTCAAATTTCTAACTATTTTTGCCAATTTTACGATTTTCAATGCAAAAACCCGATATAACGTCTCGCAAAAACCCCGAATACTACTTTTCATAGAAATTCTCAAATTTCTCTTTATTTGATGAAAATATAATTTTTTATAATTTTTCAAAATTTTCATGAATTTTCCTTATTTTTCTGGAATTTTATTTCAATTAAAATCCTTTTTAATATATTTAATTGAAATAAATAATTATTTATTAATGTAATTATGGTCGGTCCAACCGGGTCAGTCACCTTGACTCGACCGTTTACCTTTTCTTCTTCGTTTGTTCGCTGGAATTTCCAGAGAACGAACAGAACTTTTTTTTCTTCTTTCTTCCTTTTCCTTCTTCCTCAAACAACATTAACAACAGCAACTCAACAATCCACCATCATCAACACCTAATTTTCACCATTATTCACCACCATTTAAATCTAAACGAAAAATCTTTGAAAATCTTCAAAAATTTGTCAAAAATCCAAAACTTACCCAAATCGATTACAACCTTTGTAAATAACCTATTAATCGTCGCGGAGATCATCGGGACGTCGAAAACTTCGATCGATTTCGAAGTTTCGACGTAGCATCCAAATCTCACCACAACGAAAACAAGCAAACTACGCACCAACGCGTAGAGAATGACGAGGAGAGTCCGAATCTTACCTCGGCTCGTCAAAAGCCGCCGCCTCCAGTGCTGCTTCGACCACACCAGTCAGGTGGTTGCTTGGGGAAGATGTTAGGGAAGAGGAAGAGAAAGAGAAATGAGAGAGGAAGAGAGAAAAAAAGTGGGTGTTGGGTTTTATACCCCTTTCCTCATCCACTTATGCACACTCATCTCGAGGTGCATAAAAGGGTCCTCCCTTCAGCTGTCCCAACAACTCCAACAATTCATATATGACTTCATTACGCAACTTGAGCTCCACACTTGGTCATCTCCAACTCCACCTTAGCGTTGTCAAACTCAAACCGCGCCGCGACTCGCCCGTCGCACTCACTCTATCGCAACTTCGTGCCAACACGCCTATACTTTTATAATTTATGTTTTGTCAGTGTTTGTAGTTAAGTTTGTTCCCGGACTACCAACGCTCGTACACTAATGTCTTTACACGTTAAAAACTTTGAAATTGAACAAATGAAATACAATATAATACAAACACTATACAAAACTAACATACCTCGACGTCGACGTCTGAGAATTGATGACTGTACCACGGCGTAGGCCCACGTATCACCTGTATTGACATGTGGCACGGGTTAAATTTTTATGGTCATTACAAAAAAAATGTATTCACTTTTATGATTTTTGTTATGGAACCGCTACCGATCCTCTATTCGATTAGCTATAGTTTCAACCAAATCACTTTTGTACACTATTCATATATATAAACAATAAATCTAATCAGATTTGTGGAGATTGGTTCATACTTGTTGCGATGTATCTTCATTAACGGTGTTGCATAAATTTGTGTGGCGCACTTAATTGATTTTGTCTTTAATTTTTATTTTATAGTTAGTTTTATTCCCTAGTTATAAATTTTTTATTTGTCTTCTCCTTATCGGAAAGTTTTAGGTTTTCTTCTCTTTATTGAAAAGTTTAGTTATTTGTTTTGTAGTTCTAGTACTTTTGTATATTATCATGAGTTTCAATGTTGTAGAGAACGATTTACTGATTATCAAACTATTTCAATTTTGCATTAATAGTCAAATTAATGACAGTTTGTTTTGAAAAATATGATTAGCGAATCAATGTACTTGATTATATGTATTGAGTCATAAATTCTTGATGAAATTTTGATTTATCGTAAAAAAAAAAAAAGACTGTGTGATGTACGTCGAGATGCGTACAAGCGTTGTATCGCACCAAGTCTACAGCCTATCCAATTAGGTGTCAATTTTGGTGATGTTGGTTGAAAAATCATTTTTTCAAATCTAGTATGCACGACGTCTACCTAGTTAGTTGTCAACTTTATAACACTTAAATAATTAAAATTAACAAATCAAATTTTTGGCTCGATCATTAATTCCATCTGCAAAACTTAGTACGTTACTCAATAGTCTCCTGGCTCTCCAGCTTAATTTGTAGGTCCAGATGCTCCTCGCATTTGGCGACCCGTGATGAAGTCTTTGTCTTCCGCACGTGGATCCCACTGCACACCACTGGGTACTCCACAACAACTTCTGCTTGCTTCCGGTAGAGAAGCAACGACTCTTCCACGTACCTACTTTCTTTGACCAAATACAAAATACTCCATAAAAATTGGTTTGTCAAACCAATTACTATTGCTAGCAATTATATGCTGGACGAACTCAGTATTTTATATTTCACGGGCTAGGTTCTTATAAGGTCCCACGATCAGAGGTAGAGTCAAAGCTTGACTAGAGGGCCCATGAACCCCAAGTTTCACCCCCATCACTGTAGACCTTATATATATTAGTGATTGATGCATGTTTTATGCCTTCATGACTCCCTTCTATCCTTCCAAAAAAAATAGTTAACCCCCCTAATCACCTCTCTTACTCTCCGACATATTAATGAATTTTAGTTTGACACTATATATGCATGTTTGATGTTAACACTAGTTCAAAATAAACTCCATTACGTTCTTAAAAAACACACTCCATTCTTATTTTTATCCTCTACAATGACAAAGCTATCATTTCCATATTAATTAGTTGGGGTTACATAAGCCTAATGCTTCTATTACATGCTAATTAATTCAGTTTATTCTTACTAATTAAGAAAACTTATTTTTTTTAAGGAAAAAAAAATTTTGTTGAAAAAGACTAGATCTTCAACAACGTCGTAGCCATAATTTCAAATTAATTAGTTATGATTGATTTTATGCATGGATCCAACTCTTTCATTATGTTAAAGTGGAAAAAAAATTATCAAAAAGACAAGTCTTTGCATTGTAAGGAGAACATAAATAGGTTGAAAAAAATCATATATAATCATATCATATGGTGATTACGAAAATTTTACAATATATTAATTTTATAGGTTTTTTTTCACCATACATATAAAATTTGGCCCCTCCTTCGTCTAAAGTTTGGCTCCGCCCCTGCCCACGATGCTCGATTATGGATACTAGCTAGATGGAAAATAAGAAAAAGTATTAGAATTAAATAAATTAGGGTGTTGTTTTCAGAATTGCATTGAGAAACTTATAAAATGAATATATATAAATATAAATATAAATATAAACATATATATATATATATATATTTAGGGTTTAGACAATTTCCAACATGATCTGCATATTTACACTATTTTAGACCAAGTCACATTAGACCTCGTTCATTTCCAACCATACGCCATTACAATAGAAAACTATACCTTCCATTCATATTAATTTTACTATACTATTTTAACTAATAAGAACTTCAAAAAATATATTTTACCTTCTAAAATCTGATAGAATATGTATATATATATATATTTAATTGATTTTTTTTAACGATGAGCCTATAGCATCACCTCTATATTAGAGGTAAGTATTTGACTGGAGGTGCCTTTATATTATTGAGTCTTTAAAATCATTCATCGAGATGTGTTGGCATACTCTATACTGCAATCGGAGGATCCCACAACTATGTCATGTATTTAATTAGCTAGCAAAAATATGTAACTCTTTTCTTTTAGAAAACTAAAATGAAGACACTTCAAAGAAAAATATATCATGCTAATCAAATTAAACAAATAAACATATAACTCGTCAAATTAATTTTGAATATAACGCCTTAAAATTTTATCCTATAAAAGTTAGTAATATTTTATTAAGATTAATCTTAAGAAAACAAACAAAAAATAAAAGGGGGGCCTTCCATGACATTATGTAGCTCCGCCTGTGATTATATATTCACCAAAGATTATCATAAAAAATAAAGTACATGTTGGGGCTAAAGTTGCCTTCGGCATGCATTTGGAAACGCTTGATTCATCATCTCTCATGCCATATGTACGTCATGGCTTTTGGTCTTGGGCGTCAGTGCTTACATCAACGTCTGCTTGGTTTTTTTTTGGTACTACCGTCTGCTTTGTTTAATTTCCTATTTATTGCCCTAAACTGAAATTTCTTTACTGCTGACCACACATTTGCAACAACATGTGACCCGGGTGTCTGAGTCCCAACGAGAATTAATGCCATGCCTATACAGTTTGAACAATCTATTGTCCTCTTCGTGAACCTTAACGAGTAATGATCCGAATTGAAGATCTGAATCGAATTTATCGAAAGTCAAAAAAGTCTTCAATATGAATTAAGAAAAGTGATTTGGTGATATTTTTGGTGACATCAGTATATGTGTTCAATTTTAAGTAGTTATTGGTAAGGCTCACTTGTGCCTTGTGCAACTGAATTGCATCACAAAAAATGTCACCATATCACCTTCCTATAAATAAAAACTAGCTTTCTCCTCATCTTATTTGTGTATTTTTCTATATAGGATAACTAGTAAACTCTCTACAGCCTACGGGGTCATAGATGGGTCAATAGTACCGTATAGGCGTATACTACCATTCACATCGTTAGTCTTTGAGTATATTTCAGGTTTTATTGGTTCTCCGCTTATTAAAATTCTTAGGAGCATGAATCTAGTCATGGACTTGCCAATATAGCTTTAATCCCATATCATCTGTGGTCAACACTCGAAAATTAATTAGTGAACTCAAGTCAAATATGACCCACAGAAACTGCATGAAAATTTATTTATTTAATGAACATATTATAATTTCTTTTGAAAAAAAAATGATATTAGTATTTAACTGCTTAGTGTAAGTCTATTATTTTTCTTTTTGAAGATGGATCAAAATTCATTAATCATTCATGACTCAATACAAGACTAGACATATAATCAAACACATTAATTCACTAATTCTATTTATTCAAACAACATACCATTAATTTCTTTAAAAAAATATCATTAATTTGATTGTAAATGTGAAATAAAAATACTTTGACAATTATGAACTGAGTTAAATCACTCATTATTAACGAGACTTAAAATTAAAACCTTCAATTAAATTAGTTTATCCCTATGTCAAATGAAATAAGTCACCCGTTATTTTCTTAAAAAAAGTCACCTGATGTTAAATTCATGTAACTTATTACCCGCTTCGTATGAATGATTCAAAGACCTAACGTGAAATACCAATCCTCATTCTATTACTTCCTGTTAAAAAGAGGTTGAAGATGATTGGTAAAAATGAAAGTTCCGCGAAAGCAACCAAAACTATTTTAGTCAAGAGTCAATCAAACTACTAATAAACATCACGCTTAGAGAAAACACACGAAACTCACCACTATTTACCAAAAACCCAACCCGGATTACGTACTTCAAATGCATCTAAACCGTCCATCTACCCACAAAAACAACAATAGTCGTCAGATTAGTGCCCCCGTAAATGGAGCGAAAGCGAGGTCAAACTCGTAATCTCCCGCCTCTAGTCCACTTATAACACCTGTTCATTCTCTCCAGCTCCCAGTGTTTCGTTATTTCCGCTTTCGGAGTGTCATCTCCGGATATCTCGAGATTCCCATCATCGCTCGTCTCCTCCTCTTCTTCGCCCTCCCCAAAACCCTAATTTCAACAAATCTCGATCAATCGATTCAATCCATCTCTGTTTTCGTCTTCTTCAATTCGCTGTAGCTCAAGAGCCCTCCAATTCAACCCAGTCGCTTCCGATTCACTTCGTTGATCTCCCGAAATGTTATCTCTTTGAATTTAGGGTTTCTGTGTTGCAATCCGTTCGTCTCAGCCTATACTCTGTACCGAATCGTTCTCAGCTTAATCAGTATTGCTTCAATGGCGATCCGAATCACGGTCACCTACTCCAGCTATCTCGCGCAGACCCTTGCCTCGTCGGCCGGAGTTAAGGTTGGAAACTGTCGTGTCTGTCATGAGTTTCTGGGCAGATCGAGATTCATCTTCCCCAGTAAGAAATCCGAGGTCGATCGTTCCGATTTCTCTGGATTCAGAGCGAAAAACTGGTCCAAGTCTCCAGTTTCAGGCTACAGTTCGATCGCGGAGAGCCTTGGCGCCGCCTCGACTTGCGAGTCGCCTCTGATCGTCGGTCTGGTTTCGATGATGAAGATGTCTGGTTTTGGGTCTGCGTCTGGGTCTGGGTCCGTGTCGGGGTCTGGGCCTGGGTCTCTTGGTGCGATTGGGGTTTTTGGGGTTTCGTCTTCGTCTTCGGCTTTTGGGATCAAGGCCTCTTCGATTCTTTCGTTTTTTCAAGGATTGAAGGGGGTTTCGGGGAATGAGGGGTTCGAGGATTGTGCGGGGAGTGGTGTTAATCAAGGCGGGACTGTTGATGATGGCGGAAGTGGGAGGAAAGTCGAGATTTTGAAGGAGAAGTGCAGTGAGAAAAGTGGGTGGCTTTGGAAACTGTCGAGTCTGTGTTCGGAGGATGCCAAGGCTCTGATTACTGCGTTTACGGTGTCGCTGTTGTTCCGGTCGTCCTTGGCGGAGCCCAGATCGATACCAACAGTATCCATGTATCCGACTTTGGATGCTGGGGATAGGATAATGGCGGAGAAGGTATTGATTGAATTTAAACTGGTCTTTTTTGAATTGGAATTTCAATTGATTCGGATCAATTCTCTAACTTAATCTTTTGATTGTGATGGTGTTGTCCTAAAAAAGCTTAACTTGATTTGAACTTGAACTTTAGGATTTAATTAAGAATATTGAATCAGATGAGCCATCAATTGTACAAAATCAAGCACAATTTGAGTTTGATCCATGTAGCCGACCCCAACTAATTTTGAGATTGAGGTTATGTTGTTGTTGTTGTTTTTGCATATAGAAGCAGATGAGATTCATGATTGTTATGTTCGGATACTGATTCCACTACGATTTCATCATTGTAAGCTTTTGTCTGGGTCAATTTCTGAGGAGTATCCGTTAAATAAGAATAAAGTTTGGATTGCTTGATTGAATTATCTTGATTTGTATTCTTGGGAATAAGGTTTTTTTTTTTTGGTGGGATTACTGAATTTTTTTAAGATATCGTTGTTGAGCTTTCATTGGGCTTTTTTGTGTGGTTTATACTGTGATGTTCTGAAAGCTAAAATTGATTGTGTTTTGTTTTGTTATGTTATTTTAGGTTTCATATCTGTTTAGGAAGCCAGATGTTACAGATATAGTGATCTTCAAGGCTCCTCCAATCTTGCAGGTACTTGTCAAACATAAGAAGGCAACGATAGCCTGTGGTTTTAGCCATGCTCATTTGGATTATACTAATGCAATCCTTCTACTTGTATTATGTAGGAAAAGGGCTTTAGTTCTGGTGATGTGTTTATCAAAAGAATTGTAGCTAAGGCTGGAGATTATGTTGAAGTGAGTCTTTTCTGCTAGTACTTGGTTCCCCATGCAGGATTTTTTAAAATTCTACCACTTACATACTTCATCTTGTAAAGGTTCGGGATGGACAATTAGTGGTGAATGGTGTAGTGCAAGATGAAGATTTCATTTTAGAGCCACTTGCTTATGAGATGGAGCCAGTGGTGTGATTCACCTTCCTTTTGTCTTCTCTATTGTTTTCTGAGTTTGACATCGTTTAGTTATCGTCTAATAGACTTGAAACATTTATGTTCTGTTTTGCAGCTTGTACCCGAGGGCTATGTATTTGTAATGGGTGACAATCGCAACAACAGTTACGACTCCCATAATTGGTATGTTCTTTAACTGCTAAGAGTGGGTAATTTGTCGTCTTTAAATAGCTCCCATATGATGTGCATGACTATTTAGTGGTTTTTGGATCCAAAGTCCTATGTCCATCCTAATGTATTTGGATAGTAAGTCCTAGACTAAGCCATAGAAATGTTTATTTCAAAATATCCAAAGTTGTGAGTCAGGGAAACATTAGTGACTGGAAACAATGTTGTTTATAATTCAATAACTGCACATCTGTTATATTTCTGTTCGTGCACTTTTTCCCTGTTTGTTATTTATTTGATGCTTAAATGCTTTGCTTTCAGGGGTCCTCTCCCAATAGAAAACATTGTGGGCAGATCGGTCCTGCGCTATTGGCCCCCTTCTAAAATATCTGATACAATTTATGAACCACAGGCTCGGAAGGATGTTGTAGCAGTTTCTTGATTTGTTACAAGCCTCTTCTCCAGTCAATTTATCTGGAAAAAAGACAGTAGGTGTCTGATAAAGTATGTTCGAAAATTGGATCCCCTCGCTTATTCCTTCTGATATCCTGGACATTAATGAATCCTCAATTGCTTTTCTGTCCAACTGTTCTGGGGCAATCCAGCGTTCTTCAGTGCGGTGGACAATCTTCATTGTTTTTAAGTTACATTTGGAAACTTCGCATGTTCCAGACTGGCCACAGTTTAAAAGTCCAAGAAGTAGATGCTGTAATTTTGTCATGGGTAGCATTGAATTGCACGTTCTCTCTCTCTGCTTTTGGGAAGTTGACGAGACCTCAGCCGGAGATGACAGGACAGTACAGTTTGAACAATGTATC
Organism: Stephania japonica; assembly: GCA_039657345.1. Classification (NCBI taxonomy): domain Eukaryota; kingdom Viridiplantae; phylum Streptophyta; class Magnoliopsida; order Ranunculales; family Menispermaceae; genus Stephania; species Stephania japonica. The sequence goes on along the minus strand of CM077559.1, from coordinate 6,326,698 downwards.
GTGGACCTCATGGTCTTGTAGCTTTTTCTGAGTAGAATGATGGTGGTGGTGTTGGAGACATTGATGCTGAGAAGTGAGAGCTGAGGTGAAGCTTTACTGTAACCCGAAGCTTCGAAGTTGTAACTGGTGACGGTCCCTCGACCCATGTTCTGGAATTGTAAGGCTTCTTTGCTTGTGTGTTATATTCCCTAGAAGACGTACTAGTGTTGCAGCACACAGATTTCTCAGTGTTTTCTCGTCTCGTTTCCTTTGCAGGTCCTGCGGTTCTTCAATTCATGAGCTCGCTCCTTCTGTCGAGTTGAAAAACCTGGAAATCATTGGTCTTGCTGTTCTCTTCAATGCAGACTATGACTATTACTTATGTTATTTACAAGCGATGTATGCTTTATGCTTAATATTATTGTGTGTATGGAGGTGTAAATTTTACTATTTCATAGCTAATGAAATAAAACTGGTCCTCTGGACATGCTTGATGTACCAATTTTTTATTTTTTTTATTTTTACATAACCCACATCCATGTTACCTCGGCCAGTGTCCCAAACACCTAACCCATGCCCCTTAAAAGGGTAATGCTATATGCACTTGGGAAATACACTCAACTATGCGACGTTTTCTCTAGGTGCGTGCCTCGGGGTGGTTGGGGATGAGTTGGGGAAGCACGATAACTTAGTGGGGTGAATTTAATTCATGAAATCCATAGATTTTAATGGACTTTCTTTGTGTGATGAATTTTGATAAATTTCATGAAATTCATGGATTTTAATGGACCTTCTTTTGCAAATTTGTAAAGGACTTCTTATAAAGACTTTCAAGGATTTTTATGGATTTTGAAGGACTTTTGTTTTAAAGACTTTTAAGGAAGTATGATAACTTAATCGAGCATTCACAATCCATGATTTTATTGAAGAGCACGCACTTTGGGCACATGCTGCACATAGTGAGTGTTTAGTAGGGATGCAGGTGGGGCGAGAAACGCAATCTTCATCCCCATCCCCACTTATGGTGGGCGGGGATTCCCATGGGAATCCTCACTGGAGAAATTTTGACCTCTATTTTTTACCCCGCTGGGATTCTCACCCCATAGAGATTTCCTATCCTGTCACTTTATCACATACTTATAATATATAAGATGAAATAAAGTAGCAACATAGTTTCTTACTATTAAAATGCATTTATAAAAGCAAGTTTTTGCTAAAATAAATAAAAACTAGTTTGGTTTATCAAATAAAAATGTAGTTTTGTCAAAAAAAATAAAATAAAATGTAACTCATTTACATTTTTATGTTATGTGTGAATGTCAAGGAGAATAGAAATCCCCACAGGGAATATTCAGGGTTCCCCATAGGAAATCCCCACAGTGCGGGGCCGGGAATTCCCACGAGGCGGGGAGAGGAAATACCACCCCCGCCCTGCCCCGCATCGCATGATGGGGATGAAGTCCCTCCATCCCTCGTCTGTGGTGGCTAGTTGGTGAGGAATCCCCGCTTTATCGGGGTGGATCCCCATGGGGAATGGAGATTCTCAGCCCCACCTGCGTCTTTATTTTTTTTTTCCAGGTTTGTAGCATTATTTCTTAAAAATAATTTGCAGCAAGCATAATTACATCCGTACAGTTAATTTAATTTTAAATCTGTAAAGTACAATGGGTTTTCTTTTTATTGTTAAAATAATGTATTTTGTCTTTTGTAAAGGAGATATTAGAGATGGAAACGGTGACTCACGTGAGTTTGAGCAAATCACACAAATAACGTTTTTTGGAAAGGCGCTATTTGTGTAACATGGAAACTCCACGTCACGTAGGACTCACATGAATAGCGCCTTTTCTAAAGGCGCTATTCGTGTGACATGGATCGAATTCTTAACACGAATAGCGCGTTCGGAAAAGGCACTATTCGTGTGATGCAGGTGATGTGGATGCCACGTGAATCACGAATAGCACATTTGGAAAAGGTATTATTCGTGTGTAATGCGGGTGATGTAAACGCCACGTGGATCACGAATTACGCCTTTAGTAAAGGCGCAATTCGTGATGCATATGGCTTCATGGCAGAGAATACATTCTTTGCAAAACTGCAGAGAATACATTCTCTGCATGTTGCCAAGGACTTATGGATCGAAGGGGGGGATAGGGTCTTCAATGGGGGTTGAATGTTTGTTGCGGATGAGAGTTTAAAAGAGGGAGAGAAGGGGACGTGAGGGACAGAAGGAGATAAGGGGACGTGAGGGAGAGAAATAGAGAGAGTTTGGTAGAGACAAAGCGAGCTTGGTCTGAGCAGTAGTAGCAGCAGCACCGGAAGGGAGAGCGAGAGAGTGAGAGAGAGAGTGGGAGAGAGAGCTGGGAGAGCCGAGAGAGTGATGGAGAGTAGGAGAGAGAGCCAGGAGAGTCGAGAGAGAGAGAGTATGTGTGTGTTTGGTTAGTTAGATTTATTTAGAGAGAGTTGGGTGTTGGGGCGACGTGGGGAGAAGAGAATAGGGTTGAAGTTGAATCCATAAGATCGATGGCGGAGGTTGTTAAGGTGCAGGTCTTTTTTAATTATTTTTTAATAATATTTTTTTAGTTATTTACTTTTCATTTGAATAAAATAACTAACTTTATTTTTTTTACAAGGAATATTCTTTTGTTTGTAGGTCAGGGAATATTAAATTGAAGAACAAAACATGAGGGAAATAGTAAGAACTAAAATTTATTTATTTATTTATTTATTATTTTTATATTGTGTAATTGCATAGTTTTTTTTAAGAAAAAGGTAGTTAAGTAGCATGTGTTTATTGCATGGTATGTATAATTTAACTGTGTATTTATTTATTTTGTGCTTTAAAAAATAACCTTTTTAATAAAAGGAAAATATTAGAATTCACAAGTAGAAAGAAGGTTTTTCATAGCTTGTGAAAAAGTTGTGACATAAATTTAATTATTTTTTTTTAATCAACGTTGTCTCATGCCTTTCATATCTTTTAAGAAAAGTTATAGGTTAACTATTAACTACTTTTAGTTAACGTAACTACTAATTGCTTTTAAAAAAGGCTACCAAAGGATGTTGCAACTTAACATTGTAGTTAACAAAATGTTACAAAAGTTAAACCTCATTAAGACCATTTAAATTAAAATGTATGTCTTTTATTTATTTTATTTTATTTTTAAGTAATGCCTATGTCTTTTATTGCATTTCAAGAAGGTGGAATAAATCTAAAGCTATAGAAAAGCTAATTTTTAGTAGTGATTGTCATAGCTTATTGCGTGTAGTAAAATATTTTTAAATAATTAAAAATAGAGACAACAATCGAGTGATAAAAAAATGTAATCCTTTTTATTCAGAAAAATTGAAGGCTTGTTATTCAGCAGTATAACATGACTTATATGTCCGTTTCAACCAATATACATTGTTGGATTCAATATGAATCTATTTGGCCGAATCCATCATATTGAATTACGAATAAATAAGAAAAAAAGAGTAAAAGAAATGGAAATTGAATATGATTTGTATTTTCTAATGCCTAAGTTAAGTTCCTTAGAAGGGACCCATTCCATTTCCCAAGATGAGACTCTAAGAAAATTGAATACTCAGTAGATACTAAGTTCCTTAGAAGGGACTCGTTCCTTTTTCAAGAGGCTTCTCGAACCACCCTAGGATAAAATTCAAATCATTTTGAAAAATTACTACAAGATGCTCCATTTTGATATAGGAACAAGAATAATCTTTGATGAAGATTTTTTTAAAAGTTCGATAGCGCCTCAAATCCCCATTTTGATCATTTTTTCGCTTGATATATATGTAATCTTTTTTACATTATCAATGGGGTAAATTATGTAGGTCATGGAACGTAGGAACATCCCATTTCAATTTTATGCATACGAAGAAATTGTTAAGGTTTCGCAAGGCATCGAGTATAACAGACCCCCATCAATGATCCTGATTCTTAAGTTTGAAACGAGTAAACATGAGTTGATGGATTATGTATATAACGCGTTTGGTATCTCGTCCGCTGAGACTATCATTACGATGACGTATCGTCACGTAATAACTCATCCATCAGGTTCACAATATTTTATTCCTGTGTCGTTACAAGACGAGACCCACTTCGAGTTGATGTGGTTAACAGTGGCGAATCTACCATTATCAGCGAATGTAGAGATTTATTTAACCTTCGAGTCAATCGAGTCTTTTCAAAATTCTACTGTGCATTCACAGGTGGTAGAAGAAAATGTCGGCATGACATGCCCTACATCAATGATGAAAAGATTATATATGCAATCACCTATAGGTGATGTTGTGCAAGATAGATTTGTTACTCCAATTGATGGTGACATTAGTGCCCCCAGTGATGACCCTAACGAGGACGACGAAAACGATATCGGTGAGGACGTATGTCCCCTCGAAGATGCTGCGCCATCTGTTGATTGGAAAAATATAAATGTTGTTACAGACGACCCAATCTATGAACCTCCGGAGGTGGAAAACGTGCAAGATGATGATCAATTTGCTATTGACGAAGAGGAGTGCGTGAAAGTAGCAAGCGATGAAGAAGTTTACCAACCATTGCCGGTGTGTAATGAAATTGATTGGGAAGTGACTAATTCTACTGCGACCCAACATTCTCATCATTCGACTGGATGGAACATGCCTAATTTTGAGTTGGAAAGAGAAATGTGCTTTGATAATAAGAAAAACTTGTAGCATGTCATCAAAGTATGGCATGTTAACAACCATTGTCAATACCATATTATGGAGTCAACTACAACCTTATGGTCGGTGAAGTGCAGAAGTGCGCCATAATCTGGGTGCATGTGGCGTCTCCGTGCTTATTTGCGAAAGAAGAAACAATTGTGGGAGATCACTCAATTAGATGAGCCGCATAACTGTATAAATCCCAACATAGAACGTGGTCATGCCCAACTTGACGCCAATATGCTTGCACTTGAGATACGAAACGTTGTCTAAATAGATCAGACAATTACTATCAAGGCCTTGGTAGAAATGATTAAGCTAAAATACGGACATGAAGTTCCCTACAAGCAAATGTGGGAAGCCAAAAGGAAAGCAGTTGCAAATGCATTCGGAGATTGGGACGCGTCATATGCTAGGTTACCAAGATGGTTGACAGTTGTACATAATAAGAGCCCAAGGACAAAGATTGAGTGGTCACATAGACAATGGGCTGCATATGAGATCAGGACAGAACATCCTCAATTTCGTCGTTTGTTCTTCGCATTTGAAGCATCAATCGAAGGGTTCAAGCATTGTAGGCCTCTTCTACAGATTGACGCGACATTATTGTATAGCAAATATAGTGGTAAGTTAATGATTGCCCTATCTGTTGATGGTAATGGACATCTACTTCCAGTCTCATTTGCAGTTGCGAAAAATGAATCAACAGACTTGTGGGTGTAGTTTTTGAGGATGTTGCACAAATACGTGACCGATAGAGATGGTATTTGTACTATTTTCGACTATCACTCTGGCATCTCGAGGCTGTTAACATACCAGCAAATGGTTTTTGTCCACCAAGAAGATACCATCGTTATTACCTGCGACATTTGACCAGTAATTTTAACACGAATTTAAAAAATGAATCATTGAAGAACATCCTTTCTTGAGCTGCTGGTCAACATCAAGTGAGGAAATTTGATGCATGCATGGAACATTTTGCTTATTTGTTATCAGGAATTCCTCAATGTCTTTAATATGTGAATGTCATTCCTAAGGAACTCTGGACTCAATCGCATGGCAGAGGCTTGCGGTTCAGATGGATGAATTCTAATGGGGTTGGTATGTAATCGATACTAGTTATGTTTGTTATCCAATAGTTTTTTATCACTGTGCTGATACTACTGACACGACATTATCTTACTATTGTAGAATGTTTTAATGGTGTATTGAAAGGGGCACGATTCTTACCAATAGCAACAATGGTTTAAATTATTTACTACAGGTTGGTGACATACACCAACCAACGCAAGCAGGAGATCAATGGAGCAATCTCACACGGGCTCTATTACGCAAAATATGCCAAGGATAAAATTGCACATTATGAACAATCTGCAAGGCCGTCAAATTGATAAATCGAGACAATGGTGAGTTTGAGGTGCACACTGGACGTCATGGTGATCGCATGCATAAAGGAAACAATACACAAATTATTATCCTGAAGAACTGGTATTGCAGCTGCAATAAATGACAATCGTTTGGTTTCCCTTGCTCACACATGTTAGCTGTATGTACCCTTATTCGACTTGATTATACACAATTTATTAAGCCATATTACAGGATGGACGTGTATGCACGATGCTACTCCTCTTAATTCAAAGCCATCCTCGATGAGAAGTATTGGCTGACTTTTGCGACGAAGATTCTACTAGATCCAAGGTGTGGATGTGGCCGAGAGAGACCAAAGGGAACATGAAGGTAAAATGAGATGGATCTTCTTAATGTTTCGAGGACCTTGTGATGTGGCATATGCCATTAAAAAGGATATAAACGAACAACATGCACAAATAGAGATTGTGCTCGAGTCCCTACTAGGAGGAACCTGTAACATCCCTCAATTTTTAACCTGACTTTTGTGACACGTGTCAGGATCGTGACCCGGCTACGCGATACTGGACTGTATTTCGAACCTTGGGAGTCGACACCGAGGTAATTTTATGATTCTTTGATGTGTGTAATAGTATTATAGTTTAAATGCGTGTCACGAGCCATTTGGGCGATTTTTAAAATGAGTGAGTTTTCGCCTAAGTAACCGGGGGAGAAAATATAGTAAAAAGATAATTAAAATAATTATTTAACAATTATATAGTTCAATTGTGTGAGATAAAAGTAAAAGTGTGCACGTGACGGGAAAATACGGGTCGATGAGGTAAGATGGGTCGGGGAACCCTTGTGTTAAAGTTTGAGATGTGGGGGTCGGTAAAAATGGGTAGGCACAACTATCATACCCATTTAAATATTCAAACACACACCTTACCCCATCACTCAACTCACCTCACCACCCACCCCATCACTCGCGTCACACACTCATCTCACCATCTCACTCACGTCACCCCCATTCCCACTCATCTCTCTCACGTAACCTCTCCTCACTCTCTCATTTCACTCATCTCTTTCTCTCACTCTTCACTCTCCTCACGGTCTCTCTTCACTCGCTCTCCTCACGACCTCCCTCTCCTCATCTCACCACCGTCGCTGCTCTCGCCGGTGGACCGGACCAGGGACGTCGGAAGTTCTTGTCAACCAGGAGGTATGCATTCTCTCCCCTCTCTCTCGTGTTCACTCGATCTCTCTCTCCTCTCGATTTTCTCTCTCTCTCGTCTCGGTTTGCTCTCTCACTCTCACGAAACCACCTCTCCCACTGGAGATGGTGGTGACCGGGGTTCACTCCCTCACCGGAGATCTCTCTCTCCATCCCTCTATTTCTTTTCCTCCCTCTCCCTCTCTCGATCGATCCATGAAAAAAAAAAAAAATTGGAAACAGAGGCGTTGTGCGCCTCTGTTTCGTTAGAGAAGAAGGGCTGGTTCGGCCCTGAACCGGTCTGGTTCGTCCGAACCGCCCTTAGATAAAAAAAAGAGAGAAAATAAAGAAAAATGGAAAAGAAAATCCAGAAAAATAGGGAAAATTATGAAAAATTCAAAAAAATCCAGAAAATATGAGAAATTAGAAAAAAATGGTTCACAACTGAGTTTTGGGATTTTCTCGGAAATGTTGGTGAGATGTAATCGGGGTTTTAGCCTCGAAAAACATAAAAAAATGATATAATATGTCAAATCGAAGCCAATTTAATGACTTGACCTATTAATACGAGTTTCCAACCTTGTCGGGTAACGGAAAACTCGGGGTACGCGTTAGGAGTCGCGGGAGTGTCATACGCGGATTACGATAGATCGAGGTAAGTACATTTGCCTTAAAAAGCACTTGTACGTTAGTAAGCCAGTTTAGAAAATATCATGTGATTCATTTTCACTTCTTTGTGTTTGTTACTATCGAATTATTGGCTTTCCATTCCATATTCCTTGTATGTGTGTTCTTGGCATAAGTGTGTGTCTCGAAGGTACATGCGGCCTGCACTAGAAGGGATAAAACGCGGCACTCGAGCGCACGAGTGTTTGACCACCCCTAGTGATTGTGTGATACCATGTACTTGGATTGTTGTGGATATTCTTTGTGGATTTCGATGTTGCGACATCGCTGTTGTGGAATTGTTGTGGAATCTAGACCACTTATTGCCTCTTTTGACTCGTAGAACACGCATGTTTCGATTGCTATTCATTTTCAGTCTGTCTATCATGCATTCTTGTATATTTAAATTCCTATCTTTCAGCACCCGCATGATATTTAGATCGCCTTGGTTGTATTTCATGAATTACTGTTATATTCTTCAGGCTTTACTTTCGATTTCTCTCGATTTACTCACCGTCTAGTTTGTGACGGTGGGTGCGGATAGATAGGACGGAGAGCAGTAGGGGCAAGGGACCTTGCCTAGGAGACTTTTTGTGAGCAGTTGGACTTGAGGTACCGAGATGTAGGCTCATGTTTATTTCTTTTTGTATGAAGTTTATATATATATATATATATATATATATATATATATATATATATATATATATATATATGATTGTTTTGGAACTGGGGAATATGTTTTGAGGTGGATTCCATCAATCCATTTTGTTGACTTAGGATTGAACATGTTGGGTTTTCCACATTTATATAGATTCCTAATTTCCCTTTGATTGAGTTATTTCCCAATATTTGATTAGAATATGATTTTTTGCTTCCGCTGTGTTATAATTGCAATAACTCTTTCATAAAACGTGAAATTTTGATGTTTTGAGGCTGACTAGGCTCGTCAGGTTCGCTGAGAACGGACTCGGGACCTGCACGGGTCTTGGCCGGGCATACCCAAATGCATTGGGAATTTGGGGCCGTCACAGAACCGATACGGTCTTTGTCGTGCAAAGGGACATAACAAAAAAAATTGTCCAACAAAATCTCAACCCCCCAATCTAAACCAATGAGGGGATTTGTATTTTGTTTGTAAATGGTGTAAGTTGGTAATTTAATAACATTTATATTTATATAGTGTTCGGAGATGTTACGTCAAGTAATAGATAGGTCTTTGTTAATGTTTTAACTCGTACTAATGATTCGTTGTGACTTTTAAAACTACTCTACTAATTTTCCTAATCACACAGTTGTAGCAAGTACACAAATGAAACCAGCACCATCTGATCCTTTTCTTCTATGCCTCCAATCTACACAAATCACGCAAGTTTGGAGGGGTCAGGTATATACATTTAACATGTATGTGTCTAATATTTATGCAAAAACGTTTAATACATATATATCAACACATTTTTTAATTATAAGGTACATGATACGATGCGCATGCGAAGAAGATGGGGTGTCGTTGATCGACGGGTGAATTACCATTCTCGAATGATCCCTTACCTACGTTCTAGTGGCTTTTATGGGGTTTCACGCGTAGAATTTTTCGGACTTGATTGGGCTTTGATCACCGTTTTTGTTAAGAGATGGCGTCCAGAGACACATACGTTCCATATGCATTTTGGCGAGTGTACGATAACACTCCAAGACGTTGAGATACATCTCGGGTTACCTATTAATGGTATGCCTGTGACTGGAAGCACAGATATCGACTATCTCGAGGTGTATGAAATACAACTTGGTGCAAGACTTGATGCACTTGACCTTTCTAGGAATAAAGTTCTTGTCTTATGGCTCGAAGAAAATGTGCCACCTATAGAGAATGACAACAATGAGGACATGGCTCGACGTTATGTTCATTCGTACATTCTACCACTTATTGGTGGTTGTGTGTTCGCTGACAAGTCGAACCGATATGTACATTTGATGTTTCTTCCGTTGCTCGAGGACCTTCAAACAACTGGACAATATAGTTGGAGAAGTGCATGTTTGGCTTATTTATATATGGAGTTGTGTCGCAGATCTCGCTCTTGTGCACACGAGGTCGTTGGTCTGTTAATTCTTATACAACTATGGGCCTGAGATAGGTTTCCATTTATAGCACCAAGGCGCATGCCTCATGAGATGGAGTATACATGCCCAATGAAGTTCCTTTGGGATATCAATAATAAAAATTTTATCATATTATTTTTAATTATTCATTGCACCTTTTTAATTTATGACTAATTCATTGGTTGCATTTTCGGTTACTAGGACTTCCACACACGTTTTATCATCATATCATGATGCACTTGAAATGCAGAGGGAGAATGCCGTGGAGTAGCAACCATACGCTGATGTCCTCGAGTCACTTCCACAATTCTGTACTCAAGGTCTTGAGAGCTGGCATTCAACGTGTCCTTTAATTTGTTTCCTTATAGTCGAGTGGCATAGACCGAAAAAGGGTAATGAGACAGTTCGCACTGACACAGGTCGTGCCACCTAACTGTGATTTTGACACACGACTGCACTGTGTCCAATTAGAGGACACCCTCAAGAAAATTGGGCAGTGTATCATAAAAGATTTATAGAGTTGTGGGAAAATCGTGGTAATACTATAGCCACAATGGAATAAGAAGGGGAACATGATCAAGAAGAGTACATGAGGTGGTATGAATCTATCACCAGATGATTCATTAGACATGAAGAGCTCTACGCGAATATTCGGTAAGCTTTAAACTATAATATTGTTAACCTCATGAGTCATATTTAAAATTGTTAACTAACACTTTTTTTTTGTATATCAGTCTACATTTGCGCTTCAATTGGAGTGAGTGTTCATTGATGACGGGATCGATCAAGGCATTGCTGCTCTACATGAAGGCATTAGAATCTTAGATGAGGATGAATGATATAGGACTACTATGTGGAATGATGAAAATGTAGTTGAGCTTGAAATAGAGGATGAAGCTTTACAAGAAGAAGAGGAAGAACAACAAGAAGAGGATCAAAGCCTAGCAAATAGAGGGAGGAGAAGAAAAACGACAAGGACACAGACTATGAGTGAGAGCAGACGTTCTCCTCCACAACCTCCAATTCGTCCAACACCAAGAACGACAGAGACTATTGGTGAGAGCAACAGACGTTCTCCTCCACCACCTCCAACCTGTCCTTCTTCTTATGGGTACACTCCTTTGCCACCCCAATGCAAACTGATGCTCATATGTTTTTACCTAGGGCATCGAGCATGAGTGTTTATCCTTATCATTTCGATCCATATGCGCGTGGGCCATCATCTTCCTACATGGATCATAGAATTCCTACACATTCAATGCATGGTTCATTGCCTCAATACATGCCAAATCCATTTACTCCGTCATATTATAATTACAATATTCCATATAGTGGAGATGGCTCATTCATGCACTTATTAGGCATGCCACCTCATGTTCCTTTCACCCAACCACATACAGAAAGCCAGTATGTCGAAATAGTTCAACCATTTATCTTTGATAACACTGGTAGTAGAGGTGAATCGAGTCAACAGGAGGAAAAAGATCAGTAGACTCATCGAGCTCAACAGACTTAGCCATACGTACAAGCACGGAGAAATCCAGGTCGAAATATAATACGTCCAGTTTGCCTAATGGAGGAGCAACGTTGACGTCGATAGAACTGCATCATACCTTTGTATGAGTTTCTTTGATGTCATAATAATTTCTTGAATTTGTATATTTGTTTGAGTTTTTTTGCTATTTGTTTTTCTCTTACTTGTATTATAACGACCTAATTTTTAATTGTCGTTATTTATGACGTCATTGTAGACGTGGACACTAGCGTAGACATTCACAAACTTCTTGTAATCTGACTGTAGACTTCTCTACTGGTACGTTTATTTACTTTTATAGTTTTACGCTGGGTATGGGTTATGAGTGATACGTTTTGACCTGTATATGACTTTGAGGTTCATTTTGGTATCTTGATGGATCATATTTGACATATATATTGATGATATTTTGGTATGGTTTCCACATTAAGAAAATGCACTTAAATATGCTTTTCACACACAATTTGATAATTATAAGTCTTCCGCTTAATATTTTGAGATTTAATAGATGATAACGAGTCCATATGCTAACTTCAACCAATTATTAATTAAAATGATATAAAGTTAGTGATATATGATTTGTATTGGGATGTTGATGCGCGTGGGGCACAACTGTGTGGTGTTGTGGCAAGGTTGTGGACCCGTAGCGCATGATATGGCGTCCAATGAATTTTGGGGCCGCTACATGCACGCAAATTTTCATATATGATGCAGATGGAAATGGAGATAGAGGCAATCATGTGCTAAAGTTAAATGAGACCACTTTTAACTTCCCTTATTTATGAGGAAAAGTTTGAATTAACAGTAAGATGTTCAAACTAACTATCCCTTTCAAAACAATTAATAGATTTTTTTGAGTTTTTCAATTTAACTTTGTTATTATGTCATTTACATTTTCCTCATTATGAATTACTAGTAAGTGAGCACGTGCTCTGCATGTGAGGTATGTTCCCAAAATTTTTTCCCTCATTTTTCAGGCTTGGGACTATCAATATATATGACATTTTATTGATGTAATTTAGAACTATTAGTTACAAATACTCATAGAATCTCATGATGTGGCCTAGGTCCCAATAATGTTAGGTAGGATATGTGCTCACAGAAATCCATAATGGATTGAACATGTTAATAGAGACCATCAAAGTAATCTTGAAATAAAAAAGGCAACTTTCTAAAACACACATGCCCATCTCTTTCTTGTCTTAACTCCAATGCGATCAAAGTCGTTAAAGATGTGGAATCCAAGGTGGTGATGCAGAATATTGTGGCGAAAGTACTAACCGAAGAGACTTTCTTTTTGCAAGGACCATGTAAGGTGATGGAAGAAGTTATATGCAGATATATATGGTGCCATGCTAGGAGAATAAAAAAAGAATCATTGGACTAAATATATGATTAAGGAAAAGTAAGTACTTTTTGGTCCATACATCTTCAATAGACTATCATTAAGTGAGAAGATTAATTAAATAATCCCCATACATCTTCAATAGACTATCATTAAGTGAGAAGATTAATTAAATAATCCCCTTATTTTGTAATTTTTAACCTGAAAGAGATATTTATTATGGTGCCAAAAGAATGGGATTGAGAGTTTTTGCTCCACAACCTTTTACAAAAATTTATAAATATATACAATAGGCGTCATCTCTTTTAATTCAGAAGAAAAAGAAAAAAAACGGTAAATATATAGCCGCAATTTCAAAAAATTGGCCACATTACCCAAACTACCATCACCCCAACAGACACAAATACTCCCACCTTTAGTCCCCATCACTTTTTGGCTTTGGTGATCAAACATTGAAGCTGTGTTGGGCGCACAACTTGTTGAGTGCAATAAAGTAATGCCTAGTTGACCCCTCAACTACAAACTTTATGACCTTATCTAACCCTTCAAAACAACAAAATACCCTCCACCTAGTGTGATTTTCCAAGGCAAAGCTCCATAACCAGACTGCAAATTATCCCTCTGTAGTGCCCGTGTAGAAGAACCTGAAAACCAAAACCTATTCTTGGCCATATAGTGGCAAAGATCTGAAAACTAAAATCTTAGAAAATAAAAAACATAGAAGAACCTACCACCTACCAAAATATTTTTTTACTTCAAAAATTAAAGATTTGAGTATCATAAAGTACTTCGAATGTTCAAAATCTAAAGGCATTAATAGAACAATAAAAATCTAAACATATTATTTACCAAAAAAAAATTCTAACATATTGATAGAATAGTAAAATTAGTTAATAGAACCCATATCTGCCTCACCCACATCTCCCAAAGATATATGAAACTGATTTACCGTTTCAATAGGCAAGAGAGATGAATTTGAAGTTTGAAAGAGAGCAAACCATTTGAAAACTCCTTCAATTTTGAACTTCATTACTGCTAAAGTTATGCCTATTTTTAAGGAAACAAAATTGATGTTTCTTTTAAGGCGGAACATAATTGATGATGAAAAAAAAGGGAATTAATCGTTACTCCTAAACTGTCCCTTTTAAAAACACAAATTTCTAAAACTATCTATTGGCATATTATTTTACCCAACATATTTAGAGAAGGGCATTTTTGGCAGTTTAGTGGCCAAATAGGCTTCACCGTCAACTGCCAAGAATTCCTATTATAATAGTATAGATTTATGATGCATGTTTTCCTAACAATGTGCAAATGTGAAAGTAAAATGTTAATTTTGTCGTGTTTGTACTTGAAAAATTAATTGTTGAAAGAATTCAATGAAAATGGTATTAAGTTTGAGGAATGCTACACGGACATAGCAAAACCCACATTGGTGTGCGAGTTACCTATATGCACTTTGATTTAGAGTGAAACATACCCAATATGTATTTTAGTGTGGTTTGGGTTGATGTATGTGTAGTATTTTTAATTTAGGCGGGCAAAGGTACGAGTGAGATACAAGTTGTATGAATGATACATTTCATATTTTGTTCAATTACACTCACCTACCACGTCACTCAACAATGACACATTTTGAAAAGGCATTGTATATTACTTTTGTGATTTTAAAGAAATTAATCCTATTTAATGAATTAAAAAAAAAGGGCCTTACTTTTTTAATAACTCCCACACTTCTTAGGAAGTAGGAACCCTGAAACACTCGAACATTTCAATCCCGCATGGCTTCTTCAATGGAACACACGCCACTGTGCCGTCTAATCAGCGATTCTCTTCGTCCCTACACCGTACGTTCCCTTCCTCTGGATCCAAATTTCGCGCTGTTAATCCATTATTACTGCTCATCTTCTCACTTCCTTCGCAGGACTCGCTATCATCAATTCCTCTCCACCAAACCAAGGAGAAGGACCTTCTTCTACTCCTCACCAACGTAACAATCCCTCTTTTTCAGTACCAACAAACCCTAATTTCCTGCCCCCTTCACCTGATCTCGGATTCTAATTGGCAATGTTTCTCTTAGTTCTTCTAAGTTCTAATCGATACTTGCAGGTTTCAAGGCAAATCAAGCTCTGGAGCGACCAGCCCGATCATCGTTCCGAGGTCCAAATTACTGTATCCATTGGCGTTGAGCGAGATTACGCGCACGCCACTGGTTTCCATGATTGCTTAGCTGACACTGTCTCTTCATTGGTAAAGTTCAGTCTCATGAAAAGTTTGCCTTGTTTATTTCTAGGTTTGATTTCAATATGTAACAATGTTAATGAAAGTTATCATGATTAACTTGCCGGAAAATCATTGTCTACTATGCAAATCCTTTCTAAGTACTGATTAACTTGTTATTGCTTATTGCTTATTTTCTCATTAACAATTGGAAAAGTTGGTTTTTGTCACATGTTAATTGGTTAGGAATCTTGTTTAAGCGTTAAAAATTTCCCTGTGAATGAAATGACGAGAGCACCGACGTTGGATTGTGTTGTGATTTTATTTCGTAATGATATAAAAATGCGTTTGTTTTTTCTATAGTTTTAGATTAATTCTCCTTTTATTCTCCCTTTTCCTTTGATGTTTTGTAGATTTTCATTACTATATAAAAAACTCCTATAAAAAAATTGATGTACAAAAATAATGCCAAATAATTGCTGTTGATTTCAGTTTAGACGTGGCTCTATGAAGTTATGAAGAAAAACATAAGATTTGCATAAAATCAATAGTAGGCTTGTAGCTGGAATTGGTGAGAAAAGATGATTATGAATTAGGTTGAACAATGTGGTGATGTTATTTTCCTGTTTCCCTCTCTTTTGCGTGCTTAAATAAATTTTCAAACTTCACATTTTTACTTTTCCGTGATAACTTTTGGAAATGATCTCCTTTTCTTTTTCTTGAGTTTGTCTATGACAGGCGGTTCTTTTGAACGTGGGGAACCAGTATGTTCAACATTTAGCCAGCAATCTTCTTGTGGCTGTCTTTCATTTTCTTGTGAAATCGGTATGTGGTTATACTTACCTTGGGAAATATTATTTTTTTGGGTGCCTCTTTTGGTTATCTTGCCTAGCCATCTGTTTAATATTGGATATTTTTCCAGGAAAGCAAATGTGATCGGTTTCTTCACTTATTAAGTCTTTGTGTCGAAGCGGCAATTTCCAATGTTCGTCCTTCCTCACATTCTGCAACAACTGATTTGGAAAGGGATTCCTCTGGTTGTATTTTGTTCATGAAACAAAGGATGGAAAATGCAGACTTAGATACAGCAGATGGCCTCCTTCAAGTCATGCGCATTGTGCTGAAACATTTGAAAAAAGATAATGCTGAGGAAACTGCAAGTGCGCACATTCTTTCTGTCATTTATTCTGTTACTAATATTCCTTGGAATTTATTAGATGAGATTTTTGAGATGCCAACTAATGGAGCACATGTAAGTTGTGCCGTGAATGCGTTTCTCAAGGGAAAAAGTGATTCTTTAATGTCAAGGATATTGTTTCTTGGGACCCTACTTCAACTTTTCTGTACGCTGGCCGACCAATGTGTTCTTATTGACACTGATCGTGAAGCTGCTCTTGATAATATTGCCGGGCTTATTCCAAAGCTTTTATCTTGGTGTTTCGCCAAGCAGGATCCCGCTAGCAATGACATTTCTCAATACTTAAGGCACAAGATATTGGTAAGCAACAAAAGTGTGTGCCCTTAAGTTATAGCTCTTCTCAAGTCTAAGTCCATAGGTGATCTAAAGTGCCTTTTTTGCATATCTGATCGGTTTATGATGAGTAGCTACTGCAATTTGAGAGTTCTTATGTTTGAAGGGCATGGATACAATTGATTTTGCCCATTCAGTTGCATGATAGATTTTGTTAGAATAGGGAATTTTATGCCAGATAGTTACCATTTCATGGTTTGACTTATTTGGTTACTAATCCGAATATTGTTGCGATCTTTTAAATGTTGATTATTATGACCAACCAACTGGTAGTTCAATGGTTTGGTATGTGACCTCTTATGCAAAACATGGAGGTTTGTATCTTCCTGCGTGCGATTTGTAAATATAAAATATATAAGTTGGTTTCTTATTGAAAAAAAAGAAATACATTGTGGTTTGGTTGCATTCAGTTATAACATTGCCTTTGTTGATTTGAAGTTCCCCCATTCATTCAACTGGGACGTCCCTGATTGCTTATGCATCCATATTCCATGACAACATTTGGAAATACACTCTATTTTTCTTCATGTGAGGCTAGGAAATATATGCTACTGGTTGTTTTCTATCATGTCATACTTTTTCGGAGTTGCAAGTTCATTAACAATCTAAATTTGCTGTTTTGACAATGATCCACTATTTTCATTCAAAATTGACTTTTGCTTCTTATAAAATATCACATGTTTGACCACTGATTCCAGAGGAGGTCACATTTTTCATTTTTCATGCTTGTTTTCCATAAGTACTTCATATCCTGTCTATTTTCACATGACTGAAGTTAGCTTTCTGCATGAAGCCATATTCATACGCAAGGCTTTCAATGTTATGAATCTTATGATCTTTATTTGGTTTTGGTTATTTACTTACTATTGATGCAGATGTTAATGATGAGGCTAAGCTTCCTAATTTCTTGGAAATGCTCTGATATTCTTTTCTGGGTGCAATTGTTGCGGAAATATTTTAGTGACCTTCTATGTCAACCTATCTCTAGAAGTTGTGTTGATGCTGATGATTGTTTGAATGGATCATCATTTTTGGCCTCCATTGCTGATGGAGAAGAAACTTACAGGATACATACTTGTCACTTGCAAAGACAGGCCATTCTCCTCTTTCTGAAATGTTCCTTAAGTCTTGTCGGCCTCAGCAATGAAGCTGATCCAAAATGTTCATGTGATTCGTTACTTGGCGAAGAATGCTGCAACAGTGAGAAAGTTTTAGCCGAACTCTTGGACTGGCTTCAAAGGCATGTGTCTGTGGACAAGTTTGTAGATAATGAAAATTACACAGAAGAATGCAGGAACTTTGCTTTGTCCTTTGTGCAACTATATATGGATGAGGTATGCCTTAGTGTTTTCTTCAATGTCATTTTTTCTTCTTTTTGGGACATCTGGTAGTGTTACTTTATCAGTGTAATTCGACATCTACTCCATTTTAGTGAACAACTGCCAAAGCTCACTCTACTCTACCAGTTAAAGTTTTGAAAGCATAAATCTGAGCAGTTGTAAGTTTACCTTCCTGAGTGCAAGCTTGCGGCCTTGCGCAATGAGAGAGCTAACAAGGTGTCGACGCAATGAGAGAGCTAACAAGGTGTCGACAATAAAATCAATCTCTTACAACTGATTTACTTGCTGAAAAATAGGGAAGCTATAAATTAACTGTACAAAGAAAGAACATTTGAAGCTTTGTTAATTTATTAATGCTTACCAAGTTCTATAGAAACCTTCAAATACTATGATGGCTTAAGTTGTCACTTTAGATTTGTGGACATAATACTCTTTTTTTTTGTTTTGCAGGATGATTTTCTATTTGAAGTTCTGTTGCAGCTTTCAAGCCTGCCTTTTCCGGCTGAGCAAGTTGTGAGCATTTGAATTTTTCCTTGTTTTTTCAGTAGCAATTGATCTTCAAAAAAATGATCTCATGATTTATATTTTACCGGGTTTTAGGAAGCAAGTGACAAGTGCAAAAAAAAGGTCAAGGCTTTGAAGGATGAAATATTATTTCACGTTTCAAACATTTTCAACCCTGTACATCTTTTCCATCTATTTCTTGCAGAGGTGAGTATATGATAGATGTCTGGAAAGATTGTTCTTGCCTATTGTTATTGTAAATGTTGGACTTGTTAGTGTTGTATATGTTAAGGCATCTGTGCTTCACTGATTTGAGTTTGTTTATTTAATTCTGTAGATGATGTCTATTCTGATTTTTTTTGAAAGTCTTGCAATGAATGAAGACGGCCTTGCTATTGTCATTTATCAATTCATCTTTGATGCAAATGGCTTACTGTGAGAAGCAAGCATTTATATTCTGCTTCCCTCATTTTATCTTTCCTATTATATTTTGTTTGCATATCAAAGCCCTCTATTCCCACTAGTCTGCTTTAGTGATCTTATTTTTGTTTCTGCTTTAGTGATCTTATTTTTGTTTCTGATTTATTAGCTATATTCTGAATTGCTCGAATCAATAATAATGGTGGCCTTTTTGCAGTTACACTATGATCACCTTGTACTTCTTGATTACCTCATTTCTAAAGATATAGGAATACGTTGTTTACAATATCTTTTAAGGTATTTGTCCTTGCTTATTTGTACTTGAAAAGCATTGTTTCTCTATCATCCTTTCTTATAGACCTCTATATGATATTTCTAATAACTTATGTTATAGTTCTGATATGGTCTTTCTCACTCTTTCTTTTTTGCTTCATAGGGCTTTGCGAACAGTGAGCAACATGTGGCCTCAATTTGTGGAATTCCAATTATGTGGAGGTGAAACAAGTTCATCAAGCAAGAAAAGAAAAACCTCAGTCAATGATCCAGTTTTCAAAGAACGGATAGAATGCTCATCATCTGCCGAGAATGGAGCATTTCCCATGGTAGATGGCCAAACTAAAAGGCGTTATTTTGGCTGTGAGGTTGATAATCAGAGAGAAATGATGCTCCGAAATGCAAAAAGATGTTTACTTTCTCTGAAGCAGTCTATTAAGGATCTTCACTCGAAGAATTTGTTTCCTTATAATCCGGCTGCACTTCTCAGAAGGTGTTTTGTTCTCCTTTATTCCCATGATTTACTTTTTCGATATGTGCCATCTGATTACCTTCGCTTTTTTTTGAAAACTGATTACCTTTGCTTTATAACAAATATCTGAAATTTTAAGGCTTTTCTCAGAATATGCATTATGTCCAAGTTTATGTATTGCCATGTTCACTCGCAGGAATGCTTTAGTCGTTGTATCTTTTATGGTAATGAACTTATTCACAATCTCGCTCCACACCGCCAAGCCAGGCCTCAAATTTATTTATTTATTTTTAATTCGGTCCAATTGCCGTTTGGTATTCTTAGTGGCTTTGTGTGTTAAGTTTCCGATTTCATTTTTATGTTCATTCTCTAACACTACTGTGGACAACACTTTTTGATGCTCTGCAGGCATTTTATTTTTCACAAGGAAATCATCTCTCTATTTTGAATTCAGATACTTCTTTTTTCCTCTTTTGCAGTCTGGATAGATTTGAGCTGCTCTGCCATCAGAAACGAAACGGCCCTCTCATTGAGACGAGGGGAATTTAACTTTTTAACCCCCAGCTTAATGGCTGACACTTTTGAGCTTCCAAGGTGAAGCACACTACCATCAATTACTCTCAGGAAGTGAAGAAACACCATTGATACAGCAGAACTGTTGTAGATTCCTTATCGGCATGTAAGAAGTTCAATTCCCTGGAGCCTGTTCCTATAATCTGACTAGCAGAAGCTGATAGGATCAGTTGCGTGGTTGGTTGAACACTTGAACAGCAGCTAATCTGAAAGCAGACTCCAGAACATCATCTGGATGCTTTTGTTCTACTATTGGCGCATTAATCCACGGTATGGTGTTTCATGTTAAGTTCCTACTACTTGGATCAGCTTCCTTAATATAAATACCCTTTTTTTTTTTTTTTTTTGTCCGTAGTCTTTAGGATGGTGCAGAAGTAATGTAGATTATATGGTTGATTTTAACTTCTCAGTAGATTTCTGGATTGTTGATTGTTGTTTCATTGTAATGGACATGACTGTAAATCACAGGAACTGACACAGTGAGAAATAAAACCACATGGAGAGAGACCCAAGTGCTTTGACGCTTTGTTCTATAGTTTAGTTTTATGCTGACTAAAAAGACAAAAACTTACATTGCAACAGGAGACAGGTGTGAGTTGAAGACAAAACATGCACACGTGTCCAGAGTCAGTGTGCATCTTTGCCATCTCTACCACAGATATCCCTACCAACCACTCTTCCTCATTCGCTTGATCCATTTCATTCTCTACTATGAGAGAAATTGATCTTGCTTTCATCCAATCTGCAGAGCACAGAGCTAAGCTCGACTCTGCCGTGGCTGAGGGTATCCCCCTTGTTGACCTCTCCCCACTTGATCACTCTCATGGTACTTGTAACTCTCACGGCCTTGGAGCCCTTGTGGCCCAGATTGGTGATGCGTGCAGAGATTGGGGTTTCTTCCAGGTGATCAATCATGGCATACCCACTAACCTCTTGCACGGAATTCAGATGTCTGCAAAGAAGTTCTTTGACTTGCCTCCGGAGGAGAAGAGAAAGGTGAGCAGAGATGAAGTGAATCCTTTGGGATACTACGACACCGAGCACACAAAGAATGTGAGAGACTGGAAGGAAGTGTTTGATTTCACAATGAAGGATCCCGCCTTCATCCCCGCTTCACATGAACTGGGCAACGATGAATTGCAGGAGCTCCGGAACCAGTGGCCTCAATACCCACCGGAATTAAGGTAGTTTTTGGATTGTTCTCTTAATGTTTTCAGTAATTTATATTCTTTCATTGCTAAGGGTTTTGATTGAATTGCAGAGAGATCTGTGAGGAATATGCTGGAGAGATGGAGAAATTGTCTTACAAGCTGTTGGAGCTGATTGCACTAAGCTTAGGCATGCCTGCTAAAAGGTTCAATGACTACTTCGAAAATGATACGAGCTTTGCTCGGCTGAACCATTACCCTCCTTGTCCTTCACCGGAGTTGGCTCTTGGAGTTGGTCGACACAAGGACTCAGGCGCTCTCACTGTGCTTGCTCAGGATGATGTGGGCGGTCTTGAAGTCCGACGTAAAGATGGAGAATGGACGAAGGTGAAGCCTATTCCAAATTCCTACATCATCAACGTGGGCGACATTATACAGGTACTCAACGTTGAAACCAATCCATTGTTGTCTGATGTTCAGACAATTGATGTGGTATGTTTGTGAATGTTGAAGATTTTGAGCATAATGAAGATCACTCAATTTTGATTTTTGAACAGGTTTGGAGCAATGACAGGTACGAAAGTGTAGAGCATAGGGTGAAGGTGAACTCAGAGAGGGAAAGGTTCTCCATTCCCTTTTTTTTCAACCCTACTCACCATGTGATGGTGAAGCCAATGGAGGAGCTTCTAGACGAGCATAGCCCCCCTAAATATAGGGAATACAACTGGGGCAAGTTCTTCAAGACCAGGAAGCTCAGTGATTTCAAGAAGCTCCACGTCAAAAATATCCAGATTCACCACTTCAAGATATTTAATTGATCGTCTTTCCGGTATGAATTTATTTTGAAGCAATTTGCGCGGGACAGACAAATTTTGTTGAGATTGAGCATTCCATGGACTCCCTTTTTTGCGACTTATTTATAGTGGTAGTATTGCCTTGCCCCTATTGAATGTTTAACTGCTTCTTCACCTGCAAACTATTGAGTTTTTTTTGTTCTCTCTTGCTGTTATTTTGATTTTCCGTTGAGAGTCTTAACTCTTAAGACAGCCGAACAAACAGAAAAGTTGGATACCTCCAGCACACAAATGAACAAAAAACAGAAAAAAATAACCAGACCAGACCAATCCGCACATGTACCGTCACTAGGAAGACGTCCAGGTTCAATGCATTCATTCCTTGTTTCCCATCACAGCCTACATCACCTCCCCAGTTTCACTCTTTATATAATTTCACCTATATGATTTATGACAACCAAAACCACTCAAATGGGGGTAGTGGATCTCGCTTTCATCCAAGATGAAGAGCACAGGCCAAAGCTCAGCATCACTGAATCTGATGGCATTCCAGTCATTGATCTCTCAATCTTGAACACCATTGACAAAGCCCAATTGGATAGTTTCAACAATGATTCTCTCAAAGAAGTTGTGACGCAGATAGGCCAAGCTTGCAGAGAGTGGGGGTTCTTCCAGGTGATCAACCATGGCGTCCCTACCGATCTCTTGAACCGGGTTTTCTCTGCTTCAAAGCAGTTCTTCTCCCAACCCATTGAAGAGAAGCGTAAAGTGCGCCGAGACGAAGAAAACCCGTTGGGTTACTACGACACGGAGCACACCAAGAACGTCAGAGACTGGAAAGAAGTGTTTGATTTCACAGTAGAGAACCCCACATTCATTCCTGCATCACCTGAACTGGGCGATCAAGAATTGCAGGAACTCAGAAACCAGTGGCCCAAATTCCCACCTGAATTGAGGTACCTCTTGTTGGAACAATTAATTATATTATTTAATTGTTTATAATTTGAGTGAAAATTATGTGAAAAAGGTGTGTAATATTGTGTAGATACATAATAGACTAAAAGGTGTATCTATTAACAAAGAGTTGTGTCTTTTTCTAATAGACACATAAAAGTCTATATATATTTACTTGATAGATTGTTTTAAAAAATAAATATATATAGTTAGAATGAAAAGTAAATAGGTCAAATCAAAATGTCTTTCTCTATTTTACATGCTTTTGAGTCTGAGAGAGTATTGAATCATAGATTGGTTCGTAGACTAGTGATTCGGAGTGCTACAAATCACTAGTATGATTGTTGTATCTTGGGAGACTATCATCATTAGACTGTGAGCATCATAGCGGGGTAAAATAGTCTTAAGGACATTGAGTATAACTCAAGCCTCGATCAATTGCATCAAGTTTTTCTTCTATTGCGCACCAAGTTTTTGAAAATCCCACCAACACCTCTGTTGCAAAGATCTCACCTTTTTCATCATTTCTATGACAGCGTATGTGTTCATGATTGATGAGATATTGTTGGATCATAAAACAGGGAAACTTGTGAGGAATATGTGGTGGAATTGGAGAAGCTGTCATACAAACTGTTGGAGTTGATATCGATGAGTTTGGGTTTGACCGCGAAGCGATTCAATGATTTCTTCAAGAATCAGACGAGCTTTGTGCGATTGAATCACTACCCTCCATGCCCTGCACCTGATCTTGCACTTGGTGTCGGTAGGCACAAGGATGCCGGTGCGCTCACCGTTCTTTTACAAGACGAAGTGGGAGGTCTGGATGTTAAGCGAAAGAGAGATGGCGAGTGGTACCGAGTGAAGCCCATCACTGACTCATTCATTGTCAATGTTGGTGATATTGTCCAGGTAATTTGTAACCATTTGTTAATGCCAATTTATGGTACCCATAATGAAAATTGAGTGTTTGAGGGATTTGGTGTGCAGGTTTGGAGCAATGAGAGGTATGAGAGTGTGGAGCACAGGGTTTCTGTGAAGTCAGAGAAGGAGAGATTCTCAATCCCGTTTTTCTTCAATCCTGCACATGATGCAATGGTGAAGCCACTGGAGGAGCTCACTGAATACCAAAATTTGCCCAAATACAGAGAGTATAATTGGGGGAAGTTCTTCAAGACTAGGAAGCTCAGCAATTTCAAGAAGTTGGCTGTGGAGAATATCCAGATACAGCACTTCAAGATTGCTAATTGATCTTCATATCTATCTGCTTGGCCTATATATGTGACTATGTATTATGTGTGCTAGAAAATAAGTAAAGTCACGTTAGTGGTTCTTGTAAATAAGAAAAATATATGCAATGTCAAAAGCATATATGGTGAAATGGATAAGTAATCACTTGCGGTTTAATGTATCCACTGCCACTGTTCTATATAAAAAAATCTTATTATGGGGACGTCCAGATTCAATGAATGAGAGTGACAATTAACAACTAAAGCTACAATGCTACATGATCCGAGGAATCACAAATAATTGTTTGTCCAAATTCTGTCATCATTTGAAGGACTTATTTCAATGTCGCTGCTCTTAAAGCTCTCTAACCAGATCGATCAATCATAAGCTATTATCACAAATGGGAGAAGTCGATCCAGCTTTCATTCAGGCCGAAGAACACAGGCCTAGCCTCACAATTACAGAGACACAAGGCATACCCGTGATCGACCTTGCTCCCCTGTCTCACCCCCAAAACAAATCCTCCCCTGCTTTCTCGCAACTCGTCTCCCAAATTGGCGATGCTTGTAGAGACTGGGGCTTCTTCCAAGTCATCAACCATGGCGTTCCCTCTCATCTCCTCCACAGACTCCTCACTGTATCAAACGAGTTCTTTGCTTTGCCTCTCGATGAGAAGCGAAAGGTGGTCAGAGACCAAGCCAACCCTTTTGGGTACTACGACACTGAGCACACCAAGAACGTGAGAGACTGGAAGGAAGTGTTCGATTTCACTATGATCAATCCAGTTCCAGTCGATACTCTTCTGGGCACCGATGGTTTTGGGGAATTGAAGAACAATTGGCCTCAACACCCTCCTAAAATGAAGTAATTCTTCAAATCCCCTGTTTTCTCTGTATCTGTTCTAGTGGATTAGTACTACTACTACTACTACTACTACTTTCCCAATTTTGCTTCTTTTTCTTTTTGGATCATGAACAGGGAAGTGTGCGAAGAGTATGCCAGAGAAGTTGAAAGGCTGTGTTATAAGCTATTAGAGATCATATCACTGAGCCTAGGATTGGTGGGGAATCGGTTTGATGAGCACTTCAAAAGCCGGACCAACTTCATCAGACTCAACCACTACCCACCATGCCCTGCACCTGAGCTCGCTCTCGGCGTGGGTCGACACAAGGACCCAGGTGCGCTCACGGTACTTTATCAGGACAATGTGAGTGGTCTAGACGTGAAGCGAAAGACCGATGGCGGGTGGATTCGAGTGAAGCCCATTCCTGATTCATTCATTGTCAATGTTGGTGACATTATTCAGGTAATCATAGATGTCTAAACTTTTTTAACCACTCCTTACTTTGGTTGCTTTGATTAATCAGACGTCACAACTTCATGACTCGAGAAAAATTAAGGGACATATATAATAAGGATAGTGCTACATAAAGTCATGACTCCACGTTCTCAAAGTTTTAAAATTAGTGGTTGATACCTAAAATTCTCTATCAAGTTTGATTGATGTGACTATGTAGTACCACAATCATTATATTTACAACTTTTTCAATTAGTGGTCGATCCTTTTAACTTTTAAAATTAGTGATTAACCTCTATGAGTCTGGAGCCATAACTTCACCCAACATTATTAATATAATAATGTGGCTGCCACAGTTAGAACTTATAATGTAAGTCTTATTACGGATAAATATCATTTATTAGTTAGGATATTTTATTTAACTTTTATTTAATTGTAATTATCTTAGATTTTATTATGTAATTTGTTTTTTTATTTGTAGTTATCCAAATCTAATATGTAAACCCTATATATATGTGCATCTAAAATTAACGAGAAAAGACATGATGATTCTGTTTTTCTTAATTTTCTGTTCTCAGTTAGAGTTAGGATGCTCATTTCTCTTATGTGATTGATTTGTAATGATGATAATTAGTGGGGATACGTGATGAGATTTAGAGGTTTTGGCAGGTTTGGAGTAATGGGAAGTACGAGAGTGTGGAGCACAGAGTGGTGGTGAACTCGGAGAGGGAGAGGTTCTCTATTCCTTTCTTCTTCACTCCACGTTTCGATGTGATGGTGAAGCCTGCGGAGGAGCTAATTGGTGAGCATAGTCATGCCAAGTACAAAGAATATAGTTGGGGAGACTTCTTCATGTCTAGGACGGACAGCAATTACAAGAAGCTTGGTGTGGCAAACAGGCAGATCAGTGACTTTGAGATACATGTCTGATTTTGTTGTGCAGTTTATATGCTTGGTCTAGTGCATAATATGAGTTAGAGTAAATTTGATGGCATGGAGTAATGTCACAAGTACACGTATATCATAAACTGCTCCGCCTGATTGTAGTACATAGCTCCGGTTTGCATTCTAGTAATTAAAAAAAAATGCTAAATGTTTCTAATGGTTGCTTGCCATGTATATTTGTTTAATTAGTTAAGTTTTGGTGATTTAAGTTTGCTCTCTAGCATAAATTGTTACAGAAATTTCAACTCTACTAATTTTGGGTTGAGTTGATTTGGAATTGAGGCCTTGTTCGTCGTTGTCGTTGTTGTCGTCTTTCCTGTGGATGATTAAAGTTGCAGAACTCTAAGAATCCAATTTTAATTGCAGGGTTACTGATTAACCGAGCCACCGTACTATATGTTTGGATTCTTTTTGGTGGAAATGTGGATTATTTTTGTCGCTAGTAAGGACATGTTCATGGGCCACGCACGGGTGGGCTCGTTTGTGCCAAAGTCTAAGAACTTTGCCTCAAGTCCAACCCATCAAGTATAAGTGGGTTTATATATATGTCGGCATATATATAGAGTAGCACTACCATAGAAATCATAAAAACACTCATGACATGAGAACCTTATCTATAATTATTAGATTTGAATTCAACCCATTAATCGATTAGTCATAAATGCACAAGTCATTTAAAGGATAATACATTTTGAAGAGTTCTCATTACATGAGTATATACTTGACTTAATATATATTTTTTATTAAAAAATATAAAAAAATTTATTTGTTAACCTCTTAAATTTTTGTTTTATATATGTAATTTCTTCAACACCATTAAATATTTGTACTCATATCTATATATTATTACATGGAAGATGGTTTGGCTGACCTTTTTGAGATACTCAGATTGAACACTTAATTGTACCAATAACTGAATGTCCATTTTAGATGTTTCAAAATTGGTCGCTCTAATATTATATATTACGTTTGTTGTACAAGTGGTAAGCAACAGGTAAGTATTTTTTTTTTCTTTAACCTTCTGCATACTGTAACTTATTTTAAAATACAAATTAAATTCCTACTATATATATATATATATAAAAAGTAAGTTGTATTCAAGCCAGACTTGAGTTTTATAAGATTACCCAGGCCGTAAAAGCAAGTTTAATCAGGCCTCGGACGGGCTGCGCTTATCTTTGAAGTGGTTGCCTAAATCCGGCTACTTGTTTGCCGCCTTGGACAGCCCGGGCCGGCCATAAGCCCAAGAGGTTGCAAGAATCCTTCACAGTAGGTGGTTCTAGTGGGCCTTTAAATGGGCTTCAGTCCAAACATTAAAACTACCATGTCGCGGGGAAACAGATCAGGCCAAGATTGGCTGTCCCCCAACGAATTCAAAACATTAATCACGTGCCTATTCTTTTTTTTTTTTTTTTTGGGTAGGATTCACGTGCCTATTCTTTAGAAATTAACTTAGGAAGAGATCGAGAGGTCATTAATCATGATCTTATCTCATGTAGATGGATTCCACTTTCAATGATTTCTACGTATAATATCACGTATATACCACACAAACACCCTACATACACTGATACAACTTCCAAGTGACAATCTAATCTACGTATAATATCACGTATATACCACACAAATTCCCTAATATATGAGGACTCAATACATATTTATAGCAACAACGACCGCCACCGCCACAACAACAATACTACACACTTACTGTTGAAATATATAATTCCACATCAGAAATATAATAAAATTTGGTGTGATATATAAGTGCTGTAGATTGAATTTTTGCACAAGCCAATTATTGAAATATATAATCTCATATCGAAAATATAATAAGAAATGAAATATCCGCTTACAGGAATTTCTCGATACTCAATAACTGACTTCGACATGACAGATAACAAAGAAAAATTATAGAATTACAGTACCATCTGACATCACAATACAATACAAACCCCCCACATCCCACTGTGCTTTGAATATCAAGATGCATATATGAATGTATTATGTATATAATATGTTACGCGACATTGGATTAAATCTTATAAGATCTGGAATTACTTCAACGAAAAGCACTTTTAGTTATAAAGAAAAAATAATCTTTTAATTAAAAAATAAAAGCATGTGCTAGTTACTTCAATCAATTAGTTGAAAGTTGCTTGTAAAAGTTCTCTGTCTGACAAAAATAATGCGCATGCATGCATTATATGTTTCTTTTTTTTTTTTTTTTTTTTTTTTTTTTTTTTTTTTTTTTTAATTATTATTATTATTATTATTCTTGTCACAGTACTAATCCACACACTAAGAACGCAGGAACTCGAGATATCTGATTAAGAAATGAATTAAGGATGTTGAATTTTTCCGTCTTGCGGTCTGTTACCCGCAAGCGGCCGCCCGCGGCACTTCTCCGCGAGTCATTGATCTTTCCAGTATCGATATTGTCCCCAACTTAACCACCCTTCATCTTTTAGGTGTAGGGTTTTATCTCAAAAGGCCTCGGTTCTATTAAAGGGAAAACAATCACTAATATACTTCATTTAGAAGTTTTACTTTCCAATGTGGGACTATTATTTCGGTCCATACATCTCAACACTCCACCTTGGACTGAAATCCATCCAAGGGACTTTTTCTCGACAGGTCCCGATCGAACCGTCGGCTCTGATACCATGTTGAATTTTTCTGTCTTGCGGTACGTTACCCGCAAGCGGCCGCCCGCGACACTTCTCCGCGAGCCATTGATCTTCCCAGAACCGATATTGTCCCTAACTTAACCACCCTTCATCTTTTAGGTGTAAGGTTTTATCTCAAAAGGCCTCATTTCTATTAGAGGGAAGGCAATCACTAATATACTTCATTTAGAAGTTTTACTTTCCAATGTGGGACTATTATTTCGGTCCACACATCTCAACAAAGGACTCTTGCGTGGGTGGCTCAAATTTGGAAGTAAGAGGTCTTGGATTTAAATCTTGGTGCGTGCGGAAGTTGATTCTTTCCTATCAAAAAAAGGAAAGGAAGGACCTGTGTCATCCCACCGCAACCCTCTTAGCTACATGCGTTTTATACTTTAGTAGTAACGTGTTATTCTTGTTAGTGTCTGGATGCTCCACTATGTTGCCGGTTGAACTCATTGTTGAATTAATGCCGAAAACGTTACGGACTTGATGGAACTGTAAGTTTGCAGATTGGGGCTAGAGTCTAAATACTCTATCTCCTTAAGACAATAATGTCCCACAAACGTGCTCGCAGTTTGTAGCACTTGCCTCATAGGATACAACAATCACGATCCTATGATTGTAGCACTTCAGACTGTAGGAACAAGTGGACTAAATTCTTGTACTCACTCTTAGTAAAGAAAGGGCGCAGCTTCTAAACAATTGTACAATGACCAATTGAAAAGCGACGTGTCGTTTAATGGAGATAATACAGGCCCCCTTTTTTTCTTTATTTTTTATTATCTCTATCAAATGACACATGACGCTTTTCAATTTGTCATTGTGCAAACCTTACGGTTTACAATTGTTTAGAAGCTGCTCCCAAAGTAAGGATATATATACAATGTACACAAAATCAAATGGTAAGGACATTTTTGCTATATTTGCCTAAACCTTTTACAAACAATTGGAAATGAACAGTAAAAACAAAAACAAAAAAATGAAAAACAAGAAAAACAACACAACACAACCGCAAGCACGTGAATTCTCGACTAGTATTGATCAAATACTAAAATTTTTGTTAGTTTTGAGCTTCATGCGTCTATTGAAAACATATGCAAAATGTTTGGTTGGCCTTTCAATGGGCTTCTGTGGCGGCCCCAATTTCCACATTGGTCCGCCACGGGAGGCCACGCGGACCCACAACTGACCACGTCACCTCCAGCTGTGTTCCACGCCCAATTATCCATTATCAATTAATTATCAGTTAACCTTGATGTTATGAGTTAACTTTTATTTCCTCATTATCATTCAACCATAAATTACGCAGCGGAAAATTAAATGAACAACATAAAGATTTATCCTGAATTCCATGATCAAAAGGCCTAAGTGGAAACCATACCAAATATACGTCATATACATGTCCTTTGAGATCCACAAAATATCAAAAGTATACAACCTATCTCTCCAATCCCAAAACCCAGCATAAAACAAGTAAATATAAACATACGTACGAGTAGGGCTAGAGCTATCAATCAATGTAGTCCTCAAGCTTGCCCTTCCCTCGACTCGTACCGGATCTGCACTCGAGCCATCATAAAAAGACAGATGACGAGTCCAGAGTGAGTAATCCCAAGGAAATTCACTAAGTAATTACGGAAGTAAAAGTACTGGAATTTAAATACCATAAATAAACATGCGGAACAAAAGAAATACGATAACCGTGAAAGGATCATCGCATGTATAAATATAGTAACGAAGCAAAGTACGTGCACAAGTAAAAATCGACTAAGTCATACTTCGAGCCTCTCCTTGGGCACAACCCTCAAACACACCAACAAGGTTGTCCCTGGACCCTCAGGTGGCCGGCGTAGACCCACGACGCACCCACACGAGCCTACCATAACCAGGTAGCCTATTCACCGTATATGCATAGACAAGTGCTATGACTTAGTGGACTCTATGGCCGTAACGAATAAACACCAGGTGGGGAGTGATCTCAACACCGTAAAGGCTCCAGGTAGGAGTAAACTCCACTACCGTAAAAACACCAAGTGAGAGAACTCAACCACCGTAAAGCAGTAATGGAATGGAATAATGAATAATCGGGGCGAATTCAAATAAATCAAACTGTAAATACTTAAAGTGAAGTTCAATTGGGATACTACACACCTCAAACCGCACTCCTCGCTCCACACGTCAAACCCCGGCTCAAAACCTCCAAATCCCCGTTATTTCCTCCGGTCTAATATCCGACTAAACTCCGACTCCAATTACTATTTTGGGACTCCTGGAATTCATTTATGAGGGTTAATAATCAATTAATGGGTTCATAATGTTGGTTTGACTCATTTTGTCATTTTCCAATTTTTGGAGTCCAGAGAACAATTAGCGCGCTAATTAATCTCAATCACTGTTCATCATCTTCATTACTCAGCGTGATTAGCGCGCTAATTTCTCCCATTAGCGCGCTAATTGCTCGCTGTCCAGAAAATTTCCAAATTACAAAGTTGAACTCCAAACCTATAAATTCAATTTCCATGTTTCCATAAAACATCAATGACCTTAATTACACCATTTAAACACTAATTACCATAATCAAACCCCAAAATCCACAATTTATGGAAATCACATTTTCAAAACCCACTTTCCAAAATCATCAAATTTCTCCCAAATTTACTCAAAAACACAACCATTTCATGCCATTCTCATACACACTTAACTCTCAACAAAACCAAGTGTGTAATCCCTCAATAAATTCGAATTTCACAAATCCCTAACCCACACCAAAAATCTCATAAAAATCCAAGTTTGTTGTATCCATACCTTAGATTCTTTTGTAGGAAGCTACAAATCACCCTCTACACACCTTGATGATGTTGTTCTTCTTCTCCTCTTCTCCCCCACCGATTTCTCTCTTCCTCTCTCAATCTCACTCTCCTTCTCTTCCTATTGATCGGTCAAACACACACATATATATATACACTTAGTTTAATCAAGTGTGTACACAAATCTTGAGAACAATCCAAGGGTTCTTGATCACCCTATGTCACTCCAACTCACACACACCTTATCATGACATTTCCCACCTCAAATCTCTCCATTGTGCATCTCGAGAATTATCCAACTGATGTTGTTTTATTCAGCTAACTATAGCACTTTGATTACCAATTTGATTTAGCTAATATTAATTATCTACTCTATTCGATAAATTCCCATAATTTGCAAATAAGCTCACATTAGTTCCCCCAACTACCCGGCACCCCGTGCCTCGTGTCCCGTGTCCGCACGCACCCCGAGAAATTCCTCACTCGTCAACAAACTACCTTAACATACATATTGTAATGAAATTAACTAATTTATACATTTTCATCACAATTTACCACAACAGCATACAAAACGGACTGTATACCTAGTTCGAGTGCGTTCCGATCTCGTTGTGGGACCCCCGACCGTCCTCGCTGGCGTCCACATCTGCCATGACATCATAATTAACGGCAAATATTATTTGGGCCGTTACAGCTTCGGTCCAAACGCTATATTAATGTAGTTAAACCGGTTAAAACTTAGAACCTATGGCTTTCAATGGGCTTGGGTTCAAACTTCTTTTTTTGAAGTATGCTTGGGTTCATAACTTTTTTTTAAATTTAGTCTCATAGTTACAGAGACACGAGGCATACCTGTGATCGACCTTGCTCCCCTGACTCTCCCCCAAAACAAATCCTCCCCTACTTTCGCAAAACTGGTCTCCCAAGTGGGCGAGGCTTGTAGAGACTGGGGCTTCTTCCAAGTCGTCCACCATGGCGTCCCCTCTCATGTCCTCTAGAGACTCCTTAACGTCTCAAAGAAGTTCTTCGCTCTGCCTCTCGATGAAAGGAGAAAGGTGGCAAGAGACCAAGTTCTTCTCTATGCACCTGTGAAAGACCTTTGCAAGGTAACTGAGACATAAGTCGAAAGAATCACCCTAAACGGTGAAATCATCAATGAAAACTTCGATGAAGTGCTCAAAGAAGTCAAAGAAGATGTTTAACATGCACCGCTGAAAGGTGGCAGGTGCATTTGCACAACCCAAAGGGCATGTGCCAGTAGGCAAAAGTACCGAAAGGACAGGTGAAGGTGGTATTCTCCTGATCCTCCAGGGCTACGGGTATTTGGTGAAAACCAAAATACCCATCTAGGCAACAGTAGTGAGATCTACCGGCTAATCGCTCTAACATCTGATCGATGAAAAGCAAAGGAAAGTGGTATTTCTGAGTCGAAGCATTAAGCTTCCTATAATTGATGCAAACCCGTCATCCATTCTAGATACGGGTTGGGACTAACTTACCCTGTGATCCCCATTTTCTTGGGAACCACCTGCACGAGATTGACCCACTTATTGTCAGAGATCAGGTAGATCATCCTATCATCAAGGAGTTTCAAAATCTCCTTTTTAACCACATACATCATGGGTGGGTTCAGTCACCACTGCGCTTCTCGAGAAGGCTTAAACCCTTCTTCCATATGTATCTGATGCATTCATGTGGAAGGGCTAATGCCTTTAATGTTAGCAATCGTCTACCCTAGTGATTCTTTAAACTCTTGAAGCACAGTGATAAGCTTCTCCTCTTCAGGTAATGTGAGTTTAGTAGAGATGATAAACGGTAGAGTATCATTCTCACCTTAAAACACATATTTGAGGTGATTGGGTAGTGGTTTGAAGCTTAGAGTTTGAAGCAGGTAACTCTAAAAATGCTAGGGTGGGAGGGAGGTACAGAGTAGAGTCTAACTCTATGATAAGATCCTCGATCTCAGTACCGATGGAGAATGCACATTTTCTCAGAAAAGTGGTGTCAAGGTGATTTTCCAACACCACTTTTAACTCGTTTCCTTTCAAAAGGAAGACATCTTAGGCCAGTGATTCCACACCATCCAGTGCAAGCACCGTAGATGATGATGCGTCGCTAGGATGATGCATTGCATCATAGATATTTAATTTGATGATCTCGCCATCAAACCCCATGGTCAGGGAACTATTATGGACATCAATATTTGCTTTATTAGTCTTTAGAAAAGGTCTGCTAAGTAAGACTGAAAAGAAATGAGGATAAGACTGACTCTTCATATCAACAATGTAGAAATCAGCATGGAACACAAGCTCACTAACTTTAACCAGAATATCCTCCAAGACTCCCACTAGTCGAACCGTAGACTGGTCTGTCAAGTGTATGACAATTCCTGTCATTTGCAAACGACCCGCCTTCAATGTCTCATATATGGAAAGAGGCATGACATTGATTGAGGCACTAAAGTTGCACATTGCTCTATAGATTTCTACTTCACCTATAGTGCAAGGTACAATAAACATGTCTGGATCTTCACACTTGGTGGACAACTTCTTTTGTAGGATAGCAGAAGCACATTCTCCTACAGTGATCTTTTCGTCACCTTTAAGTCTATCTTTGTTGGTACAAAGGTTCTTGAGAAGCTTAGCATATCTAGGCATTTGTGCTAAAACATCCAAAAGTGGAATATTGATTGCCACTTTTCTCAAGATTTCTAGGATTTCCTTCTCTTCACCTGCCTTTTTGTTTCGTAAGAAACATTGAGGAAATGGCGGTAGGATCTTGATAGGAGGTTGTGCTAGTTTATCGAATATGTCTGTTTTTGGAGGAGATGGATGAACTTCGAGCTCTTGGTCGATTTCCTTGGGCTTTTATAGAACCTCACTTGGCACGGGTTGATTATGGGGTTCCTCTAGCTCATTCCTGTTCCTTAGGGTAATTGCATTTGCTGATGCATTTGACTCGTTAGGATTGGGATAAGGTTGAGAAAACAATTTTCTTTTTTCATCCATACGACCTAGTTGAAGAGCTACTTGGTTTATTTGAACTTCTAAATTGCATACAATAGCATTATTATCAGCTTTGAACTGTGTCACATCTCTAGAGAAGGTATCGAACTTGGTCATGAGTGTCCTCATCATCTCTTCTAGAAATCTAGAGTTCTGAGTCAGTTGAGGTTGTGGAGGGGTGCTTTATGGGCATACTGGACAAAGTTCTAGTTCCTAGACCCATAACTGAAATTTGGATGGTTTTTGGTGGCATGGTTAGTGGCGGAATAGAATCCGCATGACTTTACTTGAGCCTTTGACTCGGAGGTCAGGAATCACTCCATAAGATATGTGAGTTTGTAAAGCCTTTTATCAGTGTTGTTTGACCCACTTCCAGTGAAAAGGGATCGGGGGACTCCTTATCATTTTCGTCAACATATTGACGAGATTGACTAGCCATAGATTCATACAACTCAAACATCTTTTGAGTTGTTTTCTTCTTGTATGCTTTTCCACAAGCATTGTCAATCATGCATTTCTCAAGAAACGTAAGACCTTGATAGAAAAACCGAACAAGTGAGGTATTACTTTGACCATGTTAGGGACATTGTGCAAGTAATAGTTTGTATTGTACCAATAGTCACTGAAAGTTTCTCCCATTTTCATCTTTATGCTACAGATTTCTCCAATTAGCTGAGATGATTGAAATTCGGGAAAGAATTCCCTCAATAATGTGGAAATCAAATCATTCCACAAGTGATTGACCCCAGGGGAAGATAGAATAGTCACTCTTGTGCTCTATCGTAAGATAATAGGAAAGCCAACAGTTTGACTTCATCTTCATCGACTCTGGGTGGTTTCATTGTCCCACACTTAGAGCGAAAATCTTTGATGAAAATGACTGGATCCTCTCGGTCCAAGACATGGAAGGAGGGTAAGAGATTGATGAAACCAGATTTCAGCTCAAATTCTTCCCTATGTGTAGGATATGCTATGCAATGTAGCTGATATGCTAGAAGAATTTGCATCTCATCATTTTTCAACTCTATGGTGACTTGGGGCTCAGCTTGTGCCGGTGCAAGTGCATGATTAACCACATTAGGTGCCTGTGGTTGAAATTGGAGGATTATTGGTCTCCACGGAGCCATTGGAAGAGCTAAGTGTTCCCTATTATCCTAGTGTTCCCCTTGATGTTGGTTATCCCTTTCCTCTCGGGGAAGGTTTTTGCCGTTATTCTCCATTGTTAGAGAGTGCTCACCGCTAAGTAGGAATTCGGAAGCTTATTTCCTCTCTCGCGCTTCTTTGGCGTTCTTACGACAAGTCTTCTCGATCATTGGATCAAAGGGTACTAAGGATCCGGTGGACTTCAATCGATTAAGACTTTTGCTCATAAAAAGGAAAAGAAAAAGATAAACCTAAGTTAAAAAGGACTTGGTCCCTGACAACGGTGACAAAATTTGATGCGCGCCGAACTTGTCAAAGTAAATCCTGATATATTACTGGATAACACAAGAACTGTAGCAGCGTCAAGTACAGGGTCGATCCTTGGAGACTAAGTATTCTAACCTAGATTTATGAACAAAAAGGAAAATCATGGGGTTTTGAAAGATTGATTGAATTAAAAAGAACTAGAGAATAAAAACAATTTTAGAAAGAAGAATTCAATGTAGGAGAATAACCCAGGCTTTCGACTTCTCGAACTTTATCAACAAACTATGCAATTCATTAGTCCTCGGTTCATGCAAAATTGCAAATATATGAAATTCAGTTATGACCTAGTGTAGCTATAGACCCGGTGACGCACTCGATTCCTTGCACTTCCTGGTCTCGGTAGTCAAGGTACGACTATTAACTACTTCTATAACCAAACACACAACCCTAGACTCACTCGAATTGGGTTTAATGTGTTGATTGCATTAATGCGATTCGTGAAGGCACTATACCTAGACAACTAGATCGCTAGTGCTCCCGATTTAGCCTAGATTACTAAGACACTTAACTGGTCCCGAAAGGGACTAACCAATCAGTATGACCAATTGTCAATTGGATAAGTCTATCGTGTAAGGACGAACACTTCAACTCAATAACTGAGGGTGATCAACCTAATATGCATGTAAGGGCCCTTACACATAATCAAATCTAACCCTATATAATGTTCAATGCCAAAGAAAATAAATAATAACAGAAAATCAATGCAAATATAGATTAAATAAACCTCGTAATGAATACCAAGGTTGAAGACTCCGTTCGATCCACCTTTGACTTAGATCAATAAGTTTAACCGGACATTGTCAAGCAAAAACACAAATTTCCTATGAGTTCTGGTGTAAACAAGAGGTCAAAATTCGTAAACAAACCTAACTATTATTTATATGAAACCCTTAAGTGGGTTTCAACCTAAAAATTCCAAAAAATAAGTAAATCCCCGAGTTTCTGTGCAGGACGCTTCGAGTGACGCTATGACATGGAATGATCACAACGTTATTTAAAGCTTCAAAATCAATCTCCTCTGTTTTGAACGCCGCAAGTCACGCCATGGCCTCCTTCTCTTGGCATTTGTGGCGGCCTGGAATTCTCAGCTTGCTGGTTCAAGAGCCGCAGGTCACGCTGTGATATGCTTAGTGATATGTATATGTGTAGACTAACTAAGTCGGTCCTTGCAGGGATAGGCGTCGAGATGCAAGCGGGGATGCACCTCGAGTTGCGTGTGAGCCAGGGAATCGGGTAACTAGGCTTGTGGTAAGCCTAAACTTAGTAGGGTGAAAATTCGTATTGGCAAGTCATAAACATACCGTGTCGTAAACAGGTCATGACTTATATAATGTAAACCCTTAACATGACATGTTTATTAATCGTGTTAATCATTTTCGTGTCTAAGTAGGTCGTGTTATAAACATGTCGGTATTCGTGTCACATGTTTATTAAACTTTTTATTTAAATTTTTTAATTTATATAAATTTTTATAATTTGTTTACTACATTTTTAAAAATATTTATATGAATAAATTTAAATGAGCATAATCATAAATTTTTATAATTTTTATAATGAAGATGTAGTCTTAAGTTTTACTTTACTTTTTTATTCAAGTCTTTACTCTTAACTAGTAAGAAATAATATATACAAAGACAACAAAAATCCTATAAAAAAACGTGTAAATTTTCATATTTTTAATAAATAATTATTAATAAAATTTTAAACCTGAATAATATATTAAAAGTAAAATAATTATTTCCTCTAATAATAAAGTTAAGTATGGAAAAAGGATGTCTGTAAATAAAAAATAAATTTTGTTATTAGCATGTACTCAAATAGGTGAATACATATTCAAATAGGTGAATTTTGTAATATTTATTTATTATAACATATTTATTATTTATACATCATCCCTTAATCATTTTAAGCGAGTTATAAACGAGTCAAGCAGGTTAACATGTTATTGACTCGCTTATTAACCGTGTATAAACATGTTAACTTGTTTATGACCCAGGCCCACTTATGTCAAACTCATGACATGTTTATTACGTGTCGTGTTAAACGTTTCATGACTCAAATTGCCAGCCCTAAAACTTAGTCTAATGTAATTTAACTAATTTAAATCATAACATATGTCATGTAGATAATACACATTAAATTGATATCCTATAGTTTTTATTAAAAATGGAAGACATGGATATGCCTAGGGATATGGGTTAGCACACACTCCCACAAACTTGTGTCAACAAATAGAGTTACATGAGCTGAATTAGTGGGTTAGTAGGAGTGAATGAGAGCTACAAGATATCATGGAGATAGGTGGTACACACTAGATGAAAACTTAAACATATAAAAACCCACCTTAGTGCATTTCTCTCATTTTGCATGTTGGAAACAAAGGAAATAAAATACGGAGCTACTAGAAATCTAGTAATTGCTGGAAAGTTGGGAGTTTGAAGGAGTGTTTTCATCATCAAGAGTTGGAGAATTAAACACCCAACCATAGCTACAACCTAGGTAATGTGTTCTTCGATTTCTTACATCTATATTTGTTTGAGTTCAAATCAAAGGGGTTTTGCTTAAAACCAGTTTTAAATATGTCTATTTATAGTTTTGAACCAAAAGAGAGCCTCAAATTTGATTTCCAAACTTGCATTTTCGTTTTGACAAGTTTTGC
Source organism: Stephania japonica (assembly GCA_039657345.1). Taxonomy (NCBI): domain Eukaryota; kingdom Viridiplantae; phylum Streptophyta; class Magnoliopsida; order Ranunculales; family Menispermaceae; genus Stephania; species Stephania japonica. The sequence goes on along the minus strand of CM077559.1, from coordinate 6,287,520 downwards.
CATTTTGAGGTTTTTCATATGAAACTGAAATTTCGATTTTCGAGCTTGAAAACAAGGTTGTTTGCAAATTCTAATGACATTTTTGAAATCCTTGTCAAATTTCACTTAGGATAGCACTAAGGGTCTAAATTTCTAGTTTCGTTTTTTTTTTTTTTTTTTTTTTTTTTTTTTATCAAAGTTTGTGATTTTGAAGTTCAAGTGTTCTTCCCCATTTTTCCCTTACATGCATGTCTAATCCTTGTTCAAATTTATGTTTTTAATGACAAATGAAATGCCTAGTGCATGTTTTGATATGTTGAAGGGGTTGTGGTTGATTTGTGACGGGATGATTTTTGTAGGAGTGATTGTTGTTGTTTTGTTCAAAAAAAAAGAAGAAGAAGAAGCAGAATTTCGGGAGGGGCTGGTTCGACCAGCTAGGTTGGACGAGATCGGGTCAAACCCGATTCAGGGGCCCAACCCCCCTAAAAATAAAATAAAATATTTTAAAAAATATATAAAATAATAATAAAAATAAATAAATAAATAAATAAAAGTGATATAAAATGACATTTCAGGGACCTAGAGGTATTCCGAGAGCACGAGTTGGGGTGTCGGGAGGTCAGATTGACTAGGAAATTGTGTGCATAGTGAATAATCCCACTTGAATTATTTATTTTCATTTCATTTCTATTCTACTATTGTTGATTAGTCTAATTGACTATATTTTTCCTTGTATTCTGAATATCATGAATTGTTGTGGAATTTTCTCATATTAAGACTTGCTATCATGATATCTCATTTTCTTAAAATTCATTGATTCTTTCTATACGCATATGTTTACCTTGTGGTTATTTGATATTTGATTTGCAAATAACATGCTATTAGGATTAGTTGAGTTAATAATTGTGTTAGAAAACTTGTACTCTCGGTCTATTTGTGCTTTGTAACAATTCTATTCTTGAATTCCTTTATCGATTCTTTTTATTGGCTTTAAAGTAGTTTTAGAATCTAGGGTCCATTGCACATTTATAGAGTGGGTCGGCGGCTTACGAAGTCATGGGACCTTGAGGATGTCGGCACTCTCCACTATAGTCGCGCGACTCACGTCGTAATGAACCGGGGTGTTCGACGAGATTTATGATAGATGATTTATACACGTAGAGCACAACTCTGCCATTTGAGGTTATTAGAAAATGATAATATGTAGAGCACAACTCCATATAAATAGTGGAAAAGGCTAAGTGATAGTTCTCACCGCCGACCAGACCTACATCAGACTGCTTAACCTGTGTCAGTTTCATTTGAATTCCTAGTATTTTCTAGCATGTTTATTTTTGAGTGTAACGACCCTAAAATTTAACCCGTACCACGTGTCAATATAGGTGGTGCGTGGGCCTACGCCGTGGTACAGTCATTAATTCTCGGGCGTCGACACCGAGGTATGTTATATTTGTTTGGTGTTTGTATTATACTATATAACTTTAATAGTCATTTTTAATGTCCAAACATGCGAGGATGAGTGTGGAACTAAAGTAACCCAATTGAGTCACTTAAGTAGTTGGTATAGAGTGATTAGGGACTATTGGATGAGCCTGGAGATGTGTGTGGTGGGTCAAGATGAGGTAAAAGGGTATATTAGCCCCATATCCCAACCTCATTCTCTCTCTCTCTCTCTCTCTCTCTCTCTCTTCTCTTTCTTCTTTCTTTTCTTTCTCTCTTTCCTCTCCCCAACGTCTCTCTCATCCTATTAACAGATGGTGGTGGCCGGAGCAGCGCGACGATGGCAGTTTCGGGCGATCCGAGGTAAGATCTCTAATTTCCTCGCCATCCTCTACGCATTGGTATAAGTTTTACCCGTGTTCGTCACGATGGAATTTGGACACCACGTCGAGATTTCAAACTCAATCGAAACTCTCGACGTTTTGGTGATCCTCCGACAATTACTACAAGATTTGTGAAGGTGGTTTTCGATTTGGAGAGTTTTGGGATTTTTTATTATTTTTTGGGATTTTCAAATGATTTTTATTTTTGGGTTTTTCGTTGAGGTTTCCGGACCTTTTGGTGTGTCGAGAATGTTTTTAGAATGGTGTTGCATCTCCGATGAAAAATGGACCAAATCGACGTAAGACTGCGCGAGCCGACGTGGGTAAACACCTCGAAAAATTCCACAGACGAGGGCGCTAAGCGCGACGCTATATATGCTTTTTGAGTTGTCTAAGGCAAATGTGTCAAGCATAATCCTTGCAGAATTTCAGACTTGCGGTGTATTATACCGGGGTTTACGGCTGGGGATACGTATTTGGTTGTGATGACACGTATGGGGTGAGAGTTCTTCACCAGATTGCTGGGGACTCTACACTCACATAGGGGTCTTAGAGGAGATTTTGTCCTCAACTTCTAGCCTTTGAGGAAATTTTTTCGTCAACTCAATGACTTTGATTGGTCGGGACCACTTGTGCCTTTCCCTTGTATTCCGAGACACTCAATTTCGATTGCTTATTTATTTATTCACAGTCTTTATATATTCATGTGCTCCTTATCCTTTCTTTCAATCTGCATGAATTGAGTGATCATTTATTTAATTCGAAATGCTATATTTATTGTTGTTCCTGCTTGGTGTTACTTATTTGGGCTCGTCATTCTTGTGTTTGATCGAGTGCAGATCTGCAGTCCAGTAAAGAAAGGGTCGTGCATTTAGACGATATACTTTGATCGGCCCTCCTCTGCTGATATAAGTGACTTTTTTGTTGTATTAGTTACTTATGTCGTTTTTGTACATGGAGTTATGGGTTGAGAGATTGTTGGATATTTATGACTTGGATGATACACTCTTTGATTCACATGGTATATACATGATATATGGGGTTTCCACGCCCTAGGTTTTGTCCTAACTTTAAGCTTTCGAGGCTAATTGATTAGCTGAGATTTATTGCTTCCGCTTTATACTTTGATAACTCGCTAATTAATTGACTTCACTTTTAAATGCTTAATAAATGATTAAATGGTAAGGATAGGCTCACTAGTGTAACGACCCCAAATTTCACAACTCTAGAATTGGGCACCGCCCGGCCAAAACCTGTGCGAACCCCCGAGCCAGTCTCACTGAGTCAAGCAGGCCTAGTCAGCCTTCCTTACCATTTATCATTTATTTAGTAATTTAAATATATTTAAGTGAGTTATTTCAATTAGTGAGTTATCAGGTCATAACGAAAGCATCAAAATTTCAAACTAACCCAAAACAACTCTAAGACACAAGATAGAACAGCCTAGAGTGTGGAAACCTCGCATATGTATACCTCCATAAGTATACCCGGTCAGAGGAGAATCAATTACGGTATACATATCCTAAAATTTCTTACAAAATCCATATCCCAATGTATCAAAACATAAACATATAATACAAAGAAACCTACATTGTAGACAAGAGGAGTCCCTCAACTTCAATCACCTATTTCTGGTCCTTTTTCCCCTATCAACCCTGTAATATGACGGGGTTGTACACACCGTCATAAAAAGGATGTTGAGTACAGAAAATAACAGTAACAACCAAGTGAAGTTTAAATATAATTTCAAATGTAAAATAAATGGCTAAGCTAATACCATGCAGGAATATTACGAAGATAGTACATACCGCATGATAGTAAATCACCGAAAATCCTCAATAATTGAGTGTCCAAGAAAACAACGAAATACGTAAGTCGTCCCAACCAAAAGGTTGTTGAGTCGCGGCAAAAGCCTAGCAGACTCGGGTTAAGGATGAGAACACGACCTACCAGACCTAACCCTTGTAACTATGAGATATCCACAGACCCGGATAAGAGCCCCCGACGTACATCGTATCGAAAGATATCAACAGCTTCCAGACAAGAACTCATATCGCAAATAAATAGTAACCACGACTCACTTGCTTTTGGACCACTCATTCGAAAATCCACAAGAAACCACAAATAATCCACCACGGAATAAATCTTACAAATGGAATTTAAGAAAACATATTTCACCAAGAAATATTGCTCAATAAAGATAACAACTCAATTTAAATGCACAAATGAAATAATATAAATACTCTCACTGGTTTTACTCACAGTATCACGCCACCTCCGCACAACACTCTGCGCTCACGGCTTTCATACGCCACCAAAATGACCCCGCATGCTCGTCACCTGCTCACTAAGCACCTGGTAATCATTATCGGTCCAATTTGGTTGTGTTAGAGTTTTATTTCCCTTTAATTGTAATTCCCTATTAATTTCACCATTTTACCCAATTTTTCCATAATTTTACTCGTTCACCCATTTGAATCGATTACCTGAGTATTGAGTCGTATTTAAACCCATTTGGATACCCGAGAGGTCCCCAAAATTTTTTGAAAATTTATAAAATTTTCACCCTCCTCTTCTTTTCATTCTTCATTGTGAGAGAGAGAGAGAGAGAGAGAGAGAGAGAGAGAGAGAAAAGAAAGAAAATAAGAGAAGTGAGGTTTTACTCACCCTTATATAGGGTGGGTCTCATCTTGGTGTGCTCGCGCATCTCGAGGCACATCCTAAGGTCCATAATCACACCAACCACTATAGGACACTTGTGTGACTCCTTCCTTGTCCCCATCCAATTTAACTAAAAATTTAACAATCCTCAGGCGTTTCTGCACCTTGCATGCACCACGATTCGTACCGTCGCGCGCGAATATAAGTCCTAACGACCCAAACATATTTATGAATTAATTTATTTATTATATTTTATTTTTCGATCGCCCACGAAATTAGTTTTCCAAACTCGTGTATCCATATTTCGTTCGCCGATACTCGTTCATCACGTTTTTCGAGGCAAATTCCACTCGAAACTCGACATCACTGTTCTGTCACACAGACTCAAGTATACATCGATAGTACACGTCATCACACAGAAATAACATGAATTTTCGCGTTGTTATAACTGGCCCCGCACGACTCGGTGGGATTGGCTCGGGGGTGTGGGTTCAGGCCGGGCGGCGCCCGATTCTAGGATTGTGAAATTTGGGGTTGTCACATGGAGCTTTCTTTAACTACTATTATGCTTTTAAATACCGTTCATTTATTTTTGAAATGTTAGTAAATAAGTCATTTGGGAATTACTGTTATACTTTTATACTCACAGTCTTTTTTATGACGGTGGGTGCATATTCGTCGAGCAGTAAATCCGGCAAGAAGAAGATTGACGACTACCTCTAAGCTTAGGAACGTACTACTGACTGACTGTAGGTTTTTGATATTTTGTATATTTTACTTACTTATGTCTTTCGTACTGTTGGGGTGTATAGATATTGGGTTGAGAGTTAGTTCCCCGACTTTTGACTATCACAATATTTATATGTTTCGCTACATAGTTCATATATATTGTGATTGTTATTCCTAGTTTCCACACTTAGGTTTATGAAATTGTTTCTATTTATTTAAAAAGACTTTCACTATAAATTGTTAAGACTTCTGCTAACTAAATTAACTGTTAAATATTTTAAACGCCTATAAGTTATTGAAATTGGTAGGATTAGTACATTATTTATCCTGAACGCGATCAAGTTGGCAAATAGGTTAAAAAGGCTGACTAATACGTAATTAGGTCCTATATGTCGTGATTAGGGCTTACTTAAAGGATTAGGCTGGGGTGCCCTAGATTATGAGAGGGGTTGTTACAATAATAACACAAGAAAATCACCTATATCCAACAAATGGAAAAACCGCTCCAATATCCTCAAATCAAATCCCCAAGTTGTGAAGCCTTTCCCTTGCTAATATGTGGATTTGCACGACATCAAACACAAGAATAACGAGCCCAGGTAAGTAACGCGGGCCCAATTTCCACATTGGTCCGCCACGGGAGGCCACGCGGGCCCACAACTGTCCACGTCACCACCAGTTGTGTCCCACGCCCAATTATCCATCATTGATCAATTTATCATTAAATTTGATTCAGTTAATATCATATAACCTCAAAATTAACAGTGGAAGCTTAAATAAACAATATAAAAATTCGTCTTGTGTTTTATTAGCAAAATGCCTAAGTGGAAACCATACCAAATATACATCATATACATTTCATCTGATCCTCAAAATATCAAAATATACAACCTATCTCTCTCAAGCCCAAAACCCGACATAAAACGAGTAACATAAACATACGTACGAGAGGGGCTAGCGCGGTCAATCAATATAATCCTCAAGCTTGCCCTTTCCCCGGCTCGTACTAGGATCTGCACTCAGCCATCACAAAAAGACAGATGACGAGTCCAAAGTGAGTAATCCCAAGGAAATTCACCAAGTAATTACGGAAATAAAAGTACTGGAATTGAAAATACTATAATTTAAACATGCGGAACAAGAGAAATACAGACAACTGTAAAAAGGAACATCGCATGCATAAATATAGTGATGAAACAAAGTACGTGCACATAAAAATCAGACCAAGTCATACTTCGGGTTTTCTCCCTGGGCACCAACCGTAAACACACCAATGGGTTGGCCCTAACCCTCTAGGTGGCCGGCGTAGACCCACGGCGCACCCACACAAGCCTACCATACCCGGGTAGCCTATTCACCGGTGTATTCCTAGACAAGTGCTATGACTTAGTGGACCCTATGGCCGTAACGAATAAGCACCGGGTGGGGAGTGATCTCAACACCGTAAAGACACCAGGTAGGAGTACACTCCACTACCGTAAAGTCACCAGGTGAGAGTACTCAGCCACCGTAAAGCAATAATGAAATGAAGTGGAGAATAAATGGAACTGAATTCAAATAAATCAAACGGTAAATACTTAAAGTGAAGTTCAATTGGGATACTACACACCTCAATTCGCACTCCTCGTTCTACAATTCAAAACCCCGGTCAAATACCTCCAAATCCCCGATAATACTCTCGGTCTGATTTCTGACTAAACCCCGCTCCGACTACTATTCCGAGACTCCTGGAATTCATTTATGAGGGTTAATTATCAATTAATGGGTTCTTAATGTTAGTTTGACTCATTTCCTTATTTTCCAATTTTTGAGAGTCCAGTGAATAATTAGCGCGCTAATGAGATCAATTAGCGCGCTAATTAATCTCAATCACTGTTCATTATCTTCATTACTCAGCGTGATTAGCGCGCTAATTTCTCCAATTAGCGCGCTAATTGCGCGCTGTACAAAAAATTTCCAAATTACAAGTTTGAACTCCAAACCCATAAATTCAATTTCCATGTTTCTATAAAACATCAATGACCTTAATTACATCATTTAAACATGAATTACCATAATCAAACACCAAAATCCACAATTCATGGAAATCACATTTTCAAAACCCACTTTCCAAAATCATCCAATTTCTCCCAAATTAGCTCAAAAATCACAACCACCTCATGTCATTCTCGCACACACTCACTCTCAACAAAACCAAGTGTATAATCCCCCAACAAATCTGAATTTTACAATTTCAAACCCACTCCAAAAATCTCACAAAATACAAGATTATTGTATCCATACCTTAGATTCTTGTTGTAGGAAGCCACAAATCACCCTCTACACACCTTGATGATGTTGTTCTTCTTCTCCTCTTCTCCCCCACCGATTTCTCTCTTCCTCTCTCAATCTCACTCTCTTCTCCTTTTGATCGATCAACACACATACATATATATACTTAGTTTGATCAAGTGTGTACACAAATCTCGAGAACAATCCAAGGGTTCCTGATCACCTTGTGTCACTCCAACTCCATACACCTAATCATGACACTCATGAACCTGTTGTGCATCTCGAGAAACATCAACTGTTGTTGTTTTATTCAGCCTACTATAGGACTTATTAATTTCCAATTGATTTAGCTCATAACAATTCCTATTTTATTCAATAAATTTCCAAAATTTATGGGTAAGCTCACCTTAGTTTCCTCGACTACCCGGCACCCTGTGCCTCGTGTCCCGTGTCCGCACGCACCCCGAGGTTATTCCTCACTCGTCAATAAACTACATTAACATACATACTGCAATGGAATTAGCTAATTTGTACATTTCCATCTCAATTTACCACATCAAGTCATACAAAACGGATTGTATACCTAGTTCGAGTGCACTCCAGCCTCGCTGTGGGACCCTCAACCGTCCTCGCTGGCATCCACATCTGAAATGACGTCATAATTAACGGCAATTTTAATTCGGGCCGTTACAATTCTTCCCAACTAAATTGAAATTTCGTCCCGAAATTTAAGTCCTTATCAACACTCACCAGTAAATAACTGAGGATATCTCTGTCTCATAGTCGATTCGAGCTCTCAGGTGAGCTCCTCAGTCCCGTGATGTTGCCATCGTACCAACACTTTTGGAATCTCCCGGTTCCTCAGAATTTGAACCCTACGATCCATAATCTCCACAGGTTGCTCTTCATATGAAATGTCAGGACGCACCTCAATCTGTCTAATATCCACCATAGTTCTCGGTCCTGACTTAGCTAACCTCAACATAGACACGTGAAACACTGGATGAACGCCGCTAACTCGCTGGCAACTCCAATCTATATGCCACTTGTCCCCACGCGTGCCATAACTCTGAAAGGTCCAATGTACCTTGGTGCTAGTTTCCCCTTGATCCCAAACCTCAGATGACCTTTCCAAGGCGAAACTTTCAAATATACCAAGTCATCCACATTATAACTCAAGCCCTCAAGATACCTATCGCGTACTTCTTTCGTCTATCTTGAGCGCTTGCAATCTCATCCTAATTTGTCGAATCTTCTCGGTATGATCAACAACAACTTCAGTCCAATCACCGCCACATCCTCGAGTCTTTGCCCAACAAGCTGGTGATCTGCAAGGTCTGCCGTATAAAGCCTCAAATGGTGGCATACCAATACTCGCCTGATAGCTATTGTTGTACGCGAACTCGCATAACGGTAAATACTCTTCCCAAGTACCTCCAAACTGCAAAATGCATGCTCTAAGCATGTCCTCCAATATCCATATCAATCTCTCTGACTGACCATCTGTCTGAGGATGATAAGCCGTGCTAAACTGCAGTCTCGTCCCAAACTGCTCCTGCATGCTCTCCCACAGCTTCAACGTCAACCTGGGGTCTCTGTCAGATACAATAGATAGCGGTACCCCATGTAGCCTAACGATCTCTCGCTCAAAAATGACACTCAACTGAGGAAACGAATACTTCATCGATATAGGGATGAAGTGTGCCGATTTCGTCAATCTATCAATCACAACCCACACAGCATCATGACGTCTCGCAGTCTGTGGCAATCCGCTCACAAAATCCATCGTAACATGCTCCCATTTCCACTGTGGAATCGGTAGTGTGGTAACAATCCAGCTGGTCTCCTGTGCTCGGCCTTAACCTGCTGACAAATATGACAAGCTCTCACATATGCATCCACATCGGCCTTCATCCCAGGCCACCAAAATAAACGTCGCAAATCATGATACATCTTGGTCCCGCCCGGGATGAATCGTATACCGCGAACGGTGTGCATCCTCAAGAATACTATCACGTAGTTCCAAAGCACCTCAGGTATCCACAACCTTTTTGTGTCTCAAGCACCGGTCGGAACCACTAGACCAATCGTGCAACCCGGATCCCTGAGCAGACACAGTGAAGCGAGCAAAATGTCCGTCGACCCTTTGCCACTCGGCGACCCTCTCTAACGACACCACAGAACACGCATCTCGGCAACGAGATATGAACATCGCAAAAGCATCGACAAACACAACACCGTCGCGCCTCCAAAGAATCCATGCTCATGTGTCATCTGCCGCGGCACAGTCTGACTCTCTACACCACTCCGGCTCAATGCATCAGCAACTACATTCGCCTTCCCAGGATGATACTCAATCGCGAAATCGTAGTCTTTCAGTAATTCGAGCCACCGTCTTTGCCGCATATTCAGATCTTTCTGAGTGAATAAATACTTCAAACTCTGATGATCTGTGAATAACATAAACCATTCCCCATAAAGATAATGTCGCCAAGCCTTGAGTGCAAATACAACTGCAGCTAGCTCTAAATCATGTACCGGATAATTCTCCTCATGGGGTCTCAATCGCCTCGATAAATATGCAACTGGGTGTCCTTCCTGCATCAACACGCATCCCAACCCAGTCCTAGAAGCATCTGTATAGAGCGAGAAGCCTTTCCCTGTCTCAGGTAGAGCCAACACTTGGCGCAGAAGTCAACCTCCTCTTCAACTCAAAAATGTTGCCTCACAGCCTTCAGACCATTCAAACTTAACATTCTTCTTGGTCAACCTCGTCATCGGCGCCGCAATCAACGAAAAGTCCTGCACAAATCGCCGGTAATAGCGCAAGCCCCAAGAAACTACGAATGTCCAGAATCGTCTCGGGTGTCCTCCAATCAATGATCGCTCGAATCTTGTCTCCATCAACAGATATTCCTTGACTACCAATGATATGTCCAAGAAATTTCACCTCTCTCAGCCAAAAAGCGCACTTGCTGAACTTAGCGTACAATCTATGCTCCCTCAACGTCATCAAAACATCTCTGAGGTGTCTCTCGTGCTCCTCACGAGTCTTACTGTATATTAAGATATCATCGATGAACACAATCACATAACGATCCAAAAATGGCCGTAATACTCGGTGCATCAAATCCATAAAGATAGCCGGCGCATTAGTCACCCCAAATGGCAAGACCGTGAACTCGAACAATCCATAACGCATGCTAAACGCCGTCTTCTCTATATCACTCTCCCGAATCCTCAACTGATGATAACCAGATCGTAAATCAATTTTCGAGAAAAACTTAGCACCCGCCAACTGATCGAATAGATCATCAATCCTAGGAAGTGGATAACGATTTCGAATCGTCACTTGATTCAGCTTCCTGTAGTCTACGCACATCCTCAAAGAACCATCCTTCTTCTTAACAAATAGCACTGGTGCGCCCCAAGGAGACATACTGGGATGGATAAAACTCTTCTGCAACAACTCCTCTAATTGGGCTCTCAACTCTCCTCGCTTCGACGCCGACATCCCAGACGGTCGGCTATATATATCTACAAGTGCCCCGGAATCAACTCAATCATAAACTCAACCGACCTAGGAGGTGGTAAACCTGGCAAATCGTGCGGGAATACCTCGGGAAACTCACACACTCTTGGAACATCCTCCACTCTAATCTCTCGGTCTCAGTCCGGCTCAACCACCGTCCTAAACGCCTCCATCTCTGTGTCGTAGCTAATCGACCTCGGTAATCGGTAAGTCGACGCCGTACCAACAAAAGTAAATACTTTGGAATGCCCTCAATATCAAATACTACTTGTTTTACCGAAACAATCAATGTGTGCGCGATACGCCGATAACCAGTCCATACCCAATAAAGCATCAAACTCTAAATACTCAAGGACACGAAAGTCAACAGGTAACTGGTGTCCCTCAATCTCTACTACACAATTCCGACATATCCGGTTAGGGTAAATCTTATCCCCAGCAGCCGTACTGAGGACAAGATGTGGGTCTAAGGTCTCAACCTGTAATCCTAGCTCGTCCAGACCCTACGTCCCGATATAAATGACAAGGTACTGCCGGAATCAAATAATACATGCATGAAGACATCGCATATAGATAACATACCCTCGACGAGCTATCGAGTCGCACCTCGATCCGGCTGTACGACAATAGGTGTAGTAGCTGCATGAGCCCTCTCCCTAACTGGCTCAGTCTGTGGTCGTGAGGATAAAACTGACATCGGACAATCTCTCAGTATATGTCCGACCTGATGACATTTGAAACATCGTCGTGTATCCTGCCAATCCGACTGTGACACTATATGAACATGAGTCCTATCATGACCTCGGCCTCTCTGTCCTCTACCACGACCTCCTCCATCTCGAACATACTGTCGAGACTGCTCAACTGGTGCAGGTACAACAACGTACACTACTTGCCTTTCGTCTCCTCTCTGATGCTCGGAACGTCTATCTCGTTGACCCTGATAATCATGTCTCTGTCGATCAGATTGCTCTCTCTGTCTCTTTGGTCTTTAATTAGACCGAGAGCTTTGTCCAGACCCATCTCCAAGCTCACCCCAGTGTCGTAAATACGTCTCGCGAACTAATGCTCTCTCAAAAACACTCTGCATCATAGCTCGCAAATCAGCCATGTCACTAGTGGTATGATCACTAGTCTCTCCAACCTCCGACTGAGTAGTGGGCGGAGTAGTAGGAGTCTGTCCGTCCATCATAAAGTGCACAACCAACGTGCAGTGGATCAGACTCAGTATATACGCGTATAATATGTAGTACACAATCAAAACATACATGTATATAAATTTCCTGAATCTACCCGCCTCACATCACTTCCCAACTAAGCCTTTAATCATTCGCTTGTGGTTTCCACATCTAAGATTTATTCATTGAGTTTATACTATTATTCAATCTCCAATTCTCAAAGTGTGGTTGTATCAGAGTTAACTATCATCATCGTTTTATCCTTTAGGTTCCTCAAACCTTAGCTCTTATACCAAAATGTGGCGGCCCCAATTTCCACATTGGTCCGCCACGGGAGGCCACGCGGGCCCACAACTGTCCACGTCACCACCAGTTGTGTCCCACGCCCAATTATCCATCATTGATCAATTTATCATTAAATTTGATTCAGTTAATATCATATAACCTCAAAATTAACAACGGAAGCTTAAATAAACAATATAAAAATTCATCTTGTGTTTTATTAGCAAAATGCCTAAGTGAAAACCATACCAAATATACATCATATACATCTCATCTGATCCTCAAAATATCAAAATGTACAACCTATCTCTCTCAAGCCCAAAACCCGACATAAAACGAGTAACATAAACATACGTACGAGAGGGGCTAGCGCGGTCAATCAATATAATCCTCAAGCTTGCCCTTTCCCCGGCTCGTACTAGGATCTGCACTCAGCCATCACAAAAAGACAGATGACGAGTCCAGAGTGAGTAATCCCAAGGAAATTCACCAAGTAATTACGGAAATAAAAATCTTGGAATTGAAAATACTATAATTTAAACATGCGGAACAAGAGAAATACGAGACAACTGTAAAAAGGAACATCGCATGCATAAATATAGTGATGAAACAAAGTACGTGCACATAAAAATCAGACCAAGTCATACTTCGGGTTTTCTCCCTGGGCACCAACCGTAAACACACCAATGGGTTGGCCCTAACCCTCTAGGTGGCCGGCGTAGACCCACGGCGCACCCACACAAGCCTACCATACCCGGGTAGCCTATTCACCGGTGTATGCCTAGACAAGTGCTATGACTTAGTGGACCCTATGGCCGTAACGAATAAGCACCGGGTGGGGAGTGAGCTCAACACCGTAAAGACACCAGGTAGGAGTACACTCCACTACCATAAAGTCACCAGGTGAGAGTACTCAGCCACCGTAAAGCAATAATGAAATGAAGTAGAGAATAAATGGAAGTGAATTCAAATAAATCAAACGGTAAATACTTAAAGTGAAGTTCAATTGGGATACTACACACCTCAATTCGCACTCCTCGTTCTACAATTCACAACCCCGGTCAAATACCTCCAAATCCCCGATAATACTCTCGGTCTGATTTCTGACTAAACCCCGGCTCCGACTACTATTCCGAGACTCCTGGAATTCATTTATGAGGGTTAATTATCAATTAATGGGTTCTTAATGTTAGTTTGACTCATTTCCTTATTTTCCAATTTTTGAGAGTCCAGTGAATAATTAGCGCACTAATGAGATCAATTAGCGCACTAATTAATCTCAATCACTGTTCATTATCTTCATTACTCAGCGTGATTAGCGCGCTAATTTCTCCAATTAGCGCGCTAATTGCTGTATTGTCGTAAAATTTTCAAATTACAAGTTTGAACTCCAAACCCATAAATTCAATTTCCATGTTTCTATAAAACATCAATGACCTTAATTACATCATTTAAACATGAATTACCATAATCAAACACCAAAATCCACAATTCATGGAAATCACATTTTCAAAACCCACTTTCCAAAATCATCCAATTTCTCCCAAATTAGCTCAAAAATCACAACCACCTCATGTCATTCTCGCACACACTCACTCTCAACAAAACCAAGTGTATAATCCCCCAACAAATCTGAATTTTACAATTTCAAACCCACTCCAAAAATCTCACAAAATACAAGATTATTGTATCCATACCTTAGATTCTTGTTGTAGGAAGCCACAAATCACCCTCTACACACCTTGATGATGTTGTTCTTCTTCTCCTCTTCTCCCCACCGATTTCTCTCTCTTCTCTCTCAATCTCACTCTCTTCTCCTTTTGATCGGTCAACACACATACATATATATACTTAGTTTGATCAAGTGTGTACACAAATCTCGAGAACAATCCAAGGGTTCCTGATCACCCTGTGTCACTCCAACTCCATACACCTAATCATGACACTCATGAACCTGTTGTGCATCTCGAGAAACATCAACTGTTGTTGTTTTATTCAGCCTACTATAGGACTTATTAATTTCCAATTGATTTAGCTCATAACAATTCCTATTTTATTCAATAAATTTCCAAAATTTATGGGTAAGCTCACCTTAGTTTCCTCGACTACCCGGCACCCCGTGCCTCGCATCCCGTGTCCGCACGCACCCCGAGGTTATTCCTCACTCGTCAATAAACTACATTAACATACATATTGCAATGGAATTAGCTAATTTGTACATTTCCATCTCAATTTACCACATCAAGTCATACAAAACGGACTGTATACCTAGTTCAAGTGCACTCCAGCCTCGCTGTGGGACCCTCAACCGTCCTCGCTGGCATCCACATCTGCAATGACGTCATAATTAACGGCAATTTTAATTCGGGCCGTTACAGAAATCTCACCTTAGATTCAAAGATTGATCGTTCCTTCGATGTCAACTCGCGTCGAAAATCCCCGGAATCCACTTCGTTCTCGCGTTGAAGTTTTGTTGAGAGATATGAGAGAAATGAGGTAGAAGAGAGAAAATGTGATGAGGTTGAGTTTTTATATTCCCTCGTCATCTATACTCACACATGGATCTCGAGACATTTTTTGGCCCTCACTTAACTCATCCACCTAACTTGACACATCATTGGTGACTTCTTTAGGTGGCTCTCACTCATAACTAAGCCTTTTCTTGCACAATACTCGCATTCTCGGACCAATTCCATACCACGACTTGCTCGTCGTGTCGTCCCGGACGTACCAACGTATCAAACGCACTTTACACCTTTTAATTATTAGTTATTTTATATTTTGTCAGTCTTCTTAATTCATTTAAGTCCTCCGGACTGCTAATTACCCGACTACCGTTCGCCCGAAATTCGTCATTCACGTTCTTTTTTAGCCGAACCCGTTTCCCAACACTAACGCTCACACCCAAACGTCCTCACACGTTTGTGACATTAGAATTTACATTCGGGTAATATAATATAATATAAAACACCAAACAAAAATAACATACATTGGTGTCAACGATCGAGAATTGGACAACTGTATCACGATAAGGGTCTACGTACGACCTAAATTGACACGTGGCACGAATTAGAATTTAGGGTCGTTATAGGTATTATCTAGCATAACCTTGTTTTTAGTACCTCTTCACTATTTTATGTTGTTGATGCCTTTCGTTATATTTGGAAATGCGGTATAGAATCTCTAGATTTTACTTTATACTTTATTGTACTCACCGTCATTTTTATGACGATGAGTGCAGATCCATCGTCTAGCAAGCCCGGTAAGGAGAAGATCGTCAAATACTTCTGAGCCAGGGCCCGACCCTACTGTAGATATTGTAGGTCTTTTGGATGTTGTGTAATTATTACTTATGTCTTTATTACACTTTTAGGATGTATATATATATGGGTTGACAGACTAGACTCCTCGACTGATGCATGTTTATAGTGTTATTATCATGTGATTGTGTTTTCCTGGTTTCCATACTTAGGATTCATCTTTAATGCTTACGCTAAAAGGTTAAGGCTTCCGCTAAAATGATAAGGCTTCCATTGTAATTAATGAATTATTAAAAAATTTTAATTAACCCTGAATTTGATAAGAGAACAACACATGTATTTAACTCATCCTAAATGCGATGGACGAGGATAATAAGTTAAAAAAGGCTGACTAATACGTAGTTAAGTCCTACGTGGATGGGATTAGAGCTTAATTGCGGGATTAGGCCGAGCAGGGCCGTAATTAGGATTTCAAGGCGTCACATCAACCAACTTATTTGATCAAAAACAATTACAAACATATACACAACTACCAAAATTGTTCAAAAATGGTAAAAAAAATGATAAAACATTCATATTAATGGAAACAACCCTAAATTAAATCGACCAAGTTTAATCGTTGATTGCGCGGCGACCGCTTGGAAGCGAGACAAAATAAAACCTAGGGTGAGAACGAAGATAAATAGAGGTGAGGCGAAGATCAACCGAGTTTATGTGAAGATGAACCACAATCATGGGGTGAACGCGAAGATCGACCTAAAGTTCAAGTGTTTTTTCCTCGCATTGTTGGGAATAGGGGTGCACAAAGGTAAGGACATTTTGGAAACAAAAAAAAAAATAGTTTGCCTTTAGTAAAATGTGGTTGGTACATAGCCGTGCCGATATATATATATATATATAATATGCATGATCGAAACGAACGGGTCAAATTCATTGAGAATGAAATCAAGAGAGCCCTAGCCCATCAACAGCCCTTAAAAACCCTCTATGCACTCAAGAGCACCATCAACTACCTCACTTTGTTCCTATCAATAGTTGTTGGTTTTTGTTGGCATTGGTGGTGGCGGTGACAAAGAGGAGCAGTGGTCGACGGAGATGGCTTCGGTGGAGGGAGGAGTGCAGTGGTCGTGGCGGCTAAGGTTTGGTGTGTGGGTTTTGGGGATTTGGGTAACGATTGGGGACGGAGAAGGGTTGGCGTGAGGTAGGAATGGGGGAGTAATGAGGAAGTAATGGGGTAAAACCCCGTCGCTAATTTCGTGTCATGTCAACAATTCCAAGCGGGAATATTTCCTTATCCTCAAATAGCGACGGATAGCAACGAGGTGTTGAGCCATCCTGTTGCTATTCCGTCGCAAACGTGTCCTTCCGTGTCGCTAAGCCGATGCTAACCCGTCGCTATTTGGTGATGGTTAAGGCCCGTCGTTAAATCTTGTTGCTATTTCATTATATTTTTTAGTGAGAATGGAGAAATTTTTTTTTTTTAAAATGGGGTATAAATAGTAAGACGTGGGGTGCGAATAGTCAGGGCCAAAAAAAATAGAAATAACAATAGAAAAATATTAAAATGACAATGTGTGTTATGCATCAAGATCTGTGTGTGACCCGTATCTCGAGGTACACATGAATTGCTCTTGTCGACTAATGTGTATTATGTTGTGGCGTGACTTCCTAGTGTCATTGCTGCACTTCCCATAACAAAAATTGTCACGGTCCAACAAAAGATTCTCATATTTAAGCACAACACCAACTTGGGACCTCGTGGTACACATCAACATTGAAGTCGGCTCAAAGTCATTAATCTTGTCCGCTCAAAGTCATTACTCTTGTCACAATATTAAAGGCATAGCTAGCAAAGACAAATATCTCTTTCTGATCATCAAAAAAAAAAAAAAAAAAGTTATTCAAGGCATAGAATATCAGACTCGAGAAACAAAAGAACTCGGGACATCTAATTAAGAAATGAAGCGGTATCACGCGTGTTTTTTCCTTTTTTTAAGAAACGCGCGTGTTTTTTTATTTTTATTTTTTTATTGAAGTTATAGGAAAAGGGGGCATAGTGTTAGTCAAGTCTATAAATAAGAAATGAAACTAGTTGGTTGAGTAGAGAGCCTAAAAGAAGCTGAACCATATTAAACTGATATGATATGATGAAGCGTTCAATAATATTCGTTGATCTGATATCAATTCTGTGTTTGATTTTCATAATATCAAGCGTGGTTGGAGCTGGAAAGAGTAGCCACTTCGTGCTAGTCCATAGGAATGGTCACGGGGCCTGGAGTTGGTACAAAGTGGCAACTATGCTGCAATCTTACGGTCACAACGTCACTGCTATCGACCTAACCGCTTCTGGGATCGATCCCAGACAAACGACCGATATCCACTCCCCCGCAGACTATTACAAGCCATTGATGGATTTGATGATGCATTTAACCAATAAGGATGATCAGAATTTGATATTGGTTGCTCACACCATGGGTGGCCCGGCCATCTCCAAGGCCATGGAGACTTTCCCTCACCTCATCGATGCAGCTGTTTTCGTCGCGGCTCCTATGCCTGGTCCTTCCCTCAACATCTCCACCCTTCTACCAAAAGTACGTATATATATTAATTTAAGTGTTTGTTAATTAGACCGTGTGTTGGTGCCCTCCTGGGACTAGTTGTATATGTAACGGAGACATCCATAAACCCTAAAAACCAAACCCTAAATATATATATAAAAGTTTCATTACGTGCTTCGCACGAATAAGCCCGCTTGCTGCACTCACGGGAATTAATTCAATTACAAAACCATATTTTTATCATTCATAAAGTATGATTCTTATGATATTAATAAACATAAAACTATACATAAATAAAGTTGATTTCAAAAAAACATCTTTTTTTACCAACGACGACAAGAAGAAAAATGAAGAAAAAAAAGTTGTATATGAAATTAAATCATAGGACATGCAACTATTTATTTTTTTTAAATGTAGGTTTGTCAACTTTGATATCTATTTAGTAAAACCATTCAAACACGTCAAAAATACTCCATAATCAATTACTTATTCAATTGGAAAGATTGATTATATATAACGTATTCAATTTGAAATGTAATGTACCTACTTTTTTTTTTTGAAATGTAATGTACCTACTTTTTTTTTTTCTTCTCATGAGGTATAGACTATAGTTATTAGTTGTTAAGTTAAAGTGGAACGCTTAATTAATGTTGTATATGTAACACGGTTTTAAGATATGAACGACTCAACTCATTATTTCTATTTAATTACAATTACACTATATAATTTAGTAAATTAGTAAATTAGTAGGCTGAAAAGGGTAAAATAGTAAATTTGCTTACCGTGTATTCAATTGAAATGTACTTACAATTTTTTTTCTCATGAGGTATGGACTATAGTTAATTAGTAAATTAGTAGGTTGAAAAAGGGTAAAATAGTAAATTTGCTTACCGTGTATTCAATTGAAATGTACTTACGTTTTTTTTTTTTCTCATGAGGTATGGACTATAGTTATTAGTTGTTGAGTTAAAGTGGAACACTTAATTAATGTTATATATGTAACACGGTTTTAAGATATGAACGACTCAACTCATTATCTCTATCCAATTATAATTACGAGGTATAGTTTAATAAATTAGTAACTTAGTAGGTTTGAAAAGAGTAAAATATATAGTAATTTTGCTTATCGTCGATTTGTTAGGTATTCGTGTTTTTATATATTATATAGATATATATATATATATAATAAAAAAATAATACTATTTGTTAGGTTTTCATGTTTTTATATATTGTATAGATATATATATATATATAAAATAATATAAAATAAATAAGTGTTTGTTAATTAATTTAAATATGACCGTAAATATATTACAGTACTACAACTGCTGTTTAATTAGTTTGGTCTAATTTGATTCTTAAACAATATATATATGATGGAAATGCAGGCATTGGCCACTCTACCCCCCCAACTGGACAACTACTACATATACGGAAATGGCCCGGACAATCCCCCCACAGCTTCCGTTTATGGCCCCAAATACTTGGCCACCTACATGTACCAGTTCTGTCCTCCTGAGGTGATGAATTCAATCTGCTTAATTTTCTTAATTTCCTTTTTTTAAGCATGCATGCAACTGATCACCATATCCTTATTTTTATTTTTAATGTTTTTTGGTTACGACAATCACCATATCCTTATTTGATGCGCGCAGGACTTAACATTGGCCTACACTTTGGTGAGACCAGAACCTGAGTTCACTGTGGAACAGTTTTCGAAGGAAATTGTGCTCACTAATGAGAAGTACGGGACCGTGTTTCGTGTTTTCATTGCAGCCGAAGAAGATGTGTTGGTAGGAAAGGAGATTGTGAACTACATGTTGGTGAACAACCGGCCCGACAAGGTTATATGGATTAAAGGGTCTGGTCACATGGTTATGTTCTCTAAGCCCATCGACCTCGTGAAAGCTCTCCTTCGGGTGGCTAGTCTTTCCTATCGAAACAAAGAGGCTGCTAATTATCTTCGATCTGCAAAGGTGGCTGATCTTCGTTCCGCTGTGTAAATTGTAATACGTATATATATTTACGTATGCTGTAGCTAGATTATATGGATCTAGTCTACTACTATGGTTTAGCTCTCATGCATATATGTGTGAGCTTCTAATTAATTAATTAAATAAAGGACCGATCGACGTTTCATAAAAAGCACATGCAGTTGTGTATATATATTGCGATGGATCGAGATTGTGAAGAGTAAGAAAATACTATATAAAAGGTGATCAGTAATGCGCCAATCCCATCGTCCATGCAAGCCTCGAGATGTGGCTTTACATATCCCGATGTGCAATACACAGTGCGATGGGTACGTTGTGTACATTCCGTTGTGCATATTATATATGTTGTTATTCTAACATTTTTCATAACAGATTCATAACAATTAAAAAAAAAAAAAAAGCCCGGCTAAGTGCACCCAGTTATGGGTGGCACCCCAAATTTAAATTTTAATTTTATAAGTGCTCACCACATTTTTACCAAAATACCCCTTCATTCGAACCAAAGCACCCAACTTCAAAACCATGGTCGAGACATCTATTTTAAGTTCGGCGACATATTGTCGAGACTTATCCTTTAGGCTCGGTGTTGTTCAACTGAACCTCTTTAGTGAGATTTAGTTGACAACTGATGACCTAAAGGTTCGGTGGGTTTCGATCGACTCTCTCCAATTAAAGATTCGACAGGCACTGATTGACTCTCCAACTAGAGATTCGGTGGGCTCTGATTGACTCTCCAACAAGAGATTCGAACCCACGAGGCCTATAAATCACAAGAAGAGAGTGTGTATAGGGATGGTAATGAGGTGCACAAAATGAGATAAAAGTGTAATAGAGTGCAATAATCAAAGTGAGGGACATATGAGTCATTTTGTAGTAGGATTAATTTTTTTTAAGTTTGACTTCTTTTGTGGTGCACTTAGTCGGGCTAAAAAAAATCTAATAAGAAGATTTAACTTATTGTTTAGATAAAGAAAGAAATTAAAATATGTGATTTAATAAAATTGAGAACCTCGAGTCTCAACAAACCTGACATGCATTGTGACACGATATTATGATTAGTGCCCAATGATTTAGTATTGGCCACAATTATTCACAACGCGTGCCAAGGTATATTCACCTACCCAACCAAAAAGTGCATATGAGGTCGGTTTTGAGCTGATGATTAGTCAGGCCGAGGCCCAACATAACTCAAGTCAAGTATTATTTTTATTTATTTTAGTTTAGGTAAATATATTATAGCTTATCAAAAATTTTACAAAAATGTCTTTAACCTTTTGATTTGGACAAAAATATCTTTACCTTTTAATTTTATATAAATTGTATCGATCCTTATTTTTAATTATTTTGTATCAAACCACAATCAAATGTTGCGTATGCCGATTGCTTGCATTACATATATGAAATGATAATCCTAATTGTGTATTTAATTTTATATTTTTATCTGTAATGTACTAAATAATATAAAGTAAGGATATGTATACAATGTATACAAAATCAAAAGGTAAGGATATTTTTGTCAAAATTAAAATGACAGTATTTTTTTACAAAAACCTTGAAATATTATAGTATATTTGCCTATTATACCTTTTACAAATAATTGGAAATGAAAATAAAATAAAATAAAAAACGAAAAAACAAACAAAAACAAACAAAAACAAAAACAAAAAGACAACAACACAACACAACCGCAAGGACGTGAATTCTCGACTGGTACTGATCAAATACTAAATTTTCGTTAGTTTTGAGCTCCTGCATCTTGTGAAAACATATGCAAAATGTTTTGTGGGCCTTGGTCCAAACGCTATATTAATGTAGTTAAACCGGTTCACACTTAGAAACTTTGGCTTTTATTTAGGGTTACACACGGATTGGATCTAGTTCAATTAGAGTCAATCCGTAATTTAATCCAATTATTACAGATTAAAAAAATGCAGTCCAATCCAGTCCAAATAATTTATCAATCCAACTCAATTCAATTTGTAAAATGCGGATCGGATTAGATCAAGTTCCACGGATTGACGTTTTTCTATCCAAAAATTTATAAAATTAGACTTAATCAAATAAATCACAAGAATTATACATCTCATGAATAACAAATTTACAAAATACATTTCACAAATCTATATATAGCATATTTCCCATAAATTTGTCATCACAATGACCTTCAAAATGCAGGTTCTTATATAAACAAATATGTCATTCACAAATCTTCACCATACACCCTCACAAAAGCACAAAAAATGCACATATATGCAACCTACAAAAAAAGGTTAAAAGCATAACAAAAGAGTTAAAAAAATAAGCATAGTCTTTTAGATGTTATAGTTTAGAGTTAATAGTTTAAGTTGATGTTTTTGAAAGTACTAAAGTACATAAAATCACATATGTATATGTGTTGATGTGCTAAACTGACTGGATCAGATTGGATTTGCGATTTTTTAATGTAAGATCCGTAATCCAACCCAGTCCAGACGGATTAGTGATTTTTCAATCCAGTCCAATTCAATAGATCAAAAAATTGATTCAATTAATGATAATTGGTCCAGATTAGACCAAATCCACTGATTAGTGCAATCCGTGTGCACCGCTACTTTCATTCAATGGGCTTGGACAGATTTTTTTGGCCAAACTCCAACAAAAAAGACAAACAGATATTTTTGAGCCAAACTCCAACACTCGACCAAACAAATTGTCGATTTATTTAGGAGATTGTAACTATCTATATAGGAAACAATCACTTCAAGACAAATAATTAATTGCCTATGTAAATATTTGATGATTGTGAACCATTTCAATGTTCTCTCTTTGACTTTAAAAAGCTCCAATTAACCAGATTGATCAATCATAAACAATTATATATCAAGGTCAAAAAATGGGAGAAGTCGATCCAGCTTTCATCCAGGCCGAAGAACACAGGCCTAGTCTCATAATTACAGAGACACAAGGCATACCCGTGATCGACCTTGCTCCCCTGACTCACCCGCAAAACAAATCCTCCCCTGCTTTAGTACAACTGGTCTCCCAAGTGGGCGAGGCTTGTACAGACTGGGGCTTCTTCCAAGTCGTCAACCATGGCGTCCTCAACAGACTCCTCAACGTCTCAAAGAAGTTCTTCGCTCTGCCTCTCGATGAAAAGAGAAAGGTGGCGAGAGACCAAGCAAACCATTTTGGGTACCACGACGCAGAGCACACTAAGAACTTGAGAGACTGGAAGGAAGTGTTCGATTTCACAATGATCAATCCAACACCCACCAATACAGTAGTCAATGCTCATCTGGGCAGCGATGCTTTTGGGGAAATGAAGAACAATTGTCCTCAACACCCACCTGAAATGATGTAATTCTTCCGATCCCCTGTTTTCTATGTGGAAAATGCTACAACACTCCAAAATGACACCGGAAGTCACATCGGATGATGTGGTGCATACTATGTGCATCATAAACTATTTGGATACACCCATTTTCATGTAAGGCTTGCACACCACATCATTTCAGTGTGACTTTGGGTCTGATTTTAGGGTGATATCATGACATCTTCCTCGAAAGGAAATCCTAGGATGACACCTCAAAGTCACATTAAGGCCTACATGCCGCACGTAAAAATTGGTGTGTGCAAATAGTTTCCAATGCATAATATGAGAGGTGTATATTTCGAAGTGCAGATGGCTCCCAAGAATGCAGGCATGCATACCATATCACCTAGTGTGACATTGGAGTGTCATATATTGTAGCATTTTCCTTTTTCAATTGAGAAATACTCCACTTGGTAAACACGCTTACCTAACTACACTCACTTATATGATAAAATACATAAAGAGTGTATATTATGAAATAAAAAAAAGCAATTAAAAAAAAGAAAAAAAGATTCCGACTATATGCACATCAACATTTACTTATGGCACCTTGATTCTAAGTGCACCTGTAATTCAAATTTCAATTTATGAGGGTAATCCTCATTTTTATTAAAATACCCATTCATCCCAACCGATGCACCCAACTTCAAAACCTAGGTCGAGACATCTATTTTATGTTCGGTGACATATGGTCAATACTTATCTTTTAGTTGACAACTGCCGACTCAAAAGTTTGGTGGGTTCCGATCGACTCTCCAATTAAAGGCTTGGAGAACTTTGATTGACTCTCCAACTAGAAGTTCGGTGAACTCTGACTGACTCTCTAACTAGAGATTTGGACCTGCGAGGTCGAGCCACTCGATGATGCTCTACAAATTACAAGAGGAGAGTGTGTGAAGGGACGATGGTGGGGTGCACATGACGTGCGCCGAACACGTCAAAGAAAATCTCGAGTAAATTACCAAATACCAGAAAAACTGTAGCAGCGAAAAGTACGAGGTTAATCTTTAGAGACCAAGTGTTCTAACCTAGGCTTAAAAACAAAAGGAGAAATCTTAGAAAAGATTTGAGGGAACAATTGAGAACAGGAGAAATAGTAAAAACACTTTTGTAGAAAGAAATCAATAGATGAAAGTAACTTAGGCTAACCAACTTCTCGAACTTTATCTAATAACACATGGAATTCATTGGTCGTCGATCTGTCACGACCCAATTTCCTAATCTTGATTAACTTGCTTAATCAGGATCACCGACCCGTGACGTGGGGCCCGCATGAGATGCGAACATTGACCGAGGCACGTGGCTGAGGTAAATGTTATATTTGTACTGGTGTATGCCTAGTGTTGTGTATGTGTGTAGACTAATTAAGTCAATTTTTTTCAAACCATATATAGACGTCGAGTAGACGTGAGCGGGGACACGCCTTGGAGTGCGTGCAAGTACGAGTGCCTAGTGGAATTACCGGGGTAGCGAGACTAGGCTAGGAAATAACAATTTATTTCAAATTTACCTTAACATAAATTAAGTTATTTAATTTAGTTGGAAAATACGACGTTCGACGCACGGGGAAAACGCCTCGAGTTGCGTGCGAGTCGGGACGCCGAGTGTCGGGGAGTTGAGAGTCGGTGTGACCACTTAGATAAATTTTATAAATTTGTGTGACCAATTAATTATGGTCCATATAAGATTAATGTACATTAATCGATTTAACCTATAGTTATTTAATTAAGAAATCACATTTTGATACCCTATAGTTTGTAATGAATTAAACTAACCTTAGGATGGACCTGGGATCCGTCTTGCCACACACTCCCATGATGGGAGTCACCCAAGTTGTGTCACATGAGAGGTGGATTTGCCTAGTTAGTAGCCATTAGATTTACCTCGAGATGCGCAATACACACTAGATCCCAACAACACCTATATATACAACTTGATGAGAAAACTTACACTATTTGCATGCAAAATGAATCCGAAGCGAAGAGAGGAGAGAATTCTAGAGGGATTTGAGAGAGGATTTTTGAGCTAGGAGTGAAGAGCCACTAGATCTAACCAAGGTAATCACACTTCTTGCCTCATTCTCCATTAAAATGAGCTTAAGTTGGGTTTTTTATTTGAAAATGGATTTGACCCGAGATTTCTAGTTTGGGAAGTGTCTCTATCTTTGTAAAAGGTTGATCTAAGTATTGTTTGAAGTTCAAATCAAAAATTTACGAGAATTTGAGGTTTTTTGGTGAAAATTTTGAAAAATGACATGCATGACTTTGATTCTGAAATTTTGGGGATTTTGATGTTTTTTGGTTGATTTCGGTGTTAATCTATGTCAAAATGAGTCATGTATGGATCGGTGGTGATTTGGTGGTGTTTTGAGTGGCCGAAATGCCGAGAATTTGCTCGAAAGTCTTTGGGTTCGCGTAGTTAGCGCGCTAGGAACACCACCTAGCGCGCTAGATGTTCTCGGGGAGAAGAAGCTGTTCACTCAAGAACTATTATCGCGCTAGATTTGGAATTAGCGCGCTAGATTTCTGAGATGAGACAACATTACCTCTCTTCGTAAAACGACCATAACTTTCTTATTTTAACTCGGATTTTGACGCTCCATATACCGTTGGAAAGCTAAGACAGAGAGGAACAACCTAGAATCATTAGTTTTTCAAAATTAAGACATATGGTTTTTCGAAAATGGGTCAAAAGAAAAGGTTTGTTTATACTGATGGTTATTTGTATAGTTGTTTTGATGTCGTTTAGGTGCACGATAGTTTTAGCTCTTAATTAAAGATTAAATACATCTAATATAACCTAGATTGACATCAGAAAACTTTGGGAGATATACTTGAATTCGGGTGCGAGTGTTTGGGTGTCGGGAGGCGGATAGCTAGGACTCTGCGTTGATTGTAAGTGAAAGCTGTGGGAACTCTTTACTTTATTTCATTCCAGTCATTTATAAATTTTCAGTCTATTTGTAGACTAGCTAATTTATTTCCCACATCATGCTTTCCTTGTTTCTATTCATATTGAATATCGATATAGCATGATGCCTTGTTTGATATATCATTGACTCCATGCTTCCTTATATGCTCAATGTTTGTCTTGAAATATGGTTAATGGATATTTAGAAAATGCATGCTATAGGGTTATCTGTTATGTTGGACTTGTGCTCTATTTCCTTTGGGGCTTTGTAGCCTAACTTGTGTTGAAATCATAGCATTGTAGGATATATATTCTTGAAATCTAAAGTAGGGATTATCTAGTGTCCATTGCACACGAGATGCGCGGATTCACGAGGATTTCGGTCTTTCGGGGTCTCCGGCACTCGCCACTACACTTGGGCGGCACACGTGGCATGGACCACGGGGTTGTCGGCAAGTATAAATGATTTAAATACGCCGAGCATAGCTCCGCCATTTAAGGTTATTATTAAAAAAAAAGAGAGATTATTATCATATGTTGAGCACAGCTCCATACAGTAGTGGAAAAGGCTAGGTGATAGTTCTCATCGCCGACCGGACGTAGATCATCTCGATTTAGCTTTGTGTCGGTTTGTGTATACGTTAACGTTGGTATTTACTTGCATTATTTATTCAAGCATTTCTTGACTACATATGCTTTTAAATACCTTTTGTTTAAATTGGAAATGTAGTATTAGATTTCCCCAGTTATCACTTAAATATCATCATACTCACCGTCTAGTTTGTGACGGTGGGTGTAGATCCATCGAGCGACACCCGGGTAGGGCAAGGAGAAGATCGGCGACTACCTCGAGCTCGAGCACGTATTTGCCGTACACGTAGGGTACTTTTTTGTATTATGTTTACTTATGTCTTTATCTTTTGGGTTGTTATTGGGATGAGTGTTAGATTACCCGACTTTTGGCTTTCACTTTGTTTATATATGTTTGCCGTTTACTTGCATATATATGGTGATCGTTATTTCCTGGTTTCCACACTTAGGATTTATAAAAAAAAAATTCCGCTAAAATATTAAAGACTTCCGCTAAATAAAATAATTGTTTAAACAAGAGAACACAGGTAGTAAAGGCTGACTAATTCGTAATCGGGTCCTATGTGTTGTGATTAGGGCTTAATTACGGGATTAGGCCGGACGGTGCCCTAGATTAGAAGCGGGGCCGTCACACGATCCATACAAAAATATGCAATTCAATTATATTATAGTGTAGCTATAGACTCGGTAACGGACTCGGCTCCTTACACTTTCTATTCTCGGTAGTCAAGGTACGACCATTAATTACTTCCCTAACTAAAGACACAACTCGGACTCACACGAATTGAGTTTAATGTGTTGATTGCATAGAGTAATTGGATCGCTTGTGCTCTCGAATTAGCCTAGATCCTCAAGACACTTGACCGGTCCTAAAAGGGGCTAAGCAATCTATAGGGTCAATAGTTACTTGGATGAGTCTATCGCATAAGGACGGATGCTTCGACTCAATAACAATGAGTGATCTACCTAATATGCATGCAAGGGCCCTGCACACAATTAAATCTAACCCAAAATCACAAGGGTGCCTAAAGAAATAGAATATAAAAGAAGAACAATAAGTTATAACTCACAAAAATCTCACAATGAATCCATGTCGCCAATTACTTGTTCGACCCACCTTCGGCCTAGATCAATGAGTTTAGGCGGACATTGTCAAGCAAAAACACAAGTTTTCTATGAATTCTTTGATAAACAAGAGATCAAAACATAAAAACGACCTAGATCCTATTTATATGAAACACCAATGTTGGTTTCAATAAAAAACATCCAAAAAATCTTTTAAAAAATGAAATTTCCCGTGCGACGCCGCGGCTGGTGCCACCTCTTGTAAATTCAAAGTGTGGCTGGCAGCGCAAGGTTGAAGTGCTCACTGCTCAGTTCCCGATGTGGCTCATGCTTTGGCAATTTGTACTGGCAGTGGCTCCCACGGTATCACTTCTGCAGCTCCAACTTGCAACGCAATTTCAGGGCACTTGGAGGTTGAATTTGAGTGATGCTAGTGAGAAATGAAAACATCCATCTCTGAGTCTAGTTTTCGATGAAAGAAACGACAAGTCATTTGGATGAGAATTTAAGGAGTTATATCTTTTACACTGATGTTGAGTCAGTATGAAACTTGACCAAATTTGGCCAACTTGGTGTCGCGCAATCCCGAACTTCACATTTTCTTCCTCGGGCCCCGGCTTCGCCTCATATTCACGTTCTAAGTCCCAAATACCTAAAATCATTAAAAGTGAGAGGTTGTCACTATAATAATGATAATTAGAGTCTGGCAACAGATAAGACACTAGACTAAACGGTGTGTACATATAGACACAAAACGAGAGGAAAGTGTGGTAGGGCGTACTAATCACAATGATGGGCATAAGAGTCATTTTATAGTAGAATTGACATTTTTTTAAGTTTGACTTTTTTGGTTAGGGTGCCCTAAGTAAATGGTGGGGTGTGTATAACCGGGCTTAATACTAAGGAGTGCATAGGCGAACGCACATCCTAAATATATTGAATGAAGGGATGCAGGTGGGGCGAGTTTGGGGCAAGGAATGCAATCCCTATCCCCATTTTCACTTATGGCGGGGCGAGAATTCTCCTTTTGAAATTCCCCATTGAGGAAAATTTGACCACCATTTCTCGCCCAAGGGAATTCCCCATCCCCGTAACTTTTTTACACAAGAATATAAGGTGAAATAAAGTGCAACATAGTTACTTACTATTAAAATGCATTTATAAAAACAAGTTTAGCTCAAACAAATAAAAAGTAGTTTGGTTTATATGAAAAAAAAAATATAGTTTGGCTTGATGGTTCCTTTAAAATTGAAGAACTTTATAGACAGTTAATTCCCCTCACGTCTCATTTGCATTTTTTATGTTTTGTGAGAATCTCAAGGGGAATGGAAATCCCCACGGAGAATATATATTCAGGGTTCCCCGTGGGGAATTCTTACAAGGAGTGGAAGGGAAATACTGCCCCCACCCCGCCCGCATAGCGAGGATAAAAGTCCCTCGTCCCCCGCCCCGTAGGGGTTAGTTGGCGGGGAATTCGTTGCCTCATTGGAGCGGATCCCCGTGGGGAATGGGGATTCTTTGCCCCACCTGCATACCTAATTGAATGGTTTTCAAGTGGTTGTGTAACATGGTGTGCGTGAGCTTGAATGTGTAAGATTA
Source organism: Stephania japonica (assembly GCA_039657345.1). Taxonomy (NCBI): domain Eukaryota; kingdom Viridiplantae; phylum Streptophyta; class Magnoliopsida; order Ranunculales; family Menispermaceae; genus Stephania; species Stephania japonica. Next base: position 6,257,736 of record CM077559.1, on the reverse strand, counting down.
TATTTCTTTCTAATTTTACTTGAATGGTTTGGATGAACGGTGAAACATGCAAAGAGTATGCAAGAGAAATGGAAAGGTTGTGTTATAAGCTATTGGGGATTATATCGTTGAGTTTAGGATTAGTTGGGAATCGGTTCCATGACCAATTCAAAGACCAGACCAGTATCATCCGACTGAACCACTATCCACTATGCCCTGCACCAGAGCTGGCTCTAGGCATAGGTCGACACAAGGACCCAGGTGCGCTCACCGTGCACTTTCAGGATCATGTGGAATTGTGGATGGCCTTGATGTGAAGCGAAAGACTTAATTGTCAATGTTGCCCATTCCAGAATCCTTAATTGTCAATGTTGGAGACATTATTCAGGTAATTAATCATGGGTCGCCCTGGTCAATTTCTCTCAACCTTGCTTAAGGGGATCAAACAGAGTCCCCAGCACTCGGACCAATCAGTTGCTGGTATCAATTTCTCTAATTAATTAACCAAAAAGAATTTGTAAGGATATTGAGATGATCGAGGTTGTGGTTTGATTATGTCAGGTGTGGAGCAATGGCAAGTATGAGAGTGTGGAGCACAGAGTGATGGCCAACTCAGAGAGGGAGAGGTTCTCTTTCCCTTTCTTTTTCACTCCAGGATTCCATGTGATGGTGAAGCCTGTGGAGGAACTTGTTGGTGAGCATAGCTCGGTTAAGTACAGAGAGTATAGCTGGGGACAGTTCTTCAAATCTAGGACGGGCAGCAATTACAAGAACCTTGGTGTTGCGAACAGGCAGATCAGTGATTATGAGATACATATTTGATTTTGTAAAGTGGTCAATCGATCATTTTCCAAAATGTAATCTATAGCTCCAAGCAAATATATACTTGGTGTATTGTAACCCCTTCCAATCTAAAAATAAATAAATAAATAAGTTGGAGCCTCTATACAGTGGTTTTTGTTTTGAAATGGATGGACACTTGTGCATGTAGATGATCGTATTGTCAAACATGGCTCTCATATTAAATTGTAACATCAAGCACTACTTTCACGAATCATGTAACTTTACTCCTCTCCAATGTACACCAACCTTTCCACGTATTGTCAAACTACTTGTAAATATTGTCTAAATACATTTATCATTATCACCAAATGGCCTATATATAGAGTGCCAACCTCATTATAGAAACACAACAAGTTGATATAATTTCTACATTCTCAACTCTAGCTCTCTTCTCTCTGATTTTATTTTTTCTACTTGTTCTAGTAGTTCTTAGTTCATACCTTCCCTGCTTTAATTTTAGCCAAGTCCAACTTAGTTTACAACACGTTATCAGCATGAGATCACTCTACAAGAAGGAAGTCTTAAAGATCAAGAAGCTTTTCAAAGACACAAACAAAGCTAAGAAGGTATATACTTTTTATGAATATATGATGTTTGTTAAGGTTGTTTGATTTGATATTTAAACTCTGGTTCATGCAAATATTCACGGATACTAGTTGCTACTGCTAGCTAGGACAAATAAATCTCCATGTATAAATTTCTTTATATATTTTAGTGGCATGCCTTTGGCTTACGATTTTTCCAACTAGTGCCTTTGGCCCATTCCCATGTGAATTATTACTAACCACCCCAAACTTCCTCTCCAAGCGTAACAACACCACGTATTGTTAAATATTTAATAAAATGTCAAGTATTCAATATCCTTGCATTATGCATTATATATAACGTCATAAACTGCGAATGTATGATCTGTAGTTGCATCTTGTACAATCTTCTACATAAACTACATTTGATTTTCTATATCAAAAATCAAAAGTCAAAAAGTGACAAAGCTTTTCCCATAAAACTATTAATGGTTAATTATGCTTATTCTTGATTTTTATAATACAAATAATACTATAAGTTTAAGTTGATAGTGAGTAAGTCTAGTCCCCGGTAAAGCTAAACATTGAAAGGGAGACGAGTTATCCCGTTCGATGAGGCATGATTGTTAAGTAGACTTCATCTCGTCAGCCAACCTAGAGGTTGTTCCACTAACTCATACAATTAGTATATTTTGTATATAAAATAATCAAGTTGTAAACATATTTTTAATCATATATTATGTATTTTAACATAAAAAGGGAGAAAATTATTTTATATTATCTTTATTTAAAAAAAATAGTATTCAACTATAGTTGAATGTGTTGCTTAATATTATTGACAAAAAAAAATTATTTGTCATGGCAACTATAAATAAAGCATCTAAGCAAAGCAGTGCATGTTGCACTAATATTCGTTCGCCAATATCTCTTTTTTTTTTTTATTTCGTAGGACACCAATATCTCTTTAGAGATTTGAAAAGTGAATATTTCACTTTATATATATTTTCATCTTATAGAGTTATGTATATCAAAATCAAAGTTGGTTGCTCCAAAAAGCTCAAAATAAGTAGCTGGGTCTCAAGCTACAAAATTTATATCAGTTAAATATTGATTATTATTCTGCAATTTTAATTACCTCTAAGTTGAGGCTATGCATAAAATGGCTGGTGAGGCAATAAAAAAATGTCGCGTGGTCCGTTTCGATTTATTATTGCCACAAAATATCGAGCGCGCACATCAATTCATTAAATATTATGAATTGATTTCTTGTCTCATGATAGTTGAGTAAAACAATGAGATATTATAAATATAATATCGCTTCCATCTAATTGGTTTAACTTCAAATTAAGAAGTATATGTTGCATATAATGACCATGGTCGCAATAACAAGTTTACGAATGTGGAAATGGTGAAAAGATCTAGTAAAGGTAGTATTGACAATTCCACCAAAGGTTGGAATAAAAGTGGTACACCACTAGAAAGGGTAAATTATTGTTGACAATGAGCGCTCATGATTGTGACATTTTTTGTTGTCACATATAAAAGGCTATTTTTTCTAAATATTGTCATATATATACCTAAATATTTTTGTGACCTTTTACCATGCCTTCAAAATCAAGGAAAATTATGAATGTACTATTGAAAGTAGCTCAATAAAATTGACACATTAAGATGTGTTCAAATCATGAGCTAAATAAAGGCGAATAATGCATGTTTTGCTTATTGTACTACGTATACACTGTAATATAAAGAGTATTTCTCAAATCTAATTGCTAATGTTCATCAATATCTAGTACAAATATAATGTTGTCGATGTCATATCAAGAAATTACTCAATATAATTTTATTTCATCTGAGAATCTAAATTCTCAGCTTTGTCTTTAAGATTTTACTTGAATAAGGCATATTCTAATAAATTTCGCATATGATCCAATGACATTCATAAGTTGAAATGATCAATTTGATCATCCATGATCATCAATTACGCGAATAATATTGATAATTCGCATGGGCGTCAATTGGGAAACCAAAAGATTTTATAACTAGTAATTACACTTGTGTTGTTAGTCTCAAGGTAAATTATTGGTTGAATCATCCCAAAGTAAAATTGTTGCGGAAACCCCCATTTTCTGCTTATATCTTATTTATGAAAACATATGGGCTTTCCTACCAAAAAAAAACATATGGGCTTATTCATTTTTATCGTAAATATTTTCAACTTATGCATTGGCTAAGTAGCCACATACGTATTTATACATTTTTAACTTATATTGGCTAAGACAATGTATTCAATTCATTTAAAATAAAAAATATTAAGTTACTGATTTTAGTTTTGAGACATTTACACAACATATTTAGTTCATTTAAAGTTCTTTACAACTCATTTTAGACGAACATCGAAATATCTCACATTTGAATTTTTCAATTATAAAGTTTATTGTGACGGCCCCAAATTCCCAATGCATTCGGGTACGCCCGGCCTAGACCCGTGCAGGTCCCGAGTCAGCGCTCGGCGAGCCTGACGAGCCTAGTCAGCCTCAAATCATCAAATTTCAAGTTTTATGAAAGAGTTATTGCAATTATAATACAGCGGAAGCAAAAATCATATTTTTATCAAATAGTGGGAAATAACTCAATCAAAGGGAAATTAGGAATCTATATAAATGTGGAAAACCCCAATATGTTCAATTCTAAGTCAACAAAATGGATTGATGGAATCCACCTCAAAACATATTCCCCAGTTCCAAAACAACCATATATATAAACGATATACATAAAACAAAACATATGGAAACCTACAAGGTAGTCTCCAAGTCCAGCTGCTCACAAAAAGTCTCCTAGGCAAGGTCCTTTGCCTCTACTGCACTCCGCCCAATCTGCACCCACCGTCACAAACTAGACGGTGAGCAACTGAGAGAAAATCGAAAGTAATGCCAGAAGAATATAACAGTAATTCATGAACTTTCAAACAAGACAGTCTAGATATCATCTTTGGAAATTGGAAGACGAGTAATTTAAATAAACAAGATGCATGATAGATAGACTGAAAATGATAACAATCGAAACGTGCGTGTTCTACGAGTCAAGAGAGGCAATAAGTGGTCTAACTTTCACAACAATCCACAACAGCGATGTTGCAACATCGAAATCCATAACAATATCCACAACAATCCAGTACATGGTATCACACAATCACTAGGGGTGGTCAAACACTCGTGCGCTCAAGTGCCCGCGTTTTATCCCTTCTAGTGCAGGCCGCATGTACCTTCAAGACACACACTTATGCCAAGAACACACATACAAGGAATATGAAATGGAAAGCCAATAATTTGATATTAACAAATACAAAGAAGTGAAAATGAATCACATGATATTTTCTAAACTGGCTTACTAACGTACAAATGCTTTTTTAAGGCAGATGTACTTACCTGAACTATCGTAACCCGCGTACAACGCTCCCGCGAATCCTAACGCGTATCCCGAGTTTCCGTTACCGACAAGGTCGGAAACTCGTATTAATAGGTCAAGTCATTAACTAAACTAGGTTTAACCTTATCATTTCCCAATGTTTTAAATGACTTGAACAACGCGACAATTTAATCGAAAAAACGAATACTCTCTCTCTCGGGTTTTGAAAACACAATATTTATAAGCCTCATCGCGAATCATAGGCTCGGCTCAGTCGTATGTGGGTCATGTCATGGTCTCGAGGACCGGCGACATGACTACGACGTCATAACCATTCATCGCCACACGATGTTTCAATCCAAACCAACACTCAACCATAACTCCTCGTGAAAACCGCACTGACATGTACAAACAAACAAGAAACCTCGCTGGTGTTGTCCGACGTCGGGGAAGGGTTATCACGGCATGGGAACGCCGGAAAACCCTCCACCAGTTCGAAAATTACGTCAACACACAAATTACGACTCGACGACGGCAACACATGAAATCACGTCAAAACGCCTTAATAACATTGTTTCGGACTTAACCAAGGGTTGCGAGACGTCAACCAATGTTAGGTGAGATCTCGATAATCTTCACTGGTCATGGTTCGACCCAGTAGCACCGCATGCGGCGATGGCGGTTTCCGCGAGGCTCCGACATACAAAACACATGAAATGACGACTCTTTCGCGCGTAATAAAACTGTTTTCGACCACTCTTAGGGCTGTGGGACCCATGTAGGAGTTTGGTGGGGTCCCCGACAAGACATCCCGGTCATGGTGGTCCGGTGGTGGCGTTGCCGTAAGGGCGTTTTCCGGTCAACAAACACCACCATACACATGAAATAACAAAATTGTTTAAAACGCAACTGGATATTTTTTTTGGACACACCGGAGGGTTGTAGGACATTTGTATGGGCGAGATCTAGTCCCCGACAACCTCCCAGTGCGGCGGTCCGGCCAGCAGCGCCGCCGGTCACGGCAGATTCGGCGATAGGGCAAAAACCCTATAAAACCAACTTAAAGTGTGTAAAATCAGTAGGGACTTTGCATGGGCCATGGGGAGGTGCTCCGGGACGGTATGGACTCCGGTGAGTCACCGGAGGTCGTCCCACGACTGGTCCTCGTCACGGCAGCCACTCCAACACACCATGCATGTACACACATGCATGAACACCATGAGAGAATGAGAGAAAAAGAGAGGAAGGGAGAAGGAAAGGGAACCTTCGGTGGATCTGCCGGTCACCTCGAACCTCCGACGACCGGCGAGGACTTGGCCGAGCCGAGAGACGAGTGAGCCGAGAGGGAGGGAGGCCGAGAGGAAGAACAACCGAGAGAGAGTGAGAGAGCAACTCAAGAGAGAGAACCGAGAGTTAGAGAAAGAGGAGATGAGTGCTTACCTCCGGCGTCTCGACTTCGGTCACCGGCGAGGAGGAGAGGTTGGTGAGAAAATGGAGGGTGAGGGAGGCCGTGAAGAGTGAAGAGTGAGGGTAGAGATGAAGACCGTGAGATGAGAGAAAATGAGAGAGAGAGAGAGGAGTGACGTGAATGAGAGAGTGAAAATGAGAGAGGGAGTGACGTGAGAGAGGGAGGAGTGTGTTTGCATGACATGCATGAGATGGGAGAGGGAGGTGAGTGACGTAAGAGAGTGAGTGTGTAAGAGAGTGATGTGAGTGATGGGATGGGTGTGAGTGATGGGATGGGTGTGAGGTGATTTGAGTGATGAGAGTGATGGGGGTAGGTGTGTGTTTGAATTTTTTAAATGGGGGTGATAGTTGTGTACACCCATTTCTTTACCAACCCACACATCTCAAAGTTAAACCCAAGGATTCCCAAACACCCGTATTTTCCCAAATATTTTTCCCCGACACATCTCACTTCCTCGGTCCGTATTTCCCCGTCACATGCATACTTTCACCTTGTCTCGCACCAATAATTATTTAAATTATCCAATAATTCCTTTAATTAAGTTTTTCACTGTATTTTCCCCCGGTTACCTAGGCGGGACCTCACTCACATTGACTATTGCCTGAACGGCCCGCGACACGTATTAATGTAAAATACTATTACACTCATCAAAAAATCATAAAATTACCTCGGTGTCGACTCCCAAGGTTCGAAATACAGTCCAGTATCGCGTAACCGGGTCACAATCCTGACACGTGTCACCAAAGTCAGGTTAAAAATTGAGGGATGTTACATTTATGTTCTATTTCATATGCTTAAATAAAACTAAAATGAGTTTACAAAGAAAACTTTTGATTTATGTTGGTTTCCAACAATTGTATAATGCCTTGAGCCCCTAATAAGAAATTTGCTTACAACAAGTTCTATTGATTGTCACTTTGATGAAACAATTTTTTCACCATTAGGGGGAGATATATAAAGCTGATTAAAAAAGAATGGTTTGAAATTGCTTGAAACGTGTTAAGGTTGTTGCATTTTGATGTGAACTTGAAGTTCAAATGATCATCCATTAGCGATACGTTATGAATCAATTTCTTGATGCAATCACTGATATAAAAAGGTGACAATCTCGTATATTCCACCATTTAAGGTTCATATATGAAATGATGGTCCATGTGTAAGTAAATGCACAAGAACCAACGAAACGCTTAAAGTATAAAAGGTTTGTTAGTTCAAAAGATACAAATCCCTCAAAAAGAGGTAGGGAGTAAATACGCCTTATAAAATAAAATAATCCTTTGGTTAGGATTCAAAATTCAAAGTATCATTTTAAATGATAATCCAATACTTCAAATAGTGGATGAATGTTAAAGAAGAAATAATTATCAAAAGGGATTATCCAAATAAAGCTAAACTCGTTAAAGAAGTGAGAAGTTGTTGGACTAATAATCTAAAAGATTTATGATGCCATAAAGCCTATTAGATTTAAACAACTTGGTATGATAAATGTACCAAAACCTCAATGATAATTTACGTAGAAAATGATATGTAAATTATCTATATTACCCCCATGTCTTCATTATAATATCGTCATATGTTGATGACTTAAATATTGTGAGAAATTATGACGGCATCATTTGAATGCCTGAAAAAGAAATTCAGATGAAAGATTCTTGAAAAATAAAACTTAGCCTTGATTTAAAAATCAATTATTTTCAAGTAAAATAGTTCTCCATCTATTAATTTATTTTACTTGTAGCGACCCCAAAATTCGAAGCCCGCCACGTCGTACGTCATGAACCCACAACCCTACCTATGCCGGCCTAGGTATGTTCCACGTGTACCAAATCATCTCTCATTTCATTATCAGTAACTTTACGCAAATTAAATTAGGTCAGCTAGCTTATGGACTTCAAATCATCTATTAAACCTCATATAATTTAGCGAAAGACTTTAATCAATAAATCATTATAAAATAAAAAACTGTAAATTATGTGAGAGCATCAGTCCTAATGTGGAAAACCCATCATAATATCATCATATATAACTTCAGTGATGTCCAATCAAAACATCAAAAGGACCTCAACCGGTCAATATACATGTCCCATATCACTCTTGTGACGACCCTAAATCTTCCGGGGTCGCCCCGTGACCCACACCTTTCGCCCGCAAGCCCAGCAGAGCCTGTCACGTCACCGGACACGTCATCACTGCTGTCACGTCCGCAGCTCTGTGAAGTGACGCTCCGTGTAACTAATCCTACTATATTAAGTTGTTTGACAAATCTAGCAGGTTAGTTAATAATTACAATTTCATTATTAGCAGAAGCATTTAATTCGTATTTTATGAGAATTTATTTAACCTAAGTAGTGGAAATCCCGGATATAAACACCATGTATATAACTGAGACAAAATAAACAGTAATCCATATACATGTGATAAAGTTCTAAAATCCCCAAAACTCAGCAAAACAAAATATACATACATGATATCAAAACATGAACTATCAGCAGCAACGGCTTCAGAGATAGTCGCCTAATACCTCATTTCCCTTGCTCTTGCTCGTACCAGGATCTGCGCTCAGTTGCCCAACACATACAACAACGAGCCCAATGAGTAAATTTCCAAGAGAAGTCTACACGATAATCATGAAAACCACAATAACTTGCGAGACATGTAAATATGACCCTGGCAATAGGAATCATATTCCCATGGCTGACAGTAATCAACATTCACAACAAATATGACAATCACACATAGTGAATATAAAACATCATTCGAGTAATCCCGTTTAACCAATGATATCAATGAAAACTAGATAGAGGTGTGACTGAGTCTAACAAAACTAGATCATACTTCATAGATTCGGATGACCTCGACTGAGCACATCATGTCTAAACCACATCCGAACTACTAACGGTGACTGGAACAAATCACAACCCACCGGACACGTGCACCCCGCTATTTGGGTAGTTATTCACCGGCAACACCCAGATACACGCGCTACAATCTAGCCTGCTCAATTCCGTACCACGACCATCTCGATTAACCTCCGACCGTGTGAACAAATCAACCACCAATCAACACGTGATCACAGTGCATAAACATGGAAATCCAATAAGTAAACAATGCAGTAAATAAATAAATGAATAAACATTCATTTTCATGGACACACCGCGCATGAATTTAAAGTATAACATTCTTAACGGTTTTACGCACCTGTAACTACGCACTCTGACTTTCCGGACCCGTCAATCCGACCCGCTTAGCTCCCCTATGCCCGAGCTATGGTTCTCCAGTCCCTGAAGTCCATTTATAGTGTTTTATATTATTAATAAAACACATTATCTAATTTTATGATATTATATCATATGTTTTAAATTTGAGTTGTGGTATCTCTTCGGGACAATGTTGGGGTTCCAAAAATAACAAAAAAGTCTCGAAACCACTTTTCTACATTTTTCTTAATTTTCTACATTTTTAAAAAAAAATTTAAAATTTTTCTGATATTTTTTCAATTATTTTTCTATTTTCCAGGAAATAATATTATATATTATTTAATTTATTTTATTTTTTTTTATATGTGGGCCCTACCTGAACCGGACCGCTCGGTCTGGTCCGGCCCAGGGACGCACACGTGCGCGAGGGCGCGTGTGTGCTCCCTTCTACTTCCCAGAGATGAAATCGTCTTTTTTTTTTATTCTCTCTTCACTTCTTCTTCTTCCTCCTTCAACCTCAATCAACTAAAGACCCTTAATGCATTAAGATTTCATCACAAAACCACCAAAATAACACCAAATTCTCCGATCAAAATCCATGTAAATAAATCTATAATTTACCAAATCACCTCAATTTCTCACAATTTCGATCCAAATCAACATATTTCCTCAAAACTAAACTCAAGAACTCTAAATTCATCAAACACAGTGATGATTTCCATCAAAAATTCATTTAAACCTCAACCCACAAAACCCACATTTTTTTACCAAAAAATCCCATTTAAACGGTAGAGATTACCTTGGATCGATGTTGTGAGGCTCAATCTCCTTTCCAAACTCAGTTTTCGTTCCTCCCCAACCTCGATTTCTCTCACAGAACCTCTCAAATTGTTTGAGAAAACATTTTCGTTCTTTGCATGTTGATCGATCAAGGTGTATTTATACTTTGGTTCTAATCTGGCGTGTGCACGCATCTCGAGGACGATCGGACGGTTCCTGATCACCCTGTGTCACCCAAATTCGAGCCATCTTATCATAACACTCATTGCCTTGATTTACTCTGTTGCATCTCGAGGTTTATCCTCTACAACCTAATTTTTTCTATCAAACTATAGGACTTTAATTAATTCATTAATACATTTATTCAACCTTAGGTTAAATCATCTAATAAATCATATAAAAATCATAGGTTAGCCACATTAACACTTCGAGACATATACCCGACTCGTAGCCTTGTCTGATGTCAACTTACACACATGTGATGTTTATATAAATAATAATAAATTCTCACATCACAATAATAGACATACAACATACACAAATAACACAATATAACCTAGGTACTCATATCCGAGTCAATCCAGCTATCCACATAATGCCCAAATTACCCGTTAATCCTCGTGATTAACACAAATCCCAATTAAATTAATTTGGGCTGTTACAACTCTAGTCTCAAAAGCCCAACATAAAATGAATAAAATAAACACACATACGAGTAGGGAATAACAGATCAGTCATCATAAATCCTCAAGCTTGCCTTTCCCTCTGCTCATACTAGGGTCTGCACTCAGCCATCACAATAAAACAGATAATGAGTCCAAAGTGAGTAATCCCAAGGAAATGCAAATAGTAAATAATATAAATAAATGTTGGAATCAAAAGACTATTAAATAAACATGCGGAAGAAAAGATTTAGGCAATTGGGAAGGACCCTCGCATGTATATCTAATAGCAGTGATAATCGAAATACGCACATGATCTAGGTCAGATTAGCACCATACTTCGGACCATCACCCAAGCATCGCTAGTGACTAAACTCAAACTGACTGAAATCCATGTTGTCTGCTCAGTAGCCGACATAGACCACGGCGCACCGACATGTGAATAGAAAAAAATCAGCCGTCAGGTCGACAATCTACCAACATACCCCTATAACACATGCTATGGCCTAGTGTGCCACAATTCCAACGCAATAGAATAAACTCGGCGGGAGTAAACTCAACCGACCATAAATAAATACTGAAAAGTAGAGTTAATGAAACAACTAGAAAAAAATTCAAATAATCCAAGCAATAAATACTCAAATGAATTTCAGTTTGGGATACTAAACACCTCAAATCAGCGCTCCACTAATGTCAATGTCCAAATGCACGCTCAAACTGCGTGTCACTACTCGTCAATACAACCTAAAACCTGAATTCCTGACAATTCCAATCTATTCTCTAAACACAAAAAATCATTAATCAACGGCAAATCGTTGATAAAAACACTCATTAAACAATTTAAATGGGTTATTTAAACCACTAGATATACCCATAAATTTTTTTAATTTTATTTAAAATTTATTGTCTGTCACTGTTCTGGACGCCGCCAGAGGCGCTGTTCTAAAGCCTCCATGGCGTGCCTCGCGGCGTCCAAGGCGTCGCGACAGACGTCGTCACGTTCACGCCACCCATGACGGTAGTATTTCGAACTTTGGGAGTCGACACCGAAGTGATTTTATGATTATTTGATTGTGTGTATTAGTATCTTAGTATTTTACGGGTCTCGAGCCGTTCGGACAATTTTTAACTGAGTGAGGTTTCGACTAGTTAAACGGGGGATAAAAACAAATAAAGAGTACAAATAAATGAATTTTCCAATAATTTAATTAATTAGTTAATGGGATGTGGCGAAAAAATGGGTGCGTCGGACCAATTTACGGAGAAATACTGACCGAGGAAACGCAAAATCTATGTAGGAGTTGGATAACTTCGCAACATACGGATTAGGGGATGGAAACTGTTAAAATAACACAGCTTGATACGGAGAGTCACGAGATTCTCATCGAGATTTGTGTGTATGATGAGATGTGATAAAGTGGTCAAAAACCATAAGGGTAGCTATTTTATAATGTGTAAAAGTAAGTTGAAGGGCAAAAGGGTCATTTGAGCAATTTGAGACATATAAAAGAAACATGAATGAAGAAAACCCTTTCACTATTTACCTTCTTTTTCAAAACACACCACCGCCACCTCCCTTCCTCTCTCCACTTGGCCTCACCAGATCGGACCACGCTGGAGGTTCGTGTTCTCCATCTCTCCATCTTTCGCGGTTTCTCTCTCTCCCCCTTTCTCTCTCACTCACGGTTTCACTTCATCTTCCTCATTTCACCGCCACCCTCCTCCTCTTCTCGCCGTCGACGAACCAGCACTAGTCCTTGGGACCCCAGCAGTGGACGAGCTCACCAGAGGTCCAGGATCTCTCTCTCTATCTTTCTCCCTTCTCGGTGTCTCTCTCTATACCTCACTGCTACACATGTTTCCCCTCTACGACCTCATTGCACCACCGTCCCTGGCCAACCTCAGGGTGGCCGGAGGTCACTCCACTCACCGAAAGTCTCTCTCCCTCTCTCTTCCTCTTTCTCTCACGGTTTCTCTTTTGTTTTTCTCTCTCTTTACTATTTTTTTCTTCTTTTCTTCTTATCCGTGTGTTTTGCTCACTGCTCCGACTCGGCAGCCGTTGTGGTGATTGGCAATGGTCGAGGGACTGGTCGGAGACGACCCATAGTCCGAGGAACCCTCCCAATCACGACGGAGAGCAACGGAAGCCCGGATATGGTCGAGTGTTTAAAAGGGATGTGTTATCTTCTTCGTTATGCTATCCTCGTCGGTTTCAGTTCCGACCGCCACTCTGGTGGCTGGCGGTGATCGGGGGCAGTCGAGGGTAGCCCACCAGAGTTCCCATGTCCTCGAAACACCTCTAATTCGCTACATATGTGTCGTTGCTGTCCATGTGCTATGTTTTAGCCAATTCGTTCGCTGTTGAGGGTCTCGCCTGAAAACACCACGAAGGGCGGCACTGCTGGCTAGACCACTACGTATGGAGACTGTCAAGGACCTCTCCAAGTCCTTGATGGTGACTCACAACCTTGTTGTGTCCGAACCAGATTCATTTTGGTGGTTTTAGTCATGATTTCATGTAGTTTATGTTGATTTATCCCTCGCCAAAATTTTCGAACTACGCGGCGCCACTATCGGATCACCATGAACGTGATGCTGTCGGGGACCTCACCTAGCTTTTGCTTATGTCCCCACAACCCTCGGGAGTGTCTATATCAATGGTGGTGGGTGTGCGTTACTATTATTGTATGTATTTGATGTCGAACGTTCATTTTTTCGATCGGTCGGTGGATACCTTTGGTTTCCCAATACTAGGGTGATTCCCCTCAATGTCAGACAACATCAACATGATACTACAATAGTTCATGGTCTTGGTGGGTGTTCCGTTTTTGTTATGTTTCAAGGATATGTGATGTTAAATTTCTTTCATTGAAGAACTCATGGCATGAATTTATTATTAAGTGATTTGAGTTCATGCCTACGTGAGAACATATATGCGTCAAGTACGATATTGGTTTTGTATATGTGTGTGTTATTGGTTAGGGTTCATGACAAGTGTGGTTATGGTTTAGTGTATATGTTGTGATAAAATGTGGTGAATTGGTCATGACATCGTGGTCATGCCGCCAGCGCTCGAAGCTATGGCATGACCCACATATGACTGAGCCGAGCCTAAGACTTGTAATTAGGCTTACATAGGTGTGGTTATAACACCCAAAAAAGTCATTGTGTTTCGTTGTGTTTTTGGTTTGATTTACCGATAGAATTATCGAGTTGTTCGACTCATTAAAATATTGAAAAAATACTAGGGTTTCAACCTAGGGTTAGTAATAACTTGACCCTTTAATTAGAGTTTCCAACCTTGTCAAGTAGTAGAAAACTCGGGGATACGCATTAGGGACGCGAGAGTGTTTACGGGTTGCGATTAGTCAAGTAAGTACATTTGCCACAAGCTTATGTATGATTTGTAAGCCAGTAAGAAAATGCCATGTGATTCGTTATCATTTATTTAGATTCGTTATGCTCTATTGTTGGAATTCCATTCCATTCTTTGTCGTGTGTTTTCCGGCGTAAGTGTTTCGTCTCAAAAGTACTAGGACTTGCACTAGAGGAATGAAACGCGGACACTCATGTACAGGAGTGTGTGACCACCCTTAGTGACCGTGTGACACCGAGTACTGGGTGAATGGGTTTGAGTCCCTCCCATCATAGCTATACCTTCACTTATGTCGATGCCCGGGAAGACCTCGCGAGGTCTTCGCCATTATGCTATGATTTAGACCACTTATGGGCCTCTTTTGATTCCTTGGAACACACTTGACTTTCGATTAATATCTATTAGTGTGTTTATCATGCACTTGATCTATTTAAATTCTTGTCTTTCTATTACCGCATGATATTTAGACTGCTTTACTTGTTATATCATGAATTACTGTTATTTTCTTCTGGCAGTACATTTGATTTTTTTAGTTGCTCACCGTCTAGAGGCAAGGAACCCTGCTTAGGCGAATTTTTGTGAGGATTAGCGGCTGGACTTTGAGACTATTTAGTAGGTTTTATATTTTGCTTATTTGTATATCGTTTCGTATTTATGTTTTTGGGATTATTGAACTTGACATTTTTGGTGAGACTGGTATCATGTATATATGCTTATCGAATTGTACATGAATACTCGGGGTTTTCCACGTTTATAGAATTCCTATATTTCCCTTGATTGAGTTATTTCCCCTTATGTTTAGTTTATTTACTTTTCGTTGCGTAAAAATTTGCAATAACTCTTTCATAAATTGTATAATTGAATGATTGGAGGCTGACTAGGCTCGTTAGGTTACCGAGTGATGACTTGGGGCCTGCAAGGGTCTAAGCCGGGCGTACCCAATTGCACGGAGAAATTGGGGCCCTCACATTTCACCTCTGGTTTGGACGTTGCAGGTGGCGTTGTGGCCTCCAAATGGCCATGGCGCGACTGGAGGCATCTGAGCCAGAACAAATTCTTGGGGTTCTCAAACCCCCTCGGCTCGTCGCCACGGTCCACGCTCGTCCAAACTGCTCATATGACATACAATATACCACAATCTAACAATACCCTTTGACGAAAACCGTCCGAGACACAAACCCTAAGTTTTATCGACAAAACCGTGAAATTTGTTCGACAACCATAGCGACACCACAAACAATATCAAAACACTTATTATCTCATCAAATCCATCATTTTGAAACCAATAGCAACACTCAAATAGCTGGTGTGCACAACACACACTCATGAAAACCTTGTCAAAACCTAAGAAAATAGATCCAAAATGTAGAGAAAGAGATGGAGATTGAAGATCTAACCTTTTTGTCGATCCACACTTGCTCCAACACCTCCAAATGAGCTTCACAAACTCAACAAACCCTAGCTTCTCACATAATTTTCATCCAACACCAATAGAAGAGAGAGAAAAGGTGGTAAACAATGGGATTTTTTACTTTATAAACCAAGTTTTTCATCTAATGTGTAAATCAATCCCAATGCACATTTGTGGGGTCTAGATGAGGTCAAATGGTCTTCATTTGGTGACTTAAATGGAAGACTTGTGCTCACACCTCTCACTTGTTCTCACAACCACCAAGCCAACTCTCGGGCGTTCTAACACCCGATTCCGAACCTTCTCGACTGTCCAAAGCATACACTCGCGACAATCATGTATATACATCATTTTATATTGATTATTTAGAGTATTTTATCATTTATTGTGTGTATATTAACCCCCAGCCTAGTGTACTAACCATTCGCCTCCCCGGTTCCCACGTCTACACGCTACCCTAGGTAAATTTTTGTCACACTATCTCGCTCGGAATATACAACATTGCGATGTCAATAATCTAATTTAAACAATTATATCGCAATTACAACAAAAAGTATACAAAAATGACTGTATACCTATATCGACGTGCTCTGACCTAACGGTGGGGTGCACGCACATCTAAACTGGTGTTCACGTCTGCAACCATGTGTCAAATAACGAAAAATTAGATTTGTGCCGTTACATTACTCGAGTAAATTTGGATTTCAAAGATTTATTCCAAAACAATAAAATGTTTCACTCATATTAACATGAAGGGAGAATAAAAAAGAGTTATTGATTAGTGTTTTGCATTCTTTTTCCTTTAACTACGATTTTATCCCACTGGATTTTCCTATCAATGTTTTTAATGAGGCAAGCCTAATAATATTATACTCCTTATCAAAATTGATTAGTGTATTGTACTCTTTTCCTTAGGTATGGTTTTATTCCACTGGGTTTTCCTAACAAGGTTTTTAATGAGGCAATCTTAACATTATTACTCTTCATATAAAATTTACGAGAGAAATGTACTCTTTTTCCTATACTAGCTTTTTCTCGCAAGGTTTTTCTAGTATAGGTTTTAATAAGGCATATATATTCTCTCAAAGTGTATCAATGTATTGCACTCTTTTCCTTAGCTATGGTTTTGTCCTACTGGGTTATTCTAGCAAGGTTTTTAATAAGGCAATTCTAACAATACTTTACTTATATCAAAATAGATGAGAACGGAGCATTCTTTTTCTTTTACTGAATTCTTTTCCACAAGGTTTTTTCTAGTAAAAATTTTAACAAAGCATATTCTCTCAGCAAGTTTCATCCAAGAGGGAATGTTGTGAAGTATGAATGACCATGCATGCACACGAACATATTGTGTAGTCATGTAACTTGTATTTCTCACTAATAGTACCTTCACTTGTCCATGTATTGTCATATTACTTGTAACCCTTTCCTATGTATACCAACTCTTTCATGTATTGTCAATGTTGCTTGTAATGTGTTGTATGATATATGATGTATGTGTTACTTGTAAACATTGTCTAAGTACATCACCAATTGACCTATATAAAGGGTGTCAACTTCATTGTAAAAACACAAGTTGTATATAACTTCATATTTTCAACTCTAGCTCTCTTTTCTCTTGTCTCAACTTTTCTACTTATTTTTATAGTTTCTAATTTATATTTTTTTTATCTTAGTTCTACAAGTTCATAGTTGAAGTCCCAACTTAGTTTACAACCTGAATAACCTTTTACAACCTAAAATTGAACTCGTGAACAATACAAAAAAAAGTCTTCAGTCATATCTGAAACGTGGGGCATCGTTTCATCATATGATATTAAATTAGTTTTTTTTTTATGGTAGAGAGTCCACCAAAATAGTTTGCTATCGGAGCTCTCGATCGTCGCTTCTGCTTTGCACTATTGCATTGGCGTGATTGGCCTAACGCACCCCACCAAAAATAAAAAATAAAAAATAAAAAATAAAAGTCTTCAGTCTTTTGATATGACACGATCTATTAATAACACGTGTCATCTCTGACTGGTTAGCTAACGACCAAGTCAAAAGATGAACAATGAAGGGCCCTTCTAAGAGTGATTGTTCAAATTGAAGATAAACAACAAGGGGCTTTTCAAGGATCCGAATTAAACTAATATGAAATGAAGAAGAATAATCAAGTGCTCCTTCTACTTCTCATACAAATTTTGTGTTTGATTTCCCAATCGAACTCAAAATCTCTCCTAAAAGATGGCTCCTACCAAAAGAGACACTTTGTGCTAGTCCACGGGGCCTGTCACGGGGCTTGGTGTTGGTACAAAGTTGCAGCCACACTCCAATCCTACGGTCACAAAGTCACAAAGTCACTGCTCTAGACTTGGCCGCATCTGGGATCAATCCCAAACAAGTCTCCAACGTCAAGTCTTACACTGATTACTTTAAGCCACTGATTGATGTCATGGACAAATTGCCCAAGAAGGAGAGAGTGATACTGGTGGGTCACAGCCTAGGCGGCCTCGCCATCTCCCATGCCATGGAGACCTTCCCTCACAAGGTCGCCGTCGCCGTCTTCGTCACCGCCGAGATGCCCAGCCCTCCTTCCAACTTCTCCAACACTGGACGAAAGGTGATGAACAAGTTAACTACAACATGATATTTTGTGGAAAATGATAATCTAATCTACTCTATTTTTTAGCTATTTATGATGATGTCGAGGCAGTTGTAATACTTTAAGAGATCGTAACTTTTGATCCAGGAACTTGATTGGTTATTATAATACCTTTTCGAAAATGGCGTTTTGTATTCTACAACTATCCTGGAAGCACCGCTCTCTGGGGTTGGATTTTGTGGGTCAAAATTCTATTGTTTTAGGCTTCATTGAGAGCTTTTATTTTATTGTTCAGTTTTAGGGTATTTTCGTAATCTTTATTGTGTTTAGAGTCATAGAAGGATTAAGCGTTTAAGAGTAGTAAAAAGATTACGTTTAGATTTGTAGAAGGATTAGAGTTTCTGATGGGTTATATAAAGTAATGATTAAGGTTGTAATAATAATCAATTATTATCAATTTATTCAAATTTTCGATTTTTTTAAAAACTTTGAGCATTCTTCCTTATTTGAGCATTTACGCTGCGTCACATGGTATGTTGTCGCTCACGTCGGGAAAATAAGAAAGAGTCATAAATGGTTAAAAAAATAAAGTGTGCGCTAAAGTGCGTTAAATTATCAATTTCCTATTCATATATGGTCCTTTGTATAACATATATAGTAAGTACTAATTAATGATTTGGTATTGAACAATATTTGTTACATGTACAGCTTCCTCCAATGGACAATAAATTCTCGTATGAAGACGGACCAAACAAGCCCCCCACAATTTTCAGCTTTGGCCCAAAATTCTTGGCCTCCAATGTCTACAACCTCTCCCCAATAGAGGTGATGACGTATTGATTGTCCAAACGACGTTACACCTAACTAGCTAGCTAGTCTATTCGATTTTTATTTCTTTTTTTGGTTCACCTATTTGATTAATTAGGAGTATTAACAAAAGGGACTACATTTTTTGGGTTAATATTGCAGGACTTCATATTGGCAACCACTTTAGTGAGAGCAGTACGCTTGGTTAGTCTGGAGGAGGTGTGGAAGGAAATTGTGCTAAGTGATGAGAAGTATGGGTCGGTGCGGCGAGTTTTCGTGGTGAGCGGGGAAGACAAGTTGATTGATGAAGGAGTGCTGCGACGGTGGCTGAAGGACAATCCGCCTGACTTGGTTTTGGAGATCAAAGGGTCCGACCACATGGTCATGTTTTCCAAGCCCAAGGAGCTATCTTCAGGTCTCCATAACATATCTAAAATTTATTTATGAGTAATACTAGTTATGCTCAAACTTTATTTAATTTATTATCATCTTTATTAATTATTGACTAATTAGGAGTGATGCTAAATTAAGCTTCAATTTCGACCTACTCTGTCTAAATCTCCTCCAATACACAATAACACTTGGGGCTGTAAGTTCCATCAGTTGTCACTTGGCCTTGGTCTATAGTAAAAAGTAAGTTGGAGCAGCTTAATCGGTTTTGTAAAGTTGTGAATAATGTTTGCATTGTTGTGGTCATAAAATGTAAATTTTGTAGGAAAAGTGTGAACTGAAAGGTAGTTCGACGTCGATTAAGTGTGACTTCATTAAAAGGTATATAAGTGTATCACCCAAAAAAGAAAAGAAAAGAAGTACATAAGTGTGGATATCCTCTCAATTAGCACTAATTCCTTTTGAGTTAAAACTACACACCTATATATGTATTATTGAAATTCATGGGCCCAGAGAATCACTTTATACCACACTAACTCTTATTATATTTCCAATGTGAGATTATATTTCAACATGTATGAGTTGGTTTACATTGCCACATCAAAACCTAAAACCCTCCAAATTTCTTTCTGTGTCGTAATCGAAAAAATTGTTGCAAGTTTGTATTATTTTTACAAAAATTACAAAAGCTTGTATTATTTTTTATTGTTAACCCATAAAATTATGTTTAGTTTACAAAATTTGTAGTCATTTAGAACTGACACATCAAATATTATCAAATATTGAAAAATCATCAATTACGACATACAAGCTACACATTAATTAAGGCCTTACAAATATTTATTATAACGTTATTAATAGGGGGGGATAAAACTGATGATGAACGACCAAGGAGCTTAGCCTGCCCATCATATATTTTTTGATATTTTTTTTGACATCCATAGGTGTATGTATCTTACGACGACTAGTCTTACTAGGCTGAACAAAATCACCAATCACCACAATTCAAATAGGTCTCAAAAATTTTATACAGATCATGTATTATGAGCTAGGCTTGTGGCCGAGCGACGTGCAACAGAGCAGCGGATAGGTCCTGCGGAGCCCAAAACATGGCCGTGTGGTCCGCTCCTTTGAGCTCCATCACTTTCCTGACCGAATAATTTTGGGTCATCCACCGCTGGAATTTCTCTGAGACCATGTTATCGTCTTTGCACACCACAAAAAATGGAGCAACCGATCCATATCTTCCTTCCGAGAATTTGTTTCCAATATTTGACAAATCATTTCCCAGTAGTGGTCCAACTCTGGTCAACGACGTCGCTGGTGCCAGATCCTTCAATCAAGCGTATTCATGCTGGCATGCAAACATCATTTTATCAGATTTTCCTTCCTTAATTTTATTTTAATCATAAAGCTATATAGTTCGGCAAATTCAATACCTAGAGTCCAATTCAATTCGACCCATTCATTGGTAGAGCTATTTACTTGATCGCAAACATGCATATATGAATATTTAAACACTCATTTAAGCCCCCCTCATTTTGTTTTTGGAACAACTATTTCAATTATTATCTTATTATAAAAAAATAAAAGTCTCCATTAGTTTGCTAATAAATATAATTAATAGTCCATTTGTCTTTTCTAAAGTTCATATATATAAAAGTTATTTGAAAAAATAGTCACTAAATTGTACCACGATCATGCATGCCGCCAATGACAATCGAGTCGAACAAACTAAAGCTAATTTAGATGTTATTACTTCTTTTCTTTTTGGTTACCCACGTGGTGTGTGACGACCCTTCCCTGACCTAGGGTCAAGTCGTCTGGCCCAAACCGTTACCTAAACCCGATACCTGAACCAGGCCCAAGTAACGGCTTGGCACGCCTAAGTAAACTTGCGGAATAATCATTCTAAACAATATATATGATAATAAGAGTGTGAAAAATAATCACAACAAAACCATATAATCCTGTATATCATAATAAGATCTATCATCTTTAATATTTAAATATCTCATACAACTTCTTAATAATATTATAAAGGTTCAAAACAACCCATTAACTGATTCTCAAGTTATAACCCACGTACGAGGTTTACAAAACGATTAATATTAATAATAAACTAGTATCATACGAGTCTCACATATGAAGGCACTTCAAGATAAATCCTTTCCATTGCCTTTCTTGTCTATCGCGCTGGTAGAGGGACCTGTGGGGTAGAGTGGGGTGAGCTAAAGAACCAACGATGCTCAATAAGAGGAAAGACTCGCTCAAACATTAAATATGCAAGTACTATCTAGTACTCATGCAAATTCTACATGACACCAAATCCATACTCATAACATCTCATGTAATAACCGAATAAATGTAAATCATAACCAAATATAAGCATATAAATTAACACGTAATTTGATACAAGTAAAGGCATTGTTCATGCTCATCGTAGTTATGAAAATGAATTCATATTCTAAGAAGAATGAATAAATAGTATTTCCATTTTCAAATTAGACATCCAATGTGACGGCCCCAATTTCCACATTGGTCTGCCACGGGAGGCCACGCGGGCCCACAACTGTCCACGTCACCGACAGCTGTGTCCCACGCCCAATTATCCATTATTAATCAATTTTCGGTTAACTTTGATGTTATGAGTTAACTTTTATTCCTTTAATATCATTTAACCACAATTTACGCAGCGGAAGATTTACTAACAACATAAAGATTCAACATGTTTATTATGAGCAAAATGCCTAAGTGGAAACCATATCAACTGTACATCATATACATATCATCTAGAATCCTCAAAATATCAAAATATACAACCTATCTCTCAAGTCCCAAAACCTAACATAAAACAAGTAAATATAAACATACGTACGAGAAGGGCTAGAGCTGTCAATCAATATAGTCCTCAAGCTTGTCCTTTCCCCGGCTCAGATGCTAGGATGCACTCACCATCACAAAAAGACAGATGACGAGTCAGAGTGAGTAATCCCAAGGAAATTCACCAAGTAATTACGGAAGTAAAAGTACTGGAATTTAAAATACTATTATTTAAACATGCGGAACAAAAGAATACAGACAACTGTAAAAAAGATCATCGCATGCATAAATATAGTGATGAAACAAAATACGTGCACATAAAAATCAGACCAAGTCATACTTCGGGTTTTTCCCCATGCTCAGCCCGTAAACACACCAATGGGTTGGCCCTGGACCCTCTAGGTGGTCGGCGTAGACCCACGACGCACCCACACAAGCCTACCATACCCGGGTAGCCTATTCACCGGCGTATACCTAGACAAGTGCTATGACTTAGTAAACTTTATGGCCGTAACGAATAAGCACCAGGTGGGGAGTGATCTCAACACCATAAAGACACCAGGTATGAGTAACTCCACTACCGTAAAGTCACCAGGTGAGAGTACTCAGCCACCGTAAAGCAATAATGAAATGGAGTAAAGAATAAATAGAACTGAATTCAAATAAGTCAAACAGTAAATACTAAAGCGAAGTTCAATTGGGATACTACACACCTCAATACGCACTCCTCGTTCCACAAGTCAAACCCTCGGCCCGATTCCTTCAATTCCCCGATATTTCTCCCGGTCTGATTCCCGACTAACCCCCGACTCCAATTACTATTCCAAGACTCCTGGAAATTCATTTATGAGGGTTATTAGTCAATTAATTGGGTTAAAATATTAGTTAGGCTCATTTCTTCATTTTCCAATATTTCAGATTCCAGTGAACTATTAGCGCGCTAATTAGATGAATTAGTCCGCTAATTCATCTGAGTCACTGTTCATCATTTTTCAGAGGGTAATTAGCGCGCTAGGTCCACCCATTAGCGCGCTAATCGTGCTCTGTCCAGATTTTACAGTTCAAAAATCCACACTCCAAACTTCCTCCTACATTCACCCATTTGATTCTAACACCTCCAAAACGCATCATCCACCTCAGAAACACCATTTAAACACAAATTCATCAAGTTTAAACTCAAAATCCAAGAATCATCAAAAATCACATTTCCAAACCCATTTCCCAAATTCCTCCAATCTCTCCCAAGCTTGATCAAACATCACAACAATGGATTACCAAGTTTATAAACTCAAAATCTCACCCAAATACATAGTTTAACACCTCAATATTTTGGATTTCACAAATCCCTAACCCACACCAAAAATTCTCATAAAATACAAGATTGATGTATCCATACCTCTTGATCTTGTTGTAGGATGCCCAAAATCACCCTCTTCACACCTTGGTGCTGTTCTTCTCCTTCTCTTCTTCTTCCCACCAATTTCTCTCTTCTTCACTTCCAAAACCACACTCTCACTCTCCTTGTTTGATCGATCATCATGTATATATATATATACTTGGTTCCCATCAAGTGTGTGCTCAAATCTCGAGAATTATCCAAGGGCTCCTGATTACCCTGTGTCACTCCAACTCTACACCCCCTATCTTGACACTTAACACCTCGATTCTCTCCATTGTGCATCTTGAGAATCATCAACCCGTTGTTGTTTTATTCACCTTAACTATAGGACTTATTGATTTCCAATTGATTTAGCTTATATCAATTATCTAACCTATTCAATAATTTCCCAAAATTTGTGGATAAGACCACACTAGTCTCCCGACTACCCGGCACCCCGTGCCCCGTGTCCCGTGTCCGCACGCACCCCGAGGCAACTCCTCACTCGTCAATAACTACATTAACACACGTATTGTAATGAAATCTCACTAATTAGTACATTTTCATCACAATTCACCACAAAAACATACAAAACGGACTGTATACCTAATTCGAGTGTTTGCCGGCCTCGCTGTGGGACCCATAACCGTCCTCGCTGGCGTCCACATCTGCAATAACGTCATAATTAACGGCAATTATAAATTGGGCCGTTACATCCAATAATCTTCGTGTCAATATTTCAAGTCGTATTCCATTCACTATACTATACATAAAAGCATAACAGTTTTACAACTCATTTGATAAACATTCATTTATTTCATGCATGATAATATTCATCATTTTTCATTTATAAAATCTACAAATGACATACATATAAATTCAAATGAAAGATTTAAATGAAATGCGATATATATATATATTAATATAAGCCGTTATTCCATTCAATGCGAACTAGATATTAGTAAGGATCCGGTGACCGAATCATCTACTTTCGAATTGGTACAATAACTAGTGGAAACGCAATGGCCGTTACGCCCTCTAAATAATTGCACCAAAATAAAGATAGATTCATCCAAGCCGTCACCGCTACACGTCTCAAAGAATCATCAAGTAGTAAAGGATGGAACTCCAAACCCTTACCCTCGAATAATTCACCTTATGCATTCAATTAGTCAAGTAAACCCTCGGTGGTTAACTACCACAACATTCTGGGGCGTCAAAGATATAGACTACTTGCTAATTTGGCCCGCGGTGGAACTCCAAACATTCTGGGGCATCGAGTAACATAAAAGGCAAAACAATGTATTCAGAATTCCATAGATAATAGAGATCCAAACCAATATCACGATGCAACCCATTCCCAAGTCGTTACATTCAAAACATGCATTCCTAATTATCTAATAATCAAGCCATATTTAATGCATGAGCGAAGCTCCCCACTTACCTAGACCCGTTGCGACGCCTATACCGACTCCTCGAGGGTTTGGGATCCCATGTGAACCGCCTCGCGAATCTACGCAATTTATACAACTCTACATAAGAATTTCACTAAATTTAAAGTTGTATATTTTAATTTTTAATTCATATTTGGGGACCCAATGGTGTGGGTCCCACGTGTTGTGCCGTTTAAGGGCTTCGTCGGGATGTCGACGCCCATTGTAGGTTTTTCCTATTTTATTTTATTTTATTTTATATTTTTTTTCCAATTTATTTGGCCAGGGACCAAATCGGTCCCTGTTTGGTTGAACAGGGACCAAATCGGTCCCTGTTTGGTTGGCCAGGAGCATCCCAACCCCTGGTCAACGGTCCACCCAGCCCCCCCAGGGGTGACTGGCCCCTGGAATGGTCCAGGGGCCTATCTGTACCTGGGACCAAAACCAGGGGCAGACGCCCCTGGCGTCTCGGCTTTTCAGGTGGGGGGTTTCCCCCACCCACCCCAACCCTCGGATCTAGGTCCGGGGGTGGTCCCCAGTGCTCGCCGGCACTGGGGACCCCTCCACCGCGGCTCACCAGCCGCGGTGGCGGTGGTGGTGGCGATGATGGAGGAAGTGGGGTGGCTATTGCCACCCCCTTCTTCCTCACTATTATGGGGTGGCTAAAACCAACCCCCCCATATTGAAGGCGACACCGCTGCTCCTCAGCGGCGCCGCTGTCTTCTCTGGCGGCACCACCAGACGTCGCCCCCAAAACCAGCGGCTCCCCTTGGAGCCGCCACCCCTCTTTCCCTCTTCCTACATAACAAAACAAACCAAAAAGAAGAAGAAAAGAAAAAAAAGAGAAAGAAAGGAAAAAGGAAAAATCACCACAAGAGATTACCTCTCCTTGATTGATCAATGCTTCCTCTTTTTCTCCTCTCTCTCAAACTTGTTAAAACAACAAAAAGGGGTGACTAGGGTTTGCAACATATCCTTATATAGTTAGGGTTTCTCACAAATTCAACCCAAATGACCTAAATACCCCTATGGGCCCAATTTCCTCGTTAAGCCCATTCAAACTATTTTCACTTAGTCCAAGTCTTGTTAAGATTAATTTTGTGTAACAATTTCAATTGTTCACATACTTTAATATAAAATCAATAAAATACCTTTAAAATGGGTCGGAGAATATTTGGGTCGTTACATAGTGTCTGGCGCCAACCACACCGATAAATCTACGCTCAGGCACTGTCGGACCCCATATTAAAGGCAACCCTCCCAATCTAATTTTTTCCATATTCGAGTACTCGAACTTCATACCTCACTTAAGGAAACCAAGTCCCTTACCACTTGAGCCGACCGATTATTTGTACTAACAAACAGATCTATATTGTAAAATATTTGATTTTTTTACTGCTAACCATGATGACGTGGGTAGCTACATTATTATCAATTAACTTACTTTTTTAAAAGAAAACTATAATTAACACTATAGCAAAAAATACATGTTAGTTATTTAAGTCTAGCCCAGGGCTCCCAGATATCCTGGATCTGGCCCCGCCTCGTACTATTTGAGAGAGAACCATAACTTAAGTACTTCTTTATGAAGTCACACTTACCGATGTAGGATTATCCGAGTACCGCACTAATTTTGATGAATGAATTTTCAAAACAAAATTAAAACACCACTGGATCATTTTTTACTTGAACAACACTATATCATCTTCGTCACGTCAGTGTGATTGCCAGAGTGGCTGTTGGAGTAACCTTCAATGAAACTTTTTTAAGAGTGCAGTGATATCTTGTTATAAAAGTAAGGAAGTTTTGTAATCAAAATAATACAATTGATAAAGTAGAATGAGGATGGTTGAAATTAACCAAATAAAGTAATAACCTACTGTATTCATTTCGCTTGAAACTCGCGACTTGGGTTTGCATTAGTGTTCAGATTCCGTAGGCTTATCTTGTTGGGCCTTTTTGTAGCTTGTAGCTCCAGTGGATCTGGTTCGGCCTTCATTATTGGGAGGCGAATCGTGGAATTCAATAATTAGCTTTCATAATCTATTACTGTAGTTATTTTTTGCAAACCATACATATAACATTTGTCATTACCACCAGATCCAGTAATAACTACAATTAACAATATTTTAACTAATTATTAAAAAAGGACGCCCGTTGTGAAATTGGTGTGGCATAAAATTGCTGAGATGCACCTGGTGATCAAATTACGTACATACATATAAAATCTTGCATCAAACTCCAAAATATATATGTTGGTTTCTTACATGTCAAGGAGTCGAGAAACAGTTTCGGATCGACACCCTCAATTATTAAACAATCAGTAAATAAAATAGAAACACAACACCATAGTAAGCTTGGTTGGTGATCATATATATATGGTCATCGATCGATCGGTAGCTAGGGTAGATTTGAGATGCTCAGGCATGTATACGAGCGATGTGTGTGAGAGCATCAGACAAGTCTTGCGGGGCAGAAAACATGGGCATGTGATCCGCCCCTTCGATTTCTATCACTTCTTTGATGCTATAATTTTGTATCATCCAAAGCTGGACACTCTCTGAAATGATCTTATCGTCTTTACACACCACATAAACCCGATCCACTGATCCATAATTTTCTTCCGAGAATTTATTTGCAACATTAGACAGATATTTTACCATGAAAGGCCCAACTCTGACCAACATCTTCGCTAATGTCAGCTCCTTCAATCAGATATCAAAACAAAGATTTGCATAAAAAAAATATATCAAAACAAAGATAATTGATTTTAATTAAGTTGTGTTGATGTTGTTATATTTAATCACTAATTATATATATATATATATATATATATATATATATATATATATTTGTTGTTGATAATAAACTAACATTAGTTAAGTTAACCAACGGCACATGTTGTAAAATGGGAGAGGAAGGCATTTTTGTTGTTTATTGTTAGAGATGTTGGATTGTCTCACATCCACTACTTAATTAATTGTTATTAATTGAGGTCATATAGTATTTCTTTTGTTCGTTGATCAGCGAATGTAGTGGCCTATACATTAGTAAGGGAAGCTAGTTCTATGTCTGGTCGAAACGAGTGAGATGTTGTACCCTCGTTTCTTTTTAATGTACTTGCGAGAGATTTGGAATAAATAAGAGTTGGTTGTGATTTCTAAAAAAAAATATAGAAAAATAAGGGATATAAGTGTGAAGTAAACACTCAATCTTGAATTGGGATCAATATTACAAAAATTGAACATGCTTATCAAAACCCATGGTACCTACCAATGGAGTGGTTCAATTGTAAGGTATAATGTTTAGAAGTAAAAGGTCATGGAATCAAACATTGGTCGAGGGAAGCAAATGTATTTTTTTTATCAAAAAAATCAAAACCTATTGTTGGCTTTAATACTTCATTGTCCAAGGGCCTTGTAGACATCTAGTTTAGCATGAGGTTGAGATGGGCTACGAATTGCTAGAGTAACCCACTTTAATTGGACATCGAGATAGAGATTGAGCATCTACCACCTATCCACTCGAGCAATACACCCCAACTAGCATGCCCAAAGTGGGTTACTCAATCAAGCTTTTTTCCTGTATACATAAAGGAAAATGATAGTGTAACACACTTTGGGCGCACACTTTGTTTTGTAGTCATTTGCAGTTCTTTCTTGTCTCCCTAAGCGTGGGCCCCACATCTGAAAAAATATTATAAATGGCTAAAAATAAAAGTGTACGCCAAAAATGTGTTAGATTATCATTTTCCATACATAAATTATCTACTAGTGTGGCAAACTCTTTCAAAGTAAAAAAAAAAAAAAAAAGACATGAAACTTTAAAGAACAAAGGAAACACCTCCAGACCCAACCCCTTTCTTTACGATCAAATCCAAACATCACCAGTCCCACCAATCACCATGATTCATGAATACCTTAACTCAAAAACGACTCCAAATACCCACCCCCCATGCGTCTGCTCAGTTGGCCCTCCACAGGCCCTCCCCAACGACTACAGTCGAATTTGCCTATCCAATGTCTTCATCCCCTCCCCCACCTTGGCCGACTGTTCCTCGAGCATCACCCCACACGTAAACATACCAACATAAATCCACAACAACAATCAATTAAACATATCACCCACCAAACATAAATACACTCCAGCCATGATGAAAATGAAACTGCCCAACTTCAAATGACACCCAACCAATGACCCAAAGCAAGAATACCAAGTGAAACTTAAACTCTACCCACTCCTCATGAATGCACAGTGCACACCCACCCAAATAAATTTGTTCTGAACAAATCATAAACACCACCCCACTCAAATTAAGCACAACACCTACTTGGGACCTCGTGGTACACTGTACATGGAACATCAACATTGAAGTCTGCTCAAAGTCGGTTAGTATATATTCCCTCCATGTAAAAATGTAAGTCGTTTAAAGTAAAGACACAAGAATTAAGACAGTCTTAATTACGAGTGTAATTTACATCTACGTCCTTTGACATTAAATGAAAAGACACAAAAATTAAGACAGTCTTAATTACGAGTGTAATTTACATCTATGTCATTTGACATTAAATGAATTGAAGAATTGAAGAATCATAAATATTTGAATTGTGTAAGGATAAAATGGGGAAAACAGCAATAAATACACTCTCAAATTCTGAAAATAACTTACAATTTTGAATAGGAAATTTTTGCTAAAACGACTTATATTTTTAAATGGATATAATATATACTATTAATTACAATCAATATGAAGTTTTTTTATAATAAGAAATTCTTCAAAAAAGGAGAATAATAGCATCATATTTTAATTACCTCCGTTGGCGAGAGTTGATAAAGCTTAGATGACAAACACTTGGGGCCAAAAAAGATCGAGGAAGGCACCTTCTCTCCTTCATCAAACGTAAACTCTGTATCCATAAACTCCTCTATTGGCGTTTTTTCAAAGAACTGCTCATCAAACCAAAAAATTATATATGAGCATAGAAAATTAAAAAAGGTATGAAGAAGGTATTAGTATGTAGTGCAATATATATATATATATATATATATATATATATATATATATATATATATATATATATATATGTACACCTTTTCTATGACATAGGAAGCCTGATGTGAAGAATCTGGCATGAACCGTAAGAAAAACTGCTGTGGATATCTTCTCGGGAAAGGTCTCGGCTGCGAATGCTATGTTCATGCCTCCCAAACTATGTCCAACCAATATCACCTTCTCCTTCTTAGGCAACGACTCCAAAAACTTGATCAATAGTTTGGAATACTCACTCAAAGTACGAATATCAAGGTGATTCTTAGAATTAATGCCGGACGCTGCAAGGTCGAGTGCGGTCACCTGATGCCCGGCTCGCTCTAGCAAGGGCTTCACCTTGTACCAACACCAAGCGCCGTGGCACGCACCGTGTACCAAAACAAAGTGCTTTCTACTCTCTTCCATTATATGAAACACTCAATCTAGCTCGTTATCAGTTTTAAATTTGTTTGATCTTTATATAATGAATAATGATAATCTAACACACTTTGGGCGCACACTTGAGACGTACTGTAACGACTATAAAATCTAACTCGTGCCACGTGTCAATTTAGGTCGTGCGTGGACCCTTGCCGTGATGCAGTTGTCTAATTTTCGGTCGTCGACGCAGAGGTATGTTATTTTTGTTTGGTGTTTTGTATTATATTTTATTACCTGTAACGACTCAAATATTCTCCAACCCATTTTAAAGGTATTTTAGTGATTTTACACTAAAGTGTGTGAATAAATGAAATTGATATACAAATTAATCTTAGCAAGACTTGGACTAAGTGGAAATAACTTTAAATGAGCTTAACAAGGAAATTGGGCTCATAGGGGTATTTGCGTCATTTGGGTTAAATTTGTATACAACCCCACCCTAAAACCCTAACTATATAAATGTTGTTATCAAATCCTAGTCACCCCTTTTTGTTGTTTTCTACAAGCTTGAGAGAGATGAGAGAAAGAGGAGACACCCCAACCAAAGAGAGGCAATCTCATTTCCTCTTCTTTCTTATTTATTTTTTTTTGTTTGTTTTTGTGGTCGCCGAACAAAGGCGGCGGCGCCTTGTGGCGCCGCCGAGGGAGAACAGCAACGCCGCCGAGGAGCAGCGGCGCCGCCGTCAACAAGGGGGGGCACATAGCCACCCCCATGAAGACCAGGAGAAGAAGGGGGTGGCATACAGCCACCCCACTTCTTCCACCACCACCGCCACCGCATGGTGCGGCCGCCCGCGGTGGGCGGGGGGTCCCCAGTGTTGGCGAGCACTGGGGACCACCCTCGGACTTCGGTCCGAGGGTTATGGAGGGGGGAAGCAATGCTTCCCCCACTCCGTGACGCACCAGGGACGTCTACCCCTGGTTTGTCACCCCAGGGTCGGACAGGCCCCTGGACAATTCCAAGGGCCAGTCAACCCTGGGGGTAAGTGACTGGTTTGACCAGGGGCTGGAAATGCTCCTGGTCAACCAAACAGGGACCAAATTGGTCCCTGGCCAAACAATAAAAATAAATAAATAAAACTACGATGGATATCGACATCCCGACAAAGGCTAATGGCACAATTCGTGGGACCCGCACCATTAGGTCCCCAAAGATAAATTAACAAGTAGAATACTCAATTTTAAATTGAGTAAATTTCTTATGTAGTGTTGTATGAATTGCTTAGATTCGCGAGGCGGTTCACGTGGGACCCCAAGCGCGTGAGGAGTCGGTATAGGCATCGTGGCGGGTCTAGGTAAGTGGGGAGCTTCGCTCATGCATTAAATATGGCTTGAGTATTAGATAATTAAGAATTCATGTTTTGAATAGAATGACTCGGGTATGGGTTGCGTCGTGATATTAGTTTGGATCTCTATTATCTATGGAATTGTGAATGCACTATTTTGCCCTTCATGTTATTCGATACCCCAAAATGTTTGTGGAGTTCCACCGCGGACCAAATTAGTAAGTAGTTTATATTTTAGACACCCCAGAATGTTAGTGATAGTTCACCACCGAGGGTTTTACTTGACTAATAGAATGCATAAGGTGAACTATTCGAGGGTAAGGGTTTGGAGTTCCACCCTTTGCTACTTGATGGTTCTTTGAGACGTGTAGCGGTGACGGCTTGGATGAAACTACTCTTATTTTGGTGCAATTATTTAGAGGGCGCAACGACCATTGCGTTTCCACTAGTTATTGTATCAACCTAAAAGTAGAGGATTCGGTCACCAGATCCTTACCAATATCTGGTTCGCATTGAATGAAACAACGGACTATATTAGTATATCTATCGCATCTCATTTAAACCTTTTATTTGACTTTCTATGTATGACTTGTGTAGATTTTTATAAATGAAGAGTGGTGAATATTCTCATGCATGAAATGAATGAATGTTTATCATACGTGTTGTGAAACCTTCATGCTTTTATGTATATTATGGTGGATGGATTACGACTTGCAATATTGATACTTAGACTATATGATGATTAGTTTGGTAATGGAAACTCTATTTATATATTTCTTCTTAGAAAATGAATCTATTTCCATGACTATGATGAACATGAACAAGATCTATACTCGTACCTATTCATGTGTTCATTTATATACTTATGATTAGTTATGAATTATATTTCTTTGGCTTCTACATGATGTGTTGTGAGTATGGATTTGACGTCATATTAGAACTTGCATGAGTACTAGGTAGTACTTGCGTATTTAATGTTTGAGCGAGTCTTTCCTCTTATTGAGTACTATTAGTTCTTTAGCTCACCCCACTTTATCTCACAGATCCATCTACCAGCGCGATAGACAGGAAAGGCAAGGAAAATGACCTATCTTGAAGTTCCATTACATGTGAGCCTCGTATACTACTAGTATATTGCTATTATTGGTCGTTTTGTAAACCTTGTACGTGGATTGTAACTTAAGACTTAGTTTATGGGTAGTTTTGAACCTTTATGATGTTATTATAAAGTTGTGTAAGACTTTAGGATATTAAAGATGATAGACCCTTATTATGATATATAAGATAATATGGTTTTATTATGATTATCTTTCACACTCTTATTACCATATATCTTGTTAGATTGATTATTCCGCAGGTTTATTTAGGTGTGTCAAGCCATTATTTGGGCTTGGTTCAGGTATCGGGTCTAGGTAACGGTTTGGGCCGAGCGACTTGACTCTAGGTTAGGGACGAGTCGTCACATTACCCGAATGTAAATTCATATGTCCCAAATGTATAAGGGCGTTTGAGGGGGAGCATTGGTGATGGGAAATGGGTTCGACTTGAGAAGAACATGAATAACGGGTTTCGAGTGAACAGTTGTCGAGTAATTAGCAATCCGGGGATTAAATGAATTAAAAACACTGATTAAATACAAAATAAACAATAATTAAAAGTTGTATACTGCGTTCGATACATTGATATATTAGGGAATACGCGACGAACGAGTCGTGGAGCAGAACAGGTCTGAGAATGTGAGTATTGTGCAAGAAATGGCTAAGTTGTAAGCGGGAGTCACCCAGTGGAGTCGCAATGTTGTGTCAAGATAGTTGGACGAATTGAAAGGAGGCCAAGGGATGTGCCTTGGGATTCGTGTGGGAGTACATGAAAGGGGTATAAAAGCAAACCCACCAACTTTTCTCTCTCATCTCTCATTTTCTTATCTTCTTCTCAACGAAAATGAAACGTGTGAGTGGGTTTTCAGGATTTTCAACCCACATTGACGCCAAAAGATCGACCAACATCAAATTCTAAGGTGAGATCCTGACTTTCCACTTGTATATCTACGTTTTGACACAAATTTTGAGTGTTTTTGTCCCAATGATTTCAGACTATAAATTTGGAGTTTGATTTTTAGTGAGTTTTGTTAACGGATTTGAGTTCAATGGAATGGGATTTTGGTATTGCAAATGGTGGTTTGATGATTTGAGAAGTTGTGGAATTTTAGGAAATTTTTGAACGATTTTCGGAATCGGGCGTATGTCGAGGTTTTAATGCAAACCAAAGGTAGTTTGTGGTAGTAACAAACGTCCCTAAGAGTTTAGGATAGGCTCAGAATGCGGCAACGCGAGCTGGGATTTCGAAAAACCCTGGAAGTGAGTGAGGAACTCACACTGCAAGGGATGCCGTGGGGCATTTATGCACACGACACCACTCGTTGTGCACCACTCGAGGCGTCTGAGGCAGAGAGGTCGAGTACTGTTCACACTTTAAGTAGCGTCGCAGGGGGTTTGACCCCACAGCGTGATACTGTTCACAGTAGAAAATTAATAAAAAATTTAGAAAATTTCGGGGATCTCTCGGTGTTGGACTAAGTGATTCGTCACTCTAACTCTGATCAGAATTTTGATAGAAACAAACAAGGTGAAAATATACTAATAAATATCAAATACATTTCAGTTCTTGTTAAAGATTGCAAAACATCACATCACGGGCATTTGAACATTCAAGCTATACAAGTTCAAGATTCGGCATACAAAAGGGAATGAAGACGAAAGATCAAACTATGTGTTGTAACATAGATGTAAGGTGTACAATTTCATTTACGCAAGCCTATTGCATTAGTTCATACACATCGAGATTTTCAAATGTCAAGTGATTACTTAAAGTTTTAAGTGGAACTTAACACATGACTCGGTCTATAAGTTTAAACAATATTAAACTATGTGTTTATATTCATATCGTACTTTGAAAATCATTGTGGAAGTTTTTGAAAAAGAAAAACTTGTTTTTGAAATGTTTTTGAAAAAAAAAACTGCACATTTGCAGAAAAGCCCCTCGCATGTTATAAAACCGAGATTCTTCATTTTCGAGATTTGTAAAAATATTTGGACCACCTAAATAGGCTTAATGACCCATAACAAACATATATAATATGTTATACGAGGGTTAGTAGGGTCCTGGACGCAATACAAGGGACATAATTAATTATTTTGAGGTCCCTGCAGTTAGCGTGCTAATACTGTTATTAGTGCACCATGTGCAGAGTTAGCGCGATATGTCATCATATTAGCGCGCTGATTGCATTCCTGACAGTTTTTTTATAAAGTTGAAAATTTTGTTTTAATTTGAATTTTTTTATGGAATCTCAGCCCTTGGATCCCTAAAACGGTCATAAGACTATTATATAAGAACAAGAACATTCTCAAAAACAAAAATTAATAGTTTTGTCTCAACAAGCAAGAAAACACAAAAGAGTTCAAAGCATTCAAAAGGAGAAGCTTGGATTTTTGTGGAGAACAAAAAGAATATTCAAAGTCTGTCCATTTACTTTCAAATCCAGAATTTTTGAAGCTTTCTAGTGTGTATAACAACCTCTCCAAATCAGTTTTACAAGTCACCTTCTTGGGGTTGTAAGAACGCTCCTTGTCCTAGCTTTTTCTTGTGCTTAGATTCCATAACTTTTTTGTTTGACTTTAAAAATCGTATGTTGTGCCATTGAACACACTAATCTTGGGCTTTGTGTTTAACCTTATTTTATTAAACCCTAAGATTTGGTTTGGACAAAAGTTTGCACTTAAACTTGATTTTTATTAAGCTTCTTGTTCTTGGTTTTGAAATCGATTTTGCACTAAACATTATCATTTGAAACGATTTCATTTTTTAGACTTGCACAAATCAGTGACATATTTGCATATCTCATTTATTCTCATACTTGCATGCATTATAGTAGTTAGGCTCTAGGAGGCTTGCTAGTATTTAAACTTGGTGCCACTTTACTTTGTAAGGTGTATTTGATTATTTTTTCAGTTATTGGTTGTAATTGAATGATTGTAAGACTTAGTGGAATCTAAGTCCAAGGGAAGACCTAGTTGAGGCTAGGCATAAACCCAAGTTGCGGCTAGGTTGGAAATCCTAATTGTGATTAGACATTCTAGGCTTGTAAGCTTAGGTTGTAACACTTATTTGCAATATAAGTGGGGGTTTAAAAATTTTAACCGGGGAGGTTAGGTACGTAGTAGATGTAGATCATTAGATCAAACCACTATAAATCATGTGTCACTTTCCATCTATTCTATCCCATTCACTTGCATAGCATTCATATTCGCGTTTTGGTGAGCACATAGCATCTTGATTATTGAACTAAATTAAAAACGTGATAACTTCTCGATACACCCAATTCACCCCCATCTTGGGTGTGGTTTTACTCGGGTATCTAAATGGGTCCGAATACGACCTAATACACCAGAAATCAACCCAATTACACTAATGAAATAATTATAGAAAATTGGATAAATTAGGAAGTAATTAATGAGAAAGTGTAATTTAATGGATTATCAGGAGTAATAGTGATTGACGGGTCACCCGAGGATTCATAGGAGGCGAGTCAGAGTTTGTTTGAGTGCGTGATAGCTTACATACATGTAAGTAAATCAGTGAGAAATTTTATAGTTATTTCTTGAGCTTTAAATTGGTATTGTTATTGCTCAATTTCTATTTTTGGAAATTTCATTCCTTTGAGTTGTCCAAGGGCAAGTGAGTCAACGTGATTCTTTGGTAGGACGGGTTATCTAAGATAAAATGCCAGAGCCACGAACTCGGGATGCACGATACTGTTTTTGGCTCTATGCGGGGTGAGTGTTCTTATCTGGACTATTAGGGAATCTTATTCACGTGGACTTTAGAACGGTATGAGTGTACCGTGTCCTAAACTCTGAGTCTTGTAGATGTTTACCTCGACTCAACAATCGTTTAGTCAGGACTACTTGCGCCTCTCTATTATTTTTCGGGACACTCATTTTCGATTGCTTAGCTGATTTATTTACAGCCTTGTTTATTCATGCGTTCCCTGTCATTTCTTTCTATCGGCATGAATATGGAATGGTGTTTTATTTATTTTCAAAATATTGTATTTATGTCCTGTTTGGCGTTACTTATCTGGGCTCGTCATTCTTGTGTTTGACGGAATGCAGATCCACAGTACAGCAAGGGAAAGGCTCCTCAGTTAAGCGATATCATCTGAGGATCTGGAGCAATTCTTTCTACTTGTTGGATATAGGTGATTCCTTTTGTATTACTATTGTATATATTTGTTTTAAAACACTAGGTTTTATATGGGTTTTTGAGAGATCTTGGGCATATATATCTATATGTTACTCTTCTCTAACTGTTAATTATTGATAATATACATATGCGGGGTTTCTACAATCTAGGTTGTCTTTTCTGGTATGCTTTGTGGTTATTTTGATTAGTTTGAGATTGAATTGCTTCCGCTATACAAATGACAACTCACTAATCGCTATTCTCAATTTGTAAATTCTTTAAAAATGGTAAAGGAAGGCTGATTTGGCTTGCGCGACTCGATGAGATTGGCTCAGGGATTCACGTAAGTCTAGACTGGGCGGGGCCCAGTTTAGAATTATGAAACTAAGGCCGTCACACACATTTTATTTTTAGCCTATTTATGATATTTTTTTAGATGTGGGCCCACGCTTAGGAAGACTCAAAATATCATAAATGGACTAAAAAATAAAGTGTGCGCCAAAAGTGTGTTAGATTATTATTTTCCTTATATAATTGCGCTTGCAGTTCCTGTTCAGATTTATTTGCATGAGCTATATATATGTAATGCCAAGGTACCATCTTTTCTTACGGAGAAAATAAAAAGAAAGAAAGAATGCGAGATGGTAATTTGGAATTTAGTTTTTTTTTTTTATTAACTTCTCAAAATTTTATTTATTTTAAATAAAAAAGAAACCAATATTTGCTTTCAATGCAAACTCCAAGTATTCTCATTTACACAAGTGAACTCATATACAATCATACCGGACCTACCGGTGGCTACCCACTATATATT
Source organism: Stephania japonica (assembly GCA_039657345.1). Classification (NCBI taxonomy): domain Eukaryota; kingdom Viridiplantae; phylum Streptophyta; class Magnoliopsida; order Ranunculales; family Menispermaceae; genus Stephania; species Stephania japonica. The sequence continues at coordinate 6,219,859 of CM077559.1, read as the reverse complement.
GGCTGGTAATTTGTTATACTGTTTACACTCGTTATTTCCTTAATTGTACAATTGAAATGTGTTTCTTTCTTATAAAAAAAAAAAAGAGAAAAAAAGGAAATACTGTATTATACAAGGGAAATGATTTGTTCACTTCATCAACCTTACACCTTATATAAAACAACGCCAGCCTTGAAAGCCGTCGACCGTATGCGCCATGGGATATATACAAGTAAATTTGCGTGGTAGGCGCTGCTAACTTTGTGTGTACACGTTTCAAGGTATGCACATATATAGCTCCCAAGGTTGACATGGTTCGGGGTGTGAGTTATTTGATGCCAAGTAGTTGCACTTCCTTTAAAGCATCTCCAATGGTAAATGATTGAGACCAATCTCATGGATGAGAGAAGAATATATGTTTATCCTGCGTGACACTTTTTTTTTTTGGGATAAGAAAGAAAAACTCATTTTGTCTCATGTGGGAATAGAACTCCCACCCCTCTCATACCATTAATAACTTCATACCAACCATTGGCCAATCTAATCAGTTGGTTATGTCACACCTATTTTCATTACTAGCTACTAGCTACTAGCTACTTCAAAAACGCCTCAAATGCATAATTTGGATTGAGACTTTTTTGACATTTTATTTTATTTTTATATAAAATGAGACTTTTTATTTTTGTTTTTTTATGTTTTTTATTTAATTTCAACCACAAAAAATGATAAATTTGGTATTGGCGAAAATGTCTATCATATATAATCTCTAGAAGTAGAAATTCGGGTAGACACCCTCTAAGACATTCACAATTTATGGTCTCATTGGGGAACTCTTTTGAGGTGGATATCAATTGTGTCTTAGGTGGATCGATCCATGTTCACTTCAATAATACCATATATTGGAAATGCTCTTATATACAATTATACCAAAGGCATCCAATTAAACGGCTTTAAGAAAAAAAAAAGTTCAGCATCCAACCGTGGAACAAAACTCGAGGTTTATCCAACAGCTCTCAACGCGTGTATATATCAAATGATTCAAATTTGTATATACAAAAAATATGTTCAACAAAAGAAAAAGAATATATATAAAACATTATGTCACGCATGCAACTTTAGATTAAATCTTCTAAGATCTGGAACTACGGTATCGAAAAGTACTCTTAAACATTTACCAAAACAAAAAAGGTACTCTTAGTCTTAGGCCTGTTTGATATAACGGAACAAGAAAATGTTTTAAAGAAAATAATAAATTTTGTGGGAAATTTATATTTACTTGTGTTTGATTGCCAAGATTTTCTTGTATAATATTCTCACTATTTCCAAATTTCCATATTAAGACTTATATATTTTCCTACCTATTGAGGTGGTAAATTGAATTCTCTTTGAGAAAATGATCGAGTTAGCATTTTATTTTATTTTTTGAAGTCTAAAAAGACACATGCATTGTTCCTAACCCAATAGAGCAAGTCAACCTATTATAATATTTCAACAGGTGAAATGCAATAGATACTATATTGCATATTGAAGCTCGAAACTACCTTAAGAAAAATAAGGAGAACTAACCTCATAAAGGGGACATCTACCTCAATTAAGCCAAACATTCGAGATAACATATTTATTGATAATCAACCATAGTTGCAAGCAATGTCTAAGAGAGCACAGCATAGTTGGTGCGGTGCCGAAACCATGACCATGTGATCTGCGCCGTTGATTTCCACCACTTGTCGGACGGGGTAATTTTGGATCATCCAACGCTGAAAACTCTCAAGAAAGAGCTTGTCTTGTTTGCTCACCACATAAACTCGTCCCACCGATCCGTATCTTTGTTCCGAATATCTATTCGCTATGTCTGACGAGTCCTTGAACAGTACTGGGGCCATTCTTGTCAAGGTCATCGCTAATGTCAGATCCTTCGATTCAATTAATTAAGTCACACACCACCATTAATTTCAATAATAATGACAACGCTTAATTTGGGCCCAAGAAACTGTACCATCACGATTAATAAAAGAAAGGTACGTGCGTATATGTATAGAGATGAGTATAGATGAGTACATATTACGTACCTCAATTGGTGAAAGGTGATAAAGCTTAGACGACAAACCCTTCGGCCCAAACAAGATAGAGGAAACCTTATTCCCTCCCTCTTCATCAAATGCAAACTCAGCATCCTCGAACTCCTCCTTCGACGTTTCAAAGAACTGCAATATATGCCTCGTGAGAGTGAGAGAGAAGAAAAAAAAGAAAATAAAAAAATACTAAAATCACAATGAGCAAGTTAAACTATAATACACATTGGCCCACAACAGGTTCAGTTTTGATATTGAGCTTGGTGGACCCCAAAATTGAGGAAGATCCCTAATTTGCAAAATAATTAGGAGTAGTTTTGTAATTTTGCAGATTATTTATTTATTTATTTTTATGTATAGAACATTAAATGTTGCTGATAGAAATTAACTAGCGTTATAAGTTAGTGCACCGTAAAGAAATATATATATAATACTTCTGGTTATTCGATTTCTCATCTCCCATTCAATGGACACATCCTCTCCACCCCATCAAACACTTCACATCCTTTGACAAAAAAAAATCACTTCACATGAAAAGGAAGGCAAAAACAAAAAACAAAAAAAAAAACCCAACAACTCTCTTCCTCTTTTTTTTTTTTTTTTTTTTTTTTGGGTAGGAACTCTCTTCCTCTTTAATTAAACTCTCGTACAACATTTTTTTTTCTCCTCTCAAAAATCTCTCTGTCGCAAACTTCCAAAAATAAAATAAAATAATAGATCTCACTTTTGTTTCTATCTCATGTCTATATTTTTTTTCTATTTCAATTTGTTTTAATGGTTTAATATTTCAATATAATATACGTAGATCATGGGTGTGACATAATTTGGAGTGTCATTCTGACGCATCATAAACGTTCAAGCAAGGAAATCGAAAAATCTTTAAAACTTTTGTAAAAAAACTCGAAATTTGATAAAATTGATAATTATTGAATTCTCTCCTAAACAACCCAAATACGACTTTATATATTGTAGCCGAAACCCTAAAACGCAATGTAGGTAAGACAAAAATATCTAAACAATTTAAAAATTACGAAAATACCTTAAATAAAATAAAACCCCCGATGAAACTCAAAACGATGAGATTTGAATCTGCAAAATCCAATCCCAGAGAGCACTCTGTAGAACACGGAATGCTATTTCTGAAAATATATTATAATAGTCAATCGCATTCTCGGTTCAAAAGTTACGGCCCTTTTCAAAGTTGACCCAACTTCCAACGCTCCTTTTTCTTCTCTAAAGTTGTTAAAAACGCGCATATGCAACTATCTCGACATCACATTCTAGCATTTTCCTTTTGGCTATAATTACTGTGTAAAATATAGTCTCCTTCATATAAAAAAACAATCGAAAATGACTATAAATACTTTCTTTGTTTTTTTTGGTAGGAGACTGTGTACCTTTTCTAAGACATAAGAAGGGCGATGTGAAGTATCAGGCATGAGGGCAGCGACGAAAACTGCGGCGGAGATCTTCTCTGGGAACTTCTCCGCCGCGAGTGCTATGTTCATGCCTCCCATGCTGTGCCCCACCAATATCACCTTCTCATCTTCGGGCTTCAACGATTCCAAGAACTTGATCAATGGCTCAGAGTAGTCGATCAGCGCGCGAATTTCTCTAAAATTCTTGAGATTGATTCCGGACGCAGCAAGGTCAAGTGCGGTCACACGATGCCCAGCGCGCTCCAACACGGGCTTCACCTTGTACCAACACCACGCACCATGGGACGAGCCATGCACCAGAACAAAGTGTTTTCGAGGCTCCATATGTGATGACTGATGAGAGCTTCCTACACAATAATTAATCCGCTGATTATAGGGAATTACAAATTATAGGGAAGTGCAATAATGAGAATGAGAAGTCACGAAGTCACACATCACACACACAAAAGACTTACAAGAGTCATTTATGCACAGTTCGAGATGCAGTACATATAAACCCCGATGCCGTGAGTCGGGACAGAACGAAGGGCTCATGTCGGCCACACGAAAGCCTCATGTGAGCCTTTCATGGCCGATTTTTGGACACATGTACCACACGTACCAAAAAAAATGGGGAGTAGGGGCAATGATATTTGGACACGTATGTACCACACTTGCATGCATACGTCATCGTTTGTACACAACTTTGTTTTTCCTTTTTTTTTTTTTTTTTTTTTGTAGAAGTGATACAATGACTATAAGAAGTCACACTTTAACACACATTGACTTACAAAAGTCATTTTTCTACCTTAAAATATGGGCATACGCATATCTTGGTGCACAACACGCAGGTCGAGGCCGTATAAAGAGTTTTTGTGAGCCAATATATGTTGAGGTATGACTTACTCATTGTCATTCTAACCTTTTTTTTTTTTTACAATTGTACACAACTTTGTTACTGGAGTAGTCATAGTGTAACACTGCCACAATGAAAATAAGAAGTCACACTACCAACACACATTGACCCATAAAAGTTATTGGTGTCTACCTCAGGGATGCGAACATACACAGATCTCAGTGCATAACACGTGGGTTGAGACTGTATGGAAGACTTTTGTGAGTCAATATGTATTTGAGCGTGACTTACTCATTTACATTTTAATATTTTTCATGTTTTAAATTCAACATTTTACGTAAAAGAAATGCTAGAATTACAATACAATAACACAACACAAGTCACAATATATGATGTGTCACGTAGGTTTCATATTAAAATAAAGGTGTTGGATTTATATTTTTATAAGTTTTAATGTGGGATTCATGCAATTTATCATCTATTATGATTTGTGTTGTGACATTGTATCATCGTTCTAACATTTCCCTCTTACTTAACATTGATTCCGCACTGCCGCTGTAGTGGTCTGGACTCTAGTGCAGTGTGAAAACATGTATTCTTGGGCTCCTAAAAGAATTCGCAGGCCAAGATTGCGCAAATGGGCTTCTTGTACCTATATTGCAGGCTAAAAGTCCGACTAAGCATATCATGAGAATTTTGCGGCTTAGGCTAATTTAATAGCTTTAATTTCATTTGCCCAACCTGATTTAACGGGGAAAAAAAAAGAAAAAAACTGATTTTAAGGGTATTCTTATGTTCGTGTGTAAATGTGTGAGGAAACTAAGTTCGTTACATTTAATTTGTCACAAAACTAAATTTGTTATTGATTAAAAAAAAAGAAGTTTTGATAAGAAAAAAACTCAACATGACCTTCGTTGCGACTCAGATCCTTAACCTATTACATCTCATTGTGATTAAAAATAAAATAAATGTTGTTACAATTTACAAACAAAATTGAAAGAATTTAATCGATTTAGTAAACCCAACTAATTTTAAATAGAGGTTTGATTTTCGTTGGTGGTGGTGGTGTTAGTTTGATACAAGTCAAAAACGAGCAATGATCATATATTTAGTGTTTAGTTGATGACGTGGTACCTTCTACTTACACCGACAACATCTTTACATACAGAACTATGTATCTAACTAATTAATCGTCCCAATACATTCTCAATACATTCTCTTTTTTTTTGGTATTAACTCAATACATTCTCTATACCTATCTGTGCTTAGATTCAATATATTATATATATTATATATACCTTATGGACTATCAACAAAAGAACGCTATAAATTAAAAAAGGGACTACTAGGTTTTTGCGACTATATTACTTTTAATGTTTTAATTTTGACAAAAATATCATAAACTTGGATTTCTTATATATTATATCCTCATTACACATTATTTGAATGTGTGCATTACATTTAAAAATACAAAACATTATGCACACAATTGAGAATATTATTTCATATAATACAATGATCATTTGGAATTTTGATTGTGGTTTGACTCATACTAGTTAAAAAGAAAGATACAATTTGCATGAATTAAATGCTTGTTATATTTTTTCTCTTCTTATTGTGAAGATTTAGAGTTCTTTTCGTAAAAAATGGATCGATGGTATTGGTATATTAGTGGAATATAAAAGCCAAGAGTCGTGAATGGTGTAAGTTTGAACTGTCAAGATCTTGACAACTTCGATCAATTCTTAATCTAGGGATTAGTTAGGTCGAATAAACCATATGCTATTTTATTTTTTTGAGATTATTGCTGCTTAGAAATATATAAAATAGTCGATTTGATACATTCGATAAGTATATAAGTTGCACATGAGCTTACAAACTTTTCGCAATGTCACTTTGATCCCAATGTGTGAAAAAAAGGATCCTATTGACGTAATTTCATTGTTAAATCAGATGTAATAGTGGACAATTTTTATGAATGAATATCTTTTCGTCAAAAAAAAAGCTTATGATATTTTTTTAAAATCAAAACTTTAAGATGTTTTTGTAAAACCCTTGAAAGTTAGGATGTATCTGCCAAAAAATACCTTACAAATTGCATGTCCATCAATCTATATATGTGTTTTTTTGTTTGTTTTTTTTAACAACCCCTACCTCGTTTTAAGATTTATCTTTTGTTCTAATTGAAACTTATATGAGAAGTAATTGCAATCTTATTGAAGTTCGGTGAACATACCTAATTAGTCATAATATTAGAACTTGTGTGAATGACAATGAATTTATAAGGCCCAAGTAAGCTTAGTAGGCACGGCATGCCCCCATAATTATCAGGATCGATCTATAGTGAGCCTAGATTATCCTACAAATATTTATGTTACACTTAGATTAAATATGATCGCTTAAAAGTTTAAGATTTATTATGCAACTCATGAGACTTGAACCTTAGTTCTCTATATGATTATAGCATGAATAAATGTAGCTGGGTTTAATTTCTTTATAAAAAATAAATACAGGGTTATTAGCTAAAAGTCCTTCACTCATATGGTCCTAACATATAAAATTGAAGTTCCAGCAAGGTACCAACGATCCAATAATAATATTTCTCAAAAAAAAAAAAAAAAAAAAACTATTCAATAATAATAGCTAATTAAAAAAAAAAAAGCGTCAGTGTTGCCCGGTCAATATTGCAAGATTTGGGCTTCACATTTTTCAATTCATTAATGCCTCATTTAAAATGTGATAATTAACAAATATTGCCTAAAGATCTGAAATTCTGATCTTATACTTCGTCAATATATGCAATGATCAAATATGATACAAGATTAATCGGATAAATAATTAAACAACTGATCCAATTTACCAAAAATAAAAAAATAAAAAAAACTAATCCGCCCATATATAAATACCAATCTCAAGAAAAAATAAAATTGAACTAATAATCTTCACATTATTGATCTCTGTACAACAACAAATAAACAGAAATTGATTTCACTCATTTACTACATTTTCCTTGCAAAACCCTCAATTCATCAAGTACACAATAATTGAAACAAATAAATAAGAAATTAAACTTGGACGAGCTATTGCAATTCAAGGAAGGAAACCAAGCAGACCCACATGAGTGCCGGCATATGAACTGTGCCGAACAACAGGGCTCAAACGGCTGGCCTCGTTTTCCATGCAAACCAGCCCAACAGCTTCAGCAAAAGTTATGATGAACTCTATGGCCATCTTCACAAGTTTCACACAAATTTCTATTCTCTCAATCATCTTTTCAACTGAATTCTCTGTGTCCCTCTCTTGGCTTTGGTTTCTAGTCTTTTGTTTCTTGTTTCCGCGTCTCTCTCTTCATACGTCCAAATGAATTTGTGTTATATATAGTTGAGAGCACAAGCGACCTCATTTGGTGGCCTTTGGACGTGCCCAAGAGCCGTTTAATCCCCCGTGACCCCACACGTGTAGGCATTTAATAATTGGGCTTTAGGAATACAAAATTATTGGTAGTCCGGTTTATTTATGTGTCACGTTAACCTGTCCTTTTTTATCTGATGGATCAAAAGTGACTAAATGCTTATCCAATTTGTCGGAACATGCAAGTGTATAAATAATATTGAAGACTATATATATAAGTTGGGGAGTTGCTGCCCCTTCAAGGCCTAAGGTTACAAGTCTACCTACACATATATCGTGAATGATAACATACAGTTGGGTCAATTTCATGCAAGGATATTATCAGGATATTATTTGCTGTGGAAGGCAAGCAATGGATTATTATTAATTATGTGTAGATGTAGTTTTATTGCTCAAGTGGGGTTATGTTAATACATAATTGTACGGCCAATTGCATGATGTGCTTTTTCATTTGTTTTTTAATAATAATATTTTGATGCAGTTAAAGTTTCTCAGATGAAATGATAAATACATCACTTTTTAAAAATGTAAGAATTCAGGAGATCATAGTTCGATTCTCACTAAAGTCAAAATTTTTTTTTTATATATTTTCATGCAGCATACTAGCATTGACATTGAATATTAAAAAAAGGGAATAAGAAAATCAAGCCTTTATATATGCTACTTTCAAATTTTTGAAATAATAATGGAACTAAACAATGGCCAAGCTCATGAAAATTTCTTTGTAACCAAGTTCATGGTAATTTCAAATTTATGTATTTGGTTGAATGATTTGAGTATAACACCCACCAAAAGATTTTTTTTTAATGTAATTCACACGGCCGGAATATATTAAATAATCCAAAAAGTAAAACTCTGTAAAAAACATTTTGTTCCATAGTAATAGTCCCCTCAAAGAAGTGTACTTTAGACTAATATTGTTAATCAAACAAATAAACTATGTACTCGGCATTTCCCCCAACCAAACATGGCCTAAAGGTGCAATTCTTCCGCTTCATCCACAAAATTAAATAAGAAAATGTAGAAGGTAGCCTTATTTGGATGAAAATCTGTTGTATGTGAATAATTAAGCTCTGTGTCTCCTTCTTTGCAATTGAAAATAGAGCATCCTAATTGATCAAAAAAAAAAAAAAAAAAATAGAGCATCCTAGCAAAAAGATCACAAGAGGTAGTGATGGAGGAAAACTTTATAACTAATTTATTTGCTTGAAAAGTGATAACGAAATCTGAAAGATTCTCTGACATCTTTGGGGAAATAATTGAACCAATTATGCAAGCTCTTATTTTAGTATATAGGGAGTATGTAAAGTCTAAACTAAGATTCAAATCTATCATGGAACATAATTAAAGCAACTTAATTACGCATTTGGAGGATACAACTAATTAATCGGTTGACAATGTCACATTTTCACTTTGCAGCACAAAATTTGACATCAACTCGTTTTGTTACATGTTCATAAACTTTTCCCTCAAATCAACACCTGTGACTCCTACCCAGCATCCATGCAGATGAGTGAATCCTTTTGGACAACCAAACTTTGTTACTTACCTTTCGCACACAGAATCTGCAATGATTCTGAAACTGTAACCGTTTTCCCGGCGCAAGTCCAGTGTTCTGTTGTTCATTGGTCAAAGGAGAAAGGTAGCAGCAGACAGCGTCGCATCGAATAGCAAATATGTACATTAATTCGTAATCGCTCTCCACCACTTGACATCCAATGTTAGAGCTTCAGGAGGCACAGGAAGAGATGGGATTTTTGTGAAGGAAATATTCAACATTCAAGTACTCCAAGATGCGGAATCAGCTATAATCAAAGGCCGAAACCTCCTCACCTCTAGATGTTTCAGCTTCTCCCCTTCCACAAGTGCAGCTGACCAGTGTACTCACTGTGATTTTGCATTTCAAGAAGACAGACATTCCACTTGGAAGAGCTTGACCCTCAATGAGCCGTTCCATGAGTTTTTCCAGGACCTCGGGGCATGCCGGCCTCCTATATCAAGATTGACCATAACATTTTTCAGCCAATAACTCAACCATATTCTAGGACAATAAACCAATTTCAATTTTGGAATTAGGATTACGGGCCCTGTAGGCAATGAGAAACATCAATCCTACAACGTGTATAGAGGGTACTTAACAGGATGCACAAGTAGTGCACAAATGACCGGAATTGGCTTCTTCTACATCCATTTCTCTTGGTCTTCAACTTTTACTGTAATGGTTTACACTGACGAGTAATTGTTTTGAGACAGTATGTGTGATGTTAAGCTGCACATAAATGCTAGCGAGATCAGATACACGAGAAGAGAAACTATACAGGGTTACCATCAGAAACTCATTTGCTAAAGATAATTAAATATGCCAAACAATAATATGAATCATAATGTTTGATGCCACAGTAAAACTTACATATTCACGAAAGCCATATAAATATATCTTTGGAAAAGGGAAAGAATGCCATAGACTCATGGTAGGGTGAATGGAGAAATTGCTCTTTACTAAATAGAGGGAATGAAAAGAAGTGAAAAAATGCTTAAATAATCAACTTCATGCAAAGATTTGACGGCAGTACATGAAGCTGGAACAACTAAAAACTAGCTATAGTTGCATGTCCAATACTGTGGGTGTTTCATGATTCACCCGACACATCTGCAGTCACACCAAGTGCAGCAGTCAGATAAAACATGCGCGACGAGCATCTGCAAATAGTAGCTGTCCCTCTTTTACCTAGTTCATATTGATGATGGAAAACATTCTTATGAGTCCCATGCAAGGGACACACATGTACTATGGATGAAGATGTGGAGGTTACAGAGAAAGAGAAAGCAAGAATTCATCGGCTATGGTGAAATGCATCATTACACAATCCAACAATCTCCAATGAACTTCTAACAGCAAGCTACAATTCGAAAGCAAGAATTCATCTGTTTTCTTGCTAGGTTTCCAACTCAGATTAAGATGCTAAGTGTCGTCTTTGTTTGTAAAGACTTGTAAAGGCAGAGCACACTCCTGGCACCTCACTCGTACATCACAATTTCATAAAAAAAACTCGTAGATCACAAAGACATGGTGTCAAAAATTAAGGGTATGGTAGGACGCAAAGACAGATGATCACAATATATGTGACGAGTCATGAATCCTTTGCTATCTTAAAGCTATGGCCAGAAATGAGCTGGATGCTTGTTACTCAATAATATCACTTGTATAAACAGACCTCAGAAATTTCCCAAGTATTCAGAAACATCAAACAGGAGAGTTGAATTTAACATGTACAAAAAGCATAATATATATATATATATATATATATATATATATATATATCCGAGGTCTTTTGTCCATATAAAAAGAAATGACCAGCACCAATTTGATTATTTCCCTAGCTGACCACATAGAGCAACTAGAAAAAAAAAAGATTCACCATTCAAAAGATCCAAATTCATCATATATCTGCATCTTAATCCCAACGAATTTGATAGGGAGTCAATTCCCCTAGTTTTAAGGTCATTTTTTCCAATTTTCTCTTCACATCTAAGTTCATAACTTCATACCATTGCAAGTTCACATTAGCTTCATCGATGCTACCACTAAATGATGGGGCAAACTAGTTCTCACTTCTTGGTAAAGAGTAAGTGTAAATCCCCACCAAGTGCTTATGCTTCTAAGACTAGCACACTAGGTGTAATGTGTAGCGTTACTGTGTGACATAATTTCTACAAGAACTGAGAAATACTTGGGCTACAAACTACTAAGCTGCATCGAGTTTCTACACATTTTGGTTCTTGATTTATTCCATAACATGCTGTTATACAGCAGCTTATCAGTTAATAGACACACTTGGGCCCAGATACAACTATTAGAACCGAGCAATACTGAAGCTCACCGAAAATAGAATATGTTATTATGTGAAAGCAACTGGATCACTATCATTCTACTATTATTTGAGCTACCGTATCTTGTTCATTCACACGTAGTGGATAAAAAATTACTCTGAATCATATTTTCCAGAGTCACAATCTTTGGGATGGCCTGGCTAAGGAGCACCAACCATGAGGTGTGGCCACATACTATTTCATACTGATTTACTTCTACACCAGTGTTACCAAAGAGTTGAAGGCAATCACTAACAGAATCACTGCATTTACATGAGACAGCGGCCAGGTATTTTCAACAAACAAAAGATTGCATGTCAATTTCTAATTTCAGTGCAAAAATACTTTACATATAGTTATCTCTATCAAGTGAGAGTGGATCCTCTTAATGACGTGAAAACAAAATAACTAAAGAATTACAGTCTTACAGTTTTGCAAACAACTTCTAACCTTATAAAATACATTCAAAGACACACGCCACATACCTTATCATGCACCCATCCAATTTCATTCCAAAATGTCTGAGTGAGTTTTTTACGTCATTGCTACTGGTACAATAAGCAACATCTACCTTATCATAATCCAACAATCTCATAACTCGTGACTGTAAGAATCTAAATTTCAATATATCACTATGACATTATTATGAAATCTTTGTCATGAATCTTAGTTTTTATGAATCTCCTAGTGTTTACTAAATAAAGCACCAGGTGAAATTTTTTTATTCTGACATGACAAGTTCATATGTTGTAGCGAGGCCGAAAACTAAAGTTTAAGCATGCTTCCCCAATTAAAAAGAAAAATCAATTATCAGTAATAGTGTTGGGTGTGTATCTTGATCAACCTAGAGAAAATCTCGCTTTTACGAAGATTAAGTTCTTCAATAACCAAGATTCAGAATAAAGTCAGTCAATAATCAAGAATTTTGACAGGCAAAATGATTTGTTTTTTTTTTTTTTTTTTTTTTTAACTTGCCTTTTGACATGATGCCTTATCATCTCACCAGAGATGCTTTGGACGAAATGATTATAATAAACTAAGTTTTTGCATAACTGAGGCGAAATAGAACTAGCCCTTTAAAATGTTCAACTTCAACCAAATTAATTAATGAACAAGATTCAGAAACTAAAATCTATATGAAACTTAAAATCCATCAAACAACCAGATAATTAAAATCCCAATTCAAAGTCCTAACAATTATAAGTAGCTCCAAGTTCAAACTTCTAATCTTCCCCATCCGAAACCCTAACATTTACTTCCACATCGATTGGTTGAAACTTGAAACCCCACCTCGACAAGGTTTCTAATTTCAAGAAAGCATATAGAAAAAAGAATATCGTCGCCTACCTCCTTTGCCCGAGCTAGAGCAATAGTCGCTTCCATTCTCGCTCGCTTTGCCAAACGCTCTAAAAGCCTTCGCTGTCGCCAGCTCCACGTTCTCGTTTTGGTCTGGCGAATCATCGGTGGCTCGCCACAGCAATATATGCGGCATCGATGAAGTCTTGCTCGGTCCCCTTAGAAGAAGATGTTCTCCTAGGCCTCTTCCTCCTCTGCTCCATCTTGCGCAAGTTTTCTTAATTTGTCTTCTCTTCTATCTTCTCAGATGGATAAAGAAAATCGAACTTTGTATATTTTATGTTTTTGGTAGTTTTTCACTATACACATATATATTTGTAACTGTTCAAATCACTAATAGTGGATTTGTCCGTAATAAAGGGTCACTGACCCGTGACGTAGCTCGAAAGCGTCGGGTACATAATCTGACACCCGGCACGGAGGCTGAGTTATATTTTGTTTCTGATTGATGTATGCCTAGTGTGATGTATGTGTGTGTATACTATACTCGAAATTTTTATTTAGTTTGATCATTTCGTAAATTTGAGATGCGAGTAGAGGCACGCCTTGAGATACATGCAAACGCGGGGCACCAGATGTCGGGTAGTTGAGAATGGTTAGATATGAAAGCATGAATAGAAGACCCTATGTGGACTACCTAAGTGTGACATGCCAAATTAATATACTAAGTAAATAGATAAGTCTATAGTTTGGACAAATAAATTAAGAAACCTAGATTTCCCTAGCGATAATGAATATGTGTAGGAATCCTAGACTAAATAGTAACTAGTGAGTGGAGATATGTATTATTCATGTGGGACAAGTGGTATTGAAAGAGGACACATGTCTTAGAAATTAACTTAGTCAAATTAAAAATTTGCTTGATTAATCCACTTACTAATCTAAGTATATAAATGGGTTTCATTTCCTAGAACATGCAAAACAAAGCAACTTGGAGGAAAGAAAAATTCAGAGCTATACTGTAACGACCCCTCTTTTAATCTATGGCACCGTCCATCCTAATCTCGTAATTAAGCCCTATTTACAACTCGAATAACCTAATTACGTATTAGTCAGCCTGTACTACCTATATTTTAGTGGACCGAGTTCAGGATAAGTAATTTACTAATATTATCAAATATTTATTTATTTAAGTTGTTTAGATAGCGAAAGTCTTAAAGTGTTTAGCGAAAATATTTATGTAAATCCTAAATATGGAAACCACACTACAACATATTTATGTTATAATAACAGATTCATTAATAACGGTTTGAGTTGAACCGTTATTAATGAGTAGCAAAGATAACGGTAGCCGTTATCTTTGATTTTTGATAACGGCTACCGTTATCTATAGTTCAAAGAAAACACCAAATTCCCCTCTCTCGACACAGACCCTCCCCAACCTCTCTCTCGACACAGACCCTCTCGCTCTCGACTCTCTCGACACCCTATATCTCTCGACTCTCTCTCGACACCCTATCTCTCTCTCGACTCTCTCTCTCTCTCTCAACTCTCGACGCCGACAACCTCTCTCTCGACACTCACGGCCTTTCTCTCGACCGCTTGTCTCTCTCAACAAGGGCTTCGATTTAGGGTTTCATTTGGAGGTTCGAATTCGCCTCTCTCTCTCGCTCGCTCTCTCTCTCTCTCTCTGTTTTGATCTGAATTTGTTGTTGTTGTTGTTTTGAAGCATTGATTGATCGATTCGATTTGGTTTCGTCGGCTTCAATGTTCGTCAGATCTCCTTTCTAAGGTATGGAATCCTTTCAATCTCATCAATTCCTTCAACCATCGATCTTTGCTGCCATTGTTTTGTGTTGTGTTTTGTCTCTAAATCAGATTGATTGCATTTAGTATATATGTTGATGTGCATTTCCTTTGAGATTCGATTTGTTAGTTCATATGTACAATCTTTGCTGAGAAAATGAGAATTATCACAGTAAGTGTGTAGTTTGCAGGTATTTGAAGCAGATGTGAGGCGTTGGTGCTGCATTTTTATGTGCTATCATGATTGTATGGAACACATTCTGTAGGCAAAGGTAAGCTTACTCCAAAAGATAGGTTTCTTTCTTCTTTATGTATATCTTGTTGCGGAACTGAATTGAATTGGAGTTACATATCTTTGTCATAAGCAAGCAAAACATAGACTGAAGAAAATACAGCACAAAGACTAGTTTAATTTCTGATCATTAGGTATCATAGTTTTGGTTATTAATTTGAATATGCAAGCAGTTAATAACTTAACAGTTGTAGTAGTTTCAGTTTTTAATTTGAATATGTAAGTTGATGATAGATGTAGGAATTTCAGTTATTAATTTGAATTTTTAAGTAGTTAATGTTTCAATTTGTAACTTCCTTGTGGTGTTGTTGGTTGTAATTGTTACTTATGTCTTGTTACTCTTGTATACTTGTTACTCTTCTTAATTGTTACTTGTGTCTTGGTTGTTACTCTTCTTAATTGTTACACTGGAAAATCTCATATTATGATTGAAAATCATTTCCACAAGATTACTATAAGATTCCCATTTAATCAATTAAACTATCAATGTGTCTTTCAAGAATAATTTTCAGGATATCTCGTACACAAGTTTAAACAGGAGTTGCTCCATCGACATGGTTTGCTCATGAGTCATGACTAATGACAATGCCTATATTTTGTTAACTAACTTCATTTGGTGACTAAACAAAATAGGAAGTAGTTGATAAACACTAAAAGTTTCAAGTAGGCCTATTTTTTCTCATTAAAATTTCTAATGGCTCTCTTAGACATCTTTTATAATTAAATACAAGAATGGGTACGCACACAGTTGGTCACTACTCACATTCTGCAGTTGGTTCTTCATGTAACCATTCTCGTAAACAAACTGCAAGACTTGCTTCTGCAGCCTATCATTCTCCTCCATCAAAAGCTTGTTCATGGCAGTCAGCTTCCTGTTCACTGTCCGCAGTCTGGATGATTCAGTTCTCTGCTTTTCTCGGCATCTATACACAACAGAAGAAAGATTATTAGTCCGCTACATAGATCAAACTCCTTGATTTAATGCGCTTCAAACTTTGATCTATAGAAAAATAAAAAATAATAAAAAAGAAAAATGGGTAACCTAAATTATTGAAAGCAATCACCAAAACCTGATTAATATTCAGCAGCAACAGTACTAATTTTAACTTTCTCAGGTTGAAGATCTCATGATCAATATGTAAATTTGTAATGACGTATCACGTCTGAATATTGATACTTTGGTTTTTTGCATTTTCTTGAAAAATGAACTGTGAACTCTTATTTTATTAGCTGAATGGCATGAACTGTGATATTTTGGGTGGAAAGAACAAAGATATGAACTTGATTTCGACGTGGACTTATGTAGAATACTCAAAGCGGGGCACATAGGTTATTCACTAATTCTTATATAGTATATAGATTTTTGTTTGATTTCTGTTATGCAGACATGAGAATGAATGATTTGAGATTTGGTGCGTCCCTGTTATTGTTGTAGTTTGTTGCTGACATCCCTTAACTATATTCCTATCATCTGCTAATATTTGTTTTCATCGGTTTGATGATTCTGTTTACCCGATTTCATTGAGGCTTTGAGGCATTAATTAGTCTGTGATACTTTTTATATAGGCCTTTTATATATAAATGTTTACAAGACATTCTATATTTGCTGTTAGTTTTTCAGTTGGAAATTTTGGCATTCAGTCTTTCTTATACTTTGCAGGGGGGTTGTATTCTGGTGGAAGTGCTCAGATGGTTGAAAGTTCCCTCAACATCCATGGAGATGGAATTTTATGTCGGTGATCATATTTATACTGATTTGAGCCAATCCAAAGTCCATCTACGTTGGAGAACAGCACTGATTTGTAGAGAATTGGAAAAAGAGGTTAACCTGTCTATTTCATCTGTTTCTCATATTTTATCTTATATGTAACCCAATGTGATGTCCTTGATGGTGAATTATTTTTCGAAACTGCAGTATGCTGCTTTAATTCAAGGACGGGAACATCGTGCTTCATTAATAGAGCTTATAAATCAAAAGGAAGTTGTTGGCGATCTTTTTAATCAACTACGCTTAGCCTTGCAGCGACGAACTAAAGGATGTCCAGCTCAGGTAAATTATGCATTGTCCAATTTTCCTAATTTTCTGTTTCTTCTTTTTGTAATCATTTGATTGCGGTCTAGGAACTGCACATCCAATTCACATGCTTATATAATTATATTTTCTGATTTGGTCACAATCTTTTCTTTATGTTGTTAGCCTGTAGGCATGGAGCATTAGAAATCGCATGCTTTGTTCCCATAGTGGTTCCTCCAATTAATCCTATAATTTCTTTGTTAAAATAGAGGATCCAGCTTAGCTAATAGTCTATGTTTAGGCATGGAAGAATCCTTCTTTCTTCCACATTTCATTTTGATAGAGAGTGGACACGCCTTTCTCTTAGTTGCATTCTAACAATGAAAGCAATATAACATTTTCCATTAAACTACAGTTTTTATGTTTGTTGATCTTTAGCGTTACTGGTTTTTCACTTGAGTAATTTCTCACCATTTAATTTTTTATTCAGACTCTTGCTGCAACTAATCTGGACGATCAGGAATTGACAGAAAGCATGCAAAAGTTATTGTCATGCAAAGATTAGATGACAAAATTGGTCCCATGTTGGAAGCAGATGGGGAGCACTTCAACAAAAGGTAAAACCTTTGAACTTTTTGCTTGAAATGATTAGAATGCGAAAATCTGAGATTTGGAAGATACAACCAAAAGCATCATGTATTAGTTGTAACTATTCATGATATTTCATTCTTTGAGGTATGATTTCCATGACTAGAAAGAATGTGTGATTACAAACACTCAAGGAAGACTTGGATGATTCACACAATGAAGAAGTTTTCGTCCTTTGATTGATCTACCTATATTCTCTTGGGCATATATTATTTTACTAATTCCATTGATCCTTCTCTTTGTTTGGTGGCCAAGTGATGATTATCATTTGCTGTTATGGTTTCTATTTGTCGGATTATTTCATACAAGTCGAAAAATTCTTCTTTCAGGTGGGGTTATCTATCACGTGCAGGTTTGTGGGACAAAAGCCACTTGACCAGACAAATTGAGAAGTAAGCCGTTATTAAATTTCACGTTTGTATTGCAAATTGCATAATTACTGCCACAAAAGAAATGACAGAGGGAGAGGATACATCAAGTTCATTTTTTCACACTTAGCTTTGTCATTTATCCATTTTCATATGTAGATATGCAGATATATATACTTCAAGGATTTTAAATTTCCTACATCACACTCCATTCATGTATTTCCGCTCGCAGGAGCAGGTTTGTTATTAGCCATGTTTTCTCGGCAAGTTAATTATTTTTTTTCATGTATTATGAACTCTCTAATTCACTGATTGATCTATGTAATTTACCCTTGCAGACACTTGCACATGATACATGCTCCTCTTATTCTTCCTCCTTAAATGGCTTTGCATTGGATGAATCTTTAGATTGTTCCTCATCATGAGTAATTCAGATCATATGGTAGAGAACAAGGATCTCAAAATTAAATTGAGATCTCTTCCTAGTAAATGACTACTCTTTGATACAGAAGAGAGTCCCCAACTCAGTCTAGATTTTCCACTCCATACAATTTTTTCCAACTGTAACAATTGAGAACTACTTGTCCTCAATGAAACTTTATTGGTTTTCCAGTGAAATGCATTTTTTGCTAGTCTTTTCCCTTCTTCGCCATTTATTTCCCTCAAATTGCTTTGTCAATTGTTGTATAGGTGTTTGAAGCAGACGATGAAACTACAAAACACATAATTGAGGATGTTGCTGCTGTTGCAATCTCTACAGATTCAGGAGAAGAAACAGTCAAAGAAAGCTCCAAGAATAATGAAGTCTTGTCAAACGAGGTACATTAAGATGATCCCTGATCCTTGAAACCATTTTTCTTGTTACTGCAAACTGTCATTAACAAGTGCTAGTTTTTTCCATTGTATAACAGCTATCTGGTTTACAGGTGTGAAGGACTTGAGGTAAATCATGAGAGAGAGGAAGCTGAAAAGTTAATGAAGGATGGAGGTGACAGTGCCACAAACCTTTCTACAGCATTTTCCGAAGAAGAAACAACCGACATTGCTTCTGCCACTGACATTGCTACCCGATAAGTGATCAGCTTCATAGGGACGATGTCGAGAACTTAAAGGGCGCAGCACAGAAGATGATGCTCTAGCTTTGGCGGCTGCTTTCACTGCCTCCTTGGAGTCCAACTTTGCAAGCTACCATGCACTGATTACTGATGAGGATTTGGCAGAGGTGGTCATGGTGTCTGAGTGGCGTCTATGAACCAAGCTCTTATAGGGGCATATTTTTCACTCTTTCTCTATATTTCAACACTTTGATGAAACATTTTTTCAGAATTATTGTAATTAACTTGATATACATTGGAATATCATCACATAATATAATTGACTCTTCAGCTAATTTGATTGCGAAATGTGTTTAAAAAGTTATATACTGCAGACAAAGATCTGTACATAAAAAAAATAAAAATAAATAAAAATAAATAAAAATAAAAAAAATAAAAATTGAACACCCTTTAATGACGGTTTAAAACCGTCATTAAAAGGTTCGTTCAGTGTCAACTTTGACATAAGATAACGGTCCAAAACCGTTATAAAAGGCCTTGACTTTTTATGACTCCTCATATCATGACGGACATTGTAACGGTTATGAACCGTTATTAAAGGTCTTTAATGACGGTTTAAAACCGTCATTAAAGCCTTTTAATGTTGTAGTGCCAGGAGATAACGATCACAATATCAATATGCAATATACGGCGAACATATAGACAAAAGTGAAAGTTAAAAGTCGGGTAAACTAACTCTCGTCCCAATGTACAACCCAAACAAAAGACTTATATAAACATAATATAAAAATGACCTACATGTACGACAACCACTCATTACGAGCTCAGAGGTAGTCGCCGATCTTCTCCTTACTCGGTCTAGTGCTGCTCAACGTACCTACACCTACGGTCACAGACTAGACGGTGAGTATAGTGATATTTAAGTGATTAGCAGGGAATTCTATACTATATTTCCAAAGTAAAAACAAATATTTAAATGCATAATATAGCATAAAAAAGGTATTGAGAAAGTAATACATGTAAATACCACGGTTAACAGAAATAAACAGACTGACATAGGCTAAGTCAAGATGATCTACGACCGGTCGGCGGTGAGAACTATCAACCAACCTTTTTCCATTATCGTATGGAGATACTCTCAACATACTTCATCAATGGCGGAGCCGCGCTCAACGCGAATATATATATAAAACTTGCCGACAACCCCGTAGTTCAAGCTACATGATGCCACCCAAGTATAGTGCTGAGTGCTGAAAACCCCAAGGTCCAGTGATCCCGTGAATCCATCCATCTCTCGTGCAATAGACACTAGATAATCTCTTACTTTCTTTTCAAAGATTTTTCATTTCTAAGGCTCTACGATATCAACAATAAGTTAGGCTACGAAGCCCCGAAGGAAATGGAGTACAAGTTCAATTACCACAGATAACCCTAGAGCATGTATTTCCAACATCAATTATAATATAGTTCACAACAAAATATAACATATCAGGAATGAAGTCAATGAAACTATCACAAGGTATCATGCTATTTCAATATTCATTATGAACAAAGCAAAGAAAGCATGATGATAGAACACAAATAACAAGTCAACAAATTGACTGAGAAGGGAAAATAATAGGAATGAAATAAAGTAGAAAGTTCCCACAGTTTCATTTACAAGTCACATGATAGCTCTGGCTATCCGGCCTCGCGACACTCCAACTAGCGCTCTCGAACTTTCGAAACACCCCTAGATCCTTGAAAGGTCATTTCATATCATTTTTATTTATCTATTTATTTATTTTAATATTTTATTATATATATATATATATTTATGTGTTCATATAAATATATATGTATATGTATATATATATATTATTTTATCTTTATGTATATATATATTTTTTATTTTTAGGGGGGGGGGGGGTTGGCCACTAAACCGGGTCGACCCGATTCGGCCAAACCGGTTCGGTCCAATCGGCTCTCCACCTTCCCCATTTTGATGTTGCGGTGTCTCTGCGTTATCGCCATCATCTTTTTTCTTTTCTTTTCTTTTCTTTTCTTTTCTTTTCTTTTCTTTTCTTTTCTTCATTCCAATAATCAACAACTCCAATACCAACATCAACACCATAGCATCACCATTCCACCATTAACACATTGATTTCTTTAAAATCCACTTCATCAACATCACCATCAACTGCTACAACAACAATGCCAACATCAACAACAAAAGACTCACCTCGCTAACGCCGCCGTCGCACCTCCAAGCTATTGACGTCGCGAACTCGATCTCTTCTCCTCTTCTCCTCTTCTCTCGATTTCTCTTCCTTCTCCTCTCACCCAAACTTTTTTTTGTGGATTGTGTGTGTGGAGGTGGTGTTTTGGGTGAAACCAAAAGGGTAGCCAAAATTATAAAAATGCCCCTCCAACCTTATCTACTTCCTTAATTATCCAAAGCCCCCTTAGTCATTTCACAATTTTCTGATTTTTTTAATTTATATATTTATATATATATAAATATATATACATATATATATATATATATATATCCAATTCAACTCTATTTATTTATAACCATAGGCTATGATCTAATATGCATTAATTTAATTATATTGCATTTAACTAAATTTAGACTTACCACAAGTCTCGCTACTCAATACCCCAGCTCGCACGCAACTCGAGACATGTCCCCGATCGCGTCTTGGCGTCGATAGCTGCAAGTACTAACTTAGACAACCTACACACATACAAAACACTAGGAATACATCAATACAAATATAAAATTTACCTCGGCCACATGCCTCAGTCGGTGTGCGCATCTCATGCAGGCCCCACGTCACGGGTTGGTGATCCTGATTAAGCAGTTAATCAAGATTAGCAAAATTGGGTCGTGGCATATACCTTGCTGGTTTTCCTAAGAATTCAAGAGGAACTAGAAGTGCAATCCTCATCAATAGCTCCATCAACTACTACTCTTGAAGAACCAAACCTGAGTAATAAGGTTTATGCTTTAAATTTGAGTCGCGCTATGTGTACCCCCAGTATCCTCTCAAGGCACCCCGAGACTTTTACCAAAATGCCCCTAGTTTGTGAAGCAACATACCCTGGCCCACTACTTAAGACACATGTCAAAGTGGTCTCGATCATTTCTTGCTGAGACTTGTATTACAGTGTCGATGTATACCAACTGACACCCAAATAAGATAGTCAAATACCTAACTCGATAGGTGACCACCGAGACTATGCAAGTGGTATCAGTGGCTTTGTGCCGAGACATGTATATGTCTTGGTCGACACCAACTGGCACAACAAGCTATGTCTCGGTCATGTGTGTCCGAGACCATATATTTGTTCATTTCCCACCGAGACCTGAAACATAATGTCGGTTAATATAGTGTCACGCTATAGGCAACCCACCGATTACTCAGGGCACCCCAGGACAAATGTGTCATTTTTTCTTAGAACCAACATAAATAAAAAAAGTCGGGATGCCCTAAGAGGATACTGGGATGCACATAGCGCGACTCATAGTTCAAATTGATGAAATTGGGTCATGCATTCATATGGATTATGATAAATTAGTGTTTTGAAGCTCCTATAAGTTTGTTATTTGTCAAGTTGACCCTTAGTCCCAGTTTTGAGTTTTCAAGTTGTGGGCTAAAATTGGGGCATTTTTCCTAAAACCGAACATGAAATTCTGATCTTATTAAAGACCTTGTTTTCATAAAATAATTTTTTATTTGGATTCCTCGTCAAAAAATACTCAATTTTCTATAAGGAAGTTTTTAATTTGGTTTAGTTTTGAGTAAGTTATTATGATTTTTCAAAGTTGCATGTGTTCTTAAAACAAAAACTGAAATTCTGCATGTTATCATTCCAAACAAGCCTCTGTAATTTGGCCATGACTTCCTCATTTTATCTTCAAAATGACTGATTCTAGTGGCATTTGAAAGCTAACTCAAAAGGGAACAAATTTTGCCTACTAAAAGGTTTTGAAATTCGAACATTTTCCTGTCCAAATATCCTATGTAACTTTGATGTTGAATCTAAAATTTCTGGGTTCTGCAGTTTGAAAATACCCTGATGTTTTATGAATAACTCATTCATTTCTTATTGGATTGAGCTCATACATTAGTATGATGTTCTTGGGTATGTTTTTAGTTTTCAGTAAATATATCATGATTTTTATTATTATGGTTCAGGAGAAATAAATTCTACAAATTTGTTGGTCGGAACTTGAAACAGTTTTAAGTGATTGTCATACAATTTTTATATCTCTCTTGTTTTTAATCGAAATTGTGCGTTTCTTATTATTTCAGAAAGCTAAGACATAGCCCATAAACTTCTCATTACACCATAATTTTGAATTCAAGCATTATGGGGACTATGAACTGTTTTGTTCTAATAAATTATAGTTTAACATAAACACATTCACGGGATGCAAGTCTTGAAGTTTCGGGAATTGATTAAACTATGATATTTGCATGGTATGATGTAAATAAACTTGTTGGGCATTTCTCTCTATTTCATTTTAAATTATTTTCCTTTTTATAGATTATTGGACTAATTTTACTATCTTAATCTTGATGTCACGACTTGTGCATTTCGCTCACTTGTTGAGTAATCTTTTACAGTATGATATTTCTTAAATGATTTCATTGCTTCAATTTCCAGTACTATGATGTTCATCGTTGTTATGATTGATTTGTGGAGTATAAATAACATGTTATTACCTTTGTTGTGATAATTGATCTTGTCCATACTCCTAATGTTGGTAAATTTTTATCTTTTATATTCTTGCAAATGAAATCTTGATGAGCCTATGAATTGATATTATAGTTAAGTGTGACTTGTGTAATGTTGTGATATGAGAGGGACGGGGTTTCGATAGGGCGGACCTATCGTACACGTTCCACGAAGACGTGCAGAGATATGTTCCTAGTTAACACCATTAAGGGTAGGAATGTGGTCCTTAGTACATCATGAATGACTTCTATCAGACTTGGGTTTGCCATATGAATGTGTTCCTTGTGAATATATCAAAAAGACTCCTATGGAGATATGGATGTGTTCCTTCATGAAGTCCGGGGGGACCTCGATATATCGGATGTGTTTCTCCACGTAGGCCAAATGACCTCTATCGTTGAGTCTAGGACCTTCGACGTGTCCAAGCTTAGTATCACTCCTATTACACCTTAATCTCTATTTTCGCACTCAACAACTTACTAGTTTACCATAGCAACTTCTTCCATATGTTTCTTTTGGCTTTCATTTATTGCCTTTATACGCATTTAGTTACATATCTTTCAATATTCGAAATGTGGACAAGTAGCCTTCAGGATTTATTTCTACTTACTGTACTCACCGTCTTGTTTATGACGATAGGGTGCAGATCCTTCAAGTAGCAGACCAGGAAAAGAGAAGATAGGCGACTACCTCTGAGATTGGAATCGCAGATTGTTGCTACTTTTGGTAGGTTGCATTCATTGTATTTAATTACTTATGTCTTTCAGTACTTTAGGATGATTAAGCTTATAGAATCTGACTTCCCCGACTTATGATGCATGTATGCTCTTATAGTCTTGTTTGATATACATGTGATCTATTTCCCTGGTTTCCACAGTAGGTATTTTTATGATGCTTCTGCAAATTAAATTTAGTCTTCCGTTGATAATATTAAAATACTAAATTTTTTAAATTAACACTGAAAATCATGAATAACGAAATATAAATAATACTTATCTTGAACACGAATAACGAGGTTAATAAGACAAAAGACTGACTAATACATTGTTAACTCCTACGTGACTGAGATTATGACAAAATTGGTAAATTGGGTTAGGAGGATAGAATTTGTATCAATTCGAAACGTTATGATATTTTTGCCAAAATTGAAATGTTATGATATTTTTGTCTATTAGGCCTTATTTCTAATAGCATCATCCCTAACTCATCCCCATTATTACCTATTAAAATTTAGCCATCCCAACATAACAACTACAAACCCTCTTAATTAATACTAATAGCATCATCCCTAACTAATCTCCATTATTACCTATCAAATTCAGTCTTCCCACAATAAGAAAAAAGATTTTTTTACAACATCAAAAAATGAAGTCATACTCTATATTAGTAAAACTTATTTAATACGTAATTAATTTACAACTAAAATATTTATAATTAAAAAATTAATAGATAATGATTTATAAATTTAATTAAAGTCTTTATTTTATAATATTTAATCAATCATTAATCATTATTTTTTATCCTAAATAATATTTAATTATATGTTAAATTCAATAAGTTTTAACAACATATGGTATAACAACATAATTAAGTGTGTTGTTACGTTACCTCGGGAAATCGTGATTTGATTCCCACTGAAGGCAAAAAAACATAATTAAGTGTTGTTAAAGATCAATTTTCTTGTAGTGTTCCCACTGAACCATTTCATTTTCGCTTTCCACGCTGATACTAATAGTGTGACCATCTAGACAACAAGGGACAACAATCCGACATGTACTACCACCACACCTTTGAAGCACCAACAAATCCATTTGATTGGCTTTCTTAGGATTAATTAGAAAATAACAGGATTAGAAGTAGGAGGTCAAAACAATGAATACAAGCCCGACCAAGGCCAAAGCAAGACAGTAAATGCAGAGTTCATTGATCTTTTTCCCCTTCACAACGACATTGAAGATTATGGCCTCTGCTACTATTACAACAACTATGTAAATAGCCAGAGCCGATCTTGACATTTCCAAGGCCTTGAGCAAAATCTTAAAATATGGTATTCAATAAAACATAATTTACAATATAAAACTTTCGTTTATAGTTACATTGCCAAAATATATTAAATGCAAAATTAACAAATAATTTTTTATAATAAATTTAGCATATAAAGATATGTTGATTGTTGCATTATTAAGTTTATATATTATTTAATAAACCATGCATTACATATGATTTCTCAAAATTAACAATATGTTACTTTATGTCAATTATACATATTGATTAAGTTTTACGAACTTAATATATTATTATATGTCAATATGTGATTTTTCAAAATTAAGAATACTTTTATATCAATTAATATAATTATTTCTACAATACTTATTTATCTTAAAAAGTATTTTGTATATAGTGTATCTAATTGTGTTATTCTTAGATTTATAAAATTTTATAAATTGTACACACTTTTGTATAAGAGCAATTATATAATTCTTGTTAACAAAATTATAAATAAATTTTACAATGTTAATTTTGATTAACTAGTTCTCTTTAAAAAAATAGACATTAATTCTATTATTTTTAGAGTTTATAATGACTTTAAACTATATTTTTTAAGTAAAATTTTACCTAAATTTCCTTAAAGAAAAAAAAAAAAGAAAAAACCTTCTATCACAATATCATAAAATATACCCAATTCAAGCATTATTAGAGCATTCACCATACATTTGTTGACTTATAGAAAGACATATATGAGAGAGAGCTGATTTTATAAGAATCTAATATACCGATTGTAAGCTTGATAATAAGGATATATATATTTAGTAGGAAATAGTCTAATATATTGATTATTGAGTAGCATACGAGAGTTAAGATAAACGATCAAACTCATGTTTTCCTCCCTATAGTTTTGTGATAAACAGATAAAACTATAAAAAATATTTTTGTAACCCATTAATTCAACTTATCTGTTTGTGTGTTCGCCTTGGAATACATACTCCCAAAATAGATAGCACACAAATAAGTAAGTTTCTACTAATTAAGTGAAAATACACAATTATGTTTATAAAAAAAGGAAAAATATACTAATATTCATGTATATATACATTGGCAAAGTTCGGGCCTTATACTGAATGTGGACTAAGGCGGTCGCCCTTTAGGCCCTGTACCAAGTTCGGCCCTGTAGACAACTGAGAAAAGCGAAAAACAATTTTTTTTTATCCTCAGTCGCCACCTCCGGATCCTCTATCCTTCTCTTTGGGCTACGTATTCTTGTTCTAGTCCTCCTCTTTGGGCGCCATATTGTTGTTCTGGTCGACAATCGTAACACCTCCTTCAATCCGCGACTTGTTTTCCCCATCAGCATCATCAGCCCAAATGAGAAACCAAAACTGAAAAATACCACAAAATGAACCCTGTTAATGAAAACTTTTTGTTGGATTTCTTGTTAATTGATGTGTTTGATTCGTTGTGAACATTTTGACCCGATCAATTCTGTGTCTTCAACTCTAGCTCTCTTCTTGTTTTGGATTCCTTGTCGAATGTTGAGTTGAATTCCTTTTCAAATGATATTCAGCAAGTGACGTTGGAGTTAGAGTTGGAATTTTCCAGTATCTTAAGTTTGTGATCAAGTAGATTAATTTGACCAATAAAATGTAATCGTTGCTTATATAAGTGGTTTTTTAAGTTACCATACAAGTTGGACTCAAAAAAAAAAAAAAAAAAAAGTTACCATACAAGATGCACGGCACTTATCCTAAAACTTTGACCTTTTTCTCTACTCGTTTTGGGGTCAATGCACCCCAACAAAAGACAGTAAAGTTGATACAATGGCAATCATCGTGTGTAGCTTACCTGTGTAGAGCAACAGAAAGAACAGTTCATATCTACAAAAATTATGAGCATGACTAAGTGCACTCCACTTTTTACTTAACGCATCCTAAAAAAGTTAAACATAAAAAAAGGTCAATCTTATTACAAAATAACTTTTATGCCCCTCACCGTGATTAGTGCACCCCACTATATTTTCATCTCGTTTTGTGCATCTCATCATCCCTCTGCACTTTTTTTTTGTGATTTGTAAGCATCTAGTGGTTCGACCTCACATGTCCAAATCTCTTGTTAAAAAGTCGATCAGAGCCCACCAAATCTTTAGTTAGAGAGTCTGTTACAGTTTGCCAAACTTTTAATTAAAAAGTCTGTTAGAACCCATCGAACCTAAGATTGGACAACACCGAATCTAAAGAATAAGTCTCGACCATACGTCGCCGAACCTAAAATAAATGTCTCGACTAAGATTTTAGAGTTGACTGCGGTTAAGATGAAATAGTATTTTGGTAAAAACATATGGTGCATTTATAAATTGAAATTTAAATTTGAAGTGCCACACATAATTGGGTGCATTTAGACGGGCTAAAAATTATGTATATTTGCAATGGCTCTTCACCACTTGACATCCAATGTTAGAGCTTCAGGAGGCACGAGAAGAGATGGGATTTTGGTGAAGGAAATATTCGACATTAAAGTACTCCAAGATGCGGAATCAGCTACAATGAAAGGACGAAACCTCTTCACCTCCAGAGGTTTCAGCTTCTCCCCTTCCACTCGCGCCGTAATTTCAAAATATGCCCACTCCACTGCAGGCTTCGTCTTCCATTCTGCCAAGGTACCCCTCAGAGTGTCATTGTTCCTCACATTTCTTTCAATCTTTAATTGAAAGCTAACCAGTGTTGTCACTGTGATTTTGGATTTCAAGAAGACAGGCATTCCACTCTGAAGAGCTTGACCCTCCATGAGCCTTTGTAAGAGTTTTTCCAGGAGAGCTAACCTCAGAGATAAAGAGTCAATCGGGCATCCCAACCTCCTGTTTCGAGGTTGACCGTAACATTTTTCAGCCAACAACTCAACCATATCCTCATGGGACGAGGAAGCAATTTCTATTTTGGAATTAGGACTACGGGTCCTGTGGGCAGTCAGCAACGCCGATCCTACAATGTGTATGGAGGGTAACGGAAAGCACAAGGAGTGTACAAATGGCTGAAATTGGCTTCTTTCTTCATCAATCCTTCCACTTCTATTTACAGGTACTCTAAAATCAGATGAATGGTGATAAAGGGAAGCTTCTCTTGCTCCTTCAATCTTAACTGTAATGCCTTCACCAACGAGCAATCGTTTTAAGCCAGTATGAGTGATGTTGAGCTGCACAGAAAGGTCTAACAGTATCAGACATGCAAAGACAAACAAGTATACTGTGAATTATATCTTTCTTATGATACAATAGCAAAATTAACGTACCCATAAAAATAACATAGCCTTCAGAAAGGAACATTGATGGTGGGTTAATTGGAGTAATTGCATGATAGTTGAGGAATTAAGACACAAAGAAAAGTAGGGACAAAAAAGTGCAATTCTAGAAACCATGCTAAGATTTGAAGTCAGTCGATGAAGGTAGAACAACTTAAAACAAGAGAAGGACAGTTCCCACCATAGTACCTTGCACAATCCTCTAGATGTTTTATGATCCAATCCACACAGACATTCTGCAGGAATTACAAGGCTTGAAGACAGTTGAAAGATCAGTACAGCTGTTGGCTTAATTTTTGCCAGTCTTGTAAGCTACACTGAAAACAGGAGCTATCCGCTTTTACAAGTAGCAGAAGAATCCTCTCAATTCCTTGTTAAAGCTAACACACGCATACACCTCCGATGTAGAAATAGAGACATACAACAAAACCTTAATCCCAAATTAATTGGGCATGGCTATATCTATCATGCTCTTCCTTTCCGCTTAACTTCATGCAATTGACGATGTGCTTTCATTATCCTTTGAATCCTTCCTAATTAATGCATCCCAAGTTATCTTACGTTTATCTCTATATCGTCAAATTTCTAGTGTTACGTCCTCTAACTTGAGCATTTGCAAGACCGTCTTAGAGATAGATCTCATTAAGGAAACAACAACTTTACTCTATACCACTAGAGGAGCACAAACATCTAAATAAAAAGAGGAGCGCGAAACATCTTCCTTCATTCTACTTATAGCTTTCACGTTGCTCAAATAATTCATCAATTATACTGTTACAAATCATTGTATAATCCAACCAACTCCAACAAATTTCCCTTATGAATTTTTTAACAAACTACAGCAGGAAAGCTGGCCAACCACAAGCAAAAAGATGAAACCATTTAGTTTACTAATATATAAATGGTGAGGGAGAGGTAGAAAATTGAGCAAAGGAAACTGATGCGATCGGTATAGATATTACTCAAAAATCCTCAAGCCATTTTTTCTGACTCATAAAAACCAATGGACAAACACCAATTTGTCTTGTTTCTCAAGCTGGCCTCTCAACCACTGGCAATTGGATTTTCAAGGTTCATCACCCAAATAAACCTAAACTTGCTTTATCAAATATCTCCCTCTTAATACCAAACATTCAATCCGTTGATGTTATCTACCACATAAAATGTGTAGTCACAGAGATTACCTAATTTGCAAGAAATAAGAAGAGGAAACCCCCAAAGCACTTATGTTAGACCAATATTTACTACCAAACAACTGATAAATACTTCTATATCAAATGTGTTTCCTTATTACAACTCCATGACGTGGTCTGGCACAAGCGTCTTATCACTTAACCAACACATTTAAGCCCAGATACAACTGAAACAAAAGCTAAAATGCATAAGCATCAAGCAAATAAAATGGTTCTAGCTAACGTTTGAATGAAGCAAGACCCCGAAGATAATAGAAAATGCAAGTGATGATTGATTATAGCAAGGATTGCAAGGGGCTCGGAGACTAGGCAGTAAAAAAAACTATTAACTTAAGAGTTAAGAAGTCCTTGAGTAATTAATCATTTACTTTTAGGTCCATGTCAACTAATAGTCACCATTAGGCCAAGTTTACATTGACTAAACTGGCCCACTATGAATCTACTAATAATCTTGACCACCCTATCTTTTTCTTTCGCGTACATGGAACTAATAGGGAAAATCACCCTGATTCATATTTTCTAGCATCACACTCTTTAAGGTATCTTGGACTAAGAGCGCTTGAGAAATTGTGAGCGAACAAAGGGCAGTGAATGCAAATGTTCATTAATTATGTATTCTCTAAATCACGGTTGTCATAAAAGTTAAAGGTAATTACTAAGAACATCTCCAATGGGGCGCTATAATAGCATCCCAACTCTGAAATAGTGTATTTTGAACGCTATAATAGCATTCTCCTTTTCTTTTAAAAAAAAATTGAGAAAAAAAAATCTTTATATTATCTTTTTAAAAAAATATAAGCATATATTTTTTTTTCATAATTTTTTAACTGATTAAGTAATTTATTAAAATTAATACAAATAAATAACAAAAAAAAGAAATAGAGTTTTAGAGTAGAAATAGAGTTTGTGGTTGGAGGAAAAATAGAGTATGATGCGACAAAACTGTAAAATAGAGGGAAAAATAGAGTTTTGTGGTTAGAGATGGTTTAATAACATGTGTGTTAAAATTGGATGTTAAAATGGCATAGGGTTCAATTGCCCAATGGTTTCATATGTGGTTACTTAAGCAAGAGATTGAGGGTTCGATTCTGATTGGGGCAATTTGTGGGATTTGATGAGTTGGTTGATTTCTTTTACAAACAATGGGATAGCGTGGCACCAAGGTACACAATTTACTCATGAGCAATGTCTACCTAATAATTGATCTAAATTCTAAACAACTCATGAATGTGAGAGACTAACAATGTAAAATCCATTATATGAATCTAATGAAATTTTGGACCCAAAAAATAGTAGAAACTTACTAATAACGCCTTTCATAATATTTTTACTATAATATGACAAGTATGTTTTAAATAGTATTGATTTAAAGCGGCATGTGGCTCAATTTCCAAGTTTAAGCAGGCTTAATCAATTTAAAACCAAATCAAATTATTATAGGCCCTAGTTTCACTTTCATCCATGAACCACAATAACTAGACCGAGACAAAATTCTCACTTCGATGAAGATAAATTTCTCAATAACCAAGGCATTGTTCAGAATTTAACCACTGCAGTTATAAAATCCTCTAAAAGAGATGGTAAGAAATTGGCAATTATAAGATATTGAACTTCGTCCGAATTTCAGGTACAATAATTGCCCAAAATAGAGTAAAACAAAAGGACTACCTTAAATTGTCTAGCTTTTACTTCTTACATACTTGAGATATAGACTACAAATCCTTTTAGAAGTTCCCAAAGAAAAATTAATTAGTTAACAAAAATCAAAATTCCTTAAAAAGATCATAAATTAAATGTGTAT
Source organism: Stephania japonica (assembly GCA_039657345.1). Taxonomy (NCBI): domain Eukaryota; kingdom Viridiplantae; phylum Streptophyta; class Magnoliopsida; order Ranunculales; family Menispermaceae; genus Stephania; species Stephania japonica. The sequence continues at coordinate 6,187,763 of CM077559.1, read as the reverse complement.
GTTACTATTTTTCTACACAGTTCGTACAACAAATGTGAACCTGATGACGCATTCAATGCTTACTTATTTTGTCAAACACCCAAATGATTGGATCCCAATTAAAAATCCCAATACCATTGGTATGGACTCGACAATGTTAACTTTAACTAGTGCCCTCACTATCTCAAAAACTCATAACACAAATTAAAGTTGATCGAAATTCAAGTGTAGAGTATCCAAATCTTTCACTTATAACTTTGGCCTAAAACCAAGGAATTACTTGGATCAAAAATACTCTGCAAAAGATGGTTCCATTTAGCCTCCAAATCAATTAGCACATCATCAACTGTACATTGCTACATAGTTATTGTCATTAACAACACGCTAGTCTATCTTAAGACTTGATAAAGACCCTCACCCTGCTATTTTGCATATAAGCAGTTGCCAACCACCCCCTATTTTTCTAAACCACTTTTCTTTTTGTGAAGAGAGAACTTTCCTAAACAAACAAATCTTCAGCACAAATATTTAAATGAAAAGATTTAAAAACTTAGTAGTGATAAAGGCATGCAATCAATACATGAATACACCGAGGCGCTTCAAATGCAGAACTAACATTCTCAAATCGGCCCGAAACTAAGTTAATTCCACAATCTGACTTAAATAACTACATGAACCAGCAAGTGTAATCTCATTAAATAGGCTACTATTCAAAACTAATCCAACTGAATTGAAAATGCTTCACAAATCAACAACAACAACAAAGAGTAGTACAGTACAGTAGTAGAACTCACCGGCAACACAAGCGAGAGATCGTCGCCCTCATCGACTCTCAATTCAAAAGGCCCCTCCAATTCAAACGCTTCCAACGCCGTATTATCCATAATCTCACTCAACAAATCACCAAGTTCACGCCTTTCCCTCGGTTTCTTCCAAGGAACCACCTCGTTCGAAAACTCGAACACCAATTCACTCTTCTCCACCCGCATTCGACACTCGCAACGCTGCGAAACCCCAACCCTAACATTCCTAAGTCCCCCATCCGAAACCCTAACATCGCTCAAATCCCACTTCTGCCTTGTAGCAATCTCCCTCACAACATCCTAATTAATCAATTGAAATCGTCCAATTAGGGTTTCGAGAATTCGAAGAAAACTAAACAATTAGGGTTTCGAGATAAGAGTGCAGAGAATCTAGAGATCGGTCGTACCTTCAAGAGATGAGAGGTGGTGCTTGGGTTGTGAAGGATGACTGAGGAAAGGTGGATACTTGAAGCGTTGAATGAGAGAACGGTTTGGAAGTAATAGATGGAGAGAATTGAAACGGCGAGGACGCCATTAATGAGCATCTCGTCGACTGGTTTTAATTTCAGTTCTCTGATGTGTCAACGGGGGCTGCTGTGATGACGACGACAAAGAAATTGGGGGAGAGTCGGTTAAAAACTTAAAGCACAGTGCACGGTGCACGGTGCACGCCCGTGCGAAGGTTCCTCGAGCGCATGCGTCCTTCCATGTCTCGTTCTTCTGCAGGCACATTGGTGCAAAATTTGACGGGAATAATCACTTATAGTAGTGAAAAAACTACAACTACAGGGAAAAAAAGTGGTACGATGACAATAGGTATGTCACATCAGAACCTACATCGGGTTTTTGAGTCATTCATATGCGTCTTGAGATGTTGATATACACAAATTTCGACGTATAACATGCGATTTAAAGTTGCATGGGTGACTTCTGCGAGACGATGCACCTTCTAATGTAACATACTTGTTGTCATTCTTGTATTATTCTTCAATCAAACAACATGTCTTTTCTACTAAGCTTGGTTGTGTCTGACTAAAGCAAGAGTTAACTTACAACCTCCCCAAACTTTTTTTTTTGACAAATGATATCTCTACGATCTCATCAAAAATACTTTGACAAACTTGATTAGCTTGTTGGATCAAATTTATACAGGAAAATGATTTAATAATCTACAAAATATTGGCTCCTAGTTGCAAGCCGTCCATCTTGATACGCACGTTTTTTGAAGCGCATTACACGGCTCACTAAAAGGTGCATATACTTTATAGGTTAGACTAACATTTTTCTTTTTGTTTATCTAGCAAAATTAGATAAATGAAACATCACTCGACAAAGTTTATCTACACAGGCACGATATAGAAAAGTCAGTGGGTTCAACTTCAATTGAAGTCAAAAAAAAAATAATGTATTCCATTATGAATTCATGGAATCTAATTCTTAAGAATCAAACGGAAGATTTATTAATAATTTATATAAGAAAAAAGATTCAAAAATCACGATTATTATTATCTAAAAATTATGATTACTTACCAAAAAAAATATGATTATCTTGTAAATAAAAATAAAAATAAAAAATTAATTACCATAGAATATAGAATATAGAATATAGATGGTGGATCCGGGACAGGGACTAGCAAACCCAGTAGGATGGGTCTAGGGTTCGTTGTAAATTGTAATAATAATAATAATGATAAATGAAACTCAACCTCTCTTTAAAAATAAAGAAATAATGACATAACTTTTTTTATTAATTAAGTTGATTTAGTAGTATATATTTCCACCAGAATTAGGGGTGTCAATTTTTCGGGTCCGAACGGCCAGACTAATAAACGAGCATTTGTGTTGTCCAGACTTGGTCCAGTTTTAAATTCGGACAAGTGTGCTTTGCTCATACTCGGCTCACTTTAAATCCGAGTTGTCCAAATGTCTGCATTTGTTGAGTTTTTAAAAAATTATGTTATGTTTAAAAGTTTTTTTAATTAATAAAATTATTATAAATTCCTCGTGATATAATCTTCTTTGACATAATTTTAAAAAGTAATGTCCAAGTTGTATTTATTATTTTAAATTACAAGGCACAATGATTTTTTTTGTTAAAAAACAAAACACAATCTTGTCTCAAGTAATTTAGCCAAGTCTCGAAACTAAACTAGTACATTAAGCTATATACGTAGTTGTTTTAAAAAAAGCTCCACATGTAGTTTCCTTATTTTATATAGTTGTTTTTGTGAATAATCATAAAATGTATATAAGTATATTTTCAAAAAATGGGTATCTTTTGAAATCCGGGCTAAGTCCGAACTTAGAGGGTCTTATCCAAACCCGACTCGGATTTAATTCAAACATTGAAACCTTGTCCAGACCTTGTCGGAATTTAAATTATTGTCCAAACCCCTTTTTTTTGGATCCGTCGGCTGGCTGAACAAAAAATTAACTTTCCTAACTAGAATATACATGGGATAGTGTATTAGATTAGATAAGTCATGTTGAAAAAAAAAAACTAGAATATATATGCGATAATGTATTAGATTTAGATAAATCATATTGAAAAAAAAATACTTGCGCTAGAAGGAGGGCTTGAACCTCCGACCTTGTGGTTAACAGCCACACGCTCTAACCAACTGAGCTATTCCAGCTTTGTTGCAAGATAATTGTAAAATTACTAATATAAAATATTCAACCCAGACGTAATTGGCCGCGGCCAAGTCGCTATTGTGCCACGTGTCCTAACTCCATTGTGCCACATTGGGGAATAGCGTCACCCCCCCCCCCCCCCTCACTTCATCGATCTTCTTCCCCCTTCATCTTCATCTTCTTCATCAATCTTCTCTTCTCCTAACCACCATTTTTCCCTCTCCTCTCGCCACCGCCGCCGCCGCCGCCGCTGCCGCTAGCGATCCAATGTCGCGTAGCCGCTGCCACCGCTGTCACTGCTGCTCCAGCACTGCCACTGCCGCTCCGGTGCTTACCTCGAGTGTCCTCCACCCTCACCTTTGTTGGTGCCGCATTCCGCAGACCATTTAGGTATATTTATTTTATTTATTTTAAAAATTCTAAAATATATATTTTTCAAATTATTTATATAGGGTTTTACATATATATGTTAATATTTGTTGTTTGCACACAAAAATATATTTTAATATTTGTTGTATGTAAAATAATATTTTTTGGACAAATTTGTGGAAAAGACATTTTTTAGATTTATTTTTAATATTTGTGAAAAAAATTGTTTAAAATGAATTTTTAGATTATTTTGTTATGGTAGTATAATATTTATAAATTAAACTTGTTTACATTAATATTTAATATGAAGTTTTGTTGTGGTGATAATACACACACATATATATATATTCATGAAGAAATGTACATTGTTTGAAATGATAATTGGCATTTTTATTAATATATATGTTTACAATTATATTGGTTGGATAAAATCGATTATTTAATTTTGACGTTAATTTGTATATAATTTAATGAGAAAAAGTAAAATAATATATAAAGCATGTTATTAGTTTGAAGAACAATTATTATTAAAACTAATCAAAGAGATGCACCTGCAGACAATTTTGGACTTGTTCAATATGTTTTATAAGTAAATAAAATTTATATTTTCGAAGACCTTATAGGAGTAAAATAAGTATGTGTGATGATGGTGAGATAGGGCAATAACATAAATTGCATCAAAAAAGTATATAGAGAATAAGAAAAGAAATAGCTATAACACATATTTCTTGTAGATGTTATTCGGTCGCTAATAACTAGTAAAAACTCTAAAATTAAAAATAGTTATCAAAATCTATTTAAAACTAATTTTGAGAAAAAAAATCCTCACAAAATATCTTATTTAATCAATCAACCAAACTATTTATTAAAAAATAAATCACCAAAACTTTTGATAAAAATAAAGAAAATATCAAATTGTCCGATTCAAATATCCATGAGAATTATGAAAAAAATCCTTGATAATTAATCACTATGGTTGTGGTTGTGTGCATCACCAAATAGTTAGATTACTTTATTAAGTTTGACGGTGACTCTTCTTGCAAAAACAATGTTTAAAGGTGAGTCCAAGAACTTTTAAATTAGATTGAAACCCTAAAAACTTCATTATATATATATATATATATATATATATATATATACTAGAGAAGAAGAAACTGAAAATACTTAATTATAGATTATTGTGAGTTTAGAAGCATGTACCTTGTTTTTACTTCTTAGATTGTAGCGACAGAGATCGTTCAGAGGTTATGCAAGGAGACGAGAGAGCTTCAATGAAATGGAGTCGCGAGAGAGAACATCCAAGTCGAGAGAGACTTTCAAGGGAGTGCAGAGATTTGACAAAATCATGAACGAAGGGAAAAAACCTCAATGAAAGAGAGTCGCGAGAGAAGAGGGTTCTGATCAAAAGTGGAAGTCGAGAGAAGAAGGTTTTGATCGAAATCGGATCAACGGGTAAAATTGGGAGTTCAAGCAAGGAAGGAAAAGAGATCGAACAAAATCAGGAAATCAGATTATGGAAAGTTTTGATCGAAATCAGATTAAGGGTAAAATTGGGAGTTCAAGTAACGAAGGAAAGGAGAAGTATTCTCACTTTTATTATATTGATAGATATATATATATATATACTATATGGATTGATGAAATGTATGAATTACACTTTATATATAAAATTTGTATTATTAAATTATTTGTAAAGGAGAAGCACTTAAAAGATTGTATATAAGTTATAGTAATTTATATTATATATGTACGAGGTTATTAATGTACTATAAAAGAAAGACATTTTTTTTTTTGCAAATAAGAAATGCACTTAGAAAAGTACTTAAACTTATAAAGTAAAACTAAAGAACATGTATTTGAAGCGAAAAATAGTAATTACTTACCTTAGTTCATCAAATCTCGTCTAACATTCGCGTAAACAAAATATATATATTTTACAAAAAATAAGTACAAATGAAACCAATTAAGTTGTCTAAGTAGAAATAAAATTCGACTAAAAATGTATAATAAATATTACGCAAAATATGTGCAAATGTAACCAATCCGACTAATTACGAAAAAATTCGACTAAAAATGTATAATAAATATTACGCAAAGTATGTGCAAATTCAACAAATTCGACCAAACACGGTACCATTTGACAAGAACGTGTAAATTTGTTATTATACAAGTTTGTTTAACTAGTGCTATTTAGGTTTTTCGAGATGTTTGTGTCTCGAGATTGGATGTACAACCGCATTGAAGGCGGTTACATTCGATTGAAATTTGTGGCTGGTGTGAAGGAGTTTATAAATGTTGCCATGCAACACTGCATATTTCAGCACGAAGGAAAACTTCAATGTCCATGTCGAAAATGTCGCAACGAGAAATACTTCGATGTAAACACAGTAGAGCTTCATCTAGTGAGTCAAGGATTTATTCCCGATTATTATTGTAGGACGAAGCATGGGGAGGAAAAATTATCGTACGATATGGACGATGAAGGTAATGAGGATCCAGTGTACGAATATCCGACGACGTATCACGAAATGATACACGACCATGCGGGACCTAGTTTTGATTGGAATAACCGTGAGGAGGAGCCGAACCCTGAAGCGAAAAACTTATTCGAAATGATTGATGCAGCGAATCAACCACTTTGGCCGGGTTGCGAGAAGATGACAAAATTGTCAACAATGGCACATTTGTTGACGATAAAGTCGAATCACCATATTCGGAGCAAGCATTCGATGAAATCTTGGAGGTGTGTAAAGATATGTTACCCAAAGACAACTATTTGGTAGATAGCTTTTACAAATGTAAAGGTTTAATGCATTGGTTGGGTCTCCCTTATGAGCGAATTGACTGTTATCCTAACTTATGCTTGCTTTATTGGGAGCTCGATTCTGATCTTACATTTTGCATGCTTTGCGGTGAAGGTAGGTTTAACGCCAAGAAATGGCCGCACAAGACAATGCTTTACTTTCCTTTGGCCCCTCGTTTAAAACGTTGTTCGCTTCGAAAGCTACAGCGAAACACATGCAATGGCACTCAAAACACGTAAGAGAGGAGAACCATATGCAACATTGCTCTGATTCCATTGAGTGGAACCACTTTAATGAAGTAAACCCTAGCTTCAACTCGGAAGTTCGTAACGTTTGACTCGGGTTATGCACTGATTTTGGAATGAACAACAAACCGTATTCCTCATAGCCGGTGATTTTAACCCCGTACAACTTGCCGTCGTCAATGCGTATGAAAAAAGAAGTGATGTTCTTAGCAACCCACTATGCAGGTCCCATCATACCATCCGTACCCATTCCCACCCTCTCAGCAGCATCCCTTCTTCCATCAGACACACTCCTCTTATTCACATCCACCACCATTTCCTTCAACATATGGCATGCCTTGGCCATTTCTATTTGTCAACGACCCGTCCTCTATGTAGATGTACTCCACACTCCTTTCGCAGTTACCGACGCCTCCTGTCAGTGGCTGGTCACGTTACCATGGGACAATCTCATGGCTCATCGGCTGGATCGACATCTCCATCGCATCAGGGAGACCACGATACCACCGCACAGCCAGGGTTGTCTAATTTACATGCCACTGAGTCGCCGAGGGTCCCGTCCAGTGGAGCTGCCTCATGAGGGCGACAAGACGCATGGGGCGCTAGTGCATCTAGACACAACACTGGGGGTGAATATTCCTGATTGTTAAGGAAGACAGATTGTATGTATACATAATTTAGTTATAACTAAAATTAGGTTCGTTACGTTAGTTCTACACGGTAAAAGCTAACATAAAATTTTAATATAGGGGAAAAAGGTTACACCTGTCCGATAGAGCTTCGTGTGAGATGACGAAGATCTACAAGCATAATTTACACATGGATGGCTACTGTTGGGAGTCTGTTCCCCAGCACATGCAAGATTTTTATTGGAACTAGTGGAGGGTAACTACTTTTTTTTACCCGAAACATTTTTTTCAAATTAGCATATAAAATATAAATTACGTTATGTTTGTACGTAGCCCTTTTTTTGATTGGGACTGTAGTCATTATGCAGATAATAGAGAGACGTACGACAAACAGATTGCCACCCGTTACTCTGACTATCTCAACATGATGTTTACTAAGGGTGAGAAGCTGGGTAATGCACCCATCGAGATATATGAGCACTATAAGAGGATGCGGTCAACCCCTGAATTCAAAGAAAAATCTGAGCAAGTCAGAATAGGAGAACTGAGCCAGGGGGACCCGGTACGGGTGTTGTTATGCATACAGGTGGTTCCATATCAACCTATCACGCAGAGAGGCTTGGTGAGTTGTGTAATAATAAATTTATACAAAAATATATATATATATATATAATGTTATTTACTTTTAATGAAACATATATTTTTTAGGAGGGAAAATTAAGTTGACCTCCGACTGCTTTGGAGATATGTCTGTACTTGCACACCAAGGACCATGACGGCGTCACTTTCCTCGATGAGAAAGTAGCAGGGATTTTCGTAATAAGATTATTTTATTTTTAAATTTTGTTTACTTAATTAATATGATAAGTATTAATGACTGGCTTCTAATTTTAATTCTTAATTTAGATGGCGATCGAGCGCAAACGGGCTGAGCTGATACAGGCCCAGCCTAACACCCCGATAGATGAGACAGAGTTGTATTTGTCCGTCTGGGGCGTAACAACAAAGAACGGACATATGGATTCGGGTGGACACCATCAGGGTCACGGCATAAAGGTTCTAGAGCTGGAGTTGGAGATGGTGTTGGATCTTCTCGGCCTATTTCTACTCTTAATGAGCCCATTGAGCAATTGCAGAGGGACTTCAACCAAATGCAGAGCAATATTATTCGGGTCATGGAGGATAACACATTAACTCGTGATCAGTTGCATGATGTTTATGGACAGTTGCGCTGCCTGCAACAGTCGTGATGGAGAAACTTGGGATTTCATCCACACCTTCGAGTGATGTTCCTATTGCTGACGAGGATCTCAACGATGAGGACGACGATTGAGTTATTTTTTTGGTAGGAACAATTGAGTTATTTTGCTTAATTTGTTCATATTATGGGTAACAAACTCTTTTATTGTACATATTAACTTTTTTGTTTAATTTGCAAAGTTCAGAGAAGTCAAGTACCTGAATTTTCTCAAGAAAAAAAGTACCTTAATTAACCTCAAATGCACTATACGGTGAAGTAGAAAAAAATTCTGAAAATGAAAAAGAAAAAAAGAAACTCAATACACATTGTAGATTTAATTATATATTTTTTGATCTAATTGATTATGATATATAACGATGTAAATTATTTCTTAGTGGGTACCGTGTGATGCCTTGAAGCCTTGACATGAGATCTAATAAATAAGCAGTCGTCGATCGATCCTTGTTGGCCTTTAATCTTAACCTTCTACATATGATCATCTCCCATACACGCGAATCGTGTGATCTAGGCTAGCTATCTTGTGCGTTGTATGATGTATTTGTTGTTTCATCTACTTGTGAAATATATATGAATCATAATTTCCATCATCCATATATGTTGATCAAATCTGCACCAAACATGGAATATTACATTGGAAAACTTGTTTAATTTGATATATGGATTGAGAAAGTGTAGAGAATGTAGAGACCACTACAAAATTATTATAAAATGAGGCAATATTTGTTTGATGTAAAAAGGAGGCGTTTTTAATAACTGCTTGACTATCAAACGGTTTCCAATTTAAAAAAATAATTGACCACCTATAGGGTAGTGGAAATGGGTAAAAATATTTCAAATGTAAACTTGTCCTCAGTTTTTTTAACCAATGAGAAATTACAACTCAAGGGTATTTTAGGTATAAATTACTAAGTTTTTGTTAATTGAATCGAGGGATGATTGACATTATATATAGTATAGATATAGATAGATAGTATAGATATTTATTTCAAAAAAATAATATTTATTTAAAAAAACTATATACCAATAATGGTTTTGTGTTATTTATTTATTCTAATAATATTTATTTTGTAATTATTATATATTAAAATAAATTAAATACCAAAACTAATATTTATTTAATATTTTTTCAATTTCTAAATAAATATTTTTGTTTTTACTTTTATTTATTATTAAATATTTATTCAATTTCCAAATTAATATTAATTTTAAAATAAATTAAATACCAAAACTGTATTTTTGGGCATTTATTTTATTAATTTAAGATTTATTAAATTAATTTCTTATTTATTGTATTTAATTATTTATTATAAAAATTTTAATAAAATATATTTTTTTTAAATAGCGACCCGTCGCTATACCCCTTACATAGCAACCACTGATGGAATCCAATTTTTTTTGCGACGGGAAGCCCGTCGCTAAGCACTAACACTCGTTGCAAACACGATTAGTGACGGGAAACCCCGTTGCTATTTCGATCGCTAATTCAATAAATTTTTGTAGTGTATATATAAAATTATATTTAAACTGCTAGATTACCAATACCTACCACTGCAAGAATCTTAATTAGGATATTTTATTTTGGTCAACCTTAATTAGGATATTTGACAATGCACAAACAGAATATCAATCATCATCACTTAGGGTTGCAAGTGGGGCGGGAAATCTCCGTCCACCGTGGGACTCCACACCGGCGGGGTGGGGATTCCCCACATTTTGCCTCTACAGGGGCGGGGCACGGGGCGAAAGTTCGCCCCGCATAATGGGGCGAGGGCGAGGACAAGGATTACCATTCCCCCGCGGGTTTTCCCCATCACCTCGCCCCGTACCTCGCTCCACAGGGAATCCCCACCTCATACCCCGCTACACGGGGAATTCCTCGCCCTGTAACCCACTCCATATCCCGCCCCATGGGGAATCCATTTTTAAAAAAAAAGTTACGAATATGTTGTGAATTATATTTATTCCTTATTTTGCATTAAGTTTTAAAAAATCATATGCATTTGATTTACTATCTAATACTAATTTTTAACTTAATGAAGACAAAATTTTCAAAATAAAGTCTAATTTAATCTAACTAAAATTTTTATTAAAACTAAATTACTATATATACTTTATAGATGTAATATGAAAGATATTTTTTATATTTGCGATTAACATAGTAAATGATACACCACTACAAAATATATAATTATAACCAAATCTACCTTACTAAATAATTTATTATAATAAGCTATAATTTTAAATCTACTACAATACGTAATTATTAAATACATAATACATATTATAGTCTTAAAAATTGAATTTTAATGTATTTGCAAATCATTCTAATTAAATAGTTTTGATTAATTTTCATGATTTATTAATATAATACAATATATATAGAAGTCATAAATTGAATAACTATATAGTTTATTTTTTATTTAGTTTCTTATGTTGCAGTAGTATCTAATATTACCAATCGCATTGCCTAATACACACTATCAAACATTGTCATTGGATCCCAATTCTCAACTAATAGGTGGCCCCTTGAATTTTATTTTTTTTATATAAGAAAAAATTAAGGAAACAACTTTTACTCATTGGGGTTTGAACTATGAATCCATGATCGTAGCATTGTCATCGAATCCTAATCCTCGAATAAGAGGCGACCTTTTGAACTTAATTTCTTTTCATCTACGAGACTTGAACCTAAGACGTTGCTTAAGGGAAGTTGAACTCATTACCACTTAAACCAACTAATTTTTTTAACTAATTGTTTGTATATAATAAAGTTTTTTTAGTCAAACTATAGAAGTAATTAAATTAATTCAAGTAAGAAATACTATTTATATATATTAATTCAACCATAATTTATCAATGTGATGATAAAAATTATATATCGTAACGACCCTAAATTCTAACTTAAGTCACGTGTCAATTTAGGTCGTACGTGAGTCCATTTGCTGTGATATAGTTGTTCAATTCTCAGTCGTCGACGCTGTGGTATGTTATTTGTGTTCGGTATTTTGTATTATATTGTATTACTCGAATGTTTAATTTCAATGTCCTAAACGTGTGAGGGCGTTTGAGTGTGAGCGTTGGTATGGGTAATGGTTCAACTTGAGTATTATGTGAAATAACGGGTTTTCAGGCGAACGCTGGTTAGGTAATTAATAGTCCGGGGGGCTTAAATAAATCAAAAACACTGAAAAAAATACAAAATAAATAATAAGTAAAAGTTGTAAAACGTATTTGATACGTTGGTAAGTCCGGGGCGACGCGACGAACGAATTGGGATTTGAAACGGATTCGAAAACGCGAGTATTGTGCAAGAAATCACAAAGAAGAGTGATTGAGTCACAAATTGAAGTTACAAGTCTGTGTCATAGTTGGTGAATGGAAAAAATGAGAGCCAAGAGATTTGTCTCGGGATCCGTGTGTGAAATGAGATTAGAGGGGGGGTATAAACACCCCACCCTATCAACTTTTCTCTCTCATCTTATCTCTTTTATTGATTCTTCAACGCGAGAACAGAGTAGATTCCGGGGGAAATCATTGCGATTTTACGTCGAAGGAGCGATCAAACACGAAAACTAAGGTTAGATTCCGGTTCCCCACTTGATTATCTACACTTTAGCAGTAGTTTTGTGTGTTTTTGTCGCGATAATTTCGAATAACGATTTTGGGAAATTGATTTTTATGGCTGGTTTTGATGGATTGGGAGTGTGTTGGATGATAAAAGGAGAAATTGTGAAGTGGTTTTGGTGTTTGAGAATTTTGCTGAATTTTTTGAATTTTTGTGGAATTTTGGATGATTTCCGCAAATCGATGGTTTTGGCGGGTTTTGACGGGAGCCGAGGGTGGCTTGACATTGTATTGGATGTTTAGTCAAAGTTGAAATAAGCTTGAAGCACAACAACGCAAGCTGGGATGTCAAAAACCACGTTACAGAGGAGTTCTGGATTAGACACCGTGAACATTCCAGCTCACGGCACCACTCACGGCGTCTTGAGCAAAGGTATCAAGTTCCACGCCGCGAGGATGCCGCCACGACTAATGAGGTCACCGCGTCACCCACAACGTGTTTGGCAGAGAGCCTCATTTCCACGCCGTGGAGACGCCGCTTAAGCCAATGGACGCCACGCCGCGCCGGCGGCGTGACACTGTTCACAGGGGCAAATTTTTATAAAATTTTCGAAAAATTTCGGGGATCTCTCAGGTAATACAACCTAATACCCGGGTAATCGACTCAAATGGGTGAACAAATAAAATTATGAAAAATTTGATAGAATGAGGGTAATTAATGTGAATTTCAATTTAATGTATATTATGGAGTTTGAATATTGACAGGACATGGGAGTTCTTAGGAGACATGTCGGGGGTCCGTTGAGTGCGTATTAGTTGAATCACAAGTAAGTAAACCGATGAGAACTTTTACAGTTATTTCTTGAGCATTAATTTGTTGTTATCGCTCTGTTTATCACCTTATGTTTTGGAGTTTCTTTTGGTTGAGTGATCCATTGGCAAGGGGCTCATGGTTACTAATTATCTGTGATATGAGCTCTTATTTAGATGTTGTTGATCTCTCGGTTGAGTGTATGCTGGGGGCTTATCCAGGTATATGGATATCTCATAGTCGCAAGGGTTAGAGCTGGTAGGTTGTGTTCTTGTCCTGAACCCGAGTCTTATAGGTTTTATCTCGACTCAACAACTATTTTCGGGACTCCTTGCTATTCTATTTCGTAAATCATAAACTCACTTTTTCGATTGATCAATTTACAGTCTTATACGTTCATGCGTTCCTTATTCTTTTCTTTCTATCAGCATGAATATGGACTGATGTTTATTTATTTTGAAATGTTGTATTGTTGTTCTGCTTTGCGTTACTTACTTGAGCTCAACATTCTTGTGTTTGACGAAGTGCAGATTCACAGTCCAGCAAGGGGAAGACTCCAGAGCTTAAAGATTTGCTTTGAGGATACTAGAGCACGCCTTTCCACTTTGCTGAGTAGGTGATTTTTGTATTATTGTATATATATATATGTTGTTTTGGAACATGGGTTTGGGTATGTGAGGGATTTTGGGCATGTATATATATTAGATTGTTCTCCTGTGACTGATTATTTATGATGACATATGCGGGGTTTCCACACTTTAGGATGTCTTGTTTATTATGGTTACGATTAATTGATTAGTTTGAACTTTGCTTCCGCTATATTGATGATAATTCGCTAATCAATATTATAAATTTGTAAATGAATGGTAAATGGTAAGGTAAGGCTGACCAGTCTTGCGTGACTCATCAAGACAGGCTCGGAGTTTCACGTAAGTCTAGGCCGGGCGAGGCCCAGTTTAATGTTTGAAAATTGGGGCTGTCAAAAAATATACTTTATTAATTCATAATAAGAAGGCTACATTAAGTTTAGAACTAAATCTAATTATACATGTCATAAGATTTTTTATTTTGAGAATGTCAAATGGATATAGTTATATGCTATTTTTATAGTTATATTTCTTTATATAATATAAGTCTCTCTTAAAAAAATAAAGTCTCCACCTTGAGATACCATTAGCATTTAGCTAATTAAAAAATTTGTTTAACAGATAATCAATTGTTAATTAGTATGATTGACTTTTCCTAACTAATCATATAAAATTGGGAACTAGTAGTACTTAGGTAGAGACGCGTTGTACGTGCATCAAATAAAGACATAAAAAAAGATCAAAGATTGAGGATCAAAACATGCACTTATATAAAATCAGTGGGGCGCGGGGATCCCTGCACCCTACGGGGAATCCGGCAGGGTGGGGTGTGGGACGGCAAAGTTTACTCCACAAGGAATCTTTGAGGATAAATCTCTGCCCCACACCTTACATATGCGGGGACGATATCTTCAATCTCCGCCCCGCCCTGCCCCACTTGCAACCCTATCATCACTACATCTATTCGTAAAACTGGACTTGGGCTAATGGTCCCATTAATTTTCAAAGTACATATCGTCTTGTCAAAAATGCAAGATTTACGGAGTTGGTGAGTTAACTAGTGTTGAAAGAAACAAATAATATAAGAGTCGACAACCTATTATAGGTACATCTATAAATTAGTTTTAACTTATGGATGCTTTTGGCGCGATTGTATCAGATATAGTGCTTTCATTGATATCAAAGTTAATTAATAAGTCCAAAAAAATGTTAATTGATTAACTGCTTTTTTTTTATTAGTTGTTAGAAGAACAGTGTCATATATAACGGCTGATATAGACTGCACAGTACTCGGCCTGGCCTGCATGGGCCCTCTCATGACCGAGCCAACCGCAGCACCAGATGACCATCAGAGAAGATAGATTGGTCATTGTCTTGAACCTGCACGCTGTTCTCCTAATATTATATATGTAGAACACTTCAAAGAAAGCAAAAGTTCCCATTTTCGTTCACCCAGACTGTGTGGTCGCTGTGTTATGTTATGTATCTGATCGATCTATAGCTAGTGAGCGTTCCGGACAGCACGCGCGTTCAGCAATTCTAGTTAGACAAAGACCAAAGACCAAAGACCAAATTAACCCAACTAGCTAGCTAGTCCCGATAGATGTGTGAATCAGAAGGAGCGACGAGCAGTAGCTTTCTCTCCAGTCATGCTTCTGATTCTCATATATAGTATATATATGCCAAAAGAGATTATAATTAGTGCTTCTGGCCAGAGCCACCTAGCCATATGTATATATGGTACAACTGTTATATAAATGATCACTATATATGTAGTTGATGAAACCAAAAAGTTTCAGTTTCAAAGCATTTGTGTTTGCTGATTGTTGGTACATAAATGGGCCTAGTTTCTTTCCCCCGTCTCATATATGAAATACTATTTTTCCTTTTTCTTTTCCAAAGTTGCAGAAAAAAAGAAGGCCAGTAACTTTAGTTTTCAAATTTCCATGAATAGTGGTCCCTCAATCAAATAAAAACAAAACAAATAAAAAACTTATTTGTTATTTCAAAATTAATTTGTTTACGATTTATTTATATTTGTTTTTATTCATATATAAATGCCCTAATTAATTTAAATTCTTTTTTTTCTTTGACAAAAAACTTCTTTTTTTATGAGCAATGCTAGAATGACTCAGATGGAACACCCGGGTGATTATGTCAATCCATTTACACATCAAGATATACACGCACACAAATCAATGCACAATGAATATACATAATCACTGAATGTCCCTCACCGGGTCATCATAGCATTTTCATTTTTTTATAAGAAAGAAACTAATTATACTTACCAACTCCTTTGATAAATGGATACTCTCTTGCTTTTCATATGTATACTAGCTGGCCTGGAAGATGCACTCATCATTTATATCCATGTGCACGTATATGTCATGCACTTTATGAAACCAATTTACATATACTTGTAATTTTAATGAAAAGGCATAAAGTATCATCTGTCCTTAAACTTTTAAGTTTTTATTGATATGGTTCTCAAACTTTTATCAATTCATTTTTAGTCTTTTAATTTTCTTTTTCCTCTATTTTCGATCTTGTTGTTATAATTAGAAAACAACGATCCTAACAAAGCACTTCGCAAGCAATTCACAGACGGTTCACAATTTATTCATCAACTCAAAAAAATCAATTGTGAATCGTTTCGTTAGTATCTGTCAGAGGCAGAGATAGGTAGAGGGATGTAGCCCAGGGTGCCCTGAATGTGCCCAAAACTAAATCAAGTCCGGTCCAAAAAAAAACCTTTAGGCTTCCGCCCAACCCAAAAAACGCCACATGCTAGCGATTCTAAAGAAGCGAAATGCTATCTTGACACTAATTAAAGTCACACTCCATATAAGACAATATGGACCTAGTGGTTGGTTTTCATAGGACTCACTTCGTAATAGATGTGCTTAAATCTTGAAATACATCGCGTGGATTTCTAATAGGTGTGCGATTTTTTTTTTGAGAAAACAATAGGTGTGCGATTTTAAGTGTGTCAAAACAACACTTTTGTTTTACAATTAAACACGGATTACCCAAAGTATCTATCAAATTCTATGAAATCTCTCAAAAAAATCCGCATATATATCCTAAAAAATTGATTTTCTTTTTAAATTAAAACTTTCCATTACAATAAGAATAAAAAAACCAATAAAATCTCCTATTCACAAACTTTTTTCAATTTATTATAAATTTGTTTTTTAATCCTTAAAGTGTGTGATACTTTAATGGTAGTTTTTTTTATCAAATCATAATTTAAATTTTAAGTATATATATATATATATATTGTGTGCTTTAACATTATATATTGCTAATTTTACCTTTATATAGTAGTTTTATTTAATCAAATTTTACTAAAAAAATATTAATATAAAAAAGTTATTGATTTTAGTTCAGGGGGACCAAAAATTTTGGCTCCACCCCTGATATCCATTACTCTCCAAACTTAACAAAAAAACAAAAGTAGAGAGAAATAAAAGTTCAGAAACTAAAAATGAATTGATATAAATTTGAAGATCAAATTAATAAAAATATAAAAGTTCAGGGATTAAATAATACTATTTGCCTAATGAAAAAGAGAGAGACAATAGTCCTTGTTGCAATACGAACTTAACAAATGAGTTATGACTCACGAGTAACTGTCATGATATGCAAATCCATATAATGCTTACATAAACGAATTAATTCAGGTATATGTATAATATAGTTCATTAATAATTATTCTGTATAAATATACGATTCTACATTATATAGCATATCGATCGTATACTTTGTAGCTTCCTATAGCTATAGGTATATAGGGCTCCATACGGATGCATAGTGATTCTCTATTTCTACCGATCGAACAACATCAATCAAAGGTACGATTCCATCAGGGCGTCATGTGCATGTGGAGAAGAGAAAGAAAGATAGAATTCAGCCTCATGTAGACACTTTAAGCAAAAGAAGCCAACAACGCTGAAAAAGTAATGACATGCAACTTATAATTGTCGGCACGTGCCTACACATGTATGACAAAGCTCATTGCACTCATCACACGTGTTCTTACATATCAATTACTACTACCTAATTGATGTCATTGAATCTTAAAACAAATTAAGACGTAATAATAAAGTTGTTGCGTTACGTTCGGCCACGTGACAAGACAGGAATGATATTTTTGCTAATCAATCAATAATAATAATATTGTGTGTGAATGATGAGTCTTTAGAAGTCTGAATTCCAGCCATAAGTTTCGCTTAGTGGGATTCTTGTCTACGTGAGTCTCCACGTTACACGTGATACTTAATTACACGTGATAAGCCTCGCACGAATAACTTGATCATCATCATGCCTTCGAAAGGAACCATGATCATCCTGTTTAATTTTTTGGACACTCCTATATATTGTAACCCATGAAAGACAAGCACAAATGACATGCACATGCACATGCACGCCTATTCAAAGTGCATTGGGTACAACCCAACAAAAATCATCAGAGACGTGCATGTCTTTCGTGAGTTACAAAAACATTTTCCTCAATTTTAACCCTAGCTAGCTAGCTACTTTCATCTTCTCCTAGATAATTTGTTCATGATTGGTCCTATTCTACATGTGTATTATTCATACGTGTATGAAGAATAGTACGTAATTAATTAGTTTAATAATAAATTAATCTAATTTGAAAGTTTTCAATAGAACACATACCGCTCAATTTTTAATGTATTTACTGGTGCTTCTAAATATAATTTTTATAATTAAGTTCGTTCAAAATCCTTTTATATATGTTCGAGTATATAATTTCACATTAAAAATATAATAAAAGTTGGTGTGGTACATAAGTGGTGTAGATTGGATCATAACATAAGTTAATTGGTTTTGTACAAGGTGGGCTCCAACCCCATTCGTATACCCACCATGTGCGTATATGGCCAAACACTATCCGGGATCATAGATTTCTATATAGTATCAGAGAGAAACGATCATGGGTTCGTATTTGAAGACCTAGTTGGGCTAGCGATGAAGTCTAGACTCGTTTGTGAACCTAGAGCCTATAAGAGTAGGCTTAGTCATGTTTATACAAACCTTTAAAAGTAGGTTTGTGTTTGGCAAGTGAAAACTAGTCCAAATCTAGTTGCATATGAGAGGGGTGTTGAAGTATATAATCCCACATTGAAAATATAATAAGAGTTGGTGTGATATATAAGTGGTGCAGATTGGATCCTAGCACAAACCAATTGATTTTGTTCAAGACGGGCTCTAACCCCATTTGTATACCCACCATGTGCGTATGTGACCCAACACTCTCCGGGCCAATGGATTTCTATAATGTATACTGCCACGACCCCAGTTCCCAGCCAAACTAGACCTTGTGCGACTTAGACCTATGTGGACCCTCGAGTCAACCCTCGCGAAGTCAATGCAAGCCTAGTCAGCCTTCCTTACCATTTTCCCTTAATTAAGCAGAGGGTTTAATATTTAATGTTGAGTTATTCAAATTTATAAGTTTTATCAAAGTTTACAGAAGCGATTTTACTCCAATAAATCAAATAAACTCTAAAACGAAATAGTCAGGACAACTTAGAGTGTGGAAACCACGCATAAATTGTGACGGCCCCAATTTCCCCGTGCAATTGGGTACGCCCAGCCTAGACCCATACAAACCCCGAGTCATCACTCGGCAACCTGACGAGCCTAGTCAGCCTTCAATTTAATCAAATTAGTAATTAATGAAAGAGTTATTGCATCAGAAAACAGCAGAAGACTAAAGTAATTATAATAAAGGGGAAATAACTCAATCAAAGGAAGTAGAGGAATTCTATAAGTGTGGAAAACCCCGGGTATTCATGTACAATTCGATAGGTAAATATACATGATACCAGTCTCACAAAAGAAATACCAAGTTCAATGATTCCAACAATGTAAATATAAAACGATATACACATCAGCAAAAGTATAAACACCTACAAAAGAGTCTCTCTGATGTCGCTCCTAATCCTCACAGTATATCACCTAGGCAGGGTCCCTTGCCCTTGCTGCTTTCCGCCCTATCTGCACTGTGACGATCCTAAAATTTTAACTCGTGCCACGTGACATTTCAGGGTCGTGTTGTGGGCCCAACTAGCCATGGTATACTTGTTTCAGTCATCGGGAGTCGACACCGAGGTATGTTATGTTTGTTTGGTGATTTGTATTATTTATTTATTACCGAACATTAAATTCAATATTCCAAATGAGTAAGGACGTGGTGAGTGTGCGTTAGTACCGTTGAACAAGTTCGGTACGAAAGAACGCGTTAAATGAGTATTTGAGAGTCCGTGGGACGAAAATGAAATAAAAACATTGATATTTATAAATGAAAATAATTAATGTAATTAAATAGTAAATTGGTGGGCG
Organism: Stephania japonica; assembly: GCA_039657345.1. Taxonomy (NCBI): domain Eukaryota; kingdom Viridiplantae; phylum Streptophyta; class Magnoliopsida; order Ranunculales; family Menispermaceae; genus Stephania; species Stephania japonica. The sequence continues at coordinate 6,167,705 of CM077559.1, read as the reverse complement.
CCTAGTGACACGCGGGGTCGTGGTCGACACGCGTGGGTGATACGTTAGTGTGCACGCCCGAGTACGCTCATTGGCGCGCACGACGAAATTTTAGGCGCGAAAATATAGGTGAGTGTATATATTTATATATATATATATAGGTAAATTGATATATATATATATATATACAAATATATATGGTAAAATAGAAAATGTAAAATTACCAAAAAGGGGTATTGAAGGAAAGAAGGAAAGAAATAGACATGAGGGGTATTTTGGTCATTTCACCCCCAAAAATGTTGATAAACACCACCGACACCACTATTTTCCCTATTTTCTTGATCGAATCCGAGAGAGGGACGGAAGAAGAAGAGAAATCGAAAGATCAAGGTCGGGTGCTCGTGGAAGCGGTGTTGGCAAAAGTGAGGTGAGTTTGTGGTTTATGTTGTTGTTGTTGTTGTTGTTGTTGTTGTTGTTGTTGTTGTTGTACGGTGGTGATGGTGGTGATGGTGATTCGGTGGTGATGGTGGGAAGGAAACTCGAGAGCTCGGACGTCAGGAGGGAGACGATAATCGTCTCCCCAATCTCCTCTCCCTCTCCCTCTCCCTCTCCTTCTCTTCCATGAAAAAAAAAAAAAAAAAAAAAAAAAAAAAAAGAGCGGAGCGTCGCTCCGCTCTCGTTAAGTGGAGAAGAAGAAGGGCGGTTCGGCCCTGAGCCAGAAGGCGATTCGCCGAACCGCCCTTAAATATAAAAAAAAAAAGAGAAAAAAGAGAAAAATGGAAAAGACAATCCAGAGAAATAGGAAAAAATTCTGAAAAATTATATTTCACCCAAATAAATAGAAATTTGGGAATTTTTATGAAAAATGAAGAATTTGAGATTCGCGACGAGACTTTTGTCGGGGTTTTGTCTCGTAAAGCGTGAAATTGTTAAAAATAGCCAGAAAAATATTGAAAAATATTTTTCTAAATTGTATTAAAATTATGAGGTTTTGCTCGGGTATCCTAATGGGTTTAAATGGAACCCAATACCGGGTAAGCGACCCAAATTGCGCAAAGGAACAATAATTTAGAAAAATGTAGAAAATGAGTTAAACTTGAAAAAAAATAAAATTGAGAAATACTTGGAATAATTAGGGAAAAAAATTAACGAAAATTGGTCGAAATAATTGTCAGGTGACGAGCGAAGTGTTGGAAACTAATTGGGGAACGTGTGGAGCTACGCGAGGGCCTTTTTAGCGGAAGTTGAGGTGAGTAAAGGCAACAATAGAGTCAACATAATTGCTTTTCTATTTATTGATTAATTATTCTTGAAATGCAAGCCCTTTGTATTCCATTCTAGTTCAGGTGACCTAGGGTTTAGGTAGTCCGACTGTGATGAGAAGTCTCAACGAGTTTAGCAGCCGGCATAGACTGTGGCTTCTCGTTGGAGCCTATCGAAATGATTTAGCATCCGGATTGTGATTTGTGACTTTCTTTCGGTAGTGTGTTAGGAATTTAGCGGCCGGCTTTGTCGTGGCTTTTCCTAACGAGTGTGCGTTCGATGGAGGCGACCTTCGGGCCCACCTGGTTCGTACGGGGTGGATTGAGCGGGGAGGCGGTTTTGGGCCCCTGTGTCGATCGCAAAGCGATGAGGTCTTGAGACCGCGGTTTGAATGGGACTATCTATTCTCCTATCCATTTGTTTCTCGGTCACTTGATTTTCGTTGTTTGTACTTGTTGAATCTATTTATCATGCGATTTGCTATCTATTTCAGTTTCTTGTTATACACTGCATGATTTATAGACTTGTGATTATTGAAAATTCAGTAAATTATGTTGAGATATCTATTGTTGCTGTTTACTGTTATATTTTGTACTCACCGTCCTTTTTATGACGGTGGGTGCAGATTCACAGAAGAGTAGGGGCAAGGCGCCGATGCTTGGCGATATCCTCTGAGGCACGCTCAGAGCCATTAGCTTTGCTCTCACTTTGTAGGTATTTTGTCATTTTGTTGTATATTTGGCTATGTATCCATTTGTTTTGATATTTTGGGGCTTTAGGGAGTTGAACCTTACTGTTGATACATGTAAATGTTTATTTTGGGCTTTCAGTTGATTTGTTACATGCATGTGATGTTGTTTGGACAGGATTTTCCACATTTAGGTTGAATGAGTAGTAAATTTTTTTTTAAGTTGGTGTTACAAACAATTCCGCTGCACACCTAACTACTATTGAGGATAAAAGATGAGATAGAGTTAAGGTGAATCAAAAAGAGTGATCCAGGGTGAGTGAGTGAATAATGTAATGAGTAATTGGTAAGTTAAGGCTGACTAGACTTGCGTTGACTCGTTGGAGACGAGCTCGGGGGTCCACGTAGGTTTAGGCCGGGCGGGGCCCAGTTTGTGGTTGCTGGGGCCGTCACAGTTGGTATCAGAGCCATGACTCTGAATAAGCATAAAACACAAGTAAATGAATTTAGTGTGGAAAATCTTAAGAACTTAACTCAAGTATAGTTGGGAAGTGGGAAATGATATATTATTTTGTGCATGTTAAATTTTAATGTGTAATATAATATATCGTTACGTAAGCGATCGAGGCTCGCCATTTGCTATTGTAGATTGCGATGGCGACCGACTGATGCTAGAGATCGAGTGGAGTCCGTGATCCTCCACGGATGCGCCGAGTGACGTTGCGGCTCTGGCACGTGAGTTACAGTCTTGGACTCGAGAGAGTAGAGTCACGGGGACGGAGGATGGACGAGATATTGGATATTCTCGGGGGACGAGCACGCGCAGTTGCCATCCCCATCGACTTCGGGGATAGCTCATAGACGGGATGTGAGTCATTTACACCTCGAGCTACTCACTGGTTACTACTACTAGTACAAGTACTGCACCACCTATCACCGCATGATTGTTCAAGCACAGATTGCGGTGGAGTCACGTGTTCATGATGATATTGATTCACGCCGATTGCGAGGCGAGGTGGACTCGGGAGTATGAGAAGTATAAACCAAAGAAGTTCGGTGGCGGTTCAAGTGTAGATGAGGCGGATTTGTACATTCGTAGTCACGAGAAGGTTCGAAACTTCTCAAGATCGAGGATAGCGAGAAAACCTGGGTTGGCGGCATTTTCTTTGATTGGAGATGCGAGAGATGTGGTGGGAAAATTTAGTATCCACACATGGAGAGCCGACTACTACTGGTTAGACTTCAAGAAATATTTCGGTCGAAGTTTTATCCACCTTCACTATGATAGCCAAGAGGGACGAGTTTATGCATATCCGACGGGCATTAGGAGAGTCGGTTATGACTTATATGGGCGAGATATCGCACTTACTTCCTTTTCTTGATGGAGTAGGCGACCGAGACAGAGATCGGGTCTATTATTTTGCGAGGGTTTGTTGCCGGCTATTGGAGGGACAAGTGGTCACTACTCTACCTCCTACACTACGGGATGCTTATGACCGTAGTTTGGCGAGGGAGGCATATACGAGGACACATCCGCACGGGGATATGATCGGCCCCGAGGTACGGGATGAGCGGGGACAAGGCGTTTAGGGGGCGGGAGGAAGAGGAATAGATGGCAAATTCAGCGATGCAGCGAGCTCGAGTGTAGCTTCGATCGCACGGTCTTCGCGCAGCCCGGGTTCGGACATATGTCACCACACCTACTCAGACACGAGTTACCTTATTCGACCACCACCGGTACCACGGCGAGCGCGCGGAGATGCAGAGATGGTGGAAGCGAGAGGTAGGGGTAGTGTACGACGAGGGACAGATGTCGGAGTCGGGGACGAGTAGGCGAGATTACTCGGCACAAAGACCCTCTTGGAGCGTGTTATAGGTGTGGACAGATGGGTCATCTTGTCGAGAGAGTGCCACGACCGGTGAGTTTCGACAGAGACTGCGGGAGCTTGTCATCGATGTGGACGAGACGGGACATTACATCGAGAGAGTGTCCACGACTGTTGATGTTCAGAGAGAGTAGCACCACGTCGCAACATACGAGGAGCGTGCACATGTTGTTCTTGAGCCGGACCCTCGGGCGACTCGACATCTAGTTGAGGGTATGATTTACATTTGTGGTCATTTGATGTATGTTATGATTGACTCGGTTCTCTTGTTTCCTTTATTTACGGGCGCACATGGTTGATGAGTTAGGGTTAAGACCGGTTAGACTAGAGAGACCTCTAGTTCTTAGCACAATTCTTTGGGGATAAAATCTACCCTAACATGATTTGTGAGCGTTGTATTGTAGAGATAGAGGGACATGAGTTACCAATAGATCTTAGAGTGTTAGAGTTTACGGAGTTTGATGCATTGTTAGGCATGGATTGGTTAGGTCCTTATCACGCACTGAGATTGATTGTTTCGACAAGACGGTCACATTTCGATTCTCGGACGCCGAGTTTACTTTTTCGTGGCGGTGCGACTCGGTTGAGAGTTACCGAGAGAGCGGGGTAGCCACGAGCGGTGAGATTAAAACGTTTATGAGTGTTTTAAGTACGGTAGGAAGAGCTGAGGCAAAGATCGATGAGGTACCAGTTGTGTGCGAGTTTCCGGACGTGTTTCCAGCAGAGCTTCCAGGGTTACCACCGACTAGAGAGATTGATTTCATCATTGATTTGGTTCCTGGAACCAAACCGATATCAATTCCACCGTATCGGATGGCTCCTAAGGAGTTGGAGGAGCTGAGATCACAGCTAGATGAGTTGTTGGAATTGGGTTTTATTCACCCTAGTATGTCACCTTGGGGTGCGCCGGTCTTGTTTGTGAAGAAGAAAGACGGCAGCCTGAGATTATGTATCGACTATAGGCAATTGAACCGGGTGACAGTGAAGAACAAGTATCCATTACCTCGTATTGATGATTTGTTCGATCAGCTGACTGGAGCGCAGTGGTTCTCGAAGATTGATTTGAGATCTGGCTATCATCAGTTGAGGATTAGAGCAGAGGACAGAGAGAAGACGGCTTTTCGCACGAGATATGGGCACTATCAGTTTACCGTTATGCCGTTTGGGTTGACGAATGCCCCTGCAATGTTCATGGATCTCATGCATCGTGTATTGAGACAATATTTGGATAGATTTGTTATAGTGTTCATTGACGACATTTTGATTTATTCTAAGACTCGTGAGGAGCACGAGGAGCACCTCAGGACGATCTTGCAGACGCTGAGGGAGCATAGACTGTATGCCAAGTTCAGTAAGTGTGAGTTTTGGCTTACGAGGTTGGATTTCTAGGTCATATTGTCGGAGTTAGCGGAGTGTCGGTAGACCCTGCTAAGGTTAGAGCGATTGTTAATTGGCCTACACCGAGTTCGTGACGAGAGATTCGGAGTTTTACGGGATTGGTGGTTATTACGAGATGATTTGTGCGGGATTTCTCAAAGATTGCGGCACCGATGACGCGATTGACGAAGAAGGAAGTCGGATTTCGAGTGGGATGATAGTTGTGAGCGAGGCTTTTCGGACTTTAAAGGAGAGATTGACTACGCGCCGGTGCTCGTATTACGAGTCGGGGAAGGGTTTTGAGGTGAACACCGATGCTTGTTTGGTCGGTTTAGGTTTGTGTTTTGATGCGGGACGGTAGAGTGATAGCTTATGCGTCCCGACAGTGAAGATTCACGAGAAGAATTACCCTACACATGACTTGGAGTTGGCGGCGGTGGTGTTTGCACCGAAGATTTGGCGTCATTATCTCTACGGAGAGAGGTTTGTATTATTTGCGACCACAAGAGTTTGAAGTATCTCTTCACTCGAGAGAGAGCTTAATATGAGACAGAGACGGTGGTTAGAGTTCCTCAAGGATTATGATTTTTCGTTGGAGTATCACCGGGGAAGGCTAATGTCGTAGGCGACGCATTGAGCGAAGAGGGGTTGACTCGGAGGTTGTGACGTGTCGTATGACACATGAGTATGGATTACTCGAGGCGGTCGAGATGATGTATCTTGTTGATATTCCGACTAGCACTAGAGTGTTGATTTGTGGGCGATTGAGGACTCGGACAGTTTCTATTCGAGTGTACTTGATGGGCGACGGGTGATGAGCGATATCGGAGTGTACGGTGAGTTTGCTCGAGTTTAGATCACCCGAGAATGGAGTCGGTCGACGATTTTACGAGATTTAGAGGAGGCTGTGGATTCCATTAGTGGGTGAGTTACGTGACGAGATTCTCGGGGGAGGCTCACATTCACGTTTTTCGGTTCATCGGGCGGGACAAGATGTATCTTGATATGCGTCGTCTGTTTTGGTGGCGGGGATGAAAACCGATGTTAGTGATTATATTAGAGGTTGTGAGATATGCCGGCGAGTTAAAGGTGAGCATAAGAGGCTGGTGGATTATGCAGCCGCTTCCCATTCCTCATTTGGAAGTGGGAGCATATCGCTATGGATTTCATTAGTGGGTTACCTCGGTCTCAGTGCATGAGACATGACGATATTTGGGTGATTGTGGATAGATTGACGAAGTCTGCGCACTTCATACCAATTTCTACCACACATCGAGTGGATAGGTTGGCGAGCTTGTACGAGAAAGAGATAGTGCGGCGCATGGAGTGCCATTGTCGATCGTATCGGACGAGAGGGCCGCAATTTACGTCGCAGATTTGGCGAGTATGCGAGCACGATTTGGCACGAAGTTGAATCTCGATCTGACTTATCATCCATGAGCCAGATGGACGAGTCGAGAGAAGCGATTCGGGTGTTGGAAGATATGTTGAGGATGTGTATTTTAGAGTATGGTGGTTCTTGGGAGGAGTATCTTCATCTGTGTGAGTTTGCTTACAATAACGGTTATCGAGCCGTATTGGAATGGCACCGTTTGAGGCACTCTACGGCGGCCGTGCGAGATCTCCATCTTGTTGGGCGAGCCGAGAGGATGTGGCGATAATTGGGCCGAGAGATTGTAGTGGATCACACGAGAGAAGGTACGATTGATTAGACTTCGGTTGAAGGGTGCGCGGAGAGAGGCGAAGAGGTATTATGACGGGTACCATGGCGAGTTAAAGTATGAGGTGGGAGACTATGTATATCGAAGGTTTCTCCTTTGAAGGGTCACAAGAGATTTGGGATCGGGTAAGCTTGCGCCGAGGTTTATAGGTCCGTTCAGAGTGAAGAAACGAATAGGCAAGGTTGCGTATGAGCTTGAGTTACCACCTCAGTTAGCAGGAGTTCACCCCTGTATTTCACATATCAATGCTTATTTGGATAAGTCGAGAGAGAGAGACGAGACGACCGATTGTGGACTGAGTCGGATTGATCGAGAGAAGACATTACTTACGATGAGCAACCTATTCGGATTATGGATCGGAAGGTGAAGGTATTGAGGAATAAGGAAATTCCCTCGGTTCTCGTCAAGTGGCGCATCACGGGGATGAGGAACTAACTTGGGAAGCTGGAGTCTTATATGCGCGAGCATTTCCCTTACTTGTTTTGATTCGGTAAGTCTTACCCTATATGTTCGTTTAATTTCGAGGACGAAATTCTCAATAAGGAGGAGAGGCGTGACGATCCTAAAATTTTAACTCGTGCCACGTGACATTTCGGGGTCGTGTTGTGGGCCCAACTAGCCATGGTGTACTTGTTTCAGTCATCGGGAGTCGACACCGAGGTATGTTATGTTTGTTTGGTGATTTGTATTATTTATTTATTACCAAACATTAAATTCAATATTCCAAATGAGTAAGGACGTGGTGAGTGTGCGTTAGTACCGTTGAACAAGTTCGGTACGAAAGAACGCGTTAAATGAGTATTTGAGAGTCCGTGGGACGAAAATGAAATAAAAACATTGATATTTATAAATGAAAATAATTAATGTAATTAAATAGTAAATTGGTGGGCGCCTAGTGACACGCGGGGTCGTGGTCGACACGCGTGGGTGATACGTTAGTGTGCACGCCCGAGTACGCTCATTGGCGCGCACGACGAAATTTTAGGCGCGAAAATATAGGTGAGTGTATATATTTATATATATATATAGGTAAATTGATATATATATATACAAATATATATGGTAAAATAGAAAGTGTAAAATTACCAAAAAGGGGTATTGAAGGAAAAAAGGAAAGAAATAGACATGAGGGGTATTTTGGTCATTTCACCCCCAAAAATGTTGATAAACACCACCGACACCACTATTTTCCCTATTTTCTTGATCGAATCCGAGAGAGGGACGGAAGAAGAAGAGAAATCGAAAGATCAAGGTCGGGTGCTCGTGGAAGCGGTGTTGGCAAAAGTGAGGTGAGTTTGTGGTTTATGTTGTTGTTGTTGTTGTTGTTGTTGTTGTTGTTGTTGTTGTTTGTTGTACGGTGGTGATGGTGGTGATGGTGATTCGGTGGTGATGGTGGGAAGGAAACTCGAGAGCTCGGACGTCGAGGAGGAGACGATAATCGTCTCCCCAATCTCTCTCCTCTCCCTCTCCCTCTCCCTCTCCTTCTCTTCCATGAAAAAAAAGAAAAAAAAAAAAAAAAAAAAAAAAGAAAGCGAGCGTACGCTCTGCTCGTTAATTGGAGAAGAAGAAGGGCCGGTTCGGCCCTGAACTGAGCCGGTTCGCCGAACCGCCCTTAAATATAAAAAAAAAAGAGAAAAAGAGAGAAAAATGGAAAAGACAATCCGAGAGAAATAGGAAAAAATTCTGAAAAATTATATTTCACCCAAATAAATAGAAATTTGGGAATTTTTATAAAAAATGAAGAATTTGAGATTCGCGACGAGACTTTTGTCGGGGTTTTGTCTCGTAAAGCGTGAAATTGTTAAAAATAGCCAGAAAAATATTGAAAAATATTTTTCTAAATTGTATTAAAATTATGAGGTTTTGCTCGGGTATCCTAATGGGTTTAAATGGAACCCAATACCGGGTAAGCGACCCAAATTGCGCAAAGGAACAATAATTTAGAAAAATGTAGAAAATGAGTTAAACTTGAAAAAAAATAAAATTGAGAAATACTTGGAATAATTAGGGAAAAAATTAACGAAAATTGGTCGAAATAATTGTCAGGTGACGAGCGAAGTGTTGGAAACTAATTGGGGAACGTGTGGAGCTACGCGAGGGCCTTTTTAGCGGAAGTTGAGGTGAGTAAAGGCAACAATAGAGTCAACATAATTGCTTTTCTATTTATTGATTAATTATTCTTGAAATGCAAGCCCTTTGTATTCCATTCTAGTTCAGGTGACCTAGGGTTTAGGTAGTCCGACTGTGATGAGAAGTCTCAACGAGTTTAGCAGCCGGCATAGACTGTGGCTTCTCGTTAGAGCCTATCGAAATGATTTAGCATCCGGATTGTGACTGTGACTTTCTTTCGGTAGTGTGTTAGGAATTTAGCAGCCGGCTTTGTCTGTGGCTTTTCCTAACAGAGTGTGCGTTCAGTGGAGGCGACCTTCGGGCCCACTGGTTCGTACGGGGTGGATTGAGCGGGGAGCGATTTTGGGCCTACTGTGTCGATCGCAAGCTGATGAGGTCTTGAGACCCGCGGTTTGAATGGGACTATCTATTCTCCTATCCATTTGTTTCTCGGTCACTTGATTTTCGTTGTTTGTACTTGTTGAATCTATTTATCATGCGATTTGCTATCTATTTCAGTTTCTTGTTATACACTTGCATGATTTATAGACTTGTGATTATTGAAAATTCAGTAAATTATGTTGAGATATCTATTGTTGCTGTTTACTGTTATATTTTGTACTCACCGTCCTTTTTATGACGGTGGGTGCAGATTCACAGAAGAGTAGGGGCAAGGCGCCGATGCTTGGCGATATCCTACGAGGCACGCTCGCTCGAGCCATTAGCTTTGCTCTCACTTTGTAGGTATTTTGTCATTTTGTTGTATATTTGGCTATGTATCCATTTGTTTTGATATTTTGGGGCTTTAGGGAGTTGAACCTTACTGTTGATACATGTAAATGTTTATTTTGGGCTTTCAGTTGATTTGTTACATGCATGTGATGTTGTTTGGACAGGATTTTCCACATTTAGGTTGAATGAGTAGTAAATTTTTTTTAAGTTGGTGTTACAAACAATTCCGCTGCACACCTAACTACTATTGAGGATAAAAGATGAGATAGAGTTAAGGTGAATCAAAAAGAGTGATCCAGGGTGAGTGAGTGAATAATGTAATGAGTAATTGGTAAGTTAAGGCTGACTAGACCTGCGTTGACTCGTTGGAGACGAGCTCGGGGGTCCACGTAGGTTTAGGCCGGGCGGGGCCCAGTTTGTGGTTGCTGGGGCCGTCACATGCACCCATTGTCACAAACTAGACGGTGAGCAACTGAATAAAATCGAATGTAATGCCAGAAGAAGATAATGATAATTCATGATAATACAAGTAAAGCGATCTAAATATCATGCGGTATTAAAATGACAGGAATTTAAATAGACAAGATGCATGATAAACAGACTAATAGATATCAATCGAAAGTCAAGTGTGTTCCAAAGAATCAAAAGAGGCCCATAAGTGGTCTAAATCATAGCATAACGGCGAAGACCTCGCGAGGTCTTCCCGGGCATCGACACAAGCGAAGGCACAGCTATGACTGGAAAGGACTCGAACCCATCCACCCAGTACTCGGTGTCACACGGTCACTAAGGGTGGTCACACACTCGTGCGCACGAGTGCCCACGTTTTATCCCTCTAGTGCAGGTCCTAGTACTTTTGAGACGAAACACTTACGCCGGGAAACACACAACAAGAAATGGAATGGAATACCAATAATAGAGAATAACAAGACTGAATAAATGATAATGAATCACATGACATTTTCTTACCGGCTTACAAACGTACAAATGCTTGTGGCAAATGTACTTACCTGAACTATTCGCAACCCGGTATTCACTCCGAGACTCTAATACGTTCCCCGTGCGTCTCGACTACCTGATAAAGTTTTGAATCTCGAATATTAGTTTAAGGCTCGCATTTAGTCTTAAGGTGTTTGTGGATTAAACCATCTCTATGGTTGTTCCCTTTTTTTTACAAAACATAACTCTTGTTGGGTCTATTTATCAAGTTTTATACTCACCTAAGTAAGCCTTTGATGTGAACACTTATTGGGCCTAGATACATAAACTTATTTTTATATTTTACGCCTTCGTCTTGACCTCAAGTTGTATTTATTCTATTGGGCCTTTATTGGGCTTTACATAACCTATAAACACACTATTTGTAACTTGTTATAGACCCATATTATCATGAGTGTATTAGGCCTTAATACAAATCCATATTCATTTAAACAAGTATCCATACTTTTTTATCCTTTTTATTTATTCTCAAACATAACATAATACACACACCCTACACACATGTACAACTGTTGTGTACACCCCACTCACCACACATCCCACTGTACATCAACCCACCACCAAAACCGTCATGCATGCACCAAAAAAACAGTTGAGAAAACCTCATAAAATCATGAACACCATGAACCCGAGACAAGAGAGGTGGAGAGGTTCACCTAGGGTGGGACGTGGGGTCTCCGACGGCGAGGGAGGTGGCAGCGACGTGAAGCCGAGAAAAGGAGAGGTGACGTGAGGCCGAGAGGAAGAAGGAGAGATCAGAGAGAGAGAGCAACGAGAGTGAGAGAGAAGAGATCGTGAGTGAGAGAGATATCGCGTGGCCGAGAGAGAGATGGAGAGGCCGAGAGTGAGGGAGAGATCCGAAATGGAAGAGGAGAAGGGTGGGCGGCGGTTATGTTGAAGAAGAAGATGAATAGTGTAGGGTTTTGTTTGTTGTTGTTATATTTATATGGTCAAATGACCTTTTTACCCCCAACTTACTTCCTACACCATTTTTAAACCATTGCCCTTATGGGTCTTTTTACTTTTCTATTTATTTCTCTTTATTACACATTAAAGTGTATAACCATTCTATTTATTTCTCTTTATTACACATTAAAGTGTGTAACCATTCTATTTATTTTGTATGTTTTACTTGTTTTTCTCCCCCGTTTAACTAGTCGAAACCTCACTCAATTAAATACCGCCCGAACGGCTCGAAACCCGTAAAATACTAAAATACTAATACACACAATCAAAGAATCATAAAATCACTTCGGTGTCGACTCCCGAAGTTCGAAATACTATCCAGTATTCACGTAGCCGGGTCACAATTTCTGACAAGTGCAACACAAGTCAGTTAAAAATTAGGGGTTGTTACATAAATACTGTCACATGTATATACAACAAGAGGAGAGTAAAATGATATCATATACATGTCCCGGTGTATCTCACTACCCATATACCCAAATGTGACAAAAATAAGTATATAAGTAATACAATTAAAAGGTCAGGAAAATCTACAAAAGTGTAAGAGGGAGGGCTACTACGATGTCCTCAAAGTAAACCACCAAGTAATGGAGCCTTACCCATACTTGATTGTGGATCTATACTCAGTCAAACACAAGAATAACGAGCCCCAGGTAAGTAACGTCAGTAGGATCTAAACAACACTTTGAAATAAATAAAGCAGTGTATATTCATGCAGATTGAAAGAAAACTATAAAGACGCATGAATAATAAAAGACTATAAATAAGTCAAAATCAATCGATACATGAATGTCTATGAATTCAAAATAGAGAGGCACAAGTAGTTCCAACCAAAAGGTTGTTGAGTTGTGGAAAACCTAACAAGACTCTGGTAATAGGACGTGATAAACCCAACAAGCCCTAAACTTACATGGATGTAAAACTTCCTGGTAATCCAGTTAAGAACTTACACCCCGTATAGAACCAGTAACCAATGCAGTACATCCCGAGGTCATGGCTCTGATATGTTACCTCAGACAACCACTCCTACCAAAGATCACCATTGACTCACTTGCCCTCGGACAATTCAATAAGAATGAAATTTCAAGAATATATATCAAAGCAATGAACAACAATATTCAATAGTTTAACATGAAATAATTGTGCAATTCCTAGTTGGTTTACTTACCTGTATCCGATCTAAACGCACTCTCGCGACTCCGACTCGCCACCAACGGATCCCTGTATGCCCATCACTGAACTACAATCCCTGATAGTCATTTGAATCCAATTGGGTTGCGCTATAGTCGTGTTTTCTCATTTAACTTTCAATTTTCGTTTATTTTCTCAAAATTCCTCAATTTAAAAATATCCCTTATTTTCAATATTTTTGGTCAATTTTTTTAGTGTTGGGTCTCATTCAAACCCATTGGAATACTCAAGCAAAGCCCCAAAGTTTTCCGAAAAACTTTTAAAATTTGTTAAAAATTAGTGCCATACGTCGTGGGAGGTGTCGTGGGTTTTATCCCCAAACGACATCACTCAAAACGGGACCATAAGGGCGTGCCCACTGTCCTGACGTCGTGGGTGGCGCTATGGGGAACAACCCTTCACGGAGTCACTCAAAACACCTGTTCAGGGCACCCCCTACTCTGACGCCTCTGGCAGTGCCAAGTCCGAAATTCAAATATGGGGTTTTCAAAATTCTGACTCACGTCACCGTGTTCCAAGCCTATCCCAACCTTGTAGGGACCTCGAACACTATCGAAAACCACCATCAATTCATACTAAACTTGTCCCAAAATCTGAAACCAAAAATCCAACAAAAATGGTAAAACCATGAACCTTCTCAACAACCACATCCACCAACAATCAAATACCTGGATTTATCATTCAAACCACTTCAAAAACCAATACAAAACCCATAAATTCAGTGACCAACTCGGTGTTCAAAATTTTCGGTGAAAATGTGAAAGATTACAACCAAAACGTCGAGAATCGGACGAGGATGCGAGATTTACCTTAACACGCGTCATTGGTCGATCCCTTGGCTTCAAATTCATCACCAAATGAATTCACCCAAAATCCTTAAAATTTTTGGATTTGTTGAGAGAGGAGAGAGAAAAGGTGACAAGATCAACTCGAAACACCTTTATATACCTCTTGACCTCATCTCCTCACTTACCCATCTCAGGTTAATCCTAGGGTCCTAAATCACACCATCCAACAACTATAATGACTTACTTTGTGAATTGTTCCCTTGTCCTTATCCTTTTTCAAACACAAAGTTCATTCTCACAGGCGTTCCCGTATCCAGTCTGCAACACGACTCGTACCGTCGCGTGTAGATGACAATACTATTGATTGGGACACGTTCTAATATTAATTAATTATCACGTTTAATTTCATTTATGTCAGTGTTTTATTAGAATTATCCCCCTGGGATAACAATACACATGTATGTCAATCGCCTGGTACTCATTTTCGCACGTTTTCCTAAGGCAAACCCGATCCGTAAGTCAAACGCATTCACAAATACGTCCTCACACGTTTGGCCTACTAGATTAGCATTCAGGTAATAATATATAGTACAAACACTAGACAAAAATAACATACCTCGGTGTTAATGCCCGAGAAACAGAACATGCATATCACGACAATTGGGTCCTACGGTACGACCTCAAAATGACACGTGACACGAGTTAAATTTTTGGGCCATTACATATACAATCAAATTTCTAATAAAAAGTGAAAAAATCTTGATGCAGAGCAATAAAGATCAGGTTGTAAGAGTTAAAAGGAGACGGGATATGGCACACATGAAAAGTTTCAAGAAGTTCATGGCGTTGGGTTCTTAGTTGTTTAATTGTATTAAGCATTTAATTATCATGGTATCTTTAGTTAAAGTGTTCTAGTCTAAGTATGAATGTTAGTAGTTCTAGTTATTTAAGTTGCTTTTAGACTTATCTTAACATTATCTAGTAGTATTAGGTCCGTTTCCATCAGTATAAGAATTTGAGTTTTTATTCAAGTAGGTTATAGTTGCATTAGAAGCCTATATATAGGCTTAACATCGATTTGTTATGGGATTGATTATTTTTAATAGAAAATTGAGTTTTCTTTTGAAAATTTAGTTGTTAATTCTTTAGCCCAAGGTTGTTTATTCGTAGTTTTTCGAGCAATTCAATTTGAAAGATCCTCGCTGCGTTAATTGGTATCAGAGCCATCGTCACGCGTGATTTAGATGAGTCATGCAACTGAGTGTAACGACCCAATTCTAATATGTCATCACGTGTGACGTCATTTGCAGACGTGGACTCTGTTGGACTAAGTGGTTAGTCACTCTAACTCCGACCGGAATTTTGATGGAAACAAACAAAGTGAAAATATACTAATAAGTTTTATCAAGTGTATTTCAGTTTCATCAAAGGTTGCGAAACATCACATCATGGGTATTCGAGCATTCAAGCTATACAAGTTCAAGACTCGACATACATAAAGGAATGAAGACGAAAGATCAAGGCCACGAGTTGTAAAATTGATGTAAGGTATTCAAGTTCACTTAAGCAAGCCTATTGCATTAGTTCATGCATATCGTGATTTTAAAATGGATTTTCAAATGTCAAGTGATTACTTGAAGATTTCGGTCCCATAAGTCTAAACTATGTTAAACTATATGTGTATATTAATATCGCATTTTAAAAATCATTGCGAAAGCTTTTGAAAAAGAAAAACTTGTTTTTGAAAGGTCTTTGAAAAAAAAAAGCGCATATTTGCGAGAAAAGTCCCTCGCAAATCATGAAACCGAGATTTTCCATTTTCGGGATTTGTGAAAATATCCGAACCATCCAAATAGGCCATATGAACCATAACAAACATGTATTATATGTTATATGAGGGCTCATTGGGTCTAGGACGTGTTAAAGGGTCGCTAACACAAGGGACAGAATTAATTATTCTGAGGTCCCTGCAGTTAGCGCGCTAATACTGTTATTAGCGCGCTATGTGCAGAGTTAGCGCGCTAGATCATAAAATTAGCGCGCTAATTGCAGTCCTGACAGCTTTTTTTATAAAGCTGAAAAATTCACTTTAATTCAAATTTTTGATCAAATCTCGGCCCTTGGATGCACACAACGGTCATATATTGGTCTATAAATATATACAACTCTCCCAAACACACAAGGCACATAAATTAGGTTTTAAAATCAAAGAAAAACATTTGTGCTCAAATTTTTCAAGAGAAGGAGCTTGGGGTTTTCAAGCTACACTTAGAGGCCGTTCATTCAACATCAAAACCCAAGACTTCTTGAGGTACTCTAAGGAGTACAACAACCTCTCCAGAACTAATTTTCAAGTCATCTTCTTGAGGTTGTAAGAAAGTCCATTCCCTAGCTTTTCTTGTGCTTAAATTATATATTCTTGTGTGATTAATTTGGGAAATTACTTGTTGTTCTGTTAAACACACTTGTATTGGGTTTTGCACTTAAACTTGATTCATAAAACCCTTGGACTGATTTGAACAAGAGTTTGTGCTTAAACTTGATTTTTATCAAACTTCTTGTTCTTTGGATTTGAAACCGGTTTTGTTCTCATCAATCTATTTAAAAGGTTTCATATTTGAGTTTTGCATAAAATCAGTTTTATACTTGCATTTCTCAATTGTTTTTATACTTGCATGCATAAGAGTGATTAGGCTCTAGGAGGCTTGCTTGTATTTGAACTTGATACCACTTTACTTTGTAAAGTGTAATTTCACTTGTATTAATCAAATCTTGATTGTAAGACTTAGTGGGATCTAAGTCGAAAGGGAAGACCTAGTTGAGGCTAGGCATATATCCTAGTAGCGGCTAGGTGAGAAAAGTCCTAGGTGGGTCTAGGTGGGAAAATCCTAGTTGCGGCTAGGTGGTTGTATAAGACCTTATTGCGATAAGGCATCGTGTAAAAGACCTAGTTGAGGCTAGGCATTCACTAGGCTAGTTTTCTTAGGGTGTAACACTTATTGATAATATAAGTGGGGTTTGAAAATCCTAACCGGGGAGGTTAGGTAGTGGATGTAGATCGGTTGGATCGAACCACTATATATCGTGTGTCTTATTTCCATCTCTTCTACCCCATTCACTTGCATAGCATAGATATTTATCATTGGTGTATGCATTATCATTACTATTTGTGCATAAAGTTTTAAAAAGGCGATAATCACTCGGTACCCAATTCACCCCCTCTCTTGGGTGACCTACAGACGCCAGCAGGGACGGACGCGGGTCCCATAGAGATGAGTTAGAATGCATGGATTAGGTATACTATTCGTTTGAGTGTTTGGTGATGTGGATTGCGATGTTTTGTGTTTAATCTACTTAGTTTGCATTGTAATATGCTTGTTTATATTGGTCATTGACATGCGAGCTGGTGTGACGGATGTTCGTCGCGACTAGCGAGTAGGAGCGAATACTGGGCAACGAACAATTAGAACACTAGGCCGGGGGTTTAAACACATTAAATAAATGATAAAATACACTCAATAATTCATAATAAATGGTATGGGAGCATTCGGGGTCGTTAGTTTGAGGAAATGGGACAACAAACTGTCCGGAGTCGGGTAATGAAATGCCCTGGACATTTGAGTTGTAGCTAGGACTTGGTGGACCAAGACAACAAGGTCAAGGTTTTTTTTTTTGGCTTTATATGGGTTAAGTTGACCCATAGATATTGGTGGGTGAGAATTGATGATCATGGAGTATATATAAGTGGTGTTGGCTTGTGCTCACCAACTTTTCTCTCTCTTCTTTGGCTTCTTGAACGTTGTGGTAATCAAGAGCTGAGGGTTTTGGATGATAGAAGTGGAGATTTGGAGCTAAAAAATGTGAGGAAATCGTCAAACGAGGTAAGATCTT
This sequence comes from Stephania japonica, assembly GCA_039657345.1. Lineage (NCBI taxonomy): Eukaryota > Viridiplantae > Streptophyta > Magnoliopsida > Ranunculales > Menispermaceae > Stephania > Stephania japonica. Next base: position 6,150,115 of record CM077559.1, on the reverse strand, counting down.
TGACTAGCTCTTCGTTTCTGACGTTTTGGCAGGTTTTTTGTCAGTTTTCACAGAGGTTTCAAAGGGGGTTTTGAGCACACCAGCTATGTAGGGGTGTTGCTATGATTTTGGTGTTGGAATTGAGGTTATGGTTGTGGCTTTGGTGTTGTTGCTATGGGTGTTTGGATTTCCAAGTGATTTATAGGGTTTTTGGTCAAAAAATGTAGAGTTTGGGTTTCGGACGTGTGTTGTCGAGGGGTTTGGTTTTATGGGCTTTATGGAGTGTTTAATGAGTTGTTGGAGCGAGCACGGATCGCAACGACAAGCCGAAAGGGTTGGAAAATTTGGGAACGCTGTCAGGTTCACAGTGGGGTTCAGAAGCTACGGCACCACTCGCAGTGTCTTGGGTAGAGGCGCAATGTGAGAAAAAATATTGGGAGATGTTTTTGAAGACACCGTGAGGAGATAACGTGACGTCGTGTCCACGACGTCCAAGCGCCATGTAGACGCCGTGAGGTGTTTAACGCGATGGCGTCCTCGGCGGCGTTTTAGACTGTTTTGGAACTAAAAATTTAATAAAAATTTACCAAATGGGGTGTAATCTAGGGGTTTATATAGACTATTTGAAGGGTTTAAACGATATTTTTATCGATGATTTGGGGTTTTGAATAGAATATTTGAGGTTTATGATGTTTGGAATTGATCGCGCTTTTGTGGACTTAGGTAGTACGATTGGTGATTGGACTAGCATTGCGGGCATTGTGTGAGGTTAAGGACGGCGTTTGGAGTGCAGTTTGAGATGTATAGTATCCCAATTGAACTTCACTTTAGTATTTACTGTTTGACTTATTTGAATTATGTCATTTTCTTCACAAATCTATTTCCTTTTGCTTTACGATGGTTGAGTTTACTCCCATCTAGTGGTTACTATGGTGGTTGAGCGTACCATCACCCGGTGTCTTTAGGGTAGTGAAGTTTACTCATACCTGGTGTTTTTACGGTGATGCGATTACTCTCCATCTAGTGTTTATTTGTGCGAGGCATATGGTCCACTATACCATAACATGTGTCTATGCATGCGTTGGTGAATTTGTGCTACCCGGGTATGGTAAGCATGTGTGGGTGCGCCGAGGATCTACGCTGGCTACCTAGAGGGTCCAGGGTCAACCCGTTGGATAGTTTTTTTGCTCTCGGGCCATGCCTGGCGTATAGCCCGGAGTATGGTTTGGTCTGATCCGAGTGTCTACATACTTTGCTTCACTACTATTTATATGCATACGATGATCTTCCGCAGTCGTCCGTATTCTTTTGTTCCGCATCTTTATTTATTGTATTTCAGATTCCTACATTTTATTTATGTAATTACTTGGTGAATTTCCTTGGGATTACTCACTCTTGACTCAACATCTACCTCTTGTGATGGTTTGAGTGCAGATCCAGGTACAAGCAGGGGCAAATGAAAGCTAGAAGAGTATCTGTGACAGACCGACAGAGGACTGCCCACTTGTACGTGTGTATGTTTACTTATACATATACACATATCGTTTTGTTTGGGATGGGTTGTGTGACTTACTTACCTTGGCATGTATATGATCCATGTTGACATCTTGACACATTGAGGTATTCTTGACGTGGTTTATATGAGATGATCATATTTTGAGGTTGGTTTCCACATTAGACTTACATTAACCTTGTATATGCTTCTGCTGAGATTGATGAGCTTCTGTTGTGCATTGTGGTTATTATACATGATTACTGTTGATTGCCTAGGTTTTCCCTAATTTGAGTGGCCTTGGGACCCGGAATGGCTAGTGAACTGGCAGTCTAGTGGGTCCACGGTTCACGCATAGCAGCTAATGGATTTGGGGTAGTTACACTGAGGGTGGAGTTTAGCTTTGGTGAGGAACGAGAAGTGGAATATTCCTATTCCAATGAGGAGGAATTTATATCCAAGGAAGAAATAGATGGGGTTCTTTTTCTTTACAATGACGCGTGACAAATAGATCCAGTCTTCTTTGAGGAGGACTCCAACGACTTTGACGATGCGCCAAAGTTTAACAGTGATGGGTACAACTTCATGGAGGACAAGATAGTCTTTGGAGAGAACGGCTTTGTTATCGAAGTGGTTTCATTGTTTGAAATTCCTTAAGTGCTTGAAGAGGTGGTTCATGATGTCGGTGTTAACAATGACTCATTTGGCCTCATTGCAAAGGCAAAAGTGCTCAAATTTGCAACCAATGACGATGTAAGCGTCGATGGATATTTTCACAACTTTTCCAGTCAGAATAATGTCCTATTTTACTTTTCAAGCACGTTAAGACTAGTTTTGATGATTTTGTCGCAAAGACGGGAAGACGCGTGAGGGTATGAGAATTTAAGAGCGGATTTTTGTCAACCGAGGGACATTGGAAAGTAAAACTTCTAAATGAAGTATATTAGTGATTGTCTCATCTCTAATAGTACCAAGGCCTTTTGAGATAAAACCCCATACCTTAAAGATGAAGGGTAGTTAAGTTGGGGACAGTATCAGTACTGGGGAGATCAATGGCTCGCAGAGAAGTGCCACGGGCGGCTACGGGGAGATCAATGGCTCGTGGAGAAGTGTCGTGGGCGACCGCTTGCGGGTAACGAACTGCAAGACGAAAAAATTCAACATGGTATCATAGCCGACGATTCGATTAGGACTGGTCAAGAAAAAACCCCTTGGATGGATTTCGGTCCAAGGTGGAGTGTTGAGATGTGTGGACCAAAATAATAGTCCCACATTGGAAAGTAAAACTTCTAAATGAAGTATATTAGTGATTGTCTCCCCTCTAATAGTGTCGAGGCCTTTTGAGATAAAACTCCACACCTAAAGTTGAAAGGTGGTTAAGTTGGGGACAATATTGATGTTAGAGGAGGAGATCCACGGGTTCGCGAGTGCATTGTGCAGTGCGACCGTGAGAATTTGTCACAGGGCAATAAAGATCAGGTTATTAGAGTTAAAAGGAGACCGAATATATGGCACACATAACAAGTTTCAAGAAGTTCATGGCGTTGGGTTCTTAGTTGTTTAGTTGTATTATGCATTTAATTTTTATGGTATCTTTATTTAAAGAGTTCTAGTCTAAGTAGGAATGTTACGTAGCTCTAGTTATTTAAGTTGCTTTTAGAGTTATCTTAACATTATCTAGTAGTATTAGGGCTTAACATCGATTTGTATAAGAATTTGAGTAGGTTATAGTTGCATTAGAAGCCTATATATAGGCTTAACATCGATTTGTATGGGATTGATTATTTTTGATAGAAAATTGAGTTTTCTTTTGAGAATTTAGTTGTTAATTATCTAGCCCTATGTTATTTGTTCATAGTTTTTCGAGCAATTCAATTTGAAAGATCCTCGTTACGTCAAAGCTCGCATAGCTTTTACCTCAATTCAATGCATGCGCTCAATTAATTTTCAGAACATGCATTTGTGAAACTATTTTTTGTATATAGAAATATATTAATAATAACAAAGAGAGTTGTGGTGGGCTAGAACGGGCCCTTACGAGATATCTCGAGTTCGAGTCATAAGAATGAAAAAACTTTAAGACTACTCTTGGCTAAAGGCACGGCCTTTGTGGTCCTGCCTTCCTTTAAGTGAATTAGTCAGGGCTATGCCTAGGATAGCTTGGCTACAATAATAAGAAAAAGAAATATATATTAAATATATATATATATTATGTACTCAGTATATACTGTTCACTTTCATCTACAAAAACCTACTTAAATATTATTACTCAGTTGATCTTTATATATAGAGAGCGACTGGACACCACCTGGTGAGACAGACATAGTTTCCTTGAGCCACACTCAGCTCACAACATTCCCTCCACATTACACATCTTCCCCACCATTTAACCCATATATAGCTTTATATATGCATGTATTTGTGTCCATCTACATATATACCTCTTATTTAATCTGTTATACCTACCACATCTGGGCAAGAAATCTCTTCCAACACAACTCGATATTACACATATACATGCATTCTACAGTTTCTACTTCTTATCTCTAACTCTCCCAAAAAAAGAAAAAAAAATCCTTCTAGGGTTTTGGCTTTTCAACTTTAGTGTCTGATAAAGAGATCATTAGTTTCATCAAAAATAAAAAGATCATCAGTACTGCTAGCTCATTTCCACATCCATAATTATTAATCCATCTTTGTTTTCCTTGTTTTAGAATATTGATTGATTTTAGAGGGGGAAAAAAGGGATCGAAAAAGATGATTCAAGAGCTGTTTGGAGATGCAGGATTGCTTGTAGGAGAGAGGAAGATCTCCTTCAATGGTGGATCAGTTCTCTTCGAAAGCTCGCCTTCATCGTCACCATCACCGATCTCTTCTTCTTCTTCTTCTTCTTCGGCAGCAACAACTACTATCACAACAGCTCCTCCGACCTCATCAGCTCCAGAGAATTTAAGGTGCCCAAGATGCGACTCCTCGAACACAAAGTTTTGTTACTACAACAACTACAACCTCACTCAGCCTCGCCACTTCTGCAAGACCTGTCGGCGATACTGGACCAAAGGAGGAGCGCTTCGCAACATTCCCATCGGCGGTGGTTGCCGGAAAAACAAGACCTCTATCTCCACGGCGTCCAGTACTGCTTCAAAGTCGTCCACAGCTGGAAAAGCCAAGACTAATTATGTATGTTCATCATCAGAAATCATTAAGAGCCTTGGAAGTGGATTCAGTAGCACTCATCAATTGTTGGGCTCCCCTAATAACAGTGGAACTGTTCTCTGGGGTTCTCCACAAAGTTCTCAGATGCTAGCTTTTCTGAAAGCTAACCAAAACCCTAACCCTAATATCTCACTATCGTCGAATCCCATGATCATGGGCGTCAAAGATGATCAAGGTCCCATCACTGGGTCTTGCCCTAACGTTAATAATGTGGGATCATCATCATTATCGTCATCATTGGTCGGCGCACGAGCCCTAAGCCTTGAGACTACTGATCTAGGTCATCAAGTACCCAGTATTGGTTTGTTTGGCTCTTTGTCCAGAAACAATCATGTTCAAAACCATCAATCTCAACTACTTCAATTGCAACACCAATTACCTCAACAAAGTGGTGCTGTGTTACTTGGTGAGATTCAAAACATGGGGATTGTTCATCAAGAGCTTTTTCAAAGAGTTAGGTCATTGTCGAATCAGTACAGTACTACTGATTGTTTGACACAAGGTCTCGCATTGTCAACATTGAACAACAACTCTTCATCCATCTTGGAGCCTGCTATTGGATCTGGAGGTGAATTTGGTCACTGGAATAATCAGCCATTTTCGTGGTCCGATCTACCTGCTTCAAACAACCCTTCATTTCCTTAATTAGTACAAGTATCTAGTATTCTCATCACTTCATCTTGCATCTTTTGGTTAATTAATTAATATTATGCATGATCTTGATCGATCGATCAAGTTTGATTTTGTTGTTGTTGAAGTACTGAAAATTTGTAGTTTAATTTTCCTCCTTTTCCTCTTTTGTTCATTCAAAAAAAAAAATCCTCTTTTCCTCGCACATATGTTTGTATGTCGGAGTATCCAGAGTTGCTTAATTTTAGAAAATGTAATTAATTAATAAGGGCCAAATCATCTCTAGTGATGGGTGAAGCATCGATTGCCAAAAAAGCAAGGTTTGGGAGTGATAGTGGCTTGACTCCGGTTGAAGTAAAAAATAAATAAATTATTATGAACAAATTAATTAATCAATTTCTTGTTCAAAGGTAGATAATTAATTAGCTTCATGCATGGTGTTTCTTTTTGCATAAAAGAACTGGTAGTGATGTAGATCGATGACATGAGATTCTTTGGGAGTAAAGTGGTAGTGAGGTGTTAAGGCTTGCGGAAAGCAGTGCCTTGATGAGATTCTTGCTGTTTTTAAGGGTTCCATTTGCAGCTTTTTTATGTGTGTAGTATAGTGTGTTGTTTAAAATTGGCAAAACTCCTCACTTGACAGCTTCCTTGAAACTAACATATTCAATATTGATTAGTAATTTAGTAACACTAGTAGTACTGAAAACAACGACGACTCTCACTTCTCTGTTGTTGAACCATGCATTGATCGAGAAATATTCTCCTCTCCTTACATAGCTCGGATATCAACGTCGTTATATGATCAGTTAACGAAGTGCAACTAGCTCTCTCTATTCATATTCTACTTCAATTCAATTGTCATAGAAGAAGACAATGATTCTGCATATCCATCTAATCACCATACACAAGGGGCAGGCAGTGCATATTTGCAGTGCCTCTGGCTTTGATATCGATCAGTGCATGTCATTCAGTATTGTTTCTTCCCTTTACATATAGTTAAATATATTCTTCAATTAAAGGTATTGGGTATTTAACTTTTTTTTTTAATTTGTTTAAGAGAAGATAATTAGAATAGCAGATTTGGGTTTGCTATTATTGAGCAGCTAGCATCATATAATCACGCGTTTTTGTTGCTACACCAATAACACCACACAATTAGTTCTTGGATATACTTGGTGCCATCCTAGCAAAATTTGATCTTAATTAAGACGAGCTAACAATTAATAGAGTTTATCATGAGTAATAAAAATCCCTTCATACTTTAGGGTGGTCAGCCTAGCCGAATAAAGGGAGGTTTTTTTTTTTTTTTTTTTTAATTAGAGTACTCTAATTAGAAGTTAAAAGGTGGGTTAGTTGATTTTATAATTTTTTTATTCTTTCATTGCAAAAAAAGGATAAAAAAATTATAAAAGAATTTGAAAATATATGGATACTGAAAAAGACAAAAACACTCATTGTATAGAGTTATAAAACCAACTAACCCACCTTTTAACTTCTAATTAGAGTACTCTAATTAACAAAGGAATCAGGTGAATCGTACTTTCTCTCGGAACTGATTTATTGAGATTACTGTGACCAAGAAATATCAAAAACAATTAACTAGTCAAGATTGATTGCAAAAGGATTTCTTTTGCTCTTAGAAACGTGATCAATTAGACCCCATAGATTTTTCATTTTTGGTAGTCACACCATCGTGACTAATCAATTAAAAGGCCATGAATTACATAAAAATAATGGTTACTTCGAGTTCTTCCCTCAGTGAGGGCTTCTTCTATGATTTACGACCCTTGGCTTTGCCACAGAGCAGCGCGTTCAAAGGGATGTCATACTCTGTGTAGAGACTCTTCTCATTATTCCAGACCCTGATATACAATTGCTGCCCAAGATACTGTCTGTCCCAAATTGCAGATCTTAGGTTCCACATACCCTTGTTGTCCAGTGGCACCATAATGGCAGTCCAGCCATTCGGGTACACCTAGATAACCAGAGAACGCCATTCCCGATAAGTAACTAAATCGGTAACAAATCATCTAATCAATGATAATCTGATCCAATGGATCACTATAGCTTTGCGTCATTACCTGAACTGTGTATCTTGTGGGAGCATCATACAAATTGTATCGCTTCCTCACGGAAGGTTGCCACTGCTTATTGCCATAACTGTTTTTCAAGTCAAGAAATTAGTATGACTAGACTCTTACTACTACGAGAAGCAGAAAACAGACAATGTGAAAGGTAATATATAATATGAGGTTAACTTACGCGACAACCCAGAAGTCATGGCCATCAAGATGCCAAGATTGGATGGTATTCTCATTGTTCTGGAAGATTATTTCTACGTAGTCATGGAGGGTAGTTCCTATGACAGAAGTGCCAAGGAATGCAGGACCAGTAGTTGGCTTGTCCTTAATTGTATTCAAGTTGAAAACCCCAGGTATATTGAAATAGTCAGCAAGCTTTAATGGAGTGGTGGGATTAACATAAGAGACCCTGTTCACTGCATATCGAGATTTCCCATTTATCTTCACAGCTGAATTTGCAAAAATCAGGGTCCTCACTGGAGTAATTGCTCCATAGATGTAGGAACCCTGAGGGTTGGGCCTGGCTGCACTCGCTGTCAAATTCCATCTTCATGTTTCATAGATTCAATTAATTAGTAATTCAAGAATAAGATTAACCATGAGAAAAAAATAATGTAAAAGCTTAAGAACCATATTTACAAATTTTTACCTGAAAGTTCTGGCCTGTTTCATAGACCAAGGGACATGAAAAGTTGGACCTATTGGCAGTTGTCCAGAAGCTTTGATGTTAGAAGTGGAGTAACGCAGGATTGCTGTCGCAGTCAGAATAGGTTTGGTAAAACGTGTTGAGGCAACGATAAAGTAATCTTTAGGTGGTTGATTTAAAGTCACAAGGACAGCCATGGACTGGCCAACATGAATGTCAAGTGATTCATAAACTTCCTGAACAGTGTGAGATCCTTCGATTTCAGCCAACTTCAATTTATGACCCTGAATCCGGAAGTTGAATGAGGTTGACAATCCCACGTTTGAGACCCTGAACATGTATGTCTTTCCTGAACATATTAAACGAGCGGTAGATCAAGTCCGTCCAATTTAGACTCATTCATTTGAGAATAACTTGATCACAAAGACTGAAGTATTAATTGCTTTCTTGTAATTACCTTTGTCACCACGGAAGGTAGAGGAACGTGGCAAACCGTTTATGAGAAGGCCATCAGGAAATGAAAGACCTTTGCCCAAGTCTAAATTCTGCTGTAATACCTGAAAAACATGAGAGCACACCCCTCGTTATTAAGTGAACCATTTCGGTATCAGGCCTAGCATTTATCAATTACGGATTTCAAAACTGATATTCAATTGCTCGCTAACCTTGTGACTAGCCTTGCGCCAGTCACCAATAAGTAAAGTGTGATCGGCAGCTGGAGGTGCAAATGGGAGCGGAATTATAGGCCTTGTGTAGATGTTGAAGCCTCCAAAAGCACCGGCAGCTTTGTGCATGGCAGTTGAAGGAAAATATGAAAAGGTTCCTATCTGATCTTTCACCTGCATCTTGTAAGTGAAGTTCGAATTTGGAGGTATTGGACAATTTGTTCCCAAGACTCCATCCTGCCATGAGGTCTTCCTCTGCTTAATGCCGTTCCTGTTTTTTCATCAAACAAGGTTACTTTTAAGTTTCAAACACAACAAATAAGCACGCTGACACTCTGTGGATGTGTTTATTCTTTCGGCCAAATTAATTGCCAAAAATCTAGAACTCACCATGTGATGAGAAAAGGCTGATCCAGCTTGTTAATGATGTTAACAATAATATTATCATTAGTCACACAGTCAATTTGAGGACCTGGAAACCGCCCATTGATGAGAATGCCCTACAATAACATATATCATAGTGAGTAATCCTTTCATGTTCATCTTCCATCAATCCAGTCTCATAATTAAACCAACTACATCTCAAAAAGCTAACCTGTTGAGGGACGCCAAGAGGTGAAATTGTTCCGTAAGTGACAGTCCAAGTGAAATATCTGTATGGGTCTTCTGCTTGCACCACACATACATTTAAACAAGCCAGAACACCCAAAAGTAATGGCAGAATGACAATTTCTCGCATTTTGTCCCAAGTACTTCCCTCCAAAAATCTATTTCCTGCACATGAAAAGTAACTAAATTAGTAACTCCTCAGACATGGATCTGTTTTACTGCATTCATTAATTACAACTCTCTAGATTTGTGATGCAAATCACTAGGCCATGCAGAGATTACTACGCTAGTCTCACCCTTTTAAGCATAGACAATTAGTAATCTCACCATCTCTTTGGAGAAATCTGATAAAATTAGTAATCTCGCCCTCCCGCACTAGATTACTTCTACATAAGTAAATTTTTTTAAGGAGGTAATGTGACTCAAAACTACAAATTCAGTATACCATAAACAAGTGTTCGAAAAGATAATAACCGAAACAACATGAAAAAAAAAAAAAAAAAAAAAAAAAAAAGTATAGGCGCATACAAAAGTTGACCTGCAAAGGAAACAATGCCCACCTAAAATGCGAGAGAGAAAGAAAACTAAAAACTACTACTAGCCACTAGAAAGTTGGGAACCTGATTGCAATTGGTTTGAAAGTAACAGAGTTCAAGAACACCTTATATAAAAGGCGTCGGGGGGACGGTGGTGGTGGAAGTAGAGTTAGAGAGTTGGTTGCATTAAATGAACACAAGTGCCAATGACAGCGCATGAAAAGGTCAATCCCGCCGCAGTTGATGCTCACTCATGCGTCTCTCATGAACGTCTCCAAAACCAAGCAAGCCCAGATTGAAATTCTGTTGAATGAATCCAAGTAATTAATTAAGACCTCGGACTTGTCAGTCCCAAAATAAAGAATTGCACGGGAGAGGAATAGAATAGATTCGTCGGTGCAATGCAACCAATAAGTACCATGTTCAAAATCTAAAGCTAGTGAAGATGAAGCGCGATGGCCGGAGCCGAAACCGGATCCCAGTAATTAATGCAATCAATTGCTAACCCTAACCCTAATTGATAAGTAAGTAGGAGTAGTGATGAATTGGGAGTGATTAGTGTGTTGTGGTACCTGAAGAAGAGTGTGGGTGATGGCATGTGAGGAGCAGAGACATTGAGCGATTTGTGTGGATCGGGTTGGCTACTCACACCCTCATCTGATGACTTCCAGTACTTGCTCTTCTTCATCGTTTTCGAAAGACGAGAACTTGGATTTTGGTTCAATTGAATGCTCTCCGATCTTCTAGTCGGGGAATTCCTCGATCGAAGCGCACCCATTTGACTTATCATTCGCACTCTCTCCTGCCTCCCTCTTGCGCGCGCGATTTCTCTATTTCCTTCAAACTTCAAAGGGTTGTTTTAAACCAACTGTAGAATTGGCATTAGTGTTTTATACAATTCTTTTTCTTTATTTTATTTTATTTTTTGTTAGGTCCCAACGATATCCATAAATACCTCCTGACCTCCATATACACATCACAATACATAACACTTGGGTTTAGGTTGGTTTTTTTTTTTTTTTTTTAATTCACGTTTAGGCCCTTTCAGCCCCATGTGACCATCTCATGGCAATATTTTTCTTTAATTCACGTATTGGACTCAAACCCAAAGCCTCACTTAAAGAACCGACTTTAAGCAGGACATGGTTAATGTATTTGTCTCTTTGAGATGTAGTTTTTTTTTATTAGGAGATGTAGTTGCTGATGAAGCAATGTTGTACCGTATTCTCTTTAAAGCCACGCATTGGTTGCCTTAGCAGAGTACTTCTTAACTTAATTGCACATGGATTTCATTGGCCAAGGTAAAGTATCATATTCCTTTTTTTGGCGATTAAAGTAGTATCATATTATTGATGGTCAACTTCAACAGCCTTGGCAGTTAGCAATGTACTGGTTTATACTATAGGCAGATGAAATGTTATAAACGGAGCACTTAAAATTGAATTTGATAACCACCAAAAGCATACGTAACATGTAAGCCTCTTCTACCTGTGATGTATACGGATTGGATCCAGTTTAATTAAGGTCAATCTGTAATTTAATTTAATTATTGCAGATTCTAAAATTTCAGTTCAGTCCAAATAATTCATCAATCCAACTCAATTCAATTTGTAAAATGCGAATCGGATTAGATCAAGTTTCACGGATTGACGCTTTGCTATCTCAAGATTCATGAAATTAAAATTAATCAAATGAATTGCAAAAATCATACATCTCATGAATGACAAATTTACAACATGCATCCCACAAATCTATATATGACATATTTTTCACAAACTTATCATCACAATACCTTCTAATTGCAAGTTTCTCACAAATAAATGTAATCCAAAATCTGCACAATACACCCCCACAAAAGCACAAAAAAATATGCACATCGTAACATACAACCAACAAAAAAAAGTTTGAAGCGTAACAAAAGAGTTGAGATCAAGCATAGTATTTGAAATACTATAGTTTAAAGTTGAAACTTTTTTAGACACTATATTATGTATGATCAGCGATGTATATTGATATGATAAACGGATTGATTCTGCAGTTTTTTAATATAGGATTCGTAATTCAATCTAGTTCAGTTAGATTAATAATTTTTCAGTTCAATCTAGTTCAACAGATCAAAAATTGTTTTTGAATTGTACCGAATTTGTGGATTAGTGCGGTTGATGTGCATCTCTACTTCTACCAATCTTAAACGAAATGGGTAGCACTGAATTTGTACTTGTGAAATCCTTGTCATTACCCAACTTTTATGATTTTATTACATTCCTGACGTATTGTATGATATCAATCACACACACACACACAAAAAACCCAGTATGTAGAAGCACGTGAAGGGGGCATTAATGACTCTTTTTACAATTAATGGCCTAAAGTCTATACTCTAACTAAATAAATAAAGTTCAGGAACTTTTTTTTTCGAAACAGGGACTTATGGTGGTCAAGGCAGAGGAGGCTAAGCCTAAAACACATTTTTTGAATTTTCTCTTTTGAATCAACATCTTCGAACTACCTCCGATCTTCTCTTTTGATTAGTGGTGGTTTCAATCTTCATCTCTCTGTATTTTATGTATTAAATAAAGTGTAAATCCTTTCAGATCTGTGAAGATTGGATCTCCTTGTTGCGACATCTTCCTCAACACTCATTTTTAGATCTGTGCGGTAGTTGAGTTGGTCCTTATTTTTAGTTTTATTATTAGGTAGTTTGTCATCCATTTGTTAGAAGTCTTGATTTTATTTCTCTAGGGAAGTTTTAGATTTTCTTTTCCTTGTCAAAAAGTTTTATTATTGTTATGTGGTTCTAGAAGATGTTTGTATATTGTAATGTGTTTCAACGTTGTAAAGAGCAGTCATTGATTGTCAAACTGTTTCAATTTCACAATCGCATTCACAGTCAAATAATGACAGTTCTTTTGAACAAATAGGATTAGTGAATCAATGTACTTTTTGGTTTTATGTTTGATCCTGTGCCGAACCATTAATAATTAATAAAACTTCTATTTTTCTTCAAAAAAAAAAAAATTTAAAATTACTCAGTTTCCAAGCTTTGAACATTTGATGAGGTGATCACCTTACCATCCATTTTCTGTTTTTCACGAAACCATCCATTTTTTATTTTTTAATTTTCTTACCATTTTTTTTCCACCATAATTGACCAGGTTGATGAAATCTTCAAAAACTTACAAGGAACAATTGAGGCTATAGAGCACTGGCCCACTCGGGTCTGTAGCAGGGCTTAGTGGGCCTCTTCCGTAGTTGTCAAAGATCCCAACAATCTTTTAAAGGCCCATCCACAAACTTTTTTAAGGCCGAATTGGTCGAAAACTTGAAATATCTTAAACCTTTGAGAACTATTGTTATTGTATTTTAACTTTTTAAAATTTATTATTTTATTTTATTTTTGAAGAGAAATCGAAATTTCATTGATCATTCATGACTCAATACAGGACCAGACATAGAATCAAGTACATTGATTCGCTAATCCTATTTGTACGAACAAACTGCCATTAATTTGGTTTTTTTTCGAAATTGAAATAATTTGATAATCAACGACTGCTCTTTACAACGTTAAAACTCATGACAATACACAAATGTACTAAAACCACAAAATGAATAACACAATTTCCCAACAAAGAGAAGACCTAAAACTTTCTAACAAGAAGAAGACTTAAAAACTTTTCAATAAGGATAAGATAAATCAAAGACTTCCAACTAGAGAAGAAAACTAACTATAAAGTAAAAACTAAAGATAAATCAGTATAGCGCGCCGCAGTTGATGAAGATGCACTGCAACAAGGATGGACTAATCTCTATAAATCTAATTAGATTTGTTGTTTATTGAATGAACATAGAGCAAAAAGGATTTGATTGGAACTACCGCTGATCCTCTGGAACCACCGTCGATCATTGAGAGGATCGGTGGTGGTTCAAGAACAAAAAATCACAAAAGTGAATAAATTTTTTTTTTTTTAAGGTTTTGGAGAAGAGAGGCACAACATCTAAATCTCACTTCCAATATCCTAACAAGCAAATGAGATTGCTCATAGGTTAGCAAGACTCTCACAACGTCATATTGTACCCATATAATGTCATATTGTACCCATAGAATGGGATGTTGCTCTTGTGGAGATACAAACATTGTTAAATTGATATAATAGTGAGCATTATGGTTAGAAATTATCCTTTATCGTCAAAAAAAAAATATTTAGATTGATAAATTCATATCTCAAGTCACTTTTTGACTGTAAATTTGATAAGGTGACCTATAAGTAATGAGATTAAATAATAAATTTAGTAATTATTTTAATAATCAAAGGTGATGATGTGGCTTTTTAAAGTTATTATTAAAGTGTCACATCATTAAACTTGAAGCTAAAAAGTGAGTTAGGATAAAATTTATCAAATTAAAAAAAGGTTAGAATAACAAAAGTAGTAAAAGTAAAGATATTTTAAGTAATTAAGTCTTTTTTATGTTGTGGTGTCGAAGTTTACCTTCGCGTATCATGGGAACTTTGAACCACGCAATCCAAAGGAAATTCAAACTATGAATCATAAACCCAAATCTTGCTACAACTTTCATTTTATATTTTTTTTTCTGGGCCGCCAAACATAGAACAAAAAATGCCCAATATATTAATATATAAAAAAGGTATACATAGATGGATACAATGAGAGAGGGTAAAAAGCTCTCTCCTCTCCCTTGAAGTGAGAAATCATACCTTACAATATGACCCCTCAATTATACAAAACTAGTGTTTTTTACATATGATTTTAATCAAGAAAGTAATCAATACTTCAACAACATCACCCCTTCACCTGCCCCACCATCTCCACCTTTTCTCCTTCCCCATCCATCTCCACCTTCTTATACTTGTACCAAGAGGCACAAACCAAATAAAACGCAAAATTCAAAGCACTGATCCCTGCCAAAAGCCAGTAAAAATAGTTCAACTTATCCCTATTCAAATTGTTACTAGCAAGCCACCCCCCACTGACCTTGTTCACAACCTCCACCACCACAGTGCTCAAGAAGAACCCGAACGCAACCGAACTCCATGAGATCGCAGTGCTTAGCGACTTCATCCCTACCGAGCTCTCAGCATAGAAGAATTCCAACAGCCCCACCAATGTGAACAAATCAGCAGCACCAAATATGGCATACTGGAAGCCCAGCCAGAACACACTGATAGGCAGGGGAGATGTAGAGTCCACCATGTTATGTTCAATGGCCACTGATTTTCGTCGAGTTTCCATGATTCCCGCGACTGCCATAGACAATGCAGAGAGGACTAGTCCAACGCCAACGCGTTGGAGGGGTCGAATACCAGTGGAGACCCCCGTGAATCTTCGAGCAATGGGTACGAAGATTCGGTCGTAAATTGGGACTAGTATGGCCATGAGTACTAGAGGGATGACTGGGAGTGAAGGGCCTGGTACATGGAAATTACCAAGCAGGGTTGTGTCCATGGTTGTGGCTTGTTGGATTGAGAAGGTCTGGAGCTGTGCCAAACATGTGTTCATGAAAAATGTACTGATGATTATGGGGAGCATTCTTATGAGGATCTTAGTCTCCTCGACTTGGGTCACAGTGCACAGCTTCCATGGCCCTGGCATGTTCATTAGGGAGTCCTCATTAGTCATCCTTAAAGCCGCCCGATCGAAGAATCTGAGTTAAATAAATTCCAGTTAATTAATTCCATTCAAGCTTTAATTTTTGCTACGTTTTATGATTTAAAAATAATTTAGGCCATGACCATTCACCTGAATTGATCAGTTCTACTTAGAATTGCAGTACTAGTTCCTGCTTCTTTGTCTTGAGTCTCATGTAGTTCATCGGTCATATCGGGTAATGGAAGATTTCGGTTTCTAATTGCCGCAACGAATACCTGGGGTACAAAAAAAGAAAAAAACAAGTTCACCAATGTTAAATCCATGGAGAGAGAGTTCGTTAATTCAAAGTTCAAAAATGTGGACATGTTCAAGTACCTGAAGAATGCGAACAATGGGGCTTCCCTTGGGAACGTTGTGCCGAAAGGAAGACTTGCCCATGTAGAGAAAGAAAACCCCGAAGAAAACCGCAACAGCGCAAACTCCAAACGACCATTCCCATCCTTTATTGCTACTTATCCAGACCAAGAAAATAACACCAACCACTGAACCAATGGTGAGACTAAATAAAAACCAATTGAAGAAGCTGGAGAGAGAAGCTGCTTCCTTTGGGTCCTTTTCGTCGAATTGGTCAGCCCCGAGAGAAGGCAGCGCTGCCTTTACACCTCCGGTTCCAAGTGCGACGTGATACAGACCAAGGAAAAGGACTGCAACTTGACCAGGGAGAGCAGGCTCACATTGATGAGTGCTATCTAAAGCAACTTCTTTACAAGGTAATGGCCTTAGGAATTTGAAGTGTGCTTGGATGGTTAGGATTGTGTATCCCTACAAATTGAAGCAAAGTTAAAGTTACAAATAACAGTCATTTCAATTTTTATCAAAAGCACTTACAATGAACACCAAAAAAATGCTCTTCTTGACTCATCATACTGTTTACATCTACCTTTTTTTTTTTTTTTTTTTTTTTTGAAAAAGTATACATCAACCTTATTTAATTAGCACCTTTGATGGCACAAATGCGCGCATAAACTCACTTATGGCTTGTTTGGTACTATGACTGCTTAATGCTTATAGTTTGATTGTGAATAAGTACCTATCAAACACGGAAAATAGGCAGGAAATTGGTCACGACAATTGCAACTCTTTTGAAAGTTTCGCTTGCTACATCAACCAGTTGAAAAGTTGTTTCTTCAGTCTCATGTCCGTGATAAGCATAAACAGTTGTCCTTCCAATCATGCTCTTAAATAATTAGGATTATTAATTAGGTCCCAAATTAATTAAGTTGTCTACTTCAAGTTCAAGCCAATCATAGTTGTTATCAGGGTCACTACTTTCCCATTTATTTGGTAGGTACAGGTAGACCCCTTTGGCGCATAAAAGACTACAAATTGTGTATTAATAGATACATTATGGCAATAGTGTCTCCCATGTCTTCTAATATCACAAAATGTCTTAGCACTATAGTTTTAGAGGAATCAGCAGAAACCATGCGAACTCCATTATTGGTTGGTTGTTAGGTGGTCGAAATCCGTGTTTTGAAAATGATTTTCCTACTAAGACATGGTTGTTTAAGACAACTCCGTTATTGGAACAGAGAAAAAGCAGGGAATTTTGAATTCAACTCACCAAAATCTCTATGCTTCCAAAGAGAATAGAACTCTTGAATCTTGACAAGTAGGTATCAGAGATGAATCCTCCAAACAAAGCCAACAAAAATGAAGCTCCCATGAAATTTGTGAGAGTTGTAGCTGATTTGGTTAAGCTGAAGTTCATGTACCCAAAGAAGTAAGTCACCAAACTCACGGCGTTCGAGACGAACGCCATGCTCTCTAATGCCTCCATAGCTGCACCAATTCACAAACACAAATGAACAAGTTTGATTAACACAAGAACCTAGTGTTTGTTTGGATGAATTATTTTAATGAAAGACATTACCATATACAAACAGAACAGCTCTATTTCCTCCAATCCTTCTTTCTTGGATGACTTCATCATTATTATCCCTACAAATCCCCTGCAATTCACAAAACCACAACCAATTGAACTTGAACAATTTCAATGCTAGCAATTATTCTTGAAGAGAAATCTATGCATGTAGAGAGAATCTAATTACCATGTTGTCTTTTGGACTACTACTGTCACTGCAACTCCTATTGTTTCTAAGCAAGCATATGTAACGTCTTTGTATGGAGATGTTTATAAGGAGAGTACAAGAAGTTTGGTTTTTTTCATCAACTTGTACAAAAAAAAATAGTCCCAACAAAGCTTCACAACTTATCAAACAAATTGAATGTTTTATTGTTTGTGGGTCCAGCAAATGATGTGCCCAAAAAACCTGATTATTGCAAATTTTCAAGTTCTTTAGAGTCATTGGATGTCTCTAATGAAATTTTTTAGTATTGATAAATGAGTAGTGCTATTTGGATTCTTAGAATCTGAACTCCTGAAGAGTTTTTGAAAATTTTTTATTTCAAAGTCATCCTCAAATAATAAATAAGTTTGAAATAACAACTTATAACTCTCCTTTGATATTTGTAAGAATTTAAAAAACTCCTTATGAGTACAGATTTTTTGTTGATAAATTAGCTTTTAAATTAATATAATTCTTTTGACCAAATTTGTCTGTTTTTTGGCTAGGAATCTCTCTTTTATGATTCAAGAATGATTACAAGAACTTGACTTTAATAGTAAATTAGCCTGACATTATGATCACAAGACATGAGTTTTAGTTAGTGCTTCCAACTAGGCAACTAGCAAGGACTAATGATAAATTATGTATTAGGGTTGTGAGGATGATGGTTTATACTATAACATTTTACATTCAAGCTCATATAATTGGACACACAATCAATTTTGATTGACCAATATAACTTTTCTTAATTACCCTTCTTGGGACCACTAATGTCAACAATGGGAAGCATGTTTTGGGGGAATTTATTAATTAATGACAATTTTAAACAAGAAAGTCAGATGATCGATGATAGTAATGTAGCGAGTGCATCATCTGGGTTAAGGGTTGGCAAGATATGATTATAAGCTAGTTAAACACATTCCTGGTTATTAAGAGAGCTCAAGTGTCTGATTTTTGAATAATTAAGCACCAGATAGAAAAAAATGTCAAAGAGAATATTCAAGGGGTGTTAAAGGAGTTGGTCAAGTTGTGTCTAGAAATGTAGACTTTTGTTTGTAGTGGTTGTCATGACTCCTCTAGTGCTAAGTATTATAATATGGAACTAATAAGATTTTTAAAGAAAAACAACTCTCCTATAATACTTTTAACTAATGTCCTGCAATGGTAATTAATGTCCTTATCGCTTAAGGTAAGCTTAAAAGATGCCTTTTCTTTTTAGAACAAAGATGCTTTTTAGTTTTTTTAAGTAAGCTTCAAAGATGCTGTTTAATTATCTCCTTATCGTTTATGTTTTGAACATTTTCTATATGGCTTAGAGCTCAAAGCATCGTTATAGCATATCAACATTATTGACTTTAGGAGGGATGGTGAAATAAAATATAATGCAATGGTAATTAATGTCCCTAATTATATTCAAATGCTAGCTAAAAGCCTAAAATGTCTACTATGTTATTTGAGCATTTTATACCAAGATCGGTTTAAATACACTTTATTAACTCTAGACCGATTACGACTTTATTTTACTTTATTCAAACTAGCTATTGGACCAAATATCATTATTTCGAGATACTAAATTGCTTCATTAATTAGTTAATTGAGCATTTTAAAATTAAGTAACGAGTTTATCTCAAGTTAGTTGGGGTTAGATATAATCCAGTGTTGTTGATGGCGAGTGGATCAAAAGCCTATTGGTTCGGACCTGAGTAGAAAGCCCATTCCCAGCCCATTAAAGATGGATGCAGTCCAGATTAACAGCCCTCGAGCCTCGTTGTTGAAAAGGCCGGTCAAAGTTTATTGGAGCTGTTGGGCCAAGGCCCGTGAACTACACAATTGTCTACCCAAGGAGTTTTTGGGTTGTCCAGCTTAATCACCTCCACCTTTGTGCCACTCATGTTTCGAGTTCTTATCATAGCTTAATACATTCTGTTAGTGTAATCAGTCACAAGTTATAGATGTGAAATTGGTAGTTGCAACAAGGGTAGTTCTACCAGCTCAGTTCTAACTAGATCAGTTGCAACAAATTCGAAAAAATAGAAGTTTCTAAATATCGCAGTTGTACCAGTTCATTTGCAACTGGGTCCGGTGCAGCATATATGAAAATAGAAGTTTCAACTTCACGAAATTCTCATTTTGAAATTAGGTCCTAATTAACCTCTGAGAAGACTTCGGGAAACTTTTTAATTGTGTGAAAAGAAGTCCAACGCGTTCATTCTATTTTGGTATTTGGACAACTCACATCAACGTTGATTTTTACGAAAAACACAAGGCTATATATAAGGGAAAAGAAAATGATAATTTAAAACACTTTGGACACACATTTGGGGCGCATACTTTGTCTTTTAACCTATTTATGATGTTTTGTTCGATCTAGGGCCTACGCTTAGGGAGACAAGAAAGAGTCATAAATAGACTAAAAGACAAAGTGTGCACCCCAAGTATGCGCCCAAAGTTTATTAGATTATCATTTTCCATATATAAGTTTGTTAGATTATCATTTTCCATATATAAGTACTAGTATATGGGACGTTATTCTTTATTGAGTTTTTAACTGTGAGCTTATGTTTCTCTTTTTCTTGATTTGAAATCACCAACACCAAGGGGAGCTTAGGTATTCCTACCAAAGTGATCTTGGTTTTTGGGACATCATTGTAAGGGCTAAAAGCAGTGTTGCAAGTCTGTAAGAGAACACGGTTGAGGGCTTGTGTAAATATGTAACTCTCGTATAATTAGTGGATGATTTCACATTTGGCGTTGCTCCATAAATATAAGTTTTAGACTGAACTGTGTAAACATCTCTTTGCATTGTGATGCGGTTATTTTTGCTTATTTGACATTAACGATTCAAAACTTACACTCAATAGAACAAGACTAAAAATAGAATTAATTACTCTAATAAATAATACATTAATTCGTTAAACGTAATAGTTCAAAAGAGAGTATGACCTCAGGTCTGAAATTAAAAGTGGGCAAGATGAGGTGGGGCACAAATACATCCCACCTAGCCGAAAAGAAGAGAAAGTGTCCAAAAAGTAAGAGATTTTAATGTAGTTTTCAGCGTACCTGTTCCCTTAGAATCCTTCAAACAGGGCTCCTGCCAAAATCTAATCCAACCAACAACCACCAACTCACACTTCTTCATTTCCCTTCTTTCTTTCCCTATTAAAAAAACATGAATGTTATTTTATTCTATTCTATCCCATTGGCCCATAACCTCCTTTATCACCACCCTCAACCTACACCATGTCTCTAATGCACACGCTTTCAGACCCACCGACATATGATTGGCCATGTCTAATTTCCTTCCCCCCCCCACCCCACATTAGCATAATCAATTCTTGTTTCCTAAATCCACTCAAAACTCCTAACTAAGGAACAAATTAAACTACAACAAATTACTTCCTTACTAGTAACTACTACTTGTGATCGGTTATATAACATTTTATTTTAATTTGATATCTTTGAATTTCCAGACGAGCTTGACTATTCAGATATCAAAAAATCTATTTGGACACTAAGGGTCCGGACTCAAAGGGGGGTTTTTGAAATTTTTGTAAATATTAAAGGAGTGTTACAGGTTATAATTTTGAAGTCATTGATTGCTTAAGGATGACTTTGAAATAAAAAATTTTCAAAAAACTCCCTTAGGGTCCGGACTCATGAGTCCAAGTAGCACTACTCTTCAGATATTAGGAGGTCTTAGTACATTGGCTTGAGTATACACCAAAGACTTAGACAATTTTAACACAATGAAAAATCAAATCTCAAACAATTTCATACTCACCATTACCTAGGACTATGCGCTAACTTTAAGAATATTTTTGAGATGCTAGTTGACCTTTTTACTTGCTACTAGTATGTGACTATTATACATTTGAGTTTCTTCAATATCTAGCGAATCAGATTTTCTGATTGGTGGAATGCAATGTGAGACACCCTTTTTTTTGTCTTTTATTTTGTTATCTATATCTATATCTATATCTATATCTATATCTATATCTATATTTATACTACATATAATGTCAATCCTCCCTAAAATCTTATTAATCCAAAACTTAAACATAATTCCAACATTGCTCTTAAATGCATTTTTCTTTTGGCTCGGGACAACTTTAAAAAGTAAATAATGAGGTATCTTTGAAACAAATTAAAATTACTTCTCCTAGGAAAAAAAAATATATATTTCTAATTAGATTTCAAAACGGAAGCTTATCTAAAATTTCCTTATTTCACTCCACTTTGATAGCCAAAATTTTCTTGCGAAACATTTTCTTACAATTGCCAATATTCCATATTAAGACTCATATATTTTCCCACCTATCATGGTTGGCAAATTTAGTTTTCTATTGAGAAAATATGAGTTTCCATATTAAGACACATTAAATTTATATTTTAAATATGAAAATTAATATATTTAATATATATGGTAAGTTTCATATTTATTTCGAAACTTCTTGTTGGTGAGCTTTGAGGGAAAAAATCTTATATGTACAATCAAACACATGTAGCAAAATTTTCTTTGGAACATTTACTGGGAAAAACTTTCTTTAGAAAATACTCTTTTTCTTTGTAATCAAAAGGGCCTTAATAAAAGGAAAATGATAATATAACACACTTTGGGCGCACGCTTTAATTTTTAGTCTATTTATGTTATTTTGTTAGATGTGGGGTCCACGCTTAGGGAGACAAAGAAAGAGTCATAAATGGATGAAAAACAAAGTGTGTAGCCCAAGTGTAATGATTATCATTTTCATTAATAAAAGCTGCCGATTCAAATTAAATAACCGTATTTTTTTAACTAAAGAATTATGTGAAAAAGACAATGAAATGCTTTGTTTTTCTCTACATCACTTGTCGACTGACTATTTTTTTTTGAAGAAGAATACCGACTAGTTTTTTTTAGTTGTTATTCTTCATTGAATTTATTGATCATATAATAAATTGATCAATTTAAAAAATGAGTATTACAGTTGGTGACTATAGCCTCGTTTGGTTCATTTTATTAACTTTCAGACATTGCAGCTACGCATGATGCTCAGATTTGCGGTCAGATGAGGGTACCGACAGTGTCTCTGAAGCGGGTATTAGAGTGTTAGAGGGCTGATGGGCTCTATGAGCGGTTCAGTGGTTTGGCACGGGATTCCGAGTGCACTGATTGGGCGGAGACGTCTGACGGAGGTTTACAACACCGAGGTCGATTATAGGTACCAATAGTGCTAGAGATACGTGATAGTGTTTTAGAGGATGCTCTCAGGTTGCGATACGAAATTCATCCGGGCAGAACCAAAATGTATCACGATTTACGGAGAATGTTTTGGTGGCTTGGGATAAACGTCTGAAGTGGAAGAGTAAATTCGGAGGTGTCAGACATGTCAGCAGGTGAAAGCGGAGCATAGACAACCTGGTGGATTGTTGCAGCCATTAACTATTCTTTGATGGAAATGTGAAATCTTTTACCATAGATTTTTGTCAGGAAGTTATCATAGACATCGGGGCTACACGAGGCGAACGGGGCTACACGAGGCGAACGGGGAAGTGATGACAGACTACATGAGGTGTCGATCTCCATAATAATCGACAGGGATCTCAGGAGGATTTTTGGGTTCTGAGAAACGATGCAGGAGTAGTTGGAGATTCATGGGAGGACTATCTATTACTGTGAAAGTTCGCTTACAACAACTATCAAATTAGTATCGGGCTATCGTCATTTGAAGCCTTGTATGAGAGGCCCTACAGATTTTCAGTACGTTGGGCAGAGCCGGAGGATACAGTTACGATAGGGTCAGAGATGATTGTGGATCATACAGGAAAATTTGGCAAAATTCATCAGAGGCGGCGAAGATGGTGACAGACTTTATGTGGTTTAACCCCACTTATTTTTATGGGGTGAGCGATCCAGAGTTAGTTGGGTGTTAGTTGATGACACATCGACAGCTACATTAGTTATTGGAAGTGTCGGAGGTTGAACAGGCACAAATTTCGGGGTATTGCCTGAGAGGACAAACGACGGCCTGGTGGACGACTTATACTGATACACAACCAGTTCGACGACTTGGGTGAGTTTTATCGATTGTTCTTACATATATATTCCGATAGAGGTACAACCGAGGCTCAGAGAAGAGTTTCTCGCGTTGAGGCGGGGTACCATGTCTGTGCTTGCATACATTGATAAATTTAGGTATTTGATGCAGTACGCCATAGATGTGGTGAGCATCGAGAAACTCCAGATTTATTACTTCATCAGGGGATTAGATGAGAAGATCGCTGATGTTATTGTTGCGAGTGGAGCCGACACTTTACAGGCTTTATATACGATGGGGTTTTTAGCTCGTGATACATACTTGCTGCAAAGCGAGGAGCGATCGGATCAAGTTGGATAGAATTCTCGGTCTAATCACAAGTCGAAGAAACAGAGGGAGGATTTTAGCAGCCAGTGCATGCTAGAGATAGGGTCGATGTTGTTGCACTGTCGATCCGGGAGGGACTAGACAGGCTGTTGAGGATACTTATGAGTTTATTTGCTTATTTTGTTGTTTTATTTCGTAGGTGAAGCTATTGTTTTAGTACCTACGCGATTGAGGACGATTGATGTGTTCACCGGAGGATGTTGATGGAAAATTGATTGATCATGCGATACACAAGGCCATAGCGAGGGCTATCGGGTGACGGACTAGGATTGAACGCTATCACTGGTGGATTCCCAGAGGGATGTGTTATGGGCAATGGGCCAGGTGATGCGTACACTAGTGGGAATCCCGATGTACCAGAGTATGGTTTAGGACTGAGTCGCAGATGAGATGAGATGTCAGCAAAGATCAGACAGAGTCATCAGAGACATTATTCACACAAGATAGAACATGCGTGAGGTGAAGGGCTGGTGGGGTGTACCATTGGTGGGATCTCAGATGGAAAAAAAAAAAAATCTGAGTGAAGGACCAATTGATATGCATTGGTGGAATCTCAGATGGAAAAGATTCTGAGTGAAGGACCAATTGATACACACACTGGTGGGATCCTGACGTATTGGAAGCAAGTTCAATAAAGATTGACCTTGTGAAATGGGTGCGGTTCGATGAACTGGGGAATTTTACTCGGGATTTTTCAATTTCGAGGACGAAATTCTTTTAGTTGGGAAGAATTGTAACGGCCCAAATTAATTAAGTCATGATTAGTGTTAATCACGAGGATTAACGGGTAATTTGGGCGTTACGTGGATAGCTGGGTTAACTAGAAAATGAATACCCAGGCTGGTATTATGTTATTTGTGTATGTTGTATGTCTATTATTGTGATGGGAAAGTTATTATTATTTATATAAACATCACATGTGTGTAACTTGATGTCGGGCGAGGTTGAGCGCCGGGGTTTCGTGGTGTGAGTCAGGCCAACGCGGGGGTTCGGAAGTAGTAAAGCCGGACGTTGGGGTTTGATTAGATTAAATTTATTAAGCATGACTAAGGTGGAGGATTTAATTTAATGGAAATTTAATATAACCTTAGGATAAAATTATATTTGGTGCACCAGGTGTGGGACCGCCTCGGGGTGCGTGCCGAATGCGGGCACTGGGTGCCGAGTAGTCGGGAGACTAGTATGACCCTATTTATAAATTTTGGGAATTTATTGAGTAGATTTAGAAATTTATATAGGCCAAATCAATTGGAATTGTAAAGTCCTATAGTTGTGGCTGGATAAATTGACATTAGTTGGATGTTCCTCGGGATGCACAACAAGGCAGTTTGAAGTCACCAGTGTTAAGATAAGGTGTTAGTGAGTTAGGTGACACAGGATGGTTGGTGACCACAGGATTGTCCTCGAGATGGGTGTACACAGTTGATCAAGAACCAACTATATATACATGTTTGATCGGTCAAATGGAGAAGAAAGAGTAGAGAGAAATGGAGAGGAGAGAATCGGTGGGAGAAGAAGGAGGAAGAAGGGATCAAAGCTGGATTAAAGAGTGATTTATGGCAATCAATAACAAGAATTTAAGGTATGAAATCATTTTAACTTGGGTTTTTATGGAATCTTGGGTTGTTGGAATGATTTTGGTTCAAATGAATTTTGGGGGATTAAATACTGTATTTTTTGGGATATGATGTCTATAAGGTTAGTAGTAGGTGAAGTTGACCAAATTGATTCAAATTTGAAAGAATTTGTAATAGTTTTGAAAAAGGGTTTGAAAATGGAAATTTTTGTAAATTGTGGATTTTGGTGTTTGATTATGGAAATTCATGTTTAAATGGTGTAATTGAGGTGATTGAGGAGTTATGGAAAGATGGAAATTGAATTTATGGGTTTGTGAGTGGTTTGAAGTCAAAAATTTAAATTTGAAAATTTTCTGGACAGCGAGCAATTAGCGCGCTAATTGGAGAAATTAGCGCGCTAATCACATTTGAATGAAGAGTGATAAAGATCAATTAGCGCGCTAATTGATCTCATTAGCGCGCTAATTGTCCACTGGAACTTAAAAATTGGGAAAATGAAGAAATAAGCCTAAATGACATCATAAACCCATTAATTGACCATTAATCTTCACAAATGAAACCCAGGAAGCTCGAGACAGTAAAAATTTAGTCGGGGAATTAGTGGATGATCAGACTGGGGGTATTTTTGGGATTGTGAGCGCGGATTGAGGTATGTAAAACCCAATTGAACACCACTATTGCATTTACTTATTCTATTCGTTGAGCTTTATTTCTTTGTCAATCTAAATCCGATTGTGATGGGAACGATAGCGTTCCGGCGGTTTTTCGGGTGTGTGGGGTTTCTTCTTCTCAAATGTATTTGGTGACTAGGATACAGTCAGCGGGGTCTTTGGAGTAGGGTATGAGTGGGCCACTGATCCTAGCTTCACTGGCGGTATTTATTACACACCCAGTTTGTTTTCTTGGTGTTGGTATTCATGCATTTCCTTTTGAGCAGTTGCTGCGTTATTTCCTTGATTATTGCATGATTATTTAACACTGTTTATTGGTTTCCATTTATGTTCATAAATTGAAATGCCTGGTGGTTTTCCTTGGGATTTTACTTACTGGACTCGTTATCTGATTTTTGCGATAACTGAGTGCAGATACCAATATCAGCAGGGGTAAGAAGATCTTTGGCGATTATATCTGTCTTGCCTACGCCGAAGCCTGCTAGTACGTATGTTGCTAGTGTATTATGTTGATATTTTGTATTAATTTGGGATGAGAGACTACAACCACTTCTATACTTGTATATATATTGGTATTGTTGATCGCCTATATGCAAGTATAGCCGGGTTTTCCACTATAGATTGAATTAAATAACTTTATATAACGTTTCTTTTATTAAGACAAGACTTCAGTTGTTGCTTATGGATAAATAGCTATAATTTGAAGATTCTTAGACGATGGATAGAGATATGACGTGGCAGTTACTTCTGGTGCATGAGCTGGAGAAGTAACTGTTAGCACGGGGCGACCCGGAAATTGGGGCCGCCACAACATCATTATCAATAAATCACCGAAATTAGAAAAACAATAATACCAGTCAATATTAGGTCCATAACATGCCCAATCTATCCGCGGCGTCCACGCGTCGTCCGAGCTGGCGTCCTAATCTGAAATAAGGATAATAACGGCGTTAATAAAATAACGGGCCGTTACAATTCTCCCCAACTAAAAGAAATTTCGTCCCGAAATTTGGGTTAGTTTAGAACATACCGTGGAATAACTGGGGATAACGCTCTCGCATGGTCGACTCCAACTCCTAGGTAAGTCCCTCTGTACCGTGATGCTGCCACCGCACGAGTACCTTAGCTATCTCTCTGTTCCTGAGAGTCTGGATCTTACGATCTAATATCGCCAATGGCCGTTCCTCGTAAGTTGCGTCAGTGAACATCCACTGTCGCACGTCAACCATGGGTCGTGGCCCGGTCCTAGCCAATCGCAACATCGAAATGTGGAAGGTAGGATGAATCCCTGCCAACTCCGCCGGTAAATCTAGTCTGTACGCCACACTGCCAACCTTCACTATAACTCGATATGGTCCAATAAATCTCGGCGCTAGTTTCCCCTTAATCCCAAACCTCTGCTGGCCCTTCCAAGGAGAAACCTTCAGGTAAACCATATCGCCAACCTCATAGCTCAGACTATCGTGGTATCTATCCGCGTATTTCTTCTGCTTGTCCTGTGCTGCTCGAAGCCTCTGACGAATCTGTCGGATCTTCTCTGTATGATCAACAACTATCTCCGCCCAATCGTAATCGTATCTTCGGCTCGCCCAACACGGTGACTGCGGGGCCTCCATCTGGCGCCTCATAAGGAGGCATCCCGATACTAGCCTAATAGTTGTTGTTGTAGGCAAATTCACACAGTGGTAAGTAATCCTCCCATGAGCCTCCAAACTGCAAAATGCAAGCTCTCAACATATCCTCTAAAATCTGTATCAATCTCTCGGGACCGGCCATCGTCTCGCGGGTGATAAGCCGTCTTTGAACCGCAACCTAGTACCAAACCGCTCCCGCATCGCCTCCCAAAATCTCGAAGTGAACTGGGATCCGGTCGGATACTATAGAGATTGGTACCCCATGCGATCCCGATGATCTCTTCTTTCGAACAGTCTTCAATGGTGAAACGTATACCTCATCGAAACCGGTATAAAGTGTGCGATTTCGTCGATCTATCTATCACCACCCAAATCGCATCATGTCGCCTCGAAGTCGGGGTAATCCATTGACAAAATCCATAGCGAGGTGTTCCCACTTCCACCGAGGAATGGGTAACGACCGCAACAATTCTCCAGTCGTCTATGCTCGCCTTCACCGTCGACATATGTGACATCCTCGAACATATTCACCAACATCATCGCCTTCATCCCCGCCACCAAAACAATCTCCGCAAGTCATGGTACATCTTGGTTCGCCGGATGAAGCGTGTATCGCGACCGATGAGCATCCTCTAATATACTATCTCGTATCTCGACACGGGGTACCCATAGTCGACCTCGATGCCGCAAACATCCATCGATGTCTCGCCCAATCGATTGCACTCGGGATCCGTGCCAATCCACCGAACCGCCCATAAAGCCCATCGCTCTCTCGACACTCCGATACCCGTTCCGGTGACACGTCGGTGCACCCTCATCCGACCACAAATCGCAGATCCCGCATAACCGAATGGTCTCGACATGCTCATAAGCGACGTCATCTCCAACGGTCCCATGTGTCGAGTCTCTGCCTCGACATTGTCAACCTCGCATTCGCTCAATGCATCGCCCACTACATTGGCCTTTCCGGGATGATACTCAATCGTAAAATCATAATCCTTCAACAACACTCTAACCATCTCCTCTCGACGCATATTAAGATCTTTACGTGTGAAAATGTAGCGTAGACTCGATGGTCGGTGTAAAGCACAAACTTCTCTCCGTAGAGGTAGTGTCTCCAAGCCTTCAGCGCAAACACAAGCTCGCCGCAAGCTCCAAATCGTGTACGGGGTAGTTACACTCATGTGGTCGCAATCGCCTGGATAAATAAGCTGCGGTCGTCCTTCCTACATCGAACACATCCTGGACCAGTTCCGATGCATCGGTGTAAGCGTTAACTCATTCCCCAGCTCAGGTAATGCCAACACATTGCTTGATCGTCAACCGTTTCTTCAACTCCAAAAATGCTCGCTCGCATTCCTCGGACCACTCAAATGGAACATTCTTCTTAGTCAACCCGGTCATTGGTCTTTGCAATCGTGGAAAAATCTGTACAAATCGGCGGTAGTAACTGCTAAAACCAAGAAACTCCGTATCTCAAAAACAGTCTCTGGTCTCTTCCGATCAATCACCGCTCTAATTTTGTCTCCTCAACAGAAATGCCACGACCGTGATCACATGTCCCAAAAACTTCACTTCCTCATCCGAATTCACACTTACCGAATTTCGCATACGGTGATGCTCCTCAACGTCGTCAACACCGATCGAAGATGACTCTCGTGATCCACTCGCGTCGGTGTATATCGATATATCGTCAATGAAGACTATCACGTATCGGTCTAAGTAGGGTTTCAGTACTCGATGCCTCAGATCCATGAAAACTGCCGGAGCGTTCGTCAACCCAAACGGTAACACCGTAAACTCGAACAACCCGTATCCGTATGCGAAAGCGATCTTCTTGATATCCTCTTCTCGAATCCGCAACTGGTGATATCCCGAGCGTAAATCGATCTTCGAGAAGAACTGTGCACCCGTCAGCTGGTCAAACAGATCGTCGATCCTCGGAAGCGGGTAACGATTTTTAATCGTCACCTGGTTCAGCTTCCGATAGTCCATACACATCCTCATCGATCCATCCTTCTTCCTCACAAACAACACTGGCGCTCCCCACGGAGACATACTCGGTTGAATGAATCCCTTCGCCAACAATTCCTCTAGCTGCTTCCTGACCTCCTCCTGCTCCATAGGGGACATACGATATGGTCTGCTAGATATCGGCTGAGTCCCTGGTAACAACTCTATAACAAACTCTATCACACGTGGTGGTGGTAATCCGGGTAGATCATCTGGGAAAATATCCGCGAACTCTCGGACTATAGGTACGTCCTCAATCCTAACCGATCCTCCGGTCTCAGGCTCAACGATTTCTGCAAAGTCCTCCATCTCCTGAGCAGTCGCTAATCTACCTCTCGTAATAGGCAAATCAGAGGCGTTCCCGATCAATATAAACTCTGGTAAACCCGGAATACGAAACTCTACCCTCTTCCCATAACAGTCTATCTGTGCATGGTAAGCTGACAGCCAATCCATACCAAAGAGTGCATCAAACTCTAGGTACTCCAAGACTCGGAGATTGGCTGGTAACTGATGTCCGGCAACCTCAACCATGACGTCTCGAACTATCCGGTTAGGGTAAATCTTATCCCCAGCAGTCGTGCTGAGAACAAGATGAGTCTCTAGTGTGTGTGCGTGTCCAACCCTAACTCCCCCACTAACCGACCAGCAATAAAAGATAATGTACTACCCGAGTCAAACATAGCATGAATAAGTCTACTGTGAATGAGTAACGTACCCTCAACTAGCTGCCTGGTGGCTCCTGGATCTGGCTGTGCCACTGCATGTACTATGTCTCTCTCCTGACCCTGCTCCCGTCGTGGAGATGACACCCGACAATCCAATTTCAAATGTCCCCTCCGACCGCACCGGAAACATCTGCGTGTCTCGCGTTTCCCAGTCCGCACATCATCCGATCTCGGCTCCTGACCCCGGTCCCTCTGACCCCTGTCTCGGCCACCCTGATCTCTAACTTTGTGTCCGCTTGAGCGCCGCGTCTTCTTGTGGTGCTAGAGCTATGGTGTGTACAGAAGCATTTGTCGTCCCTATATTGATCCCCTGCCATCCCGACGTCGTCTCTCGCCATCCCGGCGATCATCCCGCGACCTCTAATAAAGCGGTCCCATTGTCTCTTCGGCCTCCTATCTGTCGAGAGCTCGCCCGACCTCCACTGGGCCGATCTTTGTCATAGGGAAGACCATTCTTTTGCATCAAGAACGTCTCGTAGGTAAGTGCTCGCTCAAACATCTCCTGAACTGTCGGTGCCCCGGACGATACGATCGCGCTGGCAATGTCATCCCTCACTCCCCGAATGAAGTAGTAGATCTGTAATCGCTTTGTGCCAGCGATATCCATCGAGAACTGCAGCAAATATCGGTACCTATCCATATACCGCATCATGCTCCGGTTTCCCTGCCTCAGGGATAAAAACTCCTCCCTCAATCTCAATCGTACCTCCATAGGTATGAAGCGGTCATAAAATATCTCTCGGAACTCGCCCCGAGTTGCGGGATCGGCATGCGTCTCCTGGTAGTTAGTCCACCCACATCTGCGGCATCGATCGAAACACGTCCCGGATAGTCTCGCTCTAAACCTCTATTCCGTATTCAACTCCTGTGTGCGAGTCTTTGGTGCGATAAAATCCAATCTCTCTGCGAGTCTCGGGTCTCCTCCTCCATAAAAGTAAGCGGGTGAAACTTGAGGAAATCCCGTAACCTCTGGCTGCGGATCCATCACATACTCTAACACTACCGTCGGGTAACCTCTTCGCTGCGGTAGGTGTAGGAATCGGTGTCTCCACCGCTTGCTACTACCGGTGTAGTATCGATCGCTGAACCTCGGGTACCACCGCCCGAGTAAGAGTAAGCTGCGGTCTCTATGGGTCCGTAGTCGCCTTTCGCCTCCCTAGACATAGCCATTTCAGCCATCATAGCGGCCGCTCTCTCAATAGTCGTAAGATCTCGGCTATCGAGTCTCGTGCGCCGTAACTCGGTCCTCTAATGGGCCCGACGATCCAGGAAGCCCTCGCGGTATCACTAGACTGTCCATCCATCGTGTCCTGCATCGTGATGCGTGTCCGGATCAGCTTTGTATATACGTATTCGTATAGTATATATATACAACAATACATATATCACATAACAATCTTAGCTCTACCCGCTTCCTTGCTTCCCAACTAAAAGTTCTAGGTAGACTCATCGGGTTTCCACATCTAGTTTGTTAAGGTTTATGATCTTGTAAAACTTTTTTTTTTTTTTACAAATTATTTTCTCGAAACTCTCGCTCTGATACCAGTTGCGGTGGCCCCAAATTCCGAGGCCGCCCCGTGGCTTCCCTTTACCAGCTGCACGTGCACCGGAAACGCCTGCCACGTCACTCGTCTGCCCTCGTACTTAGGTAGTTATCATATAAGTTGTTATAGTCAAAATTTAACAGCGGAAGAATTTAAAGTTTGACAAAAATGCATTCATATATATATATATAAAAGTTTTACTGATCAAACCTATAGTGGAAAACCCGGCCGTACCGTGCATACTGGCGATCAACTGCTAGAGTATGTATACCAGTACAAGTGTGTATCCAGTTTCCCAACCCAAAATATAGTACAAAATATCAGAAATATAGACATCACACGTACCAGCAGGCCTCGGCGTAGGCAAGTCGGATGAAATCGCCGATGATCCCCCCTTTGCTAGTACTAGGATCTGCGCTCGGCCACCCAAAAAAGGATGATGACGAGCCCCAAGTAAGTAAAATCCCAAGGAAAACCACCGTGCATAAATAATGGAAATAATTAACAGAGCCAATAAGTAGTGTTAAATAAACATGCGGAAAGAAGGAAAATATGCAGACAACTGCTCAAAGTTAATCGCATGTATATAAACACCTTGATAGACAAAGGGGTGCGAACACAGCCACTAAGTGTGTACTAGGACCAGGAGCCCTGGTCGTGGCCCATGCCTCCGACCCTACGACTGTATCCCAGCGACATTAACCCTAGTGGGCTAATCGAACGCGTGAAATGGAGTACAACTCGGGATATCATCTACCGAATTCCTAGAACACGCGCTACACACCTAGCCAGCGACCTCAACTACCCGTGGATACATAGACGGTCCCATAACCGTCCCAGTAGGAATATAAATCACAGATTTTCAAGGAAATAAAGATCAATGGAAAAAAAATAAGTAAATGCAGTAGTGGTGTTCAGTTGGGTTTTACGTACCTCACGCCGCGCTCAAAAATCCCAAAATATACCCCCGGTCCGATCCCCGACTAAGTCCCCGACTCAACTACGTCCCGAGACTCCCGAGGTCTAATCCGGGGTTCATTGATTAGTTAACTTTGGTTTAACATCAATTAGTTTCGATTTTCATGTTTTAATTAAGGTTCAGGGGGTCATTAGCGCGCTAGGTGGGGTATTAGCGCGCTAATTGATCTTCGTGTACTGTTCATGCACGAAGATCTTCATCTTCCCCAGAGGATTAGCGCGCTACTATTCATAATTAGCGCGCTAATTACTCTCTGCCCAGATTTTTCTAAAAAATCCGAACTCTTCCCTAACTTGATTCAAACACTCCAAAACCAACATGCAACATCCAATATACTTCAATATCATCGATTTACTCTTAAAAACATCAATTTAAACTAGAAATCCTGCTAAATTCTCAAATCCAAACATGCATGTTAGAAAATGAATTCATCGAACAATCATCTTGTTGCCACCAACTCGATTCCAATAAACATAGAACATCACAACTAACCTCACAGTCCTCAAATCTAGTAAAATCAGTGACAATTTCACAAAAACTCGTTGCAATCATACATACCACAACATGCAACATTTCTCATCAAAAATCCAAGAAACAGGGGAGTAGATTACCTCAAGCTTGTAGTTAATGTTCAAATCCAGCCTCTAAAACGCCATAGTTGAGCTCCATAACATTGATTTCTCTCTCAGAAATCCGAAGTTTTGGTTTAGAATGGCTTGTGGTTTGCATGTGGGTTTGATC
The DNA here is from genome assembly GCA_039657345.1 of Stephania japonica. Classification (NCBI taxonomy): domain Eukaryota; kingdom Viridiplantae; phylum Streptophyta; class Magnoliopsida; order Ranunculales; family Menispermaceae; genus Stephania; species Stephania japonica. Next base: position 6,116,234 of record CM077559.1, on the reverse strand, counting down.
GGTGGTATTTATAGTTGTTAATATAATCTGAAGTGCACACGTATCTCGAGGCCCATCAGACGGTCCTTATCCAGCCCGTGTCACTCTATCCTGCCACCTTATCATGACACATATTGCCTAGTTTTTGATCTGTTGTCAAATCTCGAGGATAATCCAATGTGTGCTGATTTTCCAGTTCAAACTATAGGACTTTCTTCAATTATATCTATCTTAACTTGTACACTCTACCCAAGCTGTCAACTAAATTTCGTAAAATGCCAAATATGGTCCCACTACACTCCCGACTACCTGGCTCCCCGTGCCCCGTGTCCGGCACGCTTCCCAAGGCGGTCCCACACCTAGTGTACCAATTATTCATTCATTAAGCCTATAGTCACATATGAATTTCGTTGCATTTAAACCCTCAACCATGCTAATATAATATTGATTGAATTTGTCTAACTCCCAACGCCCTTGACCTCACATGACTACCAAACCCGCGTTGGCATGTTCACCGAACTAAACCCCGCTCACAACTCACCCGACAAGTTTATTTTAATTGCACAGGTGTGAGATAATACATCATTATCAATAAATCACCGAAATTAGAAAAACAATAATACCGATCAATATTAGGTCCGAACATGCCCAATCTATCCGCGGCGTCCACGCGTCGTCCGAGCTGGCGTCCTAATCGAAATAAGGATAATAACGGCGTTAATAAAATAACGGGCCGTTACAATAGAAGTGTCCATTTTCCCTCAGAAAGATAACTCATTCACACCCCAAGTGAGTTGTCTTTCCCTATGTGGGGGGAAGTTAAGGGTCAAACTTTCAGGGAACTTTTTTAAAAGTATCTAACCAAACAAGGCGAGTTGGAACTTCTCTGAAAGTTATTTCATTTTCTTCAACTTCTCCCTGAACCAAGCAAGGCCTTGTCTTCCCTTATGTGGGAAGTTGGGAGTCAAACTTTCAGAAAAGTTACCTCACTTCCTTCAACTTTTCCCGAACAAAACAAGGCCTATAAGAGGCATTTGGGGTGGAGATATAAAAAACTATATCCTTGTTGCAGGAGATGATAAAGGAATATTGTCAGAGGGGCATATGGGGGGACTACCCTATTTGAGGACAAATTAATGGTTGCTCCCATATGGTCGAAACCCCTTATGTGGGACTGCTGGGATTTTAGTGGTACGTTTTCACATGGGTCCTGTATGCCATTTTTTTTTTCCCTTCTGGGGGGTTTTGACCAAATCATCAATACCTTATACCCCTCCCCTCCTTGCTTTCTTCCCCCCTTCACAAAATTCAGTCCTTTCACTGGCGGCGTGGGTTGGATCGTCAACCCCAAAAGGGAGCAGCCTACCCTTCCTCCTCCACTATCTAGAACGTTCGCTCGTGTACGTGGGAAACATTAAAGGTTTTCATTTCTTTAATCTAATAACCAATTGGCACGGAATTGGAAAGCTAGTAAGTACTTTAGTTTGAAAATTAATTAAGATATATAGAGAGCTTAAACTTGCCATACAAGTGCAATGTACGTAAGAGTTAAAAAAAACACAGTATAAAAAAATACGTGGGAGAAATATAATCGTTCAATTTTTTTAGTTTTAAAAAAATGAATTAGAATAATCTCACTTCAACTAGTTGATTGGAAGAAATAATAAAAATTTACAAGTTTGAAATGAGACTCTAGAATTAATGTCTTCATATATTGGGGACTGGAGAGGCATGCGCTCTCAAGAAAAAGTTCACATATGATAAACAGTCTAATTTCACCACACTAGCTTTGATCAAAATCCACACATACAACTTAACAATGATTTAGACTTAGTACCAAGCAATTAAATTGTTTGTGGCTTAATAGTTTGGTACATATGTGGTTGCTTGAGTAAGAAGTTGAGGGTTCGAGTTAATTATCTCATTAATGGAGGCCAATTGAAGGGTGAAAATTAATTAATTAATTAAGTTAATTTCTTTCTTATTATTCTTATTAAAAAATCAATTAAATTGATGAATTTATAGATATAATTTTCTAATGCTAAATTTAATTTGTTTGCTTTATATGACACAAATTAATTTGAAAACCTTAACCATTAATTAACTAACGAAATCCTATAGTTTTGACTCAATTAATTAATATGTTTGTGTCAAGACATTTTTGGTGAGATGGTAAAGATATTACTTGCTAAAAAAAGGTAAGACTTTGAGTGGTCGTGGTTCATCTCACTGAAGTAAAAATAAATAAATAAAAAATAAAAAAATAATAATAATAATATGTATCTGTCGTACATGCATATATTGTACATTTTGCTATTTTATATTCCTTTGTCTCTATTTAAACTAATTAATGTCGGATGTCCTCGCTAAAACCAATATAGTTAATTAAAGAAACACGTAACCACACTAATGTACGTGTTTTCTTTGCAAAAATACATACTATACATAATGTTCCAAAAAAAAAAAAGAAAAACACAAGTACCATATACATGTGTGAGTTCTGAGTTATGACAATATTGTATATTAATTACATGCCCATGCATGTTGAGAAAACTCAGTTCATGCATGATTAACTTACTCGAGACCATGCATGTATTTGCACACATATATACATTAATACATGCATGCATGAATAATGCATCATGCAGACGTTATAAAGTCATCTATAGAATCGCCCGTGTGAGTAATGATCAAAGCCAACTAGAAGTCAGAACTTCACGTGGACTGCCATGCAGCCTCTCTGATCTCTATCTATTACAGGATCGACCTTCCTGATCATCGATCTGTATTTTCACTTGTTTTCTTCTTTCTTCACTACAACATACAATATATACAATATACAATATACAATATCGATCTCATCCCTCCTATACGATCCAAATCTAACAAGGCAAATTATATATGTTCCTCCAAGCAACTTGACATTTTTTAGATCGATCGACCTCCTCAAGAGCTAGCTAGCTTGCTTGATATATGTCTAATCGAACAAACAGAGATTTAATTTATCACACAATTCACTCCATGTATCGATACGGAACTAACGATTGATCGATCAGACCTTAATTTCTCACTAACTAGAAGAATAGATGGATAGATCACAATGGGTTGCAAGAAGGACAAAAACGCATGAGTTCCATTATTGGATGATTACAATTATCCGTACAAAACCCTGACCATTTATGCTCCAAAGATCACAATCAGTACTACGAAGATTTTGAGTAGGACTAACACGTTGATGAAGAATTATATAATCTACAAAAGAAGCAACTCTAATTGATAGACTTTAGAACTCCACAAGATCACAATGATATGGACTAGCTACACTATGAACAAATTCCAATCTTTCAGCTAAGCATCTGGGTAGAATTGAACAGCTGAGCAGGATGACACCCTTTGGCCATGGAACTGCTGTAATTTCCATTACAAACTGTCCCTGCGCCAGAGAACAATCCGAGCCCGTTTGGCCTGTTCGCGGCAGCCTGCTCAAGCGATTGCACCTGATTCTTCAAGAATTTTACATAGTGAATTGCTTCATCCAACATTGAAGCAGTGTCCATCTTGGTGCCTCCTGGAACAAGTCTCTGCAGAATTCTAATCCTCTCGCTTATTCGTTCCCTCCGATGCCTTGCAGCCACACTCTGCGGGTCCTTTGATATCTTCACATTCCTTCGTTTCGGCGGCTTAATTGATTCGGGGTCAATGTTAATTGGTTGCATTGCTGCAATCCTAAAGATCATTTCCCTCATTGCTGCCATTGAGTTCTTTTTCTGTGTTGAGGAGAAGGCACCTGCACTAGCCAGATCCCCCGCATTTCTCAACCTATGATGAGACATAGTGTTAGATACCATGGCAGGTGCAATCAGTTCTTGAGCTGTGCTCCCCGTAAATAATGTGGGTGAAGGAGCTATATTTGGATTGGTAAACATGGGCATGGAGAGGTCTATGCCATTGCCCATGCCACTAGATGATAGGAACAGCTCCGTGCCGTCAGGATAGTGAGAACAAAAGTCAGGAAGTTTGTTCATCTGCATCATCATCTCCATCTCTTCTGTTGCAGGCTTTAGCAAGTCCACATCCATGACTTCTCAGACACAAACTAAGAGAAATAATGAAAAATGAAAATAAGAGATGGGTGAATGTTATTGAGAGTAGAAAAAGCAGAGCAACTAAGGCAAGTGTAAAAGCTGAGAAGAGAACTGAAAAACAGATGGAAGACAGAGGGATGGGAAAGAGCTCAGGCGATTATGGGAATGAATAACGTACACAATCTATCCAGTAGAGACACTATATATATAATATAAGAGATGTAAACAGTACTGTGTACTTTTTTCCTTTCATGATAAGAGGAAACTGTACACTTGCTTCAATTATCATCAATTTTTATTCTCACAAAACTTCATGAGAATTTTTTCCCCCTCTCCATCTGCTGTATTCTCATCTTTTCAGATAAGCATCAAAGCTGATGCTCATCAAAAACTCAATAATAGCAGTAGTATGTTCCCTCCAAAACAGTAAATTCAAAAAACAACAACAAAACTCAGTCTCAAAATAGTTGCAGTCGGCTATATAGATCCAACATTCCCAATCTGCACAGTAAACTAATAAATTTAAATAAAATAATATTCTAACAAATACATACTTGAATAACAATAAACTTCACCAAAAGTGGTTTCAAAGGATCCAGGTAAATATATCAGTTAGCATCCTAGAGATCAGAAGCAAAAAGCCTAGCATGTAAATTCTCTCAAAAGATGAACAAACCATTAAAGTAAAAATTCAACATGACCCAAAAAAGGAGAAAAAGGAGGAAATGGTTTCTGAAAGTAAGGTTATTTTAAATGGCATTAATTTTACTTTGAATCTAAGAACCCCACACTCACATGAAATGAGTCAGAAGAACAAACAAGGAAGTAGCACCCTCAACAGATCTCTTTAATTGATTGTGTCCACCATCCCTGGGACTGAATCCAGTCACATTCGATGGTAGATCACAATAGCAAGCTAATCTACTCATGCATCTCAAACACAATCAAATACTCAAAGGTGGGTGCATCAAAGTGTGTGTGAAAGAGGACCCACTTCCGAGTTATCTTCAAAGTCTCTTTACTGCTCCACTCTTCATCTTAATTTCTTTCTAACTATTAAACACGCTAGTTAATAGGTTCAATTAGATGATGAGAGCTCCTTGATCCCACACAGCAAAGCCTGACTGTATTATTGAACACAAGTCCTAAGAAGATGACAAGAGTGTTTTGATTGCTCCCCCATCCCGAACAGGTGTCGTTATGTACAAAGTCATGGGATCATATTTATGCAGTTCAAATAAGATGTTGCATCTGTGTCTGTGTTTCTGTGCGTGTGTTTGGAACTTACGGACTAATGCATGCACGTCTCTTAAGTGAATATGCATCACCACATGCATTTCATCCCACAAAGATATTCAAATTGCATCAATTGGTGCACTCCTACTTTTCTTTGAATTCCTATATTTCTTAATCTATCTTTACGAGTTTTGCCACACACCCTCCTAACCATACTCAGTTCTGCAACCGCCTACTAACATGATTATAATGGATAAATTTCATCAATTTATCTCCCGGAAACCATGAATAGAATTCCATTCTAGCAATCTAAATGTTCTGCACAATTCTTCGGACATTCATCTATCTGTATTCTGTCCTGTCATGACTTGCACTAGTCAACTTTGGGATTCAGAAACTAAAAAGCCTAAAAGGTTACAAATTTGGTTGAAATACTAGCGGAAAATTAAGGCAGAAATACTACTAATCCAACAAATGAAGCCTCTTGACTTGCTATCTAAGGGCACCATAACACAAAAAAGTCACTGATATTTACATTTCTGATATTCTGCAACTTCGAGTTTCTCAACCAATTTGTTTATGTTTCCTTGAATTTTATTTGACAAATGACACGGGACATATAGTTAGACCCGAGTGGGAAGTAAAATTTACATATGACTTTACGAGAGCCCTGAACTAACGCATAACAAATTTTATCGTGAATACAAGAATAATGAAATGTTCTCTGCAAACATAAATCCATCTAGATAAAAAAGAAACAGTGAAAGATGTTGTTGATGGGCCTTTTTTAACTTTTGCATTATTATGTAGGAAGCACCACCTTATCTTATCTCTCACTCATGCACCTGCATTTAATATTGAAAAATAAAGTAAGCAAATAAAGAACTACCCACCTTCTTTGTTTCTCTCCTTTCATCTCAAGAACTCTAGAAACAGAAAAATAAATAAATAATATATATATATATATATACACATACATGCATACATATAACATGAGTGCTAGGCCTCTTCCCTTTTTTCAGTTCTAGTTCTTCACCACAGCTGCGGGGCAGGAATTAGAAGCATAAAGACTACTACTACATGACTGGTAAAAGATAGAATAAATTATTGCAACTCTAAAGGAATTGTTTTAAGCATCAAAGTAGTCTCCCCAAATCTCAAACTTAACAAATATCATTCAGACTATGTCTGCAAGGAGGAGTTTGTTTCCTACTATTCCTAGACTCTCCATGTTTCATGCTTACAAGCATCTTTCAACAGACTATAACAGTAAATGCAAGATTCATACTATTTTCTTGCAATCTCATACTCAACAAGCATCATTCAGATTGCATCTGCAAACGCTGCATGGGGAATTGATCTTGGGAGAGACTATTAACTAATTTAGAAAATCTAGCAAACAAGTTGAAGTTATGTTGAACACAAAGGAGCGATTAAACTAGAATGAAAGAATTACTGAAGTTAACACTCTACGTTCATAATCATATCATTCATCCTATTTACTTTATTCTTGATTTTATTATTGAATACTTTGCTATGTTTAGTTATTTAGTTCAGTTTAAATTTTGTGTTTCTATTTGTTTTCAAAAATCAAATCGTTGTAATTTACCAAAAAAAAAAAAAAAAAAAAAAATCGAATCGTCGTTTGTTCAACCTAGACTTCCAAAGAGGTTGAAACATAGTCCTTGTGGGATCAACCTACTTCTCATCACTACTACAAGTTGAATTCACTAGCGTGGTTAAATAATTTCAGAACACTTGGCTTTAGTTGAGATATCCACTTCTTAGAGAATTTTGGGACAACTTTTGGGTAGTTAATGCTTAGATGGTCGTTGCATTCACTAACTTCAGTCCATATGCTTGTTGATCAGCAAGTGATTGCTCTAAGGAAATGGGTTTGAATTGGATCAGTTATCACAACGTTGTTAATGGGAATTTATTATATAAATGGTTGCGAAATTTATCAAGGTAGTTGTTTTGAATATAGGAGTAGTACAACAATGGTTCCAATGGTTTTATAACTTTATAAAACATATATGTTGAATATGTATGTTCAACTTTGTTGTTGTTTTTGGTCAATATATTGTAAGATAATGAGTTCAAAGTTTGAATTCGAAGTACTTCTTGCAAGGGCATTTGTCATATAAATGGTTGTGTAAATTGCATAGCTAAATGACATTTGACGGAGTAAAACAACAATAAAGCCTCAATCCCAAATTAATTGGGGACTGCTACATGGATCAAACTCTTCCATTGCATTTGTTTGATCCATTTCATAAAGAAAGAACAAAAACCGTACACTCAACCCTCCCCTATTTTCTGGACTTGGGACCAGCTATGTTACTTCTGATGGAGTAAAAATTTAAGCTACATGTGTGTAGAAAGAAACTAAGAAGGTCCTAGAGACCATGTTATTGTACAAAATAGTTGACCCAACCGGAACTGTTCCAAAAAAAAATAATATAAATAAAATAAAATAGAGATTTCACACTATTCAGATTTCAAACAATAAATTAATGTAACAATTAAAACAACAACAATCAAGCCTCAATCCAAAATTACTTGGGTCAGCTGAACAGAACAAACACTTCCACTCAGTTTGAATTAGTGAAATTGATGTAAAAAATAAAGAGAGCATTTGTTTTCTGTAAATAGTTTTGCCAGGTTGTTCAAATTATGTCAAATAAATTCAACAGATAGTCACAAGGGCTTCATAATAAGGATTTAAAGAATAGGAAGCTGAACACTATCAGTCTACTGATCAATCATTCTTACAATATATTTTGCAACACAGGCAATCTGTGGAACTTGTGAAATGGAAGATAAACAAAAATAAAGCTCGTACCTACAAAATTTTACTGGTTTCTGAACCACCAGTAGGCTGATTTGCCTCAGTTAATGTTTTCATTTGAACCTCCCGCTTTTTCATGTCCATCCAAAACCTCATCTAAACAAAAGTGATGAAGATCTTCATACATTTTCTTCCACTGCTGAGCCATCTGGAGCAATCTTTTGCAGTCTAGCCTTAGCCTTTCTGACTCCATTTCTGAAGCAGCAGCAGAACCTTGTCGCTAAAACAAAGGTCAAGTATGTCAGCAAGTATGTTCAGTTTAGAAGCATCATAATCATAATTCAGAATAAAAAGAGTTCCCAAGAATAGGATGTCAAGTTCTTGATCTCAGACAAAGCAAAATGGTTAATCAATGGCAGAAATTTGCCCGTTTTACAAAGTCATAAAATCTTGCAAATATCACGAGTCATTCCAAAGTTATTTGATAATCATAACAGCATATAAATTAGGTAGCATGTCTATCTCCATGCAAATTTTCTTTCTTAATACATGCTTACTAAATCTGTTTGAAACAGACATACAATGCTTTGCATCTTATTCTCCGCAATGAATGCAGTTAAACAGGAAAGCGAGTAGATGTATAAGGGTGTGTAAGAGCATGAGAGAGAGCTGCAGTTGTGTTCATAACAAATTCAATGCGACACATCTTTTGTCAAAATGTTGAAATCAAGTAAGGCAGCTGAGGACCATCTGACTCTTCAGCTGAAAATCGGTGAAGTCAAAATCAATCTGAAGTCTATTCCTTAGTTTTTGCCGATAAAATAATGGTAGTTGGTCAAGTAGAAGTTAGGTGAAAGAGAAAAACTTGCACATAACTAATCATATGCTACAGTAGAGAGAAGAGCTCATTTCTCCAAGATTCCAGCATGGAACGAGTGGAAAAGCAAATAAGTACACCTCATTGGAGAGTTTGACTCCTGCAAGTTGTGCTTGCAAAAAATTTCATTTAACGTGCTTAAGGAATAATATTTCAAATAATCACATAAAGGTGAAGTTTTTAATGCTTATGCAGGCAATAATTGTGAATTGAGATAAAAAATGGAAGAAACCTTAAGATGAAAAATTTTAACAGAATATAACCTCAAGTTCTTTGATTTGGTTCTTCAGCACAGTACAACTGTGAAACAAAGTTCCCAGCGGTTCATCACAAGAGGCACGAAGTGCAACAAGAGGCTTTACTTTGTCATTTACTTCTGTTGAATCCATATATTTTTCCAACGCTAGTGGTAATGATGTTGCATGCCTTCTGGAAAAGCTAGACTCCATGTCACCAGATGTGTGAGGATTGATAAACAAGGACTGTCTAACGACAAGTAAATTGTTCACAGGACCTGAGAATTAACATTAATTTGCACGTCGATATAAGATAATAGATATGACATGAAAATGGTTGAATTACTCAATAAAAGTCTCCGCAAGTAGAATTAAAGACAATTGTACAAGGTAACCAATATATATCTGATGGCAAAACAATACCTTTTGAATGTTTGAGTAGACGAATGATCTGATGAGTTTTGGTGTCCCAAATCCGTATAGTACCATCCTCCAACCCTGACACTAGTAAGCTCCCATCTGTGCTCAATGCTAAGCAAGTGACAGCCTTACTGTCAAATCAATCAGCAAAAATCAAGAAGCAGTAAGATAAATTTTAGTTCAAATATACACAAACTAACAGCTAAACATAATGAACACTCAGAATGTCAACATGTTAAAATGCCCCTCGCCATAACAAGGATGAAGTGGTTTGTTATTGAAAAATGACAAGAATGAAGTGGTTCCTTTAATTTGTTCACCATCATCTGAGAGGTTTCATGTAACAATCCGAATCTTCCCCGATCCGACTTAGGGGCAATTTAGTAATTTAAATACTAAATGTGTGTTGGATTTTCTTTGGATTGGATTATTAGCGATATAGTAGAATATCCTACACCTCAAGATGCGCATTTTAGGCAGTTTGAAGATATTTCGAAATATACTCCTATTCCCACTAAGGAAATTCACAAGAGAATAAGATATGAAAAACTTTTCTTAAACATGAAGAAAGTTATATTCGGGGGCGAAATCTCCAGATTTATGAAATCCCACTAACTAGAGAAAGATATGTGGGAACTTTCCTAGTCAAAATGGACGAGATTTCCAAATTCATAAGATCCCATTAATTAGGGAAAGATTTGTAGAAAATTTTCCTGGTCAAAAGGCTAATTAAGTTAAACTAATGAAAATGGGCCCAAAACATATTAAATAGGGAGTTAGACTTAAGGCCCAAGTGGGAGGGCACTTTAGTCTTTAACACAAAAGTATGTATACAACCTAATCTAATCCTAGCCTATAAAAGGAAAGGTTGAGTAACCTTAGCCACCATTTTGTTGTTCTACACATTTTGGAAAGAGATGGGAGATTAAGGGAGAACTTGGAACGGTGTGAATGAGTTTTGAGAAGTCAAAGGGATCAAAGAAGTTTCGCGCAAAGGTTCACATCAAACCCCGAGTGCGAGAGGATCAAGATTAGGATTCGCGGCAAGTACAGGTAAGTGGGGAGCTTCGTTCATCTATCAAATGTGGCATGCTATTAGTATATATTAGATCACGAATTCAAATTAAAGGAATTGGAAAGTTGGGTTGCATTTGGTTATTGGTATGAATGTGCTTATCTATGGAACGTATGTGATATGAACACTTGTAGCGGGATGCGGCTGTGTGCCCATCAAATGAGGGGTCCGCACTCATACTAGCGGGATGAGACTATTTAGTTCATCAAATGAGGGGTTCGCGCTCCGACTAGCAGGATGAGACTATTTAGTCCATCGGGATGAGACTATTTAGTCCATCGGGATGAGACTATTTAGTCCATCAAATGAGGGATCCGCGCTCCGACAAGCAGGATGAGACTATTCAGTCCATCAAATGAGGGTCCGTGCTCTGATTAGCGGGATTAAACTATTTAGTCCATCAAGTGAGGGCGCTCCGAATCATCAAATAAACAAGCGATCACAATCGATGAGGGTTCGGATGCACTTGTTGTTGGCTTGATGGAATTAATTGGAGTTCACAACGACCATTGTGTCCACTAATGGTTCTCATCACCTTGAGGGCATGTGTTTCGATCACCGGGTTCATACCAAAAGCTAAAATGCATTGAATGGAACAAAGAATTATATTTATTACTATTTCTTATGGTAAATCTCTTATTGGATCCCACTGTATGAATAAATGAAATTTATTTACAAACTGCAAATTTCTCACATGATGTGGTTTCAAAGGAATGCTCACTTCCTTGCTTATTAAATTATGAATCTTACCTTCATGTTTTGCTTGACTTGAAACTTGCGTACACCCCCCTTAACGAACAAGAGCCGTGTCTCCATTACTTTTTATTAAAAGCTTTGCGATTCGATTTACAACTTTATGCGTAGAGTTGTTTTGCTTTATAGGTGATACTTGCATGTTTGATATTTGATCGAGGTTTTCCTCTTATTGAGCTACGTTGGTTCTTTTAGCTCACCCTACTTACATTTCAAGTATCATCGGTGCTAGATCGAGATAAGGGATATGCGATAGCTTGAAGCCTTATCTCTTAATGCGAGCCTTATATTGATATATTATGTATATTCGATTTTGAAACTATTAAACTTGGGTCGTAATTAAAATAAGTCTTTGGATAGTTTTGAAACCTATTTACCTTTAGTTGATCCACTTGGAAGTTTTAATAAACCTTATTTAGTTTAAATGAATACGAACCCATGTATAGTTTTATAGATGTTCTTGTGAACTTAAATTTATTGGCTTAAAGATATCTCTTTATAGTTATTCCGCAATTATTATCCTTTGTTTAGCCAATGTATATTCCGCAAGTTTGTTTGAGAGGCGTGCCAGATTGTTATTTAGGTCTGATTCAGGTATCGGGTCCAAGTAGCGGTCTGGGCCAGGTCAGGGGAGGGTTGTCACCTTTAAATAAAGTTTAAGAATGGTTCAAACATAAATCAATGCCCCAGCAGTTGAATTACAAGAAAATTTTTCATATTCTTATTAGCCAAAGCTTGAAGCCTTCAACAATACTTCAACGACAGCTTGACAAAAAAAATAAAATTTTGTCCACATTAAGAACTACTGAAACAAATTGTTTCAAAGTCATGTCAACTTTTTTTCTTTGTAAATTACACTATAGAATTCATGTAGATACCCTAACTTTTCTTTTCATTTTTTGAGAGGACTAACTTTTCTTTTCATTGGATGTCCAAATAGAAAATCACACTATAGAATTCATGTGGCTTCCAATTTTCCAAAATTAAATCCAACTATGAATTTCCTTTATGCATATAACAAGGTCTGCAAGTTGCAACATATTTAATGTTTTATAAGAGCTGAAACCAAGTGAAAATCCTTTGTCAAAGGCCAATCCTCTTTATAGATATGGAAGAAGAATCCTTAAAACAGTACTACCAAGTGCCTACTTTAAAAATGATGCTACATGGGATTAGATATCATTAGGTGGCTTTGCAAATTTCAATGGGATACTAAAGTTTGTCTATGTTACATTATATGTGGATGTGGTATATGGCAGTAATGCAACAGGAGCTTGAAATGCAACACAATACCTGTGATCTGACAAAGCACCAAGTATATGCATCCCATAGTTGCTGGTGGATGTGCTTTTGGTGGTAAGTGAAACAATATATATCTTCCCGTCTCTACCCCCAGCATAGAACACACGTTCACTGGGATCCAACGCAATGGAATCTATTATGGTACGGAAAACAACATCCCGCAATAGAACTCCCTTAGATAAGCTCCAAACCTAAGATAATAAATTTGTCAATCTCTATGACTAAATGAAAAAAGAAACGACAAATATAAAACATAAGAAAAGTGCATGCTAATACAGATCAGCTAAATGATCCCGTTGGCAGGAGAGAGAGTTGAGACAAAGAATCATTAAGCAACATAGTAGAGCATCAGTTTAATTGAAAAAAAAGAAAGAAAAAATTATGAGTTTTCGTATCAAAGAAGCAAACACTCAAAAAATCCATTTATGCAAAATTCAAAATACAACCAACTAAAACACCCCAAATAAAGGAAACAATTAAATGAAGAACACGGCCTATACCTTACAAGTTAAATCCTCAGAAGAAGATATGACGATTGCATTGCCTCCTCCACCGTAGCCAGAAACAATGTCTGTGACACGTAAGTTGTGCTCACTAAAACTATGCATGTATGGGTTTTTCACCGATTTGTTTTCTGTTTCATCAAATAACCTGTGCAGAAATGGACAAACAAAATCATTATTAGACACATGACTTGAGCCTAAATACCAACCAATACATTTCTATGAGTCTACTATGAGAAAGATAGTGAAGATTAAATACGTAAAGAGGGACCAGGCTCGGACACATCCATCCTCGGATCCAGAAATTAGTAGAGATTCATCTTCAGATAATACCAAGCAAGTAACAGCTCTATAATGAGCACGCCACTTTTTAAGGAGTCTCCCATGTGCAACCTGAATCAGAAAATACTATAATTAAAAACTAAAACTTCTATGTGAAAATCAATATAAGATTAAACAAGTTCAACCAGCTGTATGATACAAAAAGAGGAGCTACTTATGTAACTTTTAAATCATTAATATACACTTATAACTCCCTTTGAAAACATAATTACTTCTCCATCAGCATGTTTCTCCATGACGAAATTAAGCTTTCCGCTCAACTCCAAAAGCCGTAAAGAAATTCAATTCACTCACCACACCATTGAACATCTTAACTTGACTTGAATTTCAGTTCTCCACATTGTCAATTTCATCAATAAATAGATTCAATTGGAGCACCAGGACATGTAAAAGAACGTCGAGTAGCATACCTCCCACACGAAAATATCTCCGGATACGCCCCCTCCAAATATAAATGTGCCTTCGCGATTAGAGACAAGTGGATTAATCGGCTCGGAAGGAAAGCTTCTGACACCAACTTGCGGCTGTATCACAAAGGAACTCCAATTAGCAAATTTACAGAGTTTGTTTGTTACAAGTGCACAAAAAGTTCCATCTTTGGTACTCGAAACTCCAGAAAAGTCCACTCTAAACCCTAGTTTGTTAATTTCATAAGTTCAGTGAAGAAACCCAATCTTTGATATTTCTACACCAACTCCACTTAATCATTAACCTAATTCGCCAATAAAACCAAGCTAGCTAATCACTAACACACTTATTGCTTCAAATTTCATCGTATCAACCCCTAAGAGCCCGAAAACGTTGAACAGATTCAAACAATGAGTCCACAGAATCAAAGAAACCTAATCCTAACATTCTCTAAGAACAAAAACAATCGTCAATTCGGCAAAGAGCGATAACGATGAAAGAGAAATCGATGACACCTTGTTCCAGGACCAGTAAACGATGGAACCAGAAGTGGAGGAAGAGTCGCGAAGCTGAGAGGAGGCGAGGAAGCGATCGCCAACGCAGGTGAGGCCGTGAGGGGGAGAGACGCAGGACTTGTGGTGCAGTTGTTCTGCGCCTGTGCGAAGGTCCCAGCAACTGATTCCGTTGTCTACGGAAGACGACGCTATCACCGACTCCATTGCTGCGCGGCGGAAGAAGCACAGCTAAGTGGCGAGCGAGCGTAATATGCCCTTTGTTTTTGAATGAGAACCCTAAAGCATGAAATTATTAAAACATATTGAAAGGTTGCTGCAACGAGCGCCCGTGGCCTAATGGATAAGGCGTCTGACTTCTAATCAGGCGATTGTGGGTTCGAGTCCCACCGGGCGTGATTGGATTGCCTGAAAACAATAAAAATTTATGTTGTTGGTTTTTGGTTTTTGGTTGTATTTGTTAACAGCTCATACCATGTCAAAGCACCCATTTCGTACAAGTCTCTGTAATTTTTTTTTTTTTTAACTAACCACTGCTGAGGTGTGGCTTCAATTCTTAACGGCAACAACACTATATTTCTTTCATTTTTTTAAGTTATGAGGTTGAAGTGTCGGACTAACTTCTGTGAAATTAAGCAAATCGAAGTAAAAAGGGGCTGAAAAAAGTTCGAGCACTCATGATTATTTAAAAAAGAAAAATAAAAAGGTGGACTGGTTGTGAAGGCGACAAACATCACCGACCTCTCAAGGCCAAATCTAATTTTTGTGCTAGGATTTATGTCAATGCACTAGAGAGAAAGAACATAAATAATTTGAGAAAAGTCTCACGTGCAGTGTTACTCATCAAAACGAATTGATGGAATTTGAGAAAGTCCACATCATTCGAAAAAAGTTGTTCCATCGACTCTTGACGAGCTAGTTGATCGTTATACGACCAATTGGATTGTTTTGAATGAAAAGAAAAACCATAGAAAAAAAAAGAGAAAAAAAAAAAACATTTTGGCTTGGTTTTTTATTATCTTACAATAAAAAGGGAAAAAAGTGGTTAATTACGAAGTTAACCTCACTATATAATCGCCCTTTCGTTTGCCTCCAACAATTTCCCTCTCTCTCTCTCTCTCGCGCCACCGCTTCGCTTCCCAAGTTCCAGTGAAGGACTCTCATTCATCGCTGCACATCAACGCCATGGGAGGCGGCGGCGGAGGCGGAGGCGGAGGCGGAGGAGGAGAAGAAGAAGAAGCGCAGACGCGGTCGGACACGGACAACAACAGCAGCAACAGCAAGCGAAAGCTGGACGACATTCAGCTGGCCAAGCAGAAGGCCCAGGAGATCGTCGCTCGTCTCGTCAACGACGCCGAGACCAAGCGTCCTCGCCTCGACGACGTCCCGCAGCCCGACTTATTTTCTTCTCAGCCTCCTCAGTTTCCCGGTACTTTTCTTGCTCCGTTTCTAGGGTTTTGCATGAACTAGTGTTGCGAAATCGAAACTAGGTCGGAAAATGAGTTTAGCAGTGGAAGTGCTGCTCGAATCGCATAGCGAAATGGAAAACCTAGGTTTTTGATGTTTACTTATATCATAATGAACACATTCATGTTTGCTTGCTTTTCCAGGTTTTTTTTGTTTCGAATGTTAAGCTGAAACTACGTTACAAAATCAGTACTTTAGGAGTGGAAACTCTGCTCGAAACGCGTAGAAAATGGAAACCTAGGGTTTTGATGTGTACTTGTATCAGAGACATCGCATTCAAGTTTGCTTGCCTTTGTAGGTTTTGTGTGTGGAATGTTGAGTTGAAACTAGGTTTGAAAGTCAGTGTAATAGTGGAAATACTGCTCAAAACGAGTAGAAAATGAAAACCCTAGCGTTTGATGTGTTCTTGTATCATAGACAACACATTCATGAAACTATGTCTTTCATGAAATCTGTGTAGTCGTGGAACACTACTCAAAATGCGCTGCAAAATGGAAACCATCAGTTTTTGATGTGTACTTATACTTTGCCTGCCTTTCTGAATTTTTTGTTTTGAAAGTTATGTTTGATTCATGTACTGTTTGATCAATAATCTGCTGTTCGACGGTTTTTGTTCATGTTTTTGCCTTGCGTAGATGGTACTGCGAAGCTTTCGAGTGAAGGGGCTGGAAAGCAGCTAGGCGGTTCTGTTTCTTTTGCTTCGCATCCTGTCGCGTATTATGGTTCGCAAGGTACTAGTAAGAAAATAGAGATTCCGAACGGGAAGGTATGGTTTACATTAGTGTTTTTGTGTCGATTCTTCATTCAACACTATTGTTCTTGCATGGGTTTTCAGTTCATACTTGTGATTTTATATGCTTAGGTCGGGGTGATCATTGGGAGGGCTGGGGAAACCATAAAGCAGCTTCAGCTTCAGTCGGGTGCAAAAATCCAAGTGACCAAGGACTCGGAAGCAGATTTCTACTCGCAAACAAGGGATGTGGAATTGACGGGTACTTCGGAACAAATTAATAGGGCGGAGGAATTGATCAACACTGTGATTGCAGAGGTGTATTCACGCTAGCCTTTGCTGTTCGATGACAAAGGAACTAACCGACATGTCAGGGAACCATCTTACTGTTGTTTCTTTTTTCATAAGCAGACAGATGCAGGAGGATCTGGCTCTACTGCGGTGCGTGGATTTAATCCTGTGGCTCCTGGTCCTGGAGCTGATCAGATTGTAATGAAAGTTCCAAACAACAAGGTAACTGTATGACATGGGTTTTGTTACAGTGTCATGATATGAGTTCATGAAAACCAAGTTGATGGAGCATTGTTGTGTGTAGGTCGCTGTGATCATTGGCAAAGGTGGGGAGAACATCAAAAACATGCAGGCCAGGACTGGTGCTCATATTCAGGTTAGTAATTTGGAATGTTGTGACTTTTTTGTCTCGCGCATTATATTGAATCTCTTACCTTTTGATTCATCATTATGCTCTGTTGCGCTCTCAAATGTATAATTGTTAGATCCCACTCATTTTTTGAGACACAATCAATCTCAAAGTTATGACATTGGGTGGGTTCACAATGTTAGTTCTTTGTCGACAAAGATAAAAATATACTTGTCTTCCATTCAATTGTTGGATTATTATATAGATTATTGGCCTTGCTACATATTCCCTCCCAAAAATATAAGTCTTCTTTTTAGCTAAAGTTTCATTTCAAAAAATATAAGTCGTTTTATGAATTCAAGAGAGCATTTATATCTATTAAACCTATTATATCTCTTATTTAACCAAGTGTTCACACTTTTTTTGCATAATTAAAGCATTTTGTGTTTTTGTGTCAAGGGATAGAAATGTAATTTAGGTTCCTCATTAAAGCTATCTTTAAAGCTACCTTAATTAGTGTGCTTCTTCCAAAACAACTTGTAATTTTGGCTAGAGGGACTTAATGCTGTTTCCTCAAAAAATATATGCTTGTTGTGCATGAGAATTACTTGTGTAAATAAGTGGGGCTTTCTTTTCACTTGAGAAGAATCACTTATTGAAGCTACTTATTAGTGATAGAAGTACCTACGTGGGTACACTCAAGGTCAAGAGAACCTGTTCTCCAAGCTAGGCCCTTGGAATCTGCCTTGACTTTCCAACCAGTACAAAATCAGGTGTAGAAAAGAGCTCTGTAGAAAATTCTCAATTCTTGTTACAAATTTCATATTGGTTGTATATGTACCTGTTAGTGAGCTTGCTCTTTAAACCTCAGAGTGAAGCCAAAGATTTGCTAGACGTCTTTAAGCAATTTCAAATTGAAATTTAAACCTTGAAACCCCCTCTCCCAATTCTTAGGATTTTTATAGAATTCAGTTTCCTTTTTATGAAAAAAAGAAAGAAAGAAGAGATTAATGCAGGGAGGAGGACAGTTTATTTTGTTCCATTATCATTGACTATTTATTGATGTCAACCAAATCATAAACTCTTGTATATAATTCTAGAACGCGGCTCCTTAGTACCTACATATTTAGTAATCGAAAATCCTTCTTCCTTTAGATAGATACTGCAGCCAATATTAATACTTTTGTATGATAGTACTTAAATACATAAAACACTTAACCTAAGTAAATAATCACTCAATCACAATGCTTTATTTATTTACTCTATAAAATTCCTATTTATCCGCATTTGTGAACCTCTCTTCTTGTTGTACTTCTGATTTTCTGTGGGTAAATTACCCCAGAGACTTCACATACTTAAGCCAATGCACAATATTATACGTGTTTGCCTTCTCAAAAGAAAAAAAAATTACGTGTTTGGAATTTTTATAGTGAACCCAAGTATCTCATGCAATGTGTGCGTTGTTTGTGTTTCATTGAAATATAATAATTTGTTTTTCCATTTATATTCATTTTTTTGTTTGTCTTTGTAAGAGCTGAGTGGAAGCATTTGTTTGGTCCGGCACTTTGATGTTACAAGACCTTTGACACTGGGGGATTTTTTTTCTCTCTTTTTTTTTTTTTTTTTTTTTTTCTTTTTTTTTCTTTTTCTATCTGTATACTTGAAATTAATAGTCATGGTTTAATCTAGTTATATATACTTTGAAAAAAAGTGAGCAAGATAGAAGAGAAAGGTGAGTTTTTCTAATACATACATCTCTTATTTTCATTATGTGCAGCTCATTCCCCAATTAATTTGAGATTGAGGCTGTTGTTGGACGTGTAGCTCATTCAATAGATGTATGTTATAATTTGGATATTGACTGTTATGACGCTTTATCAGGATTTTATCCCGATGAATACGTGTTCCGTAGTGGTTTGCCATTTTTGAAAACCATTAATTGCATATTAAGCATGGAGCTTATGATTAATAAGTTTCTTTCTCTAATTCCAAGTTGAATTTGTTTTAATTTTTAGAAGTTTTTGCTGGTGTCTCTTTACTCTTCAGCATAATCTGTTCATCATGTCTGTTGGAGCAGTGTTCCTATGTACCTACGTCCTACCAGTTACTTGTTTTGGTTGTTGCATGGTTTGGTTCATCTGTCTGCCATGTTTAGAGTTGTGCTTTTGTGTTTCTTCCCCCAGATCATACCACTACACCTGCCGCCTGGTGATACATCAACCGAGAGAAATGTGTATTTAAGTGGCACCAACGAACAAATCGAGATGGCCAAACAATTGATTACTGAAGCAGTCAGTGAGGTGAGTTGAAAATTTGAAATATGAAATCAATTCTGTTGTTTGTTTTCTCCTACATTAATACTTGTGCGTTACTATTCTTTTTGCCTGCTATCCATTTATACAATTTGCTCATTTGGTCAATTGTTCATGGAATAAAATGTAGTTTTGTAACTTTATTTTCTTTTTGACATACTGATTTCTGTTTTCTCCAAGGTAATGAGTGAATCTGGCCACCATAAAGTGCAATTTAGTTTTTTTTTTTTTTTTTTTTTTTTTTTTTTTTTTTTTTTTAAATTACAAAATGCCACGCCCCATGCATGCTACTTTTAACTTCTATCATGGAAGAACTGGATGCATATAGAAAATTTCACTAGCCAAGGCATTAGTAATTGTATAACTAACCTGGAACTTGATACCTCAGCTGATAAACATCCAAAAGGCTGGGAATTTTTCAAGTGGAAAAGCATATTAGGAAATTGCATGATTAGTGTCAATCACCACCTCGTAGCAAAAACAATAAACGATTGATATTCAGAGTTTCAGATGTCACTATAACTATTTTTGTAATGTGTTATCACAAAACCATTAGACCATCTCATTAAATCAGGTGCAGTGCCTTCACATCTATGTGCTTGTAACTGCTGAAGATTCACTCATGATATAAGAATATCATCTATAATTTTTATCTATCTGTGTAAACCAAGTCAAGGTAGTTCCAAGATTCTTATCTGCTGCAATGTGAATCCTTTCACTTCTCGATGCTACGTCTAATACCCGTTTCTCTTCTTTTTTTGGCAGAATCGTTTTAGAAATCCATCTATGCAACAGGGTTACCGCCCACCTTCAAACTGGGGACCACCAGGGCAACCGCCACAGCAGCCTGGGTATGTTTACACACAAACTGGAGCATATCCTCCACCCCCTTCATCATACTATGGTGGCTATCCACAACAGCCATCTGGATGGGAACAAGCAAACCCTTCATCTGTGCAGACTCAGCAGACTCCTGGATACAATTACTATGGACAGACGAATCAGTCAGGAACTGGTCAAGCTGGTGTCAATTATGGATATGGTCAAACTCCACAGGCCACAAGCACTACTTATGATCAGGGTTACTCTCAACAGTCCCTAAGTTATGGGCATGATGCTTCATCTCAGGGCACACAGCATGATCAACAGAAGTCGTATCAAGCTCCTGAATATGGGCAACCTGCCGTATCTTCTCAGCTGGACGGAAACAACTACTCTCAGCCTTACGGAGCCCAAGCATCAGCGCAACCACCTTCTACTTATCAAGCTTCCTACGGTCAACCAACCAGCACTCCTGGTGCACCATACAGTTCTTCCCAAGGTTATGCAGGTACATATCCATCTCAGCCTGGCTACAATCAAACTGGTTATGCGCAGCCAGGATATGGGGGCCAGCCACCAGTTCAGGCTCCACCACCAACGTCCCAACCCCCAGTTTATGCGCAAAGTGGCTATCCTCCACAGCCACCCCCTGCTCAATCTGGTTATCCTCCAACTAGCGTGCCCTATTATGGTCAAATGCCCTTGCAGACACCGCCTCGGCCTATGATGTACGCGCAGCCATTGGCCTATGGAGCTGAAAGCAATGGGAATGGAACCACTACTATCCCAAGCAATGTCACTCCAGCTGCACCGGAGCCTGTTCATCCTCCAAATTCAGTGAATTGAAGTTTAGTATCACCCTTTTTAATGTCTGAGACTTTCTTTCTAGATGTTCTGATGAGGAGTTTCCCTTCTGTGTCCTCTATGTATCTTGAGCACCATCACCACTGCATTTTTTTAGGCCGTAAAAAGCAGTCCATGGACATGCATAGGAATTATTTTGATGGCGAGATTATGTCATTCTAGTAGAAAGACTTGAGAACTTATACAGGCGGGCAAGTAAAGTGTTGTTTCTTCTCTTTCAATGGCAGGTGCTTTATTTTTGGTAGACCCCGTTTCATCTTGTTTGTAATAGGAAAATGTTGGAATGTATCAAAAGGGACACTCAGAAATTACACCCCGCGGACTTAATATTGACAGTGGGTGGACTGTCAGCCATAGTCAATAAAAATATAACAGCTGTATAAAACATAACTGCTATTTGGTATAGCCAACTAATATAAATAAAAATAAAGGAAAATAACATTTTATGTAGGTTTTATGCCTGTTGACTTTATAAAGTGTTTGTTTTGAGTGTCCTATTTCGTGTATTTTAGCACTTTGTATTGTAATAATCCAATATGGTCATGAAGGAATTGCATGTACTTATCCCAACAGGTGCATGCCGGTGAGCCGGTGGGCAGTGTTCTTATTAATGACACTTAAAAGAATTGAAAGACCTATTCAACAAGGGCTTTAACGGGATTCGCCCCCATTGACATGCACTTGGCACGACGAAGTTCCAACAACACACCACATCACAGGTCCACAACGTAGTAGGCTTTAAAAGCTCTGAACCGTAACTCAACTCACTTATCGAATCCGCCCAAGTCCCAACAATGGCAATGAACATGAAAGAGCTGATAACCCACCAAACCCATCTCTCCCTCCAACTCACAAAGCGCCTACTCTCGGAGGACGCCAAGGAATCCAACCTCGTCTACTCTCCGCTGTCGATCCACGTAGTCCTGAGCTTGATCGCCGCTGGTTCATCCGGCCAAACCCTCGATCAGCTCCTCTCGTTTCTCGGATCCAAAACCAACAACGATCTCAACGCCTTAGCTTCCGAGTTGGTCTCCTTGGTCTTGGCTGATGGAAGCGTCAACGGAGGGCCTCGCTTGTCCTTCGCCAACGGCGTCTGGATTGAAAAATCTCTTCCCATCAAACCCTCTTTTAGCGAGATTGCGCAGAACGTGTACAAGGCCCCAGCAAAGCCAGCTGATTTCCAAACCAAGGTTCGTCCGTCCTTTAGGGTTACTTTGTCTACATCCTAGAACATATCAATTTTTACCCATAGTAATTAATTTGGATTGCGTCGGTTGAATTTCAAATGTGTGTGTGTGTGTGTCTGTGTGCACCGTGTGTCGCTTGCTTGCAATATCATCCTATACTATTGAGGGAAAGCATTTTTTTGGTTTTTGCTTTTTGAAAGATAAAAATTTTAGCTTCACCCTGTGACAGAATTTGCTTAGCGCGCATATGTGAAGCAGTTAAATTGTAGGCCACCGGTATTATTGTATCATTGGTAACTTAAAAGTCTTAAACCATGGACTTCCTTTTTTGTCTTTCAGAGCTTCATAAATGTTTATGATGTTGGATTTGTTCTCACTAAGATTACTTGGCTGTTCGATTGCAAAGGTTTTAATCCGTTCCCCTGAACAACTAGACTCACTGTAACAGTCATTGGGATTTTTTTGGATACGCTTTTGTGCCTAATGCTTTATTGTTTGTTGCCGGTGTTCACTTCCCTTTCTTAAGTTTTTCCTTAGGACCAGCCGACCAGCTAGGCTTCTTTTTACTCCTTTCAATATTTGTCATCTTTTTATTATGTTTAGGAAATGACTTGGAACACACCATCAATTGTACTAAATCGACCGCAATGGAAGAGTTCGATCCATTTAGCTGACCTCAACTAATTTGGGATTGAGGCTATGTTGTTTATGTTTAGGAAATGGCCATTTGGTGAGTGTTTAGTTATATTTGGTGTCACATAAACTAGGAGTCTGAGACTTCATACATTTTTGCTAGAGAAGTAGAGCTTGAAGGCATTCAAACAAAATGTTACCAAGATTTTATCTGTACATTGCCTGAAGTTTGTGTTAAAGAGTTTCTTTTTATGTCCCCATGGCAGTGATTGCATGGCATCGCCTAGGCGTTTTGGGGCAAAACCGTCGAGGCGGTTTACAAATTTAAGTAATTTTTAAAAATTTAAAAGGGGCTATTTACAATTAACTTTGATAATAAGAATACCTACCTAACAACAAAAACTTAACGCAATTGATGTTATATAAGGACCTAAAGACTTATTAGTATTTTTGAAGTATATATTGAATATGAATCACAGTAACTAATAGACAATCAATGTTACTTAAGGACCTATAAATGTATAAATAATTATTCAGGGACCTCTTAATAAATATTATTTTTGCGCCTTTTCAATTCAGTATTTTGGTTTACCATCTTGACCATGCTCTACATTAGCGAATCAAATCTTTGTGATGGTTGTTAGTGGCAAGGTTATTGTAAAAAGTGCCGATGCTTAGAATTTTGTTGAGTTTCTAATTCCAAAAGGGCAAAGTGGAATCATCAAAGAGCATGTCGAAGTTTTCAACTCTTTGTATCTCTTTTTGTTGTCATGATAATGATGATTCTGTTGTTGATGATGATGAAGGCTGTCGAAGTCACTAGTGAAGTCAACTCTTGGGCTGAAAGCGAGACTGGTGGTCTTATCAAAGAGGTTCTTCCTCCTGGGTCAGTTGACAGCTCTACTAGGCTTATCCTAGCAAATGCACTCTACTTCAAAGGATCCTGGGACGAGAAGTTTGAAGCATCAAGTACCAAACAACATGATTTCCACCTTCTTGATGGAAGCTCTGTTCAGGTTCCCTTCATGACCAGTGAGAAAAAGCAATATATCGGCGCCTTTGATGGTTTCAAAGTTCTCGGGCTTCCTTATAAGCAAGGTGAAGATAAAAGGCACTTCTTCATGTATTTCTACTTACCTGATGCCAAGGATGGCCTGCATTCATTGGTAGAGAAGTTAGGTTCTGAGCCTGGATTTCTAGATCATCACCTCCCACGACAAAAACTTGCAGTTGAAGAATTTAGGATCCCTAAGTTCAAGATTACATTTGGATTTGAAAGTTCTAATGTTTTAAAGAGTTTGGGATTGGATTTGCCTTTTTTGGGCGGGGAGGGGTTAACAGAGATGGTGGATTCGCCTGTCGGGAAGCAACTCTATGTTTCGGGCATTTTCCACAAGACGTTCATTGAAATTGACGAGGAAGGCACTGAAGCGGCAGCTGCAACTGCTGGAGTGGTAGCTATGAGATCTTTGCCTGTGACAATGGACTTTGTGGCTGATCACCCTTTCTTGTTCCTGATCAGGGAAGGTAAGACCGGTACGGTGCTTTTCATTGGGCATGTGCTCAATCCTGCTCAGGGTACTTGAATTAGTTAAAACATAGGAGTTTGTTGGTATTGATATTAAACACAATAATAAGTTTAGACCGTTATCAACTTATCATGCATCTTTCTGTAAAAACAAATTAACCAAAGCTTGCGTGCTTTTTAAAATTTGAAGCTGCAAAAGCTTCTATTTGTGATTATGTGACGTTTCTCCATTTTCATGGATGCTATAGTTAATCTAACTTAGGTTCTTTCTCGTTGTAACTAATCAAGTATAGATGATATAGTCGTCAGTTTAAAGATAGAAATCTTTCAAGAGAGCCATTTCAATAAAAAAAACTTACAAAGAAAACACTAGAAGCACAATTGGTACCTCATTATTTCACATGGTTGTTGAAACTGCTTAATATTGTCTGGTCTGAGGGTCCACCCAGACAAGGTCTGGAAAGGTCATATTCTGCTTCTTGCACCACTTTCCGGCTTGATCTTCTTGACTTCTCATGTGACCTCACTTCTACCTCTTCTGAAACCTCTTGTTCTCCTTCTTCAGCTTGATCTTCTCCCTCTTCATCTACCTCTTCTTGATCTTCATTTTCACCTTCATCACCTTCATCTTCTCCATTCGCTTCTTGTTCTTGCGATTCATCTTTTTCTTCTTTAATGGAGTCGAAAAAAGAAGTTTAGGCGGTAGTGACTTGACTTTTGTGAAGTTCTATCTCCTTTCCTACAGTAGCGAAGGCATTTACTGTGGATATCCTATCGTGTACCTCATCGATATCACTTGCATCCGTAACACGTGCTGATTCCTTGGACTTTCTATACGATGTCGTTTGAGGTCTCCTTCCACGACAACCAACGCACAATCCTGTCGTGTTACCTATCTCTTCCCGTGTCACAGGCTTCTTAGAACGAGCCATCCCTGTGTATGAAGAGACACCAACATCAGAATCCAACAAAAATTTAAAAAAATAATGGTTCGATTAGAATCAACCGAACAAATACTATAGTTTCGATGTAAGGGAACTGAACCTATATGTTTTGTTCGGCCTCGCACAAACCGATTGGAACACATTGTTTCGGGGATCATCCACCGAACAAATTACTTAGGTTCGGCTCTGTGAGGTCGAACTAGACAACACATGACGAAATTAACCACTTGATAACAAATTTAAAAATCTAACAATAAAATAACATATGGGAAGAAATTGGCACCTTAAAGTTGATCTGAGTCCTCCTCCAACTCACGAACCGCTGCCACCCCTTTTCCCCTCCAACGCACGAACTGCCACCACTCCCTTCCTCTTCGACGTACGAACCAACAACCACCACAGCAAACAAGAGGATGAGTTTTCATGGAACGATTTCGAGCTTAAATTGCAGATAATGGGGCGAGATTTGGACAACGAAGAAGTGGCTGGGTTGAATGGGGATCGGTTAGGTTGAATGGGGCGAGATTTAGGGGATCAGTTAGGTTGAATATGGCTCTCAATTGATGGATTATGGGGTGCCCTTCTAAATTAGAAAAAGGGTGCTTAGGGAATTAAAATATCACATTGGGGTGCCCAAATAAAATCATAGAGTGTCTTTAGTGTGTGGCTTGCCCTTACACTTTTGTGGGGTGCACATAGCGCTACCCCATATATTTTGCAATTATGTTTGTGTTGGATTAATAATGACACATCTTAATAGTAATATTGTGACGGCCCTAAATTTCACAATCCTAGAATTGGGCGCCGCCCGACCTGGACCCGCGCGAACCCCCGAGCCAATCCCGACGAGTCGCGCGGGGCCAGTGAGCCTATCCTTACCATTCAATCATTTGTTAATCATTTGGAAGTGAAGTCAATTAATTAGCGAGTTATCAAAGTAATAAGCGGAAGCAATTAATCTCAACTAATAAATCAACTTCGAAAGCTCTAAGTTAGGACGAAAACCTAGGGTGTGGGAACCCCGTATATCATATAAAGCAAAGAGAGTATCATCCAAGTCTTAATATCCAAAAAATCTCTCAACCCAATCCCCATGTACAAACAAAACAATATAAGTAACTAATACAACCAAAAATCACCTATGTCAGCAGAGGAGGGCCGCTCAAAGTATATCGCCTAACTGCACGGCCTTTCCTTTGCTAGACTGCGGATCTGCACTCGGTCAAACATAAGAATGACGAGCCTAGGTAAGTAACGTCAAGCAGGAACAACAATAAATACAGTATTTCGAATTAAATAGATGAACAGTCAATTCATGTAGATAGAAAGAAAAGGACAGGGAGAGCAATCGAAATTGAGTGTCCCGGAATACAAGGGAAAGGCACAAGTGGTCCCGACCAATTAAAGTAGTTAAGCCGAGGAAAAAATCTCCTCAAAGGCTAGGAGTCGAGAACAAAATCTCCTCTAAGACCCCTACGCGAGTGCAGAGTCCCCAGCAATCTGGTGGAGAACTCTCATCCCGTACATGTCATTACAACTAATCATGTATCCCAAGCCGTAAACTCCGGTATAATACACCGCGAGCCCAGAATTCTGCAAGGATCACGCTTGACACACTTGCCTTAGGACAACTCAAAAGGAATGGAATATCAAAAAGGGATTGAAACAACATCAATAAATAATTCAAAGCTCAAGAAATAACTGTAGTGTTCCTCGCTGGTTTACTTACCTCGATCCAAGCTAATTCGCGCTAACACGAACTCCGACACGCCCCTTACGATCCCCGTGTGTACAATAATCCTGATGATGCAATTTATATCAATTTCCTTAATTTTCTATGATTTTTTTAAATTTCTAGCTATTTTTGCCAAATCTCACGTTTTCCAAGGCAAAAACCCCGACATAACGTCTCGCAAAAATCCTGAATATTTCACTTTTCGTAGAAATTCTCAAATTTCTCTTTATTTGATGAAAATATAATTTTTTGGAATTTTCTAAAATTTTTCCTATTTTTCTGGAATTTATTTCAATTAAAATTAATTTTAATATATTTAATCAAAATAAATAATTTTTATTAATATAATATATGGGTGGGTCGCGGGTCGAGTTAGACCCGACCTGGCTGGGTCGGGTCAGGACCGGCTTGATCGGGTTTGACCGGCCAAACCCGGTCTACCTGAGTCAAACCCGGTCTGACCCGGTCAAACCGAGTCGACCCTGTCGACTCTGGTCGGGGGTCACCTTGACCCGGCCCGGTTCTCTTTTCTTCTTCGTTGCTTGCTGGAACATTAAGCGTTCCTGCAAGCAACAACAATCTCCTCTTTTTTTTTTTTTTTTTTTTAATTTCTTTAAAACAAAACAACAACAACTCCACAATCCTACCACTATTAAATCCCTTCTTCCCTATCAATCATCACCAACAACATCCCAACAACAACAACAATGAAATGTTTACAACCCCATCAATGCCACCAACAAAATCAATAACAAAATAACTCACCTTTAACTTGTCGCGTCTCCTCAATCTCTCGGCTCCCTCCTTCTTGCTCAATCTTTCGATTATCTCTTTTTCCACTATATTTTTTTTTCTAAATCGATAATGGTGATTGTGGTGACGGTGGTGTGATGAAAATTGGATATTTTGGTCAAATGACCAAAATACCCCTCACCCTTATCCATACCCTTTACAACTTTATTGCCGTTTTGGTCTTTTCACAATTTCCTCTACCAACTTTAATGACTCCAATAGGTGACTCTTGGTTGAATTTTGGTCTTTTGATCTTATCCATTTCAAACACCACTCAAAGCTTTCCTCGGGTATTCTCGCGCCCGACTCATAACACTAACTTTGTTCGTCGCATCACCACAGGCGTACTGACGTAACAAACGGACTTCACAACCTTTTAATTATTATTTATTTAATATTTTTGTCAGTGTTTCTAATTAAATTTGTTCTTCGAACTACCAACGCTCGTACACAACGCCTTTACCCGTTAAAAACTTGAAATTGCACAAATGAAATACAATATAATACAAATACCATACAAAACTAACATACCTTGGCGTCGACGTCCGAGAATTGATGACTGTACCACGGCGTGGGCCCACGTATCACCTATATTAACACGTGGCACAGGTTAAATTTTTAGGGTCGTTACACATATATTATTTAACACATGAATGAGAAATTGAAGCGTACATTACTGTAGTGATTATATATGGGCGATAAATATATATATGTTAGATGTTATATATTTACATTAATAAGTAATCATGCCCATATAAAATTATTATGGCGTCTTATTTGTAGTAGGATGATTGGAAAGGTGTGATGGTTGAAGTAGTGTTGGATTCATAGTATATCAACACACATGCATGGACGAACCAACGTGTTTGTTGCAAATTAAGTGTGTATATGCATACTTACGAAAGGGTGCTTGATATACATGAATCTTGTTTATGTGTGCATGAGTTTTGAAACAATGTCACTGGAATTGTTTCATATGTTTGTGGATGACATGTGTACATGACATCACTAAACATTGAAGAGATCAGAACGTTTCATGAAATGTTATTGGTTAATACATGTACGAGACATGCTTTCAATCGTTGTATGTTTTGTGTATCGACACAATTATATACTATAAATATCCTACTACCCTCCAACGTAAAGGTTAAGTTTTTCTATTTTGTTTTGTTATTAAAAACAAAAGCAGTCCTTTTTTTTCCCTTTTTTTTTTTTTTTTCAAAACACTATTTTTGTTAGAAAGTGAGTACAACAATTTGGTCCACTTGTTCTTACGGTCTGAAGTGCTACAGTTGTAGGTCCGTGATTGTTATATTCTGGGAGGCAAGAGCTACCAACCGCGAACACGTTTGCGGGGCATTATTGTCTTAAGAAGATAGAGTATTTAGACTCTAGTCTCAATTTGCAAGCTTTCAATTTCATCAAGTTCGTAGCGTCTTCGGTGTCAATTCAACAATGAGTTCAACTGGCGACATGGTGGAGCATCCAGACGCCAACAGTTTGCTTGGGCCACGGCTTGATCAAATTATACTAGCAACTCCCATCTATAGAACGATGGAATTGCATGAGGCCCAGGGGGACCAAAGAGTGGACTAAACGGTCAGGATTTAACCCTTGAGTTTGGACATGAATATGTGTGGTTGAATTTTCAAGGCAGGTTGCTTGCTTAATTGCAATATCAGCTCCTTCTGCTATATATTAGTGGGCAATATTGATCATCTCAGTCGAGTTAACCTTTTATATTACTATGTTAGTTAATTTGCAAATAAAATTATTGAATTTGATAGTTTCATAATAGAATAAGTTTATTGTATATTTCGAATGTATAGCATAGTGCCCTATTTATAGAATAGTACAGAACTAAATCAGTGTAGACGTTACATAATCAATGTAGACGTTACATAATCAGTGGAGGTATAACACGATTAATGTAGACGTTACACAATCAATGTAGACGTTACACAATTAATGTAGACGTTACATAATATTAGTTTCCTAACATCCCCCTTAAACTCAAGGTGGTGGCAACGAAACCACTTGAGTTTGCAAACGAATAAGATGAGGATACATAAAATCAGCAACAATTTTGCATGGGGACACCAGATCGCGACGAACAAATGCAAGTGATCACGGACAGAATTGACAAACGGGCCGACAAAACAGAAAGATCTGAAATGGGTACATGAGATGGGCATACATCGCGAGCTGCGCTCGACAACGTACAGTACGCGGATAACAGACGTGATAGACATCGCGAACTGCACTCAAATTAGCAGACAGTGCATGGACGGGACAATAGAATAACTGAACAATGAAGTCGATGGAACGACTATCGGGGTTGCGTCAATGGAATGACTAACGGAACAACATAGTTGGCGGAACGACTAACGGAACAATATAGTCGGCGGAACGACTAACGGAACAACACAGTTGACGGAACGACTAATAGAGCTGAGTCGGCGGAACGACTAACAGAACAACATAGTCGGCGGAACGAATAACAAAGCAGAGTCGGTGGAACGAATAACGGAGTTGAGTCGGTGGAATGACTATCAGAGCATAGTCGGCGGAGCGACTAACGGACAACAAAGTCGACAGAGTCGACGACAAGACAGACGGATGGCAGAGTTGACTGAGTCGAAACAGATCGACACCAGAGTCGACGGTAGGCAGGACAAGAAGTGGGGATCTCGAGATGGACATATGGTTATGCGAGTTGGAAGGCATCAAATTTGTGCGAACATGATAGGCGGATGGGCTGACTGAGCGACGCGGAAGAGGCAAACGGACTGGTACAACTAACAAACATGTGTGAAGACGCATAAGAGAAACAAAAGGAAATCAAAACAATAGCATAATCGAACACAAGAACAAGCATTAAGATGTATCAAGGATTGGTCGTCGACTCAAAAGTCTATCGACCTTGAATTAGAAACCAAGCTCTGATACCATGATAGTTTCAAAATAGAATAAGTTTATTGTATATTTCGAATGTACAGTATAGTGCCCTATTTATAGAATGGTACAAAACTAAATTAGTGTATACGTTACATAATCGATTCAGATGTTACATAATCAGTGGAGGCGTTACATTACATGCAAGGCTTACACAATAACTTTTTTTAACCAATTGAGTGATGGATCCAATGATTTGATATATAAGTACGTTGTTGTTTGGGAGTAAAAGGTCATGAGTTTGAACCTTAGTGGAGGGCCTAGAGGTAAATGTTTCTTTCTTTTGAAGCCGACGATGCTATATTTAATTATTGTAGACCCTGTTTTATTTGGAGCCTACTATTGTAATTAATCCAACATGGAGACGAATGTACTTGTCATTGTTCCTGCAATACAAATCGAGATGGAGATGCCATTGTATAGCAAAGCAACCGACAAGTGTACGTCGGTGCTGTGTTGCGTGTCGGTGCACCTTCTAAATGATAAACTTGTGAAACTTGTGAAAGTAAATGAAATGCTCCACTTCTCAGGTAACGACACTAAAAGAATTGAAAGGCCTATTCCAATCAACAAGGGCTTTGGCTTAAACGGGCTTTGCTCCATTTATAGGCATACTTGGCGCAACCAAGATCCAATAACAACGCGGTCGGTAGCCTTTATTAAAAGAAAGTAACTCAGCTCTGCACACATGATGACTCCACCGATCATCTCAACAGCGAACATGAATGAGATGATAACCCACCAAACCCACCTCTCCCTCCAACTCACAAAGCGCCTACTCTCGGAAGAAGCCCAGGAATCGAACCTCGTCTACTCTCCGCTGTCAATCCAAGTGGTTCTGAGCATGATAGCTGCTGGTTCATCCGGACAAACCCTGGATCAGCTGCTCTCCTTTCTCGGATCCAAAACCAGCAACGATCTCAACGCCTTCGCTTCCGAGTTAGTCTCTTTTGTCTTAGCGGATGGAAGCTTCAGCGGAGGGCCTCTCTTGTCCAACGCCAACGGCCTTTGGTTTGAAAAAACTCTTACCATCAAACCATCTTTTACCGAGCTTATGCACAACGTGTACAAGGCCAAAGCAAAGCCAGCTGATTTCCAAAACAAGGTTCCTTCTCATTAATTCATTCTCTAGCTATATAGATCGATCTGCATATTATGAAAAATTTATGGAATAGCTAGCTCTTATAAATTACAATTACTCGTTTGATTAGGAAATGACCATGCAGGTACGGAGTGAGTGTTTAATTAATGCAAAAAATCTGTTTGGGTTAAAGAACAATGGTTACCAAGATTTTATCCATGCATTGCCAGAAGTTTTTGTGTTAAAGAGTCACTATTTATTTGGCCCTTGGCCCCATGCGGCACGTGTATACTATCTTTAGTATGTAATTGGCTCACATGAGCCATCCATGCATGTGCGCCTAGGAATGTAGGTATAATAAAACAAATCTCATTACATAACACACGGTTTGAGACTACATGAACGACTTCTATGAGCCGACGTGTCTTGCGATGTGACATACCTGTTGTCATTCTAGTTTTTTCCTTTTGCGAATCAAATTAAGCTAATCTTTGTGATAGTTGTTAGTGGCAAGTCTATTAATTGCAAGATCGAAGTGTCAATGCATGCATAGAATAATTTTGATGAGTTTGTAATTAATTCCAAAGTTCACAACGTGAGTTTCTTGTATCCTTTCTGTTGTCATGATAACGATGATGAAGCCTGACGAAGTAAAAAATGAAGTAAACTCTTGGGCTGAAAGAGAGACTCGTGGTCTCATCAAAGAGGTTCTTCCTCCTGGGTCAGTTGACAGCTTTACTAAGCTTATCCTGGCAAATGCACTCTACTTCAAAGGATCCTGGGAGGAAGAGTTTAAAGCATCAAGTACCAAAGAACATGGTTTCCACCTTCTTGATGGAACCTCTGTTCAAGTGCCCTTCATGACCAGCTATAAAAATCAATATGTCAGCGCCTTCGATGGTTTCAAAGTCCTCGGGCTCCCTTATGAGCATGGTGAAGATAAAAGGCAGTTCTTCATGTACATCTACTTGCCAAACACCAAGGATGGACTGCATTCATTGGTAGAGAAGTTAGGTTCTGAGCCTGGATTTCTAGACCACCACCTCCCACAACAAAGAGTCCAAGTTGGAGAAATTAGGATCCCTAAGTTCGAGATTGAATTTGGATTTGAAGGTTCTAACATTCTAAAGAGTTTGGGATTGGATTTGCCTTTTTCCGGCGGGGAGGGCGCCTTTACAGAGATGGTGGATTCGTCGACTTCTGCACTCAGGCTGTCTCTTTTCCACAAGGCGTTCATTAAAGTTGATGAGGAAGGCACTGAAGCAGCTGCTGTGAGTGTTGGAGTGGTAATTCCGAAAAGTGCTATTATTACGACGATTAACTTTGTGGCTGATCATCCTTTCTTGTTCCTAATCAGAGAAGGCATGACCGGTACGGTGCTTTTCATTGGGCATGTGCTCAATCCTGCTCAGAGTACTTGAATTAGCCGGCTCAAACTAATGAGTTTATCGGTACTGATACCAAAAACAATAAGTTTAGGCCGCTATCAACTTTCTCTACTTGTAATAATAGAATTTGAAGCTGCCATATGTACATGTATAGCTTCAACTTGTGGTATTGCGATGTTTCTCCTCCACTTCCACATATGTCGTTGTAATATATAAATAATCGATCTAACTTATTAGCTTCTTGCTCAGACCTATATGTATGTATGTCATTGTGTTGTTTTGAAATCTTTTCATGGATCAAGTCTCTGCTAAAGGGAAATTAAACTATATTTAGACCATCTCCAACCACAAAACTCTATTTTCTCTTCTATTTCATAGTTGTCACATCAAACTCTATTTCTCCTCCAACAACAAACTCTATTTCTACTCCAAAACTCTATTTCTTATATCTATTCTTTTTTGTTATTTATTTTTATTAATTTTAATAAATTGTTTAATCAGCAAAAAATTATGAAAAAATATATACTATTATAGTTTTTTAAGAATAATAAATAGATTTTTTTTCTCAAAAAATAATAAATAAATAAATACACCACGCTAAAATTTGGCGTTCCACTGTTCATCCCCTCTAAAATAGAGGGGAATTTACCGCACCATTGGAGCAAAATGGAACGCTAACTTCCATTAGTTGTATTTATTTAGGAATCTCTCTCTCTCTCTCTCTGTGGATGGAAACTATCTTACTCTCTCTTTGTGGATGGAAACTATCTTAAGTAAGTAAATAAGGTAGTTGTCTATACTAAGGAAAGATATGTAATTATGTTATTACCGACACATTCGTTCGCCGTGCGATACATAAAGATGCAAAGTGTATCACACGGGCTTGAGTGGATCAGTGTCTAAACTTGTGCGTTTTAGCAAGTCCCGAGTATTACCATATATACCTTGTTTTAATACCAAAACGTATCAAAACCAGACTCAAATAATGACATTGTAATTTAGATTTGAACTCAACTTAACTAACCCTAATTGATTCTAAAAAAAAACTAATTGAAGCCCCTGGTTGGTCATATAAATTCCCCTTTGTTTCAACTTGGATTGGGTATTTATATATGTATTATGATAATTAATTAGGTTTGGGACGGGTAGGGGTAAAGAAAATTTTGGAGGTATACCGACCCGTTTACATCTCTAGGAACGTTTGGTGATTCTAATAGAAACAGTGCTGCGTAAAGATGTTTATATATATATATATATATATATATTATAATCGAGTTGGATAGGTACATGTATAAATATCATTAAACATATTGAAATAAAATAAAAAAATAATAATAGCAACTATTTTAAGAAAAATAATAATTGTAAGCTGCACGACACCCTCTTAGTCCTGATGGATTAGTTAGGTTTTAATCGGAAGGGGTTTGGGTGGTTCGAACACCCATGATAATTCAAAAAAAACAAATAAAACTTTTGATCAAGTTGCACGTATTTTTCTTCCTACAACAAAATCAAATTAATTAAATCGTTCTCGATTCGAGTCATCGATGATTACATAATAAGCTTTTTCAACTTTTCTTTCCTCATCAAATTCATTTTTATCCAATGCATTGAAATTTATTCTGGATGCTGACTAGTTTTATTAATGTTTTGACTTGAAGTCAATGAGTACAAGTTGAGACAAGAAACGTGGCATGCATATAAAGGATGTCCGAGTTTCATTAGGCTTCGAATTCCGCCACCGAGGAAGGGGGATTTGCACGAGGGGTATTCTTGGTCAGGGGAGCAATAAATGGAATGAAATAAGGAAACAAAGTTTTTATGAAATATAGTGCAATTAGAAAATATGCATAAATCACTCATATAATTACATTGTGTATAAATTAAAAAGAAATATCTAAATAAGGTAGCATATAATCAAGAGAGTAATTTGTGCATAACATAATTACAAGAGTGATTTGTACATATTTCCTAATTGCACAATATTCCTTAACAATAGTCAAACGAAGGAAAGACGATTGGGGAATGGAATGGAATAAGGAAACAGTGTCAAACAAAGGGAAGATGATGGGGAATGGTATGGAATAAGGTAACAGAGTCAAACGAAGGAAAGACAATCAGGGGAATGGAATAAGGAAACAAACGAAGGAAAGATGATCAGGGAAATGGAATGGAATAAGGAAACATTGTCAAACGAAGGAAAGACGATTGGGGGAATTGAATGGAATAAGGAAACAAAGTCAAACGAAGGAAAAAATGATTGGGGGAATGGAATGGAATGGAATAAGGAAAAGGAAAGATTGCTCTTTATAAGGCGGTCATTCATCAAACAGAGACCTCCCGTGTTCGATTTCAGTACCTTGCATTTTCTTTCTTTCTTTCTTTTATTTCTTCAAAAAAAAAACGATGTTCAAGCTACCCTCCTTTCTCTTTTCATTGTTTTCAATATTCATGGCCGCAATCAACAACACTATTTGGGCGGCGAAGGCAAGAGTGGAGAAGCACTTCATCTTCTCCAAGTTTTCACTATGCTTGAGAAAACAAAAAAAATGTATTGATCAAAAAGAATTTGTCATTACGGATATTGATCGAAAGTCACTAGATGAATCCATCGATGTAAGTACTGCACCAGACACATCTCCAACTCATACAACAAACGTGTCTACAGTGGATGTCGAAACTACAGATGAAAAAGGATTCTCTTCTTTAGAGACAGCTTTGATCACACATAATTATGTTAATGAAGAACTAAATATCGAATCGATGGAGCATGACAACAAAGAAAATCAAAATGTAGCAGCCTCAGAGGACAACGGGTATCCACTATACTTGTAACATGTACGTATTTAGTTACATTCGACCTTCACCACTTAATTTCTTGCTTTTGATTTGAACAGCGAAGAAAGCTATTGTGATGAGTTCTACGAGAACATCCAAGCCCCAATGTTCTTTGATTTCACTCATCCTGAACCACCTCTCCTCGATGAGGATCGGTCCTGGTTCTGCGTTAGCCTTGGTGAGTTTTAATTTGAACTGGAGTCACTTATTTTTGTGATTTCATGGTATGTTTGTGATTTCAGGATGTGATCAACAACATGAAGAAATAAACCCTGATGCTCTCTTTGAAAGTTTTAGGCTCCGAGTAAGTTATCGACTTGTTTTCTCATTTTTTTGAGCTTATTTGACGATTCATTCCTTCGATAACCTTGAATTAATAACAATAAACAGGTCTTAAAAGCTAGGAGGCCAAATTTACTTCTTCCAAAGGCGCAAAGTATTACCAATCCCAAAGCCAATGTACCAATAATTTCAAAGCCTTTTAGATTGAGAACTGATGTAAGAAGAATTCTTAATTGCAATTAATTACTATCATTGATTACGATTTCAACGATAAACTTTTGAGTTTGTTTTTGTTTTTTTTATTATAAGAACGTTGTGAGTGTTGTCTAAGTATAATAAACTTGCCCTAACAGGAAAGAGCAACTCTTAGGGAAGCAAACCTTGAGAAAAATGGAATTGCACTCTTGAAAGAAATTGGGAAATCAGAGACAAGGAACGTGAAAGAGGTACATGTACTACTAGTACACTACAATAACCTGAGGCTTTATATTTCATGCATTTTAGAATTAGACTTGTAACAGTTATGGCTTTTTTTGCATTATTCAAAATTCATAGGTATGTTTATAAATTTATCAAAACATAGCTAGATGATAAATAACATCAAAGCATGATGTTTGATTATGAACAACATCTAACTATTTTCAAATGTGTTGCAGGCGACCAAGGCATACGGTAAAACGATTAAAGGTAGTTGTGCTTCAGCTTTTCATGGAAAGAAGTATAAGAAACTAGTACCAACAATTCCAAAGCCTTTCAGACTAAGAACTGATGTAAGAAGAATTCTTAATTGCAATTAATTACTATCATTGATCACGATTTCCATGATAAACTTTGGAGTTTGTTTTTGTTCTTTTTTTTACTATAAGAATGTTGTGGAGTGCTATATAAGTAAAATAAACGTATGTCATAGTTTGAAGAAATAGCAATTATTATAAGTTAGACTGTCATGCATTTTCTTGTGCATGACAGTCTTTTATGGTCTGCTTTTTTGGTACTTGAAAAAAATTTTCATCTCAGGCACCGCAAAATGTACTTTGTTAGATGATCACTTAATGGCTATCTGCTACCAACAAGATAGACCACTCTGCTAATACATAAAACCATACTAAAAATTTATGTTGGCAGGGAAGTTTTAATTTTACCTTCCTCTGAAACATTGGATTTACGGCAGTACATATGGCTTTAAAAGGACAATGTCCTTGATGAATCCTCTTTTAGAAAGAAAAATATCATGAGTTGGATGTAGTCAATTAAAGGACTTGATTGAAAGACAACGAAGTTTCTTAAAAGATCGATGTGGAAGCTATTTAAGAACAGAAGTGACAATATGTGGCCAAAAAAGGGCTAATTAACACTAATCAAAACTTTTTCATCATAAGCGTAAGATATGTAGAGAAATCTGAATCTTAAGTTTTTTGGTCATATTGAGTGAACTTTCCACTTGCAACTTGCAAGGTCTTTCACATGAAAATACTTTGTTGAAAGATCTTTGGTGGAGCAGGTATTGGAGGCTGCAAGGTTTCTTAGAGTCAGTAAGGCATCTACTTTAAGCATGTCCTCCATACCTTGTTCAGATTCTGAGTGAGATCGAAAATGCAATGTATATGAAAAAAATATTTAAAGTTTGCATTAATGTTTCACATTATTATCCTATGAAACATGGAGATGGGTACTTCAGTTTTAATTTTGTCCTGCTAAGGTTTGTTGTGCATTAGGCTATGTAATCCAAGATTCTTTTATATTTGGCAAATATGTTGACATTGAGTGGAATTGTTTTTTTGTATTAAATTTAGATTTAAGTTTTGATTTAACTTGAACATCATCATATTTTTAACTGAAATAACCTCTGCAGTCTGCATGTTAACATTCATTTGATATTGGGGAATCTGGAAATGTTATTGTAGTTGAAATAATTTAGTGCAGAAAATCATCGTCTGTACTAAGTTCTCTTTCATATACAATTAAATTTTCCATTTGTATATAAATGTGTTTATATGTAAAATTTAGGACCATCCTTAGAAGAGGGACTTTTATTCTGCTGAGAATTCTTAATTGCAATTAAGTACTATCATTGTTATGATTTCCACGATAAACTTATGAGTTTGTTTTTGTTCTTTTTTTATTATAAGAATGTTGTGAGTGTGTTCTAAGTATAATAAACTTGCACCAACAGGAAAGAGCAACTCTTAGGGAAGCAAACCTTGAGAAAAAACATGGAATTGCACCCTTGAAAGAAATTGGGAAATCAGAGACAAAGCATGTGAAAGAGGTACATGTACTCCTAGTACACTACAATAACCTGAGGCTTTATATTTCATAAATTTTAGAATTAGACTTGAAACAGTTATGGCTTTTGTTGCATTATTCAAAATTCATAGGTTCTTGACAATATGTACCACTTCAATGATGCCTATATTTTACCGATTTCAATGAGGTTTAATCTTATTTGCAGCATAGCACAAGAACATATTGCCTAAAGACACCTAAGATAGACGTCGGCACAGTCCAAAAGAAGAAATGTTTAACCTTGGTAGCGAATTCTGCTGCAACCAATGCATCTTTAAGTAGGCCTTCCTGAAGAAGACCTACAACATTTCCCAGAGAGCAAAGCTTGCGCCACTACAAAATTCAGTGTTAATAGCTAAGTAAATCAGTGAAGGATAGCAACAAGACAACAAAGAGTAATGTCACTCTCCAAACTGAAATGATTTTTTACTACTTGTATTTAACTGTATTTAGAATAAGATTTAATTGTTTTGGTTTGTCCTATTAATTGTAAGTTTGATTTGGGTAAGGGTCGGAGCGGATACACAATCCCTTGGAGTTGTACATATTTATTTATATTACTAATAAAATCGAGTACCATCTCCTTTCTTCAAAAAAAGAAAAATATCACGTCATAACGACTCCTGATCATCGCTACAGTCTAATCTACTTGTTTCGCCACATGATCAAATCAAGCTCTGTACAAAAGTTTCAAGCTCGGTGCGTTATCGACTCGTTTTTAAATTTTTCAAGCTTAATTGATGTTTCCTTCCTTTAATGTCCTTGAATTGGTAACAATTAAAGCTTAAAATTGAAAGATTTGACACAAAAATAGTCATAAAGAAAACACAAAAGCAGGAAGCGACACATGCACATGTGGATATACAAATGGAGTTGAAGCCCATCTTGCACAAAACCAATTGGCTTGTGCTAAGATCCAATCTACGTCACTTATATACCACACCAACTCTTATTATATTTTCAATGTGGAATTATATATTCCAACAAATACCATCTCCCATATATGGTGCTTGCTCATCAATCAATAACTAGCCAAAAAAGTGAAAAATAAATAAATAAATAATGAAACATATAGCGATTGCAATAGACTTTATAATAAGACTAACAAATATGACAAAAAAAATAAAAATAAATAACATCACGCCCTACATACAACCACCCATCTACCCAAATCACTCAACTCGGTGGCCGCTTCACTGCTACAAAACCTTAACGCCGCTTTCCATAGCCGACTAAATCCAATGCATGATAATGCTACAATCGCACCAGATATATGTTACACACACCTATTTTCAATCTTGCAATGCACATTAAATAATGTGCTCACACAACTTCAAATTCATCCCATGATTTTGAAACAGGCATGTGACTTTGATTTGGCTAATTTTATGTGAGTTAGTCATGCACCTCTACTCTATAATAAAAGAGAAAATAAGAAAATACTTATAATTTAGATACTAAGCACAACTTCAGGTACGTAATTAGATTTAATATGATGCTTGTCTTTGCTTTGTCCTTACACTATACCCCTTGCGGGCTTTCATTAATAATTCTAGAATAACACCTCTTAACAGCATTACAAGTCTCGCACACCCGTGTTTTGCACCTCGAGATGTGGATAAGCTTGGATCTCGAGATAAACACAGACGGCTGATGTGCATGGGTGTGCAGGTGTTATCCTAGAATTTCTCAAATACCAATACCAACGACGATCTCGACTCCTTTGCTTCCAAGTTGGTCTCATTAATTGTTAGCTAGCGAATGGAAGTGGCAGCGGAGGGCCTCGCTTGGCCTTCGCAAACAGCGTATGGATTGAGAAATCTCTTCCAATCAAGCCATCTTTTAAGGAGGTTGTGCGGAACGTCTACAAAGGTTTAGCAAAGTGAGCTGATTTCCAAAACAAGGTTAGCTAGTTTTTTTTTTTTTTTTGAAAGAGAAATCGAAATTTCATTAATCGTTCATGGCTCAATACAAGATCAAACATAGAATCAAATACATTGATTCGCTAATCCAATTTGTGTAAACAAATTGCTATTAATTTGGCTTTTTTTTTTAAGTGAAACAGTTTAAAAATCAAGGATTGTACTCTACATCGTGAAACTCATGACAATACACAAAAGTACTAGGACCACAAAAGGAATAACGAAACTTCTCAACAAGGAGAAGACAAATCAAAGACTTCCAACTAGGAAAGAAAACTAATTATAAAGTAAAAACTAAAGATAAATCAATCTAGTGCACCGCACAAATCCACACAACACCGTTGATAAAGATGCACCGCAACAAGAATGGACTAATCTCTACAAATATGATTAGATCTGTTGTTTATTGAATGAACAAAGAACAAAATAGATTTGATAGGAACCATCGCCGATCGTTGAGAGGATCGGCGGTGGTGGTTCAAAAACAAAAATTACAAAAGTAAATTTAAAAAAAGAATTTTAGAACAAGGTTAGCTAGTTAGTTACTCTCATGTTTTTCTCTCTGCTTAATTAATTGTTTAATTGCATGAATTAATGATTTTGGTAATTGGGTTTGGTTCAAACTTTGATTTTGCCACATTATAGCCCTTTACCAATTTGATTGAAATTACATTCATTGCACTGTGGGACATAGTCAGTCCCAAGTATAGATATCCATACCACAGAGGGAGAAAGAAAAAGGTTCCACGCCCATTTTCCATCCCCAAAAAATAAGGGAGCTAGGGAGATCCTAAATTCATTTTCCAAGAATGAAAAATGAGGGAATGTTGCGATAGATTGACAACCAACGTAAAACTTTTGTCACTCTTTATAAATGAATCAAACTAATAAGGTAAACTAAGTCGAGCAGGATTAAAGAGTTTAATCTATGTAGCCGACCCGATTGATTTGGGATTTAAGTTGTATTTTTGCTCGTGACTGGTGGAGAATATCAATTTACCTTAGCAAGTCCTTAAGAATTATTTCTATAAGGATTAGGGAACGAGGAGGGCAATTCTAACAACTAATTAGGATTCCGTTGATGAAATGTAGGTCTCTCTTATTTCTCATGAGTGTGCCTATTAGTGTTAGATATGCATAGAAAGTTGTTATCATTACACTTGTATTGACACTAGAGTTTTTTAATATGTGTTGTTGAATTTTAAAGACAGTGCCGCTTGCTTGCAAAGTTGCAATAATATCATTTTCTGCTATTAAGGGACAAGTCACAATATTGATTATCTCAGTCAAGTTAACCTTTTATATTACTACGTCAGTAAGCCAATCAAATTATTGAATTTGTATTAGCAAACATGACAAAGCATATGAAGTTCTGATGAGTGTGTGCTAACTTAAAGTGAGTTTTGCTACACATAGCGGTCTTGTTCGACAAGTTCGAGTCTAAAGTGTGGAGTTTTTTTTAAATTAAAATCCTTGAGCGAGAGTTTTGTTGCACTTAGGCTCTGTTTGGTAATATTAGCCGATAGTCTTGTTGATAGTTGATAATCTATCTGAAAATTGATAAGCTAGATGATAGCTAATTATCTAGTGGCTAGTAGAGGATAGCTGATTAATTGAAATTGTTTGGAAAAACTAATTGATCACGTGGTTGATAAATATGAAATGACACGAAAGGATGTGTTACATACTAATTATACTAATTAATAGAAATGTGGTATACTTTGATGTATGTAAGAAAAAAGTATATATATGTAATATTCATAACATGCATGTATTAATAATATGTACTTTTTTTGTAAAAGCGTTAGTGATAATTACTACTTATACATTATTGATAATTTTTTGACAAATAAATATATTGGACATATGACAATTTTTTAGAAGAATATTGGGCATATATAATGTACACTAGTATAATAATATCATGGGGGCGGCTATGTGCACCCTATAAAACACTAAGGGCAAACCAATAGATCTCAAATTAATTACAGTTGGAGCAAAACACTAAGAATGACTTGCCCTTAGTGTTTTGTATGGTGCACAAAGTCGGATCCTATTATCATTACACATAAAGGTACACTGTACACTCATGAAGCCAAACGCAAATCATTTTTGGGGACAAACTCATCACGTGAGAATTCCTCTATGTTGCCGTTTAATTTATGAGGGTAAAATTGGAAAACAAAAAGCAATATAACGTTTTTAAATAATATGCTAACTCTAATAGCGTTTCAATTTTTACCTTATCATCTAGCTTATTTAAAAAATAATCTACAAATAAAATTCAACTTAACATGTCTACGTAGCGTATAATCTAGATTAACAGCTTGTTGATAAGCTAGTTTGTATGTGTCAAATAGAGCCTTAGTGACCTTTTTTAGTGATTGTGGTCTTGTTTAGCTCGATTGAGACCGAAGTAGTTGGAACTCATTGAGCTACGGATAATGTTTCAACCTAAACAAAAGAACTTACTATTAACAAGTTAAAATCAGAGGAGAAGAGTGAAGATGGTGACATGTCTATGTTTGAATCGGGGTTTTGTTTGACCTTGCAATGCAAGTTAACGTGCCTTTTTTTTTTTTTTTTTTTTGGTAGGAAGGTAACGTGCCTTTTGTTTATGTCGGTGCCGTTCTTTTTATTTCAAATTTTGGTTATAAACAAGAAGTAAATACACTTCTTCAGATATTTTTCTTTCTTTTCTTAAAAAATACTGTAAACACGAACAGAGATATCTCATGGACTGCACATGCACCGGCACGCGCGAGGGTTTTGTAACGGTTCTTCACATCCTTCCTCAAATCCCAAATCATTATGCGTTGATCACCAGCATATACTTTTTTTATTTAGTATTACAAAA
The DNA here is from genome assembly GCA_039657345.1 of Stephania japonica. Classification (NCBI taxonomy): domain Eukaryota; kingdom Viridiplantae; phylum Streptophyta; class Magnoliopsida; order Ranunculales; family Menispermaceae; genus Stephania; species Stephania japonica. The sequence goes on along the minus strand of CM077559.1, from coordinate 6,072,452 downwards.
ATAAAATAGATGGAAGAGAAAAAGGAAAAACTTCCATTTTCTTCAATTATATTTGGTATATATATAACTACATACTAGGTAAAATATAACTACAAATAAGGAAAAGAAAATCTTGACTAACCACATCAATCCTAACTAAGTAATTAAAATTAATTCTAACTAAAATATATGAGTGGAAGATTTACATGTGATATTTGATATTATCTAATACCCTCCTAGAGCATACAAAATTTGAAATAAAACATCTTCAATCAAAATAAAAGAGCCACCTATGAACATGGTAACTTGAGATGATTACATCCTCAAATCGAACTGGCAACTAGCCAACGAGGACGGGCATATTAGCCAACTCAAATTCAACAACTGGGACAGGCATACTAGTCAACTCAAATTCGACGGGGCATTGGCCAACTTAAGACTTGAGAGCAATGGATCGTGAACACTTGATGATAGCTTAATTGGGAGATAACTTGAATTGAGATCTTGAACACCTACTTTTTTATTTCTCTGATACCATATTACAAAAATAAAATAGATGGAAGAGAGGAACGAAAAACTTCTATTTTTTTCAATTATATTTGGTACATAAGGCGCATATATATATATATATATATATATATATATATATATATATATATATAACTACATACTATGTAGATGATAACTACAAATAAAGAAAAGAAAATCTTGACTAACTGAATCAATCTTAATTAAATAATTAAAATTAATCATAGCTAAAATATATGAGTGCATAATTTACATGTGATATTTGATATTATCTAATATTTAGTAGTCAAAAAGTGCTTATAACCTAAATTTTCTTACAGTGCTAAAATTAATGAGTTTCTTTGCTTGACATTTAGACAATTTCCTCTAATTAGAAAAACAAGCTGGCAGCGATGCTCGATTCGATGCCAATTTCTTTTTATTAGCAAAGACCAAATTCGGTCTAGTTTAAATCTGTAACTGCATGATATCCTGCTATAGCAATATGAAAATTTGATTGGGAATATGTGCTCAAATCTTAAAATTAACTTCACACTGAAAAACTTCTTAAGCCATGTGATATGCACATGCATTATTCTCTCAAAATGTTTGGTTGAAAACTACACTTCACTCTTTGTCCATCTCCCTAAGAATATTATTAATCAGTGAATCTCGAAATTGGCCCTGTGATGAGTCTAGAATAAGATCAATTGATTTTTGGGAGTCTAGCTCTACAATGATACCAATTTAACGTTTAGATAATATATGTATATCGAGTTGTTTAAACTAAAACAAAAAAAAAACAAAAAAAGTTGGTAGACATAGAATGCAAAATATAAAGGGTAAAGAAAAATGTCTAAATGTCTTTTATCATCAGTAAATGTGGTTCCATATAGGGTATTTGGCTAACAATTAATGAAGCATACAAGATGACCAAATTAAATAAATTAGTCTTATATAGAAGCTGGCTTAATTAAGATAATTTGTGATGTGTTAGTTGAAACTTATTTAATTAAAGGGTCATGAGAATATCTCAATCTTTTTTTAGGTAAATAAAAAATAAAAAAATTTGCAAAAATATAGGGGCCAACTTCTTCCCCGCACAACTTTTGAATTCTTTTATGAATTCAAGTCCTACAGCACGTAAAACAAAAACCAGCACATCTTATTAATCTTAATCCTACTCTCTAATCACACGCATTTTGTTCTTTCCCTACGTACGGTTCCATTTTGTGTGAACATTATGAGCATACATATGAGATGAGTTGATGCTATTGATAAAGATCATAAAAAGTCGAAGGTACTGGAATTGATATATATGGCGACTTTTATGTCGCTTTAGCATCTCTTATTCTAAAAGCATCATCGATCGATCCTTATCTTTAGTGACTAATACTTCCATTTCCCTCACCCACTTGATGGGGTGGCAGGATTTGAAATTAAAAGTGCCATTTATTGTTTTCTTTGGGAAATACTTAGCTCAAAAGTTTTCAAGATTTCCCGTTTCCTATCAAAAAAAAAAAAAAAACACACAAAACAAAAGTTTTCAAGATTTCTTCCTCAAATCCACTTATATTCACTTAATTATAAATTTATCTTCCATTTATATCCACCTCACTTTACATAAATTTACGAGTAATTTTCAAGTATAAAGACTCAATGAGTCAACAGTGGTGGGTGCCCATAAAGATTAAAGAGTCGCTCCATGTATAAAAAAACATGGCATACATTAATTTACATATTAGAACAAAAAAAAAAGCTAAACAAAAATCAAATCGGATGGCTGGAAATTATTTTGTATGAAAAATCATGAAAGGGGCTGATTTGGCAGTTCCTCTCTTCGAGCCTACTAAACTCACTTAATTAAGTTATATGGATTCGGTGTAACTCGCTTAAATTATATGAATCTATTACAACCGATTATATTTGCAAAAAATGCAAGTTTATAACTGGCATAAATCTAATTGCTTCCTCAATAAAAAAAAGAAAAAAAAAAGACGAAAAAAATGACAATATCATGTTTTCAAAATAAAAAATGAAGCCTTCATGGATCTCAATGTCCGGAGACGCGCTTTGGCCATGCCCATCCCTCTCGTTACCTGACAAAAACCTTAAAACGCAATCCTAAAAAGGCACCTATTCCGTGCTCAACGTAGTAACGCCTCTATCCAGCTCCCAGCACCTTAACAATACGTGGCACACTTCTGACTCATCGTGACTCAATATCATCACAAATCCAACGGCGAGAAAGCCAGTCCAGTTGTCTGATGAGAGATGATGGTCAAATGGCAAAGCAGGAGTTGATTGCTGTAAGTATATTAAATCATTGATTGCTGAAAGTATATTTATTAGTATTTATTGATTACAAACCAAGCAGAGGTTTTATAATTACAGTTTCAGAAACTGAAAGCTGAGAAGCAAACCAACTCAAGAAGAGAAGGAAAAGTAATGGGGGAGACACACAACCACAACCACAACCACAGCCATCAGCACCATGGGCCGCCGCCGGTGGTGGTAGCGGCGCCGCCCACTTCTTTGCCGGGGCACGTGGGGGGTCCGGTGTACCCTCCGGCGGAGCAGCTCCACCAGATCCACTTCTGCATCCACTCCAATCCTCGTTGGCGTCAGTCCTCTCTCTCTCTCTCTCTCTCTCTCTCTTCTCCTTCTTTATCAAATCTCTGGTTTGTTTTGGAAAAAAAAAAAAGAGATCTTTTTTTTGTTTTGCCTTTTTTGGGTTGGAATCTCTGGATTTCTGGATATACTGAGCTTCTTTTGAGCTTTGGCGATATGGGTTTTTCTTTTTTTCTTGTTTTTTGGGTACCCAGATTGGGATTTGATTTTCTCTGCTTGTTTTGGGTTTTGGTGGACAAGATTTGAGTCACACAGAGTGAGAGATGGTACTTGAAATCTGGGTTTTTGCTTATTGAATTTGAATCAGCTGTTGTTCTTTGATTCCTTGCTTTTGAACTTTTTTGATTGTCTATGTGATTGGTATATGCAAAGGAGATTCATTTTTCTATAGTTGTTATTTGTTAATGACAGCTCTTGATTTTTTTTACTGTTGAGTTTTACAGCGGAGGCGGTTTTACTTGCTTTTCAGCACTACATAGTGATGTTAGGAACTACAGTGTTGATTGCCAGCATTATTGTTCCTCAGATGGGTGGAAACCATGTAATTTCCTGACACTTCTTTGTTCTTGCCTGATTAATAGATGGTTTGATTTTACTTGATATGTTGTGTAGTGAAAGTTTGATTTTTTAACGGTTAATGTGGATCAGAATGACAAGGCCCGTGTGATTCAGACATTGGTGTTCATGGGGGGAATCAACACCCTCCTCCAAACGCTTATGGGAGCTCGGCTTCCCACCGTGATGGGCCCCTCCTTCGCTTTCTTCATTCCCGTGATGTCGATCGTCAGGGATTTTGGTGACAGCGCTTTCGAATCCGAGCACGATGTATGTTGATTTCCAATTCCTCATTTTCATTACATCAACGAGTTTATGATCTAATGTGTTTATGGTATAAATTCATGCATTGTTTGCTAAATCATTGTACTTGATTAGAAGTTTATTAACAAAACCCGCGACTCGAATTCCACGAATTTCATCATGGCTAGTCAAGAATTACCCTACATAGGTTCACCTGAACAAGCAATATATGGCTGAAGTTGTAAAAAACTTATTAAATTCTCACGGCCGCGCCGCACATGCGCTACTCTTTAGAGGTTCGTAAATATGCTTAGGCCTCTTTTTATAGGCTCTAGGTCCACAAACGGGTCTAGACTCCACCGCTAACCCAATCAGGTCTTTCAAATACGAGCCCAGGATCGTTCCGCTCTGATATCATGTAGAAATCTATGAGCCTGGAGGGTGTTGGGCCACATATGCTGGGTATACAAGTGGGATTGGAGCCCATCTTTGCACAAAACCAATTGGCTTGTGCTAAGATCCAATCTACACCACTTATATACCACACCAACTCTTATTATATATTCAATGCGGGATTATATATTCCAACAAAACTAGAGTAGCTTGTCTGATGATACAAAAGAAATGGAATCCTTGTGCCATGGAGGGAATTTGCGCATTTGCTAGCTTCTTGATATTGATGAGGCATTCATGCTGCATACCTTACTAGATGCAAGTCAATATTGATGCATTTTCAGGGTGCTTGCAGAGATTTGTCCACACTATAAGAGCTATTCAGGGTGCCCTGATAGTCTCCTCCTTCTTTAATATCATCTTTGGATATAGCAGAGGTTGGGGCCATTGCGCAAGGTAAATTTTGGTTGTACTCTTTATGCTTATTTCATTGGAAAAAATAACGAACGGTTGGCGACTTTATGTTTCTTTGTTAATAACGATCGGTTGTGCTCCAGGTTCATCAGTCCTGTAGTTGTTGTGCCCGTGGTTTGTGTGGTTGGCTTAGGACTGTTTCAAAGGGGCTTCCCAAGGGTATCAATTCATCTTTATGTGATTTCATTTCAAGTGCTTTCTCTTGTGTAATCATGAGCACATATTTACGGGAATTACTTCCTCCGTTCCAGGTTGCTCAGTGCGTCGAGCTTGGCCTACCCATGCTTATTCTGCTGGTTGTTTGCCAACAAGTAATGTCACTTTCTCATTTTCCTTCACCATATTTTCACTGTAGTTCTACTTGTTCTCCCTACTTTCCGAGTTCTTTGTTATTCTTTTGAACTAAAAATAATGAGAAAAATTAATTGCTAGATTTTTTTTTCTTTTTATAAATTGCAGTATTTGAGGCGCCTTCACAAGTTGGCGCACACATTGTTTGAGAGATATGGCTTGCTTTTGTGCACTGCGATTATCTGGGCTTTTGCTGCTATTCTCACTGTAGCCGGTGCATACAACAGTGCTCGTGAACAGACTAAAATAAGCTGTCGTACGGATCGATCCTATCTCATCTCCTCTGCTCCATGGTATCTTGCGATTACTTGCTTCTCGTTCCCTTGGTTTCTCTTTATCTTGATTAATAAGAAATATAAGCGGTATTGTGATTCATCGTCTCTTTTTTTATTACATTGGATTAGGATTAAAATCCCATACCCTTTCCAATGGGGTCCCCCTATCTTTAGGGCAAGCCATGTGTTCGGCATGATGGGAGCAGCGTTTGTTTCATCAGCCGAGGTTTGAGACAATTTCCTGTGCACCTCTTTTCGTACAGTTAATTTAAGGAGCGCCATTGCCAATTACTTACTGTTTTTTGCTTAATTGTAACGTCATTCAGTCAACTGGGACATATTTTGCCGCTGCACGGCTTTCAGGTGCGACGCCCCCTCCAACTCATGTGCTAAGTCGAAGCATTGGTTTACAGGTCTGTATTTGGATTAACTGCTTCTCGACTTTTCTGATTGTTGTTTTAGGGTCTTTTTTAAACATGTGGCAGCCTTTGCATTGTGAAAACTTTGAGTTCTTTATGTTGATGTGAATCAAATGAATGTTTCTCATGATTGCAAACTGTGCCATGCAATCCTGTCAATTAGGTACTCTTTTCTCATAGTTGTAGTTATTAAACCTGAATCATCGGATTTCTATGGGATTGACTGCAGGGAATTAGCATGCTACTTGATGGACTATTCGGTGCTGCCGTTGGGACTACTGCTTCAGTGTAAGGCTTATCTGCTCCAAACCTCCGATTTCATATTTATGGACTTAGTTAATCTTCTTAGACGCACCACTTAGATTGCTTGTTTTCATGCATTAGGATGAAGGACGTACTATTCATTCTAACAAAAATCACTATTCTTGCAGAGAAAACGTCGGTCTTCTTGGATTGACACATGTTGGGAGTCGTAGGGTGGTCCAGATATCCACTGCTTTCATGATATTCTTTTCTATTTTCGGTTCGTTTCTTTCAACTAGTATCCTAGTAGAAGCAAATTAGTCTAAAAGATTCGTGGTTCTAGTCATTGTTATTTACCAAGGATTTCGTCATGTTCCTTGTAGGGAAATTCGGGGCCTTCTTTGCATCAATTCCATTGCCAATCTTTGCTGCTATATATTGCGTTCTCTTCGGGATCGTCGGTGAGTTCAAGTCCTATCAAATAATGATCCACCATCAACTAGACTGGAACATCAAATAGTACTTCATTTGGTTTGTTTTCCCATGAAATGCATACATTCTCATTCTTTCTGACGCTTTTGTTACAGCTGCAATCGGCATTTCATTTATCCAGTTCACAAACAATAACTCAATGAGGAACATCTACATCTTGGGCCTCTCTTTGTTCCTTGGAATATCAATACCTCAGTATTTCACCCAGTTCTATGATGCAAACGGTCATGGTCCAATTAAAACCTCCGGCGGATGGGTAGGTCATCCTTTCCGAACTTCATTGCAACTGGCAATCTGACGTTTCGGTTAAATGACTGAACTAAATCTGATTGTGGTTTTGCAGTTCAACGACATATTCAACACCATATTCTCATCACCTCCCACTGTGGCATTGCTGGTGGGCGCTCTCCTGGACAACACCCTTGATGCCAAACACACCGGCAACGACCGAGGGATGCCCTGGTGGCTTCCATTCCAAAGAAGAAAAGGGGACATGAGGAATGATGAATTTTACTGTTACCCTTTGAGGATACATGAGTTTTTACCATCCAGATATCTCCATTAGCTGATAACTTAATTAATTAGTTACTGTCCCTTGTACATTGCAATGCAACTTTTTTCATATATATTCACATCAAACTTTTTGTTACTTACTTTGGTAGGAAAGGTTAAATTTAGTAGTTGAAGACAGTGAAATTCAATGGGGTCTATTTTTGTGCAAAACAGATTGCAGTTTTGGTTACTTTACATTGTAAAATTTACAGGCCCAGAAGAATCATTGAATTGAACCACCCAGAACTTTATAAGCTCTTGTCAATTTGTTTGGCCGATTTGGTGGATTGTATTCAGTGTGTTTGCTGGGCATACAGGACGAGATGGTGATTAAGACTGAAGTGGGGGTCCTTTTCGAATCATTTCTGAAACTGTGTATGGATTGACATGCAATGTGGATTCTTATCCGATTGTCTCGTGTGGAGAAGAGAAAATGCATCATATTCAAGCCTGAGTGAGAACTGATTAGATTGTGAGCCAATTGAGAAGATTAGGTTGAGTTAATGGACTCACTCAAATATAGTAGTCTCACTGTTAGTCTGCTCCTAAATAGCTTATGGAATTGAATTTGTCATCCAAACTTTAAATATATTAATTTCTCCTAGTTTATGGGCTCTCACGAGAATAGTCGAACTTAAGAAAAGAGAGTGAGCAAAAGAAAACGGCCTGAACACCTACAATTTTCAAAAGGAAAATGTTAGTGTCTCAGCGGGCCACATAGCTGAGTCAGTTGCCATAGGGCCTAATAAATTTTTTTTTTTTTTAATTTGTTGTTAGCTTTTTCTTTTTCTTTTTCTTTTCTTATGTTTTGGTTGGCTCTTAGGTACAACCAACAGAGTCAGCTCAATCAACCAATTGTCAGTGTTGAGTCAATTGTATATCTTGTCCTTGTTCTGGCACACTAGCATTCTCCTTTTTAAAAAAGTAGAAGCCTCACTCTCACCTTAAGTTTAGGGACCTTTTAGTAAATTTTTTATGGAGAAGATAATCTGACACACTTTGGACGCACACTTTTGTTTTTAATCATTTATGACTTTTTTTGTCTCCCCAGGCGTGAGCCTCACATCTGACAAAACACTATAAATGGCTAAAAAATAAACTGTATGTTGCAAGTGTGCACCTAAAGTGTGGTAGATTATCATTTTATAAGGACTCCTTATTGATGCATTGATATGTGTGTATTGATGTATATAAATTTGATGTGCAAGGTATTCAAATGAGTGTATGTCAAATCGACATGCTAATTGCATCAATGAGAAGTCTTAATTCTTAGGCCTTGTTTGGATGGAGGTGAAGTAATAACCCTTTTATTACCCACTCTCTTTTTTATTTGAAGGTTATTTATGTTAATTCATATGTTTTACTCCCTCCGATCAATAAGATAAGTCGTTCTAACAAAAGCTCCTTGTTTAAAATTGTAAGTCGTTTTCATAATTCAAGAGTGTATTTATTATTTTTTATTCATTTTACCTTTATGTAATCCAAATTCTTCAAATCTTCCATTCATTTAATGTCAAAAGTTATATAAGTAAATTGTACTTGTAATTAAGACTATTAATTCTTATGTCTTTACTTTAAATGATTTATATTTTTAACCAGAGAGAGTATTGTTTAAAAATTTATAATTTCTTTATAAATTTAAAGTTCAATCAAATATAAAAATATTAACAAACTAAGTTAACAAAAATAAATAAAAGGAAGCCTTGAGATAGTACGATTTACAAGTAACACTGAGTCAACGCAACTGGAGCATTGGTCATATACGGTCGTAGACTCACTTTCCACAATCCCGCCACGTGTCCTCCTTGATTCCACGTTTCGGACAGACACCACCACGTGTAACTGAGATCAACCTCCTCATGCCACGTCACTCATCGTATCTGTTTTGATCTCTCCACCTAGAACAAAAAAAAAAACAACAAAAACAAAGCATTTTTGAGATTTTGATTCCCAACCTCTCTCAATTCCTCAATTTCCAACTTTCACAACAATGTCTACAGAAACAGAGCACGCAAATCCCAACACAGGTAATACGATGAAAGATATAATTCTATGGAGGAACAAAAAGCAGAGCTTTTCAGCTTTCCTGGTCGCAACCGCGACATGGGTAGTCCTCGAAGTCTACCAATTCAATTTCCTCACCATAGCTTCATGGGCAGCCATGGCAGTCGTGTCTCTGTTCTTCATTTGGGGAAACCTCTGCAGACTCTTCGGCAAGTAAGTAAATTCATTATTAATTGTCCACTACTGAAACCATGAACACCTAAAAATTGAAACTTGATTTGATGAATTTCAGGGAGCGGCCGAGCCTCTCTGAATTCGAAATCCCAGATCAATCAGCACAGAGAGCAGCTATCAGTGTGAAGATATGGGTGGAAACTGGGGTGCGGTGGCTGTTTCGAGTGGGTGCGGAGAGCGAGTGGTATGAGTTCGCAGGGGTGATAGGGGCTCTTTGGGTGCTCTCTATTTTGGGTGGTTGGTTTGATTTCGTAACAATTCTCTACGCAAGTAAGTCATTTTTTATTTTCGAACCGCCTCAGTGCCTCCTGATTAAACTTGACTAATCCTGAATAAATAGTGTAGTTGTTGCAAATTGAACCTCGCGCCTTAGTCAAAGTACTAAGAGCACTCTTCTAAACACTCCTAGGTTGTTTTTTGTTTTTTTTTTTTTTTTTCAAACTTAATATAATTGGGGGCTATGGGTCATGAGTTGTTGAATAATGTGTGTGTGTGTGTGTTTTGGGTGCAGGTGTGGTGGGGGGACTGAGTGTACCATGGGTGTACGTGAAGTATGAAGAGAGGATAAAGAGGTGGAGAGATGAGATAAGGATGGGAGGGAACAGAGTCGTTGAGAAGTTTAATGAGAGAGTTGTGAGGAAGGTGAAGGACAAGGTGGTTGGTGGTGGTACTGCTGCTATTGTTGTTGAGAAAAAGGAAGACAAGGAGGACAAGAAAGAGTAGAGGTTCTCTTTCTCATGAGATGGAATGTACAGTGCTTGTATCTACTTTTCTTTTTTTATTTTGTACAAAAAAAACATGTACCGGGTCCATGTATTAAAGAATGTAATAAGTAATGTTTATTCAATTAATATAACAAACACACTAATTCAATTAAACACTGGAGTATTTTTTTTTTTTTTGGGTATGGTAAATACTATTTTTCTACTTCGGTCTAAAAAAAAAAGGGAAAAAAACGCCGTTGCCGGGGATCGAACCCGGGTCACCCGCGTGACAGGCGGGAATACTCACCACTATACTACAACGACTTGTTGCTTGTTGCTTATGAAATCTCTAATTATCTATTTTTCTTATCTAATAGTTGATACATTCATTCCCCGTCATAGGGATAGGTCTCATCCCTACATGAAATGAAATCAAAAGATATGGTAGTCCTACAGTGGTAGTGACGATGTAATGACTTGTATTAGCACATGGGCATCATAGGAAAAGTAACGATGAGAACATTAAACACCGCCAACATCAATAAAGCCTTAATTTCAAATGAAAAATAAAATGACTCACTTTCAACCCACACATACATTGAAAGCATATCTTTATCTTTAGTCATTTAGCCATCTATTGTTCTTTCTTGTCTCCTCAGACATGACCCCCACATCTAACAAAATACCATAAACAACTAAAAGATAAGCCTCTGCACCCAAAGTATGCATTAAGAGTGTGTTAGATTATCATTTTCCATCCAAATTAGTTGAAGTTACCTAGAGGAATCGAACTATTTTATTGGGCTCGGGTTTAGTGCAATATAAGAACATTAAACGCTCACAAAAACACTAAAACTGAGTTTAATAGACAAAACCACTAAACAAGGTTCACAGGTTCACAGTACACAGATTACAGTTTACACAAGTACAGAGACGCACCTTACATGAAATAAACGTTTAGATACTGTTGGGGTTCACAGGTACAGGTACACAGGATCACATGAAATAAACGCACTAAACAAGATTCACAGGTACAGCGACGCACCTTACACAAGTACACTGATTCCCTCTTCAACAAGGGGAGAAATGACTCAACGCAATGCCGCAAAGGCAAATGAAGTATATATGATTCCACAAGGAATGTACAACCTGAAAGCGCTTTCCGAATAACTGGCCCAACTCCTGAGCTGAAGGAGGTGTTACTTAAAATCAGTAGCATAGCATAATCAACTATGTAGACAGCAACAAACTTCCCAAGATGATTTGCTTTTCTTCGTGTACTTAAATACCGCAAGGCATAGTTTGAGAGTATGAATCTGTTGACTGTTAATCTTCTTGCATCGCAATGACTATCTCACCACTGCTGTCAACTTCAAGATCGTCACTTTCCAAGTCGAAGTCCAAGTCGAAGTCGTCATCGTCGTCTTCCATGTCTGAGAAACCAGGAAGAAGTGAATCTAGGCTGTGAGTACCTGCAGCAGGTATAGTGGCCTCTGCTATTATCTGCATGATTAGTCCAGTGGTCTGCATGGGTTGATCCGGCTCTTGAAATTGTGTGCTCAGCGAATTCTTATCCATGAGATCGGCTGGGAGGTTTTTGAGAAACCACCCGTGTTTTTGAATTTCCGGAATTGTAATTCTCTGTTAATGAAACATTCAAAGGTGTCAACCAGGAATCTTGGTTTCAAACTTACAAAAGAAAATCGATTGACAAATTCACCACAGGTTGGTTGAATAAAGAGGGCACAAAAAGCATTTTAATGATCACATGTTCAATTGAAATGACATCAGCAGTATAGATTAATTCAAATTTGAGGATCAAGATCTTGTGTTACACATCGGCTCTATTTGGCAAGCACGCAGTAGCTTATATCAGCTAGATTATAAGCTAATTTAAAAAATAAGTTGTGTTTGGTTAAAAACTTACTAAAATAAGCTAGATTTCAAACACTAGTTGAGGTAGCGTCTATATTTTAAAACGACAGATTACATTCATTTCTCAATGTTACACCCCATAGAATAATATTCACAGAATAGATTTTAGATTTCGGTTTCATTTAAGTTAACAATTGTGGGTTGATTGCTTTAATTAAAAGGGCTATCAAACATGCATGATAAGAAATCTATATTTTCACATAAAATATTAGTTAAAAATATGTAATATAGCCCACCAAAAAAATGTGTAATATATGTAATAAATATTAATTATATGTATTTTTTATATAATGTAAATAAGAAAGCTTTAAGAATTATGTATTTAAAATATTATTTGTAGTTGATTAATATTATGTAAAATACTTTTCTTTAATAATTAATAAGAAAATATGTGTCTGTATATGTTATGTATTTGATTAATATAATGGATGTCCTCTTACATCATTTTGCATTTATAGCTACTTAATCAGCTAGTTTTTCCAAACGATTTTAATTAATTAGTTAGATTATCAGCTATCAGCTAGATTATCAGCTAGTATTACCAAACAGAGCCATCATCAGGAATTGGTAGACAATAAGTGGTTTGCACAAAATTAAGCACAACTAACCGGCCTCGCTTTACATTAAGAAGGGAAAAACAGCAATGCTAACCTTTCGATCCTCTAAATTCTACTTTTTGTTAGCCATTTTGGATAATTCAGGAAACAGAAATTTGAGCAGTTGCAAGTAATAATCAAATGAAGACAAACATGCCATAATAAGCTAGATAGAAGAAAAGCACTTCAGTCTAATTGGTTAAAATATCCTAACCTTTTACAACTTTTGTTATTATATCCTAACCTTTTTGAATTTGTTATTATATCCTCACCTTTCTAGATTGACAAATTTGTATCCTAAGTCACTTTTTAACTTCAAATTTGATGAGGTGTCACATAAATAATGGCTTAAAAAGGCACCTCATCACTTGTAACCACTAAAATAATTGTTAAATTTATCATTTAAGATTATTACTTAAGTGCAATCTTATCAAATTTAGAGTTAAAATGTGACTTGGGATACAAATTTATCAATTTAGAAAGGTGGGGATATAATAACAAACTTAAAAAGGTTAGGAAATAATAACAAAAGTTGTAAAAGGTTAGGATAGTTTAACCAATTTGGTAGACGTAATTCGGTAACCGTTTCCCACCCCCAAGCAATTACTGCATCTGTTGCATAATACTAATGGCCAGGAAGCTAAGGAGGGAGAGGAAAATGAACCAGTTTCCATGAACAAATCACAACCCAGAGCAAGTAAGCATTAGAGAATAGACGGTTGTGTGTGTGAGAGAGAATTCTAACCACTTTCCAATCGGGATGTTTGGTGCAGGGGTCTGAATTCACCCACATTAATAAAAAACAAACAATACTAACCACTGAAGGATCAGCCACAAAGATCCTTGAGATCAGGTCCCGGCACTCGGAAGAAATTTCGATATTGTCTGGGATTGAATACTGGACATTTACAATTCTCTGCAAGGAATAAAGAAAAGTTTCAAATAAAACATCTACATGACCAATCAATCGTTACAACAATTCAATTGAAGCACCAACCTCCACTGTCTTCACAACGTTTTTGGGTTCCAAGGGATCCTCAAAAGGGTATGCTCCCACCAGCATAACGAACAGAGTTACCCCGCATGACCACACATCTGCAATCTGAATTCCAATGGTAATTAAAGCAGCAAAGTCTTTACCTTTCTTCCTTTCTATAAGCACATAAAGCAACACAAATATTAACAAAACAAATGTGGCTGCACACATGCATTTGTATTTGAAATCAAAAGGAAAGTCCCTTCCATATTAAAAGTATAACAGATTAACAACTTACTTTTGACGTAGGGGAATAAGAAATAACTTGCCAACTTGGGCATCATATTTGGGAAATTAAAACAAGTATGCCCTATAACCAATAGATGTTTCATACGAGCAAGCACACTGAGTAAACTTGTACCAAATGCACGTGTAAGATGAACTGCGCGCCGCCATGTGTCACATAGCAGTTAACAAGAAGGGACAGACAGTGAGCAAATTGGTTAAAACCAAGGAAGGAAGAAAAATAAGGTAATGGGCTACAGACTCCCGTTAGGGAAATATCTTGGAAAGGGACAACATAACTACCTAGCATATGCATTAAACAGAGGTTACTTCTGAACTTGAGTCCATGACCTCCGTCGACGCAGGACACATCAAGCAACCTCAATTGTTTCGGCTGCAATTTCTCCTCAGAAATGATGGTGATGACAGTGATGTTAAAGGCCATGGCTCTTAGGATGCATAAAGCCATAAAACCCACCCAAGGAGCAGGATAAAGACATAAAACCCGCCAAAGGAGCAGGTTCTTCCTAAGGAGAGGAGACACCTTCAACCTGCAGTACATTCTAGCAACCAAGTGTTCTACAATTAAGCCACTGCCATAGTTAAGGCATTATCCATAACCAGAATCAAAGGTTGAACCTTGCGACTGTGGCAACTCTAAAGTAATATTTCAGAAAAATATCTGATCCAGTTCTATAAAATCCAATAGTGGAGATGGAAAGCCCAGCGTACCAGTTAGACCAGCTAACTAAGGCTTTTCTTTTCTGATCCACATATCTAGCAGAAGGGTTATTTGTCGTCCATAAAAAAAAGATGGCCATGAAAAATCACTCTGATAACTACAAACGCAGAGCTTCATACAGGGAGAAAGCATATAGCATCCACTTGATGCACAAAAGTTTAATGACAGAAATTTTTGTGTTCCTCTGAAATTTTTAGTGCCATTTTTTGCAAGCAAAGACCAGATTTTCCACTCCAAAATCCACATTTGGAGCATCTGCTACATTTTGGGAGACCTAATCACTTCCAAAGCACAGGATGCCAAGGAACACTAGTCCTTTTCCCTATCCAAAAATGCTCAAATGAGCCTTTCCACAGAAGCGGAGTCTTGGGGCACATTAGATTAATAAGTTTCATCATTTGCTCATAGCATCATGTATCACAAATTCAGCCAAGGACGTATGACCAGCTAAAAACACAAGTGCTTGGTTCTGTACCTACGAATGTCATATCTATACCCATTGAACAATGACACAATATTATTATAAATTTATAGCTCAAACAAGAGTACAAATGTGCAGAGGGAACTTACAGCATAACTGTAACTAAAAAATAATTTTTAGTGCAAGAGTTTGTCCATCAACAAGTAAAAAAGTTCAAATGCTACCTTTCCATCGTACACCCTCCTTGCTAGTACTTCCGGAGCAATGTATGCTGGAGTCCCAACTGTTGATTTAGGTTGTGAATGCAGCACCGATGACTGAAAAAGAAGCCAAAGTTAGAAGCTAGGATATAGTACCGATCATTGCGACCCACATGCTAGTGAGCTGAAGTTCATAATAAATTGAGCTTACTATGGAAAACTTCTCAATGATATTGCCAAGGAAAGATATTAGGCCAAACTCATTCACTGTATAGATAAATAAAATAACTAAAGATACAAGTGCCTTCTATAGGTCAAATCCACTGAAAAATTTTTGGATATAAATCAAAATTCAAAAAAAAAAAAAAAGAAAGAAAGATGTTTTCTGTCTTCAAAATACTAAAGCACTATACATTAAAAGGTCTTCACCATTTTTATTTTGTACACAACCCTGAAAATAGGGAAAAATAAAACTTTACTGTTTTCAAATCTCAAAAATAATATTCCGATTCACCATGGTCAAGTTGCTAAACAATACAAATTATGCAATTGATAAATTTGTGTATAGCATTTAATTAATTAATCATTTAGAAAAAAATCCCCGAATTGCAAATAGTACGCTTCAATGTTACGATTCAAAAAGAAAAATCTCCAGTGGTAAATTTGAGACAATTCATTTATCTTTGACCTATAAGATCCACATAATTAAACAGTAGAACTACTCGCTGAAATATTAAAACGTTGCATACAGAATAAAAATCATGAATAAGATTACAAGATTGATGCATGCGCTTCATTAAAAATCATGCCAAAAATTCCTTAGCCACCTAGTCAGTTTCCAGCTTCACCCATTGTTGAGGGCAAGAGCACAAATGGGACAGAAAATAGTCAACACTGACGCGTAGAAATTATAAAAAAGGATGTCTGGGCTAAGGGATGAGGCACACCCTACTGGTCAAATATTTACCAAATAGAAGGGAAAAAAGAAGAATCGCAAAGTAGCAACCAACTTATCCAATCTGTATCTCCACACAATTCGTGCAGATATGATAAACACACAAGCACACATTCATCAACCTATACTAGGGTCTTAAAAGTAGAACCTGAAAACTAACACAATAAGGACAAAGGAGATGAAAACTTGAACAACACCTTTGAGTAACCAAAATCGCATATCTTCAAACGTGGAGCAGGACTTCCATCCAACAACGTGTTCTCCAACTTCAGATCACGGTGACATATTTGCTTCATAAAGAAAACCACCAAATAAGACAATGTGATTTCCCAGGTAAGTTGCTATAACAAAAGATAGACAACTACAGCAGAGAAATTTCTTGCACACCATGGAATGACAATAGCTAACTCCTGATACGAGTTGTTGGAAAAAGAAACGGGCCTACAATAAGACAAACAACAGGGCTTCATAAAAATGAATATAAAAATCATGAAAGAAACGAAAATAAAAGGAAGGAACTTGATCAATGACCTCATCTTCACTAAAACGGCCCGCTTTGCATATGCGCTCAAAAAGCTCCCCACCAGATGCATATTCCATTATTATTGCAAGATGGGTTGGAGTTAATATTACCTTCAATAAAATTTAAACACGGAAAAAAACCAAATTTAGCTTTTATTTTGGGTGAGATACTCTTAAGAAAACTAATGATAAAGCATACCTCCTTGAATTTAACTATGTTGGGATGCCTCAATGACCTGTGGTTGATTATCTCTCTTTGAACATTTGCATCAATCTGCCACAAATACATATCAAAATAAAAAACTACAGAAAATGCACGAAACAATTTCATATGGTTGACATGGTGAAAAATGCAGCGCCATATGGTGATATAGGGTTAGTGACTCAGTGAATGAAATTTGGTAGATAAAGTGAAAGTTCAGTATTTTAACCAACCACCCTTCTTTGCTGGATGAGAAGAGAGAACAATATTCAAGAAAAACTCTATTTCTAGTATATGTAGTGGGCAGCCATTTGTTAGCACACATACAGTTTGAGGGAACAAAAGCTCGAGAAAAACCCCAAGGTCCACGAGTCAAATCCAATGAGGACAATCAATTAACTAAGATTCAAGGAACAAGAAGCAGTTTAAGGTAACGGATTATCCTGCCTTTCAATCCCAAAGAATACCAGCAACCGCAATTAAGAGAATCGCACACTTACAATCTTATAATTCTTAAATTTTCATGCTATACACCAAAATGTGATGCATAATTGTATGATACTCATACCAAAAGCATCTATATGATCAAAATAGCATATAACAACAGCAACATAGTCTCAGTCACAAATTAATTGGTATTGGCTACATGGATCAAACTCTTCCATCTGCTCAATTTGGTGCAATTGATGGTGAGCTTTCATGATCAAAATAGTATAACCTCTTCAAATCAAAATTATAAATTTCCGCATCACCAAGAAGCCAATAACCTTCCTAACAATAAACCGAAGCGAAACGCAAACCCAAATGCCACAAAAATAGACAAGCTTCAACACTTCAACACATATAACAGTTACTCACAGAGCCAAAACCAGACCAACAATAATCCAGTTACCCTGCAAAGAGAAACCTTTCTCAATCACAGTTTGGCAATTCATCCTTCAATGGCAGTATCACCACTCAATCAACTTCATTCCAATTCTCAGTAACAACTAATTAAGTGCACAAGTGATCGAACAAACAAATACTAACTAACACGAAAACCTGAAATCTCCATAAATTCAACAACTCCGTAACGAGAACCACCGACCTTATCGCCTCGCTCGATGTACTTCACAGCGACCAGCTCCTTGGTCTGCTTGTCCCTCATCAACCTCGCCAGTCCGAAATTCCCCGAGCCGATGTCCTTCACATGCTCGTACCGATCGCTGTCGTGCATTATCGGCATCTCCATGCCCAGACCGAACGACAGCATAGATCTATTCATCGAACTAGCTCAACTCTTCAGCTGATCACTCGCATTAGCCGACCAAATCGATCTCGATCGAGAGGGGGCGACTGTAGACCTGATCAGAGCCTATCGATCGGACGGTCTCGCTGAATCGGAATTGCGAGTTCTGAGCCGTAGAGCGACGAATTGGGGTTTCTAGGGTTTTGATGGAAGCGTGGGAAGTGAAAGGGCGAAGAGGGAGAAGAAGAGCGAGAGAGGAAGATAGAGAGACATTCTGACCGGTCTCTTCGACGACGGCTTTAACACCTGTTTACGGAAGCGAGTGAGGACAAGTAACTGTGACGTTTACGAGAATACCCCTGAGGTTTCGGCTAATGACATGGAGGGTGAGGGGGTTGATTTGGTCATATAGCAAGTCACTTGACACAACAAAAGTGTATAGAGTATCAATAAGTCGGCTGGCATCTTAAAAATTGAGATTTCCTTGCATTTTTGATGTAATGTTTTACCAACCTAGGTGAATGTCAACCTCATCATGGAGCTTTGACAAAAAAAAAAAAACCTTCTAAAATTGTGTAAGAAACCATAACTAGTTTAGGACTAAAGTCCATTGACAATTCAAGCGGACATTTTTTGGTGTGGATTATGTCATCATGTCGTGGTAATGACTTGATAAAAGATAAAGATCTCGAGAGGTTTTAAGTTCCACTTCCGCTTATAAAAAAAATATGTGAACTCCACTCTTCTCCCCTTGTGATTTTTTGCTGAAGAATGAGAACTACTACTTAGATTAGTTGATTTTATTATAAGTTTCACGAGATTTTGTCATGCATGGGTGCATTACATGGAGTCGAAGTTGTTGCCGAGGAGGTTTCTAATGTAATTTTATTTTATTTTATTTTTAAATGGTCACATAACCTTTCAAAAAAATATTAACTAACTATTAAGTAATGTTGATATGGTGATGACGTGGCAATAATGTTGCAATGACGTGATGCTAACGTGGTAGGACATCAAATTTATTAAATTTTTAAAATATATATTTTTATTCTATTTTTTAAACCTTTAAAAAATTATCGAATAACTCACTTTGGGAATCGACCCAGTCGGAAGCTGTGCGATTTTCTTTGAGATTTAAAAAATAATTATGACATTTATTTAAATTGGCTTGAGTAGGTTTACACACCACAATAATTCTTAAAAGATGCTCAATAGCCTCGAAGCATGGATTAATAAACGCAATTGTCATCGGTTAATTTTTTGAAAAAAAAAATAAAGTAGTGCTACATAGACTCATGATTCTATGGAGTCAACTTTTAAAATTAATGGTTGATCAAAGAACCTTCATTCGAGTCTAATTAATGTGACCAAAAAGACAAATTCTAAACAACAATTATTAGTGGTTGATCTCTAGACTTACACAATATTAATTATTAAAAAAATTTTATGAGTCATAACTTATGACTCTGGCTTTATTGAAAAAAAAAAATAACCGCGGCTATGTGTATCCCATAAAACACTTAGGACTAACTTATAGATCTCAAATTAGTTGAAGCAAAACACTACAAGTAGCAAGTGGCTTGCCCTTAATGTGTTGTAGGGCGTACGTAGTGGGTCCAAAAAATATGATATTAGATTATTTGACAACAAAGAAAAAATGAAAAATGAAAAGGAGCAGGGGTAGCTGCTGGCAATTGTAGGCCCAACGGAAAATAACGACATGCGTGTATTTCAGTTAAAGATAATGGATAAACCCATTATTTTTCGGTCAACACACAAAAATGCGTAAAAATCGTTTTATTTTGTTGGTCGACCCGTAACCGTAACCGTACCCGTAAATCAAGAAATATTTCGAAAGGAAGGAAACCCCTTTCGGAGACTCCCATGCGAGCGACCCAAAACTAAACTCACCAAAAATCGACTTTTGCGAGCGAGCGACGATGGTGACGGACTCGGAACTCGTAGAACGGCTTCGCGAATTCCTGCGAACGTCAGACCTGACCGCCACGACGAACGCAATCGTGCGTCGGAAGCTAGAGGAGGAGTTCGGGATCGATTTGACGGAGAAGAAATTGTTCATCAGAGAGCAGATCGATCTCTACTTGCGAACGCAGATTGAGAAATCCGAGGAGGAGGAGGAGGAGGAGGAGGAGGAGGAGGAGGAGGGAGAAGAGCGAGTGGATGAAGCCCTAGACGAGGAGAAGCCCAAGGTCGAGGAAGGACATGGAGGAGAGAGCGAGGTGGAGGATGCGGAAGATGAAGACGAGGAGGAGGCGACGAGCGGCGGGAAGGGGAGGAAGAAAGCAGTGTGAGTTTCTTGGTTTCTTCAATTTTTGTTCAAATTTTTGGAGAATTGTTGTTGTTGTTGTGGTAGGATTGTGATTGAGTGCGCTGTTTTTGTGGTGTTTATGATTATGCATGCGTGGTCAAGAATTGTGTTGGATGTGTGATTGGGAGTGACATATGCAATGAATTGAGAAATTGTGGGGCTTTGTTGTCGAAAAGGTTTCGATTAGAGACAAGGAAGATTCTCAATTTCGATGCTTTTTTCGAATGTTTGCAGAACATGTATTGATGGTCAGGCTAGGTGGTTAAGGGTTTTGGTGGCTGAGAAGATCATGTTTATGTGTATATTTTGAATTGTGGTTATGATGTAGGAATTGAAGCCGAAGTCATTGATAAATTTCTTAGAATATGTTTTAAAGTGTCTGTGCCAAAATGGTGCTAGAGATGGCACATTCATCGATAGAGGAGTTCGGTGGAAACAAGACTTTGATTTCTTCAGCACATAAGAATCTGGTTTGGGGATAAAACAATCAGTTCGCATGCTAGGTATTTCTCACCTCTAAGTTGATCGCCCTCAAACCCTTTTGTTTCCTTCATTTGTTGGAATGTCAAAATTATGTTTCAAGTTGAGATATTTTTTCTGCTCCTACTTATTGGTTGTGGTGTTCTTTAAACGAGAATTCCTAATGTGGCAATATATTACAATTGTTCGTCTTATGTGAAAAAATGGTACAAACCAGGGAACTAATGGACCTTTTGCTTACATGTTGCTGCTCAGCTATGCAGCTTGAAAGCAGGATTTTCATGCTCTTAAGGCATGCTTAGACTTAGAGCTGCTTTTTGAGGAACTTATTCGATCAAGAAGCTACATTAGAAAAATGTATAGCATTGAACTATTGTCTCTTTGACTTGGATCATCTGGCTAGGAGTAGGAGAATATCTAAGAACACTCTTTGTGATGAGGGGGTTGTTAGGAGTTGGTTGGATCTAGACCCTCATTACGAGTGGTGCTCGGGTTTTTTCATTTCTGATGTTATTTGTCTTTTGTATGTTTTTGTTGCTTCTGTGAAATTGCTTTTTGTTGTTTTAGTTGGCAGCCGCAGACTCCATCATTATGGAGCCTCGTTAATATGAGCTTTTATCTCACCATCAATTGCACAAAATCGAGCACAATGGAAGAGTTTAATCCATGTAGCCGACCCCAATTAATTTGGGACTGAGGCTATGTTGTTGTTGTTGTTGTTGTTGTTGTTAATATGAGCTTTTTTTATTTATTCAAAAAATGATATCTTTCATGCATGTGGCGATTCACCTCCAAATTAAAATGTAATACATATCTCAACGGTAACATTTTGATTTGTAGCTAGAGGTCTTTATTGATGAAAATTGTTTTCATGGTAAAGTAGTAAAGCTGCCATAAATATATGATGGTGCTTGATCCAATAATTTTATTTTAATCAAATGCATTCATTCACATTTCACGGCAGCTAAGACTACCAGGTTTCTCAGTTTTCTCTCTTTTCTTCCCTTCATCTTTCCCATCCAATAGGCAAGCTGGTGAAGGTGGGCTTTGACCAAAGCCCAGTAACATTATCAGTTATCACAAGCTTGACCGATTTAGCAGGTCTGCATTTCTGCTCTTCTATTTTTCCATGTGCTTAATTAACTATGGAAATCGCCTCCCAAAGATTGGGTGTTCAACTTCAAGGTGTTTGTTTGGTTTTCAGAATTGTTTTTCTTCATTTCATTCGAAGGACACAAAGTAGTCTGCTTATCGAAAAATAGCATATTACTAGAAAGAATAGTCTCACTTTCTTTTTGCATGTGTGGCCATCTTTTGATGGGGTTATGCATTTTCTTATTCTTAAAATTTTGATTTTTTTCAGAACTAAGATTAACAAGGATGTCAAGAAAAGAGGGGGTGGATTTTCTAAATTATGCAGCCTATCTCCTCAACTTCAAAATTTTGTTGGAGTACCAGAATTGGCCCGAACTGAGGTATATTCTGAAAGTTTTGGAATTTTTTTTTTTTTTTTCATTTTTTAATTTGGGTTGTATGCCTGAATTGACTTTCTTCCTTGGTTCTAGGTTGTCAAACAATTGTGGGCTTACATTCGAGAGAAAAATTTGCAAGACCCGAACAACAGGAGGAATATTGTATGTGATGAAGCATTGCGGGGACTGTTTCATGTTGAAGTGATTAACATGTTTCAAATGAACAAGGCTTTATCAAAGCATATTTGGCCATTAGAGTCAGAAGATGGTGGTAATGCATTAGCATTTTCTTGGTTTTGATTAGATTAATCACTGTTAGATATGATTTTTTGTCCTATTCAATTCATTCTAGTTTTAATATCACATTTCATTAGTTAAGGTTTCAGAAATCAGCCATACTTCTGTTGGATGTCATCCATGAGAAACATGTCTTTATTCCACTTGGATGGAAAATCAAGAGCTTATTCCAAATGGTATATTTAAGTGGCTGTAAGGAGAAAGTATAATGGAAGCATTTCTGTATTTGTAGCAAAATCAAGTTTGCTCAAGCCTTCAGTCACTTGAGATAATTCAAGCAGTCTACTATGATGTAGATATTTTTTGTCAAATCTCAGTGCTGTAACTTCTATTTGTTGGGAAGATCCTAGTTTTGTCAAGGCTACAGAAGTTCAAATGTGTCTATCTGAGTTTAATGTTCCATTGCCTACTCTTTTCAACTCTCATCTCAAGATATAAGAACTTAATTTATAGAGCCCTCTGGTATGTAATGTAATCCCCAAGTCCATGGCTCATCATTTGATAACACCTTTTCTTTAACCATGTTTTCCCTTTTCATCTTGCACTTGGAGAATGCAAGTTCTTACAAGGTTAGAATGTTTTCTTCGTTGCTAGCTGTGAAGAAGAGCATTGTGTGCTTGCTACAAACCCAAATGTCTTTCACTTCCTTGTGTTCTTGGTGGCATGTCCTTTGCAACAGTGAAAAGGAGACTTTGAACCATCTTTTTTTCTAGCCTTTTCCCAAGCTGTTAGAGAAATATGTTGCACCAATTTCAGATTCATTATCTCACTTTTACCTCTTGGATCATTATCTTAGTTCAGTAAATAGATCATCATTCCTCTCTTATCTTTGAACCAGCTTGAGATGTGGTTGTCTTGGCAGTTCTTTGACACTTTTGGATTCAAAAGCAAGGAAACAAAATATGACATTTTTGTGCCAATAAGGTTTGGGTCTAGGCTAATTGCACCTCTACTTTATGGGCATAGCTGCTTTAGGTCGGAGGAATGGTTGCAAAATTGGCAGAATACTGTTTCCTTGTGCTTGTACTTTTGGATCTTTGTGGCCTTTTATTCTAATATTGATAAAGCCTTCTTACCACTACAAATCATCTATTTCTTATCGCTGAAAAAAATGCTTTGTCTTAATGTTATATGGTTGTTTTATGGTTTCTTATTAAACTATTTAGTATGCTTTTTTATATACTGTCTCTGGACTTTATATTGGTTGGGCATGAATTATTGCCGCATTTGTCATTTTTTGTTCCCATCTACTAGGAACTTCTGTGGCAACCAAGTCAACACAAAAAGAGAAGCAACAGAAGCAAGTGAAAAGAGAAGGTGAAAACCATGAAATCTGGTTGCTTTAATAGGTAAAGCATAGTTAAGCTTATAAATATTACAACTTTTTCCATTCAGGTCCAAATGATCCAAAATCCAAAGAGAAGCGACGGAGAGGAGGAGGATCGGGGTTTCTTGCTCCATTACCTCTCTCAGATGCTCTGATGAAGTTCATTGGTACTGGAGAAAGTGAATTATCCCGTGGTGATGTGGTGAAGAAAATATGGGACTACATAAAACAGAATAACCTACAGGTACTCAGAGTTAGATTGTTGCATACTGTGATGCAAATTTCATATTTTATTGTTTTCCTGTAAAAGATAATGTGTTTTAATTTTTTGCTGCATCATGCCAAAAGATTGTGTTATTTTTACTGTTTTTCACCTAAACTTGACCGTTGCTATTTTCCGTTGTGAGATAAGAAAATTAAATCTGGCTATAGTTAAACAACCTCTTCTTAATCGGGACCAATTTTTATTTTTTAACTAATAAGAGAAGTTAGTAGCTGGAATAATCATTATTAATCATTACTTTCTTCAGAAAACAGGATTGGCCAATGAGTTTTGTGAAGCATATTCGTAACTAACTGCTGTAGTAAATTCTAGTTTTGAATTTTTTGTTATCTTGGGATACTATTTTGCATGGTGACATGGCTGTGCAATGCATGCTTTTTTTTTTATGAGACCAACCTTTTATTCGGTCCGAATCGTCAGATGAGAGCAACCTTTCATTTAAAAGCATCATACAAATAGCACGCTACACCCAGTTAGATATCCTTATACTGGATACCTCATTCTGTACACATCAAATCAAAATGGAGCATGTCGTGTGAAATGTCCCTCAATGGCCATCCTACAAATAGTCTATTTCTTGAGTATCTTACAAAAAATTGGCATAGCGCATTGATCTAATTCATTAGTTGAAAAAGAGGAGATTTAAATTTGACCGATGAAAATTTAATGCTTAAATCTAGCAATTACTCTGGACGTCCGTTCTTTGAATTTTGTGTGTTTTCTTGTACCGTTCACTGATATTCTAGCTGAAGTTATATTGTAATGTATTTCTGAATTGACTTTTTTTAGGTCTCGATGAAATTGACTTTTTATTCTGCATATAGTTTGGGTATCTCTTTGTTTGTTACATGACAAAAATGGAAGGATTTTGGTATATGTGGTTCTTTTATGTGAAAATTAAATGATCATTAGTTACAAAAACAAGAAAATACGTTTGTGACTCATTGACAAAGGATATACTAATTTCATTTATTTTTGCTTGGCAGCTGTTTTGTTTCAGATTTTTCTTTTACCACCACTTACACCTTAAAGCTGATATATCTCATTTTTCCTATCTAGTGTATGTCCATAGGGGTGCCCTTTTTCACACAGTTTATGAATGACATATTCTTTGGAAAACTTGTTTGCATATTCTAGGTTAGTAAGAAATCTTGACATCTCATTGTTTGCTCTTGTCATTGAAGGATCCATCTGACAAGAGGAGAATAATCTGTGATGATAAAATGAAAGAACTCTTCGAGATTGACTCATTCAATGGCTTCACCGTTCCAAAACTACTATCTGCTCATTTTGTCAAGTCAGAACAGTGAGTTGCTTTACAGTTTTCAGTGTTAACTTAAGCCCAGAGAATGGGTAGTTTTTCTTGTTAAAAGGAACCTGAAATTTCAAGAATTCTGTTTCTTCTTCCCTTTTTCTTTGTTAGTGCCACCAAAAAGCAATAGAAAATTCAAAAGAGGAAAAAATTTAATAATAAACAGGGCTTCTCCTTTTTTTTTTTTGGTTGAACAGGGATTCTCTTTGTAGCACTTCAAACTCTCTCTTTAGGTTTTACTATCTGGATTTTTTGAATTCAGATATTAGAAGAGTTTCATTGAGCTTTTTTCAAATTTTAGTAGATGGGAAAGTCTTAGGTTTTGACACTGACGTTTGTACTGATCTGATTAGTTATCCAGAGCCATCAAGTTGAGATCTTATGTAATGTAATGACTCCATAACTTCACTTGGGGAATGTTTGCACTTTCATAAATAACTAATAAACTCGCTTGAGGTCAAGGAGGCTGAGGCTATTTATGCAATTCATGTTGCTTTCTATTTCTATTCAGAATTTGCTTAACGTGGAACAGATTCATTACCAGATATTCACATATCGTGATGCCTAACTGGCAGCTTAGATGCTTTCTGCATTCATTAAGTTGTGGAAAAGATCAATTCAAATTTTGCGCGTAGTAATGAGTATGAAGCATCATTATTAAGCATTATATTCAAGTCTATATGTTGGTCAATAATAATAGACTTTTTTTCTGGTGACATAATAATAGACTTTTAACTTTTTTAATGAATGTAAAAAATTGTAATGTAAATGCGATAGAGAGGAATGAGAGGATATTCAGCAGAGATGTTAATGGATATTGTTTGTATTTGATAATTGTAATTTCAAACTTTCTAATGCTTAATTCAAAAGGTGAATTGTTTATTTGTTTGGTTATTTTTCAAATAGATTCAGAACTTATTCTTCATGCTTAGCCTTCTTCTTTTTCTTTCACCAAATATTCCAAGGGTAGCGTGGACAAGTCTGCTGTAGTTTTAAAAATTCTGAAATACTGTTTCAGTAGTTGCTCCCAACCTAATCATTTATTCATGGATCAAATCACATTTCCTTGGCGTTTGAATTCTCTTCTACTTGTATCTCTCTTTTTTTTTTTCCCTGCTTTGTCTGAGGAGGCTGTTACTAAGAAGATATCGATAGGTAATGTCAGTTATATGGCATCGGGCACATTCCTGCTCCATCCTCCAGTTCAGTTGGTTATATTACCAGTTACGAAATGACAGCTTTGTAATTTTACTTGTAAGTACAAGCTATTTTTGCACTAGTCACTTTGAGATTCAATAAAGAAATTGGCTCGAGTCGTCAATTCTCTGTTTGCGACAGTGACTTGCATTTTTCTTGTGGTGGTAATAGTGATAATCCCTTCCCTTATAATTCATGTTGTTGCAAAGTTACTTCTGTTTAGGTTGTGAAGCAGGTACCACGTTCTCATTTAATATGGCGTACTTGAAAAGACCACACTAAGATGCTGACCGCAAATACAAAATTTTGGGTGAGATTTTATTGTCCCTATTTTTATGAGACTATGCTTTCTGACTGAGTACAATGAGTCACTGATGCAGATTACTAGTGCCACTCGCCGCATTTTTTGCAGAGCTGTTCTCAATAGCTTATCGGGCCTTCTTCCATTGCATTTCCTTTCACTTATCAGAAAGTTTTCCCTTGCAGTCTACTTGTCCACACACTATGCCCACTCAAAACAGTCAAAAGTTCATGCAGATATATTTGAATAAATTGGTGTTGAGAAAAAATGTTTTTGGTGACCTTGAAGGTACCTAAAAAAGAGAAACGTTTCATCAAAGTTCTAAGTTCTGACCATTAAGTATTGTTGGAAAATTGTCATCTTCTATATATATATATATATATATATTTTTTTTTTTTTGTGAGGAAATCATCTTCTATATTCTGATTGCTTGGAAGTCATTTCCTCTATTTGTTTCTTTTTTTGCTTTTGCAACAGTGATTGATAGAAGGATCTTTAACTGGATAAAATCTTGATTTGGCTTAAAGAGATTATGGGTCTTCTTGGATCGGATAAAATCGGATAAAATCTTCGCTTCTGTTGCTGCAATTGAAGATTTTTTGAACCAGAACTCTATCTGCCCACCACCAATGAAACTCAGGTACACATTTTAACTTCGCATCTCAGACTGGTCAGGAATTAAAAACCAAGTACAGTGCAGTGGACCTTGTTTGAGTTCAATACCCGTTATGTCTCAATCAATAGAGGAGACATGTTAGGCACACACATGCACACATGAGTCACCTCAGATTCCTCAAATTTTGCCTTGTATTTTTTGGGTCCTATGTTTATCTTTGAAAGTGTTGCAAAGGATTTGGCTTTTTGATATGAAGATACTGAGATGATTATGATGTGGTGTTGAAGGTTTGATCGCAGGTTTGCGTCACAAGGGTCCCCCAACATTTCTCTTTCTTTCTTTCTTATCTGAAAGTGGCTTTGAAAGACTGTTGGGGTTTGATTGTTAGATAAATGCGACTGGCTCACATTGGTTTTTTCTTTTAACTTTTGAAATCTGGTCCTGATCACTGTGGATGGAAAGTTTCCAGTCCATGTGAGGAAAAAATGAATTAAAGGAGGGCAGTAAGTAAAAGCAGGAAATCTGGAGTTTTTAGGAGTTTTTAAGCCGTCCGCCATAGACTGTATAAGCTACACTTAGAAAGAACAATATGGGTAGTATGGGTAGAGTCCTTTGGAGTATGCATCGAGATGAGTACTGCATTGATATGCGTAACCGATGGACCTCAATTAAGAGTGTGGGAGACTGTTATTAACTTATTAGGCAAACTAACCCTTATGGTTTACTGATTTAGCAAAATAAGTAATGGTATTATTGATTGTTATTATGTGCCCCAGAGGTTGGTTGGTTTGCTAGGCATTTAGCACTTCTTTGTGTTTTTCTTTGTTTTTTCTGAATCTTTTAACATTTCATTTTACAACAACAACAACAAAGCCCCAATCGCAAATTAGTTGGGGTCGGCTGCATTGATCAACTTTCCAATGTGCTCGATTTAGTGCAAACCTATAGTTTCGAACATTACAGATTAATAGCTAGGCAAAGGGGTTGATATCTATAACGAGTGGCAAACAGGGAAGTAAAGGAAGTAAAGGCTATTATATAAAAATGAAGGAACATGATAGTATTTCGTAGTACTAGCATGCAGTAGCCTATCCTAAGTTGGGTGGTGCGTGGTAGTCACGATATAACTGTAAGAACGCATATAATTCAGTAGTTAGGTATAGGGCCCAATGACATTTAAGAATACATTGTGATTCTATCTCCACAACTCTAAAACTCTATTATGCTATCTTAATTTTTGTATTGGTTTACGTGTCATTCTCCCTCTCGTCCTAATCCAAATCAAAGAATCTAATCCTCCTTGATCATCATATATATTCCTCCCTCTTTAACTGAAACATCTCTACATTGGCAAAGCATCTCAATTTTAGAGTACATTAACAAAATAAAGTTACAAAACTCTTTGCTTACAGAATGTAACACCTCATGGCATGAACATGTTATTATCAACCAGTACTTCATCTCCATCGGGTTCAAATCCTAATTAATTTTCTATAGATAAATTTACTCTTACCTTTCATGGTCATTAAGATTCAACATGATACTGTATTTTTTAGATTAATTAATACAGCAGCAAAGCCTCAATCCCAAATAAATTGGGATCTTTTTTTTGTTTAATTAATAATGAGTATAACGTTAATTAATCGATGATAATTGGTACGGAAAAGCGTCAAAAATAAAATGACAAAATAAACTAAAAATAGGCTTGGTTCCTTCTACATTTATGCTCTTTATGGTTGTCAAAGACACTTCACATTTTTTTTATTTTTAATAATTTTTCTTCCTTCATTAGTCATAATGCATACCTAATGTTACGGCTCCCCCTTATGATGGTACTTATAAAATAGTACAACCCTTGATCCACAACACAATCATACAAACACGGTCCCGCATGATAATATATAGTTTAAACCTATAATACAATTTGACTTTGTCAAAGATGCTTAAGTTGATTAATCTTTCCTTTATCATGTTAACTACGCCTCTTGATCTATTTTTCCATTTTTTGATGTAAGAGAACCTGAAACACCTTTCTTTATAAGATCGTCAAACCTTTCAAGCTTTTAGTTCTTCGAAATTCTTACTTTATACTTATAAAGGGTGTCCCATAGTTTATTGTACTTTTTTAGTTTCCACATGGTGTCTAGCACCAACTATATCGATTAATTCACGTTTGAAAACTATATAAAGGTGTTAAATTTTTGACAATTTTTTTCATACCTATTCTTTTAGGTAAAATAAATGTAAATTTGAGTTGAGAAATAGAAAGAAAAAAAAATGATAAATACATGCACTTTACACATCCAAGTCCAACACATAATTTTGGAGCATTGTTGCAAAGGGGTGTGTATCTGACTTGCGTGTCCGACTTAAGGCACACTAACATTTTCCTAACAAACTTTGTAGGAAAGATGAGAGCATGGTATAAAGAGAATCTTTTGTGGAGTGGGGGACCCACCAGCACGTTGAAAGAAAGCTGGGGCGCTCGTATGCGGCGAACCGATTCCAAAAATCCACGCAATATTCAATCTGCCGACACGCCACGTGGGATCCAAAGTGATTCGCACACCCTCTTTTATACGATCCCCTAAACCGCAGGCGTACGATAGCCCATCCGACCGCACTAAGAAGGAATAAGTTAACATTAGCATATCACATATCATGAATCATAGTTGTTGATAAGTGCAGTGGAGATCAATTACAACTTACAAGGCGTGTGAGGTCTGCCAAACAGGCCCTATATATGGGTGCGCAGTGTGCACAGTGCACTCAAAGCGTAAGAGCTAAGAAATTTCAATGTCTCTAACCACTCAACAACATGTGCAGTTTTTGAAAAGCCACCAATAACAGTGTACACCACTATGAATAGCAGCTCTAACATGCGTGCTTTCTCTCGTAAAAGCATAGAATTGATCTTTTGGTAGCTTAGCTACTATATATGCATTCGAGTCGCATTAATATCTATAAATGTAATCAACGTTTTAATTTCTATTAAAAACCAAAGTTCAACACTAACCAGCCTTCATTTATCAAAAAAAAAAAAAACATCAAATCCACAGCTCTCTGTACCTCGATATAACTATTAATACTTTGACGCATTAATCATTTATATGTATCGTGTCTTTACAGTATTAGTTACAACCATATATTAGCGTTTCAAATATGGGTTTGGAGAGAAATAATCATATGAATCTAATTAAGCATCTATATGTATATCTGCCAAATTTATTAAGACGTACTTGGTGATCAGGTGATTCTAAATGGAACTAAATAGCTTCAGTCCATTTAAAATATATTTTTTAATTAATTTCTCATGAATCGTAAAGTTGGGATGCCTATGTCCCTTGTAGAAATAATCAAACCTTGATATTAGGGGGACTTCAAAAAGATTCAGACATATATGCATCCACAAATGAAAGAAATTGCGTGACTATTTCTTGGCCACATCGTAGGCTTTTGTTGGGTTGTTGGCTCCTTCATATCCATTGACTTTCTCATTCTAAATTTCTAACCTTTCCACTAGCGCCTTTTCGATTTAAAGATGACAAATAAAATACTTTAATTCCTTCACAGAATTAACATTCTCCCACCCATTTGACTTGACTACCTAATTTGTCAATGAATTATCTCGACTGAAATTATTTATGACCTAAACACAGATCTATCTTTCCTATTTGTCTAAATCGCATGCATCAGTAAAATAACATGGCACAATATTAAACATATTGATCCGTTAGTCAATATTTTAGACCTTAAG
The DNA here is from genome assembly GCA_039657345.1 of Stephania japonica. NCBI lineage: Eukaryota > Viridiplantae > Streptophyta > Magnoliopsida > Ranunculales > Menispermaceae > Stephania > Stephania japonica. The sequence goes on along the minus strand of CM077559.1, from coordinate 6,040,963 downwards.
AAAATGAATCTATGAGACATAATACGATGTCTCGACCCCGCACGCAACCGGAAAGTCGAATCCCTTGCACATTGATCTTCCGGTCACCAAATCAAGCCCAAGCCCCTTATGGTCAGGGGTAGTTTTGTCATTTTAAAACTTAGGCCCTAGAAGATTCCTTTGTTACTAAATTTTTTTTATTCTAATTTTTTTTAGTAGAACTTAAACACACTCTCTCAATATCTTGTCTTTTTTGACAAATAATATCTTTAAATTCTTTACCATCTCACCTGAGAAACTTTAAAAAATTACATCTAATAACTTGGCTACACCCAAACATTTCCCCATATAAAGGAAAACATAATTATATACTATAATATTTTTTTTAATCTGCTGCAATATTTGTTTAATACTTAAAATAAGATAAAAAAAAGTTCTCAAAAAAAGTTAAAAATAAATAAAAATAAAAAATCGGTAACTCAACTAGTCATTTATAATATATCAAGAATATCTGTATTGATATCTAGTATCATAAATATTTTTTTATATGCGTGCAACGTGTAAGTAATACTATTAAAAGAGTTTCGTTAAATTGATTGTCAATTTTTTATTAAAGTAATATATTTTCAAAAAGCAAAATAACGTAAATGTTCATTAAACTAAATATTTTAAGTAATTTACCATCCACAATATTCGTCTTAAATATAACGTCACGTACTTTGTCTTTCTTAAAACTTAAATGACACTTGACGGTTACTTTAACTACTTATGTTTGTTAAAGAATTGTCATATATTTTTTCGATGCGAGTATTAAATAGTATACAAACACATCTTTACACACAAATTGAAAGGATTGCATTAATATTTGTAGCAAATGCAAGCATCTAAAATATGTCACTCAATTTTAATTATTATTTTTTAAATTTTTTAAAAAATTAGCTTTATAAAATATAAAAACATATAATATATATACATATTATTAAAAAAAAAGTAAGTATAGGAGAAGGGGATCCTCGTGCTCGGCATGGAATGTTTGCGCGTAGAAAAAGGCATCTTCCTCTTTTGTCCCTCTCTTCCTCGCAAAATCCCCTCTCTCTCCTCTGGAATCCTTATCACCACAACCAGAATAAATTCAAATGGATGGACCACGACCCCCGGTCCCACCTCTCCCTTTCTTCCATCACATGCCATTTATGACACGTGTCCTACACTCACTGCTCCTCCTCTTAAATACTTTCAATAAATACTATGAGAATATAAATACTTTAAAATGCTTAAGTAGAATGGACGCACTTATAATTTGTTAAAATTGTGTGGACTGAAAGTTAATTTTATATTAATTAAATAAAATTTTATTATGAAGTATCAATGTTTTTTATTTGCACAAATAAAATTAGTGTATACTTAATTTTATGTTGATCCTGTACAAAGTCACGAATTAGAAATAAAGTTTCAAATTCTCTTAAAAAAAAAGTGTCAATACCTTATAAGTTAAAACCTTACACAGTTGAATTGATTTTGGTTGTTGTAACTCGGATACTCTCCAGTTTCCACGGTAGAAAAACAAAAACTGAGTAGTTGCGAAGGGTATAAAAATAAAAAAATATCAGGACAGACGTGGAATCTCGCCGCTCCCGAAACATCCTTGCCAGGTGGTCGAATCTGAGACATCCCTGCAATTCCCTCAAAATTGCAAGGTCATTTACGGAAGAAGACAATTGAAATGGCCCCCACAGATTGATTGATTCCTTCCTTTAGCTGACCTACTACGGCTGCTGCTGAAGAACAAGAATCTTTAAAAATCACCCACTCGGTCGAACCGGAGCGAGTCGACCCGCCACAATATCCGAGTCAACAACAACAACAAAAGTGGGGAGTGGGGACGCGACGACCCGATTTGGATTACTCCATGTTTGCTTGGCGAGAACCGGCGTTGTCCGACCGAATTTTCAATCGTATATAAACACAATCCATCCTGGTTTTGCTAATTCCGAAACCGCTTCACGGAGATCCCCTGATTCCGGTTTTCGTTTATAAAACCCCACTCGCATCCCTCTCTCTGCGACCGAATCTTCCAAAACAGAGAAACAGAGTCCTCTGTTTTTGTAGTGACAAACAGAGAGAGAGAGAGAGATCTGAGATTCGAAAAATGGGATTGGGGTCGCCGGATTTGGGGTTGGATTTGCAGGGGAGCTTCGTGCCCAAGACGATCGATGTGTTGTTGGGGGAGGTTTCGGCGATGGGGAGTGATTTGGGGAGGCAGAGTAAGCTGAGTGAGTACATAGAGAGGTTGGAGGAGGAGATGAAGAAGATTGACGCGTTCAAGCGGGAGCTGCCACTCTGCATGTTGTTGATCAGAGATGGTAAATGGGTTTTGATATTGATTGATTGATTACATGAGATTTTGGTTTCTCTGGGTTTCTGGGTTTTCATTTGTTTGTTTGTGTTTGTGTTTGTGTTGTTTGTTCAGCGATTGCGGCGCTGAGAGAGGAAGCAATGCAGTGTGGGAAGCCCAGGCCTGTGACGGAGGAGTTTCTTCATGTGATTAGAGACTCTGATGATGAGAATGTTTTGGTCGAGAAGGAGATGAGTGGCGGTGATGTTAGAGAGAACAAGAAGGACTGGTTGAGCTCTGTTCAGCTCTGGAACAGCAACAATGGCTGCAATTCCTCCTCCAACAACAACAACAACAACAACAAACACAAATCAGGGGAAATCAAACACGTATGTTGTTATAAATTGTTTTTATTTTTTCGGGTTCAGATCAAACTGATCACTCAACTAGTCAACAATTTTATGGCAGTGTGTTGTTCAGAGTATTGAAAAGGCTGAGCCTTGTAAGTACAACAAGAACAGTGGGGGAGGAGGAGGATTTGTGCCCTTTAAGGGAATTTCTGGATTTCAACAAACACCAACAATTGTGAAGAACAAAGAACACCATCAATCCTCAACTGGGCTTGCTCTGATGAGTCCAGAAATGAAAAATATGGGCAGCGCTGAACCCAGTTCATATTTCATCAATTCAAAGACCAGCAGAGGAGTTTCATCTTCAGTGACAACTTTCAATCAACTGAGTACGCAGAATTCATCCCCACAACAGCCCCAGAGGAAGCAGAGGAGGTGCTGGTCGCCGGAATTGCACCGCCTTTTCGTCAATTCTCTACAGCAATTAGGGGGCTGCCATGGTTAGTATTGCAAAAACTTTGTTCTACAAAATGTACAACTTGTGAGGTTAATTGGGGTTTTGTGGTTAATCAAAACTGGGTAGAATTTTGTTAGGTAGTTGGGTTGAATCTTTTGAGAGTGGAAAAAAGTGGGGAAAAGTAACAAAGCTGCAACTTTTTTTCCTCTTTTTTGATCTTTGAAACAGAAAGTTAATTAAATCAACCTTTTTAATTTAGAAAACAATCAAGATTGAATCTTTTTGTTGTTTTTGTTGCAGTGGCCACTCCAAAGCAAATTAGGGAGCTCATGAAGGTTGAAGGCCTAACAAATGATGAAGTCAAGAGTCATCTCCAAGTGAGCATCTCAAAATCTTAAACAAATTGTGAGCTCCTCTTAAGCTTATGTGCTAAGTTTTGTTTCATTTTTGTGCAGAAATATAGGCTTCACACAAGGAGAGTGCCATCTAGTGGTTCAGGGACAACAGGGTCACCAGTGATGGTACTGGGAGGGATTTGGATGCCCAATAAGGATCAGAAGCCAAGCACATCAAATTCACAATCTGGGTCTCCACAAGGGCCTCTACAGATGAGTGGGACAGGTGGGGGGATCTCCACCACTGGTGGGGATGATAGTAGCATGGAAGATGATGGTGATGATCAAGATCGACGGTCAGAGAGCCACAGTTGGAAGGGTCATCTCTACAAGCCATTTGAAGATTATGCATGCATGAATGTATGAACGGCCAAGTTGACAATTTTGAGTTTTGCAGATATAACAAAGTATAGATGGGACTTAGAGGATCAAGAACAAGTGATAAACAATAAAAGTATACAGTGAGAGGAATCTGAGAGGCTTAGCTATGTAATTTTGCAGGCTTGATCAGACTTTTTTTTTTTTTGTTTTGGTCCATTAGTTTTTTTTTTTTTTTTTTTTTAATTCTCTCTTCTTCTGTAAGATCCATATTTGCACTAAACAAAGTGATCGAACTTCCCCCCTAAAATTACATTTGATCTCTGATTTAGGTTCTGTAGGGGATGAAATTGGTCTAAACAAGACTCAAGAAGCAGGGCTAACTCTCACATACATAATATATATTACATGTTCACATCTACTTGATTATGTTTTCTGCTTTTCTTCTTCTTCCTCCTTTTTCATTTTATAATTTAATCATCTTTTTTTTTAAACCATCTTTTTTTTGTTAGAAATATCATTATACAAAAATTTTCTTTTTCGGTAAATTTCAAATTGGTCTATGAGGTTTATTATAATATACATTTTAGTCCCTGTGATTTAAAAAATATGCACTTCGATCCCTTTAGTTTACTCCTGCTTAGTCAAAAAATCATTGAGTTAGTGTCAAATTAAAATATTCCTATTATATTACTTTTTTATGATGTGACATATTTAATTTACCAACAATACCTTTTTAATTTTTCAAATTCTTTCTTTCCTAATAAACACTGCTTAAAATATTATCATCTTAGTTCCTTAATTGTATGTACAATTTTATTTTATTTTATTTTATATCAACTATATGTACATAAGTATATTTATTTATTTGTTTGAGAATTATTCATATATTTTCAATTAATAAAAATCATGTTGTGCAAGAAATAAATAATAATAAATGTAAATAGGTTTATTATTTAATAATAATAATAATAATAAATTGTTAATTTATATTTTGTGAAAGAAATTTGATGCTTAACAATCAAAATTTTAAAGTCATGTTGATTTTCACATAAAAATAAAAATATGCAAAAAGGTGTACAAGTTTATGTATACCCAAAAATAAAAAACTATTAATTAAATAGTAGCATTGTTTTTCAATTTACACCTTTTTATAATTTATAAAAATAAATACACCTATAAAAGTAGTAAATCAACACTAAAATCAAATGCTATTTCATTAATAATAATATAATAAATACATACAAAAAGTTTATGAAGAAAATTATTTTAAAAAAAATTTGTAAGAAAGTCATGATTTCTTTGAAAATATTGGCTCCTTATTATTCTTGTGTTTGTCTCTTTTGTAGTGGTAAGTTAGTCTTTTCACATTAACTCAACCATGGTTTAAAAAAAGTTAGTAGGAGAGACCAAAGTGTATATTTTTGAAACTTCTGTTAGGGACTAAAGTGCATATTATAGTAAATTTTAGGGACTAATTTACAATTTATCCTTTCTTTTTTGATAATGCGACGTCCAAGATTACTTCTAACCATTTCGCAAGAGACACCTTACTGTAAAAAAAAAATTCCTTAAAAAAGTTAGAAGATTTGAACATTAACCTTAAAAAAAAGTTTGGATAAATAACTTGGAAGTCCTAACCACTGCATAGAGGCACAGTTGATCTTATACAAAATCTCATCATTGAAGAACCTACACCTTTTGAGATAAAAAAAAAAAGAACCTACACCTTTTCAAGATCCACCGATAAATTGATTTCTTATGGCATACATATAATCTTTGGTTTTTTTTTTTTTTTTTTTTGGAAGATGCTAGAATAACAAACAAAATCACACTCTAGTGACGTGGTGCGTGGCCCCACATAAAATAGGTGTTAGGTGTCCGGCACATAACACGCAAAGTATATAGCTTGAGGCGAGTACAAATGGCTTCTAAAGATGTGAGTTCGCATGTCACGTTACAGGGTGTGACTTTGAAGTCACATTCTAACATTTTCCTTTTTTTTTTTTTTTTTTTTTTTTCTCTTTGTGGGTCAAATCACATGATCTACGCAATCTTCAATACTTAATTTCTTTGGGCGTATCTATTCAAAATGAAGCACTTAAATTCCTCAAGTTGGCTTTACTATGAGCATCTTCTCTGCTGATAAATAAATCAGGAATCTGTTTGACATTGCGTCCAAGGAAAAAAGGGTCAGCATAGTTTAATTTATTTGAAAAACTGTAGCTTGACCTTAAAATGGGCATCACCATTAGTGATCCAAACCAGTTCTTTTGCAAGTTGTGAGAAATGACTGACTGAGACAGTTCTTTAAAGATAACCTTAGCATCCACAGATATATGCTCTCGAGTCTCAACATCCACATAGTAGCTGAAGCATCACAATAGTGATCCTTTCTTGCCCTCCATAACACCTTCACATGCAATGGAATCCTATGTTACCAGTAGATTCCCACGTTGGTCTTCTGAAAATTTTTCTATTTGGTAGCATATGTTTGCCCATGTCACGCATGACCATCTCTACCCTTTTAGCATCACAAATTAATTAAAGTTGGGATGTGGCCTACAATTGATCAAGAAAACCTAACATTCAAAGCTCATGTTTATCATAATTTGATTGGCTAAAAGAAGTAATCTGTGAAAGAATTGGACTTTGTTTAATGAAACATGTCGATAATCTAACTGAAAACTTATAATATAATTTTTTTAAAGCCAAAAAGCTAGTAAATGATAATCTAGAAATTTAACGCTAACACGTGGCATCCAAATATTTAGAGTTAATGGAAACAATACCATTTAGTTAAAGCAGTTTACGATGTTGAGCCATTCATTTAAGGAAGCTGCTAAATTAACTCACTTTGAACACCTACTTGATGTGGCACTATAGATTCACAACTGTTATTCCTCGTTTTAGTCTAGGGCAGCCAATTAGTCAGCCTGCCAACCAGTTAACTAAAAAGGGACGTACTAACAACCTCAATTCACCGAGATAATCAAATTAATTCAGGTGACCCCCCTAGTTTTGGCTTACTCTTCTTCCACACTATATTTTAATTCATACTGACTGCTGTACCACACCTGCTGCAGGTATGCTCATAATTGAATGATCAACCACACAACCATCTGTGGCAGAGAAAAGAAATTCTTCACGTGTTAGTTTAATTTCCAAAACCAGTGCCAACGGTGCAAGAGATGCCAACCAAAAATCTTGATAAATCCTAGTAAGAATATATATATAACAACACTAATATTAAAGGGTTTCTGATTCTGATTCTGATTCTGATTCTGATTCTTTAATCTGAAAGGCCATATTGAACAAATTCTGATCTGGGTGCCTGCAATTTCACCTAGTTAATTTTAGAAAAGAATGGTAGATAAGCAGTAACACATTATTCCACAATCACAAATACTAATATTTTAACTCAACAGGGCCAACAAATTATCCAATCTATGACTGTGTGTTAAGTCAGATCATATTCCCTGTACAAGAAGCAATGGTGAAGCAGCTCACAAATAATTCACGGAATGTGGTGACAAAGCAGTCTCCCTCATTGATAAAGAATCGCAAGTATGAATCTCTTGGAGAAGATATTGTAGAGCCCACATCAACAGTTCCGTACCAAATGCAACACTGTAGGTTGAAATAAAATGAAAGTGATGGGTCTGTCCAAATTTCATTGGGTTCTTAAAAAAAAGGTGTATTCATTTTGGGCTTGCTCTGGGTGTACTACCATAGTGCATGGCACATGGCTCACTTAAATGTCACCAAAAACATGGCCTTTCATAGAGAAAGAGATAGAGGGAATTAAGTGTGTATAAGATTCCATTCATATAAGTGCTGGTGTTTTGAGTCAAAAAAATAAATAAATAAAAATGCTGGTGTTGAATATAAGTAGTATCCACTTGATTGAGGAGGTGAGATGCTTATAAAGGCGAGCAGACCATGTGGCCCATCCTTTATGGACCACTTGGTAGTCAGTGAGAATTTTGATTCTCTATCTATGTCGCAATACTGTGCACTCTTGCTTACATTATAGAAGGCCTATTGATTGTTTTCAACTGTATATTGCAAAACGACATAAAGCCAAACAAAAGAAGAAATTGAATTTAAGGGTCTTCAATACGTAGTACCCGATCGTGGATGGAACAAACTGAGTTAGGAGGGCTACTCTTAAATGGATCCCGACAGTGCTCAAGTGAGGATTAATTAGTTAGCATGACCCGCGTCAGAAACCATATGAGAAACAAAGAAAAGGCCATTTGTAGATTTCAAGATTAAGTTTGTTGAGAGGTTGAAAAACAGATCATATATTAGGATATAATATATGGCTGTACTCAAAATAAAAACCAAAATTTAAACAGTGGCAAGTGATAGTAGACTTGATATTGATGTTGTTGTTTTCTAATGAATACCAACAAATCAAATGGAGAAATAGTAGCCATCAAAATATATGAATGATGCACAATGTCATTCATGTCATACCAATAATTTTGCCGGTTCTTACCCTTGTTAGTTTGAGGTAAACAATTTTGCTCGAGTTTGAAATGTTCTTTTCCATGTTTATGGCCGAGTACAAAGTTTAAAGCAAAGTCACTTTTACCATGAAAGTGGCTGGTACACCTACCTGGATCATACTTATGTAATGGTCAAGTGTCGCCATATATTGAGTTACCATCGCTTATACAGTGTCTCCTACGTGCCTCTCTCGTGTGTCTCTTGTAAAATAGTGAAGTGTGTTTAAAACATGAAAACAAACTCTTAATATTTACTAATTCATTAAACCATCATAGTTAGTGAAATAATTAACTAGATGAAAAATCAAGATTCAATGGAGGGAAAAGGAGGTAGGAGTACTAATTAGGTGGAACCAATTTCATGATTGTAATTCTCTCTTTTAGCCAGTAGTGGTATGAACAGGACATAGGAATCTCAATGAATCTGTCAAAATAAAGGTCCCTTAAAAGAAAAAGTGACAGGAGGGAGGAGATGTGGTTGTGCTGGTTACGAGTCCCCACAAACATGAATCCAATCTAGAGAAAAAAACCAAACTAACTCTGAACCAGCACAAAGCCTCTCCTACGTCTCCGTATATTTGTTTTTATCTACTCTACTTTCCTCGTCCCACATGAAATTATTTCATGTTTCTTCTGGCTATGCTTCATTAATTTGGGCCCATCAACATTGAAGGGATCTTCAGCATGAAAAGGACCAAAAGTATCCTATGGACATCTTTAATTATTTGGGCACATAGGAGCCTTTTAGTGGTCAAATAAGGTACAGTGATAAGGTCAATACTTATTGATGTGAAGCTCGATTAAACATTTTTGAATTATGATGTCACAGCAATTCATCGAAACTTGGATATTTTCATTGGATTTTTTTCATTACTGTGGAAGTCACCTACAGTAGAAACAATATGGCGACTCTTGAAATCTTCATCTCACGCTACCGTTGCTTCCATAGTTACTGTCTACTTGTATAGAAAAGCTAATTTCATCCAAGACTTGGTTCGAATTTTCGGAGTTCCCCCATGTTTCGAAATGGGCATCCTGGAACAACTACAAACAATCGTCACATTGTGTAGGCAAGTGGTTGCTATACCAGGGGCGAAAGGAAGCTCAATTATCAAAGACATACCTACAAATTTCGCCACATCGTGCAGGCTAGTGGTTATGATAATCAAGCTTCCCTTAGCACCTAGGTACAACATATAAGTAGTCTTTTCTTCCTAATGACGGATTGTTATTCAAAGGGAACCAAGAAAATCGAAACTTGGTGGATATCGGCCATCAGGATTTCTTCTTTGTATCCTAAGTCCAGCTCGCGAGAGGAGCTCTTGAAGGTAGTCATTTTCATTACCAGCTTTCTTAACAGTTGAATCCAGGCTTACTAAGCCCACTCCTGCAGGTCCTCCGGCCTAGGAGCCTGGTTTTTCCAACTTGATAATTAGAATCTGAGTACCAATTATGAAATTATCCGGCAGAGGCCCTCTGATGGTCAACAAGATGTCATGGAGTCGTTGGCTACATTTCTTTCTGCTCTTTTTCTGGAGCCAAGGTGCGGTTGCTAGCTCACGTATTTGCTCATGGATATATAAGACCGAGAATTTGCGAGCTCTGAATGCTCTAGTAGTTCAGCTCTTCTGGAGTCGAGCAATTGGAGTTGTTTTCTAACCCATGGTGGATCTTCCGAACTCAACCAAAGGGATTCACCGGTGTCTTTGTGCTTGAAATCTGGATGCCTTGGATTTGCCTTACTACATTCTCTGTTGTCCCACCATTCATAAGGGTTTGAGAAGAACACCTGCCACAGGTGAAGGCTGTCCATCTCTTTTTTTGTATTGGAAGCACCTGAAAATGGAGAAAGAAAAACTTTAAAGGAAGAAAATACTTCTATGCAGATTAAACAAAGCCTCAAAAATTCAAATTGAGGTTGCCCAAGAACATGCAGAAAAAAAAAAAAAAAAAAAAAAAAAAAAAAAAAAAAAAAACTCACTAGTGGTAGGATTAGTCCTCTCATTCGCCTCATTATTATCATGTTCCTGTGTCATTTGCAATTTATGTCTGTCTGCTACAAAGTTTATTTCCTTTACAATTACCTGAAATTTATGAAAATAAAATAAAAAATTGAATTCTAATAACAAAAACACACTATCCATCACAAAATCTTCAGGTAAAGAATGGTTCTTAGAAAGCAAGGTAAGAGAACAATATTCTAAATGAAGTCCCAAAGCACAAAATAGCAGTGATACCAGCTTAGTGATAAGCATTCCTCGGTAGATACTATTGCCTACTAAGCATCGAGCAATATCAGAAATCTCATAAATGGTCAATAGCAACCTCTTATTGCACAATTCTGTTCAGATCTCCAAAAAATTAATAAAATTTCAAGAATTTTAGCATCAACATGAGACAAGAGAATCAGTCAATTACTATAAAATAACATAAGATGCAGTATGGCTCAGAAAGTAAAGAATAGGACCACCACAGTTACAATAGCCATAACTTGAAAACGACATTGTTTGAAACAATGCATCTAGCACTTTGTATAAATCTATTGTTGGTAGCAAGTGTAAAAGACAATTGCTACCGTAAAAACTTTTTCAATAACTATGGCTAGTAATTAAAGATGCCTGAATCCCATGAATACTTTAGAACTCCAAGCTATCAAATAAATGAACATTCATGAGAGTTGCCAATACTCAATTACGCATGGCAATATGGCACCACCACAGCACTTGCACTACGCCTTAGTAAAAATGGCGGAAGAACCGGACCATGAATTTCACCCTACAACAAACTTAGATTAAGATAAGTACAAAATTACATAGCTTCAATCTCTCAAGCCAGAATGCAGCATTTTCTATATGGTATGAAAACATGCAACAGACCTCGTAAAAAGTTTGAGGCTTTCCACTTGCATCAACTTTCGTGTATGAACCTAAATGACCAGAAACATAAATGAAATCATGTACTTTCAAATGTTTGGACGATATTTCCGCCATCCTATGCCACATCTTCAATAATACCCTGTTCGAAATATCATAGAAATAGGCCAGTTTAGCAATAAAAAAATGCCAGATTAAACTAGTAAGCAATAGAACTAAACAAAAAATAGTCATACAGTCATGCTTTGGAGTAGAAACAAGAATAGAAGTTCGAAAACTTGTAATTGCAAATGCCGGTGATAAATTACTGACTGAAAAGAAGATATTGGCAAACAAATAAAAAATTTGTTAGAGAGCTCATTGTATTCAAAGAAACGTAGAAACAACACCAATTGACACAAAGATTAAGGATGGGCGGTTACGGTGGTCTGTGTACACCTCCAAAGACGGTCTACAGATGCCCACTAGAAAACTAAACTCAATAGAAACTGAAGAAATTTGACGAGGTAGAGGTAGACAGAAGCCTAACTTGGGACACATTAATTAGAAGGGGTTTAAATGATTTGGAAAGCACGTCATCAATTGCACAAAATCAAGCACAATGGAAGAGCTTGATCAATGTAGTCAGACCCCACCAAATTTTCGGATTGAAGCCATGTTGTTGCAGAGAAGTCATTGTAGCAGTTGATAGTGCAAAGAAATAATACATTTCCTAATCAAAACTCAATCTTTCATTCCAAAATTGAAATCATCCATTCTAATTTTAGGATTATATCACTCTCTCAACATAAAAATGAATCAATAAACCCTAGAAATCCAAACATAGAAGAATCTCACCGAAACGAGGGCGAACCGCTATAGGCCTCCACCTGAAGCATAGTGTGGACACCAAGTACTTCACTATTCACGCGTTTCAAAGGGAACAAAACTCTCCCAATGAAACTGACCGAATTGCAGAGCCGATCGTGCCATCTGATCGTTGTCGGTCGCTGGAACAGAAGCTTCTGCCTGTACACAGCGCTCTCATCGCTTCCGCTTCCGCTTCCGCTATCGAAAGCGTTTGGGAATCTAGGGTTTGTCGCTGTGGAGAAGAAACTTAGATTCTCGAAAGAAAAAGGTGAGACCTTTCTGCGAAAGATGGAGAGACGAACGCCCGCCATTGCATCATCCGCGACAGAGACAGAGATTTTGATGCAGATGAGTCGCGATTGCTCTCGAAAGCTCCGCGACGAAGACGAAAATGGCGAAACCCTAACGACTGATGATTTTCTTCTCCAATCGTCAGTGGACAAGTTGAAAGTTGTAACATAGCTAGCGGCTCCCTTCCTTTCGCGGGCTTCGACAACCCAAACCCTAATTAGTACTTGATCCAACGGTTCAACCCAAACCCGTTTGTTTTTTCTAAAAAATAATAATAAAAGTGACTTGACATATTTTGGATGCTACATTTGCTACAAAATTAATGCAATCCTTCAAATCGTGCATCAAGATGTGTGTACTTTATTTGATACTCACATGTCGAAAGAGCTCGATTATTTTTTGAATAATATTATAGGTAATAAATTATTTAAAAGATTTGTCTTACAACTATTACATCTTTTTATTTTTTTTAGATATGTTACATAAATGACAATCGATTTAGTATTTACTCATTTCATTTTATTATTTATACGTTGCATGTAAAAAAAAAATAATTCTATTGCTTACACATTTTGCGTACATAAATATTTTTATGACAAAAGATACTCATATACATATTCTCAATATATTACAGATGATTAGTGAAATCAACAATTATTTTTATAAAAAAATAACTTAATTAATCACAATACCCTTTAACTCCAATATAAGTCAAACTCCTAATATCATCTCCGATAAGTGATGCTGCGTTCATGACTATAGATTTATTGAACAGTTTGAACTCCTAATCTTGCCTTTAAAGAAAAAAAAAAAAAAAAAAAAAGAAGGATTTATGGGCCGGGCTGAACCGGGTCTCGTCTTTGTTTTGAGGCAAAACATTTTCTGGTCCTTCGATTTCAAGCCCTACCGAAATAACACGCTCACTTCCAAGTCCACTCAAAGCGATGTCTCGGCGGTTGTGGGCGGCGCTCGGCGGCGGACTCCGGCGGACATCAACAGCGCGTTCTTCGTCTGCATCGTACCATACGATACAGGCCATTCCGAGGGAGCACTGTGGGCCGAGAGTGGCACCCAAGGACAGAGCGCAGGGAAGGATCCCCGCCGTCGTATTCTCTCGAGATGAGCGAGACCCATCAAAGCCCGTATCTCGAAAACACCTCCTCACCACCGAGAGAAAGCAAATCAAGTCGATTCTCAAGCAAGTTCAGCTACCCTTCTTTTGCTCCACCACTTTCCACCTCCAAATCCGGGCCGGGTCCGGGTCGTGTCACCTTCTTGAGTCCGGTGTGGTCCTGCCCATCAAGGCAAGATTGGATCTTGTGCGTTGTTTTGATTGTTTTGATGCGTTATGGGGGGGTTTGGTTTGATGTTTGATGTTGTTTGATGTTGTTTGGTTGAGTTTGGTGCAGGTTCATAGGAATGCTGAGACGGGGGATGTTCTGAACTTGGTGTTTCAGTGGGCCGAGGAGGGCTCCGAGGTGAATGTCGATGTGCCCGTCGTGTTTAAAGGGCTGGATTTGTGTCTTGGGATCAAAAAAGGTTGGTTGGTTTGTTTGGTTGATTGATTGAATGCCGTTGGTTCAAGACTTGTGGTTTGAAAGAGAAGAAGCTGAAATGATGAATGTCGTGTGTTAATGTATGGAAGGTCCATTATCTATGATACTATGACTATACCTTTGTAGGAATCAACTACATTGAAGATTGACGATTGATGATCAGCTGTTGGTGTTGGGGTTTCTATCAAAATTTCGTGATAGTTAAACCCCCTTTTTGTCAAAATTACAAAAAGGGGTGTAGAAGCCTCTCATCTATATTGAAGATTGACGATCAGTTGCCTTGCATTGGAAAATCTATCTATACAAGAAATGTGGAGAGGTGTAGAAGCCTTAGGGAGGTTTCATCATGAATAGATAGATTTTTCCAATGCAATGCAAGGCAACTGCTTTTTACATATATAATCGGAGTGCAATGTGAGGGTTTTTGGAAATGTTGCTAGAGATGCGGAGGTGTAGAAAAAGGATAGTAGCCTCTCATCTTTTCTTTTTTTTTTTTTGGTAGTAGTAGCCTCTCATCTTTATTTATTGATGATGAATAAAACACTTAAAATTACCAGGTTTTAAAAATCATTTGTAGGGGACCCTTTTATCTAGGGGAAGGGGTTGGATTTTGTGGAACTGGATAGTTTTCAGGTCGTGTGTTGCATTTTTATCATTTTAGTGACCGCTTTAACCTATGCTAGGATGACGTTGAATGCATTTGATGAGTGATGCATCACTTATTTGATACATTAATACATTACTTTTTTATAATTAAAAAGAAGTAATTTTTTCAAATTTGGCTTGGATAACCCCAGGTCAACCTAGTTATCCACATTTGCGATATACTGGGCAATTTTTTTATTTTTATTTTTTTCTCAAGTGTTTTAAAATGAATCTCAAAAGGTTATCTTTTGTGAGAAAAAGTTGAGCTTTAAAGAGCTTAAATAAAGGTTAAAGTGCTCTAATATTGAATTTTCTCCCCCATTTCCACCTCCATTTGAACCTCCGCTAAAATGGTTGACTTGGTTGTGATTGTAAACACTGTCAAATTCAGAAGACATTGTTAATGATGCATTCATGCAAAATATTTGTTGGATTTGGGGTTTTAAGTTTGCAGTCTTTATAGCTGCAAGTTCAAATGTAATGAATTTCACTTTTGTCAAACTTGTGATTAATTGTTAATACCGTCTCTATCTTTGTAATTTTTGTTTTAGATTAGTAGAAAGGTTGAATCCATATGAGAAAAGCCGAAGCTCCAGAAAAGGATTTAGACATGGTGAAGGAATAGAAAAGAATGAGGGCAGTTGGTTCTATATGCCATATGACTAGCTTTGTTAGTGGCACTTTTGTGTTATTGTAATTTGGCCATCTATATATGATTCTTGAACATGAAAATTCAGAGTTATTCTTTATAAGAAAAATCCTCCCTTTTAGGGGTTAGAAACGTTATTCTTGCAGCCACGACCTACTCATCATCCTCTTTATTATTATTTTTTGTTTCTTTTTCTTTCTTCTAATAAATATTTTCCCTTAATGACTGGATTAGGAATTGTCAAACAATAGTTGATTGAGGATAGGTTGCATTGATCCTTTTTGTTCCTTTGTAATCTACGCTTTTGTTTTTCTTTTACTTATCATATGCCCTTGTATTTTGTATTTCTCACTACTAATACAAATAGCCATTTCCGACAAAAAAATCCACTCTTGAATTCATTTTAAAATTCATATGACTCGAATTAAACAACCTCCTTGAAAATTTTTGAGCATTATTAAATTTCCTTGTATTGCTTTTAGTGGTGGCTTTATTTATTGGAAAATGATAATCTAACACACTTTGGACACACACTTAGGGCGCACACTTTGTCTTTTAGCCTATTTATGGTGTTTTGTTAGATGTGGGGCCCACGCCTAGGGAGACAAGAAAGAGCCATAAATAGGCTAAAAGATAAAGTGTGCGCCCAAAATGTTAGATTATCATTTTCCTTATTTATTTAATCAAGGCTTTTCTGTTTCTTTCTTTTCTTTCTTTTACATGGGATTGACTGTCATATATCTCTTTTCATAAAAACAGGTGGACATCTGAATGTGTTAAGAGAGAGTCTAACATATCGGTGCCCAGTTGAGCACATTCCTCCGAAAATTGAAGTGGATGTGAGCAACTTAGATATAGGGGACAGACTATTTATGCGCAATGTTGAAGTTCATCCGTCTTTGAAGCTGTTGAGCAAGGTCGAGGAGATGCCTGTTTGTAAGGTAGTGACAGCAAAGCCAAAAATCTCTAAACAGCCAGTTGTGGCGATGAAGTCAGAGGAAGAACTTGCTATTGTCTAGTCTAGGGATGTTTCAGAGGTGCAATTAGTACTTTTCGTTACATGAAAGTTACCTTGTTACGGATTTGAGTCTGCCCTAACATTAAATTTCAAGATTTTGACAGAATTAATGTTCATCAGTTCATCTTTTACGATAACCAGTGCTCTTGTTGAAGGAGATACCCTTTCATGTATACTATAATTGGCATTGATCCCAATATGTTTTATGTGATAATGAACATGATTAAGTCAAGTAATTTTGCCAGAAACAATAAAAATTGGTGGCCATTGATCAAAGATGGCCAAAATAAGTTGCTAAACAACATGCCCACGAAGGCAAATTCAGTGCTACTTTCAACTATGAACAATAATTGCAGGCATTTACATTTTGTCAATCACAGGACTTCTGTAGGTCAATACAAGTTGCATTCTTGTACGTTTTAATATCTGCCCACCTACTTATGTCAAAAAAAATATATCTGTCCACCTACATTCATGTTGACTGCAACATGCGCAATCTTCACATTGTTCGTCGTCCAGATATTTTGCATGTTACAAAGTCTCAATTCCAATTTAGCTCCGATTGGTTACATAGATCAAACTCTTCATTTATTCAATGCTCGGAAAAACCATAAAAGTACAAAAATAGAAAAATTACTCACTTGGTAATGCATATTATTTGAGATGAGATGTTATCAGATTTTCTTTGCTCAGCCACTTCAACAACCACATTACATTCAGATCATGATTTTGACAAACTTTAAATACAAGAAGCGAATTGTCTGAACTGGATTAGTGAATTTGTGGCAGTGATATCACGCGATTAGTTGACTTGGCAGAGTTTCAAAGAAGACTGTCATTTAGGAGCCTCGTCAATCAACATTTCTACATTAATTTTCTACCGTGAACTTAGAAGTCTGAACTCTCTTTGCAAGTTAACAACAAAACAACTTTGAAGTCACGCACGCATGACATGTGCTTAGCTAACCAAATATCAGATTGATTTGTCAACCCTATTTTCTATGTTAATTAAATTAGACCCACATGATCGATCATCTATGTTAAGATTGATTTGTTAATTAGACTTAGAGGTACATAAATGGGTCGTTGTACATAAAATTAACATAAAAAGGTTTCTTTCATGAAAAAAGAAAAACATAAAAAAAAACATAAAAAGGTTTCTGGTGTGGTAATTTAATTAGAAATGTAATGGAAATTGAGAGAGGATTTGAATATAGGAAGTCAAACAAAGTTGCGTCTTTAATACAATTTACTACTTGGTGATTGCCTGGTGGAGGCAAACTAAGTCAAACCACATATTGACATTTCTAAACTTTTTTTCTTTTTTTTTTTGAAGAGACATCTCTAAACTTTTTGTTTGGTTAATACTATAAATATTTTACTCCATATTCCAATAGTGTCACGCGTGACGCAGGAATTAAACGCAGTGGTGTTTAAGCTACAGAGACAAGACGAGGAGAATGGACCAAGTAGCGGTCCTTCATTTAGACGTACTATAGTCCACCCATAATCACACCAAGTACAGTAATTTAGGTGGCATGTATTGTTAATAAATACATTTATGTTCCCTATTTACTGAAGTATTTTGAACGTACACCCAACAATCTAAAAAGACTTCCGTAACTTCAATAGCCAATGAATGCATGTATTAAAATATGCGATATCAAGAAATTGTGATTAGGGACTTAATCTTGATTCTTGTAGGTATCGTAATAAGAAATTATCATTTGGAGGCTGCTCATTATACATGTTTGCTTGTTTCTGAATCAAAGTAATTAATGATTCAAATTTGGCTTCTTCCTCCTATTTAATAGATGATGGGGTGATTGGGCTAGAGTTGCTCTTTACGCTAATTTTATCTCAAGTATCCTTGTAAAGGTTGTTGCACATCTATTGCAAGGTCGAGGGAGCATTGGTCAAGATATCCTAATGCACAAAAAATCATTTTACCCTCCCCCATTAACCTTATATTCAACAGATTCTATATAAAAACAAATATAGCGATCTGATTGGCATGGATCACAATCACAATGCACATCAACGTCTATCGATCCACACAAACAGTTACATATTTATAGAACTGTACAGTTAGTTTTGATGTTGAAAACTGAATTTTGTTTGGCACACAAATTTCAATCAACGTGTCGGTAATTATAGCACTAATACTGCTACTAAACACGCATTAACAATAAATTAATAGTAGAAAGTAGTAATCAGTAGTAATGAATAAAATTGACCACGTCTCGTGGTTCGATAACCTTGACTCCCCTCCCCCAAAAAGCCGTTTTGACTTTCTTCTGAGCCCGATCAAAACCGCGTCGGCATTGACTGGAGCTTCGGCCTCGCTTTCATCTCTAATGGCGGACTAATCATCTCTCGCAAAGGAAGGTCGACCGTACCATGTGTTCTCAGCTCCGGAGATGCGGTGGTTTCCGAGCCCCTTCTCATCTTCCTCTCCATCGTCTCCGTCTCCCAAATCCCCTGGCGAATCTGCGCCGAAACGCAATCTCAAGGACGCGAACCACCTGTTCAGGAGCCAGAGAGCCTTTTCTACGTCGAATTCGCAGCAGCAGCAGCAGCAGCCGAGGCTCGTGCGGCAGAGGAAGCTGCGCCATCTGACGGATCTGCAGGTGTGGCGTTCGCCGCTGGTCGGCCAGGTGCAGGTGTCGGGGAATTCGACTCCTGCGTCTTCGGCGTCGCCGGGGACGGCGCGATCTTCTTCTTCGGCGAAGCCGCTGCCGCTGCCGCTGCCGGAATTGGCGGCATTTGTCCGCCGCGATTTAGGTGGGAATGCGGCGTTGCCGTCGTCGAGGGATGCGGAGGAGAGTGAGAGAGGGGAGGGGTTGGTTGGGGATGGGATTCCTCTGAGTTCTCCAAGGAGAAGGTGAGAATTTCAATCAAATGAGAGTGTTAATTTGATCATACTGTTGAAAAGTTTGAATTTTTATGATTATATGGATTATGTTGAAATGATTCAAGATTGATTTTGAATATGGCTTTTTTGGATTCATGAAAATCTTTATTTGATTCCTTTAGAAATATTGTTCCTTCCTGAATCAAATGATTGATTTTGTAGTTTCTTTTGTGGAGGAGGACTCCGAAGCCCATTTTTCATATCGAAAAATGGGGGAGGAAGGCCCCCAAGTCTATTTTTAATTCTTGGAAAATAGGGGAGAGTCGCAATAGGATAGGTTGGCAGCCCTTGTAAAACTTTTGTCTCCCTTCAAGAAATGGAACAGACATATATAAACGTTGAGTCGGAGCTCGAGTGTAGTGAAAAATGAGCAAGGGAGTGTTTCACATCCTAATTTGGGACTGAGGCTATGTTGTTGTTGTCTTATGGATTTTGCAGCAATTGTAATACTAGTTGATTAAGTTTTTGAGTAGCTGTGAAAATTCTTCAATCATAGCTGAGGTGATCCTTAGCTACAAACTGTTAGTCTTTTCGGCAATTCTTGATAGCCTATATATGCATAGGTGAGCTTGCTGCTTGAACTTGGAGTTCATTACTCATTGGGGCTGACAGACAAACAATTTTAGCTTTTTCCTTGGATTTCTTACTTGGGATCATGACTCTAAGTTGCTTATTATTTTTGTTGAATTCGTATATGTAAAATGCAGTAGATGCTAATTTATGGATATATGTTTATCTTTTGATATTTGCAGGAGACCCATTTTTCGGACTACCGTAAAGAATACTGAATGTATCGACACTCGCAATTCTAAATTTCCTGTTGATCGTGGTAAGACTGCTCTTAGGGATCTATATAGTGTGGATAATGATCAAGATTTCCAATTGAATGCTCCTCCTCTGAGTGCTCCAACAAGTGGGTTCTCCAGTCCAATGCTTAGTCCACGAAGGATGAGTTCTGGAAGTTTCTTTTCTTCTCCTTATTTGACTTCACAAGGAGTGTCTGCTTGGTCTGCTAGGGAAATGCCTTCTGTGGACATGCTGGCAGGATTTTCTTCTCACACCTCACCAGATAAATTCCTTTCTAGCCCTGAACGCTCTCCTCTACACAGTCCTCGCCAAAATCCCAGAAGCCCAAGAGGAGGTGCATCTCCAATGCACCCAAAATTGCCTATGGAGAGCACTACAGCATGGCCTGATAGTAATGGTCCTGTTGCTGTGCACCCACTACCACTTCCTCCGGGAGCTGCTTCACCTTCACAACCAACTTTAGGCCCTCAAACTGTAATTAAACCAGATTTGTCTCCTAAGATAGGACAATGGCATAAGCAAAAGCTTATTGGATCTGGTACATTCGGAAGTGTTTATGTTGCTATGAATAGGTATTGAAGTTCTCTGCATCTTTTTACAATTTCTGTTTTTGC
This sequence comes from Stephania japonica, assembly GCA_039657345.1. Classification (NCBI taxonomy): domain Eukaryota; kingdom Viridiplantae; phylum Streptophyta; class Magnoliopsida; order Ranunculales; family Menispermaceae; genus Stephania; species Stephania japonica. The sequence goes on along the minus strand of CM077559.1, from coordinate 6,020,399 downwards.
TTAGTGCATTCTGATCTTTTTACCCTTTGAACAGTGAAACTGGAGCTCTTTGTGCAATGAAAGAAGTGAATCTAATTCCTGATGACCCTAAATCTGCTGAATGTATAAAGCAATTGGAACAGGTTTGCCTGTTTTGTCCTTTACCTTTCTTGATTATACAATATACATGTTAACGTGATTTATCTATTTTTTGGTGCTTTTGTTTTGATAAAATAAAAATATTTGGACAATCAGTAATAGTTGTACGTATACCTTACATATACACAGGATTTTCACAGTTATTACAAAAATGCAATATTTTCACATTAGGTTATATTTATTTGATCCATTTGATTACAATTTTCTTTTCTTGTATAACAACTCAGTATGTAAACTTACTTCGTAACTTGATTCCCACAAATCTTGCTGAATTTAATTAAAAATGTATTTTATAAGTTCCCACTTATAAAATACATTGTTAACTTTCATGGTTTAGCAAGCTATGCATAGAGACTTTCCCCCTATATTTACTAGCTGTACAATTAGTCAAAGTAAATAAGAGGGAATATTTGAAAATGTTTCTACATGGCGACCATATGAAAATATATGTAGCAAGCTAGAACAGTTATTAGTTACTGTTTAAGCAGCAGACTATGAACTACTGTGAATGGGGGCATCTTAAAAAAAGAACACCTTGTAGAGATACACATGAGGGTTTTGAAGATAATGCAGTGCTCTTTTAGATGAGAGGTTATAATATATATAATTTGATGTTCAATTTTGAAGTTCCATCTGAGTGGAGATGGTGGGAAGGATGTTAATTTTCTTAACCAATTGGGATATGTGGATTTTTTTTATTAAGTAATTAGTGTTTTGATGATTTATTTCAAGGTTAATTGACATGTAAGAGATGCTTATCTTTTCACAGGAAATTAAAGTTCTTAGCCAGTTAAAGCATCCGAACATTGTGCAGTATTATGGCAGTGAGATAGTGAGTGTCTTCTCATTTCATTTCTACTTCTGGGCAGGTTTTGGTTATTAAGCTGACCATACTTTTTTTAGTTAGTTTATTGACCTGCTGTTTCTTTGCCAGATTGAGAATCACTTCTATATATATTTAGAGTATGTTCATCCAGGATCTATAAATAAATATGTACGTGAGCATTGTGGAGCAATGACTGAATCTGTGGTTCGCAGTTTCACCCGTCATATTCTACATGGCTTGGCGTACCTGCATAGCACTAAGACAATCCATAGGTAGCAAAGTTTTATTGATTTAATTTAAGCTTGTTATGAAGTGTCTTTGCATAAACCACTTTGCATTTACTTTGCCATTTTAGTCAGTTGCCATACCCGAGTCTTATTTCTGTACACACACTGTTATTTAGATGTGTACATCCTGATTAGCATTCTTTTCCCACTATTACATCTGTCCTACTGAAATACTATGCTCAATTGATTAATTTAAATAATTTTATGGTATATGATTTTCCATTTTTTGATCAAAATCTTTGTTCATAATATCAACAGGGGTTGTGCCACTGCGTTGATTTTTCTGCCATAAATACTTTTCACAATGCAATTTCTCTAGGGCAATACACCATGCCATTAAAATTCTTTGCTGTTCCTACTTCCAACTAACTCATTTTAGTTTTTCCTCTCTGTAGTTACTTCCAAAATTCAACCTTCTTTCTCCTTTCTGTGGCAATTCTTTTTTTTTTTTTTTTTTTTTACTTCACATTTTTCAGATATTGAGCTGAATTTTTCTTACTTGAGAATCAACCAGTATATGAACTGAGTGTTGAGTGTTGACCTGATTTAAAGAAAAAAAAAAGAAATAATTTCAGTGTTCGGTTAAGAATTTTAGAACCGTTTAAAAAACTAGTATTTTAGATAAAAATTCTGAGGTATTATTAAGGATCCAAATAAATTATATTTTCTTGTTCTGTTGACAAATTTGGACTTGTTTGTTTTGTTGTAATTTCAAATCATAACCAAAATAAGTATCCAAAGAATCTTCATACTTATTACATTCCGAACCAATCATCCTTTTGAATTGTATGTGAGCTCTAAAATTGTGTCATTGTCATCTTTTGTTGTAATTAAACTCTATATTTTTCCTGTCCTATGTTGAGTAGGGATATCAAAGGGGCAAACTTGCTTGTGGATGCTTCAGGTGTTGTCAAGCTTGCTGATTTTGGGATGGCAAAGCATGTGAGTTCTGTGTCTTTTGGACAACTTGTTGATCTTATATTAGTTCTCTCTTTTTGTTTGTTGATTCTAATTCTTGCTGAACACTATACATGGTTAATTATGAATATAACTTTCTCTAAAATATTTGTTACTTATGAGAATTGCCTCCGTTCATCAAAAAAAAAAAAAGGTGTATTTGTTACTTTTTAAAGCATTTGGTCACAACGCCCTCATCTTGGTCTTTTCTTTCTCCTGTTTTATTTATTTAACTTGTAGTTTTTTTCGAGAAAAAATGCATAAGAATAAATGAATGCAATTCACTTCTCTATTTAAGAATTGATATTTAAACTATGTAAGAAGTAATGATCAACGGACAACATTTTTGTTTAAAATTTTTTTTTAGAGAATTATTCGGCTTTTGACACAATACATACAATATCATCATCATTAGTGTAGAACATAAAAATCTTGACGTTTGAAACTCAAATAATGTCTTCTTTTGTATTCCTTGTACGGTAAAATAATCTTGTTGTTGCTTTTCATTATATAAAAAAAAAAAAAAAAAAAAAAAAAAAAAAAAAAAATTATAAACTAAATCTTGATTGCACTTTTTTTTTTTTTTGTTCTAAAGTCAATATGAGAGTTATGGAGGAAAAATTAATAGAAGATCCTTTGACAAAAAAAGAAGAAGATTTACCATGACAATTTTCAACCTGGCATTTGGAATGCACTTTATTTTTGTCCCTTGATTTTTGCATTGATATTTGCAAGCACAACAATCATGTGTATCTAAATGATTTCAACATGTGTATGAATGTATGTGTGAAAAGTAAGTCACGTAAAAAGAGTTTCTTTTGAGTCAAGAAAGTCAATAACTTGATTAGCACACCATTTACAAGAGGGTTGAAACATCTACAGTAGTAGAACTTTAGGCTCTTTTTATATGTGTATAGATTTACTTTCCCCTTCTTTCTTCCTTTTTGTATTTTGGCTAAATTTTTTGAATTTACAGCTTGGTGCATGCTCATCTGATCTATCAATGAAGGGAACTCCACACTGGATGGCTCCAGAGGTGTGCTTTTGTTCCTACCTCCTACCAGTCATAGGATTTCGTGATTCACTACTTTGCAAAGTTAAAAATGTTGGATTCTTTGAATTACTAGGCGTCTAAGGGCAACTTCATATCATCCTTGAAGTGGCTAAAAACTCATATGAACTGGGTCTTAAATTCAATTTCCTTGGATTTTCTTTTAACTTCAGTAGAATGTAGGGAAGTCTTATCTGATAATGCTAGTTGACAATTTGACATTTATCTTTTTTATTTTTACCTTGCTGTAGGTCATGCAATCTGTGATGCAGAAAGATGCCAGTAGAGATCTAGCTTTGGCTGTTGATATTTGGAGTTTGGGCTGTACCATCATCGAGATGTTCACTGGGAAACCTCCCTGGAGTGAGTTTGAAGGGGTAAGCACATCACGGGTATTGTGATTGCCAGCATTGTGAATGAATTGTTGATCTTTGCTGACTTGATGACCAACGAGTTCTCACATGACAGTAGGAAGTACTAGTTCAAGTATTCATTGCATGTTTGCCCACTCTGCTGATCAAACTGGTCACTTTTTATGATAACACAGGCTGCAGCTATGTTTAAGGTGATGAAAGAATCCCCTCCAATTCCAGAATCACTATCACCTGCAGGCAAGGAGTTCCTGCAGTGTTGCTTCCGTAGGAATCCTGCCGAGAGGCCTTCGGCAAGTATGTTGTTGGAGCATCGTTTTCTTAGATCTTCTCATCAACCTGAGGGTTTAGGTTGCACACAGCCATTCTCTGGAATGCGAATAGTGGTAAAATCTTTAACGTCACCCAGCTTCCTTACACATACTGATATTCTCATCAGCTTGTGGGAATGAATTTCTGCCTCATTTTCGTTTATGTAGGATTTTACTCATAGCCCTAGGGAAAGAACTAAACATAAAGTTGATGCGGCGCCATTCAATCCAGGAGGACAAACCATGATAGGGCGATTATCTTCTCACAGTCCCAGGTAAATGCATGCTTATGAGAGTGCGGAGCACACGCTTGTGCGCACACACATAGATCAAATGGAAAAATAAGGATATCAAATAGCAATGAAATTATCTAAGTTTTTTTCGTTTTTGTCATAAATATATATATATATATATATATTGAATTTATACATCACAACCACTGCTTGAGGATTCATTTAATATTGTTGTTCTTCTCCAGTGAGACTGGCCAGCAACCTCATCCTGAAACTTCCAATGCAGCTGCAAGCTCTCGCCATTCTCCCAGTTCCACACTTGAAGCCATTCCAAGCTTGTCACCTCCACACTCGAAGCATAGCACACATGTTTCTAAGTTTCCTTCCAATGCTGCCGATGATCTGTACCTCAGTAGTAGGAATAGCCGTATTAATGGAGCTTTGCACCTTTTTCTGACATAAGTTGATTGGATCTCCATAGGCAATAGATGGATTGCATCAATATTCTCTGGTGCATTCTGCTAGTGGATCAAGAGGAAAAACAATTACGTAGGGAAGCCTCGCGTTATCTAATGCTTACACGCTTTGTTTCAAATCCCCAAAAGACTGTGCTTCTAGTTTAAACCATTGCGGCCGACTCTTAGGATCCATTCTTTGTAAATTAATTCTAGGTTGGGGGATTCGCAGTTGATTGCAGACAGTTCCTTCAATTTTTAAGGCTTCAACCGCAACTGCTGCTCTCTTTCATGCTCAGGCCACTGGGTCTTCATGTTGTATAATAAGGTGGAAATAAAATGTGCGTTGCAGATATGTAAGAGATCCCTACTTTGCCTTGATGGCCTCAAGAGTAGTGAAACGTGTGTTTGTACCAATTTTTCCTGTATACAAGCAATGCAAAAATTGTGCGTCTGGTGCTACTATATAAAGTGGTGACAATGAAATGTAGTTTTTGGCTCCTGCAGTTGCAATTTGATTTGCGAGGGAAAAAATAATGTTTGTTGCAGGTATTTACCATCATAAGGTAATTACGTAACTAAGTAGATTAATATATTGAAGGAAACACGTTTTTTCTAGCCCTTTTTTTCTTAAATTTTTTTGGTTATTAATAAATTAATTCTAGTTCCTATGAGAAAAAAATGCCCTCATTTTTTTTCTTTCTTATAAATTTTTTTAAGCATAAAAAAATATAATTTTTTAAAGAATAGATTAAAAACATCACTTACTAAAAAGATACAACCTCAAGAAGTCATGGTATAATTTTCACTAGAGTAAAAATAAAAAAAATTTACTATTGCATTGAAACCATGTGTAGTTGGATCAGACGACCATTATTTATTTCATGTCGTTATCTCTTAATTACTGACTTATATTGAATTTTAAAAATAAAAACACTAATTTTGGGAGCTCCTCCAAAGTCCAACCTATATCGTGCGTGGCGCAGGCTAAATTCAAGCAGTTGAATAGTCTAGATAAGGATGGTTTAGAAGGAAAAAAAAAAAATAGAAGAGTTATACTATGGACAAATGATGCACCCATCTTACGCACAATTTTTGAACTTTCCCAAACTTTTCCCTCTCGATTCTAACTTTTACCACTCACCCTCTCAAATCACAACTCTTCATCAAGATCACGAATTTCGAGAAGAATCTCTTCGATCCATCAATGGATTCGTCTCTCAACACAGCTACGTAATCGCCATGGAAGGTAAAAACCTCTTCTAGCAAGCAACGTTGATTCGCCTTCTCGAACGCGGAGACCAGTCGATCGTTGTCCGTCGCGGTTAGGCCGTGATTATGAGTTCACTGGCCATGGGATCTCTTGTGAAGAATGAGCCCATTGAGTGCTGTAAGTCCTGAATTCGAAACCCTAAACTCCTCTTTTCAGTTGTTGTTGTTGTTGTTTTTTTTTTATTATTTTTTTTAACAAGGTTTGTCATTTATTGAAAACCCTAATTTTCTACGCATACATTTGGATTTTGGACATTCAAAGTGGCGATTAGGGTTTCGAGTTTTGAACGATGGTTTCGATAGTTTTTGGAGTGAAATTTAAGCAAAGCGAGGCACAAGATGGCATTTTTGAAATGGCCATGGCAGGTGTTCTTCGAGTCGAAGACAAAATTTTGCGGGAGTAATATAGATTAGAGAATACTGTCGTATAGTCAAACTTGTTTCGAAACTCCAGTATACTTTTTGTTGAATTCAGTAATTTATGCTATATATAAGTTATGATCTTTTACAATCACGAATAAAGGACTGGCTTTAGTGATTATTTTGAGCAACTACAAGTGTTTGCTGTGAACTTTCGAGTTGATGACGTTGTAGCTCTAGCATTGATTTTTAAAGCTATTTATTATGAGAAACATAACTCTGTCAGTTTGATGCTCTTATAATATGGTTGATCCACAGGTGAAATAAGGGCCGAATTACCCAAAAGCTTCATTGATAAATTACACTGCATTTTCGCGAAGGACCTCCCGTTTGCAGGACCTGTTTCTGCATTAAGAACAAATGAGTTTGAAGTGGTTCGCTCATAGTTTTGCTACGTTAACATGAATTGTTAGTTACTTCTAGACTCTAGCGTGTCAAATGTGAACTGAATTTCTTTCTTTTATTCTCTTTTGTGCAATTAGGTGCGTGGTATCCTACAAATGCTGCAAGGATTATCTAGTTCCTTTTTCCTTTGGGATGATAGTGAACAAAGATTTCTTCTCAAAAACAGAGTTTATCTAGCTCACCTTTCACATACAAGTCTTAGCAGTATGCTTAGCCAGTTTATGTATGGCGCAACATGCTTGAAGTTGGTGGAAAATTTCGTCAAGAAGGTTCAGATGTCTGTTTCAAAGTCACCACCTACTTTAATGGCCTTTGCAAATTCTGTATCTGCATGGTTTCAGGTGTCTATATGATTCAGATGGTATCTGTTAGTACTATCCCTTGAAAACTCGAAGTTTTTGAAAGAATAGATATGACTTTCTATTTTAACAAAACAGAAGTTGCGGAATTTGGCATTAGAGGAGGAAGTGAAGATAATGGATTCTACTTCTGGAGTCACGCCAACACTATTGAGACTCTCAAATTCCTTATCAAGGTGATTGTTATATTTTCTCAAAAAGCCTATGGTACTAAGAAGTTAAGGATATCCTAAAAAAAGTTGCAGCCCTCTTTGAATTTGTGCTTATAGTCATTTTGCTTGGAAATCTCAGATTGTTTTATCATAGCATTCAACATCACGTCAACATTTGGTTTCTTCATGTAGGGATTCTAAGAATTACCTTCAGGTTTAGGTTTTATTTATTATTATAAAATTATTAAAGATAAGCCTGTATTTCGTGCCTGCTATCTTTGGACTAGAATAACACAATCTTCTCGTTTCTTGAATTTGAAGTGACGTTACAGTTTATTTCACTAACAATGGTTTTTTACAGTCTGTGCTCAGGAGCTGAGTATTTATTGCAAGTAGTACTTGAAGCAATTCCAAGTGTATATTTTGACCATGAGCAGTCTGTTCCAGCTGGTGAATTGGCCGTTCATATACTTGATCACCTGTACAAGAAGTTAAACGAAGTTTGTCTCGTACAAGGTGGCGAGGTCACAGAAAATTCTCAATTCCTTCTTTCTTGAAGTGTTTACTTTTGCACTGCTTGTCTTTGCAATGCTAATTGAAAGTTTTGTAACCTCAGGAAGGAGCTTACCAAATGCTTTTGTATATATTCATTGGGAGTTCATTGCCCTATATAGAAGGTCTTGATGCCTGGCTTTATTATGGAATACTTGACGATCCATTCGAGGAGGTAATGATTTTTTGGGCTTTAATTTGGAAGTTGATTTTTTTTTTTCTTTTCTGTTCCTTTTTTTGTTTGTCCGAAGACTCAATATAGACTAAGTTAGTGATTAGCTTGCCTTAAAAGGCTCTGTTCTTGTCTGCAACCACTCAAAAAGCAAGTTGATGTTGGGTCGCCCTTTATATTCCTTTTTTTTTTTCTGGGGGATAGGAGGTGCCGTAACCGAAACCTTGTTTGTGGACCAACACCCAACCACTTGAGCAGCTGAGATATAGGCTATTGGTGGTTGCATAAGTTTGGGTTAACTTGTTTGGTCTCTCTTGGACCTCTAATGCTAAATTATTTGAATGCTTGGGAGCGAGGATATGTATAGAGATTGATTACTTGGATTCATGTGTTCCATGTGAGGTTAATTAAATGGCATTTTTATCTAGTGCCCCTCACCTCACTCCCTTATCAACGATAATACACAATAATGAGTGCAGCTCTTGTAAATTTATTATTCATTAATATACTATTGGTTAGTTTTTTTCACTTCTGCAGAGTTAAACCTTTTATTTTCTATCCAGAATAGGTTTGATCAATTTCCTTCTAGAGTGTGCTTTTTTCGCTTCCAACTTAGTACTGTAGCTTTATATTTTATTTTATTTTTTAAGTGCTCCTTGGTTTCCCCCTTTTGTTTTGGTCCAGCTGTTCTTTTATGCAAACAGCGGGATTTCCATTAGCCAGCCTGAGTTCTGGGAGAAAAGTTATCTGATGCGGCTGCAGTCCAGAAAGTTGTTTTCTGGCATTTCCGCTTTTACAGGCGGCAGTAATGGCGAGCTCATGACAAATGATGAGAAACGGATCGACCAGGACCCAGCTCTCATATCTTTGCAAGGGAGAGACCAGAACTCAATAGATCTTGAAGTCTGTCCCCTATTTCTTAAGGATATGACAAAGGCCATTGTATCTGCTGGAAAATCTTTGCAACTGGTTCAGCATATTCCTATTGGATATTTTACAAAATCTGATGGGAGTGGTCCTCACGATGTTGATGATTATGGAAAGTCCAGTATTATTGGTGTAGGCAAATTGCAAAACAGGGTGGGTATTGCAGGGTTAACCTTGCTGGAGGTTTTTTGTTTATCATTGGTGGGTCTCATAGGTGATGGTAGTCTTATAAACAAGTACTTTGGTTTAGATGATTCATGGGATTCTAGTCTTAAACAGTTATTGGAGGTGGGCAAGAAGAAAAAAGTGCTGCCCGAGGAGGGTGTTCCTGATACAACTTCATTGTGTTCTGAGCATATTTGGTGTAAGTTCCTGGTTGAGACAATCGTGCAGAAAGGAATTGTTAATTCAAGATATTTTATCAAGGATTCAGACTGCCTTGGCAGCTCAAATGAAGGAAATAAAGATGTGAAGTTTATGGATGAAACCACTCTTGGTCGATCATTCTGTGCTGAAAATCCAGTTCTTACAGTTTGTCAAACGTTTCTTGAGAAACATACAGTGTCCTGGAATAAATTTAATGTATCTAGAAATTTTCATCTTCCGGCCTTGGATGATGAGGACCTACGTCAGGCTATTTTTTCTGGTATGGATGAAATGCCTTCTGTATTGAGGAAAACAAACTATATGTTTGGTTTTCAGTTTGGCAAATCTGGTTATACTCGATTAAAGGATGACTTGAAAGCTTTAGAAACTTTGTATCCATTCCCAACACTTCTGCCTCCATTTCAGGTTTGTTGGTTGTTTTAATTATTTAAACATAACTTTACTCGTGATATTTCCTACTATGATCATTGAAACCATTCTCTTATTCCATGAGGACTGTGACAGGAAAGCCTGCATATTCCTGAGCTTTTTCCTTCTCAGGAAAATAGCACCCTTGCATCAAGAGTTCTTAACTGGCTTCAAGGAGTCGTAACAAAGGCTAACCAACTTCCTGCAGTAATTATGCAAGATTGCCTCATTGTATACATCAAGAAACAGGTAGATAGCTTGTTCCTATTTGGGAGTTTGCTCATATGAACAATGTGTTTGCTTTTTTCCTACTTTAAATTTTGATTAAACGTGCCAGGTGGATTGTGTTGGCAAACATATTTTGTTGAAGTTGATGAATGATTGGAAATTGGTTGATGAACTTGCAGTATTACGTGCCATTTACTTGTTGGGATCAGGTAATGTACTTTATTTGTTGGGTCCTTTCTGAAGATGTTATATTGTGACTGGTCATTTTTATTTTTATATGGATGTGCATATTGTAGGTGACCTACTGCAGCAGTTCCTGACTATGCTTTTCAATAAGCTGGATAAAGGGGAATCCTGGGATGACGAATTTGAATTGAATACGGTGTTACAGGTTTAGCTCAATAACCCTATGGCGATGATCTATTTCATCTGAACGATGTCAATAACCCGTTTCCTTTTCTTTGGATATTAAGTGATTATTCGTAATGCAGGAGTCCATCAGAAATTCGGCAGATGCCATGCTTTTAAATGCTTTTGATTCATTGGTTGTGTCAATCACTAGACAAAATGATCCTGATGGCACTGAACTACATATTATTGGTTCCCCCTTGTCAACCAGTGCAAAAGGACGGAATCATTGTTTTGGTATAAATGCCCTTGATCTTCTCAACTTTACTTACAAGGTAATTCGATTTAATGAACATCAATGCCACCATAAAAGTTTGTGCAACTACTATAGTTAAATCATTGGCTGTTCTCCTCAATAATCTTATTTTAGTTAATACTAGTCTTCTTGTTGCCCATCAAGACACTATTGACTTGTGTTGTTTCATTTCTTATATCTTCTTTTTTCCGTCTTCATTTCATGTGGCAAAAATTATGTCATAAATTACCAGGCTCTCTATTTCAGCTGTGGAGATCTAATATTTTGGTTACTTCTGTTTTAAGTGTGATGTGGTACAAATTGTGGCAGGTTTCGTGGCCCCTTGAGCTTATTGCTAATACTATGGCACTTAAGAAGTATAATCAGGTAATGTATTGCTTTTCAAAATGGAACCTAATATTTCCTATCAAAAAAATAAAATAAAAACTGGTACCTAATATTTTAACATAGTTTGACCACACTTGTTGGAGACTATTAGCAAGCTAAGTGGGAAAACAATTTACCTTTCAAAATTTTCTGTATTTGGGATCATCTCCTTATTTCTGACCATGTGTCACTTTCTCTCATGCAGGTGATGTGTTTCCTGTTGAGGGTGAAACGTGCAAAATTTGTTCTTGATAAAGCTCGGCGGTGGATGTGGAAGGTTCTGTATGCTTGAATCCTTGCAAAGCCTGTAAACTGCATCTTGAATTGATAGTTTTATGATTCCTTCTCAGAATATTTTCGAATTTTCAAACCTTGCATTACTGTCACACTCCAAAATGTGCTCAAATTTTTAGTTACCATTATATTCGTTGCAGTTTCTAGATAGTTAATTGTGCTTCTGCCTCACAGGGCAAAGGCACTTCAATGATGAACCTTAAACGCCACTGGTTAGTGGAGCAAAAGCTCCTCCATTTTGTTGATGCTTTCCACCAATATGTCATGGACCGGGTAAATCTCATTTAGCCACTGGTTTCTCTTTTGGTCGGCATGCGTGCCTTAACACTGAATTCACGTGGGTTGATGATACTGTAAATGCGGCTCTAATCTGTTTTGAATAAACAGGTGCTTCATAGCTCATGGCTGGAACTCTGCGAAGGAATGGCATCGGCAGCTTCTCTGGATGAAGTCATTGAAGTGCATGAGGCCTACCTATTGTCTATTCAGCGGCAATGTTTCGTGGTCCCTGATAAGCTAGTTTGTTACCTATTCCCTGCTATTTCTTTTCAACTTTCATGCATTCTTCTCCTTGAAAGACCTCACCAAGTTTACTTGGTCGTCGTTCTTGAAACTGCAGTGGGCACTAATTGCCAGCCGGATCAACAGCATCCTTGGATTGGCGCTTGATTTTTATTCTATACAGCAGACGCTGAGCAGTGGTGGGGCAGCTCCAGCTATCAAGGCCAGATGTGAGATAGAAGTGGATCGTATTGAGAAGCAATTTGATGATTGTATTGCCTTCCTTCTTCGAGTACTTATCTATCTCCCTTTTTGATAATTCCACGGTTGTGGTAAAAAGTATCACACATGCACTTGCATTTACATACATCACTGAGTTGTCTACTAACTTTGCAGGTTCTCTCCTTCAAGCTCAATGTGGGCCACTTTCCTCATCTGGCCGATCTGGTAACTAGAATCAACTACAATTATTTCTACATGTCCGATAGTGGGAATCTACTTACAGTCCCAGGATCTGAATCTGGTCTTTCCAAGATGGGAAAAGGCATTCCAGTAAGACACGATCCATGAGAGAAACTGGGATTAATTATGCCCCTACCTTTTATTGACCTTAAAAAAGGTATTTATCCTATGTTTTAATTGCTATGAGTCTGGTATCTGTTGTTTACGAATAAGTTCACATTTACTCTATAAGTTATTTAACTCAAGATTATAGCCCTGCAAAAACACTATGAGCCATATTTATCCTAAGATTCCTATCTGTGTTAACTGTTAAGGGCCTTACTCATTTTTTGACACTTTTCCGATGGCCTTCCCTTTGTTTTATTTTTAGGTTGGCCTAATGATAAAAAATATACTGACCTTTACAAGTAGTACCAATTATATCATAACCTTTCGAATTTATCAATTTTATTGTAACCTTTCGATTTACATGCGGTATCAATTATATCCTAACATTGTATTCATCATAAACACCCCAAGTTGTGTTCAAACCTGAACTTGATTGATGTGTTTCCCTTCTGATTTGGGGATAAAATCCGAAGTGTATCTTCTGAGTCATGATCATCCGTAATCTATTGTTTTACTGCTCCAAGAATATTACCATTACATTTCTTTCTTCGACAGGTTCCTTATCCAAGAGATGTCCGCTGGTCTAAACACTGCTAAAAGTTCGATTTTTCCCGCCACTCAACTTGCAGTATCAGACCTAAATCTATAAATGTTTTAAGCTCTTCAGCGAGTGGCTCAGCATCACTAATCCAAGTTCATTCTGCGAGGTTCGTTCACAGTTTTTCCTCAACTTCGCCGTCACCATGGAGAACCCAAATCAAATTTTGTGTGATTCTTTCTGTAAAATCTGTAAGCTACCTATATATGTTTATTCTTCCCGTGTGGAACTCCAATGTGATTTTTGTTACCTGTAAAATATTCCTGTGTATTTGCTCCAGTGTGAATTGATCAAACAAGTTGTCTCGCGCCATTGATCTTCCTCGAGTTCCTAAATAGTACTATGAAGAAAGATGAAGACCTGTGTCCACTGTGTGTTATAAAGTAACGACCAACGGATAACTGCCACAAGGGACGTTGGCGGTTAAAAGAGAGTGAAATGACGAAAAAGGGCGAGGTTGAAAAACGGTCAAACTCGGGACGACGCGATGCGATGTGTAATAAAAAACAGAAAAGCAGGCGAAGGGGTCTCCCTCATTTGGAGCAAACTACTCACTCACTCCGTCTATTGTGGATTCATTTCAATTTCATCATATCGGCATCAAAGCAAACCAGCCAACCAACCAACCAAGAAACACAAACACACACGGACACAGAGAGAGAGAGAGAGAGACAGAGAGACAGAGAGAGAGAGAGAGACACCCATTTCGAAGATCAATCAATCAAGATAGATAGATGGGTGAAGCGAAGGAGATGATGATGATGATGATGAGTAGTAGTAGTAGTAGTAGTAGTAGTAGACCATCTACTGGTGGTGGTGGTGGTGGTGGTGGTGGTGGTGGTGGGGCCTTCAAGTTCAACGTCCACGCCCCTGAATTCGTCCCAAGATCCTCCTCTTCGTCTGTGCAGCCCATCTCGGGCTACTACTACCCCTGCTTCCGCCTCCTCGGTGCCAATGCCAATGCCGCCGCCGCCGACTGGTTTTACGTTGCCGGCCAAGAAGACACCGTCCATTTGCTTCCCAATTCTCCCACTACTGCTGTCGCGCCGCCCAACTCCCCCAAGAACTCGTCCCTCTCCAACGATCTTCGCCACAAGATCGTCAAGCAGGTATCTTTTCTCCTCTTTTCTCTGCTTCTTTCTGGGCATTGTTGGGCAATTTGGTTTCTCATCATCAATGCTTGTTTTCTGTGTTCAATTATGGGTTTGTCTTCTTTTACATGTTTCTTGGTGCTGGTGTTCTGTTCTTCATGGCTACTTCTTTGGATTGTTTACTGTAGAAAGAATGAACTGTGTTTGATGCTTTCGTTTAACATTCTTCATATGCCCATGTCTGTTTATGTTTCTCATGATTCAGTTTTCCATTGATTTAGATTTCATAGTCATCTTTTTCTTTCAAATTATTGATCATGTTCAATCGCACTAGCCACATTGTCGGAGAACTTGCTTGCCCTTCACCCACTGTCGTTTTGTGTTCATTGATTGAATCCTGTGAATTGGTCGAATTCGGGGATGCATTCTTGTCGGCCCGATGTTCTCTTGGTTTCTTTTCTGTTCTACCTCACACCATCTGCAAGAAGAAGAATTTAGTGTTTGTTATGCATTTAATTTCAAGGCTTACGATGTCTTTCTTGTATTTGATGATGATCTTGTCTTAAATTGACAGGTAGAATACCAGTTTAGTGACATGAGTTTGCTTGCTAGTGACCATTTGACAAAATACATGAATAAAGATCATGAAGGTTTTGGTAAGAATTCATCATTTTTTACTTCTACTTATACTGAAAGTCCGAAAAAAAGAAAATCTCTTGTACACCATGATTTTTTCTTTGTAGAAATATAATTTTATTGATATTCATGGTACTTGTGTTCCCACAGTTCCGGTATCTGTAATAGCATCTTCGAAGAAAATCAAGTCCTTCACTAGTAACAGCAATTTGGTCCTCCAAGCAATCCGAACCTCTTCGAAACTTGTAAGCACTCTTAATTTAGTCAAGCTGCTTTACCATGGTGATCAATGAACTGTCTGAATCTATATTAATCAATTTTTTATATTTTTTTTGTTTCTGTCTCTGTGCTTCAAAGGTTGTTACTGATGATGGCAAGAAGGTTAGACGCAAACATCTTTTTACTGAAAAAGACAAAGAAGACCTGCAGGTTACTTTCACACGTCACACTTGAGCATCAATCTTCATTTCTTTCAATTCAAAATTTGCTGAAAACATGTTTCTTCTGTGGATTTTGCAGTCTCGTGTGGTGGTGGCTGAGAATTTACCCGAGGACTACTCTCATCATAACATTGAAAAAATCTTCAGCGTTGTCGGAAGGTTGGATATAGACGATTTTCTTGTGTTGTTTTTATTTAGTAAATTTGAATGAGAATGCATCTTACTGTACCTGCTATTCAATGAACAGGGTGCATAATGTTCGAATATGCCATCCTCAGGAGTCTAATGCTTCCCGTTCAAAAAGCGATGTAGTTATCAGCAACAAGGTACAGGATTGTGATAAAATATTATCTGCTTATTTGAAAACATCATGGCGGAATTAATTCACTTCTTGCTGATACCCTTTTTTATTTCAAAGTTGCATGCACTTGTGGAGTATGAGGCCATTGATCAAGCAGAGAAAGCTGTAAGTTGATCAGTGTTTTTTACTCAATATACTACCATGAGTGCGATTTGTTTTGCAAAGTAGTCTAATAATTTACAGGTTGAAAAACTAAATGATGAGAGGAACTGGAGAAAAGGTCTTCGAGTTAGGCTGCTGCTTAGACGCACTGTAAGTTGAATGCGATATGTTGATTGTTTCCCCTTTTTTTTTTTTTTTTTTTTTTTTTTTTTTTTTTTTTTTTTTTTGCTGGATACGTGGTTCACCATTTCTTATCTCCAAATGTGCAGCCGAGATCCATAATAAGGGATCAAAAGTCGGACTATGACCATTTTGATACAATATCAGATGAAGATGATGTTTCACCATCTAAACCATTGGAGCCAATATGCCAGACAGAAACTGCAGAAACTCCCACTAAGAGTAATGTAAGCGACTCTGCTTGCTATGGTATCACCATCCATGTTCTTCAATCATATTATATTACCTATAGCTTAATAAGTAAAAACATTCCACATTTTGTAGGTTGAAGAGAATTCAAGTGGATCCAAGAAGAATTGGTCTCGAGGGCGTGGGAAGCAGCAGCGTGTTCGTGGTCATAGCAATAACAATGGCAACAGCTCGGTCTCTCCATCACAACCAAAGAGTGCCATCCAATGTGAGACAGTATGTAAGCAGACTCCTCGAGGACCAAGGATGCCAGATGGGACTAGAGGGTTCACCATGGGACGTGGCAAGCCATTAACTGTGTGATCATACCAAGACTATCAGAAACATGGTTCTCTCTTGCTAATCGCTGAAAGCTGGTTCCACGGTTCTCTACTGCAAAGGTCATGTGAGCATTCAGTTAGTAATTTTTAGCGGCTATCTGCTTTTTCATCTCTTTGTAATTCACTGCTTCTCCAATAATTTTTTTGGTGTGTATTATCATTTGATTCATGTGTGATTCTTGAGAACAAAGGCGACTTTTTTTTTTTTTTACCACTTGCTGTTATCGAATGTTAAAGTTGAAGTTTTCTATTTGATGTTTTCGTTAATAAATGAATCCAAGCTGTGAAGTTCTGTCGACTTTTTCTGTTAATTTATTTTTTTTATTTTTTATTTTTTATAACCATGGGTGTTGGAGCCTTTTTTACCTCCTCCTTACTTTTTGACTTTTGTTATCAAACTAGAATTATTTACCTGAACTCCGCACTAAATGTTGATGCTGATCAGAATTAGCTAGCCTTGTAGATGTCGACATTACATGTCTTCTTAATTAGAAACTGAATTGATTAATGAGGGCATGATAGAAACAGGAATTTGAGAAGGGTGACTTGGACCACTTCAAAAACTCTCTCCAGTGTGTTCATCTACTTATTTTAGAAACTATCCAATTGCCCCTCTCCCATTGTCTTAGTGTTATACATCTCTCTTTCCTCTCTTCTTTTGTGTGTGCGCTTTTGAGTTGAGATGGAACCTCCCAGCCCTCAAACGGTAGAAAGGTCTAAAAACATTGATGGTCGGCCAGACCAAGATGGAATAGATTCCAAAACTGTTGTTGAATGGTAATAGCCACTCCAAAAAACTCAGTTTCTCCATCTTTTTCTCTAAAGATTTTATCTGGGCAGTACATACTTGCGCACTTCTTAATTTTTCCTTCCTATTTGTTATCCGACGTTCTTTTTCAGCTGCTGTTGCTGTTGCGATATTCTTTCGCTCCTGTCTTCCTAGTGCAGTCTGGCTGCCTTTGGTTAATCTCCCATGTTTAAGTGTCTCTCTTTGACCTTCTTAATTACTTATGCTGTACAGAGAAGACTGAAATAATATTCTGCTGTTTATGTAGCTGCTTGTAAAATACCAAATTGCTACAAGTAAATAATTGTGTTTTACGCCCCTCCTTTTGTCATTCATATGATGCTATTTTTGGAGAGTGGCGCTATAGGCACCCATCTTTTGTATGGGAATTGAGATTACACGTATTTTATGTGAGGCACCCCAGCATTTTCGGGTGCCTTTAGCTGTGTCTTTTTGGAGTGTAGTTGGTTAATAGAGACCTTTCTAACATATAATAGACGGATCACGTGTATGTACTTTTCCCTCTTTAATGTCTCTCTCTGTCTGTGTCCCCCATTTGTATCTTTTTATAGAATTTGAAGAACCTACTCAATTCAACTCATCATGCTCTTCACATCGTGAAACTTGAGTGATGGTCTAGAATTCCCTTCTCTTCTCTATTCCTTCTGGAAAGAGATATGAAACCTCCCACCACTCAACATGTAGAGATTTCTAGTAACAACAACAACAATGTTCGAGAATTCAAAGGTGGGAAAGACAGAATTGTTGATCGTTGGTGAGATCTATGACTCTCTCTCTCTCTCTCTCTCTCTCTCTCTCTCTCTCTCTCTCTCTCTCTCTCTCTCTCCATGTCAAGTTACAACTCTTTTGTTGTTTAATTGGTGTTGCTGTTTTTGATTTGTTTTCAACTTTTTCTTGGATGATTTTTTTGGTTTCAGTTGCGACAGCTGTGTTGAGTGCGCTATGTGTTGCTTGTTTGCGTTGTGCTGCGAGGCCCTCTGTGGATAGAAATCTCTTTTTGGTCTCTCTCCCCCTCTTTTGGTCTATGTTTCATCAGCATCTTATTTGTAGTTGTTTTTTTCCCACTCGCAGTTTATGGGGTTGTTTCATTCAAGTTTTGCATTTGGTGGTACTTGTAACTTTTTTGTCTTGAACTAGCAGTGAGATTCTGTTCTGCATTTTCTATTTTAGATGAGTTAGATATGCTTCTTGACTTCCATGGGGGCTTTACTATCTCTGGTAGACTTAATTGTCGTCTGAACCCAACGGTACTTAATAGAAAACTGATGTTGCTGCTGATCTGATTAATTAGTTGTGAATTTTTATGTATAGCTAGAGAACCTATAAATTAAGTACAGTGGAGAGGTTTGAGAAGGGTGACTTAGACTACTTAAATGCTGTTTCTCTCTTGTGTGGCCCCACCCCAATCAAATTAAATTAAAAACTAATTGTCCCTCTCTTCCATTGATTTGAGTGATATTGTTGAGATGTGTGGAACAAAATAATAGTCCTACATTGGAAAATAAAACTTCTAAATGAAGTATATTAGTGATTGTCTTCCCTCTAATAGTACCGAGGCCTTTTGAGATAAAACTCCACACCTAAAAAGATGAAGGGTGGTTAAGTTGGGGACAATATCGGTACTGGGAAGATCAATGGCTCGCGGAGAAGTGCCGCGGGCGGCCGCTTGCGGGTAACAGACCGCAAGACGGAAAAATTCAACATGGTATCAGAACGGACGGTTCGATTAGGACCTATCGAGCAAAAAGCCCCTTGGATGGATTTCGGTTCAAGGTGGAGTGTTGAGATGTGTGGACCAAAATAATAGTCCCACATTGGAAAATAAAACTTATAAATAAAGTATATTAGTGATTGTCTTCCCTCTAATAGTACCGAGGCCTTTTGAGATAAAACCCTACACCTAAAAAGATGAAGGGTGGTTAAGTTGGGGACAATATCGGTATTGAGAAGATCAATGACTCGCGAAGAAGTGCCGCAGGTGGCCGCTTGCGGGTAACGTACTGCAAGACGTTTCTGTCTTTGAGAGAGAGAGTTTATTAGAGTAAACCATTAAGTGTGTGTAATATGTATCATGTAACTGTCAGTGTAGACTCTGTGGATGGCCAGGATGATCTCTAGATGTGTAACATGTAATAGGGATCAGATCTTCTCTCCTTTCTTGTTTCAAACAGAGTTTGAGTCTTTAGGATGGACCCTCCCACTACTCAACAAATAGAAAGGTCTGATAACATTGATGCTCAGCCAGTTCAAGATGGAGTGGACTCCAAGGCCAATCTTGAATGGTAGTAATAACCACTCCAAAACTCAATTTCACCCATCTTTTTTTCTCTAAAAGAGTTCATCTATGCAGAATATATATATATTTGATGATCCCTTCTTAATTAATTTTTCCTTCCTATTTCTTCTCTGGCGTTCTCTTCCTGCTGCATCTGCTGTTGCAAAGCTACGGCACTCCTGTTATCCTTGTGCTGTGTAGCAGCCGCTGGTTAATCTCACATGTTTAAGTTTCTCTTCTTCTGCTAAACAGGGAAGACTATAATAATATCTCTGTAAATGTAGCTTGTGAAAACTCCAATTGCTATAACTGAATAATATATAATTTTTTTTCATGCCTTCCCTTTCTCTATATGTCATCTGCTACTATTTTTGGTAGTGCAGTTACTATAGAGTCTAGAATTTTTATTTATTTATATTGCTTTACTTCAACAAGAGTCAAACCCATGATCTTCCATAGTGATGATGTCTTGTCCATCTCACCAGATATGTTTTGGTTGTATCTAGAATTATATATGTACTAGGTTCGTGACCGTGCATCGCATGGTTGAGTCCGTTCGCTGCGCTCGCGGGAATCAATCAAACCCTTCAAATGTATATAAAAATATCCATATAAGTTAAGTAGGCATATGTACAATTAAGACATACAATGGCTTGAAGCCTCGAAAGACTCCTTGGTTGTAATATGACAAACTCATAGACCTACTGATTGGGTGGCCAATAATTTGGTATGGTATTTGAAAGTAAGATGTTATAGGCTCAACTCTAGTAGGGGTAAATTTTTTCTTTCTTATGAAAAAACTAAAAATAAAAATGAGATACCCATAGCTAACTATCAATATTAATAAATAAAAAACTTCCTTAAAAAATATTATATTAATAAATAAATTTAAAAATCCAAAAATCATGTTTCAATGTCACTAAACTTTACAAGAGCGAGCAAGTTCAATATTATATTAAGAAGTTATCATACTTCTTGAACTTAATCTAATCTGTTCCTAAATAAAGAGGCTTGTAACTATTGATAATGACTTTCTTATCTAGAAAGAAGTCTGACCCTAAGAGAATCAAATATATAGCTCTTGCTTGGATGAAATCCCAATTGTTGAACTACCTTTACCCACATGTTTTTGAATGAATCGTTTCTCATATAACCAAGGAAAGTTGTTCACATATCCACATTTTTCAAAGTAAAAATGAGTACTTCAACTCACATTGGAAATTTATAGGAGTGACAAAAAAAAAGAGTTCAACAATTAGGATTTCAGTTAAGCAAGAGAGGATTGTTGGTAAAACATTTTCTTTAAAAAAAAAAGGAATACTATGTGATTATGTAAAAGGTCAAATAGTAAGTGCAAACAAGGATTAGCAATTTAGCATAACGAAAAAATTGGGTATGTCCTCTTACATTACCTTCTATTGAGCTAAGTGTGATGGCCCCAAATTCCACAATCCTAGAATCGGGCGCCGCCTGGACTGGACCCCCGCGAACCTCGAGCCAATCCAGCCAAGTTGCGTAGGGCCAGTGAGCCTATCCTTACCGTTCAATCATTTATTAAGCATTTAAATATGAGGTCAATTAATTAGCGAGTTATCAAAGTATAAAACGGAAGCAATTAATCTCAAATAATCAATCAACTTCAAAAACTTCAAGTTATGACAAAAACCTAATGTGTGGGAACCCCGTATATCATATAAACTATGTAAAACAAGGAAAGTATCATCAATGTCATATGCTCTCTCAACCCATAACCCCATGTACAAAAACAATATTAGTAACTAATATAACCAAAACGTCACCTATGTCAGCAGAGAAGGGCCGCTCAAAGTATATCACCTAACTGCACGACCTTTCTTTTACTGGACTGCGAATCTGCACTCGGTCAAACACAAGAATGGCGAGCCCAGGTAAGTAATGCCAAGCAGGAAGAACAATAAATACATCATTTTGAATTAAATAAATGAACAGTCAATTCATGCAGATAGAAAGGAAGGACATGGAACGCATGAATATATAAAGACTGTGAATAAATAAGTAAGCAATCGAAATTGAGTGTCCCGGAATACAAGGGAAAGGCACAAGTGGTCTTGACCAATCAAAGTCGTTGAGTCGAGGACAAAATCTCCTGAAAGGCTAGGAGTCGAGGACAAAATCCCCTCTAAGACCCCTACGCGAGTGCAGGACTCCCAACAATCTGGTGGAGAACTTTCACCTCGTACATGTCATCACAACCAAACACGTATCCACAGTCGTAAACCCCGGTATAATACACCACAAATTCAAAATTCTGCAAGGATCATGCTTGACATGTGACGGCCCCAAATTCCATAATCCTAGAATTAGGCACCGCCCGGCCTAGACCTATGCGAACCCCCGAGCCAGTCTCGCTAAGTCACGAATGCCTAGTCAGCCTTCCTTACCATTTACCATTTATTACGTATTTACAAGTGAAGTTAATCAATTAGTGAGTTATTATCAGATCTAGCGGAAGCAATTAAACTCCAAACTAGTCAATAAACTTAAAGACACACAAGTTAAGACAATCCTAGGGTGTGGAACGTAATCATATCCACCATATGAATCATAAGAGAGTATCGATAATGTCCTACATGCTCAAGATCTCTCATAACCTATAGCCCCATGTTCAACAAAATAATAGAGATACTTAATACAAAACATACTCAATACGCGAGAGGAGACCGCCTCGTGGTCCTCACCTTCAATCGCCTAGCGCTAATCCCTTGCCTTTGTCTATTCGCCGATCTGCCCACCGTCACAAACTAGACGGTGAGGACAGTGATGTAGAGAGTAAAATACCAATAGAGTCTAAACAGCATTTCAAATGCCACGTAAATGGCTAAACTAGTATCATGCATGGATATCACGAAAAATATAAAAGACGGCATGACAAGTGAATCACAGAGATAACAATAATAAATGAGTGTCAAGAGCACGAAGCAAAAGAAAAGGCATCTAAGTGTCCCAAGTCCACCAGTCGAGGACATAATCCCCTCTAAGACCCCTACGTGAGTGTAGAGTTCCTAACAATCTGGTGGAGAACTCTCACCCCGTACATGGCATCATAACCAAACACGTATCCATAGCCGTAAACCCTAATATAATACACCGCGAGTCTAGAATTCTGCAAGGATCACGCTTGACACACTTGCCTTAGACAACTTGTAACGACCCTAAAATTCTAACTCGTACCACGTGACATTTCAGGGTCGTATTGTGGGCCCAACTAGCCATGGTGTACTTGTTTCAGTCCTCGGGAGTCGACACTGAGGTATGTTATGTTTGGTGATTTGTATTATTTATTTATTACCGAACATTAAATTCAATATTACAAATGTGTAAGGACGTGGTG
The DNA here is from genome assembly GCA_039657345.1 of Stephania japonica. Classification (NCBI taxonomy): domain Eukaryota; kingdom Viridiplantae; phylum Streptophyta; class Magnoliopsida; order Ranunculales; family Menispermaceae; genus Stephania; species Stephania japonica. Next base: position 5,997,663 of record CM077559.1, on the reverse strand, counting down.
AGTGTGTGTTGGTACCGTTGAACGAGTTCGGTACGAAATAACGCGTTAAACGAGTATTTGAGAGTCCGTGAGACGAAAATGAAATAAAAACATTAACATTTATAAATGAAAATAATTAATGGAATTAAATAATAAATTATAGGCGCCGAGTGATATGCGAGGTCGTGGGCGATACGCGTGAGTCGAATATTAGTGTGCACGCCCAAGTTAACTCATTGGCGCGCAAAACGAAATTTTAGACATGAAAAATACAATTATATATATATTTATATATATAGAATATATATATAAATGTATATATAAGTAAAAAAAAATGTAAAATGACCAAGAGGGGCATTAGTTTATTAAAGAAGTGGATAAGAATTGGAGGGGCAAAATGGTCATTTGACCCAAAATTTGTTCAAAAGCACCACCGACACTCCATTCTCACATTTCGACCAAGAAAGAGGAGGAGATCGAAGAGAGAGATCGGTGAAGTGAGGGTGTGGAGGTTTTCGGAATCGATGGAGTGATTGAGGTCGAGAGTTTGGGGAATCGGTACAAAGGTGAGTTGTGATTGTTGTTGCGTTGTGTTGTTGGGGTTGTTGTTGAGTTGTTAATTTTGGGAGAAATTGAATTTTTAATTGGTTGGTGTTGATGTTGTTGTTGTTGATGTTGTTGTTGATGTTGTTGTTAGTTGTTGTTTGTTGGAAAAGAGAAAGAAGAAAAGAAAAAAAAAAAAAAAAAAAGAATGGAGGCAGAGACGTTCGTCTCGTAAGTAAAAAAAAAAAAAAAATTGTTGGAGAAGATGAAGGGGTGGGCGGGTCGTGGTGACCGGATCAGGCCGGATGATGGCGGCCGGGCCCGACACGGTGGGTCGGCCGGGTTTGACCCAGTTGGGGTGGACCGGGTCGGACCCGACCCGGGGACCCACCATTATTAAAATAATAATTTATTTATTTATTTTATAATAAATAAATAAATTAAATATGTTTTATTTTTATTTTTTTGAAATAAATATTGGAAAAAAATCTGGAAAATTCAGAAAAAATAGGAAAAAATTCTGAAAAATTATATTTCAACCAAATAAATAGAAATTTGGGAATTTTTATGAAAAATGAAGAATTTGAGATTCGCGACGATACTTTTGTCGGGGTTTTTGTCTCGTAAAGCGTGAAATTATTAAAAATAGCCAGAAAATATTGAAAAATATTTTTCTAAATTGTATGAAAATTATGAGGTTTCGCTCGGGTATCCTAATGGGTTTAAATGGAACTCAATATCGGATAAGCGACCCAAATTGAGCAAGAGAACAATAATTTAGAAAATTGTAGAAAATGAGTTAAACTTAAAAAAAAATTGAAGAATACTTGGAATAAATTAACGAAAATTGGTCGAAATAATTGTCAGGTGACGAGCGAAGTGTTGGTAACTAATTGGGGAACGTGTGGAGCTACGCGAGGGCGTTTTTAGCGGGATTTGAGGTGAGTAAAGACAACAATAGAATCAACATGATTACTTTTCTATTTATTGATTAATTATTCTTGAAATGCGAGCCCTTTGTATTCCATTCTAGTTCAGGTGAACTAGGGTTTAGGTAGTCCGACTGTGATGAGAAGTCTCAACGAGTTTAGCAGCCGGCATAGACTGTGGCTTCTCGTTGGAGCCTATCGAAATGATTTAGCATCCGGTTTGTGACTGTGGCTTTCTTTCGGTAGTGTGTTAGGAATTTAGCAGACGGCTTTGTCTGTGGCTTTTCCTAACAGAGTGTGCATTCAGTGGAGGCGACCTTCGGGCCCACTGGTTCGTACGGGGTGGATTGAGCAGGGAGGCAGTTTTTGGCCTACTGTGTCGATCGCAAGCTGATGAGGTCTTGTGACCCGCAGTTTGATTGGGACTATCTATTCGTCTATCCATTTGTTTCCTGGTCACTTGATTATCGTTGTTTGTACTTGTTGAATCTATTTATCATGCGATTTGCTATCTATTTCAGTTTCTTGTTATACACTGCATGATTTATAGACTTGTGATTATTGAAAATTCAGTAATTCATGTTGAGATATCTATTGTTCTTTTTTCTTGTTATATTTTGTACTCACCGTCCTTTTTATGACGGTGGGTGCAGATTCACAAAATAGTAGGGGCAAGGCGCCGATGCTTGGCGATATCCTCTGAGGCACGCTCAGAGCCATTAGCTTTGCTCTCACTTTGTATGTATTTTTGTCCTTTTGTTGTATATTTTGGCTATGTATCCATTTGTTTTGATATTTTGGGACTTTGGGAAGTTGAACCTGACTGTTGATACATGTATATGTTTATTTTGGGCTTTCAGTTGATCTGTTATATACATGTGATGTTGTTTGGACATGATTTTCCACATCTAGGTTGACTGAGTTGTAAACTGTTGTAAGTTGGTATTAAAAACAATTCCGCTGCACACCTAACTACAATTGAGGATAAAAGATTAGATAGAGTTAAGGTGAATCAAAAATAGTGATCCAGGGTGAGTGAGTGAATAATTTTAATGAGTAATTGGTAAGTTAAGGCTGACTAGACCTGCGTTGACTCGTCGGAGACGAGCTCGGGGGTCCACGTAGGTTTAGGTCGGGCGGGGCCCAGTTTGTGGTTGTTGGGGCCGTCACACAACTCAAAAGAAATGGAATGACAAGATAGCATCGAAACAATATCAATAAATAATTTAAAGCTCAAGAAATAACTGTAGTGTTTCTCACTGGTTTACTTATCTCCAATCCAAGATAATTCGCGCTCACAAGACTCTGACACACCCTTACGGTCCCCGTGTGTACAATAATCCTGATAATGGAATTTATATCAATTTCCTTAATTTTCTTATGATTTTTAAATTTTTAACTATTTTTGCCAATTTCACGCTTTTTAAGGCAAAAACCCTGACATAACATCTTGTAAGGACCCCGAATACTTCACTTTTCATAGAAATTTCCAAATTTCTCTTTATTTGATGAAATATAATTTTCTATAATTTTCCAAAATTTTTCCAAAATTTTTCCTATTTTCTGGAATTTATTTCAATTAAAATCCTAATAAATATATTTATTTGAAATAAATAAATAATTATTATTATTTTAATGGATGGGTGGGTCCCGGGTTGGGTCTGGACTGCCCTGGCCTGGTCAGACCAGGACCCGATCCAACCGTCCGATCCGATCTGACCCAACCGAGTCGGGTCAGGTCGGGTCGTTACATATGGTCCGTGGAATGTGGCCTTCAACTTAATTTTTTCAAGAAGTTATACCTTAATTTTTATATATTCATGTGCCATTGTAGACATATGAATTGATCCCAAAATAAGAAAAGAAAAAAGGTCATTCTTTTCTTATATACACCAACAACATAACTTTAGTCCCAAATTAATTAGGGTCGACATTTTTTATATAAACATCTAAATATATTTTGAGTATTTGACACATAAAATCATACACTAATTAAGTAATTAGTATCATAACAATTAGTTGGTCTAGTGGTAATGCACTCGTTTCCCTTAAGTGAGATCTTGATTTTAAGTATCATGAATGACAAAAAATAGGTTGAGGAGACCACCTCTAGTATGAGGCCTGAGCTTGTTATATATGGTACTTGAAAGTTGAAAGTAATTGCTTTGAAGTACCCTTCCGGAGATATGGCTTATAAACTAGGAGATTTATATCTTGAGACCGTGTAGAAGTCTAAGTGAATAACTAGCAGGTGGCAACCCCCGCGCCAAATTAATAGTTTGAGAAGATACAAGTTGATACATTTTTTTGATAAAGAATAATTCTTGAAACTGATTGCCTTGAAGTTGAGATATATAATTAGAAAAATGATAATCTAACACACTTTGGGCGCACATTTGGAGTGCACACTTTGCCTTTTAGCCCATTTATGACTATTTTTTGTCTTCCAAGGTGTGGGCCTACATCTAACAAAATACCATAAATGAACTAAAAGACAAAGTGTGCGTCACAAGTGTGCGCCCAAAGTGGGTCATTTTATCATTTTCCATATAATTAATGGTCGGAGACAGTGGAGGGTGCGTGACGGTGGTAGAACGTGAGCAAGAAAGACGTGGATGGTGGGGATGAAGGGAAATCTGCAGCAAAGACTGTTGGGTTGACTGGCAAAGGAAGATGATACTTTCTTCTATTTGGGATCGATAAGGTCTTGTCTTAGTAGTGCATGATTTCTTTCATCAACTCCCTGTAACAGGAATTGTACAAATCCTCTCAGAATTGATAAGGGACCAAATTAACTGTGATATCTTTATTTAATTATATTAATTACCACACGAGATGACTCTTCAACTTCATTAGCTCTCATTATGCATGCGCGTACAATCTTTATTTTTACCAACAGTCATACAACTTGATAACCACTTGAAGTCGAAAATACACCGCGCCTTCAATCGCATCGGTTGCTACAGTTGCAATTCCTCTAACCATGAAGAAATCTCCAGTGCCACCAACCACTGAGATGTCCCTTGTGTTGAGTGCTGTAGGATCAGCTCCAATGAAGTTAATGGTACCTTGGTGTTCAGTGCTGTTGAGGTAAAAAGTGAATCCTAGCCAAGCAGTGAAGGCAACCTTACTGTCGTAGACATAGAGTCCTTGCGCATAACCGACCGGCTTCGAGTGAAGATTGTTGTCGAGAGTGATCGGGTCGTTGAAAACAACCACATCTCCGAAAGGATTTTTTCCTGCTAGAGTTGTTAGGTTGTAGCCCTGAGGCGCTGCAACGATGGCAGAGGTTGCATTCCCGGCGTTGGTGCCATTGTAGAGTATGTCATGGAAGTATAGCACCAATTGCTTGCAAGGTTGACGGCGGCGAACCTGGCCTGGCATTGCAGGGGAGACTAAGAGGAGCAAGAGCATCACAACACTCTTGGAATTAGGAATGAAACTCTCTGTTCCCATAAGTTTTGTTACTTAATTAGAAGGCTTAATTAAATATTAGAAGTACCACTAAAAATATTGAGTGTGTGTGGTCTGTTAATTTTATATCTGAAGTATGTACTTTTCTGCTCATTATATAAGGGTTGCAAATTGATTATTAATGCCCAATTAAAATTCTAATTAGCCCATGATTTTAAACAAATTACTGACATCAGACCTAATATATTCCTTGTCTTGATTTGAAGTTTGCCTCATACTTTATACTGCAATTGCTGCATAATTAAGCCAACTTATGTGCAAGTGCCCGACTAGGTTACCAAGGTGGAGACAACATTGGTATTCATACAAGGCGCCTTAAAACGCGTTTTATTTCATACATTTTTAATTTCATACATTCATACTCTTTAACACTTTCTAGTTAAGCAGTAATTAATGCTACCTAGAAATTAACACGAATTAAAAATCAAAAGAAACAAAGAAATACATACGAAGGTCTCATCAACATATAAAGTTCAAGCTAAACAAGGAAATTCCTCGAGTTGTGGGTCAATGAAGTGATAAAAATGACATAATGCATAAGAGAAAGTTTACATTTGAAGTACGTTGTTGAACCTAATTAGTTAATGACATAATGCATAAGAGAAAGTTTACATTTGAAGTACGTTGTTGAACCTAATTAGTTAAGGCAATGGCTAAAGGACCCAGTTTTTACTAAGTAGACTTCAGTTTTGAATATTTACTTCGTGTACATCACTTTTTACTTAGTTTACCCCATTTTTTTCTTAAAATTTTAAAAATACTCTTGCTCACCCTCACCCCCTGTTGGAACAATTATACTATATGCATATCACTGAATTATAATATATATCATATGAGAATTCAATTACAAAGAACTAATTAAATCATACCAGAGGCTTGCACTTAATAGCAATGTCCTAAGACGAATTTTCCTCCAATTCGGTGTATGAATGCTTCAAGAGGTTCGTCTCCAGGATACAACTGGATTGATCTTTGATTACACACCAATCAAAGAACTTTTCTTATGCAACAGTAAAACTTCTCTCAATTAAAAACTTCTTTTTATCTATACTTTTCTTTTTTCTCTTAAGATTTCTCTTCTTTTCTTCATTTCGTACATGCTATATATAGACAAAAAATGTGTCTGTTCACAGCCGTTACAATTGTTCACAACAGTTACAATTGTTCACATAATAAGTAATTATGAAATTACTTAATTTACGACCGTTACAACTATTCACATTACTTAATTTACGACCGTTACAACTATTCACATAATAAGTAATTATGAAATTACTTAATTTTCAACAAAAATTTATGTTGTGAATTAGCTAAATTATTTTAACATTAGCCCCCCAAGGCCCAAGGCCTAATCAAAGACATATTAAATATTAAGTATTTAATATATATTAATCAATGGGGAATACACATGGTCTTTGCCTCCAACCCACATTCACTTAACTAAGACTTATAAGTGAAAGATATCTTATAAGGAAAGAAACAAAAATGTTTCTTTTCCATTTGGGACTAATATTAGGTACAATACAAACTCACATATAGTTCAACACCCCCTACACCCCAACACCCAACACCTTTCAATCACATTCATTTATCAATTTTAGTTATTGTATAAAAAGTGTCAGTCACGGGTTTCAGACGAACAAAGTGGCCTCCTTTTGAAGAGGTGTCTGACACATAGAGCCGACACTTTTAAAGAGGTTTCAGATACACAGGGCCAACACTTGTGTGTCCAAAACCTTTTTAAAGGTCTCGACCGACTTCGACCGATAATGCGAAGTTAACTCGATCTCAATGTGTGACGAAGAGATCCAACCGAAACCTCTTTAGAGTCGTCGACTCTGTTAGTCCAAAACCAAGGGCATGGGTTTGGGTTATTGGTGAGTGCAATTTGAGAGAGAGAGAGAGAGAGAGAGAGAGAGAGAGAGAGAGAGAGAGAGAGAGAGAGAGAGAGGTGTGGGGGTGAGTAGGGATATGAGTGAGTAAAAACCCTTTTATATGGTAGGGTGGTTGGATAATTTCACAAAAATGGAGTCTGTTTAGCCACTGCGAAAGGTATTACCTGTCGTCACATCCAAAGTTACGACTAGTGACATGGTGTGCGGATTTGTGTCCGTAGGAATCGTCTGTGTGCGCTTCGAGATACACATCATGTATGTTATGCATTGGGAACTATATACACACACCAATTTTTATGTAGGGTCTGCTCACCTTGTCACCCAGTGTGACTTTGGGGTGTCATCGTAGCATCTTCCATTAAAGAATTAAAAGAAAAGATGTGATTCTAGTGAATTGAAACAATTAAACTGAGGAAAATACTAGGATGACCCTTATTTGGGGCACCCAGTGATAGTGTTCATCTATTAGCACATCGATGTGCCTGCCCACAAATCCCAATTAGTGATGGATGGATATTGTCCATTCGAGTGTCTCAAAACGGCCGGGTCATCCTAGCATCTCCTATTTAAGAAAGGAAAATATAATAAGAGATGTCAGTGCTTTGTTAACTATAGGCATTGATTCAACACAAGTCCTTTTGTCGAGTCCTTTTGTCAAGTGATTTAATTAATTAACAAATGTTACAACAGCCACAAATAACAACAACAATACTTATATAAGAACAAAGCCTCAATTTTAAATTAAACAGGGTAAGGCCGTCTGCATGCATCAAACTCTTTCCTTCACTCAATTTAGTGCAATTAAGTGTTAATTTGGGCTTCTATATAAAAAAATAGAAAAATTTAATCGATTTGGGCTCATTAATGATCTATTGAAGTCATTATAATCCATAATTTTGTGCTTAAGCAAGAGCTTGTCCAAGAGGGGGGCGTTGGGCGAGAGAGGTGACGGTGGTGTGGCTTTCTGGTTAGAAGTGGTGTGTGTTGGCAAGGGCAATTTGGTCAAAGAGAAATGCTAGAATGACAATGAAATTGTCCCACTTGAAGTTACAATGGTCTGTATACGCCTTGAGATGTTGGCACATGCAAATCTTGATGCACAACATGCAGATTGAGGCCACATAAATGGCTCTTGTACACCAATGACACTTTTGATGTGACATAACTGTTGTCATTTTAGTATTTTCCTTCAGTCAAAAGTGATAAAAAGCGGGTTAGACAGTATGTGTAAGACAATGTGTGAATATCAAGCCAGGGACAAACACACATTCACGAATTTACATCACTATCTACTTAATCAAATCTCAATTTGGCCCCCTCACATCTCTCTCGCGTCACTTTGATTTTCAATTTAGAGTATCTCCAATGAAATGTTGATTGAATGTCAATATGCATCACCTAAGATTAAATTGACATTGAGATGAGAAAAAGGTCTCCAATGGGAATATATATTTAGAATGTCATGCTAATATGGCATAAAAAAATTGTCATTATCAATTTTGGATGTGAACTCTAGACATTCAAATTGACTGCCAAATAGGATTTCATTTCCTTTTTTTTGGATTGGTTGGAATTCAGTCTTTTTTTAAATTTAAAAAGAAATGACACCTCATCAATTGATGTTCAATGCACATCTATCATTGGAGATCAATTTAGGAGTTCAATGTCTATTTGAGCCACAAAGAATGACATCTTCTTCACGTTGATGACGTGACAAGAATTCACATCCACAATCTATATTTACCATTGAAAAATGATCTATATCTATTTTTGAATTAAAGTTGGTGAGACCTTTTATAAACTCATAAAGAACCAATTGAAAACATAATAGAAAAAGTTAATAGATGGTGACAACTTATCTTGACCAAGAAGAACATAAAGAGTCAAGACCAGCAAAAGTAAAATATGATGCCGAATAAAATTAATGGCTAAAAAATTATTGGCAGGAAACACATTATTTATGAGAAACACGTTGTTTATTAATGGCTAAAAAAAAGTTTTTCTCAAAAAAAAAAGTTAGAATTATAAAACGCTAATTTTTGTAGCCATTAATTTTATTCGACAACATATATTATTTTTGCTATAGTCTTGACTCTTTAGAGTATCTTTCATGGTAATGTGAATTTAGAGCATGAATTAGTGTCAAAATCATAGATGTGAGGAGGATGTTTGTGCCATAATTCAAATTTCAAAATGATTTCCAATGGTAGCGTGGATTTTGACCATAGATTGTGATTTTTTTTTTGTCTTTATGTAGATAATGCCTTTTATTTTGTCTTTTTTTTTATTTCTTTGAAAGCTATTATGTCTTTTTCTTTATTTATCTAACTAAAAGTGATGATGTGGTCGTGGAGAGGATGTGTACCACAATATCTAGAAGTAGACATTGGAGTAGACACTCTCATTTAGATTCCTTGCCACATCAGTTAGACATTGGCAATCCATGGTCTTATTGGATACCATGTTTTGGATTGGATGTGAATTGTATCATAAGTGTACCCATTTTTATCCAATACATGATCCCATTAGAAATGCTATTATGTTCTTCTTTGTCAAGATAAGTTATCACCATCTCTTACCTTTTCTATTATGTTTTCAATTGATTTTCCATTTTGATAAAATCAATTGATTCTTTTTGAGTTATTCTATCATGCACTGATGATAATTGTGGCTTTCTTAATTAAGGTATTTCAACCTCTTTCCCTTTTATGTTGTATAAGTTAATGATTTTTTTTTTTGTCTGTTTCAAGTATCATCAATGTTGATATCAAAAGTAGAAAGTAAAAATTTATATAAAAGCAGTGAGACTTTCAATTTTATCTTTAATTAAGTACAAGCAAATAAAAATTTTGGTCCCCCTGAAGCGAGAGACTATGTCTGCCCTGTATTTAGCCCTTCAAAATATGAAGAAGTGTTAGAATGACAAGGAGTGTATCTCATCAAAAATTAAATCAGGCTTTTAAGTTGTCCACGCATACTTGGATATACAGTTATACAGATTTCAATGCTTAACAGCACCTATGGACCCTCGTCACTTCCAAAAATATTGTCGTGTCACGATTAATATAAATGCAAGACCGCGCCTATACAAAAGCGATTCACAGTATAGCCGTTAGAATTGTTCATCTTTCTAGAGAGCGCTAGGGCAATGGATTCGCCGCGAATCCTCTCCCTCTCAGACCTCCTTCAAAAATCCATACCTCTCAGCGGCGCGTTCTCAATCAATCCTTCCTCTTCATCTTCTTCGTCTTCTTTGTCTTCCGCTCCGCCTTTCGCCGGCTCAACAACCCCTCACATTCCCTCTTCTATCTCCAACGGAAACCCTAACCCTAAATTCCTAACCTCCCTGAATTACCCCACATTGCTCCGCGGAACCCTAGATCTCCCCATCGACGGAAAGTGTGCCATTTCGGACTCAATCTCATGCGATTGCTTCTCCTTCTCGGATGGCGATTCTAGGGTTTGCTGCGCGGTTCTCGATTTCGATATCGGGATGATCGGTAAGCGGATTCAAGTGCTTTCTTGGAATTTTATACCCTTCAAATGTGGTTCTGGGTTTGTTGAGATCATTAAGTGGAGTTTTTTCGATTCAAGTTGTAAACTTGGCCGGTGTTCTGGTGTTCTCTTCGGTGGTTCTTCGTTGGGTTTTAGTGGGTGTGAAGGGGAGCGGTTGATTGCTCGCTCTCGCGTTATTGGGAGATTGGAGTCTGTTAGTCCTGTTTCTGTTGTTCCGTGTGCCATAGAAAATTCGAATAGTTCGAGAAATGTGAGTGGGTTTCTAGCAGAGTTAATGATATGTCGATGTAAATTATGCAAGTCGGACGTCTCGTTAGTGACCCTACGTGATTCGGTTAGAGATATGAACTGTCATTCTTTTGAATTGAGTACGACAATGTTGTTCCTTGGACATGCTTCTTTGTGGCATACTGCAATTTTGAGGCTTGTAGGGAATGCAGTTTGTATTATGGGATTGAAAAAGAAAATGGTCTTCATTGGGGAGAAAGATTCTTGTGCAATGTATGTAACAACGGAGAAAGCTGCCCTTCTCACTTCTGTATTGATCCCGAAAGAGTTTTCACGAAAAGGATCCAAAATCCGGGGATGCGGTGAGTTAGGCTCGTACTGTGGGATTGTTACGGGTTTTTATATGCAAGGCATGGTTGTTGAGCTTGACGAGAAAGTGTGGCTTTTACTGACTGATCAGCTATTTGCTCCGTCGCATGCTCTGAGGATTGGAGCTTTTGTGAGTAAAGCTACTTTTTTTTCTAGATTATTACCCTCCTATATGTAAATCATGATTACTTGTATTCTTAGGCCATTAGTTTATTTTTTGTTCTCTTATAGGTATCCATAACAAATGTCCATTTTGTACATCCCAAGTTTTCTTGGACGAAAACACTTATCCTTGGAGCCTGCTTTAAGACTAATATCAGTGTCAGGTCCTTCTCCCCGTTTGTGTCTCAGTAAGTAACTTGCAGTTGGTAATTTATTATTTGTTTTTGGTTTAGGGCAATCTCATATATTGCTATGCTGACGCAAAACTATTCTTTTTTTAATGCAGATTCCATGTCAAGTCACATGAAAAAAGTCTGTTGACCAGCATGCTTGGGTCGCTGCTGTTTTCTGCTAGACTTTGGTAAGTTATGGTGATTTAGCATTTGCAGGGAAGCCCTTTATCTGTCTTTGTTTGATAACTGCTGCTTCTGATCAGGTTATAACCACTCTTTTCTATTTTCATTTCAGGGTATTACTTACCATTTCATGTTTCAAGAAAAAATTTGCGGGCATGTTCTCTGAGAAGAGAATCTTAGGTTCAAAAAATGTAACCATTTTCTTTCAATTCTATCAAGTTGCTCCCTTCATATAGCATTATTGTTTTTTGGCTTTGTTCATTGCTAAGTTTCTGTTCAGTTGTGATTTCCAATCATAATTTTTGAAGTCTCTGAAATGCTGATGGTAATACATTGCATTTTTGAGTTTTCAACAGACTGAAGGACTTGTTCAGATGTACACCAAGTCATATTTACCTTCATGCATGTTCCAACAACCGGTAAATTGGTAATTTTCAGTTGCTTTCTTGTACCTTTTTTCACATGAAACTCTCTTTTTTTCATTAATCTATTTTGTTCTTACCTATCAATCTGATTATACTGGGCTTCTTTTTGCAGCATGGAGTATTTATGGAATTTTGTCAGCACAATCCACGAGGCTGTGGTTTTGAACCAAATTGCAACCCTCTGAAATTGGTAATCATTTATTCTTTTTGACGTCTGCGAATGTAAGGAGAATCAGGAGATATACTTTATTTTGTTTTATATGAAATACTAAAAGTTTCAATGAGCAAACAAGAAAAGTTGAGGCATTCTTTTGCATCTGTGGGAATTCCTATGTTCCTTAAAAATATAAATTTTGATAATTGCTGACTGTGAAACGTTCCTCAAAAACTCGATCCTTGTTAATTTGAATCACTAGATGATTTCCTTACACTTTCTATATAATAAATACATCTCATTGTGCTACCTATATTGGCTACTACTTGATGTCACAGTCATCTACATTGCAGGTGGTTCCCATGTCTAACTTTATCAGCCACTGTGAGGCCATTTGGAAGACTCTGCTTTTCCGAAATCAAAATGATTCTCAGTCAACGAATTTGGTTGACCTTCACTTATGTGGAGAGGCACCTCATCCCCGGTTCATTAGACGCATCATTTCAAGTGAAGAGCTTGGCATCTGCTTGGTGGGTAATCTACAGGTAAGTCGCTGTTCCTGCCTCTTACGATTCTCTCTATCTATATTTCTTGCTATTCCGACTTTTTCTGGGAATGCACAAAAGTGAAGATAACAGTGTGATATCTTAGGTAAAAGTAACAAAAAAGGGTAAGGAAAAAGGATAATTGATTGAAGGAATATGCTTCATGTATCATGAATTCTTTCGATTGTGGCTTGGGAACTCTTTCAACATTACAAGTGCCCATTGTTGTCCTCAAAAAAAAAAAAAAAAGTGCCCAATGTTCTTAATTTAAATCTTTTTCAGTTCGACTTGCCATTAGAAGTTTCAATGGCGCTTATGCTCTACACTATTGTGATGTTTGATGGTCAGTTGATTGTATTTAAAATGTGAAGATGATGGTTGAACATGTTTTTAGGTCTAATCATGAAAAATCATTAGATTTTCAGAATTTTTAATTGTGTTTCCTTAAACTTTTTCCTCAGATTTCTCCATCATCTGGGAGATTGCAATTGATTGATGCAAGTGGAAGCCTTGATGTTGTTGTACCTGATATGTTGTCAAATTGTAATGCCAGCATTCTTTATGAGGTAGTTATGCTCATACCTTTAATGCATGTTCTTCAAGAGTTAATCACTTCTAGTTTATCCAGGTGAGGCATTTCAGTGTTGTCATTGAAGGCTCAATGACAGAAGTGGGTGTTTCAAGCTCGATGAACACATATGAGGCTCTTTCTTGCAGAAGTATCTTTGGCCATTCTTTGCCAAATGGTGTTATAAAACCTTCTGCTATTTTTGTCCACTTCTATTTAGGGGCCACGACATCCCTAAATGTCCATTTGCACCTTCCTTTAATTGATTGGAGTGATGATTCTGTTGGAATGAAAAATGGGCATTTTTGCATGCTTTTGGTGACACACAAATTTCATCCAACGCAAAACGTGAGTTGCAAATTTCATCTGCACAAATATATATATATATGTGTGTGTGTGTGTGTGTGTGTGTGTTTTGGTAGGTGTACGTGTTATTGATTTCGTATTATTCTCTGATTACGAATTTTGCATGATGTTTCAGTTCCTTAGTGACCCATCTGTAAATAAGTCAAGTTTGTTTGCTGAGGCTATTGTATTGCCATGGGATTTATCTATTCCTGGGAAAAATTGTGATACTGATGGACTTGGAGTTTTCAGTGATGAAGTAGATGAACACTTAGAACATGTTCATGGGAGGAATTACTCGGAACATTTATGTAAGAAGAGGATTAAAGTTGCTTCCAGACATACTGCAACCTTGATTACTGAATTGAATGATGACAACTTCACCTCATCTCATGAAATTCAATGTTCAGTCCACTTTAGGAAATTTAATGATATAAGGCTAGCCAGACAGGGAGTTCTGCATCGTGTAGTCAAGAAACCAATTGGTCAGAAGGCTGTGCTGGAGTTTAAACCCGAAGTATATGTTAATTTTCAGGTGCGTGGTTTGTACTATATTGTTATTACCCTCTGAAGTAAGTGCAGTGGTTTTGGTGTTTTTTTTTTTACACTGTCATTGTTACCAATAGTTGAATGATCTGAAGAAAAATGTGTTTGTTTTAGTTTTTGAAGCTGGTGTGCAAGGTCTCTGGTCCACAAATGTTATGGAATGTATTTAATAGGGGAATACGTGACTGCTTTAAACATGATACACACTTTGAAAGTGGAAGACATTTTATTGATCTGGGTTGAAAGATTAAACCTAGTTATTTATTTATTTTTTTCCCATCTGTTATTGCTTACGCTAACTTTACTTTTTGTATGCCAGTTGCTCATAGTTGGTGGATACTACATCATGAAGTATTGCAATGATGGCTTCTTAGATCATATAGATGGCCATGGCCGTGTTAGCTTTGTTACCTCCGTAACTTCTCAAACACAACTGTGGAGACTTTCTTTTTCTTCTGATGGGGTTCAATCTATCAGTGGGCTGTTGAAAGATCACTCATTGATTGCCTCTACAAGTAATGATGATGTTTCTTCTAGTTCTAAGAATGAGCTATTCTTCCAGAGATGTACCAGCCAAAGTTCTGATTACTGTTCAGATGTCAATCTTCATCTTTCAGCTGGTGCGATGAAGCTAATGAATAAGGATCTAGAATTATATGACGACGAAAAGCCTTTTGCCATGTCAGGACACATGGCTGATGCTTTGACATGCATTGGGAATTGGATGTCTTCTGGACCTTCTAATCCTTACTGCAAGCTTCCTCAGGGAAATTTGATATCATTTTGTGGGGATGTAGTTGATGTCCACAACTTTAATTGTTGCGCTTTTGATATTAACTCGCATATGACTTGCGATGGTAGTGGGAATTTCCATGACTCGAAGCTCTTTCAGGGAATATTCTGTGGCATCTGTATCCATATCTCTGAAGACTCTCACATTGTAATTGTTCTCTCTTTCCTTTCAGTCTACTTGCATGTTTCTGGTTGTCAAACATAATATCTGGTTTTTAATAATAACTTTACTTTCTGCTGGATAGGTTCGATTGCGTGGTACTCTAATTAGCCATGCTTATCCTATTGGAATTGGAGCTGGAGTTCATGCTACTTTTCACCGTGTTCTTGTAATTGGGTGCGTCTAATCTGTATTAATGACCCTGAAGTTTCGTTAGTTTGTTAAATAAGAATGTAAAATGATTGTCATATTCAGCCATTATAGGACTGGCTTAGTTTTTTTCAAACATAATAGGATATCTCACTGCTACGTCATGCAAGATATTTTTTTACTATACAAAAAAGTTAACTTTAGAGATTATTTAACAGGAAGGAATAGGATAGTTGATGGTGACACAATCATGTGTTGGTGTTTCATAGTTTGTTCTTCAGGTGTTCGCAAAGCCGACACCTCTATTTTGTCAGAATGGTCCAAATCGGTTCTTTTAGTTTAATATCAAGAGTGATATATATGGTAGGTAAAGAACATATTTTCAATGATGGTTGTCAAATACAAACGTGTTGAATTATTGATGCAGATTTGCAGGAGGGAAATTATCTTTTTACTTGCAGCGTCTTTGTTCTTTTCTTTTTCTCTTTTTTTTCTGGTTGCCTTTGGTTGAGGGCAATACAGAAATGGATTTCACTTCCTTTCCTTGGTTTAGGAAAATGTTTGGGTTTGAATCTTCTTCAGTTTTCATGCCAACTCAAACTTTTAGACATAGGTTCAAACCCATGATATTCTTGTATATCAATGCATATTTTGGATGCAATTTGACAATTTAGCGATGTGTAGATCCTGAGTCTTCGTCTAACTGAAAAAGTATATAAATAAGCAGTTAAAAATCTCCAGTTGCATAATGCAGAATCTCTTATGTTATCAAATAGACAGATACTGCTCATTCCAAACATTGATTTCTGTTCTTGAATATTTCTATTTTATTATGCGTATACATGCCTATATTCTCAAATCTTTAACTATACTTCCACAACAACAACAAACAAGCCTCAATCCCAAATCAGTTGGATCGGCTACATGGATCAAACTCTTCCATTGTGCTTGATTTAGTGCAAATGATGGTCTTTAACTATACTTCAAAAGGCGATTTAACATCTAGATATTGATTTCATGCTTTATGGATCTTTTGCAGATGGCATGAATTGATGTTGACCCCAGTCTCATTAGTTGTGATTAACCATGTCAAAGAGGTTTGTCATGATGCCAGACCTTTGCGTACTTCTCCCCATTATGGTCTTGATATCTTGAAAGATGAATTCCTGGACGTGACTTCTCCAAGATTATTCTCAGAGTTGATTCAGCATTTTGAGAAAAAACCAATGCTGTTCTGCTGCAGGGTTAGCTGCTCTTATTATCTTTTTTGTAAATTTTACAGTTTTTTCTATTTAGTTCTCATTTATTGAGGATATGATTGAATCTGATCTGTTACTTGTGTAATCATTTTTTTTCTGCACATAATCATTGGAAAGAGATTGACACAAAATCTTGTCTTTTGAGGTTTGGCAGGTTGTCGCCATTTACATCTTGGAGCTGGAAATGCTTAAGAAAAAGTTTGAGATCCCACATCCCACGAAGCGGTCAGAAGAACATGTTTTCGATATCCCATATGCTAGTTTTATACTTGGTAAGTGTGCTCAGTTTGATGTTAAAATTATGGCTGATGAAACTTGGTAATTTTTTTTACGGACATGCTTTACGGTTACTTCTTATCATTTAGTTATTGACATTGACTTGTGGACTCATGCAATATATAGAAGATATTACACTTGATTGTATTTGTAGTCATGATCTAGAATTCTTGGTGTGCAATCATCTTGAGTGAGGAAGGAGTCTAGTTCATGGGAACTCCCCTTGATTTCATAAATTGTGTTTTTTGATAGTAGTTCAGATCTGTAAATGGAAGTTCTGACTGGATCTCATTTGAGCTGTTTGAATGACCTAAATTTTGTTTCGAGCAATGTGGATCAATTAATGTGGTAATCCGTTTTCATATCTAATGAAGCATCATTTGATTTTAGAATCAGTTAGAGGAATGGTTCATTTACTTGCATTTATTGGAATGAATTGCTTTAATTTGTAACTTGCTAAAACTTGGAAATTATTTTATGTGGCTCTAAGATAAGGGTGCTCTTGTAAGCATAATACAAGGTGATCTTGAACTTGGAAATTATTTTATGTGGCTCTAAGATAAGGGTGCTCTTGTAAGCATAATACAAGGTGATCTTGAGGTAATATAGATATTTGAACTATATTTCTCTTGAGGGAAATAGGGAATAGCCAAAGCTTGCAAAGCGCCAAGGTGATCTTGAGGTGATTTTGCTTGTCCTAGGTGAGACGGTGCCTAGGCGGCAAAAAATATTTATTCAGAGGTCCCTAAATAATTATTTATTTATTTGCAGGTTTTCTAGTAACATTAATTGTTTATTAGTTGTTGTGATCCATATTTAATAAGCCTTTAGGTCCTTATGTGACATTGATTGAGTTAAGATTTTATTGTTTGGTAAATATTCACATCATCAGACTTCATTATAATCAGCCCCTTCATGCAAACTATCTTTATGATTATTGTCTATGGTTGACATAAAGTTGTTTCCTTTTTGCACAGATGATGGTTCATCATCATGCTGTTGTTGGGCCAGTCCAGATATAGCTTCAAGGCTATTGCTGCTTGACAAATTGGTCCCACTGGAGGATTTTTATGAGAATAAATGGAGTTTGAATCGTCTGATGGCCGGCAGATCAATTAGAACTGGCAGAAGTGCCAGTTGTCCTCTTTACAATATCTTGAGGAAGCACAACAAGATATCTGTCAAAAACTATGGATCTATGTTTGATTCGTCTCAGCAAGATCTTGTGTTTTCGGTGGCATCTGACAAATTTCTCAGCTGTTCAGATGAAAGTTTTCTCAAGTTTATCATGCTGAATGCTTGCAGTGGCTCTATTTGGGTGAGATTGAGATGCTAAACTTTTAATAATCTTGTCGGTAGTCTTTATAATTTTATTAGTCCTGTACTTATTCCTTGAAGAAGTGGAGTTCGTTCTGTACAACTTTCTACTTTGTCTTGTGATTTAATTGATCTCTGGTGTCCCTAAATTATTGATAATTAATGTTTTTATTTCAATTATTTAAAAATAATTTTTATTTTTAATATGGTATATATGCTACATAAATTTTTTATTTCTGGGGTGTCCTAGATTGTAAAGAGGGATTCTTTGCTTATTGAACTGATAAATCGTATATGTACTGCTTAATCTCTTAGAGGTCCCATGACTCTTCTTCTGGAATGATGCTTGTCATGCTTTTGTAGGTCATTTTAGCCTGCTTGGGGCAGTCAATGCCCGATTATTAAGGCAGCTTATTTTGTGCATATCTCATGAAGTCATAAAGCTTAAATCACTAAATCTGTGACTGCAACTTTTGGTGATCATGGATATTATTAATGGCATCGCTATGGATTTATGACCACACTTATACGAATTCCCAAATATTGATCTTTTCAAATATATATATATATATTTTTTTTATTTTGTCAAACAATGATCTTTTCATTGACTGCACCTTTTCATTGTTTGTAGAGAGTAGAAGGCCACTTGATGGAGTCAAGTGCCATTCCATGGCAAGAGGAGCTTACAGAATCTGATATGGCTACAAAGTCAATGTATAACATCTGGGCTGTCGATGTAAGATCTGTTGATCTTCAAATGGAAGCAAGGAGCCTGATTGGCGAATTGATCAGGTAACAAAAAAGTGACGTCTTTGTGAATATCCACCATATATTGCTATCAAAGATTCCTATTCACGTATCCGATCTTTTTCCGATCAATGTTAGTAGCAACCAACTTCCTACAAATATGGCCTGTTGTTAATGCGGAAGATACAAAAATATGTTCTTTTCGACAACCAAATTCTCTTGCTCTCCTCTGCAGTGTTCTCTTTTTTTAATAACTTGTTTGGTAAACAGTTAATGAATACTTTTTGTTAGTGTCATTTAAATCAACGGAATTTCACTTTTTCTCCTTTTTTCCCCCACGTTTTATATTTCGATATCATCTATAATAATTTGGAATGGTTTAGAGTTTGGTGCACATGTAACATGTTGAGTAGATCATCAGGAGAGTAACTTGATCTAATTGAAGTTCATGAACTGTGCTGGGATGCACAATTTACTGAAATGTGCGGAAGTAGTTTGTTATCTATCTCATTTTTAAATAGCTGGAAGACCAATGAATACATGTTGATCAGGGAAAATTGTTGCGTTTCTTTATTTAAATATAATTGTGTTTTTTTTCCCGCCTTTTTCTTTTCTTGCAGTGTATAAGGTAGCAAACAGATGCAGGCGCCCCCAAGAACTGGAATCTTTTAGGATTATGAAGGTTCTTTATGTCGGGGAGTTTATTTTGACAGCTATTCACCCATGGTTTGGAACAGGAAGTAGAGTTTCATTTTCTCTTCATGCACCCAGGCAATTTAGCAAAAAAAGTAACTAGAAGTAATTTTGTGCCTAAAATATAGTGACCATCTGTTGGCACCCTGTAGAAACTAACCTTGTATTCCTTTTTGACGTCAGGTTGTCTTTCTCATTTGGCAACTGAAAGGCGGCCAGTTCACAAAATTAAACCCATTTGAGAAACACACTCTGGCAAGTCAAATTCTTCATGTTGTAAATGTTACTATAGATGTAAGTTAATGAATTTTGAGATTTTTTTCCATGTTTAAAGATCAAACATTTTCACATAACTGTATTATAGTCATGTAAGTTGAAACTATAAGTTCCATCATCTCTCTGTGATAGTATGATGTCTTTTATTTTGAATATATTCTAGTCACCATTCCACACGCTACATGCACCTAATCGCACTTGCTGTGAATCAAGAGGGATACTTACCCACCCACACTTTAACAAAATTTATTGTTATGGTGCCTTTCGGCCTTTTAGTATTGTTCTTGAAAGAAACAGGTCCTCTGTATTCAACAAGCCTTTTGACCTTTTCTATTCTTGAATGCTATTTTAGCAGAAACAACTACACCTTCAAGTTGAATACCAATTTATACACAAAAAAAGGAACACTACTTGATGTTGAATATCAATTTATCCACAAAAAAGTAAACGCTACTAATTGGTTGCTGATTGTACTACTAGTATCCCTATTTTCAAAGGTTTGGACTAACTAAAACAACGTTCGAGTGGTTCAACTTGAGTCCTTTTAGCAGCGTTTTGGTTTCGAGCCCTTTTCGAGCTTGCAGTGGTAAGGGCTATAACAAGGGATACCGAGTGATGTGCAAACCAAAATATAGAAGTAATCTATATTAAGCCCGTATGGCTAGTATTCAGTTTTTTTTTTTTTTTGCCCTATTGATCCAGACCTCACATTGGCATGCTATTGAAGTTAATGTGCTATTTATATCAATTAGTTGTTTTTTGACCCACCAAAAAACTTAGTAGACTTGTAATGTGAAAAGAATAAAATCGATCCTTGTATGTGTAATAATACAAATCAGTTATATACCCTTTTAGTCCAATTGCTACAAAGCTAGTCTCATGGACTTAATGTTACCTTCCCTTCCATTTGGGAAATTGGTGGAATTTTACCAAACAGTTGTGGTTCAAACATCAGTAGTGGTACTGGCACTCTCCAAACCTCATTATTAAAAAATAATATATGATATGGGCCTTCTTGAGTTTTCTGTATATAAATTGAGACAACTGAGGAGTTCCTTACAAGAGAAAACTCATGCAAACCATGACTACCAGCCACTGCACCCTCTCCCCCATTTCTTGTTTCTTTCTTATCTCCTTCCTCTTCAGTGGCCTCGCCGTTGGCCAACTTGATTACCAGTTTTATGATGATACTTGCCCAAATCTGACAAAGATTGTTAGATATGGAGTTTGGTCTGCCATCTCAAATGAAACTAGGATGGCGGCTTCACTCCTTCGGTTGCACTTCCATGACTGTATTGTTAATGTAACAAAGTTCTATTGTCGATCTATAAATTTTACTTCAGTTTCGACAAGCTTTTGAGTTTTAATTCTGCTGTTATTTGTGACGTTAAGCAATTATCGATACTCTATATATAAGAGCATTAGAACATTGATAATACACTGATGAGCATTAGTCTCATGTATAAGCAAGTTCAACACTCTCACTGATCCATTAGAACTTGAACTTTTTTTAACTTGACCATTAGATCACCTTCTTATTTGGTTCTTTGAGCAGGGCTGTGATGGATCCGTGTTACTTGATGACACAAATGCCATGAAGGGAGAGAAGAACGTAGGAGGAAATCAAGATTCTGCAAGAGGCTTTGAGGTTATCTATGACATTAAAAACGATGTGGAGGACGCCTGCCCTGGAACTGTTTCCTGCACTGATATCCTTACTCTTGCAGCAAGAGAGGCTGTATATCTTGTAAGGGACTACCTAATATTGTGAAAGAGTTGGTTGTTTTGATGGTATTTGTTTTTCGATTGGCCTAACGTCGCGTTGGCTTCTCTAATTTTACAGACAGGAGGACCTTTCTGGTCAGTCACATTAGGAAGGCGTGATAGCAAAACTGCAAATCAGAAGGCCGTAACTGAGCAAATTCCATCGCCTTCAGAATCATTAGAGAACATTATTGCAAAATTCACATCGAAGGGTCTAGACGTGAAGGATGTCGTCGTGCTCTCAGGTATGCTGCTTCACCTTCAATAATGAATTTAATAGTGTTCTACATGAAAAATTCTTAAGGAGAGAGTAGTGAGGCACTAATATGTTCTGTTTTCACATGATCACATAGGCGCGCACACCATCGGTTTCGCGCAGTGTGCGACCTTCAAGCAAAGGCTCTTCAATTTCAAAGGCTCAAACAAGCCAGACCCAGTACTAGATACTTCACTGTTGAAAGATTTACAAAGCCAATGCCCAAATCAGGATAGCTCAGACACTAAGTTGTCTCCCCTGGACCCTGTCACCACCAACAAATTCGACAATGTGTATTTCAAGAACCTCGTTAACAATTCGGGCCTTCTCCAGTCAGACCAAGCTCTTATGGGAGATTCAAAGACTTCTTCCATGGTTAACGATTATAGCAAGTACCCTTATATGTTCTACAAGGATTTCAAGGCATCCATGGTGAAGATGGCCAACATAGGAGTGCTTACAGGAAACAACGGCGAGATAAGGAAGAATTGCCGCGTTGTCAACTGAAAGTTGTGTTTTTTTTACTGCTTGGTCTAAACTAGCCTATGCAAGTGTCATATGCTATAAGATGGAGAATTAACTTCATGTTCTTGAATAAAATGAAACTTCATGTATGGAGGGGCTTTGTTTGTCCTTGGAGCATTTTCATATTTCAGAATCAATAGCACCTTGAGTTTTGTCTATTACACTTGGCCTTCAGAGATCATGCCCTCAATTCATAATTTTTGGGTACCTAACTGGCTTACTGCATAATTAAACTTTGTCAAAATTGTGTTGAAGATCATTGTTCTAGAAATAAACATTAGATATTAACAAAACATCAATGTACTTGAAATAAAGATAATTATGGAGTAGCTTTGATTGTTGAATGTCAAGTCGAGATATCTCACCACTTTATGGGATCTGCAGAAGCTTAATTAGTCTATGTCACTGGCGGAACTAGAAAATTCAATCAGGGAGGCGAAACCTATTCATAGATTTTGATACTCTAACACACGCGCCCGACATTGTAGATCTAGCTTGAGTTGTAAAAAAGACAATATAGACCCGACACTAGCTTTCTAAGAACACTAAAGTGCCTTAATTAGGTTAATTTGCATTTGCCAACTTTGGCTGCACCCTCGTGAAACTTATTAAATATTTTAGTACTTTAAAATGAGTCGTTGGCCTAAAAAATGAGTAATCGAAAGCAAGGACTAAGTTAGGCCTTCCTAGACCCTAAACCCTAAGGCCTTCCTAGACCCTACCAGCTAAGCTTTGACTCATATTAGGCTTAGGTGGACCACATAAAATAAGATTTGCGTCAAATAGAAGAATTACATTAAAATTTCTAAATATAATACTAATAAACTAATAATCATAAGATTTGCAATTCAAATTAATAAGATACTGCAAAGTTTTATGAGAAAAGAGTTGAGTTATAAGATTTTTTGTCAAACAAGAAAAACTATATTAATTTGACTTTTTAATAATTTTCCCTTCTCTCAATTTTTTTCCTTAATTATCTTAAGGCTTAAAACAATAAAAATGAGGCGATTGCAAAAAGGTTTAAAAAAACTATTTTCACATGGTGTTTCGTTAGTATATATAATTTTTGTCCTTAATAAATGAGTAGGTTTTTTCATAAAATTCTAACCGCCACTCAAAATTAAGTTATGTAAAATTCTAAAGAAAATAGGAGTGCATAAAGTTAAAAAAACAGAGCCGCATCTTTTTCTCTCCAAAACTCAAAACTCTTTTTCTTGATTCGCTTTTGCGATTTTTGTTCTTGAACCACTTTTGATCCTCACTTCGATCGGTGGTGGTTCCAATCAAATCCCTTTTGCACTTTGTTCATACAATAAACAAAAGATTTAATCAGATTTGTGAAGATTGATCCATTCTTGTTGCGGTGCATCTTCATCTACGGTGTTGTGTGGATTTGTGCAGCGTGCTGGATCGATCTTGTCTTTAGTTTTTATTTTATAGTTAGTTTTCTTCCCTAGTTGAAAATACTTGATTTGTATTCTCTTTGTTGAAAAGTTTTGTTATTCGTTTTGTGGTTCCAGTAGTTTTGTGTATTGTCATGAATTTTAACGTTGTAGAGAGCAGTCATTGATTATCAAACTATTTCAATTTTGCATCTACAGCTAAATTAATGGCAGTTTGTTTGAACAAATAGGATTAGCGAATCAATGTATTTGATTCTATGTTCGTTCCTGTATGTATTGAGCTATGAATGATTAATGAAATTTCGGTTTCTCTTAAAAAACACATTTAGAGTTGGGAAAAACATTTATGACTTTTATAAGTTATCACCTAACAATCAATATTCCTCAATAATAAAGAAACTTAAATTTTTTGTTTGTTTTAACTATGCATACAATTCTCTTAAAAAAAAAAAAAAAACTATGCATACGTTATTTATGTGTACATTATGTAAATGATAAATTATCCACTCAATACACCCCATTCGTTCATAGTAGCACCTATAGGAAATGCGTCAGTCAGGAGAGGAGCCGAGGGGCGGGAGAGGTGTCCGGGGTGAAGTAGTATTAATCATGATGCCCCCGGCCCTCTAATTCCGCCCCTGGTCTATATATATCATGTTGCCCAAAAATGTTGGCATTCGCTGTTTACCTATTAATCATGGTTTTATTTTTCAAATATTAATCATGGATTTAGACGACCTTAGTTATGCCGCTAATATTGACCTTACCGCGTAGTTAAGTGAAGTTGGAGAAGCTCAAATTGTGGTATATTATCATTTACCCTTCTAGGGGGCAACTAAAAATAGTAAATGATTCCCATCAGCTAACAAATTTCAACTCAATTCGACTGCATTGTGCACAATCTCAACTATCAGATTGAATATTCAAATATGATAATTCTCCCATTCTTTTTTTTTTGAAGTGAAATAAAAATTTCATTAATCATTAATGGTTCAATACATGACTAGACATATAATCAATAGCCCTAATAAAAGTACATCAATTTGCTACTCCTATTTGTTCAAAAGTACATCTATCGGCCATAAATTTGCCTGTGAATACAACCATAACAGTGAAATAGTTTGACAATCAGAGATTACTCTCTACAAACAACTTGAACACAAGACAGTACACAAACATCACTAAAATCATATAATGACAAACAAAACTTCCAACAAAGGGAAGAAAGTCCAAAGATTTCCAATAAGGAAAGACAAAATCAAACCTTCCAATAAGAGAAAGACAAACTACCTACTAAATTAGGAAAATGATAAAATGACTCACTTTGAGCGCACACTTGGGACGCACACTTTGTCTTTTAGTTCATTTATGGTATTTTGTTAGATGTAGGCCCACACCTTGGGAGACAAAAAATAGCTATAAATAGGCTAAAAGATAAAGTCTGCGCTCCAAGTGTGCGCCCAAAGTGTGTTAGATTATCATTTTCCAATGCAAAAACCTGAAGAAAATCACCAATTCAACAACTACACAGATCCATGAACAATCGTCGAAAGAGGTGTATTACAATAAGAATGGAGCCAATCTTCGCAGATATAAACAGATCTATAATTTATTGAATGAATCAAATACAAGAAGATGTTATTAGAACCTCCACCGATCAAAAGAAAAGATAGACGGTGGTTCTAGATCTATATATAATTCTCTTATTCTTATTGTCAAAAAATTTGGAGCTTTGCCTACACTAATCTAGAACTAGAAGAGGGAAGGATCACAAGGACTGTAACCTCTTTTCTAAGTCACAAATGTTATCATTTTGTCATGGGGCATATAATAAAAATCACAACTCTCCAAAAGAAATTAAATATTACTACAGTAATTTAACAAAAAATAATCTCTAAATAATTGACAAAAAAAAGTAGCATTATTATTTACTATAGTAAACTAAAGATTTCTGTAATAACAAAAAGTTCTCATGTATCGTTACAAAGGCCGCTTCTCCTACTTCTTGGCCAGGAGCCGATCTCGAGCCCAAGCCCAATTTAAAGACAAAACGCGTTCGTTCACACGGTTTCGTTCTCGCGTTCTGTGATTGCGTTCTGAGAGAGCGGCGGTTGTGGTGGTCTGGAAACAACTTCTTCAACAATCCACATTCGTTGGCGCTCAATTTGCAGGTACGATCTTCTTCGAACCCTCGATTGTTAATCTCTCTTTCATTATTTCTGCCCAAATTGTTCGCTTAATTGTACAAATCTCACTATTTTAAGTTTTTAACTGTCCGCACCACATGTTTGATGAAATGCCTAAGTGATTCTGACCAGTGTTTTTGCTTTCGTTGAATTACTGTTTCACTCTCTTAACCGGCTTTGCACTGGCTTGAGCAGCAACGACGGCGTTAACAACCACTTCAACATCATCAACTAGGAAACTTGGATTAATGCATTTCCCAAGAATCCCTCTCTGCCCTTCAATGAACTTACAGTACCCTTTCAGGGTCTCATCCACCACTGCTTTGAATCTCCTATCATGCCCACTTGACAATGCCCTCTCTTGAACTTGTTTGATGTGTGCAATCACTTCATTTGGTTCAACCTTGTTGTTGCCAATCACCTTGAACGCCTCTTTCATGGCTTTTCGAGCCTCCTCGGTTTGCCCGGTCGCGATAGTGAAGAGAACTACAGCTCGGTTGAGCTGTGCGTGCCAATTGTTCGGCCATATGTCTAGGACGCGGGCGTACATTGCCGAAGCCATTCGGTAATTGCCCAGTTCCACAAATAAATTACCCAGATTGTATATTGCATTTACATGCCCAGGTCTCAAGTCCATCGCTTTTTGGTACTGTTGCTTTGCCTTTTCTGTCTCGCCCATCGCTTGCAAAACCAGCCCGAGTTCACAATGGGCGTCGGAGTAATCGGGTTTTTCGATGATTGCTTCTTCTAAAGCTTTCTCTGCCAGTTTGTGATTTCCATCCTTGCGTAGAGCGCCACCCATGAGCTTCAATGCCCTGAAATGTGTTGGGCAATGATTTAGGGCTTCTCTGTAGTGATCATAAGCTGCTGAGAATCTATCTTGGCATTCATAGAAAATCCCAAGATTTATGTGAATTTGAGGGAGAAGATGATCCCACTTGTTACCACCAACTTCTGCAGTCTCTAGAGCCCACGAAAACTCCTCCTCGGATTCTCTGTACCGCCCGAGAAGATAGAGACAGTTCCCAGCCAAGAAATGTGATTGAGGTTGGGTTCTTTCCAGTTCGGTTGCTTTTGTGAAACTTGCTAAAGCATCTTTGATCAACTGGTGGTCGTATAGAAGTCTACCTATTGCCATGTGCCCATCAATTGTCACCTCTCTTGAATTTGCTCCATCTGCTCTATTCCTCAAAACTGATAATCCACTGGAAAACAATGCATAATCACGGCCTGAGTCTTCCCATATAGTTTTCTTTTCGAGGATATCTGAAAAGGGTTCTAATTCTCTCGGCCAAATTGGGTCAGAGACTGTTTGGATGCTGACCTCCTTCAATTTCCCGTCTTTCCTTTGCTTTGATTCCAATCTATTAATCAAAATCTCTAATTCATCCACGATTTCCCAAGTGTTATCGAATGAAATCTCAAAATTTGAAGCGTAGTCCCTCTGTTTCTTCTCCAATTTGACTGAAGTCTTATTGTCAATTGGAGAGGAAGATTCTGCTAAAGGCACTGAGTTGTGCTTATGATCATCAAGGCCGAGCGTGATGAAATCCCGATCTACATCGCCTGCACCGTCATCGTAGGTTTTGAGCAGACCGTGACATGTGAGACCCTTTTCGCCATTCATGAAGTCACCATAGGTTCTGAAGACCTCGTTAAGAATAGCTTCCATTTGATAATCATTGAATTTGACTCTGGGGTTTGCGGCAACCACCAGTGCAGCCATTTCTTCGCTGTTGAGGCCTCCATCTCTGTTCACATCGAATTTCTCAAATATCTTCTTCACCTTGTCTGCTCTATCACTTCTTGAAGGCATTCTGGTGCGGTAAAGTTTGTTTTCAATTTTGGGTTTTGATCTAAGAAGGGAAGATGAAGATGAAGAAGTTGATAATGATAAAAATGTATATAATGCCTGTTAGACGCGTTTATAACGTGTTGTAGGATGAAGAATGCACAGAAAAATAAATAAACAAACATCCAAACCTTCTTGGTCAACCAGGGGGACAGAACAATAAAAACAATTGTCACAATCATGGAGTTTTGAATAATTAAAAATAAGCCTCTGATTGAAATAATGGTTATTTTCAATCTTTTTTTTTTTTTTTTTTGGATAAAAGGTTATTTTCAATCTATATTTGGGACTGAGGCTATGTTGTTGTTGTTGTTGTTTAGAAGTGGGTAAAACATTTTCATCTCTTTCATCCTTTTTCTTTGGTCATTGTTTAGTTCTCATTCTCATGAACCCTCTTGTGGGGGCGTTGAAAGCCAAGTTCTCTGCATCACTTTCACTGTTATTTGGAATGACACACTTGCCCATGAGACCAACTCTTGGTCTTTTCATGAACTTAACATAGCTTTCAAGCACCTCAGCGAGAACCGCTTTCATTATTTCTTTCATCAGACCGTTTGTGTGCCTTCTCTTGCAGCTGCTTAATGTGGGCAATAACCAAATCCTGAGACTCAACTTTGTTACTCATCATCATCTCAAATGCCTCTTTCACGGGTTTTCTTGCTGCCTCACGTCCCTTTGCTCGGCCAAACATCAAGTACTTTAGCATACATTGCTGAAGCCATTCTCCACCTGTCCATCTCCATATATTGAAGTATAGAACCCCCAAATTGTATGCGGCATTAACATGAAAAGGCCTCAAATCCATTGCTTTCTGATACTCTTCAAGGGCTCTCTCTTTCCTTCCTGTGGTTTGTAAAATCTGCCCAAGATCAAAGTGAGCGTCAGCATAATCTCGCTCAAGAAGACTGCCACTTCTAAGACCTGCTCGGCAGCGCCATCAAGTCCCCTGTTTGCATCAAAGCACTACCAAGAAGCCTCCAAGGCCTGTAATGAATTTCTCAAATTCTCGTAGCTTCTCTGTAATGCTCACAAGCCTTTGATACCATTCCCTCCTTTTCAATTGCAATTCCAAGGTTTACATGAACATGGTGCAGAAGAAAATTATTGCATTCGTCCTCACCTTCCACGACGTCAAGTGCCCTAAAAAACTCCTCCTTTGATTCTCTATACTTGCCAAGAAGGCACATACAATTCCCAGCCCATAGAAGCAACTTATAGTTGGGACTTCTAAGCTCTTCCTGAAACTCACCAGTGCTTCCTTTATCAGTTGGTTCAAATACAGAATGCTACTGATGGCCATGTGCCCATCGAACATCTCTGCCCTCAGCTTTGCCTCGTCTGCCTGTATCTCAATATTTGCAATTCCCTGAGAAAGAGAGCATAGTCACGCCCAGATTCATTCCATACCAGTTTTTTCTCACAAAACGGCTCTAGTTCAATCAAGCAGCCCTGATATAAGTAGATATCCAGATCTCAATCCTTGAGCTTGTCTTCGTCTTGTCTCTCCTTCGCTTTCAATCTGCTCACACAATTCTCCAACTCAATCACAATTTCCTACATCCCATCAAACACAATCCTTTCATTCGGAAATGCGGGCAGTGCTGTAATCCTATTCTTCTGCTCAGTCGTAATTGAAGGTGAGGTTGCTTTAGTAGAGCTGACTAGGTTCTTCGATCTTGAATCTATCATTAGTCAAGTGATTGTTTTGTTATTGGGGCTTTAGGTAAACGATAGGTCAGACGTTCTGTTCTTGGTGTCACTACCTGATTTAGAGTTTTTTTTTTTTTATAAAATTGAAGTCAAAATTGTGAATTGTACTTCACTGAGGTTTCTTCTTTATCCCCATCCACTTCTCCAACCACTTCAAATGATTTTCTTATAAGAAACTGTGTATACAATGGGTTTTTTTTTTCTTTTATTTTTTTAATATGAAAACTGCTTTTATAACAGCAAAGACACTTCAAATGAAATTTGATTCATCCGTAACTCAGGATACTTGGATCATGTTTAGAAGTGTGTCTGCACATCAGCGCATATAATTGAAGAAGATAAATAAGAGTGTAGCTAATATGTCCGTCTAAAAGTATGTAAGGTAATCACTCTTCTATGGATTATTGTTATGCATACTGCTAAAATCTTGTGACAATTCACAAAGATTATCCAATCTGCTCACTGTTTGAAACATTGACTCCGATTCTCTTGAAGCCAATAGAGGGAGGTTGTGTCAGAATAGGCATTGATCTGGGTATCATCAAAGTAACGGTAACTCTGATCTCAAAAAAAAGTAACAGTAGCTACCAAAGCTTTCTAAAACTATATTCGATGTAATCTAGATGAAATGCTGCATTGTGCATTGATTTGTGATATAGGGTAGTTGTAGAATGACGGTGAGTGCCAAGCATGTGTTTTTGCACACATTAGTTGTTTTAGCATCCTATTTATAAATTAGGGAGCCGCTGGAGTTAAAATTACTACACAACCAACCCTGCATGCTTGCTTGGTGGTATAATTGGGACCTCCAAATCCTTGAGGTTGGAGGTTCAAATCCTCCCCCCAAACATGACGTTTGGGGAATTATGCGGCTTGCTTTGAATAATAGGTATTGTGTCAGCCAGCAGGCTTATCAGGTTCTAGGCTACATGTTTTTAGGAATGGTCTCGTGTTGTTGATTTCAATGCGTATGGTTCTAAGATAAAGTCGATTCATCTCGTTATAGTTTCTCACAGAACTTATTTAGATAAAGTAAAACACTCCTCTCCTGAGCCTCCTCTATCACGGGATGCAAAAGCTGCATCTCTAATCACACTTTTACACTTCCATTGACTCTGCAACATATATATGCTCGCACACACTGACATTGCACAACCAGGGCTTATTTACTTGTTAACTAGGCCTCTCTGGTTTCTTCACTCTTATCAGCTAACTCACTGTTTGGTTCTAGTTCTAGTGGATCCTTTCAAGAGCACACGTTCCGGGTTTGTTAGAGGAGCAATGGTAACAACCGGGGCATCGTCCTCTGCTCCACCGAAGTAGTTTGCTATGATGCCCCCGCATTGCCCTTTCATGAACCTGATGTAGCTTCTGCGAATCTCAGCTAGCACATCTTTGATTCGTTCATCTGATCCTCCATGCGCTTTCCTCTGAAGCTGGTTGATGTGAGCAATTATCATTTCTTGAGATTCACCGCTTTTGTTCCACATCTCAAAAGCTTCATTGAGGGCTGTTGTATCCTCATCCTCCCTTGCAATCCTTGACATAGCCACAGATCTGTTGAGCATTGCGCGCCAATTATTTGGATAAGCGTCAATTACTTGATCAAACATAGCAGAAGCCATTCGGTACCTTTCCATTTCCATGAAGAGTAACCCCAAATGGTACATAGCATTGACATGCCCTGGCTTCAATTCTACAGCTCTTCGATACTCCTGAATTGCCCTCTCATTCCTTCCCGTGGCGTGCAAAACCCGGCCTAGATTGTAGTGCGCCTCTGCATTATTAGCTTCCAATGAGCTTGCTTCCTCCAACGCCTTCTCTGCAGCGATGTAATCCCCAGCTTGGATAAGTGCACTGGCCAAAAGCCGCAGTTTCTTAACATTTTGGGGACAGAGAGCCACTGCCTTTCCATAATGCTTACTAGCTTCGGAGGCTTCTCCTCTCTTGTCGGAAACAATCCCAAGGTTCAGATGGATTTGAGGGAGAAGATAATCCCACTTGTCTTGATCAACCTCTGCAATCTCATGCGCCCAGAGATACTCCTCCTTGGCTTCTTTGTACCTTCCAAGGAAACACATACAATTCCCAACCCAGAGACGAGAGGGAGCATCAGTCCTTTCGATCTCTGAGCTGCGCCTGAAACTCACCAATGCGTCTTTGATCAGTTTGTGGAAGTACAGAAGTCTACCCATTCCCATGTGTGCATCGAAGGCTTGTTCCTTGGATCGTTTCTTCTGTATTCCTTCTACTGCGTATCTCAGGAATCCTAAATACTTCGTAAACAGAACATAGTCGCAGTCAGACTCGTTCAGAACAATCGGTCTTCCAGGAAAAAATGGCTCCAATTCAATTAAGCAACCATAGTCATTGTGTACGTGAACAGTCTCGCCCATTTTCACCTTCCCCAGAAATTCATTGACACGATTCTCCAACGAGATAACAATACCCCAAGTGCTATCAAATGCTATTCCTTCCTTCGGAAACGTTGACCGAGTTGCAATTCTGTACTTGATCTCCGCCATGGAAATCAAAGAAGCAGATGTTTCAAAAGCCAAGGGATTGGAGGATGCATTGGAAGTGTTGCTTAGAGTGAAACCAAGAGCTTCAAAATCGCGATCCAAATCTTCGACGCGGTCTTCATAGCTGCGGCGGAGACCCTCTAGAGAGAGACCCTTTTCTCCATTGATGAAATTTACGTAGTTGAGGTTGATCTCATTGGTGATCTCGTTGATCTGATCGTCGCTGTTGAACTCGATCTCTCTCTGGGTTACTGAGACAACAAGGGCCGCTATTTCTGATATGTTGAGGCTCCCGTCTCCATTCAGATCAAAGTGATTGAATATTCTGTTCAACTTTTCTTCTCTATCTTTGTTACTCATTCTGTTTGATTGAGGACTGCATGATCAATCAACCCCTAATTATGATTAAGTCCTCTCCTTCAGATGCACGACAAACCGTTGATCTGAGCCCATGAAAACACCGGTATCTCACTTATTGTAAGAGGTTGCGTTGGAGAGTTTGGGGTTTAGATAGTTTTATTAATCAGAGTGGTAGCGCGTTGCGTCCTGTACAATCTTGATGACACCATCTGACATGAATTTTCTTTTTAATTAAGGAAGTTGTAATCGAAATTTGAATTATATTATCAAAACTTTATCCATAGCTTTATAAACAAATGGCGAAATGTTACATTGATCCTTTCTTTTCTTTTTCTTTTAAGTAGTAGAAAATGATGTATAATTCAACATGTTTGACCCACCTTTAATGGCACGAGAGGGTATACTAGTTTGTTGCACACGACTTTATCCGAGACTTTTAATTATGTCTAGAGGTTTATGAGCGCATCAAATGCATTAAATCAAACTCAATTAATTTGTATTTGGGTTTTGTTGCTGTTATTTGCTGATTGGAAATATGCATGATCTGAACTGCCTTGACCCCTTAAATTTTTTTTTTTTTTTTTTTTTTTTTTTTTGACAAGTAAGGAAACATTTGCCATTTGCTTCTCTCAAGGTTTGCACCAATAACCTTTTACTTCTAAACACATACCTTACCATTGGACCACCCAATTAGTAGATTCTTGACCCCTCAATCTTGCTTTGCATTTGATAAGAGAGGACCTGTATTTGTGTATTGTGTGCGTTTGATGTTCAGGGCAAAGTCGTGAAAAACTATTGTTTTATTGGCTTGGAGGTTGGACGTATCTGGGTCAGAATATTTTAGATAAGTTTTTAAATTGGGTGGCAAACTGACAACGATTGCAAAGTAAATAATATTTTTGCCATCTTCTCGAAGATAAAGAGAGTGGCAATAAGAAAAGCTTAGTTTCGTCACTGCATGCTCAAGATATATTGTTACCTATATATTTGTTTTTTGGTGGGAATTGTTAACTATATATATTTTTGTTGTTTGGTATGTTATGATATGGATGAACAATTGATCAAGACTTTGTATGTCTAATTATTGTCAAGCATGGCTTTTACATTGAGTGGTAATATCAAGCATGGCTCTTACTTGCATCCATATCCAATGTACTCATTATTTCATGTGTTGTCAACATTGCTTGTAAAGAGTTGTATGGCATGTGATGTATGTGTAACTTGTAAACATTGTCTTAGTACATTTATCATCATCACCAAAGGGCCTATATAAAGGGTATCAACCTCATTGTAAAAACACACCAAGTTGTATACAACTTCTCATTTCAACTCTCTCATTTCTCCTCTTCTACTTTGTAGTTGTAGTTCTTTGTAGTTCTTTGTAGTAGTAGAAGTTCTTAGTTCTTCTACTTTCCTTCTCTAGTTCTAGCAAGTCTCAATTCAATTCACAACATGGTAAAGATTGTCACCTTTATTTTGAATAAGAAAAGAACAAGTATTTAAGGTAAAGTAGTCTTGCCACCTCTGCAAATTTTCATGTTAGGAGCACCAAAGGACAATGAAAGTTAATGAATAAAAAAAATGCGCGCTTCTTTAACAAGCATAATTTTCTTTTTTCTTTACATTTTGAGGCTCATTGTTTTTACAATATTTGTGGGTGAGGTTAACTATTTGAAGTCACTCTTGTTACATCTCCTTTAAAAACAAAAAGTAGAACTGAAGAAGGGCTCAAATATTCTTCAGAAAAAAAAAAATCTAAGTATTACTTATTCATTACCTTGCAAAAAAATGCATAAAATTAACTGTTTTGTGCAGTTTCTCCTTTCATCCTTTTTTTTTTTTTTATAGCAAACTCCTTTCAACCTTGATGCTGATTGAAAAGGAGTTTCGAAGGTGGTTCAAAGCAAAGTTGAGCTGCTTGAGCATGGCCTTTGAGGTAACTTTTTTTTTACTGTACGTAGCTGATTTTAAACTGTTGAGCTGGCTTAGCCATTTCAACCGCCTTTGTGCTTCTTAAAATTGATGAGCTACGAGCAAAGAAATTTACTTAGGCACTTAAACAAATTCCCTGGTTCAAAGTAACACTAGACAACTGCCACGGGGTTAGGCTAGCTTAACAAGAAAGGTCTTGATTTAAAATTCAGCTACCCAATTCGAATCTAGCGTAGTTGAGGACATTTGGTGGCCTTCGTTCCAAAAATCTTACTGTTGGTATGGGGCAGAATTAAGTAGTTGGACTAATTAATGCAAGTATTCGGTTCGCCTAAACTATAGTCCACTATTTTAGCCTACAACCTTTAGACTATTTTGAGCCATGATTTCAATGGTTTTATTTAGTCCTTGGTCACTTGCCAAATGACCAAACTACCCTCATCATACACACACAAAAACACAATTCAGTTTTCTTTTCTCGTCAACTCCAGCCCTAACCCTAACGGACACTGCATCGCAATGGGGCTTGGCATTGATTCTCCGCCGAAGATCGTCACTGGCAGCCACGGCTACGTCCTCGAAGACGTCCCGCATTTGATCGATTACATCCCCTATCTTCCTAATCGGTTGTCAAGTGAGTGAGTTGGGATTTGATTTCGAGTTGTTGGGCGTGGATTTTTTCAGTTTTGTGGTTTTTATTGTTTTGGATTTGATGGTGCAGGCAGTACTTTGTTAATATGGACGATACCGTTGCAAAAAAGGTGCGATTTGTTATCTTGATATTGGTTGATGTGGTTGGAAATCATTGTTTGGGTAGAAATAGAAGGGCACTTTGGTAATTACACCTATTGAAATCACATTTAATCCCACCATCAATATCCCCAATCGAACCAGTCACTCTAAACAGACTAATACTCAAACCTATGTTATAATTCCAGTGTAAAATAAACCCATGATCTTGGGACACTTATATATGTGAACTGAACATAGGGTTTTTGAGTGAAAATTTTAGCTACTCAATAAATGCTTAATAACATGGTAATTGAAAAAAAAAAAAATGAAATGTTTCACCAGAAAAAATGATGAAATGCTTATTCATAGTTCTTTCCTTTTAGTGGCGTTTCTCTCTTCCGTGCCCTCGGTAACATTGCAAGTAAAAGTCCCAACATTTTCTTCTTTTTGTGGGGATAACCTTAATTCTAAATTAGTTGGGGTTGGCTACATAAATCAAACTCTTCCATTGTACTAAATTGCTAGATACAGAGCAATTGATGGCGAGCTTTGCAGGGCATAAAACAACCTTCTGATTTCACCACTGTAACAACAACATATGATGTGCTGAGGACAAGAAGAAGTCCACATGAATTACAAAAGACTCCACCTAGTCTCCGACAAACAAGACAAAAGCAAAAAAAAAAAACATCTGACATGAGATCAGAACATAATAGACCAACAATATCTAATGATACTTGAGTGAAGCCACATTCCAAACTTCTTCATCCTTGAAACGCATCAAGATTATTTTACTCACATCACACTCATCAGTATGCAATTGGTCTCATCTGATCATCATCTCTCACGAAACTTATCAAGAGAAACTTGTTCATCTAAAACCCAACCTCTCTCCACCAAATAATCACAAAGTATACTACATATTCACTGTCTCTGCAACATATAGACTCGTAAACACTAACACTACACAACCGATACTTAAGTACTTACTACATAGGCCTGTGTGGTTTGTTCAGTTCAGATAGCCAACTCACTGTTTGGCTCTACTTCTCTGGAAGCCCTTGGAGAAGACGCGCTCTGGATTCGTGGGAGTTGGAGTTGGAGTTGGAGGAGCAGTGCTGACAATGGAGGCTTCATTCAGATCATCTGCACTGATGAAGTAATTCGGAATGATGCACCCGCCTCGACCCTGTATGAAGTCGAGATAGCTTCTGCGAACCTCAGCAAGCACTTCCTTGATTCGTTCATCGGATCCCCCTTGTGCTTTCTTTTGAAGCTGCTTGATGTGGTTGATCTTCACCTCTTGAGATTCGACATTGTCGCTCATAATCTCAAAAGCCTCAGTTATGGACTTTGCAGTGTCCTCATCTTCCCCAGCAATCCATGAAGTAGCCACAGCTTTGTTGAGCAATGCACGCCAATTGATAGGCGAAACATCGATTACCTGAGAAAACATTGCGGAAGCCATTCGGTACCTATCCATCTCCATGAACAGAACCCCCAAATGGTACATAGCATTCACATGCCCAGGCTTGAGTTCCACAGCCCTCCTATACTCCTCAATCGCTCTCTGGTTCCTTCCCGTGGCGTGGAAAACCCGTCCGAGATCATAATGAGCATCGGCGTGGTTACCTTTCAAGGAACTGGCTTCCTCCAACGCCTTCTCTGCAGCAGCATAGTCCTCAGCTTGGATGAGAGCACTCCCCAGAAGCCTCAAATACTTGAAATTTTGGGGGCACAGAGCCACGGCCTGTCTGTAATTCTCACTAGCCTTTGCTGCCGAGCCTTCTTTTTCATAAGCAATCCCAAGGTTCAGGTAAGTCTTGGGGAGAAGATAATCCCACTTGTTTGGATCAACCTCGGCGATTTCGTGAGCCCAGAGAAACTCCTCCGTGGCCTCTCTGTACCTTCCAAGAAGACACAGGCAGTTCCCGGCCCAGAGGCGCGAGAGGGCATCGGTCCTTTCAAGCTCAGAGCTCCGCCGAAAACTCACCAATGCCTCCTTCAACAGCCTGTGAAAGTACAGAAGCCTACCCATCGCGAGGTGCGCGTCGAACGCTTGTTCCTTGGATTTCTTCCTTTGAATTCCATCTACTGCGTATCGCAGGAATCCCAAGTACTTGGTAAACAAGGCGTAGTCGCGATCGGACTCGTTTGCAACAATGGGCTTGCCAGGGAAAAAGGGCTCCAACTCAGTCGAGCAGCCATGATCACTGTAGAAATTAGCAGTGCTCTCCTCCCCTTTCAGCTTGCCCAGAAACTCATTCGCACGGTTCTCCAATGGAACCACAATTTCCCAACTACCCTCAAAGGCAATACCTTCCTTCGGAAACGCGGTTCGCGATGCGATCCTGTACTTGGCCTCAATCATGGAAATGGACGATTCAGGTGATGATGTTGATGATTCAGAAACAAATGGATTAGTAGGCTCCTTAGTACAAGAAGAAGATGAGCTGCTGTTGTTGAGATGCAGAGCTAGAGCTTGTAAATCGCTATCGAAATATTCGGCACGGCCTTGGTAGCTGCGGAGGAGACCCTCATAGGTGAGACCCTTGGCCCCCCCATCTATGAAAGCTCCAAATTTCTGGAAGATCTGATCTGTGATTTGGTTGATTTGATCATCGTTTTGGAAGCTGAATTTCCCGGCCTGGTTTACCGAGACGACGAAGGCCGCCATTTCTGATTCGTTGAGGGCCCCGTCTTCGTTGAGGTCGAAAAGCTTGAATATCTTCATCAGCTTCTCTTCTTTTTCCTTGGAATCCATTCTGCTCTGTTCTGTTCTGTTCTGTTCTGTTCTGGGTGATTTCTGCTCTGTTAGTTGAAGTCTTGAATATAGAGTGCACACCTCAACTCCTTCCGACTTTGAATTTTGATGATCAAATACCCAAACAACAGAACACTCAGGCAGCCACGGTTAAGGAGATTTAACGCGTTGCGTGCTCTATGTTTTGATGGGTATGGTATTATTTTTATAGGGTATGAGATTGACGAACGAGCAATTTCAATTGTT
This sequence comes from Stephania japonica, assembly GCA_039657345.1. Lineage (NCBI taxonomy): Eukaryota > Viridiplantae > Streptophyta > Magnoliopsida > Ranunculales > Menispermaceae > Stephania > Stephania japonica. The sequence continues at coordinate 5,959,704 of CM077559.1, read as the reverse complement.
TATAGTGCTAAAGTCGTATTGTGTGTATCTCGATGTCTATCGCACGGTCTTCAAATAAGTTCGTAATCCTAAGTGACCTTCATCAGCCGACAGGGCTTGATCGATGGAAAAATAGGAAATGGAAAGATCCAATGATGTTTCTTTAGCGGTTTCGAAAACCGCTAGATTGTGACATGCAAGGGGAAGTTTCTTTTGGGCTGTTGGATGGGCCTCTCATTTTGTTCCACGTAGATGTATTGGTCGATTTCAAGGTGGGATCGGCACAAGGAAAGCGATGTCACGCATAATTCAAAGGACTGACACGTCACGAGAGATTTCGTTGTGAAGCCGTGGCAAAACATTTGTTATACCACTCATGCGCCTTGTGAGAGACGGTCTTATGTACCTCGAGATCGGTGTGCGTGGAATGCCAATTGTATTTGACGGTTTTAAATGGAGCATTGTGACATTGATGATGTCTCGTGACGTACGGTAGTCTTATTGTAACGATTCTCAATTTTTAAGTTGGTGAAAACGATTGAAAGCCAGCTAAGTCGCGCCAACTTCTGGAGGCTTAGAAAGAAACGAAAAAGAAAAGTTAAGTTTCGTGGACGACGCTTTGATTGGGTTTAATCTTTTCTTGCACCGCTTTATTATTTTAAACGGATATCCGATCCACGCTGATTCACGTATCGGAGAAGGTTGGTAGTTTTTCTTTACTTTTTGGATGGTGATCTGATGATCCTTTTGCATTCCTACGTTTGCGACACAGATGTTGGAGTTTTTTAGATAGAGAATTATTGTGTTATTATATTACGAATATATATAGATGTATTTTATTTTACTTTTTTTTTTATCGCAAGTTTATTGGGACAACCCTGCCCCTTGAGAAGCAATTTGTACTGATTACAACCTCTTTAGGAGCAATTTCAAAATTACTTGGAGAGAATCAGTTTAGACAGGTCACAACAAATCCAATGGCACTTTAATTGGAGCGTTAGCTTAATTAAGTATGGGCTTAGCTGTAAGGTTGTTGTCTGCTTGAGTTCATAAATATCACGTGGACATACCTAAACATCTCAACTTGTACTTATGTAAGAATTACTTATTTCTATTTGAAAAGTCTAAATTACCTCTCACATAAATATATTAAAACATCTCAACTTATGAATCAGGGGTATTAAAGTAATTTTTTTATTAAAAAAAAAACAAGTAATGTAATTTATTTATTTAAGCCTTTTGTTGAGAAACTCAACTAAACACACGTATATTATCTTAAATCTTTAGTCAACATAAGTCATAAATACACCGACGTACCTCCTCACATGTACAACCTCAACCAAATACACTTAAATAGCCCAGATGAACCTAGCATATTATGAATATTTTTTTATTAGAGTTTACTATGAATATTAAGGAGAGTTAATTGTAAGGTTCATAAACACCTACCAATTGTGATAAGAAAACGCCAGGCTTGTTTGGTAATGGTGGCGCCATAATGTTGGTATAAAGGAATGACCTCCAAGTCCAAGTCCAACGAATTAGGGGAAATTGTGATATGCTTTAAATTGTCAGCTACTAGGATTATTCCTTATTAGTATTTCGCAAGAGGCATGCCCACCCTTCAAGTGATGTATCTGGAAAAGTTGAAAGATTTTGTTAATGAAAATTAAAATTCCTTCTCAAAAAAATGAGAGGAGTTACAATTTTTTTTTTTTTTCTTACCATTAGATATTTAATAAGTGTCTAACAGCTTCTACATAACAAGTTAAAAGAGATAAATATCAAATCCTAACTAATTCCTAATTTAAAGGAAAGTTCAAAAAACAAATCTTATTCAAAGATAGATTTGAACAAAAAAATGTCAAGGCATGAATAGATTTGGACATATGATCTTCGACAAATGAACAATCGGTAAGTTTCAACCATTACATCAAGACAACATTTACCAAATTATAAGTATGGTGGTTATCAAAGTGTTTTTTACATTTTCGACGCAGCTCAGTGCGGATAACACTGTAATATCTCGAAGAAAGAGGAAAAGAATGAACAGAAAAGCCACGGGCTCATAACATTAATACTGCAGTAACTAAAAGGAATAAAAGTTCATAGCAAAAACAAACGTGACTTCTATCTTACACGAGGAGCAAACCCATCCTTTCACACAAAACTTACTTGGATAAAATTCGTAATTCTAACTGACACTACAAACTAATTACTAATTAGGCCCGTCTGATTTTCATCAGTTCAAACAGCCACCTCATTGTTTGGCTTTACTTCTCTTGGATCCTATGGAGAGCACCCGTTTTCGATTTGTTGGAGGAGCGGTGGTAACAAGGGAGGCATCATCCACATTCGGAATTATGCCTCCGCTTCTCCCCTGTATGAGCTGACTCCAATTAATTTGAGATTGAGGCTTTGTTGTTGTTGTTGTTGTTCTCCCATGTATGAACTCAACATAGCTTCTGTAGACCTCGGCAAGCACATCCTTGATTCGTTCATCGGATCCCCCATGCGCTTTCTCTTGAAGTTGCTTAATGTGGGTGATCATCATCTCTCGCGATTCGACGCTGTCGCTCATCATTTCAAAAGCCTCGTTCATGCATTTTGTAGTTTCGTCATTGCCCCCCGAAACCCATGACAAAGCCACAGCTTTATTGAGCAATGCACGCCAATTGATAGGCGAAACATCGGTAACCTGAGCAAACATTGCCGAGGCCATTCTATACCTATCCATCTCCATGAACAGCAACCCCAAATGGTACATAGCATTCACATTCCCTGGCTTGAGTTCCACAGCCCTCCTATACTCCTCAATCGCTCTCTGGTTCCTTCCCGTCGCGTGGAAAACCCGTCCAAGATCGAAGTGTGTGTCGGCGTGATCAGCTTGCAATGTGCTCACTTGTTCCAATACCTTCTCTGCAGCAATGTAATCCTGAGTCTGGATTAGAGCACTGCTCAGAAGCCTCAAGTACTTGAAGTTCTGGGGGCAAAACGCCGCGGCGACGCCGTAATGCTCAATGGCATTTGAAACCAGACCTTCCATCTCAAAAGCAATTCCGAGGTTTACATGAATTTGGGGGAGAAGATAGTCCCACTTGTCTTGATCAACCTCAGCAATCTCATGAGCCCAGAGATACTCCTCCTTGGCCTCTCTATATCTCCCAACAAGGCACAGGCAATTCCCGGCCCAGAGATGCGACGGAGCGTCCGTCCTTTCGAGCTCCGAGCTGCGCTTGAAACTGTCCAATGCATCCTCAAACAGTTTGTGGAAGTACATTAGCCTGCCCATTCCCATGTGTGCATCCAAAGCTTGTTCCTTGGATAGTTTCCTTTGAATTCTATCAACTCCATGTCTCAAGAACCCCAAATACTTCTTGAACAAGGCATAGTCTCGGACGGAGTCGGAGTCGGAGTCGTTCGCAGGCACAGCAACAATGGGGTTGCCTTTGCCATTGAAAAAGGGATCCAATTCAGTCAAGCAACCGTGATCATCATGGTAGACATCAACATTGAAATCATCCATTCGGGGCTTGCCCATAAATTCGTTCACTCTACTTTCCATTGCCGTCACAATTTCCCAAGTGGAATCAAAGGCTATTCCTTCACCTGGAAACGTAGGCCGCGCCGCGATCGTGTACTTGAGCTCATCCATGGAAGTTGTTGAAGATGATGAAGAAGATGTTTGGGAGGCCATGGAACTAGTGGGTGCAGAGTAAATCATTTTACATCGCTCTCTTCCTTTAAGAATTCGTTGCGATGCTTCAAGGAAGCGGTACTGCACTTTCGTTGAAGTACTCTTAAATGCATTTTTTTATTAGAGAAGACCAAGCTTGGGTTTCTACACAAACTGTTAATAAACAAAGAGTTCTGAGAAAACAAACCGATGACTTAATATACAACAACACAAGATTGATCCATAACCTGTTTACGAGACATATTTACGACTCACCGACACAAATTGTCGCCCCTAATAATAAACAAAGAATTCTGAGAGGACAGATCCGAGGACTTATTATTCAACAAACCTTTTCACTGATTAAAGACGAATTTGAAGCTGAACTATACATTACATTTCAAAGTTCCAACACACAAAAGAGGCATGAGACTAGCTCAAAATTTAGTCACTGTTTGGCTCTGGTCCTCATAGATTATCTTTTGATAGCTGGGTCTGTTACAGGCACTTTATCCACACTGGCATTTAAATTCACCGCACCATCACAGTAAATGGGATTGATACAATTGCTCATGAAACTCCCTCTTAGCCTTTCAATTAACTTAGTATAGCTTCCAAGTACCTCATTAACAACTTTTGGTAGTAGGATTCAGGGAAAGGAGCATCAATTCTAGTCACTCTGTTCTGTTCTGTTCTGTTCTGTTCTGGGTGTTCCTAAGGTGATTGTCAAATGATCAGAACATAGCTCTTCTGTTGCTACTAATTTACAAGTCAATGTGATGGTTTACGCGTAATGCCCTTTTTTAATAGAAGACGACCAAGTTTGGTACACAAACTGTTACTAATAAAACAAAGAATTCTGAGAGGACAAAATCCGAGGACTTATTATACAAGAACACAAGATTGATCTACAATCTACAAACCACACTGAACATATAAAACAACATGGTGGAATGTTACATGATCTTCTTTGACAAGCTACGGATCGTTTTCGGGGGCCTTGGAATGCAAACTAAACAACCTGCATTTATCCTTCATGGCTTCAGCCTCACTTGTATATTCTTTGAACCTGTATTCTTCCAGCTTGTGTGCTGATGGCACCTTCCCTTCACTGTAACATTGGTTACACAGGCTGAAATGAGCTTTTAGCTCCTTGAATCGAGACCCGATTACAGGATACCGGCATACAGCGCAAGTATGGTTTCCATGCCGAGTTCTATCGCCATGTTCAAGCTTTAAGAGAGTGGACATGATGCCGAAACCCCAGTCTGGATCGTCGAACATCACAAGGAACTCTGGGAAAGAGATCGTCGAAGTATCATTTTCTTCGCGAACCTCTAACAATTCACTGATCCCTTGAGAAGGTATGTAAACAGCCCTCAAGAACTTGATGTATGCAAGTGCATCAACTCTCCTAATTTGGGCAGTAGCTTCGTTTATAGGCCGCGACATGAGGGCGTCAAAGGCGGCTCTTTTACGCTTCTCGGGGGAGCCTGCACATATGGGAGCAAGAACAGCATAGAACATGCCTAAATCCACTCTTCCTGAAGATGCTGCATCCAACACAGATAGGATTCTCTCATTGATAGCTCTAACAGCTCCTTGAAATGTCTCTGGCTTCAAAAAATGAAGCAACCTGCGAAGAATCTCCTCCAACAAGGACTTGCGAATCGACTTCTCAGGAACGCCGCTGCCCGAGTAGGACAGCGGAACATCCGTCTCGTTCATCACCTTCCTCAGAAGATCCACATTGCATCGGCTCAGCCGCGTGAGCCTCTGGAAAGCCCTGATCTCAAGAGCACTGGCCAGGAGTTGTCTATGAGCAGTCCTCTGACCAACCCTCTTAAACTTGGAGAGCTCAACAACCAGAAAAGACCCTTCTTTATCATCTCCACTTCCATTACCCTTACTTCCCTTTCTCTGCAATTGCTTCATATGCGCAATGGCGTCGTGCAACTCGACCCTATTCGTCATCTTAAACGCCTCTTTCAACGCCTTCCTAGCATCCTCGGCCTCACCAGCCCCCAACAAAGCCACAGCCTTGTTAAGCTGCGCGCGCCAATTGTTCGGCCAAACCGCCAACACCCTAGTATACATCTCAGAAGCTCTCTGATACCTCCCCATGTCCATGTACAGACCACCAAGATTATACAGCGCGTCGACATGCCCCGGCTTCAAATCGATGGCCTTCTGAAACTCCTGAATCGCCCTCTCGTCCTCCCCCATGGCGTGCAGAGCCGACGCCAAGTCACAATGTGCATCAGCATAATCAGACTTCAAGAAAATAGCCTCCTCCAATGCCTTCTCTGCTGCCCTATACTCTCCAACACCAAACAAAGCACTCCCCAAAAGCTTCAATGCCCGAAAATGAGTGGCGCATAGAATTGCAGCCTCTCTATAATGCTCACAAGCACTCAGCACCATCCCTTCCCCTTCAAGTGAAATCCCCAAATTGACATGAATTTGTGGCAACAAGTATGCCCATTGAGTCCCCCCAGACTCGGCTGCCTCAAGTGCCAGCCTAAAATCCTCCTTAGCCTCCCCAAACCTCCCCAACACATACAAACAGTTCCCAGCCCTGAAATGTGGTCTGATATCAGTTGGTTGAAGCTCGCTAGCTCTTTTGAAACTCACCAAACTCTCCTTAAACAACTGATGCTCGTACAAAACCCTCCCAATCGCCATGTGGGCGTCGAAGGCCTCCTCCCTGGACCGCGCGGCGTCGGCACGGCCTCTCAGCACCCCCAATTCCTTCACGAATGCAGAGTAGTCCTGGCCGGACTCCTCCCACAAAACCCTAGAAATCTCAGATGATGTCGAGGGCCCTAATTCCCTGGACCACCCCGGATCGGAATAGACCTCAAAGTTGAAGTTTTCGCCTTTGAGTCTGCCGTCTTTGGCTTGTTTGATCTTCAATTGCTTGATGAGAAGCTCCAAATCGTCGACGATCTTCCACGTGTCGTCGAAGACGATGCCGTGGTTGGGGGAGGCGGCCCAGGCGGCGACTCTCTGCTTCTTCTGGGACTCCATCAGCTTCTCGTCTGCGATTGAAGAGGAGGAGGCCTCGGAAGCCATTGAAGCGCCGATGGCGGTGATGGAATCTTGGGGGGTGGTGGGGAGATGGAGGCCCAGAGCGTCGAAGTCTCGGTCCACGTCTCCGGCGCCGTCGTCGTAGGTGCGGAGGAGGCCGGTCTGGGTGAGGCCTTTGGGGCCGTCGATGAACTCTCCGTAGGTCTTGAACACCTCGTCGAGGATGGCGTTGATCTGTTCGTCGCTGAACTTCACGCGTGGGTTCACTGCGACTACCAGTGACGCCATTTCCTCTCTGTTCAGTCCTCCGTCTCCGTTGCCGTCGAATTGCTCGAAGATTCTCTTCACCTTCTCTGCTCTGCTCCCTCTCGAACCCATCTCGCTCAAAAACAGAGCAAAAACAGAGCAATTTGATTTTTTATCTTCTTCAATGCCCCATTTTGTGCGTTAAAGGTTGTTCAGATCCGTGAAGGGGGTGATGATCAAGTTGGTGCTTTTGGGGAGGCGTAAAAGAGGAGATTAGACGCTGCTGTTGTGAGAGAGAGAGTGTGTGAGTGTATGTAATCCGCTTTGGCTTCTCTTGCAATTGCACTTGAAAGCCTGACTTGACTTGGACTTTCTCATTTTCACTCTGTTTTCTTCTGAACTATTAGAGTAACCCACATTTTGGCACATGTATTTGGCACCAACCTCCTTACATGCCGTCTAAATTACCTCAAGATGTGTAAACGCACATTGCGAGGCAAAAATGGGCAGCATTCAAGAGGCCATTATCAAATGTGAGTTACTCTAACATTTTTCTACTTTCTATACTATGGTTGTTCAAACCTTTTTCAGTTACTTCTTAGTTTGGTTTTATTAATCTTATGAGAGTTGGTCAAGGCTCTAACCTTATATTTTAGCAAAAACTAAGGAAAAATAAGAGTCTGGTTAAGTGCACCTCACATTTTATTAAGTACACCTCCATTTTGCGTGGCACCCCAAATTCAAATTTCAACTTCTAAGTGCACCCCACATTTTTACCAAAATACCCTTTCATCCGAATTGAAACACTCAACTCCAAAACTTTGGTCGAGACATCTATATTAGGTTCGACGACAAGTAGCCGAGACATCTATATTAGGTTCGGCGACAAGTAGCCGAGGATGCCGTGAAGACGTCGTCTGTTGAAGACGTCACGACATGACGGACGAACGAGTGGACCAGAGAGGAATTGTGAAGACGCCATCATGATGCTGCCCATGCATCTCTCCACGGCGTAACCAACGTATAAGTAAACCAACAGCGTATGTACAAGACATCGTCCATACGCCGGCCGTGCAAATGTCCACGATGTCCTGAACAGTAACTCCATAAATTCAGAATTTTCTATTTTATTTCATGTATTTTAGTTGATCTGGGATTTTGGGGAGAGACATAAATAGGAATTAGGATTTTTCAGAGAGGACATTTTTTGTTTTGGGGGAGAAGAATAGAAAACCAAGTTATCAAGCTTTAACATGTCCGGCTAATCTCCTTATTATAGACTGGAGGTGGAACGGAATTATCAATGATTAGGAAACTCATATGAGGTTATTTATCTATTTATTTATAATTTATATCCTTGTCTTACTTCCTTTGGTTCTGTTTTTATAAACATGGTTAGATCTCCATGTGTGTAAAGTATTGTGCATGCATGTTGGATTGAATACCTACCGTTACCGAGTTGAAATGTCTGTCCTTACGCGGTAGACTCGGATTAGTGACAATTGATCTTTATATTAAGTGTCTTAGGAATCTAAGTTAAATCGGGAGCAATAGCGATCAGGTTGCTTAGGTGTAGTGCCTTCACAGACCACATTAATGCGACCAACACATTAAATCTAGAGCACTAGCGATCAGGTTGTGTGTTTGGTCAGAGAAATAGCCAACGGTCATACCTTGACTGTCGAGATTTGGAAGTGCGAAAACCCGAGTGCATCACTGGGTCTATAGCTACACTAGGTCAAAAGTAGGATTTTCATATACTTTTTTGTGAACCAATGATTAATGAGTCAATTCCCAGTTATTTGAACATTCCCGTGAAGCTGAAAGTCTAGAACTCTTTCTCCTCATATCTTAAGTGTTTTAAGTATTCGAGTTTCTCTCTTACATGATATAAAACTCCCTTCCTTCTTACCCCGCCATAGAAACCTAAGTTGAACTACCCTGTCCTTGTGGTTTGACCCCAAACTTGCCACAACTACAGTTCAACAACTGTTAAGTATTTATTGGGTAAATTTCTTTGAAGCATGTCACCAACCGAACCACTTTGGTGAGATTTAGTTGACAATTGCCGACCTAAAGGTTCGGTGGGTTCCAACCGATTCTCCAATTAAAGGTTTGGAAAGCTATGACCGACTCTCCAATAAGAGATTCGAACCTTCGAGATCAAACCACTCGATGATGCCTATAAATCACAAAGAATAAAGTGTGTTTGTGCACTTAGAAATTGTAGTGGGTTGCACTAATCGCAGTGAGGGGTATTAGGTTATTTTGTAGTAAGATTGACTTTTAAGGTGCACTTGGTCGGATTTAAAAATAATGTTGTTGTCAACTATCATACTCATGACCTATATCTAAATCTAAGTCTAAGTGTTTTTTTTTCTTTCTTCTACTACACCACACACCTTCTATGAGTGCTTCCTATTTTAAGTTTTTAAACACTTCAATTTTCTTCAATCCTACTCCATTTTTAAGCTTTTGTAATCTTCATTCCATTTCTTTCCTCTAATTTTGGGATAGCCTTCATTGAAAATTTATTGTATTTTTCAATTTATAAAATTTATCACTTAATAGAAATCTATGATAATTTATATGAAAGAAATAATTTTTGCACCCACAAATATTTGAATTTATGATCTCTTACTTACAAATGTCATACCAAACTATTGAGCCACCCTTGATTTGTGAAAATCTATTCTAATTTAGGGCCCATTGACTATGGAATTTTTTTAAAATTTAAAATATGGCATTACATTCATTAAAGCAGGCAAAGTGAAAGAGTTTGATATCTATATAGCGGACCTTATTGGCTAATGGAATTGGAGTATTTTGGTTATTGAATCTAGGATTTTGACATTTTCTTTTTTGACATTAGTGGGAATCGAATTACGATCTCCTGAGATCTTGCCTTTCTAGTAAGTGATGTCTTTACCATTTCACCCGAGAGGCCTTGACTAGATTTTTGAATGTTAATCAATGTTTTTTTTTTTTACTTCAGTAGGAATCGAACCACGATTTTCCAAGGTTTTGCCTTTTTGCCAAGTAATGTCTATTTTTTTTTTATTTTTTTTAACATAAGCAAGCCAACGATTTCATTAACAAATACTCCCTCCGATAAATAATATAAGTTGTTTTAGCAAAAACTCTTTGTTCAAAATTGTAAGTTGTTTTCTGAATTCGAGAGTGTATTTATTATTTTTTTTACCCATTTGACCCTTATGCAATCCAAACATTTATGATTCTTCGATTCTTCCTTTCATTTAATGTCAAAGGACATATATGTAAATTACACTCGTAATTAAGACTCTCTTAATTCTTATGCCTTTAAGGAACCTTAAACGACTTACATTTTTTACCAGAAGGAGTACATGTCTACAGGAAAAAACATATAATTCAAAGAAGTGAAATAGTTAATCTGACTCTAGATTCCAACAAAACATAGAACACAATTTTTTTTATAGGAAACATATAACACAGTAGAGTAATAGCAACACGAAGAAAAAAAACCCAAAACAACCTAAAAAAGTGATGTTCCCTTCCCCTTCTTGTAACGACCTAAATTCTACCTGACCCGACTCGAGGGTAATTTAGTGATTTTCAATACTGAATGTGTGCAAGTGTGCTTTATGAATTGTTTATGTAACGACCTGAAAATTTGGTTATTTGTGGATGATAATGCATGTATTAGTATATTACGGGTTTCGAGCCGTTTGGGCTATGTTCAATTGAGTGAGATGTCGCCTAGTTATACGGGGTGTTTCAGGAACCGTTTTAGTGGATTTATTAATAAACAAAGCCAAATGAAAAACATGACCTAAGTTGAGGAAAATAAATTTTTACAATAAAGTATAACATAAGCATAAGGGAATTTATTCAAATCCCAAGGGTGGGACCGCCTCGAGAAGCGTGTCGAACGCGGGACACGGTGCACTGAGTAGGCGAGAAATTTGTGTAGCCTTATTGATAATTTAATAGAATTAATGGGGTTAATTTAATAGGTTAATATGGATAGGATTGTTAAAGTGACACAAGTGAGTGAGGAGGACCATTGGATGGTCATAGAGATGGGGGTATGTGTTAGATTGTGATGATGAGCCAAATGACTCATAAGGATAGCTGTTCAAGGTTGGGCAAATTTAAAAATCAGGGGCAAAAGGGTCATTTCGGCCTTACTTGTTGTTATAAAAACAAACCAAACCCTAAAACCCTAACACACTATTCATCATCTCCTCCATACTCCCACCGCCACTTTGTTCATCGTCCTCTCTCCTCTCGCCACCGCAGTCGCCTCCCGCCGGCGTCACGGGCCCCGACGAGGTGAGCTCCCCCTCTCTTTCTCCCCGATCTCCCTCATTCTCTCTCTTTCTCTCGCGCTTTCACTCTCGGCCTCACATTCTTCCTCTCGATCAGGGCTGTTTTCGTCCCCTCCGACTGGACCACCATCACCGCCACCCACTACGACCACCTACCTCTCCATCACCACCGGAAAACACCAAGGTGAGCTCGACTGCCCTCTCATTCTCTCGATCTCACTGTCATCTATAGTTGTTTTTCAAACTGTTTTATGTGACGGTTTGTCACTGTTTTTGAGATGACCGGCAGTGGTGCCAGTCGAGGCTGACCGGAAGTCCCCCTCCGGCGACTCTGCTAGCCGGAGGTGACACCATTGTGTGTGTTATACGTAGGTGTTTCATTTCGTTTTCTTTTCTTCCTTCCTCGTCATTCTTGCTGTCGAGATGTTTGTTGTAGCGTGTGGAGTATGTGTTGTGTGGGGTGGCTGTTTTGGATGTATGGGATGTGGTTGTGTTGGTGCACACCCCAGTTGGGGTGTGGGGTACCATTTAGGGCTGTTTACATGGTTGTTTGTAGGTGTAGATGAGTGACGGTTTTGGCTGTGAAGTGTATGGGAGTCATTTTGGTGTATGTGCAACTGTTTGGTGAAAGTGTGTGTGGGGTGGCTGTTCTATGTGTATGGGGGTGTGTGTGTGTGTGTACACACCCCAGTTGGGGTGTGGGTGTGTGCACTTTAGTGGGATTGTTTTCATGAGGTGTATGTGTGTGAATTTCAATTTACATAACAATGTGTATAGGTGGCTGTTTTGGTATGGATTTTGTGCAAGGGGTGTACAATGTGTGTACACCACAATGGGGTGTAAACAACAGTGGGTGTGTACACCACAGTGGGGTGTACACAAGATCGTATGTGTACACCACATTGGGGTGTACACACAGTTGTATATGCTTAGAATAGTGAAAATGTGTACATAACATAGTTTTACATAATTAAGTAATGTACTAATGAATGTGAACATGGTAAATCACAATGGGGTGCACACACCAGTGGGGTGTGTGTGCACAAGACAGCGGGGTGTGTGAAGAGTTAGTGTGCACACCAGTGGGGTGTACACATCAATTGTATGTGTGTGACCATAATGTACATTATTGTAGGTTTAAGAATGAATAAATAAGATTATAAGTATAGACATTGGTATTAAATAAATATGGACTTGTAAAAGGGACCTAAACCACTCATTTTTTATATAAGTCCATAACAAGTCTCAATTGGTGTGTGTATGGGTTGTGTAAAACCCAAAGAAAGTTTAATATGATCAGCACAACCTAAAATCCAAATACATACATAAAATGGGGAATAGCTCATATATACCTAAGTCCAATAAGTGTCCACCTATTAAGCACACTTAGGTGAATATAGGCTTGATGCATGGATCCAACAAGAACCCAACCGGACTATAAAGAACATCAATAATGGGATGAGTTCCATTAATCGAATGAATTGAAACAAAGTTTAGGAGAATTATTCTAAAACTAAATACTAATCCTAAACCAATCTTCGGGACTTAAATCGTTGTCAGGTAGTCGAGATACACGGGAAGCGCGTCAAAGTCTCGAAGTGAGTACCGGGTCACGCTAGATCAGGTAAGTACATGCACGCCTCGTATGTATGTACGTTAGTAGACCAGTAAGAAAATAACATGTGATTTATACATCCTCTATTTATTGCTATTGTTGCATTGATCCTTTGTTTGATATTCCATTCCGTTTCCTTGGTTGTATGTTCTTGGCATGAGTGTGTGTCTCGAAGGTATCATGTGGTCCCGCACTAGCTGGGACAACGAGGGTGCCCTCTGTGCAGGGGGTAACCGACCACCCCTAGTGATGTGTGTCTTGGGTACTTGGATTCGAGAGGTGTTGCGATGCCTCTCGAGTTTCACACGCGCTAGTGTTGCGACATTGCCGGGGAGATCTTGCGAGATCTTTTCCGTATTCTTTGTGAAATAGACCACTCATGGGCCTCTTTTGAATTTTAGAACATGCAAAATATCGATTGTTTATCTTTCGTCTCTTTATCATGCACTTGATTTATTTATTTTCCAGTTATTTCCTTTCCGCATGATACTTAGATGTTTTTCTTGTTATAATCATAAATTCTTGTTACATTCTTTCGGTACTACTAGCAATTTTATTCAGTTACTCACCGTCTAGTTTGTGACGGTGGGTGCAGATAGAGTGGAGAGCAGCAAGGGCAAGGGGCCCTGCCTTGGTGATATACTTTGAGGAGTTTCAGGACATCTGAGAGACGTTATAGTAGGTGATTATACTTTGTTTACTGATGTGTGTATCGTTTCATACTTGTTTTGTTGGGATTATTGAACTTGGTATATCTTTATTGAGACTGGTATCATGTATATATGCCTATCGAGTTGTACATGAATACCCGGGGTTTTCCACACTTATAGAATTCCTAATTTTCCTTTGATTGAGTTATTTCCCTTTATTATAATTGTTTTAGTCTTCCGCTGTGTATTATGCAATAACTCTTTCATAAACTGCTAAATTGAGTAAATATGAGGCTGACTAGGCTCGTCAGGTTGCCGAGTGATAACTCAGGGTTTGAACGGGTCTAGGCCGGGCGTACCCAATTGCACGGGGAAATTGGGGCCGTCACAGTTTAAGTGTGAAAAGTATAGCTTAGGATAAATAAATACTTGGCCTAACAAGAGTTAAGTGGATGTAAATGATTTGGAGGCTCATAAGGGCATTTTGGTAAAATAAACAAGGTTGTATACAACCCTTGTAACGACCCAAATATTCTCCGACCCATTTTAAAGATATTTTGATGATTTTATATTAAAGTGTATGAACAAATGAAATTGATACACGAAATTAATCTTAACGAGACTTGGATTAAGTGGAAATAGTTTATAAGGGCTTCACAAGAAAATTGGGCCCATAGGGGTATTTATGTCATTTGTGTTGAATTTGTGAAAAACCCTAACTATATAAGGATAGGTTGCAAACCCTAGTCACCCCTTTTGTTGTTTCAACAAGTTTGAGAGAGATGAGAAGAAGAGGAAACACCAATCAAGGAGAGGTAATCTCTTGTTGTGATTTTTTTTCCTTTTTTCTTTCTTTCTCTTTTCTTTCTTTTCTTCTTCTTCTTGTTTGATTTGTTTTTTATTATAGGAGAAGGGGTGGCGGCTCCTAGTGGAGCTGCCGGACTGTGGAGGCAGCGCTACTAGGGCGGCGCCGCCAGCAAAGGAGGAGGTGGGCTTTGCCACCCCCATGTGTTTGTAAGGAAGAAAGGGGGTGGCAATAGCCACCCCACTTCCTCCATCACCACCACCGCCACCGCGGCTGGTGAGCCGCGATGGAGGGGACCCCAGCGACGGCGAGCACTAGGGACCACCCTCGAACCTAGATCCGAGGGTTGGGATGGGTGGGGGGAAACCCCCACCCCGGCGTCTGCCCCTGGTTTCGGCCCCAGGGGCCAGTCACCCCTGGGGGGTGGTTGGACCGGTTGACCAGGGGCTGGGTCGCTCCTTGCCAACCAAATAGGGACCGATTTGGTCCCTGTTCAACCAAACAGGGACCAAATTGGTCCCTGGCCAAATAAATTGGAAAAAAAATATAGAATAAAATAAAATAGGATAAATCTACGATGGGCGTCGACATCCCGACGAAGCCGTTAAACGGCACAACACGTGGAACCCACACCATTGGGTCCCTAAATATGAATTAAAAATTAAAATATGCAACTTTAAATTTTGTGAAATTCTTATGTAGAGTTGTATAAATTGCGTAGATTCGCGAGGCGGTTCACGTGGGACCCCAAACGTGCGAGGAGTCGGTATAGGCATCGCGATGGGTTTAGGTAAATGGGGTGCTTCGCTCATGCATTAAATATGACTTGATTATTATATAATTAGGAATTCATGTTTTGAATAGAACGACTTGGGTATGGGTTGCATCATGATATTGGTTTGGATCTCTATTATCTATGGAATTGTGAATACACTGTTTTGCCTTTTATGTTATTCGATGCCCCAGAATGTCGTGGAGTTCCATCGCGGGCCAAATTAGCAAGTAGTCTATATCTTCGACGCCCCAGAATGTTTGTGGTAGTTAACCACCGAGGGTTTTACTTAACTAATAGAATGCATAAGGTGAATTATTCGAGGGTAAGGGTTTGGAGTTTCATCCTTTGCTACTTGGTGATTCTTCGAGACGTGTAGCGGTGACGGCTTGGATGAAACTATCTTTATTTTGGTGCAATTATTTAGAGGGCGTAACAGTCATTGCGTTTTCACTAGTTATTGTACAAATTCGAAAGTAGATGATTCGGTCACCGGATCCTTACCAATATCTAGTTCGCATTGAATGGAACAACAGATTATATTAATATATATCTATCGCATTTCATTTAAATCTTTCATTTGACTTTATATGTATGTCATGTGTAGATTTTATAAATGAAAAATGATGAATATTATCATGCATGAAATAAATGAATGTTTATCAAATGTGTTGTAAAACTGTCATGCTTTTATGTATATTATAGTGAATGGATTACGACTTGAAATATTGATACGTAGATTATTGGATGTTTAGTTTGGAAATGGAAAAACTATTTATATGTTCTTCTTAGAATATGAATCCATTTTCATAACTACGATGAGCATGAACAATGTATTTACTTATACCTAATTATGTGTTCATTTATATGCTTATATTTGGTTATGATTTACATTTATTCGGTTCTTACATGATGTGTTGTGAGTATGGATTTGGTGTCATGTAGAACTTGCATGAGTATTAGGTAGTACTTGCATATTTAATGTTTGAGCGAGTCTTTCCTCTTATTGAGCACCGTTGGTCCTTTAGCTCACCCCACTCTACCCCACAGGTCCCTCTACCAGCGTGATAGACAAGAAAGGCAAGGGAAAGGATCTGTCTTGAAGTTCCTTCACATGTGAGCCTCGTATGATATTAGTATATTATTAATATTAATCGTTTTGTAAACCTCGTACGTGGGTTATAGTTTAAGACTTAGTTAAATGGGTAGTTTTGAACCCTTATAATATTATTGTGAAGTTGTATGAGACTTTTAAATATTAAAGATGACAGATCTTATTATGATGTACAGGATTATATGATTTTATTATAATTATCTTTCACACTCTTATTATTATATATTTTGTTAGAATGATTATTCCGCAAGTTGATTTAGGCGTGCCAAGCCGTTATTTGGGCCCGATTCAGGTATCGGGTCTAGGTAACGGTTTGGGCCGGGCGACTTGACCCTAGGTCAGGGATGGGTCGTCACAACCCTACTATAAAACCCTACCTATATAAACCTTTTATAAATTTTGTAGCTTCTTTTGTGTTGAAACCCCAAACTTAAGATGGGAGAGAAATGGAGGAGGGTTGATGATGAAGAAGATAATGGTGAAGTGAATTTAAACATTCAAGAAGGTAAACACACCCTCTCCTCATCCCATCTAAGCTTTTATTTGTTTACTTTATTGAAAAAAATGGAGTTTGGCTAAGGAAAATGGAGTACATGCGGCACAGCCGCATGTGGTGGGGCGGTGTTCCAGTCGTCGCCGCCGGAGACAAAAGGTGGGGCCTCATTGGGGAGCCCCACCACTACTAGCCGTGAGGAAGAGGGGTGGTTCCACCACCTCTCCTCCCCCACTGCTGCCTTCCTAACAGCTAGTCGGAGGGCGGCGACCTTCCGTCCAGCCGCTAGGATCCCTCCATTGCGGTCAGCGCTGGAGGGAGGTGGGGGAGGGCGACGGCGTGGAGGGAAGCGGTCCCAACCAGGGGGGAGCACGGGCTCCCACCCTCAATTCGGTCAACCGGTTACTAGTTGACCAGGGACTAAAATGTCCATGCAATAGTAAAATGAGGGGTGGGAATGTCCCAGCCCCTCTACGGCTTCATCGAGGGCGCACACGCGCACTTCAAGGGACTCGACGACGGGTCCCACCCTCGACAATGTGACATCGGGAACTCGACAAGGGCTCCAAACGACACGAAACATACGGGACCCGCACTAATGGGTCCCTAAAAGTAAATGAGTTAAAGAATTAATGACTTTGTAATAGAATATGCATTGATATGTTGTTGTATGAATTGTTTTAGTGACACGCGACAGTTCACATCGAGCCCCGGGTGCGTAAGGAGTGGTTTTAGGCACGACGAGTGCAGGTAAGTGGGGAGCTTGCTCAATTATCAAATATGACATGATTGTTAGTTATGTTTAGGATTCATAATTTGAATTAAAGACTTGTGATTTATGGGTTGCGTCGTGGTATTGGCTCGAACCTACGTATCTATGGAATGTGAATGTACTGCTTTTCTCATCTATGTTATTCAGGGCCCCAGAATGTTTGAGGAGTTCCACCGAGGGCCTTATTAGCAAGTAAATCTATATGAATACCTCAGAATGTTGTGGTACCACCGAGGGTCGTTAACACCCTAGGATGTTTGTGGAGTTTACCACCGAGGGCTTTATTTGACTAATTGAATTCATAAGTATGTCACGTAGGGACATGAGTTGGAGTTCCTTCTCTTGTACTCTTGAGACATAGGGATGTGCATCGGTGATGGCTTGGACGAACCTACTGTTGATTTGATGGGACAAACAAGAGGGCGCATAAGGCATGTGTGCTAGCTAATTATTTCCATCACTTCGAGAGTAGGAGAATCGGTCACCAGATTCTTGCCAATACCTAGTATGCATTGAATGAAACATCGACTTATCGTATTACTATATATTATAGTACATAATCTCGCGAAACCCCCTCCTTTACATGAAAGCTTGAATTTATGTAATGATTTGTCAATCTCTTTAATGCTATGCATGATTATTGTTGTTACAATTTGATGGCTTATGAATATGTAGTATTTGCTATGAAAGGATGAATTCCTATTTATTTGTGGCTTACAAACCTTATGTCCATGATAGTACTTGATGGTTCATCATACGTCTATCTTTTATGAAATCCTGTTACCATGCTACTATTCAATGAATCATTGTTTGTTTTCAAATACATGCTAGACTTTGCATGTTTATTAGGTATTACTTGCATATTTGATGGTTGAGCGGGTTTTCCGCATTACTGAGCTCCGTTGGTTCTTTTAGCTCACCCCACTTACATCTCAGGTATCCACGACAGCGCTAGGTTGAGGCAAGGGAGAGACGAGCTTGAAGTCTCCTCTTGATGTGAGCCTTTGTATATATATTATGAATATATTTGATTTTGAAACTATCAACTTGGGGTTAAAATTAAAATAGATCTTTGGGTAGTTTGAATCCTAATTATCTTTGGTTGATCCATTTCGAAGATTTAATAAACTTGCTTAGTTTAAATAAGCATGAACCCATGTATAATTTTATCTATGAACTTAAATCTATTGGCTTTAGGATATCTCTTTATATTTATTCCGCAATTATTATCCTTTGTTTAGCCAATGTGTATTCCGCAGGTTTATTTGTTTAGGCGTGCCAGACCGTTATTTGGATCTGGTTCAGGTATCGGGTCTAAATAGCAGTCTAGGCCGGGCGACCTGACCCTAGGTCGGGGACGGGTCGTCTTACTTCTTGTCCTCGCCAATCTCGAAGTGCTTACATCTCCTGATCAGATGTTGAGAGACATGCTTGCAGGCATTGCAACCTCAAAACGATCTTCATAATACCTCAAAATGATCTTCTTAGTAGCTTTTGCCTTCTTGTGGAAGATGGGCTTAGTTTGACCTTTATATGCAGATTACTTGCGGTTAGGATTGATAATTTGGGTCATGAAATGTTTAACACAACACGACACGTAATAAACATGTTATGAGTTTGACATAAGTGAGTCTGGGTCATAAACAAATTAACCTGTTTATACACGGTTAATAAAACACGTCAATAACATGTTAACTTGTTTGACTCGTTTATAACTCGCTTAACACAATTAAAGAATAATGTGTAAATAATAAATATGTTATAATAAATAATTTTTTACAAAATTCACCTATTTGAAAATATATTAATAACATGATTTATTTTTTATTTGCAAACATCATTTTCCATACTTAACTTTATTTTGGAGGAAATATTTATTTTACTTTTAATATAGTATTCAGGTTTAAAATTTATTAATAATTATTTATTAAAAAATATGAAAAATTACACATTTTTAGAAGATTTTTGTTGTCTCGTATATGTTGTTTGTTACGAGTCATATTCCCTTCATTATTAACACTAAAGAGTAAATAATTGAAAGAAAAAGTAATGTAAAACTTAAGATTACATCCCTATTATATTTTATTATCTATTTAATTATATTCATTTAAATTTATTCATGTAGATTTTTTTAAAAAAATGTAATAAACAAATTATAAAATTATAAAAATAAATTAAAATTTTTAAATAAAATATTTAATAAACATGGGACACAAATACCGATATGTTTATAGCACGACTCACTTAGACATAGAAACGATTAAGACAATTAATAAACATGTCATATCATGGATTTGCATTATATCGGTCATGACCTGTTTACGACATAACACGTTTATCACTCGTCGACATGAATTGCCATCCCTATTTATGTTCATAACGACACTTTCTTTGAGCAACAAGCTGTCCTTCTGCTTCTTATAGTGGGTGACCTTGTGCAAGGTGTGCTTTTTGCACTCCTTGTTCTTGCAACAAGTCTTCTTGGTCTTGGGAACATTCACTATATTCGGAACAAGTGATATCTTTAACATATCACGTTAAAGATTTTTTTGCCAATGTTAATCATTGTTTTAAAGTTACTGTTGAAACTAACCAGTAAGAGTTAAAAATGGGAGGACGATTGGCGACAATGTATTCATTAAGCCAAGTCAAAGAGTGTGTTTAATAAATTCTTATTACGGATGCTTTTGGTAATATTGACTACAAGGAAAGTGACGAACTGACGGTTTTCTTAGAGGGTTAGTGCTCTATTGGACTTTTTGACTTGTCTGTTTATGGTACAGTGAATTCTAGATTAGTTTTTTTCTTTTTTCTGAAGAGAGAATTCTAGTTTAGTTTGTTTTATTTTTATTTCTTTTTCTTAGCTTAGCTGCCTTATAAAGAGAGCGACTATAAATTCAAAAAACCAACAACCGGTTGTTCTAATTTTGGGATACCCTTTATGAAAATTTATTGTATCTTTCGCCTTAAAAAGTATATATCATTTAACAGAAATCTATGCCAATTTAGGCCCATTGACTACGAAGAATTTTAAAAAATTAAAAATATGGCATTACATTACTAATATGGAATTAAAGTTTTTTGGTTATTGAATCTAGATTTTTGAACGATAATCAATGCTTTAAAGTTACTGTTGAAACTAACCAGTGAGACTTTAAAATGGGAGGACATTTGGGGACTATGTATTTATTTTGATTGATGAGTTAAGCCAAGTCAAAGAGTGTGTTTAATAAATTCTTATTATGGACGCGTGCTTTTGGTAATATTGAGTACAAGGAAGGAAGTGACGGTTTTTTTAGAGAGTTAATTTAGTGCTTATGGTACAGGGAATTCTAGATTAGTTTGTTTTTTCTTAGCTTAAGCTGCCTTATAAAGATAGCAAATATAAACTCAAAACAAATTACATTGGATACAAATGGAGATATGTATGACACTCTAAATGTTCTCCCACAGATCTCCCTTGTTGAGGTTGATTTGGTGTTGGATGATCACCAAATATATATATATATATATATATATATATATATATATATATATATATATCTTCTTTTCTTTTTTCTTTTGTTTTAGAAAGAGTGGCACCATGATTAACGGTAAGACTATGGAAGTACTTTGAGCTTTATTTGGCTTTTAAGCCATAGATTAGGCCTATAAAAGAGCCATAGATTTGGCTTTTAAGCCATAGATTAGGCCTGTAAAAGAGGGTAATTGGAAGTAAAGATGAAAGGCTTTTCATAGGGGCACTACAAGAAAATAGTTTTTTTTTCCACACTATACTTTTAACCACTCCTTAATCTACAACAAACAATTTGGTATTTTTTATCACACTTTGCCCGTTGTAAACAAATAGCAAACTTGTTGTAGATAAGACAGTTGTAGAAAATTTATAAATTTCAACAAGAAGCAACATTAGATTGTTTGTGATCAATAATCTAATTTCTTGTAGTAGGACATTGAAGATGCAATATTTTGATATTGATAATATCACATGATCATATGATATTGATAATATGTAGGACGTTGAGAAGATGCAATATTTTGATTTATACCTGCTCTCGATCGTATGTAGAGGGGAAGTCGTACCAAACAAACGAAATTACCTAATGAAAGTACATGTGCCACAATCGAACTACTTATAAGAGGACAAGAGTGAGGGAATATGATATATTTGAGAGACCGTTACAGCCATACAAATTAGTGAATAAATGTTTTCAAAAAAAAATTAGTAGAATAAATAAGCACAACATGTCATATGGAAGCTTTTAGTGAAGTGGGGACCTTCACTGCTTTTTTTTTAAGGACATGTTCAATTTGTACAAATAAAATATATTATTAAGACTTAACTGCTTGAATATTTGGTTGAGTTGAGTGCAAACGAACAAGACTAATTCTCTCTACTCTGCTGAGTAAGTACGTAATAATTTATATGTTACTTAAGTTGATACATAACTATACTAATAAGATTCAAACTATAAAATAAGTTGGTATGCAACGTGATTATAGATTCAACATATGTGGCCTTGGTATATTTTCTTACTAGTTTACCTTTGACCTAAAGAGAACCAGGAAGCATAGTTTCTGTTTTCACATAATTTTATGTGGTTAACAATCATTACTTAACTTCGGTATTAAAATTTCACACATTTGACAACACACTTTTGGCCTTTTTTGCCATCAACCTTGGGCCCTTGTACATTAAGGTCACATGACACTTGCATTTAAAAACTTACCAGGATTATCTTTAGTTATATTATACAATTGTTGGTGCATTTGATATTTTATAATTGAACACTTCCTTTACAATTAAGTAGTATTATATGCTAAGACTGTTAATGATTCCTGTTAAGTCTGAAAGATTTTTTAGATTCTTTCGTTCTATGCGCTTGACAAAGGAATCTGCAATTTTATTTTGAATTCCTTGCCAAATGACTTGATTTGACTTGTAGAATTTTTAAGATCTATACATCAAGACCCATGATTGTCTCAATGGTTTGATTTTTGATGAAAACCCTGCTAATCTGACCCCATTCACAAGCCTTTTCTTTTTATAGGAAACTGGACTTTATTAATATTTATTGTGAATATAAGTACATACTTGGGAGCAAGGCGTCCTCCAAGTTTATAAATTGTACAAGATCCCTTAACAGGTACGACCTCCCATAATACTCCCCACTAAAAGTATCGACCTTGCTAGGTAGGGTGCCAGGGTCCTACGCTCTAGTGGCACCCCATCCAAGTCGACCCAGCTAGACTGGCCCTGCGTTGATGGGGGTGGACGGAGATTTCTAACCGCCTATCAAAAAGTGTTGAGGTGAAATTACCCAAATAAAATCAGCCCTCCTCATACTCGCATGAGGGAAATCCCAAATATCATGATCAGTTCTTGAGGATATCGTATCACCCCAGCCTCCCCAAACACACGAGAGTTCCTTTTTTATCATATCGTATACATGATAGCTTGTAGGCCACATTTCTATAAGGTAAGGCGTTTACTTCCACATTCATGGAACATCCCATCGTCCATACAAGCCATCTCCATACGGTAAGGGGCTCACAGGCCATTTCAACATACACTTGTTGGGTGTCCCATGGATATCCATTTCTATGAGCAGGCACATTGATATAAAATTCAACCGTTGCAATGCACAAAAGATGCATTTATTGGTGTACCGTATATGCACATCGAGATGTGTGCGCGACACATGCCAGCAAAAATTGAGCGACGCCAATACATTCGTGTCTTTCGTGTGCGTCTTTAGTAGGTTACGTTAACATATTTCTTAAAAAATATTCACTTCACTTCCTAAGATCAAATGATTGCATCACATGTTTAAAAAAAAAATACGAAATTTAAAGAAATTCCTATATGTCATGAGCCTCCAAACTCTTTAAAAAAATAATTTACTTCACTCCCTAAGATCAAATGATTATATCACCCGTTTCATTAAAAAACAAAAAAAAAATCATATCACCCACTTGGCTTTTGTACCTAAGTCCTAAAGGCAGTACGTATACATATGTATTGTAGGTAATCTATATATATATATATAAAAGTTGAAGCTGAGAGAAAGTTATCAAGCTCTCTCCTCTCATCATTACATTTTTCTATTTTTCTCATTTTTTTTATTTTCTGTTATTTATTTATTTACATTATTGGTTGTCTTAAGATATATTTATTTTCTCAATTTCTTAGACAATAAAAAGTCTAACTACCTTATATTCATCCTCCAATACATTCATGTCTTTCGTGTGTGTCTTTAGTAGCTTACATTAACATTTTTCTTTAAAAAATATTCACTTCACTTCCTAAGATCAAATGATTGTATCACATGTTTCAAAAAATAAGTACGAAATTTAAAGAAATTCCTATATGTCATGAGCCTCCAAACTCTTTAAAAAAATAATTCACTTCACTCTCTAAGATCAAATGATTATATCACCCGTTTCATTAAAAAACAAAAAAAAAATCATATCACCCACTTGGCTGTTGTAAAGTCCTAAGTACTTATACATATGTATTGTAGGTAATCTATATCTATATATCTATATAAAAGTTGAAGCTGGGAGAAAGTTATTAAGCTCTCTTCTCCCACCATTCAATTTTCCTATTTTTCTCATTTTTCTTATTTTTTGTTATTTATTTCTTTGTATTATTTGTTATCTTAAGATATATTCATCTCCTCAATTTCTTAGACAACGAAAAGTCCAACTACCTTATATTCATCCTCTAATTTCTTAAATAACGAAAAATCCAACTAGCTTACAAAATACGAAGAGACCATTACAATTAAGAGCAACACATAAATTCTGATTTTCATTAGATCAAATACATAACCTTCACTCAAACCCCACAATTTTCAATCTCTCTCAATTCCCTATTTGGTATGTACAACTCTAACTTCAGTTCTTCTTCATCAAATCCAATTTCTCAAATCCAAACAGACAACAGTAATAACACAAATTTGTTCAAGGCTTGCAGTCTCAACGAACTAGTAAGGAATTGACACAACATCTTAGATCCTTTTATGTGAGCGGCTAGCTATGGGCATGGGTAAGAGGCAACTTGGCATTCTGGTGTCTTTTGTGTTTTGTTTTTACTGTTAGTCTGTTGAGTTATCTCTGGATTTTTGTTTTTACTGTTAGTCTGCTGGGGTGAATTGACACGCTTCAACCTATTCATTGAGTTTGCTTCAAAAAATTAGACTACTCACCCTAAACCAAACACTAGAAAGGCTCCACCTCCCTTAAATCAAAGGTCTCGATCTCGAGTTTTGGGTATACATATAAACTTTAAATTATTTTGCATAGAATTGGATTTCTCTCTAGTCTCCTGTGATACTACCATTCCTCGTATACAGGACTTGACGAACTAAAAGGTTAGGTGCCCAAAACATTTTAAAAAAAAAATGTCACCTAGGTGTGTGTGGTGGGTATTTGTGTTCACTAAGTACGAAAACACTTGTTGTTGTCCTTTCGATGCGCCACGAAGATCAATGGACAACCAGTGGCGGAACTAAAAAATTTAGTTAGGGGGGGTGAGTTTTATCTAGACCTATACTCATCAGCCCAATCCACTCAATGTGGCTCGAGTTTGAATTGTAAAGCTAATATAAACTCAACCCTATCCTAGACCTATACTAATTAGATTACTTTTCAATTATTAACACTGATCCTAAATTCATAAAGAAGTTTATTTTTTAAGTTTCCATTATACATATATTATTAACTTGATCAATTATTATTAACACTGCTAGGGTTGCAAGTGGAGTGGAGAATCTCCGTGTCTCGCGGGGCCTCACACCGATGGGGCGAGAAGTCCCTACTTTTTGTCCCTCGCAGAGTGGGGCGCGAGGCAAGGCAGGGACAGGGATTGCTCTCGTCGCCGGGATTCCCCGCCCCGTGCCCCATAGGGATCCTCGCGGGGACTCCTCATTTTCCATTTCCCGCATAAAATTTCTCATTTTCAAGTTTTACTAATAACTTATATATTAAAAAATTTTACTAAAAATTAATATAATTGTGCTGCACGAAACTCAAGACCTCCAACCACATAACACATTACTTTTTATCACTAAACTAGTCCTACTATTTGTATCATAAGAAAATATAAAATTATATTTAGAACAATATTGAAATATATTTGTCATACTAATTTTAAAAAATTTATACATTTAATTAAGTATGGTAGTTCTAAAATCAATCAACATAACCATATAGAAAACAAAATAAAACTAATATTTCAATATAAGAAAAATAGTCTCCTAAAAATAAATTTGAGAAAGTAGTTAAGTTACAAAATAACCAAGTAGTGGAAATCAAAATAAATATTTTTTATAAAATTGATAGGGGTACGAGGATTCCCCACCCCGCAGTGATCTCCACAGGGCAAGGCATGGGGTGGCAAAGTCCTTCCTGTGGAAATTTTTTGAAGATAAATCTTCGCCCCACGCCCTGTGGGGATGGAGACGGTAACTTTAATCCCTACCCCACTTGCGCCTACCCCCTGCCCCCATTTTAGTTTTGCCCTTGTGGACAACAACAAGTGCATTAGAGTAACATTAACATTTTCTTTTTTACCATAACAATTCTAATAGGGTCACCACCAAAGGTAGATCCCGACCTAGCCGATAGAACCTGAAGTCACATTGGGCTCTCGAGAATGCCTCGAGATTAAGACATACACACATATCCTGATGTATAACATGCATGTCAAGTCCACATGGGCAGCACCGTGGGACAATGTGACTTCAAGTGTGACTTCTCATTGCCATTTATAGTATTTTCCTTCAATTCAATGCACAAATGAGATTTTTTTCAAAAACAAAAATGTATGAACCATTGAAAGAATTGGCCTTAGTTATGACTAAAGGGAGCAAAGAAGACTTCACTCCCTCAAATCACAATCTCCACCAAGAAAAGCAGCACCCTAATTAACCTACCATGATTTCTGATCATCTCAACCATGACGTCCACCACCACCACCACCACCACCACCACCACCACAACTCTCTCACACCAACTCCGCCGCGGCGACGTCCGCGCCATCGCCAACCACTACGCCTCCCAACTCGAACTATGCTTCACAAACTCTCCCCCATCGCACTCCCTCGCCCGCACCATCCACGCCCACATCATCACTTCCGGCTTCCGCCCCCGCGGCCACATCCTTAACCGCCTCATCGACATCTACTGCAAATCTCGCAACATCACCTACGCACGCCAACTGTTCGACAAAATTCCCCAACCAGACATCGTAGCCAGAACCACCCTCATCGCTGCCTACTCCAATTCTGGCAATACCAAGCTCGCCCGCCAAGTGTTCGACGAAACGCCGATGAGGGTACGCGACACCGTGTCCTATAACGCTATGATTACCGGGTACTCGCATAACGAAGACGGGATCAATGCGGTGAAGCTCTATTGTGAGATGAAGAGGGAGGAGTTTCGGCCCGATACGTTTACGTTGAGTGGTGTGGTTAGTGCTTTAGCTTTGGTGATTGATGATGAGAGGCAATGTGGGCTGTTGCATTGTGAAGTGGTGAAGTGGGGGGCGGGGATGGTTGTGTCTGTGTTGAATGCACTCGTGTCACTTTATGTTAAGTGTTCGTCGATAGGGCGGTCGGCGTCGATGGGGTGTGCTAGGAAGGTGTTTGATGAAATGCCTGAGAGGGATGAGTTGACGTGGACGACGATGATCACGGGTTATGTTAGGAATGATGAGATTGAATTGGCAAGAGAGGTGTTTGATGGGATGGATGTGAAGTTGCAGGTTGCTTGGAATGCGATGATTTCGGGTTATGTTCATCATGGGGAAATTTTGGAGGCTTTGGAGATGCTTAAGAGAATGCGCGCCGAGGGGATTCAGCTTGATGAATTTACTTACACTAGCATTTTGAGTGCTTGTGCTAATGCAGGATTGTTGAAGCATGGACAGCAGGTGCATGCCTATGTTTTGCGTTCAGTGCGAAACCCCTCGTCAGAATTTTTGTTCTCTGTGAACAATGCATTGATCACATTGTATTGGAGATGCAATCAAGTGAACAAAGCAAGAATAGTTTTTGATAGGATGAAGGAGAGGGATCTTGTTTCGTGGAATGCAATATTGTCGGGGTATGTCAACAGCGGACGCATTTCTGATGGGAAGAAATTGTTCGATGAGATGGCAGAGAAGAATCTTCTTACATGGACTGTCATGATCTCAGGGTTTGCACAGAATGGGCTAGGAGAAGAAGCTCTGAAGATGTTCATTCAAATGCGAATGGAGGGCTTCGAGCCTTGTGATTATGTATTTGCAGGTGCAATCACTGCGTGCTCGGTGCTTGGAGCATTGGACAATGGACGGCAACTCCACGCTCAGCTTGTTCGCTTGGGATTTGAATCGAGCCTCTCATCAGGGAATGCATTGGTTACAATGTATGCTAGGTGTGGAGTTGTCGAAGCAGCCCATCTGATGTTCCTGACAATGCCTTACGTAGACTCTGTGTCATGGAATGCCATGATCGCCGCTCTTGGGCAGCACGGCCATGGAGCTCAAGCGCTTGTCTGGTTCGATAAAATGCTCAAGGAGAACGTTTTACCTGACCGTATAACGTTCCTCACAATTCTTACTGCTTGCAGTCATGCTGGTTTGGTAAAGGAAGGATGCCGGTACTTTGAGTTGATGAATCAAACCTATGGTATAATCCCTGGCGAGGATCATTACGCCCGTCTAATCGATTTGCTGTGCCGAGCTGGAAAAATCCATGAAGCAAAAGATGTTATTGAAACAATGCCCTTCGAGCCTGGAGCACCTGTATGGGAGGCTCTTCTTTCTGGGTGCAGGATACATGGGAACATGGATGTGGGCATTGAAGCTGCTGAACGACTGTTCGAGCTTACTCCACAGCATGACGGGGCATATGTTCTGCTGTCGAACATGTATGCCAATGCTGGTCAGTGGGATGGCGTAGCAAAGGTTCGAAAGGTCATGAGAGATCGCGGAGTAAAGAAGGAACCTGGTTGTAGTTGGGTAGAGGTGGCTAACAAGGTTCATGTGTTCTTGGTGG
This sequence comes from Stephania japonica, assembly GCA_039657345.1. Taxonomy (NCBI): domain Eukaryota; kingdom Viridiplantae; phylum Streptophyta; class Magnoliopsida; order Ranunculales; family Menispermaceae; genus Stephania; species Stephania japonica. Next base: position 5,931,197 of record CM077559.1, on the reverse strand, counting down.
ATGATACTAAGCACCCTGATGTGCAACAGGTCTACGCTTACCTTGAGGAGCTAACATTAAAGATGAAGAAGTTGGGGTATGTCCCGGACACTAGGTTTGCATTGCACGATGTGGGATTCGAGCAGAAAGAGTATGGTCTCTCCACTCACAGCGAGAAGCTGGCTGTTGGTTTCGGACTTCTAAAGTTGCCTCGCGGAGCCACAGTTCGGGTTTTGAAGAACTTGAGAATCTGTGGGGATTGTCACACTGCATTTAAGTTCATGTCGAAAGTTGTCGATAGAGATATTGTTGTGAGAGATGGGAAGCGGTTTCACCATTTTAGGAATGGCAAATGCTCTTGCGGAAATTACTGGTGAGCGCAGTAACTAGACGGAGGCTAACATTATGGAGATTGGTAACAATGGGTGCTATTCTAAGACTAACTGAGAAACGCGTTTTTTAAGTTGGTGATGTTCGAAGCTTGAGGATGTCCATCCATGGATCCTGCAGGCATGGGATAACCCTAGAGAAGGTGGTTGCAGGCTTGCAGCAGATGTATTTATTGATTCTTTTAAGCCTATGTGAGATGGAAGCTCATAAGATGATATTTGTTCTAGGCCAGATTGGTGGCATATTCATATTTATAACGGTGAACCACCCTTTGTGAATAACCTTCACAAGAGTTCTCAATAAGGTTTTCAAATCAACCTCTTTATTGGATGCCTTTTTTTTTATGGAAAATGATAATCTAACACACTTTAACACACACTTTAGGCACACACCTTTATCTTTTAACCGTTTATGGTGTTTTGTCTGATATGGGGCCCACACCTAGAGAGACAAGAAAGAGCTATAAATGGCTCAAAGAAAAAGGTGTACGCCCAAAGTGCGCGTTGGAAGTGAGTCATTTTATCATTTTCCCCTTATCCATGCTTGAACACCACCAAACTGCTTATTGGGATGGGAGGCGCTGCATTTTACTCTGATAGTTAGAACATACTGAAGTTCTTGCAATTCTGTAATTTATCATTGTATTTCTGAAGGATTATTTCATCAAGAACTACTAATCAGTGATCAGTCCAATTGTTTTAGATTTTTCATTACACATAAGTTTTCTCCCATACCTACTCGTCACCCCCTCAACTGTATTTTATCTTAGCATCTGTTTGTTGCAGAAACAAACATTTCACTGACCTTATACCCAAAGACCTCAAATTCTAGACCAACTTTGTATTTGTCACCCTTCCTCAACAGTTTTAGAAGAGAAAGACGTAGTAACTTTGGCCCCATAACCCCACTCTTGAAGTGGGTCCAGATGATGCTACAGCTTGATTTATTTGTTGCAAATTGTATTTGGACATGTTTGTCATGGCAAACACTCCATCGTTAACATAGCAACAACATTAATCTCACAAGATCGGCCATATCAATCATGAACACTTGGTTTATTGGTGCATTCTCATAACATTCAATAATTGGGATCTCTAGCACACTGTTCCTTAGTTTGGCCTATTCTGGTCGTGCAATTTCAGCAATAACTGTCTTCAGTTATGAAGTTTGTTTGATTTGCAGAACGATTGTGATATCATTCATTTCTGTTTCTGGTATGCAAGCAAAAAACCACCCATTTGGCAACCTGTTGGTCGTTGAGTTTTCTCAGCCTCGACATAAAGACTATTATGATGCATGCATTGTGTGATTGACTATAAATATAATCTGGAAAGCAATACGGGGCGCTGAAGGGAGACTCGGAAACGAAGGAAGCTCTTGAGGGAGATAGCAGAAGAAAGAGAGCATCGAGAACTCACCCTCAAGAGTGCTATGGCGTCGGCATCCCTATTCAAGTCTTCTCTCGTGCTCAGCAAGTCTGAATGGGTGAAAGGACAAACTATTTGCCAGCCATCGGATTCAGTTGCTCGATGCAATCCCAAACCTCCATCCACTCTAACCATAAGAGCCGGATCCTGTGCAGACGAGTTGGTCAAGACGGCAGTAAGTCTTCATTTTCGAGACAATGAAAAACTCACTCAAACTAACTTAGAGAGTAACCTCTAGGATACAAGACAATTTACCTTGTGTTTTGTTGATTTATGTAGAAAACAATTGCATCTCCTGGGAGAGGAATCCTGGCAATGGACAAGTCAAATGCTACCTGCGGGAAGCGTCTTGCCTCTATCGGGCTGGAGAACACTGAAACCAATTGTCAAGCATACAGGACACTCCTTGTCACAGCACCTGGCCTCGGCAACATCTCTGGTGCAATCCTCTTTGAGGAGACACTTTACCAGTCTACAACTGATGGCAAGAAAATGGTTGATGTACTTGTTGAGCAGAACATTGTCCCTGGTATCAAAGTTGACAAGGTAAAAACATCATACCATACAATTGGCTCTTCTCCAGCTCATCTCTTAAATAATCCTAAATATTTAATGATGGATCACTATTCATCACTTATCAATGTGTGAATACCGCAACAAGGTCTGGTTCCGTTACCTGGTTCAAACAATTAGTCATGGTGCCAAGGACTTGATGGACTTGCTTCCCGCTCTGCAGCTTACTACCAGCAAGGTGCCCATTTCATCAAATGGTAAGCGGTACCTTGGAACTTCCTCGCTGTTAAGTTTCTGCTCAGTTTAGTCTTCTGTTATAAAGAAAGCCAGATTTCGGATTTCATCATGACAGGCGCACAGTGGTGAGATTCATAATGGCCCATCTGCTTTGGCTGTGAAGGAAGCAGCCTGGGGTCTTGCGTGCTGCAGTCTCACAAGTATGGAAATCAATATCAGAAAATATTATTAATCCTGTAAACAGTCTAAGGAAGCAGAAGTAACTACTTGTTTACATGTTGCATATAGGACAATGGATTGGTACCAATTGTTGAGCCAGAAATCTTGCTTGGGAAAGCATGATATAGACACGACTTTCGAGGTGGCTCAGAAGGTATGGGCTGAGGTCTTCTTCTACCTTGCTGAGGTCTTCTTCTAGTGCGCTATGCTTTGTCCTTGCATTCAAAGCTGAATGCAAGGACAAAGCCACACCCAAACAGGGTGCTGAGTACACAATCAAACTCCTTTGCCGTAGAATCCCCCCAGCAGTCCCAGGCATCATGGTAAGTCTGTAAAGAAATAGTTCCAGTGTCTCAGAATAATAAAGACATGTCTACTTACTTGACTTCATAATTTTGGTAGTTTCTGTCTGGTGGGCAATCTGAAGTTGAAGCAACTCTGAACCTGAATGCAATGAACCAAGCTCCCAACCCATGGCGTGTGTCTTTCTCGTACGGAAGAGCCCTTCAGAACACTTGCCTGAAAACATGGGTTGGAAGGACTGAGAATGTCGAGGAAGCCCAGGAGGCCTTGCTCATCCGTGCCAAGGCCAACCCGTTTGCTCAGCTCGGCAAGTACATTGGCGAGGGTGAGTCCGAGGAATCAAAGAAAGGAATGTTTGTCAAAGGATATACTTACTGATCTATTCAACCCACCCTCTAGGTAAGATGAACTGAAAAAGTGGACTTCTGCCTGATTGTTGCAATCATATACTTGTAGTTCTGTCTAAAAACAATATTTTGCAGTGAGGGAGGTCAGTGGACTTCTTGTATCATAATGATTTTTTTTTCTTTTGAAACAAATAGTTAGAAATCTTGATCTTTCTTGATGCTTGCTCACCAGTCACATATCATCAGTAGTTGCCAATGCCACAAAACGCACGCACACCATGTACACAAAATGAACTTATAAATCATTATTCAGAAAGTTTCATCCAAGAGACTTGATGCAGTTATATAACAGTGGAAAGTTTTCCAAACTAAATAGATGTATCATGTACAAAAGAAATGTGAAAATAAATTTTGATGTTCCCAGTGGACTATTCTTTAATTAATGTCCTCAGAAAGAAATCATTGTCACGTCTTTTTAACATTCAGCTCAGGAGGCTTCGGAAAAAAAAAAAAACTTAGGCCACAGAAATGTTATGTTTAGCAGAATACAAACATGTGCAATTCAGACACACAAGAAAATCATGGCAATTCACTGATTTCAATTCTATTCAATTTGTCACAACCTGTATATGATTTAATGCATATTTAGACTTAAACGACTACACACATCAATGAGGATGAGAACTTCATCTCAAGTTTAATATGTCAAGTCAAAAGATTACAGAACTGCATCACAATTAACTTGTTAGATATTTGTGTCGTCTCCTCATATCTAGCATCTTACAACAATGCACCTTCTCTTGTTGGGTTTCCAAATTTTCTTCTAGAAATTCAAATCCTGAGCTATCAAGAATGCAAATAAGACCATTAAAATTTTTTCCAAAGCAAATAAATTGTAAATAATAGCTCAAATAAGCAAACAACCAGGGTTTACATAAAATCTCAATCCATGTTGTGGAGGCATCACTCCAATCACATGATACAAAAAATATACCAGTTGACACAGTGCAATGAAGGAACATAAAATAACCATTCTCTGGCGCAAAGGAAGGAACACTCATTTTTTGGTCAAATGCAAAAATGTCATCCTAATCTTTTAGTTTCTTAACATAAAAAATAATCCATCACGAAATTTGAAAAGGATGCAGTTACCTTTAAACCCAAAATTGGTAAAATCATACATGTTCAATATCCAAATGTTGCATTTAACCATAATAAAAATACAATATAAACAAAGGATGTGATGCCGACACGGGCAGAATTATCTATTGAGTCATCACTTAAGATACAGTGTTACTTGATGACAACTTTCTACCTCAAGTCAGTATTATAGATCAGTCAGATATAACTCCTACCAGTATTACGACACTCAGAGAGCCATAAGTCTATCTGTTGCGTGACCTGCTGCCTCACCTTCTGCACAGCATCAGGAGAACTACAATTTTGAGCATTGCCTAGAAAAACATAATTTCTATGAATTAGTTTATATACCTCATTTTTTAACCAAATGACAAAATTATGAAAAGCTTGTGCGGATTATACCCTCCAAAGACAAAGGAGATTGTGGACACCCTCGCAGATCAGTTCCATGGCCGCAGTTATGACATCTGATAATGTAAGATGGCACTGAATAATTCATGAAATGGATTAGTGAGTCGAAGCATTCTTTTGTCATACCGAACCAAAATTCAAAGACGAGTATCTAACACAGAATGGTTTTGAAAAGGCATAATGAGCGACATCAATTGTGAAAAAGAAGTTGCACTTTTATGCTTCCTAGTTCCTAGTTCCTACTTCTACATCATAATGTATGTCTTTCGTAATTCGGAAAAATAATTTCACCAACTAATTTTTTTATCAGTTGAGGGACTGAACAGAATTAATACTTGTACAAAGGAAAAAACACAGGATGATATGGAAAAATAACATTTACCCTATTCTGGGGCTCTGTTCTATCTTACACCAATTAAAAAGAATAAATTAACTAAAAGGTCCATCCCAGCATCTAAGAACTTACAATCTGGGGATGACGTTTGTTTGGAAGCATGGCGCCAGGGATCTTGCGAGCCATTCGTGAAAACTATCCTTGAACCTGTGCATTTCAAATGAAAATAAAAAAATAAAAACACTGGAACCATGAAGAAAAAACAGATCAATGTTAAAGTTAAGGTAATTTTTTATTGATCAAGATATGCATCAATTAAAATTTATCTCCAATCTAAGTAGGAGCACTCTGGGTATGAATAGATTCATTGTAATCTAAGGATTAGGACATCTCCAGTCCCAACCACTCCATCCTTCGGTTATTTGGTAATTAGTTTAAACTATAAGAAATTTTTTCATAGGGAGGAAGAAAATTGTGCAGTAATTTCTATTTCATGATTGTCACACTACTCCTATCCAAATGACCTATATTTATCTTTTGCATCAAATGGGCAAAAAAAGTATTTAGTGACAAAAGCACTCAATTGCACAAGGACCCCATTACCCAATTACAATACTATTTTATCAATACTAAATTAAACTTAAGGCCCAATTCAATTTTGCAACACAAACTACTTCTAAGGGGCCTCGATTTGACATAATTTACAGCCGTAAACATATCAAACAAGCCCATTTGCAAAAATATAAGAAGAAAAGGCTTCCTGCAACAACAAAATTAATGGCAGTAGGACATTTGAACTAAATAGAAAGGAAGAGAGCAAATCTCTACAGCACCAACCTGCAATTCTAGTGCCTCCATAGTATATGTTTGTTGCATCCACGTCAGGATAGATGCCTTCACCAAAAACGTTCTTGCAGAGATCCAAATGGTATCTGCAAAACACTCATAAGTTGCAACTTGTAAGAACACATGATTTGAACATCAAGCAAACTACCAACCTCAAATGAGTTTTTATCTCTGCATTTAAGTGACACATTGACATACATAAAAAAGTCAACTATACCAAGAAGCTTTCTTATGTACTTTAGCATTTGACCATGTCGTGTGACTCGTGTCTACTCGAAACAAAATGTAACAAAAGCAGATCTTAAAATAGATAAGCAGAAGGCATGCCTGGTGTCAACCCTTGAAGAGCGAATGCTATCGTTTGATGGTGCAACCTGGAAATAAGCAACCTCAGTACAAACTTGAAACCACCACAGCCGATCACTGCTATCTTCACTAACTGCAGTTTTCTTTAACTGTCGCTGATCGTACGTTTGAACATTAGCACCAAAACTTCCAAGGTAATAATCTTTCACAAAGGTGGCATAAGCATTCTGCATAAATGATTATTGTTCATAACGTGCAAGTACATGAATGCAATGAAAAATGCATTTCTTGCATTGAAAAAAATGCAGAGGAATTGCATTGAATTCCATAAAACCACCACAGAAAGAGAACTTCCAGGCAAGCAAGGTCTAAGTCCAGACTGAATTTCAAATTGCAAGTTACAGTGTAAAACTCACTATTTAGGACCTGAAAACTTGAACAATAATGATAGCAAATGAACAGAAGTAAAATTTTGAGAAGCTTTACTCAAAGAGAATAAAACAAAAAACTATTCCTGGATAAATATGCTTCCTTATGGACTCTGTTATGTATTCAAATTCAACAAGAATATATAATTAGCCACAAAGACACAGCATACCACCAAATCTTTTCCATTTTTCTTTGCTTCAACAATGGGAGAACAAAGTATATCTGGATTTCCATACTGAAACTGCAAATGGAAAGCATGCTATGCATTAGTTTCAGAAATAAATGCAGAGAAACACAAATTAGATTAATTTATAACCCATACATACCGCTGTAACTGCAGCGTCCGCCACAAAATACAGAAAATCACCATCATTTTGAAGCTGCAAAATAAAATAAAAAAAGAGATTCATCCAGATCTGAGAGTTTAGTAGAACGATAATAATATGGAAGATGTAACAGAAAATTACACATAATCTATAGTAATAAATAAAAGGTTAAGGTTCTGCCTTATTTTTGTGTAGGATAATCTATGCTACAACTAGAAGCAAAGTTGAACCAAATATTTTGTATTAAACGAGTTTTTAAGTAACCTCTATTTTCTGTTTTAAGACCCGAAGTAGAGTCACCAGAGACAACATAACTTAACTAGTGAAATTGTCAAGTGAAATTACTCAGCAAAATACAAAATAAAATAAATTAGTTGATGAACTTGATCATGTCAGTTAAGCATTAACATACATAAGGAGGATTGAGGATAAAACCCAAGTTAAGTTGACGCATCTTGTATACAGAAAAAAAAAATAGTCAACATTTTAGGACTAGGATCCTAAATAGAGTTTTTGCAATAACAAGAACTATGCTCACGGTCACTTTAAACCATGCATTCTAAAGTTTATTAAAAATTCAAAAAGAATGATGTTTTTTCTACCTCAGCTGCACCAAACAAAGCCTTCACAGCCGCTCTATCAGTCGCAAGCTTTTCTTCAACAAGTTTAGTGATATCTTGTAATGCAGTTTTACATTCAGGACCAGCAGACTCTCCAATCTGCCAAGGGAAAACAATAAAGAAGCCAATGAGAATCATAAATGTAAAAAGGATGATAATTTTCGATGGGTTACAACAGAGAGGTTTATAATGTCCATAGAATAGAAGGAGATAATAAAATTCTGGAAAATCAATTGTGCACTCCCTACACTCAATTCACGGATGCAGATTATTCATTAAACTGCACCACTTAGTTACCTGTTTGTCGAACTCAGTAAAGTTGTAAACAGCAAGAACAACTGCAGAACTTGCAAGGCTTCCACATGTTAAATGTGGGAACTTCAAACGAAACCATGCACTTAAAGCTCCAGAATAAGAGACACCAAAAACAAACCATGGATTCTCCACATTTGACCGATTAAGTTTCTCATTCAAAGATTGCTGCAGAAAACGATTTCTATAAGCTAACCAAGAAGATAAAGTAGTATTAGTTATAAAATTGTCATTAACAATGATATCAGTGAATAATGTGTTTCTAACTGTTAAACTAATGATAAATAGACCCAAAATAATTTGAATCAACCCAATCAAAGGTACGGAAACAACCTGATAATACTGACGAAAAATGGCCAAATCGAAAAGAGCTTGTTTTGAGGAAAGATATTGCAGATTCTTAGTCGTCAAAGACTTGAATGGTGAGCTCTTGCCATAGTACCGATGTTCGAGAGACACCACAGCAGCACCAAACTTCTTGGCCAAAATCTATCCAACATTACAAATTTTCAATGACGAATTGTTTTTTCATTAAGAAAGCCCAATGCATCAAACATTCTGCACGTCACAAACATAAATGTACCAAAATTCAAGACTTACACTGGTATAATCATTGGGGATCCCATCACAAGAGGATTCACCACATATTTTCAAAAATATGGGTCCATCAGGAACTCGAAAGTGATCGAGAAACTCGTAGTACCGCTGATTAAATCTCCGGTGATCCTGCAAATTTCAGTTCAAACTAATGAAAAACAACTACCAATATGTATCTTTTTTATAGCCGATAGTATCGGAGCCACCACTGCTGACACCAGACTAATGGTAGACCCGACTAATCCCTACCACTAACCCAACAAGCACCAATATAATTGAAAGAAAACCCCCGAATTCCCAAATAAGAGGACCAAATGAAACCCTAGAAAAAAGGGAGGGAAATTCAAGGTCTCAAACACAAAATTCATCAACAAGATTGAAACTTTCCGGTTAAATCGATCACGCATTGTTTCAAAAGTGGTCGGACCAATCGTATCTTCGCGAATAGAATTCAAACACAATCGAGCGATCAATTGAAGGAAAGAAACAGCGATGGTTAACTTACATAGGGAGAGAAGTGATCGAGAGTCTGATCGAACCAGAGTTCGTTCTTGGTCAAGTATTTGGAACCGCTGCTCGTCAGGTGAAGCAATCGAGCTTCAATTGCGCCATTAGAGAGTAGAAACGACAACAGTAACAACGCGAGCACTGTACGACTCATTTTTATCCGTTTTCGTCGCGACAGAGCAGCAGAGAAGACGCCAGTAATAAAACGAACCCACTTCAGATCAGTAGTTAATTTCGCGTCAATAAAACCCCAGATATAGAGATTAGAGAGTAACCAATCCGCTATTAGTTTACTTAATGCTTAAGAAAACCAGATTTGATCCATGGTTATTAGGGTTTTAATTGCCTCGAGATACTGCAACATCAATATTTTATTTCTAACAAACAAACAAAAAAGACCATCTAGATTTTGATCAAAATTGTCCAGTTGCCAAAAGAGAGGCTTCAAAAAATAAACAATTAGTGTAAGGTGACTTTTTCAAATTAATTTTTTTTTATTGACAAAATTCAAACTCAAGGAAATTGAGTCTCTACCATTTAGGCCAATAGGTTATAGGTTTACGAAAATTAAGGTGACTCACCTTAGTAATATAGAAAGGAAGGTACTAAACTTCACAAAAAAAAAAGAAGAAAGAAATGAAGATACAAGTAGGGATGTAGGTGGGGTGAGAAATCTCTATTTCCTGCCGGAATCTGCCTCGATGGGGTGGGGATTCCTCCGCTAACTATCCCCCACGGGATAGGGGATGGAGAGATTTTACGCCCACTATGTGAGGTGGGGTGGAAGTGGTATTATTCGTCACCCCATGGGAATTTTCAGCCTCACCTTAATATGAGGATTCCTCACGAGGATATGTAACTAAGTTTATCAACTTTAAACAAATATAATTAAATATATAATAATGTAAGTATATTATTTAAGTATTTAAGTATGTTATTTAAAATATTTAAAGTATGTGAAAATTAGATTTTAATGATTAAATTTTGTATCTATAATTTATTTAATTTTTTAAAAATATTATATCAAAAAATAGTGAGGGTGAGGAATCCCCGCGGGGATGGGGATCTCTGTCGGGTGAGAAATGGGGTAAAAAATTCTTCGGTGGAGAATTTTAAACAGAGAATTTCTGCCCCACCAAAAGTGAGGATGGGGTGGGGAATGGGGATTGTATTCCTCACCCCACCTGCATCCCTAGGTACAAGGGTGATGCAGAGACAGAAAATGCATCAATAAGTGATTGTTTTTCTATTTTTGTACATATATATTTTTGAAAAGGAGAATGTTAAAGTGACTCAGTTAGGGACACCTTATTGTGCACTCAGTGGATCCTGTTGTCTCACTGACAGTGGTGGAGCTCACTGTCCACGTCAGCTAAGTGCACAAAAAGGTGCCCCTAACTAAGTCACTAAAGCATTTTCCTTTAGGAAAATGTTAGTGTGCTCAAGTCAGGCACGCAACACGAACACTCTTCCTAGTCAACACTTGTTGGACTTACATAAAAGTTGTTTTTTTCTTTTTTTGCTTTAGTTGGTTGTATCATACAAGTGTTATGTTTTAGTTAGTTGTCTGGTACAACCAACTGATAGTCAACTAACTTCAACATTGACAGTTAGTAACTGCGTACTCCAGTTGGGGCATGTTAGCATTTTTTTTATATTTTTATGTATTAATAAAAGGAGTATAGCCTCCCTTCATCGAAAAAAAAAAGTGATTTTGATTTGTGATGCACTATGGTATTTACTCCGTATGTACTATGAGCACATACAACCCACCATTATGTAGACTCCAAAAAAAAAAAAAAAAAAAAAAAACTTAAAAAAAGTAAAAAATTAAAAAATTAAAAATAAAATACAACCAACTAGGCACTATGTATCATATTGCCACCAACTGCGCGCGTGCTCAAAAGGTGATGAGATTTCCAAAAAAAAAAAAAGTCATGAGATTAAGATGGCATCCACGACTCATTATCATTTTCGTCCCAAAACTTTTTTAACTCGTCAATCATGAATAAACGCATCAGCGACAGCAATGAATATTGAGAATGTTGTCCAACTATATAATTAAAAATGGCAGCGGCTATTGAGACTTATTTCTTCTCCCTTTGCCTTATTACTTCGTTGTACCTCAATTTAAAATTTTTTTTACTATTTTTTTAAGAAAATATCAAAATTTCATTAATCATTCATGGTTCAATATAGGACCAGATATATAATCAAGTACATTAATTCGCTAATCTTATTTGTGCAAACAAATTATCATTAATTTGGCTTCTTTTTTTGAAATTGAAACAGTTTGACAATCATGGACTGCTCTCTACAACGTTGAAACTCATGACAATACATAAAAGTAATATAACCACAAAACGAATAACAAAACTTCTCAACAAGGAGAAGACCTAAAACTTCTCAACAAAGAGAAGACCTAAAACTTTCCAATAAGGAGAAGACAAATCAAAAACTTTCAACTAGGGAAGAAAACTAACTATAAAGTAAAAACTAAAGATAAATCAATCCAGCGTGCCGCACAATTCTACGCAACATCGTTGATGAAGATGCACTGCAACAAGGATGGACCAATCTCTACAAATCTGATTAGATCTGTTATTTATTGAATGAATAAAGAGCAAAATGAATTTGATTGGAACCACCGTCGATCGTTGAGAGGATCAACAGTGGTTCAAAAATAAAAATCACAAAAGCGAATCAATAAAATAATTTTAGAATTTTGGAGAGGAGGAATTTTTTTACTCCACTTTTCTGTAAATTATTCTAAAACTACCCTCATCTTCAACACACTTACCTAACTCACGTACCTCATAACCAAACTAGTCACCATCCTCATTGTTTCATTTTTCTTGTCTTATCGAACACTTGTTTGAGGTCGTCGGTGCATTATGAGTGTTTTAGTGACTCGAAACCCACCGAATCTACACGAAGGACCACTGCAATTATCTTCGTTTTCTTTTGATATTTTGAATAACTTTTTTGCCTTAAAACTTTGTGGGTTTTGTTCCCCATGAGATTCTCAGTGTATTAGTGACATTTTTATGAACTTTGTGAGTTTCCTTAGTTTTCAGTTGAAGGTGTTGAAATGTACGACCACACATAATCGATACCTTGTAAAGGTTCTCAGTCAGGTTTAATTGAAAGGGCTGGAAAGGTATCAGCCACACTCAATCGACATGTTTTTATTGGTATCGGTTCATTAAAACCAAAACTTATGAATGTCTATCAGTCATGTGTTGTCGCTACGTTAACAGATATTGTGGTTTCATTTCTTCGATACTCTAATATATAATAGGTAAACTATTATGGGGTGCACAAAACAATTTGGTGGGGTATGACTAGCATATCGGTGCCTAGAGTGCGAAGTTATGAGTATATATCGGAGATCTTCGACCGAAACTATGGCGACCCCAGTTCTACAACCCTAAAACTAGACCCGCCCGACCTAGACTTACGTTGTACCGACCCGAAAGTTTGGGTTGTGATATATAGCTTGGTGTAGTACCTATTTATACTTGTGTCTGTGTGACATGACGGTGATGTCTAACTACGAATCGGGTTTGTCTCAAAAAATGTGTTGAACGGGGTTAGGCGAACAAAATATGGATACACAATGCTAAGAAAACGATAATTGTGGGCGACCAGCAAATAAAACACAATAATAATTAATTCGATAAATGGTTCAAGTTGTTAATATTCGATTCGTGCGCGAAGGGGTGAGTCGCGGTATGGTCGGGTGGTGGAAACATAGCCGAAGATTATCTTATGTCACCCAACAAAGTCACCGTTATGTGTTAGCTAGCTGGAGTGTGTTAAAGCGGTGGTGGCGGCTGAGCTGTGTGGTGACCATCTGTTGTGCCTCGAGATACGTGTTGGGGAGCTTATGCATAAGATGAGGATACAACTCTCTATTCATTCTTTTCTCACTCTCTTGTCTGTTCACTCTCATTTCTCTCGCTCTCTTTCTCGTAAATGAAGGTTTCAGCAGGGTTTTGAGCTCACGACAATGCAGAGACGCAACAAACACCCGGGTTAAGGTAACATCACGACTCATCACTTCATTCTCTTCGTGTTGACGTTGTTTTCAAGTGTTTTGGCCGAGTTGGGATTTTTGGTTGAGCTAAGATTTATGGGTTTTTGGTGGTGTTGGGTTGGTAATGATGTCTCGAGGAGTTTGGAATAGCCTCAGAACGCGACGACAAGAGTCGAGGTGTAAAAAAACCCAGAAATGTGTTCAGGAAGTGACGCTGCGAGGGACACCGTGGAACCTATGAACCACGACATCAATCACAGCGTCCAGAACAGAGAAGCTGGGAAAACTCACATTTTATACGACGCCACCAGGGTTTTTCTCCACACCGTGAGTTACGATGTCTGGAACAATGCCATTGGGAATTTCACTTTTTGATCAACGCCGATAGGAGTTTTTGCCACGGAGTGACATTGTTCACAACACTAAAATTCTGAAAATTTCTAAAAACTCCGGGGATCTCTCAGGTATTCAAATGGGTTCGACTACGACCCAATATCGGGGGAATCGAACCAGAATAATGGAAAATAAATAATATTTAGAAAATGGGAGAAATTATAATCAAATAGAAATATAACTCTAACACAACCAAACTGGGTTTAAACTATTACCAGGTGTCTAGGAGATTGGTGGTTAACCTACAGGATCGATTTGGGGATTGTTAAGAGCTGCGAATACGAGGTATCATGTGTACTATGAGTAAAACTAGTGGAACTTTAATATTATTTCATTTGTGCAATTACTTGGTTGTTATCTTTCTTGAGCAATATTTCTTGATGGAATATGATTTCTTGATTTTTGCTTATGATATCTGTCATTGGTGGACTATTGGCTTGATTTTCTTAGATTCCGAATGAGTGGTCTTTTTCGTCTAAGTGAGCGATATGGTGATCACGGGTGTTTGAAATTGCTTGAATTCACAGGTTAGGGTTGGAAATCGAACAGTAGTTAACTGTATGTGAAGCTATGGAGTGGTTGACTCACTTTAAACTGGTGGTAGTTTATTTAAGTCCAGGATCTGTCTAGGAAATTTTTTTGTTTACTGTTTGTGGTAATATGATGGACTTGAAACACTTAGATGCATTTCTGCTTTGAGCTCTCGGCACTCATTCATCGTTGATACCTCAGTATTTCATTATCATGATGTCCTTTATTATTTTCATGATATCTACGCATGATACTTGATTAGTAGTTTATTTGACTTTTGAGATTACATTAGATGTCTATTTTAGTTATTACTGTTCTACTTCTGTACTCACCGTTCTTTTTATGACGGTGGGTGCAGACTCATTGTATCGCAAGAAAGGCAAAGGGCCAGCGATAGGCGACTGAGGTGAAGGACTATTAGGTGATTAAAGCTCACCTATTGGGTAGGACCTATGTACTATATGTATATATTTCGAAAATATTGGGATATGGGTTTATAAGAGATCTTGGGCATGTATACTATGATGTTATGTTCTCTGACTTGATGTTGATATACATATACAGGGTTTTCATTTTAGGTTGTTCTGACTAGTGTCTTAGGGTTATTATTATTAGTTTGAGAATTGTAAGGCTTCCATTATGATCTGATGACTTACTAGTAATGAATTACTCAATTTAATTAACTTAATAAATTGTAAGGGGTAAGGAAGGTTGATTAGGTTTACGTAGATTGCACAAGTAAGGACTCGGGGTTTACGTAATTATAGGCCTGGCGGAGCCCAATTCAGGGTGTGGAATTGGGGACATTACATAGACTCTGAGTCAACCCTCGCGCATTCAACGCATGCCTAGTCAGCCTTACCTTACCTTTTACTATTTATTCAACAATTTAAAGATGAGATTATTGATATTAGTAAGTTATTCAAAGGTAAGCGGAAGCATTTAAAATCCACAAGCTAATAAAATAACATCATTACAAAAGTTAGGATAACCTAGAATTTGAAAACCTAACATATGTATACTATCACCAAATGTCATATCACATAAGAGTATATCATCATATACATGTCCAAGATCTCTTATTTTCAAAACCCAGTTTCAAAACATATATATATATAGACAGTAATTGATACGTTAGTTTATGTCCCCCATTTTGATGTGCATTTGTTATGTTTTAATGTTTCAAAGTCTCCTAAATTGGTTCATAATTACTTTTATTTGTTTATTTGATGTTTGTAGGCCTTGTTGATTAAAAAGAATAAAATTAGGGTTCTTTTGGAGTATTTTTGGTGTTTGCCTAGTTTGGTGCGCTTGCACGCATCCCAAGACAAATAGCGTGGGACCCATTTGAAGCTAAGATGGTGATTGGTTGATGTGCCAAAGTATTGGAGTGCCTAAAGTTGAAAAAATTATTGAAGAATTAGCTGAGTATAGCCTTTAAAGCTGGGGTGTTTCAGCAACCATAGATGTGCCTTGAGACAAGCCTTACACAACAGATTAGAGTTAAAGAAAGACAACAGTTGACACTGTAATGACCCTCAAATTTAATTGGTGACACGTGTCGTGTTCTACAGGATCGTGACCTACTCGTTGTGATTTGTCATATTGTTCAAGTCTCGGAAGTCGACACTGAGGTATATTTTATTTTTTTGTAATGTTTGTATTATTATTTATATCCGAATGAAAACATTGTGTGTCATAGTACGTGGTTTTATTTTATTAATCGCTACGGATTTCTGTGTGAAATTCGGCTAGGAAAAATGGAAATTTATGGTATAATACGGATAATTAAACACCAAAAAATAATAATTAGTGAATTATTAAAAATAATAAATAATTAAATAAAATGTGGGAGCGAGGTTGTGTCTAGAAACGTACGCGATGCGAGTAGAGAGTTGAAACGGGTCCGAGAACGTGTGTTTTAAGTGAGAAACGTAGCGGTTTTGAAAATCAAGTCACCTATTGAAGTCATTCTATTGTGTTAGAGTTGTTGAGTAGATTGAAGAGGAGACACAGATGTGCCTCGAGATATGTGTGTGATGAGATGAATAGAAAGTATAAAAATCAACTTTTCTCTCTCCTCTATCCATTTTGATTTGTTTAAACGTGAGAGAGAAGGAGAGAACGGACGAGAGGAAAGGGTTTTGATGGATTTTGAGCACCTTGCGACGTCGTGGATCGACCCAATATGCGTAAAAAGGTAGGATCTTCACTCCTCTCGTGTTTGTAGTCAGTTTGGCGTAAATTTTGGATTTTCATTGTAACGGCCCAATTTAAAATTGCCGTTAATTATGACGTTATTGCAGATGTGGATGCTAACGAGGACGGACGGGGGTCCCACAGCGAGACTGGAACGCACTCGAACTAGGTATACAGTCCGTTTTGTATGCTTGTTGTGGTAAATTGTGATGAAAATATTTTAAGTAGTTAAATTTCATTACAATATGTGTGTTAATGTAGATTATTGACGAGTGAGGAATGACCTCGGGGTGCGTGCGGACACGGGGCACGAGGCACGAGGTGCCGGGTAGTCGAGGAAACTAAGGTGAGCTTACCCATAAATTTTGGGAATTTATTGAATGGAATAGATAATTATTATGTGTTAAATTAATTGGAAATCAATTGATCCTATAGTAGGCTGAATAAAACAACAACAGTTGATGATCCTCGAGATGCACAAGAGGGTGTTAAGTGTCAAGATTAGATGAATGGAGTTGGAGTGACACAGGGTGATCAAGAACCCTTGGATATTCCTTGAGATTCGTGCACACATTTGATGTGAGCCAAGTATATATATGTTTGTGTGTTTGACCCATCAAATAGGAAGAGAAGGAGAGTGAGATTGAGAGAGGAAGAGAGAAATCGGTGGGGGAGAAGAGGAGAAGAAGAACAACATCATCAAGGTGTGTAGAGGGTGATTTGTGGCTTCCTACAAAAGAATCTAAGGTATGGATACAACAAACTTGGATTTTTATGAGATTTTTGGTGTGGGTTAGGGATTTGTGAAATTCGAATTTATTGAGGGATTACACACTTGGTTTTGTTGAGAGTTAAGTGTGTATGAGAATGGCATGAAATGGTTGTGTTTTTGAGTAAATTTGGGATAAATTTGATGATTTTGGAAAGTGGGTTTTGAAAATGTGATTTCCATAAATTGTGGATTTTGGTGTTTGATTATGGTAATTGGGTTTAAATGATGAAATTAAGGTCATTAATGTTTTATAGAAACATGGAAATTGAATTTATGGGTTTGGAGTTCAAACTTGTAATTTGGAAATTTTCTGGACAGCGCGCAATTAGTGCGCTAATTGGAGAAATTAGCGCGCTAATCACGCTGAGTAATGAAGATAATGAACAGTGATTGAGATTAATTAGCGCGCTAATTGTTCACTGGACTCTCAAAATTGGAAAATAAGGAAATGAGTCAAACTAACATTAAGAACCCATTAATTGATAATTAACCCTCATAAATGAATTCCAGGAGTCTCGAAATAGTAATTGGAGCCGGGGGTTTAGTCAGAAATCAGACCGGAAGTGTTATCGGGGATTTGGAGGTATTTGACCGGGATTTTGAATTGTAGAACGAGGAATGCGAATTGAGGTGTGTAGTATCCCAATTGAACTTCACTTTAAGTATTTACCGTTGATTTATTTGAATTCAGTTCCATTTATTCTTTACTCCATTTCATTATTGCTTTACGGTGGTTGAGTACTCTCACCTGGTGACTTTACGGTAGTGGAGTGTACTCCTACCTGGTGTCTTTACGGTGTTGAGATCACTCCCCACCTGGTGCTTGTTCGTTACGGCCATAGTCCACTAAGTCATAGCACTTGTCTAGGCATACACCGGTGAATAGGCTACCCGGGTATGGTAGGCTTGTGTGGGTGCGCCGTGGGTCTACGCCGGCCACCTAGAGGGTTAGGGCCAACCCATTGGCGTGTTTACGGTTGGTGCCTAGGGAGAAAACCCGAAGTATGACTTGATTTCTATGTGCACGTACTTTGTTTCATCACTATATTTATGCATGCGATGTTCCTTTTTACAGTAGTCTGTATTTCGTTCGTTCCGCATGTTTAAATTATAGTATTTTCAATTCCAGTACTTTTATTTCCGTAATTACTTGGTAAATTTCCTTGAGATTACTCACTCTGGACTCGTCATCTGTCTTTTTGTGATGGCTGAGTGCAGACCCTAGTACGAGCCGGGGAAAGGGCAAGCTTGAAGAGTACATCGATTGACAGTTTTAGTCCCACTCGTACGTATGTTTATATTTAATCGTTTTATGTCGGGTTTTGGGCTTGAGAGAGATAGGTTGTACATTTTGATATTTTGAGGATCAGATGAGATGTATATGATGTATATTTGGTATGGTTTCCACTTAGGTATTTTGCTAATAAAATACAAGATGAAGTTTTATATTGTTTATTTAAGCTTCCGCTGTTAATTTTGAGGTTATATGATATTAACTGAATCAAATTTAATGATAAATTGATCAATGATGGATAATTGGGCGTGGGACACAACTGGTGGTGACGTGGACAGTTGTGGGCCCGCGTGGCCTCCCGTGGCGGACCAATGTGGAAATTGGGGCCGCCACATTCATCGCGACGATTTCGGATGAATTTTCGGAAAAATATTGAGAAATGAATTTGGTTGATGGTTTTTAGACCAATAGAGTGTTTTATTGAAGAATTTGTGGTTGGTTTATGGATTTGAAATGAAATGGAATTTTTGGAAATTTTTGAAGAATTTTGAGTTATTTTCGAATCAGGGTGTAATGGCCTCAAATTCCCAATGCATTTGGGAACGCCCGGCCTAAACTTGTACAGATCCCGAGTCAGGACTCGGCAGTCTGGTGAGCCTAGTCAGTCTCCAATTATCAAATCTCAAGTTTTATGAAAGAGTTATTGCAAGTATAACACAACGAAAGAAGATTTAATACTAAACAATTAATGGAAAATAACTTAGTCAAACAGAAATCAGGAATCTATATATATGGAAAACCCAGTAAACGAGAATATTCATGTACAATAAGCCAAAGTCAAATGAGACATTTCATGATATCAATCCCAAACTATAATCCCGAGTTTTAGGATCAATGACTCAACAAAATATGATAATAATAACAAGCAACATACAAACAAAAACATATAACCTACTCTAGGGTTCCTCAAGTCCAGCCGCTCACATAAAGTCTCCTGGGCAAGGTTCCTTGCCTCTACTGCACTCCGCTCTATCTGCACCCACCGTCACAAACTAGACGATGAGTAACTGAGAGAAATCGAAAATAATGCCAGAAGAATATAACAGTAATTCATGAATTATCAAATAAGGCAGTCTAAATATCATGCAGGAATTGAAAGACAAGAAGTTAAATAAACAAGGTGCATGATAGGTAGACTGAAAATAATTACAATTGAAACATGCATGTTCTACGAGTCAAAAGAGGCCATAAGTGGTCTAAAATCTACAACAAATCCACAACAGCGATGTAACAACATCAAAAGACCACAACAATCCAGTACATAGTATCACACAATCACTAGAGGTGGTCAAACACTCGTGCGCATGAGTGCCCGTGTTTTATCCCTTCTAGTGTAGGCTGCATATACTTTCGAGACACATACTTATGCCAAGAACACACATACAAGGAATATGGAACGAAATGACAACAAGTGGATCATAGCAAACATGATAGAATGATAATGAATCACATGGTATTTTTTTAACTGCTTACTAACGTAAACAAGCTTTAGGGCAAATGTACTTACCTGAACTATCGCAACCCGCATACAACTCACATCCCTAACGCGTATCCCTGAGTTTCCCACTACCTGAAAAGGTTGGAAAACTCGTATTAATAGGTCATGTCATCAACTAAACCCTAGGTCAACCCTAGTGTTCTTTCTAGTGTTTTATGTATTTACACAACTCGTCAAATCGTTATAAAAACATACACTCTCTCGAGTTTGAAAAACCATGACAATAACTACAACTACGATATCACAACCTTGGTATCCATAATGCATATAAGCCTACTCATGTATCGTAGGCTCAACTTAGTCGTATGTGGGTCATGTCATAGCTTCGATAAGCCAGCGACGTGACTACGACATCATAACCAATTTTCGACCTTCAAATGTAAATCCGTAACACAACACGACTCAAAATGACCATGCACCAACGAGTTTGGGAACCTCGCGGGTGTGGTCTAACGTCCGTAGTGTGCCAACATGACATGGGAAGGTCATGCGCATGCCCTACATCACGTCGACGTCTACTCGACGTGATATAAACAACTAACGCATAACTTTGCCATTACGACGCATCACCATTGATATGGACGCTCCGGGGCTATGAGACTCCATTACGGACATGGTAAGGTCTCCGGTAATGCCCCATGTCATCGCGTCGACGACAGTGTCGCTACGACGGGTGGTTTCTGACGAGAAGGTTGCAGCACGCATACAACACATAAATGACATAATATAACAATAACGCTGGTGTTTTAGGCCACTCCGAGAGTTTTGAGACACAAGCATAGACTTATCTTGGTACCCGACATCCCCGTTCATAATGGTACAATGGTTGCGCTGCCCACGACAGCAGATTCTGGCGAGGAGGAGCATAACGCACATGAAATGAGCATAAACATGAAATTAAGACCAAAAGTCCAAACGCAATTGATTCAGACACACCGAAGGGCATCGGGGTACCAACAAGGGCAAGCCATGGTTCCCAATAGCCTCTCGGACATGGTGTCTGGCCCGCAGTGCCACCAATTGAGGC
Source organism: Stephania japonica (assembly GCA_039657345.1). NCBI lineage: Eukaryota > Viridiplantae > Streptophyta > Magnoliopsida > Ranunculales > Menispermaceae > Stephania > Stephania japonica. Next base: position 5,910,201 of record CM077559.1, on the reverse strand, counting down.
GGTTTCCGGCGAAACATCATCAATAAAGAAAAACCAAATAAAATACAACACCTCACTACCATCGCTATTATGGACCACTCCGGGAGCCATGAGACACAAGCATGGGTTTAGTGTGGTCTCCGACATTTCCCAAGTCACGGTGGTCCGACCAGCGACGCCGCTCGAGCTCTGCAACTCCAACGAGACAAAAACCATCAACACATATGTAAACAGAGTATGGACAGCAACTACTCTAGGTATCAAACATCCAGAGGTCTTCGGGGGATATGGGGACTCCGGTGGGCCACGAGGGCCCTCCCCGACTGCCCCCGACCATATGGCACAATCGCCAGTCGTGAAGATAGTTTGGGTCATCAGCATATGTACGTCGTGAGGTTCGGGAGGAGATCCACCACTGTTGGGACTTCGGTGGGTCGTCTTCGACCAGTTCTTGGTTGGACAGTAGCCCCCCCACAACCCACTGTGTGTGACCGAGAGAAGAGAAGAAACGATAGAGGAGAGAGAGAGAGAGAGAGAGAAAAAAAAAAGGGAGAGATAGAGAGAACATAGACCTCCGGCAAGAGCTCCGACGAGGGTTATGTCCGGTCACCAAGGAAGGGGTGGCGGTGAAAGGGAATGGGAGACTCGGGTGTCTGTGTGGAGAAGATGAGTCAATAGTGGATTGGGAAAGTGGAGGTGGGTCCTATTTATATCTTTTTTTTTACATCTTAAATCCACCACTCATCTCGAGGTCCCTTGGACGACCCTTAATAACTCCAGTTCCCAATGTGAGTGACACTCATCTATGACACATCTATCTTGATTACCTCATGTTGTGCATCCCAAGATTCATCCTAAGCCTAATATATTTTTCCAACTCAACCATTGGTCTCATATTGATTAGATTCAAAATAAATCATATAACCTATGTTAGGCTATCAATTGAACTTTATAAAATAGTACCCAAGGTCATACTAACTCCCGTCTATCCGGTACTCAGTGCCCCGTGTCCAGCACGTTTCTCGAGGCGATCCCACACTTAGTGTTCAAAGAAATTATTTATGCCTAAGTTATACTTTATTTGATAAAATCATGTTTCCTCAACTAAGGTCATATCTTTGATTTGACTTAGTTTACCACCTCTAATACCCGCTTAAATGACTACTGAAACCTCGCTTACGTAGGTGAAGCCTCACTCAAATTAAAATTTGCCCAACTGGCTCATGACCCGTATCATACTACCATACTAATACATGCATCACAAAATCATAAAATTTACCTCGGCGTCGACTCCCGAAGTTCGAAATACAGTCCAGTATCATGTAGTCGGGTCACAATCCTGACAAATGTAACACAAGTCAAGTTAAATTTGAGGGTTGTTATATGAGGTGTTTTGTCGGGGATTCGACGCAAAGGGAGTTAGGTTTTAAGTTTTCATGGACATCCCTATGGGTTTGGGATAGACTCGGAACGCGGCGACACGAGCCAGGGTTTCGAAAATACCCCGGAGTAAGTGTTTTGCTAAACACGCCACAAGGGACGCCTTGAGGAGTTATCTCCCACAGCGCCATTTACGGCATCTCGAGCAGAGGGAAAAAATAAAAATAAGAGAAGACGTCATGGGGACGCCATCTAGAACAAAAAAGGTCACGACGTTTTGGCAGCGTAACACTATTCATAGAGGCCAATTTTTTAAAATTTTTGAAAAGTTTCAGAGATCTTTCGGGTATCCAATTGGGTCCAAATACAACCCAATACCCCGAACACTAATTAAATTATTATAGAAATTGGGTAAATTAGAATGATATTAATTGGATTTGTAAATTTAGTTTAATTGAAAGACTTTGAGAATTATAGTGGATAACTTAGAAGTACACGAGGATTGGAGGTTTGCGATTATTTGAGGTACGTTATCGTACGAATGTAAGCCAGTTATGATATATGCATTAATTCATTTTCCATTTATTGTCAATTATATTTGAATTGAGCCTTTGTTGGAATTTCGTTCTTATTTTTCTTGGTTGAGTGTCTTGGCGTAAGTGTGTTACGAAGGTACTCTTGGGTCCATATGAGTGGGTAAGCGTAAACACTTCTACGGTTGTGTTGTGCCACCCCACTGATAGCGGGTTATACCTTGAGTACTGGATTGTTTGGATGTTGTGGTGTCTTTAGTTTGTTGGTCACTATAGTGACTATAGATGTGGTGTTGCGGTACTGCATTGATATTGACCACTTATGAGCCTTCTTTGATTCTGCAGACACTCAAATTTCGTTGTTCAACTTGTCAGTCTGTTTATCATGCTATTTGTTATATTTTTTGTCTTTCAATACGGTATGATATTTGGACTATTTATTTGGTATATCTTCAATTATTGTTTAGTTTCTTCTGACATTACTTTCTCTTTTTCAAGCACTCACCGTCTAGTTTGTGACAATGGTGCAGATAGAACAAAGACGAGCAAGGGAAATGAGTTGATGCTAGGTGATATCCTCTAAGGACTCTCGAAGCAATTAGGTTTTTGGTCTTTTGACTGTGATTGTTGTATATTATGTTTTGTTAAATACTGGGACATGTATTAGGAATTGAGAGACTAGGGATATCATATATGATCACTTTGTATAGCCTTGATCACCAGACATGCATGTATTTATCTATTTCTCAGGGTTTTTCATATGATTAGGTTGTCCATTATTCCTGATTTCCATTTAATAGTTGTAACGACCCAAATTAATTTAATCAAGATTAGTGTTAATCACGAGGATTAACGAATAATTCGGGCGTTATGAGGGCAGTTGGGTTAACTCGGATATGAGTACCCAGGCTGGTATGGTGTTATTTGTACATGTTGTATGTCTATTATTGTGATGGGAAAGTTATTATTATGTATATAAACATCACATATGTGTAAGTTGATGTCGGGCGAGGTTGAGCGCCAGGGTTTAGTGGCGTGAGTCAGGCCAACCAGGGAGTTCAGAAGTTGTAAGACTGGACGTTGTGGTTTGTTTGGATTTAAACAATATAGCATGACCCTAATTTACGGGTTAGTATAATGAATTTTTAAATATAACTTTAGGTTAAGTTATATAATTAAACTGGTACACTAGGTGTGGGACCGCTTCGGGAAGCATGCCGAACACGGGGCACGGGGTGCCGGGTAGTCGGAAAACTAGTGTGACCTTATTTGCATATAATGGAATTTAAATTGAGGGCTTAGATAATTATTATGTGTTGAATCAAAGGATAAATACAAATCATATAGTTATAGCTGAATAATCAACATCCTTGGGATTATTCTCGAGATGCACAACAAAGAGATTTGAGGAAACCAATGTCATGATAAGGTGTCAAGAAGTTAGAGTGACACAGGGTGGTCAGTGACCCTAGGATTATCCTTGGGATTTGTGCACACACTTGATGAAAAACCAACTATATATATGGTTTGATCGGTCAAAAAGGAGATGAAAAGGGTGTGAAATTGAGAGAGAGAGATCGGTGGAGGAGACGATGAAGCTCATCAGCTGAGGCGTGGAGAGAGTGATTCAATGTGTTCTACAACAAGACTTAAGGTATTAACTCATTAAAGCTTGGGTTTTTATGAGATTTTGGTTTTGTTGAGTAATTGAGGAAATTCGAATTTGTGAAGAATTAAACTCTGTATTTTGTTGAGATTTCATGTTCATAAGCTTGGTTTTATGTGGTTTTGATGATTGGATCAAATTTGAGTGAAGTTGGATGATTTTGTAAAAATGGGTTTCGGGACGTGAGTTATAATTCTTTGATTTTGGGGTTTGATCTTGATAAATTCGTGTTTGATGATGTATTTGGTGTTGTTAAGGAGTTGTGAAGGTGTTTGAATAGATTTAATGGGTTTGTATGGTGTTTGGAATCCAGAAATTTAAATCTGAAAAAGTTGGACAGAGCGCTATTAGCACGCCAATAGGTAGAATTAGCGCGCTAATTACCCTCTAAAAAATGATGATGAACAGTGATTAAGACCAATTAGCGCGCTAATGATCCTCTAGAATGGAATTTAGTGTGAAATTGAACATAATCATTATAAAACCTAATTAATTGACCAATAAACCTTGAAATTAGGTTTCAGGAGTCCCAGGACAGTCGTTGGAGTCGGGGACCAGTCAAGGGTCGAACCGGGGGTATTTTTGGGGTTTATGAACGCGGATTGAGGTACGTAAAACCCAACTGAACACCACTACTGTATTTACTATTTGTTATTCATTTGAGCTGTATATTATTGATCATCTATGAGTCCATTCTTACTGGGGCAGTGGAGGTTTTTTCGTGCAGTGGAGGTTTTTTCGTCTATGTATCTGGTGGGTGATGTGGTCGTTTGCTAGGTGTATGGTATAGGACACAGTCCTGGGGTTGTTGGAGTAGGTCACAACCGGGTTTCTGTCCTAGGTATACATCTTAGTTAGCTGGTTCACACCCATTTTGTATTCTTGGTGTTTATATTCATGCGAATGAGCTTTGAACAGTTGTCTGCATTATTCTTCTTTCTCGCATTCTTATGTAACACTATTTTTGATTTCCATTTACATTCTTAAATTATGATGCACGGTGGTTTTCCTTGGGATTTTACTTACTGGACTCGTTATCTGATTTTTGTGAAAACTAAGTGCAGATCCTAGTGCCAGCAGATGTAAGGAGATTCTTGGCGATTATATCTGACTTGCCTACGCCGAGGCCTGCTAGTACGTGCGTTACTAGTAATTAATCTTTTGATATTTTTTATTATTTTTTGGGATGGGAGACCAAAATTACTATTGTACTTGTATATATTACTGCTATAGTTTGATCACCTATATGTATGTACAGCCGAGATTTCCACTATAGGATAAACAATGTAAACTAATATAACACATTGTTGGTAATCACAAGACTTCCGCTGTTACATATAGATAAATAACATTAATTTCAAGATTATTAGATAATGGATGGAGAAAACGACGTGGCATGTACTTCTGGTGGGTGAGCTGGAGAAGTATCTATTGCACGGGGAGACCCCAAAATTTGGGGCCGTCACAATATTTATAGTTGATTAATAGTGATTTTCGCTGCGAATTTCCTGATAGCTTTATAATCTGTAACTTTCACATTAAATTAATAATGAAACGATGTACTTGAGGATTTGATGTTGACTAGGATATGTAGACTTCGCGAGTAAGGACTCGGGGGTCCACGTAGGTCTAGACCAGGCAGGACCTAGTTTTATGAGGAACTGGGGCCGTCACAGACACAAAGAAGAGACACACAAGACATACACGTGATGCCAGTAGCCGGTCATTTGGCATTGGGATTCGCGTTCTCCTACAGATCAGATGGAAACAATTAATATCTCGTGCCCACAGCTACCACACGTTTTCCTCCCAATTTCGTTCTCCCGTGCGATACTTCAGCGAACCAGCAGCTCTCCATCACGCCTCAGGATCCGCATTGACACGAACTCCCAGATTGACGCACTCATCACGCGTATGCTCTCCCACCCATACGTGTGACCCTACTGACCAAAAGATCAGCCTCGAGTCGCGTGTCTTCCATCAGATTCACTTGATAGCAGGGACAGAACTGGAATTTCACGGGGAATGAGGGTTTCACTCACACCAGCGCCGCAAGAATAACACAAGAAGAGAGCTGACTCACGATTCTATATACCCTCTCTACGCTCACCACTTGGCTGACAGCCTGACACTACCAACACAACATCGCCACCTTCTACAAACAGGACCCCTCACCACGTTTTTCATCTTCACCCAAATGGAAACCTTCACCACGTTATTCACCTCAACTCACCTCACCTCACCAACATCGAACACCACCAATTCACAACCGCCACCTCACCCCACCACACACAAGCCGCCACAAACCCCACACACGTCAAAGCCCCACACCAATACACACCATACACTATCCACCCCTCTATACACACCACCTTTCATCTCTCCTTTTTCTTATTGTATATTTTGTCAAATACTTGGAAAGGCTAGAGAATTTTGATTCAACTTGCATTTCTCAACATATTTTGAGGTATTGAATCATGATTTCTTTTGTTCTTCACATGTTAATTGATAATTTTAACACATTTATGGGGTAATCCCTTTTGTTCTAGGGGTCTAGGAACCCCGAGTTGAATTCCTTTTGATTTCAATGTGAATATATTGTTTAATTCTTTTCAATGTGTTGATTTGTGTATTCTTGTGTGCTATGCTATCTCTACCTTGATCAAGTGGGTGTAGATGATAGGGTTAGGAAGTCACATGACTATTGGGGCTTTAGGACCCGGACTTGAGGAAACACAACTTTAGAAAATGTGTATGTCGACCGACAACCATTGAATAAGGAGGTTTTAGAATTTGATGTCTAGTTTGATGCTCTCACTTACGCTACTCATGCCGACCGGAAGAGTCAAAGTGAGCCACCAGAATCTCCATCACTAAGACCTTGGGATGAAGTGAATTTTAAGAAATTCGCCTATCAACACGTAAATTGAGGATTTTTCTAATTGCATAGGATCGAAAGGATACAACTTAGATGAATAAATTCCTTAGAACTATTTTTTGATCGCTTAAAACTAATTTTAATTCCTTGCAACGAGTGTTAGCTTAATTAGTTATTAGCTTAAATTAGTTCATTAGTTAGTTAATTTCCATTTCAAATACCCAAACCATATTTCCTAACTTTATGTCTTGATTAGACTTTAGATTAGTTTTTAACCGTCCCTTGGGTTCAATATCCATGACTCGAACAACAGTTTGAGTAGCTATTACTACCGCAAAGCCCTACACTTGGGGCCCGCAATCAGTAATACAAAATATCAAACCTACATCGAGTCCAAAGGATCAACAACTCCAATATCCTCAAAGCAAACTACCAAGCTGAGGAGTTTTCCCTTTGCTCGACTGTGGATCTAGATCTGCACTGAGTCAAACACAAGAATGATGAGTCTCAAGTAAGTAACGCTAAGCAGGATGTTTATACTATTTCAAAATAAAAACAGTCTATATTCATGCTGATAGAAAGAGAAGTACTGGTAATGCATGAATAAATAAAGACTGGAAATAAATCTGAATCAATCAATAATGAGTGTCCATGAATCAAAAGGAAAGGTGCAAGTAGTTTCGATCAGTGAAAAAGTCATTGAGTCAAGGAAAAACACCTACCTGACTCTCATTGAATCGAGGGAGAACACCTACCAGACTCAGAGTTTAGGACGTGGTACACTCGCATCATCCTAAAATCTACGTGAATGTAGAACTCCCCAGTAATCTGGTGAAGAGTTTTTGTCCCGTATAAAACCAAAAATATCGTGCATCCCGAGTTCCTAGCTCTGGTCAATTAATTCAAATAACCCGTGTAACGACCCGTTACTTTAATCAGGTGATTAGTGTTAATCCGAATGGTAAATTATCCGAGTTAGGCTCGTGATTAAGCCCAATTTGTCACGACTAACGTGTGTGTGGGACTGTGTGATGTATTGTGTTTGTTTGGTGTGTATTAGTACATATATGTGAATAATCGGACTAACGAGGAAATGCCTAATACCATGTGTGGGTCATATGGACACACATGAGACGCGAGATAGCGTTGACGCCGAGTGTGCTCGGCGGTGGAAATTACGTAATTATAGGCGTAATTATAGGCATAAATATATATTTATATATATTATGGATATATATATATAAATATATATTAAATGGAAAATAATAAAATAATGATAATTTGTCAGGCGCAGAGTGATACGCGGGGTCACGAGTGACACGCGTCGGACATACGGTGGTGCACACGCCCGAGATGTTCTCGTTGGCGTGCCAACCGGAATTTTAGGCGCAATGTATCGATAAATATATATATATATATTTATGTATAAATTAGTATATATAAATATATATAATAAATCAGAAAATGTAAGATTACCAGTAAGGGTATTGAATTGGTAAAGGAGGAGATAATATTTCAAGGGTATTTTGGTCATTTCTCCACTAAAACCGCCTTCTTTTTCGTTTTAAATGGGAAACGGATAGCAGAGGGAGAGAGAAGCGTGACGATGAGGATGAGAGGAAGAAGGAGGCCGAGAGGAGGAGAAAGGAGTTCAAGAGCTCGGGAGTTCGGTGGAGAGTGCGTGGTCAAGGTGAACTTGTGTTAATTGTGTTTGTTGTTTCGTTTGTTACAGCTGGTATGGGAAGATGATGGGCTCGGCCATGGCTTCGCCATGACCGAGAATTGAAACTGATCGAGAGAGTGGGGAAGGCAAGGGAGTAGTCTCCCTTGCCAGTTCGGATTGGTGTTGGGGTTGAGAGCAACCCCAACGATGAATCAAATGAAAAAAAAAAGAGAGAAAATGGAAAAGAAAATCCAGAAAAAATAGGAAAAATATGGAAAAAATAGTATTTTGACCAAACAAATAGAAATTGAAGGATTTCTATGAAAAATGAGAAGTTTGAAAGTCGGAGGAGACTTTATACCGGGGTTTTACCTCGAAAAGTGTGAAATGGTCAAAATAGGTTAGAAATTAGGTCCCGAGATGTCAAATTCGAATGGGACCAGTTTAGGAATGTTAATGAATGACTATTAGACATAAGTTGACAATAGTTGGTCTATTTTAGGTAATGGACTGATGTGGAAAGGTTTGAGGACTTCGGAGAGTCGTACAAGTCGGTAAAATATAGAAAGCTCAGGACAGGTAAGTGGGACTCGTAACTTTTATCAATTATGCAATGTAAAATAGTATTATTAGAGCATGTAGTGTACTGGACTGGGAATGGGGCAATGTACCGTGATTTGATGATGGTTTTACAAAAAATGTTTTGAAATGAAAAATGGATTTGGAAAGAGGTTTGACGGGACGGATCGGCATGGGGTTTGGAAACTGTGGTGGAATTGCTAACCATCACTGCGCCCCAGTTGCTTGGGAATTATTCCGATCAATGCTTTCCATTGAGTTTAGCAAACTCATTTAGTCATAAACCAATTAGATGAGCAGTGATTGGTTTAGTGATGATGAGTAAGTGCGATTCGGGGTTTTATGAGTTGGCGGCACATTGACAAGAACTGGTTAGATGCCCAGTGATTGGTTCTTGGATATGTGAGGGGGCGACTCAATGCGAATAATAAAATGTGAAATACAAATCACGGGTACATTGCAATGAACCAAAGAACTTGCATCGTTATATATATTGTTTATATTGATTCACATGCTCCCGTAGTTATGCATTTGATTCATGTTGTTATACATTGCCTTGATATTAATTGATAGTTGATGGTTGGTATGAGAGTCACTTACTGAGCATGTAGGAGCTCACCCACCTTAACATCTCCAGGTATGAATGTACGCTAGGACTTGGAACTCAGGAAAGGAGAAGACCAGGAGTTTAGTATCTTCTCTACGGTGCAGTGAGTTTCTTGTTATATATATTATATTGTATTATGATTTGTAATAAAATGGGTGGGAATACGAGCTCAATACCGATGTTCATGCTGGTATTGTATAATTGTGTTTTATCGAAAAAGTTTTAAATTTTCCGCTGCGTTTGTTTTATGTTGTTCATATAAATTAAGATATACAGGTTGTTGTCAGGTGATGTTGTAAGGCTGCTGGCTCTAATTAGGTCCGATCTGGTTTACCGGGGCTTAATTAGGGTTTCAGGCCTGACATTCCTTGATTAAAATTAGGGGATGTCACAGTTGGTATCAGAGCCAAGGCTTTACAAATTTAAGTTTATTATTGGTCTCGAAGTAAGAGACAATTTTGATATAGATTGATATAAGAGACTATGTTGTAAAGCTTGGTTTGATTATTCCACTGAGAAGGCAATGGAATAACTCTGATATAGATCAGTATCAGAGACGGATGTTATCACTTTTGATCAAGTTTCGAAGTGATGTGATAATACTGATACCGTTTGGATTGAAATTTTGAGTTGGACCTGTATATTAAAATTAAAAATTTAGATTAACTGACTTGGAGATTGATTCTCAAGTCAGGAATAAACCAAGATTAAATGAATGGTTTTATCGATGTTTTGGGGGGTAATGAAAGATAAAAGCTTGAGACATGTATTTGTGAGCTTTATATTATATCTATGCGATAGATATAGTTGTACTGTCTTGCCTTGGAATGAATTTGGAAGTCTTATCTCACATCTATGACGTGGTAAGTCAAATGAAATTGATGGTGAGGGTTCTTGGGAACCTAGACTTCAGGGATATTGTGATAAAAGGAAGACAGTGGAACGATGATAAGATGGGTTATATCCATCTATGTCTCATGAAATGAGAATGTATATATATGTTGAGGGTTATGGTTTATGGAACCTTGAACCCAAATGATATAGATATGGAAATGAGATGAGTTATGAATAACTCTTTTATTGAGTAGTCTCTGAGGGTCTTGATTCTTACTGATATTGTCTGATGAGAAATAGTCAGTGTTGAAGGAATAAAGGACTCGGGACTCAGAGACATAGGTCAGATGAAATGACCATACAAAGTAAATGGAATATGAAATGATTGACAATGATACTCAAAGGTGATGAGTCATTGTGAGTAGAAAATATACTAGTGTTGAGACTAGTGGAGTTGGATGAAAAGTCATTCAACAAGGAGAATAGTAGTAAGTGAGAATGATAAGAACCTTGTGAGGTTAGATAATCATTAGTTGAGCATACTTCATGAATGAATATGAAGTATAAAATTTCATATAGGATGCGGATCTATATTGAAATAGTGAGAAGAAATTTGTCTGTATGGTTGTGGGGTAGCCACACATACTGAAAGTTAGGTAAGAAAGAAGTTTATTAGTGTTGTGGTGATGTAACTACAAACATTAATAGTATAATAATAAGCAAGCCTGTCAGTATAATTGGGATATAGTTACACATACTTAAGGCGGAATAGAAGAGATTTATTAGCATTGTTGTGAGTAACTGTACTCACTAATAGAGCAATAAGAGAAATGGATGATAATATGATATAACCATACATAAAGAAATGGGACGTGAGTTTACTAAATGGATGTGTACCTCAATGTTGAGATGGTAAGGATACCTGATTGAGGTATAGATCAAAGATGAAATATAAAGAAATGAGAGATCAAAGATTTGAGAAAAAAAAAATTGTGTTCTTGATCAACTCTATCTTGTTTGATGAAGTAGAATCATTTATAAGCAAATGGTAAATTGAGAATAAAGTGAAGAGTAAGTTGCAAATAGATACGCTGAAAGATTGGAAAGGTCAAAGTTAGAGACGTAACATTAAAGTATTTAAGAATTTTTGAGGCATTAATACATAAACATTCATAGATATGACAATCTTGTCATCAGAGACATCTGATGCAGATAAGAGGTGTACTGTTCAGGTAATGGCGAAAAACATAGCAGTGAGCTAGGAGGTGTTTTAAATTTGATGTTTAGACTAGTATAGTCTAAATTGGGGAGAATGAGTTGTCAATAAAGTTAAGGATTGAAAATATAGAGAATGATGTACAATACTAGAAATGAATAGGTAAGCAGTAAATCAAGAGGTTGGTATTGACTGCGATCTATAATGAAAGATGTTGAAATTTATAAATTTTGTGAGTGTGAATTTGTGGAAATTCAGTTAATCAATCAAAATTCAAATGGTTTGGGTTGAGTAAACTGATGATAGGTCAATAAAGGGAAAAGCAAGCTTGATGAATGTAAGATTGTGAGATTAAGGTTTCAAGTAATGTGAATATTAGAAAGGCTTGAAATCTTATCACAATGTAGGATAGAAGATTCATCAAATGATTTGGATTGTTGACACCAAACCACTGATTAATTATGTTGTACTTGAGGTATTATGAAAATTGTGTGAGTTTAAGAACTCAAGTGGAGTGATAAATGAATGTGAGGTGAATTCCCAAGGAATAGTGATTTCTCAGAATTGACAACTCAAATGTTTAAATTAAATGAAACCAATAGTTCTCAATAGATAATTGAAATTTGATTGTCATGGAGTAAAGATCAGAACATAGGAGTATATGATAAAGCGATGGCTTGATAATATGAGAAAAATTATGGTGTAAACCATAGAAATTCATTAGAGCTCACGCTATGTTTATGAATGAAGATGTAGAGTTGTTAAACTCTATTGAGATAAGATCATCATTAAGTTGACAATGATGACGAATATAAAAATAGTTGAAACGGTACCAAATGCACAAAGTACTGTTACAGAGTTATGTGAAACTCTGATAATAGGTTGGAATATGCGGAAGTTGTGTGTGCAATGGTTAGGTTCAATTGAAAATTATTAGAATGTGTTGAATTGAAATTATGAGTCAAAGGATTTGACTGAGGCTAAGACAATTTGAGAATTGTCTTATATTCAACACAAAGAATGGAAAAGTGATGGAACATGGAATGATTGAAGCATACAAACAACGTATATAGAGTTGTAATATAGTTGTATTGTATGATCAATTAATCTAAGAATGGAATTGCTTTATAATGGAATGAGGATGAGTTGTGCATGATACAAAGGATGTCTTGATGTTTAAGGAAAGTGAAATGTAGTTTTACTACAATGGTTGTTTCATTTTACTTGGATTAGAGAAAGATTAGAGGTATATTGTAATATTTTATTCAAGTAGTTGTCTATTGATACGATGAAGCAAGGGATCCTAGTAAATACATTAAGTATCGTTTAGAGGAACTAATAAGAAACAATGGTATTGGTAAGAATGCCAAAATATTGTAAGACATCAACTGATAATGAAAAAGTTGAGAATATGTACTTCAAACGATGGATTGAATGAATTGCAAGAACAAATCTTAGAGGAAAGACTTGAATATGGAAGATAGGGATGAGGATCGCAGTATTAGTATAAATTCAGTTGATTGGACAGTACGTGCAAGTTCATTCATTCATTAGAAGGTTGTGAAGTACAGTTGTATCATGTACAAGGGTTTGAAGGGTATGAGTGTCGTTTAGTTATACCTAAGACTGAAAGATCTTAAAGGAATCACTAAGTGTTAGATGGGAAAAACTTTGAGAACCAGTGAAACTGGTGGAAATGTGAATTTGGGGAAGTTTCAAAAGACGAAAATAGTGATGATGTGGTGAAGCCACACGCACTAAAATAAATGACTGAAAATAAACAGTGTGAGAGTGGTGTACTCACGTACACTAAAATGCTGGGGTCAAAAAGGAAATAGTGGAGTGGTGGTGTAACCACACTCACTAAATTGAAAACAATAATGAAATTGTAACTCAGTTATATTTGAGTTAATAGGAAAAAGAGTTTGGCATATGTTCTCAGTAACCAGGAATTACTTTAGTTGTCTACTTTTCTATTAAAGCTAGTAGCTATTGTGGGTTTCAATCACTCTAAGAAATTACTCACACAAAATGATTGACGATAGTTAATAGTTAAATGAAAGAAAGGGGCATGAGAGGTAATTATAATAAGAACTTCTCAATATTATCTCATCAGTAGGATAGATAATAATTGATGAATGAATAAAGTCTTGCGCAGGCATATCATCAATTGAGAGGTTGGAATTGATAATTACCAGTCCTTTCTTTGGAGTTCAGAATGAGATTGAACTCAGTAAATGAATGAATCAATGGGTGATAAAATTGATTGAGAAATCTAATCGGAACTACTTAATGTGTTAGAGATTGATTATGAATGAGTAGTGTCCATATTAGATGTTTTAATGGAAATTGTGCTGAACGTATTAAATTTTGAAATGGAAATTGGATTCAGGAGGAAGTTTAGACAAGAATGATTCTGAATATCTCAATAATCTCTTTATATGATCGATATATGTAATGCTATAACATATTTGAGTACAATATTATAAATTTTGAGATGATGATATATTATAGATTATAAATGAGTTGAGATGAGAATATATAAAGAGATTATAACAAGATATGAGACGGATTTAGTATGTAATGTGGTAATGAAACATGAAAAGTTAGATTCTTGTCTATACCTGAGAAGAGAACAAAATACGATTATAGGTTTGTGATGTGAAATAAAAGTCAGCACAATGAATGATAGTTGATGAGGGAATCTAGTCTGCAAGATTCTTGTCAGTGAAGGTATATATTATGTTCAAAAGGAGTGAGAAAAATAGTTGTATGCGAGATGTGAGATGGTATGATATAAAAAAAAAAAAAATTCCGGATAGAGATCCGAGACTTGCTTCCATTGAGGGAAGAAGTTATTGATATAAATTGAAAACCAGTCTCAATCTCGATACAATATTTTCCTTCGTGTTGACGAAGAGATTATGTTACCAATTTTAATTCAATGAATATGATTGAGCTTGTGTCTCATCATGATAATCACTGAAAGAATCGATTTGTCTGTGTGAGTTCTTTAATGATCCGAGTAATTTGAGGGCTTACAGAATGAACTATACTCTTCTTATCCTACCATGAAGGTGAGAGATAAGAATGAGAAATATTGTACTAGAATGAATGAAGTAATAAAGAACTACAGAGAGGAAAGAGAGCAGACTAGGTACTGTATAACTACAATATAAAGGAAACAAATAATATGAGGATAAAGTTGTAGTGTATAGATTGACGACATCTATAAGGTTCAAGCAAGTATCGGAAAAAAAAAATGAAATGAAATGAGAATGATGATGATGAGAATGTTGTGTGATTGACCTTGCCATTCACCGATGGGTGGAATGGAGGTAGGAAACACACATATGTTGACCTTGTTGTTCCTTTGTGGTGGACAGAGGTAGGAAATATGATGTATATATATGTTGACCTTGCTGTTCATTTGTAGTGGAGAGAGGTAGGAGACATGATGATTGTCGACCTTGCCGTTCAGTTATGAGATGGACGGAGGTAAGAGACACGATACTGTTGATCCTTAGTAAATTCGTCAATGCTTGAGCTATAACAATCCTTAAGAAAAAGAGAAACGTGACAAATATCATAGGTTATGGATGTATCAAAAGATATATGGGATCTTTTGGGAATCTCACCTATGAACGGGCTATACAGATTCGGATTAAGTGAAATTAATGGAATAGTGTTATTGGCATTCTATTAAATTGAAAGAGAAGAATGAAACGGTAATTTAGTTACGTTTATTCTTCAAAGTAAAGTTGAGATAAACTTTGTGCAAGTGATATGGTGGTGAAATCACATATACTAGACAAGCGAGGAATGAAGAAAAAGCTAAGGAACGGGAGTTATAAGGAAAAAATCCATTTATCTTCGAAACTGTTGGTGACTTGTATGTCCCTAATTTCGAGGACGAAATTGTTGCTAAATTGGGGAGACTGTAACGACCCGTTACTTTAAGCAGGTGATTAGTGTTAATCCGAATGGTAAATTATCCGAGTTAGGCTCGTGATTAAGCCCGATTTGTCACGACTAACGTGTGTGTGGGACTGTGTGATGTATTGTGTTTGTTTGGTGTGTATTAGTACATATATGTGAATAATCGGACTAACGAGGAAATGCCTAATACCATGTGTGGGTCATGTGGACACACATGAGACGCGAGATAGCGTTGACGCCGAGTGTGCTCGGCGGTGGAAATTACGTAATTATAGGCGTAATTATAGGCATAAATATATATTTATATATATTATGGATATATATAAATATATATTAAATAGAAAATAATAAAATAATGATAATTTGTCAGGCGCAGAGTGATACGCGGGGTCACGAGTGACACGCGTCAGACATACGGTGGTGCGCACGCCCGAGATGTTCTCGTTGGCGTGCCAACCGGAATTTTAGGCGCAATGTATCGATAAATATATATATTTATGTATAAATTAGTATATATAAATATATATAATAAATCAGAAAATGTAAGATTACCAGTAAGGGTATTGAATTGGTAAAGGAGGAGATAATATTTCAAGGGTATTTTGGTCATTTCTCCACTAAAACCGCCTTCTTCTTCGTTTTAAATGGGAAACGGATAACAGAGGGAGAGAGAAGCGTGACGATGAGGATGAGAGGAAGAAGGAGGCCGAGAGGAGGAGAAAGGAGCTCAAGAGCTCGGGAGTTCGGTGGAGAGTGCGTGGTCAAGGTGAGCTTGTGTTAATTGTGTTTGTTGTTTCGTTTGTTACAGCTGGTATAGGAAGATGATGGGCTCGGCCATGGCTTCGCCATGGCCGAGAATTGAAACTGATCGAGAGAGTGGGGAAGGCAAGGGAGTAGTCTCCCTTGCCAGTTCGGATTGGTGTTGGGGTTGAGAGCAACCCCAACGATGAATCAAATGAAAAAAAAAAAAAAGAGAAAATGGAAAAGAAAATCCAGAAAAAATAGGAAAAATATGGAAAAAATAGTATTTTGACCAAACAAATAGAAATTGAAGGATTTCTATGAAAAATGAGAAGTTTGAAAGTCGGAGGAGACTTTATACCGGGGTTTTACCTCGAAAAGTGTGAAATGGTCAAAATAGGTTAGAAATTAGGTCCCGAGATGTCAAATTCGAATGGGACCAGTTTAGGAATGTTAATGAATGACTATTAGACATAAGTTGACAATAGTTGGTCTATTTTAGGTAATGGACTGATGTGGAAAGGTTTGAGGACTTCGGAGAGTCGTACAAGTCGGTAAAACATAGAAAGCTCAGGACAGGTAAGTGGGACTCGTAACTTTTATCAATTATGTAATGTAAAATAGTATTATTAGAGCATGTAGTGTACTGGACTGGGAATGGGGCAATGTACCGTGATTTGATGATGGTTTTACAAAAAATGTTTTGAAATGAAAAATGGATTCGGAAAGAGGTTTGACGGGATGGATTGGCATGGGGTTTGGAAACTGTGGTGGAATTGCTAACCATCACTGAGCCCCAGTTACTTGGGAATTATTCCGATCAATGCTTTCCATTGAGTTTAGTAGCTCATTAGTCATAAACCAATTAGATGAGCAGTGATTGGTTTAGTGATGATGAGTAAGTGCGACTCGGGGTTTTATGAGTTGGCGACACATTGACAAGAACTGGTTAGATGCCCAGTGATTGGTTCTTGGATATGTGAGGGGGCGACTCAATGCGAATACGAAAATGTGAAATACAAATCACGGTACAAAGTGCAATGAACCAAAGAACTTGCATCTGTTATATATATTGTTTATATTGATTCACATGCTCCCGTAGTTATGCATTTGATTCATGTTGTTATACATTGCCTTGATATTAATTGATAGTTGATGGTTGGTATGAGAGTCACTTACTTATCGAGCATGTAGGAGCTCACCCACCTTAACATCTCCGGGTATGAATGTACGCTAGGACTTGGAACTCGGGAAAGGAGAAGACCAGGAGTTTAGTATCTTCTCTACGGTGCAGTGAGTTTCTTGTTATATATATTGTATTGTATTATGATTTGTAATAAAATGGGTGGGAATACGAGCTCAATACCGATGTTCATGCCGGTATTGTATAATTGTGTTTTATCGAAAAAGTTTTAAATTTTCCGCTGCGTTTGTTTTATGTTGTTCATATAAATTAAGATATACAGGTTGTTGTCAGGTGATGTTGTAAGGCTGCTGGCTCTAATTAGGTCCGATCTGATTTACCGGGGCTTAATTAGGGTTTCAGGCCGGACATTCCTTGATATAAATTTGGGGATGTTACAACCCGTCCTCCCAAGGATTACATTGACTAACTTGTCATTGGACCACACAGATATAATAGAATTTCGAAAAAGGATAGAACAATAACAATAATAAATTAAAGCTCAAAGAAATAACCATAAACTTCCCCAATAGTTTACTTACTTGTGTCCAACGCTAACACGCACTCACACTCCCGTAATTCGTCCTACGAATTCCCAGGTATGCCTATTATTGTCCTACAATCCTCGTTGACCAATTCATTATAAATCCATTACTTATCCTCCAATTTGTCTCATTTTTCATAATTTTATTCATTTATTTAACTGGGTCAATTACCTAAGTATTGGTCCTTATTGAAACTATTTAGATACCCAAGAGATTCCTGAAGTTTTAGAGAAAATTGAAAAATTGGTCTGATGAACAGTGTCACGTTGTGAGTGGCGTCATGGACCAAATTGTCTTGCGCGCTACAAGAAAATGTCTTTTTGTGACAAAATAAAAACGCCACAAAAATTAGTGATATTGTCATAAAAAGTTATTTGCGATGTCATTGCATCAGTTTTTTAGGTGTCACAAAAAATTAGTGTCCCCAATACTTTGCGGCAATAATCCTTGCAATAAAAAAATTATTGCGACCATTGTAATAATGTAGCAAATATTTATCTCGTATTGAAGTTTTTATTTACTACAAGCTTTTATTACAACTTTTCACATGACAAAAAGTATTTGTAACATATTTCTACGACAATATTATTTGTGGTAAATTTTCTTAAAATTATTTTTTGATATTTATATATTACATAATTATTTATTTAATTTTTAGATGAAATTACGTAATTAAATTATGCACACTTTTTTTTGGTAAATAAATTATGTGCCTTTCATTCACACTTTTCTTAGCAAAATGAAAAACTGCATAGCTGCTCCTACCAACAAAAAAAACTGTATAGTTGCAATGCTACACACTATATTATATACTTTCAAACCACAAATAATTAAAAGTATATTGAAATATTGCAACGAAAAAAGGACAATAAAATTAATTTTGCTCATGGCAGTTCACAACTTTGTGCTACACATGTAATTGGCATTAAAAAAAAAAAGATATTGCATGTAGTGCATACATTGGCAACACTTCCCCTGGCCTTAAGGATAAAGCCAAAAAAAATCACTTATCAGTGATAAATCTCAAAAAAATAAAAATAAAATATGTGATCATCTATTTCGCTTCAGAATTTTTGCCTCTTAAATCTTTTCCACAACATCAGCACACACGGTGCCCCTACATCATCATCAATATTCCCTTATTTCCCTACTTGTTTGTGGCGCTAATTAATTATGAGACGGACTTGAATGCATTGAGAGAGAAGTAGCAGAAATGAGAGGTAACATAAAGTAAATTGTGAGGGCCGAGACATGAAGTCGGAGGAGATCGATCTGGGCAGTTGGCTTGGAGAAGAACAGAGAGGAACATCTGCATGTGAGAAACAAATTCGTAAAAACCAAACAAAAACTCAACGAATTCATTCAAAAATCATTATTCAATTATCCATTTCTCACCTGCTCAGATTCAATATATTCGCAGAGCCTCCGATCCAATCTCCCCAAACAAATTCTTCTCCCCAAGTGAATCAAAGCAAAGTAATACCTTAGAAGCTCGATCGACGAACAAGCAAGGCTGAAGCGATTGAATCAATCGACCGAATTCAAAGCATAAAGTTGACTAAGGGATTGGACAATTCCAAGGCGTATTGAGAAGGGCGGAGGCCAAAAAGACTTTTGAAGATGAAAGCATTGATTCAAAATCAGTTGCAGATTTGGTGATCCCTTTTTCACGTCCACTCCTAATCGCGTGCGAATCTCTTATGCGTGCCTACCGCCTAATTAAATTTGTTCCATATTTTAACACAAACATGATTAATGTCGTTAAAGTGAAATGTTTACAATGTAAAAAGTGTAATTTATCACAAAAATAATGTTATTTACGTCATTTATATTTTAATGTTTCAAATAAAACACAAACTTGACGGCTTTCTTTTTTTGTATTATTTAAAAATTCAAGAAAATGTTTTGGCACAACTTTACCATTCAACTAAAAAAATTATGTCATAAAAACATACTTTTCTTGTAGCGCATGCAGCATCATCTAAAGCATAAGTTCATCAGCCTCTCTAGTATGGATGTCACGGTTGAAATGGCTCACGGCGTCCCTTGCGACGCTAGTTCCTGAAACCATCTCGGGGTTTTTCGACACCCCGACTCGCTTCGCCGTGTTCCGAGCCTATCCCAAACTTATAGGGGCACTCAATTACAGATATTCCAACTTACAAATCGATCAAAATGATGGTCTATAACTCCGGTGTGAAAATTAACTCAAAAATCACGATAATTCCATAAAGTTACAAAACTCGCACAAACACCTAAAACAATCGCATGATTGTGCTCCACACCGATCAATTAGTCATAGGAACATTCAAAATACTTGAAAACCTAACTTCTAAATTCGACATCCAAAAATATCATGACAAAAACCCTTAAAACACCTGTCAAAATGATGCACACCTCGTAAAGAGTAGAGATGTTACCTTGGTTTTCATGTTTGGTCGCTCCTAGGCGTTGTTTCAAGCTCGAATCCAATCGAGAAACTTTTCCCTAGCTTCGTTCTCGTGTTCTCACGAAGAAAAAATAAAAAAAAACAATGAAAGAAAACTAAACTTTATATATATAACTCTTTCATCATTGCATACGTACGTATCTCATCAAGAACGATCCAGCCGCTCTCCTTCCATCCAGCCAACAATCTGACACACCTCCCCTGCTTGCCTATCACAACATATAACACTCAAGGACACTCTCCCATGCACACCATTCCATACACGTTTTTGAACCCTCCTTTCACCACGACTCGCATCGTCGTGTGCTCACGAACCTACCAAGGCATCGAACACGGTACCCAATGTTTAATTATTTTATTTTAATACATTTTGTCATTGTTTTAATAATATTTGTCCCCCGGACAATTAAATACCCGACCACAGTTCACCCCGAAGCCCGTACAATATATTTCTTTGAGCCGAGCCCATTTTTACGTATCAATGCTCTTACACAAACGTACTTACACATTTGGGACATTGGAATCTAAATTCGAGTAACTAGAATAATAATACCAACAACAAACAAAAATAACATACCTCGGTGTCGATTACCGAGAATTGTTTCCATGCCTCACGATAAGAGGTCCACGTACGACCTAAATTGACACTTGGCATGAGTTAGATTTTAGGGTCATTACAAAACACTTGAGTGGGTTTGAGTCGTGTCTGTTTGGGTGGAGTACAGAGAGCAATTCGATGGGGTACGAGAATCATTTCGGCGCAGCAGGGCTGATACTTTCAAGTGTTTCTCGGTCACAAAAAACTGACATGAAACTACATATAGCTATCGACCAACATACATCACTATGTATTATATATTGTTGGACACACATGACTGAGACATATTGTACATCTAAGCCATGTGTATCTGCACAGTCATGAAAAATAATGAAAATTATCATGTACTGCTCGGGTCTTTGTTTTGGTGATTCCTTCAACATTTTCCTCCTTATAATGTGTCAATCAACGTCAAACTCAAAGCTCTAAAAATAAAAAATAAAATGCAATAACTCTAGAACAGTCAAATAACCACTAAATGGTCCCAAAAAACACCAAACAAAAGGGAATCGACTAAAGAACGAATTTATCGAGTTTATTTTGTATGGTTTTGCACTTATTTAGTCAGTTGGGGTCGAGTGTGGGGGTGGAGTTCATGGGTTTTTCGCGGAGTGCTCTTGGTTCAAAAAGTTTTTCGTGGGAGTAGTGGGGTATGGGGAGTAAAACATCTTTATATATGGGGGCATCAAAGACATTTCACAAGGAGATTTCAAAAAAAAATCAAAAAGGGGTATAAAGAGCAAAAAGTCGGGTATAAATTCAAAAAAATTTCAACTTGACACATTAAATGAAACAAGTAGATATTAATTAAATATATCATCAATATTACAAATATTGAAGTATTTTATTGCTTTACATCAATAAAGATATCTTTACTGAATATTATCTTTGTTGAGCTAAAGCCTCTCCGGTGAGATGGTAAAGACACTACTTGCCAAAAAGGGCAAGACTTTTGGAGTTCTTGATTCGATTCCCACCTAAGTAAAAAAAATCTTTGATAATATAAGAAAGGCAAAACGTATTATTTAGTCCCTCATTTTGTTTGACTAATCCACCCCATAGTTGTTAGTAATTGTGGCCCATATTCCATATATAATTTGAAAGAAAAAATTTGAAATAAAATAAAATAAAGAGAGATTATAAAGCTTATCATGATAGCACCCACAAAAAGCTAAAACTACTTGTTTTTCAGTAGCTGTGGGTATTCAAACTCTTTGTCTGATTAGTCCTACGAGTCCTAAGATTGCACAAGGAGACCACCAGTGGCCCGACGTTTGCCTATCCTGGGGAATCGACACTAAAGTCGTGCACCTAACCCGCACAACCTCGTCATTGCCCTTACCACTAGACCACATCCGTCCAAGTTACAAAGAACCAAAACCTATGTATCAACGGGCCCATCTCGTTGGGGGCCGCCAATGAAGACTGCTTTGATCTATGTCGGTGACTCCTCTCGTCTTTTCTTTATATTCCTTTATTAAATGGAAGTGAGTTATTCATCTCTTTGTCAGGAGGCTTAGAGTTTTTCTCTCCTTGGAGACTTTTAAGTTTTTCTCTTCTTATAGGGAGGCTTGAGTTTTTTTTCCTCTTCTTATTGTGAGTTTTTTGAGATCTTCTTGCAAGAAATAGACTAACGGTACTCGTGAGCATGCAAACTAAGAGCCGTGAAAGACATAAGTTTGAACTGTCGAGAGCTTGATAACCCTCGATCAGTTATTAATCTAGGGGTTTAGTTAGGTCGAATAAGCCATATATTTTTTTTAGATTATTGTTACTTAGAAGTATATAGAATACTCGATTTGATACATTCGAAAAACGTATAAGTTGCACATGAATTTGCAAACTTTTCGCAATGTCACTTTGATCCTAATATGTAGGAAAAGGGTTGTTATTGATGTAATTTTATTGTTAAATCAGATGTAATAGTGAGCAATTCTTATGAATAAATATCTTTTCGTAAAAAAAAAAAAAAAAACAAACAAAAAAACAAACAAATGTTGTGAATTGAATTGAGACTTGCTAAGAACTAGAGAATGAAATAGAAGACTAAAAACTTCTACTACTACAAACTACTACTACAAAGGAGAAGAGAAGAAATGAGATAGTTGGAATGAGAAGTTTTCATTCAACTTGTTGTATCCATTACATATAGGAGTGGGCACGAAACCCGATGACCCGACTCGGGTCGGGTCACCCGACTCGAGTGGCGGGTGGCGGGTCGGGTAGAGTGGTTTTTAAAAAAAGGTCGGGTCAAAAAACCTGACCCGTCGGGTATCGGGTCGGGTTTCGGGTATGATCAAAGTGGACCCGACCCGACCCGATACCCGACCCGATATAAACTCGCCCCTGCTGAAGTATTGTGTCGGGTAGAAAATGACCCCCAACTCTCTATTCTAATAGCATGACATGTACCATTCATTCTTTGTTTTACTCCATTTTTTTTCCGTCAAAAATTTTTTAATCAGATAATGTTTAATACAATCCACTAGCGAACTATATACGATCACTAAAACATGAGTTTATATATCAAAGCGATCAAATTCCTCTAATCCATGCAATTATGTCTGCGCTGTTTTTTTCATGAAACCGACCCGACCCGACCCGACGGCGCTGTTTTTTTTCATGAAACCGAGTCACCCGATGACCCGACGACCCGACCCTAAACGGGTCGGGTTTATATCGAGTCTGCTACCTGTCGGGTCGGGTTACGGGTCAGTTTTACAACGACCCGACATGAGTCGGGTCGTCGGGTATCGGGTCGGGTCGACCCAAACCCGACCCGTGCCCACTCCTAATTACATAGATGTGAGCTCTTTATATAGGCCATTACAAAAATATCAAAGATCATAAGTTACAATTACATGATGTAAATGTGTAACCACTCACACATAGTGGTGGAATACAAATGATTTGAATAGGAAGAGTCATCCACATCTATTTCATTTACAACACTCCCCTTGGATGACACTTGCTAAGAGATTGTGCCTCGTTAAAACTTCTACTAAGAAAAAACCCTGTGGGAAAAATATAGTAAAAGAAAAAGAGTACACTATTCTCATAAATATTAAGATGGGTATAATATTGTTAAGATTGCCTCATTAAAAACCTTGCTAGGAAAATTCAATGGGATAAAACCATAGCTAAGGGAAAATGAGTGCAATACACTAATCAATAACTCCCCCTCATGTGAACATGGGTGAAACTTGTTCAGTTTCTTTACTTGCAATGTCTTTAAGTTTACGCAAGCCAATACTATATGTAAGTTTTTTAAATGTCGTAGTTGGTAAGGTTTTTGTGAATAAATCAGCAAGATTATCGCTCGATCAGATTTGTTTGACATCAATTTCACTATTCTTCTGAAGCTCATGCGCATAAAAGAATTTTGGTGAAATATGTTTTGTTCTATCCCCTTTTATGAATCCTTCACTTAATTGTGCAATACATGCTGCATTATCTTCATATAATATGGTTGTAGAATCTTTTATTGAAGGCAATCCACATGATTCTTGAATATGTTCAATCATGTTTCTCAACCAAACACATTCACGACTTGCTTCATGAATTGCAAGTACTTCAGAATAATTGGAAAAAGTAGCAACCATAGTTTGTTTTACTGACTTCCATGATACAACAATATTACCACAGGTGAATACATATCCCGTTTGAGAACGGGCCTTGTGGGGATCAGATAAAAAACCAGCATCAGCATAACCTTGGAGATTCAATTTTACCCCTCTCGAGTAAAATAAACTCATGTCACTTGTTCCTCGAAGATATCGAAAAATGTGTTTAACACCATTCCAATGTCTTCGAGTTGGTGAAGAGCTATATCTTGCAAGTAGGTTGACAGCAAAAGCAATATCGGGTTTTGTACAATTTGCAAGATACATAAGTGCACCAATTGCACTTAAATATGGTACCACCGAACCAATTAGCTCTTCATCATTTTCATGAAGTCGAAATGGATCCTTATCCACTTCAAGTGATCTGACAACTATTGGAGAGCTCAATGGATGTGCCTTATCCATATAAAATCTTTTTAATAATTTTTCAATATAATTTGATTGATGGACAAGTGCTCCACTTGAAAAATGTTCAATTTGCAAACCAAGACAAAGTCTTGTTTTTTCAAGTTCTTTCATCTCGAATTCCTTTTTCAAGTATTCGGATGTTCTAACGATATCGTCGTGGTTTCCCACTATATTTAGATCATTAACATATAACTAAGAAGCATAACAAAAATCAGTACATAGAATTATTTAAAATCGTTACATATGATCATTAAAAATATCGAGATTAGTGTTTGGATCATCATGAAAATTTGGGGCATCCATATAATTGATGTCCGACGAGCCATCTCCGACAGTGAAGTTCATCTCAATTATTTTGCCTTTCTCTTTTAAGGAAGCTTGATAAAGATCAATAAAATGCTTAGGCGTGCGGCATACATGAGCCCAGTGGCCTTTTAGACCACATCTATGACATGGTTGGTCACGATTACGAGCATGCCCATTTTCAGCAATATTTTTTCCCTTATTCTAAACGGCATCATTCTTATTTCATTTATTTTGGAACTTATTGCCACGAAATTTAGAATAGGGCTTGCCACGATATTTGCTGATTGATCTTTTCCCATTTCCACGTCTGTGGTTTTTCTTTCCATGACCCTTTTATGGTCATTATAGGATGATGCATTTGCTTCATTAATTGAAGCGGAACCAGTTGGATGGGAGTTGAGGTTCTTCAATAGAAGCTCGTTATTTTGTTCAGCCACCATGAGACAAGAAATTAATTCTGAGTACTTTTTAAATTGGCGCGCTTGATATTGCTGTTGCAACAACAGATTCGAGGCATGAAAAATACTGAATGTTTTTTTCCATCATTGCCTCATCAGATATATTTTCTCCACAAAGCATCAAACGAGAGGTAATATTAAACATGGTGGAGTTATATTCACTGACTGTTTTGAAATCTTGCAGCCTAAGATTTAGCCAGTCGTTTTGAGCTTTTGGAAATATCACCGTCTTTTGGTGATCATATCGCTCTTTCAAGCTTAACCACAAGGTGAGAGGATCTTTTATAGTGAGATACTCACTTTTCAAGCCTTTATGGAGATAATGGCGAAGGAATATCAGTGCTTTCGCACAGTTTTGCATTGATGTTTCATTTCCTTCTATAATAGTTTCTTCTAAGTCTTTAGCTTAGAGATGTATCTCGGCATCCAGTTGCCATGGCAAATAATTATTTTCAGTGATATCAAGAGTAATAAATTCAAGTTTTTGAAGATTTGCCATAGTCTTCCTAGCTTTGTCTCCTTAACAAGCCTTCTTGAACTTCAAGATCTCCTTAATGCTAGAGCAAGATCGTGCTGATAACGTGTTGTGAATTGAATTGAGACTTGCTAAGAACTAGAGAATGAAATAGAAGACTAAAAACTTCTACTACTACAAACTACTACTACAAAGGAGAAGAGAAAAAATGAGATAGTTGGAATGAGAAGTTTTCATTTAACTTATTGTATCCATTACATAGGTGTGAGCTCTTTATATAGGCCATTACAAGAATATCAAAGATCATAAGTTACAATTACATGATGTAAATATGTAACCACTCATACATAGTGGTAGAATACAAATAATTTGAATAGAAAGAGTCATCCACATTCATTTCATTTACAACAACAAAAACGTGCTCATCTTGTTGCATTATTACATTGGGTCCTATTAGCAAAAGGGCAGGCTGGTACGTTCAATCTACAAAGAAAACGACACACCACCGACAATTAAAAATTAAGGATCACCCATGCTATACTTATGTGTATCTCTATCAATATGCATAAATGCACTGGCAGCACTGCTTCTCTTATTATACTGATCATAACATAAAAATCAAAGGATGATTAATTTGGGCAAGTGACGTGAAAAAAATAGTAAAATGAAAAATACGCGAGACGTATAAAAACCGAAATCAAGGCGTGGGGGCCTTGACCTTTGAAAACGTGGCTAACTTTCGGCCTGCTTTAGCTGGACATGTCTGTCTTGCCCAAATGTATTATTTAAAGTTTTTTTTTTCTTTTGCGAAATGTATTATTTCAAGGTAATCAAAGAATTTTTTTTGAGAAGTAGAGTCAAGCTCCTGAAAATTATATTATCCACAAAAGTATGCGGAAAGACGGATTGAGTACCCTCGAAGAATGGTTGTACAAAAGAATGCTAACAAATGAAATATACATTATAGAGATTGGATTCATAAGATATCTTACATTTCTTCCATGCAACTTGTTAGGGTCATAGCCCAAAATGAAGTCAAAGCTTCCGACCTTCTAACTCTCCCTGTCGCCTTGTAATTGTTCACTACAAATTTTCCTCACTCGAAGTATAGCACTCGCTTAAACATCTCTTACCTCAATCATAATCCAATTATATTGCATTTCAAGTTAAAATATTAACGCTTAAGTTAATATTTAAGTGGTAATACAGTGTTTTATTAGGGCATGTGTACAAGCCAAATTAAAGCAAGAAAAGTCACTACTCACTAGTTCAGCAACATAGCTTCAATTCAAAATTAGTTGGGTCAACTATATAGATTAAACTCTTTCATAATTTTATTGTATTTGATTTAGTACAAACAAAAGTCACTAGTGCTTAAATCATAAAAAAGAAAAAAAAAAAAAAAGAAAAAAAAAAAAAAAGTGATTGACTACTATGGCATGGTACGTCTTTAAAAAAAATATTTTGAAAAGTTAACCTTTTATTTTCAATCATTGAGAGACTGAAGCTTGCATGTGCTAATCAAGTTGTTAACTTTATGGGAAGGTTAATAGTGCATTTTATTAAATTCAAACCACGAATGATTAAAGAAAGATAGAAAGAAAGAAAGAAAGAATAGATGAACCACAAATAATATTAACAAAATTCAACCTCATGATACAAAGAAAATATTTACCCTTACAACCAACCAACTGATCAAAATCCACTCTAATCTCGTCTAAAGGAAAAAAGCTGATGGGCGAGTGAATGTAACGCATACATACAGAGAGGGCAATTGAGCCACTGACTGGTAGGGAAACCATGCTTTTGTTTTTTTTGTTGGGCACCCACGTCACCTCATTTTGTTTGCACACCATTTTGCGAGAAGATATTACTGATGTATCGTTCCCACGAATATGTACTTGCTAGCTTTTGTAACTGGGTATTTTAACCCCCCATCAATACCAAAAAAAAAAAAAAAAAAATCCACTCTAATCTCAATACACAAAAGAAAGGAAAATGAGAGCTTTTCCAAACAATGCCAGTATTCAATTTTTATTCACTGTAACTTTGTGTGGTATTAAATGGCTATATTGATCATATTTGTGACCAAGTTTTCCATCATCTGCATCTCCATCTTTGCTGCATAGTGATCCTTTGAAATCAGTGAAGATGATGCCTTCCCTGTCAATCAAAGAAGCAAAAAATTAGTACTGATTACATGTTTTTCCAAAGAAAAGAAACAGAGTTGCTCTGTTTTGCTCTGATTTGTTTTGCTAATGAGCATCTGTTGGGAAATTTTACTTACTCTGAATGGGGTCCTTGTATGGTTGGGTCCTCTTTAGTGGGCATGAAGAGATGGGTAGAACAGGGAGGTTGTCACAATTGCAGATCTCAATCATGTAGCCATCTGGGTCATGAAAGAAGAGCTGATCGACGATGATTCCGCCCTCCTCGACAACGGCGGTCACATACTCCATTCCCATCTCCTCAAGCTTTCTCTTCACTAGTTCAATGTCTGTACACTGCAAAAATAAAACCAATTAGAACACAATTGACCTCCTATGATGCCAATGGGACCTTAAAAGGAAAGAACATTGTTAATTAATTACTTGAAAGGATATGTGGTTGTCTTTGGGGTTGATCACGGATGGCTTCTCCTTCAAATCATTGAGGGAGTTACTTTGCAACAAATGAATCCCAATTCCATAGTTGAACAACCTATAAGAAAAACAAAATCAAACTCATTGAGAAACCACATAACATTTTGTTTTCTTTCTTATAAAAAAAAAAAAAAAAATGTATGTCAATTGCTTTATTTCTCCTTGACCCCTGAGCTAGTGATAGAGCTAGTGATAGAGGCGCTTGACCCTGTATGGACAGTCGAGTCTTAATTAGAGGGGTTGAGGCGGTTCATCTAAGAAAACTTACCATGCTCCCACAAAATTGAAAGAAGAAGGTCTTCTTATGAGAATGAAACCAAGGACTTCTTGGTAGAACTTAACAGACTCAACAACGGATTTGCAAAGAAAAGAAACATGGTTGAGGGAGAGAAGAGGCAGTGAAGGCATCAAAAGCTCTTCTTCGATAAAACCCATCTCTCTCTCTCTCTCTCTCTCTCTCTCTCTCTCGTTCTCACAATCTCTCGTTCTCACAAGACAAAATACTCTCTCCTCGAGATCTCACAAGACAAAATATTTGGTTGAAGGACTTGAAGTGTTGGGTATTTATAGAGAGAAGAGTGAGCCTAATAGCCTATCTTGATAAGTTATTGGTCATCTAAAATGTACAAAATGATTTCTACAAAATTTCACTATAGGTCACATGTGTTGGATCCCAATCCACTGGGTCCGGGCCTGGATATTTAATTTCATACTTATTTTCAGCCACAAACTGGTTGGTCGATTTAGACACAATCCTAATCCATTAATACTTGGATATTTCAACCAATTGCAAGTTCATTTGTAGTCCAAATATTAGTAGAATAATCGTAGTCTACTATAGATTTTGCTAGTTAACCAAGTTCATTGTAGTCCACTATGCTCTTTCATCCCTAGCCTCTTTCCCACCACGTTACTGTTGGTATTTTTTCGGTAGAATAATTAATTGTGTTAATAATATATGTGTAGTAGAAAACTTAAAAAGTAAATTTCTTATATATTTAGGAGCATTGTTAAATAAAAATTGTAAAAATTATAATTTTTTACCAAGTCTAAATGAGCCTTTTGTATATATATATACCTGCTTATTGCCCTCTCAAGAATTTAATTAATCTAACAACTTATTTTTATTATCTAAAAAATATACATGACTTTACAACACAAAATAAAATAAAACAATATTATTTAAAAAAATAAAAGTTCATGTGTCAATAGTAAAATTTATATTGGCACTTCTATTATCGTGTAGAATAAAAAGAAATATAGTCAATAATTTATTATAACTATTTTAAATATGTATACATATAAGCTATTTTCTAAGTAAGAAATATAGGTAAACAAATAGAAAAATAAAAAAAGTTATTGAATAATTAATAGATAATCAATTAAATGGTAAAAATAACCATTTAAGTGACGGAGGACTCTTTCAACGTTGGTGCTTATTATATTACTTTAATATATATACTTATTCTAAAGATATTGAAGTCTAGTTTTATCAAAAAATTATAGATCTCAATTTTGAGTTGTGATAAGAAAGTTATAGCCAAAATACACTCTTAATTAAGGATGATAAAACTTATATTTAATTACAAAATGTCTCGTAAAAATAAATTTTAAAAAGCATTCAAATCTCATTATTTTATAGTTTCAAATCATATAAATAATTAAGTGAAAGCTTGAGGAAAAATAATAAAGAAGTGGTATAATATACTTTTTTATTTAACAAAAAATTACAAAATTAACTCCCTTATCATAGAATTCTATTTGTATCTTATTAATTTATATTGCAAATCACTATGATTATTAGTTTATTATTCGATTTTAAGTTTGTACTAATATAGATTTTTTATTTGCCATAAAAAATGATGATATGTGGCCTGCCTCTAATATGGCTTGAAATTGGGGTCTAGACAGATCTAACTCAACTTTGTCTTTGATAAGTTGTTTTAAGGCTAACTAACTCATTTTGAGGTAAATATCATAATAATTTGTATTTTATGAGGGCGTAGTTTCGGGCAATAATTGTGAATTTAAACTTTCCGATAAATTATTGGGCTTTAACACTTTTGGATAATATTAGATTTATATTAGCCTTACAATTTAAGCTCGATTTATATTGGATAGATCAAGCTAATGAGTAAAGGTTTAGGTAAAATTTACCTCCCTAACTAAATTTTCTGATTTTGCCACTGCTGATCAATACGTATTTTTTAATTTTAATGTTTTTTCTCTCTCATTTTCACTATTTTTAATTAATTTTTTAACAATAATTACTCTTTTATAAAAAAAAAAGTCAAGTCAAATAGTTTTTTATATTAAAAGAAAAACACAGAAAGAAATGAATATTTGATAAATTCAACACTAGAAATATAATACTGTCTTGCTTATCTTTTTTAAAAATATATTTTATTTTTTCGCAGGATCTTGCTTATCATCTTATTTTATAAGCATTTAAAGTGCTTTCCAGAAAAAGAAAAAAAAAGAAAGTGCTTTTCCAACCACTTCATTAGACATGTTGTGCCGGGAATGTGAATTGGCAGTATTTATTTGTTGAGGCCTTTAGTATGGTCGGTTTATAAGTCCTTCCACAAAAATACAATGCACTATTCTTTTTAGTACCTTGAATTAAATGGAACGTGGTACCAGGCTGGCTTGCGACACCTCAGCCCCACGTAGAATCCCCATTTTATTTTATTTTTTTGGAAAAAATATTTCGCTGATCGACTTTGGGCACTTCAAAGTGACACAGACCATGCAGGCGTTGGATGATGCAACTTAAGATGCGTATAAAATGCATCGAACGACGTCCACTTGATTGGTGTCAATTTACGTCAAAAGTTGGTTAGTCGTCTAGCAAGATCTTTTTTTTTTTTTTCAGATTTTTTTGATAACAAAAAAGTGTTCAAACTTTTTTGGAGCACCTTCATACTTTGATATGTTTGATTCGACTAATTTAACGGACCTAACCGCGTAACTCTAATTGAGCACTAAACCCATTTTACCTTTCATTCGTAGTTTTTTTTTTTTCTTTTTCTTACCCTAAGCAAGTGAAACAACTTTCATTTTGGATTGTGATTGAACAATTTATTTTCAAAAATAATTGGGTGACATTATTTTTTTTATTTTTGAGTTCGGTTAAGTGCACCCCAAAAAAGTCAAACTTAAAAAAAAAGGTCAATCCTACTACAAAATGACTCGTACGCCCTAACTGTGATTAGTACATCCCACTTCACTTTCCTCTCATTTTGTGCACTCCATCATCATCCCTCCACACACTCTCTCGTGCGATTTGTAGGCATTATCAAGTGGTTTGACCTTGTAGGTCCGAATCTCTTGTTCAAGAGTCGGTCAGAGCCCTCCGAACCTTTAGTTGGAGAGTCGATCACGGCCTGTTGAACCTTTAATTGAAGAGTCGGTCAGAACCCACTAAACATTTAGGTCGCCAGTTGACAACTAAATCTCACCAAAAATGTTTGGTTAGACAACATCGAACCCAGAGGATAAATCTCGGTCATATGTCGTCAAACCTAAAATAAATTTCTTGACTAAGGTTTTAAAGTTGGGTGTTTCAATTTAGATGAAGGGGTATTTTGGTAAAATTGTGAGGTGCACTTATAAATTAAAATTTAAATTTAGAGTGCCACGCATTATCGGGTCCACTTAGTTGGGCTCTTATTTTTTTGATAAAAAAAAAGCCACATCTTGCCTTTGTGAGGGTCGAACCCCACCTGGTGAGTCACCCACTTGGTTAGTTGGGTGACACTATTTCACTAAATGCATTCTCAATATATACTTCCTTGTATAGTTTTTTTTGGCCAAATTTGTTACATTAATGTTCTTACCACCCAAAAAAGGTACAACAATCTATTACAACAATGATAATAGATATTGCAATCTACTGAAACTTGGAATAACATCCTCACGAGGAGGGCAACAACCCCACAAATGAGACAACAACCTCTCTAAATGAGACGACGACCCCATAAAGGGAACAACATTCACACGTAGGAGACAAAAAACCCATAGATTTCTAGCACAAATGAAATAAAAAGACATTGAGACTGCCAAAACCATGCTTCAACGATGAGTGACGCCATTAAGACGCTGCTCACCACCATAAATGGCTAGTCGTCGGCATGAAGACTAGTATCTTGTTTCGTGGTCTCCTCCCATTTAGTCTAGATCTAGGTCCAAAAAAGGGACCATCACCAACGGTCGACAGTTGCATCGAAAATCTAACCTGAGAAAGAAGATAAGAAGGGGGGAAGAAAGTGATGGGAGGGTTGCTTGGGATGAGATGGGATGGATGGGAGTGAGGGAGGAAGGGAGGCACACTAGATGTGTCTGTTGGTGGTTGGTGGTTGGTGGTTGGTAGGGGAAGAGGAAGCATTTTCAAAAAAAGAAGAGGGAAAAAGGAAAAAGGGGGTCACTGACAATGTTCACGACCGCCAGAGCAGGTCGCACCGATGCCAGCAGCCCCAGATACAGTGGATCGAAGCCAACTCTCAACAATGAATTTGGCAGCACTCTAAGGTTTCTCTCTAGGAAAACGAAAGTGTTGTTATTGAGAACGACAATACTACTCATCTGTTCCATATTATTTGTCACATCTTGACTTAATGTACAAAAAATTAGGTAATAATTTTTTATTTATTTTAAACAATTAAGGTAATGATTAATTACACCATTAAGATTTTATAACAATATTGCATTACCCTCTCATAAAATACTTTATTTATTGTATGTATTAAATAAAAAAGTGATAGTTGGTATCAATAACTAAATAGAATAGGCTTAGAATTGGAAATAAAATATTTAATAATTTTTTAAAATTTTTAATATGACATACATTGTAAAAAAAAGTGTCCCAAATGTAACCCATAATATGAAACTTATGGAGTACATGACGTCGGATAGGTAGACACGAAACAGTAACGTGTCAAACAAATCCGGATGAGTTATCGGGACCGAGTGGCATCTACTACGCTTGCGTCGGTGCGTGACAAAAAAACGTGTCAAATTTTTTAGCATCTTCTCAAATTTAAGAAGTGCAACTGTGGTACACAAACAAAAGTGACATACTGTACTGTATGATAATATAGAAGGGACAACCGATCGTGATTCATGACCAAAGATGCGACTATTTTTATCATTTATTTATCTATTATAAGGAGGGATATATTGTTTTGGTTCCATTTTTTTTTTTTTGTCAAAGAGTTAATTTTGGTTCCATTTTAATCTACTGCGTGCGTCGAGTGATTAATTGTTGAAGCTTTTGGAATTGAGTTCGCATTGTTAATTGATTTCACATCAACACGAACATAGGGTGATGCTGCTCTAGAACTTAGACATTACTTTCATCTTTTACGTACATCTCCACGTTGGGTTATAATAGCAGGCTCGATCCTTTCAAAACTATTTTTGATTAGTTGATGTATGTGAAGAATAATGACACAAATTGGATGAATTGAACTACTTCTCATTGATTATTTCCAATCATATATACAAACTAAATAGCTAAGAATGAGGAGATAAACTAGGAGATAATGAGGAGATAAACTAGGAGATAAACTAGGAAAATCAACAACTAATCTATCCGAAAGATCACAACTAATATATCCTCAAAATCAGCCACTAACTAATTACAGGTCATAGAATTCAACACTCCCCTCAAGCTAAACAAAGACATAAATGTTTATGAGGTTTAGCTTTATTGCATAAGGAATGGAATGACAACTTTGGAAGGGCCTTTGTGAGGATATCTGCTACTTGATGCTTAGAAGGAACATAGTGTAGATCAACAATCTTGCATTCAATCTTCTCACTGATGAAGTGACGGTCGACCTCAATGTGTTTTGTACGATCATGATGGGTGGGTTTCACACTATACTCAAGGTCGCTTCATTGTCGAGTGAAGATGAACACAGGTCTTCACTTGAGATGTTGAGGACTGTTGAGGACCCTTTTTAACCAGAGTCCTTCACATATTCCATGAGCCAGAGCTCGATACTCTGCTTCTGCACTGCTCCGTGAAACGACAGATTGTTTCTTGCTCCTCCAAGTGACCAAATTACCCCAGACATATGAACAATATCCAGAGGTTGATCGTCTATCTGTTTGAGATCCAGCATAATCTGAGTCAGTGTAAACATCAACACTTCTACTCTGATTTTTCTTAAAGAACAATCCTTTCCCTGGACTTCCCTTGAGATATCTCAGAATTCTAAAGACTGCTTCCATATGAGATTCCTTGGGACGACTCATGAATCTACTGACTAAACTTACAGAAAACAAATGTCAGTCCGGTATTTGCTAAGTAAATCGCTTTTCCCACAAGCCGTTGATATCTTCCTTTGTCCACATCAGCTTCTTCTTCCTTGGCATCAAGCTTTAAATTAGGCTCCATTGGTGTCTCTGATGGTTTGCTCCTGAGCATTCCAGTCTCTTTTAATAGATCCAGAGTGTACTTTCGTTGAGACACGTAAATTCCTATACGAGATCTCGAGACTTCCATTCCCAAGAAATACTTGAACTTTCCCCGGATCTTTCACTTCAAATTCCTTGGCTAACAATTGTTTCAAACAGATGATCTCTTGTTCATTGTCACCAGTTATTATGATATCATCAACATATACACTCAGGATTGTAATCTTTCCATCAGAGGCATGTTTAGAGAATAAAGTATGATCAGCTTGACTTTGTGCGTACCGACCTTTTTAACACTTCGAGAACCGATGAACCAAGCTCGAGGACTTTGCTTTAATCCATACAATGATTTCTTAAGCTTGCGAGACTTTTCCTTTTGAGTGTAGATTTTCAAAACTGGTGGAATGTCCATGTAAACTTCCTCTCGAGAGATCACCATTTAAGAATGCGTTCTTCACATCAAGCCGATGAAGTGGCGCCCGAGTTTGTCGCTAGTGAGAGTAGAACTCGAATCGTGTTCGCTTGGCACCTGGGCAAACGTCTCCCGATAGTCGATCCCATACGTCCGAGTGTAGCCTCTTGCAACTAATCGAGCCTTTAGTCTCTCTACCGAACCATCTCGCATTGTGCTTCACGGTGAATAGCCATCTACATCTAACTGTTCTTTTTCCAAGTGGTAGAGTGGTGATCTCCCAAGTATTGTTCTTTTCCAATGCCCCGATTTCCTCATAAGTCGCTTTCTTCCACTCGGTGTTGCTAGAGCTTCGAACTGTTCTAGGAATACCGACTTGATCAATGTTAGAAACATAAGCTCGTATTCGGAGGAAAGCTTGCCATAATAGATGAAATCTTTCATCGATATGGTATATGAGTTCTCTCGTTCTTCTCAAGGCAATAGGCATCTCATCAACGGGTATATGATCACAATTCGAGAGGAGTTAGGATCGGACATACCTTGTTCATGGTTTTCATTTGACGGTGGAGTTGAGTGCGGATGATTGTGATCTTGAGGTTGAGTCCGAGAGGAATCTGTTGGATTTGATTGTACAGATGAGATGATCACCGAGATGATCGGGTTGGATATTTGTAGGAAAGTATGTGACACTATTGTTCTCCCCCTCACATAGATACTGATTCTGAGATTCTGACAGCAAATTCTCCCCCTGAATCGAAGAATTAGGATAGAAAGGTTTGTTTTCAAGAAAGGTAACATCCATAGTGTGAAAAAATTTTCGCAGAGACGGGGAATAACATTTATATCCTTTCTTAGTTGGAGAGTATCCTAAAAATATGCATTTTAAAGATCGAGGCTTACTTTGATCATAAAGGTGGACAAACGTTGTACAACCAAACAATTTGAGAGGAATTGTTGAAAGTAGTTTTGTGTGAGGAAAACTGTTAAGCAATAGTTGACATGGAGTTGCAAAATTCAATATTCTTGAAGGCATTCTATTGATGAGATAGGTCAGTTAGTATCGCCTCACCCCAATATCTTGGTTTGGAACATGTGTTGTGAACATGATTGAGCGTGCAACTTCTAGGAGGTGTCTGTTTTTCCTTTCGAAATACCATTCTGTCGAGGTGTTTTGACACATGAGCTAGTGTGCACAATGCCATGGGTTTTGAAATAATCACCTAATATGGAGTTGAAATATTCACTTCCATTATCGAATGAAATATTTGAATATTTGTTTTGAATTGTGTTTGGATCATGACATGAAAGCTGTTTGACAAGGTTGCAAGCTTCGATTTATGTTTCAATAGAAAAACCCATGTGAGCCTAGTGTGATCATCTATGAACAAGAGAAACCATTTTGCATTTGTAATAGTAGAGAATTTTGAAGGACCCCAAATATCACTATGGATCATTGAAAATGGTTGAGATGCTTTATAAGGACTCGACACATAGGAATTTCTAGTATGCTTAGACAATGGACACACATCACAATGTAGAGAATTGATATCTTTATTCTTAAATAATGAAGGAAACAGTTTTGAGAGATACATGAAGTTAGGATGACCAAGTCGATAATGTAACAACATGATTTCTCTATCTGACTTATTGAATTGTGATACCAACAAAGAATTCGAAAGAGATGAATGTTTGAGAAGATACAATCCCGACTTTACTTCAAAGATCGCCAATCATCTTCCCCGAGTCCCCGTCCGAAAAACACACGAATCATCTCGTGAATTGAGTGAGGCATTTCAAATCTCTATTTAGCTTATGCACGAGACAAGTAAATTGCAATCCAACTTGGGAACATATAACACGAATTGAGTTGTAAATCGATGAGATTTTCACTGTTCCAATGCCTACAACCGATGAGATTGATCCATCTCGCTATAATGACCGAGATAGACTTGTCACATGGTGAGTAAGATGTGAACAAACCACGGTTACCAAATCATATGATCGTGGCTCGAATCTACAATCCAAGAGGATGTGTAGTCGGTTCTAGAGTGAGAAATCGAGAGATATTACCTCCTTTTATCATGAGAGCATTGCCATTTGCGGGAGGATTCGAGAAGCTTTGCTTGAGACCGGGCCGATCGACTTTGTAGTAGCTCTAATTGGTCCTTGTGAACAAAGTGGAGCAGAGACTAGATTTCCTCGAGGTTCATGATCGGAAGAGGCTTTTCGTGGTTTCCAATCAATCGGTTTTCCATGGATCTGCGCCAAGAAGTGTCACGAGTGTGCCCTGGTTTGTGGCGGTGATCACGGTATGGTCGTTTTGTCGTTCTTCCTAAGAGTGGAGAATTTAGCGACTTGACTTTCACTGGAGACTGAGAGAGCTGAGCCATCTGAGTTTACACTTGGTGTTGTGGAGTCTCCCAACATGATCTTCCGGCGGCTCTCTTCGTATCTAATCACGGAGAAAGCCTCCCTGATTGAGGGCAATGGCTTGGTGCTAAGAACTCTGCCCCGAGCTTCATCAAGATCCTTGTTGAGTCCAGACAAGAATTTGAAAACCCGCTTAGTCTCTACAATTGATCTCAGAGTTTTCCATCCTCCGGACACTTCCAATTGTGAGTGTCTATAAGATCAATTTTCTCGCAATGTCGGGTCGCAAGCTATAATATTGTGTAACCGAAAGATCACCTTGTTTGAGTTCATGAAGAACACTTTCGGTCTCGAAGATCTCGATGTATTCTCGAACCGGAGAATGTGAGCTTGGCGAGCCTTCCCGATTTCAAAGATTTGTTGCATAGAGCAAAAAATTTTCACCAATGTCAGGAGTCATGGAATTGATGAGCCATGACATCACCATATTATTGTTGGCCTTCCAGGATTTGTAAGCAGGGTCACCTTCCTTTGGAGCGATTCGATTCGAGAGAAGATCATCTTTGCTCTTCCCACGAGATGAACATAAGGACTGATTGAGACCACTGCAGATAGTTTTGGCCATTGAGTTTATGGTTTGTGATTTGTGCAGAGAAGGGATCGGGTATTGAAGAAGAGAAAGGTGTTTGAGCAGATGAAGGTGGTTGTGAGGATGAAGATATTTCGGTGGAGGAAGAAGAGGTGAGTCCATGTATCTGATTTCCATATTTTGTCATTGCTCTGATACCATGAAGAATAATGACACAAATTGGATGAATTGAACTACTTCTCATTGATTATTTCCAATCATATATACAAACTAAATAGCTAAGAATGAGGAGATAAACTAGGAGATAATGAGGAGATAAACTAGGAGATAAACTAGGAAAATCAACAACTAATCTATCCGAAAGATCACAACTAATATATCCTCAAAATCAGCCACTAACTAATTACAGGTCATAGAATTCAACTGTATGAGAACTTTTCTTTACTAAAAAAGAAATCACAACTTGTTTTCGACCTCTTTCTAAAGTAACTCATACAAAATCAATGAGTTATTCATTTACTTTCGTAATTAGCTATGAAACTATCTATGATGTATATATGGGAGCCTTTGGAGGAGGGAATGAAACGTTTACCTCCCACACCATTCGAGCTTACGTTGATTTTATTTCACGTGATTTTTTTTCAATGCGGTATGTAATTGTATATAAAAGTGGGTTGTCTTTATTTTCTCAACTTAGGATTGAATTATCTGATTCCTCACATTAACCAAAGCATCTTCGGTAAGATGGTAAATAAATTACTTATCAAAAAATAAGTTTTGGGGAGATCATGACTCAGTGAGTTCGATCTTAAGTCAAGAAACAAGACCGATTCCCCCACATTAATAAAAATCAACCAATTAGGTGACCTAATGATATAGTATAGTTATTTCGAGTAAAAGGTCATGAGTTCAAATTTTGGAGAAATAATAGTTTATTTCTTATAAAAAAAATCCCCACATTAATAAAGTTACGTCGGGAGGGACCCTATCACAAACGGCCCGCTATGTGCACTTCACAAATTACTATGGGCAAATCACTTTTTTTTTTTTTCCAAAATGCCCTTCTTTATTCTTCTTCCTTCTCACGTTGTGCACCCCCTCACAAACGTCTCCTCCGACCACTGACGACGCAAACTTGCAATTTCGGAGCCTACTATCATCATAAGAGTCGATTTCTTCATCTTCTTCGCTGGAAATCATATTTCTCCACCGTTTTGAATGCATTTTATAAGGTTTGAACAAAAAAATTTTGGTCATTGTTTGTTTGCATTGTTCGGTGGTTATTTACCATAAAAATGGCAGATGGATGTGTAGGAGATACGGGTGTGTAAGATGGAGAGGTATTTCTTGAATTTTCATTCAATTTCTGTATTTTTTTTGTGTTCAAACCAAGGGTTTCGCCTCTGGTTCGGCCTCGCAGGGTCGAATAAATGGTTTTGGCTCATTTTGTCGAGGCCAATTGAAACATGTCTATTCGGTAAGAGGTGACCGAACAAATATTTGTTCAAATCAAGTTATGAATACTACAATGTGGTTCGGTCATCAAAGACCGATTAACATCATTGTACGGTTGAAATGCACTTTCAACCGATCCTGTATCACAGATCAAGCGTCGACCATCAACAACGCACAAATCGACCAAGTTAGTCATCGATTGTGTGTCGACCACCTCGAAGCAAAATGAAGCAAAACCTAGGGTGAGAGAGCGAAGATAAACAGTTGAGAAACATGATTTTCCAGCGAGGAAGATGAAGAAATCGACTCTTATGATGATAGTGAGCTCCGAAATTACAAGTTTGAGTCGCTGATGGTCGGAGGAGACGTTTGTGAGGGGGTGCACAACGTGAGAAGGAAGAAGGAAGAAGTGTATTTTGAAAAAAAAATGATTTGCACATAGTAATCTGTGGGGTACACATAGCCTGGCCGTATCACAAATTGTGGGCACAAATTTTGTTACACATAATATCTCATAAAAAAAAGACAATAATTATGCTCGTTGCGATCTTTAGCTAAAAAAAGAAAAAAAAAATAAAGTAATAAACTGTAAATCAAGCATTTCCAGTGCAATTCTTCTAAAATTATTTTCAGTGCTAAATGTGGATTGCATCTTATATTCTCCCTCTGGTTAAAAATATAATTCCTTTAAGGTAAGGCACAAGAATTAAAAGAGTTTTAATTACGATTGTAATTTGCATATATGTCCTTTGACATTAAATGAAAGAAAGAATTGAAGAATCATAAATGTTTGGATTGCATAAGGGTAAAATAGGAAAAATAATAATAAATACACACTCGAATTAAGAAAATGACTTAAAATTTTGAACAAGGGATTTTTGCTAGAACGACTTATATTATTGACTGGAAGAAGTATATCCTATCATCAAAGTAATGAATGAGATTTGCTAATGTTTTTTTTTTGAAGAAAAATTGAAGTTTCATTAGTCATT
Source organism: Stephania japonica (assembly GCA_039657345.1). NCBI lineage: Eukaryota > Viridiplantae > Streptophyta > Magnoliopsida > Ranunculales > Menispermaceae > Stephania > Stephania japonica. Next base: position 5,869,255 of record CM077559.1, on the reverse strand, counting down.
AATGGCTCGGTATAAGACTAGACATAGAATAAAAAAAGTACATTGATTCACTAATCCTATTTGTTCAAAAGAACTACCATTACTTTGGTTATGAATGCGATTGTGAAATTGAAACAGTTTAAGAATCAGGGACTGTTCTCTATAATATTGAAACATATCACAATACACATGTAACGACCCAAATTTTATTAAGGTCGTTATTCGCATATTTTTAGACGTGGATGCTTACTTAGGTCCACGGAGACGCCACGGACTAGCAATAATACACCTGGTTAGGCAAAAAGTATTATTTTTGACTGATTGTTTGATTAACTTTGATGTTAATGACTAGGCTATGACTCATTACATCACAGGTATGGTTTAATATTAACTAGATCGGGTGAGATTACGTGTCAGGTATTTGCCTAAAAATACGTGCAGACGCCGAAACCAAACGAGTGAGCGAGCGACGGGAACACTAGGCCGGGGAATACGTTTACTTCGATAAAAATAGAATAAATTTGACAAAAATAGTAAATTGGTGGGCGCCTAGTGACACGCGGGGTCGTGGTCGACACGCGTGGGTGGTAGTGTAGTGTGCACGCCCGAGTACGCTCGTTGGCGCGCACGATGAAATTGTGAGCGCGAAAATATAGGCGAATATATATATTTATATATATGTATATATATGTAATTTAATGTGACGACCCTTCCCCGACCTAGGGTCGGGTTGCCCGGCCCAGACCGCCACTTGGACTCGATACCTGAACCAGGCCCAAATAACGGTCTGGAACGCCTCTCAAATAAACCTGCGGAATAAATATAAAGAGATATCTTAAAGCCAAAATATTTAAGTTCATAGAATATTAATAAAACTATACATGGGTTCATGCTCATTTAAATTAAACAAGTTTATTAAATCTCCTAAGGGGATCAACTAAAGGTAACTAGGATTCAAGCTACTCAAAGATCTATTTTTAATTTTAACCCTAAGTTGAGTAGTTTCAAAATTAAATATACATAATATATATTAACAAAGTCTCACATCAAGAGGAGACTTCCAGCTCGTCTCTCCCTTGCCTCAACCTACCTACGCATTCTAGTAGATACCTGAGATGTAAGTGGGGTGAGCTAAAAGAACCAACGGAGCTCAGTAATGCGGAAAACCCGCTCAACTATCAAATATGCAAGTAATACCTAATAGCATGCAAAGTCTAGCATGTATTTGAAAACAAACAAGGATTCATTAAATAATAACATGGTAGCAGGATTTCATAAGAAATAGACTTATAATGAATCATCAAGTATAATCATAGACATAAGGTTTGTAAGCCACAAATAAATAGGATTTCATCATTTCATAACAAATATGACGTATTCTTAAACCATCAAATTATAACAACAATAATCATGCATAGCATTAAGAGATTGACAAATCATTTCATAATTTCAAACTTTCATACAAATGAGGGGGTTTCGCAAGATTATGTACTATAAAATATAACAATACGATAAGTCGATGTTCCATTCAATGCATACTAGGTATTGGCAAGAATTCGGTGATCGATTCTCCTACTCTCGAGGTGATGGCAACAACTAACTAGCACACAAGCCTTATGTGCCCTCTCGTTTGTCCCATCAAATCAACAATAGGTTTGTCCAAGCCATCACCGATGCACATCCCTATGTCTCAAGAGTACAAGAGAAGGAATTCCAACTCATGTCCCTACGTGACATACTTATGAATTCAATTAGTCAAGTAAAACCCTCGGTGGTAAACTCCACAACATCCTGAGGTGTTAACGACCCTCGATGGTACCACAACATTCTGAGGTATTCATATAGATTTACTTGCTAATAAGACCCTCGGTGGAACTCCACACATTCTGGGGCCATGAATAACAGTGAATTCACATTCCATAGATACGTAGGTTCGAGCCAATACCACGACGCAACCCATAAATCCCAAGTCTTTAATTCAAATTATGAATCCTAAGCATAACTAATAATCATGTCATATTTGATAATCGAGTAAGTTCCCCACTTACCTAGACACGCCATGATGCCTACACGGACTCCTCGCACATTTGGGGTCCCACGTAAATCGTCTCGCGAATCTAAACAAATCATACAACATTACATAAGTAGTTACTTGATTTAAAGTTAAGTATTTTTCCATTTATTTGTCTTTAGAGACCCACTAGTGCAGGTCCCACGGGTTTCATATCATTCGGAACCTTCATCGAAATTCTCCCCGTAGTGTGTCGAGGGGTGGGACCACTGTCAAGTCCCCTAGGTTGAGCGCATGCGTTTCCGATGAAGCCGTGGAGGGGCTGGGACATTTCAGCCCCTTAAATCACAGTGCAGGGCCAAACTGGTCCTTGGTTGAGTCCAGGGGCCGTTTGGCCCCTGGTCAACTGGTCTAAGGGTCAGTTAACCCTGGTCAACTGGTCCAAGGTCAACTGACCATTGACCAGTCAACCTGGTAGGGGGGAAGTTGTCTTCCCCCCATTGAAGTCGTGGAGGGGAGATTGTGCTCCTCTCCCCGACCCCGACCACCGTTCCCCTCCGTCGCTTCAACGCGTTGGAGGGGGCCTACGGCGGCTGGCCAGAGGGTCGCTGCCTCTCTGGCCGGCCGCCTTAGAGGAAAGTGGGAGCGGAGGGGTGGAGGGAACCACCCCTCTTCTTAACCGTGACCGTGATGGAGGAGGACGTCCTTAGTCTTCCTCGAAGCCGCGCCGCTGCCGCTGCGGAAACCGCCGCCTCTGCCACCACCGCCACCGCTGCCTCTCGACTGAGCCTCGTTGACGATGATGTACGACCATCGAGATCCTGGCCGTTCATGCTTTCGATGGCGTCCCTCATACGCTGCCGCTGCCGGTCTCTCTTTCCATGCTGCTCTCACTCCAGCCATCCCTACTCTCTTTCTCTCTCTCTCTCTTTCTTGTGTTTTTTTTAACAAATTAGGGTTTTAACCCCATTATATTTGGTTAAGGAAAATTTAGGGTTTAAAACCTATTTATTTGGGTCCATTGGTCCCACTAACTTATAACACTCCAAACTTAACACACTTTGTACACAACCCTAGTCTTGAACCTCACTTAATTATTCTTCAATAAATTTGTGACTTGAGTTATTCGTTGTTGTGCACGCATTATCAAGTTGAGTCTCGCCAAATTGTGATAACATATAATACGCATGATAGTACACCAAACACAAATAAAATATTAAATTACCAAAATGCCATCGAGTCGGGTCAAGTAGAATTCGGGTCGTTACATTTAAAATATATATATATATATATATAAATATATTAAAATCAGAAAATAAATAATTAATTGTGAAATGACCAAAAAGGTTATGTGATTGTGAAGGACGAGGATAAAAATGTAGGGGTATTTTGGTCATTTCACTTCTAAATTGTTGATAACCACCACCGTCACCACCATTTTTCTCACCTTAATCGATCGAGAGAGAGAGAAGAGGGAAGAGAGATCAAGGTCGAGAGCCCGACGAAGCGGCGTTGACGGCGTTGGCAAAGGTGAGGATTGGTTATCGTTGTTGTTGATGGTGTTGATGGTGGCATCGTCGTTGTTGTTGTTGGTGTGTCGGTGGTGTTGTAGTGGTGGTGGTGGTGATGGATTGGGGAGCTCGGACGAACTGTAAGAGCAATTCGTCCGAGGAAGGAGACGACACCCATGTCGTCTCCCTTCCCTCCCAATCCATTAAACGAAAAAAAAAAAATCTCTCCATCGAACCAGGGAGTTCCCTGGTTCGATGGAGAAGAAGGGGGGCACACGTGTGCACCCCCTCTCCATGGGCTCGGGTCGGGCCGACCCAGCCCTGACCCAAACGGGTCAGGCCGGCCCAACCAGGAAAAAAAACAGAAAAATAGTTTTAAATTAAATAAAATCTGAAAAATATGGGAAAAATTCTTGAAAAAATGGGAAAAATTTAGAAAATTATATTTTGACTAAATAAATAGAAATTAATGAATTTCTATAAAAAAAAATGAAATATTCGAGATGTTAGTAAGACGTTGTGTCGGTGTTTTTACCTCGTAAAGCGTGAAATTGGTAAAAAGTATGGAAAAATGTAGAAAACTCAGAATAAATTGAGAAAATATGAGAAATTTGAAAAAGGGTTGAAAAGTGAATTTCGAGACTTTTCGGGGGTTGGCACCCCGGCGTAACTCGAAAAAGTGCTACAACTAAAAATTGGAATAAAATTCTAATTTTTATTGTCACGATATAAAATCAATTAGTTTGATACTAAATCATATAAAATGACTTATTCGAACACCAAGGACTTAGGAGACGATAGTCGAGTGTCGGGTGCGCATCTCGAGGCGAGAGTGGGATCAGACCGAGACAAATATCGAGTAATTGGAGTGCGATTGAGGTACGTAAAACCCTTAAAAAACATACTCGAGTGTTTATTTATTTGATTTCATTTGATTCCAGTTATTATTGTTTATCGTTGTTTACTCTATTTCCATGTTCATACTCATGTTGCACAGTTGGTTTTGCCATTCACTGCTGGATCTTCTGGTTTATTCTGTGATGTGTGGGTGGACTTGGGTAAGCTAGACAGTAGAGACAGAATAAGGATTCGGATAGGTGAGGGGGTTGGAGAAGCCACCGGGGGAATGCTGATGTCGGGATTAGGGTTCAGTCTTGTTATACAGCACACATCCATTATTGGTGTTTATCGGTGTTATGTATGCATGCGTCTTAATTACAGTTGACTGTTTTACTGCGCATGTTTATTTAACAGTTTATTGGCTTCCATTATTACAAATGCTGGTTTGTGTACTTCTGGGTTTTACTCATTGGACTCGTCATCTACCTCTTGTGATGATTGAGTGCAGGATCTACAACGAGCAAGGGCAAGGAGACTCTCGCAGACTACCTGTGACCTTGTCACCGACGGAGTTTGTCTTGTATGTTTTTATTTTGCTATATTGACTTATTTTTGGGTTTATGAGGACTGTTTGAGATACCAGTACATGTATGTATCACACTTTGTTATGTTATATACAGTGTACTTTACCGGGTTTTCCACATAGGATTAATGCTGTAACGGCCCGAATTTAATTCGCCGTTATTTGTGACGTATTGTAGACGTGGCGGACAGCTCAAACACCCGTGGGACCCACAGTTAGGCTAGAGCGCGCCTGGAGTTAGGTAAATAGTTATTTCGTGTGTTGTTTTGTTTAATTTGCGATGTTTATGTTAAAATAGGTTAAACGACATCGCGATGTGTGTAATTATATTTTAATTGATGTGTGAGATTGTGTGTTAAGTATTCGCCTCGATATGCATGTCGACGCGGGTATCGAATAGACAAAAAATGAAATATTAGGTTGGGAAAAATATTACACACATTAAATGAATTAAATGTGATAAAATAGTAAATTGGTGGGCGTCTAGGGACACGCGTTGAGCGAGGCTCCCTCCGTGCCATTCTTGTGTGTATGTCCACTATACCATAACACATGCTACCAGATCGAACTTGAGCTAAGTGTCACGTCGTAGCATGTGTCGATGCGTCGTGGGTGTAATGTCGGCCATCGAGCGGATCCAGATGCTTGCCCTGCTGGAGTTTGACTCGTCGGCAGCATTCTGTGGAAGAGTCCGAAGTATGGTGTAGTCTGACCCTAGGAGCTAGGAACACACTTTGCACTTTTCCTATTATTTATTCATGCGATGAGCACAGTTGTCTGTATTTATTTCCGCATGTTTATTTAATAGCTTTATTTAAATTCCAGTATTTACTTTTAGAAATGCTCACTTAATTTCCTTGGGAATACTCACTCTGAACTCGTCATCTGCCTTTTGTGATGGCTTGAGTGCAGATCTTAGTACGAGCAGGGGCAAAAGCAAGCTGCCAGAGTACTGTTGAACAGAGATAGCCTGACTCGTACGTTTGTATTATACTTACTTTATTTTATTATGGGTTTGGGGTTTTGGAGAAACTTTATGTATATAGATCCTTTTGGTGATTTAGAGGTATCTATGGTTATATATGGGTTTTTCACATTAGGTTTATGGTTTAGGTTACACATTTATAGTATCACTATCCGAGTAATGCGTTAGAAAGGTTTCCGCTGTGTGAATTTGAGAATTTTATAATGATTTAACATATAATTTGACTTCGATACAACTTAATCAATAAATGGATAATTAATAAGGTTTAAAAAGATAAAATGGAGGATGTAATCCAATGTAGAGCACAGCTGTCGCTGATAAGATAGATTATGGGTCCGCATTGGCCCTTGTGGTGGTCTATTTGGAAAATAGGCCGTTACAAATGCTCTATAATTTGAGGAAATTACATAATTTATAAGTTTTCCGCTGATTACAAGTATTAAAATATTTATTACTGATTAACTCAGGCTGAATTAATTAATAATGATGATTAGTTGGGCGTGGGACACAACTGGCAGCTACGTGGCCAATTGTAGGCCCGCGTGGCCTCCCATGGTGGATCAATGTGAATTTTGGGCTGCTACAATACAAACACCAATTAGAACTACATAACAAATAACAAAACTTCCCAACAAGGAGAAGAAAACCTAAAACTTCCCGACAAGAAGAAGACAAAATCAAGACTTCCAACAAAGGGAAGACAAACTGTTAAAAAATAAAACTAAAATAAGGACCAACCTAATAGCCGCACAGATCAAAAAACAAGTGTTGAGAAAGATGTGCTGCAACAAATTGATCTAATCTTCTCATATCTTCTCAGATCTGCACTTTATTGAACACATAAAGTACAGAAAGATAAATATTGAAACCACCGTCGATCAAAAGAGAAGATTGGCGGTGGTTCAAGATCTTGAATCAAGAGAGAAAACTCAAAAAAGTAATTTTATGGTTATGGCTAGTCAAGATTTGCTAATGTTGGGAAGTTAATGTTTGGCAATATTGTCTACCAATAACAACGCGCTATGTGAACAAAAAATTAAAAGTAGAGAGGGAAAAGTGTAAAGTGCATCTATTTTGCCCACGTGACACGTTGTTAGTTCTAGTCATTACCAATATTAGCTTCCAAACATTAATAAATCCCCTTCTCAAATTAATATGGAGATGTTGTCTACCCTACTTGAGTACATGACATTAATGATGAAGATGTATGGGCCAAAATTATAGTCTCATATCGATTAAATGAAATTTCATAATGAAGTACAAAGTGACGATCTCAAAGCCTTTTGAGTTAAACCACCATACCAATGAGTTGAAGATGGTTATGATGTCACCTTCCCATTCAACAACTTCAATATTTGTATCGAAGATTCTTTTTGTTGCAATATCTATTCTATCTCAAGTGGCAAATTATATATTCTTCCAAAATCTGGTGTTGGGTTGCTCTGAATGTCAATAAATTCTATAAGAATCTATTGTTTCATTTACATAGCTCATGTTTTTAGGAGTGAGGTATTTGGGGTTTGTGTACGCAGTCTTTATATTTCATGTTATTTTTTTTGTGATTTACTTATTTGTACACATTTACCTATTTATATAATCGGAGTTTCGCCTCATTCTCATAAAAATAAATAAATTCTATAAGAATCTCAACAATTCAAGAATCATGCCTGATTTAAAATATCAAATTGATATAACCTTGAAAAGAAAAGAACCAGTTTGGTACAGTTCGTATGTGCCTGAAAGGACCTCCTACTTATCCGCAAGAGAAAATTTGTGTGTGGGGGGAGATCAAAGGGAACGGAAAGAGAGCGACTGACGAAGCCAATTGGACGGCGATCGTACAACAAAAGCACTTCAGCGAAGTTTCTAGGAAGTTTCTTTGTTCGACCCTTCTAGTGAGAACTACAACTTATTAGCTTAACTTTGATGCATAAATGGATATGATGTCACATGAAAAAGCATAAATGGATTAAACAATAAAAGTTGGACAGTGACACTTGCCTTCTATTGTTGGTCCCTGATACATTTACATATCTAAAATGTCTTATTTTATATGTTTTCTTTTTGCATTTAATTATGCAATGGTAATTCCCTCGTATTCGTATCTTATTGATTTTGTATATAATAATAGGGTCGGGGCATTGCGAACACGTGAAACACGTGGTGACTCTTGGGAAAAAAAAAAAAAGACATCGTGATTGTGCGCGTTTTATGTACTTAGTTTTGAATATGTGCTTGTGTGAGCTCGCGGAAAGTCAGTTTTTACATTTTTTTTAAAAAAATTATTTAAAAAATGTAAATAAGTTTTTTTTTTTTAAAAAGATGAATATAGCAACATGGCCTTGATCTCAAATTAATAGTGTGATCGACTACATGGATCAAACTTTTTCATTAGTAGAAAGATGAATGATATATATTTATTAACTCTAAAATGAGAAGTGCAAGATAGAGTAAATTTGACGAGGTTAAAAAAATTTCTTCAAATGTTTTCTTTATATTGGACAAAACATTTAATCTTTCAATTTTTTTTGGTAGGAAATCTTTCCTTTTTTATTTAGTGACTTAGTGATATTACATGTTCAAGCAGGTTAAATACATATTATTTTTATATACACTTTACCACGCTTGCATATCCAATTTCTCCTCACCTATAAAATTATCGATATAATGAAAATGTTTTGTCAGTTGATACATACACAAGTACAACACTTTTGTCTATAAAACTATGTAAAACCCTTGAGAGTGAAACCATATGCACAATTAATGTGGCAAATGAAGTCCTTCATTGCCCATTACTAAACGTATTTAATTGAAAGTTATTTGTAAAAGAAGACTTTAGGAAGTTTTTTTCTTTCTTTTTGGATGTCGAGGAAGTTTTTATGTATACATTATCGATGTTGCATAAACTCGACCAAACTCTTTCTGAGCATTGCAGCTATGCACAAACTTGGAGAAATATGTTTTTTTATCATTTACTGCAACTCTTGTGAATCGACTAAAGCTTTCCATTTTTTATGGCCATGTCTCTAACTTGTCATTAAAATACAACCAAAGAGCCTTAGAATCATGTACACTCTTATCTCACAGAATTTGATAATTGATATACAAATGATATCTTCCACTACAATTTAGCATTCATTCTCTTTCATTTTTACAATTCTTTTGGTGTTCAATAGACACCAAGATCGGTCACTTTAGAGCACCACCACACAATTATCTACCTTACAAACCCAATGACAACCATAAAAGGTGACGTATTTCGATGTGATCGGAGAATGAAATTATATGCTATAATTTTTGAAGCTTCAAGTCAAAATTTTGTGTAACCAATAAATCTAAGAAACTAACATGCGAATAAGAACTAATAGGTTCATTAAAAAATATTTGAATACAACTTAACAAAGAGGAAAAATAACAATAGAAAACATTTAAAAATTAAAAACAGGCAAATACTGAAATCTAAAGTTAACAGTGACACGAGAGTATGATATATAAAAACAAAAGAAGTTTCTGAAAAGAAAAAAAAAAGCAAACGAAGTAAGAACGAAATTGCAAAAAAAAAAAAATAGGCAAGAATCATATGTATACCCAACTAAGACACAGTTAAGCATTCATTCCTTCAGTTTGCAAACATTTTTTTTCACACAATAAAGAATGGATAATGTCTCCCATGCCAAATCAAAATCACTTTATGCAACAATAAAACTCCATTGAACTTTAACTAAAATGCTCATGACAATTTGGGTACTTATCCTCTCAGGTTGAAAATGCAAAAATTAAAATTTTGTCTACATTGGTAATTCCTAAAATACCCAAACTAAAATTTATATATGATAAGAAAATTAATAGCATCGATGGAGAACCAAAACTTTCAGCTAAGATTCAGTAAAAGAGTCAAAATATAAAATAAACCCAAATGAAAGCATCAAATTCTATCATTTAATGCCGAATTAAATATACGACTAAAACATTCTACGTAATATTTATTTATTAGAATTACAACTATTCACTCTCTTTTGTTGTAGCATGTGGACAACATAGCAATACGCCAATAACTGGTAGTGAATCAACAAAGACTCGTTCAACCACAGGAATACATTGCCAACACATAAATGGAACTTGACAAATGTTTAACATGGAACTTGTAAGAAACTTAAATCGCATGCAATTTCTTCTCTCTTCATTAGACATACAATTAAACTAATAAATCTTGTCGAATTGCTACTAAAGTCGACCATCTCTGAACCTGTGGACATCAGCTGTCAAATTTATATTCAGAAAACATGCAATGATGGTAACTAAATTTAATATAAATTTTTTACTATTAGAAAAATATTATGGTCAATAACTTTAAAATTTTAGGGATATTAGTCAATCTGATTATGAACTTTCAAGTTTAATATAGATTCTTTCAAGTTTGAATTTACGATGGTTTAATGATGAAAACAATAAAAAAAAACCTCATAGATTAATATATGAAATAAATTAGTCCATGTTCACATATTTGACAAATTAATCTACTTTTCATTGCCAATAGACATGTTCATGGGTCGGGCCCAACTGGGCCTAGGCCTAAATACCTTGGCCCAAGCCCAGCCCAGCACCTATGTTTGTGCCCATATCTTGGCCCAAGCCCGACCCCTGCAAAAAATACAAAACCCAAGATCGGCCCATCAAATCCACATATTTTTTTATTAATAAAAAAAATTATATATTTTTTTAAAATGAGTATTTTTAAAAATCTTTCTTCCATAAAATTAAAATAAAGTGTAATATTTTGTAGATTTTTTTATATATTTATATTAACATACAAATAAAATACAAAAGATGGTTGTAACATGTTGGTAAAGAACATTCATCAATGTAGAGGGTCTTTAGTTCAAATCTTGTCTCCAACATATTTTTTTTGAAAATATAGACATTAATATTGTGGTGAGCCTAGACGGGCTCGGGTCTAAGCGAACTTGGGCCTAAGAAAACTTATCCAAGCACTACCCATTGGTCACGCACTTGGGCGGGTTAGCAGGTTCTCAAGCCCGTGAATAGGTCTAATTACCAATATTGATATAACAAGAAAGTCTCAATCTCGAATTATTTGGGAACTAAATTTCTATAATTGCAATGAAGAGATGAAATTTATTTACATAATCAGAACTTCTGCATTTTAATTTATTTTCAATTACATGAAACCAAAAGGAAAAGAAAAATCTACCATTTTAATGCAACTAAAATACCCTACCCAATATTAATTCGATTATAGTAAGAAAATAGAAATTTATGTTAATATTAAAACTCTAGTGTGGATTGATTGATCTTCAAAATATGGTTAGATACGTAAACATTAAAAAAAATTAGAAACAGGAAACATCCAAAGTACCTGGCTACCATTGAAATCACTTACAAATCCTAGAGCAAAACTGATAGCAAGTCTAAGGAAATAAATCCTTACAAACATGTGACACAAATGCATTTTCTAGTTGAAGTTATGAATAATTCAAACCTCAATACCCTAAAAGTGAAAACTTTAAAACTTTAGCTAGAGATCTAGAGTTCATCAAATTGAGATATATCGGAACTGCAACAATAGTTCATTAATGCAAGAATTTAACTCATTTCATAAAAAAAAACCACCAATATGTTAGAGCGTTGTGCGCAAGGAACACCAACTGAAGCAATAAGGTGCATTCCTATCCCATGTAGCCAAGCCCCTGTACTTCAGACAATACACTTAGATGCTAATAGTACACCATAATTTTCAATTACCAAATCGAACAATCATTGCATTTGTAATTCATCAAATAACTACAATTCAAGCAATATAAACAACTATAATGCTAGTTTTGCAATAGAATCTCATCAATTTGAGACCAAATGTTAATCTAAAAGTACCAAACAAATAGAGTGTGTACTCAGTTTTAGAGGTAGAAGCAAGAATCAACTTATAAGTTACAACAATACCCTGCAAATGGAGGCAATAAAGCATATGAATGAATATGGAAGTCATTTTATGAAATTTATTGTTCGGGAGCAGTAAGATCAATTCATTCTCTAGCTAAGACTACTCCTCTATTTAAACAAATGAAAAAAAAAAACAAATTTCATAAAATAAATAATGTACCAAGGTAAACACTAAAATAAAATAAATAACAGTTATTAACCTACTTCATTGAGTAAAACAAAAGAAACCCCAAATAATAATGATAAACGTATGATACTGTGATTTGGGCTTGATCTGTGATACAAAAAAATATAACAAAAAAAAACATGTAAAAAGAAAGGATAATATCAATCACTTACCAATCAAGGTGGATGCCAAAACCAAAGTCAGGTTACTTTGATTTTTCCATCAACTTCTCATATTCAAAGTCAACATCATAAGTTTTTGCTCGATGGGAGAAGATCAACACTTACTAATTAGAGGCCCATAGTGCAGTACCCATGTGTCTCAAGGAATTTACTGTTGAATAAGGTAAAAAGTTGTTTTACGAGCAATCTACATAAACTAAACGTCATTAAAGAAAACAACTAAAAATAACAATTCCACTCAAACTAAAGCCTATAGGTTCACCAAATATTTCGAACGTAATTTTCCCTGCTAACATCATTAAAAATAATAATGGCAATAATCAATTTGATCAGTCGAAGGTGTTCCCATACATTTTCAAGTCCCATTTTTATTCAACGGAAAAGAAGCTCTCTTAATCTACACAGAGAGCCAACTATGTATAAGTTTATTTAATGCAACAATATTTTTAAATATTAGGTACTAACATAGATACCACAAAATGCTATCAGAGTTCTTCAAAATGCTGAAATAGACCATTCATTTACCCCCATGAAAATCGAGTACATTACAAGGGAGAAAAATATTATACCCTATTAGCCAAATACAATACCTAGGTTTCTTTTATTAAGAAAAAAGCCATTAAAAATAAGATGCATATATGTGAGTTCAGAAAAAAAACATCAAATATAGAGCTAACATATTGTAAGATGCTAATAATGCAACATTGACGATGCCTAATTCCAGCTAAGAGAGCAAAGTACTACTCTAAAAAAAAAATTTGATTAGATTTTTCACATAGATTTTTTGACGAAAGAAAGGCTTTTGTTATTTATTAAATTGATGTGACGTACATCGGATAATAATAATTCATGAATACAGACAGGAGTCGTGTCTCAAATAGGTGATGATATCTCACCTTTCAAGAGTAAGCATTCACATATTTCATATAATACCTAGAAAGTAAGATAAATAAATGTAAACACAAGTTTTCAAACAAATAAAAAAATAAACAAATGCATACACAAAGCAAGATTCTCTACTCTTTTTGAGGGAATTTAACCATTTAAACCTTTGTATGAAAGTTCAACAAAAAAACTCAACAGTTAATTAACATTTCGTACAATAAAGAGAATTAAAGAGAGTTGTTTCCTACCAAAAAAAAAAAGAAAAAAAAGAGAGTTTTTTTATTGAAACAAATTCGAAACATTGACTACATAACATTAAAAAAGAGGGAGTGTTTACTCTCTATCACAAACACAAATTACAGTAGGGTTTTCCCTAGATTAGAGTTGATGTTACCTCTGATTTGTTGGAAGAGAAATAGTCTCTAGAAAGGAAGAAAGGCATGCGACATAATATTTATAAGAATATATAAAGGTAATTCACTAAACTTGCTAAATTAGAAGCAAGAGACAAGAAAAACGTGATCCATAAAGAAATTCAAATTGCAATAAATTACAACATACCATCATGTATGACAAATTAATGACGATAATATCGAATCCGAAATAGAAATCATAAATCAGGACACAAAAGCATGCAACGTTGTACCTTATATAGAGGGGTTTGTGATAGGAGGGGAAGATGAGAGGCGAGAGGGCACTGAAGAAGAAGTAGACGTTGTTGAAGAGCACGATAAAATTAGTTGAATCGAGCGCAGAACAAACAACACAAGCATTGAATCTGTAGATCAATCGATAGCCCAACTGATCAATCTCTCGCAAATTCAAATCAAAGCTAAAAACCCACCTTTGCTGATGCACCTAATTGATTTCCCTTTTGAATCTCGATTCAGTTTTTGTGACAAACAGATTAGAAGGTGGAGGAAGAGAGAAGAAAGAATGTTGTGGGAGATACAGAGAGACGCAAGAAAAGTGAATGAGAAGGGGAAGAGCCGTGAGATGGGAGATGTCAGTTATTATTTTGTTTTTATTTTATTATAAGGATTTTTTAACCAAAGAAAAGAAGATTAATTTGGAACGTTGAAATCAATATTTTAAGCAACTTTTTATAGGGTTTAAGGATACTTTGGTCGGCATGGTTTTTTACAGGCCATCGCTTTGAATTCCTAATCTTATCATACTAAATATTTTAACGAGAATGAAGAGGTCATATGAGTTTGGTCGAGAAAAGGTCATCTATATAAGCAATAAAACATGTTTTTTTTTTAATTTGGAAAATGATTTGGTGACATGAATTTGATACCTTATATACAGTTATTACAGTCATTGAATTGTCAAATATATAGGTGCTAAGTACTTATCCTTTCCTATCAAAAGGGATGTGTTTGATTTCCCTCACATTTTATAAAATTTATAAAATTTTATAAATCTAAGAATAACACAATTAGATACATTATATTTCACAAGCAAAGATACACTATATATAAAATATTTTTAAGGCAAATGAAAATTGTAAAAATACTTATATTAATTGACATATAATTATTGTTAATTTTGAAAAATCACATATTAACATACCATAATATATTACTTTGGTAAAACTTAATCAATATATAATTGACATATCATAACATATAGTTAATTTTGAAAAATCATATGTAGTGGTTTATTAAATAATATATAAACTTAATAATCCAATGACCAACGTATCTTTATATCCTAAATTTACTTAAGAAATATTTTTATGTATTAATTATGCATTTAATATATTTTGACAATGTAATTATAAACAACAGTTTTTAAGTTGTACTTTGTAAATTATGTTTCAGTTTTAATAACATTTTTTTCGGATGCTTTCCACCCCTTCCTTGTTGTCCATTTCAAGGACAACATGTCTTGACCCATTCTCCCACACTAGAGCAAGTCTCGTAAGAGCTCCCCATAATTCGATTTCAAGCACAGGGTAGCCCAAGTTTTACCTCGTATAACCACCAGGAAAAACTGCACTCCCCTTTGCTCCATTTTTGGTCGATAGGTGGAGTCCACTTAAGCTCTGCAAGATACAACTCATTCGGATAGATAAGAACATGCAGGATTAGATAAAAGAAAGACAAAAAAAGAGCAACATGCTCATAGTTAGATCTGTTCATGGGTTGAACTTAAGCCGGACTTGACCTAAGAACCTTAGCCCAAGCTCAACTCACTATATATATGTGGGCCCATACATAGGCTCAAACCCTGCCTATGTCAAGAATGCAAAGCTTAAACGAAACCCATATATAAATATTTAAAATATTAAAAAGTATAAAAATCAATTATTTATACAATTAATAAATTTTTTATGGACTTTTTCGATAACTTTTCCATTTTTATGTATATATTATATATTCATTTGTTATGCATAAAAAGAAAAGTGGCTCAAATGGTAAACATCACCTAATGTAACTATAACGACCCTAAAATCTAACTCGTGCCACGTGTCAATTTAGGTTGGGCCCACTTGTTGTGATACAGTTGTCCAATTCTCGGTCGTCAACGCCGAGGTATGTTATTTTTGTTCGGTGTTTTGTATTATATTTTATTACCCGAATGTAAATTTCAATATCCAAAACGTGTGAGGATGTTTGAGTGTGAGCGTTGGTATTGGGAAATGGGTTCGGCTTGAGGAAAACGTGAACCATAGGTTTTGGGCGAACAATTGTCAGGTAATTGGCGGTCTGGGGGATTAATTGAATTAAAAACACTAACAAAATGAAAAATAAATAATAAATAAAACTTGTATACCGTGTCCGGTACGTTTGTACGTCCAGGAGCACACGACGAACGAGCCGTAGTGCGGAACGAGTTCGGAAATGCAAAGTTTGTGCGGGAATAAGTTGTGAATGGGAGTGTAACGACCCGAAAAACTCATATTATTTTTGTGTGATGACGTGAACTATTGATGTATACTCGAGTCTGTATGACAGGACGGTGATGTCGAGTTGCGAGTGGAGTTCGCCTAGGAAAAACGTGATGAACGGGTATCAGCGAACGAAATACGGGTACACGGGTCCAGGAAATGATTTCGTGGACGACCAAAAAATAAAATATAATAATAAATCAATTAGAGAATATGTTTGGGGTCGTTAGAAATTCTATTCGTGCGTGACGGTACGAGTTGTGGTGCATGCCGAATGCAGAAACACTTGAGGATTGTTCAATTTTAGTTAAATTGGATAGGGACAAGAAGAGAGTCACACGAGTGTGTTCCATAGTGGTTGTTGGCTGGTGTGATTATGGACATTCAGATGTGACTCGAGATGCGGAAGTGGGCCAAGATGGGGACTCACCTATAAATAGGTGAGTCAACCCTCTCTTCCTCTCATTTCTCTCATTTGTTCTCTTTTCTTTCTCTCTCTTTACGTGAAGAACGAAAATAAGAGGAAGGTTTCGGTGGTTCCGAGCCCGGATAGATGACAGATTGACCAACTACGCGATTTAAGGTGAGATTCTGACTCCCTACGGGTTACACTACGTTTTGACACATATTTCATGGGCTTTCGTCACGATGTTTTCGCACCCCGAGTTGGGATTTCAGTTTTTATCGAGTTTTCAACGTGGTTTTGTTGGGCTTGCAATAGCCGGGAAAGGTTTTTACAACGTGGAGATGACGATTTGGAAGTGTTGTAAGTTTTGAGGATTTTTTTATATTTGGGAATTTTTGTATGATTTTTTGAAATCGACGTTGGCGAGGTTCTGACACGAGCTGAGAAAGGTTTGATGTTGTAATGGAAGTCACGATGTGGCTGGGATAGACTCGAAGCACGGCGACGCAAGTCGGGGGTGCGAAAAATTGCCGACTGGGGCGTCTAGTCAAGATGCCACGAGCAACGTCGTGGGCATGTACTACCCACGGCGCCACCTACGGAGTGTGGGGCAGTGAGCCCCATTTTCATGCCGTGGGGACGCCGTCAAGAGTAAAAACCCACGACGTCCTGGCGGCGTGACACTGTTTATAGGGTGGTTTTTGTAAAATTTTGGGGATCTCTCGGGGACTCAAATGGGTTCGAATACGACCCAATACCTCGAAAATCAACTCAATTACAATACTAAAATAATTATGAAAAATTGGGTAAAATGTGAAAATTAATAGAAAATTACAATTAAAGGGAAATAAAATTCTAACATGACCAAATTGGACCAGCAATGATCACCAGGTGTTTAGTGGATTGGCGACGAGCGTGCGAGGTCGTTTTGGTGGCGCATGAAAGCCGCAAGCGCAGAGTGTTATGCGGAGGTTGCGTAGTACTGTGAGTAAAATCAGTAGGAGTATTTATATTATTTCATTTGTGCATTTAAATTGGGCTGTTATATTTCTTGGTGAAATATGTTTTCTTGAAACCCATATGTGATTTATATTCCGTGGTGGATTATTTGGCGTTGTTTCTTGTGGATTTCCGAATGAGTGGTCCAAAAGCAAGTGAGTCATGGTTACTATTTATCTGCGATATGAGCCTTTATCTGGACGCTGTTGATATTTCTCAATTAAGTGTACATTGGGGGTTCTTATCCGAGTTTGTGGATATCTCATAGTCGCGTGGAGTAGGGCTTTTTGGGTGTTGACCACGTCCCAGTTTCTCCGAGTCTTGTATGGTATCCCTTGACTCAACAACCTTTTGGTCGAGACTACTTGCATTTTCTGTTGTTTTCTAGGACACTTAATTATCGTTGATTTCTCAATGATTTATTAACATGCGATTTAGTATTATCTTTGTGATATTCTTGCATGATATTAGTTTAGCCATTTATTTGACATTTGAAATTTTATTTAAACTCCACTTTGTTGTTACTGTTATTTTCTGTACTTACTGTCATTTTTATGATGGTGAGTACAGCAAGGTCGATATGAGAAAAAGACCGGAAATAGGCGATTGAAGTTGAGGGCTGCTAGGTGACCTCTTCTTGCCTACAATGTAAGTTTCTTGTATTATATGTTTATGTTTTTGATACATTGGGATATGGGTTTTGTGAGTAATTTTAGAGACATGTATACCGTATTTGATTCTCTTTTGACCGAGTATACTTATGGAGGTATACGTATGCGGAGTTTTCATACTCTAGGTTGTTCTAACTTCTGTCTTAAAGTTGTTTCTGGTTAGTTTGAGATTTTAATGTTTCCGTTATAACCTGATAACTCACTAACTAGAATAATTCACTTAATTACATTTAAAATGGAGTAATTAATGGTAAGAGTAAAGGAAGGCTAATTAAGCTTGCGTCGACTATGCGAGGTTGGCTCGGGGGTCTACGTAAGTCTAGGCCGAGCGGTGCCTAATTTTAGATTGTGAAATTAGGGGCCGTTACAGGGAGTCACCCATTGGTGTCATTAAGTTGAGTCAAGGTGGTTGGATGGAGTGAAAGAGGGCCAAGGGATATGCCTCAGGATACGTGCATGAGTGTGGATGAGGGACGTGTGACGGCCCCAATTTTCTCGTGCAATTGGGTACGCCCGGCCTAAACCCGTACAAGCCCCGAGTTATCACTCGGCAACCTGACAAGCCTAGTCAGCCTCCTATTTACTCAATTTAGCAATTTATAAAAGAGTTATTGCAATAATACACAGAGGAAGACTGAACAATTATAACAAACGGAAATTAGGACTCCTATAAATGTGGAAAACCCCAGGTATTCATGTACAATTCGATAAACCAATATGCATGATACCAATCTCAATAACATTACCAAGTTCTATAAACTAAAACATACATATATAAAGCGATATACAGATGAGCAAAAACATATAACCTACTCTAGGATTCCTCAAGTCCAGCAGCTCACATAAAGTCTCCTAGGCAAGGTCCCTTGCCTCTACTGCACTCCGCTCTATCTGCACCCACCGTCACAAACTAGACGGTGAGCAACTGAGAGAAATCGAAAGTAATGCCAGAAGAATATAATAGTAATTCATGAATTATCAAACAAGACAGACTAAATATCATGCAGGAATTGAAAACAGAGATTTAAATAAACAAGATGCATGATAGGCAGACTGGAAATAATAACGATCGAAACATGCGTGTTCTACGAGTCAATAGAGGCCATAAGTGGTCTAAAATCCACAACAATACCACAACAATCCACAACAATCCAGTACATGGTATCACACAATCACTAGGGGTGGTCAAACACTCGTGCGCACTAGTGCCCGCGTTTTATCCCTTCTAGTGCAGGCCGCATGTACCTTCGAGACACACACTTATGCCAAGAACACACATACAAGGAATATGGAATGGAATGCCAACAAGTAGATAATAACAAACACAATGGAATGAAAATGAATCACATAATATTTTCTTAACTGGCTTACTAACGTACAAATGTTTTTTAAGGCAAGTGTACTTACCTGATCTATCGCAACCCGTAAACACTCTCACGTCCCTAACGCGTATTCTCCAGTTTTTCGCTACCTGACAAGGTCGAAAACTCTAATTAATGGTTTGAGTCATTAACTAAACCTTAGGTTACTCCCTAGTGTATTCCCAAGTGTTTTAAGGATTCAAACGACTCGACAAATCGATAGAAAACTGAATACTCTCTCTTGGGTTTGAAAAACCACAATAATAACTACGACTACGATATCATAACATTGATAACCATGACGCATGTAAGCCTATTCATGAATTGTAGGCTCGGCTCAGTTATATGGGGTCACGCCATAGTCTCGAGGACCGATGACGTGACCACGACGTCACAACCGTTTAACAATCATACACATACACCTACCTTCAAATCGGAACCATAAACCATATGTCCGTAAATCTCTTACACTCGTTGTGTGTTCATCAAGATAACCGATCACTCTAGTTAGTTTGAAAAATTAATTCGTCATACCCAAGCTGAAACATTAAAACAAAGTTAGAAAACTCAAAACGGTTTAGTCGACAAGGAACAATAAAAAATTTCATAGACATACATCAAATATCAACGAGACGGTCATGGCAACACGATGGTACTATCCGATATCGGGAGGGGTCTCCTCGGCATGGAAATGGCCGGAAACAACTTGCCTAGTCGGAACTCGAATACACACCCATAAATGAGAAAACTATCTTCAACATCACATGAAATTACAACAATTCGCATTCACCACGCTGTTTTGGGCACTTTGGAGGTTGCGAGGTTCTAACCACAGTTGGGCATAGTCCCCGAAAACCCCCCACAAGAGGTGGTCCGGCCAGCGGCACCACCAGTTGTGGTGTTTCCGGCGAGGGCACTAAACAATCCAAAATAGTTGAAAACATTCAATAAAACATAACACTCCACTACCCTCGATGTTATAGACCACTCCGGGAGTCATGAGATGCAAGCACGGGTTTAGCGTGGTCTCCAACGTTCCCCAAGTCACGGTGATCTGACCAGCGGCACTGCCCGAGCTCTGCAACTCCGGCGAGGCGTAAAAACAGTTAACACATGTGTAAACAGAGTATGAACAGCAACTACTCTATGTATCAAATGTTCAGAGGTCTCTCGGGGATAAGGGAGCTCCGATGGGCCACGAGGGCCCGTCCCTGACTGTCCCCGACCACCGCCAGTCATCCCAGCAGTGGCCGAGACACGGCACAATCGCCCACTCATCAAAAAAAATAAAAACAGAGAGAAAGAAAGAAAGAGAGGGAAAGAGAGATCGAGAGAGATAGAGAGAGACTTCCGGTAAACGGAGTGACCTCCGACCACCTCGAGGTTGACCAAGGACGACGGTACAGTGAGGCCGTAGAGCATGGCTTGAGAAGAGAGGGAGACCGAGACCGTGAGTGAGAGAGAAAGAGAGAGAACCCGAGACCAAGAGAGAGAAACCGAGTGGATGAAAGGGAGAAATCACGGACCTCCGGTGAGAACACCAACCTCCGGTCACCAAGGGAGAGGGGAGGAGAAGAGTGGCGACGGTGAGAGAGAGCAATAGGCTCGGGTGGGTGTGTGGTGAGGATGATGAATAGTAGGGTTTTGTTTGTTTATATATATAAAACAAAGGTCAAATGACCATTTTGCCCTTGGACTAACACTTGTGTATTTTTAAATCCTTTGCCCTTATGAGTCATTTACCTCATCATCACATCTAAACATAAACACACATCTCGATGTCCATCCCATGTCTCCTCACCATTGGGCTGTCACTTTAACAATTTAAATTCCATAGTCTGTATGTTACAAGACTATCCAACTCCCACGTTCAAACAACATTCCGCGGTCCATATTCAATTGGCTTGCTGCGCCCGTTTTCTCGCCACATCATATCAACTAATTTATTAAATTAATAAAAATTCATTTATTTGTATTCTTTATTGTGTTTTTATTTCTCGTTTGACTAGGCGAGACCCCACTCAACTAAACATTGCCCAAACGGCTCGAAACCCGCAAAATACTAAAATACTAATACACACAATCAGAGAATCATAAAATCACTTCGGTGTCGACTCCCAAAGTTCGAAATACTGTCCAGTATTCACGTAGCCGGGTCATAATCCTGACAAGTGTAACGCAAGTCAGTTAAAAATTTGGGGTTGTTACAGAGGGTATATGTAACAACCCCAAATTTCTAACTGACTTGTGTTGCACTTGTCAGAAATTATGACCCGGCTACGTGAATACTGGACAATATTTCGAACTTCGGGAGTCGACACCGAAGTGATTTTATGATTCTTTGATTGTGTGAATTAGTATTGTAATATTTTACGGGTTTTTGAGTCGTTCGGCGTATTTAATTGAGTGAGGTTTCGACTAGTTAAACGGGGGAGAAAAACGAGTAAAAAGTACAAATAAATGAATTTTTAATTAATTTAATTAATTAGTTGGCGAGACAAGGCGAGACTACGCGAATTACGAGAGTCGGAACAAGGAAAAATGGACCGAGGAATGTCGTTTGAACGCGGAAGTTAGTTAATTACGCAACATATGGTCTATGGAATTGGAATTTTTAAATTAACACAGTTCAATGATGAGGAACCATGAGATTGACCTCGAGATGCGGGTATGTTGAGGTGGAGAGTCATGCAAGTGACAACACACACATACTTTAATGTGTAATAAAGAGAAATAAATAGAAAAGTAAAAAGACCCATAAGGGTAATAGTTTAAAAATTGTGTAGGAAGTAAATTGGGGGTAAAAAGGTCATTTGACCATATAAATATAACAACAAACAAAGAAACCCTACACTATTCACCTTCTTCTCCAACGAAACCGCCGCCCACCCTCCTTCTCTTCATCTCGGCTATCCATCTCCCTCACTTTCAGCCTCTCCATCTCTCTCTCGGCCACGCGATCTCTCTCTCACTCACGATCTCTCCTCTCTCACTCTCGTTGCTCTCTCTCTCGAATCTCTCCCTCTTCTCGGCCTCACATCTCCCCTCCTCTTCTCGGCTTCACGTCACTGCTGCCACCTCCCTCGCCGTCGGAGACTCCACGTCCCACCCTAGGTGAACCTCTCCTCCTCTCTTGTCTCTCGGGTTCATGTGTTCATGATTTTAGGTGGATTTTTGTAATTGTTTTGGGTGTATGCATGACGGTTTGGTGGTGGGTTGGTGTACATGGGGTGCATAATGGGGTGTACCATATAAAAAAAAGAAGAGAAAAGAAGAAAGAGAAGAAAAGTTTATGTTAAAAAAAATAATCTATGAAAGTGGAAATGTATTCATCGTATCGAGGATTTTTTTTATTCGTGGCGTCATGTCATGTGATTCCGTTGTATAGTTTATTGATTTAATTTTGAGTAAATGATCGGATTTGTCGTAATTTCTTATCAATGTTGCGTGGTTTCGTGTTTCGATCATTGTTTGCTGATGACGTTGGTGTTGAGTTTTCGGTCAAGGTTTTATCAATCTAGGTTGAATGGTATATTGAAATCACTTGAATTAATAGCACGTCGTGTGTGAGAACGAATTTATGTTGGAGTTGCGTGCTCATGCATGGTTTCCTCGCGGTGGTAAACGATATTAATGGCATTGATTTATGACACTAATTAAGGAATTATTAGCAATAGTCAATTACATTAATTGTATAATCAATTACATTAATTGTATAGTCAATTACATTAATTGTATAGTCAAATACATTAATTGTATAGTCAATTATATTAATTGTATATTTTGTTGCCAAATTTAGGCTGTACATTATTCTTATTTAGGGAGAAAGATCTCAAGGAGAAAAGGCGTTTATCCATTTTGCTTAAACTTTGTTAAACGTGAATGTGTTATTTCATGTGTTTTTGTCATCGGGTATTTGTTTAGTATAGATGTGTAATGAGTGTTCGAATACATGGTTATTTTGAGTTATGGTGTGGTTTTCAAAAATCTAAAAGAGTTATGTTTCGTTTGATTTTTCAGTCGGTTGCATCGAGTCGTTCGAATCATCAAAACATTGGGAAAAACATTAAGGTATTCAACCTAGGTTTAGTAATGAATCGACCCACTAATTAGAATTTTCTACCTTGTCAGGTAGCGGAAAACTTGGGAATACGCGTTAGGAACGAGAGTTTGTTTCGCGGGTTGCGATAGTTCAGGTAAGTACAATTGCCACAAGCATTTGTACGTTTGTAAGCCAGTAAAAAAATGCCATGTGATTCATTATCTTTCATTTTGTTTCGTTATGCTCTATTATTGGTATTCCCTTCCATTTCTTGTTGTGTGTTTTCTGGCGTAAGTGTTTCGTCTCAAAAGTACTAGGACCTGTACTAGAGGGATAAAACGCGGGCACTCGTGGCCACGAGTGTGTGACCACCCTTAGTGACCGTGTGACACCGAGTACTGGGTGGATGGGTTTGAGTCCTTTCCAGTCATAGCTGTGCCTTCGCTTGTGTCGATGCCCGGGAAGATCTCGCGAGGTCTTCGCCGTTATGCTATGGTTTAGACCACTTATGAGCCTCTTTTGATTCCTTGGAACACACTTAAATTTCGATTGATATCTATTAGTCTGTTTATCATGCATCTTGTCTATTTAATTTCCTGTCTTTTTATACCGCATGATATTTGGACTACTTTATTTGAATTATCATGAATTACTGTTGTTTTCTGCTGGCATTACATTCGATTTTATTCAGTTACTCACCGTCTAGTTTGTGACGGTGGGTGCAGATAGGGAGAGCAGCAAGGGTAAGGGAACCTGCCTAGGGGAGCTATTGTAAGGATTAGCGGCTGGATTTGGAGACTATTTTATAGGTTTTCTTATGTTTTGCTTTTATATATATCGTTTTATATATATATGCTTTGGGATTATTAAACTCGGCAAATTTTGATGAGACTGGTATCATGTATATTTACCTATCGAATTGTACATGAATACCTGGGGTTTTCCACACTTATAGAATTCCTTTACTTCCCTTGAATGAGTTATTTTCCCCTTTATTATAATTGTTTTAGTCTTCCGCTGTTTATTATTGCAATAACTCTTTCATAAATAACTAAATTGATTAAGTTGAAGGCTGACTAGGCTCGTCAGGTTGCCGAGTGATGACTCAGGGCTTGTACGGGTCTAGGCCGGGCGTACCCAATTGCATGGGGAAATTGGGGCCGTCACAGTATATAAACCTACCACTAATTTTTCTCTCTCCTCACTTTTTCTCTCACTTTCATCTCAACGAAACAATAAAACGTGGGGTGGGGATTTCCAAAGCTTTCTACGCGGATTGACGCCAAGGGATCAACCAAATACGAATTTTAAGGTGAGATCACGACTCCCCACGTGTGTATCTACGTTTTGGCGTTAATTTTGAACGTTTTTGTCATAATAGATTCGGACGATGATTTTGGGATCTCCTTTTTGATGGATTTGATGTCAATGTGATGGATTTTGTGCTGTATCAATGATGGTTTTGGTGATTTGTATGTTTTCTTGGATTTTTGGTGAATTTTGGGATTTTTGTATGATTTTCAAAATCGGAGTTTTTGTCAAGGTTTTGACACAAAGCGAAAGTGGTTTAATGTTGTATCGGACGTTCCTAAGAGTTTGGGATAGGCTCGAAATACGGCGACGCGAGTCGGGGTTTTGGCCTGGATTCAAATGCAGACTTGCACGTCGCGAGGGATATGTGGAGCATTTATGCCCACAGCATCGATTGTGGTGCCCAGAGTAGACGCTCGGGGTAAAGTCACGCTTTAAGACGCCGTGGAGGGGAAAGCCCCACGACGCCACTTGCGGCGTCTGAGGTAGAGAACTCAGAATGTCACGCTTTATGTGACGTCGGAAGGGTTTGATCCACACTGTGCCACCTGCGATGTGACACTGTTCACAATGAATAATTTGATAAAGATTTCGGTAAATATCGGGAATCTCTCGAGTATCCAAATGGGTATGAACACGATCCAATACCTCAGAAATCGAGCCAATTACACTAATGAAATAATTATAGAAAATTGGATAAATTGGAAGAAAATTAAAGATAAATTGTGATTAATTGGTTTATCATGAGTTATAGTTATTGGCGGGTCATACGGGATTCATAGGAGACGAGTTGAAGTTCGTGTGAGTCCTTATTAGCTTGGATACAAGTAAGTAAACCAATGATGAATTTTACAGTTATTTCTTGAGCTTTAAATTGTTATTGTTATTGTTCTATTCCTGTTTTGGAAATTTCATTCCCTTGAGTTGTTCAAGAGCAAGCGAGTCAACGTGGTCCTTTGGTAGGACGAGTTATCTAAGGTAATATGTCAGAGCCACAAACTTGGGATGCACAATATTGGTTTCTGGTTTTATACGGGGTGAGAGTTCTTACTTAGATTACCAGGTAATCTCATCCACATGGACTTTAGGATGGTATCAGTGCATCACGTCCTAAACTCCGAGTCCTGTAGGAGTTTTCCTCGACTCGACGATCGTTTGGTCGGGACCACTTGTGTCTATTTATTTGTTTTCCAGGACACTCATATTCGATTGCTCAGTTGTTTATTTACAGTTTTGTGCCTATCTGCATGAATTAGACTGATTTATTTATTTCAAAATGTTGTATTTATGTCCTGCATGACGTTACTTACTTGGACTCGTCATTCTTGTGTTTGACAGAGTGTAGATCCACAGTCCAGCAAGGGGAAGACTCTACAACTAAGAGATATCATCTGATGATACCGGAGTAGTTCTTTCCATTTGTCTGATACTGGTTATTCTTTTTGTATTATCGTATATACTTGTTTTGGAAACACTAGGATTTGGGTTTTTAAGAGATCTTGGACATGTATATCTTGTTGTTACTCTCCTCTGACTTATTTATTAATGATATATATGCGGGGTTTTCACACTCTAGGTTGTCTTAACTAGTGTGTCTTTGATGTCAATTGATTAGTTTGAGGTTTAATTGCTTCCTCTATAATTATCATAATTCACTAATTGATTAAGTCAATTTTTGATTGCTTAATAAACGGTAAATGGTAAAGAAAGGCTGACTAGGCTTGCGTGACTCAGTGAGGTTGGCTCAGGGGTCCACGTAAGTCTAAGCCGGGTGGGGCCAAGTTTAGGATTGTGGAATTGGGGCCGTCACAATAACCATTGTGTCCTTGGATAAAATATCACCTATAACACTAATTATTTTTAAGTATATTAGTCATTGACTTGTATTCGGGCTGCGCTTGGTTTTTTAAGGTGGTTCAAACCGACCCACTTGAAAACCGACCTAACTGAGCTCAGGCCCGGGCCATGCTTTTCTTAGAATTGACTACCCAAGCCCGATAATTTGTTCACAGGCTTTAGTGGGTATCCAATCCAGTGATCGGGTCTACTCATAGTCATAGATGGTGATTCTTATGTAAATGAACGCTTTAAGAAAAAAAAAAAACAACGGTAACTCTTTTTTTTTTTTTGAAGTGAACTAGAAATCTCATCAATCATCAATCGCACGATACAGGACCAGACACGGAATTAATTGCCCTAATAAAACTACATTGATTCACTAATCCTATTTGTTCAAAAGAACATCTATCTCCCATAAATTTGGTTATGAATGAGACTATAAAATTGAAATAGTGTCATAATTAGGCATTATCCTCTACCAACATTTGGAACACATGACAATACACAAACATTATTAGAACCACAGAATGACAAACAAAACTTCCGACAAAGAAAAGACAAAATCAAAACTTCCTACTAGGGAAGGTAAAACTACTTACAAAATGCAAAAATCTAAAGAAGATCACCAATCCAACAACCACAGAGATTCACGAATAGCCGTTGAGAGATGTATCGTAAGTTTGTAACAAGAATTGACTAATCTTCACAGATCTGAACAAATCTGCAGTTTATTGAGTGAAACAAACACGAAAAGATGTGATTGAAACCACTCGACGGTGGCTCGAGATTCTAAACAGGCAACTCGTTATTTAAAACTCAACAATCAAGCAACTTCACAAAACCCACAAGTTTTCAAAGAATAGTAAATTTAAAGGTAAAGCCTCCACAAATCAGTCACTTATTTTAATGAAACACGAATTTTCACAATGTCTTCGATAAAGAACCGTGAAGCATTCCGCAAATAATTACCATAGATAATACCGGAGATACCACACACCAGCATTACTCACATATTAATGAAAATCTTCCCATTTTTGGATCATACTCAAATTTAGTCATTACTAGCCTCAAAAAAGGACAATGTGTTTGTTAAAAAGAGAAGAGAAGGCTCTATCGAAAAAAGGGAAGGCCACAATGTTGAAACTTTAACTTAGGTATAAAGGTCTTCTCACAAAAAAAAATTTATTTAGGGAATTATATATGAGACAACTCTTATTCGTTCCTATAAAATTTCACTAATTTCACTTGATTTATGCAATCTTGTAAATGAGGTATGTTGTTTCAACGTGCTCTAATTTTTTGCCTCTCACCCCACTTACTCTCTCATTCTTCTAAACCTTTTCTAACTCTATCAGTGATAAGTAAATTCTTACATTTTTTACAATCAGCCCCAAGTCGAGAGAAAGGAAGAAAAAAAGTTCTTAAATTTTTTTTGAAGCATAATGGCAGTTTTAGGGGAAAAATAAAGCAATTTTATTGAAGGTCTCATTTTAAGATTTCGCCCAAAGCCCCCAAAATATCAGGATCGGCCCTGCATGAACCCTAGGATTGCAAAAAGAGATCATCAATGGCCCAATATTTAACTGTCATGGGAATCAAACTTGAGACCGTGCGTCTAACCTATACAATCTCGTCTTAGCCCTTACATAGGTTTAATTTTGAGTATAAGTTTGTGTGTTGAGCATCTTGTCGTGTACTAAAAAGAGTTTTGGAGAAATTAACTCCTAACTCCTTGGAGTTACCTTACAGTGTTAGTTTTTGCTATCTTACAGTGTTAGTCCGTTTGGTTTGTTTTTGCTATCTTACAATGTTAGTTCGGAGTTATCTCCTTGGAGATGATATTTTTATGTTTGGTTCAACTTTAAACTTGCAGAGAAGTTTCAAAATTTTAAATAATAAAAAATATGAATTGACATAAATAACATTCAAACAAGAGAAAGATGTGTAATAAAATAGTTATTAATGAAGGGCAATTGTGTCCACAACTCCCGGGAGATAACTCCCCTAGGGGATGAGGGAGATATCTTGCACCTTAGGTTTTAAGTTGGAAGATAACTTGCAGGGAAGTTAAGCAACCAAACAAGATTAGTTCTCAACTTCTTGTAAGTTATCTCCCGAGAGATAACTCCACCCCGAACCAAATAAGGCCTAAGGGTTGCAACAACTAGCATCTTGTCTTTAGCACATAAAATTACTCGTCCAAATAAAAAAAATTAAAAATAAAAAACATATCTTCTAGTTTTCAAAGGCATACAGAGTGCCTAGTATTTTGTCCATAATTAGGGTGACATAATTTTACTACATTAATTCATTTGCTACATAGTTGTTTGTGTGCAATTTGATGCTTTTGCTTCGAGATGTTTGCGCGTAAATAGTGGAGAGTATCCAAAGATCTCTCTCAACTATATATATGTAGCAATAGCGCAAAAGTTATAACCCAATTACTATCGTAGTATTATTATTATTTTTTTGGTAGGAACTATCGTAGTATTATTGTTAATTATTGCGTTACAATTTATCAGCTTAATTAGCTAGGGGGGGAGAAGTGTACAGTGGTATGTATATTACTTCAAAATGAGATATTTAGCATGTCCATGCTAAGACGCTCCATCATCAATCTCTCCATCACTCCACACTGCTCCCTTCTCACCTTCATAGCATTCTTCCAGCTGTTTTCAGTGGTGGTGGACTCATTTTTGTTTCTCATCATATCAGAGAAAGCACCCGAAGAGATGGGAAGAACAGGAATGTTGTCACAGTTGCAAACTTCAATCATGTACCCATCTGGGTCATGAAAAAACACTTGCTCCACTCTGATCCCCCCCTCTTCAACTGTTCCTTTCACATACTCTATCCCCATTTCTTCCAATCTCAGCTTCACCAGTCCAATGTCCGTGCACTGATCACAAGATTCACAACCAATTAACTCACCAAAATTAAAGTCATCAAAGCTAGCAGAACATATATAATTGGAGCCAGTGATTTTAATAACTAATTACTAGTCACTTACTTGGAAGGATATATGATTGTCTTTTGGATTGATGGGCCTCAGTTCTCTAACAATGTCAACTGTGCTAATAGACCCATTTTTCAACAAGTGTATGCCCACTCCATAGTTGAACAACCTGAGCAGAATGTGAATTAAGGTAGTACTAATTAGAAAAAAATTAAAAAAACAATTAAAAAAAATAAAAAACAATAAAACAAAAACTGAACCACAAAACTGATTTTTTTTATTTTATTTTTTTTTGGGGGGGGGGGGGGGTTTTGCAGGTCACGAACGGGAATATATGTAAATAGCCTAGTTTTGACCGGTAAATTCCCGTTCGAAAAACTTGTAAGTCAACCTTATTAACAGCTCCGAGTCTGAGGTCATTTCCTCTGAGTTGTACAAGTTTTTAGATTTATGAAGCACCGTCTCCTTTTCACAAAAAACAAAAAAAACAAAAAAACAAAAAATTAAAAATTACCAAGCTCCATCGAAGTTAAAAGATGATGGTCTTTTAATGAGAACAAAGCCCAAGACATCCTGATAGAACATCACTGAAGCTTTCACTGATCTGCAAAGCAAGGACACATGGTTCAATGAGAGGAGAGGCAGAGGAGCAGAGTCCATTACTTCTTCTATTTCCATAATGAATTGCTTCTCCTTCTCTCTTCCTAAATTCTTTGTAGCTCAAGCTTGCAATGCATGAATTAATTAGTCCCACTCAATCGCCACTCTCTCTATATAGCATCAGAGTTTCCAAAATGCCTTCTCGTTTCCTTTGAATTTACTACTGACTGCCACTTACAGTGCTGCCCCAACGAAACTTCCAAGAAGGTTCCTCGAGAGGGACTGACCCTGATTTGTTCTAGTGTCTGCATTTGCGAAGCATAAAAAATGAGTATGTTTCTTTGTCAATCAATTTTTTTTTTTTAATTCTGTAGGTTTATTTGCCAATCAGCTTTTTTCTATAAAGTTTTCTCAAAAAAAAAAAAAAAAAACTTTTTTCTATAAAGTTGTAAAATCTAATGGTTTTGCTACAAAAGCGAATACAACGACAATACTGCTTTGAAAGCTTTTGTCGACACTTAAAAAAATTAGAACTTAATACTTTTTAATCCAAAAGCCTCATCAAATAAGTATCTAGAAAATCAGGTTCAAAGCTCTCAATCACTCTTGTGTTTGCATTGTGTTTAAGTAAGGATTGTTGAAAATGTGTGGATCTAAAGGTTTAGTTTCATATCAATTAAATATGACTTTTTAAAGAAGTACTATATAAGTAATGATCACTCGTAAACTGACATGAGGCCTTTTAAGATAATATCTCAACCTAAGAGTTAAAAGTGATTAAGTTGAGGATAATATCGGTACTAATGAAGATCCACTTGTCTTCCAAGAGGAGCCGATCGAAGTTCAATTTAGGCTCCTACATGTAGCACATACATTACTGACAAGTATTGATGTACAGATTCTTGTAAATTTGTAATTGTTGCAGTACTTAGGCTTGAAATTGTACATGGACTTATGGTTGGGCTTGGGCTTGGGCTTGAGCTTGGGCTTGGGCTCTGCCGTAACCTCACCATCACGTTCTTTTTTTGACAAATTGGACGGGATTTGCTTAAGTTGGAAGTGTGACATGGGTAATGTTTAACAATAAAAAAGCTCCACGTGTATAAAAGAATAAAAGTACTTCATACATGTGGCACTTTGTTCTTGATGGACATTACCAACATCACACTCCAGTCCAAACAAATTAAAATAAAGTTTCTGAAAAAAAAAAGTTAATACAAGGGTACATATATACACAATAATGCATGCCACAAGTATACTTTTCTCCTTAGTGTTCAAAAAGGGTTGTATGAATTGAGATTTGATTCTGAAAAAAAAAAAAAAAAATTGAGATTTGATAAGTAAGATTGCAGTATAATAAAGATTTTCTGATATTTTAAGACCATTCACTTGCTACACTAATTTACTTATTTTTTAATCTCTGATAGATGTTAGTTTTAATTATGGGCTACCTAACTTATGTCCATTTCGTACATTGCTCGGAAGTAAGGTCTTGCAATTGATAGACAACTTAACACTAGCAAACCTAACACTAAAATCAAATTAACTAAACACATTAACTTTATATATTATCATGTGATTATACATGAATATAACATTATTCATGTGATAATTAATTTGTAGAATTGATGGACAAAAAAGAAAAAGCTGACTCTAGTAAAATAGGTAGGTAGATGCGACATTTGTATTCCTTTTTAAATATTTACTTATGATATATGTGCGGATTCCAAAAACTTTTTTCCATTTATTATTTTATTTTATTTTATTGATAAGAGCACTTCTTCATTCAATTAAACAAATCTGCAAGAGTTAATTGGAGGCTTCAATTACCAACTTTTTTTTTTGTCAAATATTACCAAAATTTTTTTTATAGGAAAGAAACAACTTTGCATCTACCAAGGTTTGAACCCATAACCCATAACCTCTTACTTTTAGTTACCAAGTTTAGAAAAACTAATTAAAAAAATATATTTAACTAGTTAACAATTACTCGAATGGACAACCTCGTTTTCAGTTAAAGTTATGATGTTCATCACATTGCCCTTTTGATATTAAGTTATTAACTTGAGATGTTCCAAAATATGTAAAGCTTGTGAAAAAAAAAAGAATTGCTACAATTAATGATAACAAGAAGTCACACCCAACACACATTGGCCCAAGAGAGCCATCGGTGTTGTTCAATTTTTATATGGCCCGGCTATTCAGACTCCACTTTTTGCTCCCTTTACCCCATTACTTCGTTGTACCCCAATTTTGAATTTTTTTACTGCTTTTACCCCACTTTTTTTTTAAATTATTCCAAAACTATCATCTTCAACACACCTACCCAACTCACGTACCCCATAACCAATCTTGTCACCACCCTCATTGTTTCATTTTTCTTGCCTTGTTGAACACTTGTTTGAAGTTGTCGGTGCATTAGGAGTATGTTAGTGACTCGAAACCTACCGGATCTACGCGAAGGACCACCACGATTATCTTCGTTTTCTTTTGGTCATTTGAATAACTTTTTTACCCTAAAACTTTATAAGTTTTGTTCTTCATGAAATTCCCAGTGTATTGGTGACATTTTCGTGAACTTTGTGGGTTTCCTTGGTTTTCAGTTGAAGGTGTCGAAATGTGCGGCCACATAGGGTTGGAAATGTATCGACCACACTCAACCTGTAACGACCCAGCCCACCCGCAGGCCCGTTGGAACCGCATAGGCAGTGTAAGCCCACCCGCAGGCCCTCCAACTTAGTGGTACACGACTTGCTAAATCTGTGGTCTTAAGCCTCCAGGACGCAAGTTCGAGTCGTAGGGGGCGAAAGACTGTGCCTCACGTGAGGGCCTGCGGGTGGTCACGTGGGGGGGACGCAGATGGTGTAAGTGGGCATGCGGGTGGGCTTACGCTGCCTGTGCGATTCCAACGGGCCTGCAGGTGGGCTGGGCCGTTACATAATCGGCATGTTTTTATTGGTATTGGTTCATCAAAACCGAGACTTATGAATGCTTATCGGTCATGTGCAACCACTACTGTAACGACCTTAAAATCTAATTCGTGTCACGTGTCAATTTAGGTCGTGCGTGGGCTCATTCGTCATGATACAATTGTTCAATTCTCGATTGTCGACGCCGAGGTATGTTATTTTTGTTCAGTGTTTGTATTATATTTTATTACCCGAATGTAAATCCCAATGTCCCAAACGTGCGAGGACGTTTGAGTGTAAGCGTTGGGGTTGGAAAACGAGTTTGGCTCGATAGGAACGTGAATAACGGGTTTCAGGCGAACAGTTGTCGGGTAATTAGTAGTCCGATGGACTTAATTAATTAAAAACACTGACAAAATATGAAATAAATAATAATTAAAAGTTGTAAAATGTGTTTGATACGTTGGTACGTCCACGACGAGCGAGTCGTGGTATGGAACGGGTCTGGAAACACGAGTATTGTGTGAGAAATGATTAAGTGATGAGATTGAGTCAACTATTGAAGTCATGTGTTGGTGTCAAGGTGGGTGGATAATTTAGAAGATGGCCAAAGGATGAGTCTCGCGAGCCGCGTGTGGGGATAGATGATGAGGGAGTATAAATTCAAATCCTCATCACCTTTTCTCTCTTATCTCTCATTTTCCTCTCTCTCTCTCTCTCCAACAAAATCAACAACGTGAGAATGTTAGGTTTTGAGGATTTTCGTCGCGATTTGACGCCAAGGGATCGCTCAAACTCGAAAACTAAGGTGAGAATCCGGTTCTCCACATGTATATCTACGTTTTGACGCTAATTTTAAGCAATTTTGTCGCGATGAATTCGGACAACTATTTCGAAATTTCAGTTTTTGTGGATTGTTTTGATGGATTTGGATCAAATGGAATGGTTTGTTGATGAATTGTGAAGTGGTTTTGGTGATTGGAAAGTTTCTGAATTTTTTGGTATTTTTGGCATAATTTTCAAAATCGAAGTGTTTTGTCAAGTTTTGACACGAGCCGAAGGTGGCTTAGCGTTGTAATGGAGGTTTAAATGAAGTTATAATAGGCTCGAAGCACGACGACGCGAGTCGGGGCGTGAAAAACCTCCGACAGGGGCGTCTGGTTTGGACTTCGCGAGCGATGCCTTGAGCACAAAAGCCCACGGCTCCACTCCATGGTGTCTGGGGCAGTAAGCCCATTTTCACGCCGTGCGGACGTCGCCAGAAGTGATCTGCACGGCGCCCTGGTGGTGTGGCACTGTTCACAGGTTGATTTTTGTAAAAATTTTGAAAAAATTTCTGGGGTCTCTCGGGTATCTAAATGGGTTCGAATATAATTCAATAACCGGGTAATCGACACAATTGTATGAACGAATAAAATTATGGAAAATTGGATAATTTGAGGGTAATTAATGGAAAATTGCAGTTAAATGATTATCAGGAATTGTAGTCATCGATGGGCCATATGGGGATTCGTAGGAGGCGTGTCAATATTCGTTTGAGTGCGTATTAGTTGGATATAGGTAAGTAAACCAGTGAGGAATTTTACAGTTATTTCTTGGGCTTTGAATTATTATTGTTATTGCTCTATTCCCATTTTGGAAATTTCATTCATTTGAGTTGTCCGAGGCAAGTGAATCAACGTGATCCTTGCAGAATTTCCAGGCTTTTTGAGGTAACATGTCAGAGATTAACGGCTGGGGATGCACAATATTGGTTATAGTTCTATACGAGGATGAGTGTTCTTACCTGGAATACCAATGAATCTCATTCGCGTGGACGTTAGGACGACGTGAGTGTACCACGTCCTAAGCGTCGAGTCTTGAAGATGTTTACCTCGACTCAACGATCGTTTGGTCGGGACTACTTGCGCCTCTCTATTGTTTCTGGGACACTCATTTTCGATTGCTCAGTTGATTTATTTACAGTCTTATTTATTCATGCATTCACTGTTCTTTCTTTCTATCAGCATGAATATGACTAGTTATTTATTTATTTCGAAATGTTGTATTTGTGTCTTGCTTGGCGTTACTTACATGGGCTCATCATTCTTGTGTTTGACGGAGTGCAGATCCACAAACCAGCAAGGGAAAGGCTCCAGTGTTTGGGGATTTGATTTGAGGATACCGGAGTATGCCTTTCCACTTGTCTGATATAGGTGATTTTTTTTGTATTGTTGTATATATATTATTTTGAAACACTTGGGACTTGGGGTTTTGAGAGATTATGGGCATGTATATCTATATGTTGTTCTCCTCTGACTGATCATTGATGAGGATATACATATGTGAGGTTTTCATACCTTAGGATGTTTTATTTCATATGGTTGTGATTATTTGATTAGTTAGAGGATTGGTTGCTTCCGCTATATTGTTGATAACTCACTAATCAATGTTTTAACTTGTAAATGGTTTAAAATGGTAAACGGTAAAGGAAGACTGACTATGCTTGCGTGATTTGGGGAGATTAGCTCGGGGGTTCATGTAAGTTTAGGCCGGGCGGGAATCAATTTAGGATTGTGAAACTGGGGCCGTCACAGCTACATTAA
The DNA here is from genome assembly GCA_039657345.1 of Stephania japonica. Classification (NCBI taxonomy): domain Eukaryota; kingdom Viridiplantae; phylum Streptophyta; class Magnoliopsida; order Ranunculales; family Menispermaceae; genus Stephania; species Stephania japonica. Next base: position 5,833,580 of record CM077559.1, on the reverse strand, counting down.
TAGATATTGTGGTTCATTTCTTTGATACTCTGGTATAGAATAAGTAGACTATTATGGGGTACACACAACAATTTGGTGGGGTATGACTAGCATATCGGCGCCTAGAGTGCGAAGTTATGAGTGTATATCGGAGATCTTCGACTGAAACACTTGAGTGGGTTTTAGTGGCGTTTGTGTAGGGTGGGGTACAGAGAGCAATTTGATAGGGTACGAGCATCATTTTGGTGCAACAGGGCCGATACTTACAAGTGTTTTACGATCACACAAAGCTGACATTGAAACTATGGGTCTCAATCAACATACACCGTTATGTACTATATATTGTCAAACACACACGACTGAGACGCATGTTGTACATCTCGGTCCTATGTGTCTGCACAGTCATGAAAAACAACGAAAATTATCTAGTATTGCTAAAGTTTACTTCGTTTTAGTGATTCCTTCAACATTTTTCTCCCTATAATGCGTCAATCAACGTCAAACTCAAAGCCCTAAAAAAATAAAATAAAATGCAATAACCCTAAAACAGTCAAATAACCACCAAATGTCCCAAAAAAATGAAACGAAAGAGAATCGACTAGAGAATGAATTTATCGAGTTTATTTTATGCGGTTTCGCACTTATTTAGTCAGTTGGAGGTCGAGTGTGGGGGTAGAGTTAGTGGGTTTTTCTCAGAGTGTTTTTTCAAAAAAAATTCGTAGGAGTAGTAGGGTATGGGGGAGTAAAACAACTTTATATATGGGGGCATCAAAGACATTTCATAAGGGTGGTTAAAAAATTCATAAACAAGGTATAAAGAGTAAAAAGTGTGGTATGAATAGCCTGACCCTTTTTATATTATAAGGCCCAATCAAGGTGAGGATAGTGTGGTGACTAGTTCTTGTATGGGCTACAAATGTGAAGTAGGCTCACTCCAAAATGTCAAGGCAAGATGGAGTGTTCACTCCACACTTATGAGCCTTCTTTTTCTTTCTAAGTAGTCGATGTGAGGCTATCCCAACATTTCCAACACTCCCCCTCAAGTCCAACTTAGACAAGGCACCATTTTTTTTAATGTCTACAAGGCCCTTGGACAATGAACTATTAAGCTAGCCATCAACTTTGATACCATGTTCAATTTTTATTATATAAGGCTCAATCCAAGGTGAGGAGAGTGTAGCGACTAATTTTATATATGGACCATAACTGTGAGAGTAGGGTTCACTCCAAAATGTCAAGGCAAGATGAAGTGTCCACTCCACACATAAACCTTATTTTTCTTTTTAAGTAGTTGATGTGGAACTATCCAACATCTCCAACAGGTTCCCACCTAGGGATGCAAACACACACAGATCTTGATGCATAAGACGCGGGTTGAGGCCGCATATGTAGGACTTACTCATTGTCATCCTAGTATTTTCACAAATTAGTGGTTTAATTTGAGAGAGATTAGTTAGAGCAATCAGATAACACTTCTTGATAAAAAGAAAAGAAATGTAATTGTAGATGTAATCACTTAATATTGGTAGTCTCTATTTACTTGTGCATCGATTTCTTGTTGTATATAGGCCACACCAACAAAAGAAAATGACACCTCTAAAAATTTATCGAAATCTCCAAACCAATTAATAAATTGTCCAGCACTTCAAAGCACTCCAGCTTAGCAATAAAATCAATTTATTGACTTTTTATTTTTGGCGAGTTTATGTGACCACTTTTAATTTGTTTGGGTTTTACCACTTTGAAATGTGAATTGTATTTATGACATTTTGAGTACGTTCCCCTAAGAATGAGGTCTATTGTTACTCAAAAGTCAAAAAGATGTTTAACGAAGTAAAGAAAAGTTTTCACAAAAAAAAAAAAAAAAGAAGTAAAGAAAAAAAATGTTAGGACAACTCGTGAGGGGTGCTGAAATTACGCCCCGCTCTCCTAAATTCCTAGTACGAGTCATCAGGTGATTTGAGGCCGAATGACTCTTGTAAGGGGGTTATTATAATGAAAAATGATTTGTGACATTCTCTTGCTACATATCCAGATGTAGTAAAAGAAATATGTTCTTGTACAAAAAAAAAAAAAAAAGAAAGAAGAATGTGTATGTATCCACCAAAAAAAGAATGTGTATGCCGTTTTTATTTTATCAAAAAAGAAAATAAAAAATGTGCATGCCTTTATTTAAGGGTCCTCGTTTCTGATAAAAAAAAGGGTCCTCGTAACATTTTAAAAACCCTCAAAGGTTCAAAAATCAGAGAGTTAAGGAATAAAATTAACAATAAATCTACTTGGACTCATGAGTCCGGACTCATAGGGAGGTTATTAAATTTTTTATACATATTTAAGGGGTATAATAAGAATTTTACAAGTGATTATGATTGTTTCATTAATTGCTCGAGGGTGTATTTGAAATTAAAAAAAAATTTTAAGTCCGGACTCACGAGTCCAAATAGCACTACCCTAAAATTAATGTTCACTTTTTTGATACTCATTAAATACTTCAAACTATTCAATTACTCTCACTACTCACATTTGATTGATCTCTTACATTGTTAATTGATTGGGCAGGAAATGGAAGACATGATCAATCACTATTTCTGTTCAGGGTTTTGAAATTGAATTCACTAACTAGGTTGAGACATAATATGGGTGGCAACCAACATGCCCCTTTTGAAAGGAACATGACATCATTCACAAACCTCTTTCTAATTATGCTTGAATTAATTAGGTTTTAATTTTAATTATAATCATAAAACTCATAAAAATAATGAAGAAAGATGTGTGCGATGGCTGTAGTTAATTATCAACTACTTTTTTCTTGGTGAAAATTTGTCAACCACTTCCAATTAAGTTGATAATTGGGTAAAAAGCTCTTGTTTGTTGATCAGGTGGAATAGGTTCATCATCGCGTATGGAATTAGAATTTAAAATCATTTAACAATTTTTTTTTTTGATAGAAAAAAATTGATAGGAGAATCATTTAACAATTATGATTACGTTTTTTTTTTTTTTTTTGGTACATATGATTACGTATTAGTAGATGCCATTTATTTATTTATTTTGAAATATAGCGGATGCCATTTTTTTTTTCAAAATAATTCAGGTGTTTTTTGACTAGCTTCTACACACCCCTTCAAACTAATCCTAAACAATCCGTTTTTTAGATTTTATGATGTTTGCTCGTGTATCTATGTTGGTCTTCATTTCTTTTTTTATGCAAATGCATTTTAAATTTGTAAACTCACACAAACAGTTTGAATTAGTGTGCATTTGGTCCCTGAACTTTTATTAGTGTACATTTGGTCCTTACACTTTTGAGTTTTATGCTTTTAGTCCAAGAACTTTGAGTTTCTTATGTATTTGGAGGAAATTCATTTTTTTTCAGCTTTTGTTGGTCGATTTAAGTCGTTCGATTCAGTAATATAAACTATTTTACTCTTATTGACTAATCACGTGATACTTTTGTTACTCAAGTTGACGGAATTTAACACTTTAAATGGTAAAAAGACTAAATAAAGATTTTTGTGAAAGTAATGAGTAAGAATAAAAGTTTAGGGACCAAAAACATAAAATACACAAAGTTCAGAGACTAAATGATGGGTTTTGCCTTGAATTAATTATAATTTTTTTTTTTTTTTTGACAAATAAATGGTAATAGTGTGAACTTACACCAAGGTGCCCGGTGCAGTTTTGTAGTGGCATTTTTACATTTGAAGCCTTACTTTAGTATGAATTAGGCCTACAAAAAATGGACTGCTGGCCATTTTTTTGCCACCTCAATTACCAACAACCTTGCTTGGGGTGATAAAAAGCAACATATGCTTCACCCACGTTTTCACATCTCTTTTCTTCTCTCTCTCTTTTTTTTTTCTTTTTTTTTCAACTTTCTTCCATCCAACCCTTCCAAATTTCCAATTAAGTAAGTTTTACTTTCTACTAATCAAGAAAGAAAGATACTCCAATAAAGATCTTTCCAAGGGGCATGATACTGATACAATAACACCCTAGAACAAACTATAAGCATACGAAGTTTTTTTTTTTTTTGGTTTAGTTCCCACCCTAACTAATATGGAATTGTGGCTATTATGTTGTTATTGTTGTTATTGTTGTTATTTACTTGGTTATTTTAGATCCATAGATGAAATATATATATGGAGAGAGACCGACATTGATTTGTGTTTTGTTTTTTTTCTTTGGTAGGAATTAATTTGTGTCTTCATTATCGTCAAGTCGTTCTTAACTAGTGTAAAACTTTATTTGTCCACAAATCTACAATTGAAGCAATAGTTAAAATGCAATAATTAATTGTTCTATTGTTACAGTTGCGGTTTCTCAAAATCAACTCTATAACTCTTGAATGTTCTGATGAACAATTAGAATCCACGAGTCAATGTGCTTTTATCAAGGTAATTGATTATATGTCTCATTATGTTCTATCAAATGTATTGAACCATCTTGATTAATCAAAATTTTATTTTACTTTAAAAAAAAAATCTAAACCTTTTTCTAAAGGAAAGTGATAATCTAACACTTTGAGCGCACACTTGGGACGTACATTTTATTTTTTAATCATTTATGATTCTTTCTTGTCTCTCAAAGAGTAGGCCCTACATTTGACTAAACACCATAAATATCTAAAAAATAAACTGTATGTCCAGCGTTAGATTATCATTTTTATTTTTAAAAAACCGGTGAAATCCGGACGAACACTTTAACTATCACATGCATATGGGGCCATTGCTATCCGGGTTTCACGTGCTCTTTTTCACCCAAGTTATCTACCAATTAAATGACTCGAATCATCTCTCTATGAAGAAAAAGAAAGTAAAAGAAAATCAAAAAGTCTATATCACCATATGTATATTTTGTTTGTGATTCATGCGTTTATATAATATACTTAGAAGTTAGAAAGTTCTACTTCATATGTTGAAACAAAAACATTTCCAAAGTTTGTAAAAAAAAAAAAAAAAATTTTCCAAAGTAAACCACAAACTATTTTGTGCCCTGCAAAAGAGAAAATCACAGAAGGCCAGTACCATCACGTGCGCAGAAAGACTGATGATGTTATGAAGAAACACGTGGCCCCTCCGAAGATTTTGAGACTACAAACTGCCCTACCAAATCACTCCCAGTAATCCAAAGCTCCACGGCGATAAATAACAAAATACCTCCTCCAGCTCTCATTTCTCACCACGTGTGGCGTCAGCAATAGATCAACAACATGGGCCCACACAGTGCGCCAAATCGCATTCCTTCATCGCTTATTGGGCCCACCATCTCTCTTAACAAACAAGATGGACGACCAACCGATTCGCGCGAATAAAATAAATATACACACTACATTGCTTGGATATTGGGACATGGACTAGCCGTTACTCCATTTATTATTTCTAGCCGATTTTAATAACCTACTCCGCCGGGGTAGTATCGAGAATTCGTAGAAAGTGAAAGGGCAAAATCGTCTCGCAAAATAACTGAATGGGTAGTAGTTGCTTTCTTTGAAAGCGCGAAGTAGAAGAAAAAGCGAAGAAGAATTTGGCAGAGATGCTGACTCCAGAGCTCCATAAGAACACACCACAAATAACAATACTAACAATAATGCGATAGATCAAATCTCAGAAACCCTAATTGTCCAATTTGAACCAAATACGGTTTTTCGTTGATGATGATGAGGATGATGATGATGATGATGATGATGGTGAGGTGTGATTTGTTTGAAATTTGAAGATCGTGGTCGTGGCGCAGATTTCGGTTCATGTGTCTGCTTTTTCAGTCTCATCCAGTCCGTTCACTTTCTGCAGTTCGTACGATTTCAAATGCGTATGGCCTGTCTGGTTTGTTGGAGAAATGCTCTTGATTCGGTGGTTCGGTACAGAAATTGATGCCGCGAAGAATGATAGTTTAGGGTTTCGAGTGAAGATTTTATGTTGGTCTGGAATCTGAAGCTGGTTTGGAGTGAGAGTCAGAGATTTAGAGACTTCGTTGATTCATTGTTCAAATGATGAGAAATGTAGCTGTGAAGTTGCTGGAGATCTGGAAATCTGGAAATCGAACTCATTGATGGCGGTTTCGTTGATGAATCTGCATTAAATCGGTCCAAATTTGGCGCAGTTTACCATTGGAACTCGTCATATATCGGACATCGAATGCAGAGACGATCGAGTCAGTCCGACATTCATCAGATCGGATTCCAGAGTTTCAGATCTTTCGATACATTTCGAATCGCCAGATTTGGTTTCACTTTCGCTGTACAGTACCGAACTCTGCATCACTGTCGCTAATGAGTTCAACAACAGCAACATTGCATCGGAAACCTAATTAACAGTTTCTAAGCGAGAGAGAGAAAAATCTAGCGAAGAAGAAGTTGAAAGGAAGACAAAGAAGACAGAGACAACATCGACAGGCTGTAAAGCGGGGACCGTCGCAGAAGACTCCAAGCGTCATCATCATCCGCCATTAAAGATTAAAAAATTCTGTAGAAAAGAACATTTACTTTATTTCAAAGCATAATCAGTGGCGATTTCGGTGAGTAATATCTGTCTAAGAGACAGGTTACTGAACTAATTTCGTGTTCAATGGCACTAAACCATGATTAGCTAGCTGTTGCAGGGGAATGGGAGTGGGGGCGAAGAGAACCATTTCTTAGAAGGCAAAGTTTCATTACAGTTACGGTTGCTTTATATTTGTGTGGAGGTTTTCAAGGAATGGGCTTGATTGTGTTTGTTCTGTTGTGTTGGGTTTAGAGGGAAATGGGGGAGGAGGCGTTTGGATTGGAGAGCATGGAAGCGGAGAGCGGCGTGCAGGGGGAGAAGATTCAGGTGTCTGTCAGGTTGAGGCCCTTGAGTGATAAGGAGATTGCTAGGAATGAGGTATCAGATTGGGAATGCATCAATGACAGTACCATCATTTTTAGGAATACGCTCTCGGAGCGATCTATGCATCCAACAGCATACACATTTGGTGAGAGTTTTTTCCTTTTTTCGTTGTCTAAACTGTTGTGTGAAAGTTGAAGTCCAAATCAGCTAATGGTTTGATTTTGGGGATGTTTTGATGTTGCTTTCATTCTATACCATTGCGCTTTTTTTGTAATTTCTCTTAGAATTGTGATGCTTTGAGTTTGATTAAGATTTAGTTATGATTGTGAACTATAAACCAGTGAATGATTTGGGTTTTACTTTCAAGATGTTCTGGATTTCCCCCAAAACCTACCTTTCAATTGTTATTCGTTTTCCCCTAGCAATGGGCTTCTGGGGGCGGTCGGTTCGCTTAAAACATTTTCTAGCAAAGCTTTTTATTTTTAAAATTCTTGGATTGTCTTTCTTACATGAGTGACAATCTTCGGTGATTTGTCCATTGCCAAATGAAGAAAGCACCAAAAATATTCCATTTTTCAGTACACACAATGTGAAGTATTTTAAGAAGCTATTGCTTTCGTTAGGCTTCTCTTATTCATAGTTTGGATTGACTGTTCTTTATCTACACAAAAGCTACTCTGATCTCGTTCTCTTTCCTTTCACTGGTTTATGGCAATGAGATAGATAGAGTATTTCAGACTCACTGCACAACAAAGCAGGTATATGAGGAAGCAGCAAAGCGAGTTGCTCTCTCAGTAGTCAGTGGAATTAACTGTGAGTATGGCCTTGTTCTGCCTATTTTGGTAGGAACTTCACTTTTATGTTCTTAACAGCTAGCAAAATTGTTTGAACCAGCAACCATTTTTGCCTATGGACAAACAAGCAGTGGAAAAACCTACACTATGACTGGCATTACAGAGTACACAGTAGCAGATATATTTAACTATATCCAGAGAGTATGCATTTCTCTCTCAATTCTTCCCTTTTGTTTTGGTATTTAGTCCTGCAAACTGCAACCATTATAACTGATTCGCTCTTCTTCTAGCATGAGGAACGGGCATTTGTTTTGAAGTTCTCTGCTATGGAGATCTATAATGAAGCTGTTAGAGACCTACTTAGTTCAGAAAGCATGCCACTGAGGGTTCTTGATGATCCAGAGGTAAACATCATTTAAGTGTGTTTAGCTAATGAACATGTCTTGCGCAGTGCTGATAATTGCTTTTAAACAGAAAGGGACCATTGTAGAGAAACTGACTGAGGAAACCTTGAGAGACTGGAATCATCTACAGGAGCTCCTTCAAGTGTGTGAAGGTATGCGTGCTCCGTAGTGTTTGTTACTCATGTAGCCGAATTTCCTAACATTTATGGATTGTGTTTTTGCAGCTCAAAGAAAGATTGGGGAGACATTGTTGAATGAGACAAGCTCAAGATCTCATCAAATTCTTAGATTGGTGAGTTTTTTTCGCAAATAGAAACTTATTATATACATGGCTTTGGGTAAATGCTAGACTTTTTTTTTTTTGTAATCTCTCCTTTACACAATGATTTGAACAGACAATTGAAAGTTCTGCTTGCGAATTTTTGGGAAAGGACAATTCAAGCACTCTTGCGGCTAGTGTGGTATTGACACGTTTTCCTCTTCTTAGATCATGGTTATGCATTTCATTCATCATAAGTAAAAAATAACTGTGGTTGGTATGTGGACAGAATTTTGTCGATCTGGCCGGTAGTGAACGTGCATCTCAGGCGTTGTCAGCTGGTGCAAGATTGAAAGAAGGTTGTCACATTAATCGCAGTTTGCTCTCCCTAGGAACTGTTATCCGCAAGCTAAGGTTTGATACTCTTCACTGGCTCACCGCTAGTGTTGCAAATTGGAATTGGTAGTTAGGAACATGGTTTTTAGTATTTGCTGGACTGTTTGACATTCATCTCAAATATTATTTTTCCAGAACATTATTTAAGGCTCACATTTTATACTGTACTGTATAAAAATTATACTTTACAAGTTATTAATAATAAAAAGAATTGCACTTCATAAGTTTGCATCATTCACTTGCCTTTGGAAATATAGAACATACATATCAATTCAGAATTTTCAGTTGATTGAAATCATAAATTGAAGTTGGGATTCTTTCAAGTGTTTGGTCACTTTTTTTTATGCTTTTACATTAGTAAGAAGGTTTAAACATACAAAACTAAAGAAACATAGTAACCACTTCCTAAGCACTTCAAAGACTCTTGAAGGTAATAATTGGATATCTCTCCTACCGAGGATAAGTGTTTGTTACTTAAAATTGAATATTAATTTGGGAAAATCTACTGTGATGGAGAATTATGTAGATACTCACCATATTAGAAAATATAAAAGAAAATTTTAATGAAGTGTGATAGCAGTGTGTTGTAGATGTTCATCATATTAGATATAATTTTTTTCTGAAGTGTTATAGAAGCAATACTGTGTAGATATTCATCATATTAGAGAATGTAAAAGAAAATTTGCTGAAGATTGATAGAAGCAATACTGTGTATCCCTTATAATCTAAAATCATAAGGCTATAGGTTACAGATATAAGCAACAAATAAAACTATTTGGAGATTAATAGTGATAATAGTGGTTGATGCTTGTATTGTGAAGGTGAAGCAACACAAAATGCAGAAGCTTGAATTTAGTATTTGGCTTTTTTTTTTTGAAGACAGTGGTGAATTATTCTAGTGGGAAAAATTTGTAATATTGGTTGCTGAAATCACTAAATTTTCTGGGTGCAGCAAAGGAAGAAATGGGCATGTCCCTTACAGGGATTCTAAGCTCACACGCATATTGCAGCCCTCCTTGGGAGGCAATGCAAGAACTGCCATCATTTGTACATTAAGCCCTGCGAGGAGCCATGTTGAACAATCGAGAAATACTCTATTGTTTGCAAGTTGCGCCAAAGAAGTGACTGTCAATGCTCAAGTTAATGTGGTTATGTCTGACAAGGCATTAGTAAGGCATTTGCAGAGAGAATTGGCCAGGCTGGAGAATGAATTGAAAGGTCCAGGACCAACTATTTGCACATCTGACATGTCCGTATTGTTGAGGGAGAGAGATCGGCAGATAGATAAGGTAAGAAATGAATGTAGAAGAAAAAACTTGCTTGCTTATTTTAAATCACAAATTTTCTAAGATCAAGAGAAATAAAAATGCACTGTTCGTAATTGGATTCATCCGACTCGGTGATTCAGGTATCCTGAAATATGATATAATTTATTCTGATCATGCTATTGTTTTTTTCCATTTAGTTCATATACTGAATGGAGACATCCATAAAATAAGTGGAGTTTTCAGGGAGCCAAAAAAAAATGTTGGTTTAATTTTCTTCCTTGCGCAGATGGAAAAAGAGATAAAGGAGCTGACCAGGCAAAGAGATCTTGCTCAATCTCGCCTTGAGGACTTGTTGCAAGTGGTTGGAGATGATCGAGCTTCGAGACAATGGGTAAAAGCTATTTCTTATTTGATGGGGGATCAAAATCACTTTTTTGTTCATTCTTTTGATATTAACTCTTGTTCTTTTTCACTCCAGTCTGAGTTTGACCGACCTTCCAAGTCTTGTGTGACAAAGGCCTGGGGGGAAGATGAAAACTCAAATTCAGAGCTATCTGTCAATGGTGGTCATCAATCTTCAGATTTTGGTTTTACAAGATTCAACCATTCACAGTATTCTAATGGTCATGGTGAGAATTCCTATGCTCATTATCTGTATCTTCTTAATCTCCTAGTTGATAAATTTTTATCTCGTGACTACTATTACATTTCAACAGCTAAGCTGTGTCTGAGTATGCAACTTGTGATCCATTACAGGTTCGTCAAAGAACGAAAGAGGCACTATGGAAGATTTTGATGACCTCTGCAAGGAAGTGCGATGTATTGAGATGGAAGAATCTAGCACAAATAAGAATATTGAGTTCAGTGGCCTCTCAAATGTAGAGAGTGAAGAGGTTGTGTCATCAGCTCTTAGTCGAATTGGAGATGCAATAAATCAGGAATTTGCAGCATCTCAACAAAATGATGATGATGCACTGCATGACTCTGCAGCTTCTACATATAGTTCGCTACAGCAGAAACTTCAGAACATGCCAAAAACGTATGATTTTCTTTTTAAGCCGTACCGTGATGAGCCATCTCCATGGATGCCGGCGACAGATCTTGATAGCCTGAGAAATTTGAAGTTAACAAGGAGCAGAAGTTGTAGAGCAGCCCTTGAGACCAACACTTCCAAAACAGATGAAAATGAGAACACCCCACCAAATGAGTTTGAGAAAGACTTCCCTGGAAGACCTGAAGGTTTAAAAAGGAAGATTCCAGCATTGAGTTATGGTGCCAAGATTGAAAAGTTCAACAAAGAAGATTGTCAAACTTCTGAACATAGTGCATCTGAGGATGAGGGGGGACAGAACATCAAGACCTCTGTCTCAGGTGAAGAAGATGTGTCTAGCATCACTTCTTTTGTTGCAGGATTGAAGGAGATGGCGAAGCAAGAGTATGATAACCAGGTAAGCACCAGGTTTCTAACTCCTGACCTCCTTTTCAGCTGTTTGGGGTGCATTTGTGCTGCAATCTTGATAAGATTATCTTGATGATCATTTTTGCTCCTGAAAACATGAAACTCGGGGTCTTGGACACATTTTGGGTTGCTTTGTGATGATGAGCATGACACATATTTCATTCTTTCCCCACATCTCTTTTCCATTGTTAATGATTCTGGCCCGCCATTTTTTTTCATGTGAAGTTGAACTCTCGAATTTAAATGTCGATTAAGAATATTTCTATACATATCTACATAATGTCAAGACTATTACTATGATTCAAACTAAGAGCCTGATATTCCTGAACAGCTACAAGTGATGTGTAGAAAAAATCTTGTTACCTTTCATTTAGCCATGTGATAGTAATTTTACAAGCTACTGTACATGATCAACTATGTCTGATATCCTTGCAAGGTTTTTATCCTTAAAAGACATTTAATGGTACGAGACGGTAATAGGGTCATTTTCTCGTGTTCTCATCATATTTTAGCCTGGCCAAATACTGATTGGCACCATTTGTCCGAGCCTCAAACTCTAGAGGGATAATGATCCTTACCATATGAAAGTATTAGTTTGAAAGCTTCAAAAAACTAGTAGATAACTTGATGAAAAGAATGCAGTGTTGATGCTGCTCTTGAATAGAGCAACTGGAGATTTTGACGATGTTTTTCAATGCTTTATTGGTTTTAATGCATTATTAATTCATCCTTTATTCTTCATAGGACCAGGAAGCAGAATCGAAGAGTAGTGAAGCTGGAAGAACCGTCAAAGATGTGGGATTGGATCCCATGCATGACATACTGGACTCTCCTTCAGGTTGGCACTTGGACTTCAAAAGGCAGCAGATGGAGATCATTGAACTCTGGCACAATTGCAATGTCTCGTTGGTTCACAGGACATACTTCTATCTTCTGTTCAAAGGTGATCCTACCGACAGAATTTACTTGGAGGTAGAACTCAGGCGACTATACTTTCTCAAAGACACATTTTCCCATAAAAATCTCGGTAAACTGGTACTAGAAGGAGGTCATGAGGTCTCACCTGCATCCAGGTACAACTTTCTTCTCTTTTTCTCTTCATTGCTATATTTTCTTATGTAATCAGTTGCTGGTCTTTTCCAACATGCAGTGCAAGGGCCCTCTCTCATGAAAGGAGGATGCTTTGCAAGCGAATGCATAGGAAGCTCTCGGAGCAAGAGCGAGAGAGCCTCTATCAGAAATGGGGCATTGAGTTGGATTCGAAGCAAAGGCGCCTGCAGTTGGCGTACCGCATTTGGACAAATACGAAGGACATGGAGCATATTATGGAAAGTGCCCTTCTTGTTGCTAAGCTGGTTGGTCTTCTAAAGCCAGGGCAGGCTCCAAAGGAGATGTTTGGTCTCAGTTTCACACCTCAATCCACTAGCCGCAGATTCCACAGTTGGAAGTACAATCTTTCCTCACTCTTGTGAGCTTGTATTTACAACGTATGAAATTCTGATTACGCATATTAAAATTTCCCTCGCTGCAACAACACTTCACAGAAATTCCACTATTCTGATTGTGTTTTTTTGTTTTCTTGATAGAGGTGTATCAATGAAAATTTCCACTCGTGTTCTTGATAGAGGTGCAACAACACTTCATAGAAATTTCCACTCTTGTGAGCTTGTGTTTTGTTGTATTCTTATCAACAAAGATGGTATGGGAATTGTATTACTACATGTTCTCAATGAAAATTTTCTTTTTACCTATCAAATTCATTTGGAAAGTTTCAGTCCCTTCGAAAAGTGGGGTGTTTGAGTTAGCAACTCAATAAAGACCAATGTAGAAGAAGAATACTCACATCTCTCATTTGCTTTGCAAGCAAGACGGGCATTATTGAGGGATTTATTTGTGCAGTGCAGTTGTAGCTGTTCCTAATTAGCTAAAACAAACAGAAAATGCATTTGTAACCCAACAACACGCAGGAATGTCACGCATGTGTATCAAAGGGACTTCGACAACATGTGTGCAGTACCTGCATGTTGTTGCTGGGTTACCCTAGCAGGGTCGCAAAAATGGATACAACTTAACAAAGATACTTAACTGATGCAATAGCACTATCAGGTCTATAATAACAATGCAGTGCCTTGAAGACTTGAAGTTAAGCACTACATGTCTTGAATGAATCTGCTGATTTGTAACTGTAGTTGCGCTGAAAAACTTCTAGTTACTAGCACAAAGAAAAAAAAATTGCTCTGAGCCAATACATCTATCAAGCTGCGACAAAAATTGTAGGTACAATAATTACCAAGTGACTTAAGGTACATCAGGGAATCAACTCTGTATTTACAATGAAGGTACAACAGAAAAAGGGTTGAGACCCTTTAGGCGAAAGCAGTTTTATGATTTAAGAACGGCACCTTCTACGATCTTCCATCCTGATTTGGAGTAGGCAAGCTCATACCTGGTCGTATAGGTAGTGTGGTGGGAGTCATTGTGCTCTGGGTGAGCAGTATCTGTAAGCTTTGCGACCTCCTCCAGCGTTGCCTCTACAATTGCTCGTTTTCCATCCATAGAGACCGTCACACTGTCGATAATCAGCCCCAACAGGTTATAATCCCAAAACCACCCATGCGCTGCAATCTCCGCAGCACGGTCTTTCCATATTTTCAGCATCTGACCTTCCAAAACCTAGTCGGCATCACGAATGTTAGGTAAAAAGCAAAACACTCTCTCTGGCAAAACAAACAGTTGTAAAGAACATCAAACGAGGCTGTCATATGGAGTAACACGGGTAGATAAATTAATAACGCAAACCCAAAGTTTAAAGGCCTGTAGTTTCCTGTCATAAGGCACTACAGATCATTAATTCATAGTAACTAATTAATCTGTTCTGGGGCCAAAATTTGACAGCAGAACAAAAAATTTGACAAACATTTTCGATGCAATATTTAGGAGTTTAGGCTTGAGAGCCGCCTCTCCTCTCCAAAACCATAAAATTCTTTTTTTGATTTTTGTTCTTGAACCACTGTCGATCCTCTCAACGATTGGTGGTAGTTCCAGTTAAATCCCTTTTGCTCTTTGTTCATTCAATAAACAACATATCTAATCAAATTTGTGGAGATTGGTCCATCCTTGTTGCTGTGCATCTTCATAAACGGTGTTACGTGGATTTGTGCGGCGCGCTGGATTGATTTGTCTTTAGTTTTTACTTTATAGTTAGTTTTCTTCCCTTGTTAGAAATCTTTGATTTGTCTTCTCCTTGTTATGAAGTTTTAGATTTTCTTCTCCTTGTTGGAAAGTTTTGTTATTCGTGTTGTAGTTCTAGTAGTTTTGTGTATTGTCATGAGTTTCAACGTTGTAGAGAGCAGTCCTTGATTGTTAAACTGTTTTAATTTCGAAAAAAAAGTCAAATTAATGGCAGTTTGTTTACACAAATAGTATTAGCGAATCAATATACTTGATTCTATATCTGGTCCTGTATTAAGCCATGAATGATTAATGAAATTGCGATTTCTCAAAAAAAAAAAAAAAAAAAAAACGTATGACAAAGAATTCAGCAAATGGCTTTTGATCTCTACCATCCAACCTTGTTATAGTCTCGTAAGATGATTAAGTCAAGAAAAGATGAAAAGTAAAAAAAAAAAACTCACAAGGCTGCCTCAATAAACGACTACGCAGAATAATTTTCAGATGTAAAGTTTCGGGTCAAGAGTTAAGCAAAAAGTTGGAGAACAAATGCGTAGCAACGCATGCCAAAAGACTGCAACAACTTGGTTTGGGGAAATCTGAGAACTTGCTTATATAGATACTTCCCATTAAGTTAAGAACACTCTCCGGCTATCCTAAAGCTTAGAAAATTTAGTTCCCAAGACCCACCAAGAAAAAAAATTCAAAAAGAATGACCCACAAAGAAAACAACTATAAAGTATTAAGAGCATTCTTGCAATTTACAAGTCACAGTAAGGGCAACAAGATGATCTGCGAAATATAGTGAAATGAAGACAGTTAAATACTAGAGAGTATAGACCCCATTACCTCTGGCAACTTGGAGAGACAATGCTGAGGTCCAAGAGCCCGAGACTTAATATTCTGCCAGTTTTGAACTAAACTTTCCGCAAACCTAGCATCCATTCTGGGTATTTCCTCCAAGCTGTTTTCATCTGTTACAACACAAAAGCGTAAATGATGCAGACAAACTAATATACGCTGTGATCATATGATAAGAAATAAAGAATGAGAAAATACAAAAAGGAAAAAAAGCCTTGGTCCGTAATTAGTTGGGATTGGCTCCACAGGTCAACTTATCTATTTAATGCAGTTTATGATGTGATTCGGTAATCCTTTATAATTGACGCATCCCAAACCATCTTAACTCAACGCTTATGAATTCAAACTCCTTAGGATTTAGCATGTCAAATTTTATGACAGAGAATTAGGTTCACATAATATAATCAGATCAAGGCAGGCGAATAAAGAGAGAGTGTCGACAAGACATTGGACTGGCAAGAACAGATCAGAATACATATGGCCCCTGAAGATTTTTCAACATGTTAGAAGTAACCAACAAAGAGAGAATTGTTTTTTTTTAAGAAGTAAAGAGAGAAAATTAACCAGCATCAAATGAAGAGAAATGAAATAAGTTAAGCCAAAACTAATGGCTCTTTTTTGTCCGTCTTTTAAATAGGATCTGAACAAGTTTTAAGTTCCAGAAAAAACTCTAATCTGTGTATAATTACATCCTAACAAACTAAAGGCAGAGTAAAAGTGAAGAACTTCCCAGTCCCAACGGAAGTAAATTTGGGGAAAAGACAAACAGTTGAAAATTACCAAAAGGAGATTCTTTTATTGTTATTACAAAGCAAACAAGGGAGCCAAATATGATTCCCACATAAATTCTAGGGGTAGGAAGCAAGATGATTGTCCATCAAGTATCATTAACTAGAAAGACAAATCATCAGATCATCACTAGCTACCCAGAATCAAGAGTGGATTTATGATCATTGAGGATGTCAAATCGTACATTAGCCAATCTCAAACACAGGCTTCTCAAAACAAACTAAGCAACATAAAAACCTCAACTTGACAGTTGCGCTTTCAAAAATTCAGCCAGAAATAACCATCACACAAGTATCATTTTAAAGGGACAAAAAGGAGTAAAAAGCATCATCAGATCGTACCCACATTGGCAACATCAGAAGACCCAGCGGAAACAGCATCTTTAAGAGCACCAACCTGACCAATTCTAGCAGGTAAACACTTCAAACCAACCAAGGTCAGTAGCCCAACAACCACAGCCGCAGACATGATTTTCACGCTTGAGTCTTTTATTCTCTCTGTTATTCTTTCTTGGTCATTGAGTTCATCAGAACTAACTTTCCCTGATATCTCAGCTAAACCACTAGGATTAACCCGATCGGTGGTCTCCAAAAGCTCCTCATTTTCCACAGGATGAGTAGAATCAAAATTAATATCTTCCACACGTCTCATATTTCCCTCTTTGCCACCCAATGGAAACACCTTTTGCAGCGCCTGAATTGCACTTGTCTTCACACTATCAAGCACTGCAGTGGCTTCGGCCCCAATTCTCACAATGGCAGCAGCTGCAGCCAACGGAGACCCACCAACCCCCTCCAATCTTTCTAGGTACCTGAGGACGGTAGGGTCATCATAGTAGTCACCAAGCCTGCATTGTATATCTTGCATATCTCTGAATCTGGGGAAAACCACTTCCATAAGCCAAGTCTCTAGTAGTTTGCATATACCAGGAAGCAAATCATCATTTCCATCGCCCTTTGAATTTTCAAAAATGAATTCGACAATAGCAGGGTCCCTATAAGGTGATTCAATGCTATCCAAGCCCAACCACGAGTGACACTCATCAAGCTCTCCGATAAGAAGTGAACAAAGACCACGTTCCAAAGCAAAGTCTACCTCACGATCTTTGCTGATTGTCTGGTCAGAAAGAACTGCACCCAGAGCTGTAACCTTGGTCTGCTGAAGTTGTTGGAAAAGATTGTCAGCATCTTTGATGAGATGAGGCTTTTTACCCACAAAAGCCTGGGCAACAAGCGCGAGGGCCACTCCATACACTTCAAAACTTTCTGGTGGTATATTACTTGGAGTTGCAGCAAATAGATCAATCTACATAGAAAAATAATAAGACAGCACAACTGAGCTGAGAAATAGATACAGGAAAGTTTCACAAGGTGACAAAACAATGAGGGAGTTACAAACCTGCTCAGCTGCAGTCATGCGTAGAAAGGCCTCGTTCATGAAATCTTCTCGAGTGAATCCTCCAGAAATCGCTGAAGCACCACCACCTCCAACAGCCCATAAAATGTTGTGCACACCACGAAGCCCTTCCCCTCTTCGTTTCTGATGCTCTTGATCAAGAGGCAAAGCTAGAAGTTCCAGAACACAACGAGGCGTTATTTCTTCCAGTGTTTCATCAATCTGTGCTTGTAAATCTGGCGCGAGACTACTTGCCCCTTCCTCCTACAAGAGACATTTTACATTATAATCACTATTCCCTCACAGACTAATAGACAAATCTATCCCAATTAAGAACATAAAAACAAGATTTCGCTCTATTCCACTTCTGCAGGCCAAGAGAAGCAACAATCAAACCTGAACTACCTACATTCCAACTGACCATTGCATAAACTATTGTAAAATCTTAACATTCTAACTTACATTCTAACTGAACATCGCATAATTCATTGTAAAATCTCAACACTCTAACCTGTACATTCCAACCGAGCATCGCACGATCCATTGCAAAATGTCAACATTCTGCCAAAAATTCCAACTGACATCACACAATCCATCGTAAAGTACATTTAACAATCCTACCTTCTAAATTCATATCTGAATTACAAACATAAAACAAGATTCCACTCTCTTCCACTTCTGAGCTACAATCAAACCTGAACTACCTACACTATTTCCAGCTAATCATCGCATAATTCATCGTAAAATCTCAACATTCAAAACTACATTGCAACCGAACAATGCACAATCCAACGTAAAGTTTCCACCTTTAACAATCCTAACTTCTAAATTCAACTCCAATGCCTTCACATTCACGCATTTAGCTAACTAAACTACACAATTTCAATAGCTAAGGGGTTTAGAGAACAATCAAACCTCCAAGAGCTTCAAAGCCCTCTCAAGCGCCTCGCAACTGGCAACGAAATCCGGAGTAGCCAAAGCCATGGCATCTCTGGACAGATCCACGTAAGCCAGAGCCATGACCAGCACCAAATCCAGCTTAAACGGCGACTTAGGCAACCGCTCCCTCATCAAACCCTCGCCCACTCCAAGAACCAGTTCAGTCTCCCCGCATTCCTGCAGCAAGCACAGCGCGCCGGGAACGCTCTCCCACGGAACTTCGATCATCAGAGTCCCGTTTTCGTCCTCGGCGAGGCCTCGGTTGTAGTCGGCTCGGGATTTAGGGTTTGCAAGGGTCTCACAAGCGCCTTGAAGGATCTGTCTTCGGCTTATGAGAGCGTCGTCGGTGAAGCCGAATGGGGGCGGTTGGGAAACCCTAGATTTGTAGGCGCGGCGGATGCCGTCTGGGAGGAAGTGGGGCTCGGCGCCGAGGAGGGAGTAGAAGTTGAGGGGGAGGGGAGGTGGCGGGGGCGGCGGCGGCGGAGGGGGAGGGGGTGGGAGGAGGGAGGTGAGGGCGGTGGCGGTGGTGGTGGAGTTGGGGTCGGTGGTGGTGGTGGTGGTGGGGAAGTAGAAGTCGCTGAGGAGGCGGTCCGCCCATTTGCTGGCATGGCAGAGGGCGGCGCGGCCGTGGGGTTTGGAGGCGCCGTCGCGGGACTTGGGAGCTGCGGCGGTGGGCGGTGGTAAGTGGAAGAGTAGTGGGTGTGGAGAGAGGGCCATGTGATGTGTAATGGCCTCCATTAACTAGAGTTTTGGGAACTGGAATTTGGAGCTTGTTTGTTTGATGTTTCTACTCCACCACCATCTACAACAGCAACTCACTCTCACGCTGCTCCACAAAAATATTTCAAAGAATTAGATAATCTTATATAATCAATTGAGATTCACATACATCAATCCGTTGTAGTCTAGATGGTTAGGATACTCGGCTCTCACCCGAGAGACCCGGGTTCGAGTCCCGGCAACGGAAGCTTTTTGCTCTTTTACATTATTTTTTCTCATCCGAAGACACCGAGTTCACCTCAAATCATGGGAGTATCCGATTACTCTGAGCATAGGGGAGCTCCCAAACTCATTTCTTGGCAATTGGTGATTCTTTTCATTTGTTGATGGTGTACTTAGTTAGTGGCCTTACATAAGACAAAGTATAAACAAATTGCCTGGTTCTTGGAAAAAAAAAAAAAAAAATACATTGCCTGACAAGATGAACAAATCAATAGTAGACTTGTACTTACAGCACAAAAAATAATGAATCAACCAAAAAAGAAAGAATCTTTTGGACTTAATTTGTTGATACAAGTGCATTAAGTGGACGAGTAGTAACACATACATACATTGTTTGGAAAGATGAAAAAATCACTTGTAGACTCGTTGTTCCAGGCTTCCAGCACAGAACTAATAGCATTTTGGTTCCTTCAACTTCGACTTGGAGTCTCCGCAGAAAGAATTGCCTTGAGTGCATCTTTCACGTAAGGAAATCTAAAAGAAAAGCCCAACTCCTTGGCTCTTATAGGGAGCACCCGCTGTCCGTTCAAGACCTGCACATCAGACTTTCTTTTAGAAAAGAAGCTTCATTGAGAATTTGAGATCAAAGACATTACAAGAACAATGTCATTTCACATATTCAAGGAATCATCAACATCACTCAAAATCAAATACACAAATACAACTTACAATGGTGGCGCCTTCACCAAGGACGGCTTTGAGGGCAAATTCAGGTACAGGCAACCAAGAGGGCCGACCCATGACATGTCCCAGTTGTTCGCACATCTCCTTTAGCCTGATAGGGTTTGGTGCAGTTCCATTTATAACTCCTGCAAGTTTCACAATGATTGGTTTTGTAATTGTCGATTGAGATAGTCTGAGAAGGAATTGCAGACAAAAAAAAGTGGAGCATTGTTTCATCATGCACCTCGAAAACAGAGGTTCAAACAGTATATAACATTGTACTCTTCAATAACAGACCTACATTAAAGAACTTAACTAAGAAATGAATAAACGCTAAAGCCTTGATTATTGCAACCAGAGTTATCAAGGCATTGATTGACCACATAATTTCAGGAAGAAGTTTCAAGGAGTAGCAGCAGTGGCCCAAGTCAATTTGAAATTCTCAACATTTTCTTTTCTACATAAACCGTAAACTTAATCCTTGTTGAGACTAGAGCAATCAGTGCATATGCATGATGCAAGGACGTGCGCTCAATTAGGATGCTGATAACAGTGATTTTTTCGTCTCCTAGGCAATGCAATGGTTTGATTCCTCTGACATCCTAATGGTAAGCATGTAGCCGGTCATATGGCTTAAAATGAGAGGTCCAATCAAAGTATGAATAAATTAGCTCTCACCTCTATATGATGGATTCAACAGTGCTTCATAGATAAGGTTCACAAGGTCATCCAAATGAATCCAGGAAAACCTACAAAAGTTGAATAATTTTAAGTTTAACTGAGTAAAAGCTCAATGAGTTAGAAATTATGAATTCAGGATTGTCACCGGACACAAGAAAATCTGCTGGAAAGCCCTCAACGTAGGACAGAAACTAAAAAAAACAAAAACAAAGAAAGCTTCTCAATTAAATTCATAGGGAACGATGACTAATTTGATTTGGCTCGTGGCATTGACCAATTATTTATGTCAAGGAAGAGTAATGCATTAACGAGTTGTGCATGTTACCATTGATTTCCTGTGCCTAAGGGTCCACCGGCAAACATCTGAAAAAGTGGGATCATCTGGGCTGCAGAGGGGACAAAAGAAATATACAAACATATGTGAGAGATCAACAATTTTAAGATATATTGCGTTTACTAATCCTAAGAGCAATGTTTTAAAATCACATTGAAGCAAGTATATATTCTAACTTTGGACTAAGAGGCAAGGAACAAATTTACAAATCCATCTATATAAAAACATTGCACAGATAATTCATGTAATGTGGACCAAAATCATTAGATGAGCTTTCATATGAAGAGACTGCATACACCTTTCACCAATTCAAGTTAATCAAAAGAAGGGACGAAGATAGAGCTGAATCAGCTGATTGTTCTTGGGCGGATCCCACTCCTAAGTCCTAACCATATAGGACAGTTGGAAGGACTGGGCCTATCCTATCATAAGAGAACTGGTCACCTATTTCATTTAGGTTCTGGGGTAGGAATCAGCCCAATACAACCAATTATGGAGCGAGTTGACCTGCTTCACACTTGCAGATCATAGTCAACAAAAGGTCCACAGGCCATCCTTGTTGAAATTAAAAAAGACATATCAGACACATGCTTATAGATACCTAATGTAGCGAAAAGTGCTGAAAACACTAAAGAAAAAAAAATCCAGGCATCAACTGACAAAGGAATATGGTGTGAGATGCATAAGCGAAACGCAGTAATTATAATTGTTTACTTCCAAAATATAGGAATAAAAATATTGAAGCTTCAGATGAACATCTCCAAAGCTCCTTATCCTCAATCTTGACATGTTCAGCTTTTTGATGAACCAAAAATGAAAACCATTGATCAGAAATGAGTTTATTTTAGACCGTAATGAATAAGCTCATTGTCAATTCCTCTTACAGGTCAAGGACTGCACTTCCATCAGTTAGTTGACAGCACTACTTATGCAGTGTCAATTTAAGATGTGGTGGCAATTGCACTGCTACTACAAAGTTCACCAATTTGACCATTTCTCGCATGCAAATGCAAACTTTCAATTCCGCAAAAACAAACCAATCCAACATCCGCAAATATGATGATTCTAAGAGTTTTCTACTAACAAATTGAATTAGCAAAGAAAGAATACACAAGTAGAAGCAATTATACCTAAAGCGCCACCTTCTTTTCCCAGAACAACACCAATCCGTATAAGTGCCACCCTGACATCCTTATTTACTTTCAATGCATTTGCCTCCCATTCTCTACAAACCTGTAGAATGTTTATCTATTAGTAGAAGATAAAAGTAAATTAAGTTTTAGCACATGAATGCATGGTTCCAAGGTAGCAACTTCCGAGATGCTCCAAGTGAATCAATGTATTTGCTACATCTGGTTCAATTTTTAGCGCCTACCAAAACTTTATACATATAATATAAAAGGTGGATTATGATATAATGGGAGAGAAGGAAATATCAATGGAGGTTTCTTTATTTTTTTAGTCAGAGCTTTATTGATTTAACTGAAGCATTATGCATAATCATAAACTCTAACCTCTGCCAAGTAATCATTTCCTGATGGACTTTGCTCATCAAATACTTGAGTTTCACTAGTACCTGAACAATACAGAGGAAATTAAAATGATAAGAGTCGTTATGGAAACAATATTATAGCTATGGTTTTTCATGGGCCATTTACCTAAGCATTACACTCATTTTATAGAGAAATCAACCAAAATTTCAATGGCCGAGAGCGTAATACATCAATTCCTTTTATTAAAACCTTTTCTTTCATGTAATGTACCATTGAATAATTGGTTGCGCCTGATTTGCTGAACATAATTTGTTTTTTCGGTGTCAATGGTTGTTTTACTATCTTCTAGTCCTCAAATGCAATTCACATATTCATCACACAACATCCAAAAAACAAGGCGTGGATCAAGTCCAAAACTATTATTTATATATCAAGACAATATGTTATCCATTGGATTCTGGACTTTGAGGCCACTGGAAGAAAATTTTGAAAGGAAATAATTTGATTCTGGCTTTTTATGGCTTTATAGAGGACTTATGTAATGTGAAAGCATTCTTTCATTACAACAAAGAAAACGAAAGAGAAAAGGAGCTTGCTAAAAAAAAAAAAAACAAGGATGACAAAACTAGCTGATTGGATCTCCAATTAAGCACCCAACAGCTTGGAAATGAAACCAAATTCATAGTTTTATAAGGCAATAGAATTGGCTAAACGATGATTGAGCAAAATGCATACCATAATAACCAATAGCAGTTGCACTGACCAAGACCCTTGGCCGGGCATCGTCTTCACAGTTGTTTATTAATTCCACAACCTTCATAAACCAGTTATAATAATAGGTGAACAAACATAAAAATAAATATATAAATAAAAGAAAAGAAAAGCAAAATTATTACTAGGTGTACTAAAGATATTATCTAGAGAGATGACAACCTTTGAAGTTACACCAACCCTGCTTTGCTTGATCTCTTTCTTAACCTATTAGTGCAAATAAAAGAAAAACAGAAACAGATCAATTAGACCCTTTCTAGAAACAACATAGATTCAATTAAACAAGTAAAATCAGTGAAAAATGTTCCGGAAAATTCAGAAAATCTTATGTAGTTACAAGATTACACCAGCACTAGAAGATTTTTACCAAAATCTAGTTAAATTGCTAGTAATAGGAGAGAACGCAGGATTTCACAATATGAAAGCAGATCATATTATGTTAGGTCTCGCTAGAAGAAGGTTATTTTCAATACTGGAAATTTTAAATCCAATACCAACACTATGGATTCCATAATGATAGAGCCGATTTAGGCTTCAGTCAACAGAACAGTGAAAATGCTACAAGAATAAGTTGAGAATCCCAAACCTCAGAAGACCATCTTGTACTAATAGGCATCCCAGCTAAATTCACAACACCATTTGAACCTCGAATGCAATCATTCCACTCCGACTCCTCTGCTATTAGAATTCCAGGGAAGTTATTGGCTGCACTCAGATACCAGATAGCAATAAATAAGTATCTATTAAATTGAAGAATCCATGCAAAAGTTGCAAATGCCAGGTGTCTCGCATTACAGTCTATACACTGCTTCTTAAATAGATAATGCTGATTGATCATCACGTATACAAGATAAGGAATATCATAAAGCAATTTGCGTATAAAAGTAGATGTAACTTGAGCCATTGCGATGGAACTTAGACAGCTCAAAATTTTCTGAATAGTTTAATCATTAGAATTCTTAAGGAGCGGAAGAGGAAGAATTTGAGTAAAAAGAAGTTTCTGGAGCAGAACCCTTTCATTACTTTAGGTGACTTTCAACAACGGAATTCAAAAATTGCAGCTAAATTGCAGGTATTACCTTCTTACCAGGAAAAAATGTCTGAGCTTTTGATCTAGATCTTGTCAAAACACGAACTTGATGATTTTCTGCATTCCAGAGGGGGACTCGTAAAAAATCGGACGAGATAACAGTTTCCAATAACTTTCCACAATTGTAAAAGTGAAAGCGAAACCCTAACCTGAAAGCAGCTTTCGAACTAATCTTTGGCCTATAAAACCAGTTGCTCCAGTTATGGAGATAATCATTTGATTAGATGATCCACCACGGTCGTCCTTGTTGACGCACATAACCTTGAATGTCGTGCTCATCCTCCCCTGCATAGACTTCACCAAATAATGTGATCAAAGCTCCCAATTGATGCAGAGCGATAGAGAATTTGAAACTCACTGATTGTGATAAGGACGGTGGTGGTGGTGGTGGTGATTGATGGAACGGATGGAATGGAGAGGTGGTGGCATTGGACCAGGGAAGGGTCGAGCCTAATCTGATGCTTATCTGCATTATGACCGAATCAACCAAGTGGTGTAGTAGTCACTCAGTCACAGTGAACGAACGAACTACAACTACTTTGTTAATTGCCTTGTTTTCAATCCAACTAATATCCTCTGAGCTGCTGCGTGTGCGTGTCTAAATACAAACCACAACTGCCCTAAATGAAATATCCATTTCCCCCATAACCCGGGCCCTTTCACCTCCAAGGTTACTTGCAAAGTTACTATCCTGACCATTACCATGGCTCAAAATATCTTGAATTACACGCTAACCTTTTCAAACCTTACTTTTTTTTGACAAATGATCATTTGAGTTAATTTCACCACTGAACTCTATAATTTGTAATAATTTGGTCACAAAACTTGACTTCGTATTCCAATCATTTAGTCACTGAACTCTATAATTTGTAACATTTGTCTCGCCTCGAGATTCGAAATGATATATCTAGATAATGTGCAATACAGTGTGTTTCCAAAATCCTCCCCAAAACAAAATCCAACTTCTTCAGTGTGTTATTTGTGGCTATCCAGGCCAAAGTCAGGCGTGGTTTTGAGTGAACAGGCCATTCCCAATTGCAACAAACCTCACTATGAATAGACTTGTTTTTGCTGGTTAGCTTCTTTTTTTTTTGGTAAGAATGTTGGTTAGCTTCAGTAGGAGTGAATGAAGAAACACTTGCTTTTGGTTTATTTTTGTGATTGGTAGAGTGAATGGTGAGGACACTAGAGAAGCCATTGAAGCTCCAATAGAGCTGTAATGGTGGGCGGCCTACATTGTGATAATGAAAAATTTTCTAGACGCCTTAATTTAATGGAGTTAATTATATGCACATCATCATGTGTTATTTCAAATCTCGAGGCAAGACTAATGCCGACTCATATTTTTTTGTCAGAGAAGTGATCAGAAGGTGACAAAAGTGATTTTTGTAAAACATTTTAAAAAGTTGGATAATTTTCTTATTACAAAGTTGAGTTTTTATGACCAAAGTGTCACAAAATATAAAGTTCAGTGACCTTCAATGAAATTAACCCGTTCATCTCACCAAGTATACTTTTGCAATTAGGTTTTTAAAAATGGGAAGTGCTAAAATGCACCAAAACGGACTCTCAGAATGGACACCTTGTACAGTCAGCAGACGTGGAGAAAACATAAAAAGTTGTTTTCCTTAGTTTTTTCTTGCTTTAGTTGGTTATACCAGACAACTGTTATGTTTTTATTGGTTATCTACAACCGACTAACAGACCAGCTGACTTCAGTGCTCAGTCAGCTGGATGTAGTTTTTGTGCGCCCATTCAGGTGCATTCAAGCATTTTCCTTTAAAAATTACTATGAAACTAATAAAACCAACAGAAGAATTTGATCAATTTTCTTTTAGATTTGATGACCGTTTTCAAATCTTCCTAAAACAAACAAAAGATGCACATTTAAATTCTAACATATATTGTATAGAAAAATGCTATAATTACCAATTAAGTTACACACTCACAACTATTTGAAAACCAAGCGAAAATATTTGAGTGCGATCCTTATAAGTTTGTCACAATATCATTTTCCTGTAAGAAAACCCGGGAATGGATAAGCCAATAACATTTTGTCATTAAACAGCACCTGGTTGTATAAAATGAAAAATAAATTAGCTAGAAACACATTTGTAAATGTACTCCAGCACTGCAGCAGCAAATAGCAACCGAATGGAAGACCAACATCGCAACGTTATGAACCAAATTACTTGATATATTTTTACAACTCAAAACCATGCATAGTGATGAAGGTCAGAGAAAGTCTTGAAGGTTTGTGTTAAATAATAAATATAACATTAACGATTTTCTTTTCCTAATGCAAGTTCTACTAGGAGACCTTAAACTGAGGACATGAGCCTTTAACCCTTCAAAGAATACTTTCTCCCAGTGAAAGCCTGGAATTTAGGCTCTTCCTTCTTTTCAGGCTCTTCTTTTTTGGTCTCTTTAGCAGTAGCCTGCAAGATTGAACGTTGCCAAGTATCACAAATTATTGCAATAGTCAAGAAGAAAAAATAATAAAGCATCTTTCCATGCACAATCTATGATACCCTAAACCAATTTACTCACATTTTGTGGTTCTTTTTGTGTGTTTTTTACACTCGAACCAAACACAAGTTTTCCCTGGTGCTGGCGAGAAGCAATGCTCTGTGAAGAGGGGCCCGAAGAGTCTCGTCCACCACCCGTTGTTGTCATTGGTTTTTTGTCCTTGGCTGATGCAGTTGAAGTCGACTTTGGTTCTTGCTTCAACGGTTTCCCATCCAAGCGTCTCCCAACACCCACGAAAGGGCTGAATTTAGGTTCAACCTCAGTAGGAGACTCAGGAACTACAAAACCATATAGTGCAGGTTAATAAATTCAGATTCCACCTAAAATCATTATCAAGCATTGTAGCAACAACTTCAGAAGTACTAGTCCCAGTAGACTTGATACATCAAAGAGCTCGACAAAATTAGAACTCTTCCCCAGAGTCTTAAAAAGATATCGGATCTTTTAGATTAAGATATATGGTGTGTTCGGTTGGGCTGTAGGATTGTCTTGATAAGGTTGGACTAAGTTGGACTAAGTTATATCGGACTAAGGGCAATCCAAATTTGAGGACTTGTTCGGTTGGGTTGATAGATCGTCAAGTCAATCCGCAAGTTAATTACCTTGGCAGTGGACTTGGGAAAGCAATGCAAATGTTGGAGCAATTTTAAAACATTTATAGAGTTTAGTTCAAAGATATGAAGCATAAAGTTCTATCTCAGAAACAACATTCAACTTAATAAATGCTTGTTCATTAAATCATAATTTTATCAACTTTTTGTCCTTGGTAAAAATAAGAAGTGAAATAACACAAGGATTTCCTTTATCAATTCACAAAAATAGCTAAATTAACGAAAAATATGAAAAACATATGATATACAACACAAAATCGAAGTAAAATATTACTAAGGAGCTTTTGTCCATGCTACCTAGATGGAAGTAATCACCAACTATCAGGTTGAGTTCATCAATAAACCTAGTCAGACTAAACATAAAAAATGGGCCCAAAAAAAAAGGCACTCTGCAGAAGAAGCTTTGACTTGAGAATTTTTTTTTTTGAAGGATAAATCACTCTAACCATTAATAGTACCTTTTTTCAAACTAGTGCTAAAATATGTTTAACAAATACATATAGTTAATGAAATCATTTAGGCAGCATTTCATGAAATTTTAATCACTTGGAAACAGTTCAAAATCCATTTCCAAAAACTTATCTTTCCCCAAAATCCTGTTTTCCGTTAAAGACACGAAGCAACACCTTCAATCGTAGCAATCACAAACATTGAGTTGAATGTCATAGAAATAATTCATGCGAATTAAAATAGCTGAACCTTGAGCAGATGCCTTGCTTGAAGGGATTGTTGGAGCAGGTCTTTCTGGTTCCTTGTAATCAAGAGGAGGCGCGAAATCCACCTCACAGTCTGTCTCAATGATGCTTATACCATTAGAAGGCCTCGTTTCTATTATATCAATGTAATACTTCTTATTGTTATATGCTACCATGATGCTGTCCCCTGTAGTTAAGCATGAGAAGTTTCTTAGTGTTGTCTCCAATCTGCACGGAAATAAAATAAAATAAAATAAAATTAGTGAAGACAACAAGAGTACAAGATGTGATAGAAAAGAAGTCAAATATACTAGCAACCCTACGATCAAGCCATATGTTTGAAATTGTATATGTTAAATAAAGCTCCCTAAAGAAGAAGAAAGCCAAACAGGAATTGCAGAAAGCTTACTGTCTAAATCAATTTATCTTTGTATAATGGCAAAACCCATCATTTGGTCCCTGAACTTTGTGTTTTTTATGCTCTAGGTCCCTAAACTTTTATTACTACACATTTAGTCCTTAAACTTTCACAAAGATCTACATTTAGTCCCTCCACCATTTAAAGTGTTAAATTATGCCAATGTGGGCAACAAAAGTGCCTCGTGACTAGTCAAGAAGAGCAAAATGGTTTATATTACTAAACTTAACGACTCGCATTGACCGAAAAAAGTCGACATTTTTTTTTAATTTTCCCCAAAAACATAAAAACGTCGAAGTTCAGGGACCAAAAGCATAAACCTCAAAAGTTCAAGTACCAAATGTACAACAACGAAAGTTCAGAGACCAAATGTACAACAATGAAAGTTCAGGGACCAAATGTACACTATTGAAAGTTCAGGAACCAAAAGCATAAAAGACTAAGTTGAAGGACCAAAAAATACGTTTTGCCTTGTATAATTAATACTTCATTTTGCTAAGTGATTTTTAAAGAAACAACTTTTTTTGATAAGAAAAAAAAAATCAAATACTCAACATGCCAAAAGAGAGATTAGTGAACTGACAAATGATAGCATATCCTACAGCGAAATTATGTCATAAGAATTTTCAAAATATGACTTAATGATGTTGACATAAAACATTTCACTCCAGATAAAAAAAAAAGCATGTAAAATAATGCTATTCAATAATGTGCATCAGCCACAACCTTAAGGCAAATTCCAACTAAACTAGTATCCAAAAGTTGCTGGTGAGAATTCTCAATGTCTGAGGAGCGAACAAGTTTTTTTTTTATTTTTTATGATTTATGTCAATTGATGTGGCTTTTCATATAGGATTTACAGCAAACTTCTATTTGGATTGTTATTTTGCTATTTTGACAAAGTTATAGAAAATCCAGTTTCGCCATATTCCAATTAAGCACATATTGAGTCAACGCTGACAAGCCAAATTATTATCAAAAGAAACATACTTACATGGCCTTAGGGTTGGAAATATCTAAGAAGTCCTTTGTGTGAGGCTGGAGCTTCACGTATGTTCCCTTTGGAAGAGTGACATTTTTCACACGTACAGTCTCTCCTTCTTGTAAAAGCAAGTTTTCCATCATCTAGAAAGAGAATAAAAGGTCTTGCAATCAAATGCGGAGAAAGAGGACCTTACAAATTTACCATCAATTAGATAATCCAGTTCAATACAACAACAACAACAACAACAACATAGCCTCAATCCCAAATTAATTGGGGTCGGCTACATGGTACTCTTCCATTGTGCTCGATTTTGTGCAAGATAATCCAGTACAATAATAACAAGAATAGGAATGGGAATACTAATAAAAACAAAGCACGCATCTAGACATCTATGACATACCCAGTAGGGCATGTAGATCATGCCTTCCTCAGCAATGAACTCCAGCACACCACAATGAGAAACACGCTCAGTAGCAGCATTGCGAAGCTCGAACAACATTGGATAATCAATATGAAGAGATGCTGCAGGATGAAGTTTAGTATCAGACCTTAATATGCTCTTAAAAGTTATAGCCGGAACTAGATTCGCCATTTACCACACAATGGAAGTTTCCATTTGACAGAGCATTATAAATAAGACTTCCTGAATTGTGTAAAATAGAAATGATCAATGGAAAGCAAGAAGAGATAACCTACCAAGACGATCTAGAGCTGAGGGAGGCATTATAACTGAGATCAAATAAAAACAATAGTCAAGTCATGCTCATTATAACTGAGATCAAATAAAAACAAAAGTCAAGTCAAGCTCAGAAAAATAATAATAATTTACAGTAGTGTAATCTTTTGATATAAGAAAATTAACTTACTTTTATCGCCACTTTCAATCTGGGGCTGAAGAATAAAGACAAAAAGTAAGTCAGTTTCAAACACATAATAGGTTCCGAAAATCT
Source organism: Stephania japonica (assembly GCA_039657345.1). Taxonomy (NCBI): domain Eukaryota; kingdom Viridiplantae; phylum Streptophyta; class Magnoliopsida; order Ranunculales; family Menispermaceae; genus Stephania; species Stephania japonica. The sequence goes on along the minus strand of CM077559.1, from coordinate 5,802,838 downwards.
ACACATCTGAGTATACATAGAAACAAATATAAAATTTCCTCTTAAGGGTTATCCAAACATGCATATTTTTGCATTGTTTATACAGTTACTCTTTTGATTTCTGTCTAAAATCACTTGTTGCATTTTAGACCAAGCATCCTTTCGAACTTAAGGCATATGGTAACCACTCATTAAACCGATAAAGGAAGCACCTCAAAAACCAAAAACAAGCAAACAACATTGTAAAAAGTCAGCATCCGAATTTTGAATAGTAATAAGAGCAGTCAATCAGAAGCGAAAACATAGAAAAGACTAAAAGACAAAAACAAAAACAAAAAATGCATTCACGCACTCCGCTTCCTCTTGAACAACAGATAATTCCACCTAATCATCCACACTGCCCAATTCCCAACAAGAAGAACAACAATAACAACAACAAAGCCTCAATCCCAAATTAGTAGGAGCGGCTACTTGGATCAAACACTTCCATTGCACTCGATTTACTGCAATTGTTGGCACGCTTTCCAAATCCTTTAAATTCTTCATAATCAATGTGTGCCAAGTTAACTTCAGTCTACCACCCTTACATCATCGAATTTCTTCAATTTTAATTAAGTCGAGTTTTCTAGTCGTTCTACGGCCCTAAAGACTCTTCAGCTAGTAAGGAATTAAAAAGGACGTCAAGAGAGCAGGAAAAAAAAAGATCATATCTATCTTCACAAGTAAAATTATACAAATTTAAGTATTGCCAACCATGAGGTTGAAGGTTTGAGTCTCCCCATGTGCAAGTTTTAAGGGCTATAAGTTGGTTTCTTATTAAAAAAAATTATTAGCCTATTAAGTATAGAGGCAGTAGTAGTTTTCTCCAAATCACGCATTAACCAACAAAGCAGTGTTACTAGTAGAAGAAGCTTGACTGATCAAGATGAGTAGGATCCAACCTTTTCGATGAAAGATGCTGGGAAACAGCGGTACGTCTGCTCAAATGACGTACCATGATATCCATATCCTTCAAAAAACTGTTCATCCAAAACAACAAAAGCAAGCAACACGCTAAATAAGATGTTTTTCTAGGTATAAACAGCAGGAATATCTAACAGAAATAAATATTTGCAAATTAACAACAAATAGATGAATCATATCATATGGTCAAAATATAGTCAGTTTAATGGCAAGGATTCAAGTCACTAAGAATTCAATCAGTAGAGATCGAAAGGAAAACATAATCTTAAGTGCTTCAAATTTAAGATCACAAACATCAACATACCATTGCAAAAGTTGCAGATTTCAGCACTGGAGAGTTGTGCCTTTAAATACTCCTAATAATACAAAAATCAACCAATCAATTATGAATTATAGAATGGCGAATCACTACCCTAATCTAACCTAACCTAACCTAGCCCGATCCGAAAATTCACTGAACAAACTATAATCAAACCCTAATTTAACAGATAGAGTATATCAAATTCACAACTACTGAATTTAGGTGAATCGAAAACCTAACCCTAGCAAACGAAATAGAAACGATGGAGAAAGGAAGAGATCCGAGGAGATGAAACGCAGAGTGCAAGAAAAAAAGTGAGAGAATAATAAGGTGCCGCGCTGGTGTCTTTTGTACGCACGAAACAGTGGAGGGTATGATCCGATGCTCCTCGAACCCAATGACACGTGCCTACAGATGTTTAGACTGACCACGAAGGATTCGCTAGTCCGTCGATTTATTGAAAACGCGAAGCAAACATTGGCATTGCGCACATAACTAATCTAACAAGCCCACTCAAACATACCATTAGATGTTTAATCTTCAGCCCAACTTGCATTGCTTGAAGTGTTGGGATTTTTGTTCAAGCCCATACACCATGGGGCATGGGCCAATCTCTCAATAGAGGCAACAATTTGACCCACAAAATTTCAAGGCGCTCTAAAAAAAAACTTTTATAACCAAGTTTATGGGGCGCGACGAAAGCGGGCGTTATTTTTTAACGTGACTCAAATTTGAGTCTTAAGAATGAAAATACCAACGTCGGGAGCTCCTTCTATTTACTCTCTCCAGTTAAAAATATAAGGCGTCTTAGAATTTTTTGACTTCAAAAAATATAAAACGTTTTCGAGATTCAAGAGAACTTTGTACCTCTTATACCTATGTTACCCATCTTTTAACCAAACATTTAATTATAATTAAACACTTGTCTTTCTTTCATTAGATGAAATAAAGAATTAAATATGAGTAAGAATGTAATTTAAATTCACAATTAATGCTTTCTTAATATGTATATTTTGAGCAAAAAATCTTATATTTTTTACGGGATGAAGTATAAGATAAGCAGCTTAAAGCAAGTTTAGAGTAGTTGGATACTCTGAATACCGAATAGTTGTGACTGAAAAAAAAAAAAAAAAAAAAAAAAAAAAAAAAAAAAAAAGAAAAACAGAAATATGATTGATGTAAGTATAAAAATGGAAGATCAAACGGCTTCTTTCATTTTATTTTATTTTTTTGTGGGGCTCGATGTCTTTTGATCCCATGGGGCTGCATAATTAGATTACCGTGACCAAATTATTTGGTTCTTCGGCTTCCCTCATTAACTAAAATTAAAATGTAAAAGAGCGTAGCATTGCACATTAGTACAATATCATATACTACTCCCATATGAAAAAACTTGAAAATACTATACCTTCTTAGTTCACACGCTTTCTCCACAACATTCTTCTAGAAATCTAACTAGTCCATTGGATTAACCATCAAGATCTAAGGTGTGCAAATCGGAAGACATTCATTTATCAACACTCTATCAATTTTTATCATTACGTTGGAGATATTCCTTCAAATCATATCATCAATGCATAGTAATGTAAATGTGTAAGACCTAGGGAGTGGTTGGGGAAATTCGATCCCACCTTCGTCTACCGATTTGCATGTCTCTTCCATACATATATCTCTTGATTTATTTTCATGCATTATTGATCTTAGATAGGTAGGTATATATAGACCTATATAATCTAATTACATGCATGTGTAATCTTTTATTTGATTTCACGACATATATACCCGTCATGCAATATATATGGGCCACATTTTATATAAAAGACACTTGTTAATTATAATGTTTTCAATCACATCTGTCAACCTCAATTATTTGTTGTTTTTTTTTTTTTTTCTTTTTTTTTTTTTCCAAAGATATTGTTGGAACTTAACAAAATGTCTCAAATGAATTTGAATAGAAAAACTTTTTAGTCCCACATTGCTCACTTCAAAGAGTTTGTTTAGGGCTTAGGGTTTAAGATAATAGATGTGTATATATATATATACACACACACACACATGCCATGAGTAATACAAACATCTTCTCTAAAGCTTTAATTTAGATAAACTCAATGGATAGTGTAACAACCCGTTACCTTAAGCACATGATTAGTGTTAATCCGAATATCAATTAATCCCAGTTAGGCTCGTGGTTAAGCCCGGTTTGACTCGATTAACGCGTGTGTGGAATTGTGTGATGTATTGTGTTTGTTTGGTGTGTATTAATATGTATTAAGGAATAATTAGACCAATGAGGAAATGCCTAATACCATGTGTGGATCAAGGAGGACACACGTGAGACGCTGGATAACGTTGAAGCCCTAGTATAGTTGGTGTAAATTACCTAATTATAGGCATGAATATATATTTATATATTGTGGTTATATATAAATATAAATTAAAATGGAAAATAATAAAATAATAGTAAATTGTCGGGCGCTGAGTAATACGCGAGGTCACAAGTGACACACGTAGGACATACGGTGGTGTGCACGCCTGAGGGTTCTCATTGGTGCGCAAACCGAAATTTTAGGCGCGACATATCGATAAATATATATATATATATAATAAAAATTAGAAAATATGAAATTACCCATAAAGGTAGTGGGGTAAATAAGGAAATGAGATAGGCTTTAGGGTGTTTTGGTTTTTCCCCCAACCAACCGCCCACTTCAATAAGTTGAGAATGAGAAAGAGGGAGAGTGAGAATGAGAGCTCGAGATTGGGAAAAGGAGGAGAGGGTGACGGGAGAGCTCAGGATGGCGAGCTCACGTGATCGAGGAGAGCTCGAGGTGAGTTGTGTTTCGTGGTTGTTTCAGTTGTGTTAGTGTCGTTGTTGATGTTGTTGTTTGGTTGATGTTGTTGTTGATTTAATGGAGGACGAGGAGCCCGGCCATGGCGGAAGCCATGGCCGAGGTTGGAAATTCCAAGTCATTGGGATTGGGTTGGGAGCCAATCCCAACCCAATCCCAATCGAGAAAATGAAAAAAAAAATAGAGCATTCTGCTTTGTTCTCGTGAGGAAGATGAACAGTGGGTTCTAAACCAGGCCGGTTCGGCCCGGTTCAGGCCCAAAACCAAAAAAAAAAAAAAAAAAAAAAAAAAAGAGGAAAGAAATTATGAAAAAATTCATAAAAATTGGAAAAAAAAATATGGAAAAATAATATTTTGACCAAATAAATAGAAATTGAGGGATTTTTATTGAAAATGAGAATTTGAAAGTCGGATGAGACTTTATATCGGGGTTTTTACCTCAAAATATGGGAATTAGTCAAAATAGGTTGGAAACTAGGTCCCGAGATTTCGAATTTGAATAGGACCAGTTTAGAAATGTTAATAAATGAATATTAGACATAAGTTGATGACAGTTGGTTTATTTTAGGTAATGGACTGACGTGGAAAGGTTTGAGGACTCCGAAGAGTCGTACAAGTTGATAAAACATAGAAAGCTCAGGACAGGTAAATAGGACTCGTACTTTTTATCAATTATGCAATGTAAATTAGTGTTATTAGAGCACGCAGTGTTCAGGACTGGGAATGCGACAATGTATCATGATTTGGTTTTGTTTTACACAAATTATTTTGAAATGAAAAATGAATTCGGAAAGAGGTTTAAAAGGACGGATCGGTCTGGGGTTTGGAACTGTTGTGGAGTTGTTAACCATTACCGCGCCCCAGTGACTTGGGAATTATCACGAACAATGCTTTCCATTTGAGTTGATTGCTCATCAATCATAAACCAATCAGATGAGCAGTGATTGGTTTAGTGATGATGAGGGAGTGCGACTCTATGCTTTTATAAGTTGGTGACACATTGACATGAACTGGTTAGATGCCCAGTGACTGGTTCTTGAAGAATGTGAGAGGGCGACTCAATTTAAATACTGATATTGAAAGTACAAATCATGGGTACATTGCAATAGACCAATGAGCTTGCATATGTTATGTATTGATTATATTGATTCAAATAGTCATTTAAACATGTATTGGTTGTACGTTGTTATATATTATTTCTTGATAATAATTGATAATTGATAGTCTGTATGGGAGTCGTTTATTGAACATGTAGGAGCTCACCCACCTTAACATTTCTAGGTATGGACGTACGCTAAGACTTGAAACTCAAGAAAAGAGAAGATCAAGAGTTTAGTATATTCTCTACGATGCAGTGAGTTTCCATGTAATATATATATATATATATATTGTATTGCTTTATGATTTGTAATAATCAGGGTGGGAATAAGAGTTCAATACCGATGTTCATGCCGGTATTGTATATCTTGTGATTTATCGAAAAAGTTTTAAATTTGTTGTCGCGTTTGTTTTATTTTGTTATTTAATATCAAGATATACAGGTTCTTGTCTGGAATGAGTATAAGGCTGCTGGCTCTAATTAGGTCCGATCTGATTTGCCGAAGCTTAATTAGGGTTTCAAGCCGAATATTCTCTAAATTGAGGTTAGAGGATGTTACAGATAGAGCCCAATTGAAATTCATTCGGTAATAGATGTATATATATACATGTCATGGGTACATTACTTAGAACTATTGGATTTAAATCTAACACATTAATCAAAACGACATAAATGCACAAAATATTTAATGCACAACACATTTTAAGGGGTTCCCATGTCATGGGTATATAATTGGTCACCATTGTAGAATTTCTCATTATATATTGCACAACACATTTTGAGGGGTTCTCATGGCATGAGTATATATTTGGTCTTCATTGTAGAATTTCTCATTATATATTGCACAATACATTTTGAAGGGTTCCCATGGCATGGGTATATATTGGTCTCCATTGTAAAATTTTCCATTATAAATATATAATGGGAATTAATTGTTGACAATTAATTTCGTTATTTTATAAACAAGTGCGACTGTTGAATAATATTGACGGGTATTATTTTTGAATTTGAACAGTCACCTTGGTTTAAACCAATGCTTCAAGTTATATTTAAGTGGAACTAAAACACTAAAAACTTACTGGATTTTTCAGATTTAATTTTTTGAGAAAGAAGAAAAATCACAGTTTTGCAGACTTTTGAACTTTGTGATTTTCGATTCGAAAGGGCATTCGATTGTATCCTGGGGACAGATCTTTGGAAAAATTTCAATCACCGAATTCAAGGAAATATTTGTCTTAGGACATTGCTTCCATTCAAGCCTCCGGTTAAAATTTTTTATTGTTCTTTGATTTTGTTATTAAATATTCTTTAAATTTATTTTATTCGTATCTATTAATATCATTATATATTGTTCTAGATAACAGAGAGAATAGAGGCAACAAAGTTACAAAGGCCTCATCTCAAACCACCACCATCGGAGGCCACTAAGGCACGATAGGTGAGGAAAAAACGCAGGCAAGACGCTGGAGAGATCGCCCTAAAAAAAAAAAAAAAAAAAAAAAAAAAAGTCCCATAATCGACAACCTAACATACAAATGCAACAAATAAAGACAAACACATGAAACCTAACATCCCTAACAAAATGCTTACAAAAGTGAGATTACAACAAAGAGGGAACATTCAAAAGCCACTAGGGAACCCTATAACCCATCCACCATATCCGCTGGAGCGCCTTAGTTTTCCCCAAGTCCCTCATCTTCGAGATTGTCTCTGTCACTTTTCTTTTGCAGCTGCCCCTTCCACCCAATCAAAAGGAGAAGATAAGATAAAATATAGCTGAAAGGAAGTAAGCAGTACCAGATATGACCATCGTGATGAACGGCGGCCCATGCTTCGCCTGCAACAGTGTAGCTTTCGTCGTTGATCGATGTGCAGTACCTCATTGATACCTCGTTGGCGCATCAACATAGCAAGACAAGAGTCACTCTCCAAACCATTCTTCTCCCAAAAAAAGCTCGATCTCTTTTCAACGTTTGAACAAATCTTTAATCTTCAACCCAAAACCCCTCCGTTCAGTTGTTACGACCCAAATTTCTAATCTTATATTTCGGCCGTAATCGAGGTTACCGATACGTGACGTGGCCTGAGGGCGAGCCCACTATTCTGAAAACTCGGCTCGAAGACCAAGAAATATGTTATTTATGTATGTTGGATGCTTAGTGTGGTGTATGTGTATATTATATTGATTAATGTTCAATTCGACTATACTATCGATTCGACGCGAGCGGGGATACACCTTGGAGTACGTGCAAGTGCGAGTATTGAGTAGAATTACCCGGGGTTGCAAAATTAGGCTAGAAAATATTAGTTGGTGTCTAATTAACCTTAGCCTAAGTTAAATTATATAATTAAGTTGGAAAATGTGATATTCGACGCACGGGGAAAGTACCTCGAGTTGTGTGCAGGTTGGGGCACCAAATGTCGGATAATCGAGAGTCAGCATGACCACTTGGGTAAATTTTATAAATTAGTGTGACCAATTAATTATGGTATATGTGAATTAAATTACCTAAGCTTAGTTAATTGAATTAAATTGACATTTTGATGTCATATAGTTTGAAGGAAAAATCAATAAATCATAGAACTTACCTCGGAATATGTGCTAGCACACACTCCCATGAATTGGTGTCAACATGTTGTGTCACATGACTGAAAAACTAGTGGAATTAGGAGTAAATTGGGATCATTTGATCAACCTAGTATCATAGGAAAACACACTAGATTAGGCACACATTATAAATATCAACTCTTGTTCTTCCTTGCCTCATTGTGCATGCTTATTTAAACACAAATCAGAGCTATGAGAAAGGTTTCTTTGTTGGAAAATCTATGAGAGATTTGTTGGTTGTTTCTACACAAGTTAGGAGAATCAAACACACACTCCATAGCTACAACACGAGTAAGTTTTTCTTCACTTGTATACAACACAAAAATTAGGTTTTTCGTTTTTAATCAAGGGGTTCTCTGTTTTAATTGATCAAAGTGTTCAAATGTGGTTTTGATTCATATCTAAGCTCTAATATCAAGCACCAAGTTTCATATTTCTGGATTTTATAAGGTGTTGCCAAAAATGTTTCTTGTAATTTCGGTTTTGATGAATTTTGAGCTAATAAATGAGTTTATTTTCGAAATCTAAGTTCATATTTGAAATCCTAGTGGAAAATAACTTAGGTAATTGTCCAACTTTTCGAAAATCAGTTCTTAAAATCAAGAGTTTGTGAGTTGGTGATGTTCTTGTGTTCTTCCCCAAAACCCCTTACATGCATGTCTAATCCTTGTTAAAATTTATGTTTTCAATGACAAATGAAATGCCTAGTTCATGTTTTGATATGTTGAAGGGGTTGTAGTTAATTTCTTATGGAAATTGTAGTTGGAGTTGTTGAATTGTTGTTGTTGTCAAACAAAAAAAAGGGTGAAGAAGCAGAGACGCTGTTGTCTCTGCCGAATCGGGAGGGGGAGGGAACGCACACACGCGGTGCGTACGTGCGGTCCCTGGGCCGATCCCTTTAAAAAAATAAAATATAATATAAAAAATAATAAAAATAATAAAAATAAATAAATAAAAAGGATATAAAATGACATTCTAGGGACCTAGGGGGTGTTCGGGGAGTCTGGGAGCGCGAGTCGGGACGTCGGGAGGCCGGATTTATTAGGAATTTGCGTGAAGGTGAGTATACCTGTTGACAACTTTATTTAGCATTTCATTCCTATTAAATGTTGTTCTTGCATAGTCTTCTTGACTATATTGTCTTTGTATTCTGATATCATGTGGTTCTTTGTGTGATATCCATTTGATGAGACTTGCTTACATGATATCCATTTCATTGATTTGGTTCATTGACTCTATTTTGCGCCATGTCTATTATTGTTGTTTAAATTATAATTTGAATGATAAATAGCATGCTATTAGGCTAGTACATATAAAAAAGGTTTATATGGATTTGTACTCCCTATTTGATTAGATTTTAGACTTGTCTATGCCTCGACATTCCATACTTGGTCTTCCTTGAAATTAAAAAGTAGTTTTTGTAATTAGGTCTCGTACTCAATCGAGGTGTGCACGACTCATAGGGTTAGAGTACCTGGAGTTGATGACATATTACCTGACATTGTATGACACTCGGGGTTAGAGTCCCTGGAGTCACTTGGGTTAGAGTCCCTTGTGATTTATCATTATAGAGTTGGAGTGACGCGATTCACTACCAACTGGACCTAATTCACCACTACTTAGCCTAGTGTCAGTTCCACTTGTTTAACTCTGGTATTTACTTGCATATGGTTTATTTTTCAACTTTCCTAGTTATATGCTTTTAAATACCAGTCGATTATATTTAGAAATGCAATTTAAACTTGTCATCGGGGATTACTGTTTATTTCTTATACTCACCGTCGTTTTTATGACGGTAGGTGCAGATCCATCTACTAGCCGGCTAGGCAAGGAGAAGATAGGAGATTTTCTCTGAGTAGCGGCACGACTTTTGTTGTAGGTCCATTTTGATATTTTGTATGTATTAGATATTATGCCTTTTATTACATTGGGTTGTACATTTGTGTTGAGCGTCAGTTCCCCGACTAGACTTAGACTGTTTTGCTATATTTTGAGGTTATCTGATATATATATATATATATATATATATGATGTCATTTCCTGATTTTCCACACTTAGGTTATTTTTCAATTGACTTCCGCATAATATTCTAATTTAAGTTTCGCATTAAATGACTAAGACTTCCGCTAAATAATAAACTATGTTAATAAAGATTTAATTAACACTAAAGACTATAAAATGGATTTGGACACGAGAAACGAGGTAAATAGGTTGTAAGGCTGACTAATACGTAGTTAAGTCCTACGAGGCTAAGATTATGGCTTAATTACGGGATTAGGCCGGGCGGTGCCCTAGATTAAAGGAGAGGTCGTCACATCAGTGTTACTAATAGGAAGGAAAGAATTAAGAAGAGAAAAGAAAAGGAAAAGAGAAGTGGGAAAGGAAAGGAATGGGAAAGGAATGGAAAAAGAAAGCAAAAGACACAAAAGGAAGGGAGGGTGGCTATCGACCGCCAAAGCGTCGTCAGAAGCCCCCTATAAAACCTTAGATTTGGCTTTCTTGTTGGCGAAAAAAAGGAATAGAGATTATGTATTCACTACTTTGGGGGATCTTTCTTTAACTTCAATTATTTGTTCACTACTTTTTTACATGTATCAATCAATTCCCTAACTATATACCATAGATATATATCGTGCCTGGAAGTTTAATTATCAATTAATAGAGGAAAAAGAAAAATATGTTCTTACTTATACGAAAAATGATAACCTAACACACTTTCAACACACTTTGAATGCACACCCTTGTCTTTTAGCCGTTTGTAACGACCCATTTTCCAAACAGACATCCACGGAGACCAATGCAGACCTACAATATGTCTTACCAGCGATAGTTGTGCCCCACATTGAATAATATCCAGCATTTGAACCTTATTAACCTCATTAAACCACAAGTTATTGTTTAAGTTGTTATTGAATTCAGTTCACCAATTAAAATCATTTCCAAACCTCAAAATATCAGCGGAAGTCTTACTAATCATGTTAACATCAGATAATAATAATCGAAATATGTGAATAAACCATAAACCTAGTGTGGAAAACCCATATGATAGCCATATATCAATAAAAACACCTCAGATGTCTCAAAATATCAAATATACAAAGTATCCCACAATCACATATTCCCAAAATGAAACCAAAATATATATAATACAAACATACAAGTCGGGCTCACAATCTCTGAATCAACGGTACTCTGGTAGCTTGCCCTTGCCTTGACTCGTACTAAGATCTGCAGTCAAGTCATCACAAAAGGCAGATGACGAGTCCAGAGTGAGTATTCCCAAAGAAATTAAGTGAGTAATACTGAAAGTAAATACTAAAATTTAAATAAAGTTATTAAATAAATATGCGGAAATAAATACAGACAACTGCGTTCGTCGCATGAATAGATAATAGTGAAAGCTCAAAGTGTGTTCTTAGAGCCTAGGGCCAGACTAGCACTATAATTCAGACTCTTTCATTGAATATTGTCGGCGAGTCTCACTCAAACAAGACTAGTATCTAGATCAGCTCGGTGGCCTGTGTTACTCCTACGACGTGCCGACATGTGCCACGACGTGATCTTCGGGTCGCCCTATTCACTGAAGTCGATCCGGCAACACGTGTTATGGCCTAGTAGACATATACGCTGGAATGGCACGGAGGGAGCTCCACTCAATGTCCGTCCATTTAAAACCACAACCAGAAATAAAATATTAAAATAACATAAATTGAATTCAAATGTCAAAAGAAGTAAATATTCAAGTAATTTCAGTTGGAATATTACACACCTCAAATCACACTCCAACTAATCCTAAATGTCGCCTAAATCACGCCCACAATGCGTGTCAAATCACTCGATCAATCAACCCAAAGCTTGATTATCAAAATTACCCGTAAATTTTCCCAAATTCCAAATCCTAACTAAGTCCATTTTTTCAATTTAAATCACCATTAAATTGACTATAATCCTTAATAAAATCCAATTAAAACCCCATTTAATAAAATTCATTTTTAAAATTTTATTTTATTTTTCTGTTCCAAACGTCATAGGTGGCGCCGCCGTGTTTAATAACCCCACGGCATGTCTCATGACATGCTGGACACAGTGACCCACGCCGCCAAGACTAAAACTCCATGGCGTGAACTAAAGCATGACCTGTTAATTCATCTTTGGTTTGGACGTCGTAGGTGACGCCATTAGAGTTTTCTCCCCACTGCGCCCCTGGTGGCGTATGAACTAGTGACACCCTTTAGGGGTTTTCGAGCCCCCTCGGCTCATCTCCGTGATCAGAACCCTTCCCAACATCGCATATAAATACACAAACCATTTACTGTCATAACCCCTTGACGGAAATCGTCCGGAACCAAAATCCCAACAAATTTGACCAAAACACCCTATTTCTCTTCAATTAGTACAAAACCTCCACAACCACACCAACAACAAATCAACAAATGCTCAAACACACCACCACAATCCATAGCAACACAACTCCTAACTGGTGTGCTTCAACTCATTATAGAAACCCACGTAAAAACCCGTAAAAATACACCTTAAACGTAAATAACGAGATGGAGAACAAGATTCTAACCTCGGATCGTCAATTCCTTGTCGTATGGACCTCCAAATATGCTCCACAAGTTCACAAAACCCTATTCACCATCACCATTTTCGTCCAAGAGAAGAAGATGAGAGAGAAAAGGTGGTGGTTGAGTCAAAAATTTGATATTTATAGTCCTAAGTCCATCCTTTCACATGTGCATCCCAAGACACCATATAAGGGTTCTAAATAGGTCAAATAGTCCTGATTTTATATGACTTGCATGGTGACTCTCTTCCCTTGTCTTGCCTTGCACAAGCAAAACACCAACCCTCTCAGGTGTTTCGATACCCGACTCTCACACATACACTCATGTCGCTCACGTACTCTCGCGCCACAAACGTATATACGACGTTATTTATTAATTATTAATTGTATTTTATCATTTCTCATGTATATATAACTACCCAACCTAGTGTATTGTTATTCGCCTACCCGGTACCCACGTCTGCACGCTATTCGGGGCGAATACTCGTCACACTATCTCGCACGTCAATAAAACAATAATTTACACACGTCGCGATGCCAATAACCTAATTACACATAAACATCGCAAATTAAAGCACAACAGCACAAAAATTACTATTTACCTAGCTCTGGAGCCTATCTGTGAGTCCCACAAGCATCTGAGCTGTCAACCACGTCTGCACACACGTTATTAATAACGGCTAATTAACTTCGGGCCGTTGCAATGGTGTTTTGTCATAAGTGGGGCTCACGCCTTGGAGACAAGAAAAAATCATAAATGACTAAAAGACAAGGATGTGCAATTAAAGTATATATTAAAAATGGGTAATTTTATCATTTTCCTACTTATATACATAGTCCACACGCACAAAGCATATAATAACATGTATAATTAGATCGTACGAGTCGGATTTAAGACGTGCAGTTACTGAGGGAACGAATTATGAAAATGAAGGTGAAGTCAAAGAAAATTTAAAACATAAGCCAATTTTATATTACAAGACTTTTGGCATAAAATATCATATGGCGTGGTTATACATACATTACTTCTTTCATATGTATCTCTGAATTGAATGCTCCAATTTTGCACTCTTTATTTTTTCGTAGTTCATTATTCGCAACAAACAAATCAAGCAGCCTTATTTATAACATTATTCATTTCATTGGGCAAGCGATTTAGCTCGCGGAGGAGGCATGTCTTGACCTTTAAATTTTTTAACATAATAAAAAAAATCACAACATCTAACCGAGTAAATTTAAAACGAAGGATAAGAAAATAATATAGAGTATTTGATTTGACTAGATAAGTTTGTGACACCTGTCTCCTCAAATAAAGTAGAAAACTTGACATTATGGATCACTTTTTTTTTTTTAACGAAAAGATATTTATTCATAAAAATTATTTATTATTACATCTGATTTAACAATAAAATTACCTCAATAGCAACATTTTTTCACACATTGGGATCAAAGTGACATTACGAAATATTTGTAAACTCATATACAACTTATACGCTTGTCAAATGAAAAAATTTTAAAAATAAATTGAAACGATTTCTTACAACATTTATAATGTTGTTATACTAAACTTTGTTAAAACTATCTCAAATTCTCTACATTGTTCAAAATTTTATAATATTCAATTAATATGTAACAATATATCATTTATTACAAAACAATAACTTATAAATTTAACAAATTTCTTTATTTTATAATATTAAATAAGTCATTACTTTTGATTTTTTTTTTGTTTGGTGATATTACTTTTTATTTTCTCAATTTGTAACTACTTATAATATATTGGTTACACATTAATTAACTTTTAACAACGTATCTTTTAACAACATATATTGTTATTATTATTTTTATTTATTTATTTTTGTAGTGAGATGTGATGTGTAGATAGATGCCTTGTCTTATAGGTTGAAAAAAATATTAAAATTAATGATCGTTTCTAAGCTATATATATATATATACACGATATATAAACGCACGAATAACAAATCAACGGTAAGCTATATATATTTATACGATATATAAAAGCACGAATATCTAACAAATCGACGGTAAGTAAATTTAGTATTTTACCCTTTTCAATCTACTAATTTATTAAATTATACATTATAATTGTAATTGGATAGAGATAATGAGTTGAGTCGCTCATATCTCAAACTGTGTTACATATACAACATTAATTACGTGTCCCACTTTAACTCGACAACTAATAACTATCTTTACCTCATGAGAAAAAAAAAATGTAAGTACATTTCAATTGAATACATTATATATAATTAATCTTTCCAATTGAATAAGTGATTGATTATGAAATATTTTTGACGTATTTAAACGGTTTTATTAAATAGATATTAAAGTTGGTGAACGTAAGTACATTTCAAAAAAAATAAAGAGCCATATGTCCTATGATTTAATTTCACATACAACTTTTTTTTTCTTCATTTTTCTTTTGTCGTCATTGGTAAAAAAATGTCTTTTTGAAATTAACTTTATTTATGTATATTTTTATGTTTATTAATATAATCAGAATCATACTTTATGAATTATAAAAATATTATTTTGCGATTGAATTAATTTCCGCGAGCGTAGCGAGCAGGCTCATTTGTGCGAAACACGTAACATAACTAGTATATATATGCCTCGTTTGGTGAGGGGTGGAGTTATCTCCCGGGAGATAACTTACTGAGAGTTGAAAACTAATCTTGTTTGGTTGTCCAACTTGCATACAAGTTTTTTCTTAACTTACACCATAGGGATTTATCTCTTAGAAGGTGTGAACACAACTACCCCTCATTAACGATGACCCTTTTATTGTTCATATTTCTCACTTGTTTGAAGGCTATTTATATCAATTCATATTTTTTTATTGTTTACTGAAGAATTTTCAACTTCCCTTCAAGTTCAAGGTTAAACCAAATATGAAAATATGAACTCCAAATAGTTAACTTCGAACTAACACTGTAAGTTGACAAAAACAAACCAAGTAAGGCCATAATCCTTAACTTATGTAGCTATCCACAGAGGAAGAATACTCGTAAGTCTAGGGACTTGTTTGGTTAGAGGTGGAGTTATCTTGTAAGTTATCTTTTGAGAGATAACTTGCAGGAAGTTGGGAACTAATCTTGTTTCATTGTCCAATTTCTCTGCAAGTTATCTCCCAACTTACAAGATAGGATGAGAGATATCTCCCCCACCCCTATAGGGAGTAAAGATTTGTGGACACAATTACCCTCATTAATGACCATTTTATTACCCCCTCTCTCTCTCTTTATTTGAAGGTTGTTTATGTTAATTCATATATTTTATTGTTTAAAATTTACAACTTCCTTGCAAGTTTAAAGTTGAAACAAACATGAAAAACATTAACTCCAAGGAGATATCTCTGAACTAACACTGTAAGTTAACATAAATGAACCAAACGAGGCCTAGATTATAAAATGAATGTAAGTTCATCATAGATCTTAATTGATAGATGAAATCAAATCTATTATGAATTGTCTATCACATTATTTCTTTCATCATGTAAGATCATGATTGCTTCTTAGGTATTCAGATGAGCCTAACTATTCCCACGAGGCCTTGGTACAATCGGCCTGAGCATATCTTAGTGACCTAAATAATATTAACGCAGCGGGCCACGAATCAAATCTAAAATCGTGCACCTAACCCACAAAATCTCAAGCTCACCCTTACGGTTGGACCAACCATCTTGGTTAACAAGAGTCTCTTTTAACATTGCACGCCTTTAATTTGTTCAACATAAACATTCCAAATGGCCCAAAAGTACAAAGAAATGTAGCAAAGGTGGCCATCCAATAAGTCCCCTCTCTCCTAGAGTTCTACCCTCTATATTTCTCAGTCATTATATCTATGTAATGGCCCCAGTTCCCCATAAAGTTGGGCCCCCGCTCGACTTAGACCTATGTGGACCCTATAGACCATACTCGCAAAATCAGCGCAGGTCTAGTCAACCTCAAATCTTTCTTTCCTCATTAATTGAACAATCTAAATGTTGAGTTATTAGGTTATGTCATTTTTCAGGTAGTTTGCAACAGAAATAAACTATAATAAGATTAAATAACTCAATAAATATAAATTTGGGAACAACTTAAAGTGTGGAAACCTTGAAATATATGGATAAACATGTAAATCTGGTGACCAAAAATAACAGTGCGATAATACATAATATCCTTGTCACTCGATCTCCAAAAGTACTCAATGTTATCAAAAACATGATATACAGTAATTACAAGTCAAAAAGGACAGCATAATATAGTGAAAAGAAAAGAACCGCTCTGAGAGTCCTCAAATGAAGTCACCAATCATTGGTCATTTCCTTTTGCTCATCTCTGTCTGATCTGCACCCACCGTCACAAACTAGACGGTGAGTACGTGGAAAAATTAAAAGTAAATCCAGAAGTACATGAACAATAATTCATGAATAGCCAATAAAGCAGTTTAAGAATCATGCGATATTTAAAGACAAATAAATAACACAAATTGCATAATAAATAGACTGACAAGTATTTCAATGATATTTGAGTATCTATCGAATCAAAATAGACCACTAAGCGCTCTATAACCACAACAAACCACAACAATTCCACAACAATCCAATACTTGAGGAAAAACTTATGATTAGGTAAGTGGGCAACAATCCAATACTCGGGGAAAAACTCATGATTATGTAGGTGGGCAACACTTCTGCATAAGTGTTCATGTTAGCCCAGCTAACCATAATCCCAAGAGTACTTTCTTGACACACTTAGGCCAAGAACACTCAACAAAGGAATATAAATAAAAGGAATTCCAACAAATAACTCAATTCAATAGAAACAACAATAATAGAAAATGAATTACTATGCACGTCCTTAACTAGCTTATTAACTTACCTCGATCGTCAAAAAAATCGTCACTCGCAGCTCTTACACGTCCCAAGTTAATTGTCAAAACGCTTGTTACCAATCCGTTGTGTTCCTGGTGCCCATTTGAGTTAATGTAGGCCATGTTAGAGACTTTAATTCAAAAATAATTTATTTAATATCATTTTCTTTCTATTTTCCTCATTTTCTAATAATATGATATTTCAACTACATTTGCCACATCTCGATCTTACCACATTGGTTAAATTTTCGACCCGATCAATTTCTCGAATTTGGCCTCTATAACTTTTCTTCCTAACCAATCGATTATTATTTTATTTTATTGATTAAATATCTTTTGTTTCCCAAAAGCTCATATTATACATATAATGTATATAAATGTGTACCCCACACACACACAAAACACATATATACACTATATATTATATATGTATATATTTAATTTTAATATATACATATTATTTTTCTCCAAAATCAACACAAATCCTAAGATAATTGAATGCACGCCATTGAATGCACAAATCCCGAGACACCCTCCTACACTGGACACACATACACACACCCACTAAGTCCACTCCCATCTATGCTACGCACACATCATCTTCTCCAACAAACACACCACTTCTTCAACACACACATACACCAAAAATAACCGCTCACCTTGGTCTAGGGAGGTGTCGGCATGGTGCTGGTGGTGGTCGGAGCCAAGAGGAGAGGTGAGCGAGGGTGCACTAAAAATCGAGAGAGAGAGGGGAGACCGAGGGCATGGTGAGGAGTCGAGAGTGGTGGAGACCGAGAGCAAGAAAATTATCGAGAGTGGGGAGGGAGTTGAAGGCCGAGAGAGTGAGAGAGAGTTTCCTTTTTTTTTTTCTTGGCAAAACTATCTTTTGGTTGCTCAAACTTTTATGTTTTTAGTCCTGAAATTTCAAAGTTACACACTTAGTCGTTAACTTTCAAAAGAGTACACATTTGGGCCTTCACTACTAAAACAGTTAAGTTTGCTGGCATGGCTAAAGAAACTGGCTACGTAGCCAATTTTCTACTGAGCCGCGCTAACAGTTCAGCTGTGAACTGAACCGGACCAAACCTAAAAAAAAGCAAATAATTTTCCTCCAAATCAAGCCTGAATTGCTGAAAAATAATCATGCCCGACCCTTTTTCTCTCAACTGCAATGCCCCCCAATTGTTTGATCTATGAATTATCATTAATTGATGAATGCCCAACCATCATATAAAGAGAGACTCTTCAAAAAAAAATCATATAAAGAGAGTTGAAGAATTTGGTTTTTCTTACATCAGTCGAAGAATTGGGTTTGTGAAATGTGTTTTCAATTCTAGATTTGTTTTTGAAGTTCTCTCCTAATGTTCGCCTGTAGGATAGCAAAAACATACAACTCTCAATTGTGCTGTGATGATATGCATTCAACACAGATTCAATGTCTCTCTACTTTTTGAGAAGCTTGTAATGAAACCAATATAACTAACCAAACTAGCAAACTGAAATCAAAAAGGGCCCAAGAAAGAACCCATGATTATCTTATTCAAAAATCATAACCTAAGCAGCCACAAAACGCAAAATTAGGAAACCCCAATTCGATTGAAGACTTGAAAAGTAAAAAGAGATTGAATTGTGAAATGTGAAGAATTGATGAAGGAAGGAGGGTGAATTTCGCGCTTAGTAGAATGTAGCTCGGTTCCTTGACAGTTCGTGTTTTTATTTTTATTTTTTAAATTGGATCGCTTTGCAGTTGAATAGCCGGTTCATGAAAAAATCGGATACATAGCCGGTCCTTTTGAAAGTTGAGGGACTAAATATGTAACTTTGAAAATTGAGAGGCCAAAAACATACAAATTTGAAAGTTCAGAACCAAAAAATGGATTTTGCCCTCTTTTTTTTTTTTTGGGAGTGAGAGAGATGAGCGCAAGTGAGGCAGAGAAATGAGAGAGACGGAGGGGAAGACCACGGGAGGTGAGAGAGAAAAGTAATAAGGGTGCGATAGTCAAAAATTTAGAGGTGGTGTATAGTTGTATTGTTTGACTTTTTTTAATTGTGTAAGTGATGTGTCATCATCCCATTGGTTTACATCAAACTTAACCAACACCTAGTTACATTGTATCTCCCCCTTTTAAATCACCACGCTTTACCACTTAAAATCCAAAATTATGTCAATTAATTATTTAATCTAAGACTATATGCACATTTTTCTTAGACGAAACCTTATCCGTAAATTATCAAAAATTTCACAATTTTTACACATAAGTATAAATAAATAATACACGTCAATCATTCACAAATAAAATATTTTTGGACCATTGCAATATGTTTTTCTTAACTAATTGTTTGAATTAAAAATGAAATGAGAGGTCATTGCCTTGTACTTTCAATAAAGATATTGATAAAATTTTCATTCCTTTTTTTTTTGGTAAAAACTCACATGCCTTTTTCAATTTAAAAGCTCAAAAGTTAAAGTATTTATGGTATAACTATGGACTCATCTAGTGTTAATAAATGAATAATTATTGCACAAGATGATTTAATAATTTGTAGGTCTTAACTAATTAGGTGACCCTTGTTCAAAAAATAAATAAATAAATTAGGTGTCTCAATGACTTGGTATAAAATTTAAAATTGAGAAGTCATGTGTTTAAATTTTAGTGGGTGCGAAAGTGATTTATATCCTATAAAAAAAAATTTACAGGTCTTACACATTTAAAAAAGAAGTTGAGGTGACATTGACGTTAAACCATTTAACCATTATTGATGCCAGTTCCGTACTCTTACTTCGCCATCTTATTGCCATCATTAAGGGCTTTAATTTTATTTTTAAGATAACTTAAACTAAACAATAAAGATTGGATATAGGAAATATAAATAGTCTAATTTATGCCAAAATTTGTTTGAAGTTTCATATCTATCCCGGATAAAATATTATCTTAGATCTATTCTAAACTTTACTTTTTAGTCTTAATTTTATCCTCGTCTAAAACTATAAAGAATTTATCACAAATCTTGATGTTTTATATAAAGCTCAACAAATTTTGTTAAAATTAATTAGAAGCACATCCATATGTTGATGCTTAATTGAATTCATTTTATCATTTTGTTTATCCACATAAGTGCAATTTCTTTATAATTTTTGGGTGGGGATAAAATTGAAATCAAAAAATAAAGTTTGGGATAGATCTTAGATAATCTTTAATTTGTTCAGGAAAAATCTGAGACTCCAAACAAAGTTTGCAATAGATTAGCCTATTTGGCCTAGAAAATAATACATACAGTAGTTCAATTTTGGACTAAGCTACATAGTTATCTATAAATTCTGATTTAGAAGAAAAAGTGGGCCTTAAACTGTCTCATCTCTATGCAATATGAATAGATTAGATTAAGTTGTCGGTTCTTATAATTGGATGGAGTACTTTGATGAAGTTTTTTTTTTTTTTTTTTTTGGTACATAGATGTAGTTCTTTATTGTGCCTTTTTTTTTTTGAGTTGCTTTATTGGTGCTTATTTAAAGCTTCCCAAAATTTAACTGCACTTCTTTTTTTTCGTGGTAAAATTAAACTATACTTCAGTATTTAAGGAAACAAACTTTATTACTCAAATCGCGACGATGTACAAATTCATATACAAAGAATAATATTAGAGAGAAAAACTTCTCAATCAGCTAGATTGAACAACTATAGTGACGCCTCACCGCTAGCTAGGCCGCAGTGGATGAAGTGAGAAATTAAATGGATCGAGGAGCTAACCCACATAAATACTTACGTTTTTCTTGTCATTAGATGAAGTTAAGGCAGGCATACACTAATTAACTTTTTCTTGCTATGTCGTAGGAGTATGTTTTACCAATTTCCAATGTAGTTTCATTATTGTTGTTTGGTGTCCTAATGAGGCAAAAATATGTATCTACATGTTGGAGTATATAATCCTACATCGAAAATATAATAAGAATTGGTGTGGTATATAAGTGTTGTAGATTGAATCCTAGCACAAATCAATTGGTTTTGTGCAAGATGAGCTCCAACCCCATTTGTATACCCACATGTGTGCGTGAGGCCCAACACTCTCTGGGCCCATTAATTTCTATATGGTAACAGATCGAAACGATCATGTGCCCGTATTAGATGACCTAGTTGGGCTAGCGGTGAAGTCTAGACCCGTTTGTAGACCTAAAAGCCTATAAGAGTAGACCTAAGCATGTGTTTATGGACCTACAAGCCTATAAGAATAGGCCTAGGTATGTTTGTCCGAACCTGTAAAAATAAGTCTTTGTTGGCAAGTGACAACTAGTTTAAGCCTAGTTGCACTTGAAAGTATATAATCCAACATTGTATATGCATTATTAGAAATGTAATTTACTCCTAAAATGCACTATTTTACATAGAGATAACAAACCTCTATTCATCGCAAAAGTAAATCCGCATTGTCGAGGGAAAGAAAGAATAGGACTAAATAAAATTGTTGCTTTGTTTTTGCAAGACTATACGCCAGTCTCATCACAAAAATTGTGTAGTTGAAAGTACATATATTCTCGACAACGCGGAATTAGCTCAAGAGGCACTGTACTTGAAAACGAATGAGAACTTACGAAGAGAGTTCTTGTATAGGTTGACACCCCAACAGTACTGATCCTCAATAAAGTTGATACGTATGTTGTTGATCACAATCTAGTCGAGATCATAAAATGGTCGACCCAATTTGGCCAATTACGAGAACTTAGTACATTATTATTTTTCATTCTCTCATGTACTCTTCATATGGGTCCATTTTTTTTGCATATAATTTGGCCTAGTTTGTTGGTCGCTCTCTGGTTTTTAACATTGACAAGACCCGACATGCCCAACAGAAATGGCCCGCCATGAATGTAATTCACTACCAAGTCTACAAAACATGTTACTGGTTGGGTTTTGCAAGGCAATTTGATGTCTCAAAATTATATGCTAGAGAAGGTTATGAGACACTGAGGATTATGAGTTATAAATCATTGCATTAAATTGGTTGGCGCCTGGACGTGTGAGTGTTGAAGTGGGAGCAGAGACTGTACTAGTGTTAGTGTTGTTTCCATCATCAGCATGGCATGCAATAGCACATTTGTAGAGCATGCATGGATTAATTGTTATGCTCTATAATTGGTGAATATATTCAATTCTATACATGCACAAACTTATTGTACCATCTCATTGTTGTGAGTTTTGGTCAGCTAGCTTGCACAAAAGTGTGTCTCCATTACTAATGAATTTTTCAGGGCAGGCCAACACAAAGGAGAGCTACCACTTGTTCAATTTATAATATCACATGGTGTTTAGTGTGTGTGTGTGTGTTTTTAAAGACGTGGAGTTTAGTGTTTACTTTCCTTCCGATTTTTCAGATCAATTGTTTATAGCTAGTTCAAGTCGACTTTCTATACATCAATCTTTTTTTTTTTTTTGATATTTTAATTGAGATTTGGATACCCCCAACATCTTACACAATAACCCCATACTATACTAATGAGCTACTTACTTGGTTGGGAGACCAACTAATTAACTTGAATTGTCTAATAAAATTTAAGAAGAATGAGATTCTTGAAGTGATTTTCTATGTACGCACGTTTCAAATTTAAGTTGTCTAAGGCATTGGCAATTGGAATTCAAATGCGCACAATAGATGACAATGACAATCAAATCTTCTCCTTAATTAACTGAAAATTGACCATCCTAATCTCATTGTTTCCTTACTAAATAGGAATTGAAATTGAAATGCTTTGGGGGATAGATAACATTGACATTGACGTTCAATCAAATCTACTAAAAGTCCAACTTGATTCACCGGGTCAAGGAAAGAAGGAAGAAAGACAGTAAAGTGAAAAATTGGCCCACCCTCACCAGAGATTGTAGAAGAAAAAGCTGTATTCTAACCAAGTCAAAAACACAACCCAAACAGAATAAAAGCCCAAAAGTAAAGCTCAATTTTACACTTCATTACGACCTGGAATTTACTCTCCTAGGTCTCACATTACACAATCATTGAAGCCAATTGCCTAGCGCAAAGCACGCTGGTCCCACCTCCACGTGGCGCATCCGACGGCTAGAAATCACCCATCACCAGATCTCAGTGAAAAGTCCGTGAACAAGTGAGCCCCACATTTAGTTTCTGGATAATTGTGTCAATCGAACCCGCCACGTGGCGCCCCTGGACCCCACCAAGTTTGAACTTTATAACTTTCTTAAGAGAGAGAGAGAGAGATAGCGCCATAGAGCATCATCAAGGCCCAGACAACATAGAGAGATAGTGAGTGAGTGAGTACTGAAAGGGCGCACAGTTCACTATTCTTTATCGCAGTCGCAGACGCTCCTCTCGCGCACTTCCAAAACCCTAAAAACCTCCAAAACCTCACAATCTTCATTTCTTCTTCGACTGCATCAACAATGGAGACGATTCGTGTTTTCGGTCTGGTGATTGCTATGTTGGTCTCCGATGCGTTGTTGTTGACATTCGCTATCAACGGAACGCGAAGCGAGATCGAAGCGCTGACGTTCTTCAAGACGAACCTCCACGATCCACTAGGAGCGCTGGACGGATGGGATCCGGCCACGCCGTCCGCGCCGTGCGACTGGCGAGGCGTGCAGTGCTACAATGGCCGAGTGCGCGAGCTCCGCCTACCTCGCCTCCAACTCGCCGGCCGACTCACCGACCGCATCTCCGGTCTGACCGAGTTGCGGAAGCTCAGCCTGCGCTCCAACTTCCTCAACGGCACCATCCCGGCCTCGCTCGCCAAGTGCGCGCGCCTCCGCGCCGTGTTCCTCCAGTACAACTCGTTCTCCGGCGGACTGCCGCCGGAGATCGCGAACCTCACCGATCTCCAGGTGCTCAATGTCGCTCGAAATCTCCTCACCGGAGGTCTCCCCGGCGACTTCCCGGCGAGCCTCCGGTACCTCGATCTTTCCTCGAACGAGTTCTCCGGTGAGATCCCGAGGAATTTCAGCGCCTCGTCTGAGCTGCAGTTCATAAACTTTTCGTTCAATCGGTTCTCCGGAGGGATTCCGGCGGTGTTCGGAGATCTTCAGGAGCTGCAGTACCTGTGGCTGGATTGGAACGAGCTGGAAGGGACTCTGCCTTCCGCGCTTGCGAACTGTTCTTCATTGGTGCATTTGAGTGCTCAGGGGAATGCGCTGAGAGGCGTTGTTCCGTCGGCGATTGGATTGCTTCCAAGGCTTCAAGTCCTTTCTCTTTCGCATAACAACCTCTCCGGTTCGATTCCATCCACTGTGTTCACCAACGTGTCTCTCAATCATGCTCCGTCTTTGAGAATTGTTCAGCTTGGATTCAATTTTTTCACGGAGCTAGTTGCGCCGCCTGCGGCAAAACCTACGTTTTCGAGTGTTTTGCAGGTGTTGGATCTACAGGATAATAAGTTACACGGTTTGTTTCCAGTGTGGTTGGCCAATGTGTCAACTCTAGCTATTTTGAATCTCTCCGGGAACATGTTCTCTGGAGAGATTCCTGTTGAGATTGGTGGTTTATTGTCTATGGAGGAGCTCAGATTGGCGAATAATTCATTTAGCGGCGTTGTTCCGGTTGAGATTCAGAAATGTAGGTTGTTGAGCGTGCTTGATCTTGAAGGGAATCGCTTTTCCGGCGAGGTTCCTTCGTTTTTGGGGAGGATGAGTGGTTTGAAGTCATTGTCTCTTGGTGGGAATCTTTTCTCCGGTTCGATTCCGGCGAGTTATGGAAGTCTTTATGAGCTGGAAATGCTGAATCTGAGAGGGAACAGCTTGACTGGATCGATTCCGGAGGAGCTACTGAGGTTGGGGAATTTGACAGTTTTGAATCTCAGTGGCAACAAATTCTCAGGTGAAGTTCCGGAGAATATTGGGGATTTGAGGGGTCTAATTGTTCTGAACATGAGTGGTTGTGGTTTTTCTGGAATGATTCCCGCCAGCATTGGGAGTTTGTTGCGCCTAACAACGCTGGATTTGAGCCATCAAAATATCTCTGGCGGGATCCCATTTGAGCTTTCGGGTCTGCCTAATTTGCAAGTCATATGTTTGGAAGGAAACAAGCTTTATGGAGATGTTCCTGAAGGGTTCAGCAGTTTATTGAGTTTGCGCCGTCTTAATCTGTCTTCCAATGGCTTCTCTGGTGAAATTCCGTCGACTTACGGATTTCTCCACTCATTGGTTACTGTTTCCTTGTCTAATAACCACATTTCAGGTGCGATTCCGGCGGAGCTAGGCAACTGTTCTGATCTCCAAGTGCTTCAGCTCCATTCGAACAATTTAACTGGTGGCATACCGGCGGATCTCTCTCGACTTTCACATTTGAAAGAACTCAATTTGGGGCACAACAATCTCAGAGGAGGGATCCCTGAGAGCATCTCCAGCTTGGGCTCCCTTGCTTCTCTGTTATTGAATGATAACCACCTGTCTGGGAAGATACCAGACTCAATGTCGAAACTATCAAACTTGTCCACTCTAGACCTCTCCACAAACAATTTGAGTGGGGAAATCCCTGCAAGTCTAGCTCAATTGTCAAGCTTGCGACACTTCAATGTGTCAAGGAACAGACTAGAAGGTGAGATCCCAGTACTACTGGGCTCTCGCTTCACCGACCCTTCTGAATTCGCCATGAATCAGCATCTGTGTGGGAAGCCATTGGGCGCGCAATGCAGGGCCAAAACCAAGCTAAGCAGTAAGAAAAAGAAGAAACTGTTGCTGATGATTGGGGTTGCGGTTGCGGGGGCTCTTCTAGTCTCAATCTGTTGCTGTTGCTACATTTACAGTCTATTGCAATGGCGCAAAAAGCTTAGAGAGGCTGGAGCAGGGGAGAAGAAGCGAAGCCCGGCCCGCGGGAGCTCGGGCACCGAGGGCGGAGGTGGTCCTGGCAGCGGAGAAAACGGGGGTCCAAAACTCATAATGTTCAACAACAAGATAACATATGCTGAGGCAGTAGAGGCCACAAGACAATTTGACGAAGAAAATGTACTGAGTAGAGGAAGACATGGCCTACTCTTCAAGGCCTGCTTTCAAGACGGGACCGTGCTATCGATCCGTCGCCTTCCGGACGGAGCACTCCTAGACGAGGGCACGTTCAGGAAAGAAGCCGAGGCCCTCGGAAAGGTGAAACACAGGAACCTAACCGTCCTGCGAGGCTACTACTCAGGACCACCAACCAACACTCGCTTACTAGTATACGACTACATGCCTAATGGGAACCTCTCAACACTCCTCCAAGAAGCCTCCCACCAAGACGGCCACGTCCTCAATTGGCCGATGCGGCACCTCATCGCCCTCGGCGTCGCCCGCGGCCTTGCATTCCTCCACACCGCCTCCATGGTCCACGGCGACGTCAAGCCCCAGAACGTCCTATTCGACGCCGACTTCGAAGCCCACTTATCCGACTTCGGACTCGACCGGTTAACAATGCCAACTCCAGCCGAACCCTCCACGTCTACAACTCCGATAGGGACATTGGGGTATGTGTCTCCGGAGGCGGTCCTGACGGGGCAGGCGACGAGGGAGGCCGACGTGTACAGCTTTGGGATTGTGTTGTTGGAGCAGTTGACGGGTCGGAGGCCGGTGATGTTCAACCAAGATGAGGACATTGTGAAGTGGGTGAAGAGGCAACTGCAGCGCGGGCAGATATCTGAATTGTTGGAGCCGGGATTGCTGGAGCTCGACCCCGAGTCGTCCGAGTGGGAGGAGTTTCTGCTGGGCGTGAAGGTCGGGTTGCTATGCACGGCGCCCGACCCGACCGACCGCCCCTCCATGACCGACGTAGTCTTCATGCTCGAAGGCTGCCGAGTCGGCCCTGACATTCCCTCTTCAGTCGATCCCACCTCCCATCCTTCTCCAGCTTGACAGGGTCGCCGTCCGGTGACCGACGTCAAAGGTGCTCAAAGAGGGTTAGCTAGACGACAAACAAGGGTCTGAAGGGTCTGAATGGGGTTGGGATTGGGGTGGGGACCACTGTTTCCCGCCAAAAGTGAAGGTTTTGACACGTGGTGGGTGGGGGGGTGGGTGTTTGGGAGTGGGGGATGTAGCCGTTAATGTCTTGTTTTGGTCTTGTCCAAGTGGTAGCGAGTTTCAATGCCGGACTGCCACGTGGATCTCTCTCCCCTCTTCCCAACAGATTCGATGGGATGCTGCGGGTGCACCGGATCATGCATCAAGAGTTGACGAACAGGGAGATCATTATCATCAAGTGAGAGTGAGTGACAAGGATGGAAGGAAGGGAAGTTAGATTATTGACTTGGGAAACTGACACTACTGTATCATTTCATTATCGCTAAAAAGAATACTAGTAACAGTACTGAATGATATCTGAACAGAGCATTAATTGGATTTCTTAATCTAATGACACTCCGTACCCACCACTGCTTCCCCATTTTTATTTTTTCGCAATATTTATGAGTGTATCTCTTTTCTGGGGCGTTGGGCAATTCCATACAAGTGACGACAAATTTGAGACAGGTGACCGTTGTGCATCTTTGTTGTTAATCTTTTTAAGATCCCCACCTGTACCGTCGATTTTGTGTTCCTTGGCCATCCATGAATCACGTTTCAATGATAAACCCACAAAATTGCAATTCCGTCTCATGTTTTTCATCTGCTAAGAACATTATTCATGTTTTTTTTTTTATTAATAATCTCCCTCAAATTATTAAGTTTTAAATCATAACATTCTTTCTCTACAGCTGTGATTGTAAAGTTTTACTAAAAGGTATAATTATGAATGGGTTGCAAACAAAAGCCAGACATGCCAGTCATTTTCTTCAAGTATATATATTTAGGGGAGTAAACCCATATGGTACACTTATATAAATAGTCATTATTGATCGATGGTACTGGGAATAAATAAGCATTTCAATATATAATTACAAAATATAACAAGTTCATAATGTAGTTAAAAGAATTGAAATTAGGTGAGATTCTCATACACTTGACAAGCCTTCAGGCAGAGGGAGGTCCGGCGAGATAAATTTTCGACAAGCGTAGGCTATGGCAGAATGGAATCCAGAAGGGTTGTCGATGAATACAAAGTGACCACCCTAAATTGCAAGCAATTTTATTACGCTGGGAGGATAAAAAAAGAAAAGATTTCTAATGATTTTAACAGTTGAAAATTTATTCATTTACCCATGTTAGATGATGCTCTCCAGTAAGTATGTCAGGGCCAGACAATAAACAGAAGAATTTACTACTCCTGTGATTGATTGTATAAGCCAAGAGGCTAGGGATAGGTACCCTGACCAAGTGTCAAATTGTTTCACATGATAACAATTGATTTTACAGGTTCTGGCAAAAATGGTCAGTTTTCTTTTTCAGATGGCCAGTAAAACTTGTGGGTGTTCTGGAAAAGATGACCTGGAGATGCCATAGCTCATTGAATAGCGAGCTCTATAGTGCATGCCCTTGTGACTAGACTTTCCTTAAACTAACGGTTTAGTGATCATAGATTTTTATTCAAGGATCACACTAAAACTAATGCCAATGATGTCTCAATTTTTACTACCAAGTGATTTTAGGTTCAAGCATGAATTTGTATGACAGAGAAGAGGGGGACAGACCTGAGGAACCCTTAAAATTTCACATGGCACGGTCATGTGCTTGCGAGCTTCCTGAGCACCTTGGAAGTCCATCCAATCTTGGACGCCATAGATGAAGGTGGTAGGCACTTTCCACTCTGATGCACTGTTGGAATTAAGCCAACGATAATGTCATAATAAGTAATTGCTTGCTTACGAACAAAACAAAAATGAACAATAAGATATTGCTTGCTCGAGTAGAAGAAATTGAAACACGTACATCTTTGTTAAGGTCTAGCAAAATATGATTCGGATACAGCATTGTGAACAATGAAAAAGATCGATAGATCTTTCCAATAAAAATAAAAATAAAAAGATCTATTGAAACCTAAGATTAGGACACCTCATAGTCATAGCTAAAGACGATGCTTTTTCATCTTCCACATTATAGACTTAACCAAGGATAAGTCATGTAATTAAGGTTTTCATATGCCACAAAGAGATGAACTGGTTTTATGTGTCATTCTCGCTTGGGCATGCCAAATTAGTAGATACCACACAACTTTTACCTTCCCTTTCATTAGGCAAAAAGTCACAAGTTTTTTTTATGTCTGTACAACTTTAAGTCCATGCATCCGCATCAAGTTGTTGACAACTTGTACAACTACTTTTTTCTCTTTGGTTTTTTGTTACACATTGTAATCCCCCCCTAATTACGGCCACAAGTCTCCTCATTACATTCAACAAATAATGGCACTCAGATTAGGACACAATAAAACAACAAACACCCAACCATTGAGCATATCTTTATGAGGGGAAAATATTTGTTTTTTGCATTTCAAAAATGGAACCAAGATATATTTTTAACTATTTGCAAGATTGTATAAAATCTACAAGTCTTAAAGTCTTCGTTTCTACGTCGTCGAGTTCCCTCATTAATTTATGCGAGACAGAAGACATCTACGTCAAGCTGCTACTGCAAAAAAAAAAAAAAAAAAAAAAAAAAAAAAAAAACTTGTGAATTCTTCTACAACGCATTTTCTTTTGCAACATTTAGGTGAACAGAGGAGTCAAATGTCTAGTTCATCAGAAGTAACTTCAAGATTAGAAGCATGATTTGATCTTGGCACTCCAATAGAAGGAATGAAGAGACAAAACCAAAAAAATAAAACCTACTTCACTGCAACTTTCAGGAAAAATTGTATTAGTTCCCTTCCCTTCTGTCTTCTTTTACTTACCTACATATATTTTTATATTTACTTTAGTCACTTCGGTCCTACTCAAAAGTTCTTGGTGCTAATGAAAGTTACAATCCTTCATCTTAAATGATTATTTGCAATCATTGATGGACAAGTGTTTTAATAAAGATGATGATATTGTAAATCAGGTAAAAGAATTCCCCAACTTCACTCGCTAGAGGGGCAATTATTTTTCTCAAATGAAAGAGGGCAATGATTTTTTAAAGAAAAAATGCAATGGCAACAATGTTATCACTCTGTAATTCATTGTTGTCATAGGGACATTGAAGTCACAAGTGAGTGAAGTTGCATTGGCAAAAAAATGCAATGGAAACATTGTTATCGCCCTGAATTTTTTTAAGAAAAAATGCAACGGCAATAATGTTATTCACAATGTTTGGGGACATTAAAGTCAATTTTTTTAAGAAAAAATGCAATAGCACTTTGAAAACAGAACCATTAAGTAATGTGTTTGGGGACATTGAAATCAATATCTATGTGAAAATTGAGTGAAATTGATTGGCAAAAAAAGCACTGAAATGTCAATACTAGATATTCTGATATTTGTGCCAAAAACATAATTGTTAGATCTCAAAGGCAAAGGCTAAACAGAGCCAAACCCACAAATGGGAAAAATGCTTCAAAAATAAATGTGCATTAAAGAACTGAAACCTAGTTGTCCTTGCGATGAAGTCAATGAATTTAACTCTCAACTTGTACCACAGTAATTTTATAAAATGAGAGATGATGTCTACATTCAATTATATACAGAGAGAATGAGACTAACAGCAATCACATATTGTGATGCGGTGAAAGAATGTGAATCAATATGTTCGAAGGGAAAAAGAAGAATTACAATCAATGTATTCCAGAGGAATGAAAAGCAAGCATTACTGATAGAACTGAAATTTTATTTAAAGAAAAAAAAAAGATCACTTAAAACTCTTCATGAGAATCTAATATAACTCGAGTCCTACCCTAGACACATTATAATGCTAAAAAATAACTTTATATCCTAAAATATTGACAATCATCTTCATCATGCCAATGTCAATAGAAAAACTTTCTAAAGATACAACTCTCTTTGAAAAATTATAGACACCTCAAAACTCTCATTACAGTCTAAAAACAGAATGGCATTCAGTATTAATTATATTCTAAATTAAAAATAAAAGTCGTCAAAAATAATATTTAACACTAAAAATAGAAACTGACATTCAGAACTCTCTATTCTCCTTATCGTTCGATGTCCTACATCATAAATTCAAAAGGCAAATCAAAGAATGAAAGGGAAAAAAAGCAAGGATTGCAAGGAGTTAAGGCGATTTCCTTGGCCTAGGCGAACAAAATAATATTTATTTAGGGGTCCCCGAATAAGTAGTTATATATTTATAGGTCATTAAATAACACTAATTGTCTATTATTTATTGTGATTATTATTTAATATATACTTTAAAAATACTAATAAGCCTTTAGGTCCTTATATAACATTAAATGTGTCGAGATTTTGTTGTTGGGTAGCTATTTTGTTATCAAAATTAATTGTAAATTGCCCCTTCAAATTTTCAAAAATTATTTAGGACACCGCCCGCCTAAGACACTACCTAGGCGACGCCTTGTAGTCACTGAAAAAAAATCTTAAGGCAGAAAAGAATCATAAAGAAGGACAATCAAATTTCGTGAGGATAAGTTGCAATTTCTGAGTTTCCTGCTATTTTGACTTCATTTGTGCATGCCAATTTGGCACGCACTCATTGGAAGTCCCTTAAATGCACATCGAGTTACGTGTACACATCAATGCACACACATATATGCATCAATCTAGGATCACAATCAAGGGCGTCCTAAATTGGCGTGCCCAAATAAAGTTAAAATAGCATTGAACAAAAATTCTGAATTGTCATCATGCAGAATTAAACAAACAAAATAAAATCATACCAGTGAAGAAGAGGTTTTCGAGCGAATGCACCAAAAGCAAAAATATACTTCAAACACAACTCTCCGCTTGCCTTAGCAGCCAAAGTGTGGTATACATAATCTACCAATAAAGCAATTAGAAGTGTCAGGAAATAGAAACGACAATAAGGAAATTAATTACATACACACCCACCTGTAAGTAATCTGGATTCCTCCTCCGTTAATGTGTTTCCAGTTGAATATGTACCAAATCTAGCACTTGTGTACCTACGCACAAGATCAGGACCCCAAGGACCTAAACCCCTGCATTATACATTTCCAAGTTTCATTCAAGCAACCATTGTTTGAACAAATTCAACCACTTCTATATTAAGGAAAAGACATACAAAAAGTTATTGCAAGTTCAGTTCTTCTATGCTTTATAGCCAATATAGTCTCATGGTTTGCTTCAGAGTGACAACTAAAACTTCTTGTCTGAAGCCAAAATATATACCATAAATAGAGATCCCAACAATAAAGAATAGTTCCATAGATAGTAGGAGATGCAAATTACCGCACAATTTTCTGAGGTGTAAAGTTCGACTCCCAAAGGTGGTTAGCAATGGCACCTTTCCATGTTGCTCTAAACCGAGTTAGAAACTCAGATTTTGCAGCATCTGCTTCAGATGAGAACCCCGCTGGTCCCACCAAAATCAAATGCTGAACGTGTTCGGGATGCTGAAACACATAGCAGTTCAATCAATATAATGAAAATACCCAGATTTCTTTGAAAAAGAAAAATCTTCATTCGCACGAACAAGTCCGAGAGACCATCACCTTCAGAGCATACTTGGCTGCCACATATCCTCCAAAGGAATGACCGAGTAAAATGAAGTTGGTGAGATTTTTGGCTTTGCGCCATTCTTCAAAGGAATCAATAAACCATGCCTCCGTTTCTGGATCAAAAGTGATAAGCGAATCATATACGGATTAATAATATAATACAATTCGGTGTCTGTGAAACCAGCACAAGTCTACTCCTGGATCAGGCATTTTCTTAAGGCTGCCAAATTGACAGGAACCTAGAAAGAGATAAAAAAAAATCTAAAGATAATGCCAGGGAGATGAGACATTGAGAAAATTGTCTTCCTAGGTGACTGTAGCCAAGAACAAAAGGAGAACGATAGATTTCTAATTGTAAATTGGTGTCAAGAGTCAAAAGAATGATATGCAATTCATATATTTAGAGGGATAACATGCAATCTAACGAAATTGGCACACCCTCATTGCGAAGTGGAAATTATAGCCTGACGATCAATAAAATAACTATTACTAAATGATTGCTTTCTTATATATAAACGCTAACATTAAAATACATTAAATTAATCAAGAATGAGATATGCTCAGTTTGGGGGAGTGAACCTTAATCAAAAAATTTAAAAGATGAAACAATAAAAAGAAAATTAGTAAAGAAGTTTAGGTATAACATTGAAGAAAAGCCTAACCATGTAAACATGCATGCATACACACATATAAAGTTACTTACATATATGAATTTCTTTGAAGGAAGAAATAAACTGTCAAACTTTAATCAGATGAAACTTACTTCAATGGTTTGGATTCACTGAGGGCTTAAAGACTCTAAAATAAATAGGTTATACTCTTAAGTTGTGATTTCTTGTGCGGGGAAGGTGCAATCAAATGGGTTTTGGTATTGTAGTATTGAAGACATGTGACACAATGCTAAGCATTAAAATCCCACTTGGCTGCTTTTTTTTTTTTTTTGGAACACAATTGTCTATTTTCTACTAGCAAAGAAAGATATAATAGTAACCATGAAGACGTAATCGACCAAGAAAAATACAGAATGAGGTATTGAGGGATTAAAAAGGAAACTAAGGTGGTCTATGTTCTCCATTCTGGTGTTTCCCGATAGTCATCACTCAGCATTATCTTCATTTTTAACTTTTGATTGGTAGAACAAATAATTTTTTATAAACGCCGACACCACAAAAACTAGCATTACAATAATGACTATAAAAAAAAAAAGTGACTTAGATAGCTAAGTAATAGCATAGGAAAAACATCCAAATGACAAACCTTCAGTACTCTTGCATGTAAAATCAGGCCTGCTTGATCCACCCCAACTGTACAAGAAAAAAATAGTCACAAAAGTAGTTGTCACCTAAGCTCACATCCTTTTAAGCTCTAAGTATAAGAATAAGAAGAAGAAGAAGAAGAAGCAGAATTAGACTTAGATTAACAGAAGTTTACCCAAGCTGGTCGAGAGCAATCACCCTGAAATGCTTAGCAAGTGCATCGAAGTTACGAAAGAAGAACCCTTGAGAGGCAGCATAACCGTGGACCATAACTAGTGTGGGAGAACCATTTGTACCATCAAATGTTACAGTGTTGATAAACCTAGGTTGATCGCTCGTAGAGCGAAACCACCTAATTTTCGACCCTGGCGGCCCCGATCCTATGTTAACCAGTTCTTGAACATATGGAGTCCTGCGTGAACAAAATAGTCACCAAATCAATTGAGACTTGAAGATTCACAATCGAAGCGATGAAAACATGAATTCTTAGTCAAGCGATCAAAATATGAAGAAATTGAATGAAATTAGGTTTAGATTTTGGCGTGGACTTGTACTTGACTAAGGAGAGGAGACGCTTCTCGGCGGCAATGATGTGATCGGTCGAAGTAGGAATCCAACGAAGAAGAGACGGCCAATTCCACCGCGACTGCGAAGCAGACGATGCAGTCGTTGTCGCCGCGGAAGCTGGTTCGAATTGAGGTTTGCTGATCTCCTCTGCCATTCTCGCAACCGAACTCGACCACCGCCTTATCATTCCATCTAAGAACCGGACACTTCCAAGCCCTAAATTCGCATCAACAATCGATCAATTTGACCCTCTCTCGTCTCCAGAAACCCCTCTTCGGAGTTCGCACCGAGGCCAACTACAACAAATGCGAGACTCGCGGTCGCGATCTATATATATACGAGAGAGGGATTGCCGGCGAATCGCTGAGGGTGTGTGTCGAAAATTTTGTAGCACGTGGGAGTATTGAAGTCTAACTCCTTGGTCGACACGCTATTAGATTTTCATCAACGGCTGGATCTTGCCCAAACGTCGAATGCGTTGGCCATGACGCATTGGGGCTCCATGACACAATCCAGAAACCTAATCAAGTCAAAAAGACTTTGATTAGTTCTGTTTTTTTAATCAATTAAATGCTCAATGCATAAAAAATGAAACAGAATTTGATTAGTTATTTACATGTATTATTTATTTGCTATCTCATGGGGGGATTGGAATGGTTTAGCTTAGAAAGTTACTATTTGTACTAAATTGAGTAAAATGAAAGAGTTTGATCCATACAACTGACCTTCATTAATTTAAGACTAAATTGAGCGCAATGAAAGAGTTTGATACATATAAATGACCCAAATTACTAATTAATTTAGGATTGTGGCTATGTTGTTTTTGTTTACTTGCTCAACTTAAAAAAATTGTTCTATATCATTTTATTTTATTTTTTTTAGCCGGAGTTGACCTCCCTAAATCTTGTCTTTTCACATTGATGCATCATATATCTCACTAGAGATAATTCAAAGATAATCTCACCGGTGATGATTTGGCAACAACCATATAATGAAGTAGACTCGGAACGTAGATAAGTTAAATATTCGTAAGTCATTTAATATTGACACATTTTTCTTTTCTTTTTTTTTTAAGAGGAATCAAAATTTCATTAATCATTCATGACTTTATACAGGACCAAACATAGAATCAAGTACATTGATTCGCTAATCTTATTTGTACAAACAAACTACCGTTAATTTGATTTTTTTTTCGAAATTGAAATAGTTTAACAATCAGAGACTGCTCTCTACAACGTTGAAACCCATGACAATATACAAAAGTACTATAACCATAAAACGAATAACAAAACTTTCTAACAAGAAGAAGAAAAATCAAAGACTTCTAACTAGGAAAGAAAATTAACCATAAAGTAAAAGTTAAAGATAAATCAATCCAGCGTGTCGCACAAATTCACGCAATACCATTGATGAAGATGCACCGCAACAAAGATAGATCGATCTCTACAAATCTGATTAAATATGTTGTTTGTTGAATGAACAAAGAGCAAAAAAGATTTGAATGGAATCACTACCGATCGTGAGAAAATCGACAGAGGGTCAAGAATAAAAATCACAAAAGTGAATAAAAAAAAAATTAATGGTTTTCAAGACTTTTATCGTTCTCTTATTGACACATTTGTCTTATGACGTAGTAATTCACAATTATTTTTTGTCAAATGAGAAGAAACACTTTTACATAATAATAATTAGAAAAATGCTTTTGTAACATTTTTTTTTTTTTGACATCTCGTTTGGCATGGTTGAAGTACTACAGTGTACTAGCTCATTACATCCACTTTTTTGTCAGTTTGTTTTTTTTTTTAAAGAACTTTTTTTTGTCAAGTTTTAGTCATAATACATTGAGAATAATGTCATATTGTGGTGATCTTCAATACAGCCATTTTTGTATACAGCAGTTTGATTGAATTTTGATCACAACTTTGCTCCCAGTTCATCAGCTTCTGACCTGTGATTCAGTAGACATGAGGATGAAATCACGAGAAGGTGAACCTTCATAATAGCATATGCCTACTATGTGATGACCATTCAACACATTGAAGCCTCACACTATAGAGTATAGAATAGCATCACCACATATAACAGCAATGCTTCCTGCTACCGGTGCAACAACACCACCACAATGTAGCCTCAATCCCAAATTAGATCTTCCCAAATTAGTTAAGATCTGCTATTGGTGTGACAAATGCAAACCTAGCAAAACAAGAAAGCGTTGTTGCAAAACAAGAGACTTCGTAAGTTTTGAAATGACAAACCAAGAGAGGGAAACATCTATGTTCGGCGACAATGAAAAAAAGGAATCAAATGCGGAAAAAGGTTTGATATAAGCCTGGCATGAATATATATATAATGTAAAGCGAGTGCATGGAAATTTTAGACTCACATCCACAAGTGAGAACAGAGAAATATCTCTGCAACGATGTGACTTCTGCAGAGAATATGAAAACAAATAAAAGAACAAAAGAGGGGGAGAAGGGACTAATCTTGAGATGTTAGCAAAGATAGATGCCCAACTCTTCGGACATGTTACAGAGGCTGCAGCGGAAAATGAGCCTCTACAGGTGAGATCACAAATTCACAATAACAAAGGCCCCCGAGTTAAAGTGCTGTGGATATTGAAATGCTAGCAAACAAATACAAATCAAAATACCAAATGAGGTTTTCAATCACACTAGCAACAAAAACTTGATTTTGGTTGAACACACCTAGAGAGTTTGTTAGAAATTCCATTATTTCTGAAAGAGGGAGGCATAAGGAAGCATAAAACCAACAAACCAGAATTCCGATGCCACCATAGGCTTGAAATACATATATGGTTTGTAATCATAACAAATACAAAAAAGAGCAACTTCTCAAAAATTTGGTGCAGTACCCTGTTGCTGTTTTTTTTTTCTTTTTGTTAATACCTGCCTTTCTGTTGACAAGGATTTATTTTGTGTCAAACCATAATCTGTGGGACGCATAGCAAAAAACAAATGAGAAGAAAGCAAGTACTAGTTCATAAAAAATGTGAAATTACTAGCAAATGTGCTTATTAAGCCTGAAAGTAGGATATAGACTGCAAGTTTGCAACTGGTGTGGTTAAACCTAATTCATCTAATAGGTGGACTAAGCATCCGCAATTATTTTCATAATTTCGAATGCAAAACCATAACAGTTTTCAGCTCTCTGCAGCTATTCTTGAATGTTGAGGCAGCATATTTACTGCTTTGGTCAACTACTATATGTTTTACAGTTCATGGGATAAGCTGGAACCTAAAACCCCGTAGGCAGTTTCTAAACTGTAATCATGCTAAAAAAAACACCAATGATAATAGGGGCCATCCATTAGCCTCGAGTTCCAATTGTACTCCTTGTTATATTTCTTTTTGTTCCGTCGTAATGTATTTTCACCATCACACGACCAATAGCCCCATACTACCTTTTTTTTTTTTTGAAGAGAGCCCCATACTACCTTTTGTTACTTGGTGTATTTTTCCTAATTCACCAATTAAAGTGGCTCATTAGAACATAGTTATTGTAAGCTAGTCTATTGGTTTTTATGTTAGTACTCAATAAATTTCAGTTGTAACTTCCAACTGATGTACTTTTTATGAAGAAAATCATTGAGTGGACAGATTCATAAAATGGCCAAATATATTTGAAGCCAAGGACAAGATATTGAGACAGAAGCAAACTACAATAGGAGAGAATTTATTCTACACATACCAAACTACTGTGCAAGGGTAATTAGAATTTGTGTATGGTGCGAATATTATCACTGAAATAATTGGAAGCAGAATAACCTGAGTGAATGTTCAATATAACATTGAAAACCGCATATAATGCAAACTTGGTAGGTTAATTTGACAGCTGAAAAAAAAAAAAAATCAGTTCTTCCAACTTAATCTGCACCGAATTTTACAACCATTCTGCAGCCCTATCATTCAAAGTTTAACACCCAAGACCTCTAACACCAGACATCACTTCCAATTTGATTTTTTTTTAAAAAAAAACACCAATTTGACAAGTTCATATTATTCAATCACAGTCGAACAAAGATTTTAAACTTTTCTTTATTGTAAACTGGAGAAACATTGATAGCTGAGACAAATTCCTTAAACAAAACATAAAGATAAAAAACGAAAACAGATGAACACAATGCCAGAAACTTAGAATTGGTGGTCTTAGCAGAGGGACTGACTACTCAAGCACAATAATAGGTCCATTGCTCGTTGTTCCCACCGATAATAGCAGCATCATTGTGTCTACCATCATCATGGAAGTGAGAAATCTCACAAACACTTCCTGTCACAAGGTACGGCATGTTCATGAAGGAGTGAGCAAGGCCAGTCACTATTGCCACGCTATCAATCTGTCCTTCAACTTCTAAACCACAATGCTCCTCTGCACGGTGCTTGAGCTCCTTGAACATTAACTCTGGCTCGTGCTGCATCAGTTTCAGTGCTTCCCCACAAGACAAACCTGGCACCATCTTGGTCACAGAGAAGCAGTGTCCATCGCTATATGAAACCCTCACCACGTTTGGGCGACCGAAAAGGTTATGCAGTCCCCCAAGCGCCTCCTGGTATGCTCCACCTAGAAACATCCCCAAATAGTACCCTCCAAAGGTATCCTTAGCTTCCAATTCATGGAGCAACAAGCTTGATTCACCATTGATGAATTTATCTATCTTCCCATCACTATCGCAAGTCAAATCGGACAAAATCCCCTTCACCCTCGGCTGCTGATCCAAATGATGAATTGGCACAATGGGGAATTGCTGCCCGATACCCCAAGAATCAGGAACAGAAGTGAAGATTGAAAGATTCACATGGTATGTTCGAACAGAATCCGACACTCCCATAGCCTTGGCCACTAATTCACACACACTATCTGCAGCCGCTAAGTGTTCGAGCCCTAGCGATCCCTCTTTAAACTTCTCAATGCAGCATTGCTTGAACTGGTTGACATAGAAGGAGAAAGCTTCGTGCTCTCCCCGCGAGGCCGCAGCAGTCAGATTCAGATAGTCAGAATGGGCATCACCAGTGAGTCCATCAAGGAAGTGATGAAGACCCAAGTCAGGAATCTCCAGCCCTACAGCAGAAAGTGCTTCAAAGATCAGAATCGAGTGGTGAGACACCAAGGCTCTTCCGCTCTCACTGCAAATCACTGGGTGCCTCACAAATTTCTGGTTGCAAGCTCGACGGATTGCTTGAACTACTGCGGAGGCATACTCTCTCAGCCCATATCCAACTGAGTTATCTGAATTGGCCGAATGAGACCCTTCATAGTCAATGCCAAGGCCACCCCCAACATCAATGACTCTCATGGCCGCACCAAGACGGACCAGCTCGCAGTAAATCTGCGCGGCTTCACCCACTGCATCAGATAGTAATGAAGTCGAAGGAATCTGAGACCCGATGTGAAAATGCAGAAGTTGAAGGCAATCCAGCATCCCTGCCTGTTTGAGCTTCTTCGCCACACCCAAGATCTCCATTGTGGTTAATCCAAACTTGCCCTTCTCTCCAGAAGTCGACCCAAAATGTCCCTCATGTTTCGTTCTAAGCTTCGCTCTGAGACCAATAACAGGACGAACATCAAACCGCTGACACACATTGATCACCAAATCAAGCTCCTCTTCCTGCTCAAGCACAATCACTGTATTCAAATCAAGCTTCCGTGCCACCAACGCCAGCGAAATGTACTCCACATCCTTATACCCATTACAAACCAGCAGCGCTTCAGGGTTACCCTTACACAGGCAACTCATTGCGAGGAGCAGCTCA
The DNA here is from genome assembly GCA_039657345.1 of Stephania japonica. Lineage (NCBI taxonomy): Eukaryota > Viridiplantae > Streptophyta > Magnoliopsida > Ranunculales > Menispermaceae > Stephania > Stephania japonica. Next base: position 5,762,520 of record CM077559.1, on the reverse strand, counting down.
GGCTTGGACCCCGCTTCGAGTCCGAACCTAAAAGGGTACCCAAACTCCACAACATCTTCCACAATAAACCTATCCTGGTTGCATTTCACAGGGTACACTCCTTGGTAATGAGACTCATATCCCTGAGACCGAATCGCCAAATCAAAAGCAGATTGCAGCGACTCAAGGCGATTTTTTAGCACATCAGGGAATCTAACAATAAGAGGCAACTGTAAGCCCAGACCACCCGAAGACTTCGATCCCAAAACCTTCTTCACAACCTTCATCAGATCAATCTCCTGATGAGTAAGCGTATCGGACCCGTGAGGACGGACCGCAATGTTACCAGCAGAGTTAACATTGAAATACGGCGCCCCCCATCCGTCGATCTTATACAGCGACGCAGAGTGCGAAGGAGACCACAATTGGGGGCTGTCAAGTCTGTCATCATTCAAGGTCTCCTTCATAAATGGTAATTCATCATGGAGACCACAATTGGTATTGTTTGTAAAATCAGGACTAACCAATTCAGTATCGAATTCCGTATCGACAACACAAGAAGCTAGGGCAGGCATGTTTGCAGAATCAATTAATTAAAGCTTAGAAATATTGAACCTAGCAAGTGATTAATGGGGATCAAGGTTTGAGATCGCGCATGTGAAGAAGAGGGCTTAGGAAAACGCCGAGGCCAGGGCCTCGGCCACCCCTCAACAACAAGCAGCTAAGAACAACTATTGCTGAATAATAACAAAACCCTAGATCTAGATCTAGATCTAGACCCACCCCACAAGTTATGACCTCTGTTAACGCCACGGTAGACGACTAGCTTTATAATCAAAATCAAACATATATGCGAGTTGCAAAATCAATCAAGAACCAAGGATAGATCTATATTATTACCACCGCATGCAACTCCACATATCAATGAAGAAAGCGACGTTGTTGTTCCATCGGAGAATGATATCGGATAATGATTTTTGGTGGAGAGGAGAGGTGGTGAGCATGGATGGGAGAGGAGGGGGGGAGGTGGGGTGGGGTTTAAATAGGGGTGGTGAGCGCGCAACACGAGAAAGTAGAAACCGTTCGGTCTTCGGCCGCGAGCGTTACGTGCGCGCTTGTGCGACGTGGGCCTAGACTTTTGGTTGGTTAGTGGGAACGCATTCCAACGAAACTCTGTTGTTTTACACTCGTCTTCAAGTGTGTTAGATGGAGCGTGGATGATTTTAGATGTGCGCTTTTATGTGGATCGAGAAGTGTAGAATGAGTGTTCGAGATTAGTGTTGGTGGTTATTGTCTGTTTTTCGTTTTCTTACTTTATGAAAAGATTCTGTTTTGAAATTTGTTGAGATTCGAGTCGCCGCGTCGCAGGCGATGACGTACATACATTCTTATCTGCCGTTCAGTGGATATGGACTTGCCCTTTCGCGTGTGTTTTAGCCCCAATTTTTTTTTTGGGCCAAGCCTCTTCGTACTTCACTTTTTTCTTCTTTTACCTCATTACTTTATTGTACTCCGGTTTAAAATTTTTTTACTGCTTTTACCTCACATTTTTATAAATTATTTCAAAACAACCCTTATCTTCAACACACCTACCCAACTCACATACTTCATAACCAAATTTGTCATCACCTTCATTATTTTATTTTTTTGACTTATCGAACACTTGTTTGAGGTCGTCAATGCATTAGGAGTGTTTTAGTGACTCGAAACCCGCCAGATCTATGTGAGGGACCATCGCGATGATCTTCATTTTCTTTTATTCTTTTGAATAACTTTTTTGCCCTAAAACTTTGTGGGTTTTGTTCCATATAGGATTCTCAATGTATTTGTGACATTTTTGTAAACTTTATAGGTTTCCTTGATTTTCGGTTGAAAGTGTCGAAATGTACGACCATACAGCACCGAGACCTTATAAAGGGCCTCCATCAAGTTTGACCGAGAGGGCTAAAAAGGTATCAGCCACACTCAACCGACATGTTTTTATTGGTATCGGTTCATCAAAACAGAGACTTATGAATGCCTATCGGTCATGCAACCGTTATGTTAATAAATATTGTGGTTTCATTCCTTCGATACTCTAATATAGAATAAGTAGACTATTATGGGATGCACACAACAATTTGGTGGGGTATGACTAGCATATCCGCACCTAGGGTGCAAAGTTATGAGTTTATATCGGAGATCTTAGACCGAAACACTTGAGTGGGTTTGAGTGGTGTCTCTGTTAGGGTTGGGTACAGAGAGCAATTCGATGGGGTATAAACATTGTTTCGACGCAACAAGGTTGATATTTACAAGTGCTTCGCTGTCACACAAAGTTGATATGAAACTATGGGTCTTGACCAACATACACCGCTATTTACTATATATTGTCAGACGCACAGGACCGAGACGCATGTCGTATATCTCAATCTTGTGTGTAATGCTGTACATCTCAGTCATGTGTGTCTGCCCAGTCATAAAAACAACAAAAATTATCTCATACTGCTTGGGTTACTTCGTTTTGGTAATTCCTTCAATATTTTCCTTCCTACAATGCGCTAATCAACGCCAAATTCAAAGCCCTAAAAAAATGCAATAACCCTAGAACAGTCAAATAACCACCAAATGTCACAAACTAAACACTAAACAAAAGGAAATCAACCAGAGAACAAAGTTATTGAGTTTATTTTGTGTAACGGCCCAATTTTCAATAGCCGTTACTGGTGACGTCATTGCGGACGTGGACGCTAGCAAGGACGTACGTGGGTCCCACAGCGAGGTTGGAACGAGTTTGGAATAGGTATATAGTCCATTTTGTATGCTTGTTGTGGTAAAATGTGAAAAAAAAAAAAAAAAATAGTAAATTGGTGGGCGCCTAGTGACGCGCGGGGTCGTGGTCGACACGCATGGGTGGTAGTGTAGTGTGCACGCCCGAGTACGCTCGTCGGCGCGCACAATGAAATTTTAGGCGCGAATGTATAGGCGAATATATATATATATTTATATATATATATATGTATATAAGGAATTTAATATATATATATATATATAAATATATATATTAAAATCAGAAAATTAAAAAATAATTGTGAAATGACCAAAAAGGGTATGGAATTGTGAAGGAAAAGGATAAGAACTTAGGGGTATTTTGGTCATTTTACCTCTAAATTATTGATAAAAACACCACCGACACTCATTTTCTCACATTTAGTCGAGAGGAAGATCGAGAGGAAGAAGAAGGGAACGAAAGAAGAAGAGAGATCGAGAGATCGAGGTCGGGAGCTCGTGCGATCGAGGCGAACAAGGTGAGTTGGTGTTGTTTTTGTTGTTGTTGTTGTTGTATGTTGTTGTGCGTTGTGTGGTGTGGTGGTGAGCTCGGCCATGGCGGAGCCATGGCCGAGAATTGGAATTTGTCGAGGAGGAAGACGACGTGTGGTCTTCTCATTCTCTTAATTTCATTGGAGAGAAAAAAAAAAAAAAAGAAAAGAAAAAAAAGAAAAAAAAAATTGAAAAAAAAAAAAAGGAGAAAAAAATTGTGAAAAATGAAGGGCCGGTTCGGCCCTGAACCGGGCCGGTTCGGCCCTGAACCGGAAGATGAAGGGCCGGTTCGGCCCTGAACCGGGCCGGTTCGGCCCTGAACCGGTCGGTTCGGACGAACCGCCCTTAAAAAAAAAAAAAAAAAAAAAAAGAGAGAGAAAATAAAGAAAAATGGAAAAGAAAATCCAGAAAAATAGGAAAAAGTATGGAAAAATTCAGAAAAATCCAGAAAAATATGAGAAATTAGAAAAATGGTTCACAACTGAGTTTTGGGATTTTCTCGGAAATGTTGGCGAGACATAGTCGGGGTTTTAGCCTCGAAAAACGTAAAAATTGATATAATATATCAAATTGAAGTTAATTTAATGACAAATGATCTTAGGTACAATTCGGGAGGTAATTTTGATTTGTTGGGCATTTATTCGAGCTGGACTAGATAATTGGAGTGCGGTATAGGTGCGTAAACCCCAACAGAAACACATTTGAGTATTTAATTCTTTCAATTCTTGCACATACTGTTGTTGTTGCTATACATACTCATGGGGATCATGTGTTGGTCTGGTTGTCGATGGGTGTTGGATTTGTTTTCACTATCGAAGTTTATTCGGGACGATTGTGGCACGTGATCAAGCATGCTAGATTGTAGCACGTGTACTTGCGCCGCCGGTGGATTGTGACCCGAGTCGCGGGGTGCACATGTTCGGTGGGTTTGTGATTTGTTCCGGTCACCGTTAGTGGTCCGGGTGGATCCCAGGTGTGATGTGTTTCCTCTGGGCGCTCGGATTGACGAAGTATGATCTAGTATGTGAAATTGCATTCTACTTTTGTCTGGTTTTATCGTAATTGTTGTGGAGCATATTGTTGACATTATGATTATTCGTTGATCATCTTGCATGCTTGTTACCTACACATGCAGGGTTTTATGATTGCCCATACTCTTTGCATGTGTAGCTAACGTTAGTTATTGGCCTCTGAATTTGTTTATTATTTACTCGATGGTTTTCTTTGGGAGGTTACTCACTGGACTCGTCACCGTATGTGTTGGGTGATTTGAGTGCAGGATTTGATAAGTGCAGGGACAAGGAGACACGTAAAGATTATCTGTGACTGAAGGCGTGAACTACTCCTTTTATACGCTGTTGATTGTATGTATTTGTTTTATGCTGGGTTTGGGTTGTGAGAGTTATATTCTAGTTTGTTTATGACTTTGAGGATGACACTTGATTTATATTTGGGGACTACATTTTGGTATGGTTTCCACATTAGATTAATTGATATTTAGACTTGTTAAATTTGGTATCATTTAATGATTTGAGACTTCCGCTGCATAATTTGAGGTTAAATGATATTAAAGGAATAAAAGTTAACTTATAACATCAAGGTTAACCGAAAATTGATTAATAATGGAAAAATTGGGCGTGGGACACAGCTGGCGGTGACGTGGTCAATTGTGGGCCCGCGTGGCCTCCCGTGGCGGACCAATGTGAAAATTTGGGCCGCCACATTTTGGTATCAGAGCTTAGGTGTGAGGAACCTAAAGAATGAAGCGTTGATGATAATTAACTCTGATACCATCACATTTTGGTATCAGAGTTTAGGTTTAAGGAATCTAAATTGAGGAGCCTAGGGAATGGAATAGGGATTATAGCTAGCTTTGATATGGCTATATTTGGAGATTGAACAATAGTATAAACTCAATGAATAAACTTTAGATGTGGAAACCACAAGTGAATGATTAAAGGCTTAGTAGGGAAGTGATGTGAGGCGGGTAAATTTAGGAAATTACATATGTGTATGTTTTGATTGTGTACTATATATTATACGCGTATGTACTGAGTCTGATCCATTGCACTTTGGTTGTGCAATTTATGATGGACGGACAAACTCCTCCTACTCCGCCGACTACTCAGCAGGAGGTTGGAGAGACTAGTGATCATACCACTAGTGACGTGGCTGATTTGCGAGCTATGATGCAGAGATTGACGGAGCAGCAGCTATTGCAGCAGGCTCAGATGGCCGAGTTGATGGAGTACATTCGGAGCTCGAGGACGCCAGCAGTAGCACCCACTCGCCGAGCGTCTTTCGCACTGTTACCACTGACCGCATTAGCACCATTTTGTTGCTACACAAAGTGGGTCGAGAGACGATTATAGAGAGGGTTGAGCCTGTAGTAGTACCAGTAGAGACTACGGTGGTGACACCCACCACTACAGAGCAGCAGGTAGGGACTTCGACTGCTAGAAGTAGAATGTCAGAAGCAACGAAGATGGTGAAGGATTTTATGAGATTTAAACTTCTTTTTTTACCCTATCCAAAAAGAAAGCACAAATGACACACACTTGTAATCATTCTTTTACACCGTGATCCATGCATGCCAAGCGTAAAGTGCCCAAGACATAAGTGTGCAACGTTTGCGCGTCTCCTCAGTCAAAAGCATTTTCCCCTACTTTTTCTTAAATCAATTTTTTTAGGGTCACGATAAGACAATTTCTCATTTAAATTGCAACCAGGAGTCAAGTTACTAACTTTCAAACAAGACTGCTTCCCTTAACCGATGCTTGATATAATGGTACGTACGTAACATAACATAATATACCTTTAAAGAAGAAAAAAGATTAAATAGCTGCTTACCAGAAAATATGAAAATGAAATAGGCAATACATTCCAAGTTAACCAACAGGGTTGCTTGTGTAATTAAAATACAAGGGGCGACAAATGAAATAACAGATTCTTTCAGTTTATTATGAAGAAAGGTTTTCTTAATAACTTAATAAAACTTAGCTTGAATAACTCCAAAGAAGGATGGCAATGCAACAACATTCAAGATGAATATTTTTTTCGCAAAAGTCCAACTGCGTAACAACCATCACCAAACTGAGATGGATATGGACATTAGGCACATAAAAATAATCACAGCAACGAAACCAGGGAAATGGCTTAATCAGCCCTAGATTGGCCAGCTCGAGAAGAGAGGATGATACCAACGATAAGGCCATACAACGCGAGTGCCTCTGCGAAGATCAGAATGAGAATCATCCCAACAAAGAGCTTAGGCTGCTGTGCGTTGGCCCTGCAGAAAACAAGCAAAAATTGCGGAAGTTGGTCATTCATTTAGAGCTGAGAGAGGGGGAACAAAAGGATCACCATATCATAATATAATATAGTGAAAAACTAATTGTTGTAAAATCACAAAAGTTGAATATTCGTCATGATAAATAGCAGTTAGACAATTTCTACTTTTACCAATAAATTGGATGTTAAAAACTGATCAACAAGCAGAATGCCCCCCCACCCACTCCACAAGGACCACCAAACAAAAAGACCACCAAAATATTCACCGTTAGCCTGTTAACACCCTCATTCATGACTAGTACCAAGGCTTTGTCCGTTGCTTTGTTGTAATACCATTGATTCACAAAGTAACCAATATGGCCCCATGGTTACCCTCAAACCTTACAAGCCCAAGAGACATGAAGCTTTTAATAAAATTTCTGTAGTTTTACACTATTGTACGTAAAGAAATTGAGTAATCAATAACAACAACAAAAAGCAGCACAAAAACCTTTCCTCCCTACCATCAGATGATACAGGTTTTGTGTCTTCTTCTTTTGTCTAAGTTACTAACACCTTCCATAATGAGATAAGCCACGACTGTCACAGAGATATCCAACTGTTTTGAACGACTCCAAGACAAGCTCCACGCCATAAAAGCAGAATCACAATTACTAAGAACAAAAGCTAATCTCTCCAGTATTTTCAGAATAAGAAACAATTCCAACAAGTAAAGAGCAAAAGGGAGAGAGTTCAGTTATCTATGAGAAATTCCGAAAAAGTAATCCAAAATCATAATAATATGCGAAAAATGGTTGAGGAGGGTGGGTAAACTGCCCCCCATAAGGAAGAAGGAACACGCAATCCTTTGAAACCAAAATCTTTGAAAACCCAACAAAGTTATTTCTCGGTGCAAAGTTTTTTTCACTATCGCCACCCCAAGGTAAGATGAAGTAGATTAACTAGAAAAACCCCTTTTCAAACGGTCCACAACAAAATCTCTAATGTCCCTAACATTCCAGTGAATCCAACTCTCCTTCAACGCTGGAGTCGACTTACATCTCAGAGATCCAACGCCAACATGAATCATGATGGAGAACATATTCACAAGGAGAGAAAACTAAACCAACAAAACAGTTTAATGAGGAAAAATATGAGGGACTTCGTCACATAACCAACTATTTGTAGAAGTCATCCTTTCTTACACACATTCAACTCCTATTTGTATAACTCAGCTCAAGTCTATACTTGATGAACAAATGGCATGTGATAAAGCCAATGCAGGACAGGGCTGTATCAAAACTAAACCATCAGTTGAAAACCTCAAGATTTAGTACCCCACAATTGAACAACTAGAAACAAGATTAACAAAAAAATATCCATCGTAGTCATAATACAACAAAACAACTAAATTTCACTAGTGATCAACTCAACTATTACCACCCATTAAACCAATGGGCAAGTAAACAAGAAATATTCATCTGCACAAATCCCACAATGCAGGCAACAGAAGAACCCAAGTGACCATCAAACATATTAAGTATAAAGATATAGCCCACTACCCTTCAAAATGTGGTCTAACAAGATTAAAGTCTGCTCCTTAAAGCTGAAATTCAAAACTTCAATTTTCACCATTATGATGCACATACTTAACTGAAAGACAGAAAAAAAAAAAAAAAAAAAAGAAGTAACAAATACCTGCAAAACGAGAAGAGGGAAACCTAGCAAAACAACAAAAAAGGGCTAGCACTCGACCTGATGCCACACATAATCATTGTACGTCAATCAATTTTCATCTGAGCATAGAGACTCACTAGTCACTAACCCATAAGTTGAACAACTTAATATGTTACATCTATTGGCATATGCCTCTAGAAAAACATGATAAAAGTTCAAGCTTAAGTAGCCTAAACTTTATAACCCAACTAGATATTCATTACTATTGTTCACAGCTATCAATCCCATTCATAATCACAATTTAAATTTGAGCATCCAAAATCCCTCCAGTATACAGTATCTCCTACATATGTCATGATGGCACTCGCACTTCATCCCACAAAGGGAAAAAAAAAAAAAAAAAAACATGGGAGTATCCGAGTATGAGTTCTCAAATAATCCAAAAACAAGCTTGTAAAAGAAAACACATATAGCAATACAACCAAACAGAACGATAATCCCTAGACATGGCAACGAAACCCCAATAGAAAGAGAATACAAATTCAACACTTAACATCATTAGATAATGCAACCACTTCACACATATAAAGCAAACAGCACAAACCTGAGAACCTAAAACCATCCCAACTGCAGAGTACATAACAAAAAAAATCACATTGAAGAAACTCGAAAACTCGAATCACAACGACCTCGATTTCCAACACAAGAAACCCTAAATTTAACCACCCAGAGAAGCAAAAACCACATAAAAAAAAGAACTTGTGCACAGAAACATCAAAATATACCTTACACCGGCATCGCCAACAATCCCAATAGCCATTCCAGCAGAAAGCCCAGCGAGACCACAAGCGAGTCCAGACGAAAGGTGCGCGTACCCATCAAACAAGTAGTACGACTTCGCTTTAGGGTTGATTCCGGTACTGATGATCACAGCAATGATCAATCCGTAGATCCCCAAAACTCCAGCCATGACAACCGGAACAATCGACTTCATCACCAATTCGGGCCTCATCACCCCCATCGAAGCCACTCCAACGCCGCTCTTCGCCGTCCCGTACGCAGCTCCCATGCCTGAAACACACACAATCGAATGGAATTACGAATCGATCTAGAAAAGGGTTAGGGTTAGGGTTAGGGTTTTGATGGGGAGGGAGTGTTACAGGAGAAGACTAGAGCTGCTGCAGCTCCGAGGAAGCCGAAGAAGGGGGCGGTTTCGTCTCCGCTGAAGGCCGACGCCATCTCCACCACTAAGTGTTGATTTGCAGAGAATTTGGAGAGATCGACCGGATCTGATAATTGTTTGTGTGTGCTTGTAGAACGAACGAACGAACGAACGCTTCGAAGACCTTTTCGATGTATGTGTATCACGCACGCAGACGCGCAACGGCGCAAATCTTATAATAGTTCGGACACAACGGACGGTTCAGATGCTGCAACGTAAACAGTTCTGGTTCTATAAATCTATATGATTAATGAACTTATTTTTTGTCGAAATAAAGAACCCAAAATCATAAACCGATCTGTCTGGTAAGAGACTCAAGAATTTTGCTATCTAGACTTTGAAAGTTTAATTTTTTCACCTCCTCAATACTATTATGTTTGTAGTTTTCGTACGATAGTGCAAATTTAGATGCAAAAGGAGCCAAAGCTTCTAAAGCGAACATTTAAGTGAATGTGGATTAAGTTCCAAAAGCTTTAATAGTAATTATTGTGTAACAATGTAATTAATTAGAATGTAACCGAACACCGAATGCAACCTTACAAAGATTAAGAAAAGCCCAAACATCTGTTTATAATTTAGATAAATTATTCACAGAAAAGTACTCAAGTCTGACATTCAGTTTTAGGCATTCCTAAGTCTCCAACTTTCCTATGAGAATTGATCACAACCAACAGATTGAAACATAAAGTGAACGGATGTATAGTGACGTAGAAGATGAAAAAAATAGATTTTTCACGTAAACAGTCAAATATTACAAGCAACTCATTTGTCTTCATATACTATGCAACTGCTACAACACTAATGTGATTTCTCAAAGAAACAAGCAGAATAAAAATGAGAGTTCGAAGAAAAGTTCAAACTATTACAGAACAGAAACTAAAAGTTCTCAGCAGTACAGAACATAGTTGACGATCAGTGAAAGTGGACCTTTCGTTTTGAATAGAACATAAAATAGTAATGGAAGTAAACAAAAGAGTGTTCTAGTATCATATACACAAACAATAACATGCATTTTCAAACAAAAATTTTGCAACTAATGCAGTTGGCAGAGTGGATAAAGATTCGATAGGGTTGCAAAGCAACTTCGGTGGATTCCAGAGATCAATCCAATGAGCAAGGTTTAGGAGTAAATTTCCTTGCGCATGGAAGCAGTTGGATCGAAAATGTTAAAACACCTGTTGTCGCAAGGGATTGTCCCATAGATAGGCCCGGTGGTAAAAGTCATGAAAGAAGCTCCCTGCAAGAGGAAAATGTAGGTAAAAAAGATTATGCTTACTTGTAAGTGTCTGATATGACAATTGGATGCACATACTAGGTCCTATTCAGTCTTCAGCTTCTATTTGGCATTCCAAGCACAGGCAACTCACACAGTATCAACTTAGATAAATCTAAGACGAACACAATTATATACATCTAATATAGTCTACATTTACCTGAGATGTTTTATGTCACGGCAGAAACGCAGAAACAGTTTCCGATTGGTGTGTTTGCACTTTATCAGATGAGCATTCGGATCTGTGTATCAGAAACAATTAACAAGGACCAAAATAGAATTAAGTATATCAGAAAGTTCAAATGGCACGCCTTCTAGTTTTTCCATCTAATCACAATCACAGACTTGTAAACCTGCCGAGAATAACATGGTGTTAGATGGAAAAACAAGAATAAAGCTTTTTGCAAAAAGCAATGAAACAGCAGAAATACCACCCAGTGAGGAAAAAAAAAAAAAGCAGAAGAGAAGCCAACAAATTCCGATCTCTGAACTTCTGTTTTCCTGGTAATTTGCTGTCTAAAACTGCCTTCATAGCTTGCTTAGAATCAAGAATAACAATGAGAAATAGCTGACTTACATACAAATACCCAACAACAAGGTCACGGACCAAACAACAGATTGCTGAGACTTCATTCAGACGGAAACAGTCTAAGGGAACACACAATGACAAGGACAACATAACCTATAATTACATAGGTCTTACTTTTCTCCCTAAATGCAATGAACAATAAAGATATAGATACTTCAGCAGCTGACTTGATTTATATGTCTATCAACCATTTACAGGTAAGGGGCAAAAAAAGAGGGCAACAGATTTTCCAAACAATGGCTTTCCAACGGCACTACCAATGGCAGGAACAAAAGAAAAAAGAAGTAAATTACTCTGGATCATTTGCACAAAAAGTTTGCGAAGTAACCTCTTAGAAAATCATTAGTGCAAGAACTAAAAAAAAAAATACTCCGGATCATTTGCACAAAAGGTTTGCGAAGTAACCTCTTAGAAAATCATTAGTGCAGACACTTCTACGGAAAGCAAAAATACCTGCAAATGAGAAAAGAGGAACAGAATTGAAAACTTAACCAGTATTAGCCAACTGCAACAACTTCAGAACTATGAGGCTTAACTTTTAACTTTGTAATGTGCTGCAGAAAGACAATGGAACAGTCAAATTTGCAGCTCAAAAAGAAAAAGAAGAATTTATATGTGTTTTGATCCAAAAGAAAAAGAAAAATGGGGGGCTATACAAAAATTTGAAAGGATAAAAAGTTAGCCTAATATCCATCACTTGAGTTCCTGAACAAAGAATACTGTTCAGTCTTGAAGCCTCAGAATAGCAGCATCCAATATGGACAAAATCAAGATGCCGCAACAATTATGATCTTGTCATACGATGATGTTCTTTGTCCAGGTGAAAGCAAATGCACTCTTTGAAGCCCAGTTGAATTGGTCATGTGAAGGATTCGCCACACCTGAACTGGACAGTTTTTTCTCCTTGCGGTAAAATACATTTGTTCTTGAAAAAATAACAAGAAATCATTGACAATTGAATACTCTTACAGCCAATGATTCCTAATACTGACAGGATTGGATTCCCAGTAACAGTGAATAGCCTTCCCAATCAATCCTGAAAATCCAGAGCAGCCAACCCGTGGTGGATTGACGGAGAGCACTTTAGCAAATTGAAGCCATGGCATCTGTATTTCAATTCAACCCCCAGCAATCAACAAATTCAATGAGCTTATGCTGGAACTCCCCGGATACTTCTGTATGTTTCACACAGAAGGGTAAGCGATAGGCAACGGTCATTCCGATCAGTCAAGGTTTATCAACAGGATTCACTGCCATATGCTTCTCAATCAAAATGTCAACGAAAGCACGAATCTGCAAGCATGTACAAGCACATTATATCATTTTAAGGCCCCCATTACGTACAACGTAAAAATGTCAGAACGCAAAAATATAAACTGCCAATTTATCAAAGAAATAAGTATATACAAACCAAACAACGTCCCAGTAAATAGTTAATAAAATCATATGAAAACCTTTTCAAATGGTGAAATGGACCGAGCTCAAATGCATACCTTATTCTTCCGCTTTAAGTCAAGAAATTCAGAAGCACTCATCACTTTCTCTGCATCTGTACTCTGCTCCATGACCTGTTAAAACCAAACAAAGAAGAAAAACAAGTGAGGAAGAATATAGCCAAAGCACCTCCAACATATGAAATTATAAAATGAGGTTCTATCAGCTCTTTCCCAAAATACAAATTGCTGCAAGAATATAAAATATGACCTTGACTGAACTTTTCCTCATTATGGATTTATATCCTTCCTTGTCAATTTTCCTAGCTTTGAATAAGGGCATAAGCAATGACGTAACATAATCCCTAACAGCCTTTTTAATTCGCTCAGCTCCTCTTTGTTGAGCTTCATTTATGGCTTTGTTGTCTGTGGCTTGGGAAGCAGAACTTCCTTCTGCTTGTCTTTCATATTTTCCAGATGGTGATCTTATCATTCTGTTAGAGTCCTCATCTCTGATATCTACAGCGTAATTGAAGTAGTTAGAATCAACTGCTGCAGCTTGGGCTTGCCATCTATCAATGGCATGATAGTCTTTTACCCCTCCACAACCTGCACTGTCAACCCATGCTTTTAAGAACCTATTATCCGCACCTGCACTTTCTCCAGAATGCTCTCCTAGGTTTAATTGGTATCCGACCTCATTTGAATAGCTCTCCTGAGCGTAGTTATCATACAACACTCTAGAATTGTCAAGATTGGCACAGGCAGCAGAAAAATCAACAGACCAATCCCTCACTTTGCAATTTCTAGAGTCAATTTCAGATAAACAATCTTGTCTTCCCAAAATACCACCCGACGACCTTCTTCTAAGTTCAGAATCATCCATTTGAGCATACTGCTCTCGTCTGGCAAACTTGTGAAATGAGGGTATCTTGGGAAGTTCCCTTAACACACTGCACTCTGCTTCTGAAGACGCATACGCCTGCATGAAATAGAGAAACCAAAAGTTCGAACTCACACTTTTAAATACAAAGAGAAAAATCAAATAAACAGATTTGGAAAAAAAAAAAAAAAAAAAAGGAAATATATAGCAGTTATCTAATCTGCAGCAGAAATATCCAACTGACAGACAGTTTGTGTAAACTAAAGAGGCAAAAAACAGAAAAACAACCATGTTATCCCCTCGAGCATAACCAAATGACAAATAAAAAATAAATAGATAAAAGGCTAGGAAAAAAAATCAGTCAATCTGCTAGACACTCATTTTAATCTGTTTTGCAAACTAAACTGACAGGCTGGAAGGTGGAGTAAGAGAGTGAGAGTTTAAAACAACCAAGGACGAGATCACCAAAAAAACATGTGCAAAAGAGAGGGCAAAATCAGATAACCAAACAAGCAATACCTATGCCAAACTCGCTACTTAAAGCCCAAAAATATACATATTGTTATGTATGTGTTACATATTATCCTTTTACGATTATTTGAAATCAACAGCATGCAGCATTAAGTTATTTGTAATAGGAAGCTGTTCATAATTAGAGTTGGTTGGACGGAGAAACAAAATGAAGATTTCTACAGGAAAGAGATGTGAACTATGCCTCATCTGGTGATGACTCATAAAGTGGCAGGCACTAGGTCTCTTCAATCATCCTCAAAGTCACAAGCATGAAGACATTCTAACAGAACTAAGTTTTGTTTTATCAATTTCCTTTAACAATTACAAATATCTACACAGAAAAGTAGCAAAAATGACAAGAATCAAGAATGACAGCAACGTAAAGGATGAAGAACGTTACATTGCACAACCATCTAGCAGACTTCAGAACTTTCATGCCCTAGCTTGGTATGTAAATGTTGGCCAACATGCATACCCCTCTGTACTACAGTTCACTAATCACCATGTGCTTACAGCATTTTTTTTTATACGAAAGAAACCAACTTTTCTTGCCCCTATCGGACTCAAACTCCCACCCCCTTGCAACGACATCACATATGAAACCATTGGGCCACCCACTTGGTTGTTTACAACATATGGATACCAAAATATTAATAGTTAGAGAGAGAGAGAGAGAGAGAGAGAGAGAGAGAAGAAAGAAGACAAACCTCTGCGGCTGCAACAGCTGCAGCACGAGCAGCCTCAGCAGCAGCAAACACAGCAGCTTCTTCTTTAGACATGCCAACATTGACATCATCCACTTTGGAGTCAAGGCTCCTTGAATCATTGAGAGTCTCCGACTTTACTGACTTGATGTTTGCTTTCTTGTAGCTTGTGTTTGACGGAGAATTCTTTCCAGGGGGCAAAGGAACATGTGCATTACCCCTATTATGTGTTACCCCATGAGTTGTACGTGACTGCTTCCCTAAGGTTTGATCTCTGGATTTAGTCTTCCATGAATCTGAGGTATTTGCTTGCCTCAATAGTTTCGAGCCACCATTAGAGGCCTTTTCCCTGCGAAACACTTCAATCCACACATTGACCAACTGGCTTGCCATAGCACGAATGTCACGACTAGTATGGACACAAACTTTTTCCTTTACAGTCCTTCCTATGCCTACAAGTCAACAACAATAGTTTATACATCTTTAACACGGCTGAAGTTGGCCAAATCAATAGTTTAAAATAAATCGACATAGAAAGAAGCAAGCAAATGGAGCTTCATGACCAATTTGATGAACAAAAAACAACCAAAAACATTCAACCAAGTAAAATCAAGGTCTCTCTTTTTCTGAATCACTAACAATCACAAGCAAGAAAAATAGTGCAATGACATAAACTGAGGTAGCCAACTCCAAAAGGGATTTTTACCACTCAAGTATCAAAACTACAGTAAGAACCATGTCTACAAAACCTAAAATAACATCAATTCTAAACCGTAGTAAGAAGCGTGCCTGAATAACCTAAAACAGCATCAATTCAAAACCACAATATCAAATAACTCATTATTTTCAAAACCACAACACCAAATTACTAATTATTTTGAATGGTTGTATGTGCTTAACAGAGCATAAATGAAGTAAGTACCGGAAAGCCGGACTGATAGCAGATCAGTAGACACAAACACAAGCAATCGAACACAATGGCGCAAGAGTTGAGTCCCATCCTTTCCCATTGAATCCTGTTTAAGTGAAGACAAGTAAGAAATCTAGCAAAAGATCCATCTTAGAAGAAAAGGATGACTGGAAGATGATAAAACAACCGTAGCACTCTAATAGAGGCCATTTAAGGAGCAGTAGCATATGGAATGATAGCAAACATACCAGAATCCATGTGTTAAGCGTCCTAAGCCCTTTTTTGGTTCCAGCAAAGGACTTCAATGCTCCAACAGGTAGATTAAGCAACTCCTTAGCCAGAAGTAGTCGTCCAGCTGTAGTCTTTGCATTATGAAACATATCCTGCAATAAGGACTCTTTTCTCAGAATTTGGTCCCCATCCAAGGAGTTCTTGAAGAGAACAGTCGAGATCTCAACTGCATCAAGTCTTTTTGATATGTCCCTAACTTCATTACGTTCGACATCGGATCGTCTCCCTGCAGCCTCCATTGCTTCCACTTCTCCCATATAATCATTTCCAGTATTCAAAATATCCATTATGCGCACGGCCTCCCGAAGACCAGTCATCATTGCACCACCAACTGTATCAGGGTGCTCCTTGCAGGTAGCTTCACCAGCGAAAAATAGACAGCTCTCTACTGGCCTCCCAAGAATATCGTAGTCTTCACCAGATGCTCCAACTGCAACATAAGAATAAGCCCCACGGCTAAAAGGATCCATGCCCCAATTAGTAACAACTGATGCAACTGGATCTGGAACTGATGCCTCGCCAAAAAGTTTCCGGAGAATCCTCAAAGCATGGCTCACATGGTCAGAAGAACTAATGCTTTGGCCATCTATGGCTGCCTTACCAACCACAAGTGCTATAAGAACAGGAGCTCCCACTGTTTTCTTGACATTCCAGAACATAAAGCAATCGCCCCTCGTATCAGTTTCCTCGGCAGTTGCTCCAAAATAGTCCACTGAATCATCCCAAAAAACATCAGAAAATTCCAGAACTACTTTGTTCAGAACACCAAAACCCAGTCTCTGAATGGAAGAGTTTTTCCACTCTGGCAATGGTGGCAAGAACTTTATGGCATCCGCCTTTAGACACCCCAATGGCACGGTGATTAAAGCAGCATCTGCTACAAACTCGTGACCATTTGAGGTGGAAATTCTCACAGTGCTCGGTCGGTTGCTCTTTTCCCTGGATTCTGTTGCTTCATATGTGACTTCTGTCACCACATGGTTCAAGTGTATCGGGAGTCCATTTCCCAAAGATTCGATAACGTTGCTGTAACCACCTTTTATCATGCAGTGAGCCCCCCCAAACCCTCCATAGGCATCATCCTGATTCCAGTAAGGAAGGGACACAGAATTAAGCCTAGTAGCACAACCATACTCCAAATGAGCAAAATGCCAATTCATCACTCTTCTCTCAAGAGGGGTCAAACTATCATCCTTATGACTATTTCCATTCAGTATTTTTTTATTATTGCTATCATAAGAAGAGACCTCTAATTCAAGTTTTTCAGCACTGGACAATGATCGAGAGATGTGCCTCCTCTTCAGCGCATATTCTAATCCATCCTCTAGTGACATTCTCATTGCACGTTCACCCTCCTGTGCGACAAGCACTACCATGTTGTCTAGGAGACTGTTGTATTCAGCTTCAATTGCTTCATCCAAATCTGAGGGGACTTTCTGACCTGTGACAACATCATAAAGTGGGCAGTCACTGTTCAAAATGGACAATTCAAGACCTAACTGAGCGCAAACCAATGAAGATGGGTCTGGCCTCCTTTCAGTCGCAACATCAGCCTCAACACCTGTAATAATGCTAGCCCCAAGATCCACAGGAACCGAAAGAGACTGACGGTCAGTACAAACACGACCACCTAGTCTATCTCGAGCTTCAAGTACTGTGACAGAGAAACCGTGACGTTGCAAATGACGGGCAGCAGTTAAGCCAGCAGGACCAGCTCCAATGACAATGACTCTTTTCTGGGCTTCTCTCTCTAATTCCGTATTATTGTTTATTTGAACAGGCTCAATTCCAGAAGAATCAGTTCCAGACGTGTCTCTCATCTGATCTGGACATAAGGGAGGATCTATCACATCATCCCTTCCTTTGCAAGGAATATCACGCAAATCATCCAAATGCAATCTATTAAGGGATATTAGATCATTAGAGACCTTTTCCTGCTCATTTTCCAAAATCAATTCATCTACTAATTTTAAGTCACCAGAAACCTTTTCTTGTCCATTCTCAACAGTGCACACTTCAGATTCTACCAAAATAGATAACTGAGATTCAGTGCTTGGCACCAGCAGTTGTTTGCTTTCAGTAGCATCAACTACTGATTTACAATTGTCTAACAATGTATTATTCTTTCCCTCACTTAACTGTTCAAAAGTATTCACCCGACCAAGAATGAATGAGACTCCGTCTGCATCGGCAACCTGAGACTCAATATTTTCTTCTGCGCTCGTAGCAAGTTTGTAATGAGCCCTTGCATATGGTTCTGCTTTCTCCTTTGCAGTAGCAATCCCCATATTTATATATCCCTGTAGGAATAAGTTCAAACGTTTGAGTTAAATACAACAAGGAAGGTAAAATCCTGACCAATTAATACATGCTCAACAATATGAGGGATGAAGCATAAATATTAATTCACAAAGGAAGAAAATCAACGTACCAAAAAGAAATTAAACCTTGCTACCAGAAACATAACAGAGAAAATTTATTCAAAAGATACAGAGTTATTGTTTTGAGCATGTCTTAAAACAATTTGTTATCATTTTGCAATTCAAAATATGTTAGTTAATACTTTCATTTTTTTACTTCAAGTAGTTACCGCTTCAAAACTTAAAGGCCTTGCAATGTTGAGACTCCTAAATAACCGAGGAGGTAGAATTTCTAACAATTTAACAAGCCAAGAGAAACATGAACTGAATCCAATGAGGAAAAAACGCGATCAAGAAGTAAACAACTTACATTGTGGTCAAGAAATGCATAGATCTCCCGAAGAAGGGAGGCTCTCGGTGGCTCATTTTCTGAAATAGCATCACTAATTCCACAATCAGAAAGAGGCAAAATGCGGCTCATGTCTTTACTCCAAAGTCCTAAGATCATATTCCTGCATTTATAGCATAGTATAAATCACTGACATTTTAGCATTTAGGTTTGCTTCCAACATAGCCCCAATCCCAAATTAGTTGGGGATCAATGAGCTATAAGCTGTAAAAACAATGGGAATTGAGGGTTTCACACCCTGATCCAAGAAAAATTAAGCTAGCAGGGGCCTACTTCTTCTTCAAGGAGACAATTCACATGCTCAATTGTAAATAACTGATTGTTAATCATGTTATAAATGAGAAAGATAATAATTGATTAGCACTTGGGGCTAGTCACCATGCCAGCAATGATTACATGAAGGTATGTGGAAAAGGGTGGAAACAACAGTAAATGTGTCCCTAGCTCTTTCAAATGAGGAAATTGATAGATGAATCAACTTTGACTGCAGTTGAGTCCAAAAAGAACCTAAATTTGTTAGACACCAAGTAAAGGATTAAAACATAAATCCCAACCGTGACATTGTCAATTTAGTGTTACAAAAGAAGTTCCTCAAGGAGACCACTGATTCTGCCAAGGATTCAAGAATCAACAAAGAGTTGAGAACCAATTAACAAGATATGGATCGGCATGGTCAAAGGCTCAAAGTTGCAGGAAAAAAATATAATTATTAAAATTTAAGATAAATGATGAATGGTAAAATTAAAGAATAGACCGACTTTTGTCAATTTTTGATAAAGAAGACAGGACAAGGTTTAAACAAAGGAGAGAAGGAAAAAAAAAATGAAAGCGCATTACAACATATTAAAAATGATGAAATACCTGCATTCTAAGTACTCCTGCAACCCTCCTTTGCGCTTTAAGAATTCCTTGAACCTAATTTTCTCAATTGGACCAGCAGCACAAGCTTTAAGCCCAGCTGCTACAGCTGCAGTGCCACCAATGTCAGCCTCCCCACTTGTACTTGAGGAGTTATCTAATGTTTCTTTTTCTCTAGAAGCTAGATCTTCATTTACATAGAGTTCATCTTCAATAACTGCCTGCCCATGCATTAGAATCTCCCAATCAGTATCCCCTTCATAAGCCATGTCCCCATGCCGACGTTTTTTAACCCTGCGCACCTTCTGCACTACCATGGGTTTTTTATACTCAGTTTCGTGGTTGCGCACGATTGTTGGCTCTTCTGAATACATTTCTCTACGCTCCAAGGCCTTAAGCTCGTAAGAGTTTGCATTGACTTCTTCCTTGATAGAAGTAGAATCAATAATTGGATCAGATTCTTTTGAAAACACAAAATTAGAGACCTCATTTGTAGCCTTTGACTCATCCTTGATATCAGTATCTAAGATAGTTGGAGGACTCTTTACTGTATCTAACTGTGTAAAAATAGTATCAGACCCATCATCAGATGTAGAGGTTTCCACCATTTGCTTTATCCCGGAAACCTTCGTCATCTTTTCTGGGCAAGAAACTAAAAAAGGGCTCGCCACAGTGTTGTGGGTAGGTTGCCCAACATCATCAAGTCTAGCAATTTCCTCAGGCCCACTTCTATGAGTTAGACTAGACAACTTCCCTCCAGGCAATTCATTGAAACCACTTCGAGAAGGTTGAACCAACGTGCCATTGAACCTAACTGCTTCTAAGGTTGTGTTTCGATCAGTCTCATTAGAGTTTACTTTAGTAGATGTTGAATGAGCTGAAGGAATCAGATTTTCCAAAATCTCAATAGATAAGACATTTACCTCGTCATCATTTTTGGCTAGAGGTTTGGTTTTCTCCATTGAACATAGCTTTAACCCGTTCTTAAGGCTTTGTTTTTCTTCCATAAACTTCTGGACGGAATCAGTGAATGACTCCTGTACCCACTTCAATGGCGTATCTTCCGACTTCAAACCCGTAAAACAGGCTTCTGAAGTTCCACGGACAAAATCTGAATCTAACAATATTCCTTTTGAAGATCTGTCGCATCTATCATCTTTCCATGTCACGGCATGTTCCATCATATTGGAGTTGCCAGCAATCTTGTTAGCATGACTAGACAATGCATCCTCTTGGATGAAAAGAGACTGAGAAAGTCTTTCTTCGGAACCACGGCTACCCTTGTCCTCATTTTGATCAGAAGTTGGATGTATTGAAATACTGGCTGGTACCAGATCCTCTGATACCACATCAGAGTTTTGGCTCCAAACCTTGTTAGAAGCCAAAGCTTCATTTCTCTGTTTACCGTTGGATAAAGATCGACCTCTCTTCACCGAACCCAACTGTGACTTCCGAATAAATTCAGCCAAAGAAGATTCGAAATTATCATCCGAAGAATGGTTACAACTACCCTCAACCTTCAACCCACCATTTTCCTCTTTTCCGGGATATTGATTGAGCTCAGAGTTCTCCAGTGCCTTCTTCGAACTCTTGCTGCGGCCTTTCCTCTTAGCTTTCAACTGCAGCCCATCCATCGCAAAATCCACGACACCGCCATCAGCAGACACCGAATTCTCCTTCCCCTTTTTCGATTGCAATTCCACTGCACAAATCAAATTACCCGTCGCTCCCTTCACAAACCCAGATCCACCTTCCTTACCAATCTTAGGACGCTTAATCTTCTTCTTAAAACTAGCTAATGTATCTTCCATCTCACCCAAATCCTGCGCACTCAATTTCTCTGCCCTAATTTCCCCCTCCTCGACTTTCGGTGCAGCATCCAAACCAATCTTAATCTTTTTAGGGTTTCTAGTCCTCTTCAACTTAAATAGAGATCCTATAGGCTCATCATCATCAGAACCAACTTCACTCCCAATCTTCTTCCCTACCTTACTAAAACCAGATTTCCTCTCCTCCCCGTCCATCGTCGCACCGCCCACCCCAACTTCCACAAAACACTCCCTCTCAAACCCTAGTTCACCATTACAATTCGAACCAACATTCAGTTCCTCACCGTGTTCACCACCAAAACCCTCAATTTCCATCTCTTCCTCATCAAACAAACAACAATCATCACTCACACGCCTCTCGTCCGTTCAATCACACAAAACCAATGACCAAACAACTTCCTTTTCAAAACCTAGAATCGGAAATTCACAGACGAACAAATGAATCAACAATAGAGAGCAATGAGAGCGCAATCTAAGGTTTAGTTCGAGACTTAGAGTGATTTTGAATTTGTGGAAAAGAGAAGCGTAGCGTACCAGTGTGAGAGGAGCTCGGCGTCGCGTCGTTAATGGAACGAGATAGAGCTGGGGAGGTGCGCACGTTAGCGTGTTTAGACTTGTAGTTTGTTTTTGTTTTGTGACTTGTGTGAGAGAGTAGTCGGATGGGTTGAGCGGTTTTGACACAAATTGGCCGAGCCAAGCAAGTCATAGATTATAGATCCCGGCGTCTAATTGATAGTATTTGGTGCTTTATATTCCAACACCTGCAATAATTTTTTTTCCTTGAGTTATCTTGTAACAATCACTTTTATAGTTATGGTAACATAATAACTATAAAAGTCTATAACAAATTACTTTATACAATACAAGTCGTAAGAAAAAGAATTGCATAAGAAAAAAACATGAATCACGCTACGTGCACCTCTTAATCTTCTCATGACACTTTGACTTTTTTTTTATTTATGTTGGTTCTAAGAAAAATAGCACATTTGCCCCGAGGTGCCCAGAGTAATCGGTGGGGTGTTCATAGTGCGACATTACATTAACTGACATTACGTTTCATGTCTCGGTAGGAAATGACCGAACCTATGATCTGTAACGACCCGAAAATTTATGTTATTTTTGTGTAATGACGTGTATTATCGAGTTAGACTCGTGTCTGTATGATAGGGCGGTGATGTCAATAAACGAGTAGTGATCACCTCAAGAAAACGTGTTGAATGAGTTTCGACGGGTGAATTACGGGTTTACGGTGTCCCGGGGAAAATACATTTAAATAAAACACTGACAAAATAATAAATTAATAGTCGCCGAGTGATACACGAGGTTATAAGCGACACATGTTGATCGTACGGTAGTGTGCACGCTCGAATATACTCGTTGGCGTGCACGATGAAATTGTAGGTAAATATATATTTATATATATGTATGTATGCAATTATATATATATATATATATATATATAATCAGATAAATGCAAATGACCAATAAGGGCAAGTTGTTTAATAAGTAATGGATAAGAATAGATAGGTATTTTAGTCATTTGACCAACCCTCCAAAATATCCACACACCACCATCTCACCATTGAGGAATCGAAGAAGAGAGTGAGGAAGCCGCCGAGAAGGAGAGCGAGAGATCAAGGCTGAGTGCTCGGGGAAGCGACATTGGCGGTGTTGGCGAGGTGAGGTAAGTGTTAATGTGATCATTATTGGTGTCGTTGTTGTTATTGTTGCTTCGTTGTTGTTGTTGTAAGTTTTGGGGAGGAGGCTCGGACGAACTGCGTTGCAGTTCGTCCGAGGATGACGACGGCAGGGAGTAGTCTCCCCTGCCTAGATCAAAGTTGGGGTTGGGATTTCCCAACCCCAAACTCGAAAAAAAAAAAATAAATAAATAAATAAATAAATAAATAAATAAAAAATTTTAGCGGAACAGAGCTGATGCTGTGAAGACGAAGGGGGGGTTTAATCCCCAAACCGGACTGAACCGAGTCCGGTTGAGCCGAGCCAGACTGAATCGGTCGGTCAGGGATCAAACCCCACCCCAAAATAAAAATAAAAATAAAAATAAAAATCGTTGCTAGAATTCCAGAACCAACGAAGAAGAAGAGAAAACGGGTCGAGTCAAGGTGACCCGACCCGACCCGGTTGGACCGGGTCTGACCACGGTCAAGGCGGTCCAGACCCGACCCGGGACCCACCCACCTGTTTTTATATTAAAAAAACTACATACATATACATTACATAAATGGTTAAATTAAGGAATCCTTTCTTTGTAGTCTTCATGCTTTCTTTAGTTCCCTCATGGTGGTATCCCAGGTCACGTGGCCTAGGCCGGCAATTATATTGACATCGAGATACGACATCTTCCATGGCAACAACAAAACATGGGACACGCGTCGACAATACAAGGACTCCTCCTCCATGATTGAAAACAAACGAATCAGCCAGTGCGACCTCCCAATCAACAGACGAGACTAAAACAGAGAGGGCGAGAGAGGCAGAGCTTGAGAGGTTCGACTAATGGCGATCACACTCAACAGTGGCTTCACGATGCCCATAATAGGCCTAGGAGTGTGGACGCTGAAAGGGCAGAAGCCCATGAAAGACATCATCCACACAGCTCTCAAGATCGGGTATCGCCATTTCGACACTGCTGGTGAGCAATCGCTACTTGGAAGATTTAACTATTACTGCTCTGTCTTCAACGATTACAATGTTATGATTGTTAGTTTGATTGGTTAATCGACGCAGTAAATGTTAATATAGGTCGTTGAGTTGTTGATTTTTACTGTGTGGAAATAGGGCATCTAAATTTGTACTTAGTGGAGAGATTGGTTTTTAGTCTTTTAGATCTACCCTTTTGTAGATAATTAGTAGATAATTAGTGACAGTGATTTTTCCTGTACATTTTGAGAGTCATTTTTCGACGGAAGCTAAGTGGAGTAGGCCGAAGCTAACTTAGAATGCATTATTTAGGAGGGCTTTAAATGATTTGGAAAACACACCATCAATTGCACTAAATTGAGTGCAATGGAAGAGTTTGATCCATGTAGCCGACCCCAAATAATTTGGGAATAATTTGGGATTGAGGTTGTGTTGTTGTTGTTATTGTTTGAGAGTCATTTTTTTATTTTCTTGTGACTTTCCAATTTATATTTAGAAGGGCTCGGAGAGGAAAAAAAGATTTTGATGGAATTTGCTCATAAATTGAAAGAAGATTCAACATGATTGTTTTTTAGGGTAGCCAAATTAAGGAGACAAACAAACAACAACAAAGCCTCAATCTTAAACTAGTTGGGGTTCAGCTGCATGGATCAAACTCTTCCACTCCCCTCGACTCAGTTTCTGGTTATCAACTTGAGAAGAATAACATTATTTGGGAATTGTGTGGATGTGATAGCCTGAATTATAATAACCAACGTAAAACTTTTGTCACTCTTTATGAATGGATCAAACAAATGAGATAAAACACTAAATCGATCGCAATGAAAGAGTTTGATCCATGTAGCCAACCCTAACTAATTTGGAATGAGGCTATAATGTTGTTCTTCATAATTTGGCTATTTAATATTGACTACTTGTTGGAAGAGAGTGACTGGGTGCTGGCACGGTCGATTGGTCTTTTAGCACTCTAGATAGCATTAGCTTGAATGTTGCATGTGTTGTGTTTTCGGTCTTGAAGATTACATTTACGCTTTGGCATCTAGGTGAAGAAAGTAACATAATGGAGTTGTTTTCATTGCAGCTGACTACAAGAATGAAGCAGAAGTTGGAGAAGCACTTGCTGATGCATTTCGGGCCGGTCTTGTAAAGAGAGAGGAACTTTTCATCACCACCAAGGTGAGTTTGAATTACTATAACTCTCCCTTAAGCTGCTTTTATATTGTTTCTTCTTGCTGTCTAATTAGTGATTTATTTGCTCGATGACTGCAACGTATTTTACTCCAGCTCTGGAACTCGGATCATGGGCATGCTATAGAAGCCTGTAAAGACAGTCTAAAGAAGCTTCAGCTAGACTATATGGACCTGTATCTTGTTCACTTTCCTGTTGCTGTAAAACACACGGGTATCAATGCCTCCATTGCTTCTTCCATTTTTCAATTCAATATACATATGATAATATGGTGAGTTTTTTTTTTTTTTTTTTTTTTTTTTTTTTTTTTTTAAACGATAATATGGCGAGTTAAAGACCTTTTGTTTGATATTCATGCCTAGAGGAGATTTATGATTAAATACTTGAACCTGAGTCTTTTTTTTTTTTTTTTTTCCTTTTATCAAAAACGGCTTTTATATTAGTAATAAGAGTTTATAATTACAAAAGCATGGGCAAAATCGAAATTAAGAAAATACAATACTTTCCCGCCCCATCCCAACAACTTTGGTGACATTCTGATCCTACAATTGTGGTCCAATTTCTACACCAATCATTTATGGAAAAATTAAATTTTCTAGAAGCCACCAACCAAGTTGCTACATGATGTTTGATCAATGCCATAAATCCTCCCTTGATGTGCACCTATCCTCAAATATTCGTCTATTTCTTTCAATCCACACATTCCATAAAATTGCTAGAATTGATGCATTTGAAGAAACTTCGATGATTTTGGAAAGTCCATGAATATCTCTGTTAGAAAGAATAGCATCCCAATCATTGATTGTCACATCCGGCTTGCCGAACTCCAGCTGCGATGCAGTCCACACTCCTTTTGTATACCTGCAGTCAAGAAATAAGTGATCCAATGTTTCGTTTTCCTCTTGGCATAGGTGCACCAACTAGGGGAGATGGAGATGTGAGGTAGTCTCCTTTGAAGACTGTGACATGTATTGAACTTCTTGAGTGAGACAAGCCAATCAAAAACTCTAATTTTGTGGGGGATAGGTGCCTTCCAAATGAATCTGAAAGGTAAAAAGGATGGGTCATTATTTGAAGTAATGAGTGGTCGAACATGGATTTACATGTGAACTTTCCATTCTTATCAAGTATCCAACAAACTGTCTTTGACACGGGGAAGGAAGCTAGTGGGCTCTAAGATAGTTAGCATTTGGGACATCTCATTTATTTCTCTATCGGTAAAAGGTCTTGTAAAATGGAAGTTCCAGGCTGAAATCTCCAATTCCACTTTGCCACTAAAGCAATGTTCCTCGTTCTAATATTCCCAAGGGCTAAACCTCCCTTCTCCAATTCCACTTGAACCTGAGTCTAGACCATGAGGACCTGGATTGGAAATTAGAACTTCCGAATAATCTTGATCTTTTCTCAGCTCCTTAATGTTATCCCACCACCCATCTAGTCATGAGTTTATCTTTAGTCCTGCATTTGCTGGGCCTAAATAAAATTATAGTATAGATTCTGGCTTCATTGTAGCCATGTTTTTTTTTTCCTCAAGGAATCTTGTGCAGGTTTAATCAGAAACGACTTTTGCGTGTTTGAATTCTTTAACAACTTAGGTTTGTGGATCAAGAGTTCATACCATGGTGATTGGTTTTGACTTCTAATTCGTGAGCAGGTGTGGGTAATAGTTCCAGTCCTCTGGATGAAGATGGTGTACTAGACATTGATACAACTATTACTCTTGAAAGCACCTGGCGCTCAATGGAAGAGCTGGTTTCCATGGGTTTGGTTCGAAGCATTGGAATCAGGTTGGTTGCTCGCTTGTTACTTCTCAAGAAAATTGCTTTATCATTCTATTAGTACATGTTTTCTATTTCCTATCAAAAATGGATAATGAAAATGCGTGCATCGAGGTATTGGTGGTGCATTTTGTCATCGGTTATAACGTAATTTGTGTGCTTGTTTTACCTGTTTGGCGTAGAATTGTCGCTAACTAGAGGGCAGCTTATTATACACCTAAAGTTTTTGCGGCTATTATAATGATAGGAGTTGAGGGGCTTGAAAAAATGTTTGTTTTTTTCCACTATATATCATAATTCGTAAGGCCGTATATACTTTTAGTTGATACGATGATTGACAAGGGGAGATGGGGATCCATCGAGGAGTGCCTAGTGTGTGCCGCTGTAGGCATGCCATGCTTGCGGCAGAAATGCTGCATAGCAACAGGCATTTACTGTCTTGTCTTCTCAAAGTATTCCTTCAGCCAAGTTCTGATCCAGAATGTATTTTTGTTTGCAGCAACTATGACATCTTTCTTACAAGAGATTGTCTAGCTTACTCAAAGGTGAAGCCTGCAGTTAATCAACTTGAAACACATCCGTACTTCCAACGTGATTCACTCGTCAAGTTCTGCCAAAAGCATGGAATTAGCGTTACAGCCCATACTCCTCTCGGAGGCGGTTCTCGTAATCCTGAACTGTTCGGTTCTACCTCATGCTTGGATGACCCAGTTTTGAAGGTACAAATTAAGATTTAGTCTTGTATGAATAGAAAAGGAGTGTAAGATGGTAGCAAAGCATGTGTTATTGTGACCAGATTCTCCTTTTGTTATAATTTTGCTTTCTTCTTGTGAAAGCAGGGTCTTGCTGAGAAGTATAAGAAGTCCATGGCTCAGATTATTCTCCGGTGGGGTATTCAGAGGAACACGGTGGTCATTCCAATGTCATCAAAACTCGAGAGGTTGAAGGAGAATTTTGAAGTGTTTGATTTCGAGCTTACAAAGGAGGACATGGAGTTGATTAAAGGAATAGATAAAAATCATCGAACTAACCAGCCTGCCAAGTTCTGGGGGATAGATCTCTATGCGTGAGTGAGGCTGTTGAGCAAGCTAAGAACTATCATTCAATAAAATATGTAATCCTTGTGGCATTAATAGAATTTCCCTTAGGCCCTTTTTGATTGGACGAAAAAGGAAAATGTTCCAAGGAAAATGACAAATTCCTTGGGAAAATGACATTTTCTTACGTTTGATAGACAAAATTTTCTCACAGAACATTTTCTTACAATTGCCAATTTTTCGTATTAAAACTCATGTGTATTCCCACCTATTATGGTGGGCAAATTGAGTTTTCTATTGAGAAAATATGAGTTTCTATATTAAGACACATTAAATTTATATTTTCAAATATGAAATTAATGTTTAATATATATGGTAAGATTTCAAATTTATTTCAAACCTTATTGTTGGTGAGCTTTGAGGGAAAGAATTCTTTATATGTGCAATCATGTAGGAAAATTTTCTTTAGAACATTTATCGGGAAAAATTTTATTTAGAAAATATTCTTTTCCAATTGTACATTTTCTTCGTAATCAAATAGGGCCGGCCTTAAGGCCTTAATGTTCTGTTTTATATGTATGCCAAGAATTGTTTTGGGTCTCTTGGTTGGATTTTAAATTGGTATCACGTTGAACAACATGGGTTATCAAATTTTACTTCGGAAATGAAACATCAGAATTATAAGACCAAAGTATTTTTTTTATTTTTTTAATATTATGGCGTTTAGGATTATCCCGACTTTTCACACTTAAGCTTAAGCTTCTCCAACCACCATCCCACTCACCTTCTCTTAACACTTCATATTTTTTATCTACTTTAATAAATCTTCGCATTCTTACATTAAAAAATAAATTATTTAGGTGCTTTGTGATGGTATATTTCCCATATTGTGATCACTGATCCGATGGTAATTAAGTACATATATTACAGTCAAGCTAGCCGGGTAAAATTTGCTCACAGGTATAAAGAAATCTATAGGGAGCCAACATGAGAAAGAAGATCATTAATCAAAATTAACAAGATGGATTAGGAAGAAAAAAAAGTAATTGTGTAAATCTCATCTTTACCTCTAACTTCTTTATTTACTTTTCATAAGAATTCACCTATTTACTTTTGGTTAATATTTCTTAGAGAAGTGATCTGACCTGGGTAATAGGTCACTTAATATCGTGAGATCTCAATTATTTATGTTTTGAATTTTCAAGCTTAAAGATAGCATTTAGGCTTCTACAAGAATGACAAGTTGGGGAAGCTTGTTGATGCATTTGGAGACGGCCTTGTAAAGCGGGACGGACTATTTGTTGCCACC
Organism: Stephania japonica; assembly: GCA_039657345.1. NCBI lineage: Eukaryota > Viridiplantae > Streptophyta > Magnoliopsida > Ranunculales > Menispermaceae > Stephania > Stephania japonica. Next base: position 5,733,046 of record CM077559.1, on the reverse strand, counting down.
AAGGCCAATTTAAGATTCTCTCGCTTCTTTTAGAGCATCTCCAACCCTTTGCACTATTTTGGTGTAACTTATACACTATAATACAGAGAGTAAAAGAGAGTAAAAGAAAAAATAATAGAGAGTAAAGGAGCAATGTAAACCCTGAACCATGTATGGCATGACAGTATTTGCTCATTTGCACGAGCGAAACAGCTGACCCGTGCTAATTAAGATGTTGTTACGCCATTTCTTCTTGCTATCAAATTAGTAACTTTATTTGGATCCTTGCAATGTATTCTGCTGCAGCTTCCGAACTCAGACCATGGGCATGCAATAGAAGCCTGTAAAGACAGTCTAAAGAAGCTACAGCTAGAATATCTGGATTTGTATCTTGTGCACTTCCTGTTGCAGTAAAACATGCTGGCTTGTCTCTCAATTTTTCTTTCATTTTTGCCTTCTGTTTTGCGAATAATGTTAATTTGAGAGGTCTATGCCAAAAGGGCATAGAGATGGAATTGGAACATCTGAATGATCTGACCTTTCAGGGTCTCAAATCCTTTATTTTCACATAATCTTGTTGAACCTCCGCCCCATGCAGCCATGGATTTTTCTTTGATTTTGTGGTTGATGCGTGGGCAGATTAATGAAGTGATATATGAATGGAGAATATAAATAGACTAGTTTAATAGAGATATTCCAGGAATAAGAACAGAAATATGTTAAAGATTCTGGCTCAGCTGTATGTGGTTCTGCTAATCTGTAAATTTGAATAGGTATTCCTGGCACGCCATGAATTACATTTTTGATCCATGTAGCTAACCCCAACTAATTTGACATTTGAGGCTTCATCATTATTGTTGTTCTTGTTGTTGCATCCTACATATTACTAATTAAGAAATCATAAACACCATGGTTTTGTAGTTTTCATTAGAAACAAATTAGAAATCGCTTCTGCTTGTTTTGAATTAGTCCTAGACATGATTGTCTACAGCCCACTGGTTTAAGAATCAAGAATACATATACTTGAGTGATTTGGCTTTGACATCTAGTTCCATCTGCAGGTGTAGGTAACAGTTCCACTCGTCTAGATGAAGATGGTGTGCTAGACATAGATACAACTATTACTCTTGAAAGCACCTGGCGTTCTACGGAAGAACTAGTTACCATGGGTTTGGTTCGTAGCGTTGGAATCAGGTGAGAATTTCTTGCTTATTACATTCATATAAAACTTTTAGTCGATCGATATGATAACCCCTAGAGGAGAGTAAGATCCGTCAAGTGGTGACTTTCGAATCTCAATCATGTATGCTGCAGCAATCCTGCATTGTTGTCTCACATCTCATAGTATTTGTTGATCTAAGTTTTGATGTAGATTTATTTGTTTGCAGCAACTATGATATCTTCCTTACTAGAGATTGTCTAGATTATTCAAACGTGAAGCCTGCAGTTAATCAGCTCGAAGCACATCCATACTTCCAACGTGATTCTCAAGTCAAGTTCTGCCAAAGGCATGGAATCAGTGTTACAGCCCATACTACTCTCACAGGTGGTTCTCGTAACACTGAATTGTTTGGTTCAAGTTCATGCTTGGATGACCCAGTTCTGAAGGTATGAATTAAGATTTACTTAATATGAATAGGAAAAAAAAAAAAAAAAAGAAGCAGATACATCCTGGAAAGTACATTTCTTGGGGAGTTGGTATTGATGTCTTTGCTTTTTGAAGGGTTTTTAAATTAATTCCATTGAGGGGTATATTTGTCTAGAAATGAAAATGCACTTCGTGCGCTTCTCATCCAACTCATCTCATCCCAACCAAATGAGGCTTAGTGGGAGATGAATCTTTTACATGGTAGCAAAATTATGCAATATTGCAACCAAACTCTCCTTAGTTTGTTATAATTTTACTTTCTTCTTAGCAGAGTCTTGCTGAGTGGCTCAGATAATTCTTCGATGGGGCATTCAGAGGAACACAATGGTCATTCCAATGACATCAAAACTCGAGAGGTTGAAGGAGAATTTCGAAGTGTTTGATTTCGAGCTGGGAGATGAGGACATGGGGTTGATTAAAGGAATAAATAGAAATCATCGAAGTGACCAGCCAGCAAAGTTCTGGGGGATAGATCTCTATGCATGAGTGAGGCTATTGAGCAAGCTAAGAGTTGTACATCCTTTCCACAAATTATGTAATCCTAAACTGGAGAGGTTGAAGGAGAACTTCGAGTGTTTGATTTTGAGCTTACTGAGGAAGATATGGAGTTTATTATAGGAATAGACAAGAAACAAAGAAGTAACCAGCCATCTTCTATGCATGAGTGAATGGGACATTAAGCAAGCAAGAGCTCCCTTCAAAAATAAATGAAAATAGAAAGTTCACTAGCAAATAATAAATGAGTCTATCAAGCAATAGCACACCATCCATAAAATAAACGATTCTAGAGGTGAGTTCACTGGCAAATATATAAATGATTCTATTGAGCAAGCAAAGAAGTATGGATCACGGGAAAACCGGAAAATTTCATTGGCAAATAAACACGCGAAAATTCTATTCATTGGAAATACTGCTTATGTGAAAAGTTATCTCTCACAATGCACAAAGACCTTTTAACACATTTTCCTATGTTACAGTGAAAAGTAAACAAGAAACCTGAAGGCTTACTAACTTGCTTCTGAACTCTCATCCAAGAAGCAGTCAGTTATTCTGCACTTTCCAGTGAAGGATAACATGCAGTGATACCTCAATGACACTGATGATCCATATATAACAAGCACAATATAGATATAATATGGCATAAATAGAAGAAGATGGCGTCATACTCTAATAAAAATAGGGGAATATGGCTCGCCTATTCGGTGGATATGTTTCGAATTTATGAAGATACCATCTCTGCGTTTCTGCAGCTGCAAAGGTGAGATTAGCAACCTGCCAGATTTAAATTATGTCAAAAACATTGGTTCAAGAAGGTATAATTGAATCAAACCATGAAAAGGAACAGTTATAAAATTAAGAGTGGAGTCAAGGGAGGAAAAGATACCACAAACCCAAAAAGCAGCCATATGGTTAAATCTGACCCACCGCTAGCAATCAGAAGACCAGCATATATTACCTGCGTAGGAGAATATGGTAGTTAGGACTTATATTAACATAAATAGAAACAGCAATAAAATAACCAATCGGAGATAGTTAATTGATTTTCTTTTGTTGAAGAAAAAATCCATTCGGCTTTTATCAATCCACAAAAAAAAAAAGTTCTAAGATATTTTCCCTATAAAGAGAATATATTTTAGGCAAAACCCATCATTTAGTTCCTGAACTTTGTGTCTTTTATGTTTTTCGACCCTGAATTTTTATTATTACACATTTGGTCCTTGAACTTTTAAAAAAATCTACATTTAGTCCTTCCACCATTTAAAGTGTTAAATTCAATCGACATGAGTAACAGAAGTGTCACGTGACTAGTCAAGAAGAGTAAAGTAGTTTATATTACTAAACCAAACGACTTACATCGACCAACAAAAGCCGAAAAAAAAAATAATTTCCTCGAAAAACATAAAAAAAACTCAAAGTTTATGGACCAAAAGCATAAAAACTCAAAGCTCATGGACCAAAAGCATAAAAACTCAAAAGATCAAGGACCAAATGTATAACAATGAAAGTTTAGGGACCAAATGTACACTAATGAAAGTTTAGTGACCAAAAGCATAAAGACTCAAAGTTCAAGGACCAAGAAATATGTTTTGCCTGTATTTTACAATATTATGATAGTCATTTCAGTAGATATAAAGAAAGAAAGCTCATGCATTTTTATTTTATTTTTTTTAAAAAGAGCTTCAATTGGGAGGCAAGAGTAGAAGGCTTTACTATCTCAGTTAGATAATGAGGACATGAAACCATCTCGAACCAATCGCCATAAGGAATGGCATATTCTTTAGCTTGTTCTTTTTTTTCTCTTAGTGAACCCTGCAACAAGAAGTAATAAAAAGAAAAAATGTGTAAAGCATAGATCATCAAAAGTTGAAACATGGGTTGCTGAATAGGATGGGTATCAACTTACATGAGACTTTTTAGGTAACTTGGTAATGTTACAAGGTTACCAAAAAGTACGAAGACCTAGTTTGAAGACAAGGTCATGAATTTCTAAGACTGACCACAGTTAGCAAAAATGTTAATTCTCCAAGTTCTTGTTTAATCAATATTCATGGTAGGATCAACTTCAAAAATCGCATCTTCTACTTTGCTTCAAGCATATCTATATTATCTGTCATGCAGTTTGCAGTTCTTATTCAGGCTTACCACATCAATAACAGTCACGATGACAAGATTTTAAAATTAATGGGGACTTTTCAAGAATAAAGAAAATTAAAAGGGAATGTAAAACTTGCCAGAATTGCATGGCAACGTTGCTGGTGAATCCAACCCCAAAAAAAAGTTGCTGCACCAAGCCACTGGTACCATACAAGCAATGTAAGAGGCTTAACATATCCCCACCAATTGAACTCAGCGAGCTGCATCTTATCTCGGCCCTGAACAATGAATTCGGCTACTAGATACTTTGCAAACTTAAATACCTCAGGTGCACAGGTGCTGCAAAGTGAAAGGGGAGCTGCTACATAGAAGCTGCATCAAAACAACAGAAATTCACAAAATAATTTCTTTGAAAACAAATACAGAGCGATTGGAAGCAAACCAAAGGACAGGGCAACACCAAAATAAGATCATATTTAACAAGCAGTTGCGTAGCAGGCTGTTGCAGCAACTGAAGTTCTTTCTTACCCACAGACCTCAGTGATTCACACTAAAAAGATCATTCAGTCACACCTTTACATATTCTTTTCTACAAAAGACACGGTCTCAAAATTGTCCATGTTTTCCACTTTTATGATATTCAATTGCAATTAAATTGAACAAGGAATCTACCAAGGTAGATACAACATAGCCTCAGTCCCAAATTAATTGGTGTCGGTTATATGGATCAAACTCTTCCATTGTGCAAAGGTAGATATAACAAATTAACAAGTAAGATTAAAATATAGAAAATGCCAATTACTATTATACGGTACAATGCTGATCACATGATCCATTTGCAGTCCCTCTCAAAAAAAATGGAAAGCTTAAAAGCTATTAAGATCTATACCCATGATCTTTTTTTTTTTTTTTTTGTGGTAGAATACCCCATGATCTTAGTGCAATAGGGAATTTCATTTTTTTGCTAGTTACGAATTAATTAGGAACCATCCTCTACACAGTTTTTTATGCATAAAATAAACATGATACACAAATATAATTTATTATATTAAATTTTTTGTCACAATGCCAAACTCATTAGTTTTCTTGATATTTTAAGAGCTTCATGCTTTCTGGATTCTTCTCTGTTTGGTGATAGCAATCACCCCCTCTCCTGCTATGAAAACTAAACTTCTTTTATCATAAACATTCAATCTCTAATAGATACACAGTCACACATCAACAACAGAAATTCCCAATAGTTTCATTTTAATCATCTCATTTTGCCATAAAGATAAAATAAAGTCACAAGGTAATCATGAAGCGTAGAAAGGGTATACTAAATGGTGAGATCCATGCAGATTTATGAACCTATTGGGCTAGAAAAAGATGTATAACTCAAATGCATAGTTGGGTGAGACTCACAAGGTGCATGTCAAGGCAAGTGAGTGGCCGGGTATGCTTAGTAACTATTTCCATGATCATGGCTGATGAAATGTTTTACATCAAACTAATTTGGCATGCCTAACACCCCTAATGCTTTTCTAACGAGTTGACAAAAACAGGTAAAGAGCAACATATTTCCATTTTCCTCTGGTTTCGAGGTAGGAAATTTCACATTAGTCATTCCTATTTGCATGAGGAACAAGGGGGGTTGTCAACAATCATGTGACACCGTCAAAAAGGTGTTTCGAATCCCTTTTTCATGCTCAACATAAGGAAATCTACCAATGGAAAGGCAGGCTGATCCCATCTTATTGGACTATTGCACATAACATTTTCCTATATTTAGACTCTGGTTTACATCTTACTGAGGCCAATGATATTCATGAATGTTAAATAGCCTCCAGGAAACTCATTTAACAGCCAATGAAGTATACGCAATGCATGGGTTCAGAGTCTAACACACCACATCTGCTCTTAGGATACCTACTGAATTCAAAGCTAATGACCAATGAATGAATTTATGGTACTCCAGTCAAAAACTGTAAACCAACCAAAAAATAACAGAGTACAAAGAGTGCCAGATAAAATAGTGTCATTAATAAATTTAATTGGAAGCATGACACAAGGAAACAAAATAGGTAAGAATCCAGCATCGCAATTGAAAAAAAAAAAAAGACAAAAAGAAACTTGCAACAAACAGAAATAATGATGGGATAATTCAGTACTTACTAAAGTCCTGTAAAATAGCCAAAGATGTGCATTCGAGCAGCAGGACTATAGTTAAATATATATATAGTTTCATAAAGACGCCTCAACACTTGCACTTCCATTAGAAGAAGCAAAAAGACGGCTCCCCATACCCGATATCTGTACTCAACGGATGTCGCACGAGATTTGTGCATAGAAAATACATGAGAACCTCCAGTCAAGTGGCTAGCAACCGTTGAAAAGTGAAGTGATTCAGAGTCCAGTGGAACCATTTTATACGCATAGGACCAAGTTGCAAATAGCAAAAGTGTTGTCCAAGCGGTACCCATCACATAAAAATGCAAGAAGTATCTCTGAGGTACAGATAATTTCTACGAATCACACAAGAAACTGTCAGTTGCTTGATGCATAGAACTACAATACGCAGTCAGTCAGTCACAAATAACAAGGGAAACAACTGGAAATAAAAGTTCCAATTCATAAAAATTAAAGACGAAAATAATATGAACCTAAAAGCAATATTTACAAAGCAATAGGGAAAATGTGATCACATAGAATCGTTACAATCGTAGCTTGATCGTTAATGCCGGGGACCCATCTCTGAGGTTTCATCCTAATGTTATTTTGCAAAGATGATTGGAGATTGAGCAAGAAATTCTACTAAAAGTCTGCAAAGACAGGCATAGTGACTATCCATGCTCAAATTTCGACTTTACCATTTGGCATAGTGACTATCCATCTCGATTTGCGTGTCATCCACTTCACTAGAAGAAGAAGAAGAAGAAGAAGAAGAAGAAGAAGAAGAAGAAGAAGAAGAAGAAGAAGAAGAAGAATTGGTCTTTCAATTCAATTTTCGCCTCGACCTAATCAGGTGTTCCGTCAGGATCACTAACTCCCTAATTGAAACCTAATTAAACACCAGAACACGATAAACCCTACAAACACCCTAAACCTCAATTCTTATAATCGATTCGCCAAACTCGCAAACTCTCAATCAATCAACGAAAATCTACAACAACAACAATGGAGACATTAGACTCACATTGGAATTGGTGATTTTTCCCCTTCCAGTGAATCCCACCAGAATCCGATGATACGATCTAAGAAGAGGAGATGGAATCGCGGCGACGAGCAGAGGCAGAATCCCTGCGATCCACCCCGCTCGCAGCACCGTCGCAATCCCTAACAACTCCATTGCCGAACGAGGAGGGGGAGCATCAATTGGATCTTACAGAGTGGGAGATTTCGATTGGTGTGGGCGTGGAGGGAAAGCAAGAAAGAGTGAAAGGTGGTTGAGTCGGTTTTGTATTGTGGCATTGATGCCGTGGTGTCGACGTAAATGAGATTCGTGAAAAACAGAGAGGCGTATCGAGGTTTGGAAACATCGATGTTCGTACTGCAATTAAATGCTCCTTCTTCATGTGTCTCTAATGCGCTCTCTCTGCTCCCCTCAATTAATGATGCTATTTATGGAAAGTGCCGAGGGTTTTTGACGCAAGAGTATTGTTTTTTTTTTTTTTTTCTAGTCCAGCTATGTTGACCATATTTTTGTTTGTCAAAGTATTTTCTTACAAAAAAAAATTTGGAACGACAAGTCAAACCCAAATACATAATGGCTCAAATGAGTCGTTTATATACCTCAACTTGCATATGCATCAGGATCTGTTTTTGTAGGTCATTGTGTGGTTTGGTGTGACTTCCTATTGTCAATATAGCATTTCTCTGATGATAATCTAATACATTCTCAATGTATACTTTTTGTGCACATCCTTGTCTTTTAACCATTTATAACATTTTGTTGGATGTAGAGTCCATGCTTGAGGAGAGATAAGAAGTCATAAATGGCTAAAAGAAAAGTGTGTGCATTGAAAGTGAGTTATTTAATCATTTTTTTAATACAAAAAGAGACAATATTATTTGCAGTAACATCCTCTTTTAAGATCGTAGATAGCGCCATTAGGCAATAGGAAAGAAGGCAAACCCAATCATTTTTTGACTTTAATGAAAATTGAATCACGATTTTTTTGAGATCTTGCCTTTTTAGTAAGTGATGTCTTTATCATTTTTCCTCAAAGGCTTTGAAGCCTGATTATTATGGTCACCTTAACAATAAATGCCAACAATACATTCAATAACATTATAAAAGCTGAACAAAAAAATACATTCAACAACGCTAACATTTTTTTTAAAAGGAATGTTAGATTAATTCACTTTGGGTACTTAGTGAGCTCAAGTGAATGTTCAGTCATGTGATACATCTTGAAGTGTGTGCATAACACTTTGAGATGTGTGCTCACACTCCTCAAGGTGTATCATATAGTGAGACACCCACATGGCCCCCGGTTCGCTTAGTTGCTGCCCTGTTCGGCCTAACAGACTTTGGGCCTAACAGATTCGTGTTCCATTGTTGTAATCTCGATGAATGAATCAACGAAGACCAACAGCTGATTGTGAAACAGTTGTCAGTCATCACTCATCGCCCAATGATCACATTTGCCGATTAAACCTCGCTCGGTCTAGGGTTTAAAGCGCGCGCAGAAACTCAGCGAGATTTCGCGCCTGAAATCAACAACCATTCTTTCGAATCTCGAAATCGAACTCGTCAATCGAAGAAGAATGAGCAAGAGACGTCCTCCTCCCGATCCAGTCGCGGTGCTGAGAGGCCATCGATCTCCTGTAATGGACGTTTGCTTTCATCAATCGAAGCCGTTACTCTTCACGGGGTAGGTTTCTCGCTCTTCTACAAATTGTGTTCGTTTTACGATTGTGTTGATGAATCGATGAAAGTTTTTGTAATTTAGAATCCTCACTTGATCGTCTGAGTTGCATTTGCATTTCTTTGACAAATTGTTGGATCGATGAATGGTTTCTAATGAGGATCTGATGTAGAGGTTCGGACGGTGAGTTGAGAGTTTGGGATTCTATCCAGCACAGGACGCTTTCGTCTTCGTGGTAGAGTTTTCGTTCTTTTTGGTTCTTTCTTTGGAAGCTTTAATTGGATCTGTTCATGGATGTTATGATGACAATTCTTCTATTTGGTGGTGAAAAAACGACTGTAGGGTGCACACTGGGGCTCATGGGATTATCTCGGTTGCGACGAGTCCTTCGATTGGGGACAACAAGCTTGTCAGGTGATTTGAGTTAATACTGGTTTCCAAGTTTGATTGTGTTGGTGCATTGTTTAGATACGAAAATTTTTAGATTTTACATGCCTTTATTTTTAAAATTGCAGCCAAGGCAGGGACGGAACTGTTAAATGTTGGGATATTGACGACGGAGGTCGATTCAGGTACTAGTGTAGATGAGTCACTAGAGATGCAACGACGTCAAGTTTCTTAAATTTTTATTTTATCAATTCATATTATTTTTAATTCCTAGGACAATTGCTGTTGGAGACCTCATATACGTGCACATTGAATGGAATGTAGGACGTTGCAAATGTTTGCATTAAAGTACCATTGTGGTTTTACTACATGATTTTGTTGTTGCTTGATGAGTTCTTACTTCTTATACTGTATCATACATTAACTTGATTTTTGTTTGGTCGTACAAATCTTGATTTCTTTTATTTATTATGTTATCTTGACAGGACTCCTTATCTTACTATCAAAACAAATGCTTATCACTTTTGCAAACTTTCGTTAGCGAAGGCGCCCTCTGCTGTTCAGACACGGGATGCAGATGCCTTGTCAGTTGACCCTGTTAATCAATTGATTTCAACTTCTGAGCACAATGGTGGCTTTGATGTTGAGCCTAAGGAAACTGTTGATGTTCAGACACTAGAAGGCAATCCATTGGAATCTTCTGTTGGAAAGGAAGGTTAGAATGTACGTAAATCTGTATTTCCCAAGGATCTGGTTTTTATGTTTTCATTAAGTTAAGATTCAGAAATAACTGTTTATGAGGCTTCATAGATATACTTCTTGCAGTGATGTGTTTTCTTGACATGTTTAATTTCTTAAGAGTTATGAGGAAATCTTCTCCCAATCGCAATGACTTCTAGGGTATAATGTGTATTAGGAAGCTACAAAATGGAAGATGTATTAACCATTGTTTTTACATGTTAAATAGATGGGAATAAGAATGTTACCTGGAAGCTTGCAATGTTTGAAACAATTCCGCTTAATTATTATTTTGAACTGGATATGCTATTCATTTTACATACACTATTATTTCCAATTTGCATTGTTTAAAGATCGAATAGGACTTCTGCCACGACCCACAAGGCTCAGGCCTATGTCATCGTGGGGGTTATGCCTCAGGGAGAGCATTTACCTTAGATGGGCTTTATGTTCACAGGATTTGGTAAACATGGTCTTCTCAAGTCCTCTTAATTTTTTTTTCTCAAAAAAAACCCTCTTTTCATTTTGTTTTATTTATTTTATATTATATTCTATTTTTCCTCTACAATGCTTAATTTTATATTTGATGTAAAAGATTGTTGACCTCTTCTAGCCCGTGTTTTATCACTTCATCTTTATGTTTGGAAATCAAGATAAATGCTGTCATTGCTTAATTTTTTTAAGGAAACATGCCTTTGTGCTTTACAAAAAATACCCATTTCCAAAAGGATAAAAGTGAAATAAGAAAAGGGGGAAAATTAAGAGAACAATCGAACTATGACATTGTCAATCAGTCAAGCCACATTTCCAATTTCTTCCCCATTCTTTACTGACTAAAAATTTCCCCGTTGCCAGCAACCTCAAAGCCGTACTAAGCTATGCAATGTCCAACATCTCTGTTACCATTCTTCTTTTACTTTATTCTTTCCCAACAAAATGTGCCAAGTAGATGCAAGGACTGCTGCATCTTATGCAACTTTCTAGATTTTTGAGTTGTTTCTCAAACCCCTCTTTTTAAGTTAAAGTTTTCCTAGACGCTCCCGTCATGCAAAAAATCTTGATACATGATGCACCAACTTGGGAAAAGTCACTGGAAATGGATTTTTCTTAAGGAGCTTGTCACTTGTGCCAATCATTTTCAATTGCAGTTGCATTGCCCTTAGTTCTTTATAATGTTTGCCAAGTGGAGATTAATAGAATGCATTGTTTGATATAGCTATGAACAATATGGAGATTTGGCACAGTGGTCAAACTGACTAACATCTTTTTTTGTCAGATTCTATTAGCACTGAAGGGCTGAAGTACATGGCTATAGCTGGGGAGCAAACTTCTGAGGTGAACACATGACTATCAATATCTTTTTTATTGACTTTATTGCTCACATTCCTTACTGTACTGTGTAATTCATGTCCGAAGGTTGAGATTTGGAATCTCAATACTGCAGAAAAGATAGCACGATTGCCTCAATCAAGCAATGGAGATTCTGAGAGTTATTCTGCAAAGTCAAGAGGTATCTGTTTGTGGTTGTATGGTTTTTTCTCATGAGTGGTGTGAATGATTAATTGAAATCATTATTAGCTGAAGGTTTGACGGTTTCTGTAGCCAATTCATTTTGCTCATTCATCTCGTTGTGTAGCTGTTCTCAATGTAGATAATTTTTCCGCAAAACGTCCTGTCTTTGTAATTGGGCTAAGAGTTTATATTAGTTTTGATGCATATTTTCAGTATGTGACATGTGACCGGTATCACATATGTAAAGTCTCTTTATGCTGAAGATGCATATGTACTTGTGTGGTTGATACTTGATGCTAATTTATGTTTATTCGTGCATTGCCTACTGCATTTTGGTGCTGACAAAGTCAAAAGAAAGAAACAAGGAAAGCATGGAAGGGCCTTTTTAATGTAGCCAAGGGAAATTAGGCAACCATTTGGAGAATTATCAGATTTCACCAGTTCTCGGAGCATTTTTTGGTTAAACCATCTTTGGAAATTTTGTAGTAAAAAAATACAACTTAGTAAATAATACTAAGCCTGACTCCAAAATATTCTTGGGATAACTAAGTGAAAAAGAAGTCCAGGCTTTGATAACTTTTTGATTGTCTCAGTGGTGATGGTCTTCAAATAGTCATGACGCGGCTTAAATTTTCTACTTTTTTTCACATTGTTTTTTCCAGTTCTTCTTTGGTTTCCTCTTTTGTTTTCATTTTTCACATTGTTTTTTCCAGTTCTTCTTTGGTTTCCTCTTTTGTTTTCATTAAATAAATGCTAAATCTGACTGTCAATTCTTTCAATGTAGACTGGTGCTTGCTTATAATTTGACTCTTTTTATTGGTTTTTGGCAGGAATGTGTATGGCTGTCCAAGCATTTGTACCCTCTGAAACGCAGGGATTTCTAAATGTCTTGGCTGGGTTTGTTCCAATTCTTCAGTATCCAATGAAAAATCAGTTTCCTAGGCTGCAATTGGTCAATGATTAGAAGGCTATGACTAAACTTTGATTTTTTTTTTTTTAAAAAAGAAAGAAAAGAAGCGAAAAATGACTATTTCTAAGTAAAATTTAAAGTGTTTTATCATATATATATATATATTGTTATCAATGTGCTCTCTAGATGACAAAGTGCAATGTGCATTAAACAAAACTCATTTTAGTGTTTTCTTAGTTTTGATATGGGTAAGCCATCTATGTGGAACTGTCTGGTTTCTTCTCATTAAATTTTGTCATTTTGGGGAAGGTGTATTCAAGAGAGAAAAATATTAGGCGAGAGCGGGTTTGAGTGGATCCATGAGTTTCTTAAAGGAAAGATAGGAAAAGCAGCACTGGTGTGGGAATCTCTTCAAAGATCCTGACATCTAGGAAAAGGAACTATTCTTTTCCTTATTTTCCTTTGGGATCGCTTTTTCCCTCTTTTATAGTGGCGAAATCTGTTGAAAGCTAGGTCCTTCAATTAATTTGATGTCCAAATGGTGATGTTGACATAGGTGGTTGGTCAAAGTTTATTTGATATCTCAATGGCATTTGTCTATTTATTTAATGTTCGTAGGTATGCCGAGTATCAACATCATTTATGGTCATGCATGTATGTGCATGTGTATGAAGGTTCTTTAGTGTGGATGAAATATACTGTGAGTTTCATATGGATGCTTTGACAAGAAACGTGAGCTTTTTTGTGAGCTTTTTCCATTTTGATCAGTGAAGACCGAGTTTTTTTTTTGGGTTGTTGACGGAATTTTTATGAATTTACGTTTCTAAACCTCTAAGTTTGGTATTTTTGTTAAAATAGATCTGTGAATTCAGAGATTCTTACTGTTATCATGTTACAGTTATGAAGATGGAACAATTGTCTGGTGGGACGTGAGGAATCCAGGAGTCCCATTTGTTCTTGTGAAAGCTCACTCTGAACCAGGTTTGTTGCTTGAATTCACCATGGTCTATTCGAAAATGCCGTAGCTTTTTACAGGCAGTTCTATTTTTCTACAAATGCTACATATAAAGTGATGATTATCATTTTGTTTTCTCCTTTACATGGCAGTCAAGCCCCAAATGTCAAAAACAGGGGTTTAAGCGTTAAAAACTGAGATGCTCTAGAGAGGATAAGGAACTCTCAAAGGGCTTTTTTTAAACACACCAAAGCACTTGGCCTACCTTTTTGATAGAAAACAGATAAGTTCAAATCAAATCTGAAACTGAAAAGCTTTGGAAGTTATTGTCCAGTGTCCGTGCCTAAAAGAAGCTATGTGGGCCCCACTATTATTGTTTTGGTTGTTTTTGTTAAATTTTTTATATTTTGGAGATGGAATTTTTTGCATTTATATTGTTGCAGTTTTAAGTGTTGCAATTGATGGGCCGTGCACTGGCAGTATATCTGGATCTGCAGACAGCCGAATCATCTTCTTTTCTCTGGATCACCAAACGGTAACATGTAGTGTAAAATTAGTTGGATTTTATGCATGTACATATTTCCAAATGTATTTCCCTTAATTATAAAATTGTACGCGGGTACAAGTTACAAGTTCTTGAAACATAAACAAAGAACTGGAGTGATGCTGATAGTTGGAACCATAACTGTAATTAAATGCATTAGACTGGATGTATAAATTCTAAAATAAAAGAATTCTTTTTTGTGTTGATACCTTAGTGGTTCTTTGACTTTTTGCTTCTTGAACATGAAAACCAGTTTACTGTTTTAGCATTCTCAATAAGGAAAGCATTCCTATTTTTTTCACAGTTCACCTAGTACAGTAGCTGTACAGCCTGTACTTTGGATAAAAGAACTGGAAGCCCACTTGCTCACTGTTGTGGAAGTTTTAACTGAAATAAAACCTTTAGGGTGATAATGTCGAACTATCATTTATAAGAATGTGGAATTCAGTAATCTTTGGACTGAATTGCATTGATGTGGATATCTGGACATCTGCTGTGAAGAGTAAGTTAGATCATTGTTTTAATTTTGAAGTTGTCTAAAATAATTTTGCATTGTTATTGTATATGAAAGGATTACCATAATCACATCATACTGCATTAAACCAAGTAGAATGGAATAAAATGGGACTGATACATTGTTGTTGTTTTATTATTGTCATGAAATTTTTAAAAGCTATTCAATGTGATGAATCTGATGACTGCAGGTTTGGCTGAGTTCTTTATAATGCTATACATTCCATTATCAATTGATGATATGAATTAATGATGTAGGCTTCTTGTCTGGTCAAGAGAGAAATTAGTTTAGAGCGACCAGGCATTGCAAGTGTCACTATTAGAGCTGATGGGAAAATTGCTGCAACTGCTGGATGGGATCACAGGTTCCTTACCCCTGGCCTACTTCTTTTGTTTTTTTCAGATGGTGTGAGTGTAGAAGTTTGAACTGATAACTGTTTTCATTGGTCAATGTGTTTTACATTGAGTGTACATTGAGTAAGATTATCCTATTTGTAATGTCATGGTTAACTGTAGTGGTACCATCTCTTGTTTTAAGAAACCTAGAAAATTAATGTAAAAGGGGAAAAGAAGAAAAGTTAAAGAAATTTTCAGCTGGTTGCTGGTCATTATTGCAGCCATTATTATAAACTGTCCCAATTTGTGTTTGTTGCAACAATTTTTGTACCATGATCATCAAAATTAATGTTCAATATCCTTAATTGCTCAATTTCCTCTTTTTTTTTTTGTTCTTTCTTATTTCAGAGTAAGGATATATAATTATCGCAAAGGAAATGCTTTGGCTATATTGAAGTATCACAGTGCAATGGTAAGCCACTAACCGTTGAAGGTCTCAGTTACTTTGGAATCCACATTCTAATTGTTCTTTCAGTTCTATCTATATTGTGTGTTTATGTGCATGATTCGGGTCTTTGTTTATATTTTTATGTATGGAACTAGGAACAAGAACGTTAATTTTTTTTTTTTGGTTGAAAAGAACATTATTTTCAAGTCTTTAGTTGTTTTTTTCCTTTAAGTTTATGGCATTGGCTTTGTGGCATAAGATAGCACACCTTTGCAGATTGCTTACATATGTAAGCCCTTATTGTTCAATGACTTCCAATGATACGTTCATCTAGAAATCAAAAGATCATGACTGAAACACCAAACTTGAAACTTCTCTACTTAGAATTCTTATTTGGTTTAAAACTATGCTGGGAAAACCTCCTTGCTTAACCATTAAGAAATTATTTGGGCCAGAATCATTCTTTTATTCAAATTTCAGAGTACATGAATCATTCTTGTATTCAAATTTCAGAGTACATGAATCTGTTTCTTGGATTCTAGGGAATTGGAATACACCTGCAGTCCACTTGGATGCACGTTATACAAGTTTATGACATCAGCACTGTGAGATCAATGCTTTTGAAGGCTTTCCTAAGAACAGCTAGAACAATATAAGTCAGCATTGCAGATGTTAGCAAGATGCGTGTTTCATTTTTTTGTCAATTAGGAAGGCTTGTGTTTCAGTATATGTAAATTTTCAAAAGAAAATTAATACTCAACTGTTCATTCCCAAAGAAAATCAATCTTGCTTTCATGAAAATTACTCTTGCTTGAAGTATAGTCACCCTCTTTCTTGTTATCAACCCTTCTTGACTTCTGATTAATACTTCTAGTACAACAGATGAAGACACTTTTAAGTTGATACTCAGATAGTAAACACCTGATTATTCTGTTGGTGAATTTGTACTGTTTTGTAAAACAGTTATGTCAGTATCAGAGGAGATTATCTGTAGATATTTTAATTTGATGGAAATAAAAGATTTATCTATGTTGACGTTGTCACGTTGTGCGACTGAAGACGCTTTTAAGTTGATGCTCAGACAGTATTATAATATCCCTTACATTCTTTGTTGTCTTTCACAGTGCAATGCTGTTGCATTTTCTACTGATTGTAAACTTCTGGCCTCCTCTTCTGAAGATGCCACGGTTGCACTTTGGGAACTCTACCCACCTCGATCTCAACATGACCATGATTGAAGGGACCCAGACCAATCTTGATATGTAGGTGGTGGTGCAGCGTTCTTGCAAGGAAAGACTGTAAGATTATCTTTACATTTATTCTTTGTTTTATTTATCCTGTCTTGTTTAGTTTCTGCAGTATGCAAATTTATATGAGAGGATGCTAGAAGTAGTATGGTCAATTAATAGTAAATTAGCTTAGGATGCTAACAGACTGGATGAGGAATTGTGCTGATTTGAAGTAAATGTAACTGTGAGGCATGAAACTAAGATTACATTTATTTGCAGTTATACTTTTATATAATCAATACAGTCACACTCTTTTGTATTTTCTTGTTTAGTTATGATCTTTGTAACTTAGCTAATTTCACCCTGTGTTTTTTGGGTAATTCGGACGTGCCACTGATCTGGAATTGAAATGAGATTTTGATGCTACCTTTTTTCTTTTTGTCATCTACTTGTCTTAGTCTATTAGAGTTGTAAACATGAAATTTAATCAAATTTCAAAATGATAATTAGCAGTATCTATTTTAGCTTTTAGGTTTTAACCGTTTAAGGTTGTAAGTTTAAACAACGAAATCTTATTCTTAACGACAAAATATATCTAGTGACCATTATCTGAAAGGTCACTTGGCAATCCACCTCCTCCACGTGAGGTCGCGTGGAATTATACTTCCCTTGTGGTCTTGGTGCTCCTCCTGATAATGAAAAATTAAAGTTGGGATCTAAACACATATGACATCTCTTTCTTGCAAAAAGCAGAAAAGAAAAAAACGATTCACATATTTATGAAGTACTTTGTAGTGTTTAGAAATAGTTGAGCCCCCATATAAGGTGGGGTTTTTAAATAATTGAGAGACTCTGTAGGGCATGGATATACTGGATGTAGACTTTCAAATCTTATGGGTCCACTAGGAGTGGTCTAAGTTGCTTGTATGATCTCTTATGAACAAGTTGCCATTTTCCCTTGTAGCCTGTCAGAAAGGGGACCATTTTAATAACTCTATCCCCCAACCTCCATTGTTGTTCTTTTTACTCCTTGAACATTTTAGAAGAATTGATAAAAGTACTATTATGTTCTAGTGTATTGTTTTCTATTCTTAAGTTGCACATTATCATATGTTGTAGGTCATTTTATTCTTATTTTTTGGATATTTGTGGGTGTCTGAACCTTTGTCAGCCGTTCTTATTTTGGGTCCACTTATCCCCAGAAGTTAGTTGAGCTCCCTTACCCATAACTTAGGAGAAATCAAGAACGTAATGCAGATACGAGATTTAAACAATAACTTTTGCCTCAGATCGAGCTATGATGCTTGTCTTGTGGCTACTACACTATATGTTGCAGAAATTTCTCTTGTGATGCTTAGGAATTGGACCCCTAGCAAATGCATGTACATGCTTTGGATACACATTTGCTGCAGAGTTGTTTGGAGTCCTTCGGATATTCATAAAGATGCACGCACGTTGATCTTGCTGCATAATATTAAGATCTCTGAAAAACTGTCTTAACAAAAATATGTACCAAATGTCTGTCGCCCGAAAGGTTACTTTTCCATTCTTTTAAGCAGCAAACATTCGCCGGCATGTTTTGTTTCATGTGAAGGACGACCAGCATTTGCTAGCCAGGAATCTGATCAAGCAGATCTTTAATCGTTTGACAGAAGATAAGCCAGATCTTTGATTAACATTTTGATGAAGATGTGGACTCCTAGACGAAAGCCAACACAGGTTTCGAGTTCCCCCTTAAATCATCGAAAAAAAGGTCGATTCGTTTTTTTCATTGATTTTTTTGTTCCATATGGGAATACCACGCTCATAGTGGTGCAATAGATTTGCAGTAAATCCTGCAACAAAACTAGGTAAGCTCGAAACGCACCTCAAGCTTTACCCCCCATAAAAAATTCTTACAAGTAAAAGGGAGTGAAACCTGCGATCTCTCATGCCAACATGTTGGGGATGTGATTTTCTGTTTGAAGTTTATCGAATGAAATTTCTACCATGCATAATCTACACAATCCCAACATGGACAGAATCTTGGCTGCCTAATGCAAAAGTGTGAACTAAATGAGCTTCTCACTTTGTGTGCAGAACAGCATATGTTTTGTTCACAAGTAAAGTTAATAAATTGTTGCTTTAATACAACCGGACATTCCAAATGACTCTCTGAGCTACATGTGCTTGCTTTAAATTAGTTATTTTATATTTTGCTTCATTGCTTGCCTGGCTTTTCAAGTTTTTTCACCTCCTTTGAATATAACAGGTAGGAGAGTATTAAAGCTTTACAGCTTAACTTTGCATGGCCAGAAAAACCTTAGAAGTGAACAATCTAATAATATACATACTTGTGTAACTTTATATATATATATATATTTGCATCAAAGTCTTTAGGAATATACTCCTTATGGGAAGTATGAGAAAAATGATAATAGAGTGCTATTATATATTATTATATATTAATATAATGCCAAATGAATGTTTAATATTTTTTTATTTTTTATAGGAAAATGAATGTTTAAATTTAAAAGAAGGGTGAAATGGGTATATAAGGTCTCAACTAATAAAAACGTCTTATAAATTTTGGAAAAAAGTATATTTATGGATGGAGGGAGTAAGACGTTTCTCAAATTCAAGAGAACTTGTGTACCTTTTATACCTTTTTTTTTTTTTTTCTTTTGATCTCACCTTTTATACTTTTTTTACCACTCTTTTAACAAAAACATTTAATTACTGAACACTTGTTATTCTTTTAATAGATGAAATAAATAATTAGATCTATTTGTGTTAATGAGCAAAAATGTAATTTAAACTCCTAATTAATGGTTTTCAAAAAAAAATCCTAATTAATGATTTAAAAAAAAAAAACTAATTAATGACTTTCTGAATGTTTGTTTTGTGCAAAACGCATTATATTTATACTCCTATTTCTTACCGGATGGAGTAATCAGTATCTCCATATTTATGTCAACTAGTACTTCGAATTTTACCTTGATTAATCACACTTGCTAGCTGGTTCAAGAGAAACACTCAACAAAAATACATCAAATTGGGCAAGCAAAGTCTTGGATCTACTAGGAAAAGCTGCCCATAGTCCAATTTCCCTTTCTTGCACGTGTTGCTAACGCAAGAAAGAAAAACGATTTAAGGAGGCAACAGACACCACTCTCTTCACAAATCTGACCCACATAGAGAATGACTACAACAGCCATCATTCTTTGCTTCTTAGCACTACTATTTCAGCTTCTTAACCTTAACAACAACATTGTCTACTTCTCTGCTTATGCTAGTAGTAGTACTTTTGGTGTTGGAAGCCAACAATGGCAGCTCTTGCAGAAAAGCATAGGAATAGTCTCCATGCACATGCAATTGCTCAACAACGATCGAGTTGTCATCTTTGATCGAACCGACTTCGGCCTATCGAACCTCTCCTTACCTCAGAATAAGTGTCGAAATGATCCAAATGAGAAGGTTGTTAAAACAGATTGCACTGCTCATTCTGCTGAGTATGATGTCTTGGCAAATTCTTTTAGACCACTTATGGTTCAAACAGATGTCTGGTGCTCCTCCGGTGCGGTCTCCCCCGATGGACGCCTTATCCAAACTGGTGGATTCAATGATGGCGAGCGGGCGGTGAGGATTTTCCGTCCGTGTGCTGGTTGTGATTGGGAGGAGATCCAACTCGGGCTGGCAGTGCGGCGGTGGTATGCCACCAACCATATATTACCCGACGGGCGAGTTATCGTCATAGGAGGAAGAAGACAGTTCAACTATGAGTTCTATCCAAAATCAGATCAAGCAAACACGGTTTTCCCTCTACGATTGCTAGCTCAAACCAACGATAGGAATGAAGAGAACAATCTCTACCCTTTTGTGTATCTAAATGTGGACGATACATTGTTCATCTTTGCCAACAATCAAGCAGTCCTGTTGGACTATAAAAAGAACATTGTTGTCAAAACATTCCCTCCAATTCCTGGAGGGGACCCTAGGAACTACCCTAGCACAGGGTCCTCTGTTCTCCTCCCATTGAAGAAGTTGCAGCAGCCATCAATCGAAGCCGAAGTTTTGATCTGTGGCGGTGCCCCTCGAGGCTCATTTCCTCGAGCTAAGGCTGGGGATTTCGTTAAGGCCTTAAGCACATGTGGGAGGATCAAAATCACTGACCAAAACCCGCAATGGTTGATGGAAACCATGCCTTTAGCAAGAGTGATGGGAGACATGGTTTTGCTTCCTAATGGCAATGTTTTGATCATTAACGGAGCCGGGTCAGGCACTGCAGGGTGGGAATATGGCCGCGACCAGGTCCTCTCCCCGGTAATCTACCAACCCAATAGCCCATTTGGGTCACGGTTCGAAGTCCAAAGCCCATCTACCATACCTAGACTGTACCATTCAACTGCAGTTCTACTCAGAGATGGGAGAGTTCTTGTAGGTGGTAGTAATCCTCATGTGTACTACAACTTCACCAATGTGATTTTCCCAACTGAATTGAGCTTAGAAGCATTCTCACCGAGTTATTTGGATTCGAAGAACGTAAATTTACGACCGAATATTATCTTGCCGGCTTCTCAAGTTAAGGTAGGGTATGGGCAGAGGCTAGCGGTGAGGTTTTTGGTGTTGGCTGCAAATTTATCGGCAGTCTCAGTAACGATGGTGGCACCGTCTTTTACGACGCATTCGTTCTCCATGAATCAGAGGTTGTTGGTGCTTTATGTGGTGGGAGGGGTGGTGAGTGTATCAAGGTCTACTTATGAAGTTAAGGTGATGACACCAAGTACAGGGGTGATTGCTCCTGCTGGATATTATCTTCTATATGTGGTTCATCAAGAGATTCCTAGTGATGGCATCTGGGTTCAGATTCAGTAACTTTGTTTTTTTGTGTTTTGTTGATTTGTGATCATTTAAAAGTATATAATTAGTGTGAGAAATGTAACTAATTAAAGGAAATTAATTAAGAAAAAAGAATAAATATAGAAATAGAAATAAATCAAATCACATGTTTAAAAAAAAAAAAATCAAATCGCATATATTTATGTTAAAGATGAAGCTTGATCTAGAAAATTAATGTGCAATTACTCCCACTCTATTTTTTGTTTTTGAGTAGTTGTTTAAGAAAATTTAATGGTTTCAAGATCTAGCTCCAATAAATTGTTGGCCAACTGTTCATGGCATTTGCTGGGCTCAATTAATGGGACAGGTGGGGGAACCATTATATTTTTCAAAAAAAGAAAGTGTGTATTTTTGATAGACGTACTTGCTTTATTCAATTTCTAGAGTAGCTTAGACAAAACAACGTTCAACATCATCTGTCCTAAATTTGTTGATGTCTCTTACCTCAAAAGAAAATGTTGATCGTCACTCACATTTATGAATTCAATTAAGCTAGATTTTTTTTTTGATTCCCAATTTAGCTTGACTCATTTATGTACATATGTCTAGAATACCTTAAGGCTTAATATGTCTTTTATATTTTCTTTAATTGGTGACGAACAAGAGAAATTAAGTGGTATATAAGAGTAGATTTACGATCTTATATAAAAAGGGTAGACTTAAGATAATTTAGGATGCATGATGCAACCTTAATAAGTAAGAATTTAAAGAATTATTAAACTACATCATCAATTGTATTGATGTCGAAGTTGAACGAATTTTGAAGACTTTAATATATTTATTTTAGTTGACGCCAATTAACCTTGGATGGTAACTAGTGTGTTGTTTATTAGGGTAGCTGTGTAAAGCTGTGGACATTAAAATTGGTTGGAGAGGGATGAAGATTCAACAAGGGCCCATGCATGCAAGGGTCACGAGCCAACACAAAAACAGACAGAAATTGAGTGCTCACGGGTCTGCTTCAATTTCAATTTTTTGTTTTGTATCTGATCTGAAGTGATCGGTAGCCTATACTATATATGTGCCCCAATTAATGACCAATGTTTTTTCACTTTTTATTTAAAGTCCCAATATCTGATACAACATTAAAAGCCGCCTCTATTTGTCTGACTTTCCATGGACTTGCAGTTAAGGGAATTAAAAATTATATTTGCAGTTAAGGGAATTAAAAATTCTGGCCCAAGCCCAGATTACATATACCTGACTCATGTCTGAGCCGAGATTAGACATATATAAACTTCACATTGGAAAGGCCCATATACGAGCCTTGCTTCTTACAAGCCATCAATGTGTGGGCTGCGTATCTCCCTAATTTATGCGGGCGTATATATATGGACACCATGCAGATGTTTTTTTTTTTTTTTTTTTTTTTTTTTAAGTGATTGGACAACCCACTTTTGGTATTGACCAGTCGGCGTGATACACCTCGAGACACGTGCACAACGTCTCGAGGTGTATCATATGTGCCAAGCTGGGTTGATGCCCAAAGTTGTTGTTCAAAGTAGAGGAATATATTTACAAACCTTACTCTTTTGCTACAACTTACGTTATCAAAAAAAAAAAAAAAAAACGTTCCTCTTTTGCTGCTTTTGTCCATGACTTAAGGTACAAGGCTCGATGCATATCTTAATTCGTCTCTTGTTTTATAGGATGATAATATTTTTTTTTTATGTTTATCCAGGATGATAGTTAGATTAACCATAGCTAACCTTGTGAAAAAAATAAGCCAAAATATATATAACATGAGTTAAATTGATCTTATCTAGATGTATTAGTCTTAATGACTTGGAGATAACACGTACAAAGGTGAAGAATTAATCAATTTATTTTAACTTGATTTATTGATTACTTTTTTATGTATATAGATTCCTCGTTCTTAATTTTTAGTACTTTTTCTCGTTCTTAATTTTTGTTTTTTTGGTAGGATTCTCGTTCTTAGTTAGTCAACTCGATTCATTACAATTTATGCATTATACGAGAATTATGAGATTTCTTATTAATAGGAAAATGATAAAATGACTCATTTTTAACGCACACTTTAGGTATACATCCTTATCTTTTAGTCATTTATGACTCTTTCTTGTCTCCCTATCTGTGGGCCTCACATCTGACAAAACACCATATACAACTAAAAGACAAGGGTGTGTGCCCAAAGTGTGCATTGAGAGTGTGTTAGATTATCATTTTCTAATTAATATATATATATTGGTCAATTGATCAAAGAATCAAGCTAAAAATAAATTGATTAATTCCACCTTTGTACATGTACTATCTACAACAACATAGCCTCTGACTCAAATTAATTAGGGTCAACTACATGAATCAAACTCTCCCATTGTGCTCGATTTAGTTGTACATGTACTATATCCAAGTCATTAATCTAGTTAATTAGCTGTTATCTAGATAAAACAACCAAATATGTTTCTTTTTCCTAGCAAGCATGGCCGAGGAAGAGTTGCGAGGAATAATTTTCAATAAAAAAAATGAAAAAAAAATAAAAATAAAAAGAAATAAATAAATAAAAATGAAATGTTGATCCCCCCAAATGCCTTTTTATATATATATATATATATATATATATATATATATATATATATATATATATATATATATATATATACTAGTTTTATAAAGACACTCGCTATACACTCGCGGGAACTCAATTTTAACTTGTAGTTTTTTTCGAGAAAAAGTGCATAAGAATCAATGAATGCAATTCACTTATCTATTTTAGAATTGATATTTAAACTATGTACATAGTAATGATCAACGAACAATATTTTTGTTTTAAATTTTTTTCAGAGAATTATTCAGCTTTTGACACAATACATACAATATCATCATCATTGGCATAAAACTTAAAATTCTTGATGTCTGAAACTCAAATAATGTCTTCTCTGTTTATATTCCTCCTACGGTAAAATAATCTTGTTGTTGCTTTTTGTTATATACAAAAAATCTTAATTGCATTATTTTTTTTGAGGCCAACATAAGAGTTATGGAGGAAAAATTAATAGATCCTTTGACAAAAAAAGAATAAGATTTACTATGACAACTTTCACACTCCATTTGGCATGCACTTTATATTTGCCCCTTGATTTTTGCATTGATATTTGCAAGCACAACAATCATGTGTATCTAAATGATTTCAACATGTGTATGAATGTGTGTGTGAAAAGTAAGTCACATAAAAAGAGTTTCTTTTGAGGCAAGAAAGTCAAGCACTTTGATGCACACCATTCACTAGAGGGTTGAAACATCTATAATAGTAGAGCTCAAGACTCTTTTTATATATGTATAGATACATGTTTGGTGGTAATGGACCAAATAAAAAATGTTAAGTAAAAGTAAACAGATTTTAATTGATAAAAGGACAAAAGCTCATCAACTTTCTTAACAAAGAACAAAATTTCAATCAACTTTGCCTTGGCGAAACAAAAGTTAATCAAAAAGCAAAAGCAACAGTGGCATTAGAAACACACACTACCCTTTTTTTCTAAATTGATCCATTGCACACCCACATTGGTTATCAAATCAAGATTGATCTGTGCTGCAAAAGAAACATCTACAAATGTCAGATATACAACTCAAGCAACACATGAATGTCCAAGCAGCTTCATCGTCACTGTCCATCAATGTCATTATATATATGTAACCCTTGTGACCACACTGAAAGCTATATGCATTGCTCTCTCAATGAATATTACAATTGATCATGATCTGGTGTTCCATGTATAGCAGTGGTGTCCCAGCCAACCCAGCCAATGTTCATCTTCCACGTGGCAAGACAAACCTCCTCTTGCCGCTCGTCATCATGACATGTGTCCCCCATCTTTTTTTACTGTTTTTAATTAATTAATTAACATTCTCTCCATTCATGCCTCTTCACAATATATATATCCATCAGAATCATTCTTTGTGTTGCTGCTTCTCTCACACACTATCCATCAAATATCTTGTAAAAGGCTTGTATTATCGATCTCCTCCACCCAATGCCTGACCTCTGTTTCTATTTTTCAACTGTGCCCTGATGAATGATCATGGTCTTCAATATATATTTAGTGCTCATATATATTGCTCTCATGATGAGCAATATCTTTTTTTTTTTCATAAAAAAAAACACAAATTGATATCTGGGGTGTTTATCACGATCATCTATTATCTCCACATCTAAATTCATACATATGTAACACTTAGAAATTAATGATACCTAATATATATGAGATGACAAAACATATTTTTTGGTCCTTGAACTTTGAGCCTTTTATGTTTTTTGTCCCTGAACTTTCATTAGTGCATATTTGGTCTTTGAACTTTCATTGTTATACATTTGGTCCCTGAACGTACTTTTGAATTTTTATGTTTTTGGGGGAATTAAATTTTATTTTCGTCTATGAGTTATCAAGTTCAGTAATATAAACCGCTTTACTCTTTTTGACTAGTCATGCAACACTTTTTTTATGCACGTCGGCAGAATTTAACACTTTAAATAGTGGAAGAACTAAATGTAGATCTTTGTGAAAGTTTAATAAGGACTAAATGTGTAGTAATAAAAGTTTAGAAACCAAAAGTATAAAAAACAAAAAGTTTATGGACCAAATAATGAGTTTTTGCCATATGATATATTCGATGGATATCAATATTAATTATGTTACAAATTTTGTATCTCCTAGTGTAATTTCTTTTGAAGACATTTTTTGGGGAGAATGTTTTTTTGAAGTCATCACCTAGCTAGATATATATTATGTATGCAATGATAGTGCATGCATCTACAAAAGAAGCTTATCGCTCACACCTCACTGTAGTGGACTGGACACATAAAAGTGGAAATGTGTACAGAACTATACTGTTGCTAGCTAGCTAGGGAGATATAGAAATTGAGGAGAAGTGAAGTTGAAGAGTGTGGCTGTAACTAATAAAGCTATTAATACCAGGATTCACAAGTTGCAGTGTGTGGTGGTTCTCCTCACCAAACTTATGATCAACCACAGAATAGACAACTTTCATCAATATATATAAATTAACAAAAGAACTGACAAGGTTTCATAAAATGTATAAACATAAAAATTAAACAAACAAAACAAGAAGAATATATAATGCTTTTTTTACTTCAAATGGGCGTGCCAAATTGGCTTGCTTTTGATTGTTGAATCGATATCTACATAAGACTCGATATGCATCTAAGGGCCTTACAGTGAGTGTATGATAAATTAGAGTCAAAGTAGCATAACTCGAACTACAATATATACTACATTGACATTGTAGGCTTGTAAGTAATTAGCTATGTACCCGAATGACTCTTGTAGGAATGGTCGAGTATAAATAATGAAGTCAAGGCTGCCATACCGACTCTCGTGCGAATAGTGCATGAATTTTAAATAAGAAAAGGCCGAAAAAATTCTCGAACACTCACGATTATAACTAGCTAGACTAATAACTATAATATTATTGTTGGGATGAAGTTGTTAATTCCATTAGATGTAAAAGAGAGGAGAATTAGATTTGGAGAGGTGTCAATTTCACTGGCTTTCACATCTCATGGGACCCCTTCTGTCATCACAAGCCCTTTTGCTGCTTACGCTAACTTTTCTTTTGCATTTTTATCGTTCATTCTTTCTTTCTACTGTACACAGAGAGAATGAGAGGTGTGTCTATGTGTGTGCGTGTTTTATTGTTTTAGTGTTTTTTTGTTGGGTGGTGACTTGATTAATGGTGTCGATCTCATGAGCCCAATGATGCGGTTCTCCGCATGATTGGGGGGCTACAGCCGGCCACACCATCCCACGTGGACGACACGTCAACTTCAACTCGCCGTCCATCTCTCTATCGGCTCGCCCCAGCCCAGCCCATCCTCTTATTTTTCCACCGAAATCCCTTTGTTGCCCCCGTTCAAGCAAAATTAGGTCTCCCATGTCCCCTGCACATCAATATAAACTCTCGTAATAGATTCAAGTACGGACCTTGTTTCATAAAAAAAGAAAAGTATGGACCCTTTTTTTTTGTAATCTTCTGAAATGAATCGAATACAAAAACTAGTTGACCAATGACATAAGCATATGATTAATGATGGTAAAAAAAAATGCATATGATTAATTAGGTAGTATTTTCTAATTCTTTATTACATCATCAATTGATTTGTCATTTCAATGTGGTTGTACTATAGTCATTATATACATGTGTCTACCTCTTGTCTTCTAAATTAGTAATTGTTACAGGTCTTCCGAGAGAGAAGAAAATGATGCAACAACGGTTACAATCATAATTTTCTAATATGGTTCATCATAATAGTTTTAGTGGATTCAGTGACTAGATAAGGTTTTAATTAGACTACTTTTTTTGATGAAGGGTTCTTTATACTAATTTGTTAGTAGGACCCATGTGTATATATATATGCATGGTTTATTTTACAACAGTCACTTCATCGATCTATGATCATGATCATAGAATTCATGTTTTGTAACAAACAAGGCGTTATTTCATATGTGTGCCTTTTAAATCGAATGGCTCAATAATTATAAAGCCAAGGATTCTTTTTCGAACTTATACATACACTTCTAAATTTTCTGCGTCACATAATTGTTTTCTAGTATTTTTGCATGATTTGCTCGCACCAACTTCAAATAAAATGGCAATATAATGCGTGGCACAAAACTAGAATATGAGATAATGTTCATGTTAATGTTGTCAATGATAACTAAGATTTCATCTTTGACACAAAAAAAAAAAAAAAAAGCTTTCATGCAAAATTCCAATTGCCCCAGGCCCCAAGTTAATAATTGGCCATCTTTATATTAATTAGCTAGCTAGGCATTAAGTGCAACTAATTATTTCAAAAAATGATTCGAGTATGTAATGGAACTTCGCCACTTGCTAGGATTTGCACTGTTCCAAAATATACCACTTTAGGCAAGCATACAACTTCAAAACAAAAGGCAAGCATATATATTTCTTTCCACTGTTTTTCAAGATTTAAATTGATTTGATTGAAATAATGATATAGCAGATACGTTTGCAATTTTAAGAAGTATTGCATATATATTCGTAATTTTAATTTAGTTTATTTTAATTAAAAATTATATAAATTTTGTTTGTGCCTTTTTTTTTGAAGAATTGTTTATAGCTTATTGATTACACATAAATTATAATTTTTTTATAAGAAATAAACAATTGCTTTCTCCAATGTTTAAACCCATGAATTTTCACTCCCAAGCACCATACCAAACTATTGGACCACCCAATTGCTCAGTCATAAATTATAAATTTTAATTGTAAGCTCTCGACAAAAATATAATTATAATATACGAGCATTGTTGGATGGATGAGGTTCGAAGTTATCCTCCTGTCTACTTGTTCTTTATATATATAATTAGTGAAACTTTACTATACATACCAAAAAAAAAAGAATCTTTAGTTTTTTTAATTTTGTTTGATAATTATGGGTGTCCGAACCATCTTTCAGCTATGCTCTTACTTTTATTTGATTAATCTCATAGGAGTTAGTTGGACGCCTCAACCCCATGACCTTTGACTCAATCAGATTGTTAAAGCGTTCTTTTCTTTATCACTACACCACGCCCCCTTGGGAGCAACTTTACTAATATATGTTGATGGTCACAATATTTATACTTGATACAAATTAACTTCTACCACAATATGCTCATATTGCCATTAACAATTATAACTTTTAATGCCTTTATATTTATTTCAGAGCCAATTCTATTTCTCCTTCTTTTCATAGTATTTGATGATAATCATATAATCCATGGATCGATGAAAGTTCAACTTTTCACAAAATTGGGCGTGTACCTATCACCAAACGACAATGACTACCATTTACATACATCATTCATAAATAGTCTAAAGTACTAACCTAGCTAATTAAATATATCTCGTTGGTTGCACGACATATGATCAGAAATATGAAAAGTGTTGACATATGTATCGTATGCATGCATTTAATGTTCGACGACTCTTATAAGCACGCATCGATCTGATTCCTTGTATATCCATATATGAATGTACGTTATGAAATTAAATTGATATGCAAGTCTTTTTCTAAGGAATCTCAATCTCAAAACTTGTGTTTAAGATTTTTTTTTTTTTTTTTTTTGCGAAGAAAGAAACCAATATAACTTGCTTCCTTTGAGACTTGAACATTCACCCTATTAAAATAATATATATGACATGCCCTACCATTGGAAAAAACCATTGTTTAATTTCATGATCAAGAAGAGGTGTAATTGATTATTAGGTTGATCACTAACCCATTGAATATCAATTAACAACAATAACAACAACAAAGCCTCAAACCTAATATCACTTAAAGTACTTGACCACATGAGTTAAGTTTTATATTCTACTCGTTTTAATATGACTTATAATATGCCTACATATTATAAAATCAACATATAAAAATTATCTCAACGCAAGCTTAAAATTATAATAATGACACTGATTTTAGATATTTCAAAGAATAAAAGTAACCTCTTCAAAAGAAAAAAGAAAAAAGAAAAAAGAATAAAAGTGTCAATACAAAATTTATAGCTAAGCTCCTACCAAAAAAAAAAATTATAGCTAAGCTCCTAAAGCGAGTGAGAAATTAAATAATGTAAACGTGCATTACATTCGTATGTAATTAATTAACTAAAAAAATTGATTAGAAGCTAAAAATTTAAATTTAATAAAGCATACTTTGGAGTGATAAACAACTATTTTCCTTTATTTTTAATTTAGTTTTTCCCTGTCAAAAAAAGCACATTCTTGATTAAAAACTGGTAATTAAAAAGATTCAAAATAGAGCGAGTATTTGACTTGTGAATGGTTGAAGTTGGCAAGGACCCACTCTTGTCTCTTTACATCAAAGGAAGGAGTAGGAGAACTAGAGTAGAGGCTTTACTCATTTAAATAATTACAAAGGATTTCTTTGTTTATCTTATACGTAAAGTACATCCTCCACCAACCACCACCTTACACGTGGCCCTTCTTGTACGTTTGCCTCGCTTTCTACAGCGTATCTTCTCCAGAATACTTGTCCCGTAAATCATTTTATTACTTTCAAGTTTTGGATGGTGCCCTTGAAGACTCGAACTGCTCGGTTAAATAAGGCTATATGAGTCAATTGATTTAAAGGTCGGGGTCTTTTTGGTACTTTCGCGATCCGTATAGCTAGTCTGCGCCGAGAAGTGACCCATGTAAGCCGCGGCGCAGAATGTGAGCTGCGGCTCCCGTAAAACGCGAAAGCTTTGGGGATGTACGGGGGATCGTTTGGCGGCAAGACGTGGCAGTGCCTCAGGGTCGCGCCAGATCACCAGATTAAACCGCGAGGTTTTCATTGTCTCGGGAGATTTTCATGCAAAAACAATTTTTTTCTTTATTTTTTATACACTGCCTTTTCTTTTCTAGTTAAAGCTCTCACTACATTAAACTAAATTATTGACACAAC
The DNA here is from genome assembly GCA_039657345.1 of Stephania japonica. Lineage (NCBI taxonomy): Eukaryota > Viridiplantae > Streptophyta > Magnoliopsida > Ranunculales > Menispermaceae > Stephania > Stephania japonica. Next base: position 5,702,082 of record CM077559.1, on the reverse strand, counting down.
GGTTGGAGTATATAATTTCACATCATAAATATAACTAGAGTTAGTGAGTTCTATAAGTGTGTAAATTGGATACTAGCATAAGTCAAAATAGGCTTCAACCGCATTTATATACCCACATATGCGCGTGTGGCCGACACTCTCTATGTCCATAAATTTCTATATGATATCAGAGCAGAATGATCTTGAGCTTGTATTTAAAGAACGGATTTGACTAGTGGTGGAGTATAAACCCGTTTGTGAACTTAGAGCCTATAAAAGTAGGCCTAGACATGTTTTGTACGAAGGTCTGTGTTTTTAGCAAGTGAAAACTAGTTCAGTCCTAGTTGCACTTGAGGGGAATTGTTGGAGTATATAATCTCACATCTGAAATATATATAATATGAGTTGGTGTGGTATATAAGTGATGTAAATTGAATCATAACATAAGCCAATTGGTTTTGCGCAAAATTGGCTCCTACCACAGTTAATACTAGTTGTAAACAATTAACTCACTTGTAGTAGATTTACAATGGTTATTGCTTGTGGTAATAGCGTTTCTTTTCTACAACGCATAGAGTGTTAAGGAAATTATCAAATTGTTTGTTGTAGATTAAGGAGTGGTATAATATGTAGTGTGGTAAACGAACTACTTTCTTGTAGTGTCATGATCTAAAGATCGATGTATAAGTTGTGAATTGTTAATCACAATTAATTGATCAATTCTTAAATAATAAGTAGCATTTATGATTGAACAACAGCCACACTCCAAACTCTAAAACCAAATTTTTTTTTTCAATTTGATTTCTATTTGAGATTCTCGTTTGAACCTTACCATCAATCTCCGTTTTTAATCGGCGGTGGTTCCAATAACAGTATTTACCGCATTTCTTTCAATAAAACACAAATCTATTGAGATCTAAAATATTCAAACCAGCAACAGTTATCAGATTTATCATCGACATCGCTCGCTCCTCCTCCACGTATGCATCTACTATCATTCAAGCTCATCTCCATTTCTACTCCTCATCCATAGATCTGCACTTACAGTCGATGATTTGATATGTTCATCATGTTATCTTTTTGAATAAGTAGTAGTCTTCCAATGTTGGAAGTTTGTGTTTTTCTTCCCTCGTCGGAAGTTTTTGTTTTTCTTCCATTGTTGAAAGTTTTTTTTTCTCATTATGGTTTCATTAGTTTATCTACGTACTATCGTGTTCCAGACGTTTGTCAAGAGAATAGTCAGTGATCATCATATATATTGTTACACTGTTACATCCACAATTTTCAAAATCAACTATAAGGCAGTTGAATGTTCTTTTGAACAATTAGGACTAGCGAATCAATGTGCTTTCATCAAGGTAATTGATTCTATGCATAGTTCAATTCTATTGAATGTATTGAGCCATTATGATTAATGAAATTTCTATTTTACTTAAAAAAAAGTAGTATTTATAATTGAGTAATATAAGAGAAACTTTTTTATAATATGGGTAGTACATGGTGACCTAAAATGGACATCCGATTGAATTGTTAGTGTCCCATAATATAATTAAATACACGTCGATTTGTGTTTGTATAAATAACTATGCATAGACACTAACAATTGGAGGTCCATTTTAGATGTTCAAAAAACAGGCTAACCAATCATTTTTCTTTGTAAAAAATTAAGATACACCCTTCAAAAGGCACTGATCAAGTTATCTATCTAGTTTATTCTATGTAGTAGTGATATTTGGATACTTTTCAATTATATATGTTATATACACCAGTCGAGCGAATATATTTAATTTTTAGCATGTAGATCTAGTTAAAGTTGCTCTAGATATGTATATATATATGTTACAATCGTGAACTATACATATGGTGAGTTATAATTGGAGGGCTGAGGAAGGACCATTAGATGAGGCCATCTACTATGATAGCACCTGACCACCCACTCATGTGCACCCTGCATTCAACTTCTGATTAATTCACATTATCAAGGTAAGTCTGTAAATGTCATAAGCCAATCATCAACAGTGTATCAGCCGGCCCACTCTGTGATTATGGCAAGAACAGATGATTAATCTATAGTGTCATTTTCTACAAAGAGAATTAGAGTTGGTAACGGGTATTAATTTGATTAGTCACAAAGTAATTTCGATATCAAACTATAGGGTCCTTGATATAGCATTAAAATGAATGAAATTGCAGACATCAATTTCCAAAGTCACGTCAATGAAGGCAATTGATGTAAAAAACTTTGAAATGACTCTTTAATTAATTAGTTTCTTTCTTTCTTTTTTTATATCAATTAGTTTCTTTCTCATTCTATAGCAAATTAAGAGATTTAACTATTTTTAATTTGTTATAATTAAATATTAAATGGCAAGGCAAATGCAATATTCAAAGTTGTTTTAATTGGATAAATAGTTCATGATAAGATCAATTGATGAGCAGATAAAAAGTAGCTAATACATCAAGTGACTCAATTGTAAGAGCATCTCCAATGGGAATGTGGATTAGAGAAAAATGTGTCACATAGGATGTAATTGACATTGAAACCAAAAAAACATTCTTCAATGCAGATGTCCATTAGAATGTGAATAGACGTGACAACATTAATGTCCACATTAAATGTCTATTTCTAGATATTTTGCACCCACAATGTCTATTTCTAGACGTCTTCTACCCACAACGTCTACTTCTAGACGTCTTCTACCCACAATGTCTAGATCTAGACATTATTGTTGTCACGTCAGTACACGTGATAATAGACATTTGTATTGGGAAGTGTTCAATGTCTATTTCATCTTACGTGACACACATTTTACTCCAATCCACATAACAATCTATACATATAATTTAAGAAATTTTAATTCCATTCATTTTACTACTATCATTATTTCGTTCTGTTGCATTGATACATCATGCACTTGCAAGTTGCAACATCGAGAAGAAGGACAAATGCCCAAGTTCCATCTTTTGAGCTATATACATACATACATACATACATACATACATACATACATACATACATATATGTATGTATGTATGTATGTATGTATGTATGTCACAAAACCTAATTTTCTCAAACATATTGTTTAATATTATTTTAAAGAGATTAATTAAGCACATTTATTGCAAAGCTTCATATACTTGATGTGAGGTGGATATATAAGTTGAGCTGAGGAATACAATATTTAATTAACTTCTTAAAATTCTTCCTCAAAAAAAAAAACCCTCAAGATTCAAGATGCTTATATTAAAAAAGAGGGAAAAAAGATGCAGCACGTTGGTAAAAAAATACTAATTAAACAAACAAAGTTAATCTCTATCACAATTTTATTTTATTAAAAGGAAAAAATAGTATATAGCAGTATTGTCGTAATGATAGAAAACATTATACATGTGAGTTTTTTTTTTGAAGCAGGGACGCCACAATTATTAAGAAAACAAAAATAAAAATAAAGAAGAAATTAAAACGAGAAGAAACTTAATTTTGATTAGAAAAAAAAAAAAAAAAAAGAGGAAGAGGAAGAAACGTGATATTGATGAGAGAAGGAGAAATTGAAGATATGATGAAGAGAAGAGAAATAGGATAGATGACGTAATCCACTAGAGGAGAGCAAGGGGAGAGTACCTTCATTTCATCCAACCCACGCGCAAGCGCAATCGATAGACCGTCCTCTCTCTCTTTTTATACGCTTCTCCTCTCCCCCTTTAACGGAATTTCTTCTTTCTTTCTTCTTCTGATCTTCTCTCCATTTGTCGTCTTCCCATTCATTAACTCTCTCAACACCACCGCCACCGCCACCGCCGCCACCGCCACCGCCACTTCCACTTCCACTCTCTCAGGTGAGCCAGCTAATTAAATAACTGATCCACAGATCTACTATACTAACTGACCATATCATCAGCAAAGTAACATATATATACATATATGTGAGGTTTAATACCATGCATATATACACGTCTCAACAACTATAATATCATCAATTAACTATATATTTACTTGCTAGGGTTTTCTTGATTTTCTTCTTTAAGATACTACTGTGCTTCATTAATTGTTTAATTCAAGCAGATTAATTAACAACTAGTGCTTTTTTTTTTTTGAAAGATCTTCATCTGTTTTTATGACTTTCACAAAAGCAATTCACTCTATATAGATGGATCTTTGATCTTCTGAGCGTGTTCTTTTTATTTGTTATTTATCTGGTTTTGCGTTTTAAGGTCTGTTTTAATTTTCAAAACCCTAATTGAATGAAGAAATTTATCAAACAATATTGGTATGGGGAAACTGATTGAAATTAAGTCTATACATAAATGCATCTTAATTAACCCTAATTTTTGTTTTTCTTTTAAGATTTTATTGTTTCGCTTCATTTTGCAGGTATGCTATACTAGTAGCCCAAGCTGCAACCAAAATTGAGATCTAAAATCTAAGACATGTTACACAACTTCAACATGCAATACTTTAATTTGATTTTTTTTTTTTCATATACATCCAAAAGTTTTATATAGAGTTGATTTAATGATTAAGTTATTAGAGAACATGATGTTGCAATATTCTTGATCAGAAACAAGTCTTCAAGGGTCCAGACACTTTTTGAACAGAAGTTTCATTCAACAGACTTGCAGATCCAATCCCTGTTAAAGCATATATAGGCAAATTAATACAACTGAAGAGGTGCTCTATTTTCTGTGTATGTACCAGAAAGAATAACTGGTCATGCATCACTGGTCCACTATGCCCTTTTTTTTGTTTTCCCAATGCATGCCTTAAACCAACACTAGCACTACTACTGCTCAACTCTCTCTCTCTCTCTCTCTATACAAGGCACAAAAGAGAGTAGGAGTAGCTAGTGTCATAAGTCAGAGAGTTGCAAGGAATATTGTAGACAAGGAGACAGCATGGCCAGGACTTCATTTCTCGCTCTCTCTCTCTCTATCTCTTTATATATACCTGCAGATCACCATCAACCTTTTTTCTTTCAAGAAGCGCGTGCTCAGTCTTGCCAATATCGTCACCCACTTTTCTCTTCTTATGTACAGTAGTCTTCTACTACTACCTTAAAGTTATGTTCAACCCTTTTTTGCCTTATATATAGCGGTTTTCATCTTCAAACCCTCTCATTATTATTCCAACTTCTCAAAAGTAGATAATTCTCTCTTCAATATTCTTCTTGGGATCTGGGATTTGGGCATCTTCAAGCCTTTTAGAGAGTGTAATCAATACAACCCAACAATGCTTACTGATTGTGTTATATGTATAATTAACTTCCATTAATGATTTTTACTGAATTTCAATCACACTTGTTATGCCTATGAAGAATGATAAGATAAAAAATAAAAACACACATAAAATGTTGCTTGCACACATTGCCTGGACTTAGCATAAAAAAGGTTACATTAATTCTTTTATGACAATTTTAAACTTTATTTTTTTGTGAATATAAATAAGTGTTTTTTGTAGGTGTGTTGTTGACGAATGATTGCATTGCCACACTTGAACCATGAGTAGACAACATGATTAGCACAAACCGCTACTTGTCTGTTTCTTCAGACCTGCAAGACATCAGACCTCATGGCCTAACCTACCATATGTGGATGGATCATCAAACCCTAGCTAGCTATATATACATACATGATACATGCATTATCACCCACACCATATATTACAAAGGCTCCCCTTCCCCCTTCCATATATCTCTCATTATAAGAGAGAAGGAATTGTGGGTTTTGTTTATAACACGCATTTATTTCCTTTTTAAGATAAATGGTGAGTAGTGTTGGCCATCCCCATATGAGTTGAGCTGATCATGATTATCTTCAGCAACACATGTCCCCATTTCATTTGCCCTTCTTTTCACACTTATGAATCAAATGTAGTCTTCCTTTCACATTCTAATGTATATTGATCATTTTTTGTTCCATTGAATTTTTCTCTTTTGTTCATATCTAGCTACTATGATTCAAAGGTTATGATATTTTTTGGATATGAGTCATGGTCTACTATGGTGGTGAAGTATGTATTTGATGTTGTTTGTTGTTGTACGTGTTGCTTGGTAGTGGTGGTAGAGATGGAGTCCATGGAACATTCTGTGCCGCCGGGCTTTAGGTTCCATCCGACGGATGAGGAGCTCGTCGGATACTATCTGAAGAAAAAGGTGGCGTCGCAGAAGATCGATCTCGACGTTATAAGGGACATTGATTTGTATAGAATTGAACCATGGGATCTCCAAGGTACAAATATTAAACACAATTCTTGACAACCCTAGCTAATTATATATCCAATGTTCTATTGTTCTTTAGTAGGCCAGTATTTGGGTGGGAACTCTAAATCAGTTTTTTGTCCATATGATCAAGCTTATACCTACTTGTTTGGTATGATCAATATTGGGACTTTTGTTTGATTGTATAGATCGGTGTCGAATAGGGTACGAAGAGCAGAACGAGTGGTACTTCTTCAGCCACAAAGACAAGAAGTATCCGACGGGAACGAGGACAAATAGGGCCACGATGGCGGGGTTCTGGAAGGCAACGGGGAGAGACAAAGCTGTGTATGACAAGAGCAGGCTGATAGGCATGAGGAAAACCCTAGTTTTCTACAGAGGGAGAGCTCCCAATGGCCAGAAAACTGATTGGATCATGCATGAGTACAGGCTTGAGTCTGATGAAAATGCACCTCCACAGGCAAGCACCGCCACCCCCATCAACAAATTCATTAATTTTAATTTCTCTCTCTTTTTACATGAATTGCATTTTTAAATGATCTAGTTTCTGAATTTAATAACTCTAAAATTAATTTTGATGATTGTGGGTGTGCGAACTGCCTCGGCCTCTCCTGATTAAGACTCGACGACTAATCACACAAGGGGCTAGGAGGGCGCCCCTATTAACAATTTGAAGTTAGTTTGACAAGTAAAAACTACAATTTGAAGTTGATAAGCTCAATATAAATATTAAACATTCAAGATGAAATTAAGGGGGGTAATAAAATAGAAAACTTGTAAGGGGAAGAAGAAAATGAAAAGAGAAACCGGATTGATTCCCGCCGTTTTTGTGAGCAGCACTACTTTTGCGGAGTAGTGAACAGCTTTATTCCACTTGTTATGTGAATCTTCTTCTTTTCTCCAACCGTTGTTCAACTTGATAGTGACTGGTTCTTCTTGAAAATATGAATTTTGGGAATGTGAAATTGTGTGGACTGTGTACATTTTGATGCCTCTTAATTCTTTTCCTTTTTTCCCCTCTCTTCTCTCTCTCTCTCTCTCACACACACGCCATTGATGTTTCTCTTTTTAGGACCTTCAATTCTAATTAAAGTGCTCTTTGCCTCCCTTCTTGTTTAAAACAGTACCTCCTTGTCTCATGAAAGACACAAACTAATTAAGGCTTTGAAAGAATAATGTGACAACAAAACCTAAATTCCAAATTAGTTGTAATAATTGTCTATATGGATTAAACTTTTTTAGTCTGCTAGACTTTTTTTAGATAAGAACAAATAAATTGCCCCTAATAAACTACTTGAACCCTCAATCACTTTCACAAATGACCCTGAATCACATTAACGAGTTACTCACTTGGTTGGTTAGTATGCTCGATTTGGGACACTTGATGTTGTACTTTTAATTGTAATCCTTTAAATTCTTCCTAAAAATTTTATTTGCTTCTATAATATAAATAAGGTCATGTTAAATTAACCACCATTAATTTGAAACTACTTTAATTAATCCCTTTTTGAAAGTTATATTTGACTGTGATTATTGGCAATTAAATTAATTAATTAATTACAAGCCTTATTTCATTACAGGCGTGCATTAAGTACGTACTGTTTGGCACCTACTTTATAAAACAACTGCATTATTTCAGGGAGCTAGGAAATCACGAAGAGTGTTAGAAAGCTTATTGGATTTCTTTTCTTAATTAAGCTTAATTAATTAACATGAGTGTTTTTTTTTAAGATTTTACAGGAAGAAGGGTGGGTGGTCTGCCGAGCATTCAAGAAGAGAGCCACCAGTACTTCTCAAACAAGAACCAATGAAGGCTGGGATTCTAGTTATTTCTACGATGAACCAAGCGGGACGATGAGCTCCATTGTCGATGCTCCTATCAACTACATCCACAGACAGCACGACCAACACAACTACCACCACCACCAACAACAACAACAACAACAGCACCGCTTCTTATGCAAACAAGAGTTCGAAGCAGCTCAAGTAGAGAACTTCAACTTCTTGCACAGCACTGATCACCAGTTTGTACAGCTCCCTCAGCTAGAAAGCCCCTCTCTGCCGTTACTTAAGAGGCCTAACAGTTTGCTGTCTGTGGTTTTGGACAACAATAGCAATAACAACGACGAAGATGAAGAGCAAATCATAAGAAGGCGTAATAACAACAACTACAACAACGCTGAAAAAGTGACAGATTGGAGAGCTCTTGACAAGTTTGTTGCCTCACAATTGAGTCAAGAAGAGAGATTTGATGGAAACTTGAGAGATCACAACCACCACAACAATAACAGTAATGAGAGTGATGAGAACAATGCCGATATGGCGTTGCTGTTATTGCAGGGCAACGGAGAGGATGAAGGGGATGAAGGGGAGAAGTTGAAGGGGTTCTTGGCTTCAACTTCAGACTGTGACATTGGAATATGCATATTTGATAAAGTATGATATGTGCTACATGCATGCATGTACTTATGTTTATATATAATTGTTCTATACTCAAATTCTGTATGTCCATCAGATTATCTTGTATCACGCACAAAACGTGATATGAGACAATCTAAGGGATCCAGATGAGTTTGAGTAGTGTTGATGAATGAAATTTGGTGGTGAGAGGGGAGAGGTGATGCGGTGAGGGTGCTATTATTTGTTGTAATGATGTTGGTGCAAATATGGAGTACTTGAATGATCTCCTGTAAAAAGCATAAATATATGGTGACTATGAGATTTATGAATTATATATTGATTAGTACACTAGATATATGCCCTGTATATCTATCAGTTATATATTTTCCATATCTTTCACTTATTTTCGAATTCTTTGCTCATTAATTTGTATGCAAGCTTTGTACTCGATCATATATTATTTATTTGAATTATAAAGAAGCTGATTAATAATATTGGCTTCCCTTAATTTGTTAATTTAGTTGTGAAAGGATGGTTAAAGTATCCTAGCCTTTTACAACTTTTGTTATTATATCCTAACTTTTTTTAATTTGTTATTATATATATCCTCACCTTTCTACATTGATAAATTTGTAGCGTAAGTCAATTTTTAACTACAAATTTGATAAGGTGGTATCTAAATAATGAAAAAGTCACCTAATCACTTATAATTACTTTAACAATTAAATTTATTAATTAAGCTCATTACATAAGTACTACTTCATTAAATTTAGAGTTTAAATGTGACTTGAGATACAAATTTATCAATCTAGAAATGTTAGAATATTATAACAAATTCAAAAAGGTTAGAAAAGTTGTAAAAGGTTAGGATATTTTAACTAATTTGACCTTAATTTAAAGGAAGCTTAATATATTCACCAGTTATACGAAATAAACGTCACAATAACTTCTTTTTTTTCTTGAAAAGTGACTTCAACATAAGTCAAACTTGACCTCCTCCAACCTTGCTCCTTAGCAAGTGAGGCTTTTTCATCTCACTAGAGATACTTTTGAATAAACGTCATAACTTAAGAGATTAAAAACCGTAAGGAATTGAAAAGGAAGTGAGAAGTTGAAATGGGAATGCAATAGCCTTTACAATAGGAAACAAACAACATGAGTGGAATGAAGAAGAAAGTAACAAAGCGTGGTTGGGTTAGTTGACCAATATAGGTCAATAATAAACCACCGAGAGGCCAAAGAAGCATGCATGGAGAATTGGCATTTGGTAATACAGTGTAGGTGGTGGGGCCGTGAACGTCCATTAATTTCTGAGTATGTACATAGCATGCGTTATATATATACCACTGTTGCACTTGCGTAGCAACTAGCATGCATGACATGCTTTCTCAGTTGATCTCTGTCTAGCAATATATAATACTACTATATTATCAAAAAAAAAAAATATAGTACTATATGTAGTATAATATATAGTATAAATAATGGTAATGCGCGGCATTGGTGTTGGGTGTTGTTGATAATAACGGTGGTACGCATGGCCATTTCTTATGCCAATGCTCTCTTCACCCTCTCATCCAAATCATTATTACAGCAACCCACACACAGACCCCATGTTCCCCTCACATGTTACATGTGTGGATTTTTATTTCCCTTGTCACTGTTTGATTAATTAAAATGTTCAGACTTTCCCACAAAATTTCTAAATAATGCATTAATTAAAATTCTTTTTTTTTTGGCAGGATTAATTAAAATTCTTTGGTCAACATATGGAGACGCGCATGAAAAACTTATGCCGAGATTCAAAATGAATGTAACAGAAGAAATTAGTAAAACTCGTAAAAATAAAATAAAAAATATAGTAATTAAAAAAATGGAATAATTAGTACCACTAGCTATGGCATTAATTAATTAAGAAAAATATATATAGTATAATTTGAGTCCAACTAAGTGCATTTCACTTTTTACTAAGTGCATCTCAGAAAAAGTCAAACTTAAAAAAAAATCATTCCTACTACAAAATGATCCTTATGCCCCTCACTTTGATTAGTGCATCTCACTACAATTTCTAAGTGCACCCCGCACACTCTTCTTTGTGATTTGTAGGCATCATCAAGGGGATCAGCCTCGAAGGTTCGAATCTCTTGTTTGAGAGTCGGTTGGATGGTTGGAGCCTACTGAACATCTAACTGGAGAGTTGGTTGGAATCTTTAGGTCGACAGTTGTTAACTAAGTTTCACCATAGAGATTCGGTTGGATAACACTCACCCTAGTGGATAAGTCTCAGCTACATATCACCGAACCTAAAATAGATGTCTCGACCAAGGTTTTGGAGTTGGGTGCTTCGGTTCGAATAAAAGAGTATTTTGGTAAAAATGTGGGGTGCACTTAGAAATTGAAATTTAAATTTGGGGTGCCACGCAACATGGGTGCACTTAGCAGGACTCTATACTTTTCGTTTAAGAACTAAATTAGCTTCCTTTATTCAAAAAAAAAAGAACTAAATTAGCACCCTAAAGCATGAGCAAATTCAATTCAAGAAAAACATATATTTTAAGTTGTAACTTTTCATAAATAATTAATTACTCCAATTATATGAGGATTACTTTTAACGTCTCTTGGAATGGATCTTTCTAAAAGGCTCACGTCAAATTCTTAACTAGGCTTCATTCTGCATCACTGCATATCTTTCACTTTAACACTGAAAGAGAGGAAGATAAATTATGAGTAATTGTAAGGGACAGTTGGTCCCATAAATCTTACTGTCTTAGTGAAAAGAAACAAGTGATTGGTTGGTTGTAGCTCATTCAGTAAAAAATGGAGCACGCCTTAGCCAATCTCAACAAAGTACTTTTGGAGAGAAAATATTTGTACATAGTTGCTTGGTCAATATTCACTTGTTATATATATATAAGCTTTTAGGACAACCAAAAGTTCATGATCGCAATAAGTGCTCTAAGACCATTAAAAGTGTGCAGTATGGGCCTTTGCCCGATTGGTCTAAGGAGGGAGTGATGTGGTGGGACAAATTAAAAGGAGAGGAGAAGTTCTGAAAGTGTGAGGAAAGCTAATCCAACATGTAGGGGACCATGAGCTAGGCATATATGCGAAATATATATAGCCTGTTCCCCCAAAAAAAATAAATAAATATATAGCCTTATATATATATATAGGCATAAATGAGCATATATGGTCGACTAATCCAATAGTTTTGATTTTGGTGGAGCCATCAACATATAAAGGTACAATTCAACATAAGAATAAATGAAAAGCAGGGTTTGAAAATGAAGAGAAGATATTTTAATCAAATTTACAAAACGAAATTAAATTATATGGGGTTGATGGCTTAAGAGGTTGGAGGGTTTGAGTCCTGATCAGGGAAAGCAAAGTTTAAGCAGAAAAGACGCACAGTGCCTAGAGATAGGTGCACGCTAAAATGGAAAAAATGAAGACAATTAATTGTTGGCATAGAGAGAGAGAGAGAGAGACCATCAAATTCTTTTTTCTGGTTAGAAGAAAACATCCAATTCATTAACCTCTTAATGAACTCTTGAAGATAATGATGTTTGCTGATTCTGCTGAACCAAATACAGTCCACAAGGCCTACAAGAGAACAAAAAAGGTCCAATATACACGATTAGATAAGTCACGCTACATATCCAAGCACAAGCCAAAACCCAATCGAAGGCAATCAATTAGCCAATAAGGCTAGTATTGCGCCTACCTCGGCCCGTTACAAACAACGCAAATCATTCACCGTCGCCTATTATCGGTCACCCACCAAACGTGAATCAGGATACAGGGGACATCTCATTACATATCAAAAACGTAGTATACGAAAAAAAAAAATTTTGATTTTTTTGATTTTTTTGTGAAAACCATCAATATCCATGGTTATTAACATGAATATTATCAACATAACCTCAGTTCCAAATTAATTAATAATATTCATGTTAAAAACCATGGATATCAACTACTTACTGATTCAAGTATGGGGAGTCATAAATCAAACATACACACTATGATTTAATAATCTCAGTGAAATTAAGAAGCCATATACAAGTCTTGAATATGTTGAAATATAGCCCCACTTCAACTACTTAGAGAAAAAGAAAAAAATAAAAATAAAAATAAAAATTAGTTTACAAGTACAGAGTAAACACTTCATCTCGTTTCACATATTTTGAAATAAACCCCACTTTTATACTTATAACCCATACATAAAATTAGTCACATATTTTAAAATAAACCCCACTTTTACACTTATAATCCATACATAAAATTAGTCACCTCTCTCACTTTGAATTGGACCTTAAACATATTGCATGGAAAGTCCTTGAACATATTGCATGGAGAGTCGTAAATCAAACAAACACACAATATGATTTAACAGTAATCAAACAAATATAAAAAAAAAAGTAGTGTTATTTGAACTCTTTGAGTTGGACTCTTAAATTTTGAAGTTTTTTTAAATTTCAAAATCACCCTTCCAAAAAAAAAAAAAAAAAAAAAAAAAAAAAAAAAAAAAATCATCATACGAAATCTTCCCAACAGAATTCTTAAATCAAGACCAATAACATTAAATCAGAAACACATCACAATAATCAACACGACATAATTACCAGAGAATTGAATAGAGTAATAGATCTTATTAGGAGAGATTAAACAGACAAACTGAAAGACACTAAGATTTGTTTAGGACCTCCATATACTTGATCAACTTATGTACATAAAAGAAAAGAAAAGATGAACAAAACAACCAAGACACCACTACCAACTACGAAACTAATCAGAGCTTAAGCTCGCTCGCCACGGATTCTTCTTGCAAGCTGAATGTCCTTTGGCATGATTGTAACCCTCTTTGCGTGAATAGCACAGAGGTTGGTGTCTTCGAAGAGACCCACCAGATACGCCTCCGCAGCCTCTTGAAGAGCAAGCACCGCATGGCTTTGGAACCTCAAATCAGTCTGCACAGATTCAAGCAGCAGTACCAAACACAAAATTAGCCCTAAATTTTCAATAAAGGAAGAATCTATAACAACTAGAAATTCAATCTGCCTCGTTATACCTTGAAATCCTGAGCAATTTCACGAACTAGACGCTGGAATGGGAGTTTGCGGATCAGAAGCTCGGTACTCTTCTGGTACTTCCTGATTTCTCTGTTCACCACAATCAACACAAAAGAGCCAAATTAGGGTGGGTTGTTTCATGAACACAATTGGATATGAAGAGAAAAACTGAAACGAAACGAACGAAAGAGACATTCGTACCGAAGAGCGACAGTTCCAGGGCGATAACGATGGGGCTTCTTGACTCCTCCAGTTGTGGGAGCCGATTTCCTTGCAGCCTTCACGAATGACGCAACAAACACATCAAATTTCAGCCCCCAGAAACAAGATTTCATCAAAGATGAACTCATAAACAGGAAAACCGTGTTAAAAAGAACAATAAGTACTTTGCAACATTGATGCCATTAACACCTTTGACGAAACCATTAAAAGCAAAGAGTCGAAGCTCAAACATCAACATCTTCAACATACGAAGCACAAAACCCATAAATCACACCAAACACACAAATCTTGACAACGAAATCAAACGAGAGAGACGAAAGAACTCACCTTGGTGGCCAATTGCTTCCTCGGAGCCTTCCCACCGGTGGACTTGCGAGCGGTTTGCTTCGTACGAGCCATTTCACTTCGAATCGAACAAAATCTACACCAAAAACCAGCAAAGCAGATCGATTATCAACCTAATCGAACAAAACTACACCAACAGAAGAAACAAAGCTATCTAGGGTTTCTCAAACGCTTACCTAAACGAGAGAACGAGAGAGAGAGAGAGACTTCGCCTAAACGAATTTGGGATTCTCCGCTTCTTGGGAGATCAATTAAGGCGGCGTATGGAAGTATTTAAAGTCCTCGCCTGGACGAGTGGGCGGTTAGCCACGAAGAAAGCGAAGGATCTTGGGCCGTTGGATGAGATGGAGAGATTTATTGAGAAAACACACTATCCGTGTGCCTCCTATGCTGCGCTCTCATTGGTTCAAATATGTTAACGAGGATCGTGTCTAATTTTAAGCTGCGGTAAAGGCACCCCAAATTTTGATGTGGGCAACCTAACAATTTTAGTAAATGTTATTTCTAATTTTTTGCAACTCTCCCTCCATCTTTCCACGTTCCTCCTTCTTGTGATTTGTATGTTATCATCAAGTGACTCCGCCTCTTAAGTTGGAATCTTTAGTTAAAAAATCGGTCAAAGGCTATCGAGCCCTAAATCAGAGAGACAGTCAGAATCTACTAAATCTTAAATTGTAAAATCTGACAAAGTCCACTGAAACAAAAGATCCTGACCCTATACATCCTCTACTTTGCTCCTCACCCCATCCCAACTTGGCCCCCTAGCTCCTCACCCCTCACTTACATCTTGCCTCTTTACCACTGAAACAAAAACACTTGTGCAGCCAACCTAAGGTTGCCTCCCCCCCTTTCTCCTCCCATGGCTTGTCTATATAGTAAATACTTAGTTCAATATTGTCAACCAAGTTTCAATAAAAAAAGATTCAATTAAACCAAATTTATTTTAACGTTAAATCTCGGTCATGTATCGTTAAACCTAAAAGTTAAAATAGATGGTCTCGACATTTGACATTAATGCATCAGTTGGGGCGAAAAAAGTCGAGGTGCCTTCATAAATCGAATTTTTTATTGTGGTGTACTCATAATTGGACGGCCCTTACAAAAACCCAAACACCCAAGGTGCCTTTAGCGCGACTACTTTTCCTTTGGGTGTATTGGGTTCGCGAACTGCATTTCCAGGAACCGTAACATATCCTGTTCCAGAATCAATTTATCCTTGCACGCCCGTTGCAGTTCAGCAGGACCCAAAAAGTTCCAATTTTGGACGTCTAGGGATTCTTCGATGGGGAGTGGCAAGAGCAGGGGCTACGTTTGGGCTGTTTCAGCTGGGATTAACGCTGCCCTAGCAGCGATTGCTGCGAAGTTCTTCGTTTCTTCTCAGGTAATCTCTTCATGCATTAGATCAGTTACCTATTTTGGCTGCATTGTTTGAATTTCCTATCTTTTAACAAACTGTTATGTTTGATTTGCTTTACTGGCGAAGATTTCAAGCTGTGCATGTAATGAGTAATCAAATGATTAATTCAGCTGATTCAGTTGATGGAACTCACTTTGCTGATTGAATCTGGTTAGGGCCAGGTTGGATTGTTTGGTTTACGAATATGCATTGATCTCACTGTCTTAGCTAACTAGTTTTCACTTTTCAATCGCAAATTATTCAAGTTCGACTACATGGATCAAACTATTCTACTCCGCTCGATTTGATATGACCTAAGTAACGTTTCATAGTTGGTGTTTGAGATGTTGAGATAGTTACATATGGACTACTTAGAAAGAAAAAGAAAGGTTTATTAATGTGGAGTGGACGCTTCATCTTGCCTTGGCATTTTGAAGTGAATCTCACTTTCACACTTACGACCCATACATAAAATTAGTTACCACACTCTCCTCACATTGGATCGGGTCTTATATGATAAAAATTAAACACGGTATCAGATTGATGGTAGGCTTAATTGACATTGTCCTAGGGCCTTGTAGACATTCAACAAAAATGATTGATTGATGTTATGCGGTCAAGTCCTTAAGGGAGGAGTGTTGGAGATGTTGGGATAGTCCCACATCGACTACTAAGAAAGAAAAAGAAAGGTTTCTGAGTGTAGTGTGGACACTCCATCTTGCCTTGATATTTTAGAGTGAATTCCACTTTCACACTTATGGCTCATACATAAAATTAGTCACCACACTCTCCTCACCTTAGATTGGGTCTTATAATATAAAAATTGAACATACAATAACATAGCCTCAGTCCCAAATTAATTAGGATCGGCTACATGGATCAAACTCTTCTATTGTGCTCGATTTTGTGCAATTAATGGCGAGCATTCCAAACCATTCAAGTCTCTCTTAATTAATGCATCCCAGGTTAACTTCGGTCTACTCCCACCTCATCGAATTTCTTCAGTTTCTATTGAGTCAAGTTTTCTAATGAGAGCATTTGTAGGCCGTCTTTGTAGGTTTCCAAGCCACCGCAACCGCCCTTCCCTAATTTTTGTGTCAATTGTTGCTACTCCTAACTTTCTTTGAATAGTTGGTAATTAAATTCTGTTGATCATTTAATTGGTGATGGCGAGGATTGATGTAGATATAATTGGCAAGGCCATTTGCATAAACATATTGGATGTGTTTGTTCTTTGATTGCATCTAACAATGTTGATGTTGATAATTACAGATTGCAAAATATGGTTTGGTCGTATTCTTCAATGTGATTATGTGGCTTTGCCATGTTGAAAGCCTGAAAGCTCTCTCGTCTCTGCAAGCTACGGTCACAAACTTTGCCGCAAATTTCCTTTCTTCAGGTCTAGCAGGATTCTTCCTATTTGGGGAAGTTTTATCAGCTAAGGTATTCCCAACACTTTTTATTTTCTCTTGAACAAATTTTCATTTTTATTAGGCCTTTTTTTGGGAAACAGAAATAGTCTGCTTTCGTTACATGTTATGTGTGTTTACGTGCCTTTTCTTGGACTAGAGTTGTAGAAGTGAATAGTAGTGAATGACAATAGAGCAACAGGAGTAAATGGAAAATGCTACCATTTTCTGCTACTAAAGTTAAAGGACAAGGATTGTATCACATTTCATTTTTTAAGATTTGTCAAAGTTGCTAGTAATCAATTTGCAGTATTTTTACTATGAGGGATTCGTCTGGAATTAGAAGCTCCTCTCGGAGCATTTTAAATCTTCATCTCATTTTAACTGTATGTATTGTATAGAACGATTTGCACAAGTGACAGGTCTTTGCAAAAACCAAAGCTTAACGCATTAAAAGAGGAAGAATGGAAAATCATAGAACTTGCATTGCATCAGAGCACACAGTGTTGCGAACTCAAATTGTTGAAATCAACGCAAACCATCAATTGCACTAAAATCGAGCGCAATTGAAGAGTTTGATCCATATTGTTGACCTCAACTAATTTTACAATCGAGGCTATGTCATTGTTGTTGTATCCAACGGTAGATTTTCTTGGTATGGTATATGTGCCAATCCCTGAATGTTCCCCAAGTCTCAACTTCAGAGAATGGATTTTTTTGAAATGTAGTGGGAAGCATAAAAGGTCAATTATTTTGTTCTTGGGCTTCCTCTTGTACCAACTTTTCTGTTAAGATGTGGAAAAATAAGAACAGATTTGAATGGATTTTAGAATAAGTATTAGCATCGACTATCCAGCATTCAGGAGTGATTCAAAAATCATTTTCCACAAGAGCATTGATGAGTTTTAAAGTTATACAGTTCTTAATGTTGGTGTGTGTGATATTCTCTATGCATACTGTTGAAAATTATTACTGATTGAAGTCGTGGGACTAGTAAGTAAACACATTTTTCTGTATCTGTGAAGCAATGGCGTTATAAATCTTGTTCGCTTTTAACACAAGCCCATTTTGTTGCAGTGGCTTGCTGGTGCCACCCTCATTGTTGTTGGCGTTTTCGTTCTAAGCAAGTCGAGTTTAGTGCGAAAGCAAAGCTCAGACTAAAGATTTTGGCATTGAGTGTAGTTGTGATTCTCTTCAAAACCTGCAATGCAACTTCAGAAACCAAAGGTCTCACAGACCTTTGGTTGATCTCAAGGTGCAATCTATGATGCAAACCGAATGGTAACAGGCTCAAAAGAGAAGGCAACCCATAACCTTGAGAGCATTCATATTGTAATAAAAAAGAAATTCTATTTTCTATTTTCTATTATCTATCTGCCTACAAGACCCAAAACTTCTGAAAACTTCTGTGTTGATTTTTTTTATTCGTCATGCATTTTAGAGGCATTATGATGCATGGAACGTGTGACTCGTTGTTCGATTAATTTGCTTTATGTAGTCGATCAGGAGACATTCAAATGGTTTTAGTTAAGAACTTCGAATTAGAGATTTGAAATGTCAAGAAAGCATGACAACCATTTGCATTTTCAACAAGTAAACGCCACGTGTATCACTGGATTATCGCAAATAACGCGCCACAAATACCGAAATTCACATCGAAATTTGAACGAGATATTCCAAATACAAAACACATTCTATTCACTGAATCGTTTATGCGAAAACTACCTATACAAAAACCCAGAACAAACAACACAAAGCAAAGACAAACGCCACTCCCTCCACAACCCCCTATATGTATATACATTCTTCGATCACTAACCACTCCTCTCTAGTTTCTAGCGATCACGCGCAGATAAACACGAACTACCCTTCAAGCCTTTCTCGCCTTCTTCGCAGGCGTCTTGATCGACTTCAGCGTCTTCACCTTCACAGGCGTGGTCGCCTTCCTCGCCTTCTTCACGCCAACTTTCTTCGCCGCCACGACCTTATTCTTTGGAGCCTCAGTCTTCTTCTTCTTCGCCGCCTTCGCCATCTTGGCCTTCTTGTCTGGACTCTTCCTCTTCCTGCTCACCTTCTCCACCACAGCCTTCACAGGCTTCGCGGCGGCTTTTGTGGCGGTCGCTTTCACGGCGGCAGCCGCAGCGTTGTCCTTCTTCCCCGCCTCGGAAAGCTTGTACGAGGCCTTGATCTTGATGAGCTTCCCCTTGGCCGCACAGTTCTTGAGTTGCAGAGCCAGAATCTTCCTGAAGTTCTGCGGCAGCACCGCCTTGTGCTTCTCCTCCATGTGCTTCGCTATCGCGTACGGGCTCGACCCGCCCCTCTCGCTCAGCGCCGCTAGGGCATCCTTGATCATCTGAAACACAGTTACACAATCAAAACCCCCAATTCAACAAAATCAACACGAATTCGCACCAAAATCAACACAGATCGACCCACAAACACAAGATCGACGAGAAACTGAACGAAAACGAATCAAACGATGCGATTCGAACCTGAAAGTAAGTCGGATGATGCGGAGAGGGAGCCTTGGCGGACTTGGGCTTCTTCTCTTTGGGAGCCTTTGCGACTCTGGCCTTCTTCGCCTTCTTCGGATCCTCGGCCGCCATTGATTTCGCTTGAGCTTCAGCGATTGCAGACATTTCACTCTCTCACAGAGACAAACGAACCAATGAACTAACGACCTTTGACGGAATCGAAATGGTTTCGATCACAGAAATTCGAAATTCGACGATGCAAACACTACGATATTTGCCGGTATTTATAGTGGAGGCCGAGTTCGGTACCAAATGGGGTTCTGCTCTCTGATTGGTGTGCTTGAGGTGACGCGGATCGCCATCTTTGGGTAAGATTGATATCGGCCGTCCACGTGGAGGGGCATCTCGCCGTTGGTTTTATCACTTTTGCTTGTGAAAATTAGACCACCGTTTCGTTCTTATCTTTCTCTAGTGTACCAAACGTGGCTCTTGGGGTTCTTTGTTAGTGGTTTTGGTGTGTTTCCTTTGTGAATGTTCTGTGTAATTTCTTTGAATTTGTTTTGTGCTTCTTGGTTTTGATTTTTGGTTGTTGAAGAGGGTGAAGAGTAGATTCATATGAGATTTGAATGGATTAAAATGGTTTTGTTATGAGGTGTAATTCAAAGGTTAAAAGAGAAAATAGTTTAGTTGAACTTGTTAGTGATAGTTCTATGTTTTTAATCACTTTAGAGAGTTGGGGTTTGGGGACATTGTCACATTGGTAAGTTTAGAATGTTACTTAATGAAAGTTTGCTTTTTTTTTTTTTTTTGCTTGTTAGTTAAAAAGAATATTTAGAGTGCTTATGACAAAAATAATGTTTTTTCTTAATTTTTTTTTTTTGCATAACAAATTTTAGTTGCACCAATCTAGGAGTAACTCTAATAAGTTGTTTGGTTTGTGACCACTCACTTATTGGTTCAAGTCGCCTTGTATACAAAACTAGTTGACATCCCACGCATTGCGTGCAGAAGAAATCATTTTTTTGATGGTAAGTTAAAAGTATTAATTTTTTTGCAAGAAAAAAAAAAAACACCACTCGTAATTGTCAAATCTTTTTATGTGAGATAGTAAAGACATCATCACTTGCTAAAAAGGCATAACCTTGAGAGATCGTGGTTCGATTTTAACTGAAGTCAAAAAAAAATAAAGTTGTATCTTAGGCGTGCCACGTGGTAGTTTTGAGCCTCCTCGCATCGCCACGTGACACGCCCAAGATATAAACTTATTAATTCTCTATTTTTTTGAAGAGAAATCAAACTTTCATTAACTATTTATAGCTCAATACAGGACCAGACGTGGAATCAAGTACATTGATTTGTTAATCCTATTTGTGCAAATAAACTGCCATTAATTTGATTTTTTTTCGAAATTGAAACAGTTCGACAATCAGGAACTACTCTTTACAATGTTGAAACTCATGAAAATACAAAAAAGTATTATAACCACAAAATGAATTGTGGCGGCCCCAAAATCCTGGGTCGCCCCGTGCAACAGGTACCTCTCCAGCCCATACTCCAGGAGTCCTGTCACATCACTCATCCGTCCACCTCACCTTTCATGTCCTAATTTCATGTCATTTAATTTAGTAATTCAACATTTTACTGTTTTACAGTTTTACAGCGGAAGCCTTAATATCACTAATTTAGCCTGACATACAATTAATTTATTCAACCTATAGTGGAAAACTCGGAAGTACTCAGTATACAGGCAACAACCGCTATCAGCGTATGTATATATACCAGTACTGTAAATGTATGGTCTCAAGTTCCCAATAATAACAATTTAAAACAACTTAATACCAACAAACATACCAGTAAGTCCTTGACAATGACCATGTGAGGATGTGTTGCCGTGACCTCCCTGCTCCTACTGATACCCAGGGTCTGCACTCAGTTATCACAAGAACCAGATAACGAGTCCAGTAAGTAAAATTCCAAGGAAAACCACTGTGCATCACAATTTAAGAAATATGAATAGAGGCCAATAAATAGTGTGGAATAATCATGCAATTATCAAGAAAAATAATGCAGGTGACTGCTCAAAATGGAATGCATGAATATTAACACTAAGGAACAAATGGGTGTGAAACAACTACATGAGAAGTGGACTTAGGACCAGTGGCCCGGTCGTACCCTACTCCAATGACCTCGCAAACTGTGTCCTAAGCCACAATTTCTCCCAACCGACCCAACACACCCGATAAACCGCTGGAACCACACCGTTCCCATCATAAATAAACTAAGATTAACAAGGAATTTAAAGCTCTATGAATAAAATAAGTAGATACAATAGTGGTGTTCAATTGAGTTTTACATACCTCAATCCGCGCTCACAAAAACTCCGAATACCCCCGGTCTGATCCTCCACTAATTTCCCCGACTCGATTTTTACTGTCTTGAAATTCTTGGGATTCATTTGTGAGTGTTTAAGGTCAATTAATGGGTTTATAATGTTATTTAGGCTCATTTCTTCATTTTCCAAAATTTTAAGTTCCAGTGGACAATTAGCGCGCTAATGAGATCAATTAGCGCGCTAATGAGATCAATTAGCGCGCTAATTGATCTTCATCACTGTTCATGTGACGGCCCCTCTTCTAATCTAGGGCACCACCCGGCCTAATCCCGTAATTAAACCCTAATCACGACACATAGGACTCAATTATGAATTAGTCAGCCTTTACTACCTATTTTTCTTTATATTTAACAATTAATTTAATTAGCGGAAGTCTTTACAAATTTAATGCGGAATTCTTAAATATTTTAGTGGAAGTAAATCTTATAATTATAAGTGTGGAAACCAGGAAATAACAATCACCATATATATATATATGCATATAACGACGAACGTATATATAACAAAGTGAAAGCCAAAATTCAGGTAATCTAACGCATCCCAATAACATCCCAAAAAATAAAGACATAAGTAAACATAATACAAAAAGTACCCTACATGTACGGGCAGCTACGCGCTCGGAGCTCAGAGGTAGTCGCCGATCTTCTCCTTGCCCGGCCTGGTGCTGCTCGATGGACCGACACCCACCGTTACAAATTAGACGGTGAGTATAGTGATATTTAAGTGATAACTGGGGAGTTCTAATACTACATTTCCAATTTAACAAGAGGTATTTAAAAGCATAAGTAGCTGAAGAAATGCTGAATAAATAATGCAAGTAAATACCAACGTTAACAGATGCACATAACAGACACAGGCTAAGTCAAGATGATCTACGTCCGATCGGCGCCGGCGGTGAGAACTATCACCTAGCCTTTTCCACTACTGTATGGAGCTGTGCTCAACATATAATAATAATCTCACTTTTTTTTTCCTAATAACCACAAGTGGCGGAGCTGTGCTCTGCGTATATAAATCATTTATACTTGCCGACAACCCCGTGGCCCATGCCACGTGTGCCGCCCAAGTGTAGTGGCGAGTGTCGGAGACCCCGAAAGACCGAAATCCTCGTGAATCCACGCATCTCGTGTGCAATGGACAATAGATAATCCCTACTTTAGATTTCAAGAATATATATCCTACAATGCTATGATTTCAACACAAGTTAGGCTACAAAGCCCTAAAGAAAATAGAACACAAGTCCAACATAACAAATAACCCTATAGCATGCATTTTCTAAATATCCATTAACCATATTTCAAGACAAACATTGAGCATATAAGGAAAACATGGAGTCAATGATATATTAAACAAGGCATCATGCTATATCGATATTCAAAATGAATAGAAACAAGGAAAGCATGATGTGGGAAATTAATTAGCTAGTCTACAAATAGACTGAAAATTTATAAATGACTGGAATGAAATAAAGTAAAGAGTTCCCACAGTTTCACTTACAAGTCAACGTAGTAGTCCTAGCTATCCGGCCTCCCGACACCCTGACACGTACACCCGAACTCCCAAGAATTTCCTTTAGTTCCTGAGGTTCATTTTTATATCATTTTAATTGGTTTAAAGCCACAATAAGTGGATTCATGATATTTAACCAAAATTTATAATTTTATGTCAATCTTTAATTTTGACACATTTTTCGAGTTATATCGGGGTACCAAAAACACTCGAAAAGTCCCCAAAACCATTTTTCTACCTTTTTCTCAATGTCTTATATTTTCTATAATTTTTTCCAATCCTTTTTTTTAAAGAATTTTCCAACTATTTTCCTTATTTTCTAGAAATTAAATTAATATATAAAAAATATATTTTTTATTTTTTATTAATTTAATTTCTTTTATTATTATTATTATTAATTAATTGATAATAATATATTTTTATTTTATTTTATTATATATATATTTAATCGGTAATATATATATATATATATTTTTTAATTTTTTTTTTTTTAGTCGGAGATGCGGTGGTCTCCGCCCGACCCGACCCGTTTCTAGGCGGGCCAGGTTGGGCCAGGCTCGACTCATGGACCGAGCCCGGCCTAGGCCCCCCTGGCCTGGCCCAAATGGGGGGGGGGATGCACACGTGCGGCCCGCACGTGTGCATCTTCTTCCCCAAAATTCCAGAGACGCTTTTGCGTCTCTGGTTTCGATTTCCTTTTTTTTTTATTCTTCTTCTTCTTCTTCCCTCTATCACTGATCCAATAACACCTCAAGAGACCAAAATTTTTTCATCAAAAACCACATAAACAACAATAAATTCTCGGATCAATGTGCATGTGTATAAACCCAAAAAATCCGAAAATACCAACTTCTCACCAACAATTCCCAACAACTTCGACTAGAACTAGTTTGTTTGAGTAATTCATACCATTTAGACTCCAAATCAACCAAATCCATAGTGCATGTCTATAAATTCGAAATTTGTGTTTGAAATTCAATAAATAAAAAAAAATCCATAAGAAATTGGGTAAAAGAAATGGTGGGTGAGATTACCTTATTTTGGATCTCTGAATCTTTCCACTCTTAGCTCAAATTTCTCTCCAAACTTCTCGAAAATCTCCCCTCTCTTTCGTTCTATGTGATTTGCATGTAAATGGTGCAAAATTTTTTCATCAAGTTGTATATATAGGTGTTGATAGGATCTAGTGTGTATTGTGTATCTCGAGGTAAATCCAGTAGTCACCAACTAGGTAGTCCAACTTCTCATGTGATACAAATTGAGTGACTCTTATCATGGGAGTGTGTGGTAGCACAGATCTCGAGGTCTGTCTTAAGGTTAGTTTAATTCACAAACAACTATAGGATATTAAAATGTGATTTCTTAATTAAATAAACTATAGGTTAAATCGATTAATGTACATTAATCTCATATGGACCATAATTAATCGATC
The DNA here is from genome assembly GCA_039657345.1 of Stephania japonica. Lineage (NCBI taxonomy): Eukaryota > Viridiplantae > Streptophyta > Magnoliopsida > Ranunculales > Menispermaceae > Stephania > Stephania japonica. The sequence goes on along the minus strand of CM077559.1, from coordinate 5,677,243 downwards.
ACACAAATTTATAAAATTTATCTAAGTGGTCACACCGACTCTCAACTACCCGGCACTCGGTGTCCCGACTCGCACGCAACTCGAGGCGCTTTCCCCGTGCGTCGAACGTCGTATTTTCCAACTAAATTAAATAACTTAATTTATGTTACGGTAGATTTGAAATAAATTGTTATTTCCTAGCCCAGTCTCGCTACCCCGGTAATTCCACTAGGTACTCGTACTTGCACGCACTCAAGGCGTGTCCCATTCGCGTCAACTCGCCGTTTATGGTTTGCAAAAATTGACTTAATTAGTCTACACACATACACAACACTAGGCATACACCAGTACAAATATAATATTTACCTCGGTCACGTGTCTCGGTAAGTGTGCGCATCTCATGCGGGCCCCACGTCACGGGTCGGTGATCCTAATTAAGCAAGTTAATCAAGATTAGAAAATTGGGCCGTGACAGTTCATCATCGTCTTCAATCAGCGTGATTAGCCCGCTAATGTCTCACATTAGCGCGCTAATTGCTCGCTGTTCAGAAAATTTCCAATTTAAAATTTTGAACTCCAAACCACTCACAAACCCATAAATTAAATTCTCATATTTCCATAACACATCAATATCCTTAATTACACCATTTAAACATGAATTTCCATAATCAAACACCAAAATACACAATTTGCAAAAATTTCCATTTTCAAACCCATTTGCAAAACTATTCCAAATTCTCTCAAATTTGCATCTAATACACAACCAATGTTATACCAACCTCATGAACACTAAATCTCAGTAAAATACAGGATTTAATTATTCAAAATCTGAATTTCCTCAAATTTCATACCCACACGGCCACACCAACATTTCACAAACAACCCAAGTTTTATGAATCCATACCTTGGGATCTTGTTGTTATTGTTGTTGGACGCCTCAATCATTCTTCGAACTCCAGCAATTCTTCTCCTTCCTCTTCCCTCTCACCGATTCTCTCCTCTTCTCTCTCAATTTTTCTTCTTCTTCATTTGTTTGATCGGTCAACATATATATATATATAGTTGATATTGATCTACTGTGCACACTCATCTCGAGGCAAATCCTGTGATTACTATTTATCCTGTATCACTGAAATTCTTGACACCTTATCTTGACACTGGTTACCTCAAACCATCTTGTTGCGCATCTCGAGAACAATCCAAAGGGTGTTGTTTATTCCAGCCACAACTATAGAACTTTACATTGACATCAATTGATTTAGCTTGTAATAATTATCAAATCCATTCAATAAATTCTCAAAATTTATAAATAGTGTCATACTAGTCTCCCGACCCCTCGGCACCCAGTGCCCCGCGTCCGGCACGCACCCCGAGGCGGTCCTACACTTAGTGTACCTATCGATTTTTAGCCTAAATTTATATTTAAATCTCATTTAATTGTAGTCCTTAACCTTAGTCACACTTAATTAATTTACATTTAACTAAACCCCAACGCCCGGCCTTATAACTACCATACCCTTGCGTTGGCCTGTCTCACGAACCAAACCCCGGCTCTCAATCTCGCCTGGTCAAGTATTTACAAACACACACCCGTGATGATTAATACCGCAATAATAAAATAATATCAATACATCACAAAACTCATAATAACACCAACACACATAAAACACCCAGATGCGGGTCCTGCTCAGCCTACCCACGGCTTCCACGTGTCGTCCCAGCTGGCGTCCTACTCGGAAAATGATTAAATAACGGCGTTATAAAATAACGGGCCGTTACATGAACAACAAAACTTTCCAACAAAGAGAAGAACTAAAACTTCCCAATAAGGAGAAGACCTAAAAACTTCTCAACAAGGAGAAGACAAATTAAAAACTTCCAACTAGGAAAGAAATCTAACTATAAAGTAAAAATTAAAGATAAATCAATCCAGCGAGCCGCACAAATCCACGCAACACCATTGATGAAGATGCACTACAACAAGAATGGACCAATCGCTTCAAATTTGATTAGATCTATTATTTATTGAATAAATAAAAAGCAAAAGGGATTTGATTGGAACCACCGCCGATCGTTGAGAGGATCAGAGGTGGTTCAAAAACAAAAATCACAAAAACGAATCAAAAAAGAATTTTAGGGTTTTAAAAGTTTAAAATGCTATAACTGTTGTTTTATTCTTTTTTCCTCTACTATTAATTTTTATCTATATAGAAAAGAATTTGTCAAAAAAAATGTATTAAAAGAAATGCTTCATACTAATTAACTAAGAAATAAACGTTATCCTACCCAAAAAAAAAAGAAAGAAATAAACGTTACATGACTAATTAACAAACCAAAAAACGTTTCATGATAAATTAGTTAAACTATTAGAAAATTCAAACTTATTCCAACTAATTAATTAATCAATTTTAAAAATTCAAACTTATCACACATTATTTAGAAAAATTATATATATTTTAAATTTAAGTTCTAAATCATTGACTTTTCAAATTCCATGCATTTAGATTTTAATTAAAAATTTTACTTTCATCTTAATATATACGTGATACATTCTCCCAATAATTTTCCACCACATAGTCGACTTCAAATAATTCAGTTTCATTACACCCAACTAAGGTAGTCAAACACCCAACTCGATGGGTGACCACCGAGACTATACAAGTGATATCGGTGGCCTTGTGCTGAAACATGCATGTGTATATGTCTCGGTCCACACCAACTGACACAACAATCTATGTTTCAGACCTGTGTGTCTGAGACCATATGTTCGGTCATTTCCCACCGAGACTTGTGTGTCCGAGACCATATGTTCGGTCATTTCCCACCGAGACCTGTGTGTCCAAGACCATACTTAAGGCATCCCACTTATTACTCTGGGCACCTCAGGGCAAATGTGTCACTTTTTCTTAGAATCAACATAAATAAATAAAAAAGTTGGGGTGGCCTGAGAGGATACTGAGGTGCACATAGCACAATTTTGATTTAGAGGGGCTATCATAGTTTTTTTTTGGTAGATCGGGGGCTATCATATTCATTGATGAATACATCGAATACAAACGTGTAATTTAGTTGTAGGTCTATATATTGAAATTCATCATCAATATCCATGAGACAAGCATGCAAGGTTTTATTTTATTTTATTCTTTAACTTTATCTTCTGTTTGTTGATCTCTCATTTGCTATTAGAAAATCACTTGATTTTTTATATGAGCTCTCTAATGTAGAATTCTCTGTCATTGTTATCAATAGTATTGTGGTGCGACAATAATGATTCTATTATTATTTCAGACAAAAAGGTTTTAATTTTGTTAGATTATTTATATTCTTCTCATCATATCTTTAAGTCCATCCAAGATTACAGTGAGTACTTTATTTATTTACTCATTTTTTTCATCAATTTTTTTTGAACAAAGTTGTATATTGATTTATTTTTATCTAATATTGCCTCTTCCATTGCGGGACAACGACTAGTTACATAGAAAGAAATTTTTTTCTAAATCCAATCCAAATTAGATAGTGAAAAAGAAAATATGTAACTCGGAAAAAATTATTAAACTAAAAGAAGTGAAAAAAAAAATTAGTATGTAATTTATATGGGCTCGAAGCCAAAGAAAAATATATATCATCAAATTTTCTTAATGAAAGAAACTATAAAACTCAAAAATTAATTTCTTCCCGATTTTAAAATTATAGTGGGATGTAACACAATAACTTTTAAAAAATTCACGAAAAAAGAATTTAGCCAAGCAATTGACTACCTTGTTAGATATCCTACGAACATGAACTAAATTAAAACTACAAATTAAGCAGATACAAAAATGCTTACATCCCCTCAAAATTGGAAAACTTTGAGGATGCATATTATTCTTCGTATTTTGAATCACAATTAGTGAGTTTGGTTCATCAATGCATTGTTGTCTCACCCAAGAATGTAACATATATGTTATAGTGGGTGTTAGTACGGGAATATCTTGGTTGTGCCACGTATTATATATATATATATATAGATTCAAATGTGTATATAAGTTGCTTTCTATAAACAAATCAAAATCAAAATTTAATTGATTCTCGTTATTAGAGTTTTGTTAAGTGATTGAGATTAAATTTTGCTTGGCCAATTAACGGGCCTTGTGTTTTAAGCCTTGGAGTGTGAATATAATTTGTTATGCTATGAGATATGATAGGATTTTAAGTCTTGTGAAATCAAGGTAGGTGGTCTTTCTTTTTGTTGCGACTACAAAATCGTGCAAGTGATAAGCATAAAGATTGTAGCATAAAGATTGTTCGAACCCATGATCTCTTACTTCCAAAGCCCGTACCAAACCATAGGGCCACCCAATTGGTTAGTTTTCTTTACAAACTTTTGAAGTTGGCTTTCATATTCCAAGTAAATAATTCATGCTAGATGCAAGTAATGCATCATCTAATAGACTCCTTTGTTGTTTGTCCCTGACTGTGACAAGGTTGCCTCCAATCCTTCTGCTTGTTGGTCCTTGCAATTTCACAATCTAAAGGATTTGAATGCAGAAACATGGCTTTCTACTGATTGTCTTTTTGCCATTTGTGAACTGTTAAAGAGTACTCCTAAAATTGAAGCTTTTGTCTTACGCAGAATTGAGGTAAGATCTATTTAAGGGATTTTAACTTTAGTTTTTTTAATATTCCATTATCATGTGTTAAACATTGGCTTTTAAATTTAGCTTGGCCAGTGACCACAATTGCATGTCTGATATGAACTTTCTTATATTATTTTTTAGAATCAATGGTTTGGCGAACCACTAAATTGGGATGAGGTACTTGTTCAACTTTTCTTCTATATTTCTGCTTCCTTTACCATTTTTTTTATCAAATCAATAATCTGAAAGGACATTAAAGTTTCATTATTAAGCTATCAATTCATTGTTTCTAGGACATTTCCAGCTTATCATGAATCATTATCAGCTGGTATGTCTTTTTTTTATGGTTTTATTTGAGGTACATTCTAAACTAGCAAATTTTGTCATGGTAATACTGAGGTAACTGAATGATGAAACTGCTACTTGAATTCTATGAACTTTGGTGAAGTTGAAGTTGTCCAATACTGTGAACTTTGTTGTTGTATCAAACTATCAAAGTAATAATAGACTCTAACACTATAAATTATAAACTCCTGGAAAAAAAAAAGATGAGGGTTGGGATGCAAAAATTGGTGCGTGCACCTTCTCTTTAGCATCAGTTCTGACAAGTTAAGCCATGGCCCAAAATGCTGTCTAGACAAACAAAGAAAGTATCAGAACATAGCAGCTTTTATTTGTTGCGGCAGGCAAGAAACAGAAGGTATCCGTTCTGGCAGACGGGGATGAGTTGTATGAGTTGGAAGGTTCCGAGTCTGCTATAAAGGGAAGTCGAAAAATTTATCACAGCGACAATTTCCGGTAAGCGTATAGACGTTGTCGAAAATGTTCTAAAGATTTTTTTTTTTTTTTTACCTTTACATTGTTCAAGTATGATACTTATATCGATTGTGTTTAGGGTGTTGGACAAGGCAGCAACACTAACAGAGAAAGAAATGACTGATCCATCAAAGCAGAACACATGGAAGCTACACCAAGCTGCTTTCTTTCACCTGGACTGGACTGCTACACCTCCATCCCAAGGTATCAATATCAAAAGGTATCAAAATGGCGACTCTCCCTCCCTCCCTCCCTCCCTCCCTCCCTCCATCCATCCATCCACCTCCAATTACTTCTTCTTAACCCACCCCACCCTCTTCACTTTTTTACTCTAGTTTTTATTGTTCTTCTCATCATTCTTTATAGGCTTTAAGAGAACTAATTTACACAGAGAAAGAGAAAGAGAAATAGACAGAGAGAGAGAGAAGCAGAGCATTTCATCACCAAAAATAATTCTACCTCTGCTCTTCTTGATCACAGGTACCCATCTTTTCTTTTCTTGTTTTTGATCAGTTAATGAAGCCAATTGTAACAGCTGCCCTGTTTTTTGTTTTTCAAGGATTGAATGGAATCTTGATGTTTATATACACATTAGCTTAAGATAGTTGAGAGGAGGGATGGGGCTAATTAATTACTAGTTTAAAATAAAGTCTGCTACCCATTAGGGAGACCAAGAGTGATTAAATATTGAATAGAAACCATCTCTCTCTATCCTTTGTTTATAAATGTTGCAGTAGTGATTGATTTCAAGCAAAAGTTGCCAGTGCAACTAAGTAATCTCAACAACCGAAACCAATCCCTCAAAGATGCAGGATCTTGAGTATCTCACTCAACTCGGGTTTCTAATGGTTGATCCATCAATACATTTGCCAGAGTCCCCCTTCCTTGTTGTTCCAAATCGTATTTAGCTCTTATTTCATTCTGATCTTGCTTGTGGAGGATTTAATCTGTAGTCGTCTTGTAGGTTATCGAGTGATTGATATGCATAAAGGCTCCGATAAAAAAAAACTGATATGTGTAAATGACATGTTTTCAAACTTAGAATCAGATTGAAGAGGAAATCAGTAGTCATTGCTTATTTAGCATTTAATCAGTAGTCATTGATGGAGAGGATGTTACCCCCAATAAAGCCAAGAAAGTACTGGTTTCCCTAACTCTTAAATTTCCTCATTTTACTTCATTTAGAGATTGTCTCATTTTGCCCTACGCAGAGATCTCTCATTAATTTCCCTTTTTAGCAATGGCACTGATCTATAGCACTACTAATGATTCAATCTAAGTTAGAAAAATGGATTGCATACTACCTTATCAAAAGACATGGTACAACTTGAACGTTGATTATCCTATATGAAATGACATCTCTCTTGTAAGAATCTTTATGATTGGTAATGTCGTATTCAGCTTGGTTGATTTTTTTCTCATACTCACAACATCGCTTGGTTGGATAGGACTGTATGGGGCAATTACGGGGATAAGCGAGAACAAGAGAAGAGAAGAAAAGAATGTGTCTTGCTGACACCCTACCTGCACCTCGTTCGATTGTTAATGAGTTTTAGCTATAAGTTGAATTGCTAATGAGTTTGCATTTATATGCTGTAAGAGAGAAACCTAAACTCATTGTACATTGTCAACATTGGTGAAGGACATGTAAAGGCTCAGATTAATTATATGTAATTTGCTATATGTTGCAGGAAACAATGTTTATTTTTTTTAAAAAAAATGTTTGGAAACCCTTTCGTGACGGTTTAAAACCGTCATGAAAGGTTTTTTTTTATTTTGGGTTTACATAAGATGACGGTTTTTAACCGTCACGAAAGGTTTAGATAAGATGACGGTTTTTAACCGTCACGAAAGGCCTTGAGCTTTTTATAACAGTGGATAACATGACGGACTTTGTAACGGTTTTAAACCGTTATTAAAGCCTTTCGTGACGGTTTAAAACCGTCACGAAAGGTCATTTTGCTGTAGTGTTCTTTCTTAAAGATGCATGTAATTAATGACTTCTGATTTTCAAACCAGTTCATCTCTAATATCCGCCACCAACAAATCTAGTGGTATTGTTTTCATGATTCTAATAAGTTGAATAAGCTTCACTGCTTTTGCTACGTTTGTTTTGATAACCACCTTGTGGTATTCTTTCAAATCTGCAAGTTTCAACTTGTATTCGATACCACAGAGCTCCAGTGTAATGGATGAACAAACATTCAACCTTAATTATAAGGCAGTTAGGAAATCCTCATCTTCTCGTTTATGCATGGCAGTATTGCTGTATTGGTATTGTAAACTAAACAGAAACTATATATATATTATAGATAAGAGGATCAAGTAGTTGTAAATCATGTTTCACTTTTTGTGAGTAAGAGAATAAAACATACTAATGCATAACAAACGAACGTACTATATATAGCTTTTTATGGATTGATTTGTTGGCTTAGCTTTTAGGCAAACATTAGAAGTAAATTTAATTTCATCAGTCGTGCATGTTTTGTTTTGTAAAAGGCCTAATGATCATAAATAACCAAAACTTTACAAGTCGTATCAATTAAGTATATAATAACCATTGGAATTTAACAATTATACGCTAAACTTTTCGATTTAGTATCAGTTCCATCTTCAACTAATTTGGTCCCATTTCCCCCGGTAAGGACGGGTTCACAATGGAATTTCTGAAACAACACTGGGGACTTGTAAAGAAGGAGCTGTTGAATGTTTTTAAGGATTTTCATCGCTCCGGCTCCATTAATTTGGTTACCAATGAGACACTTATATGCCTAATCCCAAAGAAGCATCAAGCAAGAAGGATGAAAGAATTTCGGCCTATAAGCCTGGTCACATGTTTATACAAGTTGATCTCCAAAGTTCTCACAGGTCGCCTACGCAATGTAATGGACAACACGGTAGCTAAGGAGTAGGGCGCTTTTGTTCAGGGGCGTCAGCTCATTGATTTGGTGCTAATCGCTAATGAGGTGGTAGAAGAAACCAAGAAAAAACGCGGTCAGGGTTTTGTGTTAAAACTTAACTTCGAGAAAGCCTATGACCATGTGGAGTGGGATTTTCTAGATTATGTACTCGACATGAAAGGCTTCGGAGCTATTTGGCGAAATTGGATCAGTGGCTGCCTTGGTTCGGTCTCTTTTTCGGTGATCATTAACGGTCGGAATCGGGAGAAATTTTATGCCTCACGGGGGCTAAGGCAAGGAGACCCACTCTCCCCTTTTCTTTTTATTCTTGTAGCGGATGTCTTGGGTCGTATGATCGACAAAGCCAAATCCACGAACCATATTGCCGGTCTGACAGTGGGAAGTGATCAACTAAGCATATCTCATCTTCAGTTTGCAGATGACTCACTCATTATGGTACGGAAGGACACTCATTCTCTTACTAACATTTTCAATATTGTGGAAGGTTTTTGTCTTATTTCAGGTCTGAGGCTAAATCGAAGCAAGTGCACAATAGTAGGTATTAATATGGAGGACAGCGAAGTGACTGGGCTTGCAACAAATCTTGGGCTCACGGTTGGATCATGGCCCATTACGTATCTTGGCCTGCCGCTGGGTGGGGAGCCACGCTTGAAAAGGTTTTGGGAACCCGTGATATATAAGATCTCGTCAAGGCTCGCCGGTTGGAAAAGAGCACACTTGTCTAAAGGAGGTAGACTAACTCTTATTCAATCTGTTTTGGATGCAACACCGACACACTTTTTATCTATTTTCAGGGTTCCTCAAATTGTTGCGGACCGAATGGAACAGTTAATGCGGAGCTTTTTATGGGAACGATTTGATGGCCAAGGGTGTAACTATCTAGTGGATTGGGCGGAAGTGATAAAGCCAAAATCTCACGGGGGGCTTAGCATCGCTAACATCTCAAATAGAAACAATGCCTTACTTTTGAAATGGCTATGGCGATTCCCACGGGAGCAGGACGCACTATGGGCCGTTGTCATTCGCAGCAAGTACGGCTTAGCCCGTAACACATGGGACCCGGGAATCGCATTGGGGGAGACGTATCGGAGTCCATGGAGGGCAATATCTCCAAGATCAGTTCTATGCTATGATGAAATACACGGTGAGATCGGGCCGTCAAACTCGTCTTTGGCACGATGTGTGGCTAGGCACTCGACCCCTCTCCTTGGAGTTTCCCTTAGCTTTTTATGTATCAAGAGATAGGTAAGCCTTTGTAGTCGATGTTATTGCCGAGCAAGATGGTCATAGGCGGTGGGCCCTGAACATGCGCTCGAGGGTTGATTTGGATACCGCCACACATATTTTGGCTCTTACAGGGGCTCTTCCACCTCTGGGTCCGGCCTCTTCTACTCCAGACTCTCGCATTTGGAAACCCGATCCATCCGGCTCCTTCTCGGTTAAATGCACTTTTGCCTCCCTTTGTGACCCCGGTCAAGCAAGCCTAATTAGGTACTTCAAGTCGGTATGGAAACAATCTTCTCCTCCTAAAGTTAAATTTCTGATCTGGCTTCTCTTAAAGGACAGGATCAATGTTGCGGATATGATTCAGAGGCGTCGACCACACATTTCGTTATCCCCGCACTGGTGTATGATGTGTTATCATAGCGGGGAAGATGTTGGTCATCTCTTTTTGCATTGCCCAATCGCTGTCGACTTATGGAATCGCCTGGTAAAAGATCTTGGATGGACATGGACCCCCCCAGTTTCGTGTTTGGATATTTTTGACGACTCTCTTTGGGAAGGGCAACGCCCTATGAAGAGGACAGCTTGGGCTTGCGGTGCCCAGGCCATTGTGTGGGAAATTTGGAACGAAAGAAATGCAAGAATCTTTACGGAGAGTCAATTAGCGCAAGGTGAACTATGGGAGAAAATCAAACATCAATGGATTCTTTGGCTATCAACAAACTCCCTGTTCAAAGCTTGGAGTTATGGCGATTTATGCAGGAATTGGCATTTTATCCTGGATTTCATTGGGTAAGCGCAATCTGGTTTTTGTGTTGATGCCTGTTGGGGTGGTTGCATCTCTATCTATTTTTGGAAGTCTCTCCAGTGTAAAGCGTTTGGTGGAATGGCTTAATTTTGTTTGCTTGATCTCTGCATTTGGACAGTTGGGCCAATTTTTTGGTATCGGGTGTACATACATATAATGTATAGATAAGTACCCCAATTTTTTGTACAATTATAGCTTAAAGAGTAATACAACTTCCTTTTATCCAAAAAAAAACTAATTTGGTCCCATTATTCTTTCATAATATGTGCACACACATCATTTTCTTAAACTTTCTTGTAACACCCTTTAAGAGTTTATTCATATATATGCATTAGAGTTCAATATTCATGTGTATAATACATATATAGTTGTGTCAATTACATACAAAAACCTAGGTGATTAAACAGTTCTTTCTGTCATATTAAACAACTATAGGTAACCTTCTAATAAGTTTTATATGCATATATTTTCTTTTTTTTTGTTTGGAGGATCATTTTCATATTTAATATTTATATACACATAATTTTCAACTTATTATGGGTGGTCAATGAATAACTAAGTTTGAATTCGAGTATTAATGTATTATTGATTTATAAATTATTATTTTTGTAAGTTTTCATAGACTTAATTTAAACATGCACGGGGCTTAAAAAGTTTTGATGCAAATTAATCAATATACATGATCATTGATTGTAAAAAGAAAAGTTAGAGAAGACTAAGATCGCAAGGAAAAAGTGACTTAGATTAATTGAGGATAAAATTGATACTTAATTTTTAAAGATTATGATATAATTGATACAACTTATATGGTTATGGACATTTTTTTATCATTAGTTTTTTTGTAAAACACACATGGCTCACAACAACAACAACAAATTAAGCCAACATAACATAATGCATATTATAATCTTCAATATACAATTTTTCGATTAAAGAAAAAGAATAAAAAGAAAAACTATATAACTGTATTCAAAGCCTCTAAGGTGAAATGATAAAAACATCACTTGCCAAAAAGGCAAGACATCGAAAAATCGTGGTTCGATTTCCTTCCCTTGAAAAAAAAAAAAAAAAAAAAAAAAAAAAAAAAAAAAAAAAAAAAATGTAATCAAATAGTGTCTCATTGCAATGATTATATCTTAAAACTTATTAGTCGTGTAAGTGATGGATTTCATGGAATTTGATAGTTTTGGAAGGACTTGATCCAAAATCAATTTAAAACTCATTGGTATGGGTGATTTGGTTTATTAAATAAATCTATTAAACCCTAAAAATTAAATACACGGTATACACCTAAACTTTTTAGAATTTCACCAAAATCAATCAAAATCCTAATTGAATACCCCTGTACTTTATTTCAAAAAAAAAACCTTGGGTTTTGTGAAACTCCATTAAAATGTTCAGAAATCTAAGTTAAATATAATTGAATTTCAAAACTTCTCAAAACTCTTTTAAAATCCTTTCAAATCTCCAATTTTTTTTTCTTGATAAAATCAAATCCCCAAATACACCTATGTAATAATTTGTAAAACTCCATTAAAATGTAATGAAATCCAAGTTAAATATAATTGAATTTCAAAACTTCTCAAAACTCTTTTAAATTCCTTTTAAATCCTCAATTTTTTTTTGTTGATAAGATCAAATCCCCAAATACACCTATGTACTAATTAAAAACCCTTTTAAGGCTAGGCAATGAAAATTAACTTCTAACCTTTAAAAACATATTTTTTATGATTGGATATCTCCCGAGGTCTTGCCTTTTTGGCAAGTGATGTCTTTATCATCTCACATGATAGGCTTTGACTTTATTAAACAATAATTATAATGCAAATAATTTCCACGACCTAAAAAATAAATAAATAATGCAAATAATTTAACATATTTCCCTAAACATATATAGTTCAAGATCATCAATGGAAGCAAAAGGAAGATTCGATCAACGATTCGAGGTATGGAACCTTTTGATAGTTGACCTAATTTATAGTGGTTAACTCACACAATAGACGTTGAGTCATCTTCGTTCAAACATACACTCCCTCCATTTTTTTTTATAAGTTTTTTAAGTCAATTGTTCTTGTTCAATAATGTAAGTTGTTTTTATTATTTTATCCTAAGCTTACCTATTTTATCCTTAATACACAAGCCGACTTCTAATTAATTATGGGAGAAACTAAGCAAATCTCTTTCTCTCTCTTTCTCTCAAATCTTTCTCGAATTAAAAAAATATATATCTCTCTCTCTCTCTCGAGCTAACCAAAAAAATATTAATGTGGGGTATTTTAGTAAGATTGATATATATTTTTGAATTTCTTAGTCGGTGTGCTAACACCTTAAACGACTTATAAAAAAACAGGGGGAGTATTTTACAATCATTGAAAAACAAGGGGCATTTATCACAATACACGAGTCATAAATGCACAATACATGCATTTTAAGGGGTTCCATAAATATATATTTGGGCTCAATTGTAGAATTACCCTTTAATAATTTTATTCCCTTAATCCAATGTATTTTTTGTGACGTAAATTCAATGTATTATATATATATAACAGTAATAGTAATAACTAAGAGAATCCTCAAATTTTTCACCAAAAAAAAGAGAATCCTCAAGCGGCTCGGCTATGTGCAAACCACTTTTTACTAAGGGCAAACTACTTTTTATTTTTTGTTTTTTACTTCACTTCTAAAAATGTCATTCTTCCTTCTCACGTTGTGCACCCACACAGATGCCACCTTTAACTCAGATAATCCCCTCCGACCATCGGCGACGTGAACTTGAGATTTCGGATCCTACTGGCAATATCATCGTAAGAGTCGATTTCTTCATATTTCTTGCTAGAAATCATGTTTCTCCACTGTTTTGAATGCATTTTATAGGGTTTGAATAAATTTTTTTTGTCTTGCTAGGGCATTGTTTGTTTGCGTTGTTTGGTGGCTATTTACTATAAAAATGGAGGATGGACGTGTAGGAGATACAAATGTGTAAGATGGAGAGGCATTTCACGAGTTTTCATTCAATTTTTATATTTTTTCGTGTTCAAACCAAGGATTCTGCCTCTAGTTCAGCCTCGTAGGGCCGAACAAATGGCTTTTGCTCAATTTGTCGAGGCCGATTGAAACATGCATGTTCAGTCATAGGTGACCGTACAAACATTTGTTCAAACCAAGTTCGTAACACTACAATGTGGTTCGGTCATCAAAGACCGATTAACATGCATTGTTCGGTCACTTTCAACCTAACAGTGCACTGTCAATCGATCATGTGTCACTAATCGAGCACCGACCATCAACAACGCACAAATTAGCCAGCATATTAGATCAAAAACAATTACAAACACGTAAACAACTATCAAAATTGTTAAAAAATAGTAAAAAAAATTTGATAAAACATCCATATTAATGGAAACAATCGTAAATTGACTAAGTTTAGTCGTTGATTGCATGACGACCGCCTAGAAGCAAGACGAAGCAAGACTTAGGGTAAGAGCGATGATAAACAGAGGTGACGCGAAGATTGACCGAGTTGATGCAAAGATGAACCACAACTATGGGGTGAATGCGAAGATCGACCTAAGGCTCGAATATTTTCTCCTTCTTCGCATTGTTGGGAATAGGGGTGCATAAGGGCAAGAACGTTTTGGAAAAAAAAAAAAAAAAAAAAAAGTGGTTTGCTGTTAGTAAAATGTGGTTAGTAAAAAATACTATAGTAGTAAATATTACTAATAATCAAGAGAATCCTCAATACAAAAAAATAAGAGAATCCTCAATTCAAAAAAATAAGAGCAAGAGCGCTACTTTACTTTGGGCGAGCCTTCTCCAAGGACCCAAGCTTGGGACTCGAGGAGGCAAAACTAAACTCATTAGAAAACGAGGGATGTAAGTTTAATATGTAACATTCTCCAAGGTCCCAATTCGGAAAACGTGAATGGGCATGAATCGTATAAAATCGCGTCTTCGTCTTCGCCATGTTCAACTCCTTCGCGAACTGATCAAGCGATTCCAACGACGATTCGACGAACGATTCCATCATCTCCTCCTCTCCAATCTCAGGTCAGCTTCAATTCCTTCTCATCCAATTCGCTCCTCAACTAATTCCCTAGCATTTCTTCTGTGGATTGGCTAGGGTTTCTGTTTCGAACGCTAGATCGATCGATCTACAATTCGCGCGGAATTGTGAACAGATTTACAGATTTTCACTGGTTTTTACCTCTCATTTAGATTTGCAAGTTCTACTTTTTGCATAACTGTTGTTCAAAAGTACACCAGCAGATATTCATAATTTTGGATACGAACAATTTGTATGCACCCATTTAGATTTTGATTTTGATTTTGAGTTTTTTTTTTTTTTTTTGTTGGTTGAGACTTGGAGAGTTTGAACTTTGAAATTTGAATAAGAAGGGAAGAAGTTCTTGTTTTTATGATATAATACCTGAACTTTTATTACTAAATATTTGATTCCTCAACTTTCATAAAGATGTCTTGGTCCTTTCATTATTTAAGGTGTTAAATCCTGCTTACATGGCTAATAGAAGGGCCACGGGCAACTGAAAAGAGTAAAATGATTTATATTACTGAATTAGATGACTCACTTCAACCAAATAAAAAAAACTCATTTTCTCCAAAAGCATACATAACTCATAGTTCAGAGAGACCAAAAACATAAAAAAACTCAAATTTTAAGGACCAATAAAGTGTTTACCTTATTGATACTTACAAGCTTGTCAAAATTTAAATGTTCGTCTTCAATTAGATTGCATATTATTTATGGTTTTTTTTTCCTTTCCCTATTAGGGTTGAAGATACGAGGAGTCTCGGGGTGGGAGGAAGTTGCATGTCATCCCAATCACATTTTTACTTAATTTCTACTGGTGACGTTACTTCTTAATTTGAAGGGGAAGCACCGCATGGCTTTGGAACCTAATCAGTCTGCACCGAAGAAACAACACAAAATAAAAATTAGTCCAAAATTTTATCAATCCTCATAAAGGAAGAATCTTTAACAACTAGTTTTCAATCTCAAATTAGTTGGGTTCAGCTACGTGGATCAAACTCTTTTATTCTGCTCGATTTGGTGTAATCTAAATAATGTTTCATAGTATTGAAGATGTGTGGACCGAAAGTTAATCTTACATAGATTAAATATAACTTCGAAATGAGGTGTATAAGTGATTAACTCTTCATAACTAGAACCGAGGCCTTTTGAGATAAAACTGTAACGACTTGAAAATTTATGGTTTTTTTGTGTAATGACGTGTACTATTGAGTGATACTCGTGTCTGTTTGACAAGGCGGTGATGTCGATAAACGAGTAGTGATCACCTCGCGAAAATGTGTCGAATGGAGTTCGACGGTATCCTAGGGGAAATAAATTTAATAAAACATTGATAAAATAATAAACTAATGGTCGCCGAGTGATACACGGGATTATAGGCGACACACGTGGGTTGTACGGTAGTGTGCACGCCCGAGTATGCTCGTTGGTGTGCATGACAAAATTGTAGACAAAAGACCAAGAAGGGTTTTAGGCTTATTAAGAAAGATGATAAGATTGAGGGGCATTTTAGTAATTTGGCTACCATTTTCATTTAACCCCAAAACCACCACCACCACACAATTTATCAAGAGGAAGAGAGGGAAAGAGAGTCCGATGAGAGAGAGGGAGTCCGGGAGAGAGGAAGAGACAGTCATCAGAGACGGGGAGATCGAGAGCTAGAGGTACGGCAGCGACTTTAAGGCAGAGGTGAGTTTGTGTTGTTGGTGTTGTTGTTGATGATGAATGTGGCTGTCGGCGATGGTGGTGACGGGGGAGCGGACGAACTGCTCTTGCAGTTTATCCGAGGAGGGAGATGACATGGTCGTCATCTCCCCTCCCTCCCATCTTAGATTAGCAAGCAAAAAAAAAAAAAAAACAAGGTGTTGCGCAGCATTGTTCATTGAAATTTCCAGCGAACAATGGCTGAGAAGATGACCCAAACGGGTCGGGTTAAGGTGACCCGACCCGGATGGGTCAAACCGGGTCATGGCCTGACTCGGTTGGGACTGGTCAGACCCGGCCCGTTCGAGTCGGGCCAGACCTGACCCGGGACCCACCCCTATTATTATATTAATAAGTAATTATTTATTTCAATTAAATATATTTAAAAGGATTTTAATTGAAATAAAATTCTAGAAAATAGGAAAAACTCATGAAAAATTCTGAAAAATTATAGAAAATTATATTTTCATCAAATAAAGAGAAATTTGGGAATTTCCATGAAAAGTGAAGTATTCGGGGTTCTTATGATGCATTATGTTGGAGTTTTTGCCTTGAAAAACGTGAAATTGGCAAAAATAGCCAAAAAATTTAGAAAAAAAATTTATTATTAAGGAAAATATGGGAAATGGATTTAAAAATCCAAAATTTTCCAAAAAGGCCATAACATGATGTAAATAGATAAAAAATAATGACCAGGTGTCTAGTAGATTGGTGATAAGCATGCAGAGTCGTTTGGTGGCGTGTGAGAACCGCGAGCGTGGAGTTACGTGCGGTATTAGTGAGTAAAACTAACCAAAGTATTTACATTATTTCAATTGTGCATTTATTTGAACTATTATGTTTGTTGAGTAGTATTCTCTTGTGAATTATATGAATTGTTGAATTCCCTTTGTTATATCCATCCTTGGTAATTTATCGGCTTAGTTTTGATTGGATTCCTTAATGAGTGGTATATTTGGGTCTAAGTGGACAACATGGTACTCACGGTCTATGTCGTGAGTACACGGACTCTGGACGTGGTTAAACCCACAGTTTGGGATTGCGGTGGCCGTATGTTGAACTGTGTGTGACGCTACGGTGGTCGTATGCGAACTAAATGTGACCTGGAGCTAAATGCCTTATTCTATATTGCCTTGGGTTTGTGTAGGTCCAGATTCTGTCTTGGAAGTCAGGTTGTAAACTAAATGCGACAACCTGGTGGACTTGAGACACTTAGATTCCTTTTCTTTTGGTTTTGTGTTCTTGACACTCATTTATCGTTGTTATCTCCGTGATTTCACTTATCATGCTGTCTTTTATATTCTTCGTGATATCCATGCATGATACTAATTTAGCCATTTACTTGACATTTGAAATATTGTTTAGACTCTATTGGTATTTTACTCTCTACATCACTGTACTCACCGTCTAGTTTGTGACGGTGGGAAGACCGGGGAACAGACTAAGGCAAGAGACTAGCGCTAGGCGATTGAAGGCGAGAACCACGAGGCATTCTCCTTGCGCATATTGAGTATGTTTTGTATTAAGTATCTATATCGTTTCGTTGAACATGAGATTATGGGTTATGAGAGATCTTGGGCATGTAGGACAGTATTGATACTCACTTTTGATTCATATGGTGGATATGATTACGGGGTTTTCACACCCTAGGATTGTCTTAACCGGTGTGTCTTGAAGTTATTGATTTGTTTAGAGTTTAAGTGTTTCCGCTGTATCTGATAATAAACTCACTAATTGATTAACTTAACTTGTAAATACGTAATAAATGGTAAATGGTAAGGCTGACTAGACTTACGTGACTCAGCGAGATTGGCTCGGGGGTTCGCGTAGGTCTAGGTTGGGCGGTGCCCAATTCTAGGATTATGGAATTTGGGGTCGTCACAAAAACCTCACACTTAAAAATGAAAGCTGGTTAAGTCGAGGACAGTATCGGTGCTAGTGGAGGAGATCCACGGGCTCGCGTACGTGTGTACGGTGCGGCCGTGAAAAATTTGTCATGATATCAGAGCCCATGGTTTGAATGATATTTGAAAAAAAAAAAAAAAAAAAAAAAAAAAAAAAAAAAAAACCCTTCGATCATCCAGTTTAATATGCAACTCATTGTTTACCCCATTCATATACTTGATTTTTTCTTGTAGGTCTAGTATTAAAAGAATGGATTCCACTTCTAGATTTCGAGATCTCAAATGTGACTTTCGGTCCATGGAGTGTTGAAGATGTGTGGGGACTAAAAGTTAGTCCGACATAGATTAAAATATAACTTCGAAATGAAGTGTTTAAGTGATTAACTCCTCCCAACTAAAACTCGAGATCTTTTGAGACAAAATCCTGCACTTAAAGTTGAAGGGTGGTTAAGTTGGGGATAGCATCAATGCTAAAGAAGGAGATCCACGGGCTCGCGCACGGGTGTGCAGCGCGACCATGAGAAATTTGACACAGTTGGTAATTAGGAAATTTATTAGATAAATTAGAGATACTTGGCATTACATTCTGCTAATCATTTAATTGTTGATGGCAAGGATTGCTGTAGATATAATTGGCAAGGCTGTTTGCATCAACGTATTGAATTTGTTAGTTCTTTGATTGTATCTGTAAAGGTCTTTGCAAAAATCAAAGCATAGGGTATTGAAAGGGAAAGGTTGGAAAATCATAGTGCATCACAGGGTGTTACGAACTCAAATTGTTGAAATCATCCAATGTTGGCATGTGAGATAGTCTCTATACATACAATTGAAAATTATTAAGAAATAATAATGGGAGGCGTAAGACCGGTAATTAAACACATCTTTCCTCTTTCCTCTATATGTTGTTACATTCGGTGAGGCAATGAAGTTTAGCATTGGCATTACAGAACTTGTTTGCTTTTTACTGTCACATTCAACTTATGTTCATTTTGTTGCAGTGGTTTGCATGTGCCTCCCTCATTGTTGGTGGTGTTCTCAATTAAGCAAGTCAAGTGTAGCACAGAAGCAAAGCTCAGACTAACATTGAGTGAAGTTGTGATTCATTTGAAAACCTGCATTGCAATCTTAATTAACATTCATGTTGTCTATCAATTAACAGGGATTTGATTCTTTTACCTAAAACTGCTTCTTATCCGACTGTCCAAACAATTGTGTTCATTTGGAGGGAAAGAAATGCGAGAGACTTTTGAATAAATCAAGTGCTTTGATAGAGGCTTATGGTTTCTGATTCTTTTGAACATTTTTGTTGTTTTGTACAGTCCATTGCTGGTTTAGGAGCTGATGAGAACAAGGGATATACTCCTACTGTTTTGAATATTAATGCTTAACTTCCTTTGTCCAAAAAAATACATGACACAAACAACCCCTCTCTAGTCGTCTCTACCTATCACACAAACACAGAGAGAAACACAAACTACTCCTTTCTTAATCAAGCCTTCCTAGCCTTCCTCGCCGGCGTCTTCCTTGCAGGCGCTTTCCTTACTGGCGCCTTCTTAACCGCCTTCTTCGCAGCAGGCGCCTTGATCGACTTCACACTCTTCTTCACCGGCGTACTCGCCTTCTTCACAACCACTTTCTTCGCCGCAGCCGGAGCGACCTTCTTCTTCGGCGTCTCGGGCTTCTTCTTCGCAGCCACAACAGCCTTGGCCGTCTTCGCTGTCTTGGCCTTCTTCGGCGCCTCAGCCTGCTTCCTCTTCCCAGCCACACCAGTCTTGGCCTTGGCCGTCTTCGCTGTCGCAGACTTCTTATCGTTCTTCTTCGGCGCCTCAGTCTTCTTCTTCTTCTTCGCCGCCACGCCACCACTCTTCGCCGCCGCCTTGGTCTTCTTCTCTGGGCTCTTCCTCTTCCTGCTCACAGCCTTCGCAGGCTTTGCAGCGGCTTTTGTGGCGGTGGCTTTCGCGGCGGCGGAGGTGTCGTTCTTCTTCCCTGCCTCGGAGAGCTTGTACGAGGCCTTGATCTTGATGAGCTTCCCCTTGGCCGCGCAGTTCTTGAGCTGCAAAGCCAGAATCTTCCTGAAGTTCGGCGGCAGCACCGCCTTGTGCTTCTCCTCCATGTGCTTTGCTATCGCGTACGGGCTCGACCCGCTCCTCTCGCCCAGCGCAGCTAGGGCAACCTTGATCATCTGAACCACCCAAAATTACACCATTACATAACAGATCAACAAAATTAACATGAATTCGCACACAAATCAACACGGATCGACGAGAAATTGAACGAAAATGAATGAAACGAAGCGATTCGAACCTCAAAGTAAGGCGGATGCGGAGCGGAGCCCTTGGCGGACCTGGGCTTCCTCTCCTTCGGAACCTTGGGAGCCTTCGGAGACTTGGGAGCCTTTGCGACTCTGGTCTTCTTCGCCTTCTCCGGATCCTCGGCCTCCTCCACCTCCTTCGGATCTTCGGCCTCCATTGCTTCCTCGGCCCCCGTTGATTTCTCTACCTCCATTGATTTCTCTAGAGGTTCGGCGATTACAGACATTTCACTCTCTCACAGAGACGAGCGAGCGAGCGAGCGAGAGAACGAAATTTGACGGAATTGAAGTGGTTCCGATCGGTGAGAAGTTAGAAATTCGAAATTCGACGATACAAACCAGATGATATTTGACGGTATTTATGGTGGAGGCCTAGTTCGGTACCAAATGGGTTTCTCGTCTCTGATTGGTCCGCGGAAGGGGGCGCGGATCACCATCATTTGGGTCAGATTGATGTTGGCCGTCCACGTGGAGCCGCATCTAGCCGTTGGCTTTATTACTTTAGACCCCCGTTTCTCTACTATAGCTTGGCTGGCTCTTTGGGTTCTTTGTTAGGTTTTTTGGTGTGTTTCCTTTGTGATTCTTCTGCCTAATTTCTTTGAATTTGTTTTGTGTTTCTTGGTTTTGATTTTTCGGTGTGAAAGAAGGTGAAGTGTAGATTCAAATGAAATTTGAATGGGTTAAAATGGTTTTGTTATGAGGTGTAATTCAAGGATTACAAATGAAAACATCTTAGTTGGACTTGTTAGTGATTGTTCTATGTTTTTAGTCACTTTGAAGGTTGGGATTTGGGGACATTGTCACATTGGTAAGTTTATAATGTTACTTAATGAAAGTTTGCATAGTATTATGTTGTTTGTTAGATAATTAGAAGTGGTGTTAATGACAAAAATAATGTTTTTTATTGAGTAACAATAACATTTTATTGCCATAACAAATTATTGTTGCATCAACAAGGAGTAACTCTAATATAATGTAATCACAATGGCTATATACATTCAATCAAACAAGACGAGACATAAAATTAATTACCTTGATAAAAACACATTGTTCTAATTGTTCATAAGAACATTTATATGTCACAAAGTTGATTTTGAAAAACTGTGACTGTAACAATAGAACAACATGACATTTAGTGTTTGTTCTCACGACGAACGTCTGGAGCACAACAATACACAAATATATTAATATCATGACCAACAACAAAAGACAAACAAAGACTTTTCCAATAAGGGAAGATAACACACAAATTTCAAACATTGAAAGACAAATACTTATTGAAAAAGATAGCCTAATAAAAACTGTCAAATCAACAATTGTAAGTGCATATCCATGCACGAATAATAGAGTTGAAGATAGACTTGAATGATGGTAAATGCACGCATAGAAGGGGAGCAAGTGGTGTCAATGTTTAATCTGACAACTGTTGTCGAATTGAAACTCTCAGGTCTGAATAGATCTGTACTTTATTAAAAAGATAATGCAGTAAACAATGTTATTGAAATCATAACCAATTAAAAGAAAAGATCAACAGTGGTTCAAAAGCATGAATCACAAAGAAAATCAAAAGTGGAAAAAAAGGATTTTAGGTAGGTTGTTTTCTTATAAACAAATAAAAATCATATTTTAATTGCTTCTCATTATTATAGTTTTTTTTGTTTGTTTGGTTTTCTCATTATCATAGTGTTAGTTACATATTTGAGGCTAAGATTTGCTTGACCAATGGGCCTTGCGTCTAATTTGTTATTAAGAAAAAAGATGTAGAGAAAAAGAATGAGTTGCATCGATCTTTTTTTTTTTATATATTTTTCAATACTTAAGACTATACATTATGTAGGCTACTCATCGTGTATATAGTAGTTATATGACCATTATATATAGTCGTTACACAACTTTGAGGAAGCAACAACTAAATAAGAAAAAAAATTCATAAAATTATATTTTTGGCATTGACTCAACGACTAATTGATCGTCAATTAGTCGAGTTTCCTTATTTGTTGAACTTCCATATAAGCAAGGATCTTGGTGACCCTTATCACTCATTGATTGTAGATCGTTAATATCCTTCTGCAAACTGAACCGGGATTGGAGGCACAGTTTGGTAAGAAAAGATGAAAAAACAACCTTGGGCACAAATTTAGTAAATATATCTGCAATTTGAGCTGTAGTGGTCACATGTTTAGTAACAAGTAATGTGAGGGCATATGTTCAGCTGCAGCATGGGTCATAGAACGATATTCTGCCTCTATGCTTGAACATGAAATGATCGGTTGCTTTTTTTTTGCACATCATAGTATAAGATTGCAACCAAAAGTAATGGAGCCTCAGTATGTTGTCGATGTTTTTTTTTGTGATTAGACCTTGATGAATGGTGGAGATCTTGAGTGGCTTTCTGATTTATAGAATTATTGAGTAGCAATTTGTGTTGATTATTATCTCAAGCGACTTTGTAATTGGTAGAAATGCTTAGTGGTTTTCTACTTAGTAATAATCTCAAGTGACTGCTTGGTAGAAATGTCGAGCGTGTGACGATCCTAGTTCCATAATCCTAAATTAGGCCCCGGCCAACCTAGTCTTATGTGGACCCCCGAGTAAATCTCGTTGAGCCACATAAGCCTAGTCAGTCTTCCTTTACCATTTACCATTTAAAAACAATTAAAAGTTGAGTTGATCAATTTGTGAGTTATCATAGTTATAGCGGAAGCAATTAAACCTCAAACTAATCAATTAATCTCAAAGAGACACAAGTTAAGGCAACCTAGAATATGAAAACCCCGCATATATATGTATATATCATCAATAAATAAGTTAGAGGAGAATAACAAAAAGATATACATGCCTAAGATCTATCAAAAACTGAAATCTCAGTGTTTCAAAACAAGTATATATATAATGATACAAAAAGAATCACCTATTTTAGACAAGTGGAAAGAACTGCTCCGATATCCTTAAATGATATCTCTTAGTTGTGGAGCCTTCCCCTTATCGAACTGTGGATTTGCACTTCGTCACACACAAGAATGATAAGCCTTGGTAAGTAACGCCAAGCAGGACATAAATACAATATTTCAAAATAGATAAACCAATCTAATTCATATAGATAGAAAGCAAGGAATAGAGAACACATGAATATACAAGACTGTAAATCAATCAATTGAGAATGAAAACCGAATAGCAAAGAATGAAAATCGAATAGCAAAGAGTCTCGATCGAAAGGTCATTGAGTTGCGGCAAAAACCCAGCAGACTCTGATTCAGGACAAGATACAAAAGCCCAGCAGACTCTGGTTCAGGACAAGACACAATAGCCCAGCAGAATTTGGTTCAGGACGAGACACAACCTATCAGCCCTAACCATTACGACTATGAGATATCCACATACCTGGATAAATACCCTCAACATACACTCAATTGGGAGATATCAACGACATCCAGATAAGAGCTAATATCGCAGATAAGTAGTAACCATGACTCACTTGCTAATGGACCACTCAACCAATGGAAATTCCAAAACATAAATGAACAGATTAATAACAACAAATTAAAGCTTAAGAAATAACTGTAAAATTTCTCACTGGTTTACTTACTTATATCCAAGCTAACACGCACTCACACAAACTTTGACTTGCCTCATACGAATCCTCTTGTGACCCCGTCAATAACTATAACTCTTGATAATCAATTAAAATTGCTAATCCCTATTAATTACTTCCTAATTTACCAAATTTTCTATATTATTAGCATTGGCTCAACGACTAATTGATCGTCAATTAGTCAAGTTTCCTTATTTGTTGAGCTTCCATGTAAAAATGGGTTTTGGTGACCCTTGTCACTCCTTAATTGTATATCAATAATAATTATGAGGTTTGATGCCATCGCAAGTCTTACTTGAGTTGGGATAGATAGTTTGCTATGAGGTATGATGTGTTGGAGTATATAATCCCACATCAAAAATATAATAAGAGTTGGTGTAGTATATAAGTGATGTAGATTGGATCCTACCACAAGCCAATTAGTTTTGTAAAAGATAGGTTCCAACCTAATTTATATACCCACATGTGTGTGCGTGCCCTGACACTCTCTGACTCTTGGATTTCTATATGGTATCAGAGCAGAACGATCCTGGGCTTATATTTGATGACCTAGTTGGGCTAGCAGTGGAGTCTATACTCATTTATGAACCTAGAAACCTGTAAAAGTAGGCTTAGGTATGTTTGTCCGGACCTTTTAAAGTATGCGTTTGGCAAGTGACAACTAGTCTAGGCCAAGTTGCACTTGAGGGGGAGTGTTGGAGTATATATGCAGCGGCCCCAAAACCTGAGACCCATCGTGTGATGCCCTGTGGGCCCATAGCCTTACTACATTATAGCCTTATTGTGTCTCACATGCACCTAACACGTCATTAATCCTCATTCATCAGAGTTAATAACATTTAAAATACTTTAATTCAACGGAAGCCTTAAAAATATGTAATTTGTAATTGCATTTCATTAAAATTAAAGAGCATTCAGTCCTATGTGGAAAACTCGTCAATATACAATGTATATAATTTAACAACAATAATTACAGAGATATATAGGTTTCTCAAAGTCCCCAAATATCCAAAATAAAGTCAAAACAACAAAATATATATACATACAAGTCAGTCTAGTCTGAGGCTGGCCACAAGTAGTCCGCTAAAGTCTTTTTGCTACTGCTTGTGCTCAGATCTGTACTTAAGCCATCATAAAAATCAGATGGCGAGTCTAGTGAGTAAATTCCAAAAGGAAACCACCCAACATTTATAATAACATAAGTCGACAATATGCTAAATAAACATGCGCATTAAACAAACAATTGTAAAGAAACGCATACATAAATAACACCGGTAACATAAAATGGATGTGTGCCGTGTAGCAAGACTGAACCCTAATCCAGATATCAGGATCCATCCAGTGGGCTTCTCCACCCCCTCCAGTGGCACGTTTCCTGAGTCTATCCCTATTGTCCAGCCTACAGAAGTCCGCCCACATACCTTGAAATAAACTAGAATTCAATAGTGAATTACACAACCAACCGTGTAACATAAATAAACACATGAAAATAGTAAACAACGATAAACAATAACAGTTGAATCAAATGAAAACCAATAAATAAATACTCAAGTGTGTTCCTTAAGGGGTTTACGCACATCAAACCATGCTCCAAATCCCGAAAAATACCCTGGTCCGATCCCGTTCATGCCACAGGATGCGTACCGACACCCGACAATAGTCTCTCTAAGTCTTTAGTATCTGAATAAAATATTTTAAGTGATTTAGTGTTAAATTAATAAATTTTATATTACGACAATAAATATTAGAATTTTATTCCAATATTTGGTATTGACACATTTTTCGGGTTACACTGGGTGTCAAATCCCAAAAAAGTTTTGAAACCAACATTTTTACTCTTTTTTTTTCCAATTCCTCATATTTTCTCTGATTTTTTCCATATTTTTTTGTAATTTATTTTATTTTCGCCAAATTACACATTTTATGTCCATTTATTTGGGTAATAGAAATTCATAAATTTTCGCAATCCTAACACAAAGTCTTGCCACAATCCCGAATACTTCATTTTTCATAGAAATTCATAAATTTCCATTTATTTGGGTCAAAACATCATTTTTCTAAATTTTTCCTATTTTTTGGAATTTCTTTTTTCTTTTTTTTAGGAAAAGGTTTGGGCCTGAACTGGGTTTGGTTCAACTGAACCAAACCGGCCCAACCCCTTTTCTTCCCCATTGGAATCGAAATAGAACTTGGCTCTTGTGATGGCCCTAGTTCCACAATCCAAAACTAGACCCAACTCGGCTTAGGCTTATGCGGACCCCAAACCAATTTTGTTGAGTCACGCAAGTCTAGTCAGCCTCCCTTACCGTTTGCCATTTATCCAATAATTAATAGCTGAGTTAATCAATTTAGTGAGTTATCAAATTAGTTTCGCGGAAGAAATAAAACTCTAACTAAATAATTATCAAAGACACATAAATCAGGACAACCTAGAATGTGAAAACTTCGTATATGTATATCATTTATAAACAAGTCAGAAGATAATCACATCCAGATATACATGCCCATGCCCAAGATCTCTCAAAACCAAAAATCCCAGTGTTTCAAAAACATATATATATATACAATAATACAAAATAAATCACCTACATCAACTAAGAGGAGAGCCGCTCCGTATCCTCAAATCAAATCTCCTAGCTTTTGAGCCTTCCCTTTGCTGGACTGCACATCTGCACTTCGTCAAACACAAGAATGATGAGTTCAAGTAAGTAACTCCAAGTAGGACATAAATACAACATTTCGAAATAAAAACTCAGTCTATATTCATGCCAATAGAAAGAAAGGTACGAGAAATGCATGAGTAAATAAAGACTGTAAATAACTGTGAATCTATCGAAAATGAGTGTCTCGAAAACAATAGAGAGACGTAAGTAGGCCCGACTAAACGGTTGTTGAGTCGAGGGAAAACATCTAAGGAAATGGTGCACTTTCACCATTCTAAAGTCCACACAGATGAGATTCTCTGGTGGTCCAAATAAGAACTCTCACCCCGTATAGAACCAGAAACCAATATCGTGCATCCCGAGTTCGTGGCTCAGGCATATTACCTCAGATAACTTGTCCTATCAAACAATCACGTTGACTCACCGTCTGGAAAATATGACAACTCCGGACGTACCTCCCCACGTCAGCCTTCATCCTTGGCCACCAAAACAATCGCTGAAGGTCGTGATACATCTTAACCCGACCAGGATGAACTGTAAATCGCGACCAGTGTGTGTCCTCGAGAATACTGTCCCTGAGCTTCGGTACTTCCGGTATACACAAACGACCCCTGTGTCTCAAGCACCCGTCTGAACCCTTAGACCACTCTGTGCATCCTGGATCTTGAGCCAGTCCACTGATCCGTAAATACCAGTCCTCAGTTCTTTGCAACTCAGGAACCCGCTCTAGAGACACCGTTGGAACTCGTATCTGACCGCAAATATGTAGCTCAGCAATAGACTCTGTTACACACAACACCGACGCAGCCTCAAGCAACCCATGCTCATGTGTCATATGCCACAGGCCCATTTGACTCTCGATGCAAATCATGTTCAGCGCATCAGCTACGACATTCGCTTTTCCTGGATGATACTCGATAGCGAAATTGTAGTCCTTCAGTAACTCGAGCCATCTCCGCTGTCTCATGTTCAACGCCCTCTGAGTGAACAAATATCTAAAACTCTGGTGATCGGTAAATATTACGAACTTTTCACCATAAAAATAGTGCCTTCAAGCCTTCAGTGCAAACATGACTGCTGCAAGTTCCAAATCGTGCACTGGATAACTCTCCTCATGTGGTCTTAATCGTTGTGATAAATAGGCCACAGGATGTCCGTCCTGCATCAACACACAACCCAACCCAGTGCCTGACGCATCAGTGTAAGCTGAGAAACCCTTTCCTGCCACAGGTAATGCCAAAACTGGTGCAGAAGTCAATTGCCTCTTCAACTCCCAGAAAACATCTTCACACTCCTGTGACCAGTCAAATATGACATCTTTCTTGGTCAACCTCGTCATCGGCGCTGCAATTAAGGAAAAATCCTGTACGAATCGTCTGTAATAGCTCGCAAGTTCCAAGAAACTACGAATGTCTGAAACTGACTCAGGTGTCCTCCAATCAATAATCACTTGAATCTTGTCTCCATCAAGAGATATCCCTTGATTACTGATAACATGTCCGAGAAACTTCACCTCACTCAGCCAAAACGTGCACTTGCTGAACTTGGCATAAAATCGATGCTCTCTCAACGTCGTCAACACCTCCTTGAGATGTCTTTCATGCTCCACACGAGTCTAGCTGTAAATCAGGATGTCGTCGATGAAAACTATAACGTATCGATCCAAAAACGATCGGAGCACCCTGTGCATTAAATCCATGAAGATCGCCGACGTGTTAATCAACCCAAATGGTATGACTGTAAACTCATACAACCCATATCGCATACTGAAAGCGGTCTTCTCAATATCTCCTTCTCGAATCTTCAACTGATGATATCCCGATCTGAGGTCAATATTCGAGAAGAATTTGGCTCCTGCCAACTGATCGAATAAATCATCGATCCTAGGAAGTGGATAACGATTTCGAATTATTACCTGATTCAGCTTCTTGTAGTCTACGCACATCCTCATAGATCCATCCTTCTTCTTAACAAAAAGAACTGGTGCGCCCCAAGGAGACATACTGGGATGAATGAAACCTTTCTGCATCAACTCCTTTAGCTGGGACCTTAACTCCCCGTGCTCGGATGCTGACATCCTGTACGGTCAGCTATATATCGGCTGCATCCCGAAATCAACTCAATAATGAACTCAACTGCTCTATGAGGTATTAAACCTGGTAA
The DNA here is from genome assembly GCA_039657345.1 of Stephania japonica. Classification (NCBI taxonomy): domain Eukaryota; kingdom Viridiplantae; phylum Streptophyta; class Magnoliopsida; order Ranunculales; family Menispermaceae; genus Stephania; species Stephania japonica. Next base: position 5,648,494 of record CM077559.1, on the reverse strand, counting down.
ATCATTAGGAAATACGTTAGAAAATTCACAAACAACTAAGACATCCTCAACCTTAATCACCATCCTAAGCTCTGGCTCCACCATAGCCGTGTACGCCTCCATCACCAGCGACGTAGCTAGTCTGCCTCGAGTGATAGGTAATGCTGACGCAGCTCCGACAAATGAGAACTCTGGAATCCCTTCGATGTGAAATGTCACTGTCTTGCTAAAACAGTCGATATGTGCGTGACACGACGATAACCAATCCATACCGAACATCGCATCGAACTCCAAGTATTCTAATACTCTAAAGTCAGCCGGTAACTGATGTCCCTTAATCTCAACCACACAATCCCGACAAATTCGGTTAGGATAAATCTTATCCCCAACTGTCGTACTGAGAACAAGATGTGTATCTAAAGTCTGTGTACCTAACCTTAACAATCTTACCATATGTCCAAATATAAAGGAAAATATGTTGCCAGAATAGAACATAACATGCATAAAAGTATCACAGACAGATAACATACCTTTAATAAGCTATCCGGTCGCCTCCCGGTCTGGCTGTGTAACCCCAAAAATAGCTATTTGGGCCCTATCTCTGGCCTGATCAGTCTGTAATGGTACTCGCGCTGGTCTGGTACACTCCGCCATAAAATGTCCTACCTGACCACAACGATAACAAGTTCGAGTGTCTGATCTGCTAGTATTCCTCTGACTCTGTGCCTGACTTTGGCCTCGGCTCTAGCCTCTCTAACCCTGACCTCTATCCTGCCTCTGCTGCTGTCTCGACCGATCAACTGATGTAGAGGCCGCAGAATATGCTACCTCGCAATCATTGCATCTATCCCGATCATCCCGACGATCTCTGTCGCCTCTACGACTCTGATCTGACTGCCAATCACCTCTACCTCTACGAGGTCTCTGGCCCTGTCCCTGTCAACCTTGATCTCTTATTTGTCTCTTCGGCTTCTGATCAAATCGAGAACCCTGAACTGGATGACTCTGCCGACCCTGCAGTGCAGTCGAATTGCCAATCTGCTAGCACTCTGTACTATATAAGTCTCTTGAGAAAGAGACCTGTCGTATACCTGAGCCAAAGTAGTCGTTCCACTAGAAACAACTGTGGTAGCTATCCTCTCATTCAGTCCTCGAACAAAGGAATATAGCTGTAATCGGTCAGTCCCTGCCAGATCCATAGAGTAGGACAATAAATATTTGTACATTTCCATATACTTGGTCACAGACATATCACCCTGAACCAATGTTAAGAACTCCTCTCTCAATCGAATCCTGACCTCCATAGGTATATACTCATCCATGAACAATGCTCTAAACTCAACCCAAGTAGTAACTGTAGGATATGTCGCTTTATAGGTGGTCCACCATATAGCAGTAGCAGATTTCAGGTAATAATTAGCCAATCTCGGTTTATCCACCTTATCATCCAGTAACATCTCGTGTAATCTTTCATGAGCCAATAGCCACCTCCCGGCTATCTCTGGGTCTTCAGCTCCATGAAAGTATCCTGGAGAGAATCTAAGATAATGCTTCAACTTCTTTGCCTTCACTGTCATCAAACTCCCTGATGAAGACGCTACAGCTGGCTGCTCAGTAGTCGAAAGAGTTACAACTAACGCAATCTCAGCTTGAGCAACCACTAGTATAGCCCTCTCTGCATGTGTCTTGGATACTGCAGCCTGCCCCTGAGTCTTAGCAGTAGTGGGAGCAACAACTGCAGGAGTAGTAACCAATGGTGCAGCTATAACTGTTGTAGGAGCTGTCACAGTCTCACGAGTTCTCAATAAATCCAACAACTGTCCGAACCTATCATCCACTGTCCGTGCTAACAACTCTAACATCAATGTTGGCATAGCAGGATCGCTAATATCCCTAACCTCTGGCTGAGTCGTACCTGAAGGCTATCCGTCCATCGGTATCTGCATCAAAGAACGTGCTTCAGTACGAATATACGTGTAACGTAAGTAATATACGAACAAAAACATAACACGTATATCCCTGATTTCTACTCATCTCTCATTGCTTCTCAACTAAGACTTTAGACAATTCCTTTGGGTTTCCATATCTAAAGCTTATTCAATAGGTTTATGATCAGGTTTTCCTCAAATTCGAGCCTTAGGTTTTACTAAACCAAGGCTTTGATACCAAAATGTAACGGCCCATTTTCCAAATAGACCGTCACGGGGGCCAATGTGGACCCACAGTCTGTCTTACTAGCGATAATTGTGCTCTGCATTGGATTATATTATCCATTTTATCTTTTGAAACCTTATTAAATGTCTATTTACTGATTAAGTTGTATTGAAAATAATTCATATGTTAAAGCATCCTAAAATCCTCAATTTAACACAGCGGAAGCCTTACTAACATATTTACTCAGATAATAATACTATAAATGTGTAACCTAAACTAATAACCTAATGTGGAAAACCCATACACAACCATAAATACCTCTGAAGTCACAAAAAGATCAATATACATAAAGTATCTCAAAATCCCAAACCCATAATAAAACAAAATAAATATAATACAAACGTACGAGTCAGGCAATCTCAGATCAACAGTACTCTGGCTGTTTGCCTTTGCCCCTGCTCATACTAGGATCTGCACTTACGCCATCACAAAAAGACAGATAACGAGTTCAGAGTGAGTATTTCCAAGAAAATTAAGTGAGCAATACTGAAAGTAAATACTGAAATTTAAATAAAGTTATTAAATAAACATGCAGAAATAAATATAGGCAACTGCGCTCATCGCATGAATAAATAATAGGAAAAATTCAAAGTGTGTTCCTAGCCCCTAGGGTCAGATTATACCATAATTCGGACTCTTCTACATAATACTGCCGGCGAGTCCAACTCAAGCAGGGCAAGCATCTGGATTCGCTCAATGGCCGGCGTTACACGTACGGCGCACCGACACACGCCACGACGTGATACTCGGGTCGTACTATTTACCGAGATCGATCTGGTAGCACGTGCTATGGTGTAGTGGACATACACACAGGAATGGAACGGAGGGAGCCCCACTCAACGTCCACCCATATAACCATAACCAAGAATAGAGTATTGAAATGAAAGAAATTGAATTCAAATGCCAAAAGAAGTAAATACTCAATTAATTTTAGTTGGGATACTACACACCTCAATCTGTACTCCGTGTCCCGAAAATCAAACCCTGTCTAGTTCCAATAATCATCCGACCATCAAAATTATCACCCAAATGTACCTAAGACCATTTATCCTTGAATTAGCTTCAATTTGGTATATTATGTAAATTTTTCGTTTTTCGAGATAAAAACCTCAACAACATCTCGCCAAAATTCCAATAAAATCCCAAAACTCATTTATTTGATCAAAATATAATTTTTCTAAAATTTTCTATTTTATATGAATTTTTCTATGAATTTTCCAGTTTTTTTTTCAAAACTGTTTTTTTTTTTTTTTAATTTGGTTTGTTTCGGCCTGAACCGGGCCGAACCGGCCCTCTTCTTCCTCGTTGGAACAGAGCAACAGCTCTGTTCCAACAGAGAAATTTTTTTTTTCATTTGATTATCGATTGGGGTTAGCTTCAACCCCAATTCAGTTTGGCAAGGGAGACTACTCCCTTGCCGTCTCCACCCTTGGTTTGGTTCTTAATTCTCGACCATGGCCAAGCTCATCACCACACTATACACAACAACAACACCCAGCGACCACAAGAACAACAAGAGCAAACTCACCTCGGTGACTCGACGACACGATCTCCTCGAACTCCCAAGCTCTCCTCCTCTTTCGTTCCGTCTCTCCTCTCTCTCTTCTCTGTTCACTTTCAATTTATCGAAGAAATGAGGCGGTTTAGGTGGGAGAAATGACCAAAATACCTTTATCTCATCCACTTCTCTTAAACAAACAAATACCATTTTTGGTAATTTCACAATTATTTATTTATTTTCTGATTTTTAATATATATATATATTTATATATATATATATATTTCAAGCAACATAACTTGGCTGCTCAATCATTAGTGAACATGATGGTATACTAGTTTGTCTCATGTTCGATTCCTGCCATGCACATTTTTTTATTCACTTATATTTTCGCGCCTACACTTTCGTCGTGCACGCCAACGAGCGTATTCCGACGTGCACACTACCGTACCATCCATGCGTGTCGACTACGACCTCGCGTGTTTCTAGGCGCCTATCAATTTACTATTTTTATCATAATTAAATCATTTAATGTGTGTATTATTTTTTTCGACCTAATATTTCATCTTTTAGTCTACCTGGTACCCGCATCGACACGTTTATTGAGGCAAATACTTAATACAATCTCACACGTCAATTGAAATATAATTACACACATCGCGATGTCATTTAACTTATTTTAACATAAACATCGCAAATTAAACAAAACAACACACAAAATAACTATTTACCTAACTCCAGGCGCGCTCTAGCCTAGCTGCGGGTCCCACGGTTGTATGAGTTGTCCACCACGTCTGCAATACGTCACAAATAACGACGAATTGAATTCAAACCGTTACACCATAGCAATACCTTCCATTATCAATATAAGATTACCAAATCATCACCAAACTTTAATAAAAATTGAAATCCAAAATGTTGTCCGCAATCATTGTGACAAAAATGCGTAAAACGGGCGTGAAAACATAGATAATCGTTTGGAGATCACCTTTATTCACATTGTTGGTCGATCCGAGCTCGAAATCACTAAAACCTCAATTCCTAAATCGATTTCTTGTGAGAGTGAGAAAGAGAGAAAGAGAGAGAGGAAGAAAATGAGGAGAGAGAAAAGGTAACCATCCTTATATACTTGACCCTCATCATCTTTCACGCACGTATCCCGAGGCACATCCTAAGGTCTATTCACACTCCATCCCAACAATTATACACTCACTTGTATGACTCCATTAGGTGACTTGTGTCCCTAACTTAACCATTTTCCGCTCAAACCTCACATTCCCAAACTCGTACTACACTACGACTCGCACATCGTATGCTCCTGGATGCACCAACGTACCGACACGTTACACAATGTTTATTTATAAATTAATTTACATTTTGTCACTGTTTTTAATTCAATTAATCCCTCCGGATAACTAATTACCTGACAACCGTTCGCACGACACTCGTAAATCACATTTCTCTCGGGGCAAACCCGTTTTCCAATACCAACGCTCATATGCAAACATCATCACACATTTGAGACATTGAAATTTATATTCGAGGTAGTAAAATATAGTATAAATGCCGAACAAAAATAACATACCTCGGTGTCGATGACCGATAATTGGACAATTATATTATGGCAAGTAGGCCTACGTACGACCTAAATTGACATGTGACACGAGTTATATTTTAGGGTCGTTACAGCTCTGTTTCTGTAATGACCCAAAAATTTTGTTTTGTCTTTATGACGACATGTATTACTTATTTATACTCGTGTCTGTGTGACAGAACGGTGAAGTCAAGTTATGAGTAGGGTTTGCCTAGGAAAATGTGTCAACGGGTATCGAGTAAACGAAATACGGGTACACAGGTCCAGGAAACGATTTTAGAGGACGTCCGAAAAATAAAATATGATAATTAATTAATGTGAGAATGTGACGGCCCCAGTTTCCCATAAAACTGGGTCCTGCCCGACCTAGACCTATGTGGACCCCCGAGTCCTTACTCGCAAAGTCTATACATCCTAGTCAGTCTCAAATCCTTAAATATGTCATTAGTTAATTATTTAAATCTGTGAGTTATAGGAATATAAAGTTATAAGGAATTTCGCAGCGGAAATCACTATAATCAACTATAACTATTAAATGGAAATCAGAAATAATAGACAACCTAATCATGTGGAAACCCTGAGAAATGGATAAATACATTCATGTCTGGTGATCAAAGCTATACAAAGCGATCATATATGATATCCTTAGTCTCTCAATCCCCTGATACATGTCCCAGTGTTTAACAAAATATAATATACAGTAATCACAATCAAAAGAACAAAAACCTAAACTGAGTAAAAGAAAGGATCGCTTCGAGAGTTCTTAAAGGATATCACCTAGCATCAGTTCCTTCCCCTTGCTCGTCTCAGCTCTATCTCTATCTGCACCACCATCACAAACTAGATAGTGAGTGCGTGAAAAATAGAAAATAATGCCAGAAGAAACTAAACAGTAATTCAAGATATACCAAATAAATAGTTCAAATATCATGTGGTATTGAAAAAAAAATAGAAAATGTAACAAATAGCATGATAAACAAACTGACAAGCCGAGCAACAAAATTTAAATGCCAAAGAATTAAAGGAGGCCCATAAGTGGTCAAAATCAATGCAACACAACACCACATTGATAGTCACAACAGTGACAAACAAACCATAGACACAGTAGTGTCCAAACAATTTTAGTACTCGGGCTATAACCTGCTATCAGTGGGGTGGAACAACATGTAACGACCCCAAATTCCTAATGCATTTGGGTACACCCGTCCTAGACCCATGCAGACTCCGAATCGAAACTCAGCGAGTCTGACGAGCCTAGTCAGCCTCCAATTAATCAATTTAACAATTTATGAAAGAGTTATTGCAATTATACGCAGCGGAAAACTAAACAAGTATTGGGAAATAACTCAGTCAAATGAAAATCAGGAAATCTATATATGTGAAAACCTCGAATATTCATGTACCTCAAATGGAAACCAAGTAAAGCTGTATATGATATCAAATAATCTATTATCCCAAGTTCAAACTAACATGATGTATGTATATAAAGAAATCAACATACAAGCAGAAATCAAACATAACCTAGGTTAAAGTGCTCAAATTTAGCCGCAAATCCTCACCAAAAAGCCTCCTGAGCAAAGTTTCTTACCCTTCGAATGCTCTAGTAACTCTGCATCCACCGTCATAAACTAGACGGTGAGCAACTGAGAGAAAATTGAAAGTAATACCAGAAGAAGATAACAGTTATTCATGAATATCAAATAAAGCAGTCTAAATATCATGCGGTAACTGGAAGACAGGAAATATAACAAGATCGAAGTGCATGATAAACAGACTATCATATATCAATCGAAACATGCGTGTCCTACGAGTCAAGAGAGGCCATAAGTGGTCTAAAATCCACAACAATTCCACAACAGCGATGTCGCAACATCGAAATCCACAACAATATTCACAACAATCTAGTACATGGTATCACACAATCACTAGGGGTGGTCAAACACTCGTACGCACGAGTGCCCACGTTTTATCCCTTCTAGTGCAGGCCGCATGTACCTTCGAGACACACACTTATACCAAGAATACACATACAAGGAATATGAAATGGAATGCCAAGTAGATAATAGCAAACACAACGGAATGAAAATGAATCACATGGTATTTTCTTAACTGGCTTACTAACGTACACAAGCTTTAAGACAAGTGTACTTACCTGAACTATCGCAAATCGTATCTACTCTTACAAATCCTAACGCGTATCCCCGAGTTTCCCGCCACCTGACAAGGTCGAAAACTCTAATTAATGGGTCGAATCATTAACTAATCCTAGGTTGATACCCTTAGCATTTTTCCATCATTTTAAATAACTCGAATAACTCAAAAATTAAATAGAAAAATGAATACTCTCTCTTGGGTTTTGAAATCACAATATGTATAAGCCTCATCGCGAATCATAGGCTCAGCTCAGTCGTATGTGGGTCATGCCATGGTCTCGAGGACCGGCGACATGACTACGATGTCATAACCATTCATCGCCACGCAATGTTTCAATACAAACCAACACTCAACCATAACTCCTCATGAAAGCCGAACCGACATGTACTAATGAACATGGAACCTCGCTGGTGTTGTCTGACGTCGGGGAAGGGTTATCACGGCATGGAAACGCCGGAAAACCTTCCACCAGTTTGGAATTACGTCAACACATGCAAATAAGGACTTGACGTCAACACTACGTGAAATTACGAAAATACACATTAACAACGTTGTTTCGGACATAACTAAAGGTTGCGAGACCTCAACAAAGGTTAGGTGAGATCCTCGAGCACCGCCAGCAGAGGCGGTTTCCGGCGAGGCTCCACCACACATATCACATGAAATGACAACATTTTTGCACTTGTCGAAACTAATTCGACCACTCCGAAGGGCTGTGGGACCCAAGTAGGAGTTTGGTGGAGTCCCCAATAGCGTCCCAATCACGGTGGTCCGGCGGTGGTGCTGCCAGTAAGGGCGATTTTTGGCGAGACCAACAAAAACATTAACATCGCCAATCACCCTAGCAGCGGCTAGGACACAATAGCCACCTAAACACCAAGAAAATGCTTGAATCAACACCACAAACTCCACTGTTGCTACACCGTGAACTGAGGTGCTTTGAGACCGACAAGGCTCTGGTAATGCACCAGAAACAACCTCCGACCAGTCTCCGATCATCGCATCCTCCGCAGCAAAAAGAAAACACCCACAACAGTCACGCAATAAAATAGTCACGAAAGAAAGAGAAAGAGAAAAGAGAGAGAGAGAGAGAGAGACCTCCGGTGAGGGAGTGACCTCCGACCACCACTGGTTCGGCCAGGGTCGGTGGCTTGCTCACCAAGAGGGAGCCGAGAGGGGAAAGGGTATGACCCCAAGAGAGAGAGATCGAGAGAGCAAAATCGAAAGATCGAGAGAGAGAGAGAAGGAGATGCTTACCTCTGGTCAACAGCAACCCCTCCGACGAGTCTGGTCTGGTCACCGGCGAAAGAGGAGAAGGTACGGTGGTGAGATGAGGGAGAGGGAGAGAGACCGTGAGTGAGAGTGAGGGAGAGAGAGAAAAGAGACCGTGGGTTATGTGGGTGGGGGGAAAGGTGGTGTTTTTAAACACTAAATGATGGGTGAACAGTGATGAACAGTGAATTAGGTGGGGTGTTGTCTCATTTGTGTCCACCCATCTCTACCTAACCACGCATCTCGAGGCTGATTCAAGGGTTCTCTATTATTGAACTGTGTCACTTTAACAATCTTACACCATGGCCCATTTGTTGTGTATTTATCCAACACCCGCACTTTCCAACAATTTTCCCCAACCCGTCTTGCCACCTCGGTCTGTATTTCTCTGTCACACGCATACTTTCGCCTTGTCTCGTACAAATAAATAATTAAATTATTAAATAGTTCTTTTAAATATATTTTTATTGTATTTTTTCTCCCCCGTTCATCTATGCGAAGCCTCACTCAGTCTAAAAATTGCCCGAATGGTACGAGACACGTAATGGACTATAATACTAATACACACATAATAGAAACATAAAATCACCTCGGTGTCGACTCCCGAGGCTCAAAATATTGTCCAGTATCACGTAGCCGGTTCACGGTCCTAACAAGTGCGACACAAGTCGAGTTAAAATTTGAGGATTGTTACACAACACACCAGCAGGAGTGTTCACGCTTACTCGTTAATATGGACACAGGAGTACCTTCGTAACACACTTACGCCAAGACACTCAATCAAAGAAATAAAGAACGGAATTCCAATAATAGCTTAATTTAAATAGAAATGGCAATAAATGGAAAATAAATTAGTGTATATTTTCTACCGGCTTACAATTGTACGATAACGTATCTCACACCGTAACCCTTCAATCCTCATGAATTCTCTAAGTTGGTCCACTTGAATTCTCAAAGTCTGTCAATTAACCCAAATTTGTAAATTCTATTAATATCATTCTAATTTACCCAATTTTTCATAATAATTTAATTAGTGTAATTGAGTTGATTTTCGGGATATTGGGTCATATTCGGATCCAATTAGATACCTCCCAAAATTTTCCAAAATTTTTAGACAATTTGTCTCTGTGAACAGTGTCACGCCGCCTATGGCGACGACCTTGTTGTACTGGACGGTGTCCCCCACGGCGTCTTCTCTTATTATTTTTTTCCCTTTCCTCGAGACGACGTGAGTGGCGCATTGGGAGATAACTCCTCATGGCGTGTTCAGCAAAACACCAAATTCGGGATTTTTGAAATTCCGAGTTTATCCCAAACTCTTAGGGACGTCCATGACAACTTAAAACCCAACTCTCTTTACGACGAAACCTCGACAAAACGCTTCGATTAGCAAATGACCCAAAATTTCTTCAGACATTCCCAACAACCTCAATTCACTTCCAATCCACAAAACAACCACCAATTCACCAATAAAATACTCAATTGATCTCAAAACCATCAATCCAAATCAGTTTCCAATATTTTCTCAAAAATTCGTCCAAGATCGTCGTGACGAAAACCTGTAAAATTAACGACAAACTGTGCACAAACACGAGAGGAGTGAAGATCCTACATTTTTATGTGTATTGGGTCGATCCACGACGTCGCAACGTGTCTAAAACCTACGAAACCCGCTCCTCTCGTCGTTCTCTTCATTTTGAAAAATGATAAAATGGATGAGGAGAAAGAAAAGTTGATTTTTTATATCAATCTCCCATCTCATATCACGCATGAATCTCGAGACACATCTCATATCAAGCACGGACCTCGCTCCCACATTTTATTTAATTATTTATTATTTTCGATAATTCAATGATTACCATTTTCCAGTGTTTAATTACTCGTAATATACCCATAAAATTTTCGTTTTTCCTAGCCGAATCTCACGCAGAAATCCTTAGCGATTAATATTACAATAACCATACGCTAAGACAGATAGAGTTCTCATTCGGGTATAAATAATAATACAAACATCACCGAAAAATAAAATATACCTCAATGTCGACTTTCGAGGATTGAGTAGTGTGATAAATCACAACGAGTAGGTCACGATCCTAAAAAACATGACACGTGTCACCAAGTCGTTACAGAGAATATATTTGGGTTGTTAGTATTTCTATTTGCACGTGACGATGTGAGTCGTGATGCATGTTGGGCGCAGAAACGCCCGAGATAGGCCAATTAATTTTTGGAAAAGAGATAAGAACAAGGGGGATAGTCATAAAGTGTGTCCCAAAAGTGGTTGAGGCTGGTGTGAGCATAGGCCATAAGATGGGCGTCGGGATGCGGGTGTGAGCCAAGATGAAGGTCACCCTATAAAGAAGTGAGTCAACTCATCTCCCTCACTCATTTCTTTCTCTCTCTCTCTCTCTCTCTCTCTCTTCACATAAGAACAAATCAAAAGGTGGGGGTTTTACAATTTTAAGTGAGGATCGACGCTAAGGGAACGCGTAACGACGCAAACAGAGGTTAGATCCCAACTCCTCGTTCAATTCTCGTTGTTTTGGCGTTGGTTTTACGTGTTTTCATTTGATTTTTGTATCGGTGGTTAGTCGATACTCTGTCATTTAAAGGGTGATTTTGGATGGGTATGGAGGTCCTTACAAGTTTGGGATAGGTTCGAAACACAACGATACGAGCTGGGGTTCCGAAAAACCCTAGAATCAGTGTTCTGGTCTCAGCGCCCGTGAAGGGCACCGTAGAGCCTTAAGCCCCATGGCGTCGGTCACGACACCCAAAGTAGAGAGCCCTGGGAACGTCATGGTTTAAGTGACGCCGTGGAGAGTTGTTCTCCATGACGCCACTTGCGGCATTTGGGGCAGAGGCCACCCCAGACCAATGCTTTAGGTGACGCCGCAAGGCTTAAGCCCCACGACGTGGCACAGTTCATCAAGCCCAATTTTTTAAAAAAATTTGAAAACTTCAGGACTTCTCTCGGGTATTCAAATGGGTTTGAATACGACCCAATATCCGAGAAATTGTCTGAAAATAGTGAAAATGGGTAATATTTAGAAAATAAGGAAATTAATGGGAGTTTACAATTTAAATGGAAATAAGACTCTAACGCGACCAAATTGGATCCGAACTAATACCAAGTGCGTAGTGGACTGGTGACGAGTGTACGGGATCGAGTTGGTGACGTGTGAGAGCCGCGAGCGCAGAGTTTCGCGTGGTGATTTGTGAGTAAAACCAATTGGAGCTTAAATATTATTCCATTTTTGCATTTACTTGGTTGTTATCCTTGTTGAGCAGTATTTCTTTGTGATATGGTTTCTTGAATTTTGTTTGTGATATCTATCCTTAGTGGATTATCGACTTTGTTTTCCTTGGATTCCTTAATGAGTGGTCTTTTGGCTATAAGTGGGCGATATGATGGTCACAGATGCGGTGATACTGTTTTGTGATCTCTTTCACTACCGTGACTATACAAATTTTTGGACGTGCATAAACTTACAGTTTAGGGTTGGTAGTATGACTGGGAGTTGAACTATATGTGTGCTACAGTAGGGTGACTCATCCTAAACTGTCTGGTGGTTTGTTTAGGTTCATAATCTATCTGGGAAGTTAGGTTGTGAACTCTATGTGGCAACCTAATGGGCTTGGAATACTTAGATGCATTTTTATTTTGTGTTCTTGACACTCATTTATCATTGATATCTCAGTGATTGAATAATCATGTTGTCTTTTATTATCTTAGTAATATTCTTGCATGATACTCGTTTAGCCATTTATTTGACATTTGAAATTATATTGAGACTCCACTGGATTATTATTATTATATTTTATGCACTCACCGTCCTTTTTACGACGGAGGGTGCAACCCCGTCATACTGCAGGACAAACAAAGGCAAGGGATCATTGATAAACGATTGACGTTAAGGGCAGCTAGGCGACCTCTCGTCTACCGAGTACGTTGTTTGTACTATTATGTATATATTTTTGAACACATCGAGTTATGGGATTTGTGATAGATCTTGGGACATGTATAATATGATGTTACTCTCCTGACTGGATATATTGATGTTAGTATATATATGCGGGGTTTCCACACTCTAGGTTGTCCTAACGTGTGTCTTAGAGTTGTTAAGTTTAGTTGAAGTTTAATTTGCTTCCAATGTACTTTGATAACTCACTAACTTGAATAACTCATACTTAAATTTGTTATAATAAATGGTAAATGGTAAGGAAGGCTGACTAGGCTTGCGTCAACTTAGTGAGATTGGCTCGGGGTTAACATATGTCTAAGCTAGGCGGGGCCCAGTTTAGGGTTGTAGAACTAGGGTCGTCACAGTTTCAATTCTCAATTTTTTTATTGGTCCAAGTCGGGTCTGACCTGACCCTAGCCAGGGCGTTGGGTTTGGCTCATCCCATGGGCCGAGCTCCTAGCCCGACCCATGGAAGGGGGCCCGCACGTGTGCATCCCCTTCCTCTTAACAAAACCACAGACGTTGCCCCTTATTCTATTTTAAATATATATTTGCCTATATTTTTGCACCTACAATTCTGTCGTGCGCGCCAACGAGCACACTTGGGTGTGCACACTATTGTACAACCTACGCGTGTCAACCACGACCCCGCGTGTCACTAAATGCCCACCAGTTTATTATTTTGTTACATTTCCTTGTTTGTTTATAAAAATCGTTTCCTAAACTTAATGTTTTCGTATTTTACCCACCTGGTACCTATGTCAATATGTTTTTCTAAGCAAAAGCCTGTTATACTAGCTCACCTGGTCTAATCAGTATAAATCACACTTGCAATGTAATCATTCATTACATAATCCTTACTATCGCATTTAGTCTAATAATCAGTCAAAAATAATATTTTCACCTAATTCGGGCATACCGTAGCCTATCTATGACGTCTCCATAGATCTGAGCTGACGTACATGTCAAAAAATGTATGAATAACGGCCTTAATGAAATTTGAGTTGTTGCAATATAATCCCACATCGAAAATATAATAAGAGTTTGTGTGGTATTTAAGTGGTGTAGATTAGATTCTAGCACAATCCAATTGGTTTTGTGAAAGATGGGCTCTAACCTCATTTATATACTTACATGTGCATGTGCGGCCCAATACTCTTCGGGTCCATAAATTTCTATAGCGATTGCAAGTCTTACTCTAAAAGAAGCTTGATTGATGTATTTTAAAGACGTGCCCAAAGTTTAAAGCTTGTAGTATTCGGTGAAAAAATGCTTTGACTAAAATATTGGCATGAAGATTATTCTTATTGAAAGATGCAACAAATGGCCACTTCTCATTTTCGAACCAATCCATCTCTAATATTTGCAACTAATAAACGATTTTATTGGTGCCAAAGCATCCATAGATGGATGAGGCATCACTGCCAAAATGCAAGGTTTAGGGAGGTAGTTCGCTTCTACCAAGTTTGTCTCAGGAACCACCTTGTGATATTCCTTTAATTTTGTAAGTTTTGACCCGTATTTAATACCCTATGGCTCTAATATGATGGATGAACAAACACCAAACCTTTATTAGAAGGCAGTTAGAAAATCCCCTTTCTTGTGTCTGCAAGGTAATCGAAATTGCACAACAACAATATAGCCTCATTCTCAAATTAATTAGGTTCGGCTACATGGATTAAACTCTTCTATTGTGTTCAATTTAGTGCAATTGATAGTGAGCTTTTCAAACTATTCAAATCCCTCATAATAAATGTGTCCCAAAATACCCTAGCTCACCCGTCACCCATTACTTAATATAAAATAAATAATATTTATTTGGACCCCATTACTTCATCGTACCCTACTTTTAATTTTTTTTATTTAGTTTACATCACATTTTTCTTAAAATTTTAAAAATACCCTTGCTCACCCATCACCCTCACCTTCTCCCCTAACACCCCTAAATCCCTCTATTTTTCAGTTTTAGCCATTGTATAACACTTGTACCAAGTTACAAAGTGTCGTAGGAGTGTTTTTTCATCGAACAAGGTTGGATGTAGTCGCGTCATGTCTTAAAATGAAGAAGTGTCGCCCACGAGTTTCGAACACATAGGACTAAGACTTCTAAAGAGGTATCAGTGAGCTCCGACTGAGACCTCTAAAGAGGTAGCAACCAACTTTAACTGAGACCTCTCGACTAACTTTGATCGAGATTGTGAAGAGTTCTCGATCTTAGTGGGTGATGGAGGGATACAACTAATACCTCTTTAGAGTTGTCAGTTCTGTGTGTCTGATACCTCTTCAAAATTGTCAGCCTTATGTGTCCGAGAGCTCTTTAGAGCTGACGGCCTTGTGTGTCCGTGACATGTGGGCAACAAGAGCAAACAATTTTTTTTTTAAACTCCTTAAAAATACATGAAAATGACAAAAAAACAGTATATTTTGCTTGGAATCGCTTAATAATTTCAATTCCATCGACATTTTCTACCTAAATGCAAGATCCAAGCTCTAAATCGAAGCCTTAAACCCAACAATAAAACCAAAAATACTACCGACTCAAAAAAGTAAAAAACGCAAATAAAACTCGAAATCAATACTAAAAGAGACGAGGAATGCACCCGCAACATAGAATCAATGTGATTTTGCTCGGATTTTGTCAGATTTGAGTTAGTGGTGATAATGCGATTTGAGAGAGGGGTGACTAGGGTATGGGTGAGTGGGATGAACAGAGTATGAGTGAGTAAAAATTATGTTATAAGGAGGGGTAGTTGGGTCATTTCACGAGGGTGCTGAAACTAAATTAAAAAATAGGGTCTTAATAACAAAAGGTGGGATTCGAATACATGCTTCCTTAAAGAGAATCCATAAATAATTACTTCAAAAAAAGCTTAATAGACAGTATATCCTAACGTTTCAAGATTTTTACTAAAATATTCTAATGTTTTGATTTTTGCAAGAATATCCGAACTTTTTGATTTCGTACAAAATGTATCCATGTTTGTAATTATTATGTATCAAACCACAATCAAAGTGATGAATGGTCACTAGAATACATACCTATGCATTTATGTAAAATAATATTATCAACTATATACATAATGAATTATATTTTTAAGTGTAATTCACTAAGAAAAAAAAAGGAACCGAGGATACAATTTACAAAAAATCAGAAGGTTAAGATATTTTTGTCAAAATTTAACCGTTAGAATAATTCGTAAACCTTTGAAACTTTATGATATATTTGCTTATTAGACCTAAAAAAAACAGAGAATCCACAAACAAGATCTAACCGAGGTCGCTATTTTGGCCGAGCCACGATGTGTTTCGGGCTGGCTATCGTAATCGTTTCGGTTGGCCGTGATATGGCCCATCACATCACATCTTGGCCACGATCGAGACTCGAGTCAAATACTCAAGGAGGCAAAACTAAACTCATTAGAAAACGTGGGACGTAAATTTAACATGTAACGTTCTTCAAGGTCCCAATTCGAAAAACGCGAATGAGCATGAATCGTATAAAATCGCGTCGTCTTCGTCTCCGCCATATTCAACCTCATCGCGAACTGCTCAAGCGATTTCAGTTGACGATTCGACGAACGACTTCATCGTCTCTTCCTCTCCAATCTCAGGTCAGCTTCGATTCCTCCTCGTCTGATTCGCTCCGTGTTTGATCCAACCTGCAATTCGAATCGAACGAATCGAATGTTTTGAATTCATCGAAGAGAGTTTCTTCAATTTCGTCGCCTCGTATCACAATCCCTAGCATTCCTTCTGTGGATCGGCCAGGGCTTCTGTTTGGAACGCTAGATCGAACGATCTACGATTCGCGCGGAATTGTGAACAGATTTCCAGATCTGAATCTCTCGCTCTCTCTCTCGTTCTCTGTTGTGCAAGCTCAATCGCGCGCGCAAAAGAGAGAGAGGAGAGCTGGAGCCTCTACAGGAGACGACGCAGTCGTTGAAGGCGGCGCCGGGGAACGGACAGATCCGGTACAGGACGCCATCGTCGGTGGAGCTTGAATCGCAGAGCCATCTGGTGTCCGATCAAGATCAGGACTTCGATCAGCCTCACCAATTTGAGAAAATGGCGAAGCGGACGAGGCAAGAACCGTTCTTTGATAAGATCTGCAGATTTCGCGGCGCGATCCTTGTCGTCTCCGTTCCTCTTCTCCTCATCTCGTTTGTTCTCCTCCTAATGCCGCATTCCCGCTCGGTTAGTTCTATCGCGGTCTCGCAAGCCGAAACCTTGGGGCGTAGTCGCGGCGATGCGGGGCATAGGAAGGCTGGATCGAAGAGTTATGCGGTGATTTTCGATGCGGGGAGCTCTGGGAGTAGGGTTCATGTGTTCTGTTTTGATGAGAAGTTGAACCTTGTATCAATGGGGAAGGAGCTCGAACTCTTCAAACAGGTATTGCATTGGCTGGTTGGTCTTCTGGGGGAATTTCTTCATGTTTAGATCATGCATTGTGATTGATTATGTATGACATTGAGATTGAGTTCAATTTGCTACAGAAAAAACCAGGTTTAAGTGCTTATGCCAGTGATCCCCAAGAAGCTGCAAAGTCACTCGGGTCCCTTTTGGAGGAGGCGGAGCTTGCGGTTCCTGAAGATCTGCGTAGCAAAACCGCAGTTAGAGTTGGGGTAATTCCTAATTTCCTTAGTTCAATGTAATGTTTCAGTAATTGCATTGCTTGAAAGCATTTGCGGATTGTTTTTACATTGAACATTTTGATTTCTTTAGGCAACGGCGGGTTTGAGGCAATTGGAAGGCGATACATCTGATAGAATTTTACAAGCGGTTGGCATACTGTTTACCCTCTTCCCAATTTGCTTTTGTTGAAATTAATCAATGGAATAAATCAATATATCGTCAATAGCTAATGCTCCTCTTTTTACCAGGTTAGGGATTTTCTAGAAGAGAAGAGTTCATTGAAATCTAAGCCAGATTGGGTAACAGTGCTGGATGGAATTCAAGAAGGTGCCTTTCAATGGGTAAGTCGTGCGAACTTTATCACTGGTCTATAGTCTATACCTCTCATTTAGTTTGCTAGTTCTACTTGTGCATGACAGTTGTTCGAAATCAGTTAACCTGCTTTGATCTATGAGTTGAAATCACTGTTGATCTGTTTATATCCCATGTTCCGACTAAATTTCTTTCCACTCCTGTTTTGTTCATTAGTAATCTAGTCTGATTCAAAATATGTTGGTCAAAAAATCTTTACACGTTCAACTTAAACTCTTCGTATCTTTTGAAAACCCAATTGGCGTCCATAGGATGTGTATGATGTTTGCGAGAAGTACTCTTGAGATCTCCATAGTTGAGTAAAATTAAACACATCTATGGACAAAAATGGCACTACTTGGAGAATGAAAAAATTTAAGGTAAAATTATTTTCTCTTCCTTTAAAATGGAGCGTGAAAGATTGATAATTTCATACTATGGTTGATTATATGGGAAATGGCATTCTATTTCTTTCATATGTATGTTATAGGCAAGAGCCAAGTGCTGAAAATGGACTAAGCTACCCAAAGGCAAGCGTGAATGCATTTGCCTTTTTGCATTATTTCGCACATTCTACTTTACTTCATTTCATGCTATTAAAAAGTTTAAAACTAATAGGTGTCTTGCACCTACACGTGCAGTTATATGGGGCCCATCACCCGTGCAAAGGTTCACCCAAAAACATTCATGATACAAAATGAGTACGGTTAAACAAAACTCTATTTATGTCGTAACAACCCTATTATAAGTTCACCCACCTAAGTCTAAAAAAACTTTGAATTTGTAACCTTTCTAAATTACTCACGCCTTACGTCTTCATCATGCACACCGCCTCGTAGCTCTAATAATTTGTTTCTATCTCCTATCGTATTCACTTTCACCACCTCCACATCATGTATGTCGCTAGTTACCAACACCATATCGCCCCTTCTGATGTGGCATTGCCTTTGTGATCTCCGGAGTCGTTGATGACGTTACCAGGTTGTCACCACACCCAAGCATTGAGGTAATTTAGGAAGGTTGCGTTTTTTTTTTTTTTAAGATGAGTATATCAACTTTTTCAAAGAATAGGTGGGTGAACTTATCAATAGAGGTTGTTACAGTATAGATAGGGTTTGGTTTAACCAGACTCATATTGAATACCAACAATTTGTATGCACCCATTTGGATGTTGAGTTTGAACTTTGAAGATCTATTTTATTAAGCAACATGAGTAGGCTATCAAGTAATCTCTTACTTGATTGACCAACTTTAGGAAAAGAAGCAAAGAAGCTCTTGTTGTATTGTTATTTGAGTTTTTCAAAATTCAAATGATCATCTTCATTTCATTTTTACTTAGTTTCTATGTATCAGTTGATTTTCATAGGTTGTGTGTGCATCCTCTTTTAATCTCATTTTTACCATGAATAAATATTCATTTCCAGGGACTATTGGTGATGTTACTGCTTAATTTTCAGGTGACAATAAATTATCTTTTAGGGAACTTGGGAAAGAAATACTCTAAGACGGTTGGAGTGGTTGATCTTGGAGGTGGATCTGTCCAAATGGCATATGCTATCTCTGAAAAAGATGCTGCAAAGGCACCAAAGATAACAGGTGGAGAGGATACATATGTCAAAGAACTTTTTCTTATGGGGACAAAGTATTATCTCTATGTTCACAGGTTTTCCATCTTCTTCACGCTAATTGTCTTTTCGTTTGCTGTTGCACAGGCTGATATGCATATTGTTCTAACGATGGTGGTTCATTTTGGACCTACAAAGTGTGATGGTTTTACAATAGTCTTAGTAACAAATTATATTTATTGTTGAGAAAATAATGCATATCTCTGATAGGACTCAATTGAGACAACTTATAAATTGATTGCAAGAACTGATCTGAAGATGGCAAAACTGAAATATGGAGAGACAAGTAATGAAACTAAACACTCAATAGACATTTGAACAGTATATTAGTTCTCCAATTCTCTAAACAAGAGACTTCCAACTGAATTCTTCACTCCTTCACAAACACATCACAAATCTTATTTATACCTTTCACTCTACAACTGAAGAAAGTATTAGAGTACTATGAGATTACTCTTATAATCTTGAGCCTTGTGTTGATACCTATCAATCTCATATTTAATTTTGCAGTTACTTGCACTATGGCTTGCTAGCTGCTCGAGCAGAGATTCTAAAGGCCGTGGAGGGTCCTGGCAATCCTTGCATATTGAATGGTTATCATGGTATGTTGTAAATTGTCATTGTTATTATTATTATCTTAAAAAAAAAATCAGCTAATGTTGTAATTCATCCTACTAATATGGTAATAATATACGAATTTAAACTTGTAATATGGATGTGGTTTCAAAATTAGATGAGATATAATAGTAATCCATTCATTTGTTAGCCATGGTAAAAGGAGGTTGAAATATTTCTACGGTTTGGGATTTTACTAGTGAAGATTTATTTTTTATGTCGAAGGTCATAAAAATTAAATCTTACTACTTCGACATAAAAAATAAATCTTACTAAAAAAATGTAATTCACAAAACAAAGCTAGTCTCAAACTTGTAGATGATGCACTGACCATGACGATTCCCACCTTTTCACCAATCTGCTATAGACTGTATATTTGAGTTCTTTTCTCTACAATCCTGGAGGCTGCATTGAGCTTGCCTTCAAAGAGTCTCTCCCACAAAGAAATCCCTTGTGAAGATGATTGAACCACAAACAAACAGTAAAAGAAGAAGAAGAATGAGAGGAAAAACCAGGGAGTATCAATTTGAGGGTGTTGTTCTATCCCAACCCTATGAGGTTCAGCTAACTGTTGTATTGAATTTTTCCTTACCTCTGTCTACAGATCTCTCCCTTTTATAGCATTTGCTTACAACACAAATAAACTCCTTTTTGACAGTTCATAACTGACTCGGAAGAACTTGTAAATACTTTATTACATCTAAAAGTAAACCAATCCTAAAATGCTTGATCAGTCTTTCATCTGGGCTGGATCCTTCGATTCCTATCAGAAGAAGAGTGTATAACTGAAAATAAATGCGTCCCGAAATATTCTTTTGGAATAATGATCAGTGCCGCTGATTTCCCCATCGCTCTTGCATTACAGGCACCGACTACTAGAAGATAAAATGATATATGAGTTCTTTTACTTCTGAATTCTATATTCTAGAATGGCTACTTGTCGTTTCACATGTTAAATGAGCCAAATACTGGTGATTTTCCTTTTACGAGTTTTGAGTATTTTATCACTAGAATGTCTTCTCAGCTTTCCTCCAGGGAATGAAATGCAGGTGAAATTGTGAAGGTGAACATTTATTTAAAAGCTGTTTAAGATGATAAAGACTATCTACTAATTTGGAATTGGGACTGAGGCGTTGTTGAAAAGATTATCTCTGAATTTAGAGATCATAGTAAGGTTGAGTTGTATGCAGATGTTCCTATGTGCCTTGATTGCTAATCTCTGATTGGTTTTCGTTGATAAGGATTGCTTTTCCTGTAGTCTTGTAGCTCAGTTTTTTTGCTAAACAAGTGATGATAGTTAGGTTTGGTTATGTGTGGATATTGTTAGGACTTAGGAAGTTAGGAGTATTGATTGCCAATTCTTGTTTGGTCTTTAGATCATATGTCCTGTTATTTTGCTGCCCAACATCGAAGTTGAAGATGAAGTCAGGATTGCCTTACCTATATGTGCTGGAATGAAGATATTTTTTCTTTAACTAGGCTTATCTGAACTTCGAAGTAAAAATAATGTTGCTAAAATTTAATGTTATTTAAATACTTTATTTTTGAAGTAAATGGTATTTAAATACTTGAATCTAAGGATTTAATCATTTATAGCACAGTTCAATGTGTAGCCTTCTGTGGTTTTGATTAGAATAGTAAATTGTCTGTTGGGCCTTAGATGGCCGCCTTGTCATTGTTCAATCATCATGCGGGAAAGCAGAAGCTTTAGGTTTTCTCAGTTTTTGAGGGCCAAATATCACTGTTGACTGCTCCATGCAACATCCCTAATCATGGGAAATTATTTGGTTTACAGGTTCTGTTTCTGATTTTTTCCCCTTTATAATGGTATTTTGTAAGAGGCCGTGATTGAATTTCCTCTTCTTTTTTTCTGAAGGTTCTTACAAGTATGCGGGACAGAAATATGATGCATCCGCTTCCCCATCAGGAACCAACATGAAGGATTGCATGAGTGCTGCTTTTAAAGCTCTGAAAGTGAATGAATCAACATGCACTCACATGAAATGCACATTTGGTGGCGTGTGGAATGGAGGCGGTGGAGATGGGCAGAAAAATTTATTTGTTGCCTCGTTCTTTTTTGATAGAGCTGCTGAGGTAAAAATTTACCATTGAAGAAAGTGCTTGACAAAATCTTAGAAGCTAGGCTAGACGTGACAGCTCAATTTTCTTATAATATCTGGTTCAGAATTACAGGCAACTTTCATGCTAACTGAAATCACCCGTGAATATGCAGGCTGGTTTTGCTAATCCCAATCTTCCCGTTGCCAAAGTTAAGCCTGTTGATTTTAAGGAAGCAGCCAAGCAAGCATGCGAAACAAAACTTGAGGATGCAAAGTCTTCCTATCTTCATGCCGAGGAAGATAACCTGCCCTATTTATGCATGGATCTTGTGTATCAGTACAGATTGCTTGTAGATGGATTTGGTATGCTTTGCTCTCAGTTCAATCAGTTGATATCGCCTTTTCTTAATGCAACAAACCTAGTTAAATCTATAACAAACTTCACCTTTTGATCTAATGACTTCCTTCTCGCAGCATTGGACCCCTGGCAAGAGATTACCCTGGTGAAGAAAGTGAAGTATGGTAATGCCCTCGTTGAAGCTGCATGGCCTCTTGGCAGTGCCATCGAAGTTGTGTCATCATCGTAATCTTGAACTTCAGGTCGCCCATGGCGCTTGCCATTTCATTAGTTGTGCCTAGGAACACTATTGCTTCCAAGGCAAACGAGCCTTCGATGGTAAATATTGCGATCCTACTCTTGGAAGGCAGATTATCTTCTATTCAATTCCACCACACAGAGAGTACCAGATCTTTTTTGGGCATTAAATTGGAGTCTTATCTGATCCAGATCACTTATTTGTAATTTTATCGACAATCTATTTTTCTTCTTAAAATTTTGTAATAGGAGAGAGAGTAGCTGGTTCGATTGAATTGTAATCCCTGTAGCACAAATTGATAAGTTTGAATTGAACCCATTGTTTAGGTACTGATATAAATTTTAATTCATTTTTATTGATTTTTCTTGCATCTTATACTGTCGTTAACCCGTGAAACATGAATGAAATTACAATTGACCGACACGGTCTATTAGATTTTAATACCAGACAACCTTTAGACTGCACAAGCACTGCCTTCTTAGAAGAAATTGTATAGAGTGAGACTGAGAGTCAGAGTTGTTTTTAGAATGAGAGAGAAAGAGTTTAGTTGATCATAATTTTGTAATAAAAGACATTCGATTTATAGTCATGTAGATGCAGTAAACAAAGGGAAGAAATCTTGAAACTTTTCATCAAGGAGAAGATAAATAAAAAACTTTCAAAAACTACTGTTAGCACTTACTACTACTAATTCGTTAACCATCCAGTTTCCAATTCGGTCTACAATTATGAAGACCGACTGAGCGCTCTCCCAGACTCCCTACTCCATCACATCTTCTCCTTCATGGACACAAAATTCGCGGTGCCAGCTAGCGTTCTGTCTTTGAGATGGGAACATGTTTGGAAGTCTCTCCCATATTTGAACTTCATCTCAACTAACACTGCACTTGAACACTTGGCCTTGTATTACGTGGACCTTAACTCAGAAGGAGATTTTGTTATCAATGCTCCTAAACTTGAGGCCCTGGTACTAGACCATATGTTTTTAATAATTATCGGATCGATTTTAAGGAGTATAAAATCCAACTATGCACGCCAAATCTCCGAACCTTCCATTGTAGAACTAACAAATCTAGAGAATTCTCTCTAGGGGAGCTTTGTTTTCTTGATTCTGCCTATTTAGACATGGGAATTCAGCGACTTTATGACAATAACTCATTCAAACATTTCCAACATTTTCCTGAAGATCAGAAGAGAGAACACATCAAACGAACTGCGGGACTTTTAGAAGCAGTTCGCAACGTAAGATCTCTTACACTATTTCCCTGGTTCCCAGTTGTATGTGTTCTTTTTATAATCTTGGGGCTCAAGTGATTAGTGTCTTGCTTTATTATGATATAGGCTTCTGCACTTCATTTAGAACATTGCTCTGATCAAAGGTTTTCATGTTCTCAATTTAAAAATTGATTTTGTAATGTTGAAAGCATTAATTGTCGTGTTATTTTTTCTAGCGATCGAGTATTTGTAATTGTTGCATCCATCAATATAGTAATTAGTCTAAAAGTTAATACTTGCCTTTCTATGTGACAAGGTGATCTTTGAATCCGCTGTGGTATTGAGGAGCCTATCCCTGCAGTTTCACAATCTAAAGTATCTGAATATAAAAACATGGTTGTCAAGAGATTGTGTCCTTGTTATAATGCACTTGATGAATGCATCTCCTCAGCTAGAAATTTTCCTTGGACGTTACTGAGGCAATTAATAGTATCTTTTCATAGGATCTTAACCTTTAGTATTTTCACCTAGATGATGCAGTTTTCTTAAAATTATAGGTGACAAATGGAGATATCTCCCTCTGAATTCTTGATTTTAACTTGATTTTATTGTTTATTAGTCGAGGAGTACATATAGGAGTTATGCGATGAGGTATTTCTATATATAACTATTCTTTGTGTTGTTATCAAAAAAAAAAAAAAAACTATTCTTTGTGTTCTTATTAATTAAGATAAAACATTTTTGAGAATTGAAAGATGCATCATTGAGTTATTTATCACTTGTTATTAGAAAATGCTTACTTCAGCAACTATGGGGGAGTGCTCGGTGATGGGATTGTCAAAGCAGTGCAAGTCGATCGAGAAGTGTTGATGGATATATGTAGTTACTTTTTTTTTAACAAATAAAGCAGTTAATATTTTTTTAAATAAGAAATAAATTACCAACTATGAGGCTCAACTCTGGACGTCTTACTTGTTTTTTTGTGGTTCTTGAGTTTGAGCTACCACAGATCTTCTCTTTTGATCCGCGGTGGTTCCAATAACAACTTCATTTTTTATTTATTTAATAAAAGTTAGGTCTATTCAGATATGAGATGTTCGGTTTCATTCGGTCTGCAACAGTAGCGGTCGATTCATCATTGGCATCACTTGTCTCTCATCCACATATGTATCATCTATCATTCAATTTTGCCTCCACTTCAATATGCTCGTACATGAATCTGCGCTAGTTGTTGGTTCGATATTTTTCACTAGATTTTCTGTTTCAGTAAGTCATTGTCTTGCTTTGTTGGAAGTCTGAGTCTGTTTTCCCTCGTTGAAAATTTTGTTCATCTTCTTTAGTGCGAAGTTTTCTTTCCTGTTATGGTTATATTTGTATAAGCAAAAGACAATCGTATAAGTTACACATAAGTTTGTAAACTTTTATAACGTCGATTTGATCTCAAGGAGTGAGAAAAGGCTGCTATTGATATAATTTCATTGTTAAATTAGATATAATAGGGAGCAATTTTTATGAATGGAAATGTCCTTTTATCAAAAAAAAAAAACTCTAGACGTTTCACCCAAGTAACCTTATACCAAACCCATGAGTCATCCATTAATTTGGTTGGTATAAAGTATGTTGATTATTAACTTGCGACTTTTGTAAGTTTAATTCATGTAGTTCATAGGGAAGTTGCAAATTTTAAATACAGTAAAACATGGGAATTGAAATATATAAATACCTATCAAACATATTTTAAAATGAAAAAGAATACATTTATGAGGGGTAGTTTTGTCAATATTCTCTGTGTGAGATATAACTCCCCTAAGGAGGAGGACAGGGGCGAAGCCAGACTTTATGTTAAGTGGGGGCCAACCTTTACGCATATAACTTATATAAACATTTTCTATTGATGAAAAACCTTATCTTTTAAGTATAACACCCTTGACTTATGTTGAAGATGTGCGAACTAAAAGTTAGTCCCACATCGATTAAATATAACTTCACAAAGAAGTATATAATTGAATTGATTAATCCCAACTAGAACTAAGCCCTTTATGAGTTAAAACCTCACACCTAAAAATTATAAGGTGGTTAAATTGGGGACAATATCGATACTAGAAGTAGATCCAGATGCTTGCGAAGTTGTTCTTGCGAATGTTTTGCCCATGAGTGAAAAAATTAACATAGTATTAGAGAGGGTTTATACTTGACTCCACAATGTCCCTCGCAATTAGTTATATGCAATTCATTTTTATATTATAGTACAGATATTTTTGTATGCTATACTCATATTTTCCAATAAGGCTAGATTTGGGCCAGAATGATACATTAGAGTACGACACACACATGAAAATAAAGGAAGCCAAATAAAATATCAGATTAAACTCAGAAGGTCATCAAGCTTGACCTATAATGCAGTATGCAGTATACCACTTGATAATATCAAACTACATAACATATTAACACGTATACATGTGAATTGACAAGTTATATTCCATATATTTTACCAGTTTTTGACAAAGCCTCAATTTTCACAAGTTTTTTCTTTTTTTTTTTAGAATGATAGAGAAAGAGTGTAATTATAGTACATAATTTTGTAATAAAGACATTCAATTTCAATTCAAGTAGATGTAGTAAACTGACTTATGAGGATCAGCCTCTCAAAGCTCAAGTGCCATCGAGAGTGTTCAAAAACGTAAATTAATCGAATTGATATCAAGTTTATTTATATGCTTCATCCATTTTATGAAAAGTGATAAAGTTTTACACTGGATACTGACCTATTGCAACTCTCTTCTATTTTTCAAGAATTAAAAATGGGCTTAAACCGTTTTTTTTTTTTTTTTTGCACTAAAACAAAAAAATTTTCTTCAAACAAAAAAATAAAATTTGATTATACAGGGAATTTTTTTTTTTCTTTCGTTTTTGCAGAGCACGTGAGTTGCAGGCGCGCGTATTAATCGGTCACTTTCGGACATTTTCCCGGTCATACCCATCCTCCTCTCTTAACCCAATTTTTAAACTCGCGTTGAAGGCTGGTGAGAGTCACTTGAGACGAGAGCAGTAAAAGAACCAAAGTAACGGGCGGACCTATAAATATCTCCGTTTCCAGCACTGTCAATTCCTTCAAACACGTACAGTTTCAGGCCAGACCAGCGATTCCGATCAAAACCTCTCCATCTCTCGCTCCTCTTTCAGGTAAAAACCTTCGATTTCACTTTCTTCTTCTCCTCCAATGGCTTCTCCATCAATCCTTCTCTGTGCGTCGTCGAATTCTTCTTCTGCCTCTCCTGCTCTATCTGCCGCCGTTGATCGCCGTGGACATTGAACTTCGCGTTCGAGTACTCTGCGGCGGTGATTGCACGAAAGTTCTTGCATTCTGTTGTGAATTTGATTTTTTGTCGTGTGTAAAACCCTAGGTTCAGGTTTTTGGTGAGTTCGGTTTTTTTTAGGTTTTTTTTTTGGTTCGTTGTTCGGTTGGCTTGCTTGGATCTGATTCAACTCGCAAATGTTTTTAGGTTTTTAGAAAACCTAGTTTCTTGTTGAGTTATCTCTATGTGAAGTGAAAGAGAAGAAATATCCGTTCTTGGTTCTATTAAGTCTTGACATCTGGAAAACTTAGGATAAGGTGTAGGGGTTTGGTTGAAGGTGTAGTAAAAAACATAGCTTTATGTGAATCTTTGTAATTGATAACATCCTATGTTCATATTCTCACATACTATCTATGTGGTCTTAGCAATCTTAATACGCTGAGCTTCGGTCGCACACGAAAACCATCCCATTCAATGTATGTTGCCAGTGAAAAGTGGTGCTAAATGTGTACAATTGTGCTAATTAATTTCGAATTCTTATTTTGAATGGAATCATCTTCATTAGCCATTTCGATGCCTCTATATGATGAACAGAGTTAGGAACATAGTAAGGAAGCCTTGTGATTTCATTCCTAATCGTGCTCCTTTTGATAACCTTGTATCCTTTTTTTCTTGAAATAATGGTCGTTACTCGGAATATTCTATTGCTGTTTATATTCATGATCACAGTGGTGGTATATAAGAACCTATGAACTCCAAGGATTCGCTGAAGTGATTTATTTTGATGATAATGTTAAGTCTTCACTGTTATATTAGTGGATTTGTATTCCATTATGTTTTTAAGGATGCGGCCACCTTATAAATGTAGTGTTCAGGAGGGGTTGTATCTGGAAATGAAGGCTATGTCCGTTGAGAGAAATTTTTAAGTTTGTCTTAATGTCTCCCAGAACCTAATCATCAGCTTGAGGACATAAAATATATTGAATATAACTTGTCAGTTTTTTGGTAAGATATAACTTGTCAATTCACATGTATATATGTTATGTAGTTTGATATTATCAAGTGGTACAGAAGCTTCACTTGCATTATTTAATTGGAAAACTTTTCCTTGTCAAAATTATTTTTGCCTTCAAGCTAGTGCTGGTGATAAGCATTGCCTAGTTGAGGTCTTGATGATATCAAATGCATTTATTACACTGTGATTTGCACACACATGAATTGTGTTGTTTAATTATTGTATATAACTTCATTTGCTTAGTATTTTACCTATTTGAGATAAGTTGCAACTCCACAAATTTGCTGGGCAATCTGAATACTGCATTATAAGTCAAGCTCAATGACTTTCTCAGTTTAATTTGGTATTTTATTTGGCTTCCTTTTATTTTCTCAGTTATGCATTTGTCATACTCTGATCACGTTAACATCGTACGCCGAATTTGACAGCAAGTTGGAGTCTAACGGAGCGTATTGATTGGACCGTTTTTCTTACAATACATCAGAAGGTATCTTGATTTCATGTTTGGTTAAGTATCAAGCAAGTTTTATTTATCGCATGCATGTCCACTCGATGCTAGGAGTGCTAGACTTTCCTATCACATTGCCATATTTGCAGGGGCAAATTTGTTCTTTTTGTAGCTGCTCTGCAGCTTTGTTAGTGGTTTGTCGTACATGCAAGATTTAGTGATGGTGAGGAAAGGTAATGACCACATTTACCACGATCTTATGTGGTTGTGTTCTGCCTGTATTTTAGTGTCTGTGGGCTGTTTTTAAGTGCTCTACATTGTATTTTAGCAAGCATGCAGCTGTATGAAGTTGTGAAAATGACGATTTAGGATCTTGCATTTCCTTTATAGCAAACATTTACAAACTTTCAACTTTATGCTTTATTTTCTTTCCTCTAGACTATTTAAACTTTTCATCATTTTATAAAATCCACTGCCTTTCTGCAAAGAAACAGTCTTGTTAGAACTTATGAATCATCAATGTAAAAACTTTATGCATCTGCTTTTTTAAGACTGCATTTAGGCCTGCTATGCTTTATAGAAGTAGATGTCTGTGTTTTTTTTTGGAACTTGTCTGGTATAGTTGGTAGCACATTAACTAGGTTAGGGTCCTGTGCAGTTTACCATCCATTTTTGGAACTTGCCTGTTTTGCAGATTTCTTCGTGATCTACGTGGAACTCAATTAATCCGATTTCTCTGTTAACATTTCAATATCTGGTAGTGGATGCATATGTAAAGTGTCTATGGTTTGTTGGCATGTTGTTCTTAAAGTACAAATACAACTACTGTCCCGTGGAAAAATGACAAGTTTTGGCAGGGTCTAAATACTAAAATTTACATTTAGGGACTTTGCTTTGGCACAATTTTAGATTATTGGGAAAGCACGAGAATGCAAATTCTAGTTTCTTGGGCTGCTAAAGACAATTATCTTCTTTGAATCGTTTTCTTTATATCATTGCAATGCTACAATATGGAAGTTTGATGACTAGTTAATGTCAATTCATTATAAAATCTTTATGTTGCGTGTCAAACTGCATACTGTTATTGAACGGTCCAATATATCTGTTTTCCCTTATTCAATGTGTAAGGACAACATCATAAAGAAAATTTCGATTGTCCTTGAAAACTAAGAAATATTTGATTTTTGCCTAGAAAAAGAAATACTAAACTTCTGCTTTACTCCTCAACCACATCTTACAGCGGCCTTCAGATTATAACAGTTATATTTATTTAACTGTAGACAAGTTAATCATTTCCTTTCATGTGAACTAGTCATCAATAAGAAATTGTTAGCCCTTGTTTTTAATTAATAATCATTTTTGGTTTTGGAAAGACTGCTTCTCATCCGTGGGACATCAGATTGGCTAGAAATTATTGATGTGGTTTGCATCTGATTATATTTGAATGCACTATTTTCCTTCTCCTACCGTTTCCAATCACTAGGTGGGTATTTACAATTCGATTTTTTTTCCTGGACCTGTCAACAATAGGCTGATAGGAATCGTAGGATAATCCTGAAACTTGCCAAAGTGCATGCAGTCCTGTTTACAACTCTTTATATGGATTGGGGTTGATTTTCTTAGTAAAGTACTGTAGTGGCAAATTATGGTTCAAAAAATAATTTACTCTTTGGAAATAGAGGAAGATTCAGCGAGTGCTAAAAAAATGAGTGGTTTATATGGCGCGCTAGTTCAAAAGTGCCTTGGTAAGGCTGCATGGTGAGAATATCTTGTTTTAGTTGCACTACAGAAGGTACCACATGAGCTATTTTCAACTCAAGGAATATCAAGTAATCCAGCGAAGATGCGACTTTAAAAGCCATGAAAAAGCTTGGCAAGTTAATACCACATCTTGCTATGTAAATGATCATCATTAGTTTTTCTAATTGAAAAGCGCTGGCAAATAATCTTCATAAAGCTGTCTAATGTCAATGTCAATGGATATGGCGTAACTGACCAAATTAAAGCTCGGGTTTTGTTCCAAGTTTGTAAACAATATTTTGTCCTTTCAGGTTTTCAAAAACTTTAGCGAACTTTCTATAGTAAGAAATCAAGTCTCTTCTTGGAAGTTCCGATCGAATCTTTGATTTGCTAGATATTGATGTTCCTTGATAAATGTTTGATGTTTTCCTTTTGTTTAAAATGGGACTCGCTTTGATCGAAGTAGCCTGCTAAGTTGGTTATGTTTTGACAGGTCATTTGCTGTACTCAGTTTGTTATATTCTCTGAACCTCTTGGGTGCCGAGGTTCCAAGCATCGCTGATAGTGGTGGATAGAAAAAAGGTAACGGTGGATAACTATCAGTTCATGGAGGAAAGTGGACAACGGGAAAATGGGAGACACAAAGACCAGTACAAATCAATTCATCCTCAGGTATCCAATGCCCATAGCTCATTTAATCCTACTATAATGCTGTTCTCTTATTTCTTGTTTCTGATTTTTTTTTTTCCTTAATTTGTAAATCGCAGCAGTGGATGATTCCTCCCCATCTGATGAAAGACCAGCATGCCTTGACCATGAAGTTCGTGAGCATCCTAGCTGAGAGGGATGCTGCAATCCAAGAACGAAATTTGGCTGTCTCCGAAAAGAAAGCTGCTCTGACTGAGCGAGATTTGGCGATTCTACAGCGAGATACTGCTATTGCCGAGCGCAATAATGCCTTGGTGGAAAGGGACAATGCTATGGCAGCTCTCGAGTACAGAGATAATGCCACTGTAACTGGCTGCGCTACCCCTTCATGCCCACCAGGGTGCAATATTCACAGAGGGACAAAACACACTCACCATGCACAGAGCCTGCATCATCCCTCCCATATGACAGATTCTCCTTACAACTCTAGGGATTTCATAAACGATGCCTTCCCAATTTCAACAGCTACTACCGAGTCTCCAAAGCCTCGTCGTGCAAAGCGAGCCAAGGAGCCCAAGCCTTTCTTGACGAGGAAAACAACAAGGCCATCGAAAAGGGGAAAGAAAGGGGTGGAGGATATGAACAAACAGGTCACTGTAGCAAAACCATCCGACTGGAAGGGTGGTCCGAGTATGGGCATAAGCAACGAAGATCTAAACAAGCATCTAATTGTGGCCAAGCCTGAATGGAAAGGTCAGGACCTGGGCTTGAACCATGTAGCTTTCGACGAATCAACAATGCCTGCCCCTGGGTGTTCATGCACAGGTTGTTTTCAACAATGCTACAAGTGGGGTAAAGGAGGATGGCAATCTGCATGCTGCACTACAACATTATCTATTTATCCTTTACCAGTATTGCCTAACAAGCGCCACGCCCGTCTTGGCGGGCGGAAGATGAGTGGCAGTGCCTTCAACAAGTTGCTCAGCAGATTGGCGGCCGAGGGACATGATTTATCTATGCCACTTGATCTCAAAGATCACTGGGCAAAACATGGGACCAACAGATACATTACTATCAAATAGCTCCCTGCACATAAGTTTACAGTTGCAATTTAACAGGCAGCTATGTGAAAAAAAAAAACCTAATTCAGATTTATAAGACGTCGGTGGTGGCATTGTTGGTCCAGTTTCCATTCTGGGTACCATGAGTTGATCTCTTGTGCTGAATGAAGAAAGCGAGGAGACATTGACGACGGAAGTTTTCCAATTCCAAAACCCCCCTTCCCCCTATTAGTTCTTGTGTTTAAATGATGTGTGGGTGGCAAATGAGATGCCAATCACCACTTAGAAAGAATTCATAAGCCAATAGAAAAGGTCTTTAGATCTGATTTTTGAATGTAACAATGTTGTACATTTTACCTGTAGAATTGGATCTTTCAAATATAGGCAACTAAACTGCTATTTTTTTTTCTTGGGTTTTCCCGGTGGTGTACAACGTCAAATGCATCAACTAATTCATGCTTAGGGCACTGCCGACCCGCAATAGAACTACTCCCTCCGTTGCATAATATACATAACATTTTTGTTTGGGCACAAAAATTAGTGTGATGATTGATTCACTGTTAAGATTTCACAAGGAGACTAATGGTATGATCAACTAAATGAAGTTTTAAAAATGTGACGCATATAGTGATATTGAAAGAGTAGTTTTTTGTTTTTTTTTCTAGGCCACCCAATATTTGGAACCAACTACTACTGACTTGAGCCGGGTTGGCCTAGTAATGTAGTTTTTGCATTCATAAAGCATATAAAGTCTTGAGTTTTGGGCTCTTTTATGCTCTCTTGGTGGCCTAGTAAGTAAGCCCACACGTTCGGATTTGGAAAACCCATTCGCATAGACCAATACTTTTCTCACCCTTGCATTGCGTTGCATTTTCTGATTTTCATTTCATGCCTGGTCAACATGAGAGTCACCAGAGCAACAACAGATCGTCGTTGGCACTCCCATTGCAATGCCTTCTTCTACTCTCCCAATTCTAAGATCTTCAAACTCTTTGTCACCGGCTCGGTGACCGCCTTCGTCTTGGGAGTTGCTATTATGGTCGAATGGTTCGCCTACGGCCGCTACCATCACCACCAAGGGTTCACCTGGATAGTCTACTACGCTCCACTCGTCACTGCTCTCCCAATACTCAGTTGGGCAGTTTGCCTATCCATCGCCATTGCCCTCTACAAGATCAAAGCCTTTCGCTCGTCGCCTTCATCGCTTAAGCCCAATCTCACACCAACACTTCAACCAAAGCTTGACATAGAGCAGGGTGGGAATGGTAGTACACAAGGTTCATCAGTAGCACTTCAAAGACCACCATCACTTGATACTAAAACAATGAGTTCCATTGAAACAAAGGGAGAGAGCTCACGAGTACCAGTCACATTGGCAACACTAATGGCGCGTAGCGTAAGAGAAATTATGTTAGAGAGAGAGAAGGACAACGAAAAAGTGATTGTTAAAAGCATGAGTTATCGGTGCAACAGCATGAGAGCATCGGAGCAATTCATGGCGGGTTGGGAAGGTAAGTGTCAAGTTGAGTCAAATAATGGGGATGTGGCCTTCTCATTTCCACTTTGCTATACTCATACTTTAAAAGTGCTTAAACGTAGTTCAAGTTTTTAATTTGATTACTTGATTGAAATTCTCTCTATTAAGTAGTACATTTTTACTATAAAGTTGGAGCACTCTCTTTTGTTTGGTATAGTTTCTATTTGAGCTTATAGCTGTATTGTTCAGTATTTTTTGTTATTAGCTAATATGGCACTCCAAACTACCTAGAATTAATAAGAAAAGTCCATAATCATCTCTTTACCTGCTATTGGGCTCTATTATAATTTTTCTTTAGCTAAATTTTCTTGATTTGCTTTATTTTTTGCCCTAAATCTAGCTCAATGAATTACCTTAAAAAAATCAAGTGCAATGAAATAGTTTTATCCAATTTGAGATTGAGCCTTTATTGTTGTGTATTGCTGCTTAACACATTTATTTTTAGAGGAGGTTTATTTTCTTAACAAACCTAAGAAATGAGATTTGGAGATGAGCACAAATAATAAAGTTGGATATACATGACCAGGCATGGAACTCGTAAAAATCCCAATGAGTAACAAACAAGTCTTGAAAGTGCATCTCTTCACCGTTACTGCAATCTATATAATCCCAATCTATATAATCCCAATCGATCCGTCAAACCAAACAAAACCAAATCCCAACTTTATCCATTAAATTGCCTTTTAAATAGAGAAATGATTTGATGTGGACTGATAGCTTAAATTGTTATGCTCCCCCACTTGTCTACCGTTCACGTGAAACCATCTTCATCGTCCATCTCATCAATTCACTCAATAAAATCAATTAAAAACATAAAAGGAGACTGAGACGTACGCGCTTGAGAGAGATTTTATTAGTATGTGATGTACAAATGTTAGGTGGTAGTGGAGAGAAGATTTTTTGACATATATCGAAAGATGTGATATGGGTGGGGTTGGCAATTGATGATCACAATATCACCATTTGCACACAATTAAGTGTCACGAACCACAAAACCTTTAAAGAAAAAAGAAAAAGAGTACCACGCAAAAAAAAAAGTATGCTTAACTGCCTTTGGTATTTTTATTTTTATTTATTTTTTTTGGTAGGACTTTTGTATGTTTTCTTTGGTTGCACAAGTTCTTTTTCAATGGCTTTTCTTTTCGTTAAGGTTTCTCAAAAGTAGGCTACTTTTCGTTGGTACCCGATTTGCTCCTCCGGTGCCTAAACGTGCACTAAATAAGTTTATAATGAACATTGATAAGTATACTGTTCGTCTCGACTTAAGGACGAATATGATTTTAGCATCATAGGTTATATAAATTTATAATATAGTGATGCTATTTTATTTTTTTACTCTTGTTTAAAAGATATGTATGGGTGGATTCGTAAATTATGGTAACTTTTGAAATTGGAATATACATTACAATTTACAGAGCATCACTCTCAAAGCTTTGACACCAGTTCCACCTAATTTTCAAGCAGGACTTGCGATAAATAGACTAATTTCACACCACCAGAGTAACTACACTCTTGTCCTTGCAAGCGTCATTTGAAACTTGAAATAAACAATTGATTAAAAGATTCAAAACAAAGTTAATCTCTAAACCCAAAAACAAAAAAAAATGGATTGCCAAATAAATGAAAACAAGCAAACAAGCCTTGGCCCATACGTCACGTCCTTAATAACTCATGCCCCCACGTCTCTGTTACGCTACTATGTTGCAAATCAATTAACTAAAAAAAGGATTTGCATAATCTTCATATGTTAATCTTGATCAAGATCTCTTGCCTCATCAGTAAATGTGACCACGTGGAATTTCTTCTCAAGTTGCCCCACAGGGTCCGTCCTCATTAAACGATTGTGAAACACTGACGCGTGGAAGCTAACGAGACGACCACTTTATCCGTGGGCCCCACTCCCTTTGAAGTTAATTAATTACTATTAATAGTCAAAATCAGGGGACCGTTTAGTTGCATCGGATAAGCCTAATATTTTTTCTGTTTCCCTGGTCAAAAAGTTGTTTTAGCTAACTTTGTTTTCCACGTGGCGAGTTTCGAGCGCGATTGCCTCCTTTAATGGTGGCCACTGGCCAACGGAATTGGTGCTCAAGTCCCAGCTGATATTCAGGATGTAACCTTTTTTTTAAAAACAAAAATGACGTAACGTTGTCAATTTTAGGGTTTTTATTTTTTTTAGATGTCAAATTACCAAAGCATATTGCTTAAAAAAAAATATTAAAGCATATCAAGTGAGATGGATAATGATGTAAGACGAGATTTATGAAAGTCGTGAATTTGACAAACTTTTTAACCTTTCAAAACTTAGTCTAAAAATAAAGTTTGCTTTAAAAATATATTAAATAACAAATTCAAGAGTTTGTTTAAAAGACTCTATTTAAATTTGACTTGCATAACCAATCAATTAAGTTGTTCAATTGTGAGGTACGATATTTGGGAGTAAAAGGTAATGGATTTCAAATTTGGGAGATCAAATGTTTAGTATTTCTTTTACAAAAAAACGACCTGCTTAACACCAAAAAAACTCATTGTGTCCCCTATGAATTAATAGCTTACCATTTTTGAAGCAAAATTAAAAGATTGATGGAAAGAAAATCAAGGGTTTAAGGTTGAATCTTTGTTTTTTGGGCAAAATTGTTACTTGATCACAAATTATGATTTGTATCTCTTTAATTTGTTCTATATTATTTGTAAATGCAATGAGGATGCTACATGATTGGGTGCAAGACAATTTCCGTTGTTATAATCATAATAACCATCTCTAATTTGTCGCTGATACAATGGAAACGATCCACATGCATGCATTATAATAAGGAGTATTGTGACTGTGAAATAATTTTGCCAAATAAATAACAAAGGTTTTGCCAGTGCATCTTATTTTTCTTTCCATCAACCTGCTGCTCCAAAAATGTTGAGGGAGCAATAGATTGCCAAAAAAAAAATGCCAAGCAATCAAAAGATAGTAAAACATCAGATTGTCATGATTTATAACTTTTTTTTTTGGTTCGCTACGCTTTTTTTTTTTTTTTGGACTTTTCTACGATCATTTTATGCATATGTACATTATTAATAATGTAATATAATTTTTGGACATTCACAATATTTTTTTTGGACAATCGTAAATGGAAGTAATGACCACCATTTGTGATTTCCGGAGTCGGGGTGGTGTGTAGAATCAGTATCTTTATGTAATCACAACATGGTCTTTGTTACCAATGAAAAAAGCAAAACACTAGATTGTGTAGTTAATAACTCGATAATCATTTGTCAAAGGAGCTATGATGAGATGGACTTAGGGATGCAAGTGGAGTGAGAAATCTCCATTTTTCGTGGGGATCACCCTCAATGGGGTGAGGATTTTCTAGCAACTATCCCCACGGGGCGGGGAATTTCACCCCCACCATGCGAGGTGGGGTGAGGTGATATTACTCATCTCCCTGTGAGAATTCTCCACTTTGCCTTAATATTAGAATTCCCCACGGGATAATGTAACTAAGTTTATCAACTCTAAACAAATATAATTAAGTTTGTCATGAAAAAACTAATATGACTTGAAATTTATATATAAAAATATAAGTATATTATTTTATTTTTTTTGCTATCATATAAGTATATTATTTAAAGTATTTGTATAGGTTCAAAAGCTATGAAAAAACGACTACGAGTCATGAAGAAAGATATTTTAATGATTAAATTTTGTATCTATAATTTATTTAATCTTTTTTTATATATATTATACCAAAAAATAGTAAGGGTGTGGAATCCCCGTCGAGTGGGGAATGAGAGTCGAAAATTCTCCGGCAAAAAATTTTAAGCAAGGATCTCTGCCCAGCAAAAAGTGGAGATAGAAGTGGGAATTGCATTCCTCATCCTAAACTCACCCCACCTGTATCCCTAGATGGACATGATATTATTTGCCAAAAGATAAGGTTTATGGAGGTCATTGATTTAACTCTCGCTAAATTTGAAAAACAAAAAAGAAAAAACCCAATCAGGGGCTTATAGGCTCATATAAGCAAGCTCACTAATTAATTTGAGAAGCATATTTGTCTTAATTACAAGCTTACAATGAGCAATTATAACTTTATAAGCTTACTTCAAAAAAAAAAAAATTACAAGCTTACTCATTTTTAGTGAACAAATGTAACTAGGTAGATACATATAACCTAATAAAATCAAATTACCTTAAAACTCTTAATAAATCTCTCTCCCCTATCTTGTAAAACCAAATCTCCTTGGTATTTTCACATAAACAACCTCTCTTAATTAAAATACCAAAAGTTAATAAAATTGAGAGCATAAGATCTTGTCATAAAAAAATCTCTATAACCCAGTACAATCCCCAATCAAGATATTATACTCACTTATGTATCATAAAATCGTGTGAACCAAATTATTATAATAAAATGTGAACGCCTAGATTAATCGAATTTACCAACTTTATTTTAATCGACCAAAACCTATGCAACTCCAGAAATAAATATCAAAAATCTGACCGGAGATTTCAATGCTTAATCACCGTACTTAATCTATCATTACATAAATCTAATATCTCTCTAACAAGATCACAGTAGTATCTCACAAAGATCTTGACACAGATGTCATTTCTATAAAAGTGGACGGCCTTTACGACCATACGAGTAAATATATATATATAATGTGCCGAACCTTCTAGCCACGTAGATTATATGCGGAAACGCAGGGGCTGATTGAGGAGCGAAACGCGGTCGGAATGAAATGAAACTGAATTCGAGACGCATTTGGCTTAAATTTACGTGGAATTCAAAGTGAGAGAGAGCAGAGAAGGAAACAGAGCTTTTGAGCTTAAACGCTAAAACGCTCTCTCATTAATTGTTGTTGTTGGAGCTGCTCCTGCTCACTTCGACATTTCCGTCTCTCGAAGATTTTGATTTATTGTTCTTCAATTCCGCTATATATAGAGCTCTCTCTACCCAAATCCGGTGAGGAATTTCGGTTAAAGTTTGGATTTTGGGGCGGCATTGATGTGTTTCAGTTTCTGATTGTGCTTTCATGGTGTGTAATTGATGGTAATTTGATGGGGGTTTAGGGTTTTCTCTCTTGTTGGGTTACTGGGTTTTCTGGATCTGTTGTTCATTTGCTTGTAGGATTTTGAGTTTTGTCTCTAATGGAAGCGTAGTTGTTGTAGAAGTAGTAGTTACTTGTTTGTGTTGATGTGTGTGAATTAGGGGTTTTTTTTTTTTTGGGTGTTTGTGTGTGGAGTGTACTGTTTGTTGTTGTGGTAATTGGGGTTGTTAATGGAGGAAAAGGAAGAGATTCGTGTAGATGTGTTGCATAGAGTTCAGTCTTCATTTGGGACTTCATCGTCTTCGCTTCCGAAGCAGAACTTGTCGATCAATCGATTCGATCTCGCCCATTTGAACACTTTGCAAAACCGAGGTCTTTCGAGGCCGGTGCCGCAGAATTTCAGCCCTGAAAGCTGTAAAAGACCACCTTCTTACCCACACATTCCGCCCTTATCGCCTTTTTCACAGATTCCGGTGTCCCGGGCAACGCAATTGGGGGCTCAGAGTTTCAGCCATGGACATTCCCATTCTAGATCTTTGTCTCAACCTGCATTTTTCAGCTTGGATTCTTTGCCCCCATTGAGTCCTTCCCCATATCGTGATTCGTCTTCCACCTCAATTTCGGATGCTATATCGGGTGATGTGAGTGGGGAGGATAGAGATGGAAGTGCGCAAACCCAAACTCCTCTGCCTCCTACTTTTTTGAGGGGCAATTCTATGCGGGTTGGTGAAGGTCTTCCTCCACGTAAAGCGCATAGGCGATCTAGCAGTGATATACCATTTGGGTTCTCTGCTTCCATCGAATCGTCCCCTTCCGGTATTCCACCTCGGGGCCAGATCATTTTAGATCGGTCAGCATCTGTGAAAGAGACTTCAGGAGTTGCTAAGCAGATTCAATCGGTGAAACGGGAAATGGATTGGGAGAGAGAAGGTGGTAACAATGTGGAAGGAATGGGCGAGAGGAAGTCTGAAGGGGATGTGGCAGATGATTTGTTCTCTGCATATATGAATTTGGATAACATGGAGACATTGAATTCTTCGGGTACCGAGGAGAAGAACCATGAGGATTTGGATAGTAGAGCTAGTGGAACCAAGACTAATGGTGCTGATAGCAGTGACAATGAAGCAGAAAGCAGCATGAATGAAAGTGGAAATGAGGCACAACAACCTTACCATGGTTCATCTACTGAGAGGAGGGAAGGGACGAAAAGAAGTGCTGGAGGTGATATTGCTCCAACTAATCGTCATAGTAGAAGCATCTCAATGGATAGCTTCATGGGGAATCTGCCTAACTTTGGGGATGAATCACCAAAATTGCCACCGTCTCCTGGAAATCGGACAAGTCTGCATTCCCATAGTGATTCACTAGATGGAACAAACTCCACTTTTAGCTTGGAATTTGGAAATGGTGAATTCACTGGAGCCGAGTTGAAGAAGATAATGGCAAATGAGAAACTAGCTGAAATTGCAATGGCTGACCCGAAACGAGCCAAAAGGTGTGTAATTTTTTTATCAATGTTGTTTCTGTAACAATATTTTTTAATAGTCTTGTGCAATTGTCCAGCACTCATTGAATGTAAAATATTGATTCACATTGATCTTTTTTAGGATTTTAGCTAATCGTCAATCTGCTGCTCGTTCCAAGGAGCGAAAAATGAGGTATATCTCTGAGTTGGAACACAAGGTGCAGACACTACAGACAGAAGCCACCACATTATCTACGCAGCTTACTATGTTACAGGTTTGTGTCAAGAGCTACGTTACCTGGACTCGGGTGCGGGTGTCGGGAGGGTATGAGTCTACAGGTCGGACCCACCTATTCTCTAATTTTAGGATACGGGGACTCGACAAAAACAATCTAAAAATTTGAGACACACGTGCTTATATATGTTATTACATATATATAATAGCTTATATACCCATATTTTTTTTTTTCTCATTTTTCATTTCGTATTCTATGCTAGAAAGTTTTTGTTATTTTTTTTTTCTTCTCTTGCATTATGAATCTTTTTATACAACGAACTCTATAAATGGAGTATCCATGTCTTGTTTAAGTGTCGGACTCGTTTCAAGTGCTCGACACGGGTACTTTGGGTTAAAGTGAAGGGTCCGGGTAACATAGGTCAAGAGTCTCGAACTCCTCTCTTTTGTTCTCATTTGTTTTCCTGTTTCATTTGCTTAGCTTCTTTGCTAGTGTGATGGAGTAACTTTATCTAATGTTTGGCTTAACCTATCAGAGAGATTCTGCTGGCCTTACAAGTCAGAACAGTGAATTAAAGTTCCGACTGCAAGCCATGGAACAACAAGCGCAACTCAGGGATGGTACGATTCTTGTCTTTTTTTCCTTTTGCCTTAACCTTCAAGAACTTTGATTTAGCAATGGTAGTAGTGACTTATAAAAAAGTCATATCTGCATTTATTGGAATCATGTTGTTTCCTGCAGATAAAAGATGTGTATGCCCACCTATTAGCATTTGATTTTTTGGTGGCGAACTATTTGTCATAAATTCCGCATGTTCTTTCAACGGTGCTTTCTTGATTATGCTCCTTGGATGTGAGCTGGATGGATTAGACACCTGATGTATTTTGTTGTAAATTCACTCAAGTCAACAGGATTGATACCACCTGGTCTTGTGGTGGGGATAGGGTAAAGCGATGTTGTTTTTTTGAAGACTTTTCCCCTATTTTGGGGCCTGGGCAGTTTGGTAGTATCTTTTCTAGTATGCCAATTGTGTTTTGGCAATAGAAAAGTGGGAAATTCTTGGGATCTTGTATGCATAGGAATTAGGCTCATTAGTTATGCTATATCTCATGACAATAGCGAGTTAACTGCAGCCTGCCTCTTACTTTCTATTTGACTGATCTTCCTGATTCAAACTTGGTATTAATTATATCATCAGTCATCACAGTCCAGCATGTGGTTAGGGCATCTTAGGAATACAAGTGTGGGACTAGAAAAGTCACTTGTTCACCGATTGTCTCCTCCGATTGCTTCATTAGGAAAGTGTGGAAACTGTTTTCTTTTGTAAATGAGTTCTTTGCTCTCCTGGTTTCTCCCCTTTGGAGAAATGCGGAATTGGTTCTTTGTGGGGAGTTGAGCTTTTGCCGCTTCCCTTATTGGATGGGGTAGTCCGTCTCCTCCGGGGTTTCCATCATGTAGCTTCTTGGCACTTAAACTTTGGTGCCGTGCCATGTTTTCCAGTCATATTTTTTATTTTCGACATTCTCTTTGCTTTTTTTTTTTTTTAATTTATTATTTTTCAGTAATTGGTCACCTTGCTATGGTCATTTTGCCTTCTTGTTTGAAGGTATAATGAGCTAGAAAGCACACCATCAAGTGCACTAAATCTAGCGCAATGGAAGAGTTTGATTTATGTAGTGGGACCCTAACTAATTTGGGATTGAGGCGATGTTTTTTGTTTGAAGGCGTAATGTACCGTGCTTATGAAAAGGACATAACCTTCCTCATTGAGAAATTACATGTCATGAAGTTTGTTTCCTATTGTTTCACTTGTTGACATTGGCTTCAAATGGGATTAGTAAAACCCAGTTAATAAGTTAAGTAGACTCCTAAGTCCTAATACAAAACATGGTTAGTCTCCTAGTACAACATGGATACAATTTGATATGGTCTTGGTTAGTTGTTGAGAGTGTGAGAGTTGGAGTCTTGATGTTGGTGTAATCTCTTAAAGTAAAATATTTTGAAGCAACAAAATCTCCGTTATCTTTGCTGTGGACGTGGGCACATCGGCTGACCACGTAATTCCTTGTCTCGCTTGTGTGCGTGTGAGTGTTTCATTGTATTTAAACAAAATATCAATTGTGAAATATGGTTTTTGGGCCTATAATTGGCTAGCTTCTTGTTGATGAATTCAGCTGACACTTCTCAAAGAGTCTTAAAAATTATAGTTCTCACTATTCCAGTGTATGCTCATTTCTTTGTATATATTTACTTTTTAACTGACCATTTGCATTACTTCGTTCCTATTGCAAATTAGTGCTTCTAGCTAAACTTTGCATACTTGGTGTCAAACATGGCAGCGCTGAATGAGGCATTGACTGGGGAAGTTCAGCGATTGAAACTGGTCACTTCTGAGATGGGCAGCGGCAACTCTTCCAGCTGCATAACTCAGCAGCTTTCAATGAGTCCGCAGTTGTTCAATGTGCAGCATCAGCAACCTACAAAGCTCAATAACATGTATCAGTTGCAGCAGCAGCAGCAGCAGCAACAACAGCCGCAGAATAACAGTACATCAACCAAGCACGAGACGAACCAATAGATTGATGGATATATTGTTACTTGAAGAATTATTTGTTCTATCCTCTAGATTCCATACCAGTGGATTCGGATTTTCTTCAGTTGCTTCGCCTCCTAATCGAAGAAGCACTTGCAGGTAATGACTGAGCCTGAATGCCTGATCCTAAGTGGGTTTGTGTAGTGAAAAACTCTCAGCAAAGTTGGTATGAACTGTTGTCTTATAAGCTTCTACTTATTTATATGTTGAAGTATATACTTTTGTGTTCAAAGGGACACTTTAAATTGGAATTGAATCAATAATTAATTTATTTGCATTATATGTTTTTTTTTATTATTTACAGTAAATGTTGTGTTGTGACTTGATGTGATTCTTTTTTTATTTTTTTTTATTTTTTACGGCCATAGTCTTGATGTGATTCATCAGATCTCTCCTGGTATCTATTACGACTGATTGATTATAGTGACAATGGGCCTTCACTAGCCATACTTGTTATCCGCAAATTAGTTCTAAACCTTACCTGAATTCTTTTAAGAGACATTTCTTTTTAAGGATAAGGTGTGTCTTTTATGAAATAATCAAGTTGATCTTAATGTCACATTAAAATAGAAAGATCTACATCAAATTATATTGACATCTCATTTTCATTTTATTGATCACAAATTGAAATATCAAAGCTAAAAATAGTTTATGAGATTCAGGTCTGAAACGTTAATATAAATAGAGGTCATTTTCGATGATGTCACCGTGCTGACTGGGAGCGGCTTCTATAGGTTAGTGTTTTTTTTTTTAGAAATTCTATAGGTTAGTGTAAATCATTAAGTAGCACAAGAAGAAAAGTGAGCAATTGTGACTAAAATATTCATGGCAGCTAAATAATCTGTCACAAATAACTTATAGTGGCAGGCAGTACCTGCCATAAACACTAGAGCCACAAATCAACATTATTTATACTGGGCCACATTAGTGCTTATAGTTATAGTGGCAGGCATTCCCTGCGATAAATACTACGTACAATTTTAGAAATCGGTGAAGACTTGATTCGACAAGAGTTTTGACCGATCTTCTTGTGAATAGGTTAGAGTTTTTCGAGATGAAGATGATTCTGCAAGGTTGGAAGAGTTGTTGAAACTGTGCAAATCGCAATGATGAAGATGGAGAAAATCAAGTGGTTCCATGGTCTTTGAC
Source organism: Stephania japonica (assembly GCA_039657345.1). NCBI lineage: Eukaryota > Viridiplantae > Streptophyta > Magnoliopsida > Ranunculales > Menispermaceae > Stephania > Stephania japonica. The sequence goes on along the minus strand of CM077559.1, from coordinate 5,604,490 downwards.
ACCAATTGCGAGTTGTTCAAGCATATTCAGTTGTTTTAGCAAATGGCGAACACTTCTCTTAAACCCTAAACCCTAAATCTGTGATTTGCCTTAAAAATTGGCCATAGATCTCCCTCCCTATATTCACTGGGTTGAATGATACACCATTCGAAAAAATAATTCCAACAAAGATCAGATTGGTACCCATCTTTCAAATTCTCTCCTCGTCCCAGTTGTGACGGTACACAAAGAAGAGGCTTGAGATAATTGTTACTTTTTTTTTTGGTAGGAAGATAGTTGTTACTTCAATAGTTAATGTTGTGCTTTTTCGTTCCTTATTTGCTTGATGTCAATTTTCTTGACAATGTACAAGAAGCCAACAGTCTTGCATTCCTCCACTTAATTCTTACTACGGTGGAGAGGCTTCTATGTCATAGAGATTAGAGGGGCAGCTGACAGCACATTCATACTAGCATGCGTGTCTCGAGCTAAGACGTGAGATAAATACTTGCAATTCCTTCGTTGTTGGAATTATGAGTATCTGTAGTTGATTTTTGTGTCTTCTTGTTGTTCCTGCATGTTGTCTCTGGTAAAAGTGATGTAGCTTTGCGTGTATAGTGTTTGACAAGTAAAAGGTAAGATAGCTGTGTCAAATGTTTAAACGAATGGTTTTTGAAGAAAGTTTCAATTTGCGCCCTTTTGCCTAATGAGCATTGTGAATCAACCAATTCAAGCAGTTCTTTGATTCTTTCTCTTAGAGCATTCACAGTGGGGGTGTATGATTCAAGCCCCCATTGTGGAGCATGAATCGTATGCTCACGCAGTGGCAGACGTTTCCGCCACTGCGCGAGCTTTGGTGAGCCTCACACGCATAAATGCACGTGCGGCCCACCAATCTCTTTTTTTTTATTAGTTTTTTAATTTTTGAATGGTTTTAGCTAACTTTTTTTTGCACAAAAATGTGTTGATTTTTTAGAAAGAATTGTGTGATATGCTTGTGGATTCCATAAAGTGTGTAGTGAAGACTAATTGTGGATGTGAAGTATAGTAGAGGAGAGTAATGAAATGATGATGTGACACTTCATTACACTCACAATACATCAAACTATTATGGATGCCCTTAGAAACCTAGGGATATGTTAGTAAGGGAAGAAATGAAGGACAAAATGACCTAGGAGGTAGGCAGTCCCCCACCTACTATTCTAAAGTGATTTGGTGATCCTCAAATGCCCAATTTACCATGCAATTAAAGCCATGGAAACCCTTTCTCTCTATTCTTCTCTCTACTCTCTTTCTAGGATAGGTAAGGATTTTGTTTTCTTTTATGTTTTGATCAACTACTTGCATCTCCAATCGATTTCCTGTATCAAACATTTCTGAAGTTGAATGTTCATTTAATTGGCTACTGAGTTACTGTGGTTTTTGTGCATGGGTTAATAATAGGAAAACGAAAAACCAAGCTGTCTCTTTTATGCCATGTTCTTTTCAGTTGAGTGAACTATTCACTCAACTCTCTAATAGAGTTCCTTTATTTTTTATTTTTCATTTTATATTTTTCTTTTAAAAAATTATCAATATTTATTTCTTTTTCAAAAAAATATGAATATATTTTTTTCATAATTTTTTAATGATTAAATAATTTATTAAAATTAATACAAATAAATAACAAAAAATAAAAGTAAGAAATAAAGTCTTGGTGTAGATATAGAGTTTGTGGTTAGAGAAGAAATAAAGTTTGATGTGACTGAACTGTAAAATATAGAAGGAAATAGAGTATTGTGGTTGAAGAGCCGTGGTTTGTTCAGAAGTTTGAGGAATGTGTTAGCTGGCGAACTGAAGGACTCAATGCAGAACCCAATGCTACTTTACTGGTTTCTTATCTCACAGCCCTTTTATTTTACTTTTTCTCAACTATTGAATGTACATAAGAAATTTATTATTATGTTGAACAATAAACTCCTGTTTTGCTTCCCTAAATATATCTGGAAAATCTTATTACAATATTGTCGGTTGATTGACATCTTTAACCTTATATCGCTTTTTTTAGTCTCCCATGCCTTCCTTATAACGTTTTGAAATTTTTTTGCTTCAAAAAATATTAGACGTTTTCAGAATTCGAGATAATTTTGTACCTCTTATACCTATTTTACTCCTCTTTTAACTCAAATATTTAATAATAATTAAACATTTTTTTTCTTTCATTAGATGAAATAAAGAATTAAATGTCGGTGAGAATGTAATTTAAACTTATGATTAATTCTTTCTTAATATGTGTGTTTTGGATAAAAAAATCTTATATTTTTAACCGAAGAGAGTTGCATTTTCATGCAGTTTAGTGGCCAACTATGCTAATGTTGGCTGAACTACATCTCCCAAAGATGGAGTTTTGCCTTAGAATCCTAATTAAGGTACTTTAAGTTTTCTATAACATGAACTCTCTTTCAATCTCTTTTCTCTAATTGAACTGTGTGAAACTAGATTATCATGGCCAGTGTTCTTGAAACAACCTTTATTTTAGAAACACTCCACAATCCTAAACTGGGCTCCACCCGGCCTAGACTTACGTAGGCCCCGAGCCGATCTCGCGAAGTCAACGCAAGCCTAGTAAGCCTTATCTACCATTTACCATTAATTAAGCAATTTAAATAAGAGTTATTCATATTAGTGAGTTATCAAAGTATAGCGGGAGCATTAAAATATCAAACTAATAGAAAACAACTCTAAAATACTAGTCAGGACAATCTAGAGTATAAAACCCCGCATATGTATACCATCAACAAGTATAACAAGTCACAGAAGAGTAATATCAATATAAATGCCTCAAGATCTCTCACAAACCTATATCCCAATGAGTTCAAAATAAATATACATAATAACACAAAAGGTAACAAAACCTACGTCGATGTTAAAAGGAGACCCGCTTCGGTATCCTTAAAGTAGATCGCCTAATTGAAGAGTTTTTCCCTTGCTTGACTACGGATCTGCACTCGGTCAAACATAAGAATGACGAGCTCAGGTAAGTAACGTCAAACATGACATATATACAACATTTCAAAACAAAATCAGTCTATATTCATATCGATAGAAAGAAAGGTACAAGGAATATATGAATAAACAAATACTGCAAATAAATCAGAGCAATCAAAATATGAGTGTCCCAGAAAGCAAAACAGATAAGCGCAAGTGGTCCTGACCAAACGGTCGTTGAGTCGAGGGAAAACCCTACAAGACTCAGATTCTAGGACGTGGTCAACACCCAACAAGCCCTAAATCTAGCGAGCTAGTGAGACTTCTTGGTAATCCAACTAAGAACTCACTCCCTGCCCAAATAGTAATCAGTGTAGTGCATCCCGAGGTCGTGACTCTGGCATGTTACCTCAGATGACCACCTTCCAAAGACCACCGTTGACTCACTTGCCCTCGGACAACTCAATTAGAATAGAAATCCAAAATGGGCTCAGAGCAATAATAAAACAATTTAAAGCTCAAGAAATAACTGTACAATTCCTTATTGGTTTACTTACCGGTATTTAAGGCAAATACACTCTCATACGACCTGACTCGTCGCCTACGAATCCCGCCGTATCCGTCAATTACTAAAATCCCCTGATACTCATTTAATTGCAATTTTCGTAAATTTTCTATAATTTCTCAATTTTCCATAATTTGTTTCATTCATGTAATTGGGCCAATCTCCAAGGTATTGGGTCATATTCCGACCCATTTGGATACCCGAGAGATCCCCGAAGTTTTTTCAAGAATTTCTAAAAAATTGTGGAAGAGAACAGTGCCACGCCGTAGGTGGTGCCGTGGGGCTCAAGCCTTGACGTTGTCACCTAAAGCACGAGTCTGGGGTGCCCTCTGCCACAGACGTCATGAGTGGCGCCGTGGAGAACAACTCTCCACGATGTCACTTAAAGCATGACATTCCCAGGGCCTCTGCCATGGGCGTCGTGACCGACGTCGTGGAGCATTAGGCTCTACATCGTCCCTTGTAGCGTCCATTCCAAAACATGAATGCGGGGTTTCTCAAAACCTTGATTGGTGTTGTCGAGTTTCGAGCCTATCCCAAATTCGTAAGGATGTCCGTACCAACCCAAACCATCGTGAAACCTTGTCAAAACGTCCACGAATCACCGATTCGAACAATTTGACCAAAAAATCCACCAAAAATTCACAAAAATCGATCAACTTCCGATTTCCACAAATCACCATAACAACAACCTTAATCATCAATCCAAGATCACAAATTCCACACTAAGAATCCAAGAAAAATCAAAATCCAATTCGGTGTTTGATATCATCGCGATGAAAACGTATAAAACAAGCGTCAAAATGACAAGAATTACGAAGTGAGTCAGGATCTCACCTTTATACGTGTAGTTGATTGATTCCCCAGCGTCAATCTACGACCAAAACCCACAAAACCCCCGCCTTTCTATCCAATTTCATTGAGAATGAGAGAGGAAAGAAAATGAGATGAGAGAGAAAAGTTGATGAAGACCTTTGACGCGCGTCGAACGCGTCAAAGTATTTCCCGATTAATTCACTGGTCACTACAAGACTGCAGTAGCGGTAAGTTCGGGGTTGAACCACAAAGACCAAGTAACTCAACTTAGGTTTTTAACACAAGAAAAGGAAAACGGGGGCAATCAGAGAATGTTTGAAAAGACTTGAAAGAAAAGATTCAATAGGAATGAAATCTAGACTTTCAGTATCACGAACTCTGTCATACAACTTGGGATATTTCGTCAATCGTTGGTTCATGAAAAGATATGAAACTCTATTATGATCTAGTGTAGCTATAGACCCGATGACGCACTCAGTTCCTCGCTTTTCTTAATCTTGATAGCCAAGGTATGACAGTTGACTATTTCTTTAACCAAATACACAATCGGATCGCTAATGCTCCTGATTTAATACGTTGATTGCATTAATTCGATTCGTGAAGGCACTTCACCTAGACAATCACATCGCTAGTGCTTCCGAATTAGCCTAGATCCCTAAGACATTTGACCAGTCCCGAAAGGGATTGTGACGGCCCCAATTTCCCCATGCAATTGGGTACGCCCGGCCTAGACCCATACAAGCCTCGAGTCATCACTCGGAAACCTGACGAGCCTAGTCAGCCTTCAATTTAATCAAATTAGTAATTTATGAAAGAGTTATTGCATCAGTAAACAACGGAAGACTAAAATAATTATAATAAAGGGGAAATAACTCAATCAAAGGAAGTAGAGGAATTCTATAAGTGTGGAAAACCCCGGGTATTCATGTACAATTGGAAATGCAAAGGTACATGATACCAATCTCATCAAAATTTGCCTAGTTTAATAATCCCAAAGCATATATATATATATATATATAAAACGATATACATAAAAGCAAAACATAAAGAAACCTATAAAATAGTCTCCAAATCCAGCCGCTAATCCTCACAATAGATCCCCTAGGCAGGGTCCCTTGCCCTTGCTGCTCTCCACCCTATCTGCACCCACCGTCACAAACTAGACGGTGAGTAACTGAATAAAATTGAATGTAATGCCAGAAGAAGATAACAGTAATTCATGATAACACAAGTAAATCAATCTAAATATCATGCGGTAATAAAAATGACAGGAATTTAAATAAACAAGATGCATGATAAACAGACTAATAGATATCAATCGAAAGTCAAGTGTGTTCCAAGGAATCAAAAGAGGCTTATAAGTGGTCTAAATCATAGCATAACGGCGAAGACCTCGCGAGGTCTTCCGGGCATCACACACGAAGGCACGGCACTATGATTGGAAAGGGACTCGAACCCATCCACCCAAGTACTCGGTGTCACACGGTCACTAAGGGTGGTCACACACTCGTGGCCACGAGTGCCCACGTTTTATCCCTCAGTGCGGGTCCTAGTACTTTTGAGACGAAACACTTACGCCGGAAACACACAACAAGAAATAGAATGGAATACCAATAATAGAACATAACAAGACCTGAATAAATGATAATGAATCACATGACATTTTCTTACTGGCTTACAAACATACAAATGCTTTTTAAGGCAAATGTACTTACCTGACTAATCGCAACCCGTAGACACTCTCACGTTCCTAACGCGTATCCCCGAGTTTCTCGCTACCTTATAACAATTTCCATTGCATCTTGGTAGCGGTTGTACATACCTATAAGGCTCCCATTATATGATGATGGAAGAATAATTCTTTTACTCTATCTGCACATGCTTCTCCAACATTTGTTGCATCTTGCAAACCTTGGTATAGTTCAGATCGAAGAGTCTTTTTGTAGTCTTTTAGATACTTCAATCTCAATGATTCAATTTTCACATACATGTCTACTTCATATTATTGTAGAAGACATCCACCGCGAAGCGATAATGAGGTCTGATGGCCGGATCTGATATGAAAATGTTAGTTTCTTGTCTTAAATAGTGTTGACTTTTAAATTGTTAACGTTATATTTCTCAATTATCTAACTCCCTCCCTTAATTATCTAACGTTATAAATAGAGGTTATATTTCTCAAAAATAATTAGACGTTATAAATAGACGTTATAATTAAACGTTTTAAATAGACGCTATATTTCTCAAAATAATTAGTAACGTTATAGACGTTAGCGTGATTGAGGAAGTTTGGGGAAGTTACCCTTAAATAATAAATTTTTTTATTTTATAGTCCGTATGTTACATATTTAACCAACTCCCACGTTCAAACGACGTTCCTCGGTCCGTTTTTCCTTGTTTCGACTCTCGTAACGCATGTAGTCTCGCCTTGTCTCGCCAACTAATTAATTAAATTAATTAAAAATTCATTTATTTGTATGTTTTACTTATTTTTCTCCCCCGTTTAACTAGTCGAAACCTCACTCAATTAAATATCGCCCAACCGGCTCGAAACCCGTAAAATACTAAAATACTAATACACACAATCAAAGAATCATAAAATCACTTCGGTGTCAACTCCCGAAGTTCGAAATACTGTCCAGCATTCATGTAGCCGGGTCACAATTCTGACAAATGCAACATAAGTCAGTTAAAAAATTTGGGGTTGTTACAGGGATTAACTAATCAGTATGACCAACTGTCACTAATTTGAGTCTACCACATGAGGACGAATGTTTCGACTTAATGACTGAGGGTAATCAACCTAATATGCATGCGGAGATCCTTTCACAAACAAATAGATCTAACCCTATAATGAAAACAATGCCAAAGGAAATAAATCACAATAGAGAACCAAGAATAACTAAATTAGATAAACCTCATAACGAAATTCCAAGTTGTAGACTCATTCAATCCACGTCCAATTTAGAAGAAGGAGTTTAGCCAGACATTGTCAAGCCAAAACTAAGTTTCCTATGAGTTTTATTGTAAAACAGAAGATGTTCTGAAACAAAACCTAATTCCTATTTATGTGAAACCCCTAAGTGGGTTTCAACCTAAAAAGTTTGAAAAATAATTAATTCCCGAGTAACTGTGTAGGATGCCACGACTCGCGCCGTGTTCACACTTTTGCTCTACGTCGTCATTGGCGATGTGGATTCTGCAATATGAATTTCATCATCTTTCCTTGCGATTCTGAGGCACTTCGAGTCCGAGTTCTACGAAGCTCGTGAGAGATGAAAGTGTCTGGCTCGAAGTGTTCTTTCGAACAAAAGCTGTGGTAAGTCATTCCGGATTGGGACGGAGAAGTTATTGTCTGTGCACTGAACTCAGTTTTGTTGGTCCCCAACTCACTTTTTCATCACCGCACTCCAGTTCTTTTCCTCATTCACGTTCCAAGGGCCTAATTCCTGAAATTCACAAAACGATCATTAACCACCACAAAATGTGAGAATTAGAGTCCATAAACACCTTATATTCTATACTAACTAATGCCTAATTAGACAGTTATCAAACACCTCCAAACTTAGACTTTGCTTGTCCCGAGCAAATGAGTGAATGAAAATACATGTGCTATAATACCTAAACTCTTAATACTACAATGACTAGTTCTATAATCCTATGTTCATCACCAAGTTAAGTGGAGTTCATTTTTGATCTAAATGCCACTAAATTAACCATCACCCAAAAGAAGTTCGAAGTTAAAATTTTTGTCTAGAAACGAAGTCCATACATTAGTGAAAATCACACTTTTAAGAACTAAACTCAATCCAGACAAAGGCCTTCAACTACTCAAGATTTTTCATGGTCACTACACTCAGGCACACAAGTTTAGGATTTCTTCAAAAATAGTGCATCAACACTCATAAGGTATTATATGCAAGAAATACAATCTCACTCTCTACTAATGTAGACTTAACATACAAGAGAAAAACAATAAGACTTTCGCCCTTATTTGTTAATATATTCTATTTTTTTATCTCCAAATTTTTTTAGTATTATGGTCCCTGCTCCATTTCCTGTGGAAACTGTTTTTTTCACTTTTTTCCACTATAAGATCCCTTACTTTTTTCCTATAGAATCTATGGGACTTTAAATATTTTCAAGAAAACTCATGTTGACCCTTCTCACTTTCACTAGATTAAACAAGTCATCCAATGTCCGTTTAGGTATTATTAGGCCTAATCATTCCCCAAAAGTGGTTAAGTCATGAATTTTTGCCTCAAGTGAGCTGCATTTTCGTTCTAAAACCTTAGAAATCTAATTACTTGCAAAATAGGACCGTCTGCCCTCTTTGGTATGTAGCACAAAGCCTAGACCTCATACTAACTCCCTAATATGTAACCTCACAAATGTCGGGCAACGCTCCAGATTGAGTATATCTCCTATTATTCAAAAAGGTTCAAATCTCAAAAGTAGCTTAAATGAACTCATCCACAATAAAAAAACACTCAACAAAGTCTTAGGTGACTCTAAACTAGACTCAATGATGCAACTAAATGACTCTAAACATACATGGACTAATATAGTACTATCCTAAATAGTGTAATAAATGGCATGTCATAACAAGATGATAAATGATATGAAAAATGAAGTGAAAAAGAAAAACACCACCATACATAACCAATTATACCCATAGAATACACATAAAAATAAATACTGTTATACCTAACATGCACAAATTCCATTCATTCCAACAAAAATCCAATCCACAATAACTGAAAAACACCCCCAAACTTACACCAAACCTTGTCCGCAAGGTTTAAAACAAGAATGAGAATAGGAAACCACAAAAGGAAGAGAAAAGAAGTGGAATAGAACATGGTATATATAGTGAAATATAAATAATAAGTAGTGAGATATGACATGCCTAGACAAAAATGGAAAACCTAATGAACTCAAATTCCTTAAAATATAGTAGCATAACGAAAATGCTCTCACACCCAGAGAATCGCTAAACTGTAAGCATCATTACCTCCATCAGACTCATCAACAAAAATCAAATAGACTAAATGCAAAAACTTACCAAATTCCTATTAGTCTAACCGTAGACGATGAACTTTATTTTCATTTTTTGTTATAATTAAACTGAATTTTGTCATAAAATAAAGTTTTTGTTGGTATTTTGTTTTTAAGTAATTGTTTATTATTATTATTATTTTGCTTTTAATACATATTTTAATATATATATTAAAATATGTAGTGACAAATCATAGACGAAATGTGGGGGAATGTGGATTCTTAAAATTGAGACGGATCAGGGACGAAATTTAACAAGCACGTGATGAAAATATGTACGCTAAATACACAATCCGTCTCTAATCCGAGGCCCATCTTCCCACCCAATTTGATTGAACCACCCAATTAGTTTTCAAAATCCTCTGAACCTACCCAATTTAAAGGATATGTATTCATATTTTTCTCGTTTTATTTTTTTATTTTGAAATAACTGACGAAACATTTTATTAATATGAGGAGTTGAAATCAAAGAGTACAAGTTGAGACAAAAAAAGAAACGTGACTTATAGAGATGCCAAATAGTATTTGACATGGTTCCATGAAGTCATCTGCCACTATCAGTCCTTCCCTGATTGCAAGGAGCTCGGCCACTTCATGACGATTCCACCATGGTCGCGAATTACTCCACCAAGGCAAACAAAAGAGATTTGCACGAGGGGTAATCTCGACCAGGGGAGCAAGAAATTGAATGTAATGAAATAAGGAAACAAAAGTCAAACGAAGGAAAGATGGGAATGGAATGGAATAAGGAAATAAAGCCAAATGAAGTAAAGTTGATGGGGGGAAGGAAACAAAGTCAAACGAAGGAAAGTCAAGGGGGAATGGAATGGAGTAAGGAAACAGAGTCAAACGAAGGAAAGATGATTTGGGGAATGGAATGGAATTAGGAAACATATTCAAATAAAGGAAAGGCGATGATGGAATGGAATGGAATAAGGAGGCAATGGGGGAATGGAATGGAATAAGGAAACAAAGTCAAATGAAGGAAAGATTGCTCTTTATAAGGCAACCATTCATCAAACAAAGAGCACTCTTGTTCGATTTCAGTATCTTGCATTTTCTTTCTTTCTTTCTTTTATTTCTTCAAAAAAAGAAAATGTTCAAGTTACTCTCCTTTCTCTTTTCATTGTTTTCAACATTCATGTCCACAGTCAACAACACTATTCCGTTTGCAATGATGATAGTGATCTCTTTTCTCTTTTCATTGTTTTCAATATTCATGGCGACAATCAATGACACTATTCCAATGGCAAGGGCGAGGGTGGAGAAGGCCTTCAACTTCTCCAAGTTGAGAAAGGATGTCGAAACTGTGGATGAGAAAGGATTCTCTTCTTTAGAGACAGCTTTAGTCACACATAATGCTGATGAAGAATTGAATAATGAATCAATGGAGTATAGCAATAAAGAAAATGAAAATGAAAATGAACAATTGAATAATGAATCAATGGAGTATAACAACAAAGAAAATGAAAATGCAGCAGCCTCAGAGGACAACAGGTATTCACTATGCTTTTAGCATGTATTTAGTTTTACAAGGTTACTGTATAGGTAGCCATATAATACGTGGTAGAAACTGTTTACATATGTGCATGATAAAGGAGCCGACCACAGGAGGAGAGATCCGAGAGAAGAGCCTCGTCTCTCCGTCCATGTTTTTCTCTTTTCATAAATTATTCAAAAAACTTTCATATATTTCATATCTTTTGTGATTTGGGCGGAATTAATGGACGACAACAACTGAACAAAAGAAAGTTGGGCCATGGGTGTGGTACTGGTCTCCTCTACATTCCCTTTTTGGTTCATGTACTTTCTCTGTCACAATTTATTCCCTTTTCCATGAAAGCTCAATAGATCTTATGCCCCCATATAAATGTATCTAATTAATTATGCGGAGAAAAAAAATTTTGAATTGAATTTATAACTCTTATATGTTTTTTTGGTTTCAAAAAAAAAAAACTCTTCTATGTTTTTTAATTAATAAATCAGGAATTATTGAGTTAACTTAAGGAAGTCCAGTCATTTAACAAATTAATATTACCCTCTATCTTAATTAAAAAAATAAAAAATATTTTTTTTATTGTAAAGTCACCCGAAGCACACCTTTTTGAGAGGCATTATGTCACAATTACAAACTCAAAGAAAGTTATTTAAAGCTTTTTTTTTGAGATCCATACATGGGTGTTCGTCAGAACATCCCGACCTCTTTTCGATTAAAGTTTAACTAGTCCCACGGGAGATGATCGAGAACACATTTTCCAATACCCTAAATTAGTCGAAGGTCGATATAATATAGTTGTTGCGACTTGAACTCAGGACCATTGTCTCAGTCAACGTTTTAAGCTTATTAGTTGCTACCACTACATTACACCGCTCGGAAGTGCCTTCGCCACTTAATTTCTTGCTTTTAATTTGAACAGCAAAGAACTCTACTATGATGAGATCTACGAGAACATCCAAGCTCCAATGTTCTTTGATTTCACTTGTCCAGAACCGCCTCTCCTCGATGAGGATCGTTCCTGGTTCTGCGTTAGCATTGGTGAGTTTTAATTTGAACTGGAGTCGCTTATTTTTCTTATTTTGATAGAAACGAAACTTTATTTTATTTTATTTTTTTGGTAGGAAACGAGACTTTATTTATTATAGCCTAAGTATATACAAATTATACATTTGTACATGGGGAACCAACCTGAAGCTAGGGGGGCCAACTTAGTGAACAAAATTTTAATTATTATAATGATAATATTTTTGAGTTCTCATCTTTTTTCTATTAAGTAACCATTTATTTTTTCCACTCTCTCTATCTATCTATCTATATATATATATATGATGCTTTATTTATTAAATAGCCAAACGATTGCAAAAGTTTAAACTAACATTTTCATAACAAAGCAACACATTGCAAATCTACACATTGGTAGGCAATGATAAAGTATTGTCAAGACTTCTACTTTTATTAATAACAGTGGGTTGTAGCATTACAGAAAAATCGACAAATTAGATTTTGTACCGTGTCGCTACTAATATCTATTTGGAGACAACATTAATTTACCCATTTGGGTTTTTTAGATTAGATACCCTTAGATAAAGAGTATAAAAAGTACATTACAAAGAATTCTTAAGCACAAAAAATGTCATAATTAAAAACATAGGTACAAAATTTTTGCTTTCTATAGTTTAGAAACTCAAATTGATACAATTTTTTTGCTATACATGCATTGTAATGTGGTATTTATCAGAACGCATAAGACATAAAATCTAAGTTTTTTTAATTAAGAAAACAGAAGATTTTGATTAAAAAATAAGATAATTTTGACATGCATGGGAGGGGGACCGAATGAAGGTAGGACACATACAGAGTCACTTATTTTTGTGATTTCACGGTGCGTTTGTCATTTCAGGATGTGATCAACAACACGAAGAAATAGACCATGATGCTCTTTTTGAAAGTTTCAGGCTCCGAGTAAGTTATTGACTTGTTTTCTCATTTTTTCGAGCTTATTTGACGATTCATTCCTTCGATAACCTTGAATTGGTAACAATAAATAGGTCTTAGAAGCTAGGAGGCCAAATTTACTTCTTTCAAAGGCGCAAAGTATTGCCAATTCCAAAGCCAATGTACCAACAATTCCAAAGCCTTTCAGACTGAGAACTGACGTAAGAAGAATTCTTAATTGCAATTAATTAATATCATTGATTGCGATTTCCACGATAAACTTTCGAGTTTGTTTTTGCTCTTTTTTTATTATAAGAATGTTGTGGAGTGTTGTCTAAGTATAATAAACTTGCACCAACCAACAGGAAAGAGCAAAAGCAAACCTTGAGAAAGAAATTGGGAAATTAAAGACAAGGCATGTGAAAGAGGTACATGTACCACTCTACACTACAGTAACATGAGGCTTTATATTTCATGCATTTTAGAATTAGACTTGAAAGAGTTGCTTTTATTGCATTAAAATCATAGGTATGTTTATAAATTTATCAAAATATAGCTAGATGATATATATAACATCAAAGCATGATGTTTGATTATGAACAACATCTAATTATTTTCGAATGTGTTGCAGGCAACTAAAGCATTCGGTAAAACGTTAAAAGGCAGTTGTACTTCAGCTTTTCATGACATGAAGTATAAGAAACTAATGCCAACTATTCCAAAGCCTTTCAGACTGAGAATTGATGTAAGAAGAATTCTCAATTGCAATTAATTACTATCGTATTACGATTTCCACGATAAACTTTCAAGTTTTTTTTGTTCTTATTTTATTATAAGAATGTTGTGAGTGCTGTCTAAGTATAATAAACTTGCACCAATAGGAAAGAGCAGCTCTTAGGGAAGCAAACCTTAAGAAAAAACATGGAATTGCATCGTTGAAGGAAATTGGGAAATCAGAGAAAGGCATGTGAAAGAGGTACAGGTACTAATAATGCACTACAATAACCTGAGGCTTTATATTTCGTGCATTTTAGAATTAGACTTGAAACAGTTATGGTTTTTGTTGCATTATTCGGATGAGGTTTTTATCTGATTTGCAGCGTAAGAACATATTGCCTAAAGACACCTAATGTCTCTCCAGATGAAGGTGCATTATTCAAAAGTCATGACTCCAAATGACGGTGCTCATCAAGTGTTAGAGAGACACCCTTCGTTAAAGAAGAAAAAGAAGAAGCCATTAATTCTTTTAATTAATGGCATGCCTGTTCTCTAAGAAGAGAGGGCATAATCGACAAGATCATAGCATGCGAAATGGCCAGCTCTCTCTAAACACCGAAAAAACAATATTTCGAATGCCAATAATCGCTTCCAAGGTTCTAGTCACCAGTTGATGTCCTAACTTGTGAATTGGATGGGATCATTAATCTTGACAGAACCTATTATGTTAGGAAACTGATTGTGTATATAAGTTATTTCCATGTATATTGTTTTGTGCCACTCTATAAATAAGAGCAACCCGTTTTATACAATTTGTCCTGTTTTACCCTAATCTATACAATTTTGTATTACTTTCACATATTAACAATGGTAGCTAGCCAGCGTCGCCATCTAATGCTTTATTTCTTTGATTTTTTTCCCTCCCCACTGTCGATCAAGGTGCTATTCAGATACTACCTGAGTTTTTGCAGATTGAATTATCTTTATAGAAAAGTGATCATGTACTAAGTTTCTGTTTTTAATAAGTGCATTGCTGTATTGTTTTGTGGAAGTTCAAATTGTGAAGGCCTCACTCTAACTATCGCACTAATGGTTAACTCTAACATGTCTTCTTCTTCTCCTTCTTTAAGTCACTGTCATGACTGTATATTCTAGTATGCTATCAACTTAGGTTCATAGCTTTCCTCACATAAAAGAATGAAAATCACACAACCAACTAGCTAGATGTTACCTGAAAATATTTTACTGCTCATCGATCGGTCTTTTATTTACATTAGACTCTGTATACATGATATGGAGTTCGGTGCCATTGTTTCATTTCCATGTTTACTTATTCATTATAAACTAGCATGTTCATTGAACCTAGTTCAAATGCAGAAACTCAATTGAGAAGTGTTCTTTGTTTAATGACAATGTCAGTCATTAAACTAAGGCAACATATATATCTAGTTTATTCTAGTATTCGCTATACAATCATTTAGGAAATGTTCAACTTCTACATGCAGGGTTTTGAATTTCAGAACATGACCTTATATTAAGTGGAGCAATCGCAATAATTTAAGACATGGATACACTTTTCGATCAAACAATTAGAGATCACGTAATATAAAGGCCATGTTCTGAAATTCAAAACAATATCACGTAATTTAAGTGGAACACAAAACAATATCGGTCATTCACTATGAGCAAGGTTTGCAAGATCGATCCTGATCCTACTTTTCGATCAAACAATTAGAGATCACGTAATTTGGTCCTAGTGTGAACCTTCCAAACGCTAGGATCATATTTGGTTCCTACATAGGATATCGATCTTAACAACCATGATGATAGACCTGTCTCAAAACCTTCAATTCATGTAAAACTAGAGGTACAAAATTCGAGATCTAGGCCAATTAAGTGGTTTTTCCTAAAGGAATCTTCACCTGCTAGCTAACAAGGAAACATCGAAACACAATCTCAACAAACATGCTCAACTCCAAGACCTAGAAAGAGAAGTTGCGAAAGAACGTTTCGACTCGCTTTCCCAACCACACATTAATCTATACCAGATGAATTAACAAACAAAAGGGTCTAGCTAGGGAGCTTTAGTTGAAACTGAAGGATCATAGAAGATATGGCCTGGCCTAAGAAGGCATGTGTGAGTTGAAAGCCAATTGTGTTCACATGTGACCATGTGACAATCTCATTCAAGACAAAAGGCTAAAAAGGGTCGCCTCCCGCAACTGGCACTAGTGCTCTTTGCTGGACCTTCTTTAACAAAACAACTACATACATTTCTTACTCTAGTACTCCTATATATAGTTTATAATTCCACCCCTCATGTGCTAGAGTACTTGACCCCTATATATCCTTTTTATGTTCATTGATCACTAAGGAGGAACCACACAAGAAATTAGTTCCAATAGAGGATTAACAAATTTGTTATCAAGGTCCAAGTTGTTGACTAACAATCTATTGCTGGTTGAAAGGTCCCACTTTGAATGATAAATTGGTTAAACACCTCATTATGATTAGATGCTCCTGCATCAATCTAATAAACCAAAAAGCGATCAATGATAAGATTACACTCTTGTATCATAAGCACTCACTAAAATGATATATTTTAACCATTGATTTCTTTAATTAATTGTATAACCAATCTATTGAAATCCTTAATTATATTTTAATCTAATTAACCACCTTATAATTAATTATGTAATGGTGATGAAACATTAGTTACAGCAATTAAGATCTCATATTTCAAACTTGGTATAATCATCATCTTATTCATTGATGGGGCCCCTGGTCTCGCAGAATCAATCCCTCTTTTTTTTTTTGCTGGGGACTCAAAAGACTAGAGAATAGAAACCAAGATAAGACAAAGTTTTCATGAACTTTCGGCCAAAAAGGAGGCACAATATAAGCAGAAGAGAAGAATAAATTGCTTAAGAGAAGACTAGTGTGAGGGAGAGCAGAAATGGATTTCCAAGACGAAGAACTGCCGCGTCGAGCACTGAGAGCAGGAAGAAGATCAAACTTGAAGAGCTCGCTCTGCATTCCTCGCTTGGGAGGCAAGAACACAAGCAACACCAACACCAACAGTAATGGGGCCAACAACAGTAGTAACAACAATTGGTTATCACCAAAGTCGCTGTTGGAGCGCTTTAGAGAAGCAGTTTTTCGCTTAATCATGCTAAGTGCTTTCTCGAAAGTCACTCACCACGACGACCAGTCCTTCACCGGAAGCAGTACTCATCTGCATCATCAACAACAACAAAGGCCTAATAACTACTACTACAAGTATCCACCAAACCAGCACCACAGCCAAGATGTTGCAGATTGTATAGAGTTCATCAAGAAAAAATCGGCTTCCTTGAACAACAACAACGACAACGAAACTAGCAATTCCAGGGACAGTAATAGCTCTACTTCTACAGATCTTCATGAAGACCAACATGTCCACAGCATTGAAGAAGCTGTTTCAGCTTGGCCAGTAATGTGATTCATCTAATTATTATTAGTTAAATGAATGGATCGGTTTGTATTTAATTTCTAGTACTAGGGAAGAATTTTATACACTTCACTTTGGGTGGTTTTTTACATAGACATCTATAGATGAAGTAATTCTGTAAAGTTTGTTTACAATGTTATCTGTGTGTGTGATCCTCACTGTTATGAACCTCCAATGTAACGACCTAAAAATTCAAAACACCCGACCCGGGGGTAATTTGGTAATCTATCATGTTGATTTGTTGTGGTGGTGGTGTGCTTAAATGGTGTGTAAATTTTAATTATAATCTAAGGTTATCAAATTTAAAACTAAAGTTAGAGTCACTGACTTGATCAAGTGTGGAAATGAATACAATCTATGTCTAGGGGCACTTTGGCAATTTTGTAAGAAATCTTACACTAATGTACACCACTATATAAGTCTTGTTATCAAACCTTAACCACCGTTTGTCATCCTACACAAAATTTGAAAGAAAGAGAAGTGAGGAGGGTGGAGAGAGAAACCTAGCTAGGAAATGGTGGGTTGATGGTGGTGAAGGAAAATCAAGTGAACCTTCAACAAGGTGACCACACTTCCCTCTCTCTTTTCTCTTCATCTCTTGTTCTATACGAAATTTGGACCGAGCCGGCGATTTCAGCGCGCCAAAGAACCTTACAAGAAGGCGGCGACGTAGGAGAGGGGACGACGGCATCACCGCCGCCGTCATTGCTGGACGGAGGAGGGTGGCGACAATCTTGCCGCAGCCATTGCCCCGTGGTGGGGCCGCCACTAGGCGGTCCTCCTCCTCCATCTAAGGTCTTGGCCAAGAGAGGGCTGCCACTCTTGCCTCTACGGAGGCCGGCCAGAGGCTGCGACCCTTTAGCCAGTCGCCGAAGGGTGGTGGTGGTCGAGGACGAGGAGGGGAGCGTGAGTACCGAGGAGGGGAATGCGAGCTTCCCCCTACCAGGTTGACTAGTCAAGGGTTAGTTGACCCTGAACCAGTTGACCAGGGTCTGGCCCTACACATTGATTTAAGAAGCTAGAATGTCCTAGCCCCTCACGCGCACCCGATGGCGGGTCCACCCTCGACACACTACACAGGACTTCGACGAAGGTCCAGGACGACACGAAACTTGCAGGACCCGCGAGACCCACACTAGTAGGCCCCAAAGACTAGTAAATTGAATAACTTTGAATTAGAAATTGATATTGACGTGGAACCTCATATGAATTGTCTAGTTTCGCGCGAAGGATCACATCGAGCCCCTAGTGCGAGAGGATCGAGATTAGGATTCGCGACGAGTCCAGATAAGTGGGGAGTTTACTCGATTATCAAATATGACATGATTACTAGTTATGTCTAGGATTCTTGATCTGAATTAAAGACTTGGAATTTATGGGTTGCGTCATGGTATTGGCTTGACCTTACGTATCTATGGAATGTGAATGCACTATTTTTTCCCATCTATGTTATTCATGGCCCCAAGATGTTTGTGGAGTTCCACCGAGGGCCTAATTAACAAGTAAATCTATATGAATGCCCTATGATGTTTGTGGTACCACCGAGGGTCGTTAACGCCCCAGGATGTTTGTAGAGTTTGCCACTGAGGGTTTTATTTGACTAATTGAATTCATAAGTGTGTTACGTAGGGACATGAGTTGGAATTCCTTCTCTTGTACTCTTAAGACATAGGGATGTGCATCGGTGATGGCTTGGACGAATCTACTGTTGATTTGATGGGACGAATGAGATGGCACATAAGGCTTGTGTGCCAGCCAGTAGCTTCCATCACCTCAAAAGTAGGAGAATCGGTCATTGAATTTTTGTCAATATCTAGTATGCATTGAATGGAACAACGATTTATACATATTACTATATTTTATAGTATATACTCTAGCAAAACCCCCCCTTTGCATGAAAGTTTGAATCTATGTAAAGATTTGTCAATCTCTTTCTTGTCATAGATAAAGAATCATGATATATGCCTTGCATGCTATTGATGGAGAATTATGCTATGTATTGTTGAATTTTGGAATAAGCTTTCAATGCTATACATGGTTATTGTTACAACTTGATGGCTTATGAATATGTCTTATATGCTATGAAAGGATGGATTTCTATTTACTTGTGACTTACAAATCTTATGTCCATGTTAGTACTTGATGGTTCGTTATATGCTTATCTCTTATGAAATATTGCTACAATGCTACTATTCAATGAATCCTTGTTTGCTTTCAAATACATGCTAGACTTTGTATGTTTATTAGGTATTACTTGCATATTTGATGGTTGAGGGGGTTTTCCGCATTACTGAGCTATGTTGGTTCTTTTAGCTCACCCCACTTATATATTAGATATCCACGACAACGCTAAGTCGAGACAAGAGAAAAATGAGCTTGAAGTTTCCTCTTGATATGAGCCTTTGTTGATATATATTATGTATATTCAATTTTGAAACTGCTCAACTTTGGTTAAAATTAAAAATAGGTCTTTGAGTAATTTGGATCATAGTTACCTTTAATTGATCCACTTGGAAGCTTTAATATACCTTGTTTAATTTAAATGAATATGAACTCATGTATAGTTTCACTAATGTTCTTATAAATTTAAATTTATTGGCTTAAATATATCTTTTTATATATATTCCGCAATTATTATTCTTTGTTTAGCTAATGTGTATTCCACATGTTTATTTGTTTAGGCGTGCCTGACCGTTATTTTGGCCTAATTCAGGTATTGGGCTAAAGTGACAGTCTGGGCCGGGTAACTCGACCCTAGGTCAGGTACGAATCATCACATCCAATGCCTTAGTTTCTTCTGTAAGCAGTGAAATAAAGAAAAAGTTGTATGTAGCATTTGAGAAGGGCGAATTTATATAGTGATTTGATCTATAGGAAATGGAATTAAATTTGAGTTTTTGGTTCTATTTTGAACCGTATCTTTGAAAAGCACTTTTTTTTTCCTTTTTTTGGCCTAATAGGCAAATACATCATAACATTCCAAGATTTTTACAAAGAGTTGCGCTAAGGGCACCCCGTGGCACCCCGCCATTTTTAATTAAAACTGGTTTTATAACCAATTGACAAAATTGCCCTCATTCAACCCAACAATTCACATGTTCATTCAAATGTCCTCTCAGAGCACCCCACTTTTGAAAACCCAATTTTTTTTACGAAGTCAAGTCAATCTGTCGCGGGCCGGATATCGCGTTTGTCGATCAAAGAGTGCGCACTAGCCTTTGTCAATCTCATTTGTCGATTCGTCGCCACTCAAAGATTTGACGAGTTTTAAGTATTTTTATAGTCTAATGGTTGAAGAAAATGAGTGGGAGGCAGACGTCGCAAACGACAAGTTAGTTTTTATAATTTTTGTGGTTTTTTTTTCATTTTTGAAGGTGAACCGTAGACGCGAATTTACCGGTCACACAGGACCGAGACATGTTGTAGTGTCTCGGTACCCTATAATCGATAACTAAAAAAAAAGGTGTCGGTTATTATCAACTAAGTTTAATCCCAAACGTAGCTTTTTATTACACTTCGGTTGAAAGCAACTGAGACATAGCTTAATGTCTTGGTAACAGGTCATCGAGACCAAAATCAGTAGTCTCGATGATACACAACCACGTGGTCTAAGGGTCCTTCTCACTTAGATGTCGGTTGATATTAACTGACACTTACACAATGATATCAGCAATGGACGTCTAAGACCAAAAGACAGATTACGACCCTGTGTAACTAAACACTACGGGATTGAAGTTAAACACATCGTCCGACCATAAAGATAACAAATCTACCTTAAACAACTAAGAAAGTAAGGGGATTTGGTATATTAAGGCCTTGATGTCGTGATGGAGGAGAGAAAAGAAGGGTTTCATTTGATTTGGTGGTGGGGTGCTCGCACTTCAAACGAAAGTGTATTTTGGTAAAAGTACCGAGGTGCCTTGATAAATTGTTGAGATGCCCTAATCAGCTGGGGGCCCTGAGAGGATTGCAAGGTAGCGCTGACTCTTTTGCGTTTCGATTTTGGCAAAATCCTAACCTTTTGATTTTTGGTAAATTGTATCCTCAATTCATATTTTTAAGTAAATTACACTTAAAAATATAAAAAATTATGCACACAATTAAGAATATTATTCGTGTAATGAAATTTGTATGCAATCTAATGATCATTCATCACTTTAATTGTGGTTAAACATATAATAACTATAAGCAAGGATACAATTTGATTGAAATCAAAAGGTTAGAATATTTTTGTAAAAATTAAAACGTTAGGATATTTTTACAAAAAAAAACTTTGACAAGTTAAGATATATTATTTGCCTAAAAGGCAAGATTAGGGGAGGTTCCAAATTCGACTCATTTTGGGGTTATTTATAAAAAAAAATAAAAAAGAAAGAGAGAGAGAGATTAATGAAATTCTAGTAACTCAAAAAAAAATATATGAAATAAGGGAAGTGTCAAATATTTTATGCGTTGTTATGTATTTAAGAAGTTCTGCAAACCAAATTTACTCATAGTTTTTATTTGAGCTTTTGCTTTTTTTTTTTTGAACTCGTAGTTTAGTAATAGTGACTAATCATTCTCCTGTTCTTAATGACATTCTATTAGATTAGTATCACCAAAAAATAATATTCTACTACATTTTTTTTAAGAAAAAAACTGTACATTTATAGTTATATTTTGGAGGCGACTATTTAAAAGAAAATAAGGTGACACACACACACACACTTGCGAAAAAAAAATTAAGGTCGTCACCGGTGCTTAACGCGCGCAGGCGCAGCGCATTGAGCGTGGAGGGAATGGAGCATTAAACAGAGGTGGTTGTTAGTATTAGTTGATCTTTGGTAATAAGTTGCAAAAATGGCAGGTACGCAAATTGTGTGTTCTAGGGTTTATCAATCTATCTATCAATCTATTGATGATCTAGATCTATCGATCTATCGATCATCTGTCGATTTCCTTGCTTGCAGGTGGCCAATCCGAAAGAGAAGAAAAGGTGTCAATGGAACTGACGGAGGAGATCATTCAGAGTATGGAAGTCGGCATGGCTTTCAGGGATTACGTCAGTTTCATATCATTTTTTTTCCCAACAAGTTACCAAATTTACAAATGCACACATTCGCTAAATTTCTAAATTTGGTACTTGTCTTTTGATTTTTGTTTATCTATTTGTATACTTCATTTTCTTATCGCAGAATGGTCGTATAAGTTCAATGGATTTTCATAGAGCATCGAGTTACCTGGTCACAGCAAGTGATGATGAATCAATTCGTCTTTATGATGTTGCCAATGGAACGTATGCCTCTTTTATCTTTATCATCACTATGTGTTACTTACTCTCAATTTTCTCATCCATGTGCTTGTGTTTGTTGCAATCCCTTGCTTTATTTGGGTGTTAGTTGAGATAATGGCTTGCTTTCCTTTTCTTATGAAGGAAAGCAATCCCTTGTTTATAGAAATGGGAATTAGGTTGAACGTCGTTAATAGTTGTTACTTTGTAAAAGCAAATTAAATAACATTGACAGCTTCCCTCTCCCTTCTCCCTTCTCCCAATTGATTGTTCTCTTCTCCTTTATTATTTGCCCACACCTCCCAAGTGTCCAGAAATATAATTGCATTTGTCTTGCCAGGTGTTTGAAGACCATAAATAGCAAAAAATATGGAGTTGATCTTGTCTGCTTTACTTCTCATCCCACAACAGTTATATACTCTTCAAAAAATGGCTGGGACGGTATGCTTTGTCTGTGAAGTTAATGATTGGGATTGCTATGCACATAACATTTTCTAAAATTATTTTTCTATTTGATGATTGGCTCAGAATCTTTGAGACTTCTTTCCTTGCACGATTACAAGTATTTGCGGTATTTTAAAGGTCACCATGACAGGTTGGAGATGATTTGTAAACATTTTCCAATGTTTAATGTAAGGTACTTGCTATGCAATTGATTGTGTTGACATTTCTTGGTTTTTTGTTGTAGGGTTGTCTCACTTAGCTTGTGCTCTCGAAATGAATGTTTTATCTCGGGCTCTCTTGATCGCACTGTTTTACTCTGGGATCAACGAGCTGAAAAGTCTCAGGTGGATTTCAGCTTTTCTTTTTTATATTAACATGTTTTAACAATTGAAGTAGATGACCTAACTTATATTCTTAAGATCAGGCTCTGCTACGTGTGCAAGGAAGACCAGCTGTTACTTATGATGATCAAGGAGTTGTATTTTCCATTGCCTTCGGAGGGTTTATAAGAATGTTTGATGCACGCAAGTACGAGAAGGTTTATCTTTACATGGATCCTAGTCCTATCATTCAAGCTTTTTCAGGCCTGAACTTTGAAAATTTATTGTTTCTAGGGGCCTTTTGAAATCTTTTCCGTTGGTGGAGATGCATCTGATGCTAATGTTGTAAAATTCAGTAATGATGGTAGACTCATGCTATTGACCACCATGGATGGTCATATTCATGTTCTTGATTCATTCTGTGGAAGACTAGTAAGTTCAATTTTTCACTTTTAATCATTTGATATTTGTTTTTAATTAATCTCAATGTGCTTAAGCATGAATAGTTCCTGACTTTGCACTTACCAGTTACCACTATATTGGAAATCTGGTAACTATGATCATTTTTTGAGCTCTTTTTGTTTATGTTTTGACTTTTGTGCAGCTTTCTACCTTTAACGTCAAACCTGTTTCAATCAATTCTACCCTGGAAGCATCTTTTAGCCCTGAGGGAAAGTTTGTCGTATCAGGTACCAGAAACTTCTGAACATTTTTAACCCTTGTCAATTGAACTAGACAGTTTTTTCTAATGCTTTTCAGTGTTTTCACCTTTCATGCTTCAACTTTATGTTAATATTTTCAGTCTGAGAAATCTAAGTTTTATGTCTCACATCGGGTGATTTACATTTTTCTGTTCCTTGGACTACTTTAATTGAACAGCACTACTTTTGCTGTTATGGCGAATGGCAAAGAAATGGATATGATCCTTCCATCATGCAGTTCAATCATGTCATTTCCAATGGTTTATCGTGTTCTTTGGCATAGAAGTGCAATACCAATGGTACATGTAATAGGTTTTGGCTGAGAAATTTTTTTCCAAAAGAATCTAATTTTCTTGAGAAATAATTTCTCATAAAAAATTTCTCCCCCCAAATGTCTCCTGGTTATTAGGTTGCATGAGAGCTTTTTTTTTTTCATATTAAATGCAAAAAAAAGGGTTGAAGGAAAAGCACTATTATGAATGAGCATGGGGGCCAGTACTTAGTCTTTTATAGTGTTACGGTTATACACACACACACACACACACACACACATACACATTTGGTCTACCTGTTGAGAAACATCCAATTTCTTTTTAAATATAAGATGCACGGTACTGAAGTATAGGGTTCCTCAGAGTTATTGGTGTAGCTGTGAGTAGCAAATGTTAGATTAGCTGTGGGGCAACACTTGTCTGACTGGTGGTGATGGTATCATCTGAATTAATAATAGTCTTCTGTTTGAATTTGATTGGTTGTTATTTGACATCAGCTTGGAGGACTACGTGATTCTTATGTGAATTTTCCTTGCTTTATTTATTTCACTCTTTTTTTCTTTAAAAAATTTTAAATCCACAAATCGGGTGATCATCTGACATTCATATTCATGCAAGCATATAAGTAAGTTTTACTCTGTTATGTTGGACAGCATGCCCATAGTAGTTTTCCTTAAATTCTTGATTTTCTTATCCGTTCCTGCTAGCGGCTTTTCAATGGACTTAGCTAATGTCTTCTTTTCCTATCAATGAACAGGTTCAGGTGATGGCAGTGTGTATGCATGGGGTGTTAGAAGTGGCAAAGAAGTAAGATAAAAAGGAACATTCCTCAATTTTGATTTGTTCCTCGATTGAAGATTTTATATTTTTTGTCATGTAGAAACAACTTTGCGATACAGTAACGCAATGAGTTCTTCATCTTTATCCCCAAATTTTTCTAACTAGATGTGGGCATCTGGCTCTGTATTAGGCAAATAACAGTTCCATATTATTTCACTGTGGGTAACCTGCCACCGTATTTTTTTATTTTATTTTTTCACGAACCACTGTACTAGTTGATTATAGTGCTCCCCTAATAATATGTGACTTCTCTCGTGCAGGTTGCGA
The DNA here is from genome assembly GCA_039657345.1 of Stephania japonica. NCBI lineage: Eukaryota > Viridiplantae > Streptophyta > Magnoliopsida > Ranunculales > Menispermaceae > Stephania > Stephania japonica. The sequence continues at coordinate 5,579,352 of CM077559.1, read as the reverse complement.
GTTGGATGAGTACTGAAATTGAACCCCCAGTCATAAAATGGGCTCCGGGAAGTCTTATGTTTGCAACTGGATCTTCTGAACTATCATTTTGGATCCCAGATTTGTCCAAGTTGGGATCTTATGCGGGAACAAAATAAGGAGGGCCGTGACCTGTGATAGGTACTCCATCTTTCCTACTAAAATCAGTTTGACTTGTCAGTGACTTACAGAATTTTTCTGCAGCTTCATGTGTGTGATTGTTAGATTTGTGCCACATTTTACGCTAACAACTTACAGCTTTGGCAATTTAGAAGGTTGTCTTTATTATTGCTTGTACAGAAGGAAAATCAATCCAACAAGTGTTGTTGTGAAGATTGAGCCCATGCCTGATATTAGGGATGCACACGGATTGGATCCAGTCCAATTAGGGTCAATCCGTAATCCAATCCAATTATTGTGGATTGGAAAAATACAGTCCAATCTAATCCAAATAATTCATCAATCTAACTCAATCCAATTTGCAAAATACGGATCGGATTGGATTAAGTTCCACGGATTGACGTTTTCCTATCCAAATATTCATGAAATTAGACTTAATCAAATGAATCACAAGAATTATACATCTCATGAATAATAAATTTACAACATATATTTTACAAATCTATATATTACATATTTCCCATAAAATTGTCATCACAATGACCTTCAAAATGCAAGTTCCTACACAAGTTCCTACATAAACAAATATGTCATCTACAAATCTTCACCATACACCTCACAAAAGCACAAAAAAAGTGCACGTATATGCAACCTACAAAAAAAGGTTAAAAGCATAACAAAAGAGTTAAAGAACAAGCATAGTTAGATGTTATAGTTTAGAGTTAATAGTTTAAGTTGATGCTCTTTAAGGTACTAAAGTACATACGATCATATATGTATGTGTTGATGTACTAAACGGACTGGATCAGATTGGATTCGCGATTTTTTAATGTAGGATCTGTAATCCAATCCAGTTCAGCCAGATTAGTGATTTTTCAATTCAGTCCAATCCAATGGATCAAAAAATTGATCCAATTAGTGATAATTGGTGCGGATTGGACCGGATTTGCGGATTAGTGCAATCCTTGTGCACCCCTACCTGATATAGATTTGAAATACAGTGAACTAGTCAAAATGTAGTGACAATTGTGTTATAGTTTCTTATTTATGTCCATGATGGATCAATTTCAAGTCCAAATGCTATATTAGACTCTATCTGGCAACTTTTTGGTATTCATGTTATTAAGCACGGATTGATTAGCTTGTGTCACTGAATGTAGCAGATATTCTCAATTAACATGGATTGGTTAGCTTGAAAAATTAAGACCTACGACAAATAATTACAATAGAGAGCCAAGTTTAGGGTCTTGCGATCTAGCTAGAGATCTTGTATCCTTAGAAAGTTTTATATTTTGACATTTTCTCAATGAGTTTATACTGACAGTTATTTGGATAACAGGCCTCCACGTGATTTTAGAACCCGGAAGAAGAAAATTGTGTACCTGTGTAGTCAGTTTTTGCTAGAGCCAATGTTTTAAGCATCAACAATAGAGGCAACTAGTTGGATAAGCGAGCGAGTCTGTGCATGAATGTCAATGTGATTTTTTTCTTAGCTTAAACGTTTTGCCTTTAAGACTAGATGCTTTTTGTGGAGAGATCTGCACTACTTTTTTTTGTCTCGTGTAGTTTTTATTTAATGAATGTGTTGATATGATTTTTTAATCCCAAGATCATCATAAATCTCTTAAATCAAATAATAGTAAAGAATTTACTAGACATATTCATATTATTGCGTAAGAAGATCTTCAACCTTCTCACAGCCCTTTAACGTTTGATGAACTATATGCCCAATCACCTTATACATGATCTGTGAAAGAGTGGAACTGTTCTAAAGAATGTGAAAGGGTGTTTCCAATGGTTCCATCGATTGTCAAACCCAAACTTTAAATCAAATTACGAAAATACCCTTCATAATATCTTAGATAATGATTAAACATATTAATTAAATAATCATATCCAACATAAGTGACTATATTCTAGAACTCACATTCCCAATAATTTTCTTCTGGTCTGTTAGCAGTCTATATATGTCTGTTGCCTCTTAATTGAATGAGGAAGATGAAGTTTCCTATGGAACTTGTAGCTTCCCAATTTCCAATTAAAGCGTATAAGATTGTTAATTTGTGTTTCTTTCAGCCTCCTATCGCCTTGTAAAATAAATTTTTTGGATTTGACAGAAAGATATGCACATTTAGTAGTTGAGGATACTCTCCATGATTACCACTTTAGCCTATTTTAATGTTTCTTGTTTCAGGGGTTACAGAGTCCAAAGACTTGAAAACAAGGAGAAGCAAAAGAGCTGGATCAGAAAGAGCATGTGTGAGCAATTATAATAACTTCGAATTTGCTAGTCAGATTGGCCTTTGCTTGTCTTGACTCTGGTGGTCAACCAAGGAGCCGTGCCGTGCCCTTCAACAATCATGCTCTACTTATTCCTCCCCAAACCCACGTGAGTGCTCTTAACATGCTGTTAAAGTGTCACAAACCCCTGACTCTAAATTTCATGGCACTTGTAATTTAATGTCACATTGGCCTAGCTATTTGAAGAGACTTCTTGTTCTCAATGTCAAATCCATTTGTAAAACTAGAAGATTCGAATATACCTTTCACTTTGTATTGCGATAGGGAAGTGTTACAATGACAATGGCAAGTCACACCACAACACACATTGGCTCCCAAGAGCTATCTATTCCTACCTTGGGATATGGGCCACACACAGATCTCGGTGCTGACATGCGAGTCGAGGCGCATGGAGGGCTCTTGTGGGTTAATGTGTGTTGGGGTGTGTCATACCTATCTCATTCTAGTATTTTCCTGTGTGATATCACAACTTGTCATGCAAGGAAAAGCCAAACAAAACTTGTAGGTTGTAAGAGTCGATCACTAAACCGAGGAATGAGTGATTATGTAGTGAGGACAATATGGTAATATCAGGTTAAGTAGGACGTTGAGGGTGAGATGATCGGGACCATACTTGTGTTCGTAGAAAGTTCCTAGAAAGACCATACTTGTGTTCGTAGAAAGTTCTTAGAAAGACCATACTTGTGTTTCTAGAAAGTTCCTAGAAATTAGAATTGTAACAACTCAGTTACTATATATAGAAGAGAAGCTCTCTCAAGAATGGACATTGAGAGAAGCAAAGTTTTCTTGTCTATCAAGTCTCTCTTGTTCTTTCATGTTTCTCAACATGGTATCAGAGCATTGAAGGTCTCATCGCCATGGATGATCCTGCACAGAAGGAGAAACGATTATCAACATATGGAGCAACGGATTCTTCTTCGATTGCTCATTGTCTTCTCAGTCTATTCGGTAACTCTCTCAATTAGATCGTTTCTATCAAGTTAAATAGTACAAACTTTTCGTTATGGAAGTCCATTGTAGTTCCTTTGTTAGAAGGTTGTGGAGTTACTGGTTTTCTACTTGGCACTACACCATGTCCTGATAAATTTCTTGATAATGGTAAGGTGGATCCTGAGTATTAGGAATGGTTATATTGTGATAGAATGTTATATGGATGGTTGTTATATGCCCTAAAACCTGAAATTGGAAATCAAGTGAACACTGTTCAAGGTTCACAAAAAAGAACAACACATGAACTGTGGCATTGTGTATTAGATCAATGCAGTTCAAATAATAAGGCTCAAATTCAGTTTTACAAAACATCCATAAAAACTACTCGTAATGGATTTATGAAAATGAGTGAATATTTAAAAAAGATGAAAGATATTTCTGATAATCTTGCCACAGCAGGAGAACCTATTCCAATTTCTGAGTTGATCTCGTGTACCTTATCTGGCCTAGATAGTGAATACTTACCTATCACATCTGTTCTTGAACAAAAAGATAGTTTAACCTGGCAAGATGTGCAGCCTATACTTCTTGAATTTAAGGCAAAATTAGATATGTTGTCTGTATTGAGTTCTTTGAACATTCAAACATCAAATTAAGTGAACTCTGCTGAAGTGAGACAAGGAGGGATGCCAACTTGGACTAATCAAAAATCTCAGAAGGGAAACAGTTGTCATGGAGGAAGAAATTATAATGTTCGAGACAGAGGTGGTAGGAATAATGGAGGAAGAGGAAGATATCAAACTAATAATAGACCTACTTGTCAAATTTGCAATAAGAATGGACATACAGCCGTTGTATGTTATTATAGAGCTTATATGAGTTACAATGGTGCACAAAGTTTCAATGGACAAGGAAATCAGTATTATAATACTAGTTTTCATGGTCAAAGAAATCAAGGTATGAGAGGTGGTTTTCATGGATCTCCCAGAACAAATGTTATGGGATTTCAGAACAATTTTTGCTAGAAATGGACAGGGCAACATTTTTCTAAACAATGAAGGTAGTTCTAATCTTACATGATATGCCGATAGTGGAGCTACTTCACATGTAACCCCTAATGTGTCTCAGATGTCTGGTTGTGCACCTTATACATGTAAAGACTCTCTCATTATTGGAAATTGTAATTTCTTGCCAATCTCATGTATAGGAAATGCTAGAATTGCTTCAGTTAATTCTAAACTACAATTTCCTAATACATTACATGTGCCAAGTATCAAAAAGAACTTAATAAACATCTCTCAGTTAACAAAAGATAACAATGTTGTTATTGAGTTTACTGATTCACTTTACTTGGTGAAGGATTCACAAACTAGAGAGGTTCTACTCAAAGGGATTGTCAAGGATGGTTTATATCAATTTGATAATTCTGCTGTGACTAAAGTTGGGCTTCTTCAACCTCGAATCATTTTGCTTTCATTGCTTCTACAAAATCATCTTCTTCAATCTGGCATAAGAGGCTTGGTCATCTTTCTCACCAAGCATTGTAGCAAGTTTTGAAAACAAATTTGAGTTTGTTCAGTTTAAATAAGGATTTCTGTGATGTATGTTCATTAGAAAAGCATCATGCTTTGCCTTTTCCTGATTCAAACAGTTGTAGTAGGCATGTATTAGAATTCATTCATACCGATGTTTGGGGACCTGCACATGTCAGTTCTATAGATGGATACTGATATTACATTACGTTTCTTGATGATTTTACCAGATTTACATGGATATTTCCACTTCAAATGAAATCCGATGCTTTCAAAGTGTTTCAGCTGTTTAAATTACAAGTTGAAAATCAGTTTTCCACTAAAATTAAGAAAAACCAGTCAGATTGGGGAGGTGAATTCAAAGTGTTTAAACCATTTTTAGAAAGTCATGGTATTCGAGCGTTAGCTCATGTTACTGTTAAAATTTCTTGGTTACGTTCTTTACTTGTATTCGAGCGTTAGCTCATGGTACTGTTGAATTTCTTGGTTACTTTCTTTACTTATTGAATTACAGTTTCCTTTATTAGAAAAACCCATGCTTTGGTGTGATAATATGAGTGTTGCAGCTTTAGCCCATAACCCAGTGTTTCATGCTTGGATTAAACATGTCGAGATTGATGTTCATTACATAAGAGATCAAGTGATGCAAGGGAAGTTATTGGTTCATCATGTTCCTTCTCATGATCAAGTTACCGATTGTTTCACCAAAGCCTTGTCAACTTCTCGATTTCATTATTTAAAGTCCAAACTTGGTGTATTGATTATACCCCTGCGTTTGAGGGGGGATGTAAGAGTCAATCACTAAACCGAGGAATGAGTGATTATGTAGTGAGGACAATATTGTAATGTCAGGTTAAGTAGGACGTTGGGGTGAGATGATCGGGACCATACTTGTGTTCCTAGAAAGTTCGTAAAAATTAGAATTGTAACAACTCAGTTAATATATATAGAAGAGAAGCTCTCTCAAGAATAGACATTGAGAGAAGCAAAGTTTTCTTATCAATCAAGTCTATCTTGTTCTTTCATATTTCTCAACATAGGTAGTATAGTTAATGTGGCATTTAAACGTGTAGGGTCATTATGGCTCATAAATTAGTTGTATTACTCCTATTGTGGTCAACCAACCACTTTGTGAGAGAAGTTGCAACAAAACCAATAAATGGTTAGGAGAGAAACAGAATCAAATAATGAAATGATATGCAAATCTCACTCTTAAAGAAGAGACGCGCAACCATGTTAATGTTTCCCAAAAGCACATAAAAACACACATATAAAAAGAGTCTCCAATGCAAAAGGAATATAACAAAACTCATGAGTCATGACCCTGCTCTATAATTTGCTTTACCTGGTTAAACATTTTGCTAATCGAGTCTAGTGGCCCAAATTTACATCTCATTCTCATCCCATAACTTTGTTACTCTTTGAGACATAGTAACATACACTAAAAAATATTCCTGTACATACGAAGAGAGAAATGAAAGCGATTTGAATCAATCAATGGCTTTAAAAAAAGAAAAAAAATGATCACGACAAAACAAGGCAGAATAGCCCTGGGATTGAAAACAACAAGCTCCTCGAGATTCGCAAACACGTCGAATTGCAGCTACTGAATCATACGCGCTTGTCGCAGCAAGCTACGCTATCCTCCTCCGCGGTCACATCATTCACAATACGCTTCACCCTCCCGCAATTACACGACACACTAACATGGCTCTCCGGCCACCAACCCGGGCCCGCACTACCACTGCTCGCGGTGGTCCGCACGCCCTTTGAGGAGAATCCATGGCGGATGACGGTGCAGACCCCGCATCCCGGGATGGCCCCACACAAGTAGACGAGCGACGTGCGCCCAGCGCGCACGTTAGCGAGATGCAGTGGAATCTGAGCAGCTCGTTCCCGTCGGCGGCGCACCTGGGGTTCTTCTTGACGTCGGCGTTTGCACGTGCCTTCACCGCGTCCCTGCACTCCTCGAACCGTTGGATCGTGCGTTGGTTGTTTTGAAGCTTTAATATCCGTTTGATCTTGCAAATTGGACTCCCTGTCTTCATCCAACTTGATTTGAAGATGATCTCCACTATGTTGCGCCCTGAGTCCTCTGTTCCCGACTCTGAAACTGCCCCCCACCACCATTAACAAAAACCCAAAATCAATGTTTGGTTAATTCAGTAATCAATGATTATATCAATTTAATTATTTAACCGAGGTAGAAGTTGCCTTAAATTCAAGGCAAAACTTATCATTTGGTCCTTGAACTTTGTATTTTTTGTGCTCTAGGTCCCTGAACTTTTATTACTATACATTTGGTCCTTAAACTTTCACAAAGATTTACATTTAGTCCTTCCACCATTTAAAGTGTTAAATTATGCCAATGTGGGCAACAAAAGTGTTGTGTGATTAGTCAAGAAGAGTAAAATAGTTTATATTATTGAATCGGACGACTTGCATCGACCAAAAAAAGTCGAAATTTTTTTTAATTTCCCCCAAAAATATAAAAATCTCAAAGTTCAAGGACCAAAAGCATAAAACTCAAAAGTTTAGGGACCAAATGTACAACAATGAAAGTTCAGGGACTAAATGTACACTATTGAAAGTTTAGGGACCAAAAGCATAAAAGACTCAAAGTTGAAGGACTAAAAAATACGTTTTATATAGTTACAGGAGAGAAGTGTCGGAATGACAACGGAATATTATACCATAAGACACATTGGTTCATATAAGTTGTTTATGCGCATATATCTCAATGCATAACACATGAATCGAAGCTGTATAAGATCAAAGCTGTATGGACGGCTCGTGTACAGTTGGGATCAGTGGAACTAAAATAATTAAGTAGTAACTGAAAAAACAATAAAATACAAATAATAATAATAATAATAATAATAATAATAATAATAATAATAATAAAGTATGTAATCCAATGTATTTGTAATGTTTGATTGTTACCGGCATGTTTGATGGATTGGTGAAGGTCCAAGCTTTCAATTTTTGGGAAGACCTCACCACATTGTGAGCAAACGCGGATTGTTGTTCTTGGAGAAGGATAACTTGAGGGGTCGACAATGGTGTGGCACTCATAGCACCCAGAGAGTCTTCTCAATTGCATTGCTTTTGAATTGGACGACGAGCCTGACACCCACCAACACCATTAGTTGAAGAGGAGGGCTTGTTGCTGTAGTTGTTGAGGGGTTTGCGAGTGAGGAGGCCTGTTTGTTGAATCCCAACAGTGCTGCTCTCAGGGGAGTTGTCGGCTCTGTGGACGACTCTGGTGTTAGTGTGTACCACGTCTCTGAAACTGCAGATTGAGTTGCAAGAGGACCCCAATTTGGAGTACCCAATTACACTGGCTTTGGTTGATGAGAATTCAATTTCGACTTGCTTGCAAGTGAGGAGGCTCTTGATTTGGTCCCATGAAGATGGGTGGTGCTGCTTCCATGATTTGTTGTTGCGCTTGTACTTGTTCTGGTGTTGTTGGGGATTTTTTGGGGTGAAAGCAGATACAGTCATGAAGAGCAGAGCGAGGAAGTAGTAGAGAAACAGAGTTGCAGATCCGAATGTGCCTCTGTTCATGGCGTCTCTGCTTTTTATTTAGTTAAACTTCTCTCTTCGTCTCTATAGAAGGAAAGAATATTAGGGGCTCTGTTTTTTGTTTTTTGTTTTTTTTTCCAAATATATTAGGGGCTCTGTTTGTTATGTGTTTTAATACGTAGGTGGAATTGAATAAAAAATACAGACAAGGCAAAAGGGAGGGTGAGGTGGTTAGAGCACCTAGTTGCTACCAAATACTGCTGTTATGTATGTTTCCTTATCCATTTGACTAAGTCAACGTGTTAAAGTTTGACCTAACATTAAAATGATAAAAGAGTATATCACACTTAAAAGTAAAATTCGGCCTTTAATTTGTCTATACATGTCTCAATGTAAGCATACATAAATCTTAGTGTATAACACATGAGTCGAGACTGCATGGACAACTAATCAAGGGAAGATGAATCTATACCATGACAAGGAAAACTAATCATGTTTGATGTCAAATAATGTTTTTTTTACGAAAATATATTACAATTCATAAAAATTGTTATTACATAAAATTTAACAATGAAATTACATCAATAGTATTATTTTTCCACTACTTGATGAGATCAAATCGATGTTGCGAAAGTCTACAAACTTATGTGCAACTTATACACTTGTCTTTTACATCTACAACAATAGTACCAAAATAGAAATTAAAACTTTCAACATGGGAAGATGAACAAAAACTTCCAACGAGAGAGGACAAAAACAAACTTCCAATAATGGAAGACAAACAACTTATTGAAAAAGAAAACTTAGTGAAAATATCAAACCAACATTTAGCGCAGATGCATATACGAGCATATAGAAGTGTGAACAAAATTGAATGATAGCAAATACATATATGTAGGAGAGGCAAATGGTGTCAATAACGAATCTGACAACTGTTGCAAATCAAAATAAACTGAACATATCAGATCTGAATAGATCCGACTTTTATTATAAATATTGTTATTAGAACCACTGCCAATTAAAAGAGAAGATCGGAGATGATTCTAACTAAATAATTACAAAAAAAAAACTTTTGATGTCAAATAACGTTAATCTATTTCAATTTCAAGATTTCTTGAAATTTTGTCAATAATTCCTCTATTGTGCAGTGTAAATTAGTATTATAAAAGTCGATAGATTCTCCCTCATTTATTCTCTTCATCAAATAAACACATGTCGCGTTGTGATCGGTAATTGTGCAAATCTTACAATTTGCAATTGTAATGGTAGATCCAAATAATGTAACAATTTAATTTTATTTAGAATCTCTTGTGAAACTAAATAACTAAATTAAAACCAAATATATATATATATATTTTTTTTTATCTAAATCATTTGGCATTCGAAGCCCAAATCACCCCCAACTACTATAGACTTGAGCCAGACAAGTCTAAATATGCTCTTAATTTTAAAGGAACATCGAAATCAAGAGTCGAGATATTTGATTGAGGGTGACGCAACACTTGCCATTTGGCGAGTCCTTGGCTATCCAAATATGCTCTTAATTTAACATTATTATTATTATTATGGGCCTTACTAGACCCAGGCCTTGCGCGTGAACCAGGCCGTTGGGCGGGTGAGCCAACAAAGCCCTAACCAGATCAAAACTCTCCGCCACAGACACTGCTAGCGTTCGCTCACTCGGACGACTCTTCAATGGAAGAAGAAGTCGAAGAGCAGGTTTCCGACCAACAACAAGAAGAAGAACAACACTTGCCTTCAAAACCACTCGACCTTCATCCGAGACCAGAAGACCTCGTCGCGAAGGCGATCGCGCCAGTGAAGCAAGAGTTCCTTCGCCCTCCTCCCTCTTCGAGGCCCAAAACTTCCACCGAAGCCACCGAAGGAGGAGCTCCGATAGCGAAGAACTGCAATGGAGGATCTTCCAATGTTGTCAAGGAGAAGAAGTCGCGGAGGCAATTGAAGAGGGAACGCCAACAGGTTTTGTATTCTTGCGTGCCTTTGCTGTTCGATTTTGGATGAATTTCTGATACACTGATGCTTTGGACTGTGAAAGATTGAATTTTTCGGAGGCGAAGTGGTCGGATGGAATTAGGGTTTTCTCTTTGGTTTGGTTTTGTTGACATTTTACTAGTTTTAGATGGATTAGTGTTTTAAGCATTTGGAAATGACAAGGTTAGGAGTGCCATTGATGGAACTTGGTTTCGTGGATCTTGATTCTGGGTGTAGTTCAGGAATGATCCCTGTAGAGTCTTCACTTAACCACTTGTTCAAGTTATCTAATTTACTCTATCATTAAGGATATCAAGATTAATTATCAGTGAATTTCTTTGGGCGTAGCGTTAAGTTCTGTTGAATGAAGAGACTACCTTTGCTTTATTCCCCATCCAATCAAAGTTAATTATCATTGAATTCCTTTTTGCTAGGCTGTTATGACTTACGAGTTACTAGTGCATGTGCAAGCACTCACATTGGTAGGTTTGCTGCATATTGAAACAGCTTTGCGTTATTGGGAGGTTGGACTCATTTGGTAGTTTTATTCAGTGAATAATGAGAGTGGACTAATCTCTTTTTCATTGTTATATATTTTGTTTTGTGTTTGCTTCTCGAAATGTAATCTAAATGTGGTCTGCCACGGTGGTCTTGTCTTTCTTTTCTTTCTTTCTTTATTTATTTTTTCTGAAATTGGGTTGACGGTGAGGGTGGTTGGAGTTATTGAGGATCATTTACCCCACTGTAATTTTTGATGTATGTAGAATGAATGAAATAGTGATTCCTTTAGTGAAAAAAAGAAACAAATGTAAGTTTTAGACTTTACATCAATGCAGTCAAAAAATTAGTATCAGATTAAGAACTATTTCAAAATTCAAAAATGCAATTATCTTCTAGAATTGACAGAAATATGTAGTTGATTCGGAATTGGATATTTGTATAGGTAAATTTAGTTCACTTTCGCTATGGAATATGGATGACTGCGACTTGTACTTGTCTCTCTTATGATATGTTTCAGTCATCTTTTTTTGGTTAACCATTATTTCTTCATGATTATTTAATAATTTTAATTGAAAGCTTGTCTCTTGTTAGGCATTTCTTAACCAGACAAGTTGATTTAAATGTTCCAGGAAAAGAAATCTGCAGCGCATATATGTCCTGAAGTAGCAAAGGCTGGGAATGCCAGTGCTTGTCGTTATGGTTCCAGTTGCCGTTTTAGCCATGACATAGAAGCGTTTAAGGATCAGGTATTTTTTTGAAATGATTTGTGTGTTTTTCTATATGTAATTGCTAGCTACTGAATTTTTCCTTCTTGCTTAAAGGTTTTGTTCTGTTGGTGCAGAAACCGGCAGACCTTGAGGGAACTTGTCCCTTCTTTGGTCTTCAGGGCTCCTGCCCTTATGGATTGGCCTGCAGATTTTCAGGTTCACATGAAGTAGATGCCCATGCAGAAGCCTTGAGTTCTATACAAAAACGTTCTGAACTGAACGGCCTAAAAAAGGATATCCAGAAACTTTTGTGGAAGAATAAATTGAAGTTTCCCAAGGCCGATGCGCAGCTTAAACTCCTTGGCCTTCAGGTACCATCAATATTCGATCAAATTTTTCATTTTCTTTTTTCATTTGGTGGTTTCCAACATAGCACTAAAATCCTTAGTTCAACAATAATGTAGGATATCAGAAAGCATGTGTGTGTGTGCATATTATTAGTAAAGGTTGTTTAGTGAAGGCCATGCTTCTTTTTTTTTTTCTTCTACTATTTTTTTTGGGTAAATTTCTTCTGCTTTTTTGAGCTTCAAAAAAAAAAAAAAAAAGCTGTTGCTTTTGTTTGTTCTGTTATATTATTAACGTTCTCTTGATGGGTAGGATAAATCGAAGTCAAAAAAGCCAGAGGTTAAGAAAGAGGAAAAAGTTCAAGCTAATCCGAATGGATATTGTGCTGCTAATGAGGTCAAAAGAGAGGAAGGTGATCCAGCCGCACTTAATGGACATAATTCTGATTCTGTATCCAATGGTGCTGAAGTGGTTTGTGAACCTGTGAATGAAACAAAGCACTGTACTGAAGTGCTAGTGGAAGAGGGATTGGGAGATGATGCCCTTGATAGCAATGATCTGCAACCTTTGAAGAAGACTAAAGTTTCCCAAGATGAAAATCATCTCTCCAAAGGAGTTGATGGTTGGCTTTTCTTTTTCATTTCTTTTTCTGGTTTTTTCTTGATTGTTCATATATAATTTCAATTAAATATATCTTTGTATTGGAACAGAACCAAGTCCCTTGGAAGAGAACTTTGAGGAAAATGACAAACACAGTGTACAAGAAACTACTGCCCCTGATGTTCTTTCCTCAGAAACTGATGGTGCAAGCCTGAAATTACACCCCCGTGAGAAGAAGTTAATTGACTTCAGAGGGAAGCTCTATCTTGCGCCTCTGACAACTGTTGGAAATCTTCCTTTCCGAAGGGTTTGTAAGGAGCTGGGAGCTGATATAACATGTGGTGAAATGTCCATGTGTACGAATTTGTTGCAGGTTCGGAATGTTACTGTTAAAACCTGTGAATGTTAAATGTTTGCAAGTTTTTGTTAAAAAATGTTTGCAGAATGAATTGATGAAGTTCCTGCTCAATGCTTGTGATCTTGAAAAACTTGCTGTAAATGCTGTGTTGTCCAACAAACTCCAAATATCAGCTGACCAGCTGCTGTGGCTCTCATCGAGCACTTCTTTACTGGTTTTCTATTTTTTGTATTCTTTTTCTGGTCTGTTAATGGTAAAGAATTACTTATCTTCTGGCTGCAAAATTGTCACGGCCTAAATTTCTCAGTTTTTTTGCTTATTGGCGCTGCGTACCTTAGGCAAGTTAACATCCCCTTTGATGCACGGTATTTTAACTACGTACCATTAAGTTCTTGACCCAATTTAGTGGAGTAAAAGATTGGCTGACATGACATACTTTTGAAACACCAGTGATAGACAGCTAGTGGACTCTGTTATGCATCAATATGTGTGTATCCAATGGACTTTGACGACCGTGTATCTATTGTGTGTCCAAAGTATGTTAACACTCACTAACCAACGTTTTGCGGAGAACTTGTGGTCGCTAAACTGAGAAAAGAGACTGTTTGTTATTCTTTTACGGGGTTCTGTGTTTCTTATTAGTAGATTTCTATTGCATTTTTGGACGTCTCTCAATGTAATTTCGACTTTGAAACAGGGGCAAGCTTCAGAATGGGCACTGCTGAGACGACATTCATCTGAAGATCTATTTGGTGTACAGATATGTGGGGCATATCCTGACACTGTGGCACGCACAGTTGAACTTATAAGTCAGGAATGTGAGGTTGATTTTATTGACATTAATATGGGATGCCCAATTGATATTGTTGTTAATAAAGGCGCTGGATCTTCTCTTCTTACTAAACCTATGAGGATGAAGAACATTATAGAGGCTGCCTCTGCCATAGTGGAAAAACCTCTGACTGTCAAGGTACTTTATCCTCAAGGCTTCTTTACTCCTTGTTCTTAATAAATCACGTGATTAAATTTTTACTCTCATGTGTCAATGTTTTATGCCCTTTTTCTGTTGATTATGAAATGGTTTTATTGTCTGCAAGTAGTTTGATACATAACGTTGAATTGAATAGGGGTGGTTTCAAGGTCGTTTTTACTTCATTTCATGTTTCTTTACTATCCGTTTCAGCTTTATTCTGTTACGGTTTCCAATTTTCTATTGAGAAATATTTTTCTGCACTCTTTTTCTTGTCTCAGGTGAGAACAGGTTTTTTGGAAGGAAGAAATCGTATTGACTCTATGATTGCCAACATTGGTAAGTGGGGAGCAAGTGCGCTTACAATACATGGCCGGTCACGTCAGCAGCGTTACAGCAAACTAGCAGATTGGGATTACATATACGAATGTGCAAGGAAAGCCCCTGATATATTGCAAGTCCTGGGGAACGGTGATGTTTTTTCATACATGCACTGGAACAAGCACCTAAGTGATTGCCCTCAGCTTTCTGGATGCATGATTGCTCGAGGAGCCCTGATGAAGGTTAAATTTTGTTCTATTTGCTCTCCTATGAATGTTTTTTGATATTGGCCTTTTCTTTTCCATTTCATACCCTGATTTGAATTTCTACGTTCAAGGATGGTGACGAATAACAAGTTTTCCTATGCAGCCATGGATATTTACTGAAATCAAAGAACAGAGGCACTGGGACATCACAGCTAGTGAACGATTGGATATTTTAAAGGACTTCACGCGTTGTGGGCTTGAACATTGGGGTTCTGATTCAAAAGGTATACACTGATCATTCATTTGATGAAATTGGGGATACATAGTGGATTTATTGGTCTTTTTGCATGCCTCTTGGCGATATTTTGATACATATGAAAATCCGGGTCTCTTAAAGCATTCATATAGTTTTATTAGATTCTTATAAAAAAAACTATAGTTTTATTAGATCTATGTAACTATTCCTTGCCTTGTGTAGTGAAAACTCTTTGATAATGACCCTTGTATCGGGATTCAGATTTTGAGCTCTGGCTTCATGTTCCATGCTTCCAGCATCACACACCATTAAATGTTTATACAACAAAGCATTATTCCAAAATTAGTTAGGTTGGCTACATGGATCAAACTTTCCCACTCAGGTCAATTTAATGCAATTGATGATGTAATTGTCAGTTTCTGTATGTCCAGATGAACTTATAGTGATTTATAATCCAACCACCTGGATTATGAGCTCATTTTCTGGTTCTTTGGTTCTTATTTGGGAGGATACAGAGAGTTGCTGCTTTTCTATTTTATATTTTAACATTATTATTCCAAATTAAAAACGAGCCTTAACTGCAGGAGTGGAGACGACAAGGCATTTCCTGCTTGAGTGGCTCAGCTACACATGCAGATACGTCCCTGTGGGTCTATTGGATGTTATTCCTCAACAGCTGAATTGGCGTCCGCCTAGCTACTTTGGTCGCAATGAACTGGAGACACTCATGGCATCTGATTCCGCAGCTGACTGGGTATTAACCTTGAGTTTCAATTTAATTTATTATGCATCAAACAACTTATATGCATTGTGATTCCTTAGTAATTTTTGTTAAATTGCCCTTGCAGATGAGGATTTCTGAGATGTTGCTAGGCAAGGTTCCTGCTGGCTTTTCTTTTGCTCCAAAACATAAATCAAATGCATATGACAGAGCAGAAAATGGTTGAGTTTAAGCTGCCCCGTTGTTGCTTTGTGGCGGAGAACATGAGTACTATTACGCGCAACAATATGCATCTCTCAACGGTCATCTGAGGTGGCGCAGGCCGACTTGATTTCCATAATGTCAGGTAAAGAGTGGGAGCCAATTAATTTCACTTCTTTGCAATTACTGCAATCTTGTATTTCATGATGCCAAACTGTGGCATAATGTATGTATAAACATTACATTTATTTAATCATTTCTGCTAAATGGGCCGAAATAAACACTGCAATTCAGCCATTGTGCCAATGGAATGGTGTGTTTTATTCGATTAGCATCTGTTGATGGAAATGGACTTCTGTTTTTCATTGTTCTTAGTTTCTTAGTGAAGGTCTTCAATTAGTCACATTATTTTTAACAGTGTATTAACTAAATAGAAGGGGTAGAATTGGAAATGAAGCATTAAAGATTTCTTGATTTCTTAATTTGTCACATTTGTTGTAACAAAAAAAGTTTCAAAAATGCGATAGGCCTTGACTGGATATCAAAAAAAAAAAAAATTACTACTCCATTGAAAATAAAATTTTAAAAAAAAAATATATATATATATATATATATATATATTACTCTGACTTAGACATATATAGTACTCCATCTTAGCATTTACTTCTAAAATCCTTTGTTTAAACTTTAAACTTTAAAGTTTTGGAAGACAGCTGAGTTCCTTGTTCACCAAAAGCAGGAGGCATTGAATTCGTCTTTAAGGTTTTTTTTTTTTTTGGGAGTGAGAAAGATCAGATTTATTTTTGCCTCAAAAGAAGAGAATTTAATTATTTTAAACTAGTTTATGTTCGGATAATTTATTCGATGTGACAGGAACCCACCAGAAAAGCAATCAGGCCCACAGATCACCACGAGCAACTCGCTCTACATTGAAAAGATGAGTCAAAATAACGACACTGTATAAGTGTATATATATATATCATCATAATGTAGAGTGTGTTTTTTTTGGTCAAAGTAATATAAAGAGTAATTAATTATGTATATTTTTTCAAGGTCACTTTTCAAATCATAGTTTCAAATTCTATTCATTGCATCTATTAGAGCCTGTAGATTTGGACTTAAAGCAATCACTAAGCAGAAGTTTAGACTTATTCTATCTTTAAACTTTAAAACAAACATTAAATTGAAATATATACTTACTTTACCTTTAAATTTTAAAACAAACATCAAGTCAGATATTTTAATTTAATTTTATACTTATATTTGACAAAATTTAGGTAATATACTTATATGTGACAAAGTTTAGACCTGCTCCACCCTCGACAACATCACCCTAGCAAATTCGTGCACTTTATATATGGCGAAGCTTAGACCTACATTAATTTGAATTATTAAAAATTGAAAACTTTACGTAGCAATATTTAATGATAGAAAAAAAAAAAAAAAAAAAAAAAAGAAAAGAAAGAAATCATCAAATGTCTCCATCTATTTAAAGTCTTTCTCACCACTCCCCAAACCAAAATTCCTCATTTTCTTTTCGCTTTTGCTTTGCTTCCTTCCAAGGGTTTGGTTTCGGTTCTGGGTTTTGGGGGTCTCGTCTTCTCCAGATCTCCTCTTCTGGAGACCACCAGAGCCGTTACAACCACCCGTTTCCCGCCCTTTTTCGGTTATATAGCCGTTACTTTTGTCGATTTCAAAGGGTTTTAGGCTCTGTGTTGGTTTTGTTGTTGTTGTTGTTGTTGTTGTTGTTGTTGTTGTTTTTTGGGCGATTTTGAGAGCGGAATGTCGGTCGCGGAAGCTGAGGCGAAGAACGAAGAGGAGAAGAAGATTGAGAGGAGCGGAGAGCTGTTGTTCTGTGGCGGAACGAATTGGGATGCGATTGGTCGCAAGGGTGTGCCGTTCGACACGAATTTGGTGTCGCCGACGCGGTTGCGGCCGCTAGTCGGTGTTGATATTCGGTTTGTGGCGTCTGGGTGCAGTGAGTTCTTCGTCTCTTTGTTTCGTTTGGTCTTGTTTTGGCAGAAAGTCTGGATTTTGGTGTTTACTGTTTGGTTAGTGTTTTGTGATTGTTAATGGGTTGGTTTCTGATTGATACGTCTTTGTTTTTGATGTCGGTGTAGCGTCTGTTCATTGTGTGGCGTTGGATGTCGAAGGTCGCTGCTATACATGGGGAAGGAATGATGTAATGTTTTAAAGTTTACACCTCTATTAATTTAGGATTGATGCTATGTTGCGGTTGTTGTATTGACGAATTGTAGTGTTAAACTCATTGTTGGAGTGCAGAAAGGGCAATTGGGACATGGGGACAAAATTCAGCGCGATAGGCCTACGATTGTGTCTGAGCTATCAAAGTAAGTTGTCCTTCTTTATTTTATTTGTTTTAGTTTCGGAATTTAGGTGCGGTGCTAGGCGGCCCTGAAGCTTTAGAGTGTTTTAAATGCTAAACTTATATGTAATCTGTGATCGGTGTAGAAATTTTACTTGTAGAGAGATAGGCCTCTGAGTACAAATTTTTTTTCTGAGTACAGGGCAGGTCAGGTCGACTTAGACACTTGCTAATGGATCTCTCTGATGGGGTTGTTGATTTACAAATTTTTTATATGTTAGTTCTGATAAGACTTTTCTCAATAAGGAATTAAGAATTAACAAAAAATGAGATAAGAGAAGCTACTACGCGAATCCGTTAGGGTATTACTATTTGACGTATGCTGTTATTGCTTAGTTTTCAGTGTTTTGCATATTCTGCAGACTATCATTACAATTGCATATTCCGAAGCATTTCTTAGTACCTATCTCTTTGAATCAACTAGGTGGTTTTGAAGTCGGTGCTGCTGCTGTAGTCCCTTTTTTCCATCAATATAAGGACATTTATCTCTCTTGTTTATCTAAAGCTTTCGTAATTTCAAACAAACATATATTTTTTTTGCTACTAGAGCTAGTGAATAGCAAGAAATATGGGAAGATTATAGATATTCTTTAAGGTTTACTTCCACAAAGTCATTTCTTGTGATTTGTGGACATGAAAACTTATTCTTGCAATGTGTATTCTACCTACTTGAATCAAAGTTAAATGTAATATTTGGAGTTCACCACTGAAACTGGAATTAAATGCTGAATTTGTCATATAACTGGAATTGTATATTTTTTTTTCTCGGTTGTAGATATAAAATTGTAAAAGCAGGTGCTGGAAGGGGACATACAGTTGTGGTTACTGAGGATGGGAATTCCCTTTCCTTCGGCTGGAATAAGCATGGACAACTTGGGTCAGGTTCTACAAAAAATGGTAATCTTCTCCTCCCAGGAATTGATGCATATGCTTCTTGTACAATTTTGCAGGGGTTTTATAGGTAGTCAAACCTTTGATTCTTGGAGACAGAAAATACCCTTGTTTTGGTATAATATCTTTTTGGTCTAACACATTCCTTTAGTATTTCGCACTGCTTTCTGCTTTGTGAATTGAGACATGATTTAATGTTGTTTAGTAGTCTGTTTGATAATCTTTGATTATTCCTGTGGCTTTTAATGTTATTTTCACTTGATAAATTATACTTATTAAGGCGTTGTGGCGATGCAAACAGTTAGTGTGATTCTTTGTAATAGAATTATAATTTATATAAAATTTGTGGCAGAAAATTTGATGCTGTTATCTTTTCCTCTTCTGTAGAGTTTGAGCTATCTCCAGTCCGTTGCCAAGTTTCTGGAGTCACTACTGCTGTATGTGGGGCTGACTTTACTGTGTGGTTGTCTCCTGTTGAAGGATCTTCTATATTGTATGTTTTTTGAAGATATTTGGAACTATTTTTTTCATGAACAGTTGTTGATTTGGCTTTATCTACAGTTTTTATTCTTGGACAGCAAAACATTTTGGTGGAATAAAATGTTCTAGTTTCCTTTTCAAGTTGGAGTAGGCTGACGGGTATCTGAATTTCAGAACTGCAGGTCTCCCACAGTATGGTCAACTTGGACATGGGACAGACAATGAGGTATTGAAAGATCAAGATTGACTTAATTTGTCCCAACCCCAATGTATTTGCTTAAAGTTCATCTGACTTTAAAAAAAAAAAAAAAACCTTTGTGCAGTACAATACTAAAGATAGTTCTGTGAGGCTTGCTTATGAACCCCAGCCTCGTCCAAAAGCTATTGCTTCTCTTGCTGGAAAAACTATTGTCAAAGTTGCATGCGGAGCAAACCATACAGGTTTGCACACACCTTTTCCGGTTTGACATTTTATGCGCCAGTTGGTTAATTTATCATATTTTGCATATAGGCAGATGATTCATCTCCTCCCTTCTCTCATTATCTATGTGGGTGTACCATGTGTGTAGTTTCCATGTTGAACTTTAACCTAAACCTATTTTGTATTTGAGTGGTTTACTTTCTACAGAAATTAGCTACTAAAAGTTAATATGCCAGATTCTGTGAGCGTTATCTTCATGCTCGACGATACTAGATGCACATGTTGAAGTTAAATGCTATGAAGATTATGTTACGATTTGCATGCATGAGCTAATGTGTTCATAACCACCCAATATGCTATTGACATGTTTCCCTTTTTGCTTTCAATTGTATTTGTGTATCCAGTTGCTGTGGACTCAAATGGTTTTGTATGCACGTAAGTACTGTCGTCTTTCTTTCATTTATTTATTGTTCTTTTATTTTTATATTTTTGAGTAAGATACCAACAGCTACCATTTAACTTACTATGCACACATTTACGATCCATTCTTACATTACTTATTTTTACCTCTACTTGTGTATATCCAGGTGGGGATTTGGTGGCTATGGAAGGTGTGGTTTAGCACCCGCTATTTCGTATTTTACTGAGTGATGGAATGCTGATTAATTTATAACTTCTTATGAAAAATGATAGAGGATGAAATAATGTGCATAAGATGAATTTCATTTATCCCGTACCATTCTGTTTGTAGCATTTTTGGTGATTATGCGCGTCTCTGTTTGAGTTGTGGAAGTATAGGCTTGGACACAGGGAGCAGAAGGACGAATGGGCACCTCGCCTTGTGGAGGTCTTTCAACGGCACAATGTTCTGCCTCCTGAGGCTGTTGTTTCTGCCGGTTCTGCAAATTCCGCATGCACTGCTGGTATGAGGTTTTGCTAAATAAAACCCTTGAATCACATTCATTCTAGTCTATAATGGGATTTTTCCCCTTACTCTTTTCTGAATGTCTTTATTATCTACCTGAACTTTTATGATGATTTAAGAAAAAAGGCCAAAAGGATGCTATTTGAAATTCATTTCGATCTAATCTATTAGAGCTTTGATACAGTCTGCCTGAAAGAATTGCTCATTCCTTATTTATTATACGGATTGATATTGATGGGTTGATGTAAATTTGGAGCAGTTGATGATCAATACGCTGGCTTCCAGAAACGTGTTTATTAACTTGTAGTTGACTCATCTTTTTATTCTTATTTATTTGAAGGTTCCACATTACATGTTGACTTTGCGTTGTAAAAAAAAACTATGTTATTAATCCCATAATGAGTCTTTAAAGATATGATTTATCATTTTAGAGTCTAGCTTTTTGATTCTTGCATAACAGGAAAAGAAGTGTTAGTTCTAGTTCTATATATAATAGTTTTAAGAGGGGGAGGCACCTTCCCTTTTCATATTTGCTGATGTTTTGATGTTTTTTATTTGTTATGGTATCCTTTAGATATTGAGTAGAACATTGTGGCTTGATTTTTGACCAACTTAGCCCAGATCAAAAAGAAATACTGGGATAAATTGTTCATGATGACAAATTCTCAATAGGAGATCTCCCTATTCAGAAACTTGTTTGTGTATACATCCTTGTGAAAGGTAGAATAAATGAAAAACAATTACAAGTTGTCATTTTTCTTTGTTGATTTGAAAAGTAATTCAATGCCCTTCCAAATTTATGATGGGCTAGTTTTTGAGTTCAGAATATTCTCAGTAAGCTAGGAAAAAGGCTTTCGTGTTGGGTAAGAGTCGAATGTCCCTAACAGAAATTCATATTGTCTTACAAAATATTAGCCTATTTTTAAAATCCTTCAGTTTAGGATTCTTGGCCTTGTTAAAAACAATAAATCATGCAATTTACATATTTTACACAAGTCTTACAATTCATTGGCTCAAAACCAAGCCCTAAGATACTGAAGCCCTGATGAATGGCGGCCGTAACTAAAACGGCCCCAAGGTAGCAAAATTCCTCAATTGGATAATTCCAACCTTCACAAATTCTTTTAATTGAAGATGCAACTGCATGCTTGCATCCTTCTATAGGATGATTTGGAAAGTCTTTATATTCATGATCTGACGCCTTTCAGTTAGGGTACCAGCTCTTTTGATAAATATTACTGACGTAGTGATTCTATTATATTTTCAGGTGGAGGACAGCTGTACATGTGGGGCAAAATAAAATCTACTGGGGATGACTGGATGTACCCCAAGCCTCTTATGGATCTAAGGTTTAATATCACAGCTTGCTTCCATTTGCTGATTCTGAATCTCTGATGATAGCACTTTTTTTTCCTTTGTAATGATTGATTTTATCCTGTTCCAGTATATTTTTCTCTAGGTTCTTCTGTTTAAGGTGGCTTAAAATGATATGCAATATTATGTGTCAGTACTATGTGTAGATTAAAGTTTAGCTGTTGGTTGCATGTCTGGTGTTCGGAAAATGAAGCAGAAGAGATGCTTATGGATTTGGACAAATTGTCAACAGGAAGTGGGTTTTTCTTTTATCGCCTTAGAACATGAGCAATCAGGTGAACAATCACTTGCTTAAAAAATCTATTGTTTTAGGAACTTTAGTAGCTGTGGCTAGACAGGTCTCACGATTGTTCTGATATTAGTTTTATCAAGAAAAATGGTCGCATTTCTTGTTTTCTGAGTGTAAGAAGTGACACCTTGCCTCTAACAGAGCATCACCCTACAATTTATCATAGGTATGAATGAGTAGATCAAATATGCACACTTTATTCCAAGATTGATTGGGTGATAAAGATTCTTATAATTCAGAATACAATCAGGTTCCCACTTTACCTCGCGTCAAACCCATGATGGCAACTTATGTATGAGGTGAACGATCAAATAGACTTGAACACCTCAAAATTGTCTCAGAATCTGCAGGATGATGGATACTTGGTCATGCATTATGCCTACATTCCAATCGGCTGTGTTGAACTGGGCTTTCTGCAGGTGCTCCCAAGGGCCAAGAGGTGTGGTGTAGTGGCAAAGAAAAGAACACCAAAACTCTAACTGAGGCTGAGGTCATGGGTTTGATTCTTGGTAGCTATATTATATTATTTTGGTTTCCCTGTGTTTTGGGATTGAGGCGCCCGACTAACTCCCATGGGATTAGTTGAACCAAAGTAAGGTGGGGCAGAAAAAGGTTAAGACGTCCATGGTTATCAAAAAAAAAGAAAAAGAAAAAGAAAAATATTGGGCTTTCTGCAGGTCATCTGTTCTATATTTATATTAAGCTTTAGCAGCTTATTGTTGGTTGGAGTGAACTAACACTGCGTTCAGCAGTCACTGAACAGGCAACAACAGGGGTGAAGGGTTTGCTGAATGGCTGGTTGTGATTCTTGTGTAGATCATTATAGAAATATACCTATTCATACCACAGCGAATTGATGTAACTGGATGAGATTGATACTTATCTTTCATTCAATCATACAAGGACATTCAAGTTGTTGATGAGTGTGCAGTCTCATTTATGTAGCCAATTGTTTGGGACATGTGAATCCCCAAATAGGGAGAGTGGGATAGGATTAAACCGTAGCGCTCTTTTTGTGCTGGATATTCTAAGAGCATTGAGGTATTCTTCTCAGTTTTTCTCTGCCAGTAATTTGCTTGAGAATTGAGATGGAAGAGATGCAATCCTCCTGCATTTTGTTCTTAAACATCAATTATTGTCTTTTCAGTCTAGTATCTTGTCTCTTTCTGTCTTTCTTCAAAACATATGCTTTCTAGGTGAAGTTATAAGCATTTTCATAAAGCAGCTTATACCGATTTTCATAAATGCCTTTGAATTTTTTTTTTCCTTATGTTGGTGTTACTATATGTTAAGTTAGTAACATACTCCTGCCGTTTAAAAATGTAAGTCGTTTAAGGTAATGACACAAGAATTAAGACAATTTTGATTACAAGTGTAATTTACATCTACGTCCTTTGACATTAAATAAAGTGAAGAATTGAAGAATCATAAATATTTGAATTGTGCAAGGATAAAATGGGTAAAAAAGCAATAAATACACTTTCGAATTTCGAAAACAACTTACAATTTTGAACGAAAAGTTTTTGCTAGAACGACTTATATTTTAAACGGAGGGAGTACTATATTGTAATATATGGTAATGGTGCAAGTATATAGTGCAATGGAAGAGTTTGATTCATGTAGTCGACTCCAACTATTTTGACAAAAAGCAATACACTCTCGAATTCCAAAAACGATTTACAATTCTGAACAAAAAGTTTTTGCTAGAACGACTTATATTTTTAAACGGAGGGAGTACTATATAGTAATATATGGTAATGGTGCAAGTATATAGCGCAATGGAAGAGTTTGATTCATGTGGTCGACCTCAACTATTTTGACATTGAGGCTTAACTGAAAATTGATGTCTTATCTAGTTATCTCTACAATTGCACGCTGAACTGTGATTTTACATTTTTAATCTGTTTGTTGTTTGAATATGGAGGTTCATAATAAGTGATTGCTGTTTCCTTGTTGCGTCCTGGCAACATGTTACATTATAAATTTCTTTGATGGTAGTTCATAATAAGTGATTGCTTTTTCCTTGTTGCTAGTCTAATTGTCAATCTCCCTGTTATCAGTGGCTGGCACATACGCTGCATGGATTCAGGCTCCATGCATTATTTCTGTGGTGCAGATGAATCTTGCATTAGTTGGGGTCACGCACAATATGGAGAGCTTGGATACGGCCCCAGTGGACAAAAGTATGTGTAATCTTTCAGTATTTCTTCTTTTTGTTCTTTCCTTTTGTGGATTGGCTTCCATGTAGTCCTATTTTACTCTCTTTAACTCTCATGGACTGGTTTGTTTATTTTAGGGCTGCGCATGATAGCTTTTGATTCTATAGGAGGATACTTCTCTTTCAGCTTTTTGTAATTATATAAAATCTTTTATATATTTGAAATGTTTCTATATATCAAATGTTCATAAGAACAAAATCTAGATCCTTCCTATTGATGGGATGCATTGTTATGACAGGTCTTCTTCTAACCCCAAAAAGGTTGACATTCTTGAGGGCATGCATGTTATGGGGTAATGATATTACACTGTTTTTTACCATAAAAAAGAGTTGCGTTTCTGTTGGCACTGAATTTGTGTTTGGAAATCCTCTGTAGTGTTGCCTGTGGTATGGGTCATTCAATGGTGGTCATTGACAGAACAAACATGAGTGACAGACTTGAACAGGTAAGTTTACGCGAAATTAGTCACTATTTAGTGATTCAAAATTTATTCTCTTTGTCAATTTTTATTCTACATGAAGGCACACTTGCTTTAGTGCCATCTCTTAAGTTCGGTCACATTAGAACTTCTTGATTTGGTTTGATAAGGGACTGATATGGAGATTGCAATTTCTATTGGGCCGCATGACATGAGAACTACCTGCATCCCTGCTATCACAAAAAGAGATTGATGTGTAGTCAATGACTTTGTGCTGATTTTCTTGTGTTTTAAGGATTTCTTGCTCTGTCAAGCGTAAACTTGCACTTTTTGTACTAAGTCTTTCCTGTTCATTCTGGTTTTGCAGCTTGATGTTTATGACGGAAAAGCTTCTGGCGAAGGTGTGCATATTTAACTTAAAAAAATTTACGAAAGATGGTATTATGTGGAAGTGGGATTAAAAGATCAACTCTTTTTTTTTTTTTTTTTTGAAGCCAAGGATCAATTTTTTTTTGTTTGATCATATAATCTGGGTTTCAATTGTGGCTTTCTTGGGCCAGTTGCTGGTACTGGCGAGTTGGAAATGGGGGATTGGTCGTGCTTGTCAAGCTTGGACCTGATTGTCATGGGACCAATTTATTTTGATCCCCTTAACATTGCTGTTTTTTGCTTGATTCCAGTCTCTCTCTTGTTTGATCCATGTAGCTGATCCCCACTAAATTGGGATTGAGGCTATCTTCTTGTTGTACCAATTCTATTGTGGTCTCTGTGGTAGCAACTAGCAACACTTTTGAGTGAAACTCCTGTTCTCGTAGATTTTATAAAACTTGGCCTTCATCTTGCATTTCTTATGCAGGGAGCGAGATACCTGAAACGGAAGATCCGCCCCCCAAGAAGGTTGGGAAAAGAAATGCTGTTAAAGAGTCTGCTAGTAGGCAGAAAAGGAAGAAGTCAAAAGATTTGTCAGATTCCGAAGATGAAGCGGGTGATGACAATAGCGATGGTAGTGAAGATGACGCCAATGGTTGGGTAGAAAAAGAGGAAGAAGAGGAAAAGAGTGGTAAAGCTTCTGGCAGAGGCAGCAGTAAGGGTGCCAAGAAGAAAACTCCGGCGCAAAGCAAAACTTCTGGGCGTGGAAGAGGACGCCCTCCGTCCGCTGACAAGAGCGGTGGAACAAAGGTAAAATCTGGCAAGAGAGGCAGGCCGCGCAAGTCCTGATTCTGCTCCTGCCCTTAAGAAATTTTTGCTAGTTCTTAGATATAGGCTCAACAAATTTTTCATTAAACTTCTGGTCTTATTCGAATACTGGAATTAACTATATGTTTTCGATTCATTGAATAGCTGCTGCCATGTCTTTGATGCCTTTTTGTGGTGTGGTCTGGGAAAAAAATGAACTTGGAGCCGCACCAACTGATTTATGAGATGGGAATCGATTGTACTCGGTACTCAAATTGTTCTGTAACTTGCACACTAATTTCTCTAATCTTCAAATGGCACAGTGGATGCCTGTTTGTCATTTGGTAGTGTTTCTCATTTATGAGATGAGATGGTTCTTCATTCTCTAATATCTAAATCATAAAACTCCTTTTGTACCTTCTTTAGGAAGTAGGGGGATGACACGATAATCTGACACGAACAAAATATGAAGTAAATGTGTTAGAACAAGTTTATAAAAGCTTGTAGGACAACAACAAAAAAATTTTTCTAAATATCCCTATTTTTTCCCATGAAAGTGATTTCCTTGTATAAACATAACAAAAAAGGTGAAAAAGCGAGTGCATGAACTTTACAAAACACAATGCTTTGACGAAAACTTGACATGGAAGTATTCACCTAACCTAGTTATTGAAATAACTTTTCAATAAAGCAGAATCTAAGCAAAAATAGAAGAGACTTGAGACCCATATCACACACAAATTGCTGAAGAAGAGCTGTCGAAATGAAAAAGAAAAGTGGGGACTTCATTAGAGCTAGCAATAAGAGGGCCCACGTATCATTTAATAAACGAGTAAACTACAAGTGAAAACATCGTAGTTATGTTATGTGGGCAGTCAATTCAATGAGTTTAGTAGCGTCCACGCTCACTCGAAAGTTTGAAAGTACTTTGAACCCACCGGTGCTCTTCACTATGATCAAATATCATCAAGAGCCATAACTTGGTGGGTCATAACATAGTAATGTGTCGGCATGTCAGATCAATAGAAATTAGACTTAATTCATCAATTAAGATCACTATACACACATGTGAAGTTTCGTTAATATGTTGATTACTAGGTTGAAAAAAAATTCGAATACTTGTAATTATTAAAATATATTTAAAGAAAACACATTTTTTGAGTCCTAAGAAACACATTTATTATTTTCTTTTTTTTGTTGAGTACATATTTATTATTTATTTATTTATACCAAGTAACATTATATTTTTTGTGTCTTTGGCTACGTGTCCAAAAGGGGTTGTTATTAGAGAAGAAGAACACACATCGAGCCCACCTAATTAGCCAACAACAATTGTAAGTAACGAGTCTCACTCATAAACAAAAATAAGCTTTTCTTTGCTTTGCTCCGCTAAAATGGTTATCCCAATAAGAAATTAGGTGCTCTTTTTTGGGTTAAGCTTGCTTGAAAGAGGATGCACAGCATAGAGAAAGACCATCCAACATTTTGGTTACTGATTGATTGAATTTTGTGATATTTTTATTTTTATTTTTTTGTAATATTGTATGGTTGAGGTGTTAAAATAAGTTGATGGAAACGCATGTTGAAAATTGAAATTGTCTAGGCCAAGTCAAGTTGGGTTGTTACGAGATAACAGAAGAGAGTTCATTTCTGGTTTTCAAGTCAAGTTGGACAGTTGTCCACCTTTGTCAGCAGAAATTTGGACGTTATGGTACAGAGTCCACATGGCAAAGGAAAAATGACTCACTAAGGTGGTGATTGAGACAGACTCATTAAAAGTTGTTTCGCTCGTGGATCCTCGTCACACTCTGGTTTTCATGGACTACCAGATCGAGGAGATTCAACGAACTCTTCATCAGATGGAGGGTAGCTACATTAGATACATCCTCAGATGTACTAATGCTTGTGAAGACTTCCTAGCGAAGAATGCGCTCAGATTGCAGTATGAAGCTCATAGATTAGACATAGAGCCTCATTATATTTCTTTCTTGTTAGCACATGATAAGTGCGATAGCACAATGTAATTTTCGGCCATGTTCCCACAAAAAAAAAAAAAAAAAAAAAATTGTCTTGGCCAACTTATAAATATTTGAAGTCCTATGTCATTGCATTCTTAGTTACATTCATTTATAAATTTATAAAAGCTTATGCTTGTACATATGTGATGATCTGTAAGTTATATATTTTATATGAGCAAGAGAAAACTGAGATCATTGTAGATGGTTTTCAATATTTTGTTAGAAATGCCACTCGTTGCAGTTACTTGGTCAACCTTAATTAGGTGCAGCTACTCTAGATGAATAACATAACTATGGAAGTCAAAAATGCCGTTGTACCTGCCTAAGCCATGTGACCATATATTTTTTATGCTCTTTTACTAAACCTAATTAACTGTTAAAGCATAAATATGTTTATCAGTTGCATCCAAAAAGGCAACTAACTCATAATGTAATAATTCTAAAGTGGATAAATAATAATCTCTACAATAATTCTTAATTAATTGTAACTTGCAAAGTAGTAATAATTAAATCCGTGCATTACATGCGTTTAATAATAGGAAGAAAAGTCCATTAATTGGTGGGATTAACCAAAGTGAACAAAGAGAGAAAAAAAAGAGATTAATAGGTATTTTAAGTGCCAAAGTTGTGCCACATTTACAGATTTACCACTTTTTATTTTGCATAGAACACGCATCAAAATACACATCTAAGCGGTCTGAGCTGTTTAGTGTGCGCTAATGATCTAGGTTTAACATTTTCCATAAAGTATATACTTGGTCTTCAACTATTACGTGATGAAATTGTGATCACTACTACTGCTAGTAGTAGTCTAATTGTGTATTCTATACGGTTTTAGTGGGGCCAATGTTCTGATGAAACAATCAGACTTTCGTTGCTGCGAACACATGGTCACTGCTCAGAGCACCGGATCACGCGGACAGGCTCGCAAGTGAGGTGGTGGCACGTGGAGACGACCACGTATCCAGCAAGTGTCGCTAACGTACAAAAAAGACGTCGAACACACACGACGTCGAAAGATACCGTTACATTAATCAACCGATACAACAGCGTTACTTGTCTCGTGTATCCTAGACACCTTCCTATACGATACGCCACCGTCGCCATTTATTATGCTCCGATCTGGACCCACCTTCGATGCTGGACACGTGGACAATCATTCACTCGAAATAAACTCTCTCTCGGTACCCTATCACGCACAGGATAATTCCTCTATGTCCCATGCGTTCCTTTATCTTGTCTGAAACTAACGGCGGTTAACTGTGAATATAATGATCCCGTGCTCTCGCATTCTTCTGTTGAAGCCTTTTTTGGTTCATCGAGATTCGAGATTCCATTGTGATGTCGGTTGTGCAAATGGAGTACTCGTAATATCGTGAGATTTTAAGGAAACATTGTTGGATTAAAATGGACTTATATATGTTAGTAATAATGTAAGGTAAGTTGTCACATGAAGTTAAGTCTATTAAAGAGTGATTTAATTAAGTTTGTCAAAGTCAAAGACATTACTTGTCAAAAAGGCAAGACCTCAATTTTTCACTTAAGTCAAAAAAAAAATTTGATTTAATTAAGTTTAGACCTTAAACATGTATCTATATCTATACTACGTATAATGTCAATCCTTCCTACAATCTTATTAATCCAAAACTTAACATAATTTCAACATTGCCATTAAATGTATTTTTTCTATCGACTCGGGATAATTTTAAAAAGTAAATAATGAGGGTATCTTTGAAAAATAATAAAATAATTTTTAATTAGATTTCAAAACGAAAGTTTATCCAACTTTTCCTTGTTTCACTTCACTTTTCTCTATCTCTCCAATTAAAATCGATTTTAAATTCTTTCAATAAAAACTGTCAATTTAAATTAAATAGCTTTATCTTTTTAACCAAAGAATTAGATGAAAAAGACAACGAAACACTTAATTTTTTTTTGCATCACATGTAGAGCACGTGTTGACTGACTAGTATATAAAACAATTATAACCACTCTTGGTTATCTTATATAAAGCAATTATAGTCCTCAAGTCACACAATTGTTTTTTATTCCATCTTGCATTGCATCATAAAATATAATACATTAGTAAATACATAAAATTCTCAGACGGAGAGTTGTGATGTTTTGAATGATCAACTTTACAAACAGTCACTTGTTCAAGTTATAAGTTTAAGTACGTTTTTTTGTTTGTTTTTTTGTTTTTTTTTTTTACATTCCTAATGATTCGATATACAATCTTCGTAGTTGATATTAAAAAATATCAATGAATACAAGCAACACACTTTTTAACACTTAATTGTAAGAATCGAGTACTTAAACTTGATTAATTATGTTGCTTCTTGTGCTGGAAATCGAAACCTCTTGTTAAGAGAGGGAAAACTCTTATTAAGAGAAGAGGGATCCGTGCCACGACTATTTTTCAAACTCCTACTAAAACCCTAAATGCTAATATCGCGAGATTTTGAGGACGAGAAAACGAAGAGTCGACGGTATACTAAGAGACTGATGATCTGACAACTTTTTTTTTCCATTTGTTTTTTGCTTTGCTTTCTCAACCAACGGGCAAGAGAGAGGAGAAGAGAGAAGAACCTGATAAATGGCGGACTTCAATGCAAAACTAAGCCGCATTTTAGGAGCTGGTTGAGGTCCGGGGTTTAAAGGTTATGTTCCGTTCTGTTCTTCCTCTCTCACACACTATTCACTCCACAGTCGTTACCTACGTGAGTGGAGAGCGTGCTCCAGAGAGAGGCTTCGCTGTTGAGGATCTCTGAGGAGACGGTAATGGTGAGATCGAAGGGCTCCTGTTTCAAGATCCTCGCCTGCGGAAGCGATTCAGTCGAGAAGGATGAGTTCGAATTGGATGAGGTATTGTGTTTCTGCGCATTCTAGGTTTTTCATCTGTTGTGTTGTTCTGATGATGTTTTTGATGGATTTGTGTTTGAAATGACGGTGTTTTGTGTTGTACGTCTCTGAATTTGAATTGGTTGTGTGAACGCGTGGCGATTGTGAGGTTTTGGTACAAATTTGTATGTTTTGTCTTCGTTTTGGCGTGATCTGATGAGTATTGATGAGGATCAATTAGTGCGGATGAATCATTCGCCATTGTCATGACTTGTAGTTGAATGTATGAGATTTTGAGCTGTGCGTATCCGAGTTCACTTGAAATGGATAAGTTCACCTTTTTGATATTGGATTTGTTGTGATCTTTGTTTCTTGTTTCTAATTATGGAGGCTTCTGGTCTCGCGGATCGTAGAGGATTTGTTTTCTCTGAATCTAGAAACTCTTATCTAGAGCTTTGATGATTGTAGGTGTGAGATTGGTTGATGAACTTGATCTAGACCGCTATGCTTGCTTCATCTGTTTATCAAGTTTCTCGCTGTGGCGTGTATAAGTACTCAAGTTTTATTTGAGATCCCTTTTATATCTCATAGGATTTAAATTCTGCA
Source organism: Stephania japonica (assembly GCA_039657345.1). Taxonomy (NCBI): domain Eukaryota; kingdom Viridiplantae; phylum Streptophyta; class Magnoliopsida; order Ranunculales; family Menispermaceae; genus Stephania; species Stephania japonica. Next base: position 5,547,704 of record CM077559.1, on the reverse strand, counting down.
ATAGACCTATCATGTAATTGGCTATTATCGATGGACACCATTGTAATGATTAAACGAACATGGAAGAGAGTGATATTGATCAATGCAACGGGAATACAACTATTTCAACTTTTTGCTTGAACGGAGGATCTCCTATTTGAATGTTAGCTAGTGAATTTTGATTGTTTTTCCTATTGTGGACTTGAATCCCATAGTAGAGTTGAAGGGAGCCGTCAGAAGCAAATTGAATAGGAAGACGTTAGCACAGACAAAGTTACAGATTTCATGTGTATTCTTTCTTTAATTTCCTTCGTTCAATCTGGTGGTTTCCCAATTCCTCTCCTCTTCAAATTCATGAAAAACTTGATTTTCATTTAATTTACCTTCCAACAACTTAATAACTTTGAAAAAAAAGCCTAAAATTCGTGGACTTATAAAATCACTTAAATGTGTAGAATGAAATCTTTATTATCTCTTTCAAGGTTGTAATAATGTGAAAAACAATGAAGTGGAAAAGTTTGATCCATGCAGCCAATCTCAATTAATTTTGGATTGAGGCTTTGTTGTTGTTGTGAAAAACAAACAGTAAATTTGAAGGGAATTTTAATGCGTTATCCGATGTGGTTATCAATGAAAAGATGGTCATACATTCACATGATAGAATTTGTTAGACAAATTTAATAATATTCCCCGTCCACTTTATTGTACATATACATGCAAGTCAAACAACCAAATTCTAACTGATTTGGATAATGAATAATTTGTATGCGTTTCCTGTCATTTCCTCTTTTTAGTTGCATATGCTTCTACGTTCTAACTGCACAAGTGCATACATTTTTTATTGTTAACTCCAACTATGATTCTCTTCTTATTTCTTAATTATTTTTTATAATGTTGTTCCAGAGCAAAGGATCAATGGACAAACGTGGATGGAGCTTTCGGAAGCGATCTGCCAGACACCGCGTGCTAAGCAATACTGTGAACTCTGAAACCCTGTCTACTCAAAATAAAGAAAGTCCAGAATCGAATATAATTGAGTTCCACACACGGAATAATACCATCACAACTGATAAGATCTCCACATTGCAATCAGTTGATGAAACACCTCCTCTATCAGTGGCAATTGACTCTAAAGAACCCAGTTCTATGGTCATAAATGAGAGTAACTCCAAGGATGATCTCCTAATTACTACAGAGTGCAATAATAAGGTTGATTCTGTCCCTGCCACGGAGGATACAAGTGACGTGGTTAATCACAAAATTGGGGAATCTGTCATCATCATAATCCAGGCTGCGGTTAGAGGATACCTGGTATTTTCTTATCCTAAATTACTTGTGAAATTATTTTGTTACTTCTTTTTAAATCTTTCTTTTACTACCCCATCACGGTTAGGCTCGAAGGGCCTTGTTGAAGATCAAGAGTGTGGTTAAGTTGCAAGCTGTTGTTCGTGGGCATCTAGTTCGGAGGCAAGCTATTGGAACTCTACGTTGTGTACAGGCCATTGTCAAAATCCAGGCTCTAGTACGTGCTCGCCGGAGTCGTATGTCTTTACAAAGTTCAATTTCTGTTGAGAAGCTCGATGAGAAGACAACAAAGACTAACCAGCATAGGAAGCCCATGGTAATTTTTACTTATCAAGTCTTATCACTTGACACTTAAACTAGAAATTCTAGATCTAAAAAGCAACCCAAATGTGCATCATGTTTTCAAGGCCCGTCATTCATCGCCTAGCTACTTTTATGCCTTGGTGAAATCTTCAATTGTCATGACTCAATGTGTTTTTTTCGCTCAAAATTCTCTATTAAGTCTTATTATTTTTGCGACTTTCAGAAAACCCCCTTTAGACTTGCCTTAGAAATTGCATAGACAACACTAACACTAATTGTATTTTTTTTTTATAGTAGTCAAAATGCATATACAGCCAATAGTTTCGTTTTGGATGGTTGGTAGGGAGTAGTTGTAAATAAACTATTAGATACTCATACATCATAACTTGATAATGAATATCTACTAGCTGAGATGAGCCGTCACTAGTTTGCATTGCGGGGCAACTTTTTTTACCTGGCCTTGATCATGGTCGATAGGCAAGCTTATCCATGTTATGGATGCTAATGCCAACTCAAATTGTGTATTTGTTTTCTTTTTGCTTTTTTGTGATTGTATTGCTAAGATATGTGGAATGGATTTGTACCATGCATTCCTTTTCTACTTGAAACACTGTTATTTACCTTCTCCTCACTTCTAGGGAAAAGAAAATCTAGGGACAGAAGGAAATAGAAATTACTCCTCTACTGAAAAGCTGCTTGGAAATAGCTTTGCTCGTCAGGTTTGTTCCTACTTGTTTATAAGCTAACTGGAGTTGGTGTTTTATTGTAAAACTTATATTCCTTCTCAACATGGTTTATTTTTGTTTTGACCTATTAGCTCTTAGAATCAACACCAAAGAGAAAACAGATTCACATCAAATGTAACCCCTCCAAGCCAGACTCTTCATGGAAGTGGTTGGAGCGGTGGATGTCTGCATCAGCATCAGACTCTGTCCAACCACAGAAACAGCCACCTTCAGATTGTCGAGAGCAAGTGCAGATTGATACAACTTCTGAATTACAAAATAACATTCCAGTGGAAAGACCTGATTCTGCAGATTTGACACCTGATGTTACTGACATAGACATTCCACTTGAGGGTGAAGAGAATTTGATCACATATGATGCTGGCAATTTCAATTTTCATGCAAGTAAACCAAAATCCAGTGAATCAACAGATGACATTCAACAGTCTCAGCATGATGACGTGGGCTTTAATGTTTTGGATGAGACCTCCTCAACTGCTGATGCAAGTCAAATGAGCATTAAATCAGAGGCACCCAGTGCTATTCCTTGTAAGTCTGAGATTGAGACTGAGCGTCCGAACCACTCCATGAAAAGGTTAGCCCCAGAAGAACCAGATACAGGGTTAAAAAAATTTGCTTTTGGGACAAGGAAGGCATTTAGTCCTGCATTTGCTGCTGTCCAGTCTAAATTTGAAGAGCTCTCATCGCCTACCCCCTCCATTAGGTCGGCCAGTTCTAGTACTGGCCAAGAAGTTTCTGTAGAATCAAAACGGGACGACCATACATCTCAAGCAGATTCTGTTGCAAGAACAAAGGACCTCACCCCAACAGAAAGTTCTCTCTCTCCTGAAGGAAGAATTCATATTGCCGTTTCTGAATGTGAAACTGAACTTTCTATTTCTCCTACTCTTGATTCACCCAACGCATCTGAAGATGGCATTGGAGATTCTAAGCATGAAGCAGTTACAGACAATGCGGGTTCTCCTCCAATCGAAACTACTGACAATACATTTGATGATGCTAAAATGAGCATTGGATCAAATATTGAAGTAACAGCACCAGACAGTCAGGCTTACTCTGCTACCCCCGTGAAGATTGAGGACACTGAAGAAGAATCTTCTGAAGTAGTATTGGACACCACACAAGTGGAGCAGCAAGCGGAGAAAAACACATCTGAGGTGCATAATCTAGTGGGAAGTCCGTTAGATAAACAAACATACAAGTCATCTCCAGAGGGATCTCCCAGAAGTCACATTACAGTGTCTGAATCACATGGTACACCATCAAGCTATGTCTCCACCAATGCCAAGAGAAGCAATTCAGATAAAAAGAAGCATTCCCATAAAAGAAAGTCCCTGCCATCAGGGAAGCAGTCTCCATCAAATCACAACCATGATTCGGGTGCAAGGAGCAGTACGGAACAGTTGCCTAAGGAATTGAAAAATGGGAAGAGGCGAAACTCATTTGGTTCAACAAAGGCAGATAATGTTGAGCAGGAGCCAAGTGATAGCAGCAGCAATTCTCTACCCAGTTATATGCAAGCAACAGAATCAGCTAGGGCCAAGGCTCACTCAAACTCTCCTAGGTCAAGCCCAGATGTGCAAGACAAGGAATTTTACGTCAAAAAGAGACATTCCCTACCTGGCGCGAATGGAAAGCAGGTTTCCCCCAGGATGCAGCGATCAATGTCCCAAGCTCAACCAAATGTGAAGGGAAATAGCTCAGTCACTCACGGTAATCTTTCTATCAGAAACTCATGATTATTTGTCTTTTCTCTTTGTGCTTTTGGATTAGTTAATCCTTTTTAGGTATATAAAAGCAAGTTCGTCGTCAAAAAACATTGATCCATTGGAACTCTCTTCAAAACCTTAAAGATTGTAGTACTGATCATTGAGAAAAGCTTATCAGAAAAGGCACAAGCTCAACAGTGGGGCATTTTCATCCAATTTTACTGACGCAATCTGATTGCTTCGTTTTTGCAGAAAGGAAGTGGCAAAGGTAATGGAATTATTTAAGTGGCCTGAAGCTGAACCTGATCAAGTGCTCGGCATCGCCTGCGTCTGGAGTTGACTAATATTGAGCTCTTAAGACCTGTAGTTATTTTGGAATTGATGTGTCTGGGTCTCTTGGTTTGAATGTTAGATTAGCACGGTTGTGGTCTATTGAAAAAGTATTGAGTTGGTGTACATTACTGGTCTCTCAGAGTCCTGCCCAGAGGTTTGTTTATTCTATTTTATGTTTTCCTTCATACCGTGTGATATTAATTTGTTGGTTTTTGAGGAGGTGGTGTATTGACTGTTGATGAGTTATGTTGAAAGTTATAAATATTATTGTAGACCTGGAGAGAGTGCTTTCTGACTTTGCAGTTGCTCTCAGTTATAAATATGTTGAAAGTAATAAAATTGAACTACATACTTGCCTTTGCAGTTGCTCTCAGTGCCCACCTTACTTGTTTATGCTACATGTCCTATTTTCTACTGAAGAGAAAGGGTGGACTATTTCATGGCAGGTTCATCAATTTGTGATCCTCTTTTAGATTGGGAAGCCACCTTCAGGATTCAAATACACTTCAAGCTCATTGAACTGCATGAAATTAATTTTTGGATACTGTTGGTGTCTGGATTTCCCGACTTTTTCATAGGTAAAACACCTAATTCTACAAAAAAATACACCTAAAGAATTTGGAAGATATGAATGAAGGCTCAAGTGAACTACAGTAGTAGATTTTAACTATCGGATCACTCCGCGATGTTCCATACAAGTACAACATTGACGACAAAGTGAGTCTCAAAATTATTTGGGAGTGGCTATATGAATATAGGTGTGTATGCAGCATCACAAACACAAAATTCAAAAGACTCAACACCATATGTATATAATATGAAAATGCCCATGAGGGATGCAGTGGAGTGGTTAGGAATATGACTTTAATACTCTTATTAACGTAAAGGTGATGAGCTAGATTTGCGATAGTTAAATCACTTTGACATTTTCCTTTAATATTTAGGTTAGTAGTCTTAATCGGGAGGGGGAGGTGTCGTGGCAGTCCATATATATATATATATAATAAGAAGAAGAAAAAAGAAACAACTAACGTAGAGGCAGTAGCGTTGTATGGTCGGTACTGGGCATCCACTTCGAAAACATTTGAGGTCCCAAGAGAAGCACCTCGCGAAGTTGTCAAAGCCACATGGGTTCCTCGGAATCTACACTCCTACGAAGTCCAGAGGTACTACTAATACATACAATCATTCTCTTCGCGTGTTTGATTCGTCGCTTTTTTTTCAGTTGATTTATATTGTGTTTCCGTTTCAATTTTTCCCGCCATGGCCATTGATGATGCAAAATCAAGGCTGGCGATGAGATCACGACTGTTTCCGAGAGAGTGGAGACTTTGGATCCCTTGCTGGAACGACTCAAATCTCTCAAGATTGTGCGCTTTTCTTCCCATAATTTTGTGTTTCCGCTTTTCGATCGTTCATTCTGGTTAGGGTTTCATGTGATTTCGTTTTCTTTTTTTTACCTTTACAGGCAACGCCTATATTGACTTCGCCGCCGACGGAGGGCAGCTTGACTGATATTCTCGTCAGGAAACCGCCTTCTTCCTCGTCTCCTTCTGTTCCAGGTGATCAATTTTCTTCTAGGGATTCCATGTGGTTTGGTCCCTCTGTTAGGGTTTCGATTTTGGGAATTTCGCCTAATTGTGCAAATTTAGTTTTTCTAGGTCTTATGATTATTGTTTGAATGAATATTTAATGGAATTTAGGGTTTCTAGAGTGAGTGGCTGCAAAAAAGAGATTGTTTAGAACAAGAGGCCATTTGTGGTAAATGCTATCCCTGATTCCCACAAGAGATTCAATTGTTCTGTTCGCGGATGTAATTTGTGAAATGGGACTAATAAGGGTATCGGCAATGGTTGTATCCAAAAGTGAGCTATTAGCATGCCACATCATCAATTTATTAAACCCACTTCTTTGTCTCTCATACCTCTACTTTTTCTCCGCAATAGTTAGACTCTCTTTAGACTCAAATGGGACCACTATCACATCATGCCTAAAATTTAAAATATTTATTAAAAGTCTATGTATGGGGAAAATTTGATTTAAAAAAAAATAAAAATAAAAAATGGGCCCACAGCAGCAGACTCTCTTTAGACTCAAATGGGACCATTATCACATCACGCCTAAAATTTAAAATATTTATTAAAAGTCTATGTATGGGGAAAATTTGATTTAAAAAAAAATAAAAATATAAAATGGGCCCACAGCAGCAAAAGCTGCTGCTGTGGGCCCTGGTTGGGCCGTCTCTGTATGGGGAGACGCTCCCTCCATTTGAGACGGAGCGTCTCATGTGGGGAGATATTGTGCCCGCAATATCCATTGCGAACACCCTAAATGATCGTAATGGAAGAGTTTAATCCATGTAGCAGACTCCAACTAATTTGAGATTTAGGCTATGTTGTTGTATTATAGCATTCACAATACTTCAACATGATGTTAGGTCATTTTATTTTTCCATCTGAAGTGAAGTATTTGGAACTATTGAAATGATTTTGCATGTCTTTGGGGGGATAAGATTCTTATGATTCTATTTGATGTTATGCTATTTCTTTGTTCAAAAAGCTACCAATGAGGATTAAAGGAAAGTTTGCGTCTAATTCTTTTGATTTATTATTTTCTTGTAGGCAATTTGAATCCCAACGTGTTGTTGGAACTCTTCTCTATGTACCGTGAATGGCAGGAGGAGAAGACCAAAAAAATTAGCCAGAGACAGGTGATTCCTCCTTTAAGTTGATTGACATAGGATGTGTTAGCTAACTGAGATTTGAGAGTAGAACGTATTTCTATAACTCTTTTATCCTCCGGGTTCTTAGAACTATAAAAAAGCATGCTTAGATCCATTTCGATGATTAAACCATTTGAGCTAGAAGAGAAGCTAGAAGAGTATGCTGTTAAATTACGTTGCAACAAATTATTCTATGCCTCTATCCTGTAATGTCATCATGTGAGTTAATAAGTTCAACAACAACAACATAGCATCAGTCCCAAATTTGAGTTAATAAGTTCAAATGACCAAAATTATTGCAAAAAAAAAAAGAAAGTTTAAATGATTAAAGTAATCATTTCTTCAAGTGCTTAAGTTGCTGGATCCGAGCTTTGCTTGGACCATTTTGATCTGCAATATCCCAAAGAAATTAAGTCATGGAGAAAATACTGTGATCGAAATTTGAGATGTCTTCCAGGTTCAGAATATTTGAACAGGGAGCGGTGTGCTTAATAGTGTTGCTAGTAACAGGGTCTTGGGAGAAGATGCTGGTGAATACAATTTGATATATTATGCCTAGCATTTTTAATTCCCTTATGAATTTAGACGAAGTCCCTGAAATAGAGTTGCTCATAATTTACAAGTTATGCGTAGCATTTTGAGAATGGCCATTTAATTCATCAAAATGTGTGTGAGCTACCAAATGGCCATTTAGTTCATCAAAATATGTGTGATTCTGTGAACTACCAATTCAAACTTAGTTACTGAAAATTTGTTCCCGTTGATGTTAGGACCACCTTTATTTGTCTTCTAATCAATATATCACATTGTACATTTTCACCAACAAATTTAAAGCTTTGGTGATATCAATCTACAATTCTACATGGATTGTTTCAGGAGGAGATAGAGAACAAAATAGAGGTTGCAGATGCATTGGCAGTTAAACTTCTTCAACGCTTTAATTACTCTGTATCAGCTATGAAAACCACTGCCCATCATCTTTCAGGAGGTAATCAACTCAATTCTATTTCAAGCAAAAAATTAAGAGAAAAATGTAGGCCTTTTCTCAAAAACTTTAACAGATGAATTTCCTATAATGGAAAAGAGGACATGCCAACAAATGTATAGGATCCATAAACATTTGACAACCTATCATTGTGGTTCTGTGGATCAGTGTACCACTTGGGATAATTTGAATTTTTCTTGCTCACAAATCATCCTAGCTCCTAATGACCAACAAGGGACTGATGCAAGAAGTTATGCGCAGTGCAACCGTTACAAGTAGAGGTGGGTGAACTGAAAGGAAGGCTAACTGAAGTAATAAGCAACTGTGACGCGTTGTGCAAGAGAATTGCAACTGAGGGTCCCGAATCGCTTAGATCCTCAATCAAACCATTTTGTGCAGCAGCTGCTGATCTAGAGCCTATTCAGAACTCATCTTCATCTTCTCAAAATGCTTCTTTAGTAAGCAACTCGTCCGCTACTACTACATGATCTTGGAAGTGATTTTTTTTTTCTTCAAAAAATCGATCTTCTAGTGTGTGCAAAAATTTTACTGTATACACAATTTTCTTAGAAAAATCAATTCTATTCGATTTTCTTTGCTTCTGCTTCTATATTCTTCACTTCTTCACTTATTGTTGATGGGAATGAAGGAGATCTGAAGAATATTATTATGTGTGATTTATGCGGGCGCGGCAATGGGGGTTGAATTGAGAATGGAGGGGTGAATAGTGTATGAAACTGTGGCGTACGTAGGTGGGTTGGGGAGTAGGGGATGAGACGCGGTGGTGGTAATTTCGGGTATTTTTTGTCGGTGACGCGTTGAGTCTTCTGTTCAAAAAGCCAGATCTAGTGATGGAGGATTTGGTCTTAAATGAAATAAAATCGTATGCTAAGATTAAAAACTTCTGTCAAATGTTAAGGCAGTTAAAGAGCATCTCCAACCCAATTGTGGATTGGGGGAAGAATTTATGGCACGTAGGACACATGGACATTAGAACAAAAAACCTTCTCAAATGTAATTATGAATTGATAATGTATAGTAGATTTGGTGTGAAAAAAAATAGATAATGTCTATTCTCAATGTCTACTTATAGGTGGGGCAATTCATAATCATGTCAGCAATCTCTCTCTAAAATGTAAGTTTAAAAATAGAAAGTGTAATATACATTAACTATAGGATGGACATCCTCTCCACGTTGACATATCATCATCTACACATTCAACCAACGAAAGTAGGCCAGAGTGGTAAGAGACTTGGTCTCCTTGAGGGCATGAGCAATGGTTACATCTTTTTGGTGTATAATAGAGGCCACACCACTAACCCACTGACCTCTCCTCTACTACATTTACTGCACACTCTTTTTAGGACCCACAATCATATAAGGGCATGAAAGTCAATTTAAAAAAAAAAAAAAACAGTTGTGGTCCCACGTGTAGCTTTTCTGCACATGAGGCCTGTTGGCTCAGGGTTAGGCATTGAGCCGACTCTCCACACTCATGTATGGGGAGTGCAGAGAGTGTGTGCGCGTAGTGGATGCCACATGGCATCCACTATACACTCAAATTCGAGTTTTGCAAATAGAGAAAATTGAGTTAGAAGGACCGCCTCTATATGGGGATCGATAGCGCTTGAACATGGACTAGTTGGTGTGATTGATGCCGGACATCGTGTCGAAAACTAAAAAAAAAAAGCTACACCTTCAATATCTATTCGATTAAACAATTAGGATTAGCAAATTAATGTACTTTTGTCATGATAATTGATTATATATCTGGTTCTACTTTATTAAATGTATTGAGTCATCATGATTAATGAAAATCTTATTTTTCTTTAAAAAAATAGTTTGAGATGAAATCGAAACCCTTTCTTCTTGCAAACTAAGTTTAATATTATCAAATTTTGGGATATAAATATTATGGACCTTGCTAATATAACTCAACAACCTACACGTAGGAATGACACGTTGTCACACACTTTGTCATCTCGCAATAGACTTTGGGAGGTGTGTATTGGGAAATATGCCTAGGTCAATCCATTAATAGTCTTTATGAATACATTTTAGTTAATAAAATAGACGGTTTCATTTGTTTATTATAATTGATTTGAATGTTTACATTATAATAAGATCCATGGGTATTTACAAAAATATCTTAAATGTCCCTAGTCGATTATTATACTAGGAACTATAATAAATTAAGACTAGTGTGAATCTTGATTGATGATCATATGATGATCATACGTATAGAAATACGAATCAAGATCATAAGTACTTGTTAGGGAACAAAGTACTGGACCGACCCGCTATGAGAACATCACATGGATTAAGTCATAGTTGTTTCTTATGATATGTATATTATTCAGTCATCTGACTTAAGATTAGCGGAGAGAACATTATGAATACAGTGATTTGACGCAATCAAACGTTGTCTTTAATCGGACGATTATAATGGTTGTGATTGGTTACTGTGTGAATAATATGGTGAAGTTGTGTAATCGAGATAGAATTTGTCCCTCTCATATAGAGAGAGATATCCAGTGGATCCCTCGATGTGTTAAACTGTTAAAAGGTCTAGTCTAAGTGAACTGATATTGATCAATGTCACTTGGATGTTTTCAGTCTACTTGGATATCGAGACTAGTACGATCAAACATGTTGGATGACAATTCCATGTCTTATATTAGATCAAAAGATATCGTATGACAAAAGGATATTACATACATTATTGATTAGGTTGTATCGATTTGATCTTTGTACAACTTGGATAGTCAAAATGTCTTGTTAGAGACTGCTTATGACTTGTATACCAAAATGTGTTTTGGTACACTGGCAACGTTGTATGAGCCTATTGGGTTGCACACTGGTTTTGTGATATTTTAAAATGGTTCGGAAGAATGAATTTTATATGATAAAATTCATGACAGAAACGTCCCTGTGGTGTATTACACTTATACTTCTTGAGTAGGGATATATGTGTAATTTATTTAACCTTCTATATACAAGCGTTGTATAAATAGACGTTTTAAGTTAAAATACATGTATGAAAATTAAGGGTCGAAACTCTAATTTTCGTTTTAGAAACGAATTAGGGTTAACTAGTATGTTTTGAATTGTTTTGGAGAGAAACCAAACGTTTGGTATTCTCTCGAAGCTAGCACTTTGAATCTCGGCCGCCGTTCGTGTGTGAACAGCTAGTAGAGGGCGTTCGTCATTGGCAGCGCTTTAAAGATCGATCAACATTCTGAAAGGTATATTGCAACCGAGGTATGATTTAGTTTTCATAGTTTAAACGTTTCAATGGAATCAGATTCGAATCCTGTTAAGGTTTTTCTCAAATTGTTTTGAAATTTTCGCTGCGTATGAACCCCAAACACCATCAGTGTGTGTACTCGATCCATATCAAAATAAGTGATGTTTTCTCACTAATCATACTTTTTAAGAAAGTCAATTATCTTGATTGTGGAGAAAGTGGTTATTAAATGACTAAATCACCATTTATCTCTCTTAACCCCACTCTTTCTACTTAATGTAGTTATTAATATGTACAATAAATCTACTTGGACTCATGAGTCCGGATTCATAAGGAGGTTTTTTAAATTTTTTGTACATATTTAAGAGGTATAATAAGAATTTTACAATTGATTATGCTTATTTCATTAATTGCTCGAGGATGTATTTGAAATTGAAAAAAGTTTTGAGTCGGGACTCACGAGTTCAAATAGCACTACCCTAATATGTAATTATTAAACTTTGTATAAAAGTCAATGAAGTAATTAATGAGTATTGAGACTATCAAAATGACAAATATTGTGAAATTCTCCAAAAGGTCTAAAATGACACCTAAAAAGATTTGAGAGAGTACGTCGATGCAAAAAAGGTAGGCTGCTAAATTATCTTGGCCGCGTGCGCGAGCCTATGGATCTCCTTCGCTAACACCGATATTATTTCTAACTTAACCACATTTTCAACTCTTAGGTGTGAGGTTTTAACTCAAAAGGTTTCGGTACTTAAGGGGAGTCAATCACTTATATACTTCATTTTGAAGTTTCATTTAATTGATGTGGGACTAACTTTCGCTCCATACATCTTCAACGCTCCCTCATGGACTGAAAATCAGATGATTCGAGGTTCTTTTTTTTTTCTCAGGTCCCATTTGAATTATGAGCTCAGATATCATGTTGAAATCTCACGGTCGTGCTGCACAAGTGTGCGCGAATCCGTAGATCTCCTCTGTCAGCACTGATATTGTCCCTAACTTAACCACCTTTCAACTTTAGGTGTGGTGTTTTATCTCAAAAGGCCTCGGTGCTAATTGGGAGGAGTTAATCAAATTATATACTTTTTTATAAAGTTACATTTAATCGATGTAGGACTAACTTTCGATTCACACATCTTCAACATACACCAACAAATGTTTATCGTTATTGAGTTAGAAAAACATTAATTTTCTTATATTTATTAGTATTGGATTACTTTTTGTTATTAGGAGGTGTTTTAATGTTTCTTTTTTTACTTAAGCGGAAGTCGAATCACGATTTTTCGAGGTTTTGACTTTTTAGCAAATGATGTTTTTATCTTTGGTCAGAGATGCTTTGACAATTTTATATTGAAGCATTGGAACTCATGTGTGTCTACAACATGAAATTATCCTCAGCAAGTACGCAATCTCGAAATCCAATATTACCTGCAAAAAAATCAACCATTATTGAGCAGCGCGTTTTCCTCTCCTGAAGATAGATTAAAGGCGACTCAGACTCCAACATGAAACCACTGATTAAGGGTGGTGGGATTCATGGCATCAGGCCACAGCTGCCTTGGGTGAGCTCTATCTTTAGTTGTTCATTTATTTTCCGCGTCAATGCTCAAGCACTGTTGGATAGACGTTAAAGTCTAAGTTGGCCCAGACATGAGTTGTGACTTATGGGTTCATAGCCCACTGATCACTCCAACTCCAGACAATTGATTTTTCAGCCGAACTACTCAAGAAAAATTAAAGAAAAAGGCACCAATTGACTTGTGGGTTCTATACATGATGAGCTCGTTTTTATTTTATTTTTATTTTATTTTTATATTTGCGGTGTCTATTTAATTATATGATTAGTCTCACGTCAACAAATACACCAATTTCCACAGCTTAAGTAGGTCTCAAAGAATTTTACAATTGTCAAGACTCAAACACACCTTTGCTATAGTAAAAAAATATTAATGTTTACTCCAAAATACTGCACCACACCCTTGGGCGCCATATGAAGAGCTTTTTAGTCTTTATTTAAACATTTATAATTAAAAGAAACATTAATATTGTATAATTCCACAAAGCAATTTACTGTAAAATATAAAAAATTTTACATGGTAGAGTTAAAAATCTATGTTACATATTTGTGACATGAAAGAAGAAAAAAAAAAGATCGTACCAAAAAAAAATAATAAAAATATAAAAAGAGGAAGGGAAATGCTAAAGTGACTCTGTTGGGACACCTAATTGGAGTTTCCACGGGTATATATTTGAAATCTATTGTAAAAGAACCCATATACATATTGATGTGTAACAATAATTATGTGTCCCAACTGAGTCACTTCATTAATTATTTTTTGTAAAAAAACTTTTGTTTTTTTATTAACAATGGACGGGAGGCACACCCCCCTATATAGTACTTCTATATTTCATGTGAATCCTTCGCCCCCCTAACCATGAATATTTTTCTTAGACTATAACTGAAGATTGTTGAAATAATTGATGAAAACAAAAAAATTATAAGATGTATGGGATGAAGAGTTATCAACGAAGAAGAAGACTCAGACGACTAGAAGTCAAGATATATATTTTCTTGTGACGGCCCCGCTTCTAATCTAGGGCACCGTCCGGCCTAATCCCGTAATTAAGCCCTAATAACAACACATAGGACCCGATTACGAATTAGTCAGCCTATACTACCTGTGTTCTCTTGTTTAAACAATTATTTTATTTAGCGGAAGTCTTTAATATTTTAGCGGAAATTTTTTTTTTTTTTTTTTTTTATAAAGCCTAAGTGTGGAAACCAGGAAATAACGATCACCATATATATGCAAGTAAACGGCGAACATATATAAACAAAGTGAAAGCCAAAAGTCGGGTAATCTAACGCTCATCCCAATAACATCCCAAAAGATAAAGACATAAGTAAACATAATACAAAAAGTACCCTACATGTACGGGCAGCTACGCGCTCGGAGTTCGGAGAGGTAGTCGCCGATCTTCTCCTTGCCGGACTGGTGTTGCTCGATGGACCTACACCCACCGTCACAAACTAGACGGTGAGTATAGTAATATTTAAGTGATAGCGGGGAAATCTAATACTACATTTTCAATTTAAACAAAAGGTATTTAAAAGCATATGTAGTGAAGAAATTTGAATAAATAATGCAAGTAAAGACCAACGTTAACGAGATACCCATAAAGCCCGACACGAGCTAAGTCGAGATGATCTACGTCCGGTCGGCGGTGAGAACTATCACCTAGCCTTTTCCCTTCTACCGTATGGAGCTATGCTCAACATATGATAATAATCTCTTTTTTTTTTTCCTAATAACCTCAAATTATGAGTCTGTGCTCGCGTATTTAAATCATTTTTATACTTGCCGACAACCCCGTGATCCATGTCACGTGTGTGCCCAAGTGTAGTGGCGAGTCGGAGACCCCGAAGAACCGAAATCCTCGTGAATCCGCGCATCTCATGTGCAATGGACACTAGATAATCCCTACTTTAGTTTTCAAGAATATATATCCTAAAGTTGTTACAATTTCAACATAAGTTAGGCTACAAAGCCCCAAGGGAAGTAGAAGACAAGTCCAACATAACATATAACCCTATAGCATGCATTTTCTAAATATCCATTAGCCACATTCCAAGACAAACATTGAGCATATAAGGAAACATGGAGTCGATGATATAATAAACAAGGCATCATGCTATATCGATATTCAATATGAGTAGAAACAAGGAAAGCATGATGTGGGAAGTAAATTAGCTAGTCAACAAATAGACTGAAAATTTATAAATGACTGGAATGAAATAAAGTAGAGAGTTCCCACAGTTTCACTTACAAGTTAACGCAGTAGTCCTAGCTATCCGGCCTCCCAACACCCCGACTCGTGCACCCGAACTTCCAAGAATTCCCTTTAATTCCTGAAGTTCATTTTATATCATTTTTATTTATTTAAAAACCACGACATTAAGTGAATTTATAATATTAAACCAAAATATATAATTTTATGTCAATCTTTATTTTTGGCACATTTTTCGAGTTATATCGGGGTACCAAAAACATTCGAAAAGTCCCGAAACCATTTTTCTACCTTTTTTTCAATTTCTTATATTTTCTATAATTTTTTTCCAATTTTTCAGGAATTTTCCAACTATTTTCCTTATTTTCCCGAAATTAAATTAATATATATATATATATTAATTTATTATTATTATTATTAATTAATAATAATATATTTTTATTTTATTTTATTATATATATATATATTTAATCGATAATATATATATTGTTTATTTTATTTTATTTATTTTTTATTATTATTTATTTTTTTATTTTTTTTTGGTTGGGTTGGGTCGGGTCGGGTCGACCCGACCCGGATCCTAACGTGGTCGTGGTCGGGTGTCGGGTTGCCCGACCCGACCCGGTTCTGGGCGGGCGGGCCGAGCTCGGCTCATGGGCCGAGCCCGGCCCAAGCCCCCTAGCCTGGCCAAAAAGGGGGGGGATGCACACGTGCGGCCCGCACGTGTGCATCTTCTTCCCCAAAATTCCAGAGACGCAACAGCGTCTCTGGTTTCGATTTCCATTTTTTTTTTTTCTTTTTTTTTTTTTGATCGACATTAAGATGGGAGGGAGGGGAGACGACGATCATGTCGTCTCCCTCCTCGGACGAACTGCAAGAGCAGTTCGTCCATTTCCCCCCGTCACCACCATCAATGAAAGCCACATTCATCAACAACAACGACACCAACAACACAAACTCACCTCCGCCTTGACGTCGCTGCCGCACCTCGAGCTCTCGATTTCCCCGTCTCCGATGACTCTCTCTTCCTTTCTCTCCCAGGACTCCCTCTCTCTCGGATCACTTGTGTTTGCATGTTAATAGTGCTTTCTATCTCATCAAGTGGTATATATATGTGTTGCTGGGATCTAGTATGCATTGCGCATCTCGAGGTAAATCTAATGGCTACTAACTAGGCAGTCCAGCCTCTCATGTGACACAACTTGGGTGACTCCCATCATGGGAGTGTGTGGCAGCACGGATCCCAAGGTCCATCCTAAGGTTAGTTTAATTCATTACAAACTATAGGATATATAAAAAAAATGTGATTTCTTGATAAACAAACTATAGGTTAAATTGATTGATGCACATTAACCCCATATGGACCATAATTAATTGGTCACACAAATTTATAAAATTTATCTAAGTGGTCACACCGATTCTCAACTCCCCGGCATTCGGTGTCCCGATTCGCACGCAACTCGAGGCGCTTTCCCGTGCGTTGAACGTCGTATTTTCCAGCTAAATTAAATAACTTAATTTATGTTAAGGTAGATTTGAAATAAATTGTTATTTCCTAGCCTAGTCTCGCTACCCCGGTAATTTCACTAGGTACCCGTACTTGCACGCACTCCAAGGCGTGTCCCCGCTCACGCCAACTCGACGTCTGTGGTTTGCAAAAATGGACTTAATTAGTCTACACACATACACAACACTAGGCATACACCAGTACAAATATAACATTTACCTCGGCCACGTGCCTCGGTCAATGTGCGCGTCTCATGCGGGCCCCACGTCATGGGTCGGTGATCCTGATTAAGCAAGTTAATCAAGATTAGGAAATTGGGCCGTGACATTTCTTCACTGTTTTTTAATCAATGCTTTTACAGTCGTTTACAATACATATATATACATCAAACATTTTGTACACACTTGTAATAATATGACTAGACTAATTGACATGATTGTATTGGTAGGAAAATGATTAACATACCTTTCATACATTTTCTTACGCACTTGTTGAACTATTTTGCATTGAGATTTATACACACATATTTTGATATTTTCAAAAAATAAAAAATAAAAAATAAAAAATAAAAAATAAAAAATAAAAAATAAAAAATCCAACATTGCCTAGCAAATGCATGCATCAAAAGTGTGTTACTCTCTCATCACTTTCCGTTTTTGTATTGACAAAGGTCCAAATGTGTGTAGTGCGGGGCCGGGGACCATCACATGCGTCTCTAAAATCGCATAATTTATCAAACCAAAACAAATCACATTTCGCAGACGAACCACACCGAGTCTTTAACCCTAAACACAAACAAAATTTCAAGCCAAAACGCGCTTAACTAACCAAAGCCGAGACGCATCTCCTCTGTATTTCTAGAGTTCATCCGTGCTAAACCACTCTCGAGTCTTGATTTCTCTCATTCATCTTCTTCAATCGATTCAGAGAGATCGCTCTCGGCTTTCTAAAAACCTAAAAAACTAGGGCAAGAATTAGGGTTTTGAGGAACATAATTAAAACCGGATTTGATATGGACTTGTGTAGCTAGGGTTTGTGGTATTGAAAGTCGAAGCGAGCGAGAGAGAGAGAGACTGTTGTGTAAATATGCGGGGATCGCAGAAATCAAAAAGTGTTACTTGGGCTCCAGATGTAAATCTATGTCAGGTATAACACGATTTCTTCACAAAATCTTGTTTTCTTTCTGAATCTTGTTGCGTGTTTGCTTCCGATGATGATTTTTCTTGGATCGATTCAGGTTTTAGTCGCTGCATTCAACTTAATCTGAAGCAATTAGGTCTTCTGTAGAGTACAAGTTTTCTCTACCGATCTAGTTAGGGTTTATTCCGATATCAGATCCTAGTCCTCTTTGGAGAACATTGTTTGAGACTGTTTCTGCAAATCGCTTGATGTTTTGTTTTGTTTGGTTCTTCACAGATTTGTTTTTCCTCCACTCAGTTGTGTCATCAACAGTCAGAGATGTCTTCCAAACTTGCTGAAATTTCTTAATGTTCTAATGGACTACCACACTAAAACATGAATTAATCGTCACCTAAATTATAAAAAGAAAACATGAATTAATCGTTTGATGAAGATTCTTTTGGAAAGTATTAAACTGGTTCCAACTTGTGAAAGGAAAATCAAGAAAGGAGGCCTGGAAACTCAGATTGTATAAAAATGCAAAAGAAATATCTATTGAAAATAACCAACAAAATTAGTTGAATGGAAAGCGTGGATGACGTTATCCAATGTTGAGGCTGCAACATGTTAAGAATTCATTGTAGAAGAGAAATAATGAATAGTCCCAAGTGTTTTTTATTTTTTCCACTATTGGCACAAATTACAAGTTTTATGTTAAGCTTGACTCCATCATCAAGAGCACATGGTACTGACACTTTAAAGGCTGGTTATTTCAATATTTTTGTGTTCTATTTACGTTAAAGGAGCCTATAAAATTAGTGAAGGTGATTCCATGGCCAAAAGAAAGTTAAGGTAATTGGAGAAGGTGTTAAACTAGAAGGTTTTGCTGGGAACTAGATCACTCAATTGAATTGTTAGTACTTCTCTATGAAAAAATAAGTGTTATTTGTTTGTATTGGATGGTAAATTTGGATGACAACTGAAGGAAGATTTTCTGAGTAAGATATGAATCAAGAAAGAGAAAAATGAAGCAAGCCATTCATTGCATGCAGTTTTCATGGACGAAAGTATTGTAAAAGCCTTTGGACAACATTGACACCCTTTGAATGAGATGAGGTAGGAGATTATTCTTGAAACTCTTTATTGAGCCTGATCAGTGATAAAGATAACTAAACAAGACCTAATATGGTCATATGGTGTCTACAAAATTTGTCAAATTTTGAATTCTTGAGTTTCAATGGATTTCTACACTCCAATCACAAAAGAATTGATTGCGGTTGTGAAAGGGCTCTATTATAGTTAATTAATTTGCACGCCCCTCTCCCACTAAAAAGAAAGAAAAAAAAAGATAATAATGCGAATTTGTGTTTACCTAAATATTTAGCAAACATAGATGCTTTTTGTGAGCCTGATTTTATTTTAATTCAAGAAATAAGAATTTAATTGGGAAAGCCATTCCCAAATTCCACTGAATTTTTTTTGTAGACTTGCACATATTGTAGCAATAGAATCGTGCTGGATGAGTATGAAGTCTGTCTACCTGCAATCACTCTGTCATTAAAAATAACAAGAAAGATTACTCTTTTTCATTAAAAATAGCATGAAAGAAAGGAAAAGTAAGATTGAAAAAATTATGGTCGTCGAGTTAGCGATAAATAAATAATTGGCATCTGTATTTAACAAAATGCCTAAACTTATATTTGTTTGCACACTTTTAAAGCGGCACACTATAGACAGACTAATAAGAAATAATTTTATATTATGCAATGCAAGAAATGTTGAAAGAAGAATGTTCATGTACAATATAGAGGACTTGGGCGCCTAACATTTATTTGCACTTTTTAAAGCAGCACACTATAGACAGACTAATAAGAAATAATTTTATATTTTGCTATGCAAGAAATGCGGAAAGAAGAATGTCATGATACAATATAGAGGACTTGGGTGCCTATAGATGGTAGGGTGCAAGGAGATACTAAGAAGCAATTTGGTCTTTTATCCAAGTTACATCAGTTATTTGCTTGTGGATTCTGTGTTTTTCCCCTGGGATGTAGATTATAGTTATAGAACTTCATGGCTTATGCTGAAGTATATATTCCTTTTCTAAAATTGTAAATGAATATTTTTTTTATGGGTCTTGTGATTGGTAAGGACTTGGGATAGTTTGCTACTGCTTTTTGTCACACGATCCCTAATATTTATGGGTTCAGGGCTTTAAGCCTTTTTTTCAAGTTAATTATTAATTGTTCGTGCGAATGGCACACTTTTTTTGCAAGTCAATATTTGTATCTAATTGAAATTGAATATCCAGTTTTCGCATTTCCATTCAAGCGCCTGAGGCCTTTAATAGCTTAAAGCAGTTTGAGTTTGCATCACAATTGTCTTTTACTTTTTTTTTTTTTTTTTTTTTTTTTTTTTTTTTTTTTTAAAGCAAGTTCAAACTGAATATTATATATGGAAGTTGCCCCTCAAGGTTGGAAATGCCATACTTTTATCATTCTCATCCACATTTCAAAAAATGAATGTAATCCAACATTTTGAAAGAAAAAACAGAATGGTAGATGACTTATTTGAAGATCAGGACAATTTGTTCTGTGTTACTTACATAATCTTTACTTGTTTATGAGGTGAAGATGGAAGAATTCTGTAGAGCTAACAATCCCTGAAGGATTTCAGATTTATTAGCCCAGAAACATTCATGCATGGAAGCCGGAAGAGTAAAAACATGATATATTGATTTAATAAAAGGAAAAGAAAAAAAATGGAATGGATTCTCCTAATGATGCAATAGTGGTTCAGCAGTGCAAAAAAATTTATCATGCGATGGATTGACATTCAAAAATATGAAAAGAAAACAGTAAAATATGATTGTTATCTTTAATATTTTTCTCAAAGGGTTGATATGAATTGGAGACATGAATAACTGGTTATCTTGCCACATCTTCTTAAATTAAGTGAATAACTGAAGTTACTAAATTTGTTTAAGGCCTAATGATGAAAAATATCCTAGCCTTTACAAGTTGTATCAATTATATCTTAACCTATTTTATTTAGTATCAATTTTATCCTCAACTAATATAGGCTCATTTTTTTTTTCATAATATGTGCCCACACATCGTTATCTTTAATTTTCTTGTCACGCCATTTAAAGATTTAGTCATACATGTGCATTAGAGTTTAATAATATTCTTCTTCTTTTATTTTTATTTTTATTTTTATTTATTTTTATTTATTTTTATGTATTCATGTTTATAATGTACATATAGTTGTGTGTGTACATATGCCTACTCATTAGGGTTGCAAGTGGGGTGGGGCGGGGCGGGGCGGGGCGGGGATTGAAGATACTGTCCTCGCATCCGCGGGGGGTGCGGGGCGGGGATTTATCCTCGAAATTTTCCGCGGGGCAAACTTTGCCGCCCCACGCCCTACCCTGCCGGATTCCCCGCGGGGCGTGGACTTATATAAGTCCATGTTTTGATTTGCAATCTTTGGTCTTTTTTAATGTCTTTATTTGATGCACATAAAACGCGTCTTTACCTAAGTACTACCAGTTTCAAATTTTATATAATTAATTAGAATAAGTCAATCATACTAATTAACAATTGAATTTCTCTCAAGCAAATTTTTTAATCAATTGTATGCTAATGGTGTTTCAAGGGGGAGACTTAATTAATCAACGTTTGTTCTAGAACATTATTTACTGAGGATTAATTGATTCAATTCACTTATTGATTGTGATTATATAATTGGTTTCTTATGTAATTTCTTTCGTGCACTTTGTGTCTTGATCCTTATCTTTAGTCTTCTTTTTGTCACTTGGATACTTTATCAACTTTTTTTTTTTGCTCTTTTCGAATTTGTAATAGCTATTTGGTTTTCGGTGTTTTTATATTCAGATTTTTACATTTGAGTTTTTATTCTGATCTCTTTTTTATTTTTCTTTTCAAGAGCAAACAAAAATATTTTAGAAATGACATATACTGATCGACAATCTCTGTATGCATTGTTTAGATCAACGACCTCCCTTTTTTTAGTTTATTCTACAAGATGTCAATTTGTTATATATCTTTTATAGTGGCAACAAAATTTTAATTAATCATTTTTCAAAAAAAATATAGCTTCTATTCATAAAGTATTAAATTGGGGTTTCACCAATATTTACATAAGTTTTTTTTTCCTCTTTTTATCACTTCCTTTTTCTCATCATTTTTAACTAATATATTAACATTAAGTTCATTATTTTTTAACTAATATATTTTTTCAATTTTTTTTTTCTCATGGGGCGTGGTACGGAGCAGGTGATGGGGATTCCCCATAGGGCGGGGTGACGGGGATTCCCCGTGGGGCAAGGGTAAACCATGCCCCGCTATGCGAGATGAACTTTTGCCCCGTGTCGTGCCCTGACGGGGGCAAAAATGTGGGGAATCCCCGCCTCGCTGGTGCGGGGCCCCGTGGGGAACGGGGATTCCCCGCCCCACTTGCAACCCTACTACTCATTCACATACATAATCTAAGTACACAATTCTTGTGTCAAATTAAACAACTTTGTGTAACCTTTTGATATGTACATGATTTCCAACTTACTAAATATTGATGTTTTATGAATAACTAAATTTAAATTAGAGTATTAATGTATCATTGATTTATACATTATTATTTGTGTGAGTTCTCATACACTTAATTTAAACAAGAAGCTTAAAAGATTTCGATGAAAATTGATCAATGTGGATGATCATGAAAATAAAAGTTAGAAGATTAAGTTGATTTCAAAGAAAATGGGCTCCGAATTACTTGAGAATAGAATTGCTAAATCGAAAAGGTTATGATATAATTGATAAATTCTAAAAGTTAGGATATTATTGATACAACTTGTAAAGGTTAGGATAATTTTGATCATTAGGCCTTTGTTTAAAGAGCCAGCGAGGAGGAAAAAAGTGTTTGAAAGAAGCAATCTTTTCAGCTGAGTGAAGAAGAAAAGTTGAGTTAGAGACATTCAATCTCCGATTCCTCCTTTTTGTTGAGCTTTAGAGAGGTTTTTTGTAATCTAATCTCTAAAGTTGCCAATTTACTGAAATGACCAAAGATCAAACCCTTTCTTACATCAAGTTAAAGCATGGAGCATGCATGGCGGAACTAGATGGAAGGGATGAGGCTTTCCTGATATTTGTTGAGTACTGATGAATAATCCAATTATGTATATGGAAGTGGATATGAGTTTGAAAGGGAGATTTCTCCATTATTCAGTATTTATCAGTTTACATTGACTGTTTACATTATTTTGTGATTTGCATCGCTTATATGGTGATTGTTTACTCATCGTTCATATATCTAACATTCTATGATATCGCTACCAATTACTCCAGCACGATTACAAGTGTAATCAATCAGTCAATGTAAGATAACTAAATAAGAAATTAAACTGAGGGGAAATCAGCATACTAGGCAGCACATGTAATTTTGATATTGTGGAGTAATTTTAATGTCATAATATATATATATGTGTCGGAATTTTTCTTTGTTCATTTGGTTTTTTATTATTCTAGTGGTTATGAACAATTTTAAGAGTTCTTGATTGTCAACTTGTACAAGCATTTAAACTTCATTAAGTTAATTACTTCTGTTCCATGGTTTGTTTGTAGTTTTGCTTTGAGTGTAATCTTTCTTTTTCCATTTCCTTTTTTTTATTATTATTATTATCAAGGGTATTTAGACTGTGAAGTTGAAGAAATTTGATAATGTAGTGGTGGACCAAAGTTAGATTGGGATGCATTGATTAAAGGCCTGTGTCTTGCCTGACCAAATCTTTTGGACAATGTGTCTACTGGTGACCTTGGGACTCAGAGGAGTGCACTGTGCACCCACTTTTACTCTAGTAATGGATTTGAACTTAGGGCTATTCACTTTTTGGGTTGAATACCTAACCAACACACAATCCCTTGGACTTTGTTCATATCCTTCTTGTTAGTGATTGGTCATGCTTTTATACTAGAACAACCTAGACTTTGTAGATTAATAGACAAATAGTATAAGTTGTGTTGCAGATATCATTGGTTTGTGCATCACTTGTTTCTTTTATGGAAACTATGGTTATATAATTAAAGTGCCTTTATTTTGACTTAAATGGCATTTATTTTTAGTTATGTGTCCACAAGGTTCTGAATATTTCATTCTTACATTTAGCTTATTGGGAATGCTGACTCGATTTTCCATTTAAGCACAAATTCTCTTCGAGGAATCTAAAGCATCTTCACCAATCAATTGCCTTAATTTAAATTTATGGTTCTGCAAGCTTCTTCTCCTGTTTAAATAATACAATTATATGCATTTTCTTCATAAGATCAGAAAAGTTTCGGTATGGCTGATTTGCTGTCACTTTTGGGTTCATCATTTTTTGGTGTTTCTTTCGGTTGCAAATTTCCTTACTATCAATGATCTTGATGGCAGAATGCAAATGTTGCTCACAATGAATTTTGATACTATGGGAACAGGCTTGGTTGCTGTTCATTTTATATCCAGCTTCATCAAATTAGGAATTATATAAATGCATGTTTTTTTTTTTTTTGGAAACCACATTGATGCATTTTGAATTAAACTGATTCCATGATATGTTTTGTGGGAGTGAAATCTTTTTTTTGAGTCCCTATTAGCCTCTACTTTACATGGTCCTGACTTGCGTCTGTTTTCTGCATTTCTTCTTGTGCAAAATTGTAGACTTGCACTATTCTGATGAAGGGAACTTTTTGCTGTGCTCCTATGAGGCTTCTGTCTGCCTCTGAGTGTGTTCTTCTCTTGCTTTATTATAATTAGAGTTCTTCCTTGTAAAAAAATATTGTCTCGTTTTTCGTTTCGAATGTTGCTTATATGAATTTGTAATGGTGTAACACTTCTATTACAAATTTGCAAAAGGTGAGGCTGTTTTTGTCCGAGGATTCTCCTTCACAAGTTGGAATAGGAGCTCAAGATCATCTCCAAGCTAAGGCATCGTGGTTATTACATTCAATAGGAACAAGCTTAGATGATCAATTGCCACCTGGATTTGAAGGAGCTCACTCCACTAACGAATTGAAGATCGAAGTGTCTCAGATCCCTCTGGTCAAATGGCAAAGCCCTGCAAAAGTAAGCTGCTTTACAATTCTTGATATTTTATACCAATGTTTGTCATTCAAGTCATAAACAGAAAGAAATCATACTTTTATCTTCTCTGCATTAATTCCCTATATGTAGGATGTAGCTGAACTACACTTTGGTTAAACTTATTTGCAAATTTCTTTTGCAGTTATTATTGAATCCCCATTGGCAAGTGGTAGCTGGGGAAGAAAGCAAAGAGGTCGAAGTTCAAACGCAACGGGAGTTGAGAGTGCTGGAAGCAATTTATCCCCATTCGTCAGCCATACCCTTAAGGTCTTTTCTCTTATCATCATGCGTGCTCCGATCCCGGAGTTACTACTACTAGCGTTTAAATTTCACATACTTTTTTCCTGTGCAGCCCCTCTGTGTCGTCCGAGGTAGAAGCCTGTCGTTTTGATGATAACCAAACACCCGTTGTTCCCATCACGGCAATTGAAGACGAAGAAGCGAATGATCCATCATCCAATTTAGTAGCAGAAAACAACATTGCAACAACATCACAACTGCCCATGTTGCCCCCAAGTTTCTTGGCTAATGTGAATCATCTAACTTCTCAAGGTAGCATACCTGCTGGACTGCGGCCACCAACCAGTGATAAACCGCCCACTATTCCGGGGGTGGAACCAGATGTGGTTCTTGCCGCGTCAGCTGCCTTTACTGCAATCATGAGAAGTAACGAACAGGGGAGCATGATCGATCCCGAGTTACTTGTCAAAATCCTCAGTAGCCCGAAACTGATCGAGAAACTAGTCTCAGAGTATGGCCCTATAAATCAATTAACATCGAAGCCAATGTCATTGCCAATGAACTTGTCTGCTCCACAATCAGGTCCACCCCCAATCCACCCTGTCAGTAGGGTTGAGCCTGAATTGCCGATGTTGTCAACCAGTACTGTACATTTCCACCCTGCTACAAGCCCGATGACAGCTCCCCCTGTCGTTCATCAAGTACCTGCACCCGCCGTAAGAGCACCCGCTGTGAAAGATGTGAATTACTACAAAAGCTTGATTCAAATGCATGGAGAAGAAAGGCAGGAAGGTCATGATAATGTGATCCCTCAATTCGCCAACAACCGGCAGCAAGCAGGCATTAAAGCGGAGCAGATGCAAAACTCGAAATCAAGGGATTTTAAACCAAAGATTAAGAAACCTTGCATCTACTTCAATAGCTCCAGAGGATGTAAGCACGGTGCCAACTGCGCCTTCCAGCATGACAGTTCTACTCAGCAGCGGTTGGGTGGTGGCCCTGAATTGCAGAACTCAAAGAGAATGAAACTTGACAGGGAAATTACTGGAAGAACATAGTTGTAATTGTTGGGTGGTTTGCGTTATCACACAAAAGAATTGCAATTTCTGGGCCGTTTTTTAGGCCCCCTCTCCCCCTTTTCTGTGTCTTTCTATTATACATGATAAATAGAGTTCTATTTAAATTCAAATTTTCATTTGTGAGCTTACACTGCTTTGCATTCAAAAGTTCTTCGACCATGAAAGATTGGAGAAAATTATTACATGTAACGGGGCGGTAATTCTATATATTACAGAAAAGAAAGACTTATACAAGGAATAAGCATACAAATGAGGCCCCAGAATATGAAACACTTTTTTTTTTTTTTTTTTTTCAGGAGAATATGAAACACTTTACAGGCTAGGCATTTGATCCCAAATAATTAAAGAATCCTTGGTTAACCCTTCACTAGCAAGTTTGACAGCCATGGTGTTTCCTTCACTGTTAACGTGTGTGATGCGCCCCAAGGCTAGCTTAGTCATAATGGATTCAATCTCGAAGAACATAGGGGTTAAACTCCATGGGATATCACTCTCCCTTCTCAGCCACTTGATTACATGCTCAGAATTCCCTTCGATCCACACCGAATTCGACGGAAGGGTGGAGAGTATTTTCAGCCCATTCCATAGGGCCAAGATTTCTGCATTCACAATCTGCACCTCTCCTGCTGGTCCAGCATATGCCTTGACGATGGAGCCATCGCTAACTGAAATTGTGCCACCAAAACCTGCAACTCTTCTCCTGGTACTCCCCAAACAAATATCTTTACTAATTCCACAAAAGTTGAGTTTTATCCATCCGGACGAAGGGAGGAACCATGAATCTGGTGGCCTAGTGGCATGATTGACCTAAATTTGAGATCAAATCAGTTTCATTGGTAATGATGAAGAATTAAAGTTTAAGAATCAACTATGCGACATGTTAATAAATGAACGAGAATGAGGACTGGAGAGTAAAATACTTAATGGTGACTTCGAAGAAAAAGTGCATGATGGAAAATATATTCATGAGGAATATTGAATCAAATTTTCAATACAACCGACTACAATGAGCAAAGGCTAATGACCCGAACTGCAGTACAGTTTGCTTGTAAGCATAAAGACGAACAACATCAAAACCAGGCCCATTATCCACAATCATATTGATGTGGCAAGATATTCATAGCTAGATCCACAGTTGAAGGCATACACAAATGCATGTTGCTGGATACACACTTCTGGACCTGATTAAGGCCTAAAAGACACATGAAAAACTTAGGAGGCTAAAAACCAATTTTCTAGGCAGTGGGGATTTGCATGAAACTCAAAATCTATGAACTAAGAGTAAGAAAATACTAATATTCAATCCTGAACTGCATAATCACAGCAACAAATTGTGGATTTTTTAATAAGCTGTGACTCCATGAGTTCCAACAACATAGATAAATAAGCTGTGACACTGCAATCCCAAATTACTTGGGGTCGGCTACATGGACCAAACTCTTCCATTGCGTTGGATGTAATGCAATATGTACCAAAGAAGATAGTGGAAAGAAATTGTCACAACAGAAGAATCAGGTAGAAAGTTACCTGATTAAGATCTAAATGGCTCGTTTGAGAATTGGGAATGCTAGAATTGCCAACAGTCACATCCTGAAGTTTTTATACAAGCAAAATACTAAGTCGCAGTAAAATAAGTGCATTGATTACACTAGACAATGATTAGCACCATTCTTACCACATGCCCACCTGATTAAGGTCAAAAATATTTGGCTCAGTCGTCTGAATGCATGAGAGGCCAGCAAAAGGTTCCTAAATGTGATTCAAGGAAAATTAAGTAAAATTCATCCACTTCAAACACTCGAGAATGAAAAAAAAAAAAAAAAAAAGAAAGTTACTTTCATCCACTTACGCCAAAACCGGGTGCATCTGAAGAGTGATAATGGTCATTGAGATCCCCTGATGGAGCAGGAGCAGGGCACGTATACATACACATGTTTGAGCACATGTTCCTACCATAAGCAAATGTCTGTTAGTTCCACTCCATGATAAATCATTTTCACAAAGCCATATGAATCCCGCCAAAAACACACACATTAGACAGACATGCATACATATCCTGATATTCATAATTCCATATCTGTCGAGAGCCCAAGGAAGTGCACAACAAATAGATTTGAGTTTTACTTACAACAATCTAGTGTGATTTTGAGTCTCCTCTCCGAGAAGGCAAGGATCAGTTGGTTCTGAGAAAACAAAAAATAATAATGGTTAATCAATAGAACTCAGACTAAAAACGCATGAATTCAAAGGAGTGCAATTATTTCAATTACCTAATGCCAAATACAACACTAAAGAAATAGTATGGAAGTTTAACAGAGAGAAAGTGTGCTGTGAAAGATATACCAGCTTCAATTCTACTTGAAAGTGAAGGTATCAAAGTGTTTCCTGGTTCAGGTTCAGATCTGGTTTTTTTATTTCTCTGATTCTCCCCAGATAAATGCGGGATTCTTTTGGGCAGCTTTCCTCTTGTTCCAGCCGGGGGTAGATCACATAAAGCCACTTCGTCTACAGAGGAAAATGTCAGGTTTTCTTCTGTCACAAGGCATTTTGAGTTGCCACCATTCTTAATGACTTCAACTGCTGGATGTGAACTTCTAATACCCTCAACATCAAACTCAGTGACAATAGTGTCATCTTCACCAACCTTTTCTAATTCTCTTAATTTCATTTCAATACTAGCTTTAGCTATTTGAAAAGCCTTCAAAGAGATTGCACCTTTAGCAGAAAGATTAAGTGCCAGTTGGCAAAGATGATTATAGCGGAAAGCCAAGGAATTATGATACTCAGCTTGCATTTCTTCATTAGCTTTGTCCAAAACAATACCATGTTTTGCTCTTTTAGTCCACCTCTTCTTCAAGTAAGCCTCTGGAATCAATAGAGTGCTTGTTGTCGTCAATACTTTTAAGGCATGCATACACAGAATACCCATGAACTCAAAATTTTGACAACTACAGGTGATACGAACGTCATTATCACAAGAGTTGAGATTAACAAGGAAATTTCTGTTTTGGCCCCACCTTGAGACCATAAATGTCCGAGTCGTGTCCAATGTTTCGGTTTCCACCACAACATAGTTAAAACTGTTGCAGAACTCCTTATGGAACTCCTTAAACATAGATCTGCTATAAATGTCAGCTGCTTGTTTTTCCATTGGAAGGTCTGACTTCAAAAGATGCCTAGTCTGATGGGACTTAAAGTCCTCATAACTTTCTTTTTCCCTATTACTAAGAAGTGCTTTTTCATAAAAACAAAGAAACTCGCTGAGAGGAAGTGATCTGCTCAAGAATCCGTTAAAGAAAGAGTGTATACCATCGTTCCTTTGAGTCGTCATCATATCTGCAAGGAAAATGTGCTTCAAGTAAGCTGGAACCCATTTACTTCGCTTGCTATATGTATTATCAAGCCATTCATTATCATGGAGTTCATACTTGTCAAGTAACAATGACCACCTTGACTGAAAGTCATCTGATGTCTGGGACTCATGAACACACATATTGAATTCTGCACTAAAATTTTCTTCATTATTGTACAGATGGCTCAAATTCTTAGCTGTATTCTGGAAGATATAGGACAAAGACAAACAGTGGTGAGTCCCAGGTAACACGCGCTCAATTGCTCTTGCCATATCATCATCTTGATCAGTAACGATAGTAACAGGATGGTTCCCATGCATTGCTCTCAATAGTGCCCTAAGCAGCCACACATATGACTCCTCAGTTTCATGCAGAATTATTGCAGAACCAAATGAGACAGTCTGCAGGTGTTGGTTCACTCCGAAAATTGGAGTAAATGGCCTTCCATACATGTTAACCCCATAATTCATTTCAAAATAAATTACATCCCCAAAATAACCAAAATCCAGCCTTGAACTTGCATCGGCCCAAAAACAATTCAGCATCTGATCATCATCATCAACCTGTACAGCATAAAAGAAGGACGGGTTCTCAGTTTGCATCTGCCTAAAATAATTGAAGAGAGCCTGTACATCACCTTTTTCAAGCTTCTTTCTCCTCTTTTTGTGTATACGGCTCCTCAAACGTTGTTCACTGAGGCCTAGCTTGTCGTTGCCGCCATTTTCCCTTGTCATATGCACCACCTTTTTTGGTTTTGTACCCAAATCAGTCACTTTTTCAGCTTGTTCATTCTGATCATCAGTAGTTTGCTTATGGGACCTAAGGAGCTGCATGTCTCCAAACCTATCAAATTCATGATTGTGTTCTTCGATAAATTTTTGAACAACCCATTTCCCATCGTTAGTTTTTTTCACCTCCAACTTTGCATTGCAACCCACTCTCGTGACTGGAAGAATCCGGGGCTTAACCTTGACAACCATACCACCTTTCACTTGTTTCCTATCACTGTCATCAGCTTCGCTACTTTTCCTTCGATATCCCTCCTTCGAACAACAAAATCGCCGAAAAAGAAGTGAACCATCAATATTAGACTTCCGAGTCTTATCTTTTCGGACAACAAAACCCAAAACCCTAGCATACGCATTATAGAACAGAAAGGCCTTGTGATGAGATTCGAACTCCATTCCAACGGAAGGCTTGACACAGTTTAATTCACTAAGTTCCCGCATTCCATCACTCAGTTGAAGTTCCACAGCTTCATGGCCATTAACTGCCCCTTGAGCAATTTGTCTACTTCTATGCGACCTAAGCAAATGCGTTTCCGCTAGACTAACACATTCATGATTATGCTCCTCCACAAATTTCTGCACAACCCATTTCCCCTCGCCCGTTCTTTTCACATCCAACCTCGCATTGCAACCCACTCTCATCTTCTGCAACACTTCAGCCCTTCTTTTCATCTCTATCTTCACTCTACGACTTAACCTAGGCACCGGTGGAATTCTCATCTCCATCTTCGCCGGAATACCCCTCTCCATCTCACTCAAATTGTCACGGCAATTCCGAGGAAACCCTTCCTTGGAACAACAAAATCGACGGAACAAACAAGCCCCGTCCACATTCGATTTCCTAGTCTTGTCCTTTCTCACACTAAACCCTACGACCGCTGCGTATTCATTGTAGAACAAAAATGCCTGATGAAGTGAATCAAACTCCATTCCTACATAGGGTTTCGACGGACTCAATTCCTTAATCGAATGCTCTCTACATTCAAACACAGCCTCGAATATCTCATTATCCGTCACCAAAGAATCAAACTGGCTCGCAGTCTCCATGAATCCTAAACCCTAAACCCTAAACCCTAAACCCTAGGCATTCGTGGCGCCGACATCGAAACACACAAAATCAAGCAAAACGAACCGATCAATCACAGAGAAGACGTAGAGATACGATCCGAACACAATAGATGATCAGAAAAACAGGATGTACTGTAAAGAATCTAACAAAAGTCTTAAAATGAGACAATCGAAGAACAACAGTGTAAGTCTTCAAGAGTTTTTTTGGGTAAGCTGGACGAAGGAATTGAAAGAGAAAGCTAGGGCTTGTTGGAGAGATTCACTTACTGGAATTGAGGATCGGAGGAGATCGGTATTGTGAGATTTCTGAAATATCGAATTTGTCTTCTTTGAATCTTTGAGAAGTCAGAGATTTGTGTTGATATTTCCAGGTTCGGAATCAGAAGTGTTCTCAAGGAAGACGGTCGGGGAGTGGCGAGGTAGATCCAGTGCTCTACTCATCCATCCACGTTAACCAGCTCCTACGAGATTGAGTTTATACCTGTGGGCCCGTTGAGCTTTTTTTTTTTTTTTTTTTTTTTTTGTCTTGTCAATAGATGATGATGTGTTTTGAGATGGTAGAATAACGACTAAATCACTTTTGGTACCGATATTTTTAACACCGACCTCATCGGATGTCGTTTAAATCATTTCGAGATGCATGCGCGTGTATCTCGAGGCAGACATGAACGACATTTGATGAAGTTAGTGTCAAAAATGGATTACTCTATCATTGCTTACTTAAAAATACTGTAATTTCTTTTTAAAAAAATATATAAAAAATATTGTAGTAAAGAAAAATAAATAAAATAAAACATATACCCCTTGTCAAAGTGTAACGTCCCGTTATAAATTAACGTCGTTATTTTAATTATTCAGATTAGAACGCCAGCTCAGATGACACGTGGAAGCTGTGGAGAGACCAGACCTGAGACTGACTTAGGTAACTGATTGATTTTTAATGGTTGGCAAGTTCTATGATGTTTTTATATCAATTGTGTTAAAGTCATCATAGGTGTGTGTTTATTTTATCTTATCAGGCAAGTTGAGAGCCAGGGTTTGTGTCGTGAGGCAGGTCAGCGCAGGGGTTCGAGAGCTGTGAGACCGGGCGTTGGGGGGGTTGATTAGATTAAGTAGTAAGCATGACTAAGGTTTAGGATTTAGTCTAAATAAAATTTAAATATAACCTTAGGTTAAGATTCAATTAGTTACACTAAGTGTGGGACCGCCTCGAAAAGCGTGTCGGACACGGGACACGAAGTGCCGAGTGGTTGTGAGGCTAGTGTGGCTTTATTTACAAATTTTGAGAATTTATTGAATTTATTTGATAATTGTTATAAGTTAAATCAAATAAGAATTATAAAATCCTATAGTTAAGTTGGATAAATCAGTAACCCTTGGATGGTTCTCGAGATGCACATTTAAGGTGATTGGTGTCATGATAAGGTGTTTTTGAGTTGGAGTGACACAGAGTGATGTTGAACCATAGGATTGTCCTCGAGATTTGTACGCACACTTGATCAAAAATCAAGTATATATATAGGATGATCGGTCAAAAATGGGGTGAAAGAGTGAGGTTGATTGAGAGAGATCGGTTGGAGAAAGAGGAGGAAGAAAAGATCAAAGAAGGGAACAAAGCTGGATTAGAGAGTGATTTGTGGCAATCAATAACAAGAATTAAGGTATGAAGTCATTTTATCTTGGATTTTCATGAGAATTTGGGTTATTGGATGATTTGGGTTTCAAACGAATTTTGGGGGATTAAATTATGTATTTTAGGTGAGATTTAGTGTTCATGAGGTTGGTATGACATTGGTGGTGAAATTAATCAAGTTTGAGAGAGATTTGATGAATTTTTGTAAATGGGTTTGAAAATGGAAATTTTTGTAAATTGTGGAACTTAGTGTTTAATTATGGTAATTCATGTTTAAATGATGTAATTGGAGATATTGATGTGTTATGGAATATGGGATTTGAATTTATGGGTTTGTGAATTGTTTGGGTTCAAAAATTTAAATTTGGAAATTTTCTGGACAGCGAGCAATTAGCGCGCTTATTGGAGAAATTAGCGCGCTAATCACGCTGATTGAAGACGATAATGAACAGTGATGAGATAAATTAGCGCGCTAATTTATCTCATTAGCGCGCTAATTGTCCACTGGAACCTAAAAAATTGGAAAATGAAGAAATGATCCTTAATGGCATTATGAACCCATTAATTGACCTTAAACCCTCACAAATGAATCCCAGGAATCCCAAGATAGTAAAATCGAGTCGGGGAAATAAGTGGAGGAATCAGACCGAGGGTATTCAGAGTTTTTGAGCGCGGATTGAGGTATGTAAAACCCAATTGAACACCACTATTGCATTTATTTGTTTGTTCATTGAGCTTTAAATTATTTGTTAATCTGAATCTATTATTGATGGGAACGGTGGAGTTCAGATGGGTTTTTCCTTCGGGTGTGTGGTCGCTTGGGAGAAATTGTGACTTAGAACATAGTTGCGGGGTCATGGGAGTAGAGTACAACCGGGCCACTGGTTCTAAGTTCACTTCTTATGTAGCTGGTTCACACCCATTTGTTTTTTAGTGTTAATATTCATGCATGTTCCATTCGAGCAGTTGCCTGCATTATTTTTCTTTTTGACAAGTGCATGATTATTTCACACTATTTTTGGCTTCTATTATGGTTTCCTTAAATTAAATGTCATGTGGTTTTCCTTGGGATTTTACTTACTGGACTCGTTATCTGGTTTTTGTGATAATTGAGTGCAGATCCTGGTACCAGAAAGGGTAAGGAGGTTCTTGGCGATTACATCTGACTTACCATCGTCAAGACTTGCCAGTACGTGTACTGGTATATATATATATTGTTTTGATATTTTGTAGTCTTTTGGGATGGGGGAAACTTATCATAACTGTACTTGTATATAACACTGTTTTAGTTAATCGCCTATATGCATGTACAGCCAGGTTTTCACTATAGGATGGATAATGAAAACTAATATAACACATTTTTGAAAATTCACAAGACTTCCGCTGTTACTTATGGATTTATATCATTAATTGTGAGAGTATTAGATACTAGGATAGATAAATGACGTGCCAGTTACTTCTGGTGCATGAGCTGGAGAAGTATACTGTTGCACGGGGCGACCCCAGAATTTGGGGCCACCACACAAAGTATCTATGGTGAAATGAAATATACCACTTGTTAAAGGGCAAAGTTTGAAGAGTCATGAGTTCTGCTCTCACCTGAGTAAAAAATAAAATATGCCCCATATGGTTCATGTCAATGTTTATTCACCGTTAGTAAAAAAAAAAATTCCAATGAACTTTTGTTGGGATGAGAGGAATATTTAGATGGGTTTTCTTATTCACTCTGTCAGGTATCCATAGTCGTGCCCTGATAAATTCCAAGCATGATAAGGGAAGGACCACAAAGGGCAACGAGCAACCTCTAGCCAACTCAAACTCAAAACCTCTAATTTTTTTTAGTTTTTTTTTATTTTTTTTGAAGGCACTCGAGGAGGGATAATGGATTTTCAAACTAAAGAAAAACTCACTCTTTATGACTAATACAGAATACTCCATGCAGGTAAAGTAAATATGCAAACCATTAAGTGTCGAACATAGATAGTATTCGCAATTGAGTTCACGAGCTTAATCTGAATAGTTTCATATTCCTTCCAATGATATGAAAGGTAATCCCGAAAGACGGTTTTGTGAAACTAAACACACCTGTTTCAAACCAATGTATTCAGAATACTGCTGTCCAGGGATAATAATGCGGTTACATGAATGATATACGTAACAATAACAGAGCTAGTGGAGAAGTGAACCAGACGGCCCAAACTGAGTTTCCAGCGAATTGGTTTTTCTGATGATCCAACAATCAACCAGTTCTCTTGATAATGTGGACGCCGCTGTCGGTATCAACAATATCACTGATCTCTCCAACCTTCAAAGCAAAAGCTGCTTCTTCAAATTGTTTTTGCATTTGGCCACGGCCAAAAGGACCTGTAGAAACATCAAGATAAAGGATAACAGATTTAGCTGCTACTTGAGATTCCATAGCTAACACTAGCAGACATTACTGTGGTTAATGTCGACGTCCATGAGGCTCGAATGGCACATGTCGCTTGCGCACACTAAACCAAGACTAGAAAATGAATTAGAATGCCAACGCAATGTACAACAATAACCACGAAAGACATTATGGAAAAAGAATTTGTTTTCGTTATATATGTCCATAAGTTGAGTGTGTTTCTTATAGAGATCCAAATGCGACCAGCATCAAGAACTGATGATATGACTACTGAAGAATTGACGATGTCGATACTGTTGGAGATGTTGGGATAGTCCCACGTCGACTACTTAGAAATAAAAAGAAGGTTTATAAGTGTGGAGTGGACACTCCATCTTGCCTTGGCATTTTGAAGTGAACCACACCTCCACACTTGTAGCCCATACAAAAAATTAGTCACCAAGCTCCTCACCTTGGATTGGGATCAATATTATAAAAATTGAACATCAATATGGCAATACAGCAAATCTGCTGTTAGCACAAACAAATAATACCTAATGACTACTGAGGATGTCCATTACAAAAATGTGCTTCCACGATGTAATTTGATCAATGAATCACGATGCAGAGGGAAAAATTATTCTAAGTAGCAATAACAGCATTCACTTCTAAATAAAGTTTCAGTTGGCAGTTTGTATCAATGTCTCAAGATCCAAATGCGACCAGCATCAAGAACTGATGATCTCTCTCTAATGACTACTGAAGAATTGATGATGTTGATACTCTTGGAGATGTTGGGATAGTCTCACGTCGACTACTTAGAAAGAAAAAAAAGGTTTATAAGTGTGGAGTGGACACTCCATCTTGCCTTGGCATTTTGAAGTGCTTTCAAACTTGTAGCCCATACATAAAATTAGTCACCAAGCTCCTCACCTTAGATTGGGATCAATATTATAAAAATTGAACATCAATATGGCAATACAGCAAATCTGCTGTTAGCACAAACAAAGAATACCTAATGACTACTGAGGATGTCCATTACAAAAATGTGCTTCCACGATGTAATTTGATCAATGAATCACGATGCAGAAGGAAAAATTATTCTAAGTAGCAATAACAGCATTTACTTCTAAATAAAGTTTCAGTTGGCAGTTTGTAGCAATGTCTCAAAGTTAACATAATGGACAAATCAAGGCAATCCTGAGAAAGTAATTCAAATTTAACATAAAATAAAAACCTTTATTTTATGCGGCAAAGTTACTAATTAAAAGAGACGACCATCTATTATTCAAATTGATATTGCAAATCCCTGGTTGAACTTAACCAAAAGAAGTTCAATCTCACCCACAAGCCAAGTGCCTAGGATCTATATGTAGCCAAACACAATGATATTATGATACATGTTCCTAATTGGAAAGCATAAGTAACAAGGATTATAGAGCATAATATTCAGCTCGGAAAAAAAGACTGACGAGGTAAAACTATCAAGAAGCACAGATTTTTTTCAGATATCACACAACTCCGGAAAAATGTAATAATGCATAAGGGCATATAATTGGGGCTTTTAATAAGCATACACGAGCGTACAACGGTACAAGTATAGAACCATAAGAGCATCTCCAATGTGGCGCTATTTTTGCATTTTTGTATTTTTTATTTTATTTTATTTTTTGAGAAAAAAATATCTATATATTATTTTTTAAAAAAACATATAAGTATACATGTTTTCATAATTTCTTTTTCCGATTAAAGAATTTATTGAAATGAATATAAAATAATATAAAAAATAATAAATATAAGAAATAGAGTTTTGTGGTAGAAATAGAGTTTGTGGTAGATGGAGAAATAGAGTTTGACGTGACATCGAGAGCAAAATAGAGTTTTGTGGTTGGAGATGGTCTTAGAATAAAGCCCTATTAATGCATTCCTCTTGAGGGGGAAGCCAATCAGTGCCAGAGGCAGCATCACCAACAAAAACTTTCAGTTCATAAAAAATGCAAGGGAGAAGAAGAAGGCATGAATGATTCGACCCATCACACCACAGGGAAAATTCCTCTTCTCACCACATTCAAAAGAACGAGGACATCACTCTAAAAAGAAATGACAGCATACCCGAGTGCCCAGTTCATGAACTAATCTTAAGCTAGTTAAGAAACCATCCTACAAAGTTCATAGCTCCAGACAAAAGGAAACCCTTCACAACGTAAAAAGGGGAAAACCTAATCAAAGCCAAAACAGATTTAAAAAAAAAATAAAAACTCCTCATGCAACCTCTGCCAGTACTGATTCTGTCTCCAACTTAACCACCTTCATCGGCACGTGGTTTTAACTCAAAACGCCTCGGTACTAAATAACTAATTGAGGATAGATCATCATTCTCCATTACGAAGTTTTAGTTAAACTCTCCAATCAGAACAAATAAGATCTCAGATTAGCGAAAACATAAACCAAAAACAATAGGCAGATCATTGAAATCAATTGAAAATCTAATAAATCAACCCAAGCAATCAGAGCACAACAGTGAGTATGAAAAGAATACCTAAATCACCACCGCGTTTGGCGGAGCTGCAGTCGGAGTAGCGAGAAGCGATGTCTTCGAAGTTGGCGTTAGCAGAGATGATGTCCTCTCTTAGGGCTTTGAGTTGAGAGACGGCGCTGTCTTTGGTGGTGTTGGTGATGATGCGGCCTTCTGGATCCTTCCATGAAGCCTTCCTTCTCGACCCCTTGTGCTTGATCAGAATATGCGAAGCCTTAACTTGTTTCGGCGATGACATTTTCGGATCAGGTTTTCACTGTGTCAGTGTGTGTTGTGTGGGCGTGTGTTTCTTCTCTTCGATGGTCACTGCTTCGGTTGTGAAGACCAAAACGACTAATCAGTAGTAGCGTTTCGGTTTCTTATACGTGCACTGTTGGCGGTTTAATAGCCCTCGCATGCTCGCACCCGACACGTGCGTGTGCTTTACCCTTCTCTGTTTTACTGGTTACCATGGAAAATCTTTTACTAAAACCAGTTGAGAAATTGAAAATTCTATAATGAAACCCCAAAGTCACATCCAATGTTAAACTCGGTGAAGTGGAGTATGGACCTATGTGAAAAATAGGGGTGACTTTGGAGAGTGTGTTTATCTTGAGACACGCGCGGGCGACTCTTAAGGCCGATATAATATGAACATGTAAGTTCGGTGATGTTAAAGTAATTGTTAGCTATTAATGATTAGTTGGTATAATTGAAAGTGAGTTGTTATACTTCAACTACTGACTTGAGTTCCAATTTTAAGAATGGAAACACCAAAGTTGGGAGCTCCTCTCATTTATATAGTGTGCGACTCAAGACAAATTTGGAGTGGTTGAATAGTTCAAATATCTAGTGATTTAGACAAAAAGAAAAAGTCACCTTGGCTTTGGGAGTTGTCCATGCGTGCCCGAGGTCGAGGATACAAACTGCGTGTTAATCACCAAGAACCATGTGTGCACACCTTAAAGTCACATCCAAAATACACATCCCGCGTGTTATTCACTAAGAACAGTGCATGCAAACTTTAAAAATAACACTCATTTTCACGTGGGCCTTCACACCACTAGGCGTGACTTTTAGTGCAATTATGTGTATAAGAGCAGTTTTGTTAATGTATTTTATTAGTATTAAGTGTTTAATATATATTTTTTTTATCAAAGATATCTTAATTCTATATAAAATTTAAATTGGGGCCTAGTCCGAGTCAAGATTTTAGGGCCTATTTATCAAAACATTGTCCAAAACCCTTTTCATCTGGAGTTGGACAAAATGGGGCCAGCCTTAAATAATGCTGTATGATATTCCCAGCCTAGTTGTGGCGACAGGGCTGAGTTTCTGGTATTCGTGGATTTGGCAGCAACCGACGAAGACGAAGACGAAAGCGTGCGTTTGCAGTGATGGCATCGCCTCCAGGCCCCTACTCTGGCACCAGCACTCTCGCTCTGGTTCGTCCATTCCGTCGCTCTCTCTTTCATATATTATACTTTTTGTTTGTTTTGCTGAAAATGGGGGTTGTCTTTAGGTGGTTAGGGCTTCGGCTCTCACTTTCGGCGTGGTCTACGGAAGTCTCAAGTTCAAGTACCTTAAGGTATACTCCTCCTAATTCCATCTCAATTTCTTTTCTTTTTTTTTATTTTTTTTTTTTCCTACACAACCCCTTTTTTAAGAAAGTTTTGGTCTCCCATGTTTTTGCTTTCAGCTGATTTGGTAGATCCCTTTCCTGTTTTTGGTGACTTGTTAGTTAATTTTGTTCGTTCCCGGATCTCGCATTTGTGTGGATGATGGTAGGTAGTCTAGGGTTACGCCGCGGGTTTATTCATAGGCAGTCAAAATTGCTCAGTTCATCTGAAATGCACTTTTCAAATTGTTGAAGAGTCCCTGTATAATGAGTTAATAAGGAAAGGAGGACCTAATCATCTTTTTTCCATTCATTCGGTTTGTAGTTTGGGGAAGTTTGTGGTATGTTGGATTGGTTAGGAGCTCATCCACTGAAGGGGATATTTTAGGTTTTGTCTACCTCTATTGATGCTTTTTCTTGATATTGAAGATTAGGAGATTATTGAATTTAGGGGTTCTACATTGATGGGAATGAAAAGTTTCATTTGTGTTGTTGGGGTCAGGAATTAGGTATATAATTTCCAGGTAACCTATGCACGTTTTGTAAAGGAAACTTGTTCAAGATAAACAAAGTCAAATACATTTTATCTGGTTTTGAGGTGTATTAGATGTTTGAAGTTTGAGCATACATTTTTCCTTGTAAAGCGTTAGTGCCGATCTAGAGTTCTTGGATCTCACTTTCACTTGTTTTGTTCTAAACCTGGTTGTAATATCTCATCCTTTTGTTCTTAGATCTGACTTTCACTTATTTTGTTCCATTCTCTTATGATCAGTATCTGTGATTAGTCACTTCATGGACATTTAATGAGTAAATTAATCTTAAGACTAAATATTTAGTAACGATATGGGCAAAGATGTAGTTCTTGTTTCATTTTAGAGATCTATGGAAACGAGGAATTGAAAGCAATCGTATATTTCTTCTGGTATAGTTGACTCGCAAGTGGACGATTGAGTAATTGTCTCTTTATGTATCACATTTGTTGCAGTCTCTTAAATGAAGTTCTACTGCAAAAACTTGTGTATACGGTAGACGCATGACTTCCTTGAGATATGCACTTTTGAATATTTTGATTGAATAAGCGCTTCCTATTAATTGGATATACATGTTTTACACATATGATGTGGTAATTCTACCTCCGATGCCTATGATTAATGAAAGTTTGAGGGGAACAATGACCTTGGACACTCTTCTATGTTGGAATTGTATGGACTCTGGCAGTCTTCAAAGATGGGAGCTTAAATATTTAACTCAAAATAAACACCTTGTGAATGCTCACTTATTTATCTCTCTATCTTAAATCTTTTTTCTTTTTTTTTTTTGAGCCATCTTAAATCTTTATTAGGGGTAGTTTAATTTTGTTATTTTATACTTGAATTGTAATAACAGTTAACCTTCATAAATAGAGAGGGGATTAAGTTTGTTAACAACAAGGTAAGGTGACTGCAAAAATCTTAACAGTTTAAATGATATGGTTTTCTTTTCTCGTTCTCTCATCTTCTGAAGAACGTGTTTCTGTATTCTTGAAAGTTAGATATAGATGAGAGACCTCCCTTACGGGGTTAATGGGTTGCTCTTTTACTCTTAAGATTGGCAGATTTTTTAATCATTCTTTTTTAGACTTTAGAGTGATTTGTTTGGATCAAAATTAGTCTGAACTGTGAAGTTTGAATGAACTGAGTTTTCTTTGTTGCAAGTCTTGCGGCTGTCATACTCATAACTTCCTATTACTGTTTTATGGGTTTGCGGTTATTATATTGCTACATTGGCAGCCGGTAATTTCTTTCCTTCTTTCTCTTTTCCAGGCTAAGGCGAAGTCACAACAGAAGGCAGCAGCTAAAATTCACCATTGAAGGAAGATGAAAGTTCATTGATTTTCGATCTAGTTTTCGAAGTATCCAAAGAGAGATGTTAGTCATGGCATGAAAAACATCAGTTTGCCAATTTTCTAAAAGATTAAATAACTGAGATGAGAATTATATCATCCGATGCCTTGTTTTGAATATTCTGATGAGGTGTTTTGTGATCACTCATGCTCTAAAATAATTTTTCAGCATTCACTTCTTTTACTTGGGCATTTCTGTTACTTTCCAATGAGACTTTTGCAGATAGCTTGGTTGCTGTATGCAGATAAGCTAATATTTTACTCATAGTCATTATTTGGAATAGGCTTAATTGGCTAAAATATTCTAAGTCCTAACATTTTGTAATTTTTGCTATCATATCTTAACCTTTTAGGATTTGTTATTATATTCTCATCATTTTAAATTGTTAAATTTGTATCCCAATTCAATTTTTAACATGAACAATTTAGAAATGTTAAGATATAATAACAAAACTCAAAATGTTAGGATATAATAATAAAAATTGTAAAAGGTTGAGATATTTTAACCAATTTGACCTTTGGAATAATTCCTTATTATTCACACTTTCCACGAGCCGTAGTGTAAGAAAACTTTTCATGTTCTTTAGTTGGCTTCTCAAGATCTTGCCATCATATTTCTTACGCGCCGAATTACACAGAACAATATTCACAAAACAAAATTAGACAAAATGTGAAAATGTATGTCGTCTAATCGGCGGCCAGGTTGTTTTCTATGGCAACAACCGAGATTTTGAGATGCTTGAGAGATGAGTAAGATTACAGTTCCAGCAACAACGAAAGGAAACTGGTCTTTATGAAAAAAAATGTCTGTTTCAAGTTCCGGGACTTCAATTCTGCATCTGTTTCCAAATACTGTCTTTTTTTTAAGGATTGTTTCCAAATACTGTCTAGATCAACCAAAAGGCATAGCCTGTATACAAGCAAAATTTTGTGATAACCTATGTATTGCTATGCTTGCCGGTAATCAAATTTGCAAGGCATTGGGCAAACGCCTTTGTCTTGGCTTACTACTGGATGGCAAACATGAAAATTGTAGTCTAGCAGCTACACGTCCCTCAAAAGAGGCCAACCTTTCTTGAGGATATCATCAATCTTCAAATCAATATGTACTTGGATCTTGGAAGGGCAAAGCTCTGCAGCATAGCCATTTAATTTTGCTGCGAGATTTGATCTTTCAAGCTCTTCTTCTGGCATATTTCCAATTAATTGTAACAGAAATGGATTTCGCTTGAGCTCAAATTTCTGCCAAGTATATAAAAAGCTCAGCACTTGTCTTGTTACCAACAAGCATGAAAAACATCATAATTTAAAGAGAAAAGAAAGGTCAAAACAAATTTCACCAACCACCCAAAGCTGGATGCTTGATTCCTATGCTTAACTGTTAACAAATTAAAGGAAAAAATAATAAGGAATACTACCTGATGCTCAGGTTCTGCAGGATAAAATGCTCCCAATTGCTGAATTTGGGTAGTCACAATGCTACTTCTTGACTTGGTTTGCTCCCTTTCTTTGCTTAAAGAGGCTAACCTTGCTTCTTCAGTTCCATTAGTGAATATAATTGACCTGCCAAATAAATATATATTTGTAGGACGCTCGATATTATTGAAGAGTGTCAAATTATTACATAGGTGAAAAAGATTACCTGTACTGTTGCCCCACATCAGGGCCCTGTCCAAAAACTTGCCTTGAATCGTGACTGGACCAAAAGACATCCACAAGCTGCCTGAAATTAATCAATTTGGGATCATATTCAATCTGCACAGCATTTGAAATGTAGTTTGCATCAAAAATAAAAACATGATTAGAAACAAACTATACACTGCAATGCAAATGGGGGAGAAAGAGAAAGTATAAAGAGGAAAAAGTAAGCGTATTGAATAGAATGAAAATGCCTTTTCAATTGGTTTCATCATAATCAAAATGAGCTACCAAAATAAATGATATAAATCACTCAATCAACAATAGTCCATCCATATTAATACACGTATGAAAACATTAAAACACAGAATCATGTTTAACATTTTACTGTTAATGCAGTAGTAAATTAAGATTGATCCTCCACATGCCAAAACAAATGAAGCAATGCACACCGTCAACATGGGTGCAAGGCTCCAAATTCACATAACTAGAAGACATAATCTCAAATCACAGGCCACATCTAACATGGCCAAGAGGCCAATCATCAACCTAAATAGATAGAACCGATAGAACCAAACACAAATTGCAGCGCATAAGCAGGAAAGCATGTATGTTAAGGGCACAAAAATGTATGTCAATTAATTCCAAGACCTCTCCTCATTTGCAATCTTGTATTACATGTGGAGCATTTAAAGAGAGATAAAGAAGAACATGAATGTCGAAATATGTAGACAGGCATTATAATGCTATAGTGAGACTTGAACCGGCACAAGCCACAAACAAGACTTTGATAACATATATAGGTTTTTTCATAGGAATACCATATATAGATCACCATTTAACCATCAAGCTATAGCAGTCGTGTGTATGTCCAAAATTTAGCAAACCATTTCGACGAGAGGGGAAAGACAAAGAATGCCAAGTGAAGAGTCCTCAAGACAAAATGAGTTCTTTTAACCAACTGACTACTTGTAAACATGTATTATCAAAATTCCAAGCAACGTCACAATAATAATACAGGTACTAATTTGCAGACTAAAAAGTTATAACCACACCTGTTTTTCATAGCATGCATCCTTATATGGGCGAAAGAAACCCTTGTATGAAATTAGAAAAAACTAAAAAAAAACCAAAGAATGGAGAATTATGTACTATAAGCAAAAAGATTATGTGCTCAAAGTTCAAAGCACAATTTAGTTAACAATTTATACTAGGACAAGCGTGATTCTATCAGGATAATTATTTCAATGCGGAAACTTGTCGATAAATTTACAAGTTGTAACCTTGTAAATTGACTAACTAGATGCAAAGTAACAACCGAAAAGGAATGCCAACACAACAGCGGACCTCAAATTGATTGAAGGATGGCAAGGACCCCTGAACTAAACAAAGGATTTGTAATCACATTTGTCTTGTTCACGAGTTCTAAGCCCGCACAGAAACGAAGGGGTGACTGGAACATGCGGTGTATGCATCTCACCCCGGCACCAGCAGCAAAACAAATATATACATTTGGGAACAAAAAGGTGTTGCATTCGACGTAATTTCAGGTTTCCCAAAGAACATGACCTTGACGAAGATAAAATTAGATCTTGTTCAATCATAATATCGATTAATTGTCCATGTACAGTATGCATACGACTCAC
Source organism: Stephania japonica (assembly GCA_039657345.1). Taxonomy (NCBI): domain Eukaryota; kingdom Viridiplantae; phylum Streptophyta; class Magnoliopsida; order Ranunculales; family Menispermaceae; genus Stephania; species Stephania japonica. The sequence continues at coordinate 5,502,988 of CM077559.1, read as the reverse complement.
TCGAGACCGACAAATTTCAAGTACGTAGCTTTCCAGTTCTTTATCAACATTTTGGGCGACAATGTTAACCATGAATGCCAATTCTGAGATTTTCCACACCAATTTCAAAAAAGATCAACAGAACACGAATCGCAAACACGAGAACGATAACGAATGCATTGAAATTACTGGAAACAATGAAATACCTGAACTGCTTCGGCGTGATCGCCCAAGCTTCTGAACTCGGGATTGGGTTTAGATCCACCAGCGTAGCCCGCAGTGGTCCTGACGACCCCATTCAAGCATCCGAACGCGGCTTCGGATCTCCAGAAACAGCCGAGAGCGAAAACAGCGGTTTTGAGGGGGCGGTTCGACGGGGAGTCGTTGGATCTGGGAGAGACTGGATCTGGAAATCTGATAGCGAGGGCTCCATCCGCCATTAGAGAGCAGAGAAGAGCAAACCCTAGCATCTGTACGACCAGATCTCTCTGCGAGCGCTTCTTCTTCTTCATCGCTTCGCTTTTGCCCGCCCGAATCGCAGGCATCATTCGCTGATACGGTTGGAGGATAACAAGTTTTCGGTTTTCAGAAAACAACGGCCCCGCCAAACAGTCCCTAGGTCGCGCCACTGAGTATGTTGGAAAACATTAATTGGAAAGGAAAACACTAAACATTAAGTGCAAACCAATAAATTTCAATGTAGTGGAGCAAAACACTAAGAGCGATTTTGCTCTTAGTATATTTGTGGGGCGTGCATAGCTAGATCCAATGACAATGGAGATGTAACACCTGAAATCACATATAGCCACAAGAGACGTTGATGTGGCATCGACGTGTTATGAATTGAAATTTGTGTATGTATAAATTTTGAAGCGCACATAAATGGCTTGAGGGCATGATGTGACTTTTAGGGGTGCACACGAATTGCACTAATCTGCGGATCTGGTTCAATTGGAACCAATTATCACTAATTGGATCGATTTTTTGATCCCTTGGATTGGATTGGATTGAAAAATCACTAATCCAGCTGGACTGGATCAGATTACGGATCCCACATTTAAAAACTGCGGATCCAATCCGTTTATTGCATCAACACATATACATATTTCATCATATGTACTATAGTATCTCAAAGAACATCAACTCAAACTATCAACTTCAAACTATATAGTATCTCAAAGACTTTGTTTATTCTTACCTCATTTATTACATTTCAGAAAAAAAAATAAAAAAATAAAAATAAAAATAAAAAATTGTGGGTTATATGTTGCAATGTGCATATTTTTTTTTGCTTTTGTTTAGGTATATGGTGGAGTTTGTGGATAACATTTTTATTTATGTAGGAACTTGCATTTTGAAGATTCTTGTGATGACAAATTTGTGAGAAATATGCTATATATAACTTTGTGGGATGTACGTTGTAAATTTTTCAATCATGATATGCATAGTTTTTGTTATTCATTTGATTTAGTTTAATTTCATGAATTTTTTGATAAGAAAATATCAATCAGTGAAACTTGATCCAGTCCAGTCCCCATTTTGCAAATTGGATTGAGTTGGATTGATGAATTATTTGGACTGGACTGGACGGGACTACAATTTTTTAATCTGCAATAATTGGATTGAATTGCAGATTGACCCTAATTAGACTGGATCCAATTCGTATGCACCCCTAGTGGCTTCCCATCGCGATTCTAACATTTCTCAATTAAAAAAGTGTTAAATGGCCTTAATTATTTTCATCACGAACTCAGGAGGAGAAATTTTATTCTCATTAGAAGTATCTTTGTTCTAATTATAAATTTACAAGAAACCATATTTATTCTTTCTACAAGACGTAGTAAGATCTTTATAGTAATCGTAGATCTATAAAGCTTAAGATCTATGATAAACTTTGATAGACTAAATGACAACTAAAAATCTACAATTTTTTGCACGTGACATCTAGGCGACTTAAATTATGTTCTACTCTAGATATGATATTAGCCACTGTAGCTATTAGTATTATTGAAAGGTTCAACCATAGCTATTACAAGGTGGTTCAAATATGTCTGCAATTAATTGTATTGATTTGCACTTCAAGGGAAAAAAAGTTAAAACAAACTTGTAGTAGGGAAATGTTAAAATGACAATACAATATCACAACACAAGATACAGTAGATGATGTGTCACGTCAGAACCACATTAATATTTATCTATTGTGCCTTGTGTTGTGACATTGTATTGTTATTGTAACATTTCCCCTTGTAGTAACATGCTATAGTACTGAAAGTTGAATCACTGAATTTCATGTTGTTTGCAATTATTTAGTTCCATCACTACATTATTTAATGCTCAAGGGGGCCTCATTTTGCTTTTTCTTTAGCCACTAGGCAATTTATTATGTTTCTTATATTTGTGCTAGTATTAATTTCTATAGTATAGTATGTAAGTTTCCAGTTTTTACTATAGGAGGGGGTGAAAGAGTTTTTTTTTAAGAAAAATTAAAATTTCATTAATAATTCATGGCTCAATAAATGATCAAATATAGCTAATCCTATTTGTTCGAACAAATTACCATCAATTGAATTGTAAATGCGAAATTGAAACAGTTTGAAAATAAAAGACTGCTCTCTACAACATTGAAACTTACGACAATACACAAAACTATTAAAACTATAAAATGAATAACAAAATTTTTTAACAAGGAGAAAAAATTTAAAACTTAATAACAAGGAGAAACAAATCAAATATTTCTTACTAAAAAAAAACACTAACCATTGAAAGATTTTTTTTTAAGAGAAATCAAAATTTCACTAATCATTTATGACTCAATACATGACTTGACATAGAATCGAAATTTGTCTTCTCAACAAGGAGAAGACAAATCAAAGACTTCCAATTAAGAAAAAAAATAATTATAAAGTAAAAATTAAAGATAAATTAATTTAGCACGCCGCATAAATCTATGCAATACTATTGAAAAAGATACACCGCAACAAAAATAAATCAACCTCTACAAATTTAATTAGATGTGTTTATTGAAAGAACAAAACTAACTATTGAAAGAGTTATTTATAACATTATGGAACACATCGTTATACTCTGACCGCAGGCAGCCTTAGTTCAAAACTAATTGAGGCCTACTACACCGATCAAATTAACTTTGTTATCACAGTAGTTTTGATATTTCAATTGAATGATAATATTTATTTTATTTCCATCATACATAGCCTTATTATAATGTGGACATTAATTCACCCCCTGATAAGACTCAATTCACGTTCTGTCACGTGACGACTACGACTTTGAGCACCAAAGTAGCTAGTATAAAACGAAGTTTATTTCACGTACTCCGTCGACCCACGATCACATTTCATCAAAGCGGCTCAGATCTCGACACGTTTCACAACGATTTCTCCCAGTTCATGTATGTGGTACTAGTAATGACTACCGACAAGGATCTGAAACAGTCGCAAAACACTAGTACCACAGTAGTAGTAGCACTCCACTCTGCGTTCCTCCTCTAAAGACCCCGTTTGGCCTGCTTGATTAATCGAATAATCGAATAATCGATTAATCTCCAAGTGTTGAATGGGGTCAGTGTCTCTGAAAATCGGCGACGGAACCGCCAGATTCAGAAGAGGCACATTATGGTCCTCCGCCGCGAACCTTGTGATGCTGTTCTCAGTGCTGACAACCAACCTGTTCGCCCTCTACGCCTTCACATACTCCCCAACCCACCAGAGCCAGAACCAGAACCAGAACCAGAACCACAAAAACATCTCCGAACAGCTGGCCCAGATCATCAATGAAATCTCGTCCTCCGAAAAGCAGCTCGCCCAGATGGAGCGCGACCTCCTCGGATACGACACCATCCACACCTCCAAGTACCCCAACATCTCACCCGAGCTGCAGCTCTTCCTCAGCCCCCACCCACTCCCACTAGGCAAAGACTCCCGCAGCGGCATCACCGAAATGGTGTCCTCCGTCGGCCACGCCTGCGACCGCTCCAAGGACTTGCTGTCCCACTACATGAATTACAAGGTCGGGGGACTCTGCCCCGACGACTCCGCCCTTGCGCAGAGGTTGATTTCAAGGGGCTGCGAGCCGCTGCCGAGGCGCCGCTGTTTCGCTCCCTGGGTGACTAAAGCAGGCCTTCTATTGTCTTTTCCGGCCTCGCTTTGGAAGGGTGTGAGTAGTAAGGTTTTGAGGTGCAAGAGTTTGGAGTGTTTGAATGGGACTGACAAGTACAGGTTTGTCAAGGCGAGGAGTAAGAATGATTTTGTGGTGGATGATGTGTTGGGGTTGGGGTTGGGGTTGGGGGGGAGTGGGAGGGTTAGGAGGATTGGGCTTGATGTGGGGGGCGGATCGGGGACGTTTGCGGCGAGGATGGCGGAGAGGAATGTCACTGTCATTACATTGGCTATGAATGTGGATGATGCACAACTTAACGATTTCATTGCTGCCAGAGGACTGTTCCCATTGTTCATGAGTTTGGATCATAGGTTGCCATTTTATGACAATGTGTTTGATCTCGTTCGCGCGGCTCACGCCTTGGTGGTGGATGGCCATGGCGGGCGGGTCGAGAAGTTGGAGTTTTTGATGTTTGACATTGATAGGGTGTTGAGGGCTGGGGGCCTGTTTTGGTTGGATAACTTTTACTGTGCTGATGAGGAGAAGAAGTTGACGTTGACGCGCTTGATTGATCGCTTTGGGTACAAGAAGTTGAAATGGGTGGTGGGGGAGAAGATGGATCCGGCGGGGAGCGGGAAGTCTCAGGTTTACTTGTCGGCGGTGCTGCAGAAGCCGGTAAGGGGTGGTCTTCATTGAATGTGCTGTGATTGATATATCTTTGATTGCGTAGAATTTGCGTGAATTCATTGCATTAACATCTGCGCCGAATTTCTTTTATGTGCCAAATAAGTCAAACACAGGCTGTTTCTTTTCCTTACTGCGAAACAACAGCAGCACTCAAGAAGCTGTCCTCTAATTTATGGTCTTATGCATTCCACGGGGATACTTTGCTACAGAGAGAAGGAAACAATGCTATGAATTTGATTGTTGAATCTCCTTTTGTCATTGATAGTTGGTATATTTATGATTTTGAGATAACAATTAGGTGTCTTCTTAACACAAGTGAATGATGGAGGGAAAAGGCCCTTGCTTTTATACAAGTCTCTTGTGTTCATATTTCGATATAATTAATCTTTATTTTCCGTGATGTATTTCTTACCTGCATGAAATTTACATTTTCTCTTTAGTTGTGCACTTTGACTCAGTTTGATACTATTTCATTGCATCTGTCTGCAAAGTGATGTTCTTCACACAATTGTGTTTGTGTCATGTCCTCTTCAAACTTGAGGAATTCTTAACTCTTCTTCTTGTTAAGTTTTTTTTGATTAAGTATCAATGTTTGTCCTACTATGCCATATACAAATGTAAAGAACTCTTCAACTCTCCATTACTAATTCGATCAAAAGTACAGAAGGATCAAACCAAATTATTTAAATCAATTTCTAGCAGTCGGGCTTTATTTGTCGATCTTCTTCGTTATAGGAGTCACATAATGTGTGGTTTTGAGCAGTTGTATTTTTTCCTTTTAGGAATTATGTTGTGGACCTTGTGGTCTTTGTTATGACTTGAGGAAATCAAATTAGGAAGTTAACCACCTGTGCAGCTATTCTTTGCTACTGAAGCATTAGTCAGTTTTCCTTTCTCTTCATCTGAATAGATAGATCTCCTTGTTCTATAAGATTAAGATTTTCTCCTTGATGGACACCTTGTCAAAATGGACACTGCCTTAGTTTCCACTTGGCAGTTTTCATCTTGATTTGTTTTTTTCCCTGTAAATGTAATCAATAGATGGAAAATGGTAGTACAAGTGTTTGAAACATCAATCATATCATATGCGACTTTTTTATAGAATCATATCATATGAGATTAAAATGCCATTTTCCTGCAATGACGGAAATAACTTGTCAATGTATGTAGAACTTGAATTTGTACTGAAATGATTTGAAGAGTGTGTGATCTGCTGCAGTTTGAGTTTTAGATCACCCATGAACCAAAATAGTCGCAGGCGAATCATTCACATCCGACCATTCCTGTAGCAAATTCCCAAAAAATGAATGTGGTAGACATGGAGTGAGTGAACGACACCAAAAGATACCTCCCAAAATTTCACAAAAACTATGCATCCACCAATGTCCGGCGTCAAATCATGATCTTGACAATCTTTTCTTCTCTTATGCAGACATTCTGCATTTACTTGGCCTTTTGCGCTTGTTCTGCTTGATGATGCTTTTGACAGTCCCCCCAATAACAGTTCTTAGGCTTCAAGGTTTGGTAATACCATAATATATCTTTTTGTTTCTTCTGAAACTCACATTCCATTGTTTCATGGGGTTCGTAACTTTGGATGCTTTGCTTGTCATGTGACCAGAACAACACTGGTGACACTCGTGAGGAACACAACTCTTCCCACTTCATTTATCTTATACTGCTTCGTGCCCCACCCTAATTTAATGGTAGAGATCCCAATGAGGTTCACGGGTTGTTGCCTTCTTTCCCATCTTACTTTAATATTATTGACTCTACAATAGAAGTGTATCTATGCCTTCTATTTCATGGTTTCTAGGACTTAACTACTCCATAGTTCTGAAATTAATACACAACACACTTGCACATCACCACTACCAAACAGCCTTTTAATGGTTTGATACTTTTCTGTTTAAATAAAGCCTCCAAAGGCTTATACAATTTATATTACATGCGCATAAGCTTGATTACAGTTTCAAGACTTAGTAGGCGGACGAATCTTGTATATGTTAGAACATAAAAGTCACTGTTTGAGTTGCGGCGAAGGAGTGCACCAGCAGGCATCACAGATAAGGCTTCTGTATGGTGTCGAGTGTAGCAGACATTCATGGCTGCTCACACTATAAATGGCTGCATCCCCCATCTTGACCCATTTGCTGAACCTCGGAAGGCGATAGGATTTTGATGCATCGTACGCAGTTGACGAATTCCCTGCATGAAAATGCCCTGTTACGCGCATGTAAAGGGTTTAAGTTCTACTTGATGGATTATGGGAATCCAGCAACAATTGTTCGGGCTATGGAAGTTGATAGTCTTCTAAATCTGTATGTTACGTGCATGCATTTAAGTATTTAACTAGTAGTGAAAAGAAAGACATACTCCCATGGATCGTCACCTACGAGAAGAACATCGTTCTCGTAATCGACATAGACAAGTTTCCAGCCTGAATTCCTTGTATCATCCAGCAATCCCCCTAGGCTAAACATACTTGCAATTGTAGATTTCAGTTCCTCATAGTTCTGGTACCTTGTAATGTCAATAGACCTTCCTACTGATCCTAGCTTTTGTACCTGTCATTAAAGAACTGACTAAGTGACTATAACCAAAAGAATAGATTGAAGAGGGGCAGAACCACAATTTTCACAACTTCAGGCACTTCACATAAGAATTAAGTGGTTGCAGTTTGAAAAGCAAAATCTGAGATTGATTATCAGAAAGGTTAATACTAATGAATGCATGGTTTCGAGCGGATGAACGTTTTCTATTACATACCTTGGTATAAGTTCGCGTAGGGGGAGGAACGCTTTTCCATGAATTTGCTTGCAAGAGGCAATTCTCATCAAAGCTAACATTGTTCAAAGATGTGCATCTCGAGTTATCTCGGAATTCACGCGTTGATAAGCTTTGAGAGGCGGCTGGTTTTGCAGAAGTAACATGAGACTGAATATCTTCATTTGAACTTAAGTTGTTAATCATAAAATCTGGAGTTTGGATGGCATCGTCATCCTCTAGAAAACTCAATCCAAAGAAAACCGAGCTCGAAGCATAAGGATCTCCAAGAGCGCTTCTGCTATTGCTGACTTCAAATTGGAGATCATTGTAAACCTCACTGCAATTGTTACTCTCTTCGGTTAAGTCTCTCCGTCCACATGAATTGGAGATACTTTGAAGCATCATTGAAGTTTGTTCGTGGTACGATGGAATCTCTGCTTCGACAGAAAATCTTCCCTGAGAAAGCTCCCACATTCCTTCAACCGCACCCGAGTATGCTAGTGAAGTGCTTTCATTTCCATCAACTGTAAGAGTTCCTGATGTTTTGGGAATTCCTGCAATAGATTGGCTTGCAGAGTGTAGCAACAGATCCTCATCTCCAGTGTAAAAAGGGCTGTTAGCACTCGTTGGTAGGTAGCCTGCATCAATTAATTCTGTTTGATGCACAGCATTGTGTGAGTGGCTCATCTTTGATTCCGACTGATGCTTCACATATCGTAGGCCTTTCTGCAATTGTGATCCCTGGTCTATGAACATCAACGGGCTCACCTGACATGATGTTGCCGAAGTTGCAAGTCCTTCCTTCTCTGCAGGTGTTTTCCGTGCTGATTGATATTCTTCTTCATTTAGCTTTGGCAGTAAACTTGAGTACAATCTTTGCAGTTGGACATGAGAGTCCTTAGGAGTTCTCTGACTTCGTCGCGAACTCTCTCCTACAAGAATATCCTGCGATTTCTGCTGTTCTGATGTTTGTGCATGTCTCTCTCTTTCTTCTGGCGGAGTTTCCCTCGTAGTAAAAATCGGGAGGACAGAGGAAAATGCTCCAACATATGGAGGCTTTGGTACTACTAACTTCATCATTTGTTCTGAAACAAAGCTTGGAATTGAAGAACATGAAATATCATTACTTCCATTCTCTGGGACTTGTACAAATGGTCTTCTGCTCATAGTTTCCCATTGAGTTTCGAGTCCTGAAATCACAGTATCTAGTATCTACTCATGAAAACATCCTTCTAACTCACAAACTGTGAAAACATTGTGGACTTGCCTGCATATAAAGAATGCAATGGCCTTTTGAAAGTAGAGCTGAAGGAAGGAAAACTGAAAATACTTTCTGGGGTCTCAATCTCCCACAGGTTAACCCTTGTCCTACTTTCGCCGAATCCCACTTCATCCCATGCGACCTAAGTAACTCAGAAAGATGAAAAGTCGCATTATAAGAAGGCGATCGAAGCAGAAGAGTCAATGTATGCGAACATCAAATTGGAAAACTAACCTGAAGGCTACGCCACTTCGAATTAGGCCATCTTACTGGGTCTAAATCACTAATATCAACTATGGTGCCCATGCATCTGCAGAAGTAAGAAAGTTTTAGTTCCGCACATGGAGCTGTCATTTGAACTATGTAAGTTACTACTATTGATTATGGAACGGACCTGCGCTTTGTAGACTCCTCCGTTTCAAACAACATTCCGAATCTCATCCCGATTGCGATATGGTTACAATAAACAGACTTTTGGAATTTGTTGAAAGGAACCACAAACTCTGAAGGACATGCCCTGTGCAGATGCAGAGAAGGTAACGACATTTTTTTTTTATAGGAAGAGAAGGTAACAACATCAAGTCATCTAATCTTAAGTTTCAATACTTGAAACTATGCAAAAGAGAGTGAGTGGGAAGGGGATTAAACGTACCTCGGATTGTAAAAAAGGCTAAACGACGTTCGAGTGGCAGCAGCATGAGCAGCAGCAGCAAGGACCCCGATGTGCATGCTCTCTTCGGATAGAATAGATGACGGTAAACCTGCCTTCTGATGATTAGCGTGCCTTACAGCAAGCAGTAACTGGGACCTGTCATCCCTTTTTCCATTGCCAAAGAAGAAACCTTAGTTCAATCATAGAGATTTTATACATATGTTTGGACCAAACCAAGCCGCCATGCATTCTATAAACTTGTCTCGTTAAGTCATGGATCAAATGGAGATGAAGCCTATTTCTGAAAATGTAAAAGCAAACAGGTTTCTTTGCCCAGAAGAATCTGCAACAAATTTGTGTAGGCTACCTGATAAAAATGATGGAATCACCTGCTTTGAGCCTCTTTGAGCTCACAAGCAGACTCCAACCTGTTGTAAGCAGATGCCTCTTTGGCTGTCCTATATCAACGACGAACCATAAAGAACTCGAACGATATCCCCCTTGGTAAAACTAGTACTGAAGCAACGACAGAATGAAGTGCCACCGCAAACTTACCGCGGTATATGTGACGAAATGTCCATGAATTGTCATGCAAGTCTCTAACAGTTATCTCCTGCGAAGGCGGTTGGATGGAATAATCCTGGGATGTTGTATAAACAAGTGAGAACTATATACAAATATTCGCTATTGGAACAGCTTTGATCAATTTATTCTACTGATAAGGAAGCTCACCAGTGGGGGGAAGAGTTTTTCTGCAGCCCTTCGAGGAACTGAGAAGCCTCCGTGTGTGCTGGTGTCGCTGGAAGTCAAGGTTTTGCAGAAGAACTCATTCGGATGCTTGCTTGGCTTCGACGTAGAGAATGGAGTGTGGAATACCTCTTCTTCCTGAAAGAATCATGAGTTTGCATTCATATGTTGAGAGCAGTACTCAAAAGTTACGTAATGGCATGCCCTTTGATTCGAACTTTGATGCCAGAAAAACTCAACAACATTAAAGTGTATGTTCAAAACGGAACCGCTTACCAAATTCACCGGCTGGAGAGTCATTTGAGCGTAAATCTCATCAGTATCTTTATCGGCCTGAAAGTTCATGTTGCCAAATACAAAGACCAACAAAATGTAATGAAGAAGAAGTACTGAAGCAAGCAAATGTAAGTTTTTTTTTTTGTTTTGATGAAAAAGCAAGCAAATATAAGTTGGTAGCACATACATGTAAACCAACATTGTGAACCTTGCACAGCAACTGTGGTGGAAGATTGTGGTAGTTTGGTGTATGTGAGGTCACAACACCTTTAGTTGAAGCTGCAACCTATTAAAAGTTAAAACAAACCAGACCATATAACACAATGTCATCAACCATATTACATGTTGAATTGAAGTGCAGATGTAGAACATTGATCAAAACTGCTCACTGTAGTAGTCCATATACTTGTTTTTTCTTTCTTTTTCTCCCCTTTTTTTGTTGGAACAGAACACAATCCAAGTTACTATTCAAATTGAATTAAAAGTTACTATGTACAACATTGAAGCTAATAATCATTTTCCCTAATAAAATTAGAGTCGCGCTTAGGGCACACCGTTGATCAGGGCACCCCAGTACTTTTACCAAAATGCCCTTTCGTTTGAAGTGCGAGCACCCCACCACCAAATCAAATGAAATCATGACATGAAGGCCTCAATATACCAAATCCCTTCACCTTTTTGCTTGTTTAAGGTAGATTTGTTGTTTTTATGGTCGGACGATGTCTTTAACTTCAATCCCGTAGTGTTCGGTCACACAGGGCCTTGATCTGTCTTTTGGTCTCGGACGTCCATTGCCAATACCATTGTGTAAGTGTCGGTTAATATCAACCGACACATAACTGAGAAGGACCCTTAGACCACGCGGCTGTGTATCACCGAGACTACTGGTTTTGGTCTCGGTGATCTGTTACCGAGACATTAAGCTATGTCTCGGTTGCTTCCAACCGAAATGTAATAAAAAGCAACATTTGGGATTAAACTCGGTTGGTAATAACTGACACTTTTTGTTAGTTATCGGTTATAGGGTATCGAGACACTACAACACGTCTCGATCCTGTGTGACTGATAAATTCGCGTTCGTGGTTCACCTTCGAAAAAAAAAAAAAAAAAAAAAAAAAAAACCCACAAAAATCATAAAAACTAACTTGTCGTGTGCGACGTCCGCCTCCCACTCATTTTCTTCAACCATTAGACTCTAAAAACACTTAAAGCTCGTCGAATCTCCGGGCAGCGACGGATCGACAAACATGATAGACAAGAGCTAGTACGCACTCTTTGACCGACAAACGCGATGTCCAGCCCGCGACGGATCGACTTGACTTCTTAAAAAATCGAGTTTTCAAAAGTGGGGTGCCCTGAGAGAGCATTTAAATGGACATATGAATTGTTGGGGTTGGATGAAGACATTTTTGTCAATTGGTTATAAAACCAGTTTTAATTAAAAATGGCGAGGTTCCCTTAGAGGATTGCGAGTGCCTTTAGCGTGACTCTAAAATTATCCATTAGAGAGACATAATTAGACATACCTGCTCAATATGGCCTTGGGGGAAGTAGTAGACAAGGGTGCCCACTTCAGGTAAAGAAACAAGTGGCCCAGCACAAGCATGCCACAGCTCAGAATTTAAAATCTTCTCTGTTTCTGAAAAGACAAAACATTAGAGAACCTAATTCCATGTCCTCTACCAAATCTGATGAAAATTTCATATAGCCAAACCAAAACAACAACATTGTCAACAATAGCCTGAATTTCAAATTAGTTGGGTCCGCTACATAGGATCAAACTCTTTGACTGTGCTCAACTTTGTGTAAACTAAACCAAATAGATAAGTAAGAAGTAAGAAAATCCCAAATTGATCAAGTTTTGTGCCATCTATGAATTGTTTTGGAAGATTAGGACATCTGATTTAGTCCCAAAAGATTAAACATGAAAATTTCAAAGTGGAACTGACTGACCTGATTGTTCATGAGACTCAACAAAGATGTTGGAGTTCCTGAACAGAGCTCCAGCAGTTCTTCTCTTTTCCTGAACAGGGGAACCCATTTTCTGCACCTCTAATCAAACCCCAAAACTAACTCGTCGATTTAAGCCAAAAATTCACAAAATCGCAGCTACCCATGTAGCAAAATCTCATCTTTTGTAGTTTAAGCCCATAATTTCACCACCCAAGCACGCAAAATGTGATCTTTCCCATCAAAACGATCGACCCAGAAGAAGCAGAGTTCTGTCCGAGCACGCATAACAGAGCATCACATTGAGTTGAGTAGACCTTTCAATGAGAGGCTTTGTGGGCAACTCTAATACTGCTCTACAAATTCAAAACAAGCTCTCGCCCACTTTTTTGCTTGAATTAGCAAACCCCATGAGAGCACGCCAGCTGAACAGAGCAGAAAAGCTCAGATCGAACAAAAAAATGGGGTGTTTGTGCAGAGCATCTAATCTTAAGCCGTTTGTTTGGTGGGGTCAAGCCGAACACAGAGAGAATGCACGGCCACGTAGTTTTCGAGGGTTCGCTCTCTCAAGTCTCTCATCAATCTTCGCCACTGACCTTCAAAGACCACTTTTTTACTCTGTTTTGTCGCTAATTGCTGGTCTCTGTAACACTGTAGCTCTTCGTCTTCTTCACATCACTGTCCCAATGCACAGGATCACGCCACGTGTCTCAGTCAGATTATGTGATTAGATCTGGGCCAGACTAGGACTAGAAATGTTAAAGCTCATGGTCTACTCTGTTGACTTGTGTAATCACAAAGAGTAGTGCTACTTGGACTCATGAGTCTGGATCCTTAGGAAATTTTTTAAAAATTTTTTATTTCAAAGTCATCCTCAAGCAATCAATGACTTCAAAATTATAACTTGTAACACTCCTTTAATATTTACAAAAATCTTAAAAACCTCCCTTTGAGTCCAGACCTTTAGTGTCCAAATAGATTTTTTGAATCACAAAATCTTGTGAGAAAGTGAAATAAAAGATGGGGTTGGTCACTTGGGTACCATCGAACAAAAGATCAGGTAAATGTTTTTCCTTGTTTGCACAATTATATGCGTAATTTGGACCAATAAATGGTTAAAACTTAAAAGTAAGGCCTAACCGCCTAACTTAAAAAGTAAAGTGTGGAAAGCTTGATTTAAAGAATAAAATTGATGTGATTGATAACTAAAGTTAATTGAACTCGGTCTCATATGTACATCAAGAACCATTCTCACTGCTTATACTTCTTGTCACAGAAGAAGAGTTCCGCGTGACCGAGGCATAAATAATTTAGAAGGATGGTACTATAAGAAAAATGAAGTTGGAATGTTTGGAATAATATAATAAAACAAGAATGTTTATGTACAAAAAAAAGACAAAAAACAAAGAAATAATAGAATTGGTGATGTGGTAGTAGAGTTACTAAGACATGCTTGATAACTAGTTGAGTTGAATAATGCGGTTATAAGCTTGGAGTACTGGAAACTACAGTTTGGAGCACCTGCCTACATATACAACTAAACTAGTTACTCCACACTCTTTAGGCTTGAACTGGGTAACGCACTCAGAATTTCACACAATCCAACTTCAAATACATCGATTTTTTCACATGTCGGGGGAAAGTAGAAACCAGTGAGTTATTAAAAAAAGGGGGTTATGGAGAAGATGGTGTATTGGTGAAGGGGAGCAGGTCTCAGTGTTGGGTGTACTGGGGACAATGGGTGTCCCAGTGCTTTTGTTGCTATGCGTCTCATGAGTTATTCCTAGTCCTGTATTTGCTGCTGGGTAGTTAGTTCAAGTCTTGAAATGTGAGAAAGAAGATGTCACACCGATTTACGGTTACCAAGGAAAAGTTCTTCTCAATCCAACTTCATAACAGGGTAAAGTAGGTGACAGGCATTTGATAAGAGTTGTTGCAGTCCCTAAGATGCACATGGATATGCCCACATTTTTTATTTTTGGTAAATTACATGCGCACATTTACAACCAAATAACTTCAACCCTGTATTTTACCCAAAAAAAAAAAAAAAAACTTTTTTCTGTTCTTTTTCTTTTTCGAGTTTTCTTTGTTTTTTTTTTTAATATCCATGTATATACAAACAAGCATAACTATTCCCACAAAGCCCTTGTGCAATTAACTTAAGCGTACCCTTAACAACCCGAACAATCTTGACACAAAAATTGAACCTGGTACCATGCACTTAACATACACAATCCCAAACTCGCCGCTGGACCAATCCATCCACGTTGCAAATACTTTTCAAGTTTGATAGCATTCCACTATTGCATTCGTCACTTTGCTTGTGAGAAGAAGATTGCATGCCAGTTGAACAAGGACAATAGATTTAGGAACACCGTAAGTGCTCAGGTCTTTCATGGTGTGCTTCTACAAGAACAAACAAGGGAAGAGAGATTGGAACTCGCATGTATGAGCCACGCGAGCAATAGGGAAAGAACTGGGGGGAGGGGATAAGCTCAGACTATGATAAATCGTGCGTACAGCGAAAAAAAGAGTCTAATTAAACAAGCCAAAGCATGTCTTTATAACTAGTTTCACACCATCATGCAGGGTTCCCGTAAAAATTAAGAAGTTGACATGTAGATAAAATTCGCAAATTTGACTTCAACAAAGGCCTAAATCCAAAATTTCCAGCAAAATAGCCTAACAGACTAAACAGTACATAGAAAAGCATGAAATGGTAAGACTGATACCAGTTCTCTCTAAGACTTATCAGCTTTGGAAGCGGTTGCCGCAGCTTGTCCACGAAGTCTACCAGTTCTCCTGGCAGCAATGAGACCAACCTTTTGGCCAGGAGGAGCATCCCGGCGGACGGTACTGGCATGTCCGATGTGCTGGTGGTTACCTCCTCCGTGGGGATGCTCAACTGGATTCATAGCCACACCACGAACCTTGGGCCAGCAGTTCCTCTTCACTCTGTACTTGTGGTAGGCGTTTCCTGCTTTCAACATGGGCTTCTCAGTCCTACCTCCACCTGCAACCTGCCCAATCATTGCTCTGCAACCACTTGGCACAATCTTCTTGGAACCAGAAGGAAGCTTGATCCTGTCACAATGCATAAATACAGATAACATTGGTCATCAAAAGGGAATCCACCTTAGCGAAAGTAAACAATTATATGAAAAGAAATATATAAGGTCCACCAATGAAAAATCTCTCATATCATCTCCCCCATCAAACAGCATGAACTTTTAACACAAGTCAATTTCAAAGACAAAACAGAAAACCAAGAAGATTTACTGCAATTTAATCCAAATATATCACAATATTCTATCATGCATAAAGCATAGTACAACACCAATGTAAGACATCATTTGAGCTAGGCCAGCAAATATCAAATTAAAATATGGTTCCTCAACTATTTCAAAACCTTGGTCATTCTTCAACAGGAGATGATTAATCTTCACCAACAAGAAGAGCATATGAGCATACAATAAATAAAAGTAAAATACGAGGATTAGTGAGACAGAAGAGGTCAAATTAAACATTTGCACAAGTGCATAAAACTTAAATGTAAAATAGAACCAGGAACAACTCAAACTCATTATAGCTCGAAACTAAATAGAATGCCTCAACCCCAAATTAGTTTGGATCGGTAAAACAACAATAAAGCCTCAATCCCAAATTAATTAGAATAGCAACATGGATTGACCTTCTACTGCGTTGGATTTAGTTGACTCGGCAAAATATTATAATAAAATATAGATAGATAAATTGTCAATCAAGACTCTTTTGGAGACCCAATAGCAGGAACTATCATTCCAGTTTGCCTTGGAAGTTTTGAAGATGCTCGTACTTAGAGTTACATTGATGCTTATGATTATGATTCCAAGAAACAATAGTTGATCATATCTCAATTCACAATCTTGAATATTACTTTTCAGGCACCTCCGCCGAACTTGCATTTGCATGGAGCACTTGTATGGCCTTGGCGGTGTTCAGCCATCTTGCACATGTTCAACCACAAAAGGCTGTACACATGAGCGACTCGGGGTTTCAAAGAGCAAAAATTACCTTATTTTGTTGTCATCACCCTGCCTACCCAATTTTGTTCATATAGGTTGACAATTGGCCTGAATTGATGCCCTAAGCGAATTTACAATGGGATATAATACAGTTGACAAAACTGTTGTGTTGAGAGCAGGTTGCTTGGAATGGTGTGTGCGTGGGTGTGCGCGCGCCAAGTGTGTGTCAAGTGTACAGTACAAGAGTGGGCAGTGATGGGTAGTCAAGACTATTCACCAAAAGTCAACGAGGTCAAAATATTAGAGGATTAATGATTTTCAAACCCACTTTTGACACCGCCAAATGGATATTGAGTGTGTCAATGCCGTCTGATGTGATGCGCACACGCATCTTGAGGTGTATCACATTGCACAACCTGCACAAGCCCACTCAGTGTCGATTCGACAGTGTCAAAATTTGGTTACTCTAGCATTTCCATTATTTTGCACACCATTTTTGTACAAACACACACCATTTTAACATGACTTTTTTGACCCATTTGACTTTATGTGAGAATACATGACTACCCTCACCAACACTCCAATACCCCACACAAACTCATTCTCAATGACACAACACCAACAGATCCATTTTTCAACGCCCCATTGTACACCCTTTCAACACCACAATGGACAATGAATCGTGTAGAGGGAAAGGTGGGCAACAAAATGAGGTAAGTTTTGTTGAGTTTAGAAGGATCAAACACGTACTCAATCAGACAGAACCGAACCTATGCAAGATGGTAGTCAAACCTAGAGAGCATATTCGACCACCATCTATTGAACAATGAGTACATGTTTGGCCACACAGGTCGAAAAACAAGGGTGGCATTCACATTTTGGGAGTGCCAAAAATGATGGCTTAGACACTACAAACACGCCCAAAAGGAATCAAGGTTATGTGTTGAGTTGATGGGAGCAGTGTGTGTGTATGCTTTGTTAGAGTGATTGAGGTGTTGGGGGGTGTTGAGGGTGTGTGTGTGTGTGTGTTTTGAGAGGTTGATGTTGCTGGGTGCATTCACAAAACCAATGGCAATTGATTCATGATTTTATAAAAGTGACATGTCAACTAAAATGAACTTTGACAAGGTTACATGTTTTTGGTGGTATGTGTTAAGTCCAAAACTAGTATGCCATTACAGCAACACCCTCAAATAATTCACTGAAAAAAAAATCACATCTAACCACTGGAAAGACCAGTGACAATGATAATACAATCGCCGCAAGCACTTCGGAAATGTGCATAGATGGAGAACTAATTACAGTTCTATCCGGCTATCTAGCGATCTCATACAAAATAATAAGCGGGTGGTAAGGAAGTAGAAACTAACTTACAATGTTTCAAATCCAAATGCAACATCTTTCTCAAAAAAACTCAAAAGATTAGATGGCACAAGCAGTTCAAACCATTCAAATCACCAAATCAGGCAACAATATAAATAAACAACACAAAACTTAATCACATACATCTATACACCATGAGCATGTAAGAGATGGCCCCAGAATGGTTTTCTCAAACACCAGAACAAGTAATCACACACATCACTGCCAAATATCTCATTTTTCCCAAATGACACACCATCACTGAAACCCTAGCAATCAAAATACTCACAACAAAGAGAAAAGAAAACCCTAAAAATGAAAGCTTTAAAAAACTAAAAACCCTAAAAAGCAATACCTGGACGTGTCATTGTCGGGATTATGACTAATGACAATCGCATAATCCCCGGAAGCCCTAGCGAGCACTCCACGGTCCCCGACATGGTGCTCCACATTGCAAATCACAGCTCCTTCAGGAATCGATCTGAGAGGAAGCACGTTACCGACCATCAAATTGGCTTTCTTCCCACAATAGACGAACTGGCCACTGTACATGCCCTCGGCGGCGATGAAGAGCTCCTTCTGGTGCTTGTAACGGAAGGGGTGGCGGAAGGTGACTCGTGCGAGCGGCGCGCCTCGGCCAGGGTCGTGGACGATCTCGGTCACCACACCCTTCAAGTATCCGTTGCGCTCGCCGTAGTCGAGGCTGCGGAAGCGGGCGGGGCCCTTGCGGTGGTGGGTGTGGGACTTGAAGACCGAGCCAGCTCCCTTTCTCTGCGCGCGGATCACTCGTCCCATCTCTGCGTCTCTGGTTCGATATGTTCTTCGGAGCTCTCTAGGGTTTAGAAGGAAGAGATATTATATAGGAGGTGCCAATTTAGGTTTGGTTCACCACGCCCACGCCCACGCCCACGGACAAACGGGCCAAAGCCCAAAACCCTGTTCTTTCTTTCTTCTTCTTCTTCTTCTTTTTTTTTTTTTTTTTTTTTTGAAGAAAAATACAAGTTTCATACATTATTAATGACTCGGTACATGATCAGACATAAAATCAAAAAGTATATTGATTTACTAATCATATTTGTTCAAAAGAACTTTCATAATTTTAATTGTGAATGCGATTGTAAAATTAAAACAGTTTGATAATCAGGAACTGCTCTATACAATGTTGAAACACATTACAATATACAAACACCTGCTAGAACCATATATCAATAACAAAATTTTCCGACAAGGAGGAAACAAAATCAAGACTTTCAATAAAGGAAAGACAAACTATCTAATAATAAAACTAAAAATAAGGACCAACTCAACTACAACACAAATCCAAAATCGAGTGTTGAGGAAGATGTTGCAACAAGGAGATCTAATCTTCATAGATCTGCACTTTATTAAACATATAGAACACACATAGATGAAGATTGAAACCATTGCCAGTCAGAAAAGAAGATCGGCTGTGGTTCAAGATCTAGAGAGAAAACTCAAAAAAAGAGTTTTAGGGTTAGGGCAGCCGCCTCTAGCTAGGAGTTATCGTGAGACTTCAAGAATTTGTTGATTTGTTAAAAAGTCTTTATCAATTATATAAATTAGAACTAAAATAAAAAAATTTTGAGATTGCCAATAAGCAAGTTTTATAGGACTAGGAGTAGATTAGTAATTATGAAAGTAAATATTAGGTGGTAAGGAAATAACGAGTATATAAAATAAACATAGACAAAATGAGAATGTTAAGGCAGCTGTGTTGTAAAACTAGCATGATAGAATAGAATAAGAAATACATGGATGTTACGTTTTATCGTTGAGATATTTTTATCCAAAACATAAGTTTAGCCTAGAGTAATAACTATAGGCGGCAAAATAAGTCATGACAAGATAATATGAATTTGGTTGTAAATGCAACTGTAACATTGAAACAGGGCAACAGTCAAGGACTATTCTCTATAAGCATCTGAAACACATGACAACATACAAACATCACTACAACCATGTAATGACAAACAAAACTTCCAAAACCTAAGTCTGACTTTCAAAGACAAAGGGTTTTGCAATGGCTATCCCATCATACAAACGGAGCAATATACAATCTGTTTGGTTGGAGTTATGTGTAAGGTGTAGGGATTGACTTAGATAAGCCTGGTCTTTGTGAGAGATAGGAGTTTTATGTGCATCCGTTTGGTTCAAGTATAAACCCACAAGGAAAAGTGAGTGAAAAGTCTAAAATGCCCCTATTTAATGTTGGCTGACCTACCACCACCCACCATGTTTAATTGGCTTGCTGTTGAATTTACTTGAAGCTTTCAAGCTTCTTTCCCTGCTCACGCACAACAGTTCGTCCCAGCGTGGAGTATCTTCACGGTCGCGGTCGACTCCGTCTCCGTCGGACTGTCTTCGAGGTCGGCTCCGGCACCTTCTCCGTCGTCCACACCAGGTACTCATTTCACACCAGGCGACTTTGGCACGTTCTCAATTTTTTTTTTTTTTTGTGATTGCAAAATCTTGCTAAGAGAGGGATGCTATAACATGAGCTGCTTTAATTTTTCATCATTCTTCTGAAGATGAACAAAGCTGTAATCTCTTATTACATCAGAATCAAGTAGCTGATCAGCAGAATCAAAATCAGTTTGAGAACAAAAAAAGAGCTGCTGTAATCTCTTATTGGAAGTTAAGATCATATTGGAAGTTAATCAAAATCAAAATCAGTTTAAGATCATATTGGAAGTTAATAAGAAAACTGCAGAATTGAGAGGGTTGAGCTGAAGGTTTACAGATCGTCAATAGAGCAAAAACAAGCGTTGGCAAAAATCTCAAGATTTAAAGACAAGTTCTACAAAAATAGATGCACCTTGTGATTTAATAGAAAGCACCTTTAAGATTTAAACAACTAAAAAACAAACAAAAGACACAAATTAGATTTACCATTTTTTTTTCGTTGACAAAAGAAATTGGATTTACCTTTAGAAAATGCCTCGTCAAACCGAAAAACACAACACATAAAAAAACCCAAATAAATAAAAAAATAAAAGGTGAGAAAATTTGATTTGGATGCAAAACCAACAATATATTGGTCCTAGTTGCAAAGTTTACAGACTTAACAGAGTAATATAACATGAGAGAATGAGAGAATGAGAGAAAAGGGACAAAGACTAACATGAGCTGTTGTAATCTCTTACATGGTCCAGTTCCTCTGAAGATGAACAAAGCTGTTACATATTGAATTAGTATCAATATGTTGGAGACATTGAAGATTGATTAAGATGTTTTACATTGCTATTGTTTACTATGTTTTGGCGAAGTTTGGTATTCCAATTATTATTTAATTGTGTATTGTAGTTTAATTAGTTATTCATTATTCTTTCTTTCCATTTGGTGTTGGTATAGTTCCACTTGATGGCGTCGGCAAGTTCGCAATCTGCGAGGCGGGGAAGTTGTCAATCTTCGAGGGATGCTACTTCTCAACGTTCAAAAGTTGGCCGACGTAAATGGACAATTTTTGAAGTGGGAAAATTGGTAGAAGCAATGAGAGAGATGGTGGACGCTGGAGTTTACAAGGCTGATAATGGCTTTAAGCCCGGATACTTACACTTCCTAGAGGAAAAGATGAGGGCAAGTTGCCCAAGTTCCGGATTCAAGGCAAAACCTCATATAGAGTCACGCGTCAAGACCCTAAAGAAGGACTGGACCACTGTCCATGATATCCTTACTGGCGTACGTCATGGATGCAGTGGTTTTGGATATGACAATGGAACTAATACAATTGTCGCCTCCGATGATGTATGGGTTGACTACATAAAGGTAACTAATTTATATCATCAGTAAATGATTCATTACAAATATAATCTCATCTGATTTCTAATGATATTTGTCTCATAGAATTTCCCTAAGGCAGAAAAGTGGCGTGGCAAGCGTTTCTACTATTATGACGAGTGTTGTTATATCTTCGGGAATGATAGGCGATGGAGAAGAGAGCGCGTTTAGCTGTGATTATCTTAACCCTACAAATGAATTTGTTTCTTGATTTGAGCGATTCGAAATCGGGTGGACCAAAACTCGTGAATGTTGCGATAGTTCGCACTAGGCACGTACGCTCGAGACGCTGAAGCGACGACGATAAGGGACGAAAACGGCTATCCAAAGTGATTCTCGCACCACTATTGGAGTACATGCTCCAAGCTGCAGAGGTAATGGCGTAGAAATTGGAAAATCAACTATCGAGATCGCTAAAGCTATTTTGGATGACAAAGATAGGCGTGAAGGCTGTGGTGGTAGCATTGGAAGAAGTGTATGGCATACCTCCTATTGAAAGGGCCATATATGCAACAAAGCTGGCGAAAGGAAATGAGTTGATGGTTGGGTTCTTGTCGCTTGACCCCACATACCGTCTAGCATGGCTGCAAAGGATGTTCCCAGATGTTATGTGAATGTGAAGTTGTGGTTTCTTTTTTGGACAATCTATAATTATTGACATGGTTGCTAGTATGTAGCTTTTTTGTTGCATCACAATGCAAAGTATTTTATGTTGTTGATTGTTTTTGTAGTAAGACTATGTGTATGCCATTTTATGTGGCTTAACATTACTTTTTTGCACACTTCGGCTATCACACTTTAGCCATCCTCCAAATTGACATTTTTTATATATGTTAGGAGTGGCTGAGATGTGGCGCATGCAGTTGTGTTTAACTTATGAAATTATTGGTTCTTTCATGTTTGTTCTTATTCATAACGATGTTATATTTTATTGGTGTAGGTTCCTTTTCGATTACTTTATTCATAGTTATTTTTATTTTTTTGGCGTGGGTTTCTTTTCGATGAGTTTGTTCATAGTTATTACTTCCAAAAAGATCATGTCATTAGCAACATATAATAAAATATCACCACACCAGAAAATATCATTGAGAAAACACCAAATAGAAATTGTATATTGTACACAACAAAGTTCAAGAGTCATTCTAGATTAATCCCAATATTGAGTACAATTACAACACTTATCGCATAATGTCTCATTTTTTAGTTCAATCCCTTGTGCCTGCGAGCTTCCAAGATCCATTGATAAGTGTTCATTTAGGCATAATTTAGTATAGGTTATTAGGTGTAATTGGACTATATTTATTCTATTTTATGGTGATAAATGCATACTTTAGGAAATTAGTGATTTATTGGAATAATTTGAGAATATATATCTAATTATATTTAATTCTCATTTTTAGCAGAAACGGAGTGCACGGTTGGATCCGGAACGAAAAAATACTCAAAATAGAGTATACACTTGTAGAAATCGGACACCGGAGGAGTTGTTTTGGGCATACACAAGAGAGGGAAAAATTGGAATTTAACGTGACACGTGGTGGCATCCCAATGGACCGACACCACGTCGCAGCTCCCACGCGTGAATCAGCGCCACGCGTACTCACGAGATCATCGCCTCGGCCATCCGCCGTCGATCCGCCTCGAGATGCGTGCGAGTCTTGTCTCCCAGATTTTCGCACGACTCTTGTGCGCGTTTTCCCGCCCAAACACTCGCCACGTGTCCTCGCTCTGGTTGGTCCAGCTCACGCCACGACAAAGCACCTCAACGAACCGAGCTTCGCCATGTGTCACGCTCTCTCACGCGCACGTCACAACAAGACTCTCCTCCAATCCATCGCGCCACATCGCACGTCGGCCACACCAGCTCGCCCAATCACGTGCTGACACGTCAGCAAAGCCCAGAAATCACCCAATCCAGTTCTGCCACGTGTCAAGGCCGAAAATACACTTCTCACATCTATAAATAGGGATTGAAGTATCCGGGATCCGGGAGCCAATTGTATCCAATTTCATTTTTAGTTTAGTTTTTTATTATGTCTAGTTAGTTAGTCCATCTAGGTTGACGGTGGATCAGTCAAGCCTACGACTTGGGAATCCTTTATCAGGTTTATTTATTTTTAATTATTATTGATTTTTTTCTATTATTTATTTTCTTTGGTATTATTTGAATAATTGAGGTTAAACACTAGTTTAAACTTTGATTTACATGCCAGTGAGTCGTAAGCACCCATGTTTGTGCAATAAGACCACACTAGTGGCAATTGACCATACCAATTGATTATAACCTTTTGGGACTGGTTAAATACCTTAGAGATCTAGGCTAAATCGGGAGCACTAGCGATCCGGTTGTCTAGGTGTAGTGCATTCACAAAGCCCAATGCAACCAATGCGTTAAACGGAGCACTAGCGATCAGGTTGCGTGTTTGGTTAGGAAAGTAGTCAATGGTCGTACCTTGGCTATCGAGATTAGGAAGTGCGAGGAACCGAGTACGTCACCGGTTCTATAGCTGCACTAAATCATAGACTAGTTCATACTTTTTATAAACCGACAATTAATAAATTCAATCCCAAGTTGTATGGCGAGACTGTGAAACTGAATACCTAGACTTCTATCCTCTCATTAGATTTCTTTATTTTTGCAATATTTATATTTCCTTATTTTTTGTATTTTTCTTACCTGAGAAAGAAACCAATCTCTGTGGGATCGACCCTTTACCGCTATCTACAAAATAGTTGGTTTAGGTTTAATATATTTATTTTATTGACGCGTTCGGCGCGCGTCATCCATCTTAGCGGAGGAAGAGGTGGAGGAGGAACTGCATATGTGGCATGAAGTTCAATATCTCCACGCTCATGATTGGAGCCGTCTATCTTTGTCGTCTCGAAAGGTTCTTGTGGCCTTGAAAGTGACTTTTCATATGCAAAAAGTGCTTCTTCCAATGTTTGGTATGATTTATAACTATTCCCACTGTATCCATTGACAGAGCGAGAACAAGCATCCCATGAGTCGAATACTCCAGTCTCTCTGCCCTTAAACACCACGTACCACTTCTTGCATGGAGCCATCACTATAAAATAAGAGAAACACATATATTGCAATTAGAATAACCTTCTAAAAAAAATTTCTAAGTAAGAGCATACAAAGTTCAAGAGTCATTTCCAATAATTCAACAAGCATTTTACCTTCTAAAAAAGTTCAACAACCAAACGTTTCAAAGTGTAATAGTTAAGAAAATAAAACATTGTAAATAAATAGTCTCATTCATTCCACATAGCGGTTGCAAGATGATCACGAAATGCAGTCCACACATTAGTTGAGCCAACATTCATAATTCTCTCCGGTTCACTATCACCATCGTCCTCTCCATCCTGTGCATCACTTTCGAAATGTTCATCTATCAAGTCATCAGGCATCTCTTCCATAAGGAAATTATGGAGCAATGTACAAGCCAACACGATAAGTGTAGTAACCTTCACTGAATAGTATGATGGACTTCTAATAATTGCCCATCTTTGTTTCAACAAGCCAAAACAACATTCAATGACGTTCCTTGCGCTGGCATGAAGCATGTTGAACATCTCTTCCGGCGTTCTTGGTTGACGACCGACACCCCTAAACTTGCTTAAATGGTATCGTTGTCCGAGGTAAGGTGAAAGGAAGCCTTCGCTATTTGAATAACCAGCATCAACCAGGTAGTATGTCTCACGGTTAACAACTAGGCCATTTGGACGGGACAAAGCATCACGCAATACACGACTATCAGCTGCAGAGCCCTCCCACCCTGATAGCACATAACTAAATCGCTTATCTATTGTACAAGCGCACATGACGTTCAAAGTGATATCACCCTTCCTATTTCTATATCTTCCTTTTTGAGATTGATCAATTTTAATAGGTATGTAGGTCCCGTCGATAGCTCCAACACAACCCTACACAACACAATTAAACAAAGTATGAAGAATTACATTCTAATCAATTATAATGTAAGCATAACTATAAGGAGTATTCTTATTATTACCTGAAACCATGTCCACTTCAAGTCTGTGGTATCCGCTCCAATTGGTTCAGGACGTTTGAAAAGTAGAACTTGCAAACGCAAAATAGCACGCAATACCCTGTTGAAGACTCTACTAATTGTTTCACCGGACCTACAAAATTCGAACTTTGCAACACGATTGCGTATGTTATGCCCCAAGATCCAAAGTGTAACGGCAACTTGCTCATCTACTAAAACACATCTGTACTCTTTCAACCCCCCTCTCTCAGCAATATGTTACATAACTTGACAAATGTAATTGTGTTCATGCGTGTCAAATTGTAGCAATCATTGGAATTGTCGTACACCATTTTATGAACTGCCTTACGATTCTTATCAATGTTTAGGTCATATGAACGATGTCTTTTAAATTGTTGCCTCGCACCCTCATAAATAATATGCCACATTACAAACATCACCGTTTGCAATAATTGATTATGACGTGCGAGCAATCTAATATTCCGCAACTTAACCCGGTCAAGCTGAAGGGCTATTTCGTCCATTGTAATAAATGCCTACGATATTTCAATTCATACAATTGCAAGTGACGATGTTCAATAACCAATATAGAATGAATATAGAAATCAATATAGAAAATAGATGGGAGAATAGAAATCAATATAGAAAATAGATGGCATTCTAGAAATCAATATAGAAATTGAAGTAATTAAGTAGGACAAATGACATTCTTCTTCGAAGTTTCTCTCCCCCTCCCTCGCATTGCATACTCATTGATATTTTAAGTTGAATCAACACCAACATAAATACCGAATTCAAAATCATGATTATATATATATAGACCATATATCAAAAATTTTGATGATGTAAAGAAACAAAATCAGCAGTGTTTAAAGTTGGTTAGAAATTGGGTTAAAAAAGTGTTGTAAACTAAGTTGTGGACGTTTAGTAAACGTGTTGTAAACTAAGTTGTAGTAAACGTGTTGTACTGGAATAATGTAGTAAATGTGTTGTAAACTAAGTTGCAGTAAACTAGAACTTAAGCAAGAAAGTAAAGAAAGAATCAGAGCTAATAATGGAAGACAAGTAGAGAAGAGAGCTAGAGAGAATGTAGAGATTTCATTCAATACTTGGTGTGTATTTTTTGCAAGTGAAGACGCCCTTTATATAGGCTTTTAATAATTATGAATACATGTACTAGAACATAACTTACAAGTAAACCATCTTGACAAAAAAAAACTTATAAGTAAACCAAAGTGTGTATGTTACTCCTACCAAAAAAATGTGTAAGTTACAAGCACATAGTACACAAAGTAGACAATACATTAACATACATGTACACAAAGTAAACCAAAGTACACCCTAATATTGATACATTTCAAAGGTTTTGATATAATTTCCTACCAAAAAAAAGGTTATGATATAATTGATACATTTTGTAAAGCTTAGGATATTTTTTATCATTAGAGATGAAGTTTGATTCACCAACCAAGAAATTGATTAGATTGTCAATTCAATTACAAGGAAAATAAACTTGATTTTTCATCTTAAACAAATTGATCAAATACAAGGCAAAGCAAGGACTGATTGGATATATGTAGACATTTACTTTCTCAATGATCAATGTATGTATTATTCTCATATTAGCAATATATATGTAATTAATTAAGCTCATGTTGATCCTCTATTTTCTTCGATAGAAATGTTGATCTTCTTCATTATTCATACAAATCATCAGATATAATTACTACTCCCTCTCTCCTAAAATATATACATACACTTTTTTTTTAAAAGACAGATGAAGATTTTTGTGATTCAACTACTCTTTATTTCTGTTGCCAAAATTTTTCTAATACTGTGAATCTGTGAATTCTCAAACAATTCAATGCGCTTTAGAATTAATAAGAGTATATTTCATATAACTCTTCAATGCATATATCCTATAATAGAAACACTTCTTTCAGGTATCTTGCTCCTCAATATGCAAAAAATGGCTTAGTCTATGTAAGAACAGATGTTTATGCATACGGGGTTGTTCTAATGCAACTAATAAGCAGGCGAAAATTATTTGAGTTACATAGGGAAGAGCAAGATCAAGCCCTTAAACAATGGGTATGCTAAGAAATGCGGCGTGCTATGTAACCCTTGGAACTGATTAAAAGAGTAAGCTAGCCTAGAAATTTTACATTCGATTCATTGGATCATGTTAAGATTCCTAGTTGGTTTTTCAAAAATTCAGCAAGAAGCATATACAGAAACAAAGATGGCACCTCATAACGTTTCCAAGCAGACTAATGAATGAGAGAGAGAAAGAAGGTTAGATAGGGCAAAGAGTGGAGACAAGGAGGGGAACATACCAGAAGGAGAGAGCAGATGATACCGCTAGAGAACGTGTTGGCGATGTGAAGATCGAAATCTCTGGCGTTGTGAGGGCGATTTGAAGATCAAAATCTCGGGCGTTGTAAGGGCGATTTGAAGACCGAAATCGACGGCGTTGTTAGGGCGATTTGAAGATCGAAATCGAGGGCGTTGTTAGGGCGATTTAAAGATCGAAATCTAGGGCGTTGTTAAGGCGATTTGAAGATCGAAATCTCGGGCGTTGTGAGGGCGATGTGAAGATCGGTGATCTTTCCTTCTTTCGCTGTGTGTTTCAGCTGCGAGATGAAGAAATGTAGGAGAAGAAGAATGTATGTAGGGTTTTATTCAAATCATGAGGGTATTTTCGTCATTTCACGTCAAAATTGGATGGGCTTATGTAATGACAGGGTCCCCCTGTCATTACATAAGCTAGTGTATAAGTGCTTAGGTAAGCATGTTGCTTACCTAACACTTCAACCAAACAATGGTCTTATCTCTAAGCCCAGGCTTAGATAAGTCAATACTCCAACCAAACAGGCAGTAAATAAGTCATGACAAGATAATATGAATTTGGTTGTAAATGCAACTGTAACATTGAAACAGGGCAACAGTCAAGGACTATTCTCTATAAGCATCTGAAACACATGACAACATACAAACATCACTACAACCATGTAATGACAAACAAAACTTCCAAAACCTAAGTCTGACTTTCAAAGACAAAGGGTTTTGCAATGGCTATCCCATCATACAAACGGAGCAATATAGGCGCTAGACCAACAACTATAATTGGAAAGATGAAATAAACCAACAGTATCATCGATCATTTCACAGTCAATTACATCCAACAATTTCTCCACTAAGACGCCTGCTTCAATAATACAACAATAAATTCATCCCCTAAAAATAACGCATAATCTAAGAGTGATTACAAGCTGAGCTAACAAATCTTAGACCCTGTGTGTCATTTAAATTTCGCATGACAATTGTTGAGAGGAACCCTTCATCTTGATAGTAAGATCAAAGCATCCAGATCCGTTTAGCATGATATCTTTTAGACGTCTAGGAGCTCAGATCACATCCATGATTCTGCTTTAACAGATCCTTATATTCCACGAGACTCGAAAAATGAAGCTTGTTTATGATGCCAATCGATAAATATGACAAGTCTGGTTCTTGAAGCAGCAAAATGATGGTTGGATTGAGTATAAGGACGGGTCAAGTAGCTAGGGAAAATGTCTAGTTTACATAAAAAATGCCTTCATCAGGGTCATCAACATCCAAATCCTTGTCCTCTTCGGATAGATCAGATTTTTTAGGCAGCATTTCACTGTCATCTTCTCCCTTCTCTTTCTCGTTCTTTAGCCGATCCAGTATTGCAATGACCTGCGAATTAACATGATCAGCAATTGGAGATAAAAATTTAAGACTGCATACATAATCAAGCCGCGCACATAAAATAACACGAATCTGAAGATGACTAAACATTGATGTAGATAGATGACCTCAATGAAAGTTTTGCAATTTAAATGAACTATATTATTGTTTCAATTTCAATATTGCTTTTGCAAGATTTGATGGTCTTGTTGGCCACAATTTATAGATGTTTGACTACGTTATATAACTTATATTTGCACCTCAGAAGATACCTTGCGTCATAATGCTACCAGAGTTACATATATATATATATATATATATATATATATATATATATATTTTTTTTTTTTTTTGAAAGCAATTTGTATTTAAGAAACCCGATATGTAACTCAAACGGATCCTAATATGCAATTTGTAGGCTTGTGATGCTGATATAGCACAAAAACACTTTTCCCAATAAACTAATAGTTTATTCATTTTGTATGAAGAAATGGAACTGATATGTCAGCCAAACTAAGCTTTCAGATCATCATTAATGGAAGTGAAGATGAACATTTACAAGGAACAACATAAAATGATCATAATGCAGGCAGTATTCATAAATTATAAATGATGAAACGTGCATTTGCATACACAATACAAAAAAAAGAAACTAATGCAAGCTTACCCGGCTTCCTCGCTCAAGAGACTCGTCTTCAATAAAGCGTATCTCAGGAGTAAGCCTCAATTTCATACGCTTCCCCAAGACATTACGAACATACTTAGCCTTCGACTTAAGTCCAGCAATTGCTACCTCTCTGCCTCTTTCATCACCAAAAACAGATACATACACTTTAACCACCTAAAAACACGTGAATCGGCCTAGTATAGTGAACATCACAAACTCAAATATTTTAATCATAACTAGCAGTCAAATCACAAATGAAACCAAAACAATGCATGCTTCGGTAACCATAAGAGCATCTCCAATGGGACCATGAATTGGGGCGAAAATGGATCCACTTAAGATACTATCCACATCCAACCCAAAAAATACTATACAATGGGACCATGGATTGCTAATGTCTAGCTGATGTGGCAAGGAATATAAATAGAGGGTGTCTACCACAATGTCTACTTCTAAACATTGTGCTAGACATCCTCTCCACTGCCACATCATTACTTTTAGTTAGAGAAATAAAGAAAAAAACATAATAGCCCTCAAAGAAAAAGGAAAAAGACAAAACAAATGGCATTATCCACATGAAGACAAAAAAAAAGTCACAATCTATGGTCTAAATCTATGTTACCATTGGAGATCATTTTGGAATTTGAATGTCTATCTAGTGCCACATAGAATAGACGTCCTCTCCACATCCATGACTTGGCACCAATCCATGCTCTAAATACACATTACCATTGGAGATGCTCTAACCAATGTACTACCACAACAACATAGCCTCAGTGTTGAAGATGTGTGGACCGAAAGTTAGTCCAACATCGATTAAATGAAACTTCAAAATGAAGTATATAAGTGATTATTAACTCCTCCCAACTAGTACCGAGGTCTTTTGAGATAAAACCCTACACCTAAATTTTAAGGTGGTTAAGTTGGGAATTGTATCGGTGCTAGCGGAGGAGATCCACAGGCTTGCGCACACGTATGCGGCGCGGTCGTGAGAATTTGACATGGTATCAAAGCCCATGGCTCGAATGGGACGATATCGGTACTAGCCTCTTTGGGCTCGTGCTCGTGTGTGCGGGCGATCCCAATATGAAATTTAACACTCAGTTCCAAACTAGTTGGGGTCGGCCACATGGATCAAACTCCTCCATTGTGCTCGATTTAGTGCAATTCATGGTGAGCTTTTCTAAACTAGTTATATTCGGTCTACCCCTACCTCGTTAAATTTATTCAATTTCTATTTAAGTAAAGTTTTCTAGTGGGGGCATTTGTAGGCTCTCTTTACACGTATCTAAACCACTGCAACCACCCTTCCTTAGTCTTTTTGTCAATTGGTTCTACGACAAATGATAGAGAGAACATAAAGAAAGTAAGAATGAACAATGAATTCTTGATTTCACCTATGATTCCTATTTACACTCACAACATTGTTCACTCAGTGACATAATAGGTGTGTCTTAAACAGCTCATCAGAAGATTCAGAACCTCTAACTGACTCCCCATCTAACTCTTCTGATTACATTAAACAGCTTACACACTAACCACACTGACTACAATGGTTAGACTAACCATGATATAAGAAACACCTATGGTTAGTAGGTAAATCTGTACTAGTACACAATCCATCACTACTAGTACATAATCTATCACCACCCTGAAACAGTAATTCAGTATTAGCATAAATTGAGCACCTTTTAACCCAATTATGAATGCGAGTCAAAATTCTGGAAGTAAAGTGATTTGAATTTAGGGCTTCTCTTCAAACACGGAAACAACACATAATCGGAGAGATTACCTGCAAATCAGCGGAGACTTCGACGTCGGAGATGGTGGTGAGGGAGGACAAGTAGCGG
This sequence comes from Stephania japonica, assembly GCA_039657345.1. Taxonomy (NCBI): domain Eukaryota; kingdom Viridiplantae; phylum Streptophyta; class Magnoliopsida; order Ranunculales; family Menispermaceae; genus Stephania; species Stephania japonica. The sequence continues at coordinate 5,471,140 of CM077559.1, read as the reverse complement.
TCGGCGCCGAGTGCAGCTTCGGGAAGGATTGCGTGCTGAAGGACGGTGTCGGTGAGGAGCATGTCCGAGAGCTCTCTCTGTATTTGCTTGGCCACCATTTTCACTCTCCTAGGGTTCGCCATGCACTTGATTGTGGAGCGAAAGACATGAGTGTGGTTTGTGATGGGTATCGTAGTCGCGGAAGATGGTGTTGTTCTGAGTGTTAGAGATGGGCAGTGATTGTTGTGCGATTGTGGAAGGTAGTGAGGTTGGATTAATGGCGGGCATTGCTGATGGAAAAGGAGAAGATGAGGAGACATTTCGATTGGATGTGAGGCCAAATTGCATCTAGCGAACTTGCTAACATAAAATCTCTTCTTTTTTTTTTTAAGTCGCTATGTGCACCGCAAGAACCTATAAGGGAACTAAGCAATTTATCAAAGTACCTCAAAACTCTTGTCAAATTATCTTTAGTTTGTCAACCAACGCACTTCACTACTCAAGATACATGTTAAAGTAAGTTCAGTTATGCCTTGTCAAGATCTGTATTACAGTGTCGATCTATACTAACCATCATCTACATAAGGGTAGTCAAACATCAAACTTGATGGGTGACTACTTGAACTATACAAATGATATCTGAGTCCTTGTGCTGAGACATATATGTATGTTTCGGTTGACATCAACTGACAAAACAATCTATATCTCGTCTTATGTGTTCGAGACAATAGATTCGATCATTTCCCTTCAAGACATGAAACATAGTATCTATTATGTAGTGTCATGCTATAGGCGACCCACCAATTATTCTTGGCATATTGGGCAGAGATGTGTCATTTTCTTTTAAAACCAACCTAAATATAGCCGGAATGCCCTGATACCGGGGTGCGCATAGCGCACTTTTTTTTTTTTTTTTTTTATAGGAAGGGCAATTTCGACGTTTCACCAGTATTAGGTTATACTCCTATTTGCCTGCCTTCCGAGTTTCGAGGGTTTTTCTATTGGATTTGGCGTACTGAGAATCGCGATAGGCGCGAAGATTCAACAGATTCGTCGACTAGGGTTTCAACCAATCGATCTCAGTCGAAGCAGTATCGATGGAGGGATTGAAGGTTTCGAATGCGAATTTGGTGGTTTATCTGCACCCATCAAAGAGCACCAGAGTTCGCGAGGCAGTCCTTCGTGAGCTCAGCGCATTACTCTTCAAGTACCTCCTCTCTCCCTCTCTCGCTTTACTCTTCGAAATCTAGGTTTTTTTTTATGCACAGTTGTTAGTTAAGTTAGGTCACATTGGCTAGATGTATTGGCAATTCAATCACTCATTGGTTTACTGACTTGGTTCAGAACTCGTCGCGCTTCGCAGGTACAACGAAAGGTTCGACGGCGTTGTTTTGGCTCATGAAGTGATTTCTCAAAGCAAAGCTGCCAAGATTCTTCCTGGAGTTCATCCTTATTTCGGCGTCAGACTTCAGGCAAAGTTGTTGCTTTTTTCGCCAAAACCCTACACACTTGTTGGTAATTTCCCAAAATCATTCACATCTTATTTTAAATGTTTCTTTTTTATGGTCTTTTTTTGTTTACTAGTTTCGGATACGTGCTTCGCTCACTGGATGCCAATTTTAACACTTTAATCGTTTATTTACTATTAAAAAAAACACTTTAATTACTTATGTAAGAGTAAGAAACATCACTGTAACTAATTTCTTATTTTTTAAAATTCTTCTTTATTGTCTCAAGTTGTTTTACGAATCCTCTTCCATTTTGAGCGCGAATTACCTGATGTCAATTGTGTAAAAAAATTACAATAATGACCAACATCCAGTAGCCAATGTTTATAGGAAAACATTGAGTCTTTAATCAAAAGCATCAAATGAAGATTATTTTGACAATGTCTCAAATCAAACAATTGAATTATAGTTCAAACTACTCACAACTCACAAGATGGATTTTTGGGACTATTTCATCCTCCACATTGACATAGTCAGATATGGAGAAAATACCATGCTGCTTGATGGAAGATTTAATACCTTCTTCACCATACAGATTAATAATATGAATAACGTCTCTTTGTGGTATTCTAACTCATTCCTCTCCAAACCAAAAAAGAAAAAAAAAAAGATAAACAGTCTTTCTTATGATGATGCATGTACTTGAGAGCCAAAAAAGAAATACAATCTAGCATATATTGAAAACTAAAAGAACTACCATGAAGCAATCAACCAATCAATATTTCTTTTTAAAATTTTATTTATTATTCCCATTGTGTTTTTTTTTTTTTTTTTGAAAAAAGAAAATCTAACAGTGCTAGTTTAGATCTCAACACACTTAAAAAATAAAAGGACCACATAATAGATACATTGGGAAACGATAGATTAACTCACAAAATTCAATATAATGACTCATTCTAATTCGTTGACATTGCAATTAATACATGCTATATACTGTACAATTCGTTGACATTGCAATTAATACATGCTATATACTGAACAATTGAAGAAATTAAGTGCATGTCTATCCCTTTCATGAAAACATAGCACTCCTGCAAATACCAAAAAAAATAAAATCTAATTAGTTGCAAAGAAACAAAAGAAGAAAAAAACAAATCTTTTTTTTTTTTTAGAAAAGAACTAAACAGATAGTTGATTATCAACAAAAATGAAAAGACATCAAATTATGTTTGTTATAAATTTTTTCATTAGCCTTTAAAACTATATTTAGTTATGAAAAGACACAGATCAGCTGAGAAAAGTGGTCATGGCTTTACATGTTAAGTGATACAGTTTCTCTCTCCTTTTCAAATGGTCAATCTGCTTCACTCTTTTCCTTTTCAACACTCACATTCAACAATAGTAGAGCTTATCTATGTCTAGTATAAAATATCATTTTTTTTTTATTTGGTTCAAAACTAAAGCTAACATGGCATGGCTGGTGGGAAACGACATGCCAATAGCTAGAAAAACTAAAGAGAAGAAATGGGCTGATTTCTAAGAAACAATTCAAAACCAATCAAATCAACTTCAACAAATAGAGACTTGAACTGGTGGATTGTGAAATAAAGAACAATAACTGCTTCTATACTAGTTTGTTTGTAGGTATTATCCCAATAGAAACCATGTGTTGAAGCCCATTGTGATAATTAGAACGAAGGAGCCATCTGCTTACTTGAGCAGTCAACAAATGATGTTTTGTAGTTAGCCAATCCATACTTACATTAATTTAATCACGCAAAAGATGAATAGAGCAATTCTTGGAAGATGTAAAAGACTACTAACAACGTCATTTCATACCTCAAATCATTCATTGGACTTATTAGTTGTAAACTGCCTATTAGATCCACTTAACACAAAGTATGGCCCACAGCCAATTGTACTGCAAAACTAATGAGAGGGGCTTAGTATGGGACTTTTAAGGCCTCTTAAAGAAAAAGAATAAATCCTCTTAAAACGTATGTGGCTTTTAAGATGCTAAATATCTTTAAGGATGGAAACGATTATGTTTTTTCCTTCATTATTTTTAAGGTACTGTGTTTAAGAGCACCCAATTAATAACTTGAGACAAGGGCAACAACCACAAACTTTAACTGCTTTAATTGAAGAGTATCAAAATGGTATGAGAAAAAATTCTAGAAAAGCTTTTCTAACCAGTTATGGTAAGTTCAACTCAACAATGTCCTCGCCAAATATAGAAGAGGAAAAATTTATGTATAACATCCATTGTTAATTATTGTTGTGTAATGCCTGTAACCTATTATGGAAGTGACAAAACATATAGCCTTATAGAGAATAAAGACTTTATTATCATTTGAATTATGTCTCTTGTTGAATGCAATTAGGGGCTCAAAGTGACAACATTAAAAGGAATCGCCTCTTCTACCATTACCAAATGTTCAGGCATAGGAGCTTCCTGATCTAATTAAATGACACAAAGCCTATTTGATAGATCATACTTCCTTTTGCTACTCAAAGCATACAACACCTAGGGTTATGTCATGAATGTTTCATGCCCACTTAAATCATTAATAATAACATTTAAATGTTAATACTTCCTTTGCACCTTTTTCTCCTCTGGATTAGTGCTACTTTTTTGCCATTTTCGATTAAAAGCTGTAGATCATCGTTCAGTTCTATTGAAAGTTTCCTACATTTATCGAGGAATCCACGTGATTATTGGTTTTTGCAATAGAAAGTATACATTCATTCACAGAGGTTAAAGGGATTCTGCAGAGAAGAAGCGATAAAAGAGAATCTGCAGAAAAGAGACAATAAAAGATCTAGCTAATAATCTAGCATAATAAGCATGTCAAAGACTGTCGATAACAACGATCGGAACACCATTACAAATAACTACTTAAAATGGAGGAAATACCAACAAAGAAAAATTATTTGGATAGATATGATAAAAAAGTAGAAGGTTGTTTCTCAAATAATCTATATACAAAATGGAGAGTAAATGCTATTTTTCCTCTTTAATTAAAAGTAAGTGTCCTTTTTCTATCTCCCTCTTCTATTATTTTTCCTCCATATTTCTTCTCTGGCTAGTTTCTTCTTCTTTTAACAATTTTTAACTTCGTCATTGCTATACTATGTGCAACTTTGAACTTTTATCATTTTTTAAATAAAAAATATTACAATTCAAAATTTTCAAAATCATAAACAAAATGACAATCATAATTTAATTTCTAAATCTACTATTTCTCCTGAAAAAGTGAATTTTGAATCTTCATAAAACTACTCTAGCTAGATTGTCAAAGTTTGTAAAATCTAAAAGCAATGTTACCTTTAATTTATTGGAGACGACTACTCTTATGCTGATTTCTTATTATAATTTGGTATGGAAAATCTCTGAAGAATTGCAGTTTTAACACATTAAAAAACTAAAAATTGACACCCAAAATGAACAAATCTCAAACACAAAAGAGAGAAAAGTACTCAAGCTAAAACCTTCAAAAAAACACAAGAGTTCTGATTTCACCAAAATAACAACACAACAACAATTAAAAACATTGGAAGAACATGAAGAACCACATCACATCACATTGTCAAATAACTACATAAGCGGTGAATAAAAAATAGTAAACTCAGGGCTCGAAAACCTATATATCATTAAAGGCGTCAAGTATTTCTTTTTATTTCTTTTATGAGAATTGGCTTACAACCTTTTACCAAATTGTGCACTTTTATTTCTCTAATCTTTTTTTTTTTTTTTTTCCGTCTTGTTTCAACTCTTTAGGAATTCTCAATGAAATTTTATTCTTGTCCTTTTAAGTTATAAGATCAAGAATTTAAGTCGTTTACGTGGTAATTAGCAAATAAGCTTTTCCTTGATTGGTTTCTTCTAAGATATTGAAGAAAGCCAGAGGTAAAAGCCACAAAGTAAATCCCTAATTTGTATACACTTTAAATTCCAGAATCAGTCACAAACAGAGATTGAAGTAGAAATAAATAAATCAAAAAAAGGAACCCAAGAGAAAAATCATCAATAATGTGAATCTCATACTCACCCATAGGGCAACCAACAAAATAGCACCTTATAAAAAAACTCCAATCAAGTTGAAGAAAGATGAGTCCCAATTCTTCAAAAAAAACTCCCAATCTAGTACTCAGAGCTCTGGCCAAAGCAAAATCAATATCTTTGAACACATATACAGAGAAAGAGAAAGCAAAGCAAGTTTTGGGTTCAGAAAGACAAATACCTTTATAACTTTGCATTTCAGATAGAAAGTTCAAACAATTGAAGCAGATTTTGGTTTAGAAATGGACAAATTAAGTTGAAAACGAAATTAGTAAAACTGAGATAACCAAAAAGCTGGTGGAAAGAAGTTTCAAGAACCAAGGGTGAAGAGAAATATGACCGAAAATGAAAGTCTACCTGGAAGAATGTCTGGTATGTTGGCAGAGAGTGAAGGAGAAAGGCCAGAAGAAGAGTTAGGATTAAAAGAAGGGGATTGTGATTGCTTTTGTTGTGAGCAAGAAAGTTAGGTCGGCAGTGGAGTCTACAGTAGTAGGGGTGATCGCATTGGTGAGGAACGCATGAGAGAGAAAGGAAGGAGTCATAGAGATGAAAAAGTGTGGAAGAGATAGAGTCAGAGATGGGAGTAATAAATGACGTTCGATTCTCGCAAACATATTTTTAGGATACTCATGTTGACGTGGAATTTGTTTTATTTTAATAATTAAGAAATCACATATTTTAGTGCGTTGAAGCCAAACCTCTTAAAGACACTTTTTTAGGGGTTATTGATCTTTTGGCATTTTTTGTGTTTAAGTGATCATTCATGGCATATTGTCTTTAGGCGAACCTCTTTTGATAATTTCATTGCAAAAGTTTTTCCTGGACAATCAATTTGACCAATTCTTTATGTTCCTTTAGAGGGAAAGGTAGTGAAGCTTGGGAAAGAATCAATACATGTTATTGTACTTGGGTTTTCGGCGGCTGCCATCACAGAAGAAGACATACGCAAGGAATTCAGATATACAAGTGTATGGATTAACTTCACTTTTTATTGTTTAATTTGTTAGGTCCTGTTCGGTGTAGAACATTTAGTGTCATTTTTTGGCTGATTTAGACTTTTATGTTATACTTGAATATGACCATAGAAATTAGAATTCCCCGTTGTCTTTTAAGATAAATTAACTACTAGCTGAAATTTTGGAAATTGTTTGACATTCTTCTTTTTCTTTTCTTGTTCTAGAAACATGGGGAAGAGGTCTATGCCAGTTCTTCTCACAAGCGACATGTGATTAATGTTGGGTCCATGATACGCTTCTCAGTGAAGAGGTAAAACTTTTGTGTTCTTCAAATCGCAACGTTGATTGTGATATGCTGATATGCACTAAATGTATAGTATTGTTAACAGCTGTTAGTTTGTCATTTCCTGAATATGACTTATTGTTCAGGCTCTTAAGATTTGATAATTTGATATATTTGTTTGGTTAGATTTGACGAGGAAGCTCTACACATATCTGGTTCCTTGCTTCCCGCTAATACTGGATGCATTAAATGGTTGGAGAAGCACAATGAAGATGATTCTCAATTAGAAAGGTTTGAAATACATTTCTTTCCTCGTAGCATTACAACTATATATTGTTTTCCCTGCTTACGTAGATATAAGGCTGTACCGGCATTGCGTGAGAGTTCAGGTACCAGCCTTATTTCAATATCAAGTGGAAGAAATTTATGTTATTTTTTATCGTGCTTCTACTGATAATGAAAAAAAAAATATAGGTCAACGAAGAAGAGAAGGCGTGAAACAGACAAGCATGAACAGGAGCATATTGATGAGGGAGCACATCAAAACACACCAAGCCTTCCAAAAAAGTCGAAAAGACTCTGTACTGATTGAGGTCTTGTAAGATTATCCATTGATGATTCTTTGTGTTGTTGGAAGCAGGTGAAGTTTTCTCTGTTGGTTCAGCCTTGTAAAGCCTTGTGGAATACATCTATTTTTTTGGAAGCCTGATTTATAGAATACATGTTCTCCTCGGGTCACTATGTCCAAACGTTGTCATTTGTTTTTTTTTTTTTTTTTTTTTTTTTTTTGGGGGGGGGGGGGGGGGGGGGGGACAAGTTCGTCACTGTATTGGGAACTAGAAATGGTTCTGCTTTGGAGAAACAAAGTGTTAAGGCTTCTGCTAAAGGGAAAATTAATGCTAAGAGGTTTGTTTGTCAAGCTAGTTTGCTAGTTATGCCATTTGACAGAAGTGGAAAAGAATTGAGCTGGGATGTCAAATAAGGATTTTGTCATCGACCGCTTTCTTTAGACTATGTGGATGCCAATAGTAGGCTTCTATGTAATATACTTATATAGTTAGCATTCTAGGGTTTAGGTTTTGTTTTTTAGTTATAGCATTTGAGATGTGATGGTATATGGTTGTTTTATGATAAGACTTGGTAGAATGTGATTGTTTGAGTGGTATTACAGATTTTGGACTAAAGTCACATATGAATTAGGATTTTGGGTCTTTAAGTTTAAGCGACCCTTAGGCTTTAGTTGTGCATCCATCGTGTCTTGTGCATCACTTTGGGGTGAGGTTAGATGCAATATTCTTAATATTGTAGAAAAGGTTGTTAAGATGTGATTGTGGTCTAAGGCATTTGTTCTAACAAACTTCATGTTGGCTGACCTGCACATGTTTGGCTTGTGGATCTATGCTAGTACCGAGTGCTGCCCAACTTGATCCAATTGGGACATACAAATATGGTGTTTCATTTCGAAAGGCCTTGGTTTAGTTTGGGAGAAATTCAAACGTACATGCTAGGTTACGCAGTTATCCTTGTCCAAAGTGGGGCTATTTTTCAGTCTACACATCAGCTTCAAAAGAATATGCGGGTGGTTTCTAGCATAGCTTATTATCCATTGCCATAATATAACACAAGAAGGAAGAATGGATTTGGTTTTATACCGTGGGAAAATAAGCATTAGTAAGTTTGTTTAGGTAATTGTCTAGTCCTCAAAAATAGCAAGTTAACATTCAAGCATCTGGTGGAAGTTGTATGCTTCAAAGAGATTTGGTGTATATCAGGATCAAGTGAGGCTCTGTTAATTTTTTTTTGCTTCAGATTGCTCCATGCTCCTTTCTCTTTCTAACATGATGTATGGTTTTGATCTGTGTTGGGATAATTGCTGGTCTTCTTGCTGTGTAAATATTTACTTTTTCCTCTGTATGTATAATTAATACTTTAGCTTGATTTTTCAAATGACTTTGAATTGTTTTGATGCCATTACAAAAAACTAGCTGCCTTTTGACTAAGTATGCATTCAGTGGTCCATTTGAACTGATGATGCGTAATTGCTATGCTTCAATGATCATTTTTTCCTTCTATGCTTCAACTGCTTGTGTTTATTTCTCAAAATTCATGATTCTGCATTTTGTATACCATTTAAACTTTATCTGGAGTTTTAACATAGTGACTAGTAACATTGTCAAATTTTCGTCTTGGATGTGTAGCCAGTCTATAAGTTCTTATCAAAGATGTAATCTTTGCGTCTGGATTTGGTGATTCACACTCTATATTCAGTCTCATCTGGGTGGTCACATAGGGGGCCTGAATAGATGAGACGGCCAGGATATCCGTAGGAATAAAGGGCTTAGTGAGTTGGAGAGTAGTTGAAACATCTTCTTTTGCTATGTATTCAATAAAATGGTACACTATCATAATAGCTTGGCGGGTCCTCGCTTAAATATCTGTTGAGTTAGAATTCAAAACCACAATATTCTTTCATCCACCAAACTTATTGTACGCAATAGTTGAATGAGGCCATGATCGTAAGAAATGATGCATGTGTAAAATAGTTGATTCATTGGCCAAATTTGGTCAACATTGTTAAAATAGTGTGCTTAAACCTCTCTTCTTTTATTAGTTCCATATGTTAAGTAAGATATCAGATTTCCACATCAATCATTTTCGACAGATTTGGGGGACTAAATTAGGTGGTTCTCTTTGGTCATGCCAATGATTAGAATGCAATTTATTTCATATGCGATGTTTGTTGAATTATCGCCCTAATGCAATATTCTCTGACATCATAGTTTGCATTGACAGGCACATTTCTCCCCCAGTATTCATCAAAGTGACTAGTGATGAAGGCCTTAGCGAGGCGGTTGAAGAGGCGGATTTACTAAATGGCAGAGATGGCCAAATGTGTTGCAGTTCAATAGGAAAAATTAACACAGCAACAAAAACAAAATTGGCAGTAAGAGATGTGGGTTTCATGTGCATCTATATATCTGCTTTGGTAGGAGCCATAGTTAGCAATGCTCAACCATTCCATTGTATTGTATTTAAGCCGTTACATTGCATTGTATGAGTTGGTCTGAATAGTCTCTATTGCGGTCTTTTTCAAGCTGATTCTGGAGGTTGGGTGGGTCTTTGCTAGGTGCGTATGAAGAACGTACACTGCTACATTTAATGAGAATCTTTGTTTGGTTTACCTTCCACATTGGGGGACTTATTTTTCTTTACTTTTAGTACTTTATAAACATGGTTTTGCAGAATCTCGCCATCTTGGTATATTTATTTTTGTGGTGGTTGGCCGTGCTTTTACTGCCATGCTTCATCTATCTTTTACTTGCCCTTTTTTTGATGAAAAACAGATTTTCAGTTCTCTGCAGATGAATCCTTACACTTGATGATAGAGTAGCAAGATTTTAACCACATTGGGCACCAATCTCATCAGAAGCCGTTCATTTGGCCTCGCGATGCGCAATGCCTAATGTGGGTTAAAATCTGGATAATTCTAGCGGGCCTCCTGTCCGAGACTTCTCTGGTCCAGAAAGTTTGGGTGAGTTGACATGGTGATCACAGAATATATACGTAATCTTTGTTGTAGAGGGTGCCCATGTGACATACATTTACTTTGGTAGCTCAAAGAGGGCAGGCACGCTGTTGGATCAGTGTGAGCAATGCATTACCAATCTTATGACTCGTATATGGGACTCTGAAAAGCTGGAAAGTTGGCTTTAATTGGTGCGAGAAAAGCTGGAAAGTACTGTGATGAGTGCTTTCAGTCACTCTTTTTGGGTCTGTCCATGGTGGAAGTCTGTGTGTGTAGTGAATACAATGGAAAAGAAAATGTCCTCTGTGCGGGTGGTGTTTGACTGTCGTACTAGAATAAGATATGATGCAATTTCCATCACATAAAAAAGCTACAAGACTAAACTCATCACTATGTGCTTTAACATGAATGAAATATCATTTAGAAGAACTTCGTTAATTACCATATATATATTGATTGGTGTTAGATGGATTGACCTTGAGAATCCAATTTTAATGGCTATGGTTGTCTCATTTTAGCTTTTGGAGTCTAATGAGACTTTGGTTTTGAACTAACTGTGCTGTTTGACTCTTGTCAATATTAATGGATATGGCTATGGTTGTCAATCTTAATGACTCTTGAATTAATTGGGTTTTGAATCCAATTTTAATGGCTATGGTTGTCTCATTTAAGTTCTCGTCATTCTTTTTTTTTTTTTTTGAAATCAAGATCTCGTCAATCTTATGCCATGTTTAATTGGGAGAAGTTTACTTTAAGGAAAGTGGTAATTAAAGTGGGGAAATGGATAGGAAGAAGTGCACTTCTAAGAAGTTGTACCATTTCTCCTTTTTGTTTAATTGACAATTTTGATTAATATTTTTTTTAAGGAAAATGTTCTGGTGACCGAGTTAAAGGCACATTTTTATGTAACTAGCTGACATGGATAGTAAGCTTCACCACTGTCAGGGAAACAACAGGACCTACTGGGTGCACAACAAGGTGCCCCTAACTAGGTAACTTTAGCATTTTCCATTTTAAAGTGGAGGTATTGACTTTTTCTGTAAGAGCATCTCCAACCCCAATGGCATTGGGTTGGGTGGTTGGCGCAGGTTTGAGGTCCAATCTTGCCAAACATAGCGCGAATATAGTGTGAAACAATGTCGCACCATATATGCTGCAAGAAAATATTTTTTTTCTATATGATTTTGTTGGAGGCGAACCCACTTAAACCACTTTAATATAAAAATATTAATAAATAAAATAAATAGAGAATAATTGGGTGAGTGCCATCAGACGCAGCATAAAAATAAAAATTGGTGTTGAAGGTTGGAGATGAAAATAGTATTTTTGATATTTCTTACACTAAATTGATACAATGTATAGGAGATGCCCAAAGGGAAAAATGCACTTCAACATGTCTAGAGGTAACAACTTCCCCTGAAATAAAATTTTGATGAAAAAAGCGTGTTGGGTGGTTCAAATATCTCAATGAACCTGAATTAATAAGACGTGTTGAATATTCTCTAATGATATATAAAGTTAGGGGGATCAGAAAATATGTTCAAAATGGCACTAGTAGAGAACATGCTACTAAGCTGAGAGCTTGGGGAATAGAAGAAATTAGTGTATTATGCATGTATATAAGAGTCTAACTGTGTAAGCTACTCGTGATGGTGCTTCACTTTTGGGCAGGTGTGTTGAATTAGGCTCCGTTTTTAAACGTTCAAGTAGGAAGTCTTGTGACCCTGGACACTAAGCAATTTGGGTCACAGGCTTGTCTAGTTATGCTGAGGGGAATGAACTCAATTTTCTCACAATAGACATGTGGGGGCTCATCAACTAACTTAATTTTCTCTTCACAATCATTAATTCAATTTGGGGCCCCTGTTCATCCAAAAAATTCAATTTGGGAACCCTGGCCGACCTGCCCTCTTGTTAATTAGTGTAACATGTAATATGGGGCCAATGGGTTTCTCATGTTACAAAAATGTTAGGTTATAAAACAAAATATTTTAATGAAGCTACTATAAAGCAGCGATTATACTTAACAACTTGAGAAAGAAAACACTAATACAAGTGATGTCACGTAATTATAAAGTTCCAGACAAGGTTATGTAGATCATACAATTTGAACTAAAGCACCAGACTAAAAGTTTGTTAGTATGTACTATAGTTAGGCTGCAGTTAATAGAGAAGTATGTTAAGTTTTTTTTTTTTTTTTTTTTTTTTTTTTTTTTTTTTTTTTTTTTTTTTTATAAGAAAGAAACAATTGACTCCAACAAGACTTGAATCCATAACCTTATGCTCTCAAACACTGTACTAAACCATTAAACCACCTAATTGATTGAGAGAAGTATGTTAAGTGGGCAGACCATTTTTTCTCTGTAACACATGCAAAAAAAAAGTTGGATTACTTGTGTTTTATGAAGTAGTTTGTCCTGGTTTTATTTTATTTTATTTTATTTAGTGCCTGTTATTTATAATAAAGAAATCATATCTTGCCTTCAGTGGAGTTCGAACTCTTAACAACTTACTCAATTATCCAATACTGTATTAGTGAGCCGTCCACTTATTTCGTTAATTTATGGGGTTATGTATAGATGATTTTAATTGGAATGTTATTGGGCATCACAATGGCAGGTAAGCCTTGAAGAGTTCAATAGAGCCACAGAGGGCGTTTTGGCAGTTAGTTTAAGAGATTTGAGGAGAAGATTTTGAGCATCAATGCACATGGACCTTTTGTCACTTTCAAATTCACCCACTTAAGACTTCATTTTTTAAGGTAGAATTAGATAATAAACTAAATTAATAGCAATAAAATAATAAGTAATGGAATAACAGATGTGACAGTATTAATTTATTGCATCTAGAACAATGAAGTTCATAAGTCCCTCCTCCTTAATTTCATTACCATCAAAAAAGCACACCAGGAATCATTTATAGATAGTATCACTTACAGTCCCTCAATATAATTTTAAAATTTTGTACCAAAAAACATATAATTTTCAAATCATAAAAACCATTTAACTAACTTAAAAACGTCGCATAACTAAATTAGCTAAAGCCGTGATCACTAAGTTAATCCATTTCACGAAACATTACAAAGTGTGAGGTTGGTTATCAACATATGATTCATATATCAATCTTATCCTTTTTTTAAGAGAAAATTAGTATAAAAATAACTTTTAGAAATATAAAAAAAATTAACTTAAACCCAAAAATATAAAGAAACTTGGTTGTGATGCCTCTGAAGTTGCTTTGGCCTGCACTTGTTTTTTTAGGAATAGAGACGGACAAGTATAAATGTGGTCAACTATAACGCGTAACGAGGCTGTACTTCTCGTCAAGAAAACGAAAAAACAAAACGAAAAAACAAAACTAGGCAGTACTTACATCTGTAAATATGTCCAAAAGCGAAGGGCATTTTGGTACTGAAACCTCTATAAATACAACACTCCACTCACTCTCTCTCCCCGACTCTTACCAACCACGCTTCCGTTGTTTGTCGCAATCAGACGAAATCCAAAACACTATTTTCAATTTTCAATTTTCATCGAAAGCTCTTCACCGGAAACAATGGCGGTCGCCGGAGTCAGAAAATGCAGCAAGATCTGCCACGTAGTCACTCTGCGGCAGATGCTCCGCCGGTGGCGCCACAAGGCGGCGACGTCAGCCGCACGTCACTCCGGGCAGATCCCCTCCGACGTCCCTGCCGGACACGTGGCCGTGGCCGTGGGGTCGTGCCGCACGAGGTTTGTCGTGCGAGCTACCTACCTCAACCACCCAGTGTTCAAGAAGCTTCTTCTACAAGCCGAGGAGGTCTACGGCTTCGCCAACGACGGCCCCCTCGCCATCCCGTGCGACGAGTCAGCGTTCGAAGAGATCTTACGACTCGTCTCCCGATCGGTCGGCTCGTGCAGGTTCGCGAATCTCGAGGAGGATCTGAGGAGCGGATCGTGGGTGGAGTCTCGGCCGATGCTTCGGAGGGTGTCGGAAAGCCCTATCAGCTGGTGAGCGACTACTGAGTGTTGGATGCTGAGTTGACTCGACCGAGTCGGTGAGGGGTTTGGGTTTCGGAGTGTGTGGCGATGGCGACTACTTTTAGCGAGTCGTCCCCCGTTCGAAACGGACCGTTGGTGCTAACTTCCAATACTTTGAGCGGTTACTTGTGTTTTTGCTTTAGACAAAAAGGGCGGGCGGCTTAATGTCATTCATTATTATTGTCTGTATACTATTGGTGGAGATTCAATCAAATTCATTTTTCTTCTTCATGAAATCAAAATGAAAAATATTAATGGAAATAGTTTAATCCATGTGAATCTTTGTGTAGTATTTGAGCTCCTTTTTCTAGTTTTTCTGTTATTGAAAGAAGGCTATAGGAGATGTGAAGCACCACAAGGTACTTAAGTTAAAGGACAATGTTGGTGAAGATTCAGCAGGCCAAACAACATACGAATGTAATTTTGGGTGTCAATTCAAATATTGGATTGATGACTTGTATTTGTATCCAATGCAGTTTTTTCTTTTTTTTTTTTTAGGTTAAAGGAAGTGGATTTGCTCATGTTTACTAGTACCAATAGATATGATTTTATACTTTTGGCCTCCTCACTTTTAATATTTTGTCTATGTAACGCGATGCGTTACCAATATGTTTTCCAACATTAGCAAAGTCCATCTGACCTCACCACCGTAGTAGGAGCATGCATTTTTATTGCACTACAAACGTGGTTATAGTATCCATTGCAAATTTAATTGTCTCAGTATTAAGTGCATCAAGTGCCTCCAACTTTGGGCATGATAAGGTTTCAGTGCGCTGAATCAACTCAATTAATTTGGAATTTGGGATTGAGAGTTCCTTGTTGTTGCTAATCTTTAATTTGGCGTAAGATTATAAAGGAGAATGTTAATGTGACTCACTACAGACACTCTTACAAGTACACACTATGATTTATTTTTATCCATTTTGTAGTTCGTAGTAGATAACTTTAACATTATCTTTAACCAAAAAATTGTAAAAGAAGTAAAAATAAAAAAATGAAAAATGAAGGTGCGTGATCATAGTGAGTGTCTATATTTTAAACCGCACATCCTCAATTACATGAAATTTGTGTTTTTGAATTGAAGGCAACTCATAAGCTGCAATGTGTGTATTCAAAGGGCACCCACAGGGCCACAGCTATGTGCCACAATCAGAGTCATTGCTTATGAGAGGTGCAACTAAATTGCAAAACAAACGTCCTACCTGTATGCTTGTTTACATGCAGAGATGTGAAAACAGAGGACTTGGAAGTTAAATTAAACAGTAGGTGAGGGGTCACTTCCTATCATGACCCCCCAAATTCCGTAGTGACCTTATTTGGGAGAGAAATGAACAAAAATGGAGTTGGATAAGTTGAGATTCTCACGAGGTTAGTTAGTCAGGCTACTTTTCGTTGCTCCCACGTGCTTCTCTCTAACTATGTCACCACATTCAATCGCAACACTGATTATAAATATTTGTGTCCCAAAAAGCTTTCTACTTGTAACAATGCATTGTCACTAAGGCATTCCCTTTTAGTTTACCTCTAATGTCAGTGCTTAAAATGTCCTGTATTTGAATAAAAAGGATGATCCTTGTCAACATTAGGAATATGTCTAAGAAATCCAGCTCTAGTGTATTCAAATGACAGAAAATTGAATGAGGATAGATTTAAGACAATTTGAGATGCCTTAATTAAAAAGAATTTAAATCTTTGGTCTATGTAATTGGCTCCAGTTAATTTGAGATTGGGATTTGTTGTTGTTCCAAAGAGAAGTTAAGTATTTTTATTTGGGCCGTTTTGTTGAATTGCTTCAATGATTGGATTGTATGAAATTTTCAAGGGAACTTTATGGATAGATCTTGATTTACAACACAAATGCTAACCTAATCTAGCATATTGGGGATCTACTAATAATGCATGATCATCTATAGGTACAAGCCGCACAACCTACTACTAATAATGAGTTGATCATTGGACATACATTTTTAACAATGAAATTATACAATTTTTTTTTAAGGCATGAAATGATACAATTATATATACGCATCGATCACATCATCTGCTTAATTAATTTAAGCAATCTAAATGGTTCAAGGCTCCTTCAATAATCATAGAAAAGACAAACCAAACCTGATATTTGAAATTAAATCTATCTCGCGATTAAAAGAAATGATATGTACCCCTGCTCACCACTAAATAAAAACATTTTAATGAGGAGAGTATATGTAATAAAATCAATCCATAAGATTAATGTTCTAGATCAGAATACATATCAATTCAATCTATTCTACAAGTTCAAATTTAAGACCTTTGATTAAAGGATATTAAGTCTAAATTACTTAATCTAATCACTACTGTACTACATATTGATTTAGCTTAATGCAAATTCACTTTGAAATATAATTAACCAAATTGAGTCCAGTAACTTTTTCATTGCGCTTGATTTAGCGCAACACTTTGCGGCAAATGTGGGTAAGGAAATGACACCTGATCTTTAATTTCCTAAACAATAATTAAACAAAGTATTCTTTAAGAAGTTAAGATGATTGAACAAAATCAGTGATCTTCCCTGGCCATTACGATCAAAAACTTCAATCCAGATCATACGCGTGGTGTACGGTACAGGTCCACCGAGCCCCTTTTGAGTTGGATTGTTGTTCAAACGTCTTCGTTCCTGTACCTAAATGTGTATCCATGTATTAGCTAGCTAGTTATAGTACTTGTTCGTCGTCATGGCCTCTTTTCTTATTATCCCACAGATAGATTGCAACCATAGCTTGTTCACATTTGTTTAAAGTCAACAATTGGGCCAAATAATTAAAATTTTCCGGGCCATTCTAATCATATAACAATATTAATTAGTTCTAATATTAATGTTGTTATAATCATATAACAATATTAATTAGTTCTAATATTAATGTTGTTATAATTTATAAATCTAATCCAAACAGCTAGACTAGCTAGACAAGTGTCAAAAGAGGAGCTTAAGAGCACATCCAAAGTTTCAAACTAGCTCTTAAGCATGGTTTTTAATGGATTTGGTGGTGGTGGAGTTCAACTCAACACACCAATCAATCATTTTAGTCAGATTCGATCGAGAAGTACTTAATTCTTTTTGCTCTCTGTACTCATGATTGGTTCCCCATTTTATATTCCCAAATTGGGCCACTTAAATCAACTAGAGTAGTATTTTTTATGAAGTTTGATCGATATTTGATGGAGTGAATTAAAAAGAGATACTAGCTAGCGAGGATAAGAATATTTCAAGTTTGTACAAAAACGAATGTGGAATCATTGGGAGGTGTGGAGTCACTTTCTATTACACCCCATATGCTTATGGCTGAAATGAAGCTCAAGTTAAAATAAGATTTGAATTTTTATATCCCCTAAAGAAATCAACGTACGCTTTATTTGGTTCAGTACCCCCATGTGCGTCTCTTTTGAATAATCAGATAAAAATAGTGAAGAATGCGTCAAAATTTCCATGTAATCCGGGCAGGCAACAAGAAGCTTTCATCTCATGATTCTCATCGCATTGCATTAGCATCTCACAATTGATCTACCATAATATCAATCACTGATTGTTATTAGGAGCTAGGTATATTTCAGTCATCGATCTTGTTGGGGTTTTACTCAACCCC
The DNA here is from genome assembly GCA_039657345.1 of Stephania japonica. NCBI lineage: Eukaryota > Viridiplantae > Streptophyta > Magnoliopsida > Ranunculales > Menispermaceae > Stephania > Stephania japonica. Next base: position 5,453,243 of record CM077559.1, on the reverse strand, counting down.
TTCTAATAATGAAACAGATGAATAATAAATTCCGCCAAACCACGATCAATGCATAAAGTAAACACACCACAAGACACAAAAGATTTAACGTGGAAAACCCTCTAAATCAGAGGTAAAAACCACGGGCCAAACTCCGAACAATCCACTATGTCAACAAAGAGTACAAGATATCTCAATTTAATGAGATTCACCAACAATAGAGTAATACATAAATACCTCTTCCAAGAACTTAGATGATCACACTAAGAACAAAGAATACTACCCCAATTGTATCAAACCCTTGCACCTCTTTTCCTGAACACCAAGAAATCACCAAAGCCTTCACCGCGAGTCTTTGGATTCAAGATCTTGTTGTTCTTCAATGTAGAGAGAAAACCTTAGAGAGATAATGCACATACACCCCTATGCGCGCACCAAGCCGAACTCCTTGTCGACTTCTCTAAAATACCTCTTATTTTTTCGGTCTCCTAGTCGCACAACAATATCGACTCATATATATTTCTTTACTACCTATTTTCTCTCTGTCATATTCCTATTCAAACTCCAATTTGTTGCTTTATGGGTTGGACTTTTCTATTTTTGTGTGGGGCCCACATAAAAACCAACAATCTCTCCCTCCAACACATGGGGAGATCTCAATTATATTTGTTGCTCAATAACAACTCAGCCCCACCAACTTGGTGTAGGACTGATGCTTCTCACGAGTCACCACCTTCGTCAACATATCAGCTGGATTCTTATCAGTGTGAATCTTCTTCAAAATCATCTCATGATCATTCACAACTTCTCGAATCCAATGGTATCGGATACCCATCTTCTTGCTTCAACCACAACTCTTGAAGGAATCTCTTCAACCAAAGCATTTCTTTGCTTGCTTCAGTTATAGCAATATATTCTGCCTCTGTCGTGGACAAAGCAACACACTTTTGCAATTTTGACTGCCAAGATACAGCTCCCCCTGCAAAAGTGAACACGTACCCTGAAGTAGATTTTCTGCCATCAAGGTCACCTGCCATATCTGAATCTGTATATAGGGTTCGAGCCCCCAAAACAAAAAGACATCTTCGAAGTACCTCTCAAATATCTCAAAATCCATTTCACTGCTTCCCAATGAACTTTTCCAGGATTTGAGAGAAATTTGCTGACCACACCAACTGCGTGAGCAATATCTAGTCGGGTGCAAACCATCGCATACATCAAACTCCAAACTGCAGAGGAGTAAGGAATATCTCGACATCTCCGCTATATCTATAGAAGTAGAGGGACATGATTTCTTGCTAAGTGTGAAGTGATTAGCAAGAGGTGTGCTAACTGGCTTAGCCTTGTTCATATTGAATCTGTTCAAGACCTGCTCAACATACTTTTCCTGTGACACCTATAACTTTTTGGATCTCTTGTCACGAATAATCTGCATGCCAAGAATCTGCTTTTCTTAGGCCCTGGTCTTTCATATCAAAAGAACTAGATAATTCTTTCTTCAAGTTTCCAATCAAGGAAACATCATGCCCCACTATCAACATATCATCAACATAAAGCAACAAGATCACAAGCTTCCCATCTGAAAATTTCTTGAAGTAGACACAATGATCTGCATCTGTTCTAGTGTACTCTTGACCAATCATGAAAGAGTCAAATTTCTTATACCACTGCCTTGGAGCTTGTTTCAGTCCATACAAGCTCTTCTTCAACTTGCAAACTAAATGTGTTTTTCCTGTTACTTCAAATCCTTCAGGTTGATCCATATAAATCTCTTCCTCCAAATCACCATGGAGGAATGCAATCTTCACATCTAACTGCTCAAGCTCAAGATCCAAGCTAGCAGTCAGACCCAAAATCACTCGAATAGAACTCATCTTCACAACAGGGGAAAAAATCTCATCAAAGTCAATTCCTTTCTTCTGATTGAACCCCTTCACTACCAAACGAGCTTTATGTTTTACTAGCTTATCTCCATCCATCTTCAACTTGTACACCCATTTATTCTTCAAAGGTTTTCTACCTTTGGGAAGTTCCACCAGCTCATAAGTATTGTTCTTCTTCAAAGAACTCATCTCCTCCTGCATTGCTTTCATCCATTTAGCTTTGTCTTTGTGAATCTAAACTCCCTGGAAGCTCTCTGGCTCCCCCTCTTCTGTAATTATAACATAATTCGAACTGGGGTACCTAGTAGAAGGAAGCAACCCTCTCTCAGATCTTCTAAGTGAAGGTTCAACTAAAGCTGCTGGTGGAGGAGTTTGCTCCCCCTGCTCATCATCATCAACTGGTTCTGGCACATCAACCCCATATTCTTCAAATGAGTCTCCCTCATGTGTGGCATCAGTAATGGAAGGAGACTCCAATCCAGAAACATCATCATCATCAACTATGATTTTCTTTGATGTCTTCAAATCTGCTATGGTCTCATATTCATGAAAGACCACATCCCCGGACTCGACAATCTTTTTCTTCTCTCGGATCCCATAACCTATAACCAAACTCTGCATCTCCAAATCCCAAGAGGATATACAGAACAGTTATATCGTCAAGTTTCTGTCTCTGCTCCATAGGCACATGCATAAATGCCTTGCATCCAAACACCTTCAAGTGATAGTAAGTAACATCTTTACCAGAACAAACTCTCTCTGGAACATCAAACTCCAATGGTGCTGAAGGAGAGCGATTCATCAAGTAGCAAGTAATACTGAGAGCCTCACCCCAAAACGACTTGGACAACTTAGCCATTTTTAATATACATCTGACTTTATCAAGGATGAATCTGTTTGTTCTTTCAGCAACACCATTATGTTGAGGAGTACCCGGAACAGTCTTGTCATGTCTGATTCTATGTTATGAGCAATAATTCTCGAATTCCTTTGAAGTGTATTCTCCCCCGTTATTACTACGAAGACACTTCAAAGATACGCTTTTTTCTCGTTCCACCATCATATGAAACTTCTTGAGGTACTCAAGAACCTGACATTTTATTCTCAACACAAACACCCAAACCTTCCGTGAAGCATCATCAATAAAAGTGACAAAGTATCTGCCACCTCCCATAGTTTCCACATCAAAGGGACCACAAACATCAGAGTATACTAACTCAAGTAAATTTCTTTTTCTTTCAGATGATGAAGAAAAAGAAACTCTATGTTGCTTACCGAATAAACAATCATCACAAGGGTTCAAATATTTACCTTTGGCAAAGGGAATGTGAGACTTCTTTGCCAACACCTGCAACCCTTTCCACTCCGGTGACCTAGGCGCCTATGCCACCAGATCTGGTGAAGAATCATCTTCAATTGCGTTCAGGTCACCTCTGACGGTCTTCAATTGAGTCTTGTAAAGTGTATAGCTCAATTTTCCTCTAGTAACAACCATTGAGCCTTTGGTGAGTTTTCACTCCTTGCCCCCAAAGATGTTGTAGTAACCATCTAGGTCCAAAGCATGAGTAGAAAACAAATTCAGATGCAGATCCAGAACATGTCGCACATCTTTCAGAATTACCGTGCAACCCATATTTGTCTGCACAAAGACATCTCCAATGCCAACTATATCTGCAAAACTGTTGTTCCCCATCTTTGCCTTACCAAAATTCCCTACTTGATAAACAGAGAAGAAATCCTTCCTCGGAGTAGCATGGAAGGATGCTGCGGAATCAACAACTCATTCACTATCTATATTAGTGACATGACCTTGATCCTCAACTAAAGGAAGCACAACCAAGTCTTCAATTGCATCTGATATAGCAGCTGTAGTATTCTGATCATTCGCTTTATTTTGATTTTTCTCATCATTCTGTTCTTTTTTCCACACTCTACATTTTTTTTATGCCTCCTTCCTTGCCACAATGATAACAAGAGAATTTTCCTTTTCCTTGAGACTTGCCTCTAGATTAACTCTGGCCCCTCGGACCTCTAGACTGACTTCTGCCTCTATGTTCTGCAGTAGTAACAAGAGCTTGTGAAGTTTCAATGTCTTTATCCTTTCTCCTAGTCTCCTCGTCAAAGAGACTATCTCGCACTATGGATGAAAACAAGACACCGCCTGGAGCAGAATTACTTAAATACACCACCAAGGTTTCCTAGCTTTTTGGCAACGAGCTCAAGAGTAAAAGTGCTTGTAACTCATCCTCAAGCACAATCTTCATAGCACTTAATTGATTGATCAATGCTTCGAAATCATTCAAGTGCTCTATCATCGACCGCCCATCTTTGTACTTCATATTAACAAGCCTTCTAATTAGAGAAGCCTTGTTCTGAGCCCTCTTCCTCTCATACATATTCTGCAATTTTCTCCACAACTCCTGTGCATCAACCTCTTTGCTGACATGGTGATAAATACTAAGATCGATCCACTTTCAAATGGTCCCAGCAGTTTTTCGGTGCAACTTCCTCCAATTAACATCAGATATTTTCTCTGGCTTGTTTTGTCTAAATTCAATTGGATCAAATAAATCATTGCAATAAAGATGATCTTCCATCATCGGTTGCCAAATTGAATAATTCGTAGCCGTCAACTTGACCATATTGCTTGATTTATCATCATCATCCACCATTTTGATTCCCATAAAGATTCCCGAAGCACGAACTAACCGCGGCTCTGATACCACTTGTTGGGGTTTTACTCAACCCCTTCTAATAATGAAACAGATGAATAATAAATTCCGCCAAACCACGATCAATGCATAAAATAAACACACCACAAGACACAAAAGATTTAATGTGAAAAACCCTCCAAATCAGAGGTAAAAACCACGGGCCAAACTCCGAACAATCCACTATGTCAACAAAGAGTACAAGATATCTCAATTTAATGAGATTCACCAACAATGTAGTAATACATAAATACCTCTTCCAAGAACTTAGATGATCACACTAAGAACAAAGAATACTACCCCAATTGTATCAAACCCTTGCACCTCTTTTCCTGAACACCAAGAAATCACCAAAGCCTTCACCGCGAGTCTTCGGATTCAAGATCTTGTTGTTCTTCAATGTAGAGAGAAAACCTTAGAGAAATAATGCACATACACCCCTATGCGCGCACCAAGCCGAACTCCTTGTCGACTTCTCTAAAATACCTCTTATTTTTTCGGTCTCCTAGTCGCACAACAATATCGACTCATATATATTTCTTCACTACCTATTTTCTCTCTGTCAAATTTCTATTCAAACTCCAATTTGTTGCTTTATGTGTTGGACTTTTCTATTTTTGTGTGGGGCCCACACAAAAGCCAACAGATCCGTGGGGGCTTTATTAATATGTCTTATGTTCATCCAAAAATAAATGTCTTAGGGAAGATTTTGGGTAACCTTTTTGGGACACTTGGCAGAATGAACACTTTGTTGGGGTTGATTCACACATCGATTTGTATGCACATGAACATCCATGCGGAAATGAAAGGATACTAACAAAACCAAGCATCCATTTTTTGGTGTTTCAAAATGGGTCGTCCTAATAGTTGCTGAAGTAGCCGATTGACAAGTGAATTAAGTGATGGCTCGTCCATCTCACGACATGTGTTTTGGCAAATTGCAATATCATTTCTACTTATATTAATCTATATATTTAAAAAAAAATGTTTATTTCTTGAGAAATTGATTACCCAAAAGTAAAAGCATGCCTTTATCATTGCGAAATAAGTTCCATTTTTAACAAAAAAAAGTAAGAACAACCCTTTAATTTATATTGGTAGGTATCTACACTTTTGTCCTTGGAAAATGATAAAACGATTAACTTTCAACGTAAATTTTAGGAATACATCCTTATTTTTTAGTCATTTATATCTCTTTTTTGTCTCCCTACACGTAGGCCATTATAAAAAAGTACTATAAATAGCTTAAAAACAAAAAGTGTACTTAAAATATGCGTTGAAAGTGAGTCATTTTATTATTTTTCTTTGCCCTTATTTTAAAATTTAAAACTAATGGTGAACCATATTTGGCATTGAAGGACGAGAGAAGTAGTGAAGGTAGTTGAGGGTGGGATAAGGGACGAAGGGCAAGTACGGATGATGATGGTTAGATTTGCACTTACAATAAATCCTAGGGAGTCGCACCCACATGGACAGCTTGCTGTACAACGACATTACTACCACTATACAACATCTGATCTGATCTGATCAGAGAGCCTCTCTGTAGGGAAACAGTGGGCTTTCTTCATAATCATCACTCCCACGGATTCTCCATCGTCTTTAGGCTATTTCTACCACGCAAGTACTTTTTTTTTTTTTTTTTTTTTTTAGCAAACACCACTCAAGTACTTCAAGTACTCCACATCTAAAGAGCTGTACAAGAAAGTGCACCACAACGTACGTACATACATCCAGTATATATACCCCGGTCACCTTGTGTGAGTACCTCTTTTTTTTTTTTTTTTTTTTTTTGATAAAAAATAAACATCTTGCTTCAATAGAGGTTCAAAAACATTTCTCTTACTTTTAAACTTCATATTAAATTATTAGACCACTTAATTAGTTGGCATCTATAAGAGTATTTATTTAAAGTATCTCACCTTAATCATTTTGTCTACAAGACTCAAAATTAAAACTTTATTTAAGATTGAAGTGTTTCATCTCTCATCGCTCAAAGTAACTAGCTAAATGTTGGTGAGTCGGTGACAATTCACTTTTGTATTGCTAACTATGGGTAAAACTTATTGGTTTGGTATATAATCAGTATTGTAAGAGATTAGGGGCTGAGCATCAATGAGACAGGTTGTTATTTAAAATCCAATAGTATGGATATCATTTACCTACAATCATGTAAGCATAATTCGAAGCATGTCCAACATAAATGAAAAAGATTTGTATATTGGGGGATTTGATGCCCCTGTATATTAGGGGAGTTTAATAGGCCATCAACGTGGAAGATCTTCCTACCATTCATCTAACAAGTGCTTTGAGACCGTTGAAATTCCTTATTCCCTTTATTTTTGTTCTTAATTGCGGAACGATTTCCACAAAGATTAATTAGAATTTAGAAGAATAATAGAAAGAGACTTCACTTCTGTCCACCTATATACTCATAGTCGTAGGAGCCTGCTAGTTTTACCTAGTTAGGGTATTGAGAGATTAAGCACTTATCCACTCAATGTTCCTGTCATATACCTTGAGACATATACGTGCACATCTCAAAGTGTATCAAACGGGCACTAAGTGAGTAAGTGCCCAATCTTGATGATCGAAGTGAGTGAACCAATCTTTATACATACTTATAACAGAGTGTGTCCTCTAAATCTTTATACATACTTATAATCCTACATCTTGGGTTTAAAATGCTATAGTATCTTTGCAAATTGAAACTCTAAACCCTAAATAATGAAAATGTAGTGTGTAGTTATATGAATATCAAATAAAACCAATTGTATTCCAATGAATTAATAACATACTCTTCCAATTTTAATCTTAATTTCTTAACCCAAAAAAATAAAAATAAAAAATAATCTTTTTTTTTTTATCAAAGGGAGGATTAATATTTTTTTATATGAAAGAAACAATATTTGCACCTATCAAGGTTTGAACCCAAGACATCTCACTTTCAAATTTCATGCCAAACCATTGGGAGGTTAAATAAATAAATAATCTTAATCTCACACCCTTTTTCTAGCTAATGTAACTTTCTTTCTTCAACTACTTGGGCAATTAAACAGTAAAAATGTGGCAATTTAAATATTTATTGTAAAACATATACTCTCTCCGGTCAATAATATAAGTCATTCTAACAAAAATCTCTTGTTCAAAATTGTAAGTCGGAATTCGAAAGTGTATTTATTGCTCTTTTACCCTTATGCAATCCAAATATTTATGATTCTTCAATTCTTTCTTTCATTTAATGTCAAAAGACATATATGTAAATTACACTGTAATTAAGGCTCTCTTAATTCTTGTACTTTTACTTTAAACGACTTATATTTTTGACCGGAGGGAGTATCATTTAATAATTATTATTAATGCCTAATCATGACCAATGATGTAATACGCAAATTATTTTTTGTGCAAGTTTAAGCCCTTACAACTATAACACTAACAAAGGTTAAATTTCGTGTAATCAACCGAAAAAAAATAGAGGTTGAATTTCAAATTTTAGGTATGTATAAAGACGGAATCACGAAACAAATTTTACTCTCTATTTAATCTTCTTATCAGTTTTCTTCTCCCACTTCTTAACCTTTCTCTTCTCACCATCCACACGGACTTTTGTTCCACAATTCGACACAATTCATCGCTCTCAATTTCCCTAAACGTTGTTAAAATTTATCTTAAACTATCTACATTGTTCAAAATTGTATAAAGTTCAATTAGTATTTAATAATATATTATTTCTTACAAAATAATAATAATGATTTATAAACTTAATAAAACTCTTTATCTTATAATACTACACAAATCATTACTTATAATTTTTACAATTAATAAATACTTATAATATATTGGTTATTTGTCAATTAACTTTTTACAACTTAACTTTTAACAACATATGTTTGTATTATAAAATTATTTTTTTCTTGTAGTGATTCAAGTACTTATTCGCAAAACTAGAAATTTTGTATTACCTTATTTTTCTCTAGAAAAAGCCCAAGTAATTAGTAAATGGACTAACTCGTATATTATAGCTTGGTCCCATATAAATTAATTGAAAGTACAATACAAGTTTACTTGGCCATTTAATTCTTCTCCTAGCTATATTAATTATGTATATGTACAGTCTGGTTTTAATTATATATACATATATGGTTACATTTTTTTTTAGAAATACATATATGGTTATATTCAATCCTAATTATTTGTAACTTGACTAATTAGGTTAAGCAAGGTTCAAAGTACAAATCCCTCCAATGCACATGCCCTTCTTAACTTATCACTCAATTAATGAATATATAATGGAAGAGATTTAAAACTTAAGTTAAAAAAAAATACTAGCTTTTCCATTAATTGACAACTGTATTGTGATTACATCATATATGGCGAAACACAACCTTTTTTTATCAAATTATAATTATATAGGAGCAACCATTTAATTAATCTATTCTATAATAAAAATACTTAAACTACTTTCCATGGTGAAGCCTTTTTGGCCACCGACTTTCCAAAATTACCCTTATTTCTTTTTTTCTAATTGGTTGGAGCAATTAAAATAAGGGTTATAATATGGAAATTAAGTGCTTGAATTTAGGAAAAGTTTTTGAATTGGCTGTATAAAAGGTGGGGTTAATTTTGTGATCTTTCAATTCCACATATTTAGCGATTTAAATTGTAAGTAGTTTCCAAAACCGTACCACTTTTCCATCCCGTCTTAACCGACTTTTCCATCCCGTCTTAACCGATCTCTCTCTCTCTCTCTCTCTCTCTCCACATCTCTCATTCTCTATGAACTTTTTTCCCCATTTTCTTCGCAGTCCAAAATCTCTCATTGATTTTTGTTGCAGAAGAGAAAGCAGACTACTCAAGAAAATTAGAGAATAGTGAAGATAAGAAAGGAAGTGCAACAACCGTGAAGAGGAAAGGTATTTAATTCTATCGTGCTACTCCTTCACTTTCATTGAATATTTTGATTGGGGTGATTTTCATCCACCTTTAAATCAATTACATGAGATTTAATTCATGAATCCTTGGTCTAAGAGAGTTTCACATTAGAGTACTAACGCGTGGGATAGTGCTTGACATGTTTAATTAAAAAGGGTTTGATTTGCAGGGTATGTTAATTCAATCTCTGTAACAGTCCGAATTTAATTCGCCGTTATTTGTGACGTATTGCAGACGTGGCGGACAGCTCAGACACCCGTGGGACCCACAGCTAGGCTAGAGTGCGCTCGGAGTTAGGTAAATAGTTATTTGGCGTGTTGTTTTGTCTAATTTGCGATGTTTTTGTTAAAATAGTTTAAATGACATCACGACGTGTGTGTAATTATATTTCAATTGACGTGTGAGATTGTGCGTTAAGTATTCACCTCGATATGCATGCCAACGCGGGTATCGAGTAGACAAAAAGGTGAAATATTAGGCCGGGGAAAATATTACACACATTAAATGAATTAAATGTAATAAAATGGTAAATTGGCGGGTGCCTAGGGACACGCGGGGTCGTGGTTGATATGCGTGGGTGGTACAGTAGTGTGCACGCCCGAGTACGCTCGTTGGCGCGCACGACGAAATTGTAGGCGCGAAAATATGGGTGTGTATATATATTTATAAATATATATATATAAGTAATTTAATATATAAATATATATGAAAATCAGAAAATAAATAAATAATGGTGAAATTACCAGAAAGGGTATGTGGTTGTTTAGAAAAAAGTGGATGGACATAAAGGGCATTTTGGTCATTTCCAAATCTAACCGCCTTCTTCTTCTTTGTTAAATCGAAAACGGGAGAAAAAAAATAAACAGAGAGACGAGCCGAGAGGAAGGAGAAGAAAAAGAGGAGGAGAGCTCGAAAATTCGGGAAGATCGCGAGCACGATGACGTCGAGGTGAGTTGATTGTTGTTCTTGTGGTTGTTGTGCGTTGTTGTTTGTTATGTTGGGGTGGAGATGAGCTCAGCATGGCTCCGCCATGGCCGAGAATTGAGGTCGGTTCCGAGGAGGAAGACAACGTGTGGTCTCCCCACCCTCCTAATTCCATTGGTGAAGAAATAGAGGAAGAAAGGAAGGAAGAAGAATGAAAAAAAAAAAGAAGAGAACCAGACGTTCTCTGTGAAGAAAATGACGCGCGTACGTGCACCCCCTACCTGGGCCGGGCCACCAGGCCCAACCCGGGTGGGCCTGGACTGGGCTCAACCTGAACCGGGCCCGCCGGACCCGGTCCAGGTGGGTCCAGGTGGACCGGACCAGGCCCGACCATTGTTGGATTTATTGAGGTTAGAGTCGTTATTTACTAGCGATCCTGCTAGGTCGATATTAACGTTAGAGTCGTTAGCACGGACAGTGGATAATAGGTTCGCACAGTTGTTGGATTTATTGAGGACTCGTGAGACTGTGACAGCTCCTACTATAGTTATAACTGCACATTGGTTACTACTACTGCAGTTGTTGCTCCCACTACTACTGAGACTCAGAGACAGACTGTGTTAGTTGTAACTCCTTCGACTACTGAGCAGCCAGCTGTAGCGTCTTCATCAGGGAGTTTGATGACAGTGGAGGCGAAAAAGTTGAAGGATTATCTTAGATTCTCTCCAGGATACTTTCATGGAGCCGGAGACCCAGAGATAGCCGGGAGGTGGCTATTGGCTCTTGAGAGATTACATGAGATGTTACTAGTTGATGAGGTGGATAAACCGAGATTGACTAGTTTATTGCCTGAAATCTGCTGCTGCTATATGGTGGACCACCTATAAAGCAACACATCCTGTAGTTAACACATCCTGTAGTTACAACTTGGGCTGAGTTCAGAACATTATTTATGGATGAGTATATACCTATGGAGGTCAGAATTCGATTAAGAGAGGAGTTTTTGACACTAGTTCAGGGCGATATGTCTGTGACCGAGTATATGGAGAGATACAGATATTTATTGTCCTACTCTATAGATCTAGCAGGGACTAACCGATTACAAATATATTACTTTGTTCGAGGACTGAATGAGAGGATAGCTACCATAGTTGTTTCCAGTAGAGCGACTACTTTGGCTCAAGTATACGACAGGTCTCTTTCTCAAGAGACTTATATAGTGCAGAGTGCTAGCAGATTGGCGATTCAGAATGCACTACGAGGTCAGCAGAGTTGGGACGGCCCCGAATTCCACAACCCTAGAATCGGGCGCCGCCCGGCCTGGACCCGCGCGAACCCCCGAGCCAATCCCGACGAGTCGCGCGGGGCCAGTGAGACTATCATTACCATTCAATCGTTTATTAATCATTTGAGAGTGAAGTCAATTAATTAGCGAGTTATCAAAGTAATAAGCGGAAACAATTAATCTCAACTAATAAATCAATTCGAAAGCTCTAAGTTAGGACAAAAACTTAGGGTGTGGGAACCCCGTATACCATATATATATATATACCATGTAAAGCAAGGAGAGTATCATCCAAGTCTTAATATCCAAAAAGATCTCTCAATCCATAACCCCATGTACAAAAAAATAATTTAAGTAGCTAATACACCAAAAGAATGTCACCTATATCAACAGAGGAGGGCCGCTCAAAGTATATCACCTAACTGCACTGCCTTTCCTTTGCTGGACTGTGGATCTGCACTCGGTCAAACACAAGAATGACGAATCCAGGTAAGTAACGCCAAGCAGGAACAACAATAATTACAGTATTTCGAATTTAAATAAATGAGCAGTCAATTCATGCAGATAAAAAGAAAAGGACAAGGAGCGCATGAATATATAAAGACTGTGAATATATAAATAAGCAATCGAAATTGAGTGTCCCGGAATACAAGGGAAAGGCACAAGTGGTCCCGACCAATTAAAGTCGTTAGGCCGAGGACAAAATCTCCTCAAAGGCTAGGAGTCGAGGACAGAATCTCCTCTAAGACCCCTACGCGAGTGCAGAGTCCCCAGCAATCTGGTGGAGAACTCTCACCCCGTACATGTAATTACAACTAATCACGTATCCCCAGCCGTAAACTCCGATATAATACACCGCGAGCCCGAAATTCTGCAAGGATCACGCTTGACACGCTTGACACACTTGCCTTGGGACAACTCAAAAGGAATGGAATAACATGATAGTATTGAAACTGTAACGGCCCAAATTAATTTAATTGAGTATTAGTGTTAATCACGATGATTAACGGTTAATTCGGGCGTTACGGTGACAGCTGGGTGGACTCAAATAAGAGTACCCAGGTTATATTGTGTTATTTGTGTATGTTGTATGTCTATTATTGTGATGTGGAAATTTATTATTTATATAAACATCACATGTGTGTAAGTTGACATCGGGCAAGGCTACGAGTCGGGTATATGTCCCGAAGTGCGTGTCGAGGACCGGTGCACGGTATTGGGTAGCGTGGTGGGGCATAGGTTGCCGGGTAGGCTGAGTGCTAGTGTAACGTACTTATGAATTTTATATAATTTATTAGGTGATTTAAGCTATAATGTATTAATGAATTGGTTGAAGTCCTATAGTTTGATAAGAAAAATCAGCATGCATAGGATAATCCTCGAGATGCACAACAAGGTAATTCAAGGCAAACGTTGTCATGATAAGGTGTCAAGAACTTTGGTGACGCAGGTGTTCAGGAACCGTCCGATCTTCCTCGAGATGCGCACACACGCTAGATTAAAACACAACTATATATATCACATTGATCGATCAACATGCAAAGAGGAAAACGGTTTCATCAAATCGTTGGGAGATTTTGTGAGAGAAATCGAAGTTTTGGAGGGACGAAATCGAGCTTGAAGAGGAAATCCGAGCCTCACAACATCGATCTAAGGTAATCTCTACCATTTTAATGGAAATTTTTGATAAAAATGTGATTAAAATGGGTTGTGGTGAATTCGGATTTTATTTATTTTCTTGGTTTTAGGAGGTCAATTTGGTGTTCTTGAGGTTTAGTTTGATGAATCTTATCAATTGGGATCAAATTTGTGGAAAATTGAAGTGATTTGGTAAATTTTGGGTTTATTTGCATGTATGTTGAATCCGAAAATTTGATGTTGTTTGGGTTGATTTGAGGGAAAATTTAGAGGTTTTGGAGGTCTCCAATGGAGTGAAATGGAAGAGAAATCGAGAGGAGAGTGAAGAAGAAGAAGAAGAAGAAGAAATGAAAAAAAAAAAAAAAAAAAAGAGAAGAAGAACCGAGAGGCGCCGGTGCGCCTCTCAGTGGAGAAGAAGAAGGGAGGGGGCACGCACGCACGCGTGCGTGCGTGCGCGCGTGCACCCCTGGGCCGGCTGGGCCGCCCAGCCCATCCCGGCGGGCCGGCCAAACCGCCCAGCCCAACCCGGGTGGGCTCGGACCGGCCCGACCCGACCCGCCTGAGAGGGGCCGAACCGGCCGACCCGGTTGGGTCGGGTCCGACCCGGTTCGGGGGACCCACATATATTATTTAAATAATATATTTAAATAATATTTTTATTTATTAAAAAAAAAAAAAAAAAAAAAAAACAGTTTTAAATTCTGGAAAATAGGAAAAATAGGAAAAAAATATCAGAAAAATTGGGAAAAATTCTAGAAAAATATAGAAAATTTGAAAAAGGTAGAAAAGTAGGTACGGGACTTTTCGGGTATTTTTGGAACCCCGACATTGTCCGGAAGAGGTACCACAACTGCAAAATGGAATATATGATATAATATTATAAAGTGTGTTATTAATAATATAAAACACTATAAATGGACTTCAGGGACTGGGGAACCATAGCTCGGGCATAGGAGAGCTAGGCGGGTCGGATTGACGGGTCCGGGAAGTCGGAGTGCGTAGTTACAGGTGCGTAAAACCCTTGAGAATGTTACACTTTAATTCATGCGTGGTTTGTCCATATGAATGATGTGTTTATTCATTTGTTTATTTATCGCCTTGTTACATATTTTGGTTGCCATGTTATGCACTGCGATCATGTTTGGACGGTGTTTGATGTGTTCACATTGTCGGAGGTTAATCGAGATGGTCGTGGTACGGAATTGAGTAGGCTAGGTTGTAGCGCGTGTACTGGGCATAGCCGGTGAATAGCTACCCGAGCAGCGGGGTGCACGTGTCCGGTGGGTTGCGATTTGTTCCGGTCACCGTTAGTAGTTTGGGTGTGGTCTAGGCTTGATGTGCTCGGTAGGGGCATCCGAATCTACGAAGTACGATCTAGTTTGGTTAGACTCCGTCACACTTCTATCTAGTTTTCTTATAAATGATAACGTGGTTGGACCAGATTTCTCGAATGGTGTGTTATTTTCTACTGTGTGTGATCGAATGGTTTTATTTTGATATCTTGTTTACGGCCGACCATAGGAATATGATTCTGTCGTCGGGTCATATTCATATGTCTCTGAGTTATTATGGTGGTTTTTCATGATTAACGTGTAGACTTCTCTTGGGAATTTACTCTTTGGGCTCGTTCTTTGTATGTGTTGGGCAACCGAGCGCGAGATCCTGGTACGAGCAAGAGCAAGGGAAAGGAGATACTAGGCGACTATCTCTAAGGCCGTTTTGCTTGATAGCTAGTGTTTTGATATCATGTATGTATATACTATTTCTTGGGTTTTGGGGACTTTATAACTTTATCACATGTATATGGATTCTTGTTTAGTTCGTCTCGAGTTATATACATGGTGTTTGTATCCGGGTTTTCCACTACTTAGGTTAAATAATTTCTCATAAAATATGAATTAAGTGCTTCCATTGATGATATAATTGTAATTATCAACTAATCGATAAATGTGTCGACAACTTAATATAGTAGGATTAGTTACACGGAGCATCACTCCACGAGTTGCGGATGTGGCAAAGCGGTGATGACGTGTCCGGTGATGTGACAGCGCGCCTGGGCTTGAGGCGAAGGCGTGGGTCACGGGGCCCCGGAAGATTTAGGGCCGTCGCATTGGTATCGAAGCGAGGTCGATAGGGCCTTGAATTAACAAAGTTAAGGAACGAGCATAAACTTTAAACCAAATTAGATGTGGAAACCCGATGAATTAACTAGAACTATTAGTTGGGAAGCAGTATAAGTCGGGTAGAGTAAGGACTTATATGTGTATTATGATTTGGTTGTATGTTATATATATACGGACTACGTAATAATTCGACGCACGACTTTCGGTGCAGATCTTGATGGACGGACTGCGCAGCACCGTCGGGGTCGTGGACGGCCAAAGCGAGGATCATACTGGAGATGAGGTTAGGGATCCTGCGGTTGCAAAGACGACTTGCCGCTCACGATAGGCGGTTTGAGCTATTCGGACATGATGAGAGCTCGGGATACCGCCATAATGACTCGACATCGAAGATCGAGAGACTGCGATGCGATCGCAAAGATCGACAGAGACAAAGAATGACGCCATCGAGAATCGATCGCAGCCAAACAAGTAGAGCATGAGACACTGACTGTTAAGACTACACCAGTAGTGGTGCCAGCGGAGATAGTAACTCCGGCACCTCTATCGGCGGTTGTAACTGCTACTGCGATTTCTACTACTCCAGAGTATAGGATGGATCCACAGGCGAGGAGACTGAGGGATTTTCTTAAATTCCAGCCCACATACTTTTATGGCGGTCGAAATCCTGAAAACAGGAGACTCGGATTGTATCGCATCGGCGCGCACAAAGGCGAACACGAGGAGAGGCATAGGGCAAGATTATCCGGAACATGCTTTGTGTACGACGCAGCGAGTGTGGTGGACTAATTACCAAGAGACACATGCCGATCCGGCGACTGGGCGGAGTTTCGAGAGATCTTCTACGATCAGTTTATTCCTATGGAGGTTCGACCGAGGTTGAGAGAGGAGTTCTTATCCCTGAGGCAGGGAAATCGTACGATGCTACAGTATATGGACCGATACCGCTATCTTCTGCAGTTCTCTATGGACATTGCCGGAACCGAGCGTTTGCAGATT
The DNA here is from genome assembly GCA_039657345.1 of Stephania japonica. Classification (NCBI taxonomy): domain Eukaryota; kingdom Viridiplantae; phylum Streptophyta; class Magnoliopsida; order Ranunculales; family Menispermaceae; genus Stephania; species Stephania japonica. Next base: position 5,436,772 of record CM077559.1, on the reverse strand, counting down.
TACTACTTTGTTCGGGGGGTTGAGGAGGTGATTGCGAGTGCGATTGTGTCGTCGGGGCTTCGACGTTACTGTGCTATGTTCGAGAGAGCCTTGACTTATGAGACATTCCTACTACAGAAGAATGGCATTCCAGGTGACCGCGTCTACTGGAATAGAGAGAGAAGCGGGGTTCACTACGGATGGGAGGTCGAAACGGCAATGTGAGGAATCGATAGAGATAGTAGGAGTGATCACCGGGACAAGAGACCCCGATATGAGGATAACACACGGGATCGACGGCAAGCACAGAGGCGATGACCAGAGACGGCAGGGCATATGCGGTGTCGCACCACAACAACCTTATACACGGGACCGAGAGGTAGAAATCGAGATCGATAGATCGTAATTATAGACATCACTCGAGGGCCGACCGTCTGGAGGAAGTGACCAGACGTAGATGTTATAGGTGCGGTCGAGAGGTCACATTAGTGTGAATTGTTGTAGAGCCTTTCCCAGCACCAGAGATTCCACAGACCGATGAAAGAGTTCACGCCGTAGTATCATGATGAGAGAGATGACCCGACAGCATGAGCAGGGTACGTCACTATTATGTTTTTCTATGCGTGTGTTGCATATAGGTTGATTGATTCATTATAGTTGTTGTTCTTGTTGCATTTCATGCATTCGTTGCATCTATGTTGATTCGTTCACTTAGATTAGTGTATCATAGTTGATTAGTACACTAGAGGATGGTGGAATACTGGTTGATTTCTTCACCAGGTTTTAATAGAAGATTGGTTGATGTGTTCACCAGAGATTGATTTATTGGTACACCAGGTTTAGGTGGGATCTTGGTTGATTTGTTCACCAGGATTTTGGTTGAAGATCTGGTTGATTTGTTCACCAGGGCCAGCCGATGTGTTTCCCTGGGATGGATTGATTTGTTCACAAGGGTCAGGTTGAGGTGTTTCCCTGGGATAGGTAGATGTGTTCCCTAAGAATTTCAGTTGATTCGTTCACTGAAGGGTTAGAGTTGAGTAGTTCATTTAGACTACGGGTGTCAGGTTGAATAGCGGGTAGTTGCGTCCATTTTGCAACTTCGAGAAGAGATATTGGTTATCGTAATTTCGGGGACGAAATTTTTCCTAGTTGGGAAGAATTGTAACGGCCCAAATTAATTTAATTGAGTATTAGTGTTAATCACGATGATTAACGGTTAATTCGGGCGTTACGGTGACAATTTGGGTGGACTCAAATAAGAGTACCCAGGTTATATTGTGTTATTTGTGTATGTTGTATGTCTATTATTGTGATGTGGAAATTTATTATTTATATAAACATCACATGTGTGTAAGTTGACATCGGGCAAGGCTACGAGTCGGGTATATGTCCCGAAGTGCGTGTCGAGGACCGGGGTGCGGGTATTGGGTAGCGGGAGTGGCACGGGGCATAGGTTGCCGGGGTAGCCGAGTGCTAGTGTAACGTACTTATGAATTTTATATAATTTATTAGGTGATTTAAGCTATAATGTATTAATGAATTGGTTGAAGTCCTATAGTTTGATAAGAAAAATCAAGCATGCATAGGATAATCCTCGAGATGCACAACAAGGTAATTCAAGGCAAACGTTGTCATGATAAGGTGTCAAGAACTTTGGTGACGCAGGTGTTCAGGAACCGTCCGATCTTCCTCGAGATGCGCACACACGCTAGATTAAAACACAACTATATATATCACATTGATCGATCAACATGCAAAGAGGGAAAACGGTTTCATCAAATCGTTGGGAGATTTTGTGAGAGAAATCGAAGTTTTGGAGGGACGAAATCGAGCTTGAAGAGGAAATCCGAGCCTCACAACATCGATCTAAGGTAATCTCTACCATTTTAATGGAAATTTTTGATAAAAATGTGATTAAAATGGGTTGTGGTGAATTCGGATTTTATTTATTTTTTGGTTTTAGGAGGTCAATTTGGTGTTCTTGAGGTTTAGTTTGATGAATCTTATCAATTGGGATCAAATTTGTGGAAAATTGAAGTGATTTGGTAAATTTTGGGTTTATTTGCATGTATGTTGAATCCGAAAATTTGATGTTGTTTGGGTTGATTTGAGGGAAAATTTAGAGGTTTTGGAGGTCTCCAATGGAGTGAAATGGAAGAGAAATCGAGAGGAGAGTGAAGAAGAAAGCAAGAAGAAGAAAAAAAAAAAAAAAAAAAGAGAAGAAACCGAGGCGCCGGTGCGCCTCAGTGGAGAAGAAGAAGGGAGGGGGCACGCACGCGTGTGCGTGCGTGCGTGCACCCTGGGCCGGCCGGGCCGGCCCCAGCCCATCCGGGTGGGCCGGCCAACCCGCCCGGCCCAACCGGGTGGGTTCGGACCGGCCCGACCGGACCCGCCTGAGAGGGGCCGAACCGGGCCGACCCGGTTGGGTCGGGTCCGACCCGGTTCGGGGGACCCACATATATTATTTAAATAATATATTTAAATAATATTTTTATTTATTAAAAAAAAAAAAAAAAAAAAAAAAACAGTTTTAAATTCTGGAAAATAGGAAAAATAGGAAAAAAATATCAGAAAAATTGGGAAAAATTCTAGAAAAATATAGAAAATTTGAAAAAGGTAGAAAAGTAGGTACGGGACTTTTCGGGTATTTTTGGAACCCCGACATTGTCCGGAAGAGGTACCACAACCGCAAAATGGAATATATGATATAATATTATAAGTGTGTTATTAATAATATAAAACACTATAAATGGACTTCGTGGACGGGGAACCATAGCTCGGGCATGAGAGCTAGGCGGGTCGGATTGACGGTCCGGGAAGTCGGAGTGCGTAGTTACTGGTGCGTAAAACCCTTGAGAATGTTACACTTTAATTCATGCGTGGTTTGTCCATATGAATGATGTGTTTATTCATTTGTTTATTTATCGCCTTGTTACATATTTTGGTTGCCATGTTATGCATCGCGATCATGTTTGGACGGTGTTTGATGTGTTCACATTGTCGGAGGTTAATCGAGATGGTCGTGGTACGGAATTGAGTAGGCTAGGTTGTAGCGCGTGTCGGGCATAGCCGGTGAATAGCTACCCGAGCGGGGTGCACGTGTCCGGTGGGTTGCGATTTGTTCGGTCACCGTTAGTAGTTTGGGTGTGGTCTAGGCTTGATGTGCTCAAAGTGGGGCATCCGAATCTACGAAGTACGATCTAGTTTGGTTAGACTCCGTCACACTTCTATCTAGTTTTCTTATAAATGATAACGTGGTTGGACCAGATTTCTCGAATGGTGTGTTATTTTCTCTTGTGTGTGATCGAATGGTTTTATTTTGGATATCTTGTTTGCCACCATAGGAATATGATTCTGTCGTCGTGGTCATATTCATATGTCTCATGAGTTATTATGGTGGTTTTTCATGATTAACGTGTAGACTTCTCTTGGGAATTTACTCACTTTGGGCTCGTTCTTTGTATGTGTTGGGCAACCGAGCGCAGATCTGGTACGAGCAAGAGCAAGGGAAAGGAGATACTAGGCGACTATCTCTAAGGCCGTTTTGCTGCGATAGCTAGTGTTTTGATATCATGTATGTATATACTATTTTCTTTGGGTTTTGGGGACTTTATAACTTTATCACATGTATATGGATTCTTGTTTAGTTCGTCTCGGTTATATACATGGTGTTTGTATCCGGGTTTTCCACTACTTAGGTTAAATAATTTCTCATAAAATATGAATTAAGTGCTTCCGCTGATGATATAATTGTAATTATCAACTAATCTGATAAATGTGTCAGACAACTTAATATAGTAGGATTAGTTACACGGAGCATCACTCCACAGAGTTGCGGATGTGGCAGCAGTGATGACGTGTCCGGTGATGTGACAGGCGCTGCTGGGCTTGAGGGCCGAAGGCGTGGGTCACGGGGCGGCCCCGGAAGATTTAGGGCCGTCGCAGAAACAATATCAATAATTAATTAAAAGCTCAAGAAATACTGTGGTGTTCCTCACTGGTTTACTTACCTCGATCCAAGCTAATTCGCGCTAACACGGACTCCGAAACGCCCCTTACGGTCCCCGTGTGTACAATAATCCTGATAATGCAATTTATATTAATTTCCTTAATTTCCTATGATTTTTCCAAATTTCTAGCTATTTTTGCCAAATTTCACGTTTTACAAGGTAAAAACCTCGACATAACGTCTCGCAAAAATCCCGAATATTTTACTTTTTGTAGAAATTCTCAAATTTCTCTTTATTTGATGAAAATATAATTTTCTGGAATTTTCTAAAATTTTTCCTGAATTTTTTTCTATTTTTCTGGAATTTATTTCAATTAAAATCAATTTTAATATATTTAATCAAAATAAATAATTTTTATTAATATAATATATAGGTGGGTCGCGGGTCGGGTCAGGGGCCTTGACCGGGTCCGACCGGTCAACCGGGTTTGATCGGTCCACCCGAGTCGACGTACTGGGTCGACCCGTCGACCTAAATCGGACGGTCACCTTGACCCGCCGGTTTCCTTCTTCTTCGTTCTTTGTGTTCGCTGGAAAATCCAGCAAACACAGCAGCGTCACCTTTTGTGACGGCCCAAATTTCTACATTGGTCCGCCACGGGAGGCCACGCGGGCCCACAACTGACCACGTCACCGCCAGCTGTGTCCCACGCCCGATTATCCATTATTAATCAATTTTAGGTTAACTTTGATGTTATGAGTTAACTTTATTTCCTTTAATATCATATAACCTCAAATTACGCAGCGGAATATTTACTAACCACATAAAGATTTATCATGTAAATTATGAGCATAATGCCTAAGTGGAAACCATACCAAATGTAAATCCTATACATATCATCCAAGATCCTCAAAATATCAAAATATATGCAACCCATCTCTCAACCCAAATCCAGCATAAATCAAATAAATACATACAACCAACTAGGCATATAAGAGGAGTAGTCTCCGTCTTGATCCATGAATATTCTTTACGTGTCTCCTTGTCCCCGCACTTATCAAATCCCGCACTCAAATCACCCAACACATACGGTGACGAGTCCAAGTGAGTAAACTCCCAAAGAAAACCATCGAGTAAATAATAACAGATTCGAAGCCAATAAACAACGTTAGCTACACATGCAAAGAGTATGGATGACCATAAATCCCTGCGTGTGTAAGTAACAAGTATACAAGATGATCAACCAATAATCATGATGACATCAACATGCTCCACAACAATTTCGATAAAACCAGACGAGAAATAGAACGCAATCTCACATACTAGATCATACTTCGTCAATCCGAGCGCCCGAGGAGGAACACATCACACACTGGGATCCACCGGACCACTAACGGTGACCGGAAACACTCACAGATCCACCGGACACGTGCACCCCACGGCTCGGTCACTATCCACCGGCGGCGCAAGTACACGTGCTACAATCTAGCATGCTTGATCACGTGCTACAACCATCCCGAATAAACTTCGATAATGAAAACAAATTCAACACCGATCAATAACCAGACCAACACATGATCCCCATGAGTGTGTATAGCAACAACAACAGTATATGCAAGAATTTAAAGAATTAAATACTCAAATGTGTTTCGTTGGGGTTTACGCACCTATACCGCACTCCAATTATCCAATTCAGCTCGAATAAACGCTCAACAAATCAAAATTACCACCCGAATTGTACCTAAGACCATTTTTCATTAAATTAGCTTCAATTTGATATATTATATCAATTTTTACGTTTTTCGATGCTAAAACCCCGACTATGTCTCGCCAACATTTCCGAGAAAATCCCAAAATTCCTTTATGAACCCTTTTCCAATTTCTCATATTTTTCTGGATTTTTCTGAATTTTTCCATAATTTTCCCTATTTTTTGGATTTTCTTTTCCATTTTTCTCTATTTTCTCCCTTTTTTTTTTTTTTTTTTAAGGGCGGTTCGGCTGAACCGAACCGGTTCAGGGCCGAACCGGCCCGGTTCAGGGCCGAACCGGCCCGGTTCAGGGCCGAACCGGCCCTTCTTCTTCTTCAATTAACAGAGCAGAGCAGACGCTCTGCTCTCTCTTTTTTTTTTTTTTTTTTTTTTTCCATGGAAGAGAAGGAGAGGGAGAGGGAGAGGAGATTGGGGAGACGATTATCGTCTCCCTCCTCGGACGTCCGAGCTCTCGAGTTTCCCTTCCCACCATCACCACCGAATCACCATCACCACCATCACCACAAACAGCACACACACAACAACATACAACATCAACAACACAACACCAACTCACCTTGTTCTCCTCGATCCCACGAGCTCCCGATCCCTCGATCTCTCTCTTCCTCCTTTCTCCTCTTCTTCCTCCCAATCTTCCTCTCGATCTTCCTCTCGATCGATCAAATTGTGAGAAAATGAGTGTCGGTGGTGTTTGTCAACAATTTTGGGTAAAATGACCAAAATGCCCCTCATGTCTATTTCTTTCCTTCTTTCCTTTAATACCCTTTTTGGTAATTTTACATTTTCTATTTTATTTTTTTCTGATTTACCATATATATTTATATATATATATATATATATATCAATTTACCTATATATATATATATATAAATATATACACTCACCTATATTTTCGCGCCTAAAATTTCGTCGTGCGCGCCGAAACGAGCGTATTTCGGGCGTGCACACTAACGTATCACCCACGCGTGTCGACCACGACCCCGCGTGTCACTAGCGCCCACCAATTTACTATTTTTTTTTTCACATTTTACCACAACAAGCATACAAAACGGACTGTATACCTATTCCAAACTCGTTCCAGCCTCGCTGTGGGGCCCACGTACGTCCTCGCTAGCGTCCACGTCCGCAATGACGTCATCAATAACGGCCATTGAAAATCGGGCCGTTACACCTTTTCTCTCCTTTCTTTTTTTTTTTTTTTATAACAACATTAACAACAATACAACAACAACAATCAACAACCACTTCACCATCATCATCACCACCCTTTTCACCATTTAAATCCATAATCCCCTAAACGACAACTTCGATAACAAATCTCGAAATCAACCACAACGACACACCAACAACGAAATCAATCCTTACCTGAATCTCGCCTCGACGTCTAACCCACGCTCCCCGCGAATCGTCGCTCTCCTCTCCTCGATTTCTCCTTCTCTACCGATTCTCTTCTTCTCCCAATTTTTTTTGATTGAGCATATGGCTTGTGGTGACGGTGGCATGTTGTTATTTTAGGTATTTTAGTCAAATGACCAAAATACCCCTCATCCTTAACTAAGCCCTTTACAAGTTTAATGCCCTTTTTGGTCAATTTACAGTCAACTCCACCAACTTTAATGACTCCAATAGGTGACTCTCGGTTGATTTTTGGTCTTTTGATCTCTTCTATTTCACACAAAACTCAAAGTTTTCCTCGGGTATTCTCGCACCCGACTCATAATACTAACTTTGTTCGTCGCGTCACCACAGACGTACCGACGTAACAAACGGACTTTAAAACCTTTTAATTATTATTTATTTAATATTTTTGTCAGTGTTTCTAATTAAATTTGTTTCCCTGGACTACCAACGCTCGTACACAACGCCCTTACCCGTTAAAAACTTAAAATTGCACAAATGGAATATAATATAATACAAACATCATACAAAACTAACATACATTGGCATCGACATCCGAGAATTGATGACTGTACCACGGAGTGGGCCCACATATCACCTGTATTGACATGTGGCACGAGTTACATTTTTAGGGTTGTTACAGAGTCGTCCAGTTCAAAGTTCTCGATTTAGTCAAAGGCCGAAGAGACAAATGAGAGATCAAGGTCAACAGGGACAGGGCCAGAGACCTCGTAGAGGTGGAGGTGATTGGCAGTCAGATCAGGGTCGCAGAGGTGACAGAGATCGTCGGGATGATCGGGATAGACGCGATTATCGCGAGGTAACGTATTCTGCGGCCTCTACATCAGTTGATCAGTCGAGACAGCAACAAAGACAAGATAAAGTTCAGGGTCAGAGAGGCCAAAGCCGAGGCCAGAGTCAGGCACAGAGTCAGAGGACTACTCGCATATCAGAAACTCGAACTTGTTATCGTTGTGGTCAGGTAGGACATATTATGGCGGAGTGTACAGATCAGCATCGCAGTACCATCACGGGATCGATCAAAGCGAGAGATAGGGCCCAAACAGCTACTTTTGGGGTTACACAGCCAGACCGGGAGGTGACCAGACAGCTTGTTGAAGGTATGTTATCTGTCTGTGATACTTTTATGCATGTTATGTTCGATTCCTGCAGCACACTTTCCTTTATATCTAGATATATGGTAGGATTATTAGGATTAGATGCGCAGACTCTAGATACACATCTTGTTCTCAGCACGGCAGCTGGGGATAAGATTTATCCTAACCGAATTTGCCGGGATTGTGTGATTGAGATTGAGGGACATCAGTTACCGGCTGACTTTAGAGTATTAGAATACTTGGAATTCGACGCGATGCTCGGTATGGATTGGTTATCGTCGTATCACGCACATATTGACTGTTTTAGCAAAACGGTGACATTTCACATCGAGTGGATTCCAGAATTTTCATTTGTCGGAGCTGCATCAGCATTACTTATCACTCGAAGCAGACTAGCTACGTCACAGGAGATGAAGGCGTATGCGGCTATGGTGGAGCCAGAGATTAAGACAGTAATTAGGGTTTAAGATGTCTCGGTTGTTTGTGAATTTCTCGACGTATTTCCTGAGGATTTGCCAAGATTGCCACCACCGAGAGCTGTTGAATTCATTATCGAGCTAATTCCTGGAACTCAACCACTTTACAGCAAGCCGTATAGGATGTCAGCATCGGAGCAGAGGGAGTTGTGGACCCAGTTAAAGGAGTTACCGCAGAGGGGATTCATTCACCCTAACATGTCACCTTGGGGAGCTCCAGTTATTTTTGTGAGGAAGAAGGACGGCTCAATGCGGATGTGTGTGGATTATAGGAAGTTGAATCAAGTGACTATTAGGAATCGTTACCCACTTCCCAGGATCGATGATTTGTTCGATCAGTTGGCAGGAGCCAAATTCTTCTCGAAGATTGACCTCAGATCGGGATATCATCAAATGAGGATTCGAGAGGGAGATATTGAGAAGACCGCTTTCAGTACGCGATATGGATTGTATGAGTTTACAGTCATGCCATTTGGGTTGACTAACGCGCCGACGATCTTCATGAATTTAATGCACAGGGTGCTCCGACTGTTTTTGGATCGATATGTCATAGTTTTCATCGACGATATCCTGATTTACAGCAAGACTCGTGTGGAGCATGAAAAACATCTCAGGGAGGTGTTGACGACGCTGAGAGAGCACCGACTTTACGCCAAGTTCAGCAAGTGTGCACTTTGGCTGAGTGAGGTGAAGTTTCTCGGACATGTTATCAGGAATCAAGGGATATCGGTTGATGGAGACAAGATTCAAGCGATTATTGATTGGAGGACACCTGAGTCAGTTTCGGACATTCGGAGTTTCTTGGGTTTAGCAGGATATTACAGGCGATTCGTACAGGATTTTTCCTTGATTGCAGCACCGATGACGAGGTTGACCAAGAAAGATGTCATATTTAACTGGTTGCAGGAGTGTGAGGATGCTTTTTGGAAGCTAAAGAGGCAGTTGATTTCTGCACCAGTTTTAGCATTACCTGTGGCAGGAAAGGGTTTCTCGGTTTACACTGATACGTCAGGCACTGGGTTGGGTTGGGTTGGGTTGTGTGTTAATGCGGGTCCCACGGGTGTCTGAGCTGTCCGCCACGTCTGCAATACGTCACAAATAACGACGAATTAAATTCGGTCCGTTACAATTCTTCCCAACTAAGTGAAATTTCGTCCCGAAATTTAAATTAAACTTAAATACTTACCGGCAAATAAGTGGGGATACCGTCGTCGCATGGTAGACTCGAGTTCCCAGGTTAATCCCTCAGTTCCATGATGTTGCCAACGAACTAAAACCTTCGGGATCTCCCTGTTCCTCAAAGTTTGAATCCTCCTATCCATGATCTCCACAGGTTGTTTCTCAAATGACACGTCTAGTCGCACCTCAATCTGACGTACATCAATCATAGGTCTCGGTCCCGACCTTGCTAGCCTCAACATGGATATGTGAAACACTGGATGTACCCCCGCTAACTGTGGCGATAACTCCAAACGATATGCCATTTTGCCAACACGTTCCTCCACTCTGAACGGTCCAATAAACCTTGGTGCTAGTTTCCCCTTAATTTCAAATCTCTGATAACCCTTCCAAGGCGAGACTTTCAAGTACACCATGTCTCCAACCTCATAGCTCAGATCCCCATGATATCTATTCGCATATTTCTTCTGTCTATCCTGCGCCGCCTGAAGTCTCTGTCTAATCTGCCTCACCTTCCCAGTGTGATCCACAACAACCTTAGGTCCTATAGCCGTTGTATCTCTGTTGAGGCTTTTAAAGTTATAAGATGTGTAATTTCTAATTTTGCTAATGAGATGATCTTATATTACCTTCTTATACATATATTGAAGATTTTGAAGTTACAAAATGCAATGTGATTTCTACCACTTTGCAAATGAGATGATCTTATGTCACCTTCTCAAATTTCATGTTCATGTTCACCAACATAATGAATTTCATTTATTGTCACAACTCAAATCTCTAACCTCATTTTAATTTCCTTAATCAGGATCACTGACCCGTCACATGGGAACTACACCGTGATACGCACACTGACCAAGGCACGTGGTCGAGGTATATTGTATTTGTGTATTGGTTGTATGCCTAATGTAATGTAATGTAATGTAATGTAATGTGTAGACTTACTAAGTCAGTTTGTATAGTGTATGCGTCGAGATGAGAGTAGGGACGCGCCTCGAGTTGTTCTTGCTAGAATTTGGAAATTTAAGGAGTGTTTCATCAACAAGATTTGAGGAGTTCAAGCATACACACCCACGTAGAAACCTAGGTGAGTTTCTACAACCCTTATGGTTTGAAATTCAAGTTTTCTTTGCTTAGGTGATAGGGCTTTCTATAAATTCAATTTAAAAGAGTTGTTGGATCAGTTTGAATACATTATGAAGTCCCAATTTGGATGTCCAAGCTAAATTTTTGATTATGAGGTTTTTGGTCAAAATTTTGGATTTTTTAATGAAACTGATTTTCATCAAATCAAAGGTGTTCCCTTGTTTAGTTTTAAAAACTAATTTTGTTTTTGAACTCCTTGAGGAAAACCACTTGGGACAGCATTGTGACGGCCCAATTTCCACATTGGTCCGCCACGGGAGGCCACGCGGGCCCACAACTAGCCACGTAACTGCTAGCTGTGTCCCACGCCCAATTAAGCATCATTATCAATTAATTCAGCCTAAGTTAGTCAGTAATTAACATTTTAATATTTGTAAACAGCGGAAGCTTTAAAATATGTAAATTCCTCAAATTAGAGAGCATTAATCCTATGTGGAAAACCCAGTAAAGTACACTGTATATAACATAACAAATGTGATACATACATGTACTGGTATCTCAAACAGTCCCCATAAACCCAAAAATAAGTCAATACAGCAAAATAAAAACATACAAGTCAAACTCCGTCAGCGACAAGGTCATAAGTAGTCTCCTTGCCCCTAGTCGTAGTAGATCCTGCACTCAATCATCACAAGAAGTAGATGACGAGTCAAGTGAGTAAAACCCAGAAGTACACAAACCAGCATTTATAATAAGGAAGCCAATAATCGTTAAATAAACATGCGCGATAAAAAAACAGTGGCTGTAATTAAGACGCATGCATACATAACATCAATAAACACCAATAATGGATGTGTGCCGTGTAGTAGGACTGAACCCTAATCCAGACATCGGCATTCCTCCGGTGGCTTCTCCAACCCCCTCACCGGTCCGAACCCTTATTCTGTCCCTATTGTCCAGCCTACCCAAGTCCGCCCACACATCACAGAGTAAACTAGAAGATCCGGCGGTGAATGACAAAACCAACCGTGCAACATATGTATGAACATGGAAATAGAGTAAACAACGATAAACAATAATAGCTGGAATCAAATGAAATCAAATAAATAAACACTCGAGTGTGTTTCTTAAGGGTTTTACTTACCTCAATCGCACTCCAATTACTCGATATTTGTCCCGGTCTGATCCCGCTCTCGCCTCGGGATACGCGCCCGACACTTGACTATGGTCTCCTAAGTCCCTGGTGTCCGAATAAGTCATTTTATGTGATTTAGTATCAAACTGATTGATTTTATATCGTGACAATAAAAATTAGAATTTTATTCCAATTTTTAGTTGTAGCACGTTTTTCGAGTTACATCGGGGTGCCAACCGCCCGAAAAGTCTCGAAACTCACTTGTCAACTCTTTTTCTAATTTCTCGTATTTTTCTGGATTTTTCTTATTTTTTCCATAATTTTTAGCTATTTTTCCATATTTTTCAGAATTTATTTAATTTTAAACTTTTTTTTTTTTTTTTTACTGGTTGGGCTGAACCGGGTCCGGTTCGGTCGGACCCGGTTCGACCCAACCGGACCGACCGGGTCTGGGCCGGCTCGGCCCGACCCGTTTGGGGCCAGGACCGGGTCGACCCGACCCGGTCCCTCCTTCTTCCCCAACGAACCAGGGGCTTCCCTGGTTCGTTTTTTTTTTTTTTTTTTTTTTTTTTTTTTTTTTTTTTTCAATTCATTCATTCTTCTATCCAACTATACCAACATCAACATCAACACCCACACCAACACCATCAAGCATCACTAATCCACCATTAAAACATTAATTTCTACAAATTCAACAACACCTACAACAACAACAATAATAACAACAACAGAACAACGTCAACGAACAACAACAAACCCAAACCCAAACTCACCTTCGATCTTCGCTTTGCCTCTCCTCCTCGTCGATTTCTTCTCTCCTCTCTCACGGACTCTCGATTTCTCTCCTCTCTTCACTTTCAATCGATCGAAATTGGGAAAAATGTGGTGTCGGTGTTGTGTGTATCAACATTTTGGGGTGAAATGACCATTTTGCCCCTGCATTCTTATCCTCATTATTCACAATCACACACCCTTTTTGGTCATTTCACATTTAATTATTTATTTTCTGATTTTAATATATATTTATATATATATATATTAAATTACATATATACATATATATATATATTCGCCTATATTTTCGCGCCTACAATTTCGTCGTGCGCGCCGACGAGCGTACTCGGGCGTGCACACTACACTACCACCCACGCGTGTCAACCACGTCCCCGCGTGTCACTAGGCGCCCACCAATTTACTATTTTTGTCAAATTTATTTTACTTTTTATCGAACTAAACGCATTCCCGGCCTAGTGTTCCCGCGTCCGCACGCATTTTTAGGCGAATACCCGATACTAAATCTCACCCGATCTAAACAATATTAAACCACACCTGCGATGTAATGAGTCATAGTCTAGTCATTATCATCACAGTTAGTCAAACAATCAATCAAAAATAATACTTCCCGCCCAACCAGGCGTATCTTCGCCGGTCCGTGGCGTCTCCGTGGACCTGAGTGGCGTCCACGTTTGAAAATACGCAAATAACGGCCTTAATAAAATTTGGGCCGTTGCAAGCATTAAGTTTTGAAAATCAGAGGTGTTTTCATAACTTGGAAAAAATGAGTTTCTTGGTGTTCTTCATTAAATTTCTGAAATGCATGTCTAATTCCTTAATTTAATTGAATGAATGATGAATATAGGAGTGCCTGGTGTATGTTTATTGTATGGAGGAGTTGTTGGTCTATGATGGAGGGAACAGAGGCCCAAGGCGTAGGGAGAAGACCTCTAGCTTGGGAAGAAATCAGAATTCTAAGTTTAAGAAGCTGGAGCACGCTCCCTTACCTAACGCGCTAGGTGCCTGAATTGCAGGAAAATTCTTGCAAGTTCTTAATAATTCCTGCAATACCCACAACCACTTAACACCCATCTAAACCGACCCTAATCAACTTAAAACCATATCTAAAAACCTCAGGAGCTTAGGGAATTGTTTCGGGAGTTCAGGTGTGCGTGTCGGGGTGTCGGGAGGCCGGATAAGCTAAGGAATTACTTGTTGTGAGTATACCCAATGAAAAATTTGCTTGGCATTTCATTTCCTTTAATTGTTGATCTTGCATAGTCTGTTGGGACTATTTTTACCACTGTATAATGTCATGTGTTCTTGTTTTCATGCTACCTTGATGAGTCTAGTTTGCATGATATCCTTTTGTTTGGTTTGATTCATTGACTCTATCTCATGCTATGTTTATTCTTGTTGTATAAATGTGAACTAAATGATAAATAACATGCTATTAGGCTAGTGAATATCATATGAACATTAATGTGGACTTGTATTCTTTGTTTGTTAGGGTGTATAGATGTGCCTATGCCTTGGAACTCCATACCTGGTCTTTCTTGAAAATAAAAAGTAGTTTTTGCAATTAGGTCTCGTATTCAATCGAGGTGTGCGCGACTCACGGGGTTAGAGTCCTTGGGGAGGTCGACACGGGTTACCTGACATTGTATGACACTCAGGGTTAGAGTCCTTGAGGTGGTCTACACACCGAGGTTAGAGTCTTTGGCCACACTTGGGTTAGAGTCCCTTGTGATTTATGATTATGGAGTCGGAGTGACGTGGATCATTACCGACCGGATCTAATTCACCACTACTTAGCCTAGTGTCAGTTTCATTTGTTTAACCTTGGCATTTACTTGCATATGGTTTATTTTTCAACTTTCCTAGTTATATTTCTGCTTTTAAATTCCAATCAATTATATTTGGAAATGTAATTTAAACTTGTCATCGGGGATTGCTATATTATTTCTTTTACTCACCGTCATTTTTATGACGGAGGGTGCAGAACCGACTACCAGCAGGTCGGACAAAGAGAAGATAGGCAATTATCTCTGAGCCATCAACGCGACAGTGCATAGACTGTAAGCCTTCTTTTGGTTTTGATTTTATATGTTATATATGTCTTTCATAAGCATTTGAGTTGTATATTTGGGTTGAGTGTTTGATTTAGACTGTTTGACTATCTTCACTATATTTTGAGGATCTTATATATATGATGTCATTTCCTAGTTTTCCACACTTAGGTTTATTTTTAATTGGCTTCCGCGTAAACTACAAATGGCTTCCCATAATTTTAAAAAGCTTCCGCATTTAAATAACTAAGACTTCCGCTAAATAATAAACCATGTTAATAAAGTTTTAATTAACACCAAATGTCATAAATTGAATTGGACACGAGAAACGAGGTAAATAGGTGGTAAGACTGACTAATGCATAGTTAAGTCCCACGTGGGTAGGATTTGGGCTTAATTATGGGATTAGGTCAGGCGATACTCTAGATTAGAAGAGGGGTCGTCACATTTACATTATCTTTTTTTTCTATATTTTTATTTTTGTTTGTTTGTTGTTTTTTTTTTTTTTTTGTTAACTCTCTCCGGGGCTTACCAACATGGAGAAGATTATACAAATAGAAGAATGCAACAAGTAACATGGTTTTTGGGAATAAAGCAAGAAACATGAAATGAAAGGGAAAAGGGATGAACGAGAGATCACTACCAGTGCGATGAGTTGAAGGCCTGCAAGTCTTTTTTTTTGGGGTTACTGTAGCAAATCCTCTAAATGATGACCAAAAAAAGAATGAATTTATGTTTGAGTTTTTTTTTGAAGTAATGATAGAATAAGTCATACTTTTTTTTACTTGAGTGTTTGTTCTTAATTGTGTTAGTTTTTTTTACCTTACCTGATTAAACCCAATGTTAATTTTACATATTTGACTTATCCGTCCTATTTTATTTTAGTGTTTCAAAATTTTTTTGGCATTGTTTATTGGTTTATGAACTTGGTGGGTGGTGCGACATGATATATATTTCATACTTTCTTGTAGTATTTTTTTAGTACCATTGGTTTAGGAATGCATTAATTGGTAGGGGATTTGAATGGTTTGGAAATCAGCATCAATTGTACTAATCACAATGCAAGAGTTTGATCCATATTCGACCACGATTAATTTAAGACTGAGGTTTTTTTTTGACGAAATTTGAGACTGAGGTTATATATTGTTGTTGTTGTCGTTTAATACTATTGGCCGGTTTCTTTTTTGATGATTAATGAAGGTTTTATTTCTTTTGATCGGCGGTGGTTCTAATAACAATCTTTGTTTTTTATTTATTTAATAAAAGTCGGATTTATTTAGATTTGAGATGTTCAGTTTCATTCGGCCTGCAGCAGTTGTCAGATTCTTCATTTGCACCAGTTGCCTCTCCTCCACATATGCATCTATTATCATTCAATTTCATCCCCACTTATATATGCTCGTTTATGGATCTGCGCTAGTTGTTGGTTTGACTAGGTTTTCTTTTTTAATAAGTTGTTTTTTTTCCTTTTTTGGAAGTTTGTGTTTGTCTTTCCTCGTCAAAAGTTTTTAATCGTCTTCCCTTGTTGGAAGGTTTATTTTTTGTTATGATTCTATTGTTGTAGATGCAAATGACAAGTGTATAAGTTGCACATAAGTTTACAAATTTTCGTAACGTCGATTTGATCTCATCTATGAGTGAGAAAAGACTATTATTGATATAATTTCATTGTTAAATTATATGTAATAACAATTTCTATAATTGAAACTATCTTTTTGTCAAAAAAAAATCATTTGCCCCTACCGTACCGAGTATGTGTCATGCTCTGAACAAAAATGTACCATTATTCCTAAGTGACAATAATATTTGATCTCTTTTTATCGATTTTGTCATTTTCAAATACATAAAATGGAGAGATAAAAAATTGTATAGCATACATCGCAAATTCAATCTTTAAAAAAAAAAAAATATTTCAACCTAAGTTTTTTGGTTCAAATAAATGAGTGTTTCACTGTCCACCCACTAGTATTAAAAGACAATATTTAGTTTCATTAGATTTTTATTTTTTTACGAAATACATGCAATTAATAGACTAGATTTAGATCATTGGATGGGTGTAATAGAATACTTGACTTGTATGCAAGGCTAGTTTGTACGTACGTAGGTGAATCATAGTAAACCCATAAAACTTAAAAGGGAATCACAATATTGGCTGGTAATGGTAATTTGCAATTGACTATACTTATTATGATATTGATGATATCGCCACAGTAAAAATTACTTCACTTGCACACTTAATTTTGCCCTTGGGACATGTTTAATAGACTATAAATAAGCAAAGAATCTAATTCAGCTAGCCTCCTTTTCAATCGCCTAGTAATAAGACAAGGCAACTGCTATTCCAATCGCACTTTTTGTTTCTCGTACATTATTTTTAAATTTTTTACTTTACTTATCTCACTTCTTATAAAAAAAATTTAAAAATTATCATTGCTCACCCCCATCACCTCTCACCTTCACCCCAACACTCTTCAATTCTCTTTATTTCTCGATTGTAGTCATTGTAAAACATTTGTACTAAGTCATCAAGTATTGTAAGAGTATTTTTTTCGTTGAACAAGGTCAGATGTGGTTGTATCGTATTCTAAAAGTAGAAAAGTGTCGCCCACAGGGTTCAATCGCACGGGGGCAACACCTCTGAAGAGGCATCAGTCGACCTTGACCGAGACCTCTAAAGGGTTAACGGTCAAATCTGACTGTGATCTCTAAAGAGGTGTCGGTCGAATCCGATTGAAATTGTGAAGAAAACTCAGTTTCAATAGACGATAGAGGGATCCAACCGAGACCTCTTTAGAGGTGTCGGATATACACTTCAGAGCTGTCGAACCTGTGTGGCCGACATCTCTTAAAGTTGTTGGTTCTGTACGTCTGAACCCCGCAGGTAACAAGAACAAACACATTTTTTTTTCATAACTCTTAAAAAATACATAAAAATGACAAAAATAGTGAATTTTACTTGAAATCGCTTGATATTTTCGATTCCATCGAAACTTTGTATCCAAAATGCAGGATCCAAGCTCCAAATCGAAGCCCTATACCCAACGCCAAAACCATGAACAATACCGACTCAAAAAAGTAAAAAAATCGACACAAAAAGATACGAGAAATGCACCTACGACGTCAAATCGATAAGATTTCGCTTGAATTTCGTCAGATTTGAATTGGTGATGAGAATACGATTGGAGAAATGAGTTACTAGAGTATGGGTGAGTAAAAACTTTTTTATATGGTGAGGTAGTTAGATCATTTCACAAGGGTAGGGGTACAAGAAACAAAAAGTGTGGTATGAATAGCGGCTAAGATTAGAGCTCTTTTTTTTTGGTTTACGACAATAGGGTTTTAATTATAGTTTTTTTTAAACCAGAGCTTTAATCATAGTTAATTTTGCACCAAGAAGCATGTTAATTTAATTTGACAACCACCACAAACAGATTCCCTTTGCAAGCATAAATCAATTCACTTCACTAGTTACTTTATTACTCCATAGTTAATTAAGCAATGCACGTCTAGACCTTCACAACTGACTAAAACTATATTTTAATCCATAATAATCAACCATATAAACAAAAGAAGTACACTTTAGCTTTTGATCTCATTAAGACATTAACCGTAAATTTGGAACTACTTTTTTGCTAATGACATCATAATTAATTAAGTTTGCATTTGCGAATAACTAATTTTCATTAACAACTAGAGCACCTTAATTAGGTTACTAGCTTGAGATCAAAAAACACCGTACAAATAAAGGGCAAAAGTTTTCTGGTGGGCCGTGAGGCGCTCCGAACGTGGCCGGTCTATCCGAATTTAATAGCTTCTCACTTTTCAGTGGGTCCCATCAATTGCAACTCTTTATACAATGCCATGTCAGCATAAATGCTTACGTGGCAAGCCTAGCACGAGCTCCGATTTATGCCACATCACATGTGGTGGGACCTGAGGGTTGGTTCCAAAAATGTCATTACATTAATGATAGAATATTGACTATACAATTAAATGAATCAAAAGTCCCAACTATATATTCTCCAAATCTTGTCATTTTTTCTTTTTCATGTGTGTACTTCATAAAATAGGAAAATATTTGGGAGACAAGAAATCCTTAATAAGAAGATAAAACAAGAAATCAAATATATTTATATATATATATATAGATTGCGTGAAATTAGTATTAGTTTCTTTTCCACAACACATTTTATATTTTATTTTTTGAGAGAATGGATGATCTTGGTTTGATGTTTAGTCTGTGACCCTTAATTCTAGCAGCTTGGGTCGCTGATTTGTCTAGATTTGTATAGGGGATGCACCTTAATTCCACAAAATTAAGCTGGGCCCATGAAACAAATTTGGTCACAAAATTAGTTAGTTTGTTGGCCCACCCACCCCTCCAATGGTCTATAGCAAGCCAACATGTGTCATGGTTACACGACTTGACTGCTTTTTTTTGTTGACTTGACTTGACTGCTTTTAGCAAGATCTATCTCTCTCTCTCTAACTTGGATTTGGAGATAAGATCTCTCTCTCTTCTTCAATTAAGAATTTGAGATGGTAGTATTAATGTTCTTCAATTAAGAATTGAGTAGTGCTACTTGGACTCATGAGTCCGGACCCTTAGGGAGTTTTTTGAAAATTTTTTATTTGAAAGTCATCCTTAAGCAATCAATGACTTCAAAATTATAACTTGTAACACTCCTTTAATATTTACAAAAATCTCAAAAACTCTCCTTTGAGTCCGGACCCTTAGTGTCCAAATAGATTTTTTGTTAAGAATTTAATTAAGAATTTGAGATGGTAGTATTAATGTTCTTCAATTAAGAATTTGAGATGGTAGTATTAATTGTATAATTTGTATGGAGTGATTGAAAGGTTTAGTTCAGAAAAATAGGTGTAAGAAAGGGTTATAGGAGTGGGCACTCACCATATTGATGTTAAATTGATCTTTTTTTTTTTGTAGGAATGATTTTAAATTGATATTGATTGCATAAGCGTATACATTAATGTTTTTCTTCAATTATAAAATTTTGTGAAGTTCATGGGTTTACTTAACGAAATGGTTTCATCCAAAAGAAGCATCCCAATTAACATGCCTGATTCTTATCAAGAGAGCACATCAACCATCATGAATGCTATGCATCTTCTAGAAATTGAAAAATAACGTCACAGTTTTTCGCTTATAAATTTGATTCCGAGGCTTCAACTATATGATATATCCCGCAGATCAATTAACATTTTGTTGAATGATTAATCCGAAGATGGCATGTATATATGTACTGACTTAAAAGTGATATTTTGATAACCCGGTCAGTTTGCCTCAATAGTAAGGGTGAAAGCGAAGTTGTGTGAGTTAAGCGCACGACCCTGATTTTGATTCCCTGCAGAGGCATGGCCGATTGGGCCACTGAAGTTTCTAACGAGTCGGTTTTTGGGGCCCCTTGGGGGATTAGTCGAGAAAGGCCCGGATACCCCCAAGATTATAAAAAAAAGAGTGATATTTTGATGAACTTTTGGCTCTAACTTCTTTATATGGTATAACTAATTGGGCGGTCTAATGGTTTATATGAGATTTGAAAATAAGAGGTTATGGGTTCAAACTTTGGTGTATGTAAAAAGTTGTTTCTTTTCTATAAAAAAAAAACTTTTCTATATTGTACGAGTTTCTAGAGAGAGAAATTGTAGGGAGTTAGGAATTAATCTTGTTTGTTATCTTTCAACTTACACCTTAGGGTGAGTGATATCCCCCCATTGGGAGTTATCTCTCATAATCGTAGTCACAATTATCCGTCATTAATGACCCTTTTTATTACACATCTCTCTTATTTGTATTTATGTCAATTTATATACTCCCTCTGGTCAAAAATGTAAATCGTTTAAGGTAAAAACACAAGAATTAAGAGAGCTTTAATTATGAGTGTAATTTACGTAAATGTCCTTTGACATTAAAAACGAATGGAAGAATTGAAAATTTATAAATGTTTGGATTGCATAAGGGTAAAATGGGTAAAAAATAATAAATACACTCTCGAATTTCGAAAACGACTTACAATTTTGAACAAGGGGTTTTTGCTATAACAACTTATATTATTGATCGGATGGAGTATTTTATTGTTTAGAAATTTGTAACTTACCTAAAAGTTTAAATTTGAACCAAACTCTAGATAACTCCAAGCTAACACTGTAAGTTAGCAGTTAAAGCCTCTCAGATGAGATAGTAAAGACATCACTTGCTAAAAGGTAAGACCTCGAAAGATTGTTGTTCGATTCCCACTGAAGTAAAAAAAAAAAAAAAAAAAAAAAAAAAAAAAAAAAAAAAAAGTTAGCAAAGATGAACCAAACGAGACCTAGAAATGGAGTTATCTCTCTATAGATAATTTGTAGGGAGTTATCTCGCAAGGAATTGAGAACTAATCTTGGTCTTGTTTGGTTAGAAGTGAAGATAAGAGATAACTTATAGGAAGTTGGAAACTAATCTTGTTTGGCTATCCAACTTCCCTACAAGTTATCTCTCAACTCACAGGGAAGGATGAAAGATATCTCCCCCACCCCTCCTATAAGGAGTTATCTCTCAAGAGTTGTTGACACAATTATTAAGTCGCGCTAAGGGCACCCCGCTGATTATGGCGCCGTGGTACCAGGACTCAACGAACTAGCGTCTTAAGCCCCAGGGCGCGAGTTCGAGTCGCTGGGGGGCGAAAGACACCATAAGGGGTGTGGTGATGGTGTGGTGCGACTCCAGGGGGAGTGCCACACTGCCTGTGCGGTGTCAGCCGGCGTGCCTTGCGGGGCGAACTGGGCCGTTACACATCCCATCTAATTCTTTTAGTTTAATTTGGTGTGAGGTGACACATTAAATTAGTAAAGTTGTTGATTAAGGGAATGTGCCAAATTAAGAAAAGAAAAAATGGCTCATTTTGAATTAAAAAATTTTATAACAAAATATGAAGAAATAAGAAAAAAGCTCTCTGTCCATTGCCGCCGCCACTCATCTCCAACGACAACCATAACTTCTCTACCATGTTTATCTCTTTCAACACTGACTTCCTCTAGCGACATCATTGGTTATATGGTTATGGGGTTTAGAATAACAAAAAATTTTACTAAATTTTTTTTTGAAACCTAATTTAAAGTACCACCACACACCAAATTAATGTGCCACCACACACCAAATTAAACTAAAAAAATTAGATGAGATAAAATTGAGACCAAAAGCAAAGTTTGAGATTTTCTTAATAAAATTAAAAGTTTGAGATTATTTTGAAAAAAATATGAAAGTTTGAGATTATTCAGCCTATTTGCCTAAATACTAACTCTAAGAAGATAACTCTGAACTAACAGTATAAGTTAGAAAAAATAGAGGCCCAGCTGGGACAACTTATTAGTCACGCGAGTACCACTATTGACGATGGATGTGTTGTTATCACTTATCAACGTGCAATAGAACTAATGATATAACGCCAAAATTTATAGCAGTGATGAGCGGAGTCATTTTTCTAGTGATGAAAAGCTATATGGAGATAGAATGAAAACAGAACTTGACTAATGTAATTACCATTTCATGCTAACCAAGTTGCGGGTGACTAAATGATTTTTGTTAGAACTTTGACCAAAATCAACAATTTATAACACTAACTGAAAAAAAAAAAATCAAGTGTGTAGTCTAATGCGTTGGTATTTTTTTTTGTTGTAACCACCCAATAATAGAAGGCTAATTGGCCCTGTAAATTATTAGAGGCAACAAAGCTCCTCCTCAATGATTTTAAAGAGTCCACACATAGTTCTCAAAGTCAAGATGAGATATGTAGTTATTGAAGTAAGAACTCCACACATAGCTCTTCTATTTTATTTGATTTGATGTTTTTGATGGCGTGCTTCAAAGCCGTTTATACCATCTCTCATCAATCCGTCTCAAGTTTTCATGTCTACCTCACATCATCAAATTTATTTATTTTTGAATGTATCGAGTTTTCTAATAGACACATTTGCAAGTTGCCACCTCCCCTGTTTATTTATTTACTTATTTTACATCCCTCAATGCACTAATTAAAAACAAAACTTTGATATTATCATATTAATGATGTACAGGATCAAGTAATGCTAACCTAAACTAGACACTTGTTATTGACCTCAACTGTTGAAATTAGTGTTGCCTTGTGAGTACCGGTCGACCTTTCCTTCATACACTCAACTACGAAAGCCATATCTCAAATTCCAATTACCAACATGTCTATCAAATCATGTTTGACAAAATAACAATCTTATCTTAAATCACATTATACTAAATTCTAATCAAATGACTATAAATTTTGACAAAAATAAAATCAAATCAAATGACTATAAATGATCGAATACAATTCTGGATCTTGAAATTTCAAAGTGTACAACGTAAGAGTAGAGCTGAGTACTTGGTCATTTGATTAAAAGAGCATAAAAGAGGACAGGTAACGCATGAGTATGTAATTGGTTAATTAATTGAGAGAGTTTAACAGTGGCTTGGGAAGCCTTTTATTTTAATGAAGAAAAGATGGCGATGGGGCATCCCCGCACATGGCCTCTCGTCACCTACTCATTAAAAACCCTTTCTTTCTCTTAAATGTACCCTCTCAAGCGAATCAAAACATACATAGAAAGAAAAAATCAAATAAATTTAAAACTATACTCTCTCTAATTTTATAAGGTTTTTTGTTTCTTTCCAACTTCACATGTGACTTTTTTTCGACTTCGTGCGCGACACCCGCACGGACCGCACCCAAACCCCTGTTTCTTTATCCACTTCCTAAACTACCTCTCCCTCCCATTGCATCCATTATTAGAGTACACAAAAACAATGTAATTATGTCAAACTACAAGGGCATTTAAGTCCTCGAACCCCTATAAAACCACCCTCTCGTCCCCTTAAAACCTCCCCTCCTCTCTCTCACACCCTCTCCACTTTCAATTCCGACATAACGATTAACTACCCACTTAACAGTAATAACGACCATGACGACGACGGCCGGCATTGGGAAATGCAGCAAAATCCGGCACATTGTGCGGCTTCGGCAGATGATCCGGCAGTGGCGGAGCAAGGCCTCCATGGCGGCGGGCCGGATCCCGGCGGACGTGCCCGCAGGACACGTGGCGGTTAATGTGGGCCGGGCCTCTAAAAGGTTCGTGGTCCGCGCCACGTACTTAAACGACCCGGTTTTTAAGCGGCTCTTGGTCCAAGCCGAAGAGGAGTACGGGTTCGCCAACCACGGCCCACTCGCCATCCCGTGCGACGAGTCCGTGTTCGAAGAGGTCATCCGACTCCTCTCCCGATCCGACTCGGCACACAACTCGGGATGGTCCGCGAATCCCGAGGACTTCCAGAGGTACTGCCACGTCGGCCTTATGGGGAGCTGGGCCGAATCTCGGCCGCTCCTTGACAAACCCATATGGTGAGTGGGCACTGGTTTTGGAGAAAAGAGGGCTAAAGCGGGAAAGCCGATTCTGACTCGGTGTCTCACTCGCTTGACTCGGCCGAGTCGTTGGTCGAGTTTTGGTGGGTTTGAGTGTTTGGCTCCGGAGAATAAGTGGAGATGACAAAAGGAGTTTTGTACTGAGTCGTCCCGAGTTCGAATCGGAGGCAGAGTTGAAGAGTTCTTTAATGTATTTTTCTTCGAAGAGGAAAAAAAACAGTCATCGGTTGTAAATGGTGTGAGTGATGGCTACCTTACATGTAGAGAATTAATTAAGGGTTAGAGCATATATACTATACTATATTTGATGACACTTAGTGTAATTGAAGTTGAATAAATTGATGTTATGATTGGAATTAGTAATGTTGAAGGAATCCGTGAATATACAGAAGAGAGAAATCAGCCCACTTGCTCTACCATCGTTCTCTGTTCACTTTTTTTTTGCTCAAAAATCTAGATTGGTTGGTGGGGGTGATTTCATGGTTATGTGGGTATACGTGCCACATTTAATCGCTCAAAGGGTATAGTAGATCCTAAAGAGAGTGACAGTTGAGGATTTTTTTACTTTCAAGGCCCCAACTTGGTTGCTGTTTTTAATTCTTGGCCGAGTAGTGCTACTTGGACTCATGAGTCTGGAACCTTAGGGAGTTTTTTAAAAATTTTTTATTTCAAAGTCATCCTTAAGCAATTAATGACTTCAAAATTATAACTTGTAACACTCCTTTAATATTTACAAAAATCTCAAAAACCCTCCTTTGAGTTCAAACCTTTAATGTCCAAATAGATTTTTTTGTTCTTGGCCATGTTTGGAGACGTTAATGCTGATTCTGAAAGCAACTTGGTTGGGCTCCCCAATGTGACTCAGTGAGTCCATGATATTGTACTCGCCTGATTCGAACTCGGTGCACTCTGAGAACCGGTATTAAATTTTGTACAGTGGTGAGTCTGGTGACAGTGGCTCATAATTGTCTTCCATTGTTGTCTTTGTACGTGGCGGCTGTGATCCTGTGGTTATCAACATAAGAGAAATAATCAGAGAAAAAACTTTCACTGCACTGCCAAGTTAATAGCTTGGGAACTCAACTCGCAGCTTTTTTTTTTTTTTTTTAATACTGTGGGGTTGTAACTCAAAAGTTTTGCCTTCAAAAAAGAAAAAAAAAATCGAAGGTTCTCGATACTAAATGAGTGGACATCATCACTAACATACTTCGTTATGAAGTTTTACTTAATCGACGTTAGTCTATAATTTTGGACCACACATCTTCGACAATAAAGTGGTGTTCTCAAGAAAGTTTACGTCGATATCAAGTACAATTGGTGATGTGCATCGCTTAATTAAATCTCAAGTGCTTAATTAATCGGTTTTAGAAACAATGCAATTCACCAAAGATCCAAATGGTTGATAAGGACTTGCCCCAAAAGAAATAGAAGTAAGAAATTTAAGAAAGCCTTTTCGTTCTTTTTTTTGTTGGCAGATTTTTTGTTGTTTGTTCTATGTACATGGACAATTATTGGTTTGATACTTTTCACTAAGTTTTCTTTTTAAGTAATTGTCTTCTCTTGGTGGAAGTATATGTCTTTCTTTCCTAGTCAGGAGTTTTTACTCGTTTTCCCTTGTTGGAAGTTTTATTTTTAGTTATAAATCAAAAGACAACCATGTAAGTTGTATATTTGTTTGCAATCTTTCGCAATGTCGATTTGATTTCAAAGAATAAGAAAAGACTACTATTGATGTAATTTCATTGTCAAATCATGTGTAATAATGAACAATTTATATGAATGGAAATATCTTTTCGTAAACAAAAAAAAAATCTATAGCAGCAAAGTTTTTCCTCTCCTTATCAGGAGTCTTAAAGTTTTCATCTTTGTAGAGAGGCTTTGAATTTTCCTCTTTAGGAAGGTTTGAGTTTTGAGTTTTTTTTTTTTTTTTTTTTTTTTTTTTTTTTTTTTTCTCTTTATTGTGAGGTTTTGAAGTTCTTTTTATAGGAAATGGATCGATTATACTCGTGGAGCATACAAGTCAAGAGCCATGAATGACATAAGTTTGAACTGTCCAGCGCTTCGCAACACTCGATCAGTTATTAATCTAGAGATTTAGTTAGGTCGAATAAGCCATGTGTTCTTTTTTTTGAGCTTATTGTTGCTTAGAAGTATATAGAATAGTCGATTCGATACATTTGACAAACGTATAAGTTGCACATGAGTTTACAAATTTTTTGCAATGTCACTTTGATCTCAATCTATGGGAAAGTGTTGATATTGATGTAATTTCATTGTTAAATCAAATGTAATAGTAAACAATTTTTATGAATTAGATATTTTTTCGCCAAAAAAAAATTCCGTAGGGACAGTGTCACGTTGCTTTCATCTTCTATCCAATTAAAATCTATCAATGCCCTTGATAACAATCCGTAGCGGCAGTGCCACAATTCTTATCTTCATGCTTAGTTCATCATTACTAGTAGATCGATACGCTCTCTTTTTTTGAAGAACCGTAGATAGGTTCTAAAACAGTGCAAAATCACCAATTAAGGAAGAGCTAGTTATTGTTGTGGTTTGGATGCATCAAATAAATTTTATAATGTTATTTATAAAAAAAAAATAAAAAGAAAAGCTTAATAACAATGAAATGCAAGAACTATAAGGGCACACGTCAAGACATATATGTATGACGTACATCGCAACAAAAATCAAGAGGTCCATCCTTAATGCATGCATGGCTGTCACTTCCCCTTAGTATTGAACAAAAATTAGAGGCAACGATATCAATATCATATGTTCTTTATTTATTTGGAAATCATTAATTAGAAACCTCTCATCCAATAATAAACTTCCACGTGCAACATTAATATTAGAAAACATCAGTGTTATGATATAATTAGTCTCAAGTCATCAATATACTGCTGAGATCGATGATGAGATAGATTGAGGACCTAAATCACCGGTTTTAGAATGACAGAATATTGGGCTTGTTGTGACTGATGGACTAAATTTGTGTAGGCTTGCCGACTAGTCTGTACGTACACATCAAATTCATTCATAAGAAAATGTACACGTTGCATGGTTTGACATGAAAAGGGTAAGGTGGGGGACTAAGAGCATGAATGGCAGTGTCTTTTTGAGGCAGTACTTGAGAGTAGAAGTGATTGCCAAACTCGACAACCACTGTTCCTTAGCTTCTCATTGTTCTCAATCTTATTGTTATGTTGAAGATGCATGTAAACTTAATTAATTAGGGAGGTGATGTGTCGTTAAGGTTTTTTAGTTCCCTCTTTTGTTGTGTATGTTACCTAACCAACACTCATTAATTAATGTAAGATCATACACCTCATTTAATGCGTGTGTTTCCCTCCATTCATTGAAATCGATCGATTTTCTATTTCTTTTGAAGTACATGCCTTAACTAATTTTCAAGCATATCCATATGAGTCTTCTCTTGTTTCTTGATCACATCTTTTGTTAATTTACATAACTAATTTCTTGATCTCATCTTTTGTTAATTATTGCAGATGTTTTCCACACCATGTGCGATGACATGATATTCTGAAATTCAACAAAAGAAATTGGAGCAATATACATAGTCATGGGCCTAATTGACAAACGGGATTCAAACTAAAGCCTTGTTTGCTAAACCGGTCTTTCAAATCTACGCGGCCCAATTTGGGTTCCCACGAAACAGTATAACAAGAAAATTTTGTTCATGCAGCTCACTATTTTTATAAATTTTCTCACCTTCTCATTAATATGTGCTTCCTTTTTTTTGAGAAATTATAATATGCATACCGTTGAAACTAAAAATCTGACAATAAAAGGTATATAAGCCTAGGTAGGTCACAATTAACTCATAAAGTGGACTCAAAGGGAGACACATAAACAATTATCGTTAATGACCCTGGATTATTTTACCAAGATTTATAATGGACTTGGACTTCTCTACTAAAGATCTAGCCTTTATTTTGTATTTTAATGTACTAACCTTGATGTAGTTGCACTGGACTTTTTATTCGGTAAATAGTACTGGACATTTTTCCCCATACTTGCATTGTCATTAAGAGCTGACGGGCTTAGTCCTGGATGAGCTGGGCCCTAAGTCTCAACTCAATGTGTTGGAAGTTTTTTGTGAAACTCCCAGTCCAGCCCAATTGTGCACATGGGCTTAATTAGTTTGTACACAACATAACAAAGGCCCATTTATTTCATTGGAGTAGAAAACTTAGAATCAATGACTTTTACTTCATTTGATGACTTTGAAAAGTTTTAGTGACAAGAAGTTTGCTTAGATTCCCACTCTAAGGCCCTTTTTTTTTTTTTTTTTTTTTCAGACCACTTTAAGTTAAAGTTGCGCTGTCTTTTTAGGGGGTAATTAATTAGAAGAGAAAAGGTGTAAAGATGTATTGTAATTCCTATGTTCCTCGTAAATTAAGCCGTATTATTTCACACTTTAACTGATTAAACAATCTGATCAATGATTTTCACGTCTAATCATGAAATAATAACTTTTTTCTTTAGACTTTTGTCTTTGGTAACTTTTTAGAATATAAGAATATTTGACGTTAAGGTAATTATGGGTGATTGCTTGTATTAATAAAACTTATATGAGAATCTAATGTGGGGCTATTTGACCCATTGAAAAACAATATATGGAGCTAGACAGATGAAGATATGTAATCTATTGATTATATGACTAATTTGCAAGTAACTACAAAAGATGGTGTCCTGACTTTTCCTCAAAAAAAAGAAAGATGGCACCCTGAGTAGCTAGACAGGATTAGATGGGGGAGTCGCCTGTCATTATATTGATAATAACTGATTAAATAAATGAATTTTTTCCCACCTTTGGTCTTTTAGTCACACACTTTATGTTAAGTAAGGTATGAAGTTTGAGTACCTTTTGGATAAAAAAAAAAATTAGGTTGCATGAAGGATGCTCCCCATATGGAGCCCAAAAGTACCTTGGCATGGACTAGTTGATGTAGTCGGTGTTGGATATATACAACGTAGGAAACTAAAAAAAGCAACGATAAATTTTGGCATTTCCAATGCTTAAACACACATATCACTACAAGAAATTAGTTTTTTTTACTACACTATACTTTTTACCACTCCTTGATCTACATCAAGTAGTTTGGTTATTTCTATCAAACTTTGCCTATTGTAAAAAATAACTCTATTACTACAAGTCAAATCCATTGTAAATCTACTACAAGTGAGTTATTTATTTACAACATGCATTTGTGGTAGAAACTTTTGTTGACATGAGCAAGCTTGTTGTAGAAAGTTCATGCTTTCAACAAAAAGCAACATAAAATTGTTTGTGGCCCATAATCTAGTTTCTTGTAGCGTATATGTGGCGGCCCCAATTTCCACATTGGTCCGCCACGGGAGGCCACGCAGGCCACGTCACCGTCAGTTGTGTCCCACGCCCAATTATCCTTTATCCACCAATTCTTATTAAGTTTGATTCAATTAATATCATATAACCTCAAGTTAGCAGCGAAAAATTAAATGATCAACATAAAGATTTTTATCTGGTATATTATGAGCAAAAATGTCTAAGTGGAAACCATACCAAATATACATCATATACATCTCATCTGATTCCCAAAATATCAAAATGTACAACCTGTCTCTCAAACCCAAAACCTAATATAAAACGAGTAACATAAACATACGTACGAGAAGGGCTAGCGCGGTCAATCAATATAATCCTCAAGTTTGCCATTTCCCCGACTCGTACTAGGATCTGCACTCAGCCATCACAAAAAGACAGATGACGAGTCCAGAGTGAGTAATCCCAAGGAAATTCACCAAGTAATTACAGAAATAAAAGTACTGGAATTGAAAATACTATAATTTAAACATGTGGAACAAGCGAAATACAGACAACTGTAAAAATGAACATCGCATGCATAAATATAGTGATGAAATAAAGTACGTGCACATAAAAATCAGACCAAGTCATACTTCGAGTTTTCTCCCCAGGCACCAACCGTAAACACACCAATGGGTTGGCCCTAACCCTCTAGGTGGCCGGCGTAGACCCACGACGCACCCACACTAGCCTACCATACCCGGGTAGCCTATTCACCGGTGTATGCCTAGACAAGTGCTATGACTTAGTGGACTCTATGGCCGTAACGAATAAGCACCAGGTGGGGAGTGATCTCAACACCGTAAAGACACTGGGTAGGAGTACACTCCACTACCGTAAAGTCACCAGTGAGAGTACTCACCACCGTAAAGCAATAATGAAATGGAGTAAAGAATAAATGAAACGGAATTCAAATAAATCAAACAGTAAATACTTAAAGTGAAGTTCAATTGGGATACTACACACCTCAATTCGCACTCCTCGTCCCACAAGTTAAATTCCCCGGCTCGATTCCTTCAATCCCCGATAATACTCCCGGTCCGATTCCCGACTAAACCCAGACTCCAATTACTATTCCGAGACTCCTAGAATTCATTTATGAGGGTTAATTATCAATTAATGGGTTCTTAATGCTAGTTTGACTCATTTTCTCATTTTTCAATTTTTGAGAGTCCAGTGAACAATTAGCGCACTAATGAGATCAATTAGCGCGCTAATTAATCTCAATCACTGTTCATCATCTTCTTCACTCAGCGTGATTAGCGCGCTAATTTTCCAATTAGCGCGCTAATTGCTCGCTGTCCAGAAAATTTTCAAATTAAGAGTTTGAACTCCAAATCCATAAAGTAAATTTCTATGCTTCCATAAAACATCAATGACCTTAATTACACCATTTAAACCTGAATTACCATAATCAAACACCAAAATCCACAATTTAAGGAAATCACATTTTCAAACCCATTTCCCAAATTCCTCCAATCTCTCCCAAACTTGATCAAACATCACAACAATGGATTACCAAGCTCAAAATCTCACCCAAATACATAGTTTAACACCTCAATATTTTGGATTTCACAAATCCCTAACCCACACTAAAAATCTCATAAAAATACAAGATTGATGTATCCATACCTCTTGATCTTGTTGTAGGATGCCAAAATCACTTTCTTCACACCTTGTTGGCTGTTTTTCCTCCTCTTCTTCTCCTCCAACGATTCTCTCTTCTCCTCTTTCACTCTCTCAAAACCACACTTCCTCTCTCTCTCCTTTTGATCGGTTAAGCATGGATATATATATATATCTGGTTCCCATCAAGTATGTGCACGAATCTCGAGAAATATCCAAGGGTTCCTGATCACCCTGTGTCACTCCAACTCCATACACCTTATCTTAACACTAATGGCCCTGTTGTGCATCTCGAGAATCATCCAACTGTTATTGTTTTATTCAGCTCAACTATATGACTTATTGATTTCCAATTGATTTAGCTTATAACAATTATCTACCCTATTCAATAAATTCTCAAAATTTATGAATAAACTCACCGTAGTTTCCTCGACTACCCGGCACCCCGTGCCTCGTGTCCCGTGTCCGCACACACCCCGAGGTCATTCCTCACTCGTCAATAGACTACATTAACATACATATTGTAATGGAATTAGCTAATTTGTACATTTCCATCACAATTTACCACAACAAGCATATAAAACGGACTGTATACCTAGTTTGCGTGCGCTCCAGCCTCGCTGTGGGACCCTCGACCGTCCTCGCTGGCATCCACATCTGCAATGACGTCATAATTAATGGCAATTTTAAATTTGGGCCGTTACAGTATATAACGGGTTTAGCCATGTTAGGACTTGGTAATAGCTCAATGATTTGGTATGTGGTCCCTCAAACTTTTTTCTCAACCCCTCTTTACTTTGATTCAATGAATAACATCGAGCACCCCAATCTCATACACAATAGAGAATCAAAAAATTATCATGATGCCATGATTAGAGAAGTTATAATTTCTACTTCGATCGCCAAATTAAGGTATAGTGATAACCTCGTTACCTATGCACCACACTCCTTGAGACAGGGCCGTCTTTGTCATTTTGAAGGCCTGGGGCGAAATTTAAAAAAATGACCTTTTATATAAAAATAAATATATATTAATTTCAATAAAGATTATTAGATTTTTAGCGAAATGAATTAACAAAAAGTAGCAAAAAAAAATTAAAAATGAAATTGGTAACTAAAAAAACAAGAATTAATAAAAATAAATAAATTATAGCATAAAAAAACTAAATAAGTTCAAGACTTATTATTCTCTATATAATTGATATTAATTCAACTATAAATTATTCAAGTATAGCCTAGATAATTCATTCAAATAACTTCGACGCATTAATTAAGAAGGATTGTTTGGAAAGCTCATCATCAATTGTACTAAATTGAGTTAATGGAAGAGTTTGATCTATGTAGTCGACTTCAATTAATTTGAGACTAAGGCTATGTTGTTTTTTTTGAAGAGAAATCGAAATTTCATTAATCATTCATGGCTCAATACGTGACCAAATATAGAAACAAGTACATTAATTCATTAATCCTATTTGTGCAAACAAACTGCCATTAATTTAATTTTTTTTTAGAAATTGAAACAGTTTGACAATCAGGGACTATTTTTTACAACGTTGAAACTCATGACATTACACAAAAGTACTAGAACCACGAATAACAAAACTTCTCAACAAGGAGAAGACCTAAAGCTTCCCAATAAGAAGAAGACAAATTAAAGACTTTCAACTAGGAAAGAAAACTAACTATAAAGTAAAAACTAAAGATAAATCAATCCAACGCGTCGCACAAATCCACGCAACACCGTTGATGAAGATGCACTGCAACAAGGATGGACCAATCTTTACAAATCTGATTAGATATGTTGTTTATTGAATGAACAAAGAGCAAAAGAACAAAAATCACAAAAGTGAATAAAAAAACTCATTAAATATAACAATTCTTTAAGCATATGTTCTTTCTTCTTTTTTTTATTTACTAAGGCTATGTTGTTGTTGATATCTGACTATAAGTTGTTGATTTATAATTTCTTTAATCAGTGTACAACCTTCTTATTAAAAAAATTTAAGTTAATACATTGCAAGATTTTTTTTATTTTATTTTTTGTCAAAGATTACGTTCCAAGATTTCAAATGGGAGAAAAGTGAGTAATATATAGTTTGAGTTTGTTTGCAAGGAGAATAATTTAGTAGTTTGTTTGTTTCAACGTGAGCGAGTAGTTTGTTTGTGTGAGAAAGTGAGTATGTGTGAAGCGATAGGCCGTGCGGCATGCAGAAAACACGTGTAATTACAAATATACCCATAATTTCTTAATCAATTTGGAGGCCTTCACTGATTTGGGGGCCTTGAGAGTTTAATTGCTTTCGTAAACGTTACTCTTAGACCCTACTATTGTAACCCTAGAAAGATGCACAAATGCCATACGCTTGTGTACGGCGTGCACTGGTATGCATGTCTACACAACCCTATAAAAATCAAGGGGCGTACACAAGTATGTACTATATATGTCATTTGTGCCTGTCTTTTTAGGTTACAAAAGTATTTTCCATTATTTTTAATTTTAGCCAAATTCTTTTGTCTTAAATTGCTATGTTCTTTATTATTGCTGATGAAAAGAGACGCAGCAGAGGATAAAAAAAAAAAAAAAAAAAAGTAACGGCGGGACTAAACCGAGACTGCAGACGCTCCAAAGCAACCTCACTGACTCAAATGCGCCCCTACCCCACGCACTATTGCTTGACTGCTAGTACTCAATGGACACGTACCTCGGGCCGCGATCTTACGCATCACGAGAAGTGTAACCCGTCGAGTCACCGGGTTCGGATCAACAATTTGACCCACACATGCATTTTAGAAAGTGAAACCGACCTGTTAGCTGGTCTCCTGTGGCCTTAAAAGTTGAAGCTTCCCACGTCATTATTTAACTCTCGAAATACAAGTACACTGAGCTTCACATGTGGGACTGTTAAAAGCGCACTATTGCAACTCATAAAGGCAACTCGATCGACCACTCGTTCAATTACATCTAAAGTCAGCGCACCATCACAACTTTGAAATCTCATATTCACTTCACATGCTACCTATTCGATACTTGTAATACACAACATGTGTGTACATCAAGATTAATTTCAAACCCAAGTCCAGCAGTGACAGATAGATATATAAGCCCATCCACCAGTGGACCCCTTCGATTGTTCCACGTGGCATCAAGAGCGTGGTGTCGTTGATTTGTTAGACATTTAAACTCACATAAATATGTACGTACACATCTATATATTTGATGTCAAAACCTGCAGACAAACAAATAAATAATACATAGACTAACGCGTATATACTATTACTATATAGCTAGCTCTAGCTGTTTTGGTTTGGGGGTCCAGCTCGGATTGATGGTGCTCACCATAAAAAATTTCATTTCAGTCTATTCATGTTACTTTGTGAGAAATATGTATATATATATATATGCTTTCGTACCATGAAAGCAAAGCATATGGCAGTGAGAGCAAAAGTTACAATAATGCATGTAAACTTTAAAAAGGAAAAGAGATTAATAGTTCCCTTAATTATTCCCACCGCCTTAATTATCAAAATAATTTTAGTAGACAATCACACATTTATCACACATTTATCATTCAAATCATCCACCACCCAACCCTCGCAGTTAATTAATTTGCGAGTTGATCATAGTCCTAAAATCACAATAAGGGTGTATCAATCAGTTATTTAAAAATAAATAGCGAGTGATAAAATTATTGAGATGTACTCGATGACTATAATTCTACAATTGACGTTCAATTTAAAATATTTTGATTTCTCCCTAGTCAAAAGGTTAGGTGCACGAGTGGTTCTCATGAAATTAGTCATAAAAGAAGGAAGGTGTCAAATAATAAAATGTTCAGACACTAACTATCGTACTAAGATAGCAATGATAATTTAACTACTCTAGCTAAGAAGCCATAGCTAGCTAGTTAATTATTAATTGAATATTGAATGTTGAATATTCCAATAGAGTATAATTACAAACGTAAATTATGAGAATTTATGAATGAATGTGAAAGATATAAAAATGGAGATAAAATAGATCGATATATAATTATATATGTATCTTGTAAGAGAAGGTTACAGCTTTGTGGATATTATTATGGACGAAACCACGCTCCACTTACTTCCATCAAACCAATTTTTTTTAAAAAATGGGAGATGCCATCATAACTGGCAAAATGGGAGCGGATTAATTCCTCTTGACAATGTGGACCAAGAAGAATCAAATTCTTTAAATCGCAACTTTTTCTTCTCCATTTTTCTTTTTTATAATTATAGGTGTCTAAATTTTTTCAGCCCCTTTTTATTTTTGTTCGACTAATCCAACGAGAGTTAGCCAGCTGCCCCATTTTTCTTCTCCAGCTTAACTCTTTCATGTAAGATTTTGCACGTGTATAATTTTAGCCATTGTCTCGTCTTTTATTAGGTGATATTTTTTTGTTGTCAAGACCACTCAATTGGGTGCCCAATAGTTTTGTATGAAGTTTGGAAGTAAGAGGTCTTGCTTTCGAATCCTGTCGAATTAAGTTTGTTTCTTTATTATAATTTTTTTTTTTGTCAGAATATATATTAGGTAATAATTAATGTCTTAAATAAATTAAAGATGCTGCCCATTCATATATAGTAATTCTTTTTAGAAAAAGATAAGTGCTCTTGTGCTTCATTTTTCGTTGTTCCTTCTATTCTACTCGAACTTTAATTATAGTTTGTACTGTATTAATGAACTTTCTTTCAGCTAAATTAATTCCTATGCACGTCTTATTTAAAATGTTAACTTGGAATGTGTGAAACCCTTGCCAATTTGCATTTAGAACCTATTATAGTCAAGAGTAGTGCTACTTGAACTCATGAGTCCGGACCCTTAGGGGGTTTTTTGAAAATTTTTTATTTCAAAGTCATCCTCAAGCAATCAATGACTTCAAAATTATAACTTGTAACACTCCTTTAATATTTACAAAAATCTCAAAAACCTCCCTTTGAGTCCGGACCCTTAGTGTCCAAATAGATTTTTTGAATTACATTTTCAAACCATTGAGCCACCCACTAGGTAGGTAATTATATTACTCTCTTTCGTCAATAATACAGGTCATTTTTACACAAAAGAGGCATATTAAGAAAAGACATTAATTGATATCAAAAAAAGAAATAAAAAGAAAAGACATTAATTATAGGTTCAAATTGCATTCTTGCCCATATTTTAATTATGCGGTTATATAACTACACCAAACATCTATTTTATCCTCTATTTTATCTGATAAAAAGAAAAACAAGTGTTTTATTGCAATTAAATTTTTAAGGTGAAATGTGTGAAGAGGGACAAAAGTTCTCTAGAATTTCAAAAATGACTTACTATTTTACCAACCAAAGTAAAGTCATCAACGGGTATACTCATATAAATACATAAATTCCCTAGCTTATCCAGCCTCTCGACACCCCGACAAGTGCAACCGGACTCCCGGAACACTACTTTAGGCCCTTGTGGTGTTTAGACATTCATTAAGGTGGTTTAAGATCAGTTGGTGGGGGTTTAGAGTGGTTATAAGTGTTGTAGGAAAACTATGGAAGTTGCATAAAATTAGTTGCCCAGGACACCCAGCGCGTTGGCTGGAAGTGCCTAACGCGCTGGGGGTAGAACCTAGAATTTCATCAACAAAATTCTGGGTTCCTGCAACTCGGGTTTTGCTTCCCTATCGCCCCTAGACCCTTGTTCTTCTCAACCAAGTCTAGAACATCCTTCCCAAGCAAAAACATACACCAGGCACTTCGTTTATCATCAAAACATCAATAAACATGGGGATCCATGCATGCATTTCATCAAATAAGGGAAGAACAACATGAAGAACACAATTTTCTCAATTTATGAAAATAAAATTGATTTCTAAAACCCTTAATGCTGTTCTAAGTGTTTTCCACAAGGAATTTGAAAATGAAATCATATTTTAAAATCAAACATATATTGAAACCCAAATTCCCAAATTTCAGTTTCATTTAAAAACTCCAACTTTGTGCAAAAACCCACAAATTCAAATATTTCAACTTGGGGCTTCCATTGGACCTTCATATGATCAAAACATATCTATAAGAAGATTCAAAATCGTTTCTGGAACCAATTGCATCAATGAAAAAGCATGGAGAGTTGAAAGAACTATTACCTAAGTTAGGGCTATACTCTCATAAGTTGAGAAGTAAAATTGTTGATGAGATTGAGCTCAAACCCCTTTAAATTCTAGCAGCAACATTAAATTCTAGCTCTGGATTTTGTGTTGAGAAAACATGCATTTTGAAGCAAAGAAATGAAGTATGGGTTTATGTAACAACTCAAAATTTAGAAACTCGATTAAATAGTAATTAAGATCCAATTTGTGTGTAGATGAGGCTATTAGATTTAGAGATGCACTATCCTGGCTGAATGACAGAGACGAGAGAAGAGTAAAGTTAGAGTCTGATGCACTTGAAGTGGTTTAGGCAATTCAAATAGGCACAAAGATAAATCCTATTTTGGAGCTATAATTAATGATTGTGTGAAGTTGATAACAGACTTAAGGTCCTATAGTGTTTTTTTTGTTCGTCGATCAGCAAATGTAGCGATCCATACATTAGCAAGAGAAGCTAGTTCTATGTCTGGTCGAAATGAGTGGGATGTTGTACCCTCGTTTCTTTTGAATGTATTTGCGAGAGATTTAGAATGAATAAGAGTTGGTTGTGGTTTCAAAAAAAAAAGATCCAATTTGTGTGTTGTTATGCTATTTGCTTTAAATTAGAAATAATTACAAGGTGGCAAAATAAAAGTAAGAGTAGCTGTGGCTTTGACTAGTCAAATGTGATTACTTGTTGAACAAGTAAGGACAAGGATAAAGACACTTTTGACAAATAAAACAAAAGTAAGGAACACTTCCTCACAAGTGTTGAGAATTCCTCAAAACTAGGTATAATCTCTAACAGTGTTATCTTGTCAAATCAATTATTGGGAACTTTCCTGGTCAAAAGGGGCAAGATCTCTAAATTTATGAGATCTTATTAATCAGGGAAATATTTGTAGAAACTTTCCTAATAAAAAGGGGCAAGATCTCCAAATTTATGAGATCTCATTAATTAGGAAAAAATTTATGGAAACTTTCCTGATCAAAAAGGGTAAGATCTCCAAATTTATGAGATCCCATTAATTAGGGAAAGATTTGTGAAAACTTTCCTGGTTAAACGACTAATTAAGTTAAACTAATGAAAATGAGCCCAAAACATATTAAATAGGGAGTTAGACTATTAAAGCCCAAATGGGAGACATTTTAGTCTTTAACACAAAAGGTTGTATACAACCTAACCTAATCCTAGCTTATAAAAGGAGAGGTTGAATAAACCTAGTCACCATTTTTGTTGTTCTACACTATTTGAAAATAGATAGGAGATTAGAATGGTGAAGATAGAGTTTTAAGAAGTTAAAGAGATCAAAGAAGTTCTGCGCGAAGGTTCACATCGAGCCCCAAGCGTGAGAGGATCAATCTTAGGAATGCAACGTTTGAGGTAAGTGAGGTTTGCTATATGTAACGACCCAAATTCTCCACCACCCAACCTATGTATATTTTGGTAATTTCATGATAAAAATATGTTGGGTGTTTGATGTGGAAATACAATTCTAAACTTATCAAATTAAATATGAGTGAGGGATTAAGTAAATTTTTATTTTAAATAATAAAGCCCAATTGAGCGTAGAACCCAAAAGGGCATTTTAGACAAGTTGTAAATAATCATAACCCTAATCCCTAACCCTAATGATATATAAGCAAATCAAAGAAAACCCTAGCCGCAATCTTGTTAAACACCCACGTGGAAAGGATGAGAGCAAGAGAGTTCAAGCTCAAGAGAGGTACAACCTCACTTCCCTCCTTGATTTCTTTATTATTTGTTGAAGATTTGGAGACCAAAGGGTCGATGGCGTCGACAGCGGCAAGCACGCGAGGAAAATATAAAAGAAAAAAGAAAGAAAAGATTTGATCTATGTTAGAATGAGATTTTGGATAGGATTTTGAATCAAAGACTCCATTGAAGCATGGTGAGACTCTAATACTCCCTAGATTTATTGTCTTGGTGTTGGTATTGACAATGAAAGTTGATGATTTGCAAAGTTTGTTTAGTTTTCCTTAGATCTAGTCTTGAAATAGGTTATACAAATTTTTAAACTTCACGATAACGAGTATTATGGATGAATCAATTTTGTTTTCTATAGTTTGACGGTACATGAAAGGGTTTTCCCATGATTTTAACAAATTGATCGCGGTTGAAGTTTATTGATATGGATTTGGCATTTAAGGTTGAGTTGAGATTTAAAAAGGGACTTTGAATCTTTTTTTTGGAAAATAAACTTATTCGATAAATTTGTGGACTTTGACTGAATATTGTCATTTGGGAATTTAAAGTCTAAATTGAGTCTTGTATGGTGATTTGGATCTTTTTAATTATAATTAATCGAACGTCTTCGATTTATGTTGAAAAAATCAAGTCTTAGCGAATTTTCCTTGTTTTACATCATCGCATTCCTATTTTACTCAAATCATCGATTCTAATTTTAAAGTCGTGAATGACCTTTAGCGAAGTCAGCTATAAAATAGGGTGAATTTCTAAGGTCTAGACAATTGATGTTAAACTTGTATGGTTGTAGATATATAAAGTAATTATTCTTATAAATTGTCTAGATTCGCGAAACGGTTCACATCGAGCCCAAACGCGATAGGATCAAGATTAGGATTCGAGGCGAGTGCAGGTAAGTGGGGAGCTTGCTCAATTATCAAATATGACATGATTATTAGTTATATTTAGGATTCATAATTTGAATTAAAGACTTAGGATTTATGGGTTGCGTCGTGGTATTGGCTCGAACCTACGTATCTATGGAATGTGAATGCACTACTTTTCTCATCTATGTTATTCAGGGCCCCAGAATGTTTGTGGAGTTCCATTGAAGGTCTTATTAGCAAGTAAAT
Source organism: Stephania japonica (assembly GCA_039657345.1). Taxonomy (NCBI): domain Eukaryota; kingdom Viridiplantae; phylum Streptophyta; class Magnoliopsida; order Ranunculales; family Menispermaceae; genus Stephania; species Stephania japonica. The sequence continues at coordinate 5,396,459 of CM077559.1, read as the reverse complement.
CTATAAGAATACCTCAAAATGTTGTGGTACCACCGAGGGTCGTTAACACCCCAGTATGTGTGGAGTTTACCACCGAGGGCTTTACTTGACTAATTGAATTCATAAGTATGTCACGTAGGGACATGAGTTGGAGTTCCTTCTCTTGTACTCTTGAGACATAGGGATGTGCATCGGTGATGACTTGGACGAACCTACTGTTAATTTGATGGGACAAACGAGATGGCACATAAGACCTGTGTGCTAGCTAGTTGTTTCCATCACTTTGAGAGTAGGAGAATCGGTCACCGGATTCTTGCCAATACCTAGTATGCATTGAATGGAACATCGACTTATCGTATTATTATATTTTATAGTACATAATCTCGTGAAACCCCCTCATTTGTATGAAAGTTTGAAATTATGAAATAATTTGTCAATCTCTTTAATGTTATTCATGATTATTGTTGTTACAATTTGATGGCTTATGAATACGTGGTATTTATTATGAAAGGATGAATTCCTATTTAATTGTGACTTACGAATTTTATGTCTATGATAGTACTTGATGGTTCATTATTCTATTTCTTATGAAATCCTGCTACCATGTTAATATTCAATGAATCCTTGTTTGTTTTTCAAATACATGCTAGACTTTGCATACTTATTAGGTATTACTTGCATATTTGATGTTTGAGCGGGTTTTTCGCATGACTGAGCCCCGTTGTTCTTTTAGCTCACCCCACTTACATCTCAGGTATCCACGACAGCGCTAGGTTGAGGCAAGGGAGAGACGAGCTTGAAGTCTCCTCTTGATGTGAGCTTTTGTATATATATATTATGTACATTTGATTTTGAAACTATCAACTTGGGGTTAAAATTAAAATAGATCTTTGGGTAGCTTGAATCCTAGTTACCTTTAGTTGATCCATTTCGGAGATTTAATAACTTGTTTAGTTTAAATAAGCATGAACCCATGTATAATTTTATTAATATTCTATGAACTTAAATCTTTTGGCTTTAGGATATCTCTTTATATTTATTCCATAGGTTTATTTGAGAGGCGTTCCAGACCTTTATTTGGGCCCGGTTTAGGTATCGGGTCCAAGTGGCGGTCTGGGCCGAGCGACCTGACCCTAGGTCGGGGAAGGGTTGTCACACTATATTATCAACCTTACCATGCTATTAGGCTTATTAGATTCACGGTAGTGAACGTTGGTTATCTTGTTTGGATTCCTCTTTATTGAATGCATTCTTGGATTGTCATTATCTTGTCTTTGAAAACTTTCATATCTCAAATGCCTGTGGAATGGATGTGAATACCATTGCATGTTCAATATATGGGGATAGTGTGGGTCGGAGACCACCGACGCCATCCCCACTTGTATCTCCTTGCGGGTTAATACCTTGCAGATAGACATTGGCGTGACCTAGTTGTTGTCATGGACTCATGTATAAATAACAATGGTAGGCACAGGCCACACAGACTGGGTTCCACTCTCTTGACTCGAAGGCATTTGTGCGTCGTTGTATCCCTTGTTTGTTCTATCATGGTTTGGGCATGTTTCCTTTTTGTTCTCTTTGCATTATTATATATAAGCTTGCTATGATATCAATGATGCCCACGTGATAGTAGGATTTTCTCAAATAAATTGATCATGTTAGTTATATTGCACTAAGTATTACATGGATGATTGATGGTAAAATAGACTACCGATTTACTGAGCCCGTTGATATTTTGCTCACCCCATTTTCCCCCTCCAGGTACATCGGCGGTTGCTAAGGACAGAGGCAAGGGCATCATCATTTCCTAGGCGCTCTCCTCTGTGTGTGTCAATGAGTTTATTACTTATTCATACTTTTGAACATTTGGATTGCAATTAAACAAGGTGGTTTATATGGGTAGATCAAGGAACCCTTGAGTTGTTTTAGTTGGTCGAGACATCTACTTGTACTATTTTCGCATTTTATATAGACTTGATAGACTTTTCCACACTTATTTTTATGTCTTGTTGTCTATTAGTAAGTTGTCTTAAATATTTCCGCAGGTTAAGGCTTATCGAACCATAACCCGACTCATTGGATCATTTCGAGAGGTTTGCCTATGGTTTGGGCTGGGCGATCCAGGTTTTGGGGAATCAGGGTCGTCACAGTTTATATAACGTTTGGTTTCATCAAGTGTGCATTCTTTTGATTCTATGTTGATCCAAGGTCTCAAATTGACTCCTAACTCCACTAGTTTTCCAGCTTGGTGACACACATATTAAAACACCTTTCATGGGAGTGTATTAGCACGTATCCCAAGGTAAGTACAAGTGTTGTTGATTTTTAAATAAAAACTACAAAACTTCCATTTTGATTTGCATTAATATATGACCATAGACTATGCAAATAATCATTAATTAATATTAACAATAAATAAGAATTACCATAACCTAACTACTCGGTCCCACAGCTCGCACGTAACTCGAGGCATGTCCCCGTTCTCGTCTTGACACCTACAATTGTTCGAACCGACTTATTAAGTCTATACAATTACATAACACTAAGCATACATCAATACAAAAATATAATATACCTCGACCATGTACTTTGGTCGATGTATCACGATGTACGTCCCACATCACGGGTCAGTGATCCTGATTAGGAATCAAAACAGGGGTTAGAGATTTGGGCCGTGATAATGACAAACCTCGACGAAACGAAAAGTACGACGATTTCTGCCAAAAATGCCGACAAAACCTTTTTCTCAAACAATAACAACAACAACCTCAACAATTCCATCAATTAATGCTCAACACCACAACCAAAACCATATTAACACCTCAAAAATCAGTGAACTCGAATCACACTCCGAAAACTTTGCCAAAACTCGCGAAACCATGACTAAAAGTTAAAGAACGATGAGGAGAGAGCGACCTTACTTTAGGTTCTTGATTCCTAGTTTCGATCCTCCTCAAATCCATAAGCAAAACACTCCAAAATCCCTTTCACACCAATTTTTGGATTTCTCACTTGAGGAAAAAGAAAAGTTAATGAGAGAAATTCTCATATTTATACACCTTTTTTAAATTATGTGATGTCCATATCCCAAGGCTCATCAAATGGCCTTGATTTAGTCAAAAAGTCCACTTTGGTCACTTCATTTGGTGACTTGGTCTCTTGGTCTTATCCTTCAAAGCACTAATTATTTTTTCCCTCGGGCGTTTTAATACCTGGTACCCAGAACCTCAACCTATCGTACTCAACTTTGACGATACAATTGGCCTGCGCAACGTTCTCATATCTATTATTTGTCACATTTAATTATAATTGTCTATGTAAACCTTTTCCCTGACCTAGTGTTCCCATAATTCGCTCGTCTGATACTCGCATTTATGCGTTTTTCTAAGTGAATACTCGTTACATTATCTCGCTCAGTAACAACAATATAAACTCTCATATGTGATATAATAAGTCATATATAATTACCAATGCAGTTACGCAAACAATCAGTTAAAAATAACATTTTTTTTGCCCAACCAGACGTATCTGGCCTATCTGTGGCATCCCTGTGAACCTGAGCTGGCGTTCACGTCCGAAAATACTCGCATTATTGTACAAGTCAAAATTTTGGCCATTGAAAATGTACCTATAAAATGAATTGAAAATTTATGAGTTTTGAGGGATTTATTGATCATTCGAAAATCAGGGTTTTAGGACATTGTTGACGGGTATTTGATACGCATTTGGAGGCGTGAAAGGACCGTCGTGGACTATTTGGAGTGCGGTTTGAGGTGTGGTAACTCAATTGAAATTCTCTCGAGTATTTACTTGCTTCTTTATTAATTTATTTCCATTTATTCAATATTCTCATTTCCGGATTGTTATTATTATGGTTGATTGAGTTTACTCTTGTCGGGTTTATTTTGTTGCGTGCTTGTGGTACATTAGAGTATAACACATGTATCAGAGGCATGTCGGTGAATAGTTGACCCGACTGCTGTTACTATACATATGTCGGTGCGTCGTGGGCTACGCCGGCCACCGAGCGGATTCAGGGATTTCAGTCATGTGTGAGTTTACTCACTAGCGGTGTCTGAGGATAGTCCGAAATATGGTTATAGTTTGACTAAGATCCTGCTTGTACTTTTAATTCCTTACTATTTTATACTCATGCGATGATCCATTTACAATTGCATGTTTACCGCATGTTTATGTAGTAGTCATTATATATTCCTTTATTTATTTTTGTAATTACTAATTGAATTTCCTTGGGATTTCTCACTCTGGACTCATCATCTGATTTGTTGTGATGACTTGAGTGCAGACCATAGTATGAGCATGGGCAAGGGAAAGCTTGTGGATTATTTGTGACTGTCCATCATCAGACTAACTTGTACGCTTGTTTCTTATTTTGTTTTCAATTAGGATATGGGAAACATTGAGAAACACCTTAACTTGTATATTAAACACTTTTGAGGATTTTGATTATCATATATGTGTGACGGCCCTAGTTTTCAAACCTTAAACTGGGCCCCGCTCGGCCTAGACTTACGTGAAACTTTGGACCGTCTCGACGAGTCACGTAAGAATAGTCAGCCTTTCCTTACCATTTACCATTCATTTACCAGTTTATAACATTGATTAGTGAATTATCATCAATATAGAGGAAGGAAAAATCTCAAACTAATCAAGTAATCACAACCATTATAAATAAGACATCCTAAAAGGTGGAAACCCCGCATATGTATATCATCATCAATGATTTGTCAGAGAAGAACAACCCATATCGATATACATGCCCAGAATCTCTCAAAAACCCAAACCCATGTTTCAAAACAAGATATAAATATATATACACAATAACACAAAAATCACCTACTCAGTTGAGTGGAAAGGCGCGCTCTTGTATCCTCAAAGTAAACCTCTAAGCTCAAGAGACTTTCCCTTGCTAGACTATGGATCTACACTCCGTTAAACACAAGAATGATGAGCCCAGGTAAATAACGCCAAACAGGACATAAATACAACATTTCGAAATAAATAAATCAATCTAATTCATGCAGATAGAAAGAAAGGAACATAAAGCGCATGATACAAGACTGTAATTAAGTCAATCAAATACAGTGTCTGAAATATGAAAACAGAATAACAAGGAGTCTCGACCAAAAGGTCGTTGAGTCGCGGCAAAGTCCAGCAGACTCGAGTTCAGGATGAGACATGGCCTAGGAGCCCCCCTGCATTATGAGATATCCACAGACTCGGATAAGAGCCCCAACGTACACTCAATTGGGAGATATTAACAGTGTGTGACGACCCCAAATCCCGAGGCTGCCCTATGGCTCCCCATTTACCCTGCTAGTGCACTGGAAACCTTTGCCATGTCACTCGACTATCTATTTTACCTGTCACTCTTGAGTTTCATGCTATTTAATTTAATATTTAAAATTTACAGCGGAAGTCTTAATCTTACAAAAGAAATATATATAAAATTACCGGTTCATCCTATAGTGGAAATTCCGGAAGTACTGTACATATGGCGATCAACTATAACAGTTAATATATGCAAGTACCAGGTGTGAAATATAGTTTCCTAGTTCCCAAAATATTATACAAAATATCAAAAATATAGATATCAACACACGTACCAACAAGCCTCAGCGTAGGTAAGTCAGATGTAATCGCCGAGAATCCCCTTACCCTTGCTAGTACTAGGATCTGCGCTCAGCCATCACAAAAAGGCAAATGACGAGCCCAGTAAGTAAAATTCCAAGGAAAACCACCGTGCGTCATAATTTAAGAATGTAAATAGAAATCAATAATAGTGTAAATAAACATGCGGGAAAAAAGGAATAATGCAGACAACTGCTCAAAGCTCATCGCATGAATATAAAAACAGAGATACGCAAATGGACGTGAACCAACTAATCCTAGATATGTACCGAGGACCAGGAGCTTTGTCGTGGCCTGCATCATCGACCCTACAACTGTGTCCTAGACCACACACCTAGTAAGCAACCACACAACCCTCGGATACATAGACGAGAAAACTCCACCGTCCCAGTAAGAATGTACTCGCAGAATATCAATAATTTACAACTCAAATGAAATAACAATAAGTAAACGCAGTAGTAGTGTTCAGTTAGGTTTTACGTACTTGTAAACAGGCACTCTGACTTCCTGAACTCGTCAGTTTGCCCCACCTAGCTCCCCGATGCCCGAGTTATGGTTTCTCAGTTCCTGAAGTCCATTTATAGTGTTTCATACTTTTTGAAAACTCATTATGTAATTTTATGATATTATATCATATTTCTAATTTTTCAGTTGTGGTACCTCTCCCGGACTATGTCGGGGTTCCGAAAATACCCAAAACTACTTTTCTACCTTTCTCTTAATTTTTTATATTTTTCTAGAATTTTCTCCAATTTTTCTGATATTTTTGAACTATTTTCCCCTATTTCCCAGAAAATAATATACATTATTTAATTTTTATTAATTTAAAATTATTTTAAAATTTGGGAAGGGGCCCGCCTGGATCGGTTCGGTCCAGGCAGTTGGACCGGCCTGGGCCGGTCCGGCCCGGGTCAAGGGGGACGCACGCACAAGAGACGAATTCGTCTCTGTTTTCACTAGAGACGAGTTCATCTCTTCCAATTTTTTTTTTCTGTTCTTCTTGGCTATCTCTTATCTCTTCTCCATTCCTCTTCTCTCACAACCCATTAAAGACCCTCGAGGCCCCAAAATTTCACCTAAAATCCACAAAAACAACACCAAATTCTCGGATCAACATGCATGTTTTAAAATATGAAATTTCCCAAATTTATCACCAATCCATGCAAATCTGAGTAAAACCAGTGTAATTCATCATAAGAAACTCAAAAACCTCCAAGATATCCTCAAAAACCATTAAGAATCAATGTACGCATGAGAAATCCGAATTTCACTAACACCCCATTTCAATGGAAAATTCAAGAGCAATGAGGGATTGATTACCTTGTATCTCCGTTTTCTCTCCCTTGGATCCACTCTCCAAGCTCGAATCTCCCTCCTCCAGTCCAAATTTTCTCTCTGGAGTTCTCAAATTTTTGTTGGAATTGTTGGGTTTGCATGTTTGATCGATCAAAGGGGTATATATAGGTGGTTATCTAATCTACTGTGTACATGCATCTCGAAGATAATCCAACGGCCACTGATCACCCTGTGTCATCCAATTCCTGGACACCCTATTATGACACTAGCTGTCTTGTTTTGGCTGTTGTAAACCTCGAGGACCATCTTATGTGTATTGATTATTCAGTTCAAACTATAGTACTTATTTATCGCCAAATTTATTCAACTTATATGACCTATTCTAGTCATCAATAAATTCCATAAACTGATAAATAGGGTCACACTAACTTCGCGACTACCCGGCACCCCATGCCCCGCGTCCGGCATGCACCCCGAGGTGGTTCCACACTTAGTGTATCTAATTGAGTTATATAACTTAGCCTAAAGTTATATTTAAATCTTGTTAAATTAACTCCTCAACCTTAGTCATGTTATATTAACGCCTGGCCTCACAGCTACCGAACCCAACGTTGGCCTGTCTCACGACACGAAACCCCGACGCTCAACCTCGTCCGACAAGTAAATATAGATATACACCTATGATGAATAATACATCATAATAATAAATAATATTAATACATTACAAAACTCAGAAAAACTCCAATACATAGTTAATCCCTAGGTCTAGGTCCTGCCTAGTCTATCTGTGGCGCCCACGTGTCGTCCGAGCTGGCATCTGAAATTAATTTAAAATATCGGTGTTAATAAATAACGGTCGTTATACAGCATCCAGATAAGAGTTCACTCCCTTGCCAGTGGACCACTCAACCAATAAGGATTCCGATAAAATAAAATGATAAACGAAGCAATAACAACAAATTAAAGCTCAAGAAATAACTGTAAAATTTCCTCATTGGTTTACTTACCTGTTTTCAACTAATACGCACTCAACCGAATCCTGACTCGTCTCCTATGAATCCCCGGATAGCTCGTCAACCACTAAAACCCATGTTAACCATTTAATTTGAAATTCTCGTTAATTATCCTCATTATATCCAATTTTCTATAATTTATTCGTTCACTCATTTGGGTCGATTACCAGGGTATTGGGTCGTATTCGAACCCATTTGGATACCCGAGAGATCCCCGAAAGTTTCCAAAAATTTTATAAAAAATTGTCCATGTGAATAGTGTCACGTCGTCGGGACGCCTTGGCGTTCATTGGCTTGGACAGGGTCTCCACGACCTGCGTCTCCACGGCGTGAAAATGGGGCTCACTGCCCAACACGCCGTGGGTGGCGCCGTCACCCTATTGGTCTTGGCGACGTCCTCACGGCGTGGCCCTGAGGCCCTTGCCCAAAACGCTGTGAGTGGCGTCGTGAGCTGTCTGTGTTCACGGCGTCACTCGCGATGTCCATTTCAGAATGCCTGTGAGTCGGGGTTTTTGACACCCTGGATCACGTCGCCGTGCTTCGAGCCTATCTCAACTTCGACTAAACATCTAATACCAAGCCAAGCCACTTTCAGTTGGCGTTAAAACCTAACCAAACTATCGATTTGCGAAAATAGCCAAAATATTCTCCAAAAATCCCAAAAATTAAGAAAACATTCAAACACAAAACCATCTCACCAAAACATCATTTGATTATCCATATCACTCCCAATCCATTAAAACCAACCTGAAAAATTAAAATACCTAATTCGTTGTCCAAATTCATCGCAACGAAAACACACAAAAATATCGCCAAAACGTAGATACACTCGTGGAGAATCGGATTCTCACCTTAGTTTTCGGGTTTGCTCGCTCCTTTGTAGTCAAATCATAGCGTAAACCCAGAAAACCCACCGTTCTTCTCATGTTGAATCGATGAAGAGTGAAAAATGAGATGGAAATGAGAGAGAAAGGGTGTTTCTCGAGAATCATCCTTTGACTCTCATTATTTCTATCCACCAACCATGACACAGTTAGGTGACTCAAATATGTAACTCAATCTCTCTAATTTGTGATTTCTCGCACAATACTCGCGTTTTCAAATCCGTTTCAAATCCCAATTTGCTCATCGCGTTGCCCCAGACGTACCAACGTACCAAATGCATTTTACAACTTTTAATTATTATTTATTTTGTATTTTGTCAGTGTTTTTAATTCATCTAAGTCCCCTGAACTACTAATTACTTGACCAGCGTTCACCCGAAACCCGTTATTTCACGTAATTCTTGAGTTGAGCCGTTCCCCGTACCAACACTCACACTCAAACGTCCTCGCACGTTTAAGACATTGGAATTAAACATTTAGGTAATATAATATAATACAAAACACCGAACACAAATAACATATCTCGGCGTCGACGATCGAGAATTGGACGACTGTATCACGGAAAATGGGCCCATGTACGACTTAAATTGAAACGTGGCACAAATTAGAATTTATGGTCATTACAATTTGCATGGTACTTTTAGTGGTTTTCCACATTAGGTTGATGCTCATATGACATGACTATACATAATTTGTTGATTATTCATGTCTAATAAGTCTTCCGCTTAGTTAGATGATTTTAACAGATGAAATGAGTTCATTGGCTAACTTGAAAAATTTTAATGAAAATAATAAAGAGTTGCCATCTTTCAAAAAAAAATGGCGTGGTGCTCGTGGAACACAATGAGATCGATGATTAGGCAAGACTGTGGGTCCGCGACGCATGATGTGGCGACCTCGAATTTTGGGACCGTCCCATGTATGATGTTTAGGAGTGAAAGGTATGGGTTCAAGTCTTGATGGAAGCAATTGTTTATCTCCTATAAAAAAATGACTTATTATTTTTTGACAAAGAGTTTTTGTAGAATCATTTGTAAAAATTATTGGAGGGGAAGTACAGAACAATACTAATTAATAAGTACACATGATTGAAATTGTCACCATCGGTTATGCATTTAATTTTGAGATTAGTGATAGAAACTTTATTGGTGATGATAATGGAAATCAAGTGTTAATACAAATTGGGTATGCATTCTAGCTATTTAAAAGAATGATATTTAGAGATGAGGTTCATCAATTAAAGTGCAAGTAGTAGATATGCATGTGAAGGTCGAATAGACGTGGATTTGCTTTTTTTTTGGTTTGTATGATACCTTTTAAGATAGTTTATGCATATAAACAAATACGTCACATCTTTTAAAATGGTGAAGCATACAAACAATAATTAGTACGTTAATTAGATGAAAATTCGATACCCTCAAAGCCCATGTATTATTGTCACATAAAAATACATGTCAAATTTATTTTTGAGAATTATACAGGTCAAATTTATAGCTAAAAACTGGACCATGGTTAGTATATTAAAACAGCTGTAGAGCTGTAAGGTTCAAGTCAAGAACGTGTGTTGGACCACAATTTTGCCCCAATTAAAGTAATTAACTAGCTAGAGTTGACCTATCTAGCCAATACAATATAGGAAAGGCAAAACTTGCAACAAAAAGATAAAAAGGAGAGGAAGTCTACAATGCCACCTCAAATTCGCCGCAAACTAAATACTTTTTTTCTTAATTCACTTTTGTAATTTTTAATGGGAGCGGCTAAACAGACTCCACAGATTAGTTCATATACCCCAATTTTATAAAATTACCCAATTACTCTATATAAAAGAGTTTTTACTCACCATACCCACTAATTACTAAATGTACCCTAATTTTGTGAAATTACCTAACTACCCCTTCATATAAAAGGGTTTTACTCACCATATCTCACTCACCCCGTACTCCAGTCATCTCTCTCAAATCACACTCACCAAAAATTGGCCAAATCTGATGAAATTCGAGCAAAACTACATGGATTCGACTACGTGGATGTATTCATCATCTCTTTTAATGTTGATTTTCGAGGTTTTTTTTAGTTTTTTTTTTTTCTTTTTTGAGTCATTTTGTGTGTGAATTTGTTTTTGGGTTTAAGGCTTCAATTTGAGACTTAAATCTTGCATTTTGGGTACAAAGTTTTGATGAAATCGAAAATGTTAAGTGATTCCGAGCAAAATTCACTATTTTTAGCTATTTTCATGTATTTCTTGAGAGTTTTGAAGTTTTTTTTATTGTTCTGGTCGCCCGACTAACAGAGCCGACCGGATCCCTCCGTCACTCACTTAAACCAAGTTATCTTTGCATTATCGGTTAGAGTCGATCGAAACCTTTTTAGAGGTGTCGGTCTGGTTCATCCGACACCACTTCAGATGTGTCGACTCTCGTCGTCTGACACCAACGTGTAAGGGTATTGGGGTTAAGGTGAGGATGATGTGGTACACGAAGTAAAAAAGTGGGGTACAATAAGCAAGGGTATTGGGGTGAGGGTGCAAGTGATGGGATACACGAAGTAAAAAAGCGAGGTACAATAAACAAGGGGTATTGGGGTGAGGGTGATGGTGATGGGGTACACGAAGTAAAAAAAAGTAGAGTACAGTAAGCAAGGGTATTTTTGAATTTTTTAAAAAAATTGGGGCACACTAAGTAAAAAGTGGGGTACACGAAGTAAAAATTCAAAACTGGGGTATGTGGAGCAATTAGCGGGGTCTGTTTAGCCGCTTCCTTTTTAATCTCAAACCACAATCACGAATCCTCCATTTCAATCGGCGGTAGTTCAGATCACATCTTTTTACATTTTATCCATCCAATAAGCTGCAGATAGATCTAGTCAGATTTGTGAAGATTGGTTTTATCCTTGTTGCGGTACATCTTCCTCAAAGATTATGTGTGGTTTTTGTGCGGTGGCTGAATTAGTCTTTTCTTTAAGTTTCATTATATGGTTAGTTTGTCTTCTCTAATTGGAATAAAATTTTATTTGTCTTCTCCTCGTTGGGAAATCTTAGGTTATCTTCTTGTTGTGAGAAGTTTTATTTTTCGTTATATGGTTTTAGTTAGGGGCTGCGAAATGGGTTATAACACGATAACCCGAACACACCTAACACGAATAGTTAGCGGGTTTGGATTGCGCTTATACTGATTTGTGTCATAAACGGGTTGACGTGTCATAAACGCGTCAACCTGTTTATGACACGTAATAAATGAGTTGTTCGACGGGTTGACACATCAATCCAAGACACGACCTGCCAATTTATAAGGAAACATATATATATATAGCTTACCAAAACTTTCCAACAAAAACATAAGTTATTTAATAAAGTAAAATATTTTATTTTTTTATCTATATTTTCTATATACAGATATTTGAAATATATTTTCCATAAGCCAATTTAAACTTTAGTTTTATTTCATTGTTAGTTTTCTTCAACGGTATTGCGTGGATTTGTGTGCTGCGCTGGATTGATCTTGTCTTTAGTTTTTATTTTATTGTTAGTTTTCTTCCTTTGTTGAAAGTCTTTGATTTGTCTTCTCGTTGTTGGGAAGTTTTAGATTTTCCTCTCCTTGTTGGAAAGTTTTGTTATTTGTTTTGTGGTTCTAGTAGTTTTGTGTCAAGAGTTTCAACGTTGTAGAGAGCAGTCCCTAATTGTCAAAGTGTTTCAATTTCGCATTTACAGCCAAATTAATGGTAGTTTGAACAAATAGGATTGGTGAATCAATGTACTTTCTTTGTATGGTCTTTGTATTGAGCCATGAATGAATAATGAAATTTTGATTTCTCTGAAAAAATGGGTTATATATACGTGTCTTGTCATGTCATGTCAACCAATTCAAAATTCGTGTCGTGTTAACTCATTAAATAAATGGGTCGTGTTCATGTTTACCTGAATCGTGTCACCTAAGGGGTCAACTTGACACGAACACGAACACGACCTGCTAACTCGATTTGCCACCTTTAATTTTAGTAGTGTTTGTTTTGTTATGGGTTCCAGATATTGTAAAGAGAAGTTCCTGATTATCAAACTGTATCAATTTCACAGTCGCATTTACAACCAATTTTTTTTTATAGAAAAGAATCAACTTTTGCTCTTACCAAGATTTGAACTCATGACTTCTTACTTTTAAATCTCATATCAAACCATTGAGCCACTCAATTGTTTCATTCACAACTAAATTAATGAAAGTTATTTTGAACAAATATGATTAGCGAGTCAATGTGTTTTTGATTCTATATGTGATGGCCCTAATTTCTGAGGCCGCCCCCGTGGCCAGCTACTTCCCTTGCCTGTGCACCAGAAACACCTGCCACGTCACTAGTCTATCCATTTATCTGACAACCTTGAGTTTCGTGACAATTAATTTTAGCAGTTTACATATAGTTTTAGATTTAACAATTAACTTACAAATAGATAATCAACATTTATAATAAATAAAAGCGGAAATCTTAATATTACAAAAGAGCATATTAAGTTATCTTGTTCAACCTATAGTGGAAATCTCGGCAGTACTATGCATATAGGCGATCAAACTATAACAGTAATATATACAAGTACAGGTTTGAATATAGTCTCTCAACCCCAAAAAATAGTACAAAATATCAAATGTAATAGCTACCAGCAAATGTACTAGGAGGCCTCGGCTCACGCAAGTCAGATGTAATTCCCAAGAATCCCCTCACCCCTGCTGGTACTAGTATCTGCACTCAGCCATCACAAAAACCAGATGATGCGCCCAGTAAGTAAAATCTTAAGGAAAACCATCGTGAATCATAATTTAAGAAATAAAAACAGAGCCAAAAATAGTGTTAAATAGACATGTGGAAAGAAAGAAAATATGCAGGCAACTGCTTAAAACTCATCGCATGAATATAAACACATAGAAATGCAAATGGGTGTGAACACAACTGACTAAGTTGTGTACTTAGGACCAGAAGCTCTGGTCGGCGCCTACGCCATCGACCTTATGACTGTATCCTAGCGGCATTAGCCCTATTTGGCGTACATCGAACACGTGAACCAGTATTCTACTTGGGATATCATCTACCGAGGCCGAGAACACGCGCTACACGCTTAGCAAGCGACCACAACAACCCTCAGATACATAGACGGGAATAACTTAACCGTCCCAGTAAGAATAGACTCACAAATTCTCAAAAATTAACAACTCAAATGAATAACAATAAGTAAATGCAGTAATGGTGTTCAGTTCGGTTTATGTACCTCACACCTCTCTCAATAACCCCAAAAACACCCCCGGCCCGATTCCCAACTAGTCCCTGACTCCAAATACAGTCTCGTGACTCCTGAGATTGATTTTCAGTGTTTAATGGATAATTAAGTGGGTTTGTTGTCAATTAGGCTCGACTTCATATTTAAAATTTTATGGTTTCTAGTCCCCAGTGAGCTAGGCATGGTGGCCAGCGTGCTGGGTAGTCTGGTTTCCATTTCTGAGTGTCGGATCCCCAATGCGCTGGGCAGAATGGCCAGCGCGCTGGGCGATTCTTCGTCCAGGAAGGAGACTCATCTTCTCCAGCGTGCCCAGCGCACTAGTGTTCATCACCCGGCGTGCTGGGTACGCCCTTACCCACAATTCCAACAACAAATTCTGGGTTTCTGGGGTTTTTCCAACACCCAAACATGATTATCGAAACAACAACACCTCAATCACACCAAAAATATGTTCAAAACACAGATTTTACATGGTTAAACCCTAAAACCAGTGGATCAAACATGCATGTCCATGAACCCAAACTTTATCCAAATCACTCGAATTTCCCATAAATTTGATATAAATTAACATAATCTACCAAAACAAACCTCATGAACACCAAATCTTTAAAAACAGTTGTAAATTTCCCCAGAAACTCCGAATTTATCTCAACTCATCAAAACTCATATGTTCATGGAAATTCAAAGATTGGGGGTGAGTAGATTACCTTTAATTTCGTTGTTGGAAGCCAAAATCTGCACTCCAACTCTTAAATTCGCCTCTCTACACTGAATTCTCCTCTTACATAGCTCAGATTTTGGTTGAAAATGTTTAGATTTGTATGTGTCCACTGATCGGGTGTTATTTATAGTTGTTCTTTTAATCTACACGCACACACATCTTAAGGATGATCAGACGGTCCATGATCAGTTTGTGTTACTCAAATCCTCGACACCTCATCCTAACACACATTGTCTTGTTTTAATTTAGTTGTTAATATCGAGGATAATCTTAGGTGTGCTGATTTATGCAGTTTAACTATAGGACTTTATATGTTTTGATTTGATTCAACTTATATAACCTATTTAAGCCATCAAATAAATTCCATAAAATAATAAGTAGGGTCACACTAACTTCACGACTACCCGACACCCCGTGCCTCGCATTCGATACGCACCCCAAAGTAGTCCTACACTTAGTGTACCTAATTGATTTACTTAGCTTAGCTTAAAGTTATATTTAAATCTCATTAGTTAAATCCTCAACCATTGTCATATTATTATCATTTACCTCCGTCTAACCCTAACGCCTGGCCTAGCAACTACCGAAACCTCGCGTTGGCGTGTTCTACGAAACGGTACCCTGGTGCTCAATCTCTCCCGACAAGATAATATAGATGCACATCTGTGATGTAAAATATAACAACTATAAAATGATAATACATCACAGAAATAAAATACAACAGTACACAGTCAGTACCCTAGGTCAGCATCCTACCTAGCCTATCCGCGGTGTCATCCGAGTTGGTGTTCTAATCTGAAATAATTAAATAACGGTGTTAATAATTAACGGGCCGTTACACTATGTCTGGTGTCTGGTCCTGTATCGAGCCATTAATGATAAATGAAACTTCTATTTTTCTTTTTAAAAAAAGGTGTTGTGTGCCACATATTTTTGCTATTGACCGTGTTTTAATCACTTTAGGAAGTCTAAACCTTGTAGGCAAATATTTTTTTAAGGCATTTGACACTCGTTAGATTAGTGTTCAAAAGAATATTACTATTATTATTATTATTATTATAGGAAGGAAATAACTTTGCACCCACCAAGGTTTGAACCCATGAGTACCTCTTACTTCCAAATCCCATACCTAAAAGAATGAAGTATTCGAGATACCGACCAATTAGGTGGCGTAATGGTTATGGAAGGAAGTAAGAGGCCATAGGTTCAAACTTTGGTGGGTGCAAAGTTGTTTATTTCGGATAGTTGGGACTAAGAAGAAAGTATTTCCAAATTTCACTTTCCAATTTAGTTGTTTTTCTACAAATGATTTATGGATCGAATGAGGGTCTCTTTGTATTAGATTGCTGAGGTGGCTCAAAATAAAGGTTTAGGGTTTTGGATAGTGAAAAAAAACACGTAGTGGTTAGGATTTTAAGTGGAAAATGATAATCTAACATACTTGGGGTGCACAATTTATTGTTTAGCCATTTATAGTGTTTTATCATATATTTTGTCTTCCAGAAGTACGTTGTCCTTGTATGTAGTTCTACATATGGTGACTTTATTATATGTCACCGCTTGGTCGTCTAAACACGATTGTACAAAATGTAAGAGAGAATATTAGGATTGCTTAATTAATTGTATAAAAATCAGTATTACAATATGATGATTAATTGGAAAATTTGGATAGGTGAGTAACGAATCAAACTCTATATGTTTTTTGATGCAGCAGTGAAAGTCTTCCAAATTGATTATTCAACACACGAATAATACAATTCAGAGACTTGAGAATTAAACCCTAATTCTCAAAAAATAAACATTGTTCTTTATTAAAAAAAATCAATAATCAATCCTAAACTATTACATGTATAACATTTATATAGGCTTGTAAAATAATGACACATAATTCTAATAGAATACTAAAAGACACATAAACTGTAATTCTAATAAAACTCTTACTACCATCAAAGCATATCTGGTGCGATGGTAAAGACACCACTTGCCAAAAAGGCAAGACCTCATGAGGTCGTGGTTCGACTTCTGCTGAAGTCAAAAAAATAATAAATAAAACTCTTACTACCACTAACTCCTATTGAAACTCTAACTTTAACACAAAAAGTAGGCGTTGCAAAGAAATGGGTCAAGATGGGTACGGGTCCGGACACCCCCTAATAATGAGTAAAATTAGTGTTCGGACCTGTACCCATACCCGTATTTGAAACGAACACATTTTATTGTCCAGACCCGTAGATTTATAAAATATAGTAGACCTGTTTTTTGTCCATACCCCTTTTTTATTTAAAAAGGATAATTTTTTTTTCCAAAAACATTCACAAAAAATACAACTTTATGTCACTTTGCATTCACTTACTACAAAAAAATGACATATTATACATTTGAAATTCAAGTCTTAATGGTTCCTATCTTTCTACATAAAAAAATAACATCACCATTGTCTAGAGTTCAATACAAATACCATGAAAGTTTCAAAATAGGCAACGAATGAATAAAATACCTCTACGAACTAATCACTAAATGGGTACCCATTTTTTTAAAAAAATTAAGTTCGTAATAGGACTCATTTTTTAAAACGGACAAGAAAATATGTTCGGACCCAGACTCGTTTTTAAAAAGTTGTGCTCGAAACCATAAAAAATGAGTCTGGACACTTTTTGCCACCCATAACAAAAAGGACACATAATTTACAATCCAACTAAACTAAATCATCTTATTTAATAAATAAAAAAATCATAATCTAACATAAACTCTTATTTGCATCATTCTTTTTCAGTTGAGAAAATTCATCATCGAATTCAATGCTTGAATCATTCTCCCGCATATGACATCTATGGTATTCATCTTCATCATTCTTCTGCAGTTCAAGAAAATTTGACCTCGATTTTTGCGTTCCTTAACGCGGTTTGTGATTTGAGACATATTTATCTTCAAAGATATGCTTGATCTCATAGTTTGAAAAGCTAACAATAAAGTTATGATAGTTGGAAAAGTCTTTCGGGAAAGATTTCTTGACGCCTGTATCACCAACCACTCCTTCTAGAACTTGAGGAACTTAAACAACGACACCACTTCGATGAAAAAATCGTCTTCTCCATAGACTATCTTGAACTCCATGAAGTCACACACATCACTGTCAAAATTTAGCGCTTCGTCAAAGTTTTTTTATTCCTCTTCAAATAAGATTGGATCTATTCGTCGTGCATCACCGTAAAGAAAAAGAATCTCATATATTTCTTCCTCGAATACAAATTCCTCCTTGCCAGAATATTCCTCTTCTGATTTTTCACTAGAAGCAAAACTTTACCTTTAATTGCATGGTCACCCGAGCCAAATTAAGGCTCTGATACCAAACTGATGCAGTGGAAGTTTCCAAATTGATTATTTGACACACGAATAATATAATTCATGTCCTTAAGAATTAAACCCTAATTCTCGAAAAAGAAACTGTAATGACCTTCAAATTTAACTAGTGCCATGAGTTACGTTTCAAAACTGTGACCCGACCGTCATGACTTGTCATACTGTCTAAGCTTCGAGAGTCAACGACGAGGTATATTTTATTTTTGGGATGATTGTATTATTATTTATACATGAATGTAAATTTTGAATGTCCTAGTATGTGATTTTATTGTGTTTATCGCATCGGATTTGCATGTGAGATTTTGCCTAGGAAAACGTGATTTTATATAAATCCAGGTGAAATTTGGGTATTTTATACGCATAAATTGATAATTATTAAATTATTGGAAAATAATAAATGAAATAAACAAATAATATGTGAATACGCTTCGATCGCTAGATTGGACAATTGTACGCAACGCGCGAGTTGTAGTACAAGGCCGGGTGTCAGAATACTCATAAAAGAGATATTTAATTGTACAAAAGGATAAGTGTTGAACTAACGTGTCCTAAACAAAGTCACAAGAGTGGCTGGACAACCTTGTTAAGAGCTGTCGATGTGCCTCGAGACACGCGTGTGCAAGGTGATGAAATGAGGAAGTATAAAAGGATTGTTTAAGTTGAATCACAAAACATAACTCATTTCTCACAACACACTTACACCCACTGATCCAACAAAATTGGGGAATTGTGAAGGTGATTTTGGCGAATTTGGAGAGGATTGAAGGCATGAAATTGATCAAGCATGTAATGGCCTGAATCAAATTTGTTGTTATTTATGACGTCATTACAGACGTGGACGACAGCTCTAACGTTTGTAAACCCCGCAGCTAGGTTAGAGCATGCCTGTATTAGGTATACAGTCTGTTTTGTGTGCTATTTGATGTGTTTTGCGATGTATATGTTTAATTTAGTTTAATCACCTCGCAATATTTGTGTTTATATTGATTATTGCCGAGTGAGACAGTGCGTTAAGTATTTGCCTTGAGTAGCGTGTAAATGCGAGTACCAAGTGGGCTAATGACTAGTACACTAGTCTGAGGATTTATACATACATAATAAATGATAAAAATATGTTAAATAATTAATATAAAATGTCGTATATATATGTTAGTGATGTGAGTGTATGTGTTTGGTACGCGGCACAATGCGGGACCGGCTGTGGAATGCTCGAGGACTGGGTTCATTTGTGTTGAGCAAGGATGAGGATAAGAGAACAAGGGCTTAAGTCCCCAATTAAGTCACCAATTGGATGACTATTTGAACTCATATGAACCCTATGATCAAGCTTAGAGATACACATATATATTTGATGACATTTTTTGTATGAATGGTCCAAAAATCTAACAACCACCTTTTCTCTCTCCTCTCAATGTGTTGGACGAAAATGGATATGGTGGGTAGGGTTTTGTGAGCTTTGGAAGCTTCTTTTGAGCACTACAAGGCTAGGAAATTGACTAACGAGGTTGGATTCTCGCTCCCCATCTCGTTTTCTATCTATTAGACATATTTTCTCATGTTTTGACGAGAGTTCCGGGGGTGTGAGTTGAGCACACCAGCTGTTTTGGTGTTGCTATGGTTTTAACGGTCTATTTGAAGCAACTATGAGACTTATTTGGTATTGATGTTGTTTTGGCTTTCAAGTGGAGTTTTAGGGTTTTGGCCGAGAAAACTCTGGTTTTCGTCTCGGACAAGTCTTGACAGGGGTTTTTGGTTTCTCGTGGATGGTATGGCATTTAATGAGTGTTGGGGTTGAGCGCAGATCACGACAACGAGCCGAGGGGGTCTGAGAACCCTAAGAGGTGTCTCTGGTTAAGACGACGTCACCCGCAACGTCCAGACCAAATGCCCCCTCCACCCCACGCTTTAAATCACGTTGTGGAGGTGGAAGCGTAACGACATGAGTCACGGCGCCAAGATTAGGGCTCATTGTCCTGGGCGCCGTAAGTTGTCCAGCATCGTGACTGAAAAATATGTTTTAAAAATAAAATGCCTATTGGGGACTCATCTTGGGGTTTATATAACCCATATGGAAGGATAAATGGGTATATTTGACGATAGTTTGCTAGGGAATGGGGATTTCAAATGTTTGAAAATTGATTTTGTTTGTCGAAAAATCAGGTTTTTACGTTTGACTAACGAGTAGTTAACACGCGATTGGTGGCGTGCATTGGCATTAGCGAACTAGTGGAGCGCGGTTTGAGGTGTGTAGTATCCCATCTGAAATTCAGTTCGAGTATTTACTGCTTGATTATTTTGAATTCATATCATGTTGTTCATTTAATCTCATTTCAAGTATTTATTTACGGACGATTAAGTTTACTCCTGCCAAGTTTATTCTATTGCGTTGGCATTGTGGCATACTAGACCATAGCATGTGTTTTAGAGGTATGTCGGTGGATTATCGACTCAACGGCTGAGTTTTTCTATACACATGTCAATGCGTCATGGTCTCGACTACCAAACAGACTCAGGGATTTCAGTCAGTTTGAGTTTACTCATTGGCGGTGCCTGAGTGACATTCTAAAGTGTGGTACTAGTCTCATCTAGATCGTGCACGCACTTTGATTCACTACTATTCTATATTCATACGAGGGTCATTTACTCAGTGAAGTTTATTGGGATTACTCACTCTGAACTCCTCATTTATTTTGTTGTGATGATGGATGCAGACCTTTGTACGAGCAAGGGGAATGACAAGCTTAAGGACTTCTTCTAATCAACTTTTGCGCCTAACTTGTATGTTTGTTTATTTTCTTTGATTTATGTTAGGTTTTGGGATATGAGAGATACACTGGACATATAAATGACATTTTGAGGTCCCTTTTGTTATTTTGATGGAACATAGATGATGGTATATATTGATGACACTTTGGATAGGTTTTCACACTAGGAAAAATATTTTTGTGACATGTTTTACCTTTACATTTTAATGATTTACTTATTTAAGTTTTTCGCTGAATATTTTGAGGATTAACAAATGATTTGAAGTCCTAGCTAACTAATTTAATTAATTTGAGAAAAGATAGCAATAATTAAGGTGAAAATTGTGATTTGATGCCCGTGGGACACGGTCGGGCTGGCTTTAGGCAGGGTTGTGGCCCTGCGGCGCATGATGTGGCGGTCTCAGATTTTGTGGCCGCTACAAAGTACCTCAGCAAAGGTGAGATCCCGTCTTTCTTTAGAATTTAGGCATTTTGAATATAGTTTTTAAGGTATTTGTTGAAAACCTAAATTTAGGAGGTCTCCACTGAATTTATGTATTTATTAGGAGTGTTTGGTGAGCAATTATGAGGCTTTGGTGTGTGTATTAATGGTTGATGAAGTTGTGTTGAATTTTTGGAAATTAAGTTGATTTTTGGGAATATTAGAGAAATGGATGGGTTTGGACCTTTTGGTGGTGTTTGAATAGGGTATTGGTTAGTAACTGAGGTCCCTACGACGACGAAAACTGGGGTTGTTGAAACCCCAGGAATTCAATTCCTGCTAAGCGCGCCACGGGCAGCGCCGTGGTATTCAAATCTCCAGAGTATCGATCACGACGCTCAAACCAGAGGTAAATTTCATGAGACGTTTTAACTGATGTCGTGAGCCATTGTTATTGGTGGCGTCACTCACGACGTCCATACCAGTGAGACCCAAATCTCACGTTTTAGGTGACATCGTGGGAGCCTGAACGTGGCGGCGTTACCCACGGCGTCCAGGGAAAACTTATTTTTTAAAAATATTTCAAAATTCTTGGCAAGCTTTGAGGATTTATGTAGGGACATAATATGATTCTAATACAACCAAATTGGGTTTAAATTAATACCAAGAATTTAGGAAATTAAATTTGGACATACTAGAGCAACACGAGGAACGATTTTCGCATCGATTGAAGTAAGTTAGTAAGCCAGTTAAGGAAATGCGAAGTAATTCATTTTCCATTATTTTTGTTTTTGTTGACATGATATATTTATTGGAATTTCATTCTTAATATTTCTTGATTGAGTGCCTAGTGTCTAAGTGCGTCGATAAGGTACTCCTGAGACTTTGGCTAGTTAGGCCAAAGTGAATACTACCTACGAGTGTGCGGCTACCCAACCTAACGTGATTCTTCCTCGAGTACTGGATTGTTATGGATATAATATTGCTTAATTACCTCTTTGAATCAATAAGCACTCAAATATCATTTAAATGTTTGTCACTCTGTTTATCATGCAAATTTGTGTTATTTATTTGTCTTTAAATACCTGCATAATTTCTGGACTGTTTTTCATTTATTCATGAATTACTGTCTATTATCTTTCTGGCATTACTTTCAATTTATCACATACTCACCGTCTAGTTTGTGACTGTAACGGCCCAATTAATAATTGTCGTTATTTTATTACGTCATTGTAGACGTGGACGCCAGCAGGGACGTTCGTGGGTCCTACAACGAGGCTGGAGCACGCTCGTATTAGGTAAGTAGTTATATATATGTAATTTAAAATATATATGTATATATAAATATATATATATTCGCCTATATTTTCGCGCCTACAATTTTGTCGTGCGTGCTAACGAGCGTACTCGGGCATGCACACTATCGTACCACCCACGTGTATCAACCACGACCCTGCGTGTTACTATGCACCCACCAATTTACCATTTTATCATATTTAATTCATTTAATGTGTGTATTATTTTCCTCAACTTAAAATTTCATATTTTAGCCTACCCGGTACCCACGTTGACACACATATCGATGTGAATACTCAACACACACTCTCGCACGTCAATTAAAATATAATTACAAACATCGCGATGTCGTTTAACCTATTTTTAACATAAACATCGCAAATTAGTCAAATCAACACACAAAATAACTACTTACCTAATACGAGCGTGCTCCAGCCTCGCTGTGGGACCTAGGAACGTTCCCGCTGGCGTGTACGTCTACAATGACGTCATAAAATAACAACAATTATTAATTGGCCGTTACAGTTCTTCCCAACTAGTTTGAAATTTTGTCTCGAAATTTAAGTTATACTAAATACTCACCAGTAAATAACTGAGGATATTGTAACAACCCTCAAATTTTAACTCGACTTGTGTCGCACTTGTTAGGATTGTGAATTGGCTACGTGATACTAGACAGTATTTCGAATCTAGGGAGTCGACACTGAGGTAATTTTATGATTCTGTAATGTGTGTGTTAGTATTTTAGTCTAATACGGGTCTCATGCCATTTGGGCAATTTTTAAAATGAGTGAGGCTTCGCATAGATGAACGGGGGAGAAAAATACAATAAAAATATATTTAAAAGAATTATTGAATAATTTAATTATTTATCTGTACGAGACAAGGCGAAAATATGCACGTGACAAGGAATTTCGGACCGTGGCACGTTACTTGGACCCGAGGAGTTAGATAGCTATGTTGCACAGAGGCTATGTGATAAATAACTTTTAAAATGACACGGTTTCATAAAAAGAGTCATGGGATTGGCCTCGAAGTTAATGTGTTGAGATGAAATAAAGAGATAAAAATAAAAGAATAAGGGGTATAAGGACCTAAATGACATATAAATATATATGTTTGTAAACAAAACCCTAACCTATCTACACCCTAACTGTCGCCCCCTCCTTCCTTTCCCTCTCGTTTCTTCCTCCCCAACCCCCGCTCTCGGCCTCCCTCCTTGTCGGTCTCTCCTCCTCTCCACCACTCTTTTTTGGCCTTTCCATTTCTCACTACTCTCGGCCTCTCCTCCTTCCCACTTGCACTCACGGCTCACTCTCCTCCCTGGACTGTCGCCACTGGCACCCTCCACGACACCGAAACTCGCCAAAGGTATATCACTCCTTTCTTCTCTTTCTCTCGGCCTTGCACACCCTCACCTCACGGTGTCTTTCCCTCCCTCTCTCGCCCGGTGCTCTGCTTGGCGTTGGGCATCGTTGTGGCCAGTGGGACCATCCCCGGTCACGACTGATTAAAGGCGACGTCGCTGATGGGGTGTGTGTTGGACAATTGTGTGGTGGTGTGGTGAGTGTGTGTGTAACCCTGGGTGTGTGTGTGTGATTGTGTATGTGTGTGGCGGGTGGGGCGCGTAACGGTGTGTGGTGTGGACAATCAAGGGGTGTGTGTGATTGTGTGTGTGTACCCACTGGTGGGGTGCGTGAAGGGGTGTGGCATTGGATTGTGTGTGTGGACACCCCACGGATGGGGCGTGCGTAGTGTATTGGACAAGGTGTGATGTGATATGCACACCCCACTGTTGGGGTGTGTGAAAAGTGTATGCACCCCACAACATGGGTGCGTGACGGTGTGGTACACCCCACGGATGGGGTGTGGGGTGTACCATGTATATATTGAAATAATAATAATAATAATAAAAAAGATTAATAAAATAATAATAAAATAAATTTATAAAGTCTCACCCTAAGACTAAATACAAAGACTTAAACTGATATTTGGGACTTAAATCCTTATCAGGTAGTCGAGAAATCGCGGGAAACGTGTTAGTCTCAGAGTTTATTTCGCGGGTCGTGATAGTTCATGTAAGTGCACTCGCCCTAAAGCTTGTGTACGTTAGTAAGCCAGTAAGAACATTGCGTGAAATTCATTTTCGTTCATTGTTGCTTGTTGATTTCCATTGTTGACATTCTTATCTTGTTGATTCCTTGGTATGTGTGTTCTTAGCATAAGTGTGTTGATGTGATTCTTGAGGCCTGTGTCCCTCTACTGTCGTAACATTGCCCGGGAAGAGCCAGCGTCCTATTTCCGTATGCTAGGAGGCTTGTGTCCCTCTGATGCTGCGCTAGTGTTGCGACATTGCCTGGAAAGAGCCTGCGTCCTCTTTTCGAATGTTATGGTTTTACCGCTTGCTGCCTCTTTTGTTTCTTTAGAACACGCATGTTTTCGATTGTTATTTCCACAGTCTGCCTATCATGCATTTTGATCTATTTATTGTTCCTGTCTTTTAATTACTGCATGATATTTAGACTGTTTTATTTGATATTCATGAATTACTGTTATTTTCTTCTGGTATTACTTTCAATTTTTCTCAGTTGCTCATCGTCTAGTTTGTGACGGTAGGTGCAGATATCCCAGAGTGTGGCAAGGGCAAAAGCCTTCTACTCGGTGATTATCTTTGAGGACCTCTCAGAGTACGCGACTTCAGGATTAGGTTAGATCTGTTTCATGCTTATTGGTGGTTATATTATGTTTTTACATATACGATGTTGGTTACTGAACTGAGAAAAATTTTTGAGATGGATACGATGAACACTCGGGGTTTCCACATTATTATAAATTTCCTAATTTTCGTTTGATTGAGTTTTTTCCCAATAATTAATTAGTATTAAATTTTCTTCCGCGGTATTATACTAACCATAACTCTTTCATAAATTGTTAAAGTGATTGATTAGAGGCTGACTAGACTCGTCAGGCTCGCTGAGTATCGACTCGAGGTCTGCACGGGTCTAAGCCGGGCGTACCCAAATGCATTGGGAATTTGGGGCCGTCACAGATATCCTCGTCTCATAGTCGACTCAAGCTCCCAGGTAAGTCCCTCAGTCCCGTGATGTTGCCATCGTCGTCTTTTCCTGCCAACCAGACTGTGAAACTGTCGAACGTGAGCTCTATCGCGGCTCTGGCCTCTCTGTCCTCTACCACGACCTCTTCCATCTCGAATACGCTATCGTGGTTGCTCAAAAGGTGCAGGCGCAACAATATACACACCTGCCTTTCATCTCCTCTCTGCTGCTCGGGACGCCTATCTCGTCGACCTTGATCCTGCCAATCTCTCTGTCGACCCTGTTGATCAAGTCTGTCTATCAGACTGATCTCTGTCTTTTCGGTCTCTGATCAGACCGAGAACTCTGCCTAGATCTATCCATCAACTTACCTCTATGTCGTAAGTATGTCTCGCGAGCTAAAGCCTTATCATATATAGCCTATAAAATCTCAGCTCCACTTGCAACAATCACACCACCAATCCTCTCATCCAATCCCCTGATGAAATAGTAAATCTGGAGTCTCTCGGTATTCGCCACATCCATGGCATACATCGTAAGATACCTGAATCTCTTCTTGTACTGTGATACTGACATGGTACCCTGTCTCAGTGCAAGAAACTCTTCTCTAAGTCTCAACTGTACCTCAATGGGAATATACTCGTCAACTTCGTCATCGGCGCTGCAATCAAAGAAAAATCTTGTATAAACTGTCGATAATAGCCCGCAAGTCCCAAGAAACTACGAATGTCTGAAACTGACTCAGGTGTCCTCCAATCAATAATCGTTTGAATCTTGTTTCCATCAACAGATATCCATTGACTATTGATGACATGTCCGAGAAACTTCACCTCACTCAGCCAGGAAAGCACACTTGCTGAACTTAGTGTATAATCGGTGCTCTCTCAATGTCATCGATGATATCTTGATATACATATATATAACTACTTGCCTAATACAGCATGGTCCAACCTCGTTATGGGACCCACGAACATCCCCGCTGGCGTCCACGTCTAAAATGACGTCACAAAATAACGGCATTTATTAACTGGGTCATTACAGCTCTTCCCAACTAGTTTGAAATTTTGTCTCGAAATTTAAGTTATACTAAATACTCACCAGTAAATAACTGAGGATATTTCCGTCTCATAGTCGACTCAAGCTCCCAGGTGAGTCCCTCAGTCCCGTGATACTGCGATCGTACCAATATCTTCGGGATCTCCCTGTTTCGTAGAGCTTGTATCCGGCGATCTATAATCTCTAATGGTTGATGTCAACCATCGGTCTCACTCCCGATCTAGCTAGCCTCAACATAGACATATGAAACACTGGGTGAACCCCCGCTAATTCTAATGGCAACTCCAACCTGTACGCCACTGTGCCAACGCGTGCCATGATTCTGAATAGTCCAAGATATTTCGGTGTTAGTTTCCCTTTGATCTCAAACCTCTGATGACTTTTCCAGGGCAAAACCTTTAAGTACACCAAGTCATCCACAGCATAACTTAAACCCTCAAGATACCTATCATCATACTTCTTCTGCCTGTCTTGAGCTGCTTGCAGTCTTAATCTAATCTGTCGAATCTTCTCTGTATGATCAACAACAACTTCAGGCCTAATCACTGCCACATCCTCAGGTGCTGCTCAACAAGCCGGTGACCTGCAGGGTCTACCATACAAAGCCTCAAATGGTGGCATACCAATACTCGCCTGATAGCTGTTGTTGTATGCAAACTCGCACAACGACAAATACTATTCCCAAGCACCTCCAAATTGCAAAAAAAGAATGTTCTGAGCATGTTCTCTAATATCTGTATCAATTTCTCTGACTGACCGTCTGTCTGAGGATGATAAGCCGTACTGAACTGAAGTCTAGTGCTAAACTGCTCCGGCATGCTCTCCCATAACTTCGAAGTTAACCTGGGATCTCTATCAGACACAATAGATATCGGCACTCCATGTAGCCTAACGATCTCTCGCTCAAAAATAATACTCAGTTGAGGAAACGAATACCTCATCGATATAGGGATAAAGTGTGCAGATTTCGTCAATCTGTCAATAACAACCCAAATAGCATCGTAACGCCTTGCATTCCGTGGAAAACTACTGACAAAATCCATTGTAACATGCTCACATTTCCACTGTGGAATGGACAGCGGCTGCAACAATCCAGCTGGTCTTTTGTGCTTAACTTTAACTTGCTGACATATATGACAAGCCCTAAGATATGCACCCACATCAGCCTTCATCCTTAGCCATCAGAATAAACATCGCAAATCATGATACATCTTGGCCCTGCCAGGATGAACTGTATACTGCGAACGGTGTGCGTCCTCAAGAATGCAATCACATAGTTCCTGCACCTCAGGTATTCACAACCTGCCCCTGTATTTCAAGCACTCGTCTGAACCACTAGACCAATCTGTGTAAT
Organism: Stephania japonica; assembly: GCA_039657345.1. Classification (NCBI taxonomy): domain Eukaryota; kingdom Viridiplantae; phylum Streptophyta; class Magnoliopsida; order Ranunculales; family Menispermaceae; genus Stephania; species Stephania japonica. The sequence goes on along the minus strand of CM077559.1, from coordinate 5,368,349 downwards.
CCGAATCCTGAGCCAGACTAGGCAAAATGTCTGTCAGCCTTTTGCCACTCAGCAACCCTCTCTAACGACATAACAGGAACACGCATCTGACAAGAGATATGAACATCAGCAAGAGCATCAGACAAACACAACACCATCGCAGCCTCCAATAATCCATACTCATGTGTCATCTGCCACAGTACAGTCTTATTCTCTACACCGCTCCGGCTCAACGCATCAGCAACAACATTCGCCTTCCCAGGATGATACTCAATTGCGAAGTCATAGTCCTTCAGTAACTCGAGCCATCGTCTCTGTCGCATGTTCAGATCCCTCTGAGTGAATAGATACCTCAAGCTCTAGTGATCTGTGTATAACATGAACCACTCCCCATAGAGATAATGCCTCCAAGCCTTCAGGGCAAACGCAACTGATGCTAGCTCCAAGTCATGCACTAGATAATTCCCTTCGTGGGGTCTTTATCGCCTCGATAAATAAGCAACTGCGTGTCCATCCTGCATCAACACACATTCCAACCCCGTACCGGAAGCATCCATGTAGACCGAGAAGCCTCTCCCTGCCACAGGTAAAGCCAACACCGGCGCAGAAGTCAACTTCCTCTTCAACTCCCAAAGTGCTTCCTCACACTCCTCAAAATATAGGCGAATATATATATATACATATTTATTTTAAATTACATATATATAACTTCTTACCTAATATGAGCATGCTCCAGCCTCGCTGTGGAACCCATTAACGTCCCCGCTGGCGTCTAGGTCTACAATGACGTCATAAAATAACGAAAATTATTAATTAGGTCGTTACAGTGACGGTGGGTGCAAATCAGGCAGAGACTAGCAAGGGAAATTGATCGATGATTGGTGATTTCCTCTTATGACTCTCAGAGCAATTTCTTTCCTTTTATCACTGTATGTTTTGCCTTTTTATTGTGATTATTGTACATTATTGTTTTTCATAATACTTGGTACATTTGGGATCGAGTGACTTAGAATATCATGTATTATCATTTTATATATTGTTGGTCACTAGATATGCATGTTTATCCAGTTATTTCAGGGTTTCCACACTATAGGTTGACCTTACTTTAAATTATCTGAATTATTTAAACTTGTTAAATATTATTTTCACTGCGTAATTACATGAAATTAGCATAACCTAGTAACTTAAATTTGAAATTGTTAAATTAAGGAGGATAATAAGAATGGAGAATGACTAGGCCAGCTTTGAATTCGCGAGTGTGGAATCGGGGGTCCACGTAGGTCTAGGCCGGGAGGGGTCCAATTTTATGAGGAACTGGGGCCATCACAGAAACACTATTCTTTATTAAAAATAATAATAATCAACCCCTAAACTATTACATATGTAGCATTTATATAGGCTCGTAGAATAATAAAACTCCTAATTCTAATAGAATACCAAAAGACACATCAACTGTAATTCTAATAAAACTTTTATTACCACTAACTCCTATTGAAACTCTTACTTTGACACAAAAATGATACAGAACTTATAATCCAACTAAACTAAACCATCTTATCTAATAAATAAATAAATCATAATCTAACACAAAGTCTTATTTGCTTCATTTCTTATGTGTAATCTTGAATATTTAATCAATTTGATTGTTTATGTATTCTGACAAGGACCCTTTTTAATTAATGGTGGGTTGTTATTATTCTTTTTTAGTCCGGCTAAGTGCACCCCATTTTGCGTGGCACCCCAAATTTAAATTTTAATTACTAAGTGCACCCCACATTTTTACCAAAATACCCTTTCATCCAAATCGAAACACTCAACTCTAAAACCTTGGTCTATACATCTATTTTAGGTTCGGCGGCATATAGCCGAGACTTACCAACTAGGCTCGGTGTTATCCAACCGAACCTCTTTGGTGAGATTTAGTTGACAAATGCCGACCTAAAGGTTCGGTGGGTTCCAATTGACTCTCCAATTAAAGGCTCGACAACCTGTAACTGACACTCCAACTAGAGGTTCGATGGGCTCCGACCGACTCTCCAACAAGAGATTCGGACCTCGAGGCCAAATACCTTGATGATGCATATAAATCACAAAAAAGAGAATATGTGTGGTGCACTTAGTAATTGTAGTGGGGTGCACTAATCACAGTGAAGGCGTAAGGGTCATTTTGTAGTACAATTGATTTTTTTTTAAGTTTGACTTTTTCTGGGGTGTACTTAGCCGGACTCTTCTTTTTTTATGCAAACCAATCTTCCTTCCTCTGATACTAACCAATTGGGTGACTAAATGATAAAGTATGCGGTTTTGGAGTAAAAGATCATCGGTTCAATTCTTAGGGAAAGTAAATATTTCTTTTTTATCAAAAAATAAAATAAAAAATGAGTTCTGATGAAATCTAATCTCTAATCACGTTTTTAATTACTTACAGTTACATTGCTCGTTGATGACTTTGTTTATCATGTTCACCCCAATTATGTTTAAAATCAATAAGGGTTCTGGCAAGTGAGTTGTGGATAAATAATTTGATTGAATATATGTAAGTATCATTAAGTTGATACACTTTCATTGGAAATAAAGGGTATGTCATAATAATTAACTAATTTTGGCCAATATCGTGCTTATTCCTTTTGTCGTATCTCCAATCAACTCTATTTCCAATCACAAAAAGTAAAAAAAAATAAAAATAAAAAAATGATAAAATGGCCCATTTTCAATGCACACTTTGAGTACATACTTTTGTCTTTTAAGTATTTATAGCTCTTTCTTGTCTCTTCTAGTGTGGGCCCTACATCTCATAAAATATTATAAATGATTAAAAGATAAGGTGCGCGCCCAAAGTGTGCGTTAAGAGTGTATTAAATTATTATTTTCCTGAAAGAAGAAATCTATGACGTCCGTTACAATTTGAAGTTTTTTTCTTTTTTTTTTTTTTGGTTTACTTTGAATTGATAAATTATTAATTATTCTTTTTCGGTTGGGGTAAACGATATCACATTAGTTACTTTTATTTTCTATAATATAAGGTGAATTCAGTCGAAATTTTATTTTTTTATTAATAATTTTTTTACAATTCTTGTGCACCATCAAGATCATGTCCTATAATGTATAGGGGTGTACACGGATTCATTAATCCACGGATCAAATTTAATTCGGTCCAATTATTGTGAATCGAATTGAATTTTATAATTAGTTGGACCGGATTGAATTACAAAAATGTCAATCTGTATGGATTGGATTGACTTGTAGATTTTACATGTACAATACGTGGATTCAATCTGGTTCGATCCGCAATATTATATATGTACATCTAGTCTTATAGATAGATCTAGTTCTTAGTGGATGTTTTGTAAACTTATAAATTTGATCTTCTTTTTTTGTTATATTACTTAATTTTTTAACTCCAACTTTTAATTTGGTCATATAATTTTTATATTAAGTTGAATCAAGTCTAATTTGTTGTAAATTCATGTGCTTGTTTTTATACTATTTAATGATTGTAAAATTGTTCTTAACCTATGTGCATATTCTTAATTATGAGATAACTATATGATGACAACCTACGAAGTTGATTCGGTTCAATTCACATTTTATTAATTGTATCGACCCGGATTGAAAAGTTAAACGAGTTGGATCAAATTGAAATTTCTTAATCCGCAATAATTGGATCGAGTTGTGAGTTGACTTTAAATGGATCGGATCTGGTTCGTGTGCATTAATATATATGGAGTTAAGACCACAATAATTGGAATGAGTTGTGAGTTGAAATTAAATGGACTGGATCCGATCCGAATACATTAATATATATAGAGTTAAGGGAATATTAAATAAAATATATTTATCAACTAAATTAAAATTAGAGCACGGTTAAAGGCACCCCAACATTTTGAGGTGCCTTGCGTAAAATAATGTAATAGTGGCTTGCCCTTACAAAAAACCAGGGTGTCTTTAGCAGTGTTTAATGATAGAAAAGTAGTGGAATCAAATTCTATTATCCAACTTGAAATATACTATTCCCTCATTTCCATAATATCTGTCAAAATCTTGCTTCTACATAAGAATTAAGATGATTAACTCGCCATTAAGGTTTGTAACAAGACTAAATTGTCCTCTCAGTAATGACTTTATTTATTATAGGTATTGTGTAAAATACAGTGATTGGAGGTGTCATTAACTAAATGGAGTGTAATGGATTGGGTTAGAATTTAAATGTAGTATAATTGAATAAGGTTAGAATTGGAAATGAATCATTCAATACTTCTTTGATTTCCTAATATGATGACACATATTGTGGAACAAAAAAAGTATCTAAAATGTGATAGATATTGTTGAGCAGAGAATTAAATTTTCTCAAGTTATGGTGTTAAAGATGTCAAATGACTTTTGTGAAATCGATTAAAGAGAACGAAAGAAAGATTAATTTATAGAAGAAGAAAAAAAAAGGCAAGTTTAGCATACAATTTGCTCTTAAAAAAAGTATGCAAATATCACCAAAAAATAAAGTAGGCAAATAGTATCATTTGGTTCTTGAACTTTTACATTTTTGTTGATTTGGTCCTTTAACATTTGATTTTTGAGCTTTCATGTCCTGTTACTTTTGGTTCTTTTGTTAAGTTCAGAGACAGATTGTAATGGCCCATTTTCCAAATAGACCGCCACGGAGACCAATGCGGACCCACAGTCTGTCTTACCAGCGACAGTTGTGCTTTACATTGGATTATATCCTCTATTTTATCTTTTTAAACCTTAATAATTATCCATTTATTGATTAAGTTGTATTGAAATCAAATTATATGTTAAGTCATCATGGAATCCTCAAATTTACACATAGCAGAAGCCTTTCTAACACATTTACTCGGATAATGATACAATAAATGTGTAACATAAACCATAAGCCTAATGTGAAAAACCCATATATAATCATAAATACCTCTGAAGACACAAAAAGATCAATATACATAAGGTATCTCAAAATCCCTAAACCCAAAATGAAACAAAATAAATATAATTCAAATGTACGAGTCAAGCAATCTCAGATCAACAGTACTTTGGCAGCTTGCCCTTTCCCCTACTCGTACTAGGATCTGGACTCAAGCCATCACAAAAGGCAGATGACAAGTTTAGAGTGAGTATTCCCAAGGAAATTAAGTGAGCAATACTAAAAGTAAATACTGGAATTTAAATAAAGCTATTAAATAAACATGCGGAATAAATACAAGCAACTGCGCTAATCGCATGAATAAATAATAGGAAAAAACTCAAAGTCTGTTCCTAGCCCCTAGGGTCAGACTACACCATAATTTAGACTCTTCCACAAAATACTACCGGCGAGTCTGACTCAAGCAGGGCAAGTATCTAGATCCGCTCGATGGTCGACGTTACACCTATAGCGCACCGACACGTGCCACGACGTGATACTCGGGTCGTGATATTCACTGAGACCGATCTGATAGCACGTGCTATGGTGTAATGGACATACACACAAGAATGGAACATATGGAGCACCGCTCAACGTCCGCCCATATAACCATAACCAAGAATAGAGTATTGAAATAAAAGAAATTGAATTCAAATGCTAAAAGAAGTAAATACTCAAGTAATTTCAGTCGGATAACTACACACCTCAATCCGCACTTCGCGTCCCGAAATCCAATCTAGCACTAATAAACACCCGATAATCAAAATTATCACCCCAATGTACCTAATATTATTTGTCATTAAATTAGCTTCAATTTGATATATTATGTCAATTTTACGTTTTTCGAAGTACAAACCCTTACAACATCTCGCCAAAATTCTGATAAAATCCCAAAACTCATTTATTTGATCAAAATATATTTTTTCTAAATTTTTCCTATTTTATCTGAATTTTCTATTAATTTTTGAGATTTTTTTCAAAACTGTTTTTTTTTCTTTCTTTTTTATTTTTTTATGTAGGGATGATTCGGCCTAAACCGGGCCGAACCGGCCCTCTTCTTCTTCGTTGGAACATAGCAGCAGCTCTGTTCCAGCAGAGAAATTTTTTTTTTTCGATCTTGATCAGTTGGGAAGGGACATGACTCTCTTTGGTCATCTCCCTCCTCAAACGAACTGCTCTTGCAGTTCATCTGAGCTCTCGAAACCGCCACCACCACCACCACTTCAACGAAACAACGACAATATCAACGGAAAACCACAATAACAAAACACACAACTCACCTCACTCACGCCTCGCTTCTCCAACACGATCTCCTTCTCGACCAATCTCTCTTTCTCTTCTCCTTCTCCTCGGTCTCTCGATTTCTCTCCTCTCTTTTCCATCGAAAATGAAGAAATGTGGTGTCGGTGGTGGGTTTATCAACATTTTGGGGTGAAATGATCAAAATGCCCTTATCCATATCCACAATCGTTTACAAAGTTCATGCCTTTTTGGTCATTTCACAATTGTTAATTTATTTTTTGATTTTTAATATACATTTACACACACACATATATATATACATATGTTTTAAATTACACACACACACACACACACACACATATATATATATATATATATATATATATATATATTCGCCTATATTTTCGCACCTACAATTTCGTCGTGCGCGCCAACGAGCATACTCAGGCGTGCACACTACCGTGCCACCCACGCGCGTCGACCACAACCTCGCGTGTCCCTAGGTGCCTATCAATTTACTATTTTATCACATTTAATTCATTTAATGTGTGTATTATTTTTCCCGACCTAATATTTCGTCTTTTAGTCTACCCGATACCCGCGTCGACACGCATATCAAGGTGAATACTTAACACACAATCTCACACGTCAATTGAAATATAATTACACACATCATGATGTTGTTTAACCTATTTTAACATAAACATCGCAAATTTAGTCAAAACAACACTCAAAATAACAATTTACCTAACTCCAAGCGCGCTCTAGCATAGCTGTGGGTCCCAGGGTATCTAAACTGTCTGCCACGTCTGTAAACACATCATTAATAACGACAAATTAAATTTGAGTCGTTACACAGATACTAACGAAATGGTTCACACTCAGTTTTTTGGGTTAATGAATTAATTGTGAACCGTGAATTGCTTGTGAAACGCTTTGTTACTATCGTTGTTCTTCAAACTCAACAAAATGACTAAAAGCAAAAGAAAATGAAAGTTTATGAACCAAAAGTGAATAGATAAAAGTTTAATAGCTAAAAAGCTTGAAAGTTCAAAGAACAAATGATATTTTTATGTCCAAAAAAAGTATATGTTAAATTCACGTTCATGGAACCAATCATTTTCAAAGGAAAATTCCCTTTCTCTTTGCTCAAAACCCTAGCTGCCCAGGAGACTCCAAACCAGATCTAGCTTGGGGGCCAGGATACCTTGGCTCGCCTTCGCCGCCGGTCCCCCCTCACCTCTTCTCCCATAAATCCAAGATCTCTGCTCTTCTTTTTTTTTCTCCGTCATCCCATGTTATTCTTTTATACCCCCACCACCAAACTTCCAACCTTCACCTCTCTGCCTCCTCCCCTTCCTCTGTTTGCTTATCTCCACCCCTTGTTCATCTGTTCATACCCATGTCCTCTTCTTTTTCCTTCCCTTTTGTCTTCCCTCTTTCTCTTTTTCCTTTTGTTTTGTGTTGGTAGCTTCGGCAACTTACCCGGTTGTCGCGTAGTTAATTATTGGGTTTTCGACGCTAAAACGTTGATGACCCTCCTTTTAGCACTGGGGTCTTGATCGAGTGAAAGATCGACGAAGAGATAAAATGACAGTCTTCAAGTCAAAGACGACGAACGTCAACGACCAATCTTGAGGGGTGGTGAGCGGCAGTTGTCGTTGGCGACTTGAGTTTCGGCATGTCCTCTAGTTTTCTTCTTTCTCACTTAGATTTTAGGGTTTTTTGTTCCCATTTGTATGATGTTGTTCCCTGTACGAGGGGTGGTTATCCTCACTTACGGGGTGGTTGTGCTCGATAGAGATTGTTGTCGCATCGCGTGGTGTCAGATTTGTTTCGAACTTTATTGTAACAAATTATCTATTATTCTCGTTGTAATAGATTGTTGTATCTGTTTGGATTTAGAAATATCAATACAATACAAGTGCTTGATAAAAAAGAAAAAATAAATAAAAATGAAAATTCACGTTAATGGACATGATGGATGAATCGTGAGGGGGGGGGGGGGGTGGGTGGGGCATATTAGTCAAAAGAACGAACAATCACAGAAACATGCTAATCTCGGAAGCATCTATTCTTTCTCCCTCCCTTGGCCGACGATCGCACAGCACGTCCTTTCTCCAAAACGGGGATGACGTGTTCGGAAAGTGAAGTGCGATGCGTCTATACGACACGCGTCGAGTACTGGTCCCCGGAAGCCAAAGCATGCGAACACAAAACATGGGGGAGATCTGGGCCCTACTTGTCGCGATCTCCTTCGGATACCTCGCCAACCATCTTGATTTGCCGCACCTCAACTTCGACGCTCCTCTTCTCTGCTGGGCCCCACTCATCCTCCAGCGAAGCCATTAACAATGTATCAATCCTTTGTGGGGGCGCCGTGCTCTCTTTAGTGACTATATATTAAATATATAATTTTTAAGACTATAATATATATTATATATTTAATAATCAGGTATTGTATTAGATTTAAAATTATAACTTATTCCATTTCAAAAACAAAAAATTTATAACTTATTATAATAAATTATTTAGTAAGGTAAATTTAGTTATAATTATATATTTTGTAGTAGTGTATCATTTATTATGTTAATCGCAAATATAAAATATATCTTTCATATTATATCTATAAAGTATATATAGTATTTTAGTCTCAATAAAAAATTTAATTAGATTAAATTAGAATTTATTTTGAAAATGTTGTCTTCGTTAAGTTAAAAATTAATATTAGATAGTAAATCGAATGCATATGATTTTTTAAAATTCAACGCAAAATAAGGAATAAATATAATTTACTACATGTTCAAAAAAAAATTAAACGGATTCTCCGTAGAATTGAGTACTGGGTACGGTGTGGGGCTACGGGGAAAACTCATTGGGCAAGAGTAATCCTTGTCCCCGCCCTGTCAATAGAACTCAAATATGTACTCGTGTCATGGGAAACCTTCAAATGTGTTGTTTATTTATGACACCTTGATTAATGTATTATATTAGAATCAAATTGTTGTAAATAGTGTACCAATGCCTTGATATTTTATTGATTTTTTTTTTTGAAAAATACATTTTATTGACTTTGAGAAATAGTTTAATTTGTTGGGATAAAAAAGGGTATCAAAAACAAATTACAATTACTATAATAAAGTTGTCAACGCCTATTAGGTGAGTTGGTAAAGATATCACTTGTCAAAAAGGTAAAATTTTCGAAGATCGTGTTTCGATTTCCATTGAAGTAAAAAAAATAAAAATAAATAAATAAATAAAAATATATAAAAATAATAATAATAAAGCTCTTGGGCAATGACAACTACCCTATAATCGTATTCCTTTCATCACCTCCTCGTCTAAAAAAGGAAAACAACAGTCTATACACATATTTCTTTCAAAAAAACAATATATACACATTGTTTTACGTACGTGTAATGTATGTCGTATGCATGTGCATAAAAGCGACACCTTGTATATAGTATTTATTTTTTTGGTAGGACCTTGTATATAGTAATTTCAAAATCAAATTCGTCTATCAAATATAGTTGTTATCCACTTGATAAAAAAAAAAAAAGACCGATCAAAGAAGAAACTAAAATAAGTTGTAGCAAAAGTCCAACTCAAGCTTATTTACCGTACAAAAAAAAGTGGTAATGCCCTTCTATCAAGAAATTTCATAGTCAATAAAATTAATTAACATATGATGCTTCAAATTTTTGTTGAATGAAAAACTTAAACCCTTTTATATTAGTAGTATAAGGTGTACAACATTTAGAGAAACAATATACTACTAATATGTCGATCATTATTTTGTTTGTTTTCAATTTTTTTTATTAATTTTTTTCTCTTCCATATAGGAAGTCGTGATATTCTGTCCATTCTCCTCAAATGCCGATACTCTGACCAACACCCATTTATGTTGACTTTTCCGGCATCAGTACGTCCATAGACAATGAGCGGTGCAGCACATCTGACTCGGTGGCTGTCGCCACTAGGAATCCAATGAATCAGCCAGAGAGCTTTGCCACCATCGCTCATATTGACAATCTTAACCTTCTGGCTCTCCAATTAAACCATTCATTAGTATTATCTTATCAGTGATTTCAAGAGGAAACCAGGGGCTTTTCAGTAAATTGAGTAGTATAAGGTTGGAATGTTCAGTGGTTCCAGTAGAGCCTCGATTGCCGGTTTTTCACACTGAAAAGCGCGGGGGATCGTTGCAGCTTGAGTCAGTACGAGGGTAGTTTCGTCATATCGTTGCAGTGGAAAGTGAAGAAGTGACGGAGACAGTTTGCTTTATCAGCTAATGAAACTTGGAATCAACGATAAGTGTGCGAGGGGGGGGTTTCAAATTCTCACGGAAATTTCGTATTGATAACATTGGTATTTTCTCAAATTTAGTCACTTTTCAACTTTAAGTGACAAATTTTATTTTAAAAGACTTCGTACTAGTTGAAAAGAATTAATGGCTTAGAGCATCTCAAATATAATACTATTTTAACATTTCAAATTTAAGATAAAGTTCAATTGATTCCAATCAAATTTTATTTTTTACCCTATAATAGTGTTAAAGTAAAACACTAATTTGGCATTTGACTATTCGCAATTTTATTTTAGCGATTCTATACGTTTTATTTTTTTTATTTTTTCTTGGAAAAAATTATTCATTTATTATTATTAGAAAATATATATATAAGTATACATTTTTTCATAATTTTTTTGCTGATTAAACAGTTTATTAAAATTAAAAAAAATAATAACAATAAATAATAAATATATTAAATAGAGTTTTAGAGTGAAAATAGAGTTTGTTGTAGTAGGAAAAATAAAATTTTATGTAGCAGAACTGTAAAATAAAGAAAAAAATAAAATTTTCTGTTCGGAGAAGGTCTTATATACTTTATTTTGAAGTATAATTTAATCAAAGTGTACGCTTCGATGGAGTTCATTTAGTGCTTTAGTGGCCTAAACGTGCGCCTGACGTCCAAATGAGGATGAGGGAAAATCGTACTCTTCACTTTTTGAGTATGACGAATAAGCCCTCCTAATTTGAATGAATGTACCGAGATAGCCCTTCCTGAGCTTCATTTCTAGATCTGCCATATCTTATCCTCAATTCGCCATAGATGTGCGTACATATGCGAAAACTGTCTTCTAATTCTTTCATCTTTATTGTACATTTGTATTATAATTTTTTAGTGCTACTGACTACAAATATTGAAATTAAACGACCCTAGGCGCTGTTCATTGTGTGAACCGAAAACTAATGCCACATCGGTTAACTAAAACTTTATAAAAAAGTGTTTGATTATTTTCTATCAACTAGCATAAAAGGTCTTTTAAGCTAAAATCTCACACCATTAAGTTGAACTAATTAAATTGAGGAGCTCATATTAGGCAAAACTGTAATTTCTCTAATAAAAAAAAAAGCACAGTATAATAGCTGCACTGATCAATGCCTAAAATTTTAACAAAATAAAATGTAAAATCTTCAGACAAGTTCATCGAGTCCACCAGGCTCATATAAGTTCGATAAATTTGTTATGATCTACCTAAATTATATGAGTATTAATTAGGATTGTCTACCATCGTTCCTTGTAAAGCTTGTAGCTAGTATACATATGTCTCTAGTGAGGAGTTGCTTTAGGTGAATTTGTATTAATTAGAAGAAAAAAAAATACTCAATGAAGATACTTATATAATGATTTTCATAAAAAAATGATACTAATAGATTTATAGTTAATTTAGTTGAACATCCATGCATTTGCATCTCTATCAAAAAAAAGATCTAAAACACAAAGTTAGTTGAACTAAATGCCATGTTAATTAGACCTAATACCACATTAATTGTGACAAAATACGTGCTTAACATAGCCAGGAAAAGCCAGTTAACTGATCAAACCGTCCACCAAAAACTGGGACCCTATTTGTATGTACAGCACACGGCCCAACTGAAAATGCTGTGCCCTATAAGATTTGTGCTCGCCAATTGGGTAAAATCCTTTGGGACAAACGGGGAGCAGAGAGGACAACGACACATCAAACCTCGAGCGTCTATCGTGGTCCAACATCCATTAAACTCCTCAAACACACCCAAATCAAAAGTTACTGAACCAATACAGAGCATCAAATACGACCCAATATGCCAATTCCCTTCATAGTTCACACGGTCACCCTCACTCATTGTAAATTTGCCCCATAGGTATATTCTTGAAGAAAAATGATAATCTAACACACTTTAGATATATATTTTATTTTTTAGTCGTTTATGACTCTTTTTTGTCTCTCCGCGCGTAGATCCCACATCTGAAAAAACAACATAAATGACTAAAAAAAAAATTGTGCACCTAAAGCATGTTATATTATTATTTTTTATTCGTAAATTCTCAATCGTTAGAGATGAGTGGACGAAAATCAGCCTCATATTAAAGAATACTTTATAAAAAAAAGTATATAATTGATTGTCTCCTCCTAACTAGTACTATAGCCGCGAGGAAGTGCCGCAGACATGCCACTTGCGAATATTGTGTCCACACGTGTAAATTTAATATCAAATTACTAATGAATCCTCTAATTTTTGGTTTCCAACATGATATTTTGATGTCAATCACTCTGTGTAGTCTATCGTTACGTACTATTGTGCATCTCATGAAGGATTATAATCCTAATTTACAACATTCAAAATTGAGCCCTTCCAAAATAAAAATAAAAGTTACTTGCCCCCGTGGAAGAGTGATTGTTCGATCATCATATCTGCGTGTTATTTGTAATTTGTTGTTTACAGCAGCGCTGCAGACACGTAAGTGCGGCGGTCTTTTAAGATTTTATTATTTTGAAAAAAATTGTTGTATTTGTATTGTTTTGGTTAATTAATTGTTGGGTGTTTTAATAATGTTTTGCTTTTAAGTGACACCTAACACGAATATTTTTTATTTGAGGCCAACCAACAGCACCACTTCTCTCTCCCACCACTATCTGTTCTCCGCTCTCGCTCAGTGGAAGAAACGAAGAAAGACGAAGAGAGGTCCAGAAGAAGATGAAGAGAAGAGATTGGAAACCCTAGCTTTTGAAATCCAGTGCTTCGATTCTCTGAAAATCTGTGCGATTTCTCCTTTCAGATCCGTCTCAGTGGTTTCTCAGCCTCTCTGTTTGGCGGCATTTCCTTCCAGGTGCGGCCGATCTTCGATTCTTCATCGTTTTCTCTGTTATTTTCATTTCTGACTGTTTTTCGTTCTGATTTCGTTCGATTTTCGTTTGAATGTCGTCATCGCCGTGTAATGGCGGAATGTAGTTGCTCTATCCTGCACTCCTATTCCTGATCTGCTTCTCTCTCCGATTCTAATTTTCTGTGTTGTTTGGGATCCTTTTGGTTTATTTATGATCCGTTGCTTGGATTTTTAGGATTCATCGTTGGATTTGTGTGCTAGAGATGTTTTTTTCTCTGTTCTTCTCTTTTGATGTGAATGTTTTGATAGGATTTAGGTATAGATTTAGCTCCTTCAATTTGGTCTTCATTCAGGATTTGGAAACTCCGTGAGTTTTCGTATAAAAAGGAAAGATTCTGTCTTTTTGGAAATATTGTGTTCATCTTACAGTAATTTTCAGGTCTTGGGGTTTTACATTTCAGTAAAAAGACCTCATCCTCTCAATGGCGTTATTTTCGACTAAATCGTGGCCACAACAAATCTGTATGGATCTATATTAGTTCAGGTTAAGTAGGGAGGGGCCGAAAATGGTTGGGCACCGACAATTATCGAAATGAAACAAATCTGCATTATACAATTGATGGGGGTTTCCTATCAAGATTTCACTGTTTATGAATTACATCGAATTTTCCATTCCATCGGTTGCATTCCCATGTGAAACCAATTGCAATTATAGGAGAAGGGCTTTGGTAATTTGGTAACCTGGGTTTAGTACTGCTTGAGTTGTGATGTTGTTTTGGCTAGAGGATCATGAAGGCCTTGTAGATCCGTGCGCCCGTAATCTCATTACCTTGATGTGGTTCTAAATTTTTAGCAGATGGTTCGAGGTTGACAGCTTATACATGTTATGATAATTGGCTGCTTTCATAGGTGCCATGGAATCAATAGATTCTTCTCACTCATTGACTCATATTCTTTTGATATTTGTCAAATCTAACTATCATAAAAGAGGCGTTACTTTAAATTTAAGCTGGTGAATTTGGATGCTCAGGAATGGGAATCTGTTGGAGATATAGCAGTGATAGTGAGAGGGGAACAGCCGACTATTATAATCGCAGTCTGCTATTTCAATTTTTCACATTGTTGCTCTGATTAGGGGCCTGGTCATAGTCTATATTCTTTAGGTTAAACTATAGGCAAATTTCTTAATAGTGGTTCTTTTTTTTTCACTATATTTTCCTTATCAAGATTGGCAGAAATTAATGACGCGTCATTTTTAGAACCTTGAGAACTGACGTATTATTTGACCTTACCAAGGGATGGAAATGCTTTCAAATTTGGATTCAGGTGTATCTTTCTGTTTCAATTTGTTGTCTCTATTATAACCGACTGCTTAAAGCTTGAACATGTTGTGTTGAAAGCTCTTTTGCTTGTTGCATTAAAATAATATCTGTAAAAACTGATTGCTTTTGATGTTAATGAGAGAAGTTTTTAGTTGGACTAATTTCTTTAGAATTATGTTGAAGTTTTCTTATTCAAGATTCATCAGCTGTGAGCATGATGATCTGTGTTCGACTTACTTAAACCGTGCTTGGTTTTACTCTTTTGTATAGGGGCATTTCCCCATGGTTGGGTGTTCAACGGCTTTCATGTTTCGGTTGCTGCAACTTGTTAAGTTGTTATATAGGGCGCCTCTCATTACTCGCTTTCAATAGTGAAGAAATGTTTGCTTGATTTATGCAATTTTGAAATTGTGTTAATGACTTTTTCATGTTGATAAAGCTCGCCTTCAACTTCAACTCTCATTGCTCGAAGAAAGATTTTCGGGTCTGTTGAATTTGTTGATGGCGAACTTGGCTTGTTCACATTGGCATTGTTAGGACGTCTATGGTTGTAGGGAATGAATATCGATTTCAAAGATTGTGCTGGGTTGACGATGGAGTGTCAAATCACTGTTTGGTTCTGGTTTGAGTATCATTATTGTAATTGCCATTGTATCATTGATTTATCTTTTGATCAAAATTGTATCAGTTATATATCTCTTTATTTAATATATTTACTTGGGTTTTGTGAAATAGTTTTCTGCCGTCTGGATCACTGCATTTTTATTTTTTTTTTCTTATTATTCTTTCCTTTTCCTTTTGATTGACATTTGTTTACTTTGTTTACCATTATCGGCCTCATTCATTCCTTCAGAATATATAGTGCAACATGGAGCGCCGTGGTTGGCCTTGGAAAAAGAAGTCCTCTGAAAAAACAGCTGACAAAAATCCCTCTGCCTCAGACTCTCTTGCTTCAGCTGGATCTCAAGGAGATCAGCTTAGTTCCACAAACTCTCGATCCGAGGTATGCTTTCCCTTCCCCCTAGTTCTCTTTTTTCTTGCTCGCAAGCTTGCTATAGATTTTATTAATTTTACAAAGATAGAAGAATGTAGAAAGAATAGGAAACCTCAAGATGTACTTGATGCGAGGAGGGAACACTGAATTCACACCCTCCCTTATTTTCATGGACCATCATTTGATGTAATATATGTATTTTGATATCTATGGAAGAGTTTGTTCCATATAGCCGACCCCAATTAATTTGGGACTGAGGCTATGTTGTTGTTGTTGTTGTTGTTGACAAAAGGACTGTTGAGAAAACATGATTGTGTATATAACTAAGGCAAAGAACATTTGCAACTGTCCAAGAGAAGATGGCTTTCCGACAGTTTTATGGATTTGCATACGGAGCATATATCAATGATGAGTTCATGATGATTGAATGCAATGCTTTTGTGGTCTTGAGACCACTGGCCCATGTCATCAGGGATTCAGGGAGTTTCTTATGCATTTGATGGACTCTCCCTCACTGATTATCATTTCAATTGAAGTTAAATGAAAATTTCGATCCAGAATTTATTTTGCTTCTTTATTTCTTTTTTCAAATCTATGAATTTGCCTTTCACATTGACATGCTTATTAACGTATTTGTTTCTTGCTGGCTTCATATTCTAGCAAGTTTTTCATTCATTTGGCATCACTTGCTAATTTAATTGCATATGTATATCTCTATATATACTATTGCTTATTATCTTAATTCTTTTGTTTATTCCAATTTCTGCCATGCTTGAATTTATTGTTTTTGTCACATGCCGACCCCAATTAATTTGGGATTGAGGCTATATTGTTGTTGTTGTTGTCACATGCCGGTATATTTCTATGTGCAGGACAAACCCAAGAAAGTGAATTATGTCCAACTTTCCATGGAAACTTATACTCACCTGACTAGTTTGGAGGATGAAGTTAAGTCATTGAATGATCAAATTACAACATTAAATGGTGAAGTTGACGCCTTGAATGAAAAGCTATCTTCAGCCCAGTCAGAGATGACGACTAAGGAAAATCTTGTAAAACAACATGCCAAAGTTGCCGAAGAAGCTGTCTCAGGTAGAAACCACAGTGTCATGCTGACATGATGAAAAAAATTGCTTATGTTGTGCCATGTTGAAAGTGCCACTTCTTTTTATTTACTATATTATGAATTAGCCATATAACTTTGTCCAGTTTTTTTCCAAAGCTATTTTGGACCATGAGGTGCTTACGAGTGGTTTCTAGAATAGGTACCCCTTTGAAGCAGATAAGAATTACATTGTAAAAAAAAGAACTAGGATGCCAAATAGCTTAATTTTTTGGGACTAATAAACAACTTGGTACATGTTCTAATGCACATTTGAGTTCAAAAATAAGTCTCTTTGAGAATGGAAGTATCATAAATTTACAAATGTTATATTTCGGTTCGATGTTTGAATTATTTCTTATTATTTTACTGTATACATATGTATTTTATTTATGCTGTACTGATATATTATAATTCAAGAGTCTCTCCCTTGATCGTGGAGTTTGGGTAAGGCTGAAATATTCATCTTACCCCGGACTTGCGATGCATTTTTGTATACAAATTTTTTACTAAGTCGTGAAAGAGAATCTATAGCCAATGTGCTTAGTGTCTCCCATCTTTGCTTGCCACACTTTGCTTGATTTTACTGTCTTGGAGTTTTTTTGTTGAGGTATCAGTGCGGCGAATAGGTGATTTAGCTTGGTGCCTGGACAGTAAGCTAGTTGATAAGAGTATCATTGATTATAATCCTTATTTGCTTAGAAGTGCCAGTCCTCTTCAGTCCTCTTCTTTTTTCAATTTTGCTTGAAGTCTATGTATGTTGCAGGGTGGGAAAAGGCTGAATCAGAAGCTACGGCTTTGAAACATCAACTTGAATCTGTCACACTCTTAAAGCTGACAGCTGAAGACAGAGCATCTCATCTGGATGGTGCTCTCAAAGAGTGCATGAGGCAGATCCGCAATAATAAGGAAGAGCATGAAAAGAAACTAAATGAAACTATTATTATGAAAACAAAACAATGGGACAAAATCCAGCTCGAGTTTGAAGCGAAGATAGCTGGTTTAGACCAGGAGCTCCTTAGATTTTCTGCTGAAAATTCTGCAATATCAAGGTCATTGCAAGAGCGATCCAACATGCTAATGAAGGTCAGTGAAGAAAAATCCCTAGCAGAGGCTGAGATTGAGCTTTTAAAGACTAATATACAATCATGTGAAAGGGAGATTAGTTCGCTTAAATATGAGCTTCACATAGCCTCCAAGGAGCTTGACATCCGAAATGAGGAGAAAAACATGAGTATGAAGTCTGCTGAGGTTGCCAACAAGCATCACTTGGAGGGTGTTAAAAAAATAGCCAAGCTAGAAGCGGAGTGCCAGAGATTACGTGGCCTAGTCCGGAAGAAGCTGCCAGGTCCTGCTGCATTGGCACAAATGAAGTTAGAAGTGGAGAGTTTGGGACGTGATCATGGAGAAACCCGTATGCGTAGGTCTCCAAGTCCGAGTCCCAGTCATTATGTGGCTCCGCCACCTGAGCTTTCCCTTGAAAGCGTTCAGCAGTGCCACAAAGAGACTGAATTTCTCACAAGTCGTTTGTTGGCAATGGAGGAAGAAACAAAGATGCTAAAAGAAGCCTTGGCTAAACGGAATAGTGAACTGCAGGCTTCAAGGAATATGTGTGCCAAAACAGTAAGCAAGCTTCGAAGCTTAGAAGCACAGATGCTGACGTTGAATCAATACAGAAACACAGTGAGGTTAAATGGTGAGACCCACAATGAAGGTTCCTTAATTCAATATGGAAACAGCCCGCCAAGCTTGACCAGTATGTCTGAAGATGGGGCAGACGATGAAAAAAGTTGTGCAGAGTCTTGGGCTACAGGATTGATGTCTGATCTTTCAAGTTTGAAGAAAGAGAAGAGCACTGACAAACTTAATAAAGTTGATGGTGCAAATCAACTGGAACTGATGGACGACTTTCTTGAGATGGAAAGACTGGCATGCTTATCGACAGAATCCAATGCTGCAGTAGCAGATAAGAAAACTGAAAATGAAAGCCATCACAGCTCACCTAATGGTGCAAAGAGTGTGGCTCTTCCGCCCCAATGTCCGTCTCCTAATTTGGTGAAACAGGTTTCTTCTAATGAGGGGTTGTCAAAGTTGTTGAAAGTTGAACCTGATGCAAATGCAGACCCATTGTCCAAGCTGCAATCAAGAATTTCCATGATATTTGAGTCTGAAGCAAAGGATGCTGGTATGGAAAAGGTTGTGCATGATATCAGGCGCATATTGCAGGATGTACAAGATACAACTGATAACGGTCCGGATTATGCTCATAGCAGTAGAGAGGTGACAGAAGTTTGGGTTTCTTCATTGGAACCTGATGAAGTAGAAAATACAGCTCAGCATAGTTTAGACCAGGGGTTGGCCACTGCAATTTCTCGTATTCATGATTTAGTTCTTACATTGGGCAAAAAGGCAACAGAAACTCAGAACACATCTCCTGATGGACTTTTGCTGAGTAGAAAGGTTGACGAGTTTTCTAGTTCTGTCAATAAAGTACTATGTTGCAAAATGAGTTTGAATGAGTTTATCTTTGATCTGTCACATGTTTTTGCCAAGGCCAGTGAGCTAAGCATTAATTTGATGGGATATAAGGGAAATGAAGGAGAAACTAACAGTTCTGATTGTGTAGATAAAGTTACTTTGCTAGAGAAAATGGTAGTCCAAGATGATTCATTGTCAGAGAGATATTCTCACAGTTGTGTTGACATTTCTCAGTCTACTGGTGATCCGGAAGTTCCTCGAGAAGGAAGCTTGAGTCCAGGTTTTGGTTTGAGGGTACATTCAAGCAAATGCTCTTTGGAAGATTTTGAACGACTGAAACATGAGAAAGAAACCGTGGAAAGCGAGCTAGCTCTGTGTACTGAAAATGTTGAGAAAACCAAGTGTCAGTTACAGGAGACAGAACAGCTTCTTTCAGAAATTAAGACCCAATTGGCATCTTCTCAAAAGTCGAATGGCTTGGCAGAGACACAGCTGAAATGTATGGCAGAATCTTACAGGTCACTGGAAATCCGCGCGCAGAACTTGGAGGCTGAAGTGAACCTTTTGCAGGTGAAAACAGAGGCTTTAGATAAAGAACTGCAAGAGGAGAAGCAAAATCATCTTGAAGCTTTGGCCAAATGCAAAGATCTTCAGGAGGAGCTAGAAAGGTTTGAAAACTACTTATTATGAATTAAGTTTTTATAACTTATTTGAGTTGCTATGCATTCAGTTTGGCCATTTTGATCTAGTTTCTGTAAGCAATGATTCCAGCAGGAGCTAAACCATTAGTTCTTTAATCTTTCCGGGTTGTGGTGGATGGAGCATCGATTAAATCTCATAACAACGTAGACTTTTCACTTTGCTGTGACTATTATTTTACTTGATCTTCCTGTAAACAATTAAGTTATTACTGGACTGGCTACCATTTAATTCTTGGAAAAGTTCGCCTCATTCTTTAAGTTTATTTGAGTAGCTCAGTTTAAGCGGTTGTGATCTGTATCTCTATTTCTCAAGTTGTGTGCGCTTTTATTGGATAATTGCTGTTGCTGACTCCATATGTCGTATTTGTGAAGGAAGGAGAACAGCTTGAAGCGTTCACTGTCATCAGATACTGAAGAAGATGTGAAGCTCAAACAGGTGCGACCATCTTCCAAATAAAACCTTTTTTTCTTTTCCTTTTTTTATAAATTGGAAACGGCCATTGTATGAGTAACAAGAATTACAATTACAATTTCACAAAATTCAAGAAATGTAACTTACAGTAAACAACAGAACTAATCTAGCCTTACATTAATAATGTGAAGATTTGGCAATATAGTTTTTTCCTTGAGGATCACATATTGTTTTCTTGTTGTTTCTAATGTTAGTACATTTGAGTGTCTTTTACCCTGGAAGAGCATTGAACCTTTTGCTGGATTGCTATTTAGATAGGTGGCTTCATCTAAATTATTGAAACTCATCACGATTTATGTTCTCTCAACCAAGTAGGATAAGAATGCTTCTATTAACTTCTGCTAACATGTATCAAACTATGAACTTTCTCTGCTTATGATCATTTTGGCAGTATTTCCAATGCTTGTTTGATCAATTGCAAGTAATTTATTCAATGTGGTTGCCTGGTTGGTAGCATATCCTGCCTATTCATGGAGGATGCTCTAGCACCAGAAACAAGTGCTGTCACATGGATTGCAGGCATTTTCATCTTCTTCTTATTTTTCCCTTTCTGATTGGTATTATCAGAAACTTGGAAATGGCATAATTTAGGGCAAGCATCCAATCAAATCATAAATTGCTGCAAGGCATGAAAATTTAATGCTTCATCTCATTTGCTTGTTTGAAATCAATTATCCTTCATGATCTTACAACCATTTGATGTATGATGACAATAATCATCGTCTTTGGCTTTCATTCTCTCTGCAGGAGAGAGAGATAGCAGCTGCCGCAGAGAAACTAGCGGAGTGTCAAGAGACCATATTTCTTCTCAGCAAACAGTTGAAAGGTCTGAGACCTTCTGACCAACCAGGGTCGCCATACAACGAAAGGATCCAAAAAAATGAAGTTTTTTTAGAAGATGAGCAGAGCCCTAGCCATTCAAATTCACAAGGCATGGGCATCTCGCATGATTCTGATCATGCCGATATGGAGACTGTTGCTTCTTCATATGCCGCTGGAGCTGGAAGTGAATCACCCTCGGATGTCTTTAATTCCTCTTTGAGCGCATCAGAAGCAGAAGTAAACCAGTTCTTAAGATCACCAGTCAACCCAAGCCAGCAAAAGCATAGGCCCTCTAAATCATCAACTTCGTCTTCCACAACAACCCTGGAGAAACAGTCCAGAGGTTTTAGTAGGTTCTTTTCTTCAAAATCTAAGGCTGGACACTAGCTGTTGTAATATCAATTCACTCCGATTTCAAGAGAAAACCCGTCAATGTGCAGGCTAGAATTACGCAGAACCAGAAGTGAGATTTTGTCAATAGTGGATTTGAGCCATTTTCCAAACAGTGGATTTCCGTGTGGCAACGCATTTTTGAGTTTTCGACTGTGAAAATGATCTGAAGTAGATATTCATCATCCAGTGGATTTACTCAAGGGGAAATAATTGGTTGCAACATCAAGTTTAACACTTTAAATGCCATGATGACAATGATTTCAGGCTCATTCAATTCTGAAATCACTGGCCATATGTTACTGAAATATCATTTCAATGTCGAGACGATCCTTATGAATTGAAGTCCGAAGAGTTTTCATGATGCAACTATATTTCTGAATGATATTATTTCTGAATGATAGAAAGGTACCAGTCTCCGGTACCATTCCAAGCTATCCTAGTGGTGCTTTATTTTGTTTGCAGAAGGGGTGTATAAAGTGTATGTATGGTCTACTTACTTACCTGTTGATTTGTATTTTTTTTTACCACTACTTTCGATGTTTATCTTGAATCTCTTGTATGTTTTTGAAGGGATCAGATTTTGTGATGGACTACTCAAAATTATTACATATATATTTTAATAAAAAAAAAGAAAATTCAGGCATTTTGGAAGTTTTGACGTGCACTAATCACTAGTAAATATCTTGCAGAACTTTGTATGAATCATTTGGAATTCAAAATTTATCCATCTTTATGGTTTCTCACGTCATTCTTTGAATCATTTGTGTATCTATTTTGAAACATTTTTTGTGGAGTAGAAGATTATTGAAGGGAGAACTCATTTTCAAGCAACAGAGATCGAATCTTCTTTTTTGAAGAAATTGAAAAAGATTCATGTGCTAAATGAAACCTCTCAATACATGTAGCTCACCTTAAAAGCACCATAACTTAGTGGGAAAAGAATTGCTGTTCTTGAACTGTTTGAGTTGTGAAGGCTACTGTTAGTACCATGAAATGAAATTGTGGGTCTACGCTACGATACATGCATCATGCATGGATCACTCTGACTTGAAATTAGGAGTGCACACTTTCTTTCTATAAAGTGGAGTAGTAGGGTCATATAGATCAAGGTCGTGTAACCATCCTTATAATTGAGCGTGTTATAGCCACAATAATGGAGTTCTCCAAGCACGACACTTTGACTAAGATTTTAATTTTGAGAGATGCATATAACCCTACTCATGTTCCCTTGTCCAAAAAATATTCGTTTCTTTTTTTTTTTTTTTGGGGTCTTGCAAACTTGGTATCTAGAGATAACTCTGAATACTCTATATTTGAGCAACAATGATCACCCTCCCAGACAAACTGCACCATTGTCAAAATTGAAACCCTAATCATTTTTTAGGGACATCTAATTCTTACTGTACTGATCCGTTGGTTTTGTACCCAAGCAAGATCTATGATTTACTAACCCTCTCCATCTTATCAGTCTAATTGTGAATTTGTTATGTTCTTTGGAAATAAATGGGCATTGAAGACACTGAATGAGGCCCACGGTGAAAATGCAGAAGGCCCAAAAAAAATGTTTAGAGAACTTTTTTTTTTATATAAGCCAAAATTAAACGAGCTTAATTACTCAAAATTGAATCTGTCATTGCTTGTTCGATCAGTCATCAGGATTAATTGGTTCGATAAGTTAAGAAGTACAGTATAAGAGTGAAACAATTTAAATGCATACATATAAGTTGTATACCACATTTGGCAATTGGGCTTAATTAAGGGTTTGGGATGATGGATGATGTTTTGTGCATGCAAGGATGCCACGTTTGACATATGTATGCAAGAAGGGAAGGTCAGGCCATGTGGGAATGTAGCGCATGTTCCACAAGTGGGATGTCCGTCAAGTATATATACATTTAATATATACATATATTCTTGACGCTCAAGCGTAGAACTGTGGGGTTACCTTCACGTGGTCCTCAATCCAACCAAAGCCAACGCTTCTCCTAATCCAACCCCATTTTAATTAATAATTGTATAGTTTAGGCTGTCTTTGGTTGCACATTAGATGATAAGTTTTGTTTTTAATTCTTTTATATATAAAGTCAAATAATTATAGATTTTATATACAATTTGAGAAAAGCACTTTAGTCAAGATGGCTAACGTAGTGATATATAGAACCCAATTATAAAATAAGAAACCAACATATGTATTAATTGAAAAACAAGCGGACTCGTATTTTATTTAGAACAAATTTTTTTTTCCTTTTTTATATTATGATATATAACTCCACCTATGTTCATAGAACACTAGATAGCCGGTCTCAAATCTTAATGAGGGAGGAAGATTGTGATAGGTTAACAACCAGCGTTAGACCTTTGTCACTCTTTATGAAATGGATCAAACATATAAATGTTGGGGCATTCTCACCTAACGACGTGCTGCATTGGAGCCTAGGTGTAGTGAAAATCGAGTAATGGTGTGTTTCACATTGCCTCCTGGGTGTAAAGAACTCACCATCAATTGCACTATATCAAGCACAATGAAAGACTTTGATCCATGTAGCCGACTCCAATTAATTTGAGACTGAGGCTACGTTGTTGTTTTTGTTGTTATATTATGATATATATTTAGTGTTACATCTAACTATTATTTTGCATGAGCTGCACTCTACTTTACTAGATACAATCTGACGCAGCGTAAACGTTGAAGCAAGGAATTCAAATAATTCTTAAAGCTTTTGTAGAGAAACTCGAAATTAGATAAAATTGAAATTAATTGATTAACTTCAAAAACAACCCTAACACAGCTTTATATAGCCGACATAAACTCTAAAAACGTAATGTATGTAAAAAGACAAAAATACCCAAACAACTTAAAAATTATGAAAATACTCTGAATAAAAGAAAACCAAATCTCGGAGAGCAGAGCTCCTCGGATAGTTGTAGAATACAAAACGCTATTTCTGAAAAGATACTATAATAATCAATCGCGTTCTTGAATCAAAAGTTTCAGCCCTCAAAGTTGACCCAACTTCTTGCACTTATTTTTCTTCACTAAAGTTGTTGAAAACGCAACTGCAACTACCTCGACATCATGAAAATTAGAAAGTTACACGACATGGGGTGACACTTTCTCTAGGGCGTGTGTTTTGTAATCCAACTGTTTAGTATATAGCCCCCTTTCATTTATCCAAAAGAAAAAAGAAAAAGTTTTGGTCAATTATTTCACTAAATAAATGGAGTTAGGTTTAAGTTTTAAAAGCAAATTAATTAAATTATAACTCTATTAGTCGTAGTAGATCAGGTAGGTAATTAGATTAAAGTTTAGATCGATGACTAAAATGCCCGCGCGAGTACCTAATTAAACAGTTGCACATAAATTAAGGGACAGGTTGGGAAGCATGTTACCTCGCATCATTAGGAGATTACCCACTCAGGAAACGAAGAACATGCGTTACGACCTGCACAGTAATTAGATGGGGCCATCTAATAAACAATATTAATTAGAGAGTACTTTGGCGTGATAATCAATAAATTAAAATACTGCATGTTAAGTTGCTGTCGCGTTAAAAATTGGTGTGAAATGACGAAAATCAGTTGTACCGCATCGTACAATTATTCGAATATGACGTTTTTGTCCCTACATCTTGTTCATAACATTATTATAGTTGTCTCTGTGGTATGTGTATGCTATAGCTATTAGGCTTGAATGCATTGAGGACTAACTGTGGTGTGATGTGAGTGGTAATAAAAAGCTTGATAGGGACACTTGCGTCTTTTCTCAATAATTATTGTGTCCGAATTTTATTTAATAGAATTGCATAACTGTCACTACAACAAAGAAGCTTTTTCTTCGTTTGACAAAAAAAAAAAAAAAAAAAAAAAAAAAACAAATTTACCAAACTATATTTTTTACCACTCCTTCATGTACAATAAGTTTAATGACTTCCATCACATTTTGCTCATTGTAAAAAAAAAATAACTCTATTATCAAAATTTAAATTCATTGTAAATTTAATACAAGTAAGTTATTTATTTACAACATGTATTTTTTGTAGTAAAAATTTTTGTTGACATGATTAAGCTTATTGTAGACTTGACAGTTGTCGAAAGATCATAACTTCACGGTTGTTTGTGATTAATAATCTAATTTCTTGTAGTATGTAGAAGAATTGGTACATGTACCGCCTTACAACCCACCCCGCTCTAATTAATTACTACTTACTAGTCACTTTTTTTTTCAGTAAATATAATTTATTTTAAGCGTTTAATAACATTTTAAAAAGCTTTTTTGTTTTAGATGAAAATATATACTGTTAAGAACATATACGTGATATATGTTATCAAGAAAATAACATATTATTGTAAAAATTCTATAAGGTCTTATTTTTATTTTTTTGAAAATTATATAAAGGTCTTTAAGTAGCATTTTATTGAGTCTTGCTATTTTGACTCTATTTAGATACGTTGATTTGATAAACAAATTATGAATAACTAATTGATTTGGTATGAGTTACTTAAGTAAGAAGTTAGAAGTTAAAAAAGTGAACAAGCTGTGAATTATTTCTTATAAAAAGGAAAAAAAAAATGTTATGACCACATCTGACTAAACACAAATACTGGTTCTATCCTACCAAAAAAAAAAGAAAAAACCTGGTTCTATCAATTTGCATTGATGTGTAACGTGTAACGCATGAAGCACTGTGTACCTTTTTCCCATTAAAGAATAATTTCACGGGCAACGAAACTCCGTTTTGGAAATCGAAGACGTGGCACGTACTTTTGCAATCCTCCGCGTACGGCGCTGCTCATCAGCCCAGACGGACCAGTGTTGGGTCAAACTGCATGTGTCCATACTGTTTAACTAAACGAGCTGAACTAAATTAAAATGCATTTTATATACATACATATGGTATATTATATATGCTCTTTATAAAAATGTATAGTAATATACTAATATAGTTTTTTTTCATATATATAATAATATAGTTTCTTTGGAAGGTTTTAGTGATGAAATGATATGAGTTTGTGTGGCGAAGAGAGCATGCGAAGTGGATATATTGAAAGTGGTGAAAGCTAATTAATTAGCTTGACAAACGTAACTGACACTTTGTCAGACACTACACCGATTTCTTCATCTATTTTGAACCCAACATGTCTTCTCTTCGCTACGTCGCTCATGTCCCACAATATACCCTACAACCCAGTTCAACTCACCAAATTTAAATAAACAACTAAGAAAAAAATATGTATGTAGACATTTTTCATATTATAAACGTATAACAGACATATATGTGTACATATCAAACAAGGTGGCGACTGTGGTGGTAGCCATGAATAATATCTTCCATGCATAATAATTAATTATATGCCCATAATGGAAAATAATATTTTGACATAGTTTGATTACATTCGATATATAATGATCCAAATTATTTTTGCGTGTTTGTATTTTTGTGTGTATATCTAATATACATTATTTTTGCTCATTTTTTTCTGTATTATTAAACACGTATATTGATTTCAGTTTAATTGCTTTTATTCTATGGAGATTGACTGTATACGTGACATTTTTTACTCTTCGTTTTTGGATTCTCTGAATTGACATCCAAAAGTAGCAAGAATTGACATGATTTGATGTACCACATGGGTGCAATTTAATTCAACGCTTTCAATCATTTATGCTATGTTGCTTATACATACGTGCTTGATGGGGCTCTACTAATTATTGCAGTACTAGATCTGAATTAGTATGTCATTTGTTACGGCAATTATTCAAGAACATGTACGATTACTTTTGACTGCACGCGCTGCTCATTAATTAATTAATTAATTAAGCTCTATATTGGCCCTATGAGCCTTGTTCTCACCAAAAAAAAGTTTAAGATCTATATTCTTGATGTAAAAATCACGATACAATCCTACCAAAAAAAAATCACGATACCGTAGTTAATGATTTGCAAGGCGAAGGTTAATGATGGTAATGTTGAAGATGATAGACAATTTAACAATAAGACGATTGTCTTGACCGATGGACAAGATCGGTGTAGTAGTGGCTGTACAGTTATTTCTCCTCGACCACAATATCATCTTCATTAATATATCACACTACGTATTGTGTGTAGCAAACATATATTGGAACTGTTTGTTCACATGGGTATGTCCACGATAAAGTAAAATCCAAATGATTATTCGGTGGTGGATATGGCGATCATCAACGCCGCGATCAAAGGCAATCAGAGAACGACTCATTAGCCTCCAAGTTACTCAATGGCGTGCAATATGTGCAATAAAACACGATTAACATTTCCAGTCTCTCCATATACATATTATCTAACCCGTCAATTATGTTAAACTAAGCAGTTCTTTAATTTACTATCTATTTTTACAATGTTTAGGAATGTTATTGATTCTTACACAATGGACTCTTGACAGATCTTGTAACATTTTTTATGTGGACATGGATGAAAAATTGACGGGACACGGAAGAGTGAACATAGAAAACATAAAAACCAAAACTTGAGAACATTTAAATCTCAATTAATTCAATCATTTTCAAATTTGATGTGAAAGATAATAAACAATAATATATGTCATCACCCCTTCACAAACACTGTTCTTCATGTGATCCTTAATAAATTAATTTGTCATATCTATATAATTCCAATCATACATCATCCAATGCTCGACATTAGATTTAGCGATCGATAAATGAAATGAATGCTCTTATAATTATAATTTTAATTCTAACATGTTCATGGAACGACTCTCATTAGGAGAACCATCAAAATGTGTTGTGCATTAAATGTTTTGTACATTTATGTCGTCTCGATTAATGTATTGGATTTAAATTCAATGGTTCTAAATAGTATACCCATGACATGAATATATATTTGATTCTCATGGTAGAAATATCTATATATCTATATATATCTATATATATATATATAATTATATCAAATAGTGCATGACATCCACTAAGTACCAAATTACATTCACAATAAATGAGTAAGATCAAAGTAGGTCATCAGGGGTATATAAATGTAACCAGTCAATTGGGTGGTCCGATGATTTGATAGGAGATTTAGAAGTAAGAGGGTATGAGTTCAAACCTTGGTGAATGCAAAAGTTATTTATTTCCTGTAAAATATATATATATATATATATATATATATATATATATATATATATATATATATATATATATATATAAACGTAGTTCTGGTATTATATATGGATTAGTCTATGTGAAAAAAAAATCTTGGATCTTTTTTTTTCAAACTCATGTCTATACATCAGTCAGAATTATATATATAATCATAGTGCAGATTGAATATTCCGGGAAATACACGTCTATGCATATGTTTTGAAGAGTACAGACTTACAGTACATAGTTGGGACAGTAGAGACCCATGACAGAGCGGTGATAATGATGAAAGCGAGATATTTTTTTTTGTGAGGTAGAGATTCTGTGATAGATTTTGGGTGTAACTGTAAGATAGAGTAGGACCATTTGTCCATTGAGCTAGCGTACGTAGGTATATTCCTCTTAAATATTGGGTCTCTGTGGGAGTTGGAGAGGCAGTTATGTTATGTTGATGAAGCTAGAGCTATCCCTTGCATGTGTGTCAGACTACTTGTGGTTTCTACTAACAAGAGGCACCTCTTCTTTTTCAGCTGATCCTACTTTCTTTCATTCACAAACAAATTACTTGAAATAATATTAGGCGCGCGCGCGCATACAATAATATACATATTTTCCATGTACATTACCTATATATGCCTATACGTATTGATCATGTGATATAAATAGCTATAGCGAAGCGAATGGGAGAGAGATCGGTCCATCAATCTGTATGTAATGAATCCTTTGCAATAATTGTTTTCTCTTCTTTTGGGCTGAAACTTAGGCAGTAGGTCGCCACATTTAATTATTCCTTTTACTTGTTATAAAGAAAGATTTTGTGATAAAGTTCTATAAATCTAAAAGGAACTTTTCATAATTTTGTTAAGTCGGGCATCTCAAGCGCTGATACGGGAAGTTGGAAGAGAACCGTTTTCTTGAGTGTACATAGCATTCTTTACCATTCTTTTGTACATATGGTTTGGAGGGTGCACAACCCCTTCCTTTACACACTTTTGTCCATAGTACATCTTTCGAGAGCTAGTCTTCCTTATCTAGAAAAAATAAAAAAAAAATTGTTAAGCCCTACAAACACTTATTTATCACGTGTTTCCACACTGTGCCCTACTAATTCAATCTTTTTCATTCATAAGACTCGATGCCTTGCTTAAAGATAATTGAGTCATTTACTACTCAGATCAACAAGTTATGGCCCTATAGGCAATTTTAATTTATAGGAAACGGTACTGGCTGATGACCATTTAGGGGCATTAGCTATATCCTACATAGCTACGTAGATCATCACTAATGCTCTCGTGAAAAATGTTAAGCGCTAAATTATTAATGAGTACCCTCGAGGCACATTAGAAGTCATATATGTAAAGATACTTTTTAGGGTATGTTTTTGATTTATTATTCATTTTTTTAAAAGAATTTAATCCCATCATCATCAATTGATGCTGGACTCTAATCCAAAAAAAAAAAATGATGCTGGACCATCGATCCGTGCCGTCCGTCGGTCGCAATCTAATCCTCTCCTAGAGATTTTATCTGAACCGTCCAATCGATTACTTGACAAAATGATTGAACGGCTAGGAGGCCCGTGAGATCGTACGGGCTGGACCACATTTGGGGCCCAATAGGATCTCTCTCACATGGGCCACCCGATTGGACATTTGGTCTCCACTGCATGTGCTGGCTAGTAGCCCCATGTACGTACACTTAAAAAGTAACAAAAACTCTTATATTTCTAGTAGTCTTGCAAATAGAAATACTAACATTCGACGCTCTTTCACTTATTTGATTCTTGACGTCGGATAGTCCAAAATAGAAGAAAAAAAAAAAAAAAACTCTTCTCGAGCTCCATCGGGACCATCTATCCTCTCTGTTCGTTATCTCTCAAGTTTCATATCTCGAGGCACATTCATAGTATTGTATGCAGTAAATGTACAATTTATAACAAACCATTTAATTTTCAACTGTCACAAACGTCCCATGCTACCGAATTAAACATATATGTGTGTGTGAGTGAAGTAGGTTTGATGATTAATCAGTCTCTCACAGGGCGCAATGGAAGCACCACTACTGTGAGGAAAATCTCTCAAATTAAGTCTAATCAAAATATACAAGGCCCACAAATATTGTTCAAGGGCGAAACAAGAGAAAAAGAGAAGAAATGAAAAACAGATCATCGTGATTAATTAAAGTCTCGTGATGATGATATAAAACTGATCGAGGAGGAGAAAAAAAGAGAAGCGCGCAGCAACGATTGATACATATTCGTTGATCAACGGCTGTAGGAAGTTGCTCCATCTTGATGATGAATCAATCCTCTCCGATCGAACAATTGATGAATAGTCACGGACATGCAGGATGGATGGGATGGGATCATCTGAGAAGCATGGAAGTGAGGGACCTGAAGACGACCTCCTCGCAGGGGATGGTGATGCCCATGTCGTGGTCGAACCCGAACTCCTCCTCGGCTCTGTGGAGAAGGGTTTGGAATTCAGGGTGGGCCAAGAAGGAAATGGGGACAATGAACCTGCTCCTGTTCTCGCCGACGTAGACGGCGAAGTGGCCTTTGGGGACGTCGAGGGGGATGAGGCCCTGGTCTTGTTCGTCGTCGCAGCCAGCTTGTTTCTTGCCAAGGCTGGAGCATCTCTTGACGATTTGCTTCAGGACTGCTGGTTGGGATAGCTTGTTTGATTTTGATCTGATGGCCATTGTGAGATGTATGATGAATTGAGAAGTCAGGAGTGGCACTGGCTGTGATGGTTGGAGTAGGAAGTACTGCTATCAGTGAAGGGTGGTGAAGGTGAAGGTGAAGGTGGTGGTGGTGGTGGTATTTATGAGGGAGGGGGTGATGCTGAAGCAGAGTCATGTGGTTTGTGGGGGCAAAAGACAGGGCACGGGTGCTTTGGGGTTTGTGTGTGTGTGTGTGTGTTTTGGAGTTGTTGGGGAGGGGAGGCCTACCACTCTCACTCTCTGTTTAATCTCATTTTGCTGCCCCCGCCTGTCGACACCACTGGCCCCCCGCCCTTTTTTTTTTTTTTTTTTTTTCCATCTAAGCCTCTTTTAATTTTCCACCAATTTAAGTCTCTTTCCCTTTCTTTATTTTCAGTACGGTCAGGTCAAGCATTCCTTCCAAGTTCCTCTTTTTAATCTTTTTAATATCGGTGTGCTAAAATTGATTAGTCTAAAAAAAACATTTCAAATACGCCATGCTAAAGTAACACATATTTAACATCAACTTTTTTAAATGTCATCCAAATGTGCTTGCATGCAAAAATATACGACATCTAAAGAAGTCAATATCAAATGTTAGTTACTCTAACATTTTTGTTTCAAATAAGTCACTTAAATTTTTTTTCAACATACGAGGAGAGAGGTTGAAACCACAACCTGTCCTAGTATAGGTTATAATTAAGAACACTTCACACGTACAATCACACCAAATG
Organism: Stephania japonica; assembly: GCA_039657345.1. Classification (NCBI taxonomy): domain Eukaryota; kingdom Viridiplantae; phylum Streptophyta; class Magnoliopsida; order Ranunculales; family Menispermaceae; genus Stephania; species Stephania japonica. The sequence continues at coordinate 5,336,215 of CM077559.1, read as the reverse complement.
TTTTGGTGGGCTTTTGGTGTGAGTTTTGAATAGCTCCTCAAATGTTTACAAAAAATCTATTTGGACACTAAGGGTCCGGACTCAAAGGGGGGTTTTTGAGATTTTTGTAAATATTAAAGGAGTGTTACAAGTTATAATTTTGAAGTCATTGATTGCTTAAGGATGACTTTGAAATAAAAAATTTTCAAAAAACTTCCTAAGAGTCCGAACTCATGAGTCCAAGTAGCACTACTTAAATGTTTAATTCATGTAGATGTTATGCTACGGATGCGTCTCGAATCATGTGATTTATAAAATTGGATTTTATGTAGGGAATTAAGATTCCACATCTAACAATTGACATACAACCAATTAATGTCTAGAAACAGATTTTTTTTTAATTATTAATTACAAGCTTACGTGGAGAAACTTTCCTCAGTCTATAAAAGGAATTTGTCTCTCACTTACAATCTCATATAAAACAATTTCAAACTTATTGACGTTAAGTGGATGGCTACATCTAATCAGTTATAATAAACCTGTAGAATCTAAGGCCTTATTTGGTTAGAGGTGGAGGTTAGAGGTAGAGATATATCTCGAGAGATAATTTATAAAGAGTTAGGAACTAATCTTGTTTGGTTGTCTGACTCCCTTGTAATTTATCTCCCAACTTATAGGGAGAGGTGTTAAATATCTCCCCCCTTAAGAAGATAACTCCCGAGAGTTGTATAGACACAAATGGTCCTCACAAATCTCCATTTACCCATTTTATTGCTTTTTTTAAATCTGAACTTCTTTTTATATATATGAAGGGTATTTATGTCAATTCTCTCATTTTACTATTTTTTAAAATCTGTTTGTAAGTTCAAAGTTGAACCAAACATGAAATATGAACTTACAATGTGAGTTAACTTCAGGGAGTTACCTCCACTCACACTATAAGTTGGCAAAAACGAACCTAACGAGGGCTAAGTCACAAAAAATTAATAGAGAATAAATGAGTTTGGCCTGATAGGCCTTTATAACTACTAAGATCTATAATGAACATGAGTTATTCTATCAAGATGCATGTATGATGGACATGGACTAAGATATAGAAATTTTTCGTCAAAAAAAAAATAGAAATTTTAAAAATCTATTTGGACTCTTAAAGTTCGGACTCATAAAGGGATTTTTAAAATTTTTACAAATATCAAAGAAGTGTTACAAGTCGAAAATAACGTTGAAATAAAAAAATTTCAAAAACTCTCTAAGAATTTAAAATTTAAGAGTCCAAATAGCACACCAACTTCAATTGGAGAAAAACATTTACATGAAATGAAAATTTATGGCCCAGTGTCTATTTATCCCGCCTACCTGACACATTTTTTCCTTTTCCCAAATGCACAATTCAATTTGGAATTGTGTTCCTCGCAGTATTGATAAATACTTGTATTTTAATAAGAAAGAGACTTAATTAAGCATTGATGTTTTGAACTAGTAATAACTTCTGAAATTTTTAAATGAAAGATTATACTGTACTAGTATACAGTACTAGCTACTACCTAGAGATCACTCTAGGCAACTAATTAAAGTGATGGAAATGCATTTAAAGCTTTTAATTAATATACTAGCCGAATCAATTGATGGAATATTCTAAATCGACGGTTAGATCAGTAATCAGTCAGAATCCCAAAGCAATAAAGGTGTTGGGCTTCCACAATGAATAAGTCACCATCTCTGAATTCACGGATGAATACACACAAGAGAATCAATAATATCTGTACTGGCGGATATCAACAACACAGGCTTTGTTGTTGACGTTGTTGTTTGTTTGATAACTTAATTGATTGATGGATGGTGAGTGATCTGAGTGACTGCAGAAGAACTGTGCGTACTTGCAAACTTTATATCCGTATGTGTGTGTGCAGAAATCCATGTGGGCATGTGTAAATGCTCTGCACTTCTCTTCACAAATTAACCCACCCCCACCATTAAACGTCTCCATTTTTTCATCAATTCAATTCTGCTCTCCGTTTGACAAAAAAAAAAAAAAAAAAAAAAAATTCTGCTCTCCTTCTTCTCCATCTACGTAATTTCTTGTCCCTTATTGAGAACCCTCCCTGAGTTTCTAGCTGGCCAATTAGCTAAGTTTGTCCCTACTTGTACATATCTACATGTATACATATATAATCTACGTATATAAATGTTTCATATAATTAAGTCCAAAGACATGTAGTTTAGTTATTTGGCACTTCTCTGTTGTAGATATGTACATCATCGGAATGGATAATCTAGTTTATTAATATTGTTCCAATGACTTCACTAATTATATATAGCTAGGCAATTAAGCTGGCTCTAACCTGGTTCAAATGGATTTGCAAGTTTAATTTGAAGTCCAAGTTTTTCTTGCATTTTTCTAATCAACTTGCTTTTGTCTGCTGCACAACTCTAATATGTCTCTTAAGAGCCAACTAAACATAAATGAAGGCTGCGTTTGGTTCGTTTTTGCTATCTTACAGTATTAGTTCAGAGTTAACTTTAAACTTGCAAGAAAATTTTAAATTTTTAAACAATAAAAAATATGAATTAACATAAATAACCTTTAAACAAGTGAGAGAAATATAATAAAATGGTCATTAATGAAAGGTAATTGTGTCTACAACTCTCGGGAGATAACTCCTCTAGGGGGTGAGGGAGACATCTCACATCCAAGGGTGTAAGTTCAGAGATAACTTACAAGGAACTTAGACAACCAGACAAGATTAGTTCCCAACTTCTGTCTGTAAGCTCCACCCCTAACCAAACAAAGTCGAAACAATAAGTCCTCAATCAATTCAATTTAATAAAACCTACTTTAGAGAACATTGTAAACTATGCAGTATGTAGGTACATGAAGGATGCATGCAACAGAGAATATATAGAATTAATTTGTTGTGTTTTGATGGTAAATGTATAATTTGAGGAATGGGTTTACTGGGCGGCCATGTGAACTAATAACTACATTTTATAGCTAGGCCCGCCCATGAACCTTCTCATCAAAAAGAGAACCACAGAGAATTCTAGCCTGGCTCTGCTGCCCCTCAAAAAATAAAAAATAAAAAACAAAAAATAGGGCATATAAAACACATAAAAAAGTGAAAATCTATAAATGAATGAATATCGCATGTTCTAAGGCTCTGAAAGCGATCTTTGAACGACAGAGTAAATGCAACAATGTCGAAACCTTTCTGTCTCACTCCTCTCCTCTCGTTTTGTTTGTCTCTTCAAAAAAAGGTAGATCAACAAGTATAGCTATTACGTACAAAATTCGTGCATGCCTTATATCACAATGTATTTTCCAACTGGATTCCTCAATATATTATACATTGGTCCCTTTTTGAGTTTTTGAGTTCATTCACTTAAATTGATTCGGATATATATATTAAATCTACAAACTTGCTTTGCTTTATAGCTTGATATATTGGCCGATCTATATAAGTAGCTATATATAGCTAGCTCTAAAACGTACATTTGATGGAGGATTATCAATATATAACGACCCATCAAAATAGATAACAAATACTATATATGCACATACACGTATGACTCAAATATATTATTAATAAACTAGGTGGCTATTTAGTTTTGCTAATATTTTTTTACGTAATTAATTAATAAGGTCTTAAAAAATTTGTTTACAAATTAAAGAAAAAGAGGTTTCTTTGGTTGATGTTGACACAATGTTTTTTTGAGCACATGAATGCCATGTTACTCTTGCCCCCATCACTCATTGTGAAGAAAAACACAGAAGACTATGCATCCCTATCATGTTGGCCCTAATTAAAAACCATATATAATAAACCAATTAATCTTATATGAGAGAGATCCAACTAAGTTTATCATATAATGGGCCTCATCAAAACCCACTTAATTAAGGAACGATTATATATATAGATCTACTTAATCTACTTATTCATCAACATTAATAATGGATGGGCTCTACTACATAGAATGTCTAATGGCAATGGGGACGCTATTGTCTAAATATACATCCTAAATTAAAGTATGGATAAAGACGTTCGTTCAATCAAGATAAATCACCAAATTTAAATTAATTAAAACCATGTGGGTTTGTTGCAGATAAAGAGAGGAACAAAAACTGATGGGTCGTCTGATCAAAACGCGTAGAATTTAGTGCTACATGGTAGTGTTTTATAGTTGGGTTCAAATAGAATTATTATCACTGTACATAGGTAAGACACATATCTTCTCTCCAACTTGCTTGGTATTTCACATTTATATGTCTAATACAATGCAAAAGTTCCAAATATAGATGGGGACTTAACAGGAAAGTATAAAACAAGAACTGACGCACTTCATTTAGTAGCAAAAAAAATGCATCAATATGGGGTCTTCAATTGTCCCAAACTTGGCTTGATCTGACGGTGCTGAGAGGTCTGATCTGAAAAGGTAAGTGATGGGGAAGGGGCTTTTATGATTGGTGAAATAGGGCCCAATTATTTATAACAAATGGGCTACAGCTTGCTGGGTACCATTTTCAGTACTGAAAGGTAGGTCAAGTCTTAGATTGAAGTTTGCTAAGCTTTACAGGGTCCCCTACATATGAACGGATACTACGGATTGTGTTTGTGTTGTGGGGCTTTTTGCGGGTTTGTGTTGTTGGTTCCGGTGATTCATTATGGAAGAAGGAAGATGAAGAGAGGTTTTGCTAGATTTTTAGTATAGCAATCTCACATGCAATATTTATCTTTTCATTCTTTTTTTTTTTAAGAAATCAATCCTATTTATTTTTGGGGTTTTTTCACGTAGTATACATCTGACGTAAATTGCATCGACTAATCTACATTCACATTGGCAGGTGCCATCATGGACGGCCCTCTTAACCAATTTTCTTCATCCACATGACTCAAATTTGACACTCCATAACTCTTGAGGAATGGATTGAGTACCGAGTTCTTTGTCACTTGGACTAATCAATTATTGGTAAAAGAATAGGAAAAAAAAAAAAGAAGAAGAAGAAGCAATCCTTCACGTTAACTACGATTGGAGAGGTAATTAATTTTCTTATTTTTTGGTTTTCCATATAATATCAGGTGCCAACCGCATGGCTAATCTAAGCTCAGGCACTGTAAAGGCCATAGGGGTAAGATAGGGGTGATTAAATCATAGGCTTTAATAAATGCGTTGGCCCATTTTGTACGGCCTAGCCCAACACCACATTCAAGTTGAGATGATAGTCAGCCCATTCATGGCTTCTTTTTTTTTTTTTTTTTTTTCGAGCATTCATGCTTTACCTGTTTCTTTGCTTGTTTAAATAAAGAACAATGCACCCAAGAAAATGAAGAAATTAACAAAAAATCGATTAATTATGGTCATAAAAACAGGGGTTTGTCTACAATTAATAGCAATTATTCAAGGCTCATGAGTTGAGATCAGCTGGGTAATCCAACTAATAGTTAAATATAATTAAAAATAAAAAGCAAATTTATTAACGGTGCATTTTTCTAGAGATTAGTTCATTTTTGTTGCGGTGTATCTCCATCAATAGTGTTGTGTGGATTTGTGCGGTGCGCTAGATTGATTTTATTTTTAACTTTTACTTTATACTTAGTTTTTTTTCTCTAGATGAAAGTCTTTGATTTGTTTTCTCCTTGTTGAGAAGTTTTAAGTCTTTTCCTTGTTGAAAAATTTTGTGGTTCTAGTAGTACTTTTTATATTGTAAAAAACAATCCCTGGTTGTCAGAGTGTTTCAAGTTAAAAAAAAAATTAAATTAATGGCAGTTTGTTTGTACAAATAGAATTAGCGAATCAATGTACTTTGTTCTATATTTGTTCCTATATTGAGCCATAAATGATTAATGAAATCTCGATTTCTCCTAAAAAAAAAGTGAATTTATTAATTACTTGAAGTTCCTAATTTTTCTTAGGTCAAATTGTTAACAATATATAGGTAAGGTTCCGTTTGGAAAATATAACTGATAATGAATTAGTATGTAGTAAATGGTGTAAGATAGGGCTTCGAGTCTAATGGAGGCACATAAGTTAGTTTATTTCTCATAAAATAAGCTACTAACCTATAATTTAGATTAGGAATGAAGCCAAAATATTGTTTTTAAAATAATCTAATTAAACATAATAATTTAGAACTTCGGTCTGGACTTCTGTAAACTACTTATATTTTGTGCTTGTCAAGTTGGAGTGGGCAAACCACGGTTTGGTGGATCACTACCAAACCACCACCAAACTAAAGGTTCACGGTTTGAACTTTTTACAAACCACCACCAAACCGCGACTCTCAAAATCGAAACCAAACCGCCTGCGGTTTGTGTGGTTTGGTCGATTTAGTTTTACAGTTTTCCTGCGACAAATTCAACAAAAAAAAATGTCATAGATTCCACAGACTCAAGTTGGAAGGTGAGTATGAGGGAAGGTGATGGCGGCGAGGTTGTTTGAGCAAGTGAGAAGATGAAAGAAGTGTCGGACGAGAGAGGAGGGAGGCAGAAAGTCAAAAAGACAATTGGGGTATTCGACTAGTCATGATATATTTACTTGTTTAGGGTTTTATGGTGTATATATTAAAATTTTTTAAATACTATTCGATTTGATGAACCCTAAAAAACCAGACCAAACCAAGTGCTTTGGACGACTTTATAGAAACTGATCCCCACCCTATTGTCAACACAACAATAATCATGCAAGTGATGCGACAAAAGGTAAAGACACGCCAGAATCTTTTTAAGAAAAGGCGTCACTGTCCTCAAAAAAAAAAGAAGAAGAAAGGGGCTTCACAGTTCACCACTTTTCATTCTTTAGAACTTGGGCCTGGACTTCTACAGAAAAGATATAGAGTTTAATTGTTGGATCGAGGTCCTTCGTAAGTCAATTAGTTTTACCCAGCCCAAAAACTAGCCAACTTTTTTAAGCCCCGTTAATTGTTTTCGCTTTCTTAGTTAGGGCCCACGTGTGGGGAGACAAGAAAGAGTTATAAATAGCTAAAAACAAATCGTGCGCCCCAAATTTATACCTAAAGTGTGTTAAATTATCATTTTACTTTTGGGGGTGCCTCAATAAATTCAAGTAAATTGGCTCCATTTTTTTTTAGTCAAGACCACTTGATAATAAGACTAAACCGACTATTTTGGACTCACTCTAGATCAACCCACAATTGGAGTAAAGAGCTCCCAACAAATGACATCTCTATCCGTAAGACTCACTTACTCGAGCCACAACTTAAGGAATATAATCCACCGTCCTCCATACAAATCTATATAGTGCGCCTATTGGCACTAATTAATAGGATGCACATAGATATGAATTTATGAGAAGTGAGATCTACTTCAGTTCATAATCATATTGATTCATTAATTGCCTATATCTTATTGCTTCATCTTTCATTAGGGCCCGGTTGCCGCGATGCAGTGTCTAATTCTCGTTCGTTGACGCCGAGGTATATTATTTTTGTTCGGTGTTTTATATTATATTTTATTACCCGAATGTAAATTCCAATATCTCAAACGTGTGAGGACGTTTGAGTGTGAGCGTTGGTGTTGGTAAATGGGTTTCGCTCGATAGGAATGTGAATAACGGGTTTCAGGTGAACAATTGTCGGGTAATTAGCAGTCCGGGGGGATTTAATGAATAAAAAACACTGACTAAATACAAAATAAATAATAATTAAAAGTTGTATATCACGTTCGATACGTTGATACGTCCGTGATTACGTGACGAGTGAGTCATGGTGTGGAACGGGTCCGAAAACGCTAGTATTGTGCGAGAAATGGCTAAGTTGTAAGCGGGAGTCACCTATTGAAGTCACAAAGGAGTGTCAAGGTGGTTGGATAGAAAGAACAAGTGTCATAGGATCTGCCTCAGGATTCGTGTGTGAGTGTGATGGGGGGTATAAAACCTACAATCATCAACTTTTCTCACCTCACCTTTTTCTCGCCCAATCTCGAATTCTAAGGTGAGATTCAGATTCTCCACGTGTTTATCTACGTTTTGGTTGTAGTTTTGTAGGTTTTCTTCATGATGATTTCGGATGAGATTTTTTAGGAAATGTTGGAAATGAGGTTTTTTGATGATTTTATGATCCAATGGATGATTTATTGGTAATTTGTGAATTGGTTTGGTGATAGGAGAAGTTGTAGAATTTTTGTAGAATTTTAAGGGATTTTTAACGATTTTCGAAATTGTTGGTTTTGTCGAGGTTTTGACGCGAACCAAAGGAGGTTTGTGGTAGTAACGGACGTCCATAAGAGTTTGGGATAGGTTCGGAACGCGACGACGTGAGCCGTGATTTCAGAAAACTCAAAAAAGTAAGTGCAAGACTCACGCCGCGAGGGACGTCGTGAACATAAATGCCAACGGTGCCACCCATGAAGTCGACGACAGTGAGCCCCGAATTCTTGCCGTGAGGACGCTGTCATGGGTTAGACCCCTCGGTTCCACTGCGTCGTGATACTGTTCACAGGGAGATTTTTATAAAAAAAATTCAAAAAATTTCGAGGATCTTTCGAGGATTTAAATGGGTTCGAATACAACCTAATACCCTGGAAATCAACCCAATTACGCTAATAAAATAATTATAGAAAATTGGGTAAATTAGAAAGTATTTAATAGGATTTGCAATTTAATTGAATTATTAGGAGTTTTAGTTGTTGAAAGGTTATACGAGATTCGTAAGAGGCGAGTTAGAGGTCATGTGAGTGCGAACTAGCATTGGATACAGGTAAGTAAACTAGTGAGAAATTTTACAGTTATTACTTGAGGTTTAATTTGTTGTTATTGCTCTGTTCATTTATTTTCTTGGAATTTCCTTTAGGTGAGTGGTCCATTGTCAAGTGAGTCATTGTCACGGCCCAATTTTGCTAATCTTGATTAACTGCTTAATCAGGATCGCCAATCCGTGACGTGGGGCCCGCATGAGATGCGCACACAGACCAAGGCATGTGGCCGAGGTAAATTTTATATTTGTATTGATGTATTCCTAGTGTTTTGTATGTGTGTAGGCTGATTAAGTCAGTATTTGCAGCTATCGACGCCGAGACGTGGTCAGGGACACGCCTCGAGTTGTGTGCAAAGTTCTGTACCGAATAGCGAGACTTGCGGTAAGTCTAAATTTAGTAAAATACAATGTATTAAATTAATGCACATTAAATCATAGCCTATGGTTATAAATTTATTAAATTGAATTGGAAATATATATATATATATATATTTTATTATATAAATATATATACATTTAAAAAAATCAGAAAAATCAGAAAAGAATTGTGAAATGACAAAAAGGAGCTTTGGCTTATTAAGGAAAAAATAGGATTGTTGTAACGGCCCAATTAATATTTACCGTTATTTTATGACGTCATTACAGACGTGGATGCCAGCGTGGACGTTCGTGGGTTCCACAACGAGGCTGGAGCATGTCTGTATTAGGTAAATAGTTATTTTGTTTGTTGATTTGACTAATTTGCGATGTTTATGTTAAAATAGGTTAACGACATCGCGATGTGTGTAATTATATTTTAAATTGACGTGGGAGATTGTGTGATGAGTATTCGCATCGATATGCGTGTCGACGCGGGTACCGGGTAGATTAAAGATGAAATTTTAAGTTGAGGAAAATATTACACACATTAAATGAATTAAATGTGATAAAATACGTAAATTGATGGGCACCTAGTAACACGCGGGGTCGAGGTCGACACGCGTGGGTGGTACGATAGTGTGCACGCCCGAGTACGCTCGTTGGCGCGCACGTCGAAATTTTAGGCGCGAAAGTATAGGTGAGTATATATATATTTATATATATATGTATATAAGGAATTTAATATATATATATAAATATATATTAAAAATCAGAAATTAAATAAATAATAGTGAAATGACTAAAAAGGGTATTAGAGTGTGAAGGAGGAGGATAAGATCATATGGGCAAAATGGTCATTTCACCCTAAAATGTGGATACACACCACACCGTCACCACAGTTCCTCATTTTTCACTATTTCAAAAAAGATCGAAAAGAAGTTCGAGGAGGAAAGGAGGAGAAATTGAGAGAAAGTGGAAGAGAGATTGAGCTTGTGGTAGAGAGGCGAATGAGGTGAGGTGAGTTGTGTTGTTTTTGTTGTTGTTGTTGTTGTTGTTGTTGTTGTATGTGTTGGTGGTGGTGGCGGTTTGGTGGTTCGGTGGTGGAGGTGGGGTGAGCTCGAGAGCTCGGACGAACTGCGAGAGCAGTTCGTCCGAGGGGGAGACGACCCAATGTTGTTTTCCTTCTCCCTCTCCCTCTCCCCGATTCAAAAAAAAAAAAGTGAAACAGAGGCGCACAACGCCTCTGTTGAAGAAGAAAACCCAACCGGGTCGGGCCGACCCGGCCCTGTCCTTGGCGGGTCAGGCCGAACCGGACCTGGGTGAACCGGGTCCGGTTCTGCCCAACTCTAAAAAAAAAAAAAAAAAAAAAAAAAAAAAACAGAAAACAGTTTTGAAAAAAAAAATCTGGAAAATTCATAGAAAATAGGAAAATTTAGAAAAATTACATTTTGATTAAATAAAGGAAATTTGGGATTTTCTTGGAAATGTTGGCGAGATAATAGTCGGGGTTTTAGCCTCGAAAAACGAAAAATTGACATAATATATTAAATTGAAGCTAATTTAGTGATAAATAATAATAGGTATATTTCGGGTGATAATTTGAATTGTCGGCATTTATTGGAGCTGGACTAAGGTTTGGTTTACGGGACGAGGAGTACGATTTGAGGTGTGTAGTATCCCAATTGAACTTCACTTTAAGTATTTACAGTTTGATTTATTTGAATTCAGTTTCATTTATTCTCTACTCCATTTCATTATTGCTTTACGGTGGCTGAGTACTCTCACCTGGTGACTTTACGGTAGTGGAATGTACTCCTACCTGGTGTCTTTACGGTGTTGAGATCACTCCCCACCTGGTGCTTATTCGTTACGGCCATAGAGTCCACTAAGTCATAGCACTTGTCTAGGCATACGCCGGTGACTAGGCTACCCAGGTATGGTAGGCTTGTGTGGGTGCGTCGTGGGTCTACGCCGACCACCTAGAGGGTCCAGGGCCAACCCATTGGTGTGTTTGAGGGCTGTGCTTGGGGAAAAACCCGAAGTATGACTTGGTCTGACTTTTATGTGCACGTATTTTGTTTCATCACTATATTTATGCATGCGATGGTCTTTTTTTTACAGTTGTCTGTATTTCTCTTGTTCCGCATGTTTAAATTATAGTATTTTAAATTCCAGTACTTTTACTTCCGTAATTACTTGGTGAATTTCCTTGGGATTACTCACTCTGGACTCGTCATCTGTCATTTTGTGATGGCTGAGTGCAGATCCTAGTACGAGCCGGGGAAAGGGCAAGCTTGAGGACTATATCGATTGATAGCTCTAGCCCTTCTCGTACGTATGTTTATATTTACTTGTTTTATGTTGGGTTTTGGGACTTGAGAGATAGGTTGTATATTTTGATATTTTGAGGACCTTAGATGATATGTATATGATGTACAGTTGATATGGTTTCCACTTAGGCATTGTGCTCATAATATACATGAAATTCAGGTTAAATCTTTACATTGATAGTAAATCTTCTGCTGCGTAATTTATGGTTAAATGATATTAAAGGAATAAAAGTAAATTCATAACATCAAAGTTAACTGATAATTGATTGATAATAAATAATTGGGCGTGGGACACAGCTGGTGGTGACGTAGACAGTTGTGGGCCCGCGTGGCCTCCCGTGGCGGACCAATGTAGAAATTGGGGCCGCCACAGTTGTAGGAGCAAAATGGTCATTTGACCCCAAAATACAAATAAATGTCACCACCGCCGCACAAACAAGGAAGAAAGGGGAGAGGAAGAAGAAGAAGAAGAAGGAGAAGAAGAAGAGGAAATCCGAGAGAAAGAGGGGTCATCGGAGGAGATCGAGACGACGGCGAGGTGAGTTTATTCTTGTTTTGTTGTTGTTGTGGCTGTTAATGGTGGCGGTCGGTGATGGTGGTGTTGGGAGGGGGAGACGACATGGTCGTCATCTCCCCTTCCTCCCATCTCGACTTCAATCTATAGTGGCGTCGGGAGGGAAAGACATGGTCGTCGCCTCCCCCTCCCTCTCAACCAAAATTCTAAAAAAAAAAAAAAAGAAGCAGCAGAGACGTTGCTGTCGCAGCGTCTCTGCTGAAAGAGAAGGGAAGGGACTCGGTCCAGCCCCAAAAATAAAATAAAAAATAAATAAAAATAATAATAATAATAAATACTATATATATATGTAATACATATACATACATGCATATATGGATATGTATACATAAAATATACATGTATGTATATTTATATATACACATACACATGTATGTATACAAAAAAAAATAAATAATAAAATAAAATAATAAAACAAATAATAATGATAAATACATATACATATATATATATACATATATGTATACATACATATACATATATATATATACAAATACAAATACACATATACATACATACATACATACATATATATATATATATATATATATATATATATATACAAATACACATATGTATATATATACACATATACACATACACATATATGCATATATACATAAAATATATCTATGTAACAAAATATTAATAAATAAATAAATAAAGGATATGAAATAACTTTTCAGGGACCTAGGGGTGTCATGGGAGTTCGGGAAAGCTAGTCGGAATGTCACGAGGCCGGATAGTTAGAGCTATCCTGTGACTTGTAAGTGAAACTGTGGGAACCCTCTACTTTATTTCATTCATATTATTTCCTTTTTCAGTCAATTTGATGACTTACTGTTAGTAATCTACCATCATGCGTTCTTTGCTCTATTCAAGTTGAATGTTGTCATAACATGATGCCTTGTGATGATTTCATTGACTCCTTTCCTGATATGCTATATTTTGTTGTGAATTATGTTATAATTGATGTTAGAAATGCATGCATTAGGGTTATTGTGGAAATTGGTTTGTATTCCATTTTCTTTGGGGCTTTGCAGCCTAACTTATTTTTGATATCGTAGAACCTTAGAAAAGAAAATCCTTGAAACAAAAGTTGGAGATTATCTAGTGTCCATTGCACGAGAAATGGGTGGATTCACGGGGTCACTGGACCTTGGGGTTTCCGGCACTCACCACTATTACTTGGGTGGCATCACGTAGCTTGAACTACGGGGTTGTCGGCAAGTTATACATATATATATATATTCAAAATTTACAAAGTATGTTGAGAGTATCTCCATACGATAGTGGAAAAAGCTGGTTGATATTTCTCACCGTCAACCGGACGTAGATCATCTCGACTTAGCCTGTGTCAATCTATCTAATTCGGTTAATTGTGATATTTATATGCATTACTTTCTCAACACCTTTTTCTGCTTTATTATGCAATTAAATATCAGTTTTTACTTTGGAAATATAGTATAGAGTTCCCCGGTTATCACTTAAATATCACTATACTCACCGTCTAGTTTGTGACGGTGGGTATAGGTCCGTTAAACAGCACTAGACCAGGCAAGGAGAAGATCGACGACTACCTTTGAGCTCGTAGCGCGTTGCTGCTGTACATGTAGGTCACATTTTTGTATTATGCTTATATATATATGTCTTTTGCTTGGATTGTTTTTGGGACGAGAGTTAGTTCACCCGACTTTTGACTTTCATTTTGTCTATATGCTCGTCGTTTATTGCATATTTATTGTGATTGTTAATTCCTGGTTTCCACATTTAGGATTTATATAAAATGCTTCCGCTAATACGTTAAAGACTTTCGCTAATTTGATAATTCTTATAAAATGAATAGTACTGATAGGGATTTTCTTATCTCTGAACCCAATTTACGAGATAACAGGTAGTACAGGCTGACTAATACATAATTAGGTTCTACGTGGTGTAATTAGGGCTTAATTATGGGATTAGGCCGGGCGGTGCCCTAGATGAAAATAGGGTCCGTTACAGTCATGGTTACTTTTATCTGCGATATAAGCTCTTATTTGGATGTTGTTGATATCTTCTAATTGAGTGTACATTGGGGCTCTTATCTGGGTCTGTGGATATCTCATAGTCGCAAGGGTTTAGGCTGGTAGGATGTGTCTTGTCTTGAGTCTGAGTTTGCTAGGCTTTGAAGCGACTCAACGATCTTTTGGTCGGGACTCCTTGCTATTCAGTTTTTGTATTTCGAACACTCTATATTCGTTTGATTTATTTACAATCTTGTGTATTAATGCACTCCCTGTTCCTTTCTTTATATCTGCATGAAATAGACTGATTTATTTATTTCGAAATGTTGTATTTATGTCCTACTTGACATTACTATTTTTGTGTTTAACGGAGTGTAGATCCACAGTCCAGCAAGGGAAAGGCTCCACAGTTAGGCGATATCGTCTGAGGACACGAAGCAGTTCTTTCTACTTGTTGAATATAGGTGATTCTTCTATATCATTGTATATACTTATTTTTGAAACATTGAGACTTGGGGTTTTTGAGAGATCTTGAGCATGTATATCTATATGTTACTCTTCTCTGACTAATCATTGATGATGATATACATATGGGGGTTTCCACACTCTAGGTTGTCTTAACTGGTATGCTTTGAGGTTATTTCGATTAGTTTGAGATTTAATTGCTTCCGCTATAATTGTGATAACTCACTAATTGATTAACTCAACTTCTAATTATTTAAAAGTGGTAAACGGTAAAGGAAGGCTAACTAAGCTTGCGTGACTCGACGAGACTGACTTGAGGGTTCACATAACTTTAGGCCGGGCGGGCCAGTTAAGGATTTTGAAATTAGGGTCGTCACATGTCCCCACTCTTATAAGCTCGTGTATGGATCTGTGTCAATTGTTGGTTTGATATTTTTCATTAAGTTTTTTTATTTCAATAAGTTGTTATTTTCCCTTGTTGAAAATCTGTGTTTGTCTTCCCTCGTTGGAAGTTTTTGTTTGTATTCCCTTGTTGAAAGTTATATTTTCTGTTATGATTATATTATTGTAGATGCGAAAGACAAGCGTATAAGTTGCACATAAGTTTGCATACTTTCTCAACGTTAATTTGATCTCAAAGACAAGGAAAAAGGGTTGATATCAATGTTATTTTATTATTAAATTAGATGTAATAGTGAACAATTTTTATGAACGCAAATATCTTTTTGTCTAAAAAAAAGGTTCACGACCTTATATTGTGTAATTATGGTAACGTTAATTATTATTATTTTTAGGCCAATATTAATATTAATTAATACTGTCTAATATAAAAGTTGAACATTACAAGAAACTTTTTTAAAATGATTCTCAACATCACGTGATGAAGATTATGAAAGTAATTAACCTTGCAAAATACCACCATCATAAAAGAGAGGGAGCAGGACTAGATCACCTACTCTCCTTTTAAATCATCCTTCTACACTAAATGATGTAAAGATAATATAGTGTTAGGCGTGAGGATTAAAGGAGCATTTATTTGTTAAGAGTGTGCATGTCTCTTTAAAATTAAGAAAGATCAAGGCTTCTAAAAAATCAAGAATGATTGATTAATTACATATATACTTTCCTCAACTATTTCTTGACTTTGTATTAGTTGAAATTAAGCGAAATATATATGGGGAGAGTCTCGTTTGAATCCCAACTACTACATATGTTTTAATACCAAACTCTTACTTTTGTTGTTTTTAATTTCCCTCTAGTTTGTATCAGTCAATAGAAGAAAAAGAAAGAACCTATAAAGGAACACCAGGATACAAACGTTTGACATATAGTACACACATAATTAACTTGTATACACAAAAGTTATCTATTTTTATTTATTTATTTATTTTTTGGTAGGATAAAAGTTATCTATTTCAAACATGCTGATTGGATATCGATTTAATTTAGTTTTTTAGTTTTTATTTTTTTATTTTTTTGACGAAAAGATATCCATTCATAAAAATTGTGCACTATTACATATGATTTAACAACAAAATTATATCAATGGCAGTTCTTTCCCACATATTGAGATCAAAGTGATATTGTGAAAAGTTTGCACACTCATGTGTAACTTATACGCTTGTCGAATATATCGAATCGACTGTTCTATATACTTATAAGCTACAATAATCTAACAAAAAAACAAAAAAAGAACATATAGCTTATTCGACCTAATTAAATCTCTAGATTAATAACTGATCGAGAGTTGTCAAACCTTTGACAGTTCAAATTTATACCATTTACGGCTATTGCCTTGCATGCTCCACGAGTATCGTTGATCAATTTTTGCAAAAAGAACTCTAAATCCTCACAATAAGGAGAGAAAAAATTCAAACATCTCAACAGGGAGAGAAAAAAATCACTTCTAATTTGTAAAAGAAAAAAAAAAGAGGAGAAAGGGAGAGACGGGCCACCATCATAGATCGTAGCAGCCTTAAATCTAAAAAACCCTAAAACTTATGCAGCAACCATCTACGTAAGGATATTGATTTAGTTAATCAATTACTAATGCACGTAAAGCAAAAACTACTGCCATGCATTTCCAACTAATTGTTACTCCTAAACCGCCAAGTGGCAGCTCAATCAAATCAATAGTAAAAAGAACAATTTTTTTTTTTTTTTTTGATATCAAGAACAATTGTTACGCAGGGTTTGTTGGGTAAGCACAAACTAGTTGATCAGCTAGATGACGATAAGCTAGTTTGAGAAATACATTGTGTTTGATAATTAGATTATTTTAAAAATAATCTATGCGATAAACTAAAATTGTGGACGCTACCCAATGCACCGTTTAAAAAAAAAAAAAGTAAAGAAGTGTCGGATTACATTTTTATTCCATTCATGCCACCAAATTCCAACTTGTGCGCACCACCGAAATTATATGCGAGTCTTGCTAAAGATGTTAATTAAAATTTAAGATAAGGCCTTAAGATAACTACCTAAAGATATTAATTGATATATATATATATATATATATATATTTGGTAAGAATTAATTGATATTTTAAGATAACTATGTTAAAAAGGATGAATATACTTTTTATTAAAATATAAGATAAATAGATTCTTTGATAAAAAGGTAAATATGTTTAGTCAAACTAAACATTAATACATAATATAAGTTTTTTATCTTAGCAAAACAAATATATGTTACGTGCCCAAAATATATATGTTATGTGCTATTTAATACCTACTTAGGACATATTTCTTTTTAAAACCTTAAAATATATTAATTAATACTAAATTAAAACTTTACTTAAAAAATATATTTAATATTTAATATTTAATATCTAATATTTAATATTTCTATTTAAAATTATTATTAAATAGTAAACAATAAACTGATTTGTAATATCGTATAATAATGTGTATCGCATAGAAGGTTTGTAAGTAATGTATTTGGTTGTATATATTTTTTTATGTCATTTCGTATTTCTTAACTATTAGATCAACTATTTATTTCAAATAGTATTAATTTAATCAGTTAAATTATCAACTTTCAGTTATTAGTTACTAACAGCTAGATAATGAGTTAGTGTGCCAACGATAATCTTATTCGATCACCAATTATATATAGCTTTATAGAAACATTTTGGTTATGGTGGTGTAGAAACCGAAGTCCAACGAACTTATCAAGTTAGTAATGTAGATTGGTCATAGGCTTGAAATTATAACCTACTTCAAGTCCATCTTACTTATTCTACAAGAAATTAAAAGTCAGCTTCCTTAACCAGACATTAATTAATTTTATCTAGCTGTACGTGTTAATTAATTGACCTTCAATATTTCTATTGCCTACACGCTACAATTATTTCTTCAAAAGTACTACGTATATGATTTTGGTTTTTATATTTTTTTGACATTATATATATATATATATATATATTTGGTAGGATTTTTGACAATATTTAAGTAATGCACGCAAGAGAAAGAAGAAAAAAAGAACTTTTATAGTTTTTAACTATTCTAATGAACGTAATTAATTAATTAGATTTGTACGTTTTCAAAAAAAAAATTAATTAGATTTGTACATATCACGTTAGTTGATGAATAAATTAAATTTTCAATGACTTGTAAGTTTTTCACATTACATGCATGTGTTTATATCTTGACTTGTATTGCAAAGGTTAGTTAGAGAAAAGAAAAAAAAAAGATTTCATCAACGTCAATCCAATAAATTACATTAGTAATCAATTTAGTTGAATCCCTACAACAAATGATGAATTAATTAAGTGAATTGATAATATAAAAATATTTGCTACGAACTTTGATTGGCGATCGAGGCACTTTATGATCTGTAAATAAGATAAGAATAACAAGAACCAAAGAGTAAATGGCACTTATACTAGTATTAATTTACTATACATGATCATTTTACAAGATTACAAACCGTTAATATCTGCAATAATATGATGACGTAATCTTCAACCTTGACCTTTCACGAAAGAGTTAACAGTGCTACAACTCTCAATCTCGTCATATTAGTACTAAATTCAAATGAATGTAAGGAATACTAGGACAATCGTTAGATTTTTTCTCCTTAAGAAATAGATTCATGTTTAAATAATTTTAAGTTTTACTAGTTCAAAGTAACATACCTAACTATTTATCTAATTGATTATGAATGATCTTTATTTGAATCCTGTGCCGACAACATTGAAAAAATTTCTGAAGTATCTTTTAGTCATCCTTTGCAATTAACATATAGTTATGGTTGCAATGAAACACCACCACCACCACAACAACAAAAACAACTAGCCTTAATCTCAAATCAGTTATTAATCAGCTATATATATCAAACTCTTTCCATTGAGCTAGATTTAGTGCAATTAATGAGGTGTTTTCTAAATCATTTAAATCCCTCATAATCAATGCATTCCAAGTTAGTTTCAGTCTATTCCTATGTCGTTTTTTCAATTTCTATTGAGTTCAATTTTCTAGTGGGGGCATTTGCATGTCATTTTTGGAGATATTCAAATCACCGCAACTGCCCTTCCCTAATCTTTGTGGGGATTGACGTTACTATTTTTTCTTTAAATGTATATATTTCTTACTCTATCTTTATGTGTTTTACCATACATAATATTCTTGTTTCTGCTACGTTCATTTTACGTGCTTGTTTCTTTTACTGCTTAATATTCATGTTCATGAACTATAGTTGGCCTAATAGGCCTTAAAAAATTGAAAGAAAACAAGTTCTAAAATAATATATTAAGCATGCTTTTAATTAATTAAACGGGGACGGGATGATAGATTTCAAAAAACATGTCAACAACAACGACAACAACATAACCTTGATCAATCCCAAACTAATTATGGCCGGATACATGAACCAAACTCTTCCATTGTGTTCGCTTTAGTGCAAATGATGGAGAGTGACAAAAATTTTATGCTAACTCTTAACTTATCGTAACCCTCCTCTATTTTTTAAGAATGAAATATAGATTTGGTGCCTCCCTTCCTCATTTTTTGGTATTGAAATGGGCTTCGAAGTTCTCCTCTATCCAGACTTGGGACCGGCTGTGTAGCGTACATAATTCTACATAGGTGGAGTTGATATTAGGTTTAAAAAAAAAAATAAAAAGAAGGCATAACATACTAAAACTTCTTGTCAAAGCCTCTCAGGTGAGATGATAAAGACATCACTTGCTAAAAATGCAAGACATCAGGAGATTGTGATTCAATTCCCACTGAAGTAAAATTTTGTATAACAATAAGACGCCTATGAAGGCTTGATTTAAGGGCAGGCCCAGATTCAGATACGGTCCACCTTTAATAAACAAGAAGTCGCTTACCAAAAAAAAAAAAAAAAGTCAAGAAAATAGTAACAGAGATTAATCGCAGACTCATGATAATGATAGCTAGCTACAGAAATTAGAAACATAGAAGTCAGTCACAGCAAAGCACTCTTCACACGCTGCATGTCCATTGTCCACCAATATGTATCAACCCTAACCAACCTAATTATAAAACCAATTAGAGTTAACCAACGTGTCAAATAACACTTCTGATTTCTTTCAAAAAAAAAAAAAAAAAAAAAAGAAAAACTCTGCAGGTTAAACAATTAGTAGACAACATTCATCATATAACAACCCTACCCAATCACAATCCTAACTTGGATCTCATTCATGATCTAAGCATATAGAGGAACATATTTAATAGGATACTCTTGTTAATTATAATCGCTTGAAATTGGAGGGCAGAGAATTTTTTAAGTTAAAAAGTAATTAATTCGCTCCATCACTTAATATTTCGACTCTGTCACTCGAACTCATATCATTCTTTCTCGGATATCATTTCATTTCATGTGCTAATTAAGCAATAAAATTAAGAGGAGTGTTGAAAACAATATTAGTATTGTTTTTTTTAATTGTTTTATTTATATATATTAGAGAGATTTTGGAGTGTCGAAAACAATATAACAGGATATGAACAAATTAAATTTAACTGATACAAAGAGGAGATGATTAACAAAAATACATAAAACAACATGATTTCTATAACCTGATTTGGAGAGGAACAGAGAGAGACTTTTGAAAAGAAAAAAAAGTGAGATAGTACTCAATGCTAATGATGACTTACATATAAAAATCATGTTTTTGTAAGATTTTCTAGTCCTAATAATGGGTAAGACAGCTAGTTTGTTGGCTCATTTAAGTTATCCTATATAGCTAGTTCCTTTCATGCCAAAATTTTGGCAAACCAAACATTAATATTCTTGAGAGCAACTGTACATCTACGTAGACCATGCTTGACATAAAATTAGAAAGTAATCATTTCACATTATTTACTTGTTTTAGCACATTCTTTTTAATTAAGTAATTGAACAGAAACAGAAGCGTTAATGAAATTGTTAAAGTTTTAGAAGATAGTAGTGGATGCACCAACTCTTTTCTCTACTCTCAAATGCCGTTGAACTAAGTGTCCTAAGAAATGTTGACCCTTTAATTTTAAAATTAAATCTAACTTAAACTGTCATTCCTAAGTCTCTGCCCTCCCCTGTGTTATATAAGAGCCTTATGTGGTCTTCATTTTCATTGCAATACTGATCACTTCTTCATCTCACTTAGGCATTAAGTGATATTTAGTTTTAGAGATGGAGAGCATTAACACTATTGTACTTGGTTTATTGGTTTTTCTCACCACTTGTTTGGCATCTTTGGTAGATGCTGAAGTGCACTACCATAACTTCGTTGTATGTTTTTTAATTTGAAATATATGTTGCATGTGTTGGAATATTTGTGCTATTGCATGCAGAGGTTCATCAGTTTAGTTATGTTATGTACTTGATCGGTTTGTGATTTTGTGTAGATTCAATCAACACCAGTGAAGAGGCTGTGCAGAACCAAGAACATTATCACAGTGAATGGACAGTTCCCAGGGCCAACCATTGAAGCAAGAAATGGAGACACCTTGGTCATCAAAGCTGTGAACCAAGCTCAATATCCCATCACTCTCCACTGGTATACATTTGTACCAATTGCATGCATGAATGGATGTTAACTTACACACATATCATCACTGCATGTCGTATGCATGTACATGAGGCATTGATAGATGCCCTTTAACTAACACTTAATTTATTGTCAAGATGTTTGAACTTTGTACATTGAACATATATTTTAGTTGAGTCAAACAGAGATAGATATTTTAAATGTGAATGTGTGAATGCACACTTGCATGTATACTAACTTGGGATGCATTAATTAAGAGATATTTAAATGATCTGGAAAACACACTATTATTTGTACTAAATTGAGCTCAATAAAAGAGTTAGATCCATTTAACCGACCCCAACTACTTTAGGAAATAGAATTGAGGCTGTGTTGCATATTTCCATGTATACTTGACATTTAATCATGTTTTGTTAATTCTGTTTACTTTATGGGCTTAGGCATGGAATTCACCAAAGGAGAACAGCATGGGCAGATGGGCCAGACCACATAACACAGTGCCCAATTCAACCAGGAGGAAGCTACACATACAGATTCACCATTATTGATCAAGAAGGAACACTGTGGTGGCACGCCCACGCTTCATGGCTCAGGGCCACTGTCTATGGAGCTCTCATCATTTACCCCAGACAGGGCTCCTCTTACCCCTTCACCAAGCCCCACCGTGAAATCCCAATCCTTCTTGGTAATTAAGTGAAAAAAAAAAAAAAAAAAAAAAAACTCCCCACCATACAACACTATTAAGTAGCTACATACTTGACATAATTTTAATCGTAAAATTACCTACTCTTTTTGTTGCCATTGACGAACAGGGGAATGGTGGTATGCCAACCCAGTTGATATCCTGAACAATGCGTTGATGGCCGGCGCCGCCCCCAACGTCTCGGACGCATACACCATCAACGGCCAGCCCGGCGACCTCTACAACTGCTCTTCTCAAGGTAAGAAATTTAACAATCTCTCTCAATTTGGAGAAACAGTAAAAAATTTGTTACGGTAAAATGTGAAATACCGAAAACTGAATTACTGTGCAGACACGGTGATAGTCCCAGTAAAACAAGGAGAGACGAACCTAATCAGACTCGTCGGCTCAACAATGAACCAAGAGCTCTTCTTCGGCATAGCGAAGCACAAGCTCACAGTGGTAGCCATCGACTCCTCCTACACGAAACCCTACACCACCGACGTCGTCGTCGTGACTCCCGGCCAAACCCTAGACCTCCTCGTCACCGCCGACCAGGCCCCATCACGCTACTACATCGCCGCCCGCGCCTACGCCTCCGCACCATCAAGCGTCCCCTTCGACAACACCACCACGACCGCCGTCCTCGAATACCAGTCCCCCAACCTCCCCTGCCGCGCCGCCTCCAAGGACTGCTCCGGCGGCGGCGCCGCCTCGCCGAAGCCTCAGCTTCCCTCACTCCCCGCCTACAGCGACACCTCGGCCGTGACGCGGTTCACTTCCGGACTCCGCAGCCCACAGAAGCTGAACCCAATAACTGTCCCCAAGTCTGTCGACCACAACCTGTTTTTCACTGTGGGCCTGGGGCTTAGGCCCTGTCAGAGGGGACGGAGATGCGGAGGCCCGAATGGGCAGAATTTTACTGCCAGCATGAACAATGTGTCCTTTGTTCTTCCTACTAACTACTCTATTCTCCAGGCCAACTACCAAAATATCAATGGAGTGTTCTCCAGCAACTTCCCCCCCAACCCTCCCCTCAAATTCGACTACACAGGTAAAATATATAATGTTGAATTATTTAAATAAAAATTAAAAATATTTTTAATTTGACTACACCTCAAATTCGACTACACAGGTAAATATTTTTAATTTGTATAAAAATTAAAAATATACAAATTGATTACAATATTAATATTTACATGCACCTCCTCTAAACTCACATTGGCCTCACCAGCTTTGGTATATAGGAATTTTTACTTTTTAACCAACCCATGATCATGTTCGTGACTTACTCTTAGGTACACATGCAACTATATATTATTAACAACTCAACTAATACTTGACATATACATGTCCGACCTGCAACTTCTCTAAACTACCAATTACTCAATTCATGCTAAACACTTAATTTTCCTCACATGCATGTTTGTATTTTTTTTTTAAACAGGTAAGGTGCCCCGAAAGTACTGGACACCAAAGAGGGGCACGGAGGCGCTGAGGCTGAAGTTCGGGTCTAGAGTACAGTTGGTATTGCAGGACACGAGCATCTTCGCGGCGGAGAACCACCCGATACATCTCCACGGGCACAATTTCTTCGTGGTGGCGGAGGGGTTTGGGAACTTCAATGCGAGGAAGGATTCGAGGAAGTTCAATTTGGTGGACCCGCCGCAGAGGAACACCGTCGGGGTGCCTGTTGGCGGGTGGGCGGTGATCAGGTTCACGGCGGACAATCCTGGGGTGTGGCTCATGCATTGCCATTTTGATAATCATTTGTTTTGGGGGTTGGCAATGGTGTTTGTCACGGATAATGGGGTGGGGGAGTTGGAGACTATTGAGCCTCCGCCGAATGATCTGCCAAGGTGTTCCTGATCGTTGATTATGGTATAGGGATTCGCCTTCTCTTACTTTCGTATCATTAATACTGTTCTTGATGTTACGGATTTAGGTTAATTACGGGATTGGGGTTACTTTTGTCGTTTGATTGCACTTTTGGGTTGCTTTCCTTTGTTGTTCGCTGGGAGTGGGAGCAGGAATTCGTTTCGACTGTTGGAATGCTGTAACGACCGTCGGATTAGAATGTGGGTCCCAGCATGATGTTGTTTCAGAGTTTTTGTGTCTTTGTTTGAAAAAGTTGCATACTCGTATTAATGAATAATATTTGGGATAACAACTTTCAAGTTTCAACACCATGAATACTGCATTCAGATTTGTTATATGTGTGAACAAAGGACACCAAGAAGAACTATATACTAGCAATTAGCAAATGTACTTCCTCAATTTTATAAGTAGTTTTAGCAAAATTTTTAAAAAATTTATAAGTCATTTTAAAATTTTAAAAATATATTTACTTTTTATATCTTGTACAACCTAAACATTGATTACAATTAAATTCTTCAATTTTTTATTTAAGTTTATATCAAATGGCATATATGTAAATTACAATCCTAATTAAGACGTCTATAATTAGTGTGTTTTAGTCAAAAACAACTTATAATTTTAATTAGAGGGAGTATACATGAATTCCTTTCTTCCTTTCCTAAAAAAAAAAAATAATAATAATTTGTTACATCATTTACTAATAATCTTTGTAGCGAGCATTGCAGGTGTCAAATTTATTTCATCAAAAAAAAAGTCTAAAACTTATCCTAAAAAAAACAAAAAAAAAGTTTATCTAATTTAACTTGAATTAAGCCACTTGATTTTATTTCATCCCTAGCGAATTTGAAAGAGATTGCAGTTTCCATTAATTGCAATATAAATTGACATAAGTGAGGTGATTGAGATAAATTGTTAATTCAATAAAAAAAGGAGATAGAATCTTTTCAATTATGAACCTATTGAGTGATTCAATAATTTAATATGAGGTTTGAAAGTAAAAGGTAATGAATTCAAACCCCAATTGTGTGAGTTTTTTTTTCTTTAATTTATACGGTTGTAAAGCTAAAATTCTCCCTAATTTATGAGGCGATAAATTGAGATCTAATAATTAAGTTCGAGTTAATTTAGACAAAGTTTTATGTATGGAATAAGTATTGATAAAGCAAAATTAGGGACTTATTAATTTAAGTGGGGGAAGCTTATAGCTTGAGACTTGAATTTCTAACTATCTTGTTATGGAATAAATTAACTATTGAACAACAACAATAACAACGTAGCGTCAGTTCCAAATTAATTGGGGTCGGCTACACATATCGAGCACAATACACATATCAAACTTTTCATTGTGTTCAATATAGTGTAATTGATGGAAATTAACTAATGAAACACGTTGTGACCTAAAAATAAAATTCCCAAGTGTATTATTAGTAACATTTGATTTGTATAGATAATATATATATTTGCTGACAATCTCACACAACTTTCCTCTACTACTTGAATGGAGGATTTTGAACAAAGTTCAAGGTGCCTTTCGATCGAGTTAGAAGTCGAATTTTGTCTTAGGTAAGTTCTTTAAAATAGTTGCACTACCATTTGCACGATTGTCGCACATTTGGTGTAGGTACGTACGAAGCACATTGTCAAAAAATCATTTACATTAAAACTGGAAGCACCTACATAGAAGGTTTGAAACTTCGACTTTGCCTTAAACTTCGCTCACTTAAAATATGGAAGTAATTCGAGGAAGTCAACTTCGACAACGAAAGTTAGACAAAAATTCGCCGGTGTACGGAAGTTTGTGAAATTTCATTTTAAATGCTACAAAACTCAAATTTCTCCATAAAAATGTTAGAAATATACTTAATTATATAATACTAATGCATAATAATCACAATAAACTTGTTTTTAATAGTCATTTTGCAATAAAAATGCAATTCACAATATGCGTGACATTAATAGTTATTTTTATATTGTTGTATATGATAAATTTTGACTTTTTTTACTACTTAATGTAAAAAGAAGTCAATATGATGATGTTATTATTATTTTTTTTGTTGCTGGTGGAAAAGTTAAAGTAATAGGTTTGATATAATCAAGTATTTTTAAACAAGTGAAACAAAAGTGAAAAACAAAGTTTGAATGATCTTATTAAAGTGTTAACACAAAGTTGACATGTGTTTTGTTACAATTTAATGTGGGTATCAAATTTTGGAGTCCGTAGTTGGGAATAAAAACAAAATAAAATAAAATTATGAATTTGCTATATTTCAAAAAAAAAGTGAGTTTGCAAATCTTATAAAAAATTAGTGAGTTTGCCAACAAATAAGAGTTGTGACAAAAAAGAATATAAACAACTTCTTCAAAAAAAAAATTAATCAAGCATCAAGATAAAAAAAACTTACATTGTATATATACCATACGTGTTAACGGCCGCAGATATATAATCCAAAATTATTAAAAGCATACGACATATATAGATCATAAAATGATCGGGAAAAAAATCATTTCTATATATAGCCACGTGCAATAAAGAAAACATGATGTATACAAATTTTGATTTATGAGGATGGACAGGACACATTGATGGACACATTGATTAGCGATAAATTGCTCTACCAAACTTTAATTTTCTCTAATGTACCCAATCCCTAAACCAAGTAGTATCACTATGAAAATTTAAGGTAGTGAGTGTGAGTGTCATAACTGCGCATATAAATTAAAGTAACTAGATGGAGTGGAGAAACCCAAATAAAAATCCCTAACTCCAAAAGGCAACAACAAGCAGCGCCCGAATAAAGCCTTGCTTTGGCTCGTCGTCTTCAGCCTTTCTCCGTTCTCACCCTTCAGTTCAACGCAAGAACATACTGCAACAAACCGACCTTCTATTCTTCTTTTATTTTCCACAAATTCTTCACTCTCATCCTTGCTCCATCACTTTAATTTCTCTTTTCTTCACTGGTTTGTAATGATAAGGCAAAACCCTAGATTTCATAAGAGATTTGGAGAGGAAGATTTGAAGTTGGGAGTCTTCGGACTTGGGAGAATAAAGTTTAAGTAAAAGTGGGTTTACCTACCAGATTGTATGCTGGATACATTTAGAAACCCTAGATTTCAGGTACGATTCTATTTTTTTAAAGGGGAAACTTTGGTAGTTTATCTTCAAGCTTCATCGATGTCATAGAATTCTTGCCATTTTGGTGCAGTTTTTTCTCTGTTTTTGTCGATGTCATTTAACTTCTTCGAAGTCTGTCGATTTCGTTCGATTTTTTCATCGAATTTATGCAATTCTTAGATCGCCATCAAATTTCGCTCTGATGCTCTCTGTGTCGGTAAACTTCGGCCGAAGTTAGGCGAAGTTGAGTGAATTTTTAAACCTTGCCTACATGTATAGGAATTTACTTTTTCTATTTTTTTTTAAAAACATGGCAAACACAACTTATGGACCCCACTACTCTAGTGTCCACATTTGTGACTACTATTAGGCAAGGTTTGAAAAATTGACAAACTTTGCCGAACTTCAGCCGAAGTTTGTTGATTTTTCAAGTGGCAAAGCGAAATCTTGGTGCTCAAATAAAAATGCACTATTTCGCCCAAAAAAATTGGAAAATTTGGAAACTTCGATTGAAACTGGATCAAAATAGAAATAAAAATATAAAACTTCAATCAAAGTAACTCTGTTTTGACGAAAAATTCGATGGACTTTGGAAGCTTTAATCAAAGTAACTCTCTTCATATTAAGTAGTAAAAAAACCAAAATTTATCATATAAAACAATATAAAAACAAATATTAATGTCACACGTGTTGTGAATTGCGTGTTTATCAAAAAATGACTATTTAAAACAAGTGTGTTGTGATCATCATGCATTATTATTGTATAATTAAGTATATTTTTAACATTTTTATGAAGGAATTTGAGTTTTGTAGTATTTAAAATGAAATTCCATAAACTTCCGTGCATTGGTGAATTTTTGTCAAACTTCCATTGTTGAAGTTGACTTTCTCGAATTACTTTCGTATTTTAAGTGAGTGAAGTTTAAGGCGAAGTTGAATTTAAAAAAAAATACTTTTCTTATATATTATTTGGCTCAAACTTGGGACTAAGCCCATCCCAAGAAAAGACAACAACCTAGTACAAAAAAAAAAAACAACGTGGGGACGATTTTCAGAAACGCAAAATGCTATCTTGACACAAAATCAAATATCACGTTACACTTAATATTTGGTAACAGTGACACTTTGTTGCGTGCGCACACATCTCCAAATATATTATACATATATCCAATAGATGTGGGACTTTAAGTGTCTCAAAACATCATTTTTTATTTTAGAATTCATCACATTATATCCTAAATTATCTCTCAAAACTCCTAAAATATTCGTCATATCATAAGAAAGAGGATTGTTTTATTTTATTTTATTTTTCATTATGTTAAGAATAAAAATCCAATAAAATCTCAAATCTTTAAACTTTTCTTACTTTCTATGTGAATAGTTATTTTTTAATTGATGAAATATGTGATACTTTCGTGGTATTTTTGTTCTGTCAAATTATAGTTTTTCTTTTTTGGTAGATAGTTTTTTATTTTTATTGTATTGTGTGCTTAAACATTGTCCCTAATTTGACTTTTATATGTAGTTTTATTTAAATGACGATTAAAAAAATACTATTAATTCTAGCTAGGTGGACCAAAAATCCTAGCTCAGCCTCTAACTCTACTACTTGACATATGTTCGACCTACAACTTCTCTAAACTACTAATTATTGATTCATACTAAACACTTTTGCTCACATATCTGAATCATATTCTCCAACAGATAAGGTGCCCCGAATGTACTGGACACCAAAGAAAGGCACGGAGGTGCTTGAGGTGCTGAGGTGATGGTGACTGAGATAAATTGTTAATTCAATAAAAAAGATGGAATATTTCCAATTATCAACCCATTGAGTGACCTAATAGTTTAGTATGAGGTTTGAGAATAAAAGGTAATGGATTCAAACTCCAATTGTGTGAGCATTTTTTTTTTTTTTTTTTTTTTCAATTTATACGGTCATAAGGCTAAAATTCTCCATAATTTATGAGGTGATAAATTGAGATCTAATAATTAAGTTCGAGATAATTTAGAAAAAAATTTTTTTTGGATTAAGTATTAAATTTAAAGCAAAATTGGGGACTTATTAATTTAAGTAGGGTAAGGTTGAGAATTGAATTTCTAACCATCTTGTTATGGGATAAATTAACTAGTGAAACACAACAACAACAACATCATAGCCTCAGTCCCAAATTAATTAAAGTCAGCTACATATATCAAACTCTTCCATAGTGCTTGATATAGTGTAATTGATGGAAATTAATTAATGAAAAACGTTATGAAAAAAATAAAATTCCTAAGTGTATTATTAGTAACAGTTGATTTGTATAGATAATATAGGAAAATGATTGTGATGGCTCCAAATTTATAATCCTAGAATTAGGCACCGCCCGGCCTAGACCTACGTGGACCCTCGAGCCAGTCCCACTGAATCACGTAGGCTTAGTCAGCCTTCCTTACCCTTTACCATTTATTACGCAATTACATGTGAAGTTAATCAATTAGTGAGTTATTATCAGATAAAGTGGAAGCAATTAAACTCCAAACTAACCAATGAACTTCAAAGACACTAAGTTAAGACAAATCTTAAGGTGTGGAAACCCCGTAAATCATATCCATCATGTGAATCAAAGAAAAGTGTCAATTTCTACAAAAAAAAAAGAGTGTCAATAATGTCATACATGTCCAAGATCTCTCATAACCTATAATCTCATGTTTAACCAAACAATATAGATACATAATACAAGACATACTCAAAACGCGAAAGGAGACCACCTCATGGTCCTCGACGTCAATCTCCTAGCACTAATCCCTTACCTTTGTCTACTCGTCGATCTGTCCACCGTCACAAACTAGACGGTGAGTACAGTGATGTAGAGAGTAAAAGACCAATAGAGTCTTAACAACATTTTAAATGTCACATTAATGGCTGAACTAGTATCATGCATGAATATCACAAAGATTATAAAAGGCAGCATGATAAGTGTATCACTGAGATAATAACGATCAATGAGTGTCGAGAGCACAAAGCAAAATAAAAGGCATCTAAGTGTCTCAAGTCCGCCAGGTTGCCACACGTAGTTTACAACCTGTGTAGCGGCCCAATTTCCACGTAATCGCTAGTTGTGTCCCACGCCCAATTAAGCATCATTATCAATTAATTCAGCCTAAGTTAGTCAAGTAATTAACATTTTAATATTTGTAAACAATGAAGCTTTAAAATATGTAAATTCCTCAAATTAGAGAGCATTAATCCTATGTGGAAAACCCAAGAAAGTACACCGTATATAACATAACAAATGTGATACATACATGTACCGGTATCTCAAACAAATTCCCATAAACCCAAAAATAAGTCAATACAAAGAAAATAAAAACATACAAGTCAAACTCCGTCGCCGACAAGGTCATAAGTAGTCTGCGAGAGTCTCCTTGCCCCTAGTCGTAGTAGATCCTGCACTCAATCATCACAAGAAGTAGATGACGAGTCCAGTGAGTAAAACCCAGAAGTACACTGTGGCATCCCCTCATTTCAATTAAGGAATGTCCGGCCTGAAACCCTAATTAAGCCCCGGTAAACCAGTTCGGACCTAATTAGAGCAAGAAACCTTATCAAAACTCCCCGACTATACCCGTATATCTTGATATTCATTAACCGAATAAAATAAACGAAAACCAACGCAGCGGAAAATTTAAAACTTTTTCGATAAAATATAAAATATGCAATACCGGTATGAACATCGGTATTGAGCTCGTATTCCCACCCATTTAATTACAAATCATAATGCAATACAATATATATATAACAGGAAACTCACTGCACCGTAGAGAAGATACTAAACTCCCGGTCTTCTCCTTTCCCGAGTTCCAAGTTCTAGCGTACATTCATACCGAAAATGTTAAGGTGGGTGAGCTCCTACATGCTCAGTAAGTGACTCTCATACCAACCATCAACTATCAATTAATATCAAGGCAATGTATAACAACATGAATCCAATGCATAACTACAGGAGCATATGAATCAATATAAACAATATATATAACAGATGCAAGTTCTTTGGTTCATTGCAATGTACCCGTGATTTGTATTTCACATTTTCGTATTTGCATTGAGTCGCCCCCTCACATATCCAAGAACCAATCACTGGGCATCTAACCAGTTCTTGTCAATGTGCCGCCAACTCATAAAACACTGAGTCGCACTTACTCATCATCACTAAACCAATCACTGCTCATCTGATTGGTTTATGACTAATGAGTTTGCTAAACTCAACTGGAAAGCATTGATCGGAATAATTCCCAAGCAACTGGGGCGCAGTGATGGTTAGCAATTCCACCACATCTTCCCAAACCCCATGCCGATCCGTCCCGTCAAACCTCTTTCCGAATCCATTTTTCATTTCAAAACATTTTTGTAAAATCACCATCAAATCACGGTACATTGCCCTATTCCCAGTCCAGTACGCTACAGGCTCTAATAATACTATTTTACATTGCATAATTGATAAAAGTTACGAGTCCCACTTACCTGTCCTGAGCTTCTATGTTTTACCGACTTGTACGACTCTCCGGAGTCCTCAAACCTTTTCACATCGATTCATTACCTAAAATAAACCAATTGTTATCAACTTAAGTCCCATATTCATTTACTAACATTCCTAAACTAGTCCCATCGGAATCCAGAATTCTGAGATCTAGTTTATAACCTATTTTGACCATTTCACGTTTTTCGAGGTAAAACCCCGGTGTAAAGTCTCCTCCGACTTTCAAATTTCTCAATTTCCATAGAAATCCCTCAATTTCTATTTGTTTGGTCAAAATACTATTTTTCCATATTTTTTCCTATTTTTCTGGATTTTCTTTTCCATTTTCTCTCTTTTCTTTTCTTTATTCTTTTTCTTTTCTTTTTGCCTCGAACCGGCTCAACCGGGTTCGGCTCAACCGAGCCGAACCGGCCCGGTTCAGGGTCGTCTTCCACCTTGAGCAACAGCAGCGTTGCTGCTCGTTTTCTTTTTTTTTTTTTTTTTTTTTCTTTCGATGGTGGGGTTGGCTCTCAACCCCAACCCCAAATCGTCTCCAACCACAACAACCAGCAGGAGGTGGTCCTCCCCTGTCGTTGTTCTTCGGTTCGGCCATGACTAACGTTATGGCCGAACCTCCCCATCACCATACCAACCGAAACAACAACACACAACATCATATGCTCACCTTGGCATCGCGAGCTCGCCATCTCCGATTTCCGAGCTCTCGCCATCTCCTTCTCCTCCTCTTGGTCTTCCTCTTCATCGACTCGGTTCTTCTTCTCTCTCTGTCCTCTTTCTTCTCTGTTCTTGATTTTTTAAAGAAGAGATGAGGCGGTTACGGTGGAAAATGACCAAAATGCCCCTCATACTTATCCCATTTTCCATTAAATCAGTTACCCTTTATAGTAATTTCCCATTTTCCAATATATTATATATTTATATATATACCGACTTATATATAAATATATATATTTATCGATATATTGCGCCCAAAATTCCGGTTGGCACGCCAACGAGAACTTCTCGGGCGTGCGCACCACCGTATGTCCGACGCGTATCATTCGTGACCTCGCGTATCACTCTGCGCCTGACAAATTATCATTATTTTATTTTTTTCCATTTAATATATATTTATATATCCATAATATATATAAATATATATTTATGCCTATAATTACGCCTATAATTACGTAATTTTCATCGCCGAACACACTCGAGCGTCGTCATTTGTCTCGTGTATCATGTGTATCCACATGACCCACACATGGTATTAGGCATTTCCCGTTAGTCCGATTATTCACGTATATGTACTAATACACACCAAACAAACGCAATACATCACATAATCCCACACACACGTTAGTCGTGACAAATCGGGCTTAACCACGAACCTAATTCGGATTAATTTAGATTCGGATTACTGTTAATCTCGTGCTTAAAATAACGGGTCGTTACAGTCTCCCCAATTTAGTAACAATTTCGTCCTCAAAATTAGGACAACGTACAAGTCACCAATGATCTCAAACAGTAATGGAGTTCACTATTCCATTATATTTCCTACTCTTTAGCTTTCTCATTCCTTGCTTGTCTAGTATATGTGATTCTACCACCATATCACTAGCACAAAGCTTATCTCAACTTTACTTTGAAGAATAAACGTAACTAAATTATCGTTTCATTCTTCTTTTTCAATTTAATAGAATGCCAATAACCCTATTCCATTAATTTCACTTAATCCAAATCTCTATAGCCCGTTTCATAGGTGAGATTTCCAAAAGATCCCATATATCTTTTGATACATCTATACCCTATGATATTTGTCACGTTCTCTTTTTCTTAAGGATTGTTGTAGCTCAAGCATTGACGAATCTACTAAGGATCAACAAGATCGTGTCTCCTACCTCCGTCCATCTCATAACCGAACAAGCAAGGTCGACAATCATCATGTCCGCTACCTCTCGTCCACTACAAATGAACAAACAGTCAAGCATATGTATGCATCACATTTCCTACCTCTATCCACCACAAATGAACAGCAAGGTCAACATATGTGTGTTTCCTACCTCCATTCCACCCATCGGTGAATGGCAAGGTCAATAACACAACATTCTCATCATCATCATTCTCATTTCATTTCATTTCTTTTTTTTTCTCGATACCTGCTTGAACCTCATAGATTTCGTCAATCTATACACTACAACTTTATCCTCAAATTATTTATTTCCTTTATATTGTAGTTATACAGTACCTAGTCTGCTCTATCTTCTCCGTGTAGTTCTTTATTACCTCATTCATTCCAAGATAATAATTCTCATTCTTATCTCTCACCCTCATGGTAGGATAAGAAAGAGTATAGTTCATTCTGTAACCCCTCGGTTACTAAAGATCATTAAAGAACTCACACAGATAAATCGATTCTTTCAGTGATTATCATGATGAGACACAAGCTCAATCATATTCATTGAATTAAAATTAGTAACACAATCTCTTCGTCAACACGAAGGAAAATATTGTATCGAGATTGAGACTGGTTTTTAATTTATATCAATAACTTCTTCCCTCAGTGGAAGCAAGTCTCGGATCTCTATCCGGAACATTTTTAATTTTATACCATCTCACATCTCCCATACAATACTTTTTGTTCAATTCTTCCGAGCATCACATATGCCCTCACTGACAAGAATCTTGCAGACTAGATTCCCTCATCAACTATCATTCATTGTGCTGACGTCTATTTCACATCACACACTGATCATATCTTATATCTCTTCATAATCTCCTTGTATATCCTCATCTAAACCTATTTATAATCTATAGTATATCATCATCTCACAATTTATAGTATTATACCCAAATATAGTATAGCATTACATATATTAATCACATAACGAGATTCCTGAAATCTTCAGAATCCTTCTTGTCTAACCTTCCTCATAAATCAAAATTTTCATTTCAAAACTTAATATGTGCAGCACAATTTCCATTAAAGCATCTAATATGGACACTACTCATTCATAATCAATCTCTAACACATGGAGTAGTTCCAATTAGATTTCTTAATCAATTCTGTCACTCATTAATTCATTCATTTATCGAGTTGAGTCTCATTCGAACTCCAAATAAAGGACTGGTAATTATCAATTCCAACCTCTCAATTGATGATATGCTCTGTTGCAGACTTCACTCATTCATCAATTACTATCTATCCCATCGATGAGATAATATTGAGAAGTTCCTATTATAATTACCCCTCATGCCTCTTTCTTTCATTCAACTATCAATTATCGTCAATCACTTATATGAATGATTCCTCGAGTGATTGAAACCCAAAATAGCTACTAACTCCTTTTCCTATTAACTCAAATATAAATCTGAATTACAATTTCATTATTTTTTTTTTCAATTTAATGAGTGTGGTTACACCACCACTCCACTATTTCTGTTTGACACCAGTAGATTTCAAAGTGCACGTGAGTACATCGGTCTCACATCGCTTATTTCCACCCTCAAGTGACTTATTCCACCTCAATTTCCTTCAAACTCCCATAATTTGAAGCTTTCCTCAATTCACATTCTACCGGTTTCACCGGTTCTCAAAGTTTTTTTTCTCATCTACCATTTAATCATTCCTATCTTATCATATTACGCTCTTTCCTCTAATACTTATTCTTGCAATTCATTCAATTTATCATTTGAAATGTATATTTTCAATTCTTCATTATCAGCTGATGCCTTATAATAATTTGGCACTCTTACCAACACAATTACTTTACATTAGTTCCTCATGAACTAATTCAAATGTATTTACTACAATCTCTCGCTTTATTGTGTCAACCGACAACTACTTAGATAAAATATTAAGATACCCCTCTAACTTTAACTTTTTTTTTCCGTAATCCAAGTATAATTAAGCAGCTAATGTAGTCAAACTACATTCCCAATTTCCTTAAGGCATCCTTTGTATCATGTACAACTCATCCTCATTTCATTATAGTGTTATTCCATTCTTAGATTAATTGATCATACAATACAACTATATTACAACTCTATACACGTTGTTTGTATGCTTCAATCATTCCATGTTCCATCACTTTTCCATTCTTTGTGTTGAATATAAGATAATTCTCAAATTGTCTTAACCTCAGTCAATTCCTTTGACTCAGAACTTTACAATTCAACTCCTATCTTAAGATTTATAGGTGAAACTTATCCATTGCACTTACAACTTTTGGTATACACCAACCTGTTATCAGAGTTTCACATAACTCTGTAACAATACTTTGTGCATTTGGTACAGCTTCAACTATTTTTATATTCATCATCATTGTCAACTTAATGATGATCTTATCTCAATAGAGTTTAACAACTCTACATTTTCATTCATAAACATAGCGTGAGCTCTAATGAATTTCTATGGTTTTACCCCATAATCATCCACTTATCAACCCATCGCTTGATCATATACACTTAAATTCTTATCTTTACTTCATGACAACCAAATCTCAATCAACTTTTGAGAACTATTGGTTTCATTTGATTTACACCCTTGAGTTGTCAATCCTGGAAATCACTATTCCTTGAAATTCACTTCACATTCATTTATCACTCCACTTGAGTTCTTAAACTCTTACAATTCTCATAATACCTCAAGTACGATATAATTAATCAGTGGTTTGGTGTCAACAATCCAAATAATTTGATGAATCTTCTATCCTACATTGTGATAAGATTTCAAGCCTTTCTAATATTCACATTACTTGAAACCTTAATCTCACAATCTTACATTCATCAAGCTTGCTTTTCTCTTTATTGACCTATCATCAGTTTATTCAACCCAAACCATTTGAGTTTTGATTGATTAACTAAATTTCCACAAATTCTCATTCCCAAAATTTATAAATTTCAACATTTTTCATCATATATTGCAGTCAATACCAACATCTTGATATGCTGCGCACCTATTCATTGCTAGTATTGTACATCATTCTCTATATTCTCAATCTTTAACCTTATTGACAACTCATTCTCCCCAATTTAGACTGTACTAGTCTAAACATCAAATTTAAAACACCTCATGGCTCACTGCTATGTTTTTCTCAATTACCTGAACTGTACACCTCTTATCCACATCAGATGTCTCTAATGACAAGAGTGTCATATCTATGAATTTTTATGTATTAATACCAAAAAAAATCTCAAATACTTTGATGTTAAGCCTCAAACTTTAACCCTTTCAGTTCTTCAGCGTATATATTTGCAACTTACTCTTCATTTTATTTTCAAATTATCATTTCCTTATAAATAATTCTATTCATCAAACAAGATAGAGTTGATCAAGAGCACAATTTTCTTTCTCAAATCCTTCATCTTTCATTTCTTGTTTTAACTCTTCACTTTTAGAGTAATGTTACCTTCAACTCGTTTTTGTATATTCCCTCTTTGATCTATACCTTAACCAGGTATCCTTACATCCAACATTGATCTACCCATCCATTTAGTAAACTCACGTCTCATTTCTTTATGTATGGTTATACCATATTATCATTCATTTCTCTTATTACTCTATTAGTGAGTGTGATTACCCACAACAACTAATAAGCCCTTGTTATTCTACCTTCAAGATATATACAACTATATCTCAACTATCTCGATGATTTCCTTATTATTATACTATTAGTGTTTGTAGTTACATCACCACAACACTAATAAACTTCTTTCTTACCTAACTTTCAAGTATGTGTGGCTATACCATAACCATATTAATGAATTTCTTTCTCACTCTATCAATATAGACTAGCACTATAACTGAAATTTTATACTTCATAATCATTCATGAAGTATGAATAATATAGTGATTAACTAACCTCAACCAGGTTCTCATCACCATTTACCACCAATCTTTGTCATTGAATAACTTTTCATCTCACTGAACTAGTTTCAACACTAGTATATTTTCTACTCAAAGTGACTCATCACCTTTGAGTTTCGTTGTCAATCATTTCATATTTCCTTTTACTTTGTATGGTCATTCCATCTGACCTATGTCTCTTAGTCCTGAGTCCTTTATTCCTTCAACACTGACTATTTCTCATAAGATAATATCAGTGAGAATCAAGACCCTTAGAGACTACTCAATAAAAGAGTTATTCATAACTCATCTCTTTTCCATATCTATATCATTTGGATTCAAGGTTCCATAAACCCTAACCCTCATCATATATACATTCTCATTTCACGAGACATAGACGGATATAACCCATCTTATTATCGTTTCACTGTCTTCCTTTATCTCGTTATATCTCAAGTCCAAGTTCCCAAGAACCCTCACCATCTTTTTCATTTGACTTACCAAGTCATAGATGTGAGATAAGACTTTCAGATTCATTCCAAGGCAAGACAAGATGCCTATATCTAACGCATAGATATAATATAAAGCTCACAAATACATGTCTCAAGCTTTTATCTTTCATTACCCCCCAAAACATCGATAAAACCGTTCATTTAATCTTGGTTTATCCCTGACTTGAGAATCAGTCTCCAAGTCAGTTAACTTAAATTTTAATTTTAATATACAGGTCCAACTCAAAATTTCAATCTAAACGGTATCAGTATTATCACATCACTTCGAAACTTGATCGAAAATGATAACCTCAGTCTCTGATACTAATCCATATCAGAGTTATTCCATTGACTTCTCAATGGAATAATCAAACCAAGCTTTACAACATAGTCTCTTATATCAATCTATATCAAAACTGTCTCTTACTTCGAGACCAATAATAAACTTAAATTTGTAAAGCCTTGGCTCTGATACCAACTGTGGCATCCCCTCATTTCAATTAAGGAATGTCCGGCCTGAAACCCTAATTAAGCCCCGGTAAACCAGTTCGGACCTAATTAGAGCCAGCAGCCTTATCAAAACTCCCTGACTATACCTGTATATCTTGATATTCATTAACCGAATAAAATAAACGAAAACCAACGCAGAGGAAAATTTAAAACTTTTTTGATAAAATATAAAATATGCAATACCGGTATGAACATCGGTATTGAGCTCGTATTCCCACCCATTTAATTACAAATCATAATGCAATACAATATATATATAATAGGAAACTCACTGCACCGTAGAGAAGATACTAAACTCCTGGTCTTCTCCTTTCCTGAGTTCCAAGTTCTAGCGTACATTCATACCTGAAAATGTTAAGGTGGGTGAGCTCCTACATGCTCAGTAAGTGACTCTCATACCAACCATCAACTATCAATTAATATCAAGGCAATGTATAACAACATGAATCCAATGCATAACTACAGGAGCATATGAATCAATATAAACAATATATATAACAGATGCAAGTTCTTTGGTTCATTGCAATGTACCCGTGATTTGTATTTCACATTTTCGTATTTGCATTGAGTCGCCCCTCACATATCCAAGAACCAATCATCGGGCATCTAACCAGTTCTTGTCAATGTGCCGCCAACTCATAAAACACCGAGTCGCACTTACTCATCATCACTAAACCAATCACCGCTCATCGATTGGTTTATGACTAATGATTTGCTAAACTCAATCGGAAAGCATTGATCGGAATAATTCCCAAGCAATCGAGGCGCATGATGATGGTTAGCAATTCCACCACATCTTCCCAAACCCCATGCCGATCCGTCCCATCAAACCTCTTTCCGAATCCATTTTTCATTTCAAAACATTTTTGTAAAATCACCATCAAATCACGGTACATTGCCCCATTCCCCAGTCAAGACGCTACATGCTCTAATAATACTATTTTACATTGCATAATTGATAAAAGTTACGAGTCCCACTTACCTGTCCTGAGCTTCTATGTTTTACCGACTTGTACGACTCTCCGGAGTCCTCAAACCTTTTCACATCGATTCATTACCTAAAATAAACCAATTGTTATCAACTTAAGTCCCATATTCATTTACTAACATTCCTAAACTAGTCCCATCTCGGAATCCGTAGAGTCGAGATCTAGTTTATAACCTATTTTGACCATTTCACGTTTTTCGAGGTAAAACCCCGGTGTAAAGTCTCCTCCGACTTTCAAATTTCTCAATTTCCATAGAAATCCCTCAATTTCTATTTGTTTGGTCAAAATACTATTTTTCCATATTTTTTCCTATTTTCTCGGATTTTCTTTTCCATTTTCTCTCTTTTCTTTTCTTTATTCTTTTTCTTTTCTTTTTGCCCTGAATCGGGCTCGAACCGGTTCGGCTCAACCGAGCCGAACCGGCCCTTGCTCAGGGTCGTCTTCCACCTTGAGCAACAGCAGCGGCGTTGCTGCTCGTTTTTTTTTTTTTTTTTTTTTTCTTCTTCGATGGTGGGGTTGGCTCTCAACCCCAACCCCAATCGTCTCCAACCACAACAACCAAAGCAGGAGGTGGTCCTCCCTGTCGTTGTTTCTTGGTTCGGCCATGACTAACGTTA
Organism: Stephania japonica; assembly: GCA_039657345.1. Lineage (NCBI taxonomy): Eukaryota > Viridiplantae > Streptophyta > Magnoliopsida > Ranunculales > Menispermaceae > Stephania > Stephania japonica. The sequence continues at coordinate 5,296,174 of CM077559.1, read as the reverse complement.
TGGCCGAACCTCCCCTCATGGCCGAACCTCCCCATCACCATACCAACCGAAACAACAACACACAACATCATATGCTCACCTTGGCATCGCGAGCTCGCCATCTCCTTCTCCTCCTCTTGGTCTTCCTCTTCATCGACTCTGGTTCTCTTCTTCTCTCGTCCTCTTTCTCTCTCGTTCTTGATTTTTTAAAGAAGAGATGAGGCGGTTACTGGTGGAAAATGACCAAAATGCCCCTCATACTTATCCCATTTTCCATTAAATCGCTTACCCTTTATAGTAATTTCCCATTTTCCAATATATTATATATTTATATATATACCGACTTATATATAAATATATATATTTATCGATATATTGCGCCCAAAATTCGGTTGGCACGCCAACGAGAACTTCGGGCGTGCGCACCACCGTATGTCCGACGCGTGTCATTCGTGACCCCGCGTATCACTCTGCGCCTGACAAATTATCATTCTTTTATTTTTTTCCATTTAATATATATTTATATATATCCATAATATATATAAATATATATTTATGCCTATAATTACGCCTATAATTACGTAATTTTCATCGCCGAACACACTCGAGCGTCAACGCTGTCTCGTGTATCATGTGTGTCCACATGACCCACACATGGTATTAGGCATTTCCCTGTTAGTCCGATTATTCACGTATATGTACTAATACACACCAAACAAACGCAATACATCACATAATCCCACACACACGTTAGTCGTGACAAATCGGGCTTAACCACGAACCTAATTCGGATTAATTTAGATTCGGATTACTGTTAATCCCGTGCTTAAAATAACGGGTCGTTACATACACAAACCAGCATTTATAATAAGGGAAGCCAATAACTGTTAAATAAACATGCGCAGTAAAACAGGCAACTGTAATTAAGACGCATGCATACATAACATTAATAAACACCAATAATGGATGTGTGCCGTGTAGTAGGACTGAACCCTAATCCAGACATCGGTATTCCCCCGGTGGCTTCTCCAATCCCCTCACCGGTCCGAACCCTTATTCTGTCCCTATTGTCCAGCCTACCCAAGTCCGCCCACACATCACAGAGTAAACCAGAAGATCCGGTGGTGAATGACAAAACCAACCGTGTAACATATGTATGAACATGGAAATAGAGTAAACAACGATAAACAATAATAGCTGGAATCAAATGAAATCAAATAAATAAACACTCGAGTGTGTTTCTTAAGGGTTTTACTTACCTCAATCGCACTCCAATTACTCGATATTTGTCCCGATATGATCCCACTCTCTCCTCGAGATGCGCACCCGACACCTGACTATGGTCTCCTAAGTCCCTGGTGTCCGAATAAGTCATTTTATATGATTTAGTATCAAACTAATTGATTTTATATCGTGACAATAAAAATTAGAATTTTATTCCAATTTTTAGTTGTAGTACGTTTTTCGAGTTACATCGGGGTGCCAACCGCCCGAAAAGTCTCGAAACTCACTTTTCAACTATTTTTCTAATTTCTCGTAATTTTCTGGATTTTTCTGATTTTTTTTCCATAATTTTTAGCTTTTTTTTTCCATATTTTTCAGAATTTATTTAATTATAAACTTTTTTTTTTTTTATCGGTTGGGTGAACGGATCCGGTTCGGTCGGACCCGGACCCAACCGACCGACCGGGCTCGGGCCGGCTCGGCCCGACCCGTTGGCAGGGGCCGGGTCGACCCGACCCGGTCCCTCCTTCTTCTCAACGAACCAGGGGCTTCCCTGGTTCGTTTATTTTTTTTTTTTTTTTTTTTTTTCAATTGGTTGGGGTTGGCTCTCAACCCCAACCCCTCATCTTCTATTGGCATGGGAGACATCTCCCATGCCATATACATCTCTGACGAATCGCCATGGCGTCATCGTCCGAGCCTTCCCCCCCACCGAACACCACACAACATCAAACAACAACACACAACAACACCACAATAACAACTCCTCACCTTTGCTAACGCCGCTTCCACAAGCTCCCGACCTTGACCTCTTGATCTCTCTTCTCCTTTCTTCTTCCTGCCTCTCCTTAATCGATCAAAAATGGGGAAAATGGGTGTCGGTGGTGGTTATCAACAATTTTGGGGTGAAATGACCATTTTGCCCCTACATTCTTATCCTCATTATTCACAATCACACACCCTTTTTGGTCATTTCACATTTAATTATTTATTTTCTGATTTTAATATATATTTATATATATATATTAAATTACATATATACATATATATATATAAATATATATATTCGCCTATATTTTCGCGCCTACAATTTCGTCGTGCGCGCCGACGAGTGTACTCGGGCGTGCACACTACACTACCACCCACGCGTGTCGACCACGACCCTGCATGTCACTAGGCGCCCACCAATTTACTATTTTTGTCAAATTTATTTTATTTTTATCGAACTAAACGCATTCCCGGCCTAGTGTTCCCGCGTCCGCACGCATTTTTAGGCGAATACCCGATCTAAACAATATTAAACCACACCTGCGATGTAATAAGTCATAGTCTAGTCATTATCATCACAGTTAGTCAAACAATCAATCAAAAATAATACTTCCCGCCCAACCAGGCGTATCTTCGCCGGTCCGTGGCGTCTCCGTGGACCTGAGTTGGCGTCCACGTCTGAAAATACGCAAATAACGACCTTAATAAAATTTGGGCCGTTACAGTTCTTCCCAACTAAGGGAAAATTTCGTCCCGAAATTTGTGTAGACCTCCACATCGAACACGAAACCGCAACACTGGCAAAAATAAGCTGACATCGCCATCTCATCTGCGACTCAATCCTAGACCATACTCTGGTACGTCGGGATCCCACTAGTGTACGCATCACTTGGCCAATCACCTAGAACCATCCCTCTAGGATCCCACCAGTGATAACGCCCAATCCTAGTCAATCACCCGATAGCCCTCGCTATGGCCTAGTGTATCGCGTGATTAATCAAATCTTCATCAACATCCTCCGGTGAACACATCAACCGTCCTCAATCGCGTAGGTAATCAAACAATAGGTACACCTACGAAATAAAACAACAAAATAAGTAAATAAACTTATACGTACCCACAACAGCTCTGTCTAGTCTCCTCCAGGATCGACTTGCAACAACATGGACTTTATCTCTCGGCTCGCACCGGCTCCGGTGGTAGTGATGCCCTCCCACAATCCGCTCGGAGGTGTCCAATCGACCGCAACGATGACAACGACGTGTCTCTCGGTCTCCTAACTCGTCTATCCCTGGATCTTTGACCCCAACTCGGTCCCTCCGATCCCGGGTCCTGTCTCAGCACGTCTGTCTCGATCATTGTTGTCCGGTATAGGTACAATCTCATGTACCACCTGGCGATCATGATTATTGAATTGATCATCGATCGGTCCCGGTCGTCCTCGCGACTCCAATCTATCTCGCCCATCATCATAGTCGTATCGATCGTTTCTCAAATCACGATCATTAATGAAATCATGATCCCTGTTGCCGCCGAACTCGCGTGCTCGAAAATCCCGCTCCCTGGTCGCTAGTTTGATTTCTCTCGTCTCTTCTGCCTATAATCGACCAAGAACTCGGTCCAAACCCATCTCCAAGCTCAACCCGGTGTCGTAAATACGTCTCGCGAGCCAATGCTCGTCATAAACAATCAGTAGTGTCTCTCGCACCCGGCCGCGACTATCACCTCACCAATCCTCTCATCCAGGCCTCGATGAAGTAATAGATCTGTAATCTCTCCGTGTTAGCCACATCCATAGCATACATCATGAGATACCGGAATCGGTCCATGTCCGTGATACCGACATGGTCCCCCGTCGCAAACTCAAGAATCGCTCCTCAATCGTAATCGCACCTCGGTAGGAATATACTCGTCCAAAAATAATCGCCTAAACTCTCCCCAAGTCGCCGGCGTACCATGTATATCAGTGTAGGTGGTCCACCAAACGCACTCGACCTCTCAAACAATAGCCGAAATACGCGCCTGATCTATCTCGGGTACCTCCAACAACTGATATAGTCGTCGTGAGTCATCACCAACGTCCCGCAACCTCAGATCGCCGACTCCCGTGAAGTACGTAGGATTAAATCTCATAAAATCCTTCACCATCTTTTGCCGCTTCGACATCCTACTCCTAGCGATCGAAGTCCCTACCGTCGCTCCGTAGTGGTGGGTGTCACCACCGTAGTCTCGCTGGTACTACCACAGCTCAACCCTCTCTATAATCGTCTTCGACCCGGCCTTCGTAGTAGCAACAAATGGTGCTAATGCGGTCCGAGTGGTAACAAAGACGCTCGTAGTCGGTGCTCGCGTGGCGTCCTCGAACTCCGAATGTACTCCATCAACTCACCATCGAGCTGCTTTGTAATAGCTAGCTCGCTTCGAATCAATCGTCTGCTCGGTCAATCTCTCGCATCATAGCTCGCAAATCGCCCACGTCACTAGTGGTATGATCACTAGTCTCTCCAACCTTCTACCGAGTAGTGGGCGAGTAGTAGGAACTTTCTGTCGTCCATTATAAACTGCACAACCATCGTGCAATGGATCAGACTCAGTACATACGCGTATAATATATAGTACACAATCAAAACATACGCATATGTAATTTCCTAAATTTACCCGCCTCACATCACTTCCCAACTAAGCCTTTAATCATTCACTTGTGGTTTCCACATCTAAGATTTATTCATTGAGTTTATACTATTGTTCAATCTCCAATTCTCAATGTTTGACCTCACTCTGATACCAAAATGTGGCGGTATCAGAGTTAACTATCATCATCATTTTATCCTTTAGGTTCCTCAAACCTAGACTCTGATACCAAAATGTAGCGGCCCAATTTCCACATTGGGCCGCCACATTTTGGTATCAGACTACTTATGGGGACTGTTTGAGATACCAGTACATGTATGTATCACATTTGTTATGTTATATACAGTGTACTTTACTGGGTTTTCCACATAGGATTAATGCTCTCTAATTTGAGGAATTTACATATTTTAAAGCTTCCGCTGTTTACAAATATTAAAATGTTAATTACTGACTAACTTAGGCTGAATTAATTGATAATGATGCTTAATTGGGCGTGGGACATGCGGCTAGCGATTACGTGGCTAGTTGTGGGCCCTGCGTGGCCTCCGTGGCGGACCAATGTGGAAATTGGGCCGCTACATTTTTTATTTCCTGATTTTAATATATATTTATATATATATATATATATATTAAATTACATATATATATATATTAAATTGCATATATACATATATATATAAATATATATATTCGCCTATATTTTCGCGCCTACAATTTCGTCGTGCGCGCCGACGAGCGTACTCGGGCGTGCACACTACACTACCACCCGCGTGTGTCGACCACGACCCGCGTGTCACTAGGCGCCCACCAATTTACTATTTTTGTCAAATTTATTTTATTTTTATCGAACTAAACGCATTCCCGGCCTAGTGTTCCCGCGTCTGCACGCATTTTTAGGCGAATACCCGATCTAAACAATATTAAACCACACCTGCGATGTAATAAGTCATAGTCTAGTCATTATCATCACAGTTAGTCAAACAATCAATCAAAAATAATACTTCCCGCCCAACCAGGCGTATCTTCGCCGGTCCGTGGTGTCTCCGTGGACCTGAGTTGGCATCCACGTCTGAAAATACGCAAATAACGACCTTAATAAAATTTGGGCCGTTACAACCTGACTTCCAAGACTGATTTTGGACCTACACAAATCTAAGACAATCTAGAATAAGGCACATAACCTCAGGTCACATATAGTTCACATACGGGCACCACAACATCACACATAGTTCAACATACGGTCACCGCAATCCCAAACTGCAGGTTTAACCACGTCCAGAATCCATGTAATCACGGTATAATTCGTGACCGCCATATCATCCATTTAGACCTAATAGACTACTCATTAAGGAATCCAAACAAAAACTAAGTCGATAAACTGCCAAGGATAGATATAACAAAGGGAATTCAAGAATATGTAATCCACAAGGAAGTAGTGCTCAACAAATATAATAGCCCAATTAAATGCACAAACGAAATAATGTAAATACTCCGGTTAGTTTTACTTCACAAATACCATGCGTAACTTTACGTTCGCTGCTCTCACACGCCACGAAAATGACCCCGCACGCTTGTCACCGATCCACTAAGCACCTGATAATTGTTTTATTGAATGAGAAGGAAAATGTCCAAATTATCCTTTCATTGTAATTCATTCTAATACAACTTCCAATGCCCTTTTGGTCATTTCATGTTTTAGTTGATTTTTCTAATTAGCTTTTATCCTTAGAAACTCTAATCCTTCTACGACTATTCAAAAACTCAATTAAAACCTCAAATTTTCAAATATGAAAATATCCAAAATTCGACTAAAATTAAGAAAATAACCCAATCGCCACGACATCACTTAGTATATTAAACTCAATTAAAACCTCAAATTTTCAAATATGAAAATACACTAAAATTAATATAACCATCTTAGATACACTCATGTAACCATCTCAGCCTAAGTTTGATTGTGTGTCACGTAGAATAAATCTAATACATATATTAGGCACACAACACACAAAAAATGAAATATTTTCGAGTCGTTACAATGATAATCTAACACACTCTTAATGCTCACTTTGGGCATATCCTTATCTTTTAGCCGTTTATGGTATTTTGTTAGATGTGGGGCCCACGCCTAGAGAAGACAAGAAAGAGTCATAAATGGGTCAAAGATAAGGTGTGCATCTAAATTATGCATTGAAAGTGAGTCATTTTATCATTTTTCGATAATATAATATATTTGCTAACAAGCTCACACAACTTCCCCTACTACTTGAATGGAGGATTTTGAACAAAGTTCAAGGTGCCTTTCGAGTTTATAGTCGAATTTTGTCTTAGCTAAGTTCTACAAAATAGTTGCACTACTATTTGCATGATTGTCGCACATTGGGTGTAGGAACGTATGAAGGACACTGTCAAAAAAATTTGGAAGCTGCATATAGCGAAAGACATCAAACACAATTTGATAGTATGGTACTTACCACTACTTGGGTTAGGAATAAAAATCATTCTATCCCGTCTTTAAAAAGAAATATACTAAATTTAGAGGGTAATTATTAACGTTAATTTCTGTATATTTCAACCTATCTATTGATTTCGATGAGGCCGTACTTCATTTTCTTTGACCATTTCCAGAATGTGGAAAAATCATTCACTTTCTCACGTAGAAATAAAGCTAGGCATTAAACTGGGTAAAATTCTCATGGAAGTAATTAAGTAGGTTAAAGCAACTACTAACACGTAACAAAAAAAAAAGGTGCAATTACTAACACGTAATAAAAAAAAAAGGTATAATGCTTATTTCAGTGTGATGGCATACAGTGACTCTCCTCCCTCCGCCTCACCAAAAAATATGCTATATGCTTTCAGTGACATATGTTTTTTAGCTAGGTGCGCCTCGAATTACTTAAAACACGTGAATCAAAGTGCATCCAACCACACATAACTCATTAGTGTGTTTGATGATCAATGTCCCCACTAATGCCAAAATACTTAGTAATTTTCTTTTTTCATCTTCAGCTTCCATATAGTATTTCATTCCCCTTTTATTTATTTATTTATTTATTTTTTTTTTTTGGTTTCTGTTGAGATTTCTTAGATAAGACATTGATGCTCCATATATTATATAAGTTCAACGAAAGCAAATTCTGAAGTAGAACATTTTTAATTGTAAAGGTAGTGGATGCACCAACTCTATTTAGTGCAGTTGAACAAAGGCGTCCTTTTAATCCTTCATAGACCTCATGATTTGGTTTTAACGACTCTACTCTACGTATTGTTAATGAGCCCCTCTTAATCTCTCTATAAATATATCATTCCTTCCATTGTTTCTCATGCACTAATTTCATTACATTACCATCTCAGACTTCAGTAATTTCTAATTAAGGATGAGGGCTTGTAACAACCATGGCACACTTGGCTGGGGCTCCTGCCTTCTTGTCGCACTTCTGCTTCTTCTAGCTTTTGCTGCATCAATGGCTGACACCGAAGTCCACTACCATGAATTCTTTGTATGTCTTACATATAGTATATTAGTTTTTCTGTCAATCAAAAAAACTCTCGGGTTTTTGCACTTCATTAGCACTGATCAATGCTGAGCAGTCAATATTTGGCTTTGGTGTGTTTGTAGATGAAGACAACACCGGTGAAGAGGCTGTGCAAGACCCAGAACGTAGTCACAGTGAACGGGCAGTTTCCGGGGCCAACATTGAAAGTAAGAAATGGTGATACTTTGGTCATCAAAGCTGTAAACCTCGCCCGGTATCCCATCACCCTCCACTGGTACGTCTCTTAAGCTCCATGCATGTGTAACTGTAAGTCTAACAAGTAACAGTAACATACGCAAATGGTAAAACATTGGGCCATGTTAATTACCTATCAAAAACTTTAATAGTTCAAAATATTAATGGTAAAAATTGTAATCTAAAGAGAAAAAGTTACCGTTTGTTAGTAAATAGTGAGAGGGATAAGTAGAAATTAATCCTTTGTTGGTTTACTAATGTTGTTGCTGATGTTGTCAAGGCATGGGGTGCACCAGCGAAGAACATCATGGGCAGACGGGCCAGCGTATGTGACGCAGTGTCCAATCCAACCGGGAGGAAACTACACATACAGATTCACCATTATAGAACAAGAAGGAACGCTGTGGTGGCATGCTCATGCTTCATGGCTCAGGGCAACTGTTTATGGAGCTCTCATCATCCACCCCAAGCAGGGCTCTTCCTATCCATTCCCTCAGCCTTATGGAGAGTTCCCAATTCTTCTAGGTATAAATCAACAACTCTACTTTCATTTAGCGGTTCTGCTTCAGCGAAAGCTTTCATCAGAGCTTCTAAATTCAATGTTGTTGTGGTGGTGATGAACAGGAGAATGGTGGAATGCCAATCCCATCGATGTTCTGAACATGGCGCTAAGAGCAGGAGCAGCCCCTAAAGTCTCCGATGCTTTCACCATCAATGGCCAACCTGGAGACCTGTACAATTGCTCCTCAAAAGGTTTCCTAATTGATTAACTTCGGTTATATTCAATGAGGTAAAACAGAATCCGATCTCAATATCATTACTGATGTGTTTCTTTATCACTCATGCGTTGCAGATACTGAGATAATCCCGGTTACCCAAGGCAAGACCTACCTCATCAGGCTCATAAGCTCAGCGATGAACGAACACCTCTTCTTCTCCATTGCTAATCATAAGTTAACTGTTGTAGCGATAGACGCTTCATACACCAAGCCCTTCAACACCTCTGTGGTCATGATCGGTCCAGGCCAAACCACGGACATCCTTATCACAACTGACCAACCTCCCTCTCATTACTACATGGCCGCTCATGCCTACGCTAGCTCCCCAAATGTTCCGATCAACAACTCCACCACCACAGCCATCCTTGCTTACCAGAATGTAAGGACACAAAGAGGAGCACCTATCTTCCCTGCTCTCCCTGCTTACAATGACACACCAACAGTGACCCGTTTCACTTCCGGACTTAGAGGCCTTTCCTTCCCGCATCCACCAATCAGAACGGTCCCCAAAGAAGTTGATGAAAACTTGTTTTTCACAGTGGGTCTTGGTGTCAACCGATGTCACAGACGCCGAAGGTGTGGAACAGCCAATGGCTTAAACACTACTGCTAGCATGAACAACGTTTCATTCGTTCTCCCCACCAATTTATCTATCCTACAAGCCAGTTATCAGGGTGTCAATGGTGTCTTCACCTCCAACTTCCCGTCTTTCCCTCCTGTTGAATTCAACTTCACGGGCAATGTGAGCCGAAGATACTGGACACCCAAGAGAGGCACAGAGGCTTACAGGTTGAAATTCGGGACGAGGGTTCAGCTGGTTTTGCAGGATACTGGTATAGTTACTACAGAGACTCACCCATTCATCTTCACGGGCACAACTTCTTTGTGATTGCTGAGGGCTTTGGGAATTTTAACCCAAGAACTGACATGGCAAAAATTAACTTAGCCGATCCTCCTCAGAGAAACACACATGCAGTTCGTGTTGGGGGATGGGCAGTGATCCGATTTGTGGCAAACAATCCAGGAGTGTGGATGATGCATTGCCATGTCGATAGTCATCTCACTTGGGGATTGGCGATGGTTTTCATCACTGAGAATGGTGTTGGTGAATTGGAGACTCTTGAGCCACCTCCACCCGATCTTCCAAGGTGTTGAGAGTTCATTAGAGCATGACTCACTACTATTTGTTTCAACTTTCAAGTAACATCGGTCTTCAAATTATGATTGCAGAGATAGATTGGATTGGCTTGTTCTGTTCTAGTTCTTGCTTTACTTGTATCTATGTCAGTTGCTTGGCCACTAAATTGTTTTAGACCTTTCATTGGATATAACTTTACTCCCCATCGATCTGAGATTGCCTGCATACCCGGTGTTAGTTCCTGTCAATTATGATCAGCAATAAAATTAAGTATTACATATTTTATCTTAAATCTGTCATGAGCATCAAAAATATTTTCACCGTCATCTCAATTGCTGATTACAAAGCTCAAATTTATATCCTGAAACCTAGAAAAACATTTAAACTAGCTTCTTCATATAATGTTATGATTTGTTTGATGAATGATTTTCGCACAACAAACTAATACTTTTTATGCGCTAAAAGCATATCTATTGAGATGGTTGTAATGGAATGGATTCTTAGGAAGGAAATCTATTGGTGTAATTGGATATCTCAAGGCATAACACAAAATGGGGAATCTTTTGAAATGATTTTTTTTTTTTCCAATTCTATACTAGATTTTCTTCGGGATCAATTCCACCCCTTTCTTCCAACATTGGTGTCCAAAATTACTTCTAACTATTCCACATAAGACCCCAACCTACAAGAGATGGGCCTCAAAGTTTTTGTAAGATTCTAACCTACAACCTCTAGGTGGCACAAGAGAATCGTGAACTAGTTGGTCCCGACCACTGCACCAATGCAATGGTTGATTTCTTTTTACATATTATCGAAGGTAGGAGTACAGTGTACTACTCAATCATCGTTAACCCAAGAAAGTATTCAAAACAACTTCATTGCAAGTAGTACTAATGTGGGGCCGTACCATAGGAGCTAAAAAGGTATAAGCATGTGCAGATACAGTGGGTATGTCACATACGGATTGTTGGTTAAGCAGTTAAGGTCATCAACAACAAAAAGCAAATTCAAGGTTCTCTCAAAAACAAAGGAGGAATAAAGGTTATAAGCAAGTCTAGGTACCTTTTCCTTGTTTTGTCATCAACAGCAAATCCCCCTGGGCTTCAACTTCCTCTTGCGTGCCCTTCAAATCCATGCCATATACACGGCCCGGCATTTCTTCAAACACCTTGTGAGCAAAAATTCAGAACCACAAAATCCACCACCAACGCGTCACCATTGCTTTGCAAAGTATGAAAACAGTGAGCTGGGCGTGCAGATTACCCGCAACTTTGATCAGTAGTCATCAAAATTTGATGGGCCCCTCCTCATATGTTCTGTTATCCCAGGTTGGCTTGTCATGGGCGATGGACCTATCCCACTATAACCCCCCATTTGATCTCTCACATTGCATGTTCCCATCCCAATCATTCACAACAACTTCTTAATTTTCCGCGGGCACATCATTCATAAGCGGTCTGCCTGCAACACTTCTTCGTTAGATCTCCACCAATACTGATATTACCTCCAACTTTAGGCCTCGCTATTTTTTTTATTTTTTATATTTTATTTTTGATTTTTGATTTTTTATGTGGTGTCCGACACCAATTGCATCAACTAATCCATTGTTCGAATACTGTCAGGTCTCATATGAGGGTGACCTCCCAATTTAATTTTTTTCATTCACAAGATTGGTCTTTCACAAGAGTGGCCTCGGTGCTTATTAGTCTAGAAGTACCATATTTCGATCCACAACTCATCCAATCTCAATTATAAATACCCACACGTGAGGTCCCCTCTCTATCCGAAATTGAAATTCATTCCATACAACATACTTCACAGATGGGTATTCGGTTGCCAGAGATGGTTGTGCACGCGAAGAAGAGCATAAAACTGATGAGGTCGAGCTCTTCGATATCCGATCAATCGAACAAGGGGTGGGTGCCGAAAGGGCACTTTGCGGTGTATGTGGGAGTGAACGAGAAGAAGAGATTTGTGGTGCCCATATCGTACTTGAAGCACCGATTGTTCCAGGACTTGCTAAGCCGGGCAGAGGAGGAGTTTGGGTTCGACCATCCGAGTGGGGGACTCACTATTCCTTGCAATGAAGATGATTTCATCCACATTACGTCTCATTTGGGGAGATCATGAGAACAGATAAAGAATTCAGAGACACTGATTCATGTTGTAATGGTTTTGATTCAGTGGGGTTTAGCATAAATAAAAGGCAAACAACCCTTGTACATTAGTTACATTTTGGTCTAATTAGGATCATTAGTTGTTCTTTAGGACCATTCTCCAGTTATTATGAAAATTTTTAATTCTAACTAGTAAATGTGGTCACATTAATCAGAGTCCTAAAACAATCAATTTTTTTTTGATAAATGCGAGTATCTAGGCGACCATTCTTATCAGGTGCTAATGTAATCAGCCTGAGCATATGGCGTGAACAATCTTGACGTGGCCGTATCCAATTGTACGGAGCACTACTAATTATGTATCCAGCTTAATTTGGTGTCATGACAGCATCAAAGAACTTGCAATACCAATGTCAGTGGTGTTCCGTACCACTGCTTGCTTTAACGGATTAATTTGGTACAATGACAGAATCTACGTGCACCTTCAATGATAAGTGAACACTGAACACTCAGCTTCCAAACATTATTACCAACAATCGGTTAGTTCCATAGGCAAGCACTCTTTTTTGTTAAATAAGGTCTCGATTTCAAAGTCTGGTATAAAGAGCAAATTAGGTAATGAGAATTAACTTTAATTTGGGGTCTGACAATATCTAAGTATGGATTAATCAACCTACTCAACTTTTATAGGCTAATAATCTTAGCCGGTCTTATAAAAAAAAATAGTATCCGGAGGCTTCACTTGATTTTATGAACTAATTTGACAATTTGAATACCATTTCAAAGACCTACAAGACTGCAATTGCTTAAATTAGACCTACAACTGCTTTATTTAGAAAATTTTGGCTAATATAATCTTAGCCTTAGACTTCACTTGCACAATTTTTGGAGGTCATTAGATTACATATTGAGGTCTATTTGCATTGCGCCACGTAACGACTATCAACCTTACAAAGTATGTAAACCATTTAGCGTAGGATGTATTAATTGATGTTCGTCACTTGCTTAATTGCCAAAAAGATTCAATATAGAATGGACTACATACTGGTTGTGACCACATTTTCATCTGGTTCCGTTGTCTAGGTGCTTTGCACCGTATCATGTATAATTGTATGCCCCATCAAATATTTGTGTTGATTAAGTATTGACCTACTTTAGACTACATACATTGGTGGCCACCTGTATATATTTTTTTTCCTTTCTAGAGTGCTTTTAGAGAATTAATGACAATTGATACTGACAAAGTTTTAAATTTGGTCGTGGAAATATTATGCTTTTTAATAATTGAGGTCTCATATACATGGGTCCATGTGACCGAAATTATAAGTAACATGAAAAAAAATGTTTTCTTTCTTGTATTCATTCATCAATATCCTGATTAATAAGTTAACAGTTCGTCAACGATTATCAATTTCTTTTTATACCTATTGGGTGCTACATATAGTAGGCATATGTAGATATTCAAAAAATCTATTTGGACACTAAGGTCCGGACTCAAAGGGAGGTTTTTGAGATTTTTATAAATATTAAAGGAGTGTTACAAGTTATAATTTTGAAGTCATTGATTGCTTGAGGATGACTTTGAAATAAAAAATTTTCAAAAAACTCCCTAAGGATCCGAACTCATGAGTCCAAGTAGCACTACTAGTAGATATTGACCCATATTGTTTATGTTTAAACCAACTGTTGCACTTTCATTAATGAAAACCAGTTCAGAATTCAATGCACTAGGAAAAAAAAAAAAAAAAAAAAAAAAAAAATTTGCGCCACTACAAGTAATCCATGTGTGCAACTCCTGTATCAAATATTTATATATATTTTTAATACCAAAAAAAATAAAAAACTTTTTTCTTCTGTTTCTTATATCTGCCAGGAAGGCTAGAAATAATCCAGAATCAGACCTGCAATGGATTTCATTTAGCTAGGGAACTCCCCCACTGGGCCACCGTTATTTGCCCTATTAATAAGAATTTGAATTCGAGCTATTTCTACTTGGCTCGAACACTTCATTGATATCAAACATTTAAAGCTCCAGTTAAGTGCACCCCACCATTTACTAAGTGCACATAAAAAAAAGGCAAACTTAAAAAAAAAGATAATCCTACTACAAAATTACTTTTATATCCCTCACTGTGATTAGTGCATCCCACTACACTTTCCTCTCATTTTATACACCCTATCATCATCCCTCTACATACTATCTTCTTGTGATTTGTAAGCATCATCGAGAGGTTTGGCCTCGGAGGTTCGAATCTCTTGTTAAAGTGTCGGTCATAGCCTAACGAACTTCTAGTTGGAGAGTCGGTCACAGCCTACCAAACCTTTAATTAGAGAGTCAGTCGGAACCCATCGAACCTTTAGGTTAACAGTTGTCAAATAAATCTCACCAAAGAAGTTCGGTTGGACAACACCGAGTCTAGATGATAAGTCTCGACCATATGTTGCCGAACCTAAAATAGATGTCTCGACTAAAATTTTGAAGTTGGGTGCTTCGATTCGAATAAAGGAGTATTTTGGTAAAAATGTGGGTGCACTTATATATTGAAATTGAAATTTGGAGTGCATCCCAAAATGGAGTGCACTTAACTAGGCTCAACATTTATGTTGCTACTAAGCAGGCATTTGCAAGGATTTTTTTTTTTTTTTTTCTTTTCTAATCAAGGTATCCCAACCTTTGGTTGAACCAATCATCTAAGAGCTAGTCAAACACCAAGCTCCCATAAGGCCATAACCTGTGAATAGTGGAATCAAGCCTAAGAGTCTAAAACCATCTAATCGTTTGCAAGGAACATGATTGACATACTTGTTACACAGTTGTTAGTGTGCCTTAATTTATGCATTCATATTTGTGCGTGCGCGTTAGAAGTGCCTCCAAAGCATGCAATCATATGTGGAGCAAATGTTATGTATATAAGGAGGACAATAAGGACAGTGTTAGAGTGACTGACTTTTGGCATCAAGAAATCAAGAAAGGGCACGAATCCCCTATTATGTCGTTGGATACACAATCACACACATCTCTAAGTGTTTCAGACGGCACACGAAGTGCTCTTTCTCCATGCCAAAAGTCAGTAATCCAAGCATTTTCCTAAAAAGAATTCTTTTTTTTTTAGGTTGCGTGGTAGAAAACCCCCAAATGGTAAATTTGTACGACATGCAATAACAATCGAAGAGATGATTCTGCAACTAACTGTTATCCGGAACAATAAATAATGATACTAATATATATGAATGAACAAGTTTTACAAATAATTAATAACAGAATCAATCAACATAATAAATTTCTAACCGGAGGCTTGCACAGAAGCAATGTCCTAAGACAGAAATTTCCTTGAATTCGGTGATTGAATTTTCTTCAAAGATCTGCCCCAAAGATACAACCGGATGCTCTTGCGAACCAAAAACCACCAAGTTCAAAAGTCTGTCAAACTGTGATTTTCCTTCTCTCTCAAAAACGAAATTCGAAAAAATATGTCTATTTCCAGTGTTTTAGTTCTACTTAAACAGAACTTAAGGCACTGGTTCAAACCAATGTGTCTGTTCAAAACAATATATTCAACAGTCACACTTGTTCTCAACAGTCGCACCTGTTCACAAAATAACTAAATTAACTACCAATAATTAATTTCGAAAATAAAAAATAAAATAAAAATAAAAATTTATTTGATTTTACACCTATTACCCAATGGGTGCCAATTTGGACTCTATCCATTGGGTTTCTCTAAAGCAAATCTTTAGAGTAGATGTTTGTATATAAAGAGTTTGTACTCTTTGAAGTGAGCAATGTGGGACTAAAGAGGTTTTCTATTCAAACTCACTTGATACATTTTTCAAGTTCTAACACTAACAACTACTGAAAAGAGATAACTTTGATTAAGAGATTACGCTTCTTTTTTATTGCATCATCCTTTTGATTTCTTTCGAGTTATGGGGTGAGTTAGAGCGTTCAACTAACTCCTGCAACATTCAAAACTTAAGCAAAGAAAAAGACCTAAAAACGATTAGTTTTACCAAAATTTGGTTTAAAAAAGTCATTTTTACCAGAAAGTAAAACCTAATCAGCTCGTTTTTACAAAAAAAAAAAAACTAAACTAAACTAAACAAAAAAAAAACAAAAAACAAAAAAAAACAAAAACAAAAACCTAATCAGTTCGGGTACTGGGAACCAGCCCTCAACATGTGTACAGTACCCTGCACTGGTGCACACTTTTGAGTGGCAAACAAAATTGTTGCAGTTTCCTTCAATGTACTAAATCAGTACATTTTGGTGACAGATTCACCGGCACATTCAGTTCTGGTTCCAATGACTACATTATGCATACAAATAAATGTATCAAAACGGCCAACTTGTTACCAATATTTTATGAGAGATGCCGGAAATCACATCGAATCGAGTCAAAGCACCTGCTCATGTGGCACACTTAAGTTCTACCCAAAAACAATTGGTTTTCAAGCGTTGACGTCAGCAACAAGTACTTTGATAGGGTGTGATTTCGAGTCAAATTAACATTTCTCATATTTTATTACTTAAGTACTCGGAGAGAGTGAGAGTACCAGAATGACTGTAGAGTCAACAGACCACGCCATTATTTATAGCTTCACAGAGCATCCAGTCCTTCGTTGCATTTCAAGTTCACACGTAGTAAGATTTTATAATGTCGGATTTTATGTTGCATTCCGACATTGAGACCACTTTGTTCATCTCTCATCTATGCTTCTTCCCTTCCATGCAACATTTACAGGCCACCAACATTTACGCACATTCAAAGTCGCAAATGTTGACCATTTTCATCTCTAATGAACTCACTGAGTTACAAACATGTCTAGTACATCAATGCCCTAGTAAAGATCTCATTGCTTCAGCAGAGGTGGTGAACTATGCCACAGAGCTCGGTTTGTGATAAGTAAAACCATACAAAGGTGAAGTATATTTACAGTGGTGGTAAACAGTACCAAGATCATGAATATAGTTAATGAGGTTGGAACCACCCTTTTGTTTTATTTTTCAAATATCCCAAACATGATTAGCCTGACTACCATATATATATCAATTGTATCACAATTTAGCTTTCGGTTGCACTTAATTAGGCCACATGCAGGATGCAGCACATTTTAAATGAAAATGAAGTGTATATTTCCAGAGGTGAGGAAGCTGGAATTAGCTAATTATGGAGCTTAGGTCATCAAACTAATATTGATTGCAACTATTAAGCACAAAATGAATGTTTCCATCTCTCCAACAGAGGCAACTTTAGTGATGTTGATAGACAAAGCCTTCAACAAAGTGAGTGTTTATTACATATTGACTAATTTTCATTGGACATTTACAGCGTAATTAAAAATTTCGGGTACCCCTGAATTTAGGTCACGAGTGACTTCTAGAGAGCACCACCTAGCAACTTTGAGCTAGTTCAAGGAGAGATCATTGTTGTATCAAAATGGCTGTTATGAGGAGCTAATGCATCTATGTATTATAACTATAATGAAATAAAGATGTAAGAATGTAATGAACTTCATATTTGAAGAAAAAAAAAATGTAAAACTTACCATGTCTGATACTTCCATATATAACTGGCTGAATTCCTTCCACAATGTATTGAATGACTAAAACAAATTTGTGAATCTGATGCAGATTGAACGGTTTATTGAACGGTTTCATGCATTTATCACCCTAATCTGTCTTGAATTCAGCTTCAGTTAATTAAGTTGTAGGACCCGAGCTAATGTCATCTACGCGTTTCATTGCACGCCTTGCGTTGTCACATGTACTTGCTATACTACTTACAATAAGGTACGTAAGTACGGGGGTTCTCATTTTTTTGAAGGTTTAATGTTTGTTTGGACAGTGACTTCAATGGGGTACAGGTCGGTGCAGCACTGATGAACCAGTATGGTGCGTAGATAGTTTAGATGGTTAATAGCACTTAAACGAAGAAAGAGAAGCAACTGCCTGAGCAAAGCCATGTGCTCCTTTTATGAGGACAGCCAGGCCATGTGATGCCCTGTGAGGCACGCAGTCAATAATGGTAAGGAAACAAAGGTTTTCCATGCTCTATAAATACTCACACACTGCACAATATTTCCAAACAAGGGAGTCCTCACAAGTCAAGCTTTCTTCTATTTTTCCAAGCTTTTGTTGTAATTCAGTCACTCACTAACAAAGACAGTAATGGCTATTCGTATGTCATCGATGGTTTCTCAAGTCAAACAGATTCGAAAACTAAGAAAACAGTTAATTGGAGCTGAAAATTCAGTGGACGTACCGAAAGGGCATCTTGCAATTTACGTTGGAGAGGTTGAAAAGAAGCGGTTCATCGTTCCAGTGTCGTTCTTGAACCACCCTTCGTTCCAGGATCTGTTGAGGCAGGCTGAAGAAGAGTTTGGGTTCTATCATCCAATGGGCGGCCTCACAATTCCATGCCAAGTATCTGCCTTCGTTGATCTAACTTCATGTTTGAATGTCCTGTAAAATGGAAGAGCAAACTGAGGGCAAGCTAGGAGAGTAACCATGAAAATATGGAGATACCCTTGATTTTTCCTCTTTCAATCACCATTTTTGAGAGTTCAATCAAGGTTGTCTCGTTATCAAATCTGACAGCTCCATTTTTGGACCCTGAAAACTCATGTAAATTTGTTTTAGTCTTTATGTACACGGTGGGAAGACAAAAAAACTCTCCCACATGAAACATCTAATAGAAATTCTACTTCTTGATATTTCGACAGTCTCTTCAAATTTTCAAGTCTCCTTTGCCATCTTCAGAATACTGTTTCATTTAATTATCCTCGAAAATTTTGTGCTTGCTAGACTTCTACCATTTAATAATCATCTCTGCAACCTTCACGAGTGTTAAATATAATGAACCAAATAATAAAAAAAATTGAGAAGAAAACAGTATTCCACCTTCTATGCGTAACATCAAGTCCAAACACCATCACGTGACGGCAAACTTCAGAGAAGCTTTAATACCTTTTCATCCATTCTGCAATGGCATTAACGCCAGTGGATGCTTCTTTATATTCATGAAAATTCATCACCAGATTGGTACAGCTGCCATTAAACCCTTGTAGCAATATAATACTTATACAGGTTATGAGCATTTTACCATGATCAGCGCATGGTCTTTATGACTAGGAATACCATGCTAACTAATGGTTCTTGACAGTATTACTTTTAGAAGCAGTTGAGTAGACTTTTTACAAACAATTAATCAGCAACACTAAGCTAAGTTCAATCAACTACTTCGCCTTATATTCAAAACTCTTTCATGCATGATATAGTTTTCACAGCATCAGACCGTCTTAGTTTTAGAATCAATGAAATTACTGATTCTGTATGCTTTTTCAGAGTAGTCTACAACTGAAGGAAAGAGCAGGTACAGACTTTGTTGATATGAAAATATTAACCAGATCTTCCCACGAAGAACTTGTTAGAACTTAGAACTTTAAGAAACTAATTGAAACAGGCAAATTATCCAACAGTTTGAGCACTAAGTATTTGGTAATGTATTATAGAAACACAAAAGGTACCTGCTGTCGATTTATTCTCATTACAAACAACAATACAAGCAACAAAGCTTTTTTATCAAAAAAAAAAAAAAACGATAAAGCCTCAATCCCAAATTAGTTGGGGAGATTTATTCACATTAATCATGCAAAAATCACTAGGACATGCTGTCGAATAATAAGACATGAAAAGCATTAATTTGTAACAGATAAGTTGTTTAATTGATGGCAGATAAGGTGATGAACTAGTGATGGAGGAGGACGAAAGCTGGCTAATATGACAGTCGACCCTCTTTGACACAGGCTAATTTAACCATATATATAATAAAAAAAGCAAGCAAAAAACATGAAACTTTCTGCATTAATACACAGCTCAAACATGTCATCTGCGGCTTCAAAAAAATATAAAATATAAATATAAATACAAAAAATTGTCATCTGCAACCATGAGTTACATCAATCAGTAATGTGTTGAAGAAAATAGCAACTTTTTTACATTGGGTTCAAGCAGTTCTCAAGTAGGATTGGTAGAAACGGAACGTTTAAACTATGACACACTGTTACCATTCCTACAGCTTTTTATCTAGTTAAGATGTCAGTAAAGCAAGAACATGTGACCAAATCAGAACCATACAGCTTCAAAAATCCAAACAATAGTGTAACTTCTCATTTTACACCACAGGCATTTGGCACCTATACAAGTATATCTTTGCATGTGAGGAAAACAATTTATGACTGAATTTCATTTATATAGATGCTACTAATTAAAGAAGTGAAAAAATTAAAATAGTGTTATACTCCATTCACTTAGGATTGAAGCAAAAATGACAAATTACTGACCTATGACAAGGAAGAACTCGGGTACAACATTTGAGAGCATACTTAAGCAAAAACCACGGAAATAACAAGCAGAGAGTTAGTTCTTCCAGATTTAACTTCATTTTACAAGGGAATTAGTAAAAAATAACTGATTTACTGAACAGTCAATTTCATAATGTCTCAGTTCAGTAAAAGTTAGGCAGCCAAATCCAATTCTTCATACTGATTGTAGCAAAAGCAGCCGCATGCCCGTCACTAAACAATCCTCAATGCGCGCAAGCAATCAACGTTTCAAAATTCAGATGAATATTTCGTGCTGCAAGACATGGCCAACTTCTTCATTCATTGTCTACATATTGTCCTTCGTAGCAACGCCATTATTACTGCATAACTTTTATATACTAGATCGACCAAGCAATTCAATAGTTTATTGTACGTATTTATAAGATTATAATGGAATACTCTCATCATGACCACACATATTGTCAGTGCAAGCACATCGGGCATTATGTCCTTTCCATGGTCCTTTATAAGTGAAACCGAGACCTCCACATTCCAGTGATCTGTCATCACCAAGAGCAATAACCATTGAATTTCTTGAACCAAAATCCCAACTTGGGTGGAAGAATTAGAACCTTTCGTTTAAGTATCAGAACACTTAGTTTCTCAAGTATGCTGTCGGATTGGAAGTTGTCCTCTCTAACATATTGGCCTGGGATATTTGAAGAACTGCTGGGACATGTATACTTGTGGGCTTTCAACTGGTTGGTACGATGTTTTCATGTATCACTTCATATCACATGCACCTGTTGTTCTCCTTTTCTGGTATGATGGTGGCCATCTGTTCTTAAAGATTGTCGTTATTGGACAGCGACTTCACCGCAGAAGTGGCACTTCGCTTCACCATGGATATAAGATAAGAGCAGTAAGCATAGATGGAGAAAGAGAAAGCAATGAGCTGAACCATGTGACCCTTTATTAGAGTAGGTCCCATAGCATACCTAATTGCCACCTATTTTGAGAGGCTTCCTATGTAAAGTCTCCAAAGGACTATATATTTATGAAGGAAACCAGTTATCCAACTCAAATACTCACAACAAGAAGCTGTTATTTCTTGCTCTAAAAGGCTTGGTAAGATTCCTTTCTTGGGGAGGGCTTTGGCTTGAGTCAATATATGGGTATCCGTCTACCTTCCATGGCTATTCAAGCAAAGCAGATCTTCAAACTACAGTCCCTTCTGGGAAGAAACTTGTCTGTTCCCAAAGGCCACCTAGCAGTTTATGTTGGAGAGACAGAAAAGAAGCGGTTTGTGGTGCCATTGTCCTTCCTAAACCATCCTGCATTCCAAGACTTGTTACATTTAGTAGAAGAAGAGTTTGGTTTCGATCATCCAATGGGCGGTCTAACAATCCCATGCCAAGAAGCTGCCTTCATCAATCTGACTTCTCGTCTGAGTGTCTGATAAAGAGAAGAAAAAACAGGACAAAAACATGAAGACAACCTAGGCTCTTACTCTAAAACGCACCACGTTTTTTAGAGTAAGAGAAGGGGTGACTAACCCTTTAATCCAGCCTCTTCGAATTTTTAGAAGAGAGTTGTTCTCAACCTTTTGTTCTTCGGCATTTTGTAAATGAGTGGGTAGAGTACAAATGAAACTCTAATCTGAGTTTTTACTTCAAGAAAAGTAATTTTCGATCCCCTTTTGCATTCTGGTTTGATAAATTAGGATCTCCATGAATTCTTGCACATCAGAGTTAATGTCTGAAACAAAGTAAATTAGCAAGGTTCAATCTCTACATGTTTAATTTTTATAAGCGAGTGACTAAAATAGAAAAGAGAACTCCAGTGGAAATTTTCCTTCAATAAATATCACCTTTCGTCCTCCTAATTTACCAAGTTCCAGATGTAGATGTATACTCAACCGCGAGTGTGACTACTAACTGTCAACAGGATAATTTCTGGACAATTATTTAGCAGTACATGTAACAAAGTTGCCTCAAAGCATCAAAGCCTGGTCTGCAACAGCACTTTCAAGTCTCAACATAACTTTGATGATTGAATTACTTGCCTCTCAAGAAAAAAGACATTAAATCTTCGTCTCACGAAGATGATTTCTATGGCCAAAAAGAAAAAAAAAAAAAACCACTTCACTCACAAGTTGGGGTTCGTAATTTAGAGTCAAATAGGTTTGAGGATGAAGATGGTATGGAGACAGTAAACGCACAGGAGAGAAATTGAGTTAAAACAGGGTTGCGATTTTGAAACATCAAA
The DNA here is from genome assembly GCA_039657345.1 of Stephania japonica. NCBI lineage: Eukaryota > Viridiplantae > Streptophyta > Magnoliopsida > Ranunculales > Menispermaceae > Stephania > Stephania japonica. The sequence continues at coordinate 5,273,214 of CM077559.1, read as the reverse complement.
TGGATCACCTAAACAATCTAGATAAGTTTTTGGAGAAAATAACTTGTAGCAATTAGAATGTATCTATACTATAGGCTGTGTAGCTTATCAAGTAGAATTTCCTGCCCCATAGTTCCTTCTCTATTTTTTCACAATTACGAAGTCGTAGAAAAAGGAAAAGCAATACAAGCATGATACTGAGCCAAATAACACAAGCAAGTTTTAGAAGAGGTCAAAACAACTTCTAATTGATTACGAGATAAATGTAGTTGACCCCAAAGATCACACATTTAATTGTTAACAACTTCTAATTGAATTGATCACAAGAAAAATAAATTGCCAACACAAGCTTTGCAACATTTGAAAGAAGAAATCAAGAGACCAAAAACTAATTGTGAAAAATATGTAGATTTCCAGCTTACAGGTGACCCATAATTTGCTTACCAGAAGATCTCTTCTTTCTTCAGTTCAGCAGTTGGCATCAACGGGGGCAGAGGAGTAATTTTGGTTCGATCATCCTAGGGCATCCTAAACCAGGGTTTCAAGGAACCGCGGAAATGACCTGAGGAGAAAAAAAAAAAAAAACGAGAAATTAGAATAATCGATCAAAATTCTTTCTAGATATTTACTAAGTTCATTACTTTTTTACTACTGTAAAAAAAAAAAAAAAAAAAAAAAAAAAAAAAAAAAAGAGTTGGATTGATGCTTCTAACCCGAAATCATACGACAATCTTTTTTTTTTTTTTTTTTTTTGAGGAAAGGAGACGGTGCTCCATCATTTTATTAATTTTCAAGTATAGGGTGTTACAGAGAGACCTACGAATTGGGTTATGTTTGCACCAAAACTTCCCAATTCTCACACAATTCGGGCCCAGTTTAAATTGATGATCATTGTGAAGCCAATTACCTGCAGAACGTTTGATGTCACTTCATACCTCCTCATGTCCTCGATCATTATGATGAAAAATTAGATTGTTTCGTTCCAACCATACGTGCCAGATGATCACCAAACACTCTTATCTCCACCAAGATTTGAAATTTTAATTTCGTGTTAAACTTCGCTCACTTAAAATATGGAAGTAATTTGAGAAAGTCAACTTCGACAACGAAAGTTTGACAAAAATTCGTCAATGCACAGAAGTTTATGGAATTTTATTTTAAATGCTACAAAACTCAAATTCATTCATAAAAATATTAGAAATATACTTAATTATACAATAATAATGCATAATGATCATAACACACTTGTTTTCTTTTTTACAAACAACATATGTACTTTATTACAAGCCTTTTTCAAGAACATTTTTAAGGAATAAAGGTACAACATACCACTCGAAGGACCAAACAAAAAATTAGTTTCCCTAACAATAGTATGGGCCGCTAAATTCGTTGATCTACGCATATCAGAAACATGAAAGGACCTCAACACACTTATTTTAAATAGTCATTTTTGCGATAAACACGCAATTCACAACATGTGCGACATTAATATTTGTTTTTATATTATTTTATATTATAAATTTTGACTTTTTTAATACTTAATGTAAAGAGAAGTTAATTTGTAGGTATTATTTTATTTTGTGTTGTTAGTGAAAAAGTTTAAGCATGGGTTTGACATAATCAAGTATTTTTAAACAAGTGAAAAACAAAGTCAGAATGAGTAACTAATTATTTTTAAGAGATGTATAATCAATTTGTCAAAAAAAAAAGAAAGCCCACACTAAAAACATACAATACAGAAAATAAAAACATACATTATCATGGATAAAAAAAAAAAAAAAAAAAAAAGCACTACAAAACTGAGTCGTTGATGGCATAGTTGATGTCCTTCACAGTTTTTTTTTTTTTTTTTTTTGAAGATATTAACATTAGCCCCCCTCTTTAAAAAAATGGATGCACACACACATTGAAGTTTGTATATATAGGGAAATGATTTTTTGACATCACCAACACTTAAAAATTTACAATCTTAGATCCAAAAAAATAAAATTAAATAACAATCTCAATGTATAATCAAAGAGTAGATAGAGTTGATGTACACATATGTGTACAAAAAGAGTCACTTGGTGGATGTGGATCCCAATTCCCAAATAAAAACCTCTCTCTCTCACAATGTGAACAAAAGAAAAAGTCCAAAGAAAAAACCCTCTCTCCAGTTGTCCCTCAAAAATTGCTCGACAATAGAATTTTGTACACTAAAATTAGTACAATAGATACACAAAACTTGGGAGAAAAATCAGTAAAACGAACCTTTGCATGAGAAACTACTCAACGGAACTGTATTCACAAGAATTAAGTTGAATAAGAAGTTACAACCCAGGAATGAATCCCAACAGCACTTCCAGACATCAACCTAAACAGACAAAACAGTCGGCTGATCAGCCTCTTCAGCTTGCAAGTTCTCGTAGTACTGGACTAGGACCTTCCATCCCTCGGCACATAAAAACATCAGGAGGATTCTCACCATTTCTTGCGTAAGTTCCCATCTGTCATCAAAATTTAACAAATGAATAAGACTAGAAAAGCTTTATAATAGAATGAAAGAATTAGACTACAGAAGCCTTTTAGTAGAGAGAAGAAATTACTGGCTTGGAGTCTCGCTATGTTCTAGAAACGCAATAGGAGAGATACTGCAACACACGAAGGAGGAGCTTTACGTAACATTTTCTAGACTTTAATTTTGCTAGACGTGAAACACACTCACCTTGCTTTACAACCTTCACAGTATCAAGGCAAATGCTAAAGCCAAGGAAAAGAAGAAAATAAAGGAGAAACAACAAAACAATGATCCTACCTTGGCACCAGAGATACAGAGGAAATCTTTCGATTGTGAAGGATCAAAGAAGGCCAAAAAAAAAAAAAAAAAAAAAAAAAAGAATGCCAACTTCTTTGCCACTCTGTCATATGCTGCAACCTATGAAGTACAAAAGGAGGCAAATTGCTTGGTGTTAGATAGCCGCTTGACCTTGTGTTGTTCAGCAGAGTTGCCCAACAAAACTAACATTAATGAAAGCAATATAAGCAAACACAAGACTTGATCTTGAGAAATAACAACTAACAATAGAAAGAGGAAATATGCGAGGGATAAGTTTTTTGGGCTCAAATTTTTTACTAGACTTATGGGTTAAGAATGTCGGACACATTCATGAATAGCAGGGTTCTGCAATTCCTTTTATCGGCCAACAACTTTCATTGTTCTTTTAAGAAAAAAAAAAAAAAAATCAACATCCACAAAAATGCAAAAAGTCACAAAAAATTAGTTTAGGTAATCTTAAACCTCCTCAACAGATTCGCCCGCCCTTCGCTCACATCATGAACCCACTCAAGGTCAATCTTCCCAATCCTCACTTTAGGCATCGGCTCCACCTCCGCTCGCCAACAGTGTCAAATAATAGGATCTCCTAACAGCTGCATTGATACAGAAGTAAAGCAAACCAAGGGTTGATCCAATATTAAAAATTAGAAGCAGATGGGTCCATCATAAGGGGCTCAAAAGTGTTTTTGCACAACGAAAACAATATCGAATTGACAGCTAAAAGATAGATTCATGTTGGATTATTATTATTTTTTTTTTGGAATAGATTCGTATTGGTTTAGGTGGAAAATAATCTAAAAGCCACAATTATCACCGTTGTCGAGAATTTCAAGATCCCTACCTACTAGAATCTACTCTCCATCAGCAGATCAACACATACTAATAATCAATCAGAGACAATGAAGGGAACTTTGATTTGGATGAGCAATTAAACTAGAGACCATGAAAATAGCTAAGATAATTCCACTTTCCAGCCAAGGACTCACAAGGGAACCTTGATTTGGATAAGCAATTAAATTAAGCAAAAGCACCAGCTTTAAAATTTTTGACCAATCTCCAGGCCACTCTATCCACCAGCTGATTTATATTAACACTTGTGAATCACAAACAACAATTTACGCAAAATTGCAAGCAAGTATATGTTATTCAGTTCTATTTGCCTCTTCTTAGTTTCCTGCTATTTCCCGTTATTTAAGTAAAACATTATGAAATTGCTCGACTATAGGATTTTGTACACTAAAATTAGTACAACAGATGCACATAACTAGTGGGAGAAAAGCCTCCAAGGGATGTGGTGTAGTGATAAAGAAAAGAGCCATTTAACTCTCGTTGAGGCAGAGGTCACGGGTTTGATTCTCAGCAACAACATTATATTTTCTTGGTTTCTCCCGGGTTATGGAGTTGGGGCGCACGACTAACTCCAGTGGGATTAGTCGAACCAAAGTAAGGAGGGACTGAAAAAGGTCTAGACACCCATAGTTATCAAAAAAAAATAATTAAAAAAAAAAAAAAACTAGTGGGAGAAAAATAAGCAAAACGAACCTTTGCATGAGAAACTACTCAAATTAATTGTATTCACAAAACTAAGGAAAGATCTCACTTGAATTAAGTTGGACAAGAAGTTACAACCCAGGAATGAATCCCAACAGCACTTCCAGAGGCTGCTCTCTCTAGATTACTCTTAACAGAACCACTGTTCTTCTGTAAGACCTTAAAATGCACTAATACCTTTAGGACTTCATTTATATGCTCTCACACATACAGTGTAACAGAATACAATAAAATATCCTCAAGAGAGCAGCAAAGCTGATGTAATCAACCAACTAACTTTTGTTCCTTGATTGTTGAGCTAGCAACAAACTCTGGCGGTTCTCATTTTCCCTTGACCCCCCTTGAATCTGCACTTTTCGTGAATAAACTTGATAGTGGGCTTGCCAAAAATCCTTTGTGACATAAATCCAAGCAAGACGCCGCCTAATTACAAAACATCTCTAACTAACAAGCTAACAACAATGACTAGCTTGATTCAGAATAGTTAAGCAATCTTTACTAAAGAATCCAATATGGCAACTAAATTGTGTGCCCCTTCCAAGTTATCTTTCCATATTGATGCTGAGCAGATCTTGAGGAAGAGATGCAGGATCAAGCTCCCAGCAATCATTTGGTAGGCCCGGGGCTTCAACACCAGAGGGTTTCTTTGCAGGAATTCGATGTGAGAACTCGCGCAAATCTTCTTTTTCAAAATATCTAATAGCATGATACCCAACTTCACGTCTTTTAAAAACTGTTTTGAACCGTTCAACCTTCTCCAGGTATGCTATGCTCAATCCGTGCATCTCACTATAACTTGTGAGACATAAAACTATGTCATAAGATCGTCCATAATCAGAGAATTGGTTCCCACAATCTTGAACCTGACCTTTTCCCTTGTATAGTGCCCAAATTGAACCTTTACTGGGAAATATCCAATAAATTTCTCTGGCCATTCTTTCACATACCACAGCATGAGAGAACACATTCACAGAATCAATGGAAATCTTCCTAGAAACTTTAAATCGGCCACACGAGGTATGCAAATTTTGTTTCTCCAAACATATTAATGCATTGATTCCATTATTCTGAATATCTAACCAACTCATTTTAACCTCAAAAGGATTCACAGATACAACTTCATCAATCAAGCCATATTGCCGGGGCATCCCATCGTCATCATCATAAAGAGCCCATACCTGACCTTTCTTAAAACTACGCTCCGTTCTATCTTCATCAAAATCATAGAAATCTGAATCCTCCACCACCATCACTTCCATATCACTGCGCAGTGGAATCATCTTTGTGCTCCTCTCTTTATCCTTCACTTGCTTATCTGGAACCTCCACAGCCCTAGTCCCTTTCTCCCTTCCTTCCACCTCCACCACCCTTTCATTCCCCGTCCGCTTCACTTCCCTATCTTTCACCTCCGCCCTGGCAGACTTTTCTGCTTTCTCCTTCACTTTCATCATTTGTTGACGCAACTTTCGCTTCACTTCCGATTGCATTTCCGCCAATGTCATTTCAGGTTTGGTCTTCAACCTTTTAGAATGCGACCCAGCACTTGTTCTCAATACCTCATATGAATAACTAAAATCACTCATCCGCTTCAACGTCACAATCCTTTTCGGTCTCTCCACATTCCCATTCTCCGACAAAACCCTAGACTCTTTCCCATCTCTATCTCCAACCCTATCCTCCCCCGATTCATCATTAACAGTAACTTCCACAGCCCTAAAACTCTTGTTACAACCAGGACACACCAGATTATGCCCAAGATATCGCCTTTCGAACTCATGTAACAAACGGCACCTCGAGCAGGCCGTCCAGAACGTCTCGGCCTGCTCATTTGCAGAAATCGCCTCCGATTGCAGCGCAATCCGAAGCTTAACATCATACTCCTTCCTCCTAATCTTATCATTAAGAACCCTAAACCCTTCGGCGACGTGCTTAAACGCGTCTTCGGAACCAATGCAGGAGTTCTTATCAGGATGCAAAATTAGGGCAAGTTTTTTGTACTGTTTTCTAATCAAATTGATGTGGGAAAAGGGCTCTACCTGAAGAATCTGGTACCAGTCCGGCGGACCGCCGCCGGCCGAGGACTTGGAGTACACGTAGAGGATGTTCAAGACGGTGGCCAACTCAGAGACGCCATCGAGAGTCGGGCTGAGACGATAGGCTCGCTTCGCGTATTTTAGGGCTGATTTCAGCTTCGATTGCTTGTAATTCTCTTCTGCTAGAGACTTGTACTGCAGAGCTCTCTTTTCGATCTCTTCTCCAAGCGTTTCTTCGTATTCTCCTTCTTCTTCTTCTACTATTACTGGTTTTTTCGCCATTTTCGAAGGAACGGAGTAGAAGAAAGGGAACGATGAACCCTAACGCGCGCAATGATTTGTTGACACGCTTGATGCGGAAGAGGGTTTCCCACCGTCGGATTGGATTCCTCGAGAGATTGAGTTTCCCGCAATCCAATCATCAAGACCGTTGACGGTTGGCACATTTTATTTTTATTTTATTTTATTTTATTGAGAAGTTTTTTTATTTTATTTTTTGTTTTCTTGAAAAACACATGGTTTTGATTCAAAAAAAAAAAGCACATGGTTTTTTGTTAGAGCGCCATACGGGGTATGAAAGTTGGTTTTAGTGATGGATTATTGAGTGATCCACTCCAGAGTCAAGGCTCCAGTCGGCAATAATGTAATATGTTTTATATCGTACTTCTTTTACAAAAATAGTCTTTTTAAGTATCACTCAGCATGTTATTAATGAATGAGAGTTTCTACTATCTTTAAAGGGAAATACTAATCATCGTCCAAATGCAGATAACTTGCCTCCCTTCTTCCTCTTGTGAGGAAATAGATAGAATAGTAAGGAATTTCCATATGGGGTTCATCAGCGGAAGAGAAGAAATTGCATCTTGTCAAATAAGAGACATTATGCTCAGCTAAACAAAATGGGGGTCTCGGATTGTGGAAGGTTCATAATCAAAACTTAGCATTCATATTGAAACTATGCTGAGAGTTTCAAAATGATGATGAGCGACTTTGGGTGCAAGTTATGAAGGGCAAGTATTGCAGAAGAGGGGAAGCTAGCTCGACTTTGGCAAGAAAGCACAGTGTGCCATCGCTTAGAGGAACTTAAAGAATAACCGGGACTTATTTGAGATAGAGGTCACTAAAGTCCCAGGGGATGGCTCTTCTATACTTTTCTGGAAGCACAACTGGGTGGAAAGAACAGGGGCACTGATTAATTGCGCTCTTCCTAGAGTGGGAGGGATCATTCAAGAAAACTCGATCTTTAGTTTTGTTTCAAGCTCTAGGTCCTGGGACCTTCTCAAGTTAAGGTCAGTTCTACCTCTGGAGATCTGTAAGATGATCGCAACTATTACAAAAATAAAATAAATGGAAGAGAGGAAGAAAAACCTCCATTTTTTCAATTATATTTGGTGCACAAGGGTATAGGGTTGGCCTCCTCCCATATTGACATTGGGTTGGAGTTGCTCTAACCGCACCAATTAATTTAGAGAAGGAAAATATTAGAACGACAACAATTATGTTACACTGCAAGGCACATTGACTCACATGAACAGTCATACGGTCTCAACCACATGTTATGCATTAAGATATGCGTATGTTTGCTCATCTCGAGACATATATGGATAGCTCCAGCGAGCTAATGTGACTTGTGGTGTGACTTTCTCCCCGTCATTCTAGCACTTCTCAAAACATGTCACATTGAACTGAAATATATTTATTAGTTGCAGGGAATTTTAGTATACGATTAATTAATCATGTCTGCCCCGTCCCGGAAATCAAATTTCCAATAAGAACGGGTACCCCAACCAAGTACAACGCAATTCTCTAAAAGATGAGGAAATGTATGGGTTAGAAACTAAAGAGGACCAATTTTTTTGTACAGCCCCTGCAGATTGATTGGTATTCAACTATAGAAAACAAGAAGAAGAAGAAGAAGAAGAAGAAGTAAGTAGTAGTCATGATGATGTAGATCTAACGCAATGGCTGTTGAGCAACCTTGAGAAGTGATGGTCAGTGGTCTTGAGCATTGCATCCAAAGGAATGAGATCCCTCCCAATCCCCCTCTCCAGCAGCACCTCATGCCTGGCCTTAATCCTCTTCTCCAAACTAAACCCAAAGTAGTGAGGGAAGTCCCTCACCTCCTCCAACCTCCCTCCCATCACCTCCACCAAGTACTCCAGCTTCGGCTTCAAATTCCCCTGAATGCTGAAGGTGAACAGCCCCGGGCACCTCCTCACCATCCCCACCGCCTCCTCCCGCGTGAACCCTGCCTCCACCAAACACTCCAGCTTCGGCATGAGCGTCCTCTCCACGCTCGACACCAGCAGCACCGCGTCCCGGCATGCCAGCGCCTCCAAGTCCCTTATCCCCAGCCTATGGAGGTACAGCAATGCAGGCTTCAGCTGGTCCCGGACGCTTGACACCAGTAGTCTTGGGCACTTGTTGATGACTTTTCTGAGCTTGTGATCCGGGACGTGGAGGTCGTGGGAGAGGAAGTCGAAGACGGGGATGAGGTCGTGGGGGATGCTGGCGGTGAGGAGGGAGGGGCACATGCCGAAGATGCGGGGGAGGTCGTCGTGGTGGAGGCGTTTGGAGTGGAGGAGGAAGGAGGTGATGCGGTTGATGGAGTGGAGGGTGGCGGTGCGGAGGGAGGGGTTCAGGGAGAGTGCCTTTGTGGAGTTCACGCCCATGATTTCCAGGCACAGGATTTTCTCTTTCAGTTCATCATCTGACGATGAGCTGTTGTTGTGAGGATTGATGGAGTGGAGTCGTTTGGTGGTGGGTGTTGGCTGATGCTTATTATTTGCAAATGCTTGGAATTGGATGCTATGACTTGGTGGTGATGGGGTGGTGGAGTTGAAGGAGAGGGAGTGAGGAGATAGTAGTGCTGCTGCTGCTGCTGCTGTTGTTGAGCTTGCAGCCATGGACTCACTGATTTGTTGAGGTGCTAAGGTGGAAGAGAGATGGTGTTTTTGGTTTTCCACTTGGCGGATGAGAGATGGTTCTAACATCTGGATTGTGATTGGCTCAAATTGGATTTCGGGAGATTCTGTTTGGTCCACTTGTCTTTTTGCAGATTTCACAAAATAACCCGAATAGGTAGAAAAACAGACTACTAATGATGTAGAGACTGAGAGGATCAAAGTAGTAGGAAAAGAAAAGAACAAATCTACAAATAAAATAAACACATGAACACCCAATCCACCGTGTCCAAGGGAAGCAAATAGTTCTTAAACTAAAACTGCTGCACATCAGACTCTTCAAATCATTTCAATACCAATTCAAGTAATATACACAAGTTGTTTTTGATCTTGTAAGTAAAAATTAAAGCATTTCCATCAGTCAGACATGATTGATACTCCAAACACTTCAAAAATTGTTTCTCTTCTACTGATCATATGGCAAAACTAGTAAGAAAACAAATCAAGATAAAAGCTAGCTAGTAGAAACTAAGGCCAAGAAACCATTATTGAAAAAGCACCACAGTAAGAATCAATGTGCTAGAGACCAAGGATTACAAATGTGAATGGTGATTTAAACTCACCACGTCTGCTCTGCTTACTCGAAACATGCTTCTTCTATTACACCTTTCTAAGAACTTAAACCTAGACAGACAAAACAGCCGGTTGACCAGCACCTTCAGCTTGAAAGCTCTCGTAATACTGGACTAGGACTTTCCATCCCCCAGGACACATAAAACCATCAGGGGGACTCTCGCCACTTCTTGCGTAAGTTCGCATCTGTCATCAAAATTTAACAAATGAATAAGACTAGAGAAGTTTTACAATTGAATTAAAGGATTGAAATGCAAAAGCCTTCCAGTGGAAAGTATCTAAAACCTAGGAGTCCGGTACGTTCTAGAAACATGATAGGAGAGAAATTACAACCCATAAAAGGTGGAGAAACAACAGCAAAGGGAAGAAGTGATCCTACCTTGGTACCAGAGATAAAGAGGAAATCTTTAGCTCGTGAAGGATCAAAAAAGGCCATCTTCTTTGCCACAGTGTCATATGCTGCAACCTATTAAGTACAAGAGGAGGCAACATGGTTAGTGTTAGATAGCCGCTTGACCTTGTCATGTTAACCAGAGGCTTGCCCAACAATGAATTACATAACTGACATTAATGATTCATAAAAGGATTCATATAAACGAATCACCAGACTCGATTTTTTAGCAGTAAAAACTAACTACAGAAAGAGAAAAAAATTGTGAGGGAAAAGTGTTTTGGGTTTAATGTTTAATGAGACTTATTAAGTTCACAGTGAGCAGCATGCCCATGGCAGGGCCATACAACTCCTTGTATCAGGCAACAACTTTCAATGTCTTGAGGAAAAAAAATCAATACAAGCAAAAATGCAAAGCTCATTAAATCAGTTAAGATATTCTTAAAGAAGGATCCCAGTGATCTAAATTTGGAGATGGAAACCATCTTTTGACTTTTGAGACCTTATGACACTTCAAGTACATTGACGGGTCACCAATGGAAGTTACACTCAGCACAAATTCTAAAATCATTCGTGGTAGACAACTCTATACAATTCTCACAAAAGACAGCATAATAAGCATCAATCTTATTTTTGTGCTTTAAGTATCACCAAGTACTTTTTTCCATTCTAAACTTTTCACCTTCCCGAGAGAAAAGAACACTTGCTAGTAATTCAACCTCAAATGCAAACTGAGCCTTAAACTAAAGAGTGAAATACATGCCTGAACGACTCGATTGGAAAAAGCTTTTAGCCAAATGTAATAGACCAGCTACCCGTCTTACAGACTAATTACTAGAAAATTGTATGATAAAACAAGTCTTTGTTGCACATTTAAGCACAGATAAAGGTATGCAAAAACCTTGTCCTTCGAAACAAGATCGTACAATGTTTATTCAAGGAAAATTAACCAATATTGTCAAAACTCAAGATGGCTAGGTATCTTCATAACTCAAACCATTCATGTGCCAGATGGTTTAAGACCAAATATTAGCACCATGACAATTGCTAACAGAGCTACAACAATATTTAGCACTGGTTTAAGTAATATTAATAGAACTTGTAGCAGTTATATACTAGTGGCATCTAAAATGATCAAACGTATTAAAACTATAAAATTTGGAATTAAATGGTGAAAGGCATACCCTAAATGGCAAAATGTTTAGCTTCTCCAGACCCGGGGCCATGCTTAACACCTTTTTCCCATGATCCGGATCATATAAGTCTCTCTTCTCGGTGGGATGCCCCATCCCAGCAGGATCCCGACCAACGATATAGAAATTCGCCCCCGCATTTATCCTTGCCTTGGCATGCCATTGTACTTCAGTTGGGCCGGCATAGTGCATAGGCGACGGAAATATGGCTACAATTGTAGTTTCAGGGTCTAGAACACCATCTTCTAATACCTAAAAAGAATTTCATAAACAAATAAAGTGAGATGAACAACAATTTCAAACGACGTTTATATGCTAAAAGTAGAAGAAAGTAATGGTAAAACCTTGCTATGTTGTTCCATACGAACATCTAATGGAACATCGTCGGCCTTTACAAAACCTCCGAGAGGATGAAGTAACAAAATTGGATTCTTGTAACCCAGTTCCAATAATCTTCTTCTTGTATCATTCATTAACAGTGCATGCCCATTATGCACCGGATTCCTTAACTGAAAAGCAAACACTGCATCTGCTTGACGCTTGTCGAACTCCTTCCTCAGTTGGCGTGGAGAAAGCCTGTAGTGATCAAGACCATCATTATATTTGATTGGCTCTAACACTTCCAGATCCCCACCAATGAGCCAATTTCCTGCTGGAGCAATTACCTCCTCTACATAAGGCAACCCTGGAGCCGTCGTTCCCCACGTCCTCGCAATTCTCTCTTCTTTGTTATGCTTATATATTTCAACACTGCACAAACAAACTGTTGGAATATAGAACCACATTGGAAATATAATAAGAGTTGGGTGTGGTATAAAGTGGTGTAGATTGAATTCTAGCACAAGCCAATTGGTTTTGTGCAAGATAGACTCCAACCCCATTTATATCCCCACATGTGTTTGCGTGTGTGACCCGACACACTCCGGGCCCATAGATTTTAATACAAAAAAATACTTTCCCTGTTGAATTTAATAGCAATATAGCTACTCAAAAGACCAACTATTGTGAATTTCAATCACAGTGCCACAAAACACACTAATTCAAGACAATTGAAATGCATACATATACATAATGTAAAGCATGGACTATACATAGTGTGTTAGTCTAAAGAAATTCGACGGTGCAGGGCCATACCTAAGCTAATTTGGGACACATTGATTAGGATATAGCTCAATGAAAGAGTTTGATCCATGTAGCCGACCCCAAGTAATTTCGAATTAAGTATACCCTAAACAGGAATGAAGACTGACCTTCGAAGAATGGCAACTAAATCCCCATTAGGCCCAACCAAGGCCACATCCGGAGAAGACCCAATTGCCTCTTTATCTTCATCATCAATAGCCAAAACAATCGGGAGCGACATATTCACAAAACTCCCATCATCCAGTCTAAACGAATTAAAATGCAAACTCTGCAAATACTGGTCCTCCCTCATAAACCCCCTCAACGGATTCGCCCATCCTTCACTCACCACATGAACCCACTCAAGATCAATCTTCCCAAGCCTCACTTTCGGCATCCCCTCCGCCTCCCCTCGCCGCGCAACTCGCTCCCTCTCGGGCACCACCAGATCAACCAGAGGCCCCCCATCTGGGTCAATCAGAGAACTCCTGATTACAGAACAACCTCCCCTGCCCTTAACAGCAGACATTGAACGGAAGGACACAAAACGGGTTAAAGGGTTGTTGTAATGGGAGGTCGTTTTGGTGTGAATTCTTGGGTTTGGAGACACTATTTGGGTGATTTGGAGATGGGGTCTGACGCTCATCAAAGCCATGTTGTTGTTGTTGTTGTTGTTGTTGTTGCTGCCGCGAAAGTTGGGGCAATTTGGGAGGAGAGGAGTGAAGGAAATATAGGATACGGAGTACTGAAAAGGTGGCCACACGTTTTGGGGTGTTTAAAGTTAGATGGCGCCATTACAGCGCTTTAATTCTTCTGGGTTCCCTTTGAAGTTGGCTTCTTTTTTTCTTTTTCTTTTTTCTACGGTGTGGACTGGTCCGTGTTTACGGCCATGTGCATGGGCAGGTCTACCACGGCTTAGTGATCGTCAATTTAGATGGGCCTCCGATGGCTGTGTGTGGTTGAGGAAAATCCGCAATGGTGAACAACGTTTGATCATGGATTTGTATCATATATGGGTGTTTTGTGAATATTTGTGACAAAGGAAATCGAAGAATCCTTAAATCTTTCGTAGAAAAAAAATTCAAATTTTGATCAAATTGATAATAATTAATTATTTCTTTTACAACCCTAATAAGGCTTTATATAGCCTTGCAAAACTCCTAAAACGTAATGTAAGTAAAAAGATAAAAATATTCAAACAACTTAAAAATTATGAAAATATTTTAAAATAAAACAATAAAATAAAAACTCTTGATGAAGCCCAAAACGATGAAATTTAGATTCGCAAAACCCAATCTTGAAGAGTGAAGCTCTAAAGACAGCTGTAGAGCACGAAATACCGTTTCCGAAAAGATATTATAATAGTCAATTGAACGTCCACATACATTTGACCCAACTTCTTGCGCCTCATTTTCTTCTTCAAGGTTGTTAAGAACGCATCTGCAACTGCCTCGACATCAATCGCACGGTCAAGATTTGAAAGAATGTTTATGTGTTATGTATGTGGTCGAGTTTTCCAAATTGAATTGGTGCCATGTGGAGCAATCCCTGGAGATGAAATGGAGACATCAAACACCGAGTCGTTTGTTTTGTCAAATGATCCTCATACCACTTTCATACATAGTTGGAGCAATTTTTGGATAAGAAGGAAACCACAATTTGCTCCAACCTCGAACTATAAACCACGTGCCTACACAGGTGACCTTGGTTATATTACATCGAATAGATGTCACATCATTTTTTTTTGTATCTATATGCAACAGCGATACATAATAATTGTGCAACAACCTTGCATGGTTTCTTGTAACACAATGTAGCAACTTGAAACACTTTTAGTACAACAACAACAACAATTATATGGATCAAACTCTTTTATTATATTTGATTTGTGTAATTGATGGTGAGCATTTTAAACCATTCGAAACACCTTGAGTAATGGCCTAAAATTTGTAAAAATATATATGAAAAACAAAGCTGACTACCCATATCAAACTCTTTCGTTTCGCTTGGTTCAACACCTTTGATGGTATAATTTCAAAAGTATTTTTTAATCAATGCATCAAAAGTTATCTTAAATCTATTCCTATACTGTCAAATTCTTTAACTTGAGCATTTGTGAGTATTTGGATGTATCTAAATTGCTGCAATAGTCCCTGTCTGATCATCGATCTACCAATACTAGTACAAAAAAAACACAACAAAAAGCCTTGTTCCAAATTACTAGGCCTAGTTAATCTCGTATTAAAAGTTTCTAATTTGTTGCTCTTCGATTGCTAATTGGCTCCATATAAAATATGAAAGCGGCTAAACGGACTTCACTTTTTGTTTAGAGGACCTATTACTCTTTGTTCATTTTTTTTACTATGCAATAGTTAAAGTAAAGAAAATGAGAGGATTGAGAGACGTTCAACCCGTTGAGGTGAGATAGAGGGTATTCTTTCAATTTTTTAAAAAAGTTGGGGTATTTAAAATGTAAAAAGTGAGGTATACAAAGAAGTAAAAAAATCGAGTCATCTAAGTAAGAAGTGGGGTTCGTCTAAAATATCTACGAAGGGACAAAATCGTAAATATCTGATGTTAGCGGCGCGCCTCCCTCGTTGACACAGGTTTTCAACATCGATCGAAAACATTAGGTTTTCCAAACACAAGTCTCTTCCGCAAGAACGCATCAGTGAGCGGTGGTCTCTGCAGCAGCGGAGGAGGAGATGGGCGTTCCGGCGTTCTACAGATGGCTCGCGGAGAAGTATCCGATGGTGGTGGTGGACGTCGTCGAGGAGGAACCCATCGTCATCGAGGGTGTCTCGATCCCTGTCGACACCTCCAAACCTAACCCTAACGGTCTGGAGTTCGACAATCTTTATCTCGACATGAACGGCATTATTCATCCTTGCTTTCATCCCGAAGACCGAGTGAGTGCCTTCTTTCGATCCCCTTCTTTTCTTTCTCTTTTCATCGATTCCAGTATCTGATTCCGTAGATTAGACAATCTGAACTGGGTTTGAGCTAGATTTGGTAGTTGTTGCAAATTTAGGGCAGAACTAGGGCAAAATCAGGGGAACTGAAAAATGAGTTATTATATTCGGGTGGGCGGCTCATGAGTCATGATGTTTTGGAGTTGCTTGGGGTCTCAGTAGGACGAAAAAGAGTGTCTATTGTAAGGAATGGTTCAAGATTGGGGCTTTTCAAGTTCCCTTACCTAACCCTATGTGTTGTCTTCGTATTTTACGCAATTCGAGTTGCTTGGGGTGTCAGTAAGATTGAAGACTAGTGTCCATTGTTAGAAATGGTTCAAGTTCGGGGCTTTTCAAGTCTCCTTATCTAACCCTATGTGTTGTCTTCGTGTTTTATGCAATTCGAGTGCTTGGGGTGGCAGTAGGACTAAAGATTAGTGTCCATTGTTAGAAATGGTTCAAGATTGGGGCTTTTCAACTTCCCTTACCTAACCTTGTTGTTCTCTTTGTATTTTACACAATTTGAGTTGTTTGGGGTGTCAGTAAGACTAAAGATTAGTGTCCCTTGTTAGAAATGGTTCAAGTTTGGGGCTTTTCAAGTTCCCTCACATTATGCTATTTGAGTTGCTTGGGGTGTCAGTAGGACTAGATAGGAGTGTCCATTGTAAGGGACCAAGATTCGGTTCAAGTTTGGGGCTTTTATAGTTCCCTTGCACTATGCATTTTCTTCGTATGTCACGCTATTCAAGTTGTTTGGGATGGCAGTAGGATTAAGGTGGAGTGTCCATTGTTAGGGTTAGTTCAAGTTTTTGGGATTTTGAAGTTCCCTTACTTTGGCAATTGTGGGTGCTCTCTCGAGTTTCACCGGTTGCCCTTTTGTGCTTTGCGAGAAACCCATTACTGCATTGACAGGAGTTTTTCTGATGTGATGTTTCCCTTACAAATTGAAGGTGTTTTAGGTCTTGGGTAGTTTTTGTTTGTTTGTTTGTTTTGGTTTTTTTTTTTTAATTTAATTTAATTTTTATTTTTCTATGTTCTTGATCCGTTCTCTTTTATATTCTTGCAATGGAATGATAAGCGTACTGGGCTACTGGCCCTAATAGAGGGAGTGGGAGGAAGCAAAGATTCTGGAGAAGGTTATCAAAATCAGAAAGTGGAGTGGAATCAAATTCATTACTTTTTGTTTGTTTTGCATTTGGGCCAGCTAGTTAGTGTGTTTGGTGACCTCGAGAGACCTCATTATCCCTCATTAGTTAGTGGCAATAAAACTTTTCTTGATGTGAAGATCAATTTTGTTTGTTTGTTTTGTTGGAGGGCCTTGCTTAGCGAATATTTTCTCTAGTCTTTACTGTATTTATTGTCAGCCCTTAAAAATGTTCCATGTAGTATCTAGTTGGTTTACACTGCGATTACTCTAAACTGTGCAGTTCATCGAGTTAATGTTCGACACACTATAAGCACAAAGTTTTATTTTTCTTTGCTGACCCTCTTATTCATCTCCAGCCCTCTCCTACAACTTTTGACGAGGTCTTTCAGTGCATGTTTGATTACATTGATAGACTTTTTGTAATGGTGCGACCCCGAAAGCTCTTATATATGGCTATTGGTAAGTTTAATAGGTATTATGTTGTTAAACTACGAGAAGTTTCTTGATACTATGTCTTTTGCGAGACTTAAACTTAGACGATGATTGCAGATGGTGTTGCTCCGAGGGCTAAAATGAATCAGCAGCGATCTAGGCGATTTAGAGCAGCTAAAGATGCAGCCGAGGCGGTGGGTTATTTTTAAACCTTTGAATTATTATAGTCATTTGCCTTTGTTGTTCTTTCCTTTCTAGCTAGTATCATCATATTGTGCAGGCAGCTGAGGAGGAAAAGCTGCGGGAGGAGTTCGAGAAGGAGGGTAGAAAGCTTCCTCCAAAGCATGAATCACAAACTTGTGATTCTAATGTGATCACTCCTGGTACAGAGTTCATGGCTGTTTTATCAATTGCTTTGCAGTACTACATTCATCTCAGGCTAAATCATGATCCTGGATGGAAATCGATTAAGGTCTTTCACTTTTCCTTTGCTAGGGTCTTTTTATTATATCTTTTAATTCAAATTTGTGTTATGCGATTTTTCTTTGATTTATTTTTCCAAGTGTGGATGGAATTCCTCGTGCATGATAACCAGTGAAGATTATTTCAGTGCTTGCTTACTGTATCACTCTTTTGAAGGTCATCTTATCTGATGCAAATGTCCCTGGTGAAGGGGAGCACAAAATTATGTCATATATTCGCCTCCAAAGGAATCTCCATGGTTTTGATCCTAATACACGCCATTGTCTGTATGGCTTGGTATGACTCTGCATATCTTCAGTATCTTGGGTTTTCTTCCCATTTCAAAAGATGCTATCTTGTGGGATTGTATTTATATGTTTCATTTTATCTCTCTTTTAACTGCATCTACCATCTACAGGATGCTGATCTTATTATGTTGGCTTTGGCTACACATGAAGTACATTTCTCAATCTTGAGAGAGGTTTGTATTCTTCTATTCTGTTCGAAAACTGTGTTTGCTTGGAAATTGAGATTTCAAAGTAATAGGAACTTAATACTGTATGCATATTTTTTTTTTTTGGTTGCTGTTGTTGTATTAAGTTCGCACTGGAATACTACCTAATTTTACTCTTGCTGGTGACTTGAAGGTTGTTTTCACGGCCCAACAAGACAAGTGTTTTCTATGTGGTCAAATGGGTCATTTGGCCGCAGATTGTGCAGGAAAACCTAAGAGAAAATCAGGAGAATTTGATGAAAAAGGTGATGGGAGTGTTGTGGCCAAAAAACCTTATCAGGTCGGTTCTAACTCTTTCCTAGCCTTTCATAGTACTTCGATCATCATTCTTTCTAAATTTTAAGTCTTGATATTTCAAATGTTCTTCTCTGACATGTACAATATTTGCAGTTTTTGAACATTTGGACACTTCGTGAATACTTGGAATATGAATTGAGAATTCCAAATCCTCCATTTCAGATTGATCTTGAGTGCATTGTTGATGACTTCATTTTCATGTGTTTCTTCGTTGGCAATGATTTTCTTCCACACATGCCCACATTGGAAATTCGTGAGGTTGGCTTGCTACTTTTTTTAATCTTTTCTTATTTGTGTTTGTTTGCATGTTTTCTGTAAATACTTGAGTTGTTACTTTAATTGTGTTTTCACTTTTTATATGCAAGCGTGTGGGTATGTTGTTTAAATTTTTGTTACTGAAATAAAAGTTACTTTCACTACATCTGTAATGCTTTACGTTGGCACAGTAAGTTAAGAAGTGGTAAAGAAAGCTTAATGTTCCTAATTCGTGTGCTTTTAGGGTGCAATTAACTTGCTGATTGCTGTATACAAAAAGGAGTTTGCATCAATGGGTGGCTATTTGACAGAATCAAGCAAGGTACGTGTAATTTGAAAAGAATGTTGGGATTTACCATTGGCAAGTAGAGCACGGTTTTACTTAATTTATTCATACAACTGTTATCATCTTTGTTTTGTAGCCAAATTTAAGCAGGATAGAACATTTCATTCAGGCAGTAGGATCATATGAAGATAAAATCTTTCAGAAGAGAGCTCGATTGCATCAGGTTTGCCACCAGTTTGGTCTTTCTGAAGCTTAAGCATGGAATCTGATGCTAATTTTAGGCTGCATTGAGTTTGCTGTGCAAAAGAATATTGCTTTCATGTTTTTTCAGTAATTATGAATGGGCTTTATTGAATTGAGTAATTGACAATAGTTAGGTCATGTTTGTTTTACGTACTGTTTATAGAATAGTACAAGAAGAAAAAGGTAAAACTTGCTTCATATTTTCGTCGCAGAACGTTTTGAAAGAAGACTTTCTAAACAAGTTATCAAGGAATCTTTTTTTTTAAAAAAATACAAAAGCATTTGCTGGATACTAAAAGCATTTCAAACACTTGGTTGATTACAAATGAATTTCTTATTTTCATAAAGCACGTACCTAAGTTGTAATACCTCTTAATAACATTGATTAACATCAAAAAATATGAAAATGAAAAATAAAAATAGATAAAAACGACTTAAAGCCCTAGAAGTGCCTTTTTTTGGCACAACACCTCTAATAGTAATTACTAATCATCGGAATTTGGATGCAAATATTTCTGTTTGCACATTGGCGCTGGTGAAATTTTTGTGCTGCGGTCAAGAACACTGAATATGAAGATTCTTTGACATGATTTGCTACTTGCAAGAAGATCTTGTGATTTGTTGAAACAAATTGCAAATTCATTTGAATTGTCACTTATCACAATGGAAAGTGATTTTTCCTCTATATAACAGGGGAACAAATTTAAAATTAGGGATAAATTTTGGTTTAACAACGTCTAGGCCTCTTGGATCCCCAGCTTATGTTATCTTCAAATGTTGATGGTTTGAATTCAATCGAGATGAGGTAGTTTGCTTGTATAAACTAGGTGCTATGTGGTTAAATGATGTGTATGTGGTATGCGTAACTAAGTTGTAAGCTGAGGTAAACATGTCTTTCTTTTTTTTTTTTTTTTTCTCCTGAAGAAGAAAAATAGGTAACCTTATGTGCTATGTGGTTTCAAACAGTATGCGCATGTGTATAGACACTTCAAAAATTTGGAAATTTATGAAGACTTAGCAAAGAATCAAAGATACATGAATGTGTACATTTATTTATGCAATAGGCGAGTTTTGGTGCCTTGAGGTTTCATGTTATCAAATGAAGCTGCATTTCTTGTGCTATTTTCGGCTTAAACTTGCAGTTATTATGTATTGATACATTTGAAGGACTGAACTTGCTAATATCATCTAGCACTAACCCCTAAGTTACCATATACGGATATACTAGGGGAACTGCTTACTTGAAAAGCAGTAAATCTTAACCTAAGGTGCCTACTAGATAACGATTAGGTGACAACTCTTGGACTTTTTGAATATTAATATCATCCAAAAATCTTTATTTCTGTCATTGATCCTTATTTCTTTATGTAGATCCATCCTCGTTCTTTATCCGATGAAAACGATGGCGTGCAAGACTGTAGGCTGTATTTTTGTAAAAAAACTCCCTTTTCATCCTAAGCTGATGCAGCATGCAAATAGTTAGAAATATAGGTCTCACAGCAGCGTTCACAGCAGCGTGCCTGCCCTCTATTTTAAGATGCTACACTGGCCTAATGATGTTGAAAGTTACATTTATTCTTTATTATATTCTGTTATTGTTGCATACTAATTGCCATTGCATAATGCCACAACAACAATCAAACCCCAAATTAGTTGGGGTTGGCTACAATTGGGGTTGGCTACATTAATTGAACTCTTCCACTCTACTTGATTTCATGCCCTTAATGGCTTGCTTTCAAAATCATTTAGTCCTTCCTAACAAATGCGTTCCAAGTTATTTTGTTCTACCCTTATACCATCAAACTTTTGTAGTTTCTACTGTGATGAGTTTTCCAACTGGCGCATTCGCAGGTCGCCTTAGGGTGTGTCCAAACCACTGCAACCTCCCTTCCCTAATTTTTGAGTCCATTGGTCTGCTACTTTTCTTTGGATCTCTGTATTTCTTATTCTGTTCTTGATGAGTTTTACAAATCCACCTAAGCATCCTCATTTATGTTACACTCATTTATATATATATATATATATGTTGTTTCTTTACCATCATAATGTCGTAAGTGTTCTCTTCAATGGAGGGGCGCTCGAGTTCGAGTCCTGGCGTCTACTGGGATCCCATTTCTTTGCTGGTTTCTCCTGTTAATGGGCTTGGTGCAACCGACTTAACCCCATGGGATTAGTCGTACCCAAAGGGTGTGGACACCCATGGTTATCAAAAATAAAAAAAAAAAAAAAAAAATGTTGCAAAAGTGTTGCAAAAAATTTAGGTCCCAATTGCTTCATATGCTTATGAGAATAAGGATTAGCCAATAAGAAGGTGATCCAAGTTCACTATAGAGAGATTCATACGCATAGAATGATAAAAATAGGAATCCTACATAAAATATAATATTGCTTATGCTGTAATGATGTGTTCTTAATTTTTTTTTTGTTCTGCTTGTAATTCATAGTACTCATCTGGCATGTTGCAGCGCCAAGCAGAGAGAATCAAGCGAGATAAAGCTCAGATTAGAAGAGGAGATGACATTGAGCCACAGTTCAACCCTGACACTCTAGTACCAGTTGCCCGCTATCATGGTTCTCGTCTTGCTTCTGCTCCTACACCTTCTCCCTATCAACAAAATGGTTCAGATTCTAGAAGAAGGGGCAATGAATTTGGTCGGGCAGCTCAGCGGCCCCCAAAGGTCGCACGATATTCTGCCGGGGCGAGTATTGGTGCTGCCATTGTTGAGGCAGAAAATCATGTTGAAAAGCTTGAAAAAGTACATTTCCCATCTTTGGTAGAAAAACTAGATGGCAATCAGTAGAAATAATTATTTTATAGCTTCTAATATGCAGTGATGTCATGGTGTTTTTTGTTTTTTTGAGTTACTGGATTGCCGATGCTTTGGTCTGATTTGAGTGGTTCCTTATTTGTTCAATTCAGGAGAACAAAGATGAATTGAAAGCAAAGCTCAAGGAGCTTTTGCGTGAGAAGTCTGACCTATTTAATAATGATAACATGGAGGAAGATAAGGTATGAATCTCACATTTCATGGTTCATATTTATTTTCTCATTAATTGTCTATTATTTTTATCTATCACTTTGTTGTTTTATTCATGGCGCTGAGGTTCTAAGAATTTTTAAGAGGCTTCTGCTACCATGCAATATATCCTCGAGTGATGGCTATTCATGACACTCATACCTACTGGTCCTTTTTTCAGGTTAAGTTGGGAGAGCATGGGTGGAAGGAAAGGTATTATGAAGAGAAGTTTTTTGCAAAAACGCTTGATGAGATTGAAAGGATAAGAAAAGATGTCGTGAGTTACATATCCTTCTTCTGGCTTTAATTTACGCTGCAGTATCCTGCTAGTCCCAAATTAATTGAGGTCGGCTACATGGATCAAACTCTTCCATTGTACTCGATTTACCCAAAACAAAAGAGAAAGAAAGAAAAAGAAAAGGAAACCCCCACCAAAAATAAATAAAAATCCCTGGATGTACTTGTTTATAGTTTGCCACTTAGGGACCAGTTATTTTGATTGCGGAGTACACTTGTTAGTGAATTGGTTAATGTTTATATATCATATTTTTTGAGGTGGTAACTGCATTGAATTTGGTCACCCTGCCCAAAGAACTGCTGAGAGAACTTTAAAGGTCTGATGCGATATCACCTTGCCAGTCACAAATCAACTTTTCTCTGATATCATATTATTTTTCAAGGTCTTATTTGGTTGGCTTCATTGCTCTTGTCCCTGCATATTTTACTAGACAATGGATACAAATGTTAAAAAAAGAAGGAATGAGGCAGTCTTTATATGTATGCATGTTAGCATAACCTGAGAATCTCTGTTTCAAGGGTTCATAGGATCTCTTCAATATCCATTCGTGTATTTTACCCCTTAAATTTTCTGTTGCTACACCATGGCACTGCAATGTCTTTCTTCTGTGTAGAAAATTATGATTGTTTTCTCCCACTAAAATTGACCCAAGTTAACAAATTGCATGGTTTTTTTTTAACAGGTCCAAAAGTATACTGAAGGCTTGTGTTGGGTAATGGAATATTATTATGAAGGAGTTTGCTCTTGGCAATGGTCAGTATGTCTACTATTTTGTCACCCATTTATGTTTATGGTGTCATCTGGAAGTGGATGTTTCCTGCATTTTCAACATGAAAGAAATACTTTAGCTTCATTCTCAACTTTCTTTTAGGGTTTTGTTGCAGCTTATATTTGTTAAACAGAAATCCTTATTTTACTTTCTGGATGCTCGAAATATTTATTTGGATTTCTGTTTAATTATCTTCTTGTTTACAGCTTAATCCGATGCGCGGTACTGTTAAATTGTTGTTTTATTCTCTATAGAATTTGTTTACAGTTGGTTTGGAACATTTAGACTTTGATCTTTCAAATGTCTGGATATTATTTATTGGTGTCAAAGCTTATGACTAAGTAGGACTTGAAATTGTGAAGTCATACTGCTATGCTGCTTTTTAATCTAAACTCGTTCTTTTCTGCAAAGAAGTAAATTATTGTGTATTGGTTGCTCCAGGTTTTACCCCTACCATTATGCCCCATTTGCTTCTGATCTCAAGGGTCTGGATCAGCTGGAAATAAGATTTGATTTAGGTGCTCCTTTTAAGCCATTTGATCAGTTGATGGGAGTGTTCCCTGCAGCAAGGTTGCGCTATTACTTCGTCTTCTGCTTCAGTTTGCTAACCTTGTGCTGTTCCTTTTTTTTTTTTAATCTTTTTTTGATAATTTGTTTTGCAGTTCCCATGCACTTCCTCAGTGCTATAGAATATTGATGAGTGATCCCAACTCACCTATAATTGATTTTTATCCAACCGGTATACTGTCTTTCACAACTATTCTTAATTTTTCATGCATTGTTATTTGGAAATGCAGTATTCAAATTATTAATTTTTGTTTTCAATAACCAGATTTTGAAGTGGACATGAATGGCAAGCGTTATTCTTGGCAGGTTAGTTTTGTTCTTCAAGTGAATGAGTTCTCTTTTATGTTATCTAAGAATTTTTTTTGATACTCTTTTTCTCATATAAGGTTCTTATTTTATTTGAAGGGGATTGCAAAATTACCTTTTATTGATGAACGTCGCCTTCTTGCTGAAATCAGAAAAGTGGAAGATACATTAACAGTATGTATTGATCTGAAGTAATGTTCTTGTGGTGAAGATGTTACTTTATTTGAATAGTTATAATCATCAGCCCGCACTTTTGTAGGATGAGGAAATGCGAAGAAACAGTGTGATGTTTGACATGCTTTTTGTCTCGGTATCTCACCCTCTCTCTCCATATATATTTTCTCTCAATGACCGTTGTAAACATCTAGTGGACAAGGAACGTGTTGAAGTTAAAGAAAAGCTTAATCCTCTTGCTAGGTTTGTGTAAGAAAATTGAGCTATGCGTACATCTTTTGCTGAACTTAGTGGCTAAGCCTTCAATTTCTTAACCAATATCGTGATGCCATTTTTTTTTTCTTACTTGAATTCCCGTTTTAGTTAAATTTAACATTTCTTTTATCGTCTACACTTTCCATAGAACTTGATTTATGAATTATGATTGATCATATATGCATTCTGAGTTCACAAACAATAGTGATCATGATAAATTTCTAGTACAGTTAAGGGAATTAGAACTTTCAAATTTGGACCATTTTGATACTTAGGACCAATCTTACTAAAGGAGATGTCTTACACATAATTTAAGTTGGATGGAAGCAACAATAATGATACGTGATCGAGGTATTCTTATTAAATTGAAAGGAAAATCGAAGACTACGATTTGGGTAGATAAGCTTTATTGGAGTAAATATTGGGTGATAAAAAAACACATACATAAAATGCGTGTAAGGATGAGGATGCTTAGTTCAATGTGTAGTAAAATCTATAGGGATAGAATAAGAAATATACAAATTCAAAGAAAAGTAGTGGTGCTAATAGAGGAAAAAAAAAGTGGTTGCGTCGGTTTGAACACATCCAAAAATGGCTAGCTAATGCCTCAGTTAGGAAACTCAATGCAGTAGAAATTCAAAGAACCTGAAGGTGTTAGGGTGGACGTATAATAACTTGAGATGTATTTATTTATAATTATAAAAGATTCAAAAGATTCTAATCACATTATGAATTGCATTAAATGGAGTTGAACGGAAATGTTGGGTCCATGTAGTGACCTCTACAAATGTGAGATTGGTGCTTTGTCCTATGACCGGCCTCGTTTTTCTCTAAAAAATAAATTTTAAGGCAATCTGCACCTGCTAACATTTGTGTCTCTACTTTACTCTATCGTTTTCGTTATGGTATCATCATTTACCTTGACTGGTGAATCTATGTTTTATTACCTTTTCCTAGTAGAGTGCAATGGAAGAATTTGATCCATGTAGCCGGCCCCAACTAATTTGGGAGTGACGCTTTTTGTTGTTGACTTCTTCTTGTTGTTGTTAAACTAATCTTTTATCATTGTAGCTGTGAGGAGAATATGGTATCATTTATAAAACAATTGCTTATATCATTTGTTTTTAAATACAGACATCTAAATATGTGGGCTGAATCATTAAGCATTTGAGGGCTTCGCTCAAGGCAAAAAAATAAGCATTTAAAGGGAATGGCATGCTAATTTAAAAATCTGTGGCATTCAACCTGATACCCTTACTCGATAAGTTAACATGTAGATAATAAGCTGATCTACAGATGCAACGCATAGTTCTCAAAAGCATTTATGAAATAATATTAGTTATAAGTTGAATTAGTTAGAAAAGATTAAAAGGATTATGAAAGCATATCACCAACTGCATTCAATTGAGTGGAGTGGAAGAGCTCAATTCATGTATCCAACAACTATTAAGTACTAATTTGGGATTGTGGCTTTGTTGTTGTATGTATGTAGCATAGTTCTATTTGAAAATATATATATATATATATATATTTGGATACATTGCTGATTTATTCTGATCTCTATGTAGTGGCGGGATGAATGGATATCTGTCCCTTTGCTATGGAGATCCTTGTCCACCTATATTCCGATCACCTGTTGAAGGACAGGAAGATATTGTGAATAATCAAGTCATGTAAGCCACGTTTGGAGATTAACATTTTCACTTTCTATTATAAACTTCACTTTGCATCTTGTCTCATATCTTTTCTTTCTCTTTTTTTTTTTTTAAATTGCTGGAACTATCAGATGTGCTATATATAGACTCCCAGATTCACATAAGCATGTCACAAGACCTCCTGCTGGGGTAATTATGCCGAAGAAGGTAAGTTTTTCGCCTGCTTTAATTTTTCTACATCTGATTATATGGGATATTGTGCTGGTGCTTTGTTTTATCCTTTCCTGACCTTTTTCTGGTGATCATAAGGTAATACTAGAATTAAAAAAACTTCCTTTCTTTTGTTCGTTCTTTGGCTGAGATTTGCTGATCGGCAAATTCGGATTCATAAACTAATTATTTTTATAGAAGTATTTGAGCCCAGAATTGATTTATTGAAAAATCTGTGTTTTGATGGAAGATAAATGATTTGAGGACCGTCAGTTACTTTAGCAATTATGCAGCTAGCATGAAAATGCTCTGAATGGACACAAAGATCCAATAAATAATGAGTGTTTTTTACTTTAACTTGAGGACTTCTACTTGCTGGAGCAATAGTGAAACAAGCATGAAAATGCACCAATTGGTCATAAGGTGCAATAAACTTGTGGAGTGTTTCATCAAGTTGCATTGAACTAGGTGGAGTGGAATGAAGGAAATAGCATTTCTCTATGGAGGTTCTTGGAATTGATTTGGAATTATTCCATGTCATTAGGGATATATACATCATAAGTGTTGAATTTGCAATCACTCGTAGTTATTGGTTATCTGAAGTTGTAAATTCAGTAACTTTGAAGTGCACACATGACTGCATAATTCTGGTATATTGAAGAGATGTGCTTTAGTTCTGCCAATCCCAATAATGATGTTACCGAAGCCTGATGGGTGAAGTGAATCTTTTTAGGGACCAGCAATTGTCAATGCTATAGTTTCTTCACACTTGATTTAGTGCAACTGGTGATGAACTTTCCAAATCATTTAAATTCCTCCTAATTAATGTGTCTCGAGTTAGCTTGTCCCTTAGTTAGCTTCGGTCTATCCCTAACTTTTCGAATTTCTTCAGTTTCTATTTTGTCGAGTTTTCTAGTGGGGGCATTTGTAGGCCGTCTTAGGAGGTTTACAAACCATTGCAATCGCCCTTCCTTAATCTTTGTGCCAATTGGTACTACTCCTATGTTTCTTTAAATTTATGTATTTTTTATTCTATCTTTATGAGTTTTACCTCCCATCCACCTAAGCATCCTCATTTCCGCCACGTTCATTTTATGCTACAATTCTTTTCCTAAAAAAAAATACTGAATACAGAAATGAAGATGGATAACATGAAAAATATGACACCTTGAAAAGGGTAAGTGGAGCTGGTTAGAGAAGTTTTCTCATCAAGCCATCTGGTTGGGAATTTATGATTTGATAAGCCCTCAGTAATTGTTGAAACATGCTTGGGAAGAATGAAAAAGGGCTGAAAGATGTCGTTGGGAACCTTGTAGTCAAGTAGTTGATTGCTTGGGGCCTAAAGATGGAAAAAATCATTAGTGTCTTTATGGAATCTTTTTCAAACTGATCTAGGCCTTTGGATTCATTCAAGAATTTTTATTTTTTTAAAAAAAAAGAAAAAATTTACGGGCCAAATGCAGGTAAAACAAACCTTAGTATATGAGACATTTTGAAATTATTGGTAGGCTCATGGAGGATGTGAATTTTAGATGTGTAGTATTAAAATGATTTTTGTCTTTTTTTTTTTTTTTTTTTTTTTTTGGTTTCTCATCTATGGTGCCTAATGCTTACTACCTCGACTAGTCCATACACTGACATTGTTGGGGCCCTTACGAGGAGTGGCCCTTTGAACCCTATTTGCTCCATCCATGAGACTCATAACTGAGACCTTGCTCAAAGGGAATTGAGTCTTTGCCACTGTGACCAACTTCTTGTTGGTAGTTGTGTTCTTTGTGGATGAACTTGCTGTGATTTGTAATATACTCTTATATATGTGCACACATGGAACTTGTAATGTAGTTTCTTTTTATAAACCCTAGGATACTATTGTTGGTCCCTTTTTGCAGATTGTCTCATTGGAAGATTTGAAGCCTCCGCCGGCTTTATGGCATGAAGATAACGGCCGAAAGCCATGGGATAATGGAAGGTACGATTTGCAGTGTCTGTTACACTATTTTCTTGTCTGCTACCCACATCCTATTCCTCACTTCATTGTTACTTCCCTCATGCATCGACTAGTCGAATAAAAAGAATGAAAAACTGATTAATTGAATTCTGTCTTTGCTCTGAAATCTTGGCTGTTCTTTTTAATTGCAGGCAAGCCCCCCCACCCTCAGGAAGCATTTCTGGTCGACAGTTAGGCAATGCCGCTCATCGACTTGTGATGAACAGCTTACAGTTGAAGAATGAGCCTGTTGGCCATGTTCATACAGATCCAAGTTATCCGACACAACCAGGTTTTGCCTCAAGTCCTTATGGTGGTCCATCGTATCAGAATGGCAGGCATTACAATTATGATAACCACAGATCAGGCCCCGTTCAAGCAGATTATCATCATAATGTTCGCAGTCACTCGAACCATGGAAACGGGCCTGTACCACCTCATCATTCAAGACCCTCTAATCATCGGCATGAAAGAGATGGTGGAGCGGCAGCATCCCGAAGGGATCATCATCAAATGCATTCTTACCCACCCGGTCCCGTGCAGAATGGTGGTCAACATTACCCCCCAAGATACGCTGTACCACCACAAGTGCCTCCCGTTATCGCAGGAGGTCAAGTTCACCCGCCCTTGGCCTTCCATAATGGGTATGGTCCCTATCCACCGTATGGAGCAGGCGCCCATGATCAGTGGGGAGGTAACTGGGGCCATGGAGGGAATCGAAGTGGTGGTAGAGGGCGAAATCGATACTCAGCTTTAGACAGAGGAGGGAGGAGTTCAGGGCCACCTCGACATGGTTATGGCCGCTAATTTTCTCTCTTCCCATACCAACTGACCTCAACAGGCATGGCTGATCCGATAGCCTTGTCGATGGGTATATTGTACCATAGCAGTTTTCGTATTAGTGTGTCTTATTATTATTTTTTTTATTTTTCTTTCAAATTTATTGTTTCAATCGTCTTCAGCAAATAATGTAGCTTCAGTGATTCCTTCAATCATTTTTATGTTGTGTTAGATATCATTTCATCGTCACTTGTGCTTCTGTCTACAGTCTACTTAAAGTCCATTTTAGTAAGATTTCGAGTTCAATTCTCTTGGATGATGGAGGTTTATATTCTTGTTGTACATGAAGCTTAAGTTGGTCGCGACTTCGGGTCACTTGGAGTGGTGAAGTTGTATTCAGTTACAACTCGCAACCCCAGAGAACTAATTCAAAGAGCTTTGAACCTGGACTGTATTACTTCTCCGACTGTGGTGCTCCTTCTTTGACCTGGCAGATGACGTGGCTTGAAAAGGCGGTGAAGGCCCACTAGGTCACTACGAGGAATTGTTGGTTGGATGAATAGAACCGCACGAGCCTATCAAAGGAAAAGGTTGTGAACCCTGCCCGTACACGGAACCGTTGAGGGTGACCAATCAGCCAGCCAGTGGCCCAACTTGTTAAAGACAGACATTAATTCGAAAGCAACCGAATTCCAGCTTAATATGTAGAATTACAAGTGGATTAGATCTAATCTAATTATGGTCAATTTGTAATTTAATCTAATTATTGCGGATTGAAAAATTACAATTCAGTTCAGTCCAAATAATTCATCAATTCAACTCAATCCAATTTACAAAATGCAGACCGAACTGGATCAAGTTTCACGGATTGACATTTTTTTATCTAAAGATTTATGAAATTAAACTTAGTCAAATGAATTACAAAAATTATACATATCATAAATGACAAATTTACAATGTAAATCTCACAAATTTATATATAACTTATTTCTCGTAAATTTGTCATCACGAGAACTTTCAAAATGTAAGTTCCTACATAAATAAAAATGTCATTCAAGAACTCTACCATATACCCAAATAGAAGCACAAAAAGGTACAAATTGTAACATACAACCCACAAAAAATATCTAAAGTGTAATAAAAGAGGTAAGAACAAGTAAAGTATTTGAGATACTTTATAGATTAAAGTTTATGCTTTTCGAGATACTATAGCATATGATGATATATGTATTTGTGTTGGTGTAATAAACGGATTAGATTGGATTGGATTGGATCCGCAGTTTTTAAATGTGAAATTCGTAATTCGATCAAGTCCAGCCGGATTAGTGGTTTTTCAGTCCAATCCGGTCCAATAGATAAAAAAACTAATCCAATTAGTAATAATTGGTCTGAATTAGATCGGATCCGCTGATTAGTACAATCCGTGTGCACCCTTATTAATATGTATACATTTTATTCAAGTTGACTCGCTCAAATTTGGAAAGCAACCAAATTCGACGCATTTGACTATAAGTCTTTACGTTTTTTTTTTTTCAAGGTTGTTTCAAAATAAGATCTTTAGTCAAACGAGAAGGAATCCATGTCATCCTATCACAACCTTTTTGGTTTGAAGGCAATTTTTTAAGCAAAAAATGTCTGGTCTCATAACGTGGTTTTCAACGTTATTACAAACGTTAAAGGAGTTTTACAAGTTATTTCAAAGCCATTTTTGCTTGAAGATAACTTTGAAATAAAAAAATTTTAAAAACCTCCTAGGAGTCAGACTCATAAGTCCAAGTAGCACTACTTTTTTTTTTTTTGATGACTATGGGTGTCCGCAGCCTATCTTCCACAACTAGTCCCACGAGGCCCTAGTGCAATCAACCGTGGCGTACCTCAATGGTGCAATTGGAATTGCTAGGGACAAGAATCGAACACCCGTCATTAAAGTAAGGAGTGTCAATATGGAGCTTGGTCCACCTCTACGTTGCCCTTACCATCCTAGCATCCAGTCAAGTTTAGCACTACTCTTTTTTAAGTTCATCTTATCTATGAAATTAATATTGTCTCCAAACTCCAAGGGTTTTACTCGTAAATATGTCTTTATATTGGTATGAATTTATATATTAGAAAAATTACATCACCATCTACTAACCAAATCCTAACTTAGAAGTTAATTGAAAATTAATACTCAGAACACTAATTAAGAAGTTTGAGAAACCATGTATATGATATTTATATTGGTGATTGGAGATGGTGGCATGAGTC
This sequence comes from Stephania japonica, assembly GCA_039657345.1. NCBI lineage: Eukaryota > Viridiplantae > Streptophyta > Magnoliopsida > Ranunculales > Menispermaceae > Stephania > Stephania japonica. The sequence continues at coordinate 5,241,742 of CM077559.1, read as the reverse complement.
ATGCATGAGATCATCGACGCGCTTTGACATTATCATCTTCCAGAACAAGTGATCCATGTCCAGCCTTAATAATTCAAGGCAAAATATATAGCTGGAAGCCCTTGGAAACTTAATTATTTTTTAGTTTTAATTTCCTTTCTTTAAAAAAAAACTCTCTTTTATGAATTGATCAATGGAACAAAGAAAGGTAATGAATATTCGTAGTGGGCGCCTTATAGAAACTCCTAAGGATCACACGTGTGTGTGGCATACAATTTAACATCATCAGCAGAAGAATCCATGTTTGCTCATACAAGAAGATTTGACCTAATAACAACAAACACTTCTCTTGGATTTCGAAGGTTGACCCACCATCATATCTGTGGCTTTGACTGTGTCAAACAAATCAACCAAACTTACTAGCTGTACAGCATTCTTCCATGTACCAACCTTTACGTGTGCATATCTAATACCATAATTTACATTTGGAATTTTATTTTATATATGTACAATCCTACTGTTTCAATTTTATAATTATATTTATAATTAATGAAAAATAATAATTTAACACACTTTAGGCACACTTTATTTTTTAATTATTTATAATATTTTATTAGATATGAAGCTTACGTCTTGGGAGATAAGAAAGAGTCATAAATGGTTAAAAAATAAAATATGTATTTTAAGTGTGTGCCCAAAGCATGATAAATTATCATCATAAGATTAAAGAACCAATCTATTTTTATTTTTTAAAATAAAAATTATGTCCGGTCTTGTATCAAGCAATTAATGACTAATGAATTTCTATTTTTCTTAAAAAAAATAGCCCCAAAGTTTTTCATCTAAAAGTTGCTCTTTTATCTTTTTTTTCAAAATATGTACTCTAGTACCTTTAAATTCACTTTCTTGGAGTTGCTAATTTAAACCCATGCACTTTGAGCATCTAAATTGAGCATATAACTGATGTGGCACTAAGGACCAGAGTTCCTACTCTTCCTTTTAGCTAGTCAGTTAGTCACTTAACCAAAAAGAGAATTATTATGAAATAACAATTTTAATTCACACCTCATATGCAAGCTTACATATTCCGTAGTGCAATACATGAAAGATAGAGAATAATATTGTGCATTTTCATTCAAAATCCTCCAAAAAATTGACCTTCTCTCTTACATTGGTCAGCCACCCAATCAATCGGTCAGTCGATTGGTTCAACTCACATTGTGTAGTTAATGACAGGAACAACAAAATAGATCCTCTTTCATGCCACATCAACTAGATGCCCAAAGTGAGTCAATGATACATTTTCCTTCTCAATGTCACTTGAAAAAACCTTTTATCTTCATTTTATTTTGAAAAATACATGACATATTTTTAACCAAGAGTACTCTACCAGCTACTCTTCAAATTCTCTTTTTAATTTTTTTTTTTTTTTTTTTTTTTTTTTTGCTGAAAACTCTTTTAAGTTTGCTTTCAACATCACTTGCATCTCTTTATATTTAGAAAGTCTTAAATAAAGGGCCTAAGTGCAGATTATCCCAAACTTTAGGGGGTAATTTGCAATTAATAAATTAATTAATATGCTGGGTATATACAAGAAACAAAAACAAGTGATATGATTTGATCGAATTTTCGCCACATCATTATTTCTTTTAAAAACTTTAGCTTAATAGTAAAGATAATAATTTAATCAGAGTGGCAAAAGAGTGACAAAGTAGAAGGAATTTAGAGTCTAGAGGTGAGGGTCGTGTGGGCAGCGGAGCCACAGCTTACAATGTTGGGACGGTAAGACACATAATGGACCCTAGTACTCGTAATCAAACAACCCCTTATTCAATAATTCATGCCCACTTCGCCTTAATTTCCTTCACCCTCTAAAATCATAGATTACTATATAATTAATTAGTATACTATAAGGGAATATTTTTCGACTAAAGAAATAATATTTTTCAATGAAAAAGAAGAGCTTTGATTCAGTTGCCCTATGCACACGTGTTTGGGTTGTTAGAGACATGAGAGTTCTCCGACAAATGTCATTTGTCTTACCCAAAAGTCAGAAGTTCTTCTCATCGTCACTTGCTTGTAAAATACTACTTCAATATCCTTATATATTTTCAAACTCTTTTCAGTTCTTTCTTATCTATACTTTGGTTCCAATAATTACTGTTGGGTTGTTAGCGCAAATTTTATGTTGTGCGTGAATTTTTCCCAATAATCACTAATCTCGCAGATATTAAATAAATGCAATGGAAAGAGTAAGATATACTCTTTCCTTCAAACAATATAAGTCTTTTTTAGTTAAAGTTTCATTTCAAAAAATATATTGTAGTTTTATGAATTCAAGAGAATATTTATACCTATTAAACTTATTTTACCCCTTATTTAATCAAGTATTTACACTAATTTTATGTAATTAAAACATTTTGTGTTTTTGAGTCAAGATAAAAATTTACGCATGGCATTAAAGCTATATTTAAAGCTACCTTAATTAAAAGGGTTAATTAGTGTGCTCCATCTAAAACGACTTATAATTTTGAATGGAGGGAGTAATAAATACTAATTATGAAAGAATTAACGGTTAATTAATTGGCACAACTAAACCATTTGAGTGGCTTAATGGATTGGTATGGGTTATGGGAGTAAGAAGTCATGAGTTCTAACTTTGGTGGTTGGAAAGTTTATTATTTCTTTCTTATAAAAAATAAATTAGTTGGCACAACTAAAAGTGACTTGTTGTCCCTTAATTTACAACCAACCTGAAAGCAGTTGTTGTCTAGTAACTTGAGTTTGAATCGTAATAATGAAAACACCAATATTGGGAGCTCATCTTACTTATACGTTGTACTACTTGGAGGGAACCTCGGAGTAGTTTGGATAATCCAGATACCGAATGGGTTGGAACCAAGAAAAAAAAAATCAAAGAGTTCTATATGGACAAGGGAATCTTAGTGCTCTTATATATATATGAAATCCATGCCTATCTATGAATTGATTCCTATCATAAAAAATGAATAATTAATTGATTATTTAATTTTTTTTTTTTCTTATAAGAAAAAAACTCATTTTGCCCCATGTGAAAATGGAACCCCTACTCTCTCATACTATTAACCTCAGACCAACCGTTTAGCAATCTAATTAATTGGTTTGATTCCTTAATTATTCAATTCAGTTTATTATGTACTATATCCTATTTAATTCAATATTAAGCCAGCTTTTGAAGTAAGTGATGACGCACGAACTCTCAGTTTTTGTTTTCTATAAATACTTCTTAGTGAACTTCCACTTTCAATCTAGAAATAAAGATTTTTATGTTTATAATTGACAAATATATATATATATATACAAAAAAAAGTTGACAATAGTCCCCCTTAACCAATAATGTTTAGGTCAACATTACAAAACTTGAACACACAATAACATTATAATCCAAATAGTAATACATAACGTTTGATCAAATAATATAAAATTTGACATTCAACTTAACAATGTGTTAAAAAGAATTAAAAACGCCTTTTTACCTAAAAAAATGATAAAAATATACGTACGCTTCAAAATAAAATTAATTATGTTTGACAACATAATCAATATGGATTGGACAATATATATTATTTACTTTAACTCTATTTTTGGGGTGCCCGACTAACTTTCGTAAGATTAGTCAAACTAAAGTAAGGAGTGATTGAAAAAAGTCGAGGCAATCAAATGCACCATCATAACCAGTTAGAAAAACATGCATTATATGGCTAATCATTTCTAATCATAATTAATCTGACTTTAAAGATGTACCATTTGTTGTTGTTTGAAGATGTGCCATCTTACCTTCCAAAATTGTTGGAAAATCAATAGACAACACAAACGAGGCTAGCTAATTATAAGTCCCAAGTGCCCTTACAATTAATTAGCAATTTAGCAGTTAACATCACCGAGCCCAACTATAAGTCCCTCTCAATGTAGAAAACAAAGACGTACGTGGGCCGATCGCCATTTAAAGCAAAAAATGTGACCCCCCGAACGACAATGGCTTCTAATCACATCACCAAAGTCACATGACATATATAGAACGACACCCCATTAGGTGATCAAAGTCACATGGACATGTAGCCACATGTAAACGGTCCTGCCACGTGGCCGTCGTCATCATCATCATCATCCGACGTGTCACGGTCATAAAGTTCGGCTGTGAAATAGTATATTCGTTGCTTTTAGGCCAAAGATATGTACCATGAATTGACTCCCTAACAATAAAAAAGAACATTAGAGCTTTAATGAGTAGGACTTGTTACTTAGCATTTTAAAGGGGTCATACAAATTTCAACATACTTTACATTGGCCGTCTCCAATCCCTACAATAAGCATCTCTCACATGAGAATCCAAAGGAATATTAATCCATTTTTATTGGGTAGGTTTAGCCTTCTTCAACCTTCCAATCTATGATACCATTTATAAAGCTAGATGCCCTTAAATTAAAGACACTATATATACTTTAATTTAAATTAGACTTTAGGGATCTTGCTTGCCCTTTTGTGAAAAGAGTTCAAAATATGTGATCTAAATTCAAAAAGATAAAAACCCACCATAAGAATCTTTACGTTTGGAGATATATAGGACAATACTTGTGTGTTCAAACTTCAAACTTTAGGGCCACATAGCGAGACCAATGAAAAGGAGATCGAGAGGCAATTGGAGAGGGAATTGAATAGTAATATTGATTTAATTTGGGAATTGAAACCATTGAAACCATTTTTAAAATGTGATTTTAATTTGGGAATTGAAACTTTAGGGCCATATAGAAAACGACTACTAATAGCATTGGTTGGTGTCAAAGTTGTTGAGCACTTAGTGATTTTAATCTTTCATGGTTAAATTATGTCATATATGTTGGCTTCTCTCTAGTCGTAGAGACGGTAGAGTCAAGGCAGAGACGGTAGAGTCAAGGCACTTAATGTAATTGTTCTCCTGAAATTAATTGAGATTGCGTAGAGAGGAAAAAAAACAATGTTCAAGCAACTATAATTATTTAAAAATTAAATAGAGACGTATTTGATAAATCATTTTTTTAATAAGAAAAAAATATTTGCTTTCCCAAATATTTGAATCCATGACCTTTTACTCAAAATATCATACCTTATCATTGAGCCACCTAATTGGTAGGTATATTCGATAAACCATTAAACCTCATTTAATTTAAGAAGAGATTTGTGTACGAAGTTAATTGGAATTCTCTAGAAAAAAAATAAAAATAAAAATAAAAATAAAAATAAAAAGGTGGAATTCTCTAGAATGATGCTACATCCAAGTAGCTAGCTCTAGCTAGCTAGCTTGCAATCTTATGAGAGTATTTTAAGATTGAAATTGATTAATCAAAAGCAACACATTAATCAGGATTTGAAGGAATAACAGCATGGTAACCTACCATGTTAATGGCGTGATAAGCGATGTAGGTAATCAAAGTAATGAACAAGGTAAATTCAAGAAGAAATTATTGGTAGAATACAAAAGAATTGGTCCATGGTTCATGTATGGTTGACGGTCTAAAGGTACTTTTTTTTTATGAAAAATTTGGTGAAATGTCGATCGCTCGGTACAACTACGAACATACTTATTCATGATCGTATACTGTATGTAAGTTATACCGCAGACAATTCTAACTCTAATTTAAAGGTCCCGTGATACATGTGTACATATGTATAGTTCTGATTGGTGGCGACTTGTGACTGGGACAAATTAATGAATCTCCTGTCCAATTGCATATGCATATTTTTTGTCTATGTTTACATTATTACTTTGTACTTTTTTTGGGCCAAAAGCAAATTAATAATGTACACATTATGTGATATTGTCACAAAAAATGTACCCTATATAGACTTGCCGCATGTAAGTTTATCACCGAAGAAAATGAGATTATAAAAAGGAAGAAGTAATGAGTTAGATTGACGAGTTATGGATTGAGAGTATAGTTTTTGAATCGAACTCGCTCCAATCAGTTGAAGGAATTACGAAAGACATCCCCGATTTTCTTGAAGCGAGAGAGATATTTTAAAATTGTAAAGTACTGATGAGAAGACATGACAAATGGAAGATCAGTCATGTTAATCGACAAAAGAATGAAGTTGTCTATTATATGATAAAAACATTGTGAAGTTATGTTGGAGTATTGCTTTAGAGTGAATTACCAGATTATGTTTAAGTTTTGTTATATTAATTTGATGTAATCTTAAATTTTTACTTCAATGAAATTATCTACCGTGGCCAGAGTAGGTCACACTTAATTTCTTAATACATATAAAGGAACATTCCGGTAGCTATACGGGTCGGTTAAGTCCACCTAAGCTCATTTAGCAGGCTATGAACAACTATGTTTATATAATATTGGCAGTAAATTTAGAATTGCTTTTCGTGCTTTTGTAATTGCGACAAAAAGTATCTCTTTAACGAGGAGGAAATGTTCAGTAAAAAAGAACTATTAATCCATTTAGCATTGCTGCATTGTATATGTCATCTATCACTTCCTGTGATGTAAACGCACATGACTTCCTATAAAACCCAATAAGAAGAGTCCAGTTCCAATTAATGGGTGAAAGAAAAAAGAATTTGATTTTAATTTCCGGCCCAAAAGTTGTTGCGTCCTCACCGTTGACAAAACCGGTCATCGATCCATCCCATCTGGACGGTGTTCGATCACCCAATCACTCTTCGAGTCTCGAGTCCACGAATTCCCACCACCCATATTAAAACCATCCGCGCCAACCACGTGTCTCTTAAACAAACCCTTTCAGTTGCCCTCTGGACCACCCGATACTTCTCACCTCATACCCCTTTCACAACCGCACACCCAATACGTGTTCACATTCCAACTCTTATTCAAGGGGATATTCCCGAGAAGTTGGAAATAAATCAACAATTAATCATCTCGAACGAGAAACATCGATGGACGGTCCTGATCGATATCTACGATGTGACGTGTCGCTCTCTTACTCCCAAGAGTTGGATAGGTAACGATACTCGCGGAGCATGGGATCGAAGACCTATGTAACATAACTTATCATGGCCCAATATATAACCTTATAATCTTAAAAATCATTGGGAGAGAAGGCGAGATTGGTGGATATGTTAGTTTGATCTGCGGTATGTTATCTGCAACGGCCTATTCCCGTCACTTCTTTACTAATCTATATAACGGACAAAAAATAAGTCTTGCATGCTTTATAAAAATACGGATTTAGATAAAAAATGGTCGGGTTCTCGTTTCAAAAATGGATCCGAGTCCAGACTCTATTTTCAGTTGTTATTAAGCGATGAGTAGGGACTGTTTTTGCCTGCACCTATTTTTTTGCTAGACCAATGTAACATAACATCATGCCTAATATACATCCTTAAAATATTAAAAATCATTGGGATAGAGAGGAGTGATTGATGGATATGTTAGTTTGGTGGTATGTTATCAGTAAATAGCCTGTCCGCGTCACTTTTTTACGAATTTATAAGTAGTACAGATATTGTCTCTAATGTAACATAACTACTTTCAACTCACATGCAAGTGTGGATTTTAACTTAAAAGAGTCTTCGATACTAATTTCGTTGGGAGGGAGATGGAGAGAGAGAGAGGGAGAGAGAGAGATTGATGGATGGATGGATTTGTTTGGAAATGTACACAAATCTCGTGATGGGTAGTGGTGAATTGATTTTTGTTTATCAAAAAAATGGGGGGCCTACAAACATGAGTGGTTGCACTTATAAATAGAGATTTCGTGTTGTGCTTGGTTTCTGCTTTTGAAGGAACTAACAAACCACACAATTATACACATACAACGCAACCATCACCCTAGCCATAAGGAGTATAATCAGTAGTAGTAGTTCACTTGGTGGTTGCTTCAATTGAATTACTGTAATGGAAAACCAGCAGAGTCGATCGAGGTTCAAGCGCGTGTGCGTGTTTTGTGGTAGCAGTCCAGGGAAGAAGCCCAGTTATCAACTAGCAGCCACAGAGCTGGGAAAAGAATTGGTTGGTTATATGCCCTATCATTGGCTTTTCTTAAGAGAGTGATGTTTGTTGATTAATATTAGCTATGTTTGAATTTTGTACTAATATTCACTATACATGCCAATCTGTCTTGGTTAATTGTTACATTATTTGTTCAAATAGTTTAGATGTATGGGTTTTTTCCTTGATTACTAATTGATTAATTTTGTATACTTGCAGGTAGAGAGGAACATAGACCTAGTCTATGGAGGAGGAAGTGTTGGATTGATGGGGCTTGTCTCCCAAGCTGTTTATGATGGTGGCCGTCACGTCTTAGGGTACCTAATTAAACAAGCTTAATTAATTCCCTCTCTCAGCGACTCAGCCTATCTTTCTTTTCTTAATTTCTTTGATTTCTTTGATTTTCTGATTATGATTACTAGCTAATTTGCATCTTATCTCATTTTGTAGAGTGATACCCAAGACCCTGATGCCCAGAGAGGTATGTCCTAATTCATTTCTCACCACTATCATTATTAGACTAATTAAAAATGTCACAATTGAAGTGATTAACTTAATTAGTAGGTTAATTAATTTCAGATTACTGGGGAGACAGTAGGAGAAGTTAGAGCAGTATCCGGAATGCACCAAAGGAAAGCAGAAATGGCTCGCCAAGCTGATGCTTTCATTGCACTGCCAGGTTAGTCAATACGTACAACATATGTTACATTTTATTTTTCTAGTTTGTCGCACATTTATTGATGGGTAAACTTATCTGAAAAACAAAATGTCTGGAAATTCAGGTGGGTACGGAACCCTAGAAGAGCTCCTCGAAGTGATCACCTGGGCCCAGTTGGGAATTCATGATAAACCCGTAAATTTAATCACACGTCTCTCATTGGCTCTCATAATTCAATATCAACGTAAAGAGTATAGAATATAATGAGATGGTCGTTTTTGTGTGTTGTTTTGGGCAGGTGGGCTTGTTGAATGTGGATGGCTACTACAACTCACTATTATCCTTCATAGACCAAGCCGTGGACGAGGGCTTCATCTCCCCCTCTGCCCGTCACATTATTGTCTCTGCCGAATCTGCCCATGAACTTATGTGCAAGCTAGAGGTACGTACATACAATTGACCACTGTGTTCCTCGAGATTTGTGTGTACAAGATGAGCTACTTTGACTTGAGAGGTGTCCTACAAAGTGGAGCCTGTGGGTGGGGTCGTGAACTTATGATGCAGTGCCCCTTTAAGGACGTCACCTTCAAATTACTGTGTGTAGGGGTGTGAAGATGGGGGTGGGACTCCAAGTTCCAAAAAAAAGGGTCGTTTTCAATTCTTTAAAAAAAAAAAAATCAATTCTAAGCCAATCAACTGTGACACATGCCTATCAACAACCACTATAATGGGTCCCTAACATAATTACATTACAGACTTCTAGTAATGTTACATTTATGTAATACAATACAAAATTCAAGCTCATCGATCACCAATTATTTACTTCTTTTTATTTTTATTTTTTTGGTTTTGAACTTTGATTTAATAATATAGGAGTATGTACCAAAGCACAATGGAGTTGCACCAAAGTTAAGCTGGGAAGTGTAGCAGCGGCATCAAGCAGTTAAGTATTAACACAGGGTCAAGTCATGAGAGTATATTGTATATCCAATGACCATTTTTCTACGTACCGTCTGATTGAAATCCCAATTGGATCAAGGACCGTAGGTTACATTTGCAAATACATCAAACACTGCTACCACACACATGATCAAGACAGTTAAATTACAAGAGACTACAGCTTCGTAGCTAGCTAAGTAAAGTGTTAATTAGTTTGCATTACTTATGTTGTTTTGCTGTAGGTTTTACTTTTACTTACAGCCTGACCTCTGTTTTAGTTCTTATTTTCATTTTCTCTCATGTACTCATAAGTCATGACCACTGTAACTGAAATTTATTTATTTTCATTTGCCAGACTTGAATTCATGGAACTGTAAGTTGAAAATTTAAATCAGCATGTATGTATGTATATATTTTTCTCAATTGCCATATCAATATTATTTTTTTTGTCGTGATCCCTTTTAAATGATTTTTTAATTAGAAACTAACTCCACTCAACCAAATAGCCAAAATTTCTACACAACTTTAACTTCATACAAAGGTGAGGACATACCAAATCGATAAATCTACTAGATTTGTTAATCTTTAGGGAGACATTATTTGGCAATTAACGAAATAAATGTATTTTTATCTAATACAACAACAACATAGCCTCAATCCCAAATTAATTGAAGATATTTTTATCTAATATTAATACTTAGGTTGTGTTTTTCAAAAAAAAAAAAAAAAATACTTAGTTTATGTTTGGTAACTCTACATCTTAAGATTTTAGAACTTATTTATTAAAACTTTTGATATAAGAGCTTATTAAATGAGAGCTTATATTTTACGTAGTGTTTGGTAACAATGATACAAGATTCCTTATTTAAAAATAGTGTGTTTGATAAGCATTTTGACAAATTCTTATTTCCCTTTTTTTTTTTTTTTTTTTTTGAAGAGTATTTCCTTCTTATTAAAGGGGCGATTATGTCATTCTTATAAAAGAAAAATAGGCAAAGAAGTAAGAATATTCAAGCACAAAATTCCCCTCTTGTTTGGTCTTTTATTTTGTCTTAGTCATTTCCTCAAACACAACATAGTAATGGCAATTGAAAGTGTTTGGAACGCGTCAACTTTGGAAGAAATGTAATGCATGCAATGTTTATTTGTTGGAGCTCGAGTCTCTAACTCACAAAATAAACGACAATTGGCATTGTAATGTGTTTACAGACATTGGGGAAAGATGGAGACATGCAAGTTGATAAATCAGTTCAAGATCGGTTACATAAAAAAACACATCAACAAGAAGAGCAAGATGATGATGTCGACAAGGCGCTGCAATTGGTGCAAGAAAGGGACTCCTTCATACAAGAATGGGAAGAAGAAGAAGATTGAAAAGAGGATTGATTGCTTTCCCGAATTGCGTTTCGGCGAGCAACAGCGTCTGCCATTTCTCGCCTCTCGCCAGCGATGGCACAATCTTAACAAATTTGAATGGAGAGATGAGTCCAAAATTTGTACAAGTTTATGATTAATGAATGTTTGTAGAAGACATGGCTTTCCGTGAAGGAGATGCTGCAAGAAGAAGATGAGAGCAGCAAAGATGGAAGATATTGGCAATTTGGAAAATTTAAAATTTATCACCGGCTCTTAATCTCTACGCGCTTATTAAAAAAATTAAGAAACAAGACTTAAATCTAATAAGAGGTTAAAATAAAGCTACGAAACACAACCTTAATCACTAAATTGCGGATGCCGACTAGTTTGGGTATGGGGGACTACTGGAGTAGGGAGTATAGGGCTAGGCATTAAGGTTGAACCAGAAAAGGTGAATCTAAGACGACAAATGCAAGGTAAGTGAGTCTGGGAAATAATTGTGTTCAAGGACAGATGTCCATTGTCGTACCAAATCAGTCTCCAAATGAAACCCCACGTGCAGGAAACGATGTTGAAATTAGAAGAAAAGAGAGTGTACGTAGGACAGGTCCATGTGGTCCTCTTCTACATTTATTAGGAGCTGTTGAGATAAGAAAGAATGGATTTGCAGAGACGAGTCCACGAATGGTGCATGTCTTAGCGTAGCATCTCCCAATAGTGTTTGTACACATACAAAAAGGAACGCGAGACGTCATTAAAACACCAGAAAAATGAAGACTCCAACTTTAGTGTCACTCAACCACTTCCCATTTTAAGATAAACACGAAGAAACTTATGCTGATGAGTGATGAATGTCCTACTTGTGATAGAAACATGTGATTCATGAACTTTTCTCGTTATAGACTTTCAGTTCATTCACCTATGAAAGAATATAATATATATATATATATATATTGCAGAAAAAATACGTTGAAAGTGCATGAATTTCAACTGAAGTTTTTTTGTGTCTAGACCCGTCGGTGTCCTGACTTAACTATAGTTTTTGCATAAGAATTTGCTTAATTAATTACTGCATTTAACCCTGCCGGTGATTTTTTTTTTTTTTCTTTCAATCAAAAGTTTTCACCAGTATAAATTAGTACACCTGTTGAATCCCAATCATTCTGAATCAGTGTGACCCCTACCATGACAAAGCATGCACTACTGACAATCAATCCTGCCTTCCTCGTTTATACTCTTGTCATCTCGCCTATTGTTGTTTCTCTCCTTCCCTCACTTCTCTTCAAATTATTAAGACAATGAGCTCAGCTGAATCACTCATTCTCCGCGAATTGAGTGAACATGGACCCATATTTATGTTAAAGGAAAATGATAAAATGACCCACGTTGGGCACACACTTAAAACGCACAATGTCTTTTAGTTCATTTATGATATTTTGTTAGATGTAAGCCCACACCTTGGGAGACAAGAAATAACCATAAATGGGCTAAAAGACAAAGCGTGCGCTCTAAGTGTGCGCTCAAAGTGTGTTAGATTATCATTTTCCTATGTTAAAAGAGCATGTCCCCTCAAGAACCAAAGAGCCACCATTTTGGTGAATACCAACACCTATAAAGACATTCCTCTAATCCTAAAACTCAATGCATATTAGTATCCAAACTCAAAATCTCGATGACTTGTTTGATTTTTCAATGTTCCCACGACACTGCACATAATCTTCAATAATGGATTAAGATGTTTAAGAGACTGTTCAAAGTAGGCAAAGGGTGTCTCCCCGATTTTCCATTAACCAGAAAATCTAGCAGGCCACGTTCCAATTCAACAACAAATTAGAATAAGCGCTGATGGACAGAGCTTTACAAAGGTTTGAATGAAATGTTGAGCTTTTTGAGCATTAAGGTTCAATTAAGAGACAATCAGTACACTGTATTACTCAACATTCTTCCACCATGTCAAACTGCAGATCCGTCAGAGGCCGGTTCACAAATCAAACAGGTTATTAACATTAGAGGCCAGTGTTAAGTGCCATTACCTTGCATTGTTCGTTCATGGCAACTAGTTGGGCTTCCTTCTTGTCAAGAATAGAACTAAGTCTGACATTCTCTGCCATCAATTTCTGAACTTCCGTCTCTCTCTTCATCTTTTCCCCCTCCAATTGAGTCGTAGTAGCCACTAACCTGCTCAGAAAAAAAAGGCCCAAACAGATATAAGTGATCAATTAACATAAAGGTTAGAATAAGGTCTATGAGTTTAGTGAAAATGAATATGCTCTATGAACCAAAACAGACATGGAAAAAAAAATGAATACCCTGCAACCATGCTTCAAATTATTCACAACAACACATTATTCTGCAGAGACGCTTAAGATCAACAACAACAAGAAAGCATCATCCCAAATTGTGAGCATCAAACAAGTAAAAGAAATTCTTTTTGGCAGTTAGTAATCTCAATGATTTTTAAAAATAGTAGCATCGACTAGAATTTTGTCAGAAATTCAGTATGAATGAAGACTCAAATTCATCCGCGTAATAAGGGGACAAAGTTTTATCAAGTCTGAAAGGTTTCAAACAAGAAATGAGGGTAGCAATAAAGCTCAAGTTTGTTTCTCGCGCCTACAGAACAAGTGATGCTCCCAAAAGGTTTGAAGAAAAAGGATAGGAAAAGAATTTACTGCCAACAGTATTTCCTACTATCAAAATTCTTCATATAATTAGACTTAAAAATAGCACGGGCTGGCTGCTAAAGAGACTTGAAGAAAGAAGCATTTACTTCCCAACCACCATAGTTAAGAACACATGACAGCCATGATCAGTCATGATCAGTTGACATACAACTGCATTGACCTTGTGCAAATCATTAACAAACTCAACCCTAGGTTCCTGTAACCATAAGTGAACCACAGAATCAACCTAGCTTTATGTTATAAACTAAATTCATAAAGCATAACGTGTTATACATTAATTTCATCAACTCATAACCACCATTAAACAAAAGTAGTACAAGGAGTAAAAGCAAGGAACTGTGCTGGAAATTATACTTCATTCTGAATATTTTCTTTTCGTTTGATGTGCCAGACATGGGAATGCTGAGCAATGAATGGAGAAAAAAATATTGAAAATAATGACATGAAAATAGAATGACCATATCTACCAAATAAATAAATAAAATAGAATGGCCCCGTTTATTAAATGGGAAATTGCTTCTTTTTCCACATAAATGTTTTCTAGGAAACAACAACTGCAAAGCACTGCACATGCAGATGTTGTGAAAGTGCTTATTATTTTTCCTGGTAATTGGGTGCTTTTGAAGACTTGAAACAAGTAGGCAGGTCATAATTCAGGAGTGCTGTAGATCACCAGCATTATAAAATTGTTACTAGTGATTCGAGATTAAATGCAAGTGTCGGTCTGATTTCTGGTTAGCCAAAAGTAGTAGTTCAAAAGAAATGACAGAAAAGAATGATTTAGCACCAACCAACAGCTTAAATTTCACGTGCTTAACACAGTTTGAGACACCCGTGACCACAGAGAACAAATCGAACATTAAATAATTTTGTATCAACTTGCTTATGGAATAAATAAAGAATCAGGATTCCAAGCACAAGATAAATTTTCCACCGCAGATGCATACCTTGGATTAGGAAAAAGAAACAAATACATAGAAAAGGAAAATACTAGGAATCTAGGATTACCCAAAATGGACACCCAGAATGGACACAAACCCGAGTGTTAGTGTCTATTCATTTCCACATCGATGTTTGTGCGCACACAAATCAATGTGTATTGAATGGACACCAACAACCAAGTGTTTATTTCGGGTCACCCTAGCATCTTCCCATAGAAAAAGCATATTCTGAGTTACCAGATGAACTAAAATAGTGATGCATAAGAATGGCAAGTAATAACCACAAGCAAAGCCTCTACCAACTGCAATTAGTGTCCCTATTAAAGTTAACACAGAGAAAAACAAGAACATCTAGAAGCGCACCTTTCAAATAGCATTTCGCTAGTTTGATGCTTCTCTGATGAAAGCAATGTTTCTCTTACGCTGATGAGGTTACTGACATAGGATCTTAGGGACTCGAAATCCCTCTTCACACGTGAAAGCTCCTGCTGATTTTCAGAAGCTCTTTGCCTTTGTCTAGCTGTTTCTATCACCATGTCCTCTACCTTCTGCTGCATCTCATTCAGCAGACAGTTTGTACCAAGAGCAAATCTTTCCATTTCCTCCACCTTCGCTGACATGCTCTCAATTTGGAGAGCCTTATTTTTTATTTCTTCCTGAACAATATTTACTTTTTCTTTCTCAATGGAAGTTTCAGTCTCTGCCATTATTACCCTCTTCACAAGGACTTCCACAAGATCAGTGACAATTTGAAGAGATCTAAGTAAGTCGTTCATGCAGGTCCTATCATGTGCATCATGGGAAATTTGTTTATTGCAAATTCTCTTCCATTTTTCCTCATCTCCACTATCGGACAAAAACAGATTTACATCCTTTGTCCAATTAGACAATAGCAAACCATCTTTGTCAACTAGCCCCACCCCTTCTTGATGTCTAATTCCATACAATGTTTGGGCTAATTGTGGAAGCATTGTGATCCCAGCCTTAGATTTCATGTATGTTAACAATGTTGTAGTATCTTTGAGCCTTCGCCAAAGTACATCAAATTCCCTCTTTGCAGTATCCTCAGAGCCTTGAACTAAAGTCTTCACCTCCACAAGTTTTTCTTGCAACTGATCCACCTGAGATTGCCCTTCTTCCATCTTCTGCTTCCAAGTGATGCTTGCTTCGCTCGACTCTGGTGTCAGGGATAACAAGGAGTTATCTTGCTCCATTCCCTCTGCCATCACTTTTTTCCCAATAACATGAGAGAAAAAAAGAATGAGACTCTTATAATTTGAACTAGGGAATCTTTCATGCATAACTGTGCCATGTGCTTTATCAAACCAAACAAGAAGCTATTCCACTGTTTGTGAATGAAAATGAAACTAATGTTTTCTTCAGTTTAGTTGGCAACTGATTTATTATTTGTTCGCATGGAACTGGATAAAAAATGTAAAACTATTTTAACATTCTGAAGTTCAATTCAGGATCATCCCTGTAAATCACAAGTCACTCTAACCATGAAAGATGAATTTGGCAAAAAAATTCTTTAAGCTCCTGTACAAATGCGATTTTTTCTAACATATAATGAGACATTAAAGACGGTAACTAAATTCTTTTATCAAAACAGTGGGAGAAAAAGAAAATGAAAAACATTATAATATGCAACCGACCAATTGCTCGAAAAGAGCCGATATCAGAGGTTACGTTCTTTCTTCAGAAATTAGATGACCCATACATAACTGTTTAATAGGGAAAACTTATGTATGACTAAGTTTAGATTAAAAAATGAGCCTAAACCGGAGCTTATAAAGCACACGGGCGGGAAATTAAATTTAAGTTGTTATTTCCATGGTCATGGAAAATTGAAACAAGAAAATGTGAGCCCAAGTAGCTAAAATTCAAGATTAATTTGAACTTGGTCTAAAAGCTGCAAACCATAGTCACATTCTTCAATTTGTAAAGATAAACTGAAACAAACAAACAAACAAACAGGTATAACTCTAACTCAAGCATTCCCAAACGAAGACAAAGACAATTCCAAGTAACATATACATAGAGTTGTTCCATCGGTTTTTCAATCATACAACGTCGGCATTCCTTCGGATAACAACCTCACTATGCATTTCACTGGATATCTCATTGTTACCAGAGTGATCATCACAATTTACAATCAGAGGTTCAGAGTGGAGAAAAGTTATCTAATTTCTAACCGATAATCACAACAGCCATAACAACCAGAGTTGATAAGATGAAACGACGTGATTTTTACAATGTTGTTGGATTTTCAAGTCCCAATTAGTATTGTCATCTTCATATATATTCATAATAACGGGAAAAAAAAAAAAAGAAATCTTTAGGGCATCAACAGAAGACTATACATTGAAAGATTATCCTGAAATCTTTAGGCTAACTGCCCCATAAATGATAAAGATGAAAAGCTGGATATGAAGCCATAAAAGTAAAAAAACGAAAACTTGGAAGATCGATCGGTCGATCAAAAGATTGAGATGCAGAATCAGAAATCGAAAGTGAAGTCAAATTAATTGGGATGAAATGAATATGTATGATGAGAAGAGAGATCGATCGATCGATCGATCAATCGTTACCTTGGAAGGTCACAGATGGAATGTTGAGAGAGAGGGCTTTGGTTCGATTGACTGCCAAGCGAAGACGACGCAACACGCGTTGCAATGCAGTGATGAATAAAGGAAGAGTTTTTGAGAGAGAGAGAGCAAAAGCAGGTGGGAGTGAGCGTCGTCGGTCCCTCCCTCGAGCCAAGTCTTCCTTTCCCCCACAAGTCCCTATCACAGAGTTTCTATCCGCTGTCTCTCCCTCTACCGCCCCTTAAATAGCTTCCAATTTCATCCGTTCCTCAACTTTGCTTGATCAACGGGACACATGACATGGTTTTAAACGCTTTAAACATTAGCACGTGATGTCAAATTGTCAATTAGTTGGCCCTTTGTAATGGGGCGGGGGCCTACAGAAAAGGAGCCCAGGGCCAAACCAATCAATGGTTCAATAGATTTGCTCCTATCCATCCTCTCATTCTTTCATCATTCTTCCTCAATACTTATCTGATAGCCTCACAAAAACAAGGGTGCAACCCACCCAAGGATTTTTATTTTTGTCTAACTTTTTGGTCAAATGCCACAGAAGGATTGCACTCTATTAAGAATCTATTAAGAATAGTGGTATATATGCGCGGATTTCGACCTGCAGGGACGGGAATAGAGGATTTAAACAGAGCTGGAGGTGGGAGTAGTGAGAGAAAATATATTCCATGCAAAACCAACTATCGTGACCAACTATCGTGATTAGTTAGATTCAGCTAAATGAATCAAACTTTCTCACTCCACTCTATTTAACTCCAACAATATCGATCAAACTACCGGCATCTTAAAATCTAAAATTGAACAACTTGATCAGTAACAACAGCTAGCTTTCCAAGCCAAAGCATCTCTAATTAATGAGATGGATGAGACATCGATTGTTAAAAGACAAAGAAAAGGTTGGAGGACATCCTACATTCAACTCATGTTAGTTGCCAAAAGAACAGCTAGGTTTTCAAGATATTTCAATATTTTATAAATGAATTTCGTAATCTCAAAAGGTGCCAGTTTACAATACAACAAAAACACTCAAAGAGCAGGGGAATTAACACTCACCCAAACAAACATGGACTTTCGTGGTGATATTACATAGCACTGCACTACAATAAGACACAGAAGAATGCCTAACAAATGATATCTCACACTATATAATACAAAAACATATAATACATCATCTACTCATGATGTGAAAGACTGGACTGCCGAGGAGGTTGTCACCAAGCTAGACAGAAGGCCAACAACAAGAGCACTGTTGTAAGTGCTGGGTTCAGCCTGCATGGAGTTGTTCCGCGCATCGATATATGTTTCATTCAAGAAAGGCCCGCCAACAAGGCCACCAATCGCTACATTCGGATTCGGATCAGTTGAATCAAGCCATTTGAAACCGTCTTTGCATCCAGTGCGCGCATCAACTGGGATCGAAGCTCCCCTGTGGTGAACATATTGTGGATACTTGTCGCCATAACCAATGAGAAAGCTCATCTTCAATGGATTGTTCCCCAGAATATAATCAGCCTATATGAAATTTGAGCACATTAGCCAGCCACAAAATCAAGACCTTCTAGTTTAAAACCACTCGAATGCATGCGTAAAATTTGAACTTGAATGTCCATCATGCTATACTTTACGAAGTCGAGAAAAGGTAGAGATCGAACATTTCCCATCATTCAATCAGGTTAATATTAGATCAAGTTGGATCCCACACAATGTATATACCTGGGAAGTAGCAAATTTCCGAAGATCTGCTGGCGAGTAGGAACTCCCACTGCATGTTAAAGTTGCTGTTTGGGTTGTAAGCAAGTAATCACTGTAAAGAGAGGCTAGGAATGCGGAAGCAACAGGATGCTGCAGAGAGTTCCACTCACTAATCCAGACAAGACCTCCTGCAAAAAAACGTACTAAACATGTAAAACAGGCATCTGAAAGAAGTTGCACAAGATGCAGAAAAAAAAAAAATTGATAGGGCATAAGATGCAAAAAATGAAGACAGTATAATTTTTTCCATGTCAAGTTCAATCTGGTTGGATAAAAGTAAGCAAGACAGGTGTATATCGTTTACAGTAGTGGTCCCTAAGCAAAAGAATAATGCTCATGGCCTCTAAAAGAATGTGGACAAGAAGTTTATCTACAACATTTCATTTTTACGTCATCCAACGTTCTCCATATCATTTATAGGGCCACTGAAAGCATTTGCTTTGGCAGTCCTGGTTGCACCTACTCGCATTTTTTAGGCACCAATCAAACTATCACGATACTAGTCCAACAGAATCAACTACTACAAACTAAATAAATGCAAGGGCATTACGAGATTCTGAATAGGCACGCTCACAAAATATATTGAAATTTCTTCCAAAATTAATGGTGGTATATCTGCATATAAGGTTCATGCCAAAATGAGTACAGCTGGCACTAAGGCATTTGGCCATCCATTCAAAAGGTCATGCTGCTTCCAATGTGCTGAGGCAGCTCTACATTAGAAACAACAAAACAGTTTCCAACGTTCCATTTTTCCCTGTTATGCTACTTAAGACTTGAGTACGATCACATTTTATCCAAAAGTCGTCCAAAGATCAAGTGAGTAATACGAGAAGCTGCTAAGTTTTTATGACCATAATATAGGTTGGACTTTGGCAGGGACGATCTATTCCATAATTGATCTGTAAAATGGCAGACTTAACCCTCACCTCCATGCTTCATATTTGTCGATCATATGACAGTCTCAGCACAATAGTTTCATGAGTACCATCAAATGTTCATGGCACTAAAAAATTTACGAAATGAAAGATGGTATTGGACAAACTAAAGGTTTGTCTCATGATAAGAGCTTGACACTTGAATACAAACTAAATTTATATGAGAAAAAGCATACTATAGAAAGAAAATGTTTAAAGCTAAATTAACTATCAACACCAGAAAAAGGAAAAAAGAAAATACCATCAGTTCTGCTGGATGTGGCTGTCGGAGAATCTGGTAGAAGTCCACACATGACAGCCGCAGCTGTTTTCCTATACATCTGAAGTCCAGAATTCTCTGAATCTGATGAGCCTTTAGCTCCAAAAAAGCTTAAACGTGCCAACAGAACCTGCAATCAGATTGCAAATTTTGACAATTCAACAATTCAACACTAGTGTCGTGAAGCAGTACATAATGGTGTGCCAAACTGCAATCTGAAAAAGATAATAGAAAAGAACTTGGAGAAATAAATATTGATACTTTGGTACTACATCAAATGAAACATCTGAATGTTTCTCGAATCAGAATCCCAGTGTAAGTCCGCAGAAATAGCAGAAATCTATGATTTCTAATTAAAATCTTTCAATTAGGGTAGTTCATGAGATTTGTACATGAAACAAAAAGCTATATATGATATTGTGTGCATCAATGATTCTTACGTACTTTGCCTCAACACCCCAAAACAGTAGATAACAAAATTATTCCCACGAATTTGGTAGTGTTGGAAACCAAATAATACATTTTTCATTAAAACTTTAGTCCAAGAAGACTTTTTTTTTTTAGATAAATCCAAGAAGACTTGAGACCATTTACCTAATACAACATAATTTTTTATGAAGGCGAGATCAGGAACAATACATAGCACTGACAGCAGACATGCATGCACACAATTTAAAGCTCACTTGTACCAATATTCAGAAGCCAGAAGAAAGGTGCCATAAATTGTTCATTTATAAACAGTATTAATTTTGTAGTTAATTTGAAAATAGTTTGACAGAGTTAAGAATTCAGACTAAACCAAATTTTTTTTTTATCGTAACAAGCTCTTTCATGAATATGATCCTTGAAAAATGTGAGAATAGATCATTTATCTATTCATAATTCAATTCACCAAACTTGCAAAAGGTACAATTCAAATTTAATATTGCTAACTTTACTTCATTGTTTCTATGTTCTTGTTTGATATAATTGGCAAGGAAACCAGAAACGAAAATTCAATACTGTAACACTAATATGCTAGTACGAAGTGCCCTCAATCAATATAAAGCAAGGTATGAAAAGCAAACAAAAAGAAGAAAATCAAATGAAGTGGTTGCTTTGGTAAACACAGTTATCTTTATACTGTGTTCAGTATGGAAGATGATGGACATCTATTATAATATTGATATATGTGCAAAAGTGAACATAATCTTAGTTAGTAGAAACACAAGTTAATAGCAATTTCCAGTGATTTTCAAGCTTTCCATTGACAAATAACCAATCTTCGATATGAGCCCAAACAGTTGTATTAAGACCTGGTTATGAACTTATTATCCAACAATCCCTAGAGGTATCAAAATGTGAACCAAATTGGAAGCAGATAGGAATCACTTTAAAAGTGAAAAAAGTACCTGAGTTCCTGCCAGCTTGTTATCCCAACTAAACCATGAAGGGTTTCCCCAATCAGCAAATGCCTGTCCATTCTGCACAGTTACATACTTGACGTATGACTGGTCCCCTGTAGCATGATAGAGCCAGGCAGCTGCCCATAAAAGTTCATCTTCGTATCCAGTCGAATTGTAGTAAGTTTGGACTTGGGGTATACTGACACTGTAAGAACCTCTGTAGGAATCAGCAAAAGTAAAAAGTTGCTGAGCATGCTTAAGAAGCAAATTCGAGTACGTGGAATCGGTTTTCTTGAACACTAGGGAAGCTGATGCCAAAGCTGCTGCAGTTTCAGCGGCTACCTCTGTTCCTGGAAAAGATGTGTTTACTTGCGTGGCAGGTCTCTTCCCAGACATGCTTTCAGGTCTATCCCAACATTTATGATCAATATCGGGGTCACCAACCTACAATGTTAGCACCATATTTAACTATATGTTCTAGGAAGTATTTCGCTCAATTAATTCTCTCTACCAAATGAATGCCAAAGTGAGAGCAATTTAACAATTTTTCTTCTCACAATGCACGTGCAGTGATAATGGCATGGCACAGTACACGATTTATACAAGCACAAAAGGAGTTAAAGAACAGTTCAATTGCACAAGGTATCAAAAGCAATGTAAAACTGTTATTTTCGAAAAGGAATAAAAAAGGGTAAATAATAGTAGAAAGTTGTAGTGCAACCTGAATAAAGAGCACATTTTCGGATGGATGCGCTTTGACAAGGTAATCCGTGATCCACTTGAGTGAATCTTTGGCAGGCTCCAGCTGCTTCACCGCATCCATCTGATCTCCATATTCGAGGATGGCCCACGACAAAACTGTGGCAGTATACGCCAATGGAAACCCAAACTTCATATGGTCTCCTGCATCATACATTCCCTTAGATAGATCCGCGCCTACGTCACTTCCATCCTTTAGAGCCGAATCTCCTCTCCATGAGATCTTGTTATCAACCAATTTACCAGCTGAAAAGAAAAAGTAACATTTTCTTTACAGTTAAGATAAACCAATTGGTGCAAAGGATGACAGAAAATATACCACTTCACAACCAATCAAGGTGGCCAAAATAGAAATCAAATAAAACAGGAAACCTTAAAGAAGAGATCTTTAGGAGAAACTATGAAAGATCTGTAAGACAATCATTTGTCTCATAACATCCTATTAATTTATGTAATGAATAAAATTATGTAACGTATGACCCTAAAGACTTTTGAGCTCCATTACCATTATGAATTTGATGGAAATTGGTATTAATGTTGGAAGTTCAATAGTTCTCCCTCGAACCTTTAAAAGAAAACTTGTACCATCAAATAAAGAGTCGAATGTTTGAGGCTCGTGAGGGCGATATGATCTTGAGTTTCAGGAGTCTGTATAATCGCTTCCGCAGGTAATTCTCTAACTGATCTTTATCTCTTATGTTTAGAATGTTTACAAGATTAGGCAAAAATGAGACATCAAATTGAGATTCATAAGAAAAAAATCAAAAAATCAAATCTTACATAAACAAAAGCATTCAGCATCCTCCAATGGAGAGAACAAAACCAAATTAGATTGTTTTTTTAACAAATTCAAATGAGAATATATCCACCCAAATAATTTTGAAGTGCATTAGCCTAAACTCTTCAACAACTCTTCGATCCCAAATTAGTTTGGAGTCGGCTACATGGATTAAACTCTTCCACTCCGCTCAATTTTATGCCCTCGACATTGCGCCACATTAAGCTAAGCTAATCAGAGAAACATGAATCGAACAGTAAAAACGCCACATTGTGATTATCACGAGAAGCATTCAAAGTTAAGGAACGTAAATACAGCATCCATAGCAGGCGAAATGACTCACATTTCTGCACATCGAAGAATTGCAAGGCAATTTTTAGGGCATCAGCGTATTTCCTCTCAATCGCGCCTGGAGGACCTGGAACTGGAGCCGCTTTCGCCGAATGATGAGATTTTTTCTTAATCGTAATCACCGCCGCCGTGACGACGAGCCCCAATATCGCAAATGGGATGAACCACCAACACCACCCCTTCGACTTCGACTCTTCTCCCATTGATCTGATCTTAAACTACACAGCACATAAGAGCTCACGAGATTTCCAGATCTCGCATACAGCGAAGCAATGCAGGTCAATTGATAATTTCTAGGGCTTCTGAGAGGGAACAGAAACCCTAATCTGCAATGGTGAAGCTCGATCTGGTGTTAGTCGATGCGGCTTCAGATTTTCGTTTGAGAGAGAGAGAGAGGCACCGACACTGTGAAGCAGTCGACTTAACAGTCAGAAGAAGGGTCGTCACTGGAATGACGAGACTACCCTTTCGTCTCTTGCGAATGGGAATCGCAGGACATGGGCGTTGTTGTAATTATGGAGGCAATTGTAGTGACTGACAATGGTACTGCAACTAGACCACTGACCAAGACGGGCGCGACCAAATCTTGGTGGAGATGGGAAATGTAGATCTGTGAGATCTGCCGTTGAAATAGTGGGCCCCATGAGGTTGATTCCACGTGGTACGTGATCTCGCCAATAAAAAAGTAGACTGAGAGCGTTGGTATTGTCGGTAATGTGAGGTTGGAGGGTTGCGGTCCGGAGATGAGCGTATTGGATGCGTCACATGCAAGGTGTTGTGTGGGTGAAAGAAAAGGACGTGTGTGGTTGGTTCGTCATTTTCATTATTCTGTGCTCCCGAAACTATCATGATTTGCACTTTTAGGGTTCAGATAGGAAAATGTTTACAAAGGTTAGATATTATGCGTTACTTATACAGAAGGCATATATTCAGTAGAACGTAATGTAGAGTTATATGATTTTTAATTACAGAGGTGAAAAGTGAAAACCAACGGAACTCTTTTGCTACAGTGTAAAACATGGAGCGTTGATATAGATCGTAGTTGTCCGTATAATGCTTAATCACCAACGGGGCAAAATCTCGCGCTTCGTGCACGGATAAGATTAAGTGTCAATATATTAGTTAAAAATAATTAATTTAATAAAAAAAAGTTTTAAAGAGTGATAAAAAGAGATAAAAAAAAAGTGATAAAAAGAGAAAAAAAGAAAACTTATATAAAAAAAAATAATCCTAATGAAATTAAATTTGATGAGAAAAAGAAAGTGATAAAAAGAGAAAAAAATCAGAATCAAAACCCAAAGGTAATAATATGTGAATATAAGAAACATCAAAAATAAAATAGTTATGAAAAAGTCAAAACTTCTCCTCCACAGTTATGACTTGCTAATCGAACAATCTTATAATATAAACTCCAACCTTCAATGAAGACGCTCCCTTCAGCTACCAAAACCTCTCATTCCCAGATGCCTAATTGACATTGATGTGAGATGAGATAAACCATGTTTGAGTACACACACATAGAGAGAGAGAGAGAGATTTGGTGTCGTGAAAGTGAAAACGTTTTTTTAGTGTTGGGTCATTTTTTTTCTCTTTATTATATATTAATAGGAATTTGGAAGGTTTTGTGTTGAGACTTTTTTTTTAATGTTGGGAATTTTTTTTTATCTTTATTATATAATTAATGGGAAGATAAAACGTTTAGTAAAGAGGGGGAAAAGTGTTAAATTTGGATTTATATAATTAATGAGAAGATAGAACGTTTAGTAGGAGAAAAAATGAGATTTAGTGTTGTAAAAGCGGAACACTTTTTAGTATTAGGTCATATTTTCTCTTTATTATAGATTAATAGGAATTTAGAAGGTTTCATATTGAGACGTTTTTGTTTTTGTTTTTAATGTTGGGACATTTTTTGTTTTTATTGTATAATTAATGGAAAGATGAAACGTTTAGTAGTGAGGAAGAAAAGTGTTGAATTTAGGGATATATAATGAATGGGAAGATGAAATGTTTGGTAGAGAGGAGGAAAAGTGAGAAAGATTTGGTGTTGTGAAAGCAGAAACATTATTAAAATTCAAATAATTGTTTCTTATTAAAATTTGAAAAGCCCTCGTAAAAAAAAATAAAAGGTAAATTTAATTATTATCAAATAGTAAAAGGTTGCCCCGTATAGGACATGTATTTACCAAAAAAAATAGTAAAACGTTGACGACGTGACAAAATACTATTGGAAGAAGTGACTCAAATAGTAAAAGGTTGACGATGTGGCAAAATACTATTGGAAAAGGTTACACGTAGCAACTCAAGATGTTACTTTATTCCCATTAGAGTGAAGTTGATGATATGACAAAATAGTTGATGATGTGGCGCTACGAGAAGGCTAGAAATTGCCACATGGACACCCCAAGGTCTTCCCTATATATATATATATATATATATATATATATATATATTGATATAAATTAGAGTGAAGTTGATGATGTGACAAAAGTGTTGATGACGTGGCGCTACAAGAAGGTTATAAATTGTCACATGGATACCCCAAAGACTTCCTTTATATATATATATATATATATATATATATATATATATATTAGAATGAAGTTGATGATATGGCAAAAGAGTTGATGACGCGACGCTACGAGAAGGTTAGAAATTGTCATATGGAGACCCCAAAGACTTCCCTTAATATATATAGATTAGAGTGAAGTTGATGATATGACAAAAGAGTTGATGATGTGGCGAGAAGGTTGGAAATTGACACATGAACACCCCAAGGTCTTCCCTTAATATATATAGATTAAAGTGAAGTTGATGATATGGCAAAAGAATTGATGACGTGGTGCTATGAGAAGATTGAAAATTGCCACATGGACACCCAAGTTCTTCCCTTAATATATATAGATTAGAGTGAAGTTGATGATATAGCAAAAGAGTTGATGACGCGGCGCTATGAAAAGGTTGGAAATTGTCACATGGACACCCTAAAGTCTTCCCTAAATATATATATATATATATATATATATATATATATATATATATATCGAGTGAAGTTGATGATATAATAAAAGAGTTGATGACGTGGCGCTATGAGAAGGTTGGAAATTGCCACATGGACACCCCAAGGTCTTCCATTAATTCATGATATTTTAAGGGAGACGGAGAGGGAGTAGAGTGTAGTTTTCAGCCACACATTTAAAGAGAATAATGCATGTGCAGACCACATGGTCAAGGAAGCTTTTCAATGTGATGTTGATTTTAAGATTTTGGAACATATTCCTAATCATATTTTCATGTTGTTAGAGCAGGATATCCTGCAGTTACAGTTGTAACCTAGACTAGATTTGGTTTTTGCTAATAAAAAAAAGTGAGATTTAGTGTTGTGAAATCAGAAACGATTTTTAGTATTGGTCCATTTTTTTTCTTTTTAGTATAGATTAATAGGAATTCGGAAAGTTTCGTATTGGGACGTTTTGGTTTTTATTTTTAATGTTGAGACAGTTTTTTTTATCTTTATTGTATAATTAATGGAAAGATGAAACTGTTAGTAGAGAGGAGGAAAAGTGTTGAATTTGGGGATATAATTAATGAGAAGATGAAACATTTGGTAGAGAGGAGAAAATGTGAGAGAGATTTAGTGTTGTGAAAGAAAAAACGTTTTTAAAATTCAAATAATCGTTTCTTATTAAAATTTGAAAAGCCCTTGTAAAGAAATAGTAAAAGGTAAATTTAATTATTATCAAATAGTAAAAGGTTGACGACGTTACAAAATACTATTGAAATGAGACTCAACTAGTAAAAAGTTGACGATGTGACAAAATACTATTAGAAGAAGGTGACATGTAGCAACCCAATATGTTACTTTATTCTCATTAGAGATAAGTTGATGATATTGTAAAAGAGTTGATAACCTGGCGTTACGAGAAGGTTGGAAATTGCCATATGTACACCCCAAGGTCTTCCCTTAATATATATATATATTAGATTGAAATTGATGATATGACAAAAGAGTTGATGACGTGACGCTACGAGAATGTTAGAAATTGCCACATGGACACCACAAGATCTTCCCTTAATATATACATAGATAATTGATGGAATGGAACCTTCAACCATTTGAGGGTCGTTCAGGCCAATTGAAAAGGAAAATGTTTGTAATGTCACCAATGACAATGTGCCAAGTGTACAAAATAGTAATGTGCTTTTACACTTTTATCCTTCCACTTTATTATTTTGTACACGTGGCGCTTTGCTATTAGGGACATTACAAACATTTCCTTACTCAATTGCAGCAAAATCGGACTCCTAAAATAATAATCCTACATCAATTAATTAGTGTGAGCTCATAATAAAATGCATGAGTGTAGTGGATCATAATTCCCTTAATTAGTACCAAGGCCTTTTGAGATAAAATGTGACGGCCCCAAATTCCCAATGCATTTAGGTACGCCCGGCCTAGACCCGTGCAAGTCCCGAGTCGATACTCAGCGAGCCTGACGAGCCTAGTCAGCCTCCAATTAATCATTTTAACAGTTTATGAAAGAGTTATTGCAATTATACGCAGCGGAAAACTAAACAAGTATTGAGAAATAACTCAATCAAACGAAAAGTAGGAAATCTATATAAATATGGAAACCCCGAGTGTTCATAGTATCCATCCCAAAAAGTGATCCCCAGTTCAATAGCTAACATCATATATATAAAAACATCATACAATCAGCAATAAGCATAAATCAAATCTAACCTATCCACGAAGTCACGTACTACGAGAGGTCCTCGGAGGAAATCACCAAGTAGAGGGCCCTTGCCCTTACCGCACTCGGATATCTCGCACCCACCGTCACAAACTAGACGGTGAGCAACTGAGAGAAAATCGAAAGTAATGCCAGAAGAATTTCACAAGTAATTCATGAATATCAAATAAAACAGATCTAAATATCATGCAAGTAATTTAAAGATAGGAATGTAAATAGATCAAAGTGCATGATAGGCAGACTGAAATGATAGCAATCGAAACATGTGCGTTCTAAGAGTCAAAAGAGGTCATAAGCAGTCAATATTCACAACAATAACCATAACAATCCAGTGCCCAGGTTCACACAACACCAGGGGTGGTCAGGCACTCCTGCAGAGAGTGGCTCGCGTTTCCCCAACTGGTGCGGGCCACATGACACCTTCACAATCAGTACCCAGGTTCACACAACACTGTGGGTAGCAGTAATTCCGATAAGAAAGACCCAAGTTTCCCCAACCAATGCGGGCCACATGATACTATATCGACATACTTACGCCAAGAACACACATACCAAGAAAATAAGGGAATTTGAATGCCAACAATGGATAATAACAAGAATAGCAATAAACGATAATGAATCACATGAGAATTTCTTAACTGGCTTACTAACGTACACAAGCTTTAAGGCAAGTGTACTTACCTGAACTATCGCAAATCATATCCACTCTCGCGAATCCTAACACGTATCCCCGATTTTCCCGCTACCTGACAAGGTCGGAAACTCGTATTAATAGGTCAAGTCGTTAACTAACCTAGGTTGAATCCCTAGTATTTTCCCAGTGTTTCAAATGGCTTGAACAACTTGACAATTTAATAGAAAATGAATACTCTCTCTTGGACTTAAAAACTAAAATAACAACTACGACTGTGATATCTCGACATTGATAATCATAATGCATGTAAGCTTACTCATGAATTATAGGCTCGGCTCGGTCGTTAATAGGTCACGTCATAGTCTCGCGGACTAGCGATGTGACCACGACGTCACTACCATCTAATCGACTTAAAACACAATATCAATATCACTCGATAGTAATGACTCAATCGGAACTCAAAATGACCATACACCGGCAAATAGGGAAACTCGCGAGTATGGTCCAACGTCTGTAGAGTGCCAACATGATATGGAACAGTCGTAGGCATGCTCTAAGTCACACCAACGATTACTTGACGCGATAAAAGTACTTACACATGGATTCGCCATTACAACGACTCATCACCATCGATATGGACGCTCTGGGAGTTATGAGACATACATAAAGGTTTGGTTGTGATCTCTGGCACTCCCTTAGTCATGGCGTCCGGCGGCAGTGTCGACCATGCACAATAGTTTGCGACGAGACGCGCAATAACGACATCACATGAAATGACGCTCACAAAACTCACCACTACTAATAAAGACGCTCCGGGGCTGTGAGACTCCATGATAGACATAATAAGGTCTCCGACAATCCCCCAAGTCATCGCGTCGACAACAAAGCTGTCGTGATAGTGATTTCCAACGACAAAAGCATAACTTATATAAAATGTACAAGTGATATAAATAAATAACAATCTTTGTTGTTTTGGACCACTCGAGAGTCGTAAGACATAAGTATGGTCTTAACTTGGTCCTCGACATCTCCGGTCATGATGGTACAAGCGGTGGCTTCGCCACAACAATGGATTACGACAGAGAGAATGACAAAACACATGAAATGAACATTAACATGAAATGTCTAAGTTTGCGCTCACCTTATGTTATTGACCACTACGGAGAGAGCTGTGGGACTCAAGCCAAGGCTCGCCCGACAACCTCCGATCCGGTGGTCCAGTGGCGGCGCCACCCATAGGGCGTTTTTCGGCGAGACACTAAAAACAGCCCACAATGTGACACATAACACATCCCACACATCACGATTTGGTGTTCACCCTACATATCATAATGCACCCCAACCGTGGGGTGCACACACACCACATGATCCAACAAAACCAAAAACAAGAGAAACAGTGAGCAAAACGAGAGAGTAGGAGAAAATAAGAGAGAACCCGAGAGAGATAGAGAGAGAGGGGGAGAGAACGTGATGGAGCTCCGGCGAGGATCAACGACTGGCCACCAAGTAGATCCGAGCAGGGAGAGGGAGATAATGGCCGAGAGAGAGATATCAAGGTGATACCGAGAGAGAAATGAGAGAGATCGAGAGAAAGCCCGAGAGAAGGAGTAACCGAGAGAGTGAGAGAGCGTTACCTCGACTCCGGTGACTACCACTGGTCATCTTCGACGTTGACAGTCCCCTCCTAGTCCAGCAGCGTCACGGACAACAACACAACAGTGAGGTGAGGCGTGACCGAGAGATGAAGGAAGAAACTCAAGAGAGAAGCCGAGAGAAAGAGAGAATAAAAGAGAGGAACAGTACAAGAGCTCGAGAGAGAGAGAGGGTACCTCCGGCTAGAGGTCCGGCGAGGTCCAAAGCTGGTGGTCGGCGAACCAGGGAGGAGGAGGGTGATGGTGGTGAGAGGTTGTGAGGACGGTGGTGAAGGTGAGAATGGGAGAGATGAGTGTGTTTGTATATATATATATATAGATTTATATATAAAAAACTGATGATGAATAGTACATGAACAGTAAAGTAGGTTTGTGTTGTCACATTTATGGTCTTTCATCTCAACACACACACTCATCTTGAGGTCCATCTCACGGTTCCTCAACTTACAGCTGTGTCACTTTAACAATTTATCCCATGTACTGTATATCACGTAGTTATCCAACTCCCCGCATTCAAACAACTTTCTTTGGTCCGATTCAACTCACCATGCGCGTAGTCCCACTTTGTTCCCTTAAATAATTATATAAATTATCTAAAAATCCATTTATTTGTATTTTAACAGTGTTTTATTCCCCGTTTATCTAGGCGAAGACTCGCTCAGTCTAAAAATTGTCTGAACGCCGCGAAACCCGAAATAAACTATAATACTAATACATACATCACAGAAACATAACATTACTTTGTTGTCGACTATTGAGGCTCGAAATACTGTCCAGTATCACTTAGTCAGGTCACAATTCTACATAAGTCGGTTAAAATTTACGGGTTGTTACATAAAACCTCGCACCTATGAGTTAAAGGTGGTCAAGTTGGAGACAATATCTGTAACGGCCCAGCCCAGCCCAGCGCCCAGGCTGCCACTAGACCACTGGCTCCATGGGGACTCACCCACTGGCACTGGCACTGCCACCGCTAGTCACAGGCTGGGTGGTACCAAGCCCTACCCCATCCGTGTCCCCCCATACGGTATTTCGCCTCCCTAGACTCAAACCTGAGTCCTGAGGGATACGATTTCAGATTTCACGAGTCGAGTACCACTGAGCTGGTTCAGCACAAAGGCATCGGATTCCATCAGAACTCCGTAGTTAAGCGTGCCTGAACAAGAGTAGTACCAGGATGGGTGACCTCTTGGGGCGCCTTTTATGTAACGGCCCAGCTCAGCCCAGCCCAGCGCCCAAGCTACCACTGGACCACTGGCTCCATGGGGATTCACCCACTGACACTAGCACCGCTAGTCACAGGCAGGGTGGTACCAAGCCTTACCCCATCCGTGTCTCCCCACACGGTCTTTCGCCTCCCTCGACTCAAACCTGGGTCCTGAGGGATAAGATTCCAGATTTCACGAATCGAGTACCACTGAGCTGATTCAGCACGAAGGCACCGGATCCCATCAGAACTCCGCAGTTAAGTGTTACCAGGATGGGTGACCTCCTGGGAAAGACTGTGTGTGGGGACACGGATGGGGTAGGGTTTGGTACCACCCTGCCTG
The DNA here is from genome assembly GCA_039657345.1 of Stephania japonica. Classification (NCBI taxonomy): domain Eukaryota; kingdom Viridiplantae; phylum Streptophyta; class Magnoliopsida; order Ranunculales; family Menispermaceae; genus Stephania; species Stephania japonica. The sequence goes on along the minus strand of CM077559.1, from coordinate 5,209,797 downwards.
TGACTAGCGATGACAGTGCTAGTGTCGGTGGGTGAGTCCCCATGGAGCCAGTGGTCCAGTGGTAGCCTGGGCGCTGGGCTGGGCCGTTACAATATCAATACTAATGAAGATTAATATCGAAATAAGAGGTTATCGGTATTGGTGATTCACTTCCACAATAATAGTCTCAAAATAAAGGAACATATATGGCTTATTCAATTTAATTAAATTCCTTGAGTAAGAACTGATCATAAACTCGATAGTCATCGTCGGAAGCTTCAAATATGAAAAACCTTAAATCACAATAAAAATCAGGGTGTTAAGCATTTTTGCCAATATAGTAATCAAGAAAAAACTTTGGGATCCCATTCAAATGAGATTGATATGATTGATGGGGAATGGACTTGTAATGATAAACCAAAAATAAAAAAAGTAAATAATTAACCACAAAGATTAGAGCAATACATTGGGGGTATATAGGAGTGTACATAGATCCAATAATCTACTGATTCAATTCGATTCTGTAACGACCCAAATTCTCCATAACCCAACCTATGAGTATTTTGGTAATTTCATGATAAAAATATGTTGGGTGTTTGATGTGGAAAATATAATTCTAAACTTGTCAAATTAAATATGAGTTAGGGAGTAAGTAAAGTTTTATTTTAAATAATAAAGCCCAATTGAGATTATGACCCAAAAGGGCATTTTAGACAAATTGTAAATAGTCACAACCTTAATCCCTAACCCTAATGCTATTTAAGCAAATCAAAGAAAACCCTAGCCCCAATTTTATAAAACACCCACATGGAGAGGAGGAGAACAAGAGGAGAGTTCAAGCTCAAGAGAAGTACAACCTCACTTCCCTCCTTGATTTCTTTATTATTTATTGAAGATTTGGAGACCAAAGGGTCGATGGCGTCGACAGCGGCAAGAACGCGAGGAAAATAGAAAAGAAAATAAGAAAGGAAATATTTGATCTATGTTAGAATGAGATTTTGGAAAGGATTTTGAGTCAAAGACTCCATTGAAGGCTTGGTGAGATTCTAATACTCTCTAGATTTATTGTCTTGGTGTTGGTATTGGTAATGAGAGTTGATAATTTGCAAAGTTTGTTCAATTTTTCTTAGATCTAGTCTTGAAATGGGTTATACAAAATTTTAAACTTTATGATAACGAGTATTATGGATGAATCAATTTTGTTTACCATGGTTTGATGGTACATGAAAGGATTTCCCCATGATTTTAGCAAATTGAACACGGTTGAAGTTTATTGATATGGATTTGGTATTTAAGGTTGATTTGAGATTTAAAAAGGGACTTTGAATCTTTTCTTTGGGAAATAAACTTATTCGATATATTTGTGGACTTTGACTGAATATTTTCATTTGGGAATTTAAAGTCTAAATTGAGTCTTGTATGGTGATTTGGATCTTTTTAATTATAATTAATCGAACGTCTTCGATTTATATTGGAAAAATCAAGTCTTAGCGGATTTTCCTTGTTTTACATCACCGCATTCCTATTTTACTCGAATCATCGATTCTAATTTTAAGTGTCGATTCTAGAGTCGTAAATGACCTTTAGCGAAGTCAGCTATAAAATAGGGTGAATCTCTAAGGTCTAGACAATTGATGTTAAACTTGTATGGTTGTAGATACATAAAGTAATTATTCTTTTAAATTGTCTAGATTCGCGAGACGGTTTACATCGAGCCCAAACGCGAGAGGATCGAGATTAGGATTCGCGGCGAGTGCAGGTAAGTGGGGAGCTTGCTCAATTATCAAATATGACATGATTATTAGTTACGCTTAGGATTCATAATTTGAATTAAAGACTTGGGATTTATGGGTTGCGTCGTGGTATTGGCTCGAATCTACGAATCTATGGAATGTGAATGCACTGTTATTCATGGCCCCATAATGTGTGGAGTTCCACCGAAGGTCTTATTAGCAAGTAAATCAATAAGAATACCTCAGAATGTTGTGGTACCACCGAGGGTCGTTAACACCCCAGGATGTGTGGAGTTTACCACCGAGGGCTTTACTTGACTAATTGAATTCATAAGTATGTCACATAGGGACATGAGTTGGAGTTACCTTCTCTTATACTCTTGAGATATAGGGATGTGCATCGGTGATGGCTTGGACGAACCTACTGTTGATTTGATGAGACAAACGAGAGGGCACATAAGGCCTGTGTGCTAGCTAGTTGTTTCCATCACTTTGAGAGTAGGAGAATCGGTCACTGGATTCTTGCCAATATCTAGTATGTATTGAATGGAACATCGACTTATCGTATTATTATATTTTATAGTACATAATCTCGCGAAACCCCCTCATTTGTATGAAAGTTTGAAATTATGAAATGATTTGTCAATCTCTCTAATGTTATTCATGATTATTGTTGTTACAATTTGATGGCTTATGAGTACGTGGTATTTGTTATGAAAGGATGAATTCCTATTTAGTTGTGACTTACGAATCTTATGTTTATGATAGTGCTTGATGGTTCATTATAAGTCTATTTCTTATGAAATCCTGTTATCATGTTAATAATTAATGAATCCTTGTTTGTTTCTCAAATACATGCTAGACTTTGCATGCTTATTAGGTATTACTTGCATATTTGATGGTTGAGCGGGTTTTCCGCATTACTGAGCTCCATTGGTTCTTTTAGCTCACCCCACTTACATCTCAGGTATCCACGACAGCACTAGGTTGAGGCAAGGGAGAGACGAGCTTGAAGTCTCCTCTTGATGTGAGTTTTTGTTGATGTATATATATTATGTATGTTTGATTTTGAAACTATTCAACTTTGGGAAAAATAGATCTTTGGGTAGCTTGAATCCTAGTTACCTTTAGTTGATCCACTTCAGAGATTTAATAAACTTGTTTAGTTTAAAGGAGCATGAACAGATGTATAATTTTTTTTATAAATGTTCTATGAACTTAAATCTATTGGCTTATGATATCTTTTTATATTCATTCCGCAATTATTATCCTTTGTTTAGCCAATGTGTATTCCGCAGGTTTATTTGTTTAGACATGCCAGACAGTTATTTGGGCCTGGTTCAGGTATCGGATTTAAATGGTAGTCTGGGTCGGACGACCTGACCCTAAGTCGGGGACGGGTGGTTACAGATTCGATCCAATTATTATAGACCGGAGAATTTTATAACAATTGGACTAGATTGAATTGAAAAAAATGTCAATCCACATGGATCGAATCGACTTGCAAATTTGATCCAATCTAGTTCGATTCGCAACATTATATATATGTAGATCTAACTTTATAGATACGTTTAGCTCTCAATTGTTGTTTTGCCTACCTATATTTTACCATTTTTTTTGTTGTATTACTTAGTTTTTGAACTCCAACTTTTAATTTCTTAGTTCAACTTTTAGTTTGGTCATGCAATTTTTGTAATAAGTTGAATCAAGTTTAATTTGTGGTATAAATATGCACTTTTTTTTTTTTTTATAATTTTTCTTAACCAATGCGCACATTTTTAAATTATGAGATAACTATATGATAACAATTCGCGAACTTCATTCGATCTAATTCGCATTTTATTAATTGGATCGAACCAGATTGAAAAGTTAAACGAGTTGGATCAAATTAAAATTTCTCAATCTGTAATAATTAGATCCGAGTAGCTAGTTGACCTTAAATAAATCGGATCCAGTATGCACATCGTATATAAATCTGTAATAATAAGAAAGCTATGTATATGTTGACACATGCCAACTCTACATAGATTTGAAATTAATGTTTTGTTGTATTAACTAGTTTGCTTAATTAATAGCCTAATATATATCAGTATCATAATTAATACCCTAAGTACATTATTTTTAATCTTTTTTTTTACGCAATAACAACTTTATTACATTATTTTTCATATGTTTTATATTTGATTTTTAAACAAATTTTATTTATAAAAAATAAATATAGATTCATTCCGGGTCGGAGACAATGTCCTGGTCTAAAACTAATATTTATTATTTCCCAAGTTTCAATCAATAATTAACGAGTTGAACCTTTAACCTGGCACACGTGCTGCTGGAGTAATTGAACCGTATAGGTTTGGTCTTAGGGCTTCTTTCCGTCCCCCGTCACGAGAGAGTGAGAGCGAAGAAGGTTCAAATTTTAGGGCTTTCTCTTCCTTTCTTTTCTCCAAATCAAAGATGGACACAGCTTTTATTTGAGGTGAGTTCTTCTTTCCGTGCATCATCTTTTCTGATTTAGGAATCAAGTTCGTTGCTTCATTAATATTTTCGTCGAATACGGAATGTAAATGCTGTCGATTTTGGGTGATCGCGCCCAAGACTTGAAAATTGTAACAGAAATGTAATTTTGGTTGATTGATAGTTGACACAATTCGCTTAATGAACATATGATTTCGCATTGTGGCAATGCCTTGGAAAACACATATGTTGATGAACGATAATCCATTTCATTTCACGCAACCCTAGAAGCCCTAGAAAACATTTGATTACTGATACCGTGTTTTATGTTTTATTTATGCGACTGAACCTTTCTCGAAGCGCGTCAAAGTGCCAAATAGGTTCGGGCGTCAATTCAGTCAATCACTATGTGTTTAATGGAAAATGGACGCTCACAAGTTCAGTCTTGGCAATTTTTTAGAGCATTCTTTGCCCAACCATCTGAAGAGCATAGATATAGATTGGTTTCTTTCGAAATGAAGAGTTTAGTGACTTCTTTTTTGCATTGCATTCCTTTCATTCTAAATTGATTGATCGTTATAAGCAACAGAAAAGGGGTATTTTAGTATTTGAGCACGTAAACGCATTTGAAGTCTAGGTAGGAAAATATATGTGGAAATAGTAGAAAGTCATTTTTTATATTTTTAAATCACCAACCGAGTGCCGCACTAATTTCATTTTCAAGTCTGCTGTTTGTGGCGGCTCATGTTTGAAACGATTTGCGTGTAATTTTGTTGTTGTTGGTTGTTGAACAGTATTTGTTTCTAGGTCCAGGACACTTCTTTGGATCATGAGGAATCACAGCCCCTATTCCGTCCTTTTTTTTCTGGTTGAAATTGTATTAGAAGTTGATGATGTTAGAAACTTAGATGCGTTTCTTGTGTTACCTGTTTCAAGAAAATTCCCTTTTGTTCCCTGAAACACTTAATTTTGAATGAATTCATGCAAACGACCTTAGCAAACCTACTTCGTCATCTATACATAAGATCCGATCCATCTCATTGATTATGGATTTTCATTTTGTCTCAATAAGTGGATCCCATGTAAATGATGGATGCAGGTGCAGCACTGGCCTCACACTATTCATTCAGTTTTGAAGTGTCATACAAAGCTTTAATCTCAGCTATAAGTTTATCAGTTTGGATTTATTTGCTATTTGTATGTTTCTTTTGAGCTGTAACTTAAGGTAAATGGTGTCTTTGTAATGTAGATGGATACCCAGCTTTATCAACATCCTCCCAAGCCGGATCGTTCAAGAACAAAGTGGACGCCAACCCTTGACAACTTGTTTGTGGACTTGGTGCTGGAGCAAGTACAACAAGGGAATAGGTCAGATAATGTTTTCAACAAAATCGCATGGAAGCATATCCGTGATGTGTTCAATAAACAAACAGGACTGGACTTCAATAGGAAACAATTGAAGAAGCACCTAGATGTTTTGAGGAATAGGTTCTACAGTACAAAGTCACAATTCGACCAAAGTGGTCTTGTTGGCGATGTACCGAAAAGCATGCTGATCACTGGAGCTGACGTTTGGGATGATTACATTGAGGTATATTTCGTTTCTCTTGATATTGTTTTTTCTGTCAACCATTTCAAGTTCCCTAAAATGTCATACCATTTCCAGCCATATCCAATCGGTGAGCCGACTCGAATCAAAGATTGTCCATACTATGAGCAGCTATGCAAGATATTTTCGGAGTCCGGTGGCATTGGTAGATATGCCCAGTCAAGTCACTACATTGGGTTGGACAAGGAGTTGGGGCCTTCTCAACTCTCTGCGCCCACAGTTCCCGGTCTTCTTGTTGATACTGCCATGCCATCACCATTTGTTCAAGATGATTCTTCACCACGCTCAGGCATTGATGGGAATTTAGAAGCAGAAAACAACCATAACAAGGCCACAGCCCCCTCAAGTTGTAATAAACGCAAGAGAAAGCGATATGAATTCGACGACAATATCCCTGAAGCAATCTTAGAGATGGCTGCTGCATCAAAGATGAGGACAAATGCTATAATTCACCGGGCAGATCAGTTTTCTATAACTAAGTGCGTGAAATTACTGGACGAGCTACCAGAACTCGAGGAAAGCCTCTATTTCAAAGCTGTGGACCTGTTTGACAGCCCCAATCTCAGAGAAATATTTGTGTCTCTTAAGAGCCATATTCGATTAAAATGGTTGCAACACAAATGTAATTGATTTTTTTTCTAAAGCGTATTTGACTTGGTTAGCAATAGGATACATGGTTTTGTACATGAAGTTAATTCAAATGTCATGTATAGTCCTTTTGGATCCCAAAATCGTGATATCACTTCGAAAAAAAAAAATTGTGATGTCAACCATGCAGACAACGTTATGTTTAGGCACTCAAATATCGGAACCAGCAAGGTTTGTACTTTTACAAGGGTTGCCGTATGGTGAATATTTATTTTTGATCATTTTATTATTATTATTTGACATCATTGAGTATTCAGATGACTTGGGGCTCAAACAATCTTTATACAACGGAGAATTAAATTTTGGATCGTGTGCTTAACTCACATAGCTCTAAGCTTGCTCTTATTATTGAGCCAAATCCGTTGATGTTTATTTTGATCAAATAGTGTATATTCATTAATAAATACCATAATTACACTTTAAAGTCACATCAAATGATATAGGCGGGGCAAGCATGCATTTTCATGTGGAGCTAACATGGTGTGACTTTGGACGTGACTTTAGAGGATGTGATTGTAGCGTATCATAATCCAACGTAATGAAAACCAGAATTGTGCGAAACACTTGGCGTTGGGGCTACTACGCGCTAGTTGACTAGAGTTGAAAGAGTGCGGTATACGGTTCCATTCGATTCAGAGAGAGAGAGAGAGAGAGAGAATGGGGAGCGAAGGGAGGGAGGGCGATTGGGAGTGCGGAGGGTGCAGGAACAGGAACTACGCCTTCAGATCCTTCTGCAATCGATGCAAACAACCTCGACTTCTCGTCGATACCAACACGCCCAAGGATTCCAAGTGGCTTCCTCGCATCGGAGACTGGATCTGCTCCGGTACTCAACAATCACTCATCCATCCCCCTCTCACTTTCCTACTTTGCTTTCATTTTTCAATGCTCTTGTCGATTATCGGATCATTCATTCTCGACTTTTCTCTTCTGTTTCTGCTGTGGAACATCGATTAGGGTTTCAATCCTGCTTCTTCTCCTTGTTAGGTTTCTTTAACTTTTAAAAGCATTGAATTATTTGATCCTGAACTCCGCACATGTGATACGAGTGTTTGATATTGCCTTGCAAAACTTGAAAAAGATTCCATAAAAATAGATTTAGTGGTTGAACAATCTTGCCATTTTTCATAGGGATTATGTACATGTTGTGTTATTTTTTGAATAGGTTGGAAAATCTTTGATTGTTTCATAAGTACCATGAAATTGACTTATCAATGGGACAATTTACATAATCTTCTTCATGTTCGGTTGCACTGCACTAGACAAGCAACGTTTTTGAGCCTTTGATGGATACCAAATGAATGAGATTTGACTCCATATGGCTCGACTTGCTGTTTCCGATTGATACCTAATGTCGCTTCACTGGGGACGTTGTAATTTTGGCTTGCTAATTGAAGTTGTATGTGTGTTATACATGAGTATTCCTTCCTTGTTTGTTGTCCCTTTTTCCTAGAGATAATAGGGTGTTTCATATTGTTTCTATATGAGCATTATAATTTGTTCATTTGCTTACATTTATCGATTGAATGGGCGGGGGCTTTTTCGATTATAAGTTGCATTTTTTATATTTGATTTTGTTGAACTAAGATTTGAAAAAGCAATCAATTGGGTTGAGTGGTGTGTGTTTTGTGTGTCCCTTCTGTTTTGGTCTGGGATGGGCTGGTTGGTGTGCGTATATTTCGCTTCCGTTTCTTCTCGTGGCTGCTCTATCGGTTGGGTGTGTCTGGCATCGATCAATAGGCTGCAGTAACAACAATTATGCTTCAAGAACAAAGTGCAAAAAGTGCGGTCAACCAAAGGAGGTAGCAGCAATGCCAGCAATTGCAATGCCTGGAGCTTCTCTCCCAACTTATGCACATTATTTTGCCAGGGCACATGGAGCAGCAGGATTAAAGATGAACCTCGGGATGGTAGGCAATTCCACTCTTCAACAGTCTCTTCTGAATTTTAATTGGTCAGTTGGAGGGCCTGATAAGTATGGACTCCAATCAGCATTTAGCTGGGCCCTCGGTGGTGGTAGCAACTTGGGGTTTTTTAATCCAAGTAATGCAAATCAAGTTGTGGTTCCAAAGGGATGGCGCAGTGGCGATTGGATATGCAATTGTGGCTATCATAATTACTCCTCTCGTCTGCAGGTACTCACAATGTAGTATTTTTTAAGTTTGTGCATATATCTCTATTTTATGCTATACATTGATGCATTTATTGCATAGGATTAATGTATCTTCTCAACTCTGAGGAAGTGTGTTATGTGTTGTATATGCAGTGTAAGAAATGCAACACGTCTATACCTCCAACTACACCTTCCATTCCTAGCCCTGCAGGTACAAGCTTGTTTTATTGTGTGTTTTAGAAGATTCAACGTGGAATGAGTTTTGGCTGTGCTATACATTGATGCATTTTTTTGCATGGGCTTATCAATCTGGATTCTCTGGAGATTTTGTATGATACTAAGCGTTGTTAAAAACTTATCTTAAATTCTCTACGTTGTTCAAAATAATAAAATTATGTATTTCATAACATCAAACAAATCATTACTTAAGATTTTAACATTTAATGACTACTTATAATATATTGGTTATATGTTAATTAGATATAAATTTTTAAAACTAGTTTTTCTTGTAGTGTGGAAATCTCTTAACGATGGGATCTTCTGATCTCTAGTATTTTCTTTGTCAATCTGATATAGATTATTGCAATGTGTTGTCTGTTGATGGACAATGCATTCTTCTTATGAAGGGAGGGATCTGAGATTCTTGCAGTTGTGATAACTGTGGTTTTTGGATAATTGGCCACCTAAATCAACATGTATGGATCTTTTAGAATTAATTTTACATTGTTTTCATTGTGTGAAAAACTTTTGGAGTCTCTTATGGTGGACTCGTCTGCTTCCAGTTTTGGTATTGAATATGAGCCTTTTGTTACCTAGAATTTAGAAATTTGTGTGCTTCACTTCTGCATCTATGCAGATGTTAGGAGATTCTATAATTTGTCTCTGTTAACACGGATGAAAAACCTTAAAGCAGAAAATAATTGTCCACACAATTTGATATACTTTTTGGTTCTTTGCATTCACTGTTTTCCTATCCTATTTTCTATTCAACTGTTCATCATTCGTGCTTGTCAAGTTTGCTTCTAATAGTTGAAAATGGCAGTATTAGGAACATTTGAGTTATTTTTTAAACTAATATTTTTTGTTTCCCTTTTGTGAAGCTCATGGAACAAAGAGACTTGCATCAGAGGAAATTGTCAGTGACTGGGATAATAAGAGACTTAATGCAGGAGTTGCAAACATGAACAGTCTTTTCCCGGTATGATTCTTTTGGAAAACATCATATCACCCCTTATATTTTTGTATCTTCTCCTTTATACAAACTGACTGGTTAATCATCATACTTGGAGTTTGAGCAGATAAGAGGTTCCAATAATGATCAGTTACCAGGTGCATATGCTTCCTACAACAATGAAAGTTCTGCGTTTAATCCAAACTCACAAGTGCACCTGCAGTTACCACAGTTTTCACCAGTGCCCACTCTTATAGGAAAAGGGTGAGACTGCACTTTCATCATTTGATTTTAGATTTCCTTGTTCTTTTTCTTTTATTTACTGTTTAGCAGATGAAAAGAAATTGTTATTGCTTTCATTCTCCAACTGTATGAATTTGGTAGCATGTTTGGACGTTTGCTTTCTAATAAAGCAGGTGTTTCAGCCTGGAGACTTTTCGTAGGAATTCTGGAACTGTTGCATTGGATTTTGTGTTCAAGTCGAAAGTTGTCATTTTATAGATACTGCTGATGGCTGGCAGTTTGGCTTAGAAAAACCTACATTATTTTTTTTGAAAATCGGGTTGTTATTCTTATCGACTGGATATGACACCTCCATTTGTTTGTCTTTTCACTCATATTGTGGATGTATTTCTTGACTGCTCAATGTTGAATTTTCATGAATGTGTTTTATTTTGTGGATGTGAGAACCAATCTTTAAAGAAGTTGAAAAATCAGTATATAGCTGCTACCGTTGCAGACCTTGCTAAGAATGCTTGTATTTAAAGAATTGGTTTTCATCCTGGTATTTATTGGATGTCTCTGCATAGATTCCTCCATGTTATTAACATGAGACACATGCAAATTCAGATCTTTCTAATTTATTATTATTACATTTTGGTCGCAATCTTGGGCATTTTTTTTGTGCCAGTAACTTGTCATGGTTCCCCTTAACCTTGTTTTGACTCTTCTCTTTTGTTCTTATTTTTTCTGTCTCTAATAGAGCAAAGCAATGGCGTGATGGAGACTGGATGTGCAAAAGTTGCAACAATCATAATTATGCATCTCGTTCTCATTGCAACAGGTTTATATATGTTTTTCACATTTGTTCTAAATAACTATTGGCCAGTAGTTCTCTTCTTTAACAGCAATGGCTTCATTTTATTTTCTTGTTGTGCTATTTTTGGACTGAGGCTATGTTGTTGTTGTTGCTACTTTTGGATTGATGCTTTTATTCCATCAGGCCTTGTTTCTTGTATGCTTTATCTCAACATGGCTGATTCGGGCATTCTTCTTCTTCTTTTTTCAGGTGTAAAGCTCAGAAAGATGCACCTGTCCCGCCCGTAAGCTAATATTTGTTGGATGATCAAGATTTTTGTAAAATTTCAGTCGAGATCTTTGCTTTAAATCTGTAATTCAATTTGGTTTTGGAACTCTAGGTTTCTTTGTTGGTTCTGTTACGTTACACAGCTGTCGAGACTCCTGGGGTAGAGATTAAAGCATCACTTAGTGATTTTTTTTTTTATTGGGCAGTAATTTTTGGTTTAGTTATGGATATAACCCAGTGATCTTTAACACTATCTCCATAATTTTCCCCCGTTTCAGTATTTGATGTTTTGTTCCTTTCGTATTGTCTGTGTTGGAAGGAGTTGAAATAGGTTGGTCCCTTTCTAGTGTTCGAAACAAAGAACCGCGACTCGATGTTGGAGAACACTGGGTAGGAGCCCATCCCGAGCTTGCCTGGCCCTTATTCTCTCTACTGTCCCAATTCACAAACATTACTTTACAACTCCATCTGCCCCATCACTGAATTTGTATGGGCAGCTGACTAAGACTTGTTATTTCCTGATACATCTTTTTCTCGTACCAGGCTTGGAAAGGAAAAAAAGAAGGAACTCCTCTTCCCTTATGTTCTCTCGTATGTATTAGTCCGAGTCCCACCCTGACCCAAATAAAAGACTATAATACTACCATCTGGTCCCCCATTCATGTCATGCGAACTCTCATTATATATTATGAAATGGAATCACGTATGTAACGTAAATAACAAGTCTTTGAGACCCCACCCTCTCCACTCTCCACTCTCCACCAAATGCTTTGGCATGCAGTTGCGCTCTCACTCAACCATCCACCCCACTTTCATCCTTTTCTTTATCGCTTGTTATATCCACCAAGTCTTAATCTGCTACGTTGAATGCCTATGTAGTACTACATTTTTAATTCCCCACACATTCAAACGTTGAATGCCCACGTAGTACTACATTTTTAATTCCCCACACATTCAAACTAGTCTGAAGCTTTTTCAAACTTCTAAAATCTAATATTATAGACTCATAAGTCAAAGCATCCGGTAAAGACATGATTTGTAAAAAGGTCAAATTTTGAGAATTTGTGATTCGACTCTCGATGAAGTCAATAAAAAAAAAAAAAACCATTATGGACACAAAAACCCTTGTTGCCTAATTTATATTTGTGGGCGCTGTAAAAATAAAGCAGATCTGAGGGTACTACCTTTTTTTAGTGGTCACCGTAACAACTAGGTTTTCTCCAACGTACAATCAAAGTTCAAAACCCTATTGGTTTAATGAAATTATGAAATTGATTATGTCTCTACAACGGTCCATAAATTGGAGATAAAAAATTCACACATCGACGGCTCAGAACACTCACACTGACACGTGTCCGTCATCCACTACGCCTCCGCCCATGTGAACAAAATCCCAAAGCGTCTGTTGAGAAGTGATGTAGGAGAGATTGGAAATGGTGGTGGTTTTGAAGCATTGGCGACGCACCGCTTCGAATGCTATTTAATCCCAACCACACTCACTTTCAACTTTTAATCATCTCTTCTTGTTCTTCTCTCAATTTTCGTTTGGGATTCGAACAGGTACATCCAGATCGACTGTTTTTGTGTTCTTTGTTTGCCCTAATTGCCTGATTTGAGTGAACAAAGTGATGTGGTGGCTTTGCAGGGATTTCTGATTTCTGGGCTGTACATGTTGAGGATCCAAAAATGATGGGGTCCTTCCTTACCAGAGGACTAGTGTATGAACAAAATTGGTTTTTCTTTGTTATTTTTCACTTCCTTTGTTGCTATGTAGTGTTTTTTGGTACTAATTTTGATTAGGGAACTAAAAAGGTTCGATTTTTGTGATGAAATTTTCAGGATGGTGTTTGGGTATGCTTATCCAGCCTATGAGTGCTTTAAAACTGTGGAGAAGAACAAGCCGGAGATTGAGCAACTTCGGTTTTGGTGCCAATACTGGTGAGAAATGGCCGACCCATCTTGCTGTTTTGATGTTTTTCGTCGTAGAATCAGTAAATCTGAACTGGGCAATTTTGATTTTGGTAGGATTTTAGTCTTTAAATTTGAACTGGGCAATTTTTATTTTGGTAGGATTTTTATCTGTAAATTTGAACTAGGCAATTTTGATTTTGTTAGGATTTTAGTTGCGATGCTGACAGTGTTTGAGCGTGTTGGAGATGCTTTTATTTCATGGTAGGACATTTGGTTTGGTTTCCAAGAGCTTCGTCATTTGCATTGTAGTATATATATCTCAAATGATGTGTTTCCAAATCTTGATTGTGTTTTGGTTTGGTTTCTTGAAGGGTGCCGATGTACAGCGAAGCCAAATTGGCCTTCTTCATATATTTGTGGTATCCAAAGACTAAGGTACCAGTCTATTAGATGATTGAAATCTGCTTTTGTGAGTTATTTGCATGTTTTGAATTTGAATTTTATTTTTTCTAATACTAGTTGTTATAATCGATGTGTCCAGGGAACTAGATATATTTATGATTCATTTTTCCGGCCTTATATTTCGAAGCATGAGACAGAGATTGATCGTAATATTATGGAACTGAGGACTCGGGCAGGAGACATTGCAATTCTCTACTGGCAAAGGGCTGCAACCTATGGCCAAACGAGGGTTTTTGAGATTTTGCAATATATTGCTTCGCAGTCCACGGCAAGACCCCAGCCTGCTCAGGTATCCGATCGTAAAGGAAAACAATAGATCCAGCTTATTTTTCCGTATTCTCATTTGAAACATTTTGTGCATTTTCTTTTTCCCAACTTCTAGCTTCCAAAAGGACTAGTTGTGCTGGTTATAGTCTTCACAATTGATAAGTAATTTAAGAGATTGTAATGCAGTTGGCAACACTTGTAGGAAGGAATGTTTTCAAAATTAAAACGTAGGCTAAGAAGTTGTAATGGATTTGGCAACTTGGCAATATTGGGAAAAGAAAATGAGATAAGAATGTATTATGTATGTAGCAGTTCACAAATAGAATTTCATTTTTGTACAGACTCAACGCGCTTGATTGTCACAGTTTTTGAATTTTAGTTTGCAGCGGCATTAACAGTGTATCTGGAATTTTAAAAAACAGACTATAAAACTATAAAAGAAAGTTTAACAGCTGTTAACAAACATTGTCGAAACAGTTTGAAAGAATTTGAGACTTAATGACCGCATGACCTCATCTTTGGCTCTGACAAACAGTGAATTTATGTTGATCTAATGCTACCTCAAGCCGTTTGGACATTTGTTATGTACGCATTTGCAATTCTGAATGCTGCTGGGTTGCAAATTATTATATTTGCCTGTTCTTCTCCTTTTATTTCCCATGTTAAGATTTTCTTACAAAGTTTTATTAATCTAAAAATAATACTAAATAAAAATTGAGATTTGCGCTAAATGACTTAATGCATGGCCTTTATAGATATTTATGCTATGTAATATGAAGTAGCTAATGTTTCTCCTTGGCGTCAGACTGTCAGTATCTAATACCAAATTTTCAAATAGATTCCATTGGCTATAGTCAGAGTAGGCTCTGCCGATACCCTTGCAAAAATGGTCTCAAACCTCTTGTATGGTTAACACTGGATCCACATGTTTCCTTTCCATCTCCAGTGTTGAGATGCAGCAGTTTATTTTTTTTCCCTTGCTGAAGATGATCTGATTCCACGTGTTACTTTTGCTTCTAGTCTGTTTAGAATCTTGAGCTGTAGTAGTTGATGCAGGGATGTACTTCCAGTCTATTTTTCCTGTAATATGGATCTTTTTAGTTTGTCTTCGTCTATTGTAACTGCAGCGGCAACGTGGTGAGGCTCGCCAACCTCCATCAACTGCCGAAACTCGCCAGCAAGCTGCTTCTACAATCGAACAACAGCCTCAGCAGCCACCTTCTCGTAATAACACTGGTTTAACTCAGCGGGCTGTAGGCAATCGTCAAGCTCCAACAGCTGCACAAACTGGTCAACAAATCGCCTCTGCGGTACAGCAGCAGCCACCATCTCGTAGTAACAGTGCCGATTCAACTCAGCAGCCACCTTCTCGAAGTAACAGCACTGGTTCAACTCAGCAACCCCCATCCCGCAGTAACAGCACTGCTTCTGCTCTGCAGCCCCCATCTCGCAGTAACAGCACTGGCTCAGCGCAGCTGCCACAAGCACCTTCTCGTACTTTCAGTACCAGTACGAACCAGCAGAAGCTGGAATCAGAACCAGGCCCCCCTTCAGCATCAACTACATCAGCAGCTCAGAAACAAACAGCTGATGCTTCTCATCCTGCTAGCCAATTGACGCAGAGCAAAGCAGACACCGCCGATGTTTATCCAGGGGCAACTTCAGCTAAAGAAAATGAGAATCCACTCCCAGAAAAGAATGTGATGGAGGAAACTATTATGATGACTCGCGCCATGTTGAAGAAGGCTAGATCGACTGCAAACCGCTAGCAATGTTGCCTGCTGAGTTGCTGACATGCTTCTTTTTTTCTTTTTTCGTTTTCTTTTTCCCACTCAGTTATGTTAAGAATTTTCCACTCAGTTCTGTTATTGACAGAGCCAAGTACAAAATTTTGGAACTCACAGGGACTGATGGAATTGGGTGTACATTTGTTTCTTGTAATTGTTTTGGTTGTTACTTGTTAGTTCTTCAAATCCCAATCTAAAGAATGGGCCGCAGTGAAACTGTTTTGCCATGAGAACGATCACGCAGTGTTATGAAAACACAATCTAAAAAACACACAGTTCATGCTAAAGAGCTTTATTAAATTGATGATAGGAAAGTAAACCTTCTGACAAAGGAAAATTTAGGTAGAGATGCCTGTGCACACCATCAGGAACATCCAGTTACAGCATATGAGAATCGTTAAGTATATGGCCTCCAGGCATCAAGACCTAAAAAATCCTCAAGGTGCTATACAATGTGCTATCTAAAAAATAAAGTACTGTCAATCTAAGTGAAAATGTTGCTCGTTTACATGTCTTTTGCATGCGACGATGGCAAGCGATATGTGCAGCATCTTTCCTTCTCCCCCAATTGAACCACCAATTGAATAGTTCTCTTGAATGAGTTCTCCAAATTGGGTACAATCTTTGTGTTCTGTGCAAGTTAATAGACAGAACTTGTTAATAATCCAAGACACAAGGATTGCATACTCATATTGAGAATAAGACGAAGTCGCAATAGAATGCTTAATCTCTTTTTTTTGGGCGTCCAAGCACATCAAATAGAATCCCTACCCACTTTTTAAACGTTCAGGATTACAAAGAAATAGAGGAAAAGTGTCCTCCCTTGTAGGTTATGAGTCCAAACAGACCAGATGAACGCCCAAAAACAGTTCTATAATGTGATAAACTATATTTTAGGGACCGTGACTTGGTATTACTTACCCAATGGAGTTCCGGAATTATTTGCTCAAAGCTTTGATCCGAATAGTCATATTTGACTTTAAGAATCTTCAGTTTGGAACAAGGGTTGCTTACACCATAAATCGGTTATGCTCGATTCAGGTTCAGTGTTGAACCAGTAGTCATCATCAATCTGTGGCAAAGAGGAAAATCATTAGGAAGCAAAATACGACGAGCTTTTCAGACCATAGCTCCATAAATCAGGATTCCTTACACTTGAATGTGATGCTACAATCTTCTGAATCCCAGACACGAAGTTATCTTCTTCTGCCTTTGATTGTAACCTTGAATCTTGAACATCTGGTCGCAATGCATCATCTGTTTCACAGTAATCACTCTCCTTGGGAAAATTGGCTGATATGTTATGTCTGACATTCCCTTGAGACTCTCTGCAGACAATCAAAAGTTAATAAGTTAGTGTTGTCTGCATGAACCAAATTAGTTGGGGTCGACACAGATGGTAATGAAAAAAAAAAAAAAAAAAAGAATGAAATTGTTGAAAGAGAAGAAAAGAACCGATCACCATATTTTTTGCAATAACAATCATATTATCACCATGCAATTATAAATACCTTAATAAGTATAAATTAATTGGTCCTGTAGTACTTCTGACAATGAGTTGAAATTGCCTTTGTGGATAATCAATATCCTGTCCGATATAGCTGATCAACAACTTTGTCACTTCTAAAGCACAATCATAATCAATTCAATAGCATATCACTTACCTGGTCCGGATCTGGGACTTCAATACAGCTTGCTTTGGGAGCTTGTATCGCGATAAGAGTCTTATTCTGTTTCAATTTGAAAATGAATAAACATAAAAGATTTGACTTTTACGTAAAGAAAAATGGATAAAAGGGGAAATACAACACAAGCCAAAACATAAATTAAGATAGAACTGGTAATAGAGTTATGAATGTTGAAATTGAACCTGAAAGCATGGCAGGCTCAATATATCTTCTTCAGTCAAGAAAAGAAACCTGCAACCACAAATACGAACCATCTGTCACATGCAGTATTGAAGATGTGCAGCCAACAGTAAAAGTAAAGTAGTAAACAAAGAGATTGAAATACTTTTGGGCAATTTCATCTTCCTCCAGAATCCTCAACCTGGTTTGCTTTTCTCTAATAAAGATAAAGAAAAAGAATATCAGCACAACTCCCTCTAGCACTAACAAAGAGGTAGATAAAAGAAAAAATAAAAATATATACTACAGCCTTGAAACCTTATCTCATCGTCAAGGCTGCATTCTTCATCATAAAGTCTTTCAGTTTCAACCTGTGAAACGAGTAGAATTTAGATCCAGCACTAAGTCTTGAAAGAGCACTCCAAATGAATGGCGAGTTATACATTTGTTGCAATCTTATAACAAGATAAGCAATCACCAGAACATGCCAATTGTAAATTCACAACAAAAGAAGACATCCATGCAATAAGACACAAATCTCCTAGCTTTTGTTATTTACATGGTTCGCATGTAGTTCAGAAAAAATTGATCAAACACATTATGCTTTTTTAAGGCCAACACATTTCACATTTAGTTTCTCTAAAATGGCAACATAATCACCTTTTTTTTTTGTCAAATGCAGCATAATCATCTAGACATGCCAAAAGCTTGAAATGTTATTCAACCTACAATTCAACGCTTAGGACGAAATATACATTTCAAGCAACAATTAAGAGTAATTAACCTATAGCACATTTGTCCAGCAGCCAGTATCCTCAAAAGATGCAAGCCTTTCCCCCCAATTAGAACATATTTTTTTTTTTGTGCAGACATGGCGGATACTTGGTTATACAACGACAGAACATTCACCGACGTAAAACAGCTTTTGATTCATAGAAGCTGACAACGATTAGGTAAGGTGCAAGGGCATACCAATCATAGTTTATATAGAGATTGGCCAAATAGTTACGTGGTTTAAAAAAGTTTCAGATTAGCAAATGCCAACAACCTAATTCCATGTTTTTCTACGAGCATCCCATATCAAGTAAAAAAGTAGAAGAAAAATGTTTGGGTTGGCCAAAAAAAATTAATAATATAACTGCAGACTCTAGCAGCCAAAATTATTTCACATGGGAATCTTGCCCATGCAAATTTTTGTTCAAGGTAAAATCACCTTCCAGACATTAAAAAACAAGCACCTAATTTTGCGTGTGTGTGTGTGTGTGTGTGTGTGTGTGTGCGTGTGCAATGAGCCCAGCCCCGTGTTCATAAAGGTGCATAAACATAGAAACCCTACAAACACAAATTATGGATAAATCACTTATAGAAATCATCAAAACCATGCATGTCACATTGGAAAGAAAGCTGAATAAAATAACTAAATCCCTTTGCATTTAAAGCTAGTGTCTTATCCGAAAGAAATAGAATAAAACAACAAAATTAAGCAAGTTTTATGAATAAAGCACCTTTAATTTAGTAATTTGTCCATCCAATTCCATTGGCATTGAGATTTCAACTCCCCTATCATGAGAACAGAATGAGTGGTCGTAAGTGGTAACTATCAATAAATACACATAGAAACGTGCATACATAATGAAATAAAAGAATAAGAAATTGACCAATGGTTATTATTCATACTTCCAGCGAATATGGTTCTTGGACGTTTTCTCTATCAACCCTATCCCTTCAAGGACATTCGTAATATCATATATTCTTCTCTTTTGGACCTGTCAAAACATTGGCATAATGAAACCAAATTAGAACAGCCTAACCCTAGGCAAATGAGACACGAAATTTTGGTTTCCCAACAAAATGAAAAAGAAAACAAGGATCACTACCTCCAAAACATCAGCAGTTTTATTCAGATCAAGAGCGCCATCCTCAGTCTTTGTGATCAAATTAATAAATTTCCTAGTTAACAAGCCTGATCATAGAGACATGTTGTAAAGAGTTTGTCAAATAATTATGAGAGAATAAACACAAAAATAGAAGTTCTAGTCTTCACTTACCAAGAGAACTATCATAGCGACAAGTACTAGCTTGAGTCGTGCTATCTGATAGCAAGCCAGAAAATAAAATAAGTCTAACAAAAGGGTTCAGAAAGCAGTAAAGATGGAAGCTAATGTTCTGCAATAAATATTAACATTTTTTTGATAGGAACTATAAATATTCACATTTACCAGCATTTGACTGAGGATTTTCAGACCCAGATATTGTTTCCTTTGAAATCTTTGATTTACTGTGATTGCTACGGCCTTTACTTGGATAAGGTGAAGCAGGAAAGGATTGTGTATTTTCCTTGACAGTGAATGAATCACTAGCTTGGTAAGGCCATACTCCTTGTCCTGAAACAGGAGGAGCGGGACGTCCACCAACGCCTGTATGTTCCCTGGTAACCATTTCACCCGCATGGTAAATGCCATTGCCTTTTCCTAAACCCGGTGGAGCTGAACCTTTTGCTGCACCAACTTGTCCTTGCCTAGCCATGCATTCAGAAAATTGAGCTGCATGCTGCTCTGTAGCATTTGCATCTTTTAACTGTGACAATTTTCAAAGTGTATTAAGAATTGAAATGTCATTAAAAAATGCTTGAAGCATTAAACCGGAGCTTAAGGGCAATACAAGTATGAAAGGATAGTAGGATATCGAGAACAAACTGATGAATAGAAAGCCAGAACATTAAAGCTTACATGGATAGACCAACAAAAAAGTTTGAACTAATTTATTGCTTTGAAAACACAAAATGGCTTTGTACCGCGAAATATATAAAATAGGGTTCCGCAATTGATATAAACAACTTCCCCCACCTGCTATAAATGTGCTTATGAACCTTGATCAAGAGTCACGACAATCAAATTATGCTAGGAAGTTTGATAGTCATACAATCACAAATTCAGATAGCAAGAAACCAAGTATACTAGGTACTTCTTTATTGGAGCTAGAGGAAGGGTGTCACTTCTAACATGACGAGGAAAGGGAGATCTGCCAATTAGATTCTCTATTTTTAGGTCTTCTCAGCAGTCACCCAACCAACTTGGATATCTAATAAACATCATAGCATGCTTATACCTCAAATCAATTTTCCTAGACTATCTACAAAGTGCATAAGAAAATATCTGTTCTTCAGTAATATTTAGGTAGAAGTCACACTAAAGAGTAACGAAGAAGATAAAAAGTACCTAAATAAGTGACATCTTACATCACTCAAAAATTCGATTATTTGAAAATCTATGCATTAATATACCATGCCTTTAAATACTCGTCACTTAAAATGGAATATCCGACTGCATCCCCTTCTTCTTAATCTCATCCACGGCTAGTAATTCTTTCATGAGAACAATCACTAAGCCAATTAACTAAACTCGCCTAAACAAGAAACTAAACCCTGTGACGACAAATTAACCAATGAAAACATTGTTTGAAATCCACAAAACACCAATCTTGAATCGCAACGAAGCATCGCGCATGAACAAAGAATCACAACAATCATGAGTAGAACAACAGTACTCTATGGTGATGTAGAAAGATCAATCGAACAGAAACTGCAAACAAGAGAACAATTGATAATGTTAACCTAAACCGCCAGAACAAAAGTAGTCTCTGATTGAAAGAACAGCAAAGCTAGAGCGCGCCATGGAAGACGATCGATAGAAAAACAAACAAATTTCGCAAGATAACACAGACGAGCAAGCCGACCAACACGAATCTCATAATCAAGTAAATCGCATCAACAGATCGCGCCAAAACGCAGGAAACCTAAAGTCGAAACAGAGATCGAACAAAGAAAGAGGCGAGAGAGAGGGGAGAGAGAGAGAGAGAGAGAGAGAGAGAGAGAGAGAGAGAGAGGTCACGGAATTGGTTCTTACGAAGAGAGCACCGGATTCATGAGCAGAGATCGCGGCGGCGGCGGTTGGCGGAAGTTTCTGGAAGGAGGAGGCGAGGGAGAAGTGGTGGCGCTTGAGGACGCCGTGGGGGCGGCGCGGCGAGTGGACGGGGTGGTTGGTCGACCGATCGCTTCGAATCGTCGACATGAGCGAGCGAGCGAGCGAGAGAGCGAGAGAGAGAGAGAGCGAGAGAGAAGGGAGTGAGTGAGTCGCAACAAGTGAATTGTGGAGAGAGAGAGAGAGAGAGAGAGAGAGAGAGAGAGATTCGAAACAGCGGGAAGAAGGGTTAGTAGGGGGGGGGGGGAGGTGCGTTCGAATCGTGTAGCCCCCCGCCTTTTGTCCACCGCCACCACGCCACATATTTTCTCAATCCAGAATTACTCACTGTTGGGCTTTGGGCCTACTCTCTCGATCCACCACCCTCTCTTGCATCCCAACTATTTTAATTCATTTATCGGACCTTTTCTTTTTTTCTTCTTTATACTAGGATGCCGTGTAATTCTTCTCTAGACGAGTGCGCGAGTCGTGAGGTGCATTCCTACCCAAAATGGGTTACTGAAACATTTTTATTTTTATTTTTTTTTCAAATAAGAGTTAATGTTGAGTGCAGGATTAAGGGCTTGAGGCAAGGGGACACTGGTCTTTCTTTTGTAGTGTCAAATTTCGGTTTCGAATTATAAGAGTAGAACAAATTTAAAACCCTTGATTAGGGGTTGTTTCCATTATAATTCTTTCCCATCGAGTTTGGAATCAATTCAACGCATAAATAAGAATTATGGCCTCAATTGAATAGGTGATTGCATAAAATTACTGAGATCTGCTCGATGCCCTAAAAAGCTTGAACACCCATGATAGGAAAGAAAAAATAGAGGAATTAAGAAACTCGCATAAAAGTGGAAACCAATGGAACCAATGGAACCAATGGAAGCATTGTTTTCATCCTATAGGAAGAAGGCTTTACCTGTTTTTTTCAAGCTCACCCAAGTTTATCGCAGGAATTATTGCGTGTTGTCGTACACTAATGTCATAAGGTTTTAATAGTGTCATCTCCCAAATTTTTGCACTAAATGTGCAGCAACAAACACAAAAAATTGAGTTTAATTACTATCAAAAGCGACTAGCTCAATGATTCTATTTCTATATGAAGTCATTTATTTAAGAGTTCGGGATATCATGCTTCATTTTGGATAACTTATGGTTTTCTCTTATTCTTATCAAAATAGAAACCTAAGTTCAATTATAATCTTATTAAGTAAACTCAGACGAATTGGCTTAACTGTAAAGATGAGTGCATGATTTATGTGGGTTAGGTGTACAGTCCTAAATTTGATTCCTTAATAGATCAAGTTTGTTCAGACCACTGTATCAAGAAAATAAAATAATGAACAAAATAGAAGAAAACACTCTTTTTTTTTATTTAGTTTTGTGTGCACAGATGCACATATATATACAAGTACGTAACCTACAATCCTAACTAATACATGAGATAACTACAAATTTCACCCACTTACAAGATAAAAGAAAATCAACTATGGCTATCTAAAAACTAACAAACAAAACTAATTAAACTTATCTACAACGCCACATGTGCCTCAATAGCCCCCCTCAAGATGGAGCATAAAGATTTTGGATGCCCATCTTGGACACAAGATTACGGAACAACGTGGGGTGTCGCCTTTGTCAAAACATTAGTGTTAAAGAATATTGTGCAATTAGGAAATATGCACAAATCACTCCTGTAATTATGTTGTGCACAAATCACTCCCTTGATTATGTGCTACCTTATTTAGATGTTTCCTTTTGTATGTAATTGCATCTCTATATATAGAGATATGTAATAGATCAACAATACAATAAACTTATTCTATTCTGAAACTAACATGGTATCAGAGCCTCTATTCGGTTATGGGTAATATCTTGTTTCTCCTCTCTTTCGGTCGACTTCCTCGACTTCGATTATTGCCCTAATCTTTTGTGTGCATGTTGTTTGCCCTATCAATTTTGTGGTTTTGCGCATTATCTCCTTCGCTGTTCCCTCCTTTATTTTGTGATTCCTTTGTGATGCCACTTGTTCGTCCTGCATCTCATCACAAGAGAAAGACCTATGCGTTGCAGATCTGATATTTATTTATCCGCCTTTGTTATGTGTTTAACAACCGTTGTCTCCCCTGTGCGTCATCACCACTCTGCTTTTGGTTTTTTTTTGTTATGAGTTCGGGTTTTTTTATTTATTTGGTGGGTTTCTCTTATTGTGCGAGACACAACTCTGTATTCTAGTTGTGCGAGACACAACTCTGTCCACTCTGGTTATGCGAGACATAACTCCAATAGTCGTTCCGTCGACTATTCTTTGATAGTCATTCACCCGACTATGCTCGTTAGTCGTTCCGTCAACTTCACTCCGACAACGATCGTTCCATCGACTCGCTCCGACGATCGTTCCAACGACTCCGCTCGATAGTCGTTTCGTCGACTCGCTCCGATAGTCGTTCGCCGACTATGCTCGTTAGTCGTTTCGTCGACTCGCTTCGATAGTCGTTCCGCCGACTATGCTCAGTTAGTCGTTACGTCGACTTCACTCCGAAACGATCGTTCCATCGACTCCGCTCCGACGATCGTTCCAACGACTCCGCTCGATAGTCGTCCAACGACTCGCTCGATAGTCGTTCCGTCGACTCGCTCCGATAGTCGTTCCGCCGACTATGCTCCTTTAGTCGTTCGTCGACTCCGTTATTGATTATTTTGTTGTCTCGTTTTTCCGTGCATCGTTCGTCGACTCTCGTTATTCAAAATTCCAGATCGAAGTCAATCCGAATTTTGATCGGGTTTAGTTTTATTTGAGTTTACAAACTCAAATTGGTTTCGTTGTTCCCACTTTGAGTTTGAGGGGGAGTGTTAAAGAATATTGTGCAATTAGGAAATATGCACAAATCACTCCTGTAATTATGTTGTGCACAAATCACTCCCTTGATTATGTGCTACCTTATTTAGATGTTTCCTTTTGTATGTAATTGCATCTCTATATATAGAGATATGTAATAGATCAACAATACAATAAACTTATTCTATTCTGAAACTAACAATTAGCTAATTGATTGTCTGAGCTAATAGGCATCAAATGAATTAACCCTTGATTATACCTTTCTCGAACCACATGATAGTCAATCTCGATGTGTTTGGTGCGTTCATGGAAAACATCATTTTTAGCAATATTTATCGCAGAATTATTATCATAATAAATAATTGCCGGTCCTGGGTGAGGAATTTGCAAGTCTTGCAACAAGTAGCATAAACATTGTAACTCACATGTGATCGTCGCCAAAGCCCTATACTCTGCTTCAGATGAAGATCTTGAGACAGTTCCTTGCTTTTTGGATTTCCAAGATATAAGCGAATTGCCAAGAAAGACTAGAAAACCAGTTATCGACCTTCGGGACTCCGAGCAAGTAGCCAATCAGAATCAGAGAAAGCTTTGAGAGATAAATCAGATTGAGCAGAAAAAACAACCCTTGTCCTGGTGCACCTTTTATGTATCGAAGAACACGATGGACAGCTTTTAAATGTAGATCTGTAGGCTTATCCAAAAATTGAGATAAATGTTGTATGGCATAGGAAATGTCTAGACGAGTTGTGGTCAAATAAAGCAACTTCCCTATTAGATTGCGATACACGGTGGTGTTCAAAAGAGGATCTCTTGCAGTGGCATTCAACATATAACCAGCAGCCATGGGGGAACGTGCAGGTTTGCTATCAAGAAAACCTGTATCTTTAAGAAGATCTAAAACATATTTTCTTTGACATAAATTTATACCCTCTGTTGTCCTATGTATCTCAAGTCCCAAAAAATATTTGAAACTACCCAAACTTTTAATTTTGAAAGTAGTGTGAAGATATTTCTTGATCGCTTCAACTTCAGTAACACTATTTCCAGTGAGAATCACATCATCGACATATACAAGAAGAGCTGTGAAATTTATTGAGGCACATGTGGCATTGTGGATAAGTTTAATTAGTTTTATTTGTTAGTTTTTAGATAGCCATAATTGATTTTCTTTTATCTTGTAAGTGGGTGAAATTTGTAGTTATCTCATGTATTAGTTAGGATTGTAGGTTACGTACTTATATATATATGTGCACCTGTGCACACAAAATTAAATGAAACAAAGAAGAGTGTTTTCTTCTATTTTGTTCATTCTTTTATTTTCTTGATATGGTATCAGAGCAATTGTTTCAACTATGACTCTATTTTTTCTCTTGCCTCTGTTTTTTTTTTCTCTTCCTTCTTGTTTATAGAAACATGGCGGAAGATAAGAGGTAAGATAATTCACGAAGATCGGAAGAATCTCCTTCCAGTCCATTTTACATTCATCCTAATTAGTACCCATCATTGGTCCTTGTTTCTGATGTTCTCACGGATTTCAACTACCATTCTTGGTCTAGAGCAATGCGAATGGCTTTGCAGTCAAAGAATAAATTAAAGTTCATCGATGGCTCAATTGAGGTTCCCAACAAAAAAGATCAACTCTTCTCAGCGTGGGAACGTTGTAACACCTTGGTTCTTTCATGGTTGATTCATGCAGTGAACAAGTCAATCGCAAAAAGTGTTATCTGGACCGACTCAGCATGAGATGTTTGGCTTGACCTGAAGGATCGATTCTCACAAGGTAATTCTTTTCGTGTGACTAAATTACAAGAAGAGATTTATCAACTTCATCAAGGTACTCTTACTATTACAGATTATTTTACGCAATTGAAGATTTTGTGGGATGAGTTGTTTAATCTACGACCTATTCCCATTTGTTCTTGTAGCCCAAAGTGCAAATGTGATGCTCTTTTAACTGTGAGAGTGTATCAAGAGTCAGACCATACAATTCATTTTTTGAAAGGCTTGAATTAGAGCTTTTCAACTGTGAAGTCACAGATTATGCTCACGGAACCTTTACCCACTATCACCAAGGTTTTTGCCCTTGTTGCACAACATTAAAGGCAATTAACAGGGGGTTCACAATAACAAAGTAGTGAACCTGCTGTTTTTTTCAATAAAACTAATGTTGGTTCAAAAGTTCAGTGCTCGTATTGTAGATTACTTGGCCACACGGTGGACAAGTGTTATCGAAAGCATGGTTTTCCTTCGGGTTTCAAGTTCAGAAAGAAGCCACATATGGTGAATCATATGGAGACATCAAATAGGCAAGTTGTTGCAGGGGAGGAACTCAACAAAGGGAATGTAAACCAAGGGGGAGGTTACACTCTTAATGCTACACAATACAACAAATTTATGTCACTCATTCAGGGTACTTCTGAATTTGGTCATGCTAATTCAGGTACTAGTGGACATTCGAATTCTCTTGCTGCAAGTTTCTCCTCAATCTGTGGCATGGAAGGTATGGATTTCGCATCCACTTCCTCTACTCATAAAAATTGTTGGGTGCTCGACACTGGAGCTACTGATCATATTACTTGTTCCTTATCATTTTTTTCTTCCTACACACCAGTGTCAAATGTGTATCTTCGACTCCCAAACTTAGATCGTGTCTCTGTTACACATATAGGAACAATAATTTTTAATCAAGATTTTGTTCTTACAAATGTGTTCCATGTTCCTAATTTTCATTTAACTCTTATCTACGCGAGTCGCCTTGCTATTTCTGCTAATTGTACTTTATTGTTTAAATCTGATTTGTGTACTATCCAGGACCTTCAATCGGGGAAGATGATTAGTTTGGCTAGACAAGTGAATGGTCTATATCAGCTTGTTCAGTCGATTTTTTGACAAGTCTCTCATGGTTGTTTTGCTGTCTGCTCCCTAAGCACAAACATATGGCACTATCGACTTGGATATGCTTCAAATTCTAGAATAAAGTCTTTGAATGAACTTGATTCAAATATTATTTTACCAAATGATGATTTTGTATGTGAGACTTGTCATTTTGCCAAACAAAAGAAATTATCTTTTCCCATTAGTCAAAGTAAATCAAGTGCTTGTTTTGAATTAGTTCACATCGACATTTGGGGTCCAAGTCCATATCTTTCTTTAGGTGGCTACTCTTATTTTTTAACTCTTGTTGATGATTTTAGTCGAGCCACATGGGTTTATTTTATGCGTTTAAAAAGTGAAACACGATCCTTAATGCAAAATTTTTGTGCTCTTATTGAAACTCAATTCAACATTAAGATAAAATGTTTTAGATCTGATCAAGGAAAAGAATTCGACATGCCGAATTTTTATTCAAAAAAATGAATCATTCACCAAAAATCATGTGTTTACACACCTGAGCAGAATAGCAAAGTTGAACGCAAACATCAACATATTCTCAATGTGGCTCATGCTTTAAGTTTTCAAGCAAAACTTTCCCACTCTTTTTGGGCAGATTGTGTTGCTCATGCTGTTCATCGCATCAACATAGTTCCTTCTCCCGTTATACATAATAGAACACCTTTTGAGCTTTTATACAACAGACCACCAAACTTTACAAGTTTAAAAGTTTTTGGTTGTTTGAGTTTTGCTTCTTCATATCCTGTGAGTCGCAACAAACTCGATCAACGTGCTAGAAAATGTATTTTTCTTGGCTTTAGGGCAGGAATAAAAGGCTATAAACTTTATGATTTAAATAATCATCAAATATTTTTCTCTAGGAATGTAATTTTTTATGAGGATATCTTTCCATTTCCTGACCATCAAACACCACCTCCGGTGTTGCCTGAGCCTTCCCCTCAAACGACAATGGCTTCCGATCTCGAACCTTATGAGTTTGTTCCATTCACGGAGACATCTCATACTCCATCAGTGTCTCCACCACCAAGGCGATCAGATCGACAAAAGCAATTGCCTTCATACTTGCATGATTATAACCATTCTTTATCTGGACGAACCAATTCTTCTTCTACAACAGAAGTTCGGGTGGTACATACTTCTCCTTACTCTTTGTCTTTGGTTTATTCATGTTCAAATCTTGAACCATCCCATCATGTTTTTTCTATTTTTCTTGATTCCATTAATAAGCCCCAAAATTTTTCTGAGGCCATGGACCACGGTTGTTGGAGAGAAGCTATGCAGGAGGAATTACATGCACTGGAACTGAATAAAACATGGACCATCACTGCCTTACCACCAGACAAAAAATCAGTGAGTTGCAAATGGGTCTACAAAATCAAACAGAAGGTAGATGGGTCCATAGATAGGTGTAAGGCACGGTTGGTAGCAAAAGGTTTTACTCAACAGGCTGGCATTGATTATTTAGAAACTTTTTCACCAGTAGCTCGCATGACTACAATTCGTGCCCTTCTTGTAGTTGCGGCAGTAAAGGATTGGGTCTTGGATCAACTAGATATCAATAATGCTTTTTTGCATGGTGATCTTGATGAAGAAGTTTACATGGAATTACCTCCCGGTGTGCTTGTTGATAAGCCAAATCAAGTGTGCAAATTACATAAATCATTGTACGGTTTGAAGCAAGCAAGTCGTAATTGGAATGCAAAACTCACAGTTGCTCTTCTAAGTCAAGATTTCAAACAGGCACCATCAGATCCTTCTCTTTTCATTAAAGTAACAGACCACAATTTCACAACTCTTCTTGTATATGTCGATGATGTGATTCTCACTGGAAATAGTGTTACCGAAGTTGAAGCGATCAAGAAATATCTTCACATTACTTTCAAAATTAAAAATTTGGGTAGTTTGAAATATTTTTTGGGACTTGAGATACATAGGACAACATAGGGTATAAATTTATGCCAAAGAAAATATGTTTTGGATCTTCTTAAAGATACTGGTTTTCTTGATAGCAAACCTGCACGTTCCCCCATGGTTGCTGGTTATATGTTGAATGCCACTGCAGGAGATCCTCTTTTGAACACCACCGTGTATCGCAGTCTAATAGGGAAGTTGCTTTATTTGACCACAACTCGTCCAGACATTTCCTATGCCATACAATATTTATCTCAATTTTTGGATAAGCCCACAGATCTATATTTAAAAGCTGTCCATCGTGTTCTTCGGTACATAAAAGGTGCACCAGGACAAGGGTTGTTTTTTTTCGCTCGCGATTTATCTCTCAAAGCTTTCTCTCGATTCTGATTGGGCTACTTGCTCGGAGTCCCGAAGGTCGGTAACTGGCTTTCTATTCTTTCTTGGCAATTCTCTCATATCTTGAAAATCCAAAAAGCAAGGAACTGTCTCAAGATCTTCATCTGAAGCAGAGTATAGGGCTTTGGCGACGGTCACATGTGAGTTACAATGGTTATGCTACTTGTTGCGAGACTTGCAAATTCCTCACCCAGGGCCGACAATTATTTATTGTGATAATAATTCTGCGATAAATATTGCTAAAAATAATGTTTTCCATGAACGCACCAAACACATCGAGATCGACTGTCATGTGGTTCGAGAAAGGTATAATCAAGGGTTGATTCATTTGATGCCTGTGCTCAGACAATCAATTAACTGATGTTCTGACAAAGGCGACACACCCCACGTTGTTCCATAATCTTGTGTCCAAGATGGGCATCCAAAATCTTTATGCTCCATCTTGAGGGGGCTATTGAGGCACATGTGGCGTTGTGGATAAGTTTAATTAGTCTTGTTTGTTAGTTTTTAGATAGCCATAGTTGATTTTCTTTTATCTTGTAAGTGGGTGAAATTTGTAGTTATCTCATGTATTAGTTAGGATTGTAGGTTACGTACTTGTATATATATGTGCACCTGTGCACACAAAATTAAATGAAACAAAGAAGAGTATTTTTTTCTATTTTGTTCATTCTTTTATTTTCTTGACAAAATTGTGGTCTGTTACTTTAATGAAAAGAGAAGGATCTGATGGTGCCTGTTTGAAATCTTGACTTAGAAGAGCAGCTGTGAGTTTTGCATTCCATTGACGACTTGCTTGCTTTAAACCGTACAATGACTTATGTAATTTGCACACTTGATTTGGCTTATCAGCAAGCACACCAGGAGGTAATTCCATGTAAACTTCCTCATCAAGATCTCCATGCAAAAAAGCATTATTGATATCTAGTTGATCCAAGACCTAATCCTTTGCTGCCGCAACTGCAAGGAGGGTACGAATTGTGGTCGTGCGAGCTACTGGTGAAAAAGTTTCTAAATAATCAATGCCAGCCTGTTGAGTAAAACCTTTTGCCACCAACCGTGCCTTACATCTATCTATGGACCCATTTGCCTTCTATTTGATTTTGTAAACCCATTTGCAACTCACTTGTTTTTTGTCTGGTGGTAAGGCAGTGATGGTCCATATTTTATTCAGTTCTAGTGCATGTAATTCCTCCTGCATAGCTTTTCTCCAACAACTATGGTCCATGGCCTCAGAAAAATTTTGGGGCTCATTAATGGAATCAAGAGAAGTAGAAAAAACATGATGGGATGGTTCAAGATTTGAACATGAATAAACCAAAGACAAAGAGTAAGGAGAAGTATGTACCTCCCGAACTTCTGTTGTGGAAGAAGAATTGGTTCGTCCAGATAAAGAATGGTTATAATCATGCAAGTATGAAGGCAATTGCTTTTGTCAATCTGATCGCCTTGGTGGTGGAGACACTGATGGAGTATGAGATGTCTCCGTGAATGGAACAAACTCATAAGGTTCGAGATCGGAAGCCATTGTCGTTTGAGGGGAAGACTCAGGCAACACTGAAGGTAGTGTTTGATGGTCAGGAAATGGAAAGATATCCTCATAAAAAATTACATTCCTAGAGAAAAATATTTGATAATTATTTAAATCATAAAGTTTATAGCCTTTTATTCCCGCCCCAAAGCCAAGAAAAATACATTTTCTAGCACGTTGATCGAGTTTGTTGCGACTCACAGGATATGAAGAAGCAAAACTCAAACAACCAAAAACTTTTAAACTTGTGAAGTTTGGTGGTTTGTTGTATAAAAGCTTAAAAGGTGTTCTATTATGTATAATGGGAGAAGGAACTATGTTGATGAGGTGAACAACATGAGCAACACAATCTGCCCAAAAAGAGTGGGGAAGTTTTGCTTGAAAACTTAAAGCACGAGCCACATTGAGAATATGTTGATGTTTGCTTTCAACTTTGCTATTCTGCTTAGGTGTGTAAACACATGATTTTTGGTGAATGATTCCTTTTTCTGAATAAAAATTCGGCATGTCGAATTCTTTTCCTTGATCAGATCTAAAACATTTTATCTTAATGTTGAATTGAGTTTCAATAAGAGCAACAAAATTTTGCATTAAGGATCGTGCTTCACTTTTTGAACGCATAAAATAAACCCATGTAGCTCGACTAAAATCATCAACAAGAGTTAAAAAATAAGAGTAGCCACCTAAAGAAAGATATGGACTTGGACCCCAAATGTCGATGTGAACTAATTCAAAACAAGCACTTGATTTACTTTGACTAATGGGAAAAGATAATTTCTTTTGTTTGGCAAAATGACAAGTCTCACATACAAAATCATCATTTGGTAAAATAATGTTTGAATCAAGTTCATTCAAAGACTTTACTCTAGAATTTGAAGCATGTCCAAGTCGATAGTGCCATATATTTGTGCTTGGAGAGCAGGCAACAAAACAACCATGAGAGACTTGTCAAAAAATCGGCTGAATAAGCTGATATAGACCATTCACTTGTCTAGCCGAACCAATCATCTTCCCCGATTGAATGTCCTAGATAGTACACAAATCAGATTTAAACAATAAAGTACAATTAGCAAAAATAGCAAGGTGACTCGCGGAGATAAGATTTAAATGAAAATTAGGAACATGGAACACATTTGTAAGAACAAAATCTAGATTAAAAATTATAGTTCCTATATGTGTAACAGAGACATGATCTAAGTTTGGGAGTCAAAGATACATATTTGACACTGGTGTGTAGGAAGAAAAATATGATAAGGAACAAGCAATATGATCAGTAGCTCCAGTGTCGAGCACCCAACAATTTTTATGAGTAGAGGAAGTGGATGCGAGATCCATACCTGCCATGCCACAGATTGAGTAGAAACTTGTAGTAAGAGAATTCGCATGTCCACTAGTACCTGAATTAGCATGACCAAATTCAGAAGTACCCTGAATGAGTGACATAAATTTATTGTATTGTGTAGCATGACCAGATTTAGAAGTACCCTGAATGAATGAATTCTCATTAGGATGAATGTAAAACGGACTGGAAGGCGATTGTTTCGGTCTTCGTGAATTATCTTGCCTCCTATCTTCTGCCATGTTTCTATAAACAAGAAGGAAAAGAAAAAAAAAAAACAGAGGCAAGAGAAAAAATAGAGTCAGAGTTGAAACAATTGCTCTGATACCATATCAAGAAAATAAAATAATGAACAAAATAGAAGAAAACACTCTTCTTTTTTTTATTTAGTTTTGTGTGCACAGGTGCACATATATATACAAGTACGTAACCTACAATCCTAACTAATATATGAGATAACTACAAATTTCACCCACTTACAAGATAAAAGAAAATCAACTATGACTATCTAAAAACTAACAAACAAAACTAATTAAACTTATCCACAACGCCACATGTGCCTCAATACATTGAGGCCTTTAAATTCTCAATCTAGAAGCACAAGTGCTTCGTAGAAATAATCATGATTTTAACCTAGACACCTACCAACCATAGTTAAAAATAAATAAGTAAATAAATAAAAATTCTTGTTAAGTAAAAGTAGCAACATATCCAACAAAAAAGATAGTCATTTATTAGTAGGCTTAAATTGATTGACTTAAAAAAAATTGAAAAATGATAATCTCTCACGCTCTCTACGGGTATACTCTTATCTTTTAATTATTTATGATATTTTATCAGATGTGGGGCCAATTTGGAGAAACAAGAAAGAACCATAAATATCAGATGCGTTCGTTTTATCATTTTCCAAAAAAAATTTAATGGGTTGATTAATTGTCTTAGACGCCTTGTCTTCCCAACTCGGACTCGAACTGTTTTTTTTTTTTTTTGTTCATAAAAAAAAAAAATAGCAATAAGAGAAGGTAGCGTCGATCCACTCGATCTATCTTTCCGATTCGAATTTTAGGTCACCGATAACCGATTCGACTCCATTGCAGATCACAGCAGAACATCAGAGAAGAGAAGATGAACAACATCTCTACTGACGATCCATTCGTTCTCGACTACCATGAATCGGAGCTTCGAATCGCGGCCGAATTCCTCACAAATTGGCTCCCTTTCCTCACCAGAGATCTCTGCCAAACCTGCACTCGAAAGCTTCACAATCGCGTCCGCTCTCTCGATCCGGGTAATCCACATATCTACACTTCTCAATTCCTCTTCAAAATCATGTTTTTTGGTTGGATCGTGTTGAAGGTTTGGCGATTGTGCTGTGTTGAAGAAATTAGGGTTTTTTTAGAGTTTCGATTGAAAGTTTGGATTTTTAGGTTTAATTATGCGTTTTTGATGGGGAATTTTGATGTTTCTAAAGGTTCGAACGAATCTGAAGTTGTGAAATCGGAAGATGGGTCGTCTTGTCCGACTCAATCATGTGTGCGAGAGGAGGTTCATGAGAATCATGATGAACATAGTGATTGTGATACCAATTCGCTTGGGAGTTGGAAAGAGGGGGGGAACGGGTGGTCAGAGCCGCGTGTTTCTAGTAGTGGAGCGACGTCGGGGGTAACGATTGGGGATACTTCGAGTGTCCGTATGTCATGGGCCGATATGGCGCAAGAAGATGATGAACTAGAGGCTGAAGAGGAAGAGGAATTGAGTAAGCAATATGTTGGTGATGAGAGTAGTGTGATAAAATCGAGAAGGGAAGCGCAGAAGACAGAGTTATCTAGAGAGAAGAGGGAGTACATTAGATTCATGAATGTCCAGAGAAATAAGGACTTTATTTGCTTAGAGAGAGTTAATGGGAAGCTTGTGAATATTCTTGATGGGCTTGAACTTCACACTGGTGTTTTTAGTGCTGCCGAGCAAAAGCGGATAGTCAATTATGTTTATGAGCTTCAAGAGAAGGGAAGAAATGGTGAATTTAGTGGTGAGTATTAAACACTGAAGGTTTACTTTTAGTTCTGCTTAATTTTGTTGGAATGCTTTATATTTATTTATTTTGCGTTAGTACTGCTTTCTATTAGATATCATGTACAAGAAAAATTTTTATAGTTTATTTCTCTTCACCCTGGGATTTTATTGACCGTATGAAAAACTAACATCCATCAATTGCATTAAATCGAGCGCAATGGAAGAGTTTGATCCATGTAGCCGACCCTAACTGATTTGTGATTGAGGCTATGTTGTTGTTGTTGCTGTTTTATGAAAAACTAATACTCATTATACTCTTGGTGAGCATTTTATTATTTTAGGAGCTACTGTCTTTATAAATTAATATCTTATAAATTTATTAATTGATTTTAATTGAGAATAGGCAAGCTGTGATTGATAATGATTACATGACAGCATGATCTAGTTATCATGCCACTAATGATGAGTAAATCATTCCTATCATAGTTGTTGTTGCTGTTTTATGAAAAACTAATACTCATTATACTCTTGGTGAGCATTTTATTATTTTAGGAGCTACTGTCTTTATAAATTAATATCTTATAAATTTATTAATTGATTTTAATTGAGAATAGGCAAGGTGTGATTGATAATGATTACATGACAGCATGATCTAGTTATCATGCCACTAATGATGAGTAAATCATTCCTATCATATTTGTTAGAGATTCTATTTGACTCCATAGTCTGTGCAAATTGCCAAAAATGTGCTCAAAGGGAATTGAAAAGATACTCTTTTGGGAAGATTTGCTTTACTCATCCTTAAGTTGGAGCATGAAGATTGGAAATGCCCAACTTGCACAGTAAAACTTAAAGCTGGTCACAATCAAGGGCTTTGGCAAATATGTCAACTAGTTGATGTTGAGATGATATTTTGCAAGGATTTTAAAGTTTGGATTCAATGTGTTGTAGAATAAAGGTTTGGGTCTCCTAGTCATTAGTCATTGGACAACTAGCCCAATCTGCATTCAAATACAATGAACTATCAAAAGGAAATAAAATGTCTTGGCTAGGGGCATGTTTGAGATATCGTAAAATACATGTGGCAGCATCAAAATTTGGTTTGTCTTGGTTCTTGCATGATTTGACTAAGAATGTGTGCAACATAACTAGTATCTAGACGTGTAACAATGAAAAAAAAAATTGTCCAACAGATGCTTATAGTGTCCGGGATCATCACATTCAACTTTTGGATCAAGATCAAGTTTCTGTTGTTGATCCATAGGACCATAGGAGAAAGACATGGCTTGCAATCTGTGAAACCGCACTTTGATGCCTAAAAAATACCTATAGATGAATGCACCACTTTGATGCCTAAAAAATATTTAAGCTTGCCCAAATCCTTAATGTGAAACTTGGTGCACAAGTAATGTTTCAGCAAAAAAAATCTGAACTGAATCATTCCCGCTAATAATGACATCATCAACAATTACCTTACTACAGCAAGAAAAATCTTCAGTATATTATCGCAAGTTGTAAAGTGTGTGGAGTGAATCACAAAGTCTTATAGACCACTAGTTGCATGCTGCTCGTGTGGTGCCGAAAGAAGATGCAAGGAATGAGTGAAGTGAAAGTTTTTCTAATAGGGCTAGATGAAAATCGCAAGGCAGCTTCGATCTCATATTATTGGCAGCAAGCCATTGTCAGGGCTTGGATGAGCGTATGCCATAGTAGCCTAAGATGAAAAGCAATACAATCTAGCTTCCACACGTGTTCCCATGAAAATTCGAGTTTTGTTGATTTATTTTGATTGAGAATATATAGGATATGATTTATAAGAATTACAGGAATGCATGATCTAGTAATCATGACACTAATGATGAGCAAATAATTCCTATAATATTTACAACAGAACTTAATTGATTCCATCATCTGTGCAACTTTCCGAGATGTGCTTAATGAAATTTGGAAGATCCTCTTTCGGAGAGATCCGCTTTGTAGAACTTGTGAATAATAGCCAAGAAGTTTTACGTGATGGTTTTATCAAGAATTTGAATTACTCTTATCATAAATACATGTATTACATCTTTATCTTTGGTTGGTTGGATTGCACTTCTCTGCATTTCTTCTCTTTTGATTAGGTCAAGTTTGGCAGACAACTTAATATTTGAAGCAACGTGTCAAGTTTACCTTTTTTTTCATATACAAACTATTAACTTTTAGTTTTGCGAACGTGGTGCCCAGTTTAAATATTCTTTTTAGCCGAAGTTACCGTTACGTTACAATTATGTTATCCAAAAATACTAATTTCCCAGTTGTCACTTAGAAATCTTTTTGGTTGTCATACCCTTTTTTTTTTTTTTTTTTTTTTAATTTTGAAATATCAGAGGCTGATATTGTAGCTAAGTTATTTCCTTCTTTAAATCGCGGTCTAAGCAGTACCGAAAAATTCAGGGGTTCTTTTCTGACTTATTCTAGCGAAAAGTTGTATACCAGAACCCATGGCTAGTAAGATACAAGAATCCTTGGAGGGTATTGGAGATAGATTTCTGCATGTATAGTTGCTTAAAATATTCACATCATTTGGTTGCCTTGTTAGAGGATTGTAACAACCTGGGACCATTTATCCTATGATTTAAAGAACTAATTACTTGGATGTTGAAAAATGCACATTGAAAGGTTGACTAAGCTGCTGGTGCTGCTAGCTGGGCTACTGTTCCTCACGTTGTTATTAATTGGCTTCTGATAGCTCGAACCTGATAAGTGACAAGAATATGGTAGTGGATGCCTCTGAGCTTGATCATGTCTGAACTTAAATTGTTCTTATATTAATTCTCCAATTTTGCGGTGAATTTTTAACCTTTTACTGATCAGTCGACAGTCCCTGTAAGCTTCACTTCCTTGCTCATTTTCCAAACCAGCCTAATCATAGTTTTGCTATCTTGACTATGGTTTCATCGTTCTCCTCGTGGTCTTATGATGATTTTGTTTCATTTTGAATGTTGATCATGGTATTTATTGATAGCTAACTTGTATTGCATTAGTATTCTTAATTTCTTATTATTTTGAAGAATGAGCTAATTTATTGTATTCTCCTTTCAGAGCGTACTTACTCTGCTCCACAAAAGTGGATGAGGGGAAAGGGGCGTGTGACAATTCAGTTCGGATGCTGTTATAACTATGCAGCTGTAAGTTGATCATTTAAATAGTTGTCAAATTCTGTTGCATATAAATTGAGATGTTTTTTTTGTTATCAGTAATAAGAAACTGATTACTGGTTCTTGTTGCAGGATAAAAATGGAAATCCACCTGGAATCCTTCGTAATGAATGTGTTGATCCTATACCTCATCTATTTAAGGTGATCATAAGGAGACTTGTAGGATGGCATGTCCTTCCTCCATCTTGTGTACCTGATAGTTGCATTGTGAACATTTATGAGGAAGGAGATTGCATACCACCCCACATTGACAACCACGATTTCGTCCGACCTTTCTGCACTGTATCATTTTTGAGTGAGTGCAATATACTCTTTGGATCAAACTTAAAGATTGTGGGAGCTGGAGAATTCAGTGGTGCTGCTGAGATCCCCCTGCCAGTGGGGTACGTATTATTCCTAATTTGGTAGAGTTGTTAGTGCCACTAAGCATTTATTTTGTCCATTTTGTTTGACAATGAACACTTTTATTCAAATGTGAAAAATGAAAAGTACATTCTTTCATCTTATGCTCTTAAAATAACTGAAGGATGACCGTGATTTGTACTTGTTATTCTAATTTTCAGTACCACCTTTGAGATCATTCATTGAGTCCAAGACTTGAGATGTTAAAGAGGAAGAAGAATACTCTCTGATTTTTTCTTTACCCTATAAATGCTTTAAGATTAGTCATTGTCCTCTTGGATTAAGATTACCATTGTTCCCAAGTTGCCATCTTCCAGAATAGGAAATTTTGCTGGTCCTATTATCTTGCTTGAACAATAAGTGGGCTGGTTGTTCGTAACTTGCAATGTTTTATAATGTGCTTCCTGGATGGCTCTTAGTTCTTAATACCATCAATATAAGAGTTTATGATTGATAGCTTCTCTCTCACTTGAAGCTTGAATTAGGTTTGATGTGCATAGGGTAACTGGTATATTTTTCTTATTTATATCGGGTTATTTCAACCTGTTTCTTGGGTTGTTGACTGTAGTGGAACCTTTTGAAAATATATTTTTGAACAACTGTAAGATGCCTTGTAGTTAACTTGGGATGCATTAATTAGGAGGGATTTGAATGGTTTGGAATGCTCACCATCAATTGCACTAATCGAGCAAAATGGAAGTTTGATCCATGTAGCCGACCCCAATTAATTTGGGACTGAGGCTATGTTGTTGTTGTTGTTGTTGTTGTAATAAGATACCTTGTGTTGTAGATTTTTCAGTTTTTAGTCTTAAATTGACTGTTTGATTATTCCTTTTCAATGGATCTGTTAACTTCCATTTGATACCTTGTGTTATAGATTTTTCAGTTTTTAGTCTTAAATTGACTGTTTGATTATTCCTTTTCAATGCATCTGTTAACTTCCATTTGTCCATATTTTCCAGGTCTGTACTGGTTTTGAACGGAAATGGAGCACATGTTGCCAAGCATTGTGTGCCAGCAGTTCCTACTAAAAGGTGGGCATGGGTTAAATCTTGATTGTGTATATGTTGCTGCCTTACTGAACTGTACAAATTGTGACCTTGATTTTCCTTGTGCTGTGCAGGATATCCATCACGTTCAGGAAAATGGACAAAGCTAAAATCCCATTTGGATTTGTTCCTGAACCTGATTTACAAGGACTAAAGCCACTACAGTATAACTTGGATGATTCGAAGAACACAAATCCTATTAAGCCAGCATCCCCAACAATGAACAGATCTCAAATAACAAAACAAGTGGATTCAGAAAAGCAAAGAAGTTATGGTGGAAGAGGACAACGCTTAGAGCCACGATATTCTGGTCGGAATCAGTCTCAGCCTTGGAATAGGCGAAGAGTCGGGTTGAGTTCGGGTACTTGACAAATTGCTGCATAAACTATTGAATTGCATGTTTGCGGCTCATGCTATCTGTGATTGGTTATTTATATTCATGTTTTCGGGAACAAAAAAGCTTAAGATAAGTTCATTCATGTAAGAATTTGTAACTATCATAATGCATTTGATTTTTTGTTGCTTTGCTACTAAGGGAATGTAAAGTATTTTTGGCAAGAGTAATTTTGCCCTTCTTCTTAATGAAAGTTTGCATTATCTATCCTTTATTGAACATACTTCCATAGTGAATTCTGATACTTTATTATTGTAGCATAATTTTGCTTCTCTCATTGTTGACATAGGTGTGCAAACAATTAGCTGGAGGTGCATCTGCAATTGATTGCAGTTTTTTTGATATTCTAGTTAATAGTCTATTCTATGATAATGGGTCTGGAATGTGAATTCTACAGTGAATTGGTTGCTCAGGATACCATTCAATTGGTCTTGATGACTGTCGCTTAATTTTTTGCATGAAGCATGGAACGTTAGCATTTACCATGTTCGAGGCAACAACTCTTCAACCCTAAACACTTGGGCATTGAAGAGAGAGATCTAGAGCTGCTGTGGTTACTTTCTGTAGTCGAAACTCTTTTCTGCGGCAAAGTAGTAATCCATCTTCTGAAGAAGAGCCGATTAGCAAGTTGTACGCCTGACTTTTCTTCTTAGTTTTGGACTTTTTCTCTGCTAATTGTGTTGTGTTAGTGTAATTAAATGAGAGTATATACACTGAATGGTTTCAGGTAAAAAGGTCTCAAGGTAAGTATGGGAGCAACACTGAATGGTGATTTTGAGCAGTTGGATATGTTTGAGTATCGACATGGATATGTTGTTTTTTTATGTGGGCAGGGCAGACAGCTGTT
Source organism: Stephania japonica (assembly GCA_039657345.1). Lineage (NCBI taxonomy): Eukaryota > Viridiplantae > Streptophyta > Magnoliopsida > Ranunculales > Menispermaceae > Stephania > Stephania japonica. The sequence continues at coordinate 5,169,729 of CM077559.1, read as the reverse complement.
CGAACAAATGCTTGGACAAAGAAATTTGATTTCAAACACCCTGAAGAGTGGATCACTTTGACTTGTAATTTATCAAAACTTCTATGAGAAGGAAATCCATGCACTCTTTTGGGGAAAAATTAACTTCATCAAAAGCTGAGTACTATTACTTCTCTAATTGATCTACAACTGACTTATCATGGATATCTTTAGATGCAGATCTTGAAGTCCAAAGCAAATTGGTATGTCTTCTCCCTTTGAAATTTGAGTTATAAATGGTTTTAAATGGTAATACAAGCTGACATGAATCACATTAGATCTGATCATCTGATTCTATCCAATGCATTTATGTGTGCATTACATCCTAGGCTTTTCTCCACCATATTGGTCAACCCAGTCCTGAATTAGTGAATATTTTCATATATAGGATTGGGTGGGTGAAGAAGAAATTTGCTGTGTATTGATGCTTAAACTGGCAACAAGTCAGTTAGCAAAAGCAGTTCAACAGGGCAAAAAGAAGATGAAAATGTAAACTTGGGAAGGATTGATATCTTTAGTTGTAGTGCCCCAGCTGCTTAACTTAGGATCCTAAAGTGCACAATCAAAATGATACTGAGTCCAGCTTATGGTCCACTTTATGAACTAGCTTACAAACTTGAACACTGTAGCTCACATGTAAGGAAATAACTGCGTGAAAGGGACTTGGTGAAAAATTAATAGACAAAACACACAAATCTTCAGCGCTATAAATACACACTTATAAATGCATACATATTTAGGTTACTCTCTTCACCCAATCTCTCTCTTAATGATAATTACTTGAAATCTGTCTTTCCCTTACCTCATGGAATTTGTGACGCTAACCATGCTGATTAATCCATGTTTTAGCATGCGAGGTCCCATAGGGGGATTGGTCCTCCGGAGTCCAAACCCAGTTTACTTCATCCACAAGACTCGAATATGAGACCTTGCTGGAGGAGAAGTAATGAATTTTATGAACTGGGTCTAACTTTAATGGGCATTCCCTAGTTGGTCTCTCAAGAATCCATAGATGTTTGATGTTAGTCTCTCTCTCTCTCTCTCTCTCTCTCTCTCTCTCTCTCTCTCTCTCTCTCTCTCTCTCTCTTTTTTTTTTTTTTCTTTTTTCAGTCAATGTTTCTGAAGTATTAGGATCTATTAGTACACAGTACACACAGAAGATTGATTAAAGAACAGCTTGTATGATCAAGTAGCTAAGCTAATAGGTACCCATTTAGATTTATGGTGCATCAAATACGTGGGTGGCAGTGGATCAAAAACTCTGTTCTGACAAAAAAGAAACCCTATATTTGTAACCTAGACTGAGCTTTCAGGGGAGGAAAACAGTGGTACTACCAACAATGCAGTCCCTCCATTTCTTATGTTGATTAGGAAAGTTTGGAAAATAAGAAAAAGAGAGATGACTAGTAAGTAGCCTAGATTAGAGAGAGAGAGTGAGATCTTGAGTGTATCATGTGTATCTTTTGAGATATTGTTTGAAACATCACAACATGATTACCCGAAAGAAAAGGGGGTGTAGCAGAGTGGCTGCTCATTAGAAGTCCCTCAATGAGGTAAGCTGTTCAGGATTTGAGACTGATCTTTGAAATGGACTTTGTGTGAGGAGGATCATAATAAGAGATGGGTATGTTATGTGAAGGTTTGTCTACATATGTATTTGTGTATTCAATATATTGTGTGATAAGGACAGCTAAATCTCATGATGTTCATGTCAAAATCAAGCAAATAACACAATCTGAAAAAGTTGTGCTTAAAAACTCAGATATTAAGGAAAGAAAACAGAGGGCATGACTGGTATGTGTGTGTGTGTGTGTGTGTGTGAGAGAGAGAGAGAGAGAGAGAGAGAAGAGCGAATTTGTAGTCATAGTTGCGGAAAAATAGGAATGTGAGAGGTGCAGCATGAATTTAAGGAGTTTTAGGGTTGGATTTCTGCAGGAATGTCAGTTTGAAATGATGATTTTGTACTCTCAACATATGGGTCGTTGTTAAACTCACTCTTTTATCATGTACTAAACACTTCTAGGGTCTACACGTTAACCTTGAATAGCATGCCCTCCATGTATATGCAGGACATTACTATGCTTGCTTGTATGTATTGTAAAAACTAAAACTAAAACTGAAACAATAGGATTTATTTTCACAATTAATCAAGAGTGTTGATCATTTAAGATCACATTTAGTGTGTCAGAGCTTTGTACAAAGAGGCTTTTATGCCTCTCTTTGTATACCAATGTCCACAAAAAAGTAGAAACCAAGCTGTGTTCTTAGCACATTTTAACAAAATTTCTGAGTCATTCACTCAAAGTTCATTCATTCAATTCACTAGTTGTTACTCACTCCCAACACGCCTTCTCATGATCAGTACATCACTCTCTCTCTCTCTCTCTCTCTCTCTCTCTCTCTCTCTCTCTCTCTCTCTCTCTCCACATGACACACACAAGTAGCTTACACACAAGTACATTGGACTCCCTAGCTTTCTTCTCTCCTTTTGTCTTCTCTTAACATCTGTCAATTTCAGTCCTCTCTCCCACATATCTCTCCTGATCTCCTCTCTCTCCCAACTCCCCTTCTGTCCTTCTCATCCACTTTATAAAATAATAGTCCCTTTACTGTTCATCACTCTACCTATCTATCTATCTATCCATCTATCCATCCCATTGCGTTCTTCCTCTTGTGAGTTCTTTTACAGTACTGAGAATGGACCATCACCCTCACCAACGAAACTCATCACCACTTCAACCTCATCAAGAGGACAGTGGTAGTAGTACCAAGAGCAGTAGTTTTTTGTGCAGGCAGAGCAGTTCTAGGTGGACTCCCACCTCTGACCAGATAAGGATATTGAAGGACTTGTACTACAACAATGGAGTGAGGTCTCCGAGCGCCGAGCAGATTCAGAAGATAGCTGCAAGATTGCGGCAGTATGGTAAGATTGAAGGGAAGAATGTCTTCTACTGGTTTCAAAACCACAAGGCCCGTGAAAGGCAGAAGAAGAGGTTGACAGTGGACTTGGCCATGCAGAGAAGTGGCACTGGAGCTACTGTTGGGCTCACTAAATACACTAACATTGTTAATCCTGGTGAAGTGTGACATTTCTGAATCATATATTATAACCACTATGATTAACTAACTAGCTATATGCCCACATAGCTCCATATGTAGCTAGATATATTTGTATGAACATTAAACTTGTCTGTTTACTTACAAATCTTCTTTTGTTTGTGGTGTTGGTGCAGGTATTTCTTCTCCTACTTCTCCATCTTCACCAGGTGTACTTGGTGTTGGACACATAGGGAGCAACGTTGGATATGGGTCTGTCCTTATGGAGAAGAGTTTCAGGGTATGATACAAGTTAAAGCATTAATTAGTATCTCCTCTTTGTCATGCATTATTAGGATCATTTTTTTGTTAGTCTACGATTCCACATCTTATGTTAAACACAGTCAAACTAATTTACTGACATTGAGACTTTACTTTTTTTATTTTTGTCTTTCATGTTGTAAGTAAAAAAAAAATCTTTACGGGAAACTTGTTTGTTTGGCATAGTTAAGAAAGTTTTTTCACAGATCCAAAACCTTTGATTGATCTTTTTCCCTTTTGTTTTGCCAAAGTGAACTTGAATCCATTATAAATGTACTTTTTGAATTTTTTTTATTAGTTATCAGAATCATGTAATCTGTATTATCTCAAATCAGGGACTGCTTAATGTCCACTTAAAATTTGTGAATGAACAATAACTTCAATATCATTAATATTGTTTCTTTTCCTTTTGTGTTTTGATTTGATCACCAGGACTGCTCTATATCAAATGGTGGCAGTAGTAGCAACATGGGAGGACATTTAAGCAGCAACGTCGATTGGTTCAGTACTCGTGGCGGTGCTAGTGCTGCTAATGATCCATACTATAGCTATTCCTCACAAGCAGTACTAAAACCAGTTAATCAAATACAGAGAGAAGAAGGTGAAGAAGAAGAAGAAGAAGAAGCTCGACAAATTGAAACGCTCCCTCTCTTCCCAATGCATGGGGAGGAAAATATTTTTCAGCATGGCCTTTGCACCACCACCATCAACAACCATCCAAGTCTGAACCACCACCAGTTCTCCTACAACCCAATGTTCACTTGGTATGGTCACCGGGAAGATAGCACTGATCATCTTCGTCGTCGTCACAAAAACGGGTCTCGAGCCTCACTCGAGTTGAGTCTCAACTCTTATGCTCCGGAGACTGACTGAATATCAAGCCCTTTACCTTATTTGGTCAACAATGTGGCTGGTGATGCAAGGAGAAATGAAGAACAACATTTTAATCTATGTGCCTGTTGATTGTGTTAATTGAAACCTATCTTCTATATTTTCCCTTATAATTAAGCTTTCAATAATGCGCATTTTCGTGTAATTTTTTTACCAATTAATTAAGTGGTAGCTTCATTAATTTGATACATGCTCGGCTCAACTATAGACGCGCTAGGTCGAGGGTTTCTTATTTTTTTATAAAGTATTTTTTTTAGTAAGAAAATGGAGAAAAAAAAAAAGAACAGATCAATTGCAATGTAGCTAATTAATTAAATTGGATTATTATAGGATGAACCAACCAAATAAATACTACATTAGTTAATGTTGCATGCATAATAGTAATTATATGAGGTCCCTTTCAGTAAGATTTTGAAAACAGAAGATGACACTGAACACTAGGGTTGCAAGTGGGGCGGGGCGGGGCGGGGATTGAAGATACCGTCCCCGCATCCGTGAGGGTGCGGGGCGGAGATTTTTCCTCAAAATTCTCCGCGGGGCAAACTTTACCGCCCTACGCCCTCCCCGCCGGATTCCCCACGGAGCGCAGGGCCCACTGGTAGAGAGTGATGCATTGGTCGTTGTTGACTGGATTGCTAGGCGAGAGTTTGATACTTTGATGGTGTATATGAGAATCTTGTGCGAGACATATGGAAGATGTTGCAGTCAATTAATGGTCTATGTTTGACATATTTCTAGAAAATGGACTATTGAATGTCCTTTCTTTATTAATTCAGAATCACTTGTAGTGACATATTTACCACATCAATAAAGAAGTTACATTTTAACTTTGAACATAACTAGAAAATGGACTTTGTCCTCAAGAACGAAAATAGTAAATACAAATAGATTCAACTTTAAACACAAGTAAAAAGCTTCATTTCATTCCAAACAACAAACACATAAATAAGAGCATCCTTATGTACTTTTAAAATATAAACCAGGTGGCATATATATACAAACCCCAAAAGTATAAATTATGTGGCATATAGATACAAAATAACAAACTATGCGGCATATAGGTACAAAATAACAAACTATGCTAACAAGCCACAACATATTTTAATGCGTTTTTCCACATATTGAGAATATATATCTTCCAACGCATATTCATTATTGTCAAGTTTCTACTTTTCGTTTTGATTCTTATTTTTTTTATTTTCTTTTTAGGATTGAATCAAAATTCTAATAACAAAATGATTAAAGAAGTGATATGTATTTGTTGATAATCTCTGGTAAGTGTTGCCTAGATCTATGATCTCCAATTTTAAGTTTATTTGACAAGATCATATGTTTTTATTATATATCCTCACTGTCTCAACAAAATTTATTTGTACATTTGAAGTTTCCTTATGTCGCACTTTTTTACCATAACATTTTTTATTTTTAGTTGTTTTTCAACTTTTTTTTTTTTGCTCTTTTTGACTTTTTGATAGCTATTTGGTTTTCGGTATTTTTTATATTCAGATTTTTACCTTTGAGTTTTTATTCTGATCTCTTTTTTATTTTTCTTTTCAAGAGCAAAAAAAATATTTTAGAAATGACATATACTAATCGTCAATATCAGTGTGCATTGTTTAGATCAATGACCTCCCTTTTTTTAGTTTATTCAACAAGATGTCAATTTGTTATATATCCTTTATTGTGGCAACAAAATTTTAATTAATCATTTTTTAAAATAAATATAGCTTCTATTCATAAAGTATTAAATTGGGATTTCACCAATGTTTACATAAGTTTTTTTTTTCTTTTTTATCACTTCATTTTTCTCATCAAGTTAATTTTATTAGGATTATATTTTTGTATAACCATATGTAAAAAGTTTTTAAACTTTCAAGGCATATATTCTCTAATTTTGCAACAAAAAATTAAATGATATTATTCTTCACTTAAAATTTATTCGAGATTATGTAGTAAAGATTATTTTTTTTGTTTTATTCTCATTAAGTTAATTATTTTTTAACTAATATATTGACACTTAGTCTTACCCGTGCGCGAAGCGCGAGATTTCGACTAGTTTTTTAAAATAGATTCCTTGTGTGACGTGTGGTGGGGTATGGGGCGGGGCGACGGAGATTCTCTGTGGGGCGGGGCGATGGGGCGGGGCATGGGGCGGGGTGATGGGGCGAGGCGGTGGGGATTTCCCGTGGGGCGGGGCATGGGGTGGGGCGACGAGGATTCCCCGTGTGGCGGAAAACGGGGCGGTTCTACGGAGAAAATTGCGGGGCAAAGGCATACCCCGTCCCCACCCTGCTCCACTATGCGGGCGCGAACTTTCGCCCCGTGCCCCGCCCCGATGAGGGCAAAAATGCGAGAACCGTCCTGTCGGTGCGGGGTCCGTGGGGGGCGGGGAATCCCCGCCCCACTTGCAACTCTACTGAACACATTACCATTTTTGGGCTTGACTTGTTCACTTAGTTGATCTCTTGAATGACCACAATGTCATATTGGGTAGAGAGGGACACTTCCAAGTGTCCAAATAGAGAATGCATAGATTGTGCCCTCTACACAAGAAGAACAAAAAATGTAGAGATTTAGATATAGATCCGAGGAGATCTTTTGGGCTTTCTAGGAGCTAAAATACGTAATGTACTATTGAAGCAAAGTGAGGCAATGCAAGCGTCACATAATAATGTCACCCTTTTTTTTTTTTTTTTTGGAGCGTCTAAATGTACTTCATTAATTACTAAACGTACCCCAATTTTAAATTTTTACTTCATTTACTCTACTTTTTACTTAGTGTAACCTACTTTTTTTTATTAAAATTCTAAAAATACCCTTACTTAGTGTACCCCATTTTTTACTTTGTGTACCTCATCACCGTCACCGTCACCCTCACCCCAATACTCTTGCCCTCAGGTGTCGAACGAATAAAGCCGACACCTCTGAAGTGGTGTCTGATTAACAGGACTGACATCTCTAAAGGTCTCAGCCAACTTCAATCGATAATGCGAAGATAACTTGGTTTCAGTAGGTGATGGAGGGAACCGACCGAAACTTCTTTAGAGGTGTCAGCTCTGTTACTCCGAAACCTTCGGACAACCAGAACGAATAAAAAAACTTCTAAACTCTAAAAAAATGCACGAAAGTGATAAAAAAATAGTAGGTTTTGCTCGAAATTACTTAATATTTCCAATTTCATCAAAACTTTGCACCTAAAATACAAGATTCACGCCTCAAATCAAAGTCCTAAGCCCAAAAATAAATTTACAAATAAAATGACTCAACAAGAAAAAAAACTCCGAAAAAACCTCGAAGTTGACACTAAAAGAGATGATGAATGCACTCATGTCATCGAATCCATGTTGTTTTGTTCATATTTCGTCAGATTTGATCAATTTTTGGTGAGGCGATTTGAGAGAGGTGAGTGAGGTATGCTGAGTAAAAATCTTATTATATAGAGGGATAGTTGGGTAATTTTATAAAATTGAGGTATGTTTAATAATTTATAGGGTTCCGTTTAGCCTTTTCCTTTATTTATTTATTTATGGTTATCAAGTCCCATTGTGGTACTGTTAATTACTTTGGTCACTCTTTAACGATTTTGGATCAAAAGTTGGTTTCGTGAGTCTGAAGCTTGGAAAGATGGTTGAAATGTAACTTAGTTGGGATAGTTTGAAAAGTATTGTACTTTAGTCAGAGCCCATTCTCTCGAGCTGCTATCGCTAATGACCAACTTTGGTAAATTATATTTAACGGCCAGGCACGCCAATATTTTGTTTGGATTTTCTCAGTTATGTCGGCAACCATCCAAAGCCCAAAAATTAAAGTTCCATCTATGTGTTGGATGACAAATGATACTTGGGAAATTCTAGGATAACACCAGAATGCACACCTTTACACATCACCCGTCTGTGTTTATCTCAAGATCCAAGCTTATCCACATCTCGAGGTGCTAAATATGAGGGTACGTGCCTTGTAATGCTGTTAGTGTTATTCTAGAATTATTAATGAAAGGGGCATAGTGTAAGGACAAAGTAGAGACGAGCGTCATATCTCTCACTACTTACCTGAAGTTGTGCTTAGTAGGTGAATTATACTTAATTTCTTTTGTATTAATATATAGAGGTGCATGATTAACTCTTATAAAATTAGTCGAATCAAAGTCACATGCCTGTTTCAAAATCATGGGATGAATTTGAAGATGTGTGAGCACATAGTTTAATGTGCATTCCAAGATTGAAAACAGGTGTGTGTAACATATATATATAGGGTGCGATTGTAGCATTATCATGCATTGGATTTACTCGGCTATAGAAAGCAGCGTTAAGGTTTTGTAGCAGTGAAGCGGCCGCCGATCGGTTGAGTGATTTTGGGTAGATGGGTTGTATATATGTAGGGCGTGATGTAATTTTTTTTTTTTGGCATATTTGTTAGTCTTATTATAAAGTCTATCTATTGCAATCGCTATATGTTCCATTTTTATTTTATTTTTTTCAATTGTTTGGCTAGTCATTGATTGATGAGCATGCACCATATATATTTGGGAGATGGTATTGAAGCTGGTTTGAAGACATTTAACGGCTCAATTTTGGGGTTCAATGCTTTTGTGTTTTCTTTATGACTATTTTTGTGTCAAATATTTCTTTTTATAGTCCTAGCTAGTTTTACTGTAATTAGCACGATTTCTCTGTTTGAAAACTATTTGTGCCTCGTCTTATGCTTTTAGCATATTTGTGTTTGTGCGTGTTAAGGAATATTGTGCAATTAGGAAATATGCACACAAAAGATTAGGGAAACAATCGAAGTCGAGGAAGTCGACCAAAAGAGAGGAGACACAAGAGATTACCCATAACCGAATGAAGGCTCTGATACCATGTTAGTTTCATAATATAATAAGTTTATTGTATATATTGATCTATTACATGTCTTTATATATAGAGATGCAATTACATACAAAAGAAAGAAACATCTAAATGAGGTATCACATAATCAAGGGAGTGATTTGTGCACGGCATAATTACATGAGTGATTTCACGACAATTACATAAAAAAAAGAAACATCTAAATAAGGTAGTGTTGGAACTTGAAAAATGCTTCAAGTGAGTTTGAATAGAAAAACTCTTTAGTCCCACATTGCTCACTTCAAAGAGTACAAACTCTTTATATACAAACTTCTACTCTAACGGTTTGCTTTAGAGAAACCCAATGGATAGAGCCCAAATTGGCACCCATTGGGTAATAGGTGTACATATATATATAATTATATTTAAAATCATAGATAGGGCCTTGGGCTTAGATTTGTTAGCCTTGTAAAATCAAATAAATTTTTATTTTTTATTTCGAAATTAATTTTTGACAGTTAATTTCATTATTTTGTGAACAGGTGCGACTGTTGAATATATTGTTTTCGAACTTGAACAGTCACATTGGTTTGAACTAGTGTCTCAAGTTCTATTTAAGTGGAACTAAAACACTAGAAACTTACTGGATTTCGAATTTCGTTTTTTTTTTTTTTTTGAGAGAGAAGGAAAATTACAGTTTCACAGACTTTTGAACTTGGTGATTTTTGGTTCAAAAGGGCATCCGGTTGTATCCTGGGAGCAGATCTTTCAAGAAAATTCAATCACCGAATTCAAGAAAATTTCTGTCTTAGGACATTGCTTCTGTGCAAGCCTCAGGTTAGAAATTTATTTTATTGATTGATTATGTTATTAATTATTTGTATAACTTGTTTATTCATATATATTAGTATCATTATTTATGGTTCTGGACAACAATCTAAGACAGAAATTTTTTAAAAATTTCTAAGATTTCGTGTTGTTTTGTGAATTTAAGAAATTCTGAAAATGGTGGGACAATCGAGTTTGAACAACTCTAAGAAATTAGAAGACAAGTCTGAGAAATCCAAGGGAGTGGATTTCAAGAGGCATAAAGAAAAGCCTGATAAACGGTGGCAATAAAAAGTGTTGTTCTACTTGACAACCCTCAATCTTTCACATATTGTAAGAGAGAATGAACCGAAGACAGATGAGGATCCTCTATCGAAGGAGACTATTATGTCCATTGAGAACTGGAGAAATTCTGACTTTCTTTGTTGCAATTACATCCTTAATTGTTTGGATGATAGCAAAGGAAGTATGGAATAATCTTGAGAAGAAATACAAAATTGAAGATGCCGGTGCGAAAAAACTCGTAATTGGTAAATTTCTGAAGTATCTCATGGTGGACTCCAAATCTGTCATTAAGCAAGTAGAGGAAATCTAAGTCCTGATTCATGAATTGCATGTAGAAGGATGTTCTATCAATGAACACTTTCAAGTTGGTGCAATTATTGAGAAGTTACCTCCTTCATGGAAAGATTTTAAGATCTATTTAAAGCACAAAAGAAGGGAGATGACTATAGAGGACTTGATTCTGAGGCTTAGAGTTGAAGAAGATCATCGCAAAGGAGACAAAGTTGAAGTAACTACCTTGGTTGCAAAAGCAAATGTGGTTGAAGGAGAGGCTTCAAAATCTAAATTTTAGAAGAACAAAGCAAAGAAGTTTTCTATGAAAAACTCCAACAATTTTGCACCTAAAGGCAAGCCATTTAAGAAAGTTAAAGGTAACTGTTGGGTGTGTGAAAAATCTGGTCATAAGGCTCAAGAATGTTGTCACCGGAAAGATCAACCTGCTGGAAATTCTTCTCAAAAGAATCAGACCAATGTCACAACTACTGAAGAAGACTTAGTTGTTATTTCTGAAGTCAATATGATTAACATATTAAAGGTTGGTGGATTGACACAGGAGTCACTAGGCATATTTGTGGCGACAAGACGCTGTTTTTAACCTTTGAAGATATTACTAATGATGAAAAACTCTACATGGAGAATTCATCTACTTCAACTGTCAAAGGAAAAGGAAAAGTGTTGTTAAAGTTTACTTCTGGAAAAACTCTTACTTTGATTGATGTACTTTATGTTCTTGAGATAAGAAAGAACCTAGTCTCTAGTACTCTTCTTACTAAAAGGGGATTCAAACTAGTGTTCGAATCTGATAAGTTTGTGTTATGTAAGGCTACGGACTATATAGGTTACTAATGTTATGAATAAATTAGTAGATGGTATATTCAAACTGAATGTAATGGTTACTAATGTTATGAATAAAGGGAATGCTTCTATTTATATCGTGAATTCTTATGATATTTGGCATACTAAATTAGGCCATGTAAACAGTAGGTCTATCAATAGAATGGTTAATCTCAATTTATTACCTAAATTTAATTTTGATGTGAAGCACAAATGCCAAACTTGCACTGAATCTAAGTTTGTTCGAAAATCTTTTAAAACAGTCCTAGGAAGGTCAAATGAATTGTTAGGATCAATACATAGTGACCTTTGCAATTATAAATTAACCCCTACAAGAGGAGGAAAAAATTACATCACTTTTATATATGATTGTAGTAAATATTGCCATGTCTATTTGATTAAAACTAAAGATGAAGTTTTTGATATATTTAAGACATATAAAGCTGAAGTTGAAAATCAATTAGATAAAAGGATTAAAGCAATAAGAACGGATAGAGGTGGAGAATAAGAATCCTCTGAATTTGTTGAATTTTGCAGTAGTCATGGAATTATACAACAAACTACGGCACTATACACACCTCAACAGAATGGTGTCGCGGAGAGGAAAAACAGAACTTTTAAAGACATGATAAATTCTATGCTAAATAGTTCTGAACTTCCACACAACATGTGGGGTAAGGCACTACTTACAGCAAATTATATTCTAAATAGAATCCCAATTAAGAAGACAAATAAGTCTCCTTATGAATTATGAAAAGGAAGAATTCCTACTTTCAAGAATTTAAAAGTGTGGGGTTGTTTAGCAAAGGTACAAGTTCCTATCACCAAGAGAACAAAATTGGGTCTAAAACCATAGATTGTGTATTTATTGGGTTTACTAACAACAGTGCTGCATATAGATTTTTGGTAATAAATTCTGAGATTAGTGATATCCATGTTAATACAATTATAGAATCTGCGGATGTGCAATTATTTGAAGGAATTTTTTCTTATAAAGTACAGAAATCAAGTTCATCAAACAAGAGAGTTCGAGATGAACCATCTACTTCTAATGTTCCAACATTAGATGAAGAACCAAGAAAAAGGAAAAGATCTAGAGTTCAGAAGAGTTTTGGGCCAGATTTTATAAGTTTTTTAACTGAAGCTAAACCACAAACATATAAAGAAGCTATGACTTCTACTAAGGCTATTTTATGGAAAGAAGCCATAAATAGTGAAATAGAATCCATTTTAATGAACCACACATGGGAATTGGTTGATTTATCTCCCGGGATTAAACCGATAAGTTATAAATAGATTTTTAAATGGAAATTGAAAGCCGATGGATCAATTGATAAATATAAAGCTCGTTTAGTGGCTAAAGGATTTTGACAAAAAGAAGGGTTGGATTATTTTGATACATATTCTCCAGTTTCAAGAATTACATCTATTCGGATATTAATTTCAATTGCTGCAATTTATAATATGGATATACATCAAATGGGTGTAAAAACAACATTTTTAAATGGAGAATTAGATGAAGAGATATATATGGAATAACCCAAAGGATTTGTGGTTCAAGGTCAAGAAAATAAAGTCTGCAAACTGGTTAGGTCTCTATATGGACTTAAACAAGCACCAAAACAATGGCATGAGAAATTTGACCATACTATACTTGCAAATGGATTTAAAATTAATGAATGTGACAAATGTGTCTACATCAAAGAAATGAAAAGTTCATGTGTCATAGTATGTCTCTATGTTGATGATATGTTGATAATTGGGACTAGTAAGAATATAATCATTTCAACTAAGAAGATGTTGAATACTAATTTTGACATGAAAGCCTTAGGTCAAGCAGATGTCATTTTGGGTATTCAAATCAAACGAAATGATAATAGATATATCTTTACTCAATCACATTATGTCGAAAAAATATTGAAAAGGTTTAATCAATTTAATTGTAAACCTGTTCCTACCCCATTTGAGCCAAATTGTAAACTTAAGAAAAATACTGAAAGTGCAATTTTTCAATTAGAGTACTCCCAAATAATTGGAAGTTTGATGTATTTGATGAACTCTACAATACCAGACATTGCTTATGCAGTGAACAGACTTAGTAGATATACAAACAATCTAAATAATGATCATTGGAAAGCATTGATGCGAATACTAAGGTATTTAAAACATACTTTAGAATATGGATTGCATTATAAAAAATATCCACCGGTACTTGAAGGGTATAGTGATGCCAATTGGATTTCTGACAATACTGAAACTAAGTCAACTAGTGGATATATTTTTACATTGGGAAGAGCTGTGATTTCCTGGAAATCAACTAAGCAAACGTGTATAGCACGTTCGACAATGGAATCGGAATTTGTAGCCTTAGATAAAGCTGCTGAGGAAGCAGAATGGCTACAAAACTTTCTAGAAGATATTCCATTCTGGCCAAAACCTGTGCCAGCAATATGTATACATTGTGATTGTATGGCAGCACAAGCGCTAAATGGATCCATGGGCCTGCATGTAGGGATGTGCATGGTGATGCCCATTCATGTGACAAAATTGATATGTATTGTGAAACCCATTGAATGAAACACATCGAATCACGCGGGATGTGGCACGCACACAACTTTAATGAGATGCATGACATGATAAATCGGCAAGTGCAAATATGTTTTTTAAAGGATTGATGAATGATGCTAATGCATGCATTGACGATTGATGCAAGTATTTTAATACTTCATGGCATCTAAATCATGTGGGGATGGCCCAATGGTTAGGTGCTCAAGTGAAAGGTGTTGGGGATCAAATCCCACACTACAAGACATTGTGTGTTTAGTGACATTAATTTACTCATTTAATGACACTAATTAGTGTGTCTAAAAATTTTACCGACGCATAATAAAGTGTCGCCGCTTCTGTTGGTAAAAGTGTCGTCGCCCCCTATTTTTACGACACAAAAGGTATTTATTGGTAACATTTATTTAGGACACTTGCTATAAGCGTCCTTAACGTGAGGACGGTTGTTGTTTATGTGTATTTAATTTTAAGACATTTATTTCTTATGCGGAGACACTCTTTGTTCATGCATCCCTAAATTAAGGACACTTGTAAGCTTAGCGTCCTTAAATTGACAACACTTTGTACACAAAATGTCTCCAAATTAGCAACCCTTACACACTTAGCGTCCTTAAATTGATAACACTTGTGCACTTAATGTCTTTAAATTAGCAACTCTTACACACTTAACATCCTTAAATTGGTAACACTTATGCATTGAATGTCTCCAAATTAACAACCCTTGCACACTTAGCGTCCTTAAGTTAACAACACATGTACACTTAGTGTCTCTAAATTGACAAATTACATCTAGTGGTACATATGGAGTGCCAAAAGTATCAAACTCCTGTAGAGAGAGAAGCCATCGTCGCCAATAACTCCCGCAGCAACTCCAATAAGCTTCTAGCAACCACTAGCAAAATACAAACAAAAGACATACTTATTTTCCTTACAATGAACGTGAAAAACTTCACACAAATGAATTCAAACCAAAACAACAAAGAAAGCCCAAAAATAAAATCTTGCTAATAACGAAACTCTCCAAACCAGAGATTAATCAAAACCTTAACTTAAGGATTATTGTTTAATAATTGATAGCAGTTCCAATGTACAAGTTACTGAATGTAAAGCAATGCACGTTTTATCTGTCAAGTCTAGTTTAATACACACTGATAATGGTTTCAACTTGCATGTCTACGACTTCTAAGAGGAATTCATGATAAAACTCTCTGCCTTGGAAATCTTCAATGAGACTACACTGTTAGATGGTCACACATTCCATAGGTTGGATGTTTCCATTATATTTTGCTAGTTTGAGTTCAAGGAATGACATACTCAGACTAAACAAACCCACTTAGAAAACAAAATTAAAAAAAAAAAAAAAAAGAGAACAACATATCACAGTTAAAAAGGTTTTAAAAACCCCTCAAATTGTTCAGTTCAATAAACACAAAGAGATCCATTTGATTAAGATATGCCAAGTTGAGAATCAAAGCGCACATAACGTGGAATTCTTAGTTGCAGTTGAAGTTGCAAGAAGTTTGAAGCATTAAGTAGTGTAGGCTCGACATACCCAACAAACAGTGAATTCAAAGGGGCATTCACAAGTTACCTCTAATTTGTTTCTCTTGAGGTCTTGAATAATAATCAGACGCTCCACACCCTTCCTTCAAACTGCAACATCACAAACCACAAAAACTAGTGAGATTAGAAATCAATCTAGCATAATCAATAACAAATCACATTGAGGACAAGAACAACAACATATCCTCAATCCCAACTGGGTTCGGGGTATATGGATCAAACTCTTCCATTGCCCCAAACCCTAAAAAATTAAGCAGTCCTCAATAAGACCATATTGTGATCCCTATTCTAAAGCCCAAAGGCTTCTTGGGCCCAATGTTCCAGAGGAAGGTAAAAATTAAACCTTCGCGGCCAACATAAATATATAGTATGGTTTTAAGTATTAGCAGAGTGGTCTATCATGTTGGTAGCAGATAGCCATTAAGTGATTATCTAACAAAGTACATTTTGCGGTGCCTGAGATGAAGATTTTTCTCAAGCACCAAAAAGCAAACCATAAAGATTTTCATGCATAAGAAAATGTGTTGTTGCTTATAGACTCTGTTTCAATTCCTTACAGGTAGAATCTCATAATTCAGTTCATCATGAAAATTTCTAGTCTAACTTATAATCATTGCTATTTCTTCAAACTATAGCATAAGTTTATTATATTTAGACAACACTCCACAACATTCTTAAAATAAAAAAAAAAAGAACAAAAACAAACTCAAAAGTTTATCGTGGAAATCATAATCAATGCTAGTAGTTAATTGCAATTAAGAATTCTTCTTACATGAGTTCTCAGTCTGAAAGGCTTTGGAATTGTTGGCATTAGTTTCTTATACTTCATGTCATGAAAAGCTGAAGCACAATTGCCCTTAAACATTTTACCGAATGCCTTGGTCGCCTGCAACACATTCAAAAATAGTTAGATGTTATTCATAATCAAACATCATGCTTTGATGTTATATATCATCTAGCTATGTTTTGATCAAATTAATAAACATACCTATGAATTTTGAATAATGCAACAAAAGCCATAACTGTTTCAAGTCTAATTCTAAAATGCATGAAATATAAAGCTTCAGGTTAATGTAATGTACTAGTGGTACATGTACCTCTTTCACATCCTTTGTCTCTGATTTCCCAATATCTTTCAAGGGTGCAATTCCATATTTTTTCTCAAGGTTTGCTTCCCTAAGAGCTGCTCTTTCTTGTTGGTGCAAGTTTATTATACTTAGACAACACTCCACAGCATTAATTCTTGTAATTAAAAAAGAACAAAAACAAACTCGAAAGTTTATCGTGGAAATCGTAATCAATGATCGATAGTAATTAATTGCAATTAGGAATTCTTCTTACATAAGTTCTCAGTCTGAAAGGCTTTGGAATTGTTGGTATTAGTTTCTTATACTTCATGTCACGAAAAACAACCTTTAAACGTTTTACCAATTGCCTTGATTACCTGCAACACATTCGAAAAATCTTCCGCTCTCACTCTTGCAATTGCAGTAAACTTTAAAGGGTTTTGCACATTGGCTTTGGAATTGGTAATACTTGGCGTCTTTGGAAGAAGTGCCTCCAAGCTTCTAAGACCTGTTTATTGTTACCAATTCAAGGTTATCGAAGGAATGAATCTTCAAATAAGCTCGAAAAAAAAAGAGAAAACGAGTCGATAACTTACTCGCAGCCTGAAACTTTCAAAGAGAGCATCAGGGTCTATTTCTTCATGTTGTTGATCACATCGTGAAATCACAAACATAACATGAAATCACAAAAATAAGTGACAAATAGAAAAGAAATGAAGAAAAAAAAGGGAGTAAATGTGATTGACGACCTTCACTTGCAACACACATGAATATGGTTTCTAATGTGAACAACAATAATATCGTAGTTGTCAATATGTAACAATAATATCGTAGTTGTCAATATGTAATTGACGACCTTCACTCGCGACTGTTTTTTTTTTTTTTTTCATTGCTCCAGCTCAACTAGCATCACCAACCTCGGCCATGGCCTCACCAACCATCCGATCAACAACAACCGAACCCCACAACAACGGAAACAACAACAAACAATAACAACAGCTCACTTCCAGCGAGCCCGACTCCTCTCTTTTTTTCCCTCTCCCTCTCCCGATCGTCTCGGCCTCCCACTCTCTCTTTCATTCTCGTTTTTTTTTATATGACACAGAGAGAGGCAGCTGATTGAGGTAAAAGACCAAAATACCCCCAAGCCTACCTCATTCCATTTATTTGCAATTACCCTTTATAGTAATTTCATTTTTCCTAATTTATTATATATATATTTATATACTAATTTATATATAAATATATATTTGTCGATATTGTCACGCCTACGACTCCGTTGTGTGCGTTAACGAGTACCCTCGGGCGTGCACACTACCGTACGACTTACGCGTTTCATCCGTGACCCTACGTGTCACTCGGCGCCGGACCATTTACTATTATTTTATTATTTTCCATTTTAATATATATTTATATATATATATCTATAATATATATAAATATATATTTATGTCTATAATTACGTCTATAATTATATAATTTACGCCAACGAGTACACTCGGCATTAACGCTATCCCGTGTCTCATGTGTGTCCTGTTTGACCCATACATGGTATTAGACATTCCCTCATTGGCCCAGTTATTCATTTATACATATTAATACACACCAAACAAACATAATACATCACGTCATCCACACACGCGTTAATTGAGACAAATCTGATTTAAACGAGACTAACTCATATTAATTAAGATTTGGATTACCGTTAATCACGTGCTTAAAGTAACAGGTAGTTACATACCACATTACACAACCCAATCAATTTAGTTTTTTCATGAAAGATGGGTACCAATCTGATCTCTGTTGGAATCATTTTCTTGAATGGTGTATCATTCAACCCAGTGAATATAGGGAGGGAGATTTATGGCCAATTTTTAAGGCAAATCATAGATTTAGGGTTTTAAGAGAGGTGTTCGTCCTTTGCTGAAACAACTGAATCTACTTGAACAACTCGCAATTGGCGTCAAAGACCATGGAACCACTTGATTTTCTCCATCTTCATCGTAGCGATTTGCACAATTTCAACAACTCTTCCAACCTTGCAGAATCGTCATCTCGAAAACCCTAACCTATTAACGAGAAGATCGATCAAAACTCTTGTCGAATCGTTCTAGTCTTCACCGATTTCTAAGGCTTTCACACCACTCATCCTCCCGATCTATACTCATCCTCGGATTAAGAATCACTGAAGAGTGACTAAGCGATTGAGCGACCGAGATCAAAACTGTAACGACCCGTTACTTTAAGCACGTGATTAATAGTAATCCGAATCCAAATTAATCCGAGTTAGGCTCGTGGTTAAGTCTGGTTTGTCTCGATTAACGTGTGTGTAGATTTGTGTGATGTATTGTGTTTGTTTGGTGTGTACTAGTATGTATAAATGAATAATCAGACCAATGAGAGAATGCCTAATACCATGCGTGGATTATGTGGATACACATGAGACGCGGGATAGTGTTGACGCCCGAGTGTACATATTGTAGTAAATTACGTAATTATAGGCATAAATATATTTATATATATATATATTATGGGTACATATAAATATATATATTAAAATAATAAAATAATAGAAAATTGTCGGGCGCAGATTGATACGCAGGGTCACGAGTGACACGCGTAGGACGTACAAGGGGTGTGCACGCTCGAGGGTTCTCGTTGGCGTGCCAACCAAAATTTTAGGCGCGATATATTGATATATATATATATATATATATATATCAAAATAATAAAAGTGAGAATACTTCTCATTTCCTTCGTTACTTGAAGTCTCTATTTTACCCCCCAACCCCGAGATAAAATCACGAACCCCTAACCCCCAAATCAACTCTCAGTCTTCAACAACAACTTCAACCCTCTTCAACTCTCCGTCTTCAACAAATCACAAATCAACTCTCCGTCTTCAACCCGAGATCACTTCACAAGTCAACTCCCCCAACCCCAAATCAACTCTCCGTCTTCAACCCCAAAACAACAATCAACTCTCTGTTTTCAACCCGAGATCACTTCACAAATCATGAACCCCCAACCCCCAAATCAACTCTCCGTCTTCGACAACAACTTCAACCTCTCGTTCGAATCAGACTTCGACACCAATTTCACGAATCACGAATCAAGTCGTCTACAACTCTTTGACTTCAACAACAACTTCGAACTCTCGTTCGACTTTTGCTACTGCTCCAACCCTCTCATCTGTTTCTTCAATATTCACACAATCTGCATTCTCCGACTTCAACAACAACTATATCAACTTTTACTCCCCGTCTCCCCTCTTCAACAACAATTCCAACGACTCCAATCTCTATCTATAATTATGAGATCTGTTTGTCGTTGTTTTATCTCTCTCCAAGCTCTTTCTATTCTCAAATACAATCACGTTCTCTCAGTACTCTATCTCATTGAATTTGTTCGATCTCCATTGTAGGTAATGTCAAGAGTTTCAATTAGACCTGAATCAATTCTATTCTATAGTTTTAATTAGACCTGATTTTGTGATTGGGTTTTTACATGTTTTGTTTTCATAAATCCCCTTTTATTTTTACTTTGGTTTAAAGTTTGATTGGTAAAGGATTTTTTATTTGATTTGCACATTAATTTTTTTTCCTTTAGTGATATTGGTGCTGAGAATTTTTTTTTATGGGTGTTTTAATTAAGCTTAAGTTCAAATCGAGAGTCTTTCCTTAATTTATTCTTGTATATAGATTGTTTAATTGATGCAATATATAGACGTTTGAATAATGAAGGAAAATAACGGCTTGAGTTTTTTTTTTTTACAATAAAGAAAGAATGACTGTGAAGTGTTGATTAGCAACAAAAAAAGGAAAAAAACATAATGTATAAGAGGGGTTTGTTTAATCTTTTGTGTTAATCTTGTGGAGTTAGTAAAACTTGCGATTACTTAATTTATAAGTCATGCCTTTTGTTACTTTAATCATGCTTTTAAATTTTTTATTATTTAAATGAGATACGATTAACTTCTTATAGAAAGTTGGCGTGCACTTTTGATTCTATTTGTTTCTCAACCTATAATTAAAGAGTGTAATTTTAAATTTTCAGTTTTTATTTTTTAAATGCTTCTTTTGACTGATCATATGAAAAGTGTGTTACTAACGTGGCTTATTGAATGTATAAAATGTGTCTGTTGTAATGACTGAGATGATACAATGTGTTTTAAAGATAATTTTTTTAACTATACATAAACAATTAGATGGATGTAATGATTTCAAATAGTTTACATCTTTGAAGTTTGAACGTTGTATTACCAATAAAATCTTATTAATTCTATCTAACATTTTTTTCCTTTCGCTTTTATGACACTTCCTTTTACTTATTTATTGAAGATTTTTGACAATGTCAATATCATTGACTCCAATAAGAGATATCTGCACAACTGAAGATACACTTAAAGTGAGAGCGAAAATAACAAGGAAGTGGTATTCAAGGAATCTCAAAACAGATGCACTCATGTCAATAGATATCATTTTGCTCGATGAGAATGTGAGTTTCTATTTCAGTTCTTTTAATTGCAATTATTGCTTCTAAAATATGACTTGCACTAACAACATATAACAAACTTTTGGTAGGAGGACCATATACATGTAACTATACCCATCTATTTAGTTAATGGTGGCAGTGTCGTAAGTAGTTTATCTCTCCATGGAATAAAATCTGAACTCATTTAGGTACCTTAAGGATGTAGTATTAATCATATTTCTTTTCTTTATGCTAGATTCCCTACTTCCGCGTTGCTGAATTCATCACTCAAAAGAGGAGAGCACAATAGGGTGTTAGTTTTGCTAAAAGAATTTTGTCTAAATGAGAGAGGGAGAGAGAGCCACAAAAGAATGCAGTTGGATTTTATCCTGCAAACAAGCTTTTTTTTGGGTGCAATCAAACAAGTATTATTTAGTTTTGGTGCCCTTCCTTATTCCTTCAATATTGTTTCTTTTGTTGGTTTTCTCCTTTCACTTTTGCTGACCTTGAGATATATTTTCTTTCTTGACAAAATTTGTGTTGACTAATGGCAAAGATATGTGGTTATTCACAATTCATCATCAAAATAAGTTCTGAATAGTTTTTGCAGTAGTAACTGTTGTAACGCATATAACAATATGCTAATGCTGCTATTTGCTCCGTGGTTTGGCCTTCTTTGCTCAGTCCACTATATTGAATTGAGGAATTCTGCCATTGTAATACTACCTCCTCTTGCATGTACATCTTTTGCTCATAAGTTATAGCTATGCATGTGAGGATTATTGGTTTATTTGATATATCAATCACAATTTATAGATTCTCTGAAAATTTGTTGAAATAGATATTCAATGAGCATAGAATGATAGATAAATTGAAAACTAAGACCCCATAGATCTCTTCATACTAAATCAATAATAAAGATCATAGAGACTTACAAGACATTCCCATTAGAAAATCTTTAGCCTTCTGCAATCCCGATGGTGCAGATTCGATGGATAACCTTTTGCCCAAAAGAACACCTATATATCACTGTGAAGGCTGGGACTCCAACGGATAGGTAGAGTTGGTTATAGACGGTTCCATCAACCGTCAATAACCAACTCTACTTGAAAATACCATAAAGCCCTTTAATAATATATTTTAATATCTTAGATAATAATAAGTTATTAATTAAAATAAACCATATCTAACATAGAATCCATTCTTGATAATTTAATTTCTACGAATTTGTTAAAATTCGTTAAAATAGGCTAAATTATCAATTCTTGATAATTTAGATATTCAACGAGCATAGATATTTGCAAATTTGCTAATTAGATGATTTAGTTATTGCGAATCTATTAAAATAGGCTCAATTTTGTCCCACTTGGAAATTTCTTTTGATAATTTAGTTTTGTCATGTAATTGAAACACCAATCTCCACTACTGCACTACATTATGGTCATAATGTGTTGTTCTGGTTCACTTTTGAACTTATATTGGAACTCTATTGCTCCATGATGTAGCTTCCGTGAATCAAAACGCTACATATAATTTCCACAAGCCAGTGCTTGCCTGATCATTGAAACATGTGACAGGTGATATTCTTTTTTACTCGATCTTGATATGTGTTCATATCAACATTACCTAACACTCAATAGCTACTAGATTGTGTTTTAATTTCAATTTTTCAAAGAACTTTTCTTCTTGATTAAGTATGCGTGCTTTGTTGTTCTTGGTTTTGAACAAATTTTCGTCAAGTGGGAATATCATTAGTTTGTTCCATTTATTAAATTTGTTAGTTTATGGAGTCCAGTTCGTTGAGCCTTAGGGAACTGAGATCTATCATCCATCTGTGTTGGGAGTCCTAGGTTAATTTGGATTATAATTTTTGCTTTGTTTAATTTTATGAAGTTGATGTTCACTTTTGTTTCCCACATCTTTCAACTAATTACAAGATAGTGCAAAAATGTATAGATCAAGTTTGCTTTTTTTTATTTTTTAATTTAGAGCAAGAATTTAAGATACTCTTTTTTTTTAAAAACATTTAAGATACTCTCTAGCTAGGTGTCATCTAAGTCATCAGTTACCTTTGATCACCTCTTACTTGCACAATTAAAAGTATGAAATACTTCTAAAAAGGCTATCTATGCCTAGAAATTGCTATTCCGGCTCTTGACCTCTGCTCTTGTCATTCAAGGTACAACACTCTTGTTTAATCTTCTCAAATCTTCAACTCCATTCTTAATTTATGAGAAGCATTGATTTAATTTTGCTCATCTGTGACATCTGATATGGTTTTGGGGATTATTTATTGTTGTTTTGATGGTATGAGCAATCCCAAATAGGTAGTGAAGCATCAATGTACTGGTTATTCTGCTGATGTGATGAATTTTGATAGTATGGTAATTGTTTTTCATTTGAGAAGGTAGAGTAGGGAGAATAAATTGCCTGAGTTGTGTGATGAAATGCTTGAAAGGGGGTGCTCATTTTCATAATAAAGCCCAACTTCTTGAGGGCTTTTGAACAATCAAAATTATGCGTTAGTTTATTTATTTTTAAATAATGTATAAGTAAACCATTTGATTTATCATCATGGACTTGGTGCTTCTCTTAAATGATTGATTTTGGTAGGCATTACTCAGTTTTGTAATTCATAAATTGCCTTTATGCAAAAAAAATAAAAATATGTGCATTCACTGCAACTAGAGTTAGTAACGCTTTTCTTTGCAATTAGTTCATAATATATATATTTTAAAATTCTTTGCTAATGTATCAGGCTACCCCTGAGGTACCAAAAATTATAGAACCAAGGATTATAGACACCAACAGTCCAACAACATGAATGCTGGAAGTTACCTCTACGTCAATATAGAAGCTAAACTTGTCCCTTGAAAGTCTCTTTGTTCCTGATTTCAACACCATTAAAAATCTCTTTTAGTTCCTGATTTGCACTCCCTTGAAAGTTTCTACCTTCCTGATTTCGACACCCTTGAAAGTCTCGCGACTCTCTTGCATTGAAGCTCTCTCGTCTCGGACTCTCTATCATCGAAGCGTAGAACCTCTCAATCACCCTTGCGGAATCAATCTAATAAGCAAAAGTAAGGTACATGCTTCTAAACTTACTATGATCTATAATTAAATATTTTCAGTTTCTTCTTTTGTAGTTCAAAGAAAATTTCTAAACTATCTTAGATTCAGACTAGAACCTATCTAGATTGTGCATATAACTTTCTAACTTGACCTACAAACTTAAAATGATAGCCAATTGATTGAAGGAATACCAAGCCAAAAAACAGGGATTGTCTATCATAATGTTCTCTTGCTCTTTGATTGATTGTCTATTTGGTAGATGTATTCTTTGGTGTAACTACATTGATATGGTTGTTCTTAAGGGTTGATGGAAAACTTAAAAGTTGTTAGAGATCAAATTACCATTTAAACATTGATTTGATTGCATATTTCAAGGTGCATCACATGCTTGATCCAATGGAGATGTGCCCTTTTAATTGGGCTACCATATATGTGCATCACATGCCATGTTTGATTGTATGAAAAATAATAAAAAGAACTTGATTATATTTTGCTACCATATATGTGTTTGTAATCCCCTGTTTAATTGGGCTTCAAAAAAAGAAATTTGTGCATACTTAAAACTTAAATTAATAAGTTCACAAAAGTGGTTGATTGGAATAGATGAAACTGATTAATCACCCTATTTCCTATCAAAAAAAAAACTGATCAATTAATCACCATAAGTATATCTAGATTATAATCAACTGTAATTGCAGACCCAAAACGATTTAGTACTATGGTTTGATTTTCCTAGCTATATAGTATTTGCCAAATTTAAAGTCTGGAATTTCTTTTGGATAGCAAAAGTAATGTTAAGGATCGAAAAAGAAAGCAAACATCAATTATTATTATATAGCTTTTTTGTACATATATAATTAATCTTGTTGCATTGATCTGAAGCAATAATGATCAATATGATTAATCCTTATAATAGATAAGCTTAAGTTATATATATTTCTTGGCTGCAACTCAGCATATATATATATATACACACACACACGAGACTATGAGAGTGAGAGTGAGAGGTAGCTAGCTTAGCTAGCTAGAGAAGACAAAAGAAAAAAGAGAAAAAGAAAATTAAGAACTAATAATTAAAATTGAACAGGTAACTAGCATGTACAAGCTTTTGATATATATAACAATAACAACAACAAAGCTTCGATCCTAAATTAATTAGTTGGGCCCGATATAGATGAAACAAACTCCTCCACTACTCTGCTTGATTTGATGGAAGAGCTAGCAATATTAGATTTAGCTTCACGAACCAATTACAACTGAGATTAAAGAAGAAAACCAGTTCGGTGCATATGAAGCCAAGTATTACAGTATTGAAGAGGTGTGGATAGAAGAAAGAAATTATACCAAGACGTTATCACTGTGAATCAGATTGATGGTATTAGGTTGAATTTGATGTAATTCAGTTGCGATTTTCTTGCTTATCTACTGCACAGAGTAGGATGAATGGTCTGATAGGAAGAGAATTGGAGACATTACACTTGGTAAGAACTAAAATGTCTCTTCTATTTCATCTTTTCCTTCTTTTCTAGGATGGCTATTTTATTTTTATTTAATTAAAAAAATTTTTCTAAGAACAAAATGCATACATTTCCTGCTACTCAAACATCATAAGTAATGCACCGCATCCATCCCTTGTTATTAACTTGCTTGCTCGTTTGATTTGTTGCATGTAGATCTAATAATAATTTCATTGATTTTTATTAGTGTCTGGTTTTTTTTATTTAGAGTTTACATAGTTGACAAACGTGTTTCGCACGAACGAATCTGCTCGCGCAAGTACAAGAATATGCTTTTATTATTCAAAAAAAATTATGAATTTTTAAAGGAATATAAGACAATTAAGTTCTAATATAAGAAACAAAACAATATATAAATATGAAGAATGAAAGTGATCTATCAATCTAACAAAATGTTTTTTTTACCAGCAATTGTGATAAAAAGTATTAAAAAGAAAAAATTCTTGAATATGACAAAATATAAAGAAGTAATGTGAGACTTTTTTTCGGATATATGAAAGTTGATAGCTAGACTTTGAAATCTATAAATAGAAATGTATTTCACTTGAAAAATCGTAATTGTTAAAATAAAAAAAAAGGAAATCTAATATTTGATAGAAAGATATATCATTATTTATGAAAATTATTTAAAAAATTGTCAAATTGAGTGACATGAAAAAAAAAGATCAATTTGTAACTTGTAAGACATTAATTTTTAAAAAGGGTAAAATTGTAAAATTAAGTGACAGATAAAAAAACCAACATTCGTGGTTATTATATTATATAAATATATATATATATATATATATATATTACACGACTAATCTTAATTTAGATTCTGGTTTTCATGTGTGATCCGCAATAAACATGTGTTAGATAACCTTAAAATTGCATTTTTTTTAGCGTGTTTGAACTTAGTCTATTTGGAGCTACCAGGTGTTATGATTGGTGTCTGTTACTTTGTAGTATCTACAAGTCATCCATCTCTCTTTCTCTTTCGCGTCGGCGCTGATCTCTTTCGTTCGTCTTGGCTTTCTCTCTAGAAACTGATAATCATTAAGTAATCCAAATGTAGTTACTAATTTTCCAAGTATGGCAAGAATATTAACAAGCTTAAAAACTAAAATCATTAACTGAGGACTCAGTTATTAGCATTTAGATAGAAAAACATTCCATGTTATTGTTTCTCTTTGTCAAGCATTAGTCATCCAATCATCCTAGATTATGAGGAGTTAGTTATATATTTTTTTCTTTTGTTACTTCAATATTTTCACAAGTAAAGTGTCTAATACTCCACTTTATTGCTTCTCACTAATTTTATGCTTTCCATTTTTGGGATCTTAATTGAGTGTTAAGTTCACAATATTTGGTATGCATTCATTCCATTAATATGTTAATGGATTTAAAACTTTATAAGAAAATGATCTTGCTTTAACAGTGTCTTATAGTGTGTGATTTGGTGTGAGATTAACATACTATATGCAAACTTTTGAAGAAGGAATATGAGAGCGTACTTCAATACTCTCGACTTTTATTTTTATATCTAGAAAATAGTTGTTTCCCTATTAATTGTTTAGGTATTGTTATGAAATATGAATGGAATTGCACAACTTGCTTTAATAATTTGACAAATGATTTCGTACTGATAGTATAACATGCATGTCTGAAAGAAGTGGTTCAATAATCTTGCAAATATTTGGAAGTGCTTTGCAGGTTATAGAGAGTGATTTTGTGAGCATTATGCCATATGAACCTTATAGGTTCTTGATTAATTGGCAGTGAGATGATGTCTCTAGAAAGAATGTCTCTCATTTAATAGAATGATGCCTATTAATTATCAAGCTTCTAGCTGCTGGATGGATCTTAGTTAAAAGAAAATCCCAAAGGAAAAACTGTAAATTTATGATATGGACATCTAGGCTCTAATTAGCTGAACGGATACAAGAAATTAACTATCTAATATGTATATATTTTGAGTATTGGTGTTCACTTGAGTTTCCCTATGATTTTTTTAAGCTTCGACAAAATAGTGAGGAGAGTGGCATTCACATCATCGATCTGCAGCTATTGTTAACTTCCAAGAAGAACTGATGATGATGATCTTTGCAGGAAGAGGAAGATGATGGATGGGTTATCAACCTTTTCCTAAGCTCTCTTTATTTTCATTTCATATACTTGGTGTTGCATTTCTGCTGCAGTAGACTCCAGTAATTGTTCTTTCTTGTTGTTGGCAGAGCTGACACTGACCCCGCCGATATCAGTGAAAATAATTTCATTAATCACTTGCAGTCAGTGGCTAATCTTGTCATATATATGTTGTATAGTAAGAAGTCAAGAACAATCTTGAACGAAAGCACAGATCGTTTGTACTAAAATTCTTGGCATCCTAACGGTAACGGTCATCCTAACGGTAATTACAGCGACAAACTTGCTCCAGAAGAGAATTTTCTTGGCATTTGCAGTCAAGAGCAACTCACTAAAGGCGATGAGCTGCTGAAACGTACTCACAAAGGTAGAATTTGATTGTACAATAACCACACTTATTATTCAAGTACCTACTTGTTTTGTCATTGCTTACTGTATTTCTGGGTTGCTTTCCAGGTAATCTTCATTTGAAGATTGTCTCAGTTTACATCAATCGACTGGATCAGGTAAATTGATTATCTAAAGCAAGTTTGTTTAATTTGTAACTGAATTGTGTAACATTAATTTTGAGTTTGAAGTACAATTGAGTTGTGTTAAATTTAGAAGTGTAACCATTACCATATGATCTCATCTACATTTTGCTTTTGCAGGTAACATTGAAAATGAAGAGTAGACATGTAGCAGAGACCATCACTAAAAAGAAAAAGAGTGAGTTCTTGTCCTCTTTTTGAATCAATCAATGTGTGAACAGAAACTAGATGGGCTTCTAGGGATTGGAGAAAAAATTAATGGCAGTAAAGTGAAAAGAAAAAGATGTACTAATAAAGAAGAAAAACAAATGGGTTTTTAACTTTCAGTCTTTCATTCTACAGATATAGTCCTGGAGATTTGCAAAGACATGTCAGCGTGGCCAGGCCAGGCCGACACTTACTCGAAGGCGGAGAGCATAGACGATACGTTGGTTTAAAGACTAAACAACGAGGCCATCTAAGAACACGTAAGAAGCAAGAAATCCATGTATTCATTGGAACAATGAGAGGTCTTGGGTTCGAATCGTTGTAGCATAAAGTTGTCTCTTTCTTATCAAAAAATACATGTGTACCTATAATTGTAGTTAAGGTATTTACTAAGTGGAGTTAGGGTTTGGTGTTAGTTCTTTCATTAGTCAATTATATATTACAATGAAACATGAGCTTTGCAAATACAATTCTGCCTTGTTAATTTTTTTTTCAAGTTATTTTATATTTCAATAAGGAAAATGTTTGAAGGTACAAGATTTTTCCAAATAACATTGATCTTAGAAGAAAGCTTTCCTAGCAAGACTATGGGCTTTATAGTTATCTTCTCTATTTTTTTGAAGCGAGTAATCTTACCTATTGATATGTAAGGATAGTACATTCAAAAACTAAACAACGAGTTTATATCACAAAATTGGGTAACTAAGTTGAAAAATTCTTCATGTGAACAATATTTAAGTGCACTGGGGATATAGAACTAACCATCCAAGAGCCGAGTTAGAGGATTCTGGGTCCCAGACCGCATCTACATTATTTTTAAATATATATATCAATATATCTATCATTGATGGAATGCCTTAGTCTAATATATTTATACAAAATTTTATATTTATCTTGTCTTTTTATAGTTTTGTACGTAATTCAAATTATTTCTTTCTTTAATTAAATTCCCGCAAGCGAAGTGAGCGGGCTTAATCATGCATAGCACGTTATGAAACTAGTATATATATATATATAAATAAAATCAAATAAATAGGAAATTACCATCAGGGGTAATTGGTGTGAAAAGAAGAATGGATGAACACAAGGGCAGTTTGATCTTTTCTCTGACCAAACCACCCTTCTTCTTCGATATAGATCGAAAATGAGAATAGAGGGAGAGATCGAGAAACACAGAGAGCGAAAGAGATCGTGAGGAAGAGGAGGAAAGCTCGGCGATGGCGAGCTCGAGTGATCGAGACGAAATCAAGGTGAGATGTATAGTTGTGTGTCAGTTGTTGTTGTTGTGGTTGCGTTTCGGTGGTGGTTGGTGAGGTTCGATGGTGGTTGGTGGTTGACGAAATAAAGGTGAGATGTATAGCAGGGAGAGTGTCTCCTTGCTACTGTTAAATGTTGAGAACAATTAGGGTTGGGGTTGGAAGCCAACCCCAATCGAAAAGAAAAAAAAAACGAGCAGAGCATCTGCTCTGCTTTTAGGGAAGAAGAGGAACAGTGGTTCTTGAACCGGTCTAGTTCGGCTCGGTTGAGTCGAACCTGGTTCAAGGCCAAACCAAAAGGAAAAAAAAGAGAAAGTAAAGAGAGAAAATGGAAAAGAAAATTCAGAAAAATAGGAAAAAAATATGAAAAAATAGTATTTTAACCAAATAAATAGAAATTGAGGGATTTCTATGGAAAATGAGAAATTCAAAAGTCGAAGGAGACTTTATACCGGGGTTTTTACCTCAAAAAGCGTGAAATGATCAAAATAAGTTAGAAATTAGGTCTCGAGATTCCGAATTCGAATGGGACCAATTTAGGGGTGTTAGTAAATAAATATGAGACTTAAGTTGATAACAATTGGTCTATTTTAGGTAATAGACCGATGTGAAAAAGTTTGAGGACTCCGGGGAGTCGTACAAGTCAGTAAAACATAGAAAGCTCAGAACAGGTAAGTGGGACTCATAGATTTTATCAATTATGCAATGTAAAATAGTATTACTAGAGCATGTAGTGTACTGGACTGGGAATGGGGCAATGTACCGTGATTTGACTTTGGTTTTACAAAAATGTTTGAAATGAAAAATGGATTCGGAAAGAGGTTTGACAGGATGGATCGTCCTGGGGTTTGAAACTGTCGTGGAGTTGCTAACCATCACCGCGCCCCCATTAACTTGGAAATTATTTCGAACAATGCTTTCCAGTTGAGTTTAACAGCTCATCAATTATAAACCAATCAGATGAGCAGTGATTGGTTTAGTGATGATGAGTAAGTGCGACTCTATGTTTTATGAGTTGGCGGTACATTGACAAGAACTGTTTAGATGCCCAGTGATTAGTTCTTAGATATGTAAGTGGGCAACTCAATGCAAATACGAATATTTGAAATACAAATCACGGGTACATTGCAATAAACCAAGGAACTTGCATCTGTTATATATATTGTTTATATTGATTCATATGCTCCTGTAGATGTGCATTTGATTCATGTTATTATACATTGCCTTGATATTAATTGGTAGTTGATGGTTGGTATGAGAGTCACTTACTGAGTAAGTAGGAGCTCACCCACCTTAGCATCTCCAGGTATGGATGTACGCTAAGACTTGAAACTCAGGAAAGGAGAAGACCAGGGGTTTAGTATCTTCTTTACGGTGTAGTGAGTTTCTTGTTATATATTTAAATTGTTTTTCTTTATAATTTTGTAATAATTGGGGTGGGAATACAAGCTCAATACCGATGTTCATGTCGATATTGTATAACTTGTGTTTTATCGAAAAAGTTTTAAATTTTCCTCTGCGTTTATTTTATGTTGTTTATTTAAATCAAGATATACAGGTTGTTGTCAGGAAATGTGGTAAGGTTGCTGGCTCTAATTAGGTCCGATCTGGTTTACTGGGGCTTAATTAGGGTTTCATGCTGAACATTCTCTAATTAAAATTAGGGGCTATTACAAAAACTGAGAGTTAGGGTTTCGATTGAGCAAGAGAGCAATAGATTGTTTTCGTGCGTGTGAAGCTAAGTTTTTTTTTTTTTTTCTCGTGTGAAAGCTATTAAGCTAAGTTAAAATAGTAGTAGTATTTATGGCAGGGAATGCCTGCCACTATAAGCACTAATGTGGCCCAGTATAAATAATGTTAATTTGCGGCATCTCCTTGCCTGCCACCAAAAAAGTAAACCGATTACAGTGTAATTTTTCGGTATTTATGGCAGGGACTGCCTGCACTATAAGTTATTTGTGACAGATTATTTAGCTGCCACGAATATTTCAGTCACAATTGCTCACTTTTTCTGTAGTGAAGCAGGCTCTTTTCTCGCTTAAAAAGGCCTGATAAAACTTATACTAAAACCAATATTGTGATCCCTATTCTAAAGCCCAAAAGCTTCTTGGGCTCCCTATAGATTGACTCTAAAGCCCAAAGGATTCTTGACCAAAATAGCAAAATCCAACCAAACTCATTCGTCTTGTCTCCAGCAAGGCTCCTCTGTGGAAAAGATTGAGTTGGAAGGGCTGCTACTAAGTAGACATTACCCGAACACAGGTGAGAAGTTAAAAGAAGAGTATCTGTTATCAAAGATATGTTGCAAAGATTAACAACTAATTAGTCTAAGTAGTAAGGGACTTGGTCTGCTTAAGTAAGATCTTGAGTCTCAAGAGTAAAAAAATATTGAGTTGGAATGGCCACTTCCATGGAAACCAACAATACTCGAGTGTGGATTAGTCAGTGCAGTTGGAGCCAAACACCCTATAGAAAACCAAAAATTAAAAAATAAAAATGTATGTGGTAAATGTTGTAAATTGAGATGAAACTTGTTAGAAACTAAGGAAAGTAGAACACTATTAAGTACGTGAAGCACATGGTACCGGTTTGTTTTTTTTTTTTTTTTAACTATGGGTGTTTAAACAATTTTTCAGCATCTCCTTACTTTGATTCGACTAATCTTATGAGAGTTAATCGGATACTCCAATCCCATAACCCTCGAAATATTAAGAAAATATATTGTTGTTGTTAAGAATTAGACTCGGGAGCCAGGACCTCTACCTCAGGGTACCGTATTTTATTGTTCAATGACTTCGATCCCCATCGAGTAGGTGACATATTAATATGTACGCATAAAAAACTCATCTACGTACGACTCTTTGAAATTTAATTAGTAAATTGAGCAATTATGTTGTCTATTTGTCTTGTAATTATATACAACTCGAATCTTATAGGATGCAGAGGATATGCACATAAATGGGATAGTTGAACTGACGAATCCATACTTCTAATTTTTATTAAAGGTTAGGTTTGGATGATGGAGTATTGCCCAACAACATATAATATGCTCTAAATCGAGTCTCTTGGGTTTAATCGATTTTCAGTATATGAGTACTTGAGAAGCTAATTACTTAATTAGTGGAGTTGCTTGTTTTAGCTAACTTCACATTATGATATGGTTGGCCAAACTTGTATCTGACTTTGTAACTGCTCCCAGGCTCCCAGCACAAGATGTTGAGAGAGAGAGGCCACGGCCCGTTGTTTCATTAATGGCTAACTATATAAATATACTTAAAAATATCCTAACTTTTCACAACTTTTGTTACTATATCCTAATATTTTAAAATTTGTTATTATATCCTCACTTTTCTAAATTATTTAATTTGTATCCTAATCCATTTTTAAACTTCAAATTTGATGATTTAACACTTAAATAATGAATTTAAATTATATAATTAATTATTATTTTGATAATTAAGGATGATGATGCGGTTTTCAAACTCATAATAATTAAGGTGTTATCTCTTCAAGCTTTAAGTTAAAAGTTAAATTAGAAAATAAATTTAACAAACTACAAAGGTGAAAATATATAATAACAAATTTCAAAAAGTTATGATATAATAACAAAAGTTGCAAAAAGTTAGGATGTAATAACATACTGCACTTTTTTTTTAAAAAAAAAGGTGAAATGACCCAACTACCCTCCATATAAAAGAGTTTTTGCTCTCCTCATACCCCACTCATCTCATCCATACACCCTAATCACATGCACCACCGTCCCTCTCATTCTCAAATCACACTCACCATCAGCCCTAATCTGATAAAATATGAGCTAAACCACATCGATTCAACGTCGTGAGTGCAATTCTTCATCTCTTTTGTGTTGATTTTGGAATTTTTTTATTGCTGTTTTTGAGTCGGTTGGGTGTTGTTGTGTTAAGTTTAAGGCTTTGACTTAGGACTTGAATTTTGTATTTTGGATACAAAATGTTGATGGAATCGAGAATGTCAAGCAATTCGAAGCAAAACTCAATAATGTTTTAGTCGTTTTCATATACTTTTTGGAGTTTTGGAAAAAAGATTTTTCGTTCTTGTCGCTTATGTATGGGTTGCGAACACACAAGACTGAGACTTCTTTAGAGGTCCCGATCGGTTCCCACTGAGACCAACCGAGACCTTTAAAGAGGTCTTGGTGGGAGCCATTTAAGACCTAGTTGTCTTCCACCAAGATCGAGAGTTCTTCAAAGGTCTTAGTGAGATTTAGATGACGCTGACCAAAACTCTAAAGAGGTATCGGTGGGAGTCATTGGATACCTCTTAGTGGTTCCAGTCATGTATAGTCGAAACCCATATACCAGAGAGACAAGGGTATACTTAAATAATAGAGTATATTTAGTAAAAGTGGGTACATTTAGCAAAGGTATTTTGGAGATTTTTTTTAAAAGTGGGGTAAATTTAGCAATTCAAATTCAAAAATTGTATAAAAAAATTCAAAAATTGGGGTATATATGATGGGTAAATAGGGTATGTTTAGCAAAAATTTGGGGTTAGTTGTTGCCTAATTTTATTTTTGATCCACACAAGTAAATTTTGATAAGAAAGCCCCATCGAGGCTAAAAATTCAAATCCCCCACCCTCTAATGGAAGCGACTATATATTCAGTGAGTTATCACTTAGTTGGTAATTATATATATATATATAATTAGTATAATCGATTGTTATGTGTATTCAATTGATGAAAGATTGGTTTCAAAAAAATAATTGATGAAATCTAGATTATAAGCTACTTGACAATTTAAGTTGTGTTTGATTTGTAGATTATTTTTTAAATAAGCAATGTTAAATTAGAAATTGAAACGCTACTAGAGGTAGCATTTAGTAACGAATAAAAACGCTCGATTGCGATTTGTTTTCCAATTTTGTCCCTGCAAATTAAACGGCAACATTAATTGAGGATGTCGTACGTAATTAATTTGCCCCCCAAAATCGATTTGTCCTGGCTTCATCAGTGTACCCTTATTTGTGTACCACCAAAACATGATTTTCAAATGGGCTAAAATAGTTTGCTTGCTTATAATGTAATATTATACTACGTGTGTACGTAATGTTATATGTCCAATATTTATTTTGTCAAAAAAGTTATCAATAATATTTATTCAAAAAAAATATCAATAATGTATTTAATCTCTTCAAAAAATAAAAATCAATAATGTATTTAATAGATATTACTTAACGCTTTTAAGAAAAGTGTATATTACTAGCACATGCATGTTATGCATGTTACACTTACGCATATATGCTGACATATTAATATTAACGATTTTTAATTAATAATATATATCCTCATGATATTAGGATTATCATATTAGATTTTTCTACCTTTGTATATATTTGGCTATAGAAAATAAAGTCTCGTTTCTATCGCAAAAAAAAAAAAAAAAAACAAAACAAAAAACAAAACAAAACGTATTAGGTTTTTCTTATAAGCTATTATTCTTAATGTTACATATATTTTTTCTTACATACATCAAAATATACCATATTTCTATTAATTAGTAATTAGTACTTATATTACATGTCTTCTTATGTCATTTCAAATTTATCAACACTTAATCAACTGAATTTTTCAAATATTTTTAATTAATAAGCTAGATTATCTGCTATTAATCACTATATTATTAACGATCAGCTATATTATTAGTTATCAGCTAGCTTTACCAAACAGAACCCTTATACGCTTGTGTGCTAGTGTTATATTTTATTGAGTTGGTCGCGATCAGATCCATTGGATCATCAATCAACATCGGATGCAAGGCCGGCCTTTTTTCACACGTGGCTCATGTGTGTTACTTGCAATGCCCCCCACAATGACCATGCATCTCCATACTTTTAATTGGAGTGATTAGTTAATTAATTCGTGAGTTGGAATAATACACGCGACATTTAATATATTAATATGTGTCTAAATTTTAATTTCTTAGTTTGTATTAGATTAATAGGTTTTCAATTTGAACTCTTAAAAAAAAAAAGGCTTTCAATTTGGATTTTAAGGGTTTTTTTTGTTAGTAACAAGTTCCTTATGTTGGAACAATTAATTATATTATTTAATTGTTTATAATTTGAATGAAAATTATGTGAAAAGGTGTGTACTATTGTGTAGAGTCATAATAGATCAAAAGGTGTATCTATTCACCAAGAGGTGTGTCTTTTTCTAATAGACACATAAAAGTCTATATATATTCATTTGATGGATTGTTTTAAAATATAGATATATAATTAGATGGAAAAGCAAATAGGTCAAATCAAAATGTCTTTCCCTATTTTACATGCTTTTGAGTCAGAGAGAGTATTGAATCATAGATTGGTTCGTAGACTAGTGATTCGGAGTGCTACAAATCACTAGTATGATCGTTGTATCTTGGGAGACTATCGTCATTAGACCGTGAGCACCATAGCGGGGCGAAATAGTCTTAAGGACATTGAGTATAACTCAAGCCTCGATCAATTGCATCAAGTTTTTCTTCTATTTTGCACCAAGTTTTCGAAAATCCCACCAACAATCTTAAGACTAATTTTGTTGGTGGTTTAATTCAATTCGGTCCCTCGCCATCATAATTACACTTGATTTTACAAAGGCATACGCTATATCGTGGATCATCTGGTATGTGTTAAATTATTTTAAATTAGTTTGTGCATTCAAGAAAGGAATATATCATTACTCAACAGTCATAATGAGGTTTGTTTGCTTGATTGCACATTTTCCCCATATTTTTAATGTCGTTAATTGACTTTGTTTCTTAATTGGACCAATTTCACGTTTGAATTAACATGGTGTGATGACATGCTAACAGATATCATGGATTTGATGATGAATTTATAATTGAAAACAGTGAGAATTGTACGTGTTTATTAATAGTCGTGAATTAACATGGTGTGATGACATGCTAACAGATCTCATTCTCAATTACGGTATATGTGGAACCAAATCACGATCGAGTGCAAGAAGGCAACGCTTGATACAAAGCCTTCACTCCCTTAATTAATAGTCGTGAGTGTCCATGGAGTCAGGGGTATGAAGAGATGCACATTGGTGATGGGTACATGTTGCAAAAGGCTATGGCTAACAGGGTGTTGAATGCTCATATATAGATGAATAGGTGCAACAAAAATTAAAGAAGCACTACGGCTAGCAACCTGATTTGGCCCTAATCTCCAATGGTCCATATTTTTTTTAAAAAAAGTGCAAGAATCAAGAGATTAACCATGATGTATATGGTTGTAAACTTATTGACTTCTAAAAAGGACTATATCATGGATTAAGTCCAAAGGATGTAGATTTATTGAATGAATCTTCTATCATGAATGCTATATAATAAAATTGTGGGGGTTGAAAGCAAATTTATTTGCTACTCTTAACTTTGATAGTTATATCTTGCGAGTTGAAGATATATTATTAAATGTCTATGAGTACTTGAAAGATGTGGGGTTGCACATAAAAACTTTTGTCTTCGGATTAAAGAAAATAAATTATAAACCCCCAAGTAAAGCATTCAAGAATATATTGTATTGAAAATGAGTTATCAATAGTGAGATTGAATCCATCAAGTTGAAGCCTTTGAAGTGTAAATAAATTTTAAAATCTAATTAAAGCCAGATGGATAAGTTGCTTAAAATTAAGCAAATTAAACATATAACTTAAGGCTTTATTTGAGAGAAATTGAGCCTTGATTTCTCAGAGAGAAATTCACTAGTCTATAATGACATCTAGCAAGTTGGTTGCTAATAAAAAAAAGCAAAAGATGTCAAGAGACGACACTTCTGAAATAGTGAATTTAGAGAAGAAATGCTTGTATCAATGGAAATCCTCAATGAAATGGGAGTATTGTTAGATTCACAATGGAATCTAATTGATTGCACGCAAATTAATAAGCTAGAAAAGTAACATTATGGCTTTGAAAGAGCTTGGAGGATATTCCATATTGCATGCAATTGTCTCGGTAATGCATAAGATGTATGCCGGCTAATAATTGCAAGTGACAGAATAAAATGATGTATAAAATGGTAAATCTTGACTTATGTGTTGAAGATTGTCATTGAATAGTTACTTGATTATAGAATAATTTTCATAGAAAATAAGAAATAAGAAGACAAACTTGTGGCCAACAATTGAAGGTTTGTCAATATCAAGTAAACTGATATTGAGGGGAATGAGTTTAAAAGCCTAAAAAATGAGTTAAGTCTGGCGAAAACCTAACCTGGTTGATTGGAGATCCCATGTACTAGGTTCAATAGGCAAACTGGTTAGATGAAACTCGAGAGAAGATGTAACAACCCCAAAATTTTTAACTGACTTGTGTTGCACTTGTCAGAAATTGTGACCTGGCTACGTGAATACTGGACAGTATTTCGAACTTCGGGAGTCGACACCGAAGTGATTTTATAATTCTTTGATTGTGTGTATTAGTATTGTAGTATTTTACGGGTTTCGAGCCGTTCGGGCGGTATTTAATTGAGTGAGGTTTCGACTGGTTAAACGGGGGAGAAAAACAAGTAAAACATACAAAATAAATAAATTTTTAATTAATTTAATTAATTAGTTGGCGAGACAAGGCGAGACTAAGCGCGTTACGAGAGTTGGAACAAGGAAAAAGGGACCGAGGAAAGTCGTTTGAACGCGGAAGTTAGTTAATTACGCAACATATGGTCTATGAAATGAAATTGTTAAAGTGACACAACAGGATGATGAACAACCATGAGATTTGCATTGAGATGTGGATGAGTGTTGAGATGTGATAAAGGGATAAAAGACCCATAAGGGCAATTGTTTAAAATTGGGTAGGAATTAAGTTAGGGGTAAAAAGGTCATTTGACCATATAAATATAACAACAACAAACAAAACCCTATACTATTCATCTTCTCTACACACCACCGCCGCCTCTCCCATTCCCACCTCTCGTCCCTGCTCTCACCAGCGACCGGACACGCCTCGCCGGAGTTCCCACTCGCCGGAGGTCGTCTCTCTCTCTCTCTCCACTCTCTTTCTCTCGGTTTCTCTCATCCTCACGATCTCTCGCTTTCGGTCCCTCCCTCTCGGCCTCACATCTCTCTCGTCTCGGCAGCCTCCTCTCTCTCCCTCATGACTGTTATAACCACCCTCACCGGAGATCTCTTTATCTCTCTATTTCTTTCTCTCTCTCGTCTCACGGTTTTTAGTTTTTTTTTTTTGTTATTTGTTGAAACCGTGATGTGTGTATGTGTTGTGTCGCCGTTGGTTGGTCGCTGCCGGAGGTGTTGTTGCCGATTGGGATGGGTCCTCAGGGTTTGCCGGAGTCCCTCCGTCCTTGATGTGGTTCGGTTCATGTTTATAGGATTGTGGTGTGTGTATTTCCATTATTTCATGTGTTGTTACTATTTTTGGCCCCTCGCCGGAAAACACCCTCACTGGCGGCGCCACCGCTGGACCACGATGACTGGGACGCTGTTGGGGACCCTACCAATCTCCTACGTGGGTCCCACAATCTTCGGAGTGGTCAAAACAACCCTATTCAGTGTTAAAAAGTCGTCATTTCATGTGATTAGGTGTGGTGGAGCCTCGCCGGAAACCGCCACTCTTGGCGGTGCTACCGGCCGGACCACCACCCATGAAGGTTGTCGGGATCTCACCTAACCTTTGTTGAGGTCTTGCAACTTTTGGTTGTGTTCGATATTGGGGAAATGGTTATGTTTTTATGGAAATATTAAGTTTGAATTCTTGTTTGGTTAATGTGTTTAAGTTCTGACTAATTAAGGTGTTCTCGACCATTTTATGCCAAGGAAACCCTCTCCCAACGTCGGACAATACCAGCGTGAAGTCATAACGGTGTCTTTATCGATTGATGTTTAGTTATTGAGTTTTGTTAAGTCTTGCTGATAAACTATTCTAAGTTTGTTTTATGTAGTCTTAATGATTCGACTTGGTTATTGGTGATGACGTCGGGGTCACGCCGACGCTCCTTGAGACTATGACGTGACCCACACTCGACCGAGCCGAGCTTACAAATTTACAAGTAAGCTTACATGTGTTATAGTGTTTCCAAAACCCAAGAGAGTATTTATTTTCGATTTTCATCGCGTTGTTCGAGTCATTGAAACACTGGGAGGACGTTTGGGATATAACGTAGATTTAGTAAATGACTTGTGTGACGGCCCCAATTTCCCCATGCAATTGGGTACGCCCGGCCTAGACCCATACAAGCCTCGAGTCATCACTCGGCAACCTGACGAGCCTAGTCAGCCTTCAATTTAATCAAATTAGTAATTTATGAAAGAGTTATTGCATCAGTAAACAACGGAAGACTAAAATAATTATAATAAAGGGGAAATAACTCAATCAAAGGAAGTAGAGGAATTCTATAAGTGTGGAAAACCCCGGGTATTCATGTACAATTGGAAATGCAAAGTTACATGATACCAATCTCATCAAAATACCAAGTTCAAATATCCCAAAGCATATATATAAAACGATATACATAAAAGCAAAACATAAGAAAAACCTATAAAATAGTCTCCAAATCCAGCCGCTAATCCTCACAATAGATCACCTAGGCAAGGTCCCTTGCCCTTGCTGCTCTCCGCCCTATCGCACCCACCGTCACAAACTAGACGGTGAGTAAGCGAATAAAATCGAATGTAATGCCGAAGAAGATAACAAGTAATTCATGATAATACAAGTAAATCGCCTAAATATCATGCGGTAATAAAAATGACAGAATTTAAATAAACAAGATGCATGATAAACAGACTAATAGATATCAATCGAAAGTCAAGTGTGTTCCAAGGAATCAAAAGAGGCTCATAAGTGGTCTAGTTCATAGCATAACGGCGAAGACCTCGCGAGGTCTTCCCGGCATCGACACAAGCGAAGGCACAAACTATGATTGGAAAGGACTCAAACCCATCCACCCAAGCACTCGGTGTCACACGGTCACTAAGGGTGGTCACACACTCGTGCGCACGAGTGCCGCGTTTATCCCTCTAGTGCGGGTCCTAGTACTTTCGAGACGAAACACTTACGCCGGAAACACACAACAAGAAATGGAATGGAATACCAATAATAGAGCATAGCAAGACCGAATAAATGATAATGAATCACATGGCATTTTCTTATCGGCTTACAAACGTACAAATGCTTTTAAGGCAAATGTACTTACCTGACTAATCGCAACCCGTAGACACTCTCACGTTCCTAACGCGTATCCCCTAGTTTCTCGCTACCTTCTAACAATTTCCATTGCATCTTGGTAGCGGTTGTACATATCTATAAGGCTCCCATTATATGATGATGGAAGAATAATTCTTTTACTCTATCTCGCACATGCTTCTCCAACATTTGTTGCATCTTGCAAACCTTGTATAGTTCGGATCGAAGAGTCTTTTGTAGTCTTTTAGATACTTCAATCTCAATGATTCAATTTTCACATACATGTCTACTGCATATTATTGTAGAAGACATCCACCGCGAAACGATAATGAGGTCTGATGGCCGGATCTAATATGAAAATGTTAGTTTCTTGTCTTAAATAGTGTTGACTTTTAAATTGTTAACGTTATATTTCTCAATTATCTAACTCCCTCCCTCAATTATCTAACGTTATAAATAGAGGTTATATTTTTCAAAAATAATTAGACGTTATAAATAGACGTTATAATTAGACGTTATAAATAGACGTTATAATTAGAGGCGTTATAATTAACGTTTTAAATAGACGTTATATTTATAACGTTTTAAATAGACGTTATATTTCTCAAAAAAATTAGTAATTAGTAAGCGTTAGAGTAAATCGATTTTAATTAAAACTTGCAAAACGTTGCTTGAAACTTCGACATGTTTCGCCAAACATTGAGGAAGTTTAAGAAAATGGAAATCAAAGAAGTTAGTTTTTGAGGAAGTTTAATTACCCTTAAATAATTTTTTTATTTTATAGTCCGTATGTTACATATTTAACCAACTCTCACGTTCAAACGACGTTCCTCGGTCCGTTTTTCCTTGTTCCGACTCTTGTAACGCATGTAGTCTCGCCTTGTCTCGCCAACTAATTAATTAAATTAATTAAAAATTCATTTATTTGTATGTTTTACTTGTTTTTCTCCCCCGTTTAACTAGTCGAAACCTCACTCAATTAAATATCGCCCAACCGGCTCGAAACCCGTAAAATACTAAAATACTAATACACACAATCAAAGAATCATAAAATCACTTCGGTGTCGACTTCCGAAGTTCGAAATACTGTCCAGCATTCACGTAGCCGGGTCACAATTCTGACAAATGCAACATAAGTCAGTTAAAAAATTTGGGGTTGTTACAGTCTCCCCCACTTATTTGAATTTCGTCCCCGAAATTTATCTATTAAGTAAGCTAGATTAACGACTCTTCGCAACTCCTAACGAGACCGATAAAAACTCAGAGTGAGTCATTTCTTGACTCGAACCGTTCATAACCCTTCGGTGGAGAGACATCGAGATATTTAAAGCCTCCCGAATCATACCGAAGCTCATCGTGATACTCGACAAGTATTTCTTCGCCACTCCCGGGCACTCTTAAGTCTCAAACAAAACTATCCACAATTACCCGAGATGCTATCGTAACCACGAGGAGATCGGGGCAACCACTAACGAAATCCATATCAATATGTACCCAATTCCATCGAGAAATGGGTGGGGCCGTAGTAGTCCTCCAGTCGTCGATGCCCGGCCTCTACGTGGCCGGCATGTCACACGTTCGAAAAACTTCGACACCTCGAAATCATCCCCGGCCACCAAAATAATGTCGCATATCGCGCACATCTTAGTCGACCCGGATACACAACAAAATCGAAACGATGAATCTCCTGAAGTAACTCTTCACACACATCAGCCACCAATGGAAACCCCAGTCGCCCGTGATACCTCTAGCATGAGTCTGTCGACCGACTCGTCTGGGCAATCTAAACTATCCGCCATCTCACTGCACCGCTGGTAGGACGCATCGCCTTTGTCACTCGCGCAAAATGCCAAATGAGATGGTCTACAACATCGTTTGACCACGTATCTAGGTCATGGTAGTCATCGGCACGTCCACTGAACTCATCAACTTGACTGCCTCACGTAAACCATGCTCGTAGGTTCTTTGACACACGACTACTTCCGCATCCAATCCTTTGCAGCGCAACGCATCAGCAACAACGTTGGTCTTCCTCGGATGCTATGTAAAACGAAAAGTTGTAATCCTTCACGAACTTAGGCCAAGGCTTTTGTGTCAGATTCAGCTTCCTCTGAATGAATAGGTGCTTCAAGCTCTCAGGATCATTACGTAACTCGAACGAGCATCGTACCCGTGACGTTCTCATATCCTTAGCGCGAACACGATCGCAACTCACTCTAGGTCATGGGTTGGTCAGTTCTTCTCGCAAACTTTCAGATATTCGAATACATAAGCGATCTCACAGCTTAAATCTTCTCAAAATCAATTGCATCACCGTTTGCTCTAAACACGCGTCCTAAAATCTAACCTTGGGTAAACAATACTCGTACTGCGATTCAATATCTTTAGCGTCGACATCCTATTTTGTTCTACCATATATGTTACCCACAAAGGTCTTAATTTCATCTTCTCGTATTATAACCCGAACATGAAATGCACCAAACCAGTTCGTACCAAAAGAAACATTGAATCTTAAACTCCATCATGGAGTCGCATGCGCTCGCCTCAACGCAATGAACTCGTTCCTTTTCGCTCGAAGGACGTCGGCGGTAAGTACTTCTTACTAAAGTGGGTCTTGAAGTCAACCCAATCGCTCGTGATGCCTCGGGTAGCAACAATTATCGTTTACCAATCGTCCGCCTCCCCCTGCAACATTGACGAAGATATCGTCGCTTTCATGCGTTCATCAGTAGCGATGATGGTGTGAACCTTCTCGTGATTCTTCAAGAATAGCTCTACCGCTCTAATGTTGGTACCACCATAGAACTTCAACGGGTCGTGCCTCTTGAACTCTCTCCACTACCTAGCCTTGGTAGTGGCTCCCACACTCTTTGATGGAGTCGTTACTGAAGTAGTCTCAGCATTGGCCGTCGGTGTAGCTAATGTAGTAGGTATCTCCTTTGCTTGTGCTATCGGCGATGTTTCAGCCTCAGTTTGCGCAACTAACGCAACAACTCCCTCAGGTATCGCCGCTAATGAAATCGAAGTCGCGAACATCGCAGCAATCGGAATCTCGACTCCCGAGTAGTATTCATAGGAAGCAACGTAGTAGGGGTAGATGGCGTCGTAGTAGCCTTTGCAGGTGTCCAAAGTGACCGCACTAGATCCTCAAATCTGTGTCCAAGCGCGAAACTCCTCGAAGTAACAAATCGAGAACCAACCGTTCCGTTGTCGTAGCTCGGACCTACCTGATCCGCCATCGCTGTCTAATCCAAGAGAGCGATACTTCGGAACAATACATAGCTACCGCATACCATATAGTACACACAACAATCATGGTATGTACAAATTTAAATCCGACTCATCCCCAACTCCCCCATCTAAATTTCTAAAAAGATCATAGGGTTTCCACTCTAAGTTTAACCATTCCTAACTTCCACTGCCTTAATGGTTTTTTTTTTTTTTTTTTGTGTTTTAACTTGAGAGTTGGTATCGTTAAAAAATAACCGACACCTCATCCCTAAGCTCCTCAAACCTAGGCTCGATACCAACTGTGATGTTGGTATCATAATTTTTTTTTTAGACAACTCTAAACACGTGTCTAAGGTTATAAAGCCTATGCTCTGATACCAACTGTGACGGCCCCAATTTCCCCGTGCAATTGGGTACGCCCGGCCTAGACCCATACAAGCCTCGAGTCATCACTTGGCAACCTGACGAGCCTAGTCAGCCTTCAATTTAATCAAATTAGTAATTTATGAAAGAGTTATTGCATCAGTAAACAGCGGAAGACTAAAATAATTATAATAAAGGGGAAATAACTCAATCAAAGGAAGTAGAGGAATTCTATAAGTGTGGAAAACCCCGGGTATTCATG
Source organism: Stephania japonica (assembly GCA_039657345.1). NCBI lineage: Eukaryota > Viridiplantae > Streptophyta > Magnoliopsida > Ranunculales > Menispermaceae > Stephania > Stephania japonica. The sequence goes on along the minus strand of CM077559.1, from coordinate 5,125,022 downwards.
TACAATTGGAAATGCAAAGTTACATGATACCAATCTCATCAAAATACCAAGTTCAAATATCCCAAAGCATATATATAAAACGATATACATAAAAGCAAAACATAAGAAAAACCTATAAAATAGTCTCCAAATCCAGCCGCTAATCCTCACAATAGATCACCTAGGCAAGGTCCCTTGCCCTCGCTTGCTCTCCGCCCTATCGCACCCACCGTCACAAACTAGACGGTGAGCAACCGAATAAAATCGAATGTAATGCCGTAAGAAGATAACAAGTAATTCATGATAATACAAGTAAAGCATCGTCTAAATATCATGCGGTAATAAAAAAATGACAGAATTTAAATAAACAAGATGCATGATAAATAGACTAATAGATATCAATCGAAAGTCAAGTATGTTCCAAGGAATCAAAAGAGGCTCATAAGTGGTCTAGTTCATAGCATAACGGCGAAGACCTCGCGAGGTCTTCCCGGGCATCGACACAAGCGAAGGCACAGCTATGACTGGAAAGGACTCAAACCCATCCACCCAGTACTCGGTGTCACACGGTCACTAAGGGTGGTCACACACTCGTGCGCACGAGTGCCCGCGTTTTATCCCTCTAGTGCAGGTCCTAGTACTTTCGAGACGAAACACTTACGCCGGGAAACACACAACAAGAAATGGAATGGAATACCAATAATAGAGCATAGCAAGACTGAATAAATGATAATGAATCACATGGCATTTTCTTACTGGCTTACAAACGTACAAATGCTTGTGGCAAATGTACTTACCTGACTAATCGCAACCCGTAGACACTCTCACGTTCCTAACGCGTATCCCCTAGTTTCTCGCTACCTTCTAACAATTTCCATTGCATCTTGGTAGCGGTTGTACATACCTATAAGGCTCCCATTATATGATGATGGAAGAATAATTCTTTTACTCTATCTGCACATGCTTCTCCAACATTTGTTGCATCTTGCAAACCTTGGTATAGTTCAGATCGAAGAGTCTTTTGTAGTCTTTTAGATACTTCAATCTCAATGATTCAATTTTCACATACATGTCTACTGCATATTATTGTAGAAGACATCCACCGCGAAACGATAATGAGGTCTGATGGCCGGATCTAATATGAAAATGTTAGTTTCTTGTCTTAAATAGTGTTGACTTTTAAATTGTTAACGTTATATTTCTCAATTATCTAACTCCCTCCCTCAATTATCTAACGTTATAAATAGAGGTTATATTTCTAAAAAATAATTAGACGTTATAAATAGACGTTATAATTAGACGTTATAATTAGACGTTATAATTAGACGTTATAAATAGACGTTATAATTATAACGTTTTAAATAGACGTTATATTTATAACGTTTTTAAATAAGGGAGAGATCGTTATATTTCTCAAAAAAATAATTAGTAACGTTATCGAAACCGAAAAAAATAAAAAAAAAAAGAAATCAAAGAAATAAAAGAAGATTGAGGAAGTTTGGGGAAGTTACCCTTAAATAATAATTTTTTTTATTTTATAGTCCGTATGTTACATATTTAACCAACTCCCACGTTCAAACGACGTTCCTCGGTCCGTTTTTCCTTGTTCCGACTCTCGTAACGCATGTAGTCTCGCCTTGTCTCGCCAACTAATTAATTAAATTAATTAAAAATTCATTTATTTGTATGTTTTACTTGTTTTTCTCCCCCGTTTAACTAGTCGAAACCTCACTCAATTAAATATCGCCCAACCGGCTCGAAACCCGTAAAATACTAAAATACTAATACACACAATCAAAGAATCATAAAATCACTTCGGTGTCGACTCCGAAGTTCGAAATCTTGTCCAAAGCATTCACGTAGCCGGGTCACCATTTCGACAAATGCAACATAAGTCGGTTAAAAAATTTGGGGTTGTTAAGTCTCCCCACTTATTTGAATTTCGTCCCCGAAATTTATCTATTAAGTAAGCTAGATTAACGACTCTTCGCAACTCCTAACGAGACCGATAAAAACTCGAGTGAGTCATTTCTTGACTCGAACCGTTCATAACCCTTCGGTGGAGAGACCTTCGATATTTAAAGTCTCCCCGAATCATACCGAAGCTCATCGTGATACTCGACAAGTATTTCTTCGCCACTCACTGGGCACTCTTAAGTCTCAAACAAAACTATCCACAATTACCCGAGATGCTATCGTGACCACGAGGAGATCGGGGCAACCACTAACGAAATCCATATCAATATGTACCCAATTCCATCGAGAAATGGGTGGGGCCGTAGTAGTCCTCCAGTCGTCGATGCCCGGCCTCTACGCGCCGGCATGTCACACGTTCGAAAAACTTCGACACCTCGAAATCATCCCCGGCCACCAAAATAATGTCGCATATCGGCGCACATCTTAGGTCGACCCGGATACACAACAAACCGAAACGATGAATCTCCCGAAGTAACTCTTCACACACATCGACCACCAATGGAAACCCCAGTCGCCCACGTGATACCTCTAGCATGAGTCTCGTCGACCGACTCGTCTCGGGCAATCTAAACTATCCGCCATCTCACCGCACCGTTGGTAGGGACGCATCGCCTTCTTTGTCACTCGCGCAAAATGCCAAATGAGATGGTCTACAACATCGTTTGACCACGTATCTAGGTCATGGTAGTCATCGGCACGTCCGTTGAACTCATCAACTCGGTTGCCTCACGTAAACCATGCTCGTAGGTTCTTTGACACACGACTACTTCCGCATCCAATCCTTTGCAGCGCAACGCATCAGCAACAACGTTGGTCTTCCTCGGATGCTATGTAAAACGAAAAGTTGTAATCCTTCACGAACTTAGGCCAAGGCTTTTGTGTCAGGTTCAGCTCCCTCTGAATGAATAGGTGCTTCAAGCTCTCAGGATCATTACGTAACTCGAACGAGCATCGTACCCGTGACGTTCTCATATCCTTAGCGCGAACACGATCGCAACTCACTCTAGGTCATGGGTTGGTCAGTTCTTCTCGCAAACTTTCAGATATTCGAATACATAAGCGATCTCACAGCTTAAATCTTCTCAAAATCAATTGCATCACCGTTTGCTCTAAACACGCGTCCTAAAATCTAACCTTGGGTAACAAATACTCGTACGTGATTCAATATCTTAGCAGCGTCGACATCCTGTTTCGTTCTACCACCTATGTTACCCACAAAGGTCTCAATTTCGTCTTCTCGTATTATAACCTGAACATGAAATGCACCAAACCAGTTCGTACCAAAAGAAACATTGAATCTTAAACTCCATCACGGACTCGCATGCGCTCTGCCTCAACGCAATGAACTCGTTCCTTTTCGCTCGAAGGACAGTCGGCGGTAAGTACTTCTTACTAAAGTGGGTCTTGAAGTCAACCCAATCGCTCGTGATGCCTCGGGTAGCAACAATTATCGCCTACCAATCGTCCGCCTCCCCCTGCAACATTAACGAAGAGATCGTCGCCTTCATGCGTTCATCAGTAGCGATGATGGTGTGAACCTTCTCGTGATTCTTCAAGAATAGCTCTACCGCTCTAATGTTGGTACCACCATAGAACTTCAACGGGTCGTGCCTCTTGAACTCTCTCCACTACCTAGCCTTGGTAGTGGCTCCCACACTCTTTGATGGAGTCGTTACTGAAGTAGTCTCAGCATTGGCCGTCGGTGTAGCTAATGTAGTAGGTATCTCCTTTGCTTGTGCTATCGGCGATGTTTCAGCCTCAGTTTGCGCAACTGACGCAACAACTCCCTCAGATATCGCTGCTAACGAAATCGGATTCGCGAACGTCGCAGCAATCGGAATCTCGACTCCCCGAGTAGTATTCGTAGGAAGCAACGTAGTTGGGGTAGATGGCGTCGTAGTAGCCTGTGCAGGTGTCCAAAGTGACCGCACTAGATCCTCAAATCTGTGTCCAAGCGCGAAACTCCTTCAAAGTAACAAATCGAGAACAAACCGTTCATTGTCGTAGCTCGGACCTACCCGATCCGCCATCATTGTCTAATCCAAGAGAGCGATACTTGGAACAATACATAGCTACCGCATACCATATAGTACACACAACAATCATAATATGTATGTACAAATTTAAATCCGACTCATCCCCAACTCCCCCATCTAAATTTCTAAAAAGATCATAGGGTTTCCACTCTAAGTTTAACCATTCCTAACTTCCACTTGCCTTAATGGTTTGTGTTTTAAATTGAGAGTCGGTCGTTATAACCTTAAGCTCGATACCAATTGTGATGTTGGTATCACAAGTTTTTAGACAACTCTAACCTCGTGTCTAAGGTTATAAAGCCTATGCTCGATACCAACCGTGATGTTGGTATCACAATTTTTTTTAGATAGCAATATAGCATGTCCCTAAGATCCTAAAGCCTAAGCTCGATACCAATCTGTGACGGCCCCAATTTCCCTATGCAATGGGTACGCCCGCCTAGACCCATACAAGCCTCGAGTCATCACTGGCAACCTGACGAGCCTAGTCAGCCTTCAATTTAATCAAATTAGTAATTTATGAAAGAGTTATTGCATCAGTAAACAGCGGAAGACTAAAATAATTATAATAAAGGGAAATAACTCAATCAAAGGAAGTAAAGGAATTCTATAAATGTGGAAAACCCCGGGTATTCATGTACAATTGGAAATGCAAAGTTACATGATACCAATCTCATCAAAATACCAAGTTCAAATATCCCAAAGCATATATATATATAAAACGATATACATAAAAGCAAAACATAAGAAAAACCTATAAAATAGTCTCCAAATCCAGCCGCTAATCCTCACAATAGATCACCTAGGCAAGGTCCCTTGCCCTTGCTGCTCTCCGCCCTATCTGCACCCACCGTCACAAACTAGACGGTGAGCAACTGAATAAAATCGAATGTAATGCCAGAAGAAGATAACAGTAATTCATGATAATACAAGTAAATCAGTCTAAATATCATGCGGTAATAAAAATGACAGGAATTTAAATAAACAAGATGCATGATAAACAGACTAATAGATATCAATCGAAAGTCAAGTGTGTTCCAAGGAATCAAAAGAGGCTCATAAGTGGTCTAGTTCATAGCATAACGGCGAAGACCTCGCGAGGTCTTCCCGGGCATCGACACAAGCGAAGGCACAAGCCTATGACTGGAAAGGACTCAAACCCATCCACCCAGTACTCGGTGTCACACGGTCACTAAGGGTGGTCACACACTCGTGCGCACGAGTGCCCCGCATTTTATCCCTCTAGTGCGGGTCCTAGTACTTTCGAGACGAAACACTTACGCCGGAAACACACAACAAGAAATGGAATGGAATACCAATAATAGAGCATAGCAAGACTGAATAATTGATAATGAATCACATGGCATTTTCTTACTGGCTTACAAACGTACAAATGCTTGTGGCAAATGTACTTACCTGACTAATCGCAACCCGTAGACACTCTCACGTTCCTAACGCGTATCCCCTAGTTTCTCGCTACCTTCTAACAATTTCCATTGCATCTTGGTAGCGGTTGTACATACCTATAAGGCTCCCATTATATGATGATGGAAGAATAATTCTTTTACTCTATCTGCACATGCTTCTCCAACATTTGTTGCATCTTGCAAACCTTGGTATAGTTCAGATCGAAGAGTCTTTTGTAGTCTTTTAGATACTTCAATCTCAATGATTCAATTTTCACATACATGTCTACCGCATATTATTGTAGAAGACATCCACCGCGAAACGATAATGAGGTCTGATGGTCGGATCTAATATGAAAATGTTAGTTTCTTGTCTTAAATAGTGTTGACTTTTAAATTGTTAACGTTATATTTCTCAATTATCTAACTCCCTCCCTCAATTATCTAACGTTATAAATAGAGGTTATATTTTTCAAAAATAATTAGACGTTATAAATAGACGTTATAATTAGACGTTATAAATAGACGTTTATTTATAACGTTTTAAATAGACGTTATATTTCTCAAAAATAATTATAACGTTTTTCGTTAGCGTGATTAGGACGTAGTAGTTAAGGGAGAGATTTATAAATAGACGTTATATTTCTCAAAAATAATTAGTAACCGTTATAGAAATCGTTAGCGTGATTGAGGAAGTTTGGGGAAGTTACCCTTAAATAATAATTTTTTTTATTTTATAGTCCGTATGTTACATATTTAACCAACTCCCACGTTCAAACGACGTTCCTGGTCCGTTTTTCCTTGTTCCGACTCTCGTAACGCATGTAGTCTCGCCTTGTCTCGCCAACTAATTAATTAAATTAATTAAAAATTCATTTATTTGTATGTTTTACTTGTTTTTCTCCCCCGTTTAACTAGTCGAAACCTCACTCAATTAAATATCGCCCAACCGGCTCGAAACCCGTAAAATACTAAAATACTAATACACACAATCAAAGAATCATAAAATCACTTCGGTGTCGACTTCCGAAGTTCGAAATACTGTCCAGCATTCACGTAGCCGGGTCACAATTCTGACAAATGCAACATAAGTCAGTTAAAAAATTTGGGGTTGTTACAACTTGACCTATTAACACGAGTTTCCGACCTTTTTCAGGTAGTGGGAAACTCTGGAATACGCGTTAGGGACGCGAGAGTGTTGTACTCGGGTTGCGATAGTTCAGGTAAGTACATTTGCCTTAAAAAGTATTTGTATGTTTGTAAGCCAGTAAGAAAATGCCATGTGATTCATTATCATTTATTCAGTCTTGTTATGCTCTATTATTGGTATTCCATTCTATTTCTTGTTGTGTGTTTCCCGGCGTAAGTGTTTCGTCTCGAAAGTACTAGGACCTGCACTAGAGGGATAAAATGCGGGCACTCGTGCGCACGAGTGTGTGACCACCCTTAGTGACCGTGTGACATCGAGTACTGGGTGGGTGGGTTTGAGTCCCTTCCAGTCATAGCTGTGCTTTCGCTTGTGTCGATGCCCGGGAAGACCTCGCGAGGTTTTCGCCGTTATGCTATGGTTTAGACCACTTATGGGCCTCTTTTGATTCATTGGAACACACTTAAATTTCGATTGATATCTATTAGACTATTTATCATGCATCTTATCTATTAGACTATTAGACTATTTATCATGCATGATATTTAGACTACTTTATTTGAATTATCATGAATTACTGTTGTTTTCTGCTGGCATTACATTCAATTTTATTCAGTTACTCACCGTCTAGTTTGTGACGGTGGGTGCAGATAGGGTGGAGAGCAGCAAGGGCAAGGGACCCTGCCTAGGTGATCTATTGTGAGGATTAGCGGCTGGATTTGGAGACTATTTTATAGGTTTTCTTTATGTTTTGCTTTTATGTATATCGTTTTATATATATATATATATATATGCTTTGGGATTATTAAACTCGACAAATTTTGATGAGTTTGGTATCATGTACCTTTGCATTTCGAATTGTACATGAATACCCGGGGTTTTCCACAATTATAGAATTCCTCTACTTCCTTTGATTGAGTTATTTCTCCTTTGTTTTAATTATTTAGTTTTCTGTTGTTTACTATTGCAATAATTCTTTCATAAAGTACTAAATTGACTAAATTGAAGGCTGACTATGCTCGTCAGGTTGCCGAGTGATGACTCGGGGCTTGTACGGGTCTAGGCCGGGCGTACCCAATTGCACGGAGAAATTGGGGCCGTCACAGAAGAACACACCTATCTCATTCCTAAGATAAAAAATGTGTTTAGAAGAAGTTAAGGATATGCTAAGCATTTAATGACAAATAAAAATGTCACCTATATGATAGTAAATGTGGGTCGCATTTATGAGAACGAGACAGGCTAAATTCTCTAAATCTATCATGAAACCAGGATTGTGTCCAGGACCAAAATGGACAAAACCGTAAGAACCAATAATGATAGGGATGAAGTTATGTGAGTATTATTGTCTCGATTTACTACAAAAAGTGAACAGTTCAAGATCTTCTATATCCATTGCATCACTAAGTAAGTCCGATAATATTTCACTAGGGTAAGTTCAAGTCTATATACGACACTTTTCCTGATGTAACTTTATTCTGTCAATGCTCTCTCAAGTGTGTCTGCATTAAAATGATTTTTAAAATCCATTTATGTGGGGGATATATAAAGACTTGATGATCAATTTTCATTCATGTGGGGGATTGTTGGAACAATTAATTATATTATTTAATTGTTTATAATTTGAATGAAAATTATGTGAAAAGGTGTGTACTATTGTGTAGAGTCATAATAGACCAAAAGATGTATCTATTCACCAAGAGGTGTGTCTTTTTCTAATAGACACATAAAAGTCTATATATATTCACTTGATGGATTGTTTTAAAATATAGATATATAATTAGATGGAAAAGCAAATAGGTCAAATCAAAATGGATTTCTCTATTTTACATGCTTTTGAGTCAGAGAGAGTATTGAATCATAGATTGGTTCGTAGACTAGTGATTCGGAGTGCTACAAATCACTAGTATGATCGTTGTATCTTGGGAGACTATCGTCATTAGACCGTGAGCACCATAGCGGGGCGAAATAGTCTTAAGGACATTGAGTATAACTCAAGCCTCGATCAATTGCATCAAGTTTTTCTTCTATTTTGCACCAAGTTTTCGAAAATCCACACCAAGTTTTCGAAAATCCCACCAACACCTTATACTTTGCCAAAGCATCTCTAATGAAATGGATGAGGTATCACTTGTTAAGAAATAAGGTTTGAAGAAATCGTGGGTTTGATTCTACTAAAAAAAATAAAAAAAAAAAAAAAAAGAAAAGAAAAAAAATCCTCTACAATCTATAGTCCAAGTAACTTTAATGTTAAAGTGCTTGGTTAATATTGGAACTTCGTGATGAATATGTGGCGGAATTAAAAACAATGAAATCCACCACGAAATAACTAGAGAGGCAACAAGGGGAGTGGGTCGAAGATGCATGTGGAAAGAGGGCAGCAATGACACTAGCGCTACAGTAGTCGCTATTGTTTCAATATTTTGCATGGCCTGCTTTGGCTCTTTTCACTTTTGCTTTAGCACTCCTTTGGAATCTATGAGGATGCTTATTCAATTCCCATCAATTTAATTTCTTCATTACAATTTCCGTTCCACTACTTGGCCATCTATCTTTTTAGAGTTTAGTGAAGTCTGCTATGAAAGCTACCTTAATATTGCAATACTACCACCAACAAGGTGGCTTCGTTTTGTATAAAGTTAATGGGGATGTCTCAATTGAAATATAGTTCTATATTAATTGGTTAAGTAGGACTTCATAAAGAAGTATGCGAGTATGAATCGATCTCTTCTTAAATAGTACTGAGGCCTTTTGAAGTAAAACTCCACCCTGACTAAGGTGGAGACAATATCGGTACTAGTTGTTACCATAATAGATCCTCTCCCTATTGCATAATTTTCTTTATTTTTTTTAAAAACCTCATAGTTAATTTTATTGCAAATTATTAGCTAGCCAGTACATCAACTAGGAACGGTGGTACAACACACCACTCGCTCTGACTAGACAAAGAACTAGCCTCCCTCGCCAATGTGTGAGTTGCTAAGTTCACTGATCTTCTAATAGGACTTCATGTCTATTAAAATATCAATGCAGTCGTCTATAATAGAACCAAAATATGAGTTATCCCTGATCTTACTATCGATAGCTTAGACGACCAACATAGCATCTATCTCAATGTCTGCACTCGTAACCCCTCTCCTCTTCATCCAACTCAGTACTTCTCGAACCCCTACTACTTCTGCTACCCGAGACTCGACCATACCTTCCCACATCCCCCCATAGCTAGGAATGGTCCATAATTCAAAAGTTCGAGTCTCATTCGATTGATGTGTGGGAGACATATTTGAGGAGCATTCGACAACGGTGATGGAGGTAGTGGCGATTGTGGCATGGAATATCTTGAACAATCGGAATGCAATAGTATGAAAGAATGGAGGCCAACGACCATGTCAAATTATAGCTTATGCTAAATCGTACCTGTTGGCATGGAAGAAAGCTTGAGATACTGATGTATCTCGATTGAATAGGAGCAGCCCTCAGGTGGAGCAGGAGAGATGGAGGAGACTGGAGAGAGATAAGGTTAAGTGCAACTCAAACATGTCTCCAACATAATTTTCTTTATTAATTGTGTAAATATTGTATTTGTCTGCTTCCCTTGTGTTGTATGGCTATGCTATTAATTAAATAACTCTCTCACGTATTCACATTGATTAATACAATGAATATATATTACATTTTGAATGCAAAAGCTTAGAATGTTACATCTCATGCATTTCAAGAACATATTCTCCTAAAATCAGTTTGTTCTCATTGATGGTGCCCGTGCTCACAATAATGGCGGTATCATCTCATTAGTTTTGAATTTGAAGGGAAAAGACAGGTCACCGTGGCTACATAAATTCAATCCGTGGCTACATAAATTCAATGTACTAATTATTATGGCCTGCGCATTCATATTACATACATGCATAACATTTATTGCATGGACAAGGAAAAAAAAACATCTACTAGTAGGTAATTCTTTTAGAGTAGTGCTACTTGGACTCATGAGTCCGGACCCTTAGGGAGTTTTTTGAAAATTTTTTATTTCAAAGTCATCCTTAAGCAATCAATGACTTAAAAATTATAACTTGTAACACTCCTTTAATATTTACAAAAATCTCAAAAACCTCCCTTTAAGTCTGGACCCTTAGTGTCCAAATAGATTTTTTGATTCTTTTATTGCAGTATAAATGGGCATCTTTTTTTCCTTTTTATTTTATTTGTCAAAAAAAAATGGGCTTCTTCATGCACACAACTAAACTTGAATGCGCTGTACTATTGTTCATTTACACTGCATAGCAGATGTGCCGTTGACAAAATTTTAAGAAATCTAGAAATTGAAATAAATTGGGCTAGATTAACATTATTTGACATCAAACATGATTAGTCCTCCTTCGTCGTGGTATAGATTCATCCTCCCTTAATTAGTTGTCCATATAGCCCCAACTCATGTGTTATGCACCGAAATTTGCATGTGCTTACTTCTTGAGGAATGAATAGACAGATTTAGGAGTGCACACGGATTGACATGATCTGCGGATCCGGTCCAACTTGAACCAATTATCACTAATTGAATCAATTTTTGATCCATTTGACTAGATTGGGTTGAAAAATCATTAATCCGGCTGGACTAGATTGGATTACAGATTCTTATATGAAAAATTGAGGATCCAATCCAATCCAATCCGTTTACCACATAAGCACATATAAATATCATCTCTAAACTAAAACCCTAACTCACTATACCAAAACAAAAAAAGTCGACACCCCCTCTCCCCTCTCGTCCACGACTTTGCCCTACAATTAGTCCCTCTGTCTGTGCCTCGCCTCTCCCTCCCCCTCTGTCCGCACCTCTTCTCTCCCTTCCCCCTCTCGTCGTGCCTCTCCCCCCCGCCCCCTCCGTTCACGTTACACTCCCTCCCCCTCTCATCTGTGACTCTCCCATGTTTCTAGGGCTCCGACGACTGACATCGACTACGAGCCTTTGATGTCCGACTTCAAGCCTCCGACGTCCTCTCCCATCTTGTACACTTTCTAGGGCTCCAAGTTTCTCCATTTTCGCTCAACAGTGCAATCGCATCAAATTCTTTTTTTTTTTTTCGATTCAATCTTTCGAATTAGTGTTGATTTGTGGAAGATGATCCATTCACTATCCATTGTTTATTTTTTTTAGTTTAGTCGATTCAATCCTTCGTAACTCTTGCTACTAATTTTTTTTGTACGCCATAAATCTACGATGAACAAAATGAAAGAGAGTGGGGTGCAATCAACTTTTTTCATCTCTAATGCAAACTCAATGCTTAATTATGTACTTGTAAAAGGATCCATCCAATCATCACCATCTTTTAATGCACTTGAGGTCCTTAAGGAGAAATATTGTTCCAAAAGTGCAAAAAAAATACCACGTAAGTTCGCTTCACTAGTTGGGAATTACTTTTCTGAGAGTGAAAATGGTAAAAGATGTTGCATATTTTGCAGGATGTATTTGTTAATTTGCCATTCATGAAATGTATGATTTGTGTGTTTCATTTGATTAAGTTTAATTTCATAAATCTTTTGATATAAAAACGTCAATCCGCGAAACTTTGATCCAGTCCAGTCCGCATTTTGCAAATTGGATTGAGTTAGATTGATGAATTATTTGGGCTGGATTGGACTATAATTTTTCAATCCGTAATTATTGAATTAAATTACGAATTGACCCTAATTAAACTGGATCCAATCACCACTGAAAGATTATTGAATTAAATTACGAATTGACCTTTTAGTGTGATATACTCATTATCATTTAATGTTACGTCAAACTTTGACACGTAGACTTAGTCAAATGGGAAAGGAAACATACATAATAGTAGTAGAGTAGTGCTACTTGGACTCATGAGTCCAGACCCTTATGGAGTTTTTTGAAAATTTTTTATTTCAAAGTCATCCCTAAGCAATCAATGACTTCAAAATTATAACTTGTAACACTCCTTTAATATTTACAAAAATCTCAAAAACCCCCCTTTGAGTCCGGACCCTTAGTGTCCAAATAGATTTTTTGATAGTAGTATTTGGTAGCTCAGCTAGGTGTTCTAACCACCTCACCCTCCCTTTTGCCTTGTCTGTTTTTTTATTTAATTCCTCTGCATTAAAAGTTTTCTCTCTCTCTCTCCTCTCTCTCTCTCAAAACACATACCAAAGAGAGCCCCAAATATTCTTTTCTTCTCTCTTTATAGAGAGATAAGTGATGTAACTAATTGAAAAGCAGAGACGCCATGAACAGAAGCGCATTCGGATCTGCAACTCTGTTTCTCTACTACTTCCTCGCTCTGATCTTCATGACTGTATTTGCTTTCACCCCAAAAAATCCCCAACAACACCAGAACAAGTCCAAGCGCAACGACAAATCATGGAAGCAGCATCACCCATCTTCATGGGACCAAATCAAGAGCCTCCTCACTTGCAAGCAAGTCGAAATTGAATCCCCATCAACCAAAGCCAGTGTAATTGGGTACTCCAAATTGGGGTCCTCTTGCAGCTCAATCTGCAGTTTCAGAGACGTGGTTCACACTAACACCAGAGTCGTCCACAGAGCCGACAACTCCCCTGAGAGCAGCACTGTTGGGATTCAACAAACAGGCCTCCTCACTCGCAAACCCCTCAACAACAACAACAAGAACAAGAACAACAACAACAACAAGCCCTCCTCTTCAACTAATGGTATTGGTGGGTGTTCAGGCTCGTCGTCCAATTCAAAAGCAATGCAATTCAGAAGACTCTCTGGGTGCTATGAGTGCCACACCATTGTCGACCCCTCAATTTATCCTTCTCCAAGAACAACAATCCACGTTTGCTCACAATGTGGTGAGGTCTTCCCAAAAATTGAAAGCTTGGACCTTCACCAATCCATCAAACATGCCGGTAACAATCAAACATTACAAATGCATTGGATTACATACTTAATTATTATTATTATTTTTATTTTTATTGTTTTTTCAGTCACTGCTTAATTATTTTAGTTGGACTAATCCCAAATGTACCCAAAAAAATAAAAAGAGAACTCAACAAAATATAATTTAACTTAGAAAACAATAGAAACACTATATGGCTTCCATCCACGTATTATGCATCGAGATATTTGTATACGTGTAGTACAAGGTGCATAACAGCTTATATGTGTAATGTCATTCTAACACTTCTCATGTAACTATCAATAGTTGAATTTAAGGCATCTTCTACCTCAGTTAAATAATTAGATTGATATAATCATTCAATACTGAATTAATCAAACATTGATTTTGGGTTTTTCTTAATGGTGATGGGGTGCAGTTTCAGAGTTGGGAACAGAGGACTCAGGGCGCAACATAGTGGAGATCATCTTCAAATCAAGTTGGATGAAGACAGAGAGTCCAATTTGTAAGATCGAACGGATATTAAAGGTCCACAACACCCAACGCACGATCCAACGGTTCGAGGAGTGCAGGGACGCGGTGAAGGCACGTGCGAACGCCAATGTCAAGAAGAACCCCAGGTGCGCCGCCGACGGCAACGAGCTGCTCAGATTCCACTGCACCTCGCTAACGTGCGCGCTGGGCGCACGTCGCTCGACTACTCTGTGTGGGGCCTTCCCGGGATGCGAGGTCTGCACCGTCATCCGCCATGGGTTCTCCTCGAAGGCCGTACGGACCACCGCGAGCAGTGGTAGGGCCCACGACGGGTTCGTTGGCGGGCCCGGGTTGGTGGGCCGGAGAGCCATGTTAGTGTGTCGTGTCATTGCGGGGAGGGTGAAGCGTATTGCGGATGATGCGACCGCGCAGGAGGATAGCGTAGCTGCTGCGACAAGCGCGTACGATTCAGTGGCTGGACAATCCGGGGTGTACGCGAATCTTGAGGAGCTTGTTGTTTTCAATCCCAGGGCTATTTTGCCTTGTTTTGTTGTGATTTATAAAGCCATTGATTGATGCAAATCGCTTTCATTTCTCTCTTTGTATGTACAGGAATATTTTTTAGTGCATGTTACTATGTGTCTCAAAGACTAACAAAGTCATGGGGTGAGAATGAGATGTAAATTTGGGCCACTAGATTCGATTAGGAAAATTTTTAACCAGGTAAAGCAAATTATAGAGTAGGGTCATGACTCATGAGCTTTGTCATATTCCTTTTGCCTTGGAGGCTCTTTTTATGTGTGTGTTTTTATGTGCTTTTGGGAAAAATTAACATGGTTACTTGTCTCTTCTTTAAGAGTGTGAGATTTGCATATCATTTCATTATTTGATTCTGTTTCCCTCCTAACCCTTTGTTGGCTTTGTTGCAACTTCTCTCACAAAGTGGTTGATTGATCTCAATGGGAGTAATAGAGGAGTCGGTGGTGACTAATTTATGAGCCATAGTGACCCTACACGTTTCAATGCCACATTAACTATACTACCAACAAGTTTGTACTGTTTGTCTGGCTTTTACTTGCATGGCAAGTTGTGATATCGCAAATGGCACGATGTCTACTAAGGTGAAAGGTTATATATTCCAACCTTCTAGTTTTACAAATAGATTTGACATTGAGAACAAGCAGTCTCTTCTAATAGCTAGGACAAAGTGACATTAAATTACAAGTGCCCTGAAATTTAGAGCCAGGGGTTTGTGACACTTTAACAGCATGTCAAGAGTACTCACGTGGGTTTGGGGAGGAGTAAGTAGAGCATGATTGTTGAAGGGCACGGCACGGCTCCTTGGTTGACCACCTGAGTCAAGACAAGCAAAGGCCAATCTGACTAGCAAATTTGATGTTATGATAATTGCTCACACATGCTCTTTCTGATCCAGCTCCTTTGCTTCTACTTGTTTTCAAGTCTTTGGACTCTGTAATCCCTGAAACAAGAAACATTAAAATAGACTAAAGTGGTAATCATGGAGAGTATCCTCAACTACTACATGTGCATATCTTTCTGTTAAAATCAAAAAATTTATTTTACAAGGCTATAAGAGGCTGAAAGAAACACAAATTAACAATCTTATATGCTTTAATTAGAAATTGGGAAGCTACAAGTTCCATAGGAAACTTCATCTTCCTTATTCAATTAAGAAGCAACAGACATATATAGACTGCTAACAGACCAGAAGAAAATTATTGGAAATGTGAGTTCTAGAATATAGTCACATAAGTTGGATGTGATTTATTTAATTAATATGTTTAATCGTTATCTAAGATATTATTAAGGGTATTTTAGTTATTTGATTCAAAGTTTGGGCTTGACGCTTGATGGAACCATTGGAAACACCCCTTCACATTCTTGGAATGGTTCCAACCTTTGCAGATCACGTATAGGTTATTGGGCATATAGTTGCCATCGCACGTTATAAGGGCTATGAGAAGGTTGAAGATCTTCTTATGCAACAATATGAAGATGTCTTGTAAATTCTTTACTATTCTTTAATTTAAGAGATTTATGATGATCTTGGGATTAAAAAATCATATCAACACATTCATTAAATAAAAACTACACAAGAAAAAATGTAGTGCGAATCTCTCCGCAAAAAGCATTGACTCTTAAGGCAAAACGTTTAAGCTAAGAAAAAAATCAGCACATTTATACAGACTCACTCGCTTATCCAACTAGCTGCCTCCATTGTTGGTGCTTAAAGTTATTGAACAAGCAATATTGGCTCTAGCAAAAACTGATTAGACTGGTACACAATTTTCTTCTTTCGGTATCTAAGATCGTGTGGAGGCCTGTTATCCAAATAACTGTCAGTATAAACTCATTGAGAAAATGTCAAAATATAAAACTTTCTAAGGATACCAGATCTCTAGCTAGATCGTAAGACCATAAACTTGGCTCTCTATTGTAATTATTTGTCGCAGGTCTTAATTTTGCACGCTAATCAATCCATGTTAATTGAGAATATATATCTGCTACATTCAGTGACAAAAGCTAATCAATCCATGCTTAACAACATGAATACCAAAAAGTTGCCAGATAGAGTCTAATGTGCATTTGAACTCGAAATTGATCCATCATGGACATAAACAAGAAACTATAACACAATTATCACTACATTTTGACTAGTTCACTGTATTTAAAAGCTATATCAGGCATGGGCTCAATCTTCACAACAACACTTGTTGGATTGATTTTCCTTCTGTACAAGCAATAATAAAGACAGCATTCTGAATTGCCAAAGCTGTAAGTTGTTAGCGTAAAATACGGCAAAAATTTAACATTCACACATATGAAGCTGCAGAAAAATTCAGTGAGTCACTGACAAGTGAAACTGATTCTAGTAGAAAAGATGGAGTACCTGTCACAGTCACAGCCCTCCTTATTTTGTTCCCACATAAGATCCCAACTTGGATAAATCTGGGATCCAAAATGATAGTTCTGAAGATCCAGTTGCAAACATAAGACTTCCTGGAGCCCATTTTATGACTGGGGGTTCAATTTCAGTACTCATCCAACTCGCAACCTGCACGAGAGATAAGCCATATTATTAGGGAAGCACTATAATCAACTAATACAGTGGTTCGTGAAAAAATATAGTGGCAGGTTATCCACAGTGAAATAATTTGGCATTGTTATTTGCCTAATACAGAGCCAGATGCCCACATCTAGTTAGAAAAATTAGGGGATAAAGATGGAGAACTCATTGCGTTACTGTATCACAAAGTTGTTTCTACATGACAAAAAATAAAATAAAATCTCCAATCGAGGAAAAAAATCAAAATTAAGGAATGTTCCTTTTTATCTTACTTCTTTGCCACTTCTAACACCCCATGCATACACACTGCCATCACCTGAACCTGTTCAATAATGGGCAAAGAAGACATTAGCTAAGTCCATTGAAAAATCGCTAGTAGGAACGGATAAGAAAATCAAGAATTTAAGGAGAACTACTATGGGCATCTTCTCCAGCACAACAGACTAAAATTTACTTGTATGCTTACATGAATATGAATGTCAGATGATCACACGATTCGTGGATTTAATATTTTTTAAAGAAAAAAAAGAGTGAAATAAATAAAGCAAGGAAAATTCACATAAGAATTAAGTAGTCCTCCAAGCTGATGTTAAGTAACAACCAATCAAAATCAAACAGAAGACTATTAATTCAGATGATACCATCACCACCAGTCAGACAAGTGTTGCCCCACGGCTAATCTAACATTTGCTACTCACAGCGACACCAGTAACTCTGAGGAATACTATACTTGGGCACCATGCATCTTATATTTAATAAGAAATTGGATGTTTCTCAACAGGTAGACCAAATGTGTGTTTGTGTGTGTGTGTGTGTATACTAGTTATATGCACGATTTAACATGCAGTATTTTGAATTTCAATTTTCTCCCCATCCTCTTTTAAAGGCACCCCACACAACCAACCAATTTAGGCCAGTACAACACCTAATTAAGAATTAAACAGTTAGTTTATCATGATTACGATGTGTGTACAATTAATTTAGACTCGTAATTACTTCAAACAAATAAGACAGGGCAATCTCACCAGAAAAGCACAACAAACAAACTCAATTATACAATCCAGATTGAAAAACACTTGCCCATTACCAACAAGTAACTTATTAAAACAAATGTTCTAATCAATAAATCCATAAGAAAAAAAAAAAACTAATCTTAAATTCATCAGAGAACCAAAAAGGTATAGTTGAATCTAACACGCAAACACCTACATCAAGAAAGAATCAAAATCCAAAGAAAAAAAAAAGAAAAATTAGAATAAACCTAACAATTTATTTTGATCTCCACATACCCACGACACAATCAAAGCATTCCAGATCACATGAATGTGTTAGCACTATTAGGTAGTGTTTCGTGATTGACGAAAGTCAAAACGAAAAAGAACATTTGGAGAGATACACGAAGTGGAAGGCAGGAAAAGAAAACATGGGTAATTTGGAGATTTCAAGTGGATTTGGGGATTCATGTACGATAACACAAAAACAAGGGTAAAAAAGACTATTTGTTTACCACTCAAAAATTGAAGATTCATACTTTTATATAGTTGATAGATATACATATATATCTATACTATATATAATGGCAATCCTCCCACCCACCCTATTAAAGGCGAATTTGCTTTATTTCCTAATGTGCCCTTACTTTAAATTCTATCATTGGCTAGAACAATTAAAAAAAAAACTACTTTGAGGGTATATTGAGAAAACTACATCTTTAAAATAATAAAAAAAAAAAGATCTTCATTATAGATGGAAACTTAAACACGTGGTTGAGAAGTTAATATAACTACCCTCAAGAAAAACTATCACATTTTGAATTTCCAATTAACCATTTGAGTTTTGGATTAAGGAGAACGCAACCTCCCTCCTTTTCGATATCATTTTGAGTTTTTTGCTATTTTGTTATGGTTTATTAAGGTGTTTTGCTTGGTTTTGTTTTTAATTTTAGATTTGCATGTCAAAAGCAGGAAATAGAAACCCCCAGATCGAAATAGATGCGGCGGTCAGAGAGGGAATTACAGGCGGTGATCTCGATGGAGTTGTTCGCGATCATGAAGGCTCATGGAGCTTTCGATGTGCCTGATGTGGGGTGCCTCTTGGTCGAGACGGTCGAAAGAGGCCTTCGCTTGATGAGGGAATTCTCATGTGTTGAAAGTGATGCTTTAGGTGGTGTGAATCGAGTAGTGAAGAAAAAATTCTCAGGTGTTGATGTATGATTGTTTTTTGAGATTTGTGTTCATACACACATGTTGGCCATGAGGGACAGTAGTTCTAATGTTTCCAATGTGTGGACCAATTAGTGTCCCCTTTGACAGATCTTCCAATTTCGACTTTGTCCAAAAAATAAAAAATTTGGTCTCTGTTGTGATTACTAGGGATTTTTTTATTGATTTAGTTATTTATTTTAAATTTTCAGGACCAAAATACTCATTTGGTACAAAGGTTGAGAACGGGTATGTTGACTGCAGCGAAAAAGAATGGGTTGTTGCCTGCAACAGAAGGGGTTGTAGAATGCAACAGAGAAGAGGAGAATGAGGGTGCAAGGGTAACGAATTCCAAGGAAATTTTGGTGGTGAAGATGGTGGATAGAGATGGTAGATAGAGATGTCTAATCAACTATGTCTTCAGCAATACTGGACACAATTTGTACAGATGTTTGGAGTTAAGTATGGTTGGATTTTTCAAATTTGGTGCTTTAGAGATACATACCCTCACCATCATTTTTTGGCATCAATGTCAATCACACTTTTTTTTTTGAAATTACCCGAACTGATAAGTGAGTTATTGTTTGATTTGTGGGTATATTTGTGTAACACTTTAATTAATTGATTGATTAATTTTGTTCACCGCTAATTGATGAATTACATTCTCTTTAATTCTTCCAAATTTGTCATTAAAGCTACTGTGCCTTTTTTTGCTACATTAATGATAAAATTGAATATTGTAAAATCAACTACTTTGTTTGCAAAACAATTATCAAAATAACCTTATTTTCAAAAATATCATGAGCAAGTTGTATTTGCAAATTCTTTCCATGTTAGTATTATCTAAAGGTACCAAATGATTTTGGGGGGTGCCCAGTTCACAGTCATTGCCTACTATGTTTCCACTAGGACTCCACATCATCTTCATAGAAACTAACAAGTAAGCCCCCTATTTTTCCTAACAGAGTAACATCAATATATCACTCTACCCTTTGTAGGCCATTTCCATATTAGACCTCCACTACAGTGGTTGGATCCAACTGATTTTCTAAAAGTTACAAAGTTCCTTTATTTGGCTTGACCATGGAGTTCATGCATTACATGATTTACGCTGTTAAATTTTTCTACCATGGCTAAATACTTCCAACTCATCTAATAAGAATTGCGAGACTGAATGTATCGAGACACACAACCATTCATTTGAGTTATCTAGCTCAAGCTATGTACGGGGAAGATAACGATAAATCCCAAATATATTTGATTCGTTTAAATGAAAACTGTAAAGAGAGAAAATATTAAACCGGAGAAATAATGAGTTAGTTTCCTTAAAAACTAATGATAAAAAGTCAAAACGTCTCTCTCTCCCTTTAATTACGAAATTTGATTTTTTTTTTTAAATAAACCAAAAAGATTTAAAAAGAGAAAATACAAGATGCAGAAAGAGAAAATACATATATGAAGATTCCAACGTAACCAAAACGTCTCTCTCCGTGCTGGATTCTTTACCCACTTACTTCTTGTCTTTATTCCACATTACAGCAGATGCGGCAAAGTGGATTGAGAAAATGATGCGGTACTTCCTATGGAAGTGTATAAATGCGGATAAATCCTGGGCATTAGTCGCATGGAAGCAAGTGTCTCCCTAAAAAGCTAGGAGGCTTGGGTATTGGCAACCTCCAACTGAAAAATAAGGCTTTGCTTAACAAATGGCTTTGGCGATTTGATAAGGAAAGTGAGGCCAATTGGGTCAAGCTTATCAAAAGTATTTATCAAAAGTATTTACGAGGTGCACATGAATGGATGGGAACCTGGAAATTTGTTCAGACCTACTTACAGGGCCCCGTGGCGCTCCATTTCGGAAGTTAGAGGTGACTTTTGCAAAGGTATGTATCATAGATATGGGTGTGGTTCATGCATTTGTTTTTGACAGGATCATTGGTCGGGGAGACGCAGTTTTCGCGAAGAGTACCCAAGGACTATATGCATTGGCTAGGCGCAAATTTGCTACCTTGGAAGAGACATTTAATGTTCAGGCGGGCAGGATGTTGACCTTCCGCCGAGAGCTGAGAGCGGACATCAGACTAGAATTGGACCAACTGATGCACACAATCACTGGCAGCACGCTGAATCCAGATCGACAATATCGGCGAATATGGAAATGGGATCCCTCAGAGATATTCACAGTAAAATCATGTTTCTTTAATTTTTGTGAAGACAGATATAATGGTCGCTGCAAAGCTTAAAACAAATGGAAGACCCACGCAACCATGAAAACTAAAGTTATTACCTGGCTAGCATGGATGGGCAGATTGAATGTGAAGAACACTTTGCAAAAAAGATGTCCATCAATGTATTTGCAACCCTCTTGGTGCGTGCTATGCAAACTCAGTGGCGAAGACACAGATCATGTCTTCCAGAGATGTGCTTTTGCTCGACGAGTATGGATGGAGATGGCTGCGGAAATTGGACTCAGATGGCCTATTCCTAATACATTATGTGGCTGTTTGGAGGATGAGGTGGCGTACCAGGATTTTTTTTTTTTTTTGGGGGGGGGGGGGATTTTTTATGAGATTATTTCTCAAGAAAATTGGATCCTCTATTGAAAAAATTTCTCAGCCAAAACCTATTACATGTACCATTGGTATTGCACTTCTATGCCAAAAGAACACGATATAACATTGGAAATGACATGATTGAACTGAATGATGGAAGGCTAATATCCATTTCTTTGCCATTCGCCGTAACAGCAAAAGTAGTGCCGTTCAATTTAGGTAGTCCAAGGAACAGAAAATTGTAAATCACCCAATGTGAGACATAAAACTTAGACTTCTCAGACTGAAAATATTAACATAAAGTTGAAGCATGAAAGGTGAAAACACTGAAAAGCATTAGAAGAAACTATCTAATTCGATTGACAAGGGCTAAAAATGTTCAGAAGTTTCTGGTACCTGATACGACAAACTTTCCCTCAGGGCTAAAAGATGCTTCCAGGGTAGAATTGATTGAAACAGGTTTGACGTTAAAGGTAGAAAGCTGCACAAAAGTCAAAACATAAACAAAAAGCGAGCTCAAAAAATGATCATAGTTACCAGATTTCCAATATAGTGGTAACTGGTAAGTGCAAAGTCAGGAACTATTCATGCTTAAGCACATTGAGATTAATTAAAAACAAACATCAAATGATTAAAAGTGAAAAACTGAACTTACTAGTCTTCCACAGAATGAATCAAGAACATGAATATGACCATCCATGGTGGTCAATAGCATGAGTCTACCATCATTACTGAATTTTACAACATTAGCATCAGATGCATCTCCACCAACGGAAAAGATTTCAAAAGGCCCCTAGAAACAATAAATTTTCAAAGTTCAGGCCTGAAAAAGCTTGAATGATAGGACTAGGATCCATGTAAAGACAAACCTTCTCGTACTTGCGTGCATCAAACATTCTTATAAACCCTCCGAAGGCAATGGAAAATACAACTCCTTGATCATCATAAGTAACAGCTGGTCTTCCTTGCACACGTAGCAGAGCCTGATCTTAAGAATATAAGTTAGGTCATCTACTTCAATTGTTAAAACATGTTAATATAAACAAGAAAAGCTGAAATCCACCTGAGACTTTTCAGCTCGTTGATCCCAGAGTAAAACAGTGCGATCAAGAGAGCCCGAGATAAAACATTCATTTCGAGAGCACAAGCTAAGTGAGACAACCCTACAACAAAAAACCAAGAAATGTCAACACAATCAATTGCATAGCAAGTACCTTACATTAAACATTGGAAAATGTTTACAAATCATCTCCAACCTGTCATGGTGACCTTTAAAATACCGCAAATACTTGTAATCGTGCAAGGAAAGAAGTCTCAAAGATTCTGAGCCAATCATCAAATAGAAAAATAATTTTAGAAAATGTTATGTGCATAGCAATCCCAATCATTAACTTCACAGACAAAGCATACCGTCCCAGCCATTTTTTGAAGAGTATATAACTGTTGTGGGATGAGAAGTAAAGCAGACAAGATCAACTCCATATTTTTTGCTATTTATGGTCTTCAAACACCTGGCAAGACAAATGCAATTATATTTCTGGACACTTGGGAGGTGTGGGCAAATAATAAAGGAGAAGAGAACAATCAATTGGGAGAAGGGAGAAGGGAGAGGGAAGCTGTCAATGTTATTTAATTTGCTTTTACAAAGTAACAACTATTAACGACGTTCAACCTAATTCCCATTTCTATAAACAAGGGATTGCTTTCCTTCACAAGAAAAGGAAAGCAAGCCATTATCTCAACTAACACCCAAATAAAGCAAGGGATTGCAACAAACACAAGCACATGGATGAGAAAATTGAGAGTAAGTAACACATAGTGATGATAAAGATAAAAGAGGCATACGTTCCATTGGCAACATCATAAAGACGAATTGATTCATCATCACTTGCTGTGACCAGGTAACTCGATGCTCTATGAAAATCCATTGAACTTATACGACCATTCTGCGATAAGAAAATGAAGTATACAAATAGATAAACAAAAATCAAAAGACAAGTACCAAATTTAGAAATTTAGCGAATGTATGCATTTGTAAATTTGGTAACTTGTTGGGAAAAAAAATGATATGAAACTGACGTAATCCCTGAAAGCCATGCCGACTTCCATACTCTGAATGATCTCCTCCGTCAGTTCCATTGACACCTTTTCTTCTCTTTCGGATTGGCCACCTGCAAGCAAGGAAATCGACAGATGATCGATAGATCGATAGATAGATTGATAGATAGATTGATAAACCCTAGAACACACAATTTGCGTACCTGCCATTTTTGCAACTTATTACCAAAGATCAACTAATACTAACAACCACCTCTGTTTAATGCTCCATTCCCTCCACGCTCAATGCGCTGCGCCTGCGCGCGTTAAGCACCGGTGACGACCTTAATTTTTTTTTCGCAAATGTGTGCGTGTGTGTGTCACCTTAATTTTCTTTTAAATAGCACCTCCAAAATATAACTATAAAAGTACAGTTTTTTTCTTAAAAAAAAATGTAGTAGAATATTATTTTTTGGTGATACTAATCTAATAGAATGCCATTAAGAACAGGAGAATATTAGTCACTATAACTAAACTACGAGTTCAGAAAAAAAAAAAAAAAAAAAAAGCAAAAGCAAAAGCACAAACAAAAAAACTATGAGTAAATTTGGCTTGCAGAACTTCTTAAATACATACAACGCATAAAATATTTGACACTTCCCTTATTTCATATATATATTTTTTTTAGTTACTAGAATTTCATTAATCTCTTTTTCTTATAAATAACCCCAAAATGAGTCGAATTTGGGACTCCCCTAATCTTGCCTTTTAGGCAAATAGTATATCTTAACTTTTCAAAGTTTTTTTACAAAAATATCTTAATATTTTTATTTTTACAAAAATATTTTAACCTTTTGATTTCAATAAAATTGTATCCTTGTTTATAGTTATTATATGTTAAACCACAATTAAAGTGATGAATGATCATTAGATTGCATACAAATTACATTACTCGAATAATATTTTTAATTGTGTGCATAATTTTTTATATTTCTAAGTGTAATTTACTCAAAAATATGAAGTGATGATATAATTTACAAGAAATCAAAAGGTTAGATTTTGCCAAAATCTAAACATTAGGATATTTTTTAAAAAATCTTGAAACATTAGGATATATTTGTCTATTAGGCCAAAAAAAAGAAAAAAAGAAAAAAAATGCTTTTCAAATATGCAGTTCAAAATAGAACCAAAAACTCAAATTTGATTCCATTTCCTAGAGATCAAATCACTATATAAATTCGCCTTTCTCAAATAATACATACAACTTTTTCTTTATTTCATTACTTACAAAGAAACTAAGGCATTGGATGCGATGACCCGTCCCTGACCTAGGGTCGGGTCACTCGGCCCAGACCGCCACTTAAACCCAATATCTAAATCAGACCCAAATAAAGGTTAGGTACGCCTAAACAAATAAACATGCGGAATACACATTGGCTAAACAAAGGATAATAATTGAGGAATAAATATAAAGAAATAGCCTTAAGCCAATAAATTTAAATTCATAAGAACATTAGTGAAACTATACATTGGTCCATATTCATTTAAACTAAACAAAGTATATTGAAGCTTTCAAGTGGATCAATTAAAGGTAACTAGGATTCAAGTTACCCAAAGACCTATTTTTAATTTTAACCCAAGTTGAGCAGTTTCAAAATCGAATATACATAATATATATCAACAAAGGCTCACATCAAGAGGAAACTTCAAGCTCGTCTTTCCCTTGTCTCGACCTAGCGTTGTCGTGGATACCTGATATGTAAGTGGGGTGAGCTAAAAGAACCAACAGAGCTCAGTTATGTGGAAAACCCCCCTCAACCATCAAATATGCAAGTAATACCTAATAAACATGTAAAGTCTAGCATGTATTTGAAAGCAAATAAAGATTCATTGAATAGTAGCATTGTAGCAAGATTTCATAAGAGATAAGCATATAATGAACCATCAAGAACTAACATGGACATAAGATTTATATGTCACAAGTAAATAGAAGTCCATCCTTTCATAGCATATAAGACATATTCATAAACCATCAAGTTGTAACAACAATAACCATGCATAACATTGAAAACTTATTCCAAAATTCAACAATACATAACATAATTCTCTATCGATAGCATGTAAGGCATATATCATGATTCTTTATCTATGGCAAGAAAGAGATTGACAAATCATTACATAGATTCAAGCTTTCATGCAAAAGAGGGGGTTTCTATAACAACCCCTATCCCAATTAGAAGATATCTAGCCTGAAACCCTAATTAAGCCCCGGTAAACTAGATTGGACCTAATTAGAACCAACAACCTTGTACTTATTCCTGACTACAACCTGTATATCTTAATAACGAATAAACAAATCAAAATAAAACACAACAAAAAATTTAAATTTTTTTCGATAAATATAAGATATACAAATTCGGTATAATCCTCGGTAATAAACTTATATTCCCACTTGGATTATTACAAAATAGTATTCATTACAATATTTATATAATAGGAAACTCACTACACGAAGAGAAGACGTTAAACTCCTACGCTACTCCAGTCCTGAATTCCAGTGCAGGTCCATTTTCTGGAAATGTTAAGGTGGGTGAGCTCCTACATGCTCAGTAAGTAACTTTCATATCAACCATCAATTATCAACTAATAATCAAAAGATGATATATAACAATGTGAATCCAATGCACATTTAAATGTACAGTTTTTTTTTCTTAAAAAAAATGTAGTAGAATATTATTTTTTGGTGATACTAATCTAATAGAATGTCATTAATAAACAGGAGAAGGATTAGTCACTATAACTAAACTACGAGTTCAAAAAAAAAAACAAAAACAAAAACAAAAGCAAAAACTAAAACTATGAGCAAATTTGGTTTGCATAACTTCTTAATTACATAACGACACATAAAATATTTGACATTTCCCTCATTTCAGATATTTTTTTTTTGAGTTACTAAAATTTTATTAATCTCTTTTTTTTTGATACATGACCCCAAAATGAGTCGAACTTGGGACTTCCCCTAATCTTGCCTTTTAGCAAGTGATGCCTCATCCATTTCACTTGACGTGTGAACAAAAAGACTCTTACCGCAAGGGTTGTAATAGTGTCTATGTTCTAGAGTAAAAGACCAGAAAAATGCCTAATAGGCGAATATATCTTAACATTTCAAAGTTTTTGCAAAATTATCCTAACATTTTAATTTTTGCAAAAATATCCTAACTTTTTGATTTCAATCAAATTGTATCCTTACTTGTAGTTATTATATGTTAAACTATAATTGAAGTGATGAATGATCATTAGATTCCATACACATTGCATTATATGAAATAATATTCTTAATTATGAGCATAATTTTTATATTTTTAAGTGTAATTTACTCAAAAATATGAAGTGAGGATACAGTTTACAGGAAATCAAAAGGTTAGGATATTTTTGCCAAAATCGAAATATTAGGATATATTTGCCTATTAGGCCAAAAAAAAAAAGAAAAAAAAGTGCTTTTCAAAGATACAGTTCAAAATAGAACCAAAAAGGCAAATTTAATTCCATTTCCTAGAGATCAAATCACTATAATAATTCGCCCTTCTCAAATGCCACATGCAACTTTTTCTTTATTTCGCTGCTTACCGAAGAAACCAAGGCATTGGAGGTTCATACCAGTGAGGATCACACACACAGACATCATTGTAACAAACTTTACAGAATTACTTCATCTATAGATGTCTATCACAAACATATCAATGTAAAAAACCATCCACAGTGAAGTGTATAAAATTCTTCCCTGGTACTAGAAATTAAATACAAACCGATCCATTCATTTAACTAATAATAACTAGATGAATCACATTACTGGCCAAGCTGAAACAGCTTCTTCAACGCTGTGGACATGTTGGTCTTCATGAAGATCTGTAGAAGTAGAGCTATTACTGTCCCTGGAATTGCTAGTTTTGTCGTTGTTGTTGTTTGAGGAAGCCGATTTTTTCTTGATGAACTCTATACAATCTGCAACAGCTTGGCTGTGGTGCTGGTCTGGTGGATACTTGTAGTAGTAGTTATTAGGCCTTTGTTGTTGTTGATGATGCGGATAAGTACTGCTTCCGGTGAAGGACTGCTCGTCGTGGTGGGTGACTTTTGAGAAAGCGCTTAGCATGATTAAGCGAAAAACTGCTTCTCTAAAGCGCTCCAACAGCGACATTGGTGATAACCAATTGTTGTTACTACTGTTGTTGACACCATTGCTGTTGGTGTTGGTGTTGCTTGTGTTCTTGCCTCCCAAGCGTGGAATGCAGAGCGAGCTCTTCAAGTTTGATTTTCTCCCAGCTCCCAGCGTTTGACGCGGCAGTTCTTCGTCTCGGAAATCCATTTCAGCTCTCTCTCACTGGTCTTCTCTCAAGCAATTTATTCTTCGCTTCTGCTTATATTGTGCCTTCTTTTTGGCCGAAAGTTCATGAAAACTTTGTCTTATCTTGGTTTCTATTCTCTATTCTTTTGAGTCCCCAACAAAAAAAAAAAGAGGGATTGATTCTGTGAGACCAGGGGCCCCATCAATGAATAAGATGATGATTATACCCAATTTGAAATATGAGATCTTAATTGCTGTAAATGTTTCATCACCATTTCATATTTAATTATAAGGTAGTTGGATTAAAATATAATTAAGGATTTCAATAGATTGGTTATACAATTAATTAAAGAAATCAATGGTTAAAACAGATCATTTTAGTGAGTGCTTATATGATACAACAGTGTAATCTTATCATTAATAGCTTTTTAGTTAATTAGATTAATGCAGGAGCATCTAATCATAATGAGGTGTTTAACTAATTTCTCATTCAAAGTGGGACCTTTCAACCAGCAAAAGATTGTTAGTCAACAACTTGAACCTTGATAACAAATTTGTTAATCCTGTATTGGAACTAATTTCTTGTGTGTTTCAAGTTAGCCTCCCTACTAATCAATGAACATAAAAAAGATATATAGGGGTCAAGTACTCTAGCACATGAGGGGTGGAATTATAAACTATATATAGGAGTACTAGAGTAAGAAATGTATGTAGTTGTTTTGTTAATGAAGGTCCAGCAAAGAGCACTAGTGCCAGTTGGGGGAGATGACCCTTTTTAGCTTTTTGTCTTGAATGAGATTGTCACATGGTCACATGTGAACACAATTGGCTTTCAACTCACACATGCCTTCTTAGGCCAGGCCATATCTTCTATGATCCTTCAGTTTTAACTAAAGCTCCCTAGCTAGACCCTTTTGTTTGTTAATTCATCTGGTATAGATTAATGTGTGGTTGGGAAAGCGATTCGAAATGTTCTTTCCCAACTTCTCTTCTATGAAATAGGTCTTGGAGTTGAGCATGTTTGTTGAGATTGTGTTTAAAAAATAACAAACTGTGTGTTGATGTTTCCTTGTTAGCAGGGGAAGATTCCTTTAGGAAAACCCACTTAATTGGCCTAGTTTTCAAATTTTTATAGCTCTAGTTTTACATGAAGGTTTTGAGACAGGTCTATCATCATAGTTGTTAAGATCGATATCCTATGTAGGAGCCAAATATGATCCTAGCGTTTGGAAGGTTTACACTAGGACCAAATTACGTGATCTCTAATTGTTTGATCGAAAAGTAGGATCAGGATGATCTTGACAACCTTGCTCATAGTGAATGATCGATATTGTTTTGTGTTAAGTGTATCCATGTCTAAAATTATTGCGAGTGTTCCACTTAATATAAGGCCATGTTCTGAAATTCAAAGCCCTGCATGTAGAAGTTCAACGTTTCCTAAATGATTGTATAGAATACTGGAATAAACTAGATAAATATGTTGCCTTAGTTTAATGACTGACATGTCATTAAACAAAGAACACTTCTTCAATTGAGTTTCTGCTTTTCATGTGCACTAGGTTCAATGAACATGCTGGTTTATAATGAATAAGTAAACATGGAAATGAAACAATGGCCCCGAACTCCATATCATGTATACTGATTCTAATGTAAATAAAAGACCGATTGATGGGCATTACAATATTTTCAGATAACATCTAGCTAGTTGGTTGTGTGATTTTCAATCTTTTATGTGAGGAAAGCTAAGAACGTACGTTTATCGCATAATAGAATACACAATCATGACAATGAATTAAAGGAGGGAAAGAAGTAGACAAGACAACAAAACATAATCAATTTGAAATAGTTAGAGTGAGGCCTTCACAATTTGATCCACAAAACATTACAGCAATGCACTTATTAAAAACAGAAACTTAGTACATGATCACTTTTCTACAAAGAGATTCAAGCTGCAGAAACTCAGGTAGTATCTGAATAGCACCTTGATCGACGGTGGGGTGGGAAAAAAAAGCAAAGAAATAAAACATTAGATGGCGACGCTGGCTAGCTACCATTGTCCATAGGTGCTGCAAGATTAATGATCCCATCCAATTCACAAGTTAGTACATCAACTGGTGACTAGAACCTTGGAAGCGATTATTGGCATTCAAAAATATTTTTTTCGGTGTTTAGAGAGCTTGGCCATTTAGAGTGCCATGATCTTGTCGATTATGCCCTTTCTTCTTAGAGAACAGGCCTGATATTAAAGGAATTAATGGCTTCTTCTTTTTCTTCTTCAACGAAGGATGTCTCTCTAACACTTGTTGGTGTGCGACTTCATCTGGAGTCATGACTTTAGCTAGCGAAGGAGGGCTAGCGACTTTGACATATCTCTTCTTTTGAAAATCTAGTTCACTTTCATCTGGTGTAGTGCTCCAAGCATTGTCCTCCATCTCTATCGGATGTTCGATGAATTTCAGGTCTTCCATCTCGGAATCAATCTTCAGTTTTTCAAGCTCCCTTGCTTTAATTTGCTCTAGTTCCCTCTTTGTCTACTCCAACTCCTTCTTAAGATTGGTTAAGCCGTATTCCATGAACATTCCTTCTTCTTTTGCTTTCTGCAGGCTATGCTTTGTTTCCTCGAGTTCTGCTGTCACTGTTCCTAGTCGAGTTCCGCTGTTACCATTTTCGGCACGCATCTGATCGTAGTATTCTACCATTACTTCAAGTGCAAAACTTATGGTAGCTTTTCCAATACATTACATTGAGTCTTGCCTATTAGACTTGGAGGTGAGAAAATGCATGTACTATGTAGAAAGCAAGGTAGTTTGGCATATATTCCTAAAACTTAAAAAGGGCAAAGATTTTCTTTACAAGATTAGAGGTTTTGGTTTGAAACTTGTGCATAAATCACAAGAGTATTAGATAATATCAAATATTAGATGTAAATATAAGAGAAAAATACATTCTGGATTAGTATAGTTGGGCAAAAAAATCTTTTGAAGGATTGAAGTGAGAAGGGATATATATAATATGAGCATGGTCATATGATAAGGAAAGCTAACTACTGAGGCAGCCACATAGCACCACAACAGGAGAGACTTGCACTCTGGTACAAGCAATATGCCTCAACATCTAAATTTTGTGTCAAATACTAAATCATACAGTATACAACATATAACAAATCACATATGGTCATTTCTTGTAGCTCATCAAATCCTAAAATTAGGATAAAAAAATATGTTTCATGTAGAAATATTGTAGAGAAATTAGGGGAATAGCCTAAATTGGCTCTGTTTCATCCTCATATCTATCCATATTATGTAAAGTTTTATCAGACTTACAATTAATAGGACAAACCAAAACAGTTAAATCTTATACTAAATACAGTTAAATACAAGTAGTAATAAATCAGAGCAATTTAGAGATTGACAGAGTAATCTTTGTTGTCTTGTTGCTATCCTTCACTGATTTCCATCGCTATTAGCACTGAATTTTGTAGTGGCACAAGCTTTGCTCCCTTGGAAATGTTGTAGGTCTTCTTCCTGTGAGGAAGGCCTACTTAAAGATGCATTGGTTGCAGCAGAATTCGCTACCAAGGTGAAACATTTCTTCTCTTGGACTGTGCCGACGGCAGTCTTATGTTCTTGTACTACGCTGCAAATCAGATAAAACCTCATCAGAATTGGTAAAATATTGGCATCATTGTATTTGTACATATTGTCAAGAACCAATGAATTTTGAATAATGCAACAAAAGCCATAACTGTTTCAAGTCTAATTCTAAAATGCATGAAATATAAAGCCTCAGGTTAATTTAGAGTAGTAGTAGTACATGTACCTCTTTCACTTGCCTTGTCTCTGATTTCCCAATTTCTTTCAAGGGTGCAATTCCATGTTTTTTCTCAAGGTTTGCTTCCCTAAGAGTTGTTCTTTCCTGCTGGTGCAAGTTTATTATACTTAGACAACACTCCACATGATTCTTTTAATAAAAAAAAAAAAACAAAAGCAAACTCGAAAGTTTATCATGGAAATCGTAATAAATGATAGTAATTAATTGCAATTAAGAATTCTCAGCAGAATCAAAGTCCCACTTCTTTGTATGGTCCTAAATTTTACATATAAGCACATTTATATACAAATGGAAAATTGAATTCTATATGAAAGAGACCTTAATTGGGATGATGAAATCTGCACTAAATTATTTCAACTGCAATAATATTTCCAGATTCCCCAACATCAAATGGATGTTAACATGCAGACTGCAGAGGTTATTTCAGTAAAAAATATGATGATGTTCAAGTTAAATCAAAATTTAAATCTAAATTTAATAAAGAAAACAATTCCACTCAATGTCAACATATTTGCAAAATATCAAAGAATCTTGGATTACATAGACAAACCTTAGCAAGACAAAATTAGATCTGAAGTACCCATCTCCATGCTTCATAGGATAATAATGTGAAAACATTAATGCAGACTTCATATATTTTTTTCATATACATTGCATTCTCTCACTCAAATCTGAACAAGGCATGGAGGACATGCTTAAAGCAGATGCCTTGTTCACTCTAAGAAACCTTGCAGTCTCCAATACCCCTCCACTAAAGATCTTTCAACAAAGTACTTTCACAAGAAAGACCTTGCAAGTGGAAAGTTCACTCAACATGACCAAAAAACTTAAGATTCAGATTTCTCTACATATCTTACTCTTTAAATAACATCACTCGTGGGCTTCTTATGAAAAATTTTTGATTAGTGTTAGCCCTTTCTTGGCCACATATTGTCACTTCTGTTCTCAAATAGCTTCCACATCAATCTTTAGTGAACTTCGCTGCCTTAAATCAAGTCCTTTGACTACATCCAACTCATGATATTTTTCTTTCTAAAAGAGGATTCATTAAGGAAATTGTCCTTTCAAAGCCATACGTACAATAAATCCAAAGTTCCAGAGGAAGGCAAAAATTAAAACTTCGCCGCCAACATAAATATATAGTATGGTTTTACGTATTAGCAGAGTGGTCTATCATGTTGGTAGCAGATAGCCATTAAGTGATCATCTAGCAAAGTACATTTTGCAGTGCCTGAGGTGAAAATTTTTCTAAAGTACCAAAAAGCAAACCATAAAAGACTGTCATGCATACAAAAATACGCTCTAGCTTATAAACTTTGTTTCAATTCCTTTCCAAGGAGAATCTCATAATTCAGTTCATCAAGAAAATTTCTAGTCTAACTTATAACAATTGTTATTTCTTCAAACTGTAGCGTAAGTTTATTATACTTAGAACAACACTCCACAACATTCTTATAATAAAAAAAAGAACAAAAACAAACTCGAAAGTTTATCATGGAAATTGTAATAAATGATAGTAATTAATTGCAATTAAGAATTCTTCTTACATCAATTCTCAGTCTGAAAGGCTTTGGAATTGTTGGCATTAGTTTCTTATAGTTCAAATCATGAGAAGCTGAAGCACAACTGCCTTTAAACATTTTCCCGAATGCCTTGGTCGCCTGCAACACATTCGAAAATAGTTAGATGTGTTCATAATCAAACATCATGCTTTGATGTTATATATCATCGAGCTATGTTTTGATAAATTTATAAACACGCCTATGAATCTCGAATAATGCAACAAAAGCCATAACTGTTTCAAGTCTAATTCTAAAATACATGAAATATAAAGACTCAGGTGACTGTACATGTACCTCTTTCACATGCCTTGTCTCTGATTTCCCAATTTCTTTCAAAGGTGCAATTCCATGTTTTTTCTCAAGGTTTGTTTCCCTAAGAGCTGCTCTTTCCTGTTGGTGCAAGTTTATTATACTTAGACAATACTCCACAACATTCTTATCATAAAAAAAGAACAAAAACAAACTCGAAAGTTTATTGTGGAATTCGTAATCAATGATCGAAATTAATTGCAATTAAGAATTCTTCTTACATCAGTTCTCAGTCTGAAAGGCTTCGGAATTGTTGGCATCAGTTTCTTATAGTTCAAATCATGAGAAACCGAAGCACAACTGCCTTTAAACATTTTCCCGAATGCCTTGGTCGCCTGCAACACATTCGAAAATAGTTAGATGTGTTCATAATCAAACATCATGCTTTGATGTTATATATCATCGAGCTATGTTTTGATAAATTTATAAACACGCCTATGAATTTTGAATAATGCAACAAAAGCCATAACTGTTTCAAGTCTAATTCTAAAATACATGAAATATAAAGCCTCAGGTTACTGTACATGTACCTCTTTCACATGCCTTGTCTCTGATTTCCCAATTTCTTTCAAAGGTGCAATTCCATGTTTTTTCTCAAGGTTTGTTTCCCTAAGAGCAGCTCTTTCCTGTTGGTACAAGTTTATTATACTTAGACAACACTCCACAACATTCTTATAATAAAAAAATGTTTCCCTAAGAGCTGCTCTTTCCTGTTGGTGCAAGTTTATTACACTTAGACAACACTCCACAACATTCTTATAATAAAAAAAGAACAAAAACAAACTCGAAAGTTTATTGTGGAATTCGTAATCAATGATCGGAATTAATTGCAATTAAGAATTCTTCTTACATCAGTTCTCAGTCTGAAAGGCTTCGGAATTGTTGGCATTAGTTTCTTATAGTTCAAATCATGAGAAGCTGAAGCACAACGGCCTTTAAACATTTTCCCGAATGCCTTGGTCGCCTGCAACACATTCGAAAATAGTTAGATGTGTTCATAATCAAACATCATGCTTTGATGTTATATATCATCGAGCTATGTTTTGATAAATTTATAAACACGCCTATGAATTTCGAATAATGCAACAAAAGCCATAACTGTTTCAAGTCTAATTCTAAAATACATGAAATATAAAGCCTCAGGTTACTGTACATGTACCACTTTCACATGCCTTGTCCCTGATTTCCCAATTTCTTTCAAAGGTGCAATTCCATATTTTTCTCAAGGTTTGTCTCCCTAAGAGCTGCTCTTTCCTGTTGGTGCAAGTTTATTATACTTAGACAACACTCCACAACATTCTTATAATAAAAAAAGAACCAAAACAAACTCGAAAGTTTATTGTGGAATTCGTAATCAATGATCGGAATTAATTGCAATTAAGAATTCTTCTTACATCAGTTCTCAGTCTGAAAGGCTTCGGAATTGTTGGCATAGTTTCTTATAGTTCAAATCATGAGAAGCTGAAGCACAACTGCCTTTAAACATTTTCCCGAATGCCTTGGTCGCCTGCAACACATTCGAAAATAGTTAGATGTGTTCATAATCAAACATCATGCTTTGATGTTATATATCATCGAGCTATGTTTTGATAAATTTATAAACACGCCTATGAATTTCGAATAATGCAACAAAAGCCATAACTGTTTCAAGTCTAATTCTAAAATACATGAAATATAAAGCCTCAGGTTACTGTACATGTACCTCTTTCACATGCCTTGTCTCTGATTTCCCAATTTCTTTCAAAGGTGCAATTCCATGTTTTTTCTCAAGGTTTGTTTCCCTAAGAGCTGCTCTTTCTTGTTGGTGCAAGTTTATTATACTTAGACAACACTCCACAACATTCTTATAATAAAAAAAGAACAAAAACAAACTCGAAAGTTTATTGTGGAATTCGTAATCAATGATCGGAATTAATTGCAATTAAGAATTCTTCTTACATCAGTTCTCAGTCTGAAAGGCTTCGGAATTGTTGGCATTAGTTTCTTATAGTTCAAATCATGAGAAGCTGAAGCACAACTGCCTTTAAACATTTTCCCGAATGCCTTGGTCGCCTGCAACACATTCGAAAATAGTTAGATGTGTTCATAATCAAACACCATGCTTTGATTTTATATATCATCGAGCTATGTTTTGATAAATTTATAAACACGCCTATGAATTTCGAATAATGCAACAAAAGCCATAACTGTTTCAAGTCTAATTCTAAAATACATGAAATATAAAGCCTCAGGTTACTGTACATGTACCTCTTTCACATGCCTTGTCTCTGATTTCTCAATTTCTTTCAAAGGTGCAATTCCATGTTTTTTCTCAAGGTTTGTTTCCCTAAGAGCTGCTCTTTCCTGTTGGCGCAAGTTTATTATACTTAGATAGCACTCCACAACATTCTTATAATAAAAAGAAGAACAAAAACAAACACGAAAGTTTATTGTAGAATTCGTAATCAATGATCGGAATTAATTGCAATTAAGAATTCTTCTTACATCAGTTCTCAGTCTGAAAGGCTTCGGAATTGTTGGCATTAGTTTCTTATAGTTCAAATCATGAGAAGCTGAAGCACAACTGCCTTTAAACATTTTCCCGAATGCCTTGGTCGCCTGCAACACATTCGAAAATAGTTAGATGTGTTCATAATCAAACATCATGCTTTGATGTTATATATCATCGAGCAATGTTTTGATAAATTTATAAACACGCCTATGAATTTCGAATAATGCAACAAAAGCCATAACTGTTTCAAGTCTAATTCTAAAATACATGAAATATAAAGCCTCAGGTTACTATACATGTACCTCTTTCACATGCCTTGTCCCTGATTTCCCAATTTCTTTCAAAGGTGCAATTCCATATTTTTCTCAAGGTTTGTTTCCCTAAGAGCTGCTCTTTCCTGTTGGTGCAACTTTATTATACTTAGACAACACTCCACAACATTCTTATAATAAAAAAAGAACAAAAACAAACTCGAACGTTTATTGTGGAATTCGTAATCAATGATCGGAATTAATTGCAATTAAGAATTCTTCTTACATCAGTTCTCAGCCTGAAAGGCTTCGGAATTGTTGGCATTAGTTTCTTATAGTTCAAATCATGAGAAGCTGAAGCACAACTGCCTTTAAACATTTTCCCGAATGCCTTGGTCGCCTGCAACACATTCGAAAATAGTTAGATGTGTTCATAATCAAACAGCATGCTTTGATGTTATATATCATCGAGCTATGTTTTGATAAATTTATAAACACGCCTAT
Source organism: Stephania japonica (assembly GCA_039657345.1). Classification (NCBI taxonomy): domain Eukaryota; kingdom Viridiplantae; phylum Streptophyta; class Magnoliopsida; order Ranunculales; family Menispermaceae; genus Stephania; species Stephania japonica. The sequence continues at coordinate 5,087,960 of CM077559.1, read as the reverse complement.
GAATTTCTAATAATACAACAAAAGCCATAACTGTGTCAAGTCTAATTCTAAAATACATGAAATATAAAGCCTCAGGTTACTGTACATGTACCTCTTTCACATGCCTTGTCTCTGATTTCCCAATTTCTTTCAAAGGTGCAATTCCATGTTTTTTCTCAAGGTTTGTTTCCCTAAGAGTGCTCTTTCCTGTTGGTGCAAGTTTATTATACTTACACAACACTCCACAACATTCTTATAATAAAAAAAGAACAAAAACAAACTCGAAAGTTTATTGTGGAATTCGTAATCAATGATCGGAATTAATTGCAATTAAGAATTCTTCTTACATCAGTTCTCAGTCTGAAAGGCTTCGGAATTGTTGGCATTAGTTTCTTATAGTTCAAATCATGAGAAGCTGAAGCACAACTGCCTTTAAACATTTTCCCGAATGCCTTGGTCGCCTGCAACACATTCGAAAATAGTTAGATGTGTTCATAATCAAACACCATGCTTTGATTTTATATATCATCGAGCTATGTTTTGATAAATTTATAAACACGCCTATGAATTTCGAATAATGCAACAAAAGCCATAACTGTTTCAAGTCTAATTCTAAAATACATGAAATATAAAGCCTCAGGTTACTGTACATGTACCTCTTTCACATGCCTTGTCTCTGATTTCTCAATTTCTTTCAAAGGTGCAATTCCATGTTTTTTCTCAAGGTTTGTTTCCTTAAGAGCTGCTCTTTCCTGTTGGCTCATGTTTATTATACTTAGACAACACTCCACAACATTCTTATAATAAAAAGAAGAACAAAAACAAACTCGAAAGTTTATTGTAGAATTCGTAATCAATGATCGGAATTAATTGCAATTAAGAATTCTTCTTACATCAGTTCTCAGTCTGAAAGGCTTCGGAATTGTTGGCATTAGTTTCTTATAGTTCAAATCATGAGAAGCTGAAGCACAACTGCCATTAAACATTTTCCCGAATGCCTTGGTCGCCTGCAACACATTTGAAAATAGTTAGATGTGTTCATAATCAAACACCAAGCTTTGATGTTATATATCATCGAGCTATGTTTTGATAAATTTATAAACACGCCTATGAATTTTGAATAATGCAACAAAAGCCATAACTGTTTCAAGCCTAATTCTAAAATACATGAAATATAAAGCCTCATGTTACTGGACATGTACCTCTTTCACATGCCTTGTCTCTGATTTCCCAATTTCTTTCAAAGGTGCAATTCCATGTTTTTTCTCAAGGTTTGTTTCCCTAAGAGCTGCTATTTCCTGTTGGTGCAAGTTTATTATACTTAGACAACACTCCACAACATTCTTATAATAAAAAAAGAACAAAAACAAACTCGAAAGTTTATTGTGGAATTCGTAATCAATGATCGGAATTAATTGCAATTAAGAATTCTTCTTACATCAGTTCTCAGTCTGAAAGGCTTCGGAATTGTTGGCATTAGTTTCTTATAGCTCAAATCATGAGAAGCTGAAGCACAACTGCCTTTAAACATTTTCCCGAATGCCTTGGTCGCCTGCAACACATTCGAAAATAGTTAGATGTGTTCATAATCAAACATCATGCTTTGATGTTATATATCATCGAGCTATGTTTTGATAAATTTATAAACACGCCTATGAATTTCGAATAATGAAACAAAAGCCATAACTGTTTCAAGTCTAATTCTAAAATACATGAAATATAAAGCCTCAGGTTACTGTACATGTACCTCTTTCACATGCCTTGTCTCTGATTTTTCAATTTCTTTCAAAGGTGCAATTCCATGTTTCTTCTCAAGGTTTGTTTCCCTAAGAGCTGCTCTTTCCTGTTGGTACAAGTTTATTATACTTAGACAACACTCCACAACATTCTTATAATAAAAAAAAGAATAAAAACAAACTCGAATGTTTATTGTGGAATTCATAATCAATGATCGGAATTAATTGCAATTAAGAATTCTTCTTACATCAGTTCTCAGTTTGAAAGGCTTCGGAATTGTTGGCATTAGTTTCTTATAGTTCAAATCATGAGAAGCCGAAGCATAACTGCCTTTAAACATTTTCCCGAATGCCTTGGTCGCCTGCAACACATTCGAAAATAGTTAGATGTGTTCATAATCAAACATCATGCTTTGATGTTATATATCATCGAGCTATATTTTGATAAATTTATAAACACACCTATGAATTTCGAATAATGCAAGAAAAGCCATAACTGTTTCAAGTCTAATTCTAAAATACATGAAATATAAAGCCTCAGGTTACTGTACATGTACCTCTTTCACATGCCTTGTTTCTGATTTTCCAATTTCTTTCAAAGGTGCAATTCCATATTTTTTCTCAAGGTTTGTTTCTCTAAGAGCTGCTCTTTCCTGTTGGTGCAAGTTTATTATACTTAGACAACACTCCACAACATTCTTATAATAAAAAAAGAAGAAAAACAAACTCGAAAGTTTATTGTGGAATTCGTAATCAATGATCGGAATTAATTGCAATTAAGAATTCTTCTTACATCAGTTCTTAGTCTGAAAGGCTTCGGAATTGTTGGCGTTAGTTTCTTATAGTTCAAATCATGAGAAGCCGAAGCACAACTGCCTTTAAACATTTTCCCGAATGCCTTGGTCGCCTGCAACACATTTGAAAATAGTTAGATGTGTTCAGAATCAAACATCATGCTTTGATGTTATATATCATCGAGCTATGTTTTGATAAATTTATAAACACGCCTATGAATTTCGAATAATGCAACAAAAGCCATAACTGTTTCAAGCCTAATTCTAAAATACATGAAATATAAAGCCTCATGTTACTGGACATGTACCTCTTTCACATGCCTTGTCTCTGATTTCCCAATTTCTTTCAAAGGTGCAATTCCATGTTTTTTCTCAAGGTTTGTTTCCCTAAGAGCTGCTCTTTCCTGTTGGTGCAAGTTTATTATACTTAGACAACACTCCACAACATTCTTATAATAAAAAAAGAACAAAAACAAACTCGAAAGTTTATTGTGGAATTCGTAATCAATGATCGGAATTAATTGCAATTAAGAATTCTTCTTACATCAGTTCTCAGTCTGAAAGGCTTCGGAATTGTTGGCATTAGTTTCTTATAGTTCAAATCATGAGAAGCTGAAGCACAACTGCCTTTAAACATTTTCCCGAATGCTTTGGTCGCCTACATCACATTCGAAAATAGTTAGATGTGTTCATAATCAAACATCATGCTTTGATGTTATATAAAAGCCATAACTATTTCAAGTCTAATTCTAAAATACATAAAATATAAAGCCTTAGGTTACTGTACATGTACCTCTTTCACATGCCTTGTCTCTGATTTCCCAATTTCTTTCAAAGGTGTAATTCCATGTTTTTTCTCAAGGTTTGTTTCCCTAAGAGCTGCTCTTTCCTATTGGTGCAAGTTTATTATACTTAGACAACACTCCACAACATTCTTATAATAAAAAAAGAACAAAAACAAACTCGAAAGTTTATTGTGGAATTCGTAATCAATTATCGAAATTAATTGCAATTAAGAATTCTTCTTACATCAGTTCTCAGTCTGAAAGGCTTCGGAATTGTTGGCATTAGTTTCTTATAGTTCAAATCGTGAGAAGCTGAAGCACAACTGCCTTTAAACATTTTCCCGAATGCCTTGGTCGCCTGCAACACATTCGAAAATAGTTAGTTGTGTTCATAATCAAACATCATGCTTTGATGTTATATATCATCGAGCTATGTTTTGATAAATTTATAAACACGCCTATGAATTTCGAATAATGCATCAAAAGCCATAACTGTTTCAAGTCTAATTCTAAAATACATGAAATATAAAGCCTCAGGTTACTGTACATGTACCTCTTTCACTTGCCTTGTCTCTGATTTCCCAATTTCTTTCAAAGGTGCAATTCCATGTTTTTTCTCAAGGTTTGTTTCCCTAAGAGCTGCTCTTTCCTGTTGGTGCAAGTTTATTATACTTAGACAACACTCCACAACATTCTTATAATAAAAAAAGAACAAAAACAAACTCAAAAGTTTATTGTGGAATTCGTAATCAATGATCGGAATTAATTGCAATTAAGAATTCTTCTTACATCAGTTCTCAGTCTGAAAGGCTTCGGAATTGTTGGCATTAGTTTCTTATAGTTCAAATCATGAGAAGCTGAAGCACAACTGCCTTTAAACATTTTCCCGAATGCCTTGGTCGCCTGCAACACATTCGAAAATAGTTAGATGTGTTCATAATCAAACATCATGCTTTGATGTTATATATCATCGAGCTATGTTTTGATAAATTTATAAACACGCCTATGAATTTCGAATAATGCAACAAAAGCCATTACTGTTTCAAGTCTAATTCTAAAATACCTGAAATATAAAGCCTCAGGTTACTGTATATGTACCTCTTTCACATGGCTTGTCTCTGATTTCCCAATTTCTTTGAAAGGTGCAATTCCATGTTTTTTCTCAAGGTTTGTTTCCCTAAGAGCTGCTCTTTCCTGTTGGTGCAAGTTTATTATACTTAGACAACACTCCACAACATTCTTATAATAAAAAAAAGAACAAAAACAAACTCGAAAGTTTATTGTGGAATTCGTAATCAATGATCGGAATTAATTGCAATTAAGAATTCTTCTTACATCAGTTCTCAGTCTGAAAGGCTTCGGAATTGTTGGTATTAGTTTCTTATACTTCATGTCATCAAAAACTAAAGCACAACAACCTTTAAACGTTTTCCTAATTGCCTTGGTCGCATGCAATACATTCGAAGAATCTTCCACTCTCACTCTTGTAGTTGCAGTAAACTCTAAAGGGTTCTGCACATTGTCTTTGGAATTAGCAATACTTTGCGCCTTTGGAAGAAGTAAATTTGATCCCCTAGCTTTTAAGACCTGTTTATTGTTACCAATTCAAGGTTATCAAAGGAATGAATCGTCAAATAAGCTTGAAAAAAAATGAGAAAACAAGTCGATAACTTACTCGGAGCCTGAAACTTTCAAAGAGAGCATTAGGGTCTATTTCTTCATGTTGTTGATCACATCCTGAAATCACAAACATAACATAAAATCACAAAAATAAGTGACAAATAGAAAAGAAATTAAAAAAAAAAGAGAGTAAATGTGATTGACGGCCTTCACTTGCAACACACATGAATATGGTTTCTAATGTGAACAACAATAATATTGTAGTTGTCAATATGTAAAAATACAAAATAATTGTAATTCATCATCGTATCCACTATATATTGACAATGTCATCGTGTTTTTTTCCGTCAAGATAACACATGAAGTTATTAGTTTGGAGAGGCAAAATAATTGTTGTTGACACTATGTAACACTGGCAATTTAAATAAAATAAAATAAAATAAAAAATGAGGGGGGTGAAAAGGACACATGAGTTACAACACAATATCACCCACACACACACATGTGGCTTCGTCTCTTAATCCAGTTCAAATTAAAACTCACCAACGCCAACGCAGAACCAGGAATGATCCTCATTGAGGAGAGGCGGTTCTGGACGAGTGAAATCAAAAAACATTGGGGCTTGGATGTTCTCGTATAACTCATCATAATAGCTTTCTTCGCTGTTCAAATTAAAAGCAAGAAATTAAGCGGCAAAGGCCGAATGAGTCATTGGAAAACTAAATACATGTTACAAGCATAGTGAATACCTATTGTCCTCTGAGGTTTCTGCATACTCCATTGATTCATTATTCAGTTCTTTATCAGCATTTTGTGTGACCAAAGCTGCCTCTAAAGAAGAGAATCCTTTCTCGTCTGCAATTTTGACATCCGTTGTAGACTCATTTTCTTCCTGACTTGGAGATCGGTCCGGTGCATTACTTACATCGACGAATTCTTCTAGTGCGTTTCGATCAATATCTGTGACGGCAGATTCTTGAGGACATTTTTTTTGTTTTCTCAAGCATTTGCTCTTGAGACATTTAAGAAACTTGGTGAAGTTGACGGCCTTCTCCACTCTCGCCCTCGCCATGAATATTGAAAACAATGAAAAGAGAAAGGAGATCACTGCCCGAATATAGTCGTTGATTGTGGCCATGAATGTTGAAAACAATGAAATGAGAAAGTAGATCACTGCCCAAATATTGTTGTTGATTGTCGTCATGAAAATTGAAAACAATGAAAAGGAAAAGGAGATCGCTGCCCGAATAGTGTTGTTGATTGTTGCCATGAATATTGAAAATAATGAAAAGAGAAAGGAGATCACTATCATCACTGCAAAACTCATCTTGACTGGCTTGAACATTGATAAAGACTCTTAATCGAAAGGTAACGGAGTGGAACACAACACTTTAATGATGATCAGCAAAAAGAGAACGATACAGCACACACAGAGGAGACAGAGAGGTGAATGGCTGCCTTATAAAGAGCAAGGATTGTCCATGTTGGTGTGGAATTGGAAACTTCCCAATTGACTATGTTTCCGACTTAGTTGTCCATGTTGGTGTCGAATAGGGAAACTTTCCAATTTTAGTGCTTAATCTTTCCAATTAGGGGTGAAGAAATTTTCCATTCTCCCCATCGCCAATCTTTCCAATTTAGTGCTCGCGTACTCCCCTTGCCGAGATTACCCCTCGTGCAAATCCCCCTTCCTTGTTGGTCAAGCTAGTTGGTTGTGTGATTTTCATTCTTTTATGTGAGGAAAGCTATGAATGTACGTTTATTGCATAATAGAATACACAATCATGACAATGAATTAAAGGAGGGAAAGAAGTACATAAGACAACAAAATATTACAGCACTGCGCTTATTAATGTACTTTTATCGCATAATCAATTTGAAATAGTTAGAGTGAGACCTTCACAATTTGATCTTCCACAAAACATTACAGCGCTGCGCTTATTAAAAACAGAAACTTAGTACATGATCACTTTTCTACAAAGAGAATTCAAGCTGCAAAAACTCAGGTAGTATCTGAATAGCAACTTGATAGACGGTGGGAAGGGAAAAAAATCAAAGAAATAAAATGGCGACGCTGGCTAGCTACCATTGTCCATAGGTGCTGTCAAGATTAATGATCCCATCCAATTCACAAGTTACGACATCAACTGGTGACTAGAACCTTGGAAGCGATTATTGGCATTCAACAATATTTTTTTCGGTGTTTAGAGAGCTTGGCCATTTAGTGTGCCATGATCTTGTCGATTATGCCCTCTCTTCTTAGAGAACAGGCCTGCTATTAAAGGAATTAACGGCTTCTTCTTTTTCTTCTTCAACGAAGGGTGTCTCTCTAACACTTGTTGATGTGCACCTTCATCTGGAGTCATGACTTTAGCTAGCGAAGGAGGGCTAGCGAATTTGACATATCTCTTCTTTTGAAAATCTAGTCCACTTTCATCTGGCGTGGTGCTCCAAGCACTGTCCTCCATCTCTATCGGATGTTCGATGAATTTCAGGTCTTCCATCTCGGAATCAATCTTCAGTTTTTCAAGCTCCCTTGCTTTAATTTGCTCTAGTTCACTCTTTGTCTGCTCCAACTCCTTCTTAAGATTGGTTAAGCAGTATTCCATTAACATACCTTCTTCTTTTGCTTTCTGCAGGCTATGCTTTGTTTCCTCAAGCTCTGCTGTCACTGTTCCTAGTCGAGTTCCGCTGTTACCATTTTCGGCACGCATCTGGTCATAGTAACCTACCATTAGTACCTACTTCAAGTGCAAAACTTATGGTAGTTTTTCCAATACATTACATTGAGTCTTGCCTATTAGACTTGGAGGTGAGAAAATGCATGTACTATGTAGCAAGCAAGGTAGTTTGGCATATACTCCTAAAACTTAAAAGGGCAAAGATATTGATTCCTTTACAAGATTAGACGTTTTGGTTTGAAACTTGTGCATAAATCACAAGAGTATTAAGTAATATCAAATATTACATGTAAATATAAAGAGAAAAATACATTCTGGATTAGTATAGTTGGCAAAAAAAATCTTTTAAAGGATTGAAGTGAGAACAGATATATAATATGAGCATGGTCACATGATAAAGAAAGCTAACTACTAAGGCAGTCACATAGCACCCACGACAGGGGAGACTTGCACTCTGGTACAAGCAATGTGCCTCAACATCTAAATTTTGTGCCAAATACTAAATCATATAGTACACAACATAGAACAAATCACATATGGTCATTTCTTCTAGCTCATCAAATCCTAAAATTAGGATAAAAAAATATTTTTCACGTAAAAATATTGTATAGAAATTAGGGAATAGCCTAAATTGGCTCTGTTTCATCCTCATATCTATCCATAGTATGTATAGTTTTGTCAGTACAACTTATTTACTAATGTTCCATATATTTGCATAAGAAATATGCAACTTGTTAAGGAAAGGGTGTTAAGGAAACTACCAGGAAACTGGTTAGTTAAGGAAACTACCTGGTTAGTTAAGGAAACTATTAATTACACTAGATACTGTTTTCCTTAACTGTTGAATATATTATTGAGTTGCCATAACTGGTAGTTTCCTTAACTAACCAGTTTCCTGGTAGTTTCCTTAACTAACCAGTTTCCTGGTAGTTTCCTTAACACCCTTTCCTTAACACAACTAAACCACCCTTTTAATATAAATCCTACACATGCATTATTTGAACAGAAAAGACAGAATGAAGACTGCTATATATATAATACTTAATTTCCCTCAAAAAATATATATATAATACTTAAAAATTAAATCTATTATATGTACCCTGAAGAGACTTTGCCACATTTGATGATGATAATGAGCTTATCCAATCATATAAGTACTATTTCTTTCTTTTTTTTTTTAATTATGTTTAGATAGCTAGAGGGTTTCAAATGAAATGAATGTTAATTAATTAAGGTGCCAATATATGTACCATGTAGTATGTAATGTACCTCTCTAATCTTATTAGCATAAACCTCGCCAGCCAAGACCCTCTCCCCAAACAACAAGACGGCCTCTTTAACAGATTGAAATGGCGCCCTAGTATCGATCTCTGCCCTTCCTTTGACCGCCACGCCGTCTTCGCCCTCCATTACTTCTTAACTTCCCCTCTTATTCTTCCCTATAGCATCTAATATAAATACACGTTGGTTCTTGGAAAAGAACAAGGACCTATAAAACGAAGGTGGTATTTGGGTTTTATATGAAGTGATGATGAAGTGGATGGAGTACTTAATATGTATGTAGTGGTTAATTAGTTAGGAAGGAGAGTGGGAGATGTGGGTTTGAGAGAGGAGTTTGTTTAAATAAAATGATGGGGTGGGGGCTTCAGCTTCTTTTCTTCGCGTCCACTTCACTAGAATTCTGTTATTTGAATTGGTGAATCGGCTGGTAGTGGTACTGATGTGGATGGATTTTAACATTTCATACCACATGCTTCACTCTTAAGCCCCTACGGATAACATTATTGTTATACAAACACACCAGACACTAGATATAGACGCTTTACCTAAATTTGTACTGTTTATCGCATATGGGCTTCTCATTGAGCCCATTAGCCGTATAAGTGGAACTTTGACGTTGAGACTAGAGAGGTATTGTTAGGATTTTTTTTTTTTTTTTTTTAAAGCTTGGCTAAGTTATTACATAAGCTGGCAATCCTGCTCTAATAACAAATCAATAGAACTCGACTTCGAGTCGCACAAAATAAAATCTTCCTCAAGTTAGAAAGCTTCCTTTGTGAGGTGGTCCGCACAAGCATTGTTGTCTGACGTATTAGAACCATCCAGTCCCTTCTCAACACAAGGAAGATGTCCTGCACTAGGGGGGTCTTGAACTGAGTTAATAATGTCATTTGTTGGCAGATCCAGCGCCTCCTTCGAGTCTAGCTCAACTACCAAATTCTTGAGCCCTTTGTTCCAAGCAATATGTACACCATGATAAACTCCCCATAACATAGAGAGAGCATCTGCCAAGCTTAACTTGGAATGCCAATACAAACTCCCCTTTATCGTCTCGTACCAGTCCTGCTATTGTGGCCTGCTCTCCAATTGTTTGAACCGCGCCGCCGTTACAATTGAGCATGAACCAATCTGCAGGGGACCTTTCCAGTAGTGACTGATATTGGCATTTGAGGTTGTTGCAGGTTGTCATCGATCCTACTTTAAATGGCGTGCACCAATGTAAACCCAGGTATACAACTATCCCCAAATATGTATTCATTCCTCCAGTGCCATAGACTCCAACAAGTCACCCCAAATGAGATACTCCAGTGTTGATCCCGGGACTGCAGATTGTTCAATACCCAACTCTCCAATAGCGAGTTGAAAAAATTAATGCAATCTACTTGGGAAAAGATTGAAATTCAGATATGCCTTAAGACATGAAGCACGGATTCCTATCCCCTTCTCGACAACGATCACACATTTCTCACTTGTTGGGAATTTGTTACGTAGTACCAGCCATAAGAAAGTGTTCTTATTCTTTCAGGTCCATGTGAGCCCTTCTTAAAAGAGATGCCAATTAATGAGATGCAATTAATGAGAGTCCAGGTATTTGCCGAACCGAAAACCCTTACTGATGTTCTCTCTCAATCTGTCAGGGACATTCTTAGAGAAGAAAACCTTCGTATAAGTGGATCTATGACGTTGAGACTAGAGAGGTATTGTTAGGATTTTAAGGTTAAGTTAATGTCACTGTTGGTAGCTAACTGTTTGTGTTATTAATAATGATCAAGTATGGGGACCAAGAACGAGTCAAGTTTGGCACCGCATAGGACATTTTTGAGGTTGTTGTTAACAAGTTGCTTTACTAAGAGCTTAGTGCGGAAAATCATGTTATTAGTTGGATAAATGATAGAAGCAATGTGCCTATTTTGCAGACAAGAAAACTAAGATATACTCCCTAAATATTCAGTTTTATTCTCTTACCTTCTGTTTAGTTGTTTAATTTATCTTATCTTATCTTATCTTAATTTTGAACAACAAAAAAATAACACTAAAAAAATTTTCTTACTTACCTCTACAACTCTTGGAATTGAAATTCTGAAAATTTTCTACAACAACCATTACCAAGCAGTTCAATGATATCCGACCTAATTTGAATCTCTTGAATTGTTTGAAGAAGAGGCAAGGTCAAAAAAATAAAGTGTCATGATAATGAAAAAAAAGATTTATAAATTAGGTATTGATGAGCCTTTTTTTTTTTTTTCTCTTTTTTTTTTTTGACTTCAAGTAGTAAAACAAAACCTCTTCAAACTTTACCTTTTTTTACAAGTGAAATCTTATCCATCTCACTGTAGATACTTTCAATCATTAGATCCTCATCTGGCTTTAAACGTAGCCTTACTGGTTACTAGTCTTGTTTAACAAAAATATTAAAAACAATATTTGATAAAAAATAATAAAAAAAAGATTAAAAACAATACAAGTCAAGTATAGCACAGACAATGAAAATAAAGAAAAAGAAAAGGAAAACTGCGTAAGAGCGAGGAGAGGCTACCAAACTGGAGAAATTTCAATAGTTGGTCTCACATTCGGAGCTCCGTTCGTCTGCTACGCCTTTGATCTGCTAGAAATCTCAAAATCATGGTAGTTTCTACTTCTCTGTTTTCTTATTTAGATAACGTAGAAAGTGCTTATCGATGACCTAGTTTTCGTTGATCTCTGTTTGCTCGTCTGTCTACAATGGCAGATCCGATTCATATTGCTCCAGAACCGACAAGGAAAGACTCGTCTCGCCAAGTACTACGTTCCTCTCGAGGAATCCGAGAAACACAAGGTCGAATACGAGGTAGGACCGGCCGATCCATCGTTTTTGTTCTTCCTTCATTTCATTTCCTTTCTTTGACTCGGTCTAGGGTTCCTAATTCGCAGGTTCATCGCTTGGTCGTCAACAGGGATCCTAAATTCACTAACTTCGTCGAGGTTTGTGCTTCCAAATTGATTATGTGTGCTAAGAAATTTGAGCACCAAATGATTTCTAATTTCAATTCAGTTTGGTAGAAGCTCAAAATAATTGATTGCTTAGGCCATCTAAACTCACTTGTCTACCGAAATCCGCGACCGAACGAGTACATGAGGAAGTCCCTAGAGAACATTATATATGTTAGGTCACAGTTCCTCCTCGCTGCAATGGTTGAGTAATGATTAATTGGCATCAGTTTTTAGAATCTGAATTATTAGTTTCCTATTCCATACGAGAGAACAGATTTTCAATTCTTACGGTACTGGCTTTTTAATAATTTGTAAATGGTAGAACATCCGAATCATCTTTAAAAGCTAAGTTGAATGAAAATTTGCCCTAATGAAAACTGGTAACTATTCATAGATTATAATGTTTTAAGGTTTTGTTCATCAGTTGGTTAAAGCGGGAGTATTATTGCTTTTTGTGTTTTAATTAATGTAGCATGATATTTTTTTTTGGAGTAGACGTGGTAGGGTATTTTAGTTACTCCAAGGCATGATTGAATCTCATGCAGCTGTGTTATTGCAGTTCCGGACACACAAGGTTATTTACAGGCGGTATGCAGGATTGTTTTTTTCCATGTGTGTTGATATCACGGACAATGAGTTAGCTTATCTGGAGTGCATCCATTTATTTGTTGAGATACTGGATCATTTCTTCAGCAATGTCTGCGAGCTAGATTTGGTGTTCAATTTCCATAAGGTTAGAGTTCTTTTTCTTTTTCCATTTACTATGCCTTTGATTAGATGGCATAAAATGAATGCATTAGAATGCACATGGAAGCTGCCCAAGAATCATATCTGGTTCAGGGCTTCAAGCATATACTGTTTGATTGTATGCAGCAAATAAAATTATCATCTACAAGGTAGACCTTTTTACCGCACTCATTTTGTCCATTTAGGACTGTTGCATTACCTCCTACGTTGCCTTCATCGAAAATGTTGAAAGGCATGTTGAGTTGCCTATATTTTCTTAAAACCATTTATGTTTTTTACCCGTAATGAAAATGTGAAGGCTTTCTGTTTAGTAAAGTTTTGAGTTTTACTGATCGAAGAAGTGGAGTACTGTACTGGTCAATTGTATTATATCTTTATATTTGAAGGATTGTTAATATCTACCTAGACCATGTTAATTCTTCTCTCTGATACTACTTTAACAGTTGTCTATAGTAATTCTCTACTGGTTCCTATGTAGATTATGCATCATGAAAGTTTCCAGTGAGCTTGTCGTGTATTCTATACTTTTATTTATTTTCTATATGAATATCTGCTTTCTTTTCTGGTTGGGCTGTTTCGTATGTTCTTATTGTTTTTCATGTGATCATTGAACAAGGTCTATTTGATACTTGATGAATTCATTCTCGCTGGGGAACTTCAAGAAACAAGCAAGAAGGTATGCAGTGTACTTCACCCTCGTGGTCTTTTCAACACATCTCTTTGATACCATCAGATTATCCTTGATGGTAGTAAATGAAAAGTTTATGGACTTGAGCAGTTAGTACTAGCAGATTATTAATATGTTTTGTTACCTGAACTCGCAGGCGATCATCGAGAGAATGGGGGAGTTGGAAAAGCAAGAGTGAGAGTAAAGTATATAATCTGGAGAGCATGTGAAGAAGCTTTATTTCCTTTCCAAATTGAGCATCTGTCCCTGCTCCTCTAATTTCAGAGCTGATAATATATCATTCTCCTTGCAGAGAATTTTCAGTTGTCGAGCATGTGAGCGGTTGTTTTGGAGTTTATACTCAAGTACAAAGAGCTTGTTGTTTAACAAATTGTGATGTAATTCCTTCTGTATCTTTGATTACTTAGTTGGGTTTGGTTTTCTTAAACAACACATTATGTTCACTCAAAGAATTAATGAAAGTTGGGTATTCACTTTTTTGTTTCCAAGAATCTTACGGAAGCTCACTTACAGATCCCTTGAAACACAGTTCTGTTTATGCTTTATTCGTGAGCACTCCCGAACTAGTGAAGTGCAATTGTTTCTTCCTATGTTTGAAAGGCTGGTGTGTTATAACCGTCTTTAGTGGCGTGCCGTACAGATGTTGCAAGCTTGAATAGCTTCGATGAAATAGCGGAATGGTCCCTTCCGAAACCTATGCACTACTAGTACACAGGGGACATGCCTCAGAATCTATTGTTTGGGCTACTAATGAACATGGTGCTGACATTCGTCTTTTTTATCCATTCGATCTCTCCAATGCTTCTTCTTTGTCTGTTCATGATTTATATAAAAGGTAGAAAAGGTTGTGGGCTCTTCTAACTTGGTCATACACTCATACTTTTGTTTCTTTAGAAGCTATTGTCAGAAGGCCCTTTTTTTATAAGTTTTCTTTTGTTTTGTTCCTTTAGCTCTTATAATGCACACACTTACTTCCCTTAGTCTGAAGTTAAGTGCCAATGGTAGTAGTTTTCTCTAACTCTCTGCGTTTTATCCTAACTGTAGTTTTGTTAGCCTCTCTATACAGTTTAGCAGGTAAGCATCTTACTTCTGTTTTTGTTTCTCTGATTGTGATCTTTATTTGCTCAACTTGAGAATACTTTGTTCTCTTAAGCAGATTGCTTTGATCCATTGGATCCATATGGGAACATAACAGTTACCTTCGACATTTATAAATGGACAGCGGATGGCTATGTGGTTAGTATAACAGTCTGGTATAGAATCTTTCTCTATATGCGTCTGATGAGTGATGACCAACTGTTTCTACGAGAGAGATATGCAACTGTCATGTGATGAGTTATAGATCATGCAAATTGATGATGGCTTTACTCGCTTGTGGTTGGGAAAATATTCTGTAGAGATGAAATTTCTTGTTTTCTACTGATCTTTCAATTTTGATTGGTACTTGTCGACAACAAACTCTTTTTTTTCTCTGAATCCAACATCTAATAGCAATCCTAATTAAAGACAACTTTTCATGATGATTAGCCTATTTTCTGGCTTTTATTCTGCTCCTAATGAACTGGATCATAATATGATTTCAATTCTCTTAACAATGTAATGATTTTTTATACACACAGGCACGGGTGACCCTTCAAAATTACTATCAGTATCTCCATGTCAACAATCCTGGTTGGCATCTTGGATGGGTGTGGTCATCAACTGAGGTAATATGGTCTATTACTGGAGCCTTTGTTACGAAACAGGGGAACTGCTCTGCATTCAAGGACCAGATCCCTCACTCATGCAAGAAAGACCCAATAATAGCTGATCTCATGCCAGGGGATCCAGCCGAGAACCAAACTGCAAACTGCTGTCGTGGTGGACTCCTCTCTGCCCTTGCTATTGATCCAACTAACTCCTTTTCGTCCTTTGAGGTTGTCGTCGGTAACTTGGGTGGTAATTCTTCTGGGCACATGCCGCAAAATCTCACTATGATGGCTCCAGGGCCAGGCTACACTTGCGACGCATTTTTGGACTATCCACCCACAATTTTTCCATCTATTGGTGGTAGAAGAGAAGTGCAGGCTTTCAGTAAGTACCATCAACTATGGTTTCTAGGAATTCAAGAAGAGAAAATTAAGAACAACCATCTCCTAATGGTCTCTTAGTATACTGCCTTTATATTTTTTGACAAAAGAACTCCTTTATCTGAAACTGAGAATGGTTTTAATATAATGAAATGCAGGAACATGGAAATCTGAATGTACATACTCTAGTTTCATCGCTAACTTGGCTCCCACCTGTTGTGTTTCACTTTCTTCATTTTACAACCCAACAATAACGGCGTGCCCTACTTGTAGCTGTGGCTGCAGGGAGACTGACAGCACCACAGACTCTTGCATTAGGTATGGTATGCACTATGCTCTTTGGAACACTGTATAGAGTATCTCTTCTCTTCAACATTGTTTTTTTCATCATTTACACCACAATCTACATATATAAATCACATTACCAACTACAATCGGTTATTGATTGAATTGTGCTGGATGTAGTTACACTGAATCATCGGCTGATTATTCCGAGCTTGAGAATATGGTTCAGTGCACCGATCACATGTGCTCTATTCGAGTTCACTGGCATTTGAAAAACAACTACCGAGATCATTGGAGGGTGAAACTAACTGTCTCCAACTACAACTATAGAAAGAACTTTTCTAATTGGAATCTGCTTGTTCAGCATCCTGGTTTCAGTGTCAATTCCACAGCTTACAGCTTCAACAGCACAATGTTGCCAACCGTTGGATTTGCCGGTAATTCTACTATCTTGGTACTTCATTTTATGTGGAGTTTAACATTCATAAAATGCATTTGTGATTCTAGGGAATTTTTTTGGTTTTAGTGCTCAACAAATTATTTAGTCGACAAGGCTGAGGGATTCTTTATGTGTTTGGCTTTCTTGAATTTTGTTGGCTGCAGCATTCTCCTTCCATCACTATTGACAGACAATTTGATTTAAATGATTTGGAGCTCAGCTCTTGCATATCCCTCTCAGTGAAGAAGTCTAACCTGTGACTCAAAATGCTAAATGTCATTTACTCTTCATAGTTATTGTTCATGCCACATTGATTGAGATATCATTTTGACCTCTGTGAATTAGTTCTTGTTTTAAGTAGTGCCAAAGCCAAACATGTACAATTCCAACCTCTTTGATAGGATACATATACAGGTCAAATGCATATTCATGAGCCTTGTGATACTACTTGACAGATGAGGTCGCACTGTTCTGGGGCATCGACTACTACAACGATGATCTTTTGCATGCAAACAAAGAACATGAAGGGTCGGTTTCGACAGAGATACTTCTCGTAAAGGATCCCAAGTCTTTTACTCTAAGAAATGGCTGGGCCTTCCCAAGAAGAATCTACTTCAATGGTGAAAACTGTGAAATGCCTCTACCAAATGACTTCCCAATGCTTCCAAATGCTAGCTCTAATCACTTTCCAATCTATTACACAAACATTCTCCTCATTGCATTATATTTGGCTTTCCATGTCCTTGCTCGGTAGCGATAAAGTAAAACATGTACATATAAATTCTCTTTTTAGCTAATTGAGTGGTAGCTTCACTGGTAGTTCGGTATGTACTTATCTTTACATGTAAAATTGAGAATTCGAATCTCCCCGTGTGAGAGCTTGGATTTCGAGTTGGAATGACGTAAAGAATCGGTTTCTTATTGATTCATGCATAATGCCTCTTTGACGACCTTGTGTTTACCCATAAAATGTATGTGGTACATTATCAGTGGTATTCCATCTCTATCAATGTCTTACACTTTAGTTAGACGAAGGCAGCTGGCACTGAGGCAACATTTGATAAGGTTTCATTGTCAATTTCTTTGGATAGGATAAAGCACGTGTGTTAATGCACTGCCTGTTGGAACAATTAAGTATGTTATTTAATTGTTTATAATTTGAATGAAAATTATGTGAAAAGGTGTGTACTATTGTGTAGAGACATAATAGATCAAAAGGTGCATCTATTCACCAAGAGGTGTGTCTTTTTCTAATAGACACATAAAAGTCTATATATATTCACTTGATGGATTTTTTTAAAAAAATATACACAGTTAGAATAGGTCAAATCAAAATGTCTTTCTCTATTTTACATACTTTTGAGTCTGAGAGAGTATTGAATCATAGATTGGTTCGTAGACTAGTGATTCGGAGTGCTACAAATCACTAGTATGATCGTTGTATCTTAGGAGACTATCGTCATTAGACCGTGAGCACCATAGTAGGGCGAAATAGTCTTAAGGACATTAAATATAACTCAAGCCTCGATCAATTGCATCAAGTTTTTCTTCTATTTCGCACCAAGTTTTCGGAAATCCCACCAACAATCTTGAGACTAATATTATGGGCTGACGATTTTTTACCTGCAGCGACAACCTTGAAAACAACGATCAACATGGTTGAATGCCTTAACAGGTGCGTGTTTACATCTTGGAATTACATTGATCAACTTGTTGTCTAATTCAAGATTGAAGAAGACAAGGTATGGCGGTTGTTTCCAATTATTAGTATATTGATTTGGAGATGAATTGAAATAAAAAAATGAATTTGCATATAAAGATAAATGAATGTACATATATGCATGAATATGATCGTGGCTATATTAATTTCTTTTGATCTGATCTGTTCAAGAGAATGAACAGATTATTCAAATTATTAATTTGTGTGCTATTCATGCATGATTACAGTGATGTACATGATGTTTGAATTTAATGATGGTAAGATAACTGCAAGGTAGTTAAGAAACTGTATATGAAATTTTCTTTAATGGGTGTATGAGGCACTCCAATTAGAAAGGTGCATTCCTTGCACCCGTTGCTAGCATTAATGCCTTGTGTAGAAAGCCATAAGTAAGGGCATCAATTTTTTTTTAATGAGAGATACCATTCTCAATGAATTGCGGAACTATGGTCACGAATTTACAAAGCACAAGCCATTTGATACACCTGTCACTCCATGGAGTCAGAGGCTTGTAGAGATGCACACTGGTGATGGGACCTATGGGTACATGTTGCAAATGGCCGCCATAAACAGGAATAAGGCCATATTTTGATGTTGTAGTGTGAATTAAAAAGGCACCATAGTGACCGACCCCAATCTGGATCTATGATCTATATATACTTACGAACTTGTGTGTGAATTGTAGAGATCAAAATGGGGATGCTAGTTTTGGAGACACAATTGACAATCAAATGGGATTAGAAACCGTATTGTACAAATATAAATGTACTCATCATTTGTTCTTAGATAAATGATTTTGTTTTAGTATACCAACATGTGGTTTTTTTATAATTTTTAGTGACATATGTATCTTTTAATTAAGATATCTTTAATTTGATTGTTGCACACTCGTCACTGTGGAAATTAGTTAATATATTCCTGACTTGGTTTATATATATTTCCTTGACAATGAGATTAGAGGTTTTAAATAATTGTCGTAAGTACTATTATAATTGAAGTGAAACTGTCTAAAACAAAAATGCATATGAATGTTGTGTGTTGTGTGGTACATGTTATACTTCAATCAAGAGATTAACCATGATGTGTATGGTTGTAAATTTATTGACTTCTAAAAAGGAGTATATCATGGATTAAATCCAAAGGATGTAAATTTATTGAATGAATCTTCTATCATGAATGCTATATAATAAAATTGTGGGGGTTGAAAGCAAATTTAGTTGCTACCCTTAACTTTGATAGTTATATCTTCTGAGTTGAAGATATATTATTAAATGTCTATGAGTACTTGAGAGATGTGGGGTTGCACATAAAAACTTTTGTCTTCGGATTAAAGAAAATAAATTATAAACCCCAAGTAAAGCATTCAAGAATATATTGTATTGAAAATAAGTTATCAATAGTGAGATTGAATCCATCAAGTTGAAGCCTTTGACGTGTAAATGGATTTTAAAATCTAATTAAAGGCAGTTGCTTAAAATTAAGCAAATAAAATATATAACTTAAGGCTTTCTTTGAGAGAAAGTGAGCATTGATTTCTCAGAGAGAAATTCACTAGTCTATAATGACATCTAGCAAGTTGGTTGCTAATAAAGAAAAGCAAAAGATGTTAAGAGACGACACTTCTTAAATAGTGAATTTAGAGAAGAAATGTTTGTATCAATGGAAATCCTCAATGAAATGGGAGTATTGTTAGATTCACAATGGAATCTAAATGATTGCGTGCACATTAATAAGCTAGAAAAGTAACATTATGGCTTTGAAAGAGCTTGGAGGATGTTCCATATTGCATGCAATTGTCTCGGTAATGCATAAGATGTATGTCGGCTAATAATCACAAGTGACAGAATAAAATGATGCATAAAATGGTAAATCTTGACTTATGTGTCGAAGATTGTCATTGAAAAGTTACTTGATTATAAAATAATTTTCACAGAAAATGATAAATAAGAAGACAAAATTGTAGCCAACAATTGAAGGTTTGTCAATATCAAGTAAACTGATATATATTGAGGGGAATGAGTTTAAAAGCCTAAAAAATGAGTTAAGTCTCGCGAAAACCTAACCTGGCTGATTGGAGATCCCATGTACTAGGTTCAATAGGCAAACTGGTTAGATGAAACTCGAGAAAAGAACACACCCATCTCATTCCTAAGAAAAAAAATGTGTTTAGAAGAAGTTAAGGATATGCTAAGCATTTAATGACAAATAAAAATGTCACCTATATGATAGTAAATGTGGGTCGCATTTATGAGAACGAGATAGGCTAAATTCTCTAAATCTATCATGAAACCAGGATTGTGTCCAAGACCAAAATGGACAAAACCGTAAGAACCAATAATGATAGGGATGAAGTTATGTGAGTATTATTGTCTCGATTTACTACAAAAAGTGAACAGTTCAAGATCTTTTATATCCACTGCGTCACTAAGTAAGTCCGATAATATTTCACTAGGGTAAGGTCAAGTCTATATACGACACTTTTCCTGATGTAACTTTATTCCGCCAATACTCTCTCAAGTGTGTCTGCATTAAAATGATTTTTAAAATCCATTTATGTGGGGGATATATAAAGACTTGATGATCAATTTTTATTCATGTGGGGGATTGTTGGAACAATTAAGTATATTATTTAATTGTTTATAATTTGAATGAAAATTATGTGAAAAGGTGTGTACTATTGTGTAGAGACATAATAGACCAAAAGGTGTATCTATTCACCAAGAGGTGTGTCTTTTTCTAATAGACACATAAAAGTCTATATATATTCACTTGATGGATTTTTTTAAAAAATATATACAGTTAGAATGAAAAGCAAATAGGTCAAATCAAAATGTCTTTCTCTATTTTACATACTTTTGAGTCTGAGAGAGTATTGAATCATAGATTGGTTCGCAGACTAGTGATTCGGAGTGCTACAAATCACTAGTATGATCGTTGTATCTTGGGAGACTATCGTCATTAGACCGTGAGCACCATAGCAGGGCGAAATAGTAACGACATTGAGTATAACTCAAGCCTCGATCAATTGCATCAAGTTTTTCTTCTATTTCACACCAAGTTTTCAGAAATCCCACCAACACTACCAGCATTATCATCTATGTGGGTGCCGTGTGTTTTGGTAATGACAAGGACTGACGGTAATTATTTCAAAGGAAAATGATAATCTAATAACACTTTAGGCTCATTTCTTTGTCTTTTAGTTATTTATGGTGTTTTGTCAAATGTGGGGCCACGCTTGAGAAGACAAGAAATAGCTATAAATGGTTAAAAAATAAGGTATGCGCCTAAAGTGTACGTTGAAAGTGGGTCATTTTATCATTTTCCTATTTCAAAAAAATAGGACGAGAGTAATTAACTTGTGTAGCTTGTCTACATGTACAGTTGTTCGATCTGATTTTGTTGTGCTTTGTGAAGTAGAAAATGGTTTAGATTAGTTGCCTAACCTAGTCTGCTTTCTTGGCTGGGAATCTTGGTCAAGATTAAGACAAACTGGAAACTACAAAAATCGGAATGGCCCACGAATAAGGAAAATGTTAGAATGAACACCCTAACAACCCCGTGACATGGCGCTCAGGCTTACATTCGTGAGAGTCGTCCGTGCATGCCTCAATATACACACCTCACGTGTTATGCATCCAAAAGTATTTGCGCACGTTCATTTTTACGTTGGCCCCACATGGCACATCACAGATGTTTCATTCTAGCACTATCCCATGAATAATCATTATCTTCTTATAATAAATTAGGAAGACACTAGAATGATACCTCAAAGTCACACTCTAGTAATATGACATGTGGGTTCCATGTAAAAAATAAGTGTTAGGCGCAGAGTTTTCACACGTAGGGTGTGTATCCTGAAGCGTGCACGTATGGCTATCAAAGATGTGGGTTTGCATGCCACATTATAGGGTGTGACTTTGAGATGTCATTCTAGCATTTTCCAATCAATTAATATTCTTCATGATCATCCATTTGAAGCTATAAATGAGATTTAACTCATGTCTATTTCCTCCTACTGTGTGTGCAAGAATTTTTTGGTAAAGAGAATTATAGAATTTTGAAGGAAAATGCTTAAGGGACCGAGATGGGTGCACCGAGTTGGGCACCTAGGGTACAGACTAGGCCCTAGCAACTGACATCTGTCAGATTTAAAAATAAATCGAAATTCAGTTTATGCAAAAAAAAAAAACGATGTGATTGCTTGTTCGACCCGCTGTCTCTGCTTTTGCTATACCTTCTTACCACGATTTGATAAGATACTGTAGCAAATTTGAATTTCCTTCTCCCCCTCCAAATGTGTTGATGAAGGAAACCTTAAATCCTCTTCTCTTACAACATATCTTCTTCTCTTCAACATTTGGGGCAGCCTCTGGTTCATCCTGACGGTCTTCATTGTGATGTCGGTGGTTCATTGGCACAGGCAGAAGAACGGCTTCACTACTTTGCAGAGCCACTCCTCTCGATTGAGGCGAGAAGACAAATGAGATACAGGGGTTTGCGAGAGAAAAAATCAAAAGAAAAATTGGTTAGTCTATAAAGTCATTTCACTTGTTTCAATTTGTTGTAGTGTAACTGCCTCTGTGTGTTTGGGGTTTGATTTGGGAGGCCGATTAGGGTTAGGGTTACGATTTTTTATGTTGGTGTGTACACTTTCTATTCATTTAAAGTTCAAGGGTTTGTTGTATTTTCCTTATTATTTAGGGTTTAGGGTTTCATTTATCCAAATCAAAAGTATAAAACAACATGTAAGTTCAACTTCCATGGGTTCTAATTTACAGCTGATGATCTTGCCTATCTAAATGAGCAAGTAAAAGGGATTGTTCAAATCATTTAAATCATTAAGCTTTTGGATTTTGATTTAGAGTTTTGCGGTGGGGTTATTAATGTCTGTAAGTATTTATTTGCCTGTTTTATAGTTTCTGAAGTGTATTCATTTCCATTATTTTTTGCTTACTGAGGTACAGTTTTATTGGAAGACATGACACGAAGAAATGAAGGACGTTGCTGGAGTTGTGGGAGCCTTCAACATTTTGAGGACAAATGCCCAATACGGGAGCTTTGCCCCAGTGCTGAGTTGGGTACCTAGCAAAGAGGCGTGTTAAGAAGGAGGGTCCTCCTATCAAGGACTTACCTTTTGTCACTTGTAGTACTAGGAAGGTGTGCGAGTTCTTTGATTAGAATGACTTCGCTCGTCGTCAGCCTATAATGCCTACTCGTCCAAACATAAGGCACAAAAACAATGATGGTGTAAGTGAGGGCAAATGCCGATGGGAGCAAGGGAGTAGTTCCAGGCCGAATGTGATGTTTTCATGGAGTTTTCGTCATTGTTTACGGAGCGATTGACACTTAGTGGTGGAGTAGAAACAATAAGCGAAACAATAACCACATTCATCAGAAGGAGGGAGGATTGAGTAGTGTAGGTTATGTAGAGTATTGTAGGGTTGTTGTTTACTGTGTCTAGCTTGAAGGAATGTAATGTATCAGATGTTTAAGCTTTTTAATTTGCTAGTATCGAGTTCAACAACTTCAATGTGTATATGTTGTTACATACTGATTGTGTTTAAGCTTAGTAATTTGCTAGTATCGAGTTCAACAACTCCAGGGATCAGGGACAAGTTCATTTCAAAATGAATTATCTCATGGATTGCATATAATAATTGATGTTCACAATGAGTGAATTGCAAACATGATTCATGTTCTTTCAAAAGTCCTTAAGATGAGGAAATCACTCAAAAAAAATATTTTTTAAGTTGAACTGTGTAAAAAATTGCAAACAACAATTGTAAAGTTGGTATAACATCATAATGTGAAGATTGATCTAATGGGATTGGAAAAACTATCATCAAAATGCATTAAACATCGAATGAACCATACAAATAGAAAACGTGCATCATCATATAACATTAGCAAACTGACAGCAAAA
Source organism: Stephania japonica (assembly GCA_039657345.1). NCBI lineage: Eukaryota > Viridiplantae > Streptophyta > Magnoliopsida > Ranunculales > Menispermaceae > Stephania > Stephania japonica. The sequence goes on along the minus strand of CM077559.1, from coordinate 5,064,243 downwards.
TGATAGATCAACCATACAACAGAAAACTCAAGAGGGAGATGAACTCCCTAACAAGCAAAATTAGTGTCATAATTCAAAGCATACTTCAAAGTGTAAGACATGCCCAAAATAATTTGTTCGAAACAAAAAAGTGTGTATAACCAAAACTAACTAAATCCCAAAAATAACTTCATTGGTTGTTTAGTTATCATTGGCTTTGCTCGCTAGATGTTCAATGGAGGGTGTCCCTTTCCAACCAGTCAATTGCACCTTCATTTGTGAAACTGCCCTCTTGATGTCGAACCCGTGATCTAAAATGTGCCTTTCTACTGCAGCAAGGCGATCCTCAACCAATCAAAAGTTATGCACAATTCTCGTGCCAAACCTATCTTCAATCTTGTCAATGGCGTGAGTGAAAAAGTTCAGAAGCTTTTCTTTCAGCATGCTCCACTCGACCCGCATCATAGCTGACATCTCATTCTTCAAGGTTGTGTTTGTTTGCTGCAAGGCTTCCTTAACCTCTTGAATGTCCTCCTCAATAGACTTTAGCATATGCATCAGATGTTGCATTTCAAATGGGCCAGAAGAAGGTTGTGCAAATTTGGATATGTTGGCCTCTTTAGCATGCATGTTCATTTCCGCAGTGGCTATTGGTGATAGAATGTCAACATCAGTGATGTCTGGGATACTTCCTTGGTCTGCTTCATTGACTACAGGAGTTTGATAACCTGAGTGATCCTCAACGAGCAACTTCCCACCTGTTTGTTGCATGACCTGGTCCTCAACAATCAGTTCCTCATTGGTGTGTTGCATGACCTGGTCCTCTTACTCTTCAGTTTGAACTGTTGGATCATTAAACTTCACCTCGACACCATGGTTGTTGGGTTTTTCAATGAGTGACACTTCCGCACCTAACACAACATGTGACAATTCCACACATAACACAACAATCATACTAACTATTGAAACTCCAGTTGAAGGCATGAAATAACATCCTATTTAATGAGATTAGAAAATTAAATTTCCTTACCTTCATTTTCATTTTGATCAAGACTGTTAAATATGGAGGGAGTGCAAGGAAGAGAGTCATTGAGGTCTCCATGATTACCCTTGTCTGTTGGGGGCACATCTACATCTAACACACAAAATATACAATGAACCAAAAAAATATCCACATCTAATACACAAAATACGCAATGATCATGAAAAATTCAATACATAAAACAATGAATACACAATGAATCACAACAAAATAGATCACTAAATTATCATAATAAAACACATTTATAATCAATGGAAACATCGCTACAATTAATTAGTTGGAAAAGCATCAAGCAAACATGTGCCAAATAACATTCATTACCTTCATTTTCATTGTAGTCAGTGGTATTAGATTGGGGGGATTGTGAGGAAGAGAGTCATTGAAGTTCACCGCCTCTACATGGTTGCCCGAGGGATCAGTTGACGACAACTCCCCACCTAACGCAATAACAACCAAAACCAGAATGTATTAGACCATAAGACAATTAAATGATAAATTTGTTACCAACATAGAAAACAAACCAATACCTTTCTTTTGATATTCGACCTCCTCATTACTATCATAACAACCAACTTTGCTCTGTTATGGGAATGACTCGTCTTATGCCACAGTTTCGTCCTCCTCTTCATCAGAACCATATTTAAAGTCGGCGTCCCAGGACCCTGTTTCCTCATCTTTATCACTTGACATAACCTCTTCATCATTTTCCTGATCGAACTCGTATTTTTCGCGTTTCTTCTGAGCCTTCTTTCTCTTCATTCCCCTTGGTTCACGGGCTTCTACTGTTGCATTTGGTATCCATTTTCCATCGATCTTAGTGTAAGACATCTTGTCTAAATTTTTCTCCCCAATTAAGTCTTGCATGTCTTTCTGGACAGTTTCGTACTCATACTTTGAAGGGGGTGGGAGACCTTTCTCCACAAAGAGCTTGCATATATGGTTCACATATGGCAGTCCCAATTGATTAGCTCCTTCTTTCCTTTGATGGGTTGTCTTCTCCATGTGTTGAACCATAATGTACACCGAGTCCACTCAAAATCTAGTTAAAATTACTCATACCATGAAAACGTCGAATTGGCTCAGACAACTGTGTGAATCAATTCAAGGTACCAAAGTATGGATTACAGCTCGGTGGAGCAACCTTGCCTCCAATGTCATCTCAGCAATCAAAGGTTTCTTTGAGTTAGCAGGTTTAACCCCTCCACATATGTATTTGAGTGCCTTTATATATTTGAAACCCTTAATCAAACGCAGTTGATGCTGGCCATAACACTTGACAACCCCAACTGGTAACCCAAATAACCTTCTAAGCAGGGCATTAGTAATCGATATGGATACCCCATCGACCCAAGACAACAAAGCAACATGATTCTTCTCATCAATGTGCATGTGTGCATAAAAATATGCTACATAAGAAGTGTTGATAGGGAGTTTGGTTTCAACAAAGTTCAACCACCCTAACTTTTCAAAATAAGGCTTAACATCTACATCTTCAGAGGAAAAATCTGAAAAATCTAACCTTTTGTATGAATCAATTGTCTGGCAAAGAAATTGGACTCCCACTCCTGCAATAAACAACCCCCTAACATACTGGAAGTGCCTTCAACAACTTCCTTCTCCCCAACAGTTTCTTTTTCCCCAACAACTTCTTTCTCCCTAAGAGTTTCTTCACGACCATCTTCAAGTATCACTGGGTTATCTGAAGTGTTTAATAGTAAAGGAGGCTTCGTAAGCCTCCTCAGCCTTGAAGATGATCTTTTTGGTTGCTCTATTTTCGGTTGCAAAAGCTTTTTTAGAGCCTTTTTAGTTGAGGCATTGCCCTTGTTATCCTACGGAGTAGATGAACCACTTGCTTCAACTGCATTTCTTCTAAGGGCAATCGGCATCCCACGCTAAACAGCCTTTGATTTCGTCATGTTGGTGAAGAGGAGTTTGTAGCTGCTCTGATTAGAGGAAGTGAAGAGGGAAGGCTTTTGGTTTCCTAACTTAATTCTCGTGCCAACTACCATCCACCATTAACTCCCTATTTAATGGGGATCAACTTCCAATCACCTCCCCCATTAACAATGCTTCCACCAACCCATATGTGACGGCCCCAATTTCCCCGTGCAATTGAGTACGCCCGACCTAGACCCGTGCAGGCCCCGAGTCGATACTCAGCGAGCCTGACAAGCCTAGTCAGCCTCCAATTAATCAATTTAACAATTTATGAAAGAGCTATTGCAATAATACGCAGCGGAAAACAAAACAAGTAATGTACGGGAAATTCAGGAATATATAAATGTGGAAAAGCCCCGAGTATTCATGTACAATCCTATATGCATAGATACATGATACCAATCTCATCGAAATTCCAAGTTCCATAACTCCAAAAAAACATGTATATAAACGACATACAAATAAGCAAATAGTAAACCTACTCTAATGATCTCCCAGGTCCAGCTGCTAAGTCCTCAAAGTAAATCACCTAGGTAGGGCCCCTTGCCCTTGCTGCTCTCTACCCTATCTGCACCTACCGTCACAAACTAAATGATGAGTAACTGAAGAAATCGAAAGTAGTGCCAGAAGAATATAATAGTAATTTATGATGTAACAATAAGACAGTCCAATTATCATGCAGTAATTGAAAGGCAGGAAAAATAAATAAATCAAAGTGCATGATAAACAGACTTATAGCTAGCAATCGAAACTTGCATGTTCTAAGAATCAAAAGAGGCCCATGAGTAGTCTAAGATTTATGTAGGTATCACAATCCATAGGAAAAATTTCTTGATTCTTCCACTTTAATAAAATAGTCCCGTTCATTGGTATACTACTAGCCTAGAACAGTATAGGAGGTTTTCTCCTTATACGGCTCGAGAAAGAATGATTCGAATTTTTCGTTTTTGTATATAGTGGCAAATAAATCATCCATAACATCATCAAATCAATTATATTATGATTTGTTTGATTTGTTTATGTCCACGCCACAACGACCCCCCGGAGGAATATGTGCTTCTAAAAGATCTTTTCCCGAAGTTCGTTCTATACATATGACCAGCAACGAGAAAAATAAATGCAATAGCTAAATGATGTTGTGTAATGTCAGTCAGCCATAAACTTTATGTTTGTGGATGAAATCCTCCGAGAAGGGTTAGAATGGCAGTTCCTGCTCCTTGGGAGGTACCAAATAAATGACTGTTGGAATTAGGGTGTTGAGCATAAAGATTCCACTGACTTGTAAAAAGCGGGCCTAATTGTGACGGCCCTAAATCTCCCGGGGCCGCCCCGTGACCCACGCCTTCTGCCCTCAAGCCCAGCAGCGCCTGTCACATCACCGGACACGTCATCACTGCTGCCACGTCCGCAGCTCTGTAAAGTGATGCTCCGTGTAACTAATCCTACTATATTAAGTTGTCTGACACATCTAGCAGATTAGTTGATAATTACAATTATATCATCAGCGGAAGCACTTAATTCATATTTTATGAGAATTTATTTAACCTAAGTAGTGGAAAACCCTTGAGAATGTTACATTTTAATTCATGCGTGGTTTGTCCATATGAATGATGTGTTTATTCATTTGTTTATTTATCGCCTTGTTACATATTTTGGTTGCCATGTTATGCACTGCGATCATGTGTTGGACGGTGTTTGATGTGTTCACATTGTCGGAGGTTAATCGAGATGGTCGTGGTACGGAATTGAGTAGGCTAGGTTGTAGCGCGTGTACTGGGCATAGTCGGTGAATAGCTACCCGAGCAGAGGGGTGCACGTGTCCGGTGGGTTGTGATTTGTTCCGGTCACCGTTAGTAGTTTGGGTGTGGTTTAGGCTTGATGTGCTCGGCTCAAATGGGGCATCCGAATCTACGAAGTATGATCTAGTTTGGTTAGACTCCGTCACACTTCTATCTAGTTTTCTTATAAATGATATCGTGGTTGGACCGGATTTCTCGAATGGTGTGTTATTTCTACTGTGTGTGATCGAATGGTTTTATTTTGGATACCGTTTACTGCCAGCCATAGGAATATGATTCCTGTCGTCAGGGTCATATTCATATGTCTCGCAGGTTATTGTAGTTTTTCATGATTAACGTGTAGACTTCTCTTGGGAATTTACTCACTGGGCTCGTTGTTGTATGTGTTGGGCAACTGAGCGCAGATCCTGGTACGAGCAAGAGCAAGGGAAAGGAGATACTAGGCGACTATCTCTAAGGTCGTTGCTGCTGATAGCTCGTGTTTTGATATCATGTATGTATATACTAATTTTGCTGGGTTTTGGGGACTTTATAACTTTATCACATGTATATGGATTACTGTTTAGTTCGTCTCAGTTATATACATGGTGTTTGTATCCGGGTTTTCCACTACTTAGGTTAAATAAATTCTCATAAAATATGAATTAAGTGCTTCCGCTGATGATATAATTGTAATTATCAATTAATCTGCTAGATGTGTCAGACAACTTAATATAGTAGGATTAGTTACATGGAGCATCACTTCACAGAGCTGCGGACGTGGCAGCAGTGATGACGTGTCCGGTGATGTGACAGGCGCTGCTAGGCTTGAGGGCAGAAGGCGTGGGTCACGGGGCGGCCCCGGGAGATTTAGGGCCATCACACTAATATTCTAGCGAACTCCCATTTTGTAGCTGCCGCACAACTCCTTATTTATGTGGGAGCCATAAATGTCTTAATCATATTTGCTGTGATGTTCATGAATGGTTCAGAAAATTACAACGATTTCCATCTCTGGACCGTTGGGGATAGGGTCACTTTATTAGTTTGTACAAGTATTTTTGTTTCACTAATTAGGACTATTCTAGATATGTCATGGGACGCTATTATTTGGACTACAAAATCAAACCAGATTCTAGAGCAAGATTTGATAACTAATAATCAACAAATTGGGGTTCATTTATCAACAGATTTTTTTCTTCCATTTGAACTTGTTTCTATAATTCTTTAAGTTGCCTTGATAGGCGCGATTGCTATGGCTTGTCAGTAATAAATAAAAAAAAACTTATAAATCCAAATAAAATAAGACAAAATTTTGTCTGATTCTATTAACTATTAATTTTCTTTAACTATGAATTTCAATGTGATATATAATTGGTCATATAATCGTGGGTACATAGATGTTTTTTATGCAATAACCTTAACTAGTGGTATAGGTGGGTTAGCTGAATTAACTCATTTTGTTGATAGACAGGTCATTGATGGAGTTAAAAATGGGTTGGTGTTACAAGTTTCTTTATAGGGGAGTGGGTTTAGGGTTTAAGGCTTATTGAAGAGATGAAATAGAACCAAGGTATATCTTTTTGATCAGAGGTTGAATCGATCATCAGAAGAAGAATTAGGCCAAGAATGAGGATACATTCTGGGAAAATAAAACTTCCATTGAAGAGAAGCAAATGAAACGCTTTCATAAAAATTCTCGTAGAATCGAGATGAAGTTTTCATTCTGTACATGCCAGATCATGGATTAAATGATCCGCTTGCCCCGAAATAGAATGTTGTAAGAAATGAAATGTCGCAATATTTTTTTTATACATGCCAAAGTGGTGGAAAACTAAGAATATCTTTTTCATATCCTCCAAGCTTGTCAACTTTTTGGGAAATGATACAAAGAAAGATATTTTTGTACACGCTAGAAAAACTCACCTTGGAAGAACTTTATAATCGTTGGGTTTATACTAATGAACCAAAAAAAAAAAACAACCTGAGCAACGAATTTTTCAATCGAATCGAAGCTCTAGACAAGAATAAATATTAACCCTTACTTGGAGATAATCCTCTGAAAAGGGGAGTTCCGTAGCATAGTCTATTCCAATTCGATAAAGTTGCATAGTGTCTATTTTTTTTTGATAAAGGGGTATTTCCATGGGTTTGCTTTGGTATCGTGTTCATACCGTCGTATTGAATGATCCTGTTCATACCGTCGTATTGAATGATCCTGGTAGAGAGAAAGAGAGAACAGGAGATGGGACCTACTCCGGCAACAGAAGATTCTCCGACCACCACAGGACTCGTCGAGGGTTGACGGTGCTCAGTCGAGGTGGGGGAAAGAGAGGAGGAGGGGTGAGAGAATCGGTGAGGAAAGAGACCGATTTGGGAAGATAATGAATAGTAAAGTTAGGTGGGTTCTTATTTATATATTTTTTTTATTTCATCACTACACATGCACACATCTCAAGGCTGATCCCACGGTCCTCCTAATTTGGGCGTGTCACTTTAACAATGCCTTATCCCATGACCCGTGTGTTGCATAGCTAACCAACTCCCGCGTACAAACGACATTCATCGGTCCGTCTTTCCTTGCCCCGACTCCCGTAGCGCGTAGTTTCACCGAGTCTCGTGAATTATTTATTTAAATTACACAAATATTCATTTATTAGTGTTTTTACTGTGTTTTACTCTTCCGTTTACCTAGGCGAAGCCTCACTCAGACTAATATTCGCTCAAATGGCTCGAGACCCGTATTACACTACAATACTAATACATACATCACCAAATCATAAAATTACCTCGGTGTCGACTCCCGAAGTTCGAAATACAGTCCAGTATCATGTAGTCGGGTCACGGTCATGACAAGTGCAACACAAGTCAAGTTAAATTTGAGGGTTGTTACACCATAAACCCTCTTAAGAACGACACAACTTCACCCATTTTTGACACTTAGCGCTAGTGTACCATGTTAGCTGTCCCACTAACCCCAATTTGAACCCCCATCAGCCTCCCTATTCACAACACACTAGATACAACCTCCCTATTCACAACACACTAGTTACACATATAATTAAGTTGACATTGATAATAAAGGACAATAACATAAAGGGTTAAAGTTGGTACCTTATTTTCCCATGGATTCTAACAGTTGCAACAAAACAAACACTTAAGGATTTCTGTGTGACAACAACTATAAAATGTACTCCTATCAAATTTTGAAAGCACATTATAAAATGTACTCCTATCAAATTGGGTAAATGGAAGAATCTGATTTGTGTAGTTGATCTCTAATAATTTAGGATTAAAAACTACAATCATTGAAGTCTTAAATCATGATAAGGTGAGTCGACATTAGTAAAAGGAGTTTGAGTACAAACTCGATCGGGTATAGTGCGATACACTTTAAGATGTGAGGTTGCGGGTTTCGAGATGTATTTCACAGCACCCAACTTCGTCGATGCATCATTTTCCTTAATATAGCAGTAACTTTTTGGCTTCCATTTAACAAAGGCCGTGATTGGTTGATATTTGTGAGGAAACAATAAATGAATGGCTGCGATTGCCGCGTAAATCTCAGCCATTGGACCAAGTGTTCGTCCCACTCACTTTACTTACTCTCTCTCTCTACTACTTATCGTTCCTCTTCCTGAAAAACCGTTCGAAATGTTAAATTGAGATTTGTGGGGCTTCGTCACTCACACACAATTCCCCAACTCACTCTCTGTACATATAAATACCAGGTCCCTCCCAACACGCTCATCGATCAACCTTTCCAGAAATCAACGAACGCGAAAACGTGTTTCTCGTGCTCGTACTGCGACTCCGACTCCGAGTGGTCGAAGCCATGGCTCCTCAGGACGACAACGTTGACGCTGTGGAGGAAGCCATGGTAGCAGAGGTCGAGAAGAAGCCTATCGCCACGATCGTCATCATCATCGGTGTTGATTCTCTCCTCTCTGTGTTTTCATGTGATGATCGGTCGTTGTTAGCTAGGGTTTTGCGTTGATTGATTCTTTGTTTCTCAATTTGATTTGATTTGATTTGATCGAATGTTGGATTGCCTGTTTCTGTTTTCTGATTTGTGATTCTGTTTGATTTGGACTTCCAGCTATGCAGACTGAAGCGCTTCCGCTTGTCAACAAGTTTCAGCTCATTGAGGACCACGATTCCGTGTGAGTTCATCATAGTACTTTACTGAGATTTGTTTTTGTATTCATTTTAAATTTGTTAAGGAAGAGATTGATTCATGAATTGAATTTTTCATATCCAACCAAAGTATGCGACCTAGGGCTTTTAATTTCTTAGTATAAAGTTGTGATCTATGTCATATGCGCATGAATGACACACGCTTCAATTAAGAAACTAATTCAGGAACATCAATTTTCAGCTCAACTACTTAATTTCACATCTACACTTGGTGTTTCCATAAAAGCGCAAGCGAAAAATGATATTTATGTTGATTTCCATTTTCGGCAAAATCACTTTTTTTAAAAAAATATGCATATTGTACTAAATGGTTTGAAGTACGGCTAAAATCTATGACTTCTTGTTTTGATTTACTTGCGATATGTACATGAGACAATAAATGGATTTTGACCTTGTAATAGATAATCCAGGCGAAAGCCTAACCTGTTTCCTTTTTGGAGTAGAATGCCTTTATAGGTAATTGTATCCATGAGAATATTTAGATTTAATATTAATTATTTCTCCATCTTTGCTTTCTCGATTGAGTTTTAGCTGATCAGCTAGCTATGGCCGACTCTAAATAGTCTAGGGTGACTCTTTATTGTCTTTCTTTGCTATATTTTGTTTCTTAAGTCGTTACTATCTTCAACATGTTGTTAAAAGTGATTATTTTGTTGTATTCTTTTTCAGGTTTCCTAAAGGAGTTCCTTGGGTAAGATATCATGGTACTTACAAGGACTTATTTATTAACATAATCTGGCCCGGAAAAGATGCTGTTCTTGGTGAGCATTTGTCACGACCTCTCCTTTAAGTTTTAATGGTTTTCTTTCTTCAGGTTATATTCATGTCATTCCGAGTAAACATGTTTTCTCTTATTACCGCGTTCTTATTTGTTAATGTGGTTGCCTTTAGCACATAGCCTTTTCCGTTTGTTATATGGTTGAATTTTTTGCTCCTTTGTTGGTCAAATAAATTAGTCCATTAATTGGCATTTGTTGTGCCATTGATGAGATAAAAGCGTACTTTACACTATCTCTAATAGTCATCACCATTTTTTTGAATTTCAGCAGTGGCATCCATTAACATAGAAGTAAGCAATTAGTTTTCAAATTTGAACAGCTTGAATACTTTCTTCAATTTACGCCATTTATGATCAATGTGTCATTTCAACTTTCATGTTTTCCTTTTCCTTTCCATTGTCCTGTGTACATCAGACTTCATCAGACTTTTGATTAAACTTATGTAGTTTCCTTCTTTCAGGTGTTGATAGTGTAGGTACTGTTTCTGCCTCCCTTGTCACCTATGCTTCCATCCAAGCATTGCAACCAGATCTTATTATAAATGCAGGAACTGCTGGTGGCTTTAAGGTATATTTTTGTTCCTATACATGTTCTTGACGTTATCTCCTTGTTATTTTAGTTGGAACATGGCCACCTACTACAGCAGTTTAGTATTTCTTTAACAGTGAATATTTTCCCTTTATCTGAGATATGAATCATCACAATGTTCCATACCAAAATCTTCAATAGAGCATTAATGTCCTTCATTTTTATTTTTTTATCTGAATAATTTCTTCATTGTTTTGCATGCCCATATATATTAGATTCTTTCTGCTCATTTTTTCCTTTAGAGGAAGGGATACAAGATTTCTTACGTCAAACTTGATTCTCATGTCCTTTTTATTTCTTGATTACTATTTGCGCTTACAAATCTGGAGCACCTTTATTTTCAGTTTCCTGACCCATGCTGTGATGCGTTGAGACAATTTAACATTATAACCGCCTTTCTTTACAATGTGCAATGGAAGCATGGTAATATTTATTGGAAGGTTAGCAGTGAGGTCAGATGAAATTAATCTATTGACCTTCAATTACTTTTGGTGAAAAGGACCTTGCTAGGAGTTGTTAAAGATAGAACAGAAGCTTTGTAGGTTTTCCTCATGTGGATGTGGCTTTCATTAGTCCTAAAAGAAGTTCGGCATATGGCCAGCCAATACCTGGTTTAATTATTTAACTGCTCTGCTAAGTTTTATCATTCATGGAGTGTTTCCATTTAATGATATTTTTGCTGCATTACGAACCGAGTGGCTAGCTCACTGGTTTAGAATCATGTTTATTTTCTGCTTATTCAGTCTGATATCTTGTCTTTCGGTGTTTGTTTGTCTTCTATGAAAATTGACATTGTTCTTGTTCTGGGGTCATTTTCTATCCAAAATTCACATTTGTATCAGATTCTTGTACGCAGATAACTTTCTTTCTCAACATTCTCTGATTTTTAAGTACTGCATCTAGCTTCTCTGCAATGCCTCTAATGTTGTTTGCTACTTGTATCAAGTGTCATTAGTTTGATGCTTTTGAACCAGATTAAGATACCTATTTTTCTGAGTTTTTTTAATTGGGGCCTAAATTTAGCACCGACCGATAATTGATCATAGGTTATTTCTTATGTGTCGAGGAATTAGACGATAAGTTGTCACTTCCTTTATTTGCCTTTAATTAGTTGACGTAGTTCATAAACAATGTATGGCAGATTTTGAGCATCCAGATGCCACCAATGTTATTATGTTTTGGTTGTGATGTTGTTCCTCCTCTTGTATGACCATCAACGCTCTTGCATTCCAGGAATCTGAGTTTTGAATGTTTTCAGGCCAAAGGAGCAAATATTGGGGATGTAGTCATGGTTTCTGATGTTGCTTTCCATGATAGAAGGATACCTATTCCGGTGAGTCCACGCCCTTTGAAAGACAATTATCAAGTCCTATATATGCAATGCAGCACTAGTTATCTGCTCTAAACCAATTGAATGGGGAACTTGTCTGTTGTTTTCTATTGTAAAACAACTTTGGGGCTATCATTTATGACCACGGACATGTACTACTCTTTTTGATAGAGGGAGTTTTTTTGGTTAACTCAGGAATTGATACGGAGACTTCATAATCTAGTCAATCTTTATTCGGCAGGTGTTTGATCAATATGGAATTGGTGCTCGAAGGACCTTCTCGACACCAAAACTAGTGAAGGAGTTGGATCTCAAGGTGAATGTTTAATGCTTCTACTAATTTGACTTGCAATAATATCTATTTAATTCTTCTCCTCGCCACTCTTCTAAAGCTGCATTGCCGTTGGCCATAGGCATTGTTTTGTAAAGGAAATTGTTTTCAATTATAGTCATATAGAAAAGCCAATCTATTGGAAGAGGATATGGTCTTTATATGGTAATAGTTCCTTCAGCCTCTATGGTAAGACGAATCAAATTCATTCTAGACTCTAAAGGTGTGCAATTTTAATTCCTTATCTCTGAGAGTTGGATAATAATATTAGGGATGACCTCTTAACATTTTTAAGAACTGATGGAAACATTCTTAAGGTTGCATCCTTTTGTAATTTTTTTTTTTTTTTTGGGGGCTTTGATTTTGTAATCTTATTTTGAAATCTCTCTTATATTCAGATATTGGAAAAAGAAAAAGAAAATATCAAGAATGAGGGCACAGGTCATAAGTTATGCTAGTTACCTTAGGGAAAACAAAACTCTGCAATATATGGCTTCCTAATTAAACATATCTCTGATTAGTGGCAGTTTTCTCAAATGATATGCCCATCTCCAATCTAATTGAGTGTCGTTTGAGCTCAGTCTGCTCAACTGAGGCATGATGTTTTGATAAGATTTACTGAAATGGGAACTTCTTATATTTGCCAACACAAAAGTTTGCAGGACAAATTCCATTTTGCTTCTGATTGATTTATGTGTATATCTCAGGTTGGCAAATTGTCCACTGGGGACTCCTTGGATATGTCACCTCAGGATGAAGCTGCCATTAATGCCAATGATGCTACAGTTAAAGATATGGAGGTAGGCATTGTCTCTTGACAACTCTATGCTCTAAAATCACTCATCCGCACTGGATAGTCAAAGGAATGCTTGTCATGACCCCCGCACTTAAATGAATTTTGTTTTCTTGCTATTAATTCATTGACCAATTTTACCAATGGTCATGTCTGATGCGTATGAGCTCAATCCTTGATTCTTGGCCCAATGGTCTAATGCGTAATGCATAATATGGAAGTATTGAGGTCGTGGATGCAAGTACCAAATCTTGGCATTTTTCGTTCTTTGAACTCCAACTTTATCCCTCTAAACCTTTTGCTTTGTCCCTACTAAATGGCACTTTTTTACCCATTTATCTGTGACTAAATAGTTATCAATGATGTTTAGTCCAGATAACTCCCTCTAAACAACATTTTCTTCTAAATGTTTAATTGATGTGCATGAATTATAGAACTTATCACATTTGCATTCATAGGTTCACACTTCATTCCTTAGACCGAGAAGCTCTTGATCTCTAAAAACTGGTTTTATGTCAGGGGGCGGCTGTGGCGTATGTGGCGGATCTCTTGTCAGTTCCAGCAATATTTATAAAAGCTGTGACAGATATTGTTGATGGTGATAAACCAACTGCAGAGGAATTTTTACAGAACTTAGTAGCAGTGACCGCTGCTCTTGATCAGGCAGTTACAAAAGCAGTGGATTTCATAAGTGGGAAATGCCTTTCTGAGCTCTGAACTAATTTATCTTCCACCAAGGCACAGCATTCTTGATTTATCATTTATGTATGAACACATTTTTTCTAATTCACTTCTGTTGCACTACCCCTTTGTTGTACTTCATACAAGTGATATTCAAGTGAGGTTCCCTTGCAAAACAATCGATATACAGCTTCATGTATGACTGGCATGGCTCTTTGTTGTTTAGACTGCGTTGTTGTAGAACATCTTCGTGACCTTGACTAGGGTTCTTTTCAACTGTCAATTGAACTTAACCTCTCTGTTTCTCTTTAAAGATATTGTTGAAGGCTCAATTCCTGTAATCATGATTTAGGTAAACGTTGGGCCATAACTTAAGGAAAATTTACTCCCAAGAGTCATATCGGCTTATATGGTTGAACAACACTTTCCAAGTTTTCAAGTAAAGAAAAGTTAAAAAATTAATCATGTCCAACACCTCATAATTCAAGCTGTCCTATAATGATCTAAAACACCAACGTTAAGCTCCTAATCTTCAACTGCAACTTCATGGATCCATACATGACTGCCTTGCTTCTCAACTAATCCATTACAACAAGCAGAAACATAACATTTCATGTCTCCCTTGCACTCATTCACCCTTTATTTTAACAAAAAAATCAGAACACCAAGTTTGTTCTTCTTTAGTCAAATCCACCACTATATATGTTACAGAACTGGGTCTGTTCAAGACAGAAACTTGAGTTTATTTTCTTTTAATTAAGTTTCTAGCTAGTAAAGATAGGAGATATTAGGAAATATGGGAAGTGAAGGAGAGACTGCAGTGAATGGTTTGCACAAGTTGGCCAATCCTGGAAAGGCCACCATTCTTGCTCTAGGCAAAGCCTTCCCTCACCAGCTTGTAATGCAAGAGCTACTTGTCGATGGCTACTTCAAGAACACCAAATGCGACGATCCCGAGCTCAAGCAAAAGCTTGCAAGACTATGTATGCCTCCCAAAATACCCTTTTTTCACATCCCTTCTTCTAAATTGTTCATTAAAATTAACTCGGTTGATTCAATTTGTGCAGGCAAGACAACAACAGTTAAGACAAGGTATGTGGTCATGTCGGAAGAGATCCTAAAGGAGTATCCAGAGCTAGCCCTTGAAGGCACCCCCACGATAAACCAACGTTTAGAAATCGCTAACAAGGCAGTCACTGATATGGCCATTGAAGCTTCACAAGCTTGCATCAAGAATTGGGGAAGGCCTACTTCAAGCATTACTCACTTGGTTTATGTCTCTTCTAGTGAAGCTAGGCTGCCAGGAGGGGACCTATACCTCGCTAAAGGCCTCGGTCTCAGCCCCGAGACCTCTCGCGTGATGCTGTACTTCATGGGATGCTCCGGAGGTGTTGCAGGCCTTCGTGTTGCTAAAGACATTGCTGAGAACAACCCAGGTAGTCGGGTCTTGTTAGCAACATCGGAGACCACTATTGTTGGATTCAAACCTCCAAGCATCAATCGCCCTTATGATCTGGTTGGAGCAGCTCTATTTGGCGATGGTGCAGGAGCTATAATACTGGGAACTGATCCTGAATTAAGTATTGAGAAGCCATTGTTTGAACTTCACACAGCCATTCAACATTTCTTGCCGAATACCGAGAAAACAATAGATGGAAAACTCACTGCAGAAGGGATTAGTTTTAAGCTTGGAAGGGACCTTCCACAATTAATCGAAGATAACATTGAGGGGTTCTGCGATAAGTTGATGGGAATTGTTGGACTCAATGATAAAGACTACAACAAGATGTTTTGGGCAGTTCATCCAGGCGGGCCGGCGATACTGAATAGAATGGAAAAAAGGCTTAATTTGTTACCAGAGAAATTGGTGGCTAGTAGGAGAGCTCTGATGGACTATGGGAATGCTAGTAGCAACACAATTGTGTATGTGTTGGAGTACATGATTGAAGAGACTTTGAAGCAGAACCAGAATGAGAAGAATGAAAATGGTGATGAGTGGGGATTGTTACTTGCTTTTGGTCCTGGAATCACCTTTGAAGGCATTCTTGCAAGGAAGCTCATTGTTTGAGAACAAGCTAAGCTAGTAGTACTACTACTTTATGCAAATCATCAATTTATGTCTCAGCTATACTAATTTAGTGACATTGAACTTAATCAATCCACACATCATATTGTTGATGACAATAAAATAGGCTATCAAAAAAATGAAATCTTTATTAGCAACAATTTGAGTTATCATCAGTTACAGAACTTGGTGCATTAATACACCATTGTTCACTTAACCAATCCCAATCCCAATCCCAACAAGAACAAAATTGAACAGAATACCATCAGTGGTGTCAAAGAATGACACAAATCAATGTCCAAAACAAAGGACTAGTCACAATTAAAACTCAAAAACCTCTTATTCTTCTTCGTCGTCGTTGAATCGGATGTGCTTCCCTACAGGTGTGGGCATTCCCTTCAAACGCAAGACACTTGGCGAGACAGCAGATTTTCTATCCTTGATAACAACTTCTCCTTCAAGCTCATCATCGCTGTTGTAGACAAACCGAACATGCTTGCCAGCAAATGCAGTTATCTTCTTCTCCTGCACAGTTATTTTTCCCAGACCCTCACACAGTTCATCCAAAAAGTCCCCACCATCACATCCTTCATAGTCTTCTTCTTCTACGTCTTCATCATAGTAGTCTTCATTGTTAATTTCATCGTCTTCGTCTTTGTCTTCGCCTTCATCTTGAATGCTACTCGCATTAACCTGAATTGACCAGACTGAAGCATCGTCATCCTCAGTCGATTTCT
The DNA here is from genome assembly GCA_039657345.1 of Stephania japonica. Lineage (NCBI taxonomy): Eukaryota > Viridiplantae > Streptophyta > Magnoliopsida > Ranunculales > Menispermaceae > Stephania > Stephania japonica. The sequence continues at coordinate 5,048,005 of CM077559.1, read as the reverse complement.
CGGTTCCTTGGGATGTCAACACAGATGAACAAGGGGAAGAGGAATCAGTGACCTCTGATTTCTCAGAGAAATCAAGTAACAGCGACCGCGTAATCAGATTCTTCTCAAACTCATTGAAGGCCATCGTCTCCTGCATCGACAACATTATGAAATCCAATCAAACAAAGAAAACCCAGTTTACAAAAAAGCTAAATCTCGAATCAAAACAATGCAAATCTTTGTCAAACCTGTTGGGTTTCTTGTTCTGCATCAGAGGGTGTGACATTGATCACACCATTGACACCACCAACATCAATGTTGTGGGACAGATTAGGCACATTCGGCGTGTTATTCGGAGTCGGGGCGAGAAGCCCAGATGGCGATGATCTCGCAAGATCTCGAAAACTGACAACCGCGCGATGTTCCGCCGAGAGTTTCACAAGTTCCGCCGAGAGTTTCACAAGTTCCGCCTCCTCCTCAACCTTGTGCAGCAGGGTCTTCACCTGACCTCTCAGCAAGACTTCACCAGACCCCGGCGTCTTCTTCGGCTGAACCCTCTTCTTGGCCTGCGACAACGGAGTCTCCAAGAACCCCACCGCAAGCCCCGTAATCGGAGAGTCATTAGTGATGTCGATCAGCACCGATCGCTGTTCCATCTTCGCGTTTCGCTGCCTCGAAAGCGGTTGAGTTTCAGATTCATTTTCAGCCTTCCCTGCACAGAATAATCATATCAACAAACTGATTAGACCACCAATTCAAGAAAATCTCAAAACCCCCCAAAAAAGATTGGTAAGGATTGGTAAAGATGACTAACCAGAATTGGGGATGCTGTTATTCATTGCAGATTTGGTTTGGGATCTTGTGATTCTTTTGGTTGACGATGGGGTCTCCATTGATGTCTGTAGAGATTGAATGCTTAGAGAACAAAAGTGAGATTGTTTGTGAGGAGGACTCAGAGATTTCTTGGAATGAAATCTGAGAGAGAAAAGAGAGTGAGAGTAGTGTTGTTGTGAGAGGAGAATAGTTGGGTTTATAAGAAAGATTTGAAATGGGAGCGCAACGGTCCTATGACCGTTAGTGAAGGGCATCAGTGGCGTGTCTCGATTGGTTCGCACGATTTCAAAACTAGCCGTTGGAGGGCCGCATCTTTCAAAAAATGGAAAGTAATTTAATCGGAGATGCAGGAGTGCATCGAGATGAGATCTTAAGATTCTCCTATCCCGATTGAAGTCACTATGAACTCATGAATTATTGTTTTTTTTTTTTTATTGACTTAAGTGGGAATCGAACTACTCCCGAGATTTTACCTTTTTAACAAGTGATGTCTTTACCAACTCATGAGTTCTGTTACTCTATGACTAAGAAACCTATAAGATTACCAGTTTATCACAAGAAAGAAAGAAACAAAAAAAATATCTAATGGATAAAAGTAAGTTGGTGTGTATTTTTTTTTTCTTATGACACTAGGCAATAATATGATTCTAATTAAAAAAATTACAAATTAGATGTGCTTGATCACCAGCTATATAGTCCAACTTTGAATGCTATTCTATGTCCGACGTCTTGAGAAAAAATTGAATCCTACCATCTAGTTCTAAATATGCTTAGCTTCTTTTCTTTTTTTCATAATTTTAGGTAGGGCGTTCAAGTGATCTCGGAGACTAATTGAATCTAAGTAGGATAGAAAAAAATCTGGACGTGTGCTATCGTAAAAAGCAAAAAAGAAAAGAATAAAAAAAATTGTTAAGTTGTTTTTATTAATAAGAAAGTAATTTAATTAATTATATATAAACTCCAATATGACTACAATCCCTAACCGTATTACTTTAGGCAAGGGAACATCAACATTCGACAGTAACAATTGGGGAATTGTCACATTGCTATACTTCGATGGCTAGGCATGTGCAATGCATCCCTTTAAACTAGGCGCTACAAATTAAGCCTAGTTTTAATGAGGGAGATCCATAAAATTTTGTGGTGAGGCAAGGGAAGGCTAAAAATTAATGTTTGACCAAAAAAAATACTCCTTTTGGTGTCCAAAAAAAGTTTAAACCAAACATTAATTAGTGAACTTGTTTGATGAGGACTGCCTGACTTATGGGAGGAGATTTGGAATTGTGATGTTTGTTATGTTGATCATGCATGCCACATGTATTATATGATGTATTTTTACACTTTTGTCTTCCCACTTTTTACTCTAAACATCTCCAATGGTAAATGTGGATTATGGGCGTGGATTCTCAATGTGGAAAGCAGGGGCGAAGCTAGGATTTCAACCTTCCCTGAACTAGATAAAGGGTAGATAGGCATTAGTTTGAGGGGCGGGCTAGCCTAGGTATTTTTTATAGATTTTTTAGTGAACAACTAAAGCATAAAGGAGGCACATATTAGCCCAGGGCAACCATGTATGTAGCTCTGCCTCTGGTGGAGAGGATGTCATCCCATGTGGCTCAAATAACATTAGACTTCAAAATATGTCTCCAAATGGTAGATGTGGGTTGTTGCTCAATTACAAATTAAAATGTGAAAATAAACATTTTAATAAAATAAATAAATATTTAGAAAATATTAACTATTCAACATGGCTGTCAATTTGAATGTTCAAAATTAACATTCATAATAGATATTGTCATTCCACGTTAACATTTGAAATACACATTTTAATCTAATATTAGAGATTTTTTTCAACCAAATGTCTATTTATACCAAGGTGGCCTACGACACCCAATTCACATTCCATCACATTCCATTTGGAGATGCGCTTTACTATGGTTGACACTACAAACATCATTAATCCCATTGATAGCAAATCCCTCCCCTAGCTTATATACAGAAAAACAAAACATTTATACGAGTCTCTCTCCTTTTGGTGTCTAAATTAAACTAATTACAGAGCTAGCTAGAGACTTAGTGGCCTCGTATCATAATGTTCTTTTGTCAAATCTTACCGCAAGTAATTAAACAAATGTAATTAAATCTCTGGCAAAACATTACTTCATTTTATATAACTGGCAATACAAGAAAAATAAGAATATTAACCTCGTCTAATTAGCATCTCCAAATACACCAATATTCATAAGCTAGCAGTAGTACCACTGCAGATCGACAACTTATTATCATAACCAATACACGCGCTCACTTATTTATATGTAGCTAACATTATGTACAAGGAAAATGTTGGAATGCACCAGAGTAGACACCCAAAAATTACACCTAGTTGACTCAGCACTGATAGTCGGCTGTACTAGAAAGCCAATAAAAACATAACATCTTTCCAACTAAAGCAAGAAAAATCAAGAAAAACAACTTTTTATGTGGGCCCCAAGCCTATTGACTGGACAAGGTATCCGTTTTAGGTGTCGTTTTGGCGCATTCTAACACTTTCCTATGTATAATCTGACTTGCATGCATACATTGTACAAGTAATGCATACGTACTGAAGGACTATATGAGAAAATTAAGGGCACTTGCGGCGGCCACCATGAGTAGTCATGTTGGCATAGCAAGCACAGGCGTCGTAGTTGCCGGAGGTGCCTGGAGGGACACAATTGCACCTAGCGCAACATGTTCCGCATGCCCTCATGCACAGTCGAGGCCTCGAAGACAACCTGCACCTCGCCGTACAAGCTGCTCCACAGTCTGCATGCATATATGTGTACAAACTAATTATTTGATCGATAACAATTAACTAATCAATAGTAGCCCTATAGGAAGAATTTGATCTATTGAATTAGTACATATTTTGTGCGTAGAACGTACCAATTGTTTGAAGGAGCATTCTTTGTGTTCCACTGCTGCTCACCTGCATAGATCAAATTAGATAGAAAATTAATTAAGCACAATATGTATAATACAAGAAAAAGGGCAAGTAATTAATGTATTTAGTTTTGACAAGAATTGAAATAGATGGATTGAAATGTCAAGTATATATTATCTTGTTGCATTAGGGTCTCGTGAGAATAGTCAAGCTCACCTGAATATATACCCACAGATATAAAAAAAAAAAAAAAAAAAAAAAAATCGTGTATTATGCTTACCAATTGATCACCATTGAAGAGACGCGGTTCAACGAGATGCAGGCAGAGGAGAGAGAAAGCAACGAGAACAAATAAAGCTTTGGAGAAAGCCATAGGCAAAACCAATTGAGAGTAGCAACAATCGATTGATCAAGTTAAAAAATGGGAATTGATGTAGGAGTTTTGGAAGTTAGTTTGTATGTGATCGGGTTGATATAAATTTGACACGAGAGTGTTGAATTTATAGGGCTCGCTTGAAGGGTAGGTCCTATGTTGTGTTCGACTATCAGGGGAAGGCACGTATACAAGAACGGCAACCGTTACTTATAATCCCGTAATTTGTAATTAATTTGTGAAGGAAACTTCGACCCTGTTTCACCATGGCCTTTATATACACTCCACACTTAAAAGTTAATTGATAAGAAGATTTAACAGCTCATAATTATAGTTAAAGAAAACTTAATTGATCAGTAATCACTACATTTTTTTGATAATTGAGTGTAGTGTCGAGATTATCTTTATTAATTCATATACAAGGCTCTAGTTCTATAGACTGAGAGTAAGATCCAGTGATCCAAGTAATTTTATCATACTTAAAAATAAAAAATAAAGTCATGAACTTAACTCACATAACCTTGCTAATCAATTGATGAGCTCAAAATTTTGATATAATATTTAAAAGTAAAGGATCATGAGTTTAAACTTTGATGGGTAATTATTTCTTTCTTATAAAAAAAATTTGTACAATCATACTTTTATTTTTATCACTGTGACAACCCGTCAAGTTAGTAATCACCACATTATATATAGTTCACTTTCTTTAAAGTGATTAATTCGTTAAGGAATTACTAGTAAACCGTGTGTGCACTCAAAGGTATTAGTAGTGGTTCAGACGCGGTCCTGCGGATGGTGGGGGGAAGGATCAAGATCCATCCAGAACCGAGAAAGTTCGGGCATTCGTGGACCGTCCGATCTTAAAGTTGCTGCCACTAACATTTTTGCACCCAAGCCCTCCACTTATATCCTGCCACGACACTTCCTCGCCTAGGAAAAGAGAGATTCATGATTGGATTGATAGTTGGCAAAATGGGACAATGTCGCACTGAAAGTCTGAATTGTCGTGTTGTGTTCAGTTCGATCAACTCATTAATTTCTTTTCTTTTTTTATTTAAAAAAGAATACTTCATTCTTAAAGTTATTTACACACATGGTCACTTACATTGACGAACCTAGAGTGTGGCGGTCTTCTCCCCTCGACCCCTTACGTGGGCCCAATCTCGTCTCCTCCGCTCGTTCCCCCCCCCCCCCCCTCCGCTCCTTAAATCCCTCATTTGCTCTTCTTACATATTTCTGCCCTAACATTTTCTTTCTTCACACTCAACACTCTTCCAATAGAATAATTGATAACATTAATAATATATGTATAGTAAAAACTCAAAAAATAAATTTTTTTATACATTTAAAAAAATTGTTAAATAAAATTTATAAGATAATAAAATTCATATATTTTTACTAAGTCTAACTATATGGGTCATAAATAAATAGCACGCGTTATAAAGATATTGAAGTCTAGTTTCATCAAAATTTGTGAAACTCAGTTCTGAGTTGCGGTTAACTAGAAAGTTATATATAGCCAAAACATACACTTAATCAATGGCGATAAAACTTATCTTTAATTAATTACAAAATGTCTTAGTGAAAATAAAGTTTTAAAAGCTCTCAAACCTCTTTTTTATTGTTTCAAATCATAAAATAATTAAGTGAAAGATTGAGAGGAGGAAAAATAATTGAGAAGTGATCTAATATGTTTTTTTATTTAACAAAAAATTATAAAATTAACTCCCTTCTCGTAAAATTTTTCTTATATATTTTTTTGAGTGAAAAAACTTGCTTGTATCTTATTAATTTTATTACAAATTATTATGATTATTAAATTATTATTCAATTTTGAATTTTTGTTTATATAATTTTACATTTGACTAAAAGTTATTTTATGTGGCCTATTCAAGTCTGACATGACTTCAGCTATATAAGCTAGGTCTAGGCGAACTGGCTCATTTTTAAGTAAACACCGAGTATTTTATAAGTTCTATGATCGAGGGTGTAGCTTGAACCGAAAAATACAAATTTAACTTGCCCATTAATTAAATTATCGAACTTTAACACTCTTAAATAGGGTCGTATACATGATAGCCTTACAACTCAAGCTTGAGCCTCATTGGATACACTGAGCTAGTGTGTATAGACCTAGGTAAGATTTTTTCCCCCTAACTAAATTTTCTTGTTCCGCCTCTGGTCACCTAACTATATATATCTTGTAACAATTTAGTCACAAAATTTTACTTTGTAACAAAAAAAATAATCATACTTTTTAAAACATTTCGCTAAAATCATTTATGACGTGACGCTCACGTGACATTAAAATTTTTATAGTTATATTAATTTGCCTCCCATACTTTCTCATCAACATCCAAACACTTAAAATTAAATGTTTCACAAATGGGGTTATAATACTCGCACCTAACAAATCACACACAACACTCATCTGGGAAGAAGGCTTTGGGATTGGACACGGCGGCGACCATGGGATCACAGTGGAGGCGGTGGTGGGCGTGTGGGTTTGGGGGCAATGGCGGTTGGTACGACGGTGGTAATTGGTATAGACTTGGGGGCGGTGGTTCAAGTACAACCGTAGCAGTGGATATGGGTTTTTTTTTATAGGAAAGAAACAACTTTGCCCACACAAATATTTGAACCTATGACCTCTTATTTCTAAATCTCATGACTTACCATTGGACCATCTAATTAGTTGGTGCAGTGGATATGGGTTTAATTGCGGAAGCAACAACGACGAGAGGAAATGGTGGATATGGTGGCTCCTGCGGTGGTCATAGTTGTTACAACTGCGGCATGTAGGGGCATTTTGCAAGGGACTACGGCGAGGGAAGTGGTGGTGGGAGGTACTGTTGGTGGAACCCTCTGCAATTTGAGGATATGCAAGTATGACCCCAAAAGGTGCAATGTTGGATTGCAACACCTCTGGAAATAGTCTTAAAATTGTTGGTGGGATTTCCAAAAATTTGGTGCGAAATAGAAGAAAAACTTGACGCAATTGATCGAGGCTTGAGTTATACTCAATGTTCTTAAAACTATTTCGCTCCACTATGGTGCTCACGGTCTAATGACGATAGTCTCTCAAGATACAACGATTATACTAGTGATTTGTATCACTCCAAATCACTAGTCTACGAACAAATCTATGATTCAATACTCTCTCTGACTCAAAAGCATGTAAAATAGAGAAAGACATTTGGATTTGGCCTATTTGCTTTTTTTCTAATTATATATATTTTTTTAAAAACAATCCATCAAGTGAATATATATAGACTTTTATGTTTTTTTAAAAACAATCCATCAAGTGAATATATATAGACTTTTATGTGTCTATTAGAAAAAGTCACACCTCTTGGTATATAGATATATTTTTTGGTCTATTATGTCTCTATACAATAGTACACAACTTTTCACATAATTTTCATTCAAATTATAAATAATTAAATAATATAATTAATTGTTCCCAAACGTACAGCAGCGGCTGAGATGAAGGCATTAATTTGGTGGGGAGCGGCTGATTGAGATGGCTCTGCTTCTTGTTCTTTTTTTCGGTAATGAGCTGCTTCTATTTTTGAGTGATATGTGAGCATTTGAGACGTCATTTTTTACTCACCTAATTAGAACCGTTGGATTTGAATCTGGATGAGAAAGTACAGTTTTCGAGGCAAACTAATATCAACTCTATAACTTTTAATGTCGTGTAAACGATATATCATATCAAAGTGACTTTAGTTAAATGTTTTAAAAAGTTTAATGATTTTTTTGTTACAAAGTAGAGTTTTATGTTTTCTCAAAAAAAAAAGTAGAGTTTTGTGACCTAAATGTTACAAGATGTATAATTAGGTGACCATATGTGTAATTAACCTTAATTCTTCCTTAAAAAAATCTTAAAGGAAAATGAAGGGAATAGGTGCAATTAATTAATTAACAAACAACAGCTAGCATGATTAAGACAGATAAGTGAAGGTCCCAACTCCCAAATTAATGACTTTAAAAAAAAATGATGGGATGGTAGCGACAACGGATTATGCGGTATGCCCATCTTGGATGGATTTCGATTCAAGGTGGAGATTGTTGGGATGTGTGGATCAAAAAATTTAGTCCCACATCAATTATTTATGGCTTATTGAAGAAGTTGATCTCATTTGTCATGATGTCCGAACCCCTCTATTAATTACTTAATTGACCTCATACCATGCATATACACATAAAATATTATGTCCAGATATATACTACTATAAAATATTTTTGCATAATTTTTTTTTCTTGATGAAATACTTTTGCATATATAGTTGTTATATAGAGTACTTTTAATATTGTGCATTATATACACACATAATTAAACATCTCATTGTGTGTTAAAAAAGATTCCATATATAACATCTCAAAGCAAATTATACATTACGTATATATGCATCAAAACTTCATAGCAAATGGAATAGGAAACATAGGGTTGGGCACCGCACAATGATCGATTCAGATCAACAAATTAAGAGACATTGATGGATAGTGTCGAAAATATTGTACATGAATATAGGCGTGTACGTTTTAAGTTTTAACTATGTAAGGTTTTGTCCAGTGAAGGGCCATTTCATACATATCTATCTTCGTCATGTATACATCAGTTGTATTCCATGCTTGTCACAATAGAGTGGGATTTTGGAGAGAATCAAAGTACGTTCCATCCCATGAAATATGCCAACCAATAATGCATACGCGTCACTATCTCAAACTTATTAATTAATGAAAACTTAGCTTGTTGCGGTCAGCTTCGTATTTTATGTATTCAATAAAGTGTAGATCCTTATAGATTTGAGAAGATTAGATCTACTTGTTGTGTACATATTTCTCAACGCACGTTTTTGGATATATACAGCTATTGAGTTGGCCTTATTTTATTTGTATTTTTAGGTAATTTGTCTTCCCTTTGTTGGAAGTTTTTATTTTGTCTTTCCTTTATTAGAAATCTTTATTTTGTCTTTTTTTTGTCGGAAAGTTTTAACTTTTTTTCTCCTTATTGGGAAGTTTTGTTATTCATTATGTGGTTTTAGCAAGTATTTGTGTATTGTAATATATTTCAACGTTGTAGTAAGCAGTCCCTGATTGTCAAACTGTTTCAATTTCACAATTACATTTACAGCCAAAGTAATAACAGTTGTTTTGAACAAATAGGATTAGTGAATCAATGTACTTTTTTTATTATATGTTTGGTTATGTACCTAGCTGTTAATGATTAATGAAATTTCAATTTTTTTCAAAAAAAAAAAAAACCTAGCTTGTTAATTTAATTCCAAAAATAAAACCTTGTTCATTATAATTATTATAATTATTTTTTATTTTATTTTTATTATTATTATGTTGCAAAATTACAACACGACTAAAGTTACATGCATCACTCACAGTACATACTCTTCAAAAAAAATCACAGTAAATAAATAAATAAAGTTACATCGGCATGCATTATATTTCATATATATATAGGGTAGTTGAACATACACAAGAGATGTACATTCATGCGCAACTGGAAATTCCCTCCTCAATTTATTACATACAAATTAACAATATGTACGTACTATAGCTAGGGTTCACATACAACAATTCATCCTGATCATTGATCAAAACATACAAATAGAAACTAAAACAAATAAAGGGCACTTGTATGTTTGAAGGTAGAGCACGCATGTCTCTTAATTAATTAAGGGCACTTGCGACGACCACCATGAGTGGTGAGCTTGGCGTAGCAAGGACAGTACTCATAGTTGCCTGCAGTGCCAGGAGGGACGCATTGGCACCTTTGACAGCATGTTCCACAAGCTCTCTTGCACAGACGTGGCCTCGACGATAAACTGCACCTCACCTTACATGACGCTCCACAGTCTACTTAAATACGGACGTTCATGCGCGATACACACATGAATAATTAATAAATAAGAGTACATAACTATATATACATATTACTATGTGAACAAATTAAATTGGCTAAGTGAAAATCTGATAAACGTACCCATCGGTGGTTGCATCATGAGGAGAGACCTGTGTGCAACAATTTCACCCTCCACCTGCAGAAACACAAATATAAATATTTAGCTATATGTACATAGACATTTCATAATTAGTTAACAACATTGAGAATATTCTTATATGCAAATTTAAGTGAATCGAGAATTCAAACAAAAAAAAGAGCAAATTAAGTGAATCAAATTAATTTAGTTTACACATAGTACGCGCGTATACACTTATGATCATAAGCTAAAAAATTAAAATATGTTAAGCAACGGAAAAATATATATAAAAAGGAATTAATGAATTTTTTTTAAAACAATTAATGAACTAATTTAATTTGTAATTACGCACCAAGTGATGTTTAGTACTATCTTCATCAAAGTGAAGACTAGCCCCAACAATAAGGTAATGGTAGTGAAGGACGATGAGAGAGAGGAGAAGCAAAGGAAGATAAGATTTGGAGAAGGTTGACATGGTTGATTAATAAACAAATAAAACAAGTAGTGTTAGCTATAGATCAGCTCGCTAGCTAGTACTGAATGAAATGAGAAGTGTTTTGAGTGATGTATTTATAGTGGATATGGAGAAGGTGAAGATGATATATTTGTGTCCAAATCATATATAATTGGTGTCTAGGAGATAAGATTGACGAGGTTACATTTAATAATTAGCCACCTATGGAAAGCTTGTACATAATTGATTTCAAATTAGGGTGCCGAAGAAAACAAATGAAGTTTGGTAGATGCCAGCGAAGGTGCTCGAAAACTATGGATAAAAGAGAGAAAAGCATGCATGATGGAAGTAGCAGTAGAACTAAATTAAGATAAGCATTAAAGCCTTGTGGGTCTCATAAGCTCATCATCAATTGATATCAGACCAGCTTGCATTCCGCGGGCGTCTTGTCCTGCTCATCATTTCCCAAAAACTATAAGAAAAGGACGTAAGTGGCACATATATATATACACGTACATTTGACGTTTGTAATAAAAAGTTAAAAAACCTTTGGTTCTACGTATTAACGTATACGTGCCATGGCAACATAACATCGCTACAGGACCATGCAATCTGCATTCGCATGCAAACTTAATTGTAATATTTTTTTCTCATGATAACCGTGAGTGTCAAGCCTTTTTTGGGTTCGTTTATTCTTACAAAGACTAATTAGACGCCCCAACCTCATGACATAATGAGAAAAACTAATATAAAGTTTTAGAATGTCAGGGTTTAATCTTATAACCTTTTTTAATCAAATTTTTTTTATGATACATATATTGATCATCAAGCACATTTCTGTAACTTACTTATAAATGATTCTACCATAGTGATTAAGATAAAAACATCATAAATAGGAGTAGTTTGTATTTTTGACTATTAGATCTATATCCAAAATGAATAATTGGTGCGGCACTATTAGCTTTTATTGTATTAGTAGTTCGTAATAGTAGCTGTACATGTATATTTGTTTTATCAAAAACACACACACACACACATATATATATATATATTTGTCATTTTGATTTATCAAAATATGTATGTAGCCGATCATTAAATCAAGTTTAATGAAAAAGTTTGATTCATGTAATTGATTCAATTATTTTTGAATTGAGGCTATGTTGCTTTTGTTGATTTAACAAAATTGTATGCAACTTTATGTTTATAATTTTGACGTTTAATCTGTGTGTGTGTGTGTTTTATTATTTTTAGGTATTTGAAGCATATAGCCTTTGAATAATAATATATTCAATAAATATAGGATTATGTATAAAAGTGGTGTCACTGGTCAAGAGTTTTAAAAACAATTTTATTCTCAATACTCGACTGGAGACATTTAATTAAAGGAGGCCAATGCTAATTAAATTAATTTGTGTTTGATTTGATAGAACACTTGCGTACACGTGTAGGCGCCCACACGTGTTTAAGGTGGGCAACGAACGGAAAGAGAACAAAAGAATCATACAGTTGTCGCCAGTGAATAAGTTTCGCGCGTCACAGCTGTAACGTAACGTACCACTTTTATTTGTTGCGAACTTGCGATGCTTTGTCTTAACATATTTAGATGTGACGTTGACCATGACGTAACGCTTCACTTACCCAGCAGTCAACTTCAACCCTTTGAACATTGTTCTTCGTAATTGCAGGAAACGGAAATGAACAAATTCCCTCTCTCATTTATGAACACGTGTCAGACTACACTATTCAGTGGGCCTCCACCGGCCACCTGCCCTAGTAGGATGTGAGACATCAATTTGTTTTTGGCCTTTGTTTTTCTTTAAAGAAAAGCTACCTAATATTCAGCTTAAATTTTGGTAAAAATCACTTTCATTGTAGGGGCAAAGAATTTCAACTGGTCACAATAGGAAAACTGCTTAAAAGGGGTACAAAGAAAAAACTTGTTCAATTACAAATCTTATATATATGTTGTAAAATCACTTTGAACAAAATTAAGAAAGTAAAGTAAAGAAATAGAACTTGAACAAGAGAAGAGATAAGGGAGAAATATAGAGAACTTTCATTCCAATATATGGTATATCATTACATAGGTGGAACCTCCTTATATAGGCCCTTCAAATATCATAAGTTACAATTACATAATGGTGGAATGCGTAACCACTCACATAATGGTGGAATGTGTAACCACTCACATAGTGGTGGAATGTGTAACCACTCACTTAATGGTGGAATGTGTAAAGTTGTCAATCCACATTATTTACAATACTCCCCCTTGAATGACAACTTGCTAAGAGAATATGCCTCGTTAAAATCCTTACTAGAAAAATCCTGTGGGAAAAAATTCAGCAAAGGAAAAAGAGTACATTGTTCTCATCAATCTTGATATGGAGTATGATATTGATAGGATTGTCTCATTAAAAACCTTGCCAGAAAAACCCATTGGGATAAAACCATAGCGAAGGGAAAAAGAGTACAATACACTTATCAATTTTTATATGGAGTATTAATATTGTTATGATTGCCTCATTAAAAACCTTGTTAGGAAAACCCAGTGGGAAAAAACCTTAGACAAGGGAAAAAGAGTGCAATGCACTAATCAACAACTCCTTTTGATTCTCCCCCTCATGTCCACATGGGTGAGACTTGTTCGGTTTCTTTACTTGCAATGTCTTTAAGTTTACGCAAACCAATATCATATGTAAACCTTTTAAATGTCGTAGTTGGTAAGGCTTTTGTGAATAAATCAGCAAGATTATTGCTCGATTGGATTTGCCTGACATCAATTTCACCATTCTTCTGAAGCTCATGCGTATAAAAGAATTTTTTGGTGAAATATGTTTTGTTCTGTCCCCTTTTATGAATCCTTCACTTAATTGTGCAATACATGCTGCATTATCTTCATATAATATGGTTGGAGAATCTTTTATTTAAGGCAATCCACATGATTCTTGAATATGTTCAATCATGTTTCTCAACCAAACACATTCACGACTTGCTTCATGAATTGCAAGTACTTCAGAATGATTGGAAGAAGTGGCAACCATAGTTTGTTTTACTGTTTCCCATGATACAACAGTATTACCACAGGTGAATACATATCCCGTTTGAGAGCGGGCCTTATGGGATCTCGATAAAAATCCAAGCATCGATCGCATAACCTTGGAGATTCAATTTTACCCTTCTCGAGTAAAATAAACCCATGTCACTTGTTCCTCGAAGATATCGAAAAATATGTTTAACACCATTCCAATGTCTTCGAGTTGGTGAAGAGCTATATCTTGCAAGTAGGTTGATAGCAAAAGCAATATCGGGTCTTGTACAATTTGCAAGATACATAAGTGCACCAATTGCACTTAAATATGGTACCTCCGGACCAATTAGCTCTTCATCACTTTCTTGAGGTCGAAATGGTTCCTTATCCACTTCAAGTGATCTGACAACCATTGGAGAGCTCAATGGATGTGCCTTGTCCATATAAAATCTTTTTAATAATTTTTCAATATAATTTGATTGATGGACAAGTATTCCACTTGACAAATGTTCAATTTGCAAACCAAGACAAAGTCTTGTTTTTCCAAGTTCTTTCATCTCGAATTCCTTTTCAAGTATTCGGATGTTCTAACGATGTCGTCGTGGTTTCCCACTATATTTAAATCATCAACATATACAGCAATAATCACAAATCCTGTTGATGATCTTTTAATGAAGACACATGGGCAAAGCGGATTATTTACATATCCTTCTTTCAGTAAATAATCACTAAGACGTTTGTACCACATTCGTCCGGATTGTTTCAACCCGTACAAAGACCTTTGTAATTTTATAGAATGCATGTTATGAGGTTTTGATTTTATTTCATCGGATATCACAAATCCATCAGGGATTTTCATATATATCTCACTTTGTCAGAGATCCGTACTGGATATCGTAACGACATCCATTAAATGCATATCAAGCACTTCGAGAGGTAAGGCTTATCAAGAACCGAAATGTGATTGCATCTATAACAGGAGAATATGTTTCCTCATAATCGATGTCGAGGTCTTTGTGAGAAACCTTGAGCTACAAGTCTTGCTTTGTACCTTGTAACTTCATTTTTTCCGTTTCTCTTTCGTACAAATACCCATTTATATCCAATGGCTTTACGCCATCTCGGCGTTTGGACAATTGGTCCAAAAACTTCTCGTTTCCTTAACGAGTTTAGCTCTACTTGGATAGCCTCTTGCCATTTTTTGCCAATCAGGTCTTCTTCAACATTTATCCACTGATCGTGGTTTTGGATCATCATCATTTTCACATATTTCAAAGGACACATTGAAAGCAAATATATCATCAGGAACAATTTCATTTCGATCCAGAGTTCAAATAATTTATTGAGATCTTATTATTTTTATCTTTTCCCTCTTTTTCAAGAGGTAATTGTTCCTTATCATAATCAACTTGTTCTGATAAATCCTTGTCAAAGGATTCTTGTGCTTTCTCAGGAGTATTTTGATTTGTATTTATTTTTACTCCCGTTTTCCTCTTTCGAGGAACTGTATCCTTTAAACCAACCGGTCTTTCACGCTTTAAGCGTTTTGTTGGTTCTTGTGCATTTTGTTGCACAGAGACATCATTTGATATATGAACCTTTTAATGCAGCTGGAACATACAATTTTGTCACTATTTAATATTAGTAATTGCATCAAGTAATTATTTCATAATTTCTTGCTAATGAATGATCTTTTGAACTTCAAGTTCATATTAATTTATACATTGATCATAATGCAACAAATTTGATGCGTTACAAGTAATTTCAAGCCATTCCCTTTGAATTGGCTTATATCTCCCCCTAATGGTGGGAAAATTACGTCATCAAAGTGACAATTAGCAAAACTTGCTATAAATAAATTCCCTATTCGGGGCCCAAGGCATTTTATAATATGATTAATGGAGAGTTTAATCAATATAAATCTCCGATTAATTTGCCTTGAGATAATCACCAGCTGATAAAAAAAATGTGGTTCCAAAAAGGATGCTCATCCGAATTTGCAATATTTTCACTCCACATTATGAATGTCATTAGATCATTCGTTTTAATGTGTCTTACATATTCCAGAAGCTAAAGCTGGGAATTCGATTATCAGATTAAATCATAATATATAGAGAAACTCTCTATTATTCGAGTAAATTTCTTCGGTGTAAAGCACAACAACATTATAACCGTTGCTCTTCCGAGCCATTATCCGAGATATTGGCTTAACATTAGTCTCAACTAAGTTCAAATTTGAGAAATATTCTCTTTTATAGTGTGCATGTAGCAAAATAAGCAAGACATGCATTCTTCGCTCTTTATTTAACTCATGATTTGAACACATCTCAATGTGTCAATTTTAATGAGCCATAAATTTCATAATTTTGCCTTTGATTAAAGGCATGGTAAATGTCACCAAAATATTTGGGCATATATGACAATATATAATCGGTGTGACCTAATATAATGATCTTTCATACGTGACAGCTTGTCACGATTTTGAGCATGCTCATTGTCGATAATTTCGCCCTTCATATTTCATGTGGTGCACCACTTTTATTCCACTTTGAGTGAAATTATTATTAAGACTTTTATCGAATCCCTTCACTTTTCCACGTCCATAATTATATAGTTGCGACCATGGTCATTTTATAAATGCAACATGTGCTTCATGAAGCTTGACCAGTTGGACGGGAATGATATTATATAAATAATATCTCATTATTTTACTCAGCTACCACGAGACAAGGATTCAATCCATAATTAATATTTAATGGATTTACGTGCGCGCTCGATAATTTGTTGCAATAATAAATCGAGGCGAGCCACGTGGCTTTTATTTGTCTCATCAGTCATATTTTTGCATAGCCTCAACATAGAGGTAATTGAAATTGCAGAATAATGATATTTAAGCGATATAAATTTTGTAGCGTGAGACCCCCGTAAAACCGCTCATTTTGAGCCTTTTGGAGCATCACCAATTTTTGGTGCTTATATTCATAACTCCATAAGGTGAAAAGATAATATAAAGTGAAATATTCACTTTTCAAATCTCTATAGAGATATTCAGCGAATAAATATTAATGTTATGCACACAACATACATGTTTGATTGGTGTTTTCATGTTGGTTTTCAATTTTCAAGAAAATTGAGGACCAAACCAACCATAGATATTCATGGTTACCTTAAGAAATTGACAAACACAAACACATAAGAAACCATGAAATCAAAAATGATATTTTGTTACCTTCTAATCTTTGTTACCAAGACAATGACCTCCTTCCAAGCTTTGTCTCCTTAGAAGCTTTGTGTATCTTTGATTAGACCTATTTGTTAAGAGCAACATCGTGCTGATAACGTGTTGTAAAATTACTTTGAACAAAACTAAGAAAGTAAAGTAAAGAAATAGAACTTGAACAAGAGAAGAGATAAGGGAGAAATATAGAGAACTTTCATTCCAATATATGGTATATCATTACATAGGTGGAACCTCCTTATATAGGCCCTTCAAAGATCATAAGTTACAATTACATAATGGTGGAATGTGTAACCACTCACATAATGGTGGAATGTGTAACCACTCACTTAATGGTGGAATGTGTAAAGTTGTCAATCCACATTATTTACAACAATATAGGATTTTTTTTTTTTTTTTTTTTTGTCAAAGATATAAGATTTCTACGATTTCTATAAAGTGAGTAATGACTAATTAAACTCAGGGTGATTACAAATTAAATAACAATTTTTCAACTGCTAGAAAAGTTCACTTCCCATAAATGTAACTTTTAAATTATTACTTTTTTTTGGATAATTACGGGTATTCGATACTTTTTTTCATCTCTCTTTACTTTGATTGTAAAGATTCAACTAATCTCATGAATTAAGTTAGACAGACATTCAAATCTATAACCTGAGAGAAACCAAGAAACTTAATATAGCTGTCTAAAATCGAACTCATAACTTTTGCCTCAGTAAGATTTAAGTGTTATTTTTTTTACCACTATATCACAGTATCACTTAGGGGCAATTATTTGATTTAATGTCTATGAGTGTGTATAATGAAGATAGTTACATGTTTACTTTCCCTTATCGAATTTTTTTTGTTATATTTGGAGTAATAATCACTTATGTTAAACTGTTCAATTGTTACTATTACAATTCTTGAAAACTAATTTTACGGCAGTTAAATTAATATTCTTTTGAAAATTAAGATTAACGAATGAATATATCAAGGTGATTGATTATATGTCTCGTTATGTTCCATTAAATGTATCAATCGAGAGTCATTAATGATTAATGAAATTTTTATTCATAAGGAAAAAATGCACTTTCTAAAAGGTAAAGGAAATGTGCTTCTAAGCAGAAAATCATCATCGTCAAGCTAAGGCACTACACTTCCTGAAAAGTGGAAACAAAAATGCCTACAAAATAAGAGAAGTTTCCACTTCTTGACAAAGCCCTTTCATTCCACCACTTCACCTCAACCAAACATGAGGCCGAAAATTTGATGATAAAATATCCTACTCATATTTTGCATAATTGTTACCATTTAATTAGTTCAATGATTGAAGTTGCTTTCGGCCATATCATATTTAAGCCGAATTGTTTTTTGCTATTTGCTTTCATTTCATAAGTGCCCTGCATATAGTTTACTGTTCCCTCTTAAGTGAGATGGTAAAGACCACTTGTCAAAAAGACAAGATCTCAAAAGATCGTGGTTCGATCTCCATTGAAATATATATATATATATTGTATAATGTGCCTCTTACCCATCATGATTTTGAGTAAAGACACCGCTTGTCAAAAAGACAAGATCTCAAAAGATCGTGATTCGATCCCCATTGAAATATATATATATATATATATATATATATATATATTTTGTATAATGTGCCTCTTACCCATCATGATTTTGAGCCCACAATCTTTACCTAGTTAGAACCTAGTTAGAACTATGATGCACAATTCATTACCACCGTGGGGCTATATTTCTTCATTTTATATTAACAATCATTATTCACTACCCCTTTTTTGGTCAATCCCCTGAATTGGAGAATATACAATTCAAATCAATTTGAAATGTGGGCAACAAACGAAGCCCAATTACGATGGAATATTGAGACCCAAGTTATGGGTACAACAATTGATTCCATGTGGCAACAATCAAATTTATGACAGATAAATGTTCTTTCTTATAAATAGTGCTTTTATTAGATGATTTTTATGTTTAAACCACTCGGTACCTAGACTATTCGACTTCTCCGAGTTTGCATAGAGTCGCACACATGGTGAAGCTCCCAACATTGTTTTTTATTTCCAATACTCAAACACAAGTCACTAGTTAAAGAACAATAACTCATTCCAATTAAGCCAACCAACAGTTGGTACTTAAAAAAAAAGAAGTTATTGGTAGAGCGCAGAGGAATTAACGGTTACTTACTCTCTTCTTGTAGGCTTCAGACTGGTATTGAAGGCCCAAACCCACGATCGTAAGACTTTTTATGGGTAGGCCAGGCTTTCACCATGACCCCCTTAACAAGAAGAAAGAAAATCCCATGACTCAAATTCTTCCTCTCTCGATGTCCATTCTTTTTTGTTTTTTGACAACATGTACATTCTTTTTTGTTGAATAAAACGAACATGAATTGCATTCACGATTTTTTGCACAAACTTGTTAGAATGGCGAGCTCAACAGTGAATACTATGAGGAAATGAGCACCTAAACGGCTAAACATACATCAATATCAGGTAACCGAAAACAAAGGATTGATTAACATCAAAAGGGAAATAAATAAATAAATAACTAGCAATCTACAAACAGCTAATTGGATTAAAAACAACAACAAAAGAAGATACAAGAGAAAAAACACAATCCTAGCTATAGTACCTCTTCAATGGATAGCAGATGAATATATGAACTGGAGAGGTAAAGGTTGGCGCGAATGTTAGAGACAGAAACAAGGGAGAATCAAGTAGTCCACGAAGTCGATCGCTTTATAACAGGCTTCATTTGTTTGTCCTCCTCCAGTGCCACCATACCCAGATGAGATGGATCTTCCAGCATCATTTTAGCTACCAAGTAGCCTGCAATAGACCAAGTTTGGAATTTTCGAGCTTGTTTTCCTACGAACCTTCCTAGCTTGCCGTCGTAGTACTCCGGCCAATTGTCTTTTGACAAGCGACTTTCTGCAAGTTCAAGGGCACGCCTTGCTATTTGCGGACGCCCTGTCTTGATGCACGCAGCCGTGAGAAGCCATAGGAGCACTGGAGACATGAATCACATGTGATTTTAAACATCCAAAACAAATTGATGCCAAAGAAATTTAGGAGATAATCTTCATTGATTCATGTGGTTCATTTACTTGGTTGAGAGGTTTTTACCTGGCCAAGATCCTCCATTGTGGTAGCTCCACCGGGTATTCTTTGGGTCACAGCCTGTTTCGATTCGCCATTCATGACTTTCAATTGCTGGATAGCAAACCTTTAATGGCATTTCTCCCACCAACTCCTCCCACCGCGATTCAATTAGATCCATAATGGCAGCAGACTGTTCCGGGGTAGCTAAGGATGACAATATCGCTATACAATTACCCAAGCAAAACCATCGGAAGTCCATTCTCGCAGGGCTCACATTTCCAATGAAGTAACCCCCTCGCAGAGGCATAAAATCGAAAACCCATTCTGGAAGAGAATCAGGTATGACATTGAACTTGTTGACCGCAGTGTGAGAGTATTCCTCAGTCTTAAATCGATATATATCATTAAGTTGCTTGAGGTCGATCCAGAAGTAACTCCGCATGTGATAGCTCAGTGCATGTAGACGTTTCACTATTCGCTCCACGAACTCCTTCCCCTCATCATCATGCTTGAGCAAAACTAATGCACATCTCAAAGCCATGAAGAATAGGGCTTGTATTTCAACAGGATAGCCATACACACCCTGAAACATGCATAGATCCAGAGAATGAAGTCAATTATAGCCAGCCAACTGATTAACCGAGCCAAGAAAAGTAATGTTGGAGTAAGAGATTGTTCGAAATTACGAGTGCAAACATTAGGGTGAGAAATTAGAACGGCACTAGTTAAGAGGCTAGGAAAATTAGTTGTGTTTAACAGCAACAAGAAATCTCAACAAGGGTATGCTTTACATATCTACAAAAGAGACAGCATAAGAATCCAGGCTTGATGAATACTCAAGAATTCCAGCAGAATAAAAGTCTCTCTTCTTTGGATGGTCCTAAATTTTACATATAAGCACATTTATATGCAAATGGAAAATAAATTTCTATATGAAAGAGAACTTAATTCGGACAATAAAATCTGCACTAATTTATTTCAACTGCAATAATATTTCAAGATTCCCCAACATCAAATGGATGTTAACATGCAGACCGCAGAGGTTATTTCAGTTAAAAATATGATGATGTTCAAGTTACATCAAAATTTATATCTAAATTTTTTAATAAAGAAAACAATTCCACTCAATGTCAGCGTAGTTGCAAAATATCAAAGAATCTTGTATTACATAGCCTAATGCAAAACAAACCTTAGCAGGACAAAATTAAAACTGAAATACCCAATAATGCAGACTTTAAATACTTTTTTTCATATAAATTGCATTCTCACACACAGAATCTGAACAAGGCATGGAGGACATGCTTAAAGCAGACGCCTTATTCACTCTAAGAAACCTTGAACCTTGCAGTCTACAATACCTGCTCCATTAAAGATCTTTCAACAAAGTACTTTCATGAGAAAGACCTTGCAAGTGGAAAGTTCACTCAATATGACCAAAAAACTTCAGATTCAGATTTATCTATGCATCTTACTCTTTAAATAACATCATGGGCTTCTTATGAAAAAGTTTTGATTAGTGTTAGCCCTTTCTTGGCCACATATTTTTACTTCTGTTCTAAAATAGCTTCGACATTGATCTTTAGCAAACTTTGCTTTCTTTCAATCAAGTCCTTTGACTACATCCAACTCATGATATTTTTCTTTCTAAAAGAGGATTAATCAAGGACATTGTCCATTTAAAGACATGTACTGCCGTAAATCCAATGTTCAAGAGGAAGGTAAAAATTAAAACTTTGCCGCCAACATAAATATATAGTATGGTTTTATGTATTAGCAGAGTGGTCAATCATGTTGGTAGCAGATAGCCATTGAGTGATCATCTAACAAAGTACATTTTGCAGTGCCTGAGATGAAAATTTTTCTCAAGTACCAAAAAGCAGACCATAAAAGAGTGTCATGCATAAGAAAATGCACTGCTGCTTATAAACTCTGTTTCAATTCCTTCCCAGGGAGAATCCCATAATTCAGTTCATCGTGAAAATTTCTAGACTAACTTGTAATCATTGCTAGTTCTTCAAACTATAGCATAAGCATCCAAAACCTCAAGACATGAGCTTTTTGCTTGATGACCTGCAAGTAAATCTATTTTATTATTAACCACCTAGCAATCTATACATCATCTTAAGTTGAAAAGTTGGATTCAAGATCTCTTGTATCCTGTAAATGCTCTTCCACAAACCTTCTCAACTGAATTGTTGCAAAAAGCAGCCAATTCCAAGTTTCCAACATCATATCAAGTGGCCAGCAACTAACAATGTTTAGTGATCACTCTATATTTCTGTAGCAGGAAATACTTCAACTACATTGTATCTGCTAGCTTGATTTGCATCAATGTGCTGGAAACCATTCATAGACAAAGAGGTTTCTGGGAATATTAGTTACTCACAAGAAAGATCCTTGTGTCTACAAAAAAAGTATGCAAGCTGATACGACCATGGTCCCATGGTCGCATTAAATGAATGTTTCAACCGGACCAGGATCAAGAAAATATATATGGACAGCAATGGACTCGGGCAAATAATGACAAATGCCAGACGTGAACTACAAAAAGGGTAACATTCAAAAAATAAAACGTAAACCGCAAGAAAATGACAAATACAATGGATCACACAAGTTAAGGAAAAACAACCATGAAATAAACACTCACCATTCTCCGGTCAACCATACAGCATCCATCGGCACATAGCAAAGTTGGGAAAGTATCATATCCTTCAGACAAGCATAAACTCAAGACCAGGCGCATGCCCCTTTGGCATTCAGGCCTTTCAGCCAAGGAAGAGTCTCCTGTGGATTTTGTGTACGCACGAAGTAATATAATCCACCAAAATCCAGAATCAACAGGCGCAACTCTTCCTATTGCACTCTCACCAAAATCTGCAATTAAAGTTTCTGAATTTCGGACAGGATCATGCAGTACTTTGAAACTAGCAGGCATCACACCTTCCCCTAACTTGAAAAGGTCAACCTTTTTCTCCCATGATTGAAGCCGAAGAGTTTTCAGAAGAAAATTCTTGACTATCTCGGGCTCTCCATTCATCAAAAAAGCCAAGGCGCTTGGGACAAAGTCTCTAACAAAAACCTATAAATCAAAACAAGACAGGACATTAATTCACAAGTCCCCTCTCATGGGAATAAAAGGCAAAACAGAAACTAGTGTGTAAAATTCAGAGAGGAAAAGGGCCAAATATGCATTAATACACGTTATTACATACTCAATCGAATGCGAAGTATCAAAGTGTGCAACATAACTGGCCCTCGCCTCGCCACACCACGTGATTCTTAAAAACATCAATCAATTTTGAACATCCAAAAAGCAATTCAAGCTATGGCCTAGAAATGTTGGACCACCATTATTCATCGTAGTAGTATCATCGAATTCGGTTTATATATAAAGAACTTAACATCTAATACCAAAAAAAAAAAAAAAAAAGACCTTAACATCAGTCCTATAGACACCAGAACATACCAACGGTTAAAAAGAGTTTTTATTTTTTATTTTTGATATTTGTGGGTATCCCTGCTATTCCCACCAGGCCGTACTCTAGTGGCTCAGACAATCTTAATGCAGCGGGGAATTGAATTGAACTTGGGACCATGCAACTAACCCACACAATCTCAAGATCTGCCTTGCCGTTGGGCCAACCCGTCTAGGTTAGTGGTAAGAAAGAGTTGAGCATTCTCTTTATCATGATTCATGAAACATAAATTCTTCGAGATACATTCTCAAGTAACAATGTGCAAAACTTAGAACAGTAGAAATTCGAATCAAAATTGAATCTTGAAATGGAAAAGGGGGTTGATTAATTAAACCTGATCATAGTTAAGACTCTCTACAGAATGATCCAACGCCGCAATGGTCCCAACCGGTTGTCCACGAAAGTGAACCATCGTCCGGCGCAGATTCTCCCACGCTTCGGTGATCATCGGATGCGGCTCGACGGAAACATTGGAAGAAGTTGGAGTATTGAAACCGGACCTTATCCTACCGGGTGAACCAAAACTCTCAATTAGGTCAATTGCGCGAGAATTCTCATGCCTGGTACAATAAGAAGGTGAAAAAATAGCTGCCAAATCTCCCAGAGACCTTTCGTCAAACGATCTCTGCCTCTCTACATTGAGAGTCCTCGACGACCTCTCCGCCAATTTGAGAAATCGTACTCGTCGTCGACGTCCGGTGCAGAACGCAGCGATTCTAGGTTTTTTACACTGCCATTTTGACACACATCTGATCCGACGGTGGCGGAATGCATTATCTCCGCCATTTGAGAATATTCGGTCGAGAGTTCAACAACAATCTACAGATCAAGACACAAAAATCATTTAATCCAAAGAAACGATTCCTAATTTCGATCCGAGATTCCGGGATTTAGGTTTGAAATCAAATAGCAACGAAAAGGAAACTTTGCATGCACCGCACGACGATCAAAATACGTGGAATCAAGAAACGAAGGACATGCGTGATCTGATTTACCAGGTGAGCGGTTGAAATCTGGGTCGGAGTTAAGCTTGGGACAATCACGCCTGGAAGGCTGGGAGTGACGGTGACCTGCAGCAGAAGGTAGTGGGGTTGGTGGGTGGGTTGGCAAGGAGAGAGAAGACACAAGTAGACGAAGGGGCTGCTGGGCTTGATTTTGAGGAAGAGTAGTGACCTGTAACCGGGTATTAGAGGTGTTCGTGGGCATTTGATGGGTGTTCGAACTTGGTGTTTGTCGCCTTTTATTTGCTACATTGAAACTGATTTTGTTAACAAGAGTCGTTTAGTGCAGTGTTCACTGAACGGACGCAGGTGACACGTAGGGGATGACGTAGACGTGTCCCCCCTAATCTCCACCAAATCAGATCACGTGCAAATAACCCAGTCCATTCATCCCCCAAAACAGATGATGAACGCTTAATTAGTTAAGACTCAAGACTCAATTTTTCTTTAATTAGCTCTTGGGGTTTAAGGTGGGTTGGTATTAGGGGCTATGTGAAAAAATAAAAAGCAAAAATGAAAATAAGGGGATTGAACTCTATCCTAACTTAACCTTTTTGTAACAATACCATATACCAAATAATTGAGTTATCAACTTAATTGATCTGTTTATGTGTCAATTATAGTGTTCCTATTCGAGTAGAGCTCGAAATAATCAGGGTCCACCATGAGTCGGTCCACCACAACCACGACGGAAGCCTGAGAAGACGGGAGGCGCGCATTACATTTACATCGATCAAATTATGTCATGACTTGGGAGCCGCTCGGCTGGCAATGGCATGGGTTCGCAATTCTGTAGAGCAGGGACATCGTGAAGTGACGCGCATCCCATGGGAGTCGAATACGACGACGTACGATCATGATTTAATTGGCGAGAAAGCAACGACTTGATCGCTTTCGACCGCAAAAGCCGGCATGATGTCGACGTGTGAAAAAGGACGAAAGCCCTCGTGAGTCCTGAGTTTCTTCACGTGTTAAACTAAAACACTCACTGTCTCTCTGCGCAGTCTCGGCCAATAATACCAACTATATATATTGATCGTTAATATATGAACTAATAAAGGAGATACAAAACAGTGACTTTCCAAAACACAACAATGATACACATATAGTCCATATTTACCTCGAAATAGGTAATCGTGGTGCCCGTGTCCGAACCTAAAAAGGATCGATTGTTCCAAGAGTCAATTGGGCACACAATCTTATGAGTTATAACCAAGAGAAATTTATGCATTTACATTTTAAAAAATTTGTTTAGACTTTTATAGTAGGACTTATAGGAAGGTTTTTAAAATTTTTACAAATATCAAATGAGAGTTATAAGTTATTATTTCGAAGTTATTTATTACTTAAAGGATTACTTTAAAATAAAAAAATTTCAAAAACTCCTTAGAAGTCCAGACTTTAAAAGTTAAAATAGTACTACTCTTTACATTTAGAAGGCATGATTTAATCTTATAACCTATTAATCATCAAACACGTCTCAACACCTTTACCAACAACCCAATTTAATTGGGGGCATATTTAGTTTAATGAATACTTTTTTTTATAGGGACAATGAATAACAAGCCACTACGTACTTTGAGATTATCCCCACATATGTTGTCATCATCTACTGCCTTCATCTTTAACTAGTCAATTTCTGCACTATGCGTAGGAGTTGTTAAAACTTTAAGAGAAAATTAATAAATTAATTTATATAAATATATTGTTATATATTTTACAATTCACAATGTATAATTCAACCCATATTTCTTAGAAAAAAATATACAATAGAGGGTAAAAAAATATTAACTAGTAAAATTCGAAATGGAGATTAAATGTATTGAAACAACCATTCATTGTCCTAAAAAAATGGGGGAATGAATATATTCATTTAAACAACCAATAACACAAATAGTTAAATGCATTGAAACAACCCTTCGTTGGCCCAAAAAATAAGGGATGACTATATTCCTTGAAATAACCAATAACACAAATAATAAAATACCTTAAAATAGAAAAATGAGAAAATTAGAAAACTAAATTGTTGATAGGAGGATGCACGTGAACATTTGTAGATACTAATGACATTTTTTTCTTTAAGCTTAGACTAATTATATATTCTTAATTTTTTTATCCTGATAACTGCCATGCTACAGATGACGGCAAAGTATTTTCATGGGGCCCCATGTTGGGCATGGCCAATTGGGCCACTCTTCGTTGGAGAACCAAAAGCGGAGGAATGCATTGTTTATATTGAATGCGGAGGTTCCTTTTCAGCTGCTGTTACTGGTAAGAAATACAAAAGTTGATTGGCACCACTTCCTTTAGATCATAACTTTAATAGGTTTCTATTGATTTACACTAATGTTGTGTGGATCCATGTTTGGAATGTTTTGTCCCATTGTGCATATTTGATCTAAAATGTAAATATAGTTCAGTACTTGCATTTCAGGAGCCAATATGTGCCAGCATTATTTAACAGGCTTGGTAGTATCTATGTGTACCAAGCCTCTTTTTTACTCGCTGAGTTTTTTTAGTTGCATACTCGCATCTACTGATGAGAATGACTATTGCGCACTTTCATGGGGTGAAGTAGGTAACAACAATCTTAATCTCTTTCATGGTTGAACATAACCTCTTGATTTTGTTGATTCTTCATGTGGAATACCACTCATGCCATCTCCAATGTTTGAAACTTGCATGTGTTTCATAGCGTAGAGCTAGATATATTGAAAGAACTTTCCTGTGACAAACAAACTATGAAATTGTTCTGTCATTGTAAATTAAGACCATTTTTATTCTTCTTGTATTGATTTTCAAGATAAAACCTCTTGATCAGAAGAATGTTGTATATTAAGCCTCGAAAGTGTTGCTATGAGGATAGGTGTAAGATTAGAAATGGAGATTAAATGCATTGAAACAACCCTTCATTAACCAAGGAAAAAATTTAAATACACTTAATTGTGATTTAGTTGCCCCAAAAAATGGGGAATGAATATATTCCTTGAAACACCCACTAACACAAATAAATAAATACCTTACAATAGAAAAAAAATAGAAAATTAGAAAATTAAATTGCAAAAAGTGTCATTGTTCACATTGATTTCTGATCTGGGTTATGGAGCCGATGGTGCTAAGGGGTTCCTCCCAATACAGTTCTTGAGTTTGAGGTGGAACTCATATCTTAGATCACGGTGGTGGATGTCTGCAGAGACGGTGGAATTATCAAGAAAGTTTTGAAGAAAGGGATGAGGAATGCGCAGCCCGGAGATTTGGATGAAGTAATGGGTACTCTAAGAAGAATTCTTATATTCTATTATACTTATTCTCCATTAAATTTCTATCATTTTGGTGGATTGCTCGTTCTAATTTGTTCCATCGCAATACCTGAGTACTTTCGCATAATTTGAAGACACCTCTTTGTTTGTGCAGTGAAATATGATGTAATGTTAAATGATGGCACAATGGTTGCAAGCACATTCTTATGACATAATTAAGAGAAAATGATTATACACAATTGATTGGTACAATGGATGATTCTATATACCTTTGGTGCTAAATTATAGGAAAATGGTAGAGATATTTGTTGGTTTAATCTCGAGCACATGAAAGGGGCATGCACACACAAATGAAATGAAGGCTTTAATTACAGGAAGACACATAATCAAACACTAAACCTCCACCAGATCATCGAATCCTATCAAACGCAACCAAAATCGAAACCAAACGAAGTTGAGCACAACGCATACCAAATTTTGCTTCTCCTGGAAGAATTCTGGCCCGTTCTCAGGCTTCGAAGCCTTGACTCTTTTGCGAGGCCTTGGAGCCTTTGTTTGCTCCTCTTTCACCGCGTTTCCTTCTGGAGGAGAAGACGATGATTTAGCCTCCTCCTCCTGCAGAGAGAGAGAGAGAGAGAGAGAGAGAGAGAGAGATTTGAAGAGATTGTTGGAGAGGTCTCAACCTACCGCTATCAATTACTTCTTCACTGGTAAGTGGGTGCTCTTAATTATTAATTATGTGCAGATACATGCACATAGACGATTAATGAAGAGGTGATGTTTGAGTACCCAAAAAATCAGAGCTCCAACTTTTATTTTTATATATATATATATATATATTTTATTTATATATATATATAAATACAATATAACTCCTTCAAAGAATTTGAATGGTCACACCAAGATCTTGAAGAACTTCACCCTCAAATTGTACCCTTTCTTGATCACCAAGAAACCACCAAAGACTTCGCCGCGAGTCTTCAGATTCAAGATCTTGATGTATCTTCAATTGTAACATCCCTCGATTTTTAACCTAACTTGTGTGACACGTGTCAGGACTGTGACTCGGCCATGCGATACTGGACTATTTTTCGAACCTTGGGAGTCGACGCCGAGGTAATTTTATGATTCTTTGATGTGTGTAATAGTATTTTAGTCTAATACATGTCACGAGCCATTCGGGCAAATTTTAAAATGAGTGAGTTTTCGTCTAGGTAAACGGGAGAGAAAAATACAATAAACAACATAATTAAAAGAATTATTGAATAATTTAATTATTTATTTGTACGAGACAAGGCGAAAGTATGCGTGTGACAGAGAAATACGGATCGAGGAGGCAAGACGGGTCGGGGAAAAGTTGTTAGAAAACGCGGGTGTTGGATAAATACACAACAAATGGACCATGGTGTAGGATTGTTAAAGTGACAGTCCAATAATAGAGCATCAATAGATCAACCTTGAGATGCGTGGTTAGGTGGAGATGAAAGGCCATGCTTGAGACAACACCCCACCTAACATACTATCCACCACTATTCACACCATACCCATTTGATTTTAAAAAACACACCCACCTCCTCTCTCCACCACTCTCACTCACGGTTCTC
The DNA here is from genome assembly GCA_039657345.1 of Stephania japonica. NCBI lineage: Eukaryota > Viridiplantae > Streptophyta > Magnoliopsida > Ranunculales > Menispermaceae > Stephania > Stephania japonica. The sequence continues at coordinate 5,018,732 of CM077559.1, read as the reverse complement.
TCTCTCATTCTCGTCACTCCACACTCAACCCTCGTGGTTACCTCTCCCTCCTCTCACCAGCCCCGTCCTCGCCGGTGATCGGACCGCCTCGCCGGACGTTTCGTCGGAGCAAGGTATACCTTCTCTTTCTCTCTTTCGGTTTGTTCACTCTCTCCCTCACGGTTCTCTCTCTCTCGGGCCACTCACCTCTCAACTGGCCAAGTTCTCGTCGGTCGTCGGAGGTCCAGTGATGGCGGAGTAGCTCGCCAGAGGGTGCCTTTCACCCTCCCTCTCTCGTGTTCACTCAATCTCTCTCTCACTCTTGGTTTCTTGCTCTCTCACTCTCGGCTCTCTCTCTCACAACGAGCCACCACTGGCCCTGGCCGGACCAATGGTGGCCGGGGTTCACTCCACACCGGATATCTCTCCCCCTCTTTCCTCTCATGTACTCTCATTCTCTCTTACTCTCTTTCTCTCTTTCTCTTCACGTTGCTGGCTTGTCCTTCATTGCCGTCACGCCTGCCATTGTTCGGTGGGTTTCGATGACCGGGGATGGTCTCTGGTGGTACACCGGAGTCCCCACATCCCCGAAGAAACCTTCCCTTTGCGATATAAGTGGCGCTGCAGTGGTTATGCTTTGGTTTGTCGATGTGTCACTGTTTTGAGGTTTTCCAAAAAACGCCCTCACCGGCGGCGCTACCGCCAGACCACAATGACTGGGACGCTATTGGGGACCCCACCAATCTCCTACGTGGGTCCCACAGTCTTCGGAGTGGTCAAAACAGCCCTATTCAGCGTTAAAAAGTCGTCATTTCATGTGAATAGGTGTGGTGAAACCTCGTCGGAAACCACCATTTTTGGCGGTGCTATCGGCCGGATCATCACCAGTAGAGGTTGTCGAGAGTCTCACTTAACATTGGTTGAAGTCTCGCAATCCTTGGTTATGTCCGAAACAGCGTTGTTAATGTGTTTGGTCGTGATTTCATGTGTTGTCGAAGTCGAGTCCATATTTGCGTGTTGACGTAATTCCGAACTGGTGGAGGGTTTTTCGGCTTTCCCATGCCATGATAACCCTTCCCCGATGTCGTACAACACCAACGAGGTTCCATGTTCGTTTGTACATGTCAGTTCGGCTTTCATGAAGAGTTATGCTTGAGTATTGGTTTGTATTGAAACATTGTGTGGCAATGAGTGGTTATGACGTCGTAGTCATGTCGTCGGTCCTCAAGACCATGACATGACCCACATATGACTGAGCCGAGCCTATGATTCACGATGAGGCTTATAAATATTGTGTTTTCAAAACCCGAGAGAGAGTATTCGTTTTTCGATTAAATTGTCGTGTCGTTCGAGTCATTTAAAACATTGGGGAAAAGGATAAGTTTAAACCTAGGTTTAGTGAATGACTGGACCTATTAATACGAGTTCCCGACTTTGTCAGGTAGCGGGAAACTAGGGGATACGCGTTAGGAGTCGCGGGAGTGTTGTACGCGGGTTACGATAGTTCAGGTAAGTACACTTGCCTTAAAAAGCATTTGTACGTTAGTAAGCCAGCTAAGAAAATACCACGTGATTCATTTTCATTCCGTTGTGTTTGTTATTATCTACTTGTTGGCATTTCATTCTATATACCTTGTATGCGTGTTTTTGGCATAAGTGTTTGTCTCGAAGGTACATGCGGTCTGTACTAAAAGGGATAAAACGCAGGCACTCGTGTGCACGAGTGTTTGACCACCCCTAGTGATTGTGTGATACCATGTACTGGATTGTTGTGGATATTGCTGTGGATTTCGATGTTGCGACATCACTGTTGTGGAATTGTTGTGGAATTTAGACCACTTATTGCCTCTCTTGACTCGTAGAACACGCATGTTTCGATTGCTATCATTTCTAGTCTGTCTCTCATGCATTCTTGTTTATTTAAATTCCTATCTTTCAAGGTACCGCATGATATTTAGATCGCCTTGTTTGTTATTTCATGAATTCTTGTTATATTCTTAGAAGGCTTTACTTTTGATTTCTCTCAGATTTGCTCACCGTCTAGTTTGTGACGGTGGGTGCAGATAGGACAGAGAGCAGTAGAGGCAAGGGACCTTGCCTAGGAGATTTTTTGTGAGCAGCTGGACTTGAGGTACCAAGATGTAGGCTCATGTTTATTTCTTTTTGTATGACGTTTATATATATGATTGTTTTGGAACTGGGGAATATGTTTTGAGGTGGATTCCATCAATCCATTTTGTTGACTTAGAATTGAACATATTAGGGTTTTCCACATTTATATAGATTCCTAATTTCCCTTTCATTGAGTTATTTCCCAATATTTGATTGGAATATGATTTTGCTTCCGCTATATTATAATTGCAATAACTCTTTCATAAATCTTAAAATTTTGATAATTTGAGGCTGACTAGGCTCGTCAGGTTCGCTGAGAAACTGACTCGGGACCTGCACGGGTCTAGGCCGGGCGTACCCAAATGCATTGAAAATTTGGGGTCGTCACATCAATATAGAGAAAATTGTTGTTGTATTCACCGCCTTGAACGCACAATATAGAAGAGAGAAGAAAAATTGTCAAAACACACAAAAGTTGGCTAATTAGAAGAATCACCCAATTCCTTAATTCACTCCAATTTTCTTTCCTATTTTCTCTCTCTCAGATTCTTATTCAAACTCCAATTTGTTGCTTTATGTGTTGGACTTTTTTTTATTTTGTGTGGGGCCCACACAAAAACCAACAATCTCCCCCTCCAACACATGGAGAGATCTCAATCATATTTGATGCTCAATAACAACTCAGCCCCACCAACTTGGTGCAGGACTGATGCTTCTCACGAGTCACCACCTTCGTCAACATATCAGCTGGATTTTTATCAGTGTGAATCTTCTTCAGACTCATCTCATGATCATTCACAACTTCTCGAATCCAATGGTATCGGATATCAATGTGTTTAGTGCGGCAATGATAAGTAGCATTCTTGTTCAAATCTAGAGCACTCTGACTATCACAGTTCACTGCATACCCATCTTCTTGTTTCAACCCCAACTATTGAAGGAATCTCTTCAACCAAAGCATTTCTTTGCTTGCTTCAGTTATAGCAATATATTCTGCCTCTGTCGTGGACAAAGCAACACACTTTTACAATTTTGACTGCCAAGATACAGCTCCCCCTACAAAAGTGAACACATACCTTGAAGTAGATTTTCTGCCATCAAGGTCACCTGCCATATCTGAATCTGTATATCCCTCCAACGTAGGTTTCGTGCCCCCAAAACATAAAGACATCTTCGAAGTACTTCTCAAATATCTCAAAATCCATTTCACTGCTTCCCAATGAACTTTTCCAGGATTTGAGAGAAATCTGCTGACCACACCAACTACGTAAGCAATATCTGGTCAGGTGCAAACCATCACATACATCAAAAATCCCAACTGCAGAGGAGTAAGGAATATCTGACATCTCCGCTATATCTATAGAAGTAGAGGGACATGTTTCTTGCTAAGTGTGAAGTGATTAACAAGAGGTGTGCTAACTGGCTTAGCATTGTTCATATTGAATCTGTTCAAGACCTGTTCAACATATTTTTCCTGTGACACCCATAACTTTTTGGATCTCCCGTCACGAATAATCGCATGCCAAGAATCTGCTTTTTTTAGGCCCTGTGTCTTTCATATCAAAAGAACTAGATAATTCTTTCTTCAAGTTTCCAATCAAGGAAACATCATGCCCCACTATCAACATATCATCAACATAGAGAAACTAGATCACAAGCTTCCCATCTGAAAATTTCTTGAAGTAGACACAATGATCTGCATCTGTTCTAGTGTACTCTTGACCCGTCATGAAAGAGTCAAATTTCTTATACCACTGCCTTGGAGCTTGTTTCAGTCCATACAAGCTCTTCTTTAACTTGCAAACCAAATGTGTTTTTCCTGTTGTGGCGGCCCCAAATTTCGGGGTCGCCCCGTGCAACAGAATACTTCTCCAGCTCATACACCAGAAGTAACTGCCACGTCATATATCTATCCCATTATCTAATACCCTCACAATTAATTATATAAATCCATAAGTAATAGTGGAAGTCTTGTGAATTATCAAAAATGTGTTATATTAGTTTTCATTATCCATCCTATAGTGGAAAACCCGGGCTGTACATGCATATAGGCGATTAACAGGAACAGTGTTATATACAAGTATAGTTATGATAGGTTTCCCATCCCAAAAGACTACAAAATATCAAAACAATATATATATATATACCAGCACATGTACTAGCAAGTCTTGACGATGGTAAGTCAGATGTAATCGCCAAGAACCTCCTTATCCTTGCTGGTACCAGGATCTGTACTCAGTTATCACAAAAACCAGATAACGAGTCCAGTAAGTAAAATCTCAAGGAAAACCACCAGGCATTTTATTTAAGGAAACCATAATAGAAGCCAAAAATAGTGTGGAATAATCATGCACTTGTCAAAAAGAAAAATAATGCAGGCAACCGCTCAAATGGAACATGCATGAATATCAACACTCAGAAACAAAGGGGTGTGAACCAGCTACATAAGAAGTGAACTTAGAACCAATGGCCCGGTCGTACTCTACTCTTATGATCTCGCAAACTGTGTCCTAAGTCACAATTTCTCCCAAGCGACCACACACCCAAAGGAAAAACCCATCGTAACTGCACCGTTCCCATCAATAATAGATTCAGATTAACAAAGAATTTAAAGCTCAACGAACAAACAAATAAATGCAATAGTGGTGTTCAATTGGGTTTTACATACCAAAATCCGAGCTCAAAAACTCCGAATACGTCTGGTCTGATCCTCCACTAATTTCCCCGACTCGATTTTACTGTCTTGGGATTCTTGGGATTCATTTGTGAGGGTTTAAGGTCAATTAATGGGTTTATAATGTCATTAAGGATCATTTCTTCATTTTCCAATTTTTAGATTCCAGTGGACAATTAGCGCGTTAATGAGATCAATTAGCGCGCTAATTTATCTCATTACTGTTCATTATCGTCTTCAATCAGCGTGATTAGCGCGCTAATTTCTCCAATTAGCGCGCTAATTGCTCGCTGTCCAGAAAATTTTCAAATTAACATTTTGAACTCCAAACAAGTCACAAACCCATAAATTCAATTCCCATATTTCCATAACACATCAATATCTTTAATTACACCATTTAAACATGAATTACTATAATCAAACACAAAAATCCACAATTCACCAAAAATTTCCATTTTCAAACCCATTAACAAAAATTCATCAAATCTCTTTCAAACTTGATTAATTTCACCACCAATGTCATACCAACCTCATGAACACTAAATCTCACCTAAAATACAGAATTTAATCCCCCAAAATTCGTTTGAAACCCAAACCATCCAATATCCCAAATTCTCATGAAAATCCAAGATAAAATGACTTCATACCTTAATTCTTGTTATTGATTGCCACAAATCACTCTCTAATCCAGCTTTATTCCCTTCTTTGATCTCTTCTTCCTCCTCTTTCTCCAACCGATCTCTCTCAATCAACCTCACTCTTTCACCCAATTTTTGACCGATCATCCTATATATATACTTGATTTTTTATCAAGTGTGCGTACAAACCTCGAGGACAATCCTATGGTCCAACATCACTCAGTGTCACTCCAACTCAAAAACACCTTATCATGACACCAATCACCTTAAATGTGCATCTCGAGAACCATCCAAGGGTTGCTGATTTATCCAACTTAACTATAGGATTTTGTAATTCCTATTTGATTTAACTTATAACAATTATCAAATCAATTCAATAAATTCTCAAAATTTGTAAATAAAGCCACACTAACCTCACAACCACTCGGCACTCCGTGTCCCGTGTCTGACACGCTTTCCGAGGCGGTCCCACACTTAATGTAACTAATTGAATCTTAACCTAAGGTTATATTTAAATTTTATTTAGACTAAATCCTCAACCTTAGTCATGCTTACTACTTAATCTAATCAACCCCCCCAACGCCCGGTCTCACAGCTCTCGAACCCCCCGCATTGACCTGCCTCATGACACAAACCCCAGCTCTCAACTTGCCCGATAAAATAAAATAAACACACACCTATGATGACTTTCACATAATTGATATAAAAACATCATAGAACTTGCCAACCATTAAAAATCAATCAGTTACGTAAGTCAGTCTCAGGTCTGGTCTCTCCACAGCTTCCACGTGTCATCTGAGCTGGCGTTCTAATCTGAATAATTAAAATAACGGCGTTAATTTATAACGGGCCGTTACACCTGTTACTTCAAATCCTTCAGGTTGATCCATATAAATCTCTTCCTCCAAATCACCATGGAAGAATGCAGTCTTCACATCTAACTGCTCAAGCTCAAGATCTAAGCTAGCAGTCAGACCCAAAATCACTCGAATAGAACTCATCTTCACAACAGGGGAAAAAATCTCATCAAAGTCAATTCCTTTTTCTGATTGAACCCGTTCACTACCAAACGAGCTTTATGTTTTACTAGCTTATCTCCATCTGGTCTTCAACTTGTACACCCATTTATTCTTCAAAGGTTTTCTACCTTTTGGAAGTTCCACCAGCTGATAAGTATTATTCTTCTTCAAAGAACTCATCTCCTCCTGCATTACTTTCATCAATTGAGCTTTGTCTTTGTGAATCTGAACTCCCTAGAAGCTCTCTGGCTCCCCCTTTTCTGTAATTGTAACATAATTCAAACTGGGGTACCTAGTAGAAGGAAGCAACCCTCTCTAAGGCCTTCTAAGTGAAGGTTCAACTAAAGCTGTTGGTGGAGTTTGCTCCCCCTGCTCAGCATCATCAACTGGTTCTGGCACATCAACCCCATGTTCTTCAAATGAGTCTCCCTCATGTGTGGCATCAGTAATGGAAGAAGACTCCAATCCAGAAACATCATCATCATCAACTATGATTTTCTTTGATGTCTTCAAATCTGCTATGGTCTCATATTCATGAAAGACCACATCCCTGGACCTGACAATCTTTTTCTTCTCTGGATCCCATAACCTATAACCAAACTCAGCATCTCCAAATCCCAAGAGGATACACGGAACAATTCTATCATCAATTTTTTGTCTTTGCTCCTTAGGCACATGCATAAATGCCTTGCATCCAAACACCTTCAAGTGATAGTAAGTAACATCTTTCCCAGACCAAACTCTCTCTGGAATATCAAACTCCAATAGTGCTGAAGGAGAGCGATTCATCAAGTAGCATGCAGTACTGAGAGCCTCACCCCAAAACGACTTGGGCAACTTAGCCATTTTTAACATACATCTGACTTTATCAAGGATGGTTTTGTTTGTTCTTTCAGCAACACCATTATGTTGAGGAGTACCCGGAACAGTCTTCTCATGTCTAATTCCATGTTCTGAGCAATAATTCTCAAACTCCTTTGAAGTGTATTCTCCCCCATTATCACTACTTCAAAGATACGCCTTTTTCTCGTTCCACCATCATATGAAACTTCTTGAGGTACTCAAGAACCTGACATTTTGTTCTCAACACAAACACCCAAACCTTCCAAGAAGCATTATCAATAAAAGTAACAAAGTATCTGCCACCTCCCATAATTTTCACATCAATGGGACCACAAACATCAGAGTATACTAACTCAAGTAAATTTCTTTTTCTTTCAGATGATGAAGAAAAAGAAACTCTATGTTGCTTACCGAATAAACAATCATCACAAGGGTTCAAATATTTACCTTTGGCAAAGGGAATGTGAGACTTTTTTGCCAACACATGCAACCCTTTCTCACTTAAGTGACCTAGCCGCCTATACCACAGATTTGGTGAAGAATCATCTTCAATTGCGTTCAAGTCACCTCTGACGGTCTTCAATTAAGTCTTGTAAAGTGTATAGCTCAATTTTCCTCTAGCAACAACCATTGAGCCTTTGGTGAGTTTCCACTCCTTGCCCCCAAAGATGTTGTAGTAACCATCTAGGTCCAAAGCATGAGTAGAAATCAAACTCAGACGCGGATCCGGAACATGTCGCACATCTTTCAGAATTACCGTGCAACCCATATTTGTCTGCACAAAGACATCTCCAATGCCAACTATATCTCGCAAAACTGTTGTTCCCCATCTTTGCCTTACCAAAATTCCCCGCTCGATAAACGAGAGAAGAAATCCTTCCTCGGAGTAGCATGGAAGGATCTTTGCGGAATCAACAACCCATTCACTATCTCGTATTAGTGACATGACCTTGATCCTCAACTAAAGAAAGCACAACCAAGTCTTCAATTGCATCCGATATAGCATTTGTAGTATTATGATCATTAGCTTTATTTTGATTTTCCTTTTCCTTGAGACTTGCCTCTAGATTTACTCCACCCCTCGGACCTTTAGACTGACTTCTGCCTTTATGTTCTGCAATAGTAACAAGAGCTTGTGAAGTTTCAATGCCTTTATCCTTTCTCCTAGTCTCCTCGTCAAAGAGACTATCCCGCACTATGGATGATGTAACGACCCTAAAATTGTAACTCGTGCCACGTGTCAATACAGGTGATATGTGGGCCCACTCCGTGGTACAGTCATCAATTCTCGGACGTCGACGCCGAGGTATGTTAGTTTTGTATGATGGTTTGTATTATATTATATTTCATTTGTGCAATTTTAAGTTTTTAACGGTAAAAAGGCGATGTGTACGAGCGTTGGTAGTACGGGGAACAAATTTAATTAGAAACACTGACAAAAAAATTAAATAAATAATAATTAAAAGGTTGTAAAGTCCGTTTGTTACGTCGGTACGTCTGTGGTGACGCGACGAACAAAGTTAGTATTATAAGTCGGGTGCGAGAATACCCGAGGGAAACTTTGAGTATTGTTTGAAATAGATGAGAACAAAGGACCAAAAGTCAACTAAGTCATCCAAGTAAGTTATTAAAGTTGGTAGGTAAAATTGTAAAAAGACCAAAAGGGCAATAAAGTTGTAAAGGGTATGTATAGGGTGAGGGGTATTTTGGTCATTTGACCAAAATACCCCAATTTCATCACACTACCGTCACCACAATCATCATTTTCGATCAAAAATTTGAGAGAAAGAGAGAGATCGACTAAGAGAATGAGAAATCAAGGAGAGGAAGGTTGCGATTCGCATGAGAGCGTGGACGCGACGTCGAGGCGAAATCGAGGTAAGAAGTTATAGATTTCGTTATGGTGTGTCGTTGTGGTGGTTTTCGAAATTTGTTGTCGAGGTTGTCGTTGAAGAGATTGTCGATTTAAATGGTGAAAATGGTGGTGATGATGATGGTGAGAATGTGAATGTTGAGTGTTGGTGTTGTGTTGTTGTTGTTCAAAAAAAAAAAAAAAAAAAAAAAAGGGAAAAAAAAGAAAAGACGTTTGCCGGAATTTCCAAAGAAACAAAGAACGAAGAAGAAAGGAAACCGGACGGACCGGTGACTCTGGCCGACCCGACCTGGGTCGACCGGTTTGATCGGGACCGGTGGACCGGGTTGGCCCCGACCCGACCCGCGACCCACATATTATTTTATTAATAAAAAATATATATATATTTATTCAATTAAATATATTAAAATTTATTTTAATTGAAATAAATTCAAGAAAAATAGGAAAAATTCAGAAAAATTCTAGAAAATTCTAGAAAATTATATTTTCATCAAATAAAGAGAAATTTGGGAATTTCTAAGAAAAGTGAAATATTCGAATTTTTACGGACGTTTTGTCGGGGTTTTTGCCTTGGAAAACGTGAGATTTGGCAAAAATAGCTAGAAATTTGGAAAAATCATAGGAAATTGAGGAAATTGATATAAATTGCGTTATCGGGATTATTGTGCACACGGGGACCGTAAGGGGCGTGTCTGAGTCCGTGTTAGCGCGAATTAGCTTGGATCGAGGTAAGTAAACCAAATGAGAACACTACGCTTATTTTCGAGCTTTAAATTATTTATTGATGTTGTTTCAATCCCTTTTTGATATTCCATTCCTTTGAGTTGTCCTAAGGCAAGTGTGTCAAGCGTGATCCTTGCGTGCATTCCGGCTCGCGTGTATTATACCGAGTTTACTACTGGGGATACGTGATTAGTTGTAATGACATGTACGGGGTGAGAGTTCTCCACCGATTGCCGGGGACTCGCACTCACGTAGGGGTCTTAGAGGAGATTCTCGTCCTCGACTCCTAGCCTTTGAGGAGATTTTGTCCTCGCTTAACGACTTTAATTGGCTCGGGACCACTTGTGCCTTTCCTTGTATTCCGGACACTCAATTTCGATTGCTTATTTATTTATTTACGCTTTTATATATTCATGCGCTCCCCGTCCTTTTCTTTCTATCGGCATGAATTGACTGTTCATTTATTTAAATTCGAAATACCGTATTTATTGTTGTTCATGTTTGGCGTTACTTACCCCGGGACTCGTCATTCTTGTGTTTGACCGAGTGCAGATCCGAGTCCAAAGAAAGGAAAGGCCGTGCGCTAGGTGATATACTTTGAGCGCCCTCCTCTCGCCGATATAGGTGACATATTTTTGTTGTATTAGCTACTTATATTGTTTTTGTACATGGGGTAATGGGTCGAGAGATCTTTTTGGATATTAAGACTTGGATGATACTCTCCTTGCTTTACATGATATATATGATATACGGGGTTCCCACACCCTAGGTTTTTGTCCTAACTTAGAGATTTTGAAGTTGATTTATTAGCTGAGATTAATTGCTTCCGCTTATTACTTTGATAACTCGTTAATTAATTGACTTCACTTTTAAATGCTTAATAAATGATTGAATGGTAAGGATAGGCTCACTGGCCCCGCGCGACTCGTCGGGATTGGCTCGGGGTTCGCGCGGTCCAGCGGCGCGCCCGATTCTAGGGTTGTGGAATTTGGGGCCGTCACAGTTGGTATCAGAGCCTAAAGGTTGAATAAAATACTCTTGAATTTAAATTACAATCCACTAAGACATAGGAAAGCGGAAGTTAGGATATTGTTTGAACTTAGAGTGGAACCCTATGGACCTAACTTAAATCTTAGTTGGGAAGTGAGGAGAGTTGGGGAAAAGTCGAAACTTGTAAGGTACATGCTATATTTGAGATGGTGTATTATTATAATATCGATTAGCTATTCACTGATTCGGAGATTCGCCTAATCGCAGACTACAATGGCGGATCAGCCGGGTTCAGGTGATGATAGTGGGACGCCAGTCCTAGAGGAGTCAAGATGGAGGAGTTCCGATGTGGACTCAAAGGATTATGAGTCAAGATCATCGACTTGAGGAGATCTTGAGACTATCGAGAGCACCCCCACAACGACACCATCTACGCCGACTACTTCTCGCTGCTCGTTGCACAGAAACCGGTACACCGCCTACCGCGGCGACATCGACAGCCTCTTACTCCGATTTCAGCGATGCCGAGACCACCGTAGTCCGATAGCATATGATGTGGGGTTGTATTGCCTACTCGACGGAGGTGATACCATCGACACCGAGCACGTCACTCATCGAGACGCCTAGTACCCCGACTACTCCGAGTACTAAGGCTACGCCGAGGCGAGACAGCCGAGAATTTCGAGGCATCACCGAAAAGTTCTACTGAGGTATGAATCTTGAGGCAAACAGAAATCTTTTGAGGAGTCACGAAAAGATTCACGACATTCTTGCTACACCGCCACATGCAACCTAGTATATCTTCCGCTTCATTGTTCGAGAGGCCGACGTCCGGTGGCGCACTACGGTGGCCACGGCGGGGAAGCCCCGAGATTGGGCCGAGTTCAAGGGGAGATTTGAGCAGTAAATACATTCCTCCCACGGTTCGTAACTTGAAGAGGACCGAGTTTCGTAATATTCGCAGAGAGCCGACGAGTCCGTGATGCAAGACATGGACCGCTATCTACGATCGATGGAGTATGCCGAGGAGCAAGCAGATACCGACGCCGACCAGGCTTATTACTTTGTACATGGGCTACTTGATTCGATAGGTTCGATGGTAGTGACGACAGCCTCCGAGCACACTACAAAGCGGCGGCGATGAGAGAGAGCTATGGCCAGCGAGGTTTTGGTAGTACACGCACCGGGCACAAAGCTATTTCATCGCACCTTCTCGCCTGGGAGGCCTTCTGGGGACGGTAGGAAGAGGAAGAGATTCAGCAAGCTGGTCACAGAGAGACCGAGCTCATAGTGTAGCATCAATAGCATCTCCACCCACCGCAAGCTAGCTTGTATCATCCGCTCCGCACGGAGTTATGCTAGTGTTCAACACCACGCCTCGCCGGGGCCAAGATAGCAACAACATCGAGGACCGAGGGTAGAGGCGTGGTCGGGAGCAGAGATACCGACAGGGACAAACGACGCGATCGTGGTCGTGACGAGTTCGGTCGTGCACCGAGACAGGGACAACGTGGTCCGCTTAGTTCGTGCTCTCGTAGGGGAGCATGTTTCGAAAAGGACGCTAGGCCACTTTGTCGCCGCTTGCCCACGATTGGGTCGAGGACGCCCACAGAGCCGAGAACAGTTCATGCCATCGTCGCACCGCACGCGATCGCCTCACGAACCCGAATGAGGGTACGGTTTACATTTGCGCCGATTTATGCATACCATGTTTGATTCCGGTTCTCTGCTTTCTTTTATTTCGGTCGTATGGTCGACGAGTTGTGGTTGAAACCTATTCGATTAGAGAGACCTTGATCCTTAGCACTACTGCTGGGGATAAGATTTACCCGAATTTAGTGTGTGTAGATCGTCCTAGAGAGAGATAGAGGGACACACCTTACCCGCAGACTGAGAGTGTTGGAGTTCCTGTAGTTTGATGCACCATCGGGCATGGATTGGTTGGGTGCTTATCATGCACATATCCACCGCTACGGTAAGAGGATCACGTTTCGTATACTTGGACATCCGGAGTTTAGCTTCCAAGGGACTTCGACCAATTTACCGATCACCTGTGGGGTAGAGTCGCCACTAGCGTAGACGTAGAGACATTCGCCGGCGTGTCGAGTACGACAGCAAAGTAGAGACTAGGTTAGAGGATGTGCCAAGTAGTATGCGATTTCCCGATGTTTTTCCAAATGAGTTACCAGCTTGCCACCACCTAGGGAGATAGATTTCATCGTTGACTTGGTCCCAGGGACCAAACCCATTTCTATTCCTCCGTATCGCATGGCTCCGAAAGAGCTAGATGAGCTGAGAGGACAACTCGACGAGTTGTTGGAGTTAGGCTTTATTCGGCCGAGTATGTCGCCTGGGGAGCGCCGATTGTTTGTGAAGAAGAAAGACGGCAGCTTGAGATTATGCATCGACTATAGACAGTTGAACAAGGTTACGTGAAAAACAAGTATCCACTTCCTCGCATCGACGATTTGTTCGACCGTTGATGTGTTCGCAAGAGTGTTTCTCGAAGATTGATCTCGAGATCCGGTATCATCAATCGAGGATTAGAGCGAGAGACATGGAGAAGATCGCATTTCGCACACGATATGGGCACTATCGCTTACAAGTAATGCCGTTTGGATTGACTAACGCCCCAGCCGATGTTCATGGATTTGATGCATCGAGTGTCGAGACAAGATTTGACAGATTTGTCATCGTGTTCATCGACGACATCTTGATATATTCCAAGACTCGCGAGAGCACGAAGAGCACCTTAGGTTGGTTTTGCGGACACTACGAGAGCATCGATTATTCGCTAAGTTCAAGTAAGTGTGAGTTTTGGTTGACAGAGGTAGGATTCCTAGGTCACATTGTTGGGACCGACGGAGTGTCATGGACCCCGCTAAGGTCGTGGCGGTTAGCGATTGGCCGACACCGAGATCGCATCGATATCCGTAGTTTTCTCGGGCTTGGCGTGTTATTATCGGCGTTTTGTACAGACTTCTCGAAGATCGCGACACCGATGACTCAGCTGACGAAGAAGGATATTAAATTTCAAAGTGGAATGATGATGTGAGGAAGCGTTCATGACATTGAAGGAACGATTGACTACCGCACCGCTTTGGTTTTGCCCGAGTCGGGAAGGGTTTTGAGGTGAACACCGATGCTTCTAAGATTGGTTTGGGCCGTGTTCGATGCAGAGGGTAAAGTGATTGCCTACGCGTCCCGACAACTTGAAGATTCATGAGAAGAATTACCCTACTCACGACTTGGAGTTGGCGGCGTGGTTTTTGCACCGAAGATTTGGCGCCACTACCTCTACGGGGAGAGATTTGTCTTATTTACCGATCACAAAAGTTTGAAGTATCTCTTCACGCAAAAAGAATTGAATATGCGACAGAGGCGATGGCTTCGAGTTCCGAAGGACTATGATTTCTCATTGGAGTACCACCGGGAAGGCTAATGTTGTTGCAAACGCATCGAGCCGCAGAGGTCGACTCGATGTTGTTACCCGCCACATGACGCACGACATAGCTTTGCTCGAGGTCGCCGAGAGGATTTGTACCGAGAACATTCCAACCGATACTAAAGTAATGATTTCATGCGTATGAGGACTCGACAAATGTCGATACAGAGCGTACTCGAGGGTCAGACAGACGAGCAATATCAAAATTTTTTGAGTCGGGCGCAGAGTTCGGATCATCCAGATTGGAGTCACGACGACTCATGCTTGAGATTTAGAGGACGACCGTGGATTCCATCAATGGTCGAGTTACGCGATGAGATACTTCATGAGGCACACCGCTCACGATTTATGGTTCATCCGGCAGACTAAGATGTATGTATGCAGAGGTGCGTCGTCTCTTCCGTGGGTGGCCTGTGGATGAAGACCGATGTTGCGAATTTTATTAGAGGGTGTGATATTTGTCGCGTGTTAAGGCCGAGCATCGCACCCGGCTGGGTTATTACAAACCACTTCCCATTCCTCATTGGAAGTGGGAGCACATTGCAATGGACTTCGTCACTGGCTACCTCGATCTAAGCAACGACACGATAAGCATCGGGTGATTGTGGACGATTAACTAAACCGCGCACTTCATACCGATCTCGACCACACATCGGGTAGACAGATCGCGTAGCTTTACGAGAGAGAGATTGTTAGGTTGCATGGGGTACCGTTGTCGATTGTGTCGACGAAGGGCGCAGTTTACATCGCAGATATGGCAGAGCATGCAAGCACAGTTTGGCACGAAGTTGAATCTTAGTACCGCCTATCACCCACAGATTGATGGACAGTCAGAACGTTTGATCCAGATTCTCGAAGATATGCTGAGGATGTGTGTGTTAGAGTACGGCGGATCTTGGGAGGAGTACCTTCATCTCGCGTGAGTTTGCATATAATAACAGCTTATCAAAGCCAAGATCGGCATGGCACCATTTGAGGCATTGTACGGAGACCGTGTAGATCTCCATCTTGTTGGGCGGAGCCCGAAGATGTGGCAACGATTGGGCCGAGATTGTGGTAGATCACACAGAGAAGATACGCCGATCCGTTTGAGATTGAAGGGCGCGCAGAGACAGAAAAAGTATTATGACTTGTATCACGAGAGTTAGAATACCGAGTCTGGGGACTTTGTATATCCGAAAGTATCTCCATCAAGGGGCACAAGAGGTTTGGGATCAAGGGGAAACTTGCGCCGAGGTTCATTGGTCCGTTCGTAGTGGTGAAGTCGGGTAGGCAAGGTCGCGTACGAGCTAGAGTTACCACCTCCGATGTCAGAATTCATCCCGTCTTTCACATATCGATGTTGCGACTAGATAGGTCCAGGGAGGGCAAACGACCGAAGAGATTTGAGCGATAGACCTAAGAGAGGATGTTACATACGACGAGCTTCCTATCCAGATCTTAGACCGTAAGGTCAAGATTCGAGGAACAAGGAGATCCCATCGCCCCTCGCTGTGGCAAAGCACCACGGGGACGAGGAGCCGACGACGCGGGAGTTGGAGTCATATATGCGCGAGTGTTTCCCCTACCTCTTTTGAGTTCGGTAAGTCTTTCCTTTAATTTCGTTTAAATTTCGAGGACGAAATTCCAGTTAGTGGGAAGACCGTAACGACCCTAAAATGTAACTCGTGCCACGTGTCAATACGGTGATATGTGGGCCCACTCCGTGGTACAAGCCATCAATTTCTGACGTCGACGCCGAGGTATGTTAGTTTTGTATGATGTTTGTATTATATTATATTTCATTTGGGCAATTTTAAGTTTTTAACGGTAAAGGCGATGTGTACGAGCGTTGGTAGTCCGGGGAACAAATTTAATTAGAAACACCGACAAAAAAATTAAATAAATAATAATTAAAAGGTTGTAAAGTCCGTTTGTTACGTCGGTACGTCTCGTGGTGACGCGACGAACAAAGTTAGTACTATGAGTCTCAAAAGTGCGAATACCCGAGGGAAACTTTGAGTATTGTTTGAAATAGATGAGAACAAAGGACCAAAAGTCAACTAAGTCACCCAAGTAAGTTATTAAAGTTGGTAGGTAAAATTGTGAAAAGACCAAAAGGGCAATAAAGTTGTAAAGGGTATGTATATAGGGTGAGGGGTATTTTGGTCATTTGACCAAAATACCCCAATTTCATCACACCACCGTCACCACAATCATCATTTTCGATCAAAAATTTGGGAGGAAGAGAGAATCGACCAAGAGAGAAGAGATCAAGGAGAGGAAGGTTGCGATTTCATGAGAGCGTGGACGCGACGTCGAGGCGAAATCGAGGTAAGAAGTTATAGATTTTCGTTGTGGTGTGTCGTTGTGGTGGTTTTCGAAATTTGTTGTCGAGGTTGTCGTTGAAGAGATTGTCGATTTAAATGGTGAAAATGGTGGTGATGATGATGGTGAGGTGAATGTTGAGTGTTGGTGTTGTGTTGTTGTTGTTTGTCAAAAAAAAAAAAAAAAGAGAAGACGTCCTCGCTTGTTTGCTGGAATTTCCAAAGAAACAAACAAGAAGAGGAAGATGAAGACCGGGCGACCGGTGACCCGACCCGGTGGACCGGGTGGACCGGTTTGACCTGGTCAAACCCGGTTTGACCGGTCAGACCCGGTCAAGCCGGACCCGACCCGACCCGACCCACATATTATTTTATTAATAAAAAATAATATATATATTTATTTTTCAATTAAATATATTAAAATTGATTTTAATTGAAATAAATTCAAGAAAAATAGGAAAAATTCAGGAAAAATTCTAGAAAATTCTAGAAAATTATATTTTCATCAAATAAAGAGAAATTTGGGAATTTCTAAGAAAAGTGAAATATTCAAAATTTTTACGGACGTTTTGTTGGGGTTTTTCGCTTGGAAAACGTGAGATTTGGCAAAAATAGCTAGAAATTTGGAAAAATCATAGGAAATTGAGGAAATTGATATAAATTGCGTTATCGGGATTATTGTGCACACGGGGACCGTAAGGGCGTGTCTGAGTCCGTGTTAGCGCGAATTAGCTTGGATCGAGGTAAGTAAACCAAATGAGGAACACTACGCTTATTTCTTGAGCTTTAAATTATTTATTGAGCTTTAAATTATTTATTGATGTTGTTTCAATCCCTTTTGATATTCCATTCCTTTGAGTTGTCCTAAGGCAAGTGTGTCAAGCGTGATCCTTGCAATTCCGAGCTCGCGTGTATTATATACGGAGTTTACTACTGGGATACGTGATTAGTTGTAATGACATGTACGGGGTGAGAGTTCTCCACCGATTGTCGGGGACTCGCACTCGCGTAGGGGGTTTTAGAGGAGATTTCTGTCCTCGACTCCTAGCCTTTGAGGAGATTTTGTCCTCGCTTAACGACTTTAATTGGTCGGGACCACTGTGCATTTCCCTTGTATTCCGGACACTCAATTTCGATTGCTTATTTATTTATTTACGCTTTTATATATTCATGCGCTCCCTGTCCTTTTCTTTCTATCGGCATGAATTGACTGTTCATTTATTTAAATTCGAAATACTGTATTTATTGTTGTTCCTGCTTGGCGTTACTTACCTGGACTCGTCATTCTTGTGTTTGACCGAGTGCAGATTCGAGTCCAGCAAAGGAAAGGCCCTTGCGCTTAGGTGATATACTTTGAGCGCCCCCTCCTCTCGTCGATATAGGTGACATATTTTTGTTGTATTAGCTACTTATATTATTTTTGTACATGGGGTAATGGGTTGAGAGATCTTTTTGGATATTAAGACTTGGATGATACTCTCCTTGCTTTACATGATATATATGATATACGGGGTTCCCACACCCTAGGTTTTTGTCCTAACTTAGAGATTTTGAAGTTGATTTATTAGTCGAGATTAATTGCTTCCGCTTATTACTTTGATAACTCGTTAATTAATTGACTTCACTTTTAAATGCTTAATAAATGATTGAATGGTAAGGATAGGCTCATCGGCCCCGCGCGACTCGTCGGGATTGGCTCGGGGTTCGCGCGGTCCAGCCGGCGGCGCCCGATTCTAGGGTTGTGGAATTTGGGGCCGTCACTCCTTGCAACAAAGATGATCTTCCATCATCGGTTGCCAAATTGAATAATTCGTAGCCGTCAACTTGACCATATTGCTTGATTTATCATCATCATCCACCATCTTGATTCTCACAAAGATTCCCGAAACACGAACTAACCGCGGCTCTGATACCACTTGTTGGGGATACTCAACAAGAAAATAACCCCTTCAACTCGAGAAACAGATGAATAAAATCTACTAAGCCACGAACTATGCACCAAATCAATCACACCACAAAGAACACGATATTTAACGTGAAAAACCCTCCAAATCAGAGGGAAAAAACCACGGGCCAAACTCCAAATAAATCCACTATATGAATAAAGAGTACAAGAATCTCAATTGAGGAAAATACAATATAACTCCTTTAAAGAACTTGAATGGTCACACCAAGATCTTGAAGAACTCCACCCTCAAATTGTACCCTTTCTTGATCACCAATAAACCATCAAAGACTTCGCCGCGAGTCTTCAGATTCAAGATCTTGATGTATCTTCAATATAGAGAAAATTGTTGTTGCATTCACCGCCTTGAACGCACAATATAGAAGAGAGAAGAAAAATTGCCAAAACACACAAAAGCTGGCTAATTAGAAGAATCACCCAATTCCTTAATTCACTCTAATTTTCTTTCCTATTTTCTCTCTCAAATTCCTATTCAAACTCCAATTTGTTGCTTTATGTGTTGGACTTTTTTTTTATTTTTTGTGGGGCCCACACAAAAACCAACATATATATATATATATAATATATATATATAGAAGTTGATTAGGAATATATTCCCAAATCTTAAAATCAACATTACACTAAAAAACTTTCTTAGCCATGTGGTCTGCACATGCATTATTCTCTCAAAATGTGTGGCTAAAAACTATACTCCACACTTCACTCCTTATCCGTCTCTCTTAAAATACCATGAATTAGTGAATCTCAAAATTACTTTTATTTTGAGTACTTACTAGTAGTTTTTGAGCTAAAAAAAGTGCAATACAATAACATGACATAACTCAGGTGGGTTAGCGTAACGGTAAGGGTGAACTTGAAATTGTTTGAGTTAGGTGAACGGTTCCAAGTTTTCATGAATTAGTGGATCTCGGAAATTCCTTGCTGCACTTTTGAAATCATTAACGCGGGCACAATACAAAACATAACAAAGAAGCCCATATAAACAAGAGTTTGTATATCAGCTTGAGCAACTCGGGCTCGGCGTGGTAAGTAATCACGTGGTGGGTTGCTCCGTGTGTAGGAAACGCTTCACTATCTCTTTCAACTCCGAGGCCCAATTCGGCTAATTCCAGAACCACTACTACTTTTGGGTGGTTCTTTTTTTATTTGATAAGATTTTTTATAAGAAAAATGTTAAAGTCATCTATTATTGACATTCACTAAGAGCACACACTTTAATTTTTTATTTTTTATTTTTATCTTTTTTTACAATTTTTTGCTTCAAGACAATGCTAAGGTTATTCACTACAGACATTCATTACGATTAAAAAATTGTTAAAAAAATAAAAATAAAACTAAAAATCAAAATACGTACTTATATAAGTGTCCGTTGTGAGTCACCATAGCATTACTCTTTTTATAAACCATTGCGTGAACCAATCACTTCCACTTTTTATTTTCTCTACTCTTATTCCCACATCGCAATAAATTCTTCATCAACTTCATAAACCAATGATTACCTTTTATAATGATGATGCACCACTGTCGACATCGGCACATCCGTGCCCATGCAAAATGACTCATTATATTAAGGTTTTTATGATAAGTTTTTTTTTATAAGCAACTCCAACATGAGTTAAATTTGACACTTTATATTAATGTTGGTGGACATATTTCGGTGGAGGATTGCTACATATCACATAATCATATATTTGAAACTTTCGATGCTATGTGCCTATGTTGTTCTCGCATAAATAAAGCTTCTTTATATTATATTAATGTTCTAAGAGATGTCATTATATTATGAACTTCATTACGCCTTAATATATATATATATATATATATATATAATCATTTGTAACTTTAGAGTGCACCGACGTAATTTAGACAAAAAAATTGGGCAAGCATGGTTAGACGGTGTGTTCCGAAAGGAAAAACAAAAAGGGAGAGCTAGAACTAGAAGAAAGGAGGGGGTAGGTAGCACCAAACCATCACGTGGATCACCTCTCATCCGTCTATCTAATTAACACTCACGTTCTATAAAAAAGCACTACCCATGACCAGCTTTTATATCTATCTATACTTGGCTTAAACCAACTACACAGTAAGGGACAGGCAGGTGAGAAAGTAATATCAACTTCCAACACAGCTAGACGACAATGGCACCTCCAAGAACTCTAACAGCTCTGGTTGAAAAGAAGACACTGGAGGAGAGCTTCATCAGGGACGAGGACGAGCGCCCTAAATTGGCCTACAACCAGTTCAGCGACGCCATCCCGGTGATCTCCTTGGCTGGGATAGAAGAGGTGGAGGGGAGGAGAGCAGAGATATGTAAGAAAATTGTGGAGGCATGTGAGGATTGGGGGATATTTCAAGTGGTGGATCATTGTGTTGATTCTAAGCTTGTCGCGGAGATGACACGGCTGGCGAGAGAGTTCTTCGCTCTGCCGCCGGAGGAGAAGCTGAGGTTCGACATGTCCGGTGGGAAGAAGGGTGGCTTCATCGTCTCTAGTCATCTACAGGTGCTCACTCTCTCATTAATTGTTAACTTCCTTTCAGAAATATTTTGTCCCCTGTTTTCCCATGCTTCCCATAATTTTGTGCAAATGTACATTTTTTCACTGTTCTATCTAGAGTCCCAGTAATTAAAGCATACTATTCATTAATACTTAATTAATAGAACTAATTTCTTGTGAGGATTATGATTTTAATTTAGACCTAATTGCTGAAGTAGATCATCAGACAGGAGGACCCTGGGACCTAATCTTTAATCATACTATTTTTTTTTTTGATCGATTAATCATAATACTATTTTAATTAAACTAAGTAGACCCTTGTTAATGATGATGGATAGTTGAATTAATTAATTGATTCGATATTTAGCATATAATTATGTTCTGATTCCATGAAAGAATTTAACGACTACCATCTTTCCTAAGCTTGATTAATTACAAACCTAAAGGTTTTTGTAACTAGTAACTACTGTACAACTTCAATTTTAAAACTGACATTAGTCTTGGTTTCTCCCGGTCATGAGGTAAGCCGCTTGACTAACTCCTTAGTACCTGTTTGTCTAAGTTTTTAGCTAACACTTCCCCTTCGCTTATATAAAACAAGTCACATCTATGCTAATACTTCGTTTGGTTTATACACTCATTACTTTAGATAACACAAATTGTTTGCCTATTATGCCCCTTCACACAAATGCAAAAAAGCTCAAAGCAATCGATGTAGTCAATTTATTCCAATTGAAACTTTTAATTTGACAACTTCAAAATATCAAATCAACAAACAATTGCATCATCAACACATTAAACAATGAAAATTCAAACAAAAACTAAAAATTTTGAGAAAAGATTATAATTAGAAAACCCTCAAAAGTTGTTGCTCTAACAATGGCAGATCAAAACAACAGTTCCAACCTATTGTGTTCTTGCTCCCAATCAACCACTTACTGGAGAAAACAATGAAAACAACCGATCCACATTAACCCACCTTCCCACCATTTGAATCAAAGCAACCTGAAACTCTCCAGCAGTGTGGGTTGGGCACACTGCCCGTCGAAGGCAATGTGGAAATAAAGAAAATCAGTGATGTAGACGATGAAGATGAAGATCGACGAGGTAGACAATGAAGACGAAGAAATCGACGTGGAAGACGATGAAGATGGGGCAGCAGATGAGCGACGAAGACGAAGAAGATAGAGTGGGTGGGGCGATGAATGTGGGGGTAAAGTTGTAATTTTCGCCCATTTAACTTGGGCTTATCTAAAGACATGGGAGGAGGTGTCTTTTAGTAAGCATGTGATTAAGTGTTTAGGTAAGACCAAGTCTTAGCTAAGTTGTGAAGCAAACATGTCCCTTATCCCTAAGCCCATGTTTATATAAGCTAACACTTCAACCAAACAGATACTTATAGATTAGTCTAATCGGAGTAAGGAGCTGAAAAAGACTCATACATCCACATATGTATAAAAAAAATGATGATTAATGTTTCACTAATCCAACTTATTGGACTCATAAACTAATTACTTAAATAAAGGGTGAAGCAGTGCAAGATTGGAGAGAGATAGTGACCTACTTCTCCTACCCTAAGAGGGCTAGAGACTACTCGAGGTGGCCGGACAAGCCAGAGGGATGGACGGCAGTGACCGAGGCCTATAGCGAGAAGTTAATGGAGTTGGCTTGCAAACTCTTGGAGGTTCTTTCAGAGGCAATGGGGATGGAAAAGGAGGCCCTGACCAAGGCTTGTGTTGATATGGACCAGAAAGTTGTGATCAATTTCTATCCCAAATGCCCTCAGCCGGACCTCACCCTTGGCCTCAAGCGGCACACCGACCCTGGCACCATCACCCTCTTGCTTCAAGACCAGGTCGGAGGACTTCAGGCCACCAGAGACAATGGCAAGACCTGGATCACCGTTCAGCCTATTGAGGGGGCATTTGTTGTCAACCTTGGTGACCATGGTCATGTAAGTGATCATGTTATTACATAGTATAATTTCAGTTTGAATCATCTTACCCTAGTTAAATAGTAATTTTCCAAGTTTATAACTCTAGTTGTATGTGATTTCAACATTGAGCAGTATTTGAGCAATGGGAGGTTCAAGAATGCCGACCACCAGGCAGTGGTGAACTCGAACTACAGTCGATTGTCGATAGCCACATTCCAGAATCCGGCACCCGATGCAGTAGTGTTCCCGTTAAAGGTAAGGAAAGGGGAGAAGCCAATCTTGGAAGAGCCAATAACATTTGCAGAAATGTATCGGAGGAAGATGAGCAAGGACATTGAGCTTGCAAAGCTAAAAAAGTTGGCCAAGGAGAAAGCAGGCACTACTGCACAATGGCTTGGTGGGCGAGGCTAAGGTTAATGCCCAACACAAGCCCATGAAAAAAAATTTCGCGTAAGACTAAATATCTATGGATTCGTAGTCCTTTTCTATGTAGTCATTAATGCACTTTATAGTTTGTAATGTTCACCTTATACAGTCATATGTACGACTTATCTCAAATAAATTACTCCCTCCTTCCAAATAAATAAGTCATTTTGGCCTAAACCTCGTATCAAAAAATATATATCGTTTTAGAAATTCAAAAGAGTATTTATATCTATTAAAAATATTTACCCCTTACTTAATCAAGTATTTACACTCTTTTTACATAATTAAAGCACTTCGTGTTTTTAGGTTAAGGGGTAAAAATGTAACTTAAACTAGTCATTAAAATCATATTTAAAGCTTTCTTAATTTGTGTGTATCATTTTGGATGGAGGGAGTATATATATATATATTTTTTTTTTTTTGGTAGAAAGGGAGTATATATATTTAAAATCTAATTACTTTACAAAATCTTTTTTTTCTCCCAAAAGAATATTAACCATCCACAACCAATTGGTCAGAATGGTAACGGTTTCAATTCTTGTAAATAAAAATAACTGGATTGGTAGAGCCGCCTCTTGTACACGGCTTGAGCTCGATAGTACCCAAGCTTGAAAATACGAAAAATAAATAAATACAAAACTTAACTTAATATACCCAGGACCACGCCCAGGCCCATAAACTAGACACTAATGAAATGGGCCAATACTGATTATTGGGGGCAAGTCCATATACATACCCATTGATTTCTAGGGTTTTTTGTTTACCACTTCTATAAAAATCCCCTCTTTTGTTCAAACCTATCGTCTCTCTCTCTCTCTCTCTCTCTCTCTCCATCCATGGTAATAGTTTCTTTCTGCGTTATTTTTTTCGTCGAGTTGTGTTGTGTTGTGTTGTTGTTGAATGCTTGTGGATCAAGTGATGAGAGAAATACTGCAACAATATGATAGATTAATTCGTGATTGCTTTGTATTTAAGTCTCTGATGATCTTCGTCGGTAAATGAAGTTTTAGGCCATGATTTATGAGGTGTTGGTGGTGGATCCGAGGAAGAGATGATGATATACAAATTTGGTCCGTGTTTCTGATTAACATTGACTGACAAACCTCACCAACCTCTGATCTTCCTCAGATTCTACATCACCACATCAAAAACCGAAAATAGGAGCTAGGGTTAGGGTTTTAGAAACCAACGCACCTCTTACATGCGATTCGATTTGATTTTGGTTTTGCTGGTCCGGCGGCGTTGTGATATGCGTACATACTTAGTGTGTGGACGCGATGACCGATCGCCTCTTTAGACCAGCTACAGAGATCCGTGACAATGGAGTCGATCATCTGACCGAGCGGTTCCTCATCCAACGTTGGATTCGCTTTTGTCTCGATCCGATACAGTTGATAGGTTTTCTTTCTTAATTTGATTATCTGCTGGAGATGTGGTGCTGAGGATGATTTTATTTTCTCTTGCACTTCCCAATTCCAGCCACATTTTGTACTTGCCCAGCCTTACCCCTAATTCGGATGGTTACTCTATTGTTTATGTGAGGATTGTCTCTGTCGAGGCTGAGAAATTAATTAGTATTAGTGGATATAATAAGAGGACCAGACGAGTCAGGTGTTCATCTTGAATGTTTTGTTCAGAGTGGTGATGCACAGTTACAAGTCTGGGATATCAAATTTGGTGGTTCATCGTTGCAGATGTGTTGCTTACACTATAGTGCACACATTTGCTCCATTTGGGCCTCACAATTTAAAAAAACTCGTATCATTGTTTAACATTTATGGATGGACTGATACATTGTTAGGAAAAGATAACCGAATCGCATCTAGGCATCAACATCTTAACCAAAAAGCCACCGTATAACCAATGTACAATTTACAGAAAGATTAAAAGAATTCACAATTGCATTAAAAGCAATGCTAGAATGATTGGTGGACACAATCACTGGGTGTCCACCCTAATAAGCACACAATTAACCCACTTCATCATCTCATTGACATTTACATGAACTTAGTCCAACACAAGGTGATTGTGTTGCTCATACAAGGAACATGTTGATCAAACTTTGGAAAATGAAGGTCCTACTAAGAATGGTTGCCATATACTCCATTCGGTTAGTGGAGACAATTAGTCTAAATTTGTTGGAACATGTAGGTCCCTTTGGAACAATCGAGATGAGATTTGATAGAGAGGATAAAACTCATTGTGGAGTGTGGACTCGGCAGTATAGAAGATGATACAATGGAGTGGTAGTAGGCTTGATTGTGACAAATGATCAAGGTTCCTTTGTACAAGAAGATGACATAGTGGCCAAAGCATCTCGGGGAAGACTTGGAGATTACTCGGACATATGGCACAAAGTGACATGTGGCCTAAAATGCCTACAAACGGAGTCCCCACCGTTCCGAGAGCCAAATTCCCTTATGAGCTAACTATGATACGAGCTTGAAGTAGTTAATTAGTCTGGATGATTTACCAAAAAAAAAAAAAAAAAAAACTATCTATAAACACTGTAGCTCATAAAGTCACAAGCTAGAATTTTTTTGACATATCAAATGACTAATGGTTCCCTAGTTTTGCTTAAAAACTACTTTCTTAAGACCAACTCCAATGCATGTTATAATAGCGTGTAAAAGAAGAAATATAGTTCTTTTGTATTTCAACCAAACTCTATTTCTTCCACTAAAATAGCGGAAATAAATAGTGGAACGCCAAATTCACTATTCACTGCGCTAATTTAGCTGGATATCTTTTTTTTTTTTTTTACTTTTTTTAAATAAAATAGAAATTTCACTAATCGTGATGACTCAATACATTCGGTAGAACATGACGAGACGTAAAATCAAACACCTTGATAAAACACATTGATTCGCTAGTCCTAATTGTTCATCAGAATATTTAACTGCTATAGAGTTGATTTTAAGAAACTGCAACTGTAACAATAAAACAATTTGATAATCAGTGATTGTTCTCTTGACAAACATTTGAAACACAACATTACACATACATACTAAGACCAAAATGAAAAATAAAACTTCTAATAAGGGAAAACAAACGCAAACTTCCAACATTGGAAGACAAATACTTATTGAAAATGATAACCTAATAAAACTATCAACCAACAACTGTAAGTGTAGATCCACACACAAGTAATAGAAGCGGAGATGGACTTAAATGATGATAGATGCACACATGGGGGAGCAAGTGGTAGCGTTAATGATGAATTTAACAACTATTGTAGGATTGAAACTCTCATATATGAATGGATCTATTTTTATTGAAGAAAATGTATGCAGTAAAAACTGTTATTAAAACCATCGCCGATCAAATAGAAGATCGATGGTGGCTCACGAAGGAATACAAAAATATAGTTTTCCCTCAATTTTTTATTGATTAGATAATTCATTAAAATTAATACAAATAAATAAAGAAAAAAATATTTGTACAAAATAGTGTTTTAGTGTTGAAATAGAGTTTTATGTAGCAAAACTATGAAATAGAGGAAAAAATAAAGTTTTGTAGCTGGAGATGTTCTTAGATTTATAGTGAAAAAGATGATATGATTGCTTATCATATTATAAACGCTTACGTTAAATAATAAGCATTTTGCCCTTCTATAGATGTAATGAGCACTTGTCTTCAATTTAACCATCTTGACCTCATTGACATATATATGCATTTTTACTTCCAAAGTTCTTGATACTAGTTAAGGAGAGATTCACCTGCACATATCCTTTATTATGAATAAGTTTTATTCTATCAATGTAGGATTTTTATTTTTATTTTTTTAGGTGAGTACAAGGCCCTAATAGGCCGATGTGGGGGACTGTTTTGGCCTACACAACCCCAACACTGTGATATAGCACTACGCTAGACTTCGACTTCTAAGTGGCTCAATGTTTATAAGATTGATCGTCTGTAATCTCTTTTGAAAAAACCATGCACCGGTTTGCGAAGGGACAACATCTTTTAAGACATACAGGTTGAATGGAGGTACATGGATGTTAACATGTACCTACTCTATAATCAAAGCTCCACGCACCTCAATCAGTCTTTCCCCAATAGTTTTTTTAACCCAAAAAAATAAAAAAAAGATAATTTACACGTTACTCAAAATGTTTCATTATTTTTTGGCACCACATTCTCAAACTTAAACAAGAGCCCTCCGATACTCCAGCTGTGACCAATCACGTTCCCCCACTCTGGGCCACTCCGAAACCCCATACACGCCATACACCACCGCCCTAACCAACCTCCAGCCTCCCACCAAACCCACTCGCTCCACGTGTCCCATTTCCAACCCAACCCCAACCACATAAAAAAGCAACCCCCCCACTCGGAATCAGTTCAATTTACTCAAAATTCCCATCTCATTCTCACCTTCACCTATCAATCTCCCTCTTCATCAGCCATGAATTACTACGCGAGGAGGCGCCACGAGGCCTCCATCTTCGACGTGTTCACTCTCAATCCCCTGCCCTACCCCGTCCTCCTCCTCCTCATCGTGATCTTCCTGTTTTTGGGCATCTCATGGTCCTTCTCATACGAGTCGGTGGTCGAGGACGCGGAGCTCAATTTTGGTTTGTTTTTAAAAGTTGTCCCTGTTTTGCTTCTCCTGTTGGTGCACTTGTTGTCCAGGTTCGAGAATCCTGAGCGTTGGTTTTATACTTCTCCGTACGATCGGCGGAGGAAGGCCCACTATTTTCAGTCGTCCGATGGGGCGGCGTCTCCTTGGTGGGTTTTGGGCTTGATCGTCGTTTTGCTTGTTATGGTGTCGTACCAGTCTACCTTCCTTGATGGTTGGTTTGGCTGATCATCATGGTCAGCGAATTCAACGGTCCTGATTGTGTGTGTGTGTGTGTGTGAGTGGTTGTAAACTTGTAATTATATGTACGTGTGTGTTGTGTATGCATACTGTTTGTTATATACGTACTATATATAGATCCAGAGTATACGGCATATATATAGTGGGTTAATTATATCTTACTTGCATGGCGGTTCTTGAGAGCCAATAGAGGGGTTGATTTAGAGTTTCAATATTAGTATTGATGGACATTAATTTATTTAGTTAATTAAGACTAATGATTGAGTTAGCTAATTTGTACAGTATATTGAAAGATTGATGAATTTCAAGCTAATTGCTTTAACTTTTTTTTTGAACAATTGATCATCGTCAGCTGGTCTGGAAACTTTATTGAGATCAGATCGAAAGGGGGTTTCTTGGATAGTCCTATTCTTTAAGGATTTAGGCCTTGTTTTCTGGGTTGGATTTGTGTTGTCGGTGATGAAAATAAGTTTACGATTTGAGCAAGAAAACAGTGATCTAAAATAATTTTGGAGATTTTTTATTAGAAATTTTTTTAATCAAAACTTATACCATTATTAGTTATGGATTTAAATAGATGGCCCAAATTACAAAAAAGCTAGATGAGGATGTCAAATTTTAATATCTCCTCCGCTAGTACTGATATTGTCTCCACCTTTAACTCTTATGTTTGGGGTTTGAATTTAAAAGTCTTCGGTGTTAGTTGAGAGGAGTGTATTACTTATATATTTCATTTCAAAGTTTCATTTAAACGATGTAGGGTTTTAAATAATTAATTTTGGAAGAATTTAACTGTGAATAGGAATTTAACTATGAATTTAGAACCAACAATCGAATCACTTTCTAAGTGTGTCTAACATGAAGGAGAGTTCACATTGTTGTTGTAATTGTAGCTCCGCCTTGTGAGAATAGCACATTAGTTACACTTCAAGTAATGTGCAATGTGTTTGTTGTGTTTAGAAGTGTGTAGAAGGACACGTGTCAAGAGAGCCCTTTCATGTATAAGATGTAACAAATCACTATTCACATTTTAATGAGAATTCTTAAGAGAAGTTATAGAGACTCCATTAGGGAATTCATTTCTTGATCTATTGATGAATTCTCATAGGCCTCGACTTGTGTGACTGTGTCAATAATAGAATTTCCTTTGGACAAGCCAAAGCTTCTTACAGTCTAGAGTAGTCGGTTAATTCGACTATGATTCAAAGATCAATTGCGAAACCCAATTAATTATAGTTGATCAATTTGTAAGTTAATATGATAGCATTCATTTTCTTTATTCCTCTTTTTTTTTTTCTTTTCTTATTTATTAAAAACCAACAACTAGATAAGGACTAGGACCTAGAAGGGAACAGTTGCGAAGTTGAAAAATGGATGACTCTTATAATCAATCGTTCCAAGCACAATTGATAATTTCAACTAACTTCAAAAGAAAGAATGAAAGGTCCTTGAAAGAGAAGAAGAAAGAAAGGTGAGAAAAATCTAGTTCCTTAAACAAGTTTTTTATCAAGTGATCTGTAATGTGGGTTGTGGTCCATATATGCATGTTAGTATGTTACATAGCTAATATTATTTTTTTCGAAAACTACATACCTAGTATTATTCAACGAAAAAAAAAAATAGTAGAGAAAAATGGAAGTCCAAACTTCAAGAACCGAGGCAAAGAAGTCTTAAAAATCACACATCCGACCACGACCACCGACAATTAAGCAACGGTTACTTGAAAAGTGGAAAATTATATTGCGTATGGTGTTTTGCATGTATGCTTGTCTTATAGATTTGTCTCGCTTAATTTGTTGATTAAAACGTTTGGTTTACATGATCTAGATTCTCACGGTTGTACAATAATACATATAATCATTTACCATTCTTCAACAACTATGTCTCTAATTGTACAATTTAGGCTATAATAAATATATTGTAATACATATATTGTTGTTCCTATCAAAAAAAAAAAAAAAAAAAAAAAAACTATGTCTCTAATTTGTTTGTAATTTTTGTATATATCGTAATATCAAAACTATAAGCTAGCTAACTAAGAAACATTCCATGTCGTGTGATATTTTATTGGACTCAGACTCATTTCGTGGACCTATATAGTTCGCAGGCCTACATAGGCCCACATTGTGTTATTGTATTTTCTTAAAAATATTTCAGTACAAAACGTATCATTCAATTTGCGACATCAGAATATGGAACCTAGTAATTAAACAAGCAGGGAAGTTAAGCACAAAGACAAAAACCTGGAAGGATAAGCATAAGACTCGTAAAAATACAAAGACAAGTGACAACTGATAATCCAAAACCTGTAATTTCATGAGAGCACCATCAACACTGCTGGTAGTCCTCAATTCAAGAGCTATAATATTGATTGATTGATTAACTATTAATTAGCTAATTAATCAAATCAGTATGACCTCCACAGTGGTCTAAACCAGTGTGAATGAACAGAAGATTGGTAAGAGATCATAACAAGCAGAACAACCACCAACACAGCCACACCTAAAGGAGACCTGCCAACCCAGTGAATCGAATCATGCTGCGGTCGAGGCAATCTGATGGAAAACCTACGATCCTCGGGCATCGATCTCATAACAAAGATCAGTATGACTGGCAACAGGAGCAGAACAAGCTGGAAGTTGATCAAAGTGTTCTGCATACCTGCCCTGTAGTCCAAGTACTTAGAGAGCGATAGGAAGAGCGCTACGATGGCGAAGACAGCGAGCAGCGGCAGCGGAGGGAGTGTTATGGAAGACAAAGCCTGGCCTGCACACCCTTGTTTCCATTCTGGGCCTCTCCTTTTAGGGTAGAACCAATCCATGCCGATTAGCTCTAAGAAATCTATATGTATAGATAGTTTTTTGAGAGTTCTCTTCTGAGATGGTCTTACACACACATACAAGTACACATGCATTTAATGTATATGTATTATATATATATATATACTTGATTGAAGTGAAGAGTATTGATGCTTTTCTTTGGGCATAAATGTTAACGCATGGATTCTCTTACTACAGCTAACGCTGCTTTTGGGCTGGTGCCCACAAAAAAAGGTTCTTTGGTGGCACCACAAATTTTCTATTTATTTTTCTCAAACAAGAGAGGAATATATTCTGCCCAGAAAAATACGTTTAACTAATTAAACAGCTATATAAATTATTTTGTCAATTTTTTTTGCTTTACATAATCCATCTCAAATCTAAATAAATTAAGCGTAAAACAGTATTATTCTTCATATTTATAGTCTTTCTTTTATTTTTGATCTAAGACACCAGATTTTTTAAGCCCAATGAGCCTCAAAATCTGGATTCAAGTTGAGTAAGGATTTATACTTTTCGGCCCATTAGCATCTACACTGGGCTGGGCTCCAATAGGGGCCTTAATTGATCGCACAGTGGGCTTTGGTACAAAAATTTACCACAAGGTTCATCTTTACCAGGAACTTAATTAGCACGAGAGATTAAATAATCAATTCTCAGTGCAAAACCAAAATTGTTCTTTCCTTCCAGAGATTTCCACCATGGCCGTAGAGGTATGATTTCATTTTCTCTGAGTCATTGATTCACATTTATTTATTTAAAGAATACTCTGTTTTTGTGATTGATTGATTGATTGATTGTAAAGGAGAAGAAGAAATCCAGGAGGAAGAAGAATAGAGAAGAAGAGAAGGAACCAGTCTCAAAGAAGAAGGAGAGGAAAGCGTACGAATTTCCCGGGCAGAAGCGGGACCCACCAGAGGAAGTATGTAATTGATGCAATTGTGTGATGGGTTGTTGAAATGTGTAATCTTTGGGTGATGGTGATGATGGGTTTGATGGATTTTTGGATTTGCAGAGAGACCCTTTAAGGATTTTCTATGAATCTCTCTATGAACAGTTGCCTGGATGCGAAATGGCCCAATTCTGGTGAGCCCTTCTTTTGTGTTGTTGTTTCAAATTTTTTGTGTGCTTTTTATTTCAATTTCAATTTATGTTTTAGGGTTTTGTTTAGGGCTTTTCTTATTGGAGCCCTCGATTCTAATGCGTTTGTCTCTGTTATCTTATCGATTACCATTGATTGATGACAATAGGTTGAAGATTAGGGAAACCTTGCAATCAGTCCTCAAATTGTATTATGTTTAGCAATAGGATTCTTGTGCAATCCTCAAAATTGGAAAGGTTCTTTCAAGCCAGAGGAAAAGCTAACGATTTTAGATCCCGAAGACGCATTGTTTTCGTATAATGCTAGTGTTTTTTATTAGTTTTCAACCTATACAGCACCATACACTATAATGTTTGGCAGTATCCCAATTTAAGTTAGCACTTCCTTTTAATACTCTCAAAAAGTTTACAAGAGTAGATTCTCATTTTTAGTTGGAGAATTCTCTATTGCCGATGACGTTGTCTAAAAATTTGTGGCTAGGAATCGTTGTAGTCTATAGACTTGCTTTCTCACAAAGTGATAGGAAAAACCGAACGAGAATGCTTAATAGGGCATTGGCCTGGGGCATGTGCAATAATTAAAGTTGTAGTTGCTTTGAGAATCAATGGTTGTTGTCTATTATTCGAAGCGCTTGCTTTCACTGTCAATGACCCTTGCATCTTAGACAGGCATCATCGAGCATGTGGGCTCTTATTCTACCTTTTAGATATTCCTATCTGTTGCCTTATTGCTAGCATTAACTTTTGATTGTTTGAGCTTTTGAGTTTTTGAGTAAAGGACGCTCAATTTTAGCTATGTTTTGGCTTTTGATTTCTATTATTATAGGTACGATGTTTAAACTACTAAAGATGATTGACGGAGAGAACTCCGTAATCACAATGTATGCAGTGCAATATAATGTGTATGTTTTCTATTGTGGTTTTTCATTTCATTGTAACAATAGAATCCCTCTTATCTCATTGCTTTAGTTTACCCTTTTTGTATCTCTAGATCATGATTCTAATAAGTAATGGGAAAAAAGAATAGACATAGTTTGTCATTCTGGACCTACCAAGCCCTGGCCACTTAGCATTTATATGCTGACGTTCCCTGATGAGTAATGTACTTATTCTGTTATAGCCACATAGCCTATACTAAATCTAATGCATGATTTATATAAAAGGCGAAAACGATATCTAATGCAATTGTCTATTTGCAAATATGTGGCTTTCGTCAATTGAAGGATGAGGCCAGTATTACATCTCATGCTAGCATAACCATGATAGAAAGGTGAGAAGATGAGCCAATATAAAAGCTTACAACTGTAGCGATCAACTGCTATTTGGCGTGAGTTAGCTCATAGAAGGATCGAAACTTGGCTACCTTTACTTGACATGCTAAACGCGCACCAGACTTTGACAGTTGGTGATGTAACCTTCAATGATGATTATTAGAGCAAACATAAATGTTTCTGTTTGATGTTGCTGACATGTACCACATCCGGTCTTTCAACGGTATATTGACCCTAAAATTTCCTACCGTTGCATGTGGATAGAATTGGAAACTTGTGTGGGAATCTGATTACACCTGCCTAATGTTGGCATGTGAACACAATTAGGTATTAGGCTAGCAAGATTCTAAAATTTGGCGATGTTGTCAAAGGGATAAGCTTGAATTAGGTACTATTTTGGTAGGTAGCCTTTATAGAACGTTAATGCTATAGTATTTATTCTTGATCTTTATGTTCCAACTTCCTCTTGGCTTCCTGCGTTGTGAACTTAGGTCTTGCGCAAGCAGAAGCCAAGTTATGTCGTCATTGAACCGTAGGTGCCATGGCCCATGGCCCATGGCTAAGATTCCAAAAGTTGGCAATTGCTAGTTAAGGAATACAACAACAACAACGTAGCCTCAGTCCCAAATTAATTGGGGTCGGCTACGTAGATCAAACTCTTCCATTGTGCTCGATTTAATGCAATTGATAATTGCTAGTTAAGGAATATTACTATTAAATCTCTTGTGTACATATTAACCTTTTTACCTGCTATAACACTCTTTATTTTTCATGTTATTTTTGCCATATATATCTGCTACTCTCTTTTAAGTTTTAAACATGTGGCGGTGTCAGCTGAAGAGGGCCACCGGTCTTTTGTTTTGTGCTTGCAGTTAACTTATTTTTCGTCGACAGTCTGGTAATCCCGTTGAGCTATTCTGATGCAGTTTGTTGGCACTTTAGATCCTTAATAGCAATAAGCAGTGTTGGAACACTTATCATGATAATTTTGTCAGCCATTAGTCCAGATAGTTCATAAATCGAACTTAAGACTCTTCCACACAATACACACAGAAGCATGGGACCAAATTTTTAGTGCTAACGGTTGTGGACAAGGAAATATTGAGTTAGAATAAGCTGTTTCATAAACATTCAAATATTCAATGTTGCACTTTAATGTTGAAAGAGTCTAACATCCTTTTATTTTCAAATCTTCTTCGCTTGTTTCAGTCTTATTATTATGTTACCGTTGTATTAGATTGTTGTGGCATTTATTTCATCTTTTGTGCATTCAATGATGCTAAGAAAGTTTGTCAATCCGCTCATAGGATGATGGAGAACGGTCTATTACCGCTAGAAGTGGCAAAGCAGGTTTACGAGAAGAAACAGAAGAAGAATCATCAACAGAGGCTTAGTTCCCCAATCAAAACAATCAAATCCGTTACAGTCAAGAAAAATACATCCACCCCATCAAAATCAAACTCTCTGGAATCAAAAACCGTGTTGAAGCAGTTGAAGAAACGCAAGTTGGCTGCGGAGGACCGTTCAGACAACGACGACGACAACTTTGTTCCCGTGGCAAAGAAAAAAGTGAAGAAATAGAGACGACACTCGCTCTAGCTTAGTAATACTGATGTCTCCGCGTACGGTTAGTCACTCACTCTCTCGTAGTCTCACTTGGAAAAACTTCAACAAGTTCCATTGGTCCCTTTTGGTCTTCAACAAGAATTCAATGTGATTATGCCATTTAACTATACTATTTGGATTGGATTATCTTTTTTCGGTGTTGAATTTTGTGGTACACATGGGACCCGTTATTTTTGCGTGTTTTTTGATCTGGAAACATGACTAGTTTAGTCTCTCATTGCATAGTGAAGTCAATTTCTTTGAGAGTGACCTTAGAGTGTATATATATATATATATATTATGAGACTTTTGGTCTATATGTAACACATCTTGGCGTGAAAATGAAGTCATGTATTGTGAAACCTTTTTGTCAATGAAAATGATAATCTAACCTACTTTGTTTTTTAGTCATTTAAGGCTCTTTCTTCTTTCTCCAAGCGTGACCCTATATCTGATAAAATACCATAAATGGTTAAAAAATAAAGTACGTGACCCCATATTTGATAAAACATGATAAATAGTTAAAAAATAAAATGTGGATCTATATTAAATTATCATTTTTCTTTTGTCAATCATGCTAGTTAAAATAAAATATAACTCCTACCCATGTGAAGTTATGTGAACAAGATGAACAATCTGACATAACTTTATTTTAGCTTTATTTTGTTTCAAGTGATCTGTAGCTTTTGTGGGTCAGTGCAGATCTGGAAAACAAAACGTGGGAAATAATCTCTCTAATAATAATTTGGTGAACAACTGTTATTTTGGTTTCTGAAGGTATGTATTTTGTGCAAGCAAGCGAGTACACCGACAGAGGTGTCTAATTGGCTTTGTTCATTAAAATACATTCACTCTGTTAGAATCTTTTGACTTGGGCGCATTTGAGCGCTACGTGATTGGTTTATCTATACAGAAAGTGTGCACGTTTTACAAATCAGGGCTGAAGAAAGGGAACATAGAAGAAAAAAAAAAGAAAAAGAAAATAAAAAATAAACTGATGTGCATCTACGACATAGCTTGCTTGTTATCCGGACTTAACAAAGAAAGAGAATTGCTTGTGCTTTACGTCTTATGCTATGCATACAATTCCTTTGTTATGTTACCATTATACTGCATGGACCTAATTCTAACACAAGTTAGCTGGATTGTCAGTTAAATTTACTCATGAAAATCGTGTGTTTTGGAGACAATCTACCATCCATGTGTGACAACAAAATTGCTTTCACGCTATTTGTAACCAATAAGTTGTGAGAAGAGTGGTTGTTTTTTTTGAAGGAAATGAGAAGAGTAGCTGTTGGAAAGTAAGAAAAAGTGCATACTGATTAAAAGAATGTATTGTATATTGTGCCATAAAACCATGTGTATTCTCAAGTGGGATTAGGTATTTGTTAGAATGAAGCTGAGGCTCAACTTTTCTCTTCCTTTTTAAAATTCTTGCTTTGTCAAGGTCTTTTTTAATTAATACTAGGCAATTAGAGAGAAAGTTAGAGATAAGATATTGATTAATTAAGGGCTTAGTGGTAAGAGCAACTATGATGAATTGTTCTTTATCTGATTTTTGTTAACTAATTAAGCTGTTCTAATTTGAACTTTTGAAGTCATATGAGTTTGGCGTCTGTATATTCAATCAACTAATTCTTTTGACAAAAAAAAATCAACTAATTAATTAATTAAGAAGGGAAGTTTAATGTATATTATAACTGCTCACATGCCCTCCATTAATTTCCAAATTTGTTAGTACTGGCCTTTCTCTAACTTAGTTTCGGTGGATCACATTTGTCCAAGTATGTTTGTCATTTTGGTAGAGAATCCATTGCGGAATTTATGCGCATAAAATAATATCAATTACTTTCAAGTTTTTTCTTGAGTCAGTGCTCAAAATATATACTAAAATGATGTTTCAGTATCCGTGGCAAATAAAATGGTTGGATTGGACTTGTTGACAGTAATTTGTGAGAATCGATCTATGATTATCGACTAAATAAACCTCCATCTTTGAATTCTTTCAATCCAAATTTAATGTCACTGGTGATGTAGGCCAATAGTTACACCAATCAAAAATTAGTCTAAAGTCATCAGTAAGAATCAATATTACCATCAATTTTTATTAGAATTTGTAGGATGAAATTTTCAAGTCCAAGTTTACATAGAAGGGAGAGTGAATGAGTGATGATTTAAGGT
This sequence comes from Stephania japonica, assembly GCA_039657345.1. Lineage (NCBI taxonomy): Eukaryota > Viridiplantae > Streptophyta > Magnoliopsida > Ranunculales > Menispermaceae > Stephania > Stephania japonica. The sequence continues at coordinate 4,981,508 of CM077559.1, read as the reverse complement.
TTAAAGTGGAGGCTTCACCAAAATGTCAAGACAAGATGGTGTCTCCAATCCAAACTTATAACACATTTATTTTGCATTTATATACCCGATATGAGATTAATCTTAACACTCTCCCTCGAGTCTAATGGGCGATAGCCAAGTTGAGACTTAATGCTGATACCATATTAAAATCTATAGTGTAACATCCCCTAAACTCAACTAGAGAATATTCGGCTTGAAATCCTAATTAAGCCCCAGTAAACCAAATCGACCTAATTAGAGCCAACAGCCTTATTATACTCATTCCTGACAACAAACTGAATATCTTGATATTAAATAACAAAATAAAACAAACGCAGCGAAAAATTTAAAACTTTTTCGATAAATCACAAGATATATAATATCAGCATGAACATCGATATTGAGCTCTTATTCTCACCCCGATTATTACAAATCATAAAACAATACAATATAGATACAACAGGGAAACTCACTGCACCGTAAAGAAGATACTAAACTCCTGATCTTCTCATTTCCTTATTTCCAACGTTCGTCCTTAACCTGGAAATATTAAGTTGGGTGTGCTCCTACATGCTCGTGACTCCCATATCAAACATCAATTATCAATTAATATAAAAAATGATATATAACAACATGATTCCAATACATATCTAAGGAAACATTTCAATCAATATAATAATATATAAAACAGGTGCAAGTTCATTGGTCCAATGCAATGTACCCGTGATTTGTATTTCAATTTAAGTATTTGAATTGAGTTTCCCTATCACATCATCAAGAACCGGTCATTGAACATCTAACCGAATCCCATCAATATGCTGCCAACTCATAAAACATAGAGTCGCACTCCCCCATAGTCACTAAACCAATCACTGCTCATATGATTGGTTTATGATCGATGAGCTGCTAACTCAATAGAAAAATATTGATCGAGATATTTTCCTAGTCACTTGGGGTGCGGTGATGGAAGGACACCTCATCACAGTTCCAAACCTTAGGCCAATTCGTCCCGCCAAACCTCTTTTCGGATTCCATTTACATTTAAAAATATTTTTGTAAAACTAAAGCCAAATCACGGTACATTGCCCAATTTCCAGTCCAGTACTCTACATGCTCTAATAATACTATTTTACATTGCATAATTGATAAAAGATACGAGTCCCACTTACCTGTCCTGAGCTTTCCTATGTTTTACCGACTTGTGCGACTCCCCGGAGTCTTCAAACCTTTTTCCGTCGGTCCATTACCTAAAATAGACCAATTATTATTAATTTATGTCTAATATTCATTTATTAACATTCCTAAACTAATCCCATTTGAATTTGGAATCTCGGGACCTAATTTCTAACCTATTTTGACCAATTCACGTTTTTCGATGTAAAAACCTCAGTATAAAGTCTCCTCTGATTTTTGAATTCCTCATTTTCCATAGAAATCCCTCAATTTATATTTATTTAGTCAAAATACTATTTTTCCATATTTTCCCTATTATTCTGAATTTTTTCAGATTTTTTTTTCATTGATGTGGTTGGCTTCCAACCCTAACCCCAGTCGTCCTCAACATGTAGCAGGAGGGAGGCAACCCTCCCTGCGTTGCTTCCTAGTTCAGCCATGGCGTTGACGTTGAGGTGAGCTTGCTCTCTAACCACCCCAACGTAAACAATATACAACGACCAACGACAACAAGAACAACAAGAGCAACCTCACCTCAACGTTGACATCCACGAGCTCTCGAGCTCCTCGCTCCCTTCTCCTCTTCTCGGTCTCCATCACAATCTCTGCTTCTTTCTCCCTCTCTCTCGCATTTCGTATTTATCGACGATGAAGGCGATGGTGATTATTTGGGGCGGTGAAATGACCTTTTTGCCCGTATGTTCATCCTCTTTTCTTTTGTTTCCAACTACCCTTTCCGGCCTTTTCACAATTTTCTAATTTAATTATATATTTATATACACTATTATATATATATTTATATATATTTATATATTTGTCGATATCGTTGAGCCGACCATTCCATTATGTGCACCAACGAGCACCCTCGGGCAAGCACATCACCGTATGACCCACACGTGTCACCCTTGACCCCGCATATTACTTGGCGCCCCGACTATTTACCATTATTTTATTAATTTTCTATTTTAATATATATTTATATATAACCACAATATATAAATATATATTAATGCCTATAATTACGTAATTTACGCCAACGAGTACACTCGAGTGTCGACGTTATCCCACGTCTCATGTGTGTCCTCTTGACCCACACATGGTATTAGCCATTCCCTCATTGGTCCGTTTTTTTCATTTATACTTACTAATATAGTCCATACAAGCAAAATACATCATGTCAAATCCACACACGCATTAATCGAGACAAATCGGGCTCAACCACGAGTCTAACTCGGATTAATTACTATTAATCACGTACTTAAGGTAATGAGTCATTACATATAGGATGAAATTATCAAGTCCAAATTTACATAGGAGGGAGAGTTAATGAGTGAGGGCTTAAAGTTTGGAGTAAAGGCTTCACCAAAATGTCAAGGCAAGATGATGCCTCAAATTTAAACTTATAACCTATTTATTTTATATTTATATACTCAATGTGGGATTAATTTTAACAATTTTTCTTCAATTGCATTATGTTTGAAATCATTGGTTCTTTAATTTAAGAAAATTGATAATCTTATTTTAGACATACATAAACTTTTCCACAATGTCATTCGAACATTTTTTTATATTTGGTAGTGGTAGGCGATAATGTTTGCCACTTGGAAGCAAGACAATCCTAATATTTATTGAGAAGGTTCGTCGATTTCTTTCCTTTAAAAACTTACATGCTCGTTTTGGACATATACTCCTAATATGTCATGTCATGTTATAAATGTAAACCTTACTCTATTACATGGATGGAATTCATCCCAAGAGCTGTAGTGTAATAGTATGGGTTACTTCGTCAAAGTCTTTCACATGAGATGGTAAAGATATCACTTATAAAAAAGACAAGACCTCAAAAGGCCGTAATTTGATTTCTACTAAAGTAAAAAAAAAAAAAAAAATAGAATGAATTACTTCATCCTTAATTAAAAGCCTTTCGAGCCCTAAGCACATAGTTATTAATTTTTTCAAGAAGAGGGACTTGTCTACCTAGAGTCTGGGATTAATTAAGGTTGTGCCTCTCGTATACCTTAACTCTAAATAAATTAAGATCACATTTTCAATTGTTTTGGTCCAGAATAATTAAATATGTATATATTACGATTGATTCGAACAACAATAATGAAATTGCAATCCTAAAATTAATTGAGGTTGACTGCATGGATCAACTTTTTCAATTCACTTGATTATACAAAAAAAAATTTGTCCTGATAAAATTAATATGTAGATTAAATTACGATGAAGTGCTTAATAATTAACCAATCATGTGATTTAATTTTATCTTATTGATGTGAGGCACTTTAGTAACTTTGGTAGGATTAATCAAGTCTAAACAAAGAGATGCATGATGATTATAGAAAAAGAAAGTAATCAAATGTTTACTTTTTAAAAAACCTAATAGTGTGTTTAACTTCTAATTTACTTACTACAAATTATAGTAAAACAAAAATAAAATAAAAAAGTAAAACTCAAAAGACTAGGTCAACCGTTAGGGGGGCGATCCCCTCGCCCTTTGTTGTGGAAAACCAGCGCAATACAACTAAAATCGCTAAAAATGAATCGTAGGATAACACGTGTCCTTCCCGAAAGAGAATCATTATTCAACACAACACGTAGCGACATATTAAACAGCTCCAAAAATCAAAACCTCCTTCATCACAGTGAAGAAGACTCAATCAATCAAACTGTTGCATTTAAAATGGGTGATAATCATAAAGGAAATACAAATAGAAGGCTCTTGTTGTAAACTAGCACGGTCACGCATCGGTCACGCATCAACAACGTACTGAACAAGTGTGTGTCATTGCTGTGTTGAAATGGATTGATATTAATACTGGATTAGTGTCAATTAACAACACAAATTAATTAAGACCATAAACCTAATCAAACATAGTGTTAATTAAGACCATAAACATAATCAAACATAGTGTGTTGTTGTGGTTGATTTAATGATTATTATTAAACCTTGGTTTGTTGGTCCAACACAGGAGGGCGCCTGTGAAGCGCCTCTCCTTCCCTTCTCTTTCTCCCACCCTAAAAAAAAAAAAAAAAAAAAAAAAAAAAAAAAGAGGAAAGAAAGATTCAACCTTTGACCTCTGCTCTCCTTCTTCTCTTCTTCCGCCTCTCTGCTTCAAACCTTCCTAATCTCTCGTGATCTCGTCTCTAATTACATCGATTTATATGACCAAATCTTTGATGGGGTATTCGCCCGATTAGATTCTAATGCGAGAGATTTGTTCTGGGAATCAATGGGGCTCTGTCTTTCAACTACAAAGGTGAGTGGTTCCAACAGCAATAGCAACAACAATAACAATAACAACAACAATGGGAAGAAGCAGCGTAACAACAACAACAACAACAACAACAACAGAGCTTCGAAGGAGAGCAATAAAGGGCGGAATTCGCAGCAGACGAAGAAGCCAGAGCAGCAGAGGAATAAAGGGAATTTGAGGAGGCCAAGTGGGGTGGTTTCGTGTGGGAAAAGGACGGATTTTGGGTACGCCAAGGACTTCGACAGGAAGTACGCGGTTGGGAAGCTGTTGGGGCATGGCCAATTTGGGTACACCTTTGTTGCCACTGATAAATCTAATGGCGATCGCGTCGCCGTCAAGAGGATCGACAAGAACAAGGTAATTGCACTTGTCAATTTTTGATTGTTTTGGTTCAATTTGTTGCAGTTTTGGATTTTGGTTTGGTTCAAGTTGCCCTATTTGATTTGGGGGATTTCGCGCCGGGATTGTGTTTTGGGGGGGAGGATTTCGCGCCGGGATTGTGTTTTGGGGGATTGTGATTCGGGTAAATTTTGATGGGTGTTGTGTGCCTTATTGGAGAATTTGATTGGGCATCTCAATCGGTGATCATTGATTGAATCAGATTCCAATTGCATTGATGGGGGCTTTTGGTTTTTAGGTTAAAATTAGTATTGAAGGCTCTATTTGATGGATCAATAAATTTTTGAAAGTTTTTATAAGCGCCATTCAACTCGAGCTAATTGATCGCGGTGATGCAACGGAATGATTCACGCGGGTGGCTTAGGATTGTTTTAGGGAGAAAACCATGTTCTCATTTGAATGGGGAATCGTATTGGATGTGTGTGGCCTTGATCTTAGTGATCTATGGAAAGGATGGAGCTTTATGGAATTTAAGCACATACAGTAGAGAATGAATAAGATTATGTTGCCATGATGCCAGTTACCGGGCATTTTTGTAGAGGTTATTTCATATTAGCAACGAAGATGAAGCTTAACGCCTTGGATGTTTCATGGAGTTACTGCCGTTTCATACCTTTGGAGGGAAAGAAACACGAGGACGGTTCTTCTGGGATATAAATTGCTTTATCCTGCTCTCTTCCCAGTTTAAGAAAAGAGTGTAATGAAAGATCCTGTCACCATGGAAAACTGGCTTGAACGTGATCTTTTCCCTTTGATGCTTGTAGGGAAATATGTGTTCACGAGTTGATTCAGTCGAGTTATTGCTTGCAAACAATTAGAGGCTGTATCACAAGTACCTGAAAATCTTCTATTCGAACATCGTTTCAACGTTCACCTTTTCGAATATCTCAGGAGTTGGGAGCCATAGATTTTTCAATAAACTTGAAGTTGTACATAGAACATGATTACTGCTTCAGTTTGTGTTTATCCTAGGCCTTTCTCTTACTCTTCGCCCCTGCTTGGATTATTTTCAATTATATTTATATGTACTGTTGGCTGTATGTTATAAATGATACATGTATAACTGTGTATACCGAAATCTTGTATTTCTTCTTCTTACGATTTCAGCAATTTACTAAAATCTGGCTGTAAATGATATTTTCTCTATTCTTCTATCTGTTTTTATATTTTGGATCTTTATTATGTTTTATAAATTTGTACTCAAGCATTGTACATAGAAGATATTTTGCGTAATCGGGGATCAGTCATCTTCTTGAATCATGTTCTTGTGTATCTTTTATTGTTGATATAGTTAACTGTTGATTGTATCAGATGCTGAATACAGTTTCTAAGTTATTCCGTGCTGTGGCAGATGATACTCCCAATTGCTGTGGAGGATGTGAAGCGAGAGGTTAAGATATTGCAAGCCCTAACGGGACACGAAAATGTGGTTCAGTTTTACAATGCATTCGAGGATGACACTTATGTCTACATTGTTATGGAGTATGTTTTTCTTTGGAACTTCTCTAAGCTTCTTCTTGTTTATAATTTAACTCTATTCTTGGTGACATTTTTTTTTTCTTTAACGGAAATAAATAAATCCAAAGCTTAGACAGCATTTAGGTGTTTACTTTTTTTAAACATAGGTTTATGACATAAAAAGATTTCTCTGACTTTCCTTTAAATAGTTTCATTTCTAATGCATTAATTTTGTACTTGTTATTTTATTGTTTTCAAACTTGGCCGCTTATCTTCTCTTTTAATTTATCAGGTTATGCGAGGGTGGTGAACTATTGGATCGTATACTGGCCAAGTAAGAATTAGCACTTTTCCGATGACTAATAGCCCTTATCTGCTTATTCATTCCTTTGTTGGTTATTGTTGGTCTTACTGTGATTCTTACTATGGTTATTGCCAATTTGATGTTGTCCTATAATCTATGACCCCTATGTTTTCATGTATTGTATAACATTTCGGAAAAGTGCTTCTTGTTGCTAATTTTGCTAAAATATATTGTTTACATTTTCTGTGTGCCGTTTATGTGTTATGTTTTTCAGAAAAGACAGTCGTTATACTGAGAAAGATGCAGCAATCATTGTGCGGCAAATGCTCAAAGTTGCAGCTGAGTGTCACTTGCATGGTTTGGTACATCGCGACATGAAACCTGAGGTAGGCTCGGTTTTCCATGAGTTTTATATAGATCAGGCAGCTCTGTGGTGCTGTTCTTTCTTACTGGATTGTATCGCATTTTGTAGAATTTTCTGTTCAAATCAACCAAGGAGGAGTCGCCACTAAAAGCTACAGATTTTGGTCTATCTGATTTCATTAAGCCAGGTTTGTGAAGATAGATTTTCATTCTGATGCTCTGTCTTAATTTCCTGGCCTCTTATTTGGTCATGAAGTTTTAACTTTACGCAGTGAAATAGAAGTCATTGTCTCATTTGCTCGTGTAATTTAAATGCAGGGAGAAAGTTCACTGATATTGTTGGAAGTGCCTACTATGTCGCTCCAGAAGTACTGAAACGCAAGTCTGGTCCTGAGTCAGATGTTTGGAGCATTGGTGTAATCACTTACATTTTGCTCTGCGGCAGACGCCCATTTTGGGATAAGACTGAGGATGGTATATTCAAGGAGGTATTGTAACTAGCCCATTCTCAAATTTGAATGTCTGGTGTGATTATTCTGTAACTGCGAGATGGATACGTGCAAAAATAGGGAGAGCTCCTTAAATTTGTTGTGGAGAGAGCAAATGGGTCATGAGTACTATTGGTCACGGAGAGCAAGAGAGTTACAGAGGGAAAACTGAAACATATTCTAATACTTTTTTGACAAATTATCCTTGTGCTTACAGCAAGAGTTTCAGAGTTTCTATGACTTTGCTAAACCACGTTATTGCATTTCTTTGATACTTGTTAAGTCATTGAATGAGGGTTCTAGTTTTCATTTGATGTAGCACATAAAACAGATAAGAAATGGACAGTTCTAAATTTTTTTAGTGGATCTGATACAATGTTCTTAAACTTTGTCATAGTGCATTTTAATTTTCGTATGTTCCTTTTGAGCTTCGTCTTTTTAATGCATTCATGGTTTCCAGGTTCTAAAAAACAAGCCTGATTTCCGTCGGAAGCCATGGCCAAGCATAAGCAACAGTGCTAAAGATTTTATTCAGAAGCTACTGGTGAAGGATCCCCGTGCAAGATTGACTGCTGCACAAGCCTTGTGTATGTATCTGTTTTTCTTTATTGTTTCTGGATGTAATGTGTACTTTCTACATTTATTTTCTTTATTTTTTCCCTTTTTCTGAACTGTTTTTATTTCTTGAAAGCTGAGAATGGCATGTACTTTTCCTTGAGCATTTGGGTTCAGTTACATCAATTCCAAAATCTGCCTAATTAATATTTATTTGTCAAAGTGAAAGTTAGATAATAGCTTATTCTCATTGAAGATAATCTTGCAATAGTTAAGTTCAACATAGGAATTACTGCTTTTATGAAGTTCAACATAGCAGCTAATACTTGGTAAAGCAAATAGGAATTGCTGCTTTTCTCTTCTGGAGCTTCGTTATTTTGAATGAGTTGGTAGATATAATTCTGGGCTTCACAGTATATGTGCCTAGCTTTTGTTCCCTTGGTTATTTCAAATTTAATTTTATTTCAACGGAAAGAAAAACTCACAATTTATCGATTCACAGAGAGAAGCTTGGAACTTCTGAGGGAGTTTGTTAGCTCTTTACAAACTTTTTTTCCTTTCATTTTGGCATGTGTTATTTGCATAATGTCTAATATTTGCCTTTTTTTTTTCAGCGCATCCATGGGTTAGAGAAGGCGGTGATGCTTCCGATATACCTGTAGATATATCTGTTTTATCCAACATGCGGCAATTTGTCAAGTTCAGCCGATTGAAGCAGTTTGCTCTCAGGGTAGGCAGTTTTAAAAGTTCTTTATCTCCTATTATGTCAATATGCACGTTGGTTGGGATCATTTTTGCCCACAACTTTCCACAGATATGACCACATTTTGGATAAATTAGACAATAAAAAGCTATGAAATTGAGATTGTGCCATGTCTCATTGAGTGTGCATTGAACAAATCAACTCGGATATGTATGTTGTCTGTGACAATTTTCATGTCCCACTGCATATTACAAACAAATCGTTTTGATTACATCAATAATTGTGTTGATTTAATTAGGTGTACATTTTTATATATCTTATAGGCATTGGCCAGCACACTTAATGAGGAAGAACTGGCTGAGCTGCGCGATCAATTTGCTGCAATTGATGTGGATAAAAGCGGCTCGATCAGTCTTGAAGAAATGAAACAAGTAAGCTTTATTGAATCTTTTTCTTAATTAGTTTGCTGATTAGAATGCTATTTCCCAGTTTAAGAAATGAAGTTACAAGGGAACTATATCAGTTCAGTACTTATTTTGGCCTGAGGTGGCATTCCTTAGGAAGGTTCTATCTTAGATATTGCTTACCTTACTATTTTTCCTTGGCGTTAATACAGGCCCTTGAAAAAGATCTTCCTTGGAAAATGAAGGAACCACGAGTACACGAAATTCTTCAAGCGGTGAGTTTCTCTCTCAATGTCGCTTTCTTATATCATTGTCTATGGTTTTATTTTTCCGTGGGTGAATTTTCTATCTTGTCATGTTGCTTGCATACTAATAAATGAATGTTTTTGCCAATAAATAAATAAATCTAGTTTCTTTTCCAAAAGAGGTGGACAGCCTTTTTCATTAATATTTTATTTTAAGCGCGACTGAGACAATATAGTCATTACATGAAATGATATCAATATTTATCTATATTGAGTTGTTGGTGAACTTCAGTTAGGCATCTAATTATTTCCACTGCTTGATAAATTCAAGAACCAATGTTGCTGCTCATTTTTCTTGTTTTAAGTCTAAATAAGGCTACTATTTCCGCAATCGCCAATTCCTCATAAACAGCAAAATTACCTCCTTTTAAACGCAGTTATCAATCACAAATCTAGTCCAAGGGCATATTCACTAAATTAATCAACAAGTATCATTTTCAAAGTTGAATCATTTTATTCTGTAAAAATACGGGCAATTGTGAAGTATAAATTGCTTCGTCATCAGTCTTCGGGCGTTTACTTGATATGGAGTGTGGATTTATGACAAATTTAATTATAATATCATTTAAGTAGTAATAATCAATTATGTAACTCCTAGGTATTCATTAATGTTTAACAACTAAATAAACTAACCAGTCTTTCTTTTTTGTTTTTTACTTGAAGCACAGATAGACAGCAATACAGATGGTTTTGTTGATTTTTCGGAGTTTGTTGCAGCAGCTCTACATGTACATCAAATGGAGGAGCATGACTCAAAGAAGTGGGAGGCACGATCACGAGCTGCTTTTGAGAAATTTGATGTAGATAAAGATGGTTTCATTACATCAGAGGAACTAAGAATGGTATGTACAAGACTCTCATCTTGTTTTTCAAAAAAATTGTGGCCTCCTAAATTGTCGGCAAGTCAAGTTTAAACTAGCATCAGACAACATTTGAAGTAGACAGACTTTTGGATGAAGCATCCATCTATGAAACAAATAAAGATTAGAGGTGCAAGAGTTTTGATCATATTTTCGCTAGTTGAGATAACATGAATGTAACATTTGCCAATGGCGCAAACTTAATATGACAATCTTGCATCTAATAGCATTAGAGACATGAAATTACTATTCTGACTGTACTATTACTCTCGCTTACAGCACACTGGACTGAGAGGCTCCATCGACCCGCTTTTGGAGGAGGCAGATATCGACAGAGATGGGAAGATTAGTTTATCAGAGTTCCGCCGATTGCTAAGGACCGCAAGTATGAGCTCACGCAATGTGCCCAGCCCATCTGGCATGAAAAACTCGCGTATGTTGTAGAATCCTAGAGCTGATCAAAGATTAAATGGTATAGAAACTGGGAGGGGCTGTGGCAGAGAAAGGATTCCGTGATTCATTTACCGAAAGAGATCGCAACAATTCTGCTTGTCTCGTTCGACCGCGTGAAACCTTTGGAGAAATTCCAGCTTATGTCAGATGGCACACATTGATCAGGCTCCTGAATATGTGGCTGCGGGGTAAGTTCTACCTCAACGATGGGTGAGCACTCCTGCCTCGATCGCTTCGCACTGCACTGCGATGTATATCCCCGACATGTTCCCTCTACGTGTTATGAAATCTATGTCCACAAATTATCTAATGAGAGTTTGTGCATTGCAATTGTTTGTATTTTGTGGTGTACTTAGAATTTGTTGAGCTGTTGCCCTTTCCAAACGTTTGTTTGAAAAGAAGAATAGAAAGAGACTTGCAAGTATGAGTGAGCACTTGTCAAAACTAAATTGTTAAGACAACGAAAGAGACTGTTAAAAAGAATTAAAATCACCCGTACTTCATGGTATCGGTACAGGGTTATACACGGGATTTTGATGATCACGATTTTCATAATCGGACAGGGAGGGAGGTTCAAATTCTATTATATCCTCCATTCCTAAATTAACAAATATTTTAAGAGAGTGCAATAACATAGTCTCAATTTTAAATTAGTTGGGATTGTCCTCGATTTAGTGTAATTGATAGTGAGCTAGTGTATTAAGGTAATAGAAATTGATGGTTATCTGCTTGGCCTGCCCAAGTCTATGACTAACTAATGGGTAGAGCTTGGACAAATTTTCTTAAGCCTAAACCTTTCTAAGCCCGAGCTCATCCAAGCCTGATTTAATTTGGATCGGGCTTGGACTTACTTGTAAAAATCAAGCCCAGCTCGTCATTAAATTAATATCTATATTTTTTAAAAAATATTTTGAAGACAAGACTTGAACTCAGGATCCTATACATTAATGATTACCAACATGCTACATTCATCTTTTGGTGTTTTATTTTTTATTTGTATGTTATATATACAAATCTACAAAATATAACACATTATTGTTGTAAATAATGTGGATTGACAACTTTACGCATTCCACCATTATGTGTGAGTGGTTACACATTCCACTATTATGTGTGAGTGGTTACACATTTCACCATTATATATGAGTGGTTACACATTCCACTATTATGTGTGAGTGGTTACACATTTCACCATTATGTAATTGTAACTTATGATCTTTTAAGGGCCTATATAAAGAGGTTCCACCTATGTAATGATACCATATATTGGAATGAAAGTTCTCTCTATTTCTCCCCTATCTCTTCTCTTGTTATCTTTCTAGTTCTTTATCTTTACCTTTCTGGCTTTTCCTTTAATTAGTTTACAACACGTTATCAGCACGATGTTGCTCTTAACAAAGAGGTATAATCAAAGATACACAAAGTTTCTAAGGAGACAAAGCTTGGAAGGAGGTCATTGTCTTGGTAACAAAGATTTGAAGGTAACAAAATATCATTTTTGATTTCATGGTTTCTTATGTATTTGTGTTTGTCAATTTCTTAAGGTAACCATGAATATCTATGGTTGGTTTGGTCCTCAATTTCTTAAAAGTTGAAAACCAACATGAAAACACACCAATCAAACATGTATGTTGTGTGCATAACATTAATATTTATTCGCCGAATATCTCTATAGAGATTTGAAAAGTGAATATTTCACTTTATATTATCCTTTCACCTTATGGAGTTATGAATATAAACACCAAAATTGGTGATGCTCCAAAAAGGCTCAAAACGAGCGGCTGGGTCTCACGCTACAAAATTTATATCAGTCAAATATCATTTATTATTCTCGCAATTTCAATTACCTCTATGTTGAGGCTATGCGAAATATGATCGATGAGACAAATAAAAGCCACGTGGCTCGCCTCGATTTATTATTGCAACAAAATATCGAGCGCGCACGTCAATTCAATAAATATTATGAATTAATTTCTTGTCTGTCTCATAGTAGCTGAGTAAAATAATGAGATATTATTTATATAATATCACTCCCGTCCAACTGGTCAAGCTTCATGAAGCACATGTTGCGTTTATAAAATGACCATGGTCGCAACTATATAATTATGGACGTGGAAAAGTGAAGGGATTCGGTAAAGGTCTTAATAATAATTTCACTCAAAGTGGAATAAAAGTGGTGCACCACATGAAATATGAAGGGCGAAATTATCGACAATGAGCATGCTCAAAATTGTGACAAGCTATGTCACGTATGAAAGACCATTATATTAGGTCACACTGATTATATATTGTCATATATGCCCAAATATTTTGGTGACATTTACCGTGCCAATAAAGGCAAAATTATGAAATTTATGGCTCATTAAAATTGACATATTGAGATGTGTTCAAATCATGAGCTAAATAAAGGCGAAGAATGCATGTCTTGCTTATTTTGCTACATGCACACTATAAAAGAGAATATTTCTCAAATTTGAACTTAGTTGAGACTAATGTTAAGCCAATATCTGGTACAACGATTATAATGTTGTTAGTGTTTTACACCAGAAGAAATTTACTCAGAATAATAGAGAGTTTCTCTATATATTATGATCTAATCTGAGAAACGAATTCCCAGCTTTAGCTTCAGGAATATGTAAGACACATTAAAACGAATGATCTAATGACATTCATAATGTGGAGTGATTTTTTTATTGTCCAGAATTATCAATAATGTGAAAATATTGCAAATTCGCATGAGCATCCTTTTTGGAACCACATTTTTTATCAGCTGGTGATTATCTCAAGGCAAATTAATCGGAGATTTAAACTCTCCATTAATCATATTATAAAATGCCTTGGGCCCCGAATAGGGAATTTATTTATAGCAAGTTTTGCTAATTGTCACTTTGATTTGGAAGATACTTGAAAAATAAAACTTACCCTTGATTTGGAAATCAAGTATTTTCAAGTAAAATAGTTCTCCATCTATTAATTTACTTTACTCAAAAGAGTAAATTTTGGTTGCAAAGATTTGTTGCAATATAAGATGTCTCACCCATGTGGACATGAGGGGGAGAATCAAAAGGAGTTGTTGATTAGTGCATTGCACTCTTTTTCCCTTGTCTAAGGTTTTTTCCCACTGAGTTTTCCTAGCAAGGTTTTTAATGAGGCAATCCTAACAATATTAATACTCCATTATCAAAATTAATAAGTGTATTGTACTCTTTTTCCCTTCGCTATGGTTTTATCCCAATGGGTTTTTCTAGCAAGGTTTTTAATGAGACAATCCTATCAATATCATACTCCATATCAAGATTGATGAGAACAATGTACTCTTTTTCCTTTGTTGGATTTTTCCCACAGGTTTTTCTAGTAAGGGTTTTAACGAGGCATATTCTCTTAGCAAGTTGTCATCCAAGGGGGAGTGTTGTAAATAATGTGGATTGACAACTTTACACATTCCACCATTATGTGTGAGTGGTTACACATTCCACTATTATGTGTGAGTGGTTACACATTTCACCATTATATATATGAGTGGTTACACATTCCACTATTATGTGTGAGTGGTTACACATTTCACCATTATGTAATTGTAACTTATGATCTTTTAAGGGCCTATATAAAGAGGTTCCACCTATGTAATGATACCATATATTGGAATGAAAGTTCTCTCTATTTCTCCCCTATCTCTTCTCTTGTTATCTTTCTAGTTCTTTATCTTTACCTTTCTGGCTTTTCCTTTAATTAGTTTACAACAATTATTTATTTATTTTGGTTGGGAAAGGCCCGAAGGGCCAAATGACATTATCGCCTTATCGATGGCGTCTTGTTCTAGAAGAAGACTTATACTAGATGGAGCGGAGTCGAACAAGTCGAACTCCCAGGCCATCGAAGAGGCCTCTTTCGCGAGAAAATCCGCGCAGAAATTACATTTCCGAAAGATATGTTGGACCCGGACTTCCCCTGCCTCGCTAATACGCTGCCTTATCTCCACCACCAGATGATCTTCCCTCCCTGTACTCACAACGCTCGTGACCAGAGAAACTGCTTCAGCAGAACCAGATTCAACAATGAGTTTTGTGTATCCTGTCTCTAACGATACCAATCCCGTGGAGAATGCCCCATAACTCCGCCGAAATGGGTTGAAAAATACCCACCCTGGCTCTATACTCCAGCAAGAAAGACCCTTCACTATTACGAAATAACCCATCCACTGCGCAGCCTGTGAAGAAGCTACATCTACCGATGCGCCACAATTGAGCTTTATCCATTCATGCCGCGGGAAGGCCCGTGTACAGATATGTATAACTGAACTAGAGAATCATGGCCTATTTTTCGTAATACACTGTTGAATCGGTCGACACGGAGGTATATTATTTTTTTTCGGTGTTTGTATTATTTACTTATTATTCAAATGTAAATTCCGATGTCTCAAATGTGTGAAGTCGTTTGTGTGTGAACGTTGGTGCTGAGAAACGGGTTCAGCTCGGAGAAACATGGTCTACGGGTGTTGGGAGAATGGTTGTCAGGTAATTAGCTGCCTGGGGATAATTAAATTAAAACATTGACAAAATGTAAATTAATTAATAAATAAACGTTGTATACGTGTTCGGTACGTTGGTATGTTCGTGAGCACACGATGTGCGAGGCGTAATGCGAGAATGCCTAGGAAATGGATAGGTTTGAGTAGGAAACCAATTGACTAGTCAAGGTGTCCCCAAGTGAGTTAGATGGAGTGGTTGATTGGTGTGGAGGAGGACCCTAGGATGTACATCGGGATACAGGTGTGGTGATGAGAGGCAAATATAAAAACCAATCTCATCAACTTTTCTCTCTTCATTTCTTTCTTCTCATCAAAATGAAACGGATTGGAAGCTTGGGGTTTTCAATGGATTTTGGTGAATCGAAGGCCGAGAATTGAGCTACAACGCAGATTAAGGTGAGATCTCGTCTACTTGTCCAGTTCTTTACATTTGGACACCAGTTTCGAGGGTTTTCATCGCGATGATTTCGGACACCGATTTGGGATTTTGTTTTTTCTGGATTGTTATTGTTGATTTGATGATATTGGAATGAATTGATGGTGTTGCTATGGTTGTTTTAAGGATTGGGGAATTTTGTGTATTTTGGCGGATTTTTGGGAGTTTTAGACATAATTTTTGTATCGGGGGTTTCAGACGTTTCGATGAGTTTCGAATGATGGTTTGGGTTTGTATTGGACTTCCCTATTAGTTTGGGATAGGCTCGGAATGCGGCGACACGAGCCAGGGTTTTGAAAAACCCCAAATTAGTATTCTGGTTTTGAAAAACCCTAAAGCTCTACAACGTCAGTCATGGTTCCCAAGGCAGAGGCCCTGGGTAACGTCACGCTTTAAGTGACGTTGTGGAGAGTTGGTCTCCACAGCGCTACTCATGGCCTATGGGGCAAAGGGCGCCTCGGACCCACACTTTAAGTGACGCCACCAGGTTCTGACCCCCACGTCACCACTCACGGTGTGACATTGTTCACAAACCAATTTTTGAAAATTTTTTGGAAAACTTCGAGGATCTCTCGGGTATCCAAATGAGTCTGAATACAACCCAATACCCGAAAAATTGACCTCATTACACTAATGAATAAATTATGGAAAATTGAGGGTTAATTAAAGAAAATTGTGATTAAATGAATACCATGGGGTGTATTTCATTTGACGGACACACGGGGATTCACAGGAAGCAAGCCGGGTCTTGTGAGTGCGTGTTTAACTTTGAATACAGATAAGTAAACCAGTGAAGAATTTTACAGTTATTTCTAGAGCTTTAATTTGTTTTATTATTGCTCTGAGCCCTTTTGGCATTATATTCTGTTGGAGTTGTTCGAGGGCAAGTGTGTTAATTGTGGTCCTTGGAAGGGTGGTCATCTGAGGTAACATGCCAGAGTCATGGCCTCGGCATGCACTGCATTAGTTACTAATTTGTGTGGGGAGTGAGTTCTTAGCTGGATTACCAAGAAGTCTCGCTTACTCGCCAGATTTAGAGCTTGTTGGGTGTTGACTACGTCCTAGAATCCGAGTCTTGTAGGGTTTTCCTCGACTCAACGACCGTTTGGTCGGGACCACTTGTGCCTATCTGTTTGTTTTTTGGGACACTCATATTTATTTATAGTCTTTATTATTCATGCATTTCCTGTAATTTTTCTTTCTATTGGCATGAATATAGACTAGTTTATTGTTTCGAAATGTTGTATTTATGTCCTGCTTGGCATTACTTATTTGTGCTCACCATTCTCGTGTTTGACTGAATGCAGATCCACAATCCAACAAGGGGAAGGGTCCACAGCCAGGTGATTTGATTTGAAAATACTGGAGCGGTTCTTCTCTCTTGGCTGATGTAGGTTTTATTCCTTAGTATTATTGTATATTATGGTTTTGAAACATGGGATATGGGTTTATGAGAGAATTTGGAACGTATATTTTGATGGTACTCTCCTCTGACTTGTTTATTGATGATGATATACATATGCGAGGTTTTCACACTCTAGGTTGTCTTAATTGCGTGTCTTGGAATTAGTTCATTTAGTTTGAAGATTTTATCGCTTCCGCTAATCTTTGAATAACTCACTAATTTAATCAACTCAAGTTTTAATTGCTAAATAAATGATAAATTGTAAGGAAGGTTGACTAGGTTTGCATGGCTCAGCGAGATTGGCTCGGGGATCTACATAAGTCTAGGATGGCGGGGTCTAGCTTTAAGTTGTGGAACTGGGGCCATCACACACTTTATCCACACGATTCCTTATCGAGGCAATCATACCCTGCACCCCTGGGACTTCTCCCTTATGCACCAATTGGTTCTTCCAGAATGATAGACTCCATCCTGCAACCCTGAATATTATTATGGTGTAGAGATCCCTATGACATGCATTCCTCTGAATCCATTCCTCCAAGTCCCCAAATAGGAAGCGACACAAGTTGTTACGCTTGATGAGGCCTTCCCAAACATCTCTGACCTTAGTGCAATCATGAAGGGCATGAATGGTGTTTTCATCCTCACTATGACATCTTGGGCAAACAGCTGAAACTACAATCTGCCTCCTCCAACATAAATCACGTATTGGGAGCTTATTAAATCTCGCCAACCATAAAAAATATGTATTCTCTATGGTCTTTCCCACTTCCATAGCTTAGTCCAAGGGGATTTAGTCTCATTGCAATGACCTTGGTGGGCTAACTTGTAGGCTTAATTAACAGAAAAGACGGCCGCTTTGTCATGTAACCAACAAATCTTATCCTAACCTTTGCTACGGTAGGGTAGCGGTGTGGCTTTAATCATCTCACATATATCAGAAGGTAGCGCTCGAGAGATTCATGTAAGATCCCACCCTCCCGAAGGACTAGTAAACTTCTCAGTAGGCATATCTAGGTCATCCTCATCCAGTTAGATCAAAACATACCCAGAAAGTGACCCTGCTCCTTCCAGCCAAACATTTTTCCAGAACTTCACCAATTTGTCGTTGCCAATCCTCCAACTTAGGCCTTCTTTAAACAACTCCCAAAACCTCCTTATACTTTGCTAGATGATAGAGGCCGGCTTCTTGAGATTATATTGAGGATCCCTAACTCCATTCTTGCAGTATTTTGCTCTCAACACCTGTGTAACGACCCGAAAATTTGGTTATTTGTGAATGATGATGTGTAATATCTATTTATACTCGTATTTGAGTGACCGGACTATGAAACCGGTGAACGAGTGGGAAAACTGGATGCGCGGGATTCGACAATTGGGTTACGGGTACACGGGAGACTAAAAACATAATTAAAAGAATTATTTAACAATTTTATAGTTTATTTGTGTGAGATAAAGGTAAAAGTGTGCATGTGACGTGGAAATACGGACCGAGGAGGTGAGATGGATCGGGGAAAATGTTTGGAAAATATGCGGGTGTTGGGTTAAAATTTTTTTGCATAGTGACATAATCAAATAATGGGGAACCCTTGGGTTTAACTTTGAGATGTGTGGGTTGGTAAAAATGGGTAGACACAACTATTATACCCATTTAAACATTCAAACACACACTTACCCCCATCACTCAACTCACCTCACACCCCACCCACTCCCATCACTCAACTCACCTCACCACCCACCCCATCACTCACATCACTCACGTCTCTCTCTCCATACACTCCATGCACCACCCCCTCTCATTTTCTCTCTTCTCACGGTCTGTCTTCTCACTCTTCACTCACTCTCACTCACGACCATCTCTCTCCCTCATCTCACCACCGTCTCAGCCCTTCACCGGTGACCGGAGTAGACGTTGGAGGTCGAGTTTTGACCGGAGGTATGCATCTCCTCTCCACTCTTTCTCTCGGTTTCCATCTCTCTCTCCCTCTTAATTCTTTTCTCTCTCGGGCCACTCACGTCCCTGTTTGGCTGTGCTCACTGCCGGTTACCGGAGGTTCAGGGGTGGCTGAGAAGCCCACCGGAGGTCCTCCTACCTCCTTCCCTCTCTCGTTCTCTCACTCATTCTCACGATCTCTCTCTCTTGTATACTCTCGAGCTCTCTCATTCCTCTCAGTTTCCTCTCTCTCTCTCGACTGTTGCATGACAGTGGTGGCCGGGGTTCACTCCCTCGTCGGAGCTCTCTCTCTCTCTCATTCCCTCTCTCTTTTTCTTAATTTTTCACGATTTTTTTTTATGTTTTGTGTGCATGTGGGCTGCTGGGGTGGATGCCGTGATGAGGACCGGTTGTGGGCGACCTCCGGTGACTCACCGGAGTCCAGACCGTCCCGGAGCAACCCCATCATGGCCCATGCAAAGTCCCTACTAGTGTACACACATTAAGTTGGTTTTATAGGGTTTTTACCCTCTCGCCAGAAAACACCCTCACCGGCAATGCCACCACCGGACCACGATGACGGAGACGCTGTCGGGGACCCCACCAAACTTATATATGGGTCCCACAACTCTAAGAGTGGCCGAAAACAATTTCATTCCGAGTTAAAGTGTCGTTATTTCATGTGTTTTGTGTGGTGGAGCCTAGCTGGAAACCGCCGCTGCCGGTGGTGCTACCGGCCGAACCACCACCAGTGGAGGTTGTCGGGAATCTCATCTAACATTGGTTGAAGTCCCGCAACCCTTGGTTAAGTCCGAAACAATGTTATTAAGGCGTTTTGACGTAATTTCGTGTGTTACCGTTGTCGAGTCGTAATTTGTGTATGTTGACGTAATTTCCAAACTGGTGGAGGGTTTTTCGGCATTACCCATGCCACGATAACCCTTCCCCCAACATCGGACAACACCAGCGAGGTTCCATGTTCTTTTGTACATATTGGTTCGGTTTTCATGAGGAGTTATGGTTAAGTATTGGTTTATATTGAAACATCGTGTGGCGATGAATGGTTGTGATGTCGTGGTCATGTCGTCGGTCCTCGGGACCATAACGTGACCCACATACGACTGATCCGAGCCTATGATTCGCGATGAGGCTTATACATATTGTGTTTTCAAAACCCGAGTGAGAGAGAGTATTCGTTTTTCGATTAAATTGTCGTGTTGTTCGAGTCATTTAAATCATTAGGGATAATGACAAGTTTAAACCTAGGTTTAGTGAATGACTTGACCTATTAATACGAGTTTCCGACCTTGTCAGGTAGCGGAAAACTCGGGGATACGCGTTAGGATTCGCGGGAGCGTTGTACGCGGGTTACGATAGTTCAGGTAAGTACACTTGCCTTAAAAAACATTTGTACGTTAGTAAGCCAGCTAAGAAAATATCATGTGATTCATTTCCATTTCTTTGTGTTTGTTATTATCAAATTATTGGCATTCCATTCCCTATTCCTTGTATGTGTGTTCTTGGCATAAGTGTGTGTCTCGAAGGTACATGCGCCCTGCACTAGAAGGGATAAAACGCGGGCACTCGAGCGCACGAGTGTTTGACCACCCCTAGTGATTGTGTGATACCATGTCTTGGATTGTTGTGGATATTCTTTGTGGATTTCGATGTTGCGACATATTTGTTGTGGAATTGTTGTGGAATTTAAACCACTTATTGCCTCTCTTGCCTCGTAGAACACGCATGTTTCGATTGTTGTCATTTGCAGTCTATCTATTATGCATCTTGTTTATTTAAATCTCTGTCTTTCAAATACCGCATGATATTTGGACTGCTTTATTTGAAAATTCATGAATTCTTGTTATATTCTTCTCGGCTTTACTTTCGATTTCTCTCGGTTGCTCACCGTCAAGTTTGTGACGGTGGGTGCGAATAGGACGGAGAGCGATAGGGGCAAGGGACCTTGCCTAGGAGACTTTTTTGAAAGAAATTTGGACTTGAGGTACCGAGATGTAGGCTCATGTTTATTTCTTTTTGTATGACGTTTATATATATATGATCGTTTTGGGACTGGAAAATATGTTTTGAGGTGGATTCCATCAATCCATTTTGTTGACTTGGATATGACTATATCGAGGTTTTCCACATTTATATAGATTCCTAATTTCCCTTTGATTGAGTTATTTCCCAATATTTGATTAGAATATGATTTTGCTTCCGCTGTGTTATAATTGCAATAACTCTTTCATAAGTCTTGAAATTTTGATAATTTGAGGCTGACTAGGCTCGTCAGGTTCACTGAGAAACTGACTCGGGACTTGCACAGGTCTAGGCTGGGCGTACCCAAATGCATTGGGAATTTGGGGCCGTCACAACCTGCACCCATAAACAATCTTCCTTGGTCAAGAATTCCCAACACAACTTAAGTATAAAGGTCGTGTTATTTGCTTGTCTTCCTTAGTCCCAAACCTCCAAGAGCTTTCGCCGAGCACATGTTGTCCCAACTCCCCAGGTGTAACTTCCTTTTATCAAGTTGAGATCCCTAGATAAAATCTCTAGTAATCTTATTGACCTCATTACAAATGTGGATAGGTAATTTGGTCGTTTGCATATGAAATGTGGGAATAGATTGAAGGCAAGCTTTAGCGAGAATAACCCTCCCTATTAAGGACAACTGACTAGCCTTCCACCCCGAAAGTTTGGATCGTAGCTTATCCACTGTGCCCTTATATGTGTCCTTGGAAACTCTACCATGAAGCAGGGGGGATCAGACGTACCTCCCAAGGTTCTGTGTGATGCCATAATCCAAACCCCTGCTGAGTTGTAAGCTCACCGCCATATTCTTCGAGAAGAAACATTTGATTTTTGATTTGTTAACTCTCTGCCCGAGCACAAGCTGAACTCATCAAGAATCCCCTTAATCACTGTGACGGCCCCAATTTCCCCGTGCAATTGGGTACGCCCGGCCTAGACCCGTTCAAGCCCCGAATTATTACTCGGCAACCTGACGAGCCTAGTCAGCCTCATATTTACTCAATTTAGCAGTTTATGAAAGAGTTATTGCAATAATACACAAGCGGAAGACTAAACGAGTAAGTAACAAGGGAAATAACTCAATCAAAGGGAAATTAGGAATTCTATAATGTGGAAAATGAAGGAAAACCCCGTAAAAGTTCATGTAGTGTTGGCGCAACTTTATTGGCAGCGCAAAGCCCCGTACTGAAGTGGACATCACGGGTCGGGCGGTTACAAAGGATACATGCCAACAATGATACCAATTGAAGGACTAATCTGGCGCAACTTTATAATTCGATGAATCAACATACATGATACTAATCTCCATAATAATGCCAAGTTCTATAAACCAAAAACATACATATATAAAGCAACATACAAATAACAAAACATATAACCTACTCTAGGGTTCCTCAAGTCCAAACCGCTAATCCTCACAAAAAGTCGCCTAAGCAAGGCTCTTTGCCTCTCCGCACTCCGCTATATCTGCACCCACCGTCACAAACTAGACGGTGAGCAACTGAGAGAAATCGAAAGTAATGCCAGAAGAATATAACAGTAATTCATGAATTATCAAACATGGCAGTCTAAATATCATGCAGGAATTGAAAGACATGAAGTTGAATAAACAAGGTGCATGATAGGCAGACTGGAAACAATAACAATCGAAACATGCGTGTTCTACGAGTCAAGAGAGGCCATAAGTGGTCTAAAATCCACAACAATACCACAACAATATCCACAACAATCCAGTACATGGTATCACACAATCACTAGGGGTGGTCAAACACTCGTGCGCACGAGTGCCCGCGTTTTATCCCTTCTAGTGCAGGCGCATGTACCTTCGAGACACACACTTATGCCAAGAACACACATACAAGGAATATGGAATGGAATGCCAACAAATAGGTAATAGCAAACACAATGGAATGAAGATGAATCACATGATATTTTCTTAACTGGCTTACTAACGTACACAAGTTTTTGAGACAAGTGTACTTACCTGAACTAATCGCAACCCGTGTAGCAACACTCTCGTGTCCCTAACGCGTATCCCCGAGTTTCCTGTTACCTGACAAGGTTGGAAACTCTAATTAATGGGTCGAATCATTAACTAAACCCTAGGTTGGTACCCTAGCATTTTCTCAGTGTTTTAATGACTCGAACACTTCGTTAACTCAATCGGTAAATCAAACCAAAAATACAACGAAACACAATGACTCTTTTGGGTATTATAACCACACTTATATAAGCCTAATTATAGGTCTTAAGTTCGGCTCAGTCGTATGTGAAATCACACCATAGTCTCGAGGACCGGCGGTGTGTCCACGACGTCACTACCGTTCAACCAACTTGATACACAACTTCGACGTCGTCCATCAATTACGACTAAATACTAAACTTAACATGACCATACACCGGCGAGTAGGGAACTCAGGGTGTGGTCCAACATCCGTAGAGTGTCAACACAGCATGGAAAGGCCGTGTGCACGCCCTACGTCGCGTTGACAACTACTCGACGCAATATAGACAACTCACGCATATTTCCGCCATTACGACTCATCATCATTGATATGGACGCTCCGGGGCTATGAGACTCCATGACTGACATGGTAAGGTCTCCTACAGTTCCCCATATCATCGCGTCGATGACAGTATCGCCACGACGGGTGGTTTTCGGCGAGAAGGTTACAATACGTACGAAATCACATAAAAGCATAACATAACAATAACAAGACCGAGACTCCACTTAACCATGTTCATGATGACTCGCTGGTGTTGTCCGACATCGGGAGGGAACCACTACGGCATAGGGAAGCTGGGGATACCCTCGCCAAATCATAAAACCACCATTCACGACCTTAACCAAAAACAAAACCCTACGGCAAAATCAACATGAAATCATATCCAAACAACTCATCACCATGGGTCCGGACACTTCAGAGGTTACGAGACACCAGCACAAGGTTAGCATGGTCCCCGACAACCCCCACGAGCGGTGGTCCGCCAACAAGCAGTCTTTGCTATATGTGGCTATTTCCGGCGAGAAGTACAAAACAGCGAGCATTTGAAAATTTAATAAAACAACAAACATACACCATATCCAGCCCTTTTCTTTGCTGCGAGGGGAGGGGTGGTTCGGGACTGTTGGGACTCCGATGAACCACCGGAAGTCGTCCCCGATCACGGCAGCTCCCCTACAACTGGACTACACTTACAAAATGCACATACACATCACAATGTTAAACAACATGGATATACACAACTGTTTTCGCAAATCATTGACTCCCTGGGACGTGGGAACACTGGTGGACAACCAAGGGACCATCCCCGACCTTCGACACTCACCGGAGTAGCGACGACCACCTCGACCGCGAGGGACGGTCACACAAGTGATGAGCGGACTCGATGAAGAAGGAAAAACACACACAGTTCACTCAACTCGACAGATCAGGACTGCCATTGCATCTCCTCCACATATTGGACCCTTTTGGGACTTATGGAGACTCCGGTGACCAAGCAGGGTCGTCTCCGACCACCACAGACCTATCATGTTGAAAAACCGCGATAAGGCAGAGCAAAGAGAGAGAGAAAACAGAGAAAACAGAGAGGCCGTGAGAGAGGGAGAGAGAGAGAGAGAATCACGGACCTCCGACGTGACGAGTCCGGTGAGGGTCCGCCGTCCGATCTTGGAGAGGCTGGTGGTGACGATCGAGAGAGAGGGAGAGAAAGCGCCAAGACGAAACGAGAACGTGAGGCCGAGAGGGAGGGACCGAGAGAGAGAAGGAGAGATCACTAACCTCCGGTGAGGGTTCCGGCGAGAGGTGTGGGCTGTCGACGACGAGGGAGAGGGGCGGTGGTGGTGGGAGTGAAGGTGAGGTTCGGGTGGGTATGTGTGGAGGAGATGAGTGAATAGTGGATTAGGTATTTGTTGTTTATATATATGTGTAAACCATGTGAAATTACCCTTTTACCCTTACTTTTGTTACTTGCATATTTTGAAACACTTACCCTTATGTGTCTTTTACCTCATCATCTTAACTCAACACAAATACACATCCCCATGCTCATCCAATGGTTCTCCTCACCACATTGTATCACTTTAACAATTCAAATTCCATAGTCCGTGTGTTACAAAATTATCCAACTCCCGCATCAGTTTTACATTTCCTCGGTCCATTTTCTCCGTAAATTGTTTCGCCGCGCCCGTTTTCTCGCCACATCTCAACACTAATTAATTACATTTATTAGAAAATTCATTTATTTGTATGTTTTACTTGTTTTTATCCCCCGTTTAACTAGTCGAAACCTCACTCAATTTAAAATATAGCCCGAACGGCTCGAGACCCGTAAAAATACTAATATACTAATACATGCATTATCATCCACAAATAACCAAATTTCTGGGTCGTTACAATCACCTCCACCTGATGTATAGAAGCCTTCGCAAATAGGAACATGTCGTCAACAAAGAAAAAATGAGAAAGTGTAGGACAGCCGCTACTAAGTCTCACACCCTTCCTTTCCCCATTCCCTACTGCTTCCTTAATGCCACGAGCTAGTCATTCCATACACAACACAAAGATATATGGTGAGAGCAAGTCCCCTAGTTTAATGCCTCTGGACATTTTGAAAAACATAAGTGAGTCCCCTATTCCAAAGAACTCTCATACGCGGAGTGATAATTTCATAATAGAATAAGTTTATTGTATCTCTGATCTATTACATATCTCTATATATAGAGATGCAATTATATACAAAAGGAAACATCTAAATAAGGTAGCACATAATCAAGGGAGTGATTTGTGCACAACATAATTACGGGAGTGATTTATGCTTATTTCCTAATTGTACAATATTCATTAACACTCCCCCTCAAACTCAAAGTGGGAACAACAGAACCACTTTGAGTTTGTAAACTAAAATAAAACTAAACCCGAGTAGAATTCGGATTGACTTCGATCTGGAATTCTGAATAACGGAGTCGACGGACAGTGCACGGAAACGAGACAACAAAATAACTGAACAACGGAGTCGACAGAACGACTAATGGAGCATAGTCGGCGAAACGACTATCGAAACGGAGTCGATGGAACGACTAACAAAGCATAGTCGACGAAACGACTATTGGAGCGGAGTCAATGGAACGACTAACGGAGTTGAGTCGGCGAAACGACTAACGGAGTTGAGTCGGCGAAACGACTAACAAAGCTGAGTCGAGTTGGAAGGCATCAAATTTGTGCGAACATGGTAGGCAGATTGGCTGACTGAGCGACGCGGAAGATGCAAACGGATTGGTATAACCGACAGACGTGTGTGAAGATGCATAAGAGAAACAAGATGAAATCAAAACAAGAGCATAATCGAATATAAGAACAAGCACTAAGATGTATCAAGGATTAGTCGTCGACTCAAAGATCGATCGACCTTGAATTAGAAACCAAACTCTTATACCATGATATGGTCGTCAACTCAAAATTTGACCGACCTAAGACTATAAACCAAGCTCTGATACCATGATAATTTCATAATAGAATAATGTTATTATATCTCTGATCTATTACATGTCTCTATATATAAAGATGCAATTACATACAAAAGGAAACATCTAAATAAGGTAGCACATAATCAAGGGAGTGATTTGTGCACAACATAATTACGGGAGTGATTTATGCATATTTCCTAATTGCATAATATTCCTTAACACGGAGTGGTAATACAGACCATGATTGTAACAACCCTCAAATTTAATTGGTGACGCGTGTCGTGTTTCAGGACCGTGACCCACCCGTCGTGACTTGTCATATAACTTAAGCTACAAGAGTCGACACTGAGGTATATTTTATTTTTCTGTGATGTTTGTATTATTATTTATACCTGAATGTGAACACTGTATGTCCTAGTGCGTGATTTTGTTTTATTAATCGCCACATATTTCTGTGTGAGGTTCGCCTATGGAAAATAGGAATTTTAGAGTATAATACCGGTAAATAAACACCAAAAAATGGTAATTAGGAAATTATCAAAAAATAATAAATAATTAAATAAAAAGCGGGAGTAAGGTTATGTCCAGGAACGCACACGGTGCAAGTCGTGAGGTGAAACGGGTTCGAGAACGCGAGTTGAGAATGAGAATTGGTTAAGTTGTGAGGGCAAGTGTAACGACCCGTCCCCGACCTAGAGTCAGGTCGCCCGGCCCAGACTGCCATTTAGACCCGATACCTGAACCAAGCTCAAATAACGGTCTGGCACGCCTAAACAAATAAACCTGCGGAATACACATTGGCTAAACAAAGGATAATAATTGCGGAAAGAATATAAAAAAAAATATCCTAAGCCAATAGATTTAAGTTCGTAGAACATTTATAAAAATTATACATCTGTTCATGCTCCTTTAAACTAAACAAGTTTATTATAAGCTCCGAAATGGATCTACTAAAGATAACTAGGATTCAAGCTACCCAAAGATCTATTTTAATTTTAACCCCAAGTTGATAGTTTCAAAATCAAATATACGTGATATATATATACAAAGGCTCACATCAAGAGGAGACTTCAAGCTCATCTCTCCCTTGCCTCAACCTAGCGTTGTCGTGGATACCTGAGATGTAAGTGGGGTGAGCTAAAAGAACCAACGGAGCTCAATAATACGGAAAACCCGCTCAACCATCAAATATGCAAGTAATACCTAATAAGCATGGAAAGTCTAGCATGTATTTGAAAACAAACAAGGATTCATTAAATAGTAGCATGGTAGCAGGATTTCATAAAAAATAGACTTATAATGAACCATCAAGTACTATCATATACATAAGATTCGTAAGTCGCAAATTGTAACAACAATAATCATGAATAACATTATATTCACAAATCATTTCATAATTTCAAACTTTCATACAAATGAGGTGGTTTCGCGAGATTATGTACTATAAAATATAATAATACGATAAGTCGATGTTCCATTCAATGCATACTAGATATTGGCAAGAATCCGGTGACCGATTCTCCTACTCTCAAAGTGATGGAAACTAACACAGCCTTATGTGCCCTCTCTCGTGACACCGCCCCACCCTAGGTCGGGCGTTACTTAGACCCGATATGTGCCGGAATAATCATTCTAAACAATATATATATAATGAAAGACTCGCTCAAACATTAAATATGCAAGTACTACCTAGTACTCATGCAAATTCTACATGACATTCAATCCATACGCATAACACAACATGTAATAGCTGAATACATGTAAATCAAAACAAACTTATAAGCATAATCATTTAGTACATAATTCGATCCAATTAAAATTATGGTTTATGCTCATCGTAGTTATGAAAGATGGAATTATATTCTAAGAAGAAATATCTAAATATTATTTCCACATCTAATTTAGATATTCAATAATTTTATATATCAATATTTCAATTCATATTCCAATCACCATACTATACATAAAAGCCTAACAGTTTCACAATACATTTGATAAACCTTCATACATGTCAAGCATAATAATATTCATCACATTTCATTTATAAATTAAAACATGACATATAAATAAAATCACACGAAAGATTTAAATAAAATGCGATAGATATAAATATTAATATAAGCCGTTGTTCCATTCAATGCGAACTAGATATTGGTAAGGATCCGGTGACCGAATCATCTATTTTCGTATTGGTACAATAATCAGTGGAATCGTAATGGCCGTTACGCCTCTAGATAATCGCACCAAAACGAAGATAAATTCATCCAAGCCGTCACCGCTACACGTCTCAAAGAAACATCAAGTAGCAAAGGATGGAACTCCAAACCCTTACACTCAATTATTTCACCTTATGCATTCAATTAGTCAAGCAAACCCTCGGTGGTTAACTACCACACACTCGGGGTGTCTTTGGCCCTCGGTGGTTAACTACCACACACTCGGGGGCACCGAATAACATAACGAGGCAAGACAATGTATTCACAATTCCATAGGTAATAGAGATCCAAACCAATATCACGACGCAACCCATTCCCAAGTCTTTAAATTCAAAACATGCATTCCTAATTATCTAATAATCAAGCCATATTTAATGCATGAGCGAAGCTCCCCACTTACACCTGTACTCGCACGCCTAAGACCACTCCTTGCGCACCCGAGGGCTCGATGTAAACTGTTGCGTGTCACTAAGACAATTCATACAACAACATATCAATGCATATTCTATTACAAAGTCATTAATTCTTTGACTCATTTACTTTTAGGGACCCATTAGTGTGGGTCCCGCGGATTCGTGTCGTTTGGAACCCTTGTCGGGGTCCCGATGTCGCATTGTCGAAGGTGGAACTGTCGTCGAGTCCCTCGGAGTGCGCGTGTGTGCCCCCGATGAAGCCGTAGAGGGGCTGGGACATTCCAGCCCCTTAAATCATGCGCAGGGCCAACCGGTCCCTGGTTGAGTCCGGGGGCCGGTTTGGCCCCTGGTCAATCGGTCAGGGTCGGTTGACCCTGGTCAACCGGTCCAGGGTCAATCGACCCTTGACCGATCAAGGCAGTAGGGGGGAAGTTCATCTTCCCCATCGACGCCGTGGAGGGAGCACAAGCTCCCCTCCTCGACCCCGACCACCACCACCCCTCCGTCGCTTCCACGCGACGGGTATAGATTATTTTCA
Source organism: Stephania japonica (assembly GCA_039657345.1). Lineage (NCBI taxonomy): Eukaryota > Viridiplantae > Streptophyta > Magnoliopsida > Ranunculales > Menispermaceae > Stephania > Stephania japonica. Next base: position 4,951,813 of record CM077559.1, on the reverse strand, counting down.
CTTAGTCCAAATCTAAATCTTGTTAATATTAATTTTTTTGTAACAATTTCCACAATACTTTAATATAAAATTAATAAAATACCTTTAAAATGGGTCGGAGAATATTTGGGGATCATTTGTCCCATCAAAGCCAGTAGGATCGTCAGCCATCACCGATGCACATCCCTATGTCTCAAGAGTACAAGAGAAGGTAACTCCAACTCATGTCCCTACGTGACATACTTATGAATTCAATTAGTCAAGTAAAGCCCTCGGTGGTAAACTCCACACATCCTGGGGTGTTAACGACCTCGGTGGTACCACAACATTCTGAGGTATTCTTATAGATTTACTTGCTAATAAGACCCTCGGTGGAACTCCATACATTCTGGGGCCATGAATAACAGTGCATTCACATTCCATAGATACGTAGGTTCGAGCCAATACCACGACGCAACCCATAAATCCCAAGTCTTTAATTCAAATTATGAATCCTAAGCATAACTAATAATCATGCCATATTTGATAATTAAGCAAGCTCCCCACTTACCTGCACTCGCCGCAAATCCTAATCTCGATCCTCTCGCGTTTGGGCTCGATGTGAACCGTCTCGCGAATCTAGACAATTTGAAAGAATAATTACTTTATGTATCTACAACTATACAAGTTTAACATTAATTGTCTAGACCTTAGAGATTCACCCTATTTTATAGCTGACTTTGCTAAAGGTCATTCACGACTTTAAAATCGACACTTAAAATTAGAATCGATGATTCGAGTAAAATAGGAATGCGGTGATGTAAAACAAGGAAAATCCGCTAAGACTTGGTTTTTCCAACATAAATCGAAGACGTTCGATTAATTATAATTAAAAAGATCCAAATCACCATACAAGACTCAATTTAGACTTTAAATTCCCAAATGACAATATTCAGTCAAAGTCCACAAATTTATCGAATAAGTTTATTTCTCAAAGAAAAAGATTCAAAGTCTTTTTTTAAATCTCAACTCAACCTTAAATGCCAAATCCATATCAATAAACTTCAACCGCGTTCAATTTGCTAAAATCATAGGGAAATCCTTTCATGTACCGTCAAACCATGGTAAACAAGATTGATTCATCCATAATACTCGTTATCATAAAGCTTAAAAATTTGTATAACCCATTTCCAGACTAGATCTAAGAAAAACTGAATAAACTTTGCAAATCATCAACTCTCATTGCCAATATCAACACCAAGATAATAAATCTAGGGAGTATTAGAGTCTCACCATGCCTTCAATGGAGTCTTTGACTCAAAATCCTTTCCAAAATCTCATTCTAACATAGATCAAATCTTTCATTTCTTATTTTCTTTTCTATTTTCCTCGCGTTCTTGCTGATGTCGACGCCATCGACTCTTTGGTCTCCAAATCTTCAATAAATAATAAAGAAATCAAGGAGAGAAGTGAGGTTGTACATCTCTTGATCTTGAACTCTCCTCTTGTTCTCCTCCTCTCCATGTAGGTGTTTTATAAAATTGGGGCTAAGGTTTTCTTTGATTTTCTTAAATAGCATTAGGGTTAGAGATTAGGGTTGTGACTATTTACAATTTGTCTAAAATGCCCTTTTGGGTCATAATCTCAATTGGGCGTTATTATTTAAAATAAAACTTTACTTACTCCCTAACTCATATTTAATTTGATAAGTTTAGAATTGTATTTCCACATCAAACACCCAACATATTTTTTATCATGAAATTACCAAAATACCCATAAGTTGGGTCGTGGAGAATTTAGGTCGTTACAGCAAGTCACCTAGTGAAGTCACATAAGAGAGTTGGAGTTGTTGGATGGATTGAGTGAGAGATACAAGATGTGCCTCGAGATTTGTGCGTGTGAGTTGATGAAGTGGAGGTATAAGGGGCCATCAACTTTTCTCTCTCCTCTCTCCTTTTTTTCTTTTCTCTTGAACGAGAGAACGTGATGAACGGGGGTTTCGAATTTCTCGAGCTCGGTACGACGTCGGGGATCAATCAATTGCATGAAAATAAGGTAAGATCCCCAATCCTCTTGTTGTTTGCGATTTGACGCCAATTTTATGGGTTTTTGTCACAATGATTTTGAACGAGATTTTTCGAAAAATGTTGGAAATAAGTTTGAATGATGGTTTTATGATCCAATGGACGATGTATTGGTGATTTGTGAATTGGTTTAGTGATTTGAGAAGTTGTAGTATTTTTGAGATTTTTTGGAATTTTTTAACGATTTTTGAAATCGAGGGTTTTATCAAGGTTTTGACGCGAACCGAAGGTGGTTTAGTGTTGTAACAAATGTCTCTAAGAGTTTGGGATAGGTCCGAAAGACGGCGACGTGAGCCGGGGTGCGAAAACCCCCGATTGTTGCATTCTGAGCGCGACGCCGCGAGGGACGCTATGGGCATTTATGCCACGACGCCACCCACGACGTCAGGGGTAGTGAGTCCCAAACCCACGCCATGAGGGGGTGCCGCCAGGGTTGGACCCCACGACGCCACCATGGCGTGACACTGTTCACAGGAGAAAAATTTATAAAATTTTAAAAAATTTTGGGGATATCTCGGGTATTCAAATGAGTCTAAATACAACCCAATACCCCATAAATCAACTCAATTATACTAATAAAATATTTGTGTAAAATTGGGTAAATTAGAAAGTTTTTAATAGAATTTGCAAATTTGGGTTAAATGATTGTCAGGTTTTGAGAATTCGAGTGGAACAACTTAGAGAGTTACACGATGATCAAAGTTTTACGATATTTGAGGTACGTTTTTCGTACGATTGTAAACCAATAAGAAAATGCACATTAATTCATTTTTTATTATTGATACCTCTATTTGAATTGAGCTATTGATGGAATTCCATTTTATATTTTCTTGGTTGAGCGTCTTGGCGTAAGTGTGTCGTGAAGGAACTCTTGGGTCCATATTAGCTGGGCAAATGTGAGCACTGCCTACAGGGGTGCTGTCTAACCCCTAATAGTGGATTGTTGTGGATGTGGATGTGGACTGTTGTGATTATGGATTGTGGTACTGTTGTACTATGTGGAAATTGACCACTTATGAGCCTCTATCAACTTTTTCGACACTCAAACTTTGTTGCTATGCTTGTTAGTCTGTTTATCATGCAATTTGTTATATTTCTTGTCTTTCAATACCACATGATATTTGAACTATTTATTTATTAACTCTTGAATTACTGTTTAGTTTATTCTAGTATTACTTTTATATTTTTCGCGCACTCACCGTCTAGTTTGTGACGGTGGTGCAGATAAAGCAGAGACGAACAAGGGAAAAGAGTTGATGCTAGGTAATATCCTTTGAGGATTCTTGAAGCGTTTCTTTCCTTTATTCACTGTAGGTCTTACTTTTTTTGATTGTGAGTATCGTACATTATGTTTTGTATAACATTGGGACATGTATTGGGGATTGAGAGACTAGGGATATCATGTATGATCACATTGTTTAGCTTTGATCACCAGACATGCATATATTTATCCATTTCTCAGGGTTTCCACGTGATAAGTTATCTATTTTCCTGATTTCCCATTTACAAGTTACAGTTGATTATAGTGATTTCCATTGCGAATTTCCTGATAACTTTATAATCTTATAACTCACACATTTAAATCTTAAAATAATGTCGTATTTGAGGATTTGAGGCTGACTAAGATGCGAAGACTTCGTGAGTAAGGACTTGGGAACCACGTAGGTCTAGGCCGGGCGGAAACTAGTTTTTATGGGGAACTGGGGCCATCACAAAAATACAATTACGGAGGTTTATAGGAAGATTTATAGCCTTAAGAGTATCTGTGACGAAATCCCATCTCAACCTGTCATACGCCTTTTTCTGGGTCAATCTTTATAGCCATCCAACCCTTCTTCTCTGTTTTGCAGCGCATCAAGTGAATAACTTCTTGCACTGATATAGTATTATCACCAATTTCTTCCCTGAAATAAAGTTAGACTGTGTGTTACTTACCAACCCATCGAGATGTGGTTTCAATACTACATTTTATTTTAATTTTATGGAAGGAAATTTAAAAAAAATATAATTATTTTTATTAATAAGAAAATATACGTGAATTTGATAGGCCGAGTTTGGATTTTATATTTTTTGCATGGACCGGGCTCGGGTCTAGACGTTGTTGAGGGCTCTTAGTGATACAGGAGATGCGTGCGCGCACATCCGAATGCAGCCAAACCCTCAAAAATGAAATAAAAAAAAAAAAAAAAAATCTGAAACGGGAACCCTAGAACACAAAATCAAGGAAGTCGAAGAACCGAACTCCATCTCGCCCTCCTCTTCAACAGATCTCCAACGCTCTCAATCCTATTCCAGGTTTGGTTTATTTCCCATTCAATTCATGATGTTATGCCCTAATTTCATTGTTTGGGAACACCTGGGTTTACTGATTTTCATTTCAACAGTCATGAAGGTTAGGTCATCAGTGAAAAAGATGTGTGAATTCTGTAGGACGGTTAAACGGCGTGGACGAGTGTACGTTCTGTGCACATCCAACCCTAAGCACAAGCAACGCCAGGGCATTTCGACGTTATCAAGTGAAGGCCCTCTTATTCCTCTGTAAGTCTTGTTTTTCATTGTAATTACTTCGTTGTCGTATATTGAGTTATCGACAAGCCTACGTATAACCGCTGTTTCGCCATTTGCCATTTGTGTGGATGCTTAAAGAAGCTTATTAGCAAATTAAGTAGTGTAATATCAAGTAAGTGTTTGATAATGGAGCTATATCCTAAGTATATCCCGTAGAGTGCCACCGCTGCGGAATAATTAGGTGAATTTAGGCTCTACCTACCAAAAGCTATGTTTGTTCTGTTCATTGCGACTAGTTATGTGCTTGTGCTGCAAGGTAAGTGTTGTCCCCTTCAAGTCCCTTTTTTTGATATGGTCTCAAATGTTTAATGTTATGCAGCGCCTTTTATAGTAATTTGTATTTTTTTGAGCCAAACTTTTAATGATACAATTCAAAGTGTTGATTATGCATTGTAGAAGAAAATTTTGTTGAATGCTGATGTTGCAACCAACATGTGCGTTTTGAGTTTAGCTTGCTTATTGCTTGACATAATGGTCGGACTCACAAAATTTAATGTCTTGTGTTATTTTTTTTTTTTGTTTCTTGTTAGATGTTAGTGGGTGGCAAAATTGTGCTCGCGTTCCAAGTTCACCACCTTTTGTTAATTCTTTTGTGGTCAGTTTTTATGGCAGGTCCTCCAATGTTGCCTCGACGTCTGAGACAGAGAAGTCATCTCATATGAGCTTGCGCGTAGATCTTGCTTCCTTTTTCTCTAAAAGGCAAGAGCCATCGCTAACTTATGGTGGGAGGGTTGGTCTAGCTTCTCTTCTGGTCTCACGGGGGTAGGCGATGAGAGATGATTTGGAGAAGCACAAGTTGAATAACCATATGAATCGAATGATTTTTAAGGTTGCATAGCGTATTGGGCTGCTGTGGCTGCAACAGAATTCTAAAATTTATACTCATGAACAATTTATCTTGTTGGCTTTTCTAGCTTCTGCGTTTTTATCACTGAGAGAATGTTAGTGAGGTTGTTAAGGTTGTTAAGAAAATTGCTTTATGATCTTGGTTTTGGTTTTTCTCCTTTATTGCGTTGAAAATAGGCTTAGTCCACTGTACAAGAGGTTGTCTTTTTAAATAAGTAATCATTGTTTCATGCTGGAAGTTTTTGTTTGTCTTCCACATGGAAAGTCTTTGCTTGCCATCGTTATGGTTCTAATAACATGTCTGCATGCTTTGTGCCAAATGTTTGTCAAGAGAACAAGAGCTAATATGGAAACAAACCACAACATGTGCCACTGCATTTTTTTTTTTTTTTAATTATTGTTATTATGTATGCAATAGAGCATTTTAAAATTTAACTCATTGACTGGCAGAGACCAAATTTTTTTAGGTACTCTGTTGGTAAGTCCTTATTCTGAGTTAAAATTTCAAGTCCTCAAACCCGAGTTAAAATTTAATCAAAACTAAGAAAAGAAGCTACATGCTATAACGGGCAAAAGCACACGGAAAAATAATAACCACTTATATTTTACATTGAATTGATTACAGGGTTGCCTATAATTAAAGATATCACAGCAGTGTGTGTATGTGTGCGAGAGAGAGAGAGGCTCTAATTATCTGTAGGAACAAAGGTTGAGAAAGGTAGTGCTAGGAAGGCCATCAGCCAACTTAATTGTCATCACCATTCACCAGCTGGTAGGCAAGACGCTAACAGTCGAATAATACCCATTTGTTATGAAGATAATGAATGACGATAGCCTGAACACCTTAGTTGTCAACCTTTGGTCTGTCCCCCACACTACTAGAGGAGCTATCTTGCACTTCTCGAGATGAAGAACACCTACTTGAACAGCTCCCATCTGTTAGACTACTCCTCTTCTTCTGAAACTGCCTGTTTTTCTTTTCCCCGGTCGACAACTCCTGTGAAACCATGGAAGAATTATTATTTACTCACAGTGAACTCCAACTCTCAGGACTTTGTTACTTTACTTCCAAGACAATCCACGCATAACTCACCTCATCTGCTGTAGACCCAGGTGTCTTGAGTTCCAAATCTGTTACTACATCGTTAGAATCATCTTTTCTTTCACCATTGCTGCTCTTCTGCGGATCAGTTGATTTGCTTTTCGTATTCATATCTTTGCCAGGGGAATGAGACCTACTACTTGGCTGCAGCTGTGGGGATAGATACTGGGAAGATGGCAGCTCCATCTGAGTGGCGGGGACTGAATAAGGGACAAAAGTTGAGCAGGGATTTGGAATGGCCCCAGGATTCTGATTCCGAAAGAAAGGGTATGGCTGCAGTGAAGGGTGCATGGCAATAGGACCAGCAGGAACAGGTACCTGCACCGGAAATGGATAGGAAGGTGGAGCCATAACAACTGCAGGATCTATAGACCAAGGGAACATAACCCTGAGTCTCTGCTGATACTGAATGTTAAGATTGTCGGTCTCAGATTTCAGAGATGCCTTCTCTTCCCTAAGTTCATTCTTCTCTTGAGATAGCTGTTAAAGATCAACAAGAAGAAGAAGAATTATATAGATAATCAAATGGGATTCGAGAACTGACAAATCATTCATGAAAGAAGAAGCTAACCTCACGAGATTCTTCTGATAATGACGAATATTCTGCTTTCAGTCGGTTGACTTGAGCAGTCAAATCCTTCAGCACTTGTATTGTGTCAGACAAGATGGTTGCTTTATCATTTTTTGGTCTGTCGGGGTCTGCAATTTGAACATTCTAATCAAGCTGCCTTTTATTCGAAATGAAGAGAATGATTGATATACACAGTCGAAAATTTTTCAACTAAATAAAAGTTGTGACAAGCAAACAAAAGAACAAAATTTCATCTAACCAGCCACAGAGTCTAAATATAGCCAAGTATACAGTACAAGCATAGGGAGAAACAACTTCCAAAAGGGCCAAACCTTGAAACTAGATGAAGCATCATTTTCAACTATGTAAATGGTATCACCTAAATGAATTATTTCCCCATGTTGTTCTATTAAGGCTAACAGATATGCTAGAATGATGTACAAAATATGATCATAGAGAATGTTTGAAGAGATGCAGGACTTCATACATATCATGCAACAATACATTAATTTATAAATTAAAAAGAGTTGCACCCAGGGGCGGAGCTAGTTAACAAATGCCTTGGGCTATAGCCCAGGGCATTTCACTACAAATCCTCTATATATTAGTAATTTTTATAAATAAATAAAAAATTTCTCCAAGCTTAGCCCACCGCATCTCAAATTCTTGGATTCGCCCCTGGTTGCACCATGATTAACAGAAGCAATCGGTTTATTTTACTTAAGGCATGATGAAGCACATACAAATATTAAAAGAAAAATGCATTGTATTACCTAGAGCGTGCCCCAGCTCAAGAAACTGCTCATTTAATCTATCCCTCCTCAATTTTTCACGGTCAGCCTTCTGAACCTTTCTGGCATCAATGGGATTCTTAACTTCCAATTCTTGTCTTTGGCTGGGAAATAATTAAAAAAATGCATCAACTAAGCAAGGGAAACTCGAGGATATGACGCACAACACACTAAACCCAAGCAATGGCTAAAAGTGCTCCTTATTCCAGTGGCCAGAGAAAAATGACGCAAACCATGCAAACATTGAGCATGGGCTTTGTGAGTCATAGTGCTTCCAACCTGGTCCGGCAAGAAAGCGAATTTTTGCTATTTAAAGAACCACACAGGGGCATTCACAGGACGTACATAAAATGATGCAGATATATAGCAAAAAAGATTTAATAGCTGATTAGTTCCTTTGAACCAAAACTTTAAACTGGTGTCACAAAGGTGATTTCATTCAGAATGAATGTAATAATGCCAAGACCAACAGTTAGATGGCCATAAGCTAAAATAACTAAACATCCACTGTGGGATGGAAATAGCGAAACTACAAGCAGAAAATACATCGATTTTGATCTGTTGCACATCAACAATCGCTTTTTGCATTAAGTACCTTTATTAGGTAAATGCATGCATACTATCTCAAATAAATGTGGCAATAGGTATTTGATGAGTTGAGGGTGGTTCTCTCAAGCATTACAAATTCAGGTGGTCAAGTTGCGAATAAGGGCAGCATCTTCTTTTTTTGGTGCCTAAAAATAAATAAACGCTCGAATTCACTCCCCATGCTGTGCTAAAGCAATCAACTTTTTCTCCACAAAAAAGAAGAAATGTAATTGTTCGAAGTTCACAGGAATTCAGAACAATAGACACTCCAATAGCATTAATTTACCAGCTTCTGTTAAAAGTCCGAAGGTATCTGCATTCTCAAGACTAGGGCACAAAATCCCCTTTCGATTCACTCAAAGTTCTTAAATTTATTAGTCACCAACAAAATTTTTTCTTCGCTAGCACAACATTTTCCCAATTGCGAACTCGAACGTGCTTGAATCACCAAAAGAAAAGATAACAACTTGAATGAACATACATTTCCAAAAATTGATTTGCGCTTCTTTTGTTCTTGCGAGTAAAAAAATTCCACTCATCTTTCCAACACAATTTGTGTAATTAATCGCAAAAACCAGTCACCACCACCCCATCACAACAAGCAATTCATTATATGGTGCTCCAAACAGTAAACTAAGTTCAAATTACGTGTCGCGAACATCGCAAAACCATAACAAAACTGATACGATCACATCAGCATAAGAAATCAATAAAAAGACGGGATTTTTACAGCAATGAAGGTCAACCTGGATTCGGGCTGAAGCCGAGTGGGAGGCACAGATAGGTCAGTGGGAAGTTGATGAAAATCTGAAACGCCCAAATCAGTTTGAACAGATTGACGGAAGCCTTCGCTCTTCCATTGATCCATCTCTTCTTCTGTCTCGAAATCTAGGGTTAGGGTTTCAAAAATGGACCAAATTTCGCACTGACCAAAATCAGATCAATCCATCCTTTCGTGCTCGTGCCATCCACGAGAAAACGCACTTCTTCGGATTAGGTTCCACGTCAGACACTACTTCCCACCTCGTGATTCTCTTTAAACGTACGATCATGTTTCAATGGACGCGATTCGTTTCAACAAAAACCTGTTTTGTGACTCAGTCCAAACGGGCCCTTAAAAAAGAGTGTTTTCGTCAACTCCAGAGAGCCAGTCAGATACTGCGTGCGCTGTTAAGAACACAGTTACGAGTCTTTCGTCTCTTCATCGAGCGAGCGCTAATCTCGAGGCGGGCTTCCATGGCTATTAGGGTTTTCTTCTTCCTTGCTCTGCTTCTTCTCGCTTCGCCTCTTCTCCAAGGTACCATCTTTGTCGCCGATTGAGCTTTGTATGTTTGAGATTTTGTTTGGGAGGATTCATCTGTTCTTTAAATCAAGATCGATTGAGTTGTGAATTTGTGGATTCATCTGGTCTTATTGTTAATATATTGAATTGTCGATTCATGATTGCTAAATGAACCAATTCGTGTAGGTTTGGTGTTGAATTGTCTGTGATTGTTCGATTTTATTCGTTATAATCGTGTTGTTTGGTTGGATAGTGACTCGGTGCGAATCTGAGGAGGTAGAGGTGTCAGGAGGAGTGGATGAAGAAATTAGTGGTCTTGGAATTGTTGGCGATGATGTTCAAGATTTCGGCGATGGCAGTTTTAGCGCCGCGCCAGGAATCGAGACGGCCTTTGTTTTCCCCAAAAACTCTGCAAAGAGTAAGGAACTCTCAATTATTGAGCTTGGGACTAGTTGTTTATTAGCCTTATTTAGTGATAATGTTTTCCTTTTGTGTAGTACAATTGAATTGTTTTCGCGAATGTATTTCGCAGTTGTATCAGCGGGTGAAGAAACCGAGTTGCTTGTTGGAGTGAAAAATGAAGGTAATTTGTTGATCAATTTTGGATTTTGTGATAATGCCTCATTTCTTATATTATTTTGGATGGAAAATCAGGAGAGGCGAATTTGAATGTCATTGCGATTAAGGCCAGCCTTCATCTACCTTTCAATCATCAACTTCTGGTTCAGAATCTTACTGTGCAGGTGATTTTTTTTTTTTTTTTTGGCATGAAAATATAAAGTTAGCGAATTATAAAGGTAGTTTCTTTTTAGGTATGAAAAGAGTTGAAGCTTTCTTAAGTAGCTTTTGTTAACTTACTGTTCTAAATGAATGTTTTGCAACTCTTCCCATAAATCCCATATGAGATTTCGATCTTAGTTTGCACTAATGGTGGAAAATTGTTGTCTTCTAGAAAGCTAATGTTAAATGTGCTCTCTTTTGGCTGTTGTGAAATGCGGTTATAGTTTCTATTTGGTTGTGATGTCAATGTCTGTCTTTTTTTCTTCGCTTGTACTGATAGAATTAGCTCGCGTTTTGAAGCTCTAGTGATTCATACATTTCAAGATGTTGAATTTTTTTTATTATCTCCAATTTGTGCCTTTCCAGAGGAGAACCGAAAGAATATTGGAGAAACAATCATCGAGTGCTGGCCCTGGGATGTTCATTTTAGAGACTAAATATTGAAATATAGAAAACTTGGTATTGGTTGGAGTGTTAAATTGATTTTATGAATGAGGAATGTTCGCTGTGCTTCTTGAAAAGAATATGACGACTCAAAGGATGGCAATGGGAGATTTCAAGTCCTTTAAAGTTATGACTGCTAAATTATGGATGCTGCCCAAAAAGAGAAAAGCAGAGATGATAAGGGTCATGGTGGAAATTACAAAATATGACATGCTGTCCAAATAAAGTAATTTGGTCCCCATCACATTAGGAGCTTGGATACTTGATAATACCAAACAGCTCTAACATTTAGTTCTTTGGCCAATAAGCTTTCGAGTTTTTTGTTCAACAAAATTATTCTACATACTTGATTCTGAGAATGGATTTCTCCTTTTCACCTAGTAGCCCACATTTTTTCTTTGGGTGATGGGTGTTGGTAGGCGAGTCTGAGATATCTTAAGAAGGGTTGTCGGATGAGAAAGTAGCCATGCCGCTGAAGCAGGTGCTATTTTCTTGTGGGATTGGCTAATAATAGTATTGTTGATGAGATGAGATAGGCTAGACAGGGTTGGTCAAAACCTTTGCACTGTAGTAGAAATTAGTAAGCTCTTAGGCATCATTTTCTCTATCAAGCATTTTCTATCTAATTATATGTTCTCCTTGATATTGTTTTCATCACAATTATACTGTTTGAAGTTGGAAACATAGATTTCATTTAACATGCATACATATACCTCCACTGGCTGCAGGAATTTAACAACGCGTCAGTGCGAATTTCAGCTCAAGCAACTTTCCCTTACTACTTCGCTCTTAGCAAGTACCTGCAGGTACTTTGTTTACCTGCTCATTATTGTTTTCATTTAATACATTTTTTAGCCATTAGTTGATTGATTGTACTATCAGCATGTCTGTTCAGGCTTTACATTGAATTATATATTCTAAAGGCTGGATGAGATTTGCAACTTGTGTTATTAACATCCATTCTTTATTCAATTGCAGCCTGGAGCATTTGATCTGGTGGGTACCATTGTCTATGAGATAGATCAGCATCCATATCAGAACACCTTTTTTAATGGATCTATTGAAGTTGTCGAGGCTAACAGCTTTCTAAGTGTGGAGTCTGTTTTCCTTGTCACCCTCGGGATTGCTCTGGTTGTCCTTGGTGGCTTGTGGGTGTATGGTCAAGTACAGAAACTTTCCAAGGTAAACTGATGGTCTTCATCTTCACAAATCTATATTTGATTAATAAGTCTTCCATCTATAGTGTTAACAGGCCTCTTCCATTTACTTATTCATACATTGTTTACATTGAACTAGAAAACTAAGAAACCTCAAAAGGTGGAAGTGGGGACTACAACGAGGGATGCTTCTATGGATGAGTGGTTGCAGGTTAGTACTTTAGTCCATGTCATGATTTCTAGTCGCCGTCTCATTTAAATTGCTATATCAAAGTTAAAATCTTCCCAACCGAATCTTTACTTGGTATTGGTTCAAAAACACACCAGTAACGATTACTCTTTGAATCCATGCAGGGAACAGCATACACGCAGTCATCGTCCAGCAAGTCAAAGAAGAAAAAGTAGTGAGCTTCATAAGCTTATTGCTCATGTTGGTTTATAAAGGGAAGGTGTGACCTCTTACTATTGGCAACAGGTGGTTATTGATTTCAGGATATGCCTTAAATTGAGGTAGTAATTGGTCACACTGATTGTATCTTGGACAACAAGGGTTATATCTATTATCTTTGAGGATCTTTTTGTTTTAATTTGTAGAGAGATTAGCTTGCAGAGCTGATGAGAAGCTCTCTTATAAAACGACATTAGTAGTCTTATAATTTCCCTCCAACCTAATTATCATTGTTAATTTTAAAGATCTTTTCGTTTACGTGCAGATTTTAGCGTTTAAACTAGGAAAGTTTATAATAAAGAGGTATTCACTCACTTGGATTTGTTTATTAAGTATTACTTTTAATATTAAGACTCCCCACCTGTGTTACTAAACGTCTGTACTCTTTAAAAATGCTCAAATCATGTATATTCTTTCTTTTTTTTCTTTTTTTTCTTTTTTTCTTTTTTTTTTTTGAAAAGCATGTATATCCGTTTAATTACTCATTTAACGATTTATTTATAATGATAGGTGTGTGAACTTGAAGAATTAACCTACCAAAAAAAAAAAGAAAAGAAAAACTAAGAGAACATAATAATCTAGTTAGCACGACCTCGAATTACAAATCTTTACCTTGGTCACAGCTTTAGTACTCATTTTGTCGTTACTACACCATACTCCTCTAGGCGGCAATTACTGAGTAAATGGTGAAATCTAAAAGGTAAAGTTATTTATTGAATAAATACAATTTTTAAGTGCATATAAGCATATTAGAAATAATAAATGATTAAGAACACATCCAAAAAGATAAGGGAAAAATTAAAATTTACTATTCTAAATTCATAAAAACATAAAATGTACAAATTGTAGTACCGTAATGCTACTGGTTCATGAGTAGGGATTTTGCAATGACCTGCTAAGTGCAAAACAACTTTACAAGATAATTGAGAATTGGAGAAGGTATCGATGGTGCTACATCTATATAGTCTAAAAACTATGTCGAAGAGCACACTCACTAGTCACGACACTTACCCGTCTCAAATTCCGTAAGTGACAAGGTATTTTGTATGTAAAGTTTCGATTATAAGTCCAATGAATGGGGGCAAAGTGTGTTTGGGAGGGACATCCTCCATATGGGGCTAAATAATGCTTACACATATATTAATCGACCTTATTGAGTACCACATAAGAAACAATAACAACATAGTTTCAATCTCAAATAACACTAAAAGGGTAGTATAATTATTTATCTCTAGTGAGATGAATGAGATATCGCTTGTAAAATGATAAGGTTTAAAGTGGTTATGAATTCTACCCTTCATGAAATAAAAAAAAAAAAAAATATATTATTAATTGACACAAGAAAAAATATTTAAATAGTTTAAAACAACATCCATCTCCCATGAAAAAATGATTAACATTTCAATGGTTTTCTTTCTATTAACCGTGTGAAATTAAAAATGTAAAAAATGTGACAGTCAGGTAAAAACTAAAAAAAGAAATAAGTTCCTACCAAAAAAAAAAAGAAACAAAATACTAGAAATGAAAGTGGGGGGCGAAGTACACCACGTTCCAAATAGCATAAACCCTAGAGATCCCCGTTTTTCCGTAGCACGACACGTGGCGCGACCTCAGCAGCGCATAGATTTCCTACTACATAACGGAGAGAGAAGCCAGAACCCCCTCCCTCTCCCCCTCACTCATTCTCCAAATCCAAACCCCCAAAAGCCCCCAAAACAACCCATTTTTTTTCTCTCTTTCTACAAACCATGTCTTCGCCAATTCCATCATTGATGGCGGACCACTCCGTCTTCACTGCTGGCGAGCTGCTGGTCGCCGAGGCCCTCATAGAGCTCCTCTACGGACCGAACGACGACGACTGCCACGATCGCCGAATCCCCCCACTCCGGTGGGGTCGGCGGCGGAGGAGGTCCGTACTCGACAACCCACCATCACCCACCCCCGCCAAGACCCACCAAGAAACTACCACCCCCAGCCCCAAAACCCCTCTCTGTTTCACGCCCAGCGAGTCCGAGACCACCACCCCCTTCATCATCAACCACAACAGGAACCACCCAAACAAGTACAACATTGTAACTACTCTAATTCGCTACTACCTTAATTAATTTTCATCCATTCTTGCTTTCTGGGTTTTGATTGATTTGTGTTTTTGGGTGTGTTTGCAGAAAATAGAGCAATTGTTGGCGCAAGTAGCAGGCTTATCCAAAAACAGACTAGACCTCACAGAGGTGAATTGAATAAATAACACTCTCTTTCTTTCTTTCTTTCTTTCTTTCTTTCTTTCTTTTTCTTTCTTTTTTTTTTTTCTACTGCACAGTTAATTTTGGATTGACTAACAAGGACAACTCTGTAATTAATTTTGACCAGGCGTTGAACAAAGTCAGAACTTACTACGAAAAGAAGGAGCGCGAGCGGTCGGCCCTCCACCACTTCTACTTATCTAGACTGCAACAATCAATGGTTTGTTGATCACTTGTTCTCATCGTCTCACTTTCTGTTAATGCCATTTTTTTATCTTCTTTGATTGGTGTGTTTTCTAACTTTTTTTTTTTTTTTTTTTTTTTTTTTTTTTCACTTTCTTTCCTGGTCGGTCTCTTCAGAGCATGACAGAGGAGGAAGCAGAACCCATCAGAGCGGTCCGTAGACCACAGATCGTGGAATCAGAGCCGTCGACGAGCAATCAAACGGCCACGATAAAAGCGGGAGAAAGGAATAAAAGCCCGCAACGCCCGCAGGCCCAATTATCTGTTCGCGGAAGCCCAAATGCCCTCCCTGATCTCAGCATCTCTGTTGTGATTAGCGATGTGATTAGCGGTAATAAAGATGTGATTAGCAGTAATAAAGCGGTGTGTGCGGAGAACAGGAAGAGACGGTACGAGATTAACAGAGATAAGAGGTTCAAGGCGCTAGCGAAGCAACAACGCTGCTGAGATGAGATGAGATGAGATTGATTTTTTTGGATTAATTAGTGCCACGATTATTATGCCATTAAGTGTATTATTAGCAATTAAGCTTTTTGTTAATCGGCAATTAAGATTTGATTCTGTGAATGAGAAGATATAGTTCCAACGGACTCCTCGGTAGTTTTCTTGTTCATATGAAATTGGATGTCTTGACCATGAAGTTTTATGATCGCTGACTTGTTCCACGTGGCAACTAGAGCAGCCGCAGATTTAGTTTTGGAAAGTTAAAACCGTAGGATCTTGCGCTAATGACACCATATGTGTGGCTTTTGGCATGTTTCGCCACACTACCATCTGTAAACAATTTTTTTTTTGGTATAAAAACAAGTTTTAGGTTTAATTAAATGATATTTTTCTATATCTTTTTATTTTATAAAAAACATTTTTATTAAGGTGGATCAGTTTTTCATTATCCAAACATAAATGATTATTTGAGAATACACAACAAATTTTTTATGCAAATTCCTAAATGAACCATTTTAGACATTCAAATGACTAATAGTTATGCGCACTTAGTACGTGATCGAAGTGTATTGAACGTTAGTGCTTAGACTTAATCATGGCCTTAGAACTCGTCTACCCTTCCAAGCCCGTAAACAAATTATTGGGCTTATGTAGTTATTTCTAACAAATGTCTGACTCAAACTCAAGCCTAATTAAACCCACTTTCAAGTGGGTTGGGTTTGGAGCACCTTAAAAAATCTAAGCCCGATCTGGCTCTGACCCGAATACAAGTTAGTGACTAATTTATATATATATATATATATATATATATATAAAGGAATTGTTTCTGTGTGAAGCTCTCACATCGTGACATGTGACGTGTGAGAAGTTCTCACAATGTGGCATGTGACATTATAATGTCATAATTGATATTTTATAAGAAAAAATAAGAAAACACAAGTCATTGATCTTTCTCACACTTAAGTGAGGATAGGATGGTAAAACACATAAAATATAATTTTGACATCATTAAAGTATAATTTCTATTTTATTTTTTCTTGAACAATTTTTAGTTTATGTTTTTAATTGTTATACAAATCAGATTTTTGGTTTTTAATTTTTTTTTGTAATTTTTTTCCTTTTTTTTGCTATTTTAAGGTTATGTTGTTAGTTGTGATACAAATAGAATTTTTGATTTTAAGATTTTTTTTCAAAGTTTTCTAATTTTTATTTTTTTTGCTATTTTTAAGTTATATTTTTTTAATTGTGATACAAATATTTTTTGGTTTTAAATGTTTTTTCGTAATTTTTTAAAATTTTCAATTTAAAATTTTGTTAACTTTTTACCCATAAATGTATTTAGCTGTATTTCCATAAACAGGATAACCAAATCACGAAATCCACAATTACATTTTTAAAATAAATTTTTTAAACACCAAAATTTTTCATTTGCATTTTTTGCAAAACTATTCCAAATTGGGTTATATTTGCATTTTTGGTGATATACATAGAACCTTTTTGGCATCATAATTTTAAAAACATGTTTTCTTAATTTTTTAAACCAAAATTTTCCAACCCAAAATTTTTATGAAATGATTTTTAGGTTAGGTTTTTTGTTGTGATACATAA
Source organism: Stephania japonica (assembly GCA_039657345.1). Taxonomy (NCBI): domain Eukaryota; kingdom Viridiplantae; phylum Streptophyta; class Magnoliopsida; order Ranunculales; family Menispermaceae; genus Stephania; species Stephania japonica. The sequence goes on along the minus strand of CM077559.1, from coordinate 4,934,659 downwards.
GACTTTTTCTCTTTTTGTTTCCCACCGATTTTTTCTTAATTTTCGTATTTTTTGCTATTTGACCGATCTATGTTATGATTTTTAATTGTGACACAAATAGGGTTTTTTGTGATTTTTTAATGGCTTTTTTTTGTTCACTCCAACTTTTTAGGTTATGTTTTTAGTTGTGATACAAATATGATTTTTGGTTTTTTATTTTTTTTTGTAATTTTCTATTTTTATTTATTTATTCTATTTTTCATGTTATTATTTAAAAAGAAAGTGAAATCTCTACAGAAAAAAAATGATATATGGTGAGGGTTGTATTTTAGTTTGAGTCAAATTAATTACAAGTATTCATTGTTACTACCTTTGGCACCTCATTCATTTTAATTGTTGTGTATTACATAAATCATATCAAATTGACCAACAACTTGAGTAGCTCGATGATATGGTATGAGATTTAGAGTAAGTAGTCATGGTTTCAAACCTCGATAGGGGCAAAATTTTTTCTTATAAAAAAATGTATCAAATTTATCTATATCATATTTATTCGTATATTTATGCTTTTTTTTTAAATTGTATCAAATTAATCTATATTTTTTTATTTTTTGGCTATTTTAACTTATTTATTGTATTAAATTGTCAAAGTGTGACCCAAATTCTACATTCTAAATCGGGCGTGTAGACCGCGCGGAGTCACGCGGGGCCAATGAGCATTTCCTTATCATTTAACCAATTATCAAATATTTAGATGTGAAGTCAATTAATTAGCAAGTTATTAAGGTATAAAACGGAAGCAATAAATCTCAACTAATCAATTAACCTCGAAAGCTCCAAGTTAGGATAAAAACCTAGGGCGTGGAAACCTTGTATATCATATATATACCAAAAGAGAGTATCATCAATTTCATAAATATCTAACAATTTCTCAACTCATAACCTATGTATAAAAACAATGTAAGTAACTAGTACAACCAAAAGTCACCTATATCAGCAGAGGAGGACCGCTCAAAGTATATCGCATAACTGCACGACCTTTCTTTAACTGCATTACGGATTTGCACTCAGTCAAACACAAGAATGACGAGCTTAAGTAAGTAACATCAAGCAGGAACAACAATAAATATAACATTTCGAATTAAATAAATGAACAATCAATTCATGCAGATAGAAAGAAAATGACAGGGAGCACATAAATATATAAAGACTGTGAATAAATACATGAACAGTCAAAATTGAGTGTCCTGGAATATAAGGGAAAGACACAAGTGGTCTCGACCAATCAAAGTCGTTGAGTCGAGGACATAATGTGGCGGCCCCAATTTCCACATTGGTTCGCCACGGGAGGCTACGCGGGCCCACAACTGTCTACGTCGCCGCCAGCTGTGTCCCACGCCCAATTATCTATTATTAATCAATTTCCAGTTAACTTTAATGTTATGAGTTAACTTTTGTTTCTTTAATATCATTAAATCACAATTTACGCAGCGGAAGATTTACTAACAACATAAAGATTCAACCTGAATTTCATGTGCAAAATGCCTAAGTGGAAACCATATCAAATGTACATCATATACATATCCTCTAAGATCCTCAAAATATCAAAGTATACAACCTATCTCTCAAAGCCCAAAACCCAATATAAAACGAGTAAATATAAACATACGTACGAGTAGGGCTAGAGCTATCAATCGATGTAGTCCTCAAGCTTGCCCTTTCCCGGCTCGTACTAGGATGCACTCGGCCATCACAAAAAGACGGATGACGAGTCAGAGTGAGTAATCCCAAGGAAATTCACCAGTAATTACGGAAGTAAAAATCTTGGAATATTAAATACTATAATTTAAACATGCGGAACAAAGAAATAATACGAGACAATTTGTAAAAGAAAGATCATCGCATGCATAAATATAGTGACGAAACAAATACGTGCACATAAAAATCAAACTAAATCATACTTCGGGTTTTTCCCCAGGCACGGCCCATGAAAACACACTAATGGGTTGGCCCTGGACCTACAGGTGGTCGACGTAGACCCACGACGCACCCAGCACAAGCCTACCATACCCGGGTAGCCTATTCACCGGCGTATACCTAGACAAGTGCTATGATTTAGTGGACTATGGCCGTAACGAATAAGCACCAGGTGGGGAGTGATCTCAACACCGTAAAGACACCAGGTAGGAGTACACTCCACTACCAGTAAAGTCACCAGTGAGAGTACTCACCACCGTAAAGCAATAATGAAATGGAATAAAGAATAAATGAAGCGAATTCAAATAAATCAAACGGTAAATACTTAAAGTGAAGTTCAATTGGGATACTACACACCTCAAATCGCACTCCTCGTCCCAAACCAAACCTCGCTCAACTCAATAGCACTCGACAATTCAAATTACCACCCGAATTATACCTATTACCATTTATCATTAAGTTAGCTTCAATTTAATATATTATGTCAATTTTTCATTTTTCGAGGCTAAAACCCGACTTTATCTCGCCAACATTTCCGAGAAAATCCCAAAATTCCTTTGTTTGATCAAAATATATTTTTTCTAATTTTTCCTATTTTATCTGAATTTTCTATGAATTTTCCAGATTTTTTTTTCAAAAGCTTGTTTTTTTGTTTTTGTTTTTTTTTTTTTTTTTTTTTTAAGTTTAGAGTTGGGTGAACCGGACCGGTTCACCGGGCCCGGTTCGGCCCAATGAACCGGCCAACCGGGTCGGCCAGACCCGCCTTGATCAGGCGGGTCGGCCCGACCCGGTTGGGTCTTCTTCTTCCCCAACAAAACGAGCGCACGGCGCCTCTGTTTTCCCAACTTTTTTTTTTTTTTCATGAATCAATCGAGAGAGGGAGAGGGAGAGGGAGAGGGGAGACGCTGTCGTCTCCCTCCTCGAACGAATTGCTCTTGCGATTCGTCCGAGCTCTCGAGCTCCACCCCCGCCACCATTGATCCACCAAATCATCAAACCGCCACCACCACCACCAACCACAACAACAACAACAACAAACAACAACACAACAACAAAAACACAACATCAACTTACCTCTTTGGTCTCTCCAACACGAGCTCAATCTCTCTTCCACTTTCTTCTCTTCTTCCTCCTCTCGATTTTCCTCTCGATCGATCAAATGGGGAAAAATGTGGTGTCGGTGTTGTGTTTATCAAAAATTTAGAGGTGAAATGACCAAAATGCCCTATCCATATCCACACTCTCCTTTACAAAGTTCATGCCCTTATTGGTTATTTCACAATTATTTCTTTATTTCCTGATTTTTGATATATATTTATATATATATATTAAATTACTTATATACATATATATATAAATATATATTTGCGTATACTTTCGCGCCTATTATTTCGTCGTGCGCGCCAACGAGCGTACTCGGGCGTGCACACTAACGTATCACCCACGCGTGTCGACCACGACCACGCGTGTCCCTAGGCGCCCAACAATTTACATATTTTATCACATTTAATTCATTTTATATTTAATAATTTTTTCTCAACTTAAAATTTCATATTTAATCTACCCGGTACCCGCGTCGACACGCATATCAATGCGAATACTCATCACACAATCTCCCACGTCAATTTAAAATATAATTACACACATCGCGATGTCGTTAACCTATTTTAACATAAACATCGCAAATTAGTCAAATCAACAAACAAAATAACTATTTACCTAATACGGCGGTACTTGACCTCTTTTGTGGGACCCACGAGCGTCCCATTGGCGTCCATGTACGTAATGACGTCATAAAATAACGGCAAATATTAATTTGGCCGTACAATTCTTCCCAACTAAATTGAAATTTCGTCCGAAATTTAAGTTATAATCAACACTCACTGCGCGAATAGCGAGGATATCTCTGTCTCATAGTCGACTCGAGCTCCCGGGTGAGTCCCTCGATCCGTGATCTTTGCCATCGTACCAACACTTTCGGAATCTCCCTGTTCCTAGAGTCGAACTCTACGATCCATGATCTCAACGGGTTGCTCTTTGTATGAAACGTCAGGACGAACCTCAATCTGTCTAATATCCACCATCGGCCTCGGTCCTGACTTAGCTAACCTCAACATAGACACGTGAAACACTGGATGAACGCCTGCTAACTCTGCTGGCAACTCTAATTTATATGCTAATGTCCCAACACGTCTATAACTCTAAACGGTCCAATATATCTTCGTGCTAGTTTCCCCTTGATTCCAAAAATGTCCTTTCCAGGGCGAAACTTTCAGATATACCAAGTCATCCACATCATAACTCAAACCCTCAAGATATCTATCAGCATACTTCTTTTGCCTATCTTGAGCTGCTTGCAATCTCAATCTAATTTGCCGAATTTTCTCAGTATGATCAACAACAACTTCAGGTCCAATCATTTGCCACATCTCGGTCTTTGCCCAACAATTTGGTGATCTGCGAGGTCTACCATACAAAGCCTCAAATGGTGGCATACCAATACTCGCTTTGATAGCATTTGTTGTTGTATGCGAACTCGCACAACGACAAATACTCTTCCCAAGCACCTCCAAGCGCAAAATGGATGCTCGAGCATGTCCTCCAATATCCGTATCAATCTCTCTAGACCGACCATCTCGCACGAGGATGATAAGCCGTCTTGAGCTGCGTAGTCTCGTCCCAAACTGCTCTTGCATGCTCTCCCACAACTTCGACGTCAACTGGGATCTCTGTCGGACACAATAGATAGCGGTACTCCATGTAATCTAACGATCTCTCTCTAAAAAATGATACTCAAGCGAGGAAACGAATACTTCATCGATATAGGAATGAAGTGTGCAGACTTCGTCAATCGTCAATAATAACAACCACGCGGCATCATGACGTCTCGCGATGTGTGGCAACCCGCTCACAAAATCCATCGTAACATGCTCCCATTTCCACCTTTGTGGAATTGGTAGTGGTTTGTAACAATCCAGTGGTCTCCTGTGCTCGGCCTTAACTCGCGACAAATATGACAAGCTCTCACATATGCACCCACATCGGCCTTCATCCCAGGCCACCAAAATAAACGTCGCAAATCATGATACATCTTGGTCTGCTGCCGGGATGAAGCGTATACCGCGAACGGTGTGCATCCTCAAGAATGCTATCACGTAGTTCTGCACCTCAGGTATCCACAACACGCCCCCTGTGTCTCAAGCACGGAGTCGAACCACTAGACCAATACGTGCAACCCGGATCCTGAGCCGAGACAGTGAAGCGAGCAAAATGTCGTCGTCGACCCTTTGCCACTCGGCGACCCTCTCTAACGACACAAGGAACACGCATCGGCAACGAGATATGAACATCGCAAAAGCATCTGACAAACACAACACCGTCGCGCCTCCCAGCAATCCATGCTCATGTGTCATCTGCCGCAGCACAGTCCGACTCTCTACACCACTCCGGCTCAATGCATCAGCAACTACATTCGCCTTCCCAGGATGGTACTCAATCGCGAAATCGTAGTCTTTCAGTAACTCGAGCCACCGTCTTTGCCGCATATTTAGATCCTTCTGAGTGAACAGATACCTCAAACTCTGATGATCCGTGAATAACATAAACCGCTCCCCATAAAGATAATGTCGCCAAGCCTTGAGCGCAAACACAACTGCAGCTAGCTCTAAATCATGTACCGGATAATTCTCCTCGTGGGGTCTCAATCGCCTCGATAAATATGTAAGCTGGATGTCTTTCCGCATCAACACGCATCCCAATCCGATCCGGAAGCATCTGTGTAGGACCAGAAACCTTTCCCTTTTTCGGAGTAGAGCCAACAACGGCGTCGAAGTCAACTTCCTCTTCAATTCTAAAAATGCGCCTCGCGAGTCTTGGACCACTCAAACTTGACATCCTTCTTGGTCAACCTCGTCATCGGCGCTGCAATCAACGAAAAATCTGCACAAAATCGGTAATAGCTGCGCAAGGCCCAAGAAACTACGAATGTCCAGCAGCTGTCTCAAGTGTCCTCCAATCAATGATCGCTCGAATCTTGTCTCCATCAACATGAGATATTCCTTGACTACCAATGACATGTCGAGAAATTTCACCTCTCTCGGCCCGAAAGCGCACTTCTTGAACTTAGCGTACAATCTGTGCTCCTCAACGTCATCAAAACATCTCGAGGTGTCTCTCGTGCTCTCACGAGTCTTCTTGTATATTAAGATATCATCGATGAACACAATCACATAACGATCCAAAAATGGTCGTAATACTCGGTGCATCAAATCCATAAAGATAGCCGGCGCATCAGTCACCCCAAATGGCATGACTGTGAACTCGAACAATCCATAGCGCGTGCTAAACGCCGTCTTCTCGATATCACTCTCCCGAATCCTCAACTGATGATATCCAAATCGTAAATCAATCTTCGAGAAAAACTTAGCACCCGCCAACTGATCAAATAGATCATCAATCCTAGGAAGTGGGTAACGATTCCGAATCGTCACTTGATTCAGCTTCCTATAATCTACGCACATCCTCAAAGAACCGTCCTTCTTCTTAACAAATAGAGCAGCGCTTGAGGAGACATCGGGATGAATAAAACCATACGCAACAACTCCTCTAATTGGGACCTCAACTCTCCCTACTTCGACACTGACATCCGGTACGGTCGGCTGTATATCGGCTGCGTCCCCGGAATCAACTCAATCATAAACTCAACTGACCTAGGAGGTGGTAAACCTGGCAAATCGTCGGGGAATACCTCAGGAAACTCACACACTACTGGGACATCCTTTACTCTAACCTCTAGTCTCAGGTCTGGCTCAACCACCGTCCTAAACGCCTCCATCTCCTGTGTCGTAGCTAATCGACCTCTGGTAATCGGTAAGTCTGACGCCGTACCAACAAAAGTAAATACCGAAATGCCCTCAATATCAAATACTATCACCTTACCAAAACAATCAATATGTGCGCGATACGCGATAACCGATCCATACCCGATAAAGCATCAAACTCTAAATACTCAGGACACGAAAGTCGACAGTGCGGTGTCCCTCAATCTCTACCACACAATTCCGGCATATCCAGGTTAGGGTAAATCTTATCCCCGGCAGCCGTCGAGGACAAGATGTGGGTCTAAGGTCTCAACTGTAATCCTAGCTGTCCACCCTACGTCCCGATATAAATGACAAGATGCTGCTTAGGAATCAAATAATACATGCATGAAGATATCGCATATAGATAACATACCCTCGACAGTGACGAGTCGCATCGCATCACGTCTGTTTGTATGGTAGTAGGTGTAGCATTTGCATGAGCCCTCTCCCTAGCGGCTCGGTCGTGGTCGTGAGGATGAAGGCGACATCGGACAATCTCTATGTATATGCCCGACCCGATGACACACTGAAACATCGTCGTGTATCCCGCCAATCGAGGCTGCGACACTATATGAACTGAGCTCTGTCACGACCCGACCTCTCTGTCCTCTACCACGACCTCCTCCATCTCGCACACGTATCGTCGGGCGCTCAAATGGTGCGGGTGCAGAACGTACACTACACCGCCTCTCGTCTCTCTCGATGCTCGGAACGTCTATCTCGTCGTCCACGATAATCATGTCTCTGTCGATCAGCTGCTCTCTCTGTCTCTTCGGTCTTTGATCAGACCGAGAGCTCTGTCCAGCCCCGTCTCCAAGCTCACCCCGGTGTCGTAAATATGTCTCGCGAGCCAATGCTCTGTCAAAAACACTCTGTAGCGTCTCCGCACCAGTCGCAACTATCACCCCACCAATCCTCTCATCTAGGCCTCTGATGAAGTAATAGATCTGTAACCTCTCCGTGTTAGCCACATCCATGGCATACATCATGAGATATCTGAATTGATCCATGTACTGTGACACTAACATGTTACCCTGTCGTAGTCCCAAGAACTGCTCCCTCAATCGTAGCTGCACCTCTGTGGTAATATACTCATCCAAAAATAACTGTCTAAACTCTCCCCAAGTCATTTGGCGTACCATGTATATCGGTATAGGTGGTCCACCAACCGCACGACCTCTCAAACAATAGCCTGAAATACGCGCCTGATCTACCTCAGGTACCTCCAACAACTGATGTAGTCGTCTGTGAGTCATCAGCCAACGTCCTGCAACCTTAGGATCGTTGACTCCCGTGAAGTACGTAGGATTAAATCTCATAAAATCCTTCACCATCTTTGCGGCTTCTGACATCCTACTCCTAGCAGTCGAAGTCCCTACTGTCGCTTCTCAGTAGTGGTGGGTGTCACCACCGTAGTCTCTCTTTGGTACCACCACAGGCTCAACCCTCTCTATAATGTGTCTCGACCATTACCGTCATATAGCAACAAATAGGTGCTAATGCGGTCTAAGTGGTAGCAGTAAAGACGCTCGCCAGATCGGTGCTGCTCTTCTTGGCGTCCTCGAGCTCGAATGTATTCCATCGGCTCGACCATCGAGCTCTCTGCAATAGCTCTCTCTCTCGTTGAATCAATCGCTTTCGTCGCCGACCTCGAATCATAGCTCGCAAATCGCCCACGTCACTAGTGGTATGATCACTAGTCTCTCCAACCTCTGGTGAGTAGTGGGCGGAGTAGTAGAGCCCTGTCCGTCCATCCTAAACCGCACAACCAACGTGCCTTTGGATCGACTCGTATATACGCGTATAATATATAGTACACAATCAAAACATACGCATATGTAATTTCCTAAATTTACCCGCCTCACATCACTTCCCAGCTAAGCCTTTAATCATTCACTTGTGGTTTCCACATCTAAGATTTATTCATTGAGTTTATACTATTGTTCAATCTCCAATTCTCAAAGTTTAACCTCGCTCTGATACCAAAATGTGGCGGCCCCAATTTCCACATTGGTTCGCCACGGGAGGCCACGCGGGCCCACAACTGTCTACGTCGCCGCTAGCTGTGTCCCACGCCCAATTATCTATTATTAATCAATTTTCGGTTAACTTTAATGTTATGAGTTAACTTTTGTTTCTTTAATATCATTAAATCACAATTTACGCAGCGGAAGATTTGCTAACATAAAGATTCAACCTGAATTTCATGTGCAAAATGCCTAAGTGGAAACCATATCAAATGTACATCATATACATATCCTCTAAGATCCTCAAAATATCAAAGTATACATCCTATCTCTCAAAGCCCGAAACCCAATATAAAACGAGTAAATATAAACATACGTACGAGTAGGGCTAGAGCTATCAATCGATGTAGTCCTCAAGCTTGCCCTTTCCCCGGCTCGTACTAGGATCTGCACTCAGCCATCACAAAAAGACAGATGACGAGTCCAGAGTGAGTAATCCCAAGGAAATTCACCAAGTAATTACGGAAGTAAAAGTACTGGAATATTAAATACTATAATTTAAACATGCGGAACAAAGAAATAATACAGACAACTGTAAAAGAAAGATCATCGCATGCATAAATATAGTGACGAAACAAAGTACGTGCACATAAAAATCAAACTAAATCATACTTCGGGTTTTTCCCCAGGCACGACCCATGAAAACACACTAATGGGTTGGCCCTGGACCCTCTAGGTGGTCGGCGTAGACCCACGACGCACCCACACAAGCCTACCATACCCGGGTAGCTTATTCACCGGCGTATACCTAGACAAGTGCTATGATTTAGTGGACTCTATGGCCGTAACGAATGAGCACCAGGTGGGGAGTGATCTCAACACCGTAAAGACACCAGGTAGGAGTACACTCCACTACCGTAAAGTCACCAGGTGAGAGTAATCAGCCACCGTAAAGCAATAATGAAATGGAGTAGAGAACAAATGGAACTGAATTCAAATAAATCAAACGGTAAATACTTAAAGTGAAGTTCAATTGGGATACTACATGTGGCGGCCCCAATTTCCGGGGTCACCCGTGCTAACAGTTACTTCTCCAGCTCATGCACCAGAAGTAACTGCCACGTCATATCTCTATCCATCGTCTAAAATTCTTCAAATTAAAGTTATTTATCCATAAGCAACAGCGAAAATCTTGTATTAATAAAAGAAACATTATATAAAGTTATTTAATTCAATCTATAGTGGAAAACCCGGCTATACTTGCATATAGGCGATCAACAATACCAATATATATACAAGTATAGAAGTGGTAGCAGTCTCTCATCCCAAAGTAATACAAAATATCAACATAATATTACTAGCAACATACGTACTAGCAGGCTTCGGCGTAGGTAAGACAGATATAATCGCCAAGGATCTTCTTACCCCTGCTGATACTGGTATCTGCACTCAGTTATCACAAAAAACCAGATAACGAGTCCAGTAAGTAAAATCCCAAGGAAAACCACCAGGCATTTCAATTTATGAACATAAGTGGAAACCAATAAACAGTGTTAAATAATCATGCAATAATCAAGGAAATAACGCAGTAACCGCTCAAAAGGAAATGCATGAATACCAACACCAAGAAAACAACCGGGTGTGCAATAAATACCGCCATGAAGCTAGGATCAGTGGCCCAGTCATACCCTACTCCAAAGACCCCGCTGACTGTATCCTAGTCACCAAATACATTTGAGAAGAAGAAACCCCACACACCCGAAAACCGCCGGAACGCTACCGTTCCCATCACAATCGGATTTAGATTGACAAAGAAATAAAGCTCAATGAATAGAATAAGAAAATGCAATAGTGGTGTTCAATTGGGTTTTACATACCTCAATCCGCACTCACAATCCCAAAAATACCCCCGGTCTGATCATCCACTAATTCCCCGACTAAATTCTTACTGTCTCGAGCTTCCTGGGTTTCATTTGTGAAGATTAATGGTCAATTAATGGGTTTATGATGTCATTTAGGCTTATTTCTTTATTTTCCCAATTTTTAAGTTCCAGTGGACAATTAGCGCGCTAATGAGATCAATTAGCGCGCTAATTGATCTTTATCACTCTTCACTCAGCGTGATTAGCGCGCTAATTTCTCCAATTAGCGCGCTAATTGCTCGCTGTCTAGAAAATTTCCAAATTTAGATTTTTGACTTCAAACCACTCACAAACTCATAAATTCAATTTCCATCTTTTCATAACTCCTCAATCACCTCAATTACACCATTTAAACATGAATTTCCATAATCAAACACCAAAATCCACAATTTACAAAAATTTCCATTTTCAAACCCATTTTCAAAACTATTCCAAATTCTCTCAAATTTGCTCAACCATCAAAACAAAGGAATACCAAGCTCATAAACACTAAATCTCAACAAAATACAGGATTTTATCATTTCAATAATTCGAATTTCCTCAATTAACCAACAAAACCAAAATCTCATAAAAACCCAAGTTTGATGAATCATACCTTGGGATCTTATTGTTGGATGGCTTGAATCACACTCCAAATCCAGCTTTCCTTCTCCTACCTCTTCCCTCTCACCGATTCTCTCCTCTTCTCAATTTTCCTCTCTTCCTTACTTCTCCATTTGACCGATCAAACATGTATATATAGTTGGTTCTTGATCAACTGTGTACACCCATCTCGAGGCAAATCCGATGATCACTGTTCACCCTGTGTCACTCCAACTCACTAACACCTTATCTTGACACCGGTGACCTCAAACTGCCTTGTTGTGCATCCCGAGGAACATCCAATTGATGCCAATTTATCTAGCCACAACTATAGGACTTTACAATTCCAATTGATTTGGCCTATATAAATTACCAAATCTACTCAATAAATTCCCAAAATTTATAAATAGGGTCATACTAGTCTCCCGACCACTCGGCACCCGGTGCCCCGTGTCCCGCACGCACCCCGAGGTGATCCCACACTTAGTGCACCAATTTATAATTTTATCCTAAGGTTATATTAAATTTTCATTAAATTAAATCCTCCACCTTAGCCATGCTTATTAAATTTAATCTAATCAAACCCCAACGCCCGCTTTACTACTTAGAACCCCGCGTTGGCCCGACTCACACCACGAAACCCCGGCGCTCATCCTCGCTCGACATCAAGTTACACACATGTGATGTTTATATAAATAATAATAACTTCCCATCACAATAATAAACAAACAACATGCACAAATAACATATTACAAGCCCGGGTACTCATTTTCAAGTTAACCCAGCTATCCACGTAACGCCCAAATTACCCGTTAATCCTCGTGATTAACACAAATCCTGATTTAATTAATTTGGGCCGTTACACTACACACCTCAAATCGCACTCCTCGTCCCAAACCAAACCTCGCTCAGCTCCAATAGCACTCGACAATTCAAATTACCACCCGAATTATACCTATTACCATTTATCATTAAGTTAGCTTCAATTTAATATATTATGCCAATTTTTCATTTTTCGAGGCTAAAACCCCGACTTTATCTCGCCAACATTTTCGAGAAAATCCCAAAATTCCTTTGTTTGATCAAAATATATTTTTTCTAATTTTTTCCTATTTTATCTGAATTTTCTATGAATTTTCCAGATTTTTTTTTTCAAAACTGTTTTTGTTTTTTTTTTTTTTTTTTTTTTTTAGAGTTGGGCTGAACCGGACCTGGTTCACCCGGGCCCGGTTCGGCCCAACTGAACCGGCCAACCGGGTCGGCCAGACCCGCCCAGTACAGGGCCGGGTCGGCCCGACCCGGTTGGGTCTTCTTCTTCCCCAACAAAACAGAGGCGCACAGCGCCTCTGTTTTCCCCACTTTTTTTTTTTCATGAATCAATCGAGAGAGGGAGAGGGAGAGGGAGAGGGAGAGGGAGACGACTGTCGTCTCCCTCCTCGGACGAATTGCTCTCGCAATTCGTCCGAGCTCTCGAGCTCCACCCCCGCCACCATCGATCCACCAAAACATCAAATCGCCACCACCACCACCAACGACGCCAACAACATACAACAGCAACAACAAAAATAACACAACAACTTACCTCTTTGGTCTCTCCAACACGAGCTCAATCTCTCTTCCACTTTCTTCTCTTCTTCCTCCTCTCGATTTTCCTCTCGATCGATCAAATGGGGAAAAATGTGGTGTCGGTGTTGTGTTTATCAACAATTTAGAGGTGAAATGACCAAAATGCCCCTATCCATATCCACACTCTCCTTTACAAAGTTCATGCCCTTATTGGTCATTTCACAATTATTTCTTTATTTCCTGATTTTTAATATATATTTATATATATATATATATTAAATTACTTATATACATATATATATATAAATATATATTTGCGTATACTTTCGCGCCTATTATTTCGTCGTGCGCGCCAACGAGCGTACTCGGGCGTGCACACTAATGTATCACCCACGCGTGTCGACCACGACCACGCGTGTCCCTAGGCGCCCAACAATTTACATATTTTATCACATTTAATTCATTTTATATGTAATATTTTTTTCTCACCTTAAAATTTCATATTTAATCTACCCGGTACCCGCGTCGACACGCATATCAATGCGAATACTCATCACACAATCTCCCACGTGAATTTAAAATATAATTACACACATCGCGATGTCGTTAACCTATTTTAACTTAAACATCGCAAATTAATCAAATCAACAAACAAAATAACTATTTACCTAATACGGCGATACTTCAGCCTCACTGTGGGACCCACGAGCGTCCCCGGTGGCGTCCATGTCTACAATGACGTCATAAAATAACGGCAAATATTAATTGGGTCGTTACACATAATCTCCTCAAAGGCTAGGAGTCGAGGACAGAATCTCCTCTAAGACCCCTACGCGAGTGCAGAGTCCCTAACAATCTGGTGGAGAACTCTTATCCCGTACATGTCATCACAACCAAACACGTATCCCCAGCCGTAAACCCCGGTATAATACACCACGAGTCCAAAATTCTGCAAGGATCATGCTTGACACACTTGCCTTGGACATATCATAAGAATGGAATGACATGTGACGACCCGTCCCCGACCTAGGATCGGGTCGCCCCGGGCCAGACTGCCACTTGGACTCGATACCTGAACCAAGCCCAAATAACGGTCTGGCACGCCTAAACAAATAAACCTGCGGAAAATACATTAGCTAAACAAAGGATAATAATTGCGAAATAAATACAAAGAGATATCCTTAAACCAATAGATTTAAGTTCACAAGAATATCTATGAAACTATAAATGGGTTCGTATTGAGTTAAACTATTAAAACTCCCAAGTGGATCAACTAAAGGTAAGTAGGTTTCAAACTACCTAAAGACTTATTTTAATTACAACCCAAGTTTAATAGTTTCAAAATCGAATATACATGATATATATCAACTCAAGGTTCACATCAAATGAAGACTTCAAGCTCGTTTCTCCCTTGTCTCAATTCAAGCGCACTCGTTGATGAACCTATATTGTAAGTGGGGTGAGCTAAAAGAACCAACGGAGCTCAGTAATGCGAAAAACCCGCTCAACCATCAAATATGCAAGTAATACCTAATAAGCATGCATAGTCTAGCATGTATTTGAAAACAAACAAGGATTCATTAAATAGTAGCATGGTAGCAGGATTTAAAAAAAAATAGACTTATAATGAACCATCAAGTACTATCATAGACATAAGATTCGTAAGTCACAAATTGTAACAACAATAATCATGAATAACATTAAAGAGATTGACAAATCATTTCATAATTTCAAACTTTCATACAAATGAGGGGGTTTCGCGAGATTATGTACTATAAAATATAATAATACGATAAGTCGATGTTCCATTCAATGCATACTAGATATTGGCAAGAATCCGGTGACCGATTCTCCTACTCTCAAAGTGATGGAAATAACCAGCTAGCACACAGGTCTTATGTGCCCTCTCGTTTGTCCCATCAAATCAACAGTAGGTTCGTCCAAGCCATCACCGATGCACATCTCTATGTCTCAAGAATACAAGAGAAAGTAACTCCAACTCATGTCCCTACGTGACATACTTATGAATTCAATTAGTCAAGTAAAGCCCTCGGTGGTAAACTCCACACATCCTGGGGTGTTAACGACCCTCGGTGGTACCACAACATTCTGAGGTATTCTTATTGATTTACTTGCTAATAAGGCCCTCGGTGGAACTCCACACATTCTGGGGCCATAAATAACAGTGCATTTACATTTCATAGATACGTAGGTTCGAGCCAATACCACAACGCAACCCATAAATCTTAAGTCTTTAATTCAAATTATGAATCCTAAGCATAACTAATAATCATGTCATATTTGATAATCAAGCAAGCTCCCCACTTACCTGCACTCGCCGCGAATCCTAATCTCGATCCTCTCGCGTTTGGGCTCGATGTGAACCATCTCGCGAATCTAGACAATTTGAAAGAATAATTACTTTAAATATCTACAACCATACAAGTTTAACATCAATTGTCTAGACCTTAGAGATTCACCCTATTTTATAGCTGAATTTGCTAAAGGTCATTCACGACTCTAAAATTGACACTTAAAATTAGAATCGATGATTCGAGTAAATAGGAATGCGGTGATGTAAAACAAAGAAAATCTTCTAAGACTTAGTTTTTCCAACATAAATCGAAGTCGTTCGATTAATTATAATTAAAAAAATTCAAATCACCATACAAGACTCAATTTAGACTTTAATTCCCAAATGACAATATTCAGTCAAAGTCCACAAATTTATCGAATAAGTTTATTTCCCAAAGAAAAAGATTCAAAGTCCCTTTTTAAATCTCAACTCAACCTTAAATGCCAAATCCATATCAATAAACTTCAACCGCGTTCAATTTGCTAAAATTATGGGAAAATTCTTTCATGTACCGTCAAACCATGGTAAACAAGATTGATTCATCCATAATACTCGTTATCATAAAGCTTAAAAATTTGTATAACCCATTTCAAGACTAGATCTAAGAAAAACTGAATAAACTTTGCAAATCATCAACGCTCATTACCAATACCAACACCAAGACAATAAATCTAGAGAGTATTAGAATCTCACCATGCCTTCAATGGAGTCTCTGACTCAAAATCCTTTTCAAAATCTCATTCTAACATAGATCAAATCTTTCCTTTCTTATTTTCTTTTCTATTTTCCTCGCGTTCTTGCCGATGTCGACGCCATCGACCCTTTGGTCTTCAAATCTTCAATAAATAATAAAGAAATCAATGAGGGAAGTGAGGTTGTACATCTCTTGAGTTTGAACTCTCCTCTTGTTCTCCTCCTCTCCATGTGGGTATTTTATAAAATCGGGGCTAGGGTTTTCTTTGATTTGCTTAAATAGCATTAGGGATTAGAGTTGTGACTATTTACAATTTGTCTAAAATGCCCTTTTGGGTCATAATCTCAATTGGGCTTTATTATTTAAAATAAAACTTTACTTACTCCCAAACTCATATTTAATTTGACAAGTTTAGAATTGTATTTCCACATCAAACACCCAACATATTTTTATCATGAAATTATCAAAATACCCATAAGTTGGGTCGTGGAGAATTTGGGTCGTTACATGACAAGATACCATCGAAACAATATCAATAAATAATTCAAAACTCAAGAAATAATTGTAATGTTCCTCACTGGTTTACTTACCTCGATCCAAGCTAATCGCATTATCGCGAAGTCCGACTTGTCCCTACGTAGCCCCGCGTGCTAATACTCCTAATGATACAATTCATTGTGGTTCCCCATTAATTTTTATCCAATTTTCCTTATTTATGTTTACTTGTGTTTTTCGGGTCAAATTTTGGGTTATTGGGTCGTATTTGGACCCGTTAGATACCCCGAGACGATCCCAATTCGTTCCGAAGATTCCACAAAAAGTTGGAAAATTTTCTGAGTTTTGGACACCACCGAGACACTGTGAGGGTCTTACCCTCGGCGACGTCTCCACAGTGTAGGATAGATCGACTCTGCCCCAGGCGTATATGGGTAGCACCGTGGGGGTCTTATACCCTACGGTGCTTTCATGGCGTGGGGCAGAGATCGACTTTGCCCCAGTCGTATGTGGGGTGCGCTGTCAGGGTTTATCCCTCACGGCGTCCCCACGGCGTGGGGGACAAGAGACCAATTTCTGTCCCCAGCGCCGCACTTGGCGTCATGGAGCTAAAGTCCCACGGCATCAGTCGCGACGCCCCTATCTGTGGGACTTTCCGGGGTAAACACCACCCCCTCGCGCCGTCTTACGCCAATTTGGTCTATTTTTCATCGGGGATGCAACGTCATTTCAAAAACATCATCGACACACTCCAAAACGTCCGGAATCCTCGACGGAAACCCAAAACAAAAATCGTTTGAAAATCATCAAAAATTTCAAAACTCTCCAAATTGAAAACCACCTTCACAAATTTCGTAGTGATCGCCGAGATGACCACCAAAACGTCGAGAGTTTCGATCGAGTTCGAAATCTCGACGTGGTGTCCTAATTTCATCGCGATGAACACGGGTTAAACTTATACCAATGCGTAGAGGGTGGCAATGAGATGAGGGATCTTATCTTGGCTCGTCCGAATCCGCCGCCATCGTGCTGCTCCGGCCACCCCAGTCTACCGGTGACTTGAGTGATACATTAGGGAAGAAGAGAAAGAAAGAGAAGAGAGAGAAAGGAGTGGGTGTGGGGTGTTTATATACCCTCCCTTAAATTTTGGCCCAACACCCTCATCTCTAGGTCCATTTAACGGTTCCTAATCACTCCATCCCAACTACTCAAGTGACTCAATTGGGTGACTTTAATTCCTCACTCGTCCTCACGCGTTTGGACATTAACATGACTGTTAAAGCTATACAGTATAGTACAAACACCAAACAAATATAATATACCTCGGCGTCGATGCCCAATAATTGATGACTGTACTACGGTGTAGGCCCACGTACCATCCATCTGTATTGACACGTGGCACAGGTTAAATTTTAGGGTCGTTACACAAAGCATCTCTGGTGAGATGGTAGAGACATCACTTATCAAAAGGAAAGGTATTTAGGAGGTCGTGGTTCGACTCCCACTTAAGTAAAAAAAAAAAACTTATTTATGCTATTTTTAGCTATCCTTTATTTCTATAATTGTTCCTTCTAAACATGAAATCTAATTACAAAATTGGATTGTCAATTTTTTTAGCCTCTTAATCATTAATTATCTTTTCGAGAATTACCTATTTATGATTTCTCAACATTCTTTTTAAAAAAAATTCTTTTCACTTTAATTCGATTATTTTAGTATAAAATTGTCTAACTAAAGTTTTAATACAATTAAAATTTTATTAGTCGATGCCAAAACATCTTTGAATTGATAAAACATCATTTGCCAAAAAGTAAGGTTTAAGAAACCATATGTATAAAACATGAAAAAAAAAATCATCGGTATAAATTCAAAAGAGAAAAAAATTATTAGCCGATCAAACACAAAAATAGCTATCAATTAAGATTCCCATTAATATATCAAATTTCTTCGATCCATTGCCATTTAAAATTATATTAAGGACTATTTCTATGCAATATTACAAATATTTAATGTTTTTGTATAGATTTGTAAATATGCATAGTGTTTGCAAGTATTTGTTTTATTAATTGTTGAGAGATCTCAAAGATCATAAATTCAAACAATTCTTTTTACACTTTTTTTCAACGTTTTTTTATATAATATTTTGATACTTAGTCTTATCCGCGCGCGAAACACAAGATGTCAACTAGTATATTAAAAAAAAATTAGTGTTATAGGTGAGATTTGATTCTAAGACACAATGATCACATTAGGTGATGCTTACCATTTGAACCACTTTTCCTTTTATACATAACAAATGAATATATAATAATAAACAGATCCAATTAAATTTGTGGAGATTGGCACTAAAATTCTTTTTCTTGATTCACTTTTATGATTTTTGTTCTTGATTGCCGTTGATCCTCCTCTTCGATCGGCGATTGTTCCAATCAAATCCCTTTTACATTTTGTTCATATAATAAACAACAAATCTAATCGGATTTGTAGAAATTTGTCTATCCTTGTTGCGGTGCATCTTCATCAATGGTGTTGCGTGGATTTGTGTAGCGTGCTAGATTGATCTTGTCTTTAATTTTATTTTATAATTAGTTTTCTTCCTAGTTGGAAGTCTTTAATTTGTCTTCTTGTTAGGAAATTTTAGGTTTTCTTCTCCTTGATGGTAAGTTTTGTTATTCATTTTGTAATTATAGTAGTTTTGTTTGAATTTCAACGTTGTATAGAACCGTCCTTGATTATCAAATTGTTTCAATTTCGCATTTACAATCAAATTAATAGCACTTTGTTTGAACAAATAAGATTAGTAAATCAATGTACTTGATTCTATGTCTGATCTTGTACTAAGCCATGAATGATTAATGAAATTTTGGTTTCTCTTAAAAAAAATAGTTTGGGCTAAGGTTCTTAGGCCCAAGTCAGGCCATGAGCAGGTCTACTCATTTGTACTTAATTGAATGCCTAAAGTCAATCTTCCTATCACTTTTTAATTTTTGATACATTTTTCATTCACCATTATTTGATGTTGATTGTTAATTTTTGCATTGATGCAGGTGCTTATAAAAATCGATATGCGTCTAACGGACTCGAATAAATGGGTGTGAAATTGACATCTAAAAAGTTCGTCAAAATGGGCGGGTAAACTTGTCATGTTAAGTATGTCAAGATAGAACTCTTATTTTATTTGTACAATTTCTTAGTAGTAGGATTGCAGTTTATCAATCTAACAAAAAAATTGTTGCCGAACTCCAACCCCAAATTAAAGAGGTCTCTTTCTTCCAAAACCTCTAAATTTTTTTATTGATTCTCTTTTATGATTTTTGATCTTGAATTACCTCCGATCCTCCATTTCAATCGGCAATGACTTAAATCACATCTTTTTTTTTTTTTTTTGTAGAAATGGCTCAAATCACATTTATTTACATTTTATTCATCTAATAAGCTACAGATCTAGTAAGATTTGATTGGTCCATCCTTGTTGTCTAAATCTAGTTAGATTTGGTGTAGTACATTTAATTTGTGAATTGCAAGTAGCTTCCAAATGCCATATTATATCATGATATATAGCAATGCATTTCAATCTGTTTGCTCTTTGGCAAAACTGATCTGATAGACTTGATTAGAATTTGTCTAGGTAAGCATGAGGAACAAGTTATAACAAAAATAAAATAGTCACTACAAGACATTGTGTGTTTAGCGACATTAATTTACTCATTTAATGACGCATCATAAAGTGTCACTACTTGCGTTGGTATAAGTGATGTCGCCCCCTATTTTTAGACACATAAGGTATGTGTTGGTAACATTTATTTAAGACACTTTTACTAAAAACGTCCTTAATGTGGGGACACTTTTGTTTATATTTCTTTAATTTTTAGGACATTTATTTCTTATGCGTCTCCAAATTGGTAACACTCTTTTATTTATATATCCCTAAATCAGAGACATTTGTAAGCTTAGCGTCTTAAATTAGAAACGCATGTACACTTAGTGTTTCTAAGTTAACAACACAAATACACTAAAAGTTTCTAAATTGATAACACAAGTACATTTAGTGTCTCTAACTTAACAACACATGTTCACTTAGTGTCTCTAAATTGACAACACATGTACAATTAGCATCTCTAAGTTGACAACGCATGTACACTTATGTCTCTAAGTTGACAATATATATATATATATTATTGGAAAGAAGATTTTCTATATAAATTAAAGATGTTTCTAATTCTACTTACAGGAATATTATTTATCAAATAGAAAAAAATTTTATATTTATTTCATTTAAACAGTAACAATCAAACAAAAGTAACTAGTATTGCCACACAATTTTCTTCATTTGAAGAGTAAAAATCAAAAATCAAACTAACAAATGTACAAATTTAAGGTGACCAAAACGAACAACATTACACAATGAAATTTCTTAATTAAAACAGAGGCTTAAAAACCTCGTTTTTGATGTTTCAATCAACACAAGATCTACAAAACTTATAGAAGCACTTGAGTTTCTCCTTCAATACTCTTCATTGTTGGATAATGGCTCCACCACATTATCTGCAAATCTTACTTTTTTCTTCTCTTGGCACCTCTCCGAACCTTCAATCAATTCAAGAAATGAAAAACCAACATAAAAAAAACCTCAAAAAACAATTTAATCTTAAGTCCGTTATCCAATACTAAATGTATGGAGGTTGGCATTGCAGTTTGTATAAAGCATGCAGATCACCTTTGTGAATGAATTGAAGAGCTATATTATGTTGCAACCTATAGGGGTATCCAAAATAGTTCACAAACAAAGAATGTCATCGAAGATGAGTTAAAAACAAAGATTCACAATTAACAAAAAATATGAAGAAGGGAGCATTACTTGCAGACCATAATGACAAACAAAATGGAAATGGCAGAACACAGAAATATTCAACTTAATCATAATAAGCACAATTCCATCTACTTTCTGCATTCTAAATGTTTGCAAAATGTGAAGGAAATGGATCTTTCAGCATTCAATTAACATTTTTAGTCCAACAACAACAAACTCCTCAAATGTCTATTAGTTTTAGTGATAATCTTCAAAGGATTTTCAAGAGTTCTTAGAATTCTTAGCAGCATGACTACAAACACACATCTATGCCCTTTCAAGAGAGCTTTTAATTAATCACCTTTATGGCCTGAAGAAGTTGTAGCTGAAACGATTCAAAGTCTGGAGAGAAGCGGCATTCATGGTCTCAAGTATTGCTGAGAAGTGAGACGTGGCATTAATGAAAATAGAAAGCAAGTACATACCAACATACTGAGTTATTTTCACAAGTTAGGAGCTAAAATCTAGACAACTGCACTTATTAAGCAACTAGACTACCCTACACATAAGTGCAAATATCCCATTAGCATAAACTCTCATTTATATCTTTGGATAGACAAGTTTTAAGCAATGAAGGAGATGATGGTTCAGGTAAGGGAAAAACACCTGAACAAGGTTAGGCATTTCAACCCCCATATCATCATACTTCTGAGCAATAGACAGGACTAGGTGAACATTAGTCAACGCCAACTTCTCTCTTGCCAAAGAATATTCAAGTAGTTTTAAATCAATACATTTATTTCCTTCATTCCACCATGATAAGAACAAAGAAATCAGGAAAAAGATGCTAATCCCCTACTTCAAGTACCTCATTTAAATGTAAACCACACCTTCATATGAGCATGCTTGAAAAATAAAAAACTTTAGTAATTAGTAAACAAAATTCACTTAAACATGAGAGTCAAAATGTACAAAAACTAAAGTAATAGCAGATCCTAAAACTTTTCATTGAAATACTTTTAATTGTACAAAAGACAATGGCACAATGGAAGAGTTTGATCCATACAGCTAACCCTATTAATTTGGGATTGAGGCTGTTGTTGTTGTTGTTGTTGTTGTTGTTATACTAAAGACAATTAAAGAACGACCTTTAATGTAAGACAACAATGTGTAACCTGCAAATCCAAATATGAATCAATAGGTGTGAGACAACAATTGAATTTCCTAAAAATAAATGGCCCACATGAGCTCAATTAGTACAAATTTTTTTGATAGAACAATTAGTACAAATTAGTTAATAATGAAATGACTACATAGACATAAATACAGCATACACAGAAGAAATTAATACAAGAGCAACTCTTTTAATTAAAAAGAAAAGTCCTCCAAAGGCACGTTGATTTATTACGGCTAGGTTAACGCCTATTAGATCAAATTTTTTTCTTCATATAAAATCCTTGAAAGATGTTTGATATATTAAGGTTAGGCTAAGAAATCTATAAAACATAGACCACATTATCCAAGCAAAAAGAAGTCTACAAAGCTGAGATTTGAAAAAAAAAAAAAAAAAAAAATCAATTTGAAGATTAACTAGGACTACGTCTAAACATATACCAAATAACTACATGCACAATTTGAAAGAAACTAAATAAGGGAAACATGAGCTTCAGCTTGCTAGAACTAGCTCTT
This sequence comes from Stephania japonica, assembly GCA_039657345.1. Taxonomy (NCBI): domain Eukaryota; kingdom Viridiplantae; phylum Streptophyta; class Magnoliopsida; order Ranunculales; family Menispermaceae; genus Stephania; species Stephania japonica. Next base: position 4,911,781 of record CM077559.1, on the reverse strand, counting down.
TTTTTCTTTAAAGAGGAGAATCTATTGAAGCATTTAAATTTGAAAATTAAAAAAAACAAAAAAATTAGCATTAAGGCCTTACAACAACAAAAAATAACTCAGAAATAACAATACCAAAATCTGTGCCACAACCTTAGTGATCGAATGATAAAGAGAAAAAAGCATTTGAAACAAGATCTATCAACATTCTCTAGAGCAAGGTTGTAGACATAGAATGATAAAGAACTTTGAAGACAGAGTGATCAAATGATGTATACGAAATTATTACAAAAGAAAGATATGGAACCATAGAAATGTTTCAAAAAAAAAAAAATAGAACTGAGTTACCTTTCAATTTGAGGAATTATAGATGAACCACAAGAGCTCTACCACAAACAACACCACTAATTATTATGCTATGTGTTGCACCACATAAAAGAGTTTATTTTAATAAACTGCCACCAAATACTAGTGTGAGTAGGAAACCCACTTGAGAGGCCAATATCCAAAAGCCGAAAAAGGAATTAAGTGAAAAGAAAGTGATTTTGCACTAAGCCATAACTTAGGAAACTCACTTATCAAGCTAAATCTTGATAAGACTATCCTAAAAGTTATAAAAATCAATAATGATTCAGATTTCACCAAACAAAGAACTTAGATATAATTATATGAAATAATAAGGGTATCTACATACGGGTTGTAGGCATATAGCAAATAATTTTTCTTCTAAATAAAGCAGAAAAAAATCTCACCATACATTCAATAACAAATTTGAAATTATAAGAAAAAGACTTATTCCTAATTTTGGGATGAAATGATAAAAATTGGCACGAGAGTATTAATGCGTTTCTGCAAAATAAATAGAATTAAAAAAAAAAAAAAAAAAAAAAAACAGCAAGAATGGGAATTCAAAGTTCTATTGTAGCTTGTGAACTGACAAAATGAGCTCAAAGCAACCATTTTGAACCAAGCATATAGTATTGTAAATCACCTTCCTCACACGCGAGGCAGGCTATAGCTCTCTTCCTTTGCTTTGCAACAAGTTTCCTTTGAATCAGTAGTAGTTCACCTAAAAATTCCAAAGAAACAAAAAAAAATTTAAAAGAGCAGAGAAGGTGAAGTTGGAGAGCAAATATTAGCGGATTTGTTAAAACATAGGGTCGGCGAAAGTGAAGAAAACCAACAACTTGTTTTCAAAACGTAATTCAGCAAATCGATTAAAAAAATCTAACAAATTTGAAGCGAAAACAACCAATCAAGAGAAATCCGACGGCCCAGATCTAGAGATAGAGTCGTGAACCCTAAGCTTTCCACTATTAATGAGTTCTTGGAGCTCTCCAAATGCATACAACTAAATAAGAAGATGTATCTATGATACGTACAACTGGTGTTACAGCCATTGCGTTCCTCTCGTGCGAAAGAGGAGTAGATAAAGACCGACATATCTGTATCGAGGACCTAAGGATGGCGTCTGGAAGATGAAGATGTGTGGAGGTGGAACAGCTGTGTATTCCCACACGTAATCTGAGACCGAGAGGGGTATCTATATTGGTGTCCAAGTCGGAAACACAAGCAGTCCGCCAACACTTCTATTTCTATTTCTATTTCTATTTATACATCTCCCGTTGCTCTCTCTCTCTCTCTCTCTCTCTCTCTCTCTCTCTCTCTCTCTCTCTCTCTATATATATATATATATATTATTTGTTCATCTTCTTCAAATTAAACAACTTTTCTTCTCCAATTCTCCGTCAATTCTTTTTTTTTTTTTTTTTTTTTTCTAAAGAAGATGAATAATGTGGAGTGCCTTATAGAGTTCCAGGAAGCCGAGGAATTTCGGATGCTAACTACAGCATTTGTGGAAGCGTGCGTACATCCTAAGTACCAACCTGTCCCCCGAACCATGTCATGGGGTCGCAGGAAAACAAGGTCTGCCCTTGCGAACAGAGACTCTCCGCGGCCATTGCGGCTACCGATGATCACTGCCGGAGAGGATGAGGAAAAAGTTGCTAATGAATTAAATGGTGCAGCCACTAGTGGTAGGGAAAACGAGGAGGCGGAGATGTTGAGTGATGAAAGAGTACTAGTACTAGTACTAGTGATTATTACAACAAGGATTTGGGGGAGAACTGGAGGAAGAAGAAGAGGAAGCGCAATGTAAGATTAGATGATGATAATGATGATGATGATGATGATGAAATAGCTTCTGTGAAGAGGAAGCGCAATGTAAGATTAGATGATGGTGACGATGATGAAATAACATCTATGTTGGTTTTTTTGTGAACTTAATTAATTATTTGTGTTGCTTATTTATTAATTTGATGGTATTTACTTTTATGGGTGGTTTTGTAGGAAGTACTAGAGGTGTTAAAGGAGCAGGAAAAAAATTTGTTTCAACAGAATAAAGATCTAAAAGAGGTAACCTAGAAAGAAAACATTACTTTTCAAAAAATTTGTAGTTAATTTGTAGAGAATTATTAAGTAGAAAGTGAAGCGCTTTTCTATTATTCAGTATCGTATCACGGGGTATACATACTGCCATATTCAATTTAGGGGCATCACTTCTAACTTAATATTTTCTATGAGACTTAAACTTGAGATCTCATTTAAAAGAGAATCAAGCCCCTAAGGCCTTATTACTTAGGCCATCATATTGTTGATATTTTGTCCACTTCTCATAAGTTGTACTTATTTTTCTGTCAAGAACTATATATGACAAAGAAAATAGCCTTTTGACAAATTTACCCTTTAAATAAAATAATAATAATAAATTTTAAAAGGGTATTAAAGTCAATTCTAATAATTTATTATCTGTTTGTACCTAATTTATTTGTGCATAGAAAATTTAACCAAATTAACTCGTACGTAAAAATTGAAATTAGTTTGCCCAAAAAAAATTGAAACCAGTACACTTTGAAGGAAGTAGACTTCTCCTATATATGTTACCCAAAATAACTAAAGAAGATTAAATGATACATTGAGATGTCCTTATGATATGTGTCTGATTTATTTATTTATTTGTCAAATTATGATATGAGTCTGATGACTATAGTTATAGTTTTCAATATGAATCTAACTTAGATTATGATGACTTGGTAATTAAATCAGGCGTACGGTAAAGTTAAAGATTTCTATAAAGAGAAGCAACAACAGCGAGCACTCCTTGAAGAAGAGTTAAAATCAAGACAATTAGTAGTATCATCTCCTTCATTTATGATTCAATATTATTCATTTTAAGAAAAATGTTAGAATGACACTCTTGAATACACAAAGCCCCCTACTCACTGTGTTTTGTACTACGGGATATATACAAATGATGCTAATGGATATATAGCCGTTGCACATTTTGTTGCATGCGCATTAGAGATGTTTTTCTAGCACTATCCTTTTAATTTACTTTTTTATGAGGATTTTTTTTTTCAAAAGTAGATTATGGGAGTTTTTTTAATTAATTAAGTATTGCTTAAATTTTTTTTCACTATAATTACTATTTCAGGCATCAACCATTAATAATCCCTACAAGAGCTCAGAAAATCTTGAAGTGGAGAAGAGCTCACAGAACATGAATTCTCAAGTGATGAATTGTGTGAGCCCAAATAGTCCTCTTTGTTAGGAAACTAATATTATGTAATGTTTACATTGATTATGTAACGTCTACACTGATAGTTTCATAATAGAATAAGTATATTGTATTTTTTCAAATATACAATATGGTGTCATATTTATAGAATAGTACATAACTAAATCAGTGGAGACATTACATAATCAGTGTAGATGTTACAAAATCAGTGGAGGCGTTACACGATTAATGTAGACGTTACACAATCAGTGTAGACGTTACATAATCAATGCAAACATTACAAAATATTAGTTTTCTAACACTCTTGATCCGAACCTACGTACCATCAGAGTTGAAATGAACTCTGCTTTTGAAGCTAATATTGATCTCATCAGCCATGCATTATAAAGAGATAATCACGTCAAATTAACATCACATGTTCTATAAAAGTATATACGTTAGAGTAGTCTTGGCTTCTCTTTTCCAATTAGTGTATATATATATATAGCTAGAGTAATTCTTCAAGTGCACTTGAGTTTTTCATTCATAGAAAGAGAAATTAATTCATCCATTAGATTATATATTCATATTGGTCAGGGTATGTGATCGAAGTTTTTGCCTTGATTAATCATCAACTTATGTATCACTAAAAAGAAATAAAAATCATCGACTTATGCCAAGTTGACCACAAGGGTGGTAAATTCTTCCAAGAGTTTTAAAGTTCCTTCATATCCAGAGAACTTAAAATCAAAACCTGTGATTAAGGGAAGCAAGATTAATTCTTGTCATCCCACCATAACATTTTTTTAAGAGATTAATTAACATTTCTCTAGAGACATCACTTTTAAAAGATAAGGTTTGGGAGCTCATGAGTTCGACTCTCTTAAAAATAAAAAATAAAAAAATAAAAAAATAAAAAACTTTTCTCCTATAATTTTGGAAAAAGATAATCCAACACACTTTGGGTGACACTTTGTCTTTTAACCTATTTATGACATTTTTTGTCTCCACAGGTATGGGCTCCACATCTAACAAAACACCATAAATAAGCTAAAAGACAAAGCGTGCGCCACAAGTGTGTTAGATTATCATTTTCCTATAATTTTTTATAAAAAATATTCATCGATAAATATGCTAGTGTGAAATGCACATATCGATGACAACACTGTAAACCAAACAACTACCAGCACTAATCAATCTCATTAATTAATATATTGGGATCTGAACAGAATTTAAACACATTAATGAACAGAGCTGTTTATATCAGCTTATTAAAGAAATACTAAGTTAGAGATATAAAAATTGAAAATTAGTATTATAAATTTATAAGTGAATGATGTTTATGAGGTTGGTTTAAATAGTGTGTTTAAGATAAGAAAAAAAGTTGCCTCATAAATTAAAGAAATTCCAATATGCAGTGTAAAAAGCACTTTAAACATATACTCCATATGACATGTTTTTGTTTATAGAAAGTAAAGACTATAAAGAGTAAAGATAACATAATTAAGTTAAATTTACTTTAAAACAATGAACATGGTTGCTTGCTTAATAGTAATTTATTAATAAATAACTTCTGTTTAATATTAATCAATTCAAAAAATAGTGACAGATAGAGAAAAGAAGACATTGATAACTAGAATGTTATTGAGGGAAAAAATTAATATTGGAACAGCAAAATCGGTGATTACTACAAGTCTACAACCATATATACACTCACATCACATAGCCTCCCATACAGCTGAGGCAATCAATGCAGGCAAAAACAAGGCCCTCTTCAACTACATCTCTTTGTTGTATATATATATATATATAAAAGAGATGCTTAGAGACTTAGGAATTCAAACCAATTTCAACTCCTAAACATATTTCATAAATGGAGCTTCAAAGGTTGGCCTTCTTTGCTACATTGTTGTTGATTTTAGGCTTCTGCCACTGCTCTGATAAATCTGTGGAGGTCAATGGCCTTGTGGAGTGTTCCGAATGCTCACTAGATAATATCAAAAGCGCCGAAGTTCTATCAGGTAATGCACACTCAATCAGCTAATAAACTAGTTAGTTTATCAATAATATCATGAAAACATCTCTATATGATCATGTTTTGTTTCCATGTACACAGGGCATCAAGTTCTCATTTCTTGCAAGGTTGACGACAAGCAATTTGAAACTAGAGGAATTGGCGAGATAAAAGATGGGAAGTTCAAGGCAGCTCTTCCAAACGAGATAGTCGGCGACAATGGACAGCTTAAGGAGGAATGTTTTGCACAGCTCCAGAGTACTTCATCAGGCATAACATGTCCAAGCTTTGATGATGAACTAGAGGCCTCAAAGGTTGTGACTCAATCCATTGAAAATGGAAAGCACATATTGGGCACCAAAGGAAAACTAGACCTCTCACCAAATGTATGCAACTCTAAATTCCTAGTACATTACTTCCTAAAACACCCAATAATTAAGAAGCACTTCAAGAAGTACCACCACCATATTCCAATAATCCACAAGAAGCCCATTTTCTATAAGCCCATTCCTAAGATCCCATTTCACAAGCCCATTCCTAAGATCCCTGTGATCCCTCCAGAAGTTCATGCTTAGCTGATTTGTGCATTGTGGGGGCTCTTGTAATCTCTGGTACAGCTTAGGCTCTGTGGTTATGTAATTAATGGTGTCCAAATGAAGGCACCATATGTATGGAGTGATTGTGAAATAAGAATGTACTGCCATGAATAATAATATTGCATGAGATAAGAAAAACATGGTGTTTGTAAGAATTGGGTGATGTTGGGAGCATGTTTAATTGTGAGTCCCCCTATGATTTACTAAAAATAAGTACTAGATGTTTGTATATTACTAAGCATTATGTTACTCCAGCCTTTTGTCTTCAATTTTCTTTTAAGGCCAAATTGGTTAATATATTATAACATTTTACAACTTTTGTAATTATATTCCAACCTTTTCAAATTTTTTATTATATCCTAACCTTTCAGCGTGATAAATTTGTATTCAAACTCATTTTTTAACTTCAAATTTGATGAAGTGGCAACTAAGTAATGAGCTTAAATAATAAATTTAATAATTATTTTACTAATTAGAGGTGATGATGTGGCTTTTTAAAGTCATTATTTAGGTATCACCTCATCAAATTTGGAGTAAAAAGAGTGACTTGATATATAAATTTATCAATTTAGAAATGTTAGGATATAATAACAAATTCAAAAAAGTTAAGATATAATAACAAAAGTTATAAAAGGTTATGATATTTTAACCAATTAATCCATCTTTTAATGAATGTGAGTAACTGCCTTACAGGGCAATTATTATATGCTAGAGGTATCGCGGGTGATCGGGGTTTCCATTGGTGGTCGATGTGTGTGAAGAGTTACTTCGGGAGATTCATCGTTTTGGTTTTGTTGTGTATCCGGGTCGACTAAGATGTGCGCCGATATGCGACATCTTTTGGTGGCCGGGGATGATTTTCGAGGTGTCGGAGTTGTTCGAACGTGTGACATGCCAACGTAAAAGGCGAGCATCGATGACTGGAGGACTACTTCTGACCCACCCATTTCTAGATGGAATTGGGTACATATTGATATGGATTTCGTTAGTGGTTGCCCCGATCTCCTCGTGGTTACGATAGTATCTGAGTAGTTGTGAATAGTTTTGTTTGAGACTTAAGAGTGCCCAGTAGTGGCAGAAGAAATACTTGTCGAGTATCACAATGAGCTTCAGTATAATTGGGGAAGACTATAAATATTTGAAGGTCTCTCCACTGAAGGGTCACGAACGGTTCTGAGTCAAGAAATGACTCACTTTGAGTTTTTATCGATCTTGTTAGGAGTTGCGAAGGGTTGCTAATCTAGTTTACTTATTAGATTAATTTCTGGGACGAAATTATAATAAGTGGGGGAGACTGTAACAACCCAAAATTTTTAACTGACTTGTATTGCACTTGTCAAAAATTGTGACCCGGCTACGTGAATACTGGACAGTATTTCAAACTTCGGGAGTCGACATCGAAGTGATTTTATGATTCTTTGATTGTGTGTATTAGTATTGAAGTACTTTACGGGTTTCGAGCCGTTCGGGCGGTATTTAATTGAGTGAGGTTTCGACTAGTTAAACGAGGGAGAAAAACGAGTAAAAAGTACAAATAAATGAATTTTTAATTAATTTAATTAATTAGTTGGCGAGACAAGGCGAGACTACGTGCGTTACGAGAGTCGGAACAAGGAAAAAGGACCGAGGAACGTCGTTTGAATGTGGAAGTTGGTTAAATATGTAACATACGAACTATGTGATTATGATAAATTTGTATTCAAACTCATTTTTTAACTTCAAATTTGATGAAGTGGCAACATAATAAATTTAATAATTATTTTACTAATTAGAGGTGATGATGTGGCTTTTTAAAGTCATTATTTAGGTATCACCTCATCAAATTTGGAGTAAAAAGAGTGACTTGATATATAAATTTATCAATTTAGAAATGTTAGGATATAATAACAAATTCAAAAAAGTTAAGATATAATAACAAAAGTTATAAAAGGTTATGATATTTTAACCAATTAATCCATCTTTTAATGAATGTGAGTAACTGCCTTACAGGGCAATTATTATTATTATTTTTTTTTGGTATAGTACATTTAATTTGTGAATTGCAAGTAGCTTCCAAATGCCATATTATATCATGATATATAGCAATGCATTCCAATCTGTTCGCTCTTTAAGGCAAAACTGATCTGTAGACTTGATTAAAATTTGTCTTGGTAAGAATGAGGATCAAGTTATAACAAAAATAAAATAGAGTACTTCCTTGTAGAAGAAATATGAATATGAGGATTAACATTCCCAAAAGATAAGTCCAGATCAACTACAACACAAATTGTTGAAAACTTGAAATATATACTTCATATTTTTGTACCGCATTTTTGTGTTTAATATTTATTAATAACATAAAGAAGTTGATCAACTCTTAATTACCAGTAAATACTGGTGGTGCTAATTGGGTAAGGAGTTTGAGAATCCATTAATATGTTAATGTAGTGAAGAAAGGAGAAAATGCTCTGATACCAATATGTCCTAAAATAAATACTAACAAAAGAGTAAGAAAACAACGTGTAGCATATAAAAGTATGGTGATACGACCAATCAAATCGGTAGCTCACTGTCTCACTCATATGATATGGAACCTCTCAATAGATGCAAGTTGATTTCTTATTAATATGATAAGAGTTGATGTGGTATAGAGTGGTTTTGATTAGATCCTAACATAAATCAATTGGTTTTCTACAAGATAGGCTCCAACCCCATTTATATACCTATCATGTGTGTGTGTGGCCCAATACTCTCTAGACCCATGAATTCCAATATGGATATCAGAGCAGAACGATCCTGAACTTGTATTTGAAGACCTAATTGAACTAGCGGTGGAGTCTAGACCCGTTTGTGGACCTAGAGCCTATGAAAAATGCTTAGACATATTTACAGACATCTAAAAAGAGTAGACTGTGTTTGACAAGTGACAACTAGTTCAGACCTAGTTACACTTGAGAGGGAGTGTTAAAATATAATCTCACATTGAAAATATAATAAGAGTTGGTGTGGTATAAAGTGGTGTAGATTGGGTCTTAGAATAAGCTAACTGATTTTGTGTAAGATGGGCTTCAACCCTATTTGTATACCCACTATATATGTGCGCGTGTGGCCCAACACTCTTCGGGTACATGAATTTCAATATATATACAAACAAGATTGGACAAGCTAGTACAAGTAAAGACAAACTAAATTTCTAAATTTCTAAATATACAGTCAACAATGACGCCTTGCAATTTAATCACAACTTGTACATTGGTGTGGTACATTTAATTTGTGAATTGCAAGTAGCTTCCAAATGCCATATTATATCATGATATATAGCAATACATTTCAATCTGTTTGCTCTTTTAAGGCAAAACTGATCTGTAGACTTGATTAAAATTTATCTCTTGGTAAGAATTAGGATCAAGGTATAACAAAAATAAAATAGAGTACTTACTTGAAGAAGAAATATGAATATGAGGATTAACATTCCCAAAAGATAAGTCCTAATCAACTACAACACAAATTGTTGAAAACTTGAAATATATACTTCATATTTTTGTTACCGCATTTTTGTGTTTCATATTTATTAATAACATAAAGAAGTTGATCAACTCTTAATTACCAGTAAATACTGGTGGTGCTAATTGGGTATGGAGTTTGAGAATCCATTAATATGTCAATGTAGTGAAGAAAGGAGAAAATGCTCTGATACCAATGTCCTAAAATAAATACTAACAAAAGAGTAAGAAAACAACGTGTAGAACCCACTGTCTCCACTCATATGATATGGAGCAATCAAATCGGTAGCAGCCTCTGAATGGATGCAAGTTGATTTCTTATCTATATTAAAAAAAAGAATGGTGGGAAGAGAAATAAATAGCTCGTCTATAGTGTTGAAATATAATTTCACATTAAAAATATAATAAGAGTTAGTATGGTATAAAGTGGTATAGATTGAATCTTAATATAAGTAAATTGATTTTATGCAAGATAGGTTCAAAGACCATTTGTATACCCACTGTATACGCGTATGGTCCAATACTTTTGGGGCCCATAAATTTTAATATAATATCAGAGCAGAACGATTTTGAGCTCGTATTTGAATATCTAATTGGGTTAGCGGTATAGTCTATACCCGTTTGTGGACCTAGAGCCTATAAAAAGAGGCTTAGGCATATTTACAAACCTCTAAAAAGAGTAGGACTGTATTTGACAAGTGACAACTAGTTCGGACTTAGTTGCACTTGATGAAGAGTGTTGAAATATAATCTCACATTAAAAATATAATAAAAGTTGATATGATATAAAGTGGTATAGATTAGATTCTATCACAAGTTAATTAATTTTGTGTAAAATGGGCTTCAACCTCATTTGTTTCTCACCATACAAGATTGGACAAGCCAATACAAGTAAAGACAAACTAAATTTCTAAATTTCTAAATATACAGTCAACTTGTACGTGTACAAACTTGGTTAAAGACTTGAGTTGGCGCCTGAAACAAGGCAACAAGTAAAGACAAACTAAATTTTTAAACAAAAAAAATCTATTTGAACTTTTAGAGTCGGAACTTATAAAGTATTTTTTAAAATTTTTATAAATATTAAAAAAGTTTTGTAAATTAATGAGTAGTACTGCTTGGACTCATGAGTCTGAACTCTTATAATAATTTTTAAAATATTTTTATTTCAAAGTCATCCTTAAATAATAAATGTCTTCAAAATAATAACTTACAAAACTCCTTTAATATTTGTAAAAATTTTAAAAAACAATAGATTTTTTGATTCTAAATTTCTAAATAAAAAAATCACAGTCAACAATGACGCCTTGCAATTTAATCACAACTTGTACATGTACAAACTCGGTTAAAGACTTGGAGTTGACGCCTGAAACTAGGCACAAACTCGGTTAAAGACCTGGAGTTGACGCCTTGCAATTGGAAGTCAAGCCAGTTTCAACCACTAATAATACTTCCAATATTGGAAATGGCTTCAAGCAAAATTTAAGGGGTATAATAGTAACAACTAAGCAGGGTGTATTTATATATAGTCGGATTTCACGAGTCCAAATAGCACTACCCTAGTAGTGCTATTTGGACTCTTAAGGAGTTTTTGAAAAAAAAAAATTTTAAATCATCCTCAAACAATAAATGACTTCAAAATAACAACTTGTAACACTCTTTTGATATGTGTAATAATTTTAAAAACCTCCCTATGAGTCCAAACTCTTATAGTCCAAATAAATTTTTTGTATATAGACAAACTTGGTCAAAGTTGACGAACGAAATAAGGCACAAACAATCCCCCTTCAACTACATGTTTGCATGTATATAAGAGATGTTTAGGGACTTTGGGAGTTCAAACCAATTTCAACTACTAATCTTACTTCCAATGGAGCTTCAAAGATTGGCCTTCTTTGCCACATTGTTGTTGCTTTTGGGCTTGAGCCATTGCTCTCTTAAATCTGTGGAGGTCAATGGCCTTGTGGAGTGTTCTGAATGCTCTCTAGATAATATCGAAAGCGCCGTAGATGTTCTATCAGGTACTAGCATGTATAGCTAATTTTGCAATATGTGACTAACTAGTAGCTAATCAATATCATATGTACATTAATTGATCTATATCATCATGTTCTATTTTCCATGTACAGGGCATCAAGTTGTCATCTCTTGCAAGGTTGACGACGGACAATTCGAAACTAGAGGAATTGGTGAGGTTAAAGAAGGGAAGTTTAAGATAGCACTTCCGAACGAGATAGTTGACGGCAATGGACAGCTTAAGGAGAAATGTTTTGCACAGCTCCAGAGTACTTCATCAGACATAACATGTCCTAGCTTTGATGATGAACTAGAGGCCTCAAAGGTTGTGACTAAAACCATTGAAAATGGAAAGCACATACTGGGCACCAAAGGAAAACTACAACTCTCACCAAATGTATGCAACTCCGCATTCCTTAAACATTACTTCCTCGAACACCCAATAAGTAAGGACTTCAACCACCATATTCCAATAATCCATAGGAAGCTCATTTTTAAGATCCCGCCCATTTTTAAGATCCCGCCTAAGATCCCGCCAAAGATCCCGCAAATTCCTAAGCGGCCCATTCGTAAGTTTAAACCCAAGATCCGTCCTCCTCCTCCTCCTCCTCCAAATTAAAAGTTCATGCTTAATTAGTTGATTTGTGTATTGGGGTTCTTGTAATCTCTATTACAGTTTGGGTCTTATGGTTAAATGTAGCTAAAGGTGTTCTAATTAAGGCACCATATTGAGAAATAAGTCAGTACTATGCATGCATAATGTGGCATGAGATGATGTGTGTGTTGTGTGATGTTGGTATATAGACTGTGTAATTGTAAGTTGTCCCTCTGTGATTTAATAAAAATAGGAACTGGATGTTTACACATTAAGCATTATGCATGTTTCTCCAGTTTTTTGTCTTCAATTTTCTTTCAATGAATGTGAGTAAGTGCGCCTTATAAGGCAAATTCCAAGCCTAAACATATGTTAGTACATTTTTTTTTTTTTTTTTGGTGTGCAGGGACTCTTTAGTACATTTAATTGGTGACTTGCAACTTGCAACTAAGAGTCTGAACTTAAGAGTTTTAGACTGTATGGATTGGAAGCCATAGAAGGCAGTTAGGGGATGCTATAGGAAGGTAATTCTGAATTGCCTCCAGTAGGTAATCTTAACTTAGAGAGGTTTTAGGAGAATTAATTTAAGATGTTTGTGTCTCTAATGATTTAGTACTGAATTCTTTGTAAGATTAATTTATTTAAAAGACAAAAATATATCCTTGGCATTTGGGACTACAAAAATATTTAGTTCGGCATGATGGTTTTACCGTACAACAACAACAACGTAGCCTTTGCTCCCAAATTATTCACGGCGGGCTACATGATTTGGGAAGGATGTTTCTATAAGAAGAAAAAATTGATAGAAGCAACTGTAGAGTTCAAAGAACCATTGAGGGCAAGAAAAGCAAAAGCTGAAATGAGAAGAGTCCGAAAAAAGGCAAAATAAAAAAGTGAAAAGTTAAGGACTTTGATAAGACAAGTACTAATTAAATGACATAAATGTAGTCCCAAAACTTAATAATAGAGGATCAACACTAGTGGCTGGCTGGGTCATAATTTTTTGTTGAAAAGAAAAAGGCTAGAGATATGATGGTTGGGTAGTGTAATCAATTAAGAAAACCTCTCCAAACCGAAAAATCGGTGACATGATGACATCTACTGTTAGGTACTACATAAGTCTCTAGTACAACTGTTGAGGTCCCCTAAACAATAGTTCCAATTACATTTAGGCTCCCCTTATCTTTCTTTATATGGAGAAGCTTTGTAAGAGAGAACTTGTAGTACTTGAACTGAACAAAAATTAAACAAGCTCTGTCAGTTATAGTTTCTTAGCTCTTATTTATTTCTTCCTCTCAATGAGGCATGTTTTCCCATTTAGGGGAGAGGGCCAACTGCTCTTCTCCGTCACTATATTACTAATTTTGGGCTTCTGCTATTGCTACGAAAAGTCTGTCGAGGTTAGCGGCACTGTGGAGTGCTCTGAATGTAAACTAAATCACGTTGAAAGCAGCCATCTTTTATCAGGTACATGTACAACTATGTAGGAATTTGTTTATGCTTGCCTTGCCTAAAAAGACCCTTCTAATTTGTGAGTAGCGAGTACTAGTCAGTGACTTCATTCAGAAAATATTAGAATGGCAACTACTGTCACACCGTGTGACACATTGGCTCATAGGAGTCGCCCATGCGGCCTCGACCCGTGTGTTATGCACCAGAATTGTGTATGCCCGCATCCTGAGGCGCATATGAATGGCTCCAGTGAACCAATGTATCTTGCAGTGTGACATACCATCGTCATTCTAGCACTTCTCCTTCCCTTCATTATTAGAAGAAAACAGTAGCAAGCATCCTAATCTCTTTTAATGTTTATACCTTACTTCCCCTCTGATGAAATTGAAACATACAATTTCCTTGCCTAAGCGATGTTCCAAGATATATAAATCAAAAGATCATATACTGGTTCAGTTCAATTTATGTCACTTTAACCATAACTTGTTTTGAGTTACCAGGATTTTCATATCCTGCAGGTCGTCGCATTGCCATTTCTTGCAAGGTGAAAGAAGGAAAGTTTCGAAATAGAGGCGTCGGTGTGATCAAAGAAGGGAAATTCAAAGTAGCTCTTCCCAACGACATCGTCGACGGCAATGGAAAACTAAAGGAGGAATGTTTTGCACAACTTCAGATTACTGCATTAAGCACACCTTGCTCTAGCTCTGCAGATGAAAAAGAGGCCTCGAAGATAGTTTACAAGTTCAATGACAAAGGAAAGTGCATCCTAGGGCTAAAGGGGAAACTACAATTCTCACCTACAGCATGCACATCACTGACTATACCTTACTTCTTCAATTTCCCATTTCCTCCTTACCTCCCACCATACCTAAATCCTAATAATCCACCGCTTCGCACTGAACCTCTACCACGACCATCCGACTTTCCCCCATTATTTGCAGGATTCCCACCCCTAGGTCCCTTCGCTAAGAGCACCGGTGATGACCCTCTCGCTGAGGAAAAATACCACTTTCTACATCACAAGAAGAATCCTTCAACTATCTTTCACGATAAACCTCCTCTACCTCCATATCATGATGGGCACCTCCCTAAGATCCCTCATCAGCCATACTACAAGCTTCCCCATGCCCCTTTAACGCCTCCAGAACTTCATCCATAAAACAGGCCTATCAGTCATCCGTTATCTACTGTGTTGTGTGTGTAATTGTCTCCCATAAGAGGGGGCCGAGGAGGCCCAAATTTATGCAATTGATAATTTAATTTGGCATTGCCAGAAAGTGATATGAAAAGTCTTTGTGCGATTTGAAAGTGTTTTACGAATTAAATGAGGATTGTCATTATTTCCACCTTCAAAACATTTTAACAGTTTGACCTAGTCCGTGAGGAGCTCTGTCACGGAAATATCCTTATTTACAGAACACTTCATAGATGTATAGGCAATTATCCTTCATGTATTTGGACATATAATGTAACACGTTGAAAGAATAACTAAGATAAGTATAGTTCAACAGAAGTCACAAGAAATAAAAGGAAAAGGAAACCTACGTTGGCGATATGGCAAGTCTACTGCCCTTGCCCTAGTTGGCTAACATGGATGAGCTAGGGGACTTGAAAAGTTAGGCTAGAAAGTGAGTGATATAGGCGCATTTTGGATCAAATTTTGTATATGCACAATACAAAACCAGCAATCTTATATTGAACGAAGTACAGCATTCATTTGACTTGCACTTGCAGACAGAGAACAAGCAAAACAGAAACAAAAAATGCAGACATGAAAAAAATACAAGCATAGCAACAGTTATTTCGATAAAAGGCGAACATGAAGAAAACAAAGTAGACAACACATATAATAGCATGGCAGGCTTGCCTGATAGCACCATCTAGCTCTCGTACTCTCCTTCGTTTTCGTATTCACCTTCCTCTTCCTCCTCGACAGTAGCATCCTGGTACTGCTGATACTCTGCCACCAGGTCGTTCATGTTGCTCTCCGCCTCAGTAAATTCCATCTCGTCCATCCCTTCTCCAGTGTACCAATGCAAAAAGGCCTTTCGCCTGAACATAGCTGTGAACTGCTCACTCACCCTCCTGAACATCTCCTGAATCGAAGTGGAGTTCCCAACAAAAGTTGATGCCATCTTCAAACCTCTGGGAGGTATGTCACAGACGCTTGACTTCACATTGTTGGGTATCCACTCAACGAAGTAGGACGAGTTCTTGTTCTGCACATTTATCATCTGCTCATCAACCTCCTTGGTGCTCATCTTCCCTCTGAACATGGCTGAGGCTGTCAGATAGCGACCATGGCGAGGGTCCGCTGCACACATCATGTTCTTGGCATCCCACATCTGCTGTGTCAGCTCAGGGACTGTAAGGGAGATGTACTGCTGGGATCCACGGGAAGTGAGAGGAGCAAAGCCCACCATGAAGAAATGGAGGCGAGGGAAAGGAATGAGATTGACAGCTAGCTTGCGAAGGTCAGAGTTCAGCTGTCCTGGAAACCGAAGGCAGCATGTCACTCCACTCATTGTTGCAGAAATCAAGTGATTCAGATCGCCAACTGCACATAGCAACAAATGTTAGATCCAACTGGCTTATTTCACTGTTGTTTATATCATGTAAATTGAGATAAAGACATCATCACTTACAGCTTGGAGTGCTGAGCTTCAGGGTCCTGAAGCAGATGTCATAGAGTGCCTCATTGTCAAGGACCATGCACTCATCGGCATTTTCCACCAGCTGGTGAACAGAAAGGGTGGCATTGTAGGGTTCCACCACAGTGTCAGAGACTTTTGGAGAAGGGAACACTGAGAAAGTAAGCATCATCCTGTCTGGGTACTCCTCTCGCATCTTTGATATCAGTAGGGTGCCCATGCCAGAGCCAGTTCCTCCTCCAAGGGAGTGGCATACCTGAAAACCTGGCAATATAAATGATGAACTTAAGTGAGCCAATGAATATCCATAATGCAAGAGTGACTAATAAAAGGATGAATTTCACAATTCTGAATATTCCCAAAAAAAAAAAAATCACACAGCTCACAGTATTAAACAGAAGCTCCTACATTTAATACATTGGGACTCTAGGAGATCTTAACTCCATGCAGATCCACGTAATAATGTAACTTACAAACTTCCCTTGCCTTCTATTGACGAATTCCCAACTTCTCTAGTTTTTTTAGGGAAGACTATGTTGTTGATAGAATTCTGGAGACTAATGAAATGCAACCCCCATTTTTTACCATTTCACATGAAAGGTTTTCAATGCTTTCCAGATCCCAAGTCCCACTTCATTTGAAACAAATAAACCTCTTAAATAAGTAAATATCACAAACACCAATATAATGTCTCCAACAACAGAAATATAAGTCTTAATAGCCCCCTACTTGAAACTCACAAACAAATTCAAAATTTTAAAAAAAGTTGTAGATATTTAACCTAAGAAGACATTGATACATCTTGAATATTCTTTTTCAACTCTCAACTTAACTCACAGTATGAAAAGTATAAAGTTATTGCTTTACTAAAAGAGCAGTGCTTGAGTAGCACTCTCCATACAAACATTTGCTACAAAGTTGATGGAATTTCTGACATGCATAGGGGCATGCGTATGTGCGTGTGTGCACTTCAATGCATAATCCAACAGATCCTAGCAACTACATGGAAAATGCATCATGTACGTATCAAAAGTATGTTACAAAGTATGTATCAAAAGTATGTTACAAAGTATGTTACTCGATCTTTTCTCTTTCCTAAAAGTCTGTGTCTGTCCTAGATATAATGCACATTGGCGCTACATAGACGTTACAGTCATGAAATTTTAGTTAATTTTCAGAAGGAAAATGGTTAGCTAACATTATATAAAATCAAATGAAGTGAAGTAATTTGTTTCATTAAAAAGATCAACTGGATCTTCTTGGAAGATCCAGAGAAGAAAATCAAAACCACCGGTGGACAAGAACTACCTAAACCCTTTGAAGATTTCACAAGGCAAAGGTTGGTCCACCACCAACCTTATTGATAATGTCCGAGAAATTCTATGTAAACTGCCCCACCACAAATTATTCTAAGAAGTAAATCCAATCCGACGAAACGAACTAATTTACCACATTACTCTCATAAACATTTGTCATACATTTTGGTTTATATTAGGTAAGTAAGCACAAGCATCTAAAAAAAGGGCATTAAGAAACAAACTGGAAAGGATTCAGATTCAGATCCGTGACGCATCCGGCGAGGGGACCCTAGACCTTTTTGACTGTACCAGTTGTTGTCTCGCTTTCAAGTTTGTCTCTATCTTATGTTCCTTCATTGATGCGTCTATGTCTCTCTACTTTGTCCATAGTTGTGTGTTCATGTGACTAAGCAACCTCTCTAATACCCTAAAATCAATTAAACCTAGACTTGTTCGCTAAACAGGACTACAGTAACTGAACTTGAAACCCGTGACCACCTGAATAGAAAGTTAGGTCAAAAATCAAAATCGTAAAAAGCAATGCACAGTTTCAGATCTCATTTGCTGCAGAGGCGCAGATCTCACCGTTTTCTTTCACAATTTACATGGCATTGTTCCCATCGAAGCTGAATCCAATCGAACTAAACACAGATCTAAGAACGCCACAATCGGATCTAACATTATCGCTTAAAATCCAAACGAAACGACAGATTCAATATTTCAATCGCAAAATCGAACCAGAAGAGAAGAAGAGAGACTAGATCCGAGACCAAACCTTGCAAGCAATCGCAATTCTCCGCCTCTTTACGAACCACATCAAGAACCGCATCGATCAACTCCGCTCCTTCGGTGTAATGCCCCTTGGCCCAGTTGTTTCCGGCGCCAGATTGGCCGAAAACGAAGTTATCAGGGCGAAAGATCTGGCCGTAGGGACCAGATCTGATGCTGTCCATGGTCCCTGGCTCCAGATCCATGAGCACAGCCCTGGGAACGTACCTTCCGCCGGAGGCCTCGTTGTAGTAGACATTGATGCGCTCTAGTTGGAGGTCGGAGGACTCGCCATTGTAGCGACCGGTGGAATCGACGCCGTGCTCGTCGCAGATCACTTCCCAGAACTTGGCACCGATCTGGTTCCCGCATTGACCTCCTTGAACGTGAAGGATTTCTCTCATTTTCGATTCGAAAACCTAGATTTGGATCTGGATCTCGATTTGGGAACGCTCCGTGTTTTCGATTTGGGTTGTGGGGGTGAGCGGTATGAAAAATCCGTGTCGGTGACGGTTATATATAGGCAGTGGAGAGAGGAGATCGGTATTATTACAGCGCAAAAATGGTTTTTTTTTTCCACAAAATAAACAAAAAGAAAAACGTTTAATAGGACTAGCTAAAAATAATATCTCAGACCCATTTTTTTTGGACCGCGTTTCTATCAAAAATAATAATAATAATAATAATAATAATAATATCTGACCTAATTGTGTCCGAGTGTAGATTTATCTATATATGATTGATGTTTAATATCACTTTTTTGATTTAACATAGATATATGTGTAATTATAAGATCTTGATTTTATTTTATTAAATTATTATCATATGTGACATTTTGTTTAATCATAATAGGTGACTGAATCTTGTTTCTAGCCCTCCTTATTTTAGTTGAAATAATATATATAATTATTCAAAACTAATTTAAAATTGTAGTTTAGGCTTTTTTTTTTTTTTTGAGAAATGCAGTCTTCTTATTGTTATAGTAGTATGTTTTCAGCAAAATACCTACACCGAATTCAAGATTTGACAAGTGGTCGAATGCAAAACGCTAAAACGAGTGCACATGACAACGATAAGGGTTGATTTTTTTTCTTCTTTCACTTTATTTTTTATGGGTCAATGTAAATCGATTCTTAAGAGATGAGTAAAAAAAAAGAAAAAACAGTTTTTTAATTCATAGAATTCGAAATTACACATTTCCTTTTTGTTTGAGGTTATAGTGTTTTTTTAAAAGAGACAATACGGTTACTCCGTTAGCTTACTAAAATATTGAATTTACGGAAAGCGGGAAGCGGGATACGTTTTCGCGCGAGCTCATAACCGCTACAGTAACCGCTACATCTGTCGCTTGCGCTTGATTCACCGCGCTTGACTTTCATTTACCGTACACAATCTTTTTACTTTGCGTTAACAAAAAAATGTTGATTGCTTGTTAGGATTAGAGCGAGCTGGGTGAGTAATAAAACTGGAGGCCGACCCACTACCTCTATTATTGAAGGCATAAGAGGACAGAAATTTGCCAGTATATAAGTGGCAGAAAGAGACAAAGAAACCAACTGTTACTGTCTGCCAATTCATACTTTCATTTAAGATCTGAAGATATAGATCTTATGTTCTGGCTGGGCTCCATTACTTAATTTTATACAGATCTTGGCAGTCAGTCTGGCTTTCATTTCAAGTAATCCGTCCATCTTAAGAAATAAAAATGGTGGCCTACTTCAACATATTGCATAACATAGGAACACCGACTTGCATGACTACCATTTTCAAAGAAAACAGGGAAAAAATCACTATCTTACACAAAGAAATTGTTTGGCTGTCACATCACCTATTTGGTTTAACATCTTGAAACTTAAGCGGTTAAACAGACACCATCAGACCACATAGCTTGAATTTACTGATAAATAAGAAACATGCACACAGCCAGATTAAAAAGAAAGAAGGGAAATGAAGACGAAAATGAAGAACAAACTGGATAAGCAGAATGAAAAGAGAAATGCATTATGCCATGTTATTCACTAGCCATCTCCAAAATTTGTTATGCAAGTAAAAATGATTGAATATGAGGAATTTCATCAAGAAGGGTAGAGTGGAATCAAAATGATGAATATGCAGATACTACCTGCTCCTCTGTATCATCATAGGTTAAAAGTTTGAATTACCCAGGCATTTTGTAGTTCTTTCTGCGATCTGCAGTAAAATTTTCCCATAAAAATTTGATTAAGAAAATACAAAAGAGAACAATGAAGTAAAATTATAGCCTCATCCGTGATCGCCAGACGCCAGTATTACACCTAGTACTCCAGATTTCAGATCATTGTTCTAATGAAAACTCCAGCTCAAACAATCAATCCCCTAATTTTGGTAAACCCAACCTACATAACAAACAATTGAACCTATAAAATCGTAATTTACAAGAAGGAATCCATAACATTTCCAGATGAACTTGAAAGCCCTAGATCACATGATTTAGTGTATATAACCCGTGTCCGAGGACAATAAGCTCCATGTATCCTATACAAAGGCATACGAATCGATATGAAGGTCAGAATTCACGAGTAGATAAATCAAAGAGTTAAAAAAAAAATAACCTACAAAAATATATCAGGAAGGTTTCAAATGGGAATGAGAGTAAAAAGAATCGTAACAAAGAGACACTTAATCTCGCTCTCTCGCAAAGAGAAATTCAATGACTCTCAAAAGAAAATCACCCAAGGGTTTACAGTACAACTGCAACATCGATAGTTATAGAATCATTTGAATGCAAATGCACCAATAGTTCCTTCCTAATCAGTAATATGATCAATTACCTTGCATTGTGGTATTATTGTTGAAATAGGCTGTCATTGCAATATTTCTTGAAACTCAGGCATTCCTCCGCCAGAAACTCACTGCCAAAACAAATTTTTTTATGTAAATATTATGAACAGATTGATTCAAATAGGATTTGCAAGGACTTACTAAATACGCTCCACCATTTGTGAAGCTTCCCATCTCGGACTCCACGGATAATCCATCAAAGGAGGTGACAAAACAGGCGTTCCCTGGGAGTTGAAATGCTACAACGAAAAAGAATAGCAAGCTAGTAAGGGGCAACGCTCAACAAGACACAGATGCAACTTCGATAGAAACAAGAAAAGCTTCTACTTTCCAGCGTGGTTGTAGATTTATATTTCAAAAAAAAAAAAAACAAAACAAAACAAAACAAAACCTCAGCTGAACAGTGATTTATACAAAGCACATGCAAGAAAATAAACTAGGTAGTAGGTTTCAGTTCCAGTTTCTATCTTCAGATTCTTCACCATTACAATAAGCGTCAAAACGAAGGAAGTTTTGATCCAGCGGCCAACATACAGTTTTCTTGGGATTCTAAGCAATTGTATAATTTTTAATTTTAAAGGTAAACAACGCAAAGATACAAGCTCCTATCCCCACTTTTGCTCAAGCTTTGAGCTTATAGAACACAAGGGCAAACATCCAAACACAAATAGAGAAACCGATTGATGTCGAGAGGATCATAGAAGGAAAAACCAAACCAACAAAGAAGAAGAAACCTCAAACACCCAATACATGGTTTTTCAATTCATTTTGACAAAAGTTACATACTCTAGTGGGTTTACATCTAGTTATACCAAAAGGCCCAAAACCCTACTACATCAACACAGTATGTCCCATACATATATCAAAATAAAATACCTATACCATGCCTCATAAGGTTACTACATCAATATTCTTCATTCTCAGAGACTCGTACTTTATGAGCATGTCTATCAAAGCCTTGAATCAGAACGAACCATTTCAGGGTTTGGTTAATTGAATTAACTGATTGACATCCGTATCAGTATTAACTATAAGTCTCATAATAAGCATAAACATACAGATGTAAATCTAACACATGCATGTTAAGTTTATGTATGGGAGAAGAATGTTGCTAGCATAGAGGCATATAGTGCATCCGCAACAAATAATTTGGAGCAAACACAAGCAATTTAGGCGCTGAAACACTTTTGATTTGCTGCTTTACGTTACATTTGCAAGCACATGCCTCAGTTCTCTTTTACCATGCTTTCTATTAGCTTCTAGGATGAATATAGCTGAAAAACCACAAATGAAAGGTTAAATTTCACATTCCATCTCTACCTGAGAACTTTGCAGTACCAAAACAGGCTGTTGCTTAGGAAATTGAGTTGACAACGAAATGTGCACCTACAGTACCGATGCCAATACGTGTACAAGTCAGCAAGCAACATGAGTTCTTAAACAACTTCGAAATAAATGCATTATGGAATCAGACCACAAGTGCTTTTTAGAAACATTTTTTTAGGATCCAGATCTCTAATTGTACGCAAGCTAGGAGTTTTGAGATTTTCCTTCAGGTTGTGTTACTGAGATGTTACCATTCTATAATAAAATTCCAATTGAGACTAAAACAGCATGACCAACAATATCAGTAAGGTCAGCCACCTCAAATGGGAACTTGTATGCTATTAATGCGAAATGTAGATTCCCAAGTAAGAATAAACTCATAAAAGAAATAGAGAAACATAATCAGAAAGAAAGAGTCATTGACCAGTGATAACTCAATGAATCAGAAACGAAAAAGAGGTGAGGAAGTTAAAGAATAGAGGAAACTGCACTAGCATAATAATAATAATAATAAAATAAAAGGGGGACGATAAAATAAGAAAAAGAAGGAAAAGAGAGTTTCCGTTGCAGGAAACTCATGTTTTTATGTCCAAAAGCATCCAGGTGTATGCACCATTGCCCAACATTGCAGAAAGTCGTTCTGAGATAAACATATTCTAACCATGCTGCTAACCTGCCAGGTGCTACATAATGATGCAATACCATACGTGGCTGCCCAAAGCCAAATCACTGTAAATAGATGAAAGGAGAAAGTGACTAAAGCAATGAATATATCCCATTTCCAAGTAACATTACTCAAATTCGTTGACAAACCATTAGCTCATTATTCATTTATCATTATCCAATTTATCAAATACACTTGTGCCATCAAGCTATGCACCAGCACCAGTACACAGTTCGCGTAAAATAGCCCCAATTAAGCAAGCATTGTTGATATGACACATAAATCACACATTGCAAAGTAAAAAAGTAATAGGCATACCTCTCTATGGCAAAAAAAATAAAATAAAATAAAAATAAAAATAAAAAAATTTATGGTACCAGAAATGTGAATACACCGGAGGCAGCAAGAACCGTGGCCTTCCTGCAAAATACCTGGTGTTTGAAGGAGCAATCAGAAAACTTGTGTGATCTGACAAAACAGAACAACATAGAGATAATTAGATTACATACTGAATCAGCTTCTAGTGGCCTTCCAAATTGAGAAGCTAATGCCTCAATAAAGCGTCTTCTCGCACCAATTGCTGCAATTGCCTCCACGATCTTCATCCAAGAAAAGGATCAAGTGTAAGAAATAGAAAAGATTTCTCAACTAATAGAGCTCGTAAGAAGAGAAACAGGTGTCACAGATCTATTATTTCTAAAGCAAACAACAAAAAAGAAGTTACCTGTGCCTTCAGAATATCTTCTACAGCAGGAAGATACTCTGCCATGCACCTTCAGGAGACAAAAGAACATCATAAAACTTTTAGGTTAAACATACTATTGCACTCTCATAAGTCAGTGCAAGAAGCACGTGGTGTTCAATTCAAGAAAAATTTTATAACTTACATTCCGTCCAACCATGTAGGAAGCTTAACATCTTCAACTGAAAGTAATGATTTCAGCTCGGAAGAAGAAACTAACTTTATTCGAGGGGATGAAGCTGAAGAATATTTTCTGCTAATTGGAAACACCACCTGCATCCATATGAATGACACGTCACTAACTAATGGGAAGGGAATACAACTAGAAACTGTGATTCCAACCCTTTACCACACTCACACAGTTACTAAAACTAGAAAAAAAAAAAAAAAAAAAAAAAAAAAAAAAAGAGTAATGTATCAGTGTGTATGTCATGTTATGTGAAAATGGGTAATTTTCGTTGCTCAAATAAAGGAAGTTTATGTTTGACTATGATTACATCGCTAAGATGATCTCACTTTAGAAGCAAGCACGTAAAAGAGAAGTATAGAAATTCATGGAAATAATACAGCTAGATGTAAATAACGAAGTAATGAACACCACAATTCCAGCTGAAACATGATGCGATAGAAACTGATTTTACACATTACTGGAACTAGAAAATACCTGCAAGTAAATCATCTGCTGATGTTTCCAAGGGCACCCATGCACTAGTTTATTTAAGTTCATGTCGAGCAAAGGTACAGAAAATTTCACCTCCTCCAGCTACACTAAAATATAAAGGCACATAAAACACAAGTTTTGCCAAGCTTTTCACAAATCTACAACAAGAACAACAGCGCTGACAAGTAGGGAAAAAAATAAAAAGGAATGCACTCACCCTTTCAGATCCAGATACCATGCAAACTTCAATTCCCTGTTCATGACCCCATATGTCAATGACCTTAATACTATTTTTGTGTGTGTATATATATATATAGTACATATACATGAAATGGTGCAGTCAACAACCAGTGCAGGAGCCAAGGAGAACAAATCATAAAATGCTAAACCTCCCCATGAACATGAAGCTTGTGCAATTCCGAAAGGAACTTTTTAAAGAAATATGACCAAAATAATGATATGTACATGAGAGAAAAGTGTCGCACAGGTAAAACTTCTCACCAAAACTTGCCTGCAGCGATTATCATATTTGTTTCATTTAAACAGCACCAGTAGAGCACAAGCCACAGAAGTGAATCAAGCGACTATGTAGATAAAATGTGCTAATTGATTGTGCATAAGCATACTAAAAGAGAGAAAACAAAAATCTACATAAACATAAAATTGTCTACCCCCAACTCCTTTGGACAACATAAAAACCACACCAATTTACTGCGGCTAATCGACAATGCAAAAACCAAAGAACATGAAAAAACACAAATTCTAAACGAGCCACGGCTACATATAATAAGAGAATGCAACTTAATGGAGAAAAAAGTTACCTCCCTTGAAAGCACAGTGCTGATTTCAAATTTCAATCTCTCGTCGTCGAGTTCCCCCACACGCTTCATCTGGTATGACTTGTATAGATCCCTACACAACATTCAACCTCCAAACATCAAAAAAAACACCCAATAAACTTCACACAAACACATAAAAAAAATAAATAAATAAAATTTGAGTTTCCATCCATATTTCATACTCCTAACCTAAGTTCATGAACAAGCAGCATAAGTCGCGCGGGGTCTTTGCAGTTCCAATCCTCCAAACAGCTCTTCCCACTCTGCCCATTCGCAGCGACAAAAAAGGGATAAAAACCCTCATCTTCAGCAGCGAATATGACATCTGGAGCTGCCCATGGACACAGCGCATTGTACACCACGTCCCCTGCACAAACAAAACCCTAATTCGACACAACTCCACAACCCAACACAATTCAACTAAATAACAATCGAAGGTTCAGTGCGATCGCTTACATTTGACGTAATCGAGGCAGAAGGGGACGAGCAGAGTGAAGCGATCGGAGAAGTGCGCGCTCTTACAACCGGACCAAATCTGATCGACCTGTAGAATGGGATTGAAATGGTGTCGATTTGGGATCTAGGGTTTCGAAAGAGATGTGATGGAGATTACGTACCTTGAATGAGAGTGGAGAGTGCGAGAGGAGATGATTGAGCTGCGCGGCTATTAGAGGAGGCAATGTACCGTCTGCAACCACCGCCATCGCGCGCTTTCGAGACTGGACTTCGCTTTCTTTCACTTTTTTTTTTTTTTTTTTTTGTTTTGGTAGTGTGTATGTCCCTGGGAAGTACTAGGCGGGGGCATGAATCGAGATGCATGTGAGGCGTCGTATTCACCTCGAGATGGTCCTGCTTACGCATCTCGAGTTTTCGTCATTCTATAATTTTTTCTTTCGGAGTTTATGAGGGATTGCTCATAAACTTGTAGTAATCATCTTATCAGTCAGTGCGTTGGGATTTTATCCCAAAAAAGATAATCCTCTTAACAGTCACTGAGTTGCGATTTTATCCCAAAAAAGATAGATATTGCCCCGATACATTATGGTGTTTACACTTATCATCCCAAAAAAGATAGATATTGCCCCGATACATTATGGTGTTTACACTTATCTGAAGCTATGAGAATTCACGCCTATAAAAAAAAGAAGAGAACATTTTTTTTGGTTAATCGATGCTCCTCGCAAGATTCCCTTAGGTTAAGACTCCATCAAAAATTATCCCCTCGATTGCAAGAGAATGGAGAAGGCAAAAAGCAAAATGATGATCGTTGAAAGGAAAAAACAAGTGAGTGAATTTAATTGTCCGTTTTTATTTGCAAATTTTTTAGAACACTCTTACTTTCTAAAAAAAAAAAAAGAATTCATGAAATGTTGGTTTTTTTTAATGCGATAGAAGAAAAGCAAGAAACTGAGGGTCTCGTCAGTTTTACGGCGCCTGCTGAAACGTGAACGAATTATTACAAAGGTTAGAATTTTTTATATTCTGTATACATTGCTTCTTGGTTTGATTATCGATTCAAAACATGATTTGTTTCTAATGTTGTTTGTCTTAGGAACTAAAGGCAGTGCGAAAAGAGTTGTACATATCTCTAAAAAATATTATCAAGCAAATCGAGACCATGTGAGATGCCATGGGCTAGACGATTAAGAAGAGCGTTTGCACATTCGATAATTTAAAAAAAAAAACAAGGTGTAATGAAATAGCATTTTTTTTATTCAGAAAATAGATTAGCATATATTTTATTTTTATTTTTTTTGTTGGTAGTAGATTAGCATATTTCAATATATATGAGCTAAACATTTTTAAATTATGGTGTAATAAATAGCTTATTTTAATTTTGATCTTATCTTTTTTTCTTTTGAAAGGTTTCAATATTATTTTAGATTATAGTTGGATATCCAAGGCTTTGCCCCGACTAACCTTTCACTCTAAAAATGAGTTTGCTCCTACCAAAAAAAAAAAAGAGTTTGCAATATTACTTAAAGAAGAAATTCTTTATTTTAAATATGAGAATCTTGGCTCCCGTAACAAAAATAATAATTGATATTTTTTTTCTTACTTTGGTGGGAGACGAACCACAAACTCTTGAAACTTTGCCTTTTAGCAATTAATGTCTCTACCATCACACTAGAGATGATTTTACATTTTTAATTCACTGAAAGATTAACATTAGTTAATATTTATATATTTCTTTTGGAGCTACCGAGCTAGAGGTGAATAATGAATTCATTGTTGTGTCTCTTTTCATCCTAACAATAAGTTTAATTTTCTGTCGTCAAAATTTAGAGCAATGAGATGACTAATCCGCAAGTGTATAATACTACGTTTTGCTTAGTAATTAACTAATTATTCATTCTGCGAAAGGGATTTAATTTATTGAGTGAGGTTCTTCTACTCCAAGAGTATTACAAGATTGAGAATCCTCTACTTAATGCAGCTATCACTATTCAAACCTACAACCTCTATGGTTGTATCTCAATCAAAATTATATCTACATAATCAGAGCTATATGGTGCTCATCTCTTTGCCAAATGACAGCACCCCTTATGACTATAAGAATAAATAGGCAGAGTAATTCCAAACTTTCAAGTTTTTCTCAAAATAATCCTAAACTTTACTTTTGATCTCAATTTTATCTCATCTACTTATTTTACTTTTTTTTTGTCTTATTTTACTTTTAATACATTAGTAAACTTGTATGCAATTGGTGAACATTTTACTAATGTAGTCTTGTTCGATCATTTTAGTTCTGTGTTTCTTGCTTTCATTGCATATTCGTTACTTTGCACTTAATTACACCAAAAAATTCGATTGAGATGCCCGTGCAGAGAATCACTAAGAGCATCATCAACACAAGTGAGGATTGAATATATATTGAAAATATGGATAAGTTGGCCGATGGTGAATCGAGCTTCGGATTGCGCGCCACTGGATTATCCCACCACAAATGATTCCTAACCATGCAAAACCGACGTAGTCTCGTAGCGAACCAGGGCGGAGCCATGAATTTATTTTGCACTTCCCACTGGGTTAAGATTAATCCCAATTCCCACATAGTATTCCACTACAAAAAGAAAATGTTAGAATGACAACACAATAGCACAACACACTGCACAACAGATGTGTCGCGCATGGCCCACTAGTATGTGTAATGTGTTTTGTTGAAAGGAAAATATTAGAATGACAATGGTAAGTCGCACTCCAACACCAATGGTCCACAAGAGCCCTTCTTGCGGCTTCGACTCGCGTCTTATGTACCGAAATCTATGTGTGCCCGTATCTCGAGGTCGGAACGTATTGCTCTTGTAGGCCATTGTGTGTTGGGATATGACTTCTCATTGTTATTGTAGCACTTCTCATTTGTCAGTGTCAAAGCATCTCTATTGATATGATAAAAACATCACTTTTCAAAAAGGCAAGACCCTAGGAAGTTGTGGCTCGACTCCCATTGAAGTAAAAAAAAAAAATACTCCATCCAAAAATATAAGTCGTTTTGAATGGAACACACTAATTAAGATAGCTTTAATGACAAGCTCAAATTACATTTTTATCCATTGACACATAAACACAAAATGTTTAAATTACACAACATGAGTGTAAATACTTAGTTAAATAAGGGGTAAAATAGGTTTATTAGGTATTAATGCTCTCTTGAATTTATAAAACGACATATATTTTTTGAAATGGAACTTTAGCTTAAAAGACTTATATTTTTAGGAGGGAATACATGGGAGTGACCAACCATGTAGGTGGCCCAATATGGTTATATATGAGATTATGAAAGTAAGAGGTTGAGGGTTGGATTCCTACAGGGAACAAGTTTTTTCTTATAAAAAAAATAAATACAAAAGGGTGTTGCTCTTAACATCGATGAGTCCCGCGTTACACATCTGTTGTTGTTTCTTGTGTTGTGATATTCTATTATCATTCTAGCATTTTCCATTACAAAAAGAATGGTATCCTATGAATACACATTGGTGATTGTCTATTAAAGGTCGCCACTAGACTTGATCATGAGCTTGGGTACCCACCCAGGCTGCCCAAGCCTGTGAACAAATAGCTAGGCTTGGGTAGACATTTTAAAGAAAAACCTGACCGGGCTCAAGCCCAATTAGGTCTGCATTAAAGTGGGTTGAACTTTGACCACCTTAAAAAGTCCAATAAGCTCGGGCCGAATACAAGTTGGTAACAATATATTTTAAAATAATTAGTGGTGGTTGGATTTGATCCTATGACTCAATGCCCATATTTGTTTTTTGAAGATGACTCAATGATCATATTAGTTTTTTTTTTCTTCTTAAAACTCAATGATCATATTAGTTGATACTTAACATTTGAACAATTTCTCACCATTAGATGCACCTCGCACATGCATCTTAAGGCGCATCAACCGCATGCGTTAATGCTCTTGTCAAACCTCTGTGTCCAACTTGAGTTACGACAACATTTTCCATTCAAAAAATATAGACACCAACAAGTGCATGTTTAAAGTTGTAGGTTATACTTATGCCTCAAATTTATTTACTTTTTATAAGAAAGAAATAATTTGCCTCAGTCAAGGTTCCAACCATGACCTTTTACTAATAAGACCCATATCAAACTATTGCACCACCAATTATTATTTTTTTTTCAAGAAAAGTATGTCTACTTTACCTTCGCGTTTGATAAAAAATAGTTATAAGTTTGATTTATAAGGGAAAAAAATCAGTTAGCTGGGATCTTATCCCAAGTATAAAAAATAGATAGTATTTCCTTGCTGATTTACTATATATTTGCCCGGGCTTATCTAAAAAAATCCAATATTTTTGGCGATTTTTTTGACAAAAAAGGAAAAGCATTGACGCTTATAAAACGAGAGGGTGGCGTCAAGTCTTTCTAAATTTGAGTGGCTTTCGTTGAAAATGGAGAAGGCAAAAAGGGAAATGAAACCTCGGGTAAGTAATATCCTTCTTGTTTGTTTATTTTAGCATTTTTTTTTTCTTTTTCTGATTACATATCCGTAATTGAGGAGTAATTAAGCTCCGTCCTAGAAGTCCAAGGGTTGTACTACCTTGGAAGAAAAAAATTCCTTAGAAGTTTGGCAAAATGTGCCAAACAATTTTTTTCTAAGGTACGACAATTATTATAGATAAATGCTAGGGTTACATACTTTTGTTACAAAACTTTGGTACAATATTGATGGAGTCTCATTCGAATGATTGATACACAATAGAATATGTGTGCACACATCTTTTTTTTTTCTGAAAATGTGTGCACACATCTTGATGCATGGTCCAATAGACTTTGTCAATGTCACAAGTAAGTATCCCCCTAGTATTTTCCTAACGTAAAAAGCCAGTTTTGTTTATTTTTGTTATTGCAAAAGTTGTTTGATTTAATTGGGTACAAATTATTGAATTAACATCACGAAACATTGAGTTTTGTAGAAGAAATTGAAGGTGGCTCAAGTGCTGAGGTACTTAGATAAGCGACAACAAATTATTACAAAGGTTTTGCCTTTTCTTTTTTAATATTATCTTTGTTTTAGTTTGATTTAATTGTTTATTTCTCACTTAATATGAAAGCTTTGTTTGGAAATTTGTTTTAATAGAAGTTACGCATGGCAAGAGAAGAGTTTCTACCAAGTCTGGAAGAGCTATTGGAAGGATTAGAAAGCTTTTCGCAGGAAAGAAAAGAAAGGCGTTTGCGAAAAATTAATGACCATGCAGGACAGGGCCCAAACGTGGATTAGTCGGTGTGGTTAGCATGCAGGAATCTAAAAAAAAATACAGTTTTTAATGAAAAAATGTTACTATTATCAAATTTGATTTTAGAGTTTAGTTTGGGTTAAAGATTG
Source organism: Stephania japonica (assembly GCA_039657345.1). NCBI lineage: Eukaryota > Viridiplantae > Streptophyta > Magnoliopsida > Ranunculales > Menispermaceae > Stephania > Stephania japonica. The sequence goes on along the minus strand of CM077559.1, from coordinate 4,880,486 downwards.
TTACTATTTTTGAATTTGAGTTCACATTTGCTATTTTTGAGTTTGAGTTTTTATTTTATTTTCTTAAAGTAATAAAATTGTATATTTCCTTAATATCAATTCAATCCAAGTACATCATATTGGAGAAGGGAGCGGCTTCTGTACAATCCAATAGTATACCATCCGTGTAATTGGCTATGTGGCGGCATATCATCGAGCCATTTGTAATTAAAATCTAAAAAAAAAATGGGGAGTAAATCTGTATTTTTCCTAAAGACCAATTTGACCCTTTTCTTATCTATCCTAGCCACCTCTTAATCTTCCAAAAGAAAGAAAATAATTCCAAAACCCTCCAATCTCTAATTCTTTGATTTGGGGATATGTTTTATATGCTGAAGTATGAATGTATTAGCAATTATGATTGATGATATGGACAAGCCTATGTGCTATTATGGTACTGATGATGACGTTCAAACTCCGTATATATTTCATTTACTACTAATTGAATATGAAAACATCAAAGATAACTATTACTAGTGAAATCGTTACGTTTATGTGGATGGGTGTTTTATGTGATTTATTAGTTTTTTAGAGTTGTATAATTGTATTAGCAGTTTTTACTCATTTATGCTCTTCTCTGAAAGATGGGAAAGATGGAGAGCATAAAGGAGAGACGGGGGAAGGGCAGATTGGTCATTAAAAAAAGTATAGCCAATCGCACAGATTGTATATTATTGGATTGTATAGAAGCCGCTCCCATAGGAGAAACTATGGATGTATTGAATGTGTCCAACGTCTGAAAAAATATGCGCAGACTTTAGATTACCAACTTAAGGAAACAAAAAAAACCTCTACTTTTTTTTGACTTCAATAGGAATCGAACCACGATCTCCCGAGGTCATGCATTTTTTTTGCAAGTGATGTATTTACCGTCTCACCAGATAGGCTTTCACAAAAAACCTCTAATCGACGAATGCAATGCTACCGTAACGACCCAGAAATTTGTGTATTTGTGAATGATGATGTGCACTACTTATCTATATTCGTATCTTAGTAACAAGGCAATGACATCAGTAAACGAGTAGGAAAGTGCGCCAAACGGGCATTGGTGGACGAGTTATGAGTATACGGGACATAAAACACCTAAATGTTAAAAAATGGGTTAATAGAACGATAATTGAGCTAATTGACTAAAATGAGGACATTGGTGAGACCAAGGGCACGCGACGCGCGAGTCGTGATGCTGTTTGGGTTTGAGAACGTGAGAACGGGCCAAGGAGTTGGTTAATGACGCGCGTCGAGTGCATCAATAAAATATATTAACCTAAACCAACTATTTTGTAAATAGTGGCAAAGGGTCGATCCCAGAGAGATTGGTAGTCTTTCTAAGGTAAGAAAATAATAAGAAGGAAAATTGGGGGTTTTAGAGAATGTTTAATAACTTTGTAAAGAAAGAAAAGATTCAGTGGGAGTGGATCTAGGCTTTCAGTTTCATGGACTTCATCATGCAACTTAGGATGATTTCGTTAGTCGTCGGCTTATGAAAGATATGAGACTCAACTATGGCCTAGTGCAGTTATAGACCTGGTGACGTACTCGGTTCCTCACTCTTCATGATCTCGATAGCCAAGGCACAACGGTTAACTACTTCCCTAACTAAACACACAACCTGATTACTGGTGCTCCGAATTTAATGCGTTGGTCACATTACTTTGATTCGTAAAGGAACTACACCTAGACAACCGGATCGCTAGTGCTTCCAATTTAGCCTAGATTCCTAAGGTACTTGACCGGATGACCAACTATCACAAGTATGAATCTACCGCGTGAGGACGGACGTTTCGACTTCAATGACTAAGGAAGTCAATCTAATATGCATGCACAACGCTATACATACAATCAAATCTAACCCTAAGATTAAAAACAGTACCAAAGGAAATAAATCATAGAAGAGAATTAAGAATAAAAGGAATAAATAAACCTCATAACGAAATTCCAAGTTATAGACTCATCTGATCCACCTCCGACCTAGAGGGGGATTAGCCAGACATTGTCAAGCCAAAAACTTAGTTTTTTACGAGTTCTCAAGTAAAACAAGAGATAGTTTCGAAATAACACATATTCCTATTTATATGAAACCCCCAAAGTGGGTTTCAACTTAAAAAGTCTAAAAAAGTAGAAATTTTTAAGTTTCTGGGGTCCACGCCGTTCCTGGCACTGCACCCTTTAAAGGCCACAGCGTCCTGGCGGCATGGAGAGAAGTGAGCTTTTGGTGTGGACGTCATGGGTCACACCGTGGCTTATTTTGTCCAGGGCGTGGGACTGTTTCTCTGACGTGGAACGCAATTTTGGACCACTTAGAGGCCGAATTTGAAGAAGCTTATGAGACATAAAAATGTTCATCTTGGAGTCTAATTTTCAAAAAATGATAAGTCATTTGGATTTGAGATGAGGAAGTTATGACATTTATACTGAAGAGGGGTCATTAAGAAACTTGACCAAACTTTGCCAACTTTATGAAGCTCAATACCGAACTTTGTACTTTCTTCCTCAAGTATCGTATTTGCTTCATATTCATGTTCAAGGATTGAAATACCTAAAATTCACAAAACGAGAGTTTGTCACCACAAATGAGAGATTTAGAGTCCATAAACACCTATAAATCTACACTAACTAATGCCTAAATAAACACTTATTAGTTAACTAAGGGGTGTGCGAGTCACCTATTGGAGTCATCAAGTAGAGTTAGAGTTGGTGGACAACATGAAAGGGAGTGTGTTGGATCAATCTTGAGATGGACGTGTTTAAGTGGTTGATGAGGGGGCCTATATAAGGCCCACCTCTCCATTTTTCCTCTTATTCTCTCCTTCTCTCTTCTCCTCTTATTCTCTTCTCAAAACTTGGAGACCAAGAAACACTTCGATAGCCATTAGAGGGCTAAGCAAGGTGACTGAAGTCTCGCCGGAGTCCAGGATCGCCAAAGTTCAGGTGAGATCCCGACTTCTCTTCTTTTTCTCTTCGTTTACGCGTTGTTTCATTTTGAATTCATCGCAATGACCATGGGCACCGCACCGGGATATCGATTTAGATAAAAAAACCCCGATGCCTTGGTGATCCACGGAGCGACCAACACACGTTTACTGAACGGTGTTGGAGATTTGTAAGTGTTCTACAATTTTCGTTGAGTTTACGACGTTTTGGAGTGATTATTCGTTTCGAACAATTGCTGGAGGTTTTACGACGATCCAAAGTCAGTTTTGGATGGTCATGAACCTCCATACAAGTTTGAGATAGGCGTGGGGAACGACAATGCAAGCTGGGGCCTGGAAATACACTCTGTCCACGATGCGGCGTAGGGCGGGCGTCGTGGGCGACAAGTCCCACGACATTGGCTGCGACGTCTAAAATAGTAGGAAATTCCACAAATCAAAAGACGCCGCAAGCCAGACTACTGGCTGTGTTTCCCACGACACCCAAACCAGAAGGTCGAAACCTATGCCACGAAGATGCTGCAGGCATATGCCATGGCGGCACCGTCTACGACGTTGAGTCCAGAAAAGGTTTTTGAAGCGTTTTTGAGACACCGTGGGACCTATGCATGGCGGCACCACCTACAACGTCCCAAACAATGAGTGAATGGTAAATTTTGTGAAATTTCAAAAAATTTGGAAAACTTTGGGGGTATATCTAGGGTCATGTATTGACTATAATGTTGGGAAATGTGCCCTAGGTCAATCCATTAATAGTCTTTATGAATACATTTTAGTTAATAAAATAGAGGATTTCATTTGCTGTTTATTATAATTGATTTGCATGTTTACATTATAATAAGATCCATGAGCATTTACAGAAATATCCTAAATGTCCCTAGTCGATTATTATACTGGGAACTATAATGAATTAAGACTAGTGTGAGTCTTGATTGATGATTATACGTATAGGAATATGAATCAAGATCATGAGTACTTGTTAGAGAACAAAATAGTGGACCGACCCGCTATGAGAACATCACATGGATTAAGTCATAGTTGTTTCTCATGATATGTATATTATTTAGTCCTTTGACTTGAGATTACCAGAGACTTCAACATTAGAAATACAGTGATTTGACACAATCAAACGTTGTCTTTAACCGGACGATTATAAAGGTTGTGATTGGTTACTGTGTGAATAATGTGGTGAAGTTGTGTAATCGAGATAGAATTTGTCCCTCTCATATAAAGAGAGATATCTAGTGGATCCCTCGATGTGTTAGACTGTTAAAAGGCCTAGTCTAAGTGAATTGATATTGATCAATGTCACTTGGATGTTTTCAGTCTACCTAGAGATCGAGACTAGTACGATTGAACATGTTGGATGACAATTCCATGCCTTATGTTTGATCAAAAGGATATCGTGTGACAAAAGGATGTTATATACACTATTGATGAGGTTGTATCAATTTGATATTCGTACAACTTGGGTAGTCATAATGTCTTGCTAGAGACCGCTTATGACTTGTATACCAAAATATGTTTTGGTACACTGCCAACGTTGTATGAGCCTATTGGGTTGCGCACTAAGAATAGTTTTGTGATATTTTAAAATGATTCGGAAGAATAAATTTTATATGATAAAACTCATGACAAAAACGTCCTTGTATTGTATTACACTTATACGTCTTTAAGTAAGGGTATATGTGTAATTTACTTAACCGTCTATATACAAGGGTTGTATAAATAGACGCTTTGAGTTAGAATACAAGTACAAGAAAGATTAAAAAGGGCCAAACTCTATTTTCGTTTTAAAAAAAATGACTTAGGGTTTTGGTATGCTCTGGATCATTTTGGAGAGAAATAAAAAAGGTTTGGTATTCTTTCGAAGCTAGCACTTCAAATCTCGGTCGCCATTCGTGTGTGGACTGCTGATAGTGGGCGTTCGTCGTTGGCAGCGCCTTAGAGATAGATTAACCTTCAGAAAGGTACATTGCGACTGAGGTATGATTAAGTTTTCATAGTTTAAATGTGTTTTAATGGAAGCAGATTCGGATCTTGTTGGGTTTTTCTCAAAATAGTTTTGAAATCTTCACTGCGCATGAACCCCAAATTACTAACATATAAGCCCTATCAAATGGGGTTCCGATTCATTGACAGGTAGTTGGGAAACTCCAAACATATGGTTAGAGTCGCGTGAGCGAGTGACAGGTCGCGGCCTTACCAGGTAAGTTAGTAAGCCAGTATGAAATGTATAGTAATTTAAATTCCTATATTGTTGATGCTTTTGATTTGTGCTATCATTGGAAATCCATTCTTATATTCCTTGGTTAAGTATTTATGGTATAAGTGTTTCGGGAAGGTACTCATGGGTTTTGGCTAGTTGCGATAACAAGAACACTGCCTGTGGGGGTGCGACTACTCAACCAAACGTGAAATTACCCCGAATATTGGATTGTTGTGGATATTGCTGTAGTTATCGATGTTGCGACATCGTTGTGGATTTAGACTGCTTGATGCCTCTTTGATTTGATAGACACTTAAATTTCATTATGAAACTTATTAGTCTATTTATCATGCACTTACCTTATTTTTTTGTCTTTTCAATACCGCATGATATTTAGAGTACTTTATTGGTTAATCTTGAATTACTATGTTGGCATTATTTTCAATTTTCTCAGTTACTCACCGTCTCGTTTGTGACGGTGGGTGCAGATAGGACATAGACTAGCAAGGGAAAGGAACCGACGCTAGTTGACTTCTTTTGAGTACTCCTCGAGGGTGATTTCTTTCCTTGTTGCATAGTAGGTCTTTTTTTTAATATTGTATGTTGTTTTGAAATACTATGGGAATTATTATTGGGATTGTGAGAGGTTGCTATCATGTATTGTTGTATTCATACTTTGGTCACAAGATAATGCATGTTTATCGTTTATTCGGGGTTCCACATTAATAGAATTATCCCGATTTCCCCTATGTTGAGTTATTTACACAATTATAGTTTAAATTTCCGTTGCGTATCAATTTGATAACTTTCATAATCTAATAACTCACTTTATAACTTGTAATTTGTTGAATTGAGGCTGATTAGGCATACGCCATTGCCAAGTACTGACTCGGAGGTCTTCATGTGTCTAGGCTGGGCGAAACCCAATTATATGGAAAATTGGCGCCGTCAAAGCTACCCTAATTAATAGACTTTTTAACGCAATGGATACAATTTTATTAAAGCTAACTCATGTTGGCAAATGCAACCCCCTTGCCTTGAGAGTTGAGAGTCTGGCTTTTGTCCCTGGTTGCACCCTTTCATGTATGATTCCATCTTCACGTAGGCCAATTAGACATGGTTAGACTCATACACTTGTATCAAAACTATTTACCAACAGAAAAGAACAAATGAAATCTTTGCCATGGAACCTAAAAGAGAATACCGAGATTACATAGCAAAAAGAAAGCATATGATAATTTTCAAATGAGAAGTGCTACAATGACAGTGGCAAGTTACAGTACCACAACATACATTGGCCCACAAGAGCCATTCCATGTCTATCTCGGGATACAGGCCACACACAAATCTCAGTGCTAACACATGAGTCGAGACCGTATGGAGGGCTCTTGTGAGCCAATGTATGTTGGAGTGTGTCATACTCATTGTCATTCTAGTATAGATAATAATACAAACATCACAAAAAAATAAAATATACCTCAGTGTCGACTCCCGAGGCTTGAGTAATATAACAGATCACGATGGTAGGTCACGGTCCTGTAAAACACACGACACATATCACCAATAAATTAGAGGGTCGTTACACTGTTGTTATCGAAGTTGTTGTTGAGGTTGTTGTTGAGGGTTGTGTATTTAAACATTTTTAAATTAATGGTGTAATAAATAGCTTATTTTAATTTTGATCTTATCTTTTTTCTTTTGAAAGGTTTCAATATTATTTTAGATTATAGTTGGATATCCAAGGCTTTGCCCTGAGTAACCTTTCACACTAAAAATGAGTTTGCTCCTACCAAAAAAAAAGAGTTTGCAATATTACTTAAAGACGAAATTCTTTATTTTAAATATAAGAATCTTGGCTCCCGTAACAAAAATAATAATTGATATTTTTTTTCTTACTTTGGTGGGAGACGAACCACAAATTCTTGAAATCTTGCCTTTTAGCAATTAATGTCTCTACCATCACACTAAAGCTGCTTTTACATTTTTAATTTACTGAAAGATTAACATTAGTTAATATTTATATATTTCTTTTGGAGCTACCGAGCTAGAGGTGAATAAAATTAATTGTTGCGTCTCTTTTCATCCTAACAATAAGTTTAATTTTCTGCCGTCAAAATTTAGAGTAATGAGACGACTAATCCGCAAGTGTATAATACTACCTTTTGCTTAGTAATTAACTAATTATTCATTCTGTGAAAGGGATTTAATTTATTGAGTGAGGTTCTTCTACTCCAAGAGTATTACAAGATTTAGAATCCTCTACACAAAGTGATTGGGCACTGAATGCATTCACACCCCGTGTGTCCAAACCTTTTTAACCCCTCTTTTTAGCCCCTCTAACCCTATAATTAGGGAGAACCCAAAGACATAATACAACTATCACTATTCAAACGTACAACCTCTATGGCTCTATCTCAATCAGAATTATATCTACATAATCAGAGCTATATGGTGCTCATCTCTTTGCCAAATGACAGCACCCCTTATGACTATAAGAATAAATGGGCAGAATAATCCCAAACTTTTAAGTTTTTTTCAAAATAATCCAAAACTTCTAATTTCTCAAAATAATCATAAACTTTGCTTTTGATCTCAATTTTATCCCATCTACTTTTTTACTTTGTTTTTCTTTAATTTCTCCATAGGTTGTTATAAATTTAAAAATTCAAAATGAGCCATTTTTTCTTCTATTAATTTCACACTCCCCCTCAATCAACAACTTTATTAATTTCTCAAGGCCTCTCAGATGAGATGATAAAGACATCACTTGCCAAAAAAGTAAGATCTCGGGAGATCGTAGTTCGATTCTTACTTAAGTAAAAAAAAAAAAAAAAAAAACAACAACAACAACTTTATTAATTTAATATGTCACCTCACACCAAATTAAACTAAAAAAAAGTATATGGGATAAAATCGAGACCAAAAGTAAAGTTTAAGATTATTTTGAGAAAATTGAAAGTTTGAGATTATTTTGAGATTATTCTACTTATTTTACTTTTTTTTTGTCTTATTTTACTTTTAATACATTAGTAAGCTTGTATGCAATTGGTGAACATTTTACTCTTGTAGTCTTGTTCGATCATTTTAGTTCTGTGTTTCTTGTTTTCATTGCATATTCGTTACTTTGCACTTAATTACACCAAAAAATTCGATTGAGATGACTAAGAGCATCATCAATGCAAGTGTGGATTGAATATATATTGAAAATATGGATGAGTTGGCCGATGGTGAATCGAGCTTCGGATTGCGGGCCACTGGATTATCCCACCTCAAATGATTCCTAACCATGTAAAACCGACGTAGTCTCGTAGCGAACCAGGGCGGAGCCATGAATTTATTTTGCACTGGCCACGAGGTTAAGATTAATCCCAATTCCCAAATAGCATTCGAATACAAAAGGAAAATGCTAGAATGACAACACAATATCACAAAACACCGTACAATAGTTGGTGTGTCGCGCATGGCCCACTAGTGTGTATAATGTGTTTTGTTGAAAGAAAAATATTAGAATGACAATAGGTAAGTCGCACTCCAACACCAATGGTCCACAAGAGCCCTTCTTGCGGCTTCGACACGCGTCTTATGTACCAAAATCTATGTGCGCTCGTATCTCGAGGTGGACATGTATTGCTCTTGTAGGTCATTATTTGTTGGGGTATGACTTCGCACTTCTCATTTGTCAGTGTCAAAACATCTCTAGTGATATGGTAAAAACATCACTTTTCAAAAAGGCAAGACCCCAGGAAGTTGTGGCTCGACTCCCTTTGAAGTCAAAAAAAAAAAAAAAAAATAAATCGTTTTGAATGGAGCACACTAATTAAGATAGCTTTAATGACAAGCTCAAATTACATTTTTATCCATTGACACATAAATACAAAATGTTTTAATTACACAACATAGGTATAAACACTTAGTTAAATAAGGGGTAAAATAGGTTTATTAGGTATTAATGCTCTCTTGAATTCATAAAACGACATATATTTTTTGAAATGGAACTTTAGCTTAAAAGACTTATATTTTTAGAAGGAGGGAATACATGGGAGTGACCAACCATGTGGGTGGCTAGATATGGTTACGTATGAGATTATAGAAGTAAGAGGTTGGGGGTTGGATTCCTACAGGGAACAAGTTTTTTTTCTTAATAAAAAAAGAAATACAAAGGGGTGTTGCTTTTAACACCGGTGAGTCCTACGCTACACAACCATTGTTATTTCTTGTGTTGTGATATTGTATTATCGTTCTAGCATTTCTCAGTACAAAAAGAATGGTATCCTATGAATACGCATTGTTGTTTGTCAATTAAAGGTCACCACTGGGCTTGATCATGGGCTCGGGTACTCGCGCATGCTGCCCAAGCCCGTGAACAAATAGCTAGGTTTGGGTAGACATTTTCAAGAAAAGCCCGATCAGGCTCAAGCCCACTTAGACCTGCTTTAAAGTGGGCTAAACTTGGACCACCTTAAAAAGTCTAATAAGCTCGGGCCGAATACAAGTTGGTAACAATATATTTTAAAATAATTGGTGGTAGTGGGATTTGATCCTATGACTCAATGCTCATATTAGTTTTTTGAAGATGACTCAATGATCATATTAGTTTTTGTTTTTTTTGTTAAAACTCAATGATCATATTAGTTTAGTTGGTACTTAACATTTGGGCAATTTCTCTTTTTTGCACAACAAGTAAATATATATAATATATACAGAGAAACACACGTGATATCAAAAAACCTCATAAAAAAATTATTAAAAATATAAATAATTTATTTTAAATATTTAAATATAGGTTTGATGGACCGGACTTGGGCTTTGTATTTTTTACATTGGCCGGACTTGAGCCTATGTATGGCCCGCATATATATGGTGGGTTAGGATTTGGCTGAGGTTCTTATGCTCGAGCCTGGTAGGGCCAAAACTGAGCGTGGCTCAAGCCCGACCCATAAATAGGTCTAGTCACCATATAAGTAGGTCACTTTGTCTCTATCATTTCCTTTTGGGGAGCACACTTATCGGTGCGCTTTGGATACACATCAATTTACATGTACATAACTATTTAGGAAAGGAAAATGTTGGCGTAACCCAAGTTAGACACGCAGGTACGACACGCGCACCATTAGATGCACCTCGCACATGCATCTTATGGCACATCAATGGCATGCGTCAATGCTCTTGTCAAACCTCTGTGTCCAACCTGGAGTTACGACAACATTTTCCTTTCAAAAAATATAGACACCAACAAGTGCATGTTTAAAGTTGTAGGTTATACTTATGCCTCAAATTTATTTACTTTTTATAAGAAAGAAATAATTTGCCTCAGTCAAGGTTCCAACCATGACCTTTTACTAATAAGACCCATACCAAACTATTGCACCACCAATTGTTTTTTTTTTTTTTCAAAAAAAGTATGTCTACTTTACTTTCGCGCTTGATAAAAAATAGTTAATAGTTTGATTTATAAGGGGAAAAAATCAGTTAGCTGGGATCTTATCCCAAGTATAAAAAATAGATAGTATTTCCTTGCTGATTAACTATATATTTGCCCGGGCTTATCTAAAAAAATCCAATATTTTTGGCCATTTTTTTTGACAAAAAAGGAAAAGCATTGACGCTTATAAAACGAGAGGGTGGCGTCAAGTCTTTCTAAATTTGAGTGGCTTTCGTTGAAAATGGAGAAGGCAAAAAGGGAAATGAAACCTCGGGTAAGTAATATCCTTCTTGTTTGTTTATTTTAGCATTTTTTTTTTCTTTTTCTGATTACATATCCGTAATTGAGGAGTAATTAAGCTCCGTCCTAGAAGTCCAAGGGTTGTACTACCTTGGAAGAAAAAAAATTCCTTAGAAGTTTGGCAAAATGTGCCAAACAATTTTTTTCTAAGGTACGACAATTATTATAGATAAATGCTAGGGTTACATACTTTTGTTACAAAACTTTGGTACAATATTGATGGAGTCTCATTCGAATGATTCGATACACAATAGAATATGTGTGCACACATTTTTTTTTTTTTTTTTAGAAAATGTATGCACACATCTTGATGCATGATCCAATAGACTTTGTCAATGTCATAAGTAAGTATCCCTCTAGTATTTTCCTATAGTAAAAAAGCCAGTTTTGTTTATTTTTGTTATTGCAAAAGTTGTTTGATTTAATTGGGTACAAATTATTGAATTAACATCACGAAACATTGAGTTTTGTAGAAGAAATCCAAGGTGGCTCAAGGGCTGAGGTACTTAGATACGCGACAACAAATTATTACAAAGGTTTTGCCTTTTTCTTTTTTAATATTATCTTTGTTTTAGTTTGATTTAATTGTTTATTTCTCATTTAATATGAAAGCTTTGTTTGGAAATTTGTTTTAATAGAAGTTACGCATGGCAAGAGAAAAGTTTCTACCAAGTCTGGAAGAGCTATTAAAAAGATTAGAAAGCTTTTCGCAGAAAAGAAAAGAAAGGCGTTTGTGAAAAATTAATGACCATGCAAGATAGTACCCAAACGTGGATTAGTCGGTGTGGTCAGCATGCATGAATCTAAAAAAATACAATTTTTAATGAAAAAATGTTACTATTATCAAATTTGATTTTAGATTTTAGTTTGGGTTGAAGATTGTTACTATTTTTGAATTTGAGATCACATTTGCTATTTTGGAATTTTACAGTTTTCGAATTTTAAGTTTTACTCATATTTGGGGCTTTTCATTTTTAAATCTGATTTTCTCAAATTTAGCTACCTTAATGTGTTTGATTTCAAAATCTAATTTCAATTTTGAATTTCTCACTAAAAAACACTTGAGACAGTGTGACGACCCCTTTCCTAATCTAGGGCATCACCCGGCCTAATCCTGTAATTAAGCCCTAACTCGATTCGTAGGACTTAACTACGTATTAGTCAGTATTTTTAACCCAATTGCCAACTTGATCGCGTTCAGGATAAATAATAAACTAATCCTACTAATTTCAATAACTTAGAGTTGTTTAAAATATTTAACAGTTAATTTAGTTAGCGAAAGTCTTAACAATTTATACCGGAAGTCTTTTTAAATAAATGGAAACAATTTGATAAACCTAAGTGTGAAAACCAGGAATAACAATCACAATATATATATATACGAACTATGTGGCGAAACATAGTAAACTGCGTGATAGTCAAAAGTCAGGGAACTAACGTTCAACCCAATATATACATCCCAACAATATGAAAGACATAAGTAAGTGAAATATAAAAAATATCAAAACCTACAGTCAGACAGTAGTACACAAGCTCAGAAGTAGTCGCCAATCTTCTTCTTGCCGAGTTTACTGCTCGACGGATCTGCACCCATCGTCATAAAAAAGACGGTGAGTACAAAAGTATAACAGTAATTCCCAAATGACTTATTTACTCACATTTCCAAAATAAATGAACAATATTTAAAAGCATAATGATAGTCAAGGAAAGCTCTAAATAAACATGCTAAAAAATACCAGGAATTCAAATGAAACTTGCACAGATTAAACAGTCTGATCTAGGTCTGGTTGGCAGTGAGAACTATCAATTAGCCTTTTTCACTATTTATATGGAGTTGTGCTTTACATATTATCACTTTCTAATAACCTTAAATGGCGGAGCTGTGCTCTACGCGTATAAATCATCTATCATAAATCTCGCCGAACACCCTGGTTCATTATGCCGTGAGTCGCGCAAGTATAATGGAGAGTGCCGACATCCCAGAGGTCCTGTGACCCCATGAGCCGCCCACTCTATAAATGTGCAATGAACCCTAGATTCTAAAACTACTTTAAAGCCAATAAAAATAATCAGTAAAGGAAATCAAAAATAGAATTGCTACGAAGCACAAATAGACCGAGATTTCAAGTTTTCTAACACAATTATAAACTCAACTAATCCTAATAGCATGCTATTTGCAAATCAAATATCAAATAACCACATGACATACATATGCATATGGAAATAATCAATGAATTTTAAGGAAATGAGATATCATGATAGCAAGTCTCAATATGAGGAGATTCCACAACAATTCATGATATTCATAATACAAGGCAAAATATAGTTAATTAGACTAATCAACAATAGTAGAATAGAAATGAAACGAAATGAAAAAAAAAAATTCAAGTGGGATTACTCACTATTCACGCAATTTTTTAGTCAATCCGACCTCCCGACACCCCGACTCGCGCTCCCGGAACACCCCCTAGGTCCCTGGAATGTCATTTTATATTTTATTTATTTATTATTATTACTAGTTTATATAATTTTTTAAAATATTTTATTTTATTTTTAATGGGGGGTTGGCCCCTGAACTGGGTCTGACCCGGTCCGGTCCAACTGGGCTGGTCAGACTGGCCCAGGACCGCACGCATGCACACGCGTGCATGCGTTCCCTCCCCTTCCCGAAATTGCATGCTTTTTTTTTCTTTTGAACAAAACAACAACAACAATCACTCCTACAACAATCATCCCATCACAAATCAACCACAACCCTTTCAATATATCAAAACATGCACTAGGCATTTCATTTGTCATTAAAAAAATATAAATTTTAACAAGGATTAGACATGCATGTAAGGGGAAAATAGGGAAGAACACTTGAACTTCAAAAATCACAAACTTTGATCCAAAAACGAAACTGAGAATTTAGACCCTTAATGCTATCCTAAGTGAAATTCGACAAGGATTTCAAAAATGTCATTAGAATTTGCAAGCAACCTTGTTTTCAACCTCGAAAATCGAAATTTCAGTTTCATATGGAAAACCCCAAAATGGCAAAACTTGTCAAAACGAAAATACAAGTTTGGAAATCAAATTCGAGGCTTTCTTTTAGTTCAAAACTGTAAATAGACACATTTTAAAATGTTTTTAGGCAAAACCCCTTTGATTTGAACTCAAAACCCCAAATTTAAATGTAAGAAATTGAATAACATATTACCTAGGTTGTAGCTATGGTTGGGTGTGTTTAATTCTTCAACTTTTGATGATGAAAACACACCTTTAAATTCCCAACGTTCCAACAATTACTAGATTTCCAACAGCTCTGTATTTTATTTCCTTTGTTTCCAACATGCAAAATGAGAGAAATGTACTAAGGTGGGTAATATGTTTGAGTTTTCATCTAGTGTGTATGTAACGGCCCAATTCTCGATGGCCGTTATTGATGACATCATTGCGGACGTGGACGCCAGCAGGGATGTTCGTGGGTCCCTAGTGAAGACGAAGCACGACCGAATAGGGATAATTGGACGTGGGACACAGCTGGCAGTGACGTGAACAGTTGTGGGCCCGCGTGGCCTCTCGTGGCGGACCAATGTGGAAATTGGGGCCGCTACATTTTGGTATCAGAGCTTAGGTTTAAGGAACCCAGGGAGTGAGGTGTGGGTTATGGTTACCTCTGAGTCTGATCCAATGCACGTTGGATGTGCAGTTAATGATGGACGGACAGACTCCTACTACTCTGCCGACTACTCAGCAGGAGGTTGGGGAGACTAGTGACCATACCACTAGTGAGGTAGCTGATTTGCGAGCCATGGTGCGGTGAGAGACGCTACAGATTGTTTATGATAAGGCGTTGGCTCGCGAGACATATTTGCTGCAGAGCGAGGAGCAATCAGATCATCGTACACTCAGAGATGATTTGCAGTTGGATCATGATTTTAGTGACGATCATGATTCGAGGGATGATCAGTACGACTATGATGACGGGCAGATAGATTGGAGTCGCGAGGACGACCAGGACCAGACTGATGATCAATTCAATAATGACGATCGCCGGGTGGTACATGAGATTGTATCTATATCGATACAAAGAACAGAAGGACACGATCGTATTTAATCGGGATCGAGGGACCGGAGTTGGGGTCAGCGCTCGGAGGACCGACAGTCTGGAGTCAGGGACATACGTAAGTGTTATCGGTGCGGACAGAGAGGTCACATCAGTGTGAATTACCCTGGAGCCTCTCCAGCATCAGAGATTCCATAGACCGGGGAGAGAGTTCACATTATAGTACCACCAGTCAGAGAGACGACCCGACTAGGGGTGCACACGGATTGACATAATCCGCGAATCCGATCCAACTCAAACCAATTATTACTAATTGGATCAATTTTTTGATCCCTTGGACCGGATTGGATTGAAAAATCAGTAATCCGGTCGGATTGGATGGATCACGGATTCTTCAATGAAAAACGCGGATCCGGTCAATCAATCCGTTTACATAAGCACATATGAAAAACCCTAACTCACTCGATTATTGGACGTTGACGCAAAAGATGAATTATTTGTGTCTCACTTGTCATTACATTGATTGTCATTGGAATATGCAAAAAGGATATTGAACTTTTGTCAAGTTACTAGTCACACAGAGAGGTCATAGGGAAGACTATAGAAGCATGTTTGCTTGAATGGGGCGTTGTAAATGTTTTCACTATTACGATTGACAATGCTAGTGCAAATGATACCGCGATTGCATATCTTAGAAAGAGGATTAATGGATGGAAAGGTTCCATTTTAGATGGAGAGTTTCTATATTTGAGGTGTTGCGCTCATATTGTGAATTTAATTGTGAAAGAGGGTTTGAAAGAACTTCATCATTCGAGTGGAAAACATTCGAAATGCCCTTAATTATGTGAAATCATCTCCGCAAGAGGATTGAAGTTTAAGATTTGTGTAGAAAAAGTAAAGAGTGAATGCAAGGGCTCTTTGGTAATGGATGTACCTACTAGGTGGAATTCTACTTACTTGATGTTGGAATGCATAGTTAAATTTCAGAGTGCTTTGGAGAGATTGGATGAGGAAGATAGTCAATTCATTAAATATTTTCTTGGTAATGGTGAAGGGGAAAAGAAAAGGGTGGGACCTCCCACAAAATGTGATTATGAAAATGCAAAGATTTTTGTCAAATTCTTGAAGACATTATATGACATAACAGTGAAGTTGAGTGCATCTTTATCTCCCACTTCTAATGTCTATTATCGTGAATTTTGCAAGATTCAAAATCGATTGATGAGATTCGATTGCTCTTGGAGATCTTTTGTCGGGGAAATGGGCATGCAGTATGAAAACAAAATATGACAAGTCTTGGGAAATATTGAAAACATTAATTGTATGTTGTTATTGCCTTTGTTTTGGATCCTATATACAAATTGGAGTATGTGAAGTTTACCTTGGAAAATTTGTTTATTGAATCAGTTGTTCAAGGGATGATCAGAAAAATTGAAATGACATTACATCGAATGTATCAACAGTACTTAAAGTTAAGTTTGAGTGGTTCAAGTACTCAAGTTAATCAAGGTTCTTCTCAAACAAGTTTGAGTAAGGTTGTTGTTGATGAAGATGTTGATGATATGATGGTTCAATTTGTGATGCGAAAAAAGGAACGGGAAAGTGCTACGGAGAGGAATGACATCGATAAATACTTGTTGGAGCCAACGGAAGATGCACTAGAAGAATTTGATACTTTGGGTTGGTGGAAACTAAATAGCAACAAGTATAGAATCTTATCTCAAATTGCAAGATATGTGTTGGCAATTCAAGTGTCCACTGTTGCATCTGAATCCGCCTTTAGCATTGGAGGACGTATACTTGATTGTTTTAGGAGCTCATTAAGCCCTATCACAATTGAAGCTATGATTTGCTTGCAAAATTGGTTAAAGTCAAAACTTGAACCAAATGAGTCATGCGATTATTTTGAAGAAGCTAGTTTATATGAAAGCATTGAGCAAGGTAACTCATTTACATAGTTAAACTTGTGGTATTTATATTTTAAAATATACTGTCTTCATATTTATATATCTTCTTTTAGAATTCAAAGGGTTGAACGTATCATCTCAAACTGAAATCGATGATTGATAATATGACTTGACTTGAACGAGGCAAGTATATATTGCTATGCATTGTATATATTTTCTCTCAATGATATGAAATTATTGTACCTAATCATGACTCATGTTTTCTATTCTTTTTTTTGTGTGTGTGTGTGTGTTTTTTTTTAATTTGAAAAAATCTGGTGGGGAGCATATAACTAAGATATGAGAAGAGGCTTGAAGAAAATAGAGATTAGCAATGGAAGAAAGTTTTTGTTTCCCATTTTGTTATCACTTCACTTGTATGTTGTGTTTAGGTTTTCATAAGAACTCAAAGACTATGCTTGTTCTCAACTCTTTTGTTATGTTTCAAACCTTTTTTTGTGAGTTTTATGTTTGCAACATGCACTAAATTTTTATGTTTATTCATGTAAGACTTGCATATTGAAGCTTATTATGATGACAAGTTTTTGAAAAATATGTTATAGATTTTGTGAGATGTATTTGTTAATTTGTCATTAATGAAATGTATGATTTGTGTGTTTCATTTGATTAAGTTTAATTTCATAAATCTTTGGATATAAAAATGTCAATCATGGATTGCGGATTAACCCTAATTAGACCGAATCCAATCCGTGTGCACCCCTAGACCCGACAACATGAGTAGGGACGTTGTTTTACTAGTCCTTTTTCATGCATTTGTTGCATATAGGCTGGTTAGTTTATTTTTGAACCAGCGTGTTCTAATGGATGTGTTCACTAGGGTTATTGTGAGATCGTGAGATTAGTAGATGTGTTCACTAGGAGGTGGTTGTGAAACTGGTAGATGTGTTCACCAGGAGGTTGTGAAACTGGTTGAGTAGTTCACCAGGAGTCCATTTGCAACTGGTTGTTGTGGGATTGGTTGATGTGGTTCACCAGGGACTGGTCGATGTGTTCACCAGGGATTGGTTGATATGGACTGGTTGATGAGTTCACCAGGGATTGATTTGTACACCGAGGGAGTGAGTGGACGATCGGTTGATCGGTTCACCGATGGCAGATTGATTTTTCTTCACCTAGGTTGAGGTTGATTTGTTTACCAAAGTTAGAGGTTGAATAGTTCATCAAAAGTGTTAGTGGAATAGTGATTTATTAGGTTGGCTACATTTGTTTAGGTTGGTTGACCTGATAGGAAATTGTATCTACGTTGTAGTTCTCTGAGACGAGATATTAGTTATCTCAAATTTCGGGACAAAATTTCTAATTAGTTGGGAAGAACTGTAACGGCCCAATTCTCGATGGCCGTTATTGATGACGTCATTGCGGACGTGGACGCCAGCGGGGACGTTCGTGGGTCCCTAGTGAAGACGAAGCACGACCGAATAGGGATAATTGGGCGTGGGACACAGCTGGCAGTGACGTGAACAGTTGTGGGCCCGCGTGGCCTCTCGTGGCGGACCAATGTGGAAATTGGGGCCGCTACAGTGTACCACCTATCTCCATGACATCCTGTAGCTCTCATTCACTCCTACTAACCCACTAATTCAGCCCATGTGACTCTATTTGTTGACACAAGTTTGTGGGAGTGTGTACTAACCCATATCCCTAGGCATATCCATGTCTCCTCCATTTTTTAATAAAAACTATAGGATATCATTTTGATGTGTATTATCTACATGGCATATGTTATAATTTAAATTAATTAAATTACATTAGACTAAGTTTGGATTTACCACAAACCTAGCTACCCGGTTCCTCGGTTCATACGCAACTCGAGGCACATCTCCACTCGTGTCTCGACGCTCATAATTTAAATTATCAACTTCATAAGTCTACACATATACATCATACTAGGCATCCATCACACAAAAATAATATATTACTCGATTTCCGAGCCGACTGTTGGTTAATGTACCCGCTCTCATGCCACGCCATGGGTCGGTGACCTCGATAACAACCAAAATATAAGATTAGAAATTTAGGTCGTGGCAGACAGTGCCAACCTCACAAAGAAATCAGTTTTGGTTTGATTGAAATAAATCATTGTGTTCATCTTGTTATTTCTCCAAAATATGAAAATGCATTAATTAATCTCTTGTTTTTAATGAAGTTAATGATGATTATGAAGTGTATGATGTTGTGGAGGGTGTATTGGGTCTTTGGTGGAGTAAAACAGAGACCCAAGGCATTGGAGAAGGCCATTTTTTGCTCATAATTATACAACTGGTTGCAGAATTCTAGGTTCTGCCAACAACTAGTGCGCTGTCTGGCAGAAGGATTTTCCTGCAACTTTTCTAAATTTTCTGCAACTTTTCCAAATTTTCTGCAACTTTTCTAATTTCATGCAACACCTAAAACACAACAAATACCCTATAAACCTATTGAAAAACACTATAAACCATATCTAAACATACCAAGAGCTTAATGAAGTGTTCCGGGAGTTCAGGTACGAATGTTGAGGTGTCGAGAGGCCGGATAAGCTAGGGAATTGCTTGTTGTGAGTATACCCGTTGATGACTTTACTTAGCATTTCATTCCATTTAACTTATTGTTCTAGTATGGTCATTGTTGATTGCTTTGCCATTGAAATCTGATATCATGTATTTGGTCGTGTTCTATGCTCATTTGATTGAGTCTTATTATCATGATATTCATTTCCTTTTAATGTTCATTGCTTCCATTTTCCTTTTAATGTTCATTGCTTCCATCCTTGTACCATGCTTATGCTTTGTTGTCTAGTTGATTAATCAAATGTTAAATAACATGCTATTAGGTTAGTATATACATATAATGTTTAAATGGACTTGTACTCATTATTTGTTTAGGGGTTAGATATTTCATGCCTTGAAAATCTATACTTGATAATTCTTGGAAATAAAAAGTAGTCTTTGAAAATTCCCTTACTCGATCGAGGTGTGCGCGACTCACGGGGTTAAAGTCCTTAGGGAGGTCAGCACAGGTTACCTGACATTGTATGACACTCGAGATTAGCGTCCCTGAGGTAGTTTACACACCAGGGTTAGAGTCCCTGTAAACACTTGGGTTAGAGTCTCTTGTGTTTTATGATTATGGAGTTGGAGTGACGCGGCTCACTGTCGACCATACCTAATTTACCACTACTTAGTCTAGTGTCAGTTTCACTTGTTTAACTCTGGTATTTACTTGCATATGGTTTATTTTCTAGTTGTCCTATTTATATGCTTTTAAATACCAGGCGATTATATTTGGAAATGCAATTTAAATTTGTCATTGAGGATTATTGTTTATTTCTTGTACTCACTGTCCTTTTATGACGATGGGTGCAGATCCGTCTACCAGTCGGTCATGCAAAGAGAATATAGGCGATTATCTTTGAGCAGTGGCGCGTCACGACTTTTGTTGTAGGTATATTTTGATATTTTATCTGTATTAGATATTATATGTCTTCTTACACACTGGGATGTATATCTGAGTTGAGCGTTAGTTCTCCGACCAGACTTAGATTATTTTATTGTATTTTGATGTTATCTGATATATATATTATGATGCCATTTCCTAGTTTTCCACACTTAGGATTTATATCAATTTGCTTTCGCATAATTAATTTGCTTCTGCATATTTAAATGACTAAGATTTCTGCTAAATAATAAACCATGTTAATAAAGTTTTAATTAACACTAAATGTCATAAATAGATTTGGACATGAGAAACGAGGTAAACAGGTTGTAAGGTTGACTAATATGTTGTTAAGTAGGGCGGTGGCCTAGATTATGAGAGGGGTTGTCACATTGCCGTGTCTAAATCTGTTTATGCTGTCTTGGTGGTCGTTGATCGGCTCTGCAACGAACCCTAGATTTATCGGGTTTACTGATTCAACATGCAACCTTAAAATGGTTTAAGTTTTTTTTGTCGACGTTGTTCTGTTGTTCCATTTGCCTACAACTCTGTCGCATTTGAATATGTTTCTCGTCTTTGGTGGTCGTTGATCTTCTCCGCAGCGAACCCTAGATTGGTTTACTGATTCGATTGAAAATGTCGCGGCCCCAAATTTCCCAGGCCGCCGCGTGGTTAGCTACCCCCCTGCCTCAGCTTCGGAAGTCGCTGCCACGTGTCCCTCTGCCTTCGCACTTTAGGTAATTTGTTACAGTCATTTAACTTATCATTTTCAAAGAAATTAATAGCGGAAGAATTTAAAGTTTAACAAAATGCATTCATATTTATATATAAAAGTTTTACTGATCAAACCTATTGTGGAAAACCCGGCTGTACTGTGCATACAGGCGATCAACTGTAATAGTATGTATACCAGTACAAGTGTGTATCCAGTTTCCCAACCCAAAAGATAATACAAAATATCAAAACATGATAATATCTACACACATACCAGCAGGCCTCGGCGTAGGCAAGTCAGATGATATCGCCGATGATCTCCTTGCCCCTGCTAGTACTAAGATCTGCGCTCGGCCACCACAAAAAGGAAGATGGCGAGCTCAGTAAGTAAAATCCCAAGGAAAACCACCGTGCATAAATAATTAATGAAATAATTAACAGAGCCAAAAAGTAGTGTTAAATAAACATGCGGTAGGAAGGAAAATATGCAGACAACTGCTCAAAGCTAATCGCATGTATATAAACACATTGATAGATAAAGGGGTGTGAACACAGCCACTAAGTGTGTACTAGGACCAGGAGCCTTGGTCGTGGCCCATGCCTCCGACCCTACGACTGTATCCCAGCAACATTTAACCCTAGTGGGCTAATCGAACGCGTGAAATGGAGTCCAACTCGGGATATCGTTTACCGAGTTCCTAAATCACGCGCTACACACCCAGCCAGCGACCTCAACTACCCGTGGATACATAGACGGTACCATAATCGTCCCAGTAGGAATATAAATCATAGATTTTTGAGGAATATAATGCTCAAAGGAAATAAATAAGTAAATGCAGTAGTGGTGTTCAGTTGGGTTTTACGTACCCGAAAATACGCACTCCGACTTCCCGGACCCGTCAGTACGCCCCACCTAGCTCCCCAATGTCCGAGCTATGGTTTCCCGGTCCCTGAAGTCCATTTTATAGTGTTTTATATTTTTGAAAACATATTATATCATTTTATGATATTATATTATATTTTAAATTTTTTCAGTTGTGGTATCTCTCCCGGGCTGGGTCGGGGTTCCAAAATTACCCGAAAAGTCTCGAAGCCACTTTTCTACCTTTTTCTAATTTTCTATATTTTTCTAGGATTTTTCTCAATTTTTCTGATATTTTTCCCATATTTTTCCTATTTTTCCAACAATTAAAATTGTTTTTTTTTTATAAAATAATAAAATAATAATAAAAATATTATTTAATTAATATGGTGGGTCCCCCGAACCGGTTCCGACCCGACCCAACCGGGTCGGCCCGGTTCGGCCCATCTGGCCAGGTCCGAGTCGGGCCGATCCCAGCCCACCGGGTTGGGCTGGGCGGTTTGGCCCGCCCGCGAGGGATGGGCTGGGGGCCCGGCCGTGGATGGTGCTGCGCACGCACGCACGCGTGCGTGCCCCCCCATCTTCTTCTTCCTTCCGCCACCAGAGACTCTGGTTCTTCTTTTTTTTTCATTTCTTCCTTTCTTCTCTCCTTCTTCTTCCTCTCGACTTCTCTTCACTCTCTTTCCATTGGAGACCCTAAGAATCTCAAAATCTCCCCTCAAATCAACACAAACCATACCCAATTCTCGAATTTTATGCATGTACCCAAAAAATTCTAAAATCCACAATACGCCTCAATTTTCCACAAATTTGATTCCAATCGGTAAGATTCATCAAATTAAACCTCAAGAACTCCAAATCCAGTAAAAACAGTAATAATTTTGTCCAAAAATCCGAAATTACCACAACCCATTTTAATGGAAGTTTAAACCAAAAACGAAAATTTGATTACCTTAGATCCACGTTTTGACGCCTAGATCCACTCTCCAAGCTCAGATTCGTCCCCTCAAACCCTCAAATCTCTCCCTGATCTCTCTAATTTATTTGAGCAAATGCATCATTTTGCATGTTGAACACCCATCGATGATATATATATAGTTGGGATTTTAATCTAGCGTGAACACGCATCCCGAGGACAGTCTAGCGGCCACTGAAAACCATGTGTCACCAACTTTCTGGACACCCTATCATGACACCATGCATCTCGAATTTCCTTGTTGTGCATCTCGATGTCAATCCTAAGTGTACTGATTAGTCATTTCAAACTATAGGATTCTATTTATTCCAATTTGATTTAACTTATATAATTTATTCTAGGCATTTATAAATTCCATAAATTTGTAAATATGGTCACACTAACTCTCCGACCACTAGGCACCCCGTGCCCCATGTCCGACACGCTTCCCGAGGCGGTCCCACACTTAGTGTACCCAAATTAATTTCCTTAGCTTAGCCTAAGGTTATATATTTACATTTAATTAAATAAATCTTCAACCATAACATGTTTAATAATTTAAATCTAATTAACCCCAACGCCCGGCCTTATTGCTACCAAACCCGCGTTGGCGCGTTCACCGAACTAAAACCCGGCTCACAACTCGCCCGACAAGTTTATTTTAAATGCACACCTATGATGACTAATATATCATACTAATAATGATAAATGAATATTTAAGCATCACAGAATTTAGGAACTCACAGCAGTATACAGTCAATATCCTAGGTTCGAGGTATGCCTAGCCTATCCGCGGCGTCCACGTCTCGTCCGAGCTGGCGTCCTAATCTGAAATGAGGTAAATAGCGGCGTTAATAAAATAACGGGCCGTTACAATTCTTCCCAACTAAAAGAAATTTCGTCCCGAAATTTGAGTTAGTTTAGAACATACCGTGGAATAACTAGGGATAACGCTCTCGCATGGTTGACTCCAACTCCCAGGTAAGTCCCTCTGTACCGTGATGCTGCCACCGCACGAGTACCTTGGCTATCTCTTTGTTCCTGAGAGTCTGGATCTTATGATCTAATATCGCCAATGGCCGCTCCTCGTAAGTTGCGTCAGGCTGAACATCCACCTGTCGCACGTCAACCATGGGTCGTGGCCCAGTCCTAGCTAATCGCACCATCGAAATGTGGAAGGTAGGATGAATCCCTGCTAACTCCGCCGGTAAATCTAATCTGTACGCCACACTGCCAACCTTCGCTACAACTCGATATGGTCTGATAAATCTCGGCGCCAGTTTCCCCTTAATCCCAAACTCTTGTTGGCCCTTCCAAGGAGAAACCTTCAGGTAAACCATATCGCAAACCTTCAGATAAATCTATCCGCGTATTTCTTCTCTGTCTCGTGTCTTGCTTTCGAAGCTCTCCGACGAATCTGTCGGATCTTCTCGTATGATCAACAACTATCTCCGCCCAATCGTAATCGTATCTTAGGCTTTGCCCAACACGTCAGTGACCCGGGGCCTCCCATCTGGCGCCTCATAAGGAGGCATCCCGATACTAACGATAGGTTGTTGTTGTAGGCAAATTCACACGGTGGTAAGTAATCCTCCCATGAGCCTCCAAACTGCAAAATGCAAGCTCTCAACATATCCTCTAAAATCTGTATCAATCTCTCAGACTGGTTATCGGTCTGCGGGTGATAAGCCGTGCTGAACTGCAACCTAGCACCAAAC
This sequence comes from Stephania japonica, assembly GCA_039657345.1. Lineage (NCBI taxonomy): Eukaryota > Viridiplantae > Streptophyta > Magnoliopsida > Ranunculales > Menispermaceae > Stephania > Stephania japonica. The sequence continues at coordinate 4,855,908 of CM077559.1, read as the reverse complement.
TGCTCCTTCATCGCCTCCCTAAAATCTCGAAGTGAACTTGGGATCTCGGTCAGATACTATGGAGATTGGTACCCCATGCAGTCTGATGATCTCCTGCTCGAACAATCTACTCAACTGGTGAAACGTATACGTCATCGAAACTGGTATAAAGTGTGCAGATTTCGTCAATCTATCTATCACCACCCGAATCGCATCATGTCGCCTCGAAGTCTGGGGTAATCCACTGACAAAATCCATAGCGAGATGTTCCCACTTCCACTGAGGAATGGGTAACGGCTGCAACAATCCTCCAGGTTGCCTATGCTCCGCCTTCACCTGCTGACATATGTGACACCCTCGAACATATTCACCAACATCAGCCTTCATCCCCGGCCACTAAAACAATCTCCGCAAGTCATGGTACATCTTGGTTCTGCCCGTATGAACCGTGTATCGCGACCGGTGAGCATCCTCTAATATACTATCTCGTATCTCTAACACGGCTGGTACCCATAGTTGAACTCGGTGTCGTAAACATCCATCAGATATCTCCGCCCAATCAGTGCACTCAGGATCCCGTGCCAATCCACTGAACCGCTCAAAAAGCCCATCAGCCCTCTAACACTCCGATACCCGTTCCAGTGACACTGTCGGTACTCTCATCTGACCACAAATCTGTAAATCCTGCATAACCGAAAGGTCTGACATGCTCATAACTAATGCCATCTCCAACAGTCCCATGTGTCGAGTCTCGGTCTGACTGTCAACCTCGCATCTGCTCAATGCATCAGCCACTACATTAGCCTTTCCGGGATGATACTCAATCGTAAAATCATAATCCTTCAACAGCTCTAACCATCTCCTCTGACGCATATTAAGATCTTTCTGTGTGAAAATGTAGCGTAGACTCTGATGGTCAGTGTAAAGCACAAACTTCTCTCCGTAGAGGTAGTGTCTCCAAGCCTTCGGCGCAAACACAACTACCGCAAGCTCCAAATCATGTACGGGGTAGTTACACTCATGGGGACACAATCACCTGGATAAATAAGCCACTGGTCGTCCTTCCTGCATCAGAACACATCCGAGTCCAGTTCCCGATGCATCAGTGTAAACTGTTAACTCCTTCCCTGGCTCAGGTAATGCCAACGGCGATCGTCACCGTTTCTTCAACTCCAGAAATGCCTGCTCACATTCCTCAGACACTCAAATGGAACATCCTTCTTCGTCAACCTCGTCATTGGTGTTGCAATCGTGGAGAAATCTTGTACAAATCGACGGTAGTAACCTGCTAAACCCAAGAAACTCCGTATCTCAAAAACAGTCTCCGGTCTCTTCCAGTCAATCACCGCTCTAATCTTGTCTCCTCAACGAAATGCCCCGACCGCTGATCACATGTCCCAAAACTTCACTTCCCTCATCCGAATTCACACTTATGAATTTCGCATACAGCCGATGCTCCCTCAACGTCGTCAACACCGATCGAAGATGACTCTCATGATCCACTCGCGTCCGGCTGTATATCAGTATATCATCAATGAAGACTATCACGTATTGGTCCAAGTAGGGTCTCAGTACTCGATGCATCAGATCCATGAAAACTATCGGAGCGTTCGTCAACCCAAATGGTAACACCGTAAACTCGAACAACCCGTATCTAGTACTGAAAGCAGTCTTCTTGATATCCTCTTCTCGAATCCGCAACTGGTGATATCCCGAGCGTAAATCGATCTTCGAGAAGAACTGTGCACCCGTCAGCTGGTCAAACAGATCGTCGATCCTCGGAAGCGGGTAACGATTTTTAATTGTCACCTGGTTCAGCTTCCGATAGTCCATACACATCCTCATCGATCCATACTTCTTCCTCACAAATAACACTGGCTCTCCCCACAGTGACATACTCGGTTGAATAAATCCCTTCGCCAACAATTCCTCTAGCTGTTTTCTGACCTCCTCCTGCTCCATAGGCGACATACGATAAGGTCTGCTAGATATAGGCTGGGTCCTTGGTAACAACTCTATAATAAACTCTATCGCCCGTGGTAGTGGTAATCCGAGTAAATCATCTGGGAAAATGTCCGCGAATTCTTGAACTATAGGTATGTCCTCGATCCTAACAGATCCTCAGGTCTCAGGCTCAACAATCGCTGCAAAGTCCTCCATCTACTGAGCAGTCGCTAATCTACCTCTCATAATAGGCAATTCGGAGGCGTTCCCGGTCAACGTAAACTACAGTAAACCCGAAATACGAAACTCTACCCTCTTCCCATAACAATCTATCGTGCATGGTAAGTAGGCGACACCAATCCATACCAAAGAGTGCATCAAACTCTCAGGTACTCCAAGATTTCGGAGATCGGTTGGTGCGATGTCCGGCAACCTCAACCATGACGTCCGAACTATCCGGTTAGGGTAAATCTTATCCCCAGCAGCCGTGCTGAGAACAAGATGGGTCTCTAGTGTGTGTGTGTCCAACCCTAACTCCCCCACTAACCGTCCAACAATAAAAGATAATGTACTACCCGAGTCAAACATGGCATGAATAAGTCTATTGTGAATGAGTAACGTACCCTCAACTAGCTGCCTGGTAGCTCCTGGATCTAGCTGTGCCACTGCATGTACTCTGTCTCTCTCCTGACCATGCTCCCGTCGTGGAGATGCACCCGGCAATCCAATTTCAAATGTCCCTTCCGACCGCACCGAAAACATCTGCGTGTCTCCCGTCTCCCAGTCCGCGCATCATCCGATCTCGGCTCCTGACCCCGGTCCCTCTGACCCCTGTCTCGGCCACCCTGATCTCTAACCGGTGCCGCTGCTTGAAATTTGCCGCGCCGCATTCTTGTGGTCTTGGAGCTATGGTGTGTACAGGCTACCTGTCCCTATACTGATCCCTGCCATCCTGACGTTTGTCTCTGCCATCCCGGCGGTCATCCCGGCGACCTCTAATAAACTGGTCCCGCTATCTCTTCGGCCTCATATCCTGTCGAGAGCTCTGCCCAACCTCCACCTCGGCCGATGCTGTCATAAGAATACCATTCTTCTACATCAAAAACGTCTCGTAGGTCAGTGCTCGCTCAAACATCGCCTAAACGGTCGGAGCCCCGGACGATACGATCGCGCTGACAATGTCATCCCACACTCCTCGAATGAAGTAGTAGATCTGTAATCGCTCTGTGTCAGCGATATCCATCGAGAACTGCAACAAGTATCGGTACATATCCATATACTGCATCATGCTCCGGTTTCCCTGCCTCAGGGATAAAAACTCCTCCCTCAATCTCAATCGCACCTCCATAGGTATGAACTGGTCATAAAATATCTCTCGGAACTCTGCCCAAGTCGCGGGATCAGCATGCGTCTCCTGGTAGTTAGTTCACCACATTGCGGCATCTGATCTGAAACACGTCCCAGATAGTCTCGCTCTAAACCTCTCTTCCGTATTCAACTCCTTGTGTAGGCGCTGGTGCGACAAAATCCACTCTCCTGCAGTCTCAGGGTCTCCTCCTTCATAAAAGTTAGCGGGCTGAAACTTGAGGAAATCCCGTAACCTCCTGGCCTTCGGATCCATCACATACTCTGACACTACCGTCGGGGTAACCTCTACGGCCGCTACTACCGGTGTAGTATCGACTGCCTGATCCTCGGGTACCACTGCATGAGTAAGAGTAACTGCAGTCTATGTGGGTCCCGTAGTCGCCACTGGCTCCCTAGACATAACCAATCCAGCCATCATAGCGGCCTGCTATCTCAATAGTTGTAAGATCTCGGAAATCTGAGTCTCATGCGCCGTAACTCGGTCCTCTAAGGGATTTGACGATCCGGAAGCCCTCGCGGTATCACTAGACTGTCCATCCATCGTGTCCTGCATCGTGATGCGTGTCCGGATCAGCCTCGTATATACGTATTCGTATAGTATATATATATATATATATATATATATATATATATATATATATATATATATATATATATATATATATATATACAGCAATACGTATATCACATAACAATCCTAGCTCTACCTGTCTTCTTGCTTCCCAACTAAAAGTTCTAGGCAGCCTCATCGGGTTTCCACATCTAGTTTGTTAAGGTTTATGATCTTGTGAAACTTTTTTTTAACAATTTATTTATCGAAACTCTCACTCTGATACCAGCTGTGGCGGCCCCAAATTTCCCGGGCCGCCCCGTGGTCAGTTACCCCCTGCCTCAGCTCCGGAAGTCGCTACCATGTGTCTCTCTCTGTCTTCGTACTTTAGGTAGTTATCATGTAATTTGTTAAAGTCACTTAATTTATCATTTTCAAAGAAATTAACAGCGGAAGAATTTAAAGTTTAACAAAATGCATTCATATATATATATATATATAAAAGTTTTACTGATCAAACCTATAGTGGAAAAACCCGGCTGTACTGTGTATACAGGCGATCAACTGTAATAGTATGTATACCAGTACAAGTGTGTATCCAGTTTCCCAACCCAAAAGGTAATACAAAATATCAAAACATGCATGATAATATCTACACACATACCAGCAGGCCTCGGCGTAGGCAAGTCAGATGAAATCGCCGATGATCCCCTTGCCCCTGCTAGTATTAGGATCTGCGCTCGGCCACCACAAAAAGGCAGATGGCGAGCCCAGTAAGTAAAATCCCAAGGAAAACCACCGTGCATAAATAATTAATGAAATAATTAACAGAGCCAAAAAGTAGTGTTAAATAAACATGCGGAAGGAAGGAAAATATGCAGACAACTGCTCAAAGCTAATCGCATGTATATAAACACATTGATAGACAAAGGGGTGTGAACACAGCCACTAAGTGTGTACTAGGACCAGGAGCCCTGGTCGTGGCCCATGCCTCCGACCCTACGACTGTATCCCAGCGACATTAACCCTAGTGGGCTAATCAAACGCTTGAAATGGAGTCCAACTCGGGAAATCGTCTACCGAGTTCCTAGATCACGCGCTACACACCCAGCCAGCGACCTCAACTACCCGTGGATACATAGGCGGTACCATAACCGTCCCAGTAGGAATATAAATCATAGATTATCAAGGAATATAAAGCTCAATGGAAACAAATAAGTAAATGCAGTAGTAGTGTTCAGTTGGGTTTTACGTACCCGAAAATACGCACTCCACCTTTTCGGACCCGTCAGTACGCCCCACCTAGCTCCCCAATGTCCGAGCTATGGTTTTCCGATCCCTGAAGTCCATTTTATAATGTTTTATACTTTTTTGGAAACATATTATATCATTTTATGAAATTATATTATATTTTTAATTTTTCAGTTGTGGTACTTCTCTTGGGCTGGGTCGGGGTTCCAAAAATACCCGAAAAATCTCGAAACCAATTTTCTACCTTTTTCTAATTTTCTATATTTTCTAGAATTTTTCCTAATTTTTTTGATATTTTTCACTTATTTTTCTATTTTCCAGCAAATAATATATATATATATAATATTATTTAATTTAATAATATATAATTTTTATTTTTAAATAATGTGGGCCCCACCTGAACCGGTCTGGTTCAGGTGGGTTGGACCGGACCGCCCGGTCCGGTCTGGCCCAGGGACGCACACGCACCCCTCATGCGCGTGTGCTCCCTTCTCCTTCATGGAGAGCACCAGGAACCAGAGGTCAAACGATGTTGCAGACCGTCTCATTTGACATTGTGCGCGAGGGACAGCAAGACGATGCGTCATACCAGCGGTGCAGTGAGATGGTGGATAGTTCAGATTGCCCAGACGAGTCGGTCGACAGACTCAAGCTAGAGGTATCGCGGGCGACTGGGTCCCAGTGGTGGCTGATGCGTGTGATGAGGTACTTTAGGAGATTCACCGTTCTAGTTTTGTTGTATCCGGGTCGACCTAAGATGTGCATCGATATGCGACATTCTTTTGGTGGCCAGGGATGATTTCCGCGGTATCGAAGTTGTTCGAACGTGTGACATGCCAACACGTAGAGGCTGGGCATCGACGACCTTGAGGACTACTACAACCCCACCCATTTCTCGATGGAATTGGGCACATATTGATATGGATTTCGTTAGTGGTTGCCCCAATCTCCTCGTGGTCACGATAGCATTTGGGTAGTTGTGGATAGATTGCTCGAGATTTAAGAGTGCCTAGGAGTGGCAGAAGAAATACTTGACGAGTATCACGATGAGCTTCAGTATGATTCGGGGAGACTATAAATATCTGAAGGTCTCTCCACTGAAGGGTCACGAACGGTTCGGAGTCAAGAAATGACTCACTCTGAGTTTTTATCGGTCTTATTAGGAGTTGCGATGAGTCGTTAATCTAGTTTACTTATTAGATTAATTTCGGGGACGAAATTCTAATAAGTGGGGGAGACTGTAACAACCCCAAATTTTTAGCTGACTTGTATTGCACTTGTCAGAATTGTAACCCGGCTACGTGAATACTGGACAGTATTTCGAACTTCGGGAGTCGACACCGAAGTGATTTTATGATTCTTTGATTGTGTGTATTAGTATTTTAGTATTTTACGGGTTTTCGAGCCAGTCGGGCTATATTTAATTGAGTGAGGTTTCGACTAGTTAAACGGGGGATAAAAACAAGTAAAGAGTACAGATAAATGAATTTTTAATTAATTTAATTAATTAGTTGGCGAGACTACGCGTGTTACAAGAGTCGGAACAAGGAAAAACGGACCGAGAAATGTCGTTTGAACGTGGGAGTTGGTTAAATATGTAACATGCGGACTATGTGATTAGTATTGTTAAAGTGACACAGCCTAATGGTGAGGAGCCATGAGATTGACCTCGAGATGTGTGTGTGTGTGTGTTGAGATGTGATAATGGGACAAAAGACTCATAAGGGTAGTTGTTTTAAAATGTGTATGAAATAAGTGGAAGGGCAAAATGGTCATTTGACCTTTATATTGTATATATAAACAAACAAAAAAAACCCTACACTATTCATCTTCCTCTCCAAACACCCTCACCGCCGCCACTCATCTTCTTCCTCACTTCATCTCTCTCGTCGGTCTTCCACTCCACCCTCCTCCACGACTGTCCCACTGCTCACCGGAGGTTCGTTACCTCCCTCTCTATCTCTCTCGGTCTCGGGTTCTCTCTCTATTCTCAAGCCATGTTCCACGGCCTCACTATACCGCCGTCCCTGGCCAACCTCGTGGTGGTCGGAGGTCACTCCATTGACCAGAAGTCTCTCTCTCCTCTCTCTCGACTTCATAAATTACTAAATTGATTAAATTGAAGGCTGACTAGGCTCGTCAGGTTGCCGTGTGATAACTCGGGGCTTGTGCAGGTTTAGGCCGGGCGTACCCAATTGCACGGGGAAATTAGGGCCGTCACAGTTGGTATCAGAGCGCAAGGTTCTAAAGACTTTGACTCTTGATTTAAGTTCATAAAACACAAGCCATTTAAACCAGCGGAAGTTAAGAACGGTTGAACTTAGAGTGGAAACCCTATGATCTTTTTAGAAATTTAGATGGGGGAGTTGGGGATGAGTCGGATGTAGCTTTGTGCATATTATGATTGTTGTGTGTATTATATCGTATCGGTAACTATCCATTGATCCGAGAAAGTCGTTTTCTTGTTCAAACGATGATGGCGGATCAGCCAGGTCCGAGCGACGATATCGGCATGATTTTGTCACGATGCCTTGAGGAGATATGTATATTGTCTCAGAGGGCCGCAACGCAGGATCAGAGATTTGAGGAGTTGGTGCAATCACTGAGGATACCCGCACAGGCTACTATGACGCCATCTACCCCGTCTACGTTGCTTCCTACGAATACTACTCGGGGAGTCGAGATTCCGATTGCTGCGATGTTCGCGACTCCGATTTCGTTAGCGGCGATATATGAGGGAGCTGTTGTTGTGTCAGTTGCGCAAACTGAGGCTGAAACACCGCCGATAGCACAAGCAAAGGAGATACCTACTACATTAGCTACACCGACGGCCAATGCTAAGACTACTTCAGTAACGACTCCAGCAAAGAGTGTGGGAGCCACTACCAAGGCTAAGTAGTGGAGAAAGTTCAAGAGGCACGACCCGTTGAAGTTCTATGGTGGTACCAACATTAGAGCGACATAGCTATTCTTGAAGAATCACGAGAAGGTTCACACCATCATCGCTATTGATGAACGCATGAAGGCGACGATCTCTTCGTCAATGTTGTAGGGGGAGGCGGACAATTGGTAGACGACAATTGTTGCTACCCGAGGCATCCCGAACGATTAGGTTGACTTCAAGACCCAGTTTAGTTAGAAGTACTTTCCGTCGACTGTCCTTCGAGCGAAAAGGAACGAGTTCATTGCGTTGAGGCAGAGCGCAGGCGAGTCCGTGATGGAGTTTAGGATTCAATGTGTGACGACCACAAATTCCCAATGCATTTGGGTACGCCTAGCCTAGACCCGTGCAGGTCCCGAGTCAGTTTCTCAGCAAACCTGACGAGCCTAGTCAGCCTCAAATTTATCAAAATTTCAAGATTTATGAAAGAGTTATTGCAATTATAACACAGTGGAAGCAAAATCATATTTTAATCAAATATTGAGAAATAACTCAATCAAAGGAAATTATGAATCTATATAAATGTGGAAAACCCCGATATAGTCATATCCAAGTCAACAAAATGGATTGATGGAATCCATCTCAAAACATATTCCCCAGTTCCAAAACAAACATATATATAAACGTCATACAAAAAGAAATAAACATGAGCCTACATCTCGGTACCTCACGTCCATTGCTTGCTTCAAAAAGTCTCCTAGGCAAGGTCCCTTGCCTCTACTCGCTCTCTCAGTCCTATCTCGCACCCACCGTCACAAACTAGACGGTGAGAAACTGAGAGAAATCGAAAGTAAAGCCAGAAGAATATAACAGTAATTCATGAATTTTCAAATAAAGCAGTCCAAATATCATGTGGTAAATGAAAGACAGAGATTTAAATAAACAAGATGCATGATAGATAGACTAGAAATAACAACAATCGAAACATACGTGTTCTACGAGTCAAGAGAGGCAATAAGTGGTCTAAATTCCAAAACAATTCCACAACAGCGATGTCGCAACATCGAAATCCACAGCAATATCCACAACAATCCAGTACATGGTATCACACAATCACTAGGGGTGGTCAAACACTCGTGCGCTTGAGTGCCCGCGTTTTATCCCTTCTAGTGCAGGCCGCATGTACCTTCGAGACACACACTTATGCCAAGAACACACATACAAGGAATAGGGAATGGAATGCCAATAATTTGATAATAACAAACACAAAGAAATGAAAATGAATCACATGATATTTTATTAGCTGGCTTACTAACGTACAAATACTTTTTAAGGCAAGTGTACTTACCTGATCTATCGAAACCCGCATATAACCCTCCCGCGACTCCTAATGCGTATCTCCGAGTTTTCCGTTACCTGACAAGGTTGAAAACTCGTATTAATAGGTCAAGTCATTACTAAAACTAGGTTTAAACTTATTATTTTCCCCAATGTTTTAAATGATTCGAACGACACGACAATTTAATCGAAAAACGAATACTCTCCCTCGGGTTTTGAAAACATAATATTTATAAGCCTCATCGCGAATCATAGGCTTGGCTCAGTCTTAAGTAAGTCATGTCATAGTCTCGAGGATCCGCGACATGACCACGACGTCATAGCCATTCATCGCCATGCGATGCTTCAATACCAACCAATACTCAAGCATAACTCTTCATGAAAGCCGAACTGACATGTACAAACAAACATGGAACTTCGTTGGTGTTGTCCGATGTTGGAGGAAGGGTTATCGTGGCATGAGTAATGCCGGGAAAACCCTCCACTAGTTCGGAAGTTTCGTCAACACACATAAATTACGACTTGACGACGGCAACACATGAAATCACGTCAAAACGCCTTAATAAAATTGTTTCGGACTTAATCAAGGGCTGCGAAATGTCAACCAATGTTAAGTGAGATCTCGACAACCTTCACTGGTCCTGGTTCGACCGGTAGAACCGCCGGCAGTGGTGGTTTCCGGCGAGGCTTCAACATACAAAACACATGAAATAACGACTCTTTAGTTCGGAATGAAACTGTTTTTGGCCACTTTTAAAGTTATGGGACCCACATATGAGTTTGGTGGGGTCCCCGACAACGTCCCGGTCATGGTGGTCCGGCGGTGGCGCCGCCGATGAGGGCGTTTTTCGGCGAGAGGGTAAAAACCCTATAAAACCAACTTAATGTGTGTACACTAGTAGGGAATTATGAGGGAGGGGTGCTCCGGGACGATCTGGACTCCGGTGGATCACCGGAGGTCGTCCACCACCGGTCCTCGTCACGAGCTGCCGCCCAACGACCCACGTATGTACACACATGCATGACCACCGTGAGCAAGAGAGAGAGAAATGGAGAGGAAGAGAGAGACCTCCGGTGAGGAGTGAACCCCGGCCACCACTGGTCCGGCCAGGGCCAGTGGTTGTGAGAAAGAGCCGAGAGTGAGAGAGCAACTCGAGAGTGAAAGAAGGAGCGAACCGTGAGGATGAGAGAGAGATCTAGTGAACACGAGAGGGAGGGGAGGATGTGGGACCTCCGGCGAGCTTCCTCGCCACCACTGCATCTCCGGTGGACGGCGTGGACGCAGCCAAGTCGTGAGAATGAGTGGACCGAGAGGGATCAAGAGGGAGTTCGAGAGAGAGGAGCACCGAGAAGGAGAAAGAGAGAGAAGAGCAAATGCATACCTCCGGTTGACGTCAACCTCCGGCGTCCCTGGTCCAGTCACCGGTGAGAGCAGAGGCGGTGGTGAGATGAGGGAGATGGAGGCCGTGAGTGTTGAGGAGAGGAACCGTGAATGAGAGAGTGAGGGAGAGGTTACGTGAGAGATATGAGTGAGAATGGGAGAGTAACGTGAGTGAGGGGTTTTTTTATTTGAGTGTGTGTGACGTGAGATGAGTGGGGGTGTAAGAGTGTGATGTGAGTGATGGGAGTGGGTGGGGTGTGAGATGTGAGTGATGAGGTTGGGTGAGTATTTAAAATTTGAATAGGTATGGTAGGAATAGTGGTGTGTGTTCTAGTTGTGTCCACCCATTTTTTTCCAACCCACACGTCTCAAAATTTAACCCAAGGGTTCCCCGACCCATCTTACCTCATCGACCCGTATTTTCCCGTCACGTGCACACTTTTACTTTTATCTCACACAATTGAACTATATAATTGTTAAATTATTATTTTAATTATCTTTTTACTGTATTTTCTCCCTCGGTTACCAAGGCGGGACTTCACTCTCATTGAAAATTGCCTGAACGGCCCGTGACACACCTTAAACTATAATACTATTACACTCATCAAAGAATCATAAAATTACCTCGGTGTCGACTTCTAAGGTTCGAAATACAGTCCAGTATCGCGTGGCCAAGTCACAGTCCTGACACGTGTCACACAAGTCAGGTTAGAAATCAAGGGATGTTACAGTCTCCCCCACTTATTAGAATTTCGACCTCGAAATTTACTAATAAGTAAACTAAACTTCAAACTTACCGGAATCAAATAGATAGGGAAAATGCTCTCGCATGTATGACTCTAGCTCCCAAGTTAACTCCTCGTCCCCGTGGAATTGCCATTTCACGAGAACGGAAGGGATTTCCTTGTTCCTCAGTGTCTTGACTTTACGGTCGACAATTTGAATTGGTCGCTCTCGTAAGTGGCATCGTCTTGCAACTCGATCGACTCAGTCCACTGTAGGTCGCCGTCCTCCGCCTGACTTGTCTAGTCGAAGCATTGAAATGTGAAATACTGGATGAATACCGACGAGCGCTGGCGGTAACTCTAACTGGTAAGCAACCTTACCAACCCTCTTCACAACTTTGAAGGGACCGATAAATCAAGGAGCAAGCTTCCCTTTGATTCCGAATCGTTTGTGACCCTTCAGAGGCGAGACTTTCAGGTATACATAGTCTCCCATATCGTACTGTAGTTCATCGTGATACTGATCATAGTATTTCTTTTGTCGTTCTTAAGCACTCCTAAGCCTCTAACGAATCTGTCGTACCTTTTCAGTGTGGTCAAAAACAGTCTCGGGACCAACTGTCGCAACATCCTCTGGCTCAGCCCAGCAAGAAGGTGATCTACAAGGCCTGCCATAGAGCGCCTCAAACGGTGCCATACCGATACTCGCCTGATAACTGTTGTTGTAAGCAAACTCGCACAAATGAAGGTACTCTTCCCATGACCCGCCGTATTCCAAAACACACATCCTGAGCATGTCTTCCAACACCTGTATCAACCTCTCAGACTGTCCGTCTGTCTGTGGATGGAACGCCGTACTCAACTCTAGTCTGCATACTCTGCCACAATAACGAAGTAAACTGCGCCCCTCGATCTGAAACGATCAACAACGAAACTCCGTGTAGTCTGACAATCTCACGCTCGTAAAGAATGCTCTGTCTGTTAACTCGGTGTGTAGTGGATACTGGTATGAAATGAGCAGATTTCGTCAATCGATCCACAATTACCCAGATGCTATCATGACCACGAGGAGATTGGGGCAAGTCACTGACGAAATCCATAGCAATGTGCTCCCACTTCCATTGAGGAATAGGTAGGGGCTGCAGCAATCCTCCAGGACGTCGATGCTCAGCCTTCACACGCTGGCATATCTCACACGCTCTAATGAATTCCAACACATCGGATTTCTTCCCTGACCACCAAAAGAGACGTCGCATATCAGCGTACATCTTGGTCCGACCCGGATGCAGAGAAAATCGAGAACGGTGAGCCTCTTGAAGTATCTCGGTGCGTAAGTCACCGCCAATGGAATCCACGATCGCCGCGATACCTCAAGCAAGAGTCTGTCGACCGACTCCAATCTTGATGTTCTGGACTATCTGCCATATCGCTGTACTGCTGATACCACTCATCGCCCTGCTGTCCTTCAAGAACAATCTGTAGTGATACGGTCTGCAATCTCATCTGACAACAAATATGTATCCTGGTAGTCGTCGGCACGTCCGCTGAGCACATCAACTCGGTTGCCTCAAGGAGACCATACTCGTGGGTCATCTGACATACGACCACTTCAGCATCAGATCCTCTACGGCTCAAGGCATCAGCAACCACGTTAGCTTTTCCCGGATGATACTCTAGTGAGAAGTCGTAGTCCTTCAGAAACTCCAGCCATCGTCTCTGTCTCAAGTTCAGTTCTTTCTGAGTGAATAAATACTTTAAACTCTTGTGGTCTGTGAACAACTTAAAATGTACGCCATACAGATGGTGCCTCCATATCTTCAATGCAAGCACTATTGCAGCTAACTCTAAGTCGTGTGTCGGGTAGTTCCTCTCTTGAACCTTCAACTGTCGAGATGCATAAGCGATAACTCTGCCCTCCTGCATCAGTACACAACCCAAACCAACCTTCGACGCATCGGTGTACACGACTAAGTCTTTCCCGGTCTCAGGCAATGCTAGGACAGGTGCGGTAGTCAATTTCTCCTTCAAAGTGTTGAATGAATATTCACACTCCTCATTCCAATCAAACTTCGCATTCTTCTTAGTCAGTTTCGTCATTGGTGAAGCTATTTTGGAGAAATCCTGTACGAATCGGCGATAGTATCCTGCTAATCCCAGAAAACTGCGAACTTGCGTGATGGTAGTCGGCGTAGGCCATTCAATCACTGCTCTAACCTTCTCTGGATCAATAGCAACACCGGTAGCTCCAACAACATGCCCAAGGAATCGGACTTTTGACAACCAAAACTCGCACTTACTGAACTTGGCAAACAGTCGATGATCTCTCAAAGTCTGCAACACTGCTCGTAGATGTCCCTCGTGCTCCTCACGAGTCCCTGGAATAGATGAGGATGTCATCTATGAACACAATCACGAACCGATCAAGGTATTCCTCATCACACGATGCATGAGATCCATGAACATTCTTTGGTGCATTGGTGAAAGCCAAACGGCATGACCGTAAGCGGAAATGACCGTATCTCGTCTTGACGCCGTCTTTTCTCAATCTTCAGCCCTAATACTGAGTGGTGATAGCCTGACCTCAGATCTATTTTCGAGAACCACTGCGTTCCTGTCAACTGATCAAACAAATCATCAATGCGCGGCAACGGATATTTGTTCTTCACTGTAATTCGGTTTAGTTGGCGATAATCTATGCATAGCCTCAAACTTCCATCCTTCTTCTTCACAAATAGAACTGGTGCTCCCCACGGCGACATACTCGGACTGATGAAGCCCAGCTCTAACAAGTCATCTAGCTGACTCCTCAACTCCTCAAGCTCTCGGGGTGCCATACGGTAGGGTGGTATCGAGATCGGCTTAGTCCCCGGGACAAGGTCAATAATAAAGTCAATCTCCCTCGGCGGTGGTAATCCCGGCAAATCCTCCGAAAACACATCTGGGAAGTCGCACACAACTGGTACCTCCGAAAAACAAATCTCCTGCTTCGCCCTAGTGCTTATGACACTCGCAACAATCTCAATCTCGCCACTCGTGGCTTCCCTGCCTTTGATGATAGGAAGTAGCGATACTGTACCCTGAATGCTGAGCTCCGAACCATCTACTAACGAAATCGTGATTCTCTTCTCATAACAACTAATGTGAGCATGAAACGATCCCAACCAATCCATGCCTAATAAGGCATCAAACTCTAAAAACTCGAGCACTCTCATATCCACTGGTAACTCATAACCCCCTATCTCTACTAGGAATATCGAGGCACAACAAATTTGGGTAAATCTTATCCCCAAGCGGTGCTTAAAGATGAGGGTTTACTAAGCCTAACAGGTTTCAAACCTAGCTTATCTACCATGCGACCAGCAATAAATGAAACAGTGGAACCGGAATCAAACATGGTATGCATGGAAGTACCACAAATAGAAATCATACCCTCGACAAGGTTTCCGGATGCCCCCGGTCGCTCAGCAATGCGCTGAACGCGTTCTCTCGATGCGATAATCTTTGTGGCAAAGACTTCTTGGTGGTTGAGGGCACTCCTCTCGTATGTGATCGACCTTTCCGCACTGAAACAAGTGCGGGTATCCTGCGATCCCTGAGTCTGGCTCTGGCCTCGTCCCTGTGCGGAACTTTGTGTCTGAGTCTGACCAGACCTTTGTGTCCTCCTCTGCCTGTTTCCTCGATCGGTACCCCTACTCTCAATAGTTTGTCTCTGATCTTGTCCCGATCGGCTAATTTGTGGTGGATGATGGCAAAACTTAGTGCTTGGCGGAGAGCACGAGTATGTGTCGGACGAGTAGTCGACTGTGCAACGGACCCTACGCTCTGAGTCCTACGATCACGGAAATTCCACCTATTCTTCTTCCTCTTTTTGACCTGATGGTGCTCCTCCAATCGGGACTCTGGTCTGACCGGTCCGGTCTCCTCTGGATGAGTAAGTAGGTAACCCTCTCGAGCTAAACTCCGCTCGTATGCAATCTGTAAAGTCTCCAGCTGCGTAGTGACTACGGAACCACCGATCGCAGGTAATAAACCCTCAGTGAAATAGTAGACTCGGTCAGTCTCGGTGTCGGCCGATCCTCCAGCATAAGGTAACAATGATGAGAATCTACCCATGTACTCCATCACTAACTCATTAGCGCCCTGCCTCAACGCCATGAACTCATTCCTCTTTGCTCGAAGCACAGTCGGTGGAAAGTATTTCTGATTAAACTGGGTCTTGAAGTCGATCCAGTCTCTCGGAACACCTCTAGTAGTAATGATCGTCATCCACCAACCATCCGCCTCTCCATGTAACATCGACGAAGAGATAGTCGCTCGCATGTGGTCCTCTGTGGCAATAATCGAATGAATCTTCTCATGATTCTTTAGAAACAACTCTGCTGCTCTGACATCAGTCGCCATAGAACTTCATAGGATCATGTCTCTTAAATTCCCTCCACTGCTTCGCCTCAGCAGTGGCTCCCGGACTCTTCGATGGAGTCGTAACTAGAATAACCTCTGCAGTAGCTGCTGGCGTATTGGTGTCTCTGTCGCTCGAGCTATCTCGTCGATAAAGGATGTGTCTCGCCTCGATCATGCGGGTCCGGTGCAACAACACTCCTCAGTCGCCTCTAACGGAATCGAGCCGTAGATGCCGCATGATAATCGGGGTCTGCCGCCTTCGGGTAGTAGTATGTGGCAATGGTGTAGTCGGAGTCGATGGTATAGCGGTATTTGATGTACGAGTGTCCTCGCGATCGTAACATTTCTGTAAAGCTGCGAATCTTGTGTCGCAACTCTCTCGAGTCAAGGCATGCACATCGTCCGCACTAGCATATCGTGTGCCGGATGTCCATTATCGTCGCCTGACCATGGTCGATCCGCCATCGTCGTCTGAATCAAGAGAACGAACTTCTCGGATCAGTCTATAGCTACCGTATACTATCATAATACACATAACAATCATAATATGTATTAAAATAATTCGACTCAACCCATTTCTTCCCCAGTTAAGTTTCTACAGGATCATAGGGTTTCCACTTCTAAGTTCGATAGTTCCTAACTTCCATTTGGTTGAAATGGCTTGTGTTTTATGAATTTAAATCAAAAGTCACTCTATATAACCTTGTGCTCGATACCAACTATGACCCCAAATTCCCAATGCATTTGGGTACGCCGCTAGACCTAGACCGTGCGAGTCCCGAGTCGGTTTCTCGGCGAAACGACGAGCCTAGTCGACCTCAAATTTATCAAAATTTCAAGATTTATGAAAGAGTTATTGCAATTATAACACAATGAAGCGAAATCATATTCTAATCAAATATTGGGAAATAACTCAATCAAGGGAAATTAGGAATTTATATAAATGTGGAAAACCCCGATATAGTCATATCCAAGTTAACAAAATGGATTGATGGAATCCATCTCAAAACATATTCCCCAGTTCCAAAACAAACATATATTTAAACGTCATACAAAAAGAAATAAACATGAGCCTACATCTCGGTATCTCACGTCCATTTGCTTCACAAAAAGTCTCCTAGGCAAGGTCCCTTGCCTCTACCGCTCTCCGTCCTATTTGAACCCACCGTCACAAACTAGACGGTGAGCAACTGAGAGAAATCGAAAGTAAAGCCGAGAAGAATATAACGATAATTCATGAATTTTCAAATAAAGCGGTCAAATATCATGCGGTAAATGAAAGAAGAGATTTAAATAAACAAGATGCATGATAGATAGACTAGAAATGACAACAATCGAAACATGCGTGTTCTACGAGTCAAGAGAGGCAATAAGTGGTCTAAATTCCACAACAATTCCACAACAGCGATGTCGCAACATCGAAATCCACAACAATATCCACAACAATCCAGTACATGGTATCACACAATCACTAGGGGTGGTCAAACACTCGTGCGCTCGAGTGCCCGCGTTTTATCCCTTTCTAAGTGCGGCGCATGTACCTTCGAGACACACACTTATGCCAAGAACACACATACAAGGAATAGGGAATGGAATGCCAATAATTTGATAATAACAAACACAAAGAAATGAAAATGAATCACATGATATTTTCTTAGCTGGCTTACTAACGTACAAATGCTTTTTAAGGCAAGTGTACTTACCTGATCTATCGAAATCCGCATATAACCCTCCCGCGACTCCTAATGCGTATCCCCGAGTTTTTCGTTACCTGACAAGGTTGGAAACTCGTATTAATAGGTCAAGTCATTTACTAAAACTAGGTTTAAACTTATTATTTTTCCCAATGTTTTAAATGATTCGAACGACACGACAATTTAATCGAAAAACGAATACTCTCCCTCGGGTTTTGAAAACATAATATTTATAAGCCTCATTGCGAATCATAGGCTCGGCTCAGTCTTATGTAAGTCATGTCATAGTCTCGAGGATCCGCGACATGACCACGACGTCATAGCCATTCATCGCCATGCGATGCTTCAATACCAACCAATACTCAAGCATAACTCTTCATGAAAGCCGAACTGACATGTACAAACAAACATGGGACTTCGTTGGTGTTGTACGATGTTGGAGGAAGGGTTATCGTGGCATGGGTAATGCCGAGAAAACCCTCCACTAGTTCGGAAGTTTCGTCAACACACATAAATTACGACTTGACGACGGCAACACATGAAATCATGTCAAAGCGCCTTAATAAAATTGTTTCGGACTTAATCAAGGGCTGCGAGATGTCAACCAATGTTAGGTGAGATCTCGACAACCTTCACTGGTCATGGTTCGACCGGTAGGACCGCCGGCAGTGGCGATTTCCGGCAAGGCTTCAACATACAAAACACATGAAATAACGACTCTTTAGTTCGGAATGAAACTGTTTTCGGCCACTTTTAAAGTTGTGGGACCCACATATGAGTTTGGTGGGGTCCCCGACAGCGTCCCGGTCATGGTGGTCCGGCGGTGGCGCCGCCGGTGAAGGCGTTTTCCGGCGAGAGGGTAAAAACCCTATAAAACCAACTTAATGTGTTGACACTAGTAGGGACTTTGCATGGGTCATGAGGGAGGGGTGCTCCGGGACGATCTGGACTCCGGTGGATCACCGGAGGTCGTCCACCACCGGTCCTCGTCACAGCAGCCGCCCCAACAGCCCACGTATGTACACACATGCATGACCACCGTGAGCCAAGAGAGAGAGAAATGGAGAGGAAGAGAGAGACCTCCGGTGAGGAGTGAACCCCGGCCACCACTGGTCCGGCCAGGACCAGTGGTTGTGAGAAAGAGCCGAGAGTGAGAGAGCAACCCGAGAATGAGAGAAGGAGAGAACCGTGAGGATGAGAGAGAGATCTAGTGAACACGAGAGGGAGGGGAGGATGTGGGACCTCCGACGAGCTTCCTCGCCACCACTACATTTCGGTGGACGGCGTGGACGCAGCCAAGCCGTGAGAATGAGTGGACCGAGAGGGATCAAGAGGGAGTTCGAGAGAGAGGAGCACCGAGAGGGAGAAAGAGAGAGAAGAGCAAATGCATTCCTCCGGTTGACGTCAACCTCCGGCGTCCCTGGTCCGGTCACCGGTGAGAGCAGAGGCGGTGGTGAAATGAGGGAGATGGAGGCCGTGAGTGTTGAGGAGAGGAACCGTGAATGAGAGAGTGAGGGAGAGGTTACGTGAGAGAGATGAGTGAGAATGGGAGAGTGACGTGAGTAAGGGTTTTTTTTATTTGAGTGTGTGTGACGTGAGATGAGTGGGGGGTGTAAGAGTGTGATGTGAGTGATGGGAGTGGGTGGGGTGTGAGATGTGAGTGATGGGGTTGGGTGAGTATTTAAAATTTGAATAGGTATAGTAGGAATAGTGGTGTGTGTTCTAGTTGTGTCCACCCATTTTTTTCCAACCCACACGTCTCAAAATTTAACCCAAGGGTTCCCCGACCCATCTTACCTTATCGACCCGTATTTTCCCGTCACGTGCACACTTTTACTTTTATCTCACACAATTGAACTATATAATTGTTAAATTATTATTTTAATTATCTTTTTACTATATTTTCTCCCTCGGTTACCAAGGCGGGACCTCACTCTCATTGAAAATTGCCTGAACGGCCCGTGACACACCTTTAAACTATAATACTATTACACTCATCAAAGAATCATAAAATTACCTTGGTGTCAACTTCCAAGGTTTGAAATACAGTCCAGTATCATGTGGCCGAGTCACGATCCTGACACGTGTCACACAAGTCAGGTTAGAAATCGAGGGATGTTACATAATGTTTCTTTTGGTACGAACTGGTTTGGTGCATTTCATGTTTGGGTTATAATACGAGAAGACGAAATTGAGACCTTTGTGGGTAGTGTATGTGGTAGAACGAAACAGGATGTCAATGCTGCTAAGATATTGAATCGCGTACGAGTATTTGTTACCCAAGGTTAGATTTTAGGACGTGTGTTTAGAGCAAACGATGATGCAACTGATTTCGAGAAGATTTAAGCCGTGAGATCGCTTATGCATTCGAATATCTGAAATTTTGCGAGAAGAACTAACCAACCCATGACCTGGAGTGAGCTGCGATCGTGTTCGCGCTGAGGATATGAGAACGTCACCAGTACGATGCTCGTTCGAGTTACGTAATGATCCTGAGAGCTTGAAGCACCTATTCATTCAAAGGGAGCTGAACCTGACACAAAAGTCTTGGCCTAAGTTCGTGAAGGATTACAACTTTTCGTTTTGCGTATCATCCGAGGAAGACCAACGTTGTTGCTGATGCGTTACGTTGCAAAGGATTGGATGCGGAGGTAGTCGTGTGTTAAAGAACCTACGAGTGTGGTTTACGTGAGGCAACCAAGTTGATGAGTTCAGCGGATGTGCCGACGACTACCAGGACCTAGATACATGGTCAAACGATGTTGCAGACCGTCTCATTTGACATTGTGCGCGAGGGACAGCAAGACAATGCATCATACCAGTGGTGCAGTGAGATGGTGGATAGTTCAGATTGCTTAGACGAGTCGGTCGACAGACTCAAGTTAGAGGTATCTCGGGCGACTGGGTTCCCATTGGTGGCTGATGCGTGTGATGAGGTACTTCAGGAGATTCACCGTTCTAGTTTTGTTGTATCCGGGTCGACCTAAGACGTGCATCGATATGTGACATTCTTTTGGTGGCCAGGGACGATTTCCGCGGTATCGATGTTGTTCGAACGTGTGACATGCCAACACGTAGAGGCTGGGCATTGACGACCTTGAGGACTACTACAACCCCACCCATTTCTCGATGGAATTGGGCACATATTGATATGGATTTCGTTAATGGTTGCCCCGATCTCCTCGTGGTCACGATAGCATCTGGGTAGTTGTGGATAGATTGCTCGAGATTTAAGAGTGCCTAGGAGTGGCAGAAGAAATACTTGACGAGTATCACGATGAGCTTCAGTATGATTCGGGGAGACTATAAATATCTGAAGGTCTCTCCACTAAAGGGTCACGAACGGTTCGGAGTCAAGAAATGACTCACTCTGAGTTTTTATCGGTCTTGTTAGGAGTTATGATGAGTCGTTAATCTAGTTTATTTATTAGATTAATTTCGGGGACGAAATTCTAATAAGTGGGGGAGACTGTAACAACCCCAAATTTTTAACTGACTTGTGTTGCACTTGTTAGAATTGTAACCCAGCTACGTAAATACTGGACAGTATTTCGAACTTCGGGAGTCGACACCGAAGTGATTTTATGATTATTTGATTGTGTGTATTAGTATTTTAGTATTTTACGGGTTTTCGAGCCGGTCGGGCTATATTTAATTGAGTGAGGTTTCGACTAGTTAAACGGGGGATAAAAAAATTAAAGAGTACAAATAAATGAATTTTTAATTAATTTAATTAATTAGTTGGCGAGACTACGCGCGTTACGAGAGTCGGAACAAGGAAAAACGGACTGAGAAATGTCGTTTGAACGTGGAAGTTGGTTAAATATGTAACATGCGGACTATGTGATTAGTATTGTTAAAGTGACACAGCCTAATGGTGAGGAGCCATGAGATTGGCCTCGAGATGTGTGTGTGTGTTGAGATGTGATAATGGGACAAAAGACTCATAAGGGTAGTTGTTTTAAAATGTGTATGAAATAAGTGGAAGGGCAAAATGGTCATTTGACCTTTATATTGTATATATAAACAAACAAAAAAAAACCTACACTATTCATCTTCCTCTCCAAACACCCTTACCGTCGCCACTCATCTTCTTCCTCACTTCATCTCTCTCGTCGGTCTTCCACTCCACCCTCCTCCACGACTGTCCCACTGCTCACCGGAGGTTCATTACCTCCCTTTCTCTCTCTCTCGGTCTCGGGTTCTCTCTCTCTTTTCTCAAGCCATGTTCCACGGCCTCACTATACCGCCGTCCCTGGCCAACCTCGGGGTGGTCGGAGGTCACTCCATTGACCGGAAGTCTCTCTCTCCCCCTCTCTCAGCTTCACTCACGATCTCTCCTCCCTCACTGATCTCTCGGTTTCTCACTCGAGCTCTCTCGTCCTCGATCACGCACGCCTCATTCTCCCCACTGTTGTGTGGTTGTCCACGTGATGCCGAACTGGGATGGTGGCCATGACCATCGGAGACAGTCCTAGGTGGTCACCGGAGTCGAGGTGGTTCCCTCTCACACTATCAGTTTTCCCTCTCTCTCGATTTCTCTATCTCTCTCTTTTTCTCACTGTTTTTCTATCATTTTGAGACTGTTTTTGTGGTTGTTATGGACAGTTCAATTGGTGTGTTTTGGACAACGAGATGTGGGTGTTTCGTAAAGGTTGTAGGTGTGTACGTCTCACTGTTGAGATGTTGGACTGTGGTGTGTGTATGGTGGGTGTGTTGTATGTGTCATATTTTGTATACACTTTCTTGGTGTGTGGTGTGTGTTTAGTAAGACGTTATTTTTGGTATTAGGGGACTGTTTTACTATTTCTTTATTTTAACTGTTTTGCTCCACGGACTGCCACCATGGACGGTGCGCTGCCGTCGAATCGCCGTGACATGAGGGGTTGTCGGAGACCCTATCACGTTCATGTTGGTGTCTCACAACCCCCCGAGCGTTCAAAACAATGGTGGTGAAGGTATATTGCTTCGTTAATTTCATGTGATGAGGTTGGGACACTTTTTGTTATTTTCGACTTTACCATGTCGAGGTGACTCTTCCCTGACATCGAACAACACAAGCGAGACGACATGGAGGTCTCGGTTGTATTTTGTTAATTGGTTTTGGTTAGGGTTTGGCTATGGTGGTTCTTATTTGTTTATACAAGTTGTTTTGAGGCTTCGATTTTTATATGGTGAACTTACTTCCCAACTTATCAAGGGTGATTGTTTATCTCGATGACCACACGACGTGTGTGAGAAATATAAGGACTTAGGGTTTAGGGTTTTGGTCTTTGTTGTGCTTCTCGGTTTGTAGGAAAACGTGTGGTTACTTTCAGGTATTTTAGTGTCGTTTTCATACATGTTAATACTACATTTTAATTGTGTTTAAGGTTGACGAATGGTCATGATGTCGTGGTCGCGCCATTGGTCCTCGAGACTATAACGTGACCTATTTACGACTGAGCCGAGCCTAAGATGTGTGATTAGGCTTATATATGTGTTGTGAATTCAATATCCAAAAGAGTTGTGTTTCAATGGGTTTTTGGTCGTTGTATCGATTGGTTATTGAGTTGTCGAGTCATTAAAAACACGGGAAGTACTAAGAAGTTAACTTAGGTTTAATTAACGACTAAACCTATTAACACGAGTTTCCAACCTTGTTAGGTAGCTGGAAACTCAGAAATACGCGTTAGGGACGTGAGAGTGTTGTTATGCGGGTAGCGAATAGTTCAGGTAAGTACATTTGCCACAAGCTAATGTACGATTTGTAAGCCTGTAAGAAAACGCCATGTAATTCATTATCTTTCATTTTGTTTCGTTATGCTCTGTTGTTGGTATTCCATTCTATTCCTTGTTGTGTGTTCCCGGCGTAAGTGTTTTGTCTCGAAAATATTAGGACCTGTACTAGAGGGATAAAACGTGGGCACTCATGTACAGGAGTGTGTGACCACCCTTAGTGGCCGTATGACACCAAGTACTGGGTGGGTGGGTTTGAGTCCCTCCCGTCATAGCTGTGCCTTCGCGAGGTCTTCGCCGTTATGCTATGAATTAGACCACTTATGAGCCTCTTTTGATTCCTTGGAACACACTTGATTTTCGATTGATATCTATTGGTCTGTTTATCATGCATCTTGTTTATTTAAATTCCTATCATTTTATTACCGCATGATATTTAGACTGTTTTACTTGTATTATCATGAATTACTGTTATCTTCTTCTGGCATTACACTTGATTTTATTCAGTTACTCACCGTCTAGTTTGTGACGGTGGGTGCAGATAGGGTAGAGAGCAGCAAGAGCAAGGGACCCTGTCTAGGTGATCTACTGTGAGGATTAGCAGCGACATCAAAGAGACTCTATAGTAGGTGTTTATACTTTTGCTGATTTGTATATCGTTTCATACTTATGTTGTTGGGATTATTGAACTTGGTATTTCTTTGTGAGACTGGTATCATGTATATATGCCTATCGAATGGTACATGAATACCCGGGGTTTTCCACACTTATAGAATTCTTAATTTCCCTTTGATTGAGTTATTTCCCCTTGTTATTGTAGTTTAGTCTTCCGCTGTTTACTATTGCAATAACTCTTTCATAAATTACTAAATTGATTAAATTGAAGGCTAACTAGGCTCGTCAGGTTGCCGAGTGATAACTCGGGGCTTGTGCGAGTCTAGGCCAGGCATACCCAATTGCACGGGGAAATTGTGGCCGTCACATATACCCTAAATTCTAGTTTTTCCTAGTCGAATCTCACACAAAAATTCGTAGCGATTTATAATCGAAAACCAAGCGCTAGGACACATAGTGTTCTCATTCAGGTATAGATAATAATACAAACATCACAAAAAAATATACCTCAGTGTTGACTCCCGAGGCTTGAGTAATATGACAAATCACGATGGTAGGTCACGGTCCTGTAAAACATACGACACGTGTCACCAATAAATTTGAGGGTCGTTACACTGTTATTGTCGAAGTTGTTGTTAAGGGGTTGTGCATTTAAATAGTGGTGATTAATGGTGAAAATGAGGTGTTGATGATGGTGGTTTGTTGATTGTTGTTGTGTGTTGTTTAATAAAAAAATGTTGTTGCTGTTCGGTTGGAACGAACAGAGAGTTCGTTTTCTGTTCGTTCCAACGAACATGATGAAAAAGTGGGCCAGGTCCTGGTCTGACCCAATTAGGGCGGTCCAGACCTGACCTGGGACCCACCCACCCATTATTATATTAATAAATAATTATTTATTTCAATTAAATATATTAAAAAAGATTTTAATTGAAATAAAATTCCAAAAAATAGGGAAAATTCAGGAAAATTATAGAAATTTATATTTTCATCAAATAAAGAGAAATTGTGAATTTCTATGAAAAGTGAAGTATTCGGGGTTCTTACGAGACCTTATGTCGGGGTTTTTGCCTCGAAAAGTGTGAAATTGACAAAAATAACCAAAAATTTGGAAAATCATAAGAAAATTAAAGAAATTGATATAAATTGTATTATCAGGATTATTGTACACACCGGGACCGTAAAGGTGTGTCGGAGTCCGTGTGAGCGCGAATTAGCGTGGATCGAGGTAAGTAAACTAGTGAGGAACACTATAGTTATTTCTTAAGCTTTGAATTATTTATTGATATTGTTTCAATGCCATCTTGTCATTCCATTCTTATGAGTTGTGCTAAGGCAAGTGTGTCAAACGTGATCCTTGCAGAATTCTGGGCTCGCGGTGTATTATACTGGAATTTACGACTAGGGATACATGATTGGTTGTGATGACATATATGAGGTGAGAGTTCTCTACCTGGTTGTTGGGGACTCTGCACTCATGTAGGGGTCTTATAGGAGATTATGTCATCGACTCCTAGCATTTGAGAATATTTTGTCCTCGGCTTAATGACTTTGATTGATTGGGACCACTTGTGCTTTTCCCTTGTATTCCAGGACACTCAATTTCGATTGTTCACTTATTTATTCACAGTCTTATATATATTCATGTGCTCCCTGTCATTTCTTTCTACCTGCATGAATTGATTGCTTATTTATTTAAATTTGAAATGATGTATTTATTGTTATTCCTGCTTGGCGTTACTTACATGAGCTCGTCATTCTTGTGTTTGGCCGAGTGCAGATTCGTAGTCTAGCAAACGAAAGGTCGTACAGTTAGGTGATATACTTTGAGCGGCCCTCCTTTGCTGTCATAGGTGACTTTTTGGTTATATTAGTTACTTATATTGTTTTTGTACATGGGGTTATGAGTTGAGAGATTATATGACATTGATGATACTTTCCTTGCTTTACATGGCATATACGATATACGGGGTTCCCACGCCCTAGGTTTTTGTCATAACTTGGAACTTTTGAAGTCGATTAATTAGTTGAGGTTAATTGCTTTTGCTTATTACTTTGATAACTCACTAATTAATGGATTTAACATCTAAATACTTGATAATTGGTTGAATGGTAAGGAAATGCTCACTGGCCTCGCGCGACTCGGCGGGATTAGCTCAGGGGTTCGTACGGGTGTAGGCCGGGTGGCGCCCGATTATAGGATTATGGAATTTGGGGCCGTCACACATAATTTCCTAGAGGGTTTGAGTCTTACGCAAGTATAACTCGCGTTGAATATCAGTCCAAACACCAGACAAAAAATAATTGAGAAGGTTTAGTTGATACAAACCTGAGCACCTAGTACTCTACCATGAAAGCAGAGAGGGATCCGGTCTGCCTTTATTTGAACAATGCTGCTTCATGATTTACATACTCGATGATTTACATGGACCGGTTGCTTATTTTCCTCGTGGAGTCCATCCAATGGAACCATTAGAGAGCATCGTTGGACATGTAAAAAGAGGTGATGGATAGGCGTTGATCTGGTGGAGTTTGGTGGTAACGAAAGAATTTCTCAATTTGGTATAGCCAATCCAGATAATTCTCCTTACTCGTGAACACCAAAATCTCCAACTTGGGCCTCCTCAAATGAGCGTGAGGAGGGAGGTTAGTGCTTTGAAATGGTGGGTAACTCTGTTGATAGATGTTTAGTGCCTATAGGATAGGGTTGTGGTATGAGGAGGACAAGGTGGAGGGTAGCAAGTGAGTAAGGGTGGGGTAGCAGAGGTGGTTGCGGAATAGGTCATTTCTCTGGACTAGGCCCCTTTGAGGATCCCTCCAGAAAGATTCTACGAATTTCCTCACATGCCGTCAATGTACGAGCGATCTCCTCCAATGTTCTTGCGATCTCCGCATAAGTGTTGCAAATAATTACTAACATTGATTCGTGATTCGAAGCATGTAGCTTCGACTTCTCATTTAATTTGGAGATGGCATCATCAGTGGTCTTAGCTATGATAGCCATTTGTTCCGTCATAACCAGATCTCTCAATGAAAGCACCAAATTGTTGGAAAATAACACCCAAATGGATAAGAGAGGGAAGATTAGAAGATAAAGTCGAGGAAGGAAGAATAAGCAAAACAGAGGAGAAAAGAAAGAGAGGTAGGAGAGAAACAAGACATTGAAAGGAATATATTCATAATGCCCTTCTCATGCAAACCAATTGTTTATATAAGCTCATTGGGCGTACATACAAAGTTTACTCTCACCACTACACAATTCTCTTGCTATCAGCACATCATCTTAACTAACTCTGACAATACTAACAACCTTGACATACACATTGGATCACTCAAAATCCCTCAAATGCAGGGGACACTTACTCTTGCATGAGATGCAACGCAGGGCCTGAGGACGTTGCTCGTTCCCGGGCTTTGTTGTTGGGCCTCTAGCCGAATTGTGAGTCAAACTTGGGCCAGTATCAGATTGGATGAGGAGAGGTGTGCTTTGAAGGGTGTCAAGCATTTTCCATAAAGAACACCGCTATGTGCACTCCAAATGTTTATGAGGGCACCCAATAATGTATCAATTTACATATATTTTGGGGTGCCCTGAGAGGACACTGGGGTGCACATAGTGCGACTCATTCCATAATTTGTAGACTTCAGGATTTAAATCACGTTGTTTCGAAATGCGCGGGAATCGATACCAAGAAAGCCGGTGCAAGTTGCAACATATCGCGAGAAATAGAAAGTAACTCTGTTAAGACTCGAGAGTAGAGACCGACACTGGGTGTAGTCTTGGTTTCCGTTAAGTCCCATAGTCCAGCGCTAAACCCTGTATTTCGGGGGCAGCCAAGCTAGCGACGAGCCACGGCGGAGCAGTGACCGAGGCTTGTTGCCCCGATGACCACCGCCGCGGCCGCCATAGTCCAGGCATCAAACCCTAAGTCCGCAGACGAGTCCCTCTGGTGGGACTCCTTCGTCCACCTCTTCAGCGATCTCGAAAACGCTTCCTTCTCCAAAACCATTCCTCCATCGCTGGTGAGTCTCTCTATCCGTTTCGATTCGTGCTCCGGTTTGGCGTTCGTCGGATGAAGTTTCGGTTCCAATTTTCAATTTTGTTTTCTAGGTTAAGAAACTGAAGAGCAATCACAATTGGTTCTTGTGCACCACTTCTCTCTTTAAGCCGCCGAACGAGAAATCTAGGGCTTCTTTGGATTCATCTGAAATCGTCGTTGGTTCCAATCGGTTGATCGTTAAAGGCGAATTGAAAGAGTTAGCCTTGCAAGTCAGTTCTTTGCTGGTGAGGCTTCGAACTCCCTCTTTGAAATTCGAATTTAGCATGTAAACCTAGCTTAGTTGTTATACATAGACTAGATTGTACCACAAATTAGTGAGCAGAAAAACTGATTGAATGTTCATCCATTTGACAAACCATGTCGAGGGAGGTGAACATATAGGTTGATTTTGTCACAGAGGCCTCACTAGGCGAACGATGAAGGCATAGTAGATTTGTTTTAGTTGTCACCATGGGCAACATTGTGCTTTAAAGTTTTAACACAATTGTCAATATGTCTGTTTCAAATGAAAAAAGACGCTTTAATGAACTTGTCCGAATCTTAAGACAATCAAGATGTCCTTACTACTTACCTAGACTTATTTCCCTTTAAATTATAAGAAAGAAGTTATATTCAATTGAGATATTCAAAACAAAGTTGCACAGAAAGAGGTGGTTATGAATCTAAGATGGCCAAACAAAAGAAACAAAAGTATGAGTTGAATTTGTAAGGACTGTTATACTTCTGTTTGTCGTTAGTTTCTTAATTGCCAGTTTTGTTTATGCTTATTTAATGTGGAATTTGTGTGATTCTACTAAAGATTTTTATTGGTTTTTTTTTTCCCTAGCGTTTAGATGAAGTGCAGTCATACATTCTTGTCCACCGATATGCAGATCGTGACAGCATTAAGCCAGACATCGAAGATAAAAAATTTCTTAATATGGTTTGTGGCTTTTTTATTTCAATATCATGTCATCATCACTTCATCTTCAAACTGATTAGATGTCTAGTATACTAAGAAGAAGATTCTTACTAGGGGCCTATATGCTATCTATCTCATTGGCGCAGAGTATGCATTCGAGCTGAGATTTACTACTATGATACTGTTTTATCAAAACTTAATTTCAGATTTTCATACATGCAACTTGACACTTATAGACATCTTCTATCTGTAATATTCATGGAAAGTTTAGTTAATGGTTGGTGAAGCTATTCTATGACGTTTAGGTTGTGAAATGCTGTGGATTATTGAATTCTTAAAAGCTTTTGTGAAATTTTCTTAGTTGATCATTTCCCTAATATTCTTATTCAGGTCTTACTTCATTACTGCATCGAGCGTCAATGCTTGCTCAAGTGTACCAGACAGATTTTCATGCATGCTTGTAAGTTGACAGTCGTGCACTATGTATGATACTTTAGTTGGTCCGTCATTTTCTCATTTTTCCTTTTTTAACATATGTTATGAACTTTGCTGAAATAAACATCAATTTGGATGAAATTGGTTTTCTTGTAACTATTTGTAATTATATGAGGGGAAATCGTTTGATTGGGAATTTTTTTTTTGTAATATTTGTATAAAAATCAATTTTGTGGAAACTATGGTCCCGCTTCTTGCGCATTTACTTAACATTTTTCTGGTTTATAGGTTCAATTCCTTTAAGCATAAAAAAATAGTTTTAGCTTTACTTAAGTTAGTTGGTCAGTTCAGCTTGACCATACAACCATCAAAGTCTTACTTTTTGCTAAGGATTTAGATTTTCCTGGGAGCGGTCTAGCTTGTTTACCCTATATTGACCATAATTTAAGGCTCGAGGAACATTCAAGGTAACAAAGTCTTTTAAGGCTTGAGACGCAGGATGCAAATTGTATTTATATAACTTATTGTAATCTTTTATATATCTGTGTATATATTTATCTCAATTTTATACTCCTTTCTTTGTAATACACAACTTTCTTTAACATTTGTACCTTGCATTTTCAATTTTCATAATATCTTTTGATTGATCAAAGCTAATAAGCTATTAATATATTTATTGTTTTCATTTGATGATATGCTTTTCATCATATTTTAGTATCTTCTTGTACTTGTTTTGATTAAATAACCATTTTTTTTTGACATAATTATATTAACCATTTTTAACAACAAAAGACTAAGGGACCACAAGTCCATAAAAGGTACAACAAGGGAAGAGAAACGATAAAAAAGAACAAGCAAAAACATAAGTTCCTGTAGTAAACTCAACTAACGATTCTGGTCTTTCTCTGAATTCATACAAATGAAATTGACTAGAACCACCATATACTGGATAAAGAACTCTTTGAAACCAATGGATTGATGGCCAAGCGGAAGGGGCTTAGAGTTGTTTAGGCAAGGTCTTTGTTTTGAGTCTTGTGAATGAAGCTTAGAGTTCCTTATGCAATTCACTTATCCTAACTATGTTTACTTTGGTGTTTTTGCTTAGTATACACTGAAGATGGATCTAAAGAGAATGACGTTATACATGAGGAAGCATTAAAACTTATATCAAAGGGTTTGGACATAAACTTTCTCTCAATCCTTACAGACTTGTTGTCCTCCAAGCATCTGGAATGTATGGTAGGTGTCTTATAGTTATTTCAGAACGAGGAGATATGGATAATCTAACCTTTGGTCTCTTTTTATAACTCTAATTTCCTCTTTTTTATAATATTAAAAAGCTGTTACTATCCTTGCCATTTTCTATCACATGTGCGCTACAATATGTTTTGAGAGTATCTAAATTTCAGGTTGGTTTTTCTTGTCTAGAATGGCGTGGGTATAGAAATATCCTCTGAAGTCTGAACTAACCATAGTTTATTGGCAGCTAACCAATTTGTTTATTTTTGTACTTTGATACTTTTGATAGGAAGCAAGTTAAGCAACTAGCCGATGTACATGTTTATTGCATTGATTGTTTGAGCCCACTTTAAGTGGATTTCCCCTTAAATAACATGGTTCTTAAGGATAGGGCGACCATACTTTCCCTGGTACATACTGCCCATATTAGTCAATCGACCTATTTTGTTGTTGATTTTCATTATTTTACTTATTTTTGTGTATTTGATGTAGGGCGGACAATTGTGGGGTCATATCATATTATACTAAAATAAAAAAAGGACTCAAATTCTTCATAAGATCATGAACTCCCATTCTCTCACTACAAAGGCATAATTGTCAATGTTCCACGCACTCAAAGTCTTTATCTTCTCTACATTTTCTTGTTTTGGCAATATACTTATTTATTTATATTCATGTATTTTTTGCTTTATGGTTTTTCTTTGAAATCAACATGACATCTCTCTTGCACCATTTTGCACATTACATATATTTTGACCCCTCCATCTCTTTTTTGAATCTACTACTCTTTTGTTTCTTTCTTTCTCCCTGGGGAAAGAGTGGTAGTGCTTTTGGTGGTTCTCTCAGTTCATCCTTTTCTCTCTTTTGTTGACATTCAAGGTAATCAAAATTGTTCACGATTTTGTTCCGCACGTGATAAAGGTTATGTTGACATAACATCATATTGCATTTTATACAATGACCATATTGAGAACATCTATTATCAGATTAAAATTGCAGGTTTCTTATGTTTGTGCTTGTTTAGCAAATTTTCTGCCCCTTTTTGTGGTATCCTTCAAAGATGCTATAAATTTCTCATCGTAGTGCAATTATTTTCAGAAAAGTGGTTGTTCCTATCTATTTGAATCTCTTTATCTCCACCATAGTCTTCCTACTATACATTCAGTTTTTCTTATCTGGGCTCTGTGATTGTAAATGTTCTGTAGGAAGTTGATCTTGCCACTTTGTGGGCAGAGGAGATTCTGATTGAGGTTAACTTGGTCTCGGACACTCTTTTTATTGTTTATTACGAGTCTCTTTGTGCCTGTACTTGTGAACATTGGAAGAGACTGTGCCTTCTTTACAAGGTAATGACTACTTGTTTTCCAGTTGTCCGTTATGTGGCTGACATCTATATTCTAACTTAGCTTTATGAATATTAGGGAATTTTGTCTGGGTCTTTTAACTCTAACATGCTGGTGATATCCAATGACGCAAGAAACTATTTTGATCACTGCAAAGTTCAGTTACTTCTCATTCTCATAGAAACATTGGACCTAGAAAATCTTCTTCAGATGGTTCATGATGAGGTTCCTTTTAGGTTTGTGAAGGATTGTTGTTAATTTTTTTTTTTCAGCTGCACAATATTTCTCAAGTATATCCGTCCCTTTATTTCTTACTGTCAATTGGTGTATTACTTGCCACATCTTTTTCAGGCAGGGTAGTACCTTGTACAGCTCTGCAGATATTCAAGAGATGGATGCTATAGTTTCAAGTTTCAATTCCTTCGAAGCAGAGGAGGCTAGCCCCTTGGTTCTGTCTTGGGCGGTATTCATCTGTCTAATTTCATCCCTTCCAGAAAAACAAGACAGCAATTTGGTCATGGTATGACCATTGATCCTGTTCTATCACTGTAATTTTCTTTCTAATTCAGAAATCATGAACTGGTATTGGTATTTTTTTTTTCAGGAGATTGATCATGTTAGTTACGTTCAGCAAGCCCTCAAATCCGCACCGTTGATTTATCTTCTAAAAATTCTTAAATGCAATATATTGAAGAACTTAGATGTAAGTTGTGTGTTTTTTAGTTTCTATTTCATCATCTGCTATTTTATTTCCTTCTTATTTGGTCCTTCCCTTGGTGCCATCATCATGTGGCATTAAATCTTGAAGTATAGTGCTGTATATAGTTGTTTGGGATTAAGGTTGTGTTGTTGTTATAGTGTATTTTAAGTTGGAGAAGCTGTTCCTGTACACTGGCGTGACTGTCTCATTCATGGTTTTACGTTTACCCATTTTTTCCAACATGGTTTTGCTATGCTTAATTTAGGTTTCTGAGATGCTCTCGGTTCTCATTTTCTGTAGCTTTCATACTCATTGGTAAACAAAGATGTTTGTTATACTATTTGAAATATTTTTCCAAAAAATGTAGTAGTTAGGAATTT
Organism: Stephania japonica; assembly: GCA_039657345.1. Classification (NCBI taxonomy): domain Eukaryota; kingdom Viridiplantae; phylum Streptophyta; class Magnoliopsida; order Ranunculales; family Menispermaceae; genus Stephania; species Stephania japonica. The sequence continues at coordinate 4,823,007 of CM077559.1, read as the reverse complement.
AGAGATGTTGTTCTTAATGTATTTTGTGAAGTTGACCCCATAAAAACTAGACTTTATTGATGCTATAGTTCATTAATTTGACCTCCTGTCCTATATATTATGGTAATTCATATTATACTTCTTAAATTGTAGCAAAGTTGACGCTCGTTTAATTTGTTCATTTAGTCGTTGCCTAAATTATTGGACTTTATCTGCATGAAAATTGTTTAATTTCTCCAAGTTAACTAGCCGCATGGATTCCCATTTCATGATGTGTGGATAGGGAGGTTTAGTCTTAATTTGAAGGGATCAGTTGGGTAAAGTGGTCTGTACTTTTATTTCTTTTGGGCTATCAAACACTAGTTTCTTCATTTCGGAGACATTTGTTGAAATAATTGTTACAATATGATATAACCTTAAAAAATGTTATGTACTAATGATCTCAGTCTCACTTAAACAATAAGGTCTATCTGATATGCTTCATGGTTGCAGTTTCTATTTATTTTACTACTATATTAATGCTCTTTTGCAGGGACCTAGTGCAGGTTATTGTAGTGTTTTGAGAACGTTGGTTTCTGCATTTATTGCATCTTATGAGATGACTCTTCAGGTAATGAACTTTTGGCATCTTTGAGTTAGCTTCTAGATGATTCCTGGCATTTCCGTTTAGGTTGGTTTTCTTCTTGTATAGGCCCTAGTCTATCTTATTTGGTTTTATGCTGCAGCTTGAGGATGGTACACTTAACTTGATATTGGATATACTTTGCGGAATTTACTGTGGAGAGGTTTGTATTGTTTTAAAATCTGTGTGGTTATTTGACTTTTCATTATTTGCTTTTCTTTTATGGTTGCTATATTTATGTAATTGGCCATTTATTTTGCAGGAATCACTTTGTGTCCAGTTTTGGGACAGATCCAGTTTTGTTGATGGTCCCATTCGGTGTCTTCTTTGCATGCTAGAAGGTGAATTCCCATATCGATCTGTGGAGTTCATCCGATTTTTATCGGCCCTTTGTGAAGGTACATGGCCAGCAGAATGCGTGTAAGTGGAACTTGTTTGCTTGCTCATTCAACTCTTCAGTCCTATTATGTTATATTGAATTAGCAGTGTATTGAATTAGCGGTATTTAGAGACTAAGCCATGTTGTTTTGATTTAGAATCAATGCAGAACATGTCTAAGCCATGAATGTTCTATAAATCTTGTTAATTTCTATTTTTTGTCTTAATGGAGCTGCTAGATTGATAAGTACAAAAGCATTTGTTGTGTTAGATACTGCAGCAATTCAAAATTTCTTAGAACTTTATAATTTTTTCTAATGGGAACATTGGATGAACCTACCTGCCTTCGTGAACTATCATCACTTATTGCTTTCTGCTTCCTGTTAATTCTAAAAATGTCACTGAACTCATGGTGTGGAGCTAGAATTGACGATTTTAGGTCCCAGTGCAACCCCCCATAATCTAATATCTATGTCAACAATTGTCCTTTGGACGCCTGCAACTTCATTTCGGGTTTGAACTGGTGCTTCTTCTTTTTCTCTTATTAAAAAAATTAAGTATGAGATTCATTACCAGCAAATAAAAATTGAAGATGTCCTCTTTTTTTCCTGATCTTGGACCTCTAATAACCTATAATTAAAACTCATTGTCAAAGAGCAGATGGAGTATACCGTTTGTAACAATTTCTGAAAATGTAGTTTCTATTTCTGAGAAATGCTGGCTCTGAATGCTGATGCAATGCCCTTTCTATATAGCTCATTGTGCTGTCCATTTCCTGATTGCCGTGTTCTAAGCTTTGCTAGTAGACATGGAAGTATGTTGGGTGTAAGGGCTCCTGTGTAACTGGGTTTATTGGTCTGGTCATACCCACCAGTTCAGTGGAATGCCATCCATGATATATTTTCTTTTCTGCTAGAAGGTGCCTTGGTTATTTGTATCATGCCTTTTCTGTTGATAGGTTTGACATAAAACTACTCACCTCTTCTTTACCCCAAACAGGTACAATTTTTTGGATAAGGCAGTTGGTATGTCATCATTGTTTGAAATTCCTGATGGGACTTGTGTGGAGGGCACGTCTCAGATTGTTGAGACATGTCGGCCATTACACGTGCCTGGTCTTGAGAGCTTAATTATTCCTAGTCACACCCACGGTCAGATTCTGAAATTTGTCAATGGAAACACGGCTCTTGTTCGTTGGGAGGTATGTTGATTAAATTTTCTAATGTTTAGTTGGTTTGTATTAATTCAGCTTGTGCTGTAGCTTCTTCTCAAGAAAGATAATGCTTGTTTCTTTATTGACAGTTGTGGAAAGTTTGAGTCTTAATATTTTTTATGAGAAATTTTATATGATGCTTCTCATTATTTTCTAGTGTTTAGTGGGTTATTTCTGAATTTGTTCAAGAAGTTAGGAGCCTGCATATTGATATAATTTTTATATTAAATATGTTGTCTACTAATGATAGCATGTTTTGAAACTCTTACAACCTAAAAGCCGAGTGGCTAATAAATTAGAGCAATCTTTAGCTAGGTGGAAACGAAAAGAATCTAATTTGCGTTATTGTCTGGATTTTCTTTGGTTCTTTATTCTTTCTTTTTTTTATATGAAAATTCTGATAGTCCCTGACAAAAAGTTTTAAGAAAGGGACAAAATGAGTAAAAGAGAAATGGGGAGAGGTAGAGGGGATTGTGTACACTTTCAATATCTGTATATCATTGTTAGTTGACTGTATCACTTTTTGGTGGTGGTTTCACGTATTTGGACACCTCTGTTATTGCCATATTTGTATCTTAAAATACTTGAAATACTTTTTTACTTCAACAGCTCTATATGCTAATTGCTAACTTCCACGATTAATTTGTGAATGCAAACTGCAAATTTTTGATCGGCGAGTTGACCTCTAATAACGTCTTCTTATATTGTCGATCTCATTAGTTCTATGAATTTTGTATTTGGTTTGGAAGCATCATCATGATTTATGGAATATTATTTGAATTCAACATTCCATATAGGATGAGCTTCAAACGGCTATCACGTTTTGGAGTGACGTGTTTCAATATATTTTCTATCCACTTTCTCTTCGTTCTTTTGTGCTAACTCATTCGATTTATTGTACAGTACACACAATCTGGAGTATTTGTATTGCTATTGCTTTTGGCGAGACAGTTCTATTCCAATTGCTACGAGGAGACACAATCTATTGTTGAACTCCTTTGCAGATTGGTTTCTTTTAATACGGTATGCTGATTTGGCTTACTGCGTCCTTGCGATTTGTTCGATTTCAGTGGTGCCGTATTTTTTCAATCGATTTCCATATCCATATTTCCATATGTAGTTAAAAAGTGGTGAATACAATTTTCATTGAGTGCTAATTTGTTGCTTTTCTTTTAATTTGTGAATCATTTTGTGTATAGCTTTGCTAATTGTCTTAATTGTATTATGTTGTCTTTCCTTGCGCAATCATGGATCATATATCTTCATATCCTTTGTGATGTGTCTAACTCTTTTCTTAACCTTGAAGTTGGTAACAATTTAAAATAATATGTGATTACTAATTATATTAAATTTCCATGTGTCCGTGGCCCTGGTATTATGTTGATTTTTGAACATCTTGCCTACTTTTTTAAGTTATTGAACCTGTAACTGTTGAGTTTTGACTAGAAAAGAAAGCGAAAAACCTTCTTGTATTGGGACAAATGATTTAATATGTAGTTGATAATGGAGAAAACAAAGTGAGGTCAGATTCTTGTTTAGTGCCAATGGACAATTTAAAGTCTGCATTTCAGTGGAGCTGCCTTACTTGAGTAGCCAACTTGCTAGAATGTTTAGGTCTTCCTTTTCTTTTGATAATGACTTGTTGCTAGGATTGATGGCTACTTATGGACATGGTTTGCTACAATTTACGACGATCTACATTGTCCCAATTTTGGGCACATTTGGCGGGTGCATATCTTAAGACATTGTGGCACTCTACTTAGTGCATGTATGGAGCTGTAAGGCAAAACTTATATAAAACTAATGAACTTTTGTAGGCTGTATGCTTTGGTTTGATGAATGTTGACAGCTCATACCCTATGAAGCCTGCGATTGTGAGTGGATACTTCGAAAAGACCATGAGGTGACATGAAAGTTTAGTTATTTGGTTTTGTTTTAATTATATTATCTCCGTTTAAATTTTGTCATTTCTGTGATTATACATCCTCTTTTATCTTGTAACACACTTTTGCTCGACATTTTTCCGTCTTTCTGTAGGGTTGATTTGGTTGAGATAATCTGCTCTTTGATCAGAAGATCGTCACCTAATGCTTGCAATGCAGTGATAATGTCTATGAGTTTCAATATTGTAACAAAGATGCTGAAGTGGTTAGTTTTTTATGCTTCCTTTTTTTTTTTTTTTTTGTTGTTTTTGAGAAGAATTCTTGCTTCTTTATTTTGAACATTGCCATGATTTCTCAATTGATGATGTGTATCTGGTTACTAGTCTTAAGTTAAAAATTGTGCATTTAATGATCTCCCATCCTTAAAGTTTAGCAATCGTGAAGATATTTTTGGAGAATTTTTCATGGCTGTTGGATGCCACACTTTTTTAGTCTTGTGAAGTTGTTATACTTTTTAATAGGTTATGGTGGTGTATGTTTTAAGAAAGGCCCAATGATAAAAAATATCCTAACCTTTACAAAATGTATCAATTATATCATAACCTTTGCAATTTATCAATTATATCCTAATATTTGAAATTTAGTATCAATTCTATCAATTAATTTGGAGCTTTTTTTTTAATTTTTTTTTTTAAAATCAACTTAATTTCGTACTTTTCTTTTCATAATCATCCACATTGACCAATTTATATCGAAATCTTTTAAGCTTCATGTATAAATCAAGTTTATGAGGACTCACTAAAATAATAATTTATACATCAATGATGCATTAATATTCTAATTCAAATTTTGTTATTCCTAAATCACCAATGGTAAGTTGAAAATCATGTGCTTATACATATGAAGATGACATATAAAACTTATTAGAAGGTTATTCATAGTTTAATTTGACAAAAGAACTATGTACTTTGATTATGTATATGATTGAGTAGGCATATGAACACACAACTATGTATATTTGTTTTTGGTGAATACACAACTATGTATATTATAAACATGGATACATATTTATCATGAATATGATACAGCTCTAGTTCTCCGAAGGAAAAGAGGACGGTGCCTCAAGCTTTATTGATAGAATGGGCAAAAACCCCAAAGAGCGAATACAACGATGAGAGAGGAGAACCAGAGCTTCACCTAACCCAACCCAGAGAAAGAAAACTATTCTCACCAAGACCCAAGTCTATACAAATCTGATGAATGAAAAAATCCCAACCCAATGAATAGTACCCTATTTAATACTCACATACTACAGCTCATCGCTGCACTCTTTATCGTACTCGATAGACCACAACCACGCTACACACACACTACACATGACACCCCACTACACACTACTGCTCAGTGGGACCAGCAGTTGTAACCAAAGAAGCTTCTGGACCTGTAGCTGTTCCTGTGCTTCCAATGGGCCTCCTAACATATACTCGATGGATCGCCGGTGGGCCCTTATGCCTAGAATATTGAGCTCTAATGCATATTTATAAATAAATCTTAAAGGTTGTGACAAGAAAGTTGAAGAAAATGATGTGTGAGCATATATTATGAAAGAAAAAGTGCCTCAAATTAAATTAGGATATAATTGATACTAAATTTGAAAGGTTAGGATATAATTGATACAACTTGTAAAGGTTAGGATATTTTTTTATCATTTGGCCTTTAAGAAAAGTCCCCTCTTATTAAAAGGAGAAAAAAATACGTATTTGGGCATGTACCCAATTAATGCGTAGTGGCGTAAGTCTGGAAGTCATCCTGGTGAAACTTTCTTTGCTTTTGGGCGGTTAGAGTTAATTTTTTTTAATTGCATTATATTTCTTTAAATTCATTGATTATTGTTCAAACGTGAATCAAACAAGTTCAAAACTTTTGTCAAATTCATTCTGATGACAACTTGCTTTTGCTTGTAATTGTGATTTTAATAATAGTTTGCAAGCAGCCAGGACATATCCCACTTTCTATTTGCTGAACCTGTTTGATTTAGTTTATTGTTCTTTAATTTTGTTTTGTGTATCAGTAAACAAGAAGTAAGTGGAAGAAAATCCTGTTTGGTTTTTATGACTATGTTTATCCAAAAAGTCTATTCTGTTTTTGGAAAGCAAAAATCTATTGAATTGTGAATTTAGATTTCGAAAACTTGGAAAACTTTGAAAAAATTTCAATAACTATTATATATATATATGTTTGATCCATTTCATGAACAATAGAAAATACTGAAGTGTTTATGTTTCTCAGTTTTCACTTTTTAATTGTACTTGGATTTTTTGTTTCTATCAGGTTGGTTCTGAATTTGCTTTCTAATCCTAAACCAGATATGCCCTATATTTTGGAAACAGTAACTGCAAATAGTGAATAGAGTGCTTTTGGCAAACAAGAAATTTTATATTCTAAATTTTTATTTAAATTATGTTTTCCATAACACCATTTTGGCATTTTGCTCAAATGGGTTCCACAATTTCTTTTAAATGCTTTGGCTGGTTTTCCTACCGAAATTTTATAGCTGAATGAGATGTATACTTTTCCCACATGGTTAGTTCTGTGAATTTTTTTCTGTAGATCTATAATATCTTGATTCCTATTTTCTTTGTCTTGCAGTTCACCATCACACATTATTTCAGTGATTCGAATGACCAATGCCTTTGATGTGCCACTGAATTCGAATAACTTTGATGTCAATTATTTTGGTTCACTAAGGTAAGTGTGTGGTTAGTAGCATATGCTTTTCCTCCAATTATTGTAACTTTTAAATCAAGTAATAAAATTCGAGTAAGAAAAACTTGTCAAAACTCAATTGACCTTTTGTTTTCATTTAATGAATGAAATATTGGATTATGTATGTATGTATTTGTTTAAAAATTTAAAAATTATAATTTAAAATAAAAAAATCAGAGCAAACATCACTGGTTATATCATTCAATCACGTTCATTTGTAGGGAGACTTCTCATGCAAACTGGTTTGGTCTTGTTTGGCTCCACTTTTATTGGCTTCGACTTGTTGTTCCTATCTTCTGCAGAATTTCTTTTTTTCTTTTTAATTTCTGAATGAACTACTTTACAGGGTAATTATTTTTAAGGGCTGCTATTTCAACCCGTCCGTCCTCTCTTCCCACCCCAATCAAAAAATAACAAAATTTTGACAAATGTACCCTTGAGTAAATTATTACATTATCCTCATCTCTCCCCTTTCCTTCTTCTCTCATTGTTGTTCTCGATGATTGAATATAATGGATGAACTTGTTTAGATGGGAAACAGTTAGATACCAAGAAAATTCTATTAAAATAAAGGAGAAGTAAATCAATGTTGATTCAAATATGCAACAGATATATAGCCAAAATGTAAATTTTCAACAACAGATAGCTACGCCTCATCCTCGCCCAATTTGCAAGGCTCGATTAGGTATTAATCTTGGCCACATGCGTGCTTGGATGGTGGCTGGAAACGGCCGAGATCTATGTCCAGCAAAGAGGTTTATTAAAAAAAAATCCTCAAATTGAAAACGAGATCGATCGAGTTTTTGATCAAGATTAGCGAAAAGGTTGTGGTGCGTTGTAGGTTAATTACGATGATTTGCAACAGGTTTTAATTACCGATATAGAGTTTTTTGGGAGTTTTTGAAATTTTTATTATACTGTCGTTTAATCACTTCTTCATTACTACTTTGCCCAACCGATGGGTTGAGTAGGTTAAGCATAAGGATATTCTTGGAATTTCGGTAATATTGATGGGTGGGCTTATATAGTTTTGCAAATTAATGGGGTGGTCAATTTAAAATGGGTGGGAAGAGAGGACGGAAGGGTTGAAATAGCAGCCCTCTTATTTTTTAACATTAAATTCTAGCTTGGTTTTCTTGATCGAGAAGTTCGTTGAACTGAATTGATCAAGGCGTTTTAAGGGTACAACTTCGATAGGTACCATGTAGAGTTGAGTAGAATAGAATAGTAAAAGTAAGGGCTGAGAGGTTATGTGATGGTCTTCTTGAGTAGAAATCTTGAGAGTTTTCTAGGAGAGAGACCTCTCAAATATCTATCATTGTTTTCTTTTCCTCTGTTATTTCAATTTTAGATTAATAAAAGTGTTGTTCATCTTTGTGATCCTATTAACTGCATGGCCAATTACCTAGTGTACCCATCAAAGAAGTTTGGTTGCGAAGCATTTTATTTGGTTAATTTTTTCTAGTTTGTATTAATGAGAGTAAGATTGTGCGATAAGCTTCTTGGAAATGCATTTTAATCTTTGTGCATGGAGTTAAAAGTTGCATTCTTCTCTGTCCCTCTCTCTACTTTTGCATCTAGACTGTAGTTATCTTTCAGTTTTTCTGTTGGATTTACCTTCTTTTGGATGAATTTATGAGTGCTGGTTATTGTGTTTCCTAGTGGCACGCACTTCCTTTCTGGTGGACTTGCAAGGATGATGTTAATTGATTGTGAGCAAAATGAATACAGCTGTTCATTGACTACAGCAGGCAAGTTGAAATCTCAATACTGACTTTTCTTTCTATTCTGAACGTTTGGTAAGTGGCAGCATGATTTAAGATTTCTCAGAACTTAATAAGTATAATTTTTGAAGTATCAAATTAAAATTAGATGTAGATAAAAACTTTTATGTAAATTCATCAAAGCTAGGGAGAAACAACAACAACAACAACAACAACAACATAGCTTAAGTCCCAAATTCTAGGGAGAAACAGGTACTTTTTAAATTTCAATGCTAATTTATGAGAAAATACGAAGTCAATTAGTTCATTTTTTGTTCGGAGATACAACAACAACAGCAACATAGCCTCAGTCCCAAATTAATTGGGGTAGGCTATATGGTTCAAACTCTTCCATTGTGCTCGGTTTAATGCAATTGAATATTAAGTAGTAGAAGTTAAGATGAGTTTCTTAGCATTTAATGAGCATCTTGTATTTCATAGAAATTCGGGGCAATATAGTCCTTACGTAGAGGCCATCCTATCCAACTTTCTGGCATCAAAATACGTTTCAAGCGTGGATGATTATCATAAGAGATTCCCAACATATCATAAGATTCCTGTTCTTGAAAATCTGCGCTTTTCCAAATCCAGAAAACAAACGGAATTCTAGGATTTTTCCTAGGGGCAAATACTTTTATGCATACAAGATACTTTTACATAATAAAAATATATTAAAAAACTCTAAACTGGAAATCAACCTTAACCATGAAAGAATGAGTTCTGACATATTGCAAAGAAAAATGAAAGTATATTGAAAAGAATCAAAATTGTTGATTTGAACTTGAAAAATTCATCAAAGCTAGGGTGAAACAGGTACTTTTTAAAGTTCAATGCTAATTTATGAGAAAATACAAATTCAATTAGTTCATTTTTTGTTAGGAGATACTTTTACATAATAAAAACATATTGAAAAACTCAAAACTGGAAATCAACCTTAACCATGAAAGAATGAGTTCTGACATATTGCAAAGAAAAATGAAAGTATATTGAAAATAATCAAAATTATCAATTTGAACTTGAAAAAAGTAAAAAACTAATACATATTAGGTCTAAAATGATAATGAAAATGAAACATTATAAGAATATGCTTCTTGGATGCGCTTCAAAAAAAACTTGGATGTCATTAGCACTCAGATTCAGTTATTTATACTTTTCTACTGTGTAAAAAATTTAGAAAACTCCCTACATCAAATTAGATTTCTCTAAATTAATTCAAATCTTAAATGAGATGTCTTAGGCAAAGTCAAATTTTTGATCCACGAGTGGCAGCATGCTCCTGAAAGAAAATGTTTCATCATTGATATGTTACCCCTTTATTATCATCATTGATATGTTTCATCATTGATATGCTCCCTCAACCTCATCCATACATAGGTGACATACGAAACCATTGAGCTAGTTTTCGAGCCGTTTATGAGCATTCTTGGAGAAGAACTAGTTTGTTGTATCGTATGCACATTTTTTTTAATAAGAAAAAGGTGGTCCAGTTCTCTGTAAGAGTGCTTATGCTTCAGAATGAAGTGCAACAACTGACAAGTTACTGGCATAGGTCCTAGGGTATAGATTAGCCAGGAACTTAATGCAATATGGCTTTATTTAATTATAGGCGAAAGGAAGTTATTATGCGGTCTGCGATCTTTGTCTTTCTCTTTTTTTTTTTCTTGCATAGAATTGGAATAATAAGTATCATGTGATTGAATTTTGTACTTCCATGCTGCTCCTTTTGTTCTTAGATTGAGAGCTACCTATTTACCGCTTGACGAAGGCACCATTTTTTAATCTTTATTACCAATTTTTTGTTTTGTCAATCATTGTGCTCTACTGTTCAGAGATTTTACACTGCTGTATTAGCAGGTGCTCATACACTTTAGATTATTATATTCGTTAAGTCCACTACGTTATTGTACCAGTCAGAACTGCATGCAATCACCCTGCATCTTCTGATGTTGGATAATTTTTGTAAATTCATTAGGTTTCTTTTGAAGAGAAAATATTCCTTTGTTTTAGTGTTGTTGTGTTATCTTCTCCTGTTTTTCTTGGTACTCCAATGATAAATATATCTTAAGTTGTTGGGCTCCTATCATTAAATAATACATTGAAGTGACGCTGCCTGCATCTCTTCATGGAAATACTGGATTTATTTTAATATGCTTCTTTCTCATTTAACCTATAATTTTTACCGGTGCAGCACTTGACTTGACCATGCAGCTTGTAGAAGAGGCAGCTGATGATGATATTACGGCGACTCTTGTTGTTTTTTTCCTGCAGTACGTTTTAGTTAACCATGAGCATTGGAAATACAAGCTGAAGCATGGGCGATGGAAAGTGACATTGAAGGTTGGTATTTTTCTTTTTCTTTCTCCTAAGCTTCCTTCTTTTTCTTCTTTCTTGTTAGAAAAACTTTCATCCATATATGGTCTCTCTCAGATGCACTCACTCTCTGTCTTTTTCTTTCTTTATTATTATGCGGTTAGTTATCCAGTTGCAACGTGCAAGTAGTTTAAGGTTGTTAGACTTATACCTTGCATTCAAATAGAAGTTTATGAATATGTTGATAATGACCATGACTACAGACCACATCCATCTCTAACAGTATCACGCTATTTAGTTGATATGAACCTGAAAAGAACTGCCAGTGAAAGAACGTACGAAAGCATTTGTAACATGTATGGTTACTAACTTTATTTTGAGGCATGGTTTGGTTCTTATATAGATGCACAAAATCGAGCACAATGGAAGAGTTTGATCCATGTAGCCAACTCCAATTAATTCGAGATTGAGGCTAGTTCTTATATCCATCTATAACATAGTTGTCAAACTCGTACGATTTACGAGTCAAATCGTACGAGTTGACTCGGTGGGAAGCAAAACCGAGTTGAGTTAACACTCAACTTGCTTTTCAAAAAAATCGGTTGATTTTTTTTTTTAATCGACCGATTTGATTCGAGCGACCCGAATCAGTTTTATTTATTTATTTATTTTCGGTCTTTTTAATTATTATAAGTCGATTCGACTTCTAGGGGGGGGACACAAAAACAAGGGTACTTTCCTCTCTTCTTATTCAACACTCCAAGCCCCAACTTCAAGGTAGGTAGGGTCCAAAGTACAAACCCTAGTTCTTTATTGTTTTTTCCTTCTCTTTCACTTGGTTTGAGGAGATCTCTTGCCCTATCGTTGTCTCTTTCTTTTTGGCCAAGATTCTCAAACCCTAGATTGTTTGTTTACTTTGTTGTGCACTTAAGCTTGTTGGGAATCTTGGGATTGATTGAGGCTATGTATTTAATGAATTTACAATATATGAGTACAAGTACAACATTACATCTTGGTTCTTATAGAACAACATTTAAGTTCGACACCACCAACATATTGGATGCTAATAGCGATGAATCCCTGCTTGTCTATAAGGACCCAATTGATATTGTTGTTGATTTGTTTCCATGATAGATGTCAAGTGTCAACACATCATCCATCTGCACACAAAAAAGAACTTCCAATGAATAAGAAAATTGATCACATAAAGATGTTTTTGCTAATTTATGACTTTTTGTTTGGAAATTCATGAAATGTATGATTTATGGAGTTTTTTCACTTATAGATCAATATCATAAGTTTATATATATGTTTAAAGTCATTTAGAAGTGTTTCGAAAGAATTGAAAAAAATCTTACGATTTACGATTCGATTCAAAATCCCACAAAACCGATTTTACGATTCGATTCCGAGTTGACAACTTTGATCTATAATCTATGGTATAAGAGTTAACATGATTCAACTATTGGGTTAGTTGTCATGGTTGTCAAATTGAATTAACATTTAATTCTGAGGGATTTAATTAGGCATTTGAATTTTTTTATTTTTTAGGGAAGTACCAAATTTTGGTCCTTTTCAAATTTAAGTTTGAAGAGGAAGAAAGATATCCAAAGAAAAGTAGGACATTGATAATATGCCATTTTTATCTAATTAGTGTGCATCATTGACATTATTCTCACAATAGATTTGTACTAATGTAATGTTAATTGTGATTATTCTTGTATGATTATCGCAGTTACAACTTACAACCTCTTTCGCCTTGCGTGGCCTATAGGTTCGTCAAGGCATCAAGGTGTAGTTAGGCTTTTAACCCTACAAGCTTCATGTCTAGGTGATAAAATACTCAATACATTTTGTGGTACTGAAATGTTGTATTGTTTGCCACTTAAATCCTCTAGTTAGCCTTCTAAAATATTGAAACTTGAACAACTTATGTTCCTTCGCAAAGCCTAGTGATTCTTCGAGCTTTATACCTAAAATCTTAAAGAAAAGTGATACCACCCTATAAATTCTCCTTTAATTTGGCCTGGAAACCTTTTTTATTTTTGTGAGGCAATAGGGCTTGAAGTGTTTTTTAATCTTTCTAGAAGTAAGCACATTGATTTGTACGGATGAAGTATTTTTTTAATTATATATTGTCAGGATCAATTGAAAAAGGGCGATATTCCTTGTTTATGCTTCTTTTAAAATATTCTATATCAACTTGTAACTATTCAAATTCTTAATTACTACAACAACAACATAGCCTCAGTCCCAAATTAATTGGGGTCGGCTATATGAATCAAACTCTTCCATTGTGCTCGGTTTAATGCATTTGATGGTGAGCTAAATTCTTAATTACTATTGCAAAAAATAACTGTCTATCTAAGCATGGCAATGTTGTAGTTTACATCAACTTTATGTCTGAAACAACTAGTCTCCTCTTCTCCACTTCTCCAATAAACAAGTTCCAAAGATGATTGTTATGCCTGCTTTGTGTTTTTGGTCATAGTCTTCCCAAGCTCTAGGGCCTAGGCTCCAAACGTTCACTCTTCCTTTTTCAACTAGTCTATTATGCAATTGTACTACTAGATTCATCCATCTTTCAATGATCTAAACTAGCCATACTAGAGAGTAGATTGAACACTTTTTGCCGTTTTGACTTGACTAGTTTTTCCAGTCGCTCAGCTTTTGATAGTTCCTTGAAAGGTTTAAAAAATTGGCATAATTTGCGAATTATGTCGATTCTAGAGGAGGCGAAGCGAAACGTAGATGCAAAGGAAAGAACGTAAAAATTCGCCTACAACATTGACGAAATTTGATAGTGTTTCAGTCGAAGTTATTAAAATTTCGACGAAATCGAAGAAGTTTAATCGAAACTAACAAAATTACCCCAACTGAATTAGAAAAAGGGAAACGCATGGACACGGCTAGGGTTGAGCATCGTCGATTTTCAGGGCCCACCGTTTACATTTCTTACTCTACCCAGAAACACAAGATTGAAAATGAAGAGTCCATCAAGAGAGGAAGAAAGGGTAGTTGTAGATACCAAATCTCGAGATCTAGAGAAAGAAGCTGTAGAGAAGAAGTGAATGAGAAGAGCCTACCAGTCGGACTTCAATCTTCAATATCCTTCCTTGGCCTTTTGCTCCTTTGATCCTTCGCCATCTTTTATCGCGAGTCATCTCTGTCTCTCTTTTCCTTTCAATTTAAGTCTCTCTCTCTCTCTCTCAAAAGATATTTTAATTAAGGGACTGTTTGGATATGTATGAGTGAAGAAACAATTTTTCTAATATAAGGTATTTGAAGGGACTGTTTGGATATATCAGTGAAGAAACAATTTTTCTAATACAATTTTTTTCAAAAAATTTTTTGTTTTCTTATTTCAGACTTTGAGTATTTAAATATATCATAACAAATTATAAAAACTAAGAAAAATATTTAAAATATATAATTTTTTACTTCCCCACACCAGCGAACTTTTGTAAAACCTCCCCTTGTCGAAGTCAACTTCCCCGAATTACTTCCAAATTTTGAGTGTAGTTTCGAACCTTTGTTTCTTGAAGACATCAGATGACTCAATCACAAATGTTGCCTTCAAATTTATAGAGGACTTAAAGTGGAAAACAAGGTTTTTTGTTCCATTTACTGAACTGAGAAATGCTTGGTTGCATCTTGCAGGTACTAGAATTCCAGAGTGAAATTAGAATGGCTTTTTAGGCCTCATGCACTAGATAAATGTTTAAGCCATAGCCGAAAACAAGTATTTTCTACTGAATCGAAATGCTTTAAGTTGAGTAGGATGAAGACCGAATACATGCACCGCGAGTTTAGAAATACTAGATATCAAGATGATGGATTGGTACTATTAGGGGAAGTAGAAGTTCTTAAGGTGAACCACTTTAGAAGGGAAATACCTAATGGTTTTTATGGGAAGTTGGGAATGCTAGCAGTTGTGCTACATGTAAATGTATTGTGCAAGGTGCCACCAATTGCAGCTTTTCTGTGTAAGTTATCTGTTGGCATAATATCAAGTAACGCACAGTGGGCTTGGGAAATCTATAATTCTGTTTCATGAGACTTTCCTTTCATGTTTTTAGCTGTACAAGTCCTCATTTCCTTAATTTTTGCATGTTTTGGTCATATAACTTTCTGTGATAACGTGTGGTTTTATGCATGTGTTTTTCTTAATGTTTTAGGTGCTTGAATTGATGAAAACATGCATCGTTTCAGCTTCATTCTCTCAAAGGCTGGGTAACATTGTCAGAGATATTTTACTTTTTGATTCTTCAATTCACAGCACACTTTGCAGAATTATGTGCGTAACTACAGATACATTTGAGGTGGTTAACATTGTTCCTTCTTTTTCTTTCGTGGTCTTAAGTAAGAATTAGGGATACTTCTATTCTTTTCTTTGTGTTGAAGTTATAGAAAATATTTGACAGAAACTATATGTTAGCCGTCTTTATGAAGTGGAAGAGATCGAAGGGTTACAACGAGCAGTATGTTCTTGTTTAGATATTGTGTACACCATGCTCGCTTCTTTTTCAAAGGTTTGCTCCAAACCTTGCATCTATTTTTTTTTTAAGACAAGAAAAATGTAGTTCTATTTCTTTATGTTCCTAACATCCTCTAATTTTAAATTTGACTTTGTTTCTTTGATTTTTTCATTTTGAGAACTTACTTGATCAACCATGCACAGGCATTTTATTGGCATTTTTTATTTTATTATTTTTTTCTTGGCGAACGTCATGCTTGAATGTGCTGCTTAAATTTGTTGTTGCCAAATTTATACTTTTGAGCAGGTGTGCTTGTTTGATGAGTGCTCCTTGTATTCATTAATTTATTTGTGACTATGATTGCTAATATGAAAACATGCAGAAAATTGGCAGAAAAGATTCTTCCATTATGATAATATATTTATTGGCAGTGGGACTGAAACATGAGCGAGAATGAAGAGACCTCTGGTTTTTGTGCTAAAGCCTACACCCTTGTTGTTTCCAAAGTTAAAATCATCTTCTTGTTAAATAGTTTTTTTTGGTTCCAACCAAGATTATTACTTATTAGTTGGCGTAAGCTGCACTTAAGATGAGGGTGTGCCATAAGTCTTGAAGCACGAGACAGAGTGTTACTGAAGCTTGAGGGAAGAAGGTCCATGTGCATAATAGTCACTATGTTTATGCATGAGTGCTCTTGCCATCTTCAGTTTCTTTTTTGCTATTATTAAACTGATTTGAATTCCATTTTTATCAACCTTGTGTCCCTGGTTGCCATTTTCTTATTAAAAGATTTTAAAAACTGAGATATCATCAACACTAAACCTCAATGTATCTTTTGTCCATTTTGACAGTTAATAGGTTCGTTACCCTTGCTACTATGCAACATTTTCTCTATGAACATAACTGAGTTTTGTCTTAATAAAATGAAATAAGATAAGGCGTCATTGTCAAAGCCTTAAATCTTTGATTTGAATCATATGATTCGATTTCAGTCCCATGTCTTTCAAATTTAAGTTTTAGTTCGATTCTTTTTACACTTAAATCTTGACATTCATATTTTGATCCCTTTAATTCAGATTTGAGCCATATGAAGTTTACACTTCATACAATTTTTGTGAATGAATCATAGAATGGAAGTTCCTAATTTTACTTCCCAATAGTTTTAACTTTGATTTCTTATATTTTTCATGTTTTCTATGCTTAGGAAAGTGATATGTGCGCATGAAGGTGTATTGTTAATTTTAGCTAAGAGGATCTATGCTGTGTTTTAAATAACATTAGGTCATTCTTGGAAAATCTTCATTAGCAGTGAATCAGTGTTTCATAAAAGAAATAATCAGTGCAAGTTGCATATACACTAATAGATCAGGGGCCATATAAAAGAATTTATTTATTTATTTATTTTTGCCTTTTTTTTTAATTGGTCACATTCGAAGACGATCTTCAAATGCACCACTAGAAAACTTCACTCAATAGAAATTGAATAAATTCGACAAGGTAGGGGTAGATCCAAGTTAATTTGAGACGCATTAATTAGGAGGGATTTGAATGGTTTGGAAAGCTCACCATCAATTGCACTGAATCGAGCACAATGGAAGAGTTTGATCCATGTAGCCGACTCCATTTAATTTGGGACTAAGGCTATGTTGTATTTTTTTAAATTGCATTTATCGATGTATTCACAAAAAGAATGTCTAAAAATGTTACGTGATTTGTGATTTAACAATTCGATTTCAATATATTCTATGGATATAGCATACTGTCATGGTGAATAATCTCCCATTTTGAAGCAGGGCTATCTCAAATTTTCGTTTATAGAAAATTCTTGGTATTCTGAGCTGGATAAGTTTTTCTCTGAATAGATGACAGATGTTATTTGCTCTTCAATTATTTCTGTGTTGATCAATTGTGTAATGGTTGGTGAAGCTTGGATGGAAACTAAAGTTTGTTTTTATCCATTGATTATCCAACTTCAGGATGCATTGTCCAGCTTGACAGTTTTTCAGCAAGCAATGTTGTCAGCAACGATCAAACCGGTTCCTGTTGTTACAGCACTAATGTCCTTAGTAACGTATTTTCATGACCCGGTAAGGCCAATCAACATTTTATGTCAGCATTATATCATGATACCTCTGTTGTGCACTGAGTGTGAGGGATTGCATGCAAAACCACAAGGTCTAAGTGATGCTTTATGTAATACTAGTAACTATTCATCATAAAAATTTAGTGATGTTATTTACTTTCCATTTATTATTTTTAGGAAACCTATATCTGATATTTAACTGGAAAGCATGAATCAGAAAGCTTTGACCTTTGGATCAACTCCTTGGAGTTGAATACAATTGCAGTCTGAATTGCCTGATTAGGGGATCTATGCACATTTTACATAACATTGTGGTATGTTTGCACATTAGATTTTTTGTAAATCATTAGTTTTTACTTTTTATATTATCATAAGAAGCTCATGTTTTTGGGGCACGGAGTTCTGTTTTGCAAAATGTTCTGTTTTTTTGTCTCTTCAAAATACTTCTCTTGTGCCCTCACAGTGTTGTGATACTGTTGCTGAAGATGACTAATTAGTTCTACCTATGACTTTGGACGTTTGAGTGATCGTTGGAGGTTTTCTTCAAAAATACCTATATTTGAACTTAAAATTTGAAGCCTGGCTTTGTCTTTGAACTTTGCCTATTTATTGAGAGCACAATTTCTTTGAAAATACCTGGATTAACAGCCTAGCCTTGGAATTTCCTGAGGTTCAATCTTGCTTATGTATTTTCAGCCTTTGAGGGTCGAAAATTTGTAAAACCTCGACGCCATAAAGAAAGTTTAAATGACTTCAATCAATTGCAAGCAAGATCTTTGTCAAGGCACATTGGAAAAGCATTTTATTGAAAATATATTTCTATTCTTTCTCTTTTTAAAGCCTGTTGTTTAATCTTTTTGGATGTTATTTCCTTCATTTCTTTTGCAATTAGGAATAGCTCATTCTTTGTGCTTCACATTAACATCTAGTTTTGCATTATCTAATATACTTCTGTTCGGTAAGAGTACCTCTTAAAAAAATGGCATTATCATAATCTTTTTCATTTCCTTAGCTCTCAAATTTATAGATCCTGTCATTTTTCCTTTACTTCGAGATGATTTTTGTAAAATTTTTCAATAACTAATTCAGTGTTGTTTGAGGAATTTCACTCCGTGATCTATTTTACCATTGTTTGTGATGTTTATTCTTATCACACCTGCGCTTCTCAAAAAAAAAAGAAAATGCTTATTATACCTGCAGGTTTTGCTTCTCTTTCTCGGCGTGATATCTTTTAAGTGACTGTCCCTCTCCCTCCCCCCTTTTTTCATGCACACATACAGATCTTTTTCTCGTTCCTTTTTTATGTTACTTTTCTAATGCAATTAACAACACAAACATAACTTTTGAGGTTCTTGCTCAATTACAAATTCTACAAACTTGCAAGTATAAACACTTCCATGCTCATAGCTCTGACGTTTGGTGGGGAATATCCTAATTCCTAGGAGACAGCTATGCCCTTATTGTTTGGTTTTGACACCTATTTGTGCAGTATTGCTAAACAATTCATACATCTTAATTTTTTTGATAATGTTATTGATTATTGTTTCCGACGTTTAATTGAAGTCATGCATATCTGTTTGTTACAATTTTCAGTCAACTATTCGCTTGATCTTATTTGAGCATGTGCAGGAAATACAACTCAATGCTGCTAAAGTTCTTTCAAAGTTCTGCTTCACTGCGGAGAACTCAGAGCCTTACTTGTTTGGAAATATGTGCCTTTTCTCAGATAATGTGCAGGTGTGATTGTGTTCGAGCTTCTTCATATGCCTTCTCTTCTATAAATAGTAGTTTCCCTGGCTAATCACTTTTTGATCTATGCCATTCTTATTAAAAAAAATTCAGATCAAATTTTTAAGGTATACCATATACGAAGTACTTTCTGAGGAAACTCCAAAAAATGAAGATCTGTCCATTGCTATTCTCAAACTCCTTGCTGCTGCTGCCCATTCTCAGGTTCGTTTTATTGTTGCTATCACATGTTTTGTGAGGCTGAATTCTGTAAAATAATTACCTTTTTATAAAAATATTCTTTGCTCACTTTCTTGTGGTTTATTCAATTGCACTAAATCGAGTACAGTGGAAGAGTTTGATCCATTTAGCCGACCCCAACTAATTTGAGATTGAGGCTTTGTTGTGGCATATCAACAATAATTATAATAGAAACAAATTTTTTTTTGTGATATTATTCTTTAAATATGAACATTCATTCATTATTATTTTTAAAATATTAGGTTTTCAATGCATCTACTGTAGATTCCTTATAAGGACGAAATATTGGGTTTTATGCAATCTTGAAGCATCCTATGTATTTATGAAGCACTCAATGCTTTTGTACTTGTAAGGCTTTTTTTTTTTTAACTTATACTTGTAAACGCTTTTTAATAAAAAAAAAAAAAAAAAAAAAAAAATTTAAAGAGTTTTTTGTTTAATCTAAAAAAGGTAACCACTGATTATTGATAAAAGAATTGGTTGACAATGTTTGGAAAAATATTGAAAAAGCAGGGGACCTTTTTGTCATTTTATTTAATTCCTTTTTTTAATGAATAAATTATTGGTTCTATTTGAAAGCATGGTACCATTTTCTGTTTCTCAACATCAGTGCCTTCCATCTTCTTAATTTATATTACATAGTTTTTCCAAAGCTCATTTTAACATTTATTGGTCTTTATTGCAGCCCGCTTTTCTTGTTTCTCTAATAGCCGCTGAAGATAATGTGGAGCCTATTTTGACTTCTGATAGTGATAGGAAACAATTGGAGGCTTCTTTTGAATCAGTGAAGTCTACCAAAGTAAGCATCATAGATGGAATTCTAAAGCATGTTGAAAGATTTGAAATACTTGTTGACAGGTGTGACTCCTGAAATGGTTCTTGTTTGGTTGTTTCCTTGAAACTGTTCTTGTTGTTTTATGTATTGGATGCTTTACTGGAGAGTAATCTATTTTTTGTTGAATTTTTCTGATTTTCAGCAACCCTTATTTACTGCTGAATTTGCTCAACTTCTTAAAAGTACTGTGGCAAGGGGCTGCACACTATATGCGAGTCTTGGTGTTGCTCAAAGCCTCTAACATGTTCTGGACCCGTTTATCATCAACTGTTTCTGTATATAGAGCAAAACAGGCTCCTTCACTTGATAACCTGTCTGGTGATGAGATTTTGCATCTTGGATACAAGTTCCAGTGTCATTCAGTGGTACTGGATATCTTGGTGCATGATATGTACTTGGAGAAAAAACTAGTATATACGGAATCGCCTGCAGGACAGATTGCTGGGTCATCCAAGGAGAGGAAACACAATGTGGTATATCCTGAAAAATTTAAAACTTCAAATCAAAATAGCCCAAACTATATTCTTTTGGCCTGGTTTAAGAACTCAACAATGGCCAACATGATCATATCCTATGCAACTTGTGAATATGATGATGGAGTAGTTCGTCGTGCAAAGGTTTGTTTTTCCAATTTTTTTAGCAATTAATATAATTGTACTAATGCTGTAGCCACTGTGATTTTGTTTCTGTTGCCTCTGCTTAATAGGATTCAGCTTACTCTGTGTCATAGTAGTAGTCTAGCAGACATCCTTCAACAGTGCCTTGTCAAAATTTAGAACTCTTAAATGTGCATTTAGCATAGAGACTCGTGAATTTTCTCTTGAAGGGATTATTTGGAAAAATTTTCCATAACCTACATAATTTCTTTATTTGCATCTGGACTTCTGAATATGATCAAGTTGGTGAAGTCCTGCTGATACTTCTCTTGATTTTCCCCATTTCTTCGTGTGTAAGGAGTACAATGTCTTTTAAACATAGCCTATTAGCATATTTTAGATGCATTGTGTTATATTGCCTCATTGGATTACAAACCAAAAGCATTCAGTTTCTTTTCTGGAATTGGAAAAGTGAAAAAAAAAAAAAAAAATCAGAATGACTGAATGAATAATGTATCACATTCCGTGGCTGTTTTCTTACAACCC
This sequence comes from Stephania japonica, assembly GCA_039657345.1. Classification (NCBI taxonomy): domain Eukaryota; kingdom Viridiplantae; phylum Streptophyta; class Magnoliopsida; order Ranunculales; family Menispermaceae; genus Stephania; species Stephania japonica. Next base: position 4,801,566 of record CM077559.1, on the reverse strand, counting down.
TAATTAATTTGTCATCAATCCTTCATCTAAGGTATGGATATTAGGTTTGGCCTGATTTTTGCTTAATGAGTATATACTTTTATTGCATTTTCACTATGATCTCTTGATATTTAGAGGTACCTCCTAGTGGTTCTTCCGTCGCATGTGAAACTCTTCTGCAGGATGTTGGGCCTTTTTTTCTTTGTCGGTTTTCTCAGCATTGTAAAAAGTTTTCTGTATTTATGCTTTTTCTTCTACTGTAAAAATTGCTGGCTTTGCCTAATGCTTTCTATTTTATGAGCATTTCTTTGATGAAATTGAGTTTTGCAATGTAGAAATATTTAATAATTCAAAATTCAAGTAGGAAAGTGCTAGGTTCAAGTTCTTATGCATTCTTCTTTTTCTTTGAACTGAAATTTTGACATTCACTTGTCCATTTAAAAGAGAAATGTAATGGTGATTGTTGCGCAATTTCTATATTTTATTTGGGTGTCATTCATTATTACTTGTGATGGAAGATTCTATTTTGCAATCCATGATAGAATTTTAAGTGGTCTGTATTCTTGGCAGATTAGGTTTTTAAACTGATTCTAAGAATCGAGCTGACTTGTTTGAAATGTGCTGTTAACGAGGGTTTTTGCAACATTGTGCATGATTCACTTTTCTGAGGAATTTTCAGGTTGCTGCAATTGTTTTTATTGTGCTTGTGATGAAGAAATTGGCAACTGGGGATGCCGGAAGTTTGTCTTTGCCATTCACTAAAAAAATCTCAAGCATGTATAAAATGGTTGGTATTGCAGCTGTTGGTTATCATTCATGCAATGTTGTGCAATCTTTCATTTCTGATTCAACTAGTTGACTTGATGAATGCTTCGAAAGCTCTATCTGTTTTTTTTTTTTTTTTTTTTTTTTTTTTTTTAATTGTAGTTCTTTTCACAGTTAAGGGACCAACCTGCATTTTCTGAGCTTCTGTCTCAGTATTCACTGCGTGGTTACAGGTAGGTGGCCAACATCCTTAATTTTGTATGCAATTTGTGTGGACATATTTTTGCAACTTGTCTAGATAGTATGTATGAAAATGTTGTTCAATAGTGAATATCTACAACTTTATGTTTATTATGAAAGTATCCCTAAATTACCTTATTTATCGCATCATTAATTACTTACTAATTGTAGTTCATGAGCTGCAATGATGGAAGAAAGCTGTTTCCTCTTTGTTGAGCCTTTTGATTTTATCTTTCTTCCTTTTAGTTGCTATTATTATTTGTTCCCAACATAAACATATTTCATGCTGTACAAAGCGATTGTTGCTGCTGTTTTGCTTCTTGTTCACTACATTCAAGTTTAGGTAACAAGTACCTGTGATTCTTGGCATTACTTAAAAGTCTCGCTTTCCACTTTTCATCTATCACATGCTACATGTATGTTCAGTTGGGGAAGTACAAGATTTCTATGCTTGCTGGTTCTCTTTTCATATAGCATGGCGCACATGGGCTGTCTCATGCCGTCGTGCGTTCTTGTGGGATCCTGATTCTGGTGAATAAATCTTATTATCCATGACTTCGGTTTTGGACTGGGAAGTGAGAGAACCATGACATAGAATCCAATGTTTATTTCCTATTGAAATTTAAAAATTAACATCGTTTTACCATTTTATTGCAAATTATATGATTTGCGTTGTTAATTTAAAATCCAGATTATGTCTGGCTGTCAGACACTAGTAACTAACCGCTGTATTAGATGGAGAAATGATTGCTGGGAGCTCGCCTACCATGTGGGGCCTCAGTGAGCTCAATTTTGAATTAGTTGGCATCCAATACGGCTACTGGATCCAGGGGATAACTACAGTTGTGATTTTGCTCAGAGTATCTTGTCCATTTCAAATGGGAAATATTGGCCAACTAGAATCTAAGGGCATCTCCAACCCATGCACACTAAAACAGTGTAAATTTAACACTACGATAGGATAAGACTAAAACATGTGAAAATCCAATACCATCTTGAAACCATCACATTAAATAATACACCGAAAGAGTATATTCTAAGTATCTCCTATTTTTTAGTGGTGTTAATGTTTTAAACTGTCCAAAAGTGGGCTCCACATTAGTTCTTTTTTTTAAAGACAGAATTTCATGCCATTTTGGCATTAATGTTGCATTGCCACGCTGAATATGGCGTGGGGGGTGGCGTTGGGTTGGAAACCCAACGCCATCAGCCAATCCAGCGCTGGATTGGAGATGCTCTGATTTTAGCCTGAATTTCCTCAGTAAAGAGATGACAAGTCACAATTTTTGTGCGAAGTACAGCAGTAGTGGTCAATTTTACCTTCCCTGTACACTCTGTTAACGATGATAAAGTGAGACAATTCTCTTAGGAGACCATTTGACATTACAGAATATGATAATGTTGCGAAATTACAATTGCGAAGTTTAGGTTCTAAAATGAGTACATCCCACATTGACATGGACTGGGGATGTAGTTTACACTGAAAGATGGATTGGAAATTCCAATTTTCCCAATTGCTTCATGCTAAATGCCTTGTAACGAAAATGGATGCTATAATATACGCACAGAATACTATACAGGCATGCAGAATGATAAAAATGAGTGACTTTTTTTTCTCTATCCTATCCTTTCTTTTAATAAGACGTTAGTGTTCTTTTATTTGATTTTCAATGCACCCCTCTAATTGCAGTTTGGGAAAGGAGTTAAATGATTTGATACTCAGCGATCTCTTCTATCATTTACAAGGAGAATTAGAAGGTCGAAGGATTAATCCTGGTCCCTTTAAAGAGCTCTTTGAGTGTCTGCTTGAGTCCAAATTTATGCAGATGGAGCACAAGTATCATAAGGATTTTCCTGCTCATGCCACGAATGTATTCATATTTGATGTTTTGAGTTTGCGTAAACATATGGGATTGATGTTTTGGGATCATTCGGAATGGAAGGCATCTAAAAGTATTGCAGAAAGGATGTTAGTATATATGGAGGAAGCAAACTCAATGGTATTTCTGGAAAATTCAAAGCTTTCTGCATTGAAGGCTTTAACTTCTGCCTTGAACATTTATGGTGACAATGTAAGTTCTTACTCTAATTTTACATGCTTATCAGTTCTGAATCCTTGATTTATTTGAAGGTTTTAGCTATTTAGTTTTTTTCCTCATTTACCTTACGATGGAGAATGGGTGGTTTTTTGTTGGAAAAATATATATCCTGATGTCCTGATTATATATCGTCTTCTTTTTGTTGTTTATCTTTGTATATCAGTAATTTTTTTTATAAGAATGTATATCAATAATTGAAGTCTTGATGCCGTTGCAGATTTCTGAAGAAAAAACTAAAGAGATAGCTGAAAGCATTTCTGAGCCAATTCTTTCGTCATGGATAGATCAATCTTGCAAATGTGTCCAGGCGGCAGTTGAGTCATTAGTTCAAGCTGTGGATCTTTCGGAAGATATTGTTAAATTTTTTGGTTCTCAAGCAGAATTACTTCTTTACCTAGTCGGGTATTCATATAGAAATGTTTCAAAGAAATCAAGTGGTCGACTTTCTTTATCTGCTGGTGCTTTAGTCTTGAAAACATCAGTTTCAGGTGTCAAAGTGCTGAATAGTGTCAGATATTCCATAGTCGGTCTCAAGATAACAATGAAGGTTTTCTTGACGTTGCTTCTCACCGTTGTAGAATTCTGTCTCTCCAGTTCAGATATTGAGGAAAAGGCAGATAAGGAATCAGTGGAAGCCGTTGCCGAGATTCCTCGTTTGAGTCTTGGGTTATTACCCATCCTGTGCAACTGTATTGAAACTGCTGAATATTGCACACTTTCCTTGTCTATAATGGACTTAATACTGAAACATTTCTCTGTCTCGAACACCTGGTTACCCATAATACAGAGGCATTTGCAGCTGCAGCTTCTCACTCAAAAGCTTAAAGAGGAAAATAATTTCACTTCCGTCCCCATTATCTTGAAGTTTCTTTTGACCCTTGCACGAGTTAGGGGTGGAGCTGAAATGCTTGAGACAGCTAAGTTTTTCCAGTACCTGAAAGCATTGTTTGATCTTGTATTTGATGATAAAATGCGTCGATTTGATATTGAAGAAGAGTCTTGTATATCCTCATTTACCAAAGATGGAAAACCTCAATCCATATGGGGACTTGGCTTAGCTGTAGTTACAGCAGTTATATCCTCTTTGGGGGAGAGCACTTTGGCTTTTGATATTGTGGACAATGTGATTCTCTACTTCTTTTCCGAGAAGGCTCATTTAATGTTTTATTATCTTAGCGCTCCAGACTTTCCATCTGACGGTCTTGGTAAAAAAAGAGCTCGTGTTGAGAAGACCCATACAAATCTTACTGCCTTGAGAGAAATTGAACACACTTTCATGCTAATATGTGTACTTGCTAAACATCAAAATTCTTGGGCCAAGGCCATGAAAGAAATGGATTCGCAACTAAGGGAGAGAAGCATCCATCTTTTAGCCTTTATTAGCAAGGGATATCAACGCACTGGGGATTCACCTAGTAGAGTTGCTCCTCTCTTGTTTGTTCCCCTGCTGAAAGAAGAGGTTGAGTTTAGCAAAAGACCTTCATTCATCAACAGCAAGCATGGATGGTTTGCTCTTTCATCTCGTATTTCCCGATCTAATGCTTCCACCATCTCCAGCACAGCATTGGTTATCAAGGATCACAGAAGTGAACATATTGATTTGGTTCCCAAGACATATTATTCAGATTTTGCAGCAATTCATATATATAGGATTGCTTTTCTTATTTTGAAATTTCTGTGTTTGCAAGCGAAAGAAGCATCAAAAAGGGCTGAAGAAGTTGGCTTTATTGATTTAGCACATTTTCCAGATCTTCCCATACCTGAAATTCTGCATGGTTTGCAGGTAGGCAATAGAACAAGTATTGTATCCTCAGATTGTGCCAAATAATTGAATGTCTAGATCTGACACATGACATGACGATTAAATCTACCTGTGGCGGAATTTAAGGTTTATTATAGTTTATTTAGTTTTAACCAGTAGTACCAAACCAATGGTAGTTTGCGGTTCGCAAATTGCTTCTCATAATCTTGTCTCTCTTTCAATATAGATGTGTAAGAAAAATTGCCATTGACTTTTTATTATTGGGATGCAGGATCAGGCTATTGCCATTGTTACTGAGCTGTGTGAAACAAACAAATCGGAGCAGATGCTACCAGAGGCGCAAAGTGTGTGTTTTCTGCTGCTGCAGATTACGGAAAAGGCATTATTCTTGGAACTTTCAGTTTCACAGATTTGTGGAATTAGACCTGCATTGGGTCGTGTCGAGGATTTCTCAAAGGGGATCAAAACACTCTTACAAGGTACCTCTCCTTTTAGAATGCTACTTCATGCCATATAAAATGATGGAGATTTGAATGCATCCAGACTATTTCAGTTCTTTTTATTTTACATACTTTTGTCATATGCATAGTTGCCTTGAATTTGCTTTTGATCCTTTTCAGTTGCTGGTGTTAATTAGTTTATTCCAGCTTAAACCTGATTCTTTTTTTTTCCTTGTAGTGGCGGAGAAGCATGCGTTCTTGAAGGTTTCATTGAAGTCGCTGAAACAGATAATATCATTCGTGTATCCTGGTTTGTTGCAAACTGATGATTATTTGAGATAATAGGGTATGAAGTTAAAAAATGATCATAACTAGAACTTAGAGTTTTAAAAATGTTATTAATTTGAAAGATTTTTTGGCAACTGTAAATTTGTAAAAAGTTTGTTGTAAAATTTTGTTTCTTCCAAGTTTTATTTTGTTTTATTTTTTTTTTCAAGCATTTTCCAAGTTTTATTTTGTTAAATCGCCTGTAAGCCGGATCTCTTCCTTCCTGCTTATATTGGATTCTAACTTTTCTAGCTGAGTAAATTTTCTATTAGGGGATCTGGCAATAAGAATGGATATGATTTTAGGAAAATAATAGAATGACAATGAGTAAGTCACACTACAACATTCATTGGCTCACAAGAGCCCTCATGTGGCTTCGACTCGCGTGTTAGCACCGAAATTTGTGTGGCCCATTTTTCGAGGTAGGCATGGATGGTTCTTGTGGGACAATGTGTGTTGTGGCGTGACTTGCCATTGTCATTGTAGCACTTCCCATGATTTTATCAAGATTGGAAATTAATAAAAAAAAAAAAAAAAATTCTTACTCTAGCATCTTCAGTTTGCAATCTTATTGGATGAATTTTCGCCCATGCTCGAAATTACTTTTTTTATTTTCTTTGAAGCCTAAACATTTGAACGAGTGGAATATAATTACAAGTTTAGAGATACGAAAAGTACTGAACTAATATTTTGACAATGAAGCCTGGTGATTGTTGATATCTGGTGACTTTGCCAATGGTTATACAGGCAGAAACTTATTGAAAGTCACCACGTAGTAGAAACTTGTACATACGTTGCCATTTCAGTCTATGACCCAGCCCTGCAACCAAGACCAATAAAATCAGCGAAAATATTGTGCGTCATAGAGTAGTAAATTATAGTGCTATGGGTTCTACCTGGATCTTGCCATCAGCTGAACCGGCAAAGAGCATCTCTCCATCAGAATCTAATGTCAAGGATGTGATTTTGGTGTTGCCTCCACCATTCATTCTGATGGAGGCTACCTTTGTAAACCGTTCTTTTAGATACACGTCGATGATTCCGCATTTTGTTCCGTTAAACACAAAGTCATTGCTCACTGCAATGCAGTGCACATCGAATGCAGTCGGAAGGGATCCAATTACTGCCTTAGTTGAGAGAGAGAATACCTTCAATGGAAATCTTTTTGATTTAGGAATTGAGTTCCCAACATGTATTCAAGTCTAAGAACTACTTACGATGAAAAGTAATCACTGCAAATCTTAATGGATATATCTGTACCTTTCCTGCTATCCCATCTACTGAAGTTCCACCAGCGAAGAGAGTATCGTCACGAATAGTGAGTGCATACACATTCTGTTTGCCTAACAACTTTCTAGTCCCAGAGAAGAATGTATTTGACGTGAATTTAACTAAGTCCACCTCCTGCCATTCATTCATGCAGGATTAAAAAAAAAAATAAAAAAAAAACTACTTGTGTCATCAAATTTGTGCTTTAGCTAGAAATGATTTACCTGAATACTGTAACCACTGCAACCACAGTATAGTTTGTCATGGGCCTTGGCAAGAGACTTCACATTTTTGTTGAAGTTTATGTGCTTTGGGACTCCATTCCAGTTATAGATCTGCACCCCAAGCTTTTAAAACTGATTAGCCATAGAGGGTACGTTGATAGTAAATAAGGGTACGGACAAGTGAACTGATTTACCTTCACTCCAGCTCCTTGGGAAGCAAAGCATGCAAAGCTGCTGCAAGCTACTAACTCCTGAACAGGCTCTTTTACGTCGTGAACTTGTAAGCAGTGAATTCCATCACTCTTAATTGACCATACCTGCGAGTATTGCAAAAAAGGAAAAAAGTAATGTTAAATGCTCTATTGCATCAGTATGAACATTGTCAATGATAGTTATAGATTACTTTACACCTCTAACGCAATCTATCAGTTCTATATGGTATCAAAGATGATTTATTGGAATTCAAGGAAAGTAAAACAAGAGTTCTATATGGTATCAAAGATGATTTATCGGAATTCAAGGAAAGTAAAACAAGACTTACTCGAATTGTTTTGTCTAGCGATCCACTGTATAACTTGTCACCTGAATTTGGAATGAGTAGGGATGTCACTGCCTTAGTGTGATCGCGAACTTCTTGCGCCAATTTTAACCCCCTCTTCCCAGAATCCCATAACTATAGTTTGAAAAATTAGATTTAAAACACAAGAAGAAGAAGAAGCTTATTTCTATCCATAACTTTGGCTCAGACAAACACAGAAATTTTCTTCAAAATCAAAAACGATGTGATCATATATTTTATATCCAATTTGTTCTGTATATAATGTTTGATTAATAAGATTAAATTTTCAAGGATATAAATGTTGGCAACCAATATAATGATTTGATTAATGATCTATATTTCATGGAATTGCTGATATATAGTAATATAGCATGGATTTTTTGCAATTTTCGCTGTACCTTTATACTTCCGTCAGATTGGCTGCTAAAGACCCGATTGTTAAAATGCACTAAGGAGAGAACTTCCGCATTGTTTCCAGCATCTACTTCAGCTGCCTCAGCACATGACCACAGTTCTATCTAGAATAAAGAAGACAATAGAAGTCAATATAGAAGTTGGTGATTCATTCATAGAAGTCTATAAATGCTCAGTTTTCCGCTTACTGCATCAACAGACGGTAAGTTAATGAGTGCTGTCACAATGTCGGAAACCGCCACTGAATTTCTTTTGAGCTTCCTCAAGGATTTACAGATGCTCTTGGCATACGTTCCAAGTTCTTTAAGTGCATCTGAAAAACCTTAAGAGATGAGTAAGTACTTGTTTGTATAGATAACTTTAAATTGTTCAATACGTAAAACAAGTTTTTGAAAATCAAACATCACTACCTTGATCATTGATGAAGCTCTTCAAAGAAAGGGTTGAAAGAACCCTTTCCTCTAGGTTTCTTGATGATTGAAGAACATTTATGAACTGACTGAGTAAGCAATTCCTTGCAGTATCTCGCGCGCCAGTATTTGGGAGATAAGTGAGCATGTGAGTGAGCCATGTCGCGATAACAAGGCATGACTTCACCATCTCCAAAGAATTGCTTGTTAAACATTCTTCTAAGGCTCTGAAAACTGATCCATTTTCATGGTTGCAAATTACAAATGCCATACGTTTCTCCCATGCGTTTGCCGCCTTATCTTCATCTTCCTGTTTTGCAATGCCAAGGGGGTTGTTAAGGAACAAGAGAAAGCAAAAACAACCTGGCAAATGGTCACAAGTTTTTTCACAATACCATTGATTCTCTGAATTCATCCTCCTTGACTTTCAGCTTATCCGCCTTCATTATAGAATCATAACGTTGATCAAGCCCTGCAGTGTGTAGTAGCCAAACTTCAGTAAGTGAATCTCCTCTAGCAGTAAAACGCCCTGAAAGAGATCCAAATACATCCAAAGCTTTGCGTTGGCATATAGGGAAGTCTTTTCTACGAAGTGCTTCAATTAATGCCTCTAAAGCTTCTTCTCTGTAAATGCTCATTTTGCGAGGTTCAACCTGGAACCAATAATTATAGGGATCAAGAAATAACAAATGCAATGGATTTGAAGGCAATGGAAATACTGATTTTTCTTTTCTATGAAATGAATCACACACCAAAAGATCCAGTTGAAGGAGAAGACAGGCAACAGTAGGTTGTTGTTCAATAGGAGCCATCTGAAGGTACACCAGGAAGGTATGCATTGTACTAAATGCTCCTCCATCTTTTATTATCTGCAAAATTTGATTGCACAATGACCTCCTGGACACCGTAAGGAGCAAACTATCAGTATACGTAAGAGCTTCAACTCCTACAGAAATCAACTCAATCAGAATCTGCCTATCAAAGAGCTTGGAGTCCAAAGTACACAATCTATTTCAAGTTTCGCTTTATGAAAATAGCTCTAATTGTATGTAGATTTATTTTCCTCTTTTTCTTTTTTGATGTAATCCATAAGATTTCTGTCAGTCTTTTTTTCTTCTCAATCATCAATTGACTTTTCTTTCGCCAATAAAGAGAATATGTTGATCTACAAAAATACACGAGCTATTTTGAATAGCATCGCCCGTGGATGAGGTTGTGATTCACAAGCATGGACTGCTTATAATTTGTCATGTGTGCTACATGCATGTGGAGAGTGTGTTATAATTTTTCCTAATGTTATTGCGGAAATGGAGAAGAATCAAATGCTAAAATTGAGGAATAAACTTGGGACCTCATATGAACCAAAGCTCTGATACTATGTTCAATCACCACTCGACCTAAATTCTAAAACAACAAAGTTGCATCGCAGCTTAAGAAAAAGTGATGAACAAGCTATGTCAACATTTCCTACCATTGAAGTGAAGATGCATTCATAATTTCATTTAATAGGAAAAAAAGACAGTATACCTGTTTAAGCGAACAAGTTCTGCTAGAAAATCAATGCTTATGGCTCTCGCTCTATCATTTCCGGCATGAAACAATTCAAGAACATGAGATAATTCAGCTTTGTCTGCTATCAAATGCCGGCAGCTCCTATCTGCACGTATGCAACTTACAAGTATGGCTACAACAGATTGCCTTCCTTCAAACCTTTCCAAGCACTTGATTAGTGAAGGGAGACCATTTGCAGATATAATGCACAAAGCATTAATGCACTGACTATTTTCATCTCCTCCCACCACGATCTGCTCAAGTAGTGCTATTGCAGCATCCTTTGGGTCCATTGACAACTGAAAATTGTCCAATTTTTCACTTCTGTTTAAGACAAGAACAAGTGAGGATACAAGGTCATGAACACAAAGCTGGGCATGAGTAGGCCTGAGCTGATATATAAGAACAGCAGCTTCAGCTAGACCATTTTTAAGTAAAGCAGCCAGGCAATCAAAATCAGAGTCCACGCTGGTGAGAATTTCAGCAACACTCTCATCTGCAAATATGAGCTCAGATAAAACATAAATCGACGTTGTAAGGGCCTCCCTATTAACAGAAGCCAAAAGTACTTCAGCAAACCCATTTATTATTGCTGGTTTTGATAGGTAGGAATGAATTCCTGTATCGCCTTTCGAGTCCTTCCATATACTTGCAATTGTAAGGACAGCTGCTTCACATTCTTGCAGGTCCTCTGAAGTGCAAAGGCATGTAGTATAAGGTTTAAGACCATTGATAATAGCTTCTGCAGCAGCTTGTGATATCACACTAGTTGGAGATCTAGAAACAGCAGCCCGCGTAAATCTGTTGCTCCTTTTGTTAACTGAGTGATCTGTCATCTCAGGCATTGGGAGAATTGAAGCCTTAGGCACGGTGGGACGAAACGGAAGTCCTTTGGAAGGACTGCTGCTGATGGAGGTTATTGGAGTTTCAGAATGAGAAAATTCTTGAGCAAGATCAGGATACTGTTCTTTCCAGGAAGTGATTAGTCTCTTTAAAACATAGTTTGTTTTGGGAAGAGTAGTTGATGAGAGAGGCTGGCGGGTTATTGGGCATGTTGTATTCCCCCTTTTAAGCCATTCTTGAATCGCTTTTCTTTCGTATGTCTGACCAGTCTCAAGGGTGACTGGATCACTAAAAAGCTGGCTTGTTATAGGACAGACAAAATCTTTTGGTGGTCTAGTTTTAGGCGTTAACTTCCCCGACGATGGTAGAGAAACGTTGCTTAGGCTTTGTGATTCTTCACTTTCATTGAGACAACTGCAATTTTAAAGAAGCATGTACTTGACTTGTTCATCATAACACCGAGGAATTACTAAGTTGGCATTAAATTGTAAAAGATGCAATTCTGAAGCATGCCATACCTATTTCCCAATGCCTGGATATCTATATTTTCAAAGCTCATACTCCATGCAGGACTTGTCTTCCTATATTTTTTCTGCAGTTCCTGAATCCAACAAATCAGTAGACTCTCAAGATTTCAAAATTATAAATTAGAATAGAAAGTTTTAATTAACCAAAATTATAAATTATAAATTATAAATTATAAATCAGTAGACACTCAAGATTTCAAGATTTCAAAATTATAAATTATAAATTAGAAAAGTGTAGGAAATTCTCGGCAGCTTGACTTACAATCATTTCACCATCAAAATCTGAAAGGCTCATGCTATACTCATTATATTCATTTGGTGATTCAGGCAAGGATGCAGACATAGAAGTTGCTAGACGGCCAGACAAAAGGCGCAAAATTGGTTCAGTTTCTCTCTTAGAATTTGCTTGTGGATTAGGGAACAGAATCTTAGGGGAAGCACTTTTAGGAGATTTAATAGGAGAATCTACTTGCTCCCTTTTTCTTAAAGATTGTACTTTCGACGTGCTTACGACATCCTCACTTGCAGAGTTAAATGTTGCTTGTGTGCAGGCTTTGAACTCAGAACCCGCATAAGAATCTCCGACATCCTCATCTCCTTCAAGTGAAGCATCCTGAATATGAAGTTGGAGATCAGACCTTCTAGTTTTTTTCATAGCTAAAGAGCATGGGAAATAAGAAGCATTAAAAGGTAAGCAAATCAGAAAACACAAAATTGAATTTTGATATTGACGCCAAGGAATTATTACTTGACTACAGTTTGCAGAATAATGCTGTTTCTCGTTGTTTCCTGCAGTTGCATCCGATCTGCTTTTCAAAAGAACCAATTACAAGAAGCATTTACAGTTACGAAGTATAAATAGGAAAGAAACATTAACCAAGAGTGAAAAGGGAGGAGAAATGTAAAGAAAAACCTGGAACCATTTTGTTTGTGCTCTTTGTCGTCGACAAATGGAGAAAAGCCTGCACTCCTTGGTAGGATAGGCCCAAATTTTACATAATCTGGAATGGAACGGCTCACCTCATGCAAAGGAGTCATAGGTGGTTCTGCAATGGGGAGCATAGGAATTACTTTCTTGGTCGCTGTTGAATCAGAATTCATACAACCCTTAAAGTGTTTAGCATAAAGCCTAGTGTTCTCATCCAATGACTGCCCGTAAAGCTGCTCCAAATTTCGCAACTTCTCTGCTTGATCGGGCCTCGAAGTGAAAATCAAGGACTCATTGAAAAACTGATCAAAATCGGCCGTGAAGGACAAATCAGCGGAGTCGGGAATCACCTCCATAACAAGTTTATGCCGTGCTTCTGAGTACCATCCAACGATAGAGCTCATGTGTGGAAGAAATAGAGCTTTCCATAGCTTGGGAGCAAAATCAATCCGTGAGAAGAACGGATCAATCACGAACATTTCAAGTATATGAAGAACTGATTTATGAGCATCATTTCTCAGTTTCCAGAGGAAAGCAAGGTTCAAATGAGACCAAGCAGATAGATAAAAATTTGGCACCCCTGCGGTTTTCTGAGTAGAATTCAACATTGCACAAACTTGCAGCATCTTTTCTGCATAGTCTAACCGTGCAAGCTTTGCCTCAGCGTTAGATGTATTAATCGCTTCTTCTAGAGCATCAATCCCCCAATCCAAATTTGCCAAGACTGCTTGGTCCGAGTATCGGACTTCTCCTTCCCTGTCGGAACTTCCATCTTCAGCTGCTAGTCTCTCTGCACATTGTTCCTTGTGTAGGACTCGCTGTTCTTTATTTATCAAACAATCTTGAATAAAACTTCCGACAGTTACTGTCAGGAACCTAACAATGTCCTTTTGGTCGACGAGGAACTTGTAGTTTCCTGACATACTTGGTACAAAATCACTCTAACTTACACCAAGCCTTCCCCAATCATACTAGATAAGCACTTGAAACTCATCTTGAATATTATAAGATTTTCCGAGTTGTTAATATCTCGGTACCCTTACTAATTTGGGATTGAGGCTTTGTTGTTGTAGTTCTACAGTTAATATCTCGGAAGGCTTGCAGGCATTTTTGATAATGAAAGTGATGTTCCTGGTAAGCAACAAATGAAAAACCAGAATTATTAGTTGAAACACTTGAATTCACTTCCTCCCAAAGTTGTGACAAGTAAAACACATCTCAAATCGTTCCAATCAGATTTTTTCTTGAGTCAAGACGTCGATGAAGGAACAAATAACACACATGTCATGTGACTAGTCTTTTAATGATTCAACATCTAGTGAAGGATGAATGTGAAAATTAGGCTTCATTTGTTTCCTAATCCTAGGTTTTTGTTCTTGTCAAAGACAGATTTTGTAACACTCAAATTACTCCTACGGCCAGCCTATGGCTTATAAAACCCTAACCAAAATACTTCGAAAACAGTCGACAATTATCAAATTAAAACCTAATTAAAATCAGAGAACCCCAAATAATACACACCAGCAATTAAGAGTTAATAAAGCTTTATTGACTGAATCTCACTGTGAGATCAACAAAAATCAAAGCAATTGAAACAAAAGACGACGAAACGAACCGAAAACGCAATCTCTGGAAGAGTTGGAACACTGAATTAGGCTAACAAGTAGGATAAATAAAGCAAGTACGGAAAACTTGCCGATCGATTCATTCAGAGCTGAGACTGAGACCTTAATTAATGGATTGCTTCTTGTACAGAAAAAAATAATAATGAACGAGAGAGATATGAATATGCGATCTTCTTCAACTTAATTCCCATAAATCCAAGTTCCGAATCGATCTTCAACGAGCCGGCTATCGGACTCAACTGCCACTGCCGGCCTTGCTGTTGTAGAGAGCCTACTATGAATTCGCCTACAAATTTTTCAAAGGTGTTTTTTAAATTTGTTGTTGTGGGGGGTAATGACCGAAATGCCATCAGTCTTCAACTGATTTTGGCGGGCGGGATATTGTGTACAAAGCTAATTACGGGTACGGGCAGGGGGAGGGGGAGGGGGTGGGGTTTGATACACTTCGAGATACGCGTTTGAAGTGCCGAAAGGATCTCTCAATTATTTTTCGTGTGTAAATGGAAAGGATCTCATAACTTAGATCATTTCTACCTTCTTTTTTATACTGTCAAGATTCGAGTAGCACCCACCCAGACCCAACAACAAAAAAAGGCAGTGGCTAAATGGACCTTAATTTTTAATTTTTACTTCGTTTATCTACTTTTTACTTAATTTACCTCATTTTTATTTTTAAAATTATAAAAATACCCTTGTTCATCGCATTACCCATACCCCACTTTTGAAGAAGTGTCGTCCGAGAGTTTTAGACGAACCAAGACGACACTTCTGAAGAGGTGTCGGACATATAGGACGGACACCTCTAAAGAGATTTCGGACATACAGGGTTAATATCTTTTTAGAGGTCTCGGTCGACTCCAACCAATAATGTAATGATAATTAGGTCTCAGTAGGTGACGGAGGGATCCAACCGAAACCTCTTCCAAGGTATTGGCTCTGTGTCTCTGACACCTCTTCAAAGGTTTCGACCATGTAAGTTCGAAACCCACAGACGATCAGAATGAACAAAATGACTTCAAAACTCTCGAAAAATACAAAGAAATAGTCAAAAAATAGTGGGTTTTGCTCATAATCGCTTAATATTTTTGATTCCATATTCAAGCTTTAAATCGAAAGCCTAAACCCAAAAGCAAATTCACAAACAAAATGGCTTAAAAGAAAAATAAATAATAAATAAAAACTCAAAATCGGCACTAAAAAGGATGATGAATGCACCCACGGTGTCGAATCCATACGGTTTTCCTCAAATTTCGTCGGATTTGAGTTGTTGATGAGTGCAGTTTGAGAGAGAGGTGAGTGAGGTATGGGTGAGTGCGGGTAAAAACCCTTTTGTATAAAGGAGTAGTTGTAACGACCCGAATTTTATCAAGGTCGTTATTTACGTATTTTCAGACGTGGACGTTTGCTCATGTCCACGGGGACGCCATAGATAGGCTATGATACGCCTGGATTGAACTGAAATGTTATTTTTAACTTATTGGTTGTGTAAATGCGATGATAATAGTTAATTCATGACTTATTACATCGCATGTGTGAGTTTATTTGTCTATATCGTGTAAGACAGTGAAAAACGTGTCGATACGAATAACAGGTGTGTGAAATATGAGTACACTAAGTTTAGGAAAATAATTTGTATAAACAAACAAGGAAATGTGACAACATAGTAAATTGATAGGCGTTCAGTGACCGCGGGCACGTACAAGTATGCACGAAAATACAAGTGTATATATAAATAATAAACAAATAATCAGGAAATGTAAAAAGACCAAAAAGGGCATTTAGATGTAAGGAAGTTTTGATAAGGCTGGGGCCACTTTAGTCATTTGCCATCCCCCAAAATATCATCATTTCCCCACTGCCACCATCATTCTCATCTTTTGTCAAAATCGACCGAAAGAAGAGGAAGAGAGATCGAGGGAGAGAGAAAGAGATCAAAAGATCAAGCTCGAAGACACGACGACGGTAAGTTTGTGATGTTTATTTAGTCGTTGGTGTTGGTGTTGTGTTATAGTTGGATAAGTTAGGGGAGGAGGAGACATGGACGAAATTTCATGGTAGTTCGTTTGAGGAAGGTGATGGTAGGGGAGTCGTCTCCCCTGCCCAAACGTGAGTTGGGATTAGGTTTACCTTAACCCCAATAAAAAAAAAAGATTTCAATCGAAACAGAGTGTGAGCTCTATTTCGATCAAATGAGGAAGATGGGGGTTGGGCCCCTGAACAGGGCCAGTTAAACTCGGTTGAGCCAAACCCGATTTGACCTAAATCCCCACTTCAATTTAAAATTTTTTTTTTTTTGAAAAATGTTGGAAAATTCTAGAAAAAATGAGAAAAATCAAAAAAAATTATATTGTGACCAATTAAATAGAAATTAATGAATTTATATGAAAATTTAATTATTCGGGATTTCGGCAAGACATTATGTTGGGGTTTTCACCTTGAAAAGCGTGAAATTGGCAAAAAATTATTGAAAATTATAAAAAAAAATTCAGAAAAATTAGAGAAAATATGGAAAGTTAGAAAAAGGATTTGAAAATGAGTTTGGAGCTTTTTTGGGCATTTGACACCCCGGTGTAACTCAAAAAATGTATCACAACTAAATTTTATTCTAAATTTTGTTGTCGTGATATAAAATCAATTAATTTCACACTAAAACACTTAAAATAGTTTGTTTGGACATCAGGGACTTAGGAGGACCTAGTCGGGTATCGAGCATGTAAACTAAGGCAATAACGGGATTGGACCGGGACTATTATCGGGTATTAGAGCTCGATTTGAAGTGCGTAAACCCCAACAAAAACACATCTGGAGTATTTGATGGTTTCAATTCTTGCATTTACTATTCTCGTTGAATATTCTTATGTTATATGGTTTATGCGTCTGTTTAAATGATTGATTGGTATTCATTTATTAGTGATTATTTGGGACGGTTGTGGTATGGAAGTGAGTAGGGTAGACTGTAGCACGTGTGCTTGCGCCGTAGGTGGATTGTGACCCGAGCTACGGGGTGCATGTGTCCGGTGGGGTGTGATTGGTTCCGGTAACCGTTAGCAGTCTGGGTGTGGCCCAGTCTCTTTGTAGGTAGATGGGATATCCGGATTGACAAAGTATGATCTTGTTTATTAGGTCGTGTCACACATTCGCCTAGATTTATCGAAATCATTGTTGAGCATGTTTCAATCATGATTATTCGTTGATGATCTTATATGGTTGTTAATAGGGGTGCACACGGATTGGATCGGTCTAATTAGGGTTAATCCGCAATCCAATCCAATAATTGCGGATTGAAAAATTACAATCCAATCCAGTCCAAATAATTCATCAATCCAATCCAATCCAATTTGTAAAATGCGGACTGGATTGGATCAAGTTTCGCGGATTGACATTTTTATATCCAAAGATTTATGAAATTAAACTTAATCAAATGAAACACACAAATCATACATTTCATTAATGACAAATTAACAAATACATCTCACAAAATCTATAACATATTTTTCAAAAACTTGTCATCATAATAAGCTTCAATATGCAAGTCTTACATGAATAAACATAAAAATTTAGTGCATGTTGCAAACATAAAACTCACAAAAAAAGGTTTGAAACATAACAAAAGAGTTGAGAACAAGCATAGTCTTTGAGTTCTTATGAAAACCTAAACACAACATACAAGTGAAGTGATAACAAAATGGGAAACAAAAACTTTCTTCCATTGCTAATTTCTATTTTCTTCAAGCCTCTTCTCATATCTTAGTTATATATGCCCCCCACCGATTTTTTCAAATTAAAAAAAAAACACACACACACACAAAAAAAAGAATAGAAAACATGAGTCATGATTAGGTACAATAATTTCATATCATTGAGAGAAAATATATACAATGCATAGCAATATATACTTGCCTCGTTCAAGTCAAGTCATATTATCAATCATCGATTTCAGTTTGAGATGATACGTTCAACCCTTTGAATTCTGAAAGAAGATATATAAATATGAAGACAGTATATTTTAAAATATAAATACCACAAGTTTAACTATGTAAATGAGTTACCTTGCTCAATGCTTTCATATAAACTAGCTTCTTCAAAATAATCGCATGACTCATTTGGTTCAAGTTTTGACTTTAACCAATTTTGCAAGCAAATCATAGCTTCAATTGTGATAGGGCTTAATGAGCTCCTAAAACAATCAAGTATACGTCCTCCAGTGCTAAAGGCGGATTCAGATGCAACAGTGGACACTTGAATTGCCAACACATATCTTGCAATTTGAGATAAGATTCTATACTTGTTGCTATTTAGTTTCCACCAACCCAAAGTATCAAATTCTTCTAGTGCATCTTCCGTTGGCTCCAACAAGTATTTATCGATGTCATTCCTCTCCGTAGCACTTTCCGTTCCTTTTTC
The DNA here is from genome assembly GCA_039657345.1 of Stephania japonica. Taxonomy (NCBI): domain Eukaryota; kingdom Viridiplantae; phylum Streptophyta; class Magnoliopsida; order Ranunculales; family Menispermaceae; genus Stephania; species Stephania japonica. The sequence goes on along the minus strand of CM077559.1, from coordinate 4,783,200 downwards.
GCATCACAAATTGAACCATCATATCATCAACATCTTCATCAACAACAACCTTACTCAAACTTGTTTGAGAAGAACCTTGATTAACTTGAGTACTTGAACCACTCAAACTTAACTTTAAGTACTGTTGATACATTCGATGTAATGTCATTTCAATTTTTCTGATCATCCCTTGAACAACTGATTCAATAAACAGCTTTTCCAAGGTAAACTTCACATACTCCAATTTGTATATAGGATCCAAAACAGTGGCAATAACAACATACAATTAATGTTTTCAATATTTCCTCCAGTACTTGTCATATTTTGTTTTCATACTCGCAGCCATTTCCCCCAACAAAAGATCTCCAAGAGTAGCACCTTGAATCTCATCAATCGATTTTGAATCTTGCAAAATTCACGATAATAGACATTAGAAGTGGGAGATAAAGATGCACTCAACTTCACTGTTATGTCATATAATGTCTTCAAGAATTTGACAAAAATCTTTGCATTTTCATAATCACATTTTGTGGGAGGTCCCACCCTTTTCTTTTCTCCTTCACCATTACCAAGAAAATATTTAATAAATTGACTATCTTCCTCATCCAATCTCTCCAAAGCACTCTGAAATTTAACTGCAGATTCCAACATCAAGTAAGTAGAATTCCACCTAGTAGGTACATCCATTACCAAAGAGCCCTTGCATTCACTCTTTACTTTTTCTACACAAATCTTAAACTTCAATCCTCTTGCAGGAGATGATTTCACATAATTAAGGGCATTTCGAATGTTTTCCACTGAATGATGAAGTTCTTTCAAACCCTCTTTCACAATTAAATTCACAATATGAGCGCAACACCTCAAATATAGAAACTCTCCATCTAAAATGGAACCTTTCCATCCATTAATCCTCTTTCTAAGATATGCAATCGCGGTATCATTTGCACTAGCATTGTCAACTGTAATAGTGAAAACATTTACAACGCCCCATTCAAGCAAACATGCTTCTATAGTCTTCCCTATGACCTCTCCTGTGTGACTAGTAACTTGACAAAAGTTCAATATCCTTTTTTGCATATTCCAATGACAATCAATGTAATGACAAGTGAGACACAAATAATTCATCTTTTGCGTCAACGTCCAATAATCAGTAGTGAGTTAGGGTTTTTCATATGTGCTTATGTAAACGGATTGGATTGGACTGGATCCGCGGTTTTTCATTGAAGAATCCGTGATCCAATCCAATCCGACCGGATTACTGATTTTTCAATCCAATCCGGTCCAAGGGATCAAAAAATTGATCCAATTAGTAATAATTGGTTTGAGTTGGATCGGATTCGCGGATTATGTCAATCCGTGTGCACCCCTAGTTGTTAACTACGCAAGTATGGTTTATGGCTACCCGTACTCACTGCGTGTTTAGTTAACCTTATTTATTGGCTTACGTTATTATCTACTCGATGGTTTTTTTTGGGAGTTTACTCACTGGACTCGTCACTGTATTTGTTGGATGACTGAGCGCAGATCCAAGTACGAGCAAAGCTGTAGAGACATTAGGCGACTACCTTTGATGGTTTACAGTCCAGGACTTACTCGTACATGTACATTTGATATTTTGTTTTATGTTAGGTTATTGGGGACTTTTGAGACATAGGTACATGTATATATTACTGTTGTCGTCTTATATACAAGATACTATTCAGGGCTTTCCATATAGGAGTGACGCTCTTAACTTTTGATGAAAGATATAACAAATTACATACTTTTAAAGCTTCTGTTGAATTATAATGCATTTTAAATGATTAGCTTTGATTATTGAGGATTGAGTGGTGCTTGGTGTGCGCGGGACATAGCCGGGTGGATGACGTGGCAAGGATGTGGGTCCGTAGCGCATGATGTGGCAGCCTTAGGCTTTGGGGCTGTCACAGTAGTTGGGTAATTTTACAAAATTTGTGGTACTTGTAGTAAAAATGGGGGTCTTTTTAGTCACTGCCCAAACAAAATATGCCTTGGAAGAGTTAAGAAATTTAAAAAATGAGATTTTAATATAAAAGCTCAAATATAAATAAACATATAGGTAAATCTATTATGTCAATGTCAAAATATGAATTAGTCGATGCGGTTGACATCGAATGCTACATCTAATTGTTATTAATTAATGATTTGTCGCTAAATAATCATTCTTGTTGGGAAGAAAAAGAATAAAAAGTAATTAAAATTATATTAATGATTCAGTGAATGAAGCCAATGCGGATAATGTAGATGGGCAAAGTAAGTAACATGTACAAGAGGTATTCGAGTTCACATGCGGTGGGACATCGTCGACGAAGATCTTTAGCATGGCATTGAAGGCTGGCCGGCCGGCCAATGATGCGGCGGCACGATATCATACAGTTCTCTATGATCTTTTCATACTACAAGAAAAATATATATTTTACGAGACTCTAAATGTTGTTAAAATTTACGTTGTTAAAACTCAAATCAATATGTAATTGACATACTTAGCATACTATTGATCTTGAATATAATTATGAAATGATGTATCAAATAATATAAGATTAATAATATAATATGATTACACATCATAAAACTTTTATTAATATTATTTGTAAAAAATAATATTTACTTATGTTTTTTTTTGACAAAAATATTTTCTTATGTATTAATTATGTGTTTAATAAGTTTTGACAACACAATTATTAACAATGTTGTGAAAAATATTTATTCTTGGAGTATCAGGTTTGGCAAAGGCCTTGCAAGCTCCGTCCCTGAATTTGAAGATCACAAACTCGTAGCCTTTACCTTTTTTTGTTCTTGTCCATGATGACTCTGCATTGCTCAATATGGTTGTACAGAAGAAAGACAATGTAGATGATCTTGTATGTGACGTCACAACTGAGGCCATAGACGAAGATCTTGTGGTAAGACTTTTTGAATCTGCTGATTTTGTCGATGATCGGGTGTTTCACCTAGAGAATCGTGGTGAATTTGTGTGGAATATTTTGAATAGTTTTTTTTTATGCATTTGCCGAAAAAATCAGACTCTTTGGATTTGCAGATTTCATTGTAACTTAAGCTAGTAAACTCTCTTCTAATAAAAAGAAAAAAAAAACGTTCATTAGGTATACTTATAGAATATGTGTGGAATATTGTGAATAGTTTTTTATACATTTGTCCGGAAATTAATTTGTAAGGTGTACATACAATGCCTCCATTAAGTCTATTTTATCAAAAAAACAATAGCTCTACGAGTGCCTTTTTTTAATCTTTATCAAAGAAAGGCTCGACTTCCTACCAAAAAAAAAGAAAAAAGAAAGGCTCTACCAGCTGATGTCATGTTAAACAATGCAATTAAAATTGGGTTATATATGATCTTTCGTATTTGATACTTTTTTTTTTCTGATTTCAGTGGTGCAGTTTATGATCTTTCGAGGTCTTATCTTTTTAGCAAGTGATGTCTTTAACTTCTTACCAAAGAGGTTTTGGCTTCGTATTTGATACTTTATTAATTATAATAGTGTTGGTGGTTGAGTCATTTGAGACAATTTATTTATATTTAATGAAAAAAATACTAGAATGGCACACCACCCCACCTACGATGGGGTTACAAACCTTGAGATCGATAGTTCCGTCAAGAGGTGAATATCTAACGGTTCTTCTAAATCATCATGTAGTGTTTTGTTGTGCCTTTCAAATGTCATTGTAGACCGATCCGTTGTTTAGTGATAAGAAACATTATGGAATGATGTGGAGTAGTTAGCCTGCCTTTGTCATATCGTTTGAATTGGTCTTTCCCAAATTATACTAATCCAAGTGTTTGAGAAGAATCATTAATTTTCTGTTGAAGAGTTCTCTTGGTTGTTTCATTGCATATTATCTTTTCAAATGAAATTCATTTTGAGTGTTTGTCAATCAAAGTTTCAAAGTATTAGGCCTTGACCCAAAAAAGAATATAAAAATCTAACGCCCAAGGGGTTTTTTCGTCATTGTAATGGATCCGAATGTGACTTAGCCTGGCCCACAAAAAAAAAATGTGACTTAGGCCAAAGGCTTTAAACAATGGGGCCCAAACAGTGTGGGCTTGGACCAGACGTTAAATGTCTCAGATCTCTCTACTTTTGACTCTGCAACTTATAACTCTTTTTTCTTTTTTTTTTTTATTGAAACCAGACTTTATTTATTATAATTATAGTACATCTTACAATTCTCGACGAAGCAAACTTACTTCGCCTTGACCCAAATAGTGCAAGGGCTTGGTCCCCATCCACGTGGGAAATCAAAGAAAAAAAGACAAACTTTACTCTGCCTATATCCTATCTTTACCTTGGTTACGGTGGATAAAAATTATAAAATGCATGATACAGGAGCTGTAAATACACACTCATATCTCGACGTGCATCGATCAAAGGCTCTCCCCACAAGGCGTTACAAGTTCTGTCGTGTATTACATACAGGTGTTTTTATATCAACCATTGACCATTTGTAAATAGGAAAGTCAATAAGGAAGACTGAGAAATGGGACAAGGAGACAGTATTGTTTGGCAGTGGGACGCCGCACCGATTGTGGAACGGACGAATATGCCAAGAAGAGATTCTCATTCATATTATATGCTACTACTACTACTACTATCTTGTACAGTAGTACTACTTATTAGATTTATTTATTAATATATTTTTAAAAATATTTTTTATTTGGTGCTTAAATATTTTTATCATTTTCTGTATTTACTACTATAGAAATATCTTGATATTGATATTGTAATTAGAGGTTTGTGTGGATGGCCCTCCTCCCTTTTTCTCTAATAGACTTTCGTCTTGATAATAATTTTTTTTAAGACTTGAAGCTAACAAAAAAAAAAAAAAAATGTACTCATCATTTATCCTTTGATATACATTAAAATGTACGCGTGTGATAACTTAAGTAGTTGACGAATGTATGTCTTTGGCGCGCGTCTATGTTACAAAGTTACTCAAACATTTTACATAAAAAAAAAATCTTTAAAAAATCTTGATATTTTATTAAATACTGTAATATTAGTGTACCCAAAAAAACAAAAAAGAAGTGAAGCTCAGTCTCCGATGGATAAATACCTGGCCCACCACTATAAAAGCCAAATTGATTACAGTACGTGGTGCGCGTACGATATATCACATAAATCCATATCTCCACAATTATTAATGGTTCAAGATTAACAGCTTCAGTAGTTCCAGAATCTACAAAGATCACACGGACGGCACGTGCCCTCCTCGTCACCCAATATTAACCACCACGGTCATATAAATCTAACCACGGTTAAAACGCGAAGTCTAGCTATCCCTCGAGTACTTCCACTGAGACTTATCTACACCGAACACGTGTCAAATCCGACGGTCACCACGAGAGAAATCTCCAACTCAGACCTCTATATAACGAACCATAAACCTAGCATTTCTGCCTCAAAACCTAATTTCAGATTTCTCACATAGAAGAGAGAGAAAGAGAGATGGCGAATCCTAGGGTTTTCTTCGACATGAGCGTCGGCGGGGCGCCGGCCGGGCGGATCGTGATGGAGCTCTACGCCGACGTGGTGCCGAAGACGGCGGAGAACTTCAGAGCGCTGTGCACCGGCGAGAAAGGTGTCGGCCGGAGCGGAAAGCCTCTCCACTTCAAAGGATCGAAGTTCCACCGAGTGATCCCCGACTTCATGTGCCAGGGTGGCGACTTCACGGCGGGGAACGGCACCGGAGGAGAGTCGATCTACGGCGCTAAGTTCGCCGACGAGAACTTTGTGAAGAAGCACACCGGTGCCGGAGTTCTGTCCATGGCGAATGCCGGCCCGAACACGAACGGATCTCAGTTCTTCATCTGCACCGCCGAGACTTCGTGGCTGGACGGGAAGCACGTGGTGTTCGGTAAGGTCGTTGATGGATACGACGTGGTGAAGGCGATCGAGAAGGTCGGATCCAGAAGCGGTACGACTTCGAAGCCGGTGGTGATCGCCGACTGTGGCCAGCTCTGAAGAAGATGTGGTTTTTGGTGATCTGATCGTTATTTATGGTATTTCGTTTAGTAGATCCTGAGTTGAAGTTCTCTACATGTGAGATCTTTTTAGGTCGTCGGTTGGGTGGTTTGGCCTCTTATGTGTGGTCTTAATAAACGGACTTTTTACCTTTTATGGATAGTAATAATTTTGTTTATATTTAATGGGTTTGAATGGTTAAATTGATGAAATTGGCCGTTGTGTTTGCAGATGTGATGGGATTTCTAGATATTCTTGGCATTTGGTCCCCCAGAGGTCATTATTGATTGCTTAATTTGTGTGGATGTGGTTTTGTGGGGATCTAATAGTGAAAGTGAACTCGTTTATTGAGCTTGTCGCAGTAAGCATTATGTATTTGGGCTGCTTTGTTGTGGATTGGATTGTGTAATGTGGGATCCCATTTTTATCTAATTAACCTGACAAGTTGAGAGGTGGTAATTGTGTCCACAAGCTGAGTTGTCTCCCTCTGGGAGACGAAGCATACAAGATTAGTTCACCTCACTCCACCCTCAACAGAACAAGGCCTAAATCCTCTCATGGTGGAAGAGATTGGAATTGGCACAACACTATGAGTATGGATAATAGTAATTTTCTTTTATTTTTTATTTTTTAATTTGATGGAGAGTTGTTTGGTGCTTGAGCAGTTTACTTTTTACTGCTTAAATAAACCAAAATCCCATGCTGCCATGCAACTTAGAGAATATGACCGGTTTTCCATCGTTTGATTGTTAGCGTTATTCCTTCAATAATATAAAAAACATCATGAGAATGTATTTGTGTAATAAAAAAGTCGACTCTTAACTAATTTGGAGATGAATATTTTGTTTCTTTTGTTTTTGGTTCAAAGTTTGAATAGCTTAAGAAATACATCGACACCAACTACAGATAGATGATCTTAAAGAGGCTATTCACCAACTTGACGAGGTTAGGGATTTTCTAAATATATTAATTAATTAGTTATTGTCGTCGGTGAAAAATATATATGTTTTGTTATTTGATTTAATTGTTTAGGGTTAATTGATAACAGGATAGACGCAAACATTAGCAGTAATTTTTATCACGCGTGGAAGAGATTGTGGAAGAATTAAAATCTGTCTTGTTCAATCAAGGCGATGAACAGTCAAGATATGGAAGAGATTTTAATGGCTTCAAAATATATTCAAGAGAATCAAGACGTGAAAAAGTGGCTGAGACAAGATTGGAGTGCCTATGCGACCCGTGTAGTTAATAGTTAGATTTTGTTTTTACTGCTCTTCAATGTTAAGAGTACGGTGTCTCATTCAATAGGTGTCCTAACCAACTATAAGAATGTAACAAAAATATAGTTTCAATCTCAAATTAATTGAGCTCGGTGTCGGCACAGATCAAGCTCAACTCTTCAATTGTGTTAAATTTAGTGCAATTGATGGTGAACTTTTTAAATTTGTAAAACAATTTTAGAAGCTATATGATCAATGTTGATGTTATTGTCTAGCCTAACGTGTTAAGGTGGGAAACCAATATGTACACACTGTTAAAACTAATTTAGAAGTAATAACTTCTTTAGTTCAGTTGTGTGAAGTGTGTGGGTTGTGTATATATCAATCAAAGACGTAGGTAGTTACGTTTATGTTCTGTTATGTGTAGTGGTCAGTTATGTTAGTGGACAGTTAATTAATTGCCTATATATACTATGTATGTTCATTTAAGTATGTAGAATGTATGTATGATGTTCTGATCTGTTTTCATCAATATAGAAATTACTTTCCTCCTATTTCCTTCTCTGTTTTTGTGTTCTCTGTTTTGTCTATTAGATTAACTGTTACAACCATTGGATCGACCTATGAGACAGTGACCAACCCAAGCCTAGATGCTATGATTGATATCGACCAAGAATCAATGCAACGGTCCAACAAACTATTTCTAAGCCAAGAGAGTGCACAAGAGGTCAGTGTACCTCAAAACTATTTTTAGTACTGATTGAGTTCGTACCTTCCTATTATAAATTGCATATTTTTATTATTACCAAGTTGCCTCATATTATTATAAGTGTCTATTTATTATTATTAGTCTTTAGTACAATTAGTTTTACTAGCAGTTTATGTATAAAAGCTATTGCTACGAACGAATCGAATAAGAAGAAAGTACGTCTTTCTCTGTTCTCTCTATTCTAAAGGAGTATTACCCTGTTCTAAATGAGTTAATTATCTAAACCTTTCTCCATTAACACACTTCTAAAAATGAATTTACTATATCATACATTACTTTCTAGAAAAATGCTAAAGTTTCCTAGATTTTAACCCACATTTTGCACCGACCACATCGGGAGCCGTCCTTTTTTGCCTCGCGATGCGCGTGCACGTATCTCAAGGCTGAACCAATGGCTCCCGATGTGATCGGTGCGAAATGTGGGTTAAAATATGGGGAAATGTACCTGGCCTCTACTTTCTATTATAAGTTCATAACAACTACAAATCTTCCTTTATTTATACGGTTCTTGATTTAGGAAATTTAAGTACTGTTTTATATAAGTAAGGCTGTTGTTTTGAGATTTGATTGCGATCGCTCTCTCAATTTGGAAATTTTAAGCTTGTGATCGATCAGTTTTACAGAGAATGGTTCAACTCTCAAAGTGAACAACCCATTGGAGGAACTACAGTCCACATTTCATGGACAGAAACTAAACATAGATTATCTAAAAGAGGTTGTCCGCCGTCTTTACAAGGTTAGGTTTTTCTTTTTTTTAATCGGCTATAGTTATTTGTTTTGTTATTTAGTAATTGTTTAGAGCTTGATTGATTCAAAGTTTGGAATGTTAATAACAACAGGATGATCTGGAAATACGAGAGCTGAGCGGGTTGATTTTAATGCGCATGGGAGAAATGTTGGAAGAACTAAAATCTCTTTCATGTGCCATCGATGAAAAGAACAGTGATCCCAATAATCAAACAGATATAGAAGAAATCTTAATAGCAGCAAAACATGTTGAAGATATGACGAAGAAGTTGAAGCAATGAGATTGAGATTGAGTTAGATTGAAATTTAGGATTTTTTTTTTTGTTATGTTTCTGTAGGCAATTCACTTTAGGTTTTTCTAGCCGCTTTAATTAGGTTTTGATTTTGCACTAGTTTTTTTTTTGTTTATTATGATTTAGTTGCAACGGCCTTGAATTACAATGGAGTCGAATGGGAATTCTTGGATTTTTTTTTTAAATTAACCATGGGTATCCAGACGCTTGTCTAACTAGTTTCATAAGCTCTACGATTGCGAAAAGAGACCACCAAGGGCCCAGCATTTGGTTGTCATGGTGAAATGAACTCAAGGCCGTGCGCCTAACCCACACACTCCCGCCTTCGCCCTTACCATTTGGCCAACCCGTTTGGATTGGAATTCTTGGATTTCCTACCAAATTATATAGAATGGAAATATTTATATAGACTATTCTATCCTAGTTATGGCTTGAGAAAGGGACCCGATTTCTCCCTACCTTTTCTTCATGTGTGTTGAGGGTCTATCCTTTATACCTCTGCAAGCTGCAAGCCCGCAACTACTAATAAAGTAGAGTGTCTCAAAATCAAGAAGGGGGGAAGTTACTGGCGTGATTGGAATCAAGTGACTGAACCAAACGAATTCACTGGTGTAAATGGAATCAAATGACTGAACCAAAAGAATTTGGGGTCTTGGTTTTATGAATTTGACATTACCAGCCAAGATTGGATGAAGATTATTGAAAGGTCCAAGAGAAATATCTCAAAGGTAAATCATTCTGGGGTGCTGGTTTAAGTGTGCAACATAATTGACAGGAAGAAGAGTACTCAGATTTGGCTTGGGTAGGGAGGACCACTGAGGGGCTCCAAAACCTGTTTTGTTCAAACCATTTCTTTGAAAGATTTGTAGTTTGTAGTTGGGTTGATGCAAGGAGGTCAGAGGAATATACAATTAGTCAGAAGTGTGTTTGAGTCGAGTAATAGTAAAGCTATCCTTTTTTTTTTTTTTTTTTTTTTGAGAGTGGCCCCCTATGATTTAGAAATACAGGAGGTATTCAGGCCCACTTACATAAGCCGTCTTTGGAGGTGTTTAAATTATCACAACTGCCCGGCCGTGAACTTTGTGTTGATTGGTGCTGGACTCGGTCTGTTTACATTAAGTAGTTTTAGCTACAAATGAGTTAATAAACTCGATGCATGTCCTGAGACACCCTGCAGCGACAGACTATATACGTAGCCCAGATGGGGCAACCTGTTGTGTTCCACAATTACTTGGGAAGATCATCTTCCCATGTGTTTGTCCCCCTTTCTATGGTCGAAAAGCCTTTTTTTTATTTTTAATTCATTTTTGGTTCCATACTTTCATGACAATACGCCTTTCATGAATAGAAACTTCTCTTATGTCAAAACCTATGATGTGAGATGGTAAAAATATCACTTGTCCAAAAGGCAATACTTCGAAAGATAATGATTCAATTTCCACCGACGTCAAAAAAAGAAACTTTTATCTATTTTGACAAAAAATATGCAATTGCACTACTGCAGCATCAAAAGGTACTGTAGTGGCAAAAGAAATGTTACACACTAAAACTCTGTCAGAGATAAAGATCAGGAGTTCGATTATTGTTAGCTAGTTACTTACATTGCATTTATTTAATTTAATTATGAATTTAGGGCATCCTGTAAGACTATAATGTGAAAAAAAGTAATTGTTAATAGTAATATGTATTTTTGAAGGGTTCGATTATATAGGATTGTATCTAAGTTAAATTTGTATTTAACAAATTTGTCAATAAATAATATTAAATAGAGCACAGTGAAAAAATTTGATCAAAGGCCTCAATTAAATGAGTTTGATCAAGTTAGATGCGTTTACCAACGGCGAAAGCAAGATGCATGGATCAAACTTTGGGTTGTGGTTAATTTATATGCTAAAATATTGTATTACCCATTAGAAAAAGAAACAAAAATCAACAACGGTAAAGTGGAAAAGGGCCGTAGTACGTAGTAGAGTATGTTTTGGGCTTAGAAAGCATGAACATTGAAAGATGAACTCGAAAAGATCGGTGAAAATGATGGTCCCTTTGTGGTCGTTCTTGGCTGTCATCCAGCTCAACCCCCACATACACTTAAAATAATAAATATGCAACCAAGCATTCGATATCCCCCCAATATATCATCCCTGACCACGTGTATCACGACAACCATTCCAAACGCAACCGTAATCCCGTAAAACCCACCAAAACGGACCAGCACATCAAACCACCTCCGTTACACAGCTCACTTTCCCACTATACGTGGCCCCTCACTGACAAGGGAGTCGTTTAGTACGACGCTCCGCGGGGCACCCAAAGAAGTCCAGCACAATCAAAACTGCCGACACGGTGACGTCTCGCGTTCTCCTCGTTTTCTCCTCTCAAGGGTTTGTGTGTTGTTCGCGCAAAAGCCAAAGTCGTCGTCGTCGTCGTCTTGTAGCTTCAGTGCTTCTCATAGCGCCGGATCTCGATTTGGAGGGAATTCGAACATAGAATTCAAACTTCTTAGCGGGAGATTCCGCTGATTGTGCGTGTTTCTAAATTCTAATCCTATAAGTTGCGCGCCAGAATTCTGAAGAGTTCTTGGAAGGTTCGAGAGTCTGGAATTGGAGTGGTGGCGATGTCGGTGTCGAGCAACACGAGGGGGTTGATTCTTGCGGTGGTTTCGAGTGGGTTCATCGGCGCGAGCTTCATATTGAAGAAGATCGGGCTCAAGAGAGCTGGTGCGGCGGGGACTCGCGCAGGTCGGTCCTAGTGTTTGTGCTCAGTGTGCAATTGTTGTTAGATGATTGTTTTAGGGCTAGTGTTGTGTTGGTATTGTTTCTTCGCTTCGTTTCGTTTCGTTTCTTTTTCGCCTCGATTGATTCGATCAGTTGTGTTTGTTGACTTGGGGGGAGTTTTTAGAGTTCCCATTTGAGATGCCAGTGCACTAGGGTTTGAATGATTTGATCTTCACATTTGTCTAGATTGGGATCTGTGTATTGAAAAAATGGGGATTGACAAAGGTAGAGACTTTTTTTGATAAACAAACTCAATTGACGAGAAAGCAGTCCTCTCTATGAGGAGGATGCTGTCAAGAACAAAGGCTTCTTTGATCTTTGATCTTTGATCTTGAAGAATCCCAAATCACGAGCGAATCGCTCAATCACACGAACGATCAACCCATTACTAATGGTGGGTGGAACCAGTCTTAAAAACTACTCTTTGTTGAGTTTCTTCAATGCTGCGCCACCCATCTTGAAGAATCCCAAAGCTAGAGACTAAAATTTGAAACTTCAAGTTGGCATTGTTCGTGTTTGGAATGACTTTTTATTTTTTCAATTCCATGCACCCATGAATCAAACTCTTCGCTATAATGTGTCAGACCTTGTTTAGTTATAATATTGGATCAATTACCATTTGACATTGTTTCCCTTTTTTTTTTTTTTTTTTTGTGCAGGAGTTGGTGGTTACACTTACTTGTTAGAGCCATTATGGTGGGCGGGGATGATAATGAGTAAGTTTGATAAGCTCCTGTAATTTATTTTTCTTCTCCCTTTCCTCTCTATACTAAATCTGATTTTTATTTTATTTTTCAAGCCATATTCACATTCAAATGATGTTTCTTGACAAAACAGTGATTCTTGGAGAAGTTGCAAACTTTATTGCTTATGTTTTCGCTCCCGCTGTTCTAGTCACACCTTTAGGTGCACTGAGTATAATAGTCAGGTAATTGATGAGTAATAATAGACTTAATAGTATCTGATGATTGTGTCTAAATTATGAAAGTGGTCTTTGCTGTGAGCTCTGGGATTGCCTATAGTTTTTTAGGTTCAGAAAACCACAGTTTTGTAGCATGATTTTCTTTGGTAATCCAATCTAGTTGTAAATGAATCCCCATAGATGTGCAAATTATGTTATTAAAAAGTTTAATTCTTTGGGGGGGGGGGGGGGGGGGGGGGGGTGTGTGTGTGTTTGTATTTTTTTTTTTCTAACTAAAATTTGTTGATCTATCTGAATAGTGCTGTTTTAGCGCACTTCCTGCTGAAGGAAAGGCTACAGAAAATGGGTGTCCTAGGATGTGTCTCTTGCATTGTTGGCTCAGTTGTGATTGTTATACATGCACCTCAAGAGCATACACCAAGTTCTGTGCTAGAAGTCTGGAATCTGGCTACGCAACCTGGTACAATGGTTTTTTCTTCTTCACGTCTACCAATTATTAATGTTAACTTCTTAAAATCCTGAATGAATTTCTACATTATGTAAACATTGCTCATGTATGTTTACTTGTTTCTGCCTACAGCATTTCTTTTCTATGCTGCAGCAAGTTTGTCTGCAGTATTGGCTCTTGTATTGCACTTTGAGCCTCGCTATGGTCAAACTAACATTCTGGTTTACTTGGGCATCTGTTCTTTAATGGGATCACTTACGGTGATGCAATTATCCTTAGCCTACTTATGGATGATTAGCTTTTTCACCTTTTGATTTCAATATCTCTTAAATGTGATATCATTGGTTGTTGGCAGGTTGTGAGCATAAAGGCCATTGGAATTGCAATTAAGCTAACACTTGAGGGAATAAGTCAACTTGCATATCCACAGACATGGTTTTTCATTAGTGTCGCTGTTGTCCTTGTCATCACACAGCTGAATTACCTAAACAAGGTTTGTCTTGTCTTGTGTTCTTTTATGCGGGGACTCTTGGAGTATTCACTATTTAGCTCATTTTCCCCCACTTTCTAGTCCTTTTATTTGGAAAAAAGAAAAAAGGAAGGCTAGAAACTTGTATTCGGTTTCTACTTTTTATAGCTACTGTTGGCTCTGGCAAAATTTAAACTTGGCATTGGCCTTGGAAAGTATGTAAATTCAAGAATGATGTTGGTTGTAACTTGTAAGAGTTTATTGGTGGGACTAACTGATAAAGTGAGGAGATCTGGCTAAGGTTGTTTTGGCAGTACAAGATGAACATTAAGACATTTCTGTGAGGATATGTTGGCCTAATAGTCAGAATTACAATTGAGGGTAATAGGATGGTTGAGACTAATTGTTCTACTCATGTATTATGAAATATTATTGTAGGGAGACTCAGTTGGAGAAGCAGGACAATTGTAAGAATCACTAGCTTTCCAGATTATTATAGGTTGTAGTCGTTGTAAGTTGGACTCCTATGGCGTTATTTTAGAGGACCACTCCTAATAGTCTAGTCTTGCCTGAAATAGATGTTGAGTTCTGTTTTCAAGATTGTGAACATATAATTTTTTTTTAATGGCAAATAACATATTTATTTTTAGGTAGTGGGAGAATTGAAGCAAAAAGTATATGATTTGTTTTTTTTTCTTTTTCATAGCAAAAGGACCTACTGGGTGTGAAATTGTAATTTGTACCCTAGTGGTTTGGTTGCAATATCTTCATTCCAAGACTAAGAATGTCAATATAATGAATGCAATTTCTTTTTTAGAAAATGAGATAGTGTTGGTGGCAGACTGGCGGTTGATATTTCTTTTCTCTTTTTGTATGGACAATGAACGTACCATCGTAAGATGGTGTTTTTATTAAGTGATCAATTTTTAATTGGATTTAATGCGTTCTTCTTTTTTCCATTTTTTAAAGTGATATCATGAGTCTTATTTTCATATTTTGACATCAACATATTTGAAAATTATCGTAGGCTTTCTTTTTGTTATGTACTCTGGCATTCTCAATTAGGTTCTGCATGCAAAGATTTCAGTTGTTCTTTTTCTGTTGGTTAACATTTTTGATACTAAGTGTATGAGTCTAACCATGTCTGATTGGTCTTTGTGAAGATGGAATCATTCATTAAAGGGTGCAAAAATGAATCTAAGTAGAGTTTTTTTTTTTCCTTGGGTTGGTATTCTGATGTTTGCACATATTTTTTCAGGCATTGGACACCTTCAATACAGCCATAGTTTCTCCAATATACTATGTTATGTTCACTACCTTGACGATTATTGCTAGTGCAATAATGTTTAAGGTACATTCTTATCCATGTTGATTCTTTCACAATTTCTTTTAATATTGGTGACACTTTTCTGATGATTATGTTGTCTGTTTTATAGGATTGGTCTGGTCAGGATGTGAGTAGCATAGCTTCTGAAATTTGTGGATTTATTACTGTTCTTTCCGGGACAATCATTTTGCATTCCACGAAAGAACAGGAACCGACATCTAATGCCTCAGGTACATGTGTAGAGTCACTTTTAGTACGTCGTTAGCTTTTCATTTAATAGCTTATGGATCATAATACACCACTGAGCTAGGAGATTTCATGTCATTCCATTGATTGTCAAAGGCAAATATAGATTTATAATTACTGGAACTATTATGTGATTTGGAATAGTTGGGCATGGATGGGTTATCTGTTGAATGGTCCCAAATGGAGGCTTCAACCTTTGAAATCAATCATACTGTCGTTCCGTGATTGTCAAAAGGCAAAATAAAAATTTATGAGTACTGGATCTATTATATGTGATTTGGAAAAGTTGGGCATGGATGGGTTATCTCTTGAATGGTCCCAAATGGAGACTTCAACCTTTGAAATCAATCATACTGTCATGCTCTTCTATTGCCTTAGTCGTATGAAAGCTCTAGAATAGTAATTACATCAATGAAGTGGAAATTTGAATGCTCAAAATCAAGCATCAGAATTTAGGAGTTGCTGTATCTCTTGAGGGTTGAAATTCAAAATGTTCTGCACATTTGTCTGCAAATAATGTTCCGTAGGTACTCCATCGCTGGCAAATTTAACAGATGCAAGCTCATGGTTCTCTCTATCTGTTGATGCAGGGACGATTTCATGGTATGTGAATGTGGATTCAATGAAGAACATCGAGGATGATCATTTCGTAACCTTACACGGTCCCGAATGTTTCCAATGAGGCAAGCGATGATAACCCAAAAGGGCATTATCAGTACAGCAAGAAGCTGGATAGTTATGCTTGGAGGCAGATTTACATGGGTCACAAGGCATCGATGATCTGCTCGAAAAATTAAACTACTCTTTGCATGCGACGTTGAGTTGTTGTCAATATTTGAATGTATCATCAGTGACTTGGGAGTTGTGAAAGGAATTAGAGAGGGGAGAAGAAGGGGCAGTTTTGTAGCAGCCAGCTTGTTGTATATTTATCATTGTAAATAGTATTTACTTTGGCGGGTTTGATTAATTTGGTCAGATTTGATTAATGAACGAATTGAACTACAGCTTCTCTTCTATATATGTTTCGAGTTGAAATGCAGTTGGTAACATTGGTTTGATTCTCATGCTCTCTAGTTGCCATTCTGTGTTAGCTAATGTCTCCATTCTTTACTACTAGCTAGAATAGTAAACTAGTATTATATATGTATGATAGTAAGAGAAGGTGGAGAGACCAATGAAGAGATTGCACATGGATGAGATGGAGAGATACGCTAACCAATGAAATAAGTTCCGTGGTGGGCTTGGCCAGGTAGTAAGGATGATGGATGGTCAACTCAACTGTGAAGTGAATATATAAGTAGTAGAGAGTACATGGAAAGCTCCAAAATCCAATTCAAGTGCTGTCGGCTTAACCATTAACGTGTCTTTTCTTGGTATTTTGGTGGGTTTGTCCCTTCCTCATGCTGAGTTGCCAACCATGGCATCGTGCCTCAGCCTCATGTTTTTAATATACTTTTTTTACAAGATTTCATCTAATCATACATATTATTTACCTAAATATCTTTTTTTTAATTAGTATACAATAAAATTTACCTATATCAATTAGTTACTATAAATATATTATCATTTTTTAGTAGATAAGTATACATTATTAGTTTCTACAAGTAGAAATATAGAATTGAAATCAATTATTATCTTAGTGTAACGGTTGAGATCTATTAGTTATTCACTTAAACGTTTATGAGGTTTTAAATTTGAATTTTTTAATTTTTAAAAGCATATTTTTAATAGGGTGAAGTGTGACTCATATATAATTGTCAAAAATAATTTTGTATACCTTATAATATATAAAAAAAAGAGTTGAATAAAAACATAAAATCAATATCACCGTTCTAATTTATTATTTAACATTAAAAAACTTGATGTTATTGTTATTGTTATTGTTGCAAGTTGCAACACCCAATCATACTTCGACCTTTGGTGTATTTGAATAACTATCATTTTAATAAAAATTTTAAAATAAATTTTTTTAATTACAAAACACATGATAAAATTGAAAAACAACAATTTACTAATGGTTCGTTTTGTTCCTAAGAATATAAATGAGGTTGTACATGATTTAACAAGCTAACTCGAGTTTATCCAAATCTTAGTATTTGAATTTTAATTCAATAAGTGTTATGAATCTTAGTTTCAATAATTTTTTTTTAATGAATAGATATTTTCATTCATATAAATTGTTATTATATTTAATTTAACAATAAAATTACATTAATAACAACATTTTCCCAATCCTTAATGAAATAAAATCGACATTGCGAAAGTTTGCAAACTTACGTGTAACTTATATATTTGTCTTTTGTATCTATAACAATAAAAGTATAATGAAAAATAAAACTTACAACGAAGAAAGACAAACACATACTTCCAAAAAGGAAAAGCAAATACATACTTCGATGAAGAAAGATAAATATATACTTTCCATAAGGAAAGACAACAACTTATTGAAAAATAAAACTTAATAAAAATAACAAACCAACAACTAGTTTCAATAAATGTTTTGAAGCAAATCGATCATGAAGTACTTGATTTAAAATAAAAAAAAAATCAAATTCGATAATAGTAATATATATATATATATATATATTTAAATTTTTACACTGTTGTATTTGGAGTGGGTTTCCCGTTGAGTAACCGACTTTAGGACAGTATCTCAACTACGCATCATCCACCGTTGATCCCACTCCGAATCCCACACCAATTCCAATACTGGCTTCGAAGTTACGCGGATTAATACCCTAACAGAGTCCCCCACTTTCTATATATGAACAACACACACAGGCAGGCACCACATAAAAATCAAAACTTTCTATCTACTATTCTACTATCGATCGATCGTTGTTGAAGCTTCGACAATGGCGACTACGACTACGACTACTGTCTCTGCCTGGGCAAAGCCAGGCGCCTGGGCTCTCGATTCCGAAGCCCAAGAAGAGGAAGACCTCAAGACCACTCTTCACCAATACCAAATCCCCACCAACACCAACACCAACACCAACACCAACAATGGGATCTCAGACTTCCCGTCCCTCTCCGCCGCCACCGCCACCGCGACCAAGTCCAAGAAGAAGAAGCCCCAAGCGATGTCCCTCTCCGAGTTCTCGACTGGCAAGTCAGTCACGCACGGCTCCGCCAAATCGGCGCCCCAGACCGCCGCCTCGAAGGGCCTAACTCCCGAGGAGAGCTTGATGTTGCCGACCGGCCCTCGCGAGCGCTCGCGGAGGAGCTCGAGCGGTCGCGCCTCGGAGGGGGGTTCAGGTCGTACGGGCTGGGCGATGGCGGGAGAGGCGGCGGTGGAGGTACTCTAATGGGGACGATTCGTCAAGCGGTGGTCGCTGGGGAGGGTCCGGCTCTAGGGTTTCGGAGGAGCGGAGGAGTGGGGGGTTTAATAGGGAGCCTGCGCCGCCGTCTAGGGCTGACGAGATTGACGACTGGGGGGCGGCGAAGAAGTCGGTTGCGGCGGCGCCGGGGTATGAGAGGAGGGAGAGGAGGGAAAGTGGGTTTTTTGATTCACAGCATTCTAGGGCTGATGAGGCTGATAATTGGTTGGCGAAGAAGAGTTTTGGCGGCGGCGGCGGCCAATCGGAGCCGCCGAGGAGGTTTGGGAGTGGAGGGTTTGAGAGTAGGAGGAGGAGGGTTTGAGGGATCGGATGGGGGTGATTCGGAGTCGTGGTTGAAGAAGAGGGATGAAGGGAGTATTAATGCCCCTAATGGAGGTGCAAGGCCGAGGCTTGTGTTGCAGCCGAGGACGCTGCCTGTTGACAATGTGGAGCAGCAATTGGGATTGAATTCGGCGGGGAAGAGTAAGGGCTCCAATCCGTTTGGAGAGGCGCGGCCGAGGGAGGAAGTATTGGCTGAGAAAGGGCAGGACTGGAAGAAGATTGATGAGCAACTTGAGTCTGTTAAGATTAAGGAGGGTGGTTCGGGCGATGGGCTGGCGTCGAACTGGAAGAAGGGATTTGGTGCTGGGAATGGGAGGGCAAGCGCAAATGAGGACCGCAGTGGGGGGAGTTGGAGGAAAGCTCTACTACCAGTGGAGGGTGCACCATCTGCAGATTCTGCACCATCAAGGTCTGCTGTTCACTGAACATATATTTTGTTTTTGAAGCTAGAACACAAATTCTTGATGTTATGCATTTCCTTATCTTCATCACCATTTATCATTAGTTGTAAATGTGTATATTTTCTTGATTGTTTTTTGTGAAAGTGCATGTCAATTTATGAATTAATCACTTTTTCTTCATATGGAGGTGCGGCGTGGTGGGGGGTCAATCAGTTTTTCTTTATTATCATTTTGACCATGAGTGATTGCAATTAATCTTACGTCTTGGAAAGCCAATTGGTCTGGTTTGCATTCTTTTCATGGTACATGAGTCTGGAGGCTATGTTACCCGAATTCTTCACTCTTACCCAAATTACGACATGTCCGATACTTCAAAAAAATTGGACGCTTCATTTTAAAAGCTTTATGATAAAGAAGATTCAAAAGTGCTAAAAAGGAAAGAAAAATAACAAGAGCTTCCTAATGTATGCTCATTCCGTTTAAAAATGTAAGTCGTTTAAGGTAAGGACACAAGAATTAAGACAATCTTAATTACGAGTGTAATTTACATCTATGTCCTTTGACATTAAATGAATTGAAGAATTGAAGAATCATAAATATTTGAATTGTGTAAGGGTAAAATGGGTAAAAAATCAATAAATACACTCTCGAATTCAGAAAACGACTTACAATTTTGAACAAGAAGTTTTTGCTAGAACGACTTATATTTTTAAACGGAGGGAGCATGTGTCAAAAATTTTAGGACATTTTGCCGAGTCTTTAAATTAAAGAATAAAGGTCTAACCTTTAGACACGTACCCACACCCAACACCCATACCCGAGTCTAGGTAACATAAGTTGGGGGTGTAATCAAATTGAATTTGGCATGTTGTTCTATGATACAATTTATAATTGAAGGTGGGTTTTAGCTTGACGGGGGATATTTAATATTTAATGTACCAATTCAAGTTTCTCTCAATCACTCTTTTCAATATGAATTTGAACCTGTTCGTTCTTTTCATGGTACATGAGTCAACTTTCTATGGCTGGTGGTTATGTTACCTGAATTATTCACTCTTACCCAAAATTAAGACATGTCCGATACTTCAAAAAAATTGGACGCTTCATTTTAAAAGCTTTATGTATAAAGAAGATTCAAAAGTGCTAAAAAGAAAGAAAAATAACAAGAACTTCCTTATTTATGCTCCCTCCGTTTAAAAATGTAAGTCGTTTAAGGTAAGGGCACAAGAATTAAGACAATCTTAATTACGAGTATAATTTACATCTATGTCCTTTGACATTAAATGAATTGAAGAATTGAAGAATCAATAATTGAATTGTGTAAAATGGGTAAAAAAGCAATAAATACACTCTCGAATTCTGAAAACGATTTACAATTTTAAAAAGAAGTTTTTGCTAGATTGACTTTTATTTTTAAACGGAGGGAGCATGTGTCAAAAATTTTAGGCACATTTTACCGAGTCTTTGTGTCCTTAATTAAATAATAGAGGTCTAACCTTTAGACACGTACCCACGCCCAACACCCATACCCGAGTCTAGGTAACATAAGTTGGGGGTGTAATCAAATTGAATTTGGCCTGTTGTTCTATGATACAATTTATAATTGAAGGTGGGTTTTAGCTTGACGGGGGATATTTAATATTTAATGTACCAATTCAAGTTTCTCCCAATCACTCTTTTCAGTATTAATTTGAACTTGTTCGTTCTTGTAAGAGTCTTAAAAATCCATCTTATTTTGATGAAGTCTGCATATTGTTATGGGTGAGAGAATTTGTTGCATTGATCGCATTCTTCATTGATAGTGTCAGGAATCAAATAAATATTCCATTATTATGTTGACTGTGTTCACGTCTCTTACAAATTACAAATTTACAATATTATGTGAAATTTGGAAATCGATCTAATCTTGGCCTAAGCTAACTTTGTATTTTTCCATAATTATTCATCTTAATCCATGCCGCCTTCTAGGCATGAATGTTTGGTTGGTACGACATCTGAAAAATGTCTTTTTTATCCCATAATTTATCTTTATTTATATTGTTTCATGAAGAGAAGGAGAAATGTTACGTCTTTTGTTATTTCTTGAGCACAAGTCATACATAATATGCAACAAATTTTTGGTTGTCTGCGACTCTCTGTGCACTTTGAAGAGATATGACTGAAATTTTAACATACACATGGAGAAGGATTATTCTTCCTTTTTTTTTTTTTTTTTTTTCGTTTTATACTATTTTTTGAATGCATTCAATATGCTAATATTTTTTATTTTTTATCACTTTTTTTTTTTTTTTTTTTCAAGGCAGTAGGTTAATACTTAGAACTTTTCTTTTTGTTTTACTGTTAAGTTTGATGATACATTAACTATGTGTTTTATCACATGGTTCTAATTGTAGAAAGCAAACTTATTAGTTTGATGAATCATGTTTTATCACATGATTCATTAACTATGTGTTTTATCACATGATTCATTAACTATGTGTTTTATCACATAGTTTCATTAACTATGTGTTTTATCACATGATTCATTAACTATGTGTTTTATCACATGGTTCTAATTGTAGAAAGCAAATTTATCACATGGTTCTAATTGTAGAAAGCGAACTTATCTATTTATATTTTTGCTGCATCATCAAATTTGAAAAAAGTGTCAACACGTGATACTTCCTCGAAATCATCATCATATTCTAATGTGTGGATGATGAATAAGAGGTACTCATTAAGTCATGATCAAATAATGTGTATGTGTTCTTATTGAAAAAAAATAATGTACATGCGTTGAAGATATAGTACCTGGTGTGTACTAGATTTGCTTACTTAAGTTTTGGATTAGGGTGATGACTTGTTTGCATTCATGTTTTTAAGTAACCATGGCTTGGGCATGAGAGTAGCTCATGGTTCATCTCCCAAATATTTGTTGTGTTGGTTCGCCACTTACTTCAGGAATCAATGACGTGCGTTTAACATTTTACATCTATTAAAGAGAGGCCCATCCTCTTTCAGGATAGGGGAGGTTCCATTTGTTTGACTTTAGAGTGATTTGTTGTTGGGCTAATGGATGTATTTGATCATCTGTATGAATTGTTTACAACGATAGCCAATAGGTTCAAGTGTTCTGCAATTTTTCTCGTTACGTTGTTTCTTCACCCTGTATCGTTCTAGATTTTAGCTATTCTTTGTTTTGATATAGTGGAGTGGACACTCCTGGTAAAATTGTGTAAACGATCTTGGGATTTGAGGCTCGTTTGATAGTCTTTATTTGTTTCCTTTGAAAAAGTTTAAAATAAAATGAAAAAAATTGTTACGATAGAACTCCTAAGTTCAAGTTTCTTTCAATCGCAAGTGATTTTTAATTTATGAAAATGTTTATTGCCATTCATGGTGACTGGAAGATGTTATTTGGTTCTTGTTACATTTATGACTGTAAGGTAGCCTTGATACTTGGAGATATCACTTGAAGGATAAACTTTACATGTTTGAATGAACAGCAAGATTAGCTGCCTGAATGACTGTAAGACGATCTTTTTGTATTCCAAAAGTCAAAACTGCTCATCTTTTTTTCATTTTTACTTCCCAAGTGTTTAAATTTTTTCCTGATATCTAGTTGCTGACTTCGCTAGTGAATTCTTAAATACTTCGAATGCAGTGAGGAGAAAACTAATGAAGACAACGACGAGGTTGAGAAGTGAGAAAGCTACATATTCTGGAGATTGGTTGTCGGAAAGTGATCTGCTAATTTTGATCTTGGATTGATGAGATATGCTATGCCCGTCATTTTGTACTATTTATTTATGTTCTCTGTTACTTTTGTGTTTTGTTCTTGTTGAGGTTAAACTATGGAGACAGTTTTGGTAGTTTTCCGGGTAGCACGGTGTGTTATTACCGCCTAAGGCCTCTTGTTTGTAGCAGAAGCTACCACATTGATTTACATTATGTTCTGATTATTTTATCCAACATTTGTTAGATTTTTTTTTACTAAACTGTATTCTGCGCGACTGATGTAATAAAGGCGTATTTCTTCGTTCTTTTTAGGGCAAGGTGTAGACTTACCTTTGTATGTTCTTAAAACAACTTGCACCTTCAATTGCCACAGTTGTTCTCTATTTAATTTCATAGGCGCAGCATGAACTAGACGTCAGACCCTGGTTGGGTTTGCTTTCGCTTATTGTTGACATAACACTAAATAAACATTTTTTGTGATGTTTGGTTTTATTTTATATATGTTTTCTATGATTGGTTTACGGGGCAATCAAAACTACTAAAAATACTCAAGCCATCGTGATTTTTAAAAGCATTTCTTTACATCCTTTTTGTTTTTTACATGTACTTCATGTCATCAAAGTAGTTAACCACACATTATCGTAAAAGGCAGGTTAGGTCCATGGCATAGAGCTATTGACCTGTATTTAGTTTCCTAGTTCCTTTACGTGAACTACATTACAATCGTACAACACTAAGGCACTAGAACTGAGTACCGTATTTTCATAAACTAAAACTAACCAGAAAAAGAGTAGTCCAAAGGATATGGGCTCAGCATTTACTCCCTCCTTACAAAGTGTTGGCTCTCATTTTTCCAATGAGTAGTGCTAGGACTCTTAGGGAGTTTTTAAAGTTTTTTTTATTTCAAAATCATTCTCAAGCAATAAATAACTTTAAAATAACTTGTAAAAGTCTTTTGATATTTTTAAAATAAAAAATCTATTTGGAACTAAGGTTGTAAAAGTTTTTGAGATTTTTGATATTATGTAAAAACTTTGAAATAAAAAATTTTCAAAAAAAAGGGTCCGGCCAAGAAGACTACTCAAATAGATTTTTTCTTTCGGAATATTTGGTATCATTCTTGCTCTATGTGGTCTGTGCCCCCACCCCAACATTAATGCTGCCCATTTCCGTTCACGCTCAATCCTCCACCACCACAAGATTTGCTTCAAATAAGGAGTACACAACGGCTATCTTTTCAGCCATATTTAACTTTATTGCCAGTCCAACATCAGTGAAACACTTCCTACAGTCTGAATTCACATAGTAGCTTGCTTTTTCACATCTTCTATCAATTTGTTCTTCCAAAACTCTAGTGTTTTCCTTGGCTTGTCCTTCTCGTTCATGTACGGTTTGGTTATGGGTATTAGACCGTTGCGTTCCCAAGAACATTGTAAAGAGTTTTTTGTCTAAAGGCTGTGTGATCTGGGTACACCAGCATGGCTGTTGTTTGTTGGGAGTTCTACTTCCATTAATGACGCAGAGTCATAGTTGTGATCACATTTAAATTCATTTGTTTTACATTCACCTTTAGGTCTCGAGGTTCACATTAGTCATCGACATGGCAAAAACTAACATTAGCCATGACTTTGTAGCGATTAACTACTCACTCCGTTTAAAAATATAAGTCGTTCTAGTAAAAACTTCTTATTTAAAATTATAAGTCATTTTCGGAATTACGAGAGTATATTCATTGTTTTTTTTACCTATTTTACCCTTACACAATTCAAATATTTATGATTATTCAATTCTTCAATTCATTTAATGTCAAAGGACGTAGATGTAAATTACACACATAATTAAATTAAGACTCTCTTAATTCTTATGCCCATTACCTTAAATGACTTACATTTTTAAACGGAGGGAGTATATATATGGTGGAGTAGTTGATTAGTATTAGTGTCCAAAATCTTTTAATTAAAGAGTTTGTACATTGTGTCATTATGTGTGTTGTATATGGTGATTTGATGAATTCATTCTCTGAAGTACATCAGATTAATTACAAATCATACCTGATCTGCTTGGGGACCATTAATTGAATATTGAAGGGTGTATGTGTAATTTGGCCCATTGAATCCGTGCTGGTCAGCTTTTACTTTGCCTTTATAGGTTCATGTTACAAAGTTTCAAAAAAAAAATCCCTCTTAATGGTGACGGTTGAGAGTTGAGCTCATGGGGACCTAACAACACAATCTATATTAATTCAATTGCCTTCATTGTATGAAAACTACTCTGCATCACACACATCAACCCCTTTTGCAGACAAGTGAAGAAAACTGAGCCTTTAAGTTCTCATTCTGTTTTTCATTCTCTTTCAGCTTTTCTAGGATCAATGGAGTCCCTTTGTAAGCTAGTTTTTGCAGTTCTCCTCCTATTGGTTGCAGGACTTGTTCATGAAACAGAAGCTGATGGGATGATCACTGGCACGGTCTATTGCGATCGATGCAAAGACGGGCGCTTAAGTCTTTTCGATTACCCGCTAAACGGTGAGTAATCTCAGCCTAGTATTTGAAATGTAATGGAATTTTGGCTTAGTGAAGCCTTTTGTTGCAAACTGATGTAAAAATAAACCACATTAGTACATAGTCCATTCCTCTTTAAAGGGCATTTAATGTTAATCAAATAACACTACTGAAGGAGCTGTTTAATTTGGTTTTGGCAATCTTTGATTATTTGTAGGAATGAAGGTGACAATAGCTTGTCAGGACAACACTGGGCAAGTCACAACATGGACGGAAGTGACCACAAATTGGTTTGGAAGTTACACTGTGCGGTTCGATGGAACCCCGGACTTGAGCAGATGCCAAGCTCAGCTCTCGGGGAATGGCCAAGGATCAACAGACTGTGGCGCAGTAGCCGGCCCTCCACAGCAACTAAGACTGATGTTCAGAATGTTTGAAATGGAGATGTACACTGTGAACTCTCTCCTATCCCAACCAGCCAAGCCCATGTCTTACTGCTCAACATCATCACCATCGCCGTCACCTCAGCCTAAGCCTGTGCCCATGCCGAGCCCTCCCACATTAGTGCCAAGCCCTCCCCCTCCATCGGTTCGCCCTCCCTTGGCGCCATTCATGGAAGCATCAGCATGCCCCTCTCAGTAAGCTCATTATTTGATTCACTACTTATAACTTCTACTTCTTCTAATTCTGTTATGTTCATCGGATAGGTTAATGTTTATCGATAGGCCTTACTTAAACACTATAGCTCTTCGGCGGACATGTGATTAAAGTAGTTTGCATAAGATCTTAAATTGATTAATTATCGCTACTAGCATTTGTCGTCTCAATTCTACGTGGGGAATTAACGGTCTTCTTTACAAGTCCCTCGACGACTACTATTATAAATCGACATGTGATCTAACATGTTCATGATCAAGTGTGTTTTGTTGGATTTTGTAGGAATTGGACAATGCCGGAGTATACATGCCACTGGAGGTTTGTGCAGCCAGACACAAAGGTGGCTGTTGCATTTGGGCTGATTGCAGCTAGAAGGTATGGGACTGACATGAGCTTGAGAGAGGCACTTGAAGGCAGGGGAGATGTTTATAGGGCACTTCTAAGGGAAGGGACAACAGCACTTTTGAATTCCTACAACAGTGTTATGTTTGGGTACCCTACCGCGAATGTTATCTACGACATGGACTTGGCATTGATGG
This sequence comes from Stephania japonica, assembly GCA_039657345.1. Lineage (NCBI taxonomy): Eukaryota > Viridiplantae > Streptophyta > Magnoliopsida > Ranunculales > Menispermaceae > Stephania > Stephania japonica. Next base: position 4,756,530 of record CM077559.1, on the reverse strand, counting down.
GCAGCCAAAGACAGGCCCTTTACACGGCCATGAGGTTCAGGAGAGCCAATTCTGGTCATGGGACTATCCCCTGCAAACTAAACCCTTGCAACTGATGCAAGTTTAATTATATCATTGCCTATTTATATATAAGCTCATGCCTTGTATTTTTTTTAATATATAGATATAGATAGAAAATACCATATACTATATGAGTTCTATATATAGTCTATATAATATATTGCTATTTTTACTGATGAGCAGTGCCCTTGATTGATTACTCAGTCTATTGGAATGGATGTATCATGTAAGTCCAAGAGGGGAATTTTATTAGAGGCCTGATATATGAAAAACTTTCTTGTAGTATCTATATATTATAACATGTCATTCATGTTTATTGAGAATTGCTTCATTTTTTCCGAGTTTTGTACGGTACTGTGGAGAAAAATCATTCGATTTATTTTATTTTCGGTTGGGGTGCTCTTCCTCAAAGCCAACCATTTTGATTAGTTCAGATCGACCCTTTGTTTAGGGTTTAGAAACATCAGACTTGCAAGGAGTTGAGGTCTCTCAAAAAGTTGAAATATAATATTTTTTTTTTGGTAATCAAAACTGGAGCTTAATACTGGTTAAGGAACAGCAAATCTCAATCATTCAATTCAATCACAGTTGGGAATGGATTTTCTACCACTCCTCGTGGAAAACTTCAAATCCTTTATGAAAACAGAAAACTGGATGGCATGTCATTTCTCTTTCGTTTCTCACAAATGATCTTTGTTGACATACAGTCATTTTCAGAATCACAACTGTATCATATGGGATGGGGTCCCAAGTCAATGAGACATAAATACAATTATACAAACAGATTTTTCTTGATTCACATCAATTCTATTTGATTCACATTTTTGTAAATATTGTTAAAGTTATAATTGATTTTGAGGATGACTTTGAAATAAAAAATTCCTAATCATACAGTACAACACACGTTTTTGCGACGAGAGGTCCCCCCCAATGCTTGATTTAATTTTTCTAACATCACCTACCAAACTACTACTTGTTATTATTAATATTCTTAATGTCAATAATAAAAATTGTACCACTGTGGAATGACTCAAAAATTGCGCCAAGTTTCATAATCCATCTTTTGGTCCTTAGTCTTAACTAATTTTGCTTTTCATCCCTCAACTTTCAAAACAATATATTTGGTCATTAACTTTTGAAATAGTGCATATTTAGTCCTTTTGTTATTTAGTTCAATAAAATTGATGATATGGCAAACCAAACCCGCCCTGTAGGTAATTGGATTGGCAACGTGGCGCCACTTGGCCTGTTTTTATTTTGACTGCCGTTTCAAGTGAACCAAACCGATTTTTTACAAACCAACCCAATTTTTTTAAAAAAACTTCCAAACCCTAATCAATCAAACAAACCATACCAACGCATAAAATACTCTCCCCGCTCATGCATAATTCTTTTGGTTCAATTTTTTATTGTTCAATATTTGTTATGACGTTTGAATTTAATCTTATCAAGAAAACATTCAAGAATTGATTTAAAGAAAATAATACCAAAGCTATTGAACCATTTCATTAAAGTAGGTACTGAATGTCACCAAAAAAAAAGCATTGAAACTTGAATCACTTGATAAAGAACGATAACAGAGACAATGAATTCAAAACCCATTTAGGTTATTCCCACAATCTCAAATCACCCAAAAAGAATCAAAAGTGAAACCCAACCAACCAAATCAAGAACACGTTTACAAAGACATTTTACAAGACAATCTTTTGATTACCACAAATCTATTAAGCGAGTTCTTCTCCGCCACAGCTAAAGAACCGAATAATTATACTTGGGAAGCAAGGCCATCACTTTCTGCTTCCTTCTCGGCTCCGAAATCACATCAATCACCTTTTATTTCTCAATCCCCTCTTCTCGTGTGGTTACTTTTGATCTTCATCTTTACTTTTTCCCTCATTTCTCAATCAGAGAAGTGCGATGAGGGAAGGGTAATGTGATGCAGAAAGAACAAAAAATAGAGAAATAGAGAGACATGTCTGCGAGAGAGAGAGAGAGGTAAGAGAGGAAAAGTGAGAATGAGACACCATGAGAGAGAACCAGAGAGTCGAGGTTCATGCACAATGAGGGGAGAAGAGATGTATGGGTGCGGGAATTAGGGCACTGTTTTGGGGAGAAATTTGGTTTTTTTTGGGTTTGTGCTGGTTCACTATTGAACCGTTGGGTTCACATACAAAAACCCGCCACGTGTCAAATGAATATGCCACGTGGCGCTTCAGTTTGCCACATCAGCAAGATTTAACGGTCTTAATAATGAAATGACCAAATGTACACCCTTTACAAAGTTGAAAGACCAAAAGTAAAAATGGTTGAAAGTTCAAAGAACAAAAGATAGGTTTTGCCAAAAGTAAATTGTTTGTTTGTTTATTTTTGTTTTTTTAATTTATTTTTGTGAAGATTTTGGTGTTTTAGAATTTGAATCCAAATCGAGCACAATTCGAGTAATATCTAAAACTTAGCCACAACCATAAGATTGTGAGTTTGATTTCCATATATACCATTAGAGCAACTGCCCTGTGGTCATCAATGGTAAATGTGCATAAACATATGAAAATAGCATGTAAAACTTATAATTATAAGGTTACTCATGGTTGTTTAATTTGACAAAAAATGTGACGACCCTTCCCTGACCTAAGGTCAAGTCGCCCGACCCAAACCGTTACCTAGACCCAATACCTGAACCAGGCCTAAATAACGGCTTGGCACGCCTAAATAAACCTGCGGAATAATCATTCTAGCAAGATATATGATAATAAGAGTGTAAAAGATAATCATAATAAAACCATATAATCTTGTATATCATAATAAGATCTATCATCTTTAATATTCAAAAGTATCATACAACTTCATAATAATATTATAAAGGTTCAGAACTACCCATTAACTAAGTCTTAAGTTATAACCCACGTACGAGGTTTACAAAACGATTAATATTAACAATATACTAATATCATACGAGGCTCACATATAAAGGAACTTCAAGATAGATCATTTCCCTTGTCTTTCTTGTCTATCGCGCTGGTAGAGGGACCTATGGGGTAAAGTGGGGTGAGCTAAAGAACCAACGGTGCTCAATAAGAGGAAAGACTCGCTCAAACATTAAATATGCAAGTACTACCTAGTACTCATGCAAGTTATAACATGACATCAAATCCATACTCAAAACACATTATATAAAAAACCAAATAAATGTAAATCATAACCAAATATAAGCATATAAATGAACACATGATTAGGTACGAGTATAGATATTGTTCATGTTCCTCATGGTTATGGAAATAAATTCATTTTCTAAGAAGACACGTATAAATAGATTTTCCATTTCCAAACTAAACATCAAATAGTCTACGTATCAATATTTCAAGTCGTAATTTATTCACTATAATATACATAAAAACATGACGGTTTCACAACACATTTGATAAACATTCATTTATTTCATGCATGATAATATTCACTATTTTTCATTTATAAAATCTACACAAGACATACATATAAAGTCAAATGAAAAATTTAAATGAAATGCGATAGATATAAACTAATATAGTCCGTTGTTTCATTCAATGCGAACTAGATATTGGTAAGGATCCGATGACCGAATCATCTACTTTTGAATTGGTACAATAACTAGTGGAAACGCAATGGCCGTTGCGCCCTCTAAATAATGGCACTAAAACAAAGGTAGTTTCATCCAAGCCGTCACCGTTACACGTCTCAAAGAACCATCAAGAATCAAAGGATGGAACTCGAAACCTTTACCCTCGAATGGTTCACCTTATGCATTCTATTAGTCAAGTAAAACCCTCGGTGGTTAACTACCACAAACATTCTGGGGCGTCCAAAATATAGACTACTTGCTAATTTGGCCCGCGGTGGAACTCCACAAACATTCTAGGGCATCGAATAACATGAAAGGCAAAACAGTGCATTCACAATTCCATAGATAATAGAGATCCAAACCAATATCACGACGCAACCCATACCCAAGTCGTTCTATTCAAAACATGAATTCCTAATTATCTAATAGTCAAGTCATATTTAATGCATGAGCGAAGCTCCCCACTTACCTGTACCCGCCGCGATGCCTATACCGACTCCTAGTGCGTTTGGGATCCCACGTGAACCGCCTCGCGAATCTAAACAATTTATACAACTCTATATAAGAATTTCACTCAATTTAAAGTTGAATATTTTAATTATTAATTTATATTTAGGGACCCAATGATGTGGGTCCCACGTGTTGTGCCGTTTAAGGGCTTCGTCGAAATATCGACGCCCATTGTAATTTTATCCTATTTTATTTTATTTTATTATTATTTTTTATTTATTTGGCCAGGGACCATTTGGCCCCTGTTTGGTTGAACAGGGACCAATTGGTCCCTGTTTGGTTGACCAGGGGCTCCAGGGGCATTTCAGCCCCTGGTCAACCAGATCAAACCCCCCCCAGGGGTTGACTGGCCCTTAGAATAGTCCAGGGGTCTGACCCTGGGGCCGAAACCAGGGGCAGACGCCCTCGCGTCCCCCACCCATCCTAACCCTCGGATTTCGATCCGAGGGTGGTCCCCAGTGCTCGCCGGCACTGGGGACCCTTCCACCGCGGCGGACTAGCCGCGGTGGCGGCGGCGGTGGTGGTGATGGAGGAAGTGGGGTGGCTATTGCCACCCCTTTCTTCCTCACGGGTTCATGGGGGTAGCAAAGCCCACCCCCCTTGCTGGCGGCGGCGCCGCTGCCGCTGCTCCTCAGCGGCGCCGTTGTCCATCACCGGCGGCTCCACTAGGAGCCGCCACCCCCTTCTCCTATAAACAAAAAAAAAATCAAACAAAAAGAAGAAGAAAAAGAAAGAAGAGCGAAAGAAATAAAAAAGGAAAAAAAAAATAATAACAAGAAAGAAAAAAGGAAAAAAAACAATAACAAGATATTACCTCTCCTTCCTCTCTCTCAAACTTGTTGAAACAACAAAAGGGGTGACTAGGGTTTGCAACCTATACTTATATAGTTAGGGTTTTAAAGTAGGGTTATATACAACCTTGTTATTTTACCAAAATGTCCTTATGGGCCTCCAATCACGTACATCCACTTAGCTCTTGTTAGGCTCAATATTCATTTAACCTAGGCTATACTTTTCACCCTTGAACAATTCACAAAGCACACTTGCACACATTCAGTATTGAAAATCACTAATTTCTTCAAGTCGAGTCAGGTAAAGTTCGGGTCGTTACAAAAAATATACTTTAATTATGTATGTGATTGACTAGGCATATGAACACAAAACTATGTGTATTTATTATTGGTGAATACACAACTACGTATAGGGTTTAGGGTTTATTATGAATATTGAGCTCTAATATATATGTATAAATAAATCTTAAAAGGGTGTGACAAGAAGTTGAAGAAAATGATGTGTGAGCATATATTATAAAAGAAAAATTCTCCAAATTAAGAAATTCTCCAAATTAAGTAAGGATATAATTGATACTAAATTAAAAATGTTAGAATATAATTGATAAATTTTAAAGGTTAATATATAATTGATACAACTTGTAAAAGTTAAGATATTTTTTTATCATTATGTCTAAATTAAATTCTCTCTCTAATGAAAAATATAAGACTTTTTTTTTTTTGCTCAAAACACATTAAAAAATATTAATTGTGAGTTTAAATTATATTCTTACCCACATTTAATTCTTTATTTTATCAAATAAAATAAAGACAAATGTTTAATTATAATTAAATGTATAAGTTAAAAATGGAGTAAAATAGTTATAAAAGGTACAAAGTTCTTTCAAATTCTGAAAACTTCTTATATTTTTTGAAGTAAAAAAAAATTTCAAAACGTCATATATTTTTAACTAAAGAGAGTAATTAAAGAGAGTAATTGATTTGGCTGGATGAAATGCATGGTATGCATATGTCACCTTTAGATGAACACTTGAAAACCTCTAGCTGAATGCATTTATTCCGCATAAAAATGTTAGCTGTGCTTATTATTATTATTATTACTACTTTTCACAAGTGTGCTTATTATTATTGTTTTTTTGTAGATAAGGCGTGCTTATTCAACTCCACTAGTCTACCATGACATCTACAAATTAGTGCAGTTTACTTATTCAAAGTATCGCCCATCTCTTCTAATAAAAAAAAGTAACAAGTCACATTATTTATCTATTAATTTTTAAAAAATTCTACCATAGACTGATCGAGTTTTGTTTTCTGGTAAAAATTGATAATTCCAATAATAAAATCCAAGGATTAGGACAATTTGGCAAGTCCACACAAGTTTTGGTAAAAGTCAAATTGTGACCTTGTATAATCACGTGACGACCGTCCCCCAAACAATCCCCTAACAAGTCAAAAAAACACACGAAGTTGGACGGACACGTGTATGAACGTTCCGAAACAGTCGAAAATACCATAATTGCCGCTTTTTTGTCACTTTTGTCATGATTTCTTTTAACAAGAGTGCTCTGGAGCACCGGATCATCAGTTCTTTTGTTTTGGTTTTTGTAATCAGAAACTTAATCACCGCACGGAAGAGGGAATGGGGAAGGAAGAGAAGCCTCTGAAAGTATGGAAAGTCTCAAATAGATTTTTATTGTTTTAATTAAATGACGAAAATGCACCTAATCTCACAAAACTCTGACCACTTCTTCCATTCCAAATTGGCAAATTCCAACCAAACGGCCTCAAAAGTCAAATCTGAAATCCCCCCATTCCCCCCTTGACAGGGGCACTTTCGTCCTCCCAGCAGGTCTCCCAAAGTCCACTCTACCCTTTGACCGTCACCCAGCCGTTAACGTCAGTTCAGATATTTATTGGCACACACCCAATAAAACCCCCCCAGCCACGCGTCCTTCCAGATAGTAATAGCTATTGCTAATTAACTGGGGGAGGGGTAGAAAGGTAAAAGTGGTCGACGGCTGGCGGGACTAGTCGTTCCAGAGTTCATACACTACGCGGCTACATTAGTTTTCTCTCTGACACTTCCCATCATCATAGTCATTTCTTCAGATCTCATCACTCATCAGAATTCAATTCCAGCACGAGATCTGCGCTTCTCATTCGAAATCAATCGATCGATCGGTCTCGAGATTCGATCTGCACCTCAAATCCGCGTTGATCAGTTAGGTTTGATCTTGTTTGTTTGTGTGTGTTCGGAGATGGGGAGCGTGTGTTCGGGCGGAGGGGGGAGGAGGGATTCGGTGTACTCGGCGGCGCCGCCGAAGAGCGATGAGTTCTCTGGGAAGCTGAAATCGGTGAAGAGTTTCGATCATAAGCAGCAGCAAGAGGAGGATCCAGTGTCGTTTTCTGGTATTGATCATTACAGAAGAAATCCGCACTACTACGATTCGTGCGAGCTAGGGTTACAGCCGGGACTCAAGCCTTCCACGCCTGCGCGGACTGTGGTCGGCAAGGTCATTTTTTTTTTTTTTTTTACATGATTTTGTTTGGTTTAAAAGTTGATTTTTTTTTGGTGGATTTGACATAAAAAAGTGATTTTTTTTTTCGGGTTTCTTGCTAGATTTTGATCCATGTAGTATTTACATTAAGGAGAATGATGATTTGGAAGGCCCACCATTAATTGCAATAAATCGAGCGCAATGGAAGAGTTTGATTTATTGTCGCTAAATTGGGATTTTGTTGTGGATGTTGGAAATTTAATTCTCTTGAGAAAAAAATTAAAAATAAAAATTGGGTGTTATGTAAGGGTGGAATTGGGACTAGGGCTAGATGGGGGGATACCCTTTTAGGAGACGAACACAATTGATACGGAAGCATTCGAGAGAGGTGAGAATTGCCATTTGCGAAGGGAATGCCGGAGCAATGTCGATACGAGAAAATGATGCTGACCTGATCAACTTGATGAAGTTATTGATTCCAAGATCGCCGAGAAAAGAGAAAGCTGAAACCTTGAGAATATTTGAGTCTAGTCTCATATAGATAATGAAGTGAAATGGAAAAGGAAAAAAAAAAAAAAAAATCTTACATCTTTGCCTACTGCAAATTAGCATTCATGAAACAGCTGATAAATTGTTTGTAGAAAATGCTGGTTGTATTTGGCGAATAACTTCTTTTAGAATAGTAGAAAATCTCTTGTTTATGCACTCTTGAACTAATGCATGGTGCGTTTCTCTTACAGGTTCCCCAAGTGGGCTCCCTTTTGGGAAGGGCTGGCATTGTTAGTCTAGAAAGGGCTGTTGAGGTTTTAGATACGCTAGGGAGTAGTATGTCCAATTTGAATTCCCACAGTGGGTTTGCTTCTGGGATGGCATCACGAGGGAATAAAATATTGATTTTGGCATTCGAGGTGGCTAATACTATTGTCAAAGGAGCAAACCTGTTGCAATCTCTTTCAGAAAACAACATTCTATTATTGAAGGAAGAAATCCTACATTCTGAAGGCGTACAACGGCTTGTGTCTACCGATATGGACGAACTGCTTAGAATTGCTGCTGCAGACAAAAGGTGTCTTGAGAGATTAAATTGTGTGAGCTCATTGCTTCGACTAGATTTTAGCCATACCTTGTCTTAGGTGCATGTAAGGCAGTGGTTGAGTTTCAGTGATATTATTTTACCTTGGCTTAATTGTTGTATTTGCTTTTGTACAGGGATGAATTTAATGTTTTTACAAAAGAAGTGATTAGGTTTGGAGACAAATGTAAAGATCCACAATGGCACAATTTGGACCGCTATTTTAAAAAGTAAGGTAGATAATTTGATGTTAACACATTTAGTACTAGTGACAACATATTTCTTAAGACTCTTGTTTGATGTTTCAGATTGGATTCAGATGTTACAGTTCATAAACTAGTTAGAGAAGAAGCTGAACTCACAGTACAGGAACTTAGCACTTTGGCTCAGCATACAGCTGTGAGTACATTTTAAAATCTCATTTGCTCTCTGAAGTTTTTGATTGTTTATGTTGTCATCTTATTAAAGATAGTCAAATTGCTAAATATATACTGCCTTGAGTGAGTGGACTAGTGGATAAGAGCGAGCGATGTCAATATTTTTTTTTAAAAGTAATGACAAAAGAGTCTTACATCTGCAGGAGTTGTATCATGAATGGCATGCATTAGACAGATTTGAGCAAGATTATCAACGGAAACTTGATGAAGTGGAGTCATTGCATCTACCACGAAGAGGTTGAATACATTCTTCGCGCTCTCTACCTCTCTATATGTTATATGTGACCAGAAGAATCTTTTTTCTTTGAGTTAGGATGACATATGATTAATAGGCTCTTTCCTTTTTGTTTGTAGGGGAGGGTCTTGTGATATTACATAGTGAACTTAAAAACCAAAGAAAGCTTGTCAGAAACTTGCAAAAGAAATCTCTTTGGTCCAAAAGCCTGGAAGAGGTATGGTGTTGTTGTTAGTCACCAGGCTCGCTAGTGCTTAATGTTTGTTTTGTTGTCGGGTGTTGTTTCTAATGTACATATGTTCAGTGTTCGACATTGTATTGGCTTTCTCACTATTCCTGCCCAAGTTAATGTAGAATACCTACTCCCCCTTCTTTGCACCTGTGTCTTGTATGATTTTCTTTCTTATTGCTATAGTACGTGACTTATCATTTAATGCTTATTATGGTATTTTTAATTTTTCAATTCTCCACTTTTAGCATGTATATGTTGATGGTGATGAGTTTTTTCATTTTGCTGGGAATTCATTTTGACTATTTTCTCATTATTCTCTAGTTCTTGAGGCTCGTTATACACTTATTTATAAATTGATTTCGTTCTTTTTTCTCAAATTTATCATCTAATTCTATGGAATGACTTCTTCGACACTTTTCTTTCATGCCTAATCAATACTCTTCTTAATATCTAGTGTTACTAAAAATCACAATTTTTTTGTGTGGTTCATCTTATTTTAGAGCATCATGGTGGTCATGCTTCTAGTTGAAAGTACTGCATATTGCATTTCTTGGGATTTTAGAGTTTGCCTCTTGAAAGTGCTTATTTTGGACTTCCTTTTTATACAATTGTTATTGCACACATTATTAATATTAAACATTTATTCACCTTGAATGACTTAAAGAACTTTGATTTTCTTGCATCTATGCAAAATTCTGATCTCCATTCTAAGTTTACTGAAGTTGTATCTTACTTGTCTAGCATGCAGTTGGATAATAATTTTTAAGTTCTGGCTTTTGTCGTAGGTCATGGAGAAATTTGTTGATGTTGTTGCTTTTATACATCAGGAGATGTTAGAGGCTTTTGGCAATAGTGGTATGTCCTTTTAAAGAAATCGATTCTTTTGTTGATTTGTTAAGAAGTGTATTATTATGTGAAATCAGTGGTACTAAAGAAGTTAATTAGATTTCTCTTGTGAGTTGAGAAATTGGAAAAATATTCATGTATCAATTCAATTCTTTTTGTAGTGAAAAGTAATAAAAATTACGGTGATGCTGCTATATCTTAGATACTGTATTTCTATGAATTACCTTGTCTCCAGTGCATCATTTATGTTGTGATTGACTATTATCTTTTTATATGCCAGGTAATACAGTGATCAAGGAGTCTAACCGGAATGTTCAAAGGCTAGGTGTGTCTGGTCTTGCATTGCACTATGCTAACATTATCAATCAGATAGATAACATTGTAAGTATTGACTATTTCTCCTTCTTTTTTTTTTTCTGAAAAAAAAAATGTTGTGCACAATGGTATTTGCAAAGTGTTTGAACGTAAAACATTTAAACAATACCTTTCCATTTAATGATAACGCGCATTATTGGTACCGTATTACAATGTATTGTTGGTCTTGCTGAGACTTGCCAGCAAATGGATAGAATCAAGATAAACTTAATTTTGGTGGAAAAAAATGGATGTGTATTTTTTTTAATGTTATGCTGAGACTTACCAGCAAATGGATAGAATCAAGATAAACTTAATTTTGGTGGAAAAAAATGGATGTGTATTTTTTTTAATGCTATGTTAATGTAATTTGCCATAATAAAAAACCTATCTAATCAGATTTTAAAAGAAACTAAGCAAACACTTATTGTATCGTGTATTTCATATATGGCTTTTGCTGGTCCTCTTTTATATCAACCATTGTCTTGACTAGTCCATTTATGTTCAACTGTAGAAAGATAATATTTTCTTCCTTGTCTCTGTTCGTAGACATGGGTTTGCCACCATTATTGCAATTTCAGAATTTTAGTGATTATTATTACGTTTTGGGAGTAAATGCTCATCACTGTAAGCTTGTTTCTTGTTGGAAAAAAATAAAAAATAAAAAATTGGGGGATAAAGACTTGAGCAGTAAAAGTCTTAATAATAGAAATTCTCATTTGTTACCAGTGAGGCAGGCCATGGTGAGGCAAAGGAACTCAAATTACTATTAAATATAAATGGATTTAACTTAATCATCTGAAAAGACTTTTTTCATATTTTGAATGAGGCGCTTCTCTGTCAAAATGTCCATATGTAGGTAAACAGATTATCGGTTTTAGTGAAATAAAAAGGATAAGTATAATCTCTTTTGTTTTTAGGTGTCTCGTCCAAGTTCTCTTCCTCCTAATGTGAGGGACACACTGTATCACGGATTGCCATCTGGTGTCAAGGCAGCCTTACGTTCTCGGCTGCAGTTAAGGTGTTCCAAAGAAGAGGTATGCATAATATATACATGCGAAGAAAAATCAAAAGCCGCTTTTTTCATTTTAAACCCGTTTTATAGGCACATGGATGGTTATGTTGAGGTTTCGTTTCCTTTGTTTCATGCATCTTTTAAAAGTTGAACTCTGCTTCCCCCTAGTTTATTAATTAACTGTTGTGTTTGTTTTATAATTTTGTGTAACAATGTCCATTTTTCAGTTGACAGTCGCGCAGATAAAGGCTGAAATGGAGAAGACCCTGCAATGGCTTGTTCCAGTTGCTACAAATACAACCAAGCAAGTTTCTTGCTGTGCTTTTAGTTAAAGAAGACGTCCTTTCATAATTTTGGTGTTACTCTGTTCCAGTTCACCTTGCTTGTGTTGCTTGTCTCATTTATTTACGTGTCTCCATTTTCATGTTGTGTTTCAGGGCACATCAAGGTTTTGGCTGGGTTGGAGAGTGGGCAAATGCTGGGTGAGTTGGAGCTTATGCTGCTGTTTTTTCCTTTCTTTTCTTCATTTGTTATACTTAATAAGTTGTGATTCTATTTTGTGATTTATGCACGTCCATTTTTCTAAGTTACATCTCCACCTTATATCTCCACATTATGTCAAACAAAGGTTTAATGGAATTATTGAATTGCAGTAACGATTTCAACAAGAAGACATCTGCCCATTATAGCATTCTGCGTCTTGAGACCCTTTATCACGCTGAGAAGGAGAAGACAGAATCACATATCCTTGAACTGGTGGCGTGGCTTCATTATCTGATCAGCCAGGTCAGACAAAGAGATTATGGGTTCAAGCCAATGGCACCTGTTCGATCACCAACACAAAGAATCATGATTGTTCCATCTGAAGCACAGAAAGACCAACACCTATTATCTAATGGTAAAGCTAACCAAAGTCCGAAACTTTCCCAAGTAGACCAAGATATGTTGGATGATTTAAGTTCGAGAAGATTGAATCCTGGAATTAGTAAAAGTCAGGAGTTTTCGACAAAGAAGAAAAGGAGAGGAATAAACGGGTTGACAATGAGCAAGAGCAGTGGTAACTCTCCTACTCGGGACTTCAATATAAGTGAAGCCGTGGAGCATGCAAAAGTAGACGCGTTGGACGTTATAGATGGGTTGAATTCAACACATTGAGGGGCTCAACTTCTCCAGATATGCACATTCTTTTTGAGGTCTCATGTATAGATATTCAAATTTATGGTGGGATAGATGGTGTGTATAAAATAAGTAAATTATGGTAATTTCTTCATAGGAGAGTGCTGTTGCACCTATAATATGTAGTCACCTTTCTAAATTTATATTGCGGTGACTTGAATTTGATATCATATTGCTACTTTGTAGAGAATGTATGATCAATACATTTTTCATTTGAGTATAAACAGATCATCAATCCATTTTCAATGGTAGTTTTCGTTTGCTACCGTAACTAAATTGGAAGGCAAATTAGTTTTCACTTGTGCTGTGGTTAATGTATAGTGTCTCCATTTTTGGTATTTTGGTTCTGTTCTTTTCTTTACAAGCACAGGGCACACTACTGTTTGTTTCGCCGTCAACAAGACCGACTGAGACTCTCAATAGATGCATCATGAATTTTACTGAAGTGATGATGAACTGTGGTAGAAATTGCATGACAATTCTCAGGATCTATAATAAAAAGCACTGAAGTACATGGTGATGGATTCGTGGATGAGTTCAGCCAGAGACAGCTGTTTCTTAAGCTGGCTCTTCTTCAGTTAGGTTAAAGTTGGGATTAGCTAATGATGACTAAGATTTCATTCTCTTATATCTTTTTCCTTGGACCATGGCGTACAAATTTATTTTTGCAGTTAAGTTTGCAGTAAATCTCATATTTTTACCACACCGAGCTTGTTCGTTGCATAGCTACGAGTTTGCTTCTGTGTCTAACTTTTTTTTATTTTTTCAGCACTTCATTGTCTTGTTAACTTGTATTTGAATCGTATGTTTTTTCTATCTTGTATGCCAACTCAGTTTCTTTGAACCAATAGGACTTTTTTTCCATAATTGATGAATTCTTATTGAATTGGTTAGGCCTGCTGCACTCAAATCTGAACTGCCAATAATTTAATTCTTTGGATGCATTTAGGAGCAATTCTTCCTCTATTTTAAGATTTTGCTTACCTAAACAGAATTAGCATGCAACCACTGCTTAATTTTTCTTTCTCTGAACCACTTCATTTTGTTTTGTGTAAGGTGATCCTGAACTCTCTCCCTCCCTCTTACTGTGAAGGGTCATGTTGACTCCTCGTCTCTACTATTATTCTATTCTTGCTCTTCAACTGCTCCTACTTCAACTTCACTATATAATGCATCTTCATGAATCTCTCAACTTTCATCATCAAGAAGAGAGAAAATCATCAGAAGCAAAATAAAATCAGCCCCTACATTTGGTTTAATCATGGAAAGTCTGAAGACCCTGAAAGCCAATCTCCTCTTCCATTTCTTCGTGGTCTTAAGTGGTTGGAATTCCTTACTAATAGCTCAAGCTGTGGCTCCGGTAGGCACAATAGAGAGAAGTACCAAACAACAAATCCTGGCTAGCATCCCTCCTCCGGGCCACGAAGCCATCCCGCCTCAACTCTTCCTGACATCGACGGCGGGGGCATACTCCGCCTTCCTCCTCCGGCGAGAGACGAGTCAAGGGGCGGGAGGCTTTGGCTCCGACTTCTGCTACATTCAAGTCCAAGACCACTCTGGTAGCAGTGTCTGGGAGTCGGAATGCACTCCAGTGAGCAATGTGAATACATGCACGCTAGTGTTGTCCGATGCAGGGTTCGAGATCTTTGATGGGAGCCGATCTGCATGGGATAGTGACGTGGACGTGGATGAGCATGTGCACTTGGAGAGGTTGGAGCTGATGGACACTGGAGACATGCAGATGAGAGACAATGAGGGGGAGCTTTCGTGGAAAGCGAGCGACAGCCCGGCGAGTAACCAGAACTGCGGATCGGTCGGGGCTCCCGGACAGGCTCCTGCACACCCTCCATTTGCTGCTCCTATTCATAGCAACAAGGGTCCTTTTGGGCAGCCTCAGCCTGTGAACAGCCAACCACAGCAACCACTAGCAGCTCCTGCACAGCCGACCACACACTTCTACGGCTCTCCATTGCAGCCAGGGCCAGCAGGGCTGCCTCAGCAGGTCGGTTCAAACCAGCCGATTCCGGTTCCCGCTGCTGACGCAGACCAGCCTCTACCGGGGCAACCTCTGTCAGCTGGGTTGAACCAGCCCATTGGAGTACTGGGCAACAGTCAGCAGCCTAATTTGGTGGACAACACTCCCTTTGACAGTGGATCCATGAGGGATAAGGTTGAGGTGATGAAGCTGGCTTTGGGGTCTCTGCTGGCTTTCATGGGTTTGCTTGGTTTATTCATTTGAGAGTGAGTGAGTGAGTGATTGATTAGTTTTATGGACATGCAGTGGTGATGGATTAATAACCACCTTCTTGTGTAGGGTACTATTGGAGTTTGATTATTCTGGTTTCTTTACTATATAGGTCATGGTGTTTCTGTGTGTTTGTGTATTTTATTGGTTTCGAGGTGGTGGGGGTGTTTGCTATTTCAAAATTTCTGGAAGTAAAATGTGTTCCATTTGAGACTTATGTGATTGATGTGAGTTTTATTATATAATAAGGACAAAATATAAAAAGAAGGAGAACAAAATGGCGTCGCCCGGACTCGAACCGGAGACCTTCAGTGTGTTAGACTGACGTGATAACCAACTACACCACGACACCTTATATCAGCATCTCTTACCACATAATAATAGACTAATCCTTACAAAGTATGAAAAACCATTTGGACCAATGTGTGAAAAACCAATTGGAAACTAACCACATTTAGAGCCCAACCAAAGATGGAAGGTTGTTAGCTTAAGTGGAAATACATTACTTGAGAAGTTGAGAGCACTTGGGTCTACTTGTATAGTAGTATAGTTATTTTAATTTGTTTATGCCTGTTTGAGCTCACAAGTTCAATATTCTAATTTTGTGAAGCTACTCTCTAGTGAATATAACAAAATTATAGCAAACAAACTATATAGGGAAATGGACACATCAGATCTGTGACGAAACCTTAAACCTAGCAGTGCCACACACACTAGATCTGCATATAAGGGTTCGTCGACCGCCATTTTCGTCTACAGTCCCCCCTCTTCCCCTGCTCCCCTATCTCTATATATTCCCTTATTCTTCTCTTCGTCTTCGTCTTTGTCTTCGTTTTCGGTGAGCGATGTCTTCATTTCCGTATCTTTGACATCTTTTTTTTTTCTTTCCCTTGTGTATCTTTCCAGTGACCCTCACCTCAACTTTCTCTCCCTCTACAATCACGTCCTCCCTTCCCATCCAACCAACTTCCCTAGTGGCTTCCCTATCTCTTTCTTCTTTTCTTTTCTTCCTTCTTTTTGTCCTTTTTTTTGCCATCGACCCAGTGATGGCTGTCACTAGTGGGTTTTCGGTGTCTGCTGCCAAAGCTCCCCCTTTTTTGCTTGAGTTTCTAAGTTGGATGGAGGAGTGGCAGTGAGATAATGATGTTGTTCTTAAAGTCACCAGTGGTGGACAACGTCGACCGACTTTATGGTGCAAGCGAGCGGTGTCTGGCTGTGCAGTAGTGGAGAACCAATAGTCTTGTTGTTTTCCTTCATCTTGTTCTAGACATTTAGGGTTTTTTGTCTCCTTCGTGAGTATGTTGACCTCCTTTAGGAGGTTGTTGTTTTCCAACGCGGGGTTATTGCCCTTCGTGAGGATGTTATTTCAAGCTTTAAAGTATGTATTTTTTATTACCTTCAACGTAATAAATTGTTGTTGTATCCTTTATCAGTGTTAGGAACATCAATGCAACAAATTAAAAAAAAAAGAAGCTATGTAGGGAAATGTTACTCTTTAGACAAAGATTAATTTGGTTTTGCAAGAAAGATGAGCATATATGAAAGGAAAGAAAGATGAAGCCCAACCAACGAACTACTTCGCATAATTATTGAAGGGAAAGGGTAAGAACAAGAAGATAAGGCGACAAAATTGAAATGACCATTTTCTCTTTTCTCAAATAATTACCAACCAAATCATAGCTGTTATGATATGAATGAACAATTGATCAAGACTTTGTATGACTAATCATTGTCAAGCATGGCTCTTACATTGAGTGGTAATATCAAGCATGGCTCTTACTTGCATCTATATCCAATGTACTCATTATTTCATGTGTTGTCAACATTGCTTGTAAAGAGTTGTATGACATGTGATGTATGTGTAACTTGCAAACATTGTCTTAGTACATTTATCATCATCACCAAAGGGCCTATATAAAGGGTATCAACCTCATTGTAAAAACACACCAAGTTGTATACAACTTCTCATTTCAACTCTCTCATTTCTCCTCTTCTACTTTGTAGTTGTAGTTCTTTGTAGTAGTAGAAGTTCTTAGTTCTTCTACTTTCCTTCTCTAGTTCTAGCAAGTCTCAATTCAATTCACAACACGTTATCAGCACGAGCTTGCTCTAGCATTAAGGAGATCTTGAAGTTCAAGAAGGCTTGTTAAGAAGACAAAGCTAGGAAGGTATAACTTTTATGAGTTCGGTTTATTTCTATATTATCTTGGTTGCTTCAATTTTATATGCATGCTTTATGTAACAACCCGTAAATTTTAACCGACTTATGTAGAATTGTGACCAGACTAAGTAATACTGGACAGTATTTCGAGCCTCAATAGTCGACAACAAAGTAATGTTATGTTTCTGTGATGTATGTATTAGTATTGTAGTTTATTTCGGGTTTCGCGCCGTTCGGACAATTTTTAGACTGAGTGAGTGTTCGCCTAGATAAACGGGGGAATAAAACACTGTTAAAATACAAATAAATAGATTTTTAGATAATTTATATAATTATTTAAGGGAACAAAGTGGGACTACGCGCATGGTGAGTTGAATCGGACCAAAGAAAGTTGTTTGAATGCGGGGAGTTGGATAACTACGCGATATATAGTCCATAGGATAGATTGTTAAAGTAACACAGCTGTAATTTGAAGAGCCATGAGATGATCCTCGAGATAAGTGTGTGTGTTGAGATGAAAGTTCAAAAATGAGACAACACATTACCTACTCTACTATTTGAGTACTATTCATCATTACTTATATATATATATATATATGTAAACACATCATCGTCCTCACACTCTCACACCACTCCACTCTCTCCTCCTCCCGGGTGCACCACTGTCGACCACCGGCACGGGACGACCGGACCTCACCGGAGGTCCTCCTCCACTCACTCTCTCGGCCTCTCACCCTCTCGGTCCTCTCTCGACCACTCTCTCTCTCACTCACGGTCTCACTTTATCTCCTTCATTTCACCGCCACCCTCCTCCTCTCGCTATCGTCAAGTAGGCAGCAGTCCCCGAGAAGTTGAGCTCGCCGGAGGTATTCTCTCTCCTTCCCTCTCTTGTATCTTCTCGATCTCACCCTCTCCTCTCGGTTTTCTCCCTCCTCTCCCTCCACCGTCTCTCATCTCGGCTGAGCACACCACCGACCTCACTGGTCCAGAGGTGGTTCGAATCTCGTTGGGGAGTCGATGGTCGCCGGAGTAGGGTGGTGAGCTCTTCTTTTCTCCCTCTCTTTCTCTCTTTTCTCACTATTTTTCTTTTACTGTTTTGATGTGGTGTGTGTGTAACCGTATGTGTGATTGTGTGTGGGTGGCTGGTGGGGTGCGTGGGTGTAGTTTGGACAGTTTGACAGTGGGATGTAGGATGGGACTGTTGGTGTGGTGTGTGGCATTGGACAGTATGTGTGTGTACACCCCACAGATGGGGTGTGCGTGGTGTATTGAACAAGGTGTGTATGTCCATGCATGTGTGTGCATGTGTATGCATGGGTGTGTACATGTATATGCATGTACACCCCACGATTTGGGGTGTGTGCGCCCCACAGTTGGGGTGCGTGATGAGACGTGTATGGCAGCGGGGTGCACACAACTGTAGGGTGTTGTGTGCACAAATTAGCGGGGTGCACACAACAGTGGGGTGTGTGTACTTAGTTGTATGGTGGTCATATCACATCGGTGTGTAAATAAAATAAAATAAAAATAAAAGGGAGAGTATTCATTTTCTATTAAATTGTCAAGTTGTTCAAGTCATTTGAAATACTGAGAAAATACTAGGAATTCAACCTAGGTTAGTTAACGACTTGACCTATTAATACGAGTTTCCGACCTTGTCAGGTAGCGGGAAACTCGGGGATACGCGTTAGGATTCACGAGAGTGTCGTTACGGGGGTCGCGATAGTTCAGGTAAGTACACTTGCCTTAAAGCTTGTGTACGTTAGTAAGTCAGTTAAGAAATTCTCATGTGATTCATTATCGTTTATTGCTATTCTTGTTATTATCCATTGTTGGCATTCAAATTTTCTTATTTTCTTGGTATGTGTGTTCTTGGCGTAAGTGTGTCGATATTGTATCATGTGGCCCGCATTGGTTGGGGAAACTTGGGTATTTCTTATCGGAATTACTGCTACCTACAGTGTTGTGTGAACCTGGGTATTGATTGTGAAGGTGTCATGTGGCCCGCACCAGTTGGGGAAACGCGAGCCACTTCTGAGAGAGTGCGACCACCCCTGGTGTTGTGTGAACCTGGGCACTGGATTGTTGTGGTTATTGTTGTGAATATTGACTGCTTATGACCTCTTTTGACTCTTAGAACGCACATGTTTCGATTGCTATCATTTCAGTCTGCCTATCATGCACTTGATCTATTTACATTCTTGTCTTTAAATTACCGCATGATATTTAGACTGTTTTATTTGATATTCATGAATTACTGTGAAATTCTTCTGGCATTACTTTCGATTTTCTCTCAGTTGCTCACCGTCTAGTTTGTGACGGTGGGTGCAGATATCCCGGAGTGCAGCAAGGGCAAGGAACCTCTACTTGGTGATTTCCTCTGAGGACCTCTCAGAGTACGTTACTTCAGGGATAGGTTAGATTTGATTTATGCTTATTGCTGATTGTATGATGTTTTTATATATATGATGTTAGCTATTGAACTGGGGATCACTTTTTGGGATGGATACTATGAACACTCGGGGTTTCCACATTTATATAGATTTCCTACTTTTCATTTGATTGAGTTATTTTCCAATACTTGTTTAGTTTTTCGCTGTGTATAATTGCAATAACTCTTTCATAAACTGTTAAAATGATTAATTGGAGGCTGACTAGGCTCGTCAGGCTCGCTGAGTATCGACTCGGGACCTGCACGGGTCTAGGCCGGGCGTACCCAAATGCATTGGGAATTTGGGGCCGTCACACTTTATTCATATATTATGCATTATAACGTCACCGATTTCGAAAGTATGCTCTGTAGTTGCGTCTTGTACGATCTTCTACATCAGAAATCAAAAGTCAATATGTGACATAACTAGTTTTCTCTCTATACTACAAACGATTAATTATGCTCCATTCTTGATTTTTTATATTGCAAATAGTCTTATGAGTTTGAGTTGATAGTGGATAAGCCTTGTCCCCGGTAAAGCTAAACATTGAAAGGGAGACGGGTTATCCCGTTCGAGGAGGCATGGTTTTAAGTAGACTTCGTCTCACCACCCAACCTGGAGGTTGTCCCACCAACTCATACAAGTATTAGATTTTGCGTATTTATAATCAAATTGTGAACATATATTTAATGGTATATTATCTATTTTGTATAAAAAGAAAACTATTTAGTTTATCCCTATTTTCATAAAGATTTTATTTAATTATAATTGAATTAATTACCTTAACAATATTGACAATACTAATTACTTGTCAAGGCAACAGGATGCTCAAATTATATATAAAGTATCTATGCAAGGCTATGCGTATAAATATTTATTCGTCAAATATCTCTTTAGACTCTTTAGAGATTTGAAAAGTGAATATTTCACTTTATATTATCATTTCACCTCATGGAGCTATCTATATCAAGGCCAAAATTGGTGATGATCCAAAAGGATCAAAATGAGTGGTTGGGTCTCACACTACAAAATTTATATTAGTCAAATATCATTTATTATTCTGCAATTTCAATTACCTCTATATTGAGGCTATGCAGAAATATATCTGATGAGACAAATAAAAGCCACGTGGCTCACCTCGATGTATTACTGCAACAAATTATCGAGCGCGCACGTCAATCCATTAAATATTAATTATGGATTGAATCCTTGTCTCGTGGTAGCTGAGTAAAATAATAAAATATTATAAATATAATATCACTCATGTCCAATTGGTTTAGCTTCAAATTAATAAGCATATGTTGCATATAATGACCATGGTCGCAATTACAAATTATGGACATGGAAAAGGTGAAAAGATATGGTAAAAGTCATATTGACAATTCTATTGATAGTCAAAATAAAAAGTGGTGCACCACTAGAAAGGGTAAATTAGTATTGACAAGGAGCGCTCATAATTGTGACATTTTTTTTTGTCACGTATGAAAGGCTATGCTGCCTAAATATTGTCATATATACAATACCCAAATATTTTTGTGATATTTTACCATGCTTTTGTTGACTAATGATCCAAAAAGTTTGAGATATTCGTATTTTATTACGAAAATGGTATTTCTTTAATACCATATTGTTTTTCAATGTAGAAATGGATCATCAAGTTATTTGTTCAGATTATGGCGATATATGTCTTGTTGATTGTGCTACAACGCACATTATCCTCAAAAGAAGAGAATATTTCTCCAATTTGAACGTAATTAAGGCTAATGTTCAAACAATATCTGGCATGTCCAATTTGATTGATGGCTCTGGAAGAGCAAATATTATGTTGCTTAGGGGAACAATAATTCATGTTGACAATGCCTTATACTCTGAAAAATCCAGAAGAAATTTATTCAGCTTTAAAGATATTCGACAAAATGGATATCACATTGAACGAAAATAATAGAGAATTTCTCTATGTAACATTGGTTTTAAATGGGAAAAAAGAAGTGTTAGAAAAATTCTCAGCGTTATCCTCTGGATTATATTTACTCATATAAGGCATGTCGAAACGAATGTCGTCTTAAATAAAAAAATTAATGATCCAAAGACATTCATTTTATGGCATAACCGGCTTGGTCATCCAGGATCATCAATGATGCGAAGAATAATTAATAATTCGCATGGACATCCTTTAAGGAGTCACAAAATATTTTCAGCTGGTGATTATAATTGTGCTAGTTGTTCTCAAGGTAAATTGATAGTTAAATCATCCCCAAGTAAAATTGTTGTGGAATCCCCAGTTTTCTTAGAACGTATTCGGGAGACGTATGTGGACCTATTCATCCTCACCTGTGGACCATTTAGATATTTCATGGTTTTGATAGATGCATCAACTAGGTGGTCACATGTTTGTTTGTTTTCGACCCGCAATGTTGTATTTGCTAGACTTTTAGCGCAAATCATTAAGTTAAGAGCACAATTCTCTGACAACCCAATCAAAACCATCCGTCTTAATAATATCGGGGAATTTCAATCTCAAGCATTTAAAAATTATTGCATGTCTATAGGAATTACCATTGAGCATTCTGTTCCACATGTGCATACCCAAAATGGTTTGGTAGAATCTCTAATCAAACGCATTCAATTAATTGCCAGACCTTTAATCATGAGAACTAAGTTTTCAACTTCATGCAGGATCTATCATTCGTTATAGGCCTACTGCATACCATGGATAGTCCCCAATGCAACTCATTTTAGGTCAACAACCAAATATTTCACACTTAAGAATTTTTGGTTGTGCAGTGTATGTTCCTATACCACCTCCCAATAGAACTAAGATGGGTCCACAACGAAAACTTAGGATTTATGTTAGATTTAACTCATTGTCTATTATAAGATACCTTGAGCCCTTAACAGGAGATTTATTTACTGCACGTTTTGCTGATTGTCACTTTGATGAAGCAATTTTCCCACCATTAGGGGGAGATAAGAAGTCAATTCAAAAGGAATGGCACGAAATTGCTTGGAATGCATCAACTTTATCACATTATGATCCACGAACAAATCAGTGTGAACTTAAAGTTCAAAAGATCATTCATTTGCAACAAATTGCAAATCAATTACCAGATGCATTTAATGATGTAAAACAAGTGACAAAATCACATATTCCAGCTGTAAATGCTCCTGCAAGAATTGATGTCTCTGTGCAACAAAATGCACAAGAACTAATAAAACGCTTAAAGCGTGGAAGACCGGTTGGTTCAAAGGATACAATTCCTCGAAAAAGGAAAACGGAAGTAAAAATAAATACAAATCAAAATACTCCTGAGAAAGCACAAGAATCCTTTGATAAGGGTTTGTCAAAATAAGTTGATTCTGATGTGGAACAACTTCCTCTAGAAAAAGATGAAAAGATGAAAGTAATGAGATCTCAATAAATTATTTAAACTCTGGTAAGATTTGGGATCGAAATAAAATTGTTCCTGATGATATATTTGCTTTCAATGTGTCCTTTGAAATATGTGAAAATGATGATGATCCAGAAACACGATCAGTGGACGAATGTCAAAAAAGACCTGATTGGCAAAAATGGCAAGATGCTATCCAAGCAGAGCTAAACTCGTTAAGGAAATGAGAGGTTTTTGGACCAATTGTCCAAACGCCAGATGGCGTAAAGCCTGTTGGATATAAATTGGTATTTGTACGAAAGATAAACGAAAAAAATGAAGTTACAAGGTACAAAGTAAGACTTGTAGCTCAAGTTTTCTCACAAAGACCTGGCATCGATTATGAGGAAACATATTCTCCTGTTATAGATGCAATCACATTTCGGTTCTTAATAAGCCTTGCAGTCTCTGAAGGGCTTGATATGCATTTAATGGATGTCGTTACAACATATCTGTACGGATCTCTAGACAGTGAGATATATATGAAAATCCCTGATGGATTTGTAATATCCGATGAAATAAAATCAAAACCTCATAACATGCATTCTATAAAATTACAAAGGTCTTTGTACGGGTTGAAACAATCCGGACGAATGTGGTACAAACGTCTTAGTGATTATTTACTGAAATAAGGATATGTAAATAATCCGCTTTGCCCATGTGTCTTCATTAAAAGATCATCAACAGGATTTGTGATTATTGCTGTATATGTTGATGATTTAAATATAGTGGGAAACCACGACGACATCGTTAGAACATTTGAATACTTGAACAAGGAATTCGAGATGAAAGAACTTGGAAAAACAAGACTTTGTCTTGGTTTGCAAATTGAACATTTTTCAAGTGGAGTACTTGTCCATCAATCAAATTATATTGAAAAATTATTAAAAAGATTTTATATGGACAAGGCACATCCATTGAGCTCTACAATGGTTGTCAGATCACTTGAAGTAGATAAGGATCCATTTCTACCTCAAGAAAGTGATGAAGAGCTAATTGGTTCGGAGGTACCATATTTAAGTGCAATTGATGCACTTATGTATCTTGCAAATTGTACAAGACCCGATATTGCTTTTGCTGTCAACCTACTTGTAAGATATAACTCTTCACTAACTCGAAGACATTGGAATGATGTTAAACACATTTTTCAATATCTTCGAGGAACAAGTGACATGAGTTTATTTTACTCGAGAGGGGTAAAATTGAATCTCCAAGGTTATGCTGATGCTGAATTTTTATCAGATCCTCATAAGGCTCATTCTCAAACGGGATATGTATTCACCTGTGGTAATACTGCAGTATCATGGAAGTCAGTAAAACAAACTATGGTTGCCACTTCTTCCAATCATTCTGAAGTACTTGCATTTCATGAAACAAGTCGTGAATGTGTTTGGTTGAGAAACATGATTGAACATATTCACGAATCATGTGGATTGCCTTTAATAAAAGATTCTTTAACCATATTATATGAAGATAATGCAACATGTATTGCACAATTAAGTGAAGGATTCATAAAAGGGGACAAAACAAAATATATTTCACCAAAATTCTTTTATGCACATGAGCTTCAGAAGAATGGTGAAATTGATGTCAAGCAAATCCGATCGAGCGATAATCTTTCTGATTTATTTACAAAAGCCTTACCAACTACGACATTTAAAAGGCTTACATATGGGATTGGCTTGCGTAAACTTAAAGACATTGCAAGTAAAGAAACTGAACAAGTTTTACCCATGTTCACATGAGGGGGAGTTATTGATTAATGTATTATTGCACTCTTTTTTCCTTAGCTATAGTTTTATCCTATTGGGTTTTCCTAGCAAGGTTTTTTTAATGAGGTAATCCTAACAATATTATACTCATCTTAAGATTAATAAGAAATGTGTACTCTTTTTCTTTTGCTAGATTTTTTTCCACAGGGTTTTTTCTAGTAGAAGTTTTAACGAGGCACATTCTCTCAACAATTGTCATCCAAGGGGGAGTGTTATGATATGGATGAACAATTGATCAAGACTTTGTATGACTAATCATTGTCAAGCATTGTAACGACCCTAAAATTCTAACTCGTGCCACTTGACATTTCAGGGTCGTATTGTGAGCCCAACTAGCCATGGTGTACTTGTTTCGGTCCTCGAGAGTCGACACCGAGGTATGTTATGTTTGTTTGGTGATTTGTATTATTTATTTGTTACTGAACATTAAATTCAATATCTTGAATGTGTGAGGACGTGGTGAGTGTATGTTGGTACCGTTGAACCAGTTCGGTACGAAAGAACGCGCTAAATGGTTATTTGAGAATCCGTGGGACGGAAATGAAATAAAAACACTGACAAATACAAATAGAAATAATTAATGAAATTAAATAATAAATTATGGGCACTGAGTGATGCGCGAGGTTGTGGCGACACGCGTGAGTCAAATGGTAGTGTACACGCCAGAATGAACTCGTTGGCACGCACGACGAAATTGTAGGCGCGAACTTACAATTATAGATATATAAATGTGTATATAAATATAAATAAAAAGAAAATGTAAAATGACCATGAGGGGTATTAAGTTGGTAAAGAAGTGGATAAGAATTGGAGGGGCAAAATGGTCATTTGACCTAAAATTTGATCAAAAGCACCACCGACACCCCATTCTCACATTTCGACTGAGAGAGAGAGAGGAAGAGGGAGAGAAGAAATTGAAGAGAGGAATCGATTTGTTGAGGTGTGGGGATGTTGGAATCGTTGAAGTGAGATTGAGGAGTAGGTTTTCGAAATCGAAGGGAGGGTGAGCATCGTGTTGGTGAGTTTTATTTTTCTCCACTTTTGTTTATTATTTTCGAAATTTTTGTGTTGATGATGAAGATGGTGTTGGTGTGGTTGTTGTTGATGTTGATGATGTTGTTGTTTGTTGGAAAAGAGAAAGAAGAAAGGAAAAAGAAAAAAAAAGTTGCTGGAACGAACAGAGAGCATTTTGCTCTCTGTTCGTTCTGTTGGGGAAAAAGACTAAGGTGGGCCGGGTCATGGTGACCCGGACTCGACCCGTCTGGGCCGGACCGGGCTCGACTCGGGTGGGTCGGCCCGGGTCTAACCCAGTTGGGGTGGACCGGGTCGGACCCGACCCGGGGACCCACCATTATTAAAATAATAATTTATTTATTTATTTATAATAAATAAATAAATTAAATATGTTTTATTTTTTAAAATAAATATTGGAAAAAAATCTGGAAAATTCAGAAAAATAGAAAAAAAATTCTGAAAAATTATATTTCACCCAAATAAATATGGGAATTTTTATGAAAAATGAAGAATTTGAGATTTACGACGAGACTTTTGTCGGAGTTTTTTGTCTCGTAAAGCGTGAAATTTTGAAAAATAGCCAGAAAAATATTGAAAATATTTTTCTAAATTGTATGAAAATATAAAGTTCCGCTCGGGTATCCTAATGGGTTTGAATGAAACCCAATACCGGAAAAGCGACCCAAATTGCGTAAAGGAACAATAATTTAGAAAATTGTAGAAAATGAGTTAAACTTGAGAAAAATTGAGAAATACTTGGAATAATTAGGAAAAAATTAACGAAAATTGGTCGAAATAATTGTCAGGTGACGAGCGGAGTGTTGGAAACTAATTGGGGAACGTGTGGAGCTACGCGAGGGCGTTTTTAGCGAAAATTGAGGTGAGTAAAGGCAACAATAGAATCAACATAATTAATTTTCTATTTATTGATTAATTATTTTTGAAATGCAAGCCCTTTGTATTCCATTCTAGTTCAGGTGACCTAGGGTTTAGGTAGTCCGACTGTGATGAGAAGTCTCAACGAGTTTAGCAGTCGGCATAGACTGTGGCTTCTCGTTGGAGCCTATTGAAATGATTTAGCATCCGGTTTGTGACTGTGGCTTTCTTTCGGTAGTGTGTTAGGAATTTAGCAGCTGGCTTTATCTGTGGCTTTTCCTAACAGAGTGTGCGTTCAGTGGAGGCGACCTTCGGGCCCACTGGTTCGTACGGGGTGGATTGAGCAGGGAGGCAGTTTTGGGCCTACTGTGTCAATCGCAAGCTGATGAGGTCTTGTGACCCGCGGTTTGATTGGGACTATCTATTCGCCTATCCATTTGTTTCCCAGTCACTTGATTATCGTTGTTTGTACTTGTTGAATCTATTTATCATGCGATTTGCTATCTATTTCAGTTTCTTGTTATACATTGCATGATTTATAGACTTGTGATTATTGAAAATTCAGTAGTTTATGTTGAGATATTTATTGTTGTTGTTTACTGTTATATTTTGTACTCACCGTCCTTTTTATGACGGTGGGTGCAGATCCACAGACGAGTAGGGGCAAGACACCGATGCTTGTCGATATCCTCTGAGGCACGCTCAGAGCCATTAGCTTTGCTCTCACTTTGTAGGTATTTTGTCATTTTGTTGTATATTTGGCTATGTATCCATTTGTTTTGATATTTTGGGGCTTTGGGGAGTTGAACCTGACTGTTGGTACATGTATATGTTTATTTTGGGCTTTCAGTTGATTTGTTATATACATGTGATGTTGTTTGGACATGATTTTCCACATCTAGGTTGAATGAGTAGTAAACTGTTTTAAGTTGGTGTTACAAACAATTCCGCTGCACACCTAACTATAATTGAGGATAAAAGATTAGATAGAGTTAAGGTGAATCAAAAAGAGTGATCCAGGGTGAGTGAGTGAATAATGTATTGAGTAATTGGTAAGTTGAGGCTGACTAGACCTACGTTGACTTATCGAAGACGGGTTCGGGGGTCAACGTAGGTTTAGGCCGGGCGGGGCCCAGTTTGTGGTTGCTGGGGCCGTCACAAGCATGACTCTTATATTGAGTGGTAATATCAAGCATGGCTCTTACTTGCATCCATATCCAATGTACTCATTATTTCATGTGTTGTCAACATTGCTTGTAAAGAGTTGTATGACATGTGATGTATGTGTAACTTGTAAACATTGTCTTAGTACATTTATCATCATCACCAAATGGCCTATATAAAGGGTATCAACCTCATTGTAAAAATACACCAAGTTATATACAACTTCTCATTTCTTCTCTTCTACTTTGTAGTTGTAGTTCTTTGTAGTACTTTGTAGTAGTAGAAGTTCTTAGTTCTTCTACTTTCCTTCTCTAATTATAGCAAGTCTCAATTCAATTCCCAACAATAGAAATATTTTTCTTTTCTTTTCTTTTCTTTTCTTTTTTTTTTCCATGCCACTCAATGTTCGCACAACCACCTGGCGCCAAAGGTAGAACTCAAAACACTTGTCCTCCAACGACTTTTGTTGACTTTAGTGGAATCCAGCTACGATCTATCATAGTGTTTGATGCCTTCACAACTCATTGACCCTGTAACGACTTTTGTTTGTTCCACTATAAAACTCTGTTGAGATATTAGTCGTTCACACTCACACAACATAAATAAATGGCGTCCTCTCATCATCTCTGTGCGATAGTAGCAATACTCGTACTACTATTAAACAACAGAGGCAAATGCATTGCAACCCAGCCACAATTGGGCATCAAAGCAGAGCCAACTATCACCGAAATCCAACAAGCCTTCACTTCCAACAAGCTCAACTCAACCCAACTACTCCACTTGTACCTCCACCGCATCAAAAAACTCAACCCAACCCTCCGAGCCGTGATCGAAGTGAACCCACTCGCACTCCACCAAGCCCACTCCGCCGACCTCCAAAGAATTCATAAGACCACCTTCTCACCACTTCACGGCATCCCAGTCCTCCTCAAAGACAACATCGCCACAAGAGATAAGCTCAACACCACAGCTGGCTCGCTAGCCCTGTTGGGTTCAGTTGTTCCTCGGGATGCGTTCGTCGTTCAGATGCTTAGACGGGCGGGCGCGGTCATCTTAGGCAAAGCCACTCTCTCCGAGTGGTCTGGGTTTCGATCCGATGCCTGCCCACCCGGTTGGAGCGCCAGAGGAGGCCAGGGCAACGTGGGTATTTTTTTTTTTTTTTTAACTATTCTTCTATTCTTCAGTGAATCAATGAATGAATGAATTCGTGTGTGTTTGTGTTTGTGTTTGTGTGTGTGTGTGTGTGTGTTGTGGGGGGCAACTACTTGCGTAGTTGATCGTGATTTTAATTAGAGAAATCGGATGGAATAGATTGATAGAGAAAGAAGAAGATTAGGGGGAAAAATTGATTTAGAGGGAAGAATTAGAGAGAAGAGAGAGAGATTGGCAATTAGAGTTTGAGAAAGGTAGGGAGAAAATAAGAGACAAATAATTGTATTGCTTGCTTATTTTTTCATAACATTGTTAGACAGCCACTAAACTCTAACAAATTATATTAAAATTACTATATTATCCTTATAGTAAGATAAATATATTTTGTACTGTACTAACTCTTTACATGCATGCATCACAGAACCCGTATGTGCTGAGTGCGACCCCATGCGGTTCGAGCAGCGGCCCCGCGATAGCCGTGGCGGCGAACATGGCGGTGGCAGCGCTGGGCTCGGAGACAGATGGGTCTATCATCTGCCCGGCTAGCGTCAACAGCGTTGTGGGGATCAAGCCTAGTGTTGGACTGACGAGCAGGTCTGGAGTTGTTCCAATTTCTCCCAGACAGGACACAATTGGGTAAGAGAATATAAGTTTGTGTGATTTGATTGATCAAATGATTCAATGGCATTTGGATTGATGAATTACTGATCATGATTGATGAATTAGGCCTTTTGGGAGGACAGTGGCTGATGCAGTTCATGTACTAGATGTCATTGTGGGGGCTGATCCAAGAGACAATGCTACCATTGCGGCGGCCAAGTTCATACCCGTTAATGGGTACAAGCTGTTTCTCAAACTAGATGGGCTTAAAGGGAAGAGATTGGGGATTCTTAGGGACCCTTTCTTCATCTTCGCGAATGGGTCTCTTCGGACTCAAGTTTTCGAGGGCCATTTCAAAACACTGAGGTAACATTAGACATCAAGTTTATGATGATCAGTGCATTCCATTTTGAATTCTATACGTATAATCTTGAACCTGATTTTTGAATTTTGAATTGGTGGGAAGGCGAAAAGGCGCGATTTTGATAGACAACTTGGAAATAGCCAATTTAAATTTGGTACGTTCTGAAATGAGTGGCGAAACAACAGCACTTTCGGCGGAGTTCAAGCTCGCTTTGAATGCATACTTGAGTGAGTTAATAGAATCTCCAGTGAGAACGTTGGCCGACGTGATTGCTTTCAATAAAAGGCACTCTAATGAGGTTTGTATCTCGAAACACTGATCTTGTTAGACCATTATTTCATTGAACAAACACTGATTAAGTGCTTGGATTTTGTAGGAAATGTTATCTGAATATGGGCAAGATACCCTAACAATCTCTCAAAATACTAAAGGGATTAAGAAAAGGGAGAAGAGAGCTTTGCTTCTAATGTCTCTATTGTCAAAATATGGGATTGAAAAATTGATGAAGAAGCACAAATTGGATGCCTTGGTTACTCCGGGGAGCGCCATTACTCCTGTGCTCGCCATTGGCGGATACCCGGGAATTAGTGTTCCTGCAGGATATGAGAAAGATGGGATTCCCTTCGGTATCTGTTTCGGAGGTTTGAGGGGTTCAGAGCCCAAACTGATCGAGATTGCCTATGCTTTTGAACAAGCCACCAAGATCAGAAGGCCTCCTTCCTTTCTACCTTGATTGCTCAATCCCAAATGGGTGTAAGATATGTACTGTTCTAGTTCTGTAACTCTGTGTGCTTTCAGTTCCGTAGTTATGTGATTAAGGACTAAAGTGGCATAACCAGTTGTGATCTCTTCATAATGCAGCCTATTTAATCTTAACTTATATGTATTGCTTGTAGTCTTCTTGCCACTGATGAATGTTCAATAGTTCCGTTTCCCTCTAGAGTATTTAAAACTTAATTTCCTTTAAAGCTTTAAGATGTTTAGGAACAGTTAACTAAGGATAAATGTGCTTTCGATGAATATTAATTGATCAGTGGTTCGACATGTTCAGGATTATAACCAGCTCTCTGATGTCAGGTTTTGAAGTTGTCAAGAAGCCATGTCATGCAGATGCAGTTGAATGAAATGTAGAGGGGCATGGTTAGTCCGGGCTTAGTCTCACTCACATTCATTTTTTTTTTTTTTTTTTTTTTTTTTTTTTTTTTTTTTCACATCCATATTTAAAAGCACTTAAAATGTTAGGTACTCCTATAGATGCTGAATTGCTAAGTTAGACCACTTCAACTACCTGTTTTGGGAGATAAAGAGGCACGGAACAAGTATTTCCCTAAATACCAATTCTTTGTCATATCGTATTATAAGCTGCATATACGACTGACCAAGTACAACTATGTTAGCTCTTGTCGATTCCACCTGGACGATTTAGATTAATTGGAGGGGAGGAAGAACAAGTAAATGGTTGGTAGAGAGTCAATTTAAACTATGTTCAAGTGACATTTCTTTTCTTTTCTTTCTTTTTTTTTTTTGGTTGACAATTTGTTCAAGTGAATTGAAAAGCATAAATACTGAACATTTAGTTGTTCCAGTTGTCTATGCAATCTGTGAAAACCATGGCGTTTTGCTCTACTTCCATTATTTCATTGCTGTTCCTATTAACGTTGGTATTCTCTGATTCAATTAGTACAAGTACTAGTACTCTTGAAGAATTCAGGTTCTTTATTAGGGAAGCAACTGTGGAGAATATCCATAATGCTTTCAGAGAAAACAAGCTCACCTCCAGACAACTGGTGGAGTTCTACCTCAGAGAGATTGAGAGACTAAACCCGATTGTTCATGGCGTAATTGAGGTGAACCCGGACGCTTTGTACCAAGCAGACATGGCTGACAATGAGCGGAAAGCACGAAGGAGCACTGCGTGGTCCTTATCCGGACTGCATGGGATCCCAGTTCTGCTAAAAGATAACATCGCAACAAAAGACAAGCTCAACACCACTGCAGGGTCATTCGCGCTTCTTGGCTCAGTTGTGCCTCGTGATGCAGGTGTTGTAGTGAAGCTGAGAAGGGCAGGAGCTATCATAATAGGTAAAGCCAGCCTCGATGAGTGGTCAGACTTCCGTTCCACTGCAGCACCGAGCGGTTGGAGCGCCAGAGGAGGCCAAGGGCTGGTATGCACTGAAACTAAGTCAGTAAACTACAAGTCTTTTAGGACATCTTAAGTATGCATACTTGTTCGTGGAAATTGTTACTTGTTAGTTGTTGCATATAAGAATTAGGCAATGCAAGGAAGAGAATAGAGATCGATATATAGATAGTCAACAGATACTTTAGTTTGTAATTTAAGTTACAATTGGAACTGATTGCTTTGCATTGGCCCCTACAGAACCCCTACGTGCTATCATCGGCAAGTCCTTGTGGTTCAAGTAGCGGATCCGCTATTTCAGTAGCAGCAAATATGGTAGCAGTTTCCCTCGGAACAGAAACAGATGGGTCCATCATCTGCCCTGCAAGTGCTAACTCCGTTGTTGGGATTAAACCTACCATTGGACTGACGAGTCAAGCTGGAGTAGTCCCAATCACACCTAGACAAGACACTGTCGGGTATTCAGCATGATTACTTCAAGTTTTTGTCTTCAAGTTAACTATGCAGAAATCTGCTTCTAACTCTAACCATGAACACTCCACCATTGCAGGCCAATCTGCAGGACAGTATCGGACGCAGTATATGTTTTAGAAGCTATCGTTGGTTTTGACCGCAATGATGTGGTTCTGACTAAAATGGCATCTAGATTCATTCCCCACAATGGATACAAGCAGTTTCTAAAGCTAGATGGGCTTAAAGGGAAGAAATTAGGAATTGTGAGAAATCCATTCTTCAATATCCTCAATGGGACTAGTCTTGCATTAGTTTTTGATAATCATTTTGACACACTAAGGTAATACCACGCCTACCAAATTTACTAGTTGATTACTTAAGTCATGCTGTCGATGATCAGATGGTTTGAATACAAAAGTTTGATAGAAAAATCTCTATTTTCTCTTTTTGTTCATTGATGTCGCTACAATAGGCAAAATGGCGCTATTCTGGTAGACAATTTGGAGATAAAGGATGTAAATATTACCCTGAATGCAAGTCTTAGTGGCGAAGCTGTAGCAACGCTTGCAGAATTCAAACTAGCCCTCAATGCTTACTTGAAAGGCTTGGTTTCTTCTCCAGTCAGATCATTAGCCGATGTAATAGCCTTCAATGAGAAGCACTCTGATCTAGTACGTGTATTAGGCCTTGTTTGGTCATCAAAATATTCAGTTAAAGTTATGGTACTATCTTATGCACTAATGTATCATTTTGGTTGAATGATTTCTCAGGAAAAAATGGATGAAATAGGACACAACATATTTTTGGCTGCAGAGAGGACAAATGGGATTGGCAATGTGGAAAGGAAGGCAGTGAAGAACATGAGGAGACTTGCAAGAAAAGGATTTGAGAGAGTGATGGTGGAGAACGAATTAGATGCATTAGTGACTCCAGGTTCCTTGGTTGCTCCAGTTCTTGCCATTGGAGGGTTTCCGGGGATAAGCGTTCCTGCAGGATATACATCTAATGGTATTCCTTTTGGGATTTGTTTCGGAGGGCTGAGAGGTTCAGAGCCAAAGTTGATTGAAATCGCTTATGGGTTTGAACAAGCAACCAAGATAAGAAAATCCCCTTCTTTTCAATCTTAGAATAATATGTGAGATCTCCTTTACTTGATATGATTTGAGTATTTTTAAAAACTTCTTATATGTCAAAAAGCATCTTCGTCTTGTCTTTGTAGCATCTCTAATATTTGGTAAACATGGAGAAATTTAATGCTTAATCTTTACCCAGAGTTTCATTTATGTTTTGGTGCACCTTGCAAATTTTATGTTCATCCACAAATTGTGTGTGTTATTGAATGCCATTTCTCTATTTCATTGTAAATGAGGGTGAAGGCCTATAGGTTGAAGAATATTTGTGATTACAATAGCATCCTTGCATGAAGTTAAAATGCCGCTTCAATAGTTTGTTCTTTGTCTCTCCTTCATGTCTCTTATCACTCACTGTTTATCATATATTGATCTGATGTGAGTCTGGTCAATTAGAAGCACCTTTCCTCTGTATGCCAAATGAGCAATTACAAGAACAAGCCAAATGGCCTAAACGCAGAATTCTTTCAGGGAGTCGCTCTTAAATACCAAGTCTCTTCGGTTCTGGGCGGCAATCTGTCTGTTGGTATGGATGTGTATATATATCTGATTGAAATGCTCATTTTGTAGCAAAGAAGGCCTTGAGTCAGTTCCCATCTTTCAAGCAATGGCTTTCTACAATTCAAGTCGACTTTCTTTGATTCTTTCCTTAGTTTTAATAATTCTAACGTTTTTTGGCTCTGGTAGTGAAGTCGTAGGGTATGAATTCTCTATCAGAGAAGCTACAATCCTTGATATCCAGACGGCTTTCAAGCAATACAAGCTGACGTCGAGGGAGCTTGTAGAGTTTTACATTGGAGAGATTCGTAGACTGAATCCTGTGGTTCATGGTGTGATCGAGGTGAACCCGGATGCATTATGGCAAGCAGACAAGGCAGATGTAGAGAGGAAGGCTGGGACTTGGTCCTCTCCCTTGCATGGAATCCCTATTTTATTGAAAGACAATATCGCAACAATGGACAAACTCAACACCACTGCAGGCTCATTCGCATTGCTTGGCTCAGTTGTTCCTCGCGATGCCGGTGTAGTGGCGAAACTAAGGAAAGCAGGAGCAATTATCTTGGGGAAAGCCAGCCTCAGTGAGTGGGCGGCCTTTCGTTCTACCTCTGCACCTAATGCATGGAGTGGCAGAGGTGGCCAAGGCAAAGTATATGCTCTTGTGACGACACTAGTACTTCGCTACTTTTTTTTTTCTACCGTAGAAACCGAAAATCATTTGAATTGATGAATGCAGAATCCTTATGTTCTATCAGCAGATCCGGGTGGTTCGAGCAGCGGATCGGCCATTTCCGTGGCTTCAAACATGGTGGCAGTTTCTTTAGGAACTGAGACAGATGGGTCCATTTTATTTCCTGCAAACGCTAACTCTGTTGTTGGAATCAAGCCTACTGTTGGGCTCACTAGTCGATCAGGCATCGTTCCAATTTCGCCTAGGCAAGATACTGTCGGGTACGCAAATTTAAGTTTGAAACACATTTTCTTAACTGGAATGCCAATAGAATATCTGTGTTTCTAGTAACAAAATGTTGCAATTGGAAGTGCAGGCCTCTATGTAGAACGGTTTCGGATGCAGTGCAGGTACTGGATGCCATTGTTGGTTTTGATTGGAAAGACGCTGCTGCAACCCGAGAAGCATCCAAGTTCATCCCTTATGGAGGCTACAAGCAATTTCTCAAGCCATATGGGCTCGAAGGGAAGAGACTGGGAGTAGTGAGGAATCCCTTCTCTAGTTTCCTAAGCGATTCAACAGTGATTCAAGCTTTTGAATCCCATCTCCACACACTACGGTAACTATTGAACAAAAAAAAGTCCTTGATTGATCTGTTGAAAGATACGTCTCTTCCATTTGGATCCAAGTATCTAACACATTTTCCCTTACATGAAAGGCAAAGTGGAGCAATTCTAGTGGACAATTTGGAGATAAATGAGATCAATACCATACTAAACGCTACTCAGAGCGGCGAAGCATTAGCATTGGTTGCAGAGTTCAAACTAGCTTTGAATGCTTATCTAAAGGACCTCATTATTTCTCCAGTGAGGTCCTTGGCAGATGTAATAGCATTCAACCAGAAATTCAACAATCTGGTAACTATTCTCAGTTTCATCTCTTCGAACTATGACACTATATATTAACGTTCGAAGATAACCATAATTAACTTGCATTTTACATGAACATTCAGGAAAAGATCGGCGAATTCGGGCAGGACATATTTTTGATATGTCAAGGCACTAATGGAATTGGCCTTAAAGAAAAGCAAGCTTTGATGAAGTTGGAGAGTCTCTCAGGAGAAGGGTTTGAGAAGATTATGATGGAGAACAAGTTGGATGCATTGGTGACTCCAGGAGCCACAGTTGCTCCTGTGCTTGCAATTGGGGGGTTCCCAGGAATCAGTGTTCCAGGAGGATATGATGCCAAAGGAGTGCCATTTGGGATCTGTTTTGGAGGTCTGAAGGGCTCAGAGCCTAAATTGATTGAAATTGCATATGGGTTTGAACAAGCAACCAAGATCAGAAAGCCTCCTTTATCAAGCCTTAGAAATTTAGAATGATCATAATTTCATATTCTTCTGTCAGGATTTTCGAAAATTTTGCGTTTTCTTGAGTGTATGATCCATCCACCCATTAGAGTTGCAATGAAACAAAGTTGTCTTAGAATTAAATTGTTGTGTGTATGATCCATCCACCCCTTAGAGTTGCAATGAAACAAAAGTTGTCTTAGAACTAAATTATTGCGTCTCCTGTTAATATGTTGAGAATTCAACATGTTCTAGTGTAACCACAATCCACAATTGTCAAATATTACAACTATTTTGAAAAAAAATGTCATTAAATTTACTTTCTTCGAATCAGTACTGAAAAATTGGTTTTAATCTTATCCAAAAAAAAAAAAAAAAAACTTTGAGTCTTTTATATTTTTGGTCCCTGAACTTTTATTAGTGTACATTTGGTTCCTAAACTTTCATTGTTATACATTTTGGTCCTTACGTTTTTAAGTTTTTATGTTTTTAATTCTTGAACTTTGAGTTTTTTATGTTTTTCGGGAAAATTAATTTTTTTTTGGCATTTGTTGGTCAATGTGAGTCGTTCGGTTCAGTAATATAAATCACTTTATACTTCTTGACTAGTCATACGACACTTTTGTTATCCATGTTGGCAGAATTTAACACTTTAAATGGTGAAATGACTAAATGCAGATCTTTGTAAAAGTTTAAAGATCAAATGTGTAATAATAAAAGTTGGGGGACTAAAAACATAAAAAACACAAAGTTAAGGACCAAAAGATGGATTTTGCCAAAAAAAAAAAAAAAAAAAAAAAAAACCTCATGAAAGTTAATCAGAAGAGAATAGCAGATGAAGGTTACGTCCCACCTCACAACCAAGGTATTTGAGTATTTATCCCCAATCAATCCACGCTGAAATCGCAACAATTGTAGAAAAGATAAAAAAAGCATACTATACGCTAACTGTTGAATACTCACTTCCTGTTGAATGCTACGGTGACTCACTGCGAACACTTTATGAGCACGCACATTAATTTTTTTATTTTCCTATTTTTTAGCAATTTTGTAGTCATTTCTTTAAAAAAAAAACAGTTTTATAGTCGTAGTGAGTGTCTGTAGTGGATAACCGACTAACCGTAACATTATACTCAAGCACAAAATTGAAAAAAAAAAAAGGTGCGTGTTTTTAGTGAGTGTCAATAGTAAGTCAGTTTAACATTTTCCTTATAAATAAAGATTTGTGAAAAACATTTAAAGCAAACAAAAATTACATATAAAGCATTACTTGATTCAACTGAACTTCTCCTCCGATCTTTTTCTCTTTCCAAACTTTAGATATTTCGTGGTGGCCAAGACTCATACTAATTACACAACGAAGAGACGTATTATGGGGCTAGAGGTTACAAGCTCCTTTCAAAGCCTTAGGTCTCGTTTGGTTCGTTTTTGTAAAGTAAATTCATATTTCATGTTTAGTTCAACTTTGAACTTACTGAGAAGTTATAGATTTTAAAAAATAGTAAAATGAGGGAATTGACATAAGTACTTTTCATACAAAAAAAAAATTCAGATTTCAAAAAACAGTAAAATGGGTAAATGAAGATATGTGAGGGGCAATTGTATCCATACAACTCCTGGGAGTTATCTCCCTAGGAGGTGGAGATATCTAACATCACTTCCTGTAAGTTGTGAGATAACTTACATGGGAGTTGAGTAACCAAATAAGATTAGTTCTCAACTCCCTATAAGTTACCTCCCAAAAAATATTTCTACCTCCAATCAAACAAGACCTTAATCTCAATGGTCAATCGCTTAATTGACAACTTTCACAAGCTGATTCATTCTATTTGTCTTGTGGTAAACTTCCACATGCTGCTTTAGGCAATTGACTTCTCACACTTCATAATCTTTTGGTGCCACATCTCGCATGTCATATACGACGCACTTTACAAGAATACTAGTTTGGTAGCGTGCTACACGTGTCGTCAAAGCTTTTTCTTTTCGCATGCTTCGCGCGTGAAAAGAAAATTAGAAATATTTCTTTTAAACGTTCATATTGATTATGTGGTTGAATAGATCAAGATAGATTACAATATAGATTACAGTTCATATTTATGTAAATATCTCTATTATGTATTACGTTAAGTGTATATCTTGAGAATTTTAGTTGCACCAAAACTGAAGGATAAAAAAATGCATGCCAAAGCCATCAGATCAATCTCGACACTTCTTATACAAATATGAAAGTATCTAATAGAGAGTAGCAACTGCAAGGGGCTTAAGCAATTAACCAAGAAGAATATTTGAAGTGCCAATGGACTACC
This sequence comes from Stephania japonica, assembly GCA_039657345.1. NCBI lineage: Eukaryota > Viridiplantae > Streptophyta > Magnoliopsida > Ranunculales > Menispermaceae > Stephania > Stephania japonica. The sequence continues at coordinate 4,717,956 of CM077559.1, read as the reverse complement.
ATAAAATTGAGATTTTCAAATGCATAAGTGGTGACAAGTGACAACACTACCCTCAAGTGAATATCCAATAAATGCACCTGAGATTATAAGGAGTAACAACATAATTGATAATATTATTGACGATTGTTAAATATGGCAATAAAGAAAAAGACAAATTAATAAATGCAATACCAACAAATACAATTGACCGCAAAAGAAAATATTTAATATACCATAAATATAAATGCAACTTAAACCGTAGGACTGTGAAAAATTAGTTCTCTTGTGACTTTAGCCTTTTTGAACTGTTGATGCAACAATTGTTTCATGTACTTTTTTCTACTGTAAAAAAACTACCAAGAGAACTAATTATAACATATATCACACTTGCAATAAACATGGTTTTAGTCACCCATATCAAGCTTCACTTCTGTCCACGTCATTCATTAAAACTTTTTTGTAGGCTCTATAAAAATCTAACTGAGTAACATTACACCACCTATATATCAAACATTATTTCTAGCTCCAAAAAAATAATTTTTATCTTTTTTAAATCAATGATGTGGCTGTAGAGTTATTTTCTTCTTTGACAGGCCACAAGTTTTCCATATTGTCCAAGTTAAAGCTATGAAAACTTCATATATGTTCAAGTTTCTTCGTGAATGGTGTAGAGCATTGTACCTAGACCGTCTCTTTTCCTTAATGCAATTATGGTGATGAAGATCAACTACTAATTAGTTTAAGCAACAAATGAAACAACAATTGAACAAAAACTACCAGTGAATTTGATAAATTGCTTGATGTGCAAATAATGAGATACTTAGATACTTGACTTTATATGTATTCTCAAGGAGTTGACCAAGCTAGTTTTGCAAGCAGCAAAAATAATTATTATTTAAATAAATAAATTTAAACAAATAATTTAAACCATAATTATTATTTAACTAAAAGCACCTAATAAGCAATTTTTAAGATAGAAAAATTACACAAAATTTCTTTTCTTTTTTTTCTTTTACTTGTACTTCCTAAGATACAATAAACATGGAAAAAGACAAAATTGCATCAAGCTCCTTTGAGTAAAAAATTGGTTGACCTCCTCCTAGCTGCTACAGAAAATGAATCTATGAATTGTAGATTACTAATTATGATGAACCTTTGAAATAAAAAAACTTTGCATAGTTAACCTAGGTTCAAAATCTCAATTAGCTTTATATACACCAATGCACGAAAAATTCACCATAAATAAATCAATTTCTAGTACTTCAGGCAATTACTATAAACTTAGCAGCTGGTGAAAAATCCAGCATAAATGGTAAAGTCATAAATAATTTTAGCCTTTCAGGGGAAAAGAAGAAGAAGAAGAAAAGACAACTAATAAAGTGGTTCTCCTCTTTGGAAGGAGGGAAGTCCGAGTCAATAAAAGGAAGCATTGACAATTCTTAAAATATCCAACACATGTATATATACAATCAGAATAACACATTGCTAGGCCAACTCCTTAAATAAAAAAAAAAAAAAATATCAAGAACTATAACAATCTAAAAGTAATATGATTAACTTCAAAGCCGACTACCTCTTCTAAGAGTGAAATACCTACACATCACCCTATGGATGTAATAAGTGAGCATACAACATATTTTGTCTTTATCATACTTGATATAATAGAAAAGTCCCTGTGAATTCCTAAATAACATGTCTATTCAAGTAAAATGAACTAAATGAGATCTTAAGATGACATAGGAGTAATTGTAAAATATATGAACAAATGACTTAATATTTCTTTGTAGAGAAGTGATACCTATGAGACATACATGATCGTATATATGCCTTTGTGGTGACTCTCTTAAAGGACGAGAAAACAATTATTTAGGATAAATAAATGCAGAAAACTAAAAAAAGATAGCATCACAAAGAGGAGCCACCCACTTCAAAATACTCCTCGGTAGGAAGCCCAAAAGTATGAAATATACTCTAAATGGCAGTACATTTAACTTATGATGATGAATATCTATGTTATGTTGTTTTTGTGTTGGTGGCAAACAGTTAATAATATGATGATGCATGCAAGTATTCCGTGCCTTTGGCATTCTCTTTGCTTTTATAATTGTAGAAGTTTTTTCAGAAATCATGGTTCTTACTTTTTAGTAAGTTAATAATTTCATATGAGAGAAGAAAATAACATTTTGAAGTTGTTGATATCCTGAACATACTGCTCTACATTTATTGTACCTCTCGTAGCGAAATGGATACAATGCAAGTGAGATTTAAACCCTAATTTGGTACCTTATATTATATATGTACATAATATATATGTTTTTTTGTCCCTAAATGATAAAGACACAATCAAATTAAAAATATAGAGGTGACAATTCAATTCCTCTTCCTAATATGCATTCAATCTTTGACATTAAGTCCACCAAAAAGGCTTGAAGGGTGACCTAAACATTCAACTCACTCAGCAATATCTGAATTAATGAATTAGTCATAAATTTCCTCACAATATAGTAAATTTCTCTTAGGTTAATAGTGTAAATTAACCCTCGTTAAGCCATTTTATCAAACACTTTTCACCCATTTCAGTACACCCTAAAGCCTTTCATCGTAGTTGGCAATAATAAAATAGAGAAATACCTAAATTTAAAAAGAAAAACCTATGTATGAGTAATCGTAGTGTGGGTAATCTTTTTTGATAAACGGTAGCAATACTCTTATAGCTTTGAGTGGATAAGTATCACATTTTTTTTTTTTTTTTTTATAGGAAAGAAACCACACCAAAGTTTTAAAGCGGCCAATAGAATCAGTTCCAACAAAGAGATGCGAAGATGGAAGCTGAAGAGAGTGCGAGTTCATCCTTCTCGGTAAGGCAAATCTTCAATGAAACAGAACTTTTAATTACCCAAATTTGCTCTGATTGTGCTGTGCATGGTTGATCTGTCTGTGTTGAAGATAGATGAAGCAACAATTGAGGATATCCAGCAAGCTTTCCAACAAAACAGTCTCACTTGCAGAGAAGTAGTAAACTACTACTTGGACGCCATCAACAGCGACCCCAAAAAAACCCTCTCTGCAGTAATAGAAGTGAACCCAAATGCAGTCTCTGAAGCAACCAAATTCGATGAGAATCTTAAGCTCATTAATCCCTGCAAATCAGGCCTGGAAGGGATCCCAATCCTGCTCAAAGACAACATTGCCACCAAAGACAAGCTCAACACCACCGCCGGCTCCTTCGCCCTTCTCGGATCCGTCGTCCCCCGCGACGCCGGGGTCGTCGATAGGTTGAGGAAAGCTGGGGCTATAATTCTGGGCAAAGCTGGTCTCTCTGAGTGGGCTAATTTTAGGGGAGAGGGGATCCCTAATGGGTGGAGCGCCAGGGGTGGTACTGTAAAGGTACTTGCTTTAAATTTGGTTGAATTTGATTGAGACTGTAGAGATCGGATGGAGCAGATTAGGGTTTGAATGATTTATGGAGATGGGTTTTGGTTGTTTTTTTGTGCTGTTGGATCAGAACCCATATAATGTAGAAGAAGATCCAGGTGGTTCAAGCACTGGTTCAGCAGTTGCTGTTGCTGCTAACCTTGTGACAGTTTCATTAGGAACCGAAACGAATAGGTCGATCATCGAGCCTTGTAGCGTCAACTGCGTCGTGGGGATTAAGCCAACACTAGGCCTAACCAGTAGATCAGGAGTCATACCTCTTACTCATCGACAGGACACTGTTGGGTGAGCTGCATTTCATTTTTAGTCATTCATGCTCTTGTTTGTTGGTTTCTCTTATTAACTAACATGATTTTTACTACTCAACAGTCCAATTGGGAGAACAGTTGCTGATGCTGTGACTCTGCTTGATGTAATTGTTGGTTATGATCCAAGAGATAGTGTGGCTACCAAAGCAGCTGCACAGTACATTCCGCCGGGAGGATACAAGCAATTTTTGAACAAGGATGGTCTTAAGGGTAAGAAATTAGGGAACTTGTGGAGTACTTTCAAAAATGCAGGTTTTGATCCCCACACTTCTCCGGTGCCAGGAATTTATCAGAAGCATATCGAAACAATGAGGTAGTGACTGCATACAAGTAGCCATTGCAATTTACTTCCATTAGTTTGCTGTTCAGGATAGCTGAGAGTGTACTAATTATTCGAATCTCATGGTTTGGCTTCTTTATATATTGTAGTGGTGATATTTGTGACTGTTTTTTGGTATAACTAATTTATGGGCGTTTGGTTGATGTGTTCCTAGACAACTGGGAGCTATAATTATAGATGATGTTGAGATAGCAAACTTCTTCACAATCATGGATGGAGACGATGAATTTCTAGCGATGCAGTATGAATTCAAGGTTGATCTTAATGCTTACTTATCGAAACTGGTGGAGTCTCCAGTCCGGACACTAGCAGATGTGATTGCTTACAATGAAAAACATCCAGAACAGGTACTAAATACAGTATATGACTATTTATCCAAATGAGTCTGTTTCCACATTATTGAAATCCCCAAAAATTAAGTCCTTGAAATAATATTGATATATTGTGATGAATAACCAAGTATTGGAAAGCTAGTAATCCTCCAAGTAAAAATGTTTCAGCTTCTTATGAAGTTGGCGTTGCGTAGGCATGGACATTTTGTCTTTTCTTTTTGTCAACGGTGTAGACATGGATGTGAAAATATACAAAATTTTTATGAGATTCAATCCATCTGCCATCATCTGATTTTAATCTCGCATTACAATCTGCTTTTGATAAAATATGAAAAGAAGCTTTGGTTCTTCAATTTTCCTTTGTCTATCTTTTTTTTTTGGGAGGACTATCTAAAGTTGAGCTGATTGTGCTGTTATGTGCAGGAAATGTTGGAGACTTATAATCAAAATACATTCATAAAATCTGAGAAAACTAATATGCCGAGCAAAGACTACACTGATGCACTTGATAGTCTGAAAACGCTTAGAGAAGAAGGGTTTGAGAAATTTATGAATGACAACAACTTGGATGCAATGGTGGCACCTGGACATCTTGCAGCCGGCGTGTTGGCGAATGGAGGGTATCCCTGCATAATAGTTCCTGGTGGTTTTGATGAATATGATGTACCTGTGGGAATCTTGTTTGGCGGGCTCAAAGGATCAGAACCAAAACTGATAGAGATTGCTTATGCCTTTGAACAAGCCACAAAGGTTAGGAGACCTCCAAAATTTCCGTAATTCAATCTGTAGCCTAGAACTGCATTAAAGGGAAAGAAACTTCATGATTTTACTATTACTGTTAATGCAGATGTTATGCTTGTAAATTGCATGCAACAACGCGTTAATGGATCGTCCAATGTTTAGTGTGCTTTTGGAGTTCTGAAACTTTTTTATAATGATCTCCACTTTTGCATTCTAGCATCTCAGTTTATTTATTTATTTTTTTTGAAAACTAGCATCTCAGTTTATTAGATGGATGTGATTCCATATTCACATTATCAGACTAATTGTGACCATTAGCTAAAACAAAAGTGCGATCTGGTTGGTTGGTAAGTTCTGAATTGTATTTCAAATAAGAGGGTTCTCATAGATTGGTTGGTAAAATGAACACTCATGCTCCATTAGTTTTCTAGCTTTTACTGCAAAAATGTTAAAGATTTGGGCCAAAAGTCATCTCACCTACACACGCTCCTTTATTCTCGGCCAAGTGACTGCCGGCCGCCCTGGTTCTTTTTCTTCTGGATCTCTTTGAAAGCTGAACTCAAGGTTGCTGAATTTCCAAGCAATGAGGAAATTTCAAAACTTGAAAGTTTTCTATTGCGGTGGAGCAGTCCCAAGTACAAAGCATGCTACCTTTGCAGCTTCATTTATAAAAGGCAACAACATTCTAGGTGCCACAAACTGAAGAAAGAAGAGATGGAAAAAAAGGTAGTTTTGCTTCAAGTCCTGTTTTTCCTTTGTTTATTCACTGTGCCAATTGATGCAGAAGGAAATTGGCGCGAAAAACTCAATCTGGGGGAAGAGAAAACGACCCAATTGCACTTCTTCTTCCATGATATTCAGAGTGGGAAGAACCCAAGCGCAATTAAGGTCGCCGAGGGTGCTGCGAGCAGTATCTCCCCTACTATGTTCGGGACGGTGATGATGGCCGACGACCCATTGACAGAGGGGCCGGAACCCACATCAAAGATAGTGGGGCATGCACAGGGGCTATATGGTTCGGCCGGGCAGCAAGAATTGGGTCTGATCATGGCCATGAGCTTCTGCTTCTCTGAAGGGGAGTACAATGGGAGCACCCTTAGTCTCATGGGCCGAAACTCTGCAATGCACCCTGTTAGGGAGATGCCCATTGTGGGCGGTACCGGCATGTTTCAGCTCGCTCGTGGAGTTGCGGTTGCGAGGACCTACTGGCTCAATGTCACCAGCGGAGATGCCATAGTCGAGTACAATGTCACAGCTATTCACTATGAATCTTTACATAGTCATCTTGTAGCTAAGCTTTAGCTCAGATGAAAAACATGGGAACTGCAGAGCACTCTGACTGAATTGTAGAACAATTGCTGTCTTGCATGTTCATTTACTGGTCTTTGTGCTTGAAATTCCAGATGTTTTGATTAGTTTTCTTGCAAACTTCCCTTCAAAACTAAGTTAAAAAAAAAGGAACATTTTTAGCAACCTAAGCCTCGAGAAGTGTAGATTTTAACAAGACTTAATCATCTAACATGGGAGAAACAAAAACTTACGGCAACAGTTTCTTAAAGTTTGTTGGGCATTCTATTTTTCTGCAGTAATTCTTCCTCAAAACCCTTCACTTACCACTTTCCAATTAACAAAAACTACTGATTTTTATTCGTTCTTCTAAACACTACTGATTTACGTTGCCACATTAGACCCCAAATCAAAGACCTTCTACCTTTTTTTTTTTTTTTTTTTTGGGTTACAATCTTCTACCTATTTGACAAAAAAAAAGGCCTTTTAGCTGTATATATAGTTTGGGAGTGGCTAAAAGGACTCCATTATTCCTTGTACCCCACTTTTTATACCTCATTTATTTACTATACAAAAGTTAAAATCGAGAAAAATGAGAGGATTGAGGGGTGAGTATGAGGGTATTCTCTCGGTTTTAACTATTGTATAGTAAAAAAGGGGATACAAAAAGTTGTGTGCAAAGAGTAATGAGGTCCTTTTAGCCGCTACCTATAGTTTTTTTTAGTTTTTATATATATATATTATAGTTGCTCCTATAAAATCAGTGGAACCCACTCGATTGCTTAGCCCCAATGGGATGTCCGAGTTCAGCATACAGATCGTGAAGGTAATAGGATGGCAGATTGGATGGCGAGCTATACTTAGGGATGCAAATGGGTAGGGTAATACCCACGGGTGACGACGATTTACCCTAACGGGTACGGGTATGAGATTTTAAATGGGTGTGAAGGCGGGGATGGGTACGAAATCTCATACCCACACTAGTATGGGTACGAGGATGGGTGATAAAATATACCCACGGAGATCCCCATGAGTGATACCCATGGGTGATCCCCACAGGGATCCTAATACTCAATGGGGGATACCCATGAGGATTACCCATAGGGATCCCCATATATCAATTATGCACCATATGATATTTATTATTTATATACCATATGATATTTATATATAAATATAATATAATATTACATAGTTTCCACCCGAAACATTCGTTATACACATGATAAAAATCTTTAATGAGATTTTGAATTGTTAACACTTAGAAGTTAGAACTTTAATTGCATGATATGTTATACTTTGTTTTTGTTGGAATTTCAACAATTGTGTTGTTATGTATGTATTTTTTATAATTCTTTTTTTGAGAAAAATTAAGTAGGATCGAAGAATATTTTCCCCACGGGGATTCCCCATCTCGCAAAAATCCCCACGAGGATCTCAAATGGAAAATGAAATGAGTAAAATATTTTATTCACGGGGATTTGATGGGTATGGGGATGGGTACGAGAATTTATCCCCAGATGGGTATGGGTGATAAATTTTTTAGTGGTTACAGGTATGAGAACGAGGTCTCTATCCCCTACCGTACTCATTTGCATCCCTAGTTATACTAGGACTTTTTCTACTTTGTTAGAGGTCCGGATAGAGAACCTTGAAAGGGAACCTATTTTTTCTTTTTTGATAATTGTGAATGTCTAAATTAATATTTTTTTAGGCCTCTGAATATTCTGTTGGAGAATATAATCCCACATCGGAAATATAATAAGAGTTGGTGTGGTATATAAGTAATGTAGAGTAGATCCTAGCACAAACTAATTGGTTTTGTGAAAGATATGCTCCAACTCCATTTGTATACGGGTGCGTGTGCGGCCCAACACTCTTCGGACCCATGGATTTCTATATGATATCAGAGCGGAATGATCCTAAGCTTTTATTTGATAACTTGGTTGGGCTAGCGGTGAAGTCTAGACCCATTTGTCGATGTAGAAGCCTATAAGAGTAGATAAGAGTAGGCATGCCTATAAGAGTAGGCCTAAGAATATTTGTCCGGACCTCTAAAAAAAAGTAGGTATGTATTTAGCAAGTTACAACTAGTCCAAAGTCCAAACCTAGTTGCATTTGAGGGGAGTGTTGGAGTATATATTCTCACATCAAAAATATAATAAGAGTTGGTGTGGTATAGAAGTGGTGTAGATTGGATTCTAGCACAAACCAATTGGTGTTGTGCTAGATTGGCTCCAAACCCTAAAAATTCATAGGCCTGAAAAGTGTTGGGCCATACGCTGTGACGACCCCAATTTCCCCGTGTAATTGGGTACGCCCGGCCTAAACCCGTGCAGGCCCCGAGTCATCACTCGGCAACCTGACGAGCCTAGTCAGCCTCCGATGTAATCAATTCAGTAATTTATAAAAGAGTTATTGTATTTATACACAGCGGAAGACTAAAACAATTAATAATAAAGGAAAATAACTCAATCAAAGGGAAATTAGGAATTCTATAAGTGTGGAAAACCCCGGATATTCATGTACAATTCGATAGGTATATATACATGATACCAGTCTCATAAAAGATATACCAAGTTCAATAATCCCAACAAAATAAGTATAAAACGATATACACATCAGTAAACAAAATATAATCACCTACTATAAAGTCTCAGATGTCCTGCAACTCCTCAAAGTATATCACTTAGGCAGAGCCCCTTGCCCTTGCTGCTCTCCACTCTATCTGCACTCACCGTCACAAACTAGACGGTGAGTAACTGAATAAAATTGCTAGTAGTACCAGAAGAATGTAACAGTAATTTATGATTATAATAAGAAAAACAGTCTAAGTATCATGCGGAAGTGAAATAACTGGAAAGTAAATAAATCAAATGCATGATAAAGAGACTGAAAGATAAACAATCGATATTTGCATGTTCTAAGATTCAAAAGAGGCCCATGAGTGGTCTATTTCACAACAATACGACAAAGATCTCGCAAGATCTCCCCGGGCAATGTCACAACACTAGCGCAGCGTGAAATCGAGAGGCATCGCAACACCTCTCGAATCCAGTACCCAGTACACACATCACTAGGGGTGGTCAGTTACCCCTGCATAGGGCACCCTCGTTGTCCCAGCTAGTGCGGGACCACATGATACCTTCGAGACACACACTCATGCCAAGAACATACAACCAAGGATATGGAATGGAATATCAAGCAAATGATCAATACAACAATAGCAATAAATAGAGGATGTATAAATCACATGTTATTTTCTTACTGGTCTACTAACGTACATACACACAAGGCATGCATGTACTTACCTGATCTAACGCGACCCGGTACTCACTCCGAAACTTTAACGCGCTTCCCGTGTTTCTCTACTGCCTGACAACGATTTAAGTCCCGAATATAGGTTTAGGATTAGTATTTAGTTTTAGGATAATTCTCATAAACTTTGTTTCAATTCATTCAATTAATGGAACCCATATTATCGTTAATGTCCTTTATACGCTGGTTAGGCTCTTGTTGGGTCCACGAGTTAAGCCTATATCCACTTAAGTAGGCTCAATATGTGAACCATTATTAGGCCTGGACATATGGGCTCATTATTACATTTTATGTATTTGTTTTGGACCTTAAGTTATGCCTATCATATTGGGTTTTTATTGTAATGTGGGTTAGATGTGCGTTGGGCCCTTATTGTAATAGGTGTTGGGTGTGTGTTGGGCTTTTGTTGGGCCTCAACACAAGCCCACAATTAATAATTAAAATGTCCATACACTTGTTTTATTTATTCACACACATAAAAATATGTACTTAATGCTCGCACCATATACACACACAACTGATGTGTACATGTAACGACCCTAAAAAATTTAACCTATGCCACGTGTCAAAATAGGTGATACGTGGGCCCACGCCGTGGTACAGTCATCAATTCTCGGACGTCGACGCCGAGGTATGTTAGTTTTGTATGATGTTTGTATTATATTATATTTCATTTGTGCAATTTCAAGTTTTTTTTTACGTGTAAAGGCGTTGTGTACGAGAATTGGTAGTCCGAGGAACAAAACTTAATTAAAAACACTGATAAAATACAAATTCAAATTTATCGAAACAATTGGTACACAATTCGACCAAGTGCGCAAGACACGCGTAGTTCGGCGCGGGTCGAGTTCGGGTTGCACAAAAGATGTGGTGGAGAGGCTAGAGTGAAAGACCAAAAGTCAACTAAGTCACCCAATTGAGTTAGCAAAGTTGGTAGGTGAGATTGTGAAAAGACCAAAAGGGCAATAAAGTTGTAAAGTGTGTGGATAAGGGTGAGGGGTATTTTGGTCATTTGACCAAAATACCCAAATTTCATCACAACCACCGCCACCACAGTCGTCATTTGGAGTAAAAAAAAATTGAGAGAAAGAGAGAGATCGACCAAGAGAAGGAGAAATCAAGGAGAGGAAGGCGGTGGTTCGCGGAGACCGTGGACGCGACGTCAAGGCGAGATTCAGGTAAGGATTGATTTCGTTGTTGGTGTGTAGTTGTGGTCGATTTCGAGATTTTTGTCGAAGTTGTCGTTTAGGGGATTGTGGATTTGAATGGTGAAAAAGGTGGTGATGATGATGGTGAAGTGTGTGTTAATTGTTGTATTGTTGTATTGTTGTAATGTTGTTGTTGTTGTAAAAAAAAAAAAAAAAAAGGATGATGGCGCTGCTGTGTTTGTTGGATTTTCCAGCAAACACAGCAATGAAGAAGAAAGGAAACCGGCCGGGTCAAGGTGACCCGACCCGGTTTGGGTCAGACCGGGTTTGACCCAGGTGGACCGGTCAAACCCGGTTTGACCGGTCAGACCCGGTCAAGCCGGTCCTGACCCGACCCGCGACCCACCTATATATTATATTAATAAAAATTATTTATTTTGATTAAATACATTAAAATTGATTTTAATTGAAATAAATTCCAGAAAAATAGGAAAAATTCAGGAAAAATTTTAGAAAATTCCAGAAAATTATATTTTCATCAAATAAAGAGAAATTTGAAAATTTCTACAAAAAGTAAAATATTCGAGATTATTGCGAGACGTTATGTCGGGGTTTTTACCTTGGAAAACGTGAAATTTGGCAAAAATAGCTAGAAATTTGGAAAAATCATAGGAAATTAAAGAAATTAATATAAATTGCATTATCAGGATTATTGTACACACGGGGACCGTAAGGGGCGTTTCTGAGTCCGTGTTAGCGCGAATTAGCTTGGATCGAGGTAAGTAAACCAGTGAGGAACACCACAGTATTTCTTGAGCTTTTAATTATTTATTGATATTGTTTCAATACTATCTTGTCATTCCATTCCTTTTGAGTTGTCCTGAGGCAAGTGTGTCAAGCGTGATCCTTGCAGAAATTCCGGGCTCGCGGTGTATTATACCGGAGTTTACGGCTGGGGATATATGATTAATTGTAATGACATATACGGGGTGAGAGTTCTCCACCAGATTGCTGGGGACTCGCACTCGCGTAGGGGTCTTAGAGGAGATTCTGTCTCGACTCCTAGCCTTTGAGGAGATTTTGTCCTCTACTAACGACTTTAATTGGTCGGGACAACTTGTGCCTTTCCCTTGTATTCCGGGACACTCAATTTCGATTGCTTATTTATATATTCACAGTCTTTATATATTCATGCACTCCTTGTCCTTTTCTTTTTATCTGCATGAATTGACTGCTCATTTATTTAAATTCGAAATACTGTACTTATTGTTGTTCCTGCTTGGCGTTACTTACCTGGACTCGTCATTCTTGTGTTTGACTGAGTGCAGATCATGATCCAAAGAAAGGAAAGGCCGTGCAGTTAGGTGATATACTTTGAGCGGCCCTCCTCTGCTGATATAGGTGACATTTTTTTGTGTATTAGCTATTTATATTGTTTTTTTGTACATGGGGCTATGGGTTGAGAGATCTTTTTGGATATTAAGACTTGGATGATACTCTCCTTGCTTTACATGGTATATATATATGGTATACGGGGTTCCCACACCCTAGGTTTTTGTCCTAACTTAGAGCTTTCGAAGTTGATTTATTAGTTGAGATTAATTGCTTCCGCTTATTACTTTGATAACTCGTTAATTAATTGACTTCACTCTCAAATGATTAATAAACGATTGAATGGTAATGATAGGCTCACTGGCCCCGCGAGACTCGTCGGGATTGGCTCGGGGGTTCGCGCGGGTCCAGGCCAGGCGGCGCCTGATTCTAGGGTTGTGGAATTCGGGGCCGTCACAGTACACCCCACTGGTGTGCACACTAACACTTCACACATGCCGTTGTTTTGTGCACACACACCCCGTTGTTGTGTGCACCCCACTGTTCACATACATTAACACATCACTTTATTATTTAAAACCATATTATATATACATTTTTACCATGCACACCATATACACAGTGATGTGTACACCCCACTGTGGTGTACACACCCACTGTTGTGTACACACCATTGTGGTGTACACACAGTGTACACCCCTTACACAACATTCACACCTACATACACTTATGTAAATTGAAGTCCATACATATACAACTCATGAAAAACATTCTCATACATCAATTATAGTGTACACACCCACAACCCAACTGCGGTGTGTACACACACACACTGTACGCACCCCACTCCATCACACACACATAAAACAGCCCAACTGTTCACGTTTTCTCTTCTTTTTTTTTTCAAAACGTCCCACATACACCCCCAAACAGCCACATATGGGGGGCCACCTCCGGCCAGCAGAGTCGCCGGAGGGTGGCCTCCGGTCAGTCTCGACCGGCACCAGTGCCAGTCACCCCAAAATAGTCCCAAAAACAATCCAAAAAACGTGAAAACAGTGAGTAAAGTGGAAGCACCAAACAATGGAGAGAAGAAGAGAACTGTGGGAGGGGAGCTCACCTAGCTACCTCCGGTGGTCGTCCGTGGTTCCAGCACCGTGGTGGGTGGCGGTGGTGACTGGAAAAACAAGAGAGAAAACAGCCGAAAGTGAGAGAGGATGTGTGACTGCCGAAAGAGAGGAAAGAAGGGAAAGAGAGGGAGAGAAGCTCGCTTCGACGTCACCGGTGGTTGTTGGGACGTCAGGCTCGTCGATGGTGGCGGTGGTGATCGTCCAGCCTAGGAATGGGAGACTGTGGCGTTAGAGAGGGCCGAGAACCGAGAGTTGAGGGAGAACCGAGAGTGAGTGAGTGAGAAAACGAGAGAAGAGAGAGAGAGAGAGAGAGAGAGAGAGAGAGAGAGAGAGAGAGATGGTGGGGTGCACCTCACCGGGGTCAGTGTCGCCGGTGGGAGGCGGCGACAGTGGCGAGAGGAAGAGGGGATGAACAGTGACGGCTTGGAGTTTGGGGGAGATGATGAATAGTGCACATTAGGGTTTCCTTTGTTTTTATATAAGTGTAATCATGTGAAATGATCCTTTTGCCCTTGAGTTTAAAACTTGCTCATCCCTTGGACAGCTACCCTTATGGGTCATTTGGCTCATCATCCCAATTTGACACCTATACACATCTCTATGACCATCCAATGGTTCTCCTCACCCAATTGTGTCACTTTAATAATCTTACCCTATATTAACCCATTAGATTAATTTAATTAAATTATACATAAGGTCACACAGATTCGTGCCTACTCGGTGCACCGTGCCCCGCATTCGACACGCTTCTCGAAGCGGTCCCACTCTTGGGATTCGAATAAATTTCCTCATGCTTATGTTATACTTTATTGTTAGAGTTTTATTTCCTCAACTTAGGTCATGTTTTTCATTTGGCTTTGTTTATTAATAAAATCCACTAAAACGGTTCCCGAAAAACCCCGTATAACTAGGCGATATCTCACTCAATTAAAACATAGCCCAAACGGCTTGAGACCCGTAGAATACTATAATACTAATACACAAAGTCAAAGAATCATAAAATTACCTCGGCGTCGACTACCGAAGTTTGAAATACTATCCAGTATCCACGTAGCCGGGTCACAATCCTGACACGTGTAACACAAGTCAGTTAAAAATTCGGGGTTGTTACATACGCGCACATGGTCGGTATACAAATTGAGTTGGAGCCCATCTTGCACAAAATCAATTGACTTGTACTAAGATCCAATCTACACCACTTATATATCACAGCAACTCTTATTATATTTTCGATGTGATATTATATACTTCAACACAGAGTACTCTGAGTGAACTAATAGCAGAACAATATTGTTGTTTTGCACGTTCATTTGCTAATATATATTTGTGCTTGAAATTCTAGATGTTTTTGGTTCTTCTTGCATGGCTCCCTTCAAAATAAAGGTTTAAAAAACATCTTTAAAAGGATAGAAGCTTAGTCAGTCCAAACTTGGATGGAACAAGGAGAATTGAGATTCGGTTTCAATAAGTTCATTTGTTAACTGTAGAAGGAAAACTTAAAACAACAGTAAATTCATGAGTTTGTTGGGCATTTTAGTTCTATAGTATTTTTTTTCCTAAAAATCACCCACTCACCACAACATTACTGATTTACGTTACCCACTTAAGACCTAAATCAGACATCTTTTATATGTATTAAAGCAGTACTGACCTTTGCACAAAAAAATAAAAATAAAAATAAAAATAGAAATGGGAAAGTTCGCTCTGCTTCAATTGTTGCTAAAATTCTTTGTTTTGGCACTAGTAGTAGTGGCCGAAACAGGTCAAAAATGGGAGTTCAAACAAAATGAGCTTATCCCAGAAAAGCTAACCCATCTGCATTTCTACTACCACGAGACTGTGACCGGCAAGAACCCGACCGTCATCTCAGTAGCTCAATCCCCGTCGAGCACCAATTCTACCACAGGTTTGTTAGCTATGCTCATGTGGGCGTTGCCTTATAAGCATATTTTTTCACTTAAACAAGTGTTGAGAGTATATATATATATATGCCATTTTTGTTTTGCGTGGAACTAAACATTTTCTTTTGAAAATACCCAACAAGGTTTTGGTATAGTGAATATGGTGGACGACCCTCTAAGAGAAGGCCCCGAGCCCACATCGAAACGAGTGGGTCGAGCCCAGGGGCTCTATGGGTTCGCGGGCCAGCAAGAAACTGGACTAATCGTGGCGCTGAGCTTTTGGTTCACTGATGGTGTGTACAATGGGAGTAGTCTAAGTGTGGTGGGGTTGAACCATCCTATGCGCTCTGTGAGGGAGCTTTCTGTTGTGGGTGGGACTGGTGTGTTTGGGTTCGCTCGCGGAATTGCGGTGCTCAAGACCTATGCGTTCAATGCAACTAGTTTCAATGCCATTGTGGAGTACAATGTTACTGTGGTGCACTATTAATTATTCAGTGATTTACCAACCTTCTATGGGTTTGTTTGTTGTACTTTTTGTGTACGTGGACTGGGGAGGGATCACAGTAAAAAAAATAAAAAAATAAAAAAATAAAAAAATAAAAAAAATTACTTGGATTCATCATAAATAAAATCTTCTCCCTATCTTCTGGCTTTAACATTTGGATGTTCTATTTAACCCATCCTTACTTTGGTTTTTTCACTGATCCTTCGATTTCACGAATTAATATGGAGAAATCAACCTCATAATAGCCATGAGACACCAAAAAATATAGGTTCAGGTGACCTATGATGCTCTTCAGAGTGAGCAACATGTTTGTTTCACTGATTCTTTGAGGGTGAACAAAACATTTCTCGCAATCACTTCAACTCTTAAGTCGTCTTGTTAATTGCAAGAGTTTGATTATTCTCACCAGCATCGCTACAAGATTTTTGCACGTCATCCTTTAACAGGTTAAAGGATTACTTTTCCTCCGTACGATCACCCAATGTTTCACCAATCCTTTAACAGCTTTCAGCTTTGGCTATTTACGCATTGGCGCCAGATAGAGGGCGGAGCGATTGACTATTGGGTATGTTCATAGTTAATGGAGCCTCCACAGTTGCACAATTTGGGCACTAGGATCACTCAAAGAACCAGAAGCAAGCAAAATCTGAGAAAGAAAATCATTCCGAATAAAGTTGCGAAGACTTAAACACATGCTGAACCCCAATGAATTATGAAGAAAAATGTATGGAGTCTAGAAATTGTTAGATGGTCTTTAACATGGTCAAAAGAGACATAAGTCACATGACATTGCAGATGGAAAGTATCAAGTGTGAGAGTTGACAAAGCTAGCTTAATGGTCCATAAGTAATAAAAGGATACATACAACACAAGTAATTCAGGGTCTAAATAGGCCATGGTACAAAATATGAAAAGAATGTTCAAGTAGAAAAAGCCCATTGCGCTAATCATGGAGAGAAGGCAAAGTAAATCGCAAAAAGAAACTCAGTTAAAACTCTGATTGATGAAATTGAAGATAGTTTATGGTGCCCTTGGGGTCGGGGTTCATGCTAGTGTGTATTCCTATAATAAACAAATAAGAACATCATTGATTCACCATGATGGTAAAATCAAATTACAGATTCAACTGAAATCAATTTCAGCACTTCATCCAACCAAACAAAATATTAAATTTAGTCTATCTTTCATCAACTACAAAAACCCTAACCCTTAATGGCTGATGAGATCAGCAGAGATGATGATTCCGATGAATGAACTAATGAACTATAAATAACGAAATATATTTGAGATAGTGTCGACGAACCATTAAATAAATAAATAATATTATGGACTGTTGTCTTCAAAGTTGAAACACATTACAATACACAAATACTCGTTAGAACCACATAACGAATAAAAAAACTTCCTGACAAAGAGAAGAAAACCTAAAACTTCCCAACAAGGAAAAGAAATAATCAAGACGTCCAACAAAGGAAAAACAAACTACCTAAAATAAAACTAAAAATAAGACCAACCTAACAACCGCACGTATCCAAAAACAAGTGTCGAGGAAAATGTATCGCAACAAAGGATCCAATCTTCACAGATTTATACTTTATTGAACACATAAAATATGGAGAGATGAATATTAGAATCACTGCCGATCAAAAGAGAAGATCAACGGTGTTCAAGATCTTGTATCAAAAGAGAAAACTCAAAAGAGTAGAGTTAGGGTAGCCGACAAAATCTTTCAACTAATTTGATGAACTTAGTTGTTTTCTTCATTTCTTAATGTGACACATTATTGTGGAACAAACAAAGTTTTTAAAATATGACAGATAATGTAGAACCGAGAGAGGAATAAAGAATGGATCTTGCCTATAGAAGTTTAATGTGGTTATTAAAAAAGTAGGGTTGGTTTTCTTTTAAATTCATTAAATAGGGTAAATTTCTTTAAAATTTCAAAAATAATGTATATCTCTAAAGGCATTATTGACGATGACGTAGCGTGATGTGGCGGTAAAGAAGTGGTGATTTTTATGAAATGGCAATGGTATTGGCGACGAGGAGCCCGTCGCCAAAATCGATTGGCGACGGGCTCCTCGTCGCCAAAATCGATTGACGAGCTCCCCGTCGCCAAAATCCATTGGCGACGGGGTATATATATATAATATATATATATAATATATTCATGTAATCCCATCGGCAGCCACGTGGCGCCACGTAACATGAATGACACCTTTTGTAAAGGCGCCATTCGTGTTCACGTGGCGGGCAACTCTAATTACGCCTTTTCAAAAGGCGATATACTTTAATTAAAGAATAAAAAAGAAAATTACAATAATTTACAAAAAAACAAAAAAACCGTACGGATGTAATTTTTCCAAGTTTAATATGCACATTCATTTGCTAATATTTGTGCTTGAAATTCTAGATGTTTTCTTATAAGAAGTTGTAGTAGATGTTCTTGGTTCTTCTTGCAAAGTTCCCTTCAAAATAAAGTTTTTAGAAGCATCTGTAAGAGGTGTTGAGCACCATTCATCTTGAATATTCTTGATAGAGAGGCAGGAAGCATAGGACACAAGACTATAGAATCTTGATCAGTAGGTCAACTTAATTGAGCTGCAAATAATAATAATAATAATAATAATAATAATTATTATTATTATTATTATTATTATTATTATTATTGTTGTTGTTGTTGTTGTTGTTGTTGTTGTTGTTGTTGTTAACCATGGGTATCCAAACAGTTGTCTGACTAGTTTCACGCCCCCCTGAAATTGCAAAAAAAAAATCATCAATGGCTCGACATTTGGCTGTCGTGGGGAATCAAACTTGAAACCGTACGTCTAATCCACAAAATCTTGCCTTCGCTCTTACCACTTGGCCAACCCGTCCGGGTTGCATAGTTTTAGATTTTTGGTTGGAAATTATTGAATGTATGGTGGTTTGATACAATTTTAAAATTTGA
Source organism: Stephania japonica (assembly GCA_039657345.1). Taxonomy (NCBI): domain Eukaryota; kingdom Viridiplantae; phylum Streptophyta; class Magnoliopsida; order Ranunculales; family Menispermaceae; genus Stephania; species Stephania japonica. Next base: position 4,699,250 of record CM077559.1, on the reverse strand, counting down.
TAAATTACACTAGATCAAATGTCTTGAGCTCTAAAAAAAAATGTCTTATAGTGTCACCAATATGTTACGATAATTATGCAATTTCTTAAATTTAGTTTTAATTACCTCCGAACCTATTTCACACTCGACATGCAAACTTTCCTCATTAAAAAAAAAATTAAAAAAATTGCCTCACTAATTTATTATTTCACCTCAGATGAAAAATAATTTTGTTATCCATCTTTCTTTGAATGTTTTATGGCTTGTCGAGTGCGGAAAAGGTTGGAAGGTAATTAAAACTAATAGAAATCACATAATTATCGTAGTAGCATTGATGACGCTATATATGAGACATTTGGCTTGAAAGGACCAAGAACAGTGCGAACAAATTAAGAGAGTTCGATTGAAGTATTATAAGACCCTACGTACTAATTAATTATCTGAATCAAGATGGCTAGTGATCGATTGGTTTTACCATGGGCGATGGATATATAGCTTAGTAAGTCCAAATTTGAATGGAGCAAGGAGAATTGAGGTTCATTTTCAATAAGTTTATTTGCTTACTAAAAAGGACAAACTTAAAACAGCAGTAAATCCATGACTTTGTTGGCATTCTAATTCTGCAGTATTTTTTTTTTTTTTTCCTAAAAAGCACCCACTCACCACAACACTACTGATTTACGTTACCACATAGGACCCAAATCAAGCATCTTTTATGTGTGTAAAAGCAGTACTGGCCTCACAAATAAAAAATAAAAAAAAATAGAGAGATGGGAAAGTTCGCTTTGTTTCAATTGTTGCTAACATTCTTTGTTCACTACAACATTAATGTGTTTTTATAACATAACTATTAATGACGGTGTGAAAAAACCGTCATGAAAGACAGGAATAGATAACGGTTACCGTTATTATAGTGATTATATATATATACCACTTTATCAACCCATCGAACGACTCTCCCACTTAACAAAACACTTCTCACGAATCTCTCTCTCTCTCTCTCGCTCCCTCGCTCCATCGCTCGTGAAAACCTCTCTCTCTGAAACCCTAAACCCTTCTCACGAATCTCTCTCTCTCTCTCTCTCTCGCTCGCTCTCTTGCTCGCTCGCTCGCTCTCTCGCTTGTGCGATCACTCCATAGTTTCCACTCTTCGGATTTTTGCAGTTACAGGTATGGATCTGTGGTTTTCGTCTCACCACTTCGGTAGAGAGGCCAGTCACTCACTCAGTCTCCGTTGATTTGTTCATCGCTTCGGATTCCTCTTTTTTGTTCGTTTTGTTGGAATCAGTTGACTGATTTGGTAGATTTCTTGTTTAGGTTTTGAGATTTGTTCTGAATTTGTGTTTCTCTGACGCGTTTATGGAAAATCACCTCTTTTAGGGTTCTTATTTGTCAAAATTAGTTAAATCGAATAGATGTTCTGTGGTTGCCCTAATTGTGGAAGCTACTTCGTTTCTTGTGAATTTGTGAGCGTTAAACCCAGATTTCTGTACCTTTGATTTCAATTGATTTGTTTGATTTGTGTTTTCAGGTCAGTGCACGAGTGCGACAATCTGCGGAAGGACTTCAACATGATCAACAAGGAAGTTGCGCGGTTGAAGAACGTGAGTTTTGTTTGATTTGTTGAGGTTGTGGTTGATTTGTTCGAATTTGTCCCTCTGCATCTCTCCTTCTTTCTATGTTTTGATTTGTGGTTGATTTGTTGAGGTTTTTGCTGGTTTGTGGTTGATTTGTTGAGGTTTTCGCTTCAGGGACTGCATTTTGCTGAAGCATTGTTTCAGTTGTCATAATATAGACATCTATAGCTTGATTTGATCAAGATATGGCCCTAATCTACACTAGAACTAGTTAGTAACTACAAACAAGGACAATTCATTCCAATTGCAGGTTTTTCTATTGTCTAGGAATTGCAGTTGAATGCTCATCCACACTTTCATTTCAGTCGGGCTTCATCTTTTTTATACTCAGACCTACTTCCAAACCTTATCCATAGGTCTGACCCACAGAGGCTAGGGCCCTAAGGGAAGAGCAAGAGTAGGGTTGCAAAATTCACTCCCTAGCTACTAAATCAAATGCTTTAGTTGTAGGCAACACTTCTACTTGGAATCTTAAAATCATAAACAAGTCACTGCCATACATAAACACTGTAATTAGGGAAATGCATCTAGAATTTCAGTTAAGAGTATGCACCCAAAAAATTTCCGTTAAGAGTATGCACCCAAAAAAAAAGTAGGGAAATGCATCTAGAATTTCAGTTGATAAGTACAAATTTATAAGGTATTTCTTGCCTTATTATACTTTTGCTGAGTGACCTAGAACTTTGGCTTTTGGATGAGTAGAGGCTCCAGTATTTTGTGTATGTGGTATCCTTTTCATGAAATTATTTGAGTAGGATTCCCTATTGTTTATTGGCCATTTGGCCTCATAAAAAAGGATAAATTACACGAGGAGTTGGACCAAAGAGTATGGTTAGGACTTTATACTTTATGAAATTTGTTTTTTGGATATACGAAATGCCTCTTTACTTGGCATCTATTGAAGATTATATGTGGTATTGCAGTGTAGCTTTTTCTTAGGACATTTATGTAATTACATTAGTAGACTCACTGGCGTATGTTAGCTCATGTACATTGATAATTAGGAGTTAGTTGTAGCTGGTGCGTATTATACACTCTGTACTAGCTGCCTATAAATATTGACACTGTACATTGTAAACTGAATTTTTGGGAATAATATGTACACTCGTTTTGTGTGTTCTGAGAAAACATTGTTCATCTATCACATTAAAATTTATATACAAGAGGAGACAAAGGGATTTGTTATCAATTTGGTAAGCTCTTCTTTGACTAAGCCCTTTGGCATTGCATTATGTAACGAGTAAAGAATTTAATATGATGATTTTATTATTTTATTTGTTTAGACTTGATTTTGTTTTTTCAATTAAGAGAATCTTCACTGCTAGACTGGCAAAACGTCTTGGCAAACTCACAACTTAATTGATGTGGCAGGCAAGATATAAACATCAACTTGATCCTACTGTTGAAGAAGTGAAGAAACTATGTCTTGGCTGTCGCAAAAATGCGAAGTCTGAGAGAGTCCTTTTTCATTATAATGGACATGGTGTCACCAAACCAACTGCTAATGGTGAAATTTGGGTCTTCAATAAGGTTAATCAGGTCCTATGGTCTAGTACAACAGTTTCTGCATCTCAAGTATTTTATTATTTTCTAATCATGGTCACTGAATGCAGAGTTATACACAATACATCCCGTTGCCTGTAAGTGACCTGGATTCCTGGTTGAGGACACCATCAATATATGTGTTTGACTGTTCTGCTGCAGGGATGATTGTTAAAGCATTTATAGAGGTATTTACCTATAGCTATTGCTCGGTACTTTATACTTAGTTTAAATAGCAGCATTAGCTGCAAAATCATATGCTTAGTATTCTTCTCCACACATCCTCCACTGTTATACTTGTATATTTACGTTGGTTGTGATTTTTTTTTTATAAAACAGCACCAAGATTGAAATACTAAGTCAGCTTTGCTGTTATTGTGGCTAAATGTGTTAGAGTCCAGTTTGCTATATCTCCATCCAATGTGCGGTATACATTTAATGCCGAAGTATGGACCTGTGTTTTTAAGTAGTTCAGGAATGAAAGGTATGTGAATGAATTGGTTGATTTAGTTTTTCAATTGATCTCGTTAATTTCTAACAGCTTCAACAAAGTGGCTACTAAACATAGAGAGTTATGATGGGGATTAATATATGGACTCGATGGAACTCTCATTTGTATTTGCTGTTGTGACGATTTCTAATGTTCAACTAGAATCCTGTCGACCCATAAGATAATCATGTCTGAAAAATGAAGTTCAACCCCATACAGTTGAGCAAATCCGTGCTTCCGCTTCTATGAGTATTTTTATTGGAACAAAAACAATGCTTCTGCTGTTATTAAATTTTTTGAGATGTATTGGTTTGTTACATTTCTATTGAGAATTTCAGTCATATCTATGTCTGTGAAAATCATAGTCTTGGGATGGAACTTTTTTCCTTCTTATTATTTTTCATATTGTTAAATCAACTATGCTACTGAATAAATGTTTTTATCTTGTACTGCTTGGCCTGATTACTTCTACTGAAATATTGTTCTGCATATCTTTCCCAGTTTGGTATTATTGGAGTTTCTTCGGTTTAAGGAGTTTCTTCGGTTTAAGTATATCAAATAGCCAGAAGTCGTGCCAGAAGTCGTGCCATCTAGTCTTTTTACCATGTCAATCTTGTCAAAGCTACGGTGCATTACCATCGATGTCACTGGCACTCTCATAGCTTACAAAGGAGAACTTGGAGACTACTATTGCATGGCAGCTAAATCAGTCGGGTTGCCTTGTCCAGACTATAAACGTATGCATGAGGGCTTCAAAGGCGCATACTCAGATATGACGATGAAGTAATATTTGGAGCACATGGAACTCTTCTGCAGAGTGCTGAATTTCCTGCCGATGTATTCACTTCCTGCCTCACGACACCAATTAACATGTGTGTCAGTTCGAGAAGGCCCTTGCTAGGATGCACCAGACTACTAACTAATTAATTACCTACCTAATAAAAGGAGTCTATTGTTTTAATTTTCTCTATCTTTTTTGTAAACAAAAGTTCCCTATATATTTTTTTTTTTTTTTTTCCTTGAATCACCCTATATATCTTTCTACATGTACGTACATATGCATAATATATACTAGCTGGCTGGATTATTGGGAAGTTAATGCTTGCCCTGTTGTATGTGAGACCTTATCATATCTAATGCTTGCATGTTTGTTCATGAAAAAAAAAAATGCTTGCATGTTTGTGTACTGTGGTTGATGTTTTCTTGATTTACTATGGTATCCAGTCACTTATCTGACTAGTCTCATGAGCTTTGCGGTATTGCGGAAAGAGACCTTTCATGGAAATTGAATTAGAGACTGTGTCTAATCCAAACAGTTTTGCCTTCGCCCTTATTACTAGGTAAACTCGGCAACTCGTCTACTGATTCTTATTGATTTTGCCCATGTGCTTTCTGCATCCAGAATCTTAATTTTCGCTTTGCAGATCTTTTCCAGCGGTTATTTCGGCAAGATTTGCTAGTGGCTAGTCTGTTCCGGAACTTCTTACTCGTTGAGTGAATCATGCGGTCTGCCAATTGTTCCCCAACTTCATACCCAGTGTTGCCATCCACTCATCAACATCATATGTGGTAGCTGTCTAAAGATGTCTTACATTTTTCAAGTGCTAGTGATATATTTACTTTTTCATGTTACTAAATGTTCATAATGCGAATTTCAGGGATGCATGGGACATGGCTGCTGAAATCTGTCTGTCTCAGCTTTCATCATTGATTGAAGAACCTAATGTAGAATTTCAGGTGAATATTCTGCTTCATAATTTTTTGACTTCGACAGGAATTTCTACTTGGAGAGTATATGCTGTTTATGTATCTGAACTTCAAAAGTTGATGCTTGGTGTTGTTTCATTGATAGCTAATTTTGTATTGGAAACTCCATGCCTAACATGATTCTACCATCGTATGCAGCCTAGCCTGTTCTTCACAGAACAGCTGACAGCATTTTGAGGTGTGGCTTGACCATGGATCTGAGCATAAAAAACCACCAGAGCAATTGCCAATTGTGCTTCAGGTGAGTCTACTGTTTCAGTGTTCAGTCAAACACTCCTTGTTTTCTGTAGGATGCAATTGTTATTTGGTTGTTTATGTTGTATTATTTTTGTAGAATGGGAAGGTTGATATCCTGCATGGCCTTTTTTGTCAAATTGTGCTTACCTTTATTTTTATTTTTATTTTTTCTTGTGTGATGGCTTTTGATGATGTCCCACTATGCTAAGTAAAGGATAGCAAAGCATTTTTTTCACTGCAGGAACTGTTATATGAGAAAAATTTGTATAGCAAATCTTAATCAGAAATGAACTTTCTATTATTCATTAGACCTTGAATTCTATTGTTGTCTTCTGAACTAATGCAAATGACGCTGCTGTCTGCTAGCAAATGTTCCTGCGAGGTTATCACTATAGTCTTTAATCTTAATCCTCCGTAACTGAATATATGAAGAAGTATTTCTAGTTTAACTAGTACCTTCAATGTAAAACAAGTAAATATTTGGTTTTTGTTTGGGGGATTCATGTGCCATTTGCTTTCTTTTGATCAGATTTTTGATTGTCGTGACAAATGTTTATTATACCTTGTTTTGGTGAACAACGAGATGCAGCAACCACAACCAATGTCGGGGATCGAGTACCGTATGCCATTATCAAAGCAGCAACAGGTGCTAAGGTAATTGATGGGATGTTTTCATTGTTCTAGAGTTCTGCTCTCCCACTGTATTCTTCTCATTTGCTAGAAAACCAAAAGATCTTTCTAATTTTGATTTTTATATACTGAGCTAATAGTGCTACAAATGGGTTTATGTTACTGTTAATTTCCTGATGAAATCCTGCTGTCTCTGCAATCTGTGTCCAGCATGGTTTGCTCCTCACTGTGGAACAATCAAGAAGATCTAGACAGATTTTACAACCATGGATCTAGACAGATTTTATCACTGTGGATCCATCAAAGCAGAACACATGGAAGCTACACCAAGCTGCTTTCTTTCACCTGGACTGGACTGGACTGCTAGTGAGTTTGCATTTATATGTTGTAAGAGAGAAACCTAAACTCAATTGTAAATTGCCAACATTGGTGAAGGACATGTAAAGGCTCAGATTAATTATCTGTAATTTAATTATATGTAATTTAATTATATGTAATTTGCTATATGTTGCAGTAAATTAACAACGTTTATTTTTTTTTTTAAATGTTTGGAAACCCTTTCGTGACGGTTTAAAACTGTCATGAAAGGTTTTTTTTTGTTATTTTGGGTTTACATAAGATGACGGTTTTTAACCGTCACGAAAGGTTTAGATAAGATGGCGGTTTTTAACCGTCACGAAAGGCCTTGAGCTTTTATAACAGTGGATAACATGACGGACTTTGTAACGGTTTTAAACCGTTATTAAAGCCTTTCGTGACGGTTTTAAACCGTCACGAAAGGTCTTTTTTGTTGTAGTGGTTGTGGCACTGCTAGTACTAGTAGTGGCCGGAACAGATCGAAAATGGGAGTCCAAACACAATGAACTTAGCCTAAAAAAGCTAACCCTATCTGCATTTCTACTACCATGAGACCGTGACCGGCAAGAACAAGAGTGTTGTTGTAGTAGCCCAAGGACCATCGAGCGCCAATTCTACCACAGGTTCCACTTATGGTATGAGCCTTATAGATATTTATCTTTTTTTTACTGTGCTAAATAGTCGATATGAAACAAAACATTTTATTTTGAAAATACCAAACAAGTTTTTGGTACAGAGATTATGGTGGACGCCCATCTAAGAGAAGGTTCCAAGTGTTGGTGGGATTTCTGAAAACTTAGTGCGAAATAGAAAAATAACTTGATACAATTGATCGAGGCTTGAGTTATACTCAATGTCCTTAAGACTATTTTGCCCCGCTATGGTGCTCACGGTCTAATGACGATAGTCTCCAAAGATACAACGATCATACTAGTGATTTGTAGCACTCAGAATCACTAGTCTACAAACCAATCTATGATTCAATACTCTCTCAGACTCAAAAGCATATAAAATAGAGAAAGACATTTTGATTTGACCTATTTGCTTTTCCTTCTAATTATATATATTTTTTTAAAACAATCCATCAAGTGAATATATATATACATATAGACTTTTATGTGTCTATTAGAAAAAGACACACCTCTTGGTGAATAGATACACATTTTGGTCTATTATGTCTCTCCACAATAGTACACACCTTTTCACATAATTTTCATTCAAATTATAAACAATTAAATAATATAATTAATTGTTCCAACAATCCCCCACATGAATGAAAATTGATCATCAAGTTTTTATATATCCCCCACATAAATAGATTTTTAAAAATCATTTTAATGCAGACACACTTGAGAGAGCATTGGCGGAATAAAGTTACATCAGGAAAAGTGTCGTATAGAGACTTGAACTTACCCTAGTGAAATATTATCAGACTTACTTAGTGACGCAGTGGATATAGAAGATCTTGAACTGTTCACTTTTTGTAGTAAATCGAGACAATAATACTCACATAACTTCATCCCTATCATTATTGGTTCTTACGGTTTTGTCCATTTTAGTCCTGGACACAATCCTGGTTTCATGATAGATTTAGAGAATTTAGCCTGTCTTGTTCTCATAAATGCGACCCACGTTTACTATCATATAGGTGACATTTTTATTTGTCATTAAATGCTTAGCATATCCTTAACTACTTCTAAACACATTTTTTATCTTAAGAATGAGATAGATGTGTTCTTCTCTCAAGTTTCATCTAACCAGTGAACCTAGTACATGGGATCTCCAATCAGCCAGGTTAGGTTTCCGCCAGACTTAACTCATTTTTTAGGCTTTTAAACTCATTCCCCTCGATATCAGTTTACTTGATATTGACAAACCTTCAATTGTTGGCCACAAGTTTGTCTTCTTATTTCTCATTTTCTATGAAAATTATTATATAATCAAGTAACTATTCAATGACAATCTTCGACACATAAGTCAAGATTTACCATTTTATGCATCATTTTATTCTGTCACTTGCGATTATTAGCCGGCATACATCTTATGCATTACCGAGACAATTGCATGCAATATGGAATATCCTCCAAGCTCTTTCAAAGCCATAATGTTACTTTTCTAGCTTATTAATTTGCGCACAATCATTTAGATTCCATTGTGAATCTGACAATACTCCCATTTCGTTGAGGATTTCCATTGATACAAGCATTTCTTCTCTAAATTCACTATTTAAGAAGTGTCGTCTCTTAACATCTTTTGCTTTTCTTTATTAGCAACCAACTTGCTAGATGTCATTATAGACTAGTGAATTTCTCTCTGAGAAATCAAGGCTCGATTTCTCTCAAATAAAGCCTTAAGTTATATATTTAATTTGCTTAATTTTAAGCAACTTATCCATCTGCCTTTAATTAGATTTTAAAATCCATTTACACTTCAAAGGCTTCAACTTGATGCATTCAATCTCACTATTGATAACTCATTTTCAATACAATCTATTCTTGAATGCTTTACTCGGGGTTTATAATTTATTTTCTTTAATCCGAAGACAAGTTTTTATGTGCACCCCCACATTGTCATGTGTTCATAGACATTTAATGATATATCTTCAATTCAGAAGATATAACTATCAAAATTAGGGCTTGCAATTTAATTGCTTTCAACCCCCAAAAATTTTAATGTAATCCAATGCTAATCAATACAGCACATACATATAAAAGATATCAAATCATAACAAAAACCATTGAGGACATACTATTACACCAAATTGGTTAATGATCTCTTGAATATCTTTGTACTTCTTCTGCAAGGAAATCTCACTATTTCCTTGGCTATCACTAACAAAAGATTATATAATGTGACAAGTAATGTATGTATATCATATCAATAAATGCTTTTGATCATATCCACCCAATAGTTTCAAATACTCAGTTTTATCTCAATGTGCGGCAACTAAGCCAAAGTGACCTTTTCTTTTTAAATCACAACAATCACCAAAGCAGATTTATACTCTGATCGAAACCATTGTTGCACCTCACAAATACCCATATAGAGAGAGAGGCTTGGCAATAGATATGCCTGTTTGCTAAGTCACCATTTCATTGTGTACCCGTTCAATTGATCGAGTGCTATTATCTCATGGAAACTACGTCTCTACAGGTGCCATGATCCAGGATCTTTGCACTGCATCTATGCAAGCAAGTGCCTGGCTAAGAGTCAATTTTTTTTTTTTTTTTATTTAGGTCATATCTCTCCATCACAAGCATCATCAATGGCGTCCACAAAACAAGTGCATGCCCCTATCTTCATCTTTGCAATCTCCATTTTTCATGAATAGGCATAGAACAATAAGTCTCTTGTGGACTCTTCAATGCCCCGTAAGATTGGATTGCAACAACTAAGTAATGACCATACGTATCTTTTAACATTCAAACAATATATCACTTGCACACAAATTGAATTAGATAAAACAAAATCTAATGAGATAAGATAAAATCCTAATCATCGCTGATCACCGTTTCATTAATAAAATCTGATTTCTAATTTTGCCAATGCACCGATCCAAAAGTATATCATACCGGTTCTAATTTTTCACATGCATTGATAACTGACTTGCAGTTATACTAAATTCAGATTTTTCGATCATCATGAGCACACAAAAATAGAATTTGAAACTAGTTTGTTCCATTCTTCATAACTACCTTGTTCCGATATATCCCATGATAATACAACAATTGAATGTTCAAAGATGTAAACACACACATGTTAAGGGATTCAACGTTGTCGATGTCTGTTATCACAAAACCCACATAAATTATTTATAAATTCAGTGAGAACTTCAATAAGCAAGTATGCATACTGCATCACGATGTCTTCTCGTCCAACACGATCAAGTAAAATCATGATCGCCAGAAACCGAAACCACCAATGAAAATAGTCTTAAGATTGTTGGTGGGATTTCTAAAAACTTGGTGCAAAATAGAAAAATAACTTGATGCAATTGATCGAGGCTTGAGTTATACTCAATGTCCTTAAGACTATTTCGCCTCGCTATGGTGCTTACGGTCTAATGACGATAGTCTCCCAAGATACAACGATCATACTAGTGATTTGTAGCACTCGGAATCACTAGTCTACGAACCAATCTATGATTCAATACTCTCTCAGACTCAAAAGCATGTAAAATAGAGAAAGACATTTTGATTTGACCTATTTGCTTTTCCTTCTAATTATATATATTTTTTAAAACAATCCATCAAGTGAATATATATATACTTTTATGTGTCTATTAGAAAAAGACACACCTCTTGGTGAATAGATACACCTTTTGGTCTATTATGTCTCTCCACAATAGTACACACCTTTTCACATAATTTTTATTCAAATTATAAACAATTAAATAATATAATTAATTGTTCCAACACCAAGCCCACATCGAAAGAAGTGGGTCGAGCTCAGTGGATCTATGTGTGAGTATTAGTTAAATTATACTTATCATAAGTAATCCATGTGGGCTCCACACATTACAAGTGTCAAATTATGATTAGAGATAACGGTTGATGGGCGGGTTATCTTTTGGAATATTAATCACGTAGTTTGGTCCTCAATTCTATTCTCAAAAAAGTTTTGACTCTGAACATTATTAAAGAGAAGAAAAGAAGAAGTTGGAAGATTAAGCTTTGAAAAAAATAACAATGGCTGAAGATAATTCTTATTTTATTTCCGCAATTTAGATTAGATGGTCTTTGTGTTTGTGTTTGTTCCCACAAAGATCATTAATGTTTAATAACCAACGCTATGGGCTCGCGGCCCAGCAAGAAACGGGATTAATCTCGGTCCTGAGCTTTTGGTTCACTGATGGTGTGTACAATGGGAGTAGTCTGAGTGTGGTGTGGTTGAACCATCCGATGCGCACTGTGAGGGAGGTTCCTGTTGTGCGTGGGACTGGTGTTTGGGTTCGCTGGCGGAGTTGCGGTGCTCAAGACCTATGTGCTTAATACTGCTAATGTCATTGTGGAGTGCAATGTTACTGTAATTCACTATTAATTATAGACTGATTTGCCTTATATGGGTTTGTTTGTTGTACTGTATGTGGATTTGCCCAATCTATTGGCTGTAATATTTGGATATCCTTTCAGCCTATCCTTCAATTCTTTGTCCGATCCTAACTTCGATTTTGCTAATATAGAAAATTACTTGAACAACCAAACCTCATAACTTGAAGCTAGAAACCAAGATATATAGAAAAATAATTTTGATTACTAGTTTAAGAACATTGAAAATGGACACAGGATTGTTGGTATCCATTAATTTGTGCATCATGATTTGTGCTTTGTGACTGCATCAAGACTTCTTTTTATAAGAAAAGTAAAAGTGAATCCTATTTTACTACTCTTTGTAACTTTACATTGAACCTAAATAAAATCTATACCTTGCTGCTTGCAATTATATTAGTGTTGGAATATATAATCTCATATCAAAAATATAATAAAAGTTGGTGTGGTATACAAATGGAGTTGGAGTCCATCTTGCACAAAACCAATTACAAGCTTCTCTTGTGACGGAGTAGAAACTTGAGAACACTATATAAAGTGCAATATATAATTTGCCTTCATGAGATTTATAATTTAAACTCAGGTTGTCCTTCATGAGATTAATTTGCATTTGCATTTCCACATAGATTAATTTGCGTTTAAACTTAGGGCGTGCCTTCATGAGATTAACTTGTATTTGCAACTCAGATCGTGCCTTCATAAGATTAATAATTAAAAAATAAATTGCTGACCTAAGAAAATGAATTATCGAAAGTCAAGTTTGAGTTAAGTGTGCCAAAATCCAACTAAGCTCGACTTGTATCGGGCTTAAATAGACCACATAAAATAAAATTTGCGTTGAATAAAAGAATTATATAAAAAAAATTAAATACAATAATAAAATAATAATTATAATATTGTCAAAATAAATTAATTAGATACTCCAAAGTTTTAGGAGAAAGGAGTTAAATTATATGATTTTTTTGTCAAAACAGAAAAAATATATTAGATTAATTAACTTCTTAATGATTTCTCACTCTCCCAAGTTTTTTCTAAATTATTTTAAAACTTAAAAATTGAAAATGAGGCAAAGAGTGTTAAAAAAATTTATTTTCATTGGGCATTTTGTGATTATATATAATTCTTGTCTATAATTAATTGGGTATTTTTTTAATAGGAAATAAGACTTTATTTTATATAGCCTTAATTGGGTATTTTTTTCACAATATGCTAATTGCAACTCAAAATTGAGTCTATAAAATTTTGGTCAAAATAGATTTCAATACCAACCTTTCTAATAAGTGTTTTCATGACTCACTTAGAATTTAAGTTGTCCATCCAATACAATTCGACTTGTTCGTATTTGCACCGATATTATTTAGACTATATTTAAGAAGTGCATCGAGCTTAGGGGCGCAAGAAGAGTCAAGGGGTAGGAAAGGTGCTCGGGGTGGGGCATACTACAAGAGGGTCCCGAGGCCGCCCCTCCTCTAGGTTTGCCCCTGGTTTGTATTCGACTCTTACAATGAGTTTCAGCCACCCTTCCCTCCTCACTGTTCCCTCTGTTCTACCAAACCGCCATCTCACTGTCCGCCTTCCTCTCCTTCCTTTTACCTTCTCCCCCTCGTCTCCTCTTCCTCCTTTTTTTGTTGTGCAGTTGACGACTAGGTGTCGGTCCTTGTGGGTTTCTGGTACGACAGTCACCAATGTCCCCTTTTTTGCCTATTTTGCCTAGAGACGAAAGGAGGAGCGGCATCAAGACGTAGTTGTCGGTGTTTCGACATCCACGGTGGCGATTGTCGACAACTAACTTTACTTAGTGACGAGTGTGACGGCCTCAATTTCCCCGTGCAATTGGGTACGCCCAGCCTAGACCCATACAAGCCCCGAGTCATCACTCGGCAACCTGACGAGCCTAGTCAGCTTTCAATTTAATCAAATTAGTAATTTATAAAAGAGTTATTGCATCAGGAAACAGCGGAAGACTAAAATAATTATAATAAAGGGGAAATAACTCAATCAAAGGAAGTAGAGGAATTCTATAAGTGTGGAAAACCCCGGGTATTCATGTACAATTCGATAGGTAAATATACATGATACCAGTCTCACAAAAGAAATACCAAGTTCAATGATTCCAACAATGTAAATATAAAACGATATACACATCAGCAAAAGTATAAACACCTACTAAAGAGTCTCACTGATGTCGCTGCTAATCCTCACAGTATATCACCTAGGCCAGGTCCCTTGGCCTTGCTGCTCTCCGCCCTATCTGCACCCACCGTCACAAACTAGACGGTGAGCAACTGAATAAAATCGAATGTAATGCCAGAAGAAGATAACAGTAATTCATGATAATACAAGTAAAACAGTCTAAATATCATGCGGTATTAAAATGACAGGAATTTAAATAGACAAGATGCATGATAAACAGACGAATAGATATCAATCGACAGTCCAGTGTGTTCTAAGGAATCAAAAGAGGCCCATAAGTGGTCTAAACCATAGCATAACGGCGAAGACCTCGCGAGGTCTTCCCGGGCATCGACACAAACGAAGGCACAGCTATAACGGGAGGGACTCGAACCCATCCACCCAGTACTCGGTGTCACACGGTCACTAAGGGTGGTCACACACTCGTGCGCACGAGTGCCCGCGTTTTATCCCTCTAGTGCAGGTCCTAGTACTTTCGAGACAAAACACTTACGCCGGGAAACACACATCAATAAATGGAACGGAATACCAATAATAGAGCATAACGAGACTGAATAAATGATAATGAATCACATGGCATTTTCTTACTGGCTTACAAACGTACAAGTGCTTTTTAGGGCAAATGTACTTACCTGAAACCGCGAAACAAACTCTCGTTCCTAACGCGTATTCTCAAGTTTCCCGCTACCTGACAAGGTCGGAAACTCTAATTAGTACTAAACCTAGATTGAATACCTTAGTATTTTCCCCAATGTTTTGATGATTCGAACGACTCGATGCAAATCGACTGAAAAATCAAACGAAACACAACTCTTTTAGATTTTTGAAAACCACACCATAACTCAAAATAACCATGTATTCGAACACTCAATACACATCTATACCAAACAAATACCCGACCCTTGTATATTCTCACGTATGCATGAATTCGAATCACCAAATCATGTATTCATGCCATGAGTTTTGAAATGAAATAAACTCAACACAAAATAATGAAATCCCGATGACAAAAACACATGAAATAACACATTCACGTTTACTACCGCGAGGAAACCATGCATGAACACGCAACTCCAACATAAATTCGTTCTCACACACGAAGTGCTATTAATTCAAGTGATTTCAATAAAACATTCAAACTAGATTGATAAAACCTTGACTGAAAACTCAACACCGACGTCATTAATAACGAATAGTCATCATGATCGAAACTCGAAACCACGTAACATTGATAAGAAACTACGACAAATCCGATCATTTACTTAAAATTAAGTCAATCAACTAGACAACGGAATCACATAACATGACGACACGAATAAAAATCCTCGATACGGTGAATAAATTTCCACTTTCATAGGTTATATGTTTTAACATAAACTTGTCTTTTCTTTCTTCTTTTCTCTTCTTTTTTTTTCTTTCTTTTCTCTTTCTTTCTCTTTTCTCTTCTTCTTTTTTTTCATATATGGTACACCCCAGCAGTGGGTATACACACAATCACGCACACACCCACCTATACTCACCGTCATACACAATCACGCACACATGCACTACTGTTTTCACCCCTAAGGAGGGCTGGACGGCGGCAACACTTCCGGTCAGCCACGAGGGTCCGTCCCCGACCACCGTCACCCACGGCAGCGACGGCAAGAGGCGGACAGCGGTGACGACAAGAAAACCAGTGAGAAAACGAGAGGGAGGGAAACAAACCGGGAAAGAAGAGAGAGAGATCGAGAGGGAGGGTAAACACGGACCTCCGGCGTGGTCCGGTCCGGTGAGGCCGAGTGGAGAGAGGAGGAGGAGTGTCGACCGAGAGGGAGAAGTGGGAGAGAACGTGACCAGCGAGAAGGACCGAGAGAGAAAACCCGAGAGCATGAGCGAGCGAGAGATCGTGAGGATGAGAGAAACCGAGAGAAAGAGAGTGGGGGAGGATCTCCGGCAACCAGCACTCCGGTGTGGTCCGGCTCGGTGTGGGACAACAAAGGAGAGGAGAGGTGGCGGCGGTGGTGGTGTTTGGAGAAGATGAATAGTGTAGGGTTTTCTTTGTTATTTTATATATATATATATATGGCCAAATGACCTTTTTACCCCCAACTTACTTCCTACACAATTTTAAACAATTGCCCTTATGGGTCTTTTTATTTATTCATTTATTTTTCTTTATTACACCTTAAAGTAGGTGTGTGTTGTCACTTGCATGGCTCTCCATCTCAACACACACGCATCTCGAGGTCAATCTCATGGCTCCTCACCATTGGACTGTGTCACTTTAACAATTCCAATCTCATAGCCCATATGTTGCATATTTAACCAACTCCCACGTTCAAACGACGTTCCTCGGTCCATTTTTCCTTGTTCCGACTCTCGTAACGCGCGTAGTCTCGCCTTGTCTCGCCAACTAATTAATTAAATTAATTAAAAATTTATTTATTTGTATGTTTTATTTGTTTTTATCCCCCGTTTAACTAGTCGAAACCTCACTCAATTAAATATCGTCCGAACGGCTTGAAACCCGTAAAATACTAAAATACTAATACACACAATCAAAGAATCATAAAATCACTTCGGTGTCGACTCCCGAAGTTCGAAATACTGTCCAGTATTCACGTAGCCGGGTCACAATTCTGACAAGTGCAACACAAGTCAGTTAAAAATTTGGGGTTGTTACAACGAGCGACATCTCAGATGGCGGTGTACTAACGATGGCGCAAGCTCTGACAGTCTTGTTGTCTCTTGTTTTGTTAGGACCGGAGATCTAGTGTTTTTGTCCCGTTTACAGGTGGTTGTACCCTTGTTGGAGTTGTTACCCTCCTCGTGAAGATGTTGTTTCGAGCTTTAGAGCCTTGTAATATTTTTTATCTTCGTTGTAATAGATTATTGTACCTTTTTTTGGGTGTTAAGAACATCAATGCAACAAATTTGACAAAAAAATAAAAAAAAATGGAAAAACTTAAAACAGTAGTAAATCCATGAGTTTGTTGGGCATTCTAGTTCTACATGTTGGAATGGGTGAACTAAAATAATAGTCTCACGTTAGAAAAGTAAACTTCTAAAACTAGTACCGAGTCCTTTTGAGATAAAATTTCACACCTAAAGTTGAAAGGTGGTTAAGTTGGGGACAATATCGATGCTAGCAGAGGAAATCCATAAGCTTGCGCACGTGTGTGCGGTGCAGCCGTGAGAATTTGGCATGATATCCTTGGTTAAATGAGACCAGGGAGAAAAAAAAGGCTACTCATGGATCATATGACACTCATAGATCATGTGACTTTCGATTCATGGGGCCAACTAGTACGAAAGCATTTTGAGATAAAACCTCCACGCCTAAAGGTTGAAAGGTAGTTAAGTTGTGTGTGTGGTGTGGTCGTGAGAATTTGACATAGTATCCTTGGTAGGATGAGACTTAGGAGAAAAAAAAGGCCACCCATGGATCATGGATTTTCGGTCCATGGGACCAACTAGTACCGAAGCGTTTTGAAATAAAACCCCCACACCTAAAGGTTGAAAGGTAGTTAAGTTGTGTTAGCGGAAGACGACTATGAGCTCGCGTACACGTATGTGACGCGGCCGTGAAAATTTAACATGATATCTGAGCCAACGGTTCGGATGGGATCTATCGAGAAAATGTTCATTGAATGGATTTCGGTTCAAAGTGAAGTATTGGGAAGTGTGGACCAAAATAATAATCTCATATTGAAAGAAAAAGTGAAACTTCTAAATGAAATGTACAAGTGATAATTTCCCCACAACTAATATACGAGGACTTTTGATGTAATGTGCCGCAAGCACGGAATTCAACACTCAGCATCTTTTTTTCTAAAAAGCACCCACACAACACTACTGATTTACTTTACCACATAAGACCAACAAAAAAAAATAATAGAGAGATGGGAAGTTCGGTCTGCTTCAATTGTTGCTAATTAACATTCTTTGTTGTGGTACTGCTAGTACTAGTAGTGGCCGGAACAGATAAAAAATGGGAGTTCAATGACAATGAGCTTAGCCCAGAAAGGTTAACCCATATGCATTTCTTCTACCACGAGACTCTGCTAACTTTCGATCGGCAATTCCACCGCAGGTTCCACTTAAACAAGTATTAAAGTATATATATATATATTCTTTTGAGGAGTGCTAGAGTGACTCACTACGAACAGACTATGAACACGCATCTCGTTTTTATTTTTATTTTTATTTTTTTTAATAATTTTGTAGTTGCAGTGAGTATATGTAGTGAGTAACTTTAGCATTATCCTCAAGTAAAAAATTGTAAGAAAAAGTAAAAAATAAAAATAAAAAACACGGTGCGTACTTGACGCAGCGTAAACGCTCAAACAAGGAAGAATCCTTAAAGTTTTTGAAAAAAACCAAAAATTTAAATAAATTGATAATAATTGATAATGATTACAGCCCTAATCATGACTTTATATAGCCCATTAGAAACTCTAATCCTTCTACGGCTCTAAACGTAATCCTTCTACGACTCTTAAACGCCTAATCCTTTTATGACTCTAGACGTAATAAAAATTACGAAAATACTCTAAATAAAAGAAAAACCCCGATGAAGTCCAAAATAAAGGAATTTGGATCCACAAAATCTAATCCCAGAGAGCGAAGCTCCAAAGACAGTTGTAGAGCACGAAACGTCATTTTCAAAAAGGTATTATAATAACCAATCGAGTTCCTAGATCAAAAGTTACGGTCCCGCAAAGTATCTGTAACTACCTCGACATCAGTGCTCTTAGTGACTGTCAATAGTAGGTCACTTTAACATTTCTTTGTTGTGCTATAACTTTCGATGCGAAACTAAACAATTTATTTTGAAAATGCCTAAGTTTGGGTATGGTGGACATGGTGGACGACCCTTTGCTCAAGACCTATGCATTCAACCCCTACTAGTTTCAATGCCATTGTGGAGTACAATGTTACTGTAATTCACTGATTTACCAACCGTCTGTGGGTTTGTTTGTTGTGCAGTTTGTGTGGACCCTAGTGGGATCACCGCAAAAAAAATTACTCGGATTTATCATAAATAAAATCTTCGTCCTATCTTTTGACTTTAATATTTGGATTTTTTTTTCAGCCAATTTTTACTTAGGTTTCTCTAGTCCTTGCTTCGATTTGTTAATCTGGAGAAATCACTCGTACAACCTAAGAAAAAAGATGTGGAAAAGAAGAATTAATTGTATTGATCTTTCTTTTGATACTTTTCAAAACTTAATCTTAAATTACACAACTTTTAGGAAACAACAACTAAATAAAGTAAAGATTCATAAACTTATATTCTTGGCATTGACTCAATCGTCAATCAGCCAAGTTTCCATGTAAGCAAGGATCTTGGTAACCCTTGTCGTTCCTTGATTATAGATTGCTAATATCTTCCTGCAAACTGAGCCGGGATTGAAAACACAGTTTCGCAAGAAAAGGTGAAAGAGCAGCCTTAAGCACAGATTTAGTAAATATATCTGCAATTTGAGCAGCAGTAGACACATGTTTTGCAACTAGTAATCCAGGGGCATATGTTCAGCTAAAGTATGGGCCATAAAACGACGTCTCAATATGTTGTCAATGCCTTTATGTGATTAGCCCTTTGAGCGGTTTTGCGCTTTGTAGAAATGTTGAGTAGCAATTTGTGTTGATTGATATCTCAAGCGACTTTGTGCTTCGTAGAAATATTGAGCGGTTTTGTGCTTGGTAAGAATTTCAAGCGACCGCTTGGTTGAAATGTTGAGCGGTTTTGTACTTGGTAAGAAGAATCTTAAGCGACTGATTATTGAGAAGCAAATCCCTTAAAATGTTATGGAGGAGTTATTACATCCCACAAAAAAACATAGATACACACCAAGATGTCTGAGGGAGTGGTGGATTAATCACATGCCCTCACTAACTCACCTAAGCTCTGATACCAAAAAAAAAAGACGTAGAGAAGAAGAACGAATTGTATTGATCTTTCTTATGATACTTTCTTATGATACTTTTCAAAACTTAAAACTACATATTATATAGGCTACTCATCATGTATATAGGCGTTTACATAATTTTTAGGAAACAACTAAATAAAGAAAAAATTCATCAAACTATATTTCTGGCATTGACTCAACGACTAATTGATCGTCAATTAGTCAAGTTTCCTTATATGTTGAACTTCTATGTAATTATTTGTTGAACTTCTATGTAATAAGTAAGGATTTTGGTGATCCTTGTCACTCTTTGATTATAGAATTGTTAATACAACCCAACCTTGTAACTCTAAAAAACCAAACAATATAAGAAAATAATTTGACGACCCATTTTTAGTCACCTACAATACACACCGAGTTCTTGGTGTCCATTGATTATACCAAGGCATAAAGTGAATTCTTCTTTTTCTTTTTTATAAGAAACATCAAAGTCTTTATTTTGTTCTTTTGTGTAGTTTAATTTTTCTTGACCACGAAACCACCCTTTTTGGTCCAAACGCACACTGAAATCACGGTCAGGCAAGTGGAGCTTAAGTTCACCAAAACCCCACGACAAGGCATCCCATTAATTCTCATATAAAACGAGCGAAAACCACTCATTTTTGTGCTCCACAAAACTCAGATATGGCAAAGCTCGCTCTGCTTCAATTGCTCCCAATCTTTGTCACCGCAGTAGTAGTAGTACTAGTAGCTGCTGCACCAGACCACAAAGAGCACTTGAACCACAATGGGCTCGGCCCCGAGAGGCTAACCCACCTCCACTTCTACTTCCACGACTCGGTGAGTGGGAAGAACCCGAGCGCCATAAGAGTAGCCGCGGCCCCAACCACCGACCACTCGCCCTCCCTGTTCGGTCTAGTCATGATGGCCGACGACCTCTTGACCCAAGGGCCCGAGCCCACGTCGAAACTAGTGGGTCGAGCCCACGGGCTCTACGGCTCAGCGAGCAAGGAAGAATTGGGGCTTATTATGGCCATGAGCTACTGCTTTACCGATGGTGTGTACAATGGGAGCACTCTTAGTGTTATGGGCTTGAACTCTGCTGCGCACCCTGTTAGGGAGATGCCCATTGTGGGTGGGACTGGTGTGTTCAGGTTCGCTCGTGGAGTTGCGTTGGCTAAGACTTACTGGGTTAATTTTACTAGTGGGGATGCTATTGTTGAGTACAATGTTACTGTCGTTCACTATTAGATTGTCAATTGATAATTTGGTTGGTTTACCAAACTACTGTGGTTTTTACTTTTATTCTACGTTATGCTTACTAGTTAATCTAAAGTTTTTTTTTTTCCATGCTTATACTTCGCAAAAATAAATAATAAAAAATAACTACCACCAGTTGAGCAGAAATACTATCGTGTAATAGAGAGTAATAGAAGGGGATCAGATGGTTATAATGGGAGTGCCCTTACTGTCGTAACAAGAGTTGGGGCGGACACCCATCTCGCAATGTATTGCAAGTTTTGACCACTCATCACATCCCTTTTCACCTAGAAGGATCTGGATTGGGTTGAAAGCCGACCAGGAAATTTATTGGACCGGTACTTAGATTCCACTTGTACGCTCACCGATGTGGGACAAAAGAACTGATCCCCAATTCATTAGTATCTATTCTACTTGTAACTAAAAAATCCTTGTTTGGGTACTGGTTGCTGGTGAATTGACGTATCTTCAATGATCCATGACAACTTCTAGACCATCTTTTAAGCAAGCACAATATCCCACGTCGTATGTACAAAGTAAATCGAGCATAATAGAAGAGTTTGACCTCAACTGATTTGGAATTGAGGCTATGTCATAGTTGTCATTGTTGTATATGAGTAGAGTCATGAGGTGGTAATGAGTTGCTACTTGGAGCACGAATGGTAAATGAAGAAATCATGAGGTTGTTCGTCAGTCCACGGTTGCCATCACCCTCTATGCTGTAGCTTAACTGAACGTTTTCACACACATGAAAGAGATTATTTTGCAAAGTGAAGGGGACTGGAATTGGTTAAGGCCGTCTATAGAAGCGCACCATTCGAATCATATACTGGAGTCATCAGTTCATCATCCTCTATGCTGCAGTTTAACTGCACGTTTTTACATACAAGAAGGAAGTGATCATGCAAAGTGAAGGGGGACTGGGTAGGTTAAAGAGAGTCATCAGCCATATATGTGAAACACAATTCCACAGAAAATTAGAGATAAACTGATAGTCAAACAGATATAATCTAGTCTAGACTCCCCATAGAGAAATTATCAATACTAATAAATAGCATTCTTTGATCAGCAACTGCTTTTGTTGATGAGACTATGAGATCAAGCTCAGAGACTAGAAATGAGCAAGAAAATTCAATTTAAATTCAGAGGAACAAGAAATAGTTTACCACCATTTACAACTGAAAACCCTCCGCGATCTATTACGCCTATATGTCTGCATGGACACCCTACAAAAAGACTACCGGAGTCCCGCAAAGATGGAAGAGCTGACAACTGAACCCATCGCCGCTGAAAATCAGAAGAAAACGGGTTCTTTAGAATGTTACTGAGCAATTGAACTTATTCTTTGCTTTTTTAAGGTAAAACTCAAAGTTGAACCAAGTTAAAATGCAGATATCTAAAGGGCAACTGCATTACATTTTGAGTGTAGAGAGTACAGCACCTTCTGGTTTTACTCAGCATCGGATGCAAGCTACGAATACAGGTCACTGTAAGACAACTCAATGCCGCAAAGCTGGTGTAGTAGTAACTTTCTAATAGCTCTCCGTGTTCTCTTCTCCATTCATTATTTGTTGATAATAAGCAAGTGCCTTTTTAGCTACCGGTAGGAGAGCAATCAAAGCTATCTGAAGCTGCTCAGTGCTATTGAATCGGATACTGGCTTGTCCTGAACCTCTATTGTTCACATTGGCGCGGCCAACCAAATTCAAATGCCTTCCTATAGGCAACTGGGTCTGGACATTGTATCCAACAGCAAGATCTCCATGCCAATCCATGACAGAAACTCCAAAAGTTGTTAACATGCGACCGAGTGGATAATCCTTATCTCGAAATGTGGCCTCCAGGCTACCACCGTATGCCATATCCCCACGACCATACATTCCACCACCACTTAAAAGCAGTCTGAATCTTTTGTTAGCAACCAGTTTATTCTCCAGTTTTATTCCAGCTGACAAGGCATCACCAAGTAAGGTAAAGGAAATACCTGCAGCAGTCTTGTTGTGTCTATGGTTAAAGAATTTTGTCTCGCTGCGAAGAGTATACGCCATGTCCTTCCCGAGATTCTGCATGTCAAAAGCTAACGATGAGAATTTTCCTTCCCCGTACTTTATCGAACTGGCCAAGTCCATTTGAACGTTGAACTCCTTTTTATCCTTGGTGGCCTGGCCAGAGAAAGATACAGGTATCTTTTCTTTAACCGCAAACATTCTTTCGACATTTACACCCTCATAGCCAACATCATGATCCCACCCATGAGTTTCAAGAACAGGCCTTACGAGCCACTGGTTGGAAGTATCCAGGAACCTATACCGGTGGGCGGGATTATCAGAGTCGAAAGAATTAGGCAACACAAAATCAGGCATCGCAATGGGTACAGATGCTGGACCACTATCTTCTTCTGCATTCTCATTGTAGTCGCTAGGCACATCCGTGGCCGCTGAAGCACCCATCTTTTTCATCAGTTTCAGACGCTTTTTCTCCTCTTTCAGCTGCCTTTTCATGAAAAGCTTTTCACGATATTCAAGTTCATCGAAATACTCCTTCCTCTGAGTTTTGCTCAACTTCGCAAGCTGGGCCCTTGTCAGGCGTTTGAATGGCGGCAATTCATCATAGTCTACCTCATCTTCAGACCCAGACGAATCATCTGAGTACACATCAAAATCATCCTCATCACCATATTGCTCATCTGGAAGTTTTACCGGAGGTCTTGATTGTAGAAGAGCCGACAACAGTAACGGTAATGGGGGCACTCTGGGGCGAGTTGCAAAAGGCTTCCCCGCTGGACTATCTTGCAACTTCAAAAGTGTGTTTGCTTCAACAAGTACTTTTGATGCAAAAGAAAGTAACAACAGATGAGGCTTCCAAACTTGTCCATTTGGTAAGACCCTCTGCCCCGCCCGGTTTGTTCTACACGCGGAGTGATTCTCCACTAGCGACACAGGATTCATAAGCCGCATGTCTCCGGCAGCCTGACGGATCGCTTGCTGCACCACATGGGATCGCTGAGTGACAAACATCTCATAGCTTGATGCGGTACCATTCGGGCCTTCAGGTGGAGCAGAAGCAGCATGAGTCAAGACAACAATAGCATTGAACCAGATGGATGGTCCAAATATTTCGGTAATCGTACGCAGCAATTGCATGTCTCCAGAGTCCCTGCTTTGCATATCCAATCTATCAAGATATAGAACAATATCAGGAGGAGTCTTCTTTATGAATCGCTTAACAGAATGGAGGACCTTTTCATTGTAACGCTGGTCTGACCAGGATGGTAGAAGCCCAGGAGTATCTATCACCCTTACCTTGATCCCCTCAACTGTTCCCACCACATCCTGGACCTTCTTTGTACCCATTTGGAATGCATCTGTACCGAACTTCATCTCATCAAATATTGAATTGATAGTCGCGCTTTTTCCAACTCCAGTCTTGCCAAGAACCATGATTGTACAAGAAAAATCAAGGGGTTCTTGCCCAACAGCCTCTAGCTGCTCAGCCATAAAATTTGCTCTGTCAAAGCTGAATGAATTACGGCTATTGCTTCCTCTTAGCTGCTCAGCTAGTCCTAGCCGGTAAAGTACCTGAGCCACAACAACATTATGGGGAGTCTGACCAAGCCTACGAGCAAGACGTAAGAATTTCACCCGAATCATCTGGAGCTTTTCACGCATTTCATCATTTTCCTGAGTCTCACCATTATTTGTGGCGTCTTCCACAACATGTGTTCTAGGCTGGGCAGAACCAACATTAGCTCGAGGCTGCTGCACAGCACGAGGAGCAGGTTCCAACAATGAAGCAGCGCCTCCAAGACCAGCAGGCTTGCGTAGAGGAGGTTGAGCAGTATTTACAGAAGCAGGAGTTACTGTGTCCCTTGTAGACCCTGGTCCAGCTGATGTCTCAACTGGTGCAGAACCATGCGTACCAAGCCGATTTTGAGCTTCTTGTCCTTCGGACACTTGTGAATTAATATGATCAGCTGGCTTTTCTTTCACATTCTCATTTATATGAAGGGCATCAGACTTCTGCCCAATGTTTCCTGCCTCGCCAGCCACATCAGCCTTGGAACTCTCACAGCTCTTGGGGGAAGAAAGCTCCGTAGAAGGATTAGGCGACTCTGAAGCTTTGGCCTCTTCATCAACCGAAGCACCAGGATTACTAATGCCATTTCGTTCTTCCGGAACCTTAACCTCTCCAACAACAGTATCACCTGCATCAGTCATGACATATTTCTTTTCATTGCTTTGGTTCTCCAGGTGTTGAGTCTGTCCATTGGATTCTATTCCTTGGGAAAGATTAGTCTCATGTGAATAAACCTCACCGGCATTTACGGTTTTAGAGCAAACAGAAGGAAGCACTTTCGATTTCACCTCATCCATATCACCATTTTCAGGTTTTTCTTCCATGGAATCGACAGAACTTTCATTAGTAAGCTCTTTCGAATTCACCACATCCAAGTCACCACTTTCAGGCTTTTCTTCCATGGAACCGAAAGAACTTTCATTAGTAAGCTCTTTCGATTTCACCACATCCAAGTCACCAATTTCAGGTTTTTCTTCCATAGAATCGAAAGAACTTTCATTAGTAAGCTCTTTCGATTTCACCACATCCAAGTCACCAATTTCAGGTTTTTCTTCCATAGAATCGAAAGAACTTTCATTAGTAAGCTCTTTCGATTTCACCACATCCAAGTCACCACTTTCAGGTTTTTCTTCCATAGAATCGAAAGAACTTTCACAAGTAAGCTCTTTCGATTCCACCTCATCTGTATCACCAATTTCAGCTTTTTCTTCCATAGAAGAAGAATCAACAGAACTTTCGCTAGTAAATTCTTTCGGTTTCACCTCATCCGTATCACCACTTTCAGCTTTTTCTTCCATAGAACAATCAACAGAACTTTCACTTGTAAACTCTTTCGGTTTTCCCTCATCCGAATCACCACTTGCAGGTTTTTCTTCCGAAGAAGAATCAACAGAACTTTCACTAGTAAGCTCTTTCGATTCCACCTCATCCGAATCACCACTTTGAAGTTTTCCTTCCATATCGACAGAATTTTCACTAGTCCCTTCAGTTTGTATTTCTCCGTCCACACACCTGTCAACACTCTCATGGAAATTTTCATTTGTATCACTTTCCCCATGACCAACCACAGTACCATTAGCTTGGGCCGCCACAGAGTCGTCCGCATTATCATCGCCATCAGCCACATCCTCCATCCCATCAACCTTACTATCATCCTCCCCAGCCACCAACCCCTCTCCCTTCACCTCCTCTTCCGCAAAAACTCGTCCCTCCCCGTCATGTTTGCC
This sequence comes from Stephania japonica, assembly GCA_039657345.1. Classification (NCBI taxonomy): domain Eukaryota; kingdom Viridiplantae; phylum Streptophyta; class Magnoliopsida; order Ranunculales; family Menispermaceae; genus Stephania; species Stephania japonica. The sequence continues at coordinate 4,672,913 of CM077559.1, read as the reverse complement.
CGAAACGTTATTCTTGCCAACCTCTCTAAACGCGGCGATCTCATGAGCTTCATCACCACCTTGATCAGTCAGCAAAGGATCAAACTGTCCAGTACTCACCCCATTTTCACCACCATTTACAACATCCCCCTCGAAATCAGACCCTCGCCAATGCCCTTCCATCGGCAAGTCCTCCGGATCAGCCACGGCCTCCTCGAAAACATCGTCTCCCTCGGAACCCTTCGGCTCATGAAACACATGAACAACCTTATCCTGTACATTCAACACAGACACTCCACCATCCACAGTCCTGGTTTCACCCTCTTCCGAAAGACGCCTATCGACGACGTCCTCGACAGCGCCCTCCATCAACCCCCAATTTCTCTCTTCTCAAAAACCCTAGACCCACCTGAACCACAAACCACAAAGCAACCCAACAATCTCAAAACCCCCAAATTTCACACAATCCAACCTTAAACCCTACCTAACAAACAAGCCCTAATAACGAAACACCCAGTCTAAAAAACATGAAACTCTACAATACAAATCATTCACACAAGACATTCGAATCAACGATGGAAGCAACGAAACGCAGAAATGGAAATCTGGGTATTGAAATGCAGGAATCGAAGAGGGAGAGTGACGAACCTTGATGGGCGAAGACGATGAGCTGCGTCGCGTTGAAGGTGGGCGAGCCTTGGTTTTGATTTCTTCTTTGCTCTTCGGCTGCTTCGCTGTGCCTTGTACCAAATTTTATCTCACTTGGTACCCATTCTGATGGCCGATTAGCTTTGGATAATACTTAATCTGACGGTTGTGGATTATTTACGTTTTCTTATGCGTGGAGATGCAATTATGTCCCTAATAGTGTTATGTCTTGTAATAAGATGAGTATTGCAAAAATATTCTTGTTTATTTATTACTCCCTCTTATGTCTTGTAATAAGATGAGTAGTGCAAAAATATTCTTGTTTATTTATTACTCCCTCTAGTAATACATAAGAATTAAGAGATCCATAATTACGAGTGTAATTTACATATATATCGTTTGACATTTAATGAATGAAAGAATTGAAGAACCATAAATGTTTGGATTACATAAATGTAAAATAGTTAAAAAAAATAATAAATACACTCTTGAATTATGAAAATGACTTACAATTTTAAATAAGGAGTTTTTGCTAAAACGACTTATATTATTGACCGGAGGAAGAAGATACTTTTTTCGTGGTAAGTTGTTTAGTTAGCTCATCCTCACTTTTTATAAGAAGTTGTAGATTTGAGTTTCTTTCGTAGGAGAAAAAGTTTTTGTTAGATGTCTAAGAAATACCCTATAAACTACGTCTAAATTTATAAATGTTGGATATCTTGACAAGCCTAACTATTCCTACAAAACTCTGGTACAATAGCTTGAGTGTACTTTTTGTGACTCCAAACAAGACTAAGCTCATATCTTGAGGTGGACACAGGAATAAGGGGAGTGTTTTGAAGGGTGTGCCTTCTAAGGCCGTCATTCTAGCAAAGTCCATACGTCCCTGTTTTTGTAACTTACCAATACATGTAGAGTCCGGCTAAGTGCACCTCCTTTTGAGTGGCACCTCAAATTCTAATTTCAATTACTAAGTGTGTCCCACATTTTTATCAAAATACCATTTTATCTGAATCGAAGCACCTAACTTCAAAACCTTGGTCGAGACATCTATTTTAGGTTCGGCGACATGTAGTCGATACTTATCGACTAAGCTCGGTATTGTCCAACCAAACTTATTTGGTGAGATTTAGTTGACAACTGGCAACCTAAAGGTTCAGTGGGTTCCGACTGACTCTCTAATTAAAAGTTCGGCAAGCTGTGACCGACACTTCAACTAGAGGTTTGATGGGCTCCGACCGACTTTCCGACAAGAGATTCAGACCTCAAGGCCAAACCCCTTGATGATGCATATAAATTACAAAGAAGAGAATGTATGGGCTGCACTTAGTAATTGTAGTGGGGTGCACTAATCACAGTGAGAGCATAAGGGTCATTTGTAGTAGGATTGATTTTTTTTGAAATTTGATTTTTTTTGGGGCGCATTTCTTAAAAGTCGGGGTGCACTTAGCCGGACTCCTGCATATATTGAAATGTTGAAAAAGTAATAAATGAACAGACAAGATAATGAATTAATGATAATCTAAGTTCCCAATTGGATATTTTTTGTGAATACCATAAATTTAATTTTGATACCAAGTTACAGTACAAGAGGAAAGGGGAAGATAAGTGATCAAGTAGAAACAAATACTAAAATCACAACAACAGTCTCCAACTCCACGTACCCTAGCTTAAATGCCCCAATTTCAAGTTAGGTTAGGACCCACATGCGTTCTGGTCCCTTACAAACTGACTCTATTCATGACGCTCTACACACCATCCCCAATTTATATTTTATTTAGAGTGAGCGAGCTCGTCCTATTTGTATGACTTGTAATAAAGTTTGGGAACAATGTGTCACCTATTCAGTGTTGGCATGCAAATGCAAACTCACCATTGTTTTTTTCTTTCTTGTAAGGACATGTATATTGATGTCTTTGTACATCACTGATCAATCTCTGCAGATTGACAGATCAATTGCTTGGGTGGGAGGCAAGTGAATTTGCAATGAATTCTTGATAGAGTTCAAGTCAAAACTAATAAAAGAGAAGCTCTAGACATGATAGATCATCAACTTGCTACAAGGAAAAGCAAAGTTTGATGGAGATGCTTTTAGGAGCCGTGCATGCTTGGTTTCCAACCATTTACAGTTGCTAAACATTATAACCACATGTTCTTTCGTTTCGTTGGCGAAGCAAACTCCCAACCGCTTATTCAAGAAACTTCATTCCAGACCAATGAGTCGTCCACTTAGTTAATTGGTATGCTAAGACCATTTTCTTACATGCATACCCTAGAATTGAGTTTGAGATTTTAATTGCGCATGGAAATCAAACATTTTACCACGAAGTTGTGTAGTTTTTAGTTCTAAAAAAAGTATAATGTTGGAAAAAGGAGAAAAAATTACATCTGTACAGCTAATTTAATTTTAAATCTGTAAATTACAGTGAGTTTTTTTTTATTGTGAAAATAATGTATTACGTCTTTTGTAAAGGCGTTATTAGACATGGTAACAGTGATTTAACAAATCACACAAATAGCGTCTTTCCAAAAGGCGTTATTCGTGTGATGTGGGGGTGATGTGGATGCCACATGGATTACAAATAACGTCTTTAGACAATGCACTATTTGATCTACGTGGGTGTGACATGGACGAGTACTCAACACGAATAACTTCTTTTCGAAAGGCGTTATTCGTGTAAATGTGGGTGATGTGGATGCCACGTGTATCACGAATTGCGCTTTTACTAAAGGCGCAATTCGTGATGCGTATGGCTACCCAGCAGAGAATATATTCTCTGCGTGCTGCGGCGAACCTATAGGTTGAGGGGGGGATAGGGTCTTTAGGTTGAATGTTTGTTGGGGATGAGAGTTTAAAAGAGGGAGAGAAGGGGATGTGAGGGAGAGAAATAGAGAGAGCTGCAGCAGAGGAGTAGCATGCAGCTAACACGTGTGAGCAAGGGAAACCAAATAATTGCCATTTATTTTAGCTGAAATACCAGTTCTTCATAATTACAATTTGTGTATTGTTGTTGCCTTTATGCATGCGATCACCGTGACGTCTAGTGAGCACCTCAAACTCACCATTACTGACAAGTCGAATCGATATGTACATTTGATGTTTCTTCCGTTGCTCGAGGACATTTAAACAGCTGGACAGTATATGTGACGGCCCCAATTTCCCCATGCAATTGGGTACGCCCGGCCTAGACCCATTCAAGCCCCGAGTTATCACTCGGCAACCTGACGAGCCTAGTCAGCCTCATATTTACTCAATTTAGCAGTTTATGAAAGAGTTATTGCAATATTACACAGCGGAAGACTAAACAATAAATAAAAAGGGGAAATAACTCAATCAAAGGGAAATTAAGAATTCTATAATTGTGGAAAACCCCGTGTTCATGTACAATTCGATAAATCAACATACATGATACTAAGCTCAACAATAATACCAAGTTCTATAAACCAAAGACATACATATATAAAGCGACATACATATGAGCAAAAACATATAACCTACTCTAGGGTTCCTCAAGTCCAGTAGCTAATTCTCACAAAAAGTCGCCTAAGCAAGGCTCTTTGCCTCTACCGCACTCCATATATCGCACCCACCGTCACAAACTAGACGGTGAGCAACCGAGAGAAATCGAAAGTAATGCCGAGAAGAATATAACAAGTAATTCATGAATTTTTAATCAAAGGCGATCTAAATATCATGCAGGAATTGAAAGACGGGAAGTTAAATAAACAAGGTGCATGATAGGCAGACTGGAAACAATAACAATCGAAACATGCGTGTTCTACGAGTCAAGAGAGGCCATAAGTGGTCTAAAATCCACAACAATACCACAACAATATCCACAACAATCCACAACAATCCAGTACATGGTATCACACAATCACTAGGGGTGGTCAAACACTCGTGCGCACGAGTGCCCGCGTTTTATCCCTTCTAGTGCAGGCCGCATGTACCTTCGAGACACACACTTATGCCAAGAACACACATACAAGGAATATGGAATGGAATGCCAACAAATAGGTAATAGCAAACACAATGGAATGAAGATGAATCACATGATATTTTCTTAACTGGCTTACTAACGTACACAAGTTTTTGAGACAAGTGTACTTACCTGAACTAATCGTAACTCGTGTAACAACACTCTCGCGTTCCTATTAAGTATCCCCGAGTTTCCCGCTACCTGACAAGGTTGGAAACTCTAATTAATGGGTCGAATCATTAACTAAACCCTAGGTTGGTACCCTAGCATTTTCTCAGTGTTTTAATGACTCGAACACTTCGTTAACTCAATCGGTAAATCAAACAAAAAATATAACGAAACACAATGACTCTTTTGGGTATTATAACCACACTTATGCAAGCCTAATTATAGATCTTAGGCTCGGCTCGTCGTATGTGAAATCACACCATAATCTCGAGGACCGGCGGTGTGTCCACGACGTCATCGCGTTCAACCAACTTGAAATACAATTTCGATGTCGTCCAACAATTATGACTCAATATTAAACTTAACATGACCATACACCGGCGAGTATGGAATTCAAGGTGTGGTCCAACATCCGTAGAGTGTCAACACACAAGCATGGAAAGGCCGTGTGCACGCCCTACGTCGCGTTGACAACCTACTCGATGCAATATAAACAACTCATGCATATCTCCGCCATTACGACTCATCATCATTGATATGGACGCTCCGAGGCTATGAGACTCCATGAATGACATGGTAAGGTCTCCGTGAGTCCCCATGTCATCGCGTCGATGATAGTACCGCTACGACGACGGTTTCCGCGAGAAAGTTACATCACGCATAACATTACACAATTGACATAGTACATCAATGATGCCGCTGTTTTAAGCCACTCCGAGAGTTGTGAAACACAAGCATAGACTTAGCTTGGTAATCGACATCCCCGATCATGGTGGCACCGCATGGCGTCGCTCACGGCAACGGATTTCGACGAGGAGGAGTATAACCCCCATGAAATGAACATAACATGAAATACCAAAAGTTTGTGCTCACCTCATCTGTTGTTGACCACTCCGAGGGCTGTGGGACCCAAGCCAAAGCTCAATGGGGTCCTCGACAGCCTCCGCCCCAGCGATCCAGCGGTGGCGCCGCCCATAGGGCGATTTCCGATGAGGGTTCAAAACAATCACACACAACACGACAACAACATTATCTATATTCAAGACACTAAAACCATCCCAATACGACCAAATAGATCACCACAAAAACAGCGAGGCATCATCGAGGTCATGGAGAGGTCCCCGACGACCCCCACGCTTGCCATTCCGAGCCGTAACACCCCCAATCACGACGGTTCGAGCGAGGGACAAGGGTAAGCATAGATGAAATGAAAGAAATCTCAACAATATTACACACTTGTTGCTACTTTGTTATAGACTCTCCGGAGGTTGGGAGACATCAACTTGATCATGATGGACCCCCAACGGCACCCCGGACTCCGGCGGTCATCAGCCATGACGCATCTCGGCCAACAGTTCGGTTAGACATGGGATGTACAAAACAGGGCACATAGGTGAATGACGAAGGTAAACCGGTCACCACGACCACTAATGCTTTGTGAATTGGGGTGCTCCGAGACCGTCGAGGCTCAGTGAGGCACAGGCGTGACCTCCGATCGATCTCGGTCATCGCCCCCATCACAAGACGGCCAAAAGTGGCGGACAAGAAGAAAAAGAAAGACAAGCGAGATCGAAGAGAAAAAGAGAGAGAGAGAGAGAGAGAGAGAGAGAGAGAGAGACGAAGGTTCTCCGGCGGGAGTCCGACCACCTCCGGCCGCCGAGGGCGGTGGTGCTCGCCAAGAGGGCGAGAAAAAAGGGGAGGGAGGAGCGAATTCGGTGAGGGAGAGAATGAACAGTGGTGGGTTTGTTTATATATATAAACATTAAAGGTCAAATGACCAGTTTGCCCCTCCTTTTAATTATATCCATTTCATCACAATTTTCCATTTTGGGTCTTTTCATTTATTTATTTATTTTTATTACACCTTAAAGTAGATGTGTGTTGTCACTTGCATGGCCCTCTATCTCAACACTCACACGCATCTCGAGGTCAATCTCATGGCTCCCCACTATTGGACGGTGTCACTCTAAAAATTTCAATCCCATAGCCCGTATGTCGTGTAATTATCCAACTCCCACGTAAATCTTGCGTTCCTCGATCCGTATTTCTCCGTCAATTGGCTCGTCGTGTCCATTTTCTCGCCACGTCCCATCAATTAATTTATTAAATTAATAAAAATTCCTTTATTTGTATGTTTTACTTCCCCGTTTACATAGGCGTACCCTCACTCAATTTAAAAATTTGCCCGAACGGCGCGAGACTCGTAAAATACTAAAATACTAATACACACAATCAAAGAATCATAAAATCACTTCGGTGTCGACTCCCGAAGTTCGAAATACTGACCAGTATTCACGTAGCCGGGTCACAATTTTTGACAATTGCGATACAAGTCCGATTAAAAAAATTTGGGGTTGTTACAGTCTCCCCCACTTATTAGAATTTCGTCCCCGAAATTAACCTAATAAGTAAACTAAATTGACGAATCTTCGCAACTCCTAACGAGACCAATAAAAACTCAGAGTGAGTCATTTTTTTGACTCCGAACCGTTCGTGACCCTTCAGTAGAGAGATCTTTAGGTATTCGTAATCTCCCCGAATCGTACTGAAGCTCATCGTGATACTCGACAAGTATTTCTTATGCCACTCCTGGGCAATCTTAAGTCTCAAACAAAATTATTCACAACTACCCAGATGCTATTGTGGCCACGAGGAGATCGGGGCAACCACTAACGAAGTCCATAACATGTACCCAATTCCATCAAGAAATGGGTGGGGCTGTAGTAGTCCTCCAGGTCGTCGATGCCCAGCCTCTACGCGCTGGCATGTCACACGTTCGATTAACTCCGACAACTCGGAAATCATCCCTGGCCACCAAAAGAATGTCGCTTATCGGGCGCACATCTTAGTCAACCCGGATACACAACAAGATTGAAACGGTGAATCTCCTGAAGTACCTCGTCACACGCATTAGCCACCGATGGAACTCCAGTCGCCCGCGATACCTGTAGCATGAGTCTGTCGACCGACTCTTGTCTAGGCAATCGAAACTATCCACCATCTCACTGCACCGCTGGTATGACGCATCGTCTTGTTGTCCCTCGCGCACAATGCCAAATGAGATGGTCTGCAACATCGTTTGACCACGTATCTCGGTCCTGGTAGTCATCGGCACGTCCGCTGAACTCGTCAACTCGGTTGCCTCACGTAAACCACGCTCGTAGGTTCTTTGACACACGACTACCTCCGTATCCAATCCTTCGTAGCGCAACGCATCAGCAACAACGTTGGTCTTCTCAGAACGGTGCTCAAGTACGAAGTCGTACTCCTTCAAGAACTCAAGCTAACATCTCTGGCTCGCTCCAGACGTATGAAACTCACAAAGATCTATCGTTCGTCTTCTCGTATCCACTAATCAACGCACATAATGTTTATATCTAGTTCGCACTAACCAAGGCTTTGAACTCTAACAACTCTAGTACTCGCGTGTGTACTGGCGACTCGTAGCCCCCTAACACTACCGAAATGTCAAGACTATGCACGTTTGAGTTCATCGCCTCCTGACAGTCGTGACTAGGATTGTGGTCTGCTACGTCTAATGAGTTTACAACCCTAACATGTCTATTAAGCGCACAACAATCAAGGACTCGACGTAGCTTGAATCGAACATGATATGTATGCAAGTACCGCAAATGAAATTCATACCCTCATCAATGTGTCTGGATGCCCCCTGGTCTGGCTCAACAGCAGCCTGAACACGCTCCCTCTGTACTGGTGATGCTGCGATGGTGCCCTCGGGGGTTGAGAGCACTCCCTCTGAATGTGGCCAACCTTTCCGCACCTGAAACATGTGCGGGTATCCTGCGATCCCTGAGTCTGGCTCTGGCCTCGTCCCTGTGCGAAACTCTGAGTCTGAGTCTGAGTATGACTAGACCTCTGTGTCCTCTGCTGTCTCCTCGATCTGCCCCTACTCTCGATGGGCGCCTCTGCGGCGCTCGTCGTCCGGTCGACAGGCTGCGGTGGATGATCGGCAAAACTCGATCCGGTGGAATGGTGCGTGTCGGACGAGTAATCTGTCGTGCAACGAGACCCTACACTCGAGTCCTACGATCACGAAAATTCCACCTGTTCTTCTTCCTCTTCTTGTCCCGATGGTGCTCCTCCGATCTAAACTCGATCTAACTCCGGCCTATCCTCCTCGGGGTGGGAAATCGGGTAGCTCTCTAGCCAAACTCCGCTCGTATGCCCTCGAAGAGTCTCCGCTCGGTAGTGACTACCGAACCTCCAATGGCGGGTAGCAAACCCTCGGTGAAATAGTAGATACGATCGGCCTCTCGAATCTCGCGATCCTCCCGCATAAGGTAATAGGCGAATGAATCGCCCATGTAGTCCATCACCGGCTCTCCTACTGACTGTCGCAATGAGGTGAACTCATTCCTCTTCGCCCGTAACACTGTCGATGGGAAATACTTCTGATTAAACTGGGTCTTGAAATCGATCCAGTCTCGTGGAATGCCTCGAGTAGTGACAATAGTGGTCCACCAATCATCTGCCTCCCCCTGAAGCATGGATGAGGAGATCGTCGCTCTCATGTGATCCTCGGTCGCGATAATCATATGAATCTTCTCGTGATTCTTCAAGAAGAGCTCTGCCGCTGCTACGTCTGTACCACCGAAAAACTTAACAGGATCGTGCCTCTTAAATTCTCTCCACTGCCTCGCCTCAGCAGTGGCCCTAGGGCTCTTCTCCGGAGTAGTGACTGGAGTAGTGACGGGAGTAATCTCTGCGGCGGCAATCGGCGTAGTCGGTGTCTCCGGCGCTCGTACTATCTCCGCCTGTAACGGAGGTGTCTCCACCTCGGTCTGCGTACCAGTCGCAGGAACTGCTCCCTCGGGAATCGCCGCTAATGGAATTGGAGTCGTAGATGTCGTAGCAATCGGAGTCTCTACTCCACGAGTAACAGTAGGTGGCAATGGCGTAGTCGGAGTCGATGGTGTAGTAGTAGCTGATACGAGAGTCCTCAATAGTCGTAACATATCCTGTAACTGCTGGTCCTGCATCGCAACTCTCTGCGTCAAAACGTGCACATCATCCGCGCTAGCATATCGTGTGTCAGACGTGCCGCTATCATCGCCCGGACCGGTCTGATCCGCCATCGTCGTCTGAATCAAGAGAGCGATACTTTAAATCAATAGATAGCTACCGCATACAATATATTACAATCAACAATCATAATATGTATAAACATCACATCCAACTTATTCCAACTCATCCCTTCGAACTAAAGTTCTAATTAGGATCATAGGGTTTTCCACTCTAAGTTCAACCGTTCCTAACTTCCGCTGTCTTAATGGTTTGTGTTTTAAATCAAGAGTTAGGTTGTTATAACCTTATGCTCTGATACCAACTGTGACGGCCCCAATTTCCCCATGCAATTGGGTACGCCCGGCCTAGACCCATTCAAGCCCCGAGTTATCACTCTAAGCAACTGACGAGCCTAGTGACCTCATATTTACTCAATTTAGCGAGTTTATGAAAGAGTTATTGCAATATTACACAAACGGAAGACTAAACAATAAATAAAAAGGGAAATAACTCAATCAAAGGGAAATTAAGAATTCTATAATTGTGGAAAACCCCGTGTTCATGTACAATTCGATAAATCAACATACATGATACTAAGCTCAACAATAATACCAAGTTCTATAAACCAAAGACATACATATATAAAGCGACATACATATGAGCAAAAACATATAACCTACTCTAGGGTTCCTCAAGTCCAGTAGCTAATTCTCACAAAAAGTCGCCTAAGCAAGGCTCTTTGCCTCTCTCGCACTCCGCTATATCTCGCACCCACCGTCACAAACTAGACGGTGAGCAACTGAGAGAAATCGAAAGTAATGCCAGAAGAATATAACAGTAATTCATGAATTTTTAATCAAGGCAGTCTAAATATCATGCAGGAATTGAAAGACAGGAAGTTAAATAAACAAGGTGCATGATAGGCAGATGGAAACAATAACAATCGAAACATGCGTGTTCTACGAGTCAAGAGAGGCCATAAGTGGTCTAAAATCCACAACAATACCACAACAATATCCACAACAATCCACAACAATCCAAGTACATGGTATCACACAATCACTAGGGGTGGTCAAACACTCGTGCGCGCGAGTGTCGCGTTTATCCCTTCTAAGGCAGCCGCATGTACCTTCGAGACACACACTTATGCCAAGAACACACATACAAGGAATATGGAATGGAATGCCAACAAATAGGTAATAGCAAACACAATGGAATGAAGATGAATCACATGATATTTTCTTAATCGGCTTACTAACGTACACAAGTTTTGAGACAAGTGTACTTACCTGAACTAATCGTAACTCGTGTAACAACACTCTCGCGTTCCTATTAAGTATCCCCGAGTTTCCCGCTACCTGACAAGGTTGGAAACTCTAATTAATGGGTCGAATCATTAACTAAACCCTAGGTTGGTACCCTAGCATTTTCTCAGTGTTTTAATGACTCGAACACTTCGTTAACTCAATCGGTAAATCAAACAAAAAATATAACGAAACACAATGACTCTTTTGGGTATTATAACCACACTTATGCAAGCCTAATTATAGATCTTAGGCTCGGCTCAGTCGTATGTGAAATCACACCATAATCTCGAGGACCGGCGGTGTGTCCACGACGTCACCGCTGTTCAACCAACTTGAAATACAATTTCGATGTCGTCCAACAATTATGACTCAATATTAAACTTAACATGACCATACACCGGCGAGTATGGAATTCAAGGTGTGGTCCAACATCCGTAGAGTGTCAACACAGCATGGAAAGGCCGTGTGCACGCCCTACGTCGCGTTGACAACCTACTCGATGCAATATAAACAACTCATGCATATCTCCGCCATTACGACTCATCATCATTGATATGGACGCTCCGAGGCTATGAGACTCCATGAATGACATGGTAAGGTCTCCAGAGTCCCCATGTCATCGCGTCGATGATAGTACCGCTACGACGGACGGTTTCCGGCGAGAAAGTTACATCACGCATAACATTACACAATTGACATAGTACATCAATGATGCCGCTGTTTTAAGCCACTCCGAGAGTTGTGAAACACAAGCATAGACTTAGCTTGGTAATCGACATCCCCGATCATGGTGGCACCATGCATGTGGCGTCGCTCACGGCAACGGATTTCGACGAGGAGGAGTATAACCCCCATGAAATGAACATAACATGAAATACCAAAAGTTTGTGCTCACCTCACTGTTGTTGACCACTCCGGAGGGCTGTGGGACCCAAGCCAAAGCTCAATGGGGTCCTCGACGCCTCCGATCCCCGGCGATCAGCGGTGGCGCGCCCATAGAAGCGATTTCCGATGAGGGTTCAAAACAGTCACACACAACACGACAACAACATTATCTATATTCAAGACACTAAAACCATCCCAATACGACCAAATAGATCACCACAAAAACAGCGAGGCATCATCGAGGTCATGGAGAGGTCCCCGACGACCCCCACGCTTGCCATTCCGACCGTAACACCCCCAATCACGACGGTTCGAGCGAGGAGGACGACAAGGGTAAGCATAGATGAAATGAAAGAAATCTCAACAATATTACACACTTGTTGCTACGTTATAGACTCTCGGAGGTTGGGAGACATCAACTTGATCATGATGGACCCCCAAACGGTACCCCAGGACTCCGGCGGTCATCGGCCATGACGCATCTCGGCCAACGGTTCGCTTAGACATGGGATGTACAAAACAGGGCACATAGGTGAATGACGAAGGTAAACCGGTCACCACACCACTAATCTTTGTAAATTGGGGTGCTCGAGACCGTCGAGGCTCGGTGAGGCACCGGGCGTGACCTCCGATCGTCTCGGTCATCGCCCCCATCACAAGACGGCCAAAAAGTGGCGGACGGCGAAGAAAAAGAAAGACAAGCGAGATCGAAGAGAAAAAGAGAGAGAGAGAGAGAGAGAGACACGAAGGTTCTCCGGTGGGAGTCCGACCACCTCCGCCGCCGAGGGCGGTGGTGCTCGCCAAGAGGTCGGCGAGAAAAGGGGAGGGAGGAGCGAATTCGGTGAGGGAGAGAATGAACAGTGGTGGGTTTGTTTATATATATAAACATTAAAGGTCAAATGACCAGTTTGCCCCTCCTTTTAATTATATCCATTTCATCACAATTTGCCCTTTTGGGTCTTTTCATTTATTTATTTATTTTTATTACACCTTAAAGTAGATGTGTGTTGTCACTTGCATGGCCCTCTATCTCAACACTCACACGCATCTCGAGGTCAATCTCATGGCTCCCCCCACTATTGGACGGTGTCACTCTAAAAATTCCAATCCCATAGCCCGTATGTCGTGTAATTATCCAACTCCCACGTAAATCTTGCGTTCCTCGATCCGTATTTCTCCGTCAATTGGCTCGTCGTGTCCATTTTCTCGCCACGTCCCATCAATTAATTTATTAAATTAATAAAAATTCCTTTATTTGTATGTTTTACTTCCCCGTTTACATAGGCGTACCCTCACTCAATTTAAAAATTTGCCCGAACGGCGCGAGACTCGTAAAATACTAAAATACTAATACACACAATCAAAGAATCATAAAATCACTTCGGTGTCGACTCCCGAAGTTTGAAATACTGACCAGTATTCACGTAGCCGGGTCACAATTTTTGACAATTGCGATACAAGTCCGATTAAAAAAATTTGGGGTTGTTACAGTATAGTTGGGGAAGTGCATGTTTGGCTTATTTATATAGGGAGTTGTGTCGCGGATCTCGCTCCGGTGCGCACGAGGTCGCTGATGCGTCAATTCTTATACAACTATGGGCCTGGAATAGGTTTCCATTTATAGCACTAAGGTGCATGCCTGTTCCTAGAGCTCGACTTCGAACATGTGATGGAGTATACATGCCCAATGAAGTTCCTTTGGGATATCAGTAATAAAAATGTTTATGATATTATTTTTAATTATTCATTTCGTCTTTTTAATTTATGATTAATTTATTGTTTTGTATACAAATGGATAGTTACATTTTCGGTTACTAGGACTTCCACACACTTTTTATCACCATATCGTGATGCACTTGACACGCAGTGGGAGAATGTCGTGGAGTGACAACCATACGCTGATGTCCTCGAGTCACTTCCACAATTATGTACTCAAGGTCATGGAAGCTGGCGTTTGACGTGTCCTTTAATTTGTTTTCATATAGTCGAGTGGCATAGATCAGAAAGGGTAATGAGACAGTTCGGACTGACACAGGTCGTGCCACCTAACTGTGATTTCGATACACGACTACACTGCGTCCAATTGAGAGGACACACTCAAGAAAATCGAGCAGCGTATCATAGAAGATTTATAGAGTTGTGGGAAAATCGTGGTAATACTAAAGCCATAATAGAACAAGAAGGGGAATATGATCAGGAAGAGTACATGAGGTGGTACAGATCTATCATCAGGCGATTCATTGGACATGACGGGGCTATACGCGAATTTTCGGTAAGCTTGAAACTATAATGTTGTTATCCTCGTGAGTCATATTTTAAATTGTTAACTAACACTACTTTTTTTATATCAGTCTACATTTGCGCGTCAATTGGATTGAGTGTTCATTCATGACGGGATCGATCAAGGCATTGTTGCTCTATATCAAGGCATTAAAATCTTAGATGAGGATGAACGGCAAAGGACTACTATGTGGAATGATGAAAATGTAGTTGAGCCGAAAATAGATGATGAAACTTCTCAAGAAGAAGAGGAAGAACAACAAGAAGAGGATCAAAACCTAGCAAATAGAGGGAGGAGAAGAAAAACAACAAGGACACTGACTCTGGGTGAGAGCAGCAGACGTTATCCTCCACCACCTCCAACCCGTCCTTCTTCTTATGGGTACACTCTTTTGCTGCCCCCAACGCAACCTGATGCTCATATGTTTTTACCTAGGGCACCAAGCATGAGTGTTCATCCTTATCATTTTGATCCATATGCGCCTAGGCTTTCATCTTCCTACATGGACCATAGAATGCCTACACATTTAATGCATGGTTCATTGCCTTAATACATGCCAAGTTCATTTACTCCGCCATATTATAATTACAATATTCCATATAGTGGAGATGACTCATTCATGTACTTATTAGGCATACCATTTGATGTTCCTTTCACCTAACCGCATATAGGAAGTTAGTATGTCGAAATGGTTCAACCTCTATCTTTGATAGCGCTGGTAGTAGAGGTGAATCGAGTTAACACGAGGAAGAAGATCAGTCGACTCATCAAGCTCAACAGACTCAGCCGGACGTACAAGCATAGAGAAATCTAGATCGAAACAGAGTACGTTCGGTTTGCCTAACGGAGGAGCAACGTCGACGTCGATAGAATTGCATCGTACCTTTGTATGAGTTTCTTTGATGTCATGGTAATTTCTTAGATTTGTATATTTGTTCGAGATTTTTTGCTATTTGTTTTTCTCTTACTTGTATTGTAATGCCCTAATTTTTTATTGTCGTTATTTATGTCGTCATTATAGACGTGGACACCAGTGTGGACATTCACGGACTTCTTGTGATCTGACTGTGGACTTCCCTATTGGTACGTTTGTTTACTTTTATCGTTTTATGCTGGGTATGGGTTATGAATGATATGTTTTGACCTGTATATGACTTTGTTAATTTCGTCGTGTTGTGTACTTGAAAAATTAATTGTTGGATGAATTCAATGAAAATAGTATTATGTTTGAGGAATGCTAAACGGACATACCAAAACGCACATTGGTGTGTGAATTATCTATATGCGTCTCGATTTAGTGTGGAACACACCAAATATGTATTTTATTGTGGTTTAGGTTGATGTATGTGTAGTATTTTTATTTTAGGCAAGCAAAGGTATGGGTGGGATACATGTTGTATGGATGACTCATTTTGAAAATGACCATTCATACTCCTTTTCAAAATGACTCATTCATACATTTCATATTTTGTTCCAATGACTCATTGAGTCATTCATACAATCCAATTTGCCACATCACACCCACCCTGTCACGTCACACACAATGACGTCTTTTCAAAAGGCAACATACATTAGTTTTGTGATTTTAAAGAAATTAACCCTATTTAGTAAATTTTAAAGTAAAAGAGCATTACTTTTTTAATTACTCCAAAAAAGGACCCTATTATCATGCCAGCACGGGCATGCAAGATTGACATGTCATGAGCTTGTTGTTGTCTTTGTGCAACACACATTTGTTGTCGTCTTTGTTGTCGTATCATGGTGCGAAAATTAAGGAACTCTAGGTTACAAATGCATTTTCTAATATAAAGGAAAAAAAGCCCGGTTAAATGCACCTCACCATTCACTTAGGGCACCATAGCAAAAAAAGTCATATTCTACTGTAAAATGACTGCCCCTCGCGACGATTAGTGCACCCTACCACATTTTCCTCTTATTTTGTGCACCCACCATCATCCCTCTTCATAATCGCTTCTAGTGATTTGCAGGATATTATCGAGTGGCTCGACCTCGCGGGTCCAAGTCTTTTGTTGGAGAGTCAGTTAGAGCCCATTGAATTTTCAGTTGAAGAGTCAGTGGAAGCCTGCCAAACCTTTGATTGGAGAGTCGGTCAGAACCCACTGAACCTTTAGGTCGGCAGTTGTCAACCAAATTTTAACGAAGAGGTTTGGTTGAACAACAATGAACCTAGAACATAGGGATTGGTCATATGTCGTCGAACCTAAAATAGATGCCTTGATTAAGGTTTTGGAGTTTGGTATTTCGATTGAGATAAGGTATATTTTGTTAAAAATGTGGAGTGCCTTCATAAAATGAATTTGAATTTGGGGTGCCACGAATAATCAGGTTGTACTAAGTAAACGGTGGATGGCCTTAGCTGGAAATTTATACATAATAAAAAAAAAAAAGGTAGTGAGTGAGAAAGTCAACCTCCAAAGCGTTTGCCGTGCATCCCAATGCACAAATCAAAAGTAGCGAGAGCATCGATGAGAGAGTACTTTCGAGGGTTTTCCGAACGTTGAGCCTGACCGAATCAACGATGCTAAAAGGGGAGGTTTCTTTGGAGTAATGTCTAGGGTTTCCACATTTCGAAAGGAATTGAATTCGCTCGCTGAGACAATGGTGAAGATCGTAAGTTACAATGTGAACGGGCTGAGACAGCGCATCTCCCAACACGGATCTCTCCTCAAACTCCTCAACTCTCTCCAAGCCGATATCATCTGCTTTCAGGTGCCCCCTAATTTCACATCCCTTCATCTTCTTCAATTCATTGCCATGTGCTTTGCGCATCGATGCGCCTCATTAACTAACTACACCACATTGAACAGTTAGTTCAACATCTCCTTAAATTTGCGAAAAAAGTGCCCTAATTTCAATGAAGTTGCTATTCTAGGATAATCATTATTTCGTTAATCGTTTGATGGCGAAAAATTGGGGCTTTCACTCTTCATGATGTTAGAGTGCGTGTTTTCCTATCAAAATGAAATCTTTCTCACTATGTAGTTGTAGTAACATCATATCAAATTCTGCTAGTACTTAAGGAATATGAACTCACTAGTAACTGGGAAGCTGAGAATTTTCCTTAAATAGTGAATGACAAGGTTGATTTTGGATTTCATTACTCCTCTTTGGGGGTAAGAGGAGTTAGCAAATTTTCATGACAAGATATGGAATTGAATCAGTAGGAGATAAAGCACGCGGAGGTGGATTGAAAAGCTCGTAGAAAGATAGGAAGTATGAAAGTATATATGGAAAAGAAATTGGTGCAAAAAAGAATTTGCATATGATGGAGTACAAGAGATCTTCTCCCGCAAATAAAGTAAGTGAACGTTCTTTAAAACATGTTTATCGATACATTAAGAGGAAACCCATGTAAAAAACAATTACATTTAGACATCTACAAGTAATGTAGTAAGACATGGCATGAAGTACTTGTGTTGACTAATGGTTAGGGTGGAGATGTGCCGTCAATGTAATATATTCATTTTACTTAGGCCCCGTTTGTTTCAGGTTATAAACTTGCTTATTGGTGATGTGGCATCGCAGCTTAATTGAAAAATGTTGTTTGGATAATATGCGATTGCGTCCCAAATCGAAAAAAAAACTACTTTTTGGATTAGCATCCCTCCCCATGCTTATCAAGATTGCAAATGCGATTTGATAAGATTTTCTAAGTTAAAGTACTTTTTAAAGTGAGGAACCAAACACGCCAAATTTGCTTATACCAAAAGCAATTATGACATGATTGCTTAAGCTACAAGTAATAAGCAATAAGCAAAAGTTGAACCAAAACGGAGCCTTAGCATTATATTTGAAATAGCAATTAGAAGATTATAACAGATAGAGAAAGAAAGCCATATATGATTTTTGCTTCAATTTATTTTGATCTCTCTATTTCTTCTTCTTCCAAAAAATTTTCCGAATCAGGAAACAAAGTTGTCAAAGGAGGAAATAACAGCAGATTTGATTATGGCCGAGGGATATGAATCATTTTTTTCGTGCACTTGTACTTCTGGCAAGGGCCGTACTGGTTATTCCGGTAAGCTATGTATATTCTACTATGCCTTAGAGATCTTTTTCAGAGTATTTATGTATGGTGACCTTTCTTTACTGTATAAATCTCAAAGTCATTTTGCAGGAGTTGCCACATTTTGCCGTGTAAAGTCAGCATTTTCTAGCAATGAAGTGGCTTTACCAGTTGCAGCGGAGGAAGGCTTAACTGGACTTCTTGAAGCAACTACATCGAGAAAGGATTGCTTGCCCGAGATACCTGCAGAACTGAAGGGATTAGAAGGAATAACTGATGAAGACCTTCTGAAAGTTGACAGTGAAGGGCGTTGTATCATCACAGATCATGGGCATTTTGGTAATTTGAGAACCGTAGCGAAGTTGTCTTCTCTTTCATCTGTTTTTTATTTCTTTTGATGTGTTTTTGTTGCAATATGTTATAACTAAAAGTTACATCCATTATTTAAATTTTCTGTAGTTCTTTTCAACATCTATGGTCCTCGAGCTGCACATGATGACATCGAACGGGTTGATTTTAAGCGTAAATTTTTCTGTGTGTTACAGGTAATTAGAAATTCTTCTACTCGCAGACATTATATACTTATTTGTGCCCCTCCCTTACTGTTATAGTTTGTGGCAACTTTGTCTTGTAGATATTTCCATCTTAGGTTGCACAGTAGTTCTATACTGGAGTTTGACTGTTCCATTATCATTTCTCATTGATGCTTGCTGCTTCTCTGGCTCAAAAAATTGGTTGAACTTGTGGTGCTTCTGATAACCTTCTCGTATATAACACTGCATGCATAGTCGACTTGGACTTTGATTTAAATGCAACACTACCTCTGAACAACATATTCAACATAAACAACTTGGGATAATTTGTGATAATTGTATATTCAATATGTTCTATGTGCTGATTTGGGATTTAAATAATCTGGAAAATACACCATCATTTGCACTAAATTTGGCTAAATGGAAGAGTTTGATCCATGTAGCCGACCCCAACTAATTTGGGATTGAGGCTGTGTTGTAGTTGTTTTTGTTGTTCTATGTGCTTATTTAGCATATCTTGGATGATTTAAAATGTTCTTGTAACAATATAAGAACAACTTTTCCTATCGCCTATCAAAGAGCTACATGGATTTCATTTCTTTTTTGACATTATGTATTTCCGTTTTTCTTGAAGTTCTTTCATTGAGGAAAGAAGACTGAATTTAGAGCTATTCATGTAGTAGGTTATAAAGAAAGAATTCGTTCTTGCACCTTTGGTGAAATCCAGAGCACTATTGAATAAATTCTTGTCAGTTAATAAATTTTGTAGAAGTATACTGTATCAGATATTAATCTTTGATATCAGTAACTGGACTGGTGCGCCTCACATATGCCTTTGTATTGAA
The DNA here is from genome assembly GCA_039657345.1 of Stephania japonica. Classification (NCBI taxonomy): domain Eukaryota; kingdom Viridiplantae; phylum Streptophyta; class Magnoliopsida; order Ranunculales; family Menispermaceae; genus Stephania; species Stephania japonica. Next base: position 4,653,235 of record CM077559.1, on the reverse strand, counting down.
TATCAATATGGGCATGCAAACTCCTCATAGATGTTGAAGATGTTTAAGCATCTGAATGTTTCAATTCAAATTCTGAATTCATGTTTTTTGGGTTCTTTGAATTCATTTTTTTATTCTTGGGTACACTATTCTAGATTCATGTTTATGATTCTGAACAATCTTCTCTGCTGTAGAAAAGATGGGAGTCATTCTTAAGAAGAGGAAAGAGGGTGTCTGTGGTTGGTGATCTTAATATTGCTCCTTCTGCAATAGATTGTTGTGATCCCAGCCCGGATTTTGAGAAGAATCAGTGAGTTTATCTGCAAGTGATTCTTATTGAGTGTCTTACTTTTAAGAAACATGGTTGGTAATATTTTAGCTGAATGAAAGATTTCAAGAAAAGAAAAACAAGTTGAGCATATTTATCTTTTAAGACAATATATTGATGTAATTATTTGGACAATGTGCCCTAGGTTTCGGGAATGGCTCAGATCCGCACTTGTTGAAAATGGAGGTCTCTTTTTTGATGTTTTCAGAGAAAAACATCCGCAGAGGTCTCCCTTTTGCTCAACGACTTTGAGACTTTGTTTGGAATTAGAAAATATGTGGAATACTTGATTTTTTTAAAAAAAATTGTATAATTAATTTATTTACAGAGGTATCCCTTTTGATCATTTATCTTTCTCCTTGTTTACGCAGAGCATTTGTATTTTCTGCTGCATGCTTGCTAAAAAAAATAAAAAAATCATTCCGCCTCGCGTTTGTCTATGCTATGAGTGTTTTTTTCATGACAGAATAATGTGTTCTTTGATCTCCTTATTTAAAACTAATTGCTATCTGGTACTATTCAAAAGTTATTTCGGATTATCTGCCATGATGTCTTTTGGATCTAGTGCATCTCTTTTCCCGCTGTGTAATGAATCTGACTTGTTCTGCAGGCAAGAAGCATTCACATGCTGGCCAGTGCATAATGGTGCTGAAGAATTCAATTATGGGACAAGGATTGATCATATCCTTTTTTCTGGGCCATGCTTGCATCGAATTGATGACACAGAAGGGCATAATTTTATAATTTGTCACGTTGATGATTGTGACATACTGACACAGTTTAAGCGGTGGAAGCCAGAAAATATTCCAAGGTAAGACTTAAGTACTACTATTTGAGCATGATGCTAAATGCTTTAGTATAAATATGTTATGATCTTTATGGGGCATTTGGGATCCGTTTAGGTCTAATCCTAATGGCTATATTTCCGAGGGATCGCCTAAAGAAAGCCGAATCAATTTCTGTATTATTGATGTAGCACGGATTTGCAGTAGCATGTACAGATCAACAAGTTGAAGAAAAGCTAAACTATTCCCTATAATATGAGAACAACATAACCTCAATCACAAAATTAGTTGGGGTCAGCTACATGGATCAAACTATTTCATCTAATTAGGAAACATAAGGTTCAACAGCTTTCTTTCTATTTGCAAGATAAACCTCTTAATAGACACTCAAAACTAGTGAACTGAATGCTCTTATAACATGTTGGATTAAGCGACTCCTTATTTAAACACATTATGTAATAATAACAAATTGATATCATACCTAACAAAAAGCCAGTCACGCCATAAACTAAATCAATCATACGAAGCATATAAATTTTCTTAGAGGAATAATAAACCTGGAAAACATACCTAGTCAAGTCTCCCAATTTACTCATAAAGCCCATATGTAATCCAAAATTTATGATGAAAAATACCTGCTGTCTGGTGTAGATATTTATTGATTTGTTTATATTATTCCTTTGGCTTAAAATTTCAAGGATCTGGTTGGTTGTCATCCGATTCATAGGTGGAAAGGCGGGAAGAGTGTAAAACTGGAAGGTTCTGATCATGCTCCTGTTTTTGTTACCTTAAAAGAAATGCCTGAGCTTCCATGCCACAATACTCCATCTTTAGCTGCCAGATATGCCCCCAAAGTCCGTGGTTTCCAGCAGTCTATTGGTGAGAATTTTTTTTCTTCTCTATGCAGTTTGAAATGTTGTTCACAGCATTCAGTATTAATGCATCTTCTTATGAGTCTCGGTCAATTAGGATTGACTTGCCAGGAATCATGTAAGTTAGGCATTAGCTGCTATACAACGATTAAGTCCAATAAGAATGATCAAAGTCAATTCCTTCCTCGCTTTTTCCCTCCCTCCGCCCCTCCACGGCTCCACATCTTCCTCTCTATTTCATTTTGTGGTTGCCCTTATACTTGTGAAAAGTTTCTCCTTGTTTGAAGTTATTTTTTATTGATCTTAAGTACTTATTCTTAATTTAGTGACTTTGCTTGCAAAAAGACAAGCAATTGCGAATGCAAAGACCAATGAAGATTCACTACTTGTGGATGAGAATATGATGGTTGAAAATTGCAGCGGTAGTTTGAAAAGGCTGTCACAGGAATGCCATTCTTTAAGTTCAACGTCAGTTGAAAATTCTTCTGCTCTAAACCAAGAACACGATTATGCCCCTCCAAATAGTGATACTGCTGAGACTGCAGGAGAGGACTCTTTGGGTTTGCTCGCAAATAAGACAATCAAATCACAGTCAGTCCATGTAATGAACATGAATAAAAAAGCTAAGAATAACAGTACTCAACGCAAATTGGGATCTTATTTTCAGAAGAAGTCTAATCCGAGTCTTGAGACTGGCATCTGTGGCACTAATATCACACTTAGTCAAGAAAATGCCAAAGGAGTTGGGGATGGTGCTTCTGTCCCTATTGCTGAGCAGAGGTCTCCTGAAGAAATTCCTATTGGTAATGATGTTTATAATAACCTTGAAGTGAAAGGAGACAAGATGATTGCATCCACTAAGGTTGAACGTGATGCAAATTTCTCTAATTCTGGAAAGGAAAAACATAATGATGCATTGTCTGAGTGGCAAAGGATTCAGCAGCTTATGCGTGACCGCAGTAGCGTACCTCTCTGCAAGGGCCATAGTGAGCCATGTGTTGCACGGGTTGTGAAGAAGGAAGGTCCAAATTTTGGTCGCAAATTCTATGTCTGCAATCGTGGAGAGGTAATTCATGATTATTGTTGCATTTAATTAACAATTTTCACATTTTTTTTTTTTGAAAAGCAATGTTCACATTTTCAGCATCACATCTATAGTCAATGTACTCCTAGTTTGGTTTTCTAATTAAATGATGTTCTATTAGTGTTAGGGTCTCTAACTAAAATATAAAAGCACGTGTCTATATTATTTGTTTTCTTATGTTAAAGTCAGGTTTCTCGGCGACTAGTATTAGTAGCCTCTCTCTTCTCAACCATTATTCTAATAATATATTAATGAGAGGAGCAATGTTGAAAAGATTGTCGGCAGCAGATAAAAGTAACGGAAACGGGAAGCAGTTCATGAATCTAGAGAATGATGTTAAAAAAGAAAATGAATGTGTTCGTGTTAATTAATTGTCTACTACTGAATTTTTTTATTTGCTTGCACATGATATTCGAGTTTAAGTTAAATTTGGAAATAGTCTCTCACTTTCCTAGAATTTGCCTTTTGCAAATATTTGTTGGGTTTGATCAAGGCAGCATACACGGTTTTGATGTTGTATGGATGATTGTCAACTCGGGCAATGCTTACATTGAGCCAATATGTTCAGTCTGTTATTTTTTGTGTGGCATGCTTTTCTAATATCTTGTTTTGTCGTTTTTTTTTTTTGTGTTCTTGTTTAATTTCTTGCTGTTAAGATGTGAATTTAACCAGTCTCTTCTTCATGTAGGGTCCTGCATCAAATCCAGAAGCACGTTGTGATTACTTTAAGTGGGCCGATCAGAAATCAGGCAAGAAACGGGTGTGATCTCTAAGCAACCTTTTAAATGGGATCCAATTTGAATCTGTGCATGATCCTGCCTTATTCAGTACCACCGCAGGTACACTCTCATAAAAATTGTGCTTTCATCTTTTACATTAATCTCTAGAATTCCCTTTTGTACTTTTCATTGTTTTATTTTATGTTTATGGTTCATTTCCAAAACGTACCAATATTTACTAGATGTTCCGCTTATCTTATGGCAGGACTCATGTATTAATTTTTGCCTTGGAAAGATAAAAAGAGGAAATGAGTCTGGTGAGCTATGGTTCTAATACCTTCAGCTTTTGGCCAGAGAGGCAGTAGGAACTATCGAGAGCAGTTCGACCTTCTTCATTATTAATATCTATCCATTCTGATTTTGATATGGTGGTAGTAATTCTTCCTGTGAGAGCTCCTGACACCACGGCAATGCAGCGAGGCCCTTGTGTGCTTGCGAATGCCAAATCATCTGCACTTTTCACCTCTGGGTTTTTGGAATATGGTGAAAAATGGTTAAAACCTTTGGATGGAATCGACTCAAGCTAACCAATGGGCTGCTTCTTCTGTTTCTCATCTTCAGGCCTCACAGAAACTTGCCCAAGTCTGTACGTGGTCCGAGTATAGATATGAGTTCTCACATGAATAAAACACATTCAACGTAGTTGTAATATATTCTGCAGTGTCAGTAGATACAACCAACCTATTGTTGTATTTTTGTATCAAACTATCTAATCAGACCACTTAATATAAGTGTACATGTTGAGTGGACTGTTTTCTTGCAGTGGCAGACGTTCTTGGACCTTTGTTTTAATATTTATTAAGTGGTACCACGTTCAGATTCTATTCATTGAAACGTGCATAACGTGTTAAGTCATTAGCTGAACGTATTGGCTAAAAGATCCATAGTTTTGGATATGGTATATTATGATTTTTGCAGGAAACATGATTGTACTACCCTAGTAAAAACTCTAGCTTAGAGATAGGAAGTTTTAAGCTCTTCCTTAAGAAGACGTGACTTTACTTGGTAACATAGTAAGTAATTTGATAATAACTGAGATAGATTTAGATATTGCAAATCAAACTTTTATTAACTTAATAAAATTACACTTATACGATGTAGGATTAACTTGTTCACACATCTCGAGAAAAGAAAAAACACTTTTGAGTTAAGTAGGAATAAAGAAAGTTGTAACAATGATCAATTAATTTTTATTCAAAAAAAAACAATGATCAAAATCATTTGATTTTAGGCAACAAGATATATATATATATATATATATATATATATATATATATAATTAGAATAATATTATATTTTTTTAATTTTTTATAAATTATGGGATTAAGGTACTTGATCAACTTCTATAACATTAGTTGAGCTAAAGTAAGAAGGTGGTGAAAATAATTATCAAAAATAAATTATAGGTCGCATTTTTCAAAAACATGATTTAGAGAATCATGACTACCAAAAACAAATCATTTCATCTCTCCACCAATTTGGGTAGGTATCTTGTATTCATATCGTGGGTCACATTTTCCTTGCTGTCCTTTGTTTTTCTTGTCTTTTACTAATTAAAAATTAAAAGACTGTAGAGACAAAAATTATTAAAATGAAAAAAAGTCTCCATCACGTTGTCTGGTTCATTGTCTGCACTATCGACAGGCCAAATTCAGCCCACGTGTCCAAAACCCAATCGGGCCTCAGAAATATCTCCCCCCATTAACACATATCTGAATCAATGACTGGGGATGAACACGTGTCCTGATCAGGGCTCTAGAGTCTGTTTAACACCCAAGCACCCTAGAGCACCATATCTGAACTCAAAATTGACAACCCAGTCCCAAGTCCCAACTACCACCACCGAAAATGAACTGGCGAGACGGCGAGATTAACAAAAACAAAGCCCATTCAACATTATAACACCAAATAATACTTAAGAGAGTTAGAGAAGAAGAAGAAGAAGAAGAAGAAGAAGGAGAAGAAGAATGGGTGGCCAGGTCACAAAACAGGTGGAGAGGAGAAAGGCCTTATCAGTGCAGAAGAAGAGGCTTGTTGATCTCCAACACAACAGTGGTGATCAATTCCCCGGATCGGAGTACCGACCGTCCGACCGAAAGAACTGGATGGCTGGCCTAGACCCATCAAAAGTCCACATTAATGAGATGATTTGGCCAGGCACCCATGACTCTGCCACCAACAAGATTGGCCTCCGCTTCGTCACTCGGCCTTTCGCGCAATGCCAATCATTGTCAATCTACAAGCAACTTGTTCTAGGCACCCGAGTTGTAGACATTAGAGTTAACGAAGAGCGCCGCGTTTGCCACGGAATCCTTGCTACGTACAGTGTGGATGTGGTCATGAATGACGTGAAGAAGTTCTTATCCGAGACGCAATCGGAGGTCATAATTCTCGAGATTAGGACGGAGTTCGGGCACCAGGATCCGCCGGAGTTTGACAAGTACTTGGAGGAGCAGTTGGGGGAGTACTTGATTCACCAAGATGATCATGTGTTTGGGAAGACTATTGGCGAGTTGTTGCCTAGGAGAGTTATATGTGTGTGGAAGCCTAGGAAGTCCCCTGCCCCCAAGGGGGGAAGCGCGCTGTGGAGTGCAGGGTATTTGAAGGATAATTGGATTGATACAGACTTGCCATCCACCAAATTTGAGAGTAATTTGAAGCATTTGAGTGAGCAGCCGCCGGTTTCGACTAGGAACTTCTTTTACAGGGTGGAGAACACTGTTACTCCTCAGGCAGATAATCCGGTTTTATGCGTAAAGCCGGTGACAAACAGAATTCATACCTATGCAAGGCTCTTCATAGCTCAATGCTTCTCTAAGGGGTGCGCCGATCGGTTGCAGATATATTCCACGGATTTCATTGACGGGGATTTCGTTGATGCATGTGTCGGCCTTACATATGCTAGAGTTGAAGGGAAAGCTTGATGTTGCCATTGCTTTACTCTTTGTGGATGTAAGTATAAACAATTCTTCTTGTTTTGTTGTTTCATGGGTTTCAATGTGCATGGTGTCTTCCTTGTATGTAAATTGAATTTGTCTGTCTGCCTGTCTGTCAGTCTGTGGCTCATCTCTCAATGTATCACAATGTTATTATTTAAGTGGAGAATTGTGTTTTGCATACATAAATATTTGTACTTCAATGCATCCCCAGTACTGTAAGTGAATGTTCTTCACTTGAAAGAGCTAACTGTTCTACCAACAAAGGCAATTTCACCAGCATCATAGGAATGATATAGCATTGATTCCTAATTTGTCATGTCTTCGGGCGAAATAGCAACAGTAGTAAAGATTCATGCTCATCATCTATTCAATTTCATTCCATTTTCTAGTCTCATCTTAGTTTTAGTTTCAATTCACAGGTTTTCCCTTTATGATTCTTCAACTAGTATATTGTGGTGTGTTGTATTTTTGCCGTCGCAGAGTCTGATTTGCATGCAGAGAACCTATTTCTGGCCTCACAAAAGTTTTTCATTAATTAGTAAAGAAGAAGATATGAATGAGCGAATGGTTCGGAAACTTAATGATGTGGTAGCTTGTATAGGCCTAATGTTAAAATTATTATAATATGACGTGTTACAAGGGTATATTAGTAATTTATAGTATTGATGTGCTAGGGTTTTTGGTTTTTAGTATAAAAGGATGTAATGAATCTATACTAGGGAGCTTTTATGAAATGAATTGAAGAATTGAGGCTTGAAGCCCTGGATTGGGAGTTTGTGTATGTTCTTTTTTGTTGGTTTGTTCTTTCGTTCCTCCTCCTCTGATCTTCTCTACATCACTTTTGTTATAAAATATGGTTGGGTGGATGATCATTAATTGAATTGAAAACTCTTAAACTGGGTCCATTTGATAGAATGCTTTCGTAGTGTATGAGTTGGCTTTAAGCAGGAGAGCCATGTGAGCAGACAAATTTAAAGTGAGTGTCCTACAAGCATACATATTTGTTCCCATCTATTCAAGTGAAACCTATCCAAAGATTCCAAACTATATGTTTGATCTCTCGTGTTAAGTTGATGTGATACTACTGATAAGCATCGCAGAGAAACCACATTATGTAGGCTCCAAGACCGGTTCCTTGAGCAGTCTCTTATAAAACGTAACGTCTTGTAGAAGCACTAGAGATTCTAGAGGTGGGATTCACAATTTCTTAGAACAGAGGCATCTTTCGAAGGTTAAGCGAACAATTTCATGTTAGAAGCAACGGTTTTCTGTTGCAAAAGAAGAATACTGAAGAGAACCATTTTTAAGTTAACAAAAAAGCAAGTACAGCAACTTACTAGGCTGAACCAGCTCTGCCACATTTGATAACATTGTCTGGTATAGGGGCTTCATCCCTAGTTGAAATACTTGATGGGTCATTGTCGCTGGCACTCTTAACTCTCATGTACAGTTCTTGCCCAAGGTACCATCTCTCGTGATCTTGCGACCTCACATTCCACATCCCTTGGTTGTCCAATTCCATCAATATTGCAGTCCATGAATTTGGATAAACCTGGAAAGTCACATATAGCACACTTGAGATTTTAATTTTTAGATTCTTAGTCTGCCAGTTAACAAATGAGCACACAAACCTGAACTGTGGAGCGAGAAACCGCATCGTTCATGTTATAAGTTGCTCTTTTGCTTTCATCCCATTTCCCAGCATCCATCCTACCAAATTCAAAAAATTCGTTATTGTAGTCACTCTATCTTTTTATATAGGAAATTTTAATCACTCTATTGTGATTACTCAAATAGTCATGTGATCATGCACTTAAAAATCAATTGGAAAGTCTCAGAAAGAAATGACTAACCCTACGACGAAGAAGTTGTAACCATCTATATGCCAATGCTGTAGAGTTGGTTGGGTATTTTGGAATACCACATGAATAAAATCTCGATACATCAAATCGAGAACTGAAATTCCTAAAGTTGGAATTCGACCGTCTGGAGCATCAGGAATGCTATTGACTGGAAATATGCTGTCAAGTTGAAAATAGTCTGCAAGCTTCAATGGAGTATCAGGATGCTTAAATGAGACACCATTAACCGTATAGCGCTGAAGGTTATCAATCAATGCCATGTCATTCTGAAGGATAATTGTGCGAGAAATATTGATGAGACCGTAACGGAAGGAGCCTTGCGGGTTTGGTCTAGCAGCACCAACTGCCAAATCCCACCTGTTTGGACAAAAACTGCAAATTAGTATATACCAAATCTCAGTAAGCATGAACATAGAGAAATTAATTCAAGAGTGTTTTCCCTAAAGCGACAATCAAGAGGTTTTTCCTGAGTTGATGAACGCAAACCTTATGGAACGGGCTTGGTCTATTGAGTATGCGTAGTCCATCGGCGCAGGTCCAGATGGAACGAAACCTATTGGCTCCGCTGGAGAGCCAGAATATCGTATAATTGCAGTGCCAATTAGTTCTGGCACAAGGAATCTGGAGGTGGCTACCATGTAATATGACTGTCCATCAGCCTGATTAGCAGTGACTAGAACAGAGAAGGATTGGCCGACGTGGATGTCTAAAGTCTTGTAGTATTGTTGTAGGGTATAGGAACCTTCCGTCTCTACCAGCAGCATCAAATGGTTCTGAATTCTGAAGTTCAAAGTTGTTTTTAGGCCGACATTTGATATTCTAAACCTATAAGTAGCCCCTGATAATTGAGAAAAGAAGAATTTAGCTTCTTTAAGTCCTTATCATGGTGATTAGAAAATGTTACAAAAAGTGCACTACTCCTGCTCATTGATCAAGTTGGTTTATGCATTTATCTGAATTGACAGTCCACGACATGAGTCACGTGCAGTGGCAGAGCCACATGGAGGGCTGCCCTAGGCTGTAGCGGAGGGCAGCCCTCAAAACCCCCTAGTATATGTTGCAATATTAAGGAAAAATATTGGCTTAGCCCATGTTAAAAATTGATAAAACCATTCATTGTCCCCTAAACTCCAAACTCAAACATTAAGCAAACCCACCTCTATTGCGATTATTTCAAAATAAAAATGTGAGTCAAGATATATTCGTCTACATAAGTCTTAGTTTTTATTTTTAAAAAGAATTTCACGTGTTTGAGTTATTTCAATGCTTTAATTGTGACTTTCCAACAAATATTAAATACAAAAAGTGGTCTTATATGGATCTCTGTAAGTAATTGGATGGGCGAAGGAGTTCTTGTTAAAGTGATACTTTAGGGAATACCAACAATGTCCAAGTCCTTCCCCTAACATATCGGCAGCTATATTTGAGGTCTTTTTGAATCAATTTGTCTCAGTGTTGTTGGATTACCTAAGTGAAGTACAATAAGAAATAGAGCTAAGATTAATTCCCAAGAGTCATAATTCATGTTACTGTCACAATTTATTGATCTTAGTTTCATTAGTTTTCTAACATTGTGGACTTATGTTACAAGTATTCTAGCCCAGGGCTATCAAGATTCCTGGCTCCGCCCTTGGACACGAAAACATATGTAGACTCTCATTTTGATGCTCTTGCAAAGGCTGGCGCAAACGATATCAAGTTGCAATATATTGATGTAATAGAATCATATGTAGACATCCTCGTGAAAATGGGACTCTACAAAGAAAACTGGCGCCATAGAAAACTGGAAAAAAGGGGGAAAGAAAAAGGAGAGAAGAATCACCTGGTTGGAAGTAGAATGTGGTCTGGTGAGGACCAGCACCATTGATAAGAATTCCGTCCGGTTGAGTCGGCAATGGCAAACCACGATCAAGCGAAGACCTCATATCCTGATCAACATTTATGTTTACTTTACACCATGTATACTATAAACATGAAACCGAATCAAAACTGAGGTGCTCATATTCGTTGTATCACTACTAAAAACTTACTTGATAGTCTGCATTGTACCAATCTCCGATCAATACATCAAATTCTTCTAAAGGGGTAGGGAAAGGGATGGCAATCACAGGTCGGTTGTTTATGCGGATGGCGCCATATCCCCCAGCGGCCTTCTGAAATAGTAGAGATGGGAAGTAGAAGAAACTCCCAATCTGATCCTTCAATTGAAAACTGTAAGTCCAGTTTTGGCCTGGTGGAATTGGGCAGTTGGTGCCCTGCACTCCATCTTGCCATGAGTTTCGTCTTTGCTGCACGCCGTTCCTGCACTCGATAAAAGGTGGGGTTCAAATCAATTCAAGAAATCTCGTAAGGAATTTGAATCACTACAAAGTATGAGATTTACTATACCATGTGAAGAGGAAAGGCTCATCCAAGTTGTTATGAACATTAATATCAACAATATCATTTGTTGTTGCATTTAACAAAGGGCCCGGAAACTGGTCATTGATCACAATCGCCTACAATCATAATTGTAAGTCAAACAAAAAAATCAGAAGAAAACTAAAATGAGGTTCCAAAGAAATCAAAATGTTTATCCGAAACCAAAATGAACATTACCCATTTCGGGACTCCAAGAGGCGAGCGTTGGGCGTGCGAAACAGTCCAATCGAAGAACACTCGTGGATTATCAGCGTCCACAATGAAGGCTACCATGAGAAAACTCCATAAAAGAATCAATGGCAAAGTAGCAAGCATGAACTGCCTCGTCAGTGCCATCACTTCATGCCAAAACTTCCTTCGCCAACAGAACAGCAATGAAGAAAAGAAATTCAATGAATTCTGGTCTCTCAATCAATTTCAGACTATCCTTTTAGTCATTGCATAAAGAGGGATTTTCTCTTTAGTCAAGAATTTGAAAGTTAGGCCTCATAAAAAAAAAAAAAAAAAGAAAGCAAGATTTGAAAGTTAAAGCAACGCAAAAGCAAAAGCAAAGTGGGAGTTGTGAAGTATAAAAAAGAGTGAAACAAAACGTCGCCACTAAGTTTTCGTCCCTCATGGACTCTATATGGACGTTAGTTAGGTTCTTCATGCCGAGAGAACGGTGGACCAACGGCTATGAAATAACCAACACAGATCGTGTGGTTCATCTAACGGTGGAGGATAAACTTTTTAAATTCAAAATCTCCAGCATTGGTAGAGTTGAGCAACGACTGAAAACGGTTATAAGAATCAAATAAGACTAACAGCAACATATGTTCAACATGAGTTTCATATTTTGATTTCTCAACATATTTTGTTTCATAAACAAAGCAAAATTTCAAGATCCCTGCCACCTTAGTTTTCTGGGAAAGCCTAAAGAACTCGCATCAAACTGGTCCATAACATATAATTTGTACAAAGGGCGATGACGCATACAGGGAAAACTCTGAACATGGCTTTTATTGGCATGTATCTACTTGCTGGATCGTCGGGTCAAGGAATTTCCAAGCAGCGTCTTCAGCGGCAATGTGCACTCAATTTTAACAGTTGGAAAGATCAAACGGGGCTATGCTTGCAAAATTCCCTCTTCAGGGCTAACTCCAGCTGTTGAAATAATGGAGAAAACTTTCCTGCAAAATGAAAGTGATTAGTACTGTGATATGTCAATATTTAAAAGAGCGGAGTTAGGTGCCAATTAGACAGTTAGAATGACTAAGATATTGATCAATATGCGGTAATAGTTTCACAAAGTAATAGTTCCATAGTAATAGTATCTCAATTCATATTTCTAAAGAATAAAAAAAGGTGTGAAATACCAGAAAGTGAACTTTGCCTATGCTGAACAGATCCTTTCAGTAGAAGAGACCCTGGAATTTGTTGAAAGACCTGCGACAGATAAGAAAACTTGAAGATCTAGATAAGTAAAAAAAATAAAATTACATAATAAATCTAGATAACAGGAAAATATAAGAAAATATATCCTAAATAAAATAAAATTGATTCTATGTGATATTTATCACGTAATATATAATCCTGGCCACAGCCAATTGCGGAATTAAAAAATGCAAGTGAAAGTTCTACCGAAATACGGAAACTTAGATCATCTGATGGTTTTGAGCCATTTGATTTGGGATCCTCAGAATTCCCATCACCACTTTTCGGGATTGCATCAAATGATTCATTGGATATGGTAACCTATTAAAGATGACAGAGAAAAATCGATGCATAAGCATTCGGCCTTTTAATATCTAATTTGTTCAAGCTTCAAGATTAATGAAGTTAACATATCTTACATCAACAACAAATAATGTGGGATCAGGTTTACAAGATGCACCACTGGCAAGGAAATAGGACTCCACTGATTTCAGAACATGTATGGCACCAAACTGACGGTTAAGACCCTGATCAGCAGAGAAATTGCAATGTGAGAATTGAATATTCCATAACTGACAATATCAGATGTACGGAAAGCAAATCGGGTTTTGAACACAAGGCAGAACATCAATTACACATCAAGAGAAAGAAATGTATTTCATTGTCAGAAATGTCATCTGCAGGTTATGAAAAGTGGCTTCTTTTTTTTGGCCTAAAAAGGGGCTTCTTTTTGTTGACAGGGATAAATCCTGGAATTCTTTATAGCATCAAATTATTAAGTTCGATAGATGGTGAAGACCAAATCTAGGAATAAAGAAAATAGCCAAAAAGAAAAGGCTTTGGGTTCCTAAAGCAGTATGGATACTTAAAAACTAACAAGCAATCTGGATACTTAAAAACCAACAAGAAATCACAAATTTCATCCTCTTAAAAGGAAAATTACCCCAAATCTTTGTGTGAATATTCTAATTTAAAATTAGTCTTGAAGCAACCTCTTTCAAAGTAGCTTACGAAGGAAAAATATAAACATACCTCAAGCATGAAGGAAAGATTATTCTGCTCAGCAATGCGAGGTGCAATATCGTTCTTGGATGTATGCGTGAAAGACCACGCAAGTCCCCATCGACATGTTTCTCCTTGGACAAATTCAGTAGTCTTCACCACTGAGACCCCCACTGCCCAAAGCTTTGAGATGAGAGGCTTCATGTTTGATTTCCTCCCTACCATTGAAGTGAACCACCTAAGAAAATCATTGAAGTAATTGTAATGATCTACATTAGTTCCTTGCACATTAAATTCAGGAGACGTTGAAAATGTGGATAATGGTACACTCACAAAAAAGAAGCGCTTATAAAGAGAAACAAACAAGAGATGAATATACTACCGGAAAGACTGCTTTAGTACAACACTGTCTTCAATGATACGAGTAATAAAAGCCTTCTCTCCTCCAGGGCAGACCATCTCCTCAGACGTACCACCACATGAAGTTTTTGGGTTAAGTCCTGCTTCATCCATGTTCTCAAAGAAAGGAGGATTGCACATGCAAAAGTCAAAATGCTCACCGTCTTTCACAACACCATCAAGTACAAGTGGTCCATAGTAACCATTCTTTGATTCTGAATCTCGGCCACCTGAACTAGACTTGCCATCTGCCGAGCAGCTGATACAAGCAGACCCAGCCCTTCGAATTTCAATCAAATCTGAAAGGTGTGGATTACTACCGACATTTCTCTCAGCCCACTCTACCGCCACATCAGTCACATCTGCAACCAGTTTTTTTCACACAGCACAAAACCTCCTAAACAATAACACATAAGAAACTCAAAAGAAAAAAAAAAGCTTATCAGGAAAAACAACAAGAGAAAGCAAAGGAACCTCACCTGAACCCACGAAACTCCAACCCAGAAGAGATGAACCGAGAAGTGGGTATATGCAGTTGACCCCAGTTCCAATATCAAAACCCCTCACCTTATCTCCACCGCCATTACACTTCGGAACAACATTAGATGCTAGAAGATCTTCAATCCAATGAATGTAATTCAACCTGTTGGGCACCGTTGGGCAGAGCTGTCCATCAGGAATCCACCTAAAAAAAAAGGGCAATCAAATTCGACACCCAGAAATCCTAACCACACCAAGAGTTCTAATTAGTCTGATTAGAGTTCCAAAAACTGCCATTGTAACTGATCAAAATTGAACCTTGCGTTTCCAAAGACAAAATAACTAATTAACAATCTGATGCTTGGGTTCCAAAAAAAAAAAAAAAAAATCTAATGCTTGGGAGTTCTTACAACTTGTCAAAATCGAAACTTTAACCTTCAATGCCCCGAAGTCCTAACCACAACTAGATGTTCATTGGAGTTACAAAAATCGTCATTACTTGGAAGTCCTTACAACTAGACGCTTAATAGCCTGATTGGAGTTCCAAAAACCACCATTACAACTGATCAAAATTGAATCTTTAAAGTGCCATCAATTTCGAAGCCCCGAATTCCTAACCACACCTAGAGTTCTAATTAGCTTGATTAGAGTCCCGAAGAGCTCAATTACAACTGATCAAAACAGAACCTTAAACCCTAATTCAAATTAAGGCCTCCCATTTCTCAATCAAGCTCAACCCAATTCAAAGCTAATGGAACCCAGAATCAAACAAACAAACAGAAATCGCCAAATATGATGAAATCCCTACCATTGAAGTCCATGATCGTGATGAAGAAGAACCCTGGTGAGCTCTCTGGTGGCGTTGAAGTCGGTCCAGTCGATTCTAGGGCGGCCATCGTTAGAGTAGAAGACGAAGTGCTCGAAAGAAGGGTAGATCGAAGCCAAGACACGAAAGTCTGGAGGTTTTTCGGAGTATCTGTTGCGAGGATGAATGGTGGGTCGTTCTCGTTCTGCTCTCCTTCTCTTCTTCCCGCCCATTTTTTTCTCCCAAAACCCTAGTTGTTTGATCGACCCACTCACCCTCTCAGGAGCAGTGTTATTGTTTGTTCGAACAATCAAAGGACGCTTTTACCCCTCTCTCAACAATAAATCACTGTTTTTAATGACCCTACATATTTTGGTTATTTATGTGTATATGTATATACATATTTTGGTTATTTATCGTTCTTTCTTGTCTAAAATGTGTGGGCCCCACATCTAACAAAACACCATAAATAGGCTAAATGACAAAGTGTGCATCCAAAGTGTGTTAGAATATCATTTTCCTATATACAAGGTGTTACATCCCTTAATTCCGATTAAGGAATATTATGCCTGAAACCCTAATTAAGCTCCAGTAAACCAGATCGGACCTAATTAGAGCCAGTAGCCTTATACCTATTATTATTAACAAATTGTATATCTTAATATTAAACAACAAATTATAATAAAACACAACGAAAAATTTAAAACTTTTTCGATAAAAATCAAGTTATATAACACCGGCATAAACCTCGGTGTTAATCTTACATTCTCACCCTGATTATTACAAAATAATATTTAATACATTAATTATATAATAGGAACTCACATTACATTGCAGGGAAGATATTAGACTCTAATCTTCTCCTTTCCTGATTTCTAGCGTTCGTCCTTAACTTGAAATTGTTAAGTTGGGTGAGCTCCTGCATGCTCAGTAAGTGACTCACATATCAACCATCAAGTATCAATGAATATCAAAAATGATTTATAACAACATGATTCCAATGCATATTTAAGGAAGCATTTCAATCAATATAATAATATATAAAATAAATGCAAGTTCATTGGTCCATTGCAATGTACCCGTGATTTGTATTTCAATTTCAGTATTTGAATTGAGTTGCCCTCTCACATCATCAAGAATCGGTCACTAGGCATCTAACCAGTTTCCATCGATGTGTTGCCAATTCATAAAATATAGAGTCGCACTCTCCCATCGTCACTAAACCAATCACTGCTCATTTGATTGGTTTATGACCGATGAGCTGCCAACTCAATAGGAAAATATTGATTGGGATATTTCTCAAGTTATTGGGGGCGCGGTGATGGAAGGTCACCCTATCATAGTTCCAAACCCCAGGCCGATCCGTCCCGCTAAACCTCTTTCCAGATTCTATTTTCATTTTAAGGCATTTTTGTAAAACCAAAGCCTAATCACGGTACATTGCCCAATTCCCAGTCAACTAGACTACATGCTCTAATAATACTATTTTACATTGCATAATTGATAAAAGATACGAGTCTCACTTACTTGTCCTAAGCTTTCCTGAGTTTTACCGACTTGTGCGACTCCCTGAAGTCCTCAACCTTTCCCACATCGGTCCCTTACCTAAAATAGACCAATTGTAATCAACTTACGTCTAATATTCATTTATTTATACTCCTAAACTGGTCTCATTCGAATTCAAAATCCCGGGACTTAGTTTCTAAGTTATTTTGAATATTTCACGTTTTACGAGATCCCAGTATAAAGTCTCCCTCGACTTTCAAATTCCTCCTTTTTCATAACGATTCACCAATTTCTATTTATTTAGTCAAAATACTATTTTCCATATTTTTCTAAATTTTTTATTTGTTTGGCCCTAAATCAGGCCGAACCAGCCTGGTTCAGGGTTATCTTCCCCAACAAAACTGCCTCACACATTTCTGTGTTTTTTTTCTTTTTTCATTGTTGGGGTTGGCTCCTAACCCCAACCCCAACTCAACCTCAATAACCGGCAGGGAGGCGATCCTCCCTATCGTTGTTCCTGGTTCGGCCATGACGCCACCATTTCCAAAATGTCACAACAACTCGAAACAACAACATCAACAGTACACACTCACCTCGAGCTCTCATCGACCACGCGAACTCCAAGCTTCAGTCCGCTCTTTCTTCCTCTTCTCCCTCTCTTCCTCGTCGTCTCGACTCTCTCTCTCTACTCGTTTTCACGTTTTATAGAGATGAAAGGCGGTTGGGAAAAAAGACCAAAATACCCCCAAGCCTATCTCATTTCCTTCTCTTTCCAGCTACCTTTTATGGTAATTTCACATTTTTATTATTATTATTATATATATACTGATTTATATATAAATATATATATACATTTTATCGATATGCCGCGCCTAAAATTTTGTTGCGCACACCAATGACACCTTCAGGCGAGCACATTGCCGTACGACCCACTCGTGTCACCCTTGACCCCACGTGTTACTTGGCGCCCCAACAATTCACTAGTATTTTATTTATTTTTCATTTTAATATATATTTATATATATCCATAATATATATAAATATATATTTATACCTATAATTACGCCAATAATTACATAGTTCACGCCAACAAGTACACTCGAGCGTCAACACTATCCCGCGTCTCATGTGTGTCCTCTTTGACCACACATGGTATTAGAAATTCCCTCATTGGTCCATTTATTCATTTATACATACTAATATAGCTCAAACAAACACAATACATCACGCAAATCCACACACGCGTTAATCGTGACAAATCAGCTTAATCACGAGCTTAACTCGAATTAATTACCATTCAGATTAACATTAATCACATGCTTAAGCTAACGGGTCGTTACATAAGGCCCAGCCCAATATAAAGTTTTCAATTACTATACTAAATTGGATTTGGATAACTGTTATATACGATTTGGAATTTATGTACGATTTCTCTAAGTATTTTTTTTTTCTCAGTTTCTTTTAAAGTTTTCTCTCTCTGTTTGAATAACCTAGCTAGTAGACCATCAACTCTTTACAAGAACATGGATGCTTTTTGCCCGGTGAAGCAAGATCAGTCTTTAATTGATGAGATAGACAATCTTCAAAAGAATTTTGGCTATCTTAATATGGATTCAACTTAGACCCCGAGTGATCAAGAGCAGCATCTATTCAACTATCAGATGAATAGAACTCTTGAGAAGATTATCCGCTGTTTTAATGAGGTTAGTGATTTTCTAATGATTTTTTTGGTACGTAGAGTTTTTTTGTGTTTTTTTTACTTAATTGATTGAAGTTATTTGATTACTATAGGAGTCAAGCAAGTTCCATAAAGGCTTGTCAATAAACCAGTTACGTGAAGAGGTCGTACCAAGAATAGAAGCAACACTTACTTCAACAACGGGAATTCGATTCCTACCTTAACAATTCTAATTGAGCCACTAGGGTACGCAACGGCCGATTGCACCAGGGCCCCGTGGAACAAATCGCAGGAGACTGGCTGCGGACACCCTCGATCATCAAAAAATAAATAAAATACCAAGAATAGAAGCGTTGGTGGAGCAAGTAAAAAATCTTACAAGTGCAATCAAAGCACGGAAGGGTCCAAAAGAACAACTAAGCACAGAAGCAATAGGGATGACCTCGAGCCACTTAGAAGCCGCGGAAATTATATTCAAACAATGATGGTGCTGTGAAACAATCATATTATATTAATGTTCTAGGGTTTAATTAGGGTTCATCAATTTTTTTATTTCAACAATTTGTTTTGTGAAACAATTCTTACGCTGAAATTGATAATTTGTTTATACATGTGTGAATTTCGTTTCTACATATGCGACAGTTGCATATTAATTCCTGTTGCAATTTAAACTTTGAATTAGATCGAAAAAGTTTGAAGAATATTTTTTTTTTAACTCCATCTCCATGACACGATCTTCATAGCAAGATAGGTGATCAGATATATATCCATCCTGTCCTAATCTAAGTACGAAAATTAAGTTAGGTACGAGAGTCCAATCTTAAATTTCTTTCTTTGCTCCTCCCTTGTGATTATAGATCGATGTTGAGCCACTATTAATCTTCTCTTTTGATCGGATTTTTCATGTGTAATCCAGAGAAGATCAAAACTTTTCGTGTTTGATTCATTCAACAAACTACATATATGTTTAGATTTGTGAAGATTGGTTAATTACATTCTTGTTAGGATGCATTTCTCTGTGATTGTCTGTGGTTCCATGCGGCTGTTGGTTTAGTGCGCTTGATTTTCTTTTAAGTTTTTTAATGTAGTAAGTAGTTTGTCTTCCATTGTTTGAAAATTTGATTTTGTCTTATCTTGTTGGAAGTGTCAGGTTTTCTTTTCTTATTGAAAGTTTTGTTTGTCATTGTGTCGTTTTAGTAGTATTTGTGTATTGCAATGCGTTTTAGATGTTTGTAGAGAGCAAACCCTTATTGTTATAGTGTTTCAATATTACAATCGCATTTATAACCAAATTCATGGCAAAAAGATATTCTTTAATTTTGAGCAAATAGGATTTAACAAATTTAATTTACTTTTATTAGGGCAATTGATTTTATGTTTGATCCTATGTCGAGCCTATATCGAGCCATTAATGATTAATGAAATTTCTATTTCATTTCAAAACATTAAGTTAGGTACTGACCCTCTTAGAGTTGTGATCTAATAAAGTAGTTGGGTTAACCCTAAAGATACCCCATTCTTCTTGTATATATAATTTTTTTGATAATTAATGCAACTTCCTTTATCCCAAAAAAAAAGGAAAATAAATGAAAAAAGTTGTGTTAACTCTATGTTGTGATTAACAAGCGATCTAATCAGATTTGTGGAGATTGATCCATCCTTCTTGCGGTGTATCTTCATCAACGGTGTTTCGTGAATTTGTGCAGTGTGCTAGATTGATTTGTCTTTAGTTTTTACTTTATAGTTAGTTTTTTTTCTTAGTTGGAAGTCTTTGATTTGTCTCCTCCTTGTTGGATAGTTTTGTTATTCATTTAATGGTTTTAGTACTTTTTGTGAATTGTCATAAGTTTAAACGTTGTAGAGAGCAGTCCCTTATTGCCAAACTGTTTCAATTTCGAAAAAAAAAATCAAATTAATGGTGGTTTATTTGCACAAATAGGATTAACAAATCAATATACTTGATTTGTGTCTAGTTTTGTATTGAGCCATGAATGGTTAATGAATCTCGATTTCTCTTAAAAAAAAAACAAGCAAGTGTAAGAAAAACGATAAACTTCATTGGAGACAAATTGTTTTTTTCTTATCAAAAAATAGTTTAGCCAAGATGCGATCCCCTCAATTTTTTTTTTTTTTTTTTTTTAAGTAGGAGTCAAACCTATGACCTTAGTGATATGATGTCTCGTCCATTCCATCCCTCAATTGGTTGGTCAATTTTACTCATGATCACAAAACTTCAATTTTATGTGAGATTTTATCTCAAAAGATCTCAGTGCTAGCTAGTTGGGAGAAGTTAATTATTTATATATTTTATTTTGAAGTTATAATTAATCATCGATATGAAACTAACTTTCAGTCCACACATCTTCAACACTAACCAATTAGTAACGTTGACGTGACAATGATGCAGTAATGTTGAAAGCTCTTTAAAAAAAAAAAGAAAAGAAAAGTGCACGAAAGAGTACTCCAAACTCAACCTAATTCAAAGCAAAATGGAACCAGGATCAAGCAAACAAGCATAACAAGTAGAAATCCCCAAACATGATGGAAGAATTTCCATTAAAGTCCATGATCGTGATGAAGACGAACCTTGGTGAGCTCTCTAGTGGCGTTGAAGTCGATGTTGAAGTCGATCCAATCGATTCTAGTGTGGCCGTCGTTAGAGTAGAAGACGAAGTGCTCGAAAGAAGGGTACAACCCTCACCGGTGTATCTTACAATTGTGCACCCTAATTTTGTCTATTCAACAATTTTTACGGTGTATTTACTTTTTAGGTTGAAATCACAAAAGAACATCTATTGAAAGTGGGTGTATTTACTTTTTAGGTTGAAATCACAAAAGAACATCCATTGAAATGGAGCCGACTATACTCTATTCTCATCCATGGCAGCGCGGACGTTTTCTGGAATTTGACAAAACGATGTAACATCAATAAAACAATCAACAATTTTTTAACACAATTCTTTCTTAAAAATCAATAAAACATGGGAACGTTTTCTTGAATCTGACTAAACGTATAATCAATAAAACAAGGAAAACAACATTTTCTTGAACACAATTCTTGACAAACATAATGTCTATTCATTTCAACAAACCAACGGACGATACATACATAGTAATTATTCTTGAAACCACGTACAAATTGGATTCTAGATTAATCAACACAGACTCTCTCACCGATTCTTTATAGCACTTTGGCTTCTACACGTGGCGTATCTCTCAACGAATCCCTTATAACACCTTCGCTGTACACGTACCACATGAGTCTTTGTTTGCAATAGTTCTACAATAGTCGTTGTTCTTGTTGGCACTTGGCAACTGAGAAATGTTACGATGGCAATGATAAGTCACACCTCAAAATATATGGGCTTACAAGAGCCATCAATACCCATCTCATGATGCGAGTACACATAAATCTCAGTAAATAACATACAGGTCGAGGCTGCATAGAGGGATTTTTGTGAGCCAATATGTGTTGGAGTGTGAATTAATTACTTAATATCATTCTAGTATTTTTCATGCACTTAAGTTTTTTAAATATGTAAAAATACTCATTTAGGTTCTCCCAAGCCCGTCCCATACCCAAGTAAGGGTCTACACAGACTGGACCTGATCCATTTAAGATCAACTAACTACTCGATCCAATTATAGCAGATTGAAAAGTTTCAATTTGATCCAACTTATTTAACTTTTCAATTCGATTTGATCCAATTAATAAAATGTGGATTTGACCTAATCAAGTTCGTGGATTGTCATCATATAGTTATCTCATAATTAAGAATATGAACATTGGTTAGAACAATTCCACAATCATTAAATAATATAAAATAAAGTGCATGATTACACCATAAATTAGACTTGATTCGTCTTCAAAAAAAATTAGGCTTGATTCAACTTAATATAAAAATTAGGAAGATGCTAAATGACACTCCAAAGTTATACCCAAAGTCACACCCCAGTGATGTGGCGAGTGGGTCCCACAGAAAGATGAGTGTTAGGAACATAGATCTCAATAGATAACACGCGGATGTGTATCTCGAGGAGCCTACGGATGGCTACCAAAGATGTGGGCCCATACGCTACGTCACAGGATGTGACTTTGGGTGTCATTATAACATTTTCCTAAAAATTATACGACCAAACTAAAAAAATAGAAGTTGGAGTTCAAAAACTTAGTAGAACTTAGTAGTACAGCAAAAAAGAAGATCAAATATAGGTAGACAAAATAACCACTACTAATTAGATGTATCTTTAAGGCTATATCTGCATGTATATAATGTTGCATCGAATCCGTGTAATTTGCAAGTCGATCCGATCCATGAGGATTAATATTTTTACAATTCAATCCAGTCCAACTAGTTATAAAATCCGATCTGATTTTCAATAATTGGATTGAATTGAATTGAATCTGCGGATTAGTGGATCCATATACACCCCTATATCCAACTTAGGCAGGCTTGGGCATGCCACATTTAAAGTACGGCCTGGACGGATTTGGATAGCGTCTTAAAGAATAAGGGAAATGTTAGAATGACGATATAAGGTCACAACACGATGTGTCACATTGACCCCACATCAAAATCCAATAAAAAGACATATCCAACACCCCATTTTAATGTTGATGTGCGGCTACGTGACACATCATTTATTGTGATTTGTTTTGTGACATTGTATTGTCATTCTAGCATTTGCGAAAGAAGAAAACGGGTTCAATGAACAGGTAAACCGAACACCCGATCCACTACACTGTTCCTATATATCTTCTAGACCTGTTTATAAGCCTATATAGGTACTTGTTATGGGTTTTAGGTTTAAGGATGGACTTTCGTAAAAAAAAAAATAATAATAAAGATAGACTTTAACCAAAATTTTTAAAATTGAGCCCAATGTAGTTCAATCTAATGAAATATTTAAATGTTTTTTTTTTAATGCAACATATATTATGAAATAAAAAAAATATCAAAAATGTGACAGGAAATATGAGAGGGAAGGAGTAATTTTAAAACCTAAGCTCAACCCACGTTGGGTGGCGTGGGTTGAGCCAACTATTGCACTATTTATATATATATTTGTTTGAGTTATTGTACTATTTATAAAGTTGAATATATAAAAAAAGGGAAAAAATCAATTACCTTTAAGGTGGGCCTAGAACCAGGCTCGGCTTTCATAATAAATTAAAAACTGAAGTTCGCTTCATATTCCGCGGGTACCGGCCAAATTTTGCATGCTATTTATCTATCATAAATTCATTACGAAAATGTTAAAGTGACACACCTTGAACTTAAAGGCATACGGGCATCTAATCGTGTTTGGAATAAAGTTTGGCAATACTTGATAGAACCTTTGCACGACTTCAATGCAAAATATCTAATTACGCGCCAAATGGTTGAGTAGGAATTTGTTTTATGGAAGATGATAATCTAATATTTTAAGAGACATGTTAATTAATATGCAATGTTGTAGATTTGATTGGGATTTAATTACACGAATTCCAAGAGAATCTATAGTACTATATGTACAAAAAGAATATCGATTTTTTTGTTTTTTTTTTACAATAAATCTACTTGGACTCATGAGTCCGGACTCATAGGGAAGTTATTAAATTTTTTGTACATATTTAAGGGGTATAATAAGAATTTTACAAGTGATTATGGTTGTTTCATTAATTGTTCGAGGGTGTATTTGAAATTAAAAAAAGTTTTGAGTCCAGACTCACGAGTCCAAAAAGTACTACCCTTTTTTTTAAAACTTCAATATGAGTACTTCGAATTCTTTACCTCCAAAATATCTATCTTTTGATAAGTGATACTTACCTGATCTATCAAGTCAGGTATGCTTTAAAAAGTATGACAATGTTTGGTAATTGATTCTTGTCACAACACTTTATCTTGTAATACTGTGCGATCAAGTCATGCGATTTAATTCTTCATAAGACTTACAGATATACCCAAATAAGTTAGGAAAAGAATCTTATGAAAAAAATTAAAAAAAGAAAAAAAATCACATTAACAAAAAAAGTCAAAGTCAAAGTCTATGGTGAGATGGTAAAGATATATCTCTTGTTAAAAAGATAAAATTTGAAGAGATCGTAGTTTAATTTTTACTAAAAATAAAAAATAAAAAGGAATCAGTTGCCCCAATAAGAGTACGGTGCATTGACAAAGAAAAAACGATGGATGGTACTGTAGAAAGTAAATAAAAATAGGTGCATCGCACCCGTCACCAGCAATTTTTTTTTTCTTTTTTTAATAAAAGGTAAATCGAAATAAATATTATAAAAAAATAATTGATTTCTTTGTATGTGTGTGTGTGTGTTGAGATGCATATTTATGGCGTGTTGGGCTCACATACCCAATCATCCTAAGTTTATGAGATTAATTTATACAGTGGACTGTGACTGGATTAAGTAATTAGTCCCAAGTTAGTCACTTGTTCGACTAGGCGTCTTAACATTAGGATAATATGATTTGGTATTAGTAAATGACCAACCTGCCCTACCTTTATTCAGCCCCATATCTTGTGTTGAACCAGGAGCGCTATTTCATCTTTCAAGATCACTGCATCAAGAGCTTCAAATCCATGTATGTATCCAACCATCACTTTTTCCAGA
This sequence comes from Stephania japonica, assembly GCA_039657345.1. NCBI lineage: Eukaryota > Viridiplantae > Streptophyta > Magnoliopsida > Ranunculales > Menispermaceae > Stephania > Stephania japonica. The sequence continues at coordinate 4,628,296 of CM077559.1, read as the reverse complement.
AAGGTATGCACTTCTTCACTCCATGGCGAAAGGCGGAGTACATAAGAGCCAAATGGCTCTCCTCTCGCGCTCAATTGATTCCACGACCACCATCACAACAACACCACAATCATCATCAACAACAAAACCCAATTCGCTAACGATTCTCAACGAAATTGTGAGCTAGCCCTCTTTGACAACAACGCCACCACCGGCCCAATTTCAGTGATTTCACATATTTGAAACCCTAGAAACCAAAATCTTCGATTTGTGCGGCCAGTAGAGGGCGGACCTGCTTGGCGACTAGCTCACGAAGCCCGGTCGAGTCGTCTTCGCCATCTCTCTTCTTCTTGCGCTGCAGTCCATTTGCGTTGAGTGGAGTCGACGAGAAAGAGAAGAGAGAGTTGTGTGTATTTGATGAGGGCATTTAGGTCATTTGGTATGTCACATGCATAGAACTAAATAAAACCATCGAAATCGTTATTCACGATAGTCCCTAGATTGTAGGCTAGTTTAGTCTTTTAGACTACCCGTGTGCGAATAGAACACCCGAATTAAGTTGTCTAACTACTTAATCCCGACCTATACCATGAATCGAACAGGCCTTTAAGGTGCACAGCCCGCTTGATGTCTGATTGCGAGTGTCAAAAAAATTAACATCTTTCATTTTGGTGTTGCCTCCTATTGAAGAGATCTACTATACCTTAAATTTCACTAGGATAGCTAGATGCTTTATGCATGGTTTATACAACGTTACAAACAGTTACAAGTAAAGAGATGCTCAGCTCATTTCAATCAATTTCCTACATCAAAAGTAATATCGATAAGAGTTAACCCGAAACCTTAGCCGTTGAAGTCCATCGCACCAGATTTGAGTTGGGCCCGGTGTTGCCCCGGCTCACCTTTACCATCGGCCTCCCACCGCCTGCTCTCTCTAATATCCAAGTTCTCCCTTCTTCTCCTCTTTCCTCTCCATCATCTTCTATCCTCCTTCTACACCCCTACCTCTAAACCCTATCTTCACCTCCCTTCCCTTTGTCCGTCATCTCTCCACCCCTCCATCTTTGCTCTATCCCCTCCCCTGTTTTTTCCCTTTTTTTCCTCCCATCTTCTTTTTCTTCTCTGTTTTTTCTTTTTCTTTTTTTTTTTTTTTTTTTTTTTGTAGGGGGCTCCGGCAGCTTATAGATACCGCAACATATCAGGTTTCCAACGCTACGACGTTTATGACCCTCCTTTTGACGCTTAGACTCTTGATCGGGTAGAAGGGAGACGGAGAGATAAATTAAGTAGCAGTCTTAAAGTTAATGGTGTCGATCGTTGGCAATTGACCCCAAGGTGTCGCGAGCGGCAACTGTTACTATATTGTCATCGGAAGCTTGAGGTCTAGCTTGTCTATTTAGTTACTTTTTTCTTGGTTAGATATAGGTTTTTTGTTCTCATTTGTGGGATTTCATTTTCGTATGAGAGGTAGTGTCTCCACTTGTGGGGTGGTTATGTCTGTTAGAGTTTGTTATCACATTACCGTGTGTATGTGTCTGGTGTTAAATTAGTTTTGAACTTTATTGTAATAAAATATCTATTATTTTCGCTGTAATAAATTTTTGTGAATATACATCACTACAATGTAACTACTTGACCAAAAAAAAAAAAAAAAAAAAAAAAAAAAAAAAAAAAAAAAAAAAAAAAAAAAAAAAAGATGCACAACTCACCTAGACTGCTCTGTTCTTTTTCATTGGGCCTCCATCTTTGACCCCACCCACTTTACCATAAGTAAGATAAGAACCGCATGTCCCCTGCCTGGCAACCTTATCCATTCATCTTCATTCACTAAAAGATCTTTAATGCCTACAAGATACTATAACTTGGTATCATTTATACTCAAGTTCGGTCCACAATGGGCTTTAGCATTGTGCTAATGTCACCGAAAAAAAAAGTTCGGCTAAGTGCACCTACTTTTTACTAAATACACTTTATTTAGTGTGACACTTTAAATTTAAATTTTAATTTCTAAGTACACACCACATTTTACTAAAATATTCGTTCATTCGAATCGAAGCATTCAACTCTAAAACTTTGATCGAGATATCTATTTTAAGTTCGGCGACATGTAGCTGAGACTTATCTATTAGGCTCGATGTTATCTACCGAACCTCTTTGGTGAGATTTAGTTGACAACTGTCAACCTAAAGGATCGATGGGTTCTGAACGACTCTTCAATTAAAGGTTTGACAAGTTGTGACTGACTCTCCAACAATAGATTCGAACCTCGAGGCCAATCTCCTTGATGATGCCTACAAATTACAAAGAAGAGAGTGTGTGGGGCACACTTAGAAATTGTAGTGGGGTGCACTAATTACAGTGAGGACATAAAAAAAAGAACTGCGCTATAAGCACCCCAATTTATATGTATTTTGAGGTGCCCTCATAAACAATTGAGGTGTCTATACCCGAGCAAAAAAAAAATCATCCTGTATTTATACAATTAATACTGTTCAAGCATATGATATTAGACAATTATATTTTTTTTTCTGCCGCTAGTCTGACATACTCCATATTTGTATAAAAATCTTTTGAAGCAAGTGTTTAATTAATGGTTACCATTTGTTATTGTAAAGCCTTTTATTGATTGAGAAAAAGACTTTGAAATAAAAAAATATTAATGACCCTATGAGTCTAAACTCATGAGTTCAAACAACATTACTCATTACATTAAATACTATTTTTGAAGCACTTAAAACAAAAGTCCACAACGTTAGATAATTTTAATTGATCGTACATTGACGCGACCTAAACTATGACTTTTGATACTTGATCTTAGATTCTCAAAAGTAAACATGAGTCCTCAAGTAATAAATGAAGCAAATCTATAACTCTTTGGGTTTATTTTTGTAACGGCTCAAATTAATTTAATTGAGTATTAGTGTTAATTACGATGATTAACGGTTAATTCAGGCGTTACGTAGACAGTTGGGTGAGTCAAATGTGGGAATTCAGGTTATATTTATGATATTTGTGCATGGTGTGATGCCTACTATTGCGGTGTTGAGTGTATTAATTATTTTATGTATATGAGCATCGCATGTGTGAACGTTGATATCGGGCAAGGTCACGAGTTGGGTATATGTCCCGAAATGCGTGTCGAGGACCGGGTATCGGGTAGCTGTGGTACGGGACATAGTTTGTCGGGTAGCTAAGAGCTAGTGTGACCTCACATATGATTTTTATGATTTATTAGGTGGCCTAGCCTAAGGTTGAAAAGTGAATAAATGGATTAATTAAAATTCTATAGTATGGATAGGAAAAATTGAGAAACATAGGATGATCCTCGAGATGCACAACATGGTGAATCAAGGACTGTAGTGTCATGATAAGGTGTCCAAAACTTGAGTGACACAGGGTGATCAGTTACCATTAGATCGTCCTCGGGATGCGTGCACATAAAATCAGATTAGAATAGTATAAATACCAACGACGAGTGCTCAACATGCATAACAAACCATTTCTCAACAAATTTTGGAGGTTCTGTGAGTGAATATGAGGTTGGGGAGATAGAATTCAAGGACTACATAGAGATTTTAGGCATCAAACCGCAAGATCTAAGGTAATCTCTACATCCTAAACTTGAATTTTTGATGAAAATGTGGTTTTGTGGGTATTTTGAAGTGACTCGAATTTGCAAGAGGATTTCATCACTGTTTTTGTTTTATTTGATGTTCTTGATGTTGGTTTTGATGAATCATGTCAATTAGAACCAAATTTGTGCACAAAATGATTAATTTGATGATTTCGGATTTCAAAAACATGCACACTTTGATCTTCGGTTTTAAGTGAAAATCTTGTTTAATTGGTGTTTTGGATAGTAATTTGATGCGGATGGAGTGTGGATATTGTTTGTATGATGAATTGAGGTGTTAGAAACTAAATAAGCTCATAATCCGTTTCTGAAAATTCTGGGCAGAGTGTACCTAGCGCGCTAGGTGATGAACACTAGCGCGCTAGGCACACTGGGGAAGACGATGATCCTTAGTGCATGAACAATGCACGAAGATCAATTAGCACGCTAATTCCCCTAACTAGCGCGCTAGGTACCAGAACTTCAAAATTTATAAAAATGAAATCGAGCCTAATTGATAGCCAACCCACTTAATTAATCAATAAACATCGAAAATAGGTCTCAGGACTTCAGGGATTGGGGAACCATAGCTCGGGCATCGGAGAGCTAGGCGGGTCAGATTGACGGGTCCGAGAAGTCGGAGTGCGTGTTTACAGGTGCGTAAAACCCTTGAGAATGTTACACTTTAATTCATGCGTGGTTTGTCCATGTAAATAAGTGTTTATTCAATTATTCATTTATCGTTTTGTTACTTATTTGGTTGTCATGTTTATGCACTGTGATCATGTGTTGGTCGGTGTTGATTTGTTCACATGGTCGGAGGTTAATCGAGATGGTTGTAGTACAAAATTGAGCAGGCTAGATTGTAGCGCGTGTACTTGGTGCAGCCGGTGAATAGCTACCCGAGTAGCGCAGTGCACATGTTCGGTGGGTTGTGATGTGTTTTCGGTCACCGTTAGTGTGACGGCCCCAATTTCCCCATGCAATTGGGTACGCCCGGCCTAGACCCGTTCAAGCCCCGAGTTATCACTCGGCAACCTGGCGAGCCTAGTCAGCCTCATATTTACTCAATTTAGCAGTTTATGAAAGAGTTATTGCAATAATACACAGCGGAAGACTAAACAGTAAATAACAAGGAGAAATAACTCAATCAAAGGGAAATTAGGAATTCTATAATTGTGGAAAACCCCGGTATTCATGTACAATTCGATAACTCAACATACATGATACTAGTCTCAATAATAATACCAAGTTCTATAAACCAAAAGCATACATATATAAAGCGATATACAAATGAGCAAAAAACATATAACCTACTCTAGGGTTCCTCAAGTCCAGTCGCTAATCCTCACAAAAAGTCGCCTAAGCAAGGCTCTTTGCCTCTCCGCACTCCGCTATATATGCACGCACCCACCGTCACAAACTAGACGGTGAGCAAGCGAGAGAAATCGAAAGTAATGCCGAAGAATATAACAATAATTCATGAATTATCAATCAAGGCGATCTAAATATCATGCAGAATTGAAAGAGACAGGAAGTTAAATAAACAAGGTGCATGATAGGTAGACTGGAAACAATAACAATCGAAACATGCGTGTTCTACGAGTCAAGAGAGGCCATAAGTGGTCTAAAATCCACAACAATACCACAACAATATCCACAACAATCCACAACAATCCAGTACATGGTATCACACAATCACTAGGGGTGGTCAAACACTCGTGGCCACGAGTGCCCACGTTTTATCCCTTCTAGTGCAGGCCGCATGTACCTTCGAGACACACACTTATGCCAAGAACACACATACAAGGAATATGGAATGGAATGCCAACAAATAGATAATAGCAAACACAATGGAATGAAGATGAATCACATGATATTTTGTTAACTGGCTTACTAACGTACACAAGTTTTTGAGACAAGTGTACTTACCTGAACTAATCGCAACCCGTGTAACAACACTCTCGCGTTCCTAGTAAGTATCCCCGAGTTTCCCGCTACCTGACAAGGTTGGAAACTCTAATTAACGGGTTGAGTCATTAACCAACCCTAAGTTAACTTCTTAGTACTTCCCGTGTTTTGTAATGACTTGACAACTTAATAACCAATCGATACAACGACCATAAACAACTCGTTTGGATTTTGAATTCACAACACATATATAAGCCTAATCACACATCTTAAGCTCGGCTCGGTCGTAAATAGGTCACGCTATAGTCTCGAGGACCGGCGGCGTGACCACGACGTCATAACCATTCATCGTCACGAAAACACAACTTCGATGTCGCCCAAAAATTACGATTCAATACGAAACTTAACATGACCATACACCAGCGAGTAGGGAACTCAGGGTGTGGTCCAACATTCGTAGAGTGTCAACACAGCATGGAAAGGCCGTGTGCACGCCCTATGTCGCATTGTCAACTACTCGACGCAGTATAAACAACTTGTGCATATCTCCGCCATTACGACTCATCATCATTGGTATGGACGCTCCGGGGCTATGAGACTCCATGACGGGCATGGTAAGGTCTTCGGCAGTTCCCCATGTCATCGCGTCGATGATAGTACCGCCACAACGAGTGGTTTCCGGCGAGAAAGTTACAACACGCATAACATTACATAAATGACATAATATATCGATAATGCCGCCGTTTTAGGCCACTCCGAAAGTTGTGAGACACAAGCATGGACTTAGCTTGGTCTTAGACATCCCCGATCATGGTGGCACAGCGGTGGCGTCGTCCACGACAACGGATTTCGGCGAGGAGGAGCATAACACCCATGAAATGAACATAACATGAAATACCAAAAGTTTGTGCTCACTTCACTGTTGTTGACCACTCCGGAGGGCTGTGGGACCCAAGCCAAGGCTTAGTGGGGTCCCCGACAACCTCCAGTCCTAGTGGTCCAGTGGCGCGCCGCCCCAGGGGCGATTTCCGATGAGGGTTCAAAACAGTCCACACAACATGACAACCACATCACATCGTTCAAGACACTACAACAATCCCAACACGACCAAATCGAACACAACCGGTCTTGCTGCGTGGTATCATCGAGGTCATGAAGAGGTCCCCGACAACCCCCACGCTTGGCGGTCCGACCAGCCAACGCCCCGGTCACAACGATTCGCGAGGCGCAAGTAGACATAAAATGAAATAAAAGCAATTTCAACGACATTACACACTTGTTGCTATCGTTATAGACTCTCTACGGAGGTTGGGAGACATCAACTTGATCATGATGAAACCCCCAACAAGTACCCTGTGCGCCGATGGTCATCACCGTGACACCTCTCGGCCAAACGGTTTGGTTAGAGGTGATGCATACAAAACGGGGCATATAGGTGATGAAGAGGGCAACCGATCACCACATCGGCTAATCTTTGTGGCGGGGTGCTCGAGTCCGTCGAGGCTCGGTGAGCCACCGGGCGTGACCTCCGATCGATCTCGGTCATCGCCACCCATCACAAAGACACGACCAAAGTGGCGGACGAGGGAGGAAATGAAAAAAAAAAAAAACAAACAGATCGGAGAGAGAGAGAGAGACCGAGGTTTCTCCGATGGGAGTCCAGACCACCTCTCGGGCCGCCGAGGGCCGGTGGTGCTTGCAAGAGGTCGGCGAGAAAAGGGGAGGGGAGGAGCGAATTCGGTGAGGGAGAGAGTGAACAAGCAAGGTGGGTTGTTTATATATATAAATATTAAAGGTCAAATGACCAGTTTGCCCCTCCTTTTAATTCATATCCATTTCATCACAATTTGCCCTTTTGGGTCTTTTCATTTATTTATTTATTTCTATTACACCTTAAAGTAGATGTGTGTTGTCACTTGCATGGCCTTTCATCTCAACACACACGCGAATCTCGAGGTCAATCTCATGGCTCCTCACTATTGGGCTGTGTCATTTTAACAATCCTATCATGTAGTCCGTATGCCGCGTAGTTAGCCAACTCCCACATGAATTTTGCATTTCCTCGGTCAGTATTTCTTCGTAAATGGTCTCGCCGTGCCCATTTTCTCGCCACATCTCAACACTAATTAATTACATTTATTAGATAATTCATTTGTTTGTATGTTTTTACTCCCCCGTTTACATAGGCGTAGCCTCACTCAATTTAAAATCGCCCGAACGGCGCGAGACTCGTAAAATACTAAAATACTAATACATACAATCAAAGAATCATAAAATCACTTCGGTGTCGACTCCCGAAGTTCGAAATACTGTCCAGTATTCACGTAGCCGGGTCACCATCCTGACAAGTGTAATGCAAGTCAGTTAAAAATTTGGGGTTGTTACAGTTAGTAGTTCGGGTGTGGTCTAGGCTTGATGTGCTCAGCCAGGGCATCCGAATCTACAAAGTATGATCTAGTTTGTTAGACTCCGTCACACCTCTATCTAGGTTTAATTGATATCGTGGTTGAACCGAATTTCTTGAAAGATGTTTTTATTTCCACAGTATGTGATCGATAGGGTTGCTGTGAATGTTGTTTACTGCTAGCCTTGGGAATATGATTCCTGTTGTTAGAGTCATATTCACATGTCTCGCAGGTTACTATGATTTTCATGATTATCTTGTAGACTTCTCTTGGGAATTTACTCACTGGGCTTGTTGCCGTATGTGTTGGGCAACTGAGCGCAGATCCTGGTACGAGCAAGAGCAAGGGAAAAGAGGTACTAGGCGAGTATCTCTCAGGCCGTTGCTGCTGACAGCTTGTGTTTGACTATCTAGTATATATATCTTGTAGACTATACCGTATGCAAATCGAACACCCGAATTAAGTTGTCCAACTACTTAATCCCGACATATACCATGAACCGAACAGGCCTTTAAGGTGCACCGCCCGCTTGATGTCTGATTGTCGGTGTCAACAAAATTAACATCTTTCATTGATTAAGTTTGTTTTGGTGTTGCCTCCTATTGAAGAGATCTACAATACCTTAAATTTCACTAGGATAGCTAGATGCTTTATGCATGGTTTATATAATGCTACAAACAATTACAAGTAAAGAGATGCTCAGCTTATTTCAATCAATTTCCTACATCAAAAGTAATATCGATAAGAGTCGACCCAAACCTTAGCCGTTAAAGTCCATCGCACTAGATCTGAGTTGGGGGCCGGCGTTGCCGCGGCTCACCTTTGCCGTCGGCCCCCCACCACCTGCTCTCTCTAATATCCAAGTTCTCCCTTATTCTCCTCTTTCCTCTCCATCATCTTCTATCCTCCTTCTACACCCCCACTCCTAAACCCTATCTTCACCTCCCTCCCTTTGTCCATCATCTCTCCACCCCTCCTTCATCTTTGCTCTATTCCCTCCCCCGTTTTTCTCTTTTTTTCCACCCATCTTCTTTTTCTTCTCTGTTTTTCTTTTTCTGTTTCTTTTCTTTTTTTGTAGTGGCTCCGGCAGCTTATAAATGCCACAGCGTATCGGGTTTCCAACGCTACGGCATTTATGATCCTCCTTTTGGCACCTAGACTCTTGATCGAGTGGAAGAGAGACGGAGAAGCAAATTAAGTGGCACTCTTAAAGTTAATGGCGGCGATCGTTGGTGATCGACCACAAGGTGTGGTGATCGGCGACCGTTACGGCGTCGTCATCGGAAGCTTGAGGTCTAGCTTGTCTATTTAGTTACTTTTTTCTTTGTTAGATATAGGGTTTTTTATTCTCACTTGTGGGATTTTGTCCTCGTATGAGGGGTAGTGTCTCTACTTGTGGGGTGGTTGCGCCCGTTAGAGTTTGTTGCCGCATCACCGTGTGTACGTGCTCACCGTGTGTACGTGCGTGGTGTTGAATTAGTTTCGAGCTTTATTGTAACAAAATATCTATTATTCTCGTTGTAATAAAATTTTGTGTCTATTTAGATTTAAACATCACTACAATGTAACTACTTGACCACAACAACAACAACAACAACAACAACAACAACAACAAAAAAAAAGAAGAAGAAAGATGCACAACTCACCTAGACTGCTCTGTTCTTTTACATTGGGCCTCCATCTTTGACCCCACCCTCTTTACCATAAGTAAGATAAGAACCGCATGTCCCCTGCCTGGCAACCTTATCGATTCATCTTCATTCACTAGAAGATCTTTAATGTCTACAAGATACTATAACTTGGTATCATTTATACTCTAGTTCGGTCCACAATGGGCTTTAGTGCCTTTGTGCATTGTGCTAATATCACCAAAAAAAAAAGTCCGACTAAGTACCCTCATTTAGTGTGACACCTCAAATTTAAATTTTAATTTCTAAGTGCACACCACATTTTTACCAAAAGACCTTTTCATTCGAACTGAAGCATTTAACTCCAAAACCTTGGTCGAGACATCTATTTTAAGTTCGGCGACATGTAGCCGAGACTTATCTATTAGGCTCAGTATTGTCTACCAAACCTCTTTGGTGAGATTTAGTTGACAACAACCAACCTAAAAGTTCAGTGGGTTCTGATCGACTCTTCAATTAAAGGTTTAACAAGCTGTGACCGACTCTTTAACAATAGATTCGGACCTCGAGGTCAATCTTCTTGATGATGCCTACAAATCACAAAGAAGAGAATGTATGAGACGCACTTAAAAATTGTAGTGGAGTGCACTAATTACAGTGAAAGCATAAAAAAAAGAATTGCGCTATAGATAATTTATATGTATTTTGAGATGCCCTCCTAAATAATTGAGGCGTCCATGCCCGTGCTGAAAAAAAAAACTCACCCATTATGTATACAATTTATACTGTTCAAGCATTTGATATTAGACAATTATATTATTTTTTTCTGCCGCTAGTCTGACTTACTCCATGTTTGTATGAAAAATCTTTTGAAGCACGAGGTTAATTAATTGCGGAATTACCATTTGTTATTTTAAAGCCTTTTATTGATTGAGAAAAAGACTTTCAAATAAAAAAGTTTTAATGACGCCGATGTCTAAACTCATGAGTTCAAATGGCATTACTCATCACATTAAATACTATTTTTGAAGCACTTAAAACAAAAGTTCACAACGTTAAATAATTATAATTGATCATACATTAACGCGACCTAAACTATGACTTTTGATACTTCATCTTAGATTCTCAAAAGTACACATGAGTCCTCAAGTAATAAATGAAGCAAACCCATAACACTTTGGGTTTATTTTATTGAAGGTCATTGCACTTAACACTTTGGTCACTAAATCTAACTTTGTAATGAAAAAGGCATCAAACCTTTTAAACAATTTCAAGGAAGTTACTTTGGTCCTTTTTCAGTGTCTCCTCTAGCCAAAAAATTGAAAAGGTAATAGTTTTGCCTTGAGATTTGTGATTATACATCTCAATGTGCATCTAATAGACATATTGTTAAAAGTGTTAAAATCACAGCTCTCCATGCCGGTCTTGGTCCCGACGAAGATTAGTTAGATTACACGATTTATGGTTTTGAGTTCGCCGGCGATGGCGACGACAGGGGAGATGTGGCTCCCATTGCCGGCCGCGGCGACGACAACCCAGAGATTGTTTGGCGCTGCAGCAGGATTTGGAGATGATTTGTTCTGGTCTGTCTTATATAAAGATAGGCAGGAGATCAATTTGTGATTATTCTTAGGAGAAGATGATCAACAACAAACAAAACAACAATAGAGCTGTGACGACCCCAAATTTCACAATCTAAAATTGCCCGACCTAGACTTACGTAGATCCCCGAGCCAGCCTCACAGAGTTGAATCGCAAGCCTAGTCAGCCTTCCTTACCACTTACCATTTATTTAGCAAATTTAAAAATGGAGTTAATCAATTTAGTGAGTTATCAAAGTATAGCGGAAGCAGATTCTACTCCAACTAAACTGAATAACCCTAAGACACTAATCAAGATAACCTAGAATGTGAAAACCTCACATATGTATACATCCAACCAGTATAACAAGTCAAAGGAGAGTTAAATACCGTATACATGTCTCAAAATCTCACATAAACCCATATCCCAATGTATTAAAAACATATAAATGCATAGTACAAAGAACCTACACTGTAGGCAAGAGAAGGTCGTCTACCAGCCCTCAACTTCACTCACCAAATTTTGGTCTTTTTCACTTATCGACCCTGCAGTATGACGTGGCTGCACCCACAGTTATAAAAGGGATGGTGAGTACAGAAGATAACAGTAACAACCAATGAAGTCTCTATATAATGTCAAAATGCAAATAAACGGCTAAGCTAGTATCATGCATAGATATCACAAAGATAATAAAAGCATGCATGATAATGAATCACTGAGAAATCAACGACAAATGAGCGTCCAGGAAGACAAAGAAAAGGCGCAAGTAGTCTCGACCAAAAGTTCGTTGAGTCATGGGAATGTACCTCCAAGACTTGGCGCTTAGGACCTTGTAACGACTCTAAAATCTAACTCGTATCACGTGTCAATTTAGGTCGTACGTAGGCCTATTTGTCGTGATACAGTTGTCCAATTCTCGGTCGTCGACGCCGAGGTATGTTATTTTTGTTCGGTGTTTGTATTATATTTCATTACACGAATGTAAATTCCAATGTCCCAAACGTGGGAGGATGTTGAGTGTGAGCGTTAGTGTTAGAAAACGGGTTCAGCTTGATGGGAATGTGAATAACGGGTTTCGGGCGAACAATTGTCGGGTAATTAGAAGTCCAGAGGATTTAATGAATTAAGAACACTGACTAAATACAAAATAGATAATAATTAAAAGTAATATTGCGTTCGATACATTGATACGTCTAGGATTACGCGACGAGCGAGTTGTGGTACGGAACGGGTCCGAGAACGCGAGTATTGTGTGAGAAATGGCTAAGTTATAAGCCGAAGTCACTTATTGAAGTCACAATTGTTGTGTCAAGGTGGTTGGATGGAGTGGAAGGGAACCAAAGGATAAGCCTCGAGATTCGTGTGTGTGAAGATGAAAGGGGTGGTATATAAACCACAATCACCAACTTTTCTTTCTCATCTCTTATGTTTCAATCTCATATCAACGAAGGAACGTGAAAACATAGTGGGTTACTGGATTTTTTGACGTCGTTTGACGCCAATAGATCGTCCAATCTCGAATTCTAAGGTGAGATTTCGGTTCTCCACGTGTATATGTACGTTTTGGTAGTAATTTTGTAAGTTTTCGTCACGAAAATTTTGAACGAATTTTTCAGAAAATGTTGGAAACAAATTTATATGATGGGTTATTGATCAAATGGAACTTTTGTTGATGATTTGTGAATTAAGTTGTTGATTTGAGAAGTGGTGGAATTTTTGGAAATTTTTGTATGATTTTTCGAAATCGATGGTTTGTTGAGGTTTTGACACGAACCGAAGATGGTTTGGGATAGTCACGGACGTCCCTAAGAGTTTGGAATAGGCTCGAAGGGCGGCGACGCCAGCTGAGGTTTCAGAAAACCCTGGAAAGGGCGTGCAGGGCCCACGCCATGAGGGACGCCGTGGGCAGTTATTGCCCACGGTGCCATCCACGACGGATGGGGCAGTGAGCCCCGATTCCATGCTGTGGGGACATCACACTGAGTTGAACTACATGGCGCCTCGGCGGCGTGATAATGTTCACAAGGATATTTTTACGAAAATTTCAAAAAACTTTAGGGATCTTTCGGGAACTTAAATGGGTTCGAATATAATCCAATACCCTGAAAATCAACCCAATAATACTAATAAAATAATTATGAAAAATTGGGTAAATTAGAAAGTATTTAATAGAATTTGTCATTTAATTGAATTATCAGGGGTTTAGTTGTTGGCGGGTCACACGGGATTTGTAAGAGGCGAGTCGAAGGTCGTGTGAATAGTGGGATTACAGGTAAGTAAACCGGTGAAGAATTTTACAGTTATTGTTTAAGCCTTAAATTATTATTGTTGTTGCTCTATTCCGTTTTGGTAATTCCATTCCTTTAAGTAGCCCAAGAGCAAGTGAGACAACGTAATCCTTGCAAGATTTTTGGGCTTCTGAGGTAACATGCCAAAGGTTAACGGGTGAGGACGCACGATACTGGTTTTAGTTCTATACGGGATGAGTGTTCTTACCTGGACTACCAGAGAATCTCATCAACGCGTAACGAGTTGGTATATATATCCTATTTTTGTATTTATTTACATTATTATAATGCATCAAAGTCTCCAAATATAACTAATAAATGTTTATTTTTATTAATTGTAAGTTTCCTTTAGTGTTTGCTTTACAGAAATAAAAAAGGGGGTTCTTTTGGTAAATTTTTGGTTTTCACTTCGTTTGGCTCGCATCACGGATTAGATGAAGCAATTAAGCAAGGCCAGGGCCCATATGGTTTCTCCCTCATCACCGCACACATACCTGTGCATTAAATGTGACCGTTTCACATGCAATTAGGGATATTAACCAACAGTTGACTAAGCTTCACCAATCCTTGAATGTCACTCCAGCGTCCACTGTAACGACCCAAAAATTATGGTTATTTTTGTGTGATGGCGTGTATTATCAATGAGCACTCGTGTCTGTGTGACAGGACGGTGACGTCAAGTTGCGAGGGAAGTTTACCTCGAAAGACGTGAAATAAAGTGGTTTCGGGCGAACCCTGGTCGGGTAATTAGTAGTTCGGGGGACTTAAATGAATTAAAACACTAACAAAATACAAAATAAATAATAATTAAAAGAGTAAAGCACGTTTGATACGTTGGTACGTCCGGGGCGACGCGACGAACAAGTTTGGTGTTCGGAAAGGGACTGGAAACGCGAGCATTGTGCGAAAAAAGGCTTGAACAAGGAATAGTGTCACGTATTTGAGTCAACTATGTGTCATAGTTGTTGGCTAGAATGAATAGAGGCTAATGGATGATCTTCGGGATTCGTGCGCGTGAGGAGATGAGGGGAGGTGTATATATCCCAACCACTACCTTTTCTCTCTCTCTCTCATCTCTCATTTCTGTCTCTCTTCAATCGATCAACGAAAGAACGATGGGTTGGAAAGGATTTTCGTTGCGATTTCACGCAATAGGAGCAAGCAAACGCGAGTTCTAAGGTGAGATTTTGATTCCCTACATCGGTATCTACGTTTTAATAGTATTTTTGTGGGTTTTCGTCACGATAATTTTGGACGATGAATTTGGAAAATCAGTTTTTATGATTTACTTTTATTGATTGGGAGTCAATGGGAAGATCAAAATATGATTTGTGAAGTGGTTTTGATGTTTGAGAATTTTTCTGAATTTTGGAGATTTTTGGGAAATTTTGAATGATTTCGGCAAATCAATTTTTTGGTCGGGTTTTGAAGCAAGCCGATGCTGGTTTGGTGTGTATTTAGATGTGTAGTCGTAGTTGGGATAGGATCGAAGCACGGGGATGCGAGCCGGGGTGTTGAAAACCCCAGTTCAGAAGCGTTCTGCAAAAGACGTCGTGGTGAAACCATGAGTGTTCCAACTCACGGCGTCACCCACGTACGTTTTTGGCAGGAACACTAGGGAAGACGTCGTGAGGACGCCGTCACGACCAATGAGGTCACGACGTCACTCACGTACGAGTTGGGCAAACAATTTAAACTCCACGCCGTGAAGACGTCGTCCAAGTCATTGGACCTCGCAACGTCTCGGCGGCGTGTTACTTTTCACATGGGTGAATTTTTATAAAATTTTCAAAAACTTTCGAGGATCTCTCGGGTATCTCGAATACGACTTAATACCCGGGTAATCGACCCAAATGGGTGAATGAGTAAAATTATAGAAAATTAGGTAAAATAGTGAAATTAATAGAGAATTGAAAATAAAGGGAAATAAAACTCTAACACAACCAAATTGGACCAATAATAATCACCAGGCGCTTAGTGAGCGGGTGACGAGCGTGCGGGGTCATTTTAGTGGCGTGTGAAAGTCGCGAGCGCGGAGTATTGTGTAGAGGTGGCGTTGTACTGTAAGTAAAACCAGTGAGAGTATTTATATTATTTCATTTGTGCATTTAAATTGGGTTGTTATATTTGTTGGTGAAATATGTTTCCTTGAATTCCGTGGTGAATTATTGGTATTGTGTTTCATGGATTTTCAAGTGAGTGGTCCAAAAGCAAGTGAGTCATGGTTACTATTTATCTATGATATGAGCTCTTATCTGGACGTTGTTGATATCTCCCGATAGGGTGTACGCCGGGGGCTCTTATCCGGGTCTGTGGATATCTCATAGTCGCAAGAGTTAGGGCTGGTAGATCGTGTTCTCGTCCTGAACCCGAGCCTGTTGGGCTTTTACTGCGACTCAATGACCTTTTGGTCGAGACTACTTGTGTTTTCTGTAGTTTTCTTAGACACTCAATTATCGTGGATTTTTCAGTGATTTATTATCATGCGGATTGTACTATCTTCCTAATATTCCTACGTGATAGTAGTATAACCGTTTATTTGACATTTGAAATTGTATTTAAACTCCACTTGGTTGTTACTGTTATTTTTTGTACTCGTCGTCCTTTTTATAACGGTGGGTACAGCCCCGTCATACTGCAGGGATGATAGGAAAAGGACTGGAACTAGGTAATGGAAGTTGAGAGTTGCTAGGCGATCTCCTCTTGCCAACAGTGTAAGTTTTCTTGTACTATTATATATTTGTTTTTGATACATTTGGGATATTGATTTTGTGAGTGCTTTTGGGATGTGTATACCGTAATTGATTCTCCTTTGATTGAGTATACTTATGGAAGTGTACATATGCGAGGTTTCCACACTCTAGGTTGTCCTGACTAGTGTCTTAGGGTTATTCAGTTTAATTGGAATAGAATTTGTTTCCGCTGTACTTTGATAACTCACTAAACTGGAATAACACACTTAATTACATTTAAAATGGTTTAATTAATGGTAAAAGTTAAGGAATGCTGATTAGGCTTGCGTGGCTCAGCCAGACTGGCTCCGAGGTTTGCGCAGTCCTAGGCTGGGCGGCACCCAATTCTAGAGTTGTGGAATATGGGGCCGTTACATCTATCAGCACGCAATCTGCTCCTTTGACCAAAAAGTAAACATAGGGCATTAATGGGCATTAATTAGGCCATTAACAACACTTTGACCAATCCAACCATCTCACCTCCTATATATATTTCAATTGCCTCAACCAAGGGATGATCTATTCTCTCCTCTATCTCTGATTATTTTATTTTGTTCTTAACATGTTTTATTTTGTATTTAAATCATTCATGGGGTAATCCCCTTTGTTGGCCTATGGACCCTACGTTGGATTCTTTTTTATTTCAATGTGAATATATTGTTTATTTCATTTCAATGTGTTGATTTGTGTATTCTTGCGTGCTATGCTATGCTTACCTTGATCACGTAGGTGTAGAACATAGGGTTAGGAAGTCACTATGACCATTGGGGCTTTAGGACCTAGATTTGAGGAAACACAACCTTAGAACATGTGGTACGTCGACTGAGATTTTGGAATTTGGGGCCGTCACAGGTTAATAGACCTGCATAGCAGCAGAGGCAGTATTTTGATAGTAGAGATACTAGTAGATGAGGTGGACAGACGTAGAGATCTGGATAAACGCAGACTCAGAGGTCTATTTAGACTCAGAGACCTCTACAGGGATGTGGGCAGGATCAAACACAGGGGTAGGTTTCATCTGGATCATGGGAGACAAGTACTTGCTACAAGTGCGATTAGATCGGACATCTACAGCTTCAGTGTTCGTTGTTGACAAGAGTTCAACCACAACATCATCAGCAACAGCGGGAGAGAGTCTAGGTTGTTGTTCCTAAAGTCTAAGGCCAAACTAACAGGGAAAGCTCAAAGTGTATTCCTAGAGCCAAACTAGCACCATAATTCGGATTCTTCCACCGAATACTATCGGTGAGTCTGATTCAACATGGGCCAGTATTTGGATCCGCTCGGTGGTCGACGTTACACCAACGACGCACCGACACTGCCACGACGTGATACTCAGGTCGAGCTATTCACCGAGACCGATCTGGTAGCACGTGTTATGATTTAGTGGGTATACACACTGGAATGGCACGGAGGGAACCCAGCTCAACGTCTGTTCATTAAACACAATCAGGAGTAGAATTTTGAAATAATAGAAATTGAATTCAAATGTCAAAAGAAGTAAATACTCAAGTAATTTCAGTTGGGATACTACACACGTCAAATCGCACTCCAACTATCGTCACTAATCCAATTTCACACATCAACCACATGTCCACTACCCGCAATTCCACCTAAAACCATTAATTCTCGATAAATTGAATAATTTCCAAACCTTGGAACCTCGATTCAATACCCAAATCATCGATAAAATCATCATTCAAACACCTCAAATAGACTATACAAGTCGCTAGGCAAATCCCAAATTGGTAATTTTATTTAAAATATTTTGTTTCAAAACTGTCCCAAAAGCCGCCAATGACGTCCCCTAGTTCAGTTCTCCACGGCGTCCTGGACGTCGTGACAGCATCGTCACGTTCGTTCCCTCCACGGCGCCCCCAAAGTGTGGATAATTGGGTCACTGACTGAGACGTCATGGGTGGCATCGTGAGCGTTAACCCACCACAGCGCCCCCAGCAGCGTCTATGCCAATGGGTTTTTTTTGGGTTTTCGAACCCCCTCAGTTCGTCGTCGGGGTGCTCGTTCAAACATCGCATATAGAGAAGGAGATGGGGATCGAAGATCTAACCTTGATTTTTGATTCCCTTGAGTTCTTGCGCTCCAAATGATCACTCAAACTTCATCAAACCCTCAAAGTGCTTCCAAATTTTCGTCCAAGTGTGTGATAGGAAAAAGAAAAGGTGGTAGGTGATGATAAACCCGCCTATTTATACAAAAATTTCATTACTTGTGTGTACACATCCCAAAGCCTCTAATGGCTCCAAATTGGTCAAATGGTCCAGCTAAACATGACTTGGATGGCTAACACTCTCCCTTGACTTGTCTTGGCTCAACCTAAACACTAAACCTTCAGGCGTTTCGATACCTTAGTCCCGCACGTAACCTCGCATTCCTCGCATACTCTCGCACCACGAACGCATATACGACGTTATTTAATTAATTATTTAATGAATTTTACTATTTATTGTGTGTATTTAGTTCCCCAACCTAGTGCACTATCATTTGCTACTCGTTTCCCGCGTTTACACGTTGGAGTGAATGTCTGTCACACTATCTAACACGTCAATAATACAATAAATAACACACATTGCAAATTATAGCACACCATCACAAAAATTACTATTTACCTAGATTCAAACGCACCCTGACCTATATGCGGGTCCCACGAGCATCTGAGCTGTCCGCCACGTCTACAAATACGTCATTAATAACATCGAATTAACTTCGGGTCGTTACAGTTATTGTTTGGGCTTAGGCTTATTTAGCTGATTTGCATTGAATCATGTCATTCATATTATATTTGTGTTTATATTTTGAGTTCGTAAGTATGCCATTCATTAGGAGTCTAGTTGCATTAGTTAGAGTCTTGTTGAATAACATTTGCTCGGGACGAGCAAACCAATAAGTTTGGGGGTATTTGATGAGTTGGTATATATACCCTACTTTTGTATTTATTTACATTATTATAATGCATCAAAGTCTCCAAATATAACTAATAAATGTTTATTTTTATTAATTGTAGGTTTCCTTTAGTGTTTTCTTTAAAGGAATAAAAAAGGTGGTTCTTTTGATATATTTTTGGTTTTCACTCCGTTTGGCACGCATCACAGATTAGATGAAGCAATTAAGCAAGGCCAAGGCCCACACGGTTTCTCCCTAATCACCACACACATACCCGTGCATTCAGTGTGACCGTTTCATATGCAATTAGGGATATTAACCAACAGTTGACTAAGCTTCACTAATCCTTAAATGCCACGTCAGCGTCCATCAGCACGCAATCTGCTCCTTTGACCAAAAAGTAAACATAGGGCATTAAAGAGCATTAATTAGGTCATTAACCACACTTTGACCAATCCAACCATCTCACCTCCTAAATATATTTCGATTGCCTCAACCAGGGGATGATCTATTCTCTCCTCTATTTATGATTATTTTATTTTGTTCTTAACATGTTTTATTTTGTATTTAAATCATTCATGGGGTAATTCCTTTTTTTATGTCCTTTTGATTTCAATGTGAATATTTTTTTATTTCATTTCAATGTGTTGATTTGTGTATTCTTGCGTGCTATGTTATGCTTACCTTGATCATATAGGTGTAGAACATAAGGTTAGGAAGTCACCACGACCATTGGGGTTTTAGGACTCGGATTTGAGGAAACACAACCTTAGAACATGTGGTACGTTGACCGACGACTATTGACTAGGGAGGCTTAAGAATTTGACGTTTATTCTAGTGTTCTCACTTATGCTACTCACGTCGATCAGCGAAGTCCGAGTGAGCCACTAGAATCTCCATCACCAAGACCTCGGGATGGAGTGAATTTTTAGGAAATTCTTTTATCAACACATGAATCGAGGAGTTTTCAAATTACATTGGAAGAAAAGGATACAATTTAGGTTAAATAGATTCACTAGAACTATTTTTCCATCAATTTAGGTTAAATAGATTAATTTTATTAGTGTTTAGCTTAAATTAGTTAATTAGTTAGTTTAATTTTCATTTCAAATACCCAAATTAAAGTTTCCTAACTTTATGTCTTGATTGAGCAATATATTAGGTTTTAACCGTCCCTTGGGTTCGATATCCGCGACTTGAACACCAGTTTGAGTAGCTATTACTACCGCGAAGCCCTACACTTGGGGCTCGCCATCAGCGTGGATGTTAGGACGACGTGAGTGTACCGCGTCCTAAACGTCGAGTCTTGTAGGTGTATACCTCGACTCAACGACCGTTTGGTCGAGACTACTTGCACCTCTTTATTGTTTTCGGGACACTCATCTTCGATTGCTCAGTTGATTTATTTAGAGTCTTATTTATTCATGCATTCCCTGTCCTTTCTGTCTATTGGCATGAATATGGACTGGTTGTTTATTTATTTCGAAATGTTGTATTTAAGTCATGTTTACCGTTACTTACTTGGGCTCGTCATTCTTGTGTTTGACTGAGTGTAGATCCACAATCCAGCAAGGGAAAGGCTCCACAGCTTGGAGGTTTGATTTGAGAATATCGGAACAGGTCTCTTTCCACTAGTCTGTTTAGGTGACGTTTCTTGTATCTATATTGTGACGGCCCCGCTCCTAATCTAGCGCACGGCCCGACCTAATCACGTAATTAAGCCCTAATCACGGCACGTATGACCCAATTACGTATTAGTCTGCCTTTACTACCTATGTTCTCTGTGTTAAACAATTGATTTAGTTAGTGAAAGTCTTTACAATTTATAGCGGAAGTCTTAAATATTTTAGCGGAAGCAAACTTTATAGTCCTAAGTGTGGAAACCAGGAAATAACAATCACCATATATATGCAAATAAACAGCGAACATATATGTAACAAAGTAAAAGCCAAAAGTCGAGTAGTCTAACACTCATCTCAATAACATCCTAAAAAGATAAAGACGTAAGTAAATATCATACAAAAAATACCCTACAAGTACGGGCAGCTACGCGCTCGGATCTCAGATGTAGTCGTCGATCTTCTCCTTGCCCTGCCTGGTGCTGCTCGACGAACCTACACCCACCGTCATAAACTAGATGGTGAGTATAGTGATATTTAAATGATAACTGGAGAAATCTAATACTATATTTCCAATTTATCAAAAGGTATTTAAAAGCATATGTAGCTGAAGAAATGCTGAATAAATAATGCAAGGAAATACCAACGTTAACAAATACACAGAGACTGACACAAGCTAAGTCGAGATGATCTACGTCCAGTCGGCGGTGAGAACTATCACCTAGTGTGATGGCCCCAAATTCCTAATGCATTTGGGTACGCCCGGCCTAGATCCATGCAGGCCCCGAGTCGGTGCTCAGCGAGCCTGACGAGCCTAGTCAGCCTCAAATCATCAAATTTCAAGTTTTATGAAAGAGTTATTGCAAGTATAACACAGCGGAAGAAAATTTAATACAAATCAATTATTCGGAAATAATTCAATCAAACAGAAGTCAGGAATCTATATAAATGTGGATAACCTCGATAGGTTCACGTCCAAGTAAACTTAACGAATTCATGGCATCCACCTCAAAATCTATCCCTAGTTCCAAACTAAAAATCATATATATAAAACGTCATACAAAAAGAAATAAACATGAGCCTATATTTTGATACCTCAAGTCCAGCTACTCACAAAAAGTCTCCTAGGCAAGGTTCTTTGCCCTTACCGCACTCCGCTCTATCTGCACCCACCGTCACAAACTAGACGGTGAGTAACTGAGAAAAGTCAAAAGTAAAGCCAGAAGAATATAACAGTAATTCATGAACATAGCAGTCTAAATATCATGCAGGAATTGAAAGACAGGAATTTAAATAGACAAGACGCATAATAGACAGTCTGGAAATAATAGCAATCGAAACATACGTGTTCTACGAGTCAAGAGAGGCCATAAGTGGTCTAAAATTCACAACAAGTCCACAACAGCGATGTCGTAACATTAAAATCCATAACAATATCCACAACAATCCAGTACATGGTATCACACAATCACTAGGGGTGGTCAAACACTCATGCGCACGAGTGCCCGCGTTTTATCCCTTCTAGTGCAGGCTACATGTACCTTCGAGATACACACTTATACCAAGAACACACATACAAGGGATATGGAATGGAATGCCAACAAGTAGATAATAGCAAACACAACGGAATGAAAATGAATTACATGGTATTTTCTTAACTGGCCTACTAACGTACACAAGCTTTAAACAAGTGTACTTACCTGAACTATCGCAAATCGTATCCACTCTCATGAATCCTAATGCGTATCCTCCAGTTTTTCGCTACTTGAAATGGTTGGAAACCCGTGTTATCAAGTCGATTCGTTAACTAAACTTAGGTTTAAACCTTAATATTTTCTCAGTATTTTGATGACTCGACGACTCGATAAATCAATCGGTAAGACGATCACAAAACTAAATGAAAACACAACTTTTCTCTTGGGTTTTGAAATCACAAAACGTACATATAAACCTATTCACAATCCATAGGACTGGCGGTGCGACGACGACATCATTACAAATTCCCGACCTTCAGACGCAAATCCGTAAAAACAACACGACTCAAAATGACTATGCACCAACGAATTTAGGGACCTCGCGGGTGTGGTATAATGTCCGTAGAGTGCCAACACGACATAGAGAGGTCATATGCACACCCAACGTCACGTCAATGGCTACTCGTCGTGATAAAAAAAAATAAAAAATAAAAAATAAAAAATCTCACACATACATAATGCACCTCACACCCCAGCCATGGGGTGCACAACACAATTACGCACCCCAACCGTGGGTGCATACACCCTGTCACACACCCCAACCGTGGGGTGCACACACCATCACGATCCACAATACACTACGGTTTCGCACTGTTGCACATGGAGGGAGCCACCTCCGGCCAACGGTGTCGATGGGGTGTCGCCTCCGATCAGCCATAACCGGGGACGGTCCCACCAGCCACGACGACCCCAAAACAGTGAGCAAACAGAGAGCACAGGCCGAGAGAGAGAGAGAGAGAGAGAGATCGTGAGGTGAGTGAGTGTAAGACCGAGAGAGAGAGAGAGAAAGTGAGCTACTTTCAGCGTGTTCAGCTTCCCGGGGACCGAGCAGCTCGTCGACAGCGAGAGGAAGAGGAGGATAACGGTGACAGTGAACGAGGAGGGTGAGGCCGTGAGTGAGAGGGAGAGAGGAGGAACCGTGAGTGAAGAGATGGAGAGGGAGTGACGTGAGTAGAAAGGAGGTCGTGAGGGTGAAGATGGAGGAGAGACCGAGAGGGAGAGAGAAACGTACCTCCGGTGAGTGAACTCCGGCGAGCTCGTGGCGCAGTCGTGGAAGAGGGTGGAGCGGGAGACCAACGAGAGAGATGAAGTGGGAGAGGAGAGAGGGCGGCGGGAGTACGGTATGTGCGTAGTATTATTTTTTCTTATAAATATATATATACATCTATTTATCCCAAATGACATTTGTACCCCTTGATCTTGTTATATTTCATTTCAAAACACACACACATCTCGGGGCCAATCTCATGGTTCCTCAATTTAGAGTTGTGCCACTTTAACAATCTTTTATGTGTGCTCCAACAATTGACTCGTAAGTCACTTAGTTAACCAACTCCTGCGTAAATTTTGTACTCCTCGATTTATATTTCTCCGTTGTGCGCGTAGTCTTGACTCATCTCGCCAAATAATTATTTAAATTATACAAAAATTCTTTTAATTGTATTTTTACCGTGTTTTAAGTCCCCCGTGTACTTATATCCCAACTGTCGATCCCCGCTCGTCCAATTTCTCTACTCGTTCACCGACTTCATTGTCCGGTCACTCAAATACGAGATTAAATATGTAATACACTTCATCATTCAAAAATAACCAAATTTTCGGGTCGTTAGACCTAGCCTTTTCCACTACTGTATGGAGTTGAGCTCAACATATAATAATAATTTTTTTTCTGTATTCTAATAACCTCAAATGGCGGAGCTGTGCTCTATGCGTATAAATCATTTATACTTGCCGACAACCCCGTGGCCCATACCATGTGTGCCGCCCAAGTGTAGTGGCGAGTGCCGGAGACCCTGAAAGACTAAAATCCTCGTGAATCCACGCATCTCGTGTGCAATGGACACTAGATAATCCCTACTTTAGATTTCAAGAATTAATATCCTACAATGCTATGATTTCAAGACAAACATTGAACACAAGTCTAACATAACAGATAACCCTACAATGCTATGATTTCAAGAATTAATATCCTACAAGCCCTAAAGGAATAGAACACAAGTCCAACATAACAGATAACCCTATAACATGCCTCTTCTAAATATCCATTAGCCATATTTCAAGACAAACATTGAGTATATAAGGAAGCATGGAGTCAATGATATATCAAACAAGGCATCATGCTATATCAATATTCATAATGAATAGAAACAAGGAAAGCATGATGTGGGAAATAAATCAGCTAGTCTACAAGTCAATGCAGTAGTCCTAGCTATCCGCCCTCCTGACACCCAAACACTCGCACCCGGATTCAAAAATATCTCCCCAAGTTTTCTGGTATCAATCTAGGTTATATTAGATGTATTTAGTCTTTAAATTAAGAGTTAAGACTATTCGACACCTAAACGACTCAATACAACTATACAAATGGCCATTGTATAAACAAATCTTTTCTTTTGAACCATTTTTGAAAAATCATGTCTTAATTTTGAAAAATTAATGGTTCTAGGTTGTTCCCCTATGTCTTAGCTTTCTAACGGTATATGGAGCGTCAAAATCCGAGTTAAAATAAGAATATTATTGTCGTTTTACAAAGAGATGTAATATTATCCCGTATGCAGGAAATCTAGCGCTCTAATTCAAAATCTAGCACGCTAATTGTTCTTGAGTGAACAGTGTCTCCTTCCCAGGAACATCTAGCGTGCTAGGTGGTGTACCTAGCGCGCTAACTGTGCGAAAACCAGAATTTTCAGAGAAAATTTTGGCATTTCGAACACTTGAAACACTACCAAAACACCACCGATCCATACATGACTCATTTTGACATAGATTAACATCGAAAACAACCGAAAACATCAAAATTCCCAAAATTTCAGAATCAAAGTCATGCATGTCATTTTTCAAAATTTTCACCAAAAACCTCAAATTCCCAAAAATTTTCAATTTAAACCTCAAACAACACTTAGATCAACCATTTACAACATAAAGACACTCCCAAACCAGAAATCTCGGTTCAAATCCGTTTTCAACAAAAAAAAACCCAAACTTAAACTCATTTTAATAGAGAATGGGGCAAGAAGTGTGATTACCTTAGTTAGATCTAATGGATCTTTACTCCTAACTCGAAAATCCTCTCTCAAATTCCTCTAGAATCCTCTCCTCTTTTTAGTTCGGATTTATTTTGCATGGGAATAGTGTAAATCATCTCATCAAGTTGTATATATAGGTGTTGTTGGGATCTAGTGTGTATTGTGTATCTCAAGGTAAATCCAGTGGTCACTAACTAGGCAGTCCAGCTTCTCATGTGACACAACTTGAGTGACTCTCATCATGGGAGTGTATGGCAGCACAAATCTCGAGGTATGTCCTAAGGTTAGTTTAATTCACAACAGACTATAGGATATTAAAATGTGATTTCTTAAATAAATAAACTATAGACCAACTCAATTAATATACAATATTCCGATATGGACCATAATTAATTGGTCACACAAATTTATAAAATTTATCTAAGTGGTCTCACCGACTCTCAACTACTCGGCACTCGGTGTCCCGACTCGCACGCAACTCGAGGCACTTTCCCTGTGCGTCGAACGTTGTATTTTCCAACTTAATTATATAATTTAATTTATGCTAAGGTACATTTGAAATTAATTACTATTTCCTAGCCTAGTCTCGCTACCCCGGGTAATTCCACTAGGTACCCGTACTTGCACGCACTCCAAGGCGTGTCCCCGCTCGCATCAACTCGACGTCTATGGTTTGCAAAAATTGACTTAATTAGTCTACACACATACACAACACTAGGCATACACCAGTACAAATATAACATTTACCTCGGTCATGTGCCTCGGTCAGTGTGCGCATCTCATGTGGGCCCCATGTCACGGGTCAGTGATCCAGATTAAGCAAATAAATCAAGATTAGGAAATAGGCCATGACATATATGTTATTCTCCTCTGACTGATCATTGATGATGATATACATATGCGAGGTTCCCACACTCTAGGATGTCTGATTTTGAATGGTTGTGATTTTTTTTATTAGTTTGAGGATTGATTGCTTCCGCTATATTAATGATAACTCACTTGTCAATATGCTCAATGTGTAATTGTTTAAGAATGGTAAATAGTAAAGAAATGTTGACTAGGCTTATGTGACTCAGCGAGACTAGCTCAGGGGTTCATGTAAGTTTAGGCCGGGCGGGACCCAGTTTAGAATTATGAAACTGGGGTCGTCACAGATGTGTTACACTCACACCATTGTAAATCCCACGCGGATGGGACATTCTCCAACAATCTGGTATAGAACCAAATCAAAATCGTGCATCCCGAGTTCGTGGCTCTGGCATATTACCTCAGATAACTCGTCCTACCAAAGGATTACGTTAACTCACTTGCCCTTGAACCACTCAATCAAAATAGAATTACAAACTAGGATACAACAATAACAATAACGATAACAAATTCAAGCTCAACAAGGATGATAGCCTAGTAAATGCACAAGGGAAATTATATAGATGCTCCAATTGACTTTTACACGCCACCAAAACGACCCCGCACGCTCGTCATTAGCCCACTAAGCACATGGTGATCATTGTCCTAATTTGGTCATGTTAGAGTTTTACTTCTCTTTAATTGTAATTTCCCATTAATTTTTCCATTTTACCCAATTTTTCATAATTGTACTCGTTTATGTATTCGGGGTCGATTTCTCAGGTATTGGATCCTATTTGAACCCATTTGGATACCCAAAAGGTCCCCAAAATTATTTAAAATTTTTCAAAAAAAAACCCCCTATGAACAGTGTCACGCTATGAGTGGCATCGTGGGGGTCCAACCTTGGCGGCGCTCCCTCACGGCGTGGGTGGCATCGTAGGGCCTAAGGCCCCACGTCGTCCCTCACGACATCGCACCCATAATGCAACAGTCAGGGGTTTTCGAACCCCCGGCTCACGTCGCCGTGTTTCGAGCCTATCTCAACCTCATCGGGACCTCAATACCCATCTAAAACTACCACCGAACCATCCCAAAACGTCCGGAAATGCCCCGTTTCTCAAATCAAAATCTAAAATCCCAAAAATAACCAAAAATCCTCAAAAATTATGACACTTCCAAATCGTCGTCTCCACGTCGTAAAAATCTTTCTCGGCTATCGCAAGCCCGACAAAATCACGTCGAAAACTCGATAAAAACTGAAATTCCAACTTGGTGTGCGAAAACATTGCGACGAAAACCCACGAAATAAGTGTCAAAACATAGAGTAACGCCTAGGGAGTCGGAATCTCACCTTAAATCGCGTAGTTGGTCGATCCCCGTCGTCGATCTGGGCTTAGAACCGCCGAAACCCACTCCACCAGTCTGTGTCCTCACATAGAGAGAGAGAGAGAATAGAGAGAAAATGAGAGAAATGAGAGGAAAGAAAGGGTTGACTCACCTATTTATAGGTGAGTCCCCATCTTGACCCACTTCCGCATCTCGAGGCACATCCTAAGGTCCACATTCACACTAGCCTCAACCACTATGGAACACACTTGTGTGACTCCCTCTTTGTCCCTATACAATTTGACTAAAAGTTGAACATTCCGAAGGCGTTTTTGTGCCCAGCATGTACCACAACTTGTACTGTCGCGTGCGAATAGAATTTCTAACAACTCAAACATATTTCCAAATTAATTTATTAATATATTTTATTTTTCGGTCTTCCACGAAAATAGTTTCCCGACACATGTACTCGTAATTCTTGCATTAATGCTTGTTCGTCACGTTCTTCAAGGCGAACTCCCCTCGCTACTCAACGCCACCGTCTTGTCACACAGACACGAGTATACATCGATAGTACATGTCATCACAAAGAAATAATATAATTTTTTGGGTCGTTACAGGAGCACCTGCAGCGAAGACAATCCAGAGATTCTTCGGCACTACGACAGGATTTGGGGATGATTTGTTCTGGTTCGTATGATCTAGAGATAAGCAGGAGATCAATTTGCAATTATTCTTAAGAGAAGATGATCAACAACAAACAAAACAACAATGGAGAGATTAAATACAGAGAGAGAGAGAGAGGAGAGTGAGAGACGACGCCATTGGAATTGAAGGAGCTCTATTAGATGCACATTGAAATGTGTAATCATGGATCTCGAGGCAAAACTATTAACAATTCAATTTTTTTGGCCAGAGAAGACACCGGAAACGGACTAAAGTGACTTCCTTAAAATTATTTATATAGTTTAATGACTTTTTCGTTACAAAGTTAAATTTAATAACCATAGTGTTACTAAGTGTTAAGTCCAGTGACCATTCATAAAATTAACCCGTAATTCTTTTGAAGAAATAGCATTTTAAAGTATTTAAAATACTGTACTAGCGTAGTCGACATATGATGTAGTGAGTGACCCACTTGTTGTCAAAGTATTTAAACCAGCACCGCAATTAAAATAGTGTACTAGCGTTCAATATGCATATGGGGCTAACTAGGAAAGCGATGGATAACAAGGATAAGAACTTTAAATACCGGAAACAGTGCTTCTGGTTGTGCGTTAGATCAGTAGGCCCCAATCCGATCAACGACTCTCATTGAAAGTGATGTCCATGCCCACCGTTCACCGTCACACGCACCCCATCCCACGCGCACTGTACGCTAAGCCTTGCATGCGTGGAACCAAGTACGGTCGCTGCGTCATCCTAAACACACTAAACATCCAATCGGATAAGCACGTAACTAGTGAGTCAGTGACCACTGTTAAACCACACCTCGGTTTTGAGTTTTAACCACGGTTAACTTTTTAACCAGTCTATATATAGACACCAACACAATCTTGATGTCCCACTCCTCCAGCTTTCGCTGACGATGGTTTCAGTGCTCCCCTTCACAAACCCCTCTAGCTCTCCTTCCAAACCAAGTTCCAAACTTGCCGTCCACGGACCTCCGACGATCGCCGCTCACATCAGATTCCGATCAGTTAGGGTTTCGGCCAGAGGAGATTCGAATTACTCGATCTGCTGTTCGAGAATGAGCTCCGCCTACGACGTTCTCGGGATTCCAATCGGCGCTTCGCTCGATGAGATCAAGATTGCGTACCGAAGACTGGCTCGAGTTTGTCATCCAGACGTGGTTTCGATGAGTCTCAAGGACAGATCGGCCGACGAGTTTATCAAGATCCACGCGGCGTACTCCACGCTTTCCGATCCGGAGAAACGCGCGGACTACGATCGGAAGCTGTTCGTGAGTCGTCAATCTTCCAATTCTTCGTTTTCGAGTTTTGCGAGTTGGTCAACCGCTAGTGCGGTGGCTGGGGTCTCGAGATACGGGAGGCGGACTTGGGAGACGGATCAGTGCTGGTAGGGAAACTGATGATTCTCGAGATTGGTGATTTACATTGCCCGTGCTTTGAATGATGAATCGTGATCATTGGATGAAGCGGATGTAAGATGTGCAGAACACCGTTGATTGAGTTATTCGGATGAAATCGTGACCATTAATCAGCGATCAGATCTGAGACGCTAAGACGACGCACCTCTTCTGTTAATTTGGTCAACAGTAGAATCAGTTATTGACCATATTATTCGACTGTATCTTGCCACGTGGGAAGTTTTGATTGGGCTGATTGAGGGATCAGCTGTGTATATTTGTACATTATACTCTCACTAGTCAAAAAAAATAATATATATACGACGTATTGCAAAATCTACATGTTCAAAAATATAAAATATAAGACGTTCACTCAAGACAAGTTTTGCCTATTTCACCCTTTTGTTTTTTCAGCATTTAATTTCAACTAAATTTCTACTCCACTGACAATATTAATAAAGAGTTTGTGTTTGTTTTACATAGAGGGATGTGTATTATGTGTATTGAAGATGTAGATGTGTATATGAGGAAAAGAACAAAACTTAATAGCTTAATTAAAGCAATTGGTTTTGTGTCTAAGGTAGTAAAGTAAATTTATACTGTATTTAAAGCTTATCTTAATTTAAGTGTTTTCTTCCAAACATCTTATATAAATGACTGGAGAGAGTACTTTGTAGAAAACTTTTTACTATAATTTTACTTTAACTATCTCATTTGAGCCCCCTATCTTCACTTCAATTCACTTCTAATTTTTGCAAGCACATGCTCCTTAGAGTTCCAAAAAAGAAAATGATAATTTAAGACAGTTTGAGTACATATTTGGGGTGCACATTTTAATTTTTAACTCATTTATGATGTGTTTTGTTAGATGTGTGGCTATATTTAGAGAGATCAAAAATAGTCAAAAATAGTTAAAAATAAAGCATACGTCTCAAATGCACGTTTAAAGTGTCTTGAATTATCATATTCCTTCCAAAAATATACATCAAATTTTATGCGCCTACGCCAGTCGTAGCGAAAAACAATAAACACAATCAAGTGCTTGTAAAAATTGTGTACGAAATAGGGTCACTAGTCACCAAAGCATTTCGTTCTCATTTTGTTCAGTAAAACCAGACGCAACTTAGTAAGAAGGCCAATGGGCTTGTTTCCTCCAAAATAGTTGGACATCCATTGAAGGTTGAATTGTTGACCGTTTGTCTAAGACCAGAAAAAATAAATAAAAATCTTTATTTTATTCATTTGGGGACACGTGTCGACATTTCTATGTTTGATGCGATTCGTATCTCCTTATCAAAATGGTTGGATGGACGTGTCGATCGGAATATGTGTATGAGAACGTCTCCGAATTAAAGAAAGAATGAAACAAATCAACTTGGGCTGCTGGATGCAACAAAATTTAAACAAACTAAACTGTTCAAACAATCCCAACTATAAAATCAATTGGGTGGTGGAATGATATAGCATAATATTTAAAAGTAAGAGGTCATTTATTTGAAGTCAGTAAGAGCAAGTTGTTTTTTATAAAAAAGAAAAACTCTCAATATTCATCTATTTTTTGAGTTCGGCTAAGTTTACATCATATTTTTACTAAAATCATTTTCATCTTAATCGAAGTACCTAATTTTAAAATTTGGTCGAGACATCTATTTTAGGTTCAGCGAC
This sequence comes from Stephania japonica, assembly GCA_039657345.1. Taxonomy (NCBI): domain Eukaryota; kingdom Viridiplantae; phylum Streptophyta; class Magnoliopsida; order Ranunculales; family Menispermaceae; genus Stephania; species Stephania japonica. The sequence continues at coordinate 4,596,930 of CM077559.1, read as the reverse complement.
ATGTAGCCAAGACTTTTCCATTAGGCTCGATATTGTTCAACCGAACATCTTTGATAAGATTTAGTTGACAACTGTCGACTTAAAGATTCGATGGGTTTTAATCGACTCTTCAATTAAAGGTTCAACAAGCTGTGACTAACTCTTCAGTTAAAGGTTCGGTAGACTCCGAACGACTCTCCAATAAGAGATTTAGACCTTCGAGACTGAACCCCTCGATGATGCATACAAATTATAAAGAAGAAAGTGTAAAGTGTATTTAGAAATTGTAGTAAGATGCACTAATCATAATAAGAGATATAAGAGTTATTTTGTAGTGGAATTTATTTATTTTTGATGAATTTGACTTTTTCTCACCTTAGCTGGACTCATTTTTTTTTGTCAAAGATTATGACAATATATGTACATGAATCTTTGCTGTCTTAAGTTGCAATTCATGGTCACATCGCACTTGACGCTTATGCTCTATTTTTCCAAAATCTAATATGCAAATATTCATCTGAAACCATTCATCGCATTAGTCCATTGAATTACATCATGTGTGACCAAAAACGTAAAGTGACCCGCTTGGAGTCATATATCTTTGTCACATCAAAATGTCTGTGCATTAATTAAGACTTAACTTTTGTTCTTTTAATTATTATTTTTTTCAGAAGTCTTTTAAAATTGTAAAACCATTGGGAACATGTATAAGCCAATTCTAATTAATGTTTCTGAAAAAAAAAATCTAATTAATGCTTTTTTGTTTAATTAATATTAAATGATCAGGTGGGAAACATCCGCGAAAAGACGCCGTTACATGTCATGCTCAAAAAACAAAAAAAGTTGGATAACATACTGTCCAAAGGTTTTTTTGGTACTTTTTGATCAAGGGCATTACGATTCACGTACATATAAAAAACAGTACGAGTTCAAAGGATATCAAAATGTGTCCCCTGGCGCTTTAAACTTAACTGGTAAAGAAGTCGTGAGTTTGCTTCTTTCTTTTTTTTTTTTTTTAATAAAAGGAAGGGTTAATTACACTCTAAGTTATCCAATTTTTTAAATTGTAACACTTTAGTCATATAATTTTTGTTTATAACAAAAAAAATTACTTAACATTTCAAGATATTTCAACAAAGTCACTCAATTTTTCAAAACGTTTCAACAAAATCACTTTGACAATTTTCGACATATTCTCCGGTGAGTTTGTTGATGGTCATGTGGGATTACTTCTATGGTCACTAAGCTCTCTTTTGGGCTGTTTTTCAAAACATGAGTTTGATAATGTGGCGTACATGGCATGGTTTCTCATATTAAACTAACTGATAAATTAATCCATACCCATTTTTTGCAAAATAATCAACCCATTAATTAATACTAATTTGATGCAGTATCTGTTTTCCAAAATAAAAATAAAAATGAAAATCAATTAATCTGGTATCTTCATCCCTAACTCCAACATCCACAACCACACCTCCGTCCCCGCCAGTGGTCTTCGCCAAATCTTCCCTTTCTCCCCAAACCCTTTGTGACCCTCCTTCACTATGACCGAATCAAAGCCTTTCTCGCCAAATCTTCCCTTTCTCCCCAAACCCTTTGTGACTAAATCAAAGCCTTAACGGTGAACGTGAAGGCGTCAGAGAGGAGTGCACTGTGACGGCCCCAGTTCTCCATAAAACTTAATCTCGCTCGGCCTAGACCTACGTGGGCCCCGAGTCCTTACTCACGAAGTTTACGCATCTTAGTCAGCCTCAAATCCTCAAGTACATCGTTTCATTATTAATGTTATGTAAAAGTTATAGGATTATAAAATTATTAGGAAATTCGCCGCGAAAATCATTATAATCAACAATAACTAAGTAATGGAAATCAGAAATAATATACAACCTATAATATGGAAACCCTGAGAAATGGATAAATACATGCATGTCTGGTGATCAAAGCTATACAAAGCGATCATACATGATATCCCTAGTCTCTCAAATCCCAATACATGTCCCAGTGTTTAAAAAAAATAATATATAGTAATCATAGTCAAAAGAACAAAACCTACAACGAGTAAAGGAAATGATCGCTCCGAGAGTCCTCAGAGGATATTACCTAGTATTAGCTCCTTCCCCTTGCTCGTCTCTGCTCTATCTGCACCACAGTCACAAACTAGACGGTGAGTGCTTGAAAAAGATAAAATAACGTCATAAGAAACTAAACAGTAATTCAAGATTTCTCAAATAAGCAATTCTAATATCACGCGGTATTGAAAAACAAAAAATATAACAAATAGCATGATAAACAGATTGACAAGCTGAGCAACAAATTTTGAGTGTATAAAGAATCAAAGAAGACCCATAAATTGTCAATATCAATGCAGTATCGCAGCGCTACATTTATAGTCATTATAATGACCAACAAATTATAGACACAGTAGCGTCCAAACCATCCAGTGCTTAGGGTATAACCCGCTATTAGTGGGGTGGAACAACACAACCGCATAAGTGTTCACGCTTACCCACTCATATGGACTCAAAAGTACTTTTGTAACACACTTACGCCATGACACTCAACCAAGTAATAAGAACGAAATTCTAACAAAGGCTCAATTTAAATATAACTGACAATAAATAGAAAATGAATTAATGTATACTTTTTAAGTAGCTTACATTCATACGATAACGTACCTCACACCGTAAAACCTCGATCCTCACGAATACTCTAAGTAGGTCCACTCGAATTCTCCAAGTCTGTCAATTAATTAATTTTACAAATCCTATTAATATCATTCTGATTTACTCAATTTTCCATAATTTTTAAATTAGTGTAATTGAGTTAATTTTTAGGGTATTGGATCGTATTCAAACCCAATTGAATACCCGAGAGATCCCCACAATTTTCTAAAATTTCTAGAAAATTGATTTTTATGAACAGTGTCACGCCGCCAAGATGCCGTACCCATTTTGTTCTAGACAGCATATCCACGGTGTCTTCTCTTATTTTCATTTTTTCCCTCTGCTCGAGATACCGTGAGTGGCGTTATGGGAATAATCCTTCATAGCGCCCTCGCAGGGTGTTCTACTGGTTTTTTGAAACTCGTTCGAAATCGTCACGACGAAAACCAATAAAATTTATGTCAAACTGTGCACAAACACGAGAGGAATGAAGATCCTACCTTTTTATGCGTGTTTGGTCGATCCACAACATCGCAACGTGTCCGAAATCACCGAAACGTACGTCTCCTTCTCGTTCACTCGTTGAATGAAATGAACAAATGGATAAGGAGAGAGAAAAGTTAGTTTTTATTCCAAACTCTCATCTTATATCATGCACGGATCTCGAGGCACATCTTGTGTCTCCTCTTCAATCTACTCAAAAACTCTAACACAATAGAATGACTTCAATAGGTGACTTAATTTCCCAAACCACTATGCTTCTCACTCGAATCTCGTTTCAACTTACAACTCGCACCGCGTACATTCCCGAATATAACCTCGTTCCCACATTTTATTTAATTATTTATTATTTTCAATAATTCACTAATTATCATTTTTTGGTGTTTAACTATAATGTTGAGTTATCGTCTGTGAAATTAACAGCTAACAAACATCATGAGTTTGATTCTTGCCAACGACATTATATTTATTTGATTTCTCTTGAGTTTGTAGAGTTGGGTTGCCTGACTAAACTCTTATAAGATTAGTCAAACCTGTCAAAATTTCTCACGGTCCCACGCATATACGCGTGCGCGAGCCCGTGGATCTTCTCCGCTACCACCGATACCATCTTCAACTAAACCACCCTTCAACTTTAGATGTTAGGTCTTATCTTAAAAGGCCTCGACACTAGTTAGGAGGAGAAAATCACTTATATACTTTATTATGAAGTTTTTTAATCGATGTGGAACTAACTTTCGGTCCACACATCTTCAACACTGCCCTATGAACCGAAAGTCATATGATCCAAGGGTTTTATTTCTCCCAAGTTCCATCTGAACCATGGGCTCTGACAACCATATCAAATTTTCTTACGGTCGTGCCGCACACGCGTGAACGAGCCCGTGGATCTTCTACACTAGCACCGATATTGTCCCTAACTTAACCACCCTTCAACTTTAGGTTATATACTTCATTACGAAGTTTTCTTTAATCAAAATAAGAAGAGGCTGAAAAGTGGTTTGGACACCTATAATTATCAAAAGAAAATTGTATATACATTATATTTAATTTCAAGACCCAAAAGGATCGATGTCACATTTAACTAATCAAGTTTCATAGGGCTTGGGATGTCAGATGGCTGGCCATTCTCAACAAATCAACAGTTAGAAAGTCAAAAACATTTCCTGGCCATTGGATCATCTAAAGAAACCGTAATGTACTTGATGGTTACGTTTATTGAAGAAAACCCGGTCGTTGGATTGAAAAATGTTTACACATTAATAGTCAAGTGGATCCAAAAGAAAGATAAATACGGGGGAAAATGAATGAGCTGAATCTGAACATGATGTCGTTGCATATCTCAGCTTGATTGAGATTGGACATAAAAGTAAAGCTGGAAAATTAAAGGTGCAAGTTGACCTTGCAATGATCTCCATCATGCATGCCTTGCACTTCAAGCACCGCTATATATGTCGGTATTACAGATCTGGGAATAGATTGGATGACATGTCCAACGTTTGCATACTTCAATTAATTAGTCTGGCTTAATTAATAATTAGTGAGAATATATAGCTAGAGATTCAATTCATATTTGCATGGGGGCTTGATAATAATTTTAGAGTGTGAAACAGATATTGGTTACGTTAACGGTTTTATAATTTAGTAAATAAATTAAAGCATTAAAACATTGCCCGTAATTTCTAGTCACTCGTTATACACAATAATTAGCCATTCCCAACCAAATTTAACAACTTGCCCAATTGAGCAAGTTGGGTGCACTGCATTTCAAATTGGTACTACTTCAAGCTCCCAAGTGACGCACAACTCTCTGAATCTCTGATGCATATTTTGTAGGGATAAATTAAGATTCACTATAGGGATGATATGTTTTTCTCTTACCCATTCTAATTAATTGGGTTGGGAGAAGAAAATGTTTCGAGAGATAGAGAGAGAGGAAGCGACTTCGAAAATGGAAAACCAAAACTCAAAACTTGTTTCGTGGAATCGATTGGTTCAAATGGAAGAGATTGTTTCTCAGTTTTTAGGGTTTTGATTTGGATTTGAAGAGGTTTTGGTGCTAAACAAAACACAAGCACTTGCCATCAGAGACATAAAAGACCAATTAGTGCCCTTGTTGACAGAACTGCAAATTGACAGAGCTGAAGAAGATTCTGACAGAGCTGACAGAACTGCAAATAGACACACCAACTGTTTGATAAAATTACCCAACCAAACGTATTTTTTTACAATGCCCATCCCAAAGTTTTTGATTCATAACCAATGTTACGTTGATTGCTATTTTCCTATCAAAGAAAGAAAATCTTTATTTTTATAAGTTCAAAGATTTAATGGATTTGGATTGAGGATTTGCAGAGCAGTAGTTCATTGGTTTTTTATTTTTCTTGTTGATCAAGCAAAATTATGAAAACTCAATTTAAGTATAAGCATCACGCCCAACATTCAAAGTGGGCAAAGAGGGTAAATGATGGTGGTGGTAAATGATGGTGATGGTGATGATCCTTGAGGGACCTATTCCCGGTGAGATGATATAGGGTGGGTAGTTCGCGGTGCGTCCCTGCTCCTTCAATCGGGGTTCGATCGACAGGTCAGGTCATGCTTGACACCACAAATAATAAATAGAGCCATGCTATTAAAGCAACATTTGGCATCCACCTTCTTAGATATCGTCCAAATTACCTCAAGATGCGTACCCGTACATCACGAGATGGAAATGAACGACATTTAATAACGTCGATGCCAAATGTGAGTTACTATTGCATTTTTCTAATTTATACCCTCCTTGAAAACTGTGTACTTACCTATAAACAACTAATATACTTAATTGGAGGGAGTAGAATAAAATAAGTCTCGTTCGATCATTCCTATAATAATAATTTAATACACTTTGAACGTACATTTTGTCTTTTAGCTTATTTATAGCTCTTTTCTTATCTCTCTAGGCGTGAGCCTCACATGTAACAAAACACCATAAATAGGCTAAAAGAAAGTGTGCGTCTAAAGTGTGTTAGATTATCATTTTTCAAAAAAATATGCAACAATTAGTTATATGTTGTCGAGATCCTTAATTAATTAGATCATGTACATCCAGATATATGTAACAAAGTATGCAAACTCTTTTTTTTTCACAAGGAAAGTTCATCAATCATCAAACTACCAATGCCTCTAAACACGTACGCCACCCGAAAGTAACATTCCATATTCTTTCGTGTAAAACAGATTTTGATCCCCCTGACAAAAACCAAACGAGACCAAACATGAAATTAATTATAGTTTGGATATTGATTCAATTGTCCTAATTGTTTAAGAGAACATTAAATTGTGATATATACAGTTAGTTTTGATAACTACAATTGTAATAATGAAAAAGTTTGAAATTGTAAGTTGTTCTACGGAGAAATGGCTAGAAAACAGTAGTATGCCGACTGATGGAGATTGAGGTTGTCATAGAGTATGGAAAAATCAATACGACAAGTTGGCGCATACACCAAAGGCTATTTAGCAGCGTGAGTTAGATTTAGATATTAGTCTTTTTTTCTTTAAAAAAAAAATAACGTTAGGTGTTATAGGAAGCTGTAATTAGGTATATTGTTGGCGTTAAACTGAGTCCATATTACCTTTGTGAGAGTCCATTATTCTTAGGGAGTAATATCTAGTGTTTTTTTTTTTTTTTTTTTTTTTTTTTTTTTTTTTACTTCAATAGAAATCAAACCACGACCCCCTAAAGCTTTGTTTGACAAGCACAAAGCAGTTGAATAACTAACTGATAAACTACTTTAATAAATAAGTTGTGTTTGATTTGCTACTTATTTTTAAAATAATCTTAGATGATAAGCTTCAATTTCAAACGCTACTTCTACTAGCGCTTCATTAGAAAAATGCCAGACATTTTTTTTTTTTTATCGTACCCTCAAGTTTCCAACTTGTGCGTAAGTTTTTCAATTTTTTATATTGTACGGCTCTTGCTAAGATTCTAGAGATATTGATATTTAGAAATCAATTAGATAAAGAGTAGTGCTATTTGGACTCGTGAGTCCGGACTCAAAATTTTTTTTAATTTCAAATACACCCTCGAGCAATTAATGAAACAACCATAATCACTTGTAAAATCCTTATTATACCCCTTAAATATGTACAAAAAATTTAAATACGTTTTACTTTTTTTTGCCAAAGAAATACGTTTTATTCTTGATAACAGAATAATAACAAATACGTAATACACGTGTTTTTTTTTCTAAAATAATACATGTTTTTTAACACATAAATGTATATATTTAGTTTCTACATATAGTTCTTTTAAAAACCTTAAAACATCTTTTCAAAAAAAAACCTTAAAATAATTTTTTTTTGAAGAAAAAAAACCTTAAAATATATTAATCAAACACTAAATTAAAAAAAATACTCTCTCCAGTCAAAAATATATGATGTTTTGAAATTTTTTGGCTTCAAAAAATATAAGATATTTTTGAAATTCGAGAGAACTTTATACTTCTTATACCTATTTTACTCCTCTTTTAACTCAAACATTTAATTATAATTAAACGCTTGTCTTTCTTTCATTGGATGAAATAAATAAATAAATGTGGGAAAGAATGTAATTTAAACTCACATAAATGATAATAGAGCACAATTAATGTTTACTTAATATGTGTGTTTTTAGCCAAAAGTTTTATATTTTTTTTTACCGGAGGGAGTACTAAATTTAAATATATATATATAGTTTTATTTCTATGTAATTCATTTAATTTTTATAACAAAAAATTATATTATAATTAATACACTTAATTGTGTCATATGTCCTTTAATGTCATTTGCATTTTTCAGCTACTCTTTCAAACAATTTTAAATTGATCAACTAAATTATCAGCTTTTCGCTATCAGCTACTAAATTATCAGCTGTCAATTAGATTATCAGTTGTCAGCTAGTTGTCAGCTATCAGCTAAATTATCAACTAATGCTACCAAATCGAGCCTAAGTCTTTTCTTTTTGACAAATGATATTTTCTCCATCTCACCTGAGTGGCTTTGACAGAAAGTAATATCAAGTTAATCGGTGGTTGATGAATATCTTATTTTAGTAGTATTAATTACAAGTCTGCTGAATTAGGAAAGAGAGTATTTTTCTTTAGTGTGGTGAAATAGGAGTTTTTCTTAACCGTTGGATGCTACTTATGACCATTTTATTAGCTAACTTAGAGGAGTTGTTACCTATTCCTAATTACTACAGTATATATATATTTTTTAAAAGCCTATAATATATACTTAGTTTTTGTATCGTGCTACGCACGATGGAGCCGCTCGCTACACTTGTAGAAACTTAATTTTAACATCTTATATTTTTTAGAGAAAAAATGCATAAGAATCAATATTTGCAATTCACTTATCTGTAATTCACTTGTCTATAAAAATAATTGATATTTAAACTACGTAGTAGTGAGCAACGGGCAACATTGTCACTTATGTTTTAAATTTTTTTTTCTTAAAGAATTATTCAGCTTTCGATATATTATATACAATATCATCATCATTAGCATAGAACTTAAAAATCTTGATACTAAAATTCAAATAATGTTTGTTTAGACAAATTTTTAATAATGTCTTCTCTGTCTTTATTTCTTATGCGGTAAAATAATCTAAAATGTATTAAACACTTAGATTAGCCTTTTCATGTGTTGTTTCTTTTGGTTATACACAAGAAATAATTTTTATTAACTAAATCCTATATTACATTTTTCTTTTCTGAGGCCAATGTGAGAGTTTATAGAGGAAAAATTAATAGAAGATTTACTAAGGTAGTTTTCACACTCACATTTGGCATGCACTTTATTTTTTCCCTTGATTTTGCATTCACATTTGCAAGCATAAAAATCATATATATTTAAATAATTTCAACATATGTATGAATGTGCGTGGAAAAAGTGAGTCACATGAAAAGAGTTTCTTTGAGGTAAGAAAGTCAAGTACTTGATTTGCACACAGTTCACATCAAGGTCGAAACCTCAACAGTTGTAGAGCTTAAGGCTCTTTTTATATATGTATAGATATAAAGGCTATGTTTTATCAATTGTTTTTTTAAGGTTATGTAATAGTTTTGGAGATTTGATTGATTATTATTAATAATTTCTTTTGGAGAATTAAGATTTTAATTATCAATGTTGTGAATTGAATTGTGTGTGAATTCGTCAATCAATTTGGAAGACTTCATTGCGTCACTGACCCCATTCTCAAACTATAACAAAAACAAAAATTTTGACAATAAAAATAAGGGTAGTGCTATTTGGACTCGTGAGTCCGAACTCAAAACTTTTTTTAATTTCAAATACACCCTTGAGCAATTAATGAAACAACCATAATCACTTGTAAAATTCTTATTATACCCCTTAAATATGTACAAAAAATTTAAAAACCTCCATATGAGTCCAAACTCATGAGTCCAAGTAGATTTATTGTAAAAATAAATACAAAACATCTAATTAGAAAAATAATATAATTAAATCATCCAACAAGGAAACAAAACAACAACCAAAAATTTAATGACAAGTAGGAACCCCATGAACAAAAAAATGTATGCAACTTATTAATTGTGATTGTATGATTATTACAACCCACTTGTTTATGGCCCAATAGGCCTTGTCTTCACCAAAAAAAAAAAAAAATCAACTTGTTAAATGCTCTAGAAGGTTCACAGTATCCATCCTTTCCGTTTAAAAAAGAAGTAGCTTTTGGAAGATTGAAGCAGGAGCACGTGGGTTAGAGCATATTTCGTTATCTACGGGTCAGGAATTTTGGCGGTGGTCTTTTCTTTTCTTTTTTTTTGGTGTTTAGTGCCTTTTTCTTCTTCTTTGTTTTCTAAGCAACATTATTGTATAGGTGTCCACTGCTTAACCGGGGGGTTGCTATTTTTTCTTTTTTCAAGTTACAAATGTTTTCCACTTGATGAAACTAATTTGGTTTCTACCAAAAAAATAAAATAAAATGAAAAATTAATAGTAATAATAATAATAATAATAATAATAATAATAATAATAATAATAATTTGGTGCCCGGTTTGTAACCTAAAAAATAAAGATAAAAATAAATAAAAAATATGAATAAAGTTGGTACCATGAAGTAATATTTCCATAATGGATTCATTCCATTAAATATATACCTTAGTCAAATCTTAATCTCATAAAATACATTTTATTTCTAACTCAGTTTGATTTAATTGAGTTAAATGCACGTATCCCGATCGGGTTGTCACAACTCAAAGACCTATTTATTAACAATAATTTGGCTACCAATAATCTGATTGGATTGTCACAACGGTAAAGACGAAGTTGGGTAAGTGTGAGTTAAACGTACGTATCCCATTTCGATTCCTCGGTGTGTCAAGCTTCGACAAGCCACTCGTCAAACTACTATGGATGGAGACAATAACACCCCCTATAGGGAATTAGTCGGACAAAGTTCGGACACCCCCAAGGGTGTCATAAAAAATAATAATAATAAAATTGGCTACCAATAAACTACATGTCTATATAGAAGGTCACAGACAAACATTACTAAAAGTAATGGATAATGTTGCACTACATGTTGGGTTTTTCGACTCATTAGTGAAGGGCAAATTAGCCAATTTGCTTGCCTCATATTTAAAGCACTTGCCTTATTTTGGAGAGAGAGAGAGAGAACGACTTTGATTGAAAAGAAATTTGGGGAGAGATTTGTGTTTTTTAAGCCTTAACTTGGAAGCATCATTTAAGCGTTTGATTGAAGGTCTAAATCGACTCCGTTTGAGGCGAGATTGGAAGGGGAGATTTACGGCGTCGAGCTCTACATCACCATTGGTAGAGATTTCACTTTGCCCTCTTCTATGTGACATCCTTCACATCTCTTGTATTAAGTTCCTTGGCAAAGATATACTTCAATGCTTAATGTCTTGATGATTTGTGATGTTCATACCTCTAACTAGTGTTAGAGAAGACTTTTGTATTCTCATTTTCATAGTGGAGAGTTTTTCATATGCGTTAGTCACCTCATGGTTTTACTTCTCACTTTGAGAAAGTTTCCACGTTAAAAGTCTTGTGTGTTGTGGTTTGATTCTTGTATTTCCATCGTTCTTTACTTGTTGGATTGCTCATATTGTGGTTGTGGTCTTTATTTGGCGACACAAGAGAGGGTAGATTATTTGTTGGTGTAGGTTCACCCCATCACTACATGTCTACGTAGATTAACTTGTTTGGTTTGTTTTTGCTAACGTACAGTGTCAGTTCGGAGTTATTTCCTTGGAGTTAATATTTTCATATTTAGTTCAACTTTAAACTTGCAGGGTATTAAGCTGCAAATTTTTAAATAATAAAAAATATGAATTGATATAAATTGTCTTTAAACAAGAGAGAAATATGAGTAATAATATAGTCATTAATGAAAGTAATTGTGTCACAACTCCTGAGAGATAAGTCCTTTATGAGGAGGGTGGTGCGCTATCTCTCACTCTAAGGTGTAAGTTAGGAGATAACTTACAGGTAAGTTAGGCAATCAAATAAGATTAGTTCACAACTTCCTATAATTTATCTCCTAAGAGATAACTCTACCCCTAACCAAACAAGGCCCTAGATAGTCTAGATCGATGTGTATAGAGAAGTACAGTTACCAACTGTAAGTGTGTAGGTAGCTCCCTGATAATATTAAACTTATTGTATATGACGTGGGGGTTGAGTGGCTTGTGCCTTAACGGAGCCTATCATATTGTCCTTGTTTTATCTTTAACAAAAAATCTGTTTGGACTCTTAGAGTCCGGATTCATAAGGAGTTTTTTAAATTTTACAAATATCAAAGGAGAGTTATGTGACGACCCCAAATTCTCAATGTATTTAGGTACGCCCGGCCTAGACCCGTGCAGTCCCCGAGTCGGTTCTCTGCGAGCTTGACGAGCCTGGTCAGCCTTTGATTTAATTAATTTAATGATTTATGAAAGAGTTATTGCAATAATACACAGCGGAAGACTAAACAATTATAATGAGGGAAATAACTCAATCAAAGAAAAATGTAGGAATCTATAAGTGTGGAAAACCACCCCGGGTATTCATGTACAATTCGATAAGCTAAGATACATGATACTATTCTCATCAAAAATACCAAGTTCTCTAACCCAAAACATATATATGAAACGATGTACAAATAAGCAAAACATAAAAACTTACTAAATGGTCTCCCCGGTCCTGTTGCTAGTCCTCAAAATAGGACATCTAGGCAGGGCCCCTTGCCCTTGCTGCTCTCCACCCTATCTGTACCCACCATCACAAACTAGACGGTGAGTAACTGAAGAAATCGAAAGTAGTGCCAGAAGAATATAACAGTAATTTATGATTTAACGAGTAAAACAGTCTAAATATCATGCGGAAATGAAATAGCAAGAAAGTAAGTAAATCAAGTGCATGATAAACAGACTGATAAATAAACAATTGAAATTTGCATGTTTTAAGATTCAAAGAGGCCCATGAGTGGTCTAATTTCACAGCAATACGACAAAGTTCTAGCAACATCTCCCCGGGCAATGTCGCAATATTAGCGCAGCTTAAAATCGAGAGGCATCGCAACACCTCTCGAATCCAGTACCCAATACACACAACACTAGGGGTGGTCAGTTACCCCTGTAGGAGGCACCCTTGTTGTCTCAGCTAGTGCGAAACTACATGATACCTTCGAGACACATACCCATGCTAAGAACATACAACCAAGAATATGGAATAGAATATCAAACGAGGAATCAATTCAACAATATCAATGCATAAATGATGTATAAATCACATGTTATTTCTTTACTGGCCTACTAACATATACACATATAAGGCACGTGTGTACTTACCTGACTAATTGCAACCCGGTACCACTCCGAGACTCTAACGCGTTCCCCGCGAGTTCTCGATTACCTAATAAAGGTTTAAATCCCGAATGTTGATTTAAGGTTAGTACTTCATCTTAGGGTGTTTCTCGTATGTTTAGTTCAAATACACTTAATTAAGGCGACTCAAACCATTGTGGACCAATCCATCTCTATGGTTATTATCCTTTTCACAAAACATATCCCTCTTTGAGCTCTTGTTGGGCCCATTTATCAAGTCCATACTCACATAAGTATTTGTATGGACTTTTATTGGGCCTAAATCCATAAACCCATTTTATATTTTATGTTTTAGTTTTTAGACTTCAAGTTGTATCTTTTGAACTGGGCCTTTATTTGGGCCCTAACCTAACCTATTTAAATAACACTAATGTGTGTTATGGGCCCTCATTAGGTAAGGTGTGTGTTGAGCTCTTAGTGGGTCTTAACACAAGCCCATAACCTACATTTTACATAATGTTAAACTAAGTATTAAAGGCCCATATACATTATTTTTTTATTCAATACACACATGAAATGACACACCCACAACCAAGTACACCCCACTGTTGTGCACATCCACATGTCATACGCACCCCACACCACACTGTTATGTGCACACAACACCCCACTGTTGTGTGCACCCCACTGTTGTACATACCCACGCACACACGTGGTCGATTCACACAATGTACACACACATGCACAAAACGTAGTTGTTGGACATGGGGGAAGGGGTCATCTCCGGTCAGCGGTGTCGTCGGAGAGTCCCCTCCGATCAGCCTCGATCGAGGGACGACATACCAGCCACGGCGAGCCAAAAAACAATCCTAAAACTGCCATGGAAACAACTCAAAAATGGCTTGGAAACACACTCATACTTGTCAGGAAAAACGACCCATTCGCCAGACGTGAGGTCCTCCGAGGACGTCGAGACCCACGTGGGTGATCTACGCCTAAGTTCCCAATAGGAGAGACCCACGGTGGTCGAACAGTGGGTGTCAGAAAGGTGGTGTAAGGCGGCACCCAAAAAAAAAACTACTGTGAGAGAGAGAGAGAACTGCCGAGAGAGAAAGAATAATGAAATATGGGAGAGGCTCACCTAGGTGTATCCGGTGGGTGGTGGAGGTTCCGACACTGTGGTTGGTGGCAGTGGTGACGGTCCAGTCGGAGGAGGCGAGCTGCCCAACGTGGAGGCTGAGAAGGATGAGTGTGAGTGTAGGCCGACAATGAGAGTGAAAGAGAGAAAATGACGTTGTCCCGGTCTCTGGCCACCTCTGGTTTGGTCGGAGGTTCGGTGCTTTGGTGATGGTAGTAGGGAAGAGTGGAGAGGAGAGTGGCTGTGGTTTAAAGAAGATGGTGAATAGTAGGGTTTTTGTTTGTTTATATATATAGAATAAGGGTAAAATGACCATTTTGCCCTTCATCCTCCTTCACATACAATTAAAGACCGCTGCCCTTATGCGTCTTTTACCCCTTCATCACAATTCAACACACATACAAATCTTGATGTAAATCCAGTGACTCTCCTCATCAAGCTGTGTTACTTTAACAATTTCTATCTCATAGTCCGTATGTTGCGAGACTATCCAACTCCCACATTGATCTTACATTTTCTCGGTCCATATTTCTCCGAAATTTGGTTCGCCGCGCCCGTTTTCTCGCTACATCCCATCAACTAATTAATTAAATTATTGAAAATTCATTTATTTGTATTCTTTATTTATTTTTGTCCTCCGTTTAACTAGGCGAAATCTCACTCAACTAAAAATTGTCCGAACAGCTCGAGACCCGTAAAATACTAAAATACTAATACACACAATCAAAGAATCATAAAATTACTTCGGTGTCGACTCCCGAAGTTCGAAATACAGTCCACTATCACGTAGTCGGGTCACCATCCTGACAAAATAACACAAGTCAAGTTAAATTTGAGGTTTATTACAAGTTATAAGTTGTTATTTCAAAGTTATTTATTGTTTGAGGATGACTTTGAAATAAAAAATTTTCAAAATCTCCTTAGAAGTTCGGATTCTTAGTGTCTAAATAGCATTACTCTATCTTTAAATACCAATAATTCAAGCAAAATTATTGCCTAGGAAACAAAATAGATATTTTCTCTCACTTCAATATATATATATATATATATATATATATTTTTTTTTTTGGTAAATTCTCACTTCAATTTCAATTGCAAAATTCTGAAAGATTTTGGTCGGCCCTCTTTCATTGTTTGCACTGATGCTAGTGGGATTCGTCTTCAAGACACGTGGCCCCACTGTCTTTGTTTGTATGTATAGGCAAAGAGAAAAAGAAATGATTGTGATTGTATAATCGTACTTTACTCTATAATTTGTATTTTTTTAAGTGTCAAAGCCACGTACAAATGTATTAAAAGCTTTATTGAGACCTGAGAAAAGATTAACAAATAAAATCAGCAAGGAACAGTGTTCCCTTGATCAGTTTATCTCTTCAAAGTTTTCGATTTTTTTTTTTAACTTGAGTGGATTCCAACGTGATCTATCAAAGTTTTGCTTTTTTTGATAAATAATGACTTATCTCTCTAAAGTTTTCGTTTATTGGAAACAGTTTGACCAATCACAAAATAGAGGCAAGTTTATAAACCCCAATGATTTAACTCACTAAATACACTAGTCTGTGTATTGACTAAAAGACTCGTCCAGTTGTCATTTTTTTTTTTTTTTTTTTTTTTAATTACTAGCTCATTGGAAATAACTTCGCCCATTTGAAAGACAATCTCAATTATAAGTACATGAGTAGAAAATGCCAAACGTCTCAAGTTAGAGTTTTACATTCAAAATAAATTACTTTAAAGATCATACTCGTGATCCTTTCATAAAGAGACTAGCATGGAGATATAATCATACAATTGAAAGTACAAGAACAGCCAATAGCACAAGAAAATTTCCCAAGTTCCACGTGCACACATCGTCCATCATTGATATACAACATAGCTCAAATCTTTAAATCAGGAGATGGGCCTGGAATTACAAGCCCGTGACAAATTGGGTTACGCTAATGGGCTTGGCCCTGCAATACTAGTCCCAGAAGCCCAGTATTCTTTTTTTATTTTTTATTTTGGTTTCCAAAGCCCAGTATTCTTCATTGACATTACCAAGTTACTAGCCCAATGAATGCTCAACACCATCTACTAGAAGTCTAAATCACTAAAATCAAAGAAATGAAGACTGATTTGTGAACTATGAAATACATGCTTGTTGTGTTATCCAAATAACAACCTCACACAAAATCTGAAAGTTCCAAGCATGTCAACCACTGCATCCAACTCCCAATCTCCTCCACCCAAATTATTATCCTCTCAAAAATTCATCCCACATTTCCTCTTCTCTCCTTTTCCCTTTCTATCTCTCTTAATTTCTCCTCTTCATCAAACCCTCACCTTCTCCACTTCCCACTCTTCTCCATCAAAATCATCATGGCTGCTGCTGTCACTGCTGCAGTCTCCCTCCCCTCCTCCAAATCATCCTCTCTCCCCACCAGAACATCCATTGTCTTCCCTGAAAGAATCAGCTTCACCAAGGTAAACTTGATTGCATTATTCATGGGCCTCTCTTTGATATTTCTTACTTTTCTCAATACGGGTCATTGAGTTTTTAGCGGTTGCAATTATTAGTTTCAGTTAGTTAATGTTGATTACATTGATGGGCCTGTCTTTGATTTTGTTGCTTTTTTCAATATGGGTGATTGAGATTTTGGTGTTGCTATTAGTTTCAGTAAGTTAAAGTTGATTACATTGATGGGTCTGCCTTTGATTTTGGTTACTTTTGCAATATGGGTGATTGAGTTTATGGTGTTTGGGATATGGGTTTTGGTCTACAGAGATTTTTGTACACCAAAAATGTGTCTGTTGGTGGGGAAGTGCTTTCAATTAAGGCCCAAGTCACTACAGAAGCGCCCGCGAAGGTCGTGAAGGAATCGAAGAAGGATGAGGAGGGTGTGGTGGTGAATAAGTTCAAGCCCAAGAATCCTTACACTGGGAGATGTCTTCTTAACACCAAGATCACTGGGGACGATGCGCCCGGAGAGACTTGGCACATGGTCTTCAGCACAGAGGGTATACATTGCATTACTTATTTATGTGTGAATTTGTGTTTTAAGTAGTGGGAATCAGTTTTGAATTGTAGTTTTTTGTTGTGTTGTTTTGGGATTATTATTGGTTGATTGGTTTGAATTGGTTGTGCAGGAGAGGTTCCCTACAGAGAAGGGCAGTCCATTGGGGTTATTCCTGATGGAATTGATAAGAATGGGAAACCTCACAAGCTGAGACTCTACTCAATTGCCAGCAGTGCTCTTGGGGACTTTGGTGACTCCAAAACTGTGAGATTTTGAACTTCAAATGTTCCCCCTTTTCATTACAATAAATTTCATGTTTCATTACAGTAATATAAAATGTACTCAGTAACTCAGCACAGTAACTATTAGTGATTTATTCTCACACATTGAATTTGCATAAGTGGTTTTCAGAATTCTACAAGTTTCATTATAATTCCATTTGCGCAAATGAAGTCTAAGCATACAATTTTTGTGACCTCAACTACAGTTACTCTATGAATGGTGATTTGAATGGTGGATGTCTTTCTATAGGTTTCACTATGTGTGAAGCGGCTAGTGTACACTAATGAGCAAGGAGAAATAGTCAAGGGAGTCTGCTCAAATTTCCTATGTGAGGCTTTAGAACATACATTACTCCATTGTCGAACAAATTTAAATGCACCCTTTCGCACGTTTCAATGAGTTGAACTTTTTGATCGCTAACTTGTCATGAGAAGAGATGCTTGGATTTTGGATGGTCTAATTTTTTCTATTTCAGGTGACTTGAAGCCTGGAGCAGAAGTGAAGATTACAGGACCTGTGGGGAAAGAAATGCTTATGCCTAAAGATCTGAATGCTACAATTATAATGGTACATTCATTTCCCACCTCTTCAAATGTTATTATGTCTGTGAATCATTTGTGGTAGCTGTGACTGATACTCGAAGCCTTTCCTCTATTCATGGATCATTATTCCTTTCCTCAAGCTCAATATAAGATAATGTATAATCCTTGGATTCTCTACTTCAGCTTGGTACAGGAACTGGAATTGCTCCTTTCCGTTCATTTTTGTGGAAAATGTTCTTCGAGAAGCATGAAGATTATAAGGTACTTATGAGCTTTGTTATGTATGTTTATTGATTTTGGCTTTGCAAGCCATTGCAATTAAAGAAGTGGGATATATGAATCATTTGAAGTGGAATGAAACTTGAAATACACAATCTGTATTATTTTTGTATCACAAGCCATCTCAACGCTTAAAGAAGACATGCTTCAGGAATGAACTTCCATGTCACTTATTAATCTGTTGTTTCACTTGACATGCATGTTTATAAGATTACTGACTAGAGTGTGCTTCAATGTTCGTACAGTTCAACGGTTTGGCATGGCTCTTCTTGGGTGTTCCAACAAGCAGTTCCTTGTTGTATAAGGAGGTGAGCATTCCATGTCATGGATTTTCCGCCAAGACTTTTAGCGGGTCATCCGTTCACGTTCTTTGTAAGCAACTTTTAAAACTTTTTAGACTTACGATGCATCTTTTTCTTGTTATCTATGGACAGGAATTTGAAAAGATGAAGGAGAAGGCACCAGAAAACTTCAGACTTGACTTTGCGGTTAGCAGAGAACAAACAAATGAGAAGGGGGAGAAAATGTACATTCAAACCCGAATGGCACAGTACGCCGAGGAGCTATGGGAATTGCTCAAGAAAGACAACACATACGTTTATATGTGTGGGCTTAAGGGAATGGAGAAGGGAATTGATGACATAATGGTTTCACTGGCTGAGAAAGATGGTGAGAGATGCATAGAATCCATAGTTCAAATTCCTTATAATTTGGTTCTATGTTTTGCTGTCAACAATCCTTAATTTGGTTTTCTTCGATAACAGGCATTGTATGGGCTGACTACAAAAAACAGTTGAAGAAGGCGGAGCAATGGAATGTTGAAGTATATTGATTCATGTATCTTCACGCACGGATTGTTTCTTGATCAAAAGAAGCACTCACCCATGTATCTCGCCGTCCCGTGTAGATATTTCTCATAAGGTAGCTGTGACTTCATGGCCGCCTCAAAAAGCTTGTAAGAAGAGGAAGCTTGGATCATGTGTATTCGAACCAACATTAGCCTATTGTACTCAATTCTCCTTTTTTGATAATTAAATGAAGTGTTTTGGTTCTATCCCTCTATCTTCTATGTGAGTCTTAGTTTATTATGTTTTATGTTGAATAATTATATGATAAAATCGTAACATACTAACATTATCGGTTTGGAGACGCAATAAAGTTGGAGCTATACAGAAAAGCATGGCATTGTTGCCCTTTGTATTTTGAATGTCACAGCCTCAACCAGTCCACCCCCATGTCGGTTATCAATTACTTCTAAAGTCTGAAGCCTTTGTTGTTACATGTACCTGAAAAGGCAAATTGGAACAATTGAGTGTACTCTTACAGGGCTTTGTGCTTTTGAACTGCTCTTCATACTGCCATTCTCCTCGATGCCGGGGGCTAACTATTTTGAGGTTCATATGTAAGTGGTGCCTCCGAACCAATTCTTTATTTCATAATGAAAGCTCGAGCATAATATCTCTAGGTTAGAAGCATTGAGTCTCAACCGTTCAACTCAGTCTTTTGGTTAACTTTCAATCCAACATGAAACACTAGGCTATATTCTATCCAAAAAAACACTAGGCTATGTGATTCCTTAGTTTTTTTCCTTTAAACCGATGCCCACTATTTAGGACTTTACTATGCTCACTATTTAGGACTTTGCTAGAGTGACGTCCTGCACAACCATCTGTGTCCACCTCAAGATGTGTGCTTATACATCTCGAGATTCAAACATGAGATTAGATGGAGGGTGTGCTTTTTATGGGTGTGTTCTATCATTTTTGAACAATTTATTAACGAATGATCCTTAAAAAGCCCAATCAGTTTTAGAGCTACACAGGACTCCTGACCTATTAGTAGGCCTCATATATACTCAATTAAACATGTAATCTTGATTATGAAAAGCTCACTCAAAAGTTAACTTCTAATCACCTTGATTACATTTTTAACATTTTTAACGCAAGGTCATCAAACTATGTTTGTTTGACAAGTTGTTGATTCAAAAATTGAAACCAAAAATCAGTACCACAGTAGTGTGTCTCTTTCATAACAGACCTTTTTCCTCCAAAATAATTTTTGGCAGCAAAGCATCCCCTACAGACCACACCTACAGATATTCCTTCTTGTGATACAATTTCCTTATCCATTTATATCCCCACAGCGTATCACACGAAAGATCCCCCTTAAAAAACTCATCAAATAAAAGCAACAGCTACATGCACCCTCTCATTTACTCTCCCAAATCACTTTGGTTGCATTTGGAAGATGATATAGTCACATTCCAATAACACAAATCCTCGAAGGACATGTGTTCAATCTTTGTGTGTTATCACCAAAATGTTTCTAAATTATTTTCCATAATTAAAACTTTCCACCCTCTCATTCATTACACTTCTGGAGAGCTTTATGGGGGAAATCAAAAAACGATCTGACATCTTGGACTCCCCATCAAACTCCCCTTGACCAACACACCCCAGTGGGCCCCACATAATCCCCTCCATCCTCTACCGTCCGATCCCCATCAATCAACGACATTTAACAACCATCGGACGTGTCACATTATTCAGATTCCCATAAAAGTCGCGTACGCTTCACACACTAAATTTATTTCCTCTTATTAGGGCAAGTCCGTCTCTCTCTCTCTTTCTCTCTCTGTCTCTGTCGCTTTAAAGGTTCGAGAGAGGGTTTGGGGTTCGTCCCCAATTTGTGCGATCTAGGGTTAGGGTTTCTTGGCTCTGTTGTTTTTGTGGATCTAGGGTTAGGGTTTGTGCGATCGATCAGATCAGTGAATCGATGGCGCAGGGGGACAGATCGACGGGAGTGGTGAAGTGGTTCAATGGGACGAAAGGGTTCGGGTTCATCACGCCGGACGACGGAGGCGAGGATCTGTTCGTCCACCAGTCCTCGATCAAGTCGGAGGGCTACCGGAGCCTCGCTGAGGGGGAGGCCGTGGAGTTTCTGATCGAGCAGGGCGACGATGGCAGGACCAAAGCCGTCGACGTCACCGGCCCTGACGGCTCCCTCGTGCAGGGGAGTCGGAGGGACGGCGGGTTCGGCGGAGGACCCGGCGGTGGCGGCGGCCGTGGTGGTCGCGGTGGAGGCGGGTATGGGTTTGTGAGCGGTGGGTACGGCGGAGGCGGTGGGTATGGGTTTAATGGCGGCGGTGGCGGTGGCGGAAGAGGCGGGAGGGGAGGAAGAAGCAGCGGCGGGAGAGGAATGGGAGGCGGTGGCGGCGGCGGTGGATACGGTGGCGGCGGCGGTGGTGCTAGCTGTTACAACTGCGGCGAGCAGGGGCACTTTGCGAGGGACTGCTATCAGCAAAGCAGCGGCGGGGGAGGCGGTGGTGGTGGGAGGTACGGCGGTGGCGGAGGTGGCGGAGATGGTGGCTGCTTCAATTGTGGTCAGACTGGGCATTTTGCAAGGGAATGCCCATCTGGAGGAGGCAGAAACTGATAGCCCACCTTCCAATCCTTCAATCTAGTTAATTAATTTCCAGTGTTCAGTTCGTCTCTTATGGTTATCATCATTGTCGTCTTCATCGTCTGTGTTTGGTTAGATTTGTTTTGGCTTGATATTTTGGGCACCCGTTATCAGAATCAGAAGTTCTGATAATGGGTCTTAAGTTTGGTTCATGGATTACTGGGTTTTTTTTTTTTTTGGGTCTTTGCATTATCATCATCTAACGTTCTTACATATTGTTTGTTCGTTCTTGTCCCTTGACTATTCATGAATTTTGTTCACTTTGATGGGAAGTATTGTTGATGACTCTCTCTGTTCATACATTTTGTGGTTGGTTTGATTAATGAATGGATTATTAGGCCTTTGCTTCTGAATGACTTTGTTGCTTTGATATGTGTATTGGCTTTGTGAACTTGTCAAAGATGTGGGAATGGAGTGTGTGCTCTTTTTTATCTGAAAAGGACGTCAAGCTCACTTTTTTTCAGCTTTTAGTTTGTCCATTTCGATGCGCTTGATCTACTACTTGATCTAATGCTCTCTGTATGGAGGTTGGGGAACATCTGCTTCTTGACACCATAAATTGTACCAAAGAAGACATAGTTTCACTTTTTTGGTTAGAGTTATCATCTGTGGTGTGGTAGAGGTGCCTGTTGAGGTTTCACTGTGAAAACTCTCATCTGTTTGATCCAAACAAGGAATGTTTAGCGTAGACTAAATTTTCTTTCTTGACTTCGAAGTTGGTCTTGTTCAACTGGGGCTTTAGAAATTTACCATTTATAAATACACCATCAAATAAATTTGTGGTAGCTTTCTAATCTAGAATTATTATTGGTAATTTGATGGGGATGATGTTGATTTGATTTGAGAATGATGTTGCGAGTAATCTTGTAATTAAAAATTAGGGTTTAGGGTGGTGGATTGAAAATTAGGGTTTAGAGTGGTGGATTGGGGAGCAGAAGCACCATCTCTCTCTCTCTCTCTCTCTCTCTCTCTCTCTGTGGATTCTCTCTCTCTCTCTCTCTCTCTCTCTCTCTGTGGATTGGGGAGCAGAAGCACCATCTCTCTCTCTCTCTCTCTCTCTCTCTCTCTAGCATTAGGTTATGGGATGGTATCTGGTGCCATGGTAAACCCCTAATTCGCTTTGCAGCTCCATATGTATATGAGGTACCCCAGTTCCATGGAATTTTATGATGATGTACTCATTCAGGGAGGGACCTCTAAGAGCATGTCCAAATGGTATGCTATAATAGCGTCCTTACTATAAAATATATTTTGGACTCCAAATTTGGCATTCCACTATTTATTAAACTTAATTAAATGTATTAGCGTTCACCTCTTTTCTATTTTTTTGTTTTTTTTATGAGAAAAAATTGTCTATATTATCTTCGAAAAGTATAAATCTATATTTTTTAATGATTAAATAATTTATTAAAATTAATGTAAATAAATAATAAAAAAGAGTAAAAATTAGAAATAGAGTTTATAGTTGGAGGAGAAATAGAGTTTGATGCGACAAAACTATAAAATAGAGGGTTGGAGATGGTCTATAAATTCTTTGTTATCTCTCTCTACCAGGATTCATCAGGTTCTCCCCTAGAAGGAAGTCTTCCTGATGCTAAACTAAGCAAGGAATCAGTCTTTTTGCAGCATAGTCTTCGTCTGATTTTTTATTCAGTTGCCTTGACATTAGGATGCATTTTTATGTCGGTGGCGGAGGCGGTGGAGACTTGGCTGCTTCAATTGCGGGAAGACTGGGCATTTTTATGTTGGTATCAGTCTTTTTGTAGCATAGTCTTCCTCTCTATCATATTGCACTTTCTGTCACTTCGGCAACTGTAGTTGCTTGCTTATTGGCATTGGTCAACCTATAAGTCTCATGCGCTAGGGCCTTGTACTAGATCACCTGAAGTGGTGGGCCATGTCGATGCTATAGTGTTGGCAATCCCTGGTATGGGAGCAAAAATAAATCTGTAGTCGCAACATCCACGGTGAACTGCAATACAGGTAACGAAAACTCTCCATACATCAGACCATTGTTGGGCTACCCTGTCTGAGGTGTAAGAAACCCTCTTTCAGCCTCAACTAAATATCGATCGAAATTTACTTGTGGTAAAATACTCGTCTGCTCTCTGCTCCTTTGTACCTCCCCCTTCAGTCCTCATACTACACTCGGTTGGCATTGCTATATTGAAAGTGGGTGTGTCATTGCACAAGACAAAATACCCTTTATGTCAAAGTACTCTTGAAGAAATTTGTCGCTTAACTTTGAACAATTCTGCTTCAGTCTAGTGTATCGCATTGCGCGAGTAGTCCAAAAGTCGTACTAGATCTATCGTTCGTCCATCTTGATCAAATAGCGCGTGCTGGATCGTCGTCTAGGAGCCCCTGCCTCTACTCGTACTAAGCTCTGCACTCAACAATCCCAACAAAATAGATGACGAGTCTAGTGAGTACATTTTCAAAGAAAATCATTGAACACTCAATATAAGAAGCCAATAATAATGTTAAATAAACATGCGGAAATAAACATGCAACTATAAGCTCAACACATGCATAAATAACACCAATGAAACCAAATAGATGTGCGACGTGTAACAAACTAGACCATACTTCGGATACAAGGTTCCCTCCAGTGGGCTTCTCCAACCCTCTCCACTGGTTCATCAACTTAGTACTCGTGGTCTCACCGACATGTACATCGGGCACCTCTGGTCGCCATTCACTGAGGGCACGGTAACACGTGCTACAGTCTAGCGTGCCCAAGTCTGTACAGATCACGAAATAAATATTCGGCAGCGAACCAAACAACCGACCGTCAAACAAAAGCAAGTAGGAGGATAAAGTACAAAATGAATAACAAGAACTGTAAATAGATCAACAGAAACAATTAAATGCTCAAAATGTGTTTCAGTTGGGGTTTACGCACCTCAAATTGCACTTTGAAGTCTCAAAAACACCTCAATCTGACCCTGCTATGCTCACGGCTATCCTACTATAGTCCCCGAATCTCGTGAGGTCAGTTATCAGTATTTTAGATCTATTTAAGGTGTTTTAAGTTAGTACTATAGTTAATTACTCAAAACAACCCCTTAAGATTAAATAAAGTTTCAGTTTAAGTTTCAGTCTTGTGTTGCGGCACAATTTTGGGTATGAAAACATTCGAATCTCAGAAACTTTCTATAGGAAAACATTTTGGGTCTTTGTCTTAACTTTTCAAAAAGGCCTGGTTTGTGAAATTCTGATTTAAAACGAAAAAGATATTGAGATTCTTCCAAAACAACTTAAATTTGAAATAAATTTGACCAGCAGACTAAAAGAATTTATTTCTCTCAATCCATAGATCCAAAAATTGTGATTTTTTGTCACAAATCATCTAACATACCTTAAAAATGCATATCAAAAGATCAACCCAATCGAATAAATATTGAGGGAGTTATGCTCTTTCAAAGTTTGACCAATTTTTCATGAATATAATTAGTTCTACTAACAAGTTTGACTTAATTCTTTTGAAACCAAAATTATATGATATGTATATGATTCATCTTTGACCTTAGGAAAGACGTGAAATCAGCAAGCCTAAACCATTTAACATTTTATGGTCATGCGTGTAAGCGGTTTTATTAAAATTGAACCAAATGAAGAGTAGAAGTTGTTACCCATCGTTTGATTATTGGTAGTTTGATCCTCCAAGCTTAGATACTCATGAAGTCCCAAAAATTCAGCATTTTAGCTCTCTTTGCGCTTAAGAATTATGAGTTTTTCTTCTCTTGTTTGCAAGAAAATAACAGTTTGTCTTTTATATACTTAAATTAACATGTGGATTAATTAAGCAAATCTTTAATTTGACTTAAGTTAATTACTAGCACATGTGTCCTCTCTCAATGCCACTTGTCCCACATGAAGAATGCACGTCTCTACAAACTAGTTACTATTTAGTCTAGGATTACTGTACATCATCATCTCCATACAAATCAATGGTCTTCAATTTGTTTGTCTAAACTATAGTCTCATAAAATATCAATTAAAATTTCAAACTTAGGCACTTAAATTCATGTCGTTAGTATATTTAGTCTCAGTGTCGACACATTAGTGTTTTCCCCCGACTACCGACACTCTATGCCGGCGCATAGCACCTACGCGCACATCTCGGGGTAAAAACCCGTCACAAATAATGATTCATGCCTAGTCAGGCGTGCCCTAACCTATCTGACGTGTCCATGTTGGCTTGAGCTGACGTCTGAGTCTGAAAATAACTTAAATAACGACATCAATAAATATTGGGCCATCACACACGTACACACATCTCCATATACCTCAAGATGTGTGTGTGGAGATAAGTGTGAGTGCATATTGAGGTGTATCGCAAAACTCCAAATTGGGTCTGTCAATGATGTGGCGCTGACGTGGTTAAGTTATTAAATTTATTAAAATTTTAAAAATAAAAAAATAAAATTTACTCTATTTTGTTAAAAAATGTCAAAAATTATTTTTTAAAAATTAAACTTCATCAAATTATCGAATAACCAACCTTTTAAAAAAATATATAATTTTGATATTTGTTTAAAAAAACCAGAGTAGATTTAATTTTTTTAAAAGAAAATAAGAAAATTTGATATCATAGCCATGCCACATCATTGCCACGTCAACGCTATGACAGCGTTACTAATAGTGAGTTAACGAAAAATAGATGAAATGACCATGAATGAAAATTTTAAAAAGTTTTGTGATCATTTTTTTTTAAAAAAAGTTTTGTTACTAAAGTGTAAAAAACATAAAGTATTGTAATCATAAGTGAAATTGTCCACCAAATAGGGCCTTAGATTGATAGGCTAATAGGATTACATATATATGTGACTTCTGTCCTATAATTGGCAGAAGTCTGTTCTATTGATGGATGAATCCAAGATGTACATGTTTCCAGCAGATCTTTATACTGATGGTTTTTTAGAAGTTTGCTATGTGCACCTTGGCCGCTGTTTAGGGTATCCCATTGATCAAGGCACCAAAGAATTTTCTCAGGGCATCCAAAGAGTTTTCCAAAATGTCCTTTGTTTGAAACACGATGACCCCACTATGAAAACACATAAACATGAGTGCAATCCCGTATACCGAGACTTGTTCCAAAGTCTTACTACTACTTGTTCGAGAATTAACATGTTGTATCGGTACTCTGTGTCCAATAACATTTGTCAAGTCTCGGTCACCCCATTGTCTGATATATGTATCAAAGGGATTCAACATGAGTTCGGTCACCCTATATCGCGACTTATTCCAAAGTCTCCCACCTTCAATCGAGAAATTACAACATGTCTCGATCTTGAGCGACCAACAAATTCACCTTTGTTCACTTTCGAAAATGGCAAGAAAAAACTATAAAAATTATGAAAACTAACCTTATCATGTGTGACGTCTTCATCTCAATCGTTTACTTCAACTATAAAACCCTAAAAATGCTTTAAACTCGTCAAATCTAACAATTCCTACAATATAAGTTGGCGTGCACTCTTTGATTGACGTACGCAATGTTCAACCGGTAATGGATCGACTTCACTATGAAAATTGGGAAGGAGAGTGGGTGTGGGAGAAGGTGAACGGAATGAGGCATGTGTCGGGGTTGCACATAGTGCACCTCTTTTTTTTAATCATAACCTAATTGGATTACTAAATTAGAACAACATCTTATCAATTTTTTTTTAGTCATGGACATCTTATCAAAGCCTTTTAAGTGAGATGGTAAAGACATCACTTGCTAAAAAGGCAAGACCTCAAGATATCGTGGTTCAATTCCACTTTAAGTAAAAAAAAAAAAAGAAAAAACATCTTGTCAATCTTTTTACTTGTTTCTGGGGGCATCTCAAAATTATATGGATAAACTACTGGCAGAGAAGTGCATTGGGAGTTCTATAGCATTATATGGCAGTCAGGCGCTATATGCCACCTTTAGGCCCTTTCATACCACCTCTATCCAGTCATTCTCCCCATCCCCTTCTGCTCTGTCCATCCTTGGCTAGTCTCCTCTCACCATTGTACAATGTTGAGAGCAAAAACAGAGCAACAGAAAGCTAAAAATGTGAAAACGAGATTGAGGACTCAAATCTTAAGAGTGTGGGATATTGTGAATTATGTTGGTAATTAAGATACTGTTGTTGCAAATTTACAATTCAATATTTCTCTAACTCAACAAGTGAAAGTCTCAATTAAAAAAAAAGTGGAACTTACAATTAAGAAACAAAAATGTTAAACTGACAAAGTCACAATTAAAGCAGTCAAGGGAAGGGGTTTAGGGTTTAGGGTTTAGGGTTTAAGGTTTAGGGTTTAGGGTTTAGGGTTACTCAACAAGAAAGTAACCCCAACAAGTGGAATCAGAGCCGCGGTTAGTTTGTGTTTCGGGAATCTTTGTGGGAATCAAGATTGTGGATGATGATGATAAATCAAGCAATATGGTCAAGTTGACGGCTACGAATTATTTAATTTGGCAACCGATGATGGAAGATCATCTTTATTGCAAAGATTTATTTGATCCAATTGAATTTGGACAAAGCAAGCCAGAGAAAATATCTGATGTTAATTGGAGGAAGTTGCACCGAAAAACTGTTGGGACTATTCGAAAGTGGATCGATCTCAGTATTTATCACCATGTCAACAAAGAGGTTGATGCACAAGAGTTGTAGAGAAAATTGCAGAATATGTGTGTAACATCCCTCAATTTTTTTTAACCTGACTTTAGTGACACGTGTCAGGACCGTGACCCGGCTACGCGATACTGGACTGTATTTCGAACCTTGGAAGTCGACACCGAGGTAATTTTATGATTCCTTGATGAGTGTAATAGTATTATAGTTTAAAGGTGTGTCACGGGCCGTTCAGACAATTTCAATGAGAGTGAGGTTCCGCCTAGGTAACCGGGGGAGGAAATACAGTAAAAAGATAATTAAAATAATAATTTAACAATTATATAGTTCAATTGTGTGAGATATAGGTAAAAGTGTGCACGTGACGGGAAAATACGGGTCGATGAGGTAAGATGGGTCGGGGAAACCTTGGGTTAAATTTTGAGACGTGTGGGTTGGTAAAAATGGGTGGACACGACTAGAACACACACCACTATTCCACCATATCTATTCAAATTTTAAATACTCACCCAACCCCATCACTCACATCTCACACCCCACCCACTCCCATCACTCACATCACACTCTTACACCCCCCATTCATCTCACGTCACACACCCTCAAATAAAAACCCTCACTCACGTCACCCCCATTCTCACTCATCTCTCTCCGTAACCTCTCCTCACTCTCTCATTCACGGTCCCTTCTCACAACCCTCACAGCCTCCCCTCTCCTCATCTCACCACCTCTCGCTTCTCGCCGTGACCGGACAGGGACGTCGGAGGCTGTCGTCAACCGGAGGTATGCATTCTCTCTCTCTCCCTCTCGGTTGTCTTCTCTCTCGAGTTCCATCACCCTTCTCTCTCGGTCCACTCATTCTCACGGCTTGGCTGCGTCCACGCCGTCCACCGGAGATGCAGTGGTGGCGAGGAAGCTCGCCGGAGGTCCCACATCCTCCCCTCTCTCTCGAGTTCACTCGATCTCTCTCTCTCTCCTCTCGGTTTTCTCTCTCTCTCTCGTCTCGGGTTGCTCTCTGTAACGACCTAAACATTCTCCGACCCATTTTCAAGGTATTTTATTAATTTTATATTAAAATATGCGAACAAATGAGATGGTTACACAAAAATTGATCTTAACATGACTTGGATTAAGTGAAAATAGTTTTGAATGGGCTCCACAAGGAAATTGGGCCCATAGGGGTATTTACGTAATTTTGGGTAAAATTGGTGAAAAACCCTAACTATATAAGGATGTGTTGCAAGCCCTAGTCACCCCTTTTGTTGATTCAACAAGTTGGAGAGGGAGGAGAAGAAGAGAAATCATTGAGCAATCAAGGAGAGAAAAATCTTGTGGTGATTTTCTAGTCTTTTCTTTCTTTCTTTTCTTTCTTTCCTTTTCTTTCTTTCTCTTTTCTTTCTTTCCTTCTTCTTCTTGTTTTGATGTTGGCGGGATCGTGGAGGCGGCGCCACTAGGGCGCCACCGGAGATGGGTGGCGGCGCCACCAGCGCCGCCTTCTCTCTCGGCGCCGCCGCAAATGTGAGGGAGGGGGTGGGGCAGCCACCCCCCCCCATTGAAAGCCGTGAGGAAGAAGGGGGTGGCATTGCACCCCCTTCTTCCATCACCACCACCACCACCGCCACCACGGTGGTCGGCCGTGGCGGTGGGGTCCCCATCTTCGGCGAGCACTGGGACCACCCTCGGATCTCGATCGAGGGTTGGGGTGGAGTGGGGGTTCGCGGAGACGAAACGCAGCGGGGCGCCCTGCGTTTCGATCCCAGCCGCCGACGGGCCCCTGGACCAGTTGGGGCCGGTCGGTCCCCCGGGGGTTTTGACCCTGTTGACCGGGGCCGAAATGTCCCCGGTCAACCAAACAAAGGGCTGGAATGCCCCCGTCAAAAAAAAAAAAAAAAAAAAAAAAAATAATAATAAAAATAAAAATAAAATAAAATAAAATAAAATAAAATAGGATAAACTTACAGTGGGCGTCGACAACCTCGACAAAGCCCTTAAATGGCATATCATGTGGGACCCACACCATTTGAGTCCCCAAATATAAATTAATAATTAAAATACTCAACTTTAAATTAGTAAAATACTTATGTAGTCTTATATAAAATTGTATAAATTGCGTAGATTCGCGAGGCGGTTCACGTGGGACCCCAAACGTACGAGGAGTTGGTATAGACGGCGTGTCGAGTACAGGTAAGTGGGGAGCTTCGCTCATGCATTAAATATGGCTTGATTATTAGATAATTAGGAATGCATGTTTTGAATTAACGACTTGGGAATGGGTTGCGTCGTGATATTGGTTTGGATCTCTATTATCTATGGAATTGTGAATACATTGTCTTGCCTGTTATGTTATTCGGTGCCCAGAGTGTGTGGTAGTTAACCACCGAGGGCCAAAAACACCCCGAGTGTGTGGTAGTTAACCACCGAGGGTTTGCTTGACTAATTGAATGCATAAGGTGAATTATTTGAGTGTAAGGGTTTGGAGTTCCATCCTTTGCTACTTGATGATTCTTTGAGACGTGTAGCGGTGACGGCTTGGATGAATTTATCTTCGTTTTGGTGCGATTATCTAGAGGCGTAACGGCCATTACGATTCCACGATTATTGTACCAATACGAAAATAGATGATTCGGTCACGGATCCTTACCAATATCTAGTTCGCATTGAATGGAACAACGGCTTATATTAATATTTATATCTATCGCATTTTATTTAAATCTTTCGTGTGATTTTATTTATATGTCATGTTTTAATTTATAAATGAAATGTGATGAATATTATTATGCTTGACATATATGAAAGTTTATCAAATGTGTTGTGAAACTGTTAGGCTTTTATGTCTAGTATGGTGATTGGAATTTGAATTGAAATATTGATATATAAAATTATTGCATATCTAAATTAGATGTGGAAATAATATTTAGATATTTCTTCTTAGAATATAATTCCATCTTTCATAACTATTTGAGCATAAACCATATATTTAATTGGATCGAATTATGTACTAAATGATTATGCTTATAAGTTTGTTTTGATTTACATGTATTCAGTTATTACATCTTTGTGTTATGCGTATGGATTGAATGTCATGTAGAATTTGCATGAGTACTAGGTAGTACTTGCATATTTAATGTTTGAGCGAGTCTTTCCTCTTATTGAGCATCGTTGGTTCTTTAGCTCACCCCACCAGTCCTTCTACCAGCGCGATAGACAAGAAAGGCAAGGGAAAGGATCTATCTTGAAGTGCTTTCATCTGTGAGACTCATATAATACTAGGTTATTATTATTATTAAATTGTTTTGTAATCGTACGTGGGTTATAGCTCGAGTATTAGTAATGGGTAGTTTTGAACCTTTTGATATTATTATGAGGTTGTATGAGACATTTAAATACTAGAGATGATAGATATTATCATGATATACAGGTTTATATGGTTTAGTTATGATTACTTTTCACACATTTATTATATATATTGTTTAGAATAATTATTCCGCAGGTTATTTAGGCGAGCCAAGTCGTTATTTGGGCCTGGTTCAGGTATCGGGTCTAAGTAACGGTTTGGGCCGGGCGACCCGACCCTAGGTCGGGGCAGGGTCGTCACACTCTCTCTCTCTCTCTCACGACACCACCTCTCCCACTGGAGATGGTGGTGACCGGGGTTCACTCCCTCACCGGAGATCTCTCTCTCCATCCCTCTATTTCTTTCTTTCTCTCTCTCTCTCTCCCTCGGCTCTTTGTTTTTGTTTTTCTTCATTTTTTTTGTGTGTGTGCATGTGGGCTGCTGGGGTGGGTGCCGTGACGAGGACCGGTTGTGGGCGACCTCCGGTGACTCACCGGAGTCCAGACCATCCCGGAGCACACCCCCTCATGGCCCATGCAAAGTCCCTACTAGTGTACACACAATAAGTTGGTTTTATAGAGTGTTTACCCTCTCGCCGGAAAATGCCCTCACCGGCGGCGCCACCGCCGGACCACCATGACTGGGACGCTGTCGGGGACCCCACCAAACTCATACATGGGTCCCACAGCCCTAAAAGTGGCCACAACAGTTTCATTTCAAGTTTAAAATGTCATTATTTCATGTGTTTTGTATATTGAGGCCTCGCCGGAAACCGCCACTGCCGGCGGTCCTACCGGTCGAACCATGACCAGTGAAGGTGGTCGAGATCTCACCTAACATTGGTTGACGTCTCGCAGCCATTGATTAAGTCCGAAACAATTTTATTAAGGCGTTTTGACGTGATTTTACGTGTTGCCGTCGTCAAGTCGTAATTTGTGTGTGTTGACAAAATTTCGAACTAGTGGAGGCTTTTTCGGCATTCTCATGCCACGATAACCCTTCCCTCGATGTCGGACAACACCAATGAGTTTCCATGCTCGTTGGTACATGTCAGTTCAGTTTTCATGTGAAGTTATGGTTAAGTGTTGGTTGGTATTCAAACATCGCGTGGCGATGAATGGTTATGACGTCGTGGTCATGTCACCAGTCCTCAAGACCATGACATGACCCACATACGGCTGAGCCGAGCCTATGATTCGCGATGAGGCTTATACATATTGTGTTTTCAAAACCCGAGAGAGAGAGTATTCGTTTTTCGATTAAATTGTCGTGTCGTTCGAAGCATTTAAAACATTGGGGAAAATAATAAGTTTAAACCTACGTTTAGTGAATGACTTGACCTATTAACACGAGTTTCCGACTTTGTCAGGTAGTGGAAAACTCAGGGATACGCGTTAGGATTCGCGGAAGCGTTGTACGCGGGTTACAATAGTTCAGGTAAGTACATTTGCCTTAAAAAGCATTTGTACGTTAGTAAGCCGGTTTGAAAAATATCATGTGATTCATTTTCATTTTTTGTGTTTGCTATTATCAAATTATTGGCATTCCATTCCATATTCCTTGTATGTGTGTTCTTGGCATAAGTGTGTGTCTCGAAGGTACATGCGGCCTGCACTAGAAGGGATAAAACGCGGGCACTCGAGCGCACGAGTGTTTGACCACCCCTAGTGATTGTGTGATACCATGTACTGGATTGTTGTGGATTGTTGTGGTATTGTTGTGGTATTGTTGTGGAATATAGACCACTTATGGCCTCTCTTGACTCGTAGAACACGCATGTTTCGATTGCTATCATTTCCAGTCTGTCTATCATGCATTCTTGTTTATTTAAATTCCTATCTTTCAGTACCCGCATGATATTTAGACTGCCTTGTTTGTTATTTTATGAATTACTGTTACATTCTTCTGGCTTTACTTTCGATTTCTCTCAGTTGCTCACCGTCTAGTTTGTGACGGTGGGTGCAGATAGGACGGAGAGCAGTAAAGGCAAGGGACCTTGCCTAGGAGACTTTTTGTGAGCAGTTGGACGTGAGGTACCGAGATGTAGGCTCATGTTTATTTCTTTTTGTTTGATGTTTAAATATATGTTTGTTTTGGAACTGGGGAATATGTTTTAAGATGGATTCCATCAATCCATTTTGTTGACTTGGATATGACTATATCGGGGTTTTCCACATTTATATAGAATCCTAATTTTCCTTGATTGAGTTATTTCCCAATATTTGATTAGAATTTGATTTTTGCTTCCGCTGTGTTATAATTGCAATAACTCTCATAAATCTTGAAATTTTGATAAATTTGAGACTGACTAGGCTCGTCAGGTTCACTGAGAAACGAACTCGGGACCTGCACGGGTCTAGGCCGAGCGTACCCAAATGCATTGGAATTTGGGGCCGTCACAATGTGTGAGTTCAGAATAAGGCTTCTCTAATTAGAAGGCTTTGTTAATATGAAGTACAAAGATGGGCGGTCGATGATAGAGCACTTGAATGATTTTGAAGCATTGATCAATCAGTTAAGTGCTATGAAGATTATGCTTGAGGATGAGTTACAAGCACTTTTACTTTTGAGCTCGTTGCCAGAAAGCTGGGAAACCTTGGTGGTGTCTCTAAGTAATTCTGCTCCAGGCGGTGTCTTGTCTTCATCTATAATGCGAGATAGTCTCTTTGACGATGAGACTAGGAGAAAGGATAAAGGCATTGAAACTTCACAAGCTCTTGTTACTACTGCAGAACATAGAGGCAGAAGTCAATCTAGAGGTACGAGGGGGCGGAGTAAATCTAGAGGCAAGTCTCAAGGAAAAGGAAAATTCTCTTGTTATCATTGGGGCAAAGAAGGACAAAAAGAAAAAATGTAGAGTGTGGAAAAGAGAACAGAATGATGAGAAAAATCAAAATAAAGCGAATGATCAGAATACTACGTCTGTTATATCAGATGCAATTGAAGACTTGGTTGTGCTTTCTTTAGTTGAGGATCAAGGTCATGTCACTAATATAGATAGTGAATGGGTTGTTGATTTCACAACATCTTTCCATGCTACTCCGAGGAAGGATTTCTTCTTTGTTTATCGAGCAGGGAGTTTTGGTAAGGCAAAAATGGGGAACAACAGTTTTGCAGATATAGTTGGCATTAGAGATGTCTTTGTGCAGACAAATATGGGTTGCACGGTAATTCTGAAAGATGTGCGACATGTTCCGGATCTGCGTCTAAATTTGATTTCTACTCATGTTTTGGACCTAAATGGTTACTACAACATCTTTAGGGGCAAGTAGTGGAAACTCATCAAAGGCTCAATTGTTGTTGCTAGAGGAAAATTTAGCTATACACTTTACAAGACTCAATTGAAGACCGTCAGAGGTGACCTGAACGCAATTGAAGATGATTCTTCACCAGATTTGTGGCATAGGCGGCTAGGTCACTTGAGTGAGAAAGAGTTTTAGGTGTTAGCAAAGAAGTCTCACATTCCCTTTGCCAAAGGTAAATATTTGAACATTTGTGATGATTGCTTATTCGGTAAGCAACATAGAGTTTCTTTTTCTTCATCATCTGAAAGAAAAAGAAATTTACTTGAGTTAGTATACTCTGATTTTTGTGGTTCCATTGATGTGGAAACTATGGGAGGTAGCAGATACTTTGTTACTTTTATTGATGATGCTTCACGGAAGGTTTGGGTGTTTGTGTTGAGAACAAAATGTCAGGTTCTTGAGTACCTCAAGAAGTTTCATATGATGGTGGAACGAGAAAAGGCGTATCTTTGAAGTCTCTTCGTAGTGATAACAGGGGAGAATACACTTTAAAGGAGTTCGAGAATTATTGCTCAGAACATGGAATCAGACATGAGAAGACGGTTCCGGGTACTCCTCAACATAATGGTGTTGTTGAAAGAACAAATAGAACCATCCTTGATAAAGTCAGATGTATGTTAAAAATGGCTAAGTTGCCCAAGTCGTTTTGAGGTGAGGCTCTCAATATTGCTTGCTACTTGATGAATCGCTCTCCTTCAACACCATTGGAGTTTGATGTTCCAGAGAGAGTTTGGTCTGGGAAAGATGTTATTTACTCTCACTTGAAGGTGTTTGGATGCAAGACATTTATGCATGTGCCTAAGGAGCAGAGACAGAAACTTGATAATAGAACTGTTCCGTGTATCTTCTTGGGATTTGGAGATGCAAAGTTTGGCTATAAGTTATGGGATCCAAAGAAGAAAAAGATTGTCAAGTCCAGGGATGTGGCCTTTCATGAATATGAAAGCATAGCAGATTTGAAGACATCAAAGAAAATCATAGTTGATGATGATGATGTTTCTGGATTGGAATTTTCTTCCATTACTGATGCCACACATGAGGGAGACTCATTTGAAGAACATGGGGTTGATGTGCCAGAACCAGTTGATGATGCTGAGCAGGGGGAGCAAACTCCTCCACCAACAGCTTTAGTTGAACCTTCACTTAGAAGGTCTGAGAGAGGGTTGCTTCCTTCTACTAAGTACCCCAGTTCAAATTATGTTACAATTACAGAAGAGGGGGAGCCAAAGAGCTTCCAGGGAGTTCATATTCACAAAGACAAAGCTCAATGGATGAAAACAATGTTGGAGGAGATGAGTTCTTTGAAGAAGAACAATACTTATGAGCTGGTGGAACTTCCAAAAGGTAGAAATCCTTTGAAGAATAAATGGGTGTACAAGTTGAAGACAGATGGAGATAAACTAGTAAAACATAAAGCTCGTTTGGTAGTGAAGGGGTTTAATCAGAAGAAAGGAATTGACTTTAATGAGATTTTTTCCCCTGTTGTGAAGATGAGTTCTATTTGAGTGATTTTGGGTCTGACTACTAGCTTGGATCTTGAGCTTGAGCAGTTAAATGTGAAGACTGCATTCCTCCATGGTGATTTGGAGGAAGAGATTTATATGGATCAAGGTGATGGCCTCAATTTCACCGTGCAATTGGGTACGCCCGGCCTAGACCCATACAAGCCCCGAGTCATCACTCGGCAACCTGACGAGTCTAATCAGTCTTCAATTTAATCAATTTAGTAATTTATGAAAGAGTTATTGCAATAGTAAACAGCGGAAGACTAAAACAATTATAATAAAGGGGAAAATAACTCAATCAAGGGAAGTAGAGGAATTCTATAAGTGTGGAAAACCCCGAGTATTCATGTACAATTCGATAGGTAAATATATATGATACCAGTCTCACAAAAGAAATACCAAGTTCAATGATCCCAACAATGTAAATATATAACGATATACACATCAGCAAAAGTATAAACACCTATTAAAGAGTCTATCTAATGTCGCTGTTAATTCTCACAGTAGATCACCTAGGCAGGGTCCTTTGCTCTTGCTGCTCTCCGCCCTATCTGCACCCACCGTCACAAACTAGACGGTGAGCAACTAAATAAAATCGAATGTAATGCCAGAAGAAGATAACAAGTAAAGTAGTCTAAATATCATGCAGTAATAAAAAGACAGGAAATTAAATAGACAAGATGCATGATAAATAGACTAATAGATATCAATCGAAAGTCAAGTGTGTTCCAAGGAATCAAAAGAGGCCCATAAGTGGTCTAAATCATAGCATAACGACGAAGACCTCGCGAGGTCTTCCCGGGCATCGACACAAGCGAAAGCACAGCTATGACGGGAGGACTCGAACCCACCCACCCAGTACTCGGTGTCACACGATCACTAAGGGTGGTCACACACTCATGCGCACGAGTGCTCGCGTTTTATCCCTCTAGTGCAGGTCCTAGTACTTTTGAGACAAAACACTTACGCCGGGAAACACACAACAAGAAATGGAATGGAATACCAATAATAGAGTATAACAAGACTGAATAAATGATAATGAATCACATGGCATTTTCTTATTGGCTTACAAACGTACAAATACTTTTTAAGGCAAGTGTACTTACTTGAACTAATCGTAACCCGCGTATAACAACACTCTCGTTCCTAACGCGTATTCCCGAGTTTCCCGATACCTGACAAGGTTGGAAACTCCATTTAATGGGTCGAATCATTGACTAAACCCTAGGTGAAACCCTAGTGTTTTCTCAATGTTTTAATGACTCGAACAACTTGATAATTTAATCGGTAAATCAAACCAAAAACGCAACGAAATACAATGACACTCTTAAGTTTTATAACCATACTTATGTAAGCCTAATTTCAAGTCTTCGGCTCGGCTCAGTCGCATATGAGTTACGCCATAACTTCGAGAGCCGGCGGCGTATTCACGACGTCATGACTATTCGTCAAACTTTAAACTCTATCTATACACCAACCATTCGAAATGCATAAATCCTACATAGACTCATCACCATAACACATCATAACTCGAAATAACCATGTATTCGAACACTCGATACACATCTATACCATACAAATACCCGACCCTTGTATGTTCTCATGTATGCATGAATTCGAATAACCAAATCATGTATTCATGCCATGAGTTTTGAAATGAAATAAACTCAACATAAAATAATGAAATCCCGATGACAAAAACACATGAAATGACACATTCACGTTTACTACCGCGGATTGAGACACTAAAACAGTTCCAACACGACCAAATCGATCACAACAAAAACAACGAGGCATCATCGAGGTCATGGAGAGGTCCCCGACAACTCCCCCCACGCTTGGTGGTTCGGCCAGCAGAGTCACCCACACATGCATATTCCGACGAGACATAAAATAACAACCAATATATGAAAACCGAGAATGGACAACATCTACTCTATGTATCCAATGTCCAGAGGTCTCCCGGGGATATAGGAGCTCCGGTAGGCCACGAGGGTCCGTCCCCGACCATCGTCACCCACGGCAGCGACGGCCAGAGGCGGACAGCGGTGAGGACGAAAAGACCAGTGAGGAAACGAGAGAGAGAGAAACAGAGAACACGTACCTCCGGCGAGCAGTGAGACCTCTGGCGAGGCTCGTGGGGCAATCGTGGAGGAGGGTGGAGTGGAAGACCGACGAGAGATGAAAAAACTGAGAGATCGGTGAGGGAGGAGAGATCGTGAGTGAAGCCGAGAGAAAGGGAGAGAGAGAACCCGAGACCGAGAGAAAGAGAGTGGGGGAGGATCTCCGA
The DNA here is from genome assembly GCA_039657345.1 of Stephania japonica. Classification (NCBI taxonomy): domain Eukaryota; kingdom Viridiplantae; phylum Streptophyta; class Magnoliopsida; order Ranunculales; family Menispermaceae; genus Stephania; species Stephania japonica. The sequence continues at coordinate 4,558,223 of CM077559.1, read as the reverse complement.
CGACCAGTACTCCGGTGTGGTCCAGTTCGGCGTGGGACAACAGAGGAGAGGAGAGGTGGCGGCGGTGGTGGTGTTTGGAGAAGAAGATGAATAGTGAAGTAGGGTTTTTGTTTGTTTATATATGTGTAAAATAGGTGAAATGACCCATTTGCCCTCCAATTTACTTCTTACACACCTCAAAACAGTTGCCCTTATGGGTCTTTTGCCCCTTTATCACATCTTAACACACACACATCTCAATGCAATCTCATGGTTGCTCATCATCATGTTGTGTCACTTTAACAATTTCTATTCCGTAGACTAAATGTTGCGTAATTAACTAACTTTCGTGTTGAAACGACGTTCCTCGATCCGTTTTTCCTTGTTCCGCCTCCTATAACGCGCGTAGTCTCGCCTTGTCTCGCCAACTAATTAATTAAATTAATTAAAAATTCATTTATTTGTACTCTTTACTTGTTTTTATCCCCCGTTTAACTAGTCGAAACCTCACTCAATTAAATATCGCCCAACCGGCTCGAAAACTCGTAAAATACTAAAATACTAATACACACAATCAAAGAATCATAAAATCACTTCGGTGTCGACTCCCGAAGTTGGAAATACTGTCCAGTATTCACGTAGCCGGGTCACAATCCTGACAAGTGTAACGCAAGTCAATTAAAAATTTGGGGTTGTTACAATCAACCTGAAGGATTTGAAGTAATAGGAAAAATACATTTGGTTTGCAAGTTGAAGAAGAGCTTGTATGGACTGAAACAAGCTACAAGGCAGTGGTATAAGAAATTTGACTCTTTCATGATGGGTCAAGAGTACACTAGAACAGATGCAGATCATTGTGTCTACTTCAAGAAATTTTCAGATGGGAAGCTTGTGATCTTGTTGTTATATGTTCATGATATGTTGATAGTGGGGTATGATGTTTCCTTGATTGGAAACTTGAAGAAAGGATTATCTAGTTCTTTTGATATGAAAGACCTGGGGCCAGCAAAATAGATTCTTGGCATGCAGATTATTCGTGACAGGAGATCTAAAAAGTTATGGGTGTCACAGGAAAAGTATGTTGAGCAGGTCTTGAGCAGATTCAATATGAACAATGCTAAGCCAGTTAGCACACCTCTTGCTAATCACTTCACACTTAGCAAGAAATCATGTCCCTCTACTTCTATAGATATAGCGGAGATGTCAGATATTCCTTATTCCTTTGCAGTTGGGAATTTGATGTATGTGATGGTTTGCACCCGACCAGATATTGCTTATGTGACGGCCCCAATTTCCCCGTGCAATTGGGTACGCCCGGCCTAGACCCGTTCAAGCCCCGAGTTATCACTCGGCAACCTGGCGAGCCTAGTCAGCCTCATATTTACTCAATTTAGCGATTTATGAAAGAGTTATTGCAATAATACACAGCGGAAGACTAAACAGTAAATAACAAGGGGAAATAACTCAATCAAAGGGAAATTAGGAATTCTATAATTGTGGAAAACCCCGGTATTCATGTACAATTCTATAATTCAACATACATGATACTAGTCTCAATAATAATACCAAGTTCTATAAACCAAAAGCATACATATATAAAGCGATATACAAATGAGCAAAAACATATAACCTACTCTAGGGTTCCTCAAGTCCAGCCGCTAATCCTCACAAAAAGTCGCCTAAGCAAGGCTCTTTGCCTCTACTCGCACTCCGCTATATCTCGCACCCACCGTCACAAACTAGACGGTGAGCAAGCGAGAGAAATCGAAAGTAATGCCGAAGAATATAACAAGTAATTCATGAATTATCAATCAAGGCGATCTAAATATCATGCGGGAATTGAAAGACGGGAAGTTAAATAAACAAGGTGCATGATAGGTAGACGGAAACAATAACAATCGAAACATGCGTGTTCTACGAGTCAAGAGAGGCCATAAGTGGTCTAAAATCCACAACAATACCACAACATTATCCACAACAATCCACAACAATCCAAGACATGGTATCACACAATCACTAGGGGTGGTCAAACACTCGTGGCCACGAGTGCCCGCGTTTATCCCTTCTAAGTGCAGGCCGCATGTACCTTCGAGACACACACTTATGCCAAGAACACACAAACAAGGAATATGGAATGGAATGCCAACAAATAGATAATAGCAAACACAATGGAATGAAGATGAATCACATGATATTTTCTTAACTGGCTTACTAACGTACACAAGTTTTTGAGACAAGTGTACTTACCTGATCTAACGTGACCCGGTACTCACTCCGAGACTTTAACGCGCTTCCCGTGTATCTCGACTACCTGACAACGATTTAAGTCCCGAAGATTGGTTTAGGATTAGTATTTAGTTTTAGAATAATTCTCCTAAACTTTGTTTCAATTCATTCGATTAATGGAACTCATCCCATTATTGATGTTCTTTTATAGTCCGATTGGGCTCTTGTTGGATCCATACATCAAGCCTATATTCACCTAAGTGTGCTTAATAGGTGGACACTTATTGGACTTAGGTATATATGAGCTATTCCCCTCATTTTATGTATGTATTCGGATTTTAGGTTGTGCTGATCATATTAAACTTTCTTTGGGTTTTACACAACCCATACACACACCAATTGGTGTGTACACCCCACTGGTGTGCACACTAACACTTCGCACACCCCGCTGTCTTGTGCACATACACCCCACTGGTGTGTGCACCTCACGGTGATTTACCATGTTCAATGCATTAGTACATTATTTTATTCTTAAAACCATGCTATATACACATTTTCATTATTCCAAGCATATACAACTGTTGTGTACACCCCAATGTGGTGTACACATACGATCTTGTGTACACCTTTGTGGTGTACACACCCACCGTTGTGTACACCCCATTGTGGTGTACACACATTGTACACCACTTGCACAAAATCCATACCAAAACAGACCACATATACACATTGTTATGTAAATTGACACTCACACACATACATCTCATGAAAACAATCTCACTAAAGTGCACACACCCACACCCCAACTGGGGTGTGCACACACACACACACACACATCTATACACATAGGACAGCCACCCCACACACACACCTTCACCAAAACAGTTGCACATACACACCTCCAAATCAAAACCGTCATACCCAAACATCCATATCACCTAAAACTGTCGTGCACACCACTGTGGTGTACACACACTGTGGTGTACACCCCACTGTGGTGTACACACAGTGGTACGTACACCCCGCCATCCCCACACATCAAAAAAAGTGGCAAAAATGGAAAAAAAACCGAAACAGTGGAGGTAAAGAAGGAACCGTGGGAGAGACTCACCTAGCCTTCTCCGGTGGTCGTCCGTAGTTCCAGCAGCGAGGAGGGTGGCGGTGGTGACCGGTCAGGCGAGAGGAAGTGGCTGGTGTAGCGTGAGGTAGAGGAGAAAGACATGAGTGTGGCAAAACCGAGAGTGAGAGTGAGTGAGAGATAAAACATGGACTGTCGAGAGAGAGAAGAACACGAGAGAGGAAGAGAGTACCAAACTTACCTACTCCGGCGATGAGGGAAGAGGCCGTGGTGGTGGGCTGTTCAGTCGAGGGAGGAGCAATCGAGAGTGAGGCCGAGAGAGTGAGTGATCGTGAGAGGAGAATACCAAGGGTGCATGAGTGAGGAAACGGGAAAGGAGAGGAGGGAGACGCTGTCCGGCCTCCGCCACCTCTCGGTCCTGGTCGGAGATCCGGTGGCGGTGGACGGCATGGGGAGTGAGTGGGGAGAGTGAACAATGGCGGCTGTTGAGTGGGGAAGACAATGAATAGTGTATTAGGGTTTATTTGTTTTTATACCAATGAGTTAGGCCAAAATGACCCTTTTGCCCCTGATTTTTAAACCTTCCCAACACTTGGACAGCTACCCTTATGAGTCATTTGGCCCATCATCATAATCTAACTCATGTACACATCTCTATGCCCATCCAATGGTCCTCCTCACTCACTTGTGTCACTTTAACAATCCTATCCATATTAACCTATTAAATTAACTCCATTAATTTTTATTAAATTACCCATAAAGTTACACAAATTCTTACTTACTCGGTACACAGTGTCCCGCGTTCGACACGCTTCTCGAGGCGGTCCCACCCTTGGGATTTAAATAAATTCCCTTATGCTTATTTTATACTTTATTGTTAAAATTTTATTTTCCTCAACTTAGGTCATGTTTTTCATTTGGCTTTGTTTATTAATGATATCCACTAAAATGGTTCCCGAAAACCCCATTTAACTAAGCGACGCCTCACTCAATTAAAAATATAGCCCGAACGGCTCGAGACCCGTAAATTACTAATATACTAATACATGCATTACCATCCACAAATAACCAAATTTTTGGGTCGTTACAGCTTACGTAGTTGGTGTGGTCAGCAGATTTCTCTCAAATCCTGAAAAAGTTCATTGGGAAGCAGTGAAATGGATTTTGAGATATTTGAGAAGTATTTCGAAGATGTCTTTATGTTTTGGGGGCTTGAAACCTACTTTGGAGGGATATACAGATTCAGATATGGCAGGTGACCTTGATGGCAAAAAATCTACTTCAGGGTATGTGTTCACTTTTGCAGGGGAGCTGTATCTTGGCAGTCAAAATTGCAAAAGTGTGTTACTTTATCCACGACAAAGGCAAAATATATTACTATAACTGAAGCAAGCAAAGAAATGCTTTGGTTAAAGAGATTCCTTCAAGAGTTGGGTTGAAGCAAAAAGATGGGTATGCAATGAACTGTGATAGTCAGAATGCTCTAGATTTGAGCAAGAATGCTACTTATCATTGCCGCACTAAGCACATTGATATCCGATACCATTGGATTCGAGACGTTGTGAATGATCATGAGATGAGTCTGAAGAAGATTCACATTGATAAGAATCCAGTTGATATGTTGACGAAGGTGGTGACTCGTGAGAAGCATCAGTCTTGCACCAAGTTGGTGGAGCTGAGTTGTTATTGAGCATCAAATATGATTGAGATCTCCCCATGTGTTGGAGGGGGAGATTGTTGGTTTTTGTGTGGGCCCCACACAAAATGGAAAAGTCCAACACATAAAACAACGAATTGGTTGTGGAATAGGAATATGGGAGAGAGAAAATAGGAAAGAAAATTGAAGTGAATTAACGACTTGGGTGATTCTTCTAATTAGCCAGCTTTTGTGTGTTTTGGCAATTTTTTTCTTCTCTCTTCTACGTTGTGCGTTCAAGGCGGTAAATGCAACAACAATTTTCTCTACATTGAAGATACATCAAGATCTTGAATCTGAAGACTCGCGGTGAAGTCTTTGGTGATTTTTTGGTGATCAAGAAAGGGTACAATTTGAGGGTGGAGTTATTCAAGATTTTAGTGTGACCATTCAAGTTCTTTGAAGAAGTTATATTGTATTTTCCTCAATTGAGATTTTTATACTCTTTATTCATATAGTGGATTTATTCGGAGTTTGGCCCGTGGTTTTTTTCCCTCTGATTTGGAGGGTTTTCCACGTTAAATCTTGTGTTCTTTGTGGTGTGATTGATTTGGTGCATAGTTCGTGGCTTAGTGGATTTATTCATCTGTCTCTCGAGTTGAAGGGGTTACTTTCTTGTTGAGTAACCCCAACACGGCGAAGATACTTGCCAAGGTATTGGCTTGGGCCTGAATGGGAGAGTGTAAGAAGAAGATGTCTGGATAGATCTTAGTTATCTCGACCAACTCATTATTGTCACTAAAAACTTCATTGATGTTGGCATCTGAGACAAGTTGTATACCGCCTTTAAAGTCTACCCACTGAGAAACTGCACACCTCATGGCAATCACGTCTGCCTCATTCTTCGATTTTGTGACGCCTAACGGGAATGAACCGCTCTTAGCATTTCCTTTCCCTCGGTATCGTATAGGATCCACCCAGCGGCGGAAATTGCAGTGTCATGATGTCGCAAGGCCACCACAAAAAGTTTGAATTTGATGTCTGAAAACCATGAGACAAAACAGTTAATATAGAAAAACAAATAACAAGTCACTACTACTACTACTACAAGGGAGGGTCTCTAACAATCACAACTGCTTAGAAGATGATGATTCATGGGGGACTACTGCACAGTCTGATAACGAAGCGCCCAAGAAAGAAGATCGGAAAGAAGAGTTTCAACAAGGTACAATACAAACACCACTACTGCAACTACTGCCACAACTACTACTGTGACTACCATAAACACCATCTTCATGACTACCACCATTATAACTTACTGCTGTGACCAACCACGAACAAATCACCCCTAGTTGAGTATTAACCAATCAATCCCATTAATACAATGTTGCAATATTTGCTCAAGCCTAGATCATAAACAACATGCAATTCAAAATAGACCTCTACATGAAAATGCAGTTTTGCCCATCTAAATAATACAAGTGTCGACTCAATACCGTGTAATTAATATATAATAGAAGTGTTGACTCGACCACGCATTCTATTAGCATAATCTACTTAAACTATTCTCCTCTCCATTGATACCAAAAGGTCCAAAACATTTGGAATGAATTCAACCAATGAATGAAAAACGATATCGATACCGGCACATAAAAGAATGTTTCTTATTCAACTACAATCACTTGATAGTCTTAGAATAACTTGCCAAAGCCCCGTTCACCACAATAACAACAACAATTAACAACAATCAAACTCTTCTATTGTGCTGGATTTAGTGCAATTGATATTGAGCATTCCAAACCATTCAAAGAAAATAAAGAAAGCAGAGTGGTAATTAATTGAAAATGTACCTCTCGTAGGAGAGTTTCATTGGGGCGAGAGGTTGCTGGGGAAAAACCAGGGATGACAAATCCTTAATTTTGATACCATCTGCTTCGATACCAGTTGCTTTTGTTGAAGACTTCCCTAGAGATAGGGAAAGATCCTAGTCAGTACCGATTCCGTCGTCGCCTCTGCTACCAGTGGCACCTTCCATTCTGAAATTCAATGTTGATGAATTCCCAATATCTATTCCTTGGTCGGCCCCGGGATTCATCCTACTGTCAAGAAACTAGCAGATGAAGATTGAACAGGGTACCTCGTTTGCGAGTGAGAGGTCTCAAGAGGATGAGCAGAGAGAGAGAGCACGAGAGGTTTCGGAAGAACTGAGCTGACAACAAAAGAGAGAGCGATGAGTGGGACATTACTAAGTTCAAGAATTCAATAGAACCAAAAAATTACAGAAACAGAGGAACAACAGGGTACCTTTTCTTCGAGTGAGACTGAGCAAGCGATCTGTTGGGTTTCTTGCAATATATGGGAAAGGCGGGAATGTAAGTGCTAAGTTAGTTAGTTAGTTAGTTATTCGTTTGTGTGTGTGTGTGTTTTTTCTGAAAAATAGAAAAAAAAAGCTTCTAGATTTTTTTTTTGTTCCGGACAGGGGTGTTCGTGAAATTGGTGGATCCAATTCAATTCAATTCGTTTAGCTTCATAATATGAGTTTGTTGAATTGTATCAATCCTCATGGATTGGATTGCGAATTGCACATCATCTTAATCTGCGGATCCAATCCGCAATCTAGTCTTATTAATCTTTATACACCTTACACCGTAATACTTTTAAAATCTTGAACTACATTTACATGATGTTAGCATTTCTATGTCACTAGCTAGTTCTACTATTTATTTATGTACACTTGAAAATCTAGATATTCGCCACTTAAGTTAAATATTCTTATATTTAAATACATATTTTAAACTATCTAGTCAAATCAATATAGAAAATATTAAAACTAATAGATTTAAATTATAATTAGTATTCAACATTTTTTTTGATAAATCATAATTTTTTTTTACTTGTAAAGATTTCCGTAAGTTTTGATTTAAAACATTAATTTTGCAATTTCTTTTTTTTTTTTATTTCTCATGTGGTGTCTTACACTAACCGCACCGACAAATCTATGCCCGATGTCACTATCGGGCACCATATACAGGGTGACCTTACAATTTTTTTTCATTCACAAAATTCAAACACGAGACCTTGCTTAAAAGGATCACTGTGAAAAAGGTAAGGCCTTTTGTTATGGGTTATATATATATATATAAAGAATGGTTGTATTATATAGCTTCTTTAACAAAAAAATAGAAAAAAATAGTAATTATTAAAAAAGAAATTGAATCTTCTTATACAACATTCAAAGATGCACATATCAATAACCCATCAATCAAGGCAAACCACTCTCTTCATCCCTCTTGTGCTCTTCACTAGCAATTGAGACAAGAGACTGAAACGCAATATCAAGAAAGTAAAACAAAGACACAAGAACCAGACAACAAACAAACATGAGAGGAAAAACCTCAAGATTCTTTTTTTGATTCACTTTTGTGATTTTTGTTCTTGAACTACCACCGATCCTCTAACAATCGGCTAGTAATTCCAATCAAATCTCTTTTACTCTTTGTTCATTCAATAAACAACAGGTCTAATCAGATATGTAAAAATTGGTCCATCCTTGTTGTGTTGCATTTTCATCAACAGTGTTACGTGGATTTGTGCGATATGTTAGATTAATTTATCTTTAATTTTTACTTTATAATTAATTTTCTTCCCTAGTTAGAAGTCTTTGATTTATCTTCTCCTTATTGAAAATTTTATTATTCGTTTTGTAGTTCTAATACTTTTATATATTGTCGTGAGTTTCAACGTTGTAGAGAACAGTCTCTGATTGTCAAGCTGTTTCATTTTAAAAAAAAAAATCAAATTAATGACAGTTTGTTTGCATAAATAGGATTAACGAATCAATGTATTTGATTTTATGTCTAATTCTGTATTGAGCCATGAATAATTAATGAAATTTCGATTTATCTTTAAAAAAAAAAAAAAAAAAAAAAAAACAAACATGGGAGGAATAGTCCCAAAGATTCACAAAAACATAGACCAAGTGACCAAAAATAGCTCCCTCTGTTCACAGCTCTGCCCACATATTCAACAGAGTTTTGGAGACATTAATGGGAAGATCTTCACTGGTACATTGATGAGGATGCTTGCATGGCTGAGGTACCTAATTGACTGAACATTAAAGAGAAAAGCCACCAAGAATGAAGAAACAGACCAAGATTGAGAAGAATTTAATGGAGAAACCGAGCTGGGTCTGTCATTAGAACTGCTATATAGGAACACCTTGTGCAAGTCATTATTCCCCGACGTAATCAAATCAAAGTAAGAATCACTCACTCATAGACATGAAAATGCAATCCAATCTTCTATGCCATAATAAGAATCAAATTTGTGTATGCAATACCTTTCCATTACACATTGAACAATCGAAACACCAGAATTTTCATATAACTCAACAAAACTCCGAGATTTGTCATGCAGAACTTGAGCAGTCTCCCCAATTGAAGGGTCAATTACTGTCCAGACATCAAAATAAGAGAACACTGTAAGAGATCCAACCTGAAAGAAAACACTAGAATGTGCTTCAGCATCTTCAGTGTCTTTACTGCTAAGTCTGCTGTTGCAAGACCTGTATGACAGAAAAGGTAAAGAACATAAAATGAAGAAAATATTATTCAATTCTCCTCTTCTACTAATGGAGATAATATTATTCTGTTGTACTTTGTCCCTTACCTCCTGCAAATCCACTAGGCTTTGCTCATTTATCTCGGTTGATCTAGGGAGGTAAGCAGCGCCACCACCGCCAATTCCATTAGCACGGACTCTAGAAACAGAGAGCAGATTGTGCACCCTTCTTGACAATTCTGCTCCAGATCCTTACAACTAAAAAAAAATGCATTGACCAAGTTAGCATAAGTTTTCCACTCTCAACTCCTTCAAGGATGCAAGGTCAATGAAAACAGAAAGTAATGATGTAACCTGCATTGTCAAGGCAGCTAACTTCTCAGCTAATTCAGCTTCGTCTTTTACCAATGGCATCCGACATCCCTTACCTTCCAAGGCCTCTATTATTCTCATTACCTTCAACACAGAGAAGAATTACAACAAAATCAAGGAAACTAGGTTAGAAGGTTAGCAAAAAATCACAAAAATAAACATGAGATTAATGTCCAAAGCAAAGGGAGTATAATGGAAATAAGGATGGTCATCAACCTACGAGCAATAATAAAGAGGGGGGCTCTATAAGCCAATGAAAAATCTTACTGTTCATAGGAACAAAAACCATGTCATTTACTTCGCCTTATAGAAAAAATGGAAACCCATTCTTATAAACCCAAAGTGGAAACCACTCACCCTTAGAAGCCTCCTCTGAAGTCCTTGCTCTTTCTGTCGCATTCTTTGTATCCAGGGAAGGGTGTCTGCTTGGAAATGCCTTCGAAGCTATAATACACATAATTTTCAAAATAAATAGCGTCCCTAGTTTCACTTCTTCATTTCAAGAAATGAAACAAACATTCTTAGTTTATCACACTTAAGTAAAAGATTGAGAAAGTGCACCATTTCACATTAGCTTGTGTTTTCTGCAACCTCTCTGCATCAGAAAGTATGACTTCATCTTGCAGCTGTGTGAAAAACATTGATGCCAGTTAATCTCACAAATTTTAATAACCTAATTATAAAACTTAACTTTTTAACAAATAAAACTACCATAAAGACTTAATTAGTAGTTCGTATAATTATAAAGCAATCAACAAATATTAAACAGATCAATAACAGTAATTATCCAGTATCCAAAGGGCCTACAGATCACTGTTTGCTGCCAAAAATTGCATGCATGGACGCATCTTTTAAGTATGTCACAAACCTGCCCAAACATTCACAATAAATATACAACTTAATACCAAATTAGTAGGGCACAAAAGAAAGAATAGAAAATATTCTAGAATAAAAAAAAAGGTGGATTCCCTCCATGCTTGTTCACAAAGTTGAGATGGCATAGGCACATTAATGAAAATTCAATGTTTTTATATGGACAAATTTCATTTGAAATTCCTAGAATACACTAAAATTAAATGAGATCCAATCCAACCAGCACATTGATGTACCTCATGTTCAACAGCTTCAGTACATTGGGGATGTGAGACCAGTGCAGATTCTCGTTCTGCTGTCCCAATTCGATGTCCACTGTTTATATTAACAAAGTAGTGTAGAAGTTTATGCACAATAATGTGGAAGACAAGGCATGTAACCCGCTCATCATCATTAGAATAGAAAGGTACAATCAGGGCTTAAAGGAAGTTTAAACAATACCCAACATTGATAACATCGTCAACTATTCCAGTGAGCCAATGGTAGCCATCCTTGTCCCTAAAACTAGAAGGAATCCAGCACTATGACACACTAGCAATAAGAAAAGGTTGTCACATACCACACACCCATTGGTCGTTGAAAGATAACCTTGTAGTTCGGATTCAGTAACTTTGAGCAAGGAAAAGGCACCAAGCATGGCATTATGCTCCAATTGACAAGCTAATTTAAGGACGTGGAGTCGGGCAAGTTGATTGAGCAGATGCATAATGAACTGCGTAACAGAAATCACAATTAAAGAAAATTAGAGAGCACCTTTACCACAATGAAAAAATAGGATGACATGTAATCACATATCTTAGTTGGTTTGCAGATCAAACCATTTGTATTGGCATTTGGGAGAAAAGACAGAAACTATAGAAGAGTTGGCAGATTAGATTAAATTATAAGTTAGCCAATCCTTAAAAACGTTAAAATTTGATCAAACAAGTGGTTAGAACAAGCAAAAAAATAGATACTCTATCACTGGCCCAACTTACATAATCTCCCTGGCTATGAGAGCTGCAATCTTAATCACCTTGTTGATTACATTAGCTAATCTGCATTGATCACTCATTCCTTTCCACTGCCCCCTGTAAGAGCAGTTTTCTTTCCCAAAAGGACGGAAAAGAAGTTGTCAACAGTAACATCTTCTGCACTAACAAAGGCGAGTAGAAACCCCATTATTTGCAGTTGTTTCAGCTAATCTAACACGCAATTGGCGAAGGTAACTTTGTTTGCTAATTCGTTTCTTGATCGTTACTGCTACTTACAGTAATTATGGATTTGATTTTGGGTTTCTTAATTAATGGATCATTCTTTTTAGTTCATTATAGACACATTTTGCCGCTGCCGCAAAAAGTAAAGAACCAAGCCAAGTTGAGCACACTGCAACTTCATGAAGTTCTGCCAGATTTTGATTTTTTTGTAAAGGTTTGTAAATTTTGTATGTAATCATTGTCTGAAAAAATGTAACTGGTGGTAAAGCTCTACATTCCATCTTTCATGACCAACATTCTGTATATTATGTTTTGTGTATTTACAACATTGCTTACCGCATTATGTTGGCTTCAATAAATAATTTTCTGTTAGAGAGTTGATTCAAAAATTTTGTCAGAAATCACTTGAGGGGCTTTGGTGTTTGAATTTTATGTTTAGCAACTGGAGCTGAAAAATCTCCTGAAACCCTAGCTAAGCTGAATTCAACAAGAAAAAAAAAAAAAAAAAAAAAGAAGAAAAAAACACTGAAAACTTACTGTTCTAAGCGTGATTTCGCTAATCTGAAGGTTCTGCTGAAATCAAAGAAGCGGAAACGAACGAACACTCGGTTGACCGAAACCCTAACTTCAGATCCGAAATGCAATTCACCACTACCAGATTCAGATCCGAAACCCTAACTTCAGAAATGTTTGTGTATCGTAGAGAGAGAGAGAGAGAGAGAGAGAGAGAGAGAGAGAGGAGCAGCAATGGCGAGAGAGTGAGATGTGTTTTTTCGGTCGAAAAGTCGATACGTCGAGATTGGGGGAGTTCGAACTCGGCTTGGGTTTTTTTTTTTCGAAGGCCGAGAGTGAGATGGCTGTTCGAACCCGCGCGCTTTGTTGTGGTTTACTATTCCACTATTGGACAAGTCCTTTAATGAGCTATAAGCACCCCATCTATTACTAAGGCACACCATTGTTGAGGGCACCAACTGATTTTCTGAGGGTACCACAGATATTGGGATGAATGCCCCAAAATGCCCCTCTTTCCAATCAACGCAACCCACCACCCTCGATTCCCTTTCTTGTGCCTTACATATCTCTCACAAGGAACCAATGGAATCTCCTCTTTCCCTCTATTTTTAAGTTCAAATTTGACGAGGTTTGTATTTGTTTAGTTGGATTTGCGTGTTATTTTCGATTTCGATGAAGGTTTCATGGACTTAGGGTTTATGGAGGATTTAGATCTCGCGAGGTGTTTCTTTGAACGATTAAAGGTATGTTCGACAAGATTTGTGTTCCTTTTTATAATAACCCTAAAATTTTAACGCGTGTCACGTAGCATTTTCAGACAATGACTTGAACCTGTCATGATGTGGTGTACTCGGTCAACTCTTGAAAGTCGACACCAAGGTATTTTTATTTTTCTGTGATGTGTGTATTTCTTATTTAATATGTGACGACGGCCCAGTTCCCTATAAAATTGGGTCTCACCCGGCCTAGACCTACATGGACTCCCGAGTCCTTACTAGTGAAGTTTACGCATCCTAGTCAACCTCAAATCCTCGAGTACATTGTTTCATTATTAATTTAATGTGAAAGTTATAGAATTATAAAGTTATCAAGAAATTTGCAGCAAAAATTACTATAATCAACTATAACTATTAAAAGGAAATCAGGAATAATGGATAACATAATCATGTGGAAACCTTGAGAAATGGATAAATACATGCATGTCGGTGATCAAAACTATACAAAGTGATTATACATGATATCCCTAATCTCTCAATTTTCAATACATGTTCCAGTGTTTAGCAAAATATAATATACAGTAATTACAGTCAAAAGAACAAAAACCTACACTGAGTAAAGAAAATGATCGCTCGAGAGTTCTCAAAGGATATCACCTAGCATCAACTCATTCCCCTGCTCGTCTCTGCGCTATTTGCACCACCATCACAAACTAGACGATGAGTGCTTGAAAAAGAAAAGTAAGGCCAGAGGAAGAAACTAAACTCTAATTCAAGATTTCTCAATTAAACAGTCAAAATATCATGCGGTATTAAAAAGCATAAAATATAACTAATAGCATGATAAACAAATTAACAGGCTGAGTAACAAAGAAGTTTGAGTGTCTATAAGATCAAAGAAGGTCAATAAGTGGTCAATATCAATGCAGTACCGCAACACCACATTTATAGTCATTATAGTGACCAACAAACTATAGACACTGCAATGTCCAAACCATCAAGTACTTAGGGTATAACTTGCTATCAGTGGGGTGGAATAACACAATCGCAAAAGTGTTCACGCTTATCCACTCATATGGATCCAATAGTACCTTCGCAACATAATTACATCAAGACACTCAACCAAGAACAATAAGAATAGAATCCCAACAAAAGCTCAATTCAAATAGAAATGACAATAAATGGAAAATGAATTAATGCATATTTCCTAACTGGCTTACATTCGTAAGATAACGTACCTCAAACAATCACAAATCTCGATCCTGCGTACTTCTAAGCTATCCACTCGAATTCTCAAAGTCTGTCAATTAACCCAAATTTGTAAATCCTATTAATATCGTTCTAATTTACCCAATTTTCCATAATAATTTGATTAGTGTAACTGAGTTGATTTTCGGGGTGTTGGGTCGTATTCGAATCCAATTGGATACCTGAGAGATCTCCACAATTTTCTGAAATTTCTAGAAAATTGGTCTCTGTGAACAGTGTCACGTTGCTAAGACGTCGTGACCCTTTTGTTCTAGACGGCGTCCCCATGGCGTCTTTTCTTATTTTCATTTTTTTCTCTCTGCTTGAGACGTAGTGAGTGGCGCTGTGGGAAATAATATTAACTTGTTGATTTTCATTTTTCACCGATTCGAGTCATAATCGATAACACGTGTCGTGATTAAGACTCACTAATCTCATAATTAAGTCATAAGTCATAATATAAAGTGATTAAGATTCAAATCATAATTAAGGATGTTTCAGGGATGTCTCATTATTAAGACTCACTAATCCATAGTTTTTTTTTTTTTTTGGTAAATCTAATCCATAGTTTTTAAGTTCAAGGTTTCAGAGAAAAATATTCACTTGCGGCTTTTAACAAGGAATATCACGTATCCCCACCCCACTTAGATTCTCCTCTCTTTTGGTTATGCAACAACAAATATTTTTCACCTTCTTATGTTATGCAATGGAGTCAATGGAGAATGCGAGCTTCGACTTCGATTCTCTTTTATTTCGTTTTGTTTGAAAAAAAAATTCTATGCGTACATTATATATTCTAAAAGCACATCAAGACGCACATCGTGCTCTAATGGTTGTGCGATAGACCTGGTGATGCGATGGCTCGAATCTCGAGGTTCTAGGCACATCTGCCAGAATGCGACGTGTTGTTAAGTGTCATGTGCGACATACGTTCTCGAAGAACTTCGTTTCATCGAAACAAAAACCAAAGAGTGAGGTGACGTGTTGCGTGTCGCAGCTCATCTGACACGCGACAGAAGGAGTGAGCCCAGGCGTCGGCAGTTCCTCACATCACTCACAGAAAAGTAAACGGTAGCCTCTGACTTCCGTTTGTTTGACATCCAAACACCGTCCGCTCCTTTTTGGTTGCCAAATGTTCGTCAAAAGGCGCCACGTGGATGTGTATCAAATGGGTGCAGTAAAAAGTTGTTAGATTATCACTCCCCTTTTTAATTCACCCAAATATGTGGTAGATATCACCAAAAAAAAAATATATGTGGTAGATTTGCAAAAGAGTCACCACATCAATTTAACACATAATTTTTTAGAAGAAAAGTGATAATCTAACACACTTTAAAAGCACACTTTAGGTGTGCTTATTTTATTTTTTAACTATTTATGATGTTTTGTTAGATGTAGGGTCTATATTTTGGAAACAAAAAAGAGTTATAAATGACTAAAAAATAAAGTGTACATCCTAAGTATGCGCTCAAAGTGTATTAGATTATCATTACCTATAAAGATCAAATCACAAAAGCACACATTTGGGTGAATTAAAGTAAGGGTGCTAAAAGCACATAAAAAAAATAGTAGCCCTCTAAGTTTTCTATTATATTAGTTGAAATATCAAAATTAACGATTAAAAGTATGCTTTCATTGTTTAGGCTTCTCTTTAGGTTTTGATTTTGCAAAAATTATTTTTGTCAAATAATTGTTGATTTTCTTAAATAATAACAACATAGCCTCAATTATTGATGTCTTGTTGAAGCCCCATTTATATAGTCTCAATTATGAACAACCACGATTAAATTATTTCAAGAAAAATTATTTTAGACACGTCATTGGCTTGCTATGGCGGCACCGAGCATTGTTGGTTGTCTCCCGCCATTGGTGTTCTCGTCTCGCTTTAGGGTATCTTCATTCTCCTATGAATGCACTACACCAAATTCAAGATATCAAAAAAAATAAAAAATAAATCTACTTGGACTCATGAGTCCGGACTCATAGGGAGTTTTTAAATTTTTTGTACATATTTAAGGGGTATAATAAGAATTGAGTAGTGCTACTTGGACTCATTAGGAGAGTTTTTAAATTTTTATTTCAAAGTCATACATACTTCAAAATTATAACTTGTAATACTCCTTTAATATACAAAAATAAGAATTTTCCGGACTTAGTGTCCAAATAGATTTTTTGATAAGAATTTTACAAGTGATTATGGTTGTTTCATTAATTGCTCGAGGGTGTATTTGAAATTAAAAAAAATTTTGAGTCTGGACTCACGAGTCCAAATAGCACTATCCAAAAAAAAAAAAATGTTCTCTAAAAATTGGTGGCCCCACGACAAACAACTCACCAATTGCAACTCCAATTAAGTATGAGTCAGACTATTCAAACTCCACATTTTGCATCTTTTACCCTATTTTTAAATTTTTGCTTCGTTTCCCCACCTTTTACTTAATTTACCTCAAATTTTTTTTTAAAATTTTAACAATACCCTTGCTCACCCCATACAATCATACTCCATCACCATCAACCTAGCTAACACTCCTCAATTATCTATGTTTTTCGGTTTTAGTCATTGTAGAGCATTTGTACTAGATCACCAAGTGTTGTTGAAGTGTTTTTTCATTAAACAAAGTCGGATGTGGTCGCGATGTGTCATAGAAACGAAAAAGTGTCGCTCGTAGAATTCGGTCGCGCAGAGCCGGTGCCGGCCGACTCTGACCATAACCTCTAAAGGGGTAATAGTCGGATTCGACCGATACCTCTTTAAAGAGGTATCGGTGGAATCCGACCGAGATTGTGAAGAAAACTTAGTTTTAATGGATTACAGATGGATCTAACTGAGATATCTTTAGAGGTGTCAGCCTTGTTTGGCCGACACCTCTTAATAAATGTCGGCCCTTTGCGTCCGACACCTCTTAAGAGTTGTCGGCCCTGTGCTTCCAAACACCGCAGGCAACAATAACGAACAATTTTTTTTCAAAACTCCTAAAAAATACATGAAAATAACAAAAATATAGTGAGTTTTGCTCAGAATCGCTTGATATTTTTTATTTCATCAAAACTTTTGTACCAAAAATGTAAGATTTAAGCCCTAAATCGAAGCCCTATACCCTAAATAATATCGACTTAAAAAGAAAAAAAACTACAAAATCAACCCTAAACGAGATGAAAAAAGCACCTACGACGTCGAATTGATGGGGTTATACTCGAATTTTGTCGGATTTGGATTAATTGGTGGTGAGAGTGCGGTTGGAAAAAGTGATAATCGGGATATGCATGAGTAAAAACCATTTATATGGAGGGATAATTGGGTCCTTTCATAAAAGTGGGGTAAAGTGAGTAAAAAGTGAGATCCAAATAGCCCGACCCTTTAGTATTTGCACTACATTTTCGCGCAGGGGCAAAATTGGAATAGTAATAAAATACTTTATTGAGGTAAGATCAGCTAAAAAGAGAGTTCGTTTAGTGCTATTTTTTTTTTTGTTGTAAGCATCCCTTGTCCGTCTTAATGAAAGCACAAATTAGTGGATAAGTTAATATATATTGTATTAGTCCACATCCTCATATATACAAATGAAATGAGTGGATAAGTTAATATATATTGTAAGAGTAACTCATTAGCTAGCTGTAAAACTGTAATTTTACTACTGTAATTTTCCTGTGTATTTGTAATGTAATCACGTGCTGTGTCACGTGTAACTGGTGACTTACTTGTGTACTACATTGTGACATATAAATAGATAACGACTTCTCTTTCTCACTGAGAGAGAAAGAGAGTCGGTTGTTCATTCCCTGCTGGGTTCTCCAAACCCTAGCAAAGTCGATTCTGTGACTACTCTAATATGGTATCAGAGCCACAAGGCTAGCGCCAAGGAGTCTTGATCTGAGGTTCCATTGTTTAGATCTAGTTGGTGGTGACGACGATCTGCAAAAACATCGTTCGGATCCGCGAAGCGTTGTTCGGCCGACGTCAAGAAGTCTCGATTCGAAGTTCTATTGCATAGATCTAGTCGTTGGTGACGAAGATCCGCGTAAACGAAGCTCGATCTATGCACTCGACGTTCTGG
This sequence comes from Stephania japonica, assembly GCA_039657345.1. Taxonomy (NCBI): domain Eukaryota; kingdom Viridiplantae; phylum Streptophyta; class Magnoliopsida; order Ranunculales; family Menispermaceae; genus Stephania; species Stephania japonica. The sequence continues at coordinate 4,539,771 of CM077559.1, read as the reverse complement.
TGTGTAAGTTCGTTGAAGCTGTGTTCAAGAATAGTAGATCTACTACGCTAGCACAAGGATCTGCCAAGAAGAAACACAGATCTAATCTCTGAAGAAGTAGATCTGACGTTTATACATTCATTTCTGAAAGGTTGAGTCATGGAGGGTGTTTCGACCGAACTTGAGTCTGGTTCGACATCAACACAACCTGGATCTGGAGTTCCTCAACAAGGATTGAATCATGGAGGGATTGGCTCATCGAATGCTCCATTTGGTAACTCTCGAGCAGCTTTATTACAATCAAGTTAGTTGATACCAATTTTTTGTTGTGGAAGTCCACCGTGATACCGGCCATAGAGTAGGATATGATCGGATGGTTACTTGTTAAGCACCCTTCCATGTCCCGAGAAGTATTTGGAAGATGGATCGCGAATCCGTCTTATAAGGTTTGGTTTAGCCGTGATCGTATGGTGTATGGTTGGTTGATGACGCACTCTCAAGGATGTTGCTACTTCGATCATAAATCCGGCGATCAATCGCATCGCTTCATCACTATGGTCACCATCGAGAAACATTGTGGAGTGAACAATCGTTCTCAAGTTCATTTGCTCAGAAACATGCGTAACACCAAGAAGCGGCACAATGAAGATGCAGGAATATCTCGTTGAAGATGAAGGGGATAGCAGATAGCCTTGCAGTTGGTCGGATCACCTGTAAGTGTTGATGATCTTATCTCAAATCGCTTGTTGGGATTGGATGTCGAGTATTTGGCTATCACTTCCATTCTTCAACGCCAAACTGATCTTTCTTGGCACGAGTTTAAGTCTGATCTTCTCAACTTTGAGTGTACACTAGATCAATATAATGTTGGTCACGGCTTGAATTCATTGTCACCGCACGAATCCTCTCCAATCGTTCACGCATTTCGCGAAGTGAAGCAGAGACTAATCGTTCGGTGGACAATCTTCCAATGTCAACTTCTAGATTTCTTCTAATAATAATGGAGGTCCCTAAGAATGTAAATGGCAATCGTGGAAGAGGAGGTCGTAACCGAGGTCGAGGTGGTTTTCGTTCGAGCACTAATAACAAGCCAACTTGCCAAATCTCGTGGGAAATTTGGTCACTCCGTCGTCGTCTCGTTATTTCCGTGCGTACATGAAATACATGGGGTCGCAATGTAATATGCCTTCTCCAATTCAACCACGTGATGAGGTTCACTCCTTCGTCTCTCAACAACAAAACTCCTTCCTCGGGTACTACTTCAACTTGTCCGACTCCTCCCGGTACATGGATAGTGGGCGCTTCCTCCCACATAACGTCCGACCCATCCCAATTAGGCAATCGTACACCGTATGGAGGTAATGCTTCACCGATGGTAGGTAATGGCACTTATTTACCTATTACTAACACCGGTTCAGCCTTTCATCCCATCTATCGGCTCTAAACTATCATTTCATAATACTTTATGTGTTCCTAGCATTAGAAAGAATCTATTGAGTGTGTCTCAGTTAACTCGTGACAATAATGTCCTAATCGAGTTTCGTCGAAATACTTGTCTTGTGAAGGATATCCCCACCAATGAAGTGCTACTTCATGGATCCTTGCATAATGGTCTATATCGTCTGGTTGGACCTCCAGTGCATTCTCCTGGTACTCCGTCGGCTTTTCTTGCATCTAATAAAGGTTTGTCAAGTCTATGGCATTCAAGGCTTGGACATCCTGCTCATCGAGTTTTATGTCAAATTCTCAATAATCATCTTCGTTTACCTGTTAATTCTGTTCATAATTTTTGCTCACATTGTCCTTTGGGGAAGATACATGCTTTACCATTTGCAATTTCACATCATATTTCTTCAAATGTTTTAGATCTTATACATACTGATGTGTGGGGGCCCTCTCCAGTTACCTCAATTGGTGGTTTTAATTACTATATACACTTTATGGATGATTGTACTCGATTTACCTGGTTATATCCATTACGTCTTAAATCTCGATGTCGTTAAGGCCTTCATTCATTTTAAAACCATGGTCGAAAATCGGTTTGCACCACCATCAAACGTGTCCAGCCTGATTGGGGTGGGGAATTTCTGAGTTTTAAACCCATTCTTGATTCCCATGGCATTATTTTTCAAAGCATTCATGTCCCCACACTCATGAACAAAATGGTCGAAGCCGAACGCAAACACGACATATTGTTGAAATGAGTTTGGTTTTATTAGCTCGTAGTCGCTACCAATGAAATTTTGGTGGGATGCGTGTGAAACAAAGCCTTGTTTTTTGATTAATCGACTTCCCACTGTTGTGTTGAAAGGTTTGTCTCCATATGAGAAAATGTATCAACGAGTACTGATTACAAGTATTCTTAGAGTCTTTGGTTGCACTTGCTTCCCTTATCTTCGACCTTACAACAAGCATAAGTATCAATTTCGATCCGAAAAGTGTCTCTTCCTCGGGGTACAGCTCCATCCATAAAGGGTATAAGTGCTTAAATTTCGCTGGTCGCATCTATATCACTCGTCATGTATTATTCAATGAAGATGAATTTTCATATAACACGTTGTTTCCACCTAACTCCATTCCCGGAGGTCACCGCTCATGGTGTTTTCTCTCGTTCTCTCGCCATATTACAATACTCCTAGTGTTCCCGAGTCGACATTATCCATGAGTCCTCCTCCATCATCTCTGTACCATCTTCTTCTTCATCACCATCACTTCCCGATACACCTGTTCCTAGTGTTCCTACAGTGTTCCTCGAGTCGCTTACTATGTCTCCTTCTAATGCTTGTCCTCCTATGAACACACATTCTATGATTACTAGAGCCAAAGATGGGATAAGCAAAAAGAAAGTTTTTATTGCACACACATCTACATGCACTGATGATATTCCTACAAAGGCTGAAATAGCTCTCAAAGATCCTAAATGGAAGGAGGCTATGGATAAGGAATATCTTGCTCTTATACAAAATGCTACTTGGTCATTAGTCCCAAACTTCATCTTCTCAAAATGTTGTGGACAATAAGTGGATATTTTCTATAAAAAGAAATTTTGATGGCTCCATTAATCGATACAAAGCTAGATTAGTGGCTAAGGGATTTCGACAAGTTCCCGGTATCGATTTTGGAGAGACCTACAAACCCAGCTTGTCAAAGTCGCCACTATTAGGGTTATTTTATCCTCGCGCTCAATTTGGGTGGTCTTTACGTCGCTAGACATTAATAATGCATTTCTTAATGGCACTTTGGGTGAAGAGGTGTTTACAAACCAGCCCCTAGGCTTTGTGGATTCTCGCTTCCTTCTCATGTCCGCAAATTACACAAAGCATTGTATGGCTTGCGACAAGCACCTAGGGCCTGGTTTGACAAACCGAAGACTACTCTTGTCTCTTGGGGTTTTCAAAATTCAAAGGCCGATAATTCTTTGTTTGTTTTTCGCTCGTAATCGATCGTTTTGTATATTCTAGTTTATGTTGATGATATAATTGTGATTGGTTCTCGATTTCTTCGATTCAGTCTTTTATCGACAAACTGCATACTTATTTTGCTTTAAAGGATATTGGTGAGTTGAACTATTTTTTAGGTATGGAAACTCGAAGAGATAAGAGTGGTTTATATCTCACCCAAACCGCTTATGTAAATCGCTTGCTTAAACAAGGAGGGATGTTTAATGCTAAACCCATCGACACCCCTTGTTCACTTAGCAAGCCCTGTATGCGAGATGGCACCATCATTTAATGATGCCACTCTGTATCGAAGTTTACTTGGGGGCTTACAATATTTGGTCCACACGAGACCGGACATTTCATTCATTGTTAATAGGTTGAGCCAGTTCCAACAAACTCCTACTATTACACACTGGCAAGCTCTTAAGCGTGTCTTACTATGCATTTTAAAGGGAACATCCGATATGGGTATTTGCTTCGGACCAAGTTCCCATCTCTATGTTACTGGGTTTTCAGATGCTGACTGGGCCACATCTCCTGATGATAGACGCTCAGTTGCTGGTTATGCAGTATATTTAGGTTGTAACTTGGTGGCATGGCAATCAAAGAAGCAATCTGTGGTTTCTCGTTCAAGTACAGAGTCAGAGTATCGCGCATTAGCCCAGGTAACTGCTGAAATTGCTTGGTTACAGTCTTTGATTTCTGAATTGGGTTTTTCTGCTTTCACTTGTCCTACTGTTTGGTGTGACAATTTGAGTGCAATCGCCCGGCCAAAAATCCAGTTTTTACCATTCACGAACGAAGCATATCGAGTTGGATATTCACTATGTGCGGGACAAGGTTCTTTTCGGCCAACTTGTTGTTCATCATGTTCCCACACCGATCGATAGCGATATATTTACCAAAGGTTTTCCATTCTCTCGATTTCGCTTAGGGACAAACTTGGCGTCAGATTACTCCCCTTCGTTTGAGGGGGATGTAAGAGTAACTCATTAGCTAGCTGTAAAACTGTAATTTTACTACTGTAATTTTCCTGTGTATTTGTAATGTAATCACGTGCTGTGTCACGTGTAACTGGTGACTTACTTGTGTACTACATTGTGACATATAAATAGATAACGACTTCTCTTTCTCACTGAGAGAGAAAGAGAGTCGGTTGTTCATTCCCTGCTGGGTTCTCCAAACCCTAGCAAAGTCGATTCTGTGACTACTCTAATATATATTGTATTAGTCCACATCCTCATATATACAAATGAAATGCGTTTTTAAGTTTAAGTAGGAGCAATATTTGGTTGATATAAATAGAAGTATGTTGTTGTCCTTTAACTAGTAACTCGAGTTGAGTTATGGAAATGAAAATACTAATGTGGGGAGCTCTCCTAACCTATATAGTGTGCGACTCGAAGTAAATTCAAAATAGTTGAGTAGTTCAAATACCTAATGTTTTTTTTTTTTTTTTTTTTTTTAAAAGAGAAAGTTTAAGTTGGATGTATAGTTATCTATAAATTCTGTAAGTACTTTTTACCGACTAAAAAATTGATGCTCTGGTGACCTCAAACAAAAAAATTAAAAAAACAAAAAAAAAGTTGCCTTGGCTTCGTATTTATTCACTCGATCGCTTCTTCTTCTCGCGGTCTCGCTCTCCAATCGCACACCTCCCTCACGTCTCTAAAAGTCTCTCTATCACCGAGGGTACCACCAACTGCTAAGTTATCAGTTAGTCGATTTTCTTCATCTACTTTCTGTTTTTCATGTATGTTGTGTACCATGAAATCAAATCATTGCGATGTGAAGATCCGGTTTTCTTGTTGGCTATTTTTTATTTTTTCTTACTTTAAATTAGTTATGTTTTACATTGTTCGTACTGTTTGAAACGCAACAATTCCAATAGTCGTTGTTACAAGCGCTAACCATGCATGAGATGGAAGATAATTATGTTATTGAAGTTCTAGGTTAGATTTTTCATCATTGAAGTGGCTATTGAAGTGGTTTGATTTGGATGGGACATGTGGTTCGTTGCTTCTCATCAAAGATAGACATTAATTGTAGCAAGAATGCATGCATTAAATCTTGCCAAGCAACAAGTGGATAGACTAATTATGTATATAAACTATTTAGTACTTAAGAATGGATTCATCATTCATTTCATTTAGGGATTCAATTTTGTCTTTTGTTTTCATTGGGGTGTTCAATTTTGAATTGAAGTTCTAAGAAAACGAAACAGCTTCTAAACTTCTAGGCCTCCGAGACCTAATTTTAATGATTTAGTGGTTTTCTTGAGGGGTTCATTTCTTTTTGCTTTATTTAGGGTTGACCACACATTGAAATTGTACTTAGCTTTCTGTTTGATCTTGGGTTAATTCGAGCGGCTAGTTATCAAGACCACAAAGTTATTGTAAGTAGTTGTACCAAGTTGTAATTGACAAGAAAGAAATGGCAAATCTCTTCAGTTCTCTCCCCTACCTACTTTTTCTTCTAGTTCTTCATTCTTAACTCTCTTTTTCTTTCTTTTTTTCTTTTTGCTGTCGTCTCTCAACTCTCTTTTAATCTCTTTATCTCAATTTTTTACTATCTAAACCTCTTCTTCTAACTCTAAAACTCAATCTCTCTTGAATATTGCAAGATGATTGCATCGGGACTAGTGAATTACGGCTGAGATTATGAGTTAAGGCTTGGTGACAAGTGAGCTATTCTTGAGACTGTCGACACACCACTTACCTCGTATGCTATGCAGGCACGATCAATAATATATGCAACGATAAACAGTGCATCCAACTAATACTTGAAAATACTACTCATACAATGTAAAGGTTACCATGAAGTTTACATACTGTACAAACACATTCTCAGTTACTTTTTTGGGGTTCCATGTCTACCTAATTAATCCAAACCTATGTTAGTCGGACTTAGATACGGTTATATGTACAGAGGTCGACCTTGTTTTTTTTCTATTTTTTGGTACTCGAAGACTCGACTAAAAGTATCCAACATTTTACACGGATACTTGGACATGATAAAGAAACTGTAAATTTCATATATATATATTTTTGTGAATTTTTTATGACTTATTACAATATGTAAACAATTAGAATAAGAAAATAGGTTTTCTTTTCAACAATAACTACATATCCTCAGTCCCAAATTAATTGGGGTCAGCTACATGGATCAAACTCTTCCATTGTGCTTGATACAATGCAATTGATGGTGAGCTTTCCAAACCATTCAAATCTCTCCTAGTTAATGCATCTCAAGTTAACTTCGGTCTACCCTTACCTTGTCGAATTTCTTCATTTTCTATTAAGTCAAGTTTTTCTAGTGGATGCCTTTGTAGGTCGTCTTTGCATGTGACTAAACCATCGCAAATGTCTTCTCCTAATCTTTGTGTCAATCGATGTTACTCCTACTTGGCTTTGAATTTTTGTATTTCTTATTCTATCTTTACGAGTTTTACCACACATCTACCTAAGTATCCTCATTTCTATTACGTTCATTTTATGTAGTTGTTATTGTTTAACCGCCCAACATTCACTTCCATAAAGTATAGTTGGCCTAATTGCGGTCCTATAAAATTTTCCTTTTAACTTGGTATGAACATTTCTATCACAGATAACAAATGTTGCATTCCTTCATTTCTTCCATCCAACTTGAATTCTATGTGTGACACCATTTTCAAGATTGTCATCATTTTGTATGATTGATCCTAGATATTTAAAGTGATTCACCTTAGGAACTTCTACTTCCTCTAACTTGACCACTCCATCATCTCGATGTCTAGCATTTCTAAACTTACTATGGATGTATTCAGTCTTCGTCCTACTCAACTTAAAGCTTTTTGATTTTAATGTATTACACCAAAGTTCTAATTTCCTATTCACTCCATCTCTTGTTTCATCCACTAAGATATATCATCTGCAAATAACATACACCAAGGTATATTCTTTTGAATATGCCTAGTTAGTTCATCCATAAATAGAGTAAAGAGGTATGGGCTTAAAACCGATCCTTAATGTAGTTTTATCGTAATGAGGAATTTTTTTGTAGTTCCTCCAAATGTCTTTGTAATTTTCATATATATCTTTGATAATATCTATGTATCTAGCATGCATTCCTTTTCTTTTTAAAACCTATCAAAGAACATCTCTAGGAACCATATCGTATGTTTTTTCTAGATATACAAATACCATATGAAGATCCTTTTTTCTCTATATTTTTTCATCAATCTTCTTACAAGGAAATTTGCCTCCATAGTTGACCTTTCATGCATGAATTATCCAATGACTCTTTTGACTCTCCTTCTTGTTCTAATCCTTCAAATAGCCCATCCATTTCTACTGACACTGTTCCTTTACAAAATCCTACATCATTACCAATCACTAAAACTACACCTCCTATAGTTTCTAATATTAATACCACACAGAATATTCATCCGATGATAACTAGGACAAAGGATGGAATTTGCAAGAAAAAGGCCTTCCTTGATGATGCCTACTAAGGAATCCATTTCAGCAAGTGCTGCAATGGCTCTCAAGGACCACAAGTGGAGAGAGGCCATGCAAAATGAATACCAGGCCCTGATGAGAAATAGCACTTGGACTTTAGTCCTCCTACTTCTCATCAGAATGTTGTAGGAAATAAATGGATATTTACAGTTAAACGAAATTAATGATGGTACCATCAGTCGATATAAAGCTAGATTAGTGGCTAAAGGATTTAAGCAAGTACCCGATATTGATTTTGATGAAATATATAGTCCAATAGTAGAATCTTCTACTGTTCGAATCATTATTTCACTGGCAGTATATTTTGGTTGGTCATTATGGCAACTGGATATAAACAATGCATTTTTAAATTGTCAGTTAGTTGAAGAGGTATTTACAAATTAACCTACTGGTTTTATTAATCCTTCTAATCCTTATGTTTTCTGTCGTTTGCATCGTGCTTTGTATGGTTTGCGACAAGTTCCTCGAGCTTGGTTTGATCGATTGAAATCTACTTTATTGTCATGGGGGTTTAGTAATTCAAAAGTTGATAACTCTTTTTTCATTTTTCGAAATGGGGGGTTGGTTCTTTATATTTTGATTTATGTTGATGATATTATAGTCACATGATCTCATACTTCGGCTATTCAAAGTTTTATTTCTCGATTGAATGACTATTTTTCTTTGAAAAATATTGGTGATTTATCGTTGTTTTTAGGCATGGAAGCCAGACGTGATGCTACTGGTTTGTTCCTTACTCAATCTGCCTACATTAAATAACTTCTGCAAAAGAGTGGCATGGTATTAGCTAAACCTATTGATACTCCTGCCACTGTTGGGAAACCTTTATATGCAGATACATCTCCTCCATTTCATGATCCTATTTTATTTCGTAGTTTGTTAGGTGGTTTACAATATCTTGTTCATGATAGACCTAATATTGCATATATGTCAATAGATTAAGTCTATATCAACAAAATCCTACTAACAATCATTAGTACTCTAAAGCGTGTTCTTCATTATTTGAAGGGCACTATTAAGTATGGCATTTGGTTTCGGTCTAGTCCTTCTTTGTTTCTTACAAGTTATTCAGATGCAGACTGGGCAACTTTCCCTGATGATAGGCGATCTGTAATTGGTATGTGTGTATTTCTGGGTTGTATTTTAATCAACTGGCAGAGTAAAAAGCAACATGTTGTGGCTAAATCCAGCACCGAATTAGAATATAGAGCACTAGCACTTGTTGTTGCAGAGATTAACTAGGTCCAGTCCTTGCTGTTTGAACTGGAATCTCATTGGCCTCCTCTCGACGATCTGGTGCGATAATCAATCTGCACAAGCTCTTGCTCATAATCCAGTTTATCATGCTCGCACCTAACACATCGAGTTAGACGTTCATTTTATTTGTGATCAGGTATTGTTTGGTAGGTTGGTTGTTCACTTTGTTTCATCAAATGACCAGTTAGCTGATTTCTTTACCAAAGCTCTCCCTTGCTCCACGGTTTGAATTTCCTCATGGCAAACTCAGCTTCGCATCACTCCCTTCTTGTTTGAGGGAGGATGTTAGAAGTAATCACTAGTTAATATTGTAATATGTAGTTAAGTGAGACTTATGTAAGTGTAGACTGTAGTGTGTATGTGGCGGCCCCAATTTTCACATTGGTCCGCCACGGGAGGCCACGCGGGCCCACAACTGTCCACGTCATCGCCAGTTGTGTCCCACGCCCAATTATCCATTATTAATCAATTTCCGGTTAACTTTGATGTTATGAGTTAACTTTTATTCCTTTAATATCATTTAATCACAATTTACGCAGCAGAAGATTTACTAACAACATAAAGATTCAACATGTATATTATGAGCAAAATGCCTAAGTGGAAACCATATCAACTGTACATCATATACATATCATATAAGATCCTCAAAATATCAAAATATAAAACCTAACTCTCAAGTCCCAAAACCCAACATAAAACAAGTAAATATAAACATACGTATGAGAAGGGCTAGAGCTGTCAATCGATGTAGTCCTTAAGCTTGCCTTTTCCCGGCTCGTACTAGGGTCTGCACTCAGCCATCACAAAAAGACAGATGACGAGTCCAGAGTGAGTAATCCCAAGGAAATTCACCAAGTAATTACGAAAGTAAAAGTACTGGAATTTAAAATACTATTATTTAAACATGCGGAACAAAATAATACAAACAACTGTGTAACGACCCTAAAATTTTAACTCGTGCCACGTGACATTTCAGGGTCGTATTGTGGGCCCAACTAACCATGGTGTACTTGTTTCAGTCATCGAGAATCGACAACGAGGTATGTTATGTTTGTTTGGTGATTTGTATTATTTATTTATTACCGAACATTAAATTCAATATCCCTAATGTGTGAGAACGTGGTGAGTGTGCGTTAGTACCGTTGAACAAGTTCGGTACGAAAGAACGCGTTAACCGAGTATTTGAGAGTCCGTGGGACGAAAATGAAATGAAAAATATTGATATTTATAAATGAAAATAATTAATGGAATTAAATAATAAATTATGGGCGCCGAGTGATATGCGAGGTCGTGGGCGATACGCGTGAGTCGAATATTAGTGTGCACGCCCAAGTTAACTTGTTGGCGCGCAAAACGAAATTTTAGACATGAAAAATACAATTATATATATTTATATATATAGAATATATATATAAATGTATATATATAAAAAAAAATGTAAAATGACCAAGAGGGGCATTTGGTTGTGAAGAGAAAGAGGATAAGGATAAGGGCAAAATAGTCATTTGACCCAAAATTTGATCAAAAGCACCACCGACGCCCCATTCTCACAATTCGACTGAGAGAGGAAGAGGGAGAGAAGAAATTGAAGAGATGAATCGATTTGTTGAGGTGTGGAGATATTGGAATCGTTGAAGTGAGATTGAGGTGTGGGTTTTCGAAATCGAAGGGAGCTTGAGCATCATGTTGGTGAGTTTTATTTTTCTCCACTTTTGTTTATTATTTTCGAAATTTTTGTGTTGATGATGAAGATGTTGTTGTTGTTGGTGTTGATGTTGTAGTTGTTGATGTAAAGAAAGAAAAAAAAAAAAGAAAAGAAGAGAAAGAAAAAAGAAAGAAAAAAAAAAAAAGTTGCTGGAACGAACAGAGAGCAATTTTGCTCTCTGTTCGTTCAGTTGTTGGAGAAGATGAAATGGGGTGGGCCGGGTCGTGGTGACCCGGGCCCTACCTGGCTGGGCCGGACCGGGCCCGACCCGGGTGGGTCGGTTCGGGCCCGACCCAGTTGGGGTGGACCGGGTCGGACCCGACCTGGGGACCCACCATTATTAAAATAATAATTATTTATTTATTTATAATAAATAAATAAATTAAATATGTTTTATTTTTATTTATTTGAAATAAATAATGGAAAAATATGGAAAATTCAGAAAAATAGGAAAAAAATTCTGAAAAATTATATTTCACCCAAATAAATAGAAATTTGGGAATTTTTACGAAAAATGAAGATTTTGAGATTCGCGACGAGACTTTTGTCGGGGTTTTTGTCTCGTAAAGCGTGAAATTGTTAAAAATAGCCAAAAAAATATTGAAAAATATTTTTCTAAATTGTATTAAAATTATGAGGTTTTGCTCGGGTATCCTAATGGGTTTAAATGGAACCCAATACCGGGTAAGCGACCCAAATTGCGCAAAGGAACAATAATTTAGAAAATTGTAGAAAATGAGTTAAACTTGAAAAAAATTGAGGAATACTTGGAATAATTAGGGAAAAATTAACGAAAATTGGTCGAAATAATTGTCAGGTGACGAGCGAAGTGTTGGAAACTAATTGGGGAACGTGTGGAGCTACGCGAAGGCCTTTTTAACTAAGTTGAGGTGAGTAAAGGCAACAATAGAATCAACATAATTGCTTTTCTATTTATTGATTAATTATTCTTGAAATGCAAGCCCTTTGTATTCCATTCTAGTTCAGGTGACCTAGGGTTTAGGTAGTCCGACTGTGATGAGAAGTCTCAACGAGTTTAGTAGCCGGCATAGATCGTGGCTTCTCGTTGGAGCCTATCGAAATGATTTAGCATCCGCCATGATCGTGGCTTTCTTTCGGTAGTGTGTTAAGAATTTAGCGGTGGCTTTGTCTCGTGGCTTTTCCTAACGAGAGGGTGCGTTCATTGGAGGCGACCTTCGGCCCACCGGTTCGTACGGGGTGGATTGAGCAGGAGGCGATTATGGGCCTATCGTGTCGATCGCAAGTCGATGAGGTCTTGAGACCGCGGTTTGATTGGGACTATCTATTCTCCTATCCATTTGTTTCTCGGTCACTTGATTTTCGTCGTTTGTACTTGTTGAATCTATTTATCATGCGATTTGCTATCTATTTCGTTTCTTGTTATACACCGCATGATTTATAGACTTGTGATTATTGAAAATTCGGTAGTTTATGTTGAGATATCTATTGTTGTTGTTTCTTCGTTATATTTTGTACTCACCGTCCTTTTATGACGGTGGGTGCAGATCCACAGACAAGTAGGGGCAAGGCGCCGATGCTTGGCGATATCCTCTGAGGCACGCTCAGAGCCGTTAGCTTTGCTCTCACTTTGTAGGTATTTTGTCTTTTGTTGTATATTTTGGCTATGTATCCATTTGTTTTGATATTTTGGGACTTTGGAAAGTTGAACCTGACTGTCGATACATGTATATGTTTACTTTGGGCTTTCAGTTGATCAGTTATATACATGTGATGTTGTTTGGACATGATTTTCCACATCTAGGTTGAATGAGTTGTAAACTGTTGTAAGTTGGTATTAAAAACAATTCCGCTGCACACCTAACTATAATTGAGGATAAAAGATTAGATAGAGTTAAGGTGAATCAAAAAGAGTGATCCAGGGTGAGTGAGTGAATAATGTAACGAGTAATTGGTAAGTTAAGGCTGACTAGACCTGCGTTGACTCGTTGGAGACGAGCTCGGGGGTCCACGTAGGTTTAGGCCGGGCGGGGCCCAGTTTGTGGTTGCTGGGGCCGTCACAAACTGTAAAAAGGACCATCGCATGCATAAATATAGTGATGAAACAAAATACGTGCACATAAAAATCAGACCAAGTCATACTTCGGTTTTTCCCAGAGCACGGCCAGTAAACACACCAATGGGTTGGCCTTGGACCCTCAGGTGGTCTGGCGTAGACCCATGACGCACCCACACAAGCCTACCATACCCGGTAGCCTATTCACCGGCGTATACCTAGACAAGTGCTATGACTTAGTGGACTCTATGGCCGTAACGAATAAGCACCAAAGTGGGGAGTGATCTCAACACCGTAAAGACACCAGTGTAGAGTAACTCCACTACCGTAAAGTCACCAGTGAGAGTACTCAATCACCGTAAAGCAATAACGAAATGGAGTAAAGAATAAATAGAACTGAATTCAAATAAGTCAAAAGGTAAATACTTAAAGTGAAGTTCAATTGGGATACTACACACCTCAAATCGCACTCCTCGTCCCGAAAATCAAACCTTAGTCCAGCTCCAATAAATGCCGACAATTCAAATTATCACCCGAATTATACCTATTACCATTTATCACTAAATTAGCTTCAATTTAATATATTATGTCAATTTTTCGTTTTTCGAGGCTAAAACCCCGACTATATCTCGCCAACATTTCCAAGAAAATCCCAAATTTCCTTTATTTGATCAAAATATAATTTTTCTAAAATTTTCCTATTTTATATGAATTTTCTATGAATTTTCCAGATTTTTTTTTCATGGATTGGAATTGGGAGGGAGTGGAGACGACATAGGCGTCGTCTCCCTCCTCGGACGAGCTCCCGAGTTCCTCCCCACCATCACCACCGAACCACCAAACTGCCACCACCACCACCAACAACGCCAACAACATACAACAACAACAACAACAACAACAACAACAAAAATAACACAACAACTCACCTCTTTGGTCTCTCCAACACAAGCTCAATCTCTCTTCCACTTTCTTCTCTTCTTCCTCCTCTCGATCTCTCTCGATTTATCGAATTGTGAGAAAATGGTGAAACTGTTGTGACGGTGTGGTGTTTATCAAAATTTTGGGGTGAAATGACCATTTTGCCCCTAAATTCTTATCCTCCTCCTTCACACTCTAATACCCTTTTTGGTCATTTCATAGTTATTTTCTTAATTTCCTGATTTTTAATATATATTTATATATATATATATATATTAAGTTCCTTATATACATATATATAAATATATATACTTACCTATACTTTCGCGCCTAAAATTTCGTCGTGCGCGCCAACGAGCGTACTCGGGCGTGCACACTAACGTACCACCCACGCTGTCGACCACGACCCCGCGTTTTACTAGGTGCTCACCAATTTATGTATTTTATCACATTTAATCCATTTAATGTGTGTAATATTTTTTCTCAACTTAAAATTTCGTCTTTAATCTACCCGGCACCCGTGTCGACACGCATATTGATGCGAATACTCATCACACAATCTCACACGTCAATTTAAAATATAATTACACACATCGCGATGTCGTTAACCTATTTTAACATAAACATCGCAAATTAACTAAAACAATACACAAAATACTATTTACCTAATCCGGACGCACTCCAGCTTCGCTGTGGAACCCACGAACGTCCACTCTGGCGTCCACGTCTGTAATGATGTCATAAAATAACGACAAATATTAATTGGGCCGTTACAGTGTATAAGTGAGTTCATCTGACGGTGTATGTTGAGTTGATCCAACGTCATGTGTAAAATTTTCCATTATATAAATACATATCACCGACTAAGACAGAGCAGATCTCAAGTTCGGTTTTCCTATTAATGCCCTACCTAGGGTTTGTGAGGCAAAGAGCTTCTTCGCTGATAGGATCCATTAATGGACTCGAAGAAAGGAAAAGGCAAGCTCGAGTATTTTGACGTTTTTGATGAGGTTATTTCTTAGTATTCCTACATTTGAATTATTATTTTTTATAATAATAGGACTTGGGAAGCGTTAGGTTGAATTTAATGCGTATTAAATAAATTTCCAAGGCTTGTTATTGTAATTAAAATTATTGAGAAGGAAGTCGAATGAAATATAGTGATAACTGTCTTGAATTATAACATTTTTGCAAATTACAAAATGTAAAAAATTTCAGAAAATGATAAACTCTTGACCGTGGCTGTTTATAATGTTGATTGACATATCCTATTCAAATCACATAACAATTTAGAAATCACCAAGAAACATATGTATGCTAGTAATTGAAGCACGTGAGCTGATGCTGAGGATGTGCATGTACCACTTTTTACTTACTTTTTGGTGCCAAGTACACCGAATAATCCTCGTTTGACATTGTTTAACCTTAAACAGGCATCCCTCTCAACATAATTTCTCTATTTTTTTTAAATTATTGAAATTGTTTATGTTTTGGCCTCAAAATATTTTTGAAAATGCCAATTGCAATGCCTACACACCAAACCGAAAATATATAGAAGGGACACAAACCTGAGCCTTGAATTAAAAAAGGTAAGGAAAATTCATTACTCCTAACTTGATTTTTATTTTTATTTTATTTTTTGGATCAAATGTACCCAAAGGCTTCCAATGAACACATACCTGAGAAAAAAATTCCATGGTATAAAATAATATTGAAGTAACAGATACAACAATAACAATAACAACATATAGCCTTAGTCTCAACTTATTTGAAGTTGATTTACATGGTATATCTAAGTAATATAATAAGCACCAATCTTGAAAGATTCTTTTGTCATTTGAATGGTCGTTTTACCCTTTAATTAATTATCTATTAATTAGCAAATTACTTTTTTTAAGTTTTTCGTTTGATTGCCTATATTTATTACCTAAAAGATAGTCGATCTGTATACATATTTAAAATAATTATAATAAATCATTGACTATATTCTACACCATAGTAGAAGCACATATATTAATTTTTTAGATAATTAAATAAAAGTCGATTAAACCAACATGTAAGTCAGGTAGTATATTTTTTAGATGTAAAATAAGTTGTTAGATTAATTAAATTCTCGCGAGTACAACGAGTGGGCTCGAACGTTCGTATACATTTTTTTCAATTTATTTTGTAGAAAATAGATGCAAACTTCCAACATAGTGAAGCATGCACAGAAAATACAGTCCCTTCTTGACGAAAGGCAAGATGATCCATCTCACTTGTATTGAAGTCGACCAAGGTAGTACAATGGCCATGCGATCAAGCGCAAGTTCATATAGATTTTCTTGAAAAGGCTATTTGTCGTTTTGACAAGGTTAGGGAATTTTTTAAAAAAAAAAAAAAACAGGGATTTTCTAATTAAAATTAGTACAATTTGTTTTAATTGTTTCTTGGCACTAATAGATTCAAAATGTACAATGCATGATTTCCACTTGATTTATGCAAGATGCGCGAACATAATAGGTTGACTTTATTACAAATAGAAGAGACATTGGAAGCCCTAAAATATCATTCACTCGCAATTGAAAGCAAACAACGATCAAATAGTCAAAGTGAAAAGATTCTAATGGCTTCTAAATATGTTGAATACGCCAAAATGCGGCTAGGAGATTGAATTGCAAATTCCAGGCTTGGTTAATTTTTTATTTTTTGTTTTTGAAAAAAGGTTTGGTTAATTGTTACATTATGTTCCTATTAAAAAATTGTTAATTTAATAAGTTTATAGATAGATAGATGTAGATGGTTATCTTTTATCTTTAATTGATAGGTTGCTAGATACTGTGTTAAGACTATGGTTTTGATATGAAATTAGAGGTTAAGCTTTTAGTGAGAATTTTATTAATTATCTTTTTCTTTTTTTTTAAACTTCTCTTTTTGGTTTTTTGTATTTGAATGTTTGGGAGAAAATAAATGAATTTTATTCTTCAATTTGAGTGAAGAAAACCAACCAATTAGGTGGCTAAGGGTTTGGTAAGGAGTTTGGGAGTAAGAAGTCATGGGTTCGAACCCTAGTTGGGGGAAGTGTTTTCTTTCTTATCCAAAAAGAAATTTTGAAGAATTAAATTCATTAAATGCGACTCATTGGCTGTGCACAGAAAAAAAAAGCTAAGAACTAATGCAGGACTATGGAAGAATCAAAATATGGTCCCTCGAATTTCCTAGCTATATAAGTATACAAATCAAGCATTTATGTGGCATGCAGTTAATCACTAATTAAAACCGGCGCAAGTAACATTATATTGTCTTCTTTCTTTTTTGAGAAATTGCATTGAAGACCATAGCCATTAACTGACACAAATATTTCATATCGTTACAACGAATCCTCATGTTTGTTTAGAGAACAAAACATACGGGTTTCAGTTTGCAAGCAAAGCATAGAGCCAAACTGGCCCCCACCAATATATCTACGCCCGATACTCAACAACAGCAAAACTGTAAAAGAAGTGAATGAATGAGACAATCCTTTAAAGGTCTTGCATGCGCTTGAAAAGTGAAAAAAAAAAAAAATAAAAATAAAAAAAAATAAATAAATAAATAAATAAAGGTGGGGGACCTAAGGACAGGACACTGTAAAGAGAGAAAATGTGTCTGATGAGCTGATGGGATTCTCTCATCTCTTCTCAACATGTCCTTGCTTGCATTGCATAAAGAGTCTCCCACTTTTGTGACATCACCATTTTTACATGCACGCTCTTTTATTAGTTCTTTCTTAGGCATGGCATGCATATTGTATCACCCAGAGAGGCCACAGAGTGCATGCATGCTTTACTGCTTTTGCTTTTGTTGGGTCTTTTGCTATCAGAATAGATGCCCTTTTATGCTTGCTTCAACAGGTGTGCATGAGACAAACCTGTGAACTAAGTTGCCCTTTTTTCATTACATGAATTAGTGTTCATTTGTGATTTTTTAATTAATTAGGATTAATGTGTTACTAATCTCTAAAGTAGATCATTTGACAAGGTGAAGTAGCTCAAGCTCAAAATAAACATCAAATGTGAAAAAACTTGTTACAACTTAATTTGAGGAATAAAGAAAGATTTCACTGACAAGTAACAGCCGGGCTAATTAATTAGTCTAAAAACAGAGAGAATCCAATACAGGTGTACATGTGAATGTAATCATCCAAATTTCTTCAACTCATCAGATTGGACGGCAACCAACATTTCTTGTGACATGAGGCGACTGCGACGACTGTTGATCATGGCCTGTGGAGGTGGTGATGGAGAGCCGGAGGGGGAGTGGCGGCAGTGACGTTGTAGAGATGAGGTGGAGACGCCAATGGGGGTGGTGGAGGGCACTGGTAGCACTTAGTGAAGAGCCCAAATGTGTCAATTTGGTGAATGAAATTGGTCACGCTAGCCCAGCCACCGAACCCAAACCCCACCAAAAACACCCACACCACTACAAACACATTTATGGAGTACATTCCTGCCCATCTCCCTACCCACTTTGGTGGTTGCTCCACTGCATTCTTTACTCCCCAAAAAAACATAACAAACAAACTTTAATCAATCAATCCAAAATCAATGCTCAAATTAGTTAAAGCAAAACTGTGTTTCATGTAGCATGTCCACATGAGACCCAGACATGGAAAATGTCATGACCCTGACCATCCAACAGTTGAATGTTTGATCATGTTCATATTGGGCTTTCTTAATGGGCCCCCACTAACTGTGCGTATACATGTGTTTTTTGGAGAGGTTTGTGAATAGTTAGATTCTTCCCCCCTTAAGAGAGTGAGTGACGACATGCATTGCTGTCATTGCGTCAAATGTTAATCATGCCACGTTGTCAACGGTTGATGATCCCGAGACAGACAGAGTGACATCTTAATTGTCTCCGCCATCATGTATGAAATATTTATGGGCCCAACCCAATTTCCTAAGCTGTATTCTGGGCCATTATGGGCCCATGGCCCATCCATGATGATAAACATTATACATGTTGTATTAATTATAACCAACAGTAAAAAAAATATTCATTGTGTTCTCTTTTATTTTTTACCTCTCTTGCTGTGGCGGATCGGAAGGTGAAGATGTGTGCAAGAGAAGGGATGATGTAGACTGTGAAGCTTACGAGGAGAGATCCAACGGTGGAATTGATGGGACCAAAAAATGGAAATATGATGGCCAAGAACCAAATGGGGATCACCACAGGTAGCCTTGCAGCCGCTCTCTTGCATAAACTCTTGCACTCATGCATCCCTATGGCCTTCTCCCACACAAAGTACAGTGGCGTGCATGCGAACCCAAATGTTATAAACTGCAAAACCAACACTAAGTAGCATAAGCATAACTCAAAAAAAAAAAAAAACACTAACTTTTTTTTTTTCTACTCACTAATCTATACTCGAGTAGTGGGGTATAGAATAACCTATATATAGAATAATTCTCTCAACACGTAATTTTATTTATTTATAAAACTCAAAATTGAGACCTTATTCAAAGAAAACCAACTCCATGTCACTCGAACCAGTATAAGTACATACTTAGTTAATGAAATTAATTATTATAACTAATGTGAATAGCGTACTCGCCTGGTGTATGAGCATGAGAATGACAGCCATGTCTCTGAAGGGGGATCTGGGGAGGAGAGCGAATGCATTGGCGTGATCAAGGAGCATGTCACCGAAGGCCCAGTACACAGCTATGGCTGATGGAAGGGTCAATGTGATCACGTACAATGTGGCGAGTAGGTATATGGACTTAAATTTCTGTGGTTTCCACATCGCGTGCATGATCTCTCTGTGCACATTTAATTAACAACTTTAATTAATTAGTTTTGCTTTTGTTATGGTAAAAGCCAGTGGCAGCAAAAAAGAGGCTTTACTTTCTATGCTAAAAGTGAACTCTGTTCTTCACTTGGACGTCTCATCTTTTTGGCTTTATTTCTGAGGCACGGGAGATGCCCCTGACAAGGGCATTTTTGACAACTACATGACATCCATGAGACCATAGTTGATCAACCTGATTGGACGGATGAGATTATCTTGACTAGTTCCAGATGGGTTTGACTAATTCTCATTGGCACCGTAGGATCAGGAGTGATTATATATCTATCTTATCAAAAACAAAAGATTTAATACTTGTATAGGACACGAATGCCAAGCTGGGATTGTCTTACACTGTAACAGCATGCCCTCCGAATGTGTAGAGAATGTTTGTAGCCCCCGTGAAGTACAAAACCAACTTGCTGGGGCCACTGTGCTTCACTCCTTCAACCTATTAAACAAATCAAAACTAATTAAACATAGTGTTTTTTGTGTCTTGGTCACGCAAATAACTTTTAACATAGTTCCCGAAGACGTCATTTTCATATAAAAACTACATATAATATAATCTCTTCTATCCAAAAACAAAATTAGTGTTAGAGATGACTAGTACCTGGCCATGAAGGAGAGCTGCAATGGTGAGATACCAAGAAGTGTAGGTGGTCATTAAGAGGCCAAGGAAAGACCAGATTCTGTAGTTGTGAAACGAAGGAATGAAGACAGTGGTGGCACAACAGGCTCCGAAGATGTAAGTCCAGGTTCTCTTGTCCAGATTGTCGTTTATGTAATAAATGTTACTGCATTTCAAAAAGGGAGAACATATACATCACAATGTTACCATTATTACTACTAGAACTAACTGTTTTATTTCATATAACTAGCTTGCTCATTATATTAAAAATGAAATCTTTAATTTGAATCTATTTTTGGATGATCGTGAACAAGTTTTTTAATTAATTTATGTACCTTGCACAAGCTATGAGCTGAATCACAGATCCGAATAGAAGAAATGTGCAGTTGAAGGCCAAGCCAACATTTCTCCAGTGCTTCCCCAAAAGCCCATCAAGAACTTCAAACCACTTTGAAACCAAAACACACAAGTTAAATAAAGGCCAATCAAAGGGGTCCATAAAATGTCACAAAAATCAAAATCTAGGCTTTTGAAGAGATTTTGTTGAACGAATATGTTGATTATAGTACCTGAATGACATGGTTCCTGAAGTCCACTTTCTCTCTTTCCTTTCTAGTTCTGTACTCTACATAGAGAAGACTAATTAGATAAGCAGTCCAACTTCCCATGAGACCATAGAAGAGCTGAAACAGAACTCCTGATAGCATGCCCAGTTGGGAGAATGAGTAGGGCAAGGTGAGTAGCACCTGAGCCACCTGGTCACATCAAACGTACACAAAAATGCACACTTCATAAGTACAACAAATCAACCAAAATGTTAAGCACTTCCTTTTTTTTTTTTTTTTTTTTTTTTTTTCACAAGTAGTGTTTATACCTGATTGGAAGCACAGCTAAACCAAGCATCATAGACAGACCCACCATCCCAGAAGAACTTGGAGAACCTGGTCTTCATAGTCCTGGGCTTCCCTTCAGTCTCCATCTCCACATAGTTCCCTGCCATCACTGTCTCCGCCACCTTGTCCGTCGCCATTGTTAAAACTTAAACCCCCTCCCCTGTTTTCCCCTGTTTCTTCAAGTGTATACTCTACAGAGATCAGCTTCTCCTACTTAAACAAGTTTGAGAGAGAGAGAGAGGGCTGAGTACAGACAAAATGTTACACTAATATAATATAAGTGTAACGCTAGGTGTAGCATTTATATATAGATATAGTCTTATAGATAAATAAAATTATATGTATGGATGGATCGATATATAGATGGTGAAAGTGAATCAAGGATTGAAAGCCCTTTATTGGTATTTAAACAAGAAGAAACAAACAAGAGGAACTCATGAGGGCGGGCCTTTGATGTTGGGAAAGGCGGGTTTGATAGCTGTACAATACATTATTTGTGTGACACACATACATATACATATATATATACGTAAGTAAAGCGGTTTTTGGGAAGAAAGCCACACAATGAGTTTGACGGAAGTCAAACATTTCATTATTTTATTAGGATTAGTTAATTAATTAAACAGGCTTAACAGGTACTCTAAACTAGCTGCGCAGTGAGACGGAGAGCGTGAGTGGGCTTGTCCGCACGAGCGGTTCTCCTCGCCCGTTGAGCCCATTATATATTTAACTATTATTATCATTAGCTGTAAATTAACACGAGCTAGCCTAAAAAGTGTATTACGGAGGATTTTGGGACTAATTTTAGGTGTATACCAAATTTGTCAGTTTTTTTGGGAAAAATGTTTAGGGAGAGGTAGTGTTCACCTCAAGACGTGAAGCTAACATATCTCAAGATCGATGTAGGATTTTATCAAAAAAAAAAGTCATTTTTGTTATTAGTATATAATCTTGTCTTT
The DNA here is from genome assembly GCA_039657345.1 of Stephania japonica. Classification (NCBI taxonomy): domain Eukaryota; kingdom Viridiplantae; phylum Streptophyta; class Magnoliopsida; order Ranunculales; family Menispermaceae; genus Stephania; species Stephania japonica. The sequence goes on along the minus strand of CM077559.1, from coordinate 4,517,646 downwards.
TTTTTTTTTTTTTTGAGAAATAGTATATTATCTTGTTAAGATCATATAGATTTGAAGTTCCGATATTGTGTACTCAAACCTAAAGAACTTCAAATAATTTGAGCAATTCATCGTGTAATGAAAGAAAAAAATATTACACCTTCAATTTTCATTTTAATTTATTTTTTTATAAGAAAGAAAAATTTATGTTTTTTAAGTTTTGAACTCATGACTTTTTACCTTCAAACATCATATTTTACTATTAGACCACTTAATTAATTGATTAGTAATAATTGAAATATCAAGTCGTTGTGGATCGTCAGATGTACTTCTATTCGCATGTTTTGCTTGTTTTTAGGAACATTGAAGGTCCAAAAGGGGTGGTGTTTAATTTTGACATGACTTGTGAGTTCTTGTGTATCATAGCTTTTTTTTAATAAGATTATTAGATATGGATATCAAAAAAATAAGAGTATTAGATATGTTATTTTAGGGGCAGTGGGGACAAAATCATGGAAATAAAAAAAAAATAATTAAAGAAGAAAGAGAAGAGGGGGAATTATTCGATGGAGACCGAATGATTGCAGGGAAGAGGAGAGTGGGTTTATGAGGGAAATGAGTGCAGCCTTATCACATGGCTCGTAAAATTAAACAAAATAAAATTCAAAGTTTTGAGTTCACATCACATGGGATAGGGGCATGCATGCATATTGGAGGGAGTGGAGACAGACATGTGTGAATTATATATGGAGTCTCAAGAGTTGTTAGATCGTGCACCCTTGCCCTCCAACACTCCTTATTAACACATTCTTCGCTTGTCTTACATCTATCTCTCTTATCTTTCTTAACTTCTCACCAAATATATATGTTTGCCTCTCTTGCTTTGTGCATAGTTTGCTCTATCTATAAATGCTTATATTTTGAAATTTTCATATAGCACATCTTTTCATGGATAATGCCCAATTAGGCCTAAAGTACTTGATAGGTTTGGTTGGCTACTTAAGTCAAACAATGAGGTTATTTAGTTAATTAATTTAGTAGCCTAGGTTAAGTCGAAGTTAATTACTCGATCGAACGAGAATTTCAGATTGATTTATTTCTAACGCGCGTGGAGTGACCAACAACATATATTTCTGAGTTTGGTACATATAAACTTACACTTATTTATATATTATCTCGTTAATGTTGTTTTTGCATTGAAGCTAGGAATATAACTTAACTGAAAATTAATAGACCAGCGGATTGGCATGCTTTAATGTGTGCCTCTTTTAAGAAAATGTTCATCAATTGTTCTAGCATTGCTTGGGAATTGGTTGTCCTTGTTGATAAAGATTGTCTGGATAGGCTTGTTTGGTTTATTTTATTAACTTTAAAGAAAGTTTTCTTTTAGGAAAGTTTAATTTTTGGGAAGTTAACCATTAAAGAAGTTGCATTTTTCACGTTTGGTTCAACTTTGAACTTCTTAAAAAGTTTCACATTTTAAAAATAATAAAATAATGTAATTGACATAAATGTCTTTTACACTATTTTTGAGAGAAAGATTGTAAGGAATAAAGGTAGAGAGAAAACATTAAATGAGGGTAGAATTGTCCATTTCCACTAAGGAAGATAACTCACTCCCCCCTCCCTAAGTGAGTTATCTTCCCCTATGTGGAAAAAGTTATGTGTCAAACTTTCAGGAAAGTTTTTTGAATATATCCAACCAAATAAGGCAAGTTGGAATTTTCCTGGAAGGTATCTCACTTCCTTCAACTTCCTCCCAAACCAAACAAGGCCGGATTCCAAAGGCATCCTTTGATGTAATAAATTAAATAGTCTATATTTGTATATATTGTTTCTCTCTTTTTTTTTTTTTTTTTTTTTTTTTTTTTTTTGAGAATTTTTTCTCATATTTCTTAAGTTCTTCAATACTTATTGTTTACTCTAAAAAATTAAAGACCACCAAAAATGATGTAACATTATAATGATTTTTTTGTGAGGAAACTGTAACATTGTAATGATCATCATGGAAACTTTAGCAGGCTTGAGCTGTTTCAGTAAGAAAAGAAATCCTTCACACCTTTTTGAGTGCTACGTACTCTTGGTTAGTTTTCAATTTATCTAAAAAAAAACCCTTATTTAGCTACCAGATAAATGACCAGAGATCAAATTATTGAGCTGCTACTAATTGATTAGTAAAATCAAATAATATTTGCAACTTAGCACACGCTTTTACTTTTTTCTTATAAAAGAAAATTTTTTTCTCCAAGGTTTCAACTTATGACCTTTTACTCTCACATAGGGGTGCACACGGATTGCACTAATCCGTAGATTCGGTCCAATCCGGACCAATTATCACTAATTGGATCAATTTTTTGATCCATTGAATTGGATTGGATTGAAAAATCACTAATCCGATTGGACTGGATTGGATTACGAATCTTACATTAAAAAATCGTGAATCCAATCCGATCCAATCCATTTAGCACATCAACACATATACATATATGATCTATGTACTTTAGTATTGTAAAGAGCATCAATTTAAACTATTAACTCTAAACTATAACATCTAAAAGACTATATTTGTTTTTAACTCTTTTGTTATGCTTTCAACATTTTTTTGTAGGTTGCATATACGTGCACTTGTTTTGTACTTTTGTGAGGGTGTATTATGAAGATTTGTGGATGACATATTTGTTTATGTAGGAACTTGCATTTTGAAGGTCATTGTGATGACAAATTTATGGGAAATATGTTATACATAGATTTGTGAAATGTATGTTGTAAATTTGTCATTCATGAGATGTATAATTCTTGTGATTCATTTGATAAAGTCTAATTTCATGAATCTTTGGATAAGAAAACGTTAATCCGTGGAACTTGATCCAATCCGAACCGCATTTTGCAAATTGGATTGAGTTGAATTGATGAATTATTTGGACTAGATTGGATTGTATTTTTTAATCCACAATAATTGGATTGTATTACTGATTGACCCTAATTATACTAGATCCAATCCGTGTGCACCCTTACTCTCACACATCATAACTTACCATTGGGTCACCCATTGGTTAGCACACATTTTTACTTTACACCATGTGCTCAATTATTAGACATTTAACCAGTCCGTTAATTTAGTGAACCAGCTGGGACAATGGTTTTAACACATACTCTATATACTATAGAAATCCATGGATCCGGAGAGTGTTGATCCACATTCGCACACACGTGTGGGTATATAAATTAGGTTGGAGTCCATCTTACACAAAATCAATTGACTTGTGCTAGGATCCAATCTACACCACTTGAATACCACACCAACTCTTATTATATTTTTGATGTGAGATTATATATTTCAACATTCCCCTTCAAGTGCAACTAGGCCTGGACTAGTTGACACTTGTCAAATACAGAACTACTTTAGAAGTCTGGACAAACATGTCTAGACCTACTCTTATAGGCTTTTAAGTCTACAAACGGTTTAGACTCCACGTTAACCTAACCAGGTCATCAAATACGAATCCAAGATCGTTCCTGATACCATATAAAAATTCATGAGCCTGGAAAGGTCTCACATGCACATATGGGTATACAAATGTGATTGGAGCCCATTTTTGTACAAAACCAATTGACTTGTGTTAAGATCAAATATTCACCACTTAGATACCACGCCAACTCTTATTATATTTCTGATGTGGGATTATATGTTCCAACACTAGCTCAACCAGATCATCAAATACAAGCCCATGATCGTTTCTGATACCACATAAAAATCTATGGGCCTGTAGAGTGTTGAGCCTCACACGCATATGTGAGTATACAAATGGAGTTGAAACTCATCTTGCACAAAATTAATTGGCTTATGCTAGGATCCAATCTACATCACTTAAATACAACACCAACACTTATTATATTTTCGATGTGGGATTATATATTCCAACGCATACTAACTTTTTTCTACCTTAACTTGTATACCAGAAATTTAAAAAGCTTAGGCATGCATGCACTGTAAATTTTTAAATAGATTTTAAGAACAACAATGTAATTTAGAGAGAAAAACAAACAAAAAAAAAATAAATCGAAGAGTCTTACGTGATAAGCAAAAGAACACAGAAATTGTGCCCTAAGAGGAGCCCACATGAGCAAGAACAGAGGCCGAGTCAGGGTCAAGTCATTCGACCGAGGAGCATGCCTAAGACCCGTCAATTTCAGGCGCAGCACTCACTGCCAACTATTCATCTCCTATACATATGTATCGGCTATGCAACTTCACAACTGTTTACACATTCTCTCGAAATAATAACATTACTCTCTCCTTTCCTCATCACCTCATAACTAATAAAAATGAGCAACAAAGTATATGCCCTTCCTTAACTAAATTATAATCACTATATCATTAGTCCACCAGCCCGACTATGTGCAAACCACAAATTATTAAGGATTTCCACAAAAAAAAAAAATTACAATGAAATGACATATTTACCCCTCGTAACTCCGATAATCACTCACGTGTCTCTCTCTTTCTCACACCTTTGTGCACCTCACAAAAATTCATCTTTGCCTCCGATGATCTCCTCCGACCACCGACAATAATTGGAAACGCGAACTTGCATTTTGTAGGCCACTATCATCGCAAGAGTTAATTTCTTCATGTTTTTGATGGAACGTGATGATTTTCAACTCGTTTTTGTATGTTTTAATAGGGCTTTAACAAATTTGTTTGTTTAGGGCATTTTTTTTTTGTTATTTGATGTCTCTTGACCTTACAAAATGGAGGACAAACATCAAGGGGGTGTGAATGTAGAAGACGGAGAGATATCTCTTGAGCTTTTCTTCGATTTAGTTATTTTTTGTATTTTTTATGTGGTGTCCGCCTCTAGTTCGGTCACGCAAGACCGAGCAAACACGGTATGTTTGGCCTCGACCGACCGATTAGATGGGTAATGGTTGATGACATATAACCAAACAAATTTATTTTAGAAAAAAAGGTTTGTTCGGTTAGCAATGACCGAGCAACAATAATTTGGTCGATCACCTTCAACCGAACAATGCATGTTCACTTGGTCTTATGTGACCGATTAAGCCTCGACCAACAACAAACCACACAAGACAACCATCATATTCGACCTTATACAACATAAAACACTTACATTGTGGCGGCCCCAAATTTCCTGGGCTGCCCCGTGGTCAGCTACCCCCTGCCTCAGCTCCGGAAGTCGCTGCTACGTGTCTTTCTGCCTTCGTACTTTAGGTAGTTATCATGTAATTTGTTAAAGTCACTTAATTTATCATTTTCAAAGAAATTAACAGCGGAAGAATTTAAAGTTTAACAAAATGCATTCATATATATATATATATATATATATATATATATATATAAGAGTTTTACTGATCAAACCTATAGTGGAAAAACCGGTTGTACTGTGCATACAGGCGATCAACTATAACAGTATGTATACCAGTACAAGTGTGTATCCAGTTTCTCAACCCAAAAGATAATACAAAATATCAAAAACATGTGAATATCTACACACATACCAGCAGGCCTTGGCGTAGGCAAGTTAGATGAAATCGCCGATGATCCCCTTGCCCCTGCTAGTACTAGGATCTGCGCTCAGCCACCACAAAAAGGCAGATGGTGAGCCCAGTAAGTAAAATCCCAAGGAAAACCACCGTGCATAAATAATTAATGAAATAATTAACAGAGCCAAAAAGTAGTGTTAAATAAACATGCAAAAGGAAGGAAAATATGCAGACAACTGCTCAAAGCTAATCGCATGTATATAAACACATTGATAGACAAAGGGGTGTGAACACAGCCAATAAGTGTGTACTAGGACCAGGAGCCCTGGTCGTGGCCCATGCCTCCGACCCTACGACTGTATCCCAGCGGCATTAACCCTAGTGGGCTAATCGAACGCGTGAAATGGAGTCCAACTCGGGATATCATCTACCGAGTTCCTAGATCACACGCTACACACCTAGCCAACGACCTCAACTACCCGTGGATACATAGACGGTACCATAACCGCCCCAGTAGGAATATAAATCACAGATTTTCAAGGAAATAAAGCTCAATAGAAATAAATAAGTAAATGCAGTAGTGGTGTTCAGTTACGTACCCGAAAATACGCACTCCGACTCCTCGGACCCGTCAGTTCGCCCCACCTAGCCCCCCAATGTCCGAGCTATGGTTTCCCGATCCCTGAAGTCTATCTTATAGTGTTTATACTTTTATGAAAACATGTTATGTCATTTCATGATATTTTATTATATTTTTAATTTTTTTAGTTGTGGTACCTCTCCCGAGCTGGTCGGGGTTCCAAAAATACCCGAAAAGTCCCAAAACCACTTTTCTACCTTTTTTCTAATTTTCTATATTTTTCTAGAATTTTTTCCAATTTTTCTGATATTTTTCACATATTTTTTCGATTTTCCAGTAATTAAAACTGTTTTTTTTTAGAAAAATAAATAAATAAATAAATAAAAATATAATTTAAATAATATATGGGTGGGTCCCCCGAAACGGGTCTGACCCGACCCAACCGGGTCGGTCCGGTTCGGCCCATCTGGTCGGGTCCGGGTCGGGCCCGGTTCAGGCCCACCCGGGTTGGGCCAGGGCCGGTTTGGCCCGGCCCACCTGGGATGGGCCTGGGCTGGCCTAGCCCGGTCCAGGGGTGCACGCACGCACGCACGCGTGCGTGGCCCCCTTCTTCTTCTTCCCACCAAAGGCCATGTGACTCTGGTTCTTCATTTTTTTTTTTTTTTCGTCAATCTTCTTCTCTTCTCTACTACTCTCGATCCCTCTTCATGCTCAATTCGTTGGAGACCTCCAAAACCTCTAAATTTCACCACAAAACCCCAAGAACAACACCCAATTCCCGGATAAAAAATACATGCAAATAAACCCAAAATTTATCAAATCACCTCAATCTTTCCACAAATTCGAACCAACACAATGTAAATCACCAAAACCAACTTCAGAGTCCACAAATATAGTAAAAATAGTGGCCAAATCTATCGAAAATGAATTTTCACTCCAACATCCATTTTAATGGAAAACCAACAAAAATGAGGGTAAATTACCTTAGATCGATTGTTATGAAGCTCAATCTCTTCTCCAAGCTCGATTTCGTCCCTCCCAAACTTCGATTTCTCTCACAAAACCCTCAATCTTGGTTGAGAAAATATTGGATTTGCATGCATTTGATCCATCGATGACATATATAGGTGTGTTTTAAATCTCACATGTACACGCATCTCGAGGTAAATCCAATGGTCACTGAACACCATGTGTCACCAACTTCTTGAACACCCTATCATGACACCATGTATCTCGAATTTCCTTGTTGTGCATCTCGATGACAATCCTAGGCGTATTGATTATTGATTTCAAACTATAGGACTTTATTATAATGCAATTGATTTAATTCATAACACCTATTCTAGTCATCAATAAATTTTATGAATTTGTGAATATGGTCACACTAATTTCCCGACCACTCGGCACCTCGTGCCCCATGTTCGGCACGCTTCCCGAGGCGGTCCCACACTTAGTGTACCCAATTTAATTTCCTTAGCTTAGCCTAAGCTTATATATTTTTATTTAATTAAATAAATCCTCAACCATAGCATGTTTAAATAATTTAAATCTAATTAAACCCCAACGCCCGACCTCACTACTACTAAACCCCGCGTTGGCGCATTCGCCGAACTAAAACCCCGGCTCACAACTCGCCCGACAAGTTTATTTTAAATGCACACCTATGATGACTAATATATCATATTAATAATGATAAATGAATATTAATGCATCACAGAATTTAGGAACTCACAGCAGTATACAGTCAGTATCCTAGGTCCAGAACATGCCTAATCTATCCGCGGCGTCCACGTGTCGTCCGAGCTAGTGTCCTAATCTGAAATAAGGTAAATAACAACATTAATAAATAACGGGCCGTTACATACATAATGCCACAACAATACAAACTTGAACAAATAAACAATGTGAAATATAGTATATATTATGTAGATTGTTATCCTCCTATTCTCTAGCCTATAGTCAGTCATTATATATTGTTAGCTTCCTATTTTCCATGCTAGAATCATGCTACTGATTTCCACCTTATTATATTTTGAAACTATCATGGTATCAGCAGTCTAAGGTTTCTCGATCTCTCTCCGTTGCGTTCTAACTGTAGATTTCCACATTTCTTCTCCTCCTAATTCTCTCTCTGCTGTGCTTCTTCACGGGCAATAATGTCTCAATCCAAAAACTTTCACCCAGCTCTTGATTCCTAATGTTCTTGAGATGGAGAACGTACAATACTCAACATGGGCGGAGTTGTTTAAGGTCCATGCACGTTCGAACAGGGTCTTACATCACATCATTCCCTCTGATCAAAGCAAGGAGAAGGCTGTTGAGGGAGATGACGACATGTGGTCTACCCTTGATGCCACGGTCTTATCATGGATCTACACCACGATTTCTAACGATATCTTGCACACCATTCTTGAACCAGATGCTACAACAATGGAAGCTTGGAATCATCTGCGGGACATATTCTAAGATAATAAGCATTCCCGTGCAATCACTCTTGAGCATGATTTCTCCACCACTAAGATGGAACACTTTCCCAATGCCTCGGCATATTGTCAACGGCTTAAGTCTTTAGCCGATCAATTGAAGAATGTTGGGGCTCCGGTGTCCGACAATTGTCTTGTGCTCCAACTTGTCTCAGGTCTTACAGCTCCGTATCGTGGTGTGGGTACGATGATCCGACAAAATAACTCTCTTCCTCCATTTTATCAAGCCCATTCAATGTTGACTCTTGAAGAGTCCAGGTTAGCCAATGAGGCAACTATGGCTTCTGACTCCGCTATGGTAGCTGCATCAAATGAGGACGATGATTCTTCCTTTGTTCCTTCTCATATGGGACAAGGGAAGGGGTAGCAACAATCTGGCCGGAAGCAGAACAATTAGGGCAGGAAAAATTTAGGTGGTCGCAGCAATGGTGGAGGCAAGCATAATAAGGGTGGCTCTGGTGGTCGGTCCGGCAAGGGTCGCTCGCAAGGCCATCAGCAGCAGGCTTCGAAGTGGAGGTGGGCACCATCTTCTAATTGGGGTTGGCCTCAATAGGCTGCTCCTCCTTGCCCCATGCCTACTCAAGGTTGGGCTCGCCCACCTGCTCTAACCCGTGGGCCTGGGGTATTAGGCCCTCGCCCCTAACAACAAGCCTACCAGGCTTCTATGGCTCCATCTTTCAATGGACAGTCTGGCTATTATGCTCCTACGGACATTGCATCCGCTATGCACACAATGACTCTAAATCCACCCGATTCATCTTGTTATATGGACACCGGTGCGACATCACATATGACCTCCTTAAACGATAATATCTCGTCTTATTTTAATTTGAGCAATCATAATATTGGTATTATTGTCGGAAATGGTCATTCAATTCCTATTCGTGGTTATGGTCATACATGTTTGCCCTCCCCTAATCTCCCTTGTCATTAAATAATGTCCTTCATGTTCCCAAAATAATCAAAAATCTTATTTCTGCTAGGAAATTCACTACTGATAATTTTGTATCTGTTGAATTTGATCCTTTTGGGTTTTCTGTGAAGGATTTTTAGATGGGGACGCCTATCCTAAGGTGTGATAGCCAGGGTGATCTTTATCCTCTCAACTCTATTTACAATCATGCTACTCAATCAACCTTTGCAGCTATCTCTTCCTCACTTTGGCATGATCATCTGGGTCATCCGAGTGCTCCTATTTTCGATGCTCTTAGGGCCAATAAAAGTATTGATTATACTCGAAACTCTACTTCTAGTATTTGTCGTTCTTGTGTATTCGGAAAACATATTAAGTTACCTTTTGTGTCTTCTAGTTCCAGTCCGTCTTTACCTTTTTATATAATTCATAGTGATATTTGGACCTCTCATATTCTGAGTTCTGCAGGGCATAGATATTATGTGTTATTATTGGATGATTTTTCGAATTATTTATGGGCTTTTCCTTTGGGTCAAAAGTCGGAGGCCTATGAAAAAATTTTAATTTTTAAAGCTCATATTTTTACCCAATTTGAACGTAATATTAAAACTATGCAATATGATAATGGGAGGGAATTTGATAATGGACCATTTTTGAATTTCTGAAAGAAGAATGGAATGTCTTTTCGTCTCTCTTATCCTCACACCTTTCCTCAAAATGGGAAGGCCGAACGGAAAATTCGGTCTATCAATAATATCACTCGTACTCTACTTTCTCATGCATCCCTTCCTCCTTCTTTTTGGCATTATGCATTACAAATGGCGACATACCTTCTTAATATTCTTCCGAGCAAACTTTTGGGTAATATTTCTCCCCTTCAAATACTATATCAACGGGTTCCTACATATTCTCATCTTCGAGTATTTGGGTGTCTATGTTATCCTCTATTCCTTCCACCAAAATCAATAAATTACAAGCTCGGTCGACTTCTTGTATTTTTTTGGGTTTTCCACCTAATCATCGTGGCTATAAATGTTATGATTTATCATCCCGAAAAATCATCATTTGTCGTCATATCCATTTTGATGAGAATGTGTTTCCCTTTGCGTCATTACATACCACATCATCACATACATATGATTATTTGGATAATGGTCTATCTCCTCATGTGCAAAATCATCTTCAAGAGTCTGCTACTCCTCTTTCCCATACGCCAGCCCAGGCCTACACACCTGCCCAACCCGATCCAGACCCAATTTTACCTGACCCAGCAGACCCACATTTCCCAATTATTAACCAAGCAGCTCTTACTCCCACTATTCCTCTTCCTAAGCTCACTATAGTCACTAGAGATCAGCATAGTATTTTTAAACCTAATCCAAAATACCAAGCTTTACATACCACAGTTTCAAGGTCTCCTTTGCCTCGTAATCCGGTGGCAGCTCTTCGTGACCAGAATTGGAAAATGGCCATGGATGATGAATATAATGCTCTTATTACAAATAAGACGTGGGAATTGGTGCCCCGTCCACCTGATGTTAATGTTATTCGGTCTATGTGGATTTTTACTCATAAAGTTAATTCTAACGGTTTTGAGAGGCATAAAGCCCATCTTGTATGTGATGAAAAAAACTCAACAGGTTGGCATTGATTGTGGTGACACTTTTAGTCCGATTGTGAAGCCGGCAACTATTCGTACTGTTCTTAACATTTCTCTATCTAAGGCATGGCCAATTCATCAGTTGGATGTCAAAAATACATTCCTTCATGGTGAGCTTCAGGAGATAGTTTATATGCATCAACCATTGGGATACAGGGATCGTACCCGTCCAGATTATGTGTGACTATTGCGTAAGTCATTGTATGGACTTAAGCAAGCTCCCCGGGCTTGGTATAAGCGTTTTGTTGATTTTGTTACATCTGTTGGTTTCACTAATAGTAGATGTGACAATTCTTTGTTCATTTACAGCAAGGGGTCAGATATGGCTTACATTTTATTATATGTTGATGATATCATCCTTACTGCTTCTTCCCATGCTCTCCGGTGCTCCATTATGGATCTTCTTAGTTCTGAATTTGCTATGAAGGATCTTGGTCCATTGAATTATTTTTTGGGTATTGCGGTGACTCGACATAAGGGTGGTATGTTTCTTTCACAGCGCAAATATGCCAAAAAAATAATTGAGCGTGCAGGAATGTCATCATGTAACCCGTCTGCTACTTCGGTTAACACTAAGCCTAAGGTTAGTGCTACTTCTAGTACGACTTTTGATGATCCTACTCTGTATTGGAGTCTTGCAGGGGCTCTACAATATCTCACTTTCACCAGGCCAGATATTTCTTATGTCGTCTAACAAGTTTGCCTCCATATGCATGATTCGAGGTTGATCATATGTCTGCTCTCAAACAGATTATTCGATATGTTTAGGGTACTTTGGATCATGGTCTTCATTTGTACGCATCTTTTTTTTCTACTCTGGTATCTTACACTGATGCAGATTGGGCTGGGTGCCCTGATACGAGGAGATCTACATTCGGGTATTGTGTGTTTCTGGGAGACAACTTGGTCTCATGGTCTTCTAAACGTCAACCCACATTATCTCGTTCTAGTGCCGAGGCCGAATATCGTAGGGTGGCAAATGTGGTTTCCGAATCATGTTGTCTCCGGAATCTTCTCTTAGAGTTACATTGTCCGATTAAGAAGGTCACTTTAGTATACTGTGACAATGTAAGTGCTATTTATTTGTCGGGTAATCCAGTTCAACATCAACATACAAAGCATATCAAAATGGATATGTAACGACCCGTTACGTTAAACACGTAATTAACAGTAATTCGAATTCAAATTAATCCGACTTAGGCTAGTGGTTAAGCCCGAATCGTCACGACTAACGCGTGTGTGTAATTGTGTGATGTATTGCGTTTGTTTGGTGTGTATTAGTACATATATGTGAATAATCGGACTAACGAGGAAATGCCTAATACCGTGTGTGGGTCATGTTGACACACATGAGACGCGAGATAGCGTTGACGCTCGAGTGTGCTCGGCGATGGAAATTACGTAATTATAGGCGTAATTATAGGCATAAATATATATTTATATATATTATGAATATCTATAAATATATATTAAATGGAAAATAATAAAATAATGATAATTTGTCGGACGCAGAGTGATACGCGGGGTTACGAGTGACACGCGTAGGGCGTACGGTGGTGTGCACGCCCGAGAGTGTTCGTTAGCGTGCTAACCAGAATTTGAGGAGCAAGAGATCGATAAATATATATATTTATATATAAATCAGTACATATAAATATATATAATAAAATCTGAAAAAGGTAAAATTACCATTAAGGGTAGTGAGGTTGTAAATGAGGAGAAGACCAGGGGTTTAGTATCTTCTCTATGGTGCAGTGAGTTTCCTGTTATATATATATAAATTGTTTTGCTTTATAATTTGTAATAACTGGGGTGGGAATACAAGCTCAATACCGACGTTCATGCCAGTATTGTATAACTTATATTTTATCGAAAAAGTTTTAAATTTTTCGCTGCGTTTATTTTATGTTGTTTATTTAAATCAAGATATACAGGTTATTGTCAGGAAATGGGGTAAGGCTGCTGGCTCTAATTAGGTCCGATCTGGTTTACCGGGGCTTAATTAGGGTTTCAGGCCGAACATTCTCTAATTAAAATTAGGGGTTGTTACTGGATATCCATTTTGTTCGAGAGAATGTTGCACGCGGACAAGTCCGTGTTCTTCATGTGCCGTCCCGTTATCAAATTGCAGATATTTTTTCCAAAGGTCTAACGCAAGTATTGTTTGAAGATTTTCGTGACAGTCTCAACATCTGTAAACCTCCCGTTTCGACTGCGAGGGTGTGTTAAATATAGTATATATTCTGTATATTGTTAGCCTCCTATTCTCTAGCCTATAATCAGTCATTGTATATTGTTAGCTTCCTATTCTCTAGCCTAGAATCATGCTACTGATTGGTGCTTATTCTCTAGCCTATAATCAATCATTATATATTGTTAGCTTCCTATTCTCTATCCTAGAATCATGCTACTGATTGGTGTATATATTCCTACGATTGATAATGAGAAAGGGGAAGTGGAAGATATTCTTTCAAACAAAATCCCATCTTATAAAGTCGAGTTGGTGCGAAGATGAACCGAGTGTGTTTGCGCATTATCCTTCTTCTTAGCACTATGTGGAATCAAGATTCGACCTATGTTTGTACATGGGGAGTGATGCGAAGATTAACCTAGTACGGTTTGTGCATACGTGCATTCTTCTTCTTCTTCTTCACGTTTTCTCCTTTTTCTTCTTCGCGAACGTGATGTGAGCAAACAATGAAATATGGGATACACAAGGGCAGAGACATTTTGGGGAAAGAATTATTAGTTTTGGGATGCCCTCATCAATACGCTGAGGTGACTACATCAAATGGTTTGCCCATAGTAAAACTTGGTTTGCACATAGTCGGGCCGTTAGTCCACTCACTAGCAGTTTTTTTAGCAGTTGGCGATATTAAAGCATATTTTTTTGAAGAGAAATCAAAATTTCATTAATCATTCATGGCTCAATATAAGATCAGACATAGAATCGAGTACATTGATTCGCTAATCCTATGTGCAAACAAATTGCCATTAATTAATTTAGTATTTTTCAAAATTGAAACAGTTTGACAATCAGGGACTGTTATCTGCAACGTTGAAACTCATAATAATACACAAAAGTACTATAACCACAAAATGAATAATAAAACTTTTCAACAAGGAGAAAACCTATCTCGTCTTATTTTTTTAATAAAATGAATAATATTTTAATAGTTTTTTCTTTTTTTTAAACTAACTTAATTACGATATGCTTGACTCCAACGCGTCTTATCTATCTCAATGTAGATATTTTAGTATTTTATTAATTTTTTTAAGAAAACATTTTATCAGTTTTAATAATGATGAAGATGTGCATATCGAAATAATAGTTCCACATCGAATAAGCGAAGCTTCATAATAACATATATAAGTGATGATCTCTCCTTTACTAGTACCGAGACTTGTTGTAAAAAAAAAAAAAAATATATATATATATATATATATATATATATATATATATATAGTACCATGACCTTTTGAGTAAAACCACACTCCTAGTTGATTAGTATATGTGATCATTTTTACAAGAAGTTGAGGGTCTAATTTTTTTAGTTTGGCTAAGTACACCCCAGTCTTACTTAGGGCACCCCAATTTGAGTGCACCCCAAATTCAAATTTTCAATTTATGAGTGCATCCCACATTTTTACCAAAATACCCCTTCATCCAAACCGAAGCACCCAACTCTAAAATATTTGTCGACACATCTATTTTATGTTCAACGACATATGATCGAGATTTATCATCTAGGCTCGGTGTTGTCCAGCAGAACCTCATTGATGAGTCACCGAAGTCGAAGTCGTCTGCTCTCTCCCTTCCTTTCTCTCGGTTTTCCACTCTCACTGTTTTTAGTTTTTTTTTTTTTTTTGAAACCGTGATATGTGTGTGTATGTGTTGTGTCGCCGTTGGTTGGTCACTGCCGGAGGTGTTGCTGCCGGTTGAGGTGGGTCTTCAGGGTTCGCCGAAGTCCCTCCGTCCTTGATGTAGTTTTCGGTTCATGTTTATAGGATTGTGGTGTATGTATTTCCATTATTTCATGTGTTGTTACTATTTCGGCCCCTCACCGGAAAACAACCTCACTGGCGGTGCCACCGCCGGACCACGATGACTGGGATGCTGTTAGGGACCCCACCAATCTCCTACGTGGTTCCCACAGCCTTCGGAGTGGTCAAAATAGTTATATTTAGCGTGAAACTATCTCATTTCATGTAATAGAGGCGGTGGAGCCCCGCCGGAAACCGCCACTCTTGGTGGTGCTACCGGCTGGACCACCACCAGTGGAGGTTGTCGAGAGTCTCACCTAACCTTGGTTGAGGTCTCGCAACCCTTAGTCGTATCAAAAATTTTAACAAGTTAGATGTAATAGTTATGTTTTTACACAAGTGTTGAGTTTGAGTTTTAATTATGAAAAGGGTTTAAACTTCGAAAGTAAGGTATTCCCAGCTATTTCATACCAAGGAAACCACCTCCTAATATCGGACAATATTAATTTGTAGTCGAGAAAGTTTCGTTGTTGATTAGTGTTTGGTTATTGAGTTTTCGTGATGCTCGATGACCAAACCACTTAAAGTTTTTCCTATTTGGTTTTAATGATTCGATTTGGTTATTGGTGATGACATCGTGGTTGCGCCGATGGTCCTTGAGACCATGATGTGACTCATACACGATCGAGCCTATGATTCGTAATGAGGCTTATACATATTGTGTTTGATTAAATTGTCGTGTCGTTCAAATCATTTAAAACATTGGGGAAAATGATAAGTTTAAACCTAGGTTTAGTTAATGACTTGACCTATTAATACGAGTTTCGACCTTGTCAGGTAGCGGGAAACTCGGGGATACACGTTTTAGGAGTTGCGAGAGCGTTGTACGTGGGTTACGATGGTTCGGGTAAGTACACTTGCCTTAAAGCTTGTGTACGTTAGTAAGCCAGTTAAGAAAATACCATGTGATTCATTTTCATTTGTTGTGTTTGTTATTATCTACTTGTTGGCATTCCATTTCATATTCCTTGTATGTGTGTTCTTGGCATAAGTATGTGTCTCGAAGGTACATGTGGCCTGCACTTAAAGGGATAAAACACGGGCACTCGTGCGCACGAGTGTTTGACCACCCCTAGTGATTATGTGATACCATGTACTAGATTGTTGTGGATATTGTTGTGGATTTCGGTGTTGCGACATCAGCTGTTATGGAATTGTTGTAGAATTTAGACCACTTATTGCCTCTCTTGACTTGTAAAACACGCATGTTTCGATTGGTATCATTTTCAGTCTGTCTATCATGCATTCTTGTTTATTTAAATTCCTGTCTTTCATTTCCCGCATGATATTTAGACTGCTTTGTTTGGGAATTCATGAATTACTGTTATATTCTTCTAGCATTACTTTTGATTTTTCTCAGTTACTCACCGTCTAGTTTGTGACGGTGGGTGCAGATAGAGTGGAGTGCAGTAGGGGCAAGGGACCTTGCCTATGAGACCTTTTGTGAGCGGCTGGACTTGAGGTACCGAGATGTAGGCTCATGTTTGTTTCTTTTTGTACGACGTTATATATATGTATAATTGTTTTGGAATTGGGGATAGGATTTTGAGGTGGAGTCCATTAGTTCATTTTGTTAAAATATATCAAGGTTTTTCACATTTATATAGATTCATGCTTTCATTTGATCGAGTTATTTTCCCAATACTTGAATAATATGTAATTTGCTTCCGATGTATTATAATTGCAATAACTCTTTCATAAATCTTGAAATTTTAATGATTTGAGGCTGACTAGGCTCGTCAGGTTCACTGAGAATTGACTCGGGACCTGCATAGGTCAAGGCCGAGCGTACCCAAATGCATTGAGAATTTGGGCCGTCACATGGGGATACTAATCATAGTTAGGGGCATAAGGGTTATTTTGTAGTAGGATTGACCTTTTTTTAAAGTTTGATTTTTATCGAGTGCACTAAGTAAACGATGGGTGCACTTAGCCGGGCTCATTTTTTTTATGCCTATGAAAAAACAAATATACTCATGGATGTACGAGGGTATGTAGACTATGTACAATGATGTGACTATATGTATGCTTGATATATACAGTAGTCTGTAGATACAATTTAATTTGGTCCAATTATTGTGAATCAGATGAAATTTATAACTAGTTGGATTAGATTGAATTGCAAAAATGTCAATTTGCACAAATCGGATTGACTTGCGGATTTTACATGTACAATCTGTGGATCCAATCCAATTTAGTCCCCAACATAATATATGTAGTTCTAAGATGTTGTTTTGTCTACCTATATTTGATCTTCTTTTTCATTGTAGAGAGCATGTATTACAATCCGCTGAAGTTCGAAACAACATCCTCACAAGGAAGGCAACAACCCCACGAAGGGGATAACAATCTCTCAAAGGAGGGTAACGACCATAATCCAACTTTTACTTGGGCATATAATTTTTGTATTATGTTGAATCAAGTCAAATTTGTGGTATAATCATGAACTTTTTTTTGGTAGGAATGCACTTATTTTATGTAGTTTAATGATTAAGGAATTGTTTTTAACCAATGTGTGTTAAATTTCTCACAGTTGCGCCGCATAAGCGTACGCGAGCCCATAGATCTCTTCGCTAGCATTGATATTGTCTCCAATTTAACCACCTTTCAACTTTAAGTATGAGGTTTTATCTCAAAATGTCTCGGTACTAGTTAGGAGGAGTAAATCTGTGACGACCCCAATTTTTAAGGTTGTCCCGTGACCCACCCCTCCGCTTGCAAGCCCAACAGTGTTTGTCACGTCACCGGACACATCATCACTACTGTCACATCCGCAACTCTGTGAAATGACGCTCTGTTTAACTAATCTACTATATTGAATTATTTATTTCTTCTAACATCGAGCAGGTTAGTTAATAATAATAGTGGAAGCCTTTAATTTGTATATTATGAGAATTTATTAAACCTAAGTAGTGGAAACCTAGAAATAAACACCATGTATATAACGGAGACGAAGTAAACATAAATTCATACAAATGTGATAAAGTTCTAAAGTTTCCAAAACCCAACAAAACAAAATAGACATACTAGATATTCAAAAACATGAGTCAAGAAGAATGGCAAGCCAAAAAGAAGGGCCTCAGAGATAGTCGCCTAGTACCTCTTTTCCCTTGCTTTTGCTCGTACCAGGATTTGCCCTCAATTGTCCAACACATACAACAACGAGCCCAGTGAGTAAATTCTCAAGAGAAGTCTACACGATAATTATGAAAACCACAGTAACCTGCGAGACATGTGAATATGATCCTAGCAATAGGAATCATATTCCCATGGATGACAGAAAACAATGTTCACAGTAAAATTATCGATCACACACAGTAGAAATAAAACATCATTCGAGTAATTCGGTTAGTGATGATATCAATTAAAACTAGATAGAGGTGTGACGAAGTCTAACAAAACTAGATCATACTTTGTTGATTCATATGCCCTAACTGAGCAAATCAAGACTATACCACACCCGAACTACTAACGGTGACTGGAACACATCACAACCCACCGGACACGTGCACCCCGCTACTCGGGTAGCTATTCACCACTGCACCCAATACACGCGCTACAATCTAGTCTGCTCAATTTCGTGCCATGACCATCTCGATTAACCTCCGATCATGTGAACAAATCAAACACCGACCCACACATAATCACAGTGCATAAACATGACAATCAAATAAGTTACAAAGCGATAAATAAATAAATGAATAAACACTTGTTTACATGGACAAAACACGCATGAATTAAAGTGTAACATTCTCAAGGGTTTTACGCACCTGTAAACACGCACTCCGACTTCTCGGATCCGTCAATCCACCCTACCTAAGCTCTCCGATGCCCGAGCTATGGTTCTTTAGTTCCTGAAGTCCTGAGACCTATTTCCAGTGTTTATTAGTTAATTAAGTGAGTTGGTTATCAATTAGGCTCTATTTCATTTTTTTTATAAATTTTGGGGTTTTGGTACCTAGCGCGCTAGTCAGGGGAATTAGCGTGCTAATTGATCTTCGTGCATTGTTCATGCACGAAGGATCGTCTTCCCCAGTGTGCCTAGCGCTATAGTGTTCATCATCTAGCGCGCTAGGTGTGCTCTGCCCAGAATTTTCCGAAACTGATTCGGATTTATTTGGTTCCCAACACCTCACAACATCATACAAACAATACACAACTCCAACCGCATCAAATTCCTCTCCAAAATACCAATTAAATAAGTTTTTCACTCAAAACAGAGGATCAAAGTGTGCATGTGTCTACAATCGAAATCTCCAAATTGGTCACCAATCATCACAATTCCGAGTAAAACCAATATATTTCATCAAACTAATCCTCAAGAACATCAAATTAAACAAAAATAGTGATGATTTCATCATAACATAACTTTGGTTGTGAATGTGATTGTGAAATTTAAACAGTTTGACAATCAAGGATTGCTCACTACAATGTTGAAACATATTACAATACACAAACACTCGTTAGAACCACATAACGAATAACAAAACTTCCCAACAAGGAAGAAAACAAAAACTTCCCAACAAGGAGAAGACAAAATCAAGGCTTCCAACAAAGGAAAGACAAACTACCTAAACATACAACTAAAATAAGGAACAACCCAATAGTCGTGTCACTCAAGTTCTGGACACCTTATCATGACACTACAGTCTTTGTTTCACCCTATTATGCATCTCGAGGATCATCCTATGCACCCTTATTTTCCTATCCATACTATAGGATTTTAATTAATAACCTTGATTTGGCTCATACACCTTAGGCTTGACCACCAAATAAATCATAAAGAAATCATATGTGAGGTCACACTAGCTTTCAACTACCCGACAAACCATGTCCCGTACCCCGACTACTCGATACTCGGTCCCCGACACGTATTTCGGGACATATACCCGACTCGTAACCTTGTCCGATATCAACGTTCACACATGCGATGTTTATATACATAAACATAATTAATACACTCAACATTGCAATACTAGGCATCACACCATGTACAAATATCATAAATATAACCTGAGTTCCCACATCTGAGTCACCAGCTGTTCACGTAACACCCGAATTAACTATTAATCATCGTGATTAACACTAATACTCAATTAAATTAATTTTGGGCCATTACAAAATCACTTGTATACTTCATTTTAAAGTTTCATTTAATCGATGTAGGACTAACTTTCGGTCTACACATCTTCAACAATGTGTATATTTTTAATTATGAAATAACTATATGATGGCAATTCGCGGTCTAATACGTATTTTTTAATTGAATCGAATCGGACTGAAAAGAAAATGAGTTTGATGGAATTGAGATTTCTCAATCTGCAATAATTAGACCTAGTAGTGAGTTGACTTTAAATGGATTCAATCTGGTCGTGTACACCCCAATGTATACATGTATAAATGGATTGGATGGAACCCTCTCACGTAAGACATATTGGATGTTCTGATCAAATCAACTTATGAAACCCAACCATTTTTAGATGCTCCATCACAGCACATACAATCCTAGAAAAAGTCTATAGATTGGACGGTGTTCTGAAAATTCTCCCTACCCTGTTTCAACAATCTCTGCACCTCTCCTCTGTGTCCGTTTTGTTCATTCGTTTCTGCCATTAATCATTCACTCCATCTTTACAATTTCCAATATATATATATATATATATTGTTGGCATGTGGTGTTCGACGTTAATGACACCGACTAATCCATATTCATGCACTATCGGGCCTCATATAGGGGTGGCCCTCCCAACCGGCCGGTTTTCTACATTTTTCATTATTTAAATGCCATTATATTGTTTACTGGTTTTAAGTTGAGGAAATACATTCATCTTTCATACGATACTTTCAACAACTATTCAATAAATACAATATGTATTCCTATCATACAGTTTCCAAGTAGGTGTATAATTTTAGCATTTTACTTCTTGTGAATGATGATATTTGTTAGCCATGAAATTAAATTACAATTGAGTGGGAGAAAAGTAAACTTTTGAGGTGAAAGATAAAATTAATGGGAATACAATTGAGTGAAGTCAACCAATTATGAGCAATTATTCCTTCCAACATAATTTGAATCACTATTAATCACATAGGTTTTAAATCAGGAGAAACATTTGTCACACCTAATTATTAATACCCTAAGAAAAGAGAGACAAAATGCTAAATCTTCTCTACTTAAACAATTAATGCCTCCAACAGATAGATTGCGCTCTAAGATCGTCTTGTCTTCACATAAACAACACTAATTATATGAATTCTTTTGTTTCTCCAGGTGCCATTGTTACTATGTCTCTAATTAATTAAGTTGAAACCTAAAGGATTGTTAGGTGACGAGGAAAGCGTGCGATTTTAAAGTTGTGATTCTCTCCGGCAGCTTATAATGAGTGATCGATTAAAGCTCACTGTAAAAGCTCCCCAACTTTATAAGCATTTCTTTCTTTCTCTTAAAAATGAATGATTAGTGTATGCAGGGAAGCCTGAAAGCACTTTTGATTTTATATGTGTGTTCTCAAAAAGGCATGAACTCCAAATAATATACATATACATAACATGTTTAATTATGTAAGGCTCTTTTGGGCCTTTGTTGAGGCCAGTATCGCTGTTTTAATTTCTAGGCCTTTCTTGTTGAGCAACATCATCTCTCAAAACCCCTTGAAAGTGGGAGCCAAAAAAGTTCAAAAAAGATTCTTGTTCATAAGTGAACAAATTGTTACTGCCTATATGTAAGGCTGCAACCCAATATTTTGTTTGTGCCCATCTAATGCTTAGGAGTGATGAAATTTGCTACATAAATTTCACTTATATTGTACATATTAGCAAGTCTATTCAATAGAATTTCAATGGTGGCCCAATTACCTCTAGTAAGATATTCACTATGTTTGTAGAACTGTTTGGCGTACGCGGCAGATACATAGAGTCAATTCGCCTAGTAATTGGTAGAAAGCATGTGTGACCGTCTTCAAATCCTAAGTAGGTAGTTTTAACTGTTTTTTTTTATTTTTTATAAAGTAGTATTAATTATTAACCAATCTTAAATACAAAGTCAATCACTACAATATTAGGTCTTGTTTGGTTCGTTTTTGCCAACTTACAGTGCAAGTGAAGATAATTCTTTGGAGTTAACTCACAATGTAAGTACATATTTCATGTTTGGTTCAACTTTGAACTTAGAAGGTAGTTACAGATTTTAAAAAATTAAAAAATGGGGGAATTGACATAAATACCCTTCATACATAAAAAAAAAAAAAAAAATAAAAAATAATAAAATGGGTAAATGAGAATTTGTGAGGGCAGTTGTGTCCATACAACTCCTCAGAGTTATCTAATATCTCCACCTCCAACCAAACAAGGCCTTAAACTCAGCAATTGTACAACATATGAGAAATCATGAGCAAATTGGCTAAGGTGGGGGGCAATATCAACACTAATGAGACTTATGAACCCCGGGATATAGGCATAGGCGGGGCCAACATTCTTCTATATGTGTGAGATGTCATATTTTCAAGCTATTAAGCCCAAGATGAATCAATGATGACTTAATGCTACATATGTGTAATTCAACAAGGTTTTTTTTTTTTTTTTTTTTTTTTTTTTGGTCTAAACCATTCAGTATCCAGACCATCAGATTACTCCAAATTTGTCGCGAATCACACACCGCATGGGTGGAAGGGACTCCCAACGTTGGTATTTTCATTCTGAGGACTCGAACACGATTCATTAATTAAGGGATAACAACTCGCTTTCAGTTATCTCAACTAACGGTTGTTAGGCCAGGCTAATAGCTATGAGGTTTATCTATACAGTAATTACATATATCGAAGGCCAATTCTCAAGACACAAGGCCCGTGACAGAACTTATTAATAAAACCCAAATTGAAGCAACTTCATCAAAGGCTATTTGGGGTTCGTATTGGGCCCCCAATACAAAGAAGCCCAAATATCGTTTAAGAAGCAGAACAGATGGGACGAAACGAACGTAACGATAATGGCTCATCAGGTGGCGCGCCTGGTTCGTGCGCAGCACCACCAATCGATCGCGCTCCTTCACCATCTCTTCTCTCCAATCATCGCCATTAAAGCTGTTGCGCGCGATCAGCACCAGCGCTTCTCCTTCTCTTCCATCTCTTCCTCTCGTCGACGCATCGATTTTCGATCGCAGAGCCTGAAATTGCGCCAAAACCCTTCACACTCCGACACGAACGAAGACGAAAGCGAAAGCGAATCAGAGTTGCCAACGAAGAAGAGTCGGAACCAGAAGAAGAGAGAGGCCAAGCGCTCGGTGAAGTGGGGGATGGACCTCGCTACCTTCACAGCTCCTCAGCTTAAGCAGATTCTCAAGTAAGGGTTCTTAGGCTTCTTTTTCTGTTTGAAAGATTGGATTTTGGGGGTTTTGATGTGGCGGTTTTTGTGGCAGAGTGGTGTCGCTTGATCGAGATGTCTTTGAAGCTCTGATGTTGGTGAAGAGAATGGGAACTGATGTCCGCGAAGGGCGACGAAGGCAATTCAATTACATTGGTAAGCGATTGGGTGCTCTGTAGAATTTCTGTGTTTTTTAGATTTTTGTGATAGTTAGATGTTGAATTGGTGGAAATGTGGATGAATATTTGGTATTTGTATTTCAACTCTATTGGTGTTTATTTGTTGGCATTACTATTAAGAAATTGTTTATTTGGTAGGTGTCGTTGTTAATTTAGGTTTTTTAGTTTTCAGTTTGGTTCCTTGAATATGTAGTTGTGTTAGTTCTTACATTCTTAGATTTTCAGTTAGGTTTTTTAGGTTTCAGTTGGTTTTTAGGTTTTTTAGGTTTTCTAAGTCCTACATTCTTAGATTTTCATCATTTGTGTTAGTTCTTACTACAGAAGTTCAGTTTTTTTTTCTCTGATAATTGGATATTGAATCAGTAGGAATGTGGATGATACTCGTATTTAGACCCTATCAAGTTTGTTCCCTGAATACATAGTTCTTTGATGCATTGTTACAAAATTGCATTCTTTGTTGTGATGCATATAGTGCGGTTTATTTCATTCATTGATGTTCATCCATTTATGTTGGTTTTTACTACAGAAATAACAAGTTTATGTTGATGAGAAAAACTTAGCTTACATTGATTGTATAATCTGTTCATTTTCAATCTTTTTATGTTTGTTTCTGAACTCAATTATTGTATTGTGTTTCAGGTAGATTACTGCGAGAAGTGGAACCAGATTTGATGGATGCAATGATTCAGGCTATGAAAGACGGTGATCTGAACAAGCTTCAGACAATTTCTAATCGGATTGGATTATGAAGATGTTGAAGAAGAATGGGATGACACTGAATCTGAGGCAGAGGTAATTATGTTTTGTTGTTAATTAGTATAACTTTGTCTGTAATTGGACATAACTTTTCTCACAACTTATGCAATTAGGAACATTTAGGCATAGCCTCCTAGTCTAAATGATTTCTATCAAGGCGTCAACAAGCAACTATTGCCTACCTCTCGATTCGAAACTTTTATTTAGATATTTCTATAATTGTAACTTGAATGTGCTTTAAGTAAAACAAAGAAGATATTTTGCAACATTCAATAAATCTCTTTCTTGTCTTTTATCCAACACTTTATAGGAGTGGTCAGTCCTCAAGGAAATGTATGGTTACACCATCTTGCAAGGTAGGTTTAATGGATCTTCATTTATTCAGTGTGTGTCTAAAAATATCAGCATAGACTTGAAGCGTTCTGGGACTGAACTTTTGTACATTATGTTGTACTTGTAGGGACAGAACGAATACATCGATACGGCTTCTCGATGGTTCGAGGGCTTGATCAACAAGGATGTGGGTATTACCAATGAAGTTTACTCTATCCACAGTGTTGAATTCGATCGTCAGGTTAGTGATATACTCAATTTTCTTAGCAGTTCTTCGTATATTTCTCAATGAATGTTCTTTAAATTCTATTGAACAAAAGGTATTAATTGATACGAGACCATGTGTCTTCGATGAAATCATGGAAACAAGAGAGTATATAAAGAAGTAACTTCAAAGGGTCGATTAGTTTAGCTTATATGGAATATTTGATGAATTGATTAACAGGTAATTATGGCCTATATGGAACAATCTAGGTAACTAAGCATCCTTATGAAAGCCTAGAAAGTGTAAGAAGAATGCTTGGAAGTGTCTTCTTGCGGTTAATGGACAGACATTTAATTTATTTTTATATAAGTCTCACTTCCCATTTCACATCTTGTGGTGGATTCTGTTCCTAGTCCTTTGATGAGTACTTTTTATTGGTGGTCAAGTCATTGAACGAAAGAGCCCTTAGTTTTAAACTGTATGTGAAGTTCTTTCTACCGGCAATAGGAAGATCTACAGTGAATATTAAATTTGGTGATTATGGAAGATATTACTGCTTGTCATATGGCAAAAGATATTAACATACAATAGACTAATAGAGTGAAGGGTAGATTCACATGGCTTATCTAATGCAGCTGGAAAAATGTTTTGTTGGCTTGAGTAGTTTAGTTTAAGCTTGTAAAAGGGGAGTCTCTTCTCTTGGTAACTAGGTATCCATAGCAATCTTCTCCTGCTTCGTAGACCACTTTGGTAGCAACTGAATCACCCCTAGCTGCTCTTCAAAACCATACCACTCTAAAAAACATTTTGGTCTTTTGAGTTAAAATATTCAAACATTTGCAACTTGTTGGAACATCATGAAATTGATGGTAAGCCAGATAAAAACTTCAGGTTAATCAATCACTAGCTAACAAAGTCTTCAAATTAAGTGAGACATACGGTTTTTTGAGCTGAGAACTAGTCTAATGTATTTCTAATACCAAGATGGATGTTTTTGTTTGAATTGTTCATTATGGCAATGAATCTTATGTATTTGGAATTTACAAAGTTAACTGATGTAAAACATTACAAATTTATAATTGTAAATATGCGTTGATTAAGATAGATTAAAGGATTTGGAAAGCATACCGTCAATTGCACTAAATTGAGCGCAATGAAAGAGTTTGATCAATGTAGCAAACCCAAACTGATTTTGGGATTCAGGTTTCCTGTTGTTGTTGATTAATAAATGTAAATATACAATAATTTTCATGGGTAAGGGGCAGTAGGTGCATCGGGGGGCTATGCCAAGGACTAACTATTTGCTATGCTCAATGAAATAAATGGTTGATAGGCTTATTTAATGTGTTTAGCATTTCATATTAAGGTTAAGATCTACCATAATGGACTACAGTTACTACTTAATGTGTTTGTTTATTAGACTGCCCATTGTTTCTATATCAAACGCTATCATACTTTTATTGTACTAGCCCACTAGGTGGTTGGATCCAATTGGTGTTAGTGCAGGCTATCCTGCTGTGAGGTCTCGGATCAATTTCCCGCTAAAATAAGTTGTGAAATCAGATTGCCTGGTCTATTCTCAGGTGTTACCTCTTGTGAGGACCATTATAAGTTAGTTCGACTTGGTAGTTTGATTGTCTTATCAAGGTCTTATTGGTTAGTGTTACGTAATGTTTGTTCCAGACCTTGATGTGTGTCACAAGTATCAGTAAGGCCCATGTTCAATCTACAGTCTTCGAATATCTGTTTGTCACCAACCATTCCAATGAGTGGTCCTTTGTTACTGTTCATGGGGGCCGTTCATAGCAATTCCATCCAGTTAACAAGCCCTTGTGGATCATTTCCATGGTGCCTATTGCATGGGCCTTCTTTTTCTCAAGCTGGCAAAGTAGTTGTGGTTTCATCTCCATGAATTGGAAATTTGTGGTGTTACGTTATGATTTTCCAGGTCCTTTTTTTGTTTTATGGGTTTCAACAGCTTTTAAGGTGTTTTATAATTTCTGCTTCTCCTTCTAAAAGATACCATGCCTTGTTAAACACTACTACCCGATTCATGCAGAATTTATGGTCTATAATGCACGTCAAATGAATTAAGTGAATTTAACAACTTTCACAAACCACAGAAAGTTCGGTCAAGGCACCATTTACGTGATATTCTGGTTTTTTTTTTTTTTCAGAAGATATACTGGTGTTTTATTTCTTAGATACGCTTGGCATCTACTTTGGCCATTAAAGCAAGGCCTTGGGCAATTAGGTACATAGGCCACATTAATTTATGCTCTCACTGGAACCAAATATAATCACTAGGTCAAAATACTGAATTCACATCTTTGTGTCTAGGTCGTAGGAAATAGGAATGAACATGTGCTTATCAATTTTTCTTACTCAATTATTTTTCTTTTCTTGAACATGCAGTAACTCCAGCTGATCTTGCATTAGACTGAATTTGATTACTTTGTTTTTTTTTTTTTTTTTTTTTTTTTTGTTATTTTCTTACTTCATTGTGCATTGTCTTCCAGGAGTTGAGAAAACTCGTGCGAAGAGTGCAATCCATGAAAGATAACCAACAAACTCTCGAGGAAAATACCGAAATTGAAGTGCCATTGGTTCGTGCAGGAGATCTCTCACTCATTTCCTCCGATCCCTAGCAAAACAGCTAGCAGAAGAGTAGAATCCAACATTATTTGGCACTAAGCAGTATGTCATTGTTGTTCTATTATCAGAAATCACTTTTTTATCAGATGATTAGGCAGAGGAATCAATCCCAATTGACTACACCCATATTTGATGAGACAGAAAGCGTCACATTTGCTTAACCTTAAAAGAATCTGCTTCCAGGCGCACTTCCGGGCGTAAACAGAATCTGCATCGTCTTCTAAAGCAAGGGCATTAGCTTGTCAAAGAGGAAAAGAAAGACATCATCTAAGTCTGAAAATTTTCATGTAGTCCTCAGGGTGGGAGTTGTGTTTTGCGTAAGTTATTTGATCTCCATATTAAAGATTGATAGCAAAATAAAATTTAATAAGAAAAAATTATATTCTTTAGCAAATTTTCTTTTGAGAATTTTCTTAAGAAAATTTTTTCAATGTTGTTTGATTGCACGTGAGAAAATTTTATTTTTCAATTTTCTAGTGTTTGATAAGAAATTAAAATTTTCTTTAATTTTCAATTTTTTACTAGATTTCACTGCAATCTCACGAATTTAAAAATGCTTAAAGTCACAACTCAACAAATCCATGGGAACTTAATCCTTAAAAAGATATCTCTGGTCCCAATTAGGAGTGGGCACGAAATCCGATGACCGACTCGGGTGTCGGGTGGCGGGTCGGGTAGGGTGGTTTCAAAAAAAGAATCGGGCCCAGGCCGTCGGAGTATCGGGTCGGAGTTTCGGGTATGTCACAAAGTGGACCCGACCCGACCCGATACCCGACTCGGCTACCGCAAATAACCCTAACCTAAGTAACTAAGCCCCTCGCGCCAAGGCTCGTGCTTCTCGCCTCATCGTCCCGAGTCTCCCGACTAGCCCTCGCGCCGAGGCTCGTCGCTCTCGCCTCATCGTCATCGTCCCGACTCCCGACCGCGCGACTAGCCCTCGCGCCAAGGCTCTCGCTGCTCGCTCATCGTCATCGTCCCGACTAGCCCCTCGCGCCAAGGCTCTGTCGCTCTGCCTCATCGTCCCGAGTCTACTGTGCATTCATCCCCTCGCCTCCCTCATCGTCCCGAGTCTACTGCAAGCTACCTTGATCTCTAAATTTAAAACCATTATTAGTGTCGACCGCACCTAGACCGCTTAAATCTTTATGCTTCATTGAGTTCCCCCTCCCTTGCGATTCATAATCGGCACTCTTTCGGTCTCCTAATTCATTGTGTTTTGCCATCGATTTTGATTCCTTGAAAGTTCCAACTAGGCTAAATCTCACCCGACCCGACCCGACAGCCGCTTCTTTCATGAAGTCGGGTCACCCGACGACCCGACCCGACGGCCCGACGGGTTTTATATCGGGTCTGCTGCCTGTCAGGTCGGGTTCCGGGTCAGTTATACAAAGACCCGACATGAGTCGGGTCGTCGGGTATCGGGTCAGGTCGAGCCGAACCTGACCCGTGCCCACCCCTAGTCCCAATGTGTACATCCACGCTTATACGATCAAAACCTCCATGTCAATCCCATCTCATCACACAAACATTGTTTGATAGTAGGGGTGGTAACAGTTGTTCGGTTTTATCTGGACCCGCTTTAAACGAGTCCATACACTATTTTTCTTGAAAAAATGCGGGTTTGGACATTTTTTTGTGTCCGTTTAAAAAATACGGGTCCGGGTCTGGACATAAATTTCAAAAAATGGGTACTCGTTTAACGATTAATTGGATTAATTTATAGGGGAATGTTTGTAATTTTACATATACTAAGTTCCAACTTTACTTATTAATTCAATTTTACCCAAAAAATTTATAGGGGTATTTTTGTAATTTCACATTTGAGATATCTTGTATGTTTTTGAGGATCGTCACTAAGTTCCAACTTCACTGATTTGAATGATGAATCAAAATTTTTGGGATTTTTTTTAAATGATAGTTGATAAAAAATTATTTGATCGTATTTAAAAATAAAATCGGACAAAAAAGAGTCTTGTATGTTTTATAAAAATACGAGTCTGGACAAAAAATGATGTCCATTTTTAAATATGGGTACAGGTCTGAACACCATTTTAAGTCGTTATTAGAGGTTGTGTCGGGACCTATTTCCATCCGGACCCTTTTTTTTGCCACCACTATTTGATAGCACATTAGAGAATTTTCTTTAAGATTTCTATTCCAGACTCAACTGAGGCTAATTAATCTCTTCCGATTGATAGTCGTCGACTTTGCGATGGGACGCGATCGACGAAGAGCAAGAGGGCTATCGATCTCCCATGCTTCCCCTCTACTTCTTCAAACACACCATTTGCCCTAAAATGTTGAACGCCCTTTCTTCTTGTCTTCCTCGCCCATGGCCCACGAATTGTTCTTCGTGTGTTCGAGGAACTGGAGCGGAATCGGTGAAACATTGCGCCATTCGAAGTGTGTGTGTGTGTGTGTGTGTGTGTGTGTTGGTGCTTTCATGGCGCTTTTTGAAATGGTGCTTTCATGGCGGAGAGAGTGTGGATTGGTGCTTTCATGGCGGAGTTGCATTGTTGAAATGGTGTTCTAGGAGGAATGGATGTGGACGTATTTTGCTGTCTATTGTTGTGTTGAAGAGTACGGGTAGAGATGGGAAGAAATATTAGAATGTGGACTAACGTGATTAGTTTGTTAGAGGAGAGAAAATCTCGATTTTCTTAGCCAAAGGATGAGAAAATAAACGAGGAAAATAACGGGGCTGGGTTTTTTTTTCATTATTAAGTTACAAAGCTATATGCTATCAAACAGACCCAGTGTTTGGTTAAATAAAGGGTACCTTATCTTTGCAATCGCAATCACAAGGATTTCATTGTCTAAACTTTCAAGTTTCTACTTCATGGTCCTAGGATTGGAATGATTTTTTCAATTACGGTGCCTTATTTGTTGGCTTAGCCGCCTAATTAGAATTGTTGTACATCCTTTCCTTTGCAGTTCATACATATAAAATGTTATACGTACTGCAACAGGATTGGAGATTGGTTTGAATAAATGTCTGAATGGGGGATTATTTAATCCAAATCCCTTTCAATCGCATATCACTCTCTTGTTACCTTGATACACAACTTGCAATTTAATGTAATGTTCTGAATGTGATGACCATTGAACCATGGAGCTGTACACGCCAAATTGAACTCTTCCAACATAATGACTCATTTTTTGTGCATGCATCAAGATGCGAGCGCACTCATCACAACATGATGGCATTGACTCTAATGCAGGTATTGCTTCAAAGATATTGGGAGATTTACTGTGTACCTGAAATTTAAAGGACAAGTGGTTCCAATGTTTTAGGTCCTTCGACAGAGGGAAGGTACCCTTTGAAATAGAGGAGTCAAAGAAGCTACTCTTTATCATGCATGAAAGCCCATCAAAAGAGTGTAAAATTCTCAAATGACGTACCTTATCCTAAACTTATTAAAATGAAAAAACAACAAAAAAAAAAAGAGAGAGGACTTGAATTAGGTGATGTGGGCATGGTCTTTCTCTTCAGTACAACCTTATGATTGAATGACACAACACATAAAGTCAAATCTGATGCGTAGATGCATAATCAGCAAATTTTCTAATTCTTAAAGCATGCTCGATCCTTGCTTCTTTGTTTCTACAAATTCATGAAATGAAGTGTACATGTGGGGTTAGTTGTTATGGGGTACCTTTCTTGGCCACATAAGGCTGGTCCCACGTCCTACTCAGACCCAAGTGGCGGGTAACCCATAAAAGATACATAGAATCTGGCCAATGTGACCATCACCACCATTGAAAAGCATGTCTAATTAATTAACAAGTTATCCAAGCAGCAAAATCAACAAGAAAGGTTAGCTAGTTGAGCGTGTAAAGCATGGAAGAGCAGGTAGTGTATACAGAGAGAAGCATTAATGCATGAAATGTGTGTGTGTATGGATTTGGATAAGGTGTGTGGTGTAAAGAGACCAAATCGCGTTTTAGTCCCATTCCTATTGGGGTGTGCCGAGTCACTCAACGTGGATTTGTCCCCTGCTTTTAGACACTTGATGTGTGCATTGCGTACTTACATCAACTTCTTAGTAAGATGAATTTGTTAATATGGTTGTTGACGGTTTTAGACCAAGTGTACGTTTGTTGATCTAGCAATAAAGGGTTGGCAAGAAAAATATATACGTAAGACTAGTATACACAAACGGATGTAATGATGTATACAGGGCCGGCGCTGGGCATGGGCAGGGCGGGCGACCGCCCCAGGCCCCACTCACACCCAAGGCCCCCCTATATTTTTAGTCATGCTACAATTTTTTTTTATGAGATTGGGCATTAGTGGGATATTACTAAAGTATGATCTTTGTACAAATTTATTAGGTTTCATTCATGAAAACTCATTGTAATATGTAAGTATTCATCTCAATGTATATTGAAATAGATCTTAATAACTAAATCATTGAATGCATGTTGAATGTCACACAATCTTTCTTTCTTTTTTTTGTTGGTAACACAATAATTTCTTTTATATGTTATGTCTACTCCTTTAAATGCGTTTTTTCTACAATCTCAAAATAAATAAAGTTTTGGTCTCAATAAATAAATAATAATAAATAAAAGAAGTTTACATCTCCACCAACTAAATTTAATAAAACCAAATCAAAACAATTTTCTTAAAAATTAAATTTGAGTTGGAGAATAGTTAGCAATATATGTAATTTTTTTTTCACAATATGTAAACTTAACTATAAGTAAAAAAAAAAAAAAAAAACTCACTATCAATTGCACTAAAAATCAAACAGAATGGAGGATTTTTTTTTTTTTCTTTTTTTTTTTATCTATGTAGCCAACCCAACTAATTTGGGATTACGGTTTTGTTGTTGTAACTATATATATTCACAAAAAAAATTATTTTAGGAAGTCAAATATAAAGGCCTCAAATTTTATTTCGCCCTAGGCCTCAGAATAACAAAACCGGCCCTGGATGTATATATATATTTTTTAATAAGAAAAATTGCTACACTGGAGGAATCGAAACCTCGACATTTTATAGAGGTGGGAAGATGTCAAATTTGTGTTGTGAATTTTATTTTATTTTTTATGATCTAGCTCGATAAAAAAACCAAGAGAACAACCACAATGAACATATAAATTAAGTACCAAATTTCTTTTGAAATAAAATTAAGTACCAAGTTAATTATGTACATTTTCTTAATTAAAAAAAATGTTATGTACATGCTTGTAAAACAATAAGCATTTGTAGTACACATTTCACAAACTAATTAAGAATTGATGCTCAAGAAATTGCATAGCAGTACAATACAATACAAAACGGTACTGCATGCATTAGTACTAATTGCCTGGTTAATGTCATTTCAAGAGCAGTTGGGTGTTGCAACTAACGACAACCACTTTCAACCTTCGGTTTGGTAGAGAGGGCTGTGAGGCTATGACTTCGAACAAAATTGCATTTTTTTTTTTTTTTTTTTTATTGTAGATCAATTATATTGTTGCAAGAACAGATATATATTAATCTGCCTATATATTTATCTTGTCAAAAAATTAATTTTATTAAATCAAATACCACGAATTACTAAAACTTTTATTTTTGAAATTACTGTGGTGGCCACTAAATGTTACCTTTTGAAAATATGAGCCCTATTAAGGTAGCCATCATTATGGGGTGTAGCCTTAGAACATCTCCAATGGTAAATATGTATTGTGGGTGTGTGAAGAGAATTTTATCTCATGTGGTTCAAATTGACTTTGAACTTTAAAATAGGTCTTTAATGGTAGATGTGAATTTGTAGCTTAATTGACGAGATGAAATTTTTTTTGTAATTTTATTAATTAAAATGTGAAAATAAAATTTTAAATAAAATAAATAAATATTTAAAAATATCTATTATCCAACATGAATGTCGATTTGAATGTCAAGAGATGACATCCAAAATAGACAATGTTTATCCACGTTATCTTAACATTCAAAATGCACATTTTATTAGACTTCAATGGTAAATATGGATTGTGGGCGTGGATTCTCAACGTGAAAAGTATGTCAATCTCATGTAGCTTAAATAGACATTGAACTTCAAAATAGGTCTCTAATGATAAATATGAATTTGTGACTCAATTGATGAGGTCACATTTCTTTTTGTAATTTTATTAATTAAAATATGGAAATAAAAAACTAAATAAATAAATAAATATTTTTAAAAATCGAATATCCAAAGTGGATGTCAATTTTAAATGTCAAGAAGTGACATTTTGAATGTCAGGAAGCGACATTCAAAATAAATAATGTCATTCATGTTAGCACGACATTCAAATGCACATTCAATTAGAGGTTTTTTTTCACTCCAATATTTATTTAGTCATATGTGACACGCATTGATATCTAATTTACATTCCATTGGAGATGTTCTTAAAAAATTTGAAAAAAATATCAAAATTCACTCACTCTTTAAAGTAATGCATAAGTTGCCCTTAGTTTAGTGACGCTAAAAATACAACATCTACCCCTTAAAGCTAACTTCATTTCTTATTATTTTTTTAAGAAGTATTTTATTTCTAAAATGTTAGTATTTAATATGCCAAATATGTTTTCTGAATCTAATTAATTTACTCGGTATTTTAAATGTGTATCTCAATTTGCATTTGATGAAGAAAGATATCATTGTTGCATTATAAACTGGCGTTATTTTTACCATCTGGAAAATTTTTTATTTTAACTGTAACACTCCTTTAATATTTACAAAAATCTCAAAAATCTCCCTTTGAGTCCGGACTCTTAGTGTCCAAATAGATTTTTTGTTTACCATCTGGTCGCTTTGACTTCGTCAAAGTAATGGTTTGACCATTGCGACCGTCAAGCCAGGCGGTCTTCAAATGTTGACAATCGCTAATGCTAGCTTAAGCCGCCTCTTTTGTCTCCCCCACATTGATTTCGTGCTAATTATTAGCCTTACTTACTCGGCCGCCCCTTTTTGTCACCTCGGCCCCACATTAGGATCCTACTGCATTATGTTTTAAGGTGCAAGAAAAACATAAACTAAGGGTGGCAAAATGGATCATCATACGATAACACGACATAGTTAACACAAAAAATTAGTAGGTTAGAGTTGAGCTTATATTGGTTCATGTTAAAAATATGTCGATCTGTTTATGACATGAAATAAATGAGTCATGTCACAGGCTTGACATGCTAACATGTTTACAACCCATTTAAGCCATTTAAATTGTGTACTGAAGGATTTGTATTTTTAATATATTTTTTAACAGTTTAGCGTTCTTAAATTATATTAATCATGCATGATTGTCTTACATTCTTTGTTCTCTGTAGGTTAAAAAATAAAAATGCTAAAAGAGTATGTTAACAAGTTAAATATAGTAAATGGATCACGTAGAAGTAAGAAAAATGTGTTTGTTGTGTTAAATGGGTTTAATGAGTCATGTTAAATTTTAAAGTTAGAACAAGCCATTTAACTTAACGTGTTACACGTGTCGTGTCGTGTTGTATCGTGTTAACTTGTTTAAATTTTGTGTCAACCCATTTAATAAATGGGTAAATGGGTCGTGTTCGTGTTGACCATATTCGTGTTATCCGAGTTGGTCAACACGATGTGAACATGACACACAAACCCGTTTGCCACCCTACCCAAAACTCACACTCCAACTAACACCCAGGGGTGGATCAGGATATCTGAGAGCCCTGGGTTGGACTTAGATAACTAACATGTATTTTTTTGCCATAGTGTTAATTATAGTTTTCTTTTAAAAAAAGTAAGCTAATTGATAATATTATAGCTACTCGCGTCATTGAGGTTAGCAGTAAAAAATCAAATGTTTTACAATAT
Organism: Stephania japonica; assembly: GCA_039657345.1. Classification (NCBI taxonomy): domain Eukaryota; kingdom Viridiplantae; phylum Streptophyta; class Magnoliopsida; order Ranunculales; family Menispermaceae; genus Stephania; species Stephania japonica. The sequence continues at coordinate 4,482,185 of CM077559.1, read as the reverse complement.
AGATTTGTTTGTTGGTACAAATAATCGGTCGGCTCAACTGGTAAGAGATTTGATTTCCTTAAGCGAGGTCTGAAGTTCGAGTACTTGAATTGAAAAAAACTGGGTTGAGAGGGTCGCCTCGTATATGGGGCCAGACAGTGCTCGAGCATGAATTTATTGGTGCGGTTGGCGTCTGACACCTCATGGTAATCAAAAAGAAAAGATAGTAATATCTAAATTAGCTTTAGTTTGTTCAATGGAATGAAAACAATTTTCTTATAACACAACGTTTGACTTGATTGTCATTGGTGGCATGCATGATCGTGGTGCAATTCAATCTACTGATTGAACCACCACAAACTAGCTCATTTTATTCTTGTTTATAATTCAGACAATTTAAAATCTTATACACTAATTGAAGACCATAAAACTAAGTCCTCATATAAAGAAATAATAGAAGATGAAAAAATTAAGGAACTAATGGTAGTTAAATGACAATATATTACAACAATAGTGCAGTGAACAAGATACAAATTTTGCTATTCGTTTTATTTTTTTATTTTTTTTTTTTTTAAAATTAGGGTAGGCTAGGTGTAAAAATACTTCTTCATAAGGTGAACTGATGTTTAGAAACTCGACAATTTTTGAAGAACCTAAGTATAAATATAAGGTGGTTACATGTGTCTTACCCGAGGTTGTAGCTTGGGCATGTAGATCTGCCCCTACTAACACCCTCTTACCTAACCATTCATGTCCACTTAGATGCGAACTTACACATTTTGAGATTTAAAACATAGTAGGGTAAGACGGCGTTAGTTGAGATGTGAGTAGGGGTATACACGGATTGGATCCAATCTAATTAAAGTCAATCCACAATCCAATCCAATCATTGTGGATTAAAAAATTACAATCCAATCTAGTCCAAAATAATTCATCAATCCAACTCAATCCAATTTAGAAAATGCAGACCGGACTGGATTAAGTTTCACGGATTGACGTTTTTCTATCAAAAGATTCATGAAATTAAACTTTAACAAATGAATCACAAAAATCATATATCTCATGAATGACAAATTTACAACACACATCCATAAATCTATATATAACATATTTCCATAAATTTGTCATCACAATAACCTTTAAAATGTAAGTTCCTACATAATTAATATGTCATCCATAAATTTGCATCATACACCCTCACAAAAGCATAAAAAAATTACACGTTGCAATATGCAACCCACAAAAAAAGGTCAAAAGCGTAATTAAATAGTTAAGATAAGCATAATCTTTTAGATATTATAGTTTAGAGTTGATAGTTTGGGTTGATATTTTTTGAGATATTATAGTACATATGAGTAGATATGTATATGTGTTGATGTGCTAGACGGACTGGATCGGATTGAATTTGTAATTTTTTAATATAGGATTCACAATCGATCCAGTCTAGTCAGGATTAGTGAATTTTTAATCCAATCCAATCTAATCTAATCCAAAGAATTAAAAATTAATCTAATTAGTATAATTGATCTAAATTAAACTAGATTCATGAATTAGTGCAATCAGTATACACAAGATGTGAGTTATAGAGCCTCATGATAGAATATGTGATTTTTAATTCAGAAAAGTGATGGTAAAACATTGAAAATGTTAGGATGGAAGGATGGGAGCTCTCCTATTGCATCATATGATGTGACTTTAAAATATCATTCTAAAATATCTTTAAATCCCAACAACTACCCTCACATGGATCTATGCAATGATGAGGCTTCTTGCATGCCTATAGCTGTAACCAAAATTTGGGGAACTGCCATTCAATATCGGTGGAGACATATACAAAACAGAATGATGGATAGGTTGATGTTAAGTTATTGCAAAGGCCACACGGTAGTCCAACCTTTTTTCAGATATTTTGATTCCTCCACCGAAAATTTGGCAAAATCGCAATAACCACATATATCCCATCATTTCAATTGATGCCCTTCACCAACACTAGTCAAAACCCATCAAAATTCTTGAAAAAAAAAAAAACCCATCAAAACAAAATTTAATTGAAATACAAGAAAATAAAACGTTTTTTCATGATCTTGTGACAAGTAAAAGAAAAATCATTCATTGGGTAAAAATATATTCAATTACTTTACAATACTACTAGTTGTTCACTAGGGGTTTATAGTATAAAATTATCTTGATCTCGTAATTTAAAAAAATAAATAAATTACAGTTTACAGTTTGATTACAGTGGTTGTCGTATGGGCCTGCTCAAAGGGTGGCACTTCCATTAAAAAATTGGTCCCCAACAAATGGTTTCATAAGTCGGTTCACTCCTCCAGATGTGTGTATTTATAAATCCATCCATCACCCCGTCCAAAGGTCGGCCATTATATATATGCACCCACAAAACGTTCAGTTTGGACATCACCCATCCCCCATCCCCTTCACATCTATTGGTGGCTTCTACGGTTACAATTAGTATCTGAGCAAGTTCATTCAGATTGGTGAAATAAAGTCAGAGTTCCAAGACATCACCCCAGTAAACGACACACAGTTGAGTTGCCGACCTTCCCATCCAACGTACGTGCTTCAATCCACTGTGGGTCCTCATCCTCCTTTCGGACCTTTCCCCACATCTCAGACGCAACTCTCCCTATATATAAATCCAGCCCAACCTCCCCTCCCTCCAATTCCCACCCCCCACAACCAGAAGAAGAGGAGTAGCCTTAGCAACATTTTCATAATCCAATCCCATCTCCTCTTCTTCTTATTCAATAATCCAGATCCAGATCATTACCATTTATTCTAGTAAATCTCTTCCTCTTCATATCAGGTATGTTCATGTTCATGTTCATGTTCATGTTCAAATTCAATTCACAAATTTTTGTGGGCTTAACTTAACTAATGTTCATGTACAAATAATGTTGCACAGGGTCACTGGGTGCCACGTTCACATTCATCAACAACTGTGAGTACAAAGTCTGGCCGGGAATCCTAGCCAGCGCTGGAATATCCCCCCTCGACTCCACCGGCTTCGCCCTCGAAAAAGGCGAGTCACGGGCGCTGACGGCCCCCGCCGCCTGGTCCGGCAGGTTCTGGGGCCGCACCGCCTGCTCCGAGGACTCCGCCGGGAAATTCACCTGCCTCACCGGCGACTGCGGCTCCGGAAAAATCGATTGCGCCGGCGCCGGCGCCATTCCCCCGCCACTCTAGCCGAATTCACTCTCAACGGCGCCGACGGTAAGGACTTCTACGACGTGAGCCTCGTCGACGGCTACAACCTGCCCATGCTGGTGGTCCCACACGGTGGGTCCGGCGGGAACTGCAGCACGACGGGGTGCGTGGTGGATTTGAACGGGGCGTGCCCGGCGGAGCTGAAGGTGGTCTCGTCCGCGGTGGGCGGACGCGACGTGGCGTGCAGGAGCGCGTGCGAGGCGTTCCAGCAACCGCAGTACTGCTGCAGCGGGGAGTACGGGAATCCCAACACGTGTAAGCCCACTTCGTATTCGGAGTTCTTCAAGCACGCCTGTCCACGTGCCTACAGCTACGCCTACGACGACGGCACTAGCACCTTCACTTGCGTCTCCGCCGACTACGATATCACCTTCTGCCCCTCCTTGCCCACCAGGTACCTGCAATTACCAAATTGCCCTTTTCTCATATAGTAGTACCATTCTGACATTGTGAACGTTATAGTCGAGGCAGCAGGACAGGAAGCCGTTACATGCACTACTTTCTAGATTCCCTTTGGGATCATGCCACGTGTCGGTGGCACTAACAAATGAGAGAGAGTTCTAGATTCCCTTTGGGATCATGCCACGTGTCGGTGGCACTAACAAATGTGAGAGAGAGAGAATGATAACTAATATGTCACGCAATAACACACATTGGCATATAATAACATAGCCCCTATGTAACATCCTCATTTACTCATTCTAGCCCTTCTTTCCCTACTGCAAAAAATTAACAAAAAATTATAATCTCAAATTAATTGGGGACTCTGCCATTTGAATTAAACTAATTTTATTGCATTTGATTTAGCAAACTTGAAAGCTTCAGTTTACCATACATTATTTAATTGCTTTATAAACCAGGATTGATTGAACTAAATGTTTGTTTTGGATTGATTTTTTGTGCAGTAAAAAGGCATCTCAATCGCAGAACCCTCAAGCAGCGGATCTGCCACTGTATAACTCAACAATGGTGTTTTTGGGCGGGCAAGATTTGAGCGCGGCCGCACATAGGGGTTCATTTCTTCCTATCATGGTGGCTGTGGTGGGGGCAATGTGGAGGTTGAGTGAGTTGATGTTTTAACTAATTGTCTAGTGAGGGCTATTGAGGGGTCTACATTCGTCGTTCGGGCTGTTTGAACTTTAGCGGAAAAGAGTGATGTGATCTGTGTATGGCCCACATGGGTGCGGGCCCAGGGGAACGTGGGTGGGTCCCGCTGGGAGGGTCCGAAGAGGAGCGATGACGCGGGCCTGACTCGGATTCGAAAATGGCCGGCTGTTTACGCATTGAAGCCCAGTTCACTACATTTTTTTTTTTAATTTTTTCCTTCTCTATACAATTTGTTTTGTTTTGTTTTGATAGTAATAATATTTAATCCATACAATTAGGGAGTGGTAGTTACACTAAAATACGAAATACAGCACGCATCATTAGCTGTTTTGTAGCAATGGCTGACGTTTGTGCCTCTTAAATTTATTTGTAGTACTAGTGTTTTTCTTTTATAGATTGAATGAAGGGTTACTATTACTTGCCTATCAATGACAAACAACTAGTTGAATTTCCATCGTCACGGTTCTGCTGTATCTCTTCGCTCTACATAGTACTTCTTTTGAGGTTAATGTCTCTTTAACATGCATGCTAACTTTCTTTGTTATGGTGTCACGCTTTTTAATGTGATTAAAATAGAACTAAGTTTTACCAAAAAAAGAAAAAAAAATAGAACTAAGTAACAATTAAAATTGGAGCACTGTTATTTTTTTGTCAAAGAAAGTGGGGCACTGTTGGCTCTACTTGTTGCTAGCCAACATAAATCTAAACGATATATTAAAGTAACAAAAAGGCTGATAAGGATTCGTTATCACGTGTAATGAAAGTGATTTGATCAGTAAATATACTAAATATGATGGTGATTAATATTTGTAGAACGGACAAATAAGTGTGACATACAATTTGTGGTAGTGGCGTCCTACCAAAAAAAAAATATATTGTGGTAGTGGCTGGTGAAATATTGAGCAAGCAAATAAAGGTAAAACGACACTCGAACTAGTGGTGCATGGTGTTTCTGACTTTGCATCTCATCTAACAATATCATAATTTAAATCGCTTATGATATGAAATATGAATTAAAAGTATAGGTCTTTAAACACGAGCTCATGATCATTGATTTGTATTAAGTTTTACCATGGGATTGCCAAAAATTTACTTTTGGGTCTCAAATACTGAAAATGATTGTTCGAGTGATACCATATAGAAATTTATCTTGAAACACATGTGGATATACAAATGGGGTTGGAGCCATTTTTGTATAAAACCAATTGGCTTGTGGTAAGTTTCAATCTACACACTTATATACCACATAAACTCTTATTATATTCTCGATGTGGGATTATATGTTCCAACAAAAATAACTTGGCACACAAAAATTAATAAAAATTGCTAATTATCCAAAAGTGTATAGATATTTAAATGTTACAAATGAGGCATTTATTAATATGGGCACGAACAGAAATTGAGTTCGTATATTCCTCATTAATTCATTGTGGACCTTGTCGTCCTTAATGTATGGGAGAATAAAAAGAGGGACGGTTATGTTTCCATTTTAAGCCACCACTTACGTCAGTTGCGAATGTTACATAGCATGTGTAATGCTCAACTTTTTTGTGATCATAACATGGCAATTAGACTCGCCTATATCTCCACCACATGCATGGGTGGTAGCATTATAAGAGAGATTTTTTTTTTTTAAAAGAAAAGAAAGATTTTTTTTTTAATAAAAGAATGTTAAAAATGTTGGAGATGTTAGGATAGTTTCATATCGACTACTTAGTAAGAAAAATAAGGCTTATAAGTGTGGAGTGGATACTCCACCTTACCTTTGCATTTTAAAGTGGACCTCACTTTCACACTTTAGTCCATAATACATAAATTTAGTCATCACACTCTCCACATCTTAGAACATGCAAATTTTGATTGTTTATCTATCAATCTGTTTATCATGCACTTGATTTACTTACTTTCCTGCTATTTCATTTCCGCGTGATATTTATTTGTGGGGTGGATGCGCTTACTTGTTAAATCATAAATTCTGTTATATTCTTGCATGGACATACACACCTTGCACTACTTTTGATTTCTTCGAGTGGGTTACTCACCGTCTAGTTTGTGACGGTGGGTGCAGATAGGGTGGACCAACACCACACCCCTGTCTACCCACACCCCAACGATCCCCACCAACATCGTTCCAGGGTAAGGGGCCCTACCTAGGTGACTTGCTTTGAGGACTTAGCGGCGAGAGATGGGACCTAGGGAGACCATTATAGTAAGTTTTTATGTTTTGTTTATTTGATTACCTTTATACCCCTTATTCTTTTATTTTTATTTCTCTATATATCGTTTCATATATATGTTTTGGGTTATAAAACTTGGTATTTTTTTTTGATGAGATTGGTATCATGTATATATGCATATCGAATTGTACATGAATATTCGGGTTTTTCACACTTATAGATTCCTACATTTCCCTTTGATTGAGTTATTTCCCTTATTATACTTATTTAGTACCTATTTGTGTATCATTGTAATAACTCTTTCGAATAAATGAGACACGCAATGTTAAATTGATTAATCGAAGGCATAAAATCGACTAGGCTCATCGGGTTGTCAAGTGATAACTCGGGGCCTGCACGGGTCTAGGTCAGACGTACCCAATTACACGGGGAAATTTGGGCCGTCACAGGGCTAGTATTTATAAGATCTCATAAAAAATGAGGTGAAAACAATGGGTTTTAATGTTTATCAACTTGAGCATGGTTTCAGTTCATAAATTATTGGATAGTCTTGATGGTTAAAAAGGTTGGAGAGCAAGAAGTGGCAAGTGGGCCCTACTGCTTCACTTCTTTGGGACTCCTTTGAAAGGTATACATGGATTGTTTCTGTTGTTATTAATCTGTTATTGAGCATCGAGTTAAATTGTAATTCGGTTTATTAAATTGAGTCTAGATTTCAGCAGCCACGACAGATCGCATAACATTTTATATACTCATCCGAATTGGATGATTTCCAAATATGTTGTTGATCGATATATGTCGTAGCGTTCCACCAAAAATCACGATTTTTGAATATCTAGTTTGAGAGTTATGATTTTTCTAACATTGTTGTTCGAATTTGCTCTCAAATAAGAGCTGTCTTGGTAACTTGAACTTAACTCATTCGTTTCAAATTAGAATTGATCAAACCTTACCTTTTCGAAAAGATAAGTACTAGAGATTCAACTTTTTCGTGGGTGTATTGTTCAAATTTTAATGTTTAGATGCTCGAAAATGTTTCGCAACAGTTCAGCTGGAAAACAGTGTTTACAAGTATCATTTACTTAGAAAAAGATAATGGAAAAATGGAATTTGAGTCGCGGGATTTGGACGGGACTTGAGTTAGGGTTCTAGGATGATACTAGGACTATTCTAAGACTATAATTGATCAACGTTACTTAATATTTGTGTAAATTTACATGGTGAATCCTTAGGAGGTTCGAGAGCCTTGGAATGATGAAGACATGAAATTAGGAAAACGTGAGGTAAGTGGATTTCACTTATTTATCATTTATGTCATGCTATTAGTTATATTTTAGATTCACATAGTTTATGAATTGGGAATGGAGAGTTATATACTGTGACAAAAAGTATTTGTTTTAAAATGTAATTAAATGTGCGTGTAGTGCTTAGTGATATCGAGGCTATACTAATGGCGATATATCGTATGTGTAAACCCAAGATCAAGAATATTGGTGGAATAGGGTTAGGGGTAGCACACTAGACTATTTGTAAATTTGAACTTAATAGATTGGTGGCACAGTTATATCTTAATGCAAGGGTTTTAGATAGAGTTATTGGAACGAGGATACAACTTAATGAATAATACTTTGCCAGAGTATTGATTCAGTCAATTGATATACTTGGGGAACGGTGGATTCGACCCTCGTTTTGATAAACAAAAATGAAAACGTCACAGTATCACATGTCATGAAAACCAATCGACTTGCATGTTGTTTATCTATTGTTTATATGCTTTGAAATGCCCTATTTAAATATGTTTGTTCATTGATTATTAGATGGATATATGATAGCTAAGTGAACACTACTTTATTGAGCCCGTTGATTGCTCACCCCCCTTTTCAACAATCACAGGTATATTTGCTAACATGCAGGAACGGGAAAACAAGGCAAAATTAGGAGTTTAGTCCTTTGCCTTTCGATGTCTGAAATGAATTCGCAGTTGTATAATAAAAGTTTTAATTTTCCTGTATAATATTATATTATCATATGGTTGGGAAACTTGTATATTTCATTAGTTTTATCTATATTTTATAATTAAGTTTGGAAATTGCGCTGTTTTTACAAATGTTTTATTCGATTTTCTCAAGATATACAGGTTGTTATTATCAGGTACCGAGAGAGGTTGTTGGCTCTAGTTAAGTCTGGTTAGTGTATCTAGAGCTTAATTAGGGTTTTAGGCCGAACGATGCCCTAATTAGGATCGAGGGTCGTTACAGGCCTTAATGAAATTGGGACTTTACAAAGGGCTGAAAATACTCGGCCTTACCTCCTCTCCACGCTCACGACCTTCACCATCACTCCCACTTATGGTCACTCTCGGCTCTCATAGCACGGGCTCCTCACCGACGAACTCCCACCACCAAGGTAAGTAGCAACGGTGTTGATGGTGGTGGTTATGTGTGTTGATTGTTGTTGCTAAAAAAAAAAACCAGTTTCATTGGTTCGATTTTGGGGAAGAAGACCCCACCGGGTCAGGCCGACCCGGCCCTGGCTTGGGCGGGTAAGACCGACCCGATTGACTGATTTGGTTGGGCCGAACTGGACCCAGATGAACTGGGTCCTGTTCAGCCCAACACAAAAAAAAGCTTTTTAAATTGAATAATATTTTGAAAGAAAAAATGGAAAAATCCCTAAAAAATGGGAAAAATCTAGAAAAATTATATCTTGTTCAAATAAATGAATTTGGAAATTTTCCATGAAAAGTGAAGTATTTGGGGTTCTTATGACGCGTTATGTTGGGGTTTTTGCCTTGAAAAACATAAAATTGGCAAAAATAGCCAAGAAATTTAGAAAAATCAAGGAAAATATGGGAAGTGGATTTAGAAATCAAGATTTTCCAAAATAGACTCTAACATGATGTAAATGGATAAAAAAATGATTACCAAGTGCTCAGTGAATTGGTGACAAGTGTGTGGAGTCATTTTGGTGGTGTATGAGAGCCGTGAGCGTGGAGTTACGCGCGGTATTTGTGAGTAAAACCAACCAGAGTATTTACATTATTTCATTTGTGCATTTAATTGAACTATTATGTTTGTTGAGCAGTACTTTCTTGTGGATTATACATTCTTGAATTCTCTTTGGTTATATCTATCCTTGGCGATTTATCGGCTTGATTTTTGTTTGTATATCTTAATGAGTGGTATATTTAGGTCTAAGAGGACAACATGGTGCTCACGGTCTATGTCGTAAGTACACGGACTCTGGACATGGACATAGGTTAAATTGCGGTGGCCGTATGTTTGAATGTGAATTGCGTGTGGTGCCCGTATGCGAACTAAGTGTGTGGGGCTAAATACCTTATTCTAGACTGTCTTGAGTTTGTGTAGGTCCAGAGTCTGTCTTAGAAGTTAGGTTGTAAACTAAGTGTGGCAGTCTGGTGCACTTGTGACACTTAGATGTCTTTTCTTTTGCCTTGTACTCTCGACATCCATTTATCGTTGTTATCTCCGTGATTCACTTATCATGTTGTCTTTTATATTTTTCGTGACATCCATACATGATACTAGTTTAGCCATTTACTTGACATTTGAAATATTTGTAGACTCTATTGGTAGTTTGACTCTCTACAGTAAGTTTGTGACGGTGGGCGAGGTTGTAAATCTAAGTAGTGGCTGTGTGTCTTGAAGTTTATTGATTAGATATCAATCGAAAGTCAAGTGTGTTCCAAGGAATCAAAAGAGACCCATAAGTGGTCTAAATCATAGCATAACGGCGAAGACCTCGCGAGGTCTTCCCGGGCATCGACACAAGCGAAAGCACAGCTATGACGGGAGGGACTCAAACCCACCCACCCAGTACTCGGTGTCACACGATCGCTAAGGGTGGTCACACACGAGTGCACACGAGTGCCCGTGTTTTATCCCTCTAGTGCAGGTCCTAGTACTTTTGAGACGAAACACTTACGCCGGGAAACACACAACAAGAAATGGAATGGAATACCAATAATAGAGCATAACAAGACTGAATAAATGATAATGAATCACATGGCATTTTCTTACTGGCTTACAAACGTACAAATGCTTGTGGCAAATGTACTTACCTGAACTATCGCAACCCGCGAAACAAACTCCGAGACTCTAACACGTCTCCCGCGATTTCTCAACTACCTGATAAGGATTTAAGTCCCAAATATCAGTTTAGGTCTTTGTATTTAGTCTTAGGGTGAGTCTTTATAAATTCGTTTTAGGGTCGTTTGTTTAGTCGACTCGAACAGTTAGGAAAAGTTCCTCGATACGGTGAATATGTTCCTACTTTCATAGATTATGAGCTTTAACATCGTTTTGTACCTCTTTAGGCTCTTGTTGAACCCAAACTCTAACTCCATAATTATTTAAATATTTTATTTGTTGGGCCTTTATTGGACCCAAATACTTAAGCCCATTTTTTATATTTTATGTCTTTATCTTGGGCCTCAAATTGTACCTATCTCATTGGCCCTCATTTGGGCCTTAACATAACTCATTTGCGTCACTTATATGGGTTATGGGCCCTTATTAGGAAATGTGCATATTGGGCCCTTATTGGGCCTTGACACAAGTCCAAAATCCCTATATACATATATATGTGTATATGTGTGTATATATATATATATATATATATATATATATATATATAATATATAATCTGTCCATAACTTTTCTTTTTCATTTATTCACAAACATCCAATTATACACACACATGTACAACTGTTGTGTACACCCCATGCACTTACATACCCACACCAAAATCATAACACACCTATGCATACACATGCATGCACATGCACACACACACATGCATGGGCATACACACACCATCCCACCAGCCACATACACAATCACACACACCCACCAGTTGGCTGTCCACCCCATTCCATCATCACGCACCCCACCAGTCACCACGCACACACATTCATCACACCAACACCACACCAAATTGTTCACACACACCACACATCACCTCATGCACCCCACTAGTGAGAATAGAGCATAGACCGATAGAGGCAGGCCGTGAGCTGAGGGGCGTGTAAGGCCGAGAGAGAGAGAGTTACCCTCGGCTGGTGATACTTCCCGGGGATATGCAGTTCGTCGGCGGGAGGAGGAGGGTGGCAGCGGCTTCAGTGAGACTGTGATGGTGAGAGAGAAAACCCAAGACCGAGAGATCAGTGAGGGAGGAGAGATCGTGAGTGAAGCCGAGAGAGAGGGAAAGAGAATAGCGAGAGTGAGAGAGAGAACCCGAGACCGAGAGAGAACCCGAGAGTGATGGAGAGGAAGGAGAGGAGAGACCGTGAGGATGAGAGATGGAGAGGAAGACCGTGAGTTGGAGAAGATGAAGGAGAGAAGAGAAGCGGCGGTTTCAACAAAGAAGAAGATGAATAGTAGGGTTTTCTTTGTTATTGTTATATATATATATATATGGCCAAATGACCTTTTTACCCCCAACTTACTTCCTACACAATTTTAAACAATTGCCCTTATGGGTCTTTTTATTTATTTATTTATTTTTCTTTATTACACCTTAAAGTAAGTGTGTGTTGTCACTTGCATGACTCTCCATCTCAACACACACGCATCTCGAGGTCAATCTCATGGCTCCTCACCATTGGACTGTGTCACTTTAACAATTCCAACCCCATAGCTCGTATGTTGTGTAATTAACCAACTCCCGCATTCCAACGACGTTCCTCGGTCCGTTTTTCCTTGTTCCAACTCCCGTAACGCGTGTAGTCTCGCCTTGTCTCGCCAACTAATTAATTAAATTAATTAAAAATTTATTTATTTGTATTCTTTACTTGTTTTTATCCCCGTTTACCTATGCGAGACCTTATTCAGTTAAATATCGCCCGAACGGCTCGAAACCCGTAAAATACTAAAATACTAATACACACAATCAAAGAATCATAAAATCACTTCGGTGTCGACTCCCGAAGTTCGAAATACTGTCCAGTATTCACGTAGCCGGGTCACAATTCTGACAAGTGCAACACAAGTCAGTTAAAAATTTGGGGTTGTTACAGTGGAGTTACGTGTGGTATTTGTGAGTAAAACCAACCAAAGTATTTACATTATTTTATTTGTGCATTTAATTGAACTATTATGTTTGTTGAGCAGTACTTTCTTGTGGATTATACATTCTTGAATGGTGGACTTGGGACACTTAGATGCCTTTTCTTTTGCCTTGTACTATCGACACCCATTTATCGTTGTTATCTCCGTGATTCACTTATCATGCTGTCTTTTATTATTTTCGTGATATCCATGTATTATACTAGTTTAGCCATTTACTTGACATTTGAAATACTGTTTAGACTCTATTGGTATTTTACTCTCTACATCACTGTACTCAGCGTCTAGTTTGTGACGGTGGGCAGACCGGTGAACAGATCAAGGCAAGGGATTAGTGCTAGGTGATTGAAGGCGAGGACCACGAGGCGTTCTCCTCTCGCGTATTCAATATGTTTTGTATTAAGTATCTATATTGTTTTGTTGAACATGGGATTATGGATTATGAGAGATCTTGGGCATGTAGGACATTATCGATACTCTCTTTTGATTTATATGGTGGATATGATTACGAGGTTTCTACACCCTAGGATTGTCTTAACTTGTGTGTCTTGAAGTTTATTGATTAGTTTGGAGTTTAATTGCTTCCGTTGTATCTAATAATAACTCACTAATTAATTAACTTCACTTGTAAATATGTAATAAATGGTAAATGGTAAGAAAGGCCGATTAGGCCTGCGTGAATTAACGAGACTGGCTCGGGGGTTCGCGTAGGTCTAGGCCAAGCGATACCCAATTCAAGGATTATAGAATTTGGGGCCGTCACATATATCCACTTGTGTATAGAGTGGTAACTCTCATTCTCACTCTTTCAGTTTCAACGCTACAACGGAACGGTCTTTTTCAGCTATGAATATAGTTCAAACTAGGCTACGCAATAAGCTGGAAGATGAAGTTCTCTCCGACTGTTTGCTTGTATATATTGAAAAGAGAATTGTCAAAGAGTTTAACATAAATTCTCTTATAGATGATTTTGTTAACATGAAAGTGAGGATGTCTAAATTCTTTTTATGATAACATGAAAGTGAGGATGTCTCTTATAGTGAACTTTTTTTATTTTTATATTTTTCTTTATATGATAACTAGCTATATTCATTTTATTATATATATGCTTTTTCAAAAATACAAAGTGCATCTGTAAAGTTTGAGATTTAGCAAAAAAATTTTCAAAAAACAAATTTAAATATGAGTTGCCCCCCTAAAGGCCAAAGTCTGGCCCCGCCTGGTGACTCCATTGTATATATGGTGAACCACTTGAATCCGTTGCCCAAGTGGGTTATGACACCATACGAAATTAGTTTGCGTTCCACTGGCCAAACACGCATGTAAGCGCGTCTCTTCCTAAAAGTGACACGTCTACAACGACCACATGGTTTGCATGCTGAATCAAAGGCAAGACACGGGGGAGGAGGCGAGCCGGCGAGGGCGTGTAAGAATTGGAGGCACGTGGGGCGGCACTGCTTCGTAATGGACATGTCTTGAAAACAAACATGGCCATACGTGGCAGCGTTGCATTAGTTCCAAGCCAACCAATGGTATGTAAGGGCGTGTCACATGGAATCCTCAAGTGGGACTACCATATCTCTCTTGGTCCCGCATTATCTAAACTTACTTTAATGGAATCAACTGTTCTTCATTCACAAGGCGAGGCGACCGCCTCATGCCCCGTTCATTAGAGACCCCAATTTAGCTAGTATATACAGGACAGAGCCTCATGTATAGTGTGTGTGAGAGGTCGACACGTCTATACGTGTATTGATTATGTGGTCTTTACTTGCCACCTCACATTTTGAAAAAAACACGTGCCGACCTCTTACCTTCTTAACATTTCTTTCTCAGTTTCTTTTTCTTTTAAAAAATTTTTGGCTTCACAGATATGTTAAATAAATAAGTTATTACTGATTAAATCTTACTTCAATGCATATGTGCACACAATGCATATGTTCACAGATATGTTAAATAAGTTACTGATCAATTTCAAATGGGTAAATAGTTGGGACAATCTCAATTTTGTTTTTTTCTTTTTTAGCGATTGTGTGTATGTTGTTTGTTTGACACATTAGAGTTTTTGATCGCTTAACGTAACTTAAATTTGGTGGTTAGAACAAACGCACACCTCGCCTCGCTTATATATATATACACTAATATGATGCGCATGATTTTTGGCCGTAAACTCTCAAAATAACAAAATATGAGACATAGTAAAGGTTGGCCTCCCCTAGACTTAAAGTCAGCTCCATCCCTTAGTATATTTTCCTTCATTTAATTACTCGTGATATCTATTTTGTTGAGTATGTATTACGAGGCACATTGCACAACACACATACAGATAGATTAAGTTTATGAGTTATAATTAAAAGCATTTTTTTATATTTTAATTTTTTTTAATTATTACAAAACTATAAGGATGAAAATATGAGTTTAATTGTTTATCTTAACTCACGTATGCAACTCAATAATCAATATTTTATATCATTATTATCAAGCTTACAATCAATATAGATCCTTGTAAAATTAATTAGCTCTCTCTCATGTATATCTTTCTATATTTCAACAAATATATAGTGTGTATTCTAATAATGCTTGAATTGCGTATATTTTATGATATTGTGATAGAAGTTTTTTTTTTCTTTAAGGAAATTCAAATAAATTTTTACTTCAAAACAATATTGTTTAAAGTCGTTATAAACTATAAAAATAATATAATTAATATCTATTTTTTAAGCGAACTAGTTAATAAAAATTAACATTGTAATAATTTATTTATAATTTTGTTAACAAGAATTATATATTTGCTCCTTAAGTCCTTATAAAAAAGTGTGTACAGTTTATAAAATTTTATAAATCTAAGAATAACACAATTAGATACACTATATAATTATTATACTTAATGAAAATGCATGAGATTTCTAAAATTAGTATGACAAATATAATTCAAAGATGTTCTCAATATAATTTTATATATTTGTGAAGTAGGGATGGTTTAATGGTAAAAATGAGTTTTATAGTTGGAGATCTTGAGTTCCATTTTATACATTACATGCCTTTTTAAAAATATATATAATTTTTTTTATAATAACATAAAAAGTGGAGGATTTTATGCGAGAAGTGGGGGCGGGAGGTGGAAATCCCCAATGGGCACGAGGCAGGGAATCCCCGCGGGGCAAGAACAATCTCCGTCCCTGCCTTGCTCGTGTGGTGGGGCATGATTTCGTCCTAGTGGGACATGATTTTGCGTTGTGCCCCTCCCTATGGTGAACAAAAAGTGAGGATTCCCCGCTCCATTTGCAACCCTAGTTTCACCTCAAAACTACATAAGTTGTGTGATTGGGAATCACTCTACAAGTCACAAAAACAATGTGTCATTAATTACAGTGCCCCTTATCGCTTGCTATAGTATGACTAATTAGGTATTAGTCATTCCATAGTACAAATTAATTAACATAATGGTCCCCTTGTTTGTAATGCTTGCTATGCCAATACAAGTGTTCCAACTCACCCCTTGAGTTGTCTTGGCTTTAAATAGTTGCAAGGGTGGGAGCACACCTAACACTTAAAATCGTTTACCATTCATGTTTTGTAAACAGAGTATTAAATTAAGAGGTGCTATCCAACGAGCCAACGTTCTATGCCTGATGTTAATGCTCTATCCATCAGCGTTTGAGACTCCGAGCTACCAATTTTTGCGTGAGTTGACCATCTTTCTCAACCACAACAAATTAAATTCCGATTCAAGTCTTAATCATGTTAATTTTCCCTTTTTTTAGGGCTGTCAACCCATATATTTCAAACTTTAATTTTGTCAAAAACTCTTGATTTAGGCGGAGAATTAGATTCACTTTTTATTCACATAGGTCTAGAATGGTGTGCCTAATTGATAAGGTTACTGTTTAAACAAATTCAAAGCTTTTATTAAAGCCATCCCATATAAATTTCTTTTTTTTTTTTTGAAAATAAATTTCAAATCTTATATTGCCATTTTAGAAGGCTTGACCTCTTATTGTAAAGAAAGACTCTTAAGAAATTAAATTCTATTGAACGTTTATGTACGTTAATTAATATTTTAATCTTTGGATAGAAATTTTATTTTTTATTTTTATTTTTATCTTTTTTTAAGCCTAAAAAGTGCATTCATCATTCATAACCCAAGAAGTTTCAACGAGTGAAATGCAATAGATATTACATTACATACTTAAGCCCGGAACTACCTTAATTAAAATAGAGAAACATACCCTACAAAAGGGGATAACTACCTCCACATAGAGGGACAACTACCTCAATTTGACGAAATATCTGTACGATGAGACAAATCTAAATTAAACATAAACTAAACTTAGAACAAACAAAATTCATGGTCTTTCTGAAGATAAACTAAACTTAGAACATACAAAGGATTTGAAAAGGGTTTTATCATATGTATATATATACGTACATATATCTATACATTTTTATTTTTATTTTTTTGGTAGGAATATATCTATACATTTTGTACACAGGATGTCGAGCAAAAATTCCCATTCTCTTTTGGTGGAGCAATACAATTATCTCTTTCTAATAAAAAAAAAAAAGAGAGAAAATTTGTTTTAGGTTAACTATTAATGTTAACAATATGATCAATGGTTGGAGGGTCTTATCCCACACAATATGTACCAGCCTTGCTCAGTCTCTTACTTCTCCTAATTTCAAAACTTAGTCAACCACAAATTTTTCTTATACCAGTCACAAATTAATAACATCTTCTCTTAGAATGATAGTTTCACGGACGTATGTCGAAGTAATTGTTTAACTAGACTTCTAATATGTATATGGATCACTGTTAATTAACTGCGCTTCCCCCTTTCAAAATCGAATTCATTAAATATGGCTTATACTTTATAAACCGCATATTGATATGGTGTGAATTATAATTGTTTTGGTTTTCGCTCCGGCACCATGGGCTGCCCTCCCAAGTGGATTATTATTGATATGGTGTGAATAATAATTGTTTTGGTTTTCTTTCAAGCCCAAGCATATTCCTTTTTGAGTTGTGCCAATTAAATGGACCTGAATGTGGCCCGTTATTTTTTTTGGTGAACGGTTCGTTATTAATTAATGCACGAAAAGAACTCCGACCCATATAAAGTAGATGGGACAAGAAAGATATAATATAAAGCAAGCAAAAAACAATTTGTTTAAGATTCATTCTGTTTGATTTTGACAATTTATCCACACCCCTTAAAAGAAAATGTCTATGATCTTTGATCTTTAGGGTCACAATCGGAGCTTTATAACATCATTGTAAGCTATATGATTCCTATAAAAAATGTAAGCTATATGATTATGCTCAGTCAGTGGTGATTAAATTAATTAAGCTATAAAAATTATAATTAATTAAGCTATTTAATTAATTATCATTTTTTAATATTTATCAATGCACAACATGAAACTTTTGATTTTTCATTGATATCTACACTAATTAGAGCCATAACATCTCGATCATCTAGTGAGATGGATGAGGCACTAATTGTCAAAAGACAAGTTTTAAAAAGGTTGTGAGTTTGATTACGTTTGAAGTAAAAAAAAATTACAATAAGCAATTAAATCAATTTAGTGGCGATGTTGAGTAATGCTATAATGACACCTCAATTCACACTCTAAACGACACCATTATGATGTAGCGTGTGGGTCTCACTTGAAAATGAGTATTACGCAAGTAGTTTGCATAACGCGCGAGGTGTGTATCCCGAGACATGCACGCATGGATAGCTCCAATGATGTGGACGCATACGCCACGTCATAGGGGTGTCACTTGAGGTTTCATTTGTAGCATTTTCCGGTGATTTTTAATTAATCTTACAAGATTACATTTTTTTTTTTATAAGAAATAAACATTTGCCTCACTCAAGGTTTGAACCCACGAGGCCATGACCTTAATTTTACTCTAAACACTATACCTTATTGGCCGCCACAAACTAATTAAAAGCATGAAAAAGTAAGAATCACGTGAATTAATATTTCTTTTAAACAATATTAATTCAAAACACAACAATTTATGGATATGGCAAAAGAAACCCAAAACAATATTGATTTTTTTTTAAAACATTGCATGTTTTGCTTTCCTTTACTGGTGATTAGCTTTCATCCTACCTTTTGACTTCTTTATCGCACTTTTTCAATATGCATATATACATGAAGTCATCGTACATAATAAGCTTAGCTTAATTAATTTCATATGCATGACCTTCGAATCGAAATGTTATTACTGAAAAAAAAAAGAAGCAAAAACTTAAAATGGAAGAGTGCGTACGTTGTAATTAATATAAGAGAACAACAAACAAACCGTGTATCTTTCCTGAAAATGGCATTGCTATTAAGATCAAATATAGAGTGGGAAATGACGCATTCGAGATCTTATGTATATCGATATTTGAAAGAAAGCTAGAAGAGTGGAGAGAGAGTGGAGAGGAAAAAAGGGAAAAGGGGGTTAATAGACTCGTACAAATTGATGAGAGAAGAAACCTTATCCATATGAAGCTTTACACGACACATAACACAACAATGGAAACCATGAGAAGGAGAAAAGGAAATTCTTGTGTCCTTATCGATTTGTGATACGTCCTTTGTGAATATGATATTAGGTTATTAGCTTCTAGGAAATTGTTGGTGAAATTATATATCAACGTCGTCTTTATTTGTGACTACATCTACGTCTTTTGCATGCAAGTTGTATTTAGCCCAAAACATTTTACTGCTCACCCAAAAAAAAAAAAAAAAAAAAAATTTACTAAAAGCCAGAGGCATTGAATAGGGACGGATCTACATGTCTCTTAGCCCAGGGCAAGATACATATATGTAACCCCCCCTGTATATACATTTTTTTGTTCAGAAACCCCCTATATATACATACTTAGGCCACTCCAATTTTTTTTTTTAAAAGCCTAGCCCACCTATTAATAAGATTTTTCAAGCCTAGCCCACCCCAAATAAAAAAATAATAAAAGAAAACAAATTAAGTAAGACATCACTTGTCAAAAGGCAAGTCGGGAGGTCGTGAGTTCGACTCCACCTAAAGTTAAAAAAAGATAAATAAATAAATAAGAAGGAAAAGCAAGAAAAAGTTTTAGCAAAGTTTAGTATTTATTTCATTGAATTGTTGTTATTAAAAGAAAATTAAAATGAGCTCATTTTTTGTAGAGACATCAATTGTCAAGAGGTGTTGGTTCGATTTCTATTGAAGTAAAAAAAAAGAAAAAAAGAGCTAGTTTTGGTGGTAGAGCAGTTGGTGTAACACCATATTAATGGAATTTGAATTGTATTCCCATCATGATCACAATCGAGTTGAATGTTATGTTATAACGTAGTTGGTAACTACATCATCTTTCTTACCTAAAGAAAAAGATAATTAACACTTGCTAATATATTTTCGAAATTTTTAGAAGCGTGCGGGCACACACGTCAGGGAAAATCAAGGAATGCCACTAAGCATGTATCTTTTTTTACGTTAAAAAGCATGTTCTAAAAAAATTCAAATAAAAAAATACATATTAGTATCTAAGTCTAGCCCAGGGCTACTTAAAATCCTAGATCCGCCCTGGCATTGAAACTATTAAATCTATATGCATGGAGGAAGATGTTTTGTTCGAACTTCATATAATATATATATATATATATATAATTAAGGATAAATCAAATAACATCGTTCTTCGAGTTTGAGATAATCAGAGCGAAACTTTGAATTAATATTTAAATAATAATCTACATTATATATACTAACCAATTGGATAGTCCAATAGTAGTAAAAGGTCATGGGTTATAACTCTAGTGGGCAAGTTGTTTCTTTCTTATAAAAAAAATAATAATTTACACTATATGTGTATGTAATTGCAATTTATTTGTTTATTTCTTTTTCTTGTACTCAGAGAGAACAAGAAGTCCACCAAATTACACTCACGGCGGGTATCAATGGTTCTTAATAGGCTATTATTATTTTTCTTGGAAAACTTAATAGGCTTTATTAAATGAAAAGAATAACGTAGAGACACAAGCCTACCAAACAAAACAATTAATAAAAACTTTGTTTGGTAACACTAGCTAATAGTTGATAATCTAGCTGAAAGCTGAAAATCTAGTTGATAGTTAATAACTTAATAGCTGGTAATTGAAAGCTGATAATTTAACTGATCAATTAAAGTTATTTGGAAAAGAAGTTGATTAAGTAGGTGATAAATGCTAAATGACATAAAAGGACATATATGAAATCATGTAATATTATTTATTAAAATTTAATTCTCCAATATAGTATTCATTACATATATAATTATAAATTATATATATTTATAAAAAATAACTAACGCATCAATATTTTACTATTGGATAAGTAAATCCTATATGTTAGGATTCTTACTCATTTGAGTTGAGATAATGGACACCATAAATTGATATAACAAACACACTAAGGCTATGTGTACATTTTTTAATTATTTTTTCAAAGAGAAAGTATTGTCTAACGTATTTCTTTCATTAGAAGTTTTCTCTACCCTTATTTTTTTCAAGTTCTCTACCTATTAATTTGGAAGCCTACTATGCGGCTAATATTATAGAATTCAAATAGGTAAAACTGAGAAAAAAATGTTATCCCATCAGTTTCTTTATCAAACACTACTACATATAGCGTTTGAGATTTTCGATTTTTATCTAGCCTATTTTTAAAATAAGCTGCTAACCAAACAAAACTTATTTATTTCAACAAATTTATAAATTAGATTATAAGCTAGCTGATAAGTTAGTTTGTGCTTATCAAATAGAGGGAAAGGAAATGCAGAAGTTGGGATGGCACGTGAGGATTTCGGGTAGTCAAGCCCCAATGCCTTGGAAAGCCAAGTGTAGCTACCCGTTTTGGATTATGTCCACGTCAACAGAGCATGCTGACGCGGATCATTACTTTCAGTAGTTGGTCGCAAGTCTGGCCTTTTGAATACAAGCACACGCACACACACGTCAACAAAGGGCAGGCTGACGCGGATCCACACCGCCAGTTTCGGTCAATTTCGGCACGTGCAATAAGCTGCTACGATCTTAAATTGACCACGTACATAACTTTCCAATTACGTCCAACAAAAATACGGTTTATGAATCTCTCTTTCATAGATTCAATTTTCTTTCCTTTAATGATTTTCCAAACTTGTTGGATCATTATTTATCTGGCGGTACTACCCTATAAAGTTTTTTTTTTTTTTAATATAAGATTACCCTATAAAGTTTAGTATATTCGATCGATCTCTTGAAATTGATCTTGAGATTCCCGCCAAATGTTGCATTTTGTTAGACTGATCTATGTATGACATGAAGAATAATTGTTCTAGCTAATTAACCATCATATATATCGTTTTAAGTGGTTTAATTAGGAGGCCAGTACTAGCTTAATCATCAAATACAGCTTTTGAAGAAGCTCACTACAATGCAATTAAGTAGGCTCCATCGACCCCTCCAACAGTCCAACTTAGTCGACAATTATTATTGCAGAGATCCCTCTTTTTTCCCTTAAAAACAAAGCATTACTCCAGTGCCATTTTTTTAGTTTATCATGTAGTATATGATTTTGGATTCAATGTGTTCAAGCCATGGTGTAATGTGCCGTATTTTTATTTATTTATTTATTTATTGACAAATGATTGGTTTTGAAAAAAGTATTAGTATTAGTATTAATTTTTGGATTGGATGGAATTTAAATGAATACTGTACCACCTATGTTTGACATCTATTAATTGTTTCTTTAATTTGTTAGTGGTCGGCCCCGGAGATTTGACAAATGGTCGGCTAACTAATTTAATTTACAATAAGTGTTGTGAGTTTTTTGAAAATTTTTTATTTATCAAAATGTAGACTTCAAAATTATAACTTGTCTTTAATATTTACAAAAATCTCAAAAACCCCCATCGGACCATAGGTCCAAAAGATTTTTGTTTACAATAAATCAAAATGTAGAATAATCTCTTTTACATAGGAAAACACGTGAAATTACTAAATCAAGGTCAATACCCATCGCAGGATGTTTCCACGAGGATCAAGTGATGCATTGTTTTCATAAAAATAATCAATGGTGGCATGATGGAAATAACTAAGTAAAGAAAGGCAACCCACCATACTTCTCACATGAAGGGAGAGTAACACTGCTTAAAAAGAGAATTCTTTCATGGATTAGACATATTTCACCCACCAATATTAGCGCTCACTGCATACGCAATTCTCTTCTTCTCTTGCAAACTTGCAAATATTGTTCATGGTCAAATTACCAATAGTGGGGGGAAAGGATGGATTTCATCACATGGTTGATGTGTTTTTCTCTTACTACATTGGTAGGAGTTTTTAAATTTTATTTTACGATAGACACATTGTTTCTCACCATGTACATACCCCATATTTTTGGTTATAGTAAAACAAAATCTCATTAAATTCAAAAAAATAAAAAGTAGAAAAAAAAATGTTCGTGATCAGTTATATAATGGAGATCTCCTGACGATGCTAATTAAATACTTTTAGGAAGGATTACCGGCTTAAACAAAATGGTACAGCACTCTAGTTAATCATGAAGCTCCATAACCAAGAGACATGAGTTATGGTTTCAAGTAACGGTCACTTCACTTGCAACAATAATCTTAATATTAGGTAGTCTCACATTATTTATTATTTATTTATTTTTAAATATTAGGTAGTCTCACATATAATAAAGGAAAGATCTATAAAAACAATCTTATTAAATAAATTCTAACAAGCTTTAAATGTGAAGTTTAAGTTACAATACTCTCTACGGGTACGCTTAGTATTTCGGGCGAAGGTGAGATTGTATAAGTTACGCACACGGTCTCAAAGCCAATTTGGCAATTCCCCATGACAGACAAATGTTAAGCCACTTATGGTTATTTTCCACAATCCCAGGGCTCATGAACTAGTCAGACAAGTGTCTAAACATTAAAACAATTTTAGTCTTTAATAGAGGTTTCAAAATCCTTATTAGAGAAGGGTATTAAATGTTACATAAGAAATGTGTTCAATGGATCGTGTTTTAATTCATAAAAGAGTTTTGGCATTGAGTAAATTACAAATTGGTCCTTGAAGTTTATCATAATATGCATTTTGGTCCCTGAGGCTTAATTAAAAAATATGCATTTTGGTTCCTCCTACTAACTTTTTTCTAAACCATGGTTAAGTTAATGTGATAAGACTATATATATATATATATATATTAAGGGAAGACCTTGGAGTGTCCATGTGACACTTTTCAACCCTCTTGTAGTGCCACGTCATCAACTCTTTTGGCACATCATCAACTTCACTCTAATAGGAATAAAGTAACATCTTCAAATTCAACACTTTTTCCTCATCTTTACTAAATGTTTCATCTTTCCATTAATTATATAATAAAAATAAAAAAAGTTCCAACATTAAAAACAAAGACAAAAACATCCCAATATGAAACTTTTCAAATTCTCATTAATATATAATAAAGAGGAAAAATGACCAACACTAAAAAGCGTTTTCGCTTTCACAACACCAAATCTCTCAATTTTTCTCTTCTTTACTAACGTTCAATCTTCTCATTAATTATACAACCCCAAATTCAACATTTTTCCTCCTCTTTACTAAATGTTATATCTTCCCATTAATTTTATAATAAAGATAAAATAATGTCCCAACATCGAAAAAAAAATCTCAATACAAAACTTTCCGTTTTCCCTTTCTTTAATAAAGAAAAAAATTACCCAAAAAAAATTCTCTCTCTCTCTCTCTCTCTCTCTCTCTCTATCTCTCTCTCTCTCTCTATGTGTACTCAAATATAGTTCATCTCATCTCACATCAGTGTCAATTAGACATATGGGATGAGAGGTTTTAATTAGACATTTTATGGGATGTACTATAGGATTGTTCGATTAGCAAGTCATAATTGTGGAGGAGAGGTTTTTACTTTTTTATAACTATTTTATTTTCGATGTTTCTAATATTCAAATATTATTACCTTTGGGTTTTGATTCTAATTTTTTCTCTCTTTTTATCACTTTCATTTTCTCATCAAATTTAATTTCATTAGAATTATATTTTTTTAATATATAAGTTTTCTTTTTTTCTCTTTTTATCATTTTATTTTTTAATATTTTTATCACTTTTTTATTTTTCTTATTAGATTAATTATTTTTAACTAATATATTGACACTTAGTTTTACCCATGCGTGAAGTGCGGGATTTCGCCTAATTTACAACTACAAAAGAGACAAACACACAAAGAATAAGAACTTCAATATTTTCAAATAAATCATGACTTTTTTGCAAAAAAAATATAAATAATTTTCTTGATGAACTTTTTGTATGTATTTATGTATTTTATTATTAATGGAGTAGCATTTGGTTTTAGTGTTGGTTTACTACTTTTATAACCTTTTAATAATATCTTGTGTGTTTATTTTTATAAATTATAGAAATGTGTAAATTGAAAAACAATGCAACAATTTAATTAATAATTTTTTTATTTTTGAGTATACATAAACTTATACACTTTTTGCATTTTTTTTTTATATGAAAATCAACATGGCTTTACAATTTTAATTGTTAAGCACCAAATATCTTTCACATAATATAGATTATCAATTTATTATTATTATTAAATAATAAACATACTTACATTTATTATTATTTATTTCTTGCGCATGATTTTTATTAATTGAAAATATATGAATAATTATTGAACAAATAAATTTTTTTTACTTCATAAATAAATATACTTATGAACATATAGTTGATATCAAAAAAAATAAAACAAAATTGTACATATAGTTAAGGGACTAAGATGATGATAATATTTTAAATAGCGTTGATTAGGAAAGAGAGAATTTTAAAAAACTTAAAGGGTATGGTTGGTAAAATAAATATGTCACATCATCAAAAAGTAATATAATAAATATATTTTAATTTGACACTAACCCAAGGGTGTTTTTGACTAAGTAGAAGTAAACTACAAGGACTAAATTAGATATTTTTAATAACACCTAATTGATAGGAGTTTTAAGCAACCTCTATGTAATACCTGTATTAGCAATTAAAACACAACCCATCGAACACGTTTCTCACATTACATTTATAACGCTCATCTTGAATAGGGTTTTGAAACCTTTATTAAAGATCAAATTGTTCTAGTTAGACATCTATGGTTAATAAAAAAAAATTTATATACCCCCTCCGTTCCTATATGTTAGTATTGAACCACCCTCATAAAATATTTATATTCCTATATGTTAGTATTGAACCACCCTCATAAAATATTTATAATAGTATTGAGCTACCCTCCTATAAATAACTTGACTATAATTACCATAGATTATAGGATAAATAGGCTAAATAATCCAAAACTTTCAAGTTTTTCTCAAAAATCCTAAACTTTCAATTTTATCTAAAATATCCCAAACTTTGAGATTTGCCTCGGTTTTATCTCACAAGAGATTTGGGGATTAATCCATCTTTACCAAGCAAGACATGAGTCGATGATCTAGACGTAAATTGGGAGAGTCGTGTCTAATAAAATCACTAACCTTATTCTTCTAGGGGCTACAACGAGGAGAGGCAGATGGCAAAAAGTCTATTCTTTGGCTAATTTCTTTAGGAGATCGACTTAAAATAGATAAATTGAAAGTTAATAAAATATGTATACAAATCAACAAACTCAATCTATGTATACCACAATTGATCCGGCACCAACACTGGCACCATCAATTGTAGAATGGCAAATTGGCAATCAATCAACTTTGCCCATTTTACATCTATGGTCCATACAAGCATGACCACATGTACAGTAGAGGAACTCATTGGAATTACTTTAGAAAGTAAGAATTCATCAATTGAGATTAAATGACAATACTAACAAAAACATGAAGTTTCAACGAAAACTTAACAACAACTGAAAACGCTAAATGTTGACAATCGAAACAAATCTTTACCTGAGCGCCAAGGGCAGGGATAAGCTGAGCAATGCAACTAGTTGTGGGGCAGGGACATTGCAGATTTTGTATGATGGAGTAAGTTTGTTTGACAAGTCAACCAAGTTTAAGTAATTAAAAAAAAATCAAAACAAGAACAAAGTTTGATTTTGATGTGATGCAATTTTTTAGGTAGGAAATTAATCCCCAAATCTCTTATGGGATAAAATTGAGACAAATCACAAAGTTTGAGATATTTTAGATAAAATTAAAATTTTGAAATTATTTAGCGTATTTACCCTATATTATATATATAAAAAAAGGAAATTGATTAATGCTATCATCAACAAAATCAACTGAACCTAAAAATAGAAAAGAATAATAGAAAAAAAAACTATACCCCGAAATAAGAAAAAAAAAAAAAAACTATACCCCGAAATAAGAACAAAAAATCATAAAATGTCATAGATATTTATTAGACAAAAGATGTGATAGATATTTATGAAGATACAAGAGATCTCTCACATTAATGAGCCCAATCGCTTACATAAAAAAAGTATCCATGCAAAAGCGTGGCTTCGTCTATACTTGATCTGCAATCTCTTTTCAATTTGAACAGCCATACCACTTTCAATTCTTATAAATGCCATGGAACACCTGTCCACTAATACAAACGGGCTCAAAACTCACCCGATCCACATGCCACACTAACCTCAAATTTTCCTCAAATTTCAGGATAAAATCGGATCAAAAATCTCGCCCATTAAAACCCTTGCAGGGAATGCCCATCAAGTGACCAAACACACGTTCCAATCAGTCGCGAATCGAAAACGTCAACCCTTTTTCCATGGTTGTCATGAACCCTGACGACAACATAGGTTTGACGACCCTAGTGACCCTATCCTAGGTGTTGTCGAGCGGATCGACAATAACGCGGAAGATGAAGCCAAAGACGATTGAGAGAAAGGATTGTATTCGTAGAAGAGTAGTTGAGTCGAAGATATGATCGCTCGAGAATGAGGAAAGAAAATCTTGATTTTCCAAGCCAATAGATGGGAAAATAAATGAAGAAAATTAGGGGGTGTAATTTTTTTTCTCTAGGCAGTTATAAAGCTATCACACAATAGAAAAAACAGTTACACAAAAAAAGTAGACAATTTTTCATAATTTTTTTCATTTTCTTTGCTATCAAACACACTTAGTGTAAATTGCCATGTTAGGATAAATCATTAAACAGTAGTAGGAAATATGTAAGGGTATATAGGTAATTCTACTGTTGTATGTTGTAAATAAGAAAGGACATTTGTGTAATTTTACTGTTCAACAATATATATAAAGACGGACTGTGTGAGAGAGAGAGAATAATCTTCTCTTCTCATCGGTTCTATCTCTTCTTCTTCACTGTGTCTACGAGTTAGGGTTTTCACCAAACATGGTATCAGAGCCGTGAGGCTAACGCCGACAAAGCTCTATCAGTGTCTGCAATAACAGTACACTGATCTGGAGTGTGACGGTACAGATCTGGAGATCAGTAAGGTTTCGTGTTGATGAAGCAAACACGGATCGAAAGGTTCGTCGTCAAATACATTGATCAACTCGGTTGATGAAAGAATCTGTGAGCAAGAGTCACAGATCTGGCCTGTTGAGGTATAGATCTGAGGAGATCTGGCGGATCGAAAGGTTCGTCTTCAAACACATCGATCAACTCGGTTGATGAAAGAATCTGTGAGCAAGAGTCACAGATCTGGCCTGTTGAGGTATAGATCTGAGAAGATCTCGCTTGGTGCGGTGTAGATCTGAGGAGTTTGTGAAACGTGGTGATAGATTTGAAGAAACGCTAGATCTACTAGCAACGACAAAGGATCTATCACGAAAGTTATAGATCTACAACTCTAACGAGTTGTAGACGGTGGATCTGGAGATCTGAGGTACGTGTTTCGATTCTAGTGTGTATTTCTGGTTGATTTTTCTATGATGGATCATGCATCTGGTCTAGGTGAAGTCGGTTCTTCTTCGGTTCTTCCGAAGTACCCGACTTCATCAGATGAGATTCGAGGATCTAGCATAGGACCTTCAAGTGGTCCATTTGGGAATTCTCTAAGCCAGTTTGTAACAATCAAACTGGATGAAACAAACTTCCTATTATGGAGGTCTACTGTAATTGTGACGGCCCCAATTTTTCCATGCAATTGGGTACGCCCGGCCTAGACCCGTACAAGCCTCGAGTCATCACTCGGCGACCTGACGAGCCTAGTCAGCCTTCAACTTAATCAATTTAGTTATTTATGAAAGAGTTATTGCAATAATACACAGCGGAAGACTAAAACATTTATAATAAAGGGGAAAATAACTCATTCAAGGGAAGTAAAGGAATTCTATAAGTGTGGAAAACCCCGGGTATTCATGCACAATTCGATAGGTAATTATATATGATACCAATCTCATCAAAATACCAAGTTCAATAATCCCAAAGCATGTATATATAAAAACGATATACATAAAAGCAACACATAAAGAAACCTACAAAGTAGTCTCCAAATCCAGTCGCTAAGCTTCTCAATAGATCACCTAGGCAGGGTCCCTTGCCTTTGCTGTTCTCCGCCCTATCTGCACCCACCGTCACAAACTAGACGGTGAGTAACTGAATAAAATCGAATGTAATGCCAGAAGAAGATAACAGTAATTCATGATAATACAAGTAAAGCAGTCTAAATATCATGCGGTATTAAAATGACAGGAATTTAAATAGACAAGGTGCATGATAAACAGACTAATAGATATCAATCGAAATTCAAGTGTGTTCCAAGGAATCAAAAGAGGCTCATAAGTGGTCTAGTCCATAGCATAACGGCGAAGACCTCGCGAGGTCTTCCCGGGCATCGACTCAAACGAAAGCACAGCTATGACTGGTAAGGGACTCGAACCCCAGTACTCGGTGTCACACGGTCACTAAGGGTGGTCACACACTCGTGGCCACGAGTGCCCACGTTTTATCCCTCTAGTGCAGGTCCTAGTACTTTTCAGACAAAACACTTACGCCGGGAATCACACAACAAGAAATGGAAGGGAATACCAATAATAGTGAATAACAAGACTGAATAAATGATAATGAATCACATGACATTTTCTTGCGGCTTACAAACATACAAATGCTTTTTAAGGCAAATGTACTTACCTGAACTATCGCGACCCGTGTGACAACTCCGAGATCCTAATGCGTCTTCCGCGACTTCCCGATTGCCTATACCGCACTACAATTATCCAGTCGAGCATGAATAAATGCCAAACAAATAAAAATTACCACCCGAATTATACCTAAGATCATTTGTCATTAAACTAGCTTCAATTTGATATATTATATCTTTTTTACGTTTTTCGAGGCTAAAACCCCGACTATATCCCGCCAACATTTCCGAGAGAATCCCAAAACTCATTTATGAACCCATTTCCTAATTTATCATATTTTTCTGAATTTTTTAATATATATATATATTTGCTATTTTTCTTCTATACATATACATATATATACATATATATATATACATACATATATATAGATACATATATATATATATTATATTTATATATATAATATTAGAGAATGATGCACGTGTGCATCTTCTCCATTTTTTTTCTCTTTTTGACCAGAGACGCTTGCGTCTCTGGTTTCCTTCTTTTTTTTTCCGTTGAGAAGGAGAGGGAGAGAGAGAGAAAGAAACCGAGAGAGAGCTAGAGAGAGAGAGACAGACCTATGAAGACCAACGAGAGCTCCGGCGAGGGTCGTGGTTCGGTCAGCGAAGAGAGCCGAGAGGGGAGGACCGAGAGCGTGAGAGAACAGCGAGAGAGATAGAGAAAAATCGTGAGAGAGACCGTGAAAATGAGAGAGATGGAGAGGGAGAGAGAGACCGTGGGTGGTGTGGTGAAGAGCCGAGATGGAAGAGAAGGAGGGGGCGGCGGTTTCAACAAAGGAGAAGATGAATAGTGTAGTGTAGGGCTTTGTTGATATATTAACATAAAGGTCAAATGACCGTTTGCCCTCCTCTTAATTTATCTCCATTTCATCACAATTGCCTTTATGGGTCTTTTCATTTATTTATTTATTTTTATTACACCTTAAAGTAGGTGTGTGTTGTCACTTGCATGGCCCTCCATCTCAACACCCACACGCCTCTCGAGGTCAATCTCATGGCTCCTCACCATTGGATTTGTGTCACTATAACAATACAAATCCCATAGCCCATATGTTGTGTAATTAACCAACTCCCACGTAGATCTTGCGTTCCTCGGTCCGTATTTCTCTGTCAATTGGCTCGTCGTGTCCATTTTCTCGCCACGACCCGTCAACTAATTTATTAAATTAATAAAAATTCATTTATTTATATGTTTTACTCCCCGTTTGACTAGTCGAAACCTCACTCAATTAAATATCGCCCGACCGGCCGCGAGACTCGTAAAATACTAACATACTATTACACACAATCAAAGAATCATAAAATCACTTGGCGTCGACTCGAAGTTCGAAATATTGACCGGTATTCACGTAGCCGGGTCACAATTTTGACAATTGCCGTACAAGTCGGATTAAAAATTTGGGGTTGTTACAGTAATACCTGTCATTGAAGGGTTTGAGTTAGATGGGTTTCTGTTTGGCACCTTGCCATGCCCTGAGAAAATTCTGGAGGACGGCTCACCGAATCCAGCACATAAATACTGGTTTGGTAGAGATCGCATGTTGTATGGATGGCTTATGACTGCAATGACACCTGAAGTAGCTAATAGCATTGTTGATCCAAAGATAAGTCGCACTGCTCATGAGCTGTGGAAAGCTATTGAAGCACACTGTGGCAAAAGTAATAGGTCACGTGTGCATGTTATGCGGAAACAACTACAATCCACTAAGAAAGGATCAAAACGAGTTAGTGAGTATCTACGAATGATGAAAAGTTGTGCAAATGATCTAGCTATGGCTGGATCTCCTGTGAGTATTGAGTATCTAATATCAAATTGTCTGATTGGTTTGGATGTTGAATACTTGCCGATCACTGTTGTTCTACAGTGACAAATACATATGCTTGATTGGCAAGAATTTCAGTCTTGTCTACTTGATTTTGAGAGTACATTAGACCAATTCCAGGAGAGTTAAGGCATCAATTCGATGTCACTGTTGGATGTCTCCCCCACTGCTCACTCAGTTGTGATGAAATCTGGTAATAACAAATCGGGAAACAAAAATAATCCTGGCAACTCCCCAGGATTTCAAACAATAGGTTCTCAAGGTCAATCACATGGGTCTATTGGATTTGGAAATCGTGGTAGAAGCAGTAGAGGCAGAGGCCGAGGAGGGTTTAGAACAAATAACAATTCTAAACCTACGTGCCAGATATGTGGCAAATTTGGCCACTCTGCTGTAGTATGTTACTTCAGAGGGGATATGAAATATATGGGATCCCAGTCTAATGTCATCCCTCCTCCTCAGTCAGCCAAATTCAACACAACTCACCCATTCAACACTACTCATCCACAGTCCCATAATTCCTTCTTTGGTACCACTGAACCTGTTCAAGATAACTCATGGTATATGGACAGTGGAGCGTCTTCACATATCACACATGATCCCACTCAACTGATGAACAACACACCATATGGAGGTAAAAACTCATTAATGGTTAGTAATGGTGAGTATTTAAACATTACTGCGTCTGGTCAAGCTTTATTACCTTCTGTTAGTTCTCGTTTATCGTTTGCAAATACTTTATGTGTGCCTGGTATTAAGAAAAATTTGTTGAGTGTCTTACAGTTAACTCGTAACAATAATGTCCTAATAGAGTTTCACTCTAATGATTGTTTTGTGAAGGACTCTCAAACCAATGAGGTGTTTCTTCACGGCTGTCTTCACAATGGTCTTTACAAATTTTTTGGATTAAAGAATTCTTCTCAAATTCCTCATACTGCCTTTCTCACTTCTTCTAAAGATCTAGTATGTCTCTGGCACTCCAGACTTGGCCATCCTGCACATAAGGTGTTAACTCAGGTTATGCATAATAATCTTCGTCTGCATACTTCGTCTGCAATTGATTTCTGTTCACACTACCCTCTAGGGAAAATACATGCTCTACCTTTTTCTTCTTCTTCTCATATTGCAAACAATGTTCTTGGTCTAATACATACAGATTTGTGGGGCCCTGCTCCTCTTACTTCTCCGGGTGGTTTCAATTACTATATTCATTTTGTGGATGATTGCATCAGATTTACACGGTTGTATCCATTACGGTTGAAATATGATGCTCTTAAAGCATTCATTCATTTTAAAACTATGGTTGAAAACCAATTTCAAACTACCATAAAAAAGGTTCAGTCTGATTGGGGTGGTGAATATAGATCTTTTAAACCATATCTTGATTTACATGGCATTATTTTTCAACATCCTTGTCCTCATACACATGAACAACATGGTAGGGCTGAACGTAAACATCGACATATTGTTGAAATGAGTCTCATTTTGTTGGCTGCAAGTAAGTTACCTTTGAAATTCGGTGGGATGCATGAAACTCGCAAACATTTATTATTAATAGATTGCCTACTGTGGTTTTAAATAGTAAGTCTCCTTATGAAAAATTATTCAAATTTCCCCCAGATTATACCATCTTACGTGTTTTTGGCTGTGCATGTTTTCCGTATCTTAGACCGTATAATAAACATAAGTATCAATTTAGATCAGAAAAATGTTTGTTTCTTGGGTATAGTTCTATCCATAAAGGGTATAAATGCATGAATTCTGCTGGTAGAGTGTTTATTACTAGAAATGTGTTATTTAATGAATCTGATTTTCCTTATTCTGAATTGTTTCAGTTAAACTCTTCAATTGTTTTCGTTTTTCGTCTCTCATTTACCGAGTGTTCCCTTACCTTATCCTAATGCATGTCCTGTTTCATCTGCTTTAAGTCCAACACTATCTTCTGGGCCTCAGTCTAATCCTACATCTGAGTCTTCTCCAGTAGAGCCTCAGTCTTCTGTAAGTCCTATTGGAATTCAATCTAGATCTACTACTTTACCTATATCTGTTCCACATGATATTGATCATCCTAATGTGGATGTACAGCCTCCAGTGGTTAATACACCAACTAATACTCATCCAATGATAACACGAGCTAAAGATGGGATTAGTAAAAAGAAAGTATTGTTTGTTGAATCTTGTGTAAAAATGGATGATATTCCTGCTACTTGTGAAATAGCTCTCAAAGATCCTAAATGGAAGGAGGCTATGGATAAGGAATATCATGCATTGATTAAAAATGGGACTTGGTCTCTAGTACCCAATAACAATAATCACAATCTTGTTACTAATAAGTGGATTTTTTCTATAAAACGAAATTCTGATGGTTCTGTAAATAGGTATAAAGCTAGGTTAGTGGCTAAAGGTTTTAAACAAGTTCCGGGTATTGATTTTGATGAGGTATATTGTAACAACCCCAAATTTTTAATCCGACTTGTACGGCAATTGTCAGAATTGTGACCCGGCTACGTGAATACGGTCAATATTTCGAACTTCGGAGTCGACGCAGAAGTGATTTTATGATTCTTTGATTGTGTGTAATAGTATGTTAGTATTTTACGAGTCTCGCGCCGGTCGGGCGATATTTAATTGAGTGAGGTTTCGACTAGTCAAACGGGGGAGTAAAACATATAAATAAATGAATTTTAATTAATTTAATAAATTAGTTAATGGGATGTGGCGAGAAAATGGACACGACGAGCCAATTGACGGGGAAATACGGACCGAGGAACGTCGTTTGAACGTGGGAGTTAGTTAAATATGTAACATGCGGACTATGTGATTAGTATTGTAAAAGTGACACAACCTAATGGTAAGGAGCCATGAGATTGGCCTAGAGATGTGTGTGTGTGCTAAGATGAGATGATGTGGTAAAAGACCCATAAGGGTAGATGTGTTTAAATGTATGAAGTGAAGGGAGAAGGGCAAAAAGGTCATTTGATGTTATATATATACAAACCGTTTCATAACAAAACCCTACTATTCATACACTATTCATCTTCTCCTTTGTTGAAAACCGCGCCCCCTCCTTCTCTTCCATCTCAACCTCTTCACCACACCACTCACGGTCTCTCTCTCTCTCCCTCTCCATTTCACTCTCGCTGTTCTCTCTCGATCTCCCTCCCCACGCTCGTCGTCTCTCACGCTCTCGGTCCTTCCCTCTCGGCCTCACATCTCTCTCGCTCTCGGTGGTCTCCTCTCCCGGCTGGAACAGCCACCACCACACCGGGGTAAGTGTGTGTGTATCTCCCTCTCTTGATCGATTCATATGGAGAAAAAATGATGAAATGAGAAAAAAAATTTGAAGAAGATGATGAAGGGCCGGTTCGGCCCTGAACCGGGCCGTTTCGGCCCTGAACCGCCCTTAAAAAGAAATATAAAAAAAAATGGAAAAGAAAATCCAGAAAAAAATAGGAAAATTATGGAAAAATTCAGAAAAATCCAGAAAAATATGAGAAATTAGAAAAATGGTTCACAACTGAGTTTTGGGATTTTCTCGGAAATGTTGGCAAGATATAGTCGGGGTTTTAGCCTCGAAAAACGTGAAAATTGATATAATGTATCAAATTGAAGCTAATTTAATGACAAATAATCTTAGGTATAATTCGGGTGGTAATTTTGATTTGTTTGGCATTTATTCAAGCCGGACTGGATAATTGGAGTGCGGTATAGGAAATCGGGAAGTCGCGTTAGGATCTCGGAGTTGTCATACGAGTCACGATAGTTCGAGGTAAGTACACTTGCCTTAAACAAGCATTTGTACGTTTGTAAGCCGGTTAGAAAATGCCATGTGATTCATTTTCATGCCATTGTGTTTGTTATTATTTACTTGTTGGCCTTCCATTCCATACTTCTTGTATGTGTGATTCCGGCGTAAGTGTTTTGTCTCGAAAGTACTAGGACTGCACTAGAGGGATAAACGCGGCACTCGCGCCACGAGTGTGTGACCACCCTTAGTGACCGTGTGACACCGAGTACTTGGGTGGATGGGTTTGAGTCCCTTTCCGGACATAGCTGCGCTTTCGTTTGAGTCGATGCCGGGAAGACCTTGCGAGGTCTTCGCCAGTTATGCTATGGACTAGACCACTTATGAGCCTCTTTTGATTCTTTGGAACACACTTAACTCTCGATTGATATCCATTAGTCGTTTATCATGCATCTTGTCTATTTAATTTCTGTCTTTTTATTTCCGCATGATATTTAGACTACTTTATTTGAATTATCATGAATTCTTGTTGTTTTCTGTGGCATTACATTCGATTTTATTCGAGCTTGCTCACCGTCTAGTTTGTGACGGTGGGTGCAGATAGAAGGCGAGAGAAAGCGAGAGGGCAAGGGACCCTACCTAGGGGATCTGTTGTGAGGATTAGCTACTGGATTTGAAGACTATTTTATAGGTTTTTATTATGTTTTTGCTTTTATGTACACCGTTTTATATATACATGCTTTGGGATTATTAAACTTGGCAAATTTTGATAAGATTGGTATCATGTACCTTTGCATTTCGAATTGTACATGAATGCCCGGGGTTTCCACACTTATAGAATTCCTTTACTTCCATTTGATAGAGTTATTTCCCAATATTTGATTTGAATTTGACTTTTGCTTCATTTGTGTTATAATTGCAATAACTCTTTCATAAATCTTGAATTTTTGATGTTTTGAGGCTGACTAGGCTCGTCAGGGTTGTCGAGAACTGACTCGAGGCTTGCACGGGTCTAGGCCGGGCGTACCCAAATGCATTGGGAATTTGGGGCCGTCACAGTTGGTATCAGAGCCTAGGTTTGAGGAGCCTAGGGATGAGGTGTAGGTTATTCTTTAACCTGATACCAACATCACAGTTGGTATCAGAGCTTAAGGTTATAACGACCTGACTCTCAAGTTAAAACACAAACCATTAAGACAGCGGAAGTTAGGAATGGTTGAACTTAGAGTGGAAAACCCTATAATCCTTTTAAAAACTTAGATGGGGGAGTTTGGGATAAGTCAGATTTAACTTTGTACATATTATGATTGTTTGTGTATTATATCGTATCGATAGCTATCCATTGATTCGAAGTATCGCTTTATTGGTTCAAACAAGATAATGGCGGATCAGCCGGTCCGAGCGACGACAACGGGACGGCGATTCTCGATTTGTCACTTTGGAGGAGTTTCGCGCTTGGGCACAGAGATTTGAGGATCTAGTGCGATCATTGACGATGCCCGCACCGACTATCGCGACACCATCAACCCCGACCACTCCTATTCCACCCGTTCCGGTTACTCGGGGAATGGAGACTCCAAGTAGCTACGAATTCCACCGCCCGATTCCGTTAGCGGCGGTTCCGAAGGAATAGTTGATGCGACAGTACGCCGATCGAGGCGGAGACACCTCCATTACGAGACGGACATAGTACAAACGATGGAGACGCCGACTATGCCGATTGTTGCTGCAGAGACTACTCCAGTTACTACTCAGGTCACTACTCTGGGAGAAGAGCACTAAGGCCACTTCGCCGAGGCGAGGCGGTGGAGAGAATTCAAGCGACACGATCCGATCAAGTTCTTTGGTGGTACACGGACGTAACGTAGCGCGAGAGCTTTTCCGAAGAATCACGAGAAGATTCATACTATCATCGCGACCGAGGATCACATGAGAGCGACGATTTCCTCATCTATGCTCCAGGGGGAAGCGGATGATTGGTGGACGACTATCATTACTACCCGAGGCACCCAGAGAGATTGGATTGACTTCAAGACTCAATTCAACCGAAGTACTTTCCACCGACCGTTCTTCGTTCGAAGAGGAATGAGTTTATGGCACCGAGGCGAGCAGATGAGTCGGTGATGGATTACATGGGTAGGTTTATTGCACTATTACCTTATCTTTGGAGGATCTGCAGATACGAGGCGATCGAGTCTATTATTTCACCGAGGGTTTGCTACCTACGATTGGAGGTTCCGTAGTCACTACACGCACCGGAGACTTTGCGGATTGCGTACGAACGTAGTTTAGCGAGGAGAGTTACTTACTCACGCATCCGGACGAGGTTAGGGCGAACAGAGCGGAGACCGATCGGATAGTCACTATCGCGGGACGGGAAGAGAAAAGGAGCGAGATGGGATAATCGTGAGCATCGGGCACGAGTGTAGGATCTGTTGCACAAAGAAACCACACGTTTGGTACAAGCCGTTCCACCGTGCCAAGCTTTGCCGATCATTCACCATGATCTAATCGACTTGACCCGCGATCGCAGAGGCGATTTCGAGAACGGGGATGCTTGATCGAGGAGTTAGGCGAAAGAGCACGCAGAGGTCTAGTCGGACTCAAACTCATGGTTCTACACGGGGACGAGGCGAGTCGGACTCGAGAGGTCGCAGGATAACCGTACGTGTTACGAGATGCGGACAGTCGGTCACCTTCGAGAGGAGTGCTCTCGGCCCAAGTAAGAGCATCGTCGCAAAGCATCACCGCGATACCAGAGAGAGCGTGTTCGAGTTTCTTTGTGCTGAGCAGATCGGGAGGCGTCCGGACACATTAATGAGGGTATGCTTTTCATTTGCGGTACTTGCATGCATATCGTATTCGATTCAAGTTATGTTAATCCCTTGATTGTTGTGCGTTTGGTAGACTGTTAGGATTGAAAAACTCAATAGATGTAGCGAGACCTTAATCCTAGTCACGAGATGTCGGGATGCGAGATACTTGAATGTGCATAGTCTTGACATTTCGATAGTGTTAGGAGGCTACGAGTTGCCAGTAAAGATGCGAGTACTATAGTTGTTAGAGTTCGAAGCCTTGGTTGGTGCGAACTAGGTATAAATATTACGTGCGTTGTTTGGTGGATACGAGAAGATCAACGTTGTTGTTGATGCATTGCACTTCAAAGGATTGAATGCGGAGGTAGTCGTGTGTCAAAGAACCTATGAGCGTGGTTTACGTGAAGCGATCAAGTTGATGAGTTCGGACGTGCCGATGATTACCAGGACCTAGATACGTGGTGAAACGATATTGCAGACCATCTCATTTGGCATTGTGCGCGAGGGACAGCAAGACGATGCGTCATACCAGCGGTGCAGTGAGATGGTGGATAGTTCCGATTGCCCAGACAAGAGTCGGTCGACAGACTCATGCTAGAGGTATCGCGGGCGAGACTGGGGTTTCCATTGGTGGGTGATGTGTGAAGAGTTACTTCGGGAGATTCATCGTTTTGGTTTTGTTGTGTATCCGGGTCGACCTAAGATGTGCGCTGATATGCGACATTCTTTTGGTGGCCAGGGATGATTTTCGAGGTGTTGAAGTTGTTCGAACGTGTGATATTCCAGCGCGTAGAGGCTGGGCATCGATGACTGGAGAACTACTACTGCCCCACCCATTTCTTAATGGAATTGGGTGAATATGGATATGGATTTCGTTAGTGGTTGCCCCGATCTCCTCGTGGTTACGATAGCATCGGGTAGTTGTGGATAGTTTGGTTTGAGACTTAAGAGTGCTCGGGAGTGGCGAAGAAATACTTGACAAGTATCACGATGAGCTTTCGGTATGATTCGGGAGATTATGAATACCTGAAGGTCTCTTCACTCTTGAAGGGTCACGAACGTTTCGGAGTCAAGAAATGACTCACTCGAGATTTTATCGGTCCGTTAGGAGCTGCGAAGAGTCGTTAATCTAGCTTACTTATTAGATAAATTTCGGGGACGAAATTCTAATAAGTGGGGAGAGCTCTGTAACAACCCCAAATTTTTAATCCGACTTGTACGGCAATTGTCGAATTGTGACCGGCTACGTGAATGCGGTCAATATTTCGAACTTCGGGAGTCGACGCAGAAGTGATTTTATGATTCTTTGATTGTGTGTAATAGTATGTTAGTATTTTACGAGTCTCGCGCCGGTCGGGCGATATTTAATTGAGTGAGGTTTCGACTAGTCAAACGGGGGAGTAAAACATATAAATAAATGAATTTTAATTAATTTAATAAATTAGTTAATGGGATGTGGCGAGAAAATGGACACGACGAGCCAATTGACGGGGAAATACGGACCGAGGAACGTCGTTTGAACGTGGGAGTTAGTTAAATATGTAACATGCGGACTATGTGATTAGTATTGTAAAAGTGACACAACCTAATGGTAAGGAGCCATGAGATTGGCCTAGAGATGTGTGTGTGTGCTAAGATGAGATGATGTGGTAAAAGACCCATAGGGTAGATGTGTTTAAATGTATGAAGTGAAGGGAGAAGGGCAAAAAGGTCATTTGATGTTATATATATACAAACCGTTTCATAACAAAACCCTACTATTCATACACTATTCATCTTCTCCTTTGTTGAAAACCGCCGCCCCTCCTTCTCTTCCATCTCAACCTCTTCACCACACCACTCACGGTCTCTCTCTCTCTCCCTCTCCATTTCACTCTCGTTGTTCTCTCTCGATCTCCCTCCCCACGCTCGTCGTCTCTCACGCTCTCGGTCCTTCCCTCTCGGCCTCACATCTCTCTCGCTCTCGGTGGTCTCCTCCCCCATTTGGAACAGCCCACCACCACACCGGGGTAAGTGTGTGTGTATCTCCTCTCTTGATCGATTCATATGGAGAAAAAATGATGAAATGAGAAAAAAAAAAAAAAAAAAACAGAGAGCGCCGTGCGCCTCGTTGAAAAAAATTTGAAGAAGATGATGAAGGGCCGGTTCGGCCCTGAAAGGCGGTTCGGCCACTGAGCCGGGCCGGTTCGCCGAAACCGCCCTTAAAAAGAAATATAAAAAAAAATGGAAAAGAAAATCCAGAAAAAATAGGAAAATTATGGAAAAATTCAGAAAAATCCAGAAAAATATGAGAAATTAGAAAAATGGTTCACAACTGAGTTTTGGGATTTTCTCGGAAATGTTGGCAAGATATAGTCGGGGTTTTAGCCTCGAAAAACGTGAAAATTGATATAATGTATCAAATTGAAGCTAATTTAATGACAAATAATCTTAGGTATAATTCGGGTGGTAATTTTGATTTGTTTGGCATTTATTCAAGCTGGACTGGATAATTGGAGTGCGGTATAGGAAATCGGGAAGTCGCGTTAGGATCTCGGAGTTGTCATACGAGTCACGATAGTTCAGGTAAGTACACTTGCCTTAAACAAGCATTTGTACGTTTGTAAGCCGGTTAGAAAATGCCATGTGATTCATTTTCATGCCATTGTGTTTGTTATTATTTACTTGTTGGCCTTCCATTCCATACTTCTTGTATGTGTGATTCCGGCGTAAGTGTTTTGTCTCGAAAGTACTAGGACTGCACTTAGAGGGATAAAACGCGGCACTCGCGCCACGAGTGTGTGACCACCCTTAGTGACCGTGTGACACCGAGTCTTGGGTGGATGGGTTTGAGTCCCTTTCCGGACATAGGCTGCGCTTTCGTTTGAGTCGATGCCGGGAAGACCTTGCGAGGTCTTCGCCAGTTATGCTATGGACTAGACCACTTATGAGCCTCTTTTGATTCTTTGGAACACACTTAACTCTCGATTGATATCCATTAGTCTGTTTATCATGCATCTTGTCTATTTAATTTCTGTCTTTTTATTTCCGCATGATATTTAGACTACTTTATTTGAATTATCATGAATTCTTGTTGTTTTTTTGGCATTACATTCGATTTTATTCGGTTGCTCACCGTCTAGTTTGTGACGGTGGGTGCGATAGGGCGAGAGAAGCAAAGAAGGCAAGGGACCCTACCTAGGGGATCTGTTGTGAGGATTAGCAATACTGGATTTGAAGACTATTTTATAGGTTTTTATTATGTTTTTGCTTTTATGTACACCGTTTTATATATACATGCTTTGGGATTATTAAACTTGGCAAATTTTGATAAGATTGGTATCATGTACCTTTGCATTTCGAATTGTACATGAATGCCCGGGGTTTCCACACTTATAGAATTCCTTTACTTCCATTTGATAGAGTTATTTCCCAATATTTGATTTGAATTTGACTTTTGCTTCCATTTGTGTTATAATTGCAATAACTCTTTCATAAATCTTGAATTTTTGATGTTTTGAGGTGACTAGGCTCGTCAGGGTTGTCGAGAACTGACTCGAGGCTTGCACGGGTCTAGGCCGGGCGTACCCAAATGCATTGGGAATTTGGGGCCGTCACATATATAGTCCTGTTGTTAAGGCTGCTACTATTCGTATTATATTATCATTAGCAGTTCAGTTTGGATGGTCTCTGCGACAACTTGATATTAATAATGCTTTTCTAAATGGTTCTTTGAGTGAGGAGGTCTTTACAAACCAACCTCAAGGTTTCGTTGATTCTGTCCATCCAGATTATGTCTGTAGATTAGATAAGGCATTATATGGATTGAGACAGGCTCCTAGAGCTTGGTTTGATAAATTAAAATACACTCTTGTCTCGTGGGGTTTTTATAATTCTAAAGCTGATAACTCCTTATTTGTTTTTAAAGATGGTTCTCAGGTATTATATCTTTTAGTGTATGTTGATGATATAATTGTTACTAGTTCTAATAATTCTCTTATTCAGTCTTTTATTTCTAAATTACATGATAGTTTTGCTTTATCTGATATTGGTGAACTTAATTATTTCTTGGGTATGGAAGCCCGACAAGACAATAGTGGTTTATACCTCACTCAAACTGCCTATATTCATCAATTACTTAGAAAATCTTGTATGTCAAATGCTAAACCAATTGATACTCCTTTCTCACTTAACAAGCCTCTCAATGCAGATGATAGTCCTCCTTTTCATGACACCACTCTGTATAGGAGTATTTTAGGGGGCTTACAGTACTTGGTCAATACAATACCAGACATTTCTTTTATTGTTAATAAATTGAGTCAATTTCAAAAAATCCAACGAGTTAATCACTGGCAGGCTGTGAAAAGAGTTCTACGCTACATTAAAGGTAACCGATACATTGGGTATATCATTCCATTCGGGTTCGCATTGTTTGTGACAGGTTTTTCTTGATGTCGATCGGGCTTCTTCACCAGATGATCGTCGTTCCATTCATTGGATATGCGCTTTTTCTTGGTCCTAATCTAGTTGCTTGGCGATCAAAAGCGGTGTTGTTTCTCGTTCCTCTACGGAATCGAATATAGAGCAATGGCACATGTAGCTCATTGAAATCTCATGGTTAATTTCTTTACTAATCGAACTTCATATTTCCATTCCGGCTCCTCCGACTATTTGGTGTGACAACATGAGTGCAAAGAGCTTTGGCTAGGAATCCAGTTTATCATGCTCGCACCAAACACATTGAACTCGACATTCATTATGTTCGTGACAAAGTTCTGGCTGGACAGCTTGGCATACATCATGTTCCAACACAGGATCAGCTTGCAGATATTTTTACTAAATGCTTTTCTGCTTCTCGGTTTCAATATTTACAGGACAAACTTGGTGTCTGTTCGGTACCCCTACGTTTGAGGGGGGATGTTAGGATAAATCATTAAACAGTAGTAGGAAATATGTAAGGGTATATAGGTAATTCTACTGTTGTATGTTGTAAATAAGAAAGGACATTTGTGTAATTTTACTGTTCAGCAATATATATAAAGACGGATTGTGTGAGAGAGAGAGAATAATCTTCTCTTCTCATCGGTTCTATCTCTTCTTCTTCACTGTGTCTACGAGTTAGGGTTTTCACCAAACATGCCATATGGGCCAATCCATAGGTGTGTGGCCTTTGATGAGCATATGGTGATTTTTTTCCACCACAGACATAATGGGAGCGTGTGTAAAAAGAATGCTATATAAATCTTGATGATTACCGTTACCGGCCCCCACCCATGTCACACCGCACCCACTTATCTGGTCCACTCCCCCACAAAGCAAAACAAAGTTAAAGCCATGTTCTTCACCACACCTCACTATAAAGCATTCCCTCATCTCGTCATTCCTCCTCCCCCCGCCCCCTCCCCAAAAAAAAAAAAATAGAAATCCTCCTCTTCCCCTTCTTCACCTTCTCTTATTCTTCCCTCCCATGTTTATGGGTGATCGAAGCACTGCCCACTTCCATTATAAATATTGCTCTTCTTCTTCCATTCCCTTCTCCAATATCACCACCACTTGTAAAGGCAAAAAACACTGCCTCCGCCACTGCTCCTCCTCAATGCACCAACATTAATTTCCAAAAACTAATTAACAGTCCCTCAACTATGGCTCTCTCATCAATTCTCATCATCATGTTCTTTCATACTCTTCAAGGTAATTAATTATACTTGTATTTATATTTATATTTATTTTTTTAGTAAATCCGAGGGTACAATACACCACGACCAAAATTAGCTTCCCTTGCAATAATATACCCACTAATCTCACATTGATATTGATTCAATTTTTGATGAATTCAGGTGGTCTAGGCGCAACTTTCACATTTGTTAACAAATGCGATCACACAGTATGGCCCGGCATCCTCTCCAACTCGGGCAGCCCAAAACTGGACTCCACGGGCTTCCAGCTCACCAAGG
The DNA here is from genome assembly GCA_039657345.1 of Stephania japonica. Lineage (NCBI taxonomy): Eukaryota > Viridiplantae > Streptophyta > Magnoliopsida > Ranunculales > Menispermaceae > Stephania > Stephania japonica. The sequence goes on along the minus strand of CM077559.1, from coordinate 4,438,166 downwards.
CCACGTCCCGGTCCTTCCAAGCCCCGACCGGCTGGTCCGGCCGGTTCTGGGGCCGAACCGGATGCAACTTCGACCAGTCCGGCTCAGGCTCAGGCTCATGCGCCACTGGCGACTGCGGCTCCGGACAAACCGAGTGCAACGGCGCAGGCGCCGACCCTCCGGCGACCCTCGCCGAGTTCACCCTCGCCGGCGCCGGAGGCCAGGACTTCTACGACGTGAGCCTCGTCGACGGCTACAACCTGCCAATGGTGGTCGAGGCCGGCGGCGGCACGGGCACGTGCGCGGCGACCGGCTGCGTGGCCGACTTGAACCGGCGGTGCCCGGCCGAGTTGAGAATGAGTGGAGGGGGTGCGTGCAAGAGCGCGTGCGAGGCGTTCGGTACTCCCGAGTATTGCTGTAGTGGGGAGTACGGTAACCCCAACACGTGTAAGCCCACGGCGTACTCTCAGCTGTTCAAGAGCGTATGCCCGAGATCGTATAGCTACGCGTATGACGATCCCACGAGCACGTTTACTTGTACGGGTGCGGACTACAGGATCACGTTCTGCCCATCGATTCCCAATAGGTCAGTGGAGTTATAGTCCTTTTCTTTCTTTCTTTTTTTTTTTTTTTTTTTCATAAAAACACCGGTTATTCAGACTTTTTATCTAATTAATCTCATGAATTTTAGAATTACACAACAAAACTATTAGCAGTCCAATATTTGGCTGTAATGAAAAATTGATACTGAAGTCATGCGCCTAACTCACACAATCCTGCGTCTAACTTACACAACTCTATCATCGCCCTTACCACTAGACGACACTCATTCAAATTTAGTAATCCTTGATTTTTTTTTATATATATAACTTTCCGAAAATTGGGTCGGGACGACTCTCGAGGACTAATTCCCATTTTTTACATTGCCGGTGCAGATACGAAGCCTTCACCAACAAGGTTTAGTGGTTCTCTTTTTCATTTTCAACCTTTTAAGAATCTTGGGGTCGCTTTTGTTTCTTTAAAGTGAAATAACATTTTTTTTCCTTTAATTTCCTCGCATCATTTCATACAATGACTTCTTAAGCTTTTTGTTAGTAAAAGTATTATAATTACTGACAATTGTCATGGTGTAGTAATTGAGAAGCATACTAAAACTTTTTGGACTTTAAACTTTAATATCAAATTAATTAGAATTGACTGCATGGCTCATTTAATGCATTTAATGAAGCAATTTCTAAATCTTATTCGAAAATATATACAGTATAAGAAAAAATAATAAATCTACTTGGACTCATGAGTTCAGACTCATAGGGAGGTTATTAAATTTTTTGTACATATTTAAGGGGTATAATAAGAATTTTACAAGTAATTATGGTTGTTTCATTAATTGTTTCGAGGGTGTATTTAAAATTTAAAAAAGTTTTGAGTCAACTCACGAGTCCAAATAACACTACCCAAGAAAAAAACTACACAGCTCATGCCTCCATGTTTTTGTTTGTTTATTGATTTTTGAGGTCCCTTGATCTGTGGCACACGTCTCGAGGAGCACTTTAATTCACTTTTTCTATCACTAATGGAAGCCAACTAGATCGAGTAATTCACTTTATTAATTAAAGCTGTTGATCTTAACAGTCAAAAGGCATCGAGAGACTCATCATCAGCACAATCACAAGGAGCAGCGATGCTGGCAGATTCTTCATGGATAGCGGGCTTGGCCACAGGTGACGCGTCCCACACACTCACTATTTGCACTCTGCGGTCCACATTAGTTGCTGTCACAACAACGCTGTCCCTGCTATGCTTCCTTAACAAGTTGTGATTTCATCAAAAATGTATAAATCTAGCCTTCTAAGCTAGCTCATCAATGGCGAGTTGCATGGTTTTGCCTTGATTAGGAAATTCGACCAAATCCACATTGTAAACTACCCACATGAGTATTTAATTAATGTAGCACATATATATAGATGTTGTTATTCAATGAAGCTTAATTAAATTCTTTTTTTGAGGACATTAATTCATATTCTTTGTAATTATACATTTTTAAGTTTGGTTAAGTGACATTGAAGTAACAGCAGTGAATACCAATGATTAAAAAATTAGACATAGCTAAGTGCATAAGTGGGTATCTTTAATTTTATAAAGGAGAAGTGGTGTGAATTGGTGATTCAGCGTTGCTTATGTAAAGAAAGGAGTCCCTTTGCGGACATTGCAAGCATTGTTATGTGATGAGTTATGAGTGGGCTGTGTGAGAAAGCAAATTTTAATTGATATGTGAATAGATAGGTTTAATTATAGGTCTAATGCTATTTAATTAATTGGATACCCATGTAACTATAGTATATATAACAATGAAATCATTTCGTCACCGAAGTTGCTAGGGTCCACGCACTAATTGAGATGTCTATCCAACGTTCTGAACCTTGGACATATAATTGAGGGCCTGAAATTATAGTTTTGGAAGATTAGATTTGATTCAACATTTGATTGGATATCAAGAATTGAAAAATTCAAAAAAGTGTTTCAATATCCCCTAATTCATCTTTGAATATTAGGAGGCTAGATATGTTGTAATCTTGATGTCATGAATTCAATAAAATGCATTATTCAGGTAAAGCATCCAAAAATGTATTACTGTTGATTGAAGGCCAAGGCTCAATCAATTGCCTGATGAATAATTAGACAGCACAATTGGTGAGATAAGAGTGACATCAACTTCATTTGTTTTTGAGACAAAATACAATTGTGTTTGAGTGGGAGAGCTCTCACACTCAGTCTAGCTCAATATCTTGTGAAGCACATTACTGGCACTGATTGAATTGTACAAAGCAAAGGTGCCCAACACAAGTTGCTCTCAGAGGCTAGAAGATTAGATTCTTGTTTTAGTGGACGTGGTTGCAGATAACTAGAAATCCACATAAAAAAAACCCCTCCTACTTTGCTATTATATATTGAAGAAGCGTTCTTGCTAAGTAGACCCGATGTGAAACAAAAATGTGGGACTTATTCGAGTTAGAAACCAAACTTGTATAATATGTTAAGCGTGACGGTTGAGTTTAATAGCTGGACTAATAATAATTAGAGGTCTCAAATTCGAGTCCCCTGTTTGTAAAAAAAATTATATCAAGAAACCTCACCTTTTTATGAGCTCTACAAAAGGTTGATCCGGACTATTTAAGGCACCTGAAATGGCAACCAAAATGAGTGTAAAGACGTTTATATTTTCTTCAATAATTTTGGGATTAGATGTAGCAAAAGCTAAATAGTTGCAAATAATCATCATCACTCTTTGGATTCATTTCCATGCAAATTCAAAAGGTAAACAGTGAAGTAGTCCCAGAATAGCTAAATAAATTGTGTTATTGCTTCACTTACAGAGCATCGGATTTGCTACTTTTGATATTCCTCACTATCTTCTTTCATTGTGGAAAGCCCTTTGTTTCTTCATGGACGGCTGTTATTAGAGGGCTTTTAAACCATTTAGTTTTATTCACGACCCAAATTAAGATAAGGAATCTCAATACTTTCAAAAAGTTGCTGGGCCTCACCTAATCACCTATGAGAAATTTAGAAGCAAAGCAATCAAACAAGATGAATATCAAACAATCAAACATTAATTATAATACACAGCATTAAAACTTCAGTGTTTCAAAGAATTCTCTTCTATAGTGCTTGAGATAAGATTAGAAAAGACAAGTTGACCGTCGTTAATGAATTAGCAATAGAAGAATTAGAAGATATTTTTCAGAGTTGATATATATTTGAATCGTTAGTGTCCAAACCTTTTTTTAGGCCCCTTTCCAATTAGGCTCAAATATTCTCACAAAAGTCAATTGCACGCCCCATGACCCTTAACGCACCTTTTCAACGTTGTTATCCAATGCATATGCTGTAACTAAGCATATAACTCGGGTTTGAAAAAAAAAGAAAGCACATTAACTCATATTATACTGAGTTCGTGGGAAACAGAGCTAAGATTTTCAAGATATTTCTTTTTATGACTATCTGCGTCTTTCACTCTATCAAGCTTATGCTCAAGATGAGTAAGGACTCTTTTCTATAACAGGCCCATATTCACTTGACTTGCCCAAGATCATGGACTTAACAAAACCGCCCCATCCTCACTTTTACTTGAAAATAATGAGAAAGCCAGAAAAGGTTTCAGATTTTAATTTTTTCCACAAAAACAATAAATTTCAGGTCTAAAAGATCTATTTAGTGTTAGAGACCGAGAGGTCAATAGAATGTCCAAAGCAAAACAAAAATTTCAAGTAATCTGTAGCAATCATTTCCCACACATACTCTCCTTCCGCCCACCATTTTCTCATAAATTTTGTCCTGGAAAACTATCAGTAAAACAAAAATAAAAAACAAGGCTAACTTGCAACATCCTTCCTCTCTCTACTCTGGCGGGGGGGGGGGCATTTTGTTTGGAAGGGGGGGGGGGGGGGGGGGGGCATTTTGTTTGGAAGGGGTGTGGCCGTAAGCAGTCTATAGCTCATCTTTGACAGATGTCTCTGACTCTTCATCACCTCCATTTGAAGAGGTTGTTACGTCTTCTTCTTTCGCTTCCTTTTCAACCTCAGCCTCTTCGGCAGTATCATCTTCTTCTTCCACCACTGCATCAGAACTGATGTCAAGACTCGACTTCACTGAGTCGTAGATGCTAGAGGCAAACTGCTTGGGATCGTTCAGTATAAAACCGCTTTCCATAAGTGCAGTCTGGTACATCAAGCGAGCAGTCTGCTTCAGGCTCTCATCCTGCAGAGAAGTATAGAGTAGTGCGATAACACGTTAGAAAGAGACGCTAATTTAACCAAAACATCATCGATCCATGCGTTTAAACAAATTCAAATTGATAACACCCTAGTTCAACAAGTCCCCCACCCAAAACGAATTCATTCCATCACACCATCCATTCTTACACATTCGTCAAATCACATTCGTCTAGGATTTTTTTATTTCTCACCCATCTAGTAGATAGATGCAGATGCAACAACAGGCTCACAAGTTTTTCAAGTATATGCACAAAATGTTCATTGGGAAAAAGCAAGTTTCGGAAAGTACCTCAGACTCCTTGACAACCCTATCCCTGAGCTCCTTGATGATTGGATGCCTAGGATTGATCTCAAGCACTCTCTTGCCACGCATATACGCTTGCTTGTTCGCATCAGACAAAGTCTGCGACTGCATGATCCTCTCCATGTTGGCACTCCATCCATACTTGGATGTCACAACCACACAAGGGCTCTTGTCCAAACGATTGCTTATCTTGACAGAATCCACATTCTCACTAGCAAGAGTATCCTTCCACCACTTGGTCAAATCCTTGAATGAATCCTTGAGGTCCTTGTCTTTGGATTCTTTCCCAATTTTCACTCCCTCCTTGGATACATTTTGGAATTTCTTGTCTTCATAATCCATGAGATATTGCATAAGGTACTCATCCACTGGATCGGTGAAGAAAATAACCTGACATTGAGAAACAACAGATATAAATCAGTTTTGGTTTCAACGAGCAAATACAGGTTTCCTCAGTTAAATTTTAGTACCTCATAATTTTTCTTAGTGAGCCTCTCGAGGAAAGGGGATTTCTCTAATTGTTCCTTGCTGGTTCCTGTAATGTAAAAGATGTCCTTCTGCCCTGGTTTCATTCTAGATATGTACTGATCCAATGAGGCAAGCTTACCATCTGACTTGGTGCTGTATTGAGATAAACAGGTATGATTAGAAAATGGGAAACGGATAAGCAGAAGATGTACACAAATGATTAAAATAAAAAAGAATAACCCCATTTTACCTCTCAAATCTAAGAAGTTTTGCCAAGCGATTTCTGTTAGATGCATCTTCAATGATTCCCAATTTGATAGATTTACCAAATTCGTTCCAGAATTTGGCATATTGACCCTTCTTCTCATCATTGTCACTGCTCTTCTCAACTTCTACATTTCCATGAACACAAAATTCAAATCAAAGAGAAAACACCATTATCAATACAAGGTGATAAAACAACATTAGCAAAATGTGCATCAGGTTTAAAGATCAAAGTCATGCTTCTTTCAATAACAGAGTATTCAAAGTAAGAGAAAAAAGTAATAAAGGCCAGCGATAGCAAATAAAACAATTCTTCAGATAAGCAAAACTGCACAATAGAATATGCTAATTTGACTCAACGATCAAGATCAGTTTACGCCTTTTTTTTTTTTTTTTTTTTGCAAAGCAGTTTCAGATCAGTTAAAATGAATGCTATTTACAGCATTGATTTGTTTGCAAGGGAAAGAACCAAGAACCAAAACGATTATTGAACAAAATTACCTGACTTGTCTTTGTCATTGGCCTCATCAGGGTCCTCATCAGCAATGCGCCGAATCATATCAAGGGCCTTGCGGATAAGCTTCTTCTTAATTGTCTTCAAACTGCTATGTTGCTGAAGCATTTCTCGAGATACATTGAGTGGTAAGGTGTCGGAATCAACTAGCCCCTGCGCAAAGCGAGTCAAAATGATTAGGACTTAATAGATATTTGCACATAATAGAGCTCCATAAAAAGTCTTTACAAGATAACATAAAAAAAAAAAAGACGAGAAAGTGTTGATCATTACCCTCAAAAAGTTCAGGTACTTGGGCAGGAGCTCGTCAAATTCATCTGAGATGAAGACTCGCCTGACATATAACTTCAAGTTGGATTTGTTAGCATTGTAGTAGCTCTCGTATAGATCATGAGGAGCCTTAGGAGGCACAAATAGAAGAGCCTTAAATTCTACATCACCCTCAGCAGTAAAATGACTCCAAGATAGGGGCTTTTCATCACCAAAATCCTGTCAAACACAAAGAATAGACATGTAATGAGAAAATCTCGTTTTACAGAGTTACAAACCGTAGTTTCCTTGTTGCCGTACACTTTAAGTAAACTAAAATGATACATTAAAACTAAAATGATACATTAACCAACTAACCTTGGCAAGAGAGTGGTAGAATTTTGTGTACTCTTCATCAGTCACCTCTTTTGGATTCCTTAACCAAACGGCCTTGACATCATTCAAAAGCTCCCAGTCATAAGTCTTTTCCTTTATTGTCTTGGTCTTTGGCTTTTTCTCAGAATCCTCTTCTTCTGATTCTTCCTCGGATGTGCTTTCACCTATTACAATAAAGTATTAGTAGAAAGCCAAAAGAACCAATAGAAGGTCAATAGAGCAAGAATTATAGTTTTATCAAGCACACACTTGTTTCCTCTTCACTGGAGTCATCTTCATCAGCAGGAACTTCTACATCAACCTCCTTGCTCGCCCACATGTGAATGGGGAAGTTGATAAATTCAGAGTACTTCTTCACCAGCTCCTGAATTGAAAAGTATACATTTGAAAATGGTTAGTTGGCATCAACAATCTAAAGAAAAGTTGACAAATATTGCACCACTTCATGTAATTTATCAAAATTAATGTGCTTTAAAGACAAATGATTAAAAGCAAAATATAAATAGATAACTTCTTAAAATCATAATGCATTCTCTAAGCAGTTGAGCAGTTTTTTTCCCAAAAAAGAAAAAAAAAAAAAAAAAGAAAATAAGAAACAATCTTAACTAGCGCAAAGAGGCTCAAATCCCGCTCTGTCAAAGCATATGAAATTCCTGGCCCTCTGTTTGTTTTGGGTACAAATTCCTGGCCTTCTATCATCATTATGTCTTAAACTTGCAATCCTGATTAAAAACCCCCAACCTTAAAGGGTAACCTCTACAAAATACAGCCTCGCCTACCAACTATGTATAACTTAACTAGCAATGTGCTTGTGACAAAAAGTAAAAAAAAAGTGAAAAAAGAACAATGCCCAACTATTCCCATTCGCAAAAAAGAGAAATTGAACAAGTGAAACAAAAAAATTTGGCAACACTGACCTGCTTGGTTCAATAATAAAGCTAAATTATTTATTCTAGAAAAAACAATTAAGCTATATTATCTTCATAGTGATTGGAGAGCAATTATAAGGATGTAACAAGGATTCCTTCATAAAAAGGTGCGATACTCATTCACAATTCAAATACATCAAATTACAGGTATTAAGATAGAGTACTAAAAATGACAGCAAATTATTCACATGTTAAACAATGGATAGCTCAAATGTTTCAACTCACTTTTAATTTGTCTTCTTCCAAATATTCTCCAGCTTCTTCTCTGAGATGCAACCTGATCTCGGTTCCACGTCCCATCGGTTCATTCCATGTATCCTCAGAAACAGCAAATGAACCATCTGCCTTTGACTCCCAAACATGCCTAAATGCAAAGAGATGAATTAAATTGTTGTCATGGTCAATTTTAGTGAATTGAAACATATTTCTTGGGAGCTTGTATTGTATGAGTCAGAAGACCTACTGTTTGTCATCATTATGTTTGCTGATGACTTCAACATAGTCTGCAACCAAGTATACAGAGTAAAACCCAACTCCAAACTGTCCAATGAGATTAAGGTCACCTCCTGTCTGCATTTTCTCAACAAAGGCTGGGTACAAGCAAAATAACACAAATTCAGCGAATGCTCACTTCATGAGAATAGATAAAAGCATTCATAAAATCAACAATTAAACAAACTACCAGAAGTTCCAGACTTTGCGATAGTTCCTAAGTTCTTGATCAGGTCTTCCTTTGTCATTCCAATACCTCTATCACGAATGGAAAGAATTTTCTTTTCTTTGTCCAATTTAATCTGCGCATTATTCCATAATGTAACTTAGTAGGTAAATAATCTTTTCCATGAATAAACCAGCTTTATTCATAAGATCAGAAGACTCTATTTTCACCAATCTTTACAGCATTACTAACCTGTATCTCAAGCTTTGTATTATCGCCCTCGCCCAAAACCTCCTTATCGGTGAGGGAGAGGAATCTGATCTTATCCAATGCCTGAACAAATGCATCGACAAACAGTAAAGTCAGTACTAACACTGTCAACTGTCAATGGAAATAAAGCAAGAAACGGTTGGAAGATCGCTTACATCCGAAGCATTTGAAATCAGCTCTCTCAAGAAGATATCTTTGTTGCTGTACAAGGAGTTAATGATAATGTCCATAAGACGAGAAACCTCTGCCTGGAACTCAAACTTCTCCGCATCAGAGCGAAGTGACCTCTTCGAGATCGATTCCGCTTCCCTGAACAAAAACATTTAGTCAAAATTCGCAAGCCAACAAACAAATATGGAAAACTTGAAATGAAAAAAAGGAGGGACCTTTTCGCAACATCAGAATCAGTGGACAATCCACTAGGCACGGCCCCAAGCTTCTCCTCAACCTTCGGCGGATCTACGACGGCGTCCGGATCACTCTCTTCCGCATTGGCATGTATTTTACGACCTGAACAACGCCAATAGTTCAAAAACCATTCATTCAACTGTCTAACAAACCAATCAATCACTTTCAGAGGACACTCGATCCGCAACGACAACCGAAACTAAATCACTCATTCACTCATCAACAATTGATCAGAACAGTAACTCATCAATCAAACATCAACACGGTTACACAGATCTCGATCAGCAAAACCACTACGTTTCAGATCGAACACAAAGCTAGGTCATCAATTGAGGTTTCAATTCAAACAATGTGCAGCACAGTACATACAAATCTAACAGAACAAAACCTAATTCGAAGAAAATAGAACACAGAAGTTTGAAACGAAACCCTAAATAACTGACCTTGGTCTGGGAGGAGAGAGAGAGGAGGAAGAGAAGGAGAGCGGAAGAGAACGCCCACTTTCGCATCGTTCGTCGGATCGGACTCCAAGAGTGAGTGTGTGTGCGCGCTTGGTTTAGTCTCTTGTGTGGGTGAGGGTGTTCGAGTTGATATATATTGGAGCTTCGTCGGGGGAGATCTGGGCAAAGTCGTCGAGGTTTAAGGACTTCGATCTACGCCGTTGGTGACTTGTTGAAGTGCCAGCTGGAGGATCGGACGGAAGAGTGTGTCATTTTGACACATGGCGAGGTTCTATTGGGGTTTGTTCACTCCGTGACGTGGGGAAGTGAAGTGTTCTGGACTGTTCGATTTCGATCCCATTTCATACGGCAGAAGTGGGACCCTTGGAAGAGAAAACCATCCTATCGGGTTAATTTTATTGATGGTTATCCAACATTAAACTTATAATACTTTAGTCACTGTACTTAAGCTTGTATCAAATAAATCACTTAACTTTATTAATTATTTCATTAAAGTCACTTTAGCCTACTTTAGTGATTAATTAAATTATTAAACAATTTTGCCCTTTCACTTGAAAAGAGAGGAGAGAGTATTGAGTTATGGGATGACAGAGTTACAAGAGGGGAGGGGGAGAAGTGGAAGTGAAGGCAGGGGAAGAACAGGACCGGAGGTGAAGGCTGATGAAGGCAACAGACCGCGACGTAATCTAGAATGGTCGATCAATGTTGTTGAAGATGAACATCTTGTTTCTAAACTTTAAAAGTGTGACAAGCTTCTTGAATGACAATCTGCTCCCATCTTCAAATACCTTAACAGCTCAACTGCCACTAACCACCACTATAATAAATAACACAAGTCGTGGCAACAAAAACAATCAAACGTTTTGTGCTCAAAATGTAAAATTGTCCATCTCTGTCATCACCACTGCCCTAGCTCAGTGCCTCTCCGTCCTTCCCCGCATCCTTTACCCCATCTCTACCACTGCACCGCGCTTCTCCCCTCTTTCAATTGTGTTGGCCAATTACTCCATTCTCTCTCCTCTCTTTTTGGAAGGTTAGAAGTGTCTAATAATTGAATTAATCACTAAAGTATGGCTAAAGTGACTTTAATGAAATAATTAATAAAGTTTTGTAATTTATTGGCAAAACTCATCTTTTGACCTTTGAACTTTTAGTCCTTTATGTTTTTAGTCCCTAAACTTTTATTTTTGCACATTTGGTCCTTGAACTTTTATAAGAGTTGGTCCCTTTGTCGTTAAGATCATTAGGTGCCACTGATGTGGCGGCCAACTCACTTGCCACATGGTCGGCTTTCTTATGTGAATGGATGGTTCAAAAGTGAACCAAACCGAACCCAAATTAATTAAACCCCAAATTGAAATCATGCCCTAGCAATTCGACCCAACCCATGGAAATACATCACTTTCCTTCTCTCAGGCAGGCACTCTCGTCTCTCATCTCTCTCTCTCTCTGCTGGTTTGGTCTTACTAGCGTTTCTCTCCCTTTCACTCTTGCGGACATCTCTCTCTCAAACACACTATCGTTTTTTTTATTATTTTTTTATTTTAATCCTTGCAAGTTCCACTATGAATTAATGAAAATTATAAGCTCATTATCATCACCACACAAGGACAAAATTAGCAGAGCTTCACAACTTTCCAGCTCTTTTGTTGTTCCTTAAATTGATGTTTTTAGATCTCGATTTTTCAATTTGATGTTTCTTAATCTGGGCAGTATCAATGATTCGGTGGGGGGAGAAAGAACTATTATAAATTAGCCCACTAATTAAGGTCATGAAAGAACGGGAATCTGCAGAAGCTCTTGAATCATTATTTAACTACGCTAACACCAAATTATTGAAGATTAGTAGAGATAGATAGAAGAACGTATAACCTTTTATTCCAACAGGTGGACCTTCAAACAATCAAAGAAAAACCTTTTATGAATCACACAAAGCATTAAGAAACATTCTCGTTAAAATGAAAGCATAAATTGGGAGGCATATTTTAAGCTTATTATTATCACATAACTCCATTAATGGGGTTGTTTGTGTTACAACAATCATTGATTCAGTAGTGAGAATGAACCAGAGTGTGAAAGAGGACAGTGACATAAATCGATTGGTTGTTAGGACATAATTTCAATTTGGGGTTTAATTAATTTGGGTTTGTCTTTCACTTTTGAACCCCTGGTTCACATAAAAAAATCGAACACATGGCAAGTGAGTGGCAATAAACAGTCTTAAGGACGGAGGGACCAAATGTGCACTCTTATAGAAGTTCAAGGACTAAATGCGCAAAAACAAAAGTTCTGCATAAAAGACTCAAAGTTCGGGACCAAAAGATGAGTTTTGTCTAATTTATTTGATACAAACTTAAGTATAGTGACCAAAGTATTACAAGTTGTAATGTTGGATGACCATCTATGAAATTAACCCCCATCCTATCCGTTGATCATACTCAAGCTGAAATGATAATAATTAATAATATAATAAAATTATAAATGTAAACCACATACAAAATCAAGAGAATGTCTCTGTTGCTTGAGAGACATTTTTGTCCTAATTATAAGTTTATTAACGATCATAGACAAATCTAATTAATGAATCAAAACAAATTCATAGGCCCTAAATTAGTCTCATAGGTTTGATGAGACCGCATAAATATCAAAATCCATAATGAATCTGAATTATTATATGAGGATCTCCATAAAATTAGCTTAAATATTAACTAAAAGTTTAACATTTACGACTTCAAAAAGAAAAAAGATTAGCATTTATTTTAAATTTTACGAGACTCACCTTGTTTGTCTTTTTTTTTTTATAAGAAAGATGTAGGTACATATATCAAAAGTCAAAAGAAACATGGAGAGGAACTTTGCTTCCATCCCATCAAAGCCTCTCTATTTCTTTTCTTAAGCTTCTCTTTTTCTTTTCTTTTTGCAGTCAAAACTTCACCGGTGAGATAGTAAAGACATCACTTGCCAAAAAAATAAAACTTCGAAAAGATGTGTTTCGATTCCAACTGAAGTCAAAAAAAAGAAAAAACTACTACTTCCATTCCCAGTACAAGAATGTATTTACATCAACATGACTCCCACCCTGCCCCCAAGACCAAAATAACGAAACCCACAACGAATACACCCATTTAGACCAGCAGTAATCGTCCGCCGAAATACCCATTGTCCTTGAACCTTGTTTGTCCTCGCAGATTTTCTTATTCATAAGCTTGAAATTGGTTCACATTATCAAGGAAGATTTAGTTAACATCTCCACAATCAGCAAGCACGTCCGGATCTTCTCCAATTGATCAAACGTGATAGACATGAGTTATCAATTGTAACACTTATTGTTTCCTACTTTGTAGCATGATACATATATCTTTTGTGTGTATATATAAAGCAATATAATACTGAAATAAACGAGCTTCTATTTCTCTCAATTCTAAACTCTTTACACATGAGATTGTAATTGAGGGTGGGGTTCTCTCATGAGTTTGTAGTAAAAAATAAAAAAATAAAAAATCGTGTAGGACTACCTAGCTTATATATTGCTTCTTGCAACTTTAGTTATTTGTGAAATTGAAGTAGGAATTCAAGACAAGTTGAACTTGAGACCTCCTCCAACCTTGCCTTTTAGCAAGTAACGCCTCATCCATCTCACTAGCAATGCTTTGGCTAGTGGGAATCAATTGGTTAGTTTGACACCCTAAACTAATTTGATTGAGCTAGAAAAAAAAAATTAGTGACAATTTAAACATATATTATATTTGGAAACATTGTAAAACTTGATAGTAACAAGTATATTTTGGTAATGTAATTAAGGAGAGCCAGCACAGGGGTACAGCTTTCCTTAAGATGTTCCATTAGACATTCAATAAATAGCCTACAAATTAATACTTAAATGTCTAGTCTCATCTCCCTTACAAAGAGAAAATGTAGCATTTGTTGATCTATCACTATATCTAACATTAACATTATACTCCCCCAAGAACCCAAAAAAACTATATGAACCATGTGGATCAGTTTCACCATTAACCTCACTAGTCTGCCATTCTCCCAGTAGCCTATCCACCACATCACCAGCAGGAAGGTTATTAAGATCATTGTCTGTCAAACACATCTGGTAGCAACCATAAGGATGAAGCGCGGTCCAAAGCATAATACCATTAACCGCAGAGTGCGAAAACCCTTCCCTCAACACTTGTTCCAAGTAGGCTGCCTGAAATGACAGCAAGTTATATAATAACTAAACATTAAACAGATCAACTTTCAGTTTTGGAATTATATATAATTCAAACTTCTGAGGTGGTTTTCAAGTTCACTCACTTGTGTTTGTTGGTCGATTTTCTTACTGATATCGATCTCGGTGAGCCAAATGGGAAGACCAAGTGTTGCAAGTTTGTCTAAATCTGCTCTAATGCGAGGGGGATTCGGCACAGTGAAATGCCCTTCAAGTCCAATTCCATCCATGGTAGCTCCACCTCTTTGAAGCTCTCTCAGCCTAGATATATAAGTATCCACAGTTGAATTAACATCTGCACAAGTTTCCACCACGTTGAAATCATTCATGAAAAGGGTGGCTAAAGGGTCTGATTTGTGTGCAGTCATGAAGAATTCTAAGGTCACATTCGGTCCAAGCCTTTGCTCGTAAAAATTGAAGTGTAACATCTCATTGCTTACATCCCAGTGAACAAACTCTCCACTGTACTTGTTCATGAGACTATTGATTCGCAAATTCACTGCAGATTTTAACTGCTCGCCGGTGAGGTTACGAACCCAGGGAGGAGTATAAACTGGGTCCTCCCAGAATATGTTGTGCCCTCTCGCCGTGATTTGATTAGCCCGAACGAATTCCAGCATTTGATCTGCTGTGGTGTAGTTCACTCTGCCTTGTTCTGGTTCTGTTGCATACCATTTCAGTTCATTTTCAAACACTGCAGCGTTGAATCGCTTCACAAACCAGGCCTGAAATAATTTTAACATTTTATCAAATGCCTTCCAATTAGTAAAAAATAAAAGTTCATCAATTGACTAATTCCATATTTTTACGGTCTAGATTTTACAGTGATCAATTACCTGGTAAGGTAAATTCCCTAATATGGTTTTAGCTATAGCAGAACCAAAAGGGTAGTCTTTAGAGACTTGTTGGACTGATATCTGAGCTCCTTGGATCCTATTTCCTTTTGTATCAGACACATGGATGGTCACGGCACGTTTTCTTTCCTATCAACATTAAAAAAGAAATGTTAATTAGTATCTTAATAACAATATAATTTTTGTTTGAACTAGATAATTAAATAGTATCGATCAAGTGACCTTGTTGATTATGTAAACTTGATTTGCTCTCCATTGTTCATCACTGAATGGCTGTAAAGAAGCACTTGCTAGTGATATATCCAACTCTCTGTCATCAGAATTCTGCAAGTGAAAGTAATGTGACAAGTCATCAATTTAATCAATGTAGTAATTAATTATGTGATGATTGTATTAATAAAGTAGTAACTAAGTCTTGCATATGCATGTGTACCTGGAAATATATGATGGACAACTTAGAAGGTGAATTGAGAACAAAGCCACCTTTGAGAAAAGACCAACATCCATTCTGGGCCAAAACACTTCCAACACATACAGACTGAGAATTCTCTGCGGACAAGCTTGCTCGTATCAAAGCAGATGTTGCACCATAGATCTTCACCCAAGCTGTGTAACAAACAAAAAAATTACCCTGATTAGTAACCGTACAAGGAAGAACCGGGTACGATTCGGATCACGGGTCGCCCATGACTTTGCTTCACCGACCACCCGTGATGGTCAGGAATTCCAAAAAGGACTTGAATTAAGTATGACTTTTTCTAATTCATTCATGCCCCTTTACAGACTAAGTTGGCTAGATAGGAGGCAATGAGACATGAGCACTGTGCTATGAAGTAACAATATTGTTGATCAGACTCTTCATCCCCCGTGAAGTTTGGCGTTTATTCTGCAGAGTTCATGTGTGTCCAAATCAAATTCAGAACCCAACACAGCTTTGCTTGATTTACACCTTTATTTTATTTTATTTTATTTTTTTCTAAGCTGGTACAAGTGCTATGGAATGTAGCTAGCAAGTTGGATCATGAGCAGAGTAATTACAAACAAGATCAAACCAAATAAAAGATGGGTAGAGCTAGACTTAACTGGAAAAACAATATTTGTAGCCATTAGTGAGGTTGTGCAACACGAAGGCGGGGGTATAATCTCCGGCGGCATTTCTAGCATTGCCAATGCTTAGTTTGGTCAGTTTGGGAAAGCCATTCAGGACTCCACCCTTGTAAAGCGGAGTTTCAGGGTGTGCTTTGCACTAAAACACGCAATAAAACCAACTCATCATCATCCATGATCACTGATCAGTAATGTAACTATGTAAAATGTGAATGCCAGTCACTACAAATGAATGTGTTACCTGTGTATAGGCCGAAGAGTCATACAACGGCCCATCTGCACAAAAATGAAAACAAGCAGAACAAATCAATCAGTTTATTAATTAATTTGGTTGATCATACCAGAGAGATGAAACGGAGATGATGAGAAACAGAAGGCGTGAAAGTAACGTACCATAAGGGGCACTGAAGGGGAGTTGAGTTAGCAGGCTAATTAGTATGAACAGCTTCATGGGGAATACTACTACTACTAATGATTGATTAATCATGTTGTAGAAGAGAAGAAATAACTTATAGTGAAATGGGCAGTTTATATAGGGAGTGAGAGTTGGGCCACATGAGATTAGCCCCTCTTTTGGTTTCAAACTTATCTATTGAAGTGTACTTTAGATTGGGAGTAGGGGAAGAAATTAATCTCAACTCGCAAGGGGACATGGAAACTTTTTTTCTCGTGCGATTTCTACATTAGGGAAAAACTCCAGCGTTTAGCCTTCCGCGCGCTGCCATCCGTCCCTTTATCGCTCCATCTATGATTCTATGTTACCGTTAACATCAAACACACGTGACACATCCAACATGTAGCTTGTTGTGGTATACGCCTCGAATCATGCTTTTTAAGCCAGTTGAGGCACATCTAACAGAGCTAAATGGGGAATGGGATTTATTTATTTTTTTGACTTCAAAAATAAGGACGGCAAAGTATGTATGTAAAATACAGGGAATATTAATTCATTTAAAAATAAGGACGGCAAAGTAACACCACTGCAGTATCACATTTATTTTAGTTCTAAAGGAAAATACCATTTGGGCCTTGTTTCCACAAAAAAAAAAAAAAAAACGGAGAACACCAAGATTCGTGGTATGGACTTTTGCTAATAGTGTAGCTAGTGTCCCATAAATAGGAGTAAATAGCTAATGCAAAGTAGTAAATGTTGTAACTATTCATAGGTTCCCGTGGGGCCTCACCTTGATGGGGTAAGGATTCCTCGCATTTAGCTCTCTGTGGGGCAAGGCGAGGGACGTGAATTGTTCTCGTCCCCGCATCTCTTGTATAAAATTTTCCATTTTGCATGTTCTTACTAAAAATTGTATAATTTTTTTTACTGAAAACATATGAAATGTATGGAATGAAACTCAAGATCTCCAACAATAAAATCTATTTTTACCATTAAATCAATATATATATATATATATATTGTAAGCTCTTATGTATATGAGTATGTTGTATCGTAAGGATATATAACATTATATTCAGAACATTATTGAAATATATTTACCACACTAATTTTAAAATTTTTATATATTTAATTAAGTATGATAACTTGTAACTCAATCAACATAATCATATCAAAAATAAAATAAATCACATTAATATTTCAATTTGAGAAAAATAGTTTTTCAAAAAACTTGAGAAATTAAGTAGTTACGTGCCAAAACGACCAAAGAGTGAAGATCAAAATAATTTCTTATAAAATTGATGGGGGCGCGGAGATTCTCTATCCCATAAAGATTTCCGCAGGACGGGGAGTGGGTCGGCAAAGTTTGTCCAGCTGAGAATTTTAAAAAATAAATCCTCGCCCTGCGCTCGGTGAGGATGAGAACATTAATTTTGATCCCCGCCCCACCTTGGCCTACTTGCAACCCTTACTTGTTAGTGACTAAATACTGGTGACCACACCTCACAATTGAATTAAAGTTATAGTAGAGTACATGATGGTGTGTGTGCACGCATAGCACGGGTGCGCGTGGGGTCATGAATTGGGATGGTTTGATGTTTGATAAAGAGCTTCAAAGTGATGATCAACTGAAATTTGCACGCGATGGGGCGGTGCCGAGTGCGAGGGATAGAATTGTGCTTCCTTGGGAAAGCGTTGTGTGGGACTGAGCGTAGGCGTGTTCTCAAGGGAGAAATAAACTTAACCGTGCTCACAAGTCACGACTGATTAAAGCTGAGGAGAATAATTGTGTTACAGAAGCCATTTGACACAGAGATACTATTGTCTCTTAATTGTGCATCGAGATTTGTAGGTTCACATCTCAATGTGCACGAAGGACAACGTGTTCAATCCAGAGGCTGTCAACGGTAGGGGTGGCGAAAATTGAGGAACAAGGTGTGGACGACACCAGTTAGATGAGTTAAACGGGTGAGCCTGGGCCGGATTCAAGTAGGCTTTTTTTTAAGTTTCTGTCCAAGCCTGACTTTGAATGTGACGCGCCCTAACACGGCCTATATCGAGCCTAAATGTGTTCCGATCATTTTTTATCACTGTTTAATTTTTTGGAACCTTATGGCTTTGGCTTTTGTGGTTGGTGTAAAGGTAATGTGTGTAGATTAAAAATCTTGCCATCTTGGTACAATCAATGTTTTTGCACGTCAATTTGTTTTGAAACACTTACATAATATAACTTTTATTTATGAAATAAATTAATATGGAGAATGATACACAAAGGTAGTGTAGTCGTTACAACCTTCATTAAATAGTAAAAGGTCTTTAGTTCAAACCTCACGACTAACTTTAATTTTTATAATAATAAATATAAAATATAATAAATCTTAAAAGTCAGAGCAAAAAGCACAAATTCAAGCCCGCTCATTGATTGGTCAGGCTTTTGCGAGCTTGGATCGAGCCGAGCTTTTATTAGATTTTTAAGATCCAAACTCGACTCATGTTGGAGGTGCTAAGCGAGTACCTAACCTGATGAATTGGTCTAACACTGATTATAAAGAAGTATATGTATTATCCAAACCTAGTTAGATGTTAAATTTAGACAAGAATAATTTGTTCATACCGTTTTACTTAAAAATTGACTTATCTAATTATATGAATTTAAAAGTGGCCGAGCTTCTGGCTATACGAGAAGGTTTGATGATAGCGAAGAGAGCTGGACTAATGGTGGCGAAGGTGGAAACTGATGCGAGTGTGATGGTTGATCATCTCCGAAAGTCCACGAAAGATAACTACACTGGGCTCATTTTATCGAAGAAGTGCGAAATCTCCTTTGCAATGATGCTTTTTTTTTTTTTGCAATATCTCATATACCTAGAGAAGGAAATGAGACGGTACATACCCTAACTCGTTGAGCGGTTATGCATAGGAGCTCAGATGTGTGGTTTGAATGTATGCCACATTTTATTTGTGGCGGTCCCAAATCTCGAGGCCCACTACACACCACATAGTGGGCCCCGCAGCTTGGCCACGTCACTGACCCGTTGAGTCCCATGCGCATCTGACGTCTATTACCACATCCGTTTCCTTGAAGCGTGTGCTAACTTTTTGTATTTCGTATAAATTTGTTTAGATTATTCAATTATTCATATAGGTAGTAGTTTTATTCACTTGGATTCGTCAATTATTCGATTGAGTTATTCAAATGATATTTGGTTGTATTTTACAGAGTCGAAAGTAGATAATAAGTATTTTAAGAACGAAAGTTTTCATCGACATGAATAACATGAAGTAAATATAAATCCATGTCATATAAAAGCATTGTTCTAGTGTGGAAAACCCAACATAATGTACATTGTACACATGGCAACGAAATAACTCAAAAGTGAAGTATATACATGTACAAGTCTCTCAAGTCCTCTAATACCCAAAACAAATCAAAATGTCAAAATTTGTTCAAACCCTTTTAAATACTTACAAAAGCAGTGCAGCTTAAACATTTTCCAGCAACAACAATGGCGAAATCGACTCTTACAATGGCAGAGGCCTCTGAAATCGCGTGTTCGTGTTGCCCATGGTCAGAGGGGATCGTCGGAGTTGAAGCTTGAACTTCAAGCTTTGTAGGGTGCGCACATCTCGAGCGGAAAAATGACATGTGAGAAATTGTGGGATTGGTAAGAGGTAAAAAAGGTCATTTCATATAGAGTTATATGTGGAAATTGAGTTACTAGTTTGCCCATAGTATAAAGTGGTTTACACATATGTCGAAAATGTAGTTTTGTTTTTACTATTGTTAAATAGAAAAATGATAATTTAATATTCTATGAGATATACATTTGCTACACAAGATTTAATTGAGATTTGTGAGGTCCACACATCCCAATCAAATCTACAATACTGTGTATCAAATGTATGTCTCCTACAATGTTAGATTATCATTTTCCAAATAATTATTGATTCAACTCTTTTTTATTTTCAACTGGGACGCCACTTTTTTAATCAGACTCGCAGTATTTGATATCTACGAGGCCAAAAGCTAACATTATTTATTTATGGCCTAATGATCAAAAATATCTTAAACTTTACAAGTTGTATCAATTCTATCATAACCTTTGAAAATTATCAATTATATCCTAAACTTTTCATTTTAGTATCAATTATATCCTTAAACTAATTTTGGGCACTTTTTCTTTGAAATCAACATAATCTTCTAACTTTTCTTTTCATGATCATCCATATTGATCAATTTACACATTGAAATTTTGTAAACCTCGTGTTTGAATTAATGTACGAGAATTCACAAAAAAATAATTTATAAATCAATGATACGTTAATACCTTAAATAATTTTTTTAGTTATTCATAAATCACAAATAGTAAGTTAAAAATCATGTGTATACACATGAAAATAACATATAAAACTTATTAGAAGGTATCTATAGTTGTTTAATTTAACAAAAGAATTATGTACTTAAATAGAATTATGCACTTAAGTTATATGTATATGATTGAGTAGCATATATACATACACTACTATATGTGTATGATATACATGAATACATAAAAAAAAATATTAAGCTTTAATGCATATGTATAAATAAATCTTTAAATGGTATAATAAGAAAATTAAAAAAAGATGTGTGGGCAAAAAAATGGTCTAAATTAGTTGAGGGTAGACTTGATACTAAATTTCAAACTTTGGAATATAATTGATAAATTCTAAAGGTTAGGATATAATTGATATAACTTGTAAATGTTAGGATATTTTTTTATCATTAGGCCTTTATTTACTAGTAGAAACCTGAACATTTATTTTAGTGACATTTGGTTAATAGTGTATAAGTGAATCTGATATGGTTGTAGCTGAGGCTATTGGAGTTAGAGAGACACTAATTTGACTGAAGGATAGAGGCGAGATAAAAGTAAAGTTGGAGTCTGATGCACTTGGGGTGGTTCAAACAATCTAAAATAGGCATATAAAGATAAATCCTATTTTGGAGCTATTAATTGATGATTGTGTGAAGTTGGCAACGGACTTGAAATCCTATAGTGTTTCTTTTGTTCGTTGATCAGTGAATGTAATGGCCTATACATTAGTAAGGGAAGCTAGTTCTATGTCTGGTCGAAACGAGTGAGATGTTGTACCCTCGTTTCTTTTTAATGTACTTGCGAGAGATTTGCAATGAATAAAAGTTGGTTGTAGTTAAAAAAAAAAAAAGAAAGTGAATCTGATGCGGCTAGTCATCAGTAACTGATTCATCTACCTTAATTTTAAGCAGTACATATTTTGCCCGGCCATCCAAAGTTTAGAGGCTAAAATCCCCCTTTAGTCGCTTTGACAAACTGATCACTAATTTATCCTTTCATTTACCTTTCAATCAACAAATCTCAACCGAGTAAACAATACATGAATCGGTTCCCCTACTCTACAGCAACTGAGAATGATTGTTGACAAAAAAATGCATAACACGCACAATATATACAATGGAACTTAGCCATCAAAAGCAGGCCTTACCCATGGGCGGTCACGGCTGCGCCTATTCCGGCCTGGGCTTTGACGCCCTTACCCAGGCCCACCAAAACCTCCCCATGTTAAAAATTTTAGACTGATTTTTTATATTTCTAATAAAGAAAATCTTATATATAGAATGAAAATCCTCCAAGATAGTTAAGGTGAGGCTCCTTTGTCAAGTATAAATTTTTTTTTTTCAATTCATGTCCTAACAACGAAAAGGAGTACTTTAGTTTGTATATTTTTCATTATTTAAAATGAACTAAATTTTTTTATTTGATTGTGCCACGTGGTGATTGATGAGTATGGATATAGAGATAATTAAGGGTGATTTCAATAGGTAGTTTAACTTCAAAGAAAAAATGTCATTTGACCAAAAAATAAATGTTAATAAAATCTCAATAGTCATCAAAAAGATAAAATTTTCTAATCTGAAAAGGTTTCTATAATTTTATATATAATGGCAATCCTTTGAAACGATTGTGTTGAGGCCAAAAATAGCCTTATTCCTCAAAAAAACCCTTATTTAACTCGTTTAAACTCTTTGTTTTCATCGAGTGTTCTTACAAACTTAAAAGGGCTAAAACATCTTTTAATTCGAAAAACAATAATTAAAACCATGCAAGAAAAGTAATAAACGGTTTCAAAAACTAAAATATCTCCTTTGTTAATTATTGTTAGTTACTAAAATTAAAATCCCTCCCAAGAAAATCGCCTCACTATCTCTTGAAAGAAAGACACGCACATTTATACCTACCCCAAAAAAACACGTCTTCCTCTTTCAAAAAAAAAAAAAACCACGTCTTGCACATCTCTCTCTGCAAATTTTCTCTCTTAAATAACAACGTCATCTCACACTATTCATGCTCGGTCTCTTTTATACTCGTGCTTTTCTCTTCTCGATGTGTCAAGCACACACAAGGAATGTGCGTTATCATGAATATGCTTTGATTATCCCGTTTAATTTTATTTATGAGCATTGTTCTTTTCACTATGGAGTACAATTGCATGTAAGGACTCTCCGTGCAAGTACTTTGTTATACTCATCATTGTATTTGTTTTGTTTTAGATTTGTAATTGTTCGATTTTGATTTTTTTTAAATGATATATAATTTTTTTTTTGATATTATATATTTCACGTTGATTTTTTTCCTATAAAACAATTATATATTTAACGTATAATTAGAAACACAGTTCATCGATTTAAATTACGATCAATGTCCACCAATAATGGTAAATATCAACATCAATTACGAGAGGGTTGGTGGATCAACGACTGTGAAGGCTAGGTTTCATACATGACGGTTGGAGAATAGTACTCTAAGGCACAACACACAGCCACCAGTAAAGAATTTTTTTTTTCATTATTGTTTTAGGATCTTTCCCTTATATATTAGATTTGCAAAACTAAATAATTATGTGAACATGTCTGCATGACTTCTTATAATTAGTTTTGTTTTTTGACTGACAATATATATGTTTGTGAAGTTTTAATTCATTTTTAATCACTGTTGGCTTTTAATTTGTTGCTTCATTGAAATTTGAGTTTGGGTTTCATTCCTTGTCATTCTATAGTTCATTAATTAATTCCCAGCAAATGTATCCAAATGATAGACTACAAGTAGTTCAGGGGCAAAGACGTTGAAACAATTGAGAGATTTTGCAACTAGGTCAACCAACCTTTTTCGATTCCTTTTTTTTTTTTGACTTTTAAAACATGGGTGTTGGGGTGAATTTCTTTTAACGGTGAGTGATATTATTCTAGTGATTTCAAAGAAAGAACTTAATTAGTGCTTGATGCTTATATTAATTCATTTTTTATGATTATGAATGTAGATGGAAGAGGAATTACCACAGTTGAAATGCTTGAGAAGTCAAAATAATTAATCAAGCAAAAGTGCAGGCAAATCTTGAGAAGTCAATGGAAAATAGCCCATGTGTATATATTTTTTGATCAAATAGATCGATCACTTATCTTTTTTGATTTTATAAAATACAATGATCATTCAATTTTGGTAGAAACATCATACTATAATTTTTTCTTTTTAAAGTAATTGTAATCTTTATTTTTCATCGAATGTATTTATTAATTCTTTTAAAGTTCAATTATAATTATTGATTATGCTTCACACGCAGTGCGCGTGTCGATCGACTAGTATATTGACTATAAAGTAGTAGTTGACTTAGTGATATAAGTTGTACCATGTTAAAAAAAACATTTTTAAATACTTGATGGGCAGACCAGACGAACTTGGGCTTGTACATATATAGCCAAGCCCCAAGCCCATTCCAAACAAAGAGAGTTGGGCAAGCTGGGTGGATACCCGAGCCCGTGAATAACGGCCAAGCCACACATATTTTGCTATCTGAAAAGATGTTGCCAATGGCAAGTAACCTTTGTTTTGCTGATCGATGCCGATATTGGCGAGTAACCTTGATTAAAGCCAGTTAAATCTTACAAGCTATTCCGCCATTATCAAGTCTAACTGGAGGGTTGCGTTAGTACAGTGGCCGAAGAACAGATACAATGTGATCAGTTGGAAGAGCCTTTTTAATTTTTAAAATTAATCGGCTTTTGTTCCACTGTCGACGATGATCGCTTCGATTTCTTGCTTGCACGAATCTTGGAATACAGGCTCTTGGTTCTATAAGCAAGTACCAAATCCAAAACAAAACCAAGCAAGCAAACAAAGGCCATAACAATGAACACATTTCTGTAACAATGAGCCCCAATGCAAGTATTCCCACCTCCGGGAAGTTTAGTGGCCTCGGCGTCGTATAAGAAACCTGCAAGAAGGCCGGAGAAAAGGAACGAACCGAGGGGGAGATTTAAGATGAGGACATTGTAGAGCAGACCGTAGTTTTTGAGGCCAAAAAGTTCAGAGGCTGTAGGGACAGATATAGCAAGTCGGACGCCATAACAAAACCCAATCACAATTGAACCAATGTACAGAGATCCGGGGAGCGCCATGGCTAAGACCACGTAACCAACAGTCATTAGAATCTGCGAAGCAGCATTCCACAGAGGCCGCGGAGTAGCAGCTTTCCTGCAATGTTGGACAAGTAGAATTTGTAACTTTGCAATGCCACGTGGAAAAAAAAACAGCACACAAATGGTTTACACACACCCACCCACACACACACACAAAAAAAAAAAAAAAAAAAAGGTACACAAAAATTAATGAGAAGCTTTGCAAAAGATATTATACCTAAAACAGTTCCTATCATTGAAAATATAATTTCCAATTGTACGCCATTTCAAGAGAACTGTGAGAGATGGGCAACCCAACCACATTAATTGAGGACATATGATAGGACAATGAAGTTATTCCCCACATCTTTGACTTGTTTTACCAAACATGCAGTGATGCAGAATACAAACTACAGAGTCTATGAATCTAACCTAACTTTTTTTTTTGGTTCCCGGTGTGGTATATCCAAGTATCCAATGCCAACAAAATAACTAATCTACATTCAGTACTGTCAATTAACTCAAAAAAAAAGACCGCACTTAATATAAACTAAAATACCTTACCACTAGAACCAACAACCCGTACGTAACATAACTTGGTTTTTGCTTGAAAGATCCACTAGAATCAACACCCTTTCATAACCTAACTTGGTCTTTACTTGAAAGATATCTCCACACAAGGAGGCATTTTAAAAACAGAATCATAAATCTTTAGTAAAAGTTTCCTAGAACGAAAAACATTTAGGCAAGGCGTAAAGGAACTGCATCAGTTACCTAGAAGAAATCAAGTTCACCAACCAAAGTAATAAGAAAAAATGATGCAAAGACATACTTAAGCAATCTATGTTTCGGAATCACAACATAACTGTACATAAAAAAAAAAAGAGTCGCGCTAAGGGCACCCCGCTAATTAGGGCACCCCAACAATTTATTAGGGCACCCCAATACTTTTATCAAAATGCCCTTTCGTTTGATGTGCGAGTACTCAACCACCAAATCGAATGAAACCCTTATTTTCTCCCTTCTATCACCACATTAAGGCCTCAATATATGGTCGGATGATGTGTTTAACTTCAATCTCCTAGTGTTCAGTCACACAGGGTCGTGATCTGTCTTTTGGTCTCAGACGTCCATTGTCAAAACCATTGTGTAAGTGTCGGTTAATATCAACTGACACCTAAATAATAAAGACCCTTAGACCACGTGGTTGTGTATCACCAAGACTACTGGTTTTAGTACCGAAGTGTAATAAAAAGCTACGTTTGATATTAAACTCGGTTGGTAATAACCGACACCTTTTGCTAGTTATCGTTTATAGGGTACCGAGACACTACAAATCTCGATCCTGTGTGACCGATAAATTCGTGTCTGTGGTTCACTTTCAAAAAAAATAATAATAATAATAATAATAATAATAATAATAATAATAATAATAATAATAATAATAAATAAATAAATAAATAAATCTCACAAAAACCATAAAAACTAACTTGTGTGCGACATCCGCCTCGCACTTATTTTCTTCAACCATTAAACTCTAAAAACACTTAAAACTCGTCGAATCTCTGGACGACGACAGATCATCAAACGCAATTAACAAGGGTTAGTGCGTACTCTTTGATCGACAAATGCGATGTCCGGCCCGTGACGGATCGACTTAACTTCGTAAAAAAATTGAGTTTTCAAAAGTGAGGTGCTCAGATAGGGCATTTGAATGGGTATGAAAATTATTGGGTTGGATAGAACATTTTTGTCAATTAGTCATAAAATCAGTTTTAATTAAAAATGACTGGGTGCCCTGAGAGAATTGCGGGGTGCCCTTAGCGGGACTCATTAAACGAATGAAACAGTTGGTTCAAGAAGTGAGTCTAGGGACGTACCCGAGGAAGTACTCCGAAACAGATCCCGATGCGATACGCCCGAAGAACCCAGATATGCTAATAAGCGAAACGAACAAAGACACGTCCGAGTGGCCGAGCGCGAGCCCCATCTGACCCATATTATTCATCACTGCCATTCCAGTCCCCACACCACAAAGAAACGAAACGAACAGAACCCAGAAATCCAAAGTCCTAGTAGCCTCAACAATCGAGTGATCTTCACCAATCAATGGCCTCCTCCTCTTGTTAGGCTCAACAACAGCTCCCCCACCATTACTGGTGATCTGTGCAGCTGTTGTTTCAGTTCCATTTGAACCAGTCCCATCAATTGGACCCTCTTGAGCCAACAAGGGATCTTGAATTTGATGTTCTATGTCCGCAGCGGCGTGGGATCTAGTATAGTAGTAATTTTGCATAGCAGAGTACAAAGGGATGACTAGTGGAGTACTCAACAAGATTAGAAGACCAATTGAGAACGCGATCGAGAGGGTGCGGCCGTGATTGCCAGTCACGTCGAATGCAAGTAGGTAGAGGGCTATTACAATAGCCAATGTGTTGAAGATGTTGAAGTAGTGGCTCTCGGTTACGTCATGGGCAGAGGTGGCGGTTTCCGGGACTTCGCGGAGGAACACGACCGCGGCGAGGCACACCACGGCGGGGACGATGGCGAGCATGAGGAGGAAGCTTGACGGGCTGTCGGAGAAGAGGGCTGAGCAGAGGTCTGTGAAGATGGCTGTGCTGAGACCTACATAGCCTTTGAGGATCCCTGAAACGGGTCCCCTGTTTTTTCTGAAGTTTCTCATACATGTCACCAGCACTGCTGTGTTCATCCATGTAGTGCTGTTGCCTCCCATACATAGAAATATGCACATCTGAATCACAAACAAACATTGCACAAAACTGTTTGATGAAATGCCTCAGTGAGTCTAGAATTAGTTAATTCAAGCTACTTTTCCTGTTAAAAGTTTTGGTCTCTTTTTAGATCAAAAAGGGTACTCAGATTCACATAATTATATGCACTAACATCTGAATCAGAAACAAAAATTAAGTAGCGTTCATCATCAAGTGTTTGATGAAATGCCTCAATGAGTCTCTAATCGACTCTTTTGAGCTGCTTTTTTCTAAAAAGCTTGGGTTCACAGAACCCCACCTGAATAAACAAACCACAAATCTGACCCACAACAAATCAAGTCCACAATCCATTGAATTCAAGTTCAAAAAAGAACCACATGAACAGTACTGTAGTGCAACAAACACAGACATATATACCTGCCAATAGGGGAGGGGACGGACTTTCTGGCTCACAACAAGCCACTGAACACCATAACCAATGAACCCTTCAAGAGACCCGATAAGCAGAATCAGGGGCGTCGGTAGCTTGTCGGAAGCCAACCCAGCAAGGATTCCAAAGGCCTTGCCCACATCTTTAGCGACGGAGAGCTGGTTGAGCTGCAACTGAGTCAATGCCATGAGAGACTTCAAAGCGTCCGAGTAGTTCGAAAACGTGTAGTTGTTTCCCGAGATTGCCTGGACCCATATTGCCGTCACAAATCCCAGCCATTTCCCGGCCTGGGAGGTCTGAGAGAAAAACAGAGCACCCATTTTTCTTTGTTTGTTCAAAACAAAGCAAAAGAATTGAAATTTCAAACACAAAACTTTAAGCTTGAAAGAGTTGAGAAGAATAAATGCAGAGAATATGTAATGGTGTGGCGTTATTTATAATACAGAGTCTCTTGTTACCTTTCGCACACTTTTTTAGAATTTTTTTTTTACTCTGGAAACAAAAACTATTGTAAAAGACAGGACGGTGACACCAACCTTCAAGTCCGTGGAAAGCGACACGTACGGCGTGTATTTTCATTCTATGGGATGCAAGTTGGATGATGGTTTGTGAAGACAACGAATTTTAATTAGGAATATACCGAGCGGAAAGTTTTAGTTTTTGATTTTTAGTATTGCTATTTGGACTCTTTGAGTGTAGATTTTGGAGAGATTTTTAAAATTTATTTATTTTAAAATCACCTTTAAGCAATAAATGACATAGAAATAATAATTTGTAAAAGTCTTTTGATATTTTTAAGAATTTTAAAAATCTCTCTAAGAGGTGTTTTTAAGAAAAAAAGAAGGATCACGAGCGCATTGTTAGTGTTCATTGATTATTGCATTAAGAGGTGTTTCACTTGAACATTGACAAGTGTGTTTTGACTCTGTGTGTTTTGAGGTACAATAGCGAGTTTTTTTTTTCTTAATTAAGATATATGTTTCTCACTAATTAGTGGATGGTTTACTAATTTGATACGAGGTTATTTAAGTAAAAGTTGGAGAGTTCGAGCTTCACTGTGGAGTTGTGGTTTCTTTATATCAAAAAAAATAAAAATATGTTTTAATATTGGAATAACGTTTATAAATTTAAATTTATAAATATACAACCCAATAGGCAATTTTTTACTCGAAAAAAAAAAAAGTTTTTATGGTCACACCTCGTGCAATATTTGGTAGATGCTTCATGCTTCATGCTTCACGCTTTATATTTTTTCCCTAATTAAGAAACATATAATCTGCGTATCTATCATAGAATATACCAACATATCAATCTCCGTCTTCTAATTTAGTTTTTGTTTATTGAACTAGAAGTACTTTTTTTTGCCATGAATGCCATCCACTTGCGCACTTGGTACTTGAAACAAGTTGAACCTTGGAGGCGTGCTATTACCAAATTTGTTTTTCATACATGAACTGATTATTGCTTCCCGTACTAAAACATCTAAAGTTTTTGAAATTTAACACTTGCAAATTGCAAGGAATGAGTTGTGCTTAACGTGATCACCAAAGGTTTTGAAGAAAAAAGTAATCAAAAACGATGATCATCAAATTAGGGTGGCCTGGGTTTGCAATCATGACCAATTTCGTTTACTTTGATACTATTTGAGTCTAACACATAATATTGAAGTTGAACAAGACTGAATTTTAAGAGCGTTGTGAAATTAATAACAGTATTTTTTTTATAAGAAATGAATAATTGCCCCAACGTGATTTTAACTCATGACCTCTTAATTTCAAATACTATACCAAACTATTGAGCAACCAAATTGATTGGTAGAAAACTCTAATTGCTTAGCCTAACTTATGATCAGCTTCAGTTGTTTTCCACTCAAGTAGTTGATGTGGTTCATCCAAGTTTCGCATGATCTCCATAAAAACAGAAAAATCATGCAAATATGTTATTAAGCATTTAATACTATTTAGTAAGACCTATATATAGTTTTTACACCGGCTGATAGGTTGATATTAGAATTTGTAAGATGAAATATAGGAGGGCAAGTGTCATGAGTGAATTAGGGTTTAAAGTTTGAATTGGAGGCTTCACACCCATGTGCCAAGGCATGGTATCTCCTATCCAAACTTATAATTTATTTATTTTGTATTTATATATCCGATGTGGCCCATGTGGAATTAATCTTAACACTCCTCCTCAAGTCTCAACGAGCAATAGCCAAGTTGAGACTGGAATTAATTATGACAACTGACCAACTGAAGCAACTCAAATCCAACAGGACACATTGACCAACTACAGACAACTAGTCAACTCGAACGGTCCAATTGATAGATGACTTCGACTGAAACATTGAACACTTGCATTTTAATGCTCTGATAACATATTTCTATAAGAAAAAGATATTCTAATAGATTTTGTAAATTTGTGTAGGAGGGACGTGTGAATGAATGAGGGTTCAAGCTAGGCCCCAACGGTTTGCTATTGAACTTTTTTTTTTTTTTTAATTTATATCCAAGGGCTTAAAGTTAATTTAGAGTGAAAACATCACCAAATGTCAAGGCAAGATGATGTCACCAATCTAAACTTATAACTTATTTATTTTGTATTTTTATATATCGACTAATCTTAACAGTTCATCCCAAGTCCCAACAACCTCATTCCTTTTCACCTTCGTTTTCTCAATACATTGACCAACTACAGACAACTAGTCAACTCGAACGGTCCAATTGATAGATGACTTCGACTGAAACATTGAACACTTGCATTTTAATGCTCTGATATCATATTTCTATAAGAAAAAGATATTCTAATAGATTTTGTAAATTTGTGTAGGAGGGACGTGTGAATGAATGAGGGTTCAATTTTTTTTTTTTTTAATTTATATCCAAGGGCTTAAAGTTAATTTAGAGTGAAAACATCACCGAAATGTCAAGGCAAGATGATGTCACCAATCTAAACTTATAACTTATTTATTTTGTATTTTTATATATCGACTAATCTTAACAGTTCATCCCAAGTCCCAACAACCTCATTCCTTTTCACCTTCGTTTTCTCAATTTGCAGTAAAACATTTGGTAATAGAGCAGCAACTTGAGGCAATAAAGTATGAAACAGGCTTTAACTGTTTCAGATAATTTGGATTAGAAATTGAAATTGATATGAGATGCGAAAGCTACCAATTAAAAAAGAACATTTGCAGCAAAAAGTAACTGTGCGGCCCATTTGTTATTTGTCGTGGAGTTAATCTTCCATTAACGCAAGTTGCAACAAAAATTAAAAGCGAAAGCGAGATATATATATTTTTTTATAAGATTTTCATAAACCGAAAAAAAAATTCCTTCGTTCAATTGATTGATCAGATGATAAGGAAATTGGTTTCTCTAGAAGTAGATATCGAGTTTAAATATAAATGGAAGAAAAAAAAAAACTATGAGAGCCACCATTGATATAGGGCTCGATAGTGTTGGTGTGAGGACAGCGAAGGTTAACCAATGTCGTTTATCTCCAATGTGCATGAGAGAGAGGGAGTTTCTAACGCAGCTGATGCACAGAAAGTTCAACCGTTACGTCGTTATGTTCTGGGACATTTCCTAACTTCTTTTTCTTGAGAGGACATTTTCCTAACTTTAATTTATTGTTGTTTTTATAAGATATGTACCACCATTTCCCTTTCCATATCAATTGTTTTCATACCACTTGTAGTAAAAAAAAAAGTTCCCGAGGTATAAATATTAAATAAAAATCCATAAGTTTTGACTTGATTTGGTTTATGATTTTTTTTTAAGTACAGTGCAAAATAGGACCACAACCGCTAATTAAGCCGAATACACTTACTACTGCGTATAAGATAAGTTCAGGTTCTTATATTTGTGGCGCTGTGGAACTGTTTTATATATTTCAATTAAAAAAGTTAAGTGGGACTTTAAATGGTAGGGGACAGCGGAGGGTCAGCTAAAGTACAATCAACTGTCACATTGCTTAGCGTTCAAACCAAAGATGAAAACGATATGGAGACACAAATTAGACACAATCAACTTGCTTTAAAAGATTTTTCTTTCTTTTCTTTTTTTTTTCAGAAAAAGATATTTCTTTCTTGTTAGTAGGCAGCTACTTCAATTAATTCGAGATCTAAATTTTTATTGTACTTGTATTATTTTAATAGAAAACTGACTAATATTACTCTAAAACTATAATAACAAGTTAAATATAGTAAATAGATCACGTAAAAGTAAAAAAAATGTGAAAGACCAAAAGTATATGTTAACAAGTTAAATATAGTAAATGGATCATATAGAAGTAAGAAAAATGTGTTTATTATGTAAAATGGGTTTAATGGGTCGTGCTAAATTTTAAAGTTAGCACGACCCATTTAACCTAACGTGTTACACGTGTCGTGTCGTATTAACTTATTTAAATTTTGTGTCGTGTCGTGTCAATCCATTTAATAAATGGGTCGTGTTCGTGTTAATCATAATTGTTTCACCTAAGTTGGTTAACACGACACGCGAACCCGTTTTACCACCCTTATACAGGAGTTAGTCAGATGCCTAACCTCATTATATAATTCAGATAAATAAAATAAAAAAAAAGTAACATAATGACCAAGAATCGATCTCATAAGTCATGACACCTACCTTGGTCAAAGTTTTTTTTTTTTTTTTTTTTTTTTTTTTTCAGTACACCACACCCTTGAGCCACAAATTTTCACAACTTTGTAGGTAGAGCTAGCAAGAATTATTTTTTATGATTAACCCTTTTTTCACTTCCCATTAAATTGAATTAATATTAAAAAATAATAAATAATTACTTATAAAAAAATATGGAAAACAATCAAGGTCTCTCTCTCCGACAAATAACCATACATATTCCCCTAAAATTGACCGCTCGAGTTGTGGGTAAATATCCTATAGTAATACAATGATCCGGCATTTTTGCACCTACTTGTTGTAGGGAGCGGCTAAATCCACTTTTTGCTTTAAGGACCTATTACTTCTTCATACCTCATTTTTTTGTATTTTAATTTTTTGCCATACAATAGTTAAAATTGAGAAAAATGAAAAAATTGAGGGGTGTT
Source organism: Stephania japonica (assembly GCA_039657345.1). Classification (NCBI taxonomy): domain Eukaryota; kingdom Viridiplantae; phylum Streptophyta; class Magnoliopsida; order Ranunculales; family Menispermaceae; genus Stephania; species Stephania japonica. Next base: position 4,405,214 of record CM077559.1, on the reverse strand, counting down.
GAGGTGAAGTGCGGGTATTCTTGAGAGTTAAGGTTGAAAAGGTGAACTTTGAAGAGAAATACAAAAAGTAAAGAGGTACATTTAACAAGAAACAGGGTTCGTTTAGTCATTCCCTTGTTTTATGATCATCATTCCATATCAAAGTGATCAAGCAGCAAGTTGTATTATATAGTTGATATATTCGACCAAATTAAATTATGTAATGACGAGTGACGATGACTTAAATGTCTTGTTATTTTTGCAACATTTATTTTTTTGGATTAAATGTGTTAGTGTGAGTAAGAAATTAGAACTTTTGAGGAATACATTTGAATCTAAAGGATTTAGGTTGAATAAGGGAAAACGAATATATGCACTATGAGTTTAAAAATACTAGACATTGAAATGATAGAGTGGTAAAAATATGAAAAGTAGAAGTTTATAAGGTGAAATATTTTAGATGTCTATGATCAATCATACAAAATTGTGACAATATTGAGAATGATGTACACATAAAATTCAAGCTGAATGAAAGAAGTGGAGGAGTATAACATGTGTAATATATGATAGAAATATCCTTACCAAGTTAAAAGAAAAATTTTATAGGACTGCAATTAGGTCGGCTATGCTCTATGGAAGTTAATGTTAGGAAATAAAACGACAACAATTCCATAAAATGAACGTAGTAGAAATGAAGATAATGTGTGGTAAAACTCGTAAAGATAGAAGAATAAACATATAAATTCAAATAAAATTAGGAGTAACACCAATTGATACAAAGATTATGAAAAAGTGGTTTATGTGGTTTAGACACATGCAAAAATAACCTACAAATGTTCTCACTGTAAAACTTGACTTACTAAAAACTGACGAAATTCGTTGAAATAGGGGTAAACTGAAGTTAATTAATGGTTTTAAATGCTCACCATCAATTACACAAAATTGAGCACAATAATAGAATTTGATCCATATATCTGCGCAACCCTAATTAATATAGGATTGAGACTATATCGTTGTTGTTGATTAAATTTGTTTAGTTAGTGTAACCAAGTAACTTACACTGACTCGAACATTGATTTGTATAGAAACACAAATTTACTGTCAAAATTGTCACTAAAATAAAAAAAATAAATCAAAAGTAGATAAAATAAAAGTTATTATGATTTATTTGCATATATTTAATTTCTTTATATGACGATGAGCTGCACTTCAAATGTTCAAATTTTTGCTCCGATTAATTTCAAATTTGAGAAAGGTATAGTACAACCATTCCATTACACTATATATTCAGTTTAATACTTTTATCTAATTTTTGATTGATCAACTTTGTCCTAATTGATTAATGTCTAGTTAAAACATCTTGCAACACATAATCACGTGTTTTTTTGGATTATTACGGAACGCAAATACATTATCTATTGAAATGATGAAAAGATTCTGCCAAAAAAACAAATGATGAAAAGAGGAGTCACTGCGGACAAGAGCTGCAAAATAGTACAGGCATGTGCTTATTTGATAAGCCGACGGTCTTATGACTCATATTCTTATCCTTCTATGTGTGATAGGCATTTGTAGACAGCTAAGACACTGGTAGGCGAGTGGGGCACTGGCCTGAAAACTACGTTTACCATCTAAAAAAACAATGTGTCACACACCATCCAAAAAGATTAGTAAATTACAACTTGTTGCCAATTAGAATTTAGATGCTCGAATAAAACGCCTGCCTAAGTAAATAAATAGAAAACTAATTTTGAAACTCAGGGAAAATATCAATATCTTAAAAAATAAAAAATAAAGGGACTCACTTTTAATGTACACTTTATTTTTCAACAAATTCTTTTTTGTTCCAGATGTGAGCCCCATGTATGACAAAACATCAAAAATATTTAAGAGATAAGGGTATATATTCAAAGTTTACACAAATGACATAATCTTTTAAGCACACTACATGAATAAATATGTGGGTAACTCACTGATATGACGTGGGGTCACTTGAGTAAAGTTTGGAGATTCTATCTCCCAATGAAGCTAAATTGAGTGTATTCTATTCTAACATTAGTTACATTTTGGCTACGCAGATCAAACTCTTTTATTGCATTTACACGATAAATTCTTAAAAAAAATGGTTGTGATATATACGTGAGTTCTTACCTATAGTCACCGTCGTGGGTTGCTGTTGGTTCCATCAACGGTATAATGCTGCGGGCCCAATTCAATTTAATAATTCGGTCCCCACGGGCCACGGCGAGCCGCGACACCCACAGTCACCAGCGTTTATCAGAACTGTACGACTGCGTCACGGTCACGTCTCACTATTGAAGCCTTTATTATTGACAAAAACTTGCACGGAAGTAAACAATATTTTAAAAATATAAAACAATTGAAGCAACAAAAAATTGAAAAAAAAATACAGGAAAGTGATGACGTAAGGGCCGTTTGGTTTGCTTTCCGTTTCCATTTAGTCTTTCAGCTGTTAGTGGAGAATGCGGGCGAGAAACCGGAAACGTTTTATGGAAAACATGCAATCAGAAATCCAATTTGACAATGAAACGCAACCCAAACACAACGGCTGGAGTCCAGAACTGCTATGGGTCTGTGGGTGCACCAGTGCATGTTAAGAGACGAGTGGGGGCGAGAAAGCCTTGGCTTACGGTGAGGAAGGAGCAGGAGAACATGATTCACTCGTCAGTTGTAACTGTTCACCGGCTATGATTTGTTTTTTTTTTTTTAAGAAATTAAATTTTCATTAATCACTCATTACTTAATACATAACTAAACATAAAATCAAGTACATTGATTCACTAATCTTATTTGTTCAAACACATTGTCATTAATTTGGCTATAAATACAAAATTGAAACAGTTTGACAATAAGAGTGTGACGGCCCCAATTTCCACATTGGTCTGCCACGGGAGGCCACGCGGGCCCACAACTGTCTACGTCACCACCAGCTGTGTCCCACGCCCAATTATTTATTATCAATCAATTATCAATCAATTATCAGTTAACTTTGATGTTATGAATTTACTTTTATTCCTTTAATATCATTTAACCATAAATTACGCAGCGGAAGATTTACTATTAATGTAAAGATTTAACCTGAATTTCATGTATATTATGAGCAAAATGCCTAAGTGGAAACCATATCAACTGTACATCATATACATATCATCTAAGGTCCTCAAAATATCAAAATATACAACCTATCTTTCAAGTCCCAAAACCCAACATAAAACAAGTAAATATAAACATACGTACGAGAAGGGCTAGAGCTATCAATCGATGTAGTCCTCAAGCTTGCCCTTTCCCGGCTCGTACTTAGGATCCGCACTCACCATCACAAAAAGACAGATGACGAGTCAGAGTGAGTAATCCCAAGGAAATTCACCAAGTAATTACGGAAGTAAAAGTCTTGGAATTTTAAATACTATAATTTAAACATGCGGAACAAAGAAATAATACAGATAACTGTAAAAGAAAGATCATCGCATGCATAAATATGGTGACGAAACAAAGTACGTGCACATAAAAATCAAACTAAATCATACTTCGGGTTTTTCCTCAGGCACGGCCCATGAAAACACACTAATGGGTTGGCCCTGGACCCTCTAGGTGGTCGGCGTAGACCCACGACGCACCCACACAAGCCTACCATACCCGGGTAGCCTATTCACCGGCGTATACCTAGACAAGTGATATGATTTAGTGGACTCTATGGCCGTAACGAATAAGCACCAAGTGGGGAGTGATCTCAACACCGTAAAGACACCAGGTAGGAGTACACTCCCACTAGTAAAGTCACCAGGTGAGAGTACTCAAGTAAAAGCAATAATGAAATGGAGTAGAGAATAAATGGAACTGAATTCAAATAAATCAAATGGTAAATACTTAAAGTGAAGTTCAATTGGGATACTACACACCTTAAATCGCACTCCTCGTCCCGAAAATCAAACCTTAGTCCAGCTCCAATAAATGCCGACAATTCAAATTATCACCCGAAATATACCTATTATCATTTATCACTAAATTAGCTTCAATTTAATATATTATGTCAATTTTTCATTTTTCGAGGCTAAAATCCCGACTATATCTCGCCAACATTTCCAAGAAAATCCCAAATTTCCTTTTATTTGATCAAAATATATTTTTTCTAATTTTTTCCTATTTTATCGAATTTTCTATGAATTTTCCAGAATTTTTTTTTTTAAACCTTTTTTTTTTTTTTTTTTTTTTTTTTGAGTTGAGTTGGGTGAACCAGACCGGTTCACCGGTCCGGTTCGGCCCAACCGGGTCGCTGACCCGCCCGGAGACAGGGCGGGTCGGCCCGACCCGGTTGGGTCTTCTTCTTCTCCACAAACAGAGGCGCACGGCGCCTCTGTTTCAAATTTTTTTTTTTTTTTTTTTTTTCAATGAATCGTGAGGAGAAGGAGAGGGAGAGGGAGAGGGAGAGGGAGAGGGAGACGAGACGCCGTCGTCTCCTCCCTCGGACAATTGCTCTCGCATTCGTCCGAGCTCTCGAGCTCCACCATCTCCACCATCACCAAACCGCCACCACCACCACCCAACAACGCCAACAACATACAACAACAACAACAACAACAAAAACAACAACTCACCTCCTTTGCCTCTCCAACACGAGCTCAATCTCTTTTCCTCTTTCTCCCAATTTCTCCTCTTCCTCCTCAATCTTCTTTTCGATTAATCGAAATGTGGGAAAATGAGGAACTGTGGTGACGTTGCGGTGTGTATCCCCAATTTTTGAGTAAAATGACCCTTTTGCCCTTATCCATATCCATTTCCCTTCTTTCATTCAATACCCTTTTTGGTAATTTCACTATTATTTATTTATTTTTCTGATTTTTAATATATATTTATATATATATATATTAAATTCCTTATATACATATATATAAATATATATATACTCACCTATACTTTTCGCGCCTAAAATTTCGTCGTGCGCGCCAACGAGCGTACTCGGGCGTGCACACTATCGTACCACCCACGCGTGTCGACCACGACCCCGCGTGTCCCTAGGCGCCCAACAATTTACATATTTTATCACATTTAATTCATTTTATATGTAATATTTTTTTCTCTCAACTTAAAATTTCATATTTAATCTACCCGATACCCGCGTCGACACGCATATCAATGCGAATACTCATCACACAATCTCCCACGTCAATTTAAAATATAATTACACACATCGCGATGTCGTTAACCTATTTTAACATAAACATCGTAAATTAATCAAATCAACAAACAAAATAACTATTTACCTAATACGACGGTACTTTAGCCTCACTGTGGGACCCACGAGCGTCCCCGGTGGCGTCCATGTCTTTAATGACGTCATAAAATAACGGCAAATATTAATTGGGCTATTACAATTCTTCCCAACTAAATTGAAATTTCGTCCCGAAGTTTAAGTTATAATCAACACTCACCAGCGAATAACTGAGGATATCTCTGTCTCATAGTCGACTCGAGCTCCGAGGTGAGTCCCTCAGTCCCGTGATGCTGTCATCGTACCAACACTTTCGGAATCTCCCTGTTCCTCAGAGTCTGAACTCTACGATCCATGATCTCAACGGGTTGCTCTTCGTATGAAACGTCAGGATGAACCTCAATCTATCTAATATCCACCATCGGCCACGGTCCTGACTTAGCTAACCACAACATAGACACGTGAAACACTGGATGAACGCCTGCTAACTCTGCTGGTAACTCCAATCTATATGCTACTGTCCCAACACGTGCTATAACTCTAAACGGTCGAATATATCTCGGTGCTAGTTTCCCCTTTATTCCAAACCTCTGATGTCCTTTCCAGGCGAAACTTTCAGATATACCAAGTCATCCACATCATAACTCAAACCCTCAAGATACCTATCAGCATACTTCTTTTGCCTATCTTGAACTGCTTGCAATCTCAATCTAATTTGCCGAATTTTCTCGGTATGATCAACCACAACTTCAGGTCCAATCACTGCCACATCCTCAGGTGCTGCCAACAAGTTGGTGATCTGCAAGGTCTACCATACAAAGCCTCAAATGGTGGCATACCAATACTCGCCTCATAGCTGTTGTTGTACGCGAACTCGCACAACGGCAAATACTCTTCCCAAGCACCTCCAAACTACAAAATGCACGCTCTAAGCATATCCTCCAATATCCGTATCAATCTCTCTGACTCACCATCTGTCTGAGGATGATAAGCCAAATCTTGAATGTAGTCTCGTCCCAAACTGCTCCTGCATGCTCTCCCACAACTTCGAAGTCAACCTGGGATCTCTGTCAGACACAATAGATAGCGGTACTCCATGCAGTCTAACAACCTCTCGCTCAAAAATGATACTCAACTGAGGAAAATAATACTTCATTGATATAGGAATGAAGTGTGCACACTTCGTCAATCTATCAATAACAACCCACACAGCATCATGACGTCTCGCAGTCTGTGGCAACCCGCTTACAAAATCCATCGTAACATGCTCCCATTTCCACTGTGGAATCGGTAGTGGCTATAACAATCCAGCTGGTCTCCTGTGCTCGGCCTTAACCTGCTGACAAATATGACAAGCTCTCACATATGTACCCACATCGGCCTTCATCCCAGGCCACCAAAATAAACGTCGCAAATCATAATACATCTTGGTCCTGCCAAGATGAACTGTATACCGCGAACGGTGTGCATCCTCAAGAATGCTATCACGTAGTTCCGCACCTCGGTATCCACAACCCGCCCCTCGTGTCTCAAGCACCGGTCCGAACCACTTAGACCAATCTGTGCAACCCAGATCCTGAGCTAGACAGCTGAAGCGAGCAAAATGTCCGTCAGCCCTTTGCCACTCAGGAACACGCATCTGGCAACAGATATGAACATCAGCAAAAGCTTCTAACAAACACAACACCGTCGCTGCCTACAGCAATCCATGCTCACGTGTCATCTGTCGCAGCATAGTCTGACTCTCTACACCACTCCGGCTCAATGCATCAGCAACTACATTTGCCTTCCCAGGATTGTACTCAATTGCGAAATCGTAGTCTTTCAGTAACTCGAGCCACCGTCTTTGCCGCATATTCAAATCCTTCTGAGTGAACAGATACCTCAAACTCTGATGATCCGTGAACAACATAAACCGCTCCCCATAAGATAATGTCGCCAAGCTTTAAGCGCAAACACAACTGCAGCTAGCTCTAAATCATGTACCGGATAATTCTCCTCGTGGGGTCTCAATCGCCTCGATAAATATGCAATCGGGTGTCCTTCCGCATCAACACACATCCCAATCCAGTCCGGAAGCATCGTGTAGACCGAGAAACCTTTCCCTGTTTCAGGTAGAGCCAACACTGGCGCCGAAGTCAACTTCCTCTTCAATTCTAAAAATGCTGCCTCACAGTCTTCAGACCATTCAAACTTAACATCCTTTTTGGTCAACCTCGTCATCGGCGCTGCAATCAACGAAAAATCCTGCACAAATCGCCGGTAATAGCCCGTAAGGCCCAAGAAACTACGAATGTTTGAAACTGTCTCAGGTGTCCTCCAATCAATTATCGCTCGACTCTTGTCTCCATCAACAGATATTCCTTGACTACCAATGACATGTCCGAGAAATTTCACCTCTTTCAGCCAAAAAGTGCACTTGCTAAACTTAGCGTATAATCTATGCTCCCTTAACGTCATCAAAACATTTCTGAGGTGTCTCTCGTACTCCTCACGAGTCATACTATATATTAAGATATCATCGATGAATACAATCACATAACGATCCAAAAATGGCCGTAGTACTCGATGCATCAAATCCATAAAGATAGCCGGTGCATTTGTCACCCCAAATGGCATGACTGTGAACTCGAACAATCCATAGCGCGTGCTAAACGCCGTCTTCTCGATATCACTCTCCCGAATCCTCAACTGATGATATCCAGATCGTAAATCAATCTTCGAGAAAAACTTAGCACCCGCCAACTGATCGAATAGATCATCAATCCTAGGAAGTGGGTAACGATTCCGAATCGTCACTTGATTCAGCTTCCTGTAATCTACGCACATCCTCAAAGAACCATCCTTTTTCTTAACAAATAGCACCGGTGCGCCCCAAGGAGACATACCGGGATGAATAAAACCCTTCTGCAACAACTCCTCTAATTGGGACCTCAACTCTCTCCTCGCTCCGACGCCGACATCCGATACGGTCAGTCGTATATCATTTGCAAGGCGTCCCGGAATCAACTCAATCATAAACTCAATCGACCTATGAGGTGGTAAACCTGGCAAATCGTCGGGAATACCTCGGGAAACTCACACACTACTTTTGGGACATCGTCTACTCTAATCTCTAGTCTCAGTCCGGCTCAACCACCGTCCTAAACGCCTCCATCTCCGTGTCGTAGCTAATCGACCTCACGGTAATTGGTAAGTCGACGCCGTACCAACAAAAGTAAATCTTTGGAATACCCTCAATATCAAATACTACCATCTTACCGAAGCAATCAATGTGTGCGCGATATGTCGATAACCAATCCATACCCAATAAAGCATCAAACTCTAAATACTCTAGGACACGGAAGTCGACAGGTAACTGCTTGCCCTCAATTTCTACCATACAATTCTGGCATATCCTGTAACAACCCCAAATTTTTAATCCGACTTGTACGGCAATTGTCAGAATTGTGACCCGGCTACGTGAATACTGGTCAATATTTCGAACTTCGGGAGTCGACGCCGAAGTGATTTTATGATTCTTTGATTGTGTGTAATAGTATGTTAGTATTTTACGAGTCTCGCGCCGGTCGGGCGATATTTAATTGAGTGAGGTTTCGACTAGTCAAACGGGAGAGTAAAACATATAAATAAATGAATTTTAATTAATTTAATAAATTAGTTAATGGGATGTGGCGAGAAAATGGACACGACGAGCCAATTGACGGGGAAATACGGACCGAGGAACGTCGTTTGAACGTGGGAGTTAGTTAAATATGTAACATGCGGACTATGTGATTAGTATTGTAAAAGTGACACAACCTAATGGTAAGGAGCCATGAGATTGGCCTAGAGATGTGTGTGTGTGCTAAGATGAGATGATGTGGTAAAAGACCCATAAGGGTAGATGTGTTTAAATGTATGAAGTGAAGGGAGAAGGGCAAAAAGGTCATTTGATGTTATATATACACAAACCGTTTCATAACAAAACCCTACTATTCATACACTATTCATCTTCTCCTTTGTTGAAAACCGCCGCCCCCTCCTTCTCTTCCATCTCGACCTCTTCACCACACTACTCACGGTCTCTCTCTCTCCCTCTCCATTTCACTCTCGCTGTTCTCTCTCGATCTCCCTCCCCACGCTCGTCGTCTCTCACGCTCTCGGTCCTTCCCTCTCGGCCTCACATCTCTCTCGCTCTCGGTGGTCTCTCTCGGTGGAACAGCCTATCACCACCGCCGCCCCTCTCCTTCGTCGGGTCGTCACGACCTCGCCGGAACCCTCACCGAATGTCGGTGGTCTCTCTCCTCCCTCTCTCTCGGTTCAAAAAAAAAAAAAAAAAAAAAAAAAAAAAAAAAAAAAAAAAAAAAGAAACCGAGAGACGCTTGCGTCTCTGGTCAAAAAAGAGAAACAAATTTGAAGAAGATGCACACGTGCATCATTCTCAAATATTATATATATAAATATAATATATATATATATATCTATATATATGTATGTATATATATGTGTATAAATATGTATATGTATAGAAGAAAAATAGCAAATATATATATATATATTGAAAAATTCAGAAAAATATGATAAATTAGGAAATGGGTTCATAAATGAGTTTTGGGATTCTCTCGTAAATGTTGGCGGGATATAGTCGGGGTTTTAGCCTCGAAAAACGTGAAAATTGATATAATGTATCAAATTGAAGCTAATTTAATGACAAATAATCTTAGGTATAATTCGGATGGTAATTTTGATTTGTTTGGCATTTATTCAAGCTGGACTGGATAATTGGAGTGCGGTATAGGAAATCGGGAAGTCGCGTTAGGATCTCGGAGTTGTCACACGAGTCGCGATAGTTCAGGTAAGTACACTTGCCTTAAACAAGCATTTGTACGTTTGTAAGCCAGTTAGAAAATGCCATGTGATTCATTTTCATGCCATTGTGTTTGTTATTATTTACTTGTTGGCCTTCCATTCCATACTTCTTGTATGTGTGATTCCGAGCGTAAGTGTTTTGTCTCGAAAGTACTAGGACTGCACTAGAGGATAAAACGCGGCACTCGCGCCACGAGTGTGTGACCACCCTTAGTGACCGTGTGACACCGAGTACTGGGTGGATGGGTTCGAGTCCCTTTCCAGTCATAGCTGTGCTTTCGTTTGAGTCGATGCCCGGGAAGACCTCGCGGGGTCTTCGCCGTTATGCTATGGACTAGACCACTTATGAGCCTCTTTTGATTCTTTGGAACACACTTAACTCTCGATTGATATCCATTAGTCTGTTTATCATGCATCTTGTCTATTTAATTTCTGTCTTTTTATTTCCGCATGATATTTAGACTACTTTATTTGAATTATCATGAATTATCGTTGTTTTCTCTTGGCATTACATTCGATTTTATTCGGTTGCTCACCGTCTAGTTTGTGACGGTGGGTGCAGATAGGCAGAGAAGCGAGCAAGGGCAAGGGACCCTACCTAGGGGATCTGTTGTGAGGATTAGCTACTGGATTTGAAGACTATTTTATAGGTTTTTATTATGTTTTTGCTTTTATGTACACCGTTTTATATATACATACTTTGGGATTATTAAACTTGGCAAATTTTGATAAGATTGGTATCATGTACCTTTGCATTTCGAATTGTACATGAATGCCCGGGGTTTCCACACTTATAGAATTCCTTTACTTCCATTTGATAGAGTTATTTCCCAATATTTGATTTGAATTTGACTTTTGCTTCCATTTGTGTTATAATTGCAATAACTCTTTCATAAATCTTGAATTTTTGATGTTTTGAGGCTGACTAGGCTCGTCAGGGTTGTCGAGAACTGACTCGAGGCTTGCACGGGTCTAGGCCGGGCGTACCCAAATGCATTGGGAATTTGGGGCCGTCACATATCCGATTAGGGTAAATCTTATCCCCAGCAGCCGTACTGAGGACAAGATGTGCGTCTAAAGTCTCAACAGATAACCCTAACTGTCCAACCCTACGTCCCGATATAAACGACAAAGTACTACCGGAATCAAATAATACATGCATAGAAACATCGCATATAGATAACATACCCTCGACAAGCTGACGAGTCGCACCTCGATTCGGCTGTACGACAGTAGGTGTACTAGCAGCAGCATGAACTCTCTCCCTAGCGCCTCAATCTGCGGTCGTGATGACGAGGCGACATCGGACAATTAATCGTATATGTCCGACCCGATGACATCTAAAACATCGTCGTGTATCCCGCCAATCGACCGTGATACTATATGTACCGAGCTGTCACGACCCCGACCTCTCGTCCTCTACCACGACCTCCTCCATCTCGCACACACCGTCGTGGTCGCTCAAATGGTGGTGCAAAGCAACGTACACTACCCGCTCTCTCTCTCTCTCGTCGCTCTAAACGCCTATCTCGTCGACCCCGATCATGTATCTGTCTGTCTAACTGATCTCTCGGTCTCTTCGGTCTATGATCAGACCGAGAACTCTGTCCAGACCCGTCTCTAAGCTCACCCCGGTGTCGTAGATATGTCTCGCGAGCTAATGCTCTATCATACACAATCTGTAGCGTCTCCGCACCAGTCGCGACTATCACCCCACCAATCCTCTCATCCAGACCTCTGATGAAATCATAAATATGTAATCTCTCCGTGTTAGCCACATCCATAGCATACATCATGAGATACCGGAATCGGTCCATGTACTGAGAAACTGACATGGTACCCTGTCGCAAACTCAAGAACGGCTCCCTCAATCGTAACTGCACCTATGTGGGAATATACTCGTCTAGAAATAACTGTCTAAACTCTCCCCACGTCACTGGCGTACCATGTATATCAGTGTAGGTGGTCCACCAAAAACTGCAGCCTGACCCCTCAAACAATAGCCTGAAATACGTGCCTAATTTATCTCGGGTAGCTCCAGCAACTGGTGTAGTCGTCTGTGAGTCATCAACCAACGCCCTGCAACCTCAGGATCACTAACTCCAGTGAAGTATGTAGGATTAAATCTCATAAAGTCCTTCACCATCTTTGCTGCCTCTAACATCCTACTCATAGTAGTCGAAATCCCTATCTGCTGTTCCGTAGTAGTGGGTGTCACCACAGTAGTCTTTGCTGGCACTACAACTGGCTCAACCCTTTCTATCATTGTTCGACCCGACCAGTGCTTTGTGTAGCAACAATTTGGGGCTAATGTCTTTATCGAGTGGTAGTAAGTGTAGCACGCTCAGCAGTCGGTGCTACTGCTGGCGTCCTCGAACTCCGAATGTACTCCATCAACTCAACCATCGAGCTCTTGTAATAGCCGCGCTTTCTCTTGAATCAATCTTTGCTTTCGATCAGTCTCTACATCATAGCTCGCAAATCAGCCACGTCACTAGTGGTATGATCACTAGTCTCTACAACATCTTGCTGAGTAGTCGGCGGAGTAGTAGGAGTCTATCCGTCCATCATAAACTGCACAACCAACGTGCATTGGATCAGACTCAGTACATACGCATATAATATATAGTACACAATCAAAACATACGTATATGTAATTTCCTAAATTTACCCGCCTAACATCACTTCCCAACTAAGCCTTTAATCATTCACTTGTGGTTTCCACATCTAAGATTTATTCATTGAGTTTATACTATTGTTCAATCTCCAATTCTCAAAGTTTAACCTCGCTCTGATACCAAAATGTGGCGCTATCAGAGTTAACTATCATCAACGCTTCATCCTTTAGGCTCCTCAAACCTAAGCTCTGATACCAAAATGTGAGGGCCACAATTTTCACATTGGTCCGCCACGGGAGGCCACGCGGGCCCACAACTGTCTACGTCACCACCAGCTGTGTCCAACGCCCAATTATTTATTATCAATCAATTATCAATCAATTATCAATCAATTATCAGTTAACTTTAATGTTATGAATTTACTTTTATTCCTTTAATATCATTTAACCATAAATTACGCAGCGGAAGATTTACTATTAATGTAAAGATTTAACCTGAATTTCATGTATATTATGAGCAAAATGCCTAAGTGGAAACCATATCAACTGTACATCATATACATATCATCTAAGGTCCTCAAAATATCAAAATATACAACCTATCTCTCAAGTCCCAAAACCCAACATAAAACAAGTAAATATAAACATACGTACGAGAAGGGCTAGAGCTATCAATCGATGTAGTCCTCAAGCTTGCCCTTTCCCCGGCTCGTACTAGGATCGCACTCACCATCACAAAAAGACAGATGACGAGTCCGAATGAGTAATCCCAAGGAAATTCACCAAGTAATTACGAAAGTAAAAGTACTGAAATTTTAAATACTATAATTTAAACATGCGGAACAAAGAAATAATACAGACAACTGTAAAAGAAAGATCATCGCATGCATAAATATAGTGACGAAACAAAGTACGTGCACATAAAAATCAAAGTAAATCATACTTCGGGTTTTTCCCCAGGCACGGCCCATGAAAACACACTAATGGGTTGGCCCTGAACCCTCTAGGTGGTCGGCGTAGACCTACGACGCACCCACACAAGCCTATCATACCCGGGTAGCCTATTCACCGGCGTATACCTAGACAAGTGCTATGATTTAGTGGACTCTATGGCCGAAACGAATAAGCACCAGGTGGGGAGTGATCTCAACACCGTAAAGACACCAGGTAGGAGTACACTCCACTACCGTAAAGTCACCAGGTGAGAGTACTCAGCCACCGAAAAGCAATAACGAAATGGAGTAGAGAATAAATGGAACTGAATTCAAATAAATCAAACGGTAAATACTTAAAGTGAAGTTCAATTGGGATACTACTAGGGGTGGGCAGCGGTTTTCAAAAAACCGCCCAAACCGCTCAAACCGACTAAACTGCACGGTTTGGTTTGGTTTTTGAAGCTCGCGGTTTGGTCGCGGTTTGGTCGCGGTTTTCATTTTGAGAAAACCGCGGTTTAACCAAACCGAGGGCATTTTTGTAAATACAAACCAAAAACTCTAAAAATTTTTTTAAAAAAACCACAAATCTCACATCTTCCTCTCGCGCTATTCGGTCATCTCTTCACCGATTCACCGTCGCTCCCACGCCCTCGACGCTCTCGCTGTCTTACGAGTCTCCCACGCCCTCGACGCTCTGGCATCTCCAGTCAGGCAAGCCGCCCGTCTCGGCGTCTCCAACTCCCTCCCTCACGCATCACCAGTCAGGCGGCGTCTCCAACTCCCGGCGTCTCCAAGTCCCTCCCTCACGCGTCACGCCTCACCAGTCACGCGGCGTCTCGGCGTCTCCAACTCCCGACGTCTCCAACTCCCGGTGTCTCCAAGTCTCTCCCTCACGCCTCACCAGTCACGCTTGTTGTTTTTCATTTTTGCTTGCTGTTTTTTCATTTTTGCTTGCTATTTTTCATTTTTGCTTCTTTGTTTTTTCATTTTGGCTTCTTTTTTTTCATTTTTGCTTGCTTTTTTTCATTTTTGCTTCTTTTTTTTTTGCTTCTTTGTTATTTTTTGGCTTCTTTGCTTTTTTTTTTTTTGCTTGCTGGTTTTTTTTTTCCTGAAAATAAATTGCATGAAAACCGCGAAACCAAGCCGACCAAACCGCGTAAACCGCGGTTCGGTTTTGGTGATCTGCGGTTTGGTTGCGGTTTGAAAAATCACCAAACCGTAGACCCTCAGTTTGGTCGCGGTTTGGTGGTTTTCCAAACCAAACCGCGGTTTGCCCACCCCTAGATACTACACACCTCAAATCGCACTCCTCATCCCGAAAACCAAACCTTAGTCCAGCTCCAATAAATGCCGACAATTCAAATTATCACCCGAAATATACCTATTATCATTTATCACTAAATTAGCTTCAATTTAATATATTATGTCAATTTTTCGTTTTTCGAGGCTAAAATCTCGACTATATCTCGCCAACATTTCTAAGAAAATCCCAAATTTCCTTTATTTGATCAAACTATATTTTTTCTAATTTTTTCCTATTTTATCTGAATTTTCTATGAATTTTCCAGATTTTTTTTTTTTCCAAAGCTTGTTTTTTTTTTTTGTTTTTTTTTTTTTTTTTGAGTTGAGTTGGGGTGAACCGGACCCGGTTCACCTGGGTCCGACTCGGCCCTACCGAACCGACCAACCGAGTCGGCCTAACCCGCCCAAGACAGGGCCGGGTCGGCCCGACCCGGTTGGGTCTTCTTCTTCTCCAACAGAACAGAGGCGCACAGCGCCTCTGTTTCAAATTTTTTTTTTTTTTCAATGAATCGTGAGGGAGAAGGAGAGGGAGAGGGAGAGGGGAGACGACTGTCGTCTCCCTCCTCGGACGAATTGCTCTCGCAATTCGTCCGAGCTCTCGAGCTCCACCATCTCCACCATCACCAAACCGCCACCACCACCACCCAACAACGCCAACAACATACAACAACAACAACAACAAAAACAACAACTCACCTCCTTTGCCTCTCCAACACGAGCTCAATCTCTCTTCCTCTTTCTCCCAATTTCTCCTCTTCCTCCTCAATCTTCTTTTCGATTAATCGAAATGTGGGAAAATGAGGAACTGTGGTGACGGTATGGTGTGTATCCCCAAATTTTGGGTAAAATGACCCTTTTGCCCTTATCCATATCCATTTCCCTTCTTTCCTTCAATACCCTTTTTGGTAATTTCACTATTATTTATTTATTTTTCTGATTTTTAATATATATATATATATATTAAATTCCTTATATACATATATATATAAATATATATATATACTCACCTATACTTTTCGCGCCTAAAATTTCGTCGTACGCGCCAACGAGCGTACTCGGGCGTGCACACTATCGTACCACCCACGCGTGTCGACCACGACCCCGCGTGTCCCTAGACGCCCAACAATTTACATATTTTATCACATTTAATTCATTTTATATGTAATATTTTTTTCTCTCAACTTAAAATTTCATATTTAATCTACCCGATACTCGCGTCGACACGCATATCAATGCGAATACTCATCACACAATCTCCCACGTCAATTTAAAATATAATTACACACATCGCGATGTCGTTAACCTATTTTAACATAAACATCGCAAATTAATCAAATCAACAAACAAAATAATTATTTACCTAATACGACGGTACTTCAGCTTCACTGTGGGACCCACGAGCGTCCCTGCTGGCGTCCATGTCTGTAATTACGTCATAAAATAACGGCAAATATTAATTGGGCCGTTACAAAGAGATTTCTCTCTACAACGTTAAATCTCATTACAATATATCAAACTATTAGACCCACAAAACGAATAACAAAACTTCTTAAAGAAAAGAAAATCTAAAACTTTTCAACAAGGAGAAAACAAATCAAAGACTTCCAACTAAGAAAAAAAAACTAACTATAAAATAAAACTTAAAGACAAGATCAATCCAACGCACCTCATAAATCTACAAAACACCATTAATAAAGATGCACCGTAACAATGATGAACCAATCTATACAAGTTTGATTAGATATGTTTGTTGTTGAAGAGATGATCGACGTTGGTTCAATAACAAAATCACAAAAGTGAATCAATAATTTTTTTAGAAGGTTTTGGAGAGGTGGTTCAAGAACAAAATCACTGCCATGATTTGTTGACTGGAGAAATATCTTACGATCTAATCTTCATTATCTAGAATTTACTGAATTTTCACAATAGAAATGAACGCTTGGCGCGGCTATTTGTTGGAGATGTTGGGATTGTCCCACATCGATTACTTAAAAAAAAAGGTTTACAAGTGTGGAGTGAACACTCCATCATGCCTTGACATTTTGGAGTGAACCCCACTTTTACACTTATGACTCATACATAAAATTAGTCACCACACTCTCCTCACTTTGGATTGGGCCTTATAATATAAAAACTGAACATGGTTATCAAGCCGATGGTTGGCTTAATTGTCCATTGTCCAATAGCCTTGTGGACATCCAAAAAAATGGTTGATTTATGTTCTACGGTCAAGTCCAAGTGTTGGAGATGTTGGGATCGTCCCACATTGACTACTAAAGAATTTTTTTTTTATAAGACTGAGTGGACACTCCATCTTGCCTTGACATTTTGGAGTGAATTCCACATTCACACTTATGACCCATTTATAAAATTAATCACCATGCTCTCCTCACTTTTGATTGTGTAACAACCCAAATTAATTTAATTAGGTATTAGTGTTAATCACGGGGATTAACGGTTAATTCGGGCATTACATGGATAGCTGGGTGACTTAGATGTGGGAACCCAGATTATACTCATAATATTTAGGCATGGTGCGATACCTACTATTGCGATGTTGAGTGTATTATTTACCATTTATGTATATAAACATCGCATGTGTGAACGTTGATATCGGGCAAAGCAACGAGTCGGGTATATGTCTCGAAGTGCGTGTTGGGGGGACCGGCACGGATAGTCGGGGTATGGGGCATGGGTCACCGGGTAATTGAGAGTTAATGTGACCTTATTTATGATTTTATGAAATTATTTGGTGGCCTAGCCTAAGGTTTGTAAACTAAATCAAATCCATTAATTAAATTCCTAAGGTTGTAGCTAGGAAAATTTATATACATAGGATGGTCCTCGAGATAAGCAACAAAGAGTTACAAGGAGAGCTGTGTCAATATAAGGTGTATGGGTGATAAGTGACACTGGCTGTTTAGGAAGCCGTCAGATCTTTCTCGGGATGCACATACACATCAGATTAGAAACCCAACTATATATATACCAGTTGATCAGTGGCGATATGCAAAGCTCATTCTTCTCAAACCCAAATTTAGTTCTATGAGTGAATCTGGAGTCTGAGTGAGAGAATTCAAGTATTGGAGGGTGAATCAGAGCTTCCAAATAACGAATCTAAGGTAATCTACTCAATACAAATCTTGAAATTTGAAGAAAATGTGAATTTTAGGATTTTGAATGATTAAAACGAATTTTTTGGTGAATTATCTATGATGGCTCCTATTTTCATCTAGGGCACCGCCCGGCCTAATCCCGAAATTTAGCCCTAATCACGACACATAGGACCCAATTACGAATTAGTCAGCCTTTACTACCTATTATTTTTTTTTCTATATATATAACAATTAATTTAATTAGCATAAGTCTTTATAAATTTAATGCGGAATTCTTAAATATTTTAGTGGAAGTAAATCTTATAATTATAAGTATGGAAACCAGGAAATAACAATCACCATATATATATGCATATAACGGCGAACATATATATAACAAAGTGAAAGCCAAAAGTTGGGTAATCTAACGCTCATCCCAATAACATCCCAAAAGATAAAGACATAAGTAAACATAATACAAAAAGTACCCTACATGTATGGGCAGCTACGCGCTCGGAGCTCAGAGGTAGTCGCCGATCTTCTCCTTGCCGGCACGGTGTCGCTCGATGGACCTACACCCACCTGTCACAAACTAGACCGTGAGTATAGTGATATTTAAGTGATAACTGGGGAAGTCTAATACTACATTTCCAATTTAACAAGAGGTATTCAAAAGCATATGTAGCTGAAGAAATGCTGAATAAATAATGCAAGTAAATACCAACGTTAACAGATACACATAACTGACACAGACTAAGTCGCGATGATCTACGTCCGGTCGGCGGTGAGAACTATCAACTAGCCTTTTCCACTACTGTATGGAGTTGTGCTCAACATATAATAATAATCTCTCTCTTTTGATTTTTTTCTAATAACCTCAAGTGGCGGAGCTGTGCTCTGCGTATATAAATCATTTATACTTGCCGACAACCCCGTGCCACTGCCACGTGTGCCGCCCAAGTGTAGTGGCGAGTGCCGGAGACCCCGAAAGATCGAAATCCTAGTGAATCCGCGCATCTCGTGTGCAATGGACACTAGATAATCCCTACTTTAGATTTCAAGAATATATATCCTACAATGCTATGATTTCAACACAAGTTAGGCTACAAAGCCCCAAAGGAAATATAGCACAAGTCCAACATAACAGATAACCCTATAGCATGCATTTTCTAAATATCCATTAACCATATTTTAAGACAAACATTGAGCATATAAGGAAGCATGGAGTCAATGATATATCAAACAAGGCATCATGCTATATCGATATTCAATATGAATAGAAACAAGGAAAGCATGATGTGGGAAATAAATTAGCTAGTCTACAAATAGACTGAAAATTTATAAATGACTGGAATGAAATAAAGTAAAGAGTTCCCACAGTTTCACTTACAAGTCAACGCAGTAGTCCTAGCCATCCGGCCTCCCGACACCCCGACTCGTGCACCCAAACTCCCAAGAATTTCCTTTAGTTCATGAGGTTCATTTTTATATCATTTAATTGGTTTAAAGCCACAATAAGTGGATTCATGATATTTAACCAAAATTTAGAATTTTATGTAAATCTTTAATTTTGTGTAACAACCCTCAATATTAACCTGACTGATATTGTACTGGTTAGGCCCTTGACTCGACCACGTGATACTAGACGATGTTTCAAACCTCGGAAGTCGACACTGAGGTGATTTTATGTTTCTATGATGTATGTATTAGTGTTGTAGTCTATTTCGGATTTCGCGCCGTTCGAACAATTTTTAGACTGAGTGAGTCTTCGTCTAGATAAACGGGGGAATAAAACATTGTTAAAATACAAATAAATGGGTTTTTAGATAATTTATATAATTATTTAAGGGAACAAAGCGGGACTACGAGCATGGTGAGTTGAATCGGACCAAAGAAAGTTGTTTGAATGCGGGGGGTTGGATAACTACACGATATATAGTCCATAGGATAGATTGTTAAAGTAACACAGCTGTAATTTGAAGAGCCATGAGATGATCCTCGAGATAAGTGTGTGTGATGAGATGAAAGGCCAAAAATGAGACAACACATTACCTACTTTACTATTTGAGTACTATTCATCATTACTTATATATATATATATAAACACACATTCATCACTCTCATCTTCTTCATCGTCCTCACTCTCTCACACCACTCCACTCTCTCCTCCTCCCGGGTGCACCACCGCCGACCACCAGCACGGGATGACTGGACCTCACCGGAGGTCCTCCTCCACTCACTCTCTCGGCCTCTCACCCTCTCGGTCTTCTCTCTCGACCACTCTCTCTCACTCACGTCACTCTCCTCTCTCTCACTCACTCACGACCTCACCCTCCTCTCCACTGTCACCGCCGCCGCCGCCATCGAGGAGGTCACACCAGCTCGAAAAATCAGCGAAGGCGAGCTCACCCGAGGTATGCACCCCTCCCTCCTCTCTCGGCTGCTTTCTCTCTCGCTCCCCTTCACTCACCTCACGACGTCTCTCTCCCTCACCCCCTCGGCCTGTGCAGCGCCTCCACCGGTCTGCTGACACCGTGAACGGTGTGGCTGTCCCCGGTCATGACCGACTGGGGGTACCGCCGCTGCTGTCGTCCTCCTTAGTGATGAAAACTCGGTGTGCATGACGGTGTGTGAACGTGTGAGTACGTGGGTGCATGAACACCCCACAGTTTGGGGTGTGTAACACAATGCACCCCACTGTTGGGGTGCGAGATGAAACTGTACACCCCACTATTGGATGTGGGGTGTACCATGTGTGAGAGGGTAAATGTATATGATTACTTGTATATATATGCATGTGCACCCCACAGTTTGGGTGCGTGATAAAACGAATATGGCAACGGGGTGCACACAACAGTGAGGTGTTGTGTGCACCTCACTGTGGGGTGTACTTAGTTGTGAGGTGGTCATATCATGTGTGTGTGTGCAAATAAAAATAAAATAAAATAAATAATAAAGGAGAAGTATGGACACTTTATGAATAAAATAAAGTGATGTAAATGAGCTTGGGTTAGGGTCCAATAAGGGCCCAACATTACCAATATAAAATGGCTCACATATTTGAGTTCAACTAGAGCCTAACAAATGATACAAACCCGTACAAATCAACTTGTGATTTAATGCTAAATCTTACACTAAGATTCAAGATTTAAACCATTATTAGGTAATCGGGAAATCACGGGAGACGCGTTAGAATCTCGGAGTTGTCACACGGGCCGCGATAGCTCAGGTAAGTGCACTTGCCCTAAAGCTTGTGTACGAAAGTAATCAGTAAGAACATTGCATGTAATTCATTTTCGATCATTGATATTTGTTGATTGTCGTTGTTGATGTTCCTATCTTGTTGTTTCCTTGGTATGTGTGTTCTCGGCGTGAGCGGGTCGATGTGATACTTGAGGCTTGTGTCCCTCTTGTGTCAAGCTGTGCTAGTGCCGTAACATTGCCCGGGAAGAGCCAGCGTCCTCTTTCCATACGCTCGGAGGCCTGTGTCCCTCCGATACTTGGCGCGAGTGTTGCGACATTGCCGGAAAGAGCCAACGTCCTCTTTCGTATCTTTGTGATGTGACCACGCACTGCCTCGCTTGTTTTCTTAGAACACATATGTTTTCGATTGATATCTGATAGTATGTTTATCATGCACCTTTATCTTGTTATATTGCTTGTCTTTAATTTTTGCATGATATTTAAACTGTTTCATTTGATGTTCATGAATTACTGTTATCTTCTGCTGGTATTACTTTAAATTTTCTCTCAGTTGCTCACCGTCTAGTTTGTGACGGTGGGTGCAGATTTATTCGAGTAATCGAAGTGTAAAGGACCTTGCTTAGGAGACTTTCGTGAGGATTTGCGATTGAATTCGAGCACCCTAAGCTACGAAAAGTTGGTTTGAACTTGAAATCATAGGTATTTAATATCATGTAAGATTTTATTTGGTTTTCGTTTGAGGTACATTAATATTCGGGGTTTCCACATACATAGATTTCCTGACTTTCCTTTGATTGAGTTATTTCCTAATAATTGATTCATATCTAAATTGCTTCCGCTATGTTATAATTTACAATAACTCTTTCATAAATATTGAAATTTTGATGATTTGAGGCTGACTAGGCTCGTCAGGTTCGCCGAGAACTGACTCGGGACCTGCACGGGTTTAGGCCGGGCGTACCCAAATGCATTGAGAATTTGGAGCCGTCACACTTTTATTATTATTATTAATTAATTGATAATAATATATTTTTATTTTATTTTATTATATATATTTAATCGATAATATATATATATATTATTTTATTTTATTTTTTTTTTTTTTGTCGAGATTGGTCTCACCCGACCCAACCCGGCTTCTGGGCGGGCCGGCGCTGGCCGAGCTCGGCTCATGGGCCGAGCTCGGCTGAGCCCGCCCGGCCCAGCCCAATGGGGGGATGCACACGTGCGGCTCGCACGTGTGCATCTTCTTCCCCAAATTTTTTTTTTTTTTTCTTGTCAGAGACGTTTTAACGTCTCTTTTTTTTTTTTTTTTTTTTTTGATTGAGTTGGGGTTGGAAAAGATCCTAACCCCAACTTCGATTTGGGATGGCGGGGAGTCCCCGCCATCACTTTCCTCTGACGAACCGCCACGGTTCGTCGAGGCCACCCCCACCCCAACAAGAACATACCACACACAAACTCACCTTGTCAATGCAGGTGCCGCGCCTCAAGATCTTGATATCCCCGTCTCCGATGACTCTCTCTTCCTCTCTCCCGGACTCCCCTCTCTCTCGGACTCTCTTTCCCTCTTTTTCTTCTTCACTTTTAGATTTGTTTGCATGTTAACAGTGAAACCCATCTCATCAAGTTGTATATATATGTGTTTGTGAAATCAAGTGTGCGTCACGAATCTCGAGGCAGATTCGAGGGTTACTAACTAGGCAGTCCAGTTCTCTTGATGACACCAAATTTGTGACTCTCATCATGGGAGTGTGTGGCAGCACAGATCTCGAGGTCTGTCCTTAGGTTAGTTTAATTCACAACAACTATAGGATATAAAAAAATGTGATTTCTTAATAATTAAACTATAGGTTAAATCGATTAATGTACATTAATCCCATATGGACCATAATTAATTGGTCACACAAATTTATAAAATTTATCTTAGTGGTCACACCGACTCTCTACTCCCCGGCACTTAGTGTCTCGACTCGCACGCAACTCGAGGCACTTTTCCTGTGCATCGAATGTTGTATTTTCTAACTAAATAAAATAACTTAATTTATGTTAAGGTAGATTTGAAATAAATTGTTATTTCCTAGCCCAGTCTCGCTACCCCGGTAATTCCACTAGGTACTCGTACTTGCACGCACTCCAAGGCGTGTCCCTGCTCACGTCAACTCGCCGTCTATGATTTGCAAAAATTGACTTAATTAGTCTACACTCATACACAACACTAGGCATACACCAGTACAAATATAATATTCACGTCGGTCACGTGTCTCGGTAAGTGTGCGCATCTCATGCGGGCCCCACGTCACGGGTCGGTGATCCTAATTAAGCAAGTTAATCAAGATTAGGAAATTGGGACGTGACATTATCATTGTTTTCGTGGGTTTTAATGCTCTTGGGGTTTAATTCGGTGAGTTATACCAAATTGGATCGATTTGGTGGAAAATTGGAGTGGTTTTGGTGGATTTCGTGTTGAAGGACATGCATGATTAGATCTCATGTTTAGGTTTAATTCGTGTTTAATTGGTGTTCATTTGATGGATTTTGTGCGTTTGGAGGTGTGTGAGTGTTATGAATGGTTCTGGGGGGTTTATAAACCCAGAAAAACCCAGAATTCACTGCTGAAATTCTGAACAAAACGCACCCAACGTACTGGGCAGGCTGGGGAAAACGAATAGTAACCTTGAATCTCCCAGCGCGCTGGGGACCCAAAAACATGATTTTTCCAGTAAGTGTTCACGAGAGTTTAGATTAAATTCACATCCCAAATGTGACGGTCCCAATTTCCCCGTGCAATTGGGTACGCCCAGCCTAGACTCGTACAAGCCCCGAGTCGTCACTCGGCAACCTGACGAGCCTAGTCAGCCTTCAATTTAGTCAATTTAGAAATTTATGAAAGAGTTATTTCAATAGTAAACGGCGGAAGACTAAACAATTAAATCAATTAAAACAAGTATCCATACTTTTTATCCTTTTTATTTATTCTCAAACATAACATAATACACACATCCTACACGCATATACAACTGTTGTGTACACCCCACTCACCACACACC
This sequence comes from Stephania japonica, assembly GCA_039657345.1. Lineage (NCBI taxonomy): Eukaryota > Viridiplantae > Streptophyta > Magnoliopsida > Ranunculales > Menispermaceae > Stephania > Stephania japonica. The sequence continues at coordinate 4,380,951 of CM077559.1, read as the reverse complement.
CCACTGTTATGTGCACACAACACCTCGCTGCTGTGTGCACCCCACTGCTATTTATACCCCATATTTACATGTGTTACAGTAACAACCCCAAATTTTTAACTGACTTGTGTTGGACTTGTCAGAAATTGTGACCCAGCTACGTGAATACTGGACAGTATTTCGAACTTCAGGAGTCGACACCGAAGTGATTTTATGATTCTTTGATTGTGTGTATTAGTATTGTAGTATTTTACGGGTTTCGAGCCGGTTGGGCGATATTTAATTCGGTGAGGTTTCGACTAGTTAAACGGGGGATAAAAACAAGTAAAACATACAAATAAATGAATTTTCTAATAAATGTAATTAATTAGTGTTGAGATGTGGCGAGAAAACGGGCGCGGCGAGACAATTTACGGAGAAAATGGACCGAGGAAATGTAAAGCTGATGCGGGAGTTGGATAATTTTGTAACACACGGACTATGGAATTTGAATTGTTAAAGTGACACAGCCCAATTGTAAGGAGCCATAAGATTGACATTGAGATGTGTATTCATGTCTAGATGTGATGATGAGGTAAAAGACTCTTAAGGGCAAAGGATTTAAAAATACTCAAGTGTTAGTCCAAGGGTAAAATGGTCATTTGAGTCCTATATATATAAAACGTTGAAAAGAAAACCCTACTACACTATTCATCATCTCTCCCAACTCACTGCCGCCACTGTTCATTCGCCCCACCCTCCTCTCGCCACTGCCACGTCCCACCGGCGACGCCGACTCCGACTAGGTGAGATTTCCTCTCTCTTGGTCCCTCTCTCTCGGCCCGTCCCTCTCGGCCTCTCTTTCATTCTCTCGATCTCTCCCTCATTCTCACGGTCTTCTCTGTCGGCCATCATCTCGACCTCCCTTCTCGGCTCTCTTTGCTGATCGGAAAATGACATCCGCCGGAGCTCTCACTGGTCTTCATAAGTTCTCTCTTACTTTCTCTCTCTCTCTCTCTCTCTCTCTCTTCTCAAGCACGTTTACGACAGTCATACATTTGGAACTGCCGCCACGACTGTGCGTCCCTGGCCGACTGGCCGACGTCGGAGACGACCCTACAGCCTCACCTAAAGCTCGAAGGACCTCCAAATATGGGATAATGTGAGTCGTGGTGGTGGTGCTGGCCATCCTTGGCTGCTGTACATCTTGAACTGCAAGTGTATTTCCTTCTTCCTCATCACGTCCAGTCGGTGGAATGGGTGGCGCTGTGACCAGGGATCCGGTCAGGGACAACTCGACGATGTCTCACCGGAGGTCCATCGATCCCAGAGCACCCCCTACCCCATTGTGTGTGTATAAATAATTGTGTTGTGTTGTTGTGCCTTGTTTTGTTAGTTTTTATTAGAACTGTTGGTTGTTGTCCTGGAGGCGCCGCTGTTGGTGACCGCCGTGGCCTGGTGGACTGCCGGGGTTCATGTTGATGTCACCCTAGATTCAAAACCCATAGCGTGAGAGTGGTGTTCGCCGTTTTTGTAAATTTTTCAATATTTCGCTGTTTTGTGTTTTTTCTCGCCGGAAAACACCCCTATGAGCGGCGCCACTGTTGGACTGCCGAGACTGGAGGTTGTCGAGGACCCCATTGAGCTTTAGCTTGGGTCCCACAGCCCTTAGGTGTGGTCAATAACAGCAAGGCAGGCGCAAACCTTGGATATTTTACGTAGACATGATTTCATGTGTTTTATTCATCTCCTCGTCCGAATCCGTTGCCGTGAGCGATGCCATCGCTGTACCACCATGACCGGAGAAGTCGGGGTCCAAGTTACGATCATACTTGTGTCTCACGACTCTTGGAGTGGCCTAAAAACAGCGGTGTTATTGTTATGTTATGCATTTATGTGATTTCATGTGTATTGTAACCTTCTCACCGAAAACCACCCTTCGTGGCGGTACTGTCATCGACGCGATGACATGGGGAACTGTCGGAGACCTTACCATGCCCGTCATGGAGTCTCATAGCCCCGGAGCGTCCATATCAATGATGATGAGTCGTAATGGCGGAGATATGCGTGAATTGTTTGTATTGCGTCAAGTAGTTGTCAACGAGACGTAGGGCGTGCACACGACCTTTCCATGCTGTGTTGACACTCTACGGATGTTAGACCACACCCTGAGTTCCCTACTCGCCGGTGTATGGTCATGTTAAGTTTAGTATTGAGTCGTAATTGTTGGACAACATCGAAGTTGTGTTTCAAGATGGTTGAACTGTAGTGACGTCGTGGACACACCACCGGTCCTCGAGACTATGGTGTGATTTCACATACAACTGAGCCGAGCTTAAGACCTATAATTAGGCTTACATAAGTGTGGTTATGATACCCAAAAGAGTCATTTTGTTTCGTTATATTTTTTGTTTGATTTACCGATTGAGTTAACGAAGTGTTCGAGTCATTAAAACACTGAGAAAAATGCTAGGGTATCAACCTAGGATTAGTAATGACTCAAACCATTAATTAGAGTTTCCAACCTTGTCAGGTAGCAGGAAACTCGGGGATACTTACTAGGAACGCGAGAGTGTTGTTACACGGGTTGCGATTAGTTCAGGTAAGTACACTTGTCTCAAAAACTTGTTTACGCTAGTAAGCCAGTTAAGAAAATACCATGTGATTCATCTTCATTCCATTGTGTTTGCTATTTTCTATTTGTTGGCATTCCATTCCATATTCCTTGTATGTGTGTTCTTGGCATAAGTGTGTGTCTCGAAGGTACATGTGGCCTGCACTAGAAGGAATAAAACGCGGGCACTCGTGCGCACGAGTGTTTGACCACCCCTAGTGATTGTGTGATACCATGTACTGGATTGTTGTGGATTGTTGTGGATATTGTTGTGGTATTGTTGTGGATTTTAGACCACTTATGGCCTCTCTTGACTCATAGAACACGCATGTTTCGATTGTTATTGTTTCCAGTCTGCCTATCATGCACCTTGTTTATTTAACTTCCTGTCTTTTAGTACCTACATGATATTTAGACTGCCTTGATTGATAATTCATGAATTACTGTTATATTCTTCTGGCATTACTTTCGATTTCTCTCAGTTACTCACTGTCTAGTTTGTGACGGTGGGTGCAGATAGAGCGGAGTGCAGTAGAGGCAAAGAGCCTTGCTTAGGAGACTTTTTGTGAGGATTAGTGGCTGGACTTGAGGAACCTTAGAGTAGGTTATATGTTTTTGCTCATTTGTATATCGCTTTATTTATGTATGTTTTTGGTTTATAGAACTTGGTATTATTATTGAGATTAGTATAATGTATGTTGATTTATCGAATTGTACATGAATACCGGGGTTTTCCACACTTTTAGAATTCCTAATTTCCCTTTGATTGAGTTATTTCCCCTTGTTATTTATCGTTTAGTCTTCCGCTTTGTATTATTGCAATAACTCTTTCATAAATTGCTAAATTGAGTAAATAAGAGGCTGACTAGGCTCGTCAGGTTACCGAGTGATAACTCGGGGCTTGTACGGGTCTAGGTCGGGCGTACCCAATTGCACGGGAAAATTGGGGCCGTCACAACAGTCTCCCCCACTTATTAGAATTTCGTCCCCGAAATTAATCTAATAAGTAAACTAGATTAACGACTATTCGCAACTCCTAACAAGACCGATAAAAAACTCAGAGTGAGTCATTTCTTGACTCCGAACCGTTCGTGCTTCAGTGGAGAGACCTTCAGATATTTATAGTCTCCCCGAATCATACTGAAGCTTATTGTGATACTCGACAAGTATTCCTTTTGCCACTACTGGGCACTCTTAAGTCTCAAACAAAACTATCCACAACTACCCAGATGCTATCGTAACCACGAGGAGATCGGGGCAACCACTAATGAAATCCATATCAATATGTACACAATTCCATCAAGAAATGGGTGGGGCTGTATTAGTCCTCCAGGTCATCGATGCCCAGCCTCTACGCGCTGGCATGTCACACGTTCGAACAACTCTGACACCTCGGAAATCATCCCTGGCCACCAAAAGAATATCGCATATCGGCGCACATCTTAGGTCGACCCGGATACACAACAAAACTGAAACGATGAATCTCCTGAAGTAACTTTTCACACACATCAGCCACTAATGGAAACCCCAGTCGCCCGCGATACCTCTAGCATGAGTCTGTCGACCGACTCGTCTGGGCAATCTGAACTATCCACCATCTCACTGCACCGCTGGTATGACGCATCGTCTTACTGTCCCTCGCGCACAATGCCAAATGAGACGGTCTACAACATCGTTTGACCACATATCTAGGTCATGGTAGTCATCGGCACGTCCACTGAACTCATCAACTTGATTGCCTCACGTAAACCCCGCTCGTAGGTTCTTTGATACACGACTATCTCCGCATCCAATCCTTTGTAGCGTAACGCATCAGCAACAATGTTGTTCTTCTCATATCCACCAATCAACGCACGTAATGTTTATATCTAGTTCGCACCAACCAAGGCTTCGAACTCTAACAACTCTAGTACTAGCATGTTTACTGGCAACTCGTAACCCCCTAACACTATCGAAATGTCAAGACTAATGCACATTCGAGTATATCGCATCCTGACAGCTGTGACTAGGATTAAGGTCTGCTACGTCTATTGAATTTTCAACCCTAACAGGTCTACCAAGTGCACAACAATTAAGGAATCGACGTAACTTACATTGAACATGATATGCATGCAAGTACCACAAACGAAAAGCATACCCTTATCAATGTGTCTGGACGCCTCCTGGTCTAGCTCAACAGCAGCCTGAACACGCTCTCTCAGTGCGGTGATGCTTTGCGACGATGCTCTTGCTGGCTGAGGGCACTCCCTCTGAAGGTGGCCGACATGTCCGCATCTGTAACACGTACCGGTATCCTGCGACCTCTGAGTCTAACTCTGGCTTCGTCCCTGTGCAGAACTATGAGTTTGGGTCTGACTAGACCTATGCGTGTTCCTCTGCCTAACTCTTCGGTCAGCATCCCTATTCTCAGTAATCTGCCTCTGCGACTGCTGGTCATGTCGATTAGGATGCGGTGAATGAGTGGCAAAGCTTGGCACGGGTGGAACGGCCTGTACCAAACGTGTAGTCTGCTGTGTAACAGATCGTACACTCTGCGCCCGATGCTCACGATTATCCCATCTGCTCCTTTTTCTCTTCCTGTCCTGCTGATAATGACTATCTGATCGGGTTTCCGCTCTGTTCGCTCCAACCTCATCCGGATGCGTGAACAAGTAACTTTCCCTCGCTAAACTTCGCTCATATGCAATCTGCAAAGTCTCCAGCCGTGTAGTGACTACAGAACCTCCAATCGTAGGTAGCAAACCCTCAGCCTGTACTATCTGTGCAACAAAAGTCCCTGGCACAATGGTAATCGGAATCGGTGCTGTGGAAACTGTAGCTACTAGGGTCTCCATCCCCTGAGTGGTAGAAACAGGCAACAAAGGCGTAGTCAGAGTCAATGGTGTCGTGGTAGCCTGTGCGGGTGTCCTCAGTGACCGCACTAACTCCTCAAATCTCTGGTCCTGCGTCGCGACTCTTTGAGATAATGTACATTTCCTCAAGGCATCGTGACAAAATCATGCCGATATCGTCGCTCGGACCTGACTGATCTGCCATCGTCGATTGAACAAGAAAATGACGTTCTCGGATCAATGGATAGCTACCGATACGATATAATACACACAACAATCATAATATGTACAAAGTTAAATCCGACTCATCCCCAACTCCCTCATCTAAATTTCTAAAAAGATCATAAGGTTTCCACTCTAAGTTTAACCGTTCCTAACTTCCGCTGGTTTAAATGGCTTGTGTTTTATGAACTTAAATCAAGAGTCAAAGTCTTTAGAACCTTGCGCTCTGATACCAATTGTGATGTTGGTATCACAATTTTTAGACAACTCTAAACTCTGTGTCTAAGGTTATAAAGCCTATGCTCTGATACCAACTGTGACGGCCCCAATTTCCCCGTGCAATTGGGTACGCCCGGCCTAGACTCGTACAAGCCCCGAGTCATCACTCGGCAACCTGACGAGCCTAGTCAGCCTTCAATTTAGTCAATTTAGAAATTTATGAAAGAGTTATTTCAATAGTAAACAGCAGAAGACTAAACAATTAAAACAATTAAAACAAGTATCCATACTTTTTATCCTTTTTATTTATTCTCAAACATAACATAATACACACATCCTACACACATGTACAACTGTTGTGTACACCCCACTCACCACACACCCCATGTTATGTGCACACAACACCCCATTCTTTGTGTGCACCCCATCGCTATTTATACCCCATATTTACATGTGTTAATGTCACTTTATTAATTAAAACTATATAATATACATTAATCTATTCTTTTACACCCACAACTATTGTGTACACCCCACTGTGGTGTACACATACACGCTGGTGTGTACACCCCACAGTGGTGTACACATACCCCTATTCATGCACCCCATGTACACCAACCCACCACCAAACCGTCATGCATATACCCCAAAAATTACAAAAAATCCACAAAATCATGAACCCGAGAGACAAGAGAGGAGAGGTTCACCTAGGGTGGGACGTGGGGTCTCTGACGGCGAGGGAGGTGGCAGCGACGTGAAGCCGAGAAGAGGAGAGGTGACGTGAGACCGAGAGGAGGAATGAGAGATCCGAGAAAGAGAGAGCAACGAGAGTGAGAGAGAAGAGATCGTGAGTGAGAGAGATATCGCGTGGCCGAGAGAGAGATGGAGAGGCCGAGAGTGAGGGAGAGATCCGAAATGGAAGAGAAGGAGGGTGGGCGGCGGTTATGTTGAAGAAGAAGATGAATAGTGTAGGGTTTTGTTTTTTGTTGTTATATTTATATGGTCAAATGACCTTTTTACCCCCAACTTACTTCCTACACCATTTTTAAACCATTGCCCTTATGGGTCTTTTTACTTTTCTATTTATTTCTCTTTATTACACATTAAAGTGTGTAACCATTCTATTTATTTCTCTTTATTACGTTGTCACTTGCATAACTCTCCACCTCAACACACCCACATCTCGAGGTCAATCTCATGGTTCCTCACCATTGAACTGTGTCAATTTAACAATTCCAATTCCATAGACCATATGTTGCGTAATTAACTAACTTCCGCGTTCAAACGACATTCTTCGATCCATTTTTCCTTATTCTGACTCTCGTAATTCGCGTAGTCTCGTCTTGTCTCGCCAACTAATTAATTAAATTAATTAAAAATTCATTTATTTTGTATATTTTACTTGTTTTTCTCCCCCGTTTAACTAGTTGAAACCTCACTCAATTAAATACCGCCCGAACGGCTCGAAACCCGTAAAATACTAAAATACTAATACACAATCAAAGAATCATAAAATCACTTCGGTGTCGACTCCTGAAGTTCGAAATACTGTCCAGTATTCATGTAGCCGGGTCACAATTTCTGACAAGGGCAACACAAGTCAGTTAAAAATTTGGGGTTGTTACACCAAACCCACCTAATTAACCCTAAAACTATTACAAATGACTTCAGGGACTAGGGGACCATAGCTCGAGCATCGGGGAGCTAGGCGGGTCGAATTGGCGGGTTTGAGAAGTCGGAGTGCATGTTTACATGTGCGTAAAACCCTTGGGAATCCTGGTTATACGAGTGTTGATTTCTTTATTCATCGTTTTGCTTACTTAACTGGTTGTCATGCATATGCACTGTGATCATGTGTTGTCAGTGTTTGATTTGTTCACATTGTCGAAGATTATTCAAGATGGTTGTGGTACGGAATTGAGCAAGCTAGATTGTAGCGCTTGTACTTGGTGCAACCGGTGAATAGCTACCCGAGTAGCGGGGTGCACGTGTTCGATGGGTTATGATATGTTTTCAGTCACCATTAATGGTTCGGGTGTGGCCTAGGCTTGATGTCCTAAGTCGGGGTGTAACGGCCAGCCCATTGTTTGACCCCAAATGCGCCTAGGCTACCACTTGGACCATCGGCTCTCCATGGGGACTCACCCACTTGCACTGGCACTGGCACCGCTAGTCACAGGCAGGGTGGTACCAAGCCCTACCCCATCCGTGTCCCCCCACACGGTCTTTCGCCTCCCTCGACTCAAACCTGGGTCCTGAGGGATAAGATTCCAGATTTCACGAGTTGAGTACCACTGAGCTGGTTCAGCACGAAGGCACCGGATCCCATCAGAACTCCACAGTTAAGCGTGCCTGAGCGAGAGTAGTTCCAGGATGGGTGACTTCCTAGGAAGTCCTCCCAGCTCAATGGTACTCGACTCGTGAAATCTGGAATCTTATCCCTCAGGACCCAAGTTTGAGTCGAGGAGGCGAAAGACCCGTGGGGGGGACATGGATGGGGTAGGGCTTGGTACCACCCCGCTGTGACTAGCGTGCCGCTGCTGCTGCCGTGGATGAGTCCCCATGGAGAGCCGATGTCCAGCTGGCGGACTGAGGCGCATTTGGTCGGGTCGTTACATGGGGCATTCGAATTTATGAAATATGATCTAGTTTTGTTAGACTCCGTCACACCTTTATCTAGTATTAACTGATATCGTTGTTAAACCGGATTATTCGAATGATGATTTATATTCAATATGTGTGATCGGTATGATACTGTGATTATTGTTTGTTGTCAGCCATGGAAATATGATTCCTGTTGCCAGGGTCTTATTCACATGTCTCGCATGTTATTGTTATTTTCATGGTAATTGTAACGACCCAAATTAATCTAATTGGGTGTTAGTGTTAATCACGAGGATTAACGGGTAATTCGGGCGTTACGTGGATAGCTGGGTGACTCGAATGTGGGAACCTAGGATATACTCATGATATTTGTGTATGGTGTGATGCCTATTATTGCGATGTTGAGTGTGTTATTTATCATTTATGTATATAAACGTCGCATGTGTGAACATTGATGTCCGACAAGGCTACGAGTCGGGTATATGTCCGAAGTGCGTGTTAGGGACCGGGTATAAAGTGTCGGGTAGTCGAGGTACGGGACATGGATCGCTAGGTGATTGAGAGTTACTGTGACCTTATCTATGGTTTTATGAAATTATTTATTGGCCTAGCCTATGGTTCGTAAACTAAATCGAATCCATTAATTAAATTCTTAAGGTTGTAGCTAGGAAAATTTGTATAGATAGGATGATCCTGAAGATAAGCAACAAAGAGTTACAAGGAGAGTTGTGTCAAGATAAGGTATATGGGTAATAAGTGACACTGGTTGTTTAGGAAGCCATTAGATCTTTCTCGAGATGTGCGCACACATCAGATTAGAAACCCAACTATATATATACCAGTTGATAAGTGGTGACATGTAAAGTTCATTCTTCTAAAACCCAAATTTAGTTATGTGAGTGAATATGGACTCTAAGTGAGAGAATTCAAGCATTGGAGGGTGAATCGGAGCTTCCAAACAACGAATCCAAGGTAATCTACTCAATCCAAATCTTGAAATTTGAAGAAAATGTGAATTTTGGGATTTTGAATGATTAAAACGGATTTCTTGGTGAATTATCACTGTTTCCATAGGTTTTAATGCTCTTGGTTTACTTCGGTAAGTTATACCGAATTGAATCGATTTGCTGGGAAATTGAGGTGGTTTTGGTGGATTTCGTGTTTAAGGACACGCATGATTAGATCTCATGTTTAGGTTTAATACGTGTTTAATTGGAGTTCAATTGATGGATTTTGTGCGTTTAGAGGTGTGTGAGTGTTAGAATGCTTTTGGAGGGTTTAAAAACCCAGAAAAACCAAGAATTCATTCTGTTGGAATTATGGGCAGAACACACCCAGCGCGTTGGGGACCTAAAAACATGATTTTTCCAGCAAGTGTTCACGAGAGTTTAGGTTAAATTCACATCCCAAACCCACCTAATTGACTCTAAAAACATCACAAATGACTTCAAGGACTAGGGGACCATAGCTCGGGCATCGAAAAGCTAGGCGGGTCGGATTGGCGGGTCCGCGAAGTCGAAGTGCGTGTTTACAGGTGCGTAAACCCCTTGATAAAGTTACATTTTTAATTCATGCGTGGTTTGTCTTGGTTATACGAGTGTTGATTTATTTATTTATCATTTTGCTTACTTAACTGTTTATCATGCATATGCACTGTGATCATGTATTGGTAGGTATTTGATTTGTTCACATTGTCGAAAATTAATCGGGATGGTCGTGGTACAGAATTGAGCAGGCTAGATTGTAGCGCGTGTACTTGGACCAACCGGTGTATAACTACCCGAGTAGTGGGGTGCACGTGTTCGGTGGGTTGTGATGTTTTTCCAATCACTGTTAGTGGTTCAGATGTGGCCTAAGCTTGACATGCTAGGCCGGGGCATCCGAATCTACGAAGTATGATCTAGTTTTGTTAAACTCCGTCACACCTCTATCTAGTTTTAACTAATATCGTTGTTGAATCGAATTATTTGAATGATGCTTTATATTTACTATGTGTGATCAATATGTTACTGTGATTATTGTTTGCTGTCAGCCATTGGAATATGACCAGCCATGGGAATATGATTCCCGTTGCCATGGTCATATTCACATGTCTTGCATGTTATTGTTGTTTTCATGGTTATGGTGTAAACTTTTCTTGAGAATTTTCTCACTGGGTTCGTTGCTGTATATGTTGGGCGACTGAGCGCAGATCCTGGTACGAGCAAGAGTAAGGGGAAGGAGATACTATGCGACTATCTCTAAGGTCGTTGCTGCTGACAGCTCGTGTTTTGACTACCTAGTATGTATATATTTAGTTTTGCTGGATTTTGGAAACTTTAGAACTCTGCCACATGTATATGGATTATTGTTTATTTCGTCTCAATTATATACATGGTGTTTATTTTTGGGTTTTTCACTACTAAGGTTTAATAAATTCTCATAATATATGTTAAAGGCTTCCATTATGATTAACTAACCTGTTAGATGTTTAGGAGAATCAAATAATTCAATATAGTAGGATTAGTAAAACAGAGCGTCACTTCACAGAGCTACGGATGCGGCGGTAATGATGACGTGTCCTGCAACATGACAGGCGCTGCTGGACTTGCGAGTAGAGGGCATGGGTCACGGGATTATCTCATAATTTGGGGCCGTCATAGATTGGGCCTTGTAATATAAAAAGTTGAATTCTATTGGACCGTGCAAGAAAGGTCTTTTTTTCTAGTCGTCCTCATTTGTAATTGTACTTTCTATATTTGATGTGGAGAGGTGCCTTTGATCACCAAAAATATCAAATAAAATCGTGATTTGTCAAGGGGGGATCTTTTGTGCTGCGTGCTTAGGAAGAGATAAAGATTATTTCCTCCATCCTATTGGGCGTATTCTTCTTTTGTGGACATGTATCTTTCATAATTTATACTGTGGAAAATGATTGGGTGACAGCGTTTGTATAGCTATTAGACAAGCATATTGTGGGATTTTTTATTTTTTATTTTTTTTAAAAAAAAATTTAATTTTAATGTTTTATTTTTTATGGACAACCATTACAGTCTCTTTAAAACTTTTAGAAGAAACTATTACCACCATGTAGAGGTCCTACTCGCCCCTAGCCTGAATTAACCGAGACTTATCTATATCTATATCTATATCTATATCTATATATAATGACAATCCTCCCAAGAGTTCAATTAAAACTAAAATAGACTTATTGATAAAAGTGCCTTTAAATACTAAAATCTCATTGGATAAAAAAAATGTTGAAAACAAAAAATTAGAGGTATTTGTGTAAATTTCATTTAACTAAAATTTGTACATACGGTTCATATGAACTTAAATTAATAGAATTAAGTTATACTTTTTTAACTTAATTGAAATAATTTTGACTTCTCTTCTTTTGATCTTAGGATGTACCAAATGAGTTTTCATCGAATAATCATCAACAAAAACCGCGGGCAAGATGAAAGTCATAATTTGGGAAGCATGATGAAAGGTGATGAGAGGTAATGCAACAAAGCAATGGATGCATAAATTGAGGAGCCACAACATGACTTAATGATAAAAAAAGAGGCCAAGAATTTATGGTCACTCGTGCTCATAATTTCATTGCCTAATTGAGACATTTCCACCTCATTAACAATTATCACTTATCCTCTCGAATTGACGGAGAGGTTAATTTGAAGTTTTAAAAAATAGAAATTCAATCTATATTATGATTTTTCTTCAAGAAAAAATTTAAATTATAATTTTATATGTGCAAGTTAATTAGGAGTTTTCAAAAATAAAAAGTGTTCTTGTGGTTTTCTTTTTCAGGTAACATGTTAGAGTGGTTTTCAAAAAAAAAAAAATGGCAACATGTTAGAGTTTTTTAAAAGAACGTCTTTTCCTACCCAAAAAAAGAAAAAGAACGTCTTTCAGAGTTTTGATTTTAACACATTTTTATTTAGAAAAATTTATCTGGTTAGATTCCCTTCAAGAAAAAAAAAAGAAGATACACTCAATTTCTACGTGATTACATTTTTTTTTGCACATCCTAAATACCCAAAAAAGTGAAGAGAAAATTATATTCAATCATTTTTAAATTTAAATTTAATTATTAGTTTCGCTTTGAAAATGTGTGCATCATTAATCAAAAAAAAAAAAAAAGAAAAGAAATAGTGTGCATCACGTGCGGAGCTCGTGCCAGTTTACTAGTTAAGTGTTAAGATTAATCCCATCGGATATATAAATTCAAAATAAATGGGTTATAAGTTTGAATTAGGAACACCATCTTGTCTTAACATTTTGGTGAAGCCTCTATTACAAACCTTAGCCCTCACTCATTCACTCTACTTCCTATGTAAACTTGGACTTAGAAATTTCATTATACAAATTTTAATATTAAGCTTCAGATACTTTTGGGTTAGATAAAAAAGAAGAAGCTAATATGCCCTTAAACTATATTTGTTCAACTACTGATGATTTTATTTTTACAATTGTTATTACAAGATCACGAGGAACAATTAATTAATTCTAACTTCTTGAAAGGCACAATATTAGAAATTAACACCAAATATGGATAATCGAGATAAAGCTTCTGATATTTATTATTTATACAAAGAGCTATAAGCCTATACCAAAGTATATGCTTTATTTGTACACCAAAAAAGAAATATATGGTTTATTTTACTTACCTATATATAAACAAATTACTTCAGGTGGAGCTATACGTCCATGGAGGCAAGGCCCCTCTCTGATGTTTACGATATAGCGGGCTTTACTTTGGATTATTTTAGGCCCAATAAACTGGGCCCAAGGCCAGTATGAGTCGTGTTCTGCTGAGTCGGTGAGACGAAAGTTCGACCACAGCTAACGGAGAGAATCTTCCGCAACCGCGCATTCTCACAAGTCAAAACCACACTTCTAATGCGGCTCCCTCAACAAACCACAACAACAACAGAGACGCGCGAGAGAGATAATGTGGAGATGACTCCGCCCTCTCTCTTCGTCTTCACTACGACTCCTCACAAAACCCTCTTCCGCCTCCTACTAATCTTCTCTTACTTCCTCCACCCCTCCTCCGCCGTCGTCAACTTCAAAGACAACTCCCTCTCCATCTTAATCGACGACTCCCCCGCCAGATTCGGTCCGCAGTTCCCCCCCCTAATGTTGCCCTAATTTTTCTAGGGTTTGTTAAAATTGAGTCTCACGAGCGTCTTTGTTGTTGTTGTTGGTGGTGGTGGCGTTGCAGGTGTTCGTGTGGAGAGCCCTGGCGTATGCGGCGCTCTTTACGTTTCGGATCCATTGGACGGCTGTACTTTGCCGTGGAATGCGTCGCGGTCGGGCGGTGCGCGGTTGGCCTTGATTGAGAGAGGTGGATGTGATTTCGCGGTTAAAGTTCGGAATGCTCAAGAGAGCGGGTTCGTTGCGGTCATTGTTTACAACAATGTTGATGAGGAAGGTTTGATTAATAGTGAGTAGCTTGCTTCTCTCATTACTGATTTTGCCTGTCTATTTAGTTCATTATTTGCCTTTGTGTGCAATGGAAGATTTTTATCCTTGTAGCCTATCCCAACTAATTTGAAATTGATATGAATAATTTTTAGAAAGTCGAAGGGATTGATTATAATTCCGTCAATATGAATACTTGTCAGACAATGAAATCTAGATTCAATTAGCGTTGGATAAGTACTAAATGGCTTATTAATATTTTTGAACGATATATTGAATATGGATTGCAATGACTAATAGACAATTAATGTTATTCAAGGACTTATAAGTAGATGAATAATTATTCAGGAACCTCCAAGTAAATATTTTTTGGCCTCTTAGACGTCGTGTACGCATCCCCTTGCTAGTCAGAAAAATCGTGTGGGTGCCTTGTTATCCTTGATTATTCTCTCATGAATGCTTGCTGTTTCTTAAACTACACTCAAAGTTTTATATGTTCCATATCTATTTGAACTATCAATGGACCCACTTTGTATTTAAAGTAGTTCACTATTAGATTGTGGATTTTTATGCTATGTAGTAAAGATTAAAGAATTGAAGGAAGATAAGCTAGATTGAAATTAAATGAAGGGAGGTTGTATCTAGCTCATAGAGCGTTTGCGGTTGAAAGGCCTGAGAAGGGTTGTGGTATATAGTCCCTTACAACTGTAATATGCTGAATCTGGATTACCTACTTTTCATAACGGAGTGACTTATAGTGTTGTATCATTACGACCTTTTAATTGGCAATGTTGGGAATCTTATAAAATTGAGATTCTAATGGGGTTTTTGACAGTTAGCAACCATACGTAAGATATCTTTTCTTAATTGCAAGCGGACACTGAAATTAAATGTATTTAAGAAATCTTAGTTTAGAGTATATTGGAATAATTGCTGTCACAAAGCTATGGGAATTGTTGTGGTTAGTGTAAATTAAAAGCACATCTATATAATATATGATAAATCTGATGGCGGAGTTTGATAATGAAGCAGTAAAATTAGAACTTTGGAGACAATATCATTGTGTATGCTATTTGTAAAAAAAATATTGACTTAGCGGATGAAACAAAAGATAGAGTGAATAAGAAATTTGAACTTTGGAGAAATAAGTTAGAATTTAAAAGCTTTAAGTTAGGTGGGAGTAGACTGAATAAATGTATTTTGAGTTTACGAATAGTAAAGATCATAATGATGGAGTAGTAATATAAGGAGGAATTAAGTTTCTTAGGTGGACTATTTTAGATATCTAAGATCAATCTTACAAAAATATGCTCTTATTAAAGACAACTTTACACATATTATTCTTGCTGGATGGAAGTAGTTGAATAGTGCAACAGGTGTAATATGTGATTGAAATATCCTATTAATCGAAAACTAAAATTTTATAAGATTGCAATTAAGCCAACTAAGTTTGTAGTGGTGCATGTCAACACTGGGCGGTAAATAATTAACACGTGTAAGATAGGTGTAGCGGAAGTGAGTCTGCTTTGGCGATATGGTAAAACTCATACAAATAGGATAAGAAATATGGATGGTCAAAGAAAAGCAGGAATTTGGCGCAAAAATCAAGTGCTGGTACGGTGGTCAGGACACATCCAAAGACACCTACAGTCACCTTAGTTAGAAAACTCGATTAAAATTAAACTAAAGAAATTCGATGATATAGGGTAGACATAAGAGTCTATGATAACTTGGGGTGCATTGAATGTGAGGTCTAACAAGATTTTGAAAGCATGACATCAAGTATATCGAATCAAACAGAATGCAAGAAGTCAATTCACGTAGCTGACTCCAACTAATTTGGCATTTAGGCTGTATTATTGTTCTTGTTGTTGTTGGTGGTCGTGGGATTAGATAAAAGGAACAGAACTCTAGAAATACAATTGATTTTACTTGTGTTTCACTTTCACCATCTAAAAACATGGTGTTATGTAAATCCACATGGCATCACACTTAAATCCAATAAAAAGGTGCGGCCAGTGTGCTATGAATTGTGGTTTTGATATAACACCAACAACTTAGGAGTTGAATTCTCTTGCAACCAATTAATACACTTTTTTTAACCTTCCTTTTTCTTTTATTATTACTTGGGAGCATGATGGATGAGTGCTGTTGAGGTAGATGTTTAGATGTGAGAAAACTCATCCAATTAAGAAATGGTCCTTAGCAATGATGAACTGTGATTGTGGCTGTTTGTGAATGAGACTTGATTATATTGGTGCTAGATTGGATCAATCTAGTTTCAATGTTCATCCATGTGCTAGAAGTTAAAGGTGTTCTAGTAATTACTAAGGTGATGTTTACTATTTTT
The DNA here is from genome assembly GCA_039657345.1 of Stephania japonica. Taxonomy (NCBI): domain Eukaryota; kingdom Viridiplantae; phylum Streptophyta; class Magnoliopsida; order Ranunculales; family Menispermaceae; genus Stephania; species Stephania japonica. The sequence goes on along the minus strand of CM077559.1, from coordinate 4,364,744 downwards.
CCCCAAAGTCATGACCTATGCTGTTTTTTTGAAGCAGAGCATATCATTTTCAGTATTTTAATCAGGAAACTGATTCGTGATGTTGCTAATAACACATCCACACCTTTAAACTACAATTATCTGATGAACACATTTAGATGCAAGTAGCTTTCTCTATTGCCAAGTAAGAAACTTACCATCATATGCATATCTTTCCTTTTACGTCTCTTTGCTCTTCTAATGGTGTTTACCCCCTGTGGATTCAGTGGTTGGGGACTCAGAAGGTATATTGGTGAATGCAGTCTTTGTGTCTAAAGCGTCTGGTGAAACCCTTAAGAAGCTGGCTGGAGAAAAAGAAGGTGAATGCTGCCTCCTCCCATCACTGTGGGAGAGTGCAGCGAATGTGTTCATGATTTCATTTATCACCGTTCTTGTCATTGTAGCTTTGGCAGGAATAGTTTTCTGCACAAGGAATCTTGTAGCACGACAACAAGGAGGCCATCGTCACACAGACAGTCACACAGTGGAAGTTCTCCCTTGTTTCACATTCAGTGTGAGTCGCCAAATAGACCAACGCGCACGCGAGACATGTGCTATTTGTTTGGAGGACTACAAAGAAGGGGAGAAGCTGAAAGTTCTTCCTTGCCAACATGGTAAGATCTATTGTCCCTGGTATTCTAACTCTCTATTTGACGGCTTTCTTCACTTTTTTTTTTTGACTTCATCTGGAGTCGAATCCATGACTTCCCTAAACCTTGCCTTTTGGCAAGCAATGCCTCATCCTTGTCACCGTAGATGCTTTGGCTAGTTTCTTCACTTACTATTGAATACTTTAGAGTTCAGAACAGGGATAGGACTATAAGAATGCATTATGTGTTTCAGTGGTCCATTTCATTTATTTTGGTGTAATCTAGTAGAAATCAAACCATAAATTCCTGAGAAAGAATCCACTTGGCAAGAAACGACCTGTCCACATAGTGCGACCTTGTGCGCACGTGTATGTACTCTCTCACTCTCTCTCTCTCTTCCTCATTGAATCCCTTAATAACGATGACCTTAAGCTGACATACTTCCAAAATAAACGGTCAGCCCATTACATTCAGTACAATCTCTTGGTCAGGATTTAGGGGGATAGATAGAATTACTTCTTGTATTTTTTTCTGCTATGTTGATCGTTTGAAACATAACTTTCTTGCAGAGTTCCATGCAGCTTGCATAGATTCTTGGCTAACAAAGTGGGGGACTTTCTGCCCAGTTTGCAAGCGCGTTATTAATAGGCCGATGAGGCCAACCGTTTAGCAAAACGAAGAAGTCTTGGGCTACAATAGTTCATCACCATTCTCAATCTCATGCACAGTTTGTTCACGAGGCCGGTTTCATTTTACTACCGGACTCAGTGGGGGTATCTAAATTACATTCTGATCGTTTATAAATTTTGGAGCAATTATTGTAAATATTTTTGCTCTTGAACATCTTGAAGATGAATAGTATACGTCATTGCAGCGTGCTTGATGTAAGCAAGACCTCTAATTTTCTAACTGTTTTTTAGGAGTCATTCTTTTTTATGTTAAAGCAGTTTAATTTGCTGTCTTAATTTGATTATTCTTTGATAGTTTGTTCGACATGGTTTGAGTAGAAGTTGATGAATTCCTACACAGCGGACCCGAATAATAACATATCTTGGACATTACAGTTTTGGCTGGTTTTAGTGGAATCTGAATAGCTTGGCACTTCATGTTTGCGACCATAATTGACTCATCCAAGCTGGGAACACTCAAGTTTGATAGGGTTTGAGTGGAATCCGATCTATTCTACATGATGTGTTCGGATAAAATCAAGTTTTGAAATATGGTTCTTTAGCATTAAAAAGTAGAAAAATGCTGAAGTGACCACTATTGAACACGCACTTTGATTTTTAATTTTATTTAATTTTATTTTTTTATAATTTTGTGCTTGAGAATAATGCTAAAGTTACCCATTATGGATATTCACTATGACTATAAAATTGTTAAAAAAATAAAAAGATTAAAGTGTGTGCTCATAGGAGTGTTCATGAGTCACCGAGCATTCCCCTAAGGAGAATGTTAAAGTGACTCAGTTAGGGGCACCTTGTTGTGCACCCAGTAGGTCTCGCTGTCTCACTGACAGTGATGGGGCCCACTATCAACATTAGTTAGGTATGCAAAAAGATGTCCCTTACTAGGTCACTAAAACATCTTCCTTCCCCTAAAACGTATGCTGAAAATTTTCACCAAAAAAAATAAGATTATACTCCAATGAGAACTGATCAGTTCGTTGCTTGACTTGACTTGTTCTATTGAGATTGGTAAAGCCCAAAAATGTTAATTTAAAGTTTTAAACCCACTTTATCAAATACCTACATGAATCAACCGGTTGTTGAAAAGTGGCTTATTTGTTCTTTGTGAACTCTGCACCCACCATTCAAAAAAGAAAAACAGTGAGCCCACCCACCTCTTCATTACACAAATATATATTTTTTTAATATGACTTTATTACACAAATGTATTTTTCTTATTGGACTTTATTACACCATACTGACATTACCTGGCCTTCCACAATATACACACATTCAACGGTTTCTGACTTGAAACAAGAGATAAACCAAGCACGCACACAGAAAACTAAGAAGAAGTTTCGCTTCTGGTCTGATTTAAATACCGAAGCTCCGATTCATCATGGACAGGTTTCTCCAAAACTACTCACTAACTACTTCTTGTTGTAAATGGGCGTCTCAAATTTTTCGTTAACTTCCTTTTCTGGGTTCCTTTGTCTTCTTTTCTTTAGTAGTGCTGCTGCATCTGTGGTTACCATTGACATCCATCAAGCCAAGCACCACATCCTTTCGAACCGTCACCGTTATCTGGACGTCAGGTAATTCAGTTAAGTTAACCGTCAATTGATTCAACTACCCTTTTTTTATGGTTTTAATTTGTCATGATTTGTGTGTGCACGTCTTAATTAACAGGACTACTGAGGAGTTCAACGCAGGTCACGTGAACGTGGATAACCCCTTGAATATTCCTTACATGTTTCAGACTCCCCAAGGTCCCATTTGTACTCCTATATATAAATATGTTTTGTATTTTGAGGAAGTTTTGATTTGAATCTCATTTTGATTGAATTTCAGGGAGAGTGAAAAACCATGAATTTTTAGAGAGAGTCTCTTCTGCTTGCAATAAAGATGATCATCTCGTTGTGGTAAATTCCTTTCCCTCTCCTTTTTGGTCTAATCAAATATTAAAACTGGACTTTAACTTACTAATTGAATGTTATATGCCAACAAACCAAGAAGGCGCCACCCGTGGGATAACACATACATATCCCTCCCCCTAAACCAAAAGTCTTGATTTCAAGTCTCGAAATAAAGAAGCACACCGCTTTTGTAATCCTATGTTTCTCGAATTTATGATTAGTTAGGAAAGAATTCTGAATGTTCTTTCAATAATTTGAAAAAAAAATGGTTGCCATTTACCAATAGAAAAGCTAATAGTGACCCAAAGGGGTTGGCCAATGGTAAAGACGAATTTGAAATTGTGTAAGTTAAGTGCACGGTCTCAAATTTAATTTTCTACTGCCTTAAAATTAATTGTTCTGGATACCCACAGATATCTCAAAAAAAGAAAAAACCTAAGAATCATTCCTAGTGTTTGGTCAATACGTATGCATACTTAATTAATTGAGGGACGTGACATGGCCCATGGGTGTCTCAATGCGTATTGTCGCATTCCAATGCAGTTGTAACAAATTTCGTTTGCTAATTTGTTTTGGTCTCCAATTCCCCTCTATGTGTATATGCTGATCAAATTGCAAAAGCTAGAAAAAAAACTACTAATTAGATATTGCTTTGCTTGTGAAGGGGTGCCAAACTGGGGTGAGGTCACTCCATGCCTCAGCTGACCTTCTAAAAGCTGTAAGTGAATCATCATCTTATTCATTAATTTAATACAAACAAGCCCATATTAATGAACTTAATCAATCACTTTTATGATGGTGTAATCCAGGGCTTCAAGCATGTAACCAACATGGGTGGAGGATACGTGGCGTGGAAGGAAAATGGGTTGGGCGTGAAGATTGTTGGGGACCAGAATATTAGCCCCCAGAGTGTATGCTGTGAAGCCAACGCTGTGACACCATCAGAGGCGTGCATGCGTTCATTACAAGCTGGGCTGGGACACATGGCCGCAGCTTGTGCAGGTGGTGCGGCTGAGGCTGCAAAGCACACAACCAAGATGGGGATTGAGTCATAATTTAGATAGCAAACACAATTGATCATATATATATATATATATATATATATATATGTGTGTGTGTGTGTATTGAAGCTTTTGAGTTCTTTATATATGTTCGCTATGCTTTGGGTATGCGACATTGTGACATGTTAATTAATCTCGTTATATCTAAGCCAATGTGTCCATGCCCATTAATGGACACCACTATAGTTATTTTTAGTATTTGCTTTTTGGTCTCATAGGACTGTAGTGAAAAAATTTGATCTCTGTAGTCGACTCCAATTAATTTGGAACTGGTGCTATATTGTTGTTAAAAAAAATTGATTCTATGTCTGGTCTATTATATTGAACCATAAATGATTGATGAAATTTTGATTTCTCTTCAAAAAAACACACACACACACACAATATCTCTTGATTCTCAAAGCTCAAGTAATCGAGTGCAATACATCTTTTTTTGGTTTCCGGTGTACTAATCCGGGGTTTTTCAAAAAGTAGGGTTGGTTTACTTTAAAATTCATTAAATATGGTAAATTTTTTTAAAATTTCAAAAATAATGTGTTTTTCCTTTACTAGAGGCGTCATTGAGTGTGACGTGGCGGTGGGTGGGTGAGGTGGCAATTCCAATTGTATGAATGACTCATTTTGTAAAGAAGTCATTCATAGGTTTCATATTTTGTGTGACTTTGCATGAATGAGTCTTTTACAAAAGGAGTCATTCATACAACTGAAATTGTGAAGTGACGTGGCGTGGGTGTGTGAGGTGGCAATTCCAATTGAAAAGGAGTCATTCATACATTTCATATTTTATATGAATGACTCATTTACAAAAGGAGTCATTCATACAATTAGAATTGTGATGTGGCGTGGGTGTGTGAGGTGGCAATTCTAATTGTAGAGGGGTGTTTGTAGAGGGGGACACGAATTGCGCATTTCAAAAATGCGCAATTCGTGGATCCCATGTGGGTGCCACCTAACACGAATGACGCCTTTATAAAAGGCGCCATTTATGTTAGGTGGCGACACGTCAACTGAATACACGAATGGCGCCTTTACAAAAGGCGTCATTTGTGTTAAGTGACGTTCAACGAATGGCGTATTTTTCAAATGTGCCATTCGTTGAATGCCCACATCTACGTGGTGCGCCACGTCACACAATTGACGTCTTTTGTAAGCGCCATTCGTGCTACACCGCTGTTTAAAGGTAATGATGCATTTTCAAAAGGCGATATACATTAATTAAATAATTAAAAAAATTTACAGTAATTTACTAATTTTTTAAAAAAAATTACTGTGCGGATGTACTTTTTTCGTACTAATCCACCATTTTTTTTAAATGGGCCTTCTTGACAAATCAAGCACCGAAGGCCCAATAAAGGCTTACATGAGCCTACATCTGCATAGTGCATACTTTCATATTTCTTAGTGGGCCTCATCGACAAATCAAGCACTATAAGCCCACTAAGGACTTATATGGGTCCGGCTACTTTGGCGAGTTATTTTACGAGCCTTTTCAAGCTCTCCTCTCTCCTGAAAGTGCCGAAACATAGAGATCAAGCGGAATTTTTTGTTGAATCTTTTGCTCGGATTACAATCAGACCAGGTAACTGATTTTATTTTATTTTTGTCAAGAACTGATTTTATTTTTGGAGTGCATGAATGGTTGTTGTGTTTATAATGCTACATCGTCAACTTGATTTTTTCTTTCTGTCACCTAGGGTTGGAGTTTGATTCTGTTGTTATTTTAGTTGTTTGCATGATTTTGTTGTTAGTGATTTGGGAAATTTGGGTTTTTCTTCTTCTTGGCGTTGTAAAGGTACAAAATTTGGTCCTGCGTGTATAGCTGTTTTTTGCTTGGAATGGAATGGACAATGTAAGTTTGATTACTATGTAAAGGTAATAAGTTTATAAACTGTTTTATACTTCCTTGTGATGTTAGTGTTTTGTTTAGTGCAATTGACTAAGTCCTTGTTCTTCTTTCTTGATCTGTATTGTTTCTTCGAACTTTGCGAGAATTTATTCTTAATCAGAAAAACAAGTAAAGGTAATAAGTTTATAAACTGTTTTATACTTTCATGTGATGTATAGAATGAGTGCGGCCTTTTATCAATTGATTTATAAATGGTTTTTTGACTTTAAGTAGCGTCTTTCCCACTAAAGTTGATCATCTCATGTTCATCAATTGAGATTTTGTACTGGCTTTCAAAATCGCGATGACTGATAACGTTTTCTGAACTTGCCCATTCGTCTTTCTTTCTTTCTCTCCATTGGTGTTAAGTGAAATTTCTTCCGATTGTGCAGATTTTTGGGCGTTTCATGGCTTCATTTGTTTTTTGTTTTTTTGTTTTTTTTTTATTTTTTTTATTTTTGTAGAAGTCACTTTATGGTAGTGTTATGAATTGAAACACCTGATTGCTATTGAAAATTGAACATGCGTTTATTGCAAATTCACCACAGGATCGTAGTTGAACTAGGAATTAATAATTTTGCCTGTTCTTGTACAGTGGGACTTGAGTGTTTCAAGTGGAAAGGCTGCTTTTTCCCTTTTCCGATAAAGAATGCTTGGTTTATTTCTGCCTGGTCAAAACTGGAGTGGTGATGGCGATACTGAAGCTGCAAAGCGCAGGATTTCTCTTCTTTCAAAGTTGGAGAACATTATCTGGTCATTGTTGACATCAGAAGGCCGATCAGAGTCCCGATTGTGGCTTTGCATCACAATATCTTCTTTGAGCTCAATTACTGCTAATGTGCAGTGCGAACTATTTATGCACCTCTTGAGGTCTAAGCCAAGAAACTTGTCATTGGCTGCCCAGGTCTTGCAGATGATCTTTGAGAAGAGGCCACGGAGAGTTGGCCTCATCATAGCTAAAAAGAGCTACATTCTTGAGGAGTTTTTTAAAGGCAGGTTTTATATGCTCCTCTTTATTGATTTCCTCTTTTCTATTGTAGTTTCTATATAGTAGCTCATTTTGATTGGTTTTGTTGTCTCCAATAATATATCAATGCAGGGAACCCAAGACGGATACTGCAATGGTTTGATAATTTTTCTGATGTTGGATCCGAGCATGGGAAAGGTGCAAGGGCTTTGTCCCAGTTTGCTTTCATAAACCGAGATATTTGCTGGGAGGAGCTTGAGTGGAGGGGTAAACATGGGCAATCACCAGCTGTTGTTGCTATAAAACCCCATTACTTTCTAGACTTGGATGTGCAACAGACAGTGCAGAACTTCCTTGAAAATGTGCCAGAATTTTGGTCATCCGTTGAATTTGCTGAATCACTTATAGATGGGGAGATTCTTCAGATAGATACGAAGTTTTTTTTAGATTATTTTGTGGACTTGATGTTTGAGGACTCAAGAGAAGTATGGGAAATGATAAAAGACTTTTTAAAGGAGGAGTCATTTTCTTTTTTGTGCCGCCACCTTCTTATAAATCTTAAAGAGCAGGACCTTAAAGTTTTCTTGGACTCACTTAGAAAATTTCTAACAAGAGAGAGATCTAAATGCTTCGACCAGCCATCATCGTGGCTTGAGTTACTGCTTTTGCGTAATGTCTCTTCATCTATTGAAGAGTTACTTCTATTAAATGCGGTAATTAATCAAGGCCGACAACTTCTAAGGATAGTACATGATGAAGAGCACAAGAAGCAGAAGAAGAAAATTCAAGAGCTCGTGGTTGCCATGGCATCAGATACTGCTGATGCCCCAGTTATGAAAGAATGTGTGAAGATGGACATAGCAGATACAGTGAAGTGGCTTGGGCTTCAGTCTTGGATTCTACAGTATAGATTGTCGGAGGAGTGTCAAACTCATGAGTCTTGGGAGGATTTGTTTATGAGGAATGGAATAAGCTTTCGCAACTCGAGTAGGTATGACTTGCTAAGCTCTAATGTACAGTCCAGCTTGGACGATGAAGTTTATTCTAAAGCTAGGAGGAAGAAAAAAGTTAAAACCAGAAAGAAGAGGAGAAGGCACCGTGATCTTGATGGCAGTGAAGATGATGAGATGGGATATTTTGACAGTCCAAGTGCCTCCGGAAGTTGGATGCTTTCAACGGATGGTTATTCTTCCATATGGACTATGGTACGTTCTCCCAGCCACCTTTATTTCTTTTTTTTTTTTCGTTGTTGAGTATTTTCAATGTAGTTCATTTTTTTGAGGTTTGTATTATGACTTTTCTACTTTGCATTCTTTTTTCATGCATCCTTATATCTACATGAATTGAACTTTTTTGATAGCTTTCATCCTCTTTGGGGATAGTAATTCTCATATGATCATCCTTTGCTTGGCAGATCTATTTAACATTTTCAGCTACCAATTTCTGGCACTACTTGCATGAAATGCTTATTTAGAGTTTATGTTGGATCTCTATTGGTGTTTTTATCTTTCTGACTGTTGTGTTGCTGTATTAGGTTGACTTACCCGAACATCTTGCAAACCACTGCTTTTCTGCATGGATGAGTTGGCTTTCTTCCAAGTGGGACTCGCTGGTTTTTAAAGAATACTAATGAGAATGGTATCAGATTTTCAACTGTGAGGTGGTCTATCATTTCAGCATGGTATGTCATGCTTGAAGAAAAGTTCGAAACTTCCTGTTCCCGTAACTAGATTGAGGATATATGACTTCATAAATGTAACTTGCTGTCAATGCAGGCACATGATAACCTGTTGACAAGGCTTACTGCTTAATTTGTGAGATTGTTGGGACATAAAAGGTAAAAGTTCTTATTCTGGTCTTGTGCATGCTTTAAATCTAAATTTGCCAAAGAATCTGATATTTGATATTTTTGGGTCTCTGAGTATCTGAAAATGATCTAGAGAATTGCTGTACATTGAACCCATACTTTATGATATCTTCGCTGAATTATTTCATTAGAACAGTGTAATGTGTTCTATTTTCCTAGAAGTTGTAAATTTGTAATCAGTTAGCGGTTCATTAAGCTAGGGTGCAAATCGTTCAATTATATCGTGCTCCACAACCACCTGGCTACAAATGACGATATAAAAGGGAGTATGCAAAAATGACTCACGATGATTTATTTGAGAATGGCAGTGGATGAATGGGCAGATTTCCGTGATACTATTCTATTTTGTTGTCTTCAACGTGTTTTAGCTACTCTATATTTTGAGTAACTTTCTTCTGAACTATGTGACCTTAATCATTTGCAATGCTTTTGCTTGTTCCATAAATAGTTTCATGTTGATTTCTCTGAAACCTGTAGGAATTCTTCCTAATGTTGAAGATGAACTATGGTGCAATTGCAAATCTTCAATAAGCTGCCACTTCTCAGGTTTGTCTTTTTGCCGTAATTGTTCAAATTGAACGGTGTGTTTCATAATGGGTTGCTGTTTTCTTTTTCTTTTTCTATTTTATGTTTGGGGAGTACGGATTTTGAGTAAAAAAAGGGTATCTGCATGCAACAAACTTGTTTACAGGCGTGCATGTGCACTCTCATAGCTAAAAGGAAATGATTTTGAATTAAATTCTTGGCAAGGATGTTGGCATTCGGCTCAGAGATTTTCTTCGTGGTTTAAAAAAAAATCAACTGCATTTTGATAGGACTTCTAAGCGCGTCAAATATTGAATGAAGTCTAGACTAAGAAATTGATATGGTTGGATTCTTGAATGACCTCATATCCGACTGAGTATAGTCCTCTTGATAAATGTATGTCTAAACTCACTATACAGATGAGTACTTGGTGTGTTTTGGATTTTTACGATATCCATTGGTATTCAACCTTGTGGGGACCTTATTTTTGAATTTCAACGATGATCTTAAAAAGTTCTATGCCTGATCAGGTTATCATTTGGCCATAATCTACACGGTTCAATACCATCTGCATCATAAATCTTCTCTGAAATTCCCTGTTTACATTTAGGACTAGAACATTTTTAGTTTATTTTTCTTGGAGGGACAATGATTCCTGTGGAGTCATCCCCGGCAGTGAGAATATTCAGTTGTGAATTGTTGTTTTGCCTTTCATTTTATTCTTTCTGCTGCACGAGGGCAGGCTTCTGATATCATATAACTGTTGTTCAATGTTTCAATGTTGTTTCAATACTTGTCTAATACCATTGTTTTGGGCGATTTGCTCTTTTGCAGAGTTTTCTGATCCGCGCACTACTGCATTGAAAACGGCGAAATGGGACTCGATATTGGGGAGGCTCGCCATAAGTTGTGAGAATTGCAGCGCCTTTCCTGATCTTAAACTGCTGAAAATCCTCTCCATAAGTTGTGAGAATTGCAGCACCTTTCCTGATCTTAAACTGCTGAAAATCCATCTTTTGATGAATTTAGTGGAGTGGAACTGTAGAGAGTTTGCAGGCTTGTATGAACGTATTGTGATTCTCCGTTGGTCTCTTAAATAAGAAGTATCAAAAAAAAAGTACAAATTTAATCTAACAAATTCGCTCCTATTCAGGCTAAACTATGGCTAACAAGCTAGTTGAATCATTTTGGTAATTCCACGGGTGTTGGTGTCGGATACCATGTGGAAAATCCAAAAAATAGTAAAAGAAAAAAGGCCTAATAGGTAAATATAGCCTAACGTTTCAAAGTTTTTGTAAAAATATTCTAACGTTTTAATTTTTGTAAAAATATTCTAACGTTTTAATTTTTGTAAAAATATTCTAACGTTTTAATTTTTGTAAAAATATTCTAACTTTTTGATTTAAATCAAATTGTATTTTTGCTTGTAGTTATTATGTGTTAAACCACAATTAAAGTGATGAATGATCATTAGATTGTCACATTGCATTATATAAAAATAATATTCTTAATTGTGTGCATAATTTTTTATATTTTTAAGTGTAATTTACTTAAAAATATGAAGTGAGGATACAACTCACAAGAAATCAAAAGGTTATGGATATTTTTGCCAAAATCGAAACGTTGGGGTATTTTTGTAAAAATTTTGAAACGCTAGGATATATTTGCCTATTAGGCTAAGAAAAAAAGGCAGCAACATAAATCATGAGCATTTTGAATCATTCGGTTTTCTTCTGTCGATAATCATCAAGTAGCGTATATCACACATACTATATCCATTTGCTGCACATCTTGATGCATGTCGAACGGTCACAAATACCATTGTCAAACAAAAGAAAAGAAAGAAGGAACCAAGAAGGTTGTACCATTGTCAAACAAAAGAAAAGAAAGAAGGAACCAAGAAGGTTGTAGTGGGATGACATGTGTCCCTCTTCCCTTAGTTAAAAGTCTCAAGTTTGAGCTATGGGAACAAAAAAAACTTTTTACTCTATCATAGGTTGTTATCCTTGTGATCCTTCTTTTCCAAGGCCAAGATTACAGTAGGGGTGTGCCCTTTGCCACTGACAACAATATGAACAAAAAAACCAAAAAGAAGGTGTGCCCTTTGCCAAAAAAAGAAAAGAAAAGAAAAGAAAAGAAGTGTGTGCCTAAAACTTAAATTTTGTGTATTTGAAGGCTTCAGCTAATTCAATCCTTGGAATTGTAGTGGCTCCGCTAAAAAAAGATGACGATGACACCCAACGCCAATTGCTCCATTTCGTCCAACGAGGTTCAATTGTTCCAGAGCTTGAATGGAATTCGACAACTCACCCAAACTCGTCCATTTAAGGTAATACAAATTGAGTTCGTATGCCGATTCATTCATGTTTGTGAACCCTATCCCTATCTGTATAGTTGTCAAATCTGAATCACATACACCTTACTAAAGCTAGTGGTTCCTATTTGTATGTTCTTAATGAAACTGTTGATCTTGATTGTTGTAGTGTTTTATTTGTGACGATATATACTTTTGTGACGGTTTGTAGGCGTGGTTCCTGGACCAATTTGGAGTTCTTCATGATGGGAAACAGCCCTATCCGGGCGCAATCTCTACATGTATGATTCGGTTTGTTGATTTTCCTATCTGGGTATTGGGTTTTTGATTGAGTGATGTGAAATTGTTTGACATTGATTTTGATCTCTTTTGTTGGTAATAGTAGAAAAATTAGCTTCTACTGGTGCTATGATGGTTATAATAAGTAACTCATCAAGGCGGGCGTCTACGACAATTGAGAAGGTGAAGAGCCTTGGATTCGATCCGTCGCTCTTCCTAGGCGCTGTTACTAGCGGAGAATTGACGCATCAGTATCTTCAGAGGTATATAGTAATACTTCTTTTCTTAAAAAAATGCAAATGGTTGTTGAAGAGAATGCAGAAGTCTTGTCTTCATTTTTTTTTTTCACCTTTTCACTCCGTTGCCGGAGTTGAAATTGATGGCATTTTGATTGATTGTTTGCTTTTTACACCTATAGGAGGGATGATGAATGGTTTGCATCACTAGGGAGGTCTTGCATTCACATTACTTGGAGTGACAGAGGTGCTATATCTCTTGAGGTATTTACTCATTTAGTCCTGTATTGACTTCGCCTCTACTTGTCTACTTGGTTTGATGATATCAATTATCCGATGAGCGTCTTGGTAACCCTGTCAAAAACCATATGTGGGATTATGAATCTATGATTCTGAATCTATTCAAAATTTGAGAGTTTCATGATTTCATCATTAGGTATCGACTCAGGTGCCAGTAAAGGATTTTCAACATTTTCTTAGATTGGAAAGGAGCTGCGACATTTCAAACCTAATGGCCCTGATAACATGTGTTTTTTTATTTAGTCTCAAATATCATTTAGATTTCCCCCCTCGAAAATGTTTGACTGACATGAGGGATATTTTATAGGAGATTATGCATCCTTCCTGACAGCTTAAAATTTCTCTAGTAGGGCCTTGGCTTACAAGTCGTGGAGAATGTTGAAGATGCTGATTTCATCTTGGCTCACGGCACTGAAGCTGTTTCACTTCCTTCTGGTGCTGCACTTCCTATGGACCTTGAGGAGCTTGAAAACCTATTGGAGCGGTGTATATTGAAAAAAATTCCTATGGTGGTTGCAAATCCAGATTTTGTGACTGTTGAAGCACGAAATTTACGCATTATGCCTGGTAATGAATGTCCTTTTACATACAACTCACTAATTGATATTAGTCAATAGTAAGGCTGATTAGCATGGTCTGATTGAACTCAGCAATTTTCTACTTTTCGTTCTCATTCTTGCTCCTTTTCAAATATTTATCTTTTTTTTTGTTAGGTACATTGGCATCCAAATACGAAAAACTTGGAGGTGAAGTGAAATGGATGGGCAAACCTGATAAGGTGATATGGGGCTGTGAATGGAGGTGTTTCAGTTTTCATTTTCCCATTGATTGGTCTAGACTTCATCATAAGGAAGAAGAATAACAACGCGAAAAAAAGGAGAAATCTTAGAGAATAATTTGACAAGAGAAGGAAACCAAAACCTATAAATGAGTTTTAATACATTTCCGAGCAGAAACCAGCCTTCTTCATTTTCAAGATCAAGTATTTTTTTTTGGGTCTAGATCGTCCAGTATCTTGACTTAACCAACTACTCCATGCTCGAGCTGGGTCGGCCCACTAAGTAGTAAAGCTCTCCTAGCTGTGGTTTAAGATAAAGTATTTGTTCCTTCCTTTAAAGATATCCCCAACTACTTTCTTCAGATAGTGGTTTGCTGTGTTTGTAAGTCTAAAAAACACATACTAGTTGTAAAAACTTGATGCCTTTTCTTCTACTTGACCAGGTAATCTATAAGTCGGCAATGGACATGGCTGGTGTAGATGCCTCTGATTGCATTGCAGTGGGTGATTCTCTGCATCATGATATCAAAGGAGCCAATACTGCCGGGATTCAGTCAGTATTTATTACAGGTGGCATCCATGCCAACGAACTTGGACTAACAAGCTTTGGAGAAATTGCTGATGTATCTTCAGTCCAAGCACTTGCAAGCAAATATGATGCTCATCCATCATTCGTGCTACCTTCATTTACATGGTAATATTTGCAGATATTGGTAGGAAGGGTTTCACTCATATTGAACTGCTGAAAGTCTAGTTAGAGACGAAATCAGTTGTTTATCAAAGATCGAGAGGTTGCGATAGCTTTTCATTAATATTCTTGTAGTTAAATGACATTTGTATCATTATGCTCTGCATAGGAGGCATGCTATGAAAAGAATTTTCATTTTGAAACATTAGTTTTCAAGTATAGATTTTGTATGCTCAATTGGGCTTAGCAGCAACTTTGATTCTGAGAACAGAACGGTGATTGATGCTGTATAGGCTTTAAAAGGGTAAAGAATCGTGCTCTCATCTGCCGATGAAGTGGCATGTACGCACAAGGAAGAATCATCATTAGATTACAAAACTGACTAATAAATACTAAAAATTGGATACATTAGAGCCCTCATCATCATTAGATTACAAAAAGAATCAAGGGGTAAAGAAGCTTTGTAGCTTTATATTACTTGTGAACTTCTACCCAAAAAATGACTATAAATATAAAAAATTGAATACATTAGAGCCCTCGTCATCATAGGACTATAAAAGAAAATAAGGGTAAAGAATATTATAGCAAAAATTTAAAGATACAGTGATGCAGCAAAGACAATATCTCTCTTGATCTTGCTAACAGCATCTTCAAATTTTGATTCAAGTTGAGTTTCCCCAATAGACTTGGCAGCCTGTATGAGTTGTTGAAGAATTTCCTCCAGTCTCCTGATTGCTCTGATGAGGCTTCCCTCAAACACCTGTGGTGTGCTTTCCATTATCTCATAAAATTTAGACCCTTTAGCCCATGCATAAACAGTTTCCATGATATCAGGCCGGAACGAATCCACAAACCGTTCTACATCAATTGATACCTGACACACAAGATCTTTTCATTAATCACATGAATATAATGGCAAATTGCAGCCAAAGTGAAAAAGGAAAGAAACGCTCCAAGGTTTAAGCAAATGAATTTCCATGATGTGAATAGAAAATTGTCATAGCGCTTAAAAAAAGCTGCAGTACATATGGCCTTGTCCCTACTGTCTACTGGGTCAATAAATGGATAAGATTGTTGAGATAATGATTCATGAAAAACTTAATTCTCTAGCTTTCAGGGGGACTCATGAGGTGATTCACATGATGTTCATTTTAACTGGGATCAGAAAATAGCAGATATATCTTGCAACATATTGTTTTTTTCTAACTACTTCATGCCTCGCGAGTCTGCATTCTAGAACCTGACACAACTTAATATCATATCATAAGTTCATAACTAATAAAAAAATAAAGAAAGAGACTAGAGCAGTTCCTAGCTTACATTACTCTCAAGCTGAGTCTTAGCAACCCTCCTTGCTGTCTCTTGTAATTGAATAAACAACAAGTCAAGCTCTTCCCTGGGTTTTGGGGCATCCTGAAGCTTCTCCTGCCACACAAAGCAAGAGAGGAGAGCCACCATCTGCTCAACATTGGCATCCTTCAATACCCCATTGAATATGAGCTCTGTAAGGGTCAGTTCTTCAGCACTGCTGATTTCACAAGCGACCTTTCCCTTCAACTCTACAATATCCCCCCTTGTAATAAAGCTGCAAATAGAAGGATCGCTTAAATTATAAATCAAAATTGGAAAGAATGCAAATTAAAACCTACTACCTACTTTAAAGGACTGAAACACTGCAGTTGTGAGGTATATTAATAACAAAAGGCAGTAGCAACCAAAAAATAAAAACAACCAAGCTAAACTGAATATGTGAGTAAATAGCAATTAGAACAATGGCCATGCGACCAACTTTTTGTCCCACGAAACAATAAAATGTAAATATGTAGAGTAGGCATACCAAAAAAAAGTACAGTAGAATATCTCCATAAAAGTAAATTGTAAATCATGGAGAAGATCCATCTTTTCGTTTAATATGAGTAAATAAGCACTTTCTTTATAACTCTATTATTCTTCATTTCTAAGTGGAAAACAAATATCAAATCAAAATGATTGAAAGACAAATCTCAAAAGGGTAAGCTTGCACTATAATATATGGCTATAAATGAAATGCAAGTATAGCTTTTTACAGGTACCTCAACAACGTTTCCTTTTTTCTGTAATAAAAAGCAAAGCTATTCATAAATGGGAAAAAAAAGAAAGAAAACAGTTGTCGGGAACAAACACCCAAACAGAAACTCAAAACTAGTACCCTAGATGAAAAAACAGCTTTATATCTACAAAAACAGCAAAATTCATGCATATGATGGGTTTGAAAAAGTTCCCATCCTCTCATTGAATCCAATAAGGAAAACCACAGAGCAAATCGAATCAACTCCTACCCAAAATTCATTAAAAATCCACATCTAATCTAACTAAAACAGTGCTGCCATAGAGGCCACTGAATCAGAGATAAAACAAGGCCAGAGGGGCTATCTTTTCTAGACAGTACAAGAGGCTCCAGACTACCACCCACCCAATGTGAATTACTGTAGCATATCAATGTCCATGATGAATTCAATTTCTACTCATTACTTGGTCCATATTGATGATAATGGTTTAGTAACAAAGTTTTCTGGACATGGGAGAAACGGGATAGGGAATAGTGGTAAGAAAACTCAGCAAGCATGCCTACAACAGATTAATTTCCAGACTTGCAATAGAGTTTCTTGAAGATCGTCAAATCTCTTATAATGACACTCTTACAAAATACAACAACATAGCCTCAGTCCCAAATTAATTGGGGATATGTGTTTGATCCATTTCATGAAGAGTGACAAAGGTTTTACGCTAGTCGTCAACCTATCGGATACTCTTACAAAATGAAACTCATAAAAGATTAGATAAGTCACTGCATTTTTTTTTGTGCAAGTATGTGTTAGCATCAAGGGTCGTCCACCCATCAATCGAGTTTACTTAAGGAAGAAGCACAAGGGCATTGCTGTGTCAAAGCCGGTTTCAGAGAGTGAGGCTGGAATGGGTAGTGGGTCCACCAAGTGATGCGCAGTTCAACAGTGGTGCTGAGTGAGTTGTGTGTGTGTTATGTGTCAGTGGGGTGTACACAGAAAGGCTGAGCTCATGAGTTAGTATGGGTAGTTAGAGAGTCAGTATATAAAGGAATTAGGATTGTTAGGAGAGCATTCTGGAAGTATTGTATAGGGAAGACTAACGTCTTGGGGGAGGAGAGCAGTTGCTCTTTCTCTGGGTTAGGGAACTTGAGCTCTAAGCTTAGCCTCTTTGGTGTTTGTATTTCCTTTTTGTGGTGGTTTCCCCACCCCTATTCAATAAAATCTCCGAGGCATCGTCCTCTTTCTTCCTCACCGAGTTAGAATCCTAACATTATATGCATATTGGTGAGTGCTTGTGTGAAGTTGATGGGGTGGAACGGAGGAAGAATAACATTACCCTAGCCTATGAAGTACCCTTTTCCGAGCCTTGAGTTCATCTTTAAAGGCCAATGAGGAAGCACGCATCATCTCCCTAATTGACTTGATCTTTGTTTCCAATTTTATCTTCGTGTCCAAGGCTTTAAGCTTCTGTTCTACAAGTGGAGATCTTGCAACTTCAAGCTTTTCTAATCGGCCCTCTAAATGCTCTATTCTTCTCACAAACTTTCCATAATCATTGTTTTCAACCTGTAAATAAAGTAATTTCAGACAAAAGGACAGAATAGGAAGTCTAGATAGCAACGGAAATATAATATGATTGACCTTCATATCCTCTTCAGGGTCCAGGAGAGGAATTCCTTCTTTAGAAAATTTAGAAAGAACAACAGAAATCTTCTTCAAAGTATTTTGCCGAACTTCCAGTGACAAAAGATCCTTCGCAATGACAACACGTATGCTACTCAAACCATCAATCTAAATATTGTAAACAATAACAAACAAAAAATCAGATATTTCCAATGATTATCAATAATAATATTAAATGAAATGATAATTAGAAATATTGCCCTTCATAACAAATTATACCCTAAAAGAAAAGGTTCGCAAAAAAGGAGACATTGGAGGACACCATATAACGCACTAACCAAAATTATCAACTGTACTAGCAACTTTCATTTATCAAAAATGAATTATCGATTTAAAATAATTAAATATTTCTATAAGCAAGCATCTTCCCTAAGAAATGGTTCCTGGGTATGACAGACATACATCTCCTCCTCTATGCAAATGCCCTTTTAAAACAGTAGTAGTTGTATAACAGAAAACCAAGGAAGTAAGGAAAAGTAACCACCTCGTTATAATATAATAATAAAAAAGAAACAGATTTGAGAGGGGGACTAGGTATGCTACCAGAGAAATCGGCAAGGAAACAACAACAGGCTCTCCATGATCCTTCAGTGGTACGATTTGCATAGATTTGTTTCCAACAGCATCCTTGCTGACTACACATCTCGTGAGAACATCCACCATATGGTTTGCTTCTTCAATTTTATTATCATCATCTAGAAAGAAGTCAGCCAAATATTCATTTCATATATCACTTAAGAAATGTTTGAGCTTTCCCAAAGGAAAATAATATTGTAAGATACAGGAAATGGACCCAGAGAACAGAATCTGTTCCTTACCTTTAGAAGGGCCTTTAGTCTTCTCAAGATTAACAATCAAACCCCAAGTAATCTGTTCCACAATAGAGAAAGATTGGTTCTCATTGTCAATCTTGGTGCGAAGGATTCGAACGAGCCTGCCAGGCTGTAAAAAGCGCAAGCAGTACTTTGGAGAGAAAACGATATCGCGGACCTTTCTCTTCATCTTCTTGTGCTCCAATAAAAGATGATAATAATCATTCAAACTATCCTCCTCTTCAATTACAATTGAATCTTTTTCCACTTCTAGTTCCTTTGCTTGTTTCTGCCAGTAAAATGTTAGAGGTTAGATGAGTATTTAATCATCTTTCATAAGAAAGAAAATAATCTAAATTGACCAACGGACCTCAAGATTAGGAATGGCACGATCAGACTGAAATTGATAAAATGAATTCCTAAGTAGATTCTCAGGGTCACCATCTTCACATCGAATTTGATTCAAAATCATATTGTAGCTAAGATGGAATGCACTGCATTTTTTTATTAAAATGAAACACATTAAGACAATGAGGTAGAAGAATAAATAAAAACACAAAAAATAATGTGCTTGCAGTGACCAATAGAAAGTACTAAACTCGTCACTGGCAATGGTAAAAGAAGGGGTCGTCATTGTTGGCAATAACCCAAAAAGATTGTAAATTTACCTAATGCAAGTTTAAAAACCATTCAACATTCATCATGATAGCAAGGAAATAAAATCAGAGCATCTAATAACCTATCAACTACGACCTTTGCATATATAGTATAATTATTTGTCTAGTTTTGTTTCTATTGATTTCACTAGCAGAACTTCTAACAGTTACTTAAACACATCTTTTGAGGGTTTCAAATGTCATCAAACTCTACTTATCAATTATTTATGCGTCCATTTTTTTAAAAGAAACAAAAATTGAAATTAGAGAATAAACATGTTTACGATACATAGGGAATTACTATAATGGTGTTTTCAGAATTCACTAGTGAAGATTTCCCATATACATATTCTGATAATCCCTAAAATCAAGTTCAACCCACTCCTCTGGCCACTCCATAGCTATCGACACCCCATTCTCTCCCGTGTAGCAGTAGGTGTGATACAAGTTATGGGACACACAAGTATGGTCAGGAACAAAATAACAAACATAATTATTCAACGACCTCTAACGAAATATATTTTTGTCACCTAGGCACCACTTTGCTTATGGAGCAACTCGCCCTTGCAATCTTTATTATAAATGGGCAGGCCTAAAAGTCCTTCAACAATAGGATTACTCACACAACAACAAGATGTTAACAACAAAGCCTCAATCCCAGTTAGTTGGCGTCGGCTGCATGGATCAAACTCTTACATTGTGCTTGATTTATTGCAATTTGATGGTGTGCTTTCCAAATCCTTTAAATCCAAACTATGGCCATAACATACAGAAAAAGTATATAATGGTTCACGATTCTAATTACATTTAGATTGAAATAACATAACCTAAATGGAAATTAGTAGAGCTATTGATGCAATGAGCATCAGCCACGAACGAACTTAATACTCATGCATTTCTCCAGGCACTCAAAAAAAAAAAAACACTAATGAATGAAATGTTTCTAGTTTCTACATCAACCTAAGATCAAACCATCAAACCGTCTCAAGTCCATAATGTAAAATTCATTTAAACAAGCAGTGTGATTTGCATCTGTACCTGTTCAAACAATCAGCACTTCCTTTTAGCATCATTTTAGCTGTAGATGGCTCCAGCTTCTCATTGACCATAAGCACACAAATCCCACGTTTGTCAATTCCTCTACGACCTGCCCGGCCGCTCATCTGTACGTATTCTCCACTTGATATCCATCTGAATCTATCCCCATCAAATTTGCGGACATTTGTGAACACCACTGTTTTTGCAGGCATATTCAATCCTATGCTAAAGGTCTCTGTGGCAAACAAACACTGAACAAAAGGTTTCAATTCTGAGCAACCATGAAAGAATAAACGTGATGAATTTACAGATGGTACTTGGGAAGATTCAAACAAAGAATTAGAAAAGAAAATTAATTTCAATATCATTCATTCACAGATAATCCACATGCAAAAAGAAGACATCCAAGGTGTTGAAGTGATGTTGATCAAAGAGAAGCATCTTTCTAACAGTGCCTGAGCCCAATGTCCTGTTAAACTTGCTAAGCACAGAAGTAACTGGTGAATCAGAGACTAAGACCATATAGTGTGGATGGGAAGCAAATGTCTAAAAAGCTTTGAACATTTTGAATATTTGCCAACCTCTACTCATTTTGAGAAGGACATTTCTAACAGTGCTTGAGCCCAATACCCTGTCAAACTTGCTAAGCACAGAGGTAACTGATGAATCAGATACTAAGACCTATAGAGTGGATGGGAAGCTAATGTCTAAAGGGTTTTGAACATTTTGAATATTTTCCAATCTCTACTCATATTCACCCTTTTTCTGTAAATGACAAAAATGACAAATAGTACTGAAAGATAATGATATGTAATATGTCACAGAAAGGTACTGACTATGTTACTCGAAATATCACTACAAGTTTCACTCGTTAACTTGAGTTACTCAGTGACATGTTTTGTTTTGACATTGTGCCAAACGAAAATTGAGAATGATGCAAAGAATGCAATTAACTTTACCATTGACACACCAATATGATGGGGCTTCTCTAAAGTAACCAACCACTAAAGGTAAAATTAGAGCCTTATTATTAGTTTGGATTGACTCGGTTACTAGGAGTAACAACTCCAAAAACATGAACACTTTGAACCTGCAAAAGGTTGAGCCCATACTTTGTACAAGAAAAATGCCACAAAATCTTTGGATTTTGCAATATATAACCAAAATAAATATCAGCTATACCACAAAAAAAAAAAAGTGCTTTCCTTTCAATCTAATTAAAGAAGATATGGAGTATAATAGAATTTCATACAGAGGTATAAAGACATTAGGCAATGAGTTTCCAACCTTAATAAGACCTTCTTGAAAGAGTATCTCTATGACTTCCTTCAAAATGGGAAGCAAGCCAGAATGGTGTACGCCTATTCCTCTTTTCAGAAGAAGCAGCATATTTGAAACCTGTATGTTACCAAAATAGCAAACATATCATATTAAAGCTGATATATAAATATGGAAGCTTCCCAGGAAATTATAGCTAGACATTTTTCTTAATAGTTGACAGGGCCTACTGCTACATAATTTAAAACAGAGGGTATTGAAATGGGCGGCAAATTTAAAATGGAACAAGAAAAACTCAACAAAAGTTGGTGGATGTTCGCTCAGCATAATCTGAGCCAATCATCACAGAAGGGAAACAACAAATCAAATGAGTCAACAGTACTATAGCCATCACCAGTAGCAAGAAGATAATACTAAATGTAGATAAAGGCGACCTTCCATAAGTTCGAAATTTCAAATTTCAAGGAACCAAAGAACATTCTAGTTATGGCCATGATCTTTCCAGCGTCATCTACTAAGCTTTACAGCAAACCCCCACGACAATGACAACCAATGAATCCAATTGATCCTTTTCACAGAAAATTAAGAATTCATGACTTGGGCATTGCGGTCTAGGCAGTGAATCTAAATAAGTCTAAGGTTTGGGTATCGCATAGAAGATAAAACTCATTCAAATTTGGTGGACTGTGTCCAGCTCTTCAAATTCGGTCTCTAGGTTCAACCTGGATTATATGGCAGGTGCTTCGGTTTGGACTTTGGACTTTAATTTGAACAAATCAACATATCAGATTATCGCACTAAATCGAGCACAATGGAGGAATTTGATCCATGTAGCCGACCCCAACTAATTTGGGTCGAGTAAAATAATAATATAAAAAAAAAGAAGATCAGATTAGGTCTATTACATGCATAACTACATGTTTTTCACTTTTATTATTATTGCCTTGCAAGTAATAGGTATATCTTTGCACCCAAACCAACTCAAGCAGAAGCTTAACATCAAAATCGCTCAACTCAAAATGACATATGTAAGACAATGAATACAAATAATTTCCTAATAGTGCATCGTAAACAACATGGAGATTATCTTAGCGCATGGAAAAAGAATTATTGCCTGAGGAAGCTTCTTGTCATCATCGGAAAGGATGTCCATTGCACTCCAAAAGATAGTTTCTACATTGACCTTTTCATCATCCCCATTTAGATCCATCTTTGCCATCTACAACACCAAGGACAGGAGTCAACTTCTCATGTTTGACGTAGATACTGAACAAATTAGAAGATATGCATCTAGTAGCTTATAAGTGAAAAACAAAAACAAAAACGAAAAATAATGTGTTAGTGTATACGTGTAAACTCTAATATAAATAAATAATAATTATGGGATAAATAATTAAAAAAAATGCAGGAAACAAATATGACAATGAATGCAAACCATATTTGTATGTCGTGACATTCCTCAAATATATATGATGTAAGACAACTTTGATTTAAAGATTTGAACCAGAAGAAGGCACATACCTGCATTGCTAGAAGTTCACATTCCCTTTTACTAAAACTGAAAAGGATTACAGGATCATATTGGCGCCACATAAGCATTTTTACAATCTTAAAGATGTCACTTTCTTCGCCAGTGCCACCACTTACTAAACCTTTGAGCCACTTTACATTCTCCGATTTCTTCTCTCCTTCCGAAGCTGGAACTAGTGCATTTAGAGCTTTTTGAAAAGCTTCCTCGTGAAACTTTCCCTTTTCATCCACGACTAAATATAAGCCCTTGCCTCTTGAAGGGAAGATATGGTGCTGAAGCGGTGTAGGACGATAATCCGTATAGACAATGTGACATGGTTGTCGGTGCACCTTCATTCACAAACAAGGTTAATACCACCAGCAACTATATATAAACACAATTTAACGATATAACTATTCCGTGTGAAAAAAAAAAAAAAAAAAAGTTTTAAAAGGTTGACTATTGTGTCCTACTATTAACTATAAACTGAGAGACTGGCAAGTTAATATTTATGGTTAACATAGAAAAGGACCTATGCCTAATTGGGAAAATAGTCTATCGAAAGATGCCTTTTTCTTACGGAAAAGCAAGCTATGTTGGAGAGCAGATGAAGATTTGGATACCACAAGCATCCTCTAGGTGTGAGCTTATATTTGCCAAAGTTTTGTAATATGTCATACCATTGAATGAAATTCAAAAAATTAGCCAGATTTTTTTTGAAGTGGTCATTCCAATTCTCTTCCTTATTGACTGTAATATGTTGGGTGATTACCCCGTTTTGTAATATGCCATACCATTGAAGGGAATTCAAAACATTCAAAAGCAGATAGAAAATAAAATCAAAGTATAGTAACAAGCAAGGAGAAGGAACAAGGCATCAATCACCTTGGCAACCCAATCGGCAAACTCCTTAGCATTCGGAACTGTTGCAGAGAGAAACACAAAACGGGAATTCTTCGGAGACATAATGATGCTCTCTTCCCACACCACACCTCTTTCCCGATCGCGCATATAATGCACCTCATCAAAAATCACCCAAGCTACCTCCCTCGTCACTTCAGACCCTTTGTACTGCATACTTCGCCAAATTTCCGTCGTCATTACCTAAACACAGCTCAAACACCAAACAAAGCTCAGATTTTTCCCAAATTGAGCACACAATAAGTCCAAACCAATTATCAATGGAAATGAAAACCGAGCCAAACTCACCAAGCAAGACGCATTGGGATCAATGGTCACATCCCCAGTCATCAACCCGACATCCGAAAACTCCTCCTTGAATTCCCTATACTTCTGATTCCCCAATGCCTTGATAGGAGAAGTGTACACAACACGCTGATTATCTCGCAAAGACATCGCAATGGCGTACGACGCCACGACGGTCTTCCCCGCAGACGTATGCGCCGAAACCATCACCGACTCGCCATTCTCGATGCACCGAATGGCTTCGGATTGAAACGGGTCCAATTGGAAAGGGAATTGCTTGGCGGAGGGCTTGGGTTCTTCGGCGCCGTTGCAGTCGCGATGAACGTAGCCTTCCGGGTAGGCGACGTCGTGGAGACACGTCGCGTGTTCGTCTGAATGCGTTGAAGCTTCGTCCCTCAATTGCTTCTGAGGAGGAACTGATGATTCATACAAGTCTTCTGTTGATTTTCTCTTCGAAGGCACCATTTTTGACAAACTTTAGCTGGTTTGGAGCAGATTAGGGCTTCGAAGCGATTCAGAGAACAAAGCCTAAAACCCTAACGAACTAGGGTTTACAGACGACTAAAACCGTAATGCGATTAATTAGGGTCCTGAGTCCTGACGGAGACGAGCAAACTCGGTAAGTAAACCGCAATGCGATTAATTATATATGTTAAGATTAAATAAGAGCCGTGTTGGGTTTAGGGTTTAGTTTTTTTTTTTTTAGATCGAGTTCTGAATATATGCTAAGATTAAATAAGAGTCTTGTGTGCACCTCCGAATCCTGTGTGCACCTCCGAATCCTCTCGTGACACTCAGCCATTTTTAATTAAAATTAATTTTATAATCAATTGACAAAAATATCCCTCCCAACCCAACAATTTACATACCCATTCAAATAACTTTTCAGGCACCACACTATTGAAACCCCAATTTTTCTACCAAATTAAGTCGATCCATCGTCGACTAGACATTGCATTTGTCGATCAAAGAGTGCGCACCAACCTTGTCGATTGCGCTCGTTGATCTGTCGTCGGCCTGAGATTCGA
This sequence comes from Stephania japonica, assembly GCA_039657345.1. Taxonomy (NCBI): domain Eukaryota; kingdom Viridiplantae; phylum Streptophyta; class Magnoliopsida; order Ranunculales; family Menispermaceae; genus Stephania; species Stephania japonica. The sequence goes on along the minus strand of CM077559.1, from coordinate 4,339,396 downwards.
TGAGTTTTAAATGTTTAGGGTCTGATGGTTGAAGAAAATAAGTGGGAGACAAACGTCGCACACGATAATGTTAGTTTTCATAGTTTTTTTTTTCCATTTTCAAAAGTGAATCGCAGACGCGAATTTATCGGTCGCATAGGACTGAGACATGTTGTAGTGTCTTGATAACATATAATCGATAACTACCAAAAAGTGTCGGTTGCTACCAATCGAGTCTAATCCCAAACGTAATTTTTTATTACACTCAGTTGAAAGTAATCGAGACCAAACCAGTAGTCTCGGTGATACATAACCACGTAGTCTTGGGCCCCTTCTTGCTTAGGTGTCGGTTAATATTAGCTGACACTTACACAATTGTATCGTCAATGGACGTCCTAAACCAAAAGACAGATCACGGCAGTATGGCCGAACACTATGGAATTTGACGCAGCGTAAACGCTTAAACAGGGAATAATCCTTAAAGTTTTGATAAAACTCTAAATTGAATAAATTGATAATAATTGATAATAGTTGATAATGATTACAGTCCTAATCATGGCTTTATATAGCCCATTAGAAACTCTAATCCTTCTACGACTCAAAACGTAATCCTTCTACAACTCTAAAAACAACAAATCTACCTTAACTGAGCATGAAAATTAGAGAATTTGGTATATTGAGGCTTGATGGCATGATAGGAGGGAGAAGGGAAGGGTTTTGTTAGATTTGGTGGTGGGGTGCTCATGCTTCAAACGAAATAGCATTCTGATAAAAGTCTCGGGGTACCCTGATAAATTGCTAGGATGCCCTGATCAATAGTGTACCCTGATAGGATGCTGGGGTGCACATAGCACATAGCGTGACTCTTAAATGAATAGTAGTATAGCTGCACAAGAAATTTTTTTCTTTTTTTTGAAATAAACTGCATAAGAAATAAAAAATAGATAAAAAAGATAGCTGTATAAGAGTTATTTTTTTATTTTTATTTTTATTTTTTGATATCAAAATCATAGTATCAAAATCGATTATGAATAAGCTTATTTGCATCTATAGCTTTGATACTAAAAGTAGAAAGAGTAAGGAAAATAATACAAATATATGCAAGACTATGCTTTTGAACTAGCCGATTATCTCTATCCATAGTAGAAGAGGAATCCTACAAAAATGACATCTCGCATCAATGCGTGACACGTAAAAATAAATTCGTGCAAATAACACAACACCTTATCATTCTCTTACATATTCTCTCGACACATCCATTTTATTACAAAACTGTGGACATCACCTAGCTAAAACACATGGACACTTTTTTTATTATAAAACAAAATTCATTTCTCTACAACTGCTTTTAAGAAATAAATTAAAACTAATTCGTTGTGTTTATTATATTTATTTTTTGTTCTTATTTATTTAAGTATTTTTATTAATATAAAAGTAAAATATATTTCTTTCTAATTATGTATTAGTTGCACTACTAACAACAAATCACTTATCTGCGTCAACATCTTTTCTAAAGACTATGGGAGGATTTGTATTTATGGGGTTAATACTCGTCATTATTAAATTTTAATTTATAGGTAGTCATTTTTTTCCCTTGTTGGAAGGTTTTGATTGTCTTCCCTGATTAGAAGTTTTGTGTTTACTTCCCTTGTAGGATTTTATTTTTCGTTATGGTTCGAGTGTTATATATGTATGCTGTCGTGTTCCAACGTTTGTCAGGAGAATAATTATTAATTGTCAAATTGTTCAATTGTTATGTTACAGTCGCAGTTGTTGAAAATTAACTTTATGACGGTTGAATATTTTTTTGAATAATTAGGATTAGCAAATCAATTTGCTGCGGCGATTGATTACGTGTCTCGTCTTGTTCTATTGAATGTATTGAGAGTCACTAATGATTAATGAAATTTTTATTTCTTCAAAAAAAAAGAAAAAAGAACATTACTAAGTAGCGGTGTATAATTAATAAAATAAAAAGTTGCTATTTCTTTAAATCTTAAATGAATAATATAAAAAGACAACATAGGTAAACTGGGGTTAAATTTAACGGAGAAGCCAAGTGAAAAACAAGTCACGTTTCAATTAGAACATAGAAGGAAGTGAGTGAGACCGCTGTCGATGGGATTGGTGGTTGTCGCATTGTGTCTGGACGGCGCGAAGCAGCCCATGCCCATCGTTTTAAATGCAAACCCCAACGGTCTCCTTTTCGTCTCACCAAACACCACCAATGCTTCACCAAACCATTTCAACACCATTATTAATGGTGTTCTTCCACCTCTATTACTCAACAAGGGCAGGAAGAGTTGATGCTTTGACGGATCGAAATCTGGGGGTTTAATTTCAATTGGGATGGGAGAGGAAGAAGGGAAGTCCCTGTATGAAACGCCAACATGGGCAGTTGCAACCGTCATAACCGGTATGGTTTCTGTTGGGTTTCTCGTTCATGGCTCTCTCAAACGATTTGCAAAGGTAGAGGGGACGTACAAACTGTTGTTCTTTTGTTGGTTCTGCTTTTTTAATGGTTATATTGAGTTATCTTCTATGTTTCTTGCAGTGGTTGATTGATACTAGGAGGAAAGCTCTACTCGCGGCCTTGGAGAAGATCAAAGAAGGTAACGAAACGGGTTTTCTTTGTTTGTTTAAGATTTGATGAAGTTCATTAGTTTTTGCAACCAAAACTTATTCATGAATCGAGTCTTCATTTATTTGTTCTTATAGTTATAGTTCAAGGCCTGTGCATATTTGTTTTTAGTTTATGTTGTTGTTTCTGTTGCAAGCAGAGCTTATGCTTTTTGGACTATTGTCTTTGCTCATGGGCCATTGGACTATCTGGGTCTCTAAGATTTGCATCAAATCCTCAGTCTTGAGCAGCAGATTCTACCCCTGTACTGTTGAGGGTTACAACAAGATATCGGTGCCCCGAGAACTAATTGTAAGTTTCGATGAATCGAACTATTCGGTTCTTCAACAGCATAAGACTGTCAGGCATGAATACTGCCCCGAGGTAAATTTTCTAAATCTTTTTATTGAATTGCATCTCCCAACTTTGATGATTATGAACTGCAATATAGCTAAATGATTCTTGCCTAGTTATTTATTTTCAGAAATAGTCTGTAGTTTTCTTTAGGAGATTTTTAAGTATGTTTTTTTCTTGATGAGTTTCATCTGGCGAAACTGGCCTTTATTTCTAAATACGGGATCATCTAAAATGTCAACTTGGTACGTTAGCCTATTTGAGGGCCAATTATTGAAGTCTTCTACTAAATATTAATTTGTGCTTGCTACACCTTCACCAGCTGATGTTTGATATTTTACTACAATTCCTTCTACTTAAACATGAGGATGACAACGACAATTGATTGATGTATTGAAATTGTTCTTATCTGTTCCTACACTGGGTTACTTTTTATTTTCCAATTTGTTGGAATTATCTATATAGAAAGGGATATTATGTATAGTTTCCTTTTATTGTTGGATTGTTGGTTGTACACTTGTATATCCGAAGATAGATTGTAATTGAGACTATGTTATTGGTAAACAGAGAATTGTTTGATTATTGATCTCTTTGAATTCTTCATAATTATTTTTCCTGACGGGGCCATTATGTGGTCTTGTGTATATGCAGGGTAGTGAACCATTTGCTTCATACGAAAGTTTGGAGCAACTCCATCGTTTGCTATTTGTTCTTGGCATTGTCCATATTTGTTACAATTTTGTTACCGTTGCTCTTGCGATGCTTAAGGTCAGTTTTGATGAATTTGTGAATTGAATGGGATTAATAATTACAAAGTATTTATGGCATTAATACTGCCATTGTGGAACATAATCTTACATTTAATTCAACTCCCAATGACATTCAAATACTCTAAAGTAAATCCTAATCAAAATATACTTTCTAATATTAGAGTCCTAATTTAATTTATGTCTAGCTAACATCAAAATTATAAATCTTCTCTGACAAGTTTTCTTCCTCAAAGCTCATTATTTAGTAGATTTATCTCTATTTTGAAATTGGTTCTTAAAATGTTTTTCCTTTGTCAGAGACTCAGAGTTCACTTTTATGATCCATGCTCTTGTAGATACAAAGCTGGAACACATGGGAGAGTCGAGCAAAGTTCATGGTTGCTAATTTACGAGGTAAGCGTCACAATTGTTTTTGTTGTTATCTAGTCTTACCTGCACAATTTGTCATATGAAAATTTTCATATTTACTAATCATATTCTCTAGTCTATTAATTCCTATTCTTGTGCCTTTGTGTTTAATTTCTTATCTCTATTATTGTGAACATGAGAAAGTTTTCGTCCTCTTCAATTACTCATAATTCTTAAATAGCTTTGATGTGAAAGTTCATGCACATTTCAACACTTGTATTTACAGACATCTGGCAGTTTGTAATTTAATTTTGAAATCACAGGGCCAAATCCGAAGAGCCTCGGACGACTATCTACTTTCATTTTCCATCAGACATCACATCCGTGGAGCCAAAACAAAGTTCTTGTTTGGATGGTACTTTAACTTTGAATGATTAGCAACATATGAATAGGATGAACTAACTTTGATGCAACCTTGAATGATTAGCAACATATTTAAGAATAGGATGGACTAACTTTGAGCAATTGGAGCTGGCTGGCTGGCAACTATTTTAAAATGAATGTTTTTATTGCTTGACTTTCTATATAAGAATCTCACAGGTTTTTGAAGAATACATCAAGGCCTGGAAGGCTGCAAACATGCTCGACAAACCAAATCTTCTTTTTTTGAAATATATAGTATTTCTCCGAAGTTCCATTTTTTAATCTTATGTGATGGATAACAAACAGTAGTCTAAGTTTCACTGATCATCCAGTGAAATATCCCTTGATGAATGCATTTCATAGAGTTTCCTTAATTTTATCTTGCTTAATTTCATCAACATATAGGAAGCTGAATGCGTAATTTCCTTCTCTATTTACTTGCAAGACACTAAAAAATGATATTGCGCAGCTTTGTTTCAGCCGCCAATTCTGGAGCTCAATAAACAGAGCTGACTACATGGCACTTCGCTTGGGCTTTATAACTGTGAGTTCTTCTCCAATGTGTCTGATGTAGGGCCACTAATACAGAGATTAAGGCAGGACTATAAATCATCGTATTCATGAACTTAGATATTCTGTGTAGCTTTCCAAAAAAATACACCATTTAAAGTATTTCATATGTTATGTTACAAATGTATTTCATTTACTAGTTTGCTTATAAGTTCATTATGAAATTGTAGAACCACGAACTTCATCTGTCATATGATTTCCATAGTTATATGCTTCGTAGCATGGAGGAAGAGTTTCGTGGTATTGTTGGCATCAGGTACCACTTTAAATCCTATTTAAGACTACAAATCCGTTAAAATAAAAACTTGGGCGAATCTTATTTGCCTTGACTAATTTCTCTTTTCTAAATGTCTGATTTTGAGCTTTCAGTTCATTGTAGCTGATGTGGGAATTTTTAATACCTATTCAGTTTATATCTCATTAGTTCTTTTCTTTTGAGGAATACATGTCATTAGTTCTTAATACATCTGTGTCAGGTCAATTTCTAGAAAAAAAAAAAAATAATAGTGCTTGGATAAACTGTTTGGGCTTCATTGCTTTCAATTGCATGATTATAAACTTGTAATGCAATATTTATCAAATTATTCACTTTTAGCCGTCTTCATACTAGTTTCTTAATCCACTGTGTAAGTATTAGTTGTTAATCTTACCCGCATCCACTGCTTGAAAACATGTCAGAAAATTTGACTGTACAATATTTTTGATAGAAAAAAGCTTTGAACCATGCATTTTACATTTCACATTCTCGATAATGTTGGGAAATTTAACCTATTATAGAACAATTTGTAAGAAAATGTAATAATATGATAATTTTCTTCTTTTGCAGCATACCACTCTGGATATATGCCATATTGTGTATATTCTTGAACTTCCATGGTAATTTTGAGAGGCTATCTTTTTCCTATAGTACATGATAAGGGGAATCACAAATAGAAGTTATCGGAGCAACCACACGAGGTTTGTTAGATGGTCAGTAAATTTAAGAGCTAGAAATAGTAGGCAGAGATCCAATACAGAAAATATAGGTAACATCAATTCCGCTTTCACATGATAGACGGAAAGAGAAATAGAAGAATAGACTAATTAAGAAAATGAAATTCTGACAAAGAGGAGTTGAGCCACCTGACCTTTTACAAGAAGCTCTGATGATACATTAAACAACCACTAGACTAGAAACTACATAATTAGCAGAGAGGTGGACCAACATGTCTCGTGCTACCATTAACAGATAGATCTCATGGTTTCATTGAACTTGGATTCAAAGATTCTGGTTCTGGTTCTGGTTCAAAAGAAGTCGCTGCATGCTCTTTGATATCCTAATTTAGGGACTGCATTTTCATTTCCTTCTTTTGCTTTCATTATGAAGTTGGACCTCTAAAGTGTGCTACTTATTGTTTCAGGAACTAACGCGTACTTTTGGCTTTCTTTCATTCCATCCTTTGTAAGTCCTCACTGTAAAATATTGTTTGGTTTTTATTTAATCTTTTGTGCTATTCCACTTACTAATCAATGTTTTCCCATCAATTAATATAAAGGTGATTCTATTGATTGGTACAAAACTGCATCATATAGTGGTAAAGCTTGCTCTCGAAATTATGGTTACAAATCCTTGCAGTGGAAATCAAGTTAATCTCAGAGATGAGCTTTTCTGGTTTGGGAAGCCCAGGCTTCTGTTATGGTCTATACAACTAATCTCGTTCCAGGTTAGTTAAATGAAATATTATTGTTGGCATCAAGAAGGTTTTTTGGCCATCTAAGTTAATAATTTTCATCTGATTTGCAGAATGCATTTGAAATGGCAACATTTATATGGTCACTGGTAAGAAATTCTTGGATGTTCATCATGTCAAACTTATTATGAATCTATAATAATATATATATATATATATAATATTTTTTTGTCAAACGAATCTATAATTTTTTATTTTATTTTTTTGAAAACAAACGAATCTATAATAATATGTTTTGAATGTTAGAATTACTTCCACAGTATCGCAGCACATGCTGACTGTTTCTCATTGTTCAGTGGGAGATAAGGAGACCTTCTTGCTTCATAGAGAACCGTGTCTTTCTCATTATCCGGCTGATATCCGGGTACACTCTCAGCCTTGATAATCTCCATCCTCTCTGTAAACTATGATTCCTTGGTCAATCGTTAAGTCCATTTCTAAGGTCCTTTATTTTAATTGTTGAACTTAATGATGGTAAATGATTTGTGCTCAAAGTAATACTCGTTTTGATAGATCTTTCTTGGCTGCACAAAGGAGTGCCTATGCGATCTTGTTTCCTTTATTCACTTGGACTTGATTCTAAATCTTTACTTTTAGGGATTTATGCACCGACATAAAAATAAAATTTCCATTATAGATCAATTGAAAGTCCTAAATTTCTTCCGAGTTTCCATTAAAATTTCCATTATAGATCAATTAAATAGACTCATTTGTTGTTGTTTAACAATGTGGCAGAATCATTTTCCAATTCTGGTGCAGCTACATCACATTTCCATTATATGTTATTATTACACAGGTACAATATCAGATCTTAGTTTTCATTTTTATCAAATCTTACTCAATGCTCCTCCTAAACCACACTGTGTTTCCGGCTTTACTAAATACAGATGGGATCAAAATTTAAGAAAACGGTTGTCGCCGAAGAGGTTAGAGAATCACTGCATGGATGGTGTCAGAGGGCAAGGAGATCAAGAAAAAGGCATGCACCCTTTGCTTCCCTCATGACTGCAACATCCACGGCCTCTTTGAATTCCATGGTAGATGAGTCAGTCAACAATGATACAGAGAAGGCAACCAGCAAGCACGATATTTCATCGATAATTGAAAGCCAGACAAACTCTCCCCAACAAATTGTCATTACTCGAGATGAGATTTGTGAACAACCCATAGTTGACGAGGATTCCTACTCCCCCTCTCTACAATGATGACAGTGAGGACGATGTAAATGGTTGTAGAAATTGCAGTTCTTCGGAGGGACTTCGTCAACTTCTCGGTGTTTTCTTCTCTTGGTAGTCATAACATTGTTAACAGTATGTAAGAACAGGAAAGTTATACCACTTACGCTGTTTTACTATAGTAAAATCTACTTTACATATCCAATTTGTTTCTTCATATTTGTGGAAAAAACCATAAAATATCCCCTACTAGAGCTTTCAAGTTTCTTCTCATAATTAATTATTCCACTTCACTACTTTCTATTCTAACAAATGTTTGGAAAAACTAGTTTCTTGTTTAGTTAACAGTGTACATGCATGAAGTAATTGGGCAGCACCTAATGTACCAATAAATAAATAAATAATTGGGCTGCACCCAGTGACGGATCCAAAAAATCTTATTAGGAGGCGAATCTTAATTATAGGGGGCGTGTGTCGACTATAGGAGGGACGGGAAGGAGACAGAAAGGGATTAGGGTACTATAGGGGGTCTTGGGGGGCACCTAACACATTTCCATTACTATAAGCACAGTCTGTCTTTCTTTCTTTCTTTTTATTGGTTATAACATTGTCTAGTTATTTCAGATTAAGGAAATCTAGAGCTATTAGCTTCATGGAATGCATGACGATTTCTTATAAAGTGCAAATGCGAACTCATCTGAATCTATCAATATGACAACCACGCAAAAAAGCCTCAATCCCACATCAGTTGGGATGGCCTTGCATGGATCCAACATTTTCATTTAGCTCGGTTTAATTATGTTGGGACACATCCATAACATTAAAAATAGTTTTTTCTTTTTCTTTTTTTTAATTCTAAAAAAATATAGTTTTTTTTTCAAGTAACATGTAAACTAGTTAAACATATTACGGTATTAAGCTAATAATTACTTTTTTTTTGGGTTTCTCATGTCATGTGGTATCTGGCAACAGCTGTACTGATTAATCTATGCTATTGGATTCCATATTGAGAATGACTTTTCCAACTCATGCATACTTTTTACTAGATTGTAATAATACCCTTTTTATAACAAATCTTTTTTAATTCAATAAATTTGTATTTTTATCTTATTTTAGCTTCCTAAAATATCATCACCAATTTAAAAATAAAAATAAAAATAATATTATTATGGCATAGATTATCTAACGACTATTATAAGAAATATGCTTGATAATAAGATTTGTCGTAAGATATGGAAATTTAAGTCAAAGAAGTTGAGATGGTAATGCCAAATAAGTAACACCTTTGAAAATCGTGGTTTGATTCTCAAAAAAAAAAAAAAACGGAAATTTAACTTTCCTATTTCCTAATTTTTGTAATTTGTAAACAATGATACTATAAATTGACCCCAAAGAAGCATCACACACCCTTGCAGCGAAAGCAAACAACACATATTTCTTCTCCGTCGCGACTCCATCTCCAATCTCTCTCGACCTTCAAAGGATGGTACTCGAGGTTAGAGTTTGCTCTCCTTTTCGTTTTTCCCTTTTGTAACCCTAAGAAGTCATCCTCGTTTTCTCTTCGTTTTCGACCATATTATTTGTTCGATCTGATGAATTTTTGTGTTGTTTAGGCGACTATGATCTGCATCGACAATTCTGAGTGGACAAGGAATGGCGATTACTCTCCTAACAGATTTCAAGCCCAAGCCGAGGCTGTCAATCTGATTTGCGGGGCTAAGACGCAGGTAATCATCATGGCAATCCGTTGTTTTTCCGCGAGGTTTTGTGAAATTAGGGCTTGGAGAAATTAATTGATTTCGTTTTTGTGTGTTTTTAGTCTTTGATTGATTTTAGGGAAAATTTAGGTTAGGTTAATGACTGACATGAAGTTGCGATGTGTTTGGTTGATGTGCAGTCTAATCCGGAGAATACTGTTGGTATATTAACAATGGCAGGCAAAGGTGTTCGCGTGTTGGTGACGCCAACGAGCGATCTCGGCAAAATACTTGCCTGTATGCACGGTGAGTTTTCGACTTAGGGCATGTGTTTGCTTGATTGTTTGTATGCTCACTAGGTTAATATCGTTATTAGAATTGTTGAAATTTGTTACGAACGTCTTTAAAGTTTTTCACTACTGAAAGCACTGGAGTTTTGACGATGAAAACCCAAGTGGCTATTTAAGGAAATCTAATGTGAAAGATGCTGATAGCAATGTTTTGGAAAAATAAATGAAATCCTTGAAAGGTGGTCAATATATTTATTATAAATCAAAAAAAGTTTTGCGAGACGGTTTACGTGTTTGATGAATGTCACTTTCCAATTGACTGTTTCGGGAGAAATCAACCTTTACGAAGTTAAACACTTGGTACCTAAATTTAGCAGAATATGTTAAGTGGAAAACTTTGTTGAACTAGATAATGGTCTTCTTCTATACTTGAACCACCCTTGATTGAATATTAATCAAATCAATTCCTGGAACTTTGAACCACCCTTGATTGAATGCAAAAAATATAAGGGCAATGCATCTAATTTAGCAATTTTACACTCTTGAGAGTGAATGGAGAGGAAGGGGGGTTAAAAATTTTGGTTTCACCTATTAAATTATGTGTTTATTTTTTATATTTTGTGATGGATATCTTCGTTTTTGTTATCTTCTGATTTATTTATTAGAAAATTGTATAGAGAATCGTTGTAACTTTCGTGTCCAAATTCCTATTAGATTGTTTGGTCATCATAGCAGGAATGCTATTTTTGCTTTTGGTGGCTGTTACTTGATTTTTAGATTATTATAGATATTAGATTAAGAGCACTGTGATATTCTCTCAGTAAAAAGTTTTGTACTACTTATTATGTTCCTTTCCAACATTTGACGCTGAAAAAAAGCAATGTTTTGTTGTATGCAGGTTTAGAAATAGGTGGTGAGATGAATCTAGCTGCCGGAATCCAGGTTGCTCAACTGGCTCTTAAGCATCGGCAGAACAAAAAGCAGCAACAACGGATTATAGTTTTTGCTGGAAGGTACGTTGTAATTCATTTCAGTGTGCTTTATCAATTGGCATTTCATCGCCTTTTCATGTCCTAATGAGAACTATTTTTAATATGCATTCAGTCCGGTTAAGTATGATAAGAAGGCATTGGAAACAATTGGAAGAAAGCTCAAGAAGAACAATGTAGCTCTGGATGTTGTTAATTTTGGTGAAGAAGATGATGGAAAGCCAGAGAAGCTGGAAGCAATGGTTTCTGCTGTAAACAGTAGTGACAGCAGTCACATCGTCCACGTTCCACCTGGTGGGGATGCCCTCTCAGACGTGCTAATAACGTAAGCTTTTATGGCATAGAAATTTTACTTATGTTTTGTTCTTTTTTTTTCCCTACAATGTTAAATGAAAACCCTTGTCTGTATTGCAGCACACCCATATTCACGGGGGATGGAGAAGGTGGAAGCGGTTTTGCTGCAGCTGCAGCAGCTGCTGCGGCAGCAGGTGGTGCTTCTGGTTATGATTTCGGTGTTGATCCTAACTTAGATCCTGAGCTTGCACTTGCACTTAGAGTTTCAATGGAAGAGGAGAGAGCCAGACAAGAAGCTGCTGCTAAAAGGGCAGCAGAGGAAGCTGAAAGACAAGATAAGGGAGAGGGACAGACCTCGAATGCTCCGAATGCTACAATGACTGAAAATGTTAGCTCTGTATCTCCTGATGTTGATGACAAAAGCAATGATCAGATGGTTGGACCTTGAGCTTTTCTTGTCTTTCTTGTTAGTATGCATCTATGTTACCTGGACTCGGGTGCGGGTGTCGGGTACGGGTATGAGTCTAAAGGTCGGACCCACCTATTCTCTAATTTAAGGACACGGAGACTCGGCAAAAAGTGTCTAAAACTTGCGTGACATATGCTTATATATATGTAATAACATATATTACATATATGTAATAGCTTATACACCTATATTTTTTCTCATTTTTCATTTTTTACTCTACACTAGAAAGTTCTTGTTAAGTTTTTTTCTTTATTCTCTTACATTTTAAATTTTTTTATACAAAGAGCTCTTCAAATGGAGTATCCATGTCTTTTTAAGTGTCCGACTCGTTTCAAGTGTCCGACACGGGTACTTTGGGTTAGAGTGAAGGGTCCAGGTAACATAGGTATGCATGCGTGTTATTTTGTCATGAACGTTAATGAGGAAATATTAGACCATATAATCGTACATGAAGTGTGTGTGATTTACTAGTACCATATACATTAATGATGTTGGAGATGGCCATGAACTGTGAACTATCACAAATTATTAGATTTCTTTATAAAATACATCTGCATAGCTCTCTGGTCCTATTCTATAGAATTCGCATTTGGTGAACCTCATTGACAATTTGCCTCAAAATACTGTTTGGCATTTCTATTGACATTGCATTTGTTATGTAAGTCTTTAGGTTTTCGATCTTGTGTGCAGTTTCCATTTTATGTTTGATTATTTGTATTTGTTGTATTGTGCATCTGTAACACTATGGTTCATTGCTCTGAAAGAAACAGTTATTGGCACGCAGGCAATTAATTATACTTCTTTTTTAATTTAAATGGTTATAGGATGATGAAACTGCCTTGCTGAGGCAGGCTCTCGCTATGTCAATGGATGAGCCAAGATCTAGTCAATCTGGTGGTGTTTCGTTAGGAGACACTGATATGTCAGAGGCGACTATGGAAGATCAGGAGTTGGCTTTGGGTAGGTTCTGTTCTTTCAAAGATATCATATTTATGTCTCTTTTTTTGCCTTTTTAGTATGCTATGTCTGTTATCAGTTACTATAGATAAATCATTCTAACGAAGAGTTGATTTATAATGTTCTCATCTGGATGATATCTTGGCAAAGCATGACACTTGTCTTTTCTTATAGGCTAAAATATATGGTGCCCGTTATTTGCAAAAATTATTATGGTTTGTATGTGTAATTTGAATTCAATCCTTGTGAGTGACTGCAGTTTCTTTGTTTTGATTTTATTGAGTGAACACTTACATTTTTTTCAATTATAGAATTAGAGTCGAATCACTATTGTGGCTATTGGTTTGTCTTACTCTTACATTATTGTCTAAGTCAATTTTCTTTCAACTTCAATTCATTAAAACGCTTGACCTTGAAGTTGATTCCTTATTGCATATTGACTAATGTTCCCCTTCATTATCTCTATTTCTGCATAAGTTTAGCTTTCTTTTTATATGGAGTAATTGATACTGAATTCTCTAACTGGCCTAATTTACTTGCCTGTGAAATTGCCAATATCTCAACATGAATATTCACTTCCATCTTTATGGAATTTGTTGTTGTTTTGCATTTCATGAATAAATTTCCATAGAATTTATTTTGGGTTTATGCCTTTGTGGTCATACTTAAGTTGTGCATTGATGGGATCTTCGTGTACATATACATTTGTACCTCCATTGTATACCTAAGAACAAGTTCAAGAGCAAATTTTAACCTTGGCCGATTCTAAATTGATTGCATTCATTTATCTAACTATTAATAATCTGTTACTGCTTGCAGCCCTTCAGATGTCTGTCCAGGACAACCCAAAAGATTCTGGAAACCAGGCTGAGATGAGCACGGTTCTTGGGGACCAGACCTTCGTTTCTTCAATCCTTGCTTCTGTATGCCTTTCTTTTCTAAATTGCAATTTTGTATGTGGTTTTAACTTCTCTTTTTTATACATATATCTTGATAATATGAATTGTCTTTTCAGCTTCCTGGGGTTGATCCAAACGACCCTTCTGTTAAAGAGTTGCTTGCATCTTTGCAAGGCCAAGGAGAGGTAAGTTTCTTTGGTTCGACGTACATGTTATTTGCATATTATCCAGGATTCCAAATTCATGCCGTCCCTGATTCTATTTTTAGTTTTTTCGGAGCTTGAAGTTGAGTTTCCTTCCCTTGGTTCTTTTTCTATCGTTCATATTGATTCTCTTTTATGCATAACCCTCTGCAGCAGCAGAAGAAGAGCGAGGACCAGCCACCTGAAGAGAAATGATGGTCATATTGGAGGATGTAGTATTTGGACCAATGTTTCTTGGTTATGGTTGCTTAATGAAACTTCATGTTATTGTTATCCAATGTTTAAAATTTCTTTTTTGAACCAATTTAATTGTGATATATTGTTCCAAACATTTGCTACCTAGTATTTGAAGTTAATAGCTCTTATGACAGCTTAACAATTGCTTAACAAGTTGGCCTCCGTTTAAATTGCTTGGGAAAACTTGTTGATTAAGTAGTTCATAAATGCAAAATGATATAAAGGGACATGTTTATTAATTTGCCCAATACACAAAATATTAACAATTCCAACTATTTTCTATCAAAACCCTGCGAGAAATAATGAGAAATCACGATAATTTATATTGAATTTGAGGAGGATGTCAAGAATTTGGGGAGTCAAACCCCTCGTCTCCGCTATGGAAATTTAGCTCATAATGTTGCCCTTGCGTTGTTGAATGGACATAGGTAGCTCGAGATCATGAAATTATTTGGTTCAGCTGCTACTTTGCTTGCTTCAACTGCTAGCTTTGTTACTTTTTTTTTTACTAATTCCTAAAATTCTTATTTGAACACATTTTGACTTTTGGTGCCTGTATTTAATCCATTTTCTTACCAAATAAGTCAAAGGAAAATGCTTGGGTGGGTGACCCAGTTAGAAGCACATTTTTGTGCATCCAAGTGGGTTTCACCATCTGTCAGTGAGATAGCGAGATCCACTGGATGCACAACAAAGTGCTTCTAACTAAGTCATTTTAGCATTCTCCTAAATCAAAATCTCGAGAAAATAGTCTAACTTTGTAAAATGTCAATAATAAAGGTCTTCATCACACCAAAACTCCAAAAAACTTGACTTTGTCTACAACTTAATAAAACCTTACCAACCAATCTTTTTGTCATACTTAACAAACTTGTTCCATTTGAATCCATCCTCAACCTCAGCCACTATCAACCAACACATAACTTGAGGTAAGGTCTCGTACGGTCGTACCATCATTGTTTTTATTTTTGTAAGCCCAACTAGCACGTAAATTAAGACAAAACCTCGCATCAACATTTAACATTGTATTTTATTACATATAATATGCGCATTTTATTACGTATAATATGCGCACTAGGCATTCATTAACGGAAAATAATATTTATCTAGTGATTTCCTTTTTCATTGTTTCAGGTCCTAACCTACAACATGTGTTGTTATTAAGCCTGACTAATATCGTAATTAGATCCTAATATAGGTCTATTGAAATTAGGGATTTTACGTTTGGTTTATGGGCTACGACGTCTAACTAACTTTTGAAAAAGTGTCGCCTGTGGGTTTCAGACAATTCTACACCTTAAGGCCGACTTTTTTAAAGAGGTTTTAGACACATAATTGATACTTCTTTAGAGGTCTCAGTCGACTCCAACCGATAATGCAAATATAACTCAGTCTCCGTGGGCGACGGATGGATCCAGACGAAGCCTCTTTAAAGGTGTTGGCTTTATTTGTCCGACACCTCTTAACAGTTGTCGGTCCTGTAAGTCAGAAACCCACGGGCAACCAAAAACCAAAATAAAAAAAAAAAAAAAAAAAAAAAAAAAAAAAAACTTCAAAACTCCCGAATAGTACTTGAAAATGGTAAAAAAAAATAATAAGTTTTGCTCAGAATTGCTTAATATTTTCAATTCTATTGAAGCTTTGTACTCAAAATGCAATATTCAATCTTAAAATCGAAACCCATAACCCAAAAACAAAACAACTCAAATGAAAAAAAAAAGAACCTCGAAATCAGCACTAAAAGAGATGATAAATACGCCTATGGCATCGAATCCATGGGGTTTTGCTCCGATTTCGTCGAATTTAAGTTGATGAGTGCGATTTTGAGAGAGAGGTGAGTGGGGTATGGATGAGTAAAAACCATTTTATATAGAGAGGTAATGGGGTAATTTCACAAAAATGAGGTCCTTGTAGCAAAAACTGAGATCCTATTAACTGCTGCCTTGTTTGATTACATGATTTGATTGTGGTTTGTGTGGTTACAAGTGCATGTCTCGATTTGAGATTGTTAGTTCAATCTCTTTGCATCCGAAATTGTGAGAAGTGTTGAACATTCAGTTCATAAATGGATAACTCAATTAATACGCTCTTTTGGTCTATTTCACATAATAAAGAGTTAAGGTTAAATCGAACATACTATATGTCTCAGTTGTTTAGAGTTAGTGATTTTATGAAACATTATGCTGTTAATATGTTAAACTTGATGGTGTTATGCTTAGGTTGCAAGTTGGTTAAAGAAACACTTAACAATCTTGTTTTGGGGGGTGTATTCAATCTAACAAATCAATGGATTCTTTTTAAATAATGAATTTTCATGGATTCATAGATTTGGAAGGAGTTGATTCAAAATCCATCCAAATCTCATGGGTAGGAGTGAAATTTAGTTATGTACATTTTTTGAATAGAGATCCATCACAATCCATCAAAATTTTAATGTGTTTAAAAATTGAATACACGTAGAATTTTTTGAAATCTATTAAAATCCATCTAAATCATAATTGAATAATCTTTAACTTTTGAAAAGTACATTAAAATTCTTTGAAATTCAAATAAAATATATTTTGTAATTTTTTAAACTTTTTTAAATCCCTTTTAAATCTTTCAATTGAATACACTTGCAAGTTGTCAAAAATAGGAAATCGATAAGTGTCAGTTGCTTTTCCAAGTCCTATACGCTATAGCTAATCTATTAGAATTGAATCAAAAATACTTTTATAGAGTTTAATACCGAATTCTTTCTATGTCGAAATACGAGCATTAATGCATGGTTGACAACTCAAGTGCAACCACCACAAATTATCGAGAAATAAAATTAGCAAATTCTAGTAATTTGAGATCAATGGCCCTTCTTTTTTTTATTTTCTTTCTAAGGATGATCATTCAGTCATATTAACCAAATCAGTCATCTTTGATGTCATACCATATAGTATTATTTATATAGCAGCCCCACATTGAAATGAAAGAATTCTAGCTAGCTTTTGAGTGCGGCTTCTATCAATCATGCCTTTAATTTTCTTTTCTCTGTACACCCTTTTATAAAGGACTGGGCTACAGGACACCTTCGTTGATTTACCTTCCAGGGAAGAAACAGTGCCGATTCTGTTGAGGACATATAAAATGAGACAAACAACACTAACCATCACCACTAAATAATCCCTATATGTGGACACTAAGCTTGGTAGAGCTGCTTCTATTTGCAAGGACTAATGCGTAGCATGGGTGTTTGTGTTTTGTTCTAATGTGCCACCCACCACCCACGTGACTCGGACACACACACACATATTCTCAAGTCTTAACCACTATGCTTGCATTCTTCTTCACAAATAGTAGTGTTTGTATCTCTCTCTCTCTCTCATCAATCTCTCTTATATATCTCTATTCTCTTTTTCACACCTGTATCCAGCATAATCTCTCCCTTGATTTAGAGTTATCCATTTAGACAATAATTGACCGCTCACTAGTGTATCTAAAAGATGTTTTTTGATGAAAGGGTATCTAAAAAAAAAAAAATGCAATCTAGCCGTGATTGTATTTAATTAAGTTGGGATTGATGATTGATCATAAATGAAAAATAGATCGAAGGGTTACTTTTTATTTTGTCAAATTTGTTGTATTGATGTTCCTAACACCCAAAAGGGTACGATAATCTATTACAATAAGGATAACATATTAAATTCACTAAAGCTCGAAACAATATCTTCATTAGGAGAGCAACAACCACACGAGGAAGAAAACAACCTCCTAAAGATTGAAGTGTTACTTTAAAACATTAAACTTACATTAATTAGTCACACAACTATTTGTGGTATTGTGGTGGTAAAATTACATTAAACTTACAATAAACAGTCAGCCCCCAGCAAATTGTGATCTTAGTGTTAAAACTTATAATTTACTATTTCCTATCAAAAATTAAAGAATTATAGTGTATTAATGTACTTTTTTTTTTTCGAGACCACTCAATATCTAAACTAAACCGACTACTCTAAACTCGCTCTGGGTTAGCCCACAAATAAAGGTTAAAGAGCTCTCAAAGACTGATGTCTCAATCCATAAAACTCAAACTTGAGTCACAACTTAAAAATCTAAGTGTGGAATCACTTAAGCCAACCAACCGTTGGTATGTATTAATTTATTTATAACGTTGATTACACAACTTTGCTTGCTCGTTCCCCTACAGTAATCTCAGTTATACATTTCCCGAAAGACCAAATCCACGTAACTTGACCTAATTTTTCGAAGCTCGTACTTATAATGTGGTCCTAAAAGTGACCCAAATGTTAAAAAGTGGAATAGTGGAAGTTGAAAGTTGTGAAGGGGTACCTGGTTTCGCTTAATCGTCAAACCTTCCTCAATTTGCTCTTCTTTCTAAGCTTTGATTATTGGATCACTGTGACTCCCTCTCGATCTCTAGAATTTGCTTTCAAGCGAAGATGGGTCTCTTTCTCTCTCTCATTGATGGGGTGTGTGATCCGAGACGCCCCACACATGACAGCTACACATAGTCCTCTATCCCACCGTACACCTACTTCGTATGTACCAGAAGTATGTCACTCAATTTTTCCATTTAGTATTAGTTTGGAAAGCTTTACCACTTAAGCAGCGACCCTCCTGTAGTTAGATTTCACTGTGTTGCCACCATGCTCGTAGCCTCTTAATTAGTTATGTGGACCTTAACTTAACCCTATGCACCCTAATTCCACCTAATTTAATTAATTGAATCTGATAAAATTATTACTTCGTTGCAAGCATGGTTACCCATGTTGAGTTGTGTGAACCGAAATAATAGTCCCACATTGAAAAATAAAACTTCTAAATGAAGTATATTACTGATTACCTCCCCTCTAATAGTATCGAGGCCTTTTGGAGTAAAACCCCACACCTAATGTTGAGGTGATTAAGTTGGGGACAATATCGGTACTGGTGGAGATCCACGTGCCCGTGCAGCGCACGCTTGGATGTAACCCCAACAAGTGATATCAGAGCCGATGGTGCGGCTGGGACAAAGCATGTCTGTTGGTGGTCGCATGTGTGCCTCGAGTTGCTCTGCCTCGAGATGGTAGCGACGACGGATCATGCGATGTGCCCATCTTGGATGGATTTCGGTCCAAGATGGAGATTGTTAGGTTGTGTGGACCGAAATAATAGTCCCACATTGGAAAATAAAACTTCTAAATGAAGTATATTACTGATTACCTCCTCTCTAATAGTATCGAGGCCTTTTGGAGTAAAACCCCACACCTAATGTTGAGGTGGTTAAGTTGGAGACAATATCTGCTCGTGCAGCGCACGCTTGGATGTAACCCCAACAACCCACGGAGCAAGTCAATCTGGAGGTGACAAAATTTTGAACACTCACAATTGTCAAATAAAAAAAGTAACTAATTAAGTACTTATTGATATGCCACCGTTGAACTTGGACAAGTTATTTTTTCTCCTATTACAATGGTAAGGTTTTTTTTCGACTTTATTTTAAAAGAAACACATTAATTATTTCTCGCCATGTGCATATTCTTCTAATTGACTATAGTAAAATATAATCTCACTTCTATCCAAAAAAAAAAAAACTTGGGCAAGTTAGAACGAGCCTAAAAGTTTTTGTTATAAGTTCAACTTAATTAATAAATTGTCTATGTTTTTTATTGAAAAATATTAAAATAAAAATGGTTAGTCACACTTCAATACATAATGGTCCATAAAAACTCTCTATGCGATCTCGACTCATGTATTATACATTGTGAGTTGTGTGAGCTCGTATCTCAAAGTGAATCTAAATGACTTTTATGAGTCATTGTGTTTTTAGATGTGACATTGTCATTGTAACCCAACAAGATCTAGTGTTTCAGCACCAACAAGAACTCGTCGTTTGCCCTTCAACATCTCGAGCATTAAGAGTGGCTAATTAAGCTGAAAAAAAAAAGAAAAAAATAGATAACGCCACGCTTTTGACACAAAATTGCACGTGTAAAGTGGCTCCTGACTCTGTGACGGCTTCAATTGACCTCGAGATACGTACTTTTACTACGGTACCAACTAGTCAGACTGATAGTAACCCACATGGATGGATACGTGGAGAATCGTTTTCCCAGTAGTACAGTACCGCGGACAGACTACAGTAATCAGTGTGCCGACAATTCCGTAATTAAAACCAACTCCAGTGGCATTACCCCAACCGTACTTCTATATAGCCTCTACTGCCACTCTCCCTCCCATACCATACTCTCCCAAAAATCATCGTCAAAACTCTCACACTACAATCTTTCTCTTCAATCATGGCCATGGCCTTCAAAATGGTAATCACTCATCAACTCAAACACAATTTAGTTGGTTAATTTTTTTAGTGTTCGTTGTCAATTATTTGATCAGTTATTAATTATATATGATGATCTGATCGATCGATCTGTGTGTTTATCGATGATATATATATGGTTTAGGCGACTACAGGAATGTGGGTTACGGACGAGTGCAAGAACTCGTTCATGGAGATGAAGTGGAAGAAGGTGCACAGGTACATCGTCTTCAAGATCGATGAGAAATCCAAGCTCGTCACCGTCGATAAGGTCGGCGGACCCGCCGAGAGCTACGAGGATCTCACGGCGTCGCTTCCCCAGGACGATTGCCGGTACGCCGTCTTTGATTTCGACTTCGTCACCGTTGATAACTGCCGCAAGAGCAAGATCTTTTTCATCGCTTGGTCAGTAACCAATCAATTCATCTATCAATTCATAGATCAATTTGAAGAAAGTTTGGTTTAATTGTTTTTGATCTTTTTTTTTTTTTTGTTTTGATAATTAATTATGAGTGTTCAAACCTTTTTTCTCGACTCTACTTAAAATTGACTATTCTAACCAGAGACGCCCCAATCTCTGAATCGAGGGATTGGATCATGAGACACATTGGTCATCGAGAACATCGATCTCAGTAACTTTACCCGTTCACCAATTAATTGATTTTGGTTTTGATTTTGATTTAGGGCTCCGACGGCATCCAGGATCAGAGCAAAGATGTTGTACGCGACGTCTAAGGATGGGCTGAGGAGGGTGCTTGATGGGATATCGTACGAGGTACAGGCGACAGATCCGACGGAGATGGGCATCGAGATCATCAAAGACAGGGCTAAATAGGGAGATGAGGGGTTGGTGGAATTGCAGAGGAGACGGATCATGCATGTATGTCGTCCCCC
Organism: Stephania japonica; assembly: GCA_039657345.1. Classification (NCBI taxonomy): domain Eukaryota; kingdom Viridiplantae; phylum Streptophyta; class Magnoliopsida; order Ranunculales; family Menispermaceae; genus Stephania; species Stephania japonica. The sequence goes on along the minus strand of CM077559.1, from coordinate 4,318,212 downwards.
TGTGACTAATTATGATTAACTTGGCAGCTGTAGCTGTTTAATTAGTGCCTATTTTGTGCGCACTTTTGTATCACTAGTCATCCAGATGCTGTTTTGTTTCGTCTTCTTATTTATATATGTGTATGATGGAATCAGGTGGGTCTGATTAGAGAGTTTGTTTGTCTTGTTCAATTAATATAGTCTCTTAATTGTCACTCTTTGATCTTAAAGAATACTAATGTTCTCTCCCTCTTAATCATCTCGTTAAATTAGTGTTTTCATAAAAAATTATTGTTAAGCTTTTTTAATGATGGAATTATTCAGTTGTGACTGTTGCAGCTTTTTTTTTTTTTTCAGTACTCCCGTGTGTTGGAACCTTTACTAATTCTATAAGAGTGGGTTGAGCATCACAATCGCACGACTCGAAAAAGAAGCCACATATTTAAAGTTTGATGGAAGAATTGTATCTCATGACATTTTAGCAGGTCGATCTTGATAGGCGCGCGGTCAAAAATTCATAGACACAAAGGATCACTACTCTTATTAGAAAATTAATATTATGTAACATCTACACTAATTGTGTAACGTTTATATTAATAGTGTAATGCCTCCACTGATCGTGTATCGTCTATATTGATTATGTAACGTCTATACGAATTTAACACTATACTGTACATTTGAGATATAAAATAAATTTATTCTATTATGAAACTATCATAGTATCAGAGCTTGATTTCTAATCCAAGGTTGATCGACTTTTAAGTCGACGACCGATCCTTGATATATCTTAGTGTTTGTTCTTGTGTTTGATTATGCTCTTGTTTTGATTTCTTCTTGTTTCTCTTATGCGCCTTCACACACGTCTATCTATTGTACCAGTTTATTTGCCTCTTCGGCGTCGCTCCGTCAGCCCATCCGCTTATCATGTTCGCACAAATTTGATACCTTCCAACTCACATAACCATATGCCTATATCGAGATCCCCACTTCTTGTTCTACCTGTCATCGACTCTGTCAACTCTGCCATCCGTCTGCTCCGTTGTCCTGTTGTTGACTCTGTCGACTCCGCTGTCCGTTAGTCGTTCCGCTGACTCAGCTCTGTTAGTCGTTCTGTCGACTATGTTGTTTCATTGTTCCGCTGACTCAGCTTCGTTAGTCTTTCCGTCGACTATGCTGTTCTGTTAGTTGTTCCGCCGACTATGTTGTTCCGTTAGTCGTTCCATCGACTCAGCCCCGATAGTCGTTCTATCGACTTCGTTGTTCCGTTGTTCAGTTATTTTGTTGTCCCGTCCGTGCACTGTCTGCTAATTTGAGCGTAGATTCGCGATGCTCGTCACGCTCGATATCTCGCGCATCGTACGTTGTGTCAGCGCTTGATTCGCGATTTCTATCCGTCTCATGTACTCGTTTTAGATATGCCTGTTTTGTCGGCTCGTTTGTCAATTCTATTCGAGATCACTTGCATCCGTTCGTCGCGATCTGATGTCCCCACGCAGAATTGTAGTCGACTTTATGTATCCTCATCTTATTCGTTTACAAATTCAAGTGGTTTCGTTAGCACCACCTTGAGTTTGAGGGGAGATGTTAGAAAACTAATATTATGTAACGTCTACATTGATTATGCAACATCTACACTAATTGTGTAACGTTTACATTAATCATGTAATGCCTCCACTAATTATGTAACGTCTACATTGATTATGTAATATCTACACTAATTTAGTTATGTACCAGTTTATAAATAAGGTACTATACTGTACATTTGAGATATACAATAAACTTTTTTTTTTTTGAAACTATCAACCCTGCCGATCCCATCACCTTTTTTAAGATCTTACCCTTTTTTTTAACTCTAAACAAGTTTACAAAGGTAGAGCATTATTTGTTAACTCCTTTTCTTTGACAAAAAGAAAACAACTTTCATGACTTTTTTTTACTTCATTCTTTAACGAAGTACTGCAATAGGTTATTGGGAGAGACAGATTAATAAAATAGTCAATTCTACTCCAAGACCCTTACGCCCTTTAGTGCACCCCACCACATTTTTCCTCTCATTTTGTGCACATCATTCCTTCACAGACTCTTTTTTCTGATTTGTAGAGCACCATCAAGTAATTTGGCCTCACAAGCCCAGCTCATAACCCACCAAATCTTTAAGTCGGCAGTTGTCAATCAAATTTCATCAAAAAGGTTTGATTGAACAACACTGAATTTAGAAGATAAAATCTCAAGCATATGTCGTCAGACCTAAAATGGATGTCTCGATCAAAGTTTTAGAGTGAGGTGCTTTGTTTGGGATGAAAAGTATTTTGGTAAAAATGTTGTGTGCCCTTATAAATTGAAATTTAAATTTGAGATGCACTCAAAATCAGGGTACCCTTACGGAAATGTGTGGAGTGCTTATAGCCCGACTCAAATTATTTGAAACAAAGACTTGAGCAACAAAACAAATTATGCACAGAAAGATCAAAAAGTTAAAGGCCCATTATAGCAGCTGCAGGCATTTGATCTATAACAACAAAGCCCAACTCACACCCAAGCCCTAAATTCACTTGAGCAAATTTTACATTTTTCAGGTTTGTCTCTTAGCATATCTCAGTTTAATATTTTCATAAACAATAAATTATCAAAAAAGCATAAGAACGCATAAACTCTCATCAGATCAAAGACATTAGATTTTAAGTTTCATCCCTTTATTCAAAGTTTATCTGTACTATCAAGGTTGTAGAGAAATGGCCCAACCGTCACAATCTAGTACCACCAAATAAGAGGGCACACACTTTTTTTTTTTTTTTCTCTTTCAGATAAGGAACACTGCACAGTTTCATAAAGAATCAAATCGACGTCAAAGATTCAACGTGGCTCCTTCCCATGTCGAGAAGCACAACAGCCTTTTGAGGGCACTACAACACACTGGAGTCTGGTCCTCAACATTATTCGATTTAGGCGATGGAAGCATAAAGAGTGGTTGCTTTAGTTGTACTTTTTTTTTCTCATAATTACAATCTTTTACGTTTAGAGGTTTTAGTTTACAATAAAATGGATTTTTTTTTTTTGTCAAAGAATAAAATAGATTATTGAAGCATGTTAATTAATGACAAGAAGTACTGTGTTAGAAAAAATGGTTATAGATGTTTTTTGCGTACCAAGCAAATAAAACTTCAATAAAGAGATGATAATTACATTGTATATTAGTATGTCGGCACCATAAGATCAAAAGTTTCTTTCATGGCTTTACCAAACTGGTGCAATAATAATAGCAGATATATATAGATATCGTTAACATGGCAACCAACATATGTTAGGTCCCAACCAAAAATGAAACCAATTAAGCACCCAATTAAACGAATGAGACATTCTCCTTTATCCATATTTCATAGGAATCATAACTCCTTTTTGTAAAATGGCAATGTAAAATCCATAATCAACTTTCAATTTTAAACAGATTTTGAACTGATAAACTAGTTTAATAAATATAGAAATATAACAAAGACGAGGCTAGTAGATGCATGTTCTGACCAGTCCTGGCCCCCAAACAGCCATGAGTAACCCTTCAGGCATTGAAAAAAAAAAAAAGCTTCCTTCAGGGTTTTATCTAAGTAATAGATACAAATTAATTAAAAAGACCCTAGATAAAACCTTCAACAACAACAATAAAGTCTAATCCTAAATTAACTTGGGTCAACTACATGAATCATACTCTTTTATTACGATTCGATTTAGTACACTTACCAATCTACTTTCTAAATTCTATACTCAAGCCTCATTTGTAAATTAGTAAGGATAACCTCCACACCACAAACATCATTATCGAAAAAATTCTATAATCAATGCATCCCAAGTCAGTTACGTCATCAAGTTCTTTTAATTTATTAAGTTAAGTTTTTTAATTGAGACATTTACAAACCGTCTTTAAAGGTGTTCAAACTAACACAATTTTGTTTCCCTCATTTTTGTTTTTTGTGATTAGAAAGCCCAACTAGGCTATATTATTACATCAATGTAGCAGGCAATCCTGCTCAAGTAAAAGCATTATAGAACTTGTTTCCCTAATTTTGTATTAATTGATGTTACTTTTACTTTTTTTTTTCAAATTTTTATACTTTTTATTTTATCTTTAATAGTTTCACACATCCAACTATGAGCACCTCAAACTAACTACAAATACAAACCAACTACAAAATTAGTCAAGTTTGGAGGCTAGAGTGATCGAGCCCAGCCCACAGGGATTCAATTGGTTTGGGCCTACCCAATTATTCCAAACAATATATTGCCGTGTCATATAAACGTCAATAACCAACCAAACACTTAGAAAAACCATACAACAGATTAATCTCTTTTTTTTTTTTTTTTTGAAGTAAACTGATTAATCTGTTTTGACTTCTTCTAGAAGGCAAAACACAAGCAAAACACAAACACAATGAACAAAAATAGAAGATAAAACTCAATTTTGATGTTTTCAAAAAAAATAATAATAATAATAATTTTGATATCACCATGTGGTGGGCCCCCACGATTAAGCGGTGGTCTACACACATTCGATCAAAAATGCCCCATTTCGTCTCTACCCACCGATCGGCCCCCTCTATCCTCTCTCTCCCTCTCTTCGTCGCTTCGTCTCCGTCGCATCTCACCATGGCCGACCCATCATCCATGACGTCCGTAGCACCAGAACCAACTGACCCTCCACAGTACTGGTGCTACCAGTGCGACAAGCGAGTCTCTATCGAGCCCCAGACCAACGATACGGACATCATCTGCTACGAATGCAAGAACGGATTCGTTGAATCCATGCCCTTCGCAGCAGCTCCAGCTCCCCCTCCACCGTCCGATTACCACCTCCCATCCGCAGAGAACGGATCCCGAGCTAGATCTTTTAGCCACCAGTTTCTCCAAGTCCTCCGATTGCTGTCCCAGGCAGCTCGTGATGAGGACGCCCCCCCTCCGCCCCCTCCTAATGGTTCGGAATCTGAAGATTTCCTGCGGATCGAGCTCGATGGATGGCACAACGATGTCGACGACGACGAGGATGATGAAGACGGAGACGAGGACGATGGCAGTGATGGAGATGAGATTGAATTTGGCACTGTTGAAGCCGATCAAGGTGGAATTGGAATTGGAATTGGAATTGGAGAGGAGGAAGATGATCAGGAAGTGCGAGTCCGCCGCAATTTCATCCGGTTGCGGTCGCTCCGGCGTCGGAACCAGATCTTGAATTGGCCGGAGATCTTGGAGCTTCACGTGGGGAATTCGGAGGACTACGTTGATGCGGCGGGGTATGAGGCGGTGCTGCAGAATTTGGCGGAGAGTGAGGGAGGAGGAAGGAGAGGGGCGCCGCCCGCGGCGAAGTCGGCCGTGGCGGGGTTGAAGAAGGTGGTGGTGTTGGAGGGAGAAGAAGAGGTGGTGATGTGTGCCATATGCAAAGAGGGTTTGGGTGTTGGATGCGTGGTAAAGGAGATGCCTTGTGGGCATGGGTATCATGAGGAGTGTATTGAGCAGTGGTTAGGGTCTAGGAACTCATGTCCTGTTTGCAGGTTTGAGTTGCCAACTGATGATCCTGATTATGAAGAGCAGAGGAAGAAGAAGAGATCGTCTGCTAGTAGCAGTGGCGATGGGTCTTCTACTTCGAATAACAATAATAACAACAGTTTCTCTAATTTCTCTGGTTGATTCAGACAATAAACTATTGTGTTGTTAACTGTTTCCTGCTGAATTAGAAGTTTGTGTTTCTTCAGGTAATTTAATGGTAGTTTATGTGCTGAGAGTGGAGGTTTGTTGTTGTTGTTGTTCTAGTAGTTTATGTGCTTCATTTGCTGAAAGTCTAAAATGTGGGTGATGGAGACTTGAGGATTATGGCATTCATTTTTCTCTTCGATTGTAAATAATGGAATCTTTTTCAATCTCTCTCCTTTGTATGATTCAGTATCATTGGACATCATGATTTGGCTTCTTTGAATTGTTGTTGTGCGTTTGTGGTCCTAGAGAAGCTATGGTTGGGTGGAAGCTAACTACCCTTCTCTGTGGTGATGTTTTGTCAGACATCCAGTACTTCAGGAAGCATCGTTTTGTCTAGATTCTTTGGTTTAGGCCTCTGCATATTCTTGTGTTCAGCAGTCTTTAGATGCATTGCAGAGAATTTACTCCTTTTAACAAAAAAAAAAAAAGCAAACAAATAAATACTTGCCAACCAATTGGATGGCCCAATGCCAATGGTTTGGTATGGAAATTTGAAAGTGCGGGTCATGGGTTGAATAGGTTGAAACCTTTGTGGGTGCAAATCCAGTTTCTTTCCTGTAAAAAATTAAAACTTTAAGTTTTGTTCATACAGTTTATACAAACTGCACTGAAGTTTCTACTGAATCGTCCCAGTAGCGAAATTAAAAATTGGCTACATTCATCTATAATCATGAAATGAATCAAGGACAAATGAATTTAAAGTTTTGTTCTACTACACGCATTGTGAACATTTCTTAGTAACGGATAGAGACCCAGTGCTTACTGGCCCGCCAAGGTCTGTATTAGTCTTTTGTTCAAATGTCAGTTTCAGATTTCTTGTGATTTAGGATACATTTTCTTAGCGACTTTGTAAGCTTGTCTCAAACATTGATATATAAGAAACCTAAGGTGAAAGGAACAAGGAGTCCTCATTGTGGACAATGTAGCCCAGCAATGAATGATATCTGTGTGTTTTATCTATAGAACAAAATGAATCAATGTGGGTTTCAGATTCAATAGACGGTATATCAGAAAGAAATGATACCTGAATGCGCGTAGAAACTAGTCGATGATGCTCAGAGTAGTATCAGACTGATGCATAGCCACGATCCACGCACGTGATGTACAACCATATCGTGAAACCAATTTAGAAAGGACTGCAAAACAAGGGCACATTTTGAAACTTTGTGTTATGATGATTAAAGAAAACTCAGTCAGCCAAGGCAAATAAAAGACAGTTAAAAGAGACAATAATGATGATTTCAACATAATGGCATTGAGAAGTCTAGATATTCTCCTATGTATTGGGTGAAGTTTATCGCAGTTTATTCATGCTGAGCTCTGTACAACTCGGTAGCAAATTTGTGCTTGCAGATTAACCATTGCAAGTGAGCTCCAAACGAGTGCTAAGAGACTGTTATGAGGGTAAAATCTATTCACTGCATAACATGGATATTGTACCTATCAACTACACCTTCATACTGCATGCTTGAGAGAGTTCCCTACAGCATATGTCAATATCTGCCACTAGGGATTGCATAACAGGGTGTGACGTATCGACAATGATAGTGAGAAGGGGCTCTCTTTGGACGTGACATTATATTATAACTGATCTTCTAAGACCATGAATTTTGTCCCATCGACAGAAAAGAGAAAGCAATTCGGAATGTGAATGGTTATAATTGGCATACAGAACTTAACTGGAAATGATGAAAATAGTGCACAAGCAATTATCAACATCTCATTCGCAATTGGAAAATAGGACAAGGAAGTAATGGCACAGACTATGGGATCCAGTTTACATGGCTGATATCATGCAATATGAGCAGATTATACTATCAGTTGGTTCAATGAGCATAGCTACTTACAATCAGAGAACAAAACATGAGATTGTTTCATGAACTACAAGAGCTATACAGTAAAATAGAGTTTCTTCAGCATGTACAATCACTAGTGCAAGTTCCTATTAATAACAATAATAATAACGGTTTTATCAAAAAAAAAAAACAATAATAATAATGGTTTTATCAAAAAAAAAAAACAATAATAATTATGGTAAATAATAATGCATGAGAATGAAGTAGCATGTTGGAACAAAAATCTGTGTCAAATGAGTAACCTCTGGCCAAGTGAATTGTGAAATGCATTGCGTGCGTCCTATTTGACGTCTGTGAAACTAGGGACACAAGAACCACAGCAGAGCTACCTTAAAATAAATGTACTCAACAGAAACCAAGTAGAATATATGTAATGGTGCAACGGCCACTAAATTGGGGACAGTTTAATTTACTCTAAAGAATAGTTTCTGACCTTATTTACATTCTTCATAATGGCTATAATCACCAGTCCGACATATGGAAAAACCCTGAAATGAAACACAAAATATGAGGGAGAACGCCTTTTTAATAGTAAACAAACAGCAATTTAAGGAGGGAAAAAAGGACAAAGATCACTGGCCATTATAAGTAACCATAACTGAAATCCTCTTCAAAAAAAAAAAAAAAAAAAAACACGATAACTGAAGTTTGAACTAGACAGAGACATTTGCTAGTTTCATTGACCATATTATCTAGAGCTTCCATAGGTTATTCTTGAAACCAGAAAACGCCAATACTTTTTTTTTGAGGACAATGGCAAAAGGCAAGCAATAGTGACTAGCATCCCAATTGTTGTCAGGGCCTTCTAAACTAATTCTTTTCTTTACAAAAAGTTATCATGAATTATTGCAGGACTAAAGCGGAGTCCACGGTTTTACCACGTAGCCTTCCCAAGGATATGATGCGGCTGAAGCAAATGCTGATTGTTCCATCAATACAAATGCCTGTCATCCCATGTGTTGTGATCTCCTGATATGGCAAATCTCGTATAAATATATGGTATTAACAAAGAGACAGAAACCTTGCTACAAGCATTTAAACGCAAAACCAAAATTATACCATTCTTAGATAGTTTCCTCTAAAATTAAAATCATTTAGATTGTGTGCAACTTGTCTGTGTCATCACCATTTAAAATCTAGGTGACCAAACTAGTTTTGCTAAGCCAAGTCAACTTTGTCCAAATGTATCAACGTGAAGTTGCAAGTCTTGGAAGTTGGATCATCCCGGGGAAAATAACTAAGTGAAATAGTCCGTTGAGTTGTAGATGTTAGAGGCTTAACTTCCAAATTTTTCTGAAGGTCCACCCTCATGAGCTTGTGGAAGGCGTGTGGATAAACCAAAAAATTCTAGACATCAGTTAAGCCCCTTCAAGAAATTTGCCAACTTTCTTTTCCCTGTTGATGTAGCATGGTACGCATTCATATAAAGGTTTCATACAAGCTAGCTGTCTACTGGTTTGCTCCATTAAATTAAGGCCATATATTTTCATCCAGATCAACTAAAGCCCTTCTTCCATTCTTAGGTTGGTGTCATGGCATTAGCTAAGACCATGTCCTGAACTCTCAAGCATCATTTTTTGGTTGCATAGGTTTTTGACAGTTTAATGAGTATCAATAACGGAACTTTGGAGAGCCTGGGGTATCATTAACATATAGTAGGGTTAACTCATTGTGCAATAATAACAGGGAAGATGTGTTCCTGTAATTGTATGGTTTGTAATTGCTAGCAGAACTCTTGGAGTCATGGTCGTCAAACATTGATTAGTCTGTTCTTTTTCTCTAATAAGAAATTTATCTTGGCATGCGTACATAGAGTTCTTGAATCTAAAAGTAAAAGCATCAAGTACCTTTTGTGAAGATATCGCACTTTCCAGTAACTTTCATTTCATAGACCTAAAACAAAGGAAAATGAGCAGAGAGGTAGAACATAACAAAAAAGGAACATATCATAAATTATTTAAAGAATGTGAAATTTCACAATAGCTTAAAATTTATTAATTAGGCACTTAGTTTTACAAAGTATACAATGAATGTGATAAGCCAATTCAAACTAATAAATAAGATAATGTTTCAAAAATCCTTTTTATTTACATTACAACAGAAATTACCATGTGCAGAAGCTTCATTACCATTCATATTTGAGTATAGCATACATTCAGCCTTAAAACGTTAACAACTCACCACAATAATCATAGTAATAATGGTTTGTGAATTGAATTACTAATATATAGGAACATCTAATTTTTCTGTTTCATATCCTTTAATTTTGTTTTCTTTTCCTTGTTTATCTTAAATAGGCATGCAGTCCATCTGAATATCAGCTATAATTTATGTTCACTGAAAACTGAATTCGGGAGTAAAATTCCACCTAAGTGTTCCTAAAATGCTGCAGAAAATAGAACCTGAAAGAAGACAATAACACACTCTATTATTTATTTTCCACCCTAATAATTTCATTCAGTTCGGTGATGTGTTTCTTTCTCTAGGGTCAAGGGTTCCTTGGGCTTTGATCTTACATGAGAAAAGAAAAGCATTGACATGGTACGAATTTTGAATAGAATGAGCATAGTTTTTTCAGAAACATTGACAAATTGATGCAAAGTATTGGATGATGAACTCCTTGCAATCCAAGGAGATATAACTTTTTAGCATTCATAATAGAATTTTTTAAAAAAAGAATTGGAGCATAAGGTTCGGTATATCTTCACCTTGATTATTAGATGAACAAATGAAATTTCACCTCCCTGAAGCAATATAGGTAAATAAGCAATTGGCAATAAGAATGAAGGCCTTTAACAGCTATTAAACATTGTAAAAATAAGCAACAACAAATAAGAGTGAAGATTAAGAAAAACCATGCTCTCACACTAAACATCAGCAGAAAAGAAATGCACGAGACTGTCATGTCAAGTCAAGACATTTGCATCATTATTCGGTTCATCCTCGAGAAATGATGCATTACATAATACAGAGAAGCCTACTTCTTGTCATTCTTCTTGCAGTTGATATGTCATTGTAGAACCATGATTAGTGTGGTTATTGCATATAATAATGAATGTCAGTGAATAATTTATCAACAAGCACGCTGAATCTTAAAATTTGAGCAGTTTCAAAATCAAAGATTTAATGTAATAAGAAATTATCTAGTTTTTGCTACAATATGAACATGTATTGATCCGGAAATCTATTGACAAGAGAAGGGAAGTACAAAATTGCATAGCATAATTCAGTACAACATATTGAAGTTCTCATTAGAAATATAATGTTTACTCTAATATGTTTGTCACGATTGCAGAACCAGATGAGTTTTGCAAGTTTATTGTCCTTTTATAACAACCCTTCAGTTGCAGCATCAAAAAGCTCTCAGCTCTCACAATTACTAACTTGGTATTATTATGATATGCATTCATGTTTACATAATATAAACACACTCACACCATCAAGAAATTTTATGCAGCTCAGTCGGTCTCAATTTCAAAAGTGATTTGCCCATTGGCGCACTTCTAAAACCTGCTTATTGAAGAATTCCAACCCAGAGTTCGAATAAATGAGTCTAAATGCTAGGTTCAGTTCAAAGTCTAAGTGACTGCTGAAATTTTTGATTTTCGTACAAATGACAAGAACAACAGTTGCAAAGTTCAACATTATGTCAATAATGCATACTAAAATGGTGGAGCTCTTGGTAGAATGAAAGGAAGCATACCTTGACATTAAATGAAATGATCTCTCCAACGCGAAATGCATCTCCTTTCCTAGGGAAAACAAGGACATAGCCCTGCAACATCAACATGATAGGAATGCAATCACACAAAATATATGAACACAATCGCATGAATGCTTTGACAAAGCACAAAAAATAATGGTAAGTTTGTTACAGGGCTAGTAAGTAAAACAGCAGGTCCGGCACCTCATTGTACTTAAATGTTGTACAAAGACAAAGAGCAATAATTGAAAAAAGCATTTACAACAATGTGTGTGAAAAAGTGTTAACAATCAATTTGCCATTTTGTGCATTACCTAATAGCCAAGGTCAAATTTAATATGATACAAAACTTAACAATATAAAGATTAAAAAAAAAAAAAAAAAATGGCTCGTCTCCAAGTTTACCATGAACATCGGGGCTACTTAATAATAATTGAAGCAACATAACAATAATCTCCAATAGTCTTCCTCATTCATAAAGGATTTAGCAAAAGTGAAAAAAAAAAAACACTAATGGAGTGAAGGTGGTGAAAAATATCTCCTTGAGACTCATGATCAATTTTCTAACATTCACGCCAAATGAAGCAATATTGAAATATAAACATTGGATTTGGAACAACAAATTATATTTGAAATTTTGGTTTTAATTAAGAAAGTTGTATTCACTAAATACTAAGTGACAGTCTTCATTGAAGTAGACTAATAATTTAATTAAAACAAACCAACCAACTGATCTCATAGCATTTGTTTTTTTGATAAAGTGGAGGCAAGAATCCTTTCTATTAATATAGTAAAATTATATTAATAGCATTTGTATCAATTTCAACTGTGTTAAATTTGTCCAACATAACAATTATGTGAATATTAAAGCTCTCATTCTCGTATGACAAGAGTCATTCCGTGTTGGATTACATACCATCATTCGTCCTTAAATTTGCAAAATAAGAGAAAAGAAGACCTAGAACGATCAGCTTCTCAGATAAACAGATTAAACAGTTAAATTTATCCAGACCTGATGTTCTAATGGACGACAAATGCAGCGGATGAGAAAATTAACTGAATCACATAAGAAATCAAAGTTTTCAGCACGTAATTTCACTAAAGAACCAAAATCTGAGCTAGATGTGGAGCTAGGTCTCACTCTCTTCAACCATGGCTCCATGCTTCGAGAAAAAAGTACCACCATAGGTGATTCGCAGCCGGTTAAACACATCAACGTCATCCACACCATGAAAGGAAACGTCGCGATCATGCCTGGAATGTGAATCGATCAGAGTAAGTTCGTCAAGTTGAACAAACATGCATCAATCAGTGAAACAGGAAATCGGCAAATTCAACAAGATGAGCAAACAAATACAACATCAACCGCTCCAGATCTATCAAAGTAAACCTAACGAGCAGCTCGTTCGCTAAAGGGAACAAATTCTGCGATGTAGGTGATGAAATCGAAGATGGAACAATCGATTGAAGCAAATACATGAGCGACGAGATCGGATTTGCTTACCTAATCTGACAATCCGTGCGAAGACGAGTCGTCTCCCTCTCGCGGAGTGAATCCATTCGATGAAGTCGGGGCAGATCGGCCAGAGCGATGAGAACATTTGCGTTTCTCTCTGTGATCGAATTTTCCTTCCCTGCTTGAAGTTTGAACTGAAAAAAGTGGAGGGAGACGCTTATTTATATCTCGTCTACCGCTAGATTCGACTCGAGTCGACCGTGTCCGTGCTTGCGAGACTCGTCTAGAAGCATTTTTTATTATTTTTATTATTTTATTATATTTTTTAGGAATACAAAAAGCCATGTTCTTTTCTTTTTTTCTACTATTGAAGTGATATTATTGAATGTGTTTCTTGTTTTTGTGTTTTCGAAAACAAGTTAAATTTTTTTTTTTTTTTTTTATATTCACGTGTAAAAACGTATGAAAGGGCTAACTATATATGGTAGGGAAGAAGATTTTTCAAAAGAAAAAAATGTGAGAGAAGAAGAAGAAGAAGGATGATGTTACTTTGTAATTTGTGTTATTTTCATTGGTTTTTGCTTTATATTTATTTTAAATATTATAAAAATAATATTTTTTTTGCCAAGTACCATAAATATAATATTAGTTTATAAACATATAATAGGTAAAGAGAAATAAAAATATTGTGGGTATCTAACACCTAATATAACCAATCACGCATATAGCGTAGTGGAAAAGGCATGCTCTTACCTCTTTTAAGGTTGGGTGATTGAATCCTCCATTAAAAACAACTCATTGATTGTGGTATAAATCAATTGGTACAATCTTAGAAAAAAGAATCTTATTTTCTAATATCCTTTAAAAAAATGGACATATTATTATTAATTTAAATTATGTTTCCAATATCTCAAATATATATATACATAGTTTTGGTATTTCCATAAATATACTTTATCATGTAAAACTAAAATTTGTATTTTTTTGTCTCATTTTCTTAACATACGAAGCTTCGTAATTTAAACACAGTTAAAAGGTGCAATCTTTATAAAATAACAATAAATTAGTCAAATCATATAATTTTAGTGCATTTTTTTATATTTGTACTTGTTATTTTTATCAATTTTTCACTCAAAAAGTTTCACCTTTACGAAAGCAACAGAACACTGTATTGTATAGCTAAAATTTTGAAATATATAAAAAATTTACATAATAAAGCAACAAAACACTGTATTGTATTTTTTGCTCAAAAAGTTTTACTTTTATAGTATAATTTTTAATTGAATATTATAAAGTACAGTTTTGTTCTAAAATTTTGAAATATGTAAAAGGTGTGTCCTTCTTTAGAATTTATGACGTGAAAATATTTAGTGCCCTCCAATAAAGGGTCAGAACCATATTTTCATTAAAAAAAAGGAATTGATAAAAACTCTATTATAAATAAATAAATAAATAACTTTAAAAAAATAAATAAAAGTGTCATTGAAAAAAAAAAAAAAAACCCGGTTCGAAGGCTTCTTAAGCCACATACCCCGCCGGGCCTGCTCCAATACTAAACCCTCAAAACCCCCAGCTGCAACGTTTTCCCTCGCGACGCAGCTGCTGCAGCTGTGCAATGGAGGACGCATTCGTGTTCGAACCCCCCAGCGACGAAGAAATCGAAAGCGAGGAAGAAGACGACAGCGTCGAAGCTCAGAAGTCTCAGTCTCCATGGGAATTCGCATCGTACGCTGAATCAGTTGCGGAAGAGCACGCTCGAAGAAGCACAACATCCCTCGATTTCAAGATCTACAAAGCCCGCGAAGAGCAAGCGCTCCAAATCCCTAATCGATCTGATGAAGACGAGACCGAATCCGAAGACGACAAGCAAGTAAGCTAATTTTGATATTGTTAATTGGATGAAGTTAGGGTTTGGACTTTGGAGTTGATTGGAATACTTTGATGGATTACAGGAGAATTACAGACCTGAAGAAGGGGATGATGAGACCAAAGAGGGAGAATCGCAGTCGTTTTTCGCTCCGTCCGATGGAGCTTCGTTTCATGCGAATTCATTCATGGAGCTTAATCTTTCGCGCCCATTGCTTCGAGCTTGTGAAGCTTTAGGGTATCACAAGCCAACGCCGATCCAGGTTTGATTTTGTATGAAATGTTGGGGCTTTTGGATTGGTCCGTGAATTGTGAGCCATTAAATCACTTAGGTTGTCTTTGCGGTGTTTTTTGTAGGCAGCATGCGTTCCTATTGCATTAACTGGGCGTGATATTTGTGGAAGCGCCATCACGGGTTCCGGAAAGGTATCCCTTTATCAAACTTACTAGAGAATATCAATCTAAGACATCATTAGTTGTTAAGTTGTAATGTTGCTAAAGTTGGCTTCAGTTCAACTTCTGTCATTACTTGTTAGATTATTTGCAAAGTACAATTGCAAGGAGAGACTTCGATTTTCTCTAAAATTTCTCAAAATGTAGTTACTTAATGTTATGGCAACGTATAAGAAATTGAAGCCTTGACAACTCAATGCTACTATAGAAAATGTATTGAACTAATGTGTTTTGTTATTCTCTCTTCCAGACGGCGGCATTCACGTTACCTGTCTTGGAGAGGTTACTTTTCCGTCCAAAGCGTGTGCATGCAATCAGGGTCCTAGTGCTCACTCCAACTAGAGAATTGGCTGTACAGTATGTTATATTGACTGTTTATTATTCGTCGTTTTTTTGGTTGTTTCATCCCTTAAAAGTGTTATTCCTGGAAGTTCTCCTTGTGCGACAGCACTGGATATTGATCTCTCCACTGTAGCCATTTAAGGGGCACGTATTCCTCTTTCTTTGATGACCAATGCTTCTATACATAGAATGACAGAACAAGACATTTTGGGACTGAGGCTATGTTGTTGTCGTCGTTGGAAAATACTTCAATGAAAAGACTAATAAGTGATAACTCTACAGGAGTTATTTTAAACAAGTATTTTCCCAGAAAAAATCCTGCATTGTTTCTCATAAATAGTAGATGAGATAGAACAAAGCCGTCTTCAAAAAGCTCAGGTGCAGATTATGTTACATAATCTTCTAAGTATGATGACAAACTGTGTGGATGCACTCGTTTTAACTGAAACTTGCCTCATGATTCAAGTTGAAAAATATCTTTATTTATTTTGACCGATTATTCCCGTTTCAAGTTTTTTGATTGAGAACTGCAGGCTGTTACTTATTTTCTCAAATTATATTGACAGGGTGCACAGTATGATAGAAAAACTTGCCCAATTCACTGACATCAGATGTTGCCTCGTTGTCGGTGGGCTTTCTTCACAGGTGATTTGTTTAAAATTGTGTTCTTGCTATACTTACTAGTTGAGTGCCCGATATTTCATTTTGTTTGTGCTAGTCTGATATGAGAGGAACTCAATGTAATCTGAAGCTATTAGTATATTTATCAGCTCTTAGGAGTCCAAAGCCATTTGGAGCTTAGTGGCATACTTCATTTTTATTTGCTTAAACTTGGAAGTGTACTACCGTAACTTGCATTCTCCCACGAATATGCCGTCTTATCTCAAGTCCTGTTAGCTTATACATTGGTGTAATGTTTAATTCAGACGCAGGAGGTGGCATTAAGAACGATGCCTGATATTGTTGTGGCTACTCCAGGACGTATGATTGATCATTTGCGTAATTCTTGCTCTGTTGCATTAGATGATCTCGCTGTCCTTATCCTGGACGAAGCTGATCGCCTTTTGGAGCTTGGGTTTAGTGCTGAAATCAGTGAGCTGGTATGCTTGACATTTTAGTTTGTTTACGGTTTACTTCTATCCAATGATTGCAAGGCGGTGCCTTAGGTGGGCCGTGTCCTTCTAAGTAATTTTTAGAAATTTGAAGGGGCTATTTACAATTAAGTTTGATTACAAAATACCTACCCGAACATGAAGTCTTGACACAATTAATGTTACATATGAACCTAAAGACTTATTAGTATTTTGAAGTGTATATTAAGTAATAATCACATTGATTAATAGATGATTAGTGCTATTTAAGGACTTATAAATAAATAAATACTTATACGGGGACCTCTAAATAAATATTATTTCATTCGCCTAGGCGCCATCTAGGCAACACCTCACCTAGACTAGGGAAATCGCCTCGGGATCGCCTTAACGCCTTACAATTCTTGCTTCTATCTCCTATTCTTTATTTGTTTCTGCATTCCTTCTGGATGCATCTCATTGGCTATTTTGCCCATCAGGCTGTCAGAGGACCAATTTCCTCAAGGACAACTCCAGAAAGTTACTCAGATGGAAATAGAATCTTTGATAGAATAATATGAACTGGAATATACTTAAAAAAAAAACTATTAACAATGAAGTTTATAGATAGTTTCTTCTTAATTGTGGATGGAAGTATCACATTTTTTATTTTTGGAATATTTGTCTTGAATTTTGAAATAGTAAAACTTGTGTGCCTCAACTAAACCAACGTTCCAGGTTCGCTTCTGCCCTAAAAGGAGACAGACGATGCTATTTTCTGCAACTATGACTGAAGAAGTTGATGAATTGATCAAGCTTTCACTTACTAGACCCATGCGGCTCTCTGCTGATCCATCAACAAAACGTCCTTCAACACTGACTGAAGAGTAAATCTTTTTCATCCTTTCAATATACGGGAATTTGTTGTTATTGTAATTTCTATGGCGATAACTCACTCAAAATGTAGTTGTTACAACCAACCTATGTTACCCTGACGCTTCACTCTAACCCAAAGTACCCGTGTCGGACACTTAAAACGAGTCTAACACTTAAAAAGACATGGATACTCCATTTGAAGAGTTCTTTGTATAAAAAGATTTAAAATGTAAGAGAATAAAAAAAAAAAACTTAACAAAAACTTTCTAGTGTAGAGTAAGAAATGAAAAATGAGAAAAAATATAGGTGTATAAGCTATTACATATATGTAATATATGTTATTACATATATATAAGCATATGTCATGCAAGTTTTAGACATTTTTTGCCGAGTCTCTGTGTCCTTAAATTAGAGAATATGTGAATCCGACCTTTAGACTCATACCCGTACCCGGCACCCGCACCGAGTCCAAGTAACATAGCAACCAACTACCATGGTGCTTTACGCCTCCCGATGAAACTTTGAATTTTTTACGACAGAGCGCTTGACGTTGTCTCTTTGTTGCAGGGTGGTCAGGATACGCCGCATGCGTGAAGTAAATCAAGAGGCTGTTCTTCTTTCCTTGTGCACTAAGACTTTTACATCCAAAGTGATTATTTTCAGGTTTCCCTTCTTTCATTCTGTAGTGGAATCATTTTTCTTTTGTTTGACATTCCTTAATGTTTGATGCAACTCCAGATAAATAGTAGCACCATCTTTTGTATTGGTGTGAAATTTCAAATTTTCAAAATTGGTTGAACTAGAATAAACAAAGTGAGCGCGTGCTTTTTCGTTGATGGCATGCTCTTATCTATTGAAGATATCATTAGTTTATTTTCATTAAGGTGATTGAGGTTCCTCATGGATGCAGTTGGACAAGATGTTCCATGAATTTTCTTGAGCTGATTGTTTTGGAATTTAGTCCATGATATTTTAGGAGTTGGTTGATGCAGTCGTGGTGCTTTCGGCTTCTTTTTTTGTGTGAAGGATACCTGAGGTCTTTGTTTGTTCATCGTTTTTTCGCATTCTTTTAATGAAATTTGTTCTTAGTACCACAAGTCTTTTTTACATTTTTTGTCGATTCAATTTTGAACTTCATGTTGTGGTTGTTTGCCCATTTGCTTTCCCCCCCTGGTTCTGGTTTAGCAATTTTCAAAGACTGAAACTTACGCTTTATTGGTTTAATGATTCTGGTGGCAGTGGAACGAAACAGGCTGCACATAGGTTGAAAATATTGTTTGGATTAGCTGGCTTGAAAGCTGCTGAACTTCATGGAAATCTTACTCAAGTCCAGCGCCTTGAAGTGAGTTTCTTTATATTGTTTTGCTCTGGCTTGCTGCTTCTTTATCCATTAATCATGTGGGTATTCAATGTTATGTATTTGTTTCAACTTTCAAGTTTCAACTTCATATTACTGGTCTTTGCAGAATTCTTTGTATGATGATTTGTATAATTTAAAGAAAGCAAATCCGATCATGCTTTAATTTGTCCTCAAACTCATACTGCGATTCACCTACACGTAGCACATCTATCATAAAAGATCTTGCAATTTTCTAGTTTCAGTAATGAAAGATAATCAACCATTCAAAGTAAACAGCTTCCTTCAAAAAAAAATTTCCACTCAATTCCCTTCATTTTCAAGTGAGTAACATAATAATATTGTGGATTGGAGATGGTACTATTTCTTCAAGATGGCCGTACCTATGACTCAGTTATAAGTTTCTCATTTCAATACTTTGTTTTATAGAATGATTTGCCTGTGAAAGTGCTGATGTGGATTTCAACAGGCATTTATTTATTTATTTATTTGATTTTGTATCAAAGAAAGATTTCTTGTTGAGGCTTTCTTAGAGGTTGCATTACAGAAAAACATGTGATTTCCTAAATTTCAAAGACCAGAAATTATACTGGACCTGTTTCTTGAACTAAACAACGATAATCTTGTGACTCATGCTACGCTTGTTAAAGGTGTTACTATCTTCCAGCTTCCTCATATTTTTCCGCTCACATCCCCTATGTCATGGTTGAAGCGTCTTTATGGTGTAGACTGTGGGAAGCATCAGACGATGTTCCTATACTTTCCCTTTTGGTATCACATTTTTGTTTAATATGTTTTTGGGTCTATTATAAGAGCATACTCTAGTATATATAATATTAACTGCCAATTTTTACAAGACCTTCTATGCGAACATTTTTCCCCTCGTTATGGCGCACAATCAATTAGTGATCAGTTTACTTTTTCTTTTATAATTTTATATATAACGGACTCCTTTCTCATTAAGTATGACATGCTAATTCTACATACATCTACTAAGCTTTTGAAAATGGCATGATTTGCTGGTGACCGGATCTAATTTTGAACTGCTGCATTGTAGGCTTTGGAACGCTTTAGGAAGCAGGAAGTGGACTTCCTCATTGCAACTGATGTTGCTGCTCGTGTAAGTAGAAAAGCCTGTGCCAATTGCATTCTTCTGGGCATGTTACCATGTATTTATGCATGCATCTTTTTCATAGTTTGGTTGTCGGATGATTCTGTAATTTGATCATATATTTGAGCTTATTGGGATTGTATTTGGTGCATTGTTGTGAGAAACTGCCCCTTGATTCCTCCTCCCAAATTGCTTCCTTTCTGATGACATTCTCCAAGATGATACACTTTCAGAAGTGAATTTGGTAAAATACCTCTTTTTGACTGTGAAACTACTGAACATTTCCTATCCTTTCTTTAGGGCCTGGATATAATTGGTGTACAGACAGTTATTAATTTTGCATGCCCTCGCGATCTTACAAGGTGGGGTGTTTTGCTTGACCGTTGCTACTTTCTGATAGTTGATTAGCTGAGTTTTTTCCCCTTTATAATTAAATCTTGATTTGACATGTTGTGAATCAGTATTCTGACTATCAAGATGGTCATTTTATGTGCTTGGGTACAGTTATGTTCATCGAGTGGGCCGTACTGCAAGAGCTGGAAAAGAAGGATATGCTGTCACATTTGTCACTGACAATGATCGATCTATTTTAAAATCCATTGTGAGCATCTCACCTTTCCAATTAGATACCATTTCAACTCTACGCAGAAAACTAGGTGCAGTTCAAAAAAATATTACTATAGAAGGAAGTGATTTGGTAAGCAATTCATTTTGCGTAGGTTAGATGGTGTCAGAAAGTGATTTATTTACCTTTGAGACATTTGAGAGCTGCGCCTAGGTTTCTGCACAATTTTGCTTATTTTTGCATGTTATCCTTTCAGTTTTTGTTTGTTTGTTCTTTTTGTTTTTTGGTGTTGCTAGCTTATGAACTTGATATAATTTTTTTTTTATTTAAAACAAAGTGCTTTTCTTTAGTCTGTTCCTTGTATGATTTAAATGGGCACAACAAATTTTTCTGAAACAATCAAGGAATCTCTGCACCGGGTTTTGTGAGCTTCAGTAACCATGTGCCTTTGGAGTTTCCTTGGCTGGTATATTACCTGCAAACAGATGATTTCCATGATTTGGATTCCATAAGGAGGGTTTCCACTGCCAGAAAGCTTGAATTTCCAAGACCCAGGATGTTTTATTATATCTCTTTTGAAAAACTTAGATAAGTCATGAAAACAGGTATAAAATTTGAGCAACAGTGTATAATTCATGTTATCCTTTCAGTTTTTGTTTGTTTCTTCTTTTTGTTTTTTGTTGTTGCTAGCTTATGAACTTGATATAATTCATTTTTATTTAAAACAAAGTGCTTTTCTTTAGTCTTTTTCTTGTATGATTTAAATGGGCACAACAAATTTTTCTGAAACAATCAAGGAATCTCACCGGGTTTTGTGAGCTTCAGTAACCATGTGCCTTTGGAGTTTCCTTGGTTGGTATATTACCTGCAAATGATTTCCATGATTTGGATTCCATAAGGAGGGTTTCCACTGCCAGAAAGCTTGAATTTCCAAGACCCGGGATGTTTTATTATATCTCTTTTGAAAAATTTAGATAAGTCATGAAAACAGGT
This sequence comes from Stephania japonica, assembly GCA_039657345.1. Lineage (NCBI taxonomy): Eukaryota > Viridiplantae > Streptophyta > Magnoliopsida > Ranunculales > Menispermaceae > Stephania > Stephania japonica. Next base: position 4,296,849 of record CM077559.1, on the reverse strand, counting down.
ATAAAATTTGAGCAACAGTGTAGGTTTAGTTTGTCAATAAATCAATTTGCTGTCTGTGACTCTGTCATGAATATATTAATGAAAGATGTTTTGGACTTGGACAAAGTGGAGTTTCTTCAAAGACCCACCATCTTTTATTTTGGTTTCTACATTTTAAATGATCAACATCATGTGGCAGCTGAATAATATTAATTTAAGGTAGTCCTGCTCTTATTTAGCCACTCAGATTTTACTAATCTGAGTATTTCTGCTTTTCTTTTCCTTTTTCACAAAATCACCGATGTTAACTTGTCTAAAAAAGCGCTAAACTGGTGAGTATGATTTTTCGTAGGCAAAAAGAGCTGGCTCAAAACTTAAGAGTCGAATAGTCGCAGAGCAATCAATAACTAAATGGTGCAACATAATCGAGCAAATGGCAGATCAAGTGTCTGCTATTCTTCAAGAGGAGAGGTTGGTGTTTGGTGTTGCTTAAGAGATTTGCCTTCTATAAAACTTGCTTCTACACATTAAGTTTTCTTCTATTCATCCGTGGCTAAAAATTAAACTCCATCTCACTGCGCAGGGAAGAGAAAGCCCTCAGGAAAGCAGAAATGGAAGCAACCAAGGTTTGATGATCTATTCGATATCCCTTTGTTTGTACTGGGTGTTTTCCTTTGAAAACTTTATTTATAGTAAATTTTCTTAGTGAAAGTAAAATTTTGCATGCCCACTGTCCACTGATACCAAATTTTGATCCATGTGTGTATCTGTATGTTGGGCGGATAGAAATGGAGGAGTGCAACTGGTGTGATATGTGATAGAAATATCCCTACCAAGTTAAAAGGAAAATTTTATAAAACCGCAATTAGGCCAGCTATGCTCTATAGAAGTGAATGTTGGGCGGTAAAGTAACAACAATTACATAAAATGAACGTAGCAAAAATGAGGATGCTTAGGTGGATGTGTGGTAAAACTCATAAAGATAGAATAAGAAACACAAAAATTCAAAGAAAAGTAGTAGTACCAATTGACACAAATATTATGGAAGGGCGGTTGCGGTTGTTTGGACACCTGCAAAGACGGCCTACAAATGTTCCCACTAGAAAACTTGACTCAATAGAAACTAAAGAAATTCGACGAGGTAGGGGTAGACCGAAGTTAAACTGGGATTCATTAATTAAGAGGGACTTGAATGGTTTGGAATGCTCACCATCAGTTGCACAAAATCGGGCACAATGGAAGAGTTTGATCCATGTAGCCGACCACAATTAATTTGGGACTGAGGCTATGTTGTTGTTTTTGTTGTTGTTGTGTGTGTAATTGTATGTTCTGCTACTTATTAATGAGCTATAATTTAATTGATGCAGCATAACAACAAGAACAACAATGTCAACTCAATCTCAGTCTCAAAATTAGTTGGGATCGGCTAAATAAATTATACACTTTCACTCAGTTAACGATGTGCTTTGATGGTCTTTTTATACCTTCAGAATTAAGGCATTCCAAGTTATCTTGGGCCTACCTCTTATACTGTCTAAATCCTTCAAATGATGCAACATGAAACTTTTATTTTTGTACATATTATCAGCTTTTGTACTTCGTTTGAAATCTGCAGGCAGAAAACTTGATTGCACATAAAGATGAAATCTTTTCACGCCCTAAAAGAACCTGGTTTGCTACAGAAAAGGAGAAAAAAGTCATGGCTAAGGCGGCAAAGGTAAAATTTTCAAGTGTTGTCCCTCTTTTTCTAACTACTTGTATTTCCAGCTGGTGAGACATGCAGACATTAACACACATCGTCTGTGACACGTGTACACAACCACATTTGCTGTAAATGCAATTTCTTAGTTAATTGAAAGCATTTGACATTTCTTTTTTGACAAAAGCTAAGTGTGGGAAAAAAAAAAAAGAAAAAAAAATGCATTTTGACATGAGTTAGATTGCCTCGTGGTAGTCTTACAGTGTTATATTTTATTTGTGAATTTTGTTAGCTTTTCTTTCCTGATACGACATTCTATTTTGATATGGTCTGTAAAAATCTATCATATTTTCTTAGGAATCAATGAAAAAAGCTGATACCTTGAAAAAGGAGGTGATCAGTGCGGAGCAGGCTGAAGATCTCAAGATGAAGGAGAAGAGAAAGCGGGAACGTGAGGTATCATTACTTATTCTAATTCTATTTGTATGATTGAATATGAAATATGTTATAAGCACTTACATATGTTGAATATGTACCTCATTTTGACAGAAAAATATGCCAAGGAAGAAGCGCCGAAGACTGGAAGCAGAACGAGAGATGTTAGAAGATGTAGGCCAAGCTGAGAAGTCAGAACAGGTACGCCTTTACTTTTTTCTGCATTCTATGAGTGTGTTTTGTAAGAGGTAACTTTAATTTAATGCATTCATCTTGTTAAATACAGGGAGGAGGCAAGGGGAAGGATAAACCTGGAAAATCACTTGTAGATATGGCATATCGAAAAGCAAAAGCAGTAAAGGCCATGAAAAAGGCAGAAGCTGCTGGAAAGAGTGTTAAAAAGGTTGGAAAGAGGTCCAAAATTTCTTCTCAAAGGACTAAATCGAAACCAGAGGAGATGCGGGAATTATTTCAAAGTGATATGAGTGAAAGAAAGCAGCAGCGAAGTGCTCATCAAACAATGAAAAAGAAGTCCAAAAACTCCTTCAAGAGCAAGTCACGGTATGGACAATTTATCAGCAACATCCCTTGATTCTTCAAATTGGTTAAATTTATCGGAAACTGATATAGAGTTTCTATGCTTCGTTTCTAGTTTTGGTCAAGGAATTAAATAAAATGCTTTATTGTATCATGGGTGATAAATGATACCGAGTGAACTAACATTGGTGCCATAATGCAAGCTTACTTCGGTTTAGTTTTATTGTGGAATTTATAGCTGCCTGGTCAACCTGCTTAGGTGGCAAATGGAAGTTTATTATGTTGAGTTGCCTGGTTAGCATCACTTGACAAAACTGCTCTTACGTTGTCATAAAACTCCAGAAAAAATTGCCAAATCAAAGAAGTGTGCACATCAGGTTTCATTCATTAAATAAAGTGACCATAACCCTCATGTTTAGGCAAACAAGATTTGAAAAAAATAATAATAATAATAAAAATAAAATAAAATTGTAAAAAGGATGCTGGTATATCACTTTGGAGAAATCTTATTGTCTCAGAAGACATTGACCCTGGCAGTTGGCTTTATCACATATATGTGAACAACTATTTGCAAATTATTTGTTCTGGACTTATGTTTATTGTTATCATTAATGGAATTATAGTCCTTACTGCTTCATAATTTTTCTCATGCAGGTATAAGCGTAGATAGCCTTCATTTCAGTTGCTACTGGGACATTTTTGTGTTATCCTGCTGCTTCATCAAATGAAAGAACTTCATTGTCTTCCGACATCAAAGGCATGCCCTTTCATTTAAATTTACCTTTTTTATCATTGTTTTATCTGGCAAAGTTTCTCAGTTCCTACTATCCTGCAATTGGGTTTGCAAAAGTTTTGTGTAATATAGTTGTAGAATTAGCTACATTATTTGGGGCTTTGCAGATGTGAGATCGAATTTTTTAATCTAAAGAAAGAAAAAACAATCTGTGGTGCAGGTGATCTCTGCTGCCGTCTAATTCTTATATTTCTTATTTGTTTGCTTTGTATTTTTTTCCACTAGATTAGCATCTAAGATGTTTGCACAAAATCAAGCATAATGGAAGAGTTTGATCAAGTAGCTGACTCCAATTATTTTAGAATTGAGGCTATGTTGTTGTTGTTGTTGCTGTAGCATCTAAGATGTTTGGTTTACTCAAAAGGACTTTCTTGTGTATGTAAATGTGCCAGCTCTTTTTTCTCAAAAAAAAATTAAAAAATGTGCCAGCTCTTTAATGAGAACAGGTTGCTGGTGTCCAAGAGATCAAGACTGAATTGAGATAGGAGCTATTAGAAGCATTCAACATACAGACATGGTATCTTTATGGTGAAGGCCATGACTTTCTAAATAGATCTCTTTAAGAATGCTATTGGAGATGTTAATCATCTTAGGCATTGTTTGATTCGGGGGAAAGTTGAAAGAAGTGAGGTAACTTCTAGGAAAGTTTCAACTCGCCTTGTTTGGTTGGATGTTTTAAAAAAACTTTCCTGGAAGTTTGATCCCTAACTTCCCCACATAGAGGAAGATAACTCACTTGACTTGGGGGGGAGGAGTTGTCTTCCTGAATGAGAATGAATCCTTTTACCTTCATTTAATGATTTCTCTCTACTTTTATTCCTTACAATCTCTCTCAAAAAAAAGTGTAAAGGGCATTTACGTCAATTACATTATTTTATTATTTTTAAATGTGAAACTTCCTAGAAAGTTTAAAGTTGAACCAAAGGTGAAAAGTGCAACTTCCTTAATGGTTAACTTCTCAAGAAATTAAACTTCCTTAGAAGAAACTTTTCTGAAAGTTAGTAAAATGAACCAAATGAGGCCTTAAAATGAGGTTTAGGAAATACTCAACATCTATGTATGATGCATGATTATATATGGTGACACAAATGCATTGACTTTATTTCCGAGTACTCTTGACAAAGCTTGCTTGTTTTGTTCCATACCCAAACTTAGGGAGTTGTTGCGGCAATCCCATTAGATGTTACATGTATTTTTTTTTTTTTTTTTTTTTTTTTGGTACACATGTATAGCTGTTTACTAGACTCCTTGATCATAAGATTTCTGGTCCTTGACTACATTCCCGCTTGGTCTTTTTTTTTTGACGAATCCCACTTGGTCTTTAGTATTGCTTGCTTTGTTCTTTTTCTCAAATTTAGCAACTGCTACCTGAACTGTTGCATGTTCTACATTCCCGCTTTTGCTCTTTGGTCTCTTTTTTTTTCTTTTGGTACAGGTCTTTAGCTCTAGTATTGCTTACTTTCTATATTGAGTTGCTGCGTGTGAAGTTCTCGTCTTATATATTCGTAAGTGTATTCTTTATGCTTTAAGTAGAAATGTTTGTAGTTCAGCATCTGTGTTTCCCTTTTTTTTTTGGGAAACTGCTCGGTACCTGGACTAACCGACTTCTCTAGGCTCGAACCGTAATTGGCCCATGAGGGACTTTGGCTCTCCTAACAGCACGGACTCCATCCGTAGGACTCGAACACGAGTCCCTACTTACGGAGCCCAGTGCTAAGCTACTCAAGCAAGCTACCCGACCGTTGGTAGAATCTATGTTTATGGTAAAAAGGAATTGTCTACATTTCTAAGTAATTCATCACTCCTCTTGGTTTCCACCGATTCATGGTCGGGTATATATTATAAATTAAACACTTCCCCTTAGCTCCACATGATTTAGTTGATGGTTATATCCTTTGTAGAATTGTAGTTAAATAAAACATTTGAGAGGTTGGCTTTTGCTTTATTCCAAGGTTGCATAAGTTGATGGTTATTTATCGGTGGGGGTGAATGTTCCTAAACAAGTTTTCTTCAGCTCTATTGAGAATGGATTTGATCCAGCTTGCTTTGTTTTTCTTCAACCGTGTTCAGTCACTTTGATTTTACATTTAGTTACCTCCAACATGACAACTTATTTATTTTTGTCTATCATGTCAATTGTTGAGCCTACCTTGCGCATTTGTGTTACTCAATTGAGAGATTTTGGACATATGGGTCCTGTGCAATAAATTATCAATGCAAGGAAGAATTATTGGAGTTGCTGGTGCGAGCACCTGCAGAATTGAGATTGGTTGCCTTAAGTTTTGAAAAACACATCTAAGAGTTAGTTTTTCAAACATACAAGCAAAAGATTTCCTATTTGGTTCAAACATGAGGATATGGACTCTCCTATCTCTACCACCACTAGCTTCAGAAGTGAATCTTACATTATACGTAGGACCCCATCGATACGTCTATTCCCCAATACCCAACTATACCAAGTGACGTAGAACTCATTTAATGAGCACCATAGCATCCACATTCCACAATATTAATCCCTGCTGGGATGCTGTCTTTCACATCTTTTGATCGATGTAAGAGTGTTAATGCCATGGTGTTGTGAAAATTTATGTGATACCTTGTTAGAACAGTTTTCTACCATAATGCACTTCTTTCTTCATAAGCTTTACCAAACTTTTTACACTGTGAAATGCCAAGTTAAACATTCAACACACTGAATGTTCAAGGTCTTATGTAAGATTGGTCTGTTTCAATTATTTTCGACCTACATAAGCTTTTGTTTCTTTCTTATTTCTATATTGCAATCCTATCCTCTGGTGTTTACATAATGATGAAAATTGAGCATGATTGCAGTGCATGCCTGTGAAGAGTACAAGTATTTGTATGTATGTGGGGAAACAATTTGCAAGCACAATATTGAAACGAAAGTTACCCATATCTGAGTCGACTCGCTTCTTGCTTCATCATTCTTTACGTGCATGTGTTTTTTTTTTTTTTTTTTTTTTTTTTTTTTTTTGGTGATCAATTTGTACGCATAGTTTTATCTTTTCTTGAAAACCTCACAAGGAGATAGGAAGCCTGACTCAGCACTCCTATTCGAAGATGAAAACAACTTTCCCGACAACAATCTATGTTGAACATCGACTGGCCACTGGGTCCATTTTAAAGGTTTTCATGCACGGAGGTGGGGGGGAGGCTTCGAAAACCCCACCTACCAAAAAAGGTAGAGATAGAATAACTAAATTCATCTAACCTTCTTCGAAAGAAAAAAGAAAAAGATAAATTCATCGTTTCCAATAGAATTTGATGACATGTGCTTAGCGACTACAAAGATTACAAGATATTTTATACATTTGATCAATTTTTTTGAGAATGAAATTATACATAGAATTCAAGTTGGATGAAAGAAGTGCAATAGGTGTGATTTGTGATTGAAATGTTTCTATTGAAAGGAAGATTTTGTAAGACTGCAAATAAGTTATGCTTTATGAAAGTGAATGTTGGGTGGTAAAGAAACAACAAGTGCATAAAATGAATGCAACGAAAATGAGGATGTTTAGGTGGATATTTGGTAAAACTCGTAAAAATAGAATGAAAAATATAAAAATTTAAAGAAAAGAAAGAGAGAGTTGAACCCACCATTTCTTCAAACTTTGTCTTCTGGCAAGTGTAGCAAACTTCAACTAATTTAAAATCGAGGTAATTTTTTTTTTCAAGAGAAATCAAAATTTCATTAAATATTCACGACTCAATATATGACCAGACATATAATCAAGTACATTGATTCACTAATCTTATTGCAAACAAGCTGCCATTAATTTAATTTTTTTTTCAAAATTGAAACAGTTTGACAATTAAGGATTGTTTTCTACAACGTTGAAAATCATGACAATACACAAAATTACTAGAACCACAAAACGAATAGCAAAATTTTCTAACGAGAAGAAGAAAACTTAAAACTTTCCAACAAGGAGAAGACAAATCAAAGACTTTCAACTAGGGAAGAAAACTAACTATAAAGTAAAAATTAGAGACAAATCAATACATCGTGCCGCATAAATTCACACAACACTATTGATGAAGATGTACCGCAACAAGGATAGACTAATCTCCAAAAATCTATTAAATTTGTTGTTAATTGAATGAGTAAAAAGCAAAAGGAATTTAATAGGAACCACAACTAATCGTTGAGAGGATCAGCGGTAGTTCAAGGACAAAAATTACATATTGTTATTTTTTTTTTTCCTTGCACCATGATTTGGGATTTTGTTAGTCGAGTTTAAGGGTTGAGTCATGGTTTGAAAGTCACGGTTATCAAAAAGGGTAAAAGAGAAAAACAAAATTGCAAAAGCGTGATTTTATGGGAGTTATTAAAAAAATAATGTTGTTTTTTTTTTAGGGTTTAGGGTTTGAAAAGACATTATCAGTGTAGGTGTGTATGACTTGGCAAGTAAGTGTGAGGTGGCAAGAGGATTACATGAATTATTCCTTTTGAAAATGAGTCATTTGAACAAAATGTGAAGTGTATGGTTAACTCATTTTCAAAAGGAGTAATTTATATAACATCTACCTCAACCACACCCTCACCCACTAAATTAAAAATACTACACATACATCAATCTAAACCACACTAAAACACATATTGAGTGTGTTCCATACTAAATCGAGACACATATGGATAACTCACACACCAATGTACGTTTTGATATGTTCGTGTAGCATTCCTCAAACTTAACACCATTTTCATTGAATTCCCCAAATAATTAATTTTTCAAATACACAACACGACGAAATTAACATTTTACCTTCATCTTTGCACTGTGTTATGAAAACATGCATTATAAATAATTCATAATAAGGAAAATGCAAATGACACAATAGCAAAACCAAATTGAAGAACCAAAAAAATTTTATTGATTGTTTTGAAAGAGATAGTTAGTTTGGAGATCTTATTGTTAATTCAGGTTTTTCTTCATAAATAAGAGAACTTAAAAGTGCTCTCATTGTAACTTTAGCACTTGATTGCATATTTCTCCATCTGCATTGTATATGAAAATTTGCGTATATGTAGTGGCCTCAAAATCCATTAGCCGGCTGTCACATTATGTGTCGCAGGTCCACAACCTTGCTACAACATCACACAACTGTGCCCTATGCGCATCAACATCTCAATACAAATCTACGTGACATTGGTCATCGCCCACATCACACGAATAGTACCTTTTTCAAAAGCATTATTCGTGTGTTGTGTGCAATGTCTAAGTAACACAAATGACATCTTTTGTAAAGACGACATTTGTGTTACTTACACAAATAACGTCTTTACAAAAGGCGTTATTCATGTTACGTGGAATGAAATCACGTAACACGAATGACGTCTTTACAAAAAGTGTCATTCGTGTTACTTAGATTTTGTTTCCCTTATTTTGCCTTTTGAAAAGATAAAATATTTTAGTTTGTCAATAAAAAAAAAATATTCACATTACTTTACGAATTTAGAAGTATATTAACTGTGTATATTAACTGTACCGATGTAAAAATTAAGTCCACGAGCCATCTGCATGTACGGGATTGCATTAATGTACATAGTATGTTAGGTACAAAAAATCTGCAACTTTGACCCTAACGATACAATCGTTGGGAAGTAGTCATTTTTTATCAACCTCAGTGACCGTTGTCTAATATCATTGATTAAAATAAGCATATGGTCCAACTGCAGTTCCTCTTATTCTCTTCGGGCTTGGTGCACGGTGACCAGATGTTCTGTCCGTTTGTGTGAACCAAAGCTCCACCGAAAAAATGGTGATTTAGATTAACAAAATTTCACTTAATAACACCGAACTGAATAAAACACGGCCTTCAAAAAAAAAAAATCATAATGAAATTTAAATGAACATTTTCAACAGTACCGATCAAGGATGTCTCCGCGATTTGATATGAGATTACTATATAAGAAGTCGAGATTTTAATTTTTATAGTGAACAAAGTTGTGATTTATTTCTTATTAGAAAACACTTAGATTCTTTTGTAAACACAAGATGTCTCTTTTAAGTGTAATCAGGATTTAACTTAAGTCTTATGATATGCACGGAACAACTACCATTGACATGGAGGGTGGTTCATTATATGTGTTTCATTATGTCCAGACTTGAAGTAGTCACGTTGAAATTGAAGAAAAAAATTGAAATGCACGTTGTGTTGAATGAAATATAGCCGTTAAGCATGCCAATTAAACTGAAAGAGTAGTTATGGAAGGTACAGAGTTCATAAAGGCGTGACCAAGCAAGCTAATTACCCGCGCTAGGTGTGTGCTCGAACCGCTCACCCATATCTCCCACCTACGCGTGACGCCCGACTCTAACGTATAATCCACTTGGGCTCCGCTCTATGCCTCGTTTATCAAACCCCATACTGGTTCCAAACAAAAAATGTTATAACGACAACTCTATATCATACTAGAAGGCATATTAGTTCACATATGTCGTCCATGCAACCTTTATCTGCGTATCATGCATTGAGATTTATGTATGCTCACATTTTGAGGTGCATATGAACTACTTTTATGAGTCAATATACGTTACAGTGTGACGTACCATGTTGTCATTCTAACACTTTTTATTAGCTTTTTTTTTTACTTTAGTGAGACTCGAATCACGATCTTCTAAGGTTTTTACTTTTTTAGCAAGTGATATCTTTACCATCTCACCAGAAAGGCTTTGACAACACTTCTCATTAGTTAATCCAAACTCATTAATCAACAAAATGAATTAGCAAATTAATGTTATTAGGGCAAGGAAGATGGGTACAATAAAATCCCTAAGTCACACTGGGGCGATGTAGCGTACCAGCCCACGTAAAAGAAAAAATTAAAATGACAATTGGTAAGTTACAGTACCCCAACACACAAAGGCCTACAAGAGTCCTCTATGTGGCTTCAACTTGCGTATTATGCATCAAAATTTGTGTGTGTTCGTACCTCAAAATAGACATCAACTTGCGTATTATGCATCAAAATTTGTGTGTGTTCGTAGATGACTCTTGTTGGCTATTGTGTATTGATACATGACTGTCATTATGATTGCATCACTTCTCCATATAAAAGTAGCGTGGGATGTATAACACATGAGTTACGTATCTCCAAGTCTATATAGCTGAAAAAATCCTCAAACTCAATAACCAACAAAACACGTACTATAAGTCTATAAGTACACACACTCCCACTCAACTCCTCACTCACACACTCTGTTCAGCTCCAATGGCTTCTTCTTCAACTCATCTTGCCACTCTCCTCTTCTTCTTCTTGTTCTTCTTCACTGCTCTTCATCTTGACCTCTCATTCTCTGTACCTGACGATGAGAGCACCAAGACGTTCATCTTCAGAGTGGACGAGCACGCGAAGCCATCAATCTTCCCATCACACTACCACTGGTACTCCACAGCCTTCACCCACCCCTCGAAAATCCTCCACGTGTACAACACAGTGTTCCACGGGTACTCCGCCCACATGACCCCCTCCGAAGCCCAGTCCCTCCTCCAATCCCACCCCTCCTCCATCCTCTCCTCCTTCCCCGACCGCCCCCGCCCCCTCCACACCACGCGCTCCCCCCAATTCCTCGGCCTCCGCAACCAGCGCGGCCTCTGGTCCGAGTCCGACTACGGGTCCGACGTCATCATCGCCATACTGGACACCGGCATCTGGCCCGAGCGCCGCAGCTTCTCCGACCTCCACGTGGGCCCCGTCCCCCCGAAGTGGCGCGGCGGCTGCGAAGGCGGCGACCAATTCTCTCCCTCCCACTGCAACCGCAAACTGGTGGGCGCCCGGTTCTTCGGCAGAGGGCACGACGCGGCCTTAGCGGCCTTAACAGCCTCTGGTCTAGGAAGAGGGATAATCAATAACCAGTCGACATCGAAAGTTGAGTTCCGATCACCTAGGGACGCAGACGGGCATGGGACCCACACGGCCTCCACCGCTGCGGGGCGGCACACGTTTAAAGCTAGTATGAATGGGTATGCATCAGGCATAGCCAAGGGAGTTGCGCCCAAGGCGAGGATAGCGGTGTACAAAGTTTGCTGGAAGAGTCTTGGGTGCTACGATTCGGATATTTTAGCTGCCTTTGATAAAGCTGTGGATGACGGGGTTGATGTGATCTCGATCTCAATCGGTGGGGGAGACGGAATTTCTGCGCCTTACTACTTGGATCCAATTGCGATTGGATCCTACGGCGCTCAGGCGAGGGGGGTGTTCGTGGCGTCGTCGGCGGGTAACGAGGGGCCCAGTGGGATGTCGGCGACGAACCTGGCGCCGTGGCTGACGACGGTGGGGGCGGGGACGATTGACAGGAATTTTCCAGCTGATGTCATACTGGGAAATGGGAGGAGGCTCAGCGGAGTGTCCTTGTATGCAGGATTGCCGTTGGAAGGGAAGATGTTCCCGTTGGTGTATCCGGGGAAGTCGGGGCTGCTATCGGCGTCGCTTTGTATGGAGAACGCGCTCGATCCCAAGCTCGTAGCCGGGAAGATCGTGGTCTGCGATAGGGGGAGCAATCCTCGGGTGGCGAAGGGGTTGGTGGTGAAGAAGGCTGGTGGGGTTGGGATGATATTGGCGAATGGGGTGTCTAATGGGGAGGGACTAGTTGGGGATGCACATTTGATACCTGCCTGTGCTGTGGGGGCAAGTGAGGGGGATGCATTGAAGGCTTACATTGAGTCGGAGTCGTCTTCGGTGTCGGTGAATGCTGCCACGGCGACAATTGAGTTCCGAGGGACTGTGATCGGTGTCAAGCCCGCGCCGATTGTGGCTTCGTTTTCGGCGAGGGGCCCGAATAGTATTACTCCTGAGATTCTCAAGCCTGACTTGATTGCACCTGGGGTGAATATTTTGGCAGCCTGGACTGATGCAGTTGGGCCGACTGGTTTGCCCTCTGATATGAGGAAAACTGAGTTTAACATACTTTCAGGGACTTCAATGGCTTGCCCACATGTGAGTGGCGCTGCAGCGCTTCTCAAATCTGCTCATCCGGATTGGAGCCCGGCGGCAATTCGATCTGCAATGATGACTAGTGCTAGCACCACTGACAATCGGTTTCGGGCCATGACTGATGAAGCAACTGGGAAGCCATCGACGCCGTATGATTTCGGTTCGGGGCATCTCAATCTTGATCTTGCAATGGATCCAGGACTAGTCTATGACATTACAAATGATGATTATGTGACATTCTTGTGCTCAATTGAGTACAATCCAAAGACAATTCAAGTGATCACTCGAAAGCCCGTGAATTGCCCTGCGCGAAAACCATTGCCGGAGAATCTAAACTACCCGTCAATCACTGCAGTGTTCTTGAGCACTGCTGGGTCTAGGATCCAAACCAAGACATTTGTTCGAACAGTGACCAATGTGGGTGCTTTGAATTCGATTTACCGAGCTAAAATTGAGGCCCCGAGAGGGGTCTCAGTGACTGTGAAGCCATCAGTGCTTGCATTCTCTGAAACGGTGAAGAAAATGAGCTTTGCGGTGACTGTTTCGGCCAATTTGCAAAATTTGTCTATGGGAGACTCTGGTGCTTTGTTCTGTTCATTCTCATGGGTGAACGAAAAACATGTCGTTCGGAGTCCCATCGTGGTCTCGCAATTTGACCCCTTGTGATTGTAATTGATAGTGATCGGACGGCTGTGATGTGATCAAGTATGGTAGCTGAACTCGCTGCCTTAGTGTTCATCAAGGTTACTACTTTGCTTGATATTTTCAATTTCATGCTTTTGTGATCTTTAGAGTAGAGAGAGAGAGAGAGAGAGAGAGAGAGAGAGAGAGAGAGAGAGAGAGAGAGAGAGAGAGAGAGAGAGAGAGAGAGAGAGAGAGCTTTCAATTATAACATATAGTTTTTAGTCTTTCTAATGTAGTAGTGGACTAGTACTAGTAGTTTTTGCTTCTCCATATAGACAAGTACCAAAAAAAAAAGGTTTAAATGAATGTCTTGGTTTTATACTTTTCATTTTTGTGTTTTACAACTATAAATGTTGTGTTGTTTGAATCTTCCTCTCAATCTAGTACTAGTAGTTTTTGCTTCTCCATATAGACAAGTACCAAAAAAAAAGGTTTAAATGAATGTCTTGGTTTTATACTTTTCATTTTTGTGTTTTACAACTATAAATGTTGTGTTGTTTGAATCTTCCTCTCAATCTGGTAATGAAATATGTAATTTGTGAAGTTTAGTGAGAATTACTGCAGAGGAAGAACATTTCTTTATTGTGAAAGGATTGTTTGCTTTTTAGGGCATGTGAAGTTCTACATGGTGTTGGAACTCTGGTATTGCTTTAAGGGACATCATGAGAGTTCTGTTATTTTATTTTGCAAAGTTGTGTTGATTGTTTACTGACTTTTGGTTCTTTTTTTAGTCAATTACATTATATATTGTTGAAGAGAAAGATCACTGTTAGAGCAAATAAATATAGTTTAGACTATTAAACTGTTGATTTACTGCTAAGATTGGTCAAATTAGATTGATTTCATGAACATCAAGTTTGTTAGGTGTTAATTTGACTACTATTGGTTCCCATTTTTACTGCGAAATATATGCTTGCTGGTATCTTGATTTGAATGTGAGCTGTAGATGTCTGAAACACTTCGCCATGTTCTCCTTGTTTTTCTTTTACAAAGCTGCAAAGAGCATCCACTCAGGATAGCTTGTTCCTAGAGGGATTAATTCGATTGCCACATCAGCTCTGAATTCATTTGGAGTCGAGCTAATTGAGGTTCCATATGGAGCAGTGCTCTCCCCTAGCCAGCGTCATTAACTAGACTCAAACTCGAGACCTTACTTGCCACCTGACCTAACCATTGGTGGCCCTATTCTCTTCATATGAAATGCATAAAAATTCTCTCATTATTTTTTTTTATTTCTCTATTTCTAGCCATGGGATTGAAAGTGCATGATCAAATACATTAAATCGAGCGAAGTGGAAGGGTTTGATTCTGTAGCCGACCTCAACTAATTTGGGATTGAGGTTTTATTGTTGTAATTCTTCTCATTTACTTGTGGAAGCATTGATGAAAAAAGGATACCAAATGCAAGGATTTACACAGAGGGCTAGGTGGACCATTCTCTACTGGATGATGGCAACACAACCCTCTCTGTAAAGGCTGTCTGATGGGTTACTTCACTTTAGATCTCATGCTCAAACTGATTAATCGCCAATCTTCTCTCCCAGATCTTGCATCCCCACTTGGTTGATTTGAGAATCTGAGTACTAATCACACTAGTTTACATGAGAAGAACATAATGTGCCCAGCTGAAAATGATCATGGAGTTTTGTCAATTTGAACGGAACCTATTGAATGCCTAACTAAGAGGATGCATTTTTTATGTTTGTAGATTCTTGGCTCCAGAAGTGGGAGCTGTCTTTGTTATGGATGAATGCCATGTCACGTTGCCATGTAAATCCACAGAATCCCATATACATGTGGCGTTGGTTTTGTTGCCATGTCCATCTATGAATGATCCACCCCACAAGATAAATAAAGCAGAGAAAATTATGAGATGCGACTGACAAAACACTCAAATAGTCTCAAGCCAGCACTGCATCTTTAACTAGCTAAAGTTGCATTAGTTTTCCAACTTCATTAAATCAAGTATGCTAACAACAAAATTGTTTCTGTTTTCTGGGCTCTTGTATGCAAGTACGACATAATTCTTGAATTAATTAAGACTTCACTTTGCCCTCCACTGTTGTCTACTTCAGCTTCAGTAATTTGTAACTTTGTTACAAATGAGAAGAAACCCTTTTCAGTGATTTCTTTTTCTTTCTCAGTGCTTCTTGTTGTTTGGCTATGCCTGACTGTGGTGCAGCGTCGAGTGGAATCTCTAGTCCATCATGCACTTTTTACTTTTCACCTAATTGCTCCACCTTATGTCTGCCCATTTCGTAGACAAAATATTCAAGAACACACTACCATCGATATTTCGTAGACAAAATTTCGTTTTTTTTTTTTTTTTTTTTTTTTTTTTTTGGGCACCACTCGATATTCAAGAACACACTACCATCGACTAATTTAGAATCGGGCTGAAAGCTTAGATCCGCTCCCAGAGCGGTAAAGGTCTCTTAATAGACGCGACAAAGCTCGAAACTAAAACCTTTTGTTCTACTCAATATGTATATTTAATAAAGAAAAATGATAATCTAATACACTTTGAGCGCACACTTTATTTTTTTAGTCATTTATGACTCGTCTCCCCAAACGTAGGTCTCACATCTAACACAACACCATAAATAAGATAAAAAACAAAATGTGTGTCCAATGTGTATTAGATTATCATTTTCCTTTAATAAATGTTAAATTCATAAGAAGAATTCGCAAGTCATTCCTAACTTCACTTTTATTGCTGCTATACCTACAACCAGTACCCTTCACTCCAATGGTCAAGAAGAATAGTTACATGTAATTTTCAACCTTGGAAACTGTCTTCCAACTGTTACTTTAAGCTACAACCACAGAAAATTAAGCTATGAGTGTAAATAGTGATAACTCTACAGATCGGCCCACATCATCAGTAGTTGACATGCACAAAACCATGGCAGTTGTTAGATAGATAGTTAGGCCCACATCAACCAAATGAACAAATTATCCTAAACTCTTGCCGCCATTCCTGCAATCTAAGTCTGCTTCACCGTGCCATGCCGGGTAGGAGCATGTGAATTAGTTGGGGGTGCACTTGATTTTATTAGGAAAAAAAAAAACCCCAAACTGAAAATCAAAATATCTCATTTGTCTCAACATTAACAAAATAGATCCAAAAAGATTAACACGTTTCTCTGGAGCAAATTAGACGTGATGTGATGATTAGAGACACATTGATAACAATGTTTTCAGGAAAGGAAAAAAAGATTTGAGTTAATTTTGTGATATAGGTGTCTGATTTCAGTGACTCAAGTCATGACAACGACTCTGCTAAATTAAATCAGTTCTACTTTTTTGAGTGATTAGTGAAGAAGAAGATGTTAAGGTGATCAGGGCATGACCCACCAAGGAGACTTGGGAGTTCGAGAGAACAATGCTATGGTCCAGAGCAGTGTGGGAGACCAAAACTATGTATAACTTGTTCAAGCTCCAAGTCACCCGGTGACTATGTATAACTTGTTTAAGCTCTAAGTCAGAATTAATTCATACCTTGTGACCATCACTACAGCCATCTACTTCAGTCAATTCTTAAAAAGAGTCTCTGCAGAGAAATCCAAGTAATTGGTCCTGTTTAGTACTTAAAATTGCAATATTAGTCTCACTGCCTTTTCATGCTTGTTACAAACTTGAAGACCTAGAAGAACAAACCCCCATTTCTATGTAGGAGGTCCAGACAACCAAAAAACTATCTCAACTACTTAAACTTCCTCAAGAATACTTGGATAGTCAACTGAGGAGGTTCAATACAGTCATATTCAATTGCAATGTCAGAGAGTATTCTCATATTCTCCCAATCAGTTCAAATGACACGCAACAGTTAAGCCTCGAGCTCATGGATGCAACGCAGTTAAACATGCGGATTGAATTGCGTTAAAGCCGATGTACAGCGCCTAAATTGGCAATTTAACAACTGAACTAAGGAAGGATCTTTTGTATCAAAGAAAAGGGATCTAATAATCTAAAGATGGATTTTTCCTTTTAGGCAAGCACACCACACTCGCACCAAGATCACAACATGAAAAGACCAAATCTTTCATTTTCTATTGATATTTATGAAGGAAGATATATTAGATACATGGACTCCAGAAGCTGTAGCTGGATCCAGTTTTCACCTTGGCTGAAATGCTTTTCTATGAAACACTGAAAACAGAACAAAAGAAAGATAAAAAGGAAAAAAAAAAAAAAAAGGAATAAGCAAACCTACAACTTTCTCCGGCAATCCTCATGTATGGGATTTGATCCATCTATCCTCCAGCCTTATTGAATTTGAAGACATCCCTCGCAAAAGCCAATCGATCCAACTTTTAAACCAATAACAAGCAAGGGTAAAATCAGGTCCTCGCTCACAAATGCCATTGCGTTTGATGTTTGTAACCAACATTATACAACTCCAAACCGCCTTCTGGTTCTTTACGTTTCATACCGACCCCCAAATTCAGGGGCTGTGAAGCAGATCCACCAGGCCCTTCTATTGAGATGCTCTGCCCTGGAGTAAATAGCTGCCGATAACCCCCACGCTCCCTGCTTTCAGGGTCCATCACTGAGAAGCCAGAGTTCAGATCCAGACTAGGTTCTGCAATTCCAACCCTGTTCAAACTGGCCTGTGAGTTTGGCATGCTCATAAGGAAATGCTGCCTGGGGAAGGAAGGAGGAACATCAACTGGAGCACCCATTAATTGCGGTAACATAGTAGTCCCTCTAGAATCCACCACGCAAGGACTAGATCCAAGCCCAAAAATAGTTGGGGGCATAGACATGCAGGAACCTGGAGTGAGGTTGAAACCAGAAAACGCATGTCCTTGGGCATATGCTACAGGGGGCTGTGTTGCCACACCACCACTAGGCTTTGAACCAAAAGGAAATTCAGAAACCCGACCATTGGGGAGGAAGGATCGAGTTTGAGGGGCAAAGTCTTTTCTATTGATCTCCACTCGGGTACCCATAATGGAAATTATTGGATCATCCTGTTTAATAACTCCCGAGCCGTTTGGGTCCATCAAGGAATAACTAGCAAGGGCAGATGGCCGGTCACTGGAATCATCAAAGCAAGAAGGGTTATCATTCAAGTTGATGTTCCTAATACTTGGTTGCCTTGATGATGAGGATGAAGCAGGAGATGCACTGCCATTCAGGTGGTGTTGCTGAAATCGTGCCTCGGTCCTCAAATCTGATGTCGGGGCATCTTCATGGTCATCAACGCGGTTCAGGTCAAACTTGAGCCTCTCCGCTCTTCTTGAATTGACTTCAATTGACGATTCTCTAGAAGCAAGTTCAGATGAAAAAGCAATCTGTTTTGCCGGCGGCAGATCAGCACCAGCGTCATTATTGCCCTCGGCCACATTCAAATCAAAATCGAGAAAGGCCTTTCTCTTTTTTGAACTCTGACCAGTCTGATCAACGGATGGTGCTTTTTCCTGAAGCCTCCGCTTGGAAATCTGGCTGCCCCCATCCACTAATACAGTCTTCTCACCATCAACAGTCGTGCGAGGAGATGCAGTACGGAAAGCACTAGTTGCAGCAGATCCCTTCCAGCCTAGTTCCCCTCCAAAATGGATAGGTACTGCAGGCAAACTAGGAGCAAGTGCTTTTGAAGCAGAAACGATGGTGATGGGGGCAGTGTTGCTGAATCTTGGAGGATCCATCTCCTCTGAACAGATCTCCTTGTTTAGGTCAAGATCGCACAGACCTTTCTCGGGCATTTGAAGGGCTTCAGTGACCAGAGACGAGTCTGTCTCAGGCATACTATCTTCAGCTTTGTCAGATTTAGGTATGTCAATTAAGTCATGCTCTCCATTAGCGGAAAAAACTTCGCCAGTAAGGGTTCGCTGGTTTGAAGTTTCACTTTGTGCGCGCGATAAATGTTGTGAATCCTCGTCATTTATAGAGTTGCCATTTATAGAATCAGGGCTACTTGGCTGTAGAACTCCAGCTTCCGAGATTTTTTCAGAAGAGCTGCAGAACTGCTCCCTGTAATCAACCACTTCTTGCTCTACTTCTTTAGCAACTTGCCTCGCAACCTCTAGTGCATCATCCACCCCATAGTCGAATTCCATGTTGGATCTCCTACCATCCAACTTTGAGAGTTTGGTACCCATATCTGGTCTTGAGATTGTAAGAACAGTGGCATAACCCTTTCCTCTACCCACCTTCGTAAGTGGCTCATTTGCAAGCTTATCCTCACTGTCAACTGCTTTAATACTCTCCTCATCCTGATATTCTGGCTTAGTCGTCGTGCATTTACTGGAATAGCACCCTGCAGCTCCAGCCATACAATCATTGTCTACTATGATCCTAGAATGATTTGGAATTCCATGGTCAGCCTGCTTTAACTCTGAAGCTTGTTTGGTTACATCGTCATCTGGTCCAGAAGCGACATTCTTTTTTGAAGAAAATTTCTCATCAGCATCATTCTTACAAGGTACAGAAGATTCCACCATCTGTTGCTCCTCCTTGGGTCGTTCAGTTGAAGAAACTTGTTCGAGTTCAGCTGAGATAGAAGCGAGACTTGTTTTCTTGTCACCCTCTTTTCTAGTATCCAGTTTTTCACAATCCGAGCCTTTCACATCAGTGGTCAAATCTTTAGAGTTCGGAACATCTGGAGATTGAAGAGTATTACATTCAGCAACAAGTGGAGAACTTTCAACTCCCATTGACGTTTTTTCTGCAGGACATGTACTCATTTCTTTGATGCTTGAACTTCCTTGCAAATCGATAGACATGTTAGAGGACCCCTGAACATTTTCCAGAAATTCGTCCGCCTTAACTGCACAACTCAAAGTTCTATTGCAATCATCCTTTGCACTAGAGAGAGATACGACTGCACCATTACTCTTTCCTGGCTGCAAACTTTCCATTCCCCTTGAAGACTGCAATTCCTCATTAGAGGCTTTCTCTGCATTACAATCTTTTCCAAAACTTCCTGCATTATGACAATCACCGACACCTTTTAATTCCACACTCCCATTCTCCATTTCTAATGCATCTTCTGCGTTTTTGACCTCATTCACATGGCACTCAACATCCTTCTCAATTTTATGGTGATCTGCATCATTATCCTTCTGAGGATTCCAACTATCATACAGAGCTCTTGCCCTTTCCTGAACCATACAACTCTTGTGACCAAAAAGGTTCTTGACAGTTTCCCCAATTCCAGAAGAAAGTGACTTCTCCTTGTCAATGGGAAGCCTCTTAAGTGCTCCTAGCAAAGCACTGATTGACTCTTCAACAGAGCTTTCATTTGTATCATTACTGAACTTTTGAGCTTCCTGGAGCCACCAGTTGAGGAAATACAGTCCATCCAACCGAATAAAATGATTAAGACTATCCTGATTCTCTGTGGCAGCTAGCGTACTTGCTACAGTAACCCATTGTCTGGCTTCCTCACTGACATTTTTCAAAGAATTGTCTTTGTCCTTTCTCATTACAGAGACTAGTTCTTCCACTCTGGAAAGAGCCATGAGCCCATCCTTCATCTCAGTCAAGGTAAAGAAGTCTTCCAAGGTCATATTGTCTTCAAAAACCAGTTAGGTAAGTCCTATCTTCAGAACAACTCTACCAGCACGCTCATACTCCTTTAGATACTCTTAGACAAGTTAAAAGAATTCCAATCAGACAAACTTGATGGCTTTCCTGCATAACAAAATCGAAACCTGTAAGCCCAACTCATTATTATGATTGTTAATGAAGTTAAAGAGTTCAAAATAATACATGAATGCAGTAATACTAGCCTACGAGGCAATGTAATTAGCATCGATAATGGAGTGATAAATTGAAATGCATGCTATAAATCAACAAATACTTCAGAAAGTTATAATTACATAAATGCAAACACTCGCACATTTGAGCATCTAATAATCTGGCAGTAGGCACGTCTTACTTTTTTATGAACTCTTCTACAAGCCGATTGCAGTAGGAAAGCACAAAAATATAGATAAGAGGTAAAATAATGGTCACTTCGAAATCAAATACATCCAGATCAGTCCCGTGTGTTAAGGAATATTGTGCAATTAGGAAATATGCACAAATCACTCCCGTAATTAAGTTATGCACAAATCACTCCCGTAATAATTACGGGAGTGATTTGTGCATAACTTAATTACGGGAGTGATTTGTGCATAACTTAATTACGGGAGTGATTTGTGCATATTTCCTAATTGCACAATATTCCTTAACACCGCGACATCCATATAATTGATCCAATCACAGCACATTAACAAACCAAAAGGCAAGGATCTCCACAACCAGCTAACCATCCAACACACATGTGATAATATGACAATGAGAACGATTATCATGTATTATGACTAGCCTGACAGTGCACCAATCAGGCTTGCCCGTGGGCTGTATCTATTTGCTTGGGGTTATCGGCCTTCCTGTCCCCTAATTCTTGAGTATCAACTTAAGTCTATAATTAAGGGAAAAAAGGACATAACCATAATTTACATAAGACGTGAGCAAAGATAAATGAAAAGAATAACTTAGAAGGAGCTTTAAAATAACATCCTTCAAAGAAAATTGCAGCCAAAGAAAGATTATGTAGATTACGAAGCAAACATAAACATAAAAGTCAATATCTGTTTTAAATTTTGAAATATTTTTATATTCATCAAGGTACACTCGACAGCGACGTATAATTAACAAGATACTAACTAATTTCGAGGCATTGACTTGTTTCTTCCCCTCAAGGTTCTGAGAGAGTTTTAATGATCCAAGCATGTAAAATCCCTTTGGAGATGAAACTAACCTTCATTATGCTAACCAAAACTCACATGAATTTAGTTGGCTGAAAACCAAAACTCACATGAATTCATACAGAGAGGGCCAAGTATAAGATTTGTCTGAGGCTCTTTGCAAACAGAAATTAATCACAAGAGATTATGTGCAAGCAGCACGCAGTGCCCATGAGTGTGGAAGTTTCAAATGATAAAAGATATTGGACATAGATCCAAAAATTGAAAGTAAGTTGATCAATGCGATCATTGAGTGGTAACAATTGACACGTGTTCTAAACACTCATAATTATACAAAGTAAGCAAAGGAAATAAAAATAAATAAAAAACGCTACAAACAAAATTGCGATGTCATATATAGTCTTGCAGCCGAAGAGCAAAGTCTTCAATTTATGCCAAAGAAAACAATAACAATCATAACAATTTCATAAGCTTTGAGCGAGGCAGCTTAGACCTTTTTCACATGCAAAGCCGTACCATATCCAAATATTTGCTGTCATAACTTTCATTTACCTAAAGTTATCCTTGAATCTTCAGTACATTTAAAGACCAATAATCGGGCCATACTCTAGAGTCTATAAAAAGAACTCGAGATCATTTCAAAATTTTTTGTTACTCTTCTTTTCAGAGGAAACAATTGCCATTTAAAACCAAGAATTGCTCATATAATAAGAATATAAAGAAGAAACTTCCTAGTACAAATGTGGCCATAGGCATTCCCAAATATAATTAACTCTAACAAGGGAAGTGTAAACTTTAAGTCAACGTAATGTAATCACAAATTGTTTAAAAGCACTGAAAAAGAAAATACGAAAAGAAACCAGCGAAGACTTTCCATGTTTGACATACAGATCTTAAATTCTTAATGAAAAAATCGACCCAGTTTACTTGCTATTGTCTTTCATGGCTTATTAGATAACCCCCCAAACTCCTTCCTCAGTTTCTTTTACTTTCATTTGCAAATCTAACATCTCATCAGCTGAAACTAAATGTTTATATTAGCTTTTGGTTCCTGACCAAATCTTCTTATCAAAATAAATTCCATGCAAATGAGCTTATCTTCAAATTCTTAAATTTGTAGATACCTTTGGTATTTTTTATTCATAAATTTATCCCTTGTTTAAAGCATACAAAACAAAACACGGTTGACAAATAAAAATTAGTCGTGGTGCCATCATATTTATAAGCTAACTTCAATAGTCAAAACTAAGGGTAGCAAAACTTACTCGTCCCTGTTTAACCGCTTTTGTTCAGCCCTATTTATAATGGGTTATAACAAGATCTTTAGAAACCAAGTGGAGTACGGGCAAGAAATAAATTCATTTTAGAATTGGGTCAGCTACGACTACGAGTTTGAGAAAAAAATAAAATCAGGTACTTGATTTATAATAAATCAAGCAGCATCATTTACTTTCTTTTTTTTTTATTGTTCTTTTTTAATGCATATCATTAACACAGAAGTGGGTAAAAAAGGGTAACCAGTTTTAATTTTTAAAACTAAGTGGGTTTTTAGGGTTTAGGGTTTAGGGTTTAGGGTTTAACCTTTAATAGTTAGCATTAGTTCTTGTTCGCACCCCCATATGGCAGCTTTTGCCAACCCAAGTGAAACCTCAAAACTACTATGAGAAAATGGAACACACGGCTTTAGTACAAACTACAAACTATATGACACCCATGCATTCGCTTCCTAACAACATCACTATTCAAAACAGCTTATTGAAAGAGAAGTAATAGTTCCATCTAACCCCCAAAGATAACCCCTCTAAGAGAACTACTTCGTATTTTGTTTTTTACTTGAGCAAAGGTGAGTCAAGCATTCACTTCACATTACCACAAGAGAAATATCACTTAAAACGCCAAAAATAGTATGCTAGACTTTAAGGAAAGTTTGTTAAGAAAAATTAATTCAATTAAATAATAATAAATTTTAAATGGTGAAAACATTGAATCCTTTCAGATCAAATATAGAAATTTGAAACTAACTTCTACAAGGAAAATTAATTCATAATGTAAAAGAACATCTCTGATCTGATTTGAGAAAACACCAATAACAAATCATCAAAGGAAATGAAAAATGAAAAATAAAAAAGTTTAAGAGAACAAGGCCATAAATCAGTTATTATGTTAACAGTCCCAAGCTTACATCTGCCATTAGAAACAGAGAACTAAACCACTAGATATATGCTTGCTGTGACCAAATGTAAAGGAAAAACAATGCATTTGATTTTACAAGAACTTGTCCTAAAGAGATGGTAATGATAAAATTAAAATGCAGCAACAGAAAAATTTTAGACCCGACTCATTCTCAAACTCTTCCTTTATTTTTATTGGACAATAGTTGGCTGACATACTTTTGAGTTTTGACGCATTGCCATGCTGCTAAGGTCATTGACATCCTTTACACACATTCGGTATGAACTGAATGTGCGTGCACACATCTCAATGCATAATTCAATGAACACCAACATCAATGCAGAAAGTGTATAAAAAGCATGCCACCCAATCATTTTAGAAACTACTTTCTCATTGGTTTTTAAAAATCAAAAAGAGCTATGCTGAGTTAACTTGTAGGCGTAAATATGTTATTTTCCATTTGTTAGATCAACAACAATGTTCTCGAGACCACAATCACATTATGATATGAATTTGGATCTTCTATAGAAAATAACTAAAGAAGAACTACCTTACAAAAGGATTTAGAAAGTATCATTTCTAATAAGACAAGAAAAACCTGTTATAACTTGACAGTTTAACATAGAGAGAAATAAGCTATATGTCTATTTTACTTCAAATCGAAAGATTTTATGACAAGAAGTAACTTATTGGAGAATTCCTTTGATCTGGCGACAAATTTTCTCTACCCAAGTCCTTTTTGACATCCACAAACCTTCAAGCACCCGGCCCCATCCATATTGCTCAAGCATACAGAGAGATATGGCTGAATACTAACTTGAAAATCAGTAAAAATGCTTTTATATTAAAAAACGGGGTTGGCTTTTCAATATTTTAGTTTTTGTAATTTTTTGGAGAAGGCGAGATAAGAGATTAAAGATACAAATGTAATGTATACTAAATAATAAGAATTTAAGAGAAGCTCGGCAACATGCAAAAACAAACTGCTATTTAGTAGTAACTATAATTATAACATTCTTTCTTAGTCGTCACATCAGAAGTTAAATTATTCTACCAATTAGTATAAGACATAAAAAAAAAGTGTTGCCGCTAAAGCATTTCATATTTATATTCACCAATTCAACTTACTCACTGTTGAAGTGAAATTTTATTGAACCATCGCTTTACTAGTGCAATTGTTGGTCTCATTCTATAGTTGATCATTGCTCAAGCACAATTCCTAGATACTCAAAGCAGTCTCATTTGCAATTACCAAAAGACCTGCGATGAGTTATCCCTCACGGCCCTAAACAATTAACATTGATGTGCTAAATATGCTGATCAGCCAAAACTTGCCCAAGGAATGACATAGATGTATTAAAAGCCAATATTATTGCTTAGTAAGTTCTCAAAATATGGTGGCTTGATATTTACAGGAATTAAACTTCACATTTGAACAAGTATCGCAGCAAACGCATCTATTAAACAGGAAATAAAAAAATAAAATATATCTACCAGGCAGGCCTACTTGCTGTAACTAAATGGGCACCAAATGGACAGGGAGCAAAAATACACGTGACATATACATTGCTAAATAAATCAACCAAGAGTGTCAGAGTCGCAATGTTCATAAGAGCTGTAAACAGCTTTCTCCCAGCAAAAACGCTACTCTAAAACAAAGAGCATAAGAAACCAAACATGTGGATCATCAAATTAAAGCCATGCAACTAATCAGCTCCCAACGTCTCCACTCACAGAAACATAATCAAGAACAAAATTGATTACTCGCCACTTGAAGCCACAGAAATACATGCAACAGAATGAACTAAGTTTATATTATTCCCGCAGAATTACCGGAATAACTCAATGCTCCCCTTTCTCTTTTGTTTTGCTTTCTGCGGCAAATAAATCGTCTGCAACGAGCAAGATCGCAGACGCAAAGCCGCCGAATCAGGAATATACAAACTGCGCAAAACATCACAAGAGAAACATCAGTAAAACGCGTCAAGCACAAAACACAAAACACTCAAAATTTCCAGAATTCAAACAATCCATCCGAAAGAACAATTCCGGAACTCGATTTACAAATATTAAACAAAATCAAAACTTGAACTGATTATAGGAAATCTAAATTCCCAGCCGAATAAGTCCTCAACACCAACCAAAAATCCGCCTCGACACCTTGGCAAGACTCGCAACAGAATCAAACAGAGAATATCAAATTCGGTACCGAATCGATTACCGCCTACACCGAAAAGGACTGCTCGCAAAACCCTAGCCGACGCTCGATAAAGACTTGTGTGAACAGAAAGTAAGATACGAAATAAAAAATAGAAGAACAAAATTGGAAAGTCGACATTAATGCAAAATCGGAGAAAATCTCATTCAGAAACTCTTAATGCGACTGAATGAATAGCGAGAACACGTGTCCATCGTAACCACACTGAACACGAATCTCTCGCATACTTTACCTTATCGAGCGACACTTCGCGAACCCTAACTGATGCCCTAGCTTCGGTTTCGAACGCCTCTCCGTGTCATCGTTTTCGATCCACCACTTTCTCTCTCTCTCTCTCGTTTTCGAAACCCTCGTTCGAACCAGACGAACAAACGACGTTTGTTCATTCGTTCTTCATTTTCTCATTCTTTTTTAGTATTTTTTTTTCGCTTGTGCTTCGTTTGGGGTTTTGTTGATTAACTGGGTTTTAAAATTCCAGCTGGTGATGCACGTGCGAGGCGCGTGCGGGGGCGAGTGATGCTTTGATGCTGACGAGAGACGGGAGTTTTAAGTGCTTGACTGGGGCACCCCGCGAAGGCAGACACGGTTCGCGGCCAGGTTGAGAGGGACCGGTTTGTCCGTTAGCCGGTGAGCGAAGACAACATGTGAAGCTTGGAGCTCGGAAGATGGGGAAAGTGAAAGAGACTCTTTCTTTAAATCACTTGTTGTAAAGTAAATGATAAACGCGTTCTATTTGAGATGCACACAGTAGTTTATCAGTTAGTTTGTAATTTAGTTAATAAGTCACTTTAAAAAATAAGTTGTATTTGATTAACAAATAATTTCACAAATAAGCTAGACGATGACATTTAGCTTTTCTATTCCACTTTTATCTTTTACTTTATCTATAAGTAACATGTTTTTACTATTTTGTGCTAGATGTCATTTTGATCGATCAAATATTGGAGTTTTATTTGGTAACATTAGCTAATAATTTAATTGATAGTTGATAATTTAACAGCTGGTGGCGCAAAATTGATAATCTACCCGATCAATTAAAAATTTTTTGAAAAAATAATTGATTGAGTAGTTGAGAAATGCAAAATGATATTAAACGACATATGACACGATTAAGTAATCAATAATTTTTTTTAAAAGGGATATAATCGTATAATGAATTAATTGTTATAAAATTATAATTGAATTACATATAAATAGCTCTATATATTATTTATATATAACACAGATAACATAAAATAACTTACTTTTTACATTATTTAGAAAACTAATTGTTTGTGTCAATCAGTGTTGTTATGAAATATTGTCCAATTAAAAAAAATATGCACAAATCACTCATATAATTATGTTATGTACAAATCACTCTTGTAATAATGTGTTACCTTATTTAGATGTTTCCTTTTATATGTAATTGCATCTTTATCAGGGTCGGTCCTGTAATTTTAGGGTCCTAGGACTGAATAAAAATTTGAGGCCTTTAATTATATTTGACTCCCTTAAATAATTTTTCTCATGTGCATATAGTACTTACAACAATTAATGCAATCTAAAATTAGTTGGGTCAAATACATAAATCAAACTTCTCCATTTCGCTCGATTTAGCGCAATTTGTTTTTTTATGGAACTCAATTTAGTGCAAATGATATAGGCGCTCTATTTGGCACGCACAAAGTGGTTTATTGGCTAGATTATAATCTAGCTAATAAACTACTTTAAAAATAAGGTGGGTTTGATTAGCAAATAATTTCACAAATAAGCTAGATGATTAGTAAAATAAGTTGAGTTTGATTAGCTAGCTTATTATCTAGCTGTCAACTAATAATCTAACTGATAGCTGATAATCTAGTTAGTTTAAGACTGCTAATCTAGTTGATCAATTAAAAATTGTTTGAACTGAGAACTGTAAAATGACACAAAAAGACATGACAATTTAGTAATCAATTTTTATTTTGAAAGGTATATAATCATATAATAAATTGTTATAAAAAACTAAATGAATTACATATAAATAACTATATATCTTATTTATATAACACAAATAACCTAAAATAACTTAATTTTTACATTGTTTAGAAAACTAATTACTCGTGTCAATTAGTGTTTACATGAAAAATAACACACATATTATTAATATTTAATATTGCGTATATATAAATTTAAATTATGATAATAATTTAATAATAAGTTTTTAATAAAATATTAAATATTTTTTAAAGAAATATTCAATATTAAATAATATAGCACTGTAGTTTTTTTATAAGAGTATTTGTTAGTTCATTTCTAAGGCTTCCCAAACAAAATATATTTTTATAGATACAATATTAAATAATATTGTTACATATGTTACTATGCTACACATTTATCGTTTTTTTTTTATATCACATTTATCGTTTTTTATACATTGTATTTATAGTAAAGATAAACATGCATGTAATGTGATAAAATTATGATCTAATCAATAAAAAAATGGGTGCGCCCCTAATTTTTCAATAATCACGAAGAGAAATTGATACTTGGGCAATTAAAGGATGCACACCTAATTTTTCGACAATTATAAATCGAAATTGTTATGTCAGCACTGTTGAAGAATATTGTTCAATTAAGAAATAAGCACAAATCACTCTCGTAATTATGTGCATGCTGAGGAATATTGAGTGATTTGCGCATAACATAACGCTATTAAGAATAGCCTATAAAATTTTAGATTATCATCTAGATAATTTTTGAAATAAACTAGTTACCAAATACAACTTATTTGTGCAAGTAGCTTATAAGATGGCTTGTGCCTACCAAATAGTGCCCGTGTTCACGTAATGTATATGTGCTACTCATCTATCAGTTATGACGCACAAACAAATATATAGGCATAGTAAATCGATTTCCTGATACAAAATCTCATTCATTTAATTGACAACTATATTAAAATATTAATATATAATTGATTATTTTTTGTAATAAAAAACCATATATAGTCGAAGTCAACAAAATCATATAAATATGCATAACTAGTAAGTATGCATATTTATTTCTTCAAAAAAAGGTATGCAAATTTATAATTACAACTAATAACAAATATGAATATGAATATATTAATTTTTTAATATAGATTTATATGAATAATGCATTCATATAATTATAATTTACATAAATAAGTATATTATTTAATATGCTAAAACAATGGATGAATGTGTTGCATGATTTGTTTATTAATAAATATGTTTTTTATGTCATTTTATATTTACCAACGATTGCGTCAGCTAGTTGTTCAAAACAGTTTTAATTAATCAGCTATATATTGTCAACTGAAACCATTAGCTTTTGAGCTATCAACTAAATTATCAGTTTTCAGTTAAATTATCAGCTATCAGTTAGACTATTAACTATCAGCTACTGTATTGCCAAACAAAACCATGACCAAAAAAAGAACAATGTATCACAATTCCAAGTTACTAACAAAAGGAATAAATTTGACTATTTTTCTCTACGAGTAGATTGTTTTGTTTTATTACATTGATACAATCGTAAAAGTGTACAAAAACAGTGTTTAGAACACATTACAACCGTTTCTCAAAAAAAAAAAAAAAAAAAAAAACACATTACAACCGTCCTCAAAGAAAAAGAACAAGTTACAACCCAAATCATCGTCCAAGTACAACGCCTCTCTTTCTCTCCAAAAGTCTAAATATTTTTTTTTTATTCATTTTTATGATTTTTGTTTTTCAACCACCGTTATTTCTCGTTTCAATCGCCAGTGGTTCCATTTAAATCTCTTTTGCACTTTATTCATACAACAACAACAAATCTAATAAGATTTGTGAAGATTGGTCAATCCTTGTTATGATGTATCTTCATCCCCAGTGTTGCGTAGATTTGTACGGCGCGTTGGAGTGATCTTATCTTTAGTTTTATTTTATAGTTAGTTTTCTTCCCTAGTTTGAAGTCTTTTATTTGTCTTCTCCTTGTTGGAAAGTCTTAGGTTTTATTCTCCTTGTTGAAAAGTTTCGTTATTCATTTTATGGTTCTAGTAGTTTTGTGTATTCTCATGAATCTTAACGTTGTAGAGATTAGTCTATGATTGACAAACTATTTCAATTTCGTATTTACAGCCAAATTAACGATAGCTTGTTTGCACAAGTATGATTAGCGAATCAATATGCTTGATTCTATATTTGGTCATGTATTAAACTATAAATAATTAACGAAATTTCAATTTCTCTAAAAAAAACAAAAAAAATTATCGCCGAAGTACACGAAACTAGTATATATAATACGTGACAACCCCTACAACAACGTAATTCTTATTATAACTAATAATGCAATCATTATAACTGGAATCTTCTATGATTAGTGGCTACTACCACTGCAACAGAAAAAAGCTTTAATGACGATTTTAAACCGTTATTAAAAGTATTTAATAATAGTTATCAACCGTCACAATGTTTGTCATGTTATGAGGAGTTATAAAAGCTTAAGAACTTTTGTGACGGTTTTGGACCGTTATCTTATGTCAAACTTGACATCTGAATAAACCTTTTAATGATGGTTTTAAACCGTCATTAAAGGGTGTTCATTTTTTTTTAAATGTACTGATCTGCAGCATATAACTTTTTAAACACATTTTGCAATCAAATTAGCTGAAGAGTCAATTATATTGTGTAGATATCCCAATGTATATCAAGTTAATTACAAGAATTCTGAAAAAAAATGTTTTCATCAAAGTACTTCACTAAAACATTACAAACATAGATGATCTTTTTCAAAAAAAAAAAAAACATAGATGATCAAATGAACTTTTTGAATCGTGGTTATCAACGATCATCATGGGTGTCTTCATCTGTTGCAATGTCAGCAATATCATTATTAACATGCTTAACCTGTGGAATCCAAGATAAACGAACCCCAAGGATAAGCCGTGATACGGTCTCTGATGATTTGTTTTGATCCAATTCTCTTCCATGACGTGGTATTCGAATACACAATATTTCCTCTTTCACCTATGCAAAATCAGACAAAGGATTAGGGACGCAAGGCAAGATAATAAACACTTGAAACCAGTGGTGAATGTTTACCTCGCGTTGCAGTAATATAAAGGATTTCATCATTGTTAGCAGTCTGATAAATCGGCAGAAGCCAAATATCTCATTCTGGATACAAATAACATTTAAAGTTCAGAATTCAAACTCTTAAGAAGTTGAATATTTTGAAGGGTGAGAATGAGAGCAAAAAAAATCTAGAAAAGGAGAAACAACAGAATTCTCCAAAAGAACAAAATTCCTTTTTCCTACATTTTGCAGCACCAAGTTTGATTGCTATTTATGATAAAACAATATACATTTAAGGATGCAGGCAATCAAAGCCAAGGTACCCCTTTCAATCGCTAAATTGTTGGCCCAAGAGTTCTAGGCACATGCGCAATTTAGTGCAAGTGTAACTGCAGTTTGAGAATCGCTGGTGCATAGAGGGCTAGTACTAATGAGAGAAATTAAGTTATTTATAGAGCAAAATCTCTTACATTTTCCTTTGATAATGATGCAACCACTTTTAATGACTCCACACCCCACACCCTATGAGGGCCACCACTTCCCAATGAAACAAGAAGCTTCCCATCAGAGCTGCAGGTCGGAATCATAACAATCAGAGCTGCAGGTAGAAATCTTTTAATTATACCAGTATCTACCTAACAAATAACAGAAAGTTAAACCAAAGAGGGGGAAAAAGAAAAAGTAACAACATAAAACAGTAAAATCTTCTTAAAAGTTAAGTCAACTTACCTATACCAATAGTTTTTAGTGTATTAAGTACCCAATGCTGAATTCACTAGTATTACCCCATTTCCTCAAGGTTCGCACCATCAACAATGATTGGTTTTCTTCCTTTCAACTTGTTTAATTGCTATCTAAAATTTCGCTATCTTGGTGCCTTTCTATATTTTGAGACATTTAGATAATTGAAAATATAACCATGTTCAAATAAGTTGAAATTTAATGGATCTGCATCAATCTCTAGAATTCTCTTTCGATCTTTTCTGATAAAACTTACAATGTCATCAAGTTGATATGACTATTTATTTATTTCAAGCAAACTCTTGATCCCAATCACAAGCACTTGTATCTATATAAAAAAAAAAAAAAAAAAAAAACCCTCTAGGACTTTCAACATAATTTTAAAAATGAAATGCTAAAGCATGCACCAACTAAACCAAATAACTTAACCTAAATTAGTAATTATTAAGTAAACTTAAATAAAGTGGAAAATTTGATCTCGATCATTCTCCTTTGGCTTGACAAATATGACTCTTTGGAGTCAGATTTACCAAAGAACTAGAATACAATCTTTATGCTCGACTAAATACAATGCACAACAATTAATATCAGTTGAATGATACACAAAGATTCATAGGCTTGAAATCTAGGAAGACTTGAAAATGGGGTATGATACATTATATATATTAACATTTATCTCCAACGGATGCATGCTGAGTTTATAAGTTTTGTAAAGTCAAGCGTACCAATGAGATTAAGAAAGTAAAGGCAATTGCAAAATTAGACAAAGAAAAATGAGCAACACAAGAAAAGAATAGAAAGGGACGAGATATAAAAATTGATGTGGAACCAATGAGAATAAATTTATTCCAACCAAGTTGTTAACCCGAATAACAACTTGTATTTCTAAACAAAATTCCTAGAAAATCGTAATGCAATTCAAATAATAAATTTTAATGTATGGTACTTGCAGAAGCAAAGGTTTTGAAAAAAAAAAAGATAACACAGGCTAAAGAACAAAAGTTTCGCATAAATTGGTAACCACTAAATATTTAAATGGTTGAAACTGATTCCAAATGTTATATGCGTCCTAATGCATTGCGAGCTTCAATGAAAAATCTTATCCCGAGCAAACACCCAATTCTAAATTAGGAGAGACTCTACCAAGTGATAAGTATTTTCCCAAGCAATGAATCCAAATAATAGAAAAAAAATATTAAATTTTCAAGAGTTGACTAACATAGCAATAAATGGTCTTCTGGGATTCAGCTCTCCCTTCAAATTTTAGTTCTTGAAATATATAGTCACTATCAATATTCTAAAACATTAGTGATAGTTCAAATGGGATTACTTAGCCGCGATTCCATTTATTCTCCAACATAAGCCTTAAGCAAATTCTATGTATATCTAAGATGATTAATCACTACATAATTAAAAACCAAGGGATCACAAGTACAAGTTGTAACAAATCTCAGTGAGCTACTTCTACAAACAGAAATTACACATACCTCAATCCCCTTGAGAGCTAAAACCCTTGCACTTTATAGGCCTTGAGAGCTAAAACCTTTTTGAGGGTTTCCAAAAACTCTGTAACACTGTCATGATCCACGGCAAGGACAACAATAAATTTTCTTCTTCTTAGAGCAGGGAACTTACCAGAACTATTACCATGCATAAAGAGAGAAAATATTCTGAAATTTTCAAAAATATGCATGTGTTCCTAATTCATGCTTTAATTTACTATACAAAATATCACCATCCTGTAACAAGAATTAAAAGCATACCAGGAAGGATGAAATCCAGAGCTTCCAAAGTGATATTAATTTGGTCTTCTAATATCACTGCATTCCTTTCTCTGTCTGCTATACGAAGAGCATAATGAATGACTACAACAAAGAAAGTGAGCTGATTGAAGACACCACGTAAAGATAAATCCCTATATTTAAGTTTCTAAATAAACCACAATCATGCCCAATCAAAAAATTCATTTTTTAATCCTCGGCTTTTTCACATCATGTCGGACAACATTCAGAGAACTAAGAGAAAAGAAAAACTAATTAGAAGAATTGCATCACTATATTGAATTAGAGTGGTACCATTTCAAGGAATAGGCCTCAAGTGCAACAAACTTAAAGCTGCCTGTCACCCGGGATTCCGTTGGTAATGCCAACTATTTCTTTACAATAGAAATCACCTTCACCAGAGTCTCAGGTTTGGCCTGACCAATTTAACCATCAGTACTTACTATTGGTATCAATAACAACCATCAATCGTAAAAGAGCATAATATAACTATCATACTGAATAAGGGGAACAAAGAAATGATGTGAATGGAAATTTGAACATAAATTAATTTTAGTTCTAATGCTACTCCAATGGAAAACATTGGAACAGCTATCACAACTCCTCCAGACAGAATATTTGGCAACTACGACACAGAGAATAAAATGCATGAAAAATAATTATAGTAGGAGAACATACATCACAAGACACTTGGAAACAAAACATGCTCATACCAAAAAAAGCACAAAACAATACATGTTTGTAGATAAGTCAGGACATATATATGCAAATGCTTTTAGAATTTAAAATATAAAAGAGGGAGAAAAAAATAAGTCAGGACATATATATGCAATAATAGACGTGACGTAGAGACCCAATATATCAATTCATGAAGACTTTCTCGAATTCAAAGAGTTGAACTGAAGCACTAGTTCATCAAATATTTAGGAAGAGAATGCTATCAGAAGATTCAGAACAATAACAACAACAATAATAATATTCACAAACATCACAAGGAAAAAGTATACACAGTATGGATTATAACAATTTGCACGAGACCATGTATTAAGGTCATCTTCAGGACCTAAAATCAGTATTCTGTAATAGGATTGTGGCCATCACATAAAACTGCGGGTCCAGGATTAGAGACATTAATGTGTGATCCGTACCAGGATAGCAACATAATATTAATTTGCAGAATGTTTCCTCTAGCATTGAGATGGAAGGAAATTCTCCGTGCGTTAACCTGCAGGTGGATGGCTCTCAGCAAACTTGCCAATGGCCAATGGGTTAAGGAATTGATCACACTTTTAAGACACATAATATCATTCACATGTGAGCTAATACTACAAAACACACAACAAATAATAATAGTACATATAAAGAATTATTAAAATTAAGAAAGTGTAAGTGCTTCAGTATAGTACCTGAATGTGGAGGTGGTTGATGGCAAACAATATCAAGTCGGAGTCTAAAAACGCAACCCCTTACACCTCTGTGACAAACTTAAAAAAAAAGATACTTCAAAACAACGTTCTCGTATCTTATAGGACTTGGAAAAGATTCATACATTATATTGTAAAATCAATTACATACATTGCCATTACTATTCTCATGAAACCAATTTGATAATAATGAAATTCAAAAACTAAAACAACAATGTACATAGAAATACATTTGAACAATGAATCCCAGATCGAGTTCCCCATACTAAAATCAGTGAACCATCTCTTCAGTGCATGAAGAAACACCACGTACTCCTGCTCTTCGTCATAATACCTAATTCCAATCCAAAACCAATCCAAAACGAGATCAACACAACAAAATCACAGATCCAATTCACAAACATCACAGCATTTTCAGAACTCTGATTTCCACAAAATCAATCAATCAATCAAAGATCTGAACGGAAGAATCAGTGGAGAGAATGGAATTGAAAACCTATCTAGGTACCTGGCCTCCGACGACAGCGATCGTCGGTAAGGCTTCCCAGAGAGACATGCCTTCGCCGCTATGGTCGCCTAACACCGTGCAAGCTCTCTGGATTCTGTTCACCATAAATTAACAATTAGAACAAAAAACTCACCCAAATAACAAAGATCTGCCAATCATTGCGAATAAACTGATGGACCGACGATTCAATAAGCAAATCAATAGAAAATGCAAATAAAAAATTGGCTTTGAGAATCAGATCGAGCAACTGCCAACTATAAAATGAACGCTGTGCACAGATTAGGGCTTAGGTTTTAAAAACCCAAATCGGCAGCATTGGTCGTCTGAATGAATGCAAGAAATGAAGATGGATGGGAGAGGTGACCTGAAATAGCCATGGTGAAACCACATCCCCCCCCCCCCCCCCAGCAGACATCCATCCAGGTATCCCCATTAACTCTCCTAACAATAGTAGGAGAGAGCAAAGGTGTCCTCAGTGGAGAAGCTCCTGGTAGATAACCCCACATCAACACGACACTACTCTCCATATTCGCTTCCTCCATTTTCACACCTTCGTCGCCACTCATGGCGACGCTCTCACAAATGCTTATCAGAATCATCAATCATTGCCTCTACTGTTACTGCTTGGTGCTTGCTCTTCATTAACCCCAACATCATCCATCGCACAATGTTAGGTTTAGAGACACCGCAATGACACACTTTATTAATCTCTCAAATAAACTCGTTAATTACAATGCGGGGGTCAACTCTAATTTATAGACTCACATAAACATACTCCTAATCCAACTAGGAGACCCTAAATAGACTCATACTCTAACTCGAAATCCTAATCAAACTCAAACACTAATAACTCATAATCCTAATTAAACTCAAACACTAATGTAATTTAGATTACAACTCTAACATCCCCCCATAATCTAAATTACCTATCTAAATTAAAAATCATCCTCCCATAATTGATTGGACAAACCCCAATCATAGCCTTAAACTTCATGAAAGACTCAATCTTCAATGCCTTGGTAAACAAGTTTGCAACTTGATCCTCTGATCTACAGTATGCCAGCTCTATCTCTTTATTCTCCACCTGATCACGTAGAAAGTGATATCGCATATCAATATGCTTACTCGCCATGTGTAATAGCTGGGTTTTTTGCTAAATCAATGGCCGAAACATTATCAACATAGATTGGTGTAGGGCCATTACACGGAAAAAGAATCTGTGATAATAATTTTTCGCAACCAAATAGCACGACATGCACTAGAGGTACGCAATGTACTCGACCTCGCGAGGTAGACAATGCAACGACGGACTACTTCTTCGAAGACCATGAAAATATAGTAGAACCATAATAAAAAGCATAGCCGAAGTACTTTTCCGATCATCTGATCTCCTCCCCAATCATTGTCGAGAATAGCCAAACAAAGAACTATCCATTTAAGTGGAATAAAATAACCCATGATCAGTAGTACCTCGGATATAACGCGAGAATTCTCTTTCTTTGCAACCAAATGAGATTGTCTAGGGTGCTCCATGTATCTCTTGAGTAATCCAACGCCATAAAGAATATCGGGCCTAGTGCGGGTCGGGTATCTCAAATTTCCAACTATCTGTTTGAAATATGTCGAGTCAAAGGTGCATCTTGTCTGTTTTGGACAACTTGGTACCAACCTCCACGGGTGTAGAAGCAAGATTACAGCTAGACATCTCAAATTTCTTCAAGATCTCAGCTGCATATCGTTTCTGACATATAAAAATGCCATCATCTCGTTGATTTACCTCAATGCCTAGGAAGTATGACATTATACCAACGTCTGTCATCTCAAACTATCGCATCATAGCTGCCTTAAAGTCTCTGATCATGTTGATATCATTTCCAGTGAAAATTAAATCATCAACATAAAGACAAACTATCATTACAGTACCAGTAGAAGCATCAATCTTCACATACAAAGCATGTTCATATGCACACTTTTCGAGTCCATAACCCGAAAGAATTCATCTATCCTTTTATTCCAAGCTCGCATGATTGCTCTGTTTTAAGCCATAAAGTGCTTTATTTAAGTTATAAACTTTTTCTTCAACGCCTCTTGAACATATCCCGGTGGCGCTTGACATAAACAACTTCATCTAAGTAGCCATTTAAAAAGGTGATTTTTCACATCCATCGGTGAAGTTTCCACCTTCGGCGCGCAATGGCAATCAATAATCGGACGCAGTCTCAATGCGAGCAAGCTGGAGCAAACACTTCACGATAATCAAAGCCAGGTCTCTCGCTCATATCCTTTAGCCACCAATCTAGCTTTGTAACGCTCCACGCGTCTCCATTGGATTTCCTTTTTGTCTTGAAAACCCATTTGACATCAATAGCTTTGTGACCTTGAGGAATATCAACAAGGTCCCAAGTGTCATTTTTCTCAATAGCCTCGATTTCGAATTCATAGCATCAACCCAACATCTATCTCGCACGCTTTACGAAAGCTAATAGGGTCGAATCGCAAACATGGCATAATGAACTAAAATGCCATCATCGTCAACCGCACCATCGAGGTAATCGACAATCCAATCTGAAGCGCGAGCCGTAGCCTAGGATTCCTCTCGTGGTCTATCACTCGTACTCGGAGTCTAATACTTGTACTAGGCAAAACAGTGTCTTTGGTAGGAGAACCACTTGTTGAAGTAGATGCCTCATCATTAAACCTGATTGCAGCAGATTGAGCAATTCCTTTGCCTTTTGTGTCCCAAATCCATGCATCTGCCTCATCAAACAATACATCTCTGCTGACAATTACAGAGTTGGTAATCGGGTTATAAAATTTGTATGCTCCAATTCGCCCTGGAACATAGCCAAGAAAAATGACCTTCACGCCTTTGTCATCCAATTTCTTCCTATTAGCATCAGGAACATTGTAACGGCCCAGCCCGCCCAGCCTGCTGGCATAGCCGGCCCATTGGCCGCGCAGAGCGATGTGTGCCGCCATAGACGAAGCCGCGCACACCATCCACGCCCCTGCTTTGTGGTTTTTCGCCCCGAGGTTCGAACACGAGACACAGGGATAAGTACCAGGAGTTTCTCGAACCTTGTACCAAGAGCTGGGAGGACTTCCCGGGAGGTCACCCATCCTGGTACTACTCTCGCTCGAGCACGCTTAAGCTGCGGAGTTCGATGGGATCCGGTGCCTTCGTGCTGAACCAGCTCAGTGGTACAAGGTTCGAGAAACCTGGGTACTTATCCCCAGGTCTCAGGTTCGAACCTTGGGGAGCGAAAGACCACAGCAGGGGGCCGTGGATGGTGTGCGGGCTTCGTCTATCATGGGGCACACCGCATGTGCGGTCCAACGGCTATGCCAAGCCAGCGGGCAAGGCGGGTCGTTACAATAACGTCCAGTAACGTCCCTAATTCATAAATTAGGGACGTTAATAGGCGTGGGTCACGGGGCGGCCTCAAAATTTAGGGCCGTGGATACATAGCCAGTCCCTGACCCTGACGGTGCCTGCAGTCCGTCCATCAAGATCTGCACCGAAAGTCGTGCATCGAATTATTACGTAGTCCGTATATATATAACATACAACCAAATCATAACACACATATAAGTCCTTACTCTACCCGACTTATACCACTTCCCAACTAAGATTCTAAGTTAGGATCTTCGGGTTTCCACAACTACTTTATTTTAAAGTTTATGCTCTTGAAAGTTTTTATCCGAGGTTCCTCAAAACTCTCGCTCTGATACCAACTGTTGAGACTACACCAGTAGTGGTGCCAGCGGAGATAGTAACTCCGGCACCTCTATCGACGGTTGTAGAATCTCTTGCGATTACTACTACTCCAGAGTATAGGATGGATCCACGAGCGATGAGACCGAGGGATTTTCTTAAATTCCGGCCACATACTTTTATGGCGGTGGAAATCCCGAGAGCGAGGAGCGGATTGTATCGCATCGCATCGGCGTGCACAAAGAGCGAACGAGAGAGGAAGGCATAGGGCAAGATTATCGGAACATGCTTGGTCGACGCGAGTGTGGTGAACTAACTACCAAGAGACACATGCCGATCCGGCGACTTGGGCGGAGTTTCGAGAGATCTTCTACGATCGGTTTATTCCTATGGAGGTTCGGCGAGGTTGAGAGAGGAGTTCTTATCCCCGAGGCGGGGAAATCGTACGATGCTCAAAGTATATGGACCGATACCGCTATCTTCTGCAGTTCTCTATGGACATTGCCGTGCATCGAGCGTTTGCAGATTTACTACTTTGTTCGGGGGTTGAGGAGGTGATTGCGAGTGCGATTGTGTCGTCTGGGGCTTCGACGTTACGAGCTATGTTCGAGAGAGCCTTGACTTATGAGACATTCCTACTACGAGAAGAATGGCATTCCGGTGACCGCGTCGATTTGGAATAGAGAGAGAGGCGAGGTTCACGGCGGATGGGAGGTCGAAACGGCAATGTGAGGAATCGATAGAGATAGTAGGAGTGATCACCGGGACGATAGACCCGATATGAGGATAGACAATGGATCGGGATCGACGGCATGAGGCGATGACCGAGACGGCGGGGCATATGCGATGTCGCACCACAACAACCTTATACACGGGACCGAGAGAGGTAGAAATCGAGATCGAGATAGACCGTAATTATAGACATCACTCGAGGGTCGGCCGTGCGGAGGAAGTGACGAGACGTAGATGTTATAGGTGCGGTCGAGAGAGGTCACATTAGTGTGAATTGTTGTAGAGCCTTTCCAAGACCGAGAGATTCCACGGCCAGATGAAAGAGTTCACGCCGTAGTATCGCTGATCGAGAGACGACCGACAAAGCATGAAGCAGTGGTACGTCACTATTATGTTTTTCTATGCGTGTGTTGCATATAGGTTGATTGATTCATTATAGTTGTTGTTCTTGTTGCATTTCATGCATTCGTTGCTTCTATGTTGATTCGTTCACTTAGATTAGTGTATCCTAGTTGATTAGTACACTAGAGGATTGTGGAATCTTGGTTGATTTGTTCACCAGGTTTTAATAGAAGATTGGTTGATGTGTTCACCGAGAGATTGATTTATTGGTACACCAGGTTTTGGTGGGATCTTGGTTGATTTGTTCACCAGGATTTTGGTTGAAGGCTGGTTGATTTGTTCACCATGGCCGGTGATGTGTTTCCCTGGGATAGGTTGATTTGTTCACAAGGTCGGGTTGATGTGTTTCCCTGGGATAGGTAGATGTGTTCCCTAAGAATTTCGGTTGATTCGTTCTTTGAAGGGTTAGAGTTGAGTAGTTCATTTAGACTACGGGTGTCAGGTTGAATAGCGGGTAGTTGCGTCCATTTTGCAACTTCGAGAAGAGATATTGGTTATCGTAATTTTGGGGACGAAATTTTCCCTAGTTGGGAAGAATTGTAACGGCCCAAATTATTTTAATCAGGATTAGTATTAATCACGAGGATTAACGGGTAATTCGGGCGTTACGGTGATAATTTGGGTGGACTCAAATAAGAGTACCCAGGTTATATTGTGTTATTTGTGTATGTTGTATGTCTATTATTGTGATGTGGAAATTTATTATTTATATAAACATCACATGTGTGTAAGTTGACATCGGGCAAGACTACGAGTCGGGTATATGTCCCGAAGTGCGTGTCGAGGACAGTGCACGGTATTGGGTAGTCGGGGTACGGGGCATGGGTTGCGGGTAGGTGAGTGAGTGCTAGTGTGACGCACTTATGAATTTTATATAATTTATTAGGTGATTTAACCTAAGGTTGAATTAATGTATTAATGAATTAGTTGAAGTCCTATAGTTTGATAAGAAAAATCAGCATGCATAGGATAATTCTCGAGATGCACAACAAGGAAATTCGAGATAGATAATGTCATGATTGGTCATTCGAAAGTTTGTGTGACACGGGGTGATCAGTGGCCGTACGATTTTCCTCGAGATGCGTGCACACATTTGATTAGAACAAATATATAAATGTCGATGGATCGGTGGAGGCATGCAAGAAATTAGTTTCTCAACAAATTCTGGAAATCGGTGAGTAAATTTGAGGGTTTGAGGGGATGAATCCGAGCTTGGAGAAGAGGAGATTGAAGACTCAAAAGTGAGATCCAAGGTAATTTTACCATTTTAATGGAAATTTTTGATAAAAAATGTGATTAAAATGGGTTGTGGTGAATTCGGATTTCATTTATTTTTAATGGTTTTAGGAGGTCAAATTCGGTGTTCTTAAGGTTTACTTTGATGAATTTCATCAATTGGGATCGAATTTGAGGAAAATTGAGATGATTTGATAAATTTGGGGTTTATTTATATATGTTTTGATCCGAGAATTTGATGTTGTTTTGGTGGATTGGTGGTGAAATTTTGAGGTTTGGAGGGTCTCTAATGGGTAGAGATTGAAGAGAAATGGAGAGGAGGGAAGAAGAGAGTCAAGAGAAGCAAAAAAAAAAAAAAAAAAAAAAAAAAAAAGAGATGAAGAACGCAGGGCGCACCGGCGCCTACAGTGAGAGGAGGAAGAAGGGGCACGCACGCACGCGTGCGTGCGTGCGTGCACCCTGGGCCCGGCTGGGCCGGCCCAGAGCCCATCCGGGTGGGCGGGCCAACCGCCCAGCCCAACCCGGGTGGGCTGGGCCCGACCGGCCCGACCGACCCGCCAGAGGCCGAACCGGGCCGACCCGGTTGGGTCGGGTCCGACCCGGTTCGGGGGACCCACATATATTATTTAAATAATATATTTAAATAATATTTTTATTTATTTATTAAAAAAAATAACAGAAAACAGTTTTAAATTCTGGAAAATAGGAAAAATAGGAAAAAAATATCAGAAAAATTGGAAAAATTCTAGAAAAATATAGAAAATTTGAAAAAGGTAGAAAAGTAGGTACGGGACTTTTCGGGTATTTTTGGAACCCCGACATTGTCCGGAAGAGGTACCACAACTGCAAAATGGAATATATGATATAATATTATAAATGTGTTATTAATAATATAAAACACTATAAATGGACTTCAGGGACTGGGGAACCATAGCTCGGGCATAGGAGAGCTAGGCGGGTCGGATTGACGGGTCCGGGAAGTCGGAGTGCGTAGTTACAGGTGCGTAAAACCCTTGAGAATGTTACACTTTAATTCATGCGTGGTTTGTCCATACGAATGATGTGTTTATTCATTTGTTTATTTATCGCCTTGTTACATATTTTGGTTGCCATGTTATGCCTTTGCGATCATGTGTTGGACGGTGTTTGATGTGTTCACATTGTCGGAGGTTAATCGAGATGGTCGTGGTACGAAATTGAGTAGGCTAGGTTGTAGCGCGTGTCTTGGGCATAGCCGGTGAATAGCTACCCGAGCAATGGGTGCACGTGTCCGGTGGGTTGCGATTTGTTTCGGTCACCGTTAGTAGTTTGGGTGTGG
The DNA here is from genome assembly GCA_039657345.1 of Stephania japonica. NCBI lineage: Eukaryota > Viridiplantae > Streptophyta > Magnoliopsida > Ranunculales > Menispermaceae > Stephania > Stephania japonica. The sequence continues at coordinate 4,253,778 of CM077559.1, read as the reverse complement.
TCTAGGCTTGATGTGCTCGGTAGGGGCATCCGAATCTACGAAGTATGATCTAGTTTGGTTAGACTCGTCACACTTCTATCTAGTTTTCTTATAAATGATATCGTGGTTGGACCAGATTTCTCGAATGGTGTGTTATTTCTACGTGTGTGATCGAATGGTTTTATTTTGGATATTGTTTACGCCGGCCATAGGAATATGATTTACGTCGTCGGGGTCATATTCATATGTCTCGCAAGTTATTGTGGTTTTTCATGATTAACGTGTAGACTTCTCTTAGGAATTTACTCACTTTGGGCTCGTTCTTTGTATGTGTTGGGCAACCGCGAAGCGCAGATCTGTACGAGCAAGAAAGCAAGGGAAAGGAGATACTAGGCGACTATCTCTAAGGCGTTCTTCTTGATAGCTAGTGTTTTGATATCATGTATGTATATACTATTTTCTTTGGGTTTTGGGGACTTTATAACTTTATCACATGTATATGGATTCTTGTTTAGTTCGTCTCGATTATATACATGGTGTTTGTATCAGGGTTTTCCACTACTTAGGTTAAATAATTTCTCATAAAATATGAATTAAGTGCTTCCGCTGATGATATAATTGTAATTATCAACTAATCTGCTAAATGTGTCAGACAACTTAATATAGTAGGATTAGTTACACGGAGCATCACTCCACAGAGTTGCGGAAGTGGCGCGACGTGATGACGTGTCCGGTGATGTGACAGGCGCTGCTGGGCTTGAGGGCCGAAGGCGTGGGGCACGGGGCGGCCCCGGGAGATTTAGGGCCGTCACAAACATAAACATACGCAGTGGATCCAAACACTTTTAAATGTCTGACACCTGGCTTGTAACCACTCCAAGCCTCTTCTAGAGTAAGATGTGACACTGCTGTTGTGGGAGACCTATTCAGTAAATAAACTGAACATACAACTGCTTCAGCCCAGAAAGAATTAGGTACACCTTTCGCTTTCAACATGCTACGAGCCATGTCCATAATAGTCCTATTCTTTCTTTCTGCAACACCATTATGTTGTGGTGTATGTGGTGGAGTGATCTCATGCTTGATCCCATGATGATCACAAAAATCAGAAAATATGGAGGACTTGTATTCACCACCGCCATCTCGTTCTCAAAATCTTGATGTAGCGTCCACTTTGTTTCTCCACATACGCCTTGAATTTCGAAAACAAGTAAACACGTCGACTTGTTCTTAAGAGAATACACCCAAATCTTCCTTTGTAGTCATCAATAAAAGTCAAAAAATATTTACTCCCTCCTAGTGAAGGCGTCTCTCATAGGACCACAAAGATCCGAGTGAACCAAGTGTAATAGAGATTTGGCACGCCACGGAGTGTCGGAAGCGAATATTTGTCGTGTTGCTTCCCTAAAATACACCCTTCACAAAAGCCGCTCGGGATGTCGAATAGCGAGGCAATCCTTTCACTAATCTCTTTTGAGTGAGCAACGTCAAACTTTTGAAGTTCGGATGACCATATCTCGGATGCCATAACCATGACTCATCGAAACAATGGATTTAAAACACGGATAAGATCCAGTCTTAATCTCAATCGAAATAACCTATTTTTCAAAGGAGATTTAAGAATGGCAATACCTCTAGAGTCGAACATGGATAAATAGCCATCTTTCAAATTCATTGTGTACCCTTTCTCTACAAGTCGCCCTGGACTCAATAGATTGTTTTTCATTGTAGGCACATAAAGAACATCGAGAGATGTGCGATGATCACCGTTCTTCAACCTGAATTAGAACTCTTCCTTTTCCTTTGTATTTGGAAGTTTCCTATCATCGCAAACTTGACCTCCGTCGTCATTGACTCATCTAAATCATCAAACAAGTCTCTATTACCGCACATGTGGTTGGAGCATCCACTATCAAGATACCACGTGTAGTTTTGTGAACATTCTTGGCTTTGACGAAACCATAAACAAGTTCTGGTTACAATCATCGCCTTGGGCAAAAGACACATGTGCAACAGATTTTGCATGTTTTTTAGTGTTACGATCTCGGCGATATGCCCAAACTTGCGACGGTTGTAATATATCGAATCGATTTCTCTGTTGATCGCGACCTTTGTCTCGTCCATGACCTTTATTTCTCTCCCACCATCGCTTATTATTATTCGAACCTCGCCATTGTTGTTGTCTTGATCACGTAGTTGAATCCATAATCCTTCTTTAGCTTCGGGACAATTGTAGTCTTCAATGCCTCGCTCGGTATGCTTGACTTTTTCACTTTTTCATTAATTCGTTGCTCATGTGCTCGTAACGAACCAATGATTTCTTCAATCGACTTGGTCTCATATTCGGTCCCAGACTCCATAATAGCAAGCGGTGACTACGTGGTCAAACTTTGTGGTCAAGGTGCGCAAAATCTTCTCGTTCACATCGAGATCGGCGACTTCTCCGCCATTCATCTTTAGCGATTGACGATTGTCCGAACACGATTAGTGTACTTCTCTATATCTTCGAGTCATCCATCTCGATCAACTCGAATTGCCGCCTCAAAGTTTGCAACCGAACTTTCTTGGCTCTATGTACACCCTTGTAGGACGTCTCTAAAGTGTCCCACGCTTCCTTTGATGTCTTCGCCAGTTGCACTTTCTCAAACGCCACATCATCAAGCGTTTGCAAAATAAAATAAAGTGCCTTCTGATCTTTCTTGCGAAGCTCCTTTTGTGTCGAGGTAGCGGTGGCCCCTGGGTCTTCGAACCCATCTTCAACGACTGTGAGCAAGTCTTGAAAACTAAACAAGACTCTCATCTAAGTGCTCCATCTATCAAACTTCTTTCCTTCGAACACTGGTAGTGTCGGTTGAACTTGACCATTACCCATTATAGCCATAATTTACCACTGTAAATTATCTTAAGTAACTCCGCCTATTCTGCTTCAACAAACCGGCTTTTGCAATTTGATTTTCTTCAACGAAATCGACCTCTGCACTTCTGCATCGTTCCTCTCTTTGAACACGCAACTCAAATTTCTTGTTTCCAAAACAAGAAGGTCACACGCTTCGATCTCTCGAATAGATCTGAAGCCCAAATCTGTTCTTGAATCTTCAAAGAACTCTCACACAACCAAGACACGAGATCACAAGATCTCACTATTGCTCTGATACCATGTTAGGTTTAGAGACACCGCAATGACACACTTTATTAATCTCTCAAATAAACTCGTTAATTACAATGCGGGGGTCAACTCTAATTTATAGACTCACATAAACATACTCCTAATCCAACTAGGAGACCCTAAATAGACTCATACTCTAACTCGAAATCCTAATCAAACTCAAACACTAATAACTCATAATCCTAATTAAACTCAAACACTAATGTAATTTAGATTACAACTCTAACACACAAATCTTAATTCACACAAAAAAATCTAGAAAGCAAAACAAAAACCACAGATCCATACCTGTAACTGCACAAATCCGAAGAGCGGAAGCCAAGATGCCTTGAGTCGCTGAGATTTGATCGAGAAGGGATCGCACGGGATCTGATCGAGGAGTTAGGGTTTGAGAGAGAGATTTGCGAGAGAGAATTTAGGGTCTCAGAGAGAGATTCGCGAGAGGGAGAGTCGACCTGTGAGAGTCCAACTGTGAGAGTCGACTAGAAGTAGGAGAGTCGAAAGTTGAAGACGTGTTTGTTTTGGATATATATATAATCACTATAATAACGGCTACCGTTACTATTTCTATCTTTCGTTTTCTCACATCATCATTAATGGTTCTGTTATTAAAACACATTAATGTTGTAGTGTACCGGTACCAACTATTACATTCCCTCTCCACCAATGGTTTGGGTAAGGAAGCAAAGATGAATTGCATTATTTTGTTGCATCATACCAATTAAGTCGATGGTTCACTAGTTTAGTATGGGTTTACTTGAGTATGAGGTCGGAAGTTCGAACCTCATGATGGGCAAATTGTGGTTTATTTCTTATCAAAAAAAGAAAAAAGAAAAAAGAAAAACTCATTACATAATCCACACACTAATCGAACACTTCTGTCTATAGTGAAGTGTGGAGCAAACTTGAACCTAAAACCTCATTTATGCAAGATTAATTGAAAAATTGTGTTTGAAAACAGTACACGATTTTGAAAAATTAGTTGCACTCAAGTGTTTATATAAAATCTCGAATGCATATACTTTTCATCTCAAAGAGTTGCCCTTTTCTTTCTTGAAGTGACTGGGGCATCATACCTTTTGATATGTAAAGTTGTTACGAAATTGTTGTGGTATGTCGCTTTTGTTACTTTTTCCTTTTGTCTTACAAGATCATTTTTTTTAAGGCTATCTTATAAGATCATCGATCACAGCTTAAATTGGATATTTATACGTAGAGTTCATGGATAAAATTAAAATCACCACAGTTCATGCCAACCAAACAACTGCTTCTTGTCGATCTTGATTTTTAACACATATTGAAAAACTACAAAAATAAATTTATTAAGGCAGCGAGCCAATTAGGGGCACGGGCACCAAAACGCGAGCAATGAGTTTACATGTCTCTCAATTCACAAAAATAAATAAATAAATGACCCTGGTTGCTTTACCAAATTGGCTCAAACCCTTGTTGTTTATGCCATTCTGTTTTTTTTAAGAGAGTTTATGCCATTCTGGTTAACAATCACAATAATAGGCCTTCAATTACTTACTGATTTTTTTCTAAATTTATGATTCAGTAAGGAGAAAAATCTAAATTTATGATTCAGTAAGGAGGCACCCAGGCACCAGACATGAGCTGTCGAATACCTACGAGAGATGATATTTGCCAAAGTTGTTGTCCTAACACGTGACTACGGGTGTAAAACGTGTATTAAAAAAATCTCCATTTGATGAGCAACGTGGCATCTCTTTCGGCCTCCACGTCGATGTTATTGGAGCCACAGGCCTGGTATATCTTTGTTTCTTTGTATTCGCAGAGATCAAAACTTGGGTTTCTCGAGGCCCAATATTTCAAAAGCCCAGTGAACTTGCAACCCGAACTGGGCCTGTAAATGAATCTGACAACTAACGCATGAATGCTTCGACTCCCCAGACTCCAGTTGCGAATTAAGGGGCGTTAGAGACTCGAGGAACGTATAAACTGATAAACCACTATTATGAGTAGAGTTGGGCCGCGGCAAAACGTCTAAACCGATCAAATCGTCCAAATTACGTGTCTGGTCTAAGGATGCAAATGATTAGGGTAGGAGTCGAGACCTCATTTCCTTACTCGTATCCATTAAAAAATTTATCACCCGTATCTATACCATACATATATGGAGATGAATTATCGTACCCATCTCCATACCATTAAATTCTCGTGGGCAAAATATTTTACCCATTTCATGAAGATTTTTATAGGTATAGAGAATCTCTGTAGGAAAAATATTATTTAATCCCACTTAATTTTCTTCAAAAAAAATTATAAAAAAATAATGAATCAAAATACATACATAACAACACAATTGTTGAAATTCCAACAAAAATAAAATATAACATACATTCAATTAAAGTTATAACTTCAAATTGTTAACAATTCAAAATCTTATTAAGGATTTTTGTCATGTATATAATAAATGTTTTAGGTGGAAACTATGTAATATTATATTATATTTATATATAAATATCATATGGTGTATAATTGATATATGAGGATCCCTATGGATATCTCCGTTGGGTATCAGGATCCCTATGGAGATTATCCATGGAGATTTTTGTGGATATATTTTATCATCCATTCCCGTATCTATACCTGTGTGGGTATGAGATTTCGTACTATCCCTACCCCACACTCATTTAAAATCCTTATACCCATACTTGTCAGGGTAAATCCCCGTTACTCGTGGGTATCACCTACCCATTTGCATCCATAGTCTGGTTTAGTTTTTTTAAATCGCGGTTTGGTAGTGGTTTTCACTTATAAAAAACTGTGGTTCACCAAACCGTAAATGTAACGGCCCGATTTTCAATGGCCGTTATTGATAAGGAAATTTGCGGACGTGGACGCCAACAGGGACGTTCGTGGGTCCCATAGTGAAGACAGAGCACGACCGGATAGGGTATACAGTCCGTTTTGTATGCTTGTTGTGGTAAATTGTGATGAAAATGTACAAATTAGTAAATTTCATTACAATATGTATGTTAATGTAGTTTATTGACGAGTGAGGAATGACCTCGGGGTGCGTGCGGACACGGGACACGAGGCATGAGGTGCCGGGTAGTCGGGGAAACTACGGTGAGTTTACCCATAAATTTTGAGAATTTATTGAATAGGGTAGATAATTGATATATGCTAAATCAATTGAAAATCAATAAGTCCTATAGTTGAGCTGAATAAAACAATAACAGTTGGATGATTCTCGAGATGCACAACAGGGCCATTAGTGTCAAGATAAGGTGTAAGGAGTTGGAGTGACACAGGGTGATCAGGAACCATTGGATACTCCTCGAGATTCGTGCACACACTTGATGGGAACCAAGTATATATATGTATGTGTGTTGACCGATCAAAAGGAGAGGAAGTGTAGTTTTGAGAGAGAGTGAAAGAGGAGAAGAGAGAATCGTTGGAGGAGAATAAGAGGAGGAAGAACAACCATTAAAGTGTGGAGAGGTTGATTTGTGGCTTCCTACAACAAGAATCAAAGGTATAGATACATTAAACTTGAATTTTTATGAGATTTTTGATGTGGGTTTGAATTTGTAAATTCGAATTTCTTGGAGGGACTAAACATCGTATTTATGGAAATTTAGTGTTTATGAGAATGATATGATATGGGTTATATATTTGATCAAATTTGGGAGAAGTTGGAGGATTTTCCAAAATGGGTTTTGAAAATGTGATTTCCATGATTTGTGGATTTTGGGGTTTGATTATGGTAATTCGTGTTTAAATGGTGCAATTAAGGTCATTGATGTTTTATGGAAACATGGAAATTTAATTTATGGGTTTGGAGTTCAAACTTGTAATTTGGAAATTTTCTGGACAGCGAGCAATTAGCGCGCTAATTTTAGCGCGCTGATCACACTGATTGAAGACAATAATGAACAGTGATTGAGATCAATTAGCGCGCTAATTGATCTCATTAGCGCGCTAATTGTTCACTGGACTCCCAAAAATTGGAAAATGAGAAAATGAGTCAAACTAACATTATGAACCCATTAATTGATCATTAAACCTCACAAATGAATTCCAGGAATCTTGGAATAGTAATTGGAGTCGGGGATTTGGAGGAATTGGACTGAGATTTAGGTTTCGGGGTAATCGGAGTGCGGTATAGGTGCGTAAACCCCAACAGAAACACATTTGAGTATTTAATTCTTTCAATTCTTGCATATACTGTTGTTGTTGCTATACATACTCATGGGGATCATGTATTGGTCTGGTGGTCGATGGGTGTTGGATTTGTTTTCTCTATCGGAGTTTATTCGGGACGATTGTGGCACAAGCTAGATTGTAGCACGTGTACTTGCGCCGCCGGTGGATTGTGATCCGAGCCGCGGGGTGCACGTGTTCGGTGGGTTTGTGATTTGTTCCGGTCACCGTTAGTAGTTCGGATGTGGGTTAGACTTGATGTGCTCAGTCGGGGTCATCCGAATCTACGAAGTATGATCTAGTATGTGAGATTGCATTCTACTTTTGTCTAGTTTATCGTAATTGTTGTGGAGCATATTGTTGGCATTATGATTATTCGTTGATCATCTTGCATGCTTGTTACCTACACATGCAGGGTTTTATGATTGCCCATACTCTTTGCATGTGTAGCTAACGTTAGTTATTGGCTTCTGAATCTGTTATTATTTACTCGATGGTTTTCTTTGGGAGTTTACTCACTGGACTCGTCACCGTATGTGTTGGGTGATTTGAGTGCAGGATTTGATAAGTGCAGGGACAAGGAGACACGTGAAGAATATCTGTGACTGAAGACGTGAACTACTCCTCTTATACGCTTGTTGATTGTATGTATGTATTTGTTTTATGCTGGGTTTGGGTTGTGAGAGTTATATTCTAGTCTGTTTATGACTTTGAGGATGACACTTGATTTATATTTGGGAACTACATTTTGGTATGGTTTCCACATTAGATTAATTGATATTTAGACTTGTTACATTTGGTATCATTTAATGATTTGAGACTTCCGCTGCATAATCTTCCGCTGCGTAATTTTATGGTTAAATGATATAAAAGGGCATAATTTATGGATAAATGATATTAGAGGAACTAAAGTTAATAGGAAATTGATTAATAATGGATAATTGGGCGTGGAACACAGCTGGAGGTGACATGGTCAGTTGTGGGCCCGCGTGGCCTCCCGTGGCGGACCAATGTGGAAATTGAGGCCGCCACAGTAAAAAGCATTCCCAAACTTGAAATGAAATAAAATGAAGTTGAAGGCTTTTTATGTTGTTTTAACTTTTGAAATGAACTCAGTTTCATAATTTTGATTGAGTTCATGTGTTTCACTGTGTTTTTTGTGGATGGTCATATATGGATAAGTATTTTGTTATATGTTTTGTTGATAGACATGTTACACGTGTATAGACTTGTATGACATGTATTAATTTTTTTTTATTAAAAATGTATTAGCAGGAAAACTACAAAAAAAAATCAACTAAATCGCAGTTGGTTTGATTACAGTTTAAAAGGTTCACGATTTGATAGTAGTTTGTAAAATGATTGAACCGTGAACCTTTAATCAGTTTAAAGATTTTCACTACTAAATTACAGTTTGTCACTCCAAATTAAGAATGCTTTATTTCTTAATGGGCCAAATCGGTTTGAGTCAACTGTAGTCGATTAAGTGACAAAATCTATTCTTATCAATTTAATATTTGTACGCGGGGCATTGCCACACATGATATTAAATTAATTTTTTTCAAGGGAAGGGCCCACCACAGCGGCTTGCCATTGGTGCTCTAGTGTCGCCCTTGCGTTGCATTATTGCTGGGGCTTGCGCACCCTACCTTTAAAAAGAAAAAAAAAAAATCCGATATCAAGCACGTGATTGAATTGGATAAATGGCGCGAAATCCACACCATCAATCACGATGATGTCCCGACGCCATTTAATACCCTAGCGACGCAAAGCACCAAATCCGCACCCTCACTCCTCTTCCAGTATTCCTTGACTGTGGTCCAAAGAGGAGTAACCGCATTTATTATTCATCAAGCGAGTAGTGGTATAGAATCTGCAACCAACTTGCTTTAATGGCGTCGGCACTCACGGAGGTTCGGATTAGCGAATGCAATAATGCTCACGACGACTCAGTAAAACATTCTCGATTCGGTAAATCTGGTAAAAAACATGGGCCGGCAGTGGAATCGAGGCGTCCATATCAAAACCTAGTTGTCTGTTTTTGGTCGTATTCGACTCAGATCATTGGTTTCGATGTGGTATTGTATCGCTTTAAATATCCAGTCATTGTTGTTGTTGATAATGATATGAATTAGAGGAATTTGAGGTTTCGACGATGGAGAGATTGGTTGTGGTGAGCACAATCTCGGTTTTGGTATGCGTTTTTGGTGTTGTTTGTGGACTTAGTGGTGTTGATGGGAGTGAAATTAGGTATAGCACTGGCAGAGGCATTGTGGAGGGGAAATTGAATGTTCATTTGGTTCCGCACTCGCACGACGACGTCGGGTGGTTGAAGACGATTGATCAGTACTACGTTGGATCGAATAACAGTATCCAGGTTTTGTGTTGGACTTCACTTGTGTGTTCAATGTTGAGGTTTTGGTAAGAATTGAGTTCTTGTGTAGTGAGAGTGTGGTTTTAGGGTTTTTAATCTTTTTTTGTGGTTTCCTGTAGGGTGCCTGTGTTAGAAATGTGTTGGACTCATTGGTTACGGCGCTGCGTCGCGATTCTAATAGGAAGTTTGTGTTTGCCGAGCAGGTAAAAATGAGTTTTTTGCTGTGTATGATAGGAATCTATTTTTGATGTGCTGGACTAGAGTAATTACTTACAAAGTGGTAGTGATCTCTGATTACAAGTTCACAATGCCTGACCAATACCATTTACATTATTAGCGTACATTATATCTACTGTAATTTGTTCCTTATAGATCTCTTTGCTTGGTTGGGTTGCTGCGCAATGATCCTTTTTTCTGCTATGGCTGGATAGTAAAATAAAAAGTCTACCTTTTGTTACTTTTTTGAAATAGGTGCAATTCTTTTAAAAAAAAAAAAAAAAAGAGGTGCAATCATGCTTGTAGTTTATTTAGTCCAAATTAGAGTGGAGACTGATCTAAGTAAAGTGTTTCGATGTGCGGGGTCATAGAAATATATTATGGTTATGAAATGCAAAGTTGTACAGGTGGCGAACTTCTAATTTGAATCACTGGAGAACTTGATTTAGATTGATATTGATGTTCAATGGCATAGCTGTGAATTTCAGCAATTAAGGGGTTGCCTGATATCATTGATACTTTCTGATTATCATTATCATCATCATCAACAACATCAATGTTTTTTTTTTATTTATTTTCTCTTAATATTTGTTAACAGAGCAATATATATAATTATCGAACTCTTACTTTCTGAAATCTGAACCAAAAAACAAATTTAATTCAGCATTCAGAAGATGACCCACGATTTGTTATTGCTGTATTCTTTGATTTTGGTTGATCAGAAATCTACTCTTTTTTATCAAGTATTTTTCTAATTACTCCAATAGGCCTTTTTCCAAAGGTGGTGGACAGAGCAAAATGTTGAAACAAAGCAAGAAGTAAGGAAGCTGGTAGATTCCGGCCAATTAGAGTTCATGTATGAATTACTGTGTTATCATTAGATTTATGACATAGTCTCCAAAAACAATATTTTACCGGTGTTAACTATTTGCTTATGTTGCCTCAGAAATGGCGGCTGGTGCATGCATGATGAAGCAACATGCCATTACGTAGACATGATTGATCAAACCACTTTAGGTCATCGTTTGATAAAACAACAATTCAACAAGATACCGCGTGCAGGCTGGCAAATAGATCCTTTTGGACACTCTGCTGTGCAGGCTTACCTACTTGGAGCTGAGGTAACACACTCACATGAAAGATAGTTCTGTACTGATATCAGTGGAACTGGGTTAAAAATCTGCAAATAAAGCTGATGGGTGATTATCCCAACATCAGAAGCCGTTTAGATATTTAATGTTCTTTTGAGATATAGTATAGAGCTTCTTGATTACTATTAATACCATGGTTATATTGTTCCTGTAGCTTGGTTTCGATTCTCTCCATTTTGCGAGAATAGATTACCAAGATAGAGCAAAACGCAAGGTGGATAAGTCTCTCGAAGTTATATGGCGTGGGTCCAAGACTTTTGGTTCCGACAGTCAAGTATGGTAGTCGATATTGGTCACTATGGCAATTCCTTTTAAACACTTTGCTGATTAGTGTTGAATTTCTGCAGATATTTACCAATGCGTTTCCCGTTCATTACAGTCCTCCAGATGGTTTCCATTTTGAAGTGAACGATGACTCTTTACCTGTCCAGGTGCTACCTTTAAGTAATGAATTTAATTAATTTTTAATCTAATAGTTGGATTTTACCACAATTAATTTGGGACTAAGGCTATGTTGTTCTTTGTTGTTGGTAGTTGGATTTTAATAATTGCAACCGCTATCAGTTATCAAGCTATCACCTAATATCTAGAATGACAGGACAATCCACTTTTATTCGACTATAATGTAGAACAGCGGGTACATGATTTTGTTGAAGCTGCTTTAACTCAAGTAAGACGCTTTCTAAGTTCACTAACTTCACTGCTGTCTTACCATACTTAAACAAGATAAATATCATACATCTTGACTTCTATCTATTTTAATACATGTTAGGTGTTTTATTGTTTAACCTTGCCTTTAACAGGCAAATGTTACCCGTACAAACCATATTATGTGGACAATGGGAGATGATTTTCAGTACCAGTATTCTGAATCATGGTTCAAGCAAATGGACAAATTAATCCATTACGTTAACAAGGTACAGTTCACAGGAAAATTTTGTCTTGATAATTTTAGTTTTCATTTATCATGCTCTCTTGAAACATTTATCAACTGTAGTTTTAGCTTGTGGAAAGTTAGATTTGACTAATTGCATTGCTGTTTGGGAGGAGGGCATATTCAGCCTCAGATAAGAAAGAAGGCATGGCATCCTTCTGAAAATCTTGTTTTATTTTTCACCTTGAATTTTCCGTTTATGGTACCATTAAGGGGAGAACTGCAAAGGCTTTTTTTTTCTTGGTTGGTTTTCTCAAATCAAGTAGAGGTGAGTTTCTGTATTTCAAAAGAAAAAAAACTTCACTCATGAAACACCTAGCTCTTCTAGTTCATTCATGCTGAAGTTACTGAATTCCAATTTCATCTAATGATTTTTCTAGTGACATTCTTATGTATTGGTGTAGATTTATTAATGACAAAACTTAGAAATAGTAATGCCGCAAGTATTTTTACCATTCTTGCCCTTGAGTATAAGCCCCCACTAGAAAACTCGACTCAGTGGAAACTGAAAAAACTCGACGTGGTAGAAGTACACTGAAGCTAACTTGGGATGCACTAAATAATAGGGATTTAAATGATTTGGAAAGCTCACCATCATTTGACCAAATTGAGCGCAATGGAAGAGTTTGACCTTTGCAGCCGACCCCAACTAATTCGGGATTGAGGCTAGCTGTTTGATAAAACATTTAACTTGCATTTGCTGTTATTGACTTTGTTTATGCAGGATGGCCGTGTGAATGCATTATATTCCACACCATCGATCTATACTGATGCAAAAAATGCTGCAAACATATCTTGGCCGCTGAAAACCGATGACTACTTTCCGTGAGTATTACCCACTGTTAGTTTTTGACAAGTATGTCTATTGATGATATTGGCAGTTTTTGCATAATTTTTTATATCATATTCTTTGCAGTTATGCTGACAGAGAAGATGCTTACTGGACTGGTTTTTTTACAAGTCGTCCAGCATTCAAAGGATATATACGTATGCTAAGTGGATATTATGTGGTATGACACAATCATTAGTTTTTCTTGCAATTAAACTATCTGAATGTCAAGTAGAAGTAGGAAAAACATTTAGGGCATACATGCTACATGATGTGGTTGACATGTCAGGTCGTTTGTCGTACAGTAGTGGATTTTCTGGCTCCATTGGATCATGATCCTTCAGTGGTTTGTCTTGTGTGATGGTCTACTACACAACTATACTTGAGAACATTGTACCAGAACTAGGCTTCCGACTAGGCAACAACTGCATGTGCAATGCATAAGAGGATGGCCTTTTAGGTTCTTTTGTTTAAATACATGTCTGTCTTGTTTTTGCTTGTCAATATGCTACAACAGGGGCTGTACTGATAAATAGTCCTAAAAATGTCTTACCTAAACAGGCAGCACGACAACTAGAATATCTCGCTGGTTGGAGATCCTCTGGTCCCAATACTTTTAGTCTGGGAGATGCTTTAGGAATTGTTCAGCATCATGATGCGGTCACTGGCACTGCAAAGCAACATACTACAAACGACTATGCAAAACGCCTTGCAATTGGGGCTTCTGAGGTTTAATAACCTATTTCATTACTCACACATGTCCTTCAATTCCTCTATGAATGATTGCAATACTGCCAATTATTAATTATTGTTTTGTGATTGTGATTTCTTTTGTCAGGCAGAAATGGTTGTGAACTTAGCTTTACCATGCCTTACTAGTTTAAAGTCAGGCAAACAGTGTGCATCTCCTTCAATGAAATTCCACCAGGTGAGTATTTTATTTTCCTTGTTTTTGTGAAGGAACGGCTGTTATAGCTGTCCTTAAATGTAGCTATTAAAAAAAATTGAAAAATACTCCCCCGGCTAACATTCCTGACTGTTGGAACCAACATTGAGTTCAATAGCTGACTGTTGGAATCAAAACTCTTGGAAATCAGTAAGGTTAGGACACTCCTTTAACCATTCCAAACTCTATTCGTATCAAAGTGTTTGTTAGCTGCCAATATATCTTGTTGGTAAAAATGTAGTGTTCTGAGGTATGTCAAAATTTAGCCTAGGATTGATATATCGCCAACCAGTTCTTCCTAATTCACATGTTGAAAAAGCTTCTTGTGCAATACCTTCCGAATTGAAGAAAACAAGTGAAGATGCAGTGTTCTGAGGTACGTCAAAATTTAGCTTCATGTTGAAAAATGTAGTGTTCTGAGGTATGTCAGTTTATGCGTATAAACTCTAAATCGAGTTGTTCATGATTTCGAAATTCATGAAATCACTTGATCTTTCAACAGTATTTGAATGGTGGGGCGTACCGTTCTGTGTTACTGCCGGAAATACATTAACTGCAAGCTTGCTAGGACAAAGATGCTTCAACAACTGATGCCCAATATCCCACTTTATTCACATAACTTCTCTATTTCTTTGTTACCAAACTGACCATAGGATGGCAAATCTGCCAACTGTACCCACGATTTATTTCTAGATGGTACATTTTCATTAGCATGATCCACCTACATCTTCCAAAGCTGCAGCAATTTTAAGCCCTTAAGAACATACTCTGGTAATCTCTCAATCAACATAGAGTATGTCCATCCAATTTCATTTATAGACCTGGGTCAAATGTCCTGAAACTATTGCACGTATTGTTTGTTGGCAAGAACTCACTAGCATGTGCTAGTTATTAGAAGAAAAACAAGCTGCAGTTTTGAGTTTGGAACCAGGATTCCATGAGGAATATTTACAAACCATGGAACAAGCTTGCTGTTTCATTGATGGCATTTCTTGTATCAGGGATCTAGAACTATTGTTTGATTTACAAATGATTGAACCATCACGTCTTGCAAAAATCACTTCCTGTTATATTTGTATTTAAATCCCTGCTACTTTTCAAGAGGTAGTTAGTCTGCACAATTGTGCATCACTTGCCACCTATTGAGTTGAGCCCCTGAAGGCTGCTCATTTTTTGGCGTAATTTCTGCAAAATCCCATGTGAGGCTGCACATTATCGTGTCTGTGTACTTGTGAAAAAAAAAGTTCCACATCAACTGTATGTATCCTACTTCTCCCTACAAAGCCCTGATGCATGCTTATTTTTAGAATGTCTTCCTTGGGATTCTTGTTGGTAGAGCCTTTGACAAAGGTTTTTTATGCTCATAGGGTGGAATAGGTCGGTGGCAGTCACACACATAACACTATATATATGTATATATATATTTCATGCTTTATCATCTTTTTCTTTGACTTTTTTTTGCCATCGCAGTGTCCTTTGCTCAACATAAGCTATTGCCCACCGACTGAGGAAGAGATTCCCAATGGAATGAGCCTGGTCTGTGATGTACTTAGAGAAATTATCATCTATAATGCTTTAAAACTTTGCCAAAGATCCCCGATTCATATATCAAACCTCATTTACAGGTTGTGGTAGTGTACAATCCTCTTGGATGGAGACGCCTTGACATTGTTCGAATTCCTGTGAGTGCTAGCCTTTTTTTGATAGTTAGAGACATAAATGACCCTTGGTCTAAGTCATAGAAAATTTCCTTCTGATGCATGCAGTTCGTAAATTCATGTTCAACCTTAAGCTGGCAGTTAGATCAATTTCACAAAAAAACTATTTTTTTTGTTCTAACTTGGCTTGTTGCAAGGATTGTTAGGTCACTCATGCTGGCCTTGTGGTACAAGATTCCAAAGGCAATCGGATCGATTCGCAGTATGTTAGTGTGGACAATCGTACCCTCAACTTGAGAAGTTTTTATGCCAAGGCCTACTTAGGAGTTTCTCCAAAACAAGTCCCTAAGTATTGGCTTGTATTTCAAGTATCCGTGCCCCCTCTAGGACAGAGCACTTACTTTATTTCTAAAGGCAGCACGAAAGGTAATTTTTATTTCCATCATTTTCTTTTTAATTGTTCCTATGAAAGACAAGTTTTGCTATTCAGCTTGTGGTTTGTGGTATTTTAGAAGGAAAAGCAGCATTTGATGTCATTACGTCACAACATTATAGACATTGTAGGTTCAGTTCCATCTTACCTCACATTATCCAAAAAAAAAGCTAATATTGTCCACCTCAACTGATAATAATTGGACTCACATCTTTGTGACTCTTTGATGTAGCTTTATTTCTATTACTAATGGCTAAGTAATGCAGGAAAAAATGGAAGTGAGTCTCTCTCTGTGTTGTCTGCTCATCAAAATGAAACCATTGAGGTTGGACCCGGGGATTTTAAGATGTCATTTTCATCAGCTACAGGACAACTCAAACGGGTTTCCAATTATAAAGCAGGGGTAAGTTGTTCTACAATTCCTAATCTGGAGTCCTTTACGAAAACAATTGTCCATTGTTATAATATTTGCTCCTAATATCATCTTTGTTCCCAGTAGAATATTTTGTTCACTTTTTATTAGTTATTTGTACATTGTGAAAACAAATGGTTGCATACATTTGTGGAGGCAGGATTAGTGACTAGTGACTTTAGTGATGTATTTGATGCTCTGAGTCTGTGAAATAATGAGAATCTTCTCTAGTTTAACTCATCAGATTAAACAAAGGAAAGTTGGTTTTGCCCTCCAATGCATTTTGGCTTTTCATTACAAATTTTGATAATTTTATTTGCTTAAGTTAGAATGTCAGGCCTTTAATAATGAAAAAGATATTCCGGATCATCAGGTTGAGATACCAGTGCAACAAAGCTATATGTGGTATGGGTCAAGTGGTGGTGATGCAGATCCCCAAGTATGTAATGCTTTTTTTTTTTTTTTTTGCTTGGAGACGGAGTCTACTTCAGTTTAATTGGTATAATTTGGCATTCTATTGACTTGTTTGCTATAATGATTATTATAGGCTTCTGGTGCCTATATATTTCGTCCTAATGGCTCGCCTCCCGTGCCTATTTCAAGAAAGGTGAATGCTTTGTTTTGTATTTCATGTTTCAAACTAGAAATTCACAGATAAAATCGAATTTATATCATGGATGTTATCTTAGGAAGGATCTTTTCTTTGTATTCCATTTTAAAATAAGTGCCCTTTTTTGCTTATATTATCTGCATTCCATTCCTGGCTGAATAAAAACACAGGTGCCTTTGAAGATCGTGCGCGGGCCAATTGTCGATGAAGTTTATCAAGAATTCAACTCATGGATCTATCAGGTCACCATATTAGATCTCTTAGAAAATTTACTTTCCTGAAGTTAAATGCTTGTCTTGCTGTGGTTAGTTGAGTAGAAAACAGCAAATGTAATGCTCTAAAATTGTGACTTTTTTCTTGGCCACTGCATTTTGAGTGCTCACTGCGGCTAATCTAAGTAATACATAAGTGAAGCTGCACTAGACTCAACCATGTCCTGCTTTTCAGTTACGCCCTATATGGCAGAGATTTAAAAACAAAATATTTGTCTTCGTAATTTTGCAAAATTGTTTGTCCACTTTCCTAGTTTTCACATGTTCAAAAGTTGGAGGTCATTTGACCCTGATTGGACAATTTCTCTAAGGAAAGTTAAATTTAGTAGTTTTTAGTACTTTTAGCTCTGTTCTTATATTTTTTAAAATTGCCTCAATTTTTCAAAGCGTTTAATGCACTCAAGATTTTTGAAGTGGAATTAAACTACTTTCTGATGTGATGGGTGATCTTTATGTTAATACACATACGCATAATACATTGATCATCTTTCTTTCGTTTTTTTAGTCGTCATGGCTCATTTTGTTTTTAGTCATTCATTGTCTTTTCAAAGGTGCCTAGATTATCAGGATCAAGATGGTACATAAGATCAATTAGGGGTTTTTGAGGATCAAAATGTGAGATCTGATCAAAGATTGTGAATTTCTTTAAACTACAAAAAATAATAATTAATTTCATAATCACCATGGTATAAGCAAAACTGTAAAACTACCCTGTATATTATATATTGATAGGAAACAAATAATTCATTGATGAGATGAAAAGTAAGATACAAAACAGAAGGGGTGAACCAATGGTCTCATATATATTGAAGTGATCCTGTAAACTTACAGACAGATAAGAAGCTTAAAATTCCCAAGAGGAACGGAAAAAAAAGAAAGAAAGAAAAAAAAGAAGAAGCCAACGTTCAAAATGCTTATTAAAGAAGCTCTTTCTGATTTAGCAGCCACTCTGTAGAACCTCTTCCCTTCGAACACTCTCACAGGCAAGCAGCTATTGTTTTGATATTGATATGGAGGAAGACACCCATAATTTTTCAGCAGAGGAGTGTTCGAAGCTGCACCTGTTAGTCTTCTAGGCAACACAAAAAACTTTTGAGTATGCTACCAATCTAACATTCTTCCTCTCATTTACTGCCAGACCTTCATGCATTTCACCCTGCTAGGCAGCCTGGGTTTCACACCTAGCCATCTGAAAATCTTAGCAAAACTATTCCAGCCTTTCTTAAATGGATAGAATTAGTATTTGTTTGCCTTTCATCTAGTTATAATATTTTACCAATGAAGGGTCGTTCAATCTTGACATCCAAAGATCCAGATCCCAATCCTAGCAAGTGACTGTGGTTGACACTGGCTGTTTTGGTATTGTCAAGTCAGAATTTTATCTTGTTGTAAGACAACTTACTGTTTTACTAATTCAATTCTGTCTCTGAGATTAGTCAATGTCCAGAGAATTTCACCTTCGGTTATTATTTTTGACTTAGTTTCTATAAAATGATAATGAAGTTATATGAATGAGATTTATTGATATAATTTTTATTTATTTATTTTTTATATCCTTGGGGTATTTGGGCCCTTTCCCAACTAGTCCCCAAGAGGCGCTGGACCCCCCACCTAGTAGTTGGGCCAGTGGCCTGATCGAGCTTGACAATGTGGGGAATCAAACTCGCGTCGTGCACTTAACTCACACAACTCGCGCTCGCCCCGACCGGCTTATTTATTGATATTACTTTTAGCAATACCTTATCATCAAATTATGATTAATTAAAGTTTTGTAAGCCTTCCTTGGCTGTCTTCTACATTTCCATTAACCTATGTCAATATCTCTCTTGTAATATGTTTTTCAGGTGATTAGACTTTACAAAGACAAAGAGCATGCAGAAGTTGAATATACAGTAAGTATTTCATCTACTTTGTCATGAATAGTACCCTACCTTCTGAACTAGATAAAAAATTTACCAATTTTTTTGTGAGGAAGGTTGGCCCAATTCCTACTGACGATGGTGTTGGGAAGGAGGTTATCACACGAATAACAGCAAATATGGTCACCCAAAAGACTTTTTACACAGATTCTAATGGGAGAGATTTTATTAAACGGGTATGTCTTATGGTTATTTTTTCCACTTCTCAGTATATATATATTTTTTTGTCACAGTTTAAAATTTGTTCTTCACATGCTAAAGTTGTAAATGGTTCTAGCTATTTCTTTATCTTACAGCTCCCAATTTAGCCCTACCTTTATAAAATTAGACAATGGTGAATACCTTACATGAGATATCCATGTATTCCTATAATGTTTACCATAATTTCAGTCCTTACTTCCAGAACATAGATTGCCCACTGTTTACATCCACTTCTTGGAAGTGGTACCTTCTCTGTATTACTTATCTTGTTGGGTTCCCTAATTTAGTTGAGAATTTGTCCAATCCTAAAGTGGTGATTGTTAGAGACTGAATCAGACACAACTTGCTCATGAGATGTTGATTATGCACCACTATGACTCATGGTCATCTGGCGCTTCTTAATCAGCTATGCTGGTATGCACATTCATTGTGGAGAGAGAATGCTTTATGTTATTGTGCATTACTCAAACCATTATCTACACGACTAACAGATTTATTTTGTCACCTCAGGCAATGTAAATTTAAGCTTCAGTAGTATTTTAGTTTTAAGTTGAAGCTAAAAATACGCTGATGTAAACTTGTATGGTTATCAATTATTATGTTTTCCTCCAATAAGTGTATTAAAAAAATGAATATCCACTTATGAGTTATGACTTTCATTTTTTATTATATGCATCCGTTTCTTTTTCTTGCCCAAAATGTCTGCCTATTTGATCTCTTTTGTTAATGTTCCCAATTTTAATTATAGTTATGAGTCTTATGACTCTTCGCAGGTACGGGATTATAGGGAGGATTGGCCTCTTTCAGTTAATCAACCCGTGGCAGGAAATTATTATCCAGTGAGTCCATTCTCTTATGTTTCTGAGAGTAGTGCCTTATTCATGGCTAATTTTTCACTCTTGTATCTGGTGAGAATCCATTTTTGAGGAGTCAAGACTGTTCAACAGCTTCTTGTTAATTAGCCAACAGTTTTTGGAACATACACATGTATGTGTTCAATTCTTGACTCCTAACCTAGTTCACTTGCTAAAAGAAACAAAAAAGTCTCTTACGTTATCAAAACCAATTAGTTTGTGATGAAGTGTATCTATTACCAGCATGCATTCAATGTCTTAAAACTTTTTTTTTTAAGTGCTACAGTTTTTAGAAATTAGAGTAAACAGACTATGAAATACAATAGTAACGATATAACTTAAAGTAAACTCTTCATTTTAGGAAAACTAGATTTTATGTTAGAGTTTCACGATTTGTATATTCTTTTCAAGTTGCGCACCACAGATACATATTTACTTAACTAAAACTACATGAACTTTTATATTTCAAAAAAGTAACCTTAACCTGAACTTTGTGATACAATTGATATTTATCTTGTTACTTACTGCTGCTCTTCCTGGTCCTTTTATATAGACAGTTATGGTCCAAATAGAACTTACAAGCTTTGATTTTTTTTTTTCAAATAAATTTTAAATTTCTTGGAGGCAAAGAATGCACATTGGTCACCTTTGGATTGCCTTGAATCTTGAATGAAACCCTGTTTTGTGATTAGAGGAAAGACATGGTGACTATTGTGAAAATATTTGCTTTCGTAGAACTCGGTTGAAGCTTCTAATGGTACCTTTGGTCTTGCTGTCTAACAAATACATTGGAAGCTTGGTCGTTACTCTTAGAATTTCCTTAGAAGAGGAAGCTACCTTTTAAGACTGGATTCTTTTATTGGCAGTGTTGTTGTTACAACCTTTTGATTATCGTGTGTGAGTCATAGCCTTGTAGTTACCCTAGTGGACTTTTTTTAAAGGTTCCTGATGTTGTGACCTCGTAAATAATCTCGGTAAATGTTTTGTTACTTAGTATAGAGGACTAAAAAAGCTTCAATTGTTGGACTTACTCTTGCCACATGATTGTATTATTTTCAATATTAATAATACAAAAATATAAATAATAAGTTCTATTTGTCATATGAATCCTTGCTAAACAGCCTTTATCGTTTTTCATTTCTCAGATTAATCTTGGAATATTCATGTCTGATAAGAAATCTGAGTTGTCAGTCCTGGTGGACCGTGCTGTTGGTGGCGCCAGCATTGAAGATGGAGAATTAGAGCTAATGCTTCACAGGTTATATTTCTTTTTATCTTATTATGGAACAATCTTTTCTAGCTTCTGGCTACCATTTTTTGTTTCCTGGTTATAGAGATTAACATGATTAACTCATTCTTGCAAGAAAGGCGTATGATCTATGATGATTCTAGAGGTGTGGGCGAAGCTCTTGATGAGAGCATATGCGTGGACGACACTTGTGAAGGATTAGCAGTATGTAATTGTTCTCTAATAGTTTACAGTGGCCTAATTCTATTGAACATAT
Organism: Stephania japonica; assembly: GCA_039657345.1. Classification (NCBI taxonomy): domain Eukaryota; kingdom Viridiplantae; phylum Streptophyta; class Magnoliopsida; order Ranunculales; family Menispermaceae; genus Stephania; species Stephania japonica. The sequence continues at coordinate 4,232,146 of CM077559.1, read as the reverse complement.
TTTTTGTTGCTGTTTGTTGATCAGTTATCCACCAAGTATGGTCTTCTCTAATAATAACAATTATTTGCCATTTTGGTGATGCCAAATATATTGTCGCAGACTTGGACTTCCAACTGATGGAAATTAAATAAGTGAGATAAAAGAGGGCAATTATAGTGCATTCCAATCTCAAACACCTAATTATTTAACATATGCCAAATTGGTTAAAATATCCTAACCTTTTACAACCTTTGTTATTATATCCTAACCTTTTTAGATTGATAAATTTCTATCCTAAGTCACATTTTGACTCTAACTTTGATGAAGTTGCACCTAAGTAATGAGCTTAATTAATAAATTTAATAATTATTTTAGTAATTATAAGTGATGAAGTGGCTATTTAAAGTCATTAATTAAGTACCACCTCATCAAATTTGAAGTTAAAAAGTGACTTAGGATACAAATTTATCAATCTAGAAAGGTTAGGATATAATAACAAAAGTTGTAAAAGGTTAGGATATTTTGACCAATTAAGCCTTTAATATATTTATTTAATATTATTGGCGACCCACCTGTGTGTAGCGTTGCGTTACTGACGGATGAGCAGTGTTTCAGATATGAGAGAACAATGTCTGAGCAACGCACTGTCATAAACATAGAAGGGGAAAAAGTATTATTCGGTGCATTGTGCCCAAGAAAAAATATGGTTAATAAGTTCAGGTTTCTATAAGAATTATTTGCCTATTTGGTGAGTTAACTTTTGATTTCTTTCTGACTTACCTGTGGATTAGATAGATGTTTGCAAAATGTTGCCCAACTTAATTCCTTTTCTTGTTGCTTCTGCTAAATTCTAGGCCTTTCCACTCATTGATTCAAAAGTTTTATTCCTTCTAATTTCTAAATTTGCAAATTTCAGGTTCGTGGAACCTACTATCTGAGTGTTAACAAACTGGGAGCCGGGGGGCGCTGGAGACGTATGATTGGCCAGCAAGTGTACTCCCCACTTCTTCTAGCTTTCACACATGAGGTATGCCTTTTCAGATGTATGAAACTAGTTTCCATAGTTATTTGAAACGACCTGTTAAGTCTAATGATGTTGCAGAGAGTGGAAAACTGGAGAGCTTCATATGCGACGGATGCAACCTTTATGGATCCTAATTATAGTCTACCTCCTAATATTGCTCTTATTACTCTTCAGGTAGTCTTTTATTCAAGTATTAGCCAAGTTTAATTATCTAGTTGCAAATAGTCACTTGGAACTTTAACACTTATTTCCAGGACCTTGATGATGGGACTGTGCTTCTTAGATTGGCTCATCTCTATGAGGTACAATAAAGGCCCTTCATTACACCCAGATCTATTAATTTCTCGTTTGTAGCAATGAGATTGTTGTATACATACCTCGGCTTGTGTTTTTTTCTTATTCTTAAATTGGTGATATTTGACTTCAACAATAATTGCTGAATTTGTGGTATGGGTGAATATTTGTACTTCAATGTCTTGGAAGAGTGGAAAGCTAGGGTAGAGAGAACCTCAATCTGAAAGGGCAGTAAGAACCATAAAGCCTCAATTCCAAATTAGTCGGGGTTGGCCAGACATTTGTTATTATTCTTCAGCTCATATCAAGTTGTTTTGAAGATTGGAGATTTTAGGGAAGAATTGCTTCATCTTCCCATTTATTTACCTTGTGAAATGTAAATTGCTTCCACATGGCGTGTTCCCCAATCGAAGTCTTTTGGCAAGACTTTGTCCTTTAATTCTTTGGAATCTGCTTTTGTTAGAACTATTTTTTTTGTTTTCTATTTGCCTCAATACGCAATATCATGATCTGTGTTTGTAGTATTTTTCTATTTTTTCCATTTATTCTGTTATGTTGAAGGACTGCACAGAGCTCAGGTGCTGAGTGATCAAACAACACTGTCCTCTGTGACTCTGTATTTCTATGTAAGCCATTACAGTATTTGATAGCTTATCTCAAACCATGCTCATGAAACCAGATTTCTTTGTCCCTTGTGATAGAAATAATGGAGTTCCTTTGTTATATCTTGTGAATATATCAAATAGACTGTTCTTAATTAATCAATTGCTTATGCTTTAGTGTTTTGATTTATTTGGAAAAAAGGAACTAACTTAGAGTTCTTAGCTCCATATTGTCCAATTAAGCCTCCACCTCGAGGAGTTTTAGTATTTCTCTAACCTTCTATTTTTGCCAAAATGTCAAGGCTGGTGAAGATGCTGAATATTCAGCTATTGCCAAAGTGGAACTGAAGAAGATGTTTGGTGACAGATCGGTGAGTATGACTTAATTATGCTTTCTACTGAATTGTTCTGCCAATGTGGTGTGACTCTATTGTACATATTTACAACTACATGGGCTTAGTCCTCAAACCATTATTGAGTTTACCGACTCAGGCATCAATATGGCATGCGAGTTACTCTATAGCTTTACATGTCACGCAGCTTTTGACTGTTCAAAAGAATTAAAATAGGTCATGAAATTAGGAGTATAGTTGATTGAAATACATCTTCCATCTAGATTAACACTTCACTCCGGCTGGCCTTGCACTTATATACAGCTTTTATATTATTATCTGCCTCGGAAAGCTTTTAGTTGTCTTCTTTTTTATCTCCTCCAATTGCTTTGTAGGTGTTTCTGTGATCATGCTTACTTCCTTTGCGAAAGATTTTTTTTTTTTTTTTTTCGTCCATTGGAAACCTGTGTGCAAGTGTCTGAGCAAAGAGGCACAATGAGTCTCCTGAATCTCTGAATGCATATTGAAATGTAACATTTGCCGATTAATGGTTGCAAGAGGATGCATCTCTATTTTATTATTGACATTTGTTTATTGCAGATTAAGGGAGTCAATGAAACCAGCCTGTCAACAAACCAATTGAAGTCTGAGATGAAGAAGATGAAGTGGAAAGTTGAAGGAGAAAGCAGAGAACAACCTACTCCATTGAAAGGTGGTCCAGTTGATGCTTCTAGCCTCATCGTTGAGCTAGGTCCCATGGAAATCCGTACTTTCTTGTTGAAATTCTAGGTAATTTCATCCCAATGAGCGCAAACAGTCTAAATTAAGCCTGTGTGATTATTAGGAATTAACTATGTTTCGATTTGCTACCATGACTTTAATTTGGATCAGTTTTTCTTTGCTTATTTGGAAATGAAGAAAAGCCCTCAATAATTGATTCGTGAGAGTGCTAAACATATGACATTCTGAACTTCTGATTTTGCTTTACTTGATAGGGTAGATGTCTTGTTGCAATTTCACCCACTCCATGAAAGACGTGGCAAAATTTATTTATTTGTTAACATGGCGAAAGCTGGTACTTAAATAATTGCAGATTATTGAATTGTAGATAAAATCATGGTTGCAGGGGAGTTCTACAAAAAGAAAATGTCCTGAGCTCTGGTCCTTCCACACAAACTTGATACAACCCCATCATTATCATACGAAATATTTCAAATACATTTCACAGACAGAGCAAGCAGAAGTAACTATACAAGAAACACTCTGGAAAAAAAAAACCATGAAACACGGATTTAGTACCAAAAATAGCATTTACAGTTGCTCCCAAAATAACAAAACCAAACTCCTAGCCAGTAGAAGCATTAATTGGTCATTATTCACCAATTCTCTACCTGTATAACCCCGACCACCTTACATTTCATTCATAGCTTACCATATATTAGGCACCAAGGACCAAAGGAAGCGAGGGTGGTGGATTGGTGGTGAGCATGAGCACCACCTCTCTCATTGTTGGCCTTGCAGAGCTGGTCTCCTCCACACACAGCATAGCCACCTTGAACAGGTTTATCACCCCCATCAGTGGGTACTCTGTGAGCCTGCGGTCCACCACCGCCAATACGGCCTTGGCATCAGACGGCTGCGCAGTCGGACATATCTCTGACACAGTCTTCCTGACCCACCTAACTATGTCCACACCGTCCCCAAACTCCCCCACTGGCCTCTTCCCAGTGATGAGCTCCAGCAGCACTACTCCAAAGCTGTACACATCGCTCTTCTCGTCCACTCTTAGCGTGTAAGCGTACTCTGCAGAGAGAGTGATCACAACACAACAAAAATTCAACTAGGCAACAAAAAAATCATTTAAAGAATAGGTCGTCGTTTTGTCTCCTTTTTTGTGTGCTTCCCCACCTGAGTACTTGTGTGCAGAGGCGAGGCAAAACAAGAAACCCAGAAAGTCAAACACTTGTGTGTGTCTCAGTGTCTAAGATTATGAGTCGTCATGAGTGGCAACCCCATTAACAAGGGAACCCAGCAAGCCCAGCCAAAAACCTCATATATCAAAATACATGTAAAGCAAGTTCCACTGCCAAACTTGGTCTGAATCCTGGGCCCATGTTTCCTCAAAAGTTCTACATGCAAATCTACAGACCGTCCTACACTTGACAATCAGTAAGATATGAATTTACCTTTCATAGCTCCAAAAAGATCAATCTAAGGCACGAATTGACCACTTTGCCTCAACTAATTTTAGAATCTCGAACTTGATGAAGGTAGAACCATTAGGGTAAATACCTTTAGCAGAAAGTTTTAAGACTTTACGTTCATGAACTTGAGGAAGGTAGAACTATTAGGGCAATACCTTAACGAAAAGTTTAAAAACTTTACTTAAAACTTTACGTTCATGAAATTTTGGACTTGCATAAGACCGCGAGCGGTTTTCTATTTTTATGACTCAAGTTAACATCACTGGCTCAACTACAAACAGAGTTCAATTAGGAACAAAGGAGCTTAAATGCTTAATAGGTTAGTAATTAAGAGTTTCCACAAGGGCATAATCGTATTTTACGCCTTTCAAATGGAGGGAAACACGCACATTCAAAATTTCTCAAGGTCGTTGTCATCAGTTAAACTAACATTTGGAGGGAAAACAGTAAAACAGAGGAACAAAAGATGGGAAAGAATAGAAGCCGAACCTGGTGCGATGTAGCCGTAGGATCCAGCAATGGAGGACATGCACTCAGACACACCGGCGTCGATCAAGAATTTCGCAAGCCCAAAATCCGCAACGTGAGCCTCAAAGTTCGAATCCAACAAAATGTTATTAGACTTCACATCTCTGTGGATTATAAGCGGAGAACAGTCATGGTGAAGATAGCACAGCCCCCTCGCAGCTTCAACGGCAACTCTGTACCTCAAATCCCAACCGAAATGCGACCCCTTCGATCCGTGCAACATCTCGCCCAAGCTCCCGTTCGGCATGTACTCATACAACAGCAAATTCGTGTCCTTGTTTGACACATAACCCAGCAACTTCACAATATTCCGGTGGCGAATCCGCCCTAGAGTTTGAATCTCCGCCGTGAACCCGTGATCACTCCGCCCGCTGCTCCTCCCCACCAATCGCTTAATCGCGACATCGACCCCATTCGGCATCAACCCATGGTACACAATCCCGGCGCCCCCTTTGCCTATGATGTTCTCGTCTTTTAAGCACTCAATCACATCTTCCACTGTGAAGTCTAGTCTTTGGAAGGCTGTGAGTTTCCATGCTTTTGAACTTCTCATGTACCTGTTCATTAACTGTCCATTGTTCTTGATTGCCAAGAAGATTAGGATTGCAGCGATTGCAAGTGTTAGGGCTATTATTCCAATTGGCTTGAATAGGTTGTGTGATTGGTGATTGGAATTGGAGAGCGATTTCGATGTACATGGAGTGCGGATCAATGCACCGCAGAGGCTAGGGTTTCCGGTGAAAGACGTCTCGTTAAAGACGTCGAACTGTCCGCCTACCGGAATCGCTCCGGTGAGATCATTGTAGGAGAGATCCAACGTCGTGAGGCTCGTCATCGATCGAATTCCGATCGGTACATCGCCTGATAAGTGATTTCTGGAGAGATTGAGAGTGTTCAAGATTTTCAACCGCGTGATCTCCATTGGAATTTCTCCACCCAAATCATTTCCACTAAGATCAATTACAGCAAGAGCTGGCGAGTGCGATAGCGTCGACGGAATCCGGCCGGTGATGCCGTTTAGACTGACGTTCAACTTCGAGAGATTGCGAAGATGGCCGATCTCCGGAGGGATTTCGCCGGAAAGTCGGTTCATGTCGAGCGATATGATCTGGAGATTCGTCAAGTTTCCGATCGCCGGCGGGATTCTCCCGGTGATCCTGTTATTGGAAAGGAGCAACGATCCGAGAACCTGGCCGGACATTCTCTCCGGCAACTCGCCGTAGATGTAATTGTCACTGAACTCCATGTAATCTATAAGAGGAAGGTTGAAGAAACCTGGTGGAATCGTTCCGTTCAAAAAATTCTTACCGAGTCGGAGCCGAGTCAGCGAGTCACACTCGCCGAGTTTCTCCGGAATCGGTCCGACGAAGAAATTCTCCATCAACACCAAAAACGCCAACACTCCGCCGCTGCAGAGATCCGGCGGGATCGTCCCGGTGAGATGATTCGTCGCGACGTCGAGCTTCTTCAACCTACCGTTCCTGCCGAGGCTCTGCGGGAGCTCCATAGTGAAGTTGTTGTCCCACAGCTGCAGCACCTCGAGATACTCATAGTCTCCGATGAACGGCGGGACCGGACCACGAAGATGATTACGAAACAGATTTAACAAAACGAGTTGCTTGAGGTTTGAAAACTCTTGAGGAATCTCACCGGTGAGTTCATTGTTAGAGAGATCAAGAGATTTCAAGTTCACCAGCTGAGACAGCTCCACCGGAATCTCGCCGGAGAGATGGTTGAACTGTAAAAACAACGAGTCCAGATTCTTCAGCCGGCCTAAACTGGTCGGAATCTCGCCGGAGAGGTTGCATCCTCCCAAATCCAACAGCCTGAGAGATGCCAACTCGCCGAATTCCGGCGGAACTCCGCCTTGGTAGTTATTATAATACCCTAAATACAGCTGCTGGAGCTTGGAAAGCTTCCGCAAACTCGCTGGAATAGTGCCGGAAAGTCCATTCCCTCTCAAACTCAGAAACTCCAAGCTCTGCATTTCAGAGAAAAACTCTGGAATTTCGCCGGAGAAGAAATTTCCTCCGAGATCCAAGTACTTGACGTTGTTCTTCAAGTTCACGACCTTCCTCGGCAGCTCTCCTTTGAAACTGTTATCGTAAATGTCGAGGATCTCGATGTCGAGACATTTCTCGAAGACGATCTCCGGAAACTCGCCCGAGAAGGAATTGTGCGAGATGTTGAGGAGTCTGAGAGAGGTCAAGTTAGCGATCTCGGAAGGAAATCTGCCGGTGAGATTGCTGGAGGAGATGGTTAGGTTTACGAGCTTGTCCAAGAGTCCGATCTCTGGCGGAACAGAGCCTTGGAGGAGCGGACGAAATGAGATGTTGAGAGACACGACGCGGAAGTCTTCGTCGCATTGAACTCCACCGAAGGAGCAATGCGAGCGCTCCTTCAGGTTCCAGTCGTTGAGAGACGGTGAGCGTCCTTGCTGCGTCATGGCGGATTTGAGCTTCATCAGCACCTCTGCATCATCTACTCCCCAAGAAGACGAAAAGTGAAAGACAAGTAACATTAACATTGTTGTGATCAATCTAACACTTGATGAAGAGTACTTGTCCGCCATTATTAACTAATGGTGTGTTCGAACGCACAGAGAGGGCCGAATGAGAGAAGTAGTGAGAGCACTCACTCGAATAAGTATCGCTCTTCGTCAACTTCACTATACTGAGAGAATCAAACTGTAATCATTATTTATTCTAATTTTATATTCTGATTTACTATATGGACAAAGTAATATATGGAGGTGGAGAAGCGTAGGACGTACGTAGTGGAGTACGTACTACATACTATTATTATACTCCCCACTCCAGTTAACGGCGGTGCAACGTGACCGTCAGTAGTGACGGTACGATTCTAGGTGGTTCACTGTTTTGTTGTCAAATATGGGCTCCGTCACCGTTAGTTTGGATAAAAATGGGGTACCCCTTTGGGGTAGGGTCTGACGGTACGGCTAAGGGGGTGATGGGGACGAGGGTTTTGACGGCTGCTTCAGGGCGCTTGAAGTGACCGCAAGTAAGAATGGGCTTACGCATTTGGGTTTGTGCGTGGGATTTGTTTGGGAAGTGGAGGGTAGTTTGGGTAGATTTTGCCTAGATAGTTGTGTTGTGTTGTGTTGTGTTGTGATGTGTCATTGTGTGTTTCTTTCTCGAGAGATTGGATTGGCACAGATATGATGGATCGATGGATGGATGATTCTTTTGTTGTGGTTATCGAGGTTGGCGCTCCCTTTCTCTTTCTGTTGTCTTTTGTTGCATTCTTTGTGGTTCATTGCTACTTTCCAAAGCAGGCTTTTCCATTCGCTTTGATATCCATTGGAAAAGTGCTCTTCTGTCCTTCATACGTTGGTTTTCTCCTTAGCTTAAGTAACGACATTCGTAAGATTCTTTACATGATCTACCGCTTGAACATGCTTAATAGTAGTTACTAATACAAACTTTAAGAAGAAATTTGCCAGGACTTACTAGTGTGTCGCGGCCACCCTACGATAGAAAGCAGGCAATCAAAAAGTTTGATTGATGTAGCCGAGCACTATTTATTTGTCGTCATCACCATTGCTTTACTTGGTTATAATTTCTTCTTCTTTTTTTTTTTATGATTACAGTACCTTATTCTTTTCCGTTGCATCTAGACCAATTTATAGGGTCGAGCCCGCTAAAACCCAATAATTTAGTGATCAGGCCTGGATTTATACTTTTAGCTCAAGCCTGACTCTATGAATATGTAATAGACTATTTTATAGATATTTTTTTAAAACGCTCAAAAAGTAAACGTAAGAAGGCTCAAACTTTAGTCATTCTCTGACTAATACATGTTCTAATCATTAAAGCAAATATTTCTTATTTGTTTTTATCCAATATTTATTATACATATTAACTTTTTCAAAATTATTGACAAACCTATTTAAGCCCGGTCTGTACAAGTTTGGACGGATTTGAGCCTGATAGATATAAATTCGGGCTTGATCGAGCCTTGATAGAGCTTTGAAAAAAAAATCTGTTCAGGCCCGACCGTTGCACTTGTCTATCTTATCTATATACTATCTCAAGTAGTCTCACTAAGGTCAATTATTTTTTTTTCTTATAATTGAAGTGTCCTATTCTTTTCTCTTATTATATGCGCCTTAATTTGGATTGGAACGCATTGTATATAGTGGGTAAGAAAATGATAATCTAACACACTTAGAGCGCACACTTGGAACGCACACTTTGTTTTTTAGCCCATTTATGACTATTTCTTGTCTTTCAAGATGTGGGCCTACATCTAATAAAATACAATAAATGAACTAAAAGACAAAATATGTGTAGCGCTTAAAGTGAATCATTTTATCATTTTCCCAGTGGGTAGTATACTAGTATTGCACGCTTTAGTAGGCACCCTTGAAGCATGTGTATAACATTTTAATTGTGTCTAAGTTGGCTAGATTTCAAAGTAGGATATAATTGAAACAATGACCATTACTGCCTCACATAAACCCAGTTAGTGACAATCTAGGAAACGAGCCTGCATTTGTCTGCTAGCTAGTTCCACCAATTTAAGTAGACAAAAAGCAGATGCCCAATCAGTCAATTGATATGAAACTATGAGTGCGATGCCACAAAATGAAGACCCAACTTAATTTGTCATTTGTTTGGACTACTTTCAGGTAACGACCGATTTTTAGGAACTATTAGTCGTGGAAGTCACAATGATAAGAGGAGGGCTATCGTCATTAATTGTTGCTGAAAAGAGAAAACAATTTATTTCTTTCATATTTTGAAAAAGAAAATGATAAAATAACTCACTTTTAACGCACACTATGTGCACCTTTATTTTTTAACCTTTTATGATTCTTTCTTGTCTTCTCAGGTGTGGACCCTACATCTAACAAAACGCCATAAACAATTAAAAGGCAAAGGTGTGATTATTTTTCTTTTCAAAATTGGTCATCTTTTTTTTTGGGTGATTATTGGCGGGTCATCTTTAATTTGTTAATTCTATACTCCATTATTTTTAGGCTTAATGATCAAAAATATATCAACCTTTATAATTTGTATCAATTTTATTTTAACCTTTAGAATTTATCAATTATATCCTTACCTTTTCGATGAACTATCAATTTTATCCTCAACTAATTTAGGTCCATTTTTTCTTTCATAATATGTGCCTACACATCATTCTCTTCAACTTTCTTGCCATACCATTTAAAGATTTATTCATACATATTACATATGCATTAGAGCTCAATATTCTTTTTTTTATGTATTCATGTATATAATACACATAGTTGTATGAACATATATACCACTCAAGCACATACATAATCTAAGTGCATAATTATTTAGTCAAATCACACAATTATAGACAACTTTCTAATAAGTTTTTTGTTATTTTATATGTATATACACGTGATTATTAACTTACTACTAGTGATTTATGAATAACTACATTTAAATTAGAGTATCAATATGTATTATTGATTTATAAATTATTATTTTTGTAAGTCCTCATTCACTTAATTTAGACATGAGGCTTAAATAATTTTGATGTAAATTGATGAATATGGATGATCATGGAAAGAGAAGTTAGAAGATTAAATTGATTTCAAAGAAAAAGTGTTCCAAATTAATTTACGGTAAAATTGATAGTAAATTGAAAAAGTTGAGATATAATTGATGAATCTCAAAGATTAAGATATAATTTATACCGCTTGTAATGGTTACGATACTTTTAATCATTAGGCCTATTTTTTATAAGAATTTTACCAAAATTTAATCTGCGCACTTACACAAGTTTTCTATTTGTTTTGGTTTCGCATATAAATACCTATAATATATATGAGTTGTATAGCCATGTTTATTTAACCGAAAGAATACGCGGAATTGTCAACTACCCCATTTGAGGAGAGATTAATTTACACTTAATTTTTTATTTAGAAGTCGTTCTTAATCTATGTCAGATTATGTATATTTTTGTTCATTACACTTACATATCCTATACTAAGTTGATTCAAAATGGACACGCACTTGCGTGTGTCTAATAATTTTCACATCGATGCTAATGAACAATTAGGCACACAAGTGCATGTCTATTTCTCGTGCCCATGCCGTAACAAAAAATCTGTTTTGACTCTTAAAATCTGGACTTATAGAGAGTTTTTTATTTATTTTTTATTTTTTTGTAGAAAGTTTTTTAAATTTTTACAAATATCAAAAGAGAGTTATAAGTTGTTATGTCAAAGTTATTTATTGTTTGAGGAAGACTTTAAAATAAAAAATTTTAAAAAACTCTTTAGAAATCTAGACTCTAAAAAACTAAATAGCACTCATACCGTAATACTGTCTCACAACATTGAGTTTCAATTGGACACGAATGTTAAGAGTGCTGACACAATCATATCAATAATTAATTTACAATGTAAATAATTTACAATGGTGTGGAAACAGAGAGACCACCACCACTACTAAGAGAAAGGATGGTCCATGGGAAGGTAATGAAAATAGAAATGCTAGATATGTTGGGAGTACTGCACTTTCGAGACCAACTTTACTTGCATTCCTAGCAAGATTAATTTTATAATATGAAACTTACAGAAAAGGGATTTGATAGCCTATAGTTTACAATAAAGACTTCAATTAGTTACAATAATTAATAAGAGAAAGAGAGACCAAATGAGACAAGCAAGGAGATCTTGCTTTTCATTTGTTGAAAGAATGGAAGAATTTAAGAACCGCACACAAAGTGGCGCACGAAGACAAGGCATTTATTCGTTATATGGCATGGCAGTATATGAGTCTTTCTTCATGAGTTGTCTTTGCCCAACCCACTTTCTATATATTATGCTAATTCAGATCGATGAGACTGTGAGAGTATCAGATGCGCAAACATGCATATATGTGTTTAATTCATATTAATTTGGGGGCTTCAGTGGGAAGGAACTATGGTGAAGAACTAGATTCTTGAAGGATAGTGATCACTGGTTGACACTTCAAGTCAATACCCACCTTTTCTCTAATATTAATTAATTTGGTTGATAATGTTATAGGTACTTATTCATACAAAAATAAAAAATAAAGAGGAACAAGAGGCATCACAAAGGAATCACAAAATAGAGGAGCGAACCACGGAGAAGATAATGTACAAAACCACAAAATCAAGAGGACGAACAACGAGCATCAACTAATGAAACATCGTGAAGCAGTCGTTGACTCAAAAGTCGACTGACCTAAAATTAGAAACCAAGCTTTGATACCATGACAAATCTTAATAGAATATGATAAGTTTATTATGTATTATTGTTATTGATCTATTATATGTCTTTATATATAGATATGCAATTACATACAAAAGAAAATATCTAAATTAGGTAGCATATAATTAAGAGAATGATTTGTGCACAACATAATTAAATGAGTGATTTCACAACATAATTATGTGAGCGATTTGTTCTTATTTTCTAATTGCTCAATATTCTTTAACACACCTATTAGCCTTTGATCAGCTGTTGGTTCATAAATTTTGAGTCAATGCATGCTTATTAATATTGGAAATGTCATCAAAAAAATTACTATAAGAAACCAACTTAATTATAACATCCTCGATGCTAATATGAGTTGAACTCCAACTTTGCTCTTGACAATTGATGCCCATTTATCTCACTAAAGATCAATGCTTCGGCAGAAAGATAGCGTTTACTCGAGTTTTATTAATGATTAAACTTTGTTCCAACATTACGAGAAAGTTGCTCATTAGGTCCAGTTTGTGTAGAAATTAGATTGTTGTATGATAAAATACTACCGACAAGGTTAGGATTTTATAAACAAAGTTTAGGCGCGACTAGGAGTGGCAAAAATTTGGGTCCGGACTGGTCCGGGTCTGGACAGTTCCTACCATAAAGAGTATATTCATTGTTTGGACAAGATAGTCTTGCCCATACCTGATTTGCTTAAAATTCAGGTTGTCCGTTTATCTGGATTTATCGAAATTTTGAAGACTTACTTCTCTTTTTGAAAACCTCTTCAAATGTTAAAATATACATAAATTGTAATCTTGTATGTTGTAATTTAAAAAAGTAACGTCAAAGTCTCAAGCCTCAACAAATATTGCAAACTATAAATTATTGTAACATTAATGCAAATAATTTAATGAAATTAAAACATTTAATGTTAAGAAACAAATATTCAAGTATAATTTTTTTTTCTTTAGTTACAACCACCGCTGATCTTCTATTTTGATCGACGGTGGTTCTAATAACAATTTTTATTTGTATTTATACAATAAAAGTCGGATCTATTCAGATCTTAGATGTTCAACTTCTTTCGCCCTGCAACAGTTGTCAAATTCATCGTTAACATCACTCGTCTCTCCTCCTCACATGCATTTGCTATCATTCAATTTCGTCCACACTTCTATATGTTTATGTATGGATCTACGCTAGTTGGTTTGATATTTTCACCGAGTTTTCTTTTTCCATAATTTGTTGTCTTCCCTTGTTTGAAGTTTGTTTTTGTCTTCCCTCGTTGGAAGTTTTTGTTCGTCTTCATTCGTTGAAAGTTTTTGTTTGTTTTCCCTTGTTTAAAGTTTTATTTTCTGTTATGGTTATATTATTGTAGATGCAAAAGACAAGCGTATAAGTTGCACATAAGTTTGCAAACTTCTGCAACGTCGATTTGATCTCATCAAGGAGTAGGAAAATGACACTATTGATGTAATTTCATTGTTAAATTAGATGTAATAACAATTTCTATGAATGGAAATATTTTTTCGTCAAAAAGAAGACTAAAATTTAGTTTATTTTAAAGTCAAAGATATATTCAGTATATTAATTTATGTGTATTAGAATAAATTATTGTTTGTTAATCTATTTTATAAGTACTAAATTTCCAATATATCTTTTTTATCAAAGATATTTGAATTTTATTTAAAATTCAAATCGAGTCCGGGTCAGGGTTTCAGGGCCTTGTCCAGACTTGTCCAGGTTTATCAAGACATTGTCAAACCTTTTTGATTTTGGGCTGAACAAAGCTAGGTGAATGGGCCTGGACACTAAAATGCCAGGCCTAGGCGGGCCTAGGCACGACGGAGTGATTCATTAGGGTTATTGAATGAGCTTTAGCCCATCATTATGGGCTTTTAATATGGGCCTTACATATCTTAAACAAGACCTTTTAGACTTCCATAGTCCCACGTGTTGTCATGCGCTTTTGGGTAGCCCATTAACCCTCCACCACGCTCATCGAATCAAGCACTTCACTTATTCGAGGCACAATGAATGATACACAAGATAATCTTCGAGACAACTCAAGCACATCACTCGAGGCACATTTGGGGAAAATTTGACTACAATAAAGGAGAGGTGCATAAACCCTAAACCCTAAATTCCTGCAACGCATCAATTCAGTGAAAATGCCTTCGAAGACAAAGAAGAAATCGAAGATCCCACCGAGTCCATCGAATTCAGCGCAATCTGCGTCTTCTCCATCAATTCCATCATCACCAGCGCTGCAATCGGAACCTGAAATCACTTCAGAAGATGCTCGCAAGCTCATCGATGAGTCGGCGATCGCGTATCCATCGCTCGTCTCCATAGACGCCGCCTTTGTTGGCCGAATCGAGAGGGTTGAGCCATACTCCACTTCTTCTTCTCATGCCGCTGTGGTCTGGCTCTCTGAATCCGCCATGGTTGCTTCTGGAATAGTCTCTGGCTCCATTGTTTCGGTAACGCTCTCGAAGCTCTTCGTATTCCTTCTCAGATTATTCGAATCAGTCGTCACGCGACACGAGCTTGGTTTTCGAAAATTCTGTACTGATGAAATTCTGTTGTTCCGTTGGTTTGTTTGAAAGCAATTGTTTTTTTTTTTTTAAATGTGGAAGATTTGAGAAAATGTGTGTCTTAAATGTGATTAATGCGTGCCGATGCGCTTTTTATGATTGGCAGGTGTGTCTTGCTGCCCGAAAGAGTGAAATTGGGGATGGCTTCCCCCTCTCTGCTTTTAGGAGTGATGATTGGAGGCAATGTGGGTTGAATGCTGCAGATCGAAAAGCTAAGAAAGCAGGGCAATACTTTGCACTTGCCGTGGTTTATCCTTCTTCTAAGGTTTGGATTCATTATTACTCACATTAATGTCTTTGTCTGTAATCTAATTGACCTCGCTTCTTAAGAGTTTCGTTTTGAAGCTTCATTCGTTCATTATTTACGGTGATTTATTTATCATGGTTAGAATATTGAATAGTTCTCACATCTTGTTGCAGAAGTTGACCTTTAGATCACCATGAAGCAGCATCCCTTACTGCTTCATCGAGGCCCATCCTTTGAACAGTGCCATCAATTCTAGTGAAATTGACCCACATTACATTCTAATTGAAAATCTTATCTTCTCAAATTCTATTTCTTCTTCTCTCTCTTTGTCTAAATAAAACTTTTTATATTGTTTTTACTATGCTATTTTTGGATGCTATTCTAAAATATAATAATGTTGATTACATTTGATTGAATCATTGGTTTCATATACATTTTATATGCTTCTTTTCCCATTTGACCTTTTTTGAGAAAGACCTATTTGATCTTTTTAAATTTAGTGGCTACTGTATACAATGGAGGTTTTTCCTTCTTGTCATGGGGTAAAAAATTGTTTATTTTTCTTTATTTGGTCCCTTGAATTGTGTGAAAAAAAGTAATTTATACCTTTCTGTAGGTTTTGAAGAATGAGGTGCAGTTATCTTGGAGCTTGTCTTGCACAATGGGTAATCCTGCTCATGGCATGACCACATTTATTTTCCCCATTCAATGTTGCTCCACAATTGGTCTTCCAAATGGTACTCACAAAGGGCATGATTTGAATGATGTTTCTTTTCTGAATATCCGGACTTGCAAGGATCTCTTTTTAGAATTTACCCCATCAAAAAATGGGTTGAATGTAGAAAATCGTGTATTATTCCCCACAAATTCAAGATCAGAGTCGAACTTTGATCAATTTGAAAATGGAGTTTCATCGTCCCCAAGGACTCCTTTGCCATACCAATCAAAACTTAATCCTTCAATTGCTAGTAATATGCCTTCAAATAGTTGCCAACAGGTAATATCAAACGTATGCCCTTCAAACGGTACGTTGTTTAGTACATATGATATTGGCAGTGATTTTGGGGACAAAAAATCAAAGGAACTTTTGGAAGTGCCAGCTGCTCACTGGCTACATGGTCGACATTTAATATATGGCAATATCGTAGCTATTCCAATTTTCGGGGAGATTTTATTTTTCAGCACAACGGGTGCAAGATGTCCTTCAGACGAGGATTCAGTGAGTGCAGGAACAGATGCATTACCATGTGAAGCCCCAACTTTTAATGTGAACCATGGAAACATTGCCTTTCTCATAGGTCATGGCACAAAAGTACATTTAAATTCGTCGTTGGTTTCAGAGAAACAGGTTCCGGTCAAAGATGGATCATCTTCCATGGAACTTGAATTTGGAGACATCAGGGATAAAGAAGCATGTCAGATTCCAAAACTGGGGGGCTTGTCTGAAGAATATGACATGTTGAAAGAAATTATAATTTCTTTATCAGAAAAAGACTCTCAGACAAGGTTTGCTATTTAGCATCAGCATTTTGGTGGTTTGGTAGTCCGTTCTTTCCAGGTTTTTAGCTTACTATTTTATTCCTTTTTATCCTTTTTATACTTTCATTATCAAGGATAAGGACCATATTATTCTACGTGTTTCTTGCTTGATTCAGTGGGGAATCACAGTCAAGGTCATAAATGGAATTACACAAGTGATCTATAAATGCTTGCGAGCTTTGATGTCTAGAACTAGAAGTGACTAATTAGGTCTCAGATAAAAGTGTTAATCTTTTCTTATTTGTTCATCTAGCTATCTGATCGGTAAATTTGAGTATTAAGTTTGTGTCAATGATATGACTTCAGTTGAACTTTGGGTGAAAATGGATTTTAGTTTTATCTATAGCTTGTTCTCCACCAACATAACTTGCAAGTACTTTTATTTGGAATTGATGTAATTATTCTTTTTATTACGTCTTCAACAAAACCTGAAGTATCCCTCCCAACTTACTTTAAGATTGGAGAGAAATTCAACCCACAACCTTGAGGTGGAGTTCTATTCTCTGCCGCCAGGCCGAAGGCCTTGATACTGCCATCTTAGTTGTCTTTCATTTTTGAAATCTGCTTATTCATATCAGTGATGTTGACTTGGAAGTATTGCTCCCTATTTTTTGGTGTTCATCTAGACTAAAAGCATCTTGCTGGATGTTTATTTGAGAGCTAGTTAAAATCTTTCTTAATTGTTCTATTCATGCGACAACATTTGATCATAATAAATTGGACTGTTGGACTTTGCTGAAGTTTCCCTTCAACTTTCATATCAGTAATTTTTCTATTCATGTTTTTCATATCAGTTCTTTCCTTTCCTCCATCTTTCACTTGACCTTCCTATTTTTTATTTTTCATTTCCTCCATCAGAGCTAGAGATCGCTGTCAACTTGCTGAAGTTTCCTTCAAGTCCTATTTTTTGCCCATGGTAGGGCTTAATATAAAGTTGGATGAAAAAATTTTGTAGAGTGGAATAGGCCACCTTATAAACTTCAGAATATTTATTTTGTTTCAGACTTCAGATATAGCATGTGTTTGATTCTTCATGCTTATGGCTCATTGTTGTTGTTGTTGTTGTTGTTGGCCCATTGTTATATATGTATTTCTATGGTTTTAATTTTTTAAGAACTGTAAAAATATTTTCTTTTCAAGTTATTCTCCAAGTAGGAATATATGCCTTTCCAATACCAGTAGTAACTGAATTGATTTTGTAGGGCGTAACCACGTAATATAAATTTGGATGAAAAGATTTTGTAAAGTGGAATAGGCCACCTTATAGACTTTAGAATATTTATTTTGTTTCAGACTTCAGATATTGCATGTTTGATTCTTTATGCTTATGGCTCATTGTTGCATGTGTATTTCTATGGTTTTGTTCTTTTAAGAATCATAGAAATATTTTCTTTTCCAAGTTATTCTCCAAGTAGGAATATATGCCTTTCCAATACCAGTAGTAACTGAATTGATTGAACCTTTTAATTCAGCTTCTTTGATTATAATGCAGCTTCGGTTCGCAAACTGTCAAGGGAGTCCTTCTTCATGGACCATCTGGCACTGGGAAGACATCTTTGGCTCTTTCATGTGTCAATGATGCTGGCGTCAATCTTT
This sequence comes from Stephania japonica, assembly GCA_039657345.1. Taxonomy (NCBI): domain Eukaryota; kingdom Viridiplantae; phylum Streptophyta; class Magnoliopsida; order Ranunculales; family Menispermaceae; genus Stephania; species Stephania japonica. The sequence goes on along the minus strand of CM077559.1, from coordinate 4,213,985 downwards.
TCTCTGTAAAGGGGCCGGAACTTATCAGCCCATTATTGGGAGAGAGCGAGCAATCATTGAATGAAGTCTTTGACTCAGCTAGCCAAGGTGCACCAGCCGTGGTGTGATTTCCTACTTAGCCTCCAAAAGTACTTTTATCATTTCTCATTTTCATGTTTTTAGGCTTTAGTTGATTCTTGACCACTTCATAAATGCTATTTTATTGTTTCATGAATGTTCCTATTTGGTTCCTGATTATTCTGCCTACCTAAAAAAGTGTCTGAACTGCTGTTGATTATAAATATTAGCTGTATCTTATCGCATGATCCTTCTTTGTTTGTGAATTCCGTTTCGATCAAATCTTCATTCTTCCCCATTGTTTTACAATATAACTCTCAAGGCTTTTTGTATGGCTTTGGTGTATATCTGTCTACTGACTGCAAAATGGATGTTGGAAGATGACCTATAATACCAATACTGATGTAGGATTGTCTGCACATGTCGACTAGAGTTGCTGGACTTGAAAAATGAAATATCTGCATTTTGTCTTTACATTACGACTAAAATCTCACTTTGTTGAAGGTGTTCATTGATGAATTGGATGCCATTGCACCAGCCCGGAAAGATGGAAGTGAAGAGCTTTCACAAAGAATGGTTGCAACATTGTTGACTTTGATGGATGGAATTGACTCTAGTGATGGAATACTTGTAATCGCTGCCACTAACAGCCCCAACAGTATTGATCCTGCTCTTAGGCGGCCAGGAAGATTTGACAAAGAAATTGAAATAGGTAATTTCTCATCTTTTCTATCTGGAGGTTGACTAAGTTATTTTTTTTTTTATAAGAAAGAGATGTATATATATGTGCAAAAAATAGGATTGGGTCTTTTTGTTCCTCAATCCATAACAATCAAAATATCTACAAGTAATGAGAAACCCTCCCAATCCTCATCATGGACCGTAGAAAACCAAGACAGAGAGCATTTATATCTAAACCCGACAAAGGTTGACTAAGTTATACCACTAAGAAATTAGAATTGGCATTATGTAAACTGCATAATTTTCTTCAGTTGTAGTCAGTTATATCTATCCAGATGCCATCATTTGTTTGTCAAATTCTCACGGCTGTGCCGTACGCGTGTGCGCGAACCCGTGGATCTCCTCCGCTAACACCGATACTGTCCCCAACTTAACCACATTTCAACTTTAGGTGTGAGGTTTTATCTCAAAAGGCTTCGGTACTAGTTGGGAGGAGTTAATCAATTATATACTTCAATTTGAAGTTATATTTAATCAATGTGGGACTAACTTTCGGTCCACACATCTTCAACAAGCTCAAAGGCTTTACTTTTGTGATTACCACACATTGATGCTTTGAGTTGGGGTAATTGGTGGCCCTTCGCATTTTAGATACTCTGCTTCCAAACTTTATTAATTTATAACGAAACTGGGTGATATAATAAGAAACAAAAGATATTGATGCGTCGCAGTTTTTTTTTAGATTGTTTTAAAGGCCCTACTACTCATTGCAGAGTAATGATTCTGTTAGTTCTTGCATGTTTTAGTTGGGTAAATGATGTATTATTTCCTGTGATTTATATAGATGATTAAACAATGATTCTTTTGTATTTCTGATGTTGAAATTCTTTTCCAGGAGTACCGTCTCCAAACCAGAGGCTGGATATACTTAAAATTCTCTTAACTGATATGGTTCACTCCCTTGTGGACTCACAAATTCAACATCTTGCTTTGAGCATGCATGGATTTGTTGGTGCTGATATAGCCGCACTATGTAATGAAGCTGCTCTAGTTTGCCTTAGGCGGCATATTTATTTGAAAAAGAATTCCATCTCTTCATCAGGGACAGTGGATGAGGAGCCTGTGTCTCCATTTTCCACATGTGTTGATGCTCCATCCAAGGCTGTCAAACCCTTGCAATTTGACTCAGAAGACAAGCATAAAACTGATACTTCCTTCCCTGCAGCTCAGTGCAATGGCGACTACGTTGTTTCTCGAGTAGCTGAAGAAGACTTTCTTGAAGTGTCTTTTGATGATTTTGAGAAGGCTAAAATGAGTGTGAAGCCCAGTGCTATGCGAGAGGTACTTCTGTTGGCTACCAGTCATTTTGCATTGGTTGGATCCGCTTCTATGGTTTCATTAGAATGATAATTGTTGCTAGCCTGATGACCTACCATTCTCCTACTGTCAATCATTGGGCCTTAGAAAAGGCATTTTTCAGGCGTAAACTGGTTTGACCTTTGTAATCGTTTCATGTTCAGATTGTATTGAAACATAGACATGGCTGCTCAACTTACCAGTGTAGGCCACATGGAATTTTTCCCAAACAGTGATGGACCTCGTGCCACTTTTTGTGCCCGTGGGCAGAGGATCCTGATGCCAATACTTTCTTTATATGTTGAACATTTGATTGTTGTAAATACCAGCTTTCTAAAAATATTCATGGCTGCTCATTTCCAGATTATGCTTGAGGTTCCGAAGGTTAGATGGGAGGACGTTGGTGGCCAGAAAGAGGTAAAGATGCAGCTTGTGGAGGCAGTCGAGTGGCCACAAAAGCATCATGATGTCTTTATGCGTTATGGGATCCAACCACCTACAGGTGTATTATTGTTTGGTCCCCCAGGTTGCAGCAAGACACTAATGGCCCGTGCAGTAGCCTCTGAAGCTGGGCTAAACTTCTTTGCTGTGAAGGGACCGGAACTTTTTAGCAAATGGGTTGGTGAATCTGAGAAGGCTGTAAGATCTTTGTTTGCCAGAGCAAGGGAGAATGCGCCATCAGTCATATTTTTTGATGAACTAGATGGTTTTGCTATTGTTCGTGGAAAAGAAAGCGAAGGTGCATCTGTTGGAGACAGAGTCATGAGTCAACTTCTCGTTGAATTGGACGGTGAGCATACCATGTCATGTCTTGGTTCTATTTTGTACTGCTTGTTCATCCTTCTAAATTATTATTTCATTGGAAGAGGAATGAGATTTGCTTCATTAAGTTAATGAGGTCTGGGAGGACAAAGATACACCTCAAAATAATATTGTCCAACTTTTCATATGCGTGGACAAAATTAAGGATGCTATAAACTTCGTGAAAAATTACAATTAGATTACTACTGAGTACTAATAGTAGAAGTTATTTTTGTGAATACTTCGTGAAAACTTACTGTTAGATTACTACTACAGGAGAATGCATTTTGTTAACATTTCGTCACATGGGCGCATTGACATCAGGCTTTAAATAATTGAATTAGGATTTTTTTGTAGTAGTTATTTCTGTGGATACTTCCCTTAATGAAACACGGATGATGTAGCGAGATAGTGTTGATTTCGAGAAAAAACTTTCTAGAGTATTAAGTGCTGAACCTGTTTTAGTTGAGAAAGATCTCACAAGTTTTATCTGACTACTTTTCTTTCATGGTTTATACAGGTTTGCACCAAAGAGTTAATGTTACCGTTATTGCAGCTACGAATCGTCCAGACAAGATTGATTCTGCATTGTTAAGACCAGGTGTTGTTTCTGGCCCCTATGCAGATTGCATTCTCATTATCTATAATGGCTAATTGTGTATAACCATTGTGCAGGACGCTTTGATCGACTGTTGTATGTAGGACCTCCCAATGAGTCTGATCGTGAGGATATATTTCAGATTCACACACGGAAAATGCCTTGTGGTTGTGATGTCAACTTAAAGGAGCTTTCTCATCTGACTGAAGGCTGTACTGGAGCAGACATATCATTAATCTGTAGGGAGGCAGCTCTTGCAGCAATGGAAGTGAGTTTTTATTTTATTTTTTATTTTTATTTTTATAAAATTCAACATAGAGATAAGGTAACTTAAATGTTTTGTGTTGTAACTCTATTAGGAGAGTTTGGATGTGGCTCAAATATCGATGACTCATTTCAAGATTGGGCTTAGTCGGGTTCAACCATCAGATATCCATTCTTACCATGAATTTTCAACGAAATTTCAGATGCTTGTGCTCAATGGTGCTAGGAAAGACGATGAAGAATGTGAACCGACGAGGGGCTTGCCCAGCAGGTTTTCGTTCTGGTATTCTTTACTTACTTGCCTTCTAACTTCCAACACTCTTTTGCCAGACTTGGTCCTCTCATCATTGAAATAATTAACTAAAGTCTAAAACTGGGTGAAACAGGTCTTGGTTGAAATCTCTCTTCGCTACTGTTGCAACGTCGAAAGCTTCCTCATAGTTACCGTACCAACCATTCATCAGTATATTCAACCAGATAGAGAGATGCTGCATTTGCTGGTGCAGGTTATTTATTTAATTGCAGACGTCGGGAATTAGACCGAGTCTGTCGTTCTCTCCAAGTATTTTTTGTCAATTTTACAGAGAGATGAATGTCTCCCTCCACATGAGGTACTGTACATATGACTTTTGGCGATCGAGATTTTTCTTGTAATTTATTGTTCATTCAGTTTAATACAAGATCCATTGATTTTTTGCGTAGAAAGGAAATGGATCTTCCTCTATTCAGGCCAAAGATCAAAATAGTTGTTACACTGAAATACTTTTTTCTGTAAGAAATACAGTTTTTTTTTTTTTTTTTTTTTTTTTTTATTAGCGAAGACAAAATTCAGTTTATGTTACATATGTAACTGCAAGATATCCTGCTTTAGTAACATAAAAATATGATTTGGAATATGTTCCTAAATCTTAAAATCAACATCACAGTTAAAAGCTTCCTTGGTTATGTGGTCTGCACAGACATTATTTTCTCTAAATGTGTGGCTGAAAATTACACTCCACTCCACTCCTTGTCCGTCTCCCTTAGAATATCATCAATGGATCTCGAAATTGGCTTTGTGTTGAGTTCATAATAAGATCAATTGTTTCTTGTGAGTTTAGCTTTACAATAAGTTTCTTACATTCTTTATCCCACGCCAGTTTTAAGCTATGTATAACTCCTCATAGTTCGGTACAAAGAGGTGAACACCGACCTAACTTTGCTTGAAATACAATTTTTTGTATTAGTATAAAAAGTTTTTTTTTTTCGAGGAAATTGGTATAAAAAGTATTACTACTGCAAAGGTAAGGCAACATGCCAACATGAAAAGAAAAGCTAGAACCACCACCATAAAAACAAGGGGAAGTTTATGGTTGTAGCCCTTTTGTTCTACTTCGTAGATCATTAAGGTCATGAAGCACAATGAAAGAGTTTGATCTATGTAGTTGTATCCTCGCCCTTAACTAATTTGGGATTGTGGCTTTGGGCTTTGTTGTTCTTGGCACAAAGGAGATTGATTTGTAAGAAAAGAAGAAAAAAGGACTGGAAACACCCAAGCAATTGTTTCTGTTCCAGCAGGATAGGACTAGATGGTACAAATCAAACTTTCATTTACAACCTGAAAACAAACACCAATTCTTACATGGCTGCCACTGTGCTTCCAAAACATGTTCTTTTTACACCAAAATGAACTAGAGAACCTCTTTTTTTTTTTTTCACTTGTAACTTTATTGCATGGATGGACAATGTACGTCGACTGATATGGGTCTTGAAACGGCAAGATTTCAATGTCACATACTTTCTGACGAGAAGCTTGATTACATCGCACTAGACTGCAGTGCCATCAGAGCTTGCTTAATCTTGCCAATGGCAGAGAAACTATACAAACTGTAGTAGATGGCTATGCTCGACAAGCGCAACTATTTCAGTCTGATAGTTTCATTAGGGAAGATGACATTGGGATTTCGAATGTGCGGGTTCAAGGCTGCCAGTTCTTTCCATTTTGCGCCATTGCCATGAACTCGGGCTGAGATACTCCACAAGGTTTCACCTGGCTGCACTGTTGTCGTTGCTTGGGGGGATGGAGATGACTTTACCGTACTCTTCGACTTCATAAAGGGGTGTTTGTTGTTTTTCCCCATGCCTGTTGCAAGTAACCAGCGAGAGCCCGATTGCTGCTGCTTCGCAGTACCCCAAAGCTTCGACTTGCCAGGCTCCGGCTTCAGACCTGCAACATGGACTTCAGTGATTTTGAATTGAGGGATTGGCTCCTCTTCCTCTTTATTCTCTTTAGTCTCTTCCTTCCTGTCTTTGGGGAGGAACTCGAATTCCTCGTCTTCTTCCGACGACCGCCTTTCTGAAACTGTACAGTATATCTTAGGTTTGGGAGGGACAAAAACCCTCTCCACCTGAATTAAAGAAAGCATTGGAGTTCCAACAGGTTCATAGTTGCGAAGAGGATCTCGCAGTTGCACCATTAGTGCAACTGTAAAGTTGTTCCCCAACAAACCACACTTTCTACCGGATCCTTTGCCTCTTTTTCTGTCTCGTCTTGTCTCTCCGCAAATCATGTCCAGGCTATTAGCATGATGTGCAGCAAGTATCTTTGAAGTCCTTTCACTAATTTCTTCGTCGTCGTCCATAATTCCTGCATCTAGCCTCATCCACTCATCCAAGGTTATGGACAAACCCATTAATCCATCAACGTCGTTCCCACCGTCTTTGATGTCCAATAGCTGCATACTCCCAGCTCCTTCCATACCGAGACAAGTCTTCCTTCCCTCAAAGGTTGATATTTCCCCAACTGCTTGGGAACTAATATTTGAAGGTGCTTCTTCATCAGACATGCCAGATTGTATTCTCAAACCTTCCATGGCAAGCGCTTCGATTTTATCCATTGCTAGTGGAGCAAGATCCTCAAGAGAATCAAATTCTGAGCCCATCTCCCCCTTTGACAATCTTGAACCTGAGTTATCCGATTTGTGCCCAGAGGAACCACCATTACTTTTCTTCCCCCAACTAAGCGCATCTTGCATGGCCCCTCCAAGTTCAAGCTGCACGGATTGCCTGCAATAAGAAACAACAACCCTTTCAACAACAACAACAACAACAACATAGCCTTAGTCCAAATTAATTGGGTCGGAAATGGATCAAAATCTTTCATTGTAATCGATTTAGTGCAATTGATGATGAGTTTTCCAAACCATTTAAATCTCTCATAATTAATGTGTCTCAAGTTAATTTCGGTCTATTCCTACCTCGTCAAATTTCTTCAGTTTCTATTGAGTCAAGTTTTCTAGTAGGGGACATTTGTAGGCCGTATATGCAGGTGTACAAACCACTGCAACCGCCCTTCCCTAATCTTTGTGTCAATTCGTGCTACTCCTACTTTCTTTGAATTTTTGTATTCTTATTCTATCAAACAACAAGCCTTTCAAGTAATGTAAATGCAAAGTCAGTGAGATGTAAGAAAGAGAAATTAAAAGTGAAGGAAACACTTGAAAAAGTGAATATTAATACCTTTGAGGTGTCTCCAGACATGGAAGAGCTTCCCAAGCTACCTGTTGCATAGTCTTCCCCGTGATATCTTCCAAGGGCATCAGTTTCTTAGCTTGCATGGAAAGCTTTTCGATTCCAACAGAAGCCAGATGCTGCAATATATCCATTATACCAGAGCCCATATCTGCAGGAACCACAACGGGGCTGGAAACTTGCATGACTAAGCTCCCACAGTTCTTAGCATTCCTAAAAAGCGAGGGATTCATAGAGCGCAAGAATCCTCCATCCTTTGTCTGAATATAGGGACCAAAACCATCACCGAGAGAGGGTAATTCGGATGGCTCTGGCAGAGGAAGAGCGATGGGGCTTCCAAAGCCATCAGCACTGTTTGGAGGAGAACTCTGAAAAGCTTTCTCATTCAAGCCCCACTCCCGCATCAATTCTTCGGTCTCCAAGTTCTCCAACATTTTAGCCCTTGTTTTACTTTCCATAAATTGGCTCAGTTTCTTGTGTTCTGCCTCGGCAGCTTGAACAACTGATGACAGTTCAAAATCTTCAAAAGCGCCTCCTGATTCGGAATAAGTTGTAGAGTCATTCGGATATCCTGCATCCATATCACCAATGCCGAAGCCAAACAGGCTACTACCAGAAGCTAGAGCATCCTTTTCAAACTGCCTCAACAATCGCTCTCTTGGAGACTCGGGATCACTATCTGAACTCATTCCAAACGGGCTATGCTCTATCCCAAGCATGTTTAAGAACTCGCTTGCAACAGAGCTTGTGACGTCATCGAAGCTAAGAGACCTCCCTAACTTGCTTGGGTTGTAGTTTGATTCAGTTTCTGCATCTTTTGATTGCCCAAGAAAATCATTTTCCACTTGTTGATTACCTGAACCAACAGAGTCAAAAATTGAGAAATTTTCAAAAGCATTCTCCAATTCAACCACAGCAGATTCGTCATCAACATATTGCAACTCCTTGGAATTGCTAGCATCCGCGGAAAGCTCTTCAACACAACTAGCCGGGAAGTCATCCTGAGCGTCAGGCGGCGCGTGATTTGTCGCATCATCCTTGCTGAATTCATCAAGCACTGTTGTTTCCTCTGCGGGAACATCATCAGCCTCCGCAGCGGTTTCTTCCACCTTAATCAGCTCTGTTGCAGGCACTTCTATACCTTGTTCAACCACAGAAAATTCAGTATCTTCACATTCGGTTTCCAAATTTTCTTTACCAGTCTCGGGAACTGTAGATGTTCTTGCCTTGAGCAATTCAGAATCTCCTGAAAATACCTCAAACTCGGGTTTAGAATCAGCAAAACTATCCATTTTTTGTTCATTAAGCTTCTTCCCCTCATCGAGTTTCTGATATAGAAATGACACCGAACTAGAGAGCTCCGACTTTGAACTCGGCAAAACTTCATGAAGAATCTTAACATCGTCTACAGACCTAAATGGGGGATGAGATCTTTGTTTGGGGATACTCGCAAGACTTCCTGATCGTTGAAGAGTCCCTCGAGTGTCAAAACCCATCGTAGGTCTTGCAATACTTTGTTTACTTTGCTTCAAGTTCGATGACACAGTTGCATTGCGAGAAGTACGGGATTCAACTGAATCATCCCCGGTAATCAAAAACCCAAAACTAACATTCAAAATAGCACCTTTGGCTTTCCCAGATAGCTTAAAACTGGTAGTCCACTTCCCAGTGCTCTTATCCTCCTCCAATTCCTCCAATGTAAGCGGCAACAACCTCGTCATATCAATCCTATGCTTCCCAAGATCAATATCCGCGGCACCGACAACCAATGCATACAACAAAAAATACTTGGCCTCATATTTTGCAGAATGATGAGGCCCATTCCCACTCCCATACACCGAACACCGATGCGTCAAAACCTCTTCAAACTCAGCTCTCCCATTAAAACCCTTAGACGGGCGCGTTTGCAACCCTACATCCCTCCTCCTCCAATGCACACACATACTAACATTATCAAATTCCGGCGTCAACCCTTCAATTGAATGAACTTGCAAGGAAAAACAACAATTGAACCTACGGTTTCGAATATGCGAAAGCGCCTTCAATGGCTTCCAATTCCATATAGAGGACTTTTTATCCTTATGTGACGACTCTTCCTTAACAAACCTAGGGTTCAATTTGGGCTCACTAAAATGGGATTTCCCAACAGACTTAGATCTATTATCAGATGCCGCCGCTGCCGCCGGCACCGCGGCGGAAATCAATGTCTTTGGGGCGTTTTTGTTCACGTACAGCGCCCGCCCCAAGGCCTCAATCTCTTGCAACAACCTCCCATCCCCTCCTCCCCCAATTTTCTTTCCTGAATCGGCTCTCGCCGACATCATTATCTACTCAAAAAATTCACCAACACAATCAACAACAACAACAACAACAACAAAAACCCACAAGAGGTTTAAAAAAACACAAATTTAAGAATCAACAAAGCAAAAAATCATTAAAAATAATAATTAAAAAAAAAAAAAAAAACTTACAAGTAGTTGAGCTCTAATGGAAGAAAATGAACCCTAGATGGAATGGCGACCTGATTTCATCGAGTCGCTTTGAAAGCCCAAAATCTCGACCCAATTCTTACAGATCTTGTTCTCCGTGTTTTAGGCGATACTTTCCGGATTGGCTTGAGTTGACAAATCTCTCCAGCTTTCTTTCTCTCTTTCTTTAGGACAAGATGATGAGGTGGTGTTGAGAATATAAATATAAATAAATATTAAAAACAATGTAAGAACAATGACTTGATTTTGGGTTGGGTTTTGTCTTGCGTTGGTGCTGCTGTAGTAGTTGGGGCTCTATTTTTTTTTTTTTTTTTTTTTTCACTTTTATTTGTTGTCTCATCTCCACGTTTACTTCGATGCGTTGCTTCTGATCTTTCGTCGTAAGGAGCATCCGACGGTTCGGAATATCGGTCCTACGTACGCGCGGAGAGCACCTAGCAATTTGAATTATTTTGTTTCACTTTTTTTTTTTTTTGGTTGGTTTGTTTCACATTTTTAGAATACTTAGAAATTCATTAAAAAAAAAAGAGAATTTAGAGTGAAATGGAAAGTTTGAGAAGTTGTTTTAAAATACAATAAGAAAGAGTAAGAAACTTATAAAAATCATTAATCTAAGCAATTCTCTTTTGCTTCGCTTGATTAATGTTTGTGTTCTTTTGTGTAGTGCTTTTGACTTTAAATTTTGCAAACAAAGTTACTTTTATGAGTGAATGTGGTTCGAGTCCGTATTAATCGATGTCATAACTTCATAATATATTTGAACTGATTTTTGTAATGGTCGTTATATGTTAGTGTGACCACGGAACTATATCTATGTTGTGCTGCATGCCATGTTTTACATAATTTTTTTTTTAAGTAGTTTCCGAACTCAGAAAAAGAAGAAGTTTCCATTGAATATTCCTTTTTTTTTTGGGTACATGATTTATGATGAGGCCATTTTTAAAGTGAAATGAAAAATTCAAAATTCAAAAATGTTGCGTCCACCGGAACCAAATGTTCGAAGCTTAACTTGATTTCCTAGTTGTAACATTTTTGTATTTGTTCCTAGCGTGACATTGGCGCGGCAGCTACATTTAGTGCAGCTGTCTTTGCTGTCCGACGCTCCCACGGTCGTGTCACGTATTCAATTTTCAAATTTACGCGCCAAACATTTTAGGGGAAAGAGCTTACTCTACACGTGGCGCTTCGTGTGGGCGTCACTAGAACCCGGTGCAATTTAGAAAAATAGCTGCTGGAGCTTGAGAGCGTTTAATCCACCGAGACATAAACTTCGTTTTTCTCTATAAATGGCTACGGAAAATGCTACAATGACATCTCAATTGACACTTTATGTGAAACCTCTATGATGTAGTATTCAGGTTCACATCCTTTGAGCTGTTTGTGCATGTTTCGAGATTTACACCTCACATGTTATGCACCGAAAACTACGTGTGTAACATTCATTTTTATGTGGAGCTCATATGTCATGTCATAAAGTGTCACTTAGAGTGTCAATTGAGGTGTTAATATAACATTTACTCAATCGCTACACATGCAAAACAAGCTTATAATTTAGTAGATAGATGAAAAGTTTGAGTTATAAAGATGAAAAGTTTGAGTTATAAACAATATCCCCACTAGCTTATACTCTTGTATGTCAAATATAGCTCTTTTAGGGTAATTTACAACCACAAAACTCTATTTTACAAATTTGTCATACCAAACTTTATTTATTCCCTAAAACTCTAACTTCAATTTATATTTTGTAGATGGTTTTAAAGAACTCAAGATGCTATTAGTGGTTGAAACATTTTCTAATGTCTGGTATGATGGATAAGGCCTCACTTGTCAACAAAAGAGGGTGGGTTCCATTGAAGTGAAAAAAATACCTTACAAGTGGGGTTTGCCTATGTGTCTAGAAAAGGATTAAATGAATTTAGTTTTTAATAATTTTTGATATATTGTTATTTAGTGTCTAGGTCCACCTTCCTAAAAAAAAAAAAAAAAAAAAAAAAATCTAGATCCACCTAACATTTTAAAGGAAAATCAACTAATAAGGAGAAAAATGCATGACAAACGTGGGTGGAACAACAAATCAAGCTTGGCCGAACACTTTTCTTTGGGAATGAACAACTTTTCAACTTTAACATTCACTACATTCATTTTCTCAAAAAAAAAAAATAAAAAATCACTAGATTCATTTTTTAGATCATTACTCACAAAATACGCATACCAACTAGCAAATCCATACCAAGTTACCAACGAATGGAACGACTTAGCAAACACTGCTTCAAAACTTCACCAAAAAAAGTTGTTCAAATGGTGCATATGTAGACTTTGATTTTCGGGTGGTTTAAAATTGTATCAATTGAATGATAGACCAAAACAGTTAATGTAAATACTTCTAACAAAAGAAAAACCTTACTCGCCTAATTTATATAATTTGAAACTTTAATTTTCATCAACATTTTCACCTTTCTTTTCATTTTTATGTTTGTTGGTGGAGAATAAATACTTGTTTTAGAAGAATCAATAGAAATTTCTGTGCTAGTAAAAATCTTTTGCATGATTAGAAAATCTAACTTCACATAAAAATTTACATGAGTTGTAAACAATCAATTAGTTCAAGTGATACGAGATTCGATTTCAAGATTTATGAATAAAACAAATTAGGTTGGAAGGGTCATTCACTTAAAATAAATGTGACAATACCTAAGAATGGATTAGTCCGCTCCATTCGCACCAACTACCATGTTTAAATTAAAACACAGACTATACAGTAAAACCTCTAAAGGATTTTTCTTAAAAAAATAAAAATCTACAGAACTTTGGAGTTATTTAAAAAGGAATGTTGTTTTTTTTTGAAATTCATCAAATAGGGATGATTTCTTTAAAATTACAAAAGTAATGTATTGTGGGTTTTCAAAAGGCGTCATTGTGAGTATGTACAGTATAACGTGGCAGGTGAGTGTGACATGACAGTTTCATTACATGAATTACTCATTTTTAAAACGAGTCATTTGAACAAAATATTAAGCGTATGGTTAACTCATTTTCAAAAGGAGCAATTAATGTAAGTCTACCTCCACCTTACCCTCGCCTGCTAAATTGAAAATACTACACATACATCAACCCAAATCATACTAAAACACACATTGGCGTGTGTTCCACACTAAATCAAGTCGCATATAGACAACTCATACACCAATGTGCGTTTCAGTATGTCCGTGTAGCATTCCTCAAACCTAACACCATTTTCATTGAATTCCTCCAACAATTAATTTTTCAAGTACACAACACGACGAAATTAACATTTTACCTTCACCTTTGTATAGCGTTAGGGAAACATGCATCATAAGTAATTCATGATAAGAAAAATGCAAATGACATATAGCAAAGCCAAATTGAAAAACCCAAAAAATTCTATTGATTGCTTTAAAAGAGATAGTTAGTTTGGAGATATTACAGTTAATTCAGGTTTTTCCTCACAAATAAGGGAACTAAAAATTGGTCTCATTGTAACTTTAGCACTTGATTGCCTTTATCTCCATCTGCATCTGCATCATATATGAAAATTTGCATACAAGTAAGAGAAAAACAAATAGCAAAAAAACTTGAACAAATGTACAAATTCAAGAAATTACCATGACATCAAAGAAACTCATACAAAGGTATGATGCAGTTTTATCGACGTCAACGTTGCTTTCGTGAGGGAAACCGGATGTACTCTATTTCGACCGAGATTTCTCCCACTACAAAAAAAACCAATTCAGCAACAACCCAATCTGTCACTGAATTGGTACGAATTTGTCACAATATGGTATTGCAACAGGTCTGTGACAGAACAGGTTTATCGCTGAACTCTTTGTCGCTGATCGAAAATAGCGACAAACAGTGAGTCTGTCGCTGATTAGCGACAAGCTATCTCTTACAATTCTGTCACTAAACAGAGACAGAATTACAATATGTCGCTGAGTAGAATCTGACAAGATTAGAGCATTTAGCGACAACACTTACTGTCGCTAATATTTAAAAAATATTATTTTAAAAATAAAATCTTAAAATAGTAAAACTGTAAAACTTTAAAACTGTAAAATAGTGAAAATACACATTAAACAGTAACAAAACTAATTTTATCCAAACTATGGAGATATCTACAAACTGTAGAGCACACATCCTAAAACCAATTCATAATGTGTTATAGTTTTTGAACAAATTTCTGATGTGAACAAAGTTCAATATAAATGAGGGTCAACCACAAAGGGATATATATATGCTCAACAAAAAGGTAATTGGCAAGGAAAACGTACAATTTGAAGTTCAATGAACAATTTTGACACTATATTATTAGACAAATATTACATCAAGTAGTTCGCAACTGAAGGAAGAGAAAGCATGAATTAAACCATATATAATTCCTTCTAGGGATGCCAAAATAGATCATCGTCATCATGGAATTGTTCGTTGGTAGCGAGACAATGCTCTTAGAGCCTCCCGCTCTGCCCTCGCCCTCTTTACCTGCAACAACCAACACGGATTGATCGATCAAAATGTTCATAATCTGAACCAATGTATAATTTGAAGCAATAGGCACCAAACTATTGTATCGATTCTTTTTTCTATTACCATGACATACATAGTTGGATTTCTACTCCACAAATATAAGGGTGTAACAAGCATGGTATCAAAGGCAAAAATCAAGCTCACTTTCAAACTTAAGGCATGTAATGTCTGGAATCAACACAAAGAAGTGTAATCGTGATGCTTTTTTTTTAAATTGTAGCTACAACATATTAGAAAGTAAGGACTTACATCATCCAACAACACACAGTTGCATCCAACAACACACTGTTGCAGTTATAACCAATGTTAAGTATTGTAGCCTGCAAAAGCAAAGAAGGTTATTTTAGAATTTAGAAGAACAACAAAAGATAGGCAATTTAATAGAGGTCTTCTTATATTTAGTTATTCAACTTTAAAGAAATGTCTTTGATTATATGCTATTCTAGAAGCACTGCCAAACTTAACCCAATTTTCTTTGGTCTTAAGACCCATATTATGTTTAATTCATTTTTTCTATGCCTACTAGATAATTAAATAGGTGAATGAAAATAAAATACATACAATGCCTACTCAATGATGCCCCTCAAATCTCAGTCTTTGCCCCTATGTGATCTCTCTCCTTGCATTAACACTTCCATTAAAAACAACATTCACCACATACACTTCCACTCCAACTAGTCTCAAACCATCTAAATTCTAATGCCTTTCTCCAATTATCGCTTGGATAAAAAAAAACCCGCATTGCATTTAAATTGTTCAATTAATTGATGATATAATGCTAATGAATGAAACTTTAGAAAAAATGAAACAACAAATGCCAAAGTATACATAAACTCAACCAAATAGACAACAACCTAATTCATGGATATACAAGGATTCCAACAGGTTCAACCTTAACTAATTTGGATAACAAATGCCTATTCAAATTATCATCTCAAGTTGCTACGTTGCAAATTGTTATAATAGGACAGTTTTGGACTATATCAACAGGCTATGTACTACCTTGTTTTTCATTGATCAAACAAATTCCAATGGCCACAATCTTTATTGATCATCAAAGTAGGTTACACAAAGATTCAAATGAACCTATTCACAAGTATTTTGAACCTCATTTGATGTCTCAAATTGACACCCCAACTTGCCTATTAGAAACAATTTTTATACTCTGTCAAATTTCAGCAAGTCTAAAACAAGGTTTTATCCCATGTTCTTGGCGCTGAAAATCCCACCAAAACTCCTCCGAAACAAAATTTGACTCTAATGGAGCTAGATTGACATACCAACATTGAACCCATCAAAGTCTTCGTCGAAAAACACTCGTTTGATTGTCCGGAATCGTTACCCAAGTTGGTCCAAAAATTAGACCCTGGCAGCAGACATCACTGCCAAAAAGCAATAGCAAACAAATTAATATGACTCAAGATAGCTATGCAACAACGACATTGAACCTCTGAAGAATGTATTATAATTTGCTTACATATGCATAAATAAAACACTCTACCAAGTAAATAATACTTAAAGATGAAGACGAATGTTTAAAAATCAGTAACTGAATGTTAAATTTGCATGAAACTAAAACACTCACCCTTGCATAGGCAAATGATCTAGGTAATTTTATTCACATACTTAATCTGCATGAGGTATAATTTCTATCATTCCCTACAATATCCAAGTTGAAAATATAAACCCATACTTAATTTTATTCACATAACAATGAATCTGAAAACGATCGAAGAAATTGAGAAAGAAGATGACAAGACAAATCGTATAAATAGTAAAAGAAAAAAGAACAGATCAAACCTCTTAGTCACATTTCTTCAAATATGAGACTTGATGACTGAATCATCAATGTGTCTCTCTTGAAGAATTCAACACCAATGGTGAATTTGGACTCGACACCAAACAAAGAGCAGATCCAAGCTTTCACACAAAATGGTCCCACATACCTCATATTTTTGTCCAATATTCATCCAAACACTAATTAAAAAAATTTTCATCATCACAGTCAATGAACTTAGAAGAAAATGAAAGAAAAGAAAAGATCTTAGAAGAAAAAATTTTCATCCAAACTCTGGGAGTTCATTCCAACCATTGAGAACTCTAGAGCGCAATAGCAAATAAATTCTTAAGATAGTACATATATGGGCCATATGGCTACTAACCTTACCTGCGCCCCCAACCAAATCACTTAAACAACTTCAGATATTCCAATTGTAATATCATCATTCCACCCATGTACTCTACCGATTATAGACTTCACTTGATCAAAGGCAAGTTGTCTTTTGTTTTTCTACAAAGCTTATTCCTCAATTCAAGATAATGGGTGACGAGAGGGGTTAGCATATTTTCATGTGTTACAACAAGATTACTACGCAAGTATAATCTAAAAAATAATAATTAAATAAAGTGCACACCTACAACATGACAAACTAACAGCTCTACTTTTTTTTGTTTCCTTTCTTTTTATAAGCATGTAGGCATGCACGCCCAAAGTAACAAAGTTTAAGGAGCTAGGTAGAATGAATCTATATATGATTCTCTAACAAGAAGTAAGAATGAATAGACATCAAAAGAAGAAAACCAAAACAATACTTCTTAGTGGAGCAACTAGTCCAGCCACCCCAAAAAAACAACATGTAAATTAGAAGTAAAATGTTTGACATAGATTCAAATACAACTGCACACTGCTCACTAAATAGGAAAAGCTATTTATAGTAGGCACCCAATAAAATAGATTCTTCCATCTACTTCGCAAACCCAACAAACGCTTCCATCTAGATGCGTGAAAACGTCCAATAAAATAGATTCTTCCCCCTTGTTTGGTTCCTCTCCCTCTTGAACTTTAGTTACTTTACAAATGATCAAATCTAGGTTATCTAAATGTGAGAACCACCAAAACAGAGACAATATAATCCACGCCAATATATATATATATATATTTGAGATTTGAACAAGTGAAACATTCATCCTCAAAACTAAAAGGTTCCTATGAAAGGGGCAAAAATGGGTCCCGATGCACTTGTCTTGCTGAATATGACATCATTTTATAATGAGCAAGGAATATAAAGTGTCCGACTTTAGTTCTTTATAGTAACCACTCTCTTTTTCTGATGTCGGGCAGTTATAGATACTTTGTGGGACCGTAACTTTTGATCTAGGAATCCGATTGATTATTATAATACCTTTTCGGAAATGGCGTTTCGTGCTCTACAGTTGTACCGAGAGCCACGCTCTCCGGGATTGAGTTTTGCAGATCCAAATTCCTTTGTTTCGGCCTTCATCGGGAGCTTTTATTTTATTGTCTAGTTTTAGGGAAATGCACATAAGGTTCATAAGCTACTAAGTGTATATTTAAAGAAAGAAAAGTTCATGGACCTATAATTGAGGTTCATAAGGTTTTGTTTATTCCCTTCGTTTTTGCCTCTAGTTTGATCAGTTGTATTTGTTGATTGTTCCTTATTTGAGTTTCCAATGCCCTACGAGGATAATGTCAAAATCTGTTGATAACAGCTAGTACATAAAAATGTTTGTGTAATTGTATAGAACCAGGAGTCCTCTCTATGAGTATACCGTCAAGAACAAAATGTACCTTAATCTAGATAATCCTAAATCACGAAGCAAATTGCACACAATAAATTAATCCATTAGCATTGGCAATTTCTAAAGGTCAAACTGAATTTTTCTGGTTCTCAACACTTCTAATGTTTATTTCTATCATGCCAAAGTACCCAAAACAAATAAAAGCAAGAGAGTGAAATTTGAAACTTGGTTTAATATTACTAATAATTTTTCTCAAAAAAAAATTTATACTCGAGGATAATAGCTAATTGCAAAGATTTTTTTTATCTTATAAGAAAAAGGTCCTCATCGTGCCATCGCGCCATCGCAGTGCAAGGGACTCGCTGAACACTTTCTAGGCCACCATAGACGTTTCATCATAAAGGAGAGCAATGTGTGGGTTTAGTGCCAATAGAATCCTCATGGCACATAAAGAAGTCTCACAACAAAATGGAGGGATCTTCCTTCCAAAAAAAAAATGTAGTGCCAATCATTTAACCAAAAAAAAACCCACAAAAACAACAACGACGACAAACACATTAATTTCTCTCCAATCCATCAGATCCACAACAAATCCAACAAAGAAGAAACAACACATAAAACTGCATTAAACCCTTAACAATCGATGCAAATACTAAGAAAAAATTCATACCAAGTAATATAGAACCCTAAATCAGTCGACAACGAAGCCCTCACACCGCCAACAACCTGTTCAACAAACAAAAATCAGATCAAAACTCCACTCAAAATCACCAAACCTATAAAGAAATCAACAATCTGAAGAAAGAACAAATATTTCCACACGAATCGACCAAAACAAAAACTGATAGGAAGAAATGATCACCACCCTAAAAATCTCGGATGAGGGAAAATGTGAGAACAAAGAGGGAACCGATCAATGAAATCGAACCTGTATAGATCAGAATCTTCGAAAATCGAAAAAATGAAAGAGAGGTTGAAAGGATCGATTTGGTCGTGTGTTGCTCGACAGCGGCATAAGAAGCAATTGTGATGGAGCAGAGGGTAGGCGATGGAATAGAGGGTAGGCGACGGAGGAGAGACGGAGGAGAGAAGGAGGAGATGGTTTTCATGGAGGAGAGAAGATGGAGGAGCTTAAGGTCGCCATGGAGGTGAGCAGAGGAGTGCAGAGGAGTTTTTAGGGATTTTTTTAGCTTCTTTGAAGATGGTTTCAAACAAGAGAGTCGTTTTTTTTTTGAGTCAAATTAACGACAAATGGTTATATGTCACTATATGCATCTAAGGCCAAATTGATGTCCACGCGTATGAATGGGTATCTCGAGGTGTGTCTCTAATCTGTCGCTAATTTTACTGACATAATATATAAGCGGGAAGAATTGGCGCCAAAGTTTAGCTACAGATTTGTGACTACTAGTGGTCTGTTGCTAAGTGTTTGTCACAGATCTGTCCTTAATTTGTTGGTTTTTAGTCAAATGGGTCAAACTTGTTATTTGTCGTTGATTTGTTGGTAATTTGTTGTAGTATAGCAACAGATTTGTGTTTGTCACTAAAGTTTGTTGCTATTCCACCATATTTTTGTAGTGTCCGTGCTTGTACGTCTGGCTGAGTCTGTTAAGCTCGATGAGTTGACTGATCTTCATCTTCATGTTGACTCGATTCACCTCTACTACCAGTGCTATCAAAGATAGGGGGTTGAACCATTCCAACATACTGGCTTCTTGTATGTGGTTGGGTGAAAGGAACATGAGGTGGCATGCCTAATAAATGCATGAATGAGCCATCTCCACTATATGAAAATATTGTAATTATAATATGGCGGAGTAAATGGACTTGGCATGTATTGAGGCAATGAACCATGCATTGAATGTGTAGGCATTCTATGGTCCATGTAGGAAGATGATGGCCTAGGCGCATATAGATCGAAATGATGAGGATTAACACTCATGCTCTGTGCCCTAGGTAAAAACATATGAGCATCAGGTTGCATTGGGGGTGGCAAAGGAGTGTACCCATAAAAAGAAGGACGTGTTGGAGGTGGTGGAGGAGAACGCCTGCTGCTCTCACCAACAGTCTCTGTTGTTCTCAGTGTTGGATGAGTTGGAGGTAGTAGAGGAAAACGTCTGCTGCTCTCACCCACAGTCTGTGTCCTTGTTGTTTTTCTTCTCCTCCGTATATTTGCTAGGCTTTGATCCTCTTCTTCCTGTTCTTCTTCTTCTTCTTGAGAAGCTTCATTATCTATTTCCGGCTCAAATACATTTTTACCATTCCACATAGTAGTCCTCTGTCATTCATCCTCATCTAAAATTCTAATGCCTTCATGAAGAGCAGCAATGCCTTGATCTATCCCGTCATCAATGAACACTCGCTCCAATTGACGCGCAAATGTAGTCTGATATACAAAAAATAAGTATTAGTTAACAATTTAAAATATGACTCATGAGGATAACAACATAATAGTTTCAAGTTTACTGCATATTCGCATAAAGCCTCGTCATGTCCAATGAATTGCCTGGAGATAGATCCGTACCACCTCATGTACTCTTTTTGATCATGTTCCCCTTCTTGTTCCATTGTGGCTATAGTATTACCACGATTTTTCCCACAGCTCTATAAATCTTCTATGATATACTGGCCAATTTTCTTGAAGGTGTCATCTCAATTGGACGAGGTGAAGTCGTGTCAAAATCACAGTCAGGTGGCACAACCTGTGTCAGTCCGAACTGTCTTTTTGATCGATGCCACTCGACTATATGGAAACAAATTAAAGGACATGTTGAACGCCAGCTCTCATGACTTGAGTACAGAATTGTGGAAGTGACTCTAGGACATCAGCGTATGGTTGCCACTTCACGACATTCTCCCTCTGCGTGTCAAATGTATCATGATATGATGATAAAACGTGTGTGGAAGTCCTAGCAACCGAAAGGCAACTATCCATTTGTATACAAAACAATAAATTAGTCATAAATTAAAAAGACGCAATGAATAATTAAAATTAATATGAGAAACATTTTTATTACCGATATCCTAAAGGAACTTTGTAATGACCCTCAAATTTGATTGGTACACGTTAGGAGTGGGCACGGGTCGGGTTTGGGTCGACCCGACCCGATACCCGACGACCCGACTCTTGTCGGGTCTCTGGAAAACAGACCCGTAACCCGACCCGACCGATAGTAGACCCGATCTAAACCTGACCCGTTTAGGGTCGGGTCGTCGGGTGACCCGGTTTCATGAAAAACAGTTTTGTCATCGGGTCGGGTCGGGTCGGGTCTCCATAGCAGCAAAAAACAGCTTCAGTTCAGAGTCTTCAGACAGCAAAAAAAGAGCAAAAAACACCAAGCAAAAAACAGCAAAAACAAAGAAAAAGCAGCATAAGACTCGTAACCCATGACAAGCACCTATGGCGAACTTTTTCCTACAGTAGCAAGCTTAATCATCTCATTTAAACAAAGTCCTTTTACTGCAATTGACATTTATCATATATGGAATTCAATCACAAAGAAAAGCTATCTTTAAAATGAATAGAATAAACAATTAATGCTTTAACATGTCATCACTGAGCTGCTGCTTCATGTGTGTGTTGGAGGTATCCAACTTTTCGGTTTGTTCAGCTGTCTTAAGAGTTAAGACTCTTGACAGAAAATCAAAATAACAGCAATCGTTCTTCCCACAAACAATATACTATATGTTCATGAAATCAACAAAACCACACACATACGAAATAAAAAACCTAATAAAAAGACAAAGAAATTAGGGCTAAATTAGGGTTTCTCGCTCCTATAAGCTACAAGGCTACAACTCTCCCAAATCTCTCGAATACGAGAACATGAGCTCAAAGAAGAGTTCAATTACCTATGATTATGAAGATTGAAAAGAGAGAGAGATCTTCAACGCGCGATTTGCGAGACGGAGGTGAGGCGGAGCCGCGGAGGATGTGTGCAACGAATGTGTCTTGTGCGAGGCGGAGGTGAGGCGGAGGTGAGGGTGAGGATCGAGGAGGATGAAGAAGATGATGGTGGATGGCGCGGAGCGATGGCGGTGCGTGGAAAGTGGAGCGAACCGAAGCAGAAGAGCCGAAGAGGGGGTGATCGATGAGGAAGGCGAGGACGGAGGAAGCTTTGCTCGACGAAGAGGGGATGATCGATGAGGAAGGCGAAGGAGGCGAGGATGAGGCGTCGGGATGAGCGAGATCAGCGAGAGCGAGCGAGCGGGAGCGACGAGATGAGCGAGAGAGTAGAGACGCGAGAGGGGGCGGGCGCGCGCGGGCTTAACTTAGGGATTAGGGTATTTTGGTCGGGTCGGGTATCGGGTCGGGTCGGGTCCACTTTGTGACATAGCCGAAACCCGACCCGATACCCATCGGGTCGGGTTTTTTGACCCGATTTTTTTTTAAATACTCCCCTACCCGACCCGCCACCCGTCACCCGAGTCGGGTGACCCGACCCGAGTCGGGTCTTCGGGTTTTGTGCCCACTCCTAGTACATGTGTCGTGTTTTACTGGATCGTGACCTACTCGTTGTGATTTGTCATATTACTCAAGCCTCGGGAGTCGACACTGAGGTATATTTTATTTTTCTGTGATGTTTGTATTATTATTTATACCCAAATGAGAACACTGTAGGTCCTAGTATGTGTGGTTTTGTGTTATTAATCGCTACGAATTTCTGTGTGAGGTTCGCCTCGGAGAAACTAGAATTTTAGGGTATAATACAGATAATTAAACACCAAAAAATAGTAATTAGTGAATTATCAAAAATAATAAATAATTAAATAAAATGTGGGAGCGAAGTTATGTCCGGGAACACATGCGGTGCAAGTCGTGAGTTGAAACGGGTCCAGAAACATAAGTTATAAGTGAGAAATGGAGTGGTTTTAAAATGGGAGTCACTTATTGGAGTTATTAAGGTGAGTTAGAGTTGTTGGATGAAATGAAAGGGAGACACAAGATTTGCCTCAAGATTCGTGTATGTGATAAGATGAAGGAGTTGTATAAATATCAACTTTTCTCTCTCCTCCCTTTAATTTATCATTTTGTTCCAACGTGAGAAGGAGAGAACGATTAGAGAACGAGAGGGTTCGGTTGGTTTTGGACGTGTTGCAATGCCGGGGATCGGCCGGATACTGTAAAAAGCTAGGATCCCTATTCCTCTCTTGTTTATGTTCAGTTTGACGCTAGTTTTGTGGGTTTTTATCACAACGACTTCAAACAAATATTAGGGAAAATGTTGGAAATGAGTCTAATTGATGATTTTGGAATCAATTGAAGGTTTTATTGGTGATTTGGTGGTTGTTTTGTGCATTGGAAGTTAATTGAATTTTTTTTTGAATTTTTGAAGAAATTTCGTGTTAATTATGAATCGGGGTGTTTTGTCTGGGTTTCGACGAAAAACAAGTTGGGTTTTATGTTGTCACGGTGGTCCCGACAGGTTTGGGATAGACTCGAAACGCGGTGACACGAGCCGGGGTTTCAGAAAACCCCGGATATAGTGTTCTGCTGAACACAACGCGAGGGACGCCGTGAAGAGTTATCTCCCACAAAGCCACTTATGGCGTCTCAGGCAGTGAGCGTGGAAAAGACGTCGTGGGGATGCCGTCAAGAACAAAAATGTCATGGCATCTTGGCGGCGTAACACTGTTTACTTAGGGAAAAATTACAAAATTTTAAAAAATTTCGGGGATCTTTCGGGTATCCAATTGGGTCTGAATACAACCCAATACCCCAGAAATCAACCCAATTACACTTATTTAATAATTATAAAATTTTGGATAAATTAGAAAGATATTGATAGGATTTTCAAATTTGGATTAATTGACAGACTTTGAGAATTCGAGTGGATAGCATAGAGGTACACGAGGATCGAAGTTTTGTGGTGTGAGGTACGTTATCGTATGATTGTAAGCCAGTAGAAAGTATACACTAATTCATTTTCCATTTATTGTCATTTCTATTTGAATTGAGCTATTGTTGGAAATCTATTATTTATTTCCTTGGTTGAGTGTCTTGGCGTAAGTGTGTTACGAAGGTATTCTTGAGTCCATATTAGCGGGTAAGCGTGAACACTCATGCTAGTGTATTGTCCCATCCCACTGATAGTGGGTTATACCCCAAGTACTGGATTGTTTGGGCACTGTTGTGTCTATGGTTTGTTTGTCACTGTTCTAACTATAAATGTGGTGTTGTTATACTGCATTAATTTTGACCACTTATGGGCCTCTATTGACTCTTTGAACACTCAAATCTCGTTGCTCTGCTTATCAGTTTGTTTATCATACTATTTGTTAAATTTTCTGCCTTGCAATACCGCATGATATTTGGACTGTTTATTTATTGAATTACTGTTTAGTTTCTTCTAGCGTTACTTTCTATTTTTTAAGCACTCACCGTGTAGTTTGTGATGGTGGTACAGATAGAGATAGAGCAGAGACGAGCAAGGGGAATGAGTTGATGCTAGGTGATATCCTCTGAGGACTTTTGGAGTGATCATTTCCTTACTCACAGTAGGTTTTTGTTCTTTTGACTGTGGTTACTATATTATACGTTTTGTATGCATTGAGACATGTATCGGGGGTTGAAAGACTGGGGATATCATATATGATCGCTTTGTTTAGCTTTAATCACCAGACATGCATGTATTTATCCATTTCTCAGGGTTTCCACATGATAGGTTAACTAATGGCATGTTTGAGGATTTAAGGTTGACTAGGATGTGTAGACTTTGTGAGTAAAGGCATTGGGGTCCACATAGGTCTAGGCCGGGAGAGACCCAATTTTATGAGGAACTGGGGCCGTCACAAACTTTATTAGGCATGTTTACTCCATCACATGTTTGAGTTCGAACTCTAGGAACAGGCATGCGCCTTGGTGTTATAAATAGAAACCTATCACAGACCCATAGTTGTATAAGAATTGACGCACTAATGACCTCATGTGCACCGGAGCGAGATCCACGACACAAATCCCTGTATAAATAAGCCAAACATGTACTTCCCCAACTATACTGTCTAGCTGTTTGAAGGTCTTCGAGCAACGGAAGAAACATTAAATGTACATATCGGTTCGATTTGTCAGTGAACACACAACCACCAATAAGTTGTAGAATGTACGAACGAACATAACATCGAACCATGTCCTCATTGCTGTTATCCTCTATAAGTGGCACATTTTCTTCGAGCCATGAGACAAGAACTTTATTCCCAGAAAGGTCAAGTGCATCAAGTCTTGCACCAAGTAGTCTTTCACACACCTCGAGATAGTCGATATCTGTGTTTCCAGTCACAAGCGTATCATTAATAGGTAACCCGAGTTGTATTTCAACTTCTTGGAGTGTAATCGTACACTCACCACAACGCATGTGGAACGAATGTCTCTGGACACCATCTCTCAACGAAAGCGGTGATCAAAGCCCAATCAAGTTTGAAAAATCCTACGCATGAAACCCCATAAAAACCACTAGAATGTAAGTAAGGGATCATTCGAGAATGGTAATTCACCCATCGATCAACAACACCCCGTCTTCTTCGTACGCACATCATATTATGTACCTTATAATTAAAAAAATGTGTCGATATATATGTATTAAAATTTTTGGATAAATATTAGACACATACATGTTAAATGTATATACCTAACCTCTCCATGTTTGTGATGATCTGTGTGTAGATTGGAGACGTAGAAAAGAAGGATCAAATAGACCTGGTTCCATTTGTGTACTCGCTACACCTGTGTGATTAGAAAAATTAGTAGAGTAGTTTTAAAAGTCACAATGAATCATTAATACGAGTTAAAACATTAACAAAGACCTATATATTACTTGACATAACATCTTTGAATACTATATAAATATAAATGTTATCAAATTACCAACTGACACCATTTACAAACAAAATACAAATCCCATATCATTGGTTTGGATTGGGGGGTTGTAGCGACCCCAAATTTTCACATTGGTCCACCACGGGACGCCACACGGGCCCATAACTGATCACATAACCGCCAGCTGTGTCCCACGCCCAATTATCCATCATCAATCAATTTCCTGTTAACTTTGATGTTATGTGTTAATAATTACTGATTCAAGTTAACTTATGTTCCTTTAATATCATTTAACCTCAAATTACACAGCGGAAATGTAACGGCCCAGCCCGCCCCGCAAGGCACGCCAGCTGGCACCGTGAAAACACCTCTAACGGGTGACCCTGGACCCTCTAGGTGGTCGGCGTACATTCACGTCGCACCCACACAAGCCTATCATACCCGGGCAGTCTATTCACTGGCGTATGCCTAGACAAGTGCTATGACTTAGTGGACTTTATGCCCCGTAACGAATAAACATCAGGTGGGGAGTGAACTCAACACCGTAAAGACACCAGGTAGGAGTAACTCCACTACCGTAAAGACACCAGGTGTGAGTGCTCGGCCATCGTAAAGCAATAATGAAATAGAGTAATGAATAAATAGGACTAAATTCAAATAAATAGAACAGTAAATACTAAAGTGAAGTTTAATTGGGATACTACACACCTCAATCCGCACTCCGCGTCCCAAAAACCAAACCCGGCTCAGCTCCAATAACACCCGACAAATTAAATTATCACTCGAATTATACCTATTACCATTTATCATTAAATTAGCTTCAATTTAATATATTATGTCAATTTTTCATTTTTCGAGGCTAAAACCCCGACTATATTTCGCCAACATTCCGAGAAAATCTCAAAATTCCTTTATTTGATCAAAATATAATTTTTCTAAAATTTTCCTATTTTATATGAATTTTCTATGAATTTTTCAAATTTTTTTTTCAAAACTGTTTTTGTTTTTTTTTTTAATTGTTAGGGACAGTTCGACCGAATCGAGTTCAGCTCAACCTAGCCGAACCGGCCCTCTTCTTCCTCGTTGGAACAGAGCTGCTCTGTTCCAACAACAGTTTTTTTTTTTTTTCACTGAATTTGGGAAAGGGAGAGGGAGAGGGATAGGGATAGGGGAGACGACATGGATGTCGTCCGAGCTCCCAAGCTCCACCCCGCCACCACCAAACCACCACACCATCACACCCGCCACAACATACAACAACAAAAACATCAAAACAACGTCAACGACTCACCTCTTTCGCCTCTCCAACACGAGCTCAATCTCTCTTCCTCTTTCTCTCGATTTCTCTTCTTCTCTCGGTCTCAACTTCGATCAAAATGTGAGAAAAATGAGAAACTGTGGTGACGGTGGTGGTGTTTATCAAATTTTGGGGTGAAATGACCATTTTGCCCCTATGATCTTATCCTCCTCCTTCACACTCTAATACCCTTTTTGGTCATTTCACTATTATTTATTTATTTTCTGATTTTTAATATATATATATATATATTAAATTCTTTATATACATATATATATAAATATATATATATATTCGCCTATACTTTCGCGCCTAAAATTTCGTCGTGCGCGCTAACGAGCGTACTCAGGTGTGCACACTATCGTATCACCCACACGTGTCGACCACGACCCCGCGTGTTACTAAGTGCCCACCAATTTACTATTTTGTCACATTTAATTCATTTTATGTGTGTAATATTTTCCTCAACTTAAAATTTTGTCTTTAATCTACCCGGTACCCGCGTCGACACGTATATCGATGCAAATACTCAACACACAATCTCACACGTCAATTTAAAATATAATTACACACATTGCGATGTCGTTAACCTATTTTAACATAAACATCGCAAAATTAAACAAAACAACATACAAAATACTATTTACCTAATACGGCCGTACTTCAGCCTCAATGGGGACCCACGGACATCCCCGGTGGCGTCCACGTCTACAATGACATCATAAAATAACGACAATTATTAATTGGGCCGTTACAGAGGTTGAGCTTTTGTTGGACAATTTTTTTTGTTATGTCCCTCTGCATGACAAATACCGCATTGGTTCTGAAACGACCCGGAAATTTGGTTATTTGTGAATGATGATGTGTAATATGTATTTATACTCGTATTTGAGTGACCGGACGATTTAATCGGTGCACGAGTAGGAAAATTGGGTTACGGGTACACGGGGGATTTAAAACACTGTAAAGAGTACAGATAAATGAGTTTTCTAATAAATTAATTAATTATTTGTACGAGACAAGGCGAAAGTATGCGTATGACAGAGAAATACGGATCGAGGAGGCAAGACGGGTCGGGGAAAAGTTGTTGGAAAACGCGGGTGTTGGATAAATACACAACAAATGGACCATGGTGTAGGATTGTTAAAGTGACACACTCCAATAATGGAGCATCAATAGATCAACCTCGAGATGCGTGGTTAGGTGGAGATGAAAGGCCATGCTTGAGACAACACCCCACCTAACATAC
The DNA here is from genome assembly GCA_039657345.1 of Stephania japonica. Lineage (NCBI taxonomy): Eukaryota > Viridiplantae > Streptophyta > Magnoliopsida > Ranunculales > Menispermaceae > Stephania > Stephania japonica. The sequence goes on along the minus strand of CM077559.1, from coordinate 4,185,788 downwards.
TATTCACCACTATTCACACCATACCCATTTGATGTTAAGAAAAAAAAAAAAAAAAAAAAACACACCCACCTCCTCTCTCCACCACTCTCACTCACGGTTCTCTCTCATTCTCGTCACTTCACACTCAACCCTCACGGAACCCTCTCCCTCCTCTCACCAGCCCCGTCCTCGCCGGTGACCGGACCGCCTCGCTGGACGTCTCGCCGGAGCAAGGTATTCCTTCTCTCTCTTTTTCGGTTTGTTCACTCTCCTCACTTTTCTCACGGTTCTCTCATCTCTCGGCCTCCCTCCCTCTCGGCTCACTCGTCTCGGCTTGGCCAAGTCCTCGCCGGTCGTCGGAGGTGCAGGGGTGACCGGGAAGTTCACCGGAGGTTCCCTACCTCCTTCCCTCTCTCGGTCTCTCTCTCATTCTCACGATCTCTCTCTCTCTTGTATACTCTCGAGCTCTCTCTTTCCTCTCGGTCTTCTCTCTCTCCCTGTCTCTCCCTCGACTGTTGCATGACAATAGTGGTGGCGATGAACGGGACGGTGGCCGGAGGTGCCTCATCGACGGCTTCACAGTCCCGGAGCCCGTATAGGTGGCGGATATACTTGTGTTATGGAGCTACTATTTTTTTCTCTCCTCTAATGTTCGACCGCCTAGCTGCTGTTGTGGCGAGTCATGGTGGTTGGGGACGGTCAGGGTGACCCACCGGAGTCCTCAAGTCCCCGGGACACCTTGAGTTTGTGGCCCATGTGGGTTGACGTCCATTTTTGAGTGTTTTTTTCTTGTTTTGCCTAATTGTTAGTCTCGCCGGAAAACCACCTCACCGGCGGCGCCACCGCCGGACCACCACGACCGGGACGCTGTCAGGGATCCCACTAAACTCCTACGTAGGCCCCACAGCCTTAAGAGTGGTCGAAAATAGTTTTATTTTGCGCAAAAGAGTCGTCATTTCATGTGATATGTGTGGTGGAGCTTCGCCGGAAACCGCCACTGCCGGCGGTGCTAGCGGCCGAACCACCACCAGTGAAGGTTGTCGGGGGTCTCACCTAACCTTTGTTGAGGTCTCGCAACCCTTGGTTATGTCCCAAATTTTAATATGTTAGAGAAATTTATTATGTTTTTATGTAAATATTGAGTTTGAGTATTGTTTAGTTAATGAGTTTGAGTACCGATGTTCGAGGATATTTCCCAGCCATCCCATGCTAAGGAAACCTTTCACCAATGTCGGACAACACCAGCGAGGTTTCATGTTTGTTTGTACATGTTAGTTCAGTTTTCACGAGGAGTTATGGTTGGATGTCGGGTTGGTATTGAAACATCGCATGGCGATGAATGGCTATGACGTCGTGGTCATGTCGCGGATCCTCGAAACTATGACATAACCTACATAAGACTGAGCCGAGCCTATGATTCGCGATGAGGCTTATAAATATTGTGTTTTCAAAACCCGAGAGAGAGTATTCATTTTTCGATTAAATTGTCGTGTCGTTCGAATCATTTAAAACATTGGGAAAATAATAAGTTTAAACCTAGGTTTAGTGAATGACTTGACCTATTAATATGAGTTTCCGACCTTGTCAGGTAGAGGGAAACTCGGGGATACGCGTTAGGATTCGCGGGAGCATTGTACGTGAGTTACGATAGTTCAGGTAAGTACACTTGCCTTAAAAAGCATTTGTACGTTAGTAAGCCAGCTAAGAAAATATCATGTGATTCATTTTCATTTCTTTGTGTTTGTGATTATCAAATTATTGACATTCCATTCCCTATTCCTTATAAGTGTGTTCTTGGCATAAGTGTGTGTCTCGAAGGTACATGCGGCCTGCACTAGAAGGGATAAAACGCGGGCACTCGAGTGCACGAGAGTTTGACCACCCCTAGTGATTGTGTGATACCATGTACTGGATTGTTGTGGATTGTTGTGGTATTGTTGTGGAATTTAGACCACTTATTGGCTCTCTTGACTCGTAGAACACGCATGTTTCGATTGTTGTCATTTCCAGTCTATCTATCATGCATCTTGTTTATTTATATCTCTGACTTTCATATACCGCATGATATTTGGACTGCTTTATTTGAAAATTCATGAATTACTGTTATATTCTTCTGGCTTTACTTTCGATTTCTCTCAGTTGCTCACCGTCTAGTTTGTGACGGTGGGTGCAGATAGGACGGAGAGCAGTAGGGGCAAGGGACCTTGCCTAGGAGACTTTTTGTGAGCAAAAATTTGGACGTGAGGTACCGAGATGTAGGCTCATGTTTATTTCTTTTTGTATGACGTTTATATATATGTTTGTTTTGGAACTAGGGAATATGTTTTGAGGTGGATTCCATCAATCCATTTTGTTGACTTGGATATGACTATATCGGGATTTTCCACATTTATATAGATTCCTAATTTCCCTTTGATTGAGTTATTTCCCAATATTTGATTAGAATATGATTTTGCTTCCGCTGTGTTATAATTGCAATAACTCTTTCATAAAACGTGAGATTTTGATGTTTTGAGGCTGACTAGGCTCGTCAGGTTGCCGAGTGATGACTCGGGCTTGTACGGGTCTAGGCCGGGTGTAATGGCCCGAATTTAATTCGCCGTTATTTGTGACGTATTGCAGACGTGGCGAATAGCTCAGACACTCGTGGGACCCGCAGCTAGGCTAGAGCGCGTCTGGAGTTAGGTAAATAGTTATTTCGTGTGTTGTTTTGTTTAATTTGCGATGTTTATGTTAAAATAGGTTAAACGACATCGCGATGTGTGATTATATTTTAATTGACGTGTGAGGTTGTGTGTTAAGTATTCGCCTCGATATGCGTGTCGACGCGGGTACCGAATAGACAAAAAGATGAAATATTAGGCCGGGGAAAATATTACACACATTAAATGAATTAAATGTGATAAAATAGTAAATTGGTGGGCGTACAGGGACACGCGGGGTCGTGATCGACACGCGTGGGTGGTACAAAGATAGTGTGCACGCCGAGTACGCTCGTTGGCGCGCACGACGGAATTGTAGGTGCGAAAATATAGGTGTGTATATATATTTATATATATATGTATATAATTAATTTAATATATATATATATATATATAAATCAGAAAATAAATAAATAATTGTGAAATTACCATAAAGGGTATTGAGGTTGTTAAGGAGGAGATAATATTGGAGGGGCAAAATGGTCATTTTACCTGAAATTTTGATAAACTCTCACCGCCTTCTCTCTCGATAAATCGAAAGAAGGAAGAAAAAAAAAACAGAGAGTGAGACGAAGAGCGAGAGGCAGAGAGGAGGAGGGAGATTGATCTCGTGGTGGAGAGGCGAATAAGGTGAGTTGATAGTGGTTTTTGTGATTCGGTTGTGTGCGTTGTGTTGTGTGGTGGTGGAGGTGGTGAGCTCGGCCATGGCGGAGCCATGGCCGAGATTTGGAACCAGTCAAGGAGGAAGAAGATGTGTGATCTTCCCACCCTCTTGATTCCATTGATGAACGAAGAGTGGAAGAAAAGAAGAAGAAAGCAACGAAAAAAAAAAATAAAAAAAAAATAATGGTTGTTCGAACCAGAGACACTTTTGCGTCTCTGGTCGAAAAAATGGAGAAGATGCACACGCACGCCGTGCGTGTGCGTCCTTTTCTAATATAATAATATATATATATGTATATATATGTATATATATATAATAGGAGAAAAATAGGGAAAATTATGGAAAAATTGTATTTTGACTAAATAAATAGAAATTGAGGAATTTATATGGAAAATGAAAAATTCAAAAGTCGGAGGAGACTTTATACCGGAGTTTTTACCTTGAAAAACGTAAAATTGACATAATATGTCAAATTGAAGCTAATTCAATGATAAATAATCTTAGGTACATTTGGGGTGATAATTTGGATTATCGGGTGATTATTGGAGCTAGACGGGGTTTGATTTCGGGACACGGAGTGCGGATTGAGGTGTGTAGTATCCCAACTGAAATTACTTGAGTATTTACTTCTTTTGGCATTTGAATTCAATTTCTTTCATTTCAATACTCTATTCTTGGTTATGTTTATATGGGCGGACGTTGAGCGAGGCTCCCTCCGTGCCATTCTTGTGTGTATGTCCACTACACCATAGCACATGCTACCAGATCGAACTTAGGCCAAGTGTCACGTCATGGCATGTGTCGATGCGCCGTTGGTGTAACGCCGGCCATCGAGCGGATCCAGATGCTTGCCCTGCTGGAGTTTGACTCGCCGGCAGCATTCTGTGGAAGAGTCCGAAATATGGTGTAGTCTGACCCTAGGAGCTAGGAACACACTTTGCACTTTTCCTATTATTTATTCATGCGATGAGCACAGTTGTCTGTATTTATTTTCGCATGTTTATTTAATAGCTTTATTTAAATTCCAGTATTTACTTTTAGAAATGCTCACTTAATTTCCTTGGGAATACTCACTCTGGACTCGTCATCTGCCTTTTGTGATGACTTGAGTGCGAATCCTATCTGAGCAGGGATAAGGGCAAGTCGCGAGTCTTGTTGAGCCGAAATAGCCTGACTTGTACGTTTGTATTATATTTACTTTGTTTTATTATAGGTTTGGGGTTTTGGAGAAACTTTATATATATTGAACTTTTTGGTGATTTCAGAGGTACTTATGATTGTGCATGGGTTTTCCACATTAGGTTTATGGTTTAGGTTACACATTTACAGTATCACTACCCGAGTAATGCATTAGAAAGGCTTCCGCTGTGTGAATTTGAGGATTTTATAATGATTTAACATATAATTTGACTTCAATACAACCTAATCTATAAATGGATAATTAATAAGGTTTAAAAAGATAAAATGGAGGATGTAATCCAATGTAGAGCACAGTGTCGCTGGTAAAACAGACTGTGGGTCCGCATTGGCCCTGTGGTGGTCTATTTGGAAAATGGGTCGTTACACCGGGCGTACCCAAATGCATTGGGAATTTGGGGTCGTCACAGGTTCCTCCTAGTAGGGACTCAAGCACGATCTCTATTTGGACATGTTGTTTGTATATGTCTTTCTTGATGACATGTGCCACATCGCAAGGACCTCGAAACATTAAGAAGATTCATCTCATTTTGCCTTCGTGTTCCCTTTGGTCTTATTCGGCCACGTCTACACCTTGGATCTAGTAGAATCTTCGTCGCAAAAGTCGGCCAATTCTTCTCATCGAGGATGGATTTGAATTGAGAGGAGTAATATTGTGCGTACATATCCATCCTGTAGTATGGCTCAATAAATTGTGTATGATCAAGTCGAATAAGGGCACATGCAGCTAACACATGTAAGCAAGGGAAACCAAACGATTACCATTTATTGCAGCTGCAATACCAGTTCTTCAGGATAACAATTTGTGTATTGTTGTTGTTATGCATGCGATCACCATGACGTCCAGTGAACACCTCAAACACACCATTGTCTCGATTTATCAATTTGAAGTAATGTCTCCTTGCAGATTGTTTATAATGTGCAATTTTATCCATAGCATATTTTGTGTAATAGAGCTTGTGCAAGATTGCTTCATTGATCTCCTGCTTGCGTCGGTTAGTGTATGTCACTAACCTGTAGTAAATCATTTGAACCATTGCTGTTATTGACAAGAATCGTGCCCCTTTCAATACACCGTTAAAACATTCTACAATAGTAAGATAATGTCGTATTAGTAATATCATCACAGTGATAAAAAGCTAGGGATAACAAACATAACTAATATCGATTACATACCAACTCCATTAGAATTCATCCATCCATACCGCAGGCCTCCATCATGCGATTGAGTCCATAGTTCCTTGGGAATGACATTCACATATTGAAGACATTGAGAAGATCTTGATGACAAATAAGCAAAATGCTTCATGCATGCATCAAAATTCCTCACTTGATGTTGACCAGCAGCTCAAGAAAGGATGTTCTTCAACAATTCATTTTTGAAATTCGTGTTAAAATTATTGATCAAGTATCGCAGACAATAACGGAGGTATCCTCTTAATGGGCAAAAACCATTTGATGGTCTGTTAACAGCCTCGAGAATGTTAGAGTAACGGTCAGAAATAATACAAATACCATCTCTATCAGTCACGCATTTGCGCAACATCCTCAAAAACTACGCCCACGAGTCTGTTGATTCATTTTTTGCAACTGCAAACTAGAAGTAGGTGTCCATCACCATCAACAGATAGGGCAATCATTAGCTTATCATTATATTTGCCATACAAGAATGTCGCGTTCACCTGTAGAAGAGGCCTACAATGCTTGAACCCTTCTATTGATGCTTCGAATGCGAATAACACACGACGAAATTGAGGATGCTCTGTCCTGATCTCATCTGCTGCCTATTGTCTATATGACCACTCAATCTTTAACCCTGAGCTCTTATTATGTACAACCGCCAACTATCTTGGTAACCTAGCATACGACGCGTCCCAATATCTGAATGCATTTGCAACTGCTTTCCTTTTCGCATCCCACATTTGCTTGTAGGGAACTTCATGTCCGTATTTTAGCTTAATCATTTATACCAAAGCCTTGATAGTAATTGTTTGATCTATTTGGACAACGTTTTGTATCTCACGTGCAAACATGTTGGCGTCGAGTTGGGCATAACTGCGTTCTATGCTGGGATTTATACAGCTGTGCAACTCGTCTAATTGAGTGATCTCCCACAATTATTTTTTCTTTCGCAAACAAGCACGGAGACGCCACGTGCACCCAACTTTCGGCACACTTTTGCACTTCACCGCCCACAAGGTTGTAGTTGACTCCATAACATGGAATTGACAATGTTTATTAACATGCCATACTTTGATGACATGCTGCAAGTCTTTCTTATTGTCAAAGCACATTCTTCTTTCCAACTCAAAATTAGGCATGTCTCATTCAGTCAAATGATGTGAATGTTGGGTCGCAATAGAATTTAGGCACTTCCCAATCAATTTCATTATACACCAACAATGGTTGGTAAACTTCTTCATCGCTTGCTTCTTTCATGCACTCCTTTTCGTCAATAGCAAATTGCTTGTAACGACCCGAAAATTTAGGTTATTTTTGTGTGATGGAATGTACTATTGAGTGATACTCGTGTCTGTTTGACAGGGCGGTGATATCGATAAACGAGTGGTGATCACCTCGAGAAAACGTGTCGAATAGGTTTCGACGAACGAATTACGGGTACACAGGTCAAGGAAATGAACTTGGTAGACGACTGAAAAATAAAATATAATCATAATAAATTTATGGTCGCCCAGTGACACGCGGGGTCGTAGTCGACACACGTGGGTCGTACGGCAGTGTGCACGCCCAAGTATGCTCGTTGGCGCGCATGACTAAATTGTAGGCAAATATATATTTATATATGTATATGTATGTAATTTTATATATATATATAGATATTAAAAATTAGAAATTTAAAATGCAAAAGAACAAGAAGGGTCTTTGGTTTATTAAGAAAAAGATAAGATTGAAGGGCATTTTGGTAATTTGGCTACCATTTTTATTTAACCCCAAAATCACCACCACCACACACAATTGATCCAAAGAGGGAGAGAGAGAGAGTCCGAGAGAGAGAGAGAGGTCATTGGATGAGGGATATCTAAAGCTTCGAGGCGCGACGTCGACGATTCAGAGGTAAAACATTTTTGGTATTGTGGTATTGTATGTGTGGTGTGTGTATGTGCGGCGGTGGTGGTGATGGTTGAGCAGAGCTCGGCCATGGCGGAAGCCATGGCTGAGATTAGAGGGCTCAGTCGAGTTGGTATTGGGGTGAGAGCCAATCCTAACAGAAAAGAAAAAAAAAAGAGTTGCAGCGCTATTCGCTAGAAATTTTCAGTGAACAACGTTGAAGAAGATGACCCAAACCTTGACCCGACCCGAAAGGGTCAAACCGAGTTGGGATGGGTTAGACCTGACCCGACCTGGGACCCACTCACCCATTATTATATTAATAAATAATTTTTTATTTCAATTAAATATATTTAAAAGGATTTTAATTGAAATAAAATTCCAAAAAATAGGGAAAATTCTGGAAAAATTCTGGAAAATTATAGAAAAATATATTTTCATCAAATAAAGAGAAATTTAGGAATTTCTATAAAAAGTGAAGTATTCAGAATTTTTGACGAGGCGTTATGTTGTAGTTTTTACCTTGTAAAGCGTGAAATTGATAAAAATAGTCAAGAAACTTAGAAAAAAAATAAAGGAAAATATGGGAAGTGGATTTAGAAATCAAGATTTCCCAAATAGGCTCTAACATGATGTAAATGGATAAAAAATGATTTCCAGGTGCTTAGTGGATTGGTGACAAGCGTGTGGAGTCGTTTTGGTAGTGTGTTAAAGCCGCGAGCGCGGAGTTACGCACGGTATTTGTGAGTAAAACCAATTGGAGCTTTTACATTATTTTATTTGTACATTTAATTGTGCTATTATGTTGGTTGAGTAGTACCTTCTTGTTCGAGCATATCTCTTTGTGAAATATTTCTTTGTTGGATTCACTTTGGTCACATCTATCCTTGTTGATTTATTGGCTTGGTGTTGATTGGATTCCATAATGAGTGGTCTATTTGGATCTAAGTGGACAACATGGTGCTCACGGTCTATACCGTGAGTACACGGACTCTAGACGTGGTTAAACCTGCAATTTGGGATTGCGGTGGCCGTATGTTGAACTGTGTGTGACGCTGCAGTGCCCGTATGCAAACTAAGTGTGACCAGGGGCTAAGTGCCTTATTATAGACTGCCTTGATTTTGTGTAGGTCCAGAGTTTGTCTTGGAAGTCAGGTTGTAAACTAAGTGTGGCAACCTGGTGGACTTGGGACACTTAGATGCCCTTTTCTTTTGTTTCGTGCTCTTAACACTCATTTATCGTTGTTATCTCTGTGATTCACTTATCATGCTGTCTTTTATATTTTTCATGATACCAATGCATAATACTAGTTTAACCATTTACGTTGCATTTGAAATGCTGTTAAGACTCTATTGGTATTTTACTCTCTACATCACTGTACTCACCATCTAGTTTGTGATGGTGGGCAGACTAGCGAATAGACAAAGGCAAGGGATTAGCGCTAAGCGATTGAAGGCGAGGACCACGAGGCGTTCTCCTGTTGCGCATTGAGTATGTTTTGTATTAAGTATCTATATTATTTTGTTGAACATGAGATTATGGGTTATGAGAGATTTTGGGCATGTAGGACATTATCGATACTCTCTTTTGATTCATATGGTGGATATGATTACGGGGTTTCCACATCCTAGGATTGTCTTAACTGGTGTGCCTTGGAGTTATTGATTAGTTTGGAGTTTAATTGCTCTGCTGCATCTGATAATAACTCACTAATCGATTAACTTCACTTGTAAATACGTAATAAATGGTAAATGGTAAGGAAAGCTAACTAGGCTTGCGTGACTCAACGAATCTGGCTCAGGGGTTCGCGTAGGTCTAGGTTAGGCGGTGTCCAATTCTAGGATTGTGGAATTTGGGGCCGTCACATTGCTCATCATCTTGCAAGTTTTTCATCCCTTAAGGTTCATAAGTTGGTAAAAACATTTATATTTTCACAATCAACAGATGGTGCAACATCCTCGAGGGGACATACGTCCTCGTCGTCGTCGTCCTCGTTAGGTTCATCATTGGGGGTACTAATGTCACCATCAATTGGAGTAACAAATTTATCTTGCACAACATCACCTATAGGTGATTGCATATGTAATCTTTCCATTAGTGATGTAGGGCACGTCATGCCGATATTTTCTTCTACCACTTGTGACTGCACAGTAGAGTCTTGAAAAGGCTCGATTGGCTCAAAGGTTAAATAAATCTCTACCTTCGCTGATAATGGTAGATTCCCCACTGTTAACCACATCAACTCAAAGTGGGTTTCGTCTTGCAACGACACGAGGATAAAATATTGTGAACCTGATGGATGGGTTATTACGTGACAAGACGTCATCATAATGAGAGTTTCAGTGGACGAGATACCAAACGCGTTATACACGTGATTCATCAACTCATATTTACTCGTTCCAAACTTAAGAATCATGATCATTGATGGGGGTATGCTGTACTCGATGTCTTGCGAAACCTTAACAATTTCTCTGTATGCATAAAATTGAAACGGGATGTTCCTACATTTCGTGATCTACATAATTTACCACATTGATAATGTAAAAAAGATTACATATATATCAAGCCAAAAAATGATCAAAATGGGGATTTGAGACGCGATCAAATTTTTGAAAAAATCCTCATAAGATATTATTCTTGTTCCTATATCAAAATGGAGCATCTTGTAGTAATTTTTCAAAATGATTTGAATTTTATCCTAGGGTTGTTTGAGGAGCCTCTTGGAAAAGGAACGAGTCCCTTCTAAGGAACTTTACTTAGGTCTAGATTTATACATAAAGAACGTCGATTGCAATAAAAAATGCAAGCACGATTTAGGGATGCATTTAATTTTCAAATATAGTTGGAGTCTTTTTGTAACGGTCCAATTTCTAATTATCGTTATTTATGATGCAATTACAGACGTGGATGTCAACGGGGACGTTCGTGGGTCCTACAGCGAAGACGGAGCACGATCGGATTAGGTATACAGTCCGTTTTGTGTGCTCTTGTTGTGAAGTTGCGATATATATGTTCAAGTTAATTAAATTGCATCGCAATATGTGTGTTTATATTGTTTATTGACAAGCGAGCTGGTGTGACAGGTATTCGCTGCGTATAGCGAGTAGACAGCTTTGAGTCATTGGTTTTGAAGTTTGGTTGCTTTTCATGAAAATGGGTTTTTTAAGTTTGATGTTTGATCCGAGATTTGATGCATGTTTGATGAATTTTGTTGTGTCTCTGACTTTTGGAAGTGTTATTTATTCCCCCACGAGGTGAGGATGGGGTCGACAACGTTAGTGGTGGCTTGGCTGGTATTTTCTAGTAGTTTTGTTCTGCTGAACTGCTGGAATTCGACTACCCAGCGCGCTGGATAGTTTGGGCGAATTCGATGATGAACAGAATGAACACCAGCGTGCTAGGTCATCCTCTAGCGTGTTGGGTGTTCATCAGATAGCCATTTTTTACTGTTTTGAGTGTTGTGGATATAATGTCTATACTAATTGATATAATATATAAACAATTGACCATAAATCAATGATAAATGGTAATAGGTCACTTTGGGCGATAAATTGTTGGATATCGAGGATTCGACAGTATTGGACCGTGGTTTGCTTTACGGGATGAGGAGTGCGGTTTGAGGTGTGCAGTATCCCAACTGAAATTCATTTTAGTACTAACTGCTTGATTATTTGAATTTTGTCCAATTTATTCAATGCTCTTATTTCCTGTTATTGCTTTACGCTGGTTGAGTTTACTCCCACCTGGTGTTTATTCATTGCAGGGGCATAGGGTCCACTAGGCCATAGCATGTGTTCTAGTGATACACCGCTGAATATGATACCCGGGTGTGCTAAACATATGTGGGTGCGTCGTAGTCTACGCCTGAGACGACCCTGCCCCGACCTAGGGTCGGGTCGCCCGGCCCAAACCGTTACTTAGACCCGATACCTGAACCAGGCCCAAATAACGACTTGGCACGCCTAAATAACCTGCGGAATAATCATTCTAAACAATATATATAATAACCAGTGTGTGATAAATAATCACAACAAAACCATATAACCTGTAGATCATACTAATATAAATCATCTTTAATATTAAATATCTTATACAACCTCAAATTAAAATTATAAAGGTTCAAAACTACCCATTAACTAGTTCTCAAGCTATAACCCACGTACGAGATTTACAAAACGATTAATATTAATAAACTAGCATTGTATGAATCTCACAAATGAAGGCACTTCAAGATAAATCTTTTCCCTTGCCTTTCTTGTCTATCGTATTTGGTAGAAGGACACGTGGGTTGAGTGGGGTGAGCTAAAGAACCAACGATGCTCAATAAGAGGAAAGACTCGCTCAAACAGTAAATATGCAAGTACTACCTAGTACTCATGCAAATTCTACATGACATTCAATCCATACGCAAAACACAACATGTAATAACTGAATACATGTAAATCAAAACAAACTTATAAGCATAATCATTTAGTACATAATTCGATCCAATTAAATATATGGTTTATGCTCATCGTAGTTATGAAAGATGGAATTATATTCTAAGAAGAAATATCTAAATATTATTTCCACATCTAATTTAGATATTCAATAATTTTCTATATCAATATTTCAATTCATATTCCAATCACCATACTATACATAAAAGCCTAACAGTTTCACAACACATTTGATAAACCTTCATATATGTCAAGCATAATAATATTCATCACTTTTCATTTATAAATTTACACACAACATGCAAATAAAGCCAAATGAAATATTTAAATAAAATGCAATAGATATAAATATTAATATAAGTCGTTGTTCCATTCAATGCGAACTAGATATTGGTAAGGATCCGATGACCGAATCATCTATTTTCGAATTGGTACAATAATCAGTGGAAACGTAATGGCCGTTACGCCCTCTAAATAATTGCACCAAAACAAAGATAGATTCATCCAAGCCGTCACCGCTACACGTCTCAAAGAATCCTCAAGTAGCAAAGGATGGAACTCCAAACCCTTACCCTCGAATAATTCACCTTATGCATTCAATTAGTCAAGCAAACCCTCGGTGGTTAACTACCACACACTCGGGGTGTCAAAGATATAACCGCTTGCTAATTTGGCCCTCGGTGGTTAACTACCACACACTCTGGGGCACCAAATAACATAAAAAGGCAAGACAATGTATTCACAATTCCATAGATAATAGAGATCCAAACCAATATCACGACGCAACCCATTCCCAAGTCTTTAATTCAAAACATGCATTCCTAATTATCTAATAATCAAGCCATATTTAATGCATGAGCGAAGCTCCCCACTTACCTGGACCCGTCGCGACGTCAATACCGACTCCTCGCACGTTTGGGGTCCCACGTGAACCGCCTCGCGAATCTACGCAATTTATTCAATTTTATATAAGAATTTTACTAAATTTGAAGGTGTATAATCTAATTTTTAAATTCACTTTTGGGAACCCAAATGGTGTGGGTCCCACGTGATGTGCCATTAAGGGCTTTGTCGAGGTTGTCGACGCCCACCGTAAGTTTATCATATTTTATTTTATTTTATTTATTTTTTTTTCCTTTGGGCAGGGACATTCCAGCCCCTGTTTAGTTGACCAGGGGCATTTCAGCCCCCGGTCAACAGGTCAAGTCCCCCCCGGGGGCCGGGACCGGCCCCAGGAACCGGTCCGGGGCCCGTCTCGCCCTGGGACCGAACGCGAGGACGCAGGGCGCCCCGCGTTTCGTCACCACGGGTGGGGGGTTTCCCCCACCACTCCCAACCCTCGGATCGAGATCCGAGGGTGGTCCCAGTGCTCGCCAAGACTTTGGGGACCCCCGCCGCCCGGCCGACCGGCCGTGGCGGTGGTGGTGGTGGTGGTGGTGGTGATGGAAGAAGGGGGGGCAATGCCACCCCCCTTCTTCTCTCGGTTTCATGGGGGTGGCCAAGCCCACCCCCTCCTTTATTGGCGCGCGCGCGCGCTGAGGAGCAGCGGCGCGCTTTCTCTTCGGCGGCGCTGGTGGCGCGCCGCCACCACCGTCCGTAACAAAATCAAAACAAGAAGAAGAAGGAAAGAAAGAAAAGAGAAAGAAAGAAAAGAAAAGAAAGAAAAGAAAGAATAGAAATAGGAAATCACCACAAGATTTTTCTCTCCTTGATTGTTCAAACCTCCTCTTCTTCTCCTCCCTCTCCAAGTTTGTTGAAACAACAACTAGGGTGACTAGGGTTTACAACTTATCCTTATATAGTTAGGGTTTTTCACCAATTTAACCCAAAATTACGTAAATACCCCTATGGGCCCAATTTTCTCATTAAGCCCAATCAACACTATTTTCACTTAATCCAAGTCTTGTTAAGATCAATTTTGTGTAACAATCTCATTTGTTCACAATATTTTAATATAAAATTAATAAAATACCTTTAAAATGGGTCGGAGAATATTTGGGTCGTTACAACGCCAACCACCTAAAGGGTCCAAGGTCACCCGTTTGTGGCATCCTCATGGGCCGTGTATGGCGAATAGCTCAAAGTATGGCTATAGTTTGACTTTAATTGTGCACGCACTTTGTTTCTCTGCTATTCATATTCATGCGATGATCTTCCACAGTTACATGTATTCTTTTCTTCCTCATGTTTATTTATAATATTTTGATTCCAACAGTTTTACTTATGTATTTACTTGGTGTATTTCCTTGGGATTACTCACTCTGGACTCGTCATCTACCTTTTTGTGATGACTTTAGTGCATATACTGGTACGAGCAGAGGGAAGGACAAGCTTGAGGATTACTTGTGATTGACTACAATTTGCTATACTCGTACATTTGTTTATATTTTTTGTTTTTATGTTGGGTATAGGTTGTGAGAGATACATTTTGACTTGTATATGACTTGGAGGTTATCTTTTGATATATATATATTGAGTACATTTTGGTATGGTTTCCACTTTAGGTTAAATGCTCATAAAACTTGCTTTTAAATATTTATTTTGATGATGAAAGTTTTTCGCTGAATATTTTGAGGTATAACATACAAAACGAGTTCATAAGTTAGCAATAATTGATTGATAATAAGTTATGAGTGGTCGTGGGACACGACTGAATGGTGAGTTGGCAAGGCTGTGGGCCCGCGGTGCACGCCGTGGCGGCCGAAGGATTTGGGGCCGTTATTGTAACAACCCTCAAATTTGAACCGACTAGTGTCGCACTTGTTAGGACCGTAACCGGCTACGCGATACTAAACAGTATTTCGAACTTCATGAGTCAACACCGAAGTAATATTATGTTTCTGTGATGTGTGTATTAGTATTTTAGTCTTATGCGTGTCTCGAGCCGTTCGGACGATTTTTAGTTGAGTGAGGCTATACCTAGGTAAACGGGGGAGTAAAACATACAAATAAATGAATTTTCTAATAATTTAATTAATTAGTTGATGGGATGTGGCGAGAAAACGGGCGCGGCAAGCCAATTTAGGAAGAAATACTGACCGAGGAAATGCAAGATTTATGTGGGAGTTGGATAGTTTCGCAACATACGGGCTATGGGATGGAAATTGTTAAAGTGACACAGCTTAATGAGGAGAGCCACGAGATTGGCATCGAGATTTGTATGTATGTGGAGATGTGATAAAGGGGTAAAAGACCCATAAGGGCAGCTGTTTTGAAGGGTATGAGAAGGAGGATGAAGGGCAAAAAGGTCATTTGATCCATTTATTCATATATATAAACAGCTAAACCCTGATTTCACTATTCATCATTCTAACCCATTGCCGCCACACCTCTTTCCACTTGGCCTCACCGAAACCGACCATGCCGAAAATCTGGAGGTGTCTTTTTTTTTTCTCTCTCTCTCTCGTTCACGCTCTCACTGTTTTTCCCACTGCCTCGCGTCTGTCCGAACTGCGGTGGTGGGCGGCCGTAATTGGGACTTGTCGGGGTCGGCATCATGGTGTTTCACCGGAGTCCTGACGTCCCGGAGCACCCCCATCACAGCGGATATGGAAGTTCTGGTCTCATGTTGAGGATTTTTTGAATTTGCTCTGTTTTCTTGAAGTTCTCATTGTTTTGCGTTTCATCACAGCTGCCCCCATTTGGGCGGTGTTGCTGGTCGGACCGCTGCTCCGAGAGGTTGTCGGGGACCATACTAAACCTATGATGGTTTCTCGCAACTCTCCAATAGGTCCAAACCAGTGGTGACGAAGTAGATCGATGTAATTTTTATGTGTTGTTGTTGTTTTATTCCACGCCGGAAAACACCAGATTGGGCGACGCCACTGCCGGACCACCGTGACTGGAGGGTTGTCATGAACCCCACCAAGCTCCTACTTGAGTCCCACAACCCTCCGAAGTGGTCGAACTAGTGTTGACATTGCAAGATATCGTCATTTCATGTGTTATGTTTATTTGAGTCTCGTCGTAAACCGCCACATTCCACGGGGTTGTTTGTCGAACCACCTCTCGTGGGGGGTTGTCGGGGACCATACCAAGCTATGGTTGGTGTCTCACAACCTCTGAAGTGTTCGAAACAACATTGTTAATATGTATTGTTGTAATTTCATGTGGTGCGATGTCTAGTCCTTATTTGCGTGTGTTAATGTAATTCCGAGCTGTGGAGTGTGCCTCCGACTTTCTCATGCCGCGGTGGCACCCTCGACGTCAGACAACACCAGTGACGTTGAATGCTCGGTGGTACATGTTTGGTTTAGGTTCATGATGAGTTATGCTTTGGTGTTTAGTTTGTGTTAAAACATCGCGTGTCGATGAATGGTTATGATGTCGTGGTCATGCCGCCAGTCCTCGAGGCTATGGCGTGACCCACATACGACTGAGCTGAGCCTACAATTTATAAGTAGGCTTACATACGTTATCGTTTTCAAACCCGATAGAGAGTATTCATTTTTCTATTGAATTGTCGAGTTGTTCGAGTCATTCAAAAACGTTGGGAAAAATACTAGGGATTTAAACTAGGTTTAGTTAATGACTTGACCCCATTTAATTGGAGTTTCCGACCTTGTTAGGTAGCGAAAAACTCGCGGATACGTGCTAGGAACGCAAGAATGTTGTTACATGGGTCGCGATAGTTTCGGGTAAGTACACTTGCCTTAAAGCTTGTGTATGATTTGTTAGCCAGTAAGAAAATGCCATGTGATTCATTATCATTTATTCCGATTCGTTATGCTCTATTATTGGTATTCCATTCCATTCCTTATTGTGTGTTTCTTGGCATAAGTGTTTCGTCTCAAGAGTACTAGGACCTGCACTAGAGAGATAAAAAATGGGCACTCTTGTAAAGAGTGTGTGACCACCCTTAGTGACCGTGTGACACCGAGTACTGGGTAGGTGGGCTTGTGTCCCTCTTATCATAATTGTGCCTTCGCTTGTGTCGATGCCCGAGAAGACCTCGCGAGGTCTTCGCCGTTATGTTATGATTTAGACCACTTATAAGCCTTTTTTGATTCCTTAGAACACACTTGAAATTTGATTGATATCTATTAGTCTGTTTACCATGCACTTGATTTATTTAAATTCCTGCCTTTCTATTACCGCATGATATTTAGACTATTTTACTTGATATATCATGAATTACTGTTATCTTCTTCTGGCATTACATTCAATTTATCCAGTTGTTCATCGTCTAGTTTGTAACGGTGGATGCAGACAGAGCGAAGTGCAGTAGAGGCAAGGAGCCCTGCCTATGCGACTTTTTGTGAGCATTAGCGATTGAACTTAGAAGACATTATAGTAGGTTTTTATGTTTTGCTTACTTGTATATCGTTTCATACATATGTTTTGGATTATTGAACTTGGTATTTTTAATGAGATTAGTATCATATATCTTGGCTTATCGAATTGTACATGAATACCCGGGGTTTTCCACATTTATAGATTCCTACATTTCCCTATGATTGAGTTATTTCCCTTATGTTTAGTTTATTTACTTTCCGCTGCGTAAAACTTGTAATAACTCTTTCATAAATTGTATAATTGATTGATTTGGAGGCTGACTAGGCTTGCCAGGTTCGCCGAGTACCGGCTCGGGGACCTGTACGAGCTTAGGCCGGGCGTACCCAAATGTAAGGGGAATCTAGGGCCGTCACAGTTACACTTTTTATCTTTTAGGCATTAGAAAATACATATCATATTCAATTTTCATTTTTTTACTCTTTTTTTCTTATTCATTCGCAATTCAATATGATCGATTTGACCAAATAGATTCATATTGAATCTATCAATATTTATATTGGTTGAAACGAGCATATAAGTCATGTTATACTGTTGAATAACAACACTTCAATTATTCTGAATAAAAAGGATTACATTTTTTTATCATTCAATTGTTGTCTCTATTTTTAATTTTTTTTAAATATTTTACTACAAGCAATAAGCTATGACAATCACTACTAAAAATTAGTTTTTCTGTAGCTTTAAATTTATTCCACCTTTCCTGAAATGCAATAAAAGACAGGCATTACTTAAAAATAAAATAAAATAAAATAAGACATACATTTTAATTTAAATGGTCTTAATGGGGTTTAACTTTTGTAACATTTTGTTAACTACAATCTTAAGCTACAAGATCCTTTGGTAGCCATTTTTAAAAGCAATTAGTAGTTACGTTAACTAAAAGCAATGAATAGTTGACCAATAACTTTTCTTAAAAGCTACGAAAGACATGCGACAACGTTACAAATAGTGCATTTTTTGAATACGCTATTCTTGTGTTGAGTATTCGATCCATGTCACACGAATAGCGTATACGAAAAAGATGCTATTCATGTGATCCACACCCAAATGCGTACGTGATGTAGAGGTCCTTGTCACACAAATAACGCATTCTGGAAAAAGCACATTTTGTGTGATTCACACACACACTCACGCGAGTCACCATTTCCTTGTCTGATTGCACGTTTTGAAAAGACAAAATATGGTAGTGGAACAATAAAAAGAAAACCCAAGAGTACTTTACAAATTTAAAGTAAATTAACTGTACAGTAAATTTTTCCAGAACTTTGCCCGGTTTTCTTGGGTTGATATTTTATTCCGCTTTATACATTTCCGATCCAGTTGGCAGTTAAACGCGCGCGCTATCTCTTCATTTCGAAGCAAACAATCCCGCCTTCGTGGCGTCACCTCCTTTCGCCACGTCAAACTCTCCCTCCCAACCACCATATTGATTAAATAAAACCGCGTCGAATCCCAAACAATAACTCTCCACGGAATCCCAAATCCTTCACATCGACAACAATGGCGTCAAAAAACCCTAATTCCCCTCTCTACCCAGAAATCGTTCAATCGAACCCAGAATCCACCTCTCCATTCGCATCCAACCCCACCAAATCCTCGTCCCTCTACCCTTCCATCGACATGAACGACATTGTCCAGAATCTCTTCCCAGACGACGACGAGATCGTCGAAAACCCTAGTTCCTACCCGCCCACCGCGCCGCTCGAATCCGTCGAAGAACTCCTCGTCAGGATCCCCGGAGCCATTGCTCACCTGATCGATAAGAAGAACAGCGTGGAATTGGCGTCTGGAGATTTCACAATCGTTCGTCTTCGGCAAGGGGATAGCGTGGTGGCTGTGCTCGTTAGGGTTTCGGACGAGATCCAGTGGCCGCTCGCGAAGGATGAAGCGTCGGTGAAGCTCGACGACTCGCATTATTTCTTCTCTCTTAGGGTTCCGGTGGATGAAAACGGGTCTGATTCCAGCGATGATGAGGGACACGGTGGGGATGGGGTGGGGAATTTGTTGAATTACGGTGTGACGTTTGCGGCGAAGGGGCAGGAGGTGTTGTTGAGGGAATTGGATTGGGTTTTGGAGAATTACAGTAGTTTTTCTGTGCAGAAGGTGTCGGAGAGTTCAAGCGTGTTGGATGTGTCGGTAGAGAAGGGAATGGGGCCTGCGGAGATGCAGAAGTCGAAGGAGAATATGGAGATGATGGAGGAGAAGTCGGCTGCGTATTGGACGACATTGGCGCCGAATGTGGAGGATTACAGCGGGGGTGTTGCGAGGGTGATTGCGGCTGGGTCAGGGCAGTTGATTAAGGGGATATTGTGGTGTGGCGACGTTACGGTTGATAGGTTGAAATGGGGAGATGAGTTTTTGAAGAAAAGGATGAGCCCCTGTGAGAAGGATACAGAGGTCAGCCCTGAGACATTGAAGAGGATAAAAAGGTTTGAAATGTTTGCTCTTATGCTTTGCCATTTTATCTGCATTATTGCAATCCAGTTCCCTTTATTGTCTTGAAAATGATTAATACGTTTGAGCTATAATTAACACCTATTTGTCTATTTGTGATGGTTGCTAATTTACTTGATGAATTAGCAGTTAGCTCGGCCTTATTGTTTTATCTGAGTTATGGGCTGGGCTGTGTGTAAGATTTACCACTACAGTCATTCAAATAACTAGGCTTGACATTACAATGTCATTTAAACATGTTCAGATACTCGGGCTCAGATGCCATCGCTTGTAGCCTGTAGAGACTTATATTGTTTGATCGAAGGATAAAATTTGAAGTTACGTCCGTTTTTTGGAATTGGAGCAGGTGTAGGATTGATTCATTCATTATTTTTTTCAACAATAAGTGAAAGATATTCTGTTTGGGCGTTACTATTTATTTAAGAGATGGGCTGTTTTGTTGAAGACAGTTTTTTGTGGAATATATTCCCATGTACCAAGGGTAGGGTAATTGAAAGGCTATGCTAAAACATTACTCCCATCGATTCATGTGAGTAAACTTTAATGAAATACAAGCAAATGCTTTGGATCTTGATGCTCGATTATGCTTCATATTCATCATGAACGAAAATAAATCTAGTTTGATCATATCTAGGTTATGTGGTGACGAAAGTTGGAATCTGGTGTTCTGTCTTTTTTTTTTTTTTTTTTTTTTTTTTTTTTTTTTTTTTTTTTTTTTATGAGTTTAGTGTTCTGGCTTTGAGTTGTACTCTAGAATCTTTGGGTGCCAGCATGTCATCCAGACTGAAAAGGGTCAAAGCCGCCAAACGGATTCCTCTTATCATAAGATCTATTACTGTCATACCGCTTCATTGGCCTCTTAGTGGCTTGCGTATATATTTTGTTCTTATACATGTTTCAAAGGCATTTCGATGTTATGAGGTGTTTTACGATTGTATTTTTGTTTCTCTTGATCATTCCTCTGATATTTATTGCATTAAAACTAAGAATGGTTTGTTAATTTTTGGATATGGTGTCTTGTCAGATATTTTATGCCTTTTTAATGTTTTTTAGGGTAAAGAGGCTGTCAAAGATGTCAGAGAAAGTTGCATGTGGTGTGCTTACGGGGGTTGTTAAGGTCTCAGGATATTTCACAAGTTCATTGGTCAATTCAAAAATGGGAAAGAAATTATTCCGTATGATCCCAGGAGAAATTGTACTAGCTTCTCTCGATGGATTTGGTATGCAAATCTCTTTCTATTTTTGCCTTTTTATTATATCTTACGTACTCATTCCTTCTAGTTGGAATGTAACAATTTTTGTCATGTTTTTGATATTTTGATTTGCATTTTAATATTTCAACTGATCGTTGATTTCGCTAGTTTCCCTGTTCTATCATGTTTATTCAATCTGTGATGTAGCTTTACTTTTCATTTTACTGCTGTTGTTGTTGGATCATCATCAGCTTGCCTTGCTCTTGTCATTGGTGCTATTTATAATGCATAAGTGAAATGCAGGAATTGTTCTGATTTCCTTGCACAATCTATGATACTTTTTGCTCTTCCACTGGTTAAGAAATCTGCGACTATGTTCCAAGTTGCATTTAGCGAAATTGTCACAAAATTGCTTGAGTCAAGTTTGTTACATGATAAAATTAAAAAGTTGTACTTCTAAAGTTGTAAGGCCAGTGATCTATTGGCTGATGGGCAATGTTGGCCTGACAAATTGAATTAAGTTTTTTTTCCCTTTTTGTTCATTCATGATTATTTGACGTCTTTATAGTGGATTACACTGTGACCAGTAAGCATTATGGAAAGGCAATCCTATGTCTTCGATGTCCTTGTAAACTAGATTCCTTCTTGCGTTTTGTGAATATAAAGCATAGATTGTTGATTTTTTTTTTCGATGGGAAGCATCATTATTTTTTTCATTTTGGAATGTTTTGAGCACTCAACTAAATAATTGGAGTAAAATCATTCCATGAAGACAGACATGAAAACTTGAAATTAAATTAAATGCATTACCCTTAGCACGCCGCTATTATGGTAAGAAAGTGGGAATCTTATTGGGATGAAGGCTTCCAACTGCTACTTTTCGTGAAAATGATGCATGGTGGGTTTGAACTCTGAAGTCTTTGCCTACAATGGAAGATCGATATTTATATTTTTCTTTTAGATAGTCATTGGTTAATATACTTTTGCTGCATGTATTTGCTCCACAATTCTAGAAGTACTTTGCACACACTTCATTATTTGCACACATGTCGAGATGCAAATATCAAAAGTACATGAAGAACTATGTAGCAAAACTGTGTCACCCAAGCATTCTCTTTTTTCTTGGTGATTCTAAGATTGATATGATTTGTGGTAGCAAATTTTTTTTGCTATATTTTTGGAGTTCTTATGATTCTTCATTATTTTTAATGAAAAATTGGTTTCATGCATACAGGCAAGGTTTGTGATGCTGTTGAGGTTGCTGGAAAGAATGTTATGGGAACAACATCAGTTGTTACAACTGGACTTGTTGCACACAGGTAGTTGAAAATTGCAATGGCCAAACTGGTTCCTTTATGTGCCCTCTGTTATCAAATGGGATATTTATGTTAATATGGACGTTAATAAAATCCACCTGCAGAGGCTAAGATTCCTTGTGCAACAAATGCTAATTCCATAACTAACACAGGTATAGGGTATCTTGTTATATCAACTATTTTGAGTCTGGCAAATGAAAATTAATTAAGCTGAAAATAGCAGGCTGCAATGTAGATCGATTGATTGGAAAAAAAAAAAATTGATCAATGATGTGCAGGCATGGAGAGAAAGCAGCTGAGGCGGCAAATGAAGGTCTTGATGCTGCAGGACATGCTATTGGAACTGCCTGGGCTGTTCTCAAGATACGTCAGGCACTCAACCCAAAATCTGTTATTAAACCCACTGCCCTAACTAAAGCTGGATTGAAAGCCACAGCTGCAGAGATAAAATCCAAAGCGAAGAAGTAGCTGGCCAGAGCTTGCTTCAATCTTATTTATGTGAACCCCTTTAACTGCTGTTGTGAAGTTGCAGAGATGGGATTTAAAGCAAAGAGGTGGGTGAAAATACCGGTTCAGTTTTGCTAGATTGCTAAATTTTGTGATCTCTAGACATCAGCAAGTGCATGGCTTTTACTACCATTGTCGATCATTTTTGGGTGGTCATTGTGTATATTTATGCGGTACCTTTATAACTGCCGTAGGTAGGTTGTCTAATCTCTGCTTTGTTAAGGTGCATTAATATTATTAATTTGCTTGTACAGCCTTTTCTTAAAGAAGTTGTGAGATTGTTTTAGTAGTGATAAATGACAAGCTTTATTCAGAAGCCCCCTTTTCTAAAAGTCCTTTGTTTTCTACCATTGTTGATCATTTTTGGATGGCGATTGTGAGTATTTATATTTTGGTTCTTAGGTTATCTAATCTCTGTTATGTTTAAGATGTATGGATGATTTGCTTGTACATCCTTTCTTAAAGAAGTTCTGAGATTGTTTTAGTAGTGCTAAATGACAAGCTTTATTGAGAAGCCCTTTTTCTGAACTCCTTGCTGATGATAATGTTCTATTTAGTGGATTGCACATGAGATTCACTGTTATAATTTTTCATATTTTTGGACCAGTCCAAAAGGATGTGGTTCGGAAGGCAGTACAAATATTTTTTTACTTAACATAATGAGACAGTTGAAGTGGAAATGAAAGCTTTAGCTTAAGCAGGAAAGGACTTAAACCTTCACAAGGACCATTATAGCTAGCATGTACTATTATTAGCATTGTTTTTCTCTTGGACATTGGTGTTTTGATCAGTAAGTTGTCTTGAAGGGCTTGTAAGACTTGAGATCTAGGATGACCCCAGCAACCGAGCCACAAGCGGCAGCAACAGAGACAACAAGACAGGTAATACTTAGAAGCTGAAGCCCAAGCCACCTCGTCGTCCAACTTCCGATCTTCTTTTCAGCTATGTACATTTCGATGGGGAAGTAGACAGTTAAGGGCCAGAAGCCAAATGCTCCTAGTATGCCCACCACATCATTGAAGAAAGGCATGAGCATGGAGATAATAGTAGTCACAACCACGAAGATCGTCCTCCATGACAGGCGAAAGAGGTTAACCTTGTATGAACCAAGGAGGGGAAGTGGCAGTTCGAATTCCTTTGCCATGAAAGCACTCTTATTCCACTTATGTGCACTCCATTTCTCCACAAATGCAAACAGAGGCTGACAGTAGACCTGCAGGTAAAGATTTACATGATTAGCTCAGCAACCTCGATTTACTCGGTTTAAAAACATATTGAAACTCAACTGTTCCAATTTTCAAGCTCGAACAAGCCAGTTTAAATTTTTCGTGTTTTTTTTTGTTTAATGGAGTGCAAAGATTATGGAATTGCAGGTGAAATTATCGGTTGGACCTGATATGCTCCAACTAAGTGGACAACAATCGCAACATTTGCTATGTCAAGTAGCCAGTAGGGGTTCTTGAATCCAAAGCCTGTTAGAAGATTTCCAGGAGCATCGTCTCCAAAGGCTGCATAACCCATGCACCCACAGAGTAAATAAAACGTTGTTGTCACTGATATACTGATCGAAGTAGCCTTCTTCATGGTCTTGTGCTCTGCTGGAGGAGATTTGAGAGTATCCTGCAAAACATATTGCGTAAGTTTTATTGATGAATTCTTTTATCTGTTTGCATTGCCATTGTTTATGACTTTGAATTTTCTCTGATCAATTACCTGAATTTCAATGAGGATGATCGAGTATGAATAGGCGAAAGCGATAGCTCCAAGAGCCTGTAGACTCCGCCATAGCTTCTGGGTTTCAGTAACTCTACCTATGCTGATACCTGTCAAGCTTCCCTTGAAGCTCCCGTTCTCTGCAGTATTAGTCAATCAACTCTATCAGTTCCAACTTCCAAATCTCGGTTACTCTGATATTATTTCTTTGTTGCATAGTTTTACTAATTGAATTGATTTGTTTGTACCTGCAACTTGGGCAATGCCTAGACTAAGGCCGACAGTGGAATAAGTGAAGGACATGATAGCTGCAACTATAGAGAGCCACCATACTTGATCGAAATCAGGGATTTGAGAGAATATCACCTCTGTTATCCCAAAAGCAATCATGTATCCATTACTTGACATTCGACACCCATCCTTACCCCCACTCTCGTGCAAACAGTTTGATCTCTTCACCGCCCTGTATGCACGAAGAATGCACTCAAATATTAGAAGTAGCATACAATGGTGGATGGATCAAGGGGTTGGAACGTAATACTCTTTGACCCAAAGGATGGATAAAACCATGTTAATTAGGAGTCTTCACCCCCTTGTAACCTTGTAAAGGTCAGTCTAGATTAGTCGAGGGAGTGGGTCTTAGAAAGCACCTAAAAAAGATATCAAATAGTAGCATGAACATAGAACTCACATCATGCTGATGGAAGCAGCGATGGTGTACCCAATTGCAACTCCAAACAAATTGATGTACTGAATCCATCCACATATCGCAACCTTATGACCTCCTGATCAAACAAATTAACGAGTATACACCATCAAATTAACGAGTATAGACCGTATGAACTCATATATACTAGAAACAAATACATAGCGACGATGATAATGACAATACAGAGGTGATGAGATTAGCTGGTGATGAGACATCAATAATTGAATTAGTAATGATGAGGGTACCTAAGTTGGCCTTGACAGCGTCCATGTAAGTGTAGTTTCTTTTTCCAGTGGAGGGGTCACCTGATCTGTAGCACTGAGAGAGGAGATTGGAAGTGTAGAGAATGACGAGTGCAAAGAGTAGCATTACGGTGGGTCCAACAACCCAACCCAGTTGTCCGATCGCCCATGCTAAGGACAGCACTCCGGACCCAATTACTGCTGTGATTATGTGCGATGTTGCAGTCCATACAGTGCCTGATTGCATGTATGTTAATTGATCAATGTTCATGCTTGTCACATTTCTTGCACGATTGATATATACATCCACTTTAGATTCAAAAGATTAATGAGTTGGTTTTATTGGGGTCTTCTAACAACTTTTTTTCTGCCACCTGTAAAGCTGGTTTGATCTCATTGATTACCGTTGATGTATGTCTCTTGCTATTGTCACATCTATGTAATTCTTTTGTTTTCTTTTATCTTGGTAATTTTGCTTTCCATTGGAGTAATTAATTTGATGAATAAAAAGAACTAATTAGTTATATAAATAGGAGTGGGATTAAAGTTTTTAATTGAAAAATCATAGTTTTTTTACTTCAATGGGAGTCGAACTCATGACGTCCCTAAACCTTGTCTTTTGCTAAATGATGTCTCATCCATCTCGCCAAAGATGTTTTGGCAATTGAAGAAATATAGTTAATAAAAGAAGTGTTAAATTGTTAAGTATGCGTACGTAGGAAATTAATGAAATGCATGCTAATTAATCAAATAGTTCTTTTCATCATAAAATATGTAGTGTAGACAAATAAAATAGAAATGAAGAAAGATCGTAGGAAGTAACTAGTAAGAACGAAAAAGGAGGCTGATATGCTGACTAAATGGTAGCTCTAGCTTGGCATGTGCTTGTTTTTACATGTTGCTTACTTCTTCACTCGTTGAGAGTTGAATCTTGTGTGGGAGTTTGAGTTGTCAATGGTTGTGAACAAGTTTCTCACCAAAAGAAGAAGAATGACATGTGAACATGTTTATTTTATTCTTATTTGAGAAGTTAAGTTGAGAAGTTAAGTTGTTTGTTGAGGTGTTCTGAACATGTTTCTCACCAAAAGAAGAGATAAGGCTGATATCTATACATATTGCAGGACTGCAGAAGGGTTTGAAGGGAACCTGTTCGCTTCAGGCGACCGTCATCATCGAAACACTTGGAATATTCCGGCTGGGGAACGATGGCTTCTCTCTCGGCTGCCTCTTTGGGTTGCACCTCTACTTGCAGGTAATGTCTGATGGCATCCCGACTTTCCTCCACCTTTCCATGAAATATGCAAAAATAATGTTAAGACTTCAGTCCTACTCAAACATATATAAAACTGAAAGCTCTGATTTAGACTAGACTAAACATTAACAAAGAAAATGAGTAATTGCTTAACCTTTATTTTTTGGTATTTTGATCTATTAGTTGAGAAATGAAAAGAGAGAAATAAATATGATAGCTCTTACAGTTCCATGGTGTATTCTACATGGGAGAGTTCGGCTTCTAGGCAACATGATAATTATAACAAAAAAACACAATAAGATAATAATTAGAACTAAAGAGTAAAGAACAATATATTAGATTAGATGAAATAGCTAGGAATAGCTCTAATTAAAGGTGGTTGAGATACATTTGTATTTGGAATTGGGAGATATATATATATATATATATATATATATATAAGGAAAATGACAATCAAACATACTTTGGGCGCACATTTTATTTTTTAGCCATTCAATATTTTTTCTAGTCTCCCCAGACATGGGCCCCATATCTGACAAAATATTATAAATGACTAAAAAATCGAGTGTGCGCTCAAAGTATGTTAAATTATCATTTTCCGATATATAAGCCTATATTCCACTAGGAAGACCCATGTCGGTGCAGCGCGTGAGTGCACTGCAAGCACTACCATGTGTTTCCATGATCTGAATTTGTCCTTCTACTCTATTGCGCTTATTAGCATTTCCATGATCTGAATTTGTCCTTCTACATCTTTCAGACCCCACAAAACTTTCAATATTTACTTCTGTAAATAAAGTTTTTTTTAAAAAGAAACGTGTGAATAAAGATTTGAGGATTAAATCCGTACCTTCTAATTTTTGAAACACTTGTACAGAGTACAGACCCATGTCTGGCAAAAATCAAGGGAATGACTTCAACTTTTTTTTAATTAGAATCTTGAAATAATTTTTATCTTAGCCTGATATGGCACCTTTAGTGACTAGCCATTTGTGGCGATATATAGTCATGAAAATCGCCACCTAAAAAATTCTTAGGCCATCAGGTTTCACATTGCTCGAACAGTTCAATGATTATAGGAAAGGAAAATGATAATCTAACACACTTTGAGCGCATACTTTATTTTTTAATCATTTATTACTCTTTCTTGTTTCTCCAAACATGAGCTCTATATAAAAAAATAATATATATTTTAAAAATAAAAGTGTGAACTCAAAGTGTGTTAAATCAACATTTAATGCTAAAAGAGGCAAATCAAGACTTCGATTCACTGTTATGTTTTGCTTGAGGATCTATATATGCATGTATCTTGAAGTGTAAATGGACAGCTTGCTTGGCTTAATGTGTCTTTTAATATACGTAGGGTCTATGATTATAAGTTTGAAACCAAACCAATTGGGTGACTCAATGGTTTAGTATGAGATTTGAAAGTAAGAGGTCATGGTTGAAATCTTGGTCGATGAAAAAGTTATTTCTTTTCAATTAAAAAAAAATAAAAAATGATAAGTTTGAATATAGATCGATGTAACTGGTAGTGAGGGTGGTGACAATAGAAGGGCAACGTCACTGAAAGTAACGATACCTACGTGGGAGCTTAAGAGTAGAGGAGCATGTTTGGTAATTACCTTATTGGGCACATGTTTGTAGCGAATAATTGGTCCATTGTCGTTGACTCCACGTGTCACTACGCAACAGGTGTTCCGGATGGTGCTCTGTTTTTTATTTGGAAAATGGTTTGATAACATTTATGGGTGACCAAACTGGTGGCACTAACACGATTTTAATCATCATCCCAACAAAAAAATAAAAATATGCAAGTCTCTGCTGCTGTTCCTCTCATGCTGTCTATGTGGAACTCACGTACGACCACATCTCGGAGTTCCAATCTTCTCATCCGATAAATCGCAATGCAAACCCCCTTTTCAACAATTTACTTTTCTAGCAAGTAGTGAAACTCAAAAGTTAGAATGTATTTGAATTAAGCATCCTTGTGAGTATAAAAAATAAAAAAAAATTAATATGGCCCAAGTGCAACTGTGTTAAGATCAACCAAATGCATCAGGATTCCT
Source organism: Stephania japonica (assembly GCA_039657345.1). NCBI lineage: Eukaryota > Viridiplantae > Streptophyta > Magnoliopsida > Ranunculales > Menispermaceae > Stephania > Stephania japonica. The sequence goes on along the minus strand of CM077559.1, from coordinate 4,156,987 downwards.
TATATGGTCATTAATTAATAACAGTAATGCAGAACAAAAGTAAAAATAGATTGTCGAACTAAAAGTAAGGAAGTCCAGATCAGATACTAGTAGCAAAATGGATGAAAATCTAAAACCATACACGGCTGGTAGGAACCAAAATTGGAATAGAGCGCCTTTCACTGAGCACTAAATAGAGAATTATATGCCTGGTTGGGCTTCACCATGGCTTGATGAACTAGTCGGTGTTGCTTGTGTACTTCATGGTTACCGTTCGACTTTCAAACAGGCGTGTGTTTTAGTGTGTGACTTCGTGTCAAAATATCATTTTGGTAAGGCACACCCAACACCAGCCCTTCATTGATTGCTCGATCAAGTGGTTGGGATTTTGAAATTATTTAGATCCAAGACAATGTTCATATATTAGTACAGAACTACAAATCAATTAAAAAACATTGTGAAATACCAAACAGCTCTTGCAGATAACGAGGAGGTGATATATAGCATCTGCAATTTACAGAACAGTATTGTCCCTTTTGCTCCCTCCGATACCAACTCAACAATCCTTTTCAATTCATTAGTAGGCTTGACATTAGTGATTCAAGATCTCATATCAAGTTGACAAGTCTTCCTACACACAAACTCCCACTCTATTTTAGCAAAGTCAAACTTGAAAACCTTGAAGTAATCAGTATTTTAGCACACTAACAAAGTCGAAATCTAGCACCTTGAAAGCATACCATGGTGTATGAATTGGTTCACTAAATGTTGGTCCTTTAAGCACTGGAATGTTGAGTCTCCACTTCCCGAGCTGTTATCCTCATTTGGAGGTTTTGAATTGAATTCTCAAGCGCAACAACAGCACGAGTGTTTTTCTTCACATCTGCTTGAAGCTTCTCAATGATGACGTCGCGTCCTCTTACCGCGGTTACAAGCCATTTCAACTTGTCCTGCAGCTTGTCTTGAAGAATTGTCATCTCCGTCAATTCTGAGCTCATCTCCATGAAGCGTTCATTCCCCCCTTGGAAAGTCTGGTACAGAAAAAAAAAGTCAGTATACAGAGCTCCAACATATCCTACCATTCTTCTTATAAGGATGTGCCCACATATATATGCAGCCAATGTTGCATGAAGTTAAATTCATCAAAAAGCCTCTATGGAGAAGGAAGAAGGGCGAAGATAAGGCTCCTAATCAACAAATTAAGCCTAAACTATTGAAAGGCTGCAAGACAATTATATATCTGCAAACTGAGAAACAACTGGAGATCACCCAAAACTGATCAATTAAAGGAGGTCCCAGCATATGCAATATGCACAAGGTCTAATCTCTAATTGATCATTAACTAAACAGTAAACACCCTATTCAATAAACACAATTTTTTGTCTCACAAGCAACTATTCCAAAAAAAAAAAATCATCTAATAATCCTGAAATAAGCAAATGGAATCAAGAACATTTGGGTGTGTTGCAATTGGGGCAGATTGCGAATTCACAATTAAAGGCTACCTCTCACTCATAGCAAAGTATGTATAGAAATCCCTATTAGTGACAATTAAAATTCAAACAAGAACTTACTATGTCTTGTTGTGTTTGAAGGAAATCGAATTTGGCATTCGTTTCCTTCTCGAAACCTTCATTTTTCGCAAAATCAGCATCGAGGCGATCTGCCAGCATCTGCAAATTTACTTTCAGACCTTCAATTTCTTGTCTATTTTGCTGCTCCATGTTCTATAAAGAAGATAAATCACACCATTAATTCGTTGAATTAACAAGAAAATTGTAGCAAACAAACACAATCTTCCCAAATCACCAAAATCAATCTTCCAAATCACATAATTTCAAGATCAACAAGAGCCATAACCACACTAGATAACTAGTTTGAATAGCTAAATACAACAACAACAACAACAACAACAACAACAACAACAACAACAACAACAACAAAGGTTAGTGGAGACATAGCAAATAAGAGTAGATAGACTTCCAACTTAACCCCTTGAAGTGACCGAAACGCAAGGAAAGGAAATGTCTCAATCTAAAATAGCAGTCACCGAAGCTTCAAAACCCAAACCCCCCCTCACAATCTACAACTCATCGCAATGGTTCTCCTTTTATGTACAGCCCTACAAAAATATATAAAAAGACAATATCCAAAACAGAACTTCCCAATTTGCCATTCACCTCCCTAACATGCTCCGCAACACCCCAATCGCCCCCGCAAGCACACCCCATCCGCAACCCTAGACCTACACACTCATTCTAGTCCTCTTCTCCCGCGCCTTCCTCGTCACCTCCCCCTCCCCTCCCTAGCCCTAGCCCTCACCCTCAGCATCGGCCGCATTTTGGTTACTTCTAAGGTGAGTTGATTGTGAGGTCGATACTAGCTAGCACTCTCACAAATGAACTGAACAAAACTACATTATAGAGAATGATCAAAACCATCAATTGGTCAAGGAGAAACCCCAATGTCATTGAAAACCACATTAAGCCGGCACATTTCGGAGGAAACAAGATGAAATTCATTGGGAAGTAAAATTTTAACACTACAAACACCAAAACAAACCACTATACTTGCGCAAACACGCGAGTGCAGATCAAAAATCATACCTTCACACTCTAAAACAACACGCCAATCCGAAAGAGCTCGATTCGAACAAAGCACACTCATTTCATTCACAAAGAAGTCAATTTTTACAACAATTGACAAAACCCCCAATCACCCAATTAGAACCTAAAATCTGTCCACCACTCAATCACATAAGCCTATCTGAAATCAAACTCATCATCTCTTCACCAATTCATTAAGGAAATGAAAACAAGTCGTTGTGATCTTGAATACTCCTAATTAAACCTAATCAAATCTCACAATCGATCTACCAAATCACCTACCAACCAAAGACTAAGAGAGATAATCGAACTCAAACAAACAATGATAATCAAATTCAAATGAAACAAGAACTCACTCTATCATCTTGAACCTGATTGAAACTCAGAATTGCATTCGTTTCATTCATAAACCCCTGTACATTCCGCGAGATCCAATTCATATATTTTTTTTTATAGGAAAGAAACAACTTTGCACCCACCAAGGTTTGAACCCATGTCTTCTTACTTCCAAATCCCATACCATACCATTGGGCAACCCTATTGGTTGGTAGATCCAATTCATATTGATTGACCAGCGTCTGTAAATTGGCTCTTAGATCCTCAAGTTCTTGTCTCAGTTGTTAGATTTCCTTGTTCTAAAGAAAATCAATCAATCAGAGCATTAATTTGTTGATCAACAAGAAAACTATCGTAAACAAACCACACCAAGAAACTCGTTCAAAACCAAACCCACCAGAATCGCTGATCTTTCAAGCGGTTTTGCAAAGAGAGCGAGCGACAGGAGATAGGGCTGAAATGATTCAACAAGAAAACCCACTTTCAAAACTACACCGAATCAACTACCCAATTCAAATTCGAATTGTCAGAATTAGGGTTATTAGACAAACCTGATTAAGGGTTTCGATCTCTACACCAGCAAGCAGTTCCCGATGTTCCGGATCTTCGAAGTTGATTCGACCACACCACACCACACCGCACAGAGCTCAAATTGGAGAGCTGAAATGAAAGAAGACCCTCCCTTTAAAGACAACACAAATCAAACTTCCAATTGAAATTGAATTAGCGCAAACCTTACCTTGATGAGTTTCTTGATTCCCGTCTTCGGATGAGAGAGGATTGGAGATCGAGTGAGGCGATTGATCTTCGCGAGAGGCGAGAGCGACTGTTGCAGAGTGAGAGTGAGAGCGAGAGTGAGGAGCGTGTGTGGTTTGATTCTCTTGATTTTGAATTGGAAATTTGTAGTGGCCCTTTGTGGGCCCAATAGCAGGCTAATCTTTCGATTTTTTTTTTTTTTTTTTTTTTTTTAGGCAAAACCCCATTTTTGGTCCCTGAACTTTCAGTGCTTTTGGTCCCTCAACTTTGAAAACAACACATTTGGTCCCTCAACTTTGAAACTAGTGAACATTTAGTCCTTCAGTTATTTGATCCGTTTAAATTGATGACGTGGCGAACAAAACTTGCCCTGTGGATAACTGGACCGGCCACGTGGCCGGTTTTGACATAAACCGGCGGTTCGTGTGAACCGGAACCGGTTTTCCATAAACCCACAAAATCAAAACGAAAAGGAAGCCCTAAATCCCCATTCTCACTCACTCACTCCCTCCTTCCCGCACTCACCTATCGTTTCTTCTTCATCACCACACCCTCCCGAACCGCGAAGCCGTCGTCGTCATCGATCATCTCCTCAACTGTCGTCATCGCTCCAGCGTCGGCAAAGTTGTCGTCGTCATCACTCCTGAAGAGTCGAAGCTGCCGCCTCTCTGCAACGCTCGACCAGTCCCTCCCGACCTTCTCCCTGTCGAAGCTGCCGAAGCTATTTGTTTGGGTGTTAGTTTGATTCGTCTGTTTTGCAACTTCGGAGAACCAATCCGGCGTGGATGTTGGGTCTATGCAAGGTGGGTTTGGAATTGGATTTTCACATTTCAATGTTGTAATCTATGTGTTTGATGAAATGCCTGAATGAAGTTTGTGAGAAAAGTTGGGTGTTTGGGAAGTACTTGATTGAAATGTCTTGTGTTAGGGTGATTGCAGATTTCTATACTTTAAGGAAGGAAGTTGAAATTGTGACGCAACGAGTTGAAGAGATTCGGGCATCTCTTTGGGGTGCAAAGTTGGAAGAGGAGCTATCGGTTTTGGAGAAGAACGCGGCAGATAGGACTGTTCTAGGAAGTTCAAGACGTAGGTTTGTGTTTTATATCGAAAATGTTTGCCCTTGGAAGTTCTGTTCTAGGAGATCAATAATTGGAAATGCAGACATATTCTATGACACCTTATGTTTGAAAATTCTTTCTAATGCTATAGGACTTATGAAAATTTGGCATCTTGTTTATAATTAAGGACCCCTACTATGTTGCAGTGAATTTGGTCAAAAACATTTTTTTGTGGAAAATTGTGGAACTAATACTGTTCTTGATTGTTTGGTTTTTAGAGTTTATAAGTTTCCTTGGTTGTTAAACTTTTGTTTCTATTAGTCCTTTGAAACCAATGAGTCCTAATTGAACCCTAAACATGTTTATTGATGCCAATTTGAGTCTCTGAATATGTTGTTCTCTGTTGACTGATTGATTTCCGATGCCCTTTCGTTCCGTAGTTCAATTTATTGTTGTTTCCATGCTTTCTTTGTGGATTAGGGTTTAGGGTTTTTTTGGGATTGTTGGAATGAGGTGATGAGTGTTGGGGTTGAATGAGAAATGGGTTTTTAGAAAAGTTGTTGCTTTTGTCAGGAATTTTTGTTGTGTTGGTTCAATTTTGAGGAATTGTGGATTTTGGAACAGTTAGGGTTATGAGTTTTGGGATTTTGGGTTCAAAATTAGGATTTTTTAGGTTCTTTTGATACAATTTTGATGTGTTTGTGTTTAGGATCGATCTAGGGTTTGTTTTGGTACTTGAAGTCGGTTCTTTGGGAGTTATTTTAACTTTTAATTCATTTGCGGGGGATACGAATGCTTATCGGTAGAGGGGCTTGCTCAGTTTCATACTTGATTCCAGAGTCTAGACTTCCATTAGTAAAAACTCGACGTATTGTATTTCATATTATATTGGTGACTTTTTCAACTTTTTTTTTGAAGACGAATCAGGTATTGGGAGAATCAGGAATCTCTTATTTTTCCTCAAGAAGAACTAACTTGAAACTCTTTCGCATATGTGAAAGCATTTGTTTCTTTGTCTGTATACGTTATTGTGCAGAAGTATTGCTAACATTGGAGAGGGTCTTAGAAAAAACAAACCTATAACTTGTAACTTACTTTCAAAGCTATTTAACTAAAAGGCAGGCTTCATATGTATGCATCCGAATTTTTTTAATGTGGATTCACACATTTGAATAACAGCGAAAGCTCCAGCTGAGCAAGTATTTTTCTCCGTCCTTTTGCTTATTCATATTTCTTGACTATACTTGCTTCATTCTATATTTCTCACTGTCGAAATCCTCTCCGTGCAGCATTTACTATATATAAAATGCCAACCATATCGTCAACATCGTGCAACTCTAGTTCGTATGGTATTGGAGAATCGTTTTCTTCACATGCGGAACTCCGTCACAAACTTCCACATGCCACACGCATAGACAAGAAGTATATAACGCTAGAAAGGGAGGTGATGTGCCACTGTTCTAGGCCATGTGTGGTGAAAATTTCCTGGACATATGCTCATCCTGGTAGGAGGTTCTATGCTTGTGCTCGTGGTCATCGTCGTGGGGTAAGATCGATAAAATCAAATTAGGGTTTTGTTATGTGTTTTGATTGATTTGGTGGTTGTGTGAGTGAGGGTTTTATTTTTTCAATTGGGCGTTTGACTTGGCTCTGTGAGAGATTTTTCAATGATTACTAAGAACTTATAATAAATTTATATATCTTTGAATTGCTTTAAAGGTTCAATATGCTATTATCTTCATGTTGCATTGGTAATAAGTCATTATGTTTTTCCCCTCACTCGAAGAAATTGGATTGCGCAATTGTATGTTTATGATCTTCTCATAAAGTTACCCCTGGAAAAAATTGAAAGAATAAAGCTACGTACAACTTGATACGTTGCATTGTTTTTTGCCTTGTTCATTCTAATGAAATATTGGAGTTTTCTTTTTATTGTGTTGTTGCAATGAGCTGCCATCATCCTAGTTATTATAGTTGTTATTAGGCCTTGTTATTATTGATAATATAATATTTAATCTTAAGCAATATGTGCATTAATTTCTTTGTAATATGAAATTTTTGTATGGTCATCAAGTTTAATTTTGTTTGTTCCATATATTTTGTAGGGTTGTGACTACTTCTTGTGGATGGACGATAAATTCACAAATTATGTGGCTTGCATTTTAAATGATCTCGTCGGTACCATTTCAAATTTATTGGAGGAAAGAACTAGCCATGTTGACGTGGATGAGGTCGTTAAGTTACGAGCAGAGAATAATTTATTAAGGTCAAAAGTTGTGAAGCTGTATCAAGAAGTTGAGGCATCGAATAGGCGATGTTTTGTATTAAAATTGATTGTACTCGGTGCAATTGGATGGTGTATTTGGATATTATTCCAAAAGTAATTACACTAGTTTAGTTGAATGTAAGAGTTTGAGCACTGTCTTGACTTAAGTTCTACTAGTTTAATATCATGCAGTACTTGTATTTACTATTTTTTTAATCCTCATATGTACTAATTTTTTTTTGAAAACCTTGTATGTACTACTTTAATATATAAGTCTCATTGGATATGAGAGTTTGAGCACTGTCTTGACTTAAGTTCTACTAGTTTAATATCATGCAGTACTTGTATTTTTTGTTTCAGAAGCATCTAATCTGGGGAAAAGTAGTAGGTACAGCAGATGAAATACCATATGCCAACTAAATCCATCACAGGGAAGAAAAATATGCAGAAAGTTGTAATTGGACCTGTTTATATTCATATTTTTATATTTAACATAGCACTCCAATATTGTCATAGTTTTTTTATTTCTTTTCTAATGTGGAGTTTTCATCACTCAACAAGGCCAACACTACTATTCTGCTGATATAATCTTACTAGCATTCTCATTATAAAACAGGCAAGTGGTCGATGGGAACAAAGCTCTTTGGTTCCTAAAAATATGAGGAGCGTCTCACTTTACGTAGTAGCTAGCACCTTACTTTGTGAACCAGGCAAAGCATTCCCGCCACCATTCGGTACTTCAATTTCCTTTTCAGAAGATTCATCATTTTGTTCCCTTACAAATCCTAGCTCTTTCAAATCTTGCTTGGCCATCAAATTCCTGCAATTGATAATTTTATCTTTCAAAATCTAAAGAGGGCAGGCACAATGAAACAAGTTTCTCAAATATAGTATAGCACATTGCGCACAAAAAGTCCAGACTAACCCAAATCTCTAAACTCGACACATGATATACGGATTACTTGGCTAATCTCTTTCTCCTCTATATTTACCATAGTAATTATATGAGAGTCAGAACAGCAAACACAAGACGAAAAAAGACTGCCATCAAAGCCAAAAAATTGATAGAACAAAAATCAACAAACATAGAGAAGAATGCCAGTCATATATTTTAATTTATATTGAGTTGAAACTTATGAACTATATTTCGACAATGTTATGACAAGCTGTCAAGTAAAAACACTACATAAACAACAAGTGTGGCAAGAAAACGCAAAGACGATTTTGTGAACAATCAACACGACAAGATGACACTTAAGGATTCCATTTTAGTTTTGGAGTGAGTTTCAAAACTCTAGGTTGTGTGCCATAATCAACACGACGAGATGGAAGACTTTGCGTCAGTGCTTCGGTAGATGTAGAAGTTTCAGTTGGGGGCACAACTTTGGCTTGCTTCCGTACTCCTCCATATAAATATCTTGGTTTCATGCCTAAGGTTTGCAAATTAAAAAAAAAAAAAAAAAAAAAAAAAAAAAAAAAAAACCTCTCAGCATATATGAAAACAAAAAAATAGGCAAATGTATGGAACAATACCACTATTTTGTCAAAAAAAGGAAATATAGATAATAAAAGTATGCTTCCACTAAATTTGAGTTCACATTTACCTGCCATGTAACAACTCCATTCTTGGAGTAGCATACTCCAAATCCTTTACAGCCAGAGTGTGCTGCTGATTCTTTTGGATTCTTTCCAATTGTCTTTGAAGCACGCCTTAAATTGTCACTGTTTGATGCTTCTAGTCTTGTCCTTTTTTTCTTTGGCACTTGCACATGTTCATTCTGCGTTTGTTTTGTTGACTCCGTATTTCCTTGAGAACTCTCACAATTGCTCTTTTGTTGACTTTCTTTCTTGTCATTGTTCTTCTGCTGAATTTTTTTCTTACCATTGTTCTTGTCTTGTTCATTTCCTTTTTCGCCATTGGTTGTATGTTCTTCATTCTCATTAGGTACCTGTAACATATAATTTGGATGCCATTAAACATGAAACAATACAAGTCAAATAGAAATAGGATAACAAGAATCGACATTAATTCACCTCAACTTCATCAGCTCTAAAAGGGCACGCACGTTTATTGTGGCCCTTTGATTTACAGATTCGGCATGTCATGATCCTCCCTTCCCTCAACAATTTGTCGTCCTTAACCTTCAGGGGTTCGTCTGTTGGGTTTTGGGGTTCATGCACAGCGGAGATTTCAAAACTATTTTATTAAAAAACCCCAACAGGATCCGAATCTAATTCCATTAAAACGCGTTTATACTATGAAAACTTAATCATACTTCACTCGTAATGTACCTTTCTGAAGGTTAATCGATCTCTAAGGCGCTGCCAACAACGAACGCCCTCTATCAGCAGTCCACACACGAACGGCGGTCGAGATTTGAACTGCTAGCTTCGAGAGAATACCAAACCTTTTGTTTCTCTCCAAAACGATCCAGAACATAGCAAAAACCTCTAAGTCATTTCTTCAAACGAAAATAGAGTTTCAGCCTTTTTTAAATCTTTCGTGTACTTGTATTCTAACTCAAAGCGTCTATTTATACAACCCTTGTATATAGACGGTTAAGTAAATTACACATATACCCTTACTTAAAGAGGTATAAGTGTAATACACTACAAGGACATTTTTGTCATGAATTTTATCATATAAAATTCATTCTTCCGAATCATTTTAAAATCTCGCAAAACCATCCTTAGTGTGCGACCCAATAGGCTCATACAACGTTGGCAGTGTAACAAAACACATTTTGGTATACAAGTCATAAGCGGCCTCTAGCAAGACATTATGACTACCCAAGTTGTACGAATATCAAATCGATACAACCTAATCAATAGTGTATATAATATCCTTTTGTCACACGATATCCTTTTGACCAAACATAAGGCATAAAATTGTCATCCAACATGTTCAATCGTACTAGTCTCGATTTCTAGGTAGACTGAAAACATCTAAGTGACATTGATCAATATCAATTCACTTAGACTAGGCCTTTTAACAGTCTAACACATCGAGGGATCCACTGGATATCTCTCTTTATATGAGAGGGACAAATTCTATCTCGATTACACAACTTCACCACATTATTCACACAGTAACCAATCACAACCTTTATAATCATCCGGTTAAAGACAACGTTTGATTGCATCAAATCACTATATTCCTAATGTTGAAGACTCTGGTAATTTCAAGTCAGAGGACTGAAAAATATACCTATCATGAGAAATAACTATGACTTAATCCATGTGATGTTCTCATAGCGGGTCGGTCCAGTACTTTGTTCCCTAACAAGTACTCATGATCTTGATTCGTATTCCTATACGTATGATCATCGTATGATCATCAATCAAGACTCACACTAGTCTTAATTCATTATAGTTCCTAGTATAATAATCGACTAGGGACATTTATGATATTTCTGTAAATACCCATGGATCTTATTATAATGTAAACATGCAAATCAATTATAATAAACACCAAATGAAATCCTCTATTTTATTAACTAAAATGTATTCATAAAGACTGTTAATGGATTGACCTAGGGCACATTTCCCAACATCGTCCTTGTCTTTGCGTCGATTTTTTTTTGGTATCCCGGGCATTTTCTTGAATAGAGGTGGCTCAATTCTAACACTATTTGTCTGAGGCCAAAAAGTTTTTCCCTTCAACTACTCCCATTATGTGCTTGTATGCCTTTAAGTATGTTTCTTTATGATACCAATGAGCCACAAAATCCTCGGGTGCCTTAGATTGATGGTAAATAGTACATATACTATGAGGACAGGGAATTCCAGTCAAGTTCCACTCTCTACATGAACATGTTCTTGCCTTCATGTCCACCTTGTGGTTGTCAACTCCCTCGTACATACTCGACACTTCATATTCATTGTCTCCATTCCATTCTGCCCTCCATTCAAAAGATTTTTCCTTATTTTTCTCCAATTTAGACACCACCCGAGGAGAGATATCAAAATGCCACTAGTTAGCCTCTTGTTTCTTCTTCACTAATCTTTTCATCACCTTGCGCCTTATATCCTCCAACATTGATATTATGGACTTGCTCCTTGCCTCTAGAATCCATCCATTGAAAGTCTCGGCCAAGTTATTATCAACGACATCACAATTAACCTGTATTTACATTAATACATAGTATTCAAACAAATAGGTATTTATAAATATAATGGTTGCCATAAATAAGTAATACATGCATTACATCACCTTTTCATTGAAATATGTCTTTGACCATTTCTCAACTTCGTACCCCATTGCATCTTTCTCGCAACCAACACCTAACTCTGCCAATCTACTCATTTTATCCTATCATCATGATAACACATAAAAAGAACCTTTAGTTCCAAAACAAGATAATTAAGTGAGCTAAGACATAAAGAGAACCTTTAGTTCCGAAATAGTTGTAGCTCGAGCACAATTCCAAAACGCAAGCTTTCTCTCTTCACCTCGTCATTTCTTCGCCCAATTGGTATAGACGTGTCTCGCACACCTCCTACGCTCTGCCATCGGCACAATTGATTTTATTGCACTTTCTAAACCCTACAAAAATTTATAACTTGCACGTGAGAAATAATAATAAGCCTATAACATTAATTTGAAAATCAAGTAAACTAGAGCTATATGTTACCTTCTGCATGTCAGACATAATAGTTATGCCTTCGCCATCACCGAGTTGAATATCACGTTGTATGCACCTAATGAACCAAGTCCAAGTTGTCGTATTTTCAACTTGTACAACAGCCCATGCTATTGGAAACATTTGGTTATTTCCATCTCTCCCAATTGCACATAAAAGTTGACCCTTGCATAGACCTTTCATGAAACAACCATCAAGTCCCACAATCTTGCGACATCCCTCGAGCCAACCTTTCTTACATGCTTCGAAGCATACATAGAATTTGGTAAAAGTCGATCTATCACCCCCCTCATCCATACTAGACTTAACTATACATGTTGACCCGGGGTTTGAAGTAACGATGATTCTTACATAATCATGCAACAAAGCGTACTCACGTTGGTAGTCACCAATCAATTCTGTGAGAATAATTTGTCTTGCTTTGGCCATAACGGAGAGACTGACATGCAACTTTATCTCTTTTTGGCATATGGTTGTCAACGCTTTCAATGTAATGCCGGGTTGATTGTACACATGATCCTTAAGTTGGACAGCCAAATACTTATAATTGGCAAACCTCACTTTCTCCACTCTTTGACACTCGTATTTGTGTTCATAGGTCTTCACAGTCAGAGTCTCATCATTTCTTTCCATAGAGATTAAGATTTTCCATGGGCACCCTTCCTTGCACTTTGCTCTCAACCTCATTTTATCATTCTTCACTAGTTTAATGCCAAGCCCCCTCTTTATGGCATATTTCTTTACAGCTTGTCGTGCCTCATCCATAGAGCTGAAAATCATCCCGATGCAGAAAATCAGAAACTCAGCTTTAGTGTCGAACCGCACCCTAGGATTCTCCTCCTTACAAACTCACTCTCATCATCAGAATTAACCTCACTGCAATATGACCCAATATCATCACTTTCAAAGTACTCACTCTCATTACCATCGCTATATTCTCCAATCGAAAAATCATTTACTGCACCAACAACTTCATAATCACTTACTAGTTCTCCAACCAAATTATCATTCCCCATGTCAATCTCGGCCCCTAGTAGTTCTCCCTCACAAACCTGCAACTCTCTCCCTTCAGCCCAACATTCTTCCCCTTGGCCTTGCAACTCTTCTTCATCTCCTAAAAAACGTCGCCTATCTTGTCCATTATCATTTTCTCTCGTCTTGTTCTTCCCCCGTTTGTTTTGTGACTCCCTAACTTTTTTTCGAGCTTCCTGCAACTCTTCATCATCATCTGTCAACACTGGCACGTCAAAAAGTATGTCATCGAAAGTAGTATCCTCATATTCATAATCCTCAAGCATAAAATGATTGATTTCATAAACATTAGTATCTTCATATGGGTCCTCTTGTGTCGTAAGAATCGTCTTTCCTTTGTGTCGCTCAACCCCACTTCCTTCCCCTACAGCTCTAACAAAAGGTTGATTTTGCTCATCATCACTAACAACAGTTGTGCCCCTTACATGTTCAATGAAAAATTCTAGCAAATCCCCATTGCTTTTCCCCTCACAAGCATTGAAAACACCAACGTCGTCTTTCACTGCAACAAAGTCTTTCTTAGCACAATGAAAATAGTACAATGACCTGATGGTAGTGTAGCCCAACTCTTTCACGTAAGACATAACATTTGGATAAGACAAAAAGTCAGCATCAAAATGGGGACTGATGACTTTCTTTTTCCCATTAATATATCGACCGCCTTTAAACTCGCCCCCATAAGATATAACCAACCTCAATCTCTCAACCATTCTTTACCTGCCCACATTGGAATGACCAAAAAAGTAAAAACACAGTTAGTCTTTAAAAGTACACGTCATTTGTCAGCCAATAGGGACCATCACAAAGGAATATGATCATTATCATAATCATAAAAAAGACAATGCATATCCACACTGAACAAGCAAGCAAGCAAATTGACACAATAAAGTCATTGAACAGTGTGAAAGCAACCTCATTGAATCACACCAACTTGAAAATGAGTTAGTTGCTTGAGATTTCCAATAGAGTGAGGTATACGTCCAGAAAAGTTTGCGTTACTAAGAAACAGTTGTTAAATGGTACTCCCTAGAGGAAACTCTGGAAGGGAACCTGTGACGGCGGAATTCCAATACAAATCAAGGATCTTTAAATTAGGGAGATGGAACATCTGTTGCGGAAAGTGGGTAATGTCATTGTTAGATAGGTCGAGATGAGACAGAGACGACGAGTTTAACAAAGAAGTGCCAATAGAACCTGCAAGGTTGCAACCACTCAAAGTCAATACTTGAAGATGGTGAAGTTCTGCAGAGGCTATCTCGCTCAACCATTCTTCTGCAGATTCCGTAGAGGAGTAGCCATCACCCATAAAAGCATCCAAGTGGAGCTCCAAGAGACTAGAGAAGTTGCTGATAATAAGTGTTCTTAAAAGAGTGTTTGGAGTCTTGACAACCAAATCCCAGAGAGAAAGATCAAGTGAGATCAAATTAGTCAATTGGGCGATCTCTTGAGGGACCAGTTCTACTCCTACAAGTTCGAAAACTTTCAATTTCTAGCGCGTTCTAGTTTTCCTTCTCGGGTACCAGTTCTACTCCTGTACTGAAATTCATAACTCATTGGTTTCAAAGGACTAATAGAAACAAAAGTTTAACAACCAAGGAAACTTATAAACTCTAAAAACCAAACAATCAAGAACAGTATTAGTTCCACAATTTTCCACAAAAAAATGTTTTTGACCAAATTCACTGCAACATAGTAGGGGTCCTTAATTATAAACAAGATGCCAAATTTTCATAAGTCCTATAGCATTAGAAAGAATTTTCAAACATAAGGTGTCATAGAATATGTCTGCATTTCCAATTATTGATCTCCTAGAACAGAACTTCCAAGGGCAAACATTTTCGATATAAAACACAAACCTACGTCTTGAACTTCCTAGAACAGTCCTATCTGCCGCGTTCTTCTCCAAAACCGATAGCTCCTCTTCCAACTGTTGCACCCCAGCAGATGCCCGAATCTCTTCAACTCGTTGCGTCACAATTTCAACTTCCTTCCTTAAAGTATAGAAATCTGCAATCACCCTAACACAAGACATTTCAATCAAGTACTTCCCAAACACCCAACTTTTCTCACAAACTTCATTCAGGCATTTCATCAAACACATAGATTACAACATTGAAATGTGAAAATCCAATTCCAAACCCACCTTGCATAGACCCAACATCCACGCCGGATTGGTTCTCCGAAGTTGCAAAACAGACGAATCAAACTAACACCCAAACAAATAGCTTCGGCAGCTTCGACAGGGAGAAGGTCGGGAGGGACTGGTCGAGCGTTGCAGAGAGGCGGCAGCTTCGACTCTTCAGGAGTGATGACGACGACAACTTTGCCGACGCTGGAGCGATGACGACAGTTGAGGAGATGATCGATGACGACGACGGCGCGCTTCGGGAGGGTGTGGTGATGAAGAAGAAACGATAGGTGAGTGCGGGAAGGAGGGAGTGAGTGAGTGAGAATGGGGATTTAGGGCTTCCTTTTCGTTTTGATTTTGTGGGTTTATGGAAAACCGGTTCCGGTTCACACGAACCGCCGGTTTATGTCAAAACCGGCCACGTGGCCGGTCCAGTTATCCACAGGGCAAGTTTTGTTCGCCACGTCATCAATTTAAACGGATCAAATAACGGAAGGACTAAATGTTCACTAGTTTCAAAGTTGAGGGACCAAATGTGTTGTTTTCAAAGTTGAGGGACCAAAAGCACTGAAAGTTCAGGGACCAAAAATGGGGTTTTGCCTAAAAAAAAAAAAATCGAAAGATTAGCCTGCTATTGGGCCCACAAAGGGCCACTACAAATTTCCAATTCAAAATCAAGAGAATCAAACCACACACGCTCCTCACTCTCGCTCTCACTCTCACTCTGCAACAGTCGCTCTCGCCTCTCGCGAAGATCAATCGCCTCACTCGATCTCCAATCCTCTCTCATCCGAAGACGGGAATCAAGAAACTCATCAAGGTAAGGTTTGCGCTAATTCAATTTCAATTGGAAGTTTGATTTGTGTTGTCTTTAAAGGGAGGGTCTTCTTTCATTTCAGCTCTCCAATTTGAGCTCTGTGCGGTGTGGTGTGGTGTGGTCGAATCAACTTCGAAGATCCGGAACATCGGGAACTGCTTGCTGGTGTAGAGATCGAAACCCTTAATCAGGTTTGTCTAATAACCCTAATTCTGACAATTCGAATTTGAATTGGGTAGTTGATTCGGTGTAGTTTTGAAAGTGGGTTTTCTTGTTGAATCATTTCAGCCCTATCTCCTGTCGCTCGCTCTCTTTGCAAAACCGCTTGAAAGATCAGCGATTCTGGTGGGTTTGGTTTTGAACGAGTTTCTTGGTGTGGTTTGTTTACGATAGTTTTCTTGTTGATCAACAAATTAATGCTCTGATTGATTGATTTTCTTTAGAACAAGGAAATCTAACAACTGAGACAAGAACTTGAGGATCTAAGAGCCAATTTACAGACGCTGGTCAATCAATATGAATTGGATCTACCAACCAATAGGGTTGCCCAATGGTATGGTATGGGATTTGGAAGTAAGAAGACATGGGTTCAAACCTTGGTGGGTGCAAAGTTGTTTCTTTCCTATAAAAAAAAATATATGAATTGGATCTCGCGGAATGTACAGGGGTTTATGAATGAAACGAATGCAATTCTGAGTTTCAATCAGGTTCAAGATGATAGAGTGAGTTCTTGTTTCATTTGAATTTGATTATCATTGTTTGTTTGAGTTCGATTATCTCTCTTAGTCTTTGGTTGGTAGGTGATTTGGTAGATCGATTGTGAGATTTGATTAGGTTTAATTAGGAGTATTCAAGATCACAACGACTTGTTTTCATTTCCTTAATGAATTGGTGAAGAGATGATGAGTTTGATTTCAGATAGGCTTATGTGATTGAGTGGTGGACAGATTTTAGGTTCTAATTGGGTGATTGGGGGTTTTGTCAATTGTTGTAAAAATTGACTTCTTTGTGAATGAAATGAGTGTGCTTTGTTCGAATCGAGCTCTTTCGGATTGGCGTGTTGTTTTAGAGTGTGAAGGTATGATTTTTGATCTGCACTCGCGTGTTTGCGCAAGTATAGTGGTTTGTTTTGGTGTTTGTAGTGTTAAAATTTTACTTCCCAATGAATTTCATCTTGTTTCCTCGAAATGTCGGCTTAATGTGGTTTTCAATGACATTGGGGTTTCTCCTTGACCAATTGATGGTTTTGATCATTCTCTATAATGTAGTTTTGTTCAGTTCATTTGTGAGAGTGCTAGCTAGTATCGACCTCACAATCAACTCACCTTAGAAGTAACCAAAATGCGGCCGATGAGGGTGAGGGCTAGGGCTAGAGGGAGGGGAGGTGACGAGGGCGCGGGAGAAGAGGACTAGAATGAGTGTGTAGGTCTAGGGTTGCGGATGGGGTGTGCTTGCGGGGCGGTTGGGGTGTTGCGGAGCATGTTAGGGAGGTGAATGGCAAATTGGGAAGTTGGTTTGGATATTGTCTTTTTATATATTTTTGTAGGGCTGTACATAAAAGGAGAACCATTGCGATGAGTTGTAGATTGTGAGGGGGGGTTTGGGTTTTGAAGCTTCGGTGACTGCTATTTTAGATTGAGACATTTCCTTTCCTTGCGTTTCGGTCACTTCAAGGGGTTAAGTTGGAAGTCTATCTACTCTTATTTGCTATGTCTCCACTAACCTTTGTTGTTGTTGTTGTTGTTGTTGTTGTTGTATTTAGCTATTCAAACTAGTTATCTAGTGTGGTTATGGCTCTTGTTGATCTTGAAATTATGTGATTTGGAAGATTGATTTTGGTGATTTGGGAAGATTGTGTTTGTTTGCTACAATTTTCTTGTTAATTCAACGAATTAATGGTGTGATTTATCTTCTTTATAGAACATGGAGCAGCAAAATAGACAAGAAATTGAAGGTCTGAAAGTAAATTTGCAGATGTTGGCAGATCGCCTCGATGCTGATTTTGCGAAAAATGAAGGTTTCGAGAAGGAAACGAATGCCAAATTCGATTTCCTTCAAACACAACAAGACATAGTAAGTTCTTGTTTGAATTTTAATTGTCAATAATAGGGATTTCTATACATACTTTGCTATGAGTGAGAGGTAGCCTTTAATTGTGAATTCGCAATCTGCCCCAATTGCAACACACCCAAATGTTCTTGATTCCAAAATAATTCTATTTGCTTATTTCAGGATTATTAGATGATTTTTTTTTTTTGGAATAGTTGCTTGTGAGACAAAAAATTGTGTTTATTGAATAGGGTGTTTACTGTTTAGTTAATGATCAATTAGAGATTAGACCTTGTGCATATTGCATATCTTTGGGACCTCCTTTAATTGATCAGTTTTGGGTGATCTCCAGTTGTTTCTCAGTTTGCAGATATATAATTGTCTTGCAGCCTTTCAATAGTTTAGGCTTAATTTGTTGATTAGGAGCCTTATCTTCGCCCTTCTTCCTTCTCCATAGAGGCTTTTTGATGAATTTAACTTCATGCAACATTGGCTGCATATATATGTGGGCACATCCTTATAAGAAGAATGGTAGGATATGTTGGAGCTCTGTATACTGACTTTTTTTTTTCTGTACCAGACTTTCCAAGGGGGGAATGAACGCTTCATGGAGATGAGCTCAGAATTGACGGAGATGACAATACTTCAAGACAAGCTGCAGGACAAGTTGAAAAGGCTTGTAACCGCGGTAAGAGGACGCGACGTCATCATTGAGAAGCTTCAAGCAGATGTGAAGAAAAACACTCGTGCTGTTGTTGCGCTTGAGAATTCAATTCAAAACCTCCAAATGAGGATAACAGTTCGGGAAGTGGAGACTCAACATTCCAGTGCTTAAAGGACCAACATTTAGTGAACCAATTCATACACCATGGTATGCTTTCAAGGTGCTAGATTTATTTGTGTTAGTGTGCTAAAATACTGATTACTTCAAGGTTTTCAAGTTTGACTTTGCTAAAATAGAGTGGGAGTTTGTGTGTAGGAAGACTTGTCAACTTGATATGAGATCTTGAATCACTAATGTCAAGCCTACTAATGAATTGAAAAGGATTGTTGAGTTGGTATCGGAGGGAGCAAAAGGGACAATACTTGTTCGTAAATTGCAGATGCTATATATCACCTCCTCGTTATCTGCAAGAGCTGTTTGGTATTTCACAATGTTTTTTAATTGATTTGTAGTTCTGTACTAATATATGAACATTGTCTTGGATCTAAATAATTTCAAAATCCCAACCACTTGATCGAGCAATCAATGAAGGAATTTGGTGTTGGGTGTGCCTTACCAAAATGATATTTTGACACGAAGTCACACACTAAAACACACGCCTGTTTGAAAGTCGAACGGTAACCATGAAGTACACAAGCAACACCGACTAGTTCATCCAGCCATGGTGAAGCCCAACCAGGCATATAATTCTCTATTTAGTGCTCAGTGAAGGGCGCTCTATTCCAATTTTGGTTCCTACCAGACGTGTATGGTTTTAGATTTTCATCCATTTTGCTACTAGTATCTGATCTGGACTTCCTTACTTTTAGTTCGACAATCTATTTTCACTTTTGTTCTGCATTACTGTTATTAATTAATGACCATATAAGGAATCCTGATGCATTTGGTTGATCTTAACACAGTTGCACTTGGGCCATATTAATTTTTTTTATTTTACATACTCATAAGGATGCTTAATTCAAATACATTTTAACTTTTGAGTTTCACTACTTGCTAGAAAAGCAAATTGTTGAAAAGGGGGTTTGTATTGCGATTTATCGGATGAGAAGATTGGAACTCCGAGATGTGGTCGTACGTGAGTTCCACAGAGACAGCATGAGAGGAACAGCAGCAAAAAAATCAAAATATGCAAGTCTCTGCTGCTGTTCCTCTCATGCTGTCTCTGTGGAACTCACGTACGACCACATCTCGGAGTTCCAATCTTCTCATCCGATAAATCGCAATACAAACCCCCTTTTCAACAATTTGCTTTTCTAGCAAGTAGTGAAACTCAAAAGTTAAAATGTATTTGAATTAAGCATCCTTATGAGTATGTAAAATAAAAAAAATTAATATGGCCCAAGTGCAAGCGTGTTAAGATCAACCAAATGCATCGGGATTCCTTATATGGTCATTAATTAATAACAAGAATGCGTAACAAAAGTGAAAATAGATTGTCGAACTAAAAGTAAGGAAGTCCAGATCAGATACTAGTAGCAAAATGGATGAAAATCTAAAACCATACACGCCTGGTAGGAACCAAAATTGGAATAGAGCGCCTTCACCGAGCACTAAATAGAGAATTATATGCCTGGTTGGGCTTCACCATGGTGGATGAACTAGTCGGTGTTGCTTGTGTACTTCATGGTTACCGTTCGACTTTCAAACGGCGTGTGTTTTAGTGTGTGACTTCGTGTCAAAATATCATTTTGGTAAGGCACACCCAACACCACCCTTCATTGATTGCTCGATCAAGTGGTTGGGATTTTGAAATTATTTAGATCCAAGACAATGTTCATATATTAGTACAGAACTACAAATCAATTAAAAAACATTGTGAAATACCAAACAGCTCTTGCAGATAACGAGGAGGTGATATATAGCATCTGCAATTTACAGAACAGATATTGTCCCTTTTGCTCCCTCCGATACCAACTCAACAATCCTTTTCAATTCATTAGTAGGCTTGACATTAGTGATTCAAGATCTCATATCAAGTTGACAAGTCTTCCTACACACAAACTCCCACTCTATTTTAGCAAAGTCAAACTTGAAAACCTTGAAGTAATCGTATTTTAGCACACTAACACAAATCGAAATCTAGCACCTTGAAAGCATACCATGGTGTATGAATTGGTTCACTAAATGTTGGTCCTTTAAGCACTGGAATGTTGAGTCTCCACTTCCCGAACTGTTATCCTCATTTGGAGGTTTTGAATTGAATTCTCAAGCGCAACAACAAAGACGAGTGTTTTTCTTCACATCTGCTTGAAGCTTCTCAATGATGACGTCGCGTCCTCTTACCGCGGTTACAAGCCTTTTCAACTTGTCCTGCAGCTTGTCTTGAAGTATTGTCATCTCCGTCAATTCGAGCTCATCTCCATGAAGCGTTCATTCCCCCTTGGAAAGTCTCGGTACGAAAAAAAAAGTCGATATCTGAGCTCCAACATATCCTACCATTCTTCTTATAAGGATGTGCCCACATATATATGCAGCCAATGTTGCATGAAGTTAAATTCATCAAAAAGATAAGGCTCCTAATCAACAAATTAAGCCTAAACTATTGAAAGGCTGCAAGACAATTATATATCTGCAAACCGAGAAACAGCTGGAGATCACCCAAAACTGATCAATTAAAGGAGGTCCCAAAGCATATGCAATATGCACAAGGTCTAATCTCTAATTGATCATTAACTAAACAGTAAACACCCTATTCAATAAACACAATTTTTTGTCTCACAAGCAACTATTCCAAAAAAAAAAAATCATCTAATAATCCTGAAATAAGCAAATAGAATTATTTTGGAATCAAGAACATTTGGGTGTGTTGCAATTGGGGCGATTGCGAATTCACAATTAAAGGCTACCTCTCACTCATAGCAAAGTATGTATAGAAATCCCTATTAGTGACAATTAAAATTCAAACAAGAACTTACTATGTCTTGTTGTGTTTGAAGGAAATCGAATTTGGCATTCGTTTCCTTCTCGAAACCTTCATTTTTCGCAAAATCAAGCATCGAGGCGATCTCACAAAGATCTCGCAAATTTACTTTGGACCTTCAATTTCTTGTCTATTTTGCTGCTCCATGTTCTATAAAGAAGATAAATCACACCATTAATTCGTTGAATTAACAAGAAAATTGTAGCAAACAAACACAATCTTCCCAAATCACCAAAATCAATCTTCCAAATCACATAATTTCAAGATCAACAAGAGCCATAACCACACTAGATAACTAGTTTGAATAGCTAAATACAACAACAACAACAACAACAACAACAACAACAACAAAGGTTAGTGGAGACATAGCAAATAAGAGTAGATAGACTTCCAACTTAACCCCTTGAAGTGACCGAAACGCAAGGAAAGGAAATGTCTCAATCTAAAATAGCAGTCACCGAAGCTTCAAAACCCAAACCCCCCCTCACAATCTACAACTCATCGCAATGGTTCTCCTTTTATGTACAGCCCTACAAAAATATATAAAAAGACAATATCCAAACCAGAACTTCCCAATTTGCCATTCACCTCCCTAACATGCTCCGGCAACACCCCAACTGCCCCCGCAAGCACACCCCATCCGCAACCCTAGACCTACACACTCATTCTAGTCCTCTTCTCCTGCGCCTTCCTCGTCACCTCCCCCTCCCTCTAGCCCTAGCCCTCACCCTCGGCATCGGCTGCATTTTGGTTACTTCTAAGGTGAGTTGATTGTGAGGTCGATACTAGCTAGCACTCTCACAAATGAACTGAACAAAACTACATTATAGAGAATGATCAAAACCATCAATTGGTCAAGGAGAAACCCCAATGTCATTGAAAACCACATTAAGCCGGCACATTTCGGAGGAAACAAGATGAAATTCATTGGGAAGTAAAATTTTAACACTACAAACACCAAAACAAACCACTATACTTGCGCAAACACGCGAGTGCAGATCAAAAATCATACCTTCACACTCTAAAACAACACGCCAATCCGAAAGAGCTCGATTCGAACAAAGCACACTCATTTCATTCACAAAGAAGTCAATTTTTACAACAATTGACAAAACCCCCAATCACCCAATTAGAACCTAAAATCTGTCCACCACTCAATCACATAAGCCTATCTGAAATCAAACTCATCATCTCTTCACCAATTCATTAAGGAAATGAAAACAAGTCGTTGTGATCTTGAATACTCCTAATTAAACCTAATCAAATCTCACAATCGATCTACCAAATCACCTACCAACCAAAGACTAAGAGAGATAATCGAACTCAAACAAACAATGATAATCAAATTTGTTAAAGAAGACTTGAAGAAGAAACTTGAAGAAGAAGAATACTTGGAGGAGAAGAACAGAAGAACGGCTCGCTCTTCTTTCTCTCACATCCATATATATATATATGTGATGTCACGTGTTATACACGTGATAATACAATTACATCAAACCCTAACTCACAGTAAATAAAACTTACAGCAGTAATTATCACACTCACACATAACACTTACAGCAGTAACTAATATTACAGCAGTAACTAATGATTTAGTCTAACATCCCCCCTCAAACGAAGGGGGAGAGAAGCGACACCAAGTTTGCCTCTTAGAAAAGTAAACCGGGACGCAGCAAACGCTTTGGTAAAGCAATCCGCCACTTGATCATATTTGGGAACATGATGAACCAACGGTGACCAAGAAGTACCTTATCTCTAACAAAATGGATATCAAGTTCGATATGTTTCGTCGCGCATGATAAAGCTGGATTGTGAGCCAATGCTTGAGCACCAATGTTATCACACCACACTATCGGTAACGCTTATTTGGAATAGGAATATGCAATTCAGATAACAAAGATTGTACCCATGAAATTTCAGCAGCTGTATGAGCAAGAGCGCGATACTCCGACTCAGTACTAGACCGAGCCACCACATGTTGTTTCTTAGACTGCCAGGAGATTAAGTTCGACCCAAGAAATACAGCAAACCCCGAGACAGATCGACGATCATCTGGCGAAGCAGCCCAGTCCGCATCAGAGAACCCAGTTACATACAACTGACTAGAAGGCCGAAACCATAGACCATACTCAGAAGTCCCTTTCAAATAGCGCAATACACGATTCAATGCTTGCCAATGAGTAACAGTAGGACTACGTTGATATTGACTTAGCCGATTAACTACAAATGCTATATCAGGCCGAGTATGAACTAAATACTGAAGACCACCAAGAAGACTTCTATAAAGAGTAACATCAGTAAATGGAGGAGATGTATCAGCAAAGAGAGGTTTGCCCACTAACGCAGGCGTATCAATTGCCTTAGCTGGAGCATACCCCCTTTCTGAAGTAATTGTTTAATATAGGCTGATTGAGTAAGAAACAGTCCAGTAGAATCTCTCCTAACCTCCATACCCAAAAACAAATTTAAATCACCGATATCCTTAAGAGCAAAAGAATCATTTAATCGTGACACAAACTGTGTAATATAATCAGTGTGTGAACCAGTGACAATGATATCATCGACATAAACCAAAACATACAAAACCACCGAAGAATGTCGATAAATGAATAAAGAAGTATCAGCCTTCGACGGAGAAAAACCCCACGATAATAAAGTAGATCTCAATCTATCAAACCAGGCCCGAGGTGCTTGACGCAAACCATATAAAGCTTTGTGTAACTTGCAAACATGATTAGGATATCTACTATCAACAAAACCTCGAGGTGATTTGTATAGACATCCTCGATCAAACAACCATTCGAAATGCATTATTAATATCGAAATTTGTCGAATGGACCAACCAAACCGAAGCTGAGCAGAAGCGAAAGAATAACACGAATAGTGGAGGCTTTAACTACTCGGATGAACGTCTCATCAAAATCGATACGGCATCTGTTTGAAGCCTTTAGCCACTAGTCTAGCTTTGTATCGATTAACAGAGCCATCGAATTTTTCTTAACAAGTAAAAATCCATTTATTATCAACGACATTCGAGAAGAGCAAGCGAGCACCAAGGACCAAGTATCTGTCTTGATGAGAGCTTGATACTCATTCTCCATGGCCTCTCGCCATTGAGGGTCCTTGAGTGCCAAATCAAGCGATTTAGGAGGTTCATCGGTTGACACGAAGTAGTAGTAAGAAAAACCTTTTTCATAGAAATACCATTTTTCGATCTAGTAATCATAGGGTGAACATTTTGCGGTTCCTCGATTCGAAATCTCGGATGACGGGAGGCGATTGAGATGCAAAAGAAGATGGAGAACCGGTGGCGGACTCGGATGGAGAAGGAGAAAGAAGCGATAATAGGAGCGATCGGTAATAGGAGATCGGCGGGGATGAAACCATAGTGTTGGACATAGAACCAGATGGAATAGACCTACTCAAAACAGGAAAACATGTAGACCCACAGGGAACAGAAATAGGAACAGGTGAAGAAGATGTCGAAACCCCCAAATGAGAAGAAGAAGGAAACAAAGAAGATACAGGGAACTCATCCTCATTAAAGATCACATGACGAGTAATATACAATCGACCAGACTTATGAAGACATTTGTAACCCTTATGAGACGAACTATATCCCAAAAACAGACATTTATCAGAATGAAATTGGAACTTGTGGGAATTATAAGGACGTAAATAAGGGAAACAAGCACACCCAAATACTCGTAAGAGAGAATAATCAGGAGGACGACCATACAACTTCTCATAAGGAGACACACCCCAACACACGAGTAGGTAAACGATTGATCGGAAAAGCTGATCTCACAAGCATCCCACCAAAATTTGTAAGGAAGTTTGCTATGTGCTAACAAAACCAGACTCATTTCAATAATGTGACGATGTTTACGCTCAGCTCTGCCATTCTGCTCATGAACATAGGGACACGAATGTTGAAAACCAATACCATATGAGTCAAGAAGTGGTTTGAAAGAACGATATTCCCCACCCCAGTCAGATTGTATACGTTTAATACGAGTAGAAAACTGGTTCTCAACAAACGCTTTAAAATGAAGAAAAGCTTTGACAACATCAGACTTAGCTTTCAATGGATAAATCCATGTGAATCTCGTACAATCATCAATGAAATGGATATAGTAGTGAAAACCATTAGTAGATGACATAGGAGAAGGCCCCCATAGATCAGTATGAACAAGATCCAGAACATGAGATGAATGACTGAAAGAAGACTGAAAAGGTAATGCATGACTCTTTCCTAATGGGCAACTAGAACAAAACCCCAGAGGACCATTAGGAATATTTACCAGTTGTAACACCTTCTGCAATGTAGACTGTGCAGGATGTCCCAGACGTGAATGCCATAGTGTAGGTAGACTCTTATTGAATGTTATGAGAGCAGAATGTCTGTGAGAAGGAGAAACATGAGACCCAAAGAACCGATATAGTCCATTGTGCAGTGTCCCGTGAAGAAGAACTTGATTAGTTCTGATATCCTTCACAAAACAATCACGAGCACGAAACTCAATCAGCACATTATTGTCACGAGTCATCTGAGACACACTCAAGAGATTTTTCCTAATATGAGGAACACATAGTGTGTTTTTAAAGGATAAACCAGATTTAGTAGATGGAATAGATGCATTACCAACACCATAGATTGGTAATGATTGTCCATTACCAACAATCAGTGATTGATTACCTTGATAAGGCATGCACGTAGACAGCTGAGAAGGATCTGATGTAATATGCGATGAAGCCCCACTATCAGCATACCACGATGTGTCTGATCCAGGTTCCGATGCAGCGAAGAACGAACTCTGTTGGGAAGTGAACGCTGGAGGAGTAAAACGCATTTGTGGAGAAGGAGAAGGTTGTGGAAGAACTCGCACACCACCGATCGAAGCTCCCATATATTTCATGTCTCCGCGAAAGTAACAAGCGCCGAATGACCAAACTTTCCACAGATTTGGCAAGTTGGTTTAGTATTGCTTGGAAACTTAAAATTCCCCGTCCTCGAGATCGACCTCCTCTCTGCCGCGATTCGAGGAACCACGCCACCACGAGAACCTTGTTGGTACTACTACCGATGCAGATCTATCTTGCACAGTACCACCACTATTGTTCTTTACCTCTGCAGAGTTTGCAGAAGGAGATTCATCATTTATGCCTAGAGAGTTCAGACCTTGACCAATTTGAAATTGCTGAATCGTCGTCTCAAAGCTCAACAAAGATGCTTGAAACTCGTCAACGCAAAGACGCCTTCTCTTGTAACACAGAAATAATCGGAAGATATTCACCATCAAGACCAGCAAGAACATCAGAAATCAACTCCTCATCAGAGATCGGAGAACCAGCAGTAGCCAGGTTGTCGGCGATGTCTTTCATCTTCATCAGAAACTCGATCATCGATTGAGAACCTTTCTTTGATGATCGAATTTGACGTCGATAGACCTGGATCTGAGCTCTGGCGAATGATCCACAATGTTCTTCAATGCGTCTCCATGCCTCATGCGTAGAGCAAGCTCCGATCATCGCCGATGACACACTCTTCGATGTGGCGTGATCAACCAACCAAGACAGAACGATCCGTCGCATAACAATCATCATATCTTGGATTTGGTTCACCAGTTTCATCCAAGAAGCGAGGTGGACATGCAATCGTCCGAGAAGATAACCATCCAAGCGACATCCTCGAAAAATTGGTAAAACCATGGACTTCCAATACAAGAAATTCATACGATCTAGCTTTATAGAGACGATTTGGTTCAAAGAATTACCAAACGGAGTCAAGATCGAGTGTGATGATGAAGATCCTGCCCCGATCTGTCTAGATCCAGTGTTCTGTGATGTAGATCCACCATGGCTGAGGTCGATCTGATAACCGGGAAGCCGAGATCCACCGTTTTCATGAGCAGAATCGGCCAACTCTGCCGACGAAGGTTCTGCGACGAATGCCATCTGTGATGATGATCCTCTATGTGCCGATCTTTCACCAGGAATCACTCCGGCGTGAGCCATCTTGCTCTGATACCATGTTAAAGAAGACTTGAAGAAGAAACTTGAAGAAGAAGAATACTTGGAGGAGAAGAACAGAAGAACGGCTCGCTCTTCTTTCTCTCACATATATATATATATATATATATATATATATATATATATATATATGTGATGTCACGTGTTATACACGTGATAATACAATTACAACAAACCCTAACTCACAGTAAATAAAACTTACAGCAGTAATTATCACACTCACACATAACACTTACAGCAGTAACTAATATTACAGCAGTAACTAATGATTTAGTCTAACAAAATTCAAATGAAACAAGAACTCACTCTATCATCTTGAACCTGATTGAAACTCATAATTGCATTCGTTTCATTCATAAACCCCTGTACATTCCGCGAGATCCAATTCATATATTTTTTTTTATAGGAAAGAAACAACTTTGCACCCACCAAGGTTTGAACCCATGTCTTCTTACTTCCAAATCCCATACCATACCATTGGGCAACCCTATTGGTTGGTAGATCCAATTCATATTGATTGACCAGCGTCTGTAAATTGGCTCTTAGATCCTCAAGTTCTTGTCTCAGTTGTTAGATTTCCTTGTTCTAAAGAAAATCAATCAATCAGAGCATTAATTTGTTGATCAACAAGAAAACTATCGTAAACAAACCACACCAAGAAACTCGTTCAAAACCAAACCCACCAGAATCGCTGATCTTTCAAGCGGTTTTGCAAAGAGAGCGAGTGACAGGAGATAGGGCTGAAATGATTCAACAAGAAAACCCACTTTCAAAACTACACCGAATCAACTACCCAATTCAAATTCGAATTGTCAGAATTAGGGTTATTAGACAAACCTGATTAAGGGTTTCGATCTCTACACCAGCAAGCAGTTCCCGATGTTCCGGATCTTCGAAGTTGATTCGACCACACCACACCACACCGCACAGAGCTCAAATTGGAGAGCTGAAATGAAAGAAGACCCTCCCTTTAAAGACAACACAAATCAAACTTCCAATTGAGATTGAATTAGCGCAAACCTTACCTTGATGAGTTTCTTGATTCCTGTCTTCGGATGAGAGAGGATTGGAGAGCGAGAGAGGCGATTGATCTTCGCGAGAGGCGAGAGCGACTGTTGCAGAGTGAGAGTGAGGAGTGTGTGTGGTTTGATTCTCTTGATTTTGATTGGAAATTTGTAGTGGCCCTTTGTGGGCCCAATAGCAGGCTAATCTTTCGATTTTTTTTTCTCGGGTCAAAGGTTCAAAGCTTTCGATTTTACTTTATTTGATCACAACATTGAAATGCTTTTCCCTTGCTTCCTAAAAAAAAAAATGAAGGGCTTTATTTTAGTAGGTTCAAATTCGGAGTAGTCGATTAAGTTTGGATATCAAGTGGCGAGTGATTTAAATAAAAATAAATAAATAAATAAAAAGATTAAGTGAATCTCTCAGGTACTAGTCGCAAATAAAATATCGTTTTGAAGTATGTCTTCACCAATTCCTAAAAAAAAAAAATTCATGTAATAATGTATGGATCTTTTAACTTCAAGTTTTTTTTCTTATTATTTTATTACTAAATATATATTTTCTTTTGTATTTCACATGTCAAAATCATTTTTAAAATTGAAAAAAAAGATATTTTGATTAAGCTTGGGCTTTACTAGTATGTCTGAGCGGCTTGATATTGAGTGGATCTCTATACTAAAGGCGCTAAAAGTAGTTCACGCCCATTTTTCTTTAAAACAAAATGGATCTTGACAATAAGGTTTATCTATTTAAATAATATATTCGAGTTAAAGTATTCTTACTTGGACAAATTCAAGCTTTGGCACATTCAAGCTTGGACATTAGATTTGTTCATTAGGCGACCTTCGACACATTCGAGATTGGGCGTGCCTAGGTGGACTTAATGGTAAATATTGGAGGCTTGATGGATCGGGCTGGGCATAGGTTGACATGAACAAACTCGTGCCGCAAATATTTGAACTGTGACATACTTGGGCCGAAATGGGCCCATACTAAAATTTTCAAATTTAAACACCGATTGTAGGCGGGCCGGCTGAGTACGTGGCCCAATATGAAACAATCTACTTGTAATTTATTTTTATTTATTTGGTGTGGGTGGGTTCCATATCTTTTCGGACTTTGTCAGTGGATAATTGGATGCCAGTCCATTCCGGCTTCAACCCATGGCTTCAAAGATGACCTGCTTTTGGCAGCATGTGAATTTAGTTATGAGTTATGACATTTAGAATTTAGGTGTTCTTCACCACGGTAAGTATAAAGTTTCACGGGTAATGATATGGTGACATGACGTCATCCTTTTCTTATTGACAAATAACAAGCTCATACCTAGACCTTTCTTAAAGGGTAGAAATTGAAATTATATACCCTTGAAATAATGGTTTATTATTTGTTTTCTACGTATATCTTGTCTTTAATTAATGTGTATGGTATTTAGGTAGAAGTTAAAGGTATGAAGCTCTGTATGTAGTACAAGTGATAGGATTGAAGCACGACCTGGTCAAGATGTTGAGGGTGATGAAGAAATTGTGTGGGTTAGGCATACGATCTCGGTATCGATCTCTTACGACAACTAAATGTCAGATTGCTAATAGTCTCATTTCACAATTCTAGAGCATGTGTGACTAATTAAATAAGAGTCTAGATATTTATAATTACTCAAAAAAAAAATAAAAAACTAATCAAGTTGGTAACTTTTTAAGAAAAGAAAAACTGACCAGTGTAGCTGATGCTTGGGTGCTCTCGTACGTGATCCTAGACTGATCAAAGACTCCTATAAGGGACTGGATCGAGGCACATCAACGGATCCTGATCGTTCTACTCGCTATGTAGTATGTAATGGTTTTTTGTTGTTATTTGAATTCCCTAAGTAGGGTAGGGGGCACAACACAGACAATCCTATGAAAGGCCTCGAGACCGATCGTACTCATCAGTGGAGAGTTGGGGTGCACACGGATTATATTAATCCACAAATTCGATCCAATTTAGACTAATTATCACTAATTAGATCGATTTTTTGATCCCTTTAATTGAATTAGATTGAAAAATCACTAATCTCACTGAACTAGATTAGATTACGGATCTCACATTTAAAAACCGCAGATCCAATCCGATCCAATCCGTTTATCACATCAACACATATACATATCTCATCATATGTACTATAGTATCTTGAAGAGTATCAACTCAAACTATCAACTCTAAACTATATAGTATCTCAAAGACTTTACTTGTTCTTACCTCTTTTATTACACTTCAGAAAAAAAAAAAAATAATTTGTGAATTGTATGTTGCAATTTGCACTTTTTTTGTGTTTTTATTTGGGTATATGGTGGAGTTTGTGGGTGACATTTTTATTTATGTATGAACTTGCATTTTAAAGATTCTTGTGATGACGAATTTGTGGAAAATATATTATATATAAATTTGTGGGATGTACGTTGTAAATTTGTCAATCATGATATGCATAATTTTGTTATTCATTTTGATTAAGTTTAATTTTATGAATTTTTAAATAGGAAAACGTTAATCCATCGAATTTGATCCAATCCGATCTGCATTTTGTAAATTGAATTGAGTTGAATTGATGAATTATTTGGACTGAACTGGATTGGATTATAATTTTTTAACTTATAATAATTAGATTAAATTATGAATTGACCCTAATTGAAATTAGATCTAATCCGTGTGCACTGCTAGTGAAGAGAGGGGGTGTTGTTCTCCTATCACATTACCGTTGGCCCCGTCACACCTAGCATGCTGCATGCCTTTTTCCTTTCTTGTCTTTATTTTCAATCATAGACCATGTATGATGAATACATGTCAAAGTGGGATTAGTTGAATCAATAGATAATAGATTCAATACAAACAAAGATTCTCCATTGGAGACTTCGAGTTTATCTTTACATTTTTTTTTTTAAATAAGTAAATATGAAATGATAACTTGCAAAAAGAGCTGTAATCTGGCGATTAATTTTGTGAATTATTCTCTTTTAAAGACTAATTGACAGCGCTGATCTAGTGGTTTTGTGCAAAAAATTCAATTTTTATTATTTTAAGTTTGAAAAATGGCAAAGTGACTCACTTTTAATGTACATTTTTAACGCACATTCTTATCTTTTAACCATTTATGTAACGGTCCGAATTTAATTCACTGTTATTTATGACGTATTGCAGACGTGGCTGACAGCTCAAACACCCGTGGAACTCGCAGCTAGGATAGAACGCGCCTGGAGTTAGGTAAATAGTTATTTCGTGTGTTATTTTGTTTAATTTGCGATGTTTATGTTAAAATAGGTTAATCGACATCGCGATGTGTGTAATTATATTTTAATTGACGTGTGAGATAGTGTGTTAAGTATTCGTCTCAATATGCGTATCGATGCGGGTACCGAATAGACAAAAAGATGAAATATTAGGTCGAGGAAAATATTACACACATTAAATGAATTAAATGTGATAAAATGGTAAATTGGTGGGCGCCGAGGGACACGCGGAGTCGTGGTCGACAAGCGTGGGTGGTACGGTAGTGTGCACGCCCGAGTACACTCGTTGACGCACACGACGGAATTGTAGGCGCGAAAATATAGGTGTGTATATATATTTATAAATATATATATAAGTAATTTAATATATATATAAATATATATATATATGAAAATCATAAAAATAAATTAATAATGTAAAATTACCATAAAGGGTATTGAGGTTTTTAAGGAGGAGATAATATTGGAGGGGTATTTTGGTCATTTTATAGGCTAAACCGCCTTCTTCTTCTTCGTTAAATCGAAAACGGGAGAAGAGAAAAAAAAACAGAGAGACGAGCCGAGAAGAAGGGAAGAGAAGGAGGAGGAGAGCTCGCGTGATCATGGAGTTCGAGGAGCTTGTGACGTCGAGACGTCGAGGTGAGTGGTGTTGGTTTGTTTTTGTGGTTGTGGTGTGTTGTTGTGTGCATTGTGGTGCTGAGTTGGTGTGCGAGAATTAAAGTTGGTTCTGAGGAGGAAGACGACGTGTGGTGTGACGACCCGTCCCTAACCTAGGGT
The DNA here is from genome assembly GCA_039657345.1 of Stephania japonica. Lineage (NCBI taxonomy): Eukaryota > Viridiplantae > Streptophyta > Magnoliopsida > Ranunculales > Menispermaceae > Stephania > Stephania japonica. The sequence continues at coordinate 4,124,595 of CM077559.1, read as the reverse complement.
CAAGTCGTCCGGCTCAATACCGTTACCTAGACCCGATACCTGAACCAGGCCCAAATAATGACTTGGTACGCCTAAATAAACTGCGGAATAATCATTCTAACAAGATATACGATAATATGAGTGTAAAAGTTAATCATAATAAAATCATATAATCCTGTATATAATAATAAGATCTATAATCTTAAATATTTAAAAGTCTCATACAACTTTATAATAATAATAATAATAAAAAGGTTCAGAACTACCCATTACTAATTCTCAATCTATAATCCCACATAGGAGGTTTACAAAACGATTAATAATAATGATAAACTAATAATATATGAGTCTCACATATGAAGGCACTTCAAGATAAATCCTTTCCCTTGCCTTTCTTGTCTACTGCGCTGGTAGAGGGACCTGTGGGGTAGAGTGGGGTGAGCTAAAGAACCAACGATGCTCAATAAGAGGAAAGACTCGCTCAAACATTAAATATGCAAGTACTACCTAGTACTCATGCAAATTCTACATGACATTCAATCCATACGCATAACACAACATGTAATAACCGAATACATTATTCGATACAATTAAAGATATGATTCATGCTCATAACAATTATAAAAATGGAATCATATTCCAAGAAGAATAAATAACTAATATTTCTATTTCCAAATTTCTTATCCAATAATCTTTAGGTCAATAATTTATGTCATATCCCATTCACATTACTATACATAAACATAACAATTTTACAACACATTCGATAGACATTCATTTAAGTCATGCATAATAATTTTCATCATTATTCATTTATAAATTTACACATGACATACACATAAAGTCACACGAAAGATTTAAATAAAATGCGATAGATATAAATATTGATATAAGTCGTTGTTCCATTCAATGCGAACTAGATATTGGTATGGATCCGGTGACCGAATCATCTATTTTCGAATTGGTACAATAATCAGTAGAAACGTAATGGCCGTTACGCCCTCTAGATAATCGCACTAAAACAAAGATAGATTCATCCAAGCCGTCACCGCTACACGTCTCAAAGAATCATCAAGTAGCAAAGGATGGAACTCCAAACCCTTACACTCGAATAATTCACCTTATGCATTCAATTAGTCAAGCAAACCCTCGGTGGTTAACTACCACACACTCTGGGGCGTCCTAGCTATAGACCACTTGCTAATTTGGCCCACGGTGGAACTCCACACACTCTGGGGCACCGAATAACATAGAAGGCAAAACAATGTATTCACAATTCCATAGATAATAGAGATCCAAACCAATATCACGACGCAACCCATTCCCAAGTCTTTACATTCAAAACATGCATTCCTAGTTATCTAATAATCAAGCCATATTTAATGCATGAGCGAAGCTCCCCACTTACCTGGACCCGTCGCGATGCCTATACCGACTCCTCGCGCGATTGGGGTCCCACGTGAACCGCCTCGCGAATCTAAACAATTCATACAATTCTATATAAGAATTTCACTAAATTTAAAGTTGTATAATCTATATTTTTTTTTAATTCATATTTGGGGACCCAAATGATGTGGATCCCACGCGATGTGCCGTTTAAGGGCTTTGTCGAGGGTATCGACGCCCCTCGTAGGTTTTATCCTATTTTTTTATTTTATTTTATTAATTTTTTTAATTGGCTATTGTCATCCCCTTCTTCCTCACCATAATGGGGTGGCTAAAGCCACCCCCCATATTAGGCGGCGGCGTTGTCTTCTCCGGCGGCACCACCAGGCGTCGCCCCCCCAAACCAGCGGCTCCCCTGGAGTCGCCACCCCTATTTCCTTCTTCTTCAAAAACAAAACAAACCAAAAAGAAGAAGAAAAAGAAGAAAGAAAAGAAAAGAAAAAGAAGAATCACCACCACCACCAAATCAAAGAGGAAGAAAAGAAGAAAAGAAAAATAAAGAAAAACCACCAGAAAATACCTCCCCCTTGGTTGTTCAAGCCTCCTCTTCTTCTCCTCCCTCTCCAAGTTTAGGGTTTCAATACAAAAGAGGCCACAAACTTATAAGAGGTTTATATAGGTAAGGTTTTTAAAGTAGGGTTGTTCACAATTTAACCTCAAATTACATAAATACCCCTTTTGGGCCCAATTCTCTCATTAAGCCCATTCCACCTATTCTCACTTAGTCCAAATCCAAATATCGTTAATGTTAATTTTTTTTTTTGTAACAATTTGATTTGTTCCCATATTTTAATATAAAATTAATAAAATACCTTTAAAATGGGTCGGAGAACATTTGGGTCGTTACAATATCCCCAATTTAGGAACTTTCGTCCTCGAAAGTAAAGTAAGGTACACCTATAGTCTGGTGTGTCCGCTCATAACGATTTCTACTATGAACCATCGTTTAACTGAGGCAATCTTCACTCACACCTTCTGCTCATACTCCATGTGAAATAAAGTCTTATCCTTGACTCTACTATCTCAATATTTTCATTTCCGTCCCACTGACTGAAATTCATAAGGCCTCTCTTATAGGTTTCAATAGAATCATTATACACAGCCACTTACCTAGTTCTTCTGTCGTCACGTGTTATTAAAATATTCCTTTATAATCTTCACCGAAATCGCAATATACGCTCAAGTCGCTCAACTTACAGAGAGTTAGAACCATACTGAGATGTGATCTGGTGCCTATCTGTGACAAAAATTGTCTCTGCCTATCTGGCATTAACACCATACCACCTACTGGTAGTAGGAAAAACAAGGATAGTTGTCTGCTATAATATGAGCATTAGCACACCATCTCTATCCACATCTCGGTTACGTATATCATTGAACGGCTCATCATATCTTTGCGACTTATCTGTGAAGGCTACAAATAGACAGACATAGTATTCCTTTCTAGAATAATACTTTAATATTATTGGCAATACATGTTTATCGACATTCATCCTTGTAGGTTCATAATTCAAGTCAACTTTTGACTAATGATCCCCTTTGTAACTCCTCTGTCACACTTAACTGTTAATTGACGTAAACAAGCTCCCACCTTTAAAATCTTGTGGAATATTTTTAACATCGTCATTATTTCTAAGTAGGTTTCAGCATTCATCTGAATGCGCTCCATTGCATCATCATTTTTTTATTTCATATCAAGATCTCTTATCACTATATCTAGATTTTTTAGGAGATCTATCGTATTGCGTCCTTGCACTGATCAATTCTCACGATCCTGGGTGACTATTTTAAACATTGTTGACTTAGTCATAACCCCTTTTTGGTATACCATGATCCCTTCTCATTTAAGCTAACTCTTAGCTCTTATAATGTGTTTAGTACCTCACTCTCTAAGAAACGAAGGTGATTTAGTTTTCATGTTGCGAACCTGACATTCACGTCGTTTCTTGGGAGTTACATAATTTATGCTCCAGATGTGGTTATTAAGAACTCGTGTTACACTACGATCTAGTTATTTCAAGTTCATAACTCAAACTTATATTTTCATGTATTACACTCGTGCATTACTACTGTCGCACTGCATAGATGTTTTGTTGAATACTTCAACCATAAAGTACAAATCTGTGTACATAAAACTCATATAGGTTTATCTTGTACGACTTGTTACTAAAGCTTTAATTCAAGGGCACTCAAACTCATATTTACACCTATTTCGAGAATCATCTTGCACTATTTAACTTATGATTCATTGTTTATACTTAGCACAGAGCCATTCATGACGTTCTTCCTTTTCTCCAAAATTCAATGATTCTTGAAAATAAGAATATCAATTGATTTCTCATAGGATTGATTTAAGATGATCTCATGCTTAGGCAAACCTTTATGTCACATAATTTGCTTATGCTTGTCACCTGTTACGGTGTCGACCTTGATTATTCGTACATTATCTCAATGTGTTGATATCCTTAACACTTAACCAATTGCAAATCTATTGCTTACCCATCTGGGTTGCAACCTCAAATTCTCCTATACCATCAAATTAGGGCTTTCACTTTTAAACTTATACTAAGCCCTCAGGTTTTCAAGTGTAAACTACACATTTTGTTCAACAATTATTAACGGTATGAAATTTAAGAAATTTGATCTTTACTCATATATTCATGTTTCATTGCTAGTTTAGGGTATTTCCTCACCATCCTTAATTATTTCGTACCTATTGTACAGTATAAATCTTATTGGGGTTCGATCCTAACCTAGGATCCTCACTTTTAATAGTCGACCTATCACTGATCAGATCTTTCATCTTTCCTTTCAACCATTTAGTTTGGTAGTTTATATGTTTAATGAAATCTTTGACTTTTATCAAAAAATCACAAGTTACTTCCCACAAGTGATCAACATGATTCTTCGTGACGTCACCAATTCGATTACAAATTTTGTTCTTGAATATGGTACTATTGCAATACATATTGTCTCTCTTGAGTTCGCAATTCTTCTCATCACCAAATTACTTATTCGTTTTTCCATGGGTCGATCCTATTTTAGGATCCCTAATTTTAAGAACCAAGCCATTATTGACTAATGTTATGTAACAATCATTTGCCTCGATTACTCTTCAACTTTATTTTTTTCATTCAACCATTCCCTACCAATCTGGTTAGGTTTCGTTTTGACTCGAAAGTTATGAATCCACACGTCTAATCATATCAGAAATATTCTTTTTATTAGTGTACCCTCGATTTTAATGATTCACTTATCATCGAGTTCATTATAATATCATTAGCTGCGTCATACGCTCTTTACAGCCTACTAATATAACTCATACATACCGTTTAGTTTGTGGCTTCCTTTAATTATTCATCATGGAATACTTTGCTATTACGTACTCTCCATTCATTTCGAACACAATTTATCAATTCCTGATATCCCCAACTTTATGAATCAACTCTCTTCTAATTATATTAGAATAAATTTTTTTTTAACCTCAAATCTTGAGTCTTTACAACATCTACAAATTTTCTACTTGGCAACACGACCTTCACACATGGCTATTTCACCGAAATAGTCTTTAACTTTGGATTCCCAATTTTAGTAACTCAACCATCTTTGAGTGTACTAATTTGACATTTTGTATTCACTAGATTTTCTCATTGAGTAGTTTTTAATGTATTCTTTAATTTCTCATTCGCCATCTCGTACATTATGCACTTACGCTTCAAGCTAACTCTCAATTTGGGTCCTCATATTTAGTATTCAACCTATCGATAACTAGCTTACCTTTATTTTTTTCTTTTACACAAGTTCGATCGAAACTTGAATGTCATAACTCAATCAATCGAGAAGTTAAATCTGAATCAAAACCCATTTCAAAGTATTAAGTTTTCATTTTTCAAGCTAAATCAAGCTTTTATTTTTTTATTATTTATTATTTATATATATATACATATGTGTGTTTATATATATATCTATTTTTGAACACCAAGGAAAATAAACTATTTCCTTTTATAATTGTTCACGCTTTCCAAAATTTTGTACAGACAAGTAGAATGCTTCCTTGAAAATTTCATCAAAATGTGATAAACATCTACTCAACGAAACACAAAAATCATGGTCCAACAAAGTCGAAAAAGTAAGTCTTCGAGAAAATAAATTACATGAAATAACAAAATTCGATTCATAGTATTAACTTTCTAATCGAATTTATAGACCAATGATTCACATCTTTAATCGAGAGTTAGAAGTTTTAAGAGTATACTTGACGTCTATATCTTGAATTAAGTTCAAACCTCTCCCGGCCGGACTAACTTGCTTATCATTGTTTGAAATCAAGGATTCATTTGCATCCTTACTAGGATTGTTAGCTTCCGTTTTCAACAAGATATCGTTAATTTTAATTATCCTTATAGAGTTTTGAGTCGAGTTACTTCTCTCGAAATGTGACCACGTCACAATTCTGTCTTGTGTATTTAACGTGGCATCTCATTGTCCTTTCAAGTCTATCAATACTTGCTTAAGTCTTTATTTGCCACTCTATCGTCAAGTATAGGCGCATCTCATCATACAATTTTCACTCTAAGTTTAGTCGTTCTATCAGAACCATTCTTGCAGCAAAGCGTTGTAGACTTCCTTGCAACGCATGTGGAACGTTCGACGGACTTCCCTTCAACTTTCTTGTGTCGTTAATTGTAATTCTCAACTCGTGAAACCATGGTTTCACGTCTTAAGGAAAGACATTTACCTATATATCTAACGATATATTTATATATACAAAGTAGCAAATAATCATCACATTAAGTTTTTTTCAAATTTCTTTTATCCCATCCCATCCTAGGATTTATCATTATTGCATTTTAAGTCGACTTTGAACCAATGTTCCATACCACTGATTTGTTCGACTTAAACTTGACCTTTACATTAAAAGGCTCTAAAACTTAGGTTTCACTAACCTAATGTTTTCCTAGGTTCTAATCCCTATGCTCTGATACCAACTGTGACGACCCGTCCCTGACCTAGGGTCAAGTCGTCCGGGCCAATACCGTTACCTAGACCCGATACCTGAACCAGGCCCAAATAACGACTTGGTACGCCTAAATAAACTGCGGAATAATCATTCTAACAAGATATATGATAATATGAGTGTAAAAGTTAATCATAACAAAATCATATAATCCTGTATATAATAATAAGATTTATAATCTTAAATATTTAAAAGTCTCATACAACTTTATAATAATAATAATAATAAAAAGGTTCAGAACTACCCATTACTAATTCTCAATCTATAATCCCACGTAGGAGGTTTACAAAACGATTAATAATAATGATAAACTAATAATATATGAGTCTCACATATGAAGGCACTTCAAGATAAATCCTTTCCCTTGCCTTTCTTGTCTACTGCGCTGGTAGAGGGACCTGTGGGGTAGAGTGGGGTGAGCTAAAGAACCAACGATGCTCAATAAGAGGAAAGACTCGCTCAAACATTAAATATGCAAGTACTACCTAGTACTCATGCAAATTCTACATGACATTCAATCCATACGCATAACACAACATGTAATAACCGAATACATTATTCGATACAATTAAAGATATGATTCATGCTCATAGCAATTATAAAAATGGAATCATATTCCAAGAAGAATAAATAACTAATATTTCTATTTCCAAATTTCTTATCCAATAATCTTTAGGTCAATAATTTATGTCATATCCCATTCACATTACTATACATAAACATAACAATTTTACAACACATTCGATAGACATTCATTTAAGTCATGCATAATAATTTTCATCATCATTCATTTATAAATTTACACATGACATACACATAAAGTCACACGAAAGATTTAAATAAAATGCGATAAATATAAATATTGATATAAGTCGTTGTTCCATTCAATGCGAACTAGATATTGGTATGGATCCGGTGACCGAATCATCTATTTTCGAATTGGTACAATAATCAGTGGAAACGTAATGGTCGTTACGCCCTCTAGATAATCGCACTAAAACAAAGATAGATTCATCCAAGCCGTCACCGCTACACGTCTCAAAGAATCATCAAGTAGCAAAGGATGGAACTCCAAACCCTTACACTCGAATAATTCACCTTATGCATTCAATTAGTCAAGCAAACCCTCGGTGGTTAACTACCACACACTCTGGGGCGTCCTAGCTATAGACCACTTGCTAATTTGGCCCACGGTGGAACTCCACACACTCTGGGGCACCGAATAACATAGAAGGCAAAACAATGTATTCACAATTCCATAGATAATAGAGATCCAAACCAATATCACGACGCAACCCATTCCCAAGTCTTTACATTCAAAACATGCATTCCTAGTTATCTAATAATCAAGCCATATTTAATGCATGAGCGAAGCTCCCCACTTACCTGGACCCGTCGCGATGCCTATACCGACTCCTCGCGCGATTGGGGTCCCACGTGAACCGCCTCGCGAATCTAAACAATTCATACAATTCTATATAAGAATTTCACTAAATTTAAAGTTGTATAATCTATATTTTTTTTTAATTCATATTTGGGGACCCAAATGGTGTGGATCCCACGCGATGTGCCGTTTAAGGGCTTTGTCGAGGTATCGACGCCCTCGTAGGTTTTATCCTATTTTTTTATTTTATTTTATTAATTTTTTTTAATTGGCTATTGTCATCCCCTTCTTCCTCACCATAATGGGGTGGCTAAAGCCACCCCCATATTAGGCGGCGGCGTTGTCTTCTCCGGCGGCACCACCAGCGCGCCCCCAAACCGGCGGCTCCCCTTGGAGTCGCCACCCTATTTCCTTCTTCTTCGAAAACAAAACAAACCAAAGAAGAAAAAAAAAAGAAAGAAAAGAAAAGAAAAAGAAGAATCACCACCACCACCAAATCAAAGAGGAAGAAAAGAAGAAAAGAAAAATAAAGAAAAGAAAAATAAAGAAAAACCACCAGAAAATACCTCCCCCTTGGTTGTTCAAGCCTCCTCTTCTTCTCCTCCCTCTCCAAGTTTAGGGTTTCAATACAAAAGAGGCCACAAACTTATAAGAGGTTTATATAGGTAGGGTTTTTAAAGTAGGGTTGTTCACAATTTAACCTCAAATTACATAAATACCCCTTTTGGGCCCAATTCTCTCATTAAGCCCATTCCACCTATTCTCACTTAGTCCAAATCCAAATCTCGTTAATATTAATTTTTTTTTTTGTAACAATTTGATTTGTTCCCATATTTTAATATAAAATTAATAAAATACCTTTAAAATGGGTCGGAGAACATTTGGGTCGTTACATGTGGTCTCCCCACCCTCCTAATTTCATTGGTAAAGAAAGAGAGGAAGAAAGAAGAAGAATGAAATAGCCAAATATTTAAATAATATTTTATTTAAATAATATTTTATTTAAAGTTGGGTCCAGGTGGACCGAACCGGGTCTAACTCGATTGGGTCGGGTCGGATCCAGTTCAGGGGATCCACCATAATATTTAAATAATATTTTATTTTATTTTATTTTATTATTTTATTTAAATAATTAAAAACAATTTTTAAATAAAATAAAATATAAGAAATAGAAACAAATAGCCAAAAATTATGGAAAATTTCAGAAAAATTCAGAAAAATATGAGAAATTAGAAAATGAGTTAATAAATGAGTTTTTGGAATTTTCTCGGGATTTTGGCAAGATGTGTCGTGGTTTTTACCTCGAAAAACGTAAAATTGACATAATATGTCAAATTGAAGCTAATTCAATGATAAATAATTTTAGGTACATTTTGGGTGATAATTTGGATTATCAGGTGATTATTGGAGCTAGACGGGGTTTTATTTTTGGGACGCGAAGTGCGGATTGAGGTGTGTAGTATCTCAACTGAAATTACTTGAGTATTTATCTTTTTTGACATTTGAATTCAATTTCTTTCATTTCAATACTCTATTCTTAGTTATGTTTATATGGGCGGACGTTGAGCGAGACTCCCTTCGTTCCATTCTTGTGTGTATGTCCACTACACCATAGCACGTGCTATCAGATTGAACTCGGCTGAGTGTCACGTCGTGGCATGTGTCGATGCGCCGTGGGTGTAACTCCGTGGGGGCGAAAGACCACAGGTGGGGGCACTGTGGATGGGGATGCGTCTCTGCCTGCGACTAGCGGTGCCAGCTGGCGTGCCTTGCGAGGTGGGCTGGGCCGTTACAATTTATAACTCTTTTTTGTCTCCCCAGATATAGGCTCCACATCTGACAAAATATCATAAACGGTTAAAAGACAATATTGTGCATTCAAAGCATACGTTGAGAGTGTTATATTATTATTTTATTTTCAGTTTTACACAAAACTAAACAGTGGGGGCTCAATTTCTTAAAAAGAAACTTTGAACTAGTGAAAAAATGTTAGCAAAGCCAAACCCAAATTGGAGTCCTTGGCCAAACATCTAAATTAATTATAGTAATTGATTAATGAATAAAAATTTAATATTTAAAGTTTAATGAGGACAAGCTCAAGAACAACATAAGCCCAGATATCTAATTAATCCTTTTGAATAGAGGTGACAAAATGGGTTATGCATGACACGATAACATGACACGACTAACACGAGATATTAATGGGTTAGTGTTGAGCTTATGCAGGTTAGTATCATAAATGGGTTGACACGACAAAATACAATAACTCATTTATGACCCATTTAACTCGTTTAAAATAATAATATAATATGTACATATAATTATTTCATTATATTAATGTTGGATTACAATTTTAAAAGTTCAAATAACAGTAAAGTGTCAATGTTTTTTAGTAATTTGTGCAGTTTCAATAGTCATTTGATTTAGATCTTAGGAATAAGGTATTATTTGAGAAAAAAATTATATTTTATATTACATATATTGAATTATAAAATAATAAATTAAATAATATATTAAGTAAATGGGTTTGATGGATCGACACGATAACACGGAAAATAAATGGATTAGTGTTAGCGTTGAGCTTATGTGGGTTAGTGTCATATATAAACGGGTTGATACGAATACGACACGCCAACTCGATTTACAACCTCTACTTTCGAAGTCACTAGAACAATTTTGGTATTTAATAAAAGTTTCAAAACCCTTATTAAATATTAGTATTATAAATGTCATGTGAGAAATGGGTTCGGTGGGTCGTATTTTAATTGTTAATACAGGTATTACGTAGAGGTTGTTTAAAAGCCCTGTCACTTAGGTGTCATTAAATGTCAAAACTCTTCTATGAATTAAAACACGATACACTGAACACGTTTCTCACATAACATTTAATAACACTCATCTTTAATAGCGGTTATGAAACATCTATTAAAGATCAAAATTGTTTTTGTGAGTGCATCTCTTATGCGAGTTGTATATATGCTTAAACCTTTAGAACGACAATCACTTTAATATTTAACTAGCCGGCATCCCGCAAGCAGGACTAAGTATCAAAATATTATATGAAAAAAAATGTGTTGAAAAAAAGTGTAAAGGAATTATTATATATGTAATATCTAATATGAACTTAAAGCCGCTCTTTTTAAATTCCTCAACAATTAATTAAAAAAATACTTGCAAATACTATGCATATTTACAAATCAACACAAAAAAATAAATATTTGTAATATTGCATATATAGTTCTTAATAGAATTTAAAAAGGAAATGGATCGAATAAATTTGATATATTAATTTTGAGAAAATAGTCAAAAATCTTAATTAATAACTATTTTTGTGTTCAATCGACTAATAATTTTTTCTCTTTTGACTTTAAATCTATGACTTCTTAAACCTTATTTTTTAGCAAGTGACGCCTTATCTATACCAAAGATGTTTGGCATCGACTAATGAAATTTTAATTGTGTTAAAACTTTAGTTACACAATTTTATACTAAAATAATCGAACTAATGTGAAAAGAAATTTTTTTTAAAAAAAGGAATGTTGAGAGATCGGAAATAGGTAATTCTCGAAAAGATAGCTAATAATTATTAAGAGACTAAAAAAATTTCTAATCCTATTTTTTAATTAGATTTGATGTTTAGAAGGAACAAATATAAAAATAAAAAATTTCACCCAAAAAATATAGAAATAAAAAATAGTTAAAAATAGTATAAATAAGGTTTTCTTTTTTACTTCAATTAGAGTCGAATCACGGCCTCCTGAAACTTCACCTTTTGGCAAGTGATGTATTTACTATCTCACCATAGATGCTTTGACAATTTGATACGATAAATAAGTTAAAATAGCTGAAAAAATAAAAAACATAATCAATTTGATACAATTTTTTAAAAAAAGCATAAATATATAGATAGATATAAATATAGATCAATTTGATCAGATTTTTTTGGCACTTACTCCTAAATCTCGTACCATACTATCGGGCCACCCAATTGGTTAATCAATTTGAGACGATTTGTGTAATGGACAACAATTAGAATGAATGAGGTGTCAAAGGTAGTAACAATGAGTACTTATAATTTGACTCAAACTAAAATACAACACTTACCATATATCTTTTGTTTTTTAGAGATATCACTTTATGTACATAAATTTGTAATATCTAATAAATAGAAAATTATGAAAAAATTGAAAAACAAAAAATCCTATTTGTATATTAATTGAAAATATAACTTAAAAAATAGCAGAAAAAGGAAAATAGAGATTATACTTTAATAACGTCACTATCAAAACCCTATTTTGTGTGTTTTATCTTCCTACCCCTCACTTAAGTGCGAAAAAGATCAATGGTTTTTTTTTTCTTATAAAATTTCAATTATGACATTATGATACCACATGTCACGTAGTGAGAACTTATCATAGAAGCAATTTGTAACGGCCCAATTAATATTTGCCGTTATTTTATGACGTCATTACAGACGTGGACGCCAGCGTGGATGTTCGTGGATTCCACAGCGAGGCTGGAGTGCGTCCGGATTAGGTAAATAGTATTTTGTGTATTGTTTTGGTTAATTCGCGATGTTTATGTTAAAATAGGTTAACAACATCGCGATATGTGTAATTATATTTTAAATTGACGTGTGAGATTGTGTGATGGGAATTCGCATCGATATGTGTGTCGACGCGGGTACCGGGTAGATTAAAGACGAAATTTTAAGTTGAGAAAAATATTATACACATTAAATGGATTAAATGTGATAAAATAAGTAAATTGGTGGGCGCCTAGTAAAACGCGGGGTCGTAGTCCACAGGCGTGGGTGGTATGTTAGTCTGCACGCCCGAGTACGCATGTTGGCGCGCACGACGAAATTTTAGGCGCGAAAGTATAGGCGAATATATATATATATATGTATATAAGGGATTTAATGTGTATATATATATAAATATATTAAAAATCAGGAAATTAAGAAAATAATAGTGAAATGACTAAAAAGGGCATGAACTTTGTAAAGAATAGTGGATAAGGATAGGGGCAAATGGGTCATTTCACCCCAAAAATTTTGATAAACACCACCATCATCACCATTCTCTCGACAAATTGATAAATCGAAGAAGAAAAAAAATAGAGAAGAAGAAGAGAAGCCGAGAGGAGAGAAGCCGAGGAGGGAGAAGGAGAGGTGACGAGCTCGTGGGATCGAGGAGAACAAGGTGAGTGGTGTTGGTTTGTTGTTGTTGTGGCGTTGTGTTGTGTGGTGGAGGTGGTGGAGAGCTCGGCCATGGCGGAGCCATGGCCGAGAATTTGAAAACACTTGAGGAGGGAGGTGATGTGTGGTCTTCCCACCTTCTTGATTTCATTAATGGAGAGAAAGAGAAGAAAGTAAAAAAAAAAAAAAAAAAGAGCAGTTGCTCTGTTTGGCGAGAGGAAGAAGAAGGGGCCGGTTCGGCTCGGTTGAGCCGAACCCGGTTCAGCCCGGTTCGGCCGAACCGTCCCTAATTAATTAATTTAAAAAAAACAAAAAACAAAACAAAAACAGTTTGAAAAAAAAATTTGGAAAATTCATAGAAAATTTATATAAAATAGGAAAATTTTAGAAAAATTATATTTTGATCAAATAAAGGAATTTTGGGATATTCTCGGAAATGTTGGCGAGATAATAGTCGGGGTTTTAGCCTCGAAAAACGAATAATTGACATAATATATTAAATTGAAGCTAATTTAGTGATAAATGGTAATAGGTATTATTCGGGTGATAATTTGAATTGTCGGCATTTATTGGAGCTGGACTAAGGTTTGGTTTTCGGGACGAGGAGTGCGATTTGAGGTGTGTAGTATCCCAATTGAACTTCACTCTAGTATTTACATTTTGATTTATTTGAATTCAATTCTGTTTATTCATTATTCTATTCCTTTATTGCTTTACGGTGGTTGAGTACTCACACCTGGTGTCTTTACGGTAGTGGAGTTTACTCCTACCTGGTGTCTTTACGGTGTTGAGATCACTCCCCACCCGGTGCTTATTCGTTACGGCCATATAGTCCACTAAGTCATAGCACTTGTCTAGGCATACGCCGGTGAATAGGCTACCCGGGTATGATAGGCTTGTGTGGGTGCGTCGTGGGTCTACGTCGACCACCTAAAGGTCCAGGGTCAACTCGTTTGGTGTGTTTTCACGGGCCGTGCCTGGAGGGTAACCCGAAGTGTAACGGCCCAAATTAATTAAATCAGGATTAGGGTTAATCACGAGGATTAACGGGTAATTTGGGCGTTACGTGGATAGCTGGGTTAACTTGAAAATGAGTACCCAGGCTTGTATGATGTTATTTGTGTATGTTGTATGTCTATTATTGTGATGGGAAAGTTATTATTATTTATATAAACATCACATAGGTGTAACTTGATGTCGGACGAGGTTGAGCGCCGGGGTTTCGTGGTGTGAGTCAGGCCCACACGGGGGTTCAGAAGTAGGAAAGCCGGGCGTTGGGGTTATATTATATTAAATTTATTAAGCATGACTAAGGTGGAGGATTTAATTTAATGGAAATTTAATATAACCTTAGGATAAAAATTATATTTGGTGCACTAAGTGTGGGACCACCTCGGGGTGCGTGCGGGACGTGAGGCACCGGGTGCCGAGTGGTCGGGAGACTAGTATGAACCTATTTATAAATTTTGGGAATTTATTGAGTAGATTTGATAATTTATATAGTCCAAATTAATTGAAATTGTAAAGTCCTATAGTTGTGACTGGATAAATAAGCATCAGTTGGATGTTCCTCGGGATGCACAACAAGGCAGTTTGAGGTCACCAGTGTCAAGATAAGGTCTTAGTGAGTTGGAGTGACACAGGTGAACAGTGATCATCGGATTTGCCTCGAGATGGGTGTACACAGTTGATCAAGAACCCAACTATATATATACATGTTTGACCGATCAAACAATGAAGAAGAAGGAAAATTGAGAGAGAAGAGGAGAGAGATCGGTGGAGGAAGAGATCAAAGAAGGGATCAAAGCTGGAAATTGGAGAGGGATTTGAGACCAACAACAACAAGATCAAGGTATGAATTTATCAAAAATTTGGGTTGTTTGTGAAATGTTGTTGTGGTTTGAAATTTGAGGAAATTCGAATTTGTGAAGTATTAAATTCTGTATTTGGTTGAGATTTGATGTTTATGAGGTTGGTATGACATGGGTTGGATATTTGACCGAATTTGAGAGAATTTGGAATAGTTTTGAAAATGGGTTTTGAACATGATTTTTATGATTTGTTGAATTTGAGGTTTAAGCTCGATAAATTCGTGTTTAATGATGTTTTTGGGTGTCAGTGAGGCATGTGGGAAGTGGGAAAATCAATTTGAATGGGTTTAAGAGGTGCTGGAATCCAAGAATTTGAATCTGGAAATGCTCGACGAGAATGCTATTAGCGCGCTAATAAATTTGGAATTAGCGCTAATTTCTTTCTGGAAATGATGATGAATAGTGATCGAGATCAATTAGCGCGCTAATTGACCTCATTAGCGCGCTAATGATCATCTGGAATAGAATTTAGTGTGAAATTGGACATAATTGATTATAAACCAAATTATTGACCAATAAACCTTGAAATTTGGTCCCAGGAGTCTCAAGACAGTGGAATTGAGTCAGGAATTAGTCGAGGGTCGAACCGAGGGTATTTTCGGGGTTTGTTGAGCGTGGATTGAGGTATGTAAAACCCAATTGAACACCACTATTGCATTTCTTATTTTATTCATTGAGCCTTATTTCTTTATCAATCTAATTCCGATTGTGATGGGAACCGTAGCGTTCTGGCTTTTTTTTCGGGTGTGTGGGGTTTTTTTCTTCTCAAGTGTATTTGGTGACTAGGATACGGTCGGCGGGGTCTTTGGAGTAGGGTATGGCTGGGCCTTGATCCTAGCTTCACTTTGGCGGTATTTATTGCACACCCATTTGTTTTCTGAGTGTTGATATTCATGCATTTCCTTTTGAGCGGTTCCTGCATTATTTTTCTTGATAATTGCATGATTATTCCACACTATTTATTGGCTTCTACTCATATTCATAAACTGGGATGCATTGTGGTTTTCCTTGGGATTTTACTTACTGGACTCGTTATCTGGTTTTTGTGATAACTGAGTGCAGATACCAGTATCAGCAGGGGTAAGAAGATCTTTGGCGATTATATCTGTCTTGCCTACGCCGAAGCCTGCTAGTACGTATGTTGCTAGTGTAGTATGTTGATATTTTGTATTACTTTGGGATGAGAGACTACAACCACTTCCATACTTGTATATATATTGGTATAGTTGATCGCCTATATGCAAGTATAGCCGGGTTTTCCACTATAGATTGAATTAAATAACTTTATATAATGTTTCTTTTATTAAGACAAGACTTCCGTTGTTGCTTATGAATAAATAGCTCTAATTTGAAGATTCTTAGACGATGGATAGAGATATGACGTGGCAGTTACTTCTGGTGCATGAGCTGGAGAAGTAACTGTTAGCACTGGGCGACCCCGGAAATTGGGGCCGCCACACGAAGTATGACTTAGTGTGATTTTTATTGTGCACGTACTTTGTTTCATTACTATAATTATACATGCGAAGATCTTTTTACAGTTGTCTGTATTTCTTTTGTTCCGCATGTTTATTTATAGTATTTTAAATTCTAGTACTTTTACTTTCGTAAATATTTGGTGAAATTCCTTGGGATTACTCATTCTGGACTCGTCATCTGTCTTTTTGTGATGACTGAGTGCAGACCCTAGTACGAGCCGGGGAAAGGGCAAGCTTGAGGACTACATCGATTGACAGCTCTAACCCTTCTCGTACGTATGTTTATATTTACTTGTTTTATGTTGGGTTTTGGGACTTGAGAGATAGGTTGTATATTTTGATATTTTGAGGATTCTTAGATGATATGTATATGATGTACAATTGATATGGTTTCCACTTAGGCATTTTGCTCATAATATACATGGTGAATCTTTAGGTTGTTAGTAAATCTTCCGCTACGTAAATTGTGGTTAAATGATATTAAAGGAATAAAAGTTAACTCACAATATCAAAGTTAACCGAAAATTGATTAATAATGGATAATTGGGCGTGGGACACAGCTGGCGGTGAAGTGGACAGTTGTGGGCCCGCGTGGCCTCCCGTGGCGGACCAATGTGAAAATTGGAGCCTCCACATTTTGGTATCAGAGCGAGGTCAAAACTTGGGAATTGGAGATTGAACAAGAGCATAAACTTAATGAATAAATCTTAGATGTGGAAACCACAAGTGAATGATTAAAGACTTAGTTGAGAAGTGATGTGAGGCGGGTAGATTTAGGAAATTACATATGCGTATGTTTTGATTGTCTACTATATATTATACGCGTATGTACCGAGTCTGATTCAATGCACGTTGGTTGTGCAGTTTATGATGGACGGACAGACTCCTACTACTCCGCCGACTACTCAGCAGAAGATTGGGGAGACTAGTGACCATACCACTAGTGAGGTAGCTGATTTACGAGCCATGATGCGAGATCGCGGCGAAAGCGAAGCGATTATTACAAAGAGAGCAGAAGATTACTTCAAGAGCGAGCACGAGATGGTCGAGTTGATGGAGTATATCCGGAGTTTGAGGATGCCAAGAGCGAGTGTGATCTTGGCTGATTGAGCGTGTTGCACCTTTTACTATTCAAACAGCCTTAGCACCAGCTGTTACTACGCAGGCAGCTGCATCAGAGACAGTGATAGAGAGGGTTGAGCCAGTTGTAGTGCCAGCAGAGACTACTGTGGTGACACCCACTACTACAGAGCAGCAGATAGGGACTTCGACTGCTAGGAGTAGGATGTCAGAGGCAGCGAAAATGGTGAAGGATTTTATGAGGTTTAACCCTACGTACTTCACTAGAGTCAGTGATCCTGAGGTTGCAGGACGTTGGTTGATGACTCACAGACGACTACACCAGTTGTTGGAGGTACCCGAGGTGGACCAGGCACGTATTTCAGGTTATTATTTGAGGGATCAGGCCGCAGTTTGGTGAACCAACTACACTGACATACATGGTACGCCATCGACGTGGGGAGAGTTTAGACAGTTATTTCTGGACGAGTATATTCCCACAGAGGTGCAGTTACGATTGAGGGAGCAGTTCTTGAGTTTGCGACAGGGTACCATGTCGATTTCGCGCAAATACATGGACCGATTCCGGTATCTCATGATGTATGCTATGGATGTGGCTAACACGGAGAGAATACAGATTTATTATTTTATCAGAGGCCTGGATGAGAGGATTGGTGGGGTGATAGTCGCGACTGGTGCAGAGACACTACAGATTGTTTATGATAGAGCATTGGCTCGTGAGACATATCTACGACACGGGGGAGCTTGGAGATGGGTATGGACAGAGTTCTCGGTCTGATCAGAGACCGAAGAGACCGAGAGATCAGTCTGACAGACAGAGACATGATCAGGGTCGACGAGATAGGCATTACGAGCAGCAGAGAGGAGCTGAGAGGCACGTAGTGTACGTTGCCGCACCTGCCCCATTTGAGCAGCCACGACAGCGTATTCGAGATGGAGGAGGTCGTGGTAGAGGACAAAGAGGTCGGGGTCGTGACAGGGCTCAGGTGCATATAGTGTCACAGTCGGATTGGCGGGAGACGCGACGGTGTTTCAGATGTCATCAGGTCGGACATTTACAGATTAATTGCCCGATGACAGCTTCATCATCACGACCACAGATTGAGTCTGCTAGGGAGAGAGTTCATGCTGCTGCTACACCTACCGTCGTATAGCCAGATCGTGATGCGACTCGTCAGCTTGTCAAGGGTATGTTACCTATATGCGATGTCTTCATGCATGTATTATTTGATTCTGGTAGTACCTTGTCATTTATATCGGGACGTAGGGTCGGACAGTTAGGGTTATCTATTGAGACTTTAAATCCACATCTTGTCCTCAGGACGGCTGCTGGGGATAAGATTTATCCTAACCGGATATGCCGGAATTGTGTGGCAGAGATTGAGGGACACCAGTTACCTGTCGACTTTCGTGTCCTAGAGTATTTAGAGTTTGATGCTTTATTGGGTATGGACAGGTTATCGCCGTATCGCGCACACATTGACTGTTTTGGTAAGGTGATAGTATTTGATATTGAGGGCATTCTGGTATTTACTTTTGTTGGGACGGCGTCAGACTTACCAATTACTAGAGGCCGATTAGCTACGACTCAGGAGATGGAGGCATTTAGGATGGTGGTTGAGCCCGACCTGAGACCAGAGGTTAGGGTAGAGGATGTCCCAGTAGTATGTGAGTTTCCTGAAGTGTTTCCAGACGATTTTCCAGGTTTACCACCTCCTAAGTCAGTTGAGTTTATGATTGAGTTGATTCCGGGGACGCAGCCGATATACAGTCAACCGTACAGGATGTCAGCGTCGGAGGAGGGAGAGTTGAGATCCCAATTAGAGGAGTTGTTACAGAAGGGTTTTATCCATCCCAGTATGTTTCCTTGGGGCGCGCCAGTCCTATTTGTTAAGAAAAATGATGGTTCTTTGAGGATGTGCGTAGACTACAGGAAGCTGAATCAAGTGACGATTCGAAATCGTTATCCACTTCCTAGGATTGATGATCTATTCGATCAGTTGGCGGGTGCTAAGTTTTTCTCGAAGATTGATTTACGATCTGGATATCATCAGTTGAGGATTCGGGAGAGTGATATCGAGAAGACGGCATTTAGCACGCGCTATGGATTGTTTGAGTTCACAGTCATACCATTTGGGGTGACTAATGCGCGGGCTATCTTTATGGATTTGATGCACCGAGTACTACGGCCATTTTTGGATCGTTATATGATTGTATTCATCGATGATATCTTAATATACAGTAAGACTTGTGAAGAGCATGAGAGACACCTCAGAGATGTTTTGATGACATTGAGGGAGCATAGATTGTACGCTAAGTTCAGCAAGTGCGCTTTCTGGCTGAAAGAGGTGAAATTTCTCGGACATGTCATTGGTAGTCAAGGAATATCTGTTGATGGAGACAAGATTCGAGTGATCATTGATTGGAGAACACCTGAGACAGTTTCAGACATTCGTAGTTTCTTGGGGCTTGCGGGCTATTACCGACGGTTTGTGCAGGATTTTTCTTTGATTGCAGCGCCGATGACGAGGTTGATCAAGAAGGATGTCAAGTTTGAGTGGTCTGAAGACTGTGAGGCAGCATTTTTAGAGTTGAAGAGGAAGCTGACTTCTGCGCAAGTGTTGGCTTTACCTAAGACAGGGAAAGGCTTCTCGGTCTACACAAATGCTTCCGGGACTGGGTTGGGATGCGTGTTGATGCAGGAAGGACACCCAGTTGCATATTTATCGAGGCGATTGAGACCCCACGAGGAAAATTATCCGGTACATGATTTAGAGCTAGCTGCAGTTGTGTTTACGCTCAAGGCTTGGCGACATTATCTTTATAGAGAGCGGTTTATGTTATTCACAGATCATCAGAGTTTGAGGTATCTGTTCATTCAGAAAGATCTAAATATGCGGCAAAGACGGTGGCTCGAGTTATTGAAAGACTATGATTTCGCGATTGAGTACCATCCTGGGAAGGCGAATGTAGTTGCTGATGCATTGAGCCAGAGTGGTGTAGAGAGTCGAGCTGTCTTTGCGGCGAGATGACACATGAGCATGGATTCTTTGGAGAGGCTGCGATGGTGTTATGTTTGTCGAGATCTTTGTTCTTGATGTTCATATCGTTGCCGGATGCGTGTTCTGTTGTGTCGTTAGAGAGGGTCGCTTAGTGGCAAAGGGTCGACGGACATTTTGCTCGCTCACAATTTGTCGGCTCGGGATCTTGGTTGCACTGATTGGTCTAGTGGTTTACCGGTGCTTGAGACACGAGGGCGAGTTGTGGATACCTGAGGTGCAGGAACTACGTGATAGCATTCTTGAGGATGCACACCGTTCGCGGTATACTGTTCATCCTGGCAGGACCAAGATGTATCATGATTTGCGACGTTTATTTTGGTGGCCTGGGATAAAGGCCGATGTGGGTGCATATGTAAGAGCTTGTCATATTTGTCAGCAGGTTAAGGCCGAGCACAGGAGACCAGCTGGATTGTTACAGCCACTACCGATTCCATAGTGGAAATGAGATCATGTTACGATGGATTTTGTGAGCGGGTTGCCACAGACAGCGGGACGCATGATGCTGTGTGGGTTGTTATTGACAGATTGACGAAGTCTGCACACTTCATTCCTATATCGATGAAGTATTCGTTTCCTCAGTTGAGTATCATTTTTGAACGAGAGGTTGTTAGACTACATGGAGTACCGCTATCTATTGTGTCTGACAGAGATCCCAGGTTGACTTCAAAGTTGTGGGAGAGCATGCAGGAGCAGTTTGGGACAAGATTACAGTTCAGTACGGCTTATCATCCTCAGACAGATGGTCAGTCAGAGAGATTAATACGGATATTGGAGGACATGCTTAGAGCATGCATTTTGCAGTTTGGAGGTGCTTGGGAAGATTATTTGTCGTTGTGCGAGTTCGCATACAACAACAGCTATCAGACGAGTATTGGTATGCCACCATTTGAGGCTTTGTATGGTAGACCTTGCAGATCACCAGCTTGTTGTGCAGCACCTGAGGATGTGGCAGTGATTGGACCTGAAGTTGTTATTGATCATACCAAGAAAATTTGGCAAATTAGATTGAGATTGCAAGCAGCTCAAGATAGGCAAAAGAAGTATGCTGAAAGGTATCTTGAGGGTTTGAGTTATGATGTGGATGACTTGGTATATCTAAAAGTTTCGCACTGGAAAGGACATCACAGGTTTGGAATCAAGGGGAAACTAGCACCGATATATATTGGACCGTTTAGAGTTATAGCACGTGTTGGGACAGTAGCATATAGATTGGAGTTACCAGTAGAGTTAGCAGGCGTTCATCCAGTGTTTCACGTGTCTATGTTGAGGTTAGCTAAGTCAGGACCAAGGCCGATGGTGTATATTAGACAGATTGAGGTTCGTCCTAACGTTTCATATGAAGAGCAACCCGTTGAGATCATGGATCGTAGAGTTCAGACTATGAGGAACAGGGAGATTCCGAAGGTGTTGGTACGATGGCAGCATCACGGGACTGAGGGACTCACCTGGGAGCTCGAGTCGACTGTGACGGCCCCAATTTCCCCATGCAATTGGGTACGCCCGGCCTAGACCCATACAAGCCTCGAGTCATCACTCGGCAACCTGACGAGCCTAGTCAGCCTTCAATTTAATCAAATTAGTAATTTATGAAAGAGTTATTGCATCGAAAAAACGGAAGACTAAAATAATTATAATAAAGGGAAATAACTCAATCAAAGGAAGTAGAGGAATTCTATAAGTGTGGAAAACCCTGGTGTTCATGTACAATTGGAAATGCAAAGGTACATAATACCAATCTCATCAAAATTTGCCTAGTTTAATAATCCCAAAGCATATATATATAAAACGATATACATAAAAGCAAAACATAAAGAAACCTATAAAATAGTCTCCAAATCCACCGCTAATCCTCACAATAGATCCCCAGCGGGGTCCCTTGCCCTGCGTCGCTCTCCGCCCTATCTCGCACCCACCGTCACAAACTAGACGGTGAGTAACTGAATAAAATCGAATGTAATGCCAGAAGAAGATAACAATAATTCATGATAATACAAGTAAATCAGTCTAAATATCATGCGGTGATAAAAATGACAGGAATTTAAATAAACAAGATGCATGATAAACAGACTAATAGATATCAATCGAAAGTCAAGTGTGTTCCAAGGAATCAAAAGAGGCTCATAAGTGGTCTAGTTCATAGCATAACGGCGAAGACCTCGCGAGGTCTTCCCGGGCATCGACACAAGCGAAGGCACAGCTATGACTGGAAAGGACTCAAACCCATCCACCCAGTACTCGGTGTCACACGGTCACTAAGGGTGGTCACACACTCGTGTGCACGAGTGCCCGCGTTTTATCCCTCTAGTGCAGGTCCTAGTACTTTCGAGACGAAACACTTACGCCGGGAAACACACAACAAGAAATGGGATGGAATACCAATAATAGAGCAGAACAAGACTGAATAAATAATAATGAATCACATGGCATTTTCTTACTGGCTTACAAACGTACAAATGCTTGTGGCAAATGTACTTACCTGAACTATCGCAACCCGCGAAACAAACTCTCGTTCCTAACGCGTATTCCCAAGTTTTCCGCTACCTAACAAGGTAGGAAATTCTAATTAGTGGGTCGATTCATTACTAAACCTAGGTTGAATACCTTAATGTTTTCCCCAATGTTTTGATGATTCGAACGACTCGATGCAAACCGACTGAAAAATCAAATGAAACACAACTCTTTTAGATTTTTGAAAACCACACCATAACTCAAAATAACCATGTATTCGAACACTCAATACACATCTATACTAAACAAATACCCGACCCTTGTATATTCTCACGTATGCATGAATTCGAATCACCAAATCATGTATTCATGCCATGAGTTTTGAAATGAAATAAACTCAACACAAAATAATGAAATCCCGATGACAAAAACACATGAAATAACACATTCACGTTTAACAAAGTTTAAGCAAAATGGATAAACGCCTTTTCTCCTTGAGATCTTTCTCCCTAAATAAGAATAATGTACAGCCTAAATTTGGCAACAAAATATACAATTAATATAATTGACTATACAATTAATGTATTTGACTATACAACTAATGTAATTGACTATACAATTAATGTAATTGACTATTGCTCTTAATTCCTTAATTAGTGTCATAAATCAATGCCATTAATATCGTTTACTACCGCGAAGAAACCATGCATGAGCACGCAACTCCAACATAAATTCGTTCTCACACACGACGTGCTATTAATTGAAGTGATTTCAATAGAACATTCAACCTAGATTGATAAAACCTTGACTGAAAACTCAACACCAACGTCATCAGCAAACAATGATCGAAACACGAAACCACGCAACATTGATAAGAAATTACGACAAATCCGATCATTTACTCAAAATTAAATCAATAAACTATACAACGGAATCACATGACATGACGACACGAATAAAAAAAAATCCTCGATACGATGAATACATTTCCACTTTCATAGATTATTTTTTTTAACATAAACTTTTCTTCTCTTTCTTCTTTTCTCTTCTTTTTTTATATGCTACACCCCATCATGCACCCCATGTACACCAACCCACCACCAAACCGTCATGCATACACCCAAAATAATTACAAAAATCCACCTAAAATCATGAACACATGAACCCGAGAGACAAGAGAGGAGGAGAGGTTCACCTAGGGTGAGACGTGGAGTCTCGACGGCGAGGAGGTGGCAAAGAATGACGTGAAGCCGAGAAGAGGAGGGGAGATGTGAGGTCGAGAAGAGGGAGAGATCGAGAGAGAGAGAGAGCAACGAGAGTGAGAGAGGAGAGATCGTGAGTGAGAGAGAGATCGCGTGCCAAGAGAGAGAGAGATGGAGAGGCCGAGAGTGAGGGAGATGGATAGCCGAGATGAAGAGAAGGAGGAGAGGAACGAAATGAGAGAGATGAGGGGGCGGCAGTAGAGGGGTAGGATTAGGGTTTTGTTTTCAACAACCTATATATATATATGTAACAATGTGTATTTACCCTTTTGCCTCTTTAAGTTACTTTTTACCTAACTCAAACAATTGCCCTTATGGGTCTTTGACCACATCATCTCATCTTAACATATATACACATCTCAATGCAAATCTCATGGCCCTCCTTATTATGATGTGTCACTTTAACAGTTTCTATTCCATAGCCCGCATGTTGCAAGATTATCCGACTCCCACATTGATCTTACGTTTCCTTGGTCCGTATTTCTCCGTAAATTGGTTCGCCGCGCCCATTTTCTCGTCACATCCCATTAACTAATTAATTAAATTAATTAAAAATTTATTTATTTGTACTCTTTACTTGTTTTTATCCTCCGTTTAACTAGTCGAAACCTCACTCAATTAAATATCACCCGAACGGCTCGAAACCCGTAAAATACTACAATACTAATACATACAATCAAAGAATCATAAAATCACTTCGGTGTCGACTCCCGAAGTTCAAAATACTGTTCAGTATTCACGTAGCCGGGTCACAATCTTGACAAGTGTAACACAAGTCAGTTAAAAAAATTTGGGGTTGTTACATCGACTATGAGACAGAGATATCCTCAGTTATTCACTGGTGAGTGTTGATTATAACTTAAATTTCGGGACGAAATTTCAATTTAGTTGGGAAGAACTGTAACGACCCAATTAATATTTGCCGTTATTTTATGACGTCATTACAGACGTGGACGCCAGCGTGGACGTTCGTTGGTTCCATTGCGAGGCTGGAGTGCATCCGGATTAGGTAAATAGTATTTTGTGTATTGTTTTGGTTAATTCGTGATGTTTATGTTAAAATAGGTTAACGACATCGCGATGTGTGTAATTATATTTTAAATTGACGTGTGAGATTGTGTGATAGGAATTCACATCGATATGTGTGTCGACACGGGTACCGAGTAGATTAAAGACAAAATTTTAAGTTGAGAAAAATATTATACACATTAAATGGATTAAATGTGATAAAATACGTAAATTGGTGGGCGCCTAGTAAAACGCGGGGTCGTGGTTGACACGCGTGGGTGGTATGTTAGTGTGCACACCCGAGTACGCTCGTTGGCGCGCACGACGAAATTTTAGGCGCGAAAGTATAGGCGAATATATATATATATATATATATATATATTTATATATATGTATATAAGGAATTTAATGTGTATATATATAAATATATATTAAAAATTAGGAAATTAAGAAAATAATAGTGAAATGATCAAAAAGGGCATGAACTTTGTAAAGAATAGTGGATAAGGATAGGGGCAAAAGGGTCATTTCACCCCAAAAATTTTGATAAACACCACCGTCATCACCATTCTCTCGACAAATCGATAAATCGAAGAAGAAGAAAAAAAAAACAGAAAAGAAGAAGAGAAGCCGAGAGGAGATAAGCAGAGGAGGGAGAAGGAGAGGTGACGAGCTCGTGGGATCGAGGAGAACAAGGTGAGTGGTGTTGGTTTGTTGTTGTTGTGGCGTTGTGTTGTGTGGTGGAGGTGGTGGCGAGCTCGGCCATGGCGGAGCCGTGGCCGAGAATTTGAAAACACTTGAGGAGGGAGGTGATGTGTGGTCTTCCCACCTTGATTTCATTAATAGAGAGAAAGAGAAGAAAGAAAAAAAAATAGTTGCTCTGTTTGGCGAGAGGAAGAAGAAGGGGCCGGTTCGGCTCGGTTGAGTCGAACCCGGTTCAGCCCGGTTCGGCCGAACCGTCCCTAATTAATTAATTTTTTTAAAAAAAAAAACAAAACAAAAACAGTTTGAAAAAAAAGTTCTGGAAAATTCATATAAAATAGGAAAATTTTAGAAAAATTATATTTTGATCAAATAAAGGAATTTTGGGATATTCTCGGAAATGTTGGCGAGATAATAGTCAGGGTTTTAGCCTCGAAAAAGGAAAAATTGACATAATATATTAAATTGAAGCTAATTTAGTGATAAATGGTAATAGGTATAATTCGGGTGATAATTTGAATTGCCGACATTTATTGGAGCTGGACTAAGGTTTGATTTTCGGGACGAGGAGTGCGATTTGAGGTGTGTAGTATCCCAATTGAACTTCACTCTAGTATTTACATTTTGATTTATTTGAATTCAGTTCTGTTTATTCATTATTCTATTCCTTTATTGTTTTACGGTGGTTGAGTACTCACACCTGGTGTCTTTACGGTAGTGGAGTTTACTCTTACCTGGTGTCTTTACGGTGTTGAGATCACTCCCCACCCGGTGCTTATTCGTTACGGCCATAGAGTCCACTAAGTCATAGAACTTGTCTAGGCATACGCCGGTGAATAGGCTACCCAGGTATGGTAGGCTTGTGTGGGTGCGTCGTGGGTCTACGCCGACCACCTAAAGGGTCCAGGGTCAACCTGTTTGGTGTGTTTTCACGGGCCGTGCCTGTAGGGTAACCCGAAGTATGACTTAGTGTGATTTTTATTGTGCACGTACTTTGTTTCATTACTATAATTATACATGCGATGATCTTTTTACAGTTGTCTGTATTTCTTTTGTTCCGCATGTTTATTTATAGTATTTTAAATTCTAGTACTTTTACTTTGGTAATTATTTGGTGAAATTCCTTGGGATTACTCATTCTGGACTCGTCATCTGTCTTTTTGTGATGGCTGAGTGCAGACCCTAGTACGAGCCGGGGAAAGGGCAAGCTTGAGGACTACATCGATTGACAGCTCTAGCCCTTCTCGTACATATGTTTATATTTACTTGTTTTATATTGGGTTTTGGAACTTGAGAGATAGGTTGTATATTTTGATATTTTGAGGATTCTTAGATGATATGTATATGATGTACAGTTGATATGGTTTCCACTTAGGCATTTTGCTCATAATATACATGTTGAATCTTTAGGTTGTTAGTAAATCTTCCGCTGCGTAAATTGTGGTTAAATGATATTAAAGGAATAAAAGTTAACTCACAACATCAAAGTTAACCGGAAATTGATTAATAATGGATAATTGGGCGTGTGACACAGCTGGCGGTGACGTGGACAGTTGTGAGCCCGCGTGGCCTCCCGTGGCGGACCAATGTGGAAATTGGGGCCGCCCACAATTCCTTTATAAATATAGAAAAAAATAATTAAAAGTAGCATAAATAAATTTTTTTTTACTTCAATGAGAGACGAACCACGACCTCTTGAAAATCTTGTCTTTTGGCAAGTGATGTCTCAAACATCTTACCAGGGATGCTTTAGCAATTTGATACAATAAATAAGTTAAAATAGCCGAAAAAATAAAAATATAGATCAATTCGATACAATTTTTTTAAGAAAATAACATAAATATATGATAGATATAGATGTAGATCAATTTAATATGTTTTTTTTTATAATAAAGTGATATCTTGCCTCCATGGGTTTGAACCCATGACTACTTACTCATGATTTCATACCATACCATTGGGTCACCCAATTGGTTGGTCAATTTGATATAATTTGTGAAATACACAACAGTTACGATGAATAAGATGTCAATGGTAGTAAACAATGAGTACTTATAATATGACTCAAACTAAAATATAACACTTTATATATCATTTTCTTTTTTTTTGTAGATATATAGTTTTCTTTGTACTCAATATCTATTGAATAAAACATTCCAAAAAAAATTTAAAAACCAAAAATCCTATTTGTATCACGCGCAACTAAAAACTTAACCTAAAAAAAACCAAAATAAACGAAAATTAGAAATTACAAAAAAAAATTAAAAACCAAAAATCTTATTTCTATCACAACTAAAAACACAAGTGCCACGTGTCAAAATAAAAACACAAGAAATAAAAACATAAGTCATTAATCTTTCTCGCACTTAAGTGATGGGTAGGATGACAAAATACACAAGTCATTGATCTTTCTTGCACTACCCATCACTTGAGTGCGAGAAAGATCAATGACTTGTGTTTTTATTTTTTTTATTATAACATCATAATGTTACATGTTGCGTTGTGAAAGCTTCTCACAACAACAGTTCCTTTTATATATATATATATATATATATATATATATATATATATATATATATATATATATATATAGATATAGATATAGATATATAATGATAGGAGTCGGGTGGCAATTCGTGTCGGCGAGTCGTAAGCGTGTCATGTCGTAAACAAGTCATAACTCATATAATGCAAACCTATAACATGACATGTTTATTAATCTTGTTAATCGTTTTCTTGTCTAAGTGGGTCGTGTTTAAACATGACGGTATTTATGTCACATGTTGATTAAATATTTTATTTAAACTTTTTAATATCTTTAAATTTTTATAATTTTTTTACTTCATTTAAAAAAACATCTATTTGAATAAATTTAAATGAGCATAATTAAATAGACAATAAAATATAATTGAGACTAGTCTTAAGTTGTACTTTACTTTTTCATTCAATTCTTTAACTCTTTTTTTTTTGAAGAGAAATCAAAATTTCATTCATCATTTATGGCTCAATACAGAACTAGACATCAAATTAATCTTATTTTTGCAAACAAATTGTCATTAATTTGATTTTTTTCGAAATTGAAATAGTATGACAATCAAGGACTGTTCTCTATAACGTTGAAACTCATGATAATACAAAAAAGTACTAGAACCACAAAACGAATAACAAAACTTTCCAACAAGGAGAAGAAAACCTAAAACTTCCTTACAGGGAGAAGACAAATCAAAGATTTCCAACTAGGGAAGAAAACAAAATATAAAGTAAAAACTAAAGACAAATCAATCCAGCGCCGCACAAATCTACACAACACTGTTGATGAAGATGCACCGCAACAAGGATGAACCAATCTCCATAAATTTGATTAGATCTGTTGTTTATTGAATGAACAAAGAGCAAAAGAGATTTGATGGGAATCACCACCGATCGTTGAGAGGATTGACGATGTTTCGAGAAAAAAATCACAGAAGTGAATCAAATTTTTTTTTAGGGTTTTAGAGACAATTAGAGGCGGCTCTGATTTTTCACACCAAAATAATAATGAAGGGAATATGACTCGTAACAAATAACATATACAAGACTACAAAAATTCTCTAAAAAATGTGTAAGTTTTCATATTTTTAATAAGTAATTATTAATAAAAATTTATACATGAATAATATATTAAAAGTAATATAAATATTTCCTCTAAAAATAAAATTAAGTGTGTAAAATGATGTTTGCAAATAAAAAATAAATCATATTATTAACATGTATTCAAATAGGTGAATTATGTAATAACTTATTTATTATAACATATTATTATTTATACATCAATCCTTAATTGTGTTAAACGAGTTATAAACGAGTCAAACATGTTAACATGTTAATGACTAGTTTATTAATCGTGTATAAACAAGTTAACCTCTTTATGACTCAGACTCACTTATGTCAAACTTATGACATACATATTTATTATGTGTCGTATCGTGTGGTGTCTGTAAAACATTTGATGAATCAAATTTTCATCAATTGCTAATTAAAGGATCTCTCGAAAAACTACGTACTTGTATCTTAATTAGTAAGATGTGTAACAAGGGAAGTGATCTGTGATCATTAGCTACACGTACAGTAGTGTTGAAACCTGTTGGACACGCGAGAATGGTGCGGAATAAGTGCACGTGTCAATGTGCCAATAGAATATGTTTAGCCAATCTTTTTTATATGCTTGTTAACTATGATATGAAGCCGAAACTCCCTAATTATATAGGAGCTAGAGATGCTTTAATCAATTAGAGAGAATGCAACAACTACGTACAGCCACAAGTGTTCAACTAGTATGGTTAGTGGCGTGATGCAGCATGCCACAAGACCAATTCCAAAGATTCATTGTGGATTAGTGAGGTGGAGTCCCACAAACCAAGATTCAGATACAATATTATGCGATCATATCTATCTACCTGTGTATCTATTTTATTTGCAAAAATGTCAAAAGGAGATAAGCCTCTCAGGAATACTTAATTAGCTTCTTTTTTTTAATTTAACTTTTTATCTTTTTAATTAGTTTGCACTTTGCACCTCGATCCCTTGTTAATAAATGCTTACTGGACCTCAACTAATTAAGGCTTGAAGCGGCAAGTTTAAAAAAGGATAAAGCTTTTTCAAAGGAAGCAGGGCACTAAACCACTGTAACCAACTAATTCTTTTTATCAATTAATCACACGTTACTAGTAGGAAGGACTATAATATGTGAGAAGTGCTAAAGAGACAATAGGAAGTCATGCCTTAATACACAACGACCCATAAGAGCCATCCAAACGCACTTCAAGATGCAGGCACACAGATTTCAATGTGTGACATGCAGGTCAGGGCCATATAAAGGGCTTCTGTAGGCCAATATGTGTTGAGTGTCCGTGACTTACCCGTTGTCATTCAGTATTTTCCATAGTATAAATAGTAAATTAAGTTGGTGAGTACTCTTCAACTAAACTGTAAATTGATTGATTTGTTGTCTGCTCTTAGCTACCTACCTTAGACAAATATATATCAATGGTTGATTTAATTAGAGGAGCTGCATTAGCAGATTAATGAATTCCAGCAGCTCAATCTATATATATATATAAATATATATATATAGGCCTTTGTTTGGTTCAATAACTTTCAGATAAGTTGCAGATCACTTTATTTAGTTGGATAATTTCAAAAAACTTTCCTAAAAGTTTGACCTCCAACTTCTTTCACATAGGTGAAGATAACTCACTTAAGGGGTGAGTGAATTATCTTCTTGAGGGGAAATTAACACTTTTATCCTCATTTAATGCTCTCTCTACCTTTATTCCCTACAATTAATATCTCTCTCAAAAATAATGAAAAGGGCATTTATGTTACTTACATTATTTTATTGTTTTTAAAATATGAAACTTCCCATGAAGTTTAAAGTAGAACCAAACATGAAAAATACAACTTCCTTAGTGGTTAACTTTCCACGAAATTAAACTTTATGGGAAGAAAACTTCTCTGGAAGCTAGTAACATGAACCAAACAAGGCCATATATATATGAACTTCTATCATGAGAACTAAATATATACTCATGCCATGGGTACACTATTTAGAACTATTAAATTTAAATCTAACACATTAATCGAGGCGACATAAATGCACAAAACATTTAATGTACAACACATTTCAAAGAATTCCCATGACATGAGTATATATTTGGTCTCCATTGTAGAATTTCCCATATATATATATATATATATATATATATATATATATATATATATAAGTTGGAGGAGAGGGAAAGTTCACATGCTCTCTCCTTCCAACATTTCATTTTTAAAATTTTCTCAAATTTTATATTTTAAGGTATTTATTTATTTGTGTTGTTTATGTATTAAGATATATTCACCCCCATATATGTTTTTAAACAACGAAAAACTCAATCTTAATTTTTTTTTTGAAAACAACTCAATGTTTATTAATGACTTTTTGAGTGAAATGATGGAGATATTATGGAATCTTAGACCATTCCTTTGGTTACTACAACATCACGTATTTATTTATTTGTGCTATTTATTGTATTAAAATATATTCATCTCCCCATATTTTTTAACAATGAAAAACCCAATCTTTATTAATAATTTTTGAGCAAAATGAGGGAGATATTATGGAATCTTACACCATCTCTTTAGTTACTACGACATCATTTATATTTATTTATGGCACTGAAATCACAATTAAGTACATTTGAATTCTTTTTTTGGTTAATGAAGGGTTGCTTCAATGCATCCAGCCTCTGTTTTGAATCTTGCACTATCTCTTTGGTTACTGCAATATCATTTACACCGATAATTAATCTTCTCTTTATATATAGATCACAAGTTCACAAGTGTTGTAGTTCTATCAACATTCAAGTACATCTCTCAGATTTCTTAACACACGTACGAATGTAATGTCGTGGCGATCGTTATATCGTATGACACTCCAAAATATAGCATAAATTATGTAGTGCGATAGACAATTTCACATGTGAATGTCCGTTGTTGTGAAGATTGTTATGGATCTCCGCTATGTGCATGATTTATAAGTAAATACTTTTTTTACCTTTTATTGTATTTTTTATTTGTAAGAAATATGAGTTATTATTATGAATTGTAATTTTAATTTTAAAAATATTACAGTATGTTTATGTAAATTAATTTATTAATTTTTTTAAAAAGATTTAATTGTCCTGTGCTGCGACTAGTTATAAAATAAATTAGACAATGTGTAATGTAATGGGCCAGTTTGTAATAATAATAAAAAAAATGGGCCAGTTTTTTTTAATAGGAAAAAAAAATAGGCCAGTTAGCTACACCTTTATTAATTCTTTTGTGTATATAACCTCCATTTTATAAAAAAATCATTCACAACAACACCAACAAAACTTCAATCCTCTTTCCTAAAAAAACAAAAAAAAACAAAACTTCAATCCTAAAGTTAGTAAAGAATCATTTGATAATAAAATTTATTAGAATAAACTGATTGGTCTAATATTAATTAATTAATTAATCTCTCAATACATGATAAATTTAAAAATACCTACACAAAAAATAGAAGCTTCCCGCCATATTTTATTACAAAAATGCTACGATGGCTCACAACTCACACCAGGCCTGACCATCGTGTACTGCACTTCGAGATTTGACTTACGCATCTTGATGCTTACACGGACAACTCGCACGGGCCCATTTGTATTGAGCGGTGTCATTGTACTATTGTAGCACTTTTCCATTATTCTTCATTAGTCGCATATAGTCTTTTCCTTTTTTGTCCACTAAAGACATGGTTAGGTGAAGATCCCAAATTCCCCATAGCTACATAGGCAGGGCTAGTTAGGGAAATACCCATTTCCCCTGTTTTGAAATTCCCGTGTCACCTCAAACGGTCCAAATTCCCCACCCATTCGTCGAATCGAACACAAAATTAATGGAGACTCTCACTCTCTCAACACCCAAAAAAAAAAAAAAAACAGAGAGAAGCCACTTTCGATGATCAAGTTTTTTAAGAAATTGAGTGGGCAGTGACACAGCAATCGATTAAGCGATCGACGACGACGTCCCATTAAACACTCCTCACAATTTCACGATTTCACAATCACTCCTCTGAAGATTCAGAGAGGTTTCATTTCAATGGCAGAGAGTGAGCTCCCAGTGAGCTCTCCGACGTCTCGATCGAGGCCGAGAAGGGGGAAATTCTGTTTCTCTGGATTGTGCGATTTCATGGGTTCTGGAAGTGGCGATCATGATCAGAATTGTTCTCCTTCGCAGCCTCGGCATCGAGGGGTTCTTCACCACGCAAGCACTCACTGCCTCTCTTCGTATTACAGCGTGTTCGTCGCCCGCCTCGCTATCATGGTCAGTATTAAGTCCCCTGGTAATCATTTTAATTTTTATGGGACTCAGTGAAAATGCACACCAGCTGTTTGAATAATTGTTTGAATCAGATAGTTAATATGGACAAGATAGTTAAAATTGTTGATACTGGATTGGGGGACTTTTTTTTTTTTTTTTTTTCTTTTAGTGTTAGAAGTTTCGTTTTCGAATCTTTTTTTTTTTTCCCAAATTGTTTTTGTGAATGATGTAAGAGATAATGAAAAGTGAATGAGAAGAAGGGAAGTAATTCCAAGATTTCTATTGAATTTGCTGGGAGACTGATTATATATATGAGATCGCTTCAGTATTCGTTTCTAATAAGTAAAGGGAGTGACTATTTGCTAATATGATGATTTCTCTGGATTTCCTTAGCAATCCTATTAGAGGAAGAGAAAAATCACATTGGCTTCAGCTGAGTTTCTAAGATCATTGTTGACTTATTGCACTTCATCAGTTTTGTCTCTCAATTGACGTAGTTTGCTTTCTATGATGCAGGTTATGCTAGCCATTTTAATTGGCATGCTCACCATATTGACATGGCACTTTACAAGGGTCTATACAACAAAATCAATTAACAGCTTGGCATATGGTCTCCGCTATGAACTTCTACAGCGTCCTATTCTGCGGATGTGGAACATCTTGAATTCCACATCAGAAATAACTATGGCCCAGGTTAGACTTTCTGAATATGTGATCAAACGCTATCAGAAACCTGTGATGGTCGAAGCAGAGCAAGTGGAGGTGACTCTCTTTTTCGTTGAATGGTTTGCTTTGTCCATTTTATCATATGGCTTAAGCCTTGAGAGATTATTTACTTCTGAAGTACCATAACTTCTAACTTTGATTTTCGACAGCTTTACAAAGTGATGAGAAATGTAACATGGGCACTCTTTGCAAGTCGAAAGGCCCTTAATGCAATAACAATAAGTTACAAGAATGGTTTTGTCCAGGCCTTCCACAGAGACCACAGGAGCAATAATACATTTTACATATACTCGGATCTTGTCAATGGTCCAGATGTTCATAACGCCAAAAGCAAACCGCTTTCATCACAAAATGGCTGGGATGACAAGTCCTTTTATGGAAACCACTCTGCCATATGGTATCATGAACCACTTGACCCTCTAACAGGTCAGACTGTTGGGATACGAAAGCCAATCCCACCAGATGATTTGATAAATATTGCAGGGCTATCAGAGGTGCCAGATGGTGCAGCTTCTTGGCATGTCACTGTGAGTAAATTCACAGATTCACCACTTCTATCAGCAGCATTGCCAATTTGGGATTCTCCAAATAAAACTATTGTTGCAGTTGTGGGTGTTACAACAGCTTTGTATAGTGTCGGTCAACTTATGAGGGAATTGGTTGAATTTCATAGCGGTTCCATGTATTTAACTACACAAGAAGGGTATCTACTTGCAACATCAACAGATGCTCCCCTTTTGAGGAATTTGAGTACTGGACCACAACTTATGATGGCTGCGGAATCTGAAGATCGCATAATAAGGTTAGGAGCTAAGTGGTTGGACAAATCCTATGGTAACCAGTTCTTGTCAAGTTTTGAGGTTCACACAGAGAATGTCAAGCTTGGTCACCGGCAATATTACGTTGATTCCTTTTTTCTCAAACTGAAGAGACTTCCTCTGGTGAGATTCAAACATATCATTTGGCATGGTTTATGTATTTCATCGTCCAAGAAATTAATTCACGAGAAATGTCTGAAAACCAAGGTTTTCGCTTTTAATTTGAGATTTTCCCAACTAGTTTTATTGTACAACAGCATTTAAAACTATTACTTGATCAAGATTTCTAATGTTTAAAGAATCAGATTAATAATATGGATGAAAAGCACATAATGCTAAATTCTAGATATAGAACATTGCGAACTGCCTCTATTTGCATGAGCAAACAAATGTGTTGCATATCTTTTCTCACTTGTGCAGGTTGGTGTCATCATCATTCCAAGAAGTTATGTAATGGGGAAAGTAGATCAAAGAGCCTTCACAACGTTAGTTATACTGATATCTGCCTCTGTTTGTATTCTGGTAATTGGTTGCGTTTGCATTTTAATACTAACAAGTGGAGTATCCAAAGAAATGAAACTGAGAGCAGAGCTGATAAGCCATCTTGATGCAAGAAGACGTGCAGAAGCATCAAGCAACTACAAAAGTCAGTTCTTAGCAAACATGAGGTGAATAACCAATATCTGAATAATATTTGATGTTGCAACAGTTTAACCTCAAACCTAACATAAGTTCTTGATTCGTTTTCCTTAATTTCTTATTAGTAGATGTTTTATAAGCGATTTGTGTGAAGACAAAGAAATAAAAAGTAGAAATTGGATACTTTGTTCAAATATTTAGGAGTTTTTTGATACTGGAGCAAGTAATAAGTTGTTGTTTTTGATTCCTGAGAAATGAACAAAATGTGCATAGTAAGGTCATATTCTTTCAAACTAAGATTTTTGTAGATCACTGCAACTTTTTCCAGGACGACTCTTTGATGATTGAATTTGATGTTGAGTGTAAATGTATATATCTCAGCCTCAGGACACAAACATGTCACTCATCTCTTATTTGAAAGGATGGAAGAAATATCAATCTGTAAATTGTTTCAGAGTTGGAGAAAGTCAGTAGTTGGTCATCTCTCTCTTTCTTTTCTCAGTTTATCATTAGTCTGAGAATGTTACAGTCAGAGGCCTGACGGAGATGTGGGAAACTTAATCTGAGATGAAAGCATCTAGGATGATTGATTATCATGAAAAAACCTCCATTTAATTATTCTAACAACTTCTTGAAGCGCCTCTATAGTGAAAGTACGTCTGCATTACTGAAAACTAACAGTTAGATAGCCTGGTTTCTATTTGGGCATTAATTAAGTAGTATACAATATAATAAGTTTTATTGTGATTAGATTACATCTCACATTCATAACAGCAGCGTTGTAGGAGTTAAAATTGTTGTATATACTTTCCTTGTACTTTTGTACTGCTGTAGTGAGACTAATCTTTTATTTCTTTACATAACAGTCATGAGTTAAGAACACCTATGGCCGCTGTGATTGGGTTGTTGGATATCCTCATCTGTGATGATTGTCTAAACAATGAGCAATTTGCAACAGTGACTCAGATACGCAAATGCTCAAATGCTCTGCTTCGGCTTCT
This sequence comes from Stephania japonica, assembly GCA_039657345.1. Lineage (NCBI taxonomy): Eukaryota > Viridiplantae > Streptophyta > Magnoliopsida > Ranunculales > Menispermaceae > Stephania > Stephania japonica. The sequence continues at coordinate 4,087,605 of CM077559.1, read as the reverse complement.
AAATAACATATTGGACCTTAGTAAGGTGAGATACTTGTAAATCTGTTAAGTTTTTGGGGAAGGAAGACTAGTTTAAATGAAAACCTTTTCTGTTAAGAAGAATATGCATAGTTTTAACTTTTAAGTGGTAAATTATTTTCAACTTTTGCTCAATCTTTTTCTAATTAAACTATGCAACAGAGTATCTAGATTAGCGTATCTCTTTGTTTGGCCCCCAACCAGTGCCTATCCACTTCATCAGTAGGACTTATTCCTCGAATGCTGAAGAGGGTCTGAAATATATTTTAAAAAAATTCAAGTTCTACATGTACTATAAACTATATGTATTCTTGGTAAAACCTGGTTCTTTAAAGCTTACCATTTTGCAAAAGTTGAAAAACTCTTATGTACTTTATATCTTCTATGCTTCCAAACAGCAAACTTGGGAGACAACTATGTCCAACCTTAACACAAATGAGATGGCATTGTTTTCTCAAGTGCCTGCTGCTAAAACTAATGTATTATTCACTTGTTTATGCATTTTGTAGGTTGAATCAGGAAAACTTGTACTAGAAGAAGCTGAATTCTATTTAGGACGAGAACTTGAAGGACTGGTTGACATGTTTTCTGTGCAATGCATTAACCACAATGTTGAGGCTGTTATAGATCTCTCTGGTATGGTTCAAGCCTTCTCTATCTTTTAAAATTCATGATGCCCATATCCAAGAGCCAGCAGAATCAATGATATTAAATTGTTTGACTTCTTTAGTCGTAAGAAAGACATTTTTCTAATTTTTATTTTTCTTTATCTATGTTTTGTAGATGATATACCAAAATTAGTTCTTGGAGACTCTGCCAGAGTGGTTCAAATATTTGCAAACCTCATTAGCAATTCCATAAAGTTCACTTCATGTAAGTTTTTTTTTTGGTTAAGAATCTTTTTTTGCTATTTTAATGTAAGCTATCTTGTTGTTTGATCGATCAAAAGATATAAGACTGTTGAGTGCTTTCTTTCTTTGGAAAAAACACCTGATTTTATGAATGAGTTGACACAACTTATTCTAGGACATTACTCTGATATTTAAGTATTGCAAGTGTAAAACATATAAAGAAACGTCCTTGATATGATTTTATATCTTTGAGGTTTTCCTTTGAAAACAATTGGTTTTAGCTCCCAAACATATTCAAAGAAGTTTTTGTATACTGACTGCAAACAAAGATTGGATACATCGAAATATTGCAGTGAAAGTAAGTCACCTCTTATTGTATCAGAGGCCTCATACTTCATTGACGACCAGGTTTGAACACCTCATTCATTCATGAATTTCTAAAAGTTGATTCTAGAATGATTACAATTGATGATTGATAACTTCTTGGAACAGATACAAATCTTACAAATGCAAGCAAAATTGGAAATTTACTAAATGTGTCTATCTGCAATAGCGTTTCAAATGTAGATTACAAAATTAGCTAAATATTATGTGTAAAGTTTTACATTTCCGAATAGAGAAAAATAATATGTCCAGATCCTGAAACTAAATAGATATACACAACAGTATTTTATTTCGGTTTTGCCTTTGTTTTGTTTGACTATGAAGATCTGGTTAGGCATAAACAAAAAGTACAAGTTTTACCTTGGAATGAAATGCAACTGTTCTCTGCTTTTATTGAATATGAGAAGTTTTTTTGTTGATGATACAAGAAGCATTAACTTCTGCACAACATGGTTTCAAAAGAAAAAAACTTCTACACAACATAACAATAATATGCAATTTCCGATTATAGAAGTACATGAACATGTAGAAGCTAACGTTTTAAAATATTTGCAGCTGGTCATATTATTTTAAGAGGATGGTGTCAGAGATCCAACACTAGTTCATCTATGGAGAAATTCCCTATTAATCAAAAAGAGTCACAACCTGCATTCAGAACAAAGTTGAAGCAGCGCTCAACTAATCATTCCAATAGAGGCTTGAAGAAAGAGAACCGAATTAAGCTTTTTTTTGAAATTGATGATACTGGATGTGGTATGCGTCTTATGACTTTCTGAAGCAAGGAATGAATTAGGAGTTTTAGAGTCCAGATGAATCAACATTTATTTTGTGGTATATAGGAATTGACCCAAGCAAATGGGAGTCCGTTTTCGACAGTTTTGAGCAAGCTGACCCCTCAACCACCAGAAAGTAAGTCATCTAAACAAGAATTATTGCTTCAAGTGTCTTTCTGTAAAAACTAGTGTTAGATGATCAGATATTTGGATTGTCTGCATTAATGATCATTCTCCAACAGTGCCATTCCTAGCCTTGGCATTTCAAGGTCCCAAGGGATTTCTTAATCAATTTTTTGCCTTTTTCCAGGCATGGTGGGACTGGACTTGGATTGTGCATAGTGCGCACTCTGGTGGGTGAAACACTTTTGTTTTTCATGCTTTGGCATCCTTGAGATTATTGCTGGTGTATGTTCTTTTCGGAAATCAGTGCTTCTGATAGTTGATTGGCTTGATTCGATTTTACTACACTTGATTTGTGTAACATGGTTCTCTGGTTATGCTTGCTATATGTACTCCTTAATCTTATTGACATGCTCTCTGGTTATGCTTGCCATATGAACTCCTTCTTAGTCTTATTTACATGTTCTCTGGTTATGCTTGGTGGTTTCCAATTTTTCGTATTGCCATCACTTTTCTCTCTTCTTATTGTTGTTGATTTTATTTATTTATTTGAGGGAGCTGATTGTAAGATTTGTGCTTGCAGGTTAACAAGATGGGTGGAGAAATAAAAGTAGTGAGGAAAGATGGACCAGGAACTTTAATGCAACTGTCGTTACTTCTCAATATGCCAGTTGAAAAGTCTGGACAGAATTGTGAAGTCGAGTTTTCCAAACATAGCTTCATGGTGAGTAATGCTATTTTATGGTCTTCTCTATCGGATTCTTATTATGGATCTTGTCCATTTAATTTTGTCCGAAGCCAACATTTGCTCCGGGGCAAACTGTGGATTATGGAAGGAAAAGACCTATTGGAGTGGCACGTGAGTCTTTTATTTATCACGTTGCATTTCATTAATCTGATTTCCAGTGTTTCTTGCAATTTATCATGTACAACTTCAAGCTCGAGTTATCCAAATGAATGGAGAGCCATTCCGCAAATTTGCCATTTTCAATAAATATTAGACATACAAGATGTGCTTTAGTTCAAATTGCATCATTCTTGTCAATCAATGCACGATGTGACATTCTTACCATCTTTCATGTAGGTGTTGTTAGCACTTAGCGGACTTGTAGGGAGTTCTATCATGTCCAACTGGTTAAGGGAAAAGGGGATTTGCACTTGGGAAGTATCAGAGTGGAACGACTTGACCCAAGTTCTCCAGGAACTTTTTCAACAGAAGGATACAACTCCAAACAGTGGATTCAAGATAGAAATTTTGCAGACTGAGACTTTGAGATGTGGAAAGCCAGGTATTCAAAACTTGGGGAGTTCAAAGTTCATCATAGTAGTTGATATAGGACTACTAAACTTAAGCACCAATATATGGAAAGAGCAGCTTAGATTCCTGGACAAGTATCAGAAGAAGGTTAACTTTGCTTGGGTATTAAACCATGAAACCAGCAATGGCATTAAAATGGAGCTTCGACGGAAAGGCCATCTATTAATGGTTAACAAGCCACTGTACAAGTCAAAAATGATCCATATCTTAGAAGTCATATCGAAAGAAATAAATCTTGAAACTGGGAGTAGAGATGCCACCACTTTGAGAACGTCAGCAGCACAAGGTGATTTGCATGAATGCCTTGAAATCAATCCCTCTCATTATGATGATGCAAGTTTAGATGATTCTGATAATTCGGAGGGAGGAAGCTTTGGCTCATCTCATACAGGGGAAAGGTCAGTAGAGAACGCAAGGACTCTTCCTTCTCATTGTAATTATGGCAACAACGACAACTTGGTGGAGCCAAGTCCGGTGTGCTTTGCCGAAAATAAATTGAAACAAGAACTTCCACATCATATCCGTTCCAACTCATGCAATATAGAAGATTGGACTAATGGTTTGTTCGTAGGAAGCAAGCCATCAGTAGCAATGGATCTTAATCACAAGAGTTCATCCCACGTTCAAGAAAAGATTTCTGGCTCTGATCGTCAAAAACATGATCAAACTAAGTCAAATGAGGTCGTTCCTAGGCAGAAATATCTTGAAGGTTTGCATATACTTATAGCTGAAGATACGCCTGTGCTACAAAGGGTGGCGACGATAATGCTTGAGAAGATGGGAGCCACTGTGGTTGCTGTGGGAGATGGACTTCAAGCTGTTGAGGTTCTAAAAGCCATGTTTAAACCAGATGAGTGTAGGAATTTTGGTATGCCCTCGCAACAAGGTGATGTTATATCTCGAACTCTCTTTTGGGAATCCCCCGCATTTGATCTGATCCTCATGGATTGCCAAGTAAGTACCTCAGCTTCATCTATACAGGCTTTCTTGTTAAATTTATAACCTATAAACTGGATGAACAATATGTTGTGTTGCAGATGCCAAAGATGGATGGTTATGAGGCAACGAAAGAGATAAGAAAACTTGAGGAAGGGACTTCTCGCCACATCCCCATTGTTGCTCTCACAGCGCACGCAATGTCATCGGACGAAGCCAAGTGCTTGGAAGTGGGGATGGATGCCTATCTAACAAAGCCAATTGACTGCAAGTTGATGCTGTCCACAATTCTAACTTTAACTAAGAGGACGACAACCTGACATCTTTGCCTTAACATCCTGAACTAATGCAAGTTCTTCATATAGCTTCAACTAAGACTTAATTTATGTGCAACTCTGACTCTTAAGTCTCCATATTTTGTCCTCCTTTGTTTAGTTGTACATCAGTTTTGGCAAGTTGGGAAATGAACAATGCTGAACTTTATCTCATCTTCTCATCTCTCCTTTGTTTAGTTGTACATCAGTTTTGGCAAGTTGGGAAATGAACAATGCTGAACTTTATCTCATCTACTCATCTCTCTCTCTCTCTCTCTCTCTCTCTCTCTTTCTCTCTCTCTCTCTTTGTTTGATAATTGTAGGTGTCGAGGTTATTATCCTCATTAATCTTTGTTTGATAATTGTAGGTGTCGAGGTTATTATCCTCATTAATCCTTTGAGACCCTGGTGCTTATTGACTGAGAGACGGCCCCAGTAGCCCAAACGAACTTGCCACATTAGAGAATCAAACTCTGTACTGTGTGCCTAATCTACACAATCTTGTATTCCCCTTACCGTTGTGCCAACCCGTTCAGGTTTCATCTACTCATCGCTTAAATCTTTTATAATTAATTCACCTAAGTAACATACCTCAAACTAACAAATTTTTATTACATTAGCTACACAGTTGTTGGATTTCTTCGAAGGAAAGTCATTGTGCACACAATGCGCAAATCAAAAGACTCTAACAAGTAACAACTATTTAAAAAAAAAAAACAAGTAACAACTATTCAAAACAGTAACGAATGGGTAAAATACTACTTGGTGCCTGAGGTTGTTTACTATAATATGTACTTTAGCCTTATATAGTTTTAAAAATATGCACTTTGGTTCCTCTTAAATTTTTTTTCTCGAAATCATGATTGAGTTAATGTAAAAAAAACTAATCTACCACTGCAAAAATTCAAGGCTTTTTTGAGAATTTAGATAATATTGTTGGGTGGGTTTATATTACTTCATAGGGTCTTACAAACTAATCAGGTGGTTAGTATAAATTGGGTGGAGAGAGAGGTTGGATAGCAACCCTCAAAATGAAAACCCGATACTTTCAAAACATGATTTTTCTTTATAAACATTTTTTAATATAAGTTTTTGATAAACTTTTTTTAATATGCACTTTGATCCTTATTAATTAGCATTTGATTTTAATGTTGATATACTATTTTTATAACCTTCAATAATATTTTGTGTATTTATTTTTATAAATAAAAAAAAGGTATAACACTAGGTGAGAATTTATTTATTTTTTTAAAAATTTTTTGGTATACATAAGCTTACACACCTTTTGCAAGTTTTTTATTTTTTTATTTATTTATTTGTTTCAATGGAAAAATCAACATGACTTTGCTTTTTACCATTTTAGTTGAGACCAGAATATGATTATCGATTTTTTTTTGTTGGTGGAATCAATTCTTTATGAGTCGCGCTAAGAGCACCCCGCAATCTTCTCAAGGCACCTCGCTGATTATGACACCCCAGCAATTTATCAGGGCACTTTGGTACTTTTACCAAAATGTCATTTCGTTTGAAATGCGAGTATCCCACCACCAAATCGAATGAAACCTTTCTTTTCTCCCTTTCATCACGACATCAAGGCCTCAATATACTAAATCCCCTCACTTTCTTGCTTGTTTAAGGTAGATTTGTTGTTTTTATGGTCGGATGATGTGTTTAACTTCAATCCCATAATGTTCGGTCACACAAGGTTGTGATCTGTCTTTTAGTCTCAGACGTTCATTGCCGATACCATTGTGTAAGTATCGATTAATATCAGCCGACACCTAAGTGAGAAGGACCCTTAGACCATGTGGTTGTGTATCACCAAGACTACTAGTTTTGGTCTCGGTGACCTATTACTGAAACATTAAGCTATGTCTCGCTTGCTTCTAACCGAAGTGTAATAAAAAGCTACGTTTGGAATTAAACTCGGTTGGTAATAACTGACGTCTTTTGTTAGTTATCGGTTATAGGGTACCGAGACACTACAACATGTCTCGGTCCTGTGTGACCGATAAATTTGTGCCCGTGGGTCACCTTCGAAAATGAAAAAAAAAAACCCACAAAAATCATAAAAACTAACTTGTCGTGTGTGACGTCCGCCTCCTACTCATTTTCTTCAACCATTAGACTCTAAAAACACTCAAAACTCGTCGAATCTATGGGCGGTGAAGGATCGACAAACGCGATTGACAAGGCCTAGTGCGCACTCTTTGATCGACAAATGTGATGCCCGGCTCACGACAAATCAACTTGACTTCGGAAAAAAAAAATTAAGTTTTCAAAAGTGGGGTGCCCTGAGAGGGCATTTAAATGGACATGTGAATTGTTGGGTTGGATGAGGGCATTTTTGTCAATTAATTATAAAATCAGTTTTAATTAAAAATGGTGGAGTGCCCTGAGAGAATTGCGGGATACCCTTAGCGCGACTCTTTTTTATTATTGATTTGGGCCGTCACACTTCAAACTTTGAAGATCATGGTTCAAGTCGCATACTCGTTCTTCAAGCCATTCCAAAGTCTGGTTTAAAAAGAAGTCACTACGAGCAATAATATCTAAAATAAAGAGAAGACAAAAAAAACTACAATGTCGCGCCATCCTCATGGAATGCCCAACATGCTACCATCGTTTGCCTGTATCATTCTATAGCAGAGATGCATACGTCAATTTTTTTTACCCTGCATCGTTAAAACTTAATCAATATGAAAAAAAAAATATCTATAGTTAAAAAGTTAATGTGTAATGATTTACAAATTTAATTAATTTATTTGTTTTATGATATTTAATCAATCATTAATCATTTTTTCATAAACAATATTTAGTCATATGTTAATTTAAAATGAGTCCGCCTAAGTACATCTCAGAAAAAAAAAAAAATTAAAAAAAAAAATAAAATAAAATAAAAAAGCCAAACTTAAAAAAGGTCAATCCTACTACGAAATGACCCTTATGTCCCTCACTGTGATTAATGCACCCCACTACAATTTCTAAGTGCACCCGACATACTCTCTTCTTTGTGATTTGTGGGCATCATTGAGTTGTTTGGCCTCGAAGGTCCGAATCTCTTGTTGGAGGGTCGATCGGAACCCACCGAACCTCTAGATGAGGAGTCGGTCACACCTTGCCGAACTTTTAATTGGAGAGCCAGCCGGAACCATCAAGCCTTTCGGTCGGTAGTTGTCAACTAAATCTCACTAAAGAAGTTCGGTCAGACAACACCAAGTGTAGTAGATAAGTCTCGCCTACATGTCGTTGAATCTAAAATAGATGTTTCGACCAAAGTTTTGGAGTTGGGTGCTTTGGTTCGAATAAAAGGTATTTTGGTAAAAATGTGGGGTGCACTAAATTAAAAATTGAATTTGGAGTACATCGCAAAATGGTGTGTACTCAATAAAAGGTGGGGTGCACTTAACCAGACTAAAAATTTTAATAAGTTTTAGCAGCATTATGTATGACAACATGATTAAGTGTCAAAAAATATTATTTAATCCAATGTGATGCACATCCACCCCCACTTTACAGTCCCATTAGAGATGCTCTTACTTAGGAGACAATAAAAAATTTTAGATTTGAAAGCCCTCCAATCAATATTCAATTCGCAGAGAGAGCGGCCTTATCGGGATTTGCAGAGCTTGATACATAGAGAGAGATATTTTATTTTGAAATTATGAATTGGCTCCCCGAACTTGCCGTCCTTTTATTAATTTCATCATTCAGTAGGTCGTTTGTGGGCCGGGCGGGATCGACACGGGCCCAAACGAACCATATCACTAAACTATTTGCTTTTCTTTTCGGGCAAATACCATAATATATCCCAACGTTAGAAGTTTTTTACAAATTTATTATAACGTTTCAATTTTTACAAATATATTCTAACATTTTAAAATTGTATAAATTGTATCATATAAATAAATTTGGGTTGATTTGATATTACTTTTAACCATGTTGTTACAAATGGGAAGAGTTTCTCTTAATTTATTATGTTATGGACTACAATTTGTGAGGTTAGATTAACTTTTTGACGCCACGTAATCAAAATTTTTAGATAAATTTGTAAAAAACCTAAAACGTTAGGATGTATTTGTAAAAACTGAAGCGTAAGGATACAACAACAACGACAACGACAACGACAACAACAACAACGGCGACGACGACGACGACATAACCTCAGTCTCAAATTAGTTGGGGTTGGTTATATAAATCAAACTCTCCGATTGTGCTTGGTTTAATGTAATTGATAGTGAACTCTCCAAACCATTTACATCCCTTTTAATTAATGCATCTCAAGTTAACTTTGGTCTACCCTTATCTCATAGAATTTATTCAGTTCTTATTAAGTCAAGTTTTCTAGTGGGAGCATCTGGAAGCCGTATTTGCAGGTAACCAAGCTATCGCAACCGCCCTTCCCTAATCTTTTAGTCAATTGGTGCTACTCCTACTTGTCTTTAGATTTATGTATTTCTTACCCTACCTTTACGAGTTTGACTATACATTCACCTAAGCATCCTCATTTCTGCTACGTTCACTTTATGTAATTATTGACTGAAATGTTAGGATAAGTTTGTAAAAAACTTAAGAATTAGAATATATTATGCTATTTACCTTTTTTTGAAGAATGTATTAAATCATTTACTTCGGAACCGAATGATTGGTTGGCACAAATTGAAGTGGGTTGTTGTCCCTTAATTAGTGTCTCAAGTTCGATTTTTGAAAATAAAAGCACCAACATTGAGATCTCTTCCCATTTATGTGGTGTCTGACTCAGAGCGAACACAGAGTAGGCAGATTGTCTGAATATTGAGTGTTACTTTGCTTGAGCGGGTCTAGGCGAACCTACACAGGTTTTAAAATCTTTTTAATAAAAAATAGATAATATTTAGTCCTACTATTTGGACCGATTTTTCACATGCCGATTTGACACGAACTCAATAAGAGTTCCTATGATGTACGTCGACTTTTGTGCATGCACATCAATGCGAAAAAATTAACAACCACAATCAAGTGTTCATGTTGACATGTGAAAAAAGTGGGTCGAAATAGTATTTTTTTAACTTCTTAAGTGTTGAAAGGTGGACGCAAAAACCAATTAATTAGATGCATCAATAGTTTGGTACGGGATTTCGAGGAAGAGGTCATGGGTTTGAACCCCAATTGAGGTTAGTTGTTTTTTTTTTATAAAAAAGAGGTAAATGAAAAAATAAAAATTTTGAATCGGATTGAATCCGTAAATTGTACATATAAATTCTGCAGTTTAATTCGATTAGTATGGATTGACATTTTTATAATTCACTTAGATCGAATTGAATTGAATATGCGTATTATTGGATCTGTATACACCCTAGTACGAGGTGGCTTAAGGAACCATGCTGGGCCCAAATTGGGCCTTCAAAAAATAGTAGTTTCGTAAAAGTAACGAGAGTTGCCTTGTCGCCCAATTAAGCTCCGCTTTTCTTCACATTTCATTCTCTTGGTCACTCTTGCGACGCTTCCCATCACAGTTTCTCAAATCTTCAACAGAGAACAACACCACCGAATCGGATCGAATCGAAGAAGAGGTTCAACAATGGCGCGATATGACCGAGCGATCACAGTCTTCTCGCCGGACGGCCACCTCTTCCAGGTCGAGTACGCGCTCGAGGCCGTGCGGAAGGGCAACGCCGCGGTCGGCGTCAGAGGCACTGACACCATTGTTCTTGGCGTCGAGAAGAAGTCCACCGCAAAGCTTCAGGACTCTAGGTATTGTTCTCCTTCGACTTCCTAAGCTGTCTCGTTTTTGGATTTGATTTGTTTCTGCTCAGTGATCGCTTGCTTAGGGTTTAGTGTTTGTTGTTGGAGAGTTGGAAATTAGGGTTTTAGGGCGGCGGATTTTGTGGTTCTTTTGTGGAATTTGATGTGATTGGATGTAGTTTCGCCGAAAGATTGTCCTTTTTGTGCAATTTAAGGTTTTTCTTTTGTTTCGATTCAGTTTCTGTGGAAATATTGTTGCTTTTCGTGGCGCGTGTATCTCGTTTATTAACAGAGCAAAACATTAGGATTGATCTTAGGTGATTGTAAGGATAAATTGTGAAGTACTCGGACTAGGGTTCACACACATGGAACTCACAAATTTTGCGGGAAGATACTAAACTTTTCGGTTCCGGTACTTTGACCAAAGGATACAATGCAAAGGAAAGAACTTTTCTGAACTCAGTATGCGCTGATTGAATTTAGAGTTGTGGAAACTGGAAAGTGAGGGCATCCTAAGGCCGGACGACAGAGTTGGGGTCTCTTACCCTGTGACTTGCTCCCTGAATCTCCATTAGCCCCACATGATTGCTTTGTTAATTTTTTACTTGTCCATAGGATGAGGTTTCAATGAATTTCTGAAGCTTATTAGCTTAAAAGCACTTAAGAAAATCAATCTTTTGCCACAATGGATAAATCTAATCTCATCTACGAAGTCAAGCTCTTTATGTTTTGTAGGTATAAAGGGTTTTTCCTATGTGATATTAGTGTTTAAATGAAGGTTTACTTTGTTGGCAAATAAGCTTAGGTGCCTAATTTCTTCCTGGTTCCCTTGTTTGCTACACACCTACTTTGTTCTGAAATATAGTTTGTTTCTTCAGTAAGTTTGTATTTATCACCAAGAAAGAAAGGAAGTGGAGAAAACCTGGGCACTCGCGATCTATGATAATGATGCTTTTCTTTTTTTTTTTTTGCTGGTTTCCATCTTGATTTAATTTATCAAGCTGGATTTGGCTTTGGAATGTGTTCTATGTCTTGGAGCTTAAAGTGATTTGTTATTTTCCTATGGGATCAATTCAAGGTTATTGGTGATATTTCAAAAATGGGTTTGGATGGTTTTCATCTCATTTTTCTAACTTCTTTATCAGTGGCAATTGTTATATATTTTGAAATTGTTTGTTCTTTTTATTCTGCAGAACTGTTAGGAAGATTGTGAACCTGGATAATCACATTGCCTTGGCCTGTGCTGGGCTTAAAGCAGATGCACGTGTCCTGATAAACAGAGCAAGAATTGAATGCCAGAGTCATAGACTCACTACTGAGGATCCTGTAACTGTTGAATACATCACACGCTACATTGCTGGTCTCCAACAAAAGTATACACAGAGTGGAGGTGTCAGACCATTTGGACTTTCTACACTGATTGTTGGTTTTGACCCCTATACTGGTGTTCCATCACTTTATCAGACCGATCCCTCTGGGACATTTTCAGCTTGGAAGGCTAATGCGACAGGGAGAAATTCCAACTCTATGCGAGAGTTTTTGGAGAAAAACTACAAGGAAACCTCTGGTCAAGAAACTGTAAAGCTGGCAATCCGTGCTTTGCTTGAGGTATAAATGCCTTGCCCTCCATTATCTTATGTTATTTTTTTCTTTGAGTTGATGAATAAGCTTTCTATGTTTGGTAGTTATTTTTTGTTGTGGATCCAGTTCATTTGTTCACTTAATTGAATTGTTTGAGCTGGCGTTGAATTTGTTATTGATCTTACTAAGCATGCATGGTGTCTAGGTTTGTGAATAGCTTATAGTTCCAAAAGGCACAGTGTCAATGAGTCTGTTATCTGTTCATGGGCATTGGATATCGAAGAGTTCCACAATATAACCCTTGTGATCACACCTTTCATCCTAATCTCATCTACTGAAAAAAAGGGAGAAATGGAAATGTTGCTGCCCGCCTCTGTTAGAACACAATATTCGTCCTTTTAGGGTTAATTAACTCCATGGTGAATTGGTAGAGGCCTACAATTCCACGACGGGAAAATTTTAGAATTATGTAGATTTAATAAATCTTCAGCAACTTGCTTTTCAACGATTATGTCGAATTAAAGTTTGAGATTCTTTGCACTATATAGTTGCTGATTGCAAACATGTGAATTAAGTGCTATAAAGTTGACACCCAAAGGATTTGTTTTCTTTTCTCATGTTATGTGTTGTAATGCAATTTATCTCTTTTCTTTTATCAGTGGCATTAGAGTCATTATATATTTATATGTGTACTGTATGTTTTTTTATTCCATTGTATGTGGTATTGTGTTGTTTGATGATTAATCTAAAGTCACACAGAATTTGGCACGACACTTTAGATTCTTATTTTCTCATTTTTGTGTAGATGTAGCATGCATGGTTAATTGCTCAGTTGTGTCTTTCTTAATAATCCTTTCCCTTATTATTTACACTCAGAATATTTTCATTTTATATTCTAATGAGGTCCATGTAGTTTTTCCGTAGTTATACAATTTTGGTTTAATCTAATCCATCTCAGTTCTCATGTTGGATTGATTTTGCTACATTCTGATATAGTACAATTTATTAGTTTTTGTGGCAATCAAAATCTTATTATCTGAAGCAAAATATGAAATAATTTCCATGACATGATAGATTTAATCAGCCCTGGCAATTCTTACTTTCCAAATTGCAATCTTGCGTTAGATGTATGATGCCATAATAATTTCTAATCTTTCTTAAATTCCCTCAAGGTGAAGTATACTGTAACGACCCATTTCCTAATCTAGGGCACCACCCGGCCTAATCTTATAATTAAGAGCTAATTCCAACCACGTAGGACTTAACTACGTATTAGTTAGCCCTTAAACCTTATACGCCTCATTACTTGTGTTGAGGATAAGTAATACACAAGTTGTACCGATTAATGAAATTTAGAGTTCATTAAAACTTTTTTATTGAATTAATTATTTAGCGGAAGTCTTAATCAGTTAATGCGGAAGCTAATTAAAATAAACCTAAGTGTGGAAAACCTGGAAAAGATGTCACATGCGTATAAACACAGTAATACATGCATTAGTCGGGGAGTCTAGTCTTTCAACCTAAATGTGCAACCCAAAACAAAACATCAAAAGGCATAATGTAAGGTAATACAACAAACTACCAAAAGATCTACAATATCGAAAGCAGGATCACGCCGCTACTTAGAGGTAGTCTCCGATCTTCTCCCTGCCCGACTTGCTAGTCGACGGCTCTGCACCTACCGTCATAAAAAGGACGGTGAGTACAATAAAATAACAGTAATCGCCTCGCATTTCCAAATATAATCGATTGGTATTTAAAAGCATATAAATGTGAGACACTGAAAGATTAACCATATGCAGGTAAATACCAGAGATAAACAAATGATACTGACACTTGACTGAGTAGTAGTGATCTAGGTCTAGTCGGTAATGAGCTGCGTCACACCAACTCAATAGTCATAACTTCACAAGGGACTCAAACCCAAGTGTCACCAGGGACTCTAACCCCGGTGTATCGCACACAACCAAACATTTCACACAGCTAAGCATCGCATACAACCAAGTAACATGTACCGACATCCACAGGGACTCTAACCTTGTGAGTCGTGCACACCCCGATCGAGTAAAAGACCTAGATATTAAGACTACTTTGTATATGTTCAATAAATGACTCGGGCATGGAATACCAAGGCATAGGGACAAGCTATTAGACTAATCAAATCGAGTACAAAATTCATAGACTCATTCATAAATCCTCTAATCCTAATAACATGCTAGTTAAAACTCATTTACCATTGAAAACATCAAATAAAGACATAGGACACAGGAATGGAATCAATGAAAGCATCAACACGACGATATCATGATGAGCAAGTTCAAGGAGTGAAGAATATCAACAAATATCATGATATTGGAATACAAAGGCACCATATAGTCACAAAGACTGCCAATCAATCAGCAATAAAAGGAAATGAAATGCAATGTAAAGTATCATCGGGTATACTCACATCAAGCAATGACTATCCTGGCTTTATCGCCCTCCTGACGCCTCAAAACCCGTACCCAGACTCTCGAGTCTCCTGGTATCCTATTAGTTCAAATATTATTGGTTTGGGGTCAATTTAGTGTATTAATTCCTAAAACCAAAATCCACTTCAAAATTCAAAATTTATTAGAAACTCTATTATCGACTTAATTCCTTCAAAATAATTCAAAAACCCGTAAACCAGTGTGTCAAAAGTGGGTTCTAGCTAGCTACGCTATTAAATTTTATTTTATGTTTTGAATTTTCAGTGTCTGACTAGCGCGCTATGGTCTATAGCGCGTTATGTGTTCTGCAACTTCAACCCAGAATTTTTGAATTCGTTTTGAACAAAACTTTGGAAATTCATAAGTTAATGAAAACAAACCCAAATCCAGAACTTCTTTATTGTTGATTTAGTGGAATTTCGCAAGGATTCTGAATATGGAATTAGATTTTGAAAATGAAGTCATTTGCCCACTGAAATTGCTGAAAAACCAGAACTGAACAAGAACTCCAATTTTTGCCCAAAAAATGAATTTCGAAAATTGGGTTTAGGGGAACCTCAAAGGGGTTCATAATTGATCAAAACCTATTTAAATAAACTGAAGTATTGATCTAGAATAAAAGCTCCGTGAATCAAGACCCATAGACCATGCATTCATTCAATAATGTCCAATAACACTATAAACTTTAAGATTCAATAACTTTTTGGTTTTAAATTCAAATTGAGAACTTAATAGCTGGATTATCAGCTCAAAATGACGAATTCGAAAATGCCACTGTTTTATGAAATTAAAAACATATATAAATATATAACTGATTTTGGAAAAAATCTGTTTCATGCAAAATCCCCATTTGAGTAAAACTTTGAAAATCCGAAATTAAGACTTCAAAACTCAAATTCAAGGTTCAATATGCTCAAAATCAGTGAAAGTAAACCTATGAACTCATTTGTAAACAAAACCCCTTTGATTCCATCCTTGAATTAATTTATTTCAACGCAAAACATGCAACTTGAGTTACCTAGGGTTGATGATGATCCTTTGCACTTGATTGCTCTCCTAGGTAGTGATCTTGGCTTCTCCCCTCTTCAATTTCGTTAATGGATAGCAAGCTCTTCTCTAAATTTTGTTTCAGCTCATTGGTTAGTGTATTTGTGTTGCATGTGTTGTTTGGAGAAGACAACCCATTTATATATGTTTTAGTTTCATCAAATGTAAAAGTCCATATCTCTATGAGATCTAGTGATCCATAATCACTCCATCATTCTCCACTAACTCTCTCACACTAACACACATTTCTAACTTAGAACTTCTAGGATTCCATACTTGCAAGAATCTCGAGGCAAATTTATGAATTTGTCCATTTTTTTTTTCGTCCAACTATATGCCTTTATAATCAATTGATTCAATTAATTTAACTTAGGCACTTTAATAGATATTGTTAGTGTAATTAGTCACCTAATCGACACCTATGTTACCTGGACTCGGGTGCGGGTGTCAGGTACGGGTACGAGTCTAAAGGTCGGACCCACCTATTCTCTAATTTAAGGACACGGAGACTCGGCAAAAAGTGTCTAAAACTTGCGTGACATATGCTTATATATATGTAATAACATATATTATATATATGTAATAGCTTATACACCTATATTTTTTCTCATTTTTCATTTCTTACTCTACACTATAAAGTTTTTGTTAAGTTTTTTTCTTTATTCTCTTACACTTTAAATCTTTTTATACAAAGAGATCTTTAAATGGAGTATCCATGTCTTTTTAAGTGTCAGACTCGTTTCAAGTGTCCGACACGGGTACTTTGGGTTAGAGTGAAGGGTCCGGGTAACATAGATCGACACATTTGTGGTCCCACTAACTGTTGACTACTCGACGTCCAGTGCCCCGACCTCTGCATGCATCCCAAGGCATATGCATGTGTATAGTATTTTATTTAAACTTTAGGCCTTGTAATTGATTTGGTCTCAACCATAGGCTAAGTGAATAAGTTACTTTACCACATTAATATTTAATGTCGAATTAGAGACTACCCATGTCACTCTCTACCCGGGTCTCGCGTAGGCACACATCTCAAGGCATGTCCCTGAGTGTGCCGAACTGACGAAACAATCGAACTAAATAACTCCGGGTATATATATAGTGTACTGTACACACCTATGTTACCCGGACCCTTCACTCTAACCCAAAGTACCCGTGTCGGACACTTGAAACGAGTCTGACACTTAAAAAGACATGGATACTCCATTTAAAGATCTCTTTGTATAAAAAGATTTAAAGTGTAAGAGAATAAAGAAAAAAACTTAACAAAAACTTTATAGTGTAGAGTAAGAAATGAAAAATGAGAAAAAATATAGGTGTATAAGCTATTACATATATATAATATATGTTATTACATATATATAAGCATATGTCACGCAAGTTTTAGACACTTTTTGCCGAGTCTCCGTGTCCTTAAATTAGAGAATAGGTGGGTCCGACCTTTAGACTCGTACCTGTACCTGACACCCGCACCCGAGTCCAGGTAACATAGGTACACACATACATTACACTAGACATTCACCACTCAAAAATAATACATATTATTCGGTCTTCGAGCCGAGTGTTGGTCCGCATACCCGCTCTTCGACCACGTCACGGGTCGGGGACCCGAATTACGGCCAAAATTCTTGTATTAGAAATTTGGGCCGTGACATGTACTAATTAAGTCATTGGAATATTTGGGGATTATCCAATTGCATCGTAACTCTTGAAGTAGGCTAGCCCAAATCCATCCCATATAAGAGCATGAAAAAATATGTGGTTGTTCTTTCCATTGCTTTCTGCAAAATGTTACCTATCATGATGATTGCATGCTGCGTAGACCCTAGAAGTTGGTTTTAGTATGGGTTCTAATTCACCAAATTGCAAAAGCATGGAAATTCTTAGAAGCAAAAGCTGAATGTGATGCTGTCATGATGACTAGCATGAATACAGTCCTATTTTGTCTAAATCCAACATCTCCCATCAGCTATTCTTCCCCATCTTTTTATTTACAAATGCAGAAAGTTATATGTTTCGGTGTGATGTAAATATTGCTGAAAATGAAGTTTCAAGAAACGAAGGTCTCATTGATAGATTTCAGTATATTCTTGAAGAAAAAGATATAGGTCTGTGGTGAGTAGTTAAGATTGTGCATGGATTAGAAAGAACCTCAGGCTAACACCCACTCTCCAATTCCTCCTAAAAGCGATTACTACTTACTAGGGCCCAAGGGCTCCCATATGCTACCTTCATTCATTGCACATGCTATATTAGCGCTTTATATTTTGTCCAGATGGTATTTTTACTACTTATTTTTCTTTCGTTTAAATGGGAAGTAATGTGTATAAATGTATTTGTGTATGTATGTATGTATGTATATTGCCAGTTTAAGTCGCTGCCAAACTATTTGCAAAAGCATAAGATTAGGTTTGAATTTGGCTTGAGGTGTCATTGATTTGTGTTGAAATTTCCCAACCTGATTTAATTTGGCACATACCCTAACCTAATTAAGTCCCGTAAAACACAAAGTTTAGCTCCTTCTGAGCTAAGAGGAGGAATTGACTTTCTTCAGTCATTCTATGTAGTTGGACAACTGCTAGTGTGGTCATGTTCAATTGATTTTCTAAACCTTCGATCTTTAAATGTTTGATAGATTTTAGTGAGAAACTGTTGTCTTGTATTTTGATTGTTTTGGCAACTATACTTTATCAGTCATTTTTTTTTCAAATGACTTTCATTTTGTAATATAGGTCACGGTGCTGCAACAGTTGGTAACTTAAGTGTTTCATGTTGATTTATTAATATACATCTATGATCTATTGTATTTTTTGTGTGGATTTTTCATCTTGCTTCATGAAAATATGTGAGCTCTTGGTGCCTTGCGCCTTGGCTATGATTGGTTCCCTGACCTTGAGCTGACATTATTACTTCGATTCAAAATTCAATAACACGTTTCTATGTTTCATTGTCATTTGTTACCAACCCATAGTCAGTATTGTGCTGAATCTTGGATTCTCAATGAGTTTTTCAACTGGCTGTTTTACCGGTCTGGTCTAGATTGTGTGCGCCCAATAACAGTGCAAGTCTGATGTTCTCAAATTGTGTTTCTTGTTAAAAAAGGTAGCTACTTGAAATTGATAAAGCAGAGTGAATAATGTTGATGTGTGTATCGGTCCTCATGCAGTGGGGGAAGGCTTTATTGAGTCCAGCAGAACCTTTCTATAGAAAAATCTACCACGTCTTCCAGTTATTCAGCGAGACATGTAATGCGTTAGATCAGGTTCCACGAAATATCTAACTTTTGTAGAAAACTTCCTTTCCTTGGGCTCCTGCTCCTTATGTTCCATCATTCTTTTATTTTGATTCAATTGCTCCTCGTAATCATCTTATATCTTTAGGAACAAAGTTCAGTTGGACAAACATTAAATTCCATTTATATTATCTTTAGATGATGTCATTGGATTCCAACCTTTACTGGTAACTGTGATCCAGATTATGCCAAGCTTTCTTGTGCTTACTGCCTTAGAAAATTCCAATCCCCGCGGATAGTTTAACAAGACCAAAGTTCATGACCTGCATTATTCTGGATTACAACGTAAACCTTACTTAAAGAAATTATTTGCCTAGCATATCTGGCGACTGGGAATTGGGAGTATTTGACAGAACTGAATTCCCCACCATTTTCCTTGTCAGCGCTCTTATGGGGCGATGCTATAGGCACAATGTTTATGAGAACATAGCATAGGCTGCGGAGCTGATGTACAAAAAAAAAAAAAAAAGAGAGATTATTTGCCAAGCACGTCATCTATCTGGAATGAAGTCTACTGCTTACAGGAAACAATTTTGGACAACATTACTTTTTGTAATTTATTAATTTATTTAGGTATAAGAGGAAAATGTGTTACAATTGCCCATTGGAAAAATTGAATATGGGTTTTTCTTTGAAGTGCCTAGTTTATTATTTACACTTCATCTTGTGTGCTTAGAAATGCTCAAATTGCAAAAAACATTAATACTTTCCTGTGGTGTTCTATGATTTGTTAGGTTGTCGAGAGTGGGGGCAAAAACATAGAGATAGCTGTGATGACGAGAGAGCATGGGTTGCGCCAGCTAGAGGAAGCCGAAATTGACGCAATTGTTGCTGAAATTGAAGCTGAGAAAGCTGCAGCTGAGGCTGCAAAGAAAGCACCCTCCAGAGAAACTTGATGCGTACCAAACCTTGTACTTTGAGTCAGTTTCTTTTGCCTAAAAACATTGAAGTGCAACATTTGCTGTGAGAAAGCTCTTTTCTTGCTCTTTTTCTTGGAAAATTTAATTGGATGTGCTTCTCTTTATCTTAAGATTATTAAACTCCTGATTCAAACCGAAATTTATTCTGAATCGTAGTAGGCATATACTTTCTTTTCTCTTGACTGTGTTAGGAATTCATTAATGTTTGTATTATTGTTACGCCCTCTTTAGCCATAATTCATTAGTCTGCTCGGTTGCAACTTGCAGCATCAAACCTGTTTAGTTTGGAAGGTTTTAGGACTTCAGGTGTAGGGATTATGTCCAAGAGAGGGGCAATCCTTCTTTGCACTTAAAAGTACCACTTATGAGAGATTGTCGACACTCACAAAGGCCTGCATGCATAAGTGATCTTGATTTGAGCAAAGACCGAGGATCCTGGCAGCTAGACTACTGTTGCGGAGATCTTAGAAAGATATATTAGAATACTGTAGAAGCTTGGTGAAATGGAAGGTATGGTCAGCAGATTAGTTTGTTTTGAAATCATGCACAGTAGTTTGTCTAATTAACACGATATTAGGGAGCAGATGTGACAATAGATGGTGAAGACCCGATTAAATAGTTGGTGGTATGGCTACTTCACTACTTAGTCAAAATGTGTGCTTAGAATAGGAAGTAGACTAGATGCACTGCTTCTAGATGAGCTGCAAAAGCTTAACAGTTGGCAAATCTTCTAGAATAGAAATAGTGCTAGTCTTCTGGTTTGGTTAACTCCATTCAAAGCATCATATAGATTATTTTCATCACTCATGTTTTTATACTAACTTATTTCGAAAGTTGCGGCCTTTGGTGACTTGTCTTTTTATTGATTCTCTAGTTTTTTCTGTTAAAAAACGTGTGTACCTACTTCGATCAGTGTCAATGACACTGCTGGTTTTCTCTCAAAAACATGAAAATCACGTTGGTTGATTGTCTTGTTTTGGCTGTGGCGCCACATAGGTCGTAGAGCCGAACTTCACCAGCCCTTTTGTTGCCACAATTTTCATTATATTGTAAAGCTTGATTTGGGTTTTGGACTTGGTTCTTAGATTTCACCATGCCTTTTTCTTATTTGAAAATGAGTCAAAGATGGATCATGAATTAGAGAAACCTCAACAGCAGCAACAATAACAACAAAAGCCTAAATCCTAAATTGGCTACTTATGTCGAAAGTCTTTTCGATTTAGTATTTTTCTTTTTTGTGCTTTCATAATCCTTCAATGCCTTTATGATCAATGCATTTCAAATTATTTTAAGTTTAGTCATACCATGGAATTCTCATTTGATTTCTATAATGTCAAAACTTTTAATGTGCGCATTTGTAGGTCATCTTTCAATGTTTAGTTTTTTTCTTATGTTTTTAAAGTTGATATTTTGATTCAAATTTGATTAATGTAAGCCTGATTTAATTTAATTTTTGTTACGGTGGATATCCAAATATTTGGCCTCTTCTTTCATTGGATGGTTAAATTGCTCTATCAAGGTTAATCAGATGTCCGAATCCCATGACCCGAAATACTTGTAGCATGATTGCCCATCAAATTTTAGTTTAAATACATATACACAAGTAGTAGATACTACATTAGGTTTTTTTTATTTTTTGAGTAACTGTGGGTATTCAGACACTTTGTCTAATTAGTCCTGGAATTGTGAAATGAGACCACCAGTGGCCAGACGTTTGGCTGTAGTGAGGAATTAAAATTGAGGTCGTGCGTTTAACCCACACAATTACGTCATCGCCCTTACCATTAGGTCACACTAATCCGAGGTGGGCATTGCCTATTGGTGGTTTTGATGTTTATTATATTATCAATCTTAACATATTGAATTCTCTTGTGAGATTTACTCAAGCTCCCAGTCTAATCAATGTTGAGTTAATATTCCAAAGTCAGCCTAGAATGGGATATATCTGCTTTCATGGAAATTTAATAGGAGACGTGGGTGTTGTAGTCAACATCTTCTCCACATGGTGGCTAAGTTTGGTCAATGTCATGTACATCATGAACCATATATAGCCATTAAGGCTCATGGTTCGGTGTATCATGAACCAATGAATTATGGATGTGGAGGTGCCGTGGGTGGGTGCACCCAATTTCGCGTCTCATTAAATGCTTGAGCCCCATCTATCGGTTCGACTCGACACTGGTTGACCCCCCGAACTCCACCAAATCCCCATCACATCATATCTCTTTCACTGTTCACATCCTCTCTTCAACTTGCTATGCTTATGGCGTGTTTTGTAGGCAGAATTACATTCGTAATCCTTGCTCATATAAGTTTCACTTCAATCTTGCAATAAAATTGTTATAATTGTTTCGTCAAAAAAAATTGTTATAATTGATGATGTGATAAAGTTTAAGGAGCGTGACATCACTTATAACGTCTTAAAAAAAAGTAAAGAAAATGATAAAATAATTTACTTTTATCGCACACTCTTGTCTTTTAGTCATTTACGACTCTTTCTTGTCTTTCCAGGTGTGAGCCTCATATCTGACAAAATGTCATATACGGTTGAAAAATAAGAGTGCATGTTCAAAGTATACATTGAGTGTGTTAGATTATCATTTTTCATAAAGTAATATGGTGGCATAATTTTGCTACCATTTTTTGGTATGGACAATGAGGTTTAGAAGTCCTACTCCTTTATCCGAATTTGGGATTGACTAACAGTCTAACAGGCATGCAATGTTCTACATTAGTGCAAGTCACACTCATCTTGAACATTAAAACCATACCAAACCAATAATATATTTCTATTTTTGAGAATTAACATGGAGGAGAGAAGAAAAAAGAAAAGAAAAGGCGCTAGGTGAGTGGGCTCGTGCAGGTACTTGTGGTGGGCTCCCATCTTCACGAACCAAGCACATGCTTCGGACTTCTTGGGTTGCTACGGCCAACCCAATGGGGGCCCACCCACACAGTAGAGTTACAGGTTAGGTTAGGTTGGTGCATTGCAGTGAGTGAGAGTGAGAGTGTGTGTGCAGCATGACCGTCCCCCCTGAAAGAGATATTTTGCACTTTTGGTTGGTAAGTTGGACTTGTTCACTTCTTAGTTCTTATCTTTTTTTTTTTTTGGTGATATAGTTCTTATCTTCTTCAACTTACATTTTTTACCTTCTTTTTTTTACTTTTCCTTTTTACATATGGTTAATTATGAGATTTCACAAATTTCCAATACCATTTTTTTTTAAAAAAATACTATCATTTCATATTTTTTTAGTGCAAAGTTTAAATCAAAGTTGCAATAAGAAAAAAAAAATGGACTGGTTGCTTTTCTGTGAATCTTTAGTTAGAATCACCGCAGGTCTTCTCTTTTGATTGATGGTAGTCTCAATAACAATTTTTATTTTTATTTATATAATAAAAGTCAGATTTATTCAGATCTGAGACGTTCAATTTCTTTCGGCCTACAATAGTTGTCATATTCATCATTGACACCACTTGTCTCTTTTTCACACATGTATCTGCTATCATTCAATTTCGTCCACACTTCTATATGCTTATGTATGGATTTGCGCTAGTCGTTGGTTTGATATTTTCATTAGGTTTTCTTTTTCAATAAGTTATTGTCTTCTCTTGTTAAAAGTCTGTTTTTGTCTTTCTTCGTTGGAAGAAGTTGTTCGTCTTCCCTTGTTAGAAGTTTTATTTTTTGTTATGGTTCTATTGTTGTAGATGCAAAAAATAAGCGTATAAGTTGTACATAAGTTTGCAAACTTTTCGCAATGTCGATTTGATCTCATTAAGGAGTGGAAAAATGATGCTATTGATGTAATTCATTGTTAAATTAGATGTAATAGTAATTTTTGTGAATGAAAATATCTTTTCGTCAAAAAAAAAAAAAAGAAAAAAAAGTGAAATTTATACGCACATCACATATTATATGCGTCAAGAAATATGCTATTGTGTCCGGCACGGATACGCAAAATCGACACGTATGTTGGTAAACTTGCAGTGCACATCGAGATGTATGCATACGAATTTTAATGGAAAAGTCAATGAACTTCAATATTTACATATATGTTTTTGTGTGGCACAACAATATTTTTTTACGTTTAAACTCGGTGAATGATAACTAGTTTTTTAGAAAGAAAATAATAACTAATTAAGAAAGTAAAAGTGAGGTATTTGGTGAATAGACAGAATTGATATAGGGATTATTTGGGTGGTTGGGACCAGTAAAGAACAAAAAGGGGCCCAGTTATTGTGGTCAAGCATGTGTTATTTGGTGGGAGTTGATGAATTATTAAATTAGGGTTTGAGCAATAATTTTGATATTGATGGGCAACAAAAAAGTAATAATACGCCTAAAGCCTTGGCAAACAAATTTCCTGTGAAGTTTATTATTTTATATTTGTACATGTAACCAAGGAAAAAAAAAAAAAGTAATGCTTTAAGCTCATGGAAGCTTCTGATGTCTCTACCTAACATATTTGAAAAAGGCAAAGGTGGGTGAGAGTTGAAAAGTGACTTGTTTCATTTGATGGATGGAGTCATTGTTTTATTATTTTTTTAGTGGTTTATTATTATTTTTATTATTTTATTCTTTTCTTTCAGCTACCTCTCTATTTTTTGTTTGCATCATGTCATACCATACACCCCTTCATTGCCTTCTTGAGTTAAAGGGTTTTGTGAGTTAGGTCTAATTTTTCCCTTTTTTTTAGGTGCGAGGGGTGAAATTGATATTGTTCCAAAGAACAACGTGATCCACTACGAGTCTATGACACAGCCACAGAGTCTGTTTTCGGCTTTCGGCAACCAGCACTCAAACTGCTCAACAATGTGTTAAAACCAAATGTAAAAAATACCTAAGACTATAGCCACATAATCTTTTTCCAGGAAGAATGGAACTTCTAATTATTACAACCTAACCAAAGCTTCATATGTGAGTTAGGTCTTTACTTTTGGATTTTATGTTGTTTTTCACCATCTCCATCTACATCTTTACTTTCCACTTAAGATAGATGCTTTATCTTGGGTCCTCTAACATGTTGTCTGGTAGAACAAATTACAAAATATTCATTTTCATTATCATTGCTATCAATCGAAGTCTGATTTGATTGGTAGTTTTTCGTCGGACCGGCCAATATAATTTAAATGTTATGTTAATATATAATTTCTTATTTGGTCATGGGCCCATTATCACTACTATATGATGCACTTGCATTTGAAACTTGAAAAAATTAAAAATCATTAGATTAAATTAATTAAGGTTTTAATTTAGAATTTAATCTAAAAGGTGGTTTACATGTATGTAAAAGCTTTATTTCTTATTATGCTTATGCTTACATGCATACCTGAATGACTATGTCTTAATTGCATGTAGTTGGTTGCATGATCTTGTTCTTTAATAACCAATTACGTTTGATATATCACTAAACTAGCTTATCAACAAAGAAAGCATAGTTTTTGTTAGCTAATTAAAACAAAATTATCATCAGCGATTCAGCTACTTGTAGTTGGATGTCGGTGCCTAATTCGACCTATATGGCTATATACATGCTCTAATCAAATTTGATTCCATCATTAATTTTGTTTTGATGTTATGGGATTAGAGAAATCCCATGATATCATTCTGTGATTATCTTTGCAGTTTTTCTTTTTTTTTTTGGAAAGAAATCGAAATTTCATTAATCATTTATGGCTTAATACATGACTAGACATAGAATCAACTCAATTAAATATATTGATTCGCTAATCCTATTTGTGCAAATAAACTGCCATTAATTTAGTTTTTTTTCAAAATTAAAACAGTTTGACAATCAAAGATTGCTCTTTATAACGTTGAAACTCACGACAATACATAAAAGTATAGAACCACAAAACAAATAACGAAACTTCCCAACAGGAAGAAGAAAACTTAAAACTTCACAACAAAGAAAAGACAAATCAAAGACTTCCAACTAGGGAAGAAAACTATAAAGTAAAAACTAAAGACAAATCAATCCAGCGCGCCGTACAAATCCACGCAATATCGTTGATGAAGATGCACCGCAACAAAGATAAACCAATTTCCACAAATTTGATTAGATCTGTTGTTTATTGAATGAACAAAGAGTAAAAGAGATTTGATTGGAATCACCGCTGATTGTTGAGAGGATCGACGGTGGTTCAAGAACAAAAATTACAAAGTCAAGGTATTCTCTTATCGATCAGCTACTTGTTCCAAATGTGATTATCTTTGCAGTTATTTCCTTTTATTTATTTGACAATGACCAACCATACTTCTCAAATTAATACCTGGTTCCAGCCAAATGTCGGCTATAGCTAGCTAGTACTATGTGATATTTTAATTTTTAATATTTAATTTTTTGAAGTTTAATTGTTAGTTTTATCTCAAATAAATAAATTGATTCATATGACACCATTAAAGTCCAGACTCAAAAATAAGAGGGTTGTGGTTGGATAGCACGGGTCCCTCTTACTTTAATCAAAGGTCTCGAGTTCGAACTCTGAGAATAGAAAAACTTTAAGACTCTTGACCAGAGGTTGCTACCCTTGTGGTCCTTCCCTCCTCGAGTTCAGAATTAGTCAGGGCAAAGCTCCTGATATCCAAACAATAATAACATAAGCCACGACTCAAATTCATA
This sequence comes from Stephania japonica, assembly GCA_039657345.1. NCBI lineage: Eukaryota > Viridiplantae > Streptophyta > Magnoliopsida > Ranunculales > Menispermaceae > Stephania > Stephania japonica. The sequence goes on along the minus strand of CM077559.1, from coordinate 4,061,230 downwards.
CACGTATTTGGAGGTTGGGTGATCCACATCAAAATATGGACTTGCACATCTCGAGGACTATTGCATCTTCCAAAATATATATATATATATATATATATATATATATATATATATATATCACAATTAAATTCTTTGAATATATCATAGATGTTTAAATTATTGAAGACATCAAGAATCAAATAGATAAATGTCTCAATATCTTTGTTTTCTTTTTGTGCTGTTGTGTGTTAATCGTGGAGGAATGGTTATTATTTGGTAGGTCGAGAAGATGATATGTTTTGGTAGCATTTTAATTAGAGCTATATCTCTCTCACCTTTTATATTGTTCTTGCTTTTATTTCTTGACATGATGGACTACCAACCACTCGTCTCCTCTCCTCTCCTCTCCTCCTCTCACAGCTTATCCAATTAATTTCTTCATTTGATAATTCCAATTCTCAACACAAGACAAAAAGTGATTCCACAAAAACATTAGTTTTGCCTTGATAAATTGAAGATAAATACAATCATTATTTTGCTTGTACGACTAATGCAAAGCAAATTCAAAAAATGCTCATCAAACACCAAACCATCAAAATCCATTTGAAGTTTAAGTTATATATACCACCTAGATTAAATATAAGAACTTGGAAAAATGAGGAATTTGATCCTAAATGAACACAATTTGATCCATTTCATGAAGAGTGAAAAACGTTTGATGTTGGGACCACTAATTTATTCAGAATTAAGACTCCTCCTTTATCCGAAATCAGGACGAGCTATGCAGAACATAAAAAAAATGTCTATGTTTGAATGAATTAGTAGAAAGCATAGAGAAGGAATTCCAAAAATATTTGCTAAAATTGTAATATGATGTGCTAATAATTTTTACAAATGTTAGAAGAGCAGAGAAACTGGAACAGTAATGCAGATTAGAGGTGAACAAGTATATATAACAAAAGTTTAGCTCTCAGTTCCACTCTTAATTAGTAATCTGTTATACACTAAACTATAACAACCCCACCAATTTCATTTCATTTCTAAGCTTCTAAACTCCAACAATCCACTTTTCAAGCCCAAGAAATCACTGTTACCACCCCCAATGTCTCCATTAGTGCTATTACTACTGCTACTAGCACTACTACTACTACAATTACTACTAAAACTATATGAACAACTACAATCTTTACTGTTCATCAATCCCAAACTGCAACTGAAACAAAGGCTTCTCCTCTTCAAAAATTGCCCTGCTGAGGAGCTTTCACACGGAGGGCTAATTCTCAGCTCTAGATTCAAATCCGGGCATCTCTCTTCTTTAACATTCATTGTGCATATTCTCTCTTCTTTGCATTCAATGATGTTCAGTTTGGTTTCCTCTGATGTGGGAACTGAAGAAAAAGAGATTGTTTTCACATTTGGTACATTGTTAGGCTCATTGATGGCTCTATGTGTTGCAGGGTCAATTCCTCTGCTCATGAGTTTTCTCCTTATGTGAGTGTTCCAGTAGTTCTTTATCTCGTTATCGGTTCGCCCCGGTAGTCTCCCAGCTATGAGTGACCATCTACATAAAATAAAAAATTGTATTAAATTAGTTAGGGTCCGCTACATGGATCAAACTTTTCTGTTCACCTCACGCAATTTAATTAATTCATGAACAAGTACTATTTGATGTTTTTTGGATTAAATTTGAAATGGGCATCTAGAATATTAATTAGGTGCATTAGCTAGCTAGACCATATCTTGGCCTTGGCATGCACATTTGAATTTTATGTAAAACACATGAAAATACTCATGTAATGGGAACGTACTCTAAAACTATTGAATTTTAATCCAATACATTAATGGATGAGTCATAATTTACAAAACATATAATGCACAACACATTTTGAAAGGCTCCGATGACATAGATATATATTTATATTTGGGCTCAATAGTAGAATTTCCCTGATTATAAATATGTACATATATGTATGTGCATGGTTAAGTGGCTTACTTGTTGCCAAGGAGGCTATGGAGTTTGATGATGAGTTCGTCTTCTTCTTCGGTGAAGTTGCCTCGCTTGAGGTCGGGGCGCAAGTAGTTGATCCAGCGGAGGCGGCAGCTCTTGCCGCAGCGAAGAAGGCCGGCGGCTTTGGGGAGTGATCGCCAGCAGCCCTCGCCGTGAGCTCTGATGTGGGCAATGAGCCGATCGTCCTCTTCTTTGGTCCAAGCACCCTTGTTGGTATGGGCTTTCTCACAACATGGAGACCGACCCATTAATTTGGTGTTAATTTAATTAGTGACAATATAGGAGTAGTGGTAGTAGCAAGTATAGAAGAAAAGAAGAAGAAGTAATAATAGTAGTAGTTGTAGGTTTGTTTTCAAATTAAGAGAGATCAAGGCCGGCCCTAATGAAGGGCTTGAATTGGGCATTTATAGAATATTAACTAGAAAGAGAGGGGGAGAGGGAGTGACGTAATTGCTTCTAGATGTGAGTTGGTGAGAAAGTGGTCTTAAGGTATTCGGTGGTGGTGTTGTGTGTCCTCTATCTCTTGAGTGTACTCTAGCTTGATGTAATTTGTAAATATTAGGAGAGAATAAACAAGTAAAAGAGGACAAACAAAATAAATTGTGTGTAACATTTAGGTAGGTGTTTAAGTATATATGATTTAATTCATTTTATTAATTATGGTATGGGTAGACAAAGCGTGAGCCCGGCCTTCCTGCATCTGAACCACTCTCTTAAAATATAGGAGCAGTAACTAGTGTATATATAGTAGCACCCACACAACCATCCCTAACACTATACTATGCATCATAAAAAAGACGCGAAAATGAATTAAGGATTCTGAATCAAACGGACTAGCTATGTATTGGAACTAATTTAAGATTGAGGCTTTATAGTTGTTGTTGTTGTTGTTGTTATTGTTGCGTGGTGTCTAATTAATGAATTCATTACACGAATATCTTTCTTTTAGGAATGTGTACGTAGATCATGACCAAAACTAATACTACATTTTTTTCGCAATGAAACAATAAAAACTTAGTAATAATCTAAAAATATGTGTACATCTTCGTTTCATTGTAGAAAAGCCGTTTGAAGTAATTATTGGATGATGTTAATTACACTAGGCTCCAAAATTGATTAAGGTAGTCAAGTGGCAGGGGACGAATTTAAGTGAATTCCACCTACCTCCCACTTTTTCATTTTTCATATTTTTTTTTCCAATTAATTGATTTGACACTAGTCAAATGTGCCTCTAATTTATTGGAAAAAATGTGAAAAATGATGTGATCTGAGTATTGAAGGTGCCTAAACTTTTATTCAAGAATTAAATAAGTAGTAATAAAAGTTTAGAGACCTAAAGTATCAAAAATACAAAATTTAAGGAAGTAAATGTAATGGATATTAATCAAGACTAACTACGCACAAGCTATTTCTATTCGTCAGATGTGCCTCTAATGATGTGATTTGAGTATTGAACGTCAAAACGAAAGAGTGAGTTGCATGTGATTGATGCCTCAGTTGATGTCCATCTGGCACAATTCAACTTCAAATATGATATCGTGAAAGTTTTGACTTAGGAAGATTACAAAGTCAAGTTGTAAACACAAATTAAGTGATCGAATACTGTATTACTATTAAGTGTTGATCACTCCTTCATTGATTGAACCCCTAATACTGCCAGCCCCATAACCACCATTTTCTATGCCTGTGCTAGGGAGGCAGCACATCAACTCAAGTCACTCTTTGATTCCCCAACCTTTGCTTTATGGCTATACACAATAATAACAAAAAAGAAATGTCTCCTATGAATTTGGTGTAGGATTAGAAATTAGTTACAAAGTATAGGGTCTTGTTTGGGTGAAGGAAGAGTTATCTTTCGGGAGATAACTTACAAGGAGTTGAAAACTAATTTTATTTGGTTGCTCAACTTTCCTGCAAGTTATCTCCCAACTTACAGGGAAGGGTGAGAGATATCTCTCCCACCTCCCCTATAGGACGTTATCTCTCAAGAGTTGTAGATACAATTACCTCTCATTAATGACCATTTTATTACCCATCTCTCTCTCTCTATCTTATTTGAAGGTTACTTATGTCAATTCATATATTTTATTGTTTAAAAATTTATAACTTCTTTGTAAGTTTAAAGTTGAACCAAACATGAAAATATTAACTCTAAGGAGATATCTCCGAATTAACATTGTAAGTTAGCATAAATGAACTAAACGAGGCCTTGGTTCAACACTTCTCTCAAGAGATGGAATTTTAACACTAGCTTCATGTACTTTCTAGTCAATTTTGTCGTAGGAATATTGCATTAATATTATCATATTATAAAAAAGGTTCACGTTGGTGTCAAGTGTTGTTGAGCTCTTAGAGCGATATTGATATTGCTGCACTATATTCATGTTCGATTTGAGTTTGAAGTACTTTAGTGATTAAATAATTTTAATATAATATATAATAAAATAGAATCATGAAATAACTTCTCTTATAAAAAAAAAAAAAAAGAAAAAAAAATTGTATATATGAATCATATGTAATACATATAGAGATTTTTTTTTTTGTTAAAACATATAGAGATAGATATATAGATATTGGTACTCTATTATGGCAATGACGAGAGAGAGAGAGAAAGAGACCTTCTAGAAGGAGAGGTTAGTAGGGCTAGAGATAAGTGCACAAGGAAAAGTACAATGGAAAGGGAAGTGGTTGTGGTTGTGGTTGTGGTTGTGGTTGTATGTGGCTTTGGTTCACCTTTCACTTTTCTTTTATTTTTTTAAGACTTGTTGGCTCCAACCTTGTGATGCAAGTTTGGACAAGAGAGTTGGGGCCAGGGGTCAGAAGGGAAGGTTGGGCTTGCCTTTTTGTTATTACATGCGGAAAATGAATTTATCACATTTTGGGCGCAGAACGTACATTTTCATTTTTAACTTATTTATGATATTTTGTATCTCCTTAAACATGGGTTATACATTTAATAAAATACTATAAATAAGTTAAAAAATAAAATATGCACCCCGCACCTAAGTGTGTGAGATTGTTATTTTCCATTACATATATGAAAACACTTAATTTATAATCTATCCTTGCAATTTGCACATACATTTTAATCTGTTGCCTACCACTCACGGGGATATATGATAGCTATAGCTAGCTTTATATAACATCCATAAATATCTCAATCTCATCCATATATACGTACATCAAACAAATTTAATAGTCCCATCAAAATTTTCTTTTGCTTGCACTACTTGGGTAGGCCTCCTCACTCTCCAGTGTTTTACCTACCTTTTAACCAACTCTTCTAGTGTCTATTCTTGTCCACTTTTGATCTTACATTAATGAAGTTATGTGCATATATACCTACCAACTTTTGTCTTTTACCATTCAAAAATATAGATTGTAGTTAAATTTAAGCAATATTAGGTAACCTTGCTACCATCTTCCATAATTTATTAAGTTAGCTATAAATTTAATGCATCTGTAAGAACTATCGTCATTAGGGCATCTGATCGACTTAAATTATTCCAAATCTTTTAATAATCTTTTTTTTAAAACCATAACCGACCCCTATTCATTTCAAATCTCTCGCAAGTACATTAAAAAAAAGGAGGGTACAACATCTCACTCAACTTTCTGATTTACTTAATTCAAAACATAAAATGTATGTAATCCTCGAGATATATGTTTATCCTCAAAGTTAAATTCAAAATTTTATTCTCCTGAATAAATCCATCAATGATCTTACTTATCTAAAGTCTTCTTTATACGTGACAATTCTCAAGTCACATTCAAGGTCTTAATCTCCAAATGTGAGAGATTTTAGGAAATCATTCTATTAAGATTTTCATATTTTATAAAAATTTTGGAAGTCCCCCCTAAAAACAGGTTTGTAATGGCCCGATTATAATTGGACGTTATTAATGACGTGTTTGTAGACGTGGCTGATAGCTCAGACACTTGTGGGACCCGCAACTAGGCCAGGACGCTCCCCGAGTTACGTAAATAGCATTATTGTGTGATGATTTATTTAATTTGTGATGTTTATGTTTAAATATATGGAATAGCATCATGACGTGTGTGTATGGTGTTATTGACACGCAAGACAGTGTGACGGGTATTCTTCTCGAAAAACGTGTTGATATGGATACCGGAAGCGTTAAATACGAGTACATTAAGTTTAGGAAAGTAATTTGTATAAACAAACAATGAAATGTGATAAAATAGTAAATTTGGTGGACGCCTAGTGACGCTGGGTTTTGAACGACACATGTTGGGTCGTACGGTGGTGTTCACACCTGAGTGCGCTTGTTGGATGAAAAAAAAAAGTATCGTAATCCACTTTACTACCTTTTCAAGTTTTCTCATATTTTCTCATGCATTTGACACCCCAGGATTGTGAGACACTCTAGAACTTTGAATTTTGATATTTTGAGATCTTTGAGGTATATTGCTTGATATATGATGATGACTGGAGTTTTCCACACTAGGTTTATGGTTTATATTATATGATTCGATGTTTGTTATCTGGATTAACATATTTTTAAGACTTCTGCTGATATTTTGAGGTTTGAAAATTATCTTAACAGATGACATGAGTTTATAAACAATTTAAACAATAACTTGTGACATATTGAGGTTAATAATGATTAAATGGTGGATATAATCTGATGTGTGGCACAAGTAGCGCTGGTAAGCCAGGTTGTGGGCCCGCATCGGCCCCTGTGATGGTTCATTTGGAAAATGGGTTGTTACAGGGTTGGCAACAAAACCCTGATTGGCAACAGCTTTAGAAAAAGGCCTGGAAGGACTTACATCTTCACACCATGCAGTTCATAATATAATATAAAAAAATTGAAAAATCAAATTCATATTAAGTCCACACGTTTTGTAACGACCCATTTTTTAATTTTCGTTATTTATGACGTCATTACAAACGTGGACGACAATTCGGACGATTGTAGACCCTGCAGCTAGGTTTCAGCAAGCCCGAATTAAATATACAGTCAATTTTGTCTTTTTGCTGTATTTGCGATATATATGTTCAAATTAGGTTATTTTCATCGCAATGTTGTATGTTATATTGTATATGTCGCGCAAGACTGTGATGGGTATTCGCCTTAGGTAGTGTGTAGACGTGGAAACCGGGAAGGCGAGAATGGTTATTACATTAGGCCGGAGGTTAATATAGACACAATAAATGATAAAATACACTAAATAATCAATACGAAATGACGTATATACGTGAATGACGCTAGTGTACGCATTGGATGTGTGGAACAGTTCGGGACTGAGTGTCGGAACGCCCGAAGAATTGTGTGTTTGTTAAGAGAATGATGAGAATGTGAGCACAAAGTCACACACGCAAATCACATTTAGGAGACTATTTGACTCCATCTTGACTCCACAAATGTGCCTTATGTGACGACCCCAAATTCCCAATGCATTTGGGTCCGCCCGGCCTAGACTCGTGCAGGTCCCGAGTCAGTTTCTCAGCGACCCTGACGAGCTTAGTCAGCCTCAAATTATCCAAATTTCAAGATTTATGAAAAAGTTATTGCAATTATAACACAGCGGAAACAAAATCACATTCTAATCACATATTGGGAAATAACTCATTCAAAGGGAAATTATGAATCTATGTAAATGTGGAAAACCCCGATATATTCATATCCAAGTCAATAAAATGGATTGATGGAATCCACCTCAAAACATATTTTCCAGTCCCAAAACGATCATATATATAAACGTCATACAAAAAGAAACACACATGAGCCTACATCTCGGTACCTCAAGTCCAGCTGCTCACAAAAAGTCTCATAGGCAAGGTCCCTTGCCCCTACTGCTCTCCGTCCTATCTGCACCCACCGTCACAAACTAGACAGTGAGCAACTGAGAGAAATCGAAAGTAAAGCCAGAAGAATATAACAGTAATTCATGAAATAACAAACAAGATAGTCTAAATATCATGCGGGAATGGAAAAACGGGAATTTAAATAAACGAGTTGCATGATAGACAGACTGGAAAACAAACGCAATCGAAACATGTGTGCCCTACGAGTCGAAAGAGGCCATAAGTGGTCTATATTCCACAACAATACCACAACAATCCACAACAATCCACAATAATCCAGTACATGGTATCACACAATCACTAGGGGTGGTCAAACACTCGTGCGCTCGAGTGCCCACATTTTATCCCTTCTAGTGCAGGCCGCATGTACCTTCGAGACACACACTTATGCCAAGAACACACATACAAGGAATATAGAATGGAAAGCCAATAATTTGATAATAACAAACACAAAGAAATGAAAACGAATCACATGATATTTTCTTAGCTGGCTTACTAACGTACAAATGCTTTTTAAGGCAAGTGTACTTACCTGAACTATCAAAATCCGCATATAACACTCCCGCGACTCCTAATGCGTATCCCCGAGTTTTCCGTTACCTGACAAGATTGGAAACTCGTATTAATAGGTCAAGTCATTTACTAAAACTAGGTTTAAACTTATTATTTTCCCCAATGTTTTAAATGAGTCGAACGACACGACAATTTAATCGAAAAACGAATACTCTCTCTCGGGTTTTGAAAACATAATATTTATAAGCCTCATCGCGAATCATAGGCTCGGCTCAGTCTTATGTAAGTCATGTCATAGTCTCGAGGATCCGCGACATGACCACGACATCATAGCCATTCATCGCCATGCGATGCTTCAATACCAACCAATACTCAAGCATAACTCTTCATGAAAGCCGAACTGACATGTACAAACGAACATGAAACTTCGTTGGTGTTGTCCGATGTTGGAGGAAGGGTTATCGTGGCATGGGTAATGCCGGGAAAACCCTCCACTAGTTTGGAAGTCTCGTCAACACACATAAATTACGACTTGACGACGGCAACACATGAAATCATGTCAAAACACCTTAATAAAATTGTTTCGGACTTAATCAAGGGCTGCGAGATGTCAACCAATGTTAGGTGAGATCTCGACAACCTTCACTGGTCATGGTTCGACCGGTAGGACCGCCGGCAGTGGCGGTTTCCGGCGAGGCTTCAACATACAAAACACATGAAATAACGACTCTTTAGTTCGGAATGAAACTGTTTTCGGCCACTTTTAAAGTTGTGGGACCCACATATGAGTTTGGTGGGGTCCCCGACAACGTCCCGGTCATGGTGGTCCGGCGGTGGCGCCGCCGGTGAGGTGGTTTTCCGGTGAGAACAACCAAAACATCAATACATGCAATAAAATCAAATATGGGCAGCAACACCCTATGAATCACAAACCAGAGGTCTTCCCGGACATATGAGGACTCTGGTGGCCACGAGGGACCGTCCCCGACCATCGTCACCCACGGCAGCGACGGCAAGAGGCGACAGCAAGGGAAAACGTGAAGACCAGTGAGAACGAGAGAGAAAGAATGAGAGAGAGAGAGAGAGAAAAAGATAGAGATATAGAGAGGCGCAGAGAGACCTCCGGTGAGGAGCGAACCCTGGTCACCACCACCTTCAGTGGGAGAGGTGGTGTCGTGAAAGAGAGAGAGAGAGAGAGAGCAAACCCGAGACGAGAGAGAGAGAAAAGCAAATGCATACCTCCGGTTGATGGCAACCTCCAGCGTCCCTGGTTCGGTCACCGGTGAGAGCAGAGGCGGTGGTGAGATGAGAGAGAGAGAGGGAGGCCGTGAGGGAGTGAGGAGAACCGTGAATGAGAGAGTGAAGGAGAGGTTACGTGAGAGAGATATGAGAGATGTGTTTAAATGAGATGGGAGAGGGTGAGGTGAGTGACGTGAGGTGAGGGAGTGTTTAAGTGTGGTGTGTGAGAGAGTGACATGAGTGATGGGGTGAGGTGGGTGAGTGATGGGAGTGGGTGGGGTGTGAGGTGAGTGAGTGATAGGGGGGTGAGTGTGTGTTTGAATATTTAAATGGGTATGATAATTGTGTCTACCCATTTTTACCAACCCACACATCTCAAAGTTAAACCCAAGTGTTCCCCATTATTTGATTGTGTCACTATGCAAAACTTTTAACCCAACACCCGTATATTTTCCAAACATTTCCCCGACCCATCTCACCTCCTCGGTCCGTATTTTCCCGTCACGTGCACACTTTTACTTTTATCTCACACAATTGAACTATATAATTATTAAATAATTATCTTAATTATCTTTTTACCGTATTTTTCTCCCCCGGTTACCTAGGCGGGACCTCACTCTCATTGAAAATTGCCTGAACGACCCGTGACACACCTTTCAACTATAATACTATTACACTCATCAAAGAATCATAAAATTACCTCGGTGTCGACTCTCAAGGTTCGAAATACAGTCCAGTATCGCGTGGCCGAGTCACGGTCCTGACACGTGTCACACAAGTCAGGTTAAAAATCGAGGGATGTTACACCTTAGGATTGGGTGGACACTCAAGATGACATTTCTATATAAATATCTTGAAAAATCAACTCCTACCACATTTTCTCTCCTCTTGTTGTTTTGTGAAGATTTGATCTTATTTGGAGGTGCTAAATCAAAAGGATTCAATTAAAAAGGTTAGATCTTCGATCTCCATCTCGTTCTTTATGTTCTATATGTATTTTTGTAGGTTTTGAAGAGGTTTTCGGGAGTGTGAGTTAAGTACACCAGCTATGGTGGTGTTGTTATGGTTTAAATGGTTGTGTAAAGCAACAATTTGGTGGTTTGGATATTGTTTGTATTGTTGCTATGATTTCCAAAAAAGTTTTAGGGTTTTGGCAAGAACTCAGGGTTTACGTCTCGGATGGTTTTCATCGAGGGGTTTTGATAAATGTTAGTGTTTTGGATGTTTGACGAGTGGTTTAGACGAGCGCGGACCTTGGCGACGAGCCAAGGGGGTCCGAGAAACTCAGAAAACTTCCCCTAGCTCAGATGTTGCCAGACACACCGTGGGCATTTGAGGCACCGACAACACCTGCGGCGTCCAAAACAGAGGCAAATCCCCAACCCACGCTTTATATGGCACTGTGGGGTGTGAGCATAACGACACCTGGTCATGGTGCATGCCGTGGAGACCTTATTCACGGTGGCGCCTCTGGCGGTGTCCGGAATAGTGCCAAACAATAAATTTTAAATAAAATTTAGGAAAGTTGAGGATGTATCTAAGGGTTTGTACAACTTATTTAAACGGTTTAACAAGTGTTTTTATTGAGGATTTGGCATTGAATAATTATTTTCGAGGTTTAGAAAATTGATTAGATTTATCAGGAATTCAAGTTTTAGACCGAATTAACGGGTAATTAACACACGGATAAGACGTGCATTGGTATTGGCGTTAGTGGAGCGCGGTTTGAGGTGTGTAGTATCCCAACTGAAATTCATTTTGAATATTTATTACTTGAATTATTTGAATTCTTGTCCAATTGTTTCAATTATTTTGCTTTCCAGTATTTATTTACGGTCGATTGAGTTTACTCTCGTCGATTATTCTATTGCGTTGGTATAACGACCCCAATTCCACAATCTTAATCTGGGCCCGCCCGGCCTAGACTTACATGGACCCCTGAACCAATCTCGCTGAGTCACGCAAGCCTAGTCAGTCTTCCTTTACCATATATCATTTATTAAGCAATTAAAGGTTGAGTTAATTAATTAGTGAGTTATCATAATTATAGCGGAAGCAATGACATCTCAAACTAATCGAAATTACCTCAAATTATTCAAATTAAGACAACCTAGAGTGTGGAAAACCCCACATATGTATATCATTATCTATGAACGGTTAGAGAAGGGTAATATATAGATATACATGCCCAAGATCTCTCAAAACCCAAGTCCCAATGTTTTCAAAACGAGTATATATCATAATACAAAATAATCACTTATGTCAGATAAGGGGAAGAACTGCTCCAGTATCCTCATATAATATCTCCTTATTGTGGAGCCTTCCTCTTATTAGACTATGAATCTGTACTTAGTCATACACAAGAATGACGAACCCAGGTAAGTAACGTCAAGCAGGATATAAATACAACATTCAAAATAAATAAATCGGTCCAATTCATGCAGATAGAAAGAAAAGAACGAGGAACGCATGAATATACAAGACTGTAAATAAATCAATTGAATATAAAGGGTATGAAATACGAAAACCAAATAGCAAGGAGTCCCGACCAAAAGATCGTTGAGTCGCAACAAAAGCTCAATAGACTCGGGTTAAGGACGAGATACAACCTACTAGCCCTAACCCTTGCGACTATGAGATATTCATAGACCTAGATAAGTACCTCCAACGTACACTCAATTGGGAGATATCAACAACGTCCATATAAGAGCTCATATCACAGATATATAGTAACCATGACTCACTTGCCAATGGACCACTCAACCAATGGAAATTCCAAAAAAAATACGGAACAAAGCAATAACAACAAATTAAAGCTCAAGAAATAACTGTAAAATTTCTCACTGGTTTACTTACCTGTATCCAAGCTAACACGCACTCACACTAACTCTGACTCGCCTCTTATGAATCCCCGTGTGACCCGTCAATGACTAAATTTCCTGATAATCAATTAAATTTGCAAATCCTATTAAATACTTCATAATTTACCCAAAATTTTCATAATTATTACATTATTGTAATTGGATTGATTTCTAGGGTATTGGGTCGTATTCGAACTCATTTGAATACCCGAGAGATCCCTGAAATTTTCTGAAATTTTTTTTGTCAATTTGACACTATGAACAGTGTTACGCCGCAGGTGGCGCCGTGGGGGTCAAACCCTTATGGCGTCACATAAAGCGTGATCGAAAATTGCTCATTGCCTTAGATGTCGCAAGTAGCGCTATGGGGCTTTTCCCTCCACGACGTCACTTAAAGAGTGACATGCCTAGAGCCTTTGCTCTAGGTGCCGTGATCGACTCCCTTGCGGCGTGAGTTCCAACACTCACATCTAGGGTTTTTTGAAACCCTGGCTCGCGTTGCCACATTCCGAGCCTATCCCAAACACTTAGGGACGTCCGTTACAACACTAAACCACCTTTGCATACATCGAAACCTCGACAAAAACCCTCGATTTCGAAAATCACCCAAAAAATTTCAAAAATTCACCAAAAATTCTACAACTCCAAATTTACCCAATCCATCACCACAAATCCCCCAAAACACCTTCCATCAACTTCAAATCTACCAAAAAATCTAATACAAACACAACTTCAAAATCATAACCCAAATCCATCGAGACGAAAACATTTAAAATCACCACCAAAACGTAGATACATGTGAGGAGAGTCTGGATCTCACCTTAGAATTCGAGGTTGGTCGATCCCTTGGCGGTAATCCACATCAAAAGTTTGAAAACCTACACCATTTCGTTGTGTTTCGTTGAGACGAAAATGAGAGGATGGTGAGGAGAGAGAAAAGTTAGTAGGTTCCTTTTATACACCCCCGTCATCTTCACCAAACCACGAATCTCGAGGCACATCTCTTCACCTTCATTCAATCCATCCAACTACTTTGACACTCCTTTGTAATTTCACTAGGTGACTTGCACCAACACTTAACCATTTTCTTGCAAAATACTCGCATACTCAAACCCGTTCCGCACCACGACTCGCTCGTCGTGTATTCCTGGACGTGTCAACGTATCAAACATGGTATACAACTTTTATTTATTATTTATTTTGTATTTATTTAGTGTTTTTAATTCAAATTATTCCCTCGGACTGCTAATTACCAGACAGCTGTTCGCCCAAAATCCGTTATTCACGTTCTCCTCGAACCAAATCCGTTTTCCAACACCAACACACAAACGTCCTCACACGTTTGAGACATTGAAATTTACATTCAGGTAATATAAATATAATACAAAACACTTAACAAAAATAACATACTTTGGCGTCAATGACCGAAAATTGGACAATTGTATCACGGCAAGGGTCCACGTACGACCTAAATTGATATGTGACATGAGTTAGATTTTAGTGTCGTTACGGTTGGCATTGTGGCACACTAGGCCATAACATGTGTTATAAGGGTATGTTGGTGGATTGTCGATCCAACTGTTGATTTTTTCTATTCACAAGTCGGTGCGTCGTGGTTTACGCCGGCTATCGAGTGGACAACAGGGATTTCAGTCAGTTCGAGTTTACTCACTGGTGGTGCCTAGGTGATAGTCATCTGATTCTTTTTTTTTGTATGTTCACTTAATAGTCTTTTAATTCCACCATTTATTTATATTATTTACTTGATGAATTTCCTTGGGATTACTCAATCTGAACTCGTCATCTGTTTTGTTGTGATGACTTAGTGTAGTCCCCGGTACGAGCAGAGGGAAGGGCAAGCTTGAGGATTTCTTGTGATTAATAGCTACTCCCTACTCGTATGTTTGTTTACTTCATTTGACTTATGTTAGGTTTCTGAGATATGAGAGTTTGGACATGTATATGACATGTTGAGGTCCTTTTGATGTTTTGACAGGACATGACAGATATATATATATATATAAATGATTATTTTGATGGGTTTTTCACACTAGGACAATGCTCTTCTATTTGATTTATTTATTTAAGTCTTTCGCTGATTATTTATTTGGAGATTTTAACAGAAGAAAACGAGTCTATAAGCTAACTTATTTAATTAATTTGAGGAAAGTTAGCGATAATTTGGAATTGATAGATGATTTGGTGCGCGTGGGACATAACTAGGCCGGTATAGGTAGGGTCGTGGGTCCATGACGCATGTCGTGGCGGGGTTCAAATTTTTGGGCCGCTACACGTTTCAACCTTAAATTTCATTTACAGTCATGTCGGCTCTATAATCCATATTTATAATTTCAAACTTCAAACATTATTTAAACCTTAAGAACGAAGCCAATAGAACGAAGCCAATTGTATCAGGATATACTTGGATCGTAATGTCATTACCACAATTACATGACCTATCACTCATCCCCATAACTAAAAAAATATAATGCTACATAAAACAATACAATTAACAAGAAATTAAAATTTAAACAATATTTCAAGACCCAAATGAGCCCCTCTTATCCTTTCATGAACTTTATAACCTGAAATCGTCAACACAAGGTATAACAATTTCAGATAAGTAAATCACACACTATCCAAATTGCCAGTATAGCCAAATGCAAGATAATAAGAAATATAAATGCATTTCAACAATAATGAACATGTAAATATCAATGTGTGGTCACAACCTTCCTATTAATGCATCACTAAGGTGTGTTCAATACCCGAGTGAAGCAAAAACAATACTATAAGTGACTTCTAATGCACTATATGAGGATAATTTTCAAGCCGCATTAACTAATCCTACATGAGCTGTTTCGATTTTTGACAACTGCTTTCGGATCCCACAGGAAACATACTCGGCGAAAAGCCAACTGTCGGAGTCTTAAGACTTGGCACTTGACTCACATTACCCTTTATGCATGAGTGCATGATCAACAAACGCGCAATGCATAAACAATTAGTTAAATGCATTATAATACGATACATAATAATAAAGCGATAACTGTAGGTTTTACTTGCATCCAACCAACTTCGAGCCAAGTTTTCGGGGTTCCCGGAGTATTTAATCACCTTAAAAGTCGCTCCAATAACTTTCTTACAAAGCCAATTATGATAAGGGTCAAGCTTCAAGTAAAACCAAATCTTGAGACCCGACGAAAACTGTGCCAAAGTACGCTCGAGAACTATTTTAAAAAATAATAGTTTATAACAACTTCAACTAGCTTTTTACTAGCTACATTGGAGTAACTTTTTAACCTTGAAAACCTCAATGTTTATTATACTGATCAAAAGAGAACTTGTAGTACTCATTTCGTACTTGTCATAAACTCTCAGAACATTCAAATCGGATCACAAACGGAGAAGTTATGAAATTTCCCAATATGACCGGTGGATTAGGCAAACTTAATTATTTTTGAACGAATAAAACTCCACCAAATTAGTAGTTTCGCAATTAAATAATCAAAACTCAACATTAAACACTAGAAAACCACTTGATACCAAATTATAAAGATTTTCGTAGTTCGTGGGGTAAAACTTGGTACATAAATTCAATTAAATCTCAATGTAAGTTAAATTCAACTGTAAAAATATCTTCAAAATAGTTATCAACTGAGTCGCATCAATTCAATTCAATGAAATCCTAACCCACTCTGGTGGGACATATTTCAAATTGACGCAAATTAACCCAATACATCAATTTACAACAATTTCTACCAATTTTCATCAAAACTCAGCTAGAGAAATTGAAAAATCGCGAGAACTCAAATTGAACTGAGGAAAATACTAGGCATATAGAATTTACCAAATTTGAGCTGAATGCCTCTTCTTCACAGCGAAAACTTAGCTCAAACTGACTGTTTTGTAATGCTTTGATGTTTTGCAGAGATAAGTCGGGCGAAAATCAGACATAGGGAGATCATAGAGCGAGAGAGTGAGTTGAGAAGTTTAGAAACCAAAGTTTCTAACGTTATGTTTTGGTTTTTTTTCTATTTATATATATATACCCTAAACTGCTTGTTTGAGCAGCTTAATTTCTTTTTATTTATTAATTCATGAAATATTTATTTTGACATGTTTTGACTTTGGTGTTCGTTTTTTATCCAATTTTTCACCAAATTGAGTCAAACTCTTGACAAAATAATCCAACTCCATAAAACGTCCATAATACTGGCCAAACTCTCAAAAATCTTAATTTTGTCTATGGCATACCAAACTCTTACGGGCCAATCCTCTTGCCCAACTCACACCAATTTGAACCTAATCTCGACCTCAACCATCACCAACCAATACGAAACTTGAGGTAAGCTTTCGCACTAACTTTGTTCTCATTTTATACTACCGCCGATCTGGACTTATGTGCAAACCGAGGCAAAATCCTCATGTGATACTTAACACTTGATTTACGAATTTACGAGCAACTAATTATTTATTTTCACTCGTGCTCTTCAAATATGCGCTTGCAACCCCGATCATCAAAAATTGAGGATATACCTTAACGTACTCTGATGTCGCAACAAAATACCATATAATACACACACAAGGTATTCACCAATGAAAAATAACATTGGCCTAGTGATTTCTCTTTTTTATCGATCCAAGTCCTAATCTATAGTACATATCGTAATTAAGACCAACTAATTTCGTAATTAAGTTCCAATACAGGTTTATTGAAATCAGGAATTTTACAGTATCTCACTATTAATTAAGCAAGATTATATATATGATCAAATATTCTATTTGAGTGCACACACAAACATATGATTTCTAGTAATTTAAGAAATTGTTGTTTCCAAGAGTCTCTCTTGTACATTTAATATTTACATATATCATCTTAAGACTATAAGGGAAGAAGATTTGAACTCTAAACACCTCTATGTGGCAGAGGCATCACTTAAGTCAAAAACAAAAATAAAATTCAAACTCTAAATACATAGTTCGATAACTCGCTATAGATCGATGGAGCATTACACCATGTTAGTGTCGTGGATGATTGTCATCAATTGTTTTAAAATGAGTTAAGGATTAATGTGGTTCACGTGTTGATTTGGAGAACCACAATATGTTAATATATGTTGTTATAACAAGAAGATCAATATTTGTTATAACAGGGCCCAGAATATGGTAGTTGTGGTTTGTTACGATCCATTCTTATAAACAACTGAACGAGAAACTGTTGGAGTTCGATGCAGATTCTGAGAGCGATATCGCCTACATGATTCATAAGAAGAATATGGAAGTTTATGAGGATCAAGACGATCAGATTCTAGTAGTTGTTAGGACTTGAAAGTCTTGTAAATCATCTATATATATGTCAAAGTAGAGAGTATGTATTTATGTCTTCTAACTTTGTTTTTGTGCAGTAAACGTATGTGTTCACTTTATAAAAAAAATGTATGTGTTCACTTATTTGCTTATCGAGTTATAAAGCTCAAAGGGGACTTGTTTGCTAGTATAAGGGGGGACTTGGCTGCTAGTCTAAGGGGGAGCCTCATTCTTGTAAGTGAGAGACTTGTGTGCAAGATTCAGAGGAGCATAGGGAGATGCTAGTAGGAGCTCAGTGAGGGAGTCACTAAAGGAGTTTTGTAGATCGTAAGTGTTTCGTACGTGTTCATAGTGAATTTTGCATATGTGTGTGACCCTGCAGACGTAGGTCGTAGACCAAACTGTGTGAACAATCTCCTGCTCTTGTGGTTTGCTTTACTGTTCTTATTTACATTCCAATACTGTTTGATTCCCTGTTACAACAAATTACATTTTCTGCTGTAACACGCATTTGTTTAGTAATTTTACAGCACTTAATTTGCACATTGAGACATCTCAAATATATAATTATGTAGCAAAGTAGCAGTGCAAGAACATGTAATAGTTTAGATGAGATCCCATCGTTGCTATATATATATGGTTCCCATACGTGCTATGCACGTTGGAGCCTACTCGTTGTGCTCGCGGGAAAAAATTGGTATCCATGTGTATAACATAGAGGTATTTTTTTTTACTTCAACGAGAGTCGAACCCACTACTTCTTTAAACCTTGCATTTTGGCAAGTGATATCTCATCCATCTCACCAGAGATAATAACATAAAGGTATTATTATTGATAATATAATTATAAAGATGTAGATAGATAAAAGTCCAAAATTCCTTAAAATAGGATAGTTATAGGAGAAATAAAAAAATGATAGGTATCGGCATAATTAAGCCTCATTTCTTTGAATTAAGAAGTAATTAAATAAAAAATTAAATATATAAAACTATAAAAAGAAACGATAAGATATACAAAATGGGTACCATTATGTGCACCCCACATATTTGTAAGGCAAACCACTGGATTCAGGCACCTCACCACCAAAATAATACAAACGACACTTACAGTGGTTGAAAAGATTTATGGGCTCCAAAATTTTAAGATTGTGTTGCCGGTAGTTAAAGGAGTCGAAGGCGTAAATGGGTTGGGATGGGTGCACAACGCGAGAGAGAGAGAGAGAGAGAGAGAGAGAGAGAGAGAGAGAGAGAGAGGACATGCGAGGCGTTGTTTGGTTTCTAAGGAGTAAGTGGGTAATTTCTTACAAGGCACAATTAGAATGGTGGGGCTAAAAAAATTGTGGCTTGCCCTTACAAATATATGGGGTGCACAAAGCGACACCCATACAAAAGAGAGTAAAAATAAGGAAGGAAATTGAAAACATAGTTTCAAAGGTTTTTAAGGAGTAAGTGGATAATTTCTTACAAGGCACAATTAGAATGGTGGGGCTAAAAAAATTGTGGCTTGCCCTTACAAATATATGGGGTGCACAAAGCGACACCCATACAAAAGAGAGTAAAAATAAGGAAGGAAATTGAAAACATAGTTTCAAAATAAATAACTAAAAAAAATATAAAGGGTAATATTGTAAAGAAACATAGTTTTATAACTAAAAATTAAAAAAATATAAAGGGCAATATTGTTGTAGTGAAGGAATCTTTCAACATTGGTGCTTATATATTATTACTCATATACATTATTTAGATATTGAATGTTTAAAAGGAGTATTTTATAGGACCGCAATTATGTCAGTTATGCTCTATAGTCTATAGAAGTAAATGTTAGGTGGTTAAACAATAACAACCACATAAAATCAACGTAGCAGAAATGAAGATACTTATATGGATGTGCGGTGAAACATGTAAAGATAGAATAAGAAATATATAAATTTAAAGACAAGTAAGAGTAACATCAATTAACTCAAATATTAGGGAAGGGCGGTTACATCTTTTTGGTCATCTGCAAAGATGGCATACAGACGCCCCATTAGAAAATTTGACTTAATAGAAACTAAAGAAATTCAACGAGGTAGGAGTAAACTGAAGTTAACTTGAGATGTATTAATTATTTGAATTGATTTGGAAAGCTCACCATCAATTGCATCAAATCAAGCACAATGAAAGAGTTTGATCCATAAATCGAGCACAATAGAAGAGTTTGATCCATGCAGTTGACCCTAATTAATTTGGGACTGAGGCTATGTTGTTTTTTTTAAGAGAAATGAAAATTTCATTAATCATTCATGGCTCAATACAGGACCAGACAGAGAATCAAGTACATTGATTTACTAATCCTATTTGTGCAAACAAACTGCCATTAATTTGATTTTTTTCGAAATTGAAATAGTTTGACAATCAGGGACTCATCTCTACAACGTTGAAACTCGTGACAATACATAAAAATACTATAACTACAAAACGAATAACAAAACTTCCCAACAAGGAGAAGACCTAAAATTTTCTAACAAGGAGAAGACAAATCAAAAACTTCCAACTAAGGAAGAAAACTAACTATAAAGTAAAAATTAAAGATAAATCAATTTAGCGCACCGCACAAATTCACGCAACACCGTTGATAAAGATGCACCCGCAACAAGGATGAACCAATCTCTACAAATCTGATTAGATTTTTATTTATTGAATGAACAAAGAGCAAAGGGATTCGATTGGAACCACCGTTAATCGTTGAGTGAATCGGCGATGGTTCGAGAATAAAATCACAAAAGTGAATAAAAAAAAGAATGTCATGGTTTTGGAGCGCCTATGATGTTGTTGTACATATATAATATTGAATGTCTAAATCTAACTTAACCATAAAAAGAATATCTTTTCTAGATCTTTATTTATATTCTGGAAGGGATCAAATTATTGTTTTCATTCCTACCAAAAAAAATAAAAATTATTTTTTTCATTGCTATCACCAAAAAGTTGGCCTTACCTAATCTTACCATAAATAAGATTAGAACTGAAAAGTCAATAAATTGGGTGTCAATTTTAAGATGGAATACATTTTTCACATGTCACTTAATCAGAATCAATTTCCAACTTGGTAAGGATAACCATGTAGCACATGAAGGAATTTGAACCATATGAGTTCCTAGAAGGATCAGCGGATTTCATCTTAATTTATTTCTTTCATTTCCATTCGTCTTCTTCAACAAGGATTATTTGGATGTCTAGCTAAGCCATATCCATTTATTCAACTTTTAATTATCAAAGGGTGCACGTATATGTAGTTGTTTTAAAAGTAATTGTATGTCTTTAGGTTTTCAAGTTAAGCAATTTTGTAGCGCATGATAAAATGTTGGGCCTCTTGAGGTTAATTAAGATGCTTTCAAGGTACATCCCCTGAAGTTATAAAGTTTGAGATCAAGTAATTATTGATATATTTTTTTTTGAAAACATTATTGATATTATATATTTTATGTCATAATTAAACTCAAGTTTTATCCTACCAATCTTTGCTCACCATCAATTGGACTAAATCGACTATAATGAAACTTATAAAAAAAAATCGACTACAATGAAAGAGTTTGATCCATGTAACCGACCTCAATTAATTTGAGATTAAAGCTATTTTTTTTTATAAGATATATCGTTTGTGTTGTTTAAACTCAAGTCTTAGTACTTCAGTGTGAAGTACTAAAAGATCACACTAAAGTACTAAAACTCGAGTTCATGACACATACTATATATGATACACTGAAGGACAGACCACAATTTTGATCAGGACTCTAGCACAATTAAAGAAAAAAAGTGAAGTTATGAAACCGTGATACACTTTTTCTAGTCACGGTACAATATATTTTTGATGCACAAGTTACAAGTTTGTTGATGTATAGTTGACAAAGATTTTTAGATGCCTACCGAAAAGTTCATGCAAACCTTTTGTATTTGCTCGTATCCCAATCTTTGTTATTGCAAATCCACCTATGTGAAACATTGATATCTCTAGCTCCAAGGGTGTAGGATAATTGTTTCAAATAAGGTCGTAGTACTCTGATTAAGACAAAGGTGATAGTTTCTAAGGGATGTATAACTGCATTATTTCTCTTTCAACCTTTGAGTTTGCTGAAGGAGTGTCTTCCTAATCTCGTGAGTTTAGTCAGGCCATAATTAAAAGGGGTTGAAGTGGTTCAGACATCCACAATTAAAAAACACTAATATCTCTAAATTTTTTTTAGAGATATCTAATTTTTTTCTATATATTATTTTCTTAAAAGCTAGATGTCTTTAAATTTTTTGTTGTTGCAATACTTCAAATCGAAAAAAAAAAAAAAAAAAAAAAAAAAAAAAAACCAACATTGGTATCTCTAAATTATATATATATATATATATATATATATATATATTAAATAATTAGATATTTCTAATTTTTTGTTATTGCAATATACTTCAAAAAAAAAATTGTTGACGCAAAACGATATGAATGCAACGTCTAATATTTAAAAGTTCATTGAACTCCGACTAATCATGCAAATTCAAATCGAGTTGGCTGACAAAGAAACAAAGCTCTCCTAGAAGCAATGTCATAAGTAGGATTTCAATCCATTACCTTTATGAATGACATATTAAGAGCTTAGTTGGAAGGGTGCCCTCCAATGGGGCACAGTATTGCCCGAGTGGGTCAGATCGGGTTCTACGTGATAAATCAAAAAAAAAAATAACCCACTAAAAGTAGGGCGCAAGATTTAAGCCCAAGTTATTGATGGCCCGAAGTTGCTGAAGGTCACGAGAGGGCCAAGCCATTTATAAAACAAAAAAGTCAGTCCCGGTAAGCAAAGTATATTCGAAGGTGAAAGTAATTAGCAACGAATTTGAACTAATATTAAACATAAAGTCAAACTTAATTAGTTGTTGATTGAGTGAAGAAAAGCCCTAAAGCGTGACATCTACAACTAAGACTTTTTTTTGGTGTGGAGCAACTAGACAAATTTTCAAGGCTATAAAGCGATTTCACGTGGTAACATTCGAACGCATATTATTTATTTATTTATTTATTGGAAAAAATTAATGCACATGATTTTAGGTAGTGGAAAAATAACATATGTGATGTGATTCTCACGATTCAATAATAAAAAAAAAAGGTGGAGAAATGAGTTATCAAAAACAAAAAAAAAAAAGTGAAGTCACTACAAGAAAGTAATTATTTTACCACACTATATTTTCTATCACTCCTTATTAGGATTAATCACTAGTTATAGTGATGTGTATATCCAGTTGTAATACTGTGTAACAGTGAGTCGATGTAACGCAAGTAACTTTTGTATGTGTGAACGTGTAATGCGCCTTGTGATATGTATTGATGAAAATATCTAATGGTTGTAAAAAACTAAATCGAGTGAACGCGAAAGGCTTAGTGAAAATATCCGCAATCTGATCAGACGTCGGAACATGGTTGACTGCAAGTTGCGAACAAAGTGAATATCAAGTTCAATGTGCTTCGTGCGAGCATGGTAAACTGACTTATTGGCCAAAGCAGACTCATATTATCACCCTAAATAGTAGGCGCAACAGTAAGAGGTAAACACAACTCAGATAAGAGAGACTTTAGCCAGGAGATCTCAACTGTCACTTGAGCTAAAGCTTTATATTTCGATTCAGTAGAAGACCGAGCCACCACTACCTATTTCTTGAACTGCCATGATACTAGATCGGGATCCAAGAACTCTGCATAACCAGCAACAGATCGCATATCATCAGGGGTCACAGCCCAATTAGTATATGAAAACCCTGTAACAAACAAGTAAATGTTACATGCATTACATCAACCCACTATTACACAACATTACAACTCTATATACACATCACTATAACTAGTGATTAATCCTAATACTCTTTCATCAACAACAAACAGTGAGCAGTATGGTGATTACTTGTGATTGAAACTTTTGTTGACATGAACAAGCTGCTTGTTGTAGATTTGACAGTTGTAGAAGGTTCATGCTTTCAACAACAAACAACATAAGATTGTTTGTGGTCAATAATTTAGTTTGTTGTAGTGACTAAGACTTGAGCTATATATATAACGACTTACGCTTTTGAAGTGCACTTAGTTTTTTTTATATATACTTCTTTATGAAATCATATTTAATTGATGTGGGACTAAATCTTTCAGTTTACACATCTTCAACACCATACCTTGGACCAGAGGTCATGATCTAAAGGGATTTTCGTCCCAGGTCCCATCCGACTATGAGCTCTAATACCATGTTAATTTTCAAACTTGTGGGCACAACATCTGCAAGTAACCTGCCCGCTGCACTTCTTCACAGGCGAGCCGCTTGCGGATATTGTGCCCGCGAGCTTGAAATTTAATATTTTTGATAGGAATGAGACTTAATCATGCATCTTTATATGTTCAATTTCAAAATAATATCTTACTAAATTTTCACAAGTTTAGCAACAAAATCTTTTAAATTTTATTTTGTTTGCCAACTTCTCAAAATTAGCTATATGTCGTTGGGCTTGAGCCTTGATCACATGTTTTTAATTTTGTAAAATCATATAGTATTGGAGTAGATAATGACTGACAGCAACATATATATATATATGCATGCATGCATGTGTGTGTGTGTGTTTTTTTTTTCACAAGCATGCATGTGTTGATAGTTCAAAACGATGTATGCATATTAGTAGGGTGAAGGTGAACCAAACTCTGAAATTGATAAGCCACCACATGGTCAGTGTATATATATATATATATATATATATATATATATATATATATATATATATATATATATATATATATACAAGCCAGCACTATGCTTTTTTGTTACCTTATTTGCTGATCAGTGACCTTAACCTACTTGGCCTACAAGTACATTTTTTTTTGTAAGAGCCTACAAGTACACCTATTATGCATTAATTCATGCGTGCTGTTGGTATAACATGTATACTACACCAATCCAAAGAGATCTTAATTTGGTAGCAAATGTACCCCTCAGTACAAATACTTTTTTCTTATATACATAGACAAATATACAAATAAACAATCCAGAGTCTATGAATGTCATAATATATACGTGATGAATTATCTTCATTTCTAGGGTTAATTAAATTCACACCTTGATATTTTCTCGAAGTCTCATTTCGACATAATCTGTAATTGTAAAGTAGACAATCGCTAAACAATGTTAAATTAACACAAAAAAGTTGAAACCTGAATATTATTCTAGGCTAAGTAGAGAGGGACCAAAAAAAGTAAAAGCTCGAATACCACTATTATCAAAGAAAAATCATACACAGTTATATTTTTCATTTTTGTAACACAATCTTTTTCTGGTCTTGACCGTTCAAGACTATTCCGAGTTCGCTTTGGTTCGGCCCACATCAGGGTAAATAGCTTCCGGCGACTAACGTCTCCTTCTTGAAGCAGACTCAAATGCCGAACCACCAAAAAAAAAAAAAAAAAAAAAGTGCCCCCAGCCCATATAATGAAGTCAATTTCACGATGTTGGGCCTGGGCCTGGCCCAATTCGGACCTAACCCCTCTTTCCTTTTTTTTATTTTTTTGACAGATCTATGTTTACTTTTCGAGAGAAGCACAACGGCTAGTTTTTGAAACGTTGGGATCCCAACGGTCGAGTGTTTGAAAATGCTTTCCGATATCAAACCTTCGCTCCATCACATCGAAATACTCTGCCTTCTTCTTCTCTCCTACTCTGCTTTTCTCTGAACAACTAAACAATCTCTTGTGACTTCTCCTCTTCCATAGATCTCTGCTTCATCTAAACCCCTAAAAAATTCCAAATAAAAAAAACCCATTAAAAATCAAAGATGATGCAAGATCTATGGAACGCCCCACCTGGTTTCAGACCCTCCAAATCCGCTCCTTGTTCGCCCGTGAAGCCTCTCGGCGTTGCGAGAACTCGGTCCGAGTCCTTTCATGTCGCGCATAAGGTCCCGGTTGGAGACACCCCTTATGTGAGGGCCAAAAATGTGCAGGTGTGGTGGGAGAAATTTCCCTAATTGAGTTTTGAGAATTTGAATTTTTTTTTGTATTTTGCTGATTCAATTATTTGGTTCATTAGCTAGTTGACAAGGATCCCGAAAAGGCGATTCCGCTGTTTTGGGCGGCGATAAATGCTGGGGATCGAGTCGATAGCGCCTTGAAGGACATGGCGATTGTAATGAAGCAGCAGAACCGGGCGGATGAAGCCATTGAAGCGATTAAGTCGCTGAGAGGGCGGTGTTCGGATCAGGCACAAGAATCACTGGACAATATTCTTCTGGATCTTTACAAGGTTTGGTGTAATTCTTGCTTCTTGTGTGATTTGATGATAATTGAAAGTAAAAGATTTCATTTTACTGAGCAAGTTTTGTTTTCGTACTGCAGAGATGTGGGAGACTAGATGATCAAGTTGCACTCTTGAAGCACAAACTCTTCTTGATTCAGCAAGGCATGGCATTTAATGGGAAGCGAACAAAGACGGCCCGATCGCAAGGGAAGAAATTCCAGCTATCCGTCGAGCAAGAAGCGACTCGGTTATTGGTAAGTTGGGTCTTTCATCAATCTGTTTTTTACAATCTCAGTTTCTAGTTTTTGTTGGTGGTGTCTAAAATTAACAGCTGTGAACTGAATGAATGGTTTGTAGGGGAATTTGGGATGGGCATTGATGCAGCAGAGCAACTACGTGGAAGCCGAAGATGCTTACCGGAGAGCCCTTTTGATTGCGCAGGACAATAACAAGATGTGCAATCTGGGGATCTGTCTGATGAAACAAGGGAGGATTTCTGAGGCTAAAGAGACACTCAGAAGAGTGAAGCCAGCAGTGGCTGATGGCCCAAGAGGAGTAGATTCACATCTCAAGGCCTTCGAAAGGGCTCAGCAGATGCTTCGCGACCTCGAATCCGAAATGATGAACAAGGGGCAAGACCGGGTTGAGCAAAGCCGGCTCTTCGACGCCTTCTTGGGTTCATCTTCCATTTGGCAACCAATGCCTTGCAAGGAACCTACTCTTGTTCCAATCACCATGAAACAGCCAAAGCCCCAAGAAGAATTCCCAGATGAAAACATCAACTCTAACAGAACAAAGGGTGTTGTTTCCTCATTTGGGAATTCCCTAAACATCGACGCGCCACCATTCTATTCGTCCAAGCTAGTCAAGGACTCATCAGGAGAAGCCAAATTCCATGATCATCTTGGTGGCCTAAAGAGAACCAGATCCATCAATGGCAGCTATCCTGCTAAGGAACACTATGGAACACTTGCAAGAACAGCTGTAGCTTATGACCAGCCTGACAGTAAGGCAAGGAGGCGTTTGCCGGTTGAAGAAGACAACGAGTTGGCGGACCTACTGCCGGACAACAAGGCATTCGAAGAGGCCATCATTTCTGCAGTTCTTGGTGATCAACCATCCAAGAGTAGCAGCAGTGCTGTGCTTCAACAGAGAAAAGAAGCAGACAAGAGATTGAGAGTTTTTCAAGACATCACACTCTCCATGAGCCCAAGAGCCTGACTGAAGAAGAGAACTCATTTTTATGTCTTCATTGACTTAATTTTTTTTTTTCTTTCAACTAAGATTAAAATTATTAACTTTCCACTACCCAAAAAAAAAAAAATGTATTAACTTTTGTAGTTCATGTTGGAGATGAGCTTGTTCTCCTTTGCTTCCCACATAGCACCCCTATATGGTGTGGCTTTGGCCTTTGGGAGTATGTAGCATTAGTATTGTTAGCTAGCTAGTAGAGGGCTAGAGTAGGTCTAGATTTTTTTTTTTTTTTCAAATAGTCTCGATTTATTCACTTCACTTGTATTCTTGGTGCACTAAAGAGTTCATAAATGTGCCTCTCAAAGATGGCAACTCTTTAATAAAAATGTTATTTTTCAACTTTTCATATGAGCTTTGCATACTTGTGTTGAATTATAATGTTTGCTCTTTTGAATGATAAAAGTGCACCTTTTTTTTTCCAATATAAAAAGATTCAGATTGATTGATAGTGGCGATTATGGCTATAGAACGAAAGTACAAACATAAATCCATGTTTACCATGGCGTTTTATTCCCAGTTAGAGTCATACATGGATGAGTGAATAATATTTACTTGGTTCCTGTATAATGATCAAAGAGGTATCTAACGGCAACCACAGCTGTGGCTACTGCAACCACTATAGCACTTTGAACAAATATTGAACTCTTTGTCCTAGGCGAAAAACCCAGTTCAGAAAGTTTCTTATGTGATTCTGCATAGTCTCGGAAAAAGGCGTCTTCATCCTAGCAAAATAGTTTGAAATGTGTGAACAACTCTAATTAAAATTCATATGTTTTTCTAAATTAAACATAGCAGTGACATAGACTATCCTTTCCTTATGTCAAGATAGATTTATTACTTCAAAAACATAGTTTGTATGTAAATTGGCAGAAACCATTGCTCAAAGGCCGAAGCATCTCTGGTGAGATGGATAAGGCATCACTTTCAAAGAGGCAAGGTTTGAAGAGGTCGTAAGTTAAACTCCCATTGAAGTCAAAAAAACGAAACCATTACTCAATGTGACGTAGTGATTTTGGGTTCTGCTGGTCCTATACAAGTATCCTACATTTTCAAGATTTTTGGACAACAGTTTCTGAATTTGAAGGCAAATGCAATCTATAACATCCAAGAGTCCAAGACGGCACCAAAAGGCAATAACGACGGGATAGGCGAAAGTAATACCTTTGCGTAAAGCTCAACATAATAACGGAATTTAGGATCCTCCAACAGGGCCTTATCTGTGGGAAGTTGCAATAGACCTGGTGTTTCTCCTTTTAGGAGCTCTCTGAACACAATTTTATTTTTGACGGCATTAATAGTTGTAAATGTTAGTTGATCATTACCCTCCAAATGATAAAGGTAGCAACTATTTTTCAAGTCTCACCTGAAGTATGAGTTATCAAACTTTAGAGGATCATTAGTCCAAGCGCCATCAAAGCCAGATCTCTCTCGACGAGCCCTTCCCTGCCACAACAAAAGCAATGAACTGTTTGAATGTGTGGGAGAAAAGCACTAGTTTTCCATGAACAAAAAGTTGAATGGTATAGTAAGTACCAATGTGTGGCCTCCAGATAATGCTACAATATCCTTGTCGGACAGACCCATTCGATAAAATACTTCCTTCAAATGTTGTACACCTACAACCAACGATGTCGAACCAGAGTCACTGAAGAGTGAAGGCCTTCAAAAGGATACTTAGTAAATTGATCCTTCCATGCAGTGATGAGTTTTCCAGCAGAATGATAAGAGAACTTTAGTAAGCTATGGATCTGAATTTCCTTATGCCGAATCTAGGTTTTGAAACTCTAGCCATTTAACTGATTTGAACACAAATTGGAGCTATCCTTAATTCACAAGTCTTAACTTATTTCTTAGTTCAGCCTTTCCATTGATCCATCCCATCATTAAAATCATTCTTATACAACGCATAAATTTGGAAAGTAATACCGACATGAATATAACAATACCGTAAAAATCGTAAACATACGAATATAGCCACTACAATAATACACAAATATAGCAATTGTATAGTTGCCTAACACTTATAACCTAAGTTCATCGACATAAAAATGCTTCCTAATGCCAAGGCGACCGAATAAAAAGACCCGGAGAAGACTACGCTACAAAAAGATCGATACCTTGCTTAGCATCAGGAAGTCTTCCTTCTAGGGGAGAATCTGTTGAATCCTGGTAGAGAGAGATAACAGAGAATTTATAGCAAACAATGATTCCATAACTAGTTAACCACTTAATTGTGAGAACTAACATACCTTCCTGCCAGGAACAAAATCAATGGTCGGCCCGCCAGTGACCTCCACGGCAACAACCCCAGCAAGCTAAAAAGATCATTCAATAAAGAACAACAATAATTCGTATACTGTGGATGTGCAAATTATAGGTTAATAGGAACAAGGTTATCAAAATTTCAGTGTTTAATGCGTATTAGAAACTGAAAAGGCAAAAAGAGAAGAACTCTTTTTCTTATTGAAATTTATCCTAGTAATATATGGTTGTATAAACTTTCAATATAATCACCTGGAAAAAGTCTGCATAAGTAATCTTTGGATGTTTTTTCTTCACCGGCTCTGTGATAAAAAAAAAAAAAAAAAAAAGGAGGAACAAATTGTATAAACCATTTCAAGTAAGTAAATCAATACTAATTAGACTTGAAAAGACTCAGAATTCAAGAGCTCACCAAGAAGCTCTATGGCTATATTTAATCCCTTATTTGCCGCGTGTTCCAACTCTTCTTTGTTGCGGATCGAACCATTAGGACCTCCAGTTCTTGTTTTACCATCGTAAGTACCCGCGTCGTGCCATCTACAAGAAAGAAAAAAAAAAAAAAAAACCTACAGTAAGGGCCGCTAACAATGCACCTAATGCACCGCCACTCATCTTTTTTAAACGTAATCTAATATACTTCTAAATGATGAACTGAGTTGATAAAACGAAATGAAAGAACAAAATGAAGCATGAATTTTACGCTAAGCGAAGAACGATAGGGGCGCAGTTCTTGCTGGAAATGAGAGCGCGGAGATCTCGCCGGGCCTTTTCAATCTCGTTCATGTATTCAGCATCAATTATTGGAGCGGCCATTGAAGGAGAGATTAATTGTGAGATGGCTTAGAGAGAATTAATCACAAATGACAGAGAGGAACTTTGTACATTTCGTGTTGATATATAGAATTGGGAAGCATAGCTAGAGTAGAATAAGAGTAGAGATGGGAGTGAAGGAAATGATTGAAGAAGGTAAAGAATAAGTGCACTTTCGAGAGTGCGTAAGAAAGGCAAGGAAGGATCCAGGTTTTGAGTTGGTTGTCCCGTGTGGTTTTGCTTTCACATTTTGGGAAGCCTACTATGCTATAGTATATTATCTGTCAAATTTGTTGCTTTTTTTTTTCAGGAGGAATTTGAATGGTTTGAAAAGCGTATCATCAAAAGTTTGATTCATAAAGCTGAACCCAATTAAAACATGTCATATTAAGAAATTAAGAAAATATTAAATGCTTCATTTTCAATATTAACTGCATTCTATTTAGTTCATAATACCACAAATCACTTTTTTATGCCATACATATAATAAATAAAGTAATTTATAAGAAAGTAATATAGTCTTGTTATAAAATCTTAATAAAAATTAATACTCACCTTTTTTTTTGATGAAATGGTAGATTTCATTGCATTAAACTCCAATTACATCTTGAGATAACAAATTACACACGTCCATCATAGTAACTTCTTATATCTTGGGATTAACATGACGTTGCAATATTATTCTTAAGTGATAAGCAATCATATTTCACTTGTTTACAACACACGTGCATTTTTAACAAATTTTTGCATTCCTGTACTAATAGATTGATTTGATCATAGATTTAAATAATAAATTCTAAAAAATAATAATAATTAAGAAAATGATGAGGGTGTTCAAAATAGGAGCCAAACCCTGTTTGCCCCCAAAACCCTAAAACCACTATTTGCTGCTCCCCTGCTTCCGTCAATATCTCTCTCTCTCTGCTTCCGTCAATATCTCTCTCTCTCTCTCTCTCTCTCTCTCTCTCTCTCTCATGGCGAAGAAGAGGAAATCTGTTCCCCAACCAGAAGAATCTTCTTCGTCATCAGAAGAAGAAGAACCCAGAACCACTGACGAACATTCCGAGGAAGAAGATGACGAAGAAGACGAAGAGGGGCAAACCCTAGAAGACGACGAAGAAGAAGAAGACGAAGAGGAAGAGGAGGAGGAGGAGGAGGAAGAAGAGGAAGAGGAAGATGACGAAAGCGAAGAAGAGGAAGAGGAAGAGGAAGAGGAAGAGAGCGAGATCTCGATACGAGAGTCGATCAAGAAGCTTCTAGAACCGTTCGGGAAAGAGCAGGTCGTCGAGATCCTGAAAGAGGCGGCGATGAAGAACCGCTCCATCATCGACCGAATCAGCAGATCCGCCGAGTCCGACCCCGCCCACCGCAAGATCTTCGTCCACGGCCTCGGCTGGGACGCCACCGACGAGGCCCTCCTCAACGTCTTCTACCACTACGGCCAGATCGAGCAGTGCAACGTCATCATGGACAAGACCACCTCCAAGTCCAAGGGCTACGGCTTCGTCGTCTTCAAAACCAGGGACGGAGCTCGCAAGGCCCTCGCCCAGCCTCAGAAGAAGATCGGCAACCGAATGACCTCGTGTCAGCTCGCGTCGTATGGGCCGCCGACGGCCCTCGACGCCAAGGGGAGGAAGATCTTCGTCGCCAATGTCGCTCCGCATGTGAATTTGGAGAGGCTTAGGGCTTTCTTTGGTACATTTGGGGAAATTGAGGAGGGGCCGCTAGGGTATGATAGGATTACTGGTAGGCTTAAAGGTTTCGCCTTGTTTGTTTATAGGACGGCGGAGGGGTGTAGGAAGGCTTTGGAGGAGCCGGTGAAGTTGTTTGATGGGTGTGAGATGCATTGCCGGATGGCCGTGGAGGGTTTCAGAGGGCAGAAGAATCAGGTTGGGGAGCAAGTGGCTGGGGCCGCAGGAATGCAGCCTACTACTGATATGGGTCTTGGTTATGCAATGGGATTGAATGCAGGAATGGTAGGGCAGAATCTGAATGTTGGCCAAGCTGCAGCCTTTATGGGTCAGAATGCAGGGCTTGGGGTTATGAATGCCTTACCGCATTCAATTGCCAGCGGAATGTCTCCGTCGGTGAATAGGGGAGTTGGAGGTGGTTATGGTGGTGGGCAGTTGGGGATCAATACCATTAGCCCTAGTGTGATTGGTAGTTATGGTGCTCAGGCTGCTTTGCAAGGGTTGGGTGCTTATCAGAGTGCACAATTAGGTCAGTCTTCTGGAGGAGCGCTAGTGAGGTCTCAACCTAGTGTTGGATCAAGAGGAACCTTTGCATCAGTGCCTCGGCCGCTTGGATAGGTAAGTCTTTGTATGTGATAACTGAATTACATGAGTTTAATTAAATGTGGAGCTATTTGGAATTCGTTTTAAGTGTAATTAGCTTGCTTTTATCATTGGTTGCAACCGTTACTGTGGCTATTTGACATTATCATTAATGTGATGATTTTATTTCTTTTTAGAATCTAATGTGTTATTGGTGCATTTTTATCTGGGATTCATTGGTGGAGTAGTTGCTGTTTGATTCACAAAGAAGGTGCTTGGGTGCTGAAAAAATTGATTTCATCTAAGTGATTTCGGAAACTATGATCATACTTGTCCTATGTTTTGGCCAAATTAATCCCCTGGATGGACCTAGTTGGTAATATCAACCTATTTGGTGTTGGATGGTTTACCAACCTATCCGGGTTGGGACTGTTGTACTTGAACCCATGAGCTGGTCATGCATCCCCTAGCTTAAGATTTTTTTTTTTTTTTTTAGTCCTGATTGTATGTAGCAAAATTAATGTACTTTGGCTCAACTTTTTGCAAGAACGACTATGCATCTGTTTAGATTTTGAGCTAAATACATGCAAGATCAGGATGGTTGCTAGTTATCTAGGTTTGATAAAGTATGTTCAGGCAAAATCTATATGTGCCTGGTTGAACTGGTTCTTTGTTTATGCTAAAAACTATGTTTGTAGAAACATTTTGATATTGATGTGTGCTAGAGTAGTGAATGTTGTGATATATGGTAGACGAAATCCTTTAATCCTAGGGTAGAGGATTCAAAAACTAACAGTTGTGTGCATTGGTGATAATTCTTAAAATTCTTAAACTCTACGATTTGGGTCAAAAAATGTAAAGATGCATGGAAAGGATGATTTAGATTTTTTTGTTGCACTGTTAGCTATTCCATTATTATACAATATAATAAAGACTGAGCACTATATAGATGCTTATCTTCAAAAATTAAATTTTTTTCTTTCAAATGACTTGTTCACTCGTGTTCTTGAGATGTATGGCCGGCTAGTTTTGTGGCTGCTAATACAATACTTTATCTGTTTCTTTCCTCTTGAAGAATTTGCCAGTTCAAGTGTTGTATTAGTATTTGTTTCATACTGTATTCACCTGTAGAAATATGACTCATACATGTAGATTCCGAACTGTAGTAGCGTTTCCCCACATTTTTTAGTCAAATTTTATAATTTATAGAGTTAAATATGTGATACAAGACCAGGAAGTGTGTTTGAAGTCGGTTGGTTGCCAGTGGTGCGATTAGGCAATGTCCAAGCAGTTGCCTTGATTCAGCATGCCAGTGCCATTTTTCTCCGACTGAGTTGCAGGAGCTTTCCTAAGCATATAGACAATACTTTGAATGCTAAAAAACCAGGGAATTAGTCCTTGTAATATTTTATCATTTATTGATCTTTCTCTCTCATTTTTCTCCGACTGAGTTGAATGGTGGCCCTCTCTCATACATTGTTGTATTCGTTTCGTTTCTTTACTTTTCTTCGGTTGGTTATTTTTTTAAGTTTTCTTGGACCGATTGAAACACAGAATCCTATCGTATTACAAGAGGCATTCGCTCCAGACATTGCATGTTGGCACCGGACCATTGGGAGGTTGAAATTTGACTTTAGGCTCAATTTCAACTGCCCTACTTTTCAGCTGAGAACAGAAGGCTTAAATCTGCTAATAGGAGCATGTTACTGATAATACTCTTGTTCATTCAGTTATGAACTAGTGACTGTGTGCCATATCTTAGTTAGATATATTCTTAGTTAGAGATCCTTCTTAGTTCTTTTTCAGCCAATTCTTTCATTTTTTTTCCCAGTTGGTCATTTTATTTGTCATGCTCCCTATTGGTCGCCATCTATATTTTTCAGATTGTGCAATGCTGTTTTTGCGCAGGGCTGGCGCTGGCATGGGCGGGGCGGGCGACCACCCCAGGCCCCACCCACATCCAAGGCCCCCTATATTTTTAGTCATGCTGCAAATTTTTATTTTTATTTTTTTATGAGATTAGGCATTAGTGGGATATTGCTAAAGTATGATCTTTGTACAAATTTATTGAGGTTCATTCATAAAAATTCATTGTAATATGTAAGTACTTATCTCAATGTATATTGAGTTAGATCTTAATAACTAAATCATTGAATGCATGTTGAATATCACACAATCTTTCTTTTTTTTTTTTGTTAGTAACACAATAATTTCTTTTATATGTTATGTTTACCCTTTTAAATGCGTTTTTTCTACAATCTCAAAATAAATAAAGTTTTGGTCTCAATGAATAAAAGAAGTTTACATCTCCACCAACTAAATTTAATAAAATCAAATCAAAACAATTTTTTTAAAAATTAAATTTGAGTTGGAGAATAGTTAGTAATATATATAATTTTTTTTTTTACAATATGTAAACTTAACTATAAGTAAAAAAACTCACTATCAATTGCACTAAAAATCAAACAGAATGGAGTTTTTTTTTTTTTTATCTATGTAGCCAACTCAACTAATTTGGGATTACGGTTTTGTTGTAACTGTATATATTCACAAAAAAATTATTTTAGGAAGTTAAATACAAAGGCTCCAAATTTTTATTTTGCCTTGGGCTTCCAAAATAATAAAACCGGCCCTGAATATGTGCTATGCTGTGATTTCGTGTCTCAGGGATAGAGCATTATGTGAAGTGATCAGAGTTGCTAAAAAAGGGGATTTTGAATTGGAGGCATTTGTTCCGAGTGGTCAATGAGTTGTTGACTAAGGTCAAACCTTGAGGGGACCAAATAAGAGGTGAAACGTCAACTTGTGAAGGACAACTTTTCTTATCTTCCTTATGCACGGGAGCTTCAGATTGTAAGATCACTGTGGCTGGAGAATTTCACTGATTAGTACGGGAGCTGTAATGCCTAAACTAGATCGATTGATTGATAACATTCCTTTAGGTTGGTCTTCACTCTTTTAGGGGACTTGCAAATTTATTTAATTTGGACTTTCTTGCGCGGACCAACTTTGAGCACTTAGATGAGGGTGGGTGGCGTCAGAAAATCAATTTTCTTTTAGTTATTAAATTATTAATCAATGGTGGATTATTTTAACCTATCTTTTTTTAATCTGTTTTTAGTTTTTATGTTTTTTAAAATGATGCACTTGATAGAATCTGATCCACGTAGTCAACCTTAATTAATTTTGAGATTGGAGCTATGTTGTTGATCTAGAAAGTATAAGATCATTTGCACTAAAAGCAAGGACAATGAAAGAGTTCGGAAACTAAGAGTCTAAACAAATTTTTTTTTTTTTTTTTTTTTGAGATCATATATCTTTACTTTGTACCTACAAACTTGAAGTGATCAATATGTGTTGTTAGTTCCATTGTAGCATCATTTATCTTTCATAAAGCAAACCATATTAAGCAAGATTAATGACATTAAGCCGAGTTGAAATTAATAATGTGTACTGACATTTTTCCCCCTTTTGATCTCCCACTAGGCCACCCCCACCACTGCAGTTCTTTGTTGGTACTGCTAGCAAGCTTAAAATAATCTTGGCTTTCTGACAGTCACTCCATCTATGTTTCTAGGAAGTATTAATTACCAATATGATACACATACACCATGTGAGTTGCACAAAAGCTGCAATTATTGAGCCAAAGTAACACACGAGAGTATGCATTTGGTGTACCTGCACAAGATTCTTCATGTGTATAATCCATTAAATTATTGAGCTTCATTGTCCAGCCTTGCCTTTCAGATGGTGCAATGTGGCTAATATATTCTATCACACAAGCAGATCGAGTCTATCCCCTTTTTCTTTGGTTTGCAATGAAGATTGCACAATATATACTTGACACACTGAATACTGTCTACGACTCTACGTGCAGTAGTTGGGATCTTCGAGTTATTCACTTAATTGTGTTCCATTGAGGTCACAGTCTCGAATGTTTTTACTTTTTGAGAAATACTACATTAACTTAATTTCTAACACACTCCATGCATTATTCGATTGCCTCTCTTATATTGTAAATTTGGAATCATTTGTACTATTTTCTCAAAAAAACCTTAAAGAAAAATACTAGAATAGCACTCTTGACAATACAACATAAGACACCCTTATTGTGTTATGCATCTTTAGGTGAATATGGACAATCGATGACAGGTGTGCGTGTTTTGTTATTCTATTGTCCACTTTTTTAAAATATTTTTGCATTTTTTTATATTTTAATAAATGTTAAAGTTAAAAAAAATAGTACAAACAATTCTAAATTTAGTGATTTAACGAGACGAAATCAATAGTGTATAAAGTGGGTTAGAAATTTGGTGATTTAATGACAAAATATATTTGGGAACGGCTAAAGTAACTCACTTTAGGTGCCGATTTTAGGTATCGACTTAGTCAAATGTCGTGTAATACACGTTAAAATGTATGCTTACTCATCTCGAGGTAATATGCATCACATCCGATTGAATCCGCGCTTAAATTGGGCAGCTTTTGCATCTATCGTGGGACAAAGTAGTGCTATTTGGACTCATGAGTTCGGACTCTTGGGGTTTTTTGAATTTTTTTTTATTTCAAAGTCATCCTCAAGTAATTAATGACTTTGAAATAACAACTTGTAACACTCCTTTAATATTTACAAAAAATTTAAAAATTCTCCTGTGAGTTCGGGCTCTTTAAAGTCCAAATAGATTTTTTGATTGTGTTTTTAGTGGAGGACAATCCATGTTGACAAATGACATTCCCAACTCAATGTGTATTCCAAGCACTTCAGCATTATCTTCATGATGATTTTCCTTATGAAGATTCAAGAAAAGGGTTTCAATATTCTACTAATAAAAAACTGGTGCTCGATTCGGTTCGGTCGAGCCGAAGCCCCGTTTCAGAAAATCTGGATCCTTATCTCCGCCGCTTCTGTACTTCGATGTCCCACTTTCCTATAAAGCCCAATGCACTTTCGCTTCCCAACACACACATCGATAGTTACCGCTGGGCGAAGTTACTCAAATGCCCCTATCATTAAATATAATGTCATTCCTTCTAATGGTAAATAACACTCTCGACAAGGATGTTTGATCTACCTTTGTCTTAAATAAAAGACTCGACAAGAATGTATTAAATGATCTCGAATCATGTAATAGCCACACATTAATTCACTCATGTATTAAATTGTGCCTGGTAAATTCATTGAGATATGAGTGTCCTAATGCTAAATTATTTCTTTTATAGGAACACTAATTCTAATTCACCATGTCAAATGTGGTATTGTAGGGACATTTTTTTTTTTTTTTTGAAAACATTTGTAGTGACATTATCCACTGATTCCCTTTGTGCTCAAGTTACAAAAAGAAAATTTGAAAAAGAGTCTTTTAGATTTTCTATTTTGAACTATAACTCGTAACTTATAAATATTTTTTAATAAATATTACAATTATGCAAAGTATCTATTGCATTTTTTTATAGGAATAATATATTTTACATTTCACTCATTGAAATATTGTAATAAATTAATTTACCTCTAATATTAAGAATAGTAAATGTGTCTTTTTAAGTTTTTTTTTAAAAAATAAAATTGTTATATAAACCCCCTTTTTATACTAATTTAAATTTTTTTATCGTTAAAGCATCTAAAAAAATTGAAAATGATAATCTAACACACTCTCAATGCATACTTTGGACCCATCACGTTGTCTTTTAGTTGTTTATGGTGTTTTGTTAGATGTGAGGTTCACGCCTAGAGAGACAAGAAAGACCCATAAATAACTTATAAGGGTGTGCGTCCAAATTGTGTGTTGAAAGTATGTTATTTTAAAAAAAAAATAGACTGGGCATAATTTGTCATAACCTAAAGTAAGGTTAGAGAAGGTTTGTGAGTTTGACTTTGGTTGAAATTAAATGAAAAAAAAAAAGATTCTTTCGTCAAAAACATGTAGTAATTAGTAATTAAGAAAGAATAGTGTTAGGGCATTCTGGTCAGTAGATAATAGACATATATGGTCAGATTTCAAAATAAAGAAAACGCCATGCACTCTGCCCAAACACACCCTCCATCTTCTTCTTCCTTGATAGTATCTCCTCCCCCACTAACCACCCACGTCAGCTACGCAAACCCCATTTTCATCTTCAAAACCACACACATTGCACAGTAGCAGACCCATTTTCATCTTCAAAACCACACACATTGCACAGTAGCAGAAAAATAAGAAGCCCATCACAGGAGTAGAGCAACCACATTAGCATAAAAAAGTGTTCTTTTTTAGTGAATCTGTGCACAATGTGTGCCAATCAAAGGTACCCTTTTTGTGTTTCAACTTGAGAAGCTAAATGGCAAGTACCCAGAAGAGATTGCTCAAAATGGAGAAAACCCGGATGAGATTTGATTGAAAAAACTTTGCAAATCAACAAAAAAAGACCCATTTTTGGATTTTTGGTGGAGCAGAAATGGGGGTGTGTTGGTCGAAATTAGAGAGAGAAGAGATGGTGTCGAGATGCAAAGCGAGGAGAAGATACATGAAGCAGTTCGCTCAAGCAAGGCAGTCCCTCTCTTGCGCTTACTCTGCATATCTCCGCTCTCTCAAAGCCACTGCATCTGCCCTGCTCCAGTTCTCCGAAGCAGAGTCTACTCTCCACCACCGCCACCATTACCACCGCCACCACCTCCCCCCTCTGCCCCCTCGCCGCCGCATGAACCCCCCACTCCGCCGCCCCCGCCGCAGCGCACACACAGCCCCAGCTCCGACACATGGACGTCCACAGTCACAGCTTCCTCTCTGCCTCCCCCGCCGCCGCCGCCGCCGCCGTCAAGTTGGGATTTTTGGGACCCGTTCGCGCCGCAGTCACCCGAGTCGGCGCCGGAGGAGGAAGAGTGGGACGACGGCGCCACTGAAGCGCCCACCACTACAATAGTCTCTGCGAGTGTGGCGGCGCCGCCGTCTGTGGTGAGTGGGTCCTCTAAAGACACTTCAACTACAGAGCTGGCCATGGTGGTTTCTAGAAGCTCCAAGGATCTTGTTGAGATTATTAAGGAGCTTGATGAGTACTTCCTCAGAGCAGCTGATTTGGGCGGCCATGTTTCTCTGCTTTTGGAGAACTTAAGCTCTGGAACAAGTATTATTTATTTATTTATTTTATTTGTGTTTAAAAAGGAGTGATTTTTGAGTTTTTTGGGTGATTTGGGTTGATGGGTGTGTTTGATTTTTGTCAGATAAGGTGTATGATTGTGGGAGGAGCTTCAGTTCATTGTCTTGGACATGGGGGTCTAGTGCCAAGTCTTCAAGTGGGTTTGGGAGGATGAATGATGTGATAATTGGGAACAATGGAGGCAATAGTAGCCATTGTTCTACTGTGGAGAAGCTCTATGCTTGGGAGAAGAAACTATATGATGAAGTGAAGGTAATATGTTCACAATCACAATTTAAAAAAAATAAATAAAAAAAAAATTAATCATGGGTGTGATTAGTCTCATGTCACTGAGCGTCAGTTTGGAGGAAGCAAACTCGAGACCGTGTGCCTTATCGGTGCGTCGACCCTTATGGGCTAGGAATGTTAACTTTTTAGATTTTGTTTTTTGTTTTTCATTGAGTTTTGGATATTCATGGACCAAATTTGCATACTTTCTTTGTTGATTTTCATTGTGAGTTTGACTGTTTGAGTGTGATAGGGTGCTGGGAATCTGAAGATTGAACATGGGAAGAAGGTGGGTCAACTGAGGAAACAAGAGGTCAAAGGGGGAGACTATGTGAAGACTGAGAAGAACAAGAAGGAGATTGAGAGGTTGGAGGCTCTAATGGTGGTTGCATCTCAGGCAATGCAGACCACTTCAGCTGAAATCATTAGATTGAGAGAGACTGAGTTGTATCCACAGCTGCTTGAGCTGGTCAAAGGGTGAGTGACCTAGGAAATTTTTCAGTGCTTCTTGTTGTCCTTGTGTGCTTTTTCTTTCAGGATGTGTTGGTGATTCAGACTTTACCCTTTTAAGCTTTAAGCTCAAAGTTCAAGCAAGCAAAAGCTTAGGTTTCTGCTTGTATGAATAGCATCAGAGGTCAAAATCATCTTTTACTTTTGTGGTCAAAAGATATTGAACTTGCATTGACTACTCTGACTCTTGGGCCTTGTTTGGTTCATTTTTGTTAACTTGTAGTGTTAGTTCGGAGTTAACACCTTGGAATTAATATTTTCATGTTTAGTTCAACTTTAAACTTGTAGGGAAATTGCAAATTTTTAAACAATAAAAGATAAGAATTGACATAAATAGCCTTCAAATGAGAGAGATGGTAATTAAAGGGGTCATTAATGAGGGATAATTGTGTCCAATCCTCCTGGGAGATAACTAGGATGGGGGAGATATCTCTAAGGCCTCGTTTGGTTCATTTCTGCTAACTTACAGTGTTAGTTTGGAGATATCTTCTTGGAGTTAACAATATTCTTATGTTTGGTTCAACTTTAAACTTGTAGGGAAGTTGTAAATTTTTAAACGATAAAATATATGAATTAACATAAATATCCTACGTAGGTCTTGTTGCTTCAATTTATAGTGTCAGTGAAGCAGATTTGCTCTTCTTTTTATTTCTTTTTTCTTAATCTCTGCTACTTTAAGACAAACGACATGTTCTTCAATGCTCTGTATAAACATGTT
Source organism: Stephania japonica (assembly GCA_039657345.1). NCBI lineage: Eukaryota > Viridiplantae > Streptophyta > Magnoliopsida > Ranunculales > Menispermaceae > Stephania > Stephania japonica. Next base: position 4,019,980 of record CM077559.1, on the reverse strand, counting down.
TTGGTTCAATGCACTGATTTGCTACAGCTGCAACTTCATTGTTTGCAATAATTTTATATTGAATTCAACTTGTTTTGATTTTTTTTTCCTTTATTGTTTCAAAATTCAGGTTGATGAGCATGTGGAGAAGCATGTATGAGTGCCACCAAGTTCAAACTCATATAGTGCAGCAGCTTAAGTTTCTTAGCACAGTCCCCTCAACTGAACCAACTTCTGAGCTCCACAGACAATCAACTCTTCAACTTGAGCTTGAAGTCCAACAGTGGCATCAAGCATTCTGCACCCTCGTCGAGGCGCAGCAAGACTACATTCGGTCGCTTACAGGGTGGCTCCGCCTAAGTCTATTCCAATTCAACAGCAATGCTTTCAATAGGACTGGACAGAGTTCTGCGATCTATTCTCTCTGCGAAGAATGGCAGCAGGCAATTGATAGGATACCGGACAAAGTAGCTTCTGAGGGAATCAAGGCATTCTTAACGGCAATTCATGCCATTGTAGTTCAGCAGGAAGAAGAGAAGAAACAGAAGAAGAAATCAGATGCGGTGTTAAAAGAACTGGAAAAGAGGGTGTCACAGCTACGAACACTTGAGAGTAAATATGGCCCCTATGCAATGCCTGAAAGTTTTGGGTTGAGGAAACACCGCGACCCAGTTGGAGATAAACGAGCTAAGGTTGAGATACTGAGGCACAAGGCAGAAGAAGAGAAAACAAAATATGAAAAGTCAGTTAGTGTTACAAGGGCTATGACCTTGAACAACTTGCAAATGGGATTCCCAAACCTCTTCCAGGCAATGACAGGGTTCTCGAATGTATGCATGCACACGTTCGAATCGGTGTTCAACCAGGGAAAGAATGGTGATCAGGGCATAGAATTGAAGAGACTGTTAACCTAAGAGAGGTCTGAAAGCCCATGCTAAAAGTTTAGATCTTTGTACAAATGTGAATCCTAATCTAGTATTAGATCAGTGAGGTGGTTTTGATACTGAATCTGAATGCATAGTTTCTTAGGTACAGATTGGTCAAGGAAAAACTATCAGGGGTTTGCTGCAAACATTTTGCGAGCCGTTTTTTCATCCATGCCAGTCTCCAACATGCGGCAACAATGCAAAAGATTAAAGTTCAAGGCAATGTCTCTGGAGGAGGTCTGTCTTTGGTTTCATAGAAACGAACATCGACAAGGTCTCATATTTACAACTAACTTTATGTTGTAGCAGGTCTTTGATTGATTTTAGCAGGTTTGACATGCTGAGCAAGAGCTATAACTCTTAAGGTTGCAGATGAGCTTTGGCAAGACATGTTAAGAGCAGCTGATTATAACCAAAATTTTTGAAAGTTTTACAGATAGAAAGCGCATGCTGTGGTTGGTAACTTTACATGAAGCCCTTCAAATGGACTGGGAAGGATTGATTTCATATCAGTGTGTTGTTTCATTTGGTTGAATGTAGAATTTTTTTCATTGTTTGGTGGTGTATTCTAATCGGTTTAAAAATGAAAGGTGTTCAAACTAGTAAAAGTCATCACAAAGCAGCTATAGCCAAAAAGATATCATCTACAAATGCTAGTTTAAATATAACATCTACATTTACCAAAAAAAAAATATAACATCTAAAGATTTATCATACCTGATTCTTACACTATTGAAGAAGCAAATGCAGTATTACACTTGTTCTTCAACCACATTGCTCGCTTTTCGACTTTCAGAGACATGAATGTCTCCCTCGCATTCGGGCTTTCGAACAGATCCAAAGCTGCATAATAGATGTAGTCCTCAACATTCTGCATCTCATCTAATGCTTTAACACAATTACTTATAGAAAAACTATCGCTGCCTTGGGTGAGTATAGCTGCCCTTCGTTTGGAGGAGGCTGCCATCTCTAAGATGGCTTTGGCCATTGTATCATTGACTAATGCCCGCTTTTTCTTGTGACGACCAGGACTAGGCTGCGGTGGTGACTTTACTTTGCTTGGTTCATTTGGTATACTTTCGTCGTCTTCTGTGCTTGAAGATGAATCCTCTTGCGCAAAAGTCGATGGTCCTCCAGAATAAAGAGGCATGGCTGTGGCATTTGAAGGGATAAAAAGTTTACTCTCGTTCTCCACATCAATAAGATCATTAAAATTGTCGACGCTCTCATTTGGCTTCACATCAGAGAAAATGATGCACAGTTGTTTGTAAATTGGGCAGCCATTGATTCTAATTGCCTCAGCATCAGGATGCTCCTGAAAATATGTAATGCAATCACCTTAAAGACCATGAAATCATTTCAAGCATTTGGTTTGTATTTCAAAAACAGGATAAAATGTAATGCAATAGAATCAAGAGCGAATGGATACCTTGATGTATTGGTCCCATACTTCATCAGTGGCGATAACCATTCGCCGCGATTCATCCCAACTAAAGTCGGGCAGTTCAAGAAGCGATTTCACCATGTTATAATGCCTCCTCAGAACGCAATGCCGATTCTTCAACTGGTCCTTTTCCCATTTCAGACCTGTCTTTCGGTGGAACTCGTCACATATACATCTCCATGCCTTCTTGCTAAAGGAATTCTTCTGCCTATTCCCAATCGAAATTTGCTCAGCCATCAAGTCTGCAAGTATCTTTGAGAGGTACATTGTCCATTTTGCTCTTGGAATTTCTTGCTTCAACTTCTGGGTATCGGACTTGAGCAATTTCGCCCGAGTAATCTGTTTCTGCATCACATTATTCGATGAGGAAACAAAGAACCAAGGAAAAACTTTAAGAACAGGAAAAATGATTTTGATAGCAATGCCATCATTTTTTTTTTTTTGATAGCCGAGGGTATTGGAGCCATCGCTTCTAACACTAAACTGATGGTGGACCCGATTAGTCCCTCAGGGATCCTTAGTTCCCAGGGAACCCAAAGAAGAAATCGGAGTGAGAAGGGGGAGGCAATGCCATCATAAATTCAATTAGGGCAATGGCTACACAACCTACACACTAATATAACATATCAAGCACAACATAACAAAGCAACAATTGTGGACATGTTGACATGTTAATTCATCTTAAGAAAGCTACATTTTGTATCTCCTTAGTTTCTCTCAGGTTATGAGATTGGACGCATGACTTGCACCCGCAAAGAATAGTCAAATTAAAGGAGGGCTGAAAAAGGTTCGAACAAGATGGATATCTAATAAAAACACATTAGTAACTCCATATCACCATTAACACTTCAACAGTAGTTAACAAGCTTAAGACAATAAGGACCTCTCTTTGGTTGATAAAACTGAAACAAGGGGATTCATCAATTCAGATAGTAAAAATGCACTAAAACCCTAAAAACTCAATCTCCAATTCAAATTGCCAGACGAAGAACCATAGAAAATCCATCAACGTAAAAATTGACATTTTGAAAATAAAGATCAATCAATCGAGAGAGAGAGAGAGAGAGAGAGAGAGAGAGAGAGAGAGAGAGAGAGAGAAGGGACCCTAACCCGTTCGATCGCTGATGACATTCGCGTTTGCGGAGAGCTTTAACCAAAAAACGCTTTTTCAGATTAACTCGTTTTCCAAATCTTCGCAAATGTGAGTGCGCTGATTCGGTTTTTGGAAAGCTGGAATAAACTCGTTTTCCGGAATCGCCCCAAATACACCCTAACTAATAACTAATAAACGTCGTTCCTCCAAACAGCTCCTTAAGCTACCATGTTCATTTAGATGCGTCTATGTACCTCGAGTTGCACATCACACACAGCTCGATGCTTATTTGTTGATCTGGACTGTTAGGATTGTGATCTATTTTTTGCGTTTCTTATTTTTGGCAGTGGCGAAGGCATCATCCTCCCACCTCTGTTAGATCGGTGATCGAAAAAAAAAAAAAAAAAGAAATTATGAACAAATATACGAAAGATAGGTTGTGGGTTTTAATCGTGGTTGAATTACTCAAATCAAAAGCCGAAAAAAGTTTAGACACCCACATACATTAAAAAAAAAAAAAAGAGGTAGGTTTTACCCATAGAAAATAAAAGTAGCCACTCTTTTGGCGAACGTTATATATGTACATTGTACAACAAGATACAAATAATACTCTAATTAGAAGACGTTTACAATGAGATTAATTATTTTTTATACAACATGGTTATAACTATACCAAGGCAGAAGAGGGACTACACTTGCTCTTCAACCATATCAAACGCTTCTCCATTTTCAGACACAGGAATATCTCCCTCGCATTTGCGATTTCAAACAGATCCAAAGCTGCATAATAGATGTGATCCTCGACGCCTTGCATCTCATCTAATGCTTTAATACAGTTTGTAATTGAAAATCTGTCACTTCCTTGGCTCACCATAGCTGCTCTCTGCTTCGATGTGGCTGCCACATCTAGAATAGCTTTTGCCATTGCGTCGTTGACTAATAATGCCCGTTTTCTCTTGTGATGATCTGAACTAGGTTGTGTAGGAGTCTGAAACTTGGTTTGTTCATTCGGCTCATCATCGTCGTCTTCTGTACTTGAAGATGAATCCTCTTGTGCGAACGTAGATTGCCCGCCAGAATCGATGGGCATGCTTGCAACGTTTGGGGATGTGAGCAGTAGTGAATTCTCTCTCTCCAAATCAATGAGATCATTCAAATTCTCATAATTCCCGTTCACCTTGGAGTCGGAGAAAATGATGCATAGTTGTCTGTAGATTGGACAGCCATTGGCTCTGATCACCTCAGCATCAGGATGCACCTGAAAGTATGCAACACAGATACCTTAGAGACAAAGATTACACAATACTATCAAGGAGGAGCGAAATGCACCTTAATGTATTCGTCCCAAACTTGGTCGTTGGCTACTACCATTCGCCGTGATTCATCCCAAGTAAAGTCTTTCAGCTCAAGAAGCGATTTCACAATAGTATAGTGCCGTCTCAGAACGCCATACCGGTTCTTCAACTGGTCTTTATCCCACTTCAGACCTGTCTTTCTATGGAACTCCTCCAACATGTACCTCCATGCTTTCTTGCTAAAAGACTTCTTCTGCTTGTTCCCAACCAGAGCCTGCTCAACCATTAGGTCTGCCAGTATCTTCGAAAGGTACATTGTCCATTTCGCTCTCGGAATTTCCTGCTTGGGCTTTTTGTTACCAGACTTAACCGACAGATTCACCTGACTAGCCATCTTTCTCCAAATCACACTATCGGGTATTCAAGCAAGAATTAATTGCGGAAAAAATGCAAGTAAATTGAAACGATTCAACGCCATGAAATGCAATAAAAGAAATACAAAAAAAAAAAAGCCATATCTAGAGGACATAAAGAATTCAAAACCCAAGTAAAATACAATGTAGATAGGTAAAGCAAAGCCATTAAGAAGCCCATCTTCATATGACGCCTTCAAAAATGCGTAAAGCCTCAATTCCAAATTAGTTAGGGTTAGGTACAAAGATCAAACTCTTCCATTACGCTCGATTTAGTGCAATTGATGGAGTGCTTTCCAAATCATTTGCATAAACGAATAAAACACTCAACAATTAATCCAAATGACATGCCCCAAATTTTTAAAATGTTTGACACAAATGTAGCATATATCTGGAGGGTAACATAAAAAATAATTCTCATGATTTCCCAAAGTTCATCACAATTTTTCCAACTTTTTTTTTTTTTTTTTCTCATCTTAAGCTCATCTGTTAAGAGGAACACTGCAATAAATAATTGAAACAAAGAAGTAGAATTCCTTGAAAACCGAACTCAGTTTCTTCCCTATGAATTAATCAATTTAGGGAACGAGACGAAAATTACTAAAATTTCTGAGCTGATTTCATTCATAGGATCGAAGAATTCAAACCATGAATGTTAAAACGTTGAGAAATCAAACATGGTAGGGAGAGAAAGGTGAAACCCTAACCTGTGCGATCGCCGATGAACATTCACGTTTGGGAGCTCCAAAAAGAAACGTTTTTTCAGCTTAATCGCGGACTCTTATCTCCTTTTTTGGAAACCATTCCAATTGGGCCCTTCAATTTTTGGCCAATCTGGGTTTTGGTTTTTCCGAAACTTGGTTATGCCAAACAGCGCTTCAATTTTCGGTGGTGATGTCAACCTGTTTATAGCATTAACCTGCATAAGCTCAACCCTAATACTAATTTATTTTTTGTTTTATCATATCGACCCATCAAACCCATGTACTTGATATATTATTTAATTTATTATTTTATAATACGATATATGTAATATAAAATATAAATTCTTTTAAAAATAATACCCTATGACCCTAAGATCTAAATCAAATGACTGCTTTTTTTTGTTAAAATAAATCAAATGACTATTCAAACTACACAAATTATTATTTTCTAAAAAATATTAACACTTTTCTATGTTATTTGAACTTTTAAAATTGTAATTCAACTATTAATATAATGGAATAATTATACACGTACATTATATTATTATTTTTAACGAGTTAAATAGGTCATAAATGGATTATCGTGTTTAATCGTGACAATTCATTTATGACACTAACTCACATAAGCTCAACACTAACTCGTTAATATTCTATGTTAGTCATATCGTGTTGTCGTGTCATCACTCATTTTGTCACCGCTAGGTGAGAGACTGTTGATTTATGAAGTTTTTGGACAGTTAATGGTGTTTGTTGGATGTACATTGAGATAAGCTCACTCGCTCCAATTAGGCAGCCCATCCACAATAGAAGACCATATCTGACCTACAAAAGCAATCTATTTACCTTCTTGACCATGTCCTAACCTTTAAAAAAAAAGAAAAATGATAATTTAACACACTTTGGGTGTATACTTTATTTTTTAGTCATTTATGATTCTTTATTATCTCTCAAGATGTGGGCCCCACATCAGATAAAACACCATAAATAGTTAAAAAATAAAGTGTGCATCCAAAGTGTGTTAGATTATAATTTTCCTAGAAAAAAACTAGTAACATTTACACAGTAAAGATCAATTTTTCAATTTTCAACTTGACCTAGGTACCAACCTTTATATACTTGTATCAAGATTGAAGGTCAGTGTTTGTTAACATTATATATTGTAGTTAACTAATTTGGGATTGAGTCTTTGGACAAAAACGATCTGCGAAAACTCGGCTAATTAGAAATTGAAGTAACATATTGATTAAAAATGTTCATCAAGGGCTTTGAATTGAGCAGACTAGAAGAGTGGCCCTAAAGCCGAACCCAATTAATTTGAGAGTGAGGTTTTCTCGTTTTGGCTGTAAATAAAATTTATGGATGTTAGGAAATTGTGGATTTGTGTTTAGCATATTTGAATATGAAGCTGTAAGGTTACATTTAGAAAAAAGTATTAATGGAGAATAATATTGCGAATCCGGGCCAAAAGTGAAACACGAACATAGCTTTAACAGTAAAATAAAATGATCAAGATGTCAAGTATATTATAAGAGAAATCAAAAAGCTTCAACACTAAACTAAACCAGAAATGGAGGAAAAAAAAAGCTCAATCTTCAATTTACAGAGTAAGCTTTTCAAATTAACATTATTGAAAACACAGGGCCTAGAAGAAGAAGAAAAAGATGAAGAGCAAGTTGACCACTAAGGAGTTGCAGAGAAAAATGACAACCGTCCTTTTATTATCCTGACCAACTCCAAACAGCCAGAAATGCCAACAAAAAGAAGATGAAGAGATTTGCGTCCTCACGATGAAGTTCTCCACTGCAGTTCGATCTGAAGGCGCCCATTCTTCGAGTCAATAAGATGGTACTTCTCATTGATTCGCTTATTGGTGACGACATCTGCTAGATTGATATCCACATAGCCCAGAGTTTCCTGAACAAAAAAAACATTGAATATACAGAGTTTACTTTCAACATCATTGATGCAATGACGCCGGGAAATTTAAACCAAAACAGCAATAACTTCAAGATTCCAAATGACTACTTGACGATGTACTGGTTGAAATGGCAGTTGATGGAACCCGAAAAAAAGGTGACAACATGAAAGTTTGGAATGGCAATAAGTTATATTGGGTTTCATGCATCAAAACAATGTAGTACGTGCACGTCGTTAAAAATGATTACTCAAATACACACCCCTTGTTTTATAGTAATGTTTGTCGTGCAATCTAGATGCAATGCAAATCTATGTTACCCGGACCCTTAACTCTAACCCAAAGTACCCGTGTCGGACACTTGAAACGAGTCTGACACTTAAAAAGACATGGATACTTCACTTGAAGAGCTATTTGTATAAAAAGATTTAAAATGTAAGAGAATAAAGAAAAAAACTTAACAAGAACTTTCTAGTGTAGAGTAAGAAATGAAAAATGAGAAAAAATATAGGTGTATAAGCTATTACATATATGTGATATATGTTATTATATATATATAAGCATATGTCACGCAAGTTTTAGACACTTTTTGCCGAGTCTCCGTGTCCTTAAATTAGAGAATAGGTGGATCCGACCTTTAGACTCATACCCGTACCCGACACCCGCACCCGAGTCTAGGTAACATAGATGCAAATTGTACCTTAGGATGCAGTATTCCCATCCTCGACGAAGCACTAACGACTTCTACATGCAGTCTGTCATTTGTGGGTGGCTCCTCCAACAAAAATTGAAACTCCTCGTCCCATCTAGGATCTCGGTTTTTCTTCACATGCTGCAAATATGAGACCAAAGCATGGAAACCTTGTCAAAATAATAGAAGCTCGCAAAATAGCTGAATATGATTTTGTAATGTTGTTGCATCGTGGCAATCCCAATAATAGTGTAGCCAAGAGGCCAAGAGTACAGGAATGTATTAATGACGAGTACTGAATGCAGGAAACGGTCAACTGAAATTTATGTTCAATATGCAAGGCACAACAAATGAAAACGATTAAAATCTGCATGTATAGTAATGCTATTGCTGTCAATCAGGTTATGATGATAAATTTAAATGTTAGCCGTTTCATTCAGCTTAAACTAAATCCAAAGCTGCCAGGAAACCTCCTGTCTATCTATCTATCTATTATAAATGAGCGAAAACTTAAAAGTATTACCTTAGTTTTTTTCTCTTCCCCTCTGAAAAGAATCCGCACGTACGGATTAGTGTGATGCTTCCCTTCAACATCTTGAGCTTCATGAATTATGACTACAAGCAAACCACCACTAGCAGGTGTACCTTCTGGAGCCTTTTGTACCTCATTTGAGTCTTCAAATTCTTTTGGTATATCAGCCTCCTTAAAAGGTTTGTATGTGACTTCCACCACGAGCTGCCCACGCGACTTCTCATTCTGGACATCATTGGGATCCAAAGTCTTTAATAGATCAAGAGTCATAACTTTTGGCTCTTCAGGTGTAAGATCTTTCAATAAAATCACATTCACACCCATTTTTTCGTGCTTTCCAACCTACACAAAGGAAATGTATAACATGAAAAATACAACTGAAAAGAGAGAAGAAAAGATTTACAGTGGAAACTAGAGTACATACTTGTTCCCAATCATAAACACTCAGATCCAGTTTTTGGTTCTCGGGGTCTTTAACTACCAGATTGAACTCTTCGTTCCATTCCGGGTTAAGGTTCTTATGCTTGACAGTTGTCTTCTTTGAAGGTAGCTTATCGTCTGAAAGCTTCAATTTCACGTAAGGATCTGAAGCACCCAAAAGATCCTTTTTCTTCAGTTTCATTGCTCGTAAAACCTTTACATGGAGTATTCCAACTGGCTTCTTTTGAGCTCTGGAAATTTAAAGGGAAGTCATTGTCAGAAGGCTTAAATCAAGTTTAAAAAAATAATGTACCAAGATATTGAAACAACTCAAGAAATTTACTTTGCAGGATCCATTATTGTTACTTCAAGGGACTTGGGCCAGAGGTACATATTTGCAACTTGATCCTTAATAAGCTCCTGCACGAAGAAAAGATTTTTAGATTCAAGGAAAAAGAGAAACTAGGTGTCTGAATCGAGGTATTAATTTAGCAAAGGGAAGAAATATGAGTGTTTTTTTATTAATGGAATTTAGTAGATCCTTAATCAGGGGCGGAGCCAGACTTTAGGTGAAGGTGAAAAGAAGGAGGAGGAGGGAAGGGGGGGTCAATAGTCATGCGCATTAGATTAGTATAAGCGAGGTGGAGGTACTTTTGTTCTAGCCAATCAATTTAAGTTACGTTTAGCGTTCAGAAATTTTAATGTGCCAAGCAAATGACAGAGACACGCTGTCACTAATTATGTACTTCTCAATCACTTAAAGCGAACGGACATTACACGTATTGTCAAAAAATGCACGTAAAATTAATTAATTTATTAAACAAATATAGTAAGATTTATTTAATTAACTTATGGTTATAGATAGACATATACCTACATGCATTCTTCTTGCAATGCAATGGCCTCCCTTTGTATATCCTTCTCCATTGTTCACTTTTTAAAAAAGAAAAAAAATAGAGATTATCCCAACTACCCGAAATTGATATCTTTGTATAAAATTAAGTAAGAATAAAGTCCTACTAAGGAAAAAAAAGAAAAAGCACTGTGTTTTTGATAGCGTCATTGGGAAGCGAAGGTGTATAAGAGAAAGAAGTTTAAGAGTATCAGGATCAGGACAAGGTGGGCCCACGGAAGTTGCGTAGCAGCATAGCAAGGCAACGTGCGTGTAGTCAGGCGTAAAGTGTGAAGGCGTGAGTTGTAAGTACAACTTTACTCAGTGAGTGGGAATTAGGATTGGGTATATGTAGAAACATATAGCCATTTCACAAGGCATCTGAGAAGCAATTTGTATTTGGGTTTTGGGTGAAGGTTTCCCACTCTTGGGGTGTATTCCCTTCAACCCCCCCCCCCCCCCTTTTCGATCGGTGTTGCTATCAGTTTTCAAATTTTGACCTTCTGCACGTACATATGTCAAAGCATTGAAGTGAGATTTAATCAGTAACTTATTTAACATATCTGTGAAGCCAAAATTAATTTAAAAAAAAAAAAAAAAAAAAAAAAAAAAAAAAAAAAAACGTTGGGAGGTTGAGAGGGGGCCAAGTGTTTTTTCTTAAAAAAGTGAGGGGGCCAAGTAGAAGAAGTTCACATAATCGGTACATATCATTTCAGGAATGTATATAAGTTAGAAATAATCTTTTTACACATTTTTCTATGTAATGTTAATAACTAAAAATAAAAAATAAAAAATAAACGAAGAAGCTCAAACAACATAAGATTTCCTTCCTCACAATTAGAAGAAAAACCTCATTAACTTTCTTCCATGGAATATATGGGCGTTTATATACATTTCTAGGATCTATTAGCAGAACTGCAGCGCATGACAAAGTAGCTCAAAAGAAAGTAAAATACCTGAACAAACCTGTACAGACCAGGTATGGCCATGACATCTGCCCCAAGAAGCTTCAGCCCAAAGTCGACATGAGGCTGCAAGCCAATGGCAAAGAGTAAAGAGAGGGATTAATTAGATGGCATAGACACAGTTCCAGAATCTGGAGCCATATTACTGTATGCAAAAATTCCCTTCAACCAAAAAAAAAAAAGGAAAGCAGATAGAAACCCATAATATATCCTGCAGCCCTCTTAGGCACTCAAAAACTGAGATACTAGATAAGGGAAGGAACCCTAAATAATGAAGTTCCTGTACATAATAAAGGTTATTTTCTGCTTCCATGGCAAGATTATCAAGAGAAGCTCATAAAATTAGCTGACACCGAAGAAAAAAAAATTAATCTCAATTTTCACCAATCCCTCAAGATTATAGACATAATACAAACAGTGTATCATTTGCTATACAAACCTTTTCCATGAGAGAGACAAAAATTTTAGCAAAACAAGGAAAGGTCGGAACCAGTGGCTTCAAGGTAATACGGGGCATGGCAAACACTTGCAAATCCACCACCTGAGTTCTCCAGCAAAAAAAAAAAAATAGTAAAAATATTGTACAACACGGTTTTTTTAGAGAAACAAATATTTGAGTTCCGTTCTGTGCAATTACTTTTCACAGATTAACCTAATAAAATATCCTGAACAGTTGCTTTCAATACAAATGCTTCGACAGCAAACTAAATAAACTAACCTGAACAGTTGCTTTTAAACCAAATGCTTTAGCAGCAATTGTGATATTAGGATTTCCAGCCCATTTTAAGTGTGGTTCCATAATCAACTCCTTCTCATCTGTCACATAGACTTTCATGCCTGAGAACATTAGGCACGGCATTAGTTCACGAAAGTATGGCTGCCTGGAAATTAGGCACCCTCAGTCTTAGATTCAAATCAAATGGAGAATTAGTTCCATAGGTCAGAAAAATAGGTATAGACTACCTCCCTCACATGCAACAAATCAAATACTAACACTATTTTGGTCATTCAAATTCCCGTAATTAGAACAAAGTACTCAAGGTATTGAGTGAAATAAAGGTCACAGTGGATAATGAACAAATCTAAGAAGCATTAACACGACGGTGCTTGAAATACTAGAATAATAATGTTAGAAACATGCAATAAAAGTTTTTTAAAGATATCAGAAACAAAAGTTTCATGATATCTAATAGGCATAAACAGATGTGAATATTAAAATAAAACATAAGGAATGAGTTGCAAATGCCAATCAGGCGAGAAACCAGGATGATTAGAAAAACTAATCTACTGCGAGAAAGGAATGCAGAAAAGAACAAATGTATACAAAAATCCTATTAACCTTGAAAAGTTGGTGGCAAAGTTCCCAATGTAAGAGCTTCGAATTCAACCGACTCAATTTTATACTTCGGAATTTGCTCAGCAATTATAGGCTTTGCAATATTCTTTGCTGTCTTGCATATTGCCTAAATAAGAAACTTAATCCATAAATATTCAATTATAAAAAAAGATATACACTCATTTCCATCTAAGAAATTGAGATATGCAAAAATATACCTTATCCAGATAAGGCCACATATTTTCTATGAACTTGTTCAGCCAGTCAATCTGAGGAATCAAAATATATATTATTAAAAAAAGGGGGTTTCCGGGGACTTAAACTAGTTCTCAAGAATCATCAATATGAAACAATTGATGATAATAAGCAACTACCACATACACGATCATAGTCTGGGTTTTTCACCCAAAGAGGTATCTCGGGCATTAATCGCTGCAAAGACTTTGGGTCCTGCTCAGCGAGGGGTTGAATTGTAGGATCCTGATCAAGAGAGTGCAAAGACTAATCAGTACACAAAGCAATGTAAGGGCCTTTCAGTAACGAATATGAGAACATGGATGTGAATCTCAACATTGTCTAGTTTCCCCAAAAAAATGTAACATGTTGCAATTGTATAGCGGGAAAATTATACTAGTGAATTAAGGGATATTCAGAGATTGAATGACATTAAAACAATCCAGTTCTAGAACCTCCTTTCTGCTCCCCATTGGCCCTGGACTGGACAAGTACGTAGAGATCTTCGTGGGACCGGAGAGGGAGTCTCCATCGATTATGGAGAACTACTAAAAGTATAGAAGAAACTAAAACCGCAGTTTACAATAGCAAACCCATCAAGCGTGTGCCGATAAGTGAATGAGTGAGAGAGAACGATAGTATATCAAAATGGTAGGATGCAACGCCAAAGGATTTTTTAACTAATTTTATACGGTGTACTCATTGCTATCGAGATTCAGTGAGTACACATCCACAAATAGAGGTGAAAGTTGATGAGAGTAAACCCATGCATGAAGCTATATAGTTAAGCAAAAGGTAAAATCAGGGGATTTGTGATCTTCCATAGAAAGACAGGAAGCCAAATATTCACACCGAAATAAGTAGTTCTAATTTCAATTCCCTTTTAAAGTATCATATAGAAAACATAAAGTTGATGCCTTGATAGCATCACCATGAGCAGGGCCTTTGTGTTCAAAAAGTGTTCCATGCTAGAATGCATTTTGTACCAAGGTGCTTATAAATTAACATTCCGCCAAAAAGACAAGCTCTGTGACTAAAATCCATAAAGCAGACATTCCACCTCATAAACAGAAGGAATAAATCGGATAACAATGCGTTTAGACAGTGAAAAGCAATCAAGGACTACAACAGTCTATGAGATCTCCCACATCAAGCAAAAAACTCTCACCATACTTGCCATTCCACTTTCCATCGTCAAAGTCACAATCTTAAAGATTTCTGACCATTATAGCTAACAAATTGAGCAAGTCTTTGACTTTCAGCCTTGCAGTCACAACTCACAAGCTAGGTAAACCCAACTTACCCCATGTGCCTCTATTGATGCATACCCCACAAAAGGTGATTGAAGGCTACGGCTTGGCTCCTCCAAATGTCACACCACATACAACAAATCTTTCCACAACCACACCACATAACTAACAAAAAAACACACTTCCATTTCTTCCACACCTTCAAATCTTCAAACTCATATATTAATAGTAGTATAGCACTGATCAAATCAACAAAATTATAGGGCAAAAAAATAAAAACTAGTTCACCTCATCACATCAATTGCAAACCAAAAAGGAAATACCAACAATTTTGCAATCTTAAACAAAATACTAGTCCCTCAAAAGGGTAGGAACAAAATGATATCATTAACATTCTCAACCTAAGTTCTTGCAACTACCATCAACAAATCCATTCAAACAAAGAACAAAAATCAGATAATCAGGCAGAATTACCAAGAAAAACAACCAAATAAGGAGAAAACCGACCTTAACATCAGAGGGTTGAAAGTAAATGAAGAGATAGTACCCAATCACAAGACCCAGAGAAGTCCCAACCCCAAATCCACAAAAACCCATCACAGTACTGAAGAAACCCATCTCCAAACCCTCTTCAATCAAACAAACCCAACCAAATTTCACCTCAAAAACCCACAATTCCCCTCTTTTTTTCTGGGTTTATTTTTCTCCCCTAAATTCCACCAATTCTCCAGACCAAACCCAAAATCGCTCAAAATGCGAAAACCAAAACGACCCACTTCAAAAAATCCAATCTTTTGGCGATCCGTGTCATCCCATCATCCCAAATCCATTAATTTGGGCAATCAAGTCTTGGGTTTGCGATCCGAGTGAGGAGGAGGAGTTTAAATGGGAAAATGTGTTAGTGGAAATGAAGGGGGCGTGAAATAGGGCGATGTCGGTAACGCCTGGCTGGTGGGTCAGCCCCTTCGTTAAGATTTATAGAGGATTCAATTCAATTGAATGAATGAGTGATGAATTGGGAAAATAAAAAAAAATGAACAGCGAAGAAGATGTCGACCACTACACAATAGAGAGAGAGAAGTGAACGGACGTGAAGACACAACGCCCCTTTATTACTGATAACTGTAACGGATGAGATTTAATTCAAGGATTGGATCTCATTTTGGTCTTCTCCCCATCTATATATTCCATGTATTCCTAACTTGGTAACAAAGATTTTTTTTTTTAATTATTATTTTTTATTCTATGCTTGACTCTTTTAATAAACCCTTTTGCCTAATCACATTTGTGGGGTTGATTTTTAACTTAATTTTTATATTTTTAATACCGTGGATCTATGATTATTCGTGAGTTGGTGACTGTTTAAAAGAAGATGGTGCACTTTATAAGAGATAAGCCTAAAAAATTTAAGAGATTCAAATATTTGATGAGAAGTCTCCACTACCACTACTACTGAAGTTTATTATTATTATTATTGACACTAGTTAGGGTGTCAATTTTTTGTCCAACCCGCCGACCTATTTTATCCAGCCCCAAAAAAAATAGAGTTTGGACAATAATTTTTTAAATACGAGTCAAGTTTGGACAAGGCTTTGATGTTCGAATTAAAATTTGAGCCGAGTCTGAACATCCTTTAAGCTCGGACCTAGCCCAAATTTCAAAAGTTACCAATTTTTTGAAAATATACTTCCATATATGCATACATTATATGATTTACAAAAACAACTATAGAAATAATGAAATTACATAAGTTATATAGATATGTACTATTTTAGTTTCGAGACATAGCTAAATTGCTTGAGACGTTATTATGCGTTTTGTCTCTTAACAAAAAAACATTATCATGTCTTCTAATTTTAAATAATAAATATAACTTAGACATTAATTTTTAAAGTTATATTAGAGAAAATTATTTTACAAGTAATTTACAATGATTTTATTCATTAAAAAACCTTTTAAACATAAAATAGTTCTTATAAAACTCGACAAATCCGGAAATTTGGACAACTAAAATTTAAAGTAAATCAGGTCTGGGCAAGGCACATTTGTTCGAATTTAAAACTGGGCCACGTTCGGACAATGCAAATGCTCGTTTATATCAAGGGTCGTCCAAACCCCCAACCCAAAAAATTGACAACCCTAAAGCTAGTGATAGACTTCAACCAACTATTTATTACATAAATGATAATGGAGTTTAATGTATTTACGATGGAATAGCTACATATTGATTACAATAGCTAACATATAAGGGTTGTTCTCTTAAATTTTTTCAATTATTAATTTGGTGTTGCTTTCTTCTTTTTTTTTTTTAGTGGGAAGACTTCACGACCTCTCCAAACTTTGCCTTACAGAAAGTGACGTTTCTACCATCTTTTGATGTTTTGACATTAATTCGATATTGTTATTGATCATATAGTTGTTAAATAATAACAGTTCTCTTGAGTCTTGACCAAAAAAAAAAAAAAAAAAAAAAAAAAGAAAGAAAGAAAAAAGTGATAGTAGCAATTTCAAATGTGTTTAATTTTTGTCTAACAAGTACATTGAAGGATTAGCAACGGGAAAAACTGATTTATATGTTGGCAATAAAATTTATGGTAGTTTCATAAATCAGAACCCTCTTTTTAATTTTTCTTCTCTTTATACAAATAGTGAGTTGTATGATTATGACTTGTGATTCCAAGAAAGCAAATAACGGATATTTCAGGGTTTAATTGGGTATGGACGAAAATGGGGAAAGGTTGATAGATGTAGCATGTAGGCACAAAAAGTGAAAATGAGGTACAACTAAAAGACACTTTTTGGAAGAGGGCTTCGTAAAGCTGAGTCTAATGTTGGTAATGTCTACATATTAACTTTTAAACTTTTGTCATTCTACTAATATTCGTACACATGACGTTTTACTATTGATAGATCATCACCGTTACACTAAGGTTAGGTTAGTTGACACTACTAGCAAAATGAACAAATTTGATGAAATTAAGGGGGAGTTAGTGCCGACGAAATGATTCCTAAATTACCATATTGGTTTGACCGGGCCTATGGGCCTACCATAGTAAGATGACAATATAAACTTGTCTCCGATGGAGAAGGCACAGTGAAGTGGGGGAAGGACAAAGGTGCACCCAAACACAAGAGGCCCACACCACATTGTGCTCAGACGTCACAGACTCACATACACAGATGGCTTGGCCGGGCTTGCCTTTACATAACTGTCAACCTAAACAAATCTGATTAACTGATTAATAGGTGCACTAGTACTGTGTCTCTGTTTAGATTCTTTGGAACTTGAAACTAGAACGCAGTTCGCACATCTGTATTTGTGGTCGTTGCGGTCACAACCAACGCTCTAGTCTCTGATTTTCTTGTGGTCTTTGTAATCTCCAAAACTGAAAGTCATGGCTTTTGTGGTGTTGGTTTTCAATTGGTTGATTCATTTTGAAACAATTATATATGTTTCTTGTATTTATGTTTTTTGTGTATAAAACCCAATCACATAATTCCAGCTTAGATCTGCAGTTGGAAGGAACTTAATTTTTGGGTTAAAATGTGACTCAAAAATGATTAATCAACATTTCCACCTTAATTTTCTGCCTCTCAAGGCCGCGACTTAATTTGTACTAATTAATTTAAAATTTGTCTCCTCGTAACTTGATTTTCTTGTCACGCCAATGATTACTTATAGCTAGTAAGAAACAACGAGCTTTACATATACTTTTAATATTTAAGTGACAATTAATTTTATGTTGGATGTATTATACTATAAATCATAAGAATTGTTAGTTTCTGAATGGAATAAGTTTATTGTATATTCATCTTGTGTACAAGGACGTCTATATATACACGTATAAGGCATAGAATACAAAAGGAAAGTGCAATCACAAATGGAAACTATTAATTACACTAGATACTAATTTCCTTAACTGTTGAATATATTATTGAGTTGCCATAACTGGTAGTTTCCTTAACTAACCAGTTTCCTTGTAGTTTCCTTAACACCCTTTCCTTAACACCCTCTCTCAAACTCAAGATGGATTTGTAGAAATCAACTTGAGTTTGTCAACCAAGGCATGAAAGCAGCCCGGAAGATGAGCTTTAGTAAAAATATCAGCCGTCTGATTGGAGGAGGAAACAGAGGAGAGCTGAAGAGTGCCCCGAACCAGATGTTGGCAGATGAAGTGACAATCATTCTCAATATGTTTTGTTCTCTCATGAAAAACATCATTGTGTGCAATTTGGATCGCACTTTGATTGTCACAATGCAGGATGGTAGCAGAATTATGTTGAACCCCCATATCTTCAAGTAACCATCGAAGCCGAAGTAGTTCAGAGGTGGCATCAGCTAGAGCCCGATACTCAGATTCGGTGCTAAAGCGGGATGTTACTGTTTGTTTCTTGCTTCGCCAGGATATTAACGAGTTGCCCAAGAAGAAACAGTAACCAGTGGTGGAACACCGGTCGGTAGGATCACCCGCCCAATCTACATCTGAGTAACCCAATAATACCAATGGAGAGTCGTCAGAGAAGTGGAGTCCATGGAATAAAGTACCTTTCACATATCTAAGGATGCGAAGAACAGCAGTGAAGTGAGCAGTACGAGGGACTGACATGAACTGACTGACAACATGCACTGCGTAAGCAATGTCCGGACGACTAACAGTAAGATAAACCAAACTCCCAACAAGCTGCCGATATAAGGTATGATCTGAAAGAAGTGTACCATCTGACGAAGTTAGCTTGACATTTGTGTCTAATGGGGTGGATGCAATATTAGTATCCGTGATGACAGAACGAGATAGCAAATCAGAGGCATATTTTGCTTGAGAAAGATAATACCCATTAGAAGTAGAATTGACTTCAAGACCGAGAAAATAGCTCAAATTACCCAAGTCTTTCATCTCAAAGTGGCTTTTGAGATATTGTTGTAAGTCAGAAATCCCAGTTGAGTCATCCCCGGTGATGATCATGTCATCGACATAAAGGAAGAGCAAAACCATGCTTCGTCGTTCGTGCAAAAACAGTGCGAGAATCATGAGGACTTGATGAAAGCCGAAGCGTGTGATAATGGAAGTGAATTTGGCAAACCATGCACGAGGAGCCTGTTTAAGCCCATACAATGTGCGACGAAGAAGGCAAACTTGTTTTGGAGGATGAGAATAGCCAGGAGGTGGAGACATGTAAACCTCTTATGCAAGATCACCGTTCAGAAACGCATTTTTAACATCCATTTGAAACAAAGGCCAATGACGAACAGCTGCTACAGCAAGTAAACTTCGAACAGAGGTCAGGCGAGTGACAGGGGCAAACGTTTCTTCATAGTCAATGCCATATTCTTGTGTGTAACCTTTAGCAACCAGACGAGCTTTATACCGCTCAATAGAGCCATCAGAGCGAGTTTTGATTTTGTAAATCCACTTGCATCCAATCGGAGTTTTGTCAGAAGGTAGCTCCACTAAGTCCCAAGTATGAGTCTTCTCTAGTGCACTCAGTTCTTCTGCATTGCTTGCTACCACAAGGGGTCAGAACTAGCCTCTCAATAGGAGGAGGGCTCATGTAAAGAAGAAATGACAGAAAAATAATGATAATCTTGAAGGTAAGGAGGAGGTTCAGATACCCATGCAGACCGACGAGGTAGGACAGGTGCAGGAACAGGAGAATCAGAGGGGGCAGATTCTTCGACGACGGGTACGGGAACAGTAGCACGATCATTGAGCTCATCTGACATACTTGTAGTAGGAGATGGAAAAAGCTCAATAGAGGGGTTAGTGAAAAATGGTTAAGGACATGATAGCGAACCTTCGAATTTGGATAGGGTAGAGAACATTGTATTTTCCCAAAAAGTGACATGGGTAGAGATGCGTAGTCTCTTAGAAAGAGGATCCCAACACCTATATCCCTTATGTTATGTGCCATACCCGAGGAAACAACATAGACAAGCACGTGGTTCAAGCTTGGTATGTTCAGGGGGGTTAAGAAGAACGAAACATGCACAACCAAATACCCGAAGATGAGAATAGTCCGATAGTGTACCATACAATCGTTCAAAAGGAGAGACGTTCTGTAAAACTGGTGTAGGAAGGCGATTAATAGTAAAAACACAATTCAAAGCAGCTTCACCCCAAAACTTTTCAGGACAGGATGCAGAGAGAAGTTGGGCTCTAACAAAATCTAAGATATGTCGATGTTTTCTTTCATCTCGACCATTTGTTGAGAGGTATACGGGCAGGAACGTTGAACAATGGTGCCTTGTTGTTTAAGAAACTGAAGAAGCATAGAATCACGGTATTCTAAAGCATTGTCAGTGTGGCGGCCCCAATTTCCACATTGGTTCGCCACGGGAGGCCACGCGGGCCCACAACTGTCTACGTCGCCGCCAGCTGTGTCCCACGCCCAATTATTTATTACTAATCAATTTCCGGTTAACTTTAATGTTATGAGTTAACTTTTGTTTCTTTAATATCATTAAATCACAATTTACGCAGCGGAAGATTTACTAACAACATAAAGATTCAACCTGAATTTCATGTGCAAAATGCCTAAGTGGAAACCATATCAAATGTACATCATATACATATCCTCTAAGATCCTCAAAATATCAAAGTATACAACCTATCTCTCATAGCCCAAAACCCAATATAAAACGAGTAAATATAAACATACGTACGAGTAGGGCTAGAGCTATCAATCGATGTAGTCCTCAAGCTTGCCCTTTCCCCGGCTCGTACTAGGATCTGCACTCAGCCATCACAAAAAGACAGATGACGAGTCCAGAGTGAGTAATCCCAAGGAAATTCACCAAGTAATTACGAAAGTAAATGTGACGGCCCCAAATTCCCAATGCATTCGGGTACGCCCGGCCTAGACCCGTGCAGGTCCCGAGTCGGCGTCAGTTTCGAAGAGCGACGAGCCTAGTCAGCCTCAAATCATCAAATTTCAAGTTTTATGAAAGAGTTATTGCAATTATAATACAGCGGAAGCAAAAATTCATATTTTTATCAAATAGTGGGAAATAACTCAATCAAAGGGAAATTAGGAACCTATATAGATGTGGAAAAACTCCAATATGTTCAATTCTAAGTCAACAAAATGGATTGATGGAATCCACCTCAAAACATATTCCCCAGTTCCAAACAACCATATATATAAACGATATACATAAAACAAAACATATGGAAACCTACAAGGTAGTCTCCAAGTCCAGCTGCTCACAAAAAGTCTCCTAGGCAAGGTCCTTTGCCTCTACTGCACTCCGCCCTATCTGCACCCACCGTCACAAACTAGACGGTGAGCAACTGAGAGAAAATCGAAAGTAATGCCGAGGAGAAGAATATAACAAGTAATTCATGAAATAACAACCAAGGCGATCTAAATATCATGCGGGTCTTGAAAGATAGAATTTGAATAAACAAGAATGCATGATGACGGATGAAAATGAAAGCAATCGAAACATGCGT
Organism: Stephania japonica; assembly: GCA_039657345.1. Taxonomy (NCBI): domain Eukaryota; kingdom Viridiplantae; phylum Streptophyta; class Magnoliopsida; order Ranunculales; family Menispermaceae; genus Stephania; species Stephania japonica. The sequence continues at coordinate 3,998,440 of CM077559.1, read as the reverse complement.
GTTCTACGAGTCAAGAGAGGCCATAAGTGGTCTATATTCCACAACAATACCACAACAATCCACAACAATATCCACAACAATCCAAGTACATGGTATCACACAATCACTAGGGGTGGTCAAACACTCGTGCGCTCGAGTGCCGCGTTTTATCCCTTCTAGTGCGGGCCGCATGTACCTTCGAGACACTCACTTATGCCAAGAACACACATACAAGGAATAAGGAATGGAAAGCCAATAATTCGATAGTAACAAACACAAGGAAGTGAAAATGAATCACATGATATTTTCTAAAGCGGCTTACTAACGTACAAATGCTTTTTAAGGCAAATGTACTTACTCGAACTATCGTAACCCGCGTACAACGCTCCCGCGAATCCTAACGCGTATCCCCGAGTTTCCGCTACGACAAGGTCGGAAACTCGTATTAATAGGTCAATTCATTAACTAAACTAGGTTTAACCTTATCATTTCCCAATGTTTTAAATGACTTGAACAACGCGACAATTTAATCGAAAAACGAATACTCTCTCTCTCGGGTTTTGAAAACACAATATTTATAAGCCTCATCGCGAATCATAGGCTCGGCTCAGTCGTATGTGGGTCATGTCATGGTCTCGAGGACCGGCGACGTGACTACGACATCATAACCATTCATCGCCACGCGATGTTTCAATCCAAACCAACACTCAACCATAACTCCTCGTGAAAACCGCACTGACATGTACAAACAAACATGAAACCTCGCTGGTGTTGTCCGATGTCGGGGAAGGGTTATCACGGCATGGGAACGCCGGAAAACCCTCCACCAGTTCGGAAATTACGTCAACACACAAATTACGACTCGACGACGGCAACACATGAAATCACGTCAAAACGCCTTAATAACATTGTTTCGGACTTAACCAAGGGTTGCGAGACGTCAACCAATGTTAGGTGAGATCTCGAAAGTCTTCACTGGTCATGGTTCGACCGGTAGCACCGCCGGCAGTGGCGGTTTCCGGCGAGGCTTCGACATACAAAACACATGAAATGACGACTCTTTCGCGCGTAATAAAACTGTTTTCGACCACTCTTAGGGCTGTGGGACCCACGTAGGAGTTTGGTGGGGTCCCCGACAGCATCCCGGTCATGGTGGTCCGGTGGTGGCGTTGCCGGCAAGGGCGTTTTCCGGTCAACAAACACCACCATACACATGAAATAACAAAATTGTTTAAAACGCAACTGGATATTTTATTTTTTTGGACACACCGGAGGGTTGTAGGACATTTGTATGGGCGAGATCTAGTCCCCGACAACCTCCCTGGTGCGGCGGTCCGGCCAGCAGCGCCGCCGGTCACGGCGATTCGGCGAGAGGGCAAAAACCCTATAAAACCAACTTAAAGTGTGTAAAATCGGTAGGGACTTTGCATGGGCCATGAGGGAGGTGCTCGGGACCGTATGGACCCCGGTGAGGCACCGGAGGGCGTCCACGACCGGTCCCCGTCATGGCCGCCCACTCCAACACACCATGCATGTAAACACATGCATGACCACCGTGAGAGAATGAGAGAAAAGAGAGGAAGGGAGAAGGAAAGGGAACCTTCGGTGGATGCCGGTCACCTCGAACCTCCGACGACCGGCGAGGACTTGGCCAGCCGAGAGACGAGTGAGCCGAGAGGGAGGGAGGCCGAGAGGAAGAACAACCAGAGAGAGAGAGTGAGAGAGCAACTCAAGAGAGAGAACCGAGAGTTCGAGAAAGAGGAGATGAGTGCTTACCTCCGGCGTCTCGACTCCGGTCACCGGCGAGGAGGAGAGGCTGGTGAGAAAATGGTGGGTGAGGGAGGCCGTGAAGAGTGAAGAGTGAGGGTAGAGATGAAGACCGTGAGATGAGAGAAAATGAGAGAGAGAGAGAGAGGAGTGACGTGAATGAGAGTGAAAATGAGAGAGGGAGTGACGTGAGAGAGGGAGGAGTGTGTGTTTGCATGACATGCATGAGATGGGAGAGGGAGGTGAGTGACGTGAGAGAGTGAGTGTGTAAGAGAGTGATGTGAGTGATGGGATGGGTGTGAGTGATGGGATGGGTGTGAGGTGATTTGAGTGATGAGAGTGATGGGGGTAGGTGTGTGTTTGAATTTTTTAAATGGGGTGATAGTTGTGTACACCCATTTCTTTACCAACCCACACATCTCAAAGTTAAACTCAAGGATTCCCAAACACCCGTATTTTCCCAAATATTTTTCCCGACACATCTCACTTCCTCGGTCCGTATTTCCCGTCACATGCATACTTTCACCTTGTCTCGCACCAATAATTATTTAAATTATCCAATAATTCCTTTAATTAAGTTTTTTTTTTTTTTTTTTGTATTTTTCTCCCCGGTTACCTAGGCGGGACCTCACTCACATTGACTATTGCACGAACGGCCCGCGACACGTGTTAATGTAAAATACTATTACACTCATCAAAGAATCATAAAATTACCTCGGTGTCGACTCCCAAGGTTCGAAATACGATCCAAATATCGCGTAGCGGGTCACAATCCCGACACGTGTCACCAAAGTCGGGTTAAAAATTGAGGATGTTACAGTCTCCCCCACTTATTAGAATTTCGTCCTCGAAATTTACTAATAAGTAAACTAGATTTAAAACTCACTAGGAATCAAATAGATAGGGAAAGTGCTCTCGCATGTACGACTCTAACTCCCAAGTCAGTTCCTCGTTCCCATGAAATTGCCATTTCACGAGGACCGAAGGAATTTCCTTGTTCCTCAGTGTTTTGACCTTGCGGTCAATAATTTGGATTGGCTGCTCCTCGTAAGTGGCATCATCCTGCAACTCAATTTGACTCAGGTCCACTGTCGGTCGCCGTCCTCTGCCCGACTTGTCTAGTCGAAGCATTGAAATGTGAAACACCGGATGAATGCCGGCGAGCTCTGGCGGTAACTCTAGCTGATAAGCGACCTTACCGACCCTCTTCACAATTTTGAAGGGACCGATAAATCTAGGAGCGAGCTTCCCTTTGATTCCGAATCGTTTGTGACCCTTCAGAGGTGAGACTTTCAGGTATGCATAGTCTCCCACGTTGTACTGAAGCTCATCGTGATACTGATCATAGTATTTCTTTTGCCGTTCTTGGGCACTCTTAAGTCTCTGACGAATCTGTCGTACCTTCTCAGTGTGATCAACAACAGTCTCGGGACCAACTATCACAACATCCTCCGGTTCAGCCCAGCAAGAAGGTGATCTACAAGGCCTACCATAGAGCGCCTCGAACGGTGCCATACCGATACTCGCCTGATAACTGTTGTTGTACGCGAACTCGCACAAATGAAGGTACTCTTCCCATGACCCGCCGTACTCCAACACACACATCCTGAGCATGTCTTCCAACACTTGGATTAGCCTCTCGGACTGTCCGTCTGTCTGCGGATGGAACGCCGTACTCAACTCTAATCTGGTGCCGAACTGAGCCTGCATGCTCTGCCATAACAACGAAGTAAAGCCGCGCGCTCCTCGGTCTGACACAATCGACAACGGAACTCCGTGCAATCTGACAATCTCGCGTTCATAGATAATGCTCAGTTTGTCAACTTGGTGTGTAGTGGATACCGACATAAAATGAGCAGATTTCGTCAATCGATCCACCACTACCCAGATGCTATCGTGACCACGAGGAGATCGGGGCAAGCCACTGACGAAATCCATAGCAATGTGCTCCCACTTCCATCGAGGAATGGGTAGGGGCTGCAGCAATCCTCCAGGCCCGTCGATGCTCGGCCTTCACGCGCTGGCATATCTCACACGCTCTAATGAACTCCGACACATCGGACTTCATTCCTGGCCACCAAAAGAGACGTCTCATGTCAGCATACATCTTAGTTCGACCCGGATGCACAGAAAAACGAGAACGGTGAGCCTCCTGAAGTATCTCGGTGCGTAAGTCAGCCGCCAATGGAATCCACAGTCGCCCACGATACCTCAAGCAAGAGTGCGTCGACCGACTCCAATCTGGATATTCGAACCGTCTCGCCATCTCCTTTGAAATCTTTGGTAAGACTCATCGCCCGTTGTCCCTCGAAACGACTGCGGTGAAACGGTCTCGCAACCTCATCGACCACAAATCTCGAGTTCGGTAGTCGTCGGCACGTCCGTGAACTCATCAACTCGGCGCCTCAAGAAGACCATACTCGTGGGTTATTTGACATACGACCACCTCAAAGCATCAAATCCTCTACGGCTCAAAGCATCAAGCAACCACGTTAGCTTTCCCGGATGATACTCTAACGAGAAATCATAGTCCTTCAAGAATTCTAGCCAACGTCTCTGTCTCGGTTCGGTTCGGTTCTCTCGAGTGAATAAGTACTTCAAGCTCTTGTGGTCGTGAACAACTCGAAACGAACGCCATACAAGTGGTGCCTCCATATCTTCAATGCGAACACTATCGCAGCCAACTCTAAGTCGTGTGTCGGGTAGTTCCTCTCGTGAACCTTTAGTCGTCGAGATGCATAAGCGATAACTCGCCTCTTGCATCAACACACAACCCAAACCAATCTTCGACGCGTCGGTGTACACAACTAAGTCTTTCCCGATCTCGGCAACGCTAACACAGCGCGGTAGTCAATTTCTTCTTCAAAGTGTTGAATGCATGTTCACACTCCTCATTCCAATCAAATTTCGCATTCTGCTCGAGTCAATTTCGTCATCGGTGCGGCGATCTTGGAGAAGTCTTGCACAAATCGGCGATAGTATCTGCCAATCCCGTAAAAGCTGCGAATTTGCGTAACGGTAGTCGGCGTAGGCCACTCAATCATCGCTCTAACCTTCTCGGATCAACAAGAACACCGGTAGTTCCAACAACATGCCCAAGGAATCGGACTTCCGACAACCAAAACTCACACTTCTTCGAACTTGGCAAACAATCGATGATCTCTCAAAGTCTGCAAGATCGCTCGTAGATGTCTTTCATGCTCCTCACGAGTCCTGGAATAGATGAGGATATCGTCTATGAACACAATCACGAACCGATCAAGGTATTCCCTCATCACGCGATGCATGAGATCCATGAACATTCTTTGGCGCATTAGTCAAGCCGAATGGCATGATGTAAATTGAAAGTGACCGTATCTCGTCTTTGAACGCCGTCTTTTCTCGATCTTCCGCCCTAATCTGAGTGGTGATAGCCCGACCTTAGATCTATTTTCGAGAACCACTGCGCTCCAGTCAACCGATCAAACAAGTCATCAATGCGCGGCAACGGGTATTTGTTCTTTCACTTGTGATTCGGTTCGGTTGGCGATAATCTATGCATAGCCTCAAACTACCATCCTTCTTCTTCACAAACAAGATCTTGGTGCTCCCCATGGCGACATACTCGGACCGATGAAACCAAGCTCTAACAACTCGTCTAGCGACTCCTCAACTCCTCAAGCTCTCGAGGTGCCATCCGTACGGTGGTATCGAGATCGGCTTAGTCCCCGGTACAAGGTCAATGATGAAGTCGATCTCCTCGGCGGTGGTAATCCTGGTAAGTCCTCCGGAAACACATCTCGCGAAGTCGCACACGACCGGTACTTCAGTAATACGAATCTCTTGTTTCGCCCCCTAAGTGCTCATGACGCTCGCAACAACCTTAATCTCGCCACTATTGGCTTCCCCGCTCTCGGTGATTGGAAGTAGCGATCTTTGTACCACGAATGCGATCTCCGAACCATCCACTAATGGAATCGTGATCCTCTTCTCATAACAACCAATGTGAGCATGAAACGCTCCTAACCAATCCATGCCGAGCAAAGCATCAAACTCCAAAAACTCGAGCACTCTCATATCTCTCGGTAACTCGTAACCCCTATCTCTACCGGAATATCGAAACACAACAAATTCGGATAAATCCTATCTCCAAGAGCGAGTGCTAAGGATGAGGGGTTTACTAAGCCTAACGGGTTTCAAACCTAGCTTATCTACCATTCGACCCGCAATAAACGAAACAGTGGAACGGAATCGAACATGGTATGCATGAAAGTACCGTAATAGAAATCATACCCTCAACAAGGTTTCGGGACGCCCCAGTGCGGCTCAACAAGCGCCCTGAACACGCTCCTCTCAGTCTTTGGTGATCTTTGCGGCGGTGCTCTCGGTGGTTGAGGGCACTCCCTCTCGTATGTGACCGACCTTTCCGCGCACTGAAACAAGTGCGGGTATCCTGCGATCCCCGAGTCCGCTCGGCCTCGTCCCGTGCGGAACTACGTATGCGAGTCGACCGGACCCCTGTGTCCTCCTCTGCCTGTCTCCTCGGTCGATACCTCTACTCTCAATAGTCTGTCTCTGTGACTGCTGTCCTGGTCGACTAGGTTTGTGGTGGATGATCGGCAAAAGCGGAGTCTTGGCGGAGCAATATGTATCGGACGAGTAGTCGGATCGTGCAACGGACCCTACACTCGAGTCCTACGGTCCGGAAATTCCACCTATTCTTCTTCCTCTTCTTGACTCGATGGTGCTCCTCCAATCGGGACTCGGTCCGACCGTCGGTCTCCTCTCGGATGAGTAAGTAGGTAACCCTCTCGAGCCAAACTCCGCTCGTATGCAATCTGTAAAGTCTCCCATTTGTGTAGTGACTACGGAACCACCGATCGCGAGTAACAAACCCTCGGTGAAATAATACACTCGATCGTCTCGGTGTCGCCGATCCTCCAGCATAAGGTAACAACGATGAGAACCTACCCATGTACTCCATCACTGACTCATTGGCGCCCTGTCTCAACGCCATGAACTCATTCCTCTTTGCTCGAAGCACCGTCGGTGGAAAGTATTTCTGATTAAGCGGGTCTTGAAGTCGATCCAGTCTCTCGGAACACCTCTAGTAGTAATGATCGTCGTCCACCAATCATCTGCCTCTCCATGTAACATCGACGAAGAGATAGTCGCTCGCATGTGGTCCTCCGTGGCGATGATCGAATGAATCTTCTCATGACTCTTCGAAACAACTCGTTTGCTCTAACATCGGTCGCCATAAAACTTCATAGGATCATGTCTCTTAAATTCCCTCTTTGCTTCGCCTCGCGGTGGCTCCGGACTCTTCGATGGCGTCGTAATCGGAGTAACCTCTCGCAATAGCTGGCCGGCGTATTTGGTGTCTCGTCGCTCGAACTATCTCTCGTCAATAAAGGATGTGTCTCGCCTCGATGCGTGTCGGGTGCAACAACGGCTCCCTCAGTGCGCTCTAACGGAATCGAAGCGTGGATGCGCGCAGCAATCGGGGTCTCTGCCCCTCGGGTAGTAGTATGTGGCAATGGTGTAGTCGGAGTCGATGGTGTAGCGGTAGCTGGTACGAGTGTCCTCAACAGTCGTAACATTTCTTGTAGCTGTGAATCCTGCGTCGCAACTCTCTGAGTCAAGGCATGCACATCATCCGCACTAGCATATCGTGTGCCAGATGTGCCGCTATCGTCGCCCTGACCAGTCTGATCCGCCATCGTCGTCTGAATCAAGAAAACGAACTTCTCGGGTCAGTCTATAGCTACCGTATAATATAATAATACACATAAAAATCATAATATGTATTAAAATAATTCGACTCAACCCATTACTTCCCCAACTAAGTTTCTACGGGATTCTAGGGTTTCCACTTCTCAGTTTGACCGTTCCTAACTTCCATTTGGTTTTAATGGTTTGTGTTTTATGAATTTACATCGAGAGTCAAGTCTATATAACCTTGTGCTCGATACCAACTAATGACGGCCCCAAATTCCCAATGCATTCGGGTACGCCGCCTAGACCGTGCGAGTCCCGAGTCGGCGCTCAAGCGAAGCTTTGACGAGCCTAGTCGACCTCAAATCATCAAATTTCAAGTTTTATGAAAGAGTTATTGCAATTATAATACAAGCGGAAGCAAAAATTCATATTTTTATCAAATAGTGGGAAATAACTCAATCAAAGGGAAATTAGGAACCTATATAGATGTGGAAAAACTCCAATATGTTCAATTCTAAGTCAACAAAATGGATTGATGGAATCCACCTCAAAACATATTCCCAGTTCCAAACAACCATATATATAAACGATATACATAAAACAAAACATATGGAAACCTACAAGGTAGTCTCCAAGTCCATTGCTCACAAAAAGTCTCCTAGGCAAGGTCCTTTGCCTCTCCGCACTCCGCCCTATCTGCACCCACCGTCACAAACTAGACGGTGAGCAAGCGAGAGAAAATCGAAAGTAATGCCGAGAAGAATATAACATGATAATTCATGAAATAACAACCAAAGCGAGTCTAAATATCATGCGGGTCTTTGAAAGATAGGAATTTGAATAAACAAGAATGCATGATAGACAGATGAAAATGAAAGCAATCGAAACATGCGTGTTCTACGAGTCAAGAGAGGCCATAAGTGGTCTATATTCCACAACAATACCACAACAATCCACAACAATATCCACAACAATCCAAGTACATGGTATCACACAATCACTAGGGGTGGTCAAACACTCGTGCGCTCGAGTGCCGCGTTTTATCCCTTCTAGTGCGGGCCGCATGTACCTTCGAGACACTCACTTATGCCAAGAACACACATACAAGGAATAAGGAATGGAAAGCCAATAATTCGATAGTAACAAACACAAGGAAGTGAAAATGAATCACATGATATTTTCTAAAGCGGCTTACTAACGTACAAATGCTTTTTAAGGCAAATGTACTTACCTCGAACTATCGTAACCCGCGTACAACGCTCCCGCGAATCCTAACGCGTATCCCCGAGTTTCCCGCTACGACAAGGTCGGAAACTCGTATTAATAGGTCAATTCATTAACTAAACTAGGTTTAACCTTATCATTTCCCAATGTTTTAAATGACTTGAACAACGCGACAATTTAATCGAAAAACGAATACTCTCTCTCTCGGGTTTTGAAAACACAATATTTATAAGCCTCATCGCGAATCATAGGCTCGGCTCAGTCGTATGTGGGTCATGTCATGGTCTCGAGGACCGGCGACGTGACTACGACATCATAACCATTCATCGCCACGCGATGTTTCAATCCAAACCAAACTCAACCATAACTCCTCGTGAAAACCGCACTGACATGTACAAACAAACATGAAACCTCGCTGGTGTTGTCCGATGTCGGGGAAGGGTTATCACGGCATGGGAACGCCGGAAAACCCTCCACCAGTTCGGAAATTACGTCAACACACAAATTACGACTCGACGACGGCAACACATGAAATCACGTCAAAACGCCTTAATAACATTGTTTCGGACTTAACCAAGGGTTGCGAGACGTCAACCAATGTTAGGTGAGATCTCGAAAGTCTTCACTGGTCATGGTTCGACCGTAGTAGCACATGCAGCCGCGATGGCGGTTTCCGCGAGGCTTCGACATACAAAACACATGAAATGACGACTCTTTCGCGCGTAATAAAACTGTTTTCGACCACTCTTAGGGCTGTGGGACCCACGTAGGAGTTTGGTGGGGTCCCCGACAGCATCCCGGTCATGGTGGTCCGGTGGTGGCGTTGCGCAAGCAGGGCGTTTTCCGGTCAACAAACACCACCATACACATGAAATAACAAAATTGTTTAAAACGCAACTGGATATTTTATTTTTTTGGACACACCGGAGGGTTGTAGGACATTTGTATGGGCGAGATCTAGTCCCCGACAACCTCCCTGGTGCGGCGGTCCGGCCAGCAGCGCCGCCGGTCACGGCGATTCGGCGAGAGGGCAAAAACCCTATAAAACCAACTTAAAGTGTGTAAAATCGGTAGGGACTTTGCATGGGCCATGAGGGAGGTGCTCGGGACGGTATGGACTCCGGTGAGTCACCGGAGGTCGTCCACGACCGGTCCTCGTCATGGCGCCACTCCAACACACCATGCATGTAAACACATGCATGACCACCGTGAGAGAATGAGAGAAAAAGAGAGGAAGGGAGAAGGAAAGGGAACCTTCGGTGGATGCCGGTCACCTCGAACCTCCGACGACCGGCGAGGACTTGGCCAGCCGAGAGACGAGTGAGCCGAGAGGGAGGGAGGCCGAGAGGAAGAACAACCGAGAGAGAGTGAGAGAGCAACTCAAGAGAGAGAACCGAGAGTTCGAGAAAGAGGAGATGAGTGCTTACCTCCGGCGTCTCGACTCCGGTCACCGGCGAGAGGAGAGGTGGTGAGAAAATGGTGGGTGAGGAGGCCGTGAAGAGTGAAGAGTGAAGAGTGAGGGTAGAGATGAAGAGTGAGTGAGATGAGAGAAAATGAGAGAGAGAGAGAGAGGAGTGACGTGAATGAGAGTGAAAATGAGAGAGGGAGTGACGTGAGAGAGGGAGGAGTGTGTGTTTGCATGACATGCATGAGATGGGAGAGGGAGGTGAGTGACGTGAGAGAGTGAGTGTGTAAGAGAGTGATGTGAGTGATGGGATGGGTGTGAGTGATGGGATGGGTGTGAGGTGATTTGAGTGATGAGAGTGATGGGGGTAGGTGTGTGTTTGAATTTTTTAAATGGGGTGATAGTTGTGTACACCCATTTCTTTACCAACCCACACATCTCAAAGTTAAACTCAGGGATTCCCAAACACCCGTATTTTCCCAAATATTTTTCCCGACACATCTCACTTCCTCGGTCCGTATTTCCCCGTCACATGCATACTTTCACCTTGTCTCGCACCAATAATTATTTAAATTATCCAATAATTCCTTTAATTAAGTTTTTTTTTTTACTGTATTTTCTCCCCCGGTTACCTAGGCGGGACCTCACTCACATTGACTATTGCCTGAACGGCCCGCGACACGTGTTAATGTAAAATACTATTACACTCATCAAAGAATCATAAAATTACCTCGGTGTCGACTCCCAAGGTTCGAAATACAGTCCAGTATCGCGTAGCCGGGTCACAATCCTGACACGTGTCACCAAAGTCAGGTTAAAAATTGAGGGATGTTACAGTAAAAGTACTGGAATTTTAAATACTATAATTTAAACATGCGGAAAAAAGAAATAATACAGACAACTGTAAAAGAAAGATCATCGCATGCATAAATATAGTGATGAAACAAAGTACGTGCACATAAAAATCAAACTAAATCATACTTCGGGTTTTTCCCCAGGCACGGCCCATGAAAACACACTAATGGGTTGGCCCTGGACCCTCTAGGTGGTCGGCGTAGACCCACGACGCACCCACACAAGCCTACCATACCCGGGTAGCCTATTCACCGGCGTATACCTAGATAAGTGCTATGATTTAGTGGACTCTATGGCCGTAACGAATAAGCACCAGGTGGGGAGTGATCTCAACACTGTAAAGACACCAGGTAGGAGTACACTCCACTACCGTAAAGTCACCAGGTGAGAGTACTCAGCCACCGTAAAGCAATAATGAAATGGAATAAAGAATAAATAGAACTGAATTCAAATAACTCAAACGGTAAATACTTAAAGTGAAGTTCAATTGGGATACTACACATCTCAAATCGCACTCCTCGTCCCGAAAATCAAACCTTAGTCCAGCTCCAATAAATGCCGACAATTCAAACTATCACCCGAAATATACCTATTATCATTTATCACTAAATTAGCTTCAATTTAATATATTATGTCAATTTTTTCGTTTTTCGAGGCTAAAACCCCGACTATATCTCGCCAACATTTCCGAGAAAATCCCAAATTTCCTTTATTTGATCAAAATATATTTTTTCTAATTTTTTCCTATTTTATATGAATTTTCTATGAATTTTCCAGATTTTTTTTAAAACTGTTTTCTTTTTTTTTTTTTTTTTTTTTTTTTTTTTTTAGAGTTGGGCTAAACCAGACCCGGTTCACCTGGGTCCGGTTCGGCCCAACCGAACCGGCCAACCGGGTCGGCCTGACCCGCCCAGTATAGGGCCGGGTCGGCCCGACCCGGTTGGGTCTTCTTCTTCCCCAACAAAACAGAGGCGCACAGCGCCTCTGTTTTCCCAACTTTTTTTTTTCTCCATGAATCGAGAGGGAGAGGGAGAGGGGAAAGGGGAGAGAGGAGACGACTGCCGTCTCCCTCCTCGGACGAGCTCTCGAGCTCACCCCACCTCCGCCACCAAACCGCCACCACCACCAACACATACAACAACAACAACAGCAACAAAACAACACAACTCACCTCACTTCCTTCGCCTCTCCACCACAATCTCTCTTCCTCTTTCTCCCGATTTCTCCTCTTCCTCCTCAATCTTCTTTTCGATTAATCGAAATGTGGGAAAATGAGGAACTGTGGTGACGGTGTGGTGTGTATCCCCATTTTTTGGGTGAAATGACTATTTTACCCCTATGCATATCCATTTCCCTTCTTTCCTTCAATACCCTTTTTGGTAATTTCACTATTATTTATTTATTTTTCTGATTTTTAATATATATTTATACATATATATATTAAATTCCTTATATACATATATATATAAATATATATACTAACCTATACTTTTCGCGCCTAAAATTTCGTCGTACGCGCCAACGAACATACTCGGGCGTGCACATTAACGTACCACCCACGCGTGTCGACCACGACCCCGCGTTTTACTAGGCGCCCACAACAATTTACATATTTTATCACATTTAATCCATTTAATGTGTGTAATATTATTTTTTCTCTCAACTTAAAATTTCATATTTAATCTACTCGGTACCCGCGTCGACACGCATGTCAATGCGAATACTCATCACACAATCTCCCACGTCAATTTAAAATATAATTACACACATCGCGATGTCGTTAACCTATTTTAACATAAACATCGCAAATTAGTCAAATCAACAAACAAAATAACTATTTACCTAATACGGCGGTACATTTGACCTCCTTTGTGGGACCCACGAGCGTCCCCGCTGGCGTCCATGTCTGTAATGACGTCATAAAATAACGGCAAATATTAATTGGGCCGTTACAGTCAGTACGAAGAATTTTGATTGAACGGTCAAATTGAGTTTTGATCATATTAGCAAACTCAATATATGTTTGAGATATTTCAGATCTATGCTTTAGCAAACTCAATATATGTTTAAGATATATTGCCTTGGTTGTAGCAAGAAAGCGGGATCGGGAGGATCGGGGAGGAGCGGCAGCGTGGAAGCGCGAGAGAACAGCGCAGCGCGGGAGCGGCAGGAACGTGGAGTGCCGACTTCGGCGAGCAGATTTGAGCGGCGATGACGGCGAGTAGATTTGAGCGGCGACGGCGGCAAGCAGATCGGAGCGGCGGCAGCGGTGTGTCGCAACGGCAGAACAGAGGCGATTGGTGTACCGGTGGCGGGTTAGGCTAACAGAGTGATCAGACTGGCGGTGGTGGCTGTCGTTGGTGTATCAGGGCGTGACAGACAGTGTTGTGTTTCACACAACCAGGGTGGACAAAGTTGTGTCTTGCACAATCAGAGAAACCCATAAGATGGGCTCTGATACCATGTTAGTTTCTGAATGGAATAAGTTTATTGTATATTCATCTTGTGTACAAGGACGTCTATATATACACGTACAAGGCATAGAATACAAAAGGAAAGTGCAATCACAAATGGAAACTATTAATTACACTAGATACTAATTTCCTTAACTGTTGAATATATTATTGAGTTGCCATAACTGGTAGTTTCCTTAACTAACCAGTTTCCTGGTAGTTTCCTTAACACCCTTTCCTTAACAAGAATTGTGCTTGTTTTCTGCAAAAATGTTTTTCCTATGTGGGGCATGCATTATTGTGTACAGTATATCATAACAAAGTTAGAGAGAAAAATTGAATTAAGCACTATACAGTTAGTTTGATGAAAATGCACTAGTACGTAGTGAATCTAAATTTGCACCATTTGTATAAATAAGGCTTATTTAGGTACGTACTAATTAATGAGCGACACACACAACAAACTTCCAATGATTCAAAAGCTTATATTATATGTAGTGGTGTCTGATGAAACTGTCTTTGACTGTATGACCTTCAAGGGAATGATCGATCGAGGACCCAACATACAGCTAAGTAATGGGACACAAAACACAAACTCAATGAGCTCAAGAGAAAGGTGTATAGATAGAACAACATAAAAGATATTATTCCAAGCGGAGGCCCACAATTACGTATAGGTTTGGATGATGTAGGCCATGCAACTCACACCACAACAAAAAATTAATCTAATTGAGATATTGCGACTCACCAGAACCGCTACTTTAGCTTAATAAATAATTGAGTTCCTTTAGAATATATTCAGCTTTTCTTTCACTAATTATTGGAATTATTCCAGTGATCGAAGTACGTAGGATAGATTTTTTTTTTTTTTTTCAAGCTAAGAAGGATCGAATATTGATCTCTTATTGCTTGGATTTAATACTACTATATATATTCGGTATTTTCTTTGGAGCAAATAAAAAAAAAAAAAAAGAATTCATTAGTGATCAATAGATGGAAAAAAAAAAAATGACCAAGCAAGCTATCATAGAAGGATTTGGTGACTCGTTTTTGAACACTCCATGGTATCAATTAATACCAACAACAAATTAAGTATCTATTAATTGCCAGTAACAATAAATCGTTCGTTTGGGCTCAAGTGTGCATTAATCTGTTAACCGACATGAACGTGTGCTTTCGGCTACTAATCGATTCTTTAAGCGCAGTTGGGAAGAGTGGACTCCTCTCACGAGCTCTCCATGCAATCAAGTCAAAAGCAGTAGTAATAGTTTTTTCTTTCCCCTCCGAGACAAATACATTCATGATTAATACAACTTTCTCGAGCTCGTCTCAAATTTAAAAAAAAAAAAAAGACAATTACATTCAAATTTTGCCTGATAAACAACTAAGCAAATTAAATCCCATGTTGACTATATTTTAAGCCTTTGTGCATAGTTAAATATATAGACCGTGTTTTTCTAGCTATATATTTAATTAATCAAGTAAATGATATATGGTTCAAAATCAAATAGAGTAGAAAAGCTTCTTTTTTTCCCCTTTTTCAATTAAATTTAGAGTGTTTGGAGCTTTGCCTCGACATATCTGAGCTTGAGGAGGGTGGGAACTATAACTTCGAGTCCAAAGTTTAAAAGTGTTTTTATTTACATGACTTAAACTCAAATATTAAGGGAGGTGGGACTCAAACCATTCCACCACACAGCCCTTTTTTTGTTACAACAGCTTTTTGGCTAACTAGTTCACTGTTTAGTATGGGTCACTTGAATAAGAGATTCTACGTTTTGAGTCTCTACAAAAAAGAAAAATACATATATAAATTATACACTAAGTAATGGGCTTGACAAAAAAACGTATAGAAATTAGCCGGCCCACCATAAAAAGAATAGCTCGGCCCACCTGTTTAGTTCTACAACGGATGCTATTCAAGTAACGTCGGCCTCATGTGTCCGTGCCAGAACTTGGGCCGTTAATGGGCCTGTAACTAGTCGGGTTTATTCACTCCGCAATGATACTAAAATGAAATATAGCGACAACAGCTGGTGTGTTAAAATAGTTGATTCGAGGAGTTCGAGATTCATTTAAAGGAGCTTTACCCCTTAATGAATCGATCCGACTCGAGTCTCAAAGTAGTAGGTTGGGTCCAGAAATCAAGTAGGCTAAATTAAAAAAGGAAAAAGAAAAAAGAAAAAATAAGTATCGTGCATTAGAAAGCTTAATCTGAATAGTGCTTGGTTGGATCACGTACTTTTAATATGTCGTCATAAAGTTTATATGATACATTATTCAACCGACTCTAACAACTACGTAAAGAGAGTATGTACTGAAAAGTTAATTTGTCACCCCTAGCTTTATTAAAAAATTTTTTTTTAAAAAATGGTTTTGGTGCATTAATCGCTATTAAGGTCAACACTCCCATTTTATACTCGTTACACATAATTGTGACTTGGTCAACAATCCCATTAATATGGTTTCTTTTTATGCAAATGGCATTGAACACTTTAAATGTATAGGCCTTATTTTATTGTGTTGCCGATTTCATAATAACCTAACATTGGTTTAAAATCAAATGGTCGGTGCGCCATTTTCTAAGCTCATCACATGCACCTATTTCGTGACTTATTCATTATCAAATGCGGATGTAGCTTCATAATATTAGTAGATCTTCTCCCTAATCAGTCTTAGCTGAAATCTTGATGTCTTCTTTTTCGAACCCCAATTACTATATTATATTCAATGAAATTAACATTAATTCTCTTAAATCAAATACCAATGTTGATTGGTGAATAATCTTTAATTAATTTTTTTTAAACCACACAATATCTGAAGTCCAATTAGTATTACGTGTGCGTATGTTTCCTTTTCCTTTTTCCCTTGAATCATTTTAAAGAATAACATTATCAATTAAAGTGTAAAAAAAAGAAAAAAAAGAAGAAGAGAAATTAAGGCTTTACGAGTAGGGCAAGCTCTATAATGTGTGAGGCCAGGACTCATACATAATTTCTAGTGGATGGCATTAATTTTAGGGTTTGGATTTCATCAAAATAATACATATGTGGTCCAATAAATGAAAGTCATTGGACGAATCGCTTAGATGGGAAGACTCTGATTTCATTTCTTAGAAAAATGGAAACCACTCGATTTCGTTTGGTGCTTTGATCTTGAGCTTTGCCGTCACGGTACTGCTTCACTGTTTTGTGGACTTTAAAGACTCTGATTTCATTTCTTAGAAAAATTTCTACAAATTGATTCAATGCCACACATTATCATATACGTATAGTCACGCTCCCCAATAAATATCTTTATATAAATATAATATACATATATACTTCTTTTACGAAACATACAACGATCTATAATTATAATTTAATATATATGATAATTTTAAGCCATGCATATATATTATATATAAACATTATAAGAAATGGCATTTAATTAGGGTCTGTGATAGTTTTTTTTAAATAAAAATTTATTTATTTATTTATTTTGTCAAATGGGTATGTGACAGTGACTGGTTCCTTGTATATATTTTGTTTTAATTGAAAAACAATTAAATATATGAACATAGAAATAAAATAAAATGAGGGTACTTCATTATATGAAAAAATAAACAAAATAGATATATAATTTAAGCATATAAAAAATTTTTAAAAAAATTTAAGCATATAAGAGGCTCATTATATATCTTAAATATCTGATTAAGTTAGTTATTTAATTTAAGTGAGTTAATTTCTTCACGTCACCTATAGCTATATATGTGTATATTTTTGTACTATATAATAAAAATATCATTATATCAATTTTGACCTCTAATATATGATTTTTATTACTTTATATACATATTAAATTCTCAATAGGAATCTATTTTTTTAAGGCAATAGGAATCTTTTAAATCTAGTACGGTCTCCAATTTCTCCTGTGATATGTATGGTCTCTTACTGGCTATCATTTATAATTAAGTTTATATATAGGAAAATGATAATTCAATACACTTGGGGCGTACACTTTATTTTTTAGTTATTTATGACTTTTTTTTGTCTCTCCAGGAGTGGGCCTCATATCTGATAAAACGCCATAAATGGTTAAAAAATAAAGTGTGTACTCATAGTGTGTTAGATTATCATTTTCCTTATATATATACATAGTCATTCTACAATTAATGGAGCTCAAATACATACTCAATATACCCATGTCATGGGAACCATATGTTTGACCATTGGATCTTAATCCAATTGTGAGTAATGTAGTGCATTTAATGTATTGTGCATTTAATAATCATTTGATGCATTTAAATTTTATATAAATTTTTAGTTACCACAGTAGCAATACATATAGGCAGTGGCTATTTGGACTCCAATTTTTGCCTTTTTTTACCCAACCTGTGATGGCCCCAAATTTCATAATCGTAGAATTGGGCACAGCCCGACCTACACCTACGTAAACCCCCGAGCCAGTCTCGCTGAGTCACACAGGCCTAATCAGCCTTCCTTACGATTTACCATTTATTACGTATTTACAAGTGAAGTTAATCAATTAGTAAGTTATTATCAGATACAACGGAAGCAATTAAACTTCAAACTAAATAAACTTCAAGACACACAAGTTAAGACAATCATATGGTGTGGAAACCCCGTAATCATATCCACCATATGAATCAAAAGAGAGTATCGGTAATGTCTTACATGCCAAGATCTCTCATAACCCATAATTCTATGTTCAACAAAACAATATAGATACTTAATACAAAACATACTCAATACGCGAGAGGAGAATGTCTCGTGGTCCTCGCCTTCAATTTCCTAGCGCTAATCCTTTGCCTTTGTCTGTTCGCCGATCTGCCCACCGTCACAAACTAGGCGGTGAGTACAATGATGTAGAGAGTAAAATATCAATAAAGTCTTAACAACATTTCAAATGTTACGTAAATGAATAAACTAGTACCATGCATGGATATCACGAATAATATAAAAGACAACATGATAAGTGAAATCACTGAGATGACAACGATAAATGAGTGTCGAGAGCACAAAGCCAAAAGAAAAGACATCTAAGTGTCTCAAGTTCACCAGGTTGCCACACTTAGTTTACAACCTGACTTCCAAGACAGATTATGGACCTACACAAACCCAAGGCAGCCTAGAATAAGACACTTAGCCCTAGGTCACACACTTAGTTCGCATACGAGCACCGCAGCGTCACACACAGTTCAGCATACGGCCACCGCAATCCCAAACTACGGATTTAACCACGTCCAAAGTCCGTGTACTCCTGGTGTAGATCGTGAGTACCATATAGTTCACTTAGACCTAATAGACCACTCATTTTGGAATCCAATCAACACCAAACCAATAAATTAACAAGGATAGATATGACCAAAGTGAATTCAACAAAGATATAATCCACAAAGAAATATGCTCAAACAAGGATAACAACCAAGTAAATACACAAATGCAATAATGTAAATACTCTGGTTGGTTTTACTTACAAATACCGCTCATAACTCCGTGCTTGCGACTCTCACACGCCACTAAAACGACTCCACACGCTTGTCACCAATCCACTAAGCACCTGGTAATAATTTTTTTATCCATTTACATCATGTTAGAGCCTATTTGAAAAATCTTGATTTCTAAATCCACTTCCCATATTTTCCTTGATTTTTTTCTAAATTTCTTGGCTATTTTTTGCCAATTTTACGCTTTTCAAAGAAAAAACCCTAACATAACGCCTCATAAGAACCTCGAATACTTCACTTTTATGGAAATTCCCAAATTTCTCTTTATTTGATGAAAATATAATTTTCTATAATTTTTCAGAGTTTTTCCTAAATGTTTTCCTATTTTTGAAATTTTATTTCAATTAAAATCTTTTTAAATATATTAAATTAAAATAAATAATTATTTATTAATATAATAATGGGTGGGTGGGTCCTGGGTCAGGTCTGGCTCGACTCAACTGGGCCGGGTTTGGCCCGCCCAACTCGACCGAGCTGGGTCTGGTCCGTCCCAACCGGGTTAAGCCATGACCCGTTTGACCCACCCAACCCGACCCGTTTGGGTCATCTTCTCCAGTGCTTTTCGCTGGAAATTTCCAGCGAAAAGCACTGCAACCATTTTTTTTTTTTAGGATTGGCTCTCACCCTAATCCCAACTCGACCGAGCCCTCTAATCTCGGCCATGGCAGAAGCCATGGCCGAGCTCTGCTTAACCATTACCACCAGCGCGACACACACACACCACACATACAATAACACAACACCAAAAACAACAATTAACCTCAACGTTCTCCTCGACGTCTCGGTCTCGAGTCACTCCGGATCTCGCTATTTTCGTCTCCCTCTCCGCGTTTCCGATTTAGGGACGATGACAATGGTGGGTTCGGTGGGGGAGGCGTTGATATTTTGGGGGGTTTAGTCAAATGACCATAATAACCCCCCATCCTCAACCACACAATTAATAAGACAAAGACCCTTATTGGTCATTTTACATTTTCTTTTAAATTTATGATTATAAATACATATATATATATATATACACTTGTATTTTCGTGCCTACAATCGCATCGTGCGCGCCAACAAGCACACTTGGGCATGCACGCTATCGTACAACCCACACGTCACCTATAACCCCGCGTATCACTCGGCGACCACAAATTTATTTATTTCTTGGTCGTCCATCAAATTCATTTATCTGACTCATGTACCCGTAATTCGCATGTTGTCGCCCAGTCGATACGTTTCCTAGGCGAACACCACTCGAAACTTGACATTTGTCATGTCACACAGACACGAGTATACATCGATAATACACGTCATCACATAGAAATTAATATAAAATTTTCGGGTCGTTACAATACCTATGTGAAATGACCCAACAATCCCTCTATATAAAAAGTTTTTACTCACGTATACCCCAGTCACCCATTTCTCCAACCGCACTCTCACCACCAATCCAAATCTGAGAAATCCGTGTGAAACCCCATCAATTTGATGTTGTATGTACATTCTTCATCTATTTTCGTGTCGATTTTACAGTTTTTTTGGGTATTTTTTCCTTTTTAAGTCAGTATTGTTTGTGGTTTTGCTGTTAGGTTTAGGACTTCGATTTTGGGCTTGAATAATACATTTTGGGTACAAAGTTTCGATAGATTCGAAAATATCAAGCGATTATGAACAAAACCTGCTTTTTTGTCATTTTCATATATTTTTTAGGAGTTTTGAAAAAAAAATCTGTTCGTTTTTGTAGCTTGCGGGGTTCGGACGCACATGGCTAACAACTGTTAAGAGGTGTCAGTTATACAAGACCAACACCTATAAAGAGGTCTCAGTTTGATCCTTTCGTCCCCCACCGAGACTGAATTTTCTTCCCAATTAATCTCGGTCGGATTCAATCGACACCTCTTTAGAGGTCTCAGTTATATTCGACAGTTACCCATTTAGAGGTTGCGGTTAAAGTCGGTCGATACCTCTTCAGAGGTGTTAGCCCTGTGCGACCGAACCCCGTAGGCGACACTTTTTCATTTCTAGAACACACCACGACCACATCTGACATTGTTCAACCAAAAAAACACTCCTACAACACTTGGTGACCTAGTACATGTGTTTTACAATGACTAAAACCGAGAAATATAGAGGATTGAGGGGTGTTGGGGTGAGGTTGATGGGGTATGGGGTGATCTAGGGTATTCTTGAAATTTTGAAAAAAAATTTTGAATAAATTAAGTAAAAAATGGGATAAATGAAGTAAAAACTTAAAAATAGGGTAAAAGAAGCAAAAGGTGGAATCCAAATAGTTGCTGTCTACACACACACACACATATATATATATATGAACAAAAAAAGTTATACTATATTCCTAAAAAAAAGTTATACTATATTCCTAAAAAAAAGTTATACTATATTCCTAGGGTGCAATTGACGTAGTATGTATGTGTAGATAGTGATTTTTGTTTTTGTTTTTTTTTTGGAAAAACATGCTGATTAATTATGTTGGAGAACTATATATATCTTGTGCTTAGTCTTCAAGCATGCATTATCGTCTCGAAATCGGACAAAATGTGCATGCAATTGCTAAATTCCTAATTAATCAGATCGTATTGATTTTCTAAATATGATTTTGTTATACGCATTTACTTAAGAGTAGTGCTACTTGGACTCATGAGTCCGGACCCTTAGGGGATTTTTTGAAAATTTTTTATTTCAAAGTCATCCTCAAGCAATCAATGACTTCAAAATTATAACTTGTAACACTCATTTAATATTTACAAAAATCTTAAAAACCTCCCTTTGATTCAGGACCCTTAGTGTCCAAATAGATTTTTTGTTTACTTAAAGGGTACTGCTATTTGGACACAAGAGTCCAGACACAATAGATTTATTTATTTCAAATTCATCCTTCAAAAAGTTGGTGTTATTGTTGAAACACCTAAGAGAAATTGGTGCTTTCTCATTAACTTTTGTAAAAATTATTCACACATCCCTATAAGTGTAGACTCTTGAGTCCATATAGATTAATTGTTAGTTAAACTATATCTAAAATAGAAATCTTATTAATTATGACAACTCAATACATTCAATACAACATAATCAAACATAAAATAGTTGTCAAAGTCTCTCAAGTGAGATGGTAAAAATATCGATTGCCAAAAAGCTGACAAGAATTCGGGAGATCGTGGTTCGATTTTCACTAAAGTCAAAAAGAAAAATCAAACATAAAACAATACCAAATGTTTTTTAAAAAAAGAAGGAACAATACCAGATATATAATTAATTACCTTAATAATGGAAATACATTGATTCATTGTTCTAAAAAACGTACATTCTATTGCCACGAAGTTAATTTTTCAATCATATATAACTCTGATATTCTTTTATCAAAAAAAAAAAAAAAACTATGATATTCCAAATAGGAAAATGCTAGAATGACACCCCAAGTCATACTCTAGTGATGTGACGTGTGGGCCTGCATATTTAATGACCATTTGTGTACACCTCGGGATATACACCCCGCGTGTTATACACTAAAAACTTCGTAACTAACATTCATTTTTACATGAAACCCACGTGCTACATCACTAGGGTATGACTTAGGGTGAGAATTTGGGATGTCATTCTTACATATTCCTTCCAAATAATTAATACATAATAAACAAATATATCCTAACGTTTTAATTTTTGCAAAAATAACCTAATCTTTTGATTTCAATCAAATTGTATCCTTGCTTGTAGATATTATGTGTTGAACCTCAATTAAAATGATGAATGATCATTAGATTGCATACACATTGCATTATATGAAATAATATTCTTAATTGTGTACATAATTTTTATATTTTTAAGTGTAATTTACTCAAAAATATGAAGTGAGGATACAATTTATAAGAAATAAAAAGGTTAGAATATTTTTGCTAGAATCGAAACGTTAGGATATTTTTACAAAAATCTTGAAATGTTAAGATATATTTGCCTATTGGGCCTATAATTTATATACAAAAAATAGGCTCTACTTTATCTTTTTCTTTACCCAGATCACAAAACCTATATAAGCTAAACTCGCTTGCCCCCTTTGATATTCAAGCGAACCATACACTTATGTACCTTTAATCTCATACCAAATTATTGAGTCATCTAACTGGTTCATAAAATATGACTTGTCATATAAGAGATGTGTTGAAATCGATTTGCGTAGCACACATCATTTTTTCCAATGCATGCAACTTCTCAAAGAAGAGAAATAGAAACATCCACATCAAACATAATCAGCAAAGTTGACTTAACATTTGCGAGGCCTTGCCTCATCTCTTACGTAGGTTGGTTTAAGGTTGGGATTCATCCAAACGTATCTAAGGTCACTCTTCTCACCATATATAACATTATGATACACAAACTTTAATCAATTATAATAAGAAAACACCGTTCACATATCTATAGATAATGCGGTATACTTATCTACACATTATACGAGTCGCAACCATCTCTCTTTCTATTTTTTGAGAAAATCTTTTTGATGTTTCTGATTTCATTCATACTCTTGTATATCCATTTTTAATTAACTTAAAGTTTTTCCAACAAAAGAAAAACAATCAAAACTCCCGACTTCATTTAGAACTTAGAAGCAGTGACACGTAAAAACTCAATGTCATCAAAAATAGCGTTTAGTTGATCTGGAGCATCACTCATCGATTGAAATGCTAAAAGGGTATCATATCCGAGGCAAGATCTAAAACATTGTACCAACATAGAACATTAATAAACTAAGAAAAATACTAAACATACTCGATAAACTCACTCCCTCACTCACCACACTCGCCTCCTATATAGCATGATAGCACATGATACATTTCTTATAAAAAAACAAATAAATGGATAAACAGTATTTTTATAAGAGAAAATATTAGAAAAATAACACTCCTCTCGCAATGGATATATATTGTGCGCCTTAAAACGCAGATCACATTAGGAAGAAGTGCGATGTACGAAAATATGATGAGTGAGTGCGTTCACCAAGTAGGTGTAACATTTCTCATAAACTAAAGTTCGTTGTTGAGAATAAAAAGGCAAAACTCATCATTTAGTCCTTGAACTTTTATTACTATACATTTGGTTCTTGAACTTCTACAAAGGTCTATATTTAGTTCTTCAATATTTAAAGTGTTGAATTCTGCCAATGTGAGTAATAAAAGTGTCACTTGACTAGTTAAGAAGAGTAAAATGGTTTATATTACTAAACCGAACGACTCACATCGACTAACAAAAGTTGGAAAAAAAATAATTTACCCAAAAAATATAAAAAACTTAAAGTTTAGAGATTAAAAACGTAAAAACTCAAAAGTTTAAGGACCAAATGTATAACAGTAAAAGTTAAGAGATCAAATGTACATTAGTAAAAATTTAGAGACCAAAAACATAAATGCTTCAAAGTTTAAGGACAAAAAAGAATGTTTTTGTAAATAAAAAAAGAGTTGCTCATTGATTTGAGACACAAATAGGAATCATGGGATCTCTTACCGAACTTCTTGGTTAAAAGAAATAAATGAACTAATTTTTATATTTTAGTTGAAGACGTGGCCGCTTCCAGAGGATTCCACATTTCGCTAAGCTAGAGATCACTTTCGGCGGTACACAGTATCATAACCCATTAAAATACGTGCAGTTTTTCGATCCTTCGCCAACCAACCACTTAAATATCTACAGGACGGTGACCTCTTGTCAGACGCCCTTTACAAATACAATTAATCTGTATAGATTCAAATGTCTAGATTTATAGAAATGTATTAATAATTTTTATAGAAGTTAATGAAAAAATATTAATTTTTTTTAAGTGTTTAAACAATAACACTAACTTTTTAAATGATGAATTTGAAATAAATAAATCTATTGTGTCTAAACAACAGTACCATTAAAAATAAACAAACGGCCGCATACTATAATATTTCTCACACTATTTATCCTCTACTCTCGGCCGTACGTACGCATCACCATCGAAATGTAGTCGATCTCGAAGAAGAGGAGGAAAATGTTAAAAAACTATGCCACGTGTATGGACGAGAACGCTCGATGCGTCCATAGCTTCGAGGAAACCTAAGAGATCTGACGGACAGAATGGCTCTAACGGCTATTCTCACGTGGAGATCCAACGGTTGGATTCAGATCGGCGGTTGCCGCTCTTCGATGTTGTGGTCTTGGAGACGAGAGGGTCGCTGAGCGAACCGGTTGTCGGTAAATCAGGAGAAAGGGAAATACAAATATTATTACAAAACTTGTTTTTTTTGAGAAAATATAAAAACTTTGTATTCGATGTATACAACAATAATAAAATCTCAATCTCGATATAATTGGGTCGACTACATAGATCAAAACTCTTTCATTGTGCTTGATTTTGTATTTAGGCTCTCTGATGTAGCGTGTCGCTAAGTGGGAACATTCCAACGTTTATATTTGTTTGATCCAATTTATGAAGAGTAACAAAAGTTTTACAATGATTATCAACCTATCGCAACCCTCATCCTTTATTTGGACTTGAGACCGACTATGTAGCACACACAATATTCTACATAAGTGGAGTTATTTTAAATGTATTCTTATACCATCAAATATTTTAAATTTTATGTTGTTTTTAGATGTGCCTAAATCACTATAAGTGCCATTTTTTTAATTTTTATGTTGGTTTTGAAAATAAAAAAAACTTCCTAGTTGATTGTTACTATACTTATTTTTGAAGAATGCTATTGTAATTTTGGTCGAGCATGCACACATCCCTTCAATACATCTTGATATGAAGGCGCGCAAGCATCTCGTGCGAGCTCAACTTATGCTGATGTGCGCGTTAGGGTAGCATTTTCCATTTTTTTTTATATAATTATTTATTTTCCTACTCCAAATTCACCCCCTATATTATTGGATCAATCATAATTTATAAAAAAAATTTCTGTCACCTAAACATGAATATTTTTTTGATGAACTCAACATGGATAATTTTCATATTTCTAACATACAGTTAATAATAGCATTTTTTTTTTCACTTTTGTGATTTTTGTTATTGAACCATCATCGATCATCTTAACGATCGCGATGGTTCTAATTAAATCTCTTTTGTTTTTTGTTCATTCAATAAATAACAGATCTAATCAGATTTGTAGAGATTGATTTATCTTTATTGTAGCATCTTCATTAACGGTGTTACATGGATTTGTGCGGCGAGCTGGATTGATTTATCTTTAGTTTTTACTTTATAGTTAGTTTTCTTCTCTAGTTAGAAGTTTTTGATTTGTCTTCTCCATGTTGGGATGTTTTTAGATCTTCTCTTTGTTTGAAAGTTTTAGGTCTTCTTCTTGTTGGAAAGTTTTATTATTCATTTTGTGGTTATAGTGCTTTTGTGTATTGTCATAAGTTTCAACGTTGTAGAGAGTAGTCCCTAATTATCAAATTATTTCAATTTTAAAAAAAACAAATTAATGACAGTTTGTTTGCACAAATAGGATTAGCAGTTTAATGTACTTAATTATATGTCTGGTCTTGTATCGAGCTATGAATGATTAATGAAATTTTGATTTCTCTTAAAAAAATAGCATTTTTTTATGGTCTTGGGTATCCGAGCTTCGCTCTACTAATCCTTCCAAAGGGACTCTGTAGTCTTCACTCATGTTAGTTTGACCATTGACCCTCCGAAGATTGACACAGTAGGGAATTGAAACGGGGTATATGTGCATTTAATTCACACTTAACCAACTTCGCATTTACCGTTGTTGCAACCTGATCAGGTTCGGATATATTAAAAAAAAAAACACAAAAAAAATAATTTTCACTTTTGCAAAAAAAAAAAAAAAAAAAAAATCATAAAAAAAGACATAAAATAAAACTAGCCGTTGAGGGGGTCTATAAAACGGGGCTCGGACGTGATAGAAAGATCCGTGTAGTTACAGACACCGACTGCAAAAGTTAGGGAAAAAAAAACTAACTTTAGCCAATTATTTCCCTTATAATTGTGTTCAGGTTCCCTAATTTATTGATCGATTCATTTGGATCTGAATTCTTAGGTTTTCAATTCCTCGTAAATTTGTTTGATCAAAAGAATCGATTACAGTCCTTGGATCGATAATGGAGGCGATGCTATTATCTCCGACGACTCCTGATCAATCGATCTCTAAGTACAACAGAAACCCTAAAAAAATGTTCCACTCGCTGATCTCTCGTCCTTCTTCGGAGAATTTCGCTCCTTCGAGCCTTATTACTTTGAGCGGCGTTCAAGGAGGCCTGATCGGTCCTCCGCCGTCGATTTCTTCGATTCCTCATCATCCTCATCATCCTCATCATCCTCATCATCCTCATCATCGTCATCATCATCGTCATCATCATCAGGTACTACAACAACAACTGACGACGCCTCCTCTGCTTCCGTTACCGATCTCACCGCGGTCGTCGCCGTTGATGAAGTCTCGTTACTCCTCTCTTCCTTCGCGAACTAGCATCAACAACATCATCGACAATACCAACAATACAAAAAGTACTACTTCTGTTCAGGCTAATTGGAAAGCTAACAACAGCAATAGCAGAGGAGGCGTTGATGTTGCGGCGAAGAAACCGAGGTCGTCGCCGAGAACAAGAAAGCAATTATTAGGTGATCAAAGTGAGAGCTTGAAGACAATGCATCATAGGTTAGGACCAGATCCAAGGGATCTACCTAACAAGGTATCAGGCGTTCTGAGGCCGAAATCGAAGGTGTTGTTGGTGACTTCTGTTGTTGATCATGATGAGGAGATCTCTTGTTCATCCATCTTCTCTCTCGCTCCTCCGCCGAGTAGCCTGCCATTGCCGAGCTTCTCTCTGAAGCCGAAGCTTGCCGGTGGTAGTAACGTCGTGGATGATGGAGCGGCGGACAATTTGCGACGGCTGTTGCGTCTCCGGTGAGCTTAATTATCTTGTTTGTTCAGTGAGTCTATTAAGTGTTGTTGTTGGTTAGTGTTTTTCGGAAAAGAGGGGGTTTTTTTTCCTGCTTTTCTGATTGATGGAGCGACGTTTGCTTCCAAGTTGGGGTTTGTTGTATGAAATGCGGTTTTGGTTGGAATTGTGGACGCCTTGTGTTTTAATAAAGGTGCACAATCAGGTAATCAGGCCAAGCAAGTAGAAGAGGGGGTGTTTGTTTGCATGCAAGTTTCATTTCCAAAAAAATAAAATAAAATGTATCAATAGAAGCTACTAGATGTATCAGAGTTGTTTTCCTTGATTGCTAAGAAGTTGATCAGAATATGAATATGTATTTTGTTACTCTATTGAAGTTGACAATCAATTTCACTTCTTGCCCAACAATAATTGGCTCAATAAAATGAGAGTTGTTTGATTTTCTTCTATTGTTGAAAGTATTTTTATTATTAGCGAATGACGCCACTCATGCAATGGCAAAATTTTCCCGTATGTATGCTAGCCAAATGTATGGAATCATCATCATCATCATCAGAAGAAGAGTTACAGTTTGTAGTACGTATTCAAGAGTCTTTTCAAAATTGATGTTCTTTTATGATTCAACTAGATTTACAGAAGATTTGTAACTATCAAGCCTTCTCTTGGCATTCCCGCTTTCCAAATTTTACAAAAAAATTCATACTATTGGATCAGACAACACAGTGAACAAATGATGGCCCATACTTCTGTAGATGTTAAGACCAATATGCCAACTCTCAAGTGTTGTGGAGAAACTTGTGTCCACAGCGGGGGCAGGAATAGAAGATTGTCTGGCCTTCATCAGCCGATCGCATCTGCAAGAGTTGAGGAAGTACTGAGGCGACCGGAGGCAACAAATTGATAAAGGACTAAAATATGGTGATGGAATGTGAGGAGCTGCTTACCTGTCTTGATGTATATTCAAGCCAAGGGTGATCGCATTTTGGACATGATTGATTAGCCTGTAACAATTGTGCAACATCAGAGAAAAGCAAGGAAATAGGGGATTAGGGGGTGAGATTGACAAAACATTGAACAGAGCAAACATAGCTAACAATCTTTGACAGTAAATCAAACTAACCCTTGCTCTTTCAATATCTTTATCATCACCAGCAAGAGGACCATCAAGTTTTATAAATGGTGTCATACCCAACTCCCTCCTCATATCCTGTAATAAGTTATATAAGACAGATACACCGTTGAACTATGGATTTGAACATTTAAGATCATAGATTTTTTTTTAAAGAAAAAAGATTATTAATCTCTTAAAGCAGTATCCATTCGTAGACACCATGTTAAGTATGGACACCATTTCTAAACCTAAGTAACCTCAACAATATGTGTCAAACCATTCAAAAGATAAGAAAATCTGATTCATTTATTGCTGTTATGTTGTTAATTTCCATGTATTTACCAATTAGGTCAAGAGACAATGTTCAAATACATCAAACATCTTGACATCATAACAATTCATTTTCATAAAAATCTTCTAATCTACTCTAAGGATCTCGTCGACTCCCTCCATTGGCTGACATAGGCAGAGCTAACCATCAGTCAAAATTATACTGCCACAACTAACAAGGGAGACCAGCAACTTCAAAAGCGAGAGACATGCATTGCTACCATATCCATGTGAGGTCATGGCAGTGGTGGGGCGGCGTGAGGGGAGTATTTTTGGGAGACTTGCAAGACTATACGATGCTAGGTTTCTACTTTTCTGATAGTCAAAAAAACTACCTTACCCAACCATTAGACATCACAATTCATCAGCAGATGTAATGGATTAATAAGCCATGACCGTATGGAAAAAATAACCATGAGCCTCTCCAATATTCAGAAACTGATGGAACTAGATAATCCCAGGCCCAACAAGTACATCTTTTTATCCCATTGGACTCAAGAGTTGCCATCTTGACATCATCAGATTTTTTTCTATTGAGAAGAGACATCATCAGATATTTTGGGTCAATGCTAGTAAATCTGCTCCGGTAGAGAGAAGTAATAAAGATGGTTCCGTGCAAAATTCTTTATGTTGCTTGCACAACCAAAGTCACTTAGGAGCTAGCAAAAGCATCAGGCTTAATCTTGTTCCTCTTTTTTTCCTCAATGTCATCTAGTCACGGGGATAGCAAATTGAAGTTGAATAATTTTTTTTCTTAACTGAATTCCAATCTAAGACTTCATTATCATGGGTAAGTAGAAACAATTTACAAGTTCTTAACAGATAAAACAGCAATAAAACACGCCAAAAAACAACATAAAGAAAAGAAAATGCCAAAGTCTCAACATTACCTCTGCCGTAATAGTGTAGCGAATCTCTCTTCCCACAATTTCTGGACAAGAAATAAACTAAACTTATCAATTTTGAAGCGTCTCCATGCAAGAGAAGAGACCATGAATGTTCATACTTTCATAAGGAAATTAAAATTCTAAGAGCAATGAGCAATGGTCACATAACTCAAAGAGCAAAAGCCACATCTTTCAAAAAAAAAAAAAAAAAAAAACTGATTGAACACAATACACTTTCCAAGTATCGAGTAGAATATAGGCACATTCTAATTAAAGAACAAACCAACAAGAAAGAACACACACAAACACCCAATCCAGGGCTTCAAGATTCAATTCTTCAATTCATATGATAAAAGCTACCAACTCTATTGCGTTTACACATATTTATATCAAAACCCTAGTACATCAATACTACATATTCCTAATATACCCTTATATTATACTATATTATAATTCTAACATTAGGCCTACATTAGCTACCACATCATTATAACTTAAACTAAGGAAGATCAAGAAAGCTACTAAAAAGCACAAAGAAACCCCTTTTGTCATAAAACAATCACATTTCCGTTTAAAAGTATAGTTAATGAGAAGATTCACACAAAACTTTTGGATGGCATTACACATTTCTTATTTTCAGTCTTCACAAGAAACAAAAATCAACACTTTCCTATCTAGGCCGTCAACCAAGCTTTGATCCATTTCCCTGCTCCTTCCAAGTGCACGAAAAAGTTGTGTTGCTGCATCTGTGCCTCTTCTACACCCAGCATCCCACACAACTATTCATTCTTTAACTGCACCTTTGTTTCTTAATGTATCCTATTCCTATCTTATTGTTCCCCGTAGCTAGTCAATCGCATCACTTTTTAAAGCATTAAATTAGTTGTGGTCGGCTACATGGACCAAACTCTTCCATCGCACCCGATTTAGTGCAATTGAGACGTGCTTTCTAAATCATCTAGATCCCTCCTAATTAATGCGTCCCAAGTTAGCTTCGGTATGTTAAAGCATTGCTTTCAATTTTCAATTGAGGGCTTCTAGGTTCTCTCTACCGTAACCATGATAAATAAAATCTAACAATTGAATTCAGAGGCACTGCCAATTGTAGTCAAATTGAAAATTACTGATTAGGCACACATCAGTCATAAAACAGTTGCAATGTTATTGAAGATGAAATTAAACTAACAAAGACATGAATTGAAGTTTGTGATCTTAAAAGGAATTAGGAATGGAATGGAAGGAGATGAAACCTTGAGCGTCTAGCTTGTGTCCGCACAATCGACATTTGACGCGTTTGGAGGACTTCAAAGAGAGCATTGTCCCACACATGGTGCAGAACAGGAAATCACGACCTCCGCACTGCGCCATTGATCCAACACAACAATTCAACCCTAAAAACGCAGATTCAAGTTCTTCGATTAGGAATTAGGGTTTAAGAGAGAGAGAGAGAGAGAGAGAGAGAGGCGAAAACAAGTTAATAAGAAAATGCTTTTGTAATCTAGGAAAAAGATACCTTGTTGGCGTTCATCGATTGCTCGCCGACGTGTGCATTTACGCATCTCGATGCCCATCGAAGAGATACTAGCAAGTGGATTTCTTTTTTGAGTTTTAATTGCAAGGACAAACAAGGTTGGAGTATCTTGGAATACAAAATAAATACTAGATCTTTACGTTTCTTTTTTGGTCTAAATCTGGTGTCCGGATTTCTATATGACTACTTCCAGTTTGTCTCAAGTCATGGATTGTATAAGTAGGGTTTAAGGTTTAGGGTTTTTATTTCAAGGGCTCGAATCTTAGTGACCTTTAATTAGTTTTTTATTTTTTATATTTGATTTCCTCATATGATGTTTGATGCCAACTACACCTATAAATCCATACTTTGGCACTGTAGACTCTATACGGAGGGCAACACTCACAACTCAATTTTTACCATTCACAATATTTACTCCAAGTTCATTATGGATCTTGGTAGAATAATCCAAGTCTGCTATGAATCTTGGTAGTTATGCAGGTTTGACAAACTCGCTAAGCTCACTTAGACTCTCAAAGCTAATTGTGATATGCCCAGGTCATATGAGTCTACTATATAACTAGTTAGGTTTGTTCATTAAACATCAGTAAGTTTGAAAATTAATTTATAAGTTTGTATTAATTGGGGCAAAAACTGCTTCTCAATAGAGTAGAGGTTGCTCCTTGTGAACTTGTAATAAAAAATACCATAGTTAATTAATTAATCGATTCATTCTTCTTATTTTTTTTGGTAGGATTAATTGATTCATTCTTTTTTTTTTGAAGTATGACGAATTGATTCATGAGTAAACTAGAATCGAACTAATAAGACATCCAAGTCCTGTAGCCTTGATATTGTGGTATATATATCTTATCAAAATGAAAAAAATCTTATAAAAAATTACTTATAAAATTTATATATAGATCGAGGAGGGTTTAATGCATTATATGACGGCCCGTTTCCTTAAATACAACACCGTCCAGTTAATCGCGTAATTAAGTATTAATCTCAGTCACGTATGACTTAACTACGTATTAGTCAGCCTTTATATCCTATTCTCCTAGTTATTCGCGTTTATGATAAGTAATACACGTGTTATACTATTATTGAATTTAGGGTTAAATTAAAATTTTTATTGAATTAATTTGTAACGACCTGTTACCTTAAGCACGAGATTAATTTTAATCCGAATATTAATTAATCCAAGTTAGGCTCGTGGTTAAGCTTGATTTGTCTCGATTAACACGTGTGTGGATTGGCATGCTGTATTGTGTTTATTAGGACCGTATTTGTAACGGCCTGTTATTTATAATGTCGTTATTTAATCATTTTCCGAGTAGGACGCCAGCTGGGACGACACGTGGAAGCCGTGGGTAAGCTGGGCAGGACCATATCTAGGTGTTTTATGTATGTTGGTTGTAAATTATGTGATGTAATTGATAATATAGTCATTACAGGTGTGTATGTATATTATTTTGGTTCGGACGAGATTGAGAGCTGGGGTCTAGTCGTGATTGACTCGCGTGAGTAGTACGGTAGTATGCACGTCTGAGTACACTCGTTGGCGCGCACGGCGGAATCTTAAGGTGAAAATATAGGTGAGGGACAAAGTGGTCATTTCTACCATCAAACCGCCTTTTCTTTCTCTCGACAAATCGATAAATCGAAAAAAAAAAACAGAGAAGAGGAAGAAGAGAAACCGAGAGGAGAGAAGCCGAGACGAGGGAGAAGGAGGAGGTGAGCTCGGGAGCTTGAGGAGTCGAGGAGATCAAGGTGAGTTTGTGGTTTATGGTTGTTGTGCGTTGTGTGGTGTGGTGGTGAGCTCGGCCATGGCGGAGCCATGGCCGAGAATTGGAATTTGTCGAGGAGGGGACGACGTGTGGTCTTCCCATTCTCTTAATTTCATTGGAGAGAAAGAAAAGAGAAGAAGGAAAAAGATCAATCGAAAAAAAAAAATACGGAAGCGGGGCTGTTCGAGTGGCGAGAGGAAGAAGAAAGGGGTGAACCGGGCCGATTCGGTTCAACCGGTTCGGCCCAGGTTCACACTTAAAAAGAAAAAAAAAGAGAGAGAAAATGAAAAGAAAATGGAAAAGAAAATCCAGAAAAATAAGGAAAAACATGAAAAAATAGTATTCTGACCAAATAAATAGAAATTGGAGAATTTATATGGAAAATGAGAAATTTAAAAGTCGGAGGAGACTTTATACTGGGATTTTTACCTCGAAAAATGTAAAATTGACATAATATATCAAATTGAAGCTAATTCAATGATAAATAATCTTAGATACATTTGGGGTGATAATTTGATTTGTCGGGTATTATTGGAGCTAGATCGGGGTTGTTGGAGTGCGAATTGAGGTATGTAAAACCCAATTGAACACCACTATTGCATTTACTTATTCTATTCGTTGAGCTTTATTTCTTTGTCAATCTAAATCCGATTGTGATGGGAACGGTAACGTTAAATTTTTTCGGTGTGTGGAGTTTGTTTTTCTCAAATATAATTGGTGACTAGGATACGATCGGCGGGGTCATTGGAGTAGGGTATGACTAGGCCCGCGATCCTAGCTTCATTGGCGGTATTCATTGCACACCCTTTTGTTATCTTCGTGTTGGTATTCATGCATTTCCTTTTGAGCGGTTGCCGCGTTATTTCCTTGATTATTGCATGATTATTTAACTGCTTGCTTATTGGTTTCCATTTATATTCTTAAATTGAAATGCCTAGTGGTTTTCCTTAGTGTTTTACTTCTTGGACTCGTTATCGGTTTTTGTGATAACTGAGTGCAGATCCTAGTACCAGCAAGGGTAAGGAGGTCATTGGCGATTACATATGACTTACCACTTCAAGACTTGCTAGTACGTGCGCTGGTACATATATGGTTTTGATATTTTGCAGTATTTTGGGATGGGAAACTTGTTATTCTTTGTACTTGTATATAACACTTGTTTCAATTAGCCTAATCGCATGTATGCATGTACAGTCTGGGATTCCACTGTAGGTGAACTAATCAATACTATTTTGAGGTAATTTGACAGTATTAAGGTCTTCAGTTGTAAATTGATAATTAATTGAACTAAATGGCATAAAATTTAAGAGTGATAGCTGGCGTGGATGGATGAGTGACGTGACAGGTACTTCTGGAGCATAGGCTGGAGAGGTATCTGTTACACGGGGCGACCCTGGAAATTGGGGCCGCCACAGTTTGGTATCAGAGCCAGGTGGATAGGGCCTTGAATTGAATTATGGAAAAGTGGAAAAGAGCATAAACTTTAAACGAATTAGATGTGGAAACCCGATGAACTGCCTAGAACTTTAGTTGGGAAGTGAATGAAGTGGGTAGAATTAGTATTGTTATTTGATATATGTATTTGTTGGATATAAGTATGTACTATAAGCATACGTATATTGGAAGCTAATTGGTTACGCAAATCGATGCAGATCATCATGGAGGGACAGACCCCTACTACTACTTCTCCTACCACTCAACAAGTGGTTGGAGAGCCGAGTGATCATACCAGTAGGGAGGTAGCAGATTTGCGAGCTATGGTGCAGAGGGTTACTGATCAGCAGCTACTACATCAGACTTAGATGGTTAAGTTGATGGAATACATACGGAGTTCGCGAGTACCAGTAGTAGCACTCATTGTTGAGTTAGTTGCACCTACCACTCCGGCAGTGATTGCACCAGTTGATGACATACAGGCAGTTTGGATGGACGCAGAGAGAGAAAGAACTGAGCTTCTTGGGACGATAGTTGAGACTACGGAAGTAATACCAGCTACTATTGAGCAATGTGTAGGAGGTTCGACCGCCAGAACAGGATGTCCGAGGCAGCGAAGATGGTGAAAAATTTCATGAGGTTTAACCCTACATATTTCACTGGAGTTAGTGATCTTGAGGTTGCTGGTCGATGGTTGATGACACATTGACGTTTACACCAGTTGCTAGAGGTATCGGAGGCAGACCAGCCACGTATATCCGGTTATTGCTTGAGGGGTCAGGCAGCAGTTTGGTGGACCACCTACACAGACACACATACTCACCAGTAACGTGGGCGGAGTTTAGACAGATATTCCTCAATGAATATATTCCCACGGAGGTGTAGTTGAGATTGAGGGAGCAGTTCTTGAGTCTAAAACAGGGTAATATGACAGTGTCCAAGTACATGGATCGGTTTAGATATCTTATGTTGTATGTCATGGATGTGGCAAATACTGAGAGACTCCAGATCTATTATTTCATCCGTGGTTTGGATAAGAAGATCGGAGGTGTGATTATCGCAAGTGGAGCCGAGAAATTGCAGACTGTTTATGATCGGGCATTAGCTCGCGAGACATACTTGCGACATCGGGGTGAGCTTGGGGACAGGTATGGTTAGAGTTCACGTTCAGACCAGAGGCCGAAGAGATGGTAAAATCACTTTGATCGACCGAGGCAGGACCAGGGTAGAC
This sequence comes from Stephania japonica, assembly GCA_039657345.1. Taxonomy (NCBI): domain Eukaryota; kingdom Viridiplantae; phylum Streptophyta; class Magnoliopsida; order Ranunculales; family Menispermaceae; genus Stephania; species Stephania japonica. Next base: position 3,962,375 of record CM077559.1, on the reverse strand, counting down.
GAGATAGACGTCTAGAGCAGTGGAGAGGGGACGTTAAACAGCCTGTGCATACGGTAGTTCTGAATGAGCAACTGCAACGACACCTCCGCCGCAGCATCAGGAGAGGCATCATGATGACCGTGACTGGGGTCAGGGTCAGAGAGAGTTTGGGTGACTGGCGGGCTAGGAGGCAAGATCCGCGCAGATGCTATAGGTGTGGTCAGCAAGGGCATTTGAGATGGGAGTGTAGAGTACCATCACCTCGACGGGAACAGGGTCCCAATAAGGACGAGCACATGCACTAGCGCAGCCAGATTCAGGAGCTACTCGTCAGCTAGTGGAAGGTATGTTGTATATTTATAGCCAGACTTGTACATGCCATGTTTGATTCTGGTAGTACTCTTTCTTTTATTGTTGGACGGTTAGTTGGGGAGTTAGGATTAGATGCACACACACTTGAGACTCATCTTGTTCTCAGCACAGCTGTTGGGGATAAGATTTACCCTAATCGGATAGTTCATGATGTCATGGTTGAGGTTTCCGGACATCAGTTACCAGCCGATCTACGAGTATTAGAGTATTTAGAGTTTGACGCACTCTTTGGAATGGATTGGCTGTCAACGTACCATGCACGGATAAATTGTTTTGAGAAAAGGGTAGACTTTAGTATTACTGATTTAACGGAGTTTTCATTGACCGGGACTGCGTCGGAGTTACCTATTACCAGGGGTAGATTAGCGACTACTCAAGAGATGGAGGAGTTCGCAGCGATAGTTGAGCCTGAGACTCGAGTAGTTACCGGATTGAGGACATACACGTAGTCCGAGAATTTGTTGATGTTTTTCCGATGATTTACCGGATTACCACCATCTCGAGCGATAGAGTTCATTATAGAGTTGATACCGGGGACCCAACCTATCTCTAGCGAGCCGTCTCGGATGTCACTGTGGAGCGGGAAGAGGTTAGGAAACAACTAGAGGATTTGTTGGCAAAGGGATTCATTCATCCTAGTATGTCACCCTGGGGAGCACCTGTATTATTTGTAAGGATGAAAGATGGATCATTAAGGATGTGTATAGACTATCGGAAGTTAAATCAGGTAACAATCAAGAATTGTTACCCACTTCCGAGGATTGATGACCTATTTGACCAGTTGAAAGGTGTGAAATTCTTCTCAAAGATTGATTTACGTTCAGGATATCATCAGTTGCGAATTCGAGAAGAAGACATCCAGAAGACTGCTTTCAGTACCAGATATGGATTGTTTGAGTTTATGGTATTACCGTTTGGATTGACGAACGCTCCAACGGTTTTCATGGATTTGATACATCGAGTACTGCGACCTTACTTGGATCGATTTGTGATAGTTTTTATTGATGACATATTGATATACAGCCGGACGCGAGAGGATCACGAGAGTCACCTTCGATCAGTGTTGACGACGTTGAGAGAACACCGGCTATATGCGACATTCAGTAAGTGTGAATTCTGGATGAGGGAAGTGAAGTTCTTAGGACATGTTGTCAGCGATCAGGGCATCTCTGTTGAGGGAGATAAGGTTAGAGTGGTGATTGAGTGGAAGAGACCGGAAACTGTTTTTGAGATACAGAGTTTCTTGGGTTTAGCGAGTTATTATCGTCGCTTTATGCGAGATTTTTCTATGTGCATCACCGATTACGAGGTTAACAAAGAAGGATATTCCTTTTGAGTGGTTTGAAGAGTGTGAACACGCATTCTTGGAATTGAAGAAGCGGTTAACTTCTGCACCAGTATTGACGTTACCTGAGGCAGGGAAAAGTTTGACTGTTTACACTGACGCTTCAGGAACTGGACTCGGATGTGTTCTGATGTAGGAGGGACGACCTGTGGCTTATTTATCCAGAAAATTAAGACCACATGAGTGTAATTATCCCTACATGATTTAGAGCTTGCAGCTGTTGTGTTTACGCTCAAAGCTTGGAGACATTATTTGTATGGGGAGAGATTTATACTTTACACCGATCATCAGAGTTTACGCTATATCTTCATGCAGAGAGATCTGAATATGCGTCAGAGGAGATGGCTAGAGTTATTGAAAGATTATGATTTCACCATTAAATATCATCCTGGCAAGGCCAATGTGGTGGCAGATGCTCTAAGTAGATGCGGAGTCAACAATCAAACCAGTAATCATCATATTAGATTGTTGGAGATAGCATCGATTATGAACATGGTAGAGGGAACATTGATGAGTGATGTACGGATTTGTGGTCAGATGAGAGTACCGACAGTGTCACTGAAGCGGGTAATCGGGTATCAGCAGGCTGATGGGCTCTATGAGCGGTTCGGCGGGTTGGCACGGGATCCCGTGTGCATTGATTGGTCGGAAACATCTGATGGATGCATGCGATACCAGGGAAGGCTGTGGATACCTGCGGTGCCAGAGATACGGGATGGTATACTGGAGGATGCTCATTGATCACGTTATACGATTCATCCAGGTAGAATCAACATATATTATATCATGATTTGCGGAGATTGTTTTGGTGGCCAGGGATAAAGGCTGATATTGGAGAGTATGTTCGGGGATGTCATATATGTCAGCAGGTGAAGACGGAACACAGACGACCTGGTGGATTGTTATAGCCGTTACCCATTCCTCAATGGAAATGGGAACATGTTACTATGGATTTTGTTAGTGGGTTACCACAAACTTCTAGACGACATGATGCAATTTGGGTAGATAGACTGACGAAATCGGCACACTTTATACCCATTTCGATGCGATACATGTTCACTCAGTTGAGCAGACTATTCGAGTAGGAGATTGTTCGATTACATAGGTACCGATTTCCATAATATCTGATAGAGATCACAGATTTATTTCGAGATTTTGGGAGGCGATGCAGGAGCAGTTTGGCACCAGGTTGCAGTTTAGCACTGCTGATTCGGAAGGAGAGTGACAGGCTGTTATATTATTTTGTTGGTTATGTTGTAGGTGTATTATTGTTTTATTACTTATGCGACAGGAAACGGTTGATGCGTTCACAGGGGAATGTTGATGGAAAATGGTTTGAGCACGCGAGACACTAGGCCATAGCGAGGGCTATCGGGTGACGGACTAGGATTGAGCGTTATCACTGGCGGATTCCCAGAGGGATGAGTTATGGGCAATGGGCCAAGTGATGCATACACTAGTGGGGATCCCGAAGTACCAGAGTATGGGCTAGGACTGGCTCACGGATGGAATGGCGAGGCCAGTTAAATTCTTTTAGTGTTGCAGTTTATGGTTTGAGGAGAAGGTCTACGCAAATTTCGGGGACGAAATTTCTTTTAGTTGGGAAGAATTGTAACGGCCCGTTATTTATAATGCCGTTATTTAATCATTTTCCGAGTCGGACCAGCTGGGACGGCACGTGGAAGCCGTGGGTAGGCTGGGCAGGATCGCATCTAGGTGTTTTATGTATGTTGGTTGTAAATTCTGTGATGTAATTGATAATATAGTCATTACAGGTGTGTATGTATATTATTTTGGTTCGGGCGAGATTGAGAGCCGGGGTTTAGTCGTGATTGACTTACGTGAGTAGTATGATAGTGTGCACGCCTGAGTACACTCGTTGGCGCGTACGGCGGAATCTTAAGGTGAAAATATAGGTGAGTGTATATTTATATATATATAGGTAAATTGATATATATAAATATATATATTAAATCAGAAAATAAAAATAGAAAATGGGAAATTACCAAAAAGGGTATGGAAGGAAAGAAGGAAAGAGATATACATGAGGGACAAAGTGGTCATTTCTACCATCAAACCGCCTTCTCTTTCTCTCGACAAATCGATAAATCGAAAAAAAACAGAGAAGAGGAAGAAGAGAAATCGAGAGGAGAGAAGCCGAGACGAGGGAGAAGGAGGAGGTGAGCTCGGGAGCTTGAGGAGTCGAGGAGATCAAGGTGAATTTGTGGTTTATGGTTGTTGTGCATTGTGTGGTGTGGTGGTGAGCTCGGCCATGGCGGAGCCATGGCCGAGAATTGAAATTTGTCGAGGAGGAAGACGACGTGTGGTCTTCCCATTCTCTTAATTTCATTGGAGAGAAAGAAAAGAGAAGAAGGAAAGAAGATCAATCGGAAAAAAAAATACAGAGCAGGGCTCTGTTCGAGTGGCGAGAGGAAGAAGAAAGGGGTGAATCGGGCCGGTTCGGTTCAACCGGTTTGGCCCGGTTCACACTTAAAAGAGAAAAAAAGAGAGAGAAAATGAAGAGAAAATGGAAAAGAAAATCCAGAAAAATAGGAAAAAATATGAAAAAATAGTATTTTGACCAAATAAATAGAAATTGGGGAATTTATATGGAAAATGAGAAATTCAAAAGTCGGAGGAGACTTTATACCAGGGTTTTTACCTCGAAAAATGTAAAATTGACATAATATATCAAATTGAAGCTAATTCAATGATAAATAATCTTAGGTACATTTGGGGTGATGATTTGATTTGTCGGGTGTTATTGGAGCTAGATCGGGGTTGTTGGAGTGTGAATTGAGGTATGTAAAACCCAATTGAACACCAATATTTCATTTACTTATTCTATTCGTTGAGCTTTATTTCTTTGTCAATCTAAATCCGATTGTGATGGGAACGGTAACGTTCCGGCTGTTTTTCGGTGTGTGGAGTTTGTTTTTCTCAAATATAATTGGTGACTAGGATACAGTCAGCGGGGTCATTGGAGTAGGGTATGACTAGGCCACTGATCCTAGCTTCACTGGCGGTATTCATTGCACACCCTTTTGTTATCTTCGTGTTGGTATTCATGCATTTCCTTTTGAGCAGTTGCCCGCGTTATTTCCTTGATTATTGCATGATTATTTAACACTGCTTATTGGTTTCCATTTATATTCTTAAATTGAAATGCCTAGTGGTTTTCCTTAGTGTTTTACTTACTGGACTCGTTATCTGGTTTTTGTGATAACTGAGTGCAGATCCTAGTACCAGCAAGGGTTAGGAGGTCGTTGGCGATTACATATGACTTACCACTTCAAGACTTGCTAGTACGTGCGCTGGTACATATATGGTTTTGATATTTTGCAGTATTTTGGGATGGGAAACTTGTTATTCTTTGTACTTGTATATAACTGCTTGTTTCAAATTTAATCGCATGTATGCATGTACAAATCAGGGATTCCACTGTAGGTGAACTAATCAATACTATTTTGAGGTAATTTGACAGTATTAAGGTCTTCCGCTGTAAATTGATAATTAATTAAACTAAATGACATAAAATTTAAGAGTGATAGCTGGGGTGGATGGATGAGTGACGTGACAGGTACTTCTGGAGTATAGGCTGGAGAGGTATCTGTTGCACGGGGCGACCCTGGAAATTGGGACCGCCACAGTATTAGTATGTATAAATGAATAACTGGACCAATGAAGGAATGCCTAATACCATGTGTGGATCAAGGAGGACACACATGAGATGCGGGATAGTGTTGACGTCCGAGTGTACTCGTTGGCATGAATTACGTAATTATAGGCGTAATGATGAGCATAAATATATATTAAAATAGAAGATAATAAAGTAATGATAAATGGTCGGGCACTGAGTGACACATGGGGTCACAGATGAGACGCGTAGGTCGTACAGTAATGTGCACACCCTAGGGTGTTCGTTGGCGTGCACAACAAAGTTGTAGGCGCGACGATATCGAAAAATATATATATATATTTATATATAAATTGGTATATATAAATATATAATAAAATTAGAAAAAAGTGAAATTACCTATAAAGGCCAGTGGGGTAAAGAAGGAAATGAGATAGGCTTGAGGGCATTTTGGTCATTTGTCAAGCCAACCGCCTATTTCTTCTTCTTTAAAACGTGAAATTGAGAGAGAGAACAGAGAAACGAGTGATGAAAGGAGAGAGTAGAGAAACGAATGTGAGCTCGGGAGCTTGAGGCGCTGGAGTGAGGAGCTCGCGACGTCAAGGAGAATGAGGTGAGGTTGTTGTTCTCGTCATTGTTATTGTGTTGACGTATATGTTGTTGTGAGGGATTGGTGATTGTGTGGGGGAGCTCGGACGAATTGCTCTTGTAGTTCGTTTGAGGAGGGAGTCGACCTAAAAAGTGATTGGGGTTGGGTTGAGAGCCAACCAAATCGAAAAAAGAAAAAAAATACAAAGCATTAGCTTGTTGTTTGTTTGAGGTAGGGGGACGACTCTGAACCAAGTCGGTTCGCCTCAATCGAGCCGAACCTGGTTCAATCCTGTTCAGGGTCAAATGAAAAAAAAAGAAAAAAAGAAAAGAAATTATGGAAAAATCTGAAAAAATAGGAAAAAATATAGAAAAACAGTATTTTGACCAAATAAATAGGAATTGGTGGATTTCTATAGAAAATGAGGAATTCAAAAGTCGGGGGAGACTTTAGACCGTGATTTTTACCTCAAAAAATGTGAAATGGTCAAAATAGCTTAGAAACTAGGTCCCGAGATTCTGGATTCAAATGAGACTAGTTTAGAAGCATTAATAAATGAGTATTGGACTTAAATTGATAACAATTAGTCTATTTTAGGTAATGGGCTAATGTGAAAAGGGTTGAGGACTCCGGGGAGTCGTACGAGTTGGTAAACATAGAAAAGTTTAGGACAGGTAAGTGAGACTAGTACTTTTTATCAATTATGCAATGTAAAATAGTATTATTAGAGCACGTAGTGTTTAGGACTGGGAATGGGTGTAACGACCCGAAAATTTATGTTATTTTTTTGTGATGGCGTGTATTATCAAGTTATACTCATGTCTGTGTGATAGGGCAGTGACGTCGATAAACGAGTAGTGATCGCCTCGAGAAAACGTGTCAAATGGGTTCGACGGGCGAATTACAGGTTTACGGTGTCCCGGGGGAAAATACATTTAAATAAAACACTGACAAAATAATAAATTAATAGTCGCCGAGTGATACACGGGGTTATAGGTGACACACGTGGGTCGTATGGTATTGTGCACGCCCGAGTATGCTCGTTGGCGCGCACGACGAAATTGTAGGCTAATATATATATTTATATATGTATATGTATGTAATTTATTATGTATATATGTAACGACCCAAATTCTCCATGACCCAACCTATGAGTATTTTGGTAATTTCATGATAAAAATATGTTGGGTGTTTGATGTAAAAATACAATTCTAAACTTGTCAAATTAAATATGAGTTAGGGAGTAAGTAAAGTTTTATTTTAAATAATAAAGCCCAATTGAGATTATGACCCAAAATGGCATTTTAGACAAGTTGTAAATAATCATAACCCTAATCCCTAACCCTAATGCTATTTAAGCAAATCAAAGAAAACCCTAGCCTCAATCTTGTTAAACACCCACGTAGAGAGGAGGAGAGCAAGAGGAGGGTTCAAGTTCAAGAGAGGTACAACCTCACTTCCCTCCTTGATTTCTTTATTGTTTATTGATGATTTGGAGACCAAAGGGTCGATGGCATCGACAGCGGCAATCATGCTAGGAAAATAGAGAAGAAAAGAAGAAAGGAAAGATTTGATCTATTTTAGAATGAGATTTTGGAAAGGATTTGGAGTCAAAAACTCCATTGAAGGCATGATGAGACTCTAATACTCTATAGATTTATGGTCTTAATGTTGGTATTGGCAATGAGAAATATTGAACAAACTTTGAAAATCATTAACTCTCATTGCCAATACCAACATTAAGACCATAAATCTAGAGAATATTAGAGTCTCACCATGCCTTCAATGGAGTTTTTGACTCCAAATCCTTTCCAAAATCTCATTCTAAAATAGATCAAATCTTTCCTTTCTTCTTTTCTTCTCTATTTTCCTAGCATGATTGCCATTGTCGATGCCATCGACCCTTTGGTCTCCAAATCTTCAATAAACAATAAAGAAATCAAGGAGGAAGTGATGTTGTACCTCTCTACAATATATACATATATAAATATTAAAAATCAAAATTTAAATGCAAATGACCAATAAGGGCAAGTTGTTTATTAAGTAATGGATAAGAATGGAGGGTTATTTTAGTCATTTGACCAATCCTCCAAAATATCCACATACACCACCGTCCTCACCATTAAAAAAAATAGAAGAAGAAAGTGAGGGAGCCGCCGAGAAGAAAGAGAGCGGGAGACGAGATCGAGTGCTCGGGGAAGCGGCATTGACGGTGTTGGTGAGGTGAGGTAAGTGTGAATGTTGTGATTGTTGGTGTTGTTGTTGATTCGTTGTTGTTGTTGTTGTTAAGTTGGAGAGGAAGCACGGACGAACTGCGTTGCAGTTCATTCGAGGATGACGACGGCAGGGAAGTAGTCTCCCCTGCCTAGATCGAAGTTGTGATTGAGAAATCCCAACCACAAATAAAAAAAAAATCGAACCAGTGACTGGTTCGATTTTGGGGAAGAAGACTCCATCGAGTCGGATCGGCCCGGCTTTGGCTTGGGTGGGTCAGACCGACCCGGTCGACCGGTTTGGTTGGGCCGAACTGGACCCAGATGAACCGGGTCCGGTTCAGCCCAACATCAACAAAAAAAAATAGCTTTGTAAATTTAATAATATTTTTAAAAAATATATTGGAAAAATCCCTGAAAAATGGGAAAAATCTAGAAAAAAAATTATATCTTGTTCAAATAAATAGAAATTTGGGAATTTTCCATGAAAAGTGAAGTATTTGGGATTCTTATGTGGTGTTATGTCGGGGTTTTTGCCTTGAAAAACGTGAAATTGGCAAAAATAGCTAAAAAATTTAGAAAAAATTTTATTATTAAGGAAAATATGGGAAATGGATTTAAAAATAAAAAAATATCCAAAAAGGCCATAACATGATGTAAATGGATCAAAAATAATTACCAGATGTCTAGTAGATTGGTGACAGGCGTGCGACATTTGGTGGCGTGTGAGAACCGCGAGCGCGGAGTTACGCGCGGTATTAGTGAGTAAAACTAACCAGAGTATTTACATTATTTCATTTGTGCATTTACTTGGTTGTTATCCTTGTTTGAGCATATTTCTTTGTGGATTATATGAATTGTTCAACTCCCTTTGTTATATCCATCCTTATTAATTTATCGGCTTGGTTTTGATTGAATTCCTTAATGAGTGGTTTATTTGTGTCTAAGTGGACATCATGGTGCTCACGGTCTATGCCGTGAGTACACGGACTCTAGACGTGGTTAAACCCGCAGTTTGGAATTGTAGTGGCCGTATGTTGAACTGTGTGTGACGCTGCGGTGCCTGTATGCGAACTAAGTGTGACCTGGGGATAAATACCTTATTCTAGACTGTTTTGTGTTTGTGTAGGTCCAGAGTATGTCTTGGAAGTCAGGTTGTAAACTAAGTGTGACAACCTGGTGGACTTGGAACACTTAGAAGCCTTTTCTTTTGCTTTGTGCTCTCGAAACTCATTTATTGTTGTTATCTCCGTTATTCACTTATCATGCTGTCTTTTATATTCTTTGTGATATCCATGCATGATACTAGTTTAGCCACTTACTTGACAATTGAAATATTGTTTAGACTCTATTAGTATTTTACTCTCTACATCGCTGTACTCACCGTCTAGTTTGTGACGGTGGGCAGAGCGACGAACAGATCAAGGCAAAGGATTAGCGCTAGGCGATTGAAGGTGAGGACTACGAGGCATTCTCCTCGCGCATATTGAGTATGTTTTGTATTAAGTATCTATATTGTTTTATTGAACATGAGATTATGGGTTATGAGAGATTTTAGGCATTTAAGACAGTATTGATAATCACTTTTGATTCATATGGTGGATATGATTACGGGGTTTTCACACCCTAGGATTATCTTAACTGGTGTGTCTTGAAGTTATTGATTTGTTTAGAGTTTAAGTGCTTCCGTTGTATCTGATAATAAACTCACTAATTAATTAACTTCACTCGTAAATATGTAATAAATGGTAAATGGTAAGGAAGGTTGACTAGGCCTGCGTGACTCAGCGAGACTGGCTCAGGGGTTCGCGTAGGTTTAGGTCGGGCGATGCCCAATTCTAGGATTGTGGAATTTGGGGCCGTCACAATAGGGCAATGTATCATGATTTGATTTTGTTTTATATAAATTATTTTGGAATGACAAAGGAATTCAGAAGGAGGTTTGGTGGGACGGATTGGCCTGGGGTTTGGAATTGTGGTAGAGTTGTTTCCCATCGCCGCACCTCTAATGACCTGGGAATGATTTCGATCAATGCTTTCCATTTGAGTTAGTGGTTCATTAGTCATAAACCAATCAGATGAACAATGATTGGTTTAGAGATGATGAGGAAGTGCGACTCTATGCTTTTATGAGTTGGCGACACATTGACAAGAACTTGTTAGATGCCCAGTGACTGGTTCTTGAAGATGTGAAATGACAACTCAATTCAAATATTGAGATTGAAAACACCAATCATGAATATATTACAATAAACCAATGAATTTGCATCTGTTTATGTATTAATTATATTGATTTGAATGATCCTTTAAATATGCATTGGTTGCACGTTGTTATATATTATCCTTTGAATATTAGTTGATAATTGATAGTTGGTATGAGAGTCGCTTACTGAGCATGTAGGAGCTCACGCACCCTAACATTTTCAAGTATGGACGCACGCTAGGACTTGAAACTCAGGAAAGGAGAAGTTCAAGAGTTTAGTATCTTCTCTACAGTGCAGTAAGTTTCCTTGTTATATATATAGGAGTGTAGAATTGTTACCCAGTGATAGGGTATTGACTCTAGCTCCAAGTTCTTTTCTGGTTGATGAATTAAGAATTCTCCAAGTTCTTTTCTGGTTGATGAATTAAGACTTAAAATTTTTGGTCTTTTCCTTACATAAACACACTAGGACAACTCTGAATTTTCTTCTCATAAAGCATGCAAAATGATGATAGAAGATGACGTGGTGGTCTATATAGTCAAGTAGTCATCAAGTGTGCTTTAGCATATCCTAAACCAATCTAATGGACCTCTCTCACTCCTACATCCTACTAAAATCAGCCAAGTAACACAAAATGTGGCTCGAGGTTTCATGGGAGTGTGTGCTTATGTGCATCTCGAGTTGTTGATTTTTACTTGAAACCATAGGCTTTCTAAATTGATTCACTTCAAATAATAACCATAGGCTATGTAAATTATCATTAAATCATATTAAATGAAATACGACTTATATAACACTATCTACCCAGTCCCACGACTCATATGCAATTCAAGGTGTGTCCACGCTTGCTTCTCGACGCCTATTCACTAGTAGAAGTGACTTAATTAGTCTACACACATACAACACACTAGGAATACATCACCATAATTATAATATATACCTCGACTACGTGCCTCGATCAGTGCACATGTCCCAACGTAGATCCCACGTCACGAGTCGATGACCCTGATTGCGACCAAAATATAGGATTAAAAATTTGGGGCATGACAAATTCCTTCCCCACTAATTAGAAATTGACTTTTTTAATATTGCTTTTTTGTACTTAAATGGGAATCGAATCACAATTCGCCTAAGGTCTTGCATTTTTCGCAAGTGATGTCTTTACCATCTCATCTGAAATACCAAAAACAATATTTTTCTTCAAATTAAAAAAAAATCTCATAAGTATAGGTGTTTTGACTACAATTCAACCATTCAATAGTTTGATTTGCAAAAAAAAAAATAATAATAAAAAAAAAATTCAATAGTTTGGCAAAATGTCTAAAAAAAATTCAATAATTTGGGTGGCGATCTAAGATAGAGACGATGGGGTAAAACAATAGCACTATGCATTGACAAGTACAACGATGTATGTAAGATAATTAATAATCTCAAAGACTTGCTGTTGTGTTTGCCAATTACATTCTAGACGATAGAATTAAATTGATATAGCGCCTACAGGAGCCTTAAAAGTCTTGCCAATATATAGGTGTTAATTAACAGAACGATTTTTTTTATATTTTTTTATTTTTTTTATGGCGATTAACAGAACGAATTTTATCAAAACATATAGTTAACATAACAACATAACTAAACATAACAAAAGAAAATAAAAGAAAATGATTGAATTTGACCTGATTAATTATCTATATACCTCTTAGGTCAAGTTAAGGCATAGCCAAATTTTAATACGATATTTCTCTACTTTCTTTTCTTTGAATAAAAAAAGGAACGTACTCTTTCATGAGATTGATACGCCTATTGCTACCTCTGTAGATATTAAATCAACTATATGTAATTCAGAGCTTGAAATCGTTCTACTTGACGTTGCGACAATCTGACCAAACAATGTGCTAATTCATTCGCTTATCTAAAGTTAACTAATATTGGTCTAGGTTTTAATTTTCCTTAGTTAAATTTTTTTTTTCTCTTACTCCACTTTCATATTTTTTTTTTTTTTTTTTTTTGTGAAAGTCATATATGAGTAAATGCATGATTGACCTCATCTCATCAGCCTAACTCACTAAAGCCATTCATTGTAGACATTTGAAGTCGTATCCGGACAGAATCCGAACTTAGTTTAACACGTCGCAGCAGTGACATTAATACTTAAAGCATATACATGATGGCCCTCGTGACCGCGCCTTTCGACACCCATGACAATTACCATAGCATCAATATCTAACACAAGTTTTTTATTTTTTTAAAACCCGCATAACTTTCAAGTTATTGAATGTTTTTTTTAGAGTAATATTTAATAGTAACAGTTAATTAATCACATCTTAAGCTCGTTGAAATTTATCCAATTCTAAACCAACAAACATATCCCTTAAATTGTCTGTATTCACTCAATTCAATCGATAACATAGAGGTTGAACAAGATTCAAACAAGATGGAAGGAAGAGTACTCAAACAGTTTAATTATGTATAATTGTTAATACATTGATTAATATATCTAGAAGGTTTCGTAAATTAATTTCGTGAGAAAAAGTGTCTGGAGAAGTTTTGTTATTTAATCATTTTGCAAGCACTACTTTCAACAGCGTGCGCTCTTTAACTTGGTTTGATTCAAGTCAAAACAATTCATACGCTTGCATTTTTTTCGGAGCACGTTGGATGCACATCGAGATGCTCACAAACATATCTCCATGTGATCCGAGGGACAAATTAATAGAATTCCCTGGTCCGATGTTTTGTGACACTTAATTATGAAGTCAATTTAATTAGGTGGGCACTGGGCAGCTAGTAGCTTAATATTTATTGGGTATTACAAGATACACCATGGTCCAATAGGGACACAGAGGCGCGTGATAGCTTACAAGAAACCCTACACCGTGTCCCTTTCAACTTACTCAGCAATTAATCTATATATCTTGCTAGCTACTATTAATTTGAAGTGTTGATTCTTTTACATACATTCAAATATATCATGGAAGCAGTGGTGGAGATAACTAGGAGTACTAGTATTGTTCATACTAACAACAATGCTACTAGTGGTAGTGATGACGATCATGATAGTCATGAAAGCCAACAAAGACGGTCTAATTCTAATTCGGAGGAGAAGATTAGTAGTCTTACCGGTGGTGGTGGTCGGGGTGGAAGCGTGTTTTCGTGCTTTGGACTTTTCGCGGCGGCGGACGCCACGGATTGGTTCTTAATGTTCATGGGAACGATAGGGTCTAGTGTTCATGGTGCTGCTCTTCCTATCTTCTTTGTAATATTCGGGCATCTCATCGACTCATTAGGTTCTCTCACATGGGATAACCACGATTTGTTGAATAAAATCTCCAAGGTAAGGTATTCATTTTGTTTGCCTAAAAAAAAGTATTCACTTTGTTATATATCAATTTAGCTCATCAACTGATTGAGTGGCCCAATGATTTGTTATAGAGTTTGGAAGTAAAAGGTTATGGCTTCAAACCTTACTAGGGCAAATTGTTTGTTTCTTATAAAAAAAAAATACCAATGTAGCTCTTATGCCAAAAACATTAATTTCCTTTTGGTTGTCCTGTCCTTTATCTTGAGGCTTTTTTGGGTCCCTCCCTAGTTGAACTTGATTAATCTCATGAGAAATTAGTTAGGTCCCCCAACTTCATGACCCGAAGAAAAAAAAAACCAACAAATTAATTATCCATAGATCAAGTGTTTCATCATTATAGGTTAAAAAATATTAGAATTGTGGCCGCCAATGCATCTCTAGTAAGATAGGCGCACCAAGTGAATAATTAGTAAGGAGGATTTTATTGGACTCACTTTGGATATTTAGATAGGCGAACTGAGTGGCTCCATGCCACATGATGTGCCTCGTGTGCGCAACTTGTGCATTGTGCAGTGTTGACCCCCTTGGTGTCAGAGGTAGCTAGTGAACTAATAAAGCGGCCCAATATTACAATACAGTGAGTGGATCGGAGGGCAGCGGTCATCTCGGATACGCGTTTATGCATCTAGAGGTCCATCACACGGTTCGCGCTGTCTGTTATGCGATTAGAACGTTAGTGGAGTAATTTAATTTGAAATATAACGGTCGAATTGCACAGCTCTCGTTCTTGATATTGTTGGGATTCTCAGCACTGCCTTTGTGGTTCCTCACTTGATCATAAAGCTGTTCACCAGAAGCAAAGAAACAGTGATGCAGTCCATCTGTTTGTTGAAATGCTCAACAGAACCACAACAAGCAGAACTGCTAACTTTTGGAATACATGTTTGCACTTTAAGTGCATCCATGAATCCCCCTCATGAGAGCAAGTCTCAATCCACTTCATTCGCTTTTCGGGTGTCATCCAATCATGCAAAGATTATCGAAACCGTTGACAATTTATGAAAAATTGCGATCCCATTCAGTGTTAATTTTCATGGGATACAACAAAGTCTCAATCCCAAATTAGCTGGGTTAGCCACATGGATCAAACTCTTCCATTGCACAATTTATGGCGTGCTTTCCAAATCAATTAAATCTCTCCTAATCAATTTGTTCCAAGTCTCAATCCCAAATTAGCTACGTCTACCTCATCAAATTTTTTCAGTGTCTGCGGAGTCGAGTTTTTTTTTCTAGTGGGGGACATATTTGTAGGCTATCCTTTGGAGGTGTCCAAACTACCACAATCGCCCGTCCCTAATCTTCGTGTTAATTTTCAAGGGATGTTTTGTTTAAATGGGTAAGACTAGATTCGTGTTAATCTTCGTGTCCTTTGGATGTTTTGTTTTGTTTCAAGGGATGTTTTGGTTGTTTATGCTTTTAGATAGATGTACTAGTTAGCTCGAACATTGAATGCTCTTGATAACGAATTTCGCTTATTTTGAATTCTGTTCTCCCTCTACAGAATGCACTGGCCTTGGTCTATTTGGGCCTCATGAATCTTGTCTCAGCATGGATAGGTACATCTTGAATTCTTTAAGTTGATTATGTTCGTTGTTGATTGCCTCAAACGTGATGTACTCTTTACTATAGTTATTTTCATGTATTTCGGTTTACTTTCCCCCTAACTTGGCTATTGAACAAAAAACGATATATCATGCGAATAAGCCTTTAATATGACTTTAGTAGTAAGCCCACAAATCACAGTGGATTTTTTGACAATTTTGTTATCTAATGAGTGAAGTTATCCACAATTCAATTAGGTATGATGGGTGCCTTCAAAACTTTATGTAAATTTATTGCTTACAGGTGTAGCTTGTTGGACGCAAACCGGAGAGAGGCAAGCTGCCGATATGAGAGTGAAGTGCCTGCAATCAGTGTTGAACCAAGATATAGGTTTCTTTGACATGGAGGCTAGAGATCAAAACATTTTATTCCGCATCTCTAGTGACGCAATTCTTGTGCAAGATGCTATAGGTGACAAGGTACTTAAATATTTCAATTTAGATGCACAACAATGACTTCATATTTTGCCATGTAAAGTATGATTTTTCCTTTTGCGGCTTTTTGCAGACTGGGCATGCATTGAGGTACTTCTCACAATTTGTGGCTGGGTTTCTCATAGGATTCGTAACAGCGTGGCGTCTAACTCTCATGACTATTGCTGTCATACCATTGGTTGCTATTGTCGGAGGTATATATGCCGTGACCATGTCCACATTGTCAAAGAAGGGTGAGGCTGTATATGCAAAAGCTGGACATGTTGCAGAAGAGGTAAATTGCCGCACCATGTCAACAAAATTGGTATTTAGTTCATTTGCTACTTAATTATGATATATTATGGGAGGAACGAAATGATCACAAGCTTCATTTTGGGATGATCCACATTGATGCAAAAATACCACCCAAACACGTACATTTCAGTTCGGACTGACTTTTGTTTCGTTTTGTTTTGTGTCGGATCAGGCCATTTCACAGGTCCGTACAGTGTACTCATTTGTAGGGGAAGACAAAGTTATTGATGAGTACTCAAAGTCTCTTAAAGATGCCTTAAAATTGACTAAGAAGAGTGGTCTTGTAAAAGGTGCTGGAATCGGCATCACGTATGGCTCATTATTTTGTGTTTGGGCATTACTTCTTTGGTACTCTGGCATCTTAGTCAGGCGTCACAAAATCAATGGTGGTAAAGCATTCACGACAGTTATAAATTCAATCTTCAGTGGATTGTAAGCCACCTTCGAAGATTATACAATTAGTGCAGTTCAGTATACTTGTAGCTTCTTAAGTTAAAAATTACAACTCTTGTATGTAGTGCCCTCGGACAAGCTGCTCCTAACCTTGCTGCCATGGCCAAAGGTCAAGCTGCCGCAAGCAACATCATAAGCATGATCCAGATGCAAGCGGATTTGCCCAAAAAATCAGATAGTGGACTTGTTCTACCTGAAGTATCTGGGAATATTGAGTTTTCTGAAGTCTCCTTCGCATATCCCTCACGTTCCAATATGGTCTTCGAATCTCTGAGCTTTTCAATCAATGCTGGAAAAACCTGTGCAGTTGTTGGTCAAAGCGGATCTGGAAAGAGCACCATTATTTCTCTTGTCGAGCGATTCTACGAACCAACTTCAGGTACCTTATAATTTTGCACTAATGTTGCTCTTGTGAAAGTGTCAAAAAGTTGCCCTAAAAAACTATTTCACCTGAGTATGCTTTCAATCTTTGAAGTGATTAGGGAACTTGTATAATTTGTGAAGCTATGTGAGATTTGCCATTATTGTAATAACAGCGAATTGGCATGTCATAGATTCTCTTGATATTTCACAAGAATAGGAAGCAATGTTACAGTTCATTTGAAGAGTGTGAACTAGATTAACTAATTTAAATGTTACCACTTAATCTGTTGGTCAAATATGGTTAACTCACCTAATTAGAATTGCATGGGAATCATTGTGAATCACCAGGTGTTCCCAACCCCAAGTTTGTTTTTGCTCGTTGCTTTCTTTTTTTTACCTCAATGAAATTTCTTACACAATGATGTTCTAAAGGTAAAGCACTGTTGGATGGACATGATCTGAAGACTCTCCAATTGAAGTGGTTGCGACAGCAGATTGGACTTGTTAGCCAAGAGCCAGCCCTTTTTGCCACTTCAATAGCTGAGAATATCTTATATGGTAGAGAAGATGCTAACATGGAGCATATTGTGGAAGCAGCAAAAGCATCAAATGCGCATTCTTTTATACAAAGTCTACCAGATGGTTATAATACCCAGGTAAGTATGTTGCTGTGATTAAAGATACTAAATCAGGAATAGGTAAAAGAATGCTAAATTGAATCTAACAGCTGAAGTATGTTATTGACTTGTTAAATTGAGCATTGAATCAGCTGCAATTATTTTGCATTGTGTTCAATATTGTGCTCTAATGCTACTTACTCATCATCTTTCTTGATGTAAGGTTGGAGAAGGAGGAATTCAGCTTTCAGGAGGGCAGAAACAAAGAATTGCAATTGCGAGGGCAGTTGTGAGAAATCCAAAGATTCTACTTCTTGATGAGGCAACAAGTGCACTTGATGCGGAATCAGAACATGTTGTACAGAAGGCACTAGTTAATGTCATGGAAAATCGCACAACAATCATCGTCGCTCACAGATTATCCACAATACGTGATGCCGATACAATCATGGTCTTGAAGAATGGACAGGTTGTTCAAAGAGGGAGTCATTTGGAACTGATGTGCGACGGAGAAGATGGAGAGTATGCTGCTCTTGTTAGGTTGCAGGGATCCTCATATGTCAAAAACCGGAGCCATCAGGAAAATTCAAATGATCACTCTCAGGCTATAATCTCGTCAGAGATTCACAAAAGTAAAATTGAGGACCATAAGTCCAAGTCAGCCAAGGCCAAAGGCATTCGCATACGCAAACAACTGGCCCAAAGCAGCTCCAAGTCATCACCATTGATCTGGAAGTTGATTAAGATGAACAAGCCGGAGTGGCCATTTGCTTTACTGGGGTCAATTGGTGCTGTTCTATCTGGTGTGCAGTCTCCGCTGTTTGCGCTTGGAATTACTTATGTCCTGGATGCGTACTACTCCTTCGATAATTCAAAAAGCAAGCATGAAATTGAAGTCGTTGCTCTTTCATTTCTTGGATTAGCTGTCGTGACCATACCAACTTATATGCTGCAGCATTACTTTTACACTTCAATGGGAGAGCGGCTCACAACTCGTGTGCGTCTCATGATGTTCTCAGGTTCTCTTCTTGCATCTTTAAATTTTGCAGAGATTGACTAGCTTGGTAAATTTAGTTTATAACGTTTTTTTTATCGCTTCACCATAAGAGCTCGAGCTTGCTTGTGGAATCATTAATTCAAATATTATTCCTTTGAAAAATTGTGAGAAATGATTAAATGAAGAAATAGTTTTCAATTTACAAAACTTTGATGTGGAGGATATATGCTTCAATATGGTAAGGATGCTTTCATGCACATGGAAAACATAGCAAAATCTTCTCTTTCAGAGCTATCACATGTATCAATATATCATAATTTATTGACTTCTCTCTTGCTTCTGATCCACAGCAATCCTTCAGAACGAGATTGGGTGGTTCGATTTAGATGAGAACAGTACTGGATCACTGATATCAAAATTAGCAGCTGGGGCAACTGTAGTGAGAACTTCACTTGCTGAACGTTTATCAACTATCATGCAGAATATGTCGCTCACTTTGACGGCCTTCATCATTTCTTTTATTTTCTGTTGGCGTGTTGCCGCTGTTGTTATTGCCACATTGCCCTTAATTACTGCAGCTGCTGTCGCAGAGGTTGGTTTCAAACACAAAACACCCAATATTATCATTTAGGTTTAGTAGATGATGCTATTTTTTTTAGTTGCTTCTTGGTATAACTTTATTTTCTATCCATTTTTCTGTGATGTTTGCAGCAACTATTTCTTAGGGGATTTGGGGGAAACTACAGCAAAGCTTATTCTCGAACTACTGACTTGGCTCGTGAAGCAATAACTAATATCCGCACTGTGGCTGCATTTTGTGCCGAAGACAAGATTGTGGAAAAGTTTATCTTTGAACTTAACATTCCTGCTAAACATGCACTTCTGCGTGGTCATATATCTGGTATTTGCTATGGCGCATCACAGTTCTTGGCATTCAGCGCATATGGATTTGGCCTTTGGTACACCTCAACCCTTATTAGGAAACAATATACAACCTTTGGCGATTCCATGAAGTCATTTGTTGTGCTAGTCGTCACAGCTATGGCGTTAGCAGAGACACTTGCGCTTACCCCTGAGATCATGAAGGGATCTCAAGCACTTGCACAGGTCTTCGGTATACTGGAGAGGAGAACTGCTATTGAACCCAGCAATCCAACAGCAGAGGTTGTGACAGAGATCAAGGGAGATATAGAATTTCGGAAAGTGACTTTCAAGTACCCCTCAAGACCCGAAGTCACCGTTCTAGAGGATTTGAATTTAAGCGTCTCAGCAGGAAACAGCCTTGCAATCGTTGGACAAAGTGGCTCCGGAAAAAGTTCTATAATTTCATTGCTAATGAGATTTTATGATCCCACGTCAGGTGTTATTACCATTGATGGACTCGACATTAGAAGTTTGAACTTAAGATCACTGAGACGAAAGATTGGACTAGTTCAACAAGAGCCTGCATTGTTCTCCACTACGATTTACGAAAACATCAAATATGGAAGGGAAGGTGCTTCAGAAATTGAGATCATGAAGGCTGCCAAGGCAGCAAATGCTCATACTTTCATCAGCAGAATGCCTGACGGATATCAAACGCAAGTTGGAGAGCGAGGAACACAATTGTCAGGAGGCCAGAAACAGCGTGTTGCGATTGCTAGAGCGATATTGAAAGATCCAGCTATCCTTCTTTTAGATGAAGCCACAAGTGCATTGGACACAACATCCGAGAAAGTTGTTCAAGAGGCCCTTGATAAATTAATGCAAGGGCGAACTAATATCATCGTTGCACATCGTTTGTCAACCATACGCGAAGCAAATGTAATTTGTGTGTTGCAGGATGGAAGGGTGGTTGAAACTGGTAGTCATCATGAACTTAGTAACATGCCGGAATCTGCCTACACAAAGCTAATTAGTCTACAACAGGAAGCCAACTGAAATAAAAATATGTATAGATAATACATGTACTGAATTCATGGCTCGTATGAGTCTAAATGCTGGTGGGCAAATAAAAAGCTTTTCGTGAATATTGTTTGACACTACCTGTTCATCTCTACAGACTAAATTGAGGAAGATTGGGGTCCTTGCATAGGTCGGTGATATCGTCGAACTATTCATTCAAATCAAACTTGAATTTAGATGAAGAAGCCTTGTATGCATTAATGGCAATGGAGCTGATTGAGTTGCAGGAATGTACTGTAATAACCAAAGATCTGTCTCAACAGTTCGCTCTTGCGCTATTAAATTGTGCAGATATTTGTGGCGGCTAATTGCGTCACTAATACTATCTGTGGCTTGAATTTCTGGTATGCGATGCAATCTGTCACAAATAGTTTTATTGTAGTACTTGATAACTATCACAAATAATATTTAAATATGCTATACCGTCACAAATAAGGTTACGGGTGTACAATTCGTCGTCACAAAATCCTATGTGCGCTTTTAATAATTGATTGTGAATTTGTGACAGCTTTATAGCCGTCACAAATAAAGTTTCGGGGACGGACATTATTTTTGTCATTGGTAGCCAAATTATTTCAACCTAGGTATGAAACGTTAATATAACTTTCATGAAGATTTTAGGCAAAACCAATCATTTGGCTCTAAACTTTCTAATTTTTTATGCTTTTGGTCCCTCAACTATTATTACTACACATTTGGTCCTTGAACTTTCTAAAAGATCTACATTTAGTCCTTCATAATTTCAAGTGTTAAATTCCACCAACGTGAGTAACAAAAGTATGGCGTGACTAATCAAGAAGAGTAAAGTTGTTTATGTTACTGAACTGGGTGACTCACATCGACAAAAAAAGTTTGAAAAAAAAATAATTTTCTCTAAAAACATAAAAATGTTGTAAATTGAATTGAAACTTGCTAGAACTAGAGAAGAAAAGTAGAAGAACTACTAACTTCTACTACTACAAAGAACTACAACTACAAAGTAGAAGAGGAGAAATGAGAGAGTTGAAATGAGAAGTTGTATTCAACTTGGTGTGTTTTTACAATGAGGTTGGCACCCTTTATATAGGCCCTTTGGTGATGATGATAAATGTACTTAGACAATGTTTACAAGTAATACATACATCACATGTCATACAACTCTTCACAAGCAACATTGACAATACATGGAATAATGAGTACATTTGATATGGATACAAGTAAGGGCCATGCTTGATACTACCACTCAATGTAAGAGCCATGCTTGACAATGATTAGTCATACAAAATCTTGATCAATTGTTCATCCATATCATAACACTCCCCCTTGGATGACAATTATTGAGAGAATGTGCCTCGTTAAAACTTCTACTAGAAAAAACCCTGTGGGAAAAAATCTAGTAAAAAAAAAGAGTACACATTTCTTCTTAATCTTAAGATGAGTATAATATTGTTAGGATTGCCTCATTAAAAAAACCTTGCTAGGAAAACCCAATGGGATAAAACCATAGCTAAGGGAAAAAGAGTGCAATACACTAATCAATAACTCCCCTCATGTGAACATGGGTGAAACTTGTTCAGTTTCTTTACTTACAATGTCTTTAAGTTTACGCAAGCCAATACCATATGTAAGCTTTTTAAATGTCGTAGTTGGTAAGGCTTTTGTGAATAAATCAGCAAGATTATCGCTCGATCGGATTTGCTTGACATCAATTTCACCATTCTTCTGAAGCTCATGTGCATAAAAGAATTTTGGTGAAATATGTTTTGTTCTGTCCCCTTTTATGAATCCTTCACTTAATTGTGCAATACATCTTTGCATTATCTTCATATAATATGGTTGGAGAATCTTTTATTGAAGGCAATCCACATGATTCTTGAATATGTTCAATCATGTTTCTCAACCAAACACACTCACGACTTGCTTCATGAATTGCAAGTACTTCAGAATGATTGGAAGAAGTGGCAACCATAGTTTGTTTTACTGACTTCCATGATACTGACGATATTACCGAGGTGAATACATATCCCGTTTGAGAACGGGCCTTATGGGGATCTGATAAAAATCCAGCATCAGCATAACCTTGGAGATTCAATTTTACCCCTCTCGAGTAAAATAAACCCATGTCACTTGTTCCTCGAAGATATCGAAAAATGTGTTTAACACCATTCCAATGTCTTCGAGTTGGTGAAAAACTATATCTTGCAAGTAGGTTGACAAAGCAAAAGCAATATCGGGTCTTGTACAATTTGCAAGATACATAAGTGCACCAATTGCACTTAAATATGGTACCTCAGGACCAATTAGCTCTTCATCACTTTCTTGAGGTCGAAATGGATCCTTATCCACTTCAAGTGATCGACAACCATTGGAGAGCTCAATGGATGTGCCTTGTCCATATAAAATCTTTTTAATAATTTTTCAATATAATTTGATTGATGGACAAGTACTCCACTTGAAAAATGTTCAATTTGCAAACCAAGACAAAGTCTTGTTTTTCCAAGTTCTTTCATCTCGAATTCCTTTTTCAAGTATTCGGATGTTCTAACGATGTCGTCGTGGTTTCCCACTATATTTAAATCATCAACATATACAGCAATAATCACAAATCTGTTGATGATCTTTTAATGAAGACACATGGGCAAAGCGGATTATTTACATATCCTTCTTTCGGTAAATAATCACTAAAGACGTTTGTACCACATTCGTCGGATTGTTTCAACCCGTATAAAGACCTTTGTAATTTTATAGAATGCATGTTATGAGGTTTTGATTTTATTTCATCGGATATTACAAATCCATCGGGGATTTTCATATATATCTCTTTGTCAGAGATCCGTACGGATATCTTTGTAACGACATCCATTAAATGCATATCAAGCCCTTTAGAGGCTGCAAGGCTTATCAAGAACCGAAATGTGATTGCATCTATAACGAGGAGAATATGTTTCCTCATAATCGATGCCAGGTCTTTGTGAGAAACCTTGAGCTACAAGTCTTGCTTTGTACCTTGTAACTTCATTTTTTCGTTTCTCTTTCGTACAAATACCCATTTATATCCAACGAGGCTTTACGCCATCGGCGTTTGGACAATTGGTCCAAAAACCTCTCGTTTCCTTAACGAGTTTAGCTCTGCTTGGATAGCATCTTGCCATTTTTGCCAATCGGGTCTTTTTTGACATTCGTCCACTTGATCGTGGTTACGGATCATCATCATTTTCACATATTTCAAAGGACACATTGAAAGCAAATATATCATCGGGAACAATTTCATTTCGATCCCAAATCTTACCGAGTTTAAATAATTTATTGAGATCTCATTATTTTCATCTTTTTCCTCTTTTTCTAGAGGAAGTTGTTCCTCATCGAGAATCAACTTGTTCGACAAACCCTTATCAAAGGATTCTTGTGCTTTCTCGGGAGTATTTTGATTTGTATTTATTTTTACTCCCGTTTTCCTCTTTCGAGGAATTGTATCCTTTGAACCAATAGGTCTTCCACGCTTTAAGCGTTTCGTTGGTTCTTGTGCATTTTGTTGCAGAGACATCAATTCTTGCGGGAGCATTTACAATTTGGAATATGTGATTTTGTCACTTGTTTTGCATCATTAAATGCATCACGGTAATTGATTTGCAATTTGTTGCAAATGAATGATCTTTTGAACTTCAAGTTCACCTTGATTTGTTCGTGGATCATAATGTGATAAAGTTGATGCATTCCAAGCAATTTCGCGCCATTCCTTTTGAATTGACTTCTTATCTCCCCCAATGGTGGGAAAATTGCTTCATCAAAGTGACAATCAAGCAAAAGCGTGCGGTGAATAAATCCCCTGTTAAGGGTTCAAGGTATCTTATAATGGACGATGAGTTAAATCCAACATAAATCCCAAGTTTTCGTTGTGGACCCATCTTAGTTCTATTGGGAGGTGGTATAGGAACATACTTTACTTTGCACAACAAAAATTCTTAAGTGTGAAATATTTGGTTGTTGACCTAAAGCGAGTTGCATGGGGGAATGTTCATGGTATGCGGTGGGCCTATAACGAATGATAGATCTTTGCATGAAGAATTTGCATGTCCCCCAATGAAGTTGATAACTTAGTTCTCATGATTAAAGGTCGGCAATTAATTGAATGCGTTTGATTAGAGATTACGCCAAACCATTTTGGGTATGCACATGTGGAGCAGAATGTTCAATGGTAATTCCTATAGACATGCAATAATTTTTAAATGCTTGAGATTGAAATTCCAGGCATTATCAAGACGGATGGTCTTGATTGGGTTGTCGGGAATTGTGCTCTTAACTTAATGATTTGCGCTAAAAGTCTAGCAAATGCAACATTGCGGGTCGAAAGCAAACAAACATGTGACCACCTAGTTGATGCATCTATTAAAACCATGAAATATCTAAATGGTCCACAGTGAGGATGAATAGGTCCACATATGTCTCCCTGAATGCGTTCTAAGAAAAATGGAGATTCCACAACAATTTTACTTGGGGATGATTTAACTATCAATTTACCTTGAGAACAACTAGCACAATTATAATCACCAGCTGAAAATATTTTGTGACTCCTTAAAGGATGTCCATGCGAATTATTAATTATTCTTCGCATCATTGATGATCCTAGATGACCAAGCCGGTCATGCCATAAAACGAATGTCTTTGGATCATTAATTTTCTTATTTAAGACGACATTCGTTTCGACATGCCTTATATGAATAAAATATAATCCAGAGGATAAAGCTGAGAATTTTTCTAACACTTTTTTTTTCCATTTGAAACCAATGTGACATAAAGAAATTCTCTATTATTTTCGTTCATGGTTTCAATATGATATCCATTTTGTCGAATATCTTTAAAGCTGAGTAAATTTCTTCTGGAATTTTCAGAGTATAAGGCATTGTCAACATGAATTGTTGTTCCCCTAGGCAACATAATATTTGCTCTTCCAGAGCCATTAATCAAATTGGAGATGCCAGATATTGTTTGAACATTAGCCTCGGCTAAGTTCAAATTAGAGAAATATTCTCTGTTTTTAAGGATTGTGTGCGTTGTAGCACAATCAGCAAGACATATATCGCTCTTATTTGATTCATGATTTGAACACATGATTTGTTGATCCATCTAGACAAATAATGTTTGGCAAATTAGAAAAAGAGTCATATTTCATTCATAATAAGAAACTAGTAAGCATATCAAAAATCAGTACATAGAATTATTTAAAATCGTTACATATGATCATTAAAAATATCGAGATTAGTGTTTGGATCATCATGAAAATTTGGGGCATCCATATAATTGATGTCCGAAGAGTCATCTCCGACAGTGAAGTTCATCTCAACTGTTTTGCCCTTTTCCTTTAAGGAGGCTTGATAAAGATCAATAAAATGCTTAGGCGTGCGGCATACATGAGCCCAGTGGCCTTTTAGACCACATCTGTGACATGGTTGGTCACGATTACGAGCATGCCCATTTTCAGCAATATTTTTCCCCTTATTACGAACGGCATCATTCTTATTCCATTTATTTTGGAACTTATTGCCACGAAATTTAGAATAGGGCTTGCCACGATCTTTCTTGATTGATCCTTTCTCATTTCCACGTCGTGGTTTTTCTTTCCATGACCCTTTTTATGGTCATTATAGGATCTTTGCATTTGCTTCATTAATTGAAGCGGAACCGGTTGGACGGGAGTTGTGGTTCTTGATAGAAGCTCGTTATTTTGTTCGGCCACCATGAGACAAGAAATTAATTACGAGTACTTTTTAAATTGGCGCGCTCGATATTCTTTGTTGCAACAACAGATTCGAGGCATGAAAATCTTGAATGTTTTTTCCATCATTGCCTCATCGGATATATTTTCTCCACAAAGCCTCAAACGAGAGGTAATATTAAACATGGTGGAGTTATATTCTTATTTGTTTTGAAATCTTGCGACTAAGATTGACCGGTCGTTTTGAGCTTTTGGAAATATCACCGTCTTTTGGTGATCATATCGTTCTTTCAAGCTTAACCACAAGGTGAGAGGATCTTTTATAGTGAGATACTCACTTTTCAAGCCTTCATGGAGATGATGGCGAAGGAATATCAGTGCTTTCGCACGGTCTTGCATTGATGTTTCATTTCCTTCTATAATAGTTTCTCCTAAGTCTTTAGCTTGGAGATGTATCTCGGCATCCAGTTGCCATGGCAAATAATTATTTCCAGTGATATCAAGAGCAACAAATTCAAGTTTTTGAAGGTTTGCCATAGTCTGAAAATATGTCAAAAATTGAGTAAATAATTTTTCTCTTTTAAAAATAAATAATATACGGTTAAATATATGTTCACAACTTGATTATTAATATGCAAAATGTACTACTTGTATGAGTTGGTGGGACAACCTCCAGGTTGGGTGGCGAGACGAAGTCTACTTAAAACCATGCCTCCTCGACGGGATAACCGTCTCCACTTTCAATGTTTAGCTTTTCTACGGGGACAAGGCTTACCCACTATCAACCCAAACTCATAACACTATTTGCAATATAAAAAATCAAGAATTGAGCATAATTAATCGTTTGTAGTATAGCGAGAAAACTAGTTATGTCACATATTGACTTTTGATTTCGATGTAGAAGATCGTACAAAGACGCAACTACTGAGAGCATACTTTCGCAATCGGTGACGTTATAATGGTATATGAATAAAGTATGCATATAGAAGTTATGCATGTAATAAAAGGAAACAACCATGGTAATTCGAGAAATAAATTGAACTTATTTAAATAACAAAAGTTATACCTTCTTAGCTTTTTCTCCTTAACAAGCCTTCTTGAACTTCAAGATCTCCTTAATGCTAGAGCAAGCTCGTGCTGATAACGTGTTGTAAATTGAATTGAAACTTGCTAGAACTAGAGAAGGAAAGTAGAAGAACTACTAACTTCTACTACTACAAAGAACTACAAAGAACTACAACTACAAAGTAGAAGAGGAGAAATGAGAGAGTTGAAATGAGAAGTTGTATTCAACTTGGTGTGTTTTTACAATGAGGTTGGCACCCTTTATATAGGCCCTTTGGTGATGATGATAAATGTACTTAGACAATGTTTACAAGTAATACATACATCACATGTCATACAACTCTTCACAAGCAACATTGACAATACATGGAATAATGAGTACATTTGATATGGATACAAGTAAGGGCCATGCTTGATACTACCACTCAATGTAAGAGCCATGCTTGACAATGATTAGTCATACAAAATCTTGATCAATTGTTCATCCATATCATAACAAAAAAAACTCAAAGTTTAAAGACCAAAATATAAGAAACTAAAAAGTTCATGGACTAAATGTACAACAAGGACCAAATATACACTAATAAAAATTCAAAAACTAAAAAGCATAAAAGACTTTTGAAGGACCAAAAATTTTACATGCGTAGGGACAAATCATTCATTGCATGACAGTTACTACGCCCCACTGTATTTAAAGAGGTATAAATATGAAGCGATAGGACAATCAATGACAATAACCAAACCAAATGTGTACCAACTTCATCAACATCCTTGATCAACATCGACACACTCCTTCTCAAATCGAATGGGCCTCAAGTATTACGTGTCAAGACACTAAGATATGGCAGATCGATATCCGATGGTGATGTTCAATCAAACTCACTGGATCATTAAAATCGATCCAACAGTGCACTTTTCATGCATGCGTTCAGTGTCCATGTTTCTATCTATCTATCTATCTATCTATCTATCTATTCAACTTGGAGTACTTCTCTCATCCAGTCATTCTCAAGGACTGAAAAGCAATGGAAGAAGAGTTGCAAGTGAAATCTAACAAGTCCAGTGGTGATGATGAGAAGGTGATGAGATGTGGAAGAGGAGTTGGGGTTTGGGGGTTGTTTGCATTTGCAGACAAGACTGATAAGCTGTTGATGGTTGTTGCCGGTGCCGCGTCGTGCGTCCATGGCACTACGCTCCCACTCTTTTTGCTCATCTTCCAGGGCGTGGTTCACTCCATGGGTTCTCTAATGAGAGACCCTGTCGCTTTGGTTTCCAAAGTCGGTAAGGTAATGTTATCAACTTTAGTTTGCTCTTATGATAATTGATCCTAACTTGTGAGGAGTCAGAAATGCCTTGACATCCTCAATTCAAAAAATACTATTCAGGTCCTCCCTTAACTAGATGTCTTGAGTTCAAATCCTGAGAATAAAAAAACTTTAAAGCTTTTGGCTAGAGACACTGCCCTTGTAGTCTTACGTTCCTTGAGTCTAGAATTAGTCGGGGATATGCCTCTAATACCCGAACAATAATAAATAAAAAAAAAACTAATTTATGTAGCATCAACATTAAATGTAGCATTAGTTATGACTAGACTTGTTCATGGGTCAAGCTTGGATCTAAGTACCTTGACCCAAACCCAGCCCACTACCTATACTCGGGTCTATATCTTGGTCCAAGCCCATCCCATACAAAAAATACAAAACCCAAACTCTGGCCCGTCAAACCTACATATATTTTCTTATTAATAAAAATAATTATATTTTTTTTAAAAAAATAAGTATTTTTAAAAATTTCCTTCCATACAATTAAAATATAGTGTAGTATTTTATAGATTTTGTATATATTTATATTAATATACAAATAAAACACAAAAATGGATGTAGCGATAAAGAACAATGATCAATGTAGACTATAGAGGGTTTGGAGTTCAAACTTTGTCTCCAACATATTTTTTCGAAAATATAAACATTAATTTAATGGTGGGTTAGGCTTGAGCTTTACAAGTAAGCCCAAGTCTAAGCCCTACCTATTGGTCATGGGCTTAGGCAGGCTGGGCGGGTACCCAAGCCCATGAACAGGTCTAGTTATGACTATAAAAAGAAAAAGAAAAAGAAAACGAACAAATACAAGCTTGTTCTGGTGTTGTACAAGGACATGTTATACAGTAAAAACAGGCTTGTTTTGGTGCTGTACAAGGAAATGTTATACAGTTATAGAGTAGTAAAACCATTGAAAATAATGAATGCATTGCAGTCAATTGATGAACTGCACTCAGATGCGTGTGCATAATCTCAAAGTGATCTAACTGTATGAATTGTGACTTCTAACTGTATATTAAATCACGGGTATTCTTTGTATAATGGCATGAGGCCTTTGCCCATTTAATGGTGTGAATGCCATTTATGAATGATGGTTTTTTTTTTTTTTTTTTTTTTTTTTTTTTTTTTTTTGTGAATGTTGGTTTTAGATAACAAAAAATCTGTTTGGACTCTTAGAGTTCGGACTCATAGAGAATTTTTAAAAATTTTACAAATATCCAAGGAGAGTTAAAAGTTGTTATTTTAAAGTTATTTATTGCTTGAAGATGACTTTGAAATAAATTTTTTTTTAAAAACTCTCTAGGAGTCCGAACTCTAAAAATCCAAATAGCACTACTCGTTAGATAATTTAATGGTCATAGTACTAACATATTAATGACCCTTAAATCCTTTCATTCACATCAAGAAAACATATTATCGGATCATATAATCCAATGATCATAAATAAAAATCACCATATTGTAGAATTACCTGTACTTTCATTTCTTACTGCTTTAAAACTTGTACAAGTTCCCACTCATGCATAGTTTCTTCTTTCTTTTCACTTCTCACTGCAGGATGCCTTGCTTTTAGTATATCTTGGACTTGGGGTCTTGATATCTGCATGGATTGGTAACTTCACAGCCTAGCATTTACATTGCTTAAAAATCATAGAAATTTTCAATCTGAGTGATTTCTCATGTTCAGTACTGATTAACAATTGAAAACATTTAAAGAGGGAAAAAAATGTTAAACAGGAATATCTTGTTGGATGCTTACTGGGGAGCGACAGGCAGCACGAATGCGAGAGGAGTTGCTTCAATCAGTTCTGAGACGAGACATCAGCTTCTTTGATGTGGAAGGCAAGGACGAAAACATCATCTTTTGCATTTCCAGCGACTCTATTCTAGTGCAGGATGCAATAGGTGACAAGGTAATTTTTTGATCCTGCCAAGCACAAAACACTGATCAGTACCATTGATCATGAACATATAAGAATCCATTAATGTAGAGTCACCTGTTGAATGCTAATGAACTGTCTAATAGATTGGGCATGCTTTACGGTACCTCTCCATGTTCATTACCGGGTTCGTCATATCATTCACACAAGTGTGGAAGCTCACACTTCTCACCTTGGCCATTGTACCACTTCTAGCTATTGCGGGAGCTCTATATGCAATGGCTCTGGCTAGTTTGTCAAAGAAGGGTGAGGCTGCATATGCGGGAGCTGGAAAGTTTGCAGAAGAGGTACTAATGCATCTTCTCTGAATATTGGCATTGATTAATACGTTTGAACCATTTTGCCCATCATCAGTAGTAAGTTGATTCTCAACCGTGCTCTTCACATCCATAGCATTGACATGATTGTTTTTTCCTAAAACGAAACAAGGATTTCTATAAGGAAACAGATAAAAGGGGGATCAGCAATCCTCAAAATTTAAAGCAAATTATGCTAGCCAGCACTCATTGCCAATTATCAGAACCGGAAAAAGAACAAAAAATGCTCTAACAGTTACGAAAATACATATATAGTAGTAACTGATGACCAACATATCCAAATTTTAACATAAAAAATCATGTACTCTTGAAAACCTACTTAGACAATTAGTTTGTTTACTTGGTTTGGCAATTAAGTAGAGAAAACTGATTGGAAACTAGGCTGACGATTCATCCAATTAAACCTAGCTCGGCAGATATACTGACAATTGACATTTTATACTAACAATGCATCAGGTTATCTCACAAGTAAGAACTGTCTATTCATTTGTGGGAGAGAACAAGGCAGTTGATACCTACTCAAATTTACTGAAAACTGCTCTGAAGCTGGGGAAGAAAAGTGGACTTGCAAAAGGAATCGGCCTCGGTATGCTGTATGCAGTCATGTTTTGCTCTTGGGGCTTCCTTCTCTGGTACTCCAGTCTCCTTGTCAGGCACCATTCCGTCGGTGGAGCTAAAGCATTCACAACAATCGTCAATGTTGTATATGGAGGATTGTAAGTTTATCTTGAAAGATACAAGCATGATTTAGTTTTGTTATAAGCAAAATAGTACCAACCATCGAATATGGCTTGTGTGCTTGCAGCGCTCTTGGCCAAGCTGCTCCAAACCTTGCTGAAGTTGCTAAAGGTAGGGCAGCAATAGCAAAAATTATAAGATTGACTGATGCAGAAGACACTGCAAAACAGAAAAAAGAGGGAACAGTTTTGCACAAAGTAGATGGACAAATTGACTTTAGCGAGGTCACATTTGCCTATCCCTCAAGATCTACTATGGTATTCGAAGCGCTGAGTTTCTCAGTGAACCCTGGGAAAACCACAGCGATTGTTGGTCAGAGCGGATCAGGAAAGAGTACAATTATCTCCCTTATTCAGAGGTTCTATGATCCCAGTGCAGGTATCCTTATTAACTTTATGCTTTTAAGTAGAATGAACGATATTAACAACAGTAAAACATCTATAGCTGATGAATTTCTCCGACTAACAATGGTAAATGGTACTCACTAGGTGAAATTTTGTTGGATGGCCATGACTTGAAGGGTCTACAGTTGAAATGGCTGAGAGAACAGATGGGGATGGTGAGCCAAGAACCAGCGTTGTTTGCAACCACGGTAGCTGAAAATATTCTGTTTGGCAAACAAGATGCAAGCATGGAAGAGATTGTGGAAGCTGCTAAGGTCTCAAATGCTCATTCTTTCATCCAAAGTTTTCCCAATGGTTACAATACGCAGGTTGGTACCTATTGAGAAATCATCATCAAGTAACTAATCGATGAAAATGTGAGCTCCAATATTGGGACCTATTGCAACCAATTCTAATATATTTGGTCTCCAGGTGGGAGAGGGGGGCACGCTCCTTTCTGGAGGACAGAAGCAAAGAATTGCCATTGCCAGAGCGGTACTGAGAAATCCAAAGATTCTACTTCTTGATGAAGCAACCAGTGCTCTTGATGTGGAGTCCGAACTACTAGTTCAGCAGGCACTTAACAATATTATGTTAAGAAGAACAACAATTGTAGTTGCACATAAGATGTCCACAATTCGTGATGCAGATACAATTATTGTACTGAAGAATGGTCGAGTTTCTGAAAGTGGCAACCATGCAGAATTGATGTCTATGGGCGAAGGTGGAGAATATGCTTCTCTTGTGAAAATGCAAGTACTATCAAATGATAATAATGGCAAACACCAACACTAAGTGAATTATCTGAGAGTTGTCTCTCTCTGCAAAAGCAAAAAAATCAAACTCTTACCAAGCTAACTGATGCAACTGATATTCAAATGAGTGGCCAAGAGCGTGTTCCGAGTACCTCAACACCATCGATTTGGAAACTCATGAAACTGAATGCACCCGAATGGCCATTTGCATTACTTGGTTCACTGGGTGCAATTTTGGCAGGCATTGAAGGTCCAGTATTTGCACTTGGAGTTGCACATACACTGATGCTCTTCTATTCTCACGATAACGCAAAAATCAAGCACGAGATCCTGGTGGTCATTCTAATATTGGTCGGAATGGCAGTTGTCACAGTGCCTATATATCTCTTGCAGCACTACTTTTGTACTGTTATGGGTGAGAGGCTAGTGTCTCGTATTCGCCTTTACATGTTCTCAGGTATTTTTCCTTCCCCATTCATTTTTAAGCCAACACAAGCAAAAGCTGTTACGACAAAAAGAATATAATCAAAATCTATGTTTGTGAATGTGTCATGGGCGAGAGGCTAGTGTCTCGTATTTGCCTTTACATGAATCGGTTACCCCCATCGCCTAGTGCAATTCAGATATTAGTGAATGTGCTTTTGATCTTTCAACTCTATGTTTTTGCTTTCATTCGAAAACTTTCAACCATCAGCCTTATTGCTTCTTCCAAACCCATCTATAGTCATGTCATATTGAAAATGTCTTTTGTCTTGGAACAAAGCTTTTCCAATAATCTCTGGCACTAGCAATGTTACTTCATGGATTAGCCCAAGGCTTTCAAACTACCCATCTGATTTTTGCTTCCATTTTAATACAGCTATGCTTCGCAATGAAATCGGCTGGTTTGACATGGATACAAATAACACTGGATCTCTGACTTCAACTTTAGCAGCAGATGCAACATTAGTAAGAAGTTTACTTGCGGAACGCCTATCATCAATCATGCAGAATATTTCAATTACTGTGACAACATTTGCTATTGGATATAAACTCTGCTGGCGCTTGGCATTAGTTGTCACTGTCACGTTTCCCATACTCATTGCAGCTTCCATAGCTGAGGTAGTTTTTTCAATTCCAACACCAACCTTCTCTCTTCAGTTTGTCCTTGATTTCTAGTTTACCTTTACAAAACTCTCACCTGTTTGGCGATGTGCATAGGTTTGATTGTTAAGGTTCTTGTTTCACTAAAGTGTTTTTGTCTTTCACTTTATCTGCAGAAAGAATTTATCAAGGGATTAGGAGGAGACTACTCCAAGGCTTACTCTCGAGCTATCGCCTTGGCCAGTGAAGCAATCACCAACATCTACACTGTGGCTGCATTTGGTTCTGAAGAAATGATTACAAAACAATTTTCCAGTGAACTACGCCGATCTAACAAGAAAGCGCTTCTCCGTGCACATATAACAGCTATAGGATTTGGCACATCACATTGCCTTGCGTACTTCTCATATGCGCTTGGCCTTTGGTATTCATCAAAGCTGATCAAGAACAAAGAGTCTAATTTTGGAGACACTCTAAAGACCTTCATTGTGTTGATTTTCACTGCCAATACGATAGCAGAGACTTTTGGTGTTGCACCTGATATCGTGAAAGGTACCAAGGCTCTTGAATCAGTATTCAGCATTGTTGAGAGAAGAACAGAAATAGAACCCGAAGATCCAATATCGTTGGAGTTAACAGAAGTGAAGGGAAATGTAGAACTTAAGAATGTCATCTTCAAGTATCCGTCAAGGCCAGATGTTGTGGTTCTTGAGGATTTCAATTTGAAAGTGATGGCTGGCACTAGTCATGCACTAGTAGGCCGGAGTGGCTCCGGAAAGAGCTCTGTGATTGCGCTGATAATGAGGTTCTACGACCCCACCTCAGGCACGATCATGATTGACGGACATGATATAACAAGTCTAAATTTGAAATCTATGAGGTTGAAGATTGGACTAGTTCAGCAAGAGCCAGTACTATTTTCCACCTCAGTGTATGACAACATACTTTATGGGAAGGATGGCGCATCTGAAATTGAGATCATAAATGCGGCAAAGGCAGCAAATGCCCATGAATTCATCAGCAGAATGCCGGACGGATACCACACCCAAGTCGGCGCACAGGGAGCACAACTCTCAGGGGGGCAGAAGCAAAGGGTGGCAATCGCTCGGGCAATATTGAAAGACCCGAAATTCTACTTTTAGATGAGGCAACAAGCGCATTGGACACAACATCGGAAAATCTAGTTCAAGAGGCTCTCGATAAGTTAATGCAAGGACGGACGACCATAGTTGTGGCGCACAGGCTATCGACCATTCGCGATGTGAACCTCATATCCGTCTTGCAGTGCGGAAAGGTGGTTGAAACGGGCAGCCACATGGAACTCAGCAGCCACCCGACTAGTATCTATTCACAATTAGTCACACTACAACATGAAAGCAATGCATAAGCAATTTCCAGACAATGCCGCCCACAATTCTCAAACTTCACTACATGCACATTAATCCTCGCTTTTAATTGAACATTAGTTACATTACCCAATGTTTCATCAAAAAAAAAAAGTTACATTACGTAACCAGCAGGTCCCAAAAATGTTACTGGAGTATTTGGGAAATAAATAAACATATAATTGGTTCCGCGAACTTGTCAACAATTTTACTACTCGTTTAATTTTGACTTGGTACACATGAATCTAATATGTCATTGTTTGTTTGGTATAGAAAAAATCATATAGGTACAAAAATCAGGTAAAACAATCCAAATTTGGAAAGACATTTCTACAAGTATAATCCACAAATGCAAAGAAGTAAGTACGGATAAATGGCTCTCTCTACGGCATTTCAACAAACACGTGCATGTTCATCAGATTCAAACTCTAACTAATCAAAGGAAGACAAAGAAAACAGTGATGGAGAATGTACCATGAACGCACGTTGATTGATTGAGAGGGGTCAGTCCAGATTCTATGATCCAACCATTTCCGTCGCACCTGCGTGCGGCTACTCACTTTTTCAAAACCAATCTGCTCCAAGTTTGCCGTGACTGGCGCAGGACGTCTAAAACATTTTTATTGATTTATTTTTTATTTTTTATTTTTTATTTTGTGGCTTTACACGTGCGGGTCTAAAGTATTTAGGGGCCGCGAAATTATAATTTAGAGCCCCTTCAATTATTAAAGATGTGTGAAAAGAAAAAAAAAATTTATTCCTAACAATGTAAATCTCACAAAAAAAAAATTTGCTCAATTGATATATAATTGCGTAATCTGAGTCTCTCAAAACATCTTCAAAAGTCAATAATACTTTTAAAAAAAGTAAGAGTTGTAACGCATAAAAAATGCAAAGGAGAAGATAATGTCACTAAGATGAAGAGAATAAATTGAAAGAGCTAGTTATACAAGTAGAAAAATAAAATTTATTTTTTAAAAAAATAAATAATTTGTTAAGTAACATTTTATCACATAATAAGCTGTAATTCTTCTTTAATTAGGAAAAAAAATAATTTTTGTATATAATTTTTTGATACAATTTTTTTTTAAAGTGGGGGCCTCGAGAGGGCAGGGGCCCAACATGGTCGCCCAACTCGCCCCCCTTCATGGCCTGTCCTGCTGACACCAACTGTTGTGCTGACTAATTTATGCTCGACACGGGGGCAACCCTCTCAATCTAATTTTTTCCATTTACATGACTCGAACTCGAGACCTTGTTTAAGGGAAAGTCCTTACCACTTGGGCCAACCGATTCTTGATACTTTTTTTTTCTTATTTTTTATTTTTTTGACTTTAATGAAAATCGAACTACGATTTTTCGACGTCTTGCCTTTTTGGCAAGTCATGTATTACTACATGACATGGACACTTATATTTATAGTATAATACTAGAAATATACTATACACAGTAATGCATAATTCGCATTACAATTCGACACTGCTATCGTGCTACGTAGCAGTACTGTACTATATATTAATCTAGTTTTTCTTTTTTCAAATTAGGCAAAACAAGTGAAGTGACTACTTGAGTAGTTAAGTTACATTGATCTAATTAAGTCTAACAATTCAAATTGGAGGTGCCTTATTATAGCTATATAATGTGTACTTTGAAAAATCTTGAGACTGGATTTATCAGTAGCTGCTTTCACATTTATGGAAACTGTGGATTTCACCTGACCATTGAAACTGGAGATAGCTAAACTTTGATCATAACTTATGATAAGATTTATGGTCTTTTTGATACTGAAATGTCACTT
Source organism: Stephania japonica (assembly GCA_039657345.1). NCBI lineage: Eukaryota > Viridiplantae > Streptophyta > Magnoliopsida > Ranunculales > Menispermaceae > Stephania > Stephania japonica. The sequence continues at coordinate 3,925,500 of CM077559.1, read as the reverse complement.
AATTAAGGTTGTGGCACGAGTTCACGCCACATTAATTAACTGAACAAAGAAAATTAAGAAAAGTCAATGAATGCATGTTTACGTTATTACCTGTCTTCTTTCTTCTTAAGTGTCACTTAATCTAGCGTCAACACTGATGGCCTCTTCTTTTTCTTTTTTTTTTTTTTTTGGAGAAATTCTAGTAGGCACCGCCTCCTACCCATCTTGTTATGCACAAAATCTCAAGGGGTGTGCGTTTTACTGTGTTGCCTGTAGATATTATCCTAATGTACATTTCTCCCTTTTTTTTTTTCCAAGTCATTCATATCCAAAGCTTCATATTGTGTCTCGACTAATCTCATTCCCATTGGAATGACGAATCAAAAAGCCTAAATATATTAGGGCCTTGACTACATACATAGAGTAAAAAAAAAAAAAAACAAAGTTAACTCAATATATGAACTAATCGAGCGGTCAATAATTAAAGCAAATTGAATCAATATATGAACCCCTCTTCATTTGTGCTTTAAAACCTGTCAAGTAAATCCAATTAAAATTAAGCACACATCAATTATCTATATATATATATATATATATATATAGGAAAGACCTTGGAGTGTCTATGTGGCAATTTCTAACCTTCTCGTAGCGCCACATCATCAACTTCACGTCATCAACTCTTTTGGCACATCATCAACTTCACTCTAATAGAAATAAAGTAACATCTTAGGTTTACCCTGTGTCACCTTCTTACAATAGTATTTCGTCACGTCGTCAACTTTTTACTATTTAAATCACCTTGTTCCAATAGTATTTTGCCACATCGTTAACCTTTTACTATTTGAAAATAATTAAATTTACCTTTTACTATTTCTTTACGAGGACTTTTCAAATTTTAATAAGAAACGGTTATTTGAATTTTAAAAACGTTTCCGCTTTCACAACCAAAATCTCTCTCACTTTTCCTTCTCTCTACCGAACGTTCCATCTTCCCATTCATTATATATCTCCAAATTCAACACTTTTCCTCCTCTCTACTAAACGTTCCAACTTTTCATTAATTATAAAATAAAGATAAAAAGTCCCAACATTAAAAACAAAAACAAGATAAAAAAAGTCCCAACATTAAAAACAAAAACAAAAACGTCCCAATATGAAACCTTCCAAATTCTCATTAATCTATAATAATGAGAAAAAAAAATTGACCGAATACTAAAAAGTGTTTACGCTTTCACAACACCAAATCCTAACTTTTTCTCTTTCTCTACTAAACGTTTCATCTTCTAATTAATTATATACCAAATTCAACATTTTTCCTCCTCTTTACTAAACGTTCTATCTTCCCATTAATTATATAATAAAGATAAAAAATGTTCCAACATTAAAAAACAAAAAAACAAACGTCTCAACACAAAACTTTCCAATTCTCATTAATCTATAATAAAGAGAAAAAATTGACCCAACACTAAAAAACGTTTTCACTTTCACAACACCAAATCTCTCTCTCTCTCTATGTGTACTCAAACATGGTTCATCTTGTGACAGCCTCAATTTTTCAATGCATTTAGGTACGCCCGACCTAGACCCGTGCAGGTCCCGAGTCAGTGCTTAACGAGCCTGAAGAGCCTAATCAGCCTCCAATTTTCAAATTTCGAGTTTTATGAAAGAGCTATTGCAAATATAACACAACGAAATAAAATTTAATACTAACTATTTATTGGGAAATAACTCAAATAAACGGAAATCAGTAATCTATATAAATTTGGAAAACCCCGATAAGTTCATGTTCAATCAGAATAACAACTTCGGATATCCATCTCAAAAATGATCCCCAGTTCAATAACCACTACCATACATATAAAACATCATACAAACATAAATAAACATACACCTACGCTCAAGTTCCTCAAGTCCAGCCGCTCACAAAAAGTCTCCTAAGCAAGGTTATTTGCCTTTACTGCACTCCGCCCTATCTACACTCACCATCACAAACTAGACGGTGAGCAACTGAGAGAAATCGAAAGTAATACTGGAATAATATAACAGTAATTCATGAACTTTCAAACATGGTTGTCTAAATATCATGCGAGAATTGAAAGACAGGAATTTAAATAGACAAAATGCATGATAGACAAACTAGAAATAATAGCAATCGAAACATGCGTGTTCTATGAGTCAAGAGAGGCGATAAGTGGCCTCCGGTGAGTGAAGTGACCTCCGGCCACCACTAGATCAACTAGAGGCGGTGGTGCAGTCAAGCTGTGGAGGAGGAGCTATGCGTGACCGAGAAGAGATAGAGAGAGAGATCGAGATAGTACAAGAGAGGGAGAGGCCGTGACGGAGCTTTGGCGAGCAGGGGTCTCTCCGGCCAGGGTCGAGGGCTGGTCACCAGGGGAGGGAGAGAGAGACGGTGGTGAGAGAGGAGAGAAGTCGGTGGTGAGAGGGGAGTGGTGTAGTTTATATAAATAGGGGTGTGAATAGTAGGTGAATAGTGGAGTAGGTAGGGTGTTGTCACATGCCTAGCCCTTCATCTTCTTATACACACACATCTCGAGGCTGATCTAAGGGCTCTTCACCGTTGGGCTGTGTCACTTTGACAATCCTGTCCCATGGTTCGTTTGTTATGTAGTTATCCAACTCCCGCGTTCAAACGACGATCCGTCTTGCGTCCTCGGTCTGTATTTTTTCGTCCCGCGCATAGTTTTGCCTTGTCTTGTACAAATAATTATTTAAATTATCCAATAATTCATTTAATTATGTTTTTACTGTATTTTACTCCCCCGTTTACCAAGGCGGAACCTAACTTATATTAAAAATTGTCTGAACGGCTCGTGACACGCATTAGACTAAAATACTATTACACACATCAAAGAATCAAAAAATTACCTCGGTGTCGACTCCCAAGGTTTGAAATACAGTCCAGTATTGCGTAGTCGAGTCATGGTCCTGACAAGTGCCATACAAGTCGGGTTAAAATTTGAGGGTTGTTACACATCTCATCTTACATCAATGAATTAAGCATTTGTGGAGGAGAGATTTTGGTAACTGAAGGGAGCGTCTTCGTTGAAGGCTGGAGTTTATACTATAGGATTGTCCGATTAACAAGTCATAACCGTGGAGGAGAGGTTTTGACTTTTTCATAGCAATTTTATTTTTGATGTTTCTTATATTCAAATATTATTACCTTTAGGTTTTGATTCTAATTTTTTTCTTTTTTTGATGAGCAATCGAAAATATTTTAGAAATAACATATATTGGTCAACAATCTCTGGTATGTGTTGTTTAGATCAATGATCTTCATATTTTAGTTTATGTATGACGACCCAGCTCCGACCTAGGGTCGGGTCACATGGCCCCACCGCTACTTGGACCCGATACCCGAATCAGCCCAAAGAACGGTGCGGAACACCTCTCAAACAAACCGCGTAATACACATTGGCTAAACGAAGGATAATAATTGCGGAATAAATATAAATAGATATCCTTAAGCCAATAAATTTAAGTTCACAAGAATATCTATGAAACTATAAATGGGTTCGTATTAAGTTAAACTATTAAACTCTCAAGTGGATCAACTAAAGGTAAGTATGTTTCAAACTACCCAAAAACTTATTTTAATTACAACCCAAGTTTAATAGTTTCAAAATCGAATATACATGATATATATCAACCCAAGGCTCACATCAAGTGAAGACTTCAAGCTCGTTTCTCCCTTGTCTCAATTCTAGCGCACTCGTCGATGGACCTGTATTGTAAGTGGGGTGAGCTAAAAGAACCAACAAAGCTCAGTAATGTAGAAAACCCGCTCAACCATCAAATATGCAAGTAATATCTAATAAGCATGTAAAGTCTAGCATGTAATTGAAAACAAACAAGGATTCATTGAATAGTAGCATGGTAGCAGGATTTCATAAAAGATAGACGTATAATGAACCATCAAGTACTATCATGGACATAAGGTTTGTAAGCCACAAGTTAATAGGCATTCATCCTTTCATAGCAAATACGACATATTCGTAAGCCATCAAGTTGTAACAACAATAATCATGCATAGCATTGAAAGCTTATTCCAAAATTCAACAATACATAGCGTAATTCTACATCAATAACATGCAGGTTATATATCATGATTATTTATTCATGGCAAGAAGAAGATTGACAAATCATTACATAGATTCAAGCTTTCATGCAAGGAGAGGGGGGTCTCGCGAGAATCTATACTATAAAATATAGTAATACGTATAAGTCGTCGTTCCATTCAATGCATACTAGAAATTGGTAAGAATTCAGTGACCGATTCTCCTACTCTCGAGATGATGGAAACTACTAGCTAGCACACAGGCCTTATGTGCCCTCTCGTTTGTCCCATCAAATCAACAGTAGATTCGTCCAAGCCATCACCGATGCACATCCCTATGCCTTAAGAGTACAAGAGAAGGAATTTCAACTCATGTACGTGACACACTTATGAATTCAATTAGTCAAGTAAAGCCCGAGGCGGTGAGCTCCACAAACATCCCAGGGTATTAACGACCCTCGGTGGTACCACTAACATCCTGGGGCATTTACATAGACTTACTTGCTAATAAGGTCCTCGGTGGAACTCCACAAACATCCTGGGGCCATGAATAACAATAGATAGGAAAGTAGTGCATTCATATTCCATAGATATGTAGATTCAAACCAATACCGTGACGGCCCACCCCCGGTGGTGCCGCCCTCACAGGCAGTGTGCGGTCACCCTATAGGTCCAGTCCACACCATTCCACGTCCCCCCTCCGCATGGTTGGCATTCCAGCTCACCTCTCCCGAGGCTCACATGCGAAGCGTGGTTTTTTCGCCTCCCCAGCGACTCGAACTCACGTCCTGGAGGCTTAAGACGCTAGTTCGTTGAGTCCTGGTACCACTTGAGCTAACTCCATGCGGAGGGGGGACGTGGAATGGTGTGGACTGGACCTATAGGGTGACCGACCGCACCCGCGCCGTGAGGCGGCACACGGGGTGGGCCGTCACAATAAAAGGCGCCTTTTATTGTAGCGGCCCACCCCCACTTTAGGCCAGGTGGTACCACCACTCATAGGCAGTGTGCGGTCACCCTATAGGTCCAGTCCACACCATCCGCGTCCCCCCCTTCACGCTCACACAGACCACGTGAAGGCGCGGTTTTTCGCCTCCCTCGGTTCGAACTCGGGTCCTGGAGGCTTAAGACCTTAAGTTTCACGAACCGAGTACCACTTGAGCTAGCTCAAGTGGTACCAGGACTCAACGAACTAGCGTCTTAAGCCTCCAGGACGCGAGTTCGAGTCGCTGGGGAGGCGAAAAAACCACGCTTTGCATGTGAGCCTCGGGAGGGGCGAGCTAGAATGCCTACCATGCGAAGGGGGACGTGGAATGGGGTGGACTGGACCTATAGGGTGACCGCACACTGCCTGTGAGGGGCGGTACCACCTGGGGTGGGCCGTCACAATAAAAGGCGCCTTTTATTGTGACGGCCCACCCCCGGTGGTACCGCCCCTCACAGGCAGTGTGCGGTCACCCTATAGGTCCAGTCCACACCATTCCACGTCCCCCCTCCGCATGGTTGGCATTCCAGCTCGCCCCTCCCGAGGCTCACATGCGAAGCGTGGTTTTTTCGCCTCCCCAGCGACTCGAACTCGCGTCCTGGAGGCTTAAGACGCTAGTTCGTTGAGTCCTGGTACCACCGGGGGTGGGCCGTCACAAATACCATGACGCAACCCATAAATCTCAAATCTTTAATTCATATTATGAATCCTAGATATAACTAGTAATCATGTCATATTTGATAATTGAGCAAGCTCCCCACTTACCTACACTCGTCGCAAATCTTAATCTCGATCTTCTCACGTTTGGGCTCGATGTGAACCGTCTTGCGAATCTAGACAATTTGAAAGAATAATTACTTTATATATCTACAACCATACAAGCTTAACATCAATTGTCTAGACCTTAGAAATTCACCCTATTTTATAGCTGACTTAACTAAAGGTCATTCACGACTCTAAAATTGACACTTAAAATTAGAATCGATGATTTGGGTAAAATAAGAATGCGTTAATGTAAACAAGGAAAATCCGCTAAGACTTAGTTTTTTCCAACAAAAATTGAAGACCTTCAATTAATTATAATTAAAAAGATCCAAATCACCATACAAAACTCAATTTAGACTTTAAATTCCTGAATGACAATATTCAGTCAAAGTCCACAAATTTATCGAATAAGTTTATTTCCCAAAGAAAATGTTCAAAGTCCCTTTTTAAATCTCGACTCAACCTTAAATGTCAAATCCATATCAATAAACTTCAACTACGTTCAATTTGCCAAAATCATAGGGAAACCCTTTCATGTACCGTCAAACCATGGCAAACAAGATTCATTCATCCATAATACTCGTTATCATAAAGCTTAAAAATTTGTGTAACCCATTTCAAGACTAGATCTAAGAAAAATTGAACAAACTTTGAAAATCATTAACTCTCATTGCCAATACCAACACTAAGACAATAAAATCTAGAGAGTATTAGAGTCTCACCATGCCTTCAATGGAGTCTTTGCCTCCAAATCCTTCCCAAAATCTCTTTCTAACACAGATCAAATCTTTCCTTTCTTCTTTTCTTCTCTATTTTCCTCGCATGCTTGCCGCTGTCGATGCCATCGACCCTTTGGTCTCCAAATCTTCAATAAATAATAAAGAAATCAAGGAGGGAAGTGAGGTTGTACCTTTCTTAAGCTTGAACCCTCCTCTTGCTCTCCTCTCTACGTGGGTGTTTAACAAGATTGGGGCTAGGGTTTTATTTGATTTGCTTAAATAGCATTAGGGTTAGAGGGGTCAGTCCAGATTCCATGATCCAACCATTTCCGTCGCACCTGCGCGGCTACTCACTTTTTCAAAACCAATCTGCTCCAAGTTTGCCTTGACTGGCGCAGGACGTCTAAAACATTTTTATTTTTTATTTTTTATTTTTTATTTTTTATTTTTATTTTGTGGCTTTACACGTGCGGGTATAAAGTATTTAGGGGCCGTGAAATTATAATTTAGAGCCCCTTCAATTATTATAGATGTGTGAAAAAAAAATTTATTCCTAACAATGCAAATCTCACAAAAAAAAACTTGCTCAATTGATGTATAATTGCGTAATCTGAGTCTCTCAAAACATCTTCAAAAGTCAATAATACTTTTAAAAAAAGTAAGAGTTGTAAGACATAAAAAATGTAAAGGAGAAGATAATGTCACTAAGATGAAGAGAATAAATTGAAGGAGCTAGTTATACAAGTAGAAAAATATATATATTTTTTTAAAATGAATAATTTGTTAAGTAACATTTTATCACATAATAAGTTGTAATTCTTCTTTAATTAGGAAAAAAAATAATTTTTGTATATAATTTTTTGACACAATTTTTTTTTTAAAGTGGGAGCCATGAGGGGGCAGGGGCCCAACATGGTTGCCCGACTCACCCCCCTTCAGGGCCTGTCCTGCTGATACCAACTGTTGTGCTGACTAATTTATGCTCGACACAGTTAGGGGGGCAATCCTCTCAATCTAATTTTTTCCATTTACATGACTCGAACTCGAGACCTTGTTTAAGGGAAAGTCCCTTACCACTTGGGCCAACCGGTTCTTGATACTTTTTTTTCTTATTTTTTATTTTTTTGACTTTAATGAGAATCAAACTACGATTTTTCGACGTCTTGCCTTTTTGGCAAGTCATGTATTACTACATGACATGGACACTTATATTTGTAGTATAATACTAGAAATATACTATACACAGTAATGCATAATTGGCATTACAATTCGACACTGCTATCGTGCTACGTAGCAGTACTGTACTATATATTAATCTAGTTTTTCTTTTTTCAAATTAGGCAAAACAAGTGAAGTGACTACTTGAGTAGTTGAGTTACATTGATCTAATTAAGTCTAACAATTCAAATTGGAGGTGCCTAATTATAGCTATATAATGTGTACTTTGAAAAATCTTGAGACTGGATTTATCAGTAGCTGCTATCACATTTATGGAAACTGTGGATTTCACCTGACCATTGAAACTGGAGATAGCTAAACTTTGATCATAACTTATGATAAGATTTATGGTCTTTTTGATACTGAAATGTCACTTAATTAAGGTTGTGGCACGAGTTCACGCCACATTAATTAACTGAACAAAGAAAATTAAGAAAAGTCAATGAATGCATGTTTACGTTATTACCTGTCTTCTTTCTTCTTAAGAAAATGTCACTTAATCTAGCGTCAACACTGATGGCCTCTTCTTTTTTTTTTTTTTTTTTTTTTTTGGAGAAATTCTAGTAGGCACCGCCTCCTACCCATCTTGTTATGCACAAAATCTCGAGGTGAACACAAACAGCCTATAAAGGGGTGTGCGTTTTACTGTGTTGCCTGTAGATATTATCCTAATGTACATTTCCCCCTTTTATTTTTTCTAAGTCATTCATAACCAAAGTTTAATATTGTGTCTCGACTAATCTCATTCCCATTGGAATGACGAATCAAAAAGCCTAAATATATTAGGGCCTTGACTACATACATAGAGTAAAAAAAAAAAAAAACAAAGTTAACTCAATATATGAACTAATCGAGCGGTCAATAATTAAAGCAAATTGAATCAATATATGAACCCCTCCTCATTTGTGCTTTAAAACCTGTCAAGTAAATCCAATTAAAATTAAGCACACATCAATTATCTATATATATATATATTAAGGAAAGACCTTGGGGTGTCTATGTGGAAATTTCCAACCTTCTCGTAGCGCCACATCATCAACTTCACGTCATCAACTCTTTTGGCACATCATCAACTTCACTCTAATGGAAATAAAGTAACATCTTAGGTTTACCCTGTGTCACTGACGCGTGTCGAGCGCGTCAATAAAATATATTTCCTACACCAACTATTTTGTAGATAGTGGTAAAGGGTCGATCCCACAGAGATTGGTTTCTTTCTTAGGTAAGAAAAATAACAAAAAAGGAAATCGGGGGATTTAGAGAAAATAAGTTAATTACCTAATCTAAATATAAACAAAATAATAAAAGCAATTGAAATAAAGTTAAAAACAATTAATAAAAATAGCACCTAGGTCAAGACATACAAGTTTGGTTCGATAAAAAGATTGAATTTGGTCGTCAACTTATGTCAAAAGATACAAATCAAATTATCCTAGTGTAGCTATAAACCCGGTGACGTACGCGGTTCCTCGCACTTCCTGATATCGGCAGCCAAGGTACGACCGTTGACTACTTCCCTAACCAAACACGCAACCTGATCGCTAGTGCTCCAGATTTAACGCATTGGTCGCATTACTTCGATTTGTGAATGCACTACACCTAGACAACCGGATCGCTAGTGCTCCCGATTTAGCCTAGATTTCTATGGTATTTGACCGGTCTCAAAAGGTTCTAATCAATTGGTACGGTCAATTGTCACTAGTGTGGTCTTATCGCACAAGCACGGGTGCTTACGACTCACTGACATATAAATTAAGATTTAAACTGGTGTTTAACCTCAATTGTTCAATCAATACCAAAGAAAATAAAATAATAATGAAAAGTTTGAAATTAAAATATATAAATCTCACAAATCCATTGAATATGTATAGTCGAACCTCCCTCGCAGTCTTACCTAGGCTATGAACTTAGTCCTTCATAGTTGAAGAACTCAAAGTACAAAGAAAAATAAAAGAATGGAGAGGGAGAGGATATATGAGAGAATCAGGAAAAGAGAGCCGATGCTCCTTTTTTCTTTCTTTTCCCTTTCTGTTTTGATCGTTCCTTCTTTATCTCCTTTTTTTTTTTTGTCCTGGTCGTTCTCTATCTCTATCTACATATATATATATATAATAATAATCGATCTATATATATCCTATATAAAACTAACAAATCTATCCACTTCCAATTATCTTCTTCTTCTTGAACGGCATGCCGTAATATGTGGGTCCACCGAAGCCGCCTCGAGATGCGCGTTAGCACGCTTTTCGATGTATAACATATCTAGGCATATGTATACTCCATTTTGTATAGTTTTTCAGCTCGATTTCAATCGCGCGGTCTATAATACCTGAAAATGACAAATACAGATAATTAGACTAATATTTTGGAGACTTTACTACAAAAACACTTAAATACATAAAAATATTATGACACTATTACCGACTTATCAAATACCCCCAAACTTAGGACTTTGCACGTCCCGAGCAAAGGTGTAAATAACAAAACACAAATAAACTAGACTACTAATATAGATATGTACTGACTCGACTAATCCTATACCCGATTCAGAAATTTATGGAGTCCCTTTGGTTTACATAGCCGCCAAGTTAACAAGCCACTCAAGAAATTTCAGAGTTATGATATGTTAAGAACCGCAACCCAAACATAACTAAGATCACACTTTCAAGACAAAGATGTAGTCAAGACAAACACTATCAACTACTCGCGGGTTTTCTTGGTCTATACATTCAAGCACGCAAGTTTAAAATCCCACATAATTTAGTGAAAGCACTCGAGCTAAATTTTTTTTATTTGAGGAGTTTTCATAAACTTCCGCCTTTATTCTTTTTTTTTTATTCTTTTCTCCACATTTTTTTTTAAGTAACACGGTCCCTGCTCCATTTCCTATGGACCGATTTTCTCACTTTTTTCCCACCACAAGTTTTCCTGCTCCATTTCCTATGGAAACTTGTGGGACTCTCAATATTAAGAAAACTCCTGTTAGCCCTTCTCACTTTCACTATAATCAAGCAAATTCCCCAATGTGGGTTAAAATATTATCACTTGCACAATTTTGACCGTCTGCCCATTTTGGTATCTAGCACAAGCTCAACCAACATACTAAGTCTCTAATCATGAATTCCTAAGAATGCTGGGCTACGACTTGATTGAGTGTTTCTCCTAATTTCTCTTAAGTTTCAAGTCAACAGGCAACCATAAAATACTCATCCATAACCAAAGGCATGAACAAAGTCTCGGGTAACTCTAAATGCAACATATGCAACATATGACACTATGTAAGGTCTAAATGCAAGAACAAACATAGATAGACACATGTCTACTACTAATAATACTAAAAACTATACTAAATGCATGCATGAAAGTGTATCAACTTCTAATGACATGAGAAAGAGAAGTATGGAGGAAAAATAAATGGAAGAAATGAGAGAATGAGTGATACCAAACACCGCCATTACCATCCATCAATCGCATATAACCGCATATAATTAAAAAAACTTAAACAATCTCACCTGCGATCTTTCGCATAGAAAACCATCCAACTCAATCCACAAGTCCTAAAGTACCCCCAAACTTATTCCGAACCTTGTCCTCAAGGTTCAAAACAAGTCAAGAAATCCATGCAACAAAAGAGAGAAAAGAGTGGTGAAAAAGAACATGGATAAATAAATAAGAAAATGATACAAACGCATGCAATGTTTTTTTTTTTTTAAGTCTCCAAAAACTAGTGAATGAACAAAAAATCTCATGTCTGGGTGACTAAGGAAACAAAAAGAATCATAACAAGAGCAAGAACTAATAAGCAGAGGAGTTAACCTAAATTTCAACCAAATCTTGCGAGCCCGAAGTCTTTCAACTAAGGATGAAATCAACCAGTTGGTATAATGAAGTTCAGGGTTTTGGAAATAAAGATCCAACCAAGTATTAAAACACCTAAATCTTAAAAATCAGCTAACGTCCTGAAAGTGCTCAAATTATGCTAACAAAAATAATAATTCAAAGTCAAACCAGATGAAATTTAGGATGCTCCCAGTGTCTCCGGTGCTCATGCATCAACCATAGCGCCTGAAAAAGTCCAAGAAATAGAAGTTAGAATTTTATTAAAACTAAAATAACTAAAAACTAAACTAAACTAAAATAATTGCTAGAAATAAAAAATGAAATAAAATTAAAAAAAAATTAAGCTGGGCTGCCTCCCAACGAGCGCCTTTCTTTTAAGTCTTTGGCTAGACTTGGCGTGAATCATCACGTGATGCCCTCTCATTTGGAGATATCTACAACAAACGACACATCAACATATTTGGGCAATGCAGCATGCACGCCCTCCTTCAGATTTAGGAGCTCAACCGGGACCTCGAATAAATAAGAATCTGTCAAATCATGGTCATCTGACACAAAGGTGTCAGCCGTGTAGAAAATCTGCGAACGCTCCTTTACGACCACCCACTTTTTAAATTTAACCGGTAAGCATGGGAGGGTGGGTGGCTTCACCAACACCAGAGGTTGGTCTTCCTTGCTCTCATTTTGCGGTTCCTCCGGCCTTTCTAAAATGACATTAATTTCTTTTTCGGCTTCATCCGCATCATTCTGTGCAATGCTAATGTCCGGCTCATATAAAGAAACTTCAATTGTTTCCTCTGGTTCACTCCAATAGTCCTCAATCGATGTAACCTCATTTACCTCAACACTCTCCAATGGGATTGCACTCATGGTCTCAGCTGATATTTTTTGGAGAACTGACTTTATTTCTTCTTCAGCTTCTTGATCCCTTTGTTTAATCCATTGGTCCAATTCTTGCTCGGTGAGGTTCATGTCTTGCTCAGTCTCTAGAAGAAACCTTATTATATCCCTTGAAGGCTGATTCTGCATGGAACTATATGTGTCCTGCGATATGATGAATTACTCGATCGTCGATGGGGTATTTTTTGGTGCTTGAAGAAAGCCAGTCGGAGATCATGTCTTTCTCCATGTCTTCAATGGTTCTCCGTTCTTGTTGAGGACTCCGTGGACTTGGCCTAGACATACAGAAGTCGGGTTGTGGCGATACATAGCTAGGACTGTGATGATTTTCATACCTCGGATGGTAAGAACAATCATACGTGGGATGAAAGGATTCCCCACAAAAATCACAAGCCTCGACCTGTTGCATAAAAGAATGCGAGTTAGAAAATTGATGTCCATTATGTGACATACCTACCACATTCATACCATGATAGTATGAGCCTTCGAATAGATCATAATTATGGTAATAGGAGGCCATCGAGAAATTTCCTGCAAAAATTTTAAGAACAAGGGACTATATACAAAAATAAATAAATAAATAAATAATAATAAATAAATATACAACAAAAATAACCAAAGAAAGAAAAACCAATCCCCCGGCAACGGCGCCAAAAATTGACGCGTGTCGAGCGCGTCAATAAAATATATTTCCTACACCAACTATTTTGTAGATAGTGGTAAAGGGTCGATCCCACAGAGATTGGTTTCTTTCTTAGGTAATAAAAATAACAAAAAAGGAAATCGGGGGATTTAGAGAAAATAAGTTAATTACCTAATCTAAATATAAACAAAATAATAAAAGCAATTGAAATAAAGTTAAAAACAATTAATAAAAATAGCACCTAGGTCAAGACATACAAGTTTGGTTCGATAAAGAGATTGAATTTGGTCGTCAACTTATGTCAAAAGATACAAATCAAATTATCCTAGTGTAGCTATAGACCCGGTGACGTACGCGATTCCTCGCACTTCCTGATATCGGCAGTCAAGGTACGACCGTTGACTACTTCCCTAACCAAACACGCAACCTGATCGCTAGTGCTCCAGATTTAACGCATTGGTCGCATTACTTCGATTTGTGAATGCACTACACCTAGACAACCGGATCGCTAGTGCTCCCGATTTAGCCTAGATTTCTATGGTATTTGACCGGTTTCAAAAGGTTCTAATCAATTGGTACGGTCAATTGTCACTAGTGTGGTCTTATCGCACAAGCACGGGTGCTTACGACTCACTGACATATAAATTAAGGTTTAAACTGGTGTTTAACCTCAATTGTTCAATCAATACCAAAGAAAATAAAATAATAATGAAAAGCTTGAAATTAAAATATATAAATCTCACAAATCCATTGAATATGCATAGTCGAACCTCCCTCGCAGTCTTACCTAGGCTATGAACTTAGTCCTTCATAGTTGAAGAACTCAAAGTACAAAGAAAAATAAAAGAATGGAGAGGGAGAGGATATATGAGAGAATCAGGAAAAGAGAGCCGATGCTCCTTTTTTCTTTCTTTTCCCTTTCTGTTTTGATCGTTCCTTCTTTATCTCCTTTTTTTTTGTCCTGGTCGTTCTCTATCTCTATCTACATATATATAAATATATAAATATATATATATAATATCTATATATATAATAATAATCGATCTATATATATCCTATATAAAACTAACAAATCTATCCACTTCCAATTATCTTCTTCTTCTTGAACGGCATGCCGTAATGTGTGGGTCCACCGAAGCCGCCTCGAGATGTGCGTTAGCACGCTTTTCGATGTATAACATATCTAGGCATATGTATACTCCATTTTGTATAGTTTTTCCGCTCGATTTCAATCGCGCGGTCTATAATACCTGAAAATGACAAATACAGATAATTAGACTAATATTTTGGAGACTTTACTACAAAAACACTTAAATACATAAAAATATTATGACACTATTACCGACTTATCAGTCACCTTCTTACAATAGTATTTCATCACGTCGTCAACCTTTTACTATTTGAATCACCTTGTTCCAATAGTATTTTGCCACGTCGTTAACCTTTTACTATATGAAAATAATTAAATTTACCTTTTACTATTTCTTTACGAGGGCTTTTCAAATTTTAATAAGAAACGGTTATTTGAATTTTAAAAACTTTTCCGCTTTCACAACGAAAATCTCTCTCACTTTTCCTTCTCTCTACCGAACGTTCCATCTTCCCATTCATTATATATCTCCAAATTCAACACTTTTCCTCCTCTCTACTAAACGTTCCATCTTTTCATTAATTATAAAATAAAGATAAAAAAAGTCCCAACATTAAAAACAAAAACAAGATAAAAAAAGTCCCAACATTAAAAACAAAAACAAAAACGTCCCAATATGAAACCTTCCAAATTCTCATTAATCTATAATAAAGAGAAAAAAAATTGACCCAATACTAAAAAGTGTTTCCGCTTTCACAACACCAAATCCTAACTTTTTCTCTTTCTCTACTAAACGTTTCATCTTCTCATTAATTATATACCAAATTCAACATTTTTCCTCTTCTTTACTAAATGTTCTATCTTCCCATTAATTATATAATAAAGATAAAAAATGTTCCAACATTAAAAAACAAAAAAACAAACGTCTCAACACAAAACCTTCCAATTCTCATTAATCTATAATAAAGAGAAAAAATTGACCTAACACTAAAAAACGTTTTCACTTTCACAACAACAAATCTCTTTCTCTCTCTCTCTCTCTCTATGTGTACTCAAACATGGTTCATCTTGTGATGGCCACAAATTTCCAATGCATTTAGGTACTCCCGACCTAGACCCGTGCAGGTCCCGAGTCAGTGCTTAACGAGCCTAAAGAGCCTAATCAGCCTCCAATTTTCAAATTTGAGTTTTATGAAAGAGCTATTGCAAATATAACACAGCGGAATAAAATTTAATACTAACTATTTATTGGGAAATAACTCAAATAAATGGAAATCAGGAATCTATATAAATTTGGAAAACCCCGATAAGTTCATGTTCAATCAGAATAACAACTTCAGATATCCATCTCAAAAATGATCCGCAGTTCAATAACCACTACCATACATATAAAACATCATACAAACAGAAATAAACATACACCTACGCTCAAGTTCTTCAAGTCCAGCCGCTCACAAAAAGTCTCCTAAGCAAGGTTATTTGCCTGTACTGCACTCCGCCCTATCTACACTCACCGTCACAAACTAGACGGTGAGCAACTGAGAGAAACCGAAAGTAATACTGGAATAATATAACAGTAATTCATGAACTTTCAAACATGGTTGTCTAAATATCATGTGAGAATTGAAAGACAGGAATTTAAATAGACAAAATGCATGATAGACAGACTAGAAATAATAGCAATCGAAACATGCGTGTTCTATGAGTCAAGAGAGGCCATAAGTGGCCTCCGGTGAGTGAAGTGACCTCCGGCCACCACTAGATCGACTAGAGGCGGTGGTGCAGTCAAGCTGTGGAGGAGGAGCTATGCGTGACCGAGAAGAGATAGAGAGAGAGAGAGATTGAGAGAGTACAAGAGAGGGAGAGGCCGTGACGGAGCTTTGGCGAGCAGGGGTCTCTCCGGCTAGGGTCGAGGGCCGGTCACCAGGGGAGGGAGAGAGAGACGGTGGTGAGAGAGGAGAGAAGTCGGTGGTGAGAGGGGAGTGGTATAGTTTATATAAAAAGGGGTGTGAATAGTAGGTGAATAGTGGAGTAGGTAGGGTGTTGTCACATGCCTAGCCCTTCATCTTCTTATACACACACATCTCGAGGCTGATCTAAGGGCTCTTCACCATTGGGCTGTGTCACTTTGACAATCCTGTCCCATGGTTCGTTTGTTATGTAGTTATCCAACTCCCGCGTTCAAACGACGATCCGTCTTGCGTCCTCGGTCTGTATTTTTTCGTCCCGCGCATAGTTTTGCCTTGTCTTGTACAAATAATTATTTAAATTATCCAATAATTCATTTAATTATGTTTTTACTGTATTTTACTCCCCCGTTTACCAAGGCGGAACCTCATTCATATTAAAAATCGTCCGAACGGCTTGTGACATGCATTAGACTAAAATACTATTACACACATCAAAGAATTATAAAATTACCTCGGTGTCGACTCCCAAGGTTCGAAATACAGTCCAGTATCGCGTAGCCGAGTCATGGTCCTGACAAGTGCCATACAAGTCGGGTTAAAATTTGAGGGTTGTTACACATCTCATCTTACATCAATGAATTAAGCATTTGTGGAGGAGAGATTTTGGTAGCTGAAGGGAGCGTCTTTGTTGAAAGCTGGAGTTTATACTATAGGATTGTCCGATTAACAAGTCATAACCGTGGAGGAGAGGTTTTGACTTTTTCATAACAATTTTATTTTTGATGTTTCTTATATTCAAATATTATTACCTTTAGGTTTTGATTCTAATTTTTTTCTTTTTTTGATGAGCAATCGAAAATATTTTAGAAATAACATATATTGGTCAACAATCTCTGGTATGTGTTGTTTAGATCAATGATCTCCATATTTTAGTTTATGTATGACGACCAAGCTCCGACCTAGGGTCGGGTCGCATGGCCCACACCGCTACTTGGACCCGATACCTGAATCAGGCCCAAAGAACGGTCTGGAACACCTCTCAAACAAACCTGCGTAATACACATTGGCTAAACGAAGGATAATAATTGCGGAATAAATATAAATAGATATCCTTAAGCCAATAAATTTAAGTTCACAAGAATATCTATGAAACTATAAATGGGTTCGTATTAAGTTAAACTATTAAACTCTCAAGTGGATCAACTAAAGGTAAGTATGTTTCAAACTACCCAAAAACTTATTTTAATTACAACCCAAGTTTAATAGTTTCAAAATCGAATATACATGATATATATCAACCCAAGGCTCACATCAAGTGAAGACTTCAAGCTCGTTTCTCCCTTGTCTCAATTCTAGCGCACTCGTCGATGGACCTGTATTGTAAGTGGGGTGAGCTAAAAGAACCAACAAAGCTCAGTAATGTAGAAAACCCGCTCAACCATCAAATATGCAAGTAATATCTAATAAGCATGTAAAGTCTAGCATGTAATTGAAAACAAACAAGGATTCTTGAATAGTAGCATGGTAGCGAGGATTTCATAAAAGATAGACGTATAATGAACCATCAAGTACTATCATGGACATAAGGTTTGTAAGCCACAAGTTAATAGGCATTCATCCTTTCATAGCAAATACGACATATTCGTAAGCCATCAAGTTGTAACAACAATAATCATGCATAGCATTGAAAGCTTATTCCAAAATTCAACAATACATAGCGTAATTCTACATCAATAACATGCAGGTTATATATCATGATTATTTATTCATGGCAAGAAGAAGATTGACAAATCATTACATAGATTCAAGTTTTCATGCAAGGAGGGGGGGTCTCGCGAGAGTCTATACTATAAAATATAGTAATACGTATAAGTCGTCGTTCCATTCAATGCATACTAGATATTGGCAAGAATCCGGTGACCGATTCTCCTACTCTCGAGGTGATGGAAACTACTAGCTAGCACACAGGCCTTATGTGCCCTCTCGTTTGTCCCATCAAATCAACAGTAGATTCGTCCAAGCCATCACCGATGCACATCCCTGTGACAGCCCCTAATTACAATTAGAGAATGTCCGGCCTGAAACCCTAATTAAGCCCCGTTAAACCAGATCGGACCTAATTAGAGCCAGCAGCCTTACCACATTTCCTGACAACAACTTGTATATCTTAATTTAAATAAATAACATAAAACAAACGCAGCAAAAAATTTAAAACTTTTTCGATAAAACACAAGTTATACAATACCGGCATGAACATCGGTATTGAGCTCTTATTCCCACCTATTTAATTACAAATCACATTGCAATACAATATATATAAAACAGGAAACTCACCGCACCGTAGAGAAGATACTAAACTCCTGGTCTTCTCCTTTCCTGAGTTCCAAGTCCTAGCGTACATTCATATCTGAAAATGTTAAGGTGGGTGAGCTCCTACATGCTCAGTGAGTGACTCTCATACCAACCATCAACTATCAATTAATATCAAGGCAATGTATCACAACATGAATCAAATGCATATCTACAGGAGCATATGAATCAATATAAACAATATATATAACAGATGCAAGTTCTTTGGTTCATTGCAATGTACCCGTGATTTGTATTTCACATATTCCTATTTGCATTGAGTCGCCCCCTCACATATCCAAGAACCAATCATTTGGCATCTAACCAGTTCTTGTCAATGTGTCGCCAACTCATAAAACACCGAGTCGCACTTACTCATCATCACTAAACCAATCACTGCTCATCTGATTAGTTTATGACTAATTAGCTGCTAAACTCAACTGGAAAGCATTGATCGGGATAATTCCCAAGTCACTGGGTGCGGTGATGGTTAGCAACTCCACCACAGTTCCAAACCCCAGGCCGATCCGTCCCGTCAAACCTTTTTTCGAATCCATTTTCATTTCAAGACATTTTGTAAAACCAAAGTCAAATCACGGTACATTGCTCCATTCCCAGTCCAGTACACTACATGCTCTAATAATACTATTTTACATTGCATAATTGATAAAAGCTACGAGTCTCACTTACCTGTCCTGAGCTTTCTATGTTTTACCGACTCGTACGACTCTCCGGAGTCCTCAAACCTTTTCACATCGGTTCATTACCTAAAATAAACCATTTCTTATCAATATAAGTCTAACCTTCATTTACAAATACTTCTAAACTAGTCCCATTCAAATCCGATATCCCGGGATCTAGTTTCTAATATATTATGACCATTTCACGCTTTTCGAGGTAAAAACCTCGGTATAAAGTCTCCTCTAACTTTTGAATTTCTCATCTTTCATAGAAATCCCTCAATTTCTATTTTTTTGGTCAAAATACTATTTTTCCATATTTTTTCCTATTTTTTCTGAATTTTCTTTTCCATTTTCTCTCTTTTTTTTTTTTTTTTTTTTTTTTATTTTTGGTTTGGTCCTGAACCGGGTTCGGCTCGGTTGAGCTGAACCAGCCCGGTTCAGGAACCACTGTTCCTCTTGTTCCCCAAGAGCAGAGCAGACGCTCTGCTTGTAACGACCCAATTAATATTTGCCGTTATTTTATGACGTCATTACAGACGCGGATGCCAGCGTGAACGTTCGTGGGTTCCATAGCGAGGCTGGAGTGCGTCCGGATTAGGTAAATAGTATTTTGTGTTTTGTTTTGGTTAATTTGTGATGTTTATGTTAAAATAGGTTAACGACATCGCGATGTGTGTAATTATATTTTAAATTGACATGTGAGATTGTGTGATGAGTATTCGCATCGATATGCGTGTCGACGTGGGTACCGGGTAGATTAAAGATGAAATTTTAAGTTGAGAAAAAAAATATTACACACATTAAATGGATTAAATGTGATAAAATACGTAAATTGGTGGGCGCCTAGTAAAACGCAGGGTCGTGGTCGACACGCGTAGGTGGTACGATAGTGTGCACGCCCGAGTATGCTCGTTGGCGCGCACGACGAAATTTTAGGCGCGAAAGTATAGGTAAGTATATATATTTATATATATATATATATGTATATAAGGAATTTAATATATATATATATTAAAAATCAAAAAATAAATAAATAATAGTGAAATGACCAAAAAGGGCATGAACTTTGTAAAGAGGAGGATAAGGTTTTAGGGGCAAAAGGTCATTTCACCCCAAATATTTGATAAACACCACTGTCACCACCATTTTCTCACATTTTGAGAAAAAATCGAAAAGAAGATCGAGGAGGAAAGGAGGAGAAATCGAGAGAAGAGGAAGAGAGATTGAGCTCGTGTTGGAGAGGCGAAGGAGGTGAGTTTTTGATGTTGTTATGTTGTTTTCGTTGTTGTTGTTGTTGTATGTGTTGGTGGTGGTGGCGGTTTGGTGATTCGGTGAAACAAAATTTGGTGAAACAGAGGTGCGCCTCTGTTGGAGAAGAAGACCCAACCGGGTCGGGCCGACCCGGCCCTGTCTTGGGCGGGTCAGGCCGACCCGGTTGGCCGGTTCGGTTGGGCCGGACCGGACCCGGGTGAACCGGGTCCGGTACAGCCCAACTCTAAAAAAAAAAAAAAAAACAGTTTTGAAAAAATAAATCTGAAAAATTAATAGAAAATTCAGATAAAATAGGAAAAAATTAGAAAAAATATATTTTGATCAAATAAAGGAAATTTGGGATTTTCTTGGAAATGTTGGCGAGATAATAGTCGGGGTTTTAGCCTCGAAAAATGAAAAATTGACATAATATATTAAATTGAAGCTAATTTAATGATAAATGGTAATAGGTATAATTCGGGTGATAATTTGAATTGTCGGCATTTATTGGATCTGAACTAAGGTTTGGTTTTCGGGACGAGGAGTGCGATTGGAGGTGTATAGTATCCCAATTGAACTTCACTCTAGTATTTGTATTTTGATTTATTTGAATTCAGTTCTGTTTATTCATTATTCTTTATTCCATTTCATTATTGCTTTACGGTGGCTGAGTACTCTCACCTGGTGACTTTACGGTAGTGGAGTTACTCCTACCTGGTGTCTTTACGGTGTTGAGATTACTCCCCACCTGGTGCTTATTCATTACGACCATAGAGTCCACTAAGTCATAGCACTTGTCTAGGCATACGCCGGTGAATAGGCTACCCGGGTATGGTAGGCTTGTGTGGGTGCGTCGTGGGTCTACGCCGACCACCTAAAGGGTCCAGGGCCAACCCATTAGTGTGTTTTCATGGGCCGTGCCTGGGGAAAAACCCGAAGTATGACTTAGTGTGATTTTTATGTGCACGTACTTTGTTTCATCACTATATTTATGCATGCGATAGTCCTTTTTTACAGTTGTCTGTATTCTTTTGTTCCGCATGTTTAAATAATAGTATTTTAAATTCCAGTACTTTTACTTCCGTAATTACCTGGTGAATTTCCTTGGGATTACTCACTCTGGACTCGTCATCTGTCTTTTTGTGATGGCTGAGTGCAGACCCTAGTACGAGCCGGGGAAAGGGCAAGCTTGAGGACTACATCGATTGACAGCTCTAGCCCTTCTCATACGTATGTTTATATTTACTTGTTTTATGTTGGGTTTTGGGACTTGAGAGATAGGTTGTATATTTTGATATTTTGAGGATTCTTAGATGATATGTATATGATGTACAGTTGATATGGTTTCCACTTAGGCATTTTGCTCATAATATACATGTTGAATCTTTATGTTGTTAGTAAATCTTCCGCTGCGTAAATTGTGGTTAAATGATATTAAAGGAATAAAAGTTAACTTATAACATCAAAGTTAACCGGAAATTGATTAATAATGGATAATTAGGCGTGGGACACAGCTGGCGGTGACGTGGACAGCTGTAGGCCCATGTGGCCTCCCGTGGCGGACCAATGTGGAAATTGGGGCCGCCACATTGCTCGTTCTTTTTTTTTTCTTTTTGATTGGGGTTGGCTCCCAACCCCAACCCCAATCACTTAACACATCTCGGCAGGGAGACAACCATCGCTGCCCATTTTCTTGTTCGGCCATGGCTAACGCCATGGCCGAACCTCCCAGCCGCTATACTTGCAACACTACAACAACAGCAACAACATACACAACTACACATCTCACCTTAATTTCATCTCGATTACGCGAGCTCGTTGTGACGGCCCCGAATTCCACAACCCTAAAATTGGGCGCCGCCCGGCCTGGACCCGCGCGAACCCCCGAGCCAATCCCGACGAGTCGCGCTGGGCCAGTGAGCCTATCCTTACCATTCCATCATTTGTTAATCATTTAAAAGTGAAGTCAATTAATTAGCGAGTTATCAAAGTATAAAGCGGAAGCAATTAATCTCAGCTAATAAATCAACTTCAAAGGCTCTAAGTTAGGACAAAAACCTAGGGTGTGGGAACCCCGTACATCACCTATTTCATGTAAAGCAAGGAGAGTATCATCCAAGTCTTAATATCCAAAAAGATCTCTCAACCCGTTACCCCATGTACAAAAAAATAATATAAGTAGCTAATACAACAAAAGTCACCTATATCAACAGAGGATGGCCGCTCAAAGTATATCGCCTAACTGCGTGGCCTTTCCTTTGCTGGACTGTGGATCTGCACTCGGTCAAACACAAGAATGACGAGTCCAGGTAAGTAACGCCAAGCAGGAACAACAATAAATACAGTATTTCGAATTTAAATAAATGAACAGTCAATTCATGCCGATAGAAAGAAAAGGACAAGGAGCGCATGAATATATAAAAACTGTAAATAAATAAATAAGCAATCGAAATTGAGTGTCCCGGAATACAAGGGAAAGGCACAAGTGGTCCCGACCAATTAAAGTCGTTAAGCCGAGGACAAAATCTCCTCAAAGGCTAGGAGTCGAGGACAGAATCTCCTCTAAGACCCTACGCGAGTGCGAGTCCCCAAAGCAATCGGTGGAGAACTCTCACCCCGTACATGTCATTACAACTAATCGTATCCCCACCAGTAAACTCCGATATAATACACCGCGAGCCCGGAATTCTGCAAGGATCACGCTTGACACACTTGCCTTAGGACAACTCAAAAGGAATGGAATGACAAGATAGTATCGAAACAATATCAATAAATAATTAAAAGCTCAAGAAATACTGTGGTGTTCCTCACTGGTTTACTTACCTCGATCCAAGCTAATTCGCGCTAACCCGACTCCAAAACGCCCCTTTCGGTCCCCGTGTGTACAATAATCCTGAGGACGCAATTTATATCAATTTCCTCAATTTCCTATGATTTTTTTAAATTTCTAGCTATTTTTGCCAAATCTCACGTTTTCCAAGGCGAAAACCCCGACAAAACGTCCCGTAAAAATTTCGAATATTTCACTTTTCTTAGAAATTCCCAAATTTCTCTTTATTTGATGAAAATATAATTTTTCTAGAATTTTCTAGAATTTTTCCTAAATTTTTCCTATTTTTTCAAGAATTTATTTCAATTAAAACCAATTTTTAGTATATTTAATCAAAATAAATAATTTTTATTAATATAATATATAGGTGTGGGTCGGGTCGGTCGGGTCAAGACCGGTTTGGTCGGGTCATGACCGGTTTTTGGTCTGACCGGTCAAACCGGGTTTGACCACCTGGGTCAAACCCGGTCGACCCGGTCAAACCGGGTCGGGTCACCTTGACCCGACCCGGCCCTTCATCTTTCTTTGTTGCTTGCTTTGGAAAAATTTCTAGCAAGCAACAAAGGGACCTCTCTTTTTTTTTTTTTTTTTTTTTTTTTTTTTTTTGCAAACAACAACAACACAACACCAACACTCAACATTCACCTCACCATCATCATCACCACCATTTTCACCATATAAATCGACAATCTCTTCAACGACAACCTCGACAACAAATTTCTAAAACCACCACAACGACACACCACAACGAAATCTATAACTTCTTACCTCGATTTCGCTCGACGTCGCGTCCACGCTCTCCGCGAATCGCAGCCTTCCTCTCCTTGGTCTCTCCTCTCCTTCTCCAATTTTTTTTTGTGGTCGGTAATGGAAAAAATGGGTGGTGGTGGTGTGATGAAATTGGGTATTTTGGTCAAATGACCAAAATACCCCTAACCCTTATCTATACCCTTTACAACTTGATTGCCCTTTTGGTCTTTTCACAATCTCACCTACCAACTTTGTTAACTCACTTGGGTGACTTAGTTGACTTTTGGTCTCATCTATTTCACACAACCCTTAAAGTTTCCCTCGGGTATTCTCGCACCCGACTCATAATACTAACTTTGTTCGTCGCGTCACCACAGACGTACCGACGTAACAAACAAACTTTAAAACCTTTTAATTATTATTTATTTAATATTTTTGTCAGTGTTTCTAATTAAATTTGTTTCCCCGGACTACCAACGCTCGTACACAACGCCTTTACCCGTTAAAAACTTAAAATTGCACAAATGGAATATAATATAATACAAACATCATACAAAGCTAACATACCTCGGCGTCGACGTCCGAGAATTGATGACTGTACCACGGCGTGGGCCCACGTATCACCTATTTTGACACGTGGCATAGGTTAAATTTTTAGGGTCGTTACAGTCTTCCCAACTAACTAGAATTTCGTCCTCGAAATTTAAACAAAATTAAAGGAAAGACTTACCGAACTCAGAAGAGGTAGGGGAAATACTCGCGCATATACGACTCCAGCTCCCACGTCAGCTCCTCGTCCCCGTGGTGCTGCCACTTGACGAGGACTGATGGGATGTCCTTGTTCCTCAAGATCTTGACCTTGCGGTCTAAGATCTGGATAGGCTGCTCGTCGTATGTGACATCCTCCCTCAGGTCTATCTGGCTCAAATCTACTGTCGGTCGTCTGCCCTCCCTGGACCTATCCAGTCGCAACATCGATATGTGAAAGATAGGATGAATTCCTGACATCGGAGGTGGTAACTCTAGCTCGTACGCGACCTTGCCTACCCGCTTCACCACTCTGAACGGACCAATGAACCTCGGCGCAAGTTTCCCCTTGTTTCCAAACCTCTTGTGCCCCTTCAATGGAGATACTTTCAGATATACAAAGTCTCCGACCTAGTATTCTAACTCCCCGTGGTACAAGTCATAATACTTTTTCTGTCTCTCCTGCGCACCCTTCAATCTTAAACGGATCTGGCGTATCTTCTCTGTGTGATCTACCACAATCTCCGGCCCAATCGTTGCCACATCTTCGGGCTCCGCCCAACAAGATGGAGATCTACACGGCCTCCCGTACAATGCCTCAAATGGTGCCATGCCGATACTAGCCTGATAACTGTTATTATATGCAAACTCACACAGATGAAGGTACTCCTCCCAAGATCCACCGTACTCTAACACACACATCCTCAGCATATCTTCGAGAATCTAAATCAAACGCTCTGACTGTCCATCAGTCGTGGGTGATAGGCGGTACTAAGATTCAACTTCGTGCCAAACTGTGCCTGCATGCTCTGGCAGATCTGCGATGTAAATTGCGCCCCTCTATCAGACACAATCGACAAGGGTACCCCATGCAACCTAACAATCTCTCTTTCGTAAAGCTCTGCCAGTCTGTCTACTCGATGTGTGGTCGAGATCGGTATGAAGTGCGCGGATTTAGTTAATCTGTCCACAATCACCCAGATGCTATCGTGTCGTTGCCGAGATCGAGGTAGCCCACTGACGAAGTCCATTGCAATGTGCTCCCACTTCCAATGAGGAATGGGAAGTGGCTGTAATAACCCACCGGGTCTGCGATGCTCAGCCTTAACACGCTGACAAATATCACACCCTCTAATAAAATTCGCAACATCGGTCTTCATCCCTGGCCACCAGAAGAGACGACGCACCTCTGCATACATCTTAGTCCTACCCGGATGAACCGTAAATCTTGAGCGGTGTGCCTCATGAAGTATCTCATCGCGTAACTCAGCCACTGATGGAATCCACAGTCGTCCTCTAAATCTCAAGCATAAGTCTGTCGACTGACTCCAATCTGGATGATCTGAACTCTGTGCCAGCTCTAAAAACTTTTGGTACTACTCGTCTATCTGCTGACCCTCGAGTACACTCTGTATCGACACTGTTTGAGTCCTCATCTGCCCGCAAATCATTACTTTAGTATCGGTTGGAATGTCCTCGGTACAAATCCTCTCGACCGCCTCCAGCAAACTGTAATCGTGCGTCATGTGGCAGGTAACAACATCTCGAGTCGACCTCTACGGCTCAATGCGTCGCAACAACATTAGCCTTCCCGGGTGGTACTCCAATGAGAAATCATAGTCCTTCAGGAACTCAAGCCATCGCCTCTGTCGCATGTTCAATTCTTTTTGCGTGAAGAGGTACTTCAAACTTTTGTGGTCAGTAAATAGGACAAATCTCTCCCCGTAGAGATAGTGGCGCCAAATCTTCAATGCAAAAACCACCGCCGCCAACTCCAAGTCGTGAGTAGGGTAATTCTTCTCATGAATCTTCAACTGTCGGGACGCATAGGCAATCACTTTACCCTCCTGCATCAGAACACAGCCCAAACCAATCTTAGAAGCATCGGTGTTCACCTCAAAACCCTTCCCTGACTCGGGCAAAACCAAAACTGGTGCGGTAGTCAGTATTTCCTTCAATGTCCTGAACGCCTGCTCACAGTCATCGTTCCACTGAAATTTGACATCCTTCTTCGTCAACTGCGTCATCGGTGCCGCGATCCTCGAGAAATCATGTACAAAACGCCGATAATAACCTGCCAAGCCCAGAAAACTACGGATATCTGATGCTGATCTTGGTGTCGGCCAATCGCTAACCGCCCTGACCTTAGCGGGGTCCACTGACACTCCGTCGGTCCCAACAATGTGACCTAAGAATCCTACCTCTGTCAACCAAAACTCACACTTACTGAACTTAGCGAATAATCGATGCTCTCGTAGTGTCCGCAAAACCAACCTAAGGTGCTCTTCGTGCTCCTCGCGAGTCTTGGAATATATCAAGATGTCGTCGATGAACACAATGACAAATCTGTCCAAGTACTGTCTCAACACTCGATGCATCAAATCCATGAACATCGCTGGGGCGTTAGTCAATCCAAACGGCATTACTGTAAACTGGTAGTGCCCATATCGAGTGCGAAATGCAGTCTTCTCCATGTCCTCTGCTCTAATCCTCAGTTGATGGTACCCGGATCTCAAATCAATCTTCGAGAAACACTGCGAACCTGTCAACTGGTCGAATAAATCGTCGATGCGAGGAAGTGGATACTTGTTCTTCACCGTCGCCTTGTTCAACTGTCTGTAGTCGATGCATAATCTTAAGCTGCCGTCTTTCTTCTTCATAAACAATACCGGCGCTCCCCAAGGCGACATACTCGGCCGAATAAAGCCTAACTCCAACAACTCGTCGAGTTGTCCTCTCAGCTCATCTAGCTCTCTCGGAGCCATGCGATACGGAGGAATAGAAATGGGTTTGGTCCCTGGGACCAAGTCAACGATGAAATCTATCTCCCTAGGTGGTGGTAAGCCTGGTAACTCTGCTGGGAAAAACATCAGGGAAATCGCATACTACTGGCACATCCTCTAACCTAGTCTTTACTTTGCCTGTCGTACTCAACACGCCAGCGAATGTCTCTACATCTACGCTAGTGGCGACTCTACCCCTGGTGATCGGTAAATTGGTCGAAGTCCCTGGAAGCTAAACTCCGGATGTCCAAGTATCTGAAACGTGATCCTCTTACCGTAGCAGTGGATCTGTGCATGATAAGCACCCAACCAATCCATGCCCAGTAGTGCATCAAACTCTAGGAACTCCAACACTCTCAGGTCTGCAGGTAAGGTGTGTCCCTCTATCTCTACCGGACAGTCTACACACACTAAATTCGGGTAAATCTTATCCCCAGCAGCCGTGCTAAGGATCAAGGGTCTCTCTAATCGAATAGGTCTCAACCCTAACTCGTCAACCATACGACCCGAAATAAAAGAAACTGTAGAACCGGAATCAAACATAGTATGCATAAATCGACTGCAAATGTAAACCGTACCCTCAATCAGTTATGTGAGGCAGTCGCGTCTGGTGCGGCAACGACATGAACCTGCTCTCGGCTCTGTGGCTGTCCTCGGCCCAATCGTGGGCAAGCGTTGACGAAGTGGCCCTAACCGTCCGCACTCGAAACATGCTCCCTCTCGAGACCCGAACTAGACGGACCACGCCGTCCCTCGTCTCGGTGCCTCGACCGAACTCGTCCCCGACCCCGATCGCGTCGCTGTCCCTGTCGGTATCTCTGCTCCTGACCACCGCCTCTGCCCTCAGTCCTCTGGTGCTGCTGTCTATGCTGGCCCGACTGAGACTGTGGTGACTGAACACTAGCATAACTCCGTGCGGGAGCGGATGATACAACTACTGTGGTGGGTGGAGATGCTACTGATGCTACACTATGCGCTCGGCCTCTCTGCGACCACTGCCTGAACCTCTTCCTCCTACTATCCTCCGAAGGCCTCCTCGACTGAGAATGTGCCGATGAAGTAGACTGTGCCCCAGCGCGTGTACTGACAAAGCCCTCACTGGCCATAGCTCTCTCGTATGCCGCCTGCAACGTGCTCGGAGCTGTCGTAACCACCATCGAACCTATCGAATCAAGTAGCCCGTGTACAAAGTAATAAGCCTGGTCAGCGTCGTATCTCGCCGCTCCTCCGCATACTCCATCAGTCGTAGATAGCGGTCCATGTACTGCATCACGGACTCGTCGGCTCTCTGCCGAATATTCTGAAACTCGGTCCTCTTCAAGTTACGAACCGTAGGAGGAATGTATTTCTGCTCAAATCTCCCCTTGAACTCAGCCCAATCTCGGGGCTTCCCCTTCGTGGCCACCGTAGTGCGCCACCAGACGTCGGCCTCTCCGAACAATGAAGCGGAAGATATACTAGGCTGCATGTGGGCCGGTGTAGCAAGAATGTCGTGAATCTTTTCGTGACTCCTCAAAAGATTTCTACCGCCTCAAGATTCATACCTCCGTAGACTTTTTTCGGCCGATGCCTCGAAATTCTCTCGGCTTTGTCTCGCTCCGGCGTAGCCTTAGTACTCGGAGTAGTCGGGGTACTAGGCGTCTCAGTGAGTGACGTACTCGGTGTCGATGGTATCACCTCCGTCTGAGTAGGCAATACAACCCCTGTCTGTGCTATCGGAGCTACGGTGGTCTCCGGCATCGCTGCAATCGGAGTAGGAGGTGTCGACGTCGCCGCGGTAGTTGGTGTACCGTTTTCGTGCAACAGCAACCGAGAAAGTAGTCGGCGTAGATGGTGTCGCTGTAGGGGGTGCTCTCAATAGTCTCAAGATCTCCTCAAGTCGATGATCTTGACTCATAATCCTTTGAGTCCACATCTGGAACTCCTCCATACTGACTCCTCTAGGACCTGGCATCCCACTATCATCACCCGAACCTGGCTGATCCGCCATTGTAGTCTGCGATTAGGCGAATCTCCGAATCAGTGAATAGCTAATCGATATTATAATAATACACCATCTCAAATATAGCATGTACCTTACAAGTTTCGACTTTTCCCCAACTTTCCTCACTTCCCAACTAAGATTTAAGTTAGGTCCATAGGGTTCCACTCTAAGTTCAAACAATATCCTAACTTCCGCTTTCCTGTGTTTTAGTGGATTGTGATTTAAATTCAAGAGTATTTTATTCAACCTTTATGCTCTGATACCAACTGTGACGGCCCCGAATTCCACAACCCTAAAATCGGGCGCCGCCCGGCCTGGACCCGCGCGAACCCCCGAGCCAATCCCGACGAGTCGCGCTGGGCCAGTGAGCCTATCCTTACCATTCCATCATTTGTTAATCATTTAAAAGTGAAGTCAATTAATTAGCGAGTTATCAAAGTATAAAGCGGAAGCAATTAATCTCAGCTAATAAATCAACTTCAAAGGCTCTAAGTTAGGACAAAAACCTAGGGTGTGGGAACCCCGTACATCACCTATTTCATGTAAAGCAAGGAGAGTATCATCCAAGTCTTAATATCCAAAAAGATCTCTCAACCCGTTACCCCATGTACAAAAAAATAATATAAGTAGCTAATACAACAAAAGTCACCTATATCAACAGAGGATGGCCGCTCAAAGTATATCGCCTAACTGCGTGGCCTTTCCTTTGCTGGACTGTGGATCTGCACTCGGTCAAACACAAGAATGACGAGTCCAGGTAAGTAACGCCAAGCAGGAACAACAATAAATACAGTATTTCGAATTTAAATAAATGAACAGTCAATTCATGCCGATAGAAAGAAAAGGACAAGGAGCGCATGAATATATAAAACTGTAAATAAATAAATAAGCAATCGAAATTGAGTGTCCCGGAATACAAGGGAAAGGCACAAGTGGTCCCGACCAATTAAAGTCGTTAAGCCGAGGACAAAATCTCCTCAAAGGCTAGGAGTCGAGGACAGAATCTCCTCTAAGACTCCTACGCGAGTGCAGAGTCCCCAGCAATCTGGTGGAGAACTCTCACCCCGTACATGTCATTACAACTAATCGTGTATCCCCAGCCGTAAACTCCGATATAATACACCGCGAGCCCGGAATTCTGCAAGGATCACGCTTGACACACTTGCCTTAGGACAACTCAAAAGGAATGGAATGACAAGATAGTATCGAAACAATATCAATAAATAATTAAAAGCTCAAGAAATAACTGTGGTGTTCCTCATTTGGTTTACTTACCTCGATCCAAGCTAATTCGCGCTAACACGACTCCGAAACGTCCCTTTCGGTCCCCGTGTGTACAATAATCCTGAGGACGCAATTTATATCAATTTCCTCAATTTCCTATGATTTTTTTAAATTTCTAGCTATTTTTGCCAAATCTCACGTTTTCCAAGGCGAAAACCCCGACAAAACGTCCCATAAAAATTTCGAATATTTCACTTTTCTTAGAAATTCCCAAATTTCTCTTTATTTGATTAAAATATAATTTTTCTAGAATTTTCTAGAATTTTTCCTAAATTTTTCCTATTTTTCAAGAATTTATTTCAATTAAAACCAATTTTTAGTATATTTAATCAAAATAAATAATTTTTATTAATATAATATATAGGTGGGTCGCGGGTCGGGTCGACCCGACCCTGGCCTGGGTCGGGTCAAGACCGGTTTGACCGGTCCGACTCGGGACCACTGGGTCAAACCCGTCGACCGGTCAAACCGGTCGACCCGTCTTCAAACCGGGTCGGGTCACCTTGACCCGGCCCGGTTCTCTCATCTTCTTCGTTGCTTTGGAAAAATTTCTAGCAAAAAAAAGAAGGAACTTTTTTTTTTTTTTTTTTTTTTTTCTTTGCAAACAACAACAACACAACACCAACACTCAACATTCACCTCACCATCATCATCACCACCATTTTCACCATATAAATCGACAATCTCTTCAACGACAACCTCGACAACAAATTTCTAAAACCACCACAACGACACACCACAACGAAATCTATAACTTCTTACCTCGATTTCGCCTCGACGTCGCGTCCACGCTCTCCGCGAATCGCGCAGCCTTCCTCTCCTTGGTCTCTCCTCTCCTTCTCCAATTTTTTTTTTTGTGGTCGGTAATGGAAAATGGGTGGCGGTGGTGTGATGAAATTGGGTATTTTGGTCAAATGACCAAAATACCCCTAACCCTTATCTATACCCTTTACAACTTGATTGCCCTTTTGGTCTTTTCACAATCTCACCTACCAACTTTGTTAACTCACTTGGGTGACTTAGTTGACTTTTGGTCTCATCTATTTCACACAACCCTTAAAGTTTCCCTCGGGTATTCTCGCACCCGACTCATAATACTAACTTTGTTCGTCGCGTCACCATAGACGTACCGACGTAACAAACAGACTTTAAAACCTTTTAATTATTATTTATTTAATATTTTTGTCAGTGTTTCTAATTAAATTTGTTTCCCCGGACTACCAACGCTCGTACACAACGCCTTTACCCGTTAAAAACTTAAAATTGCACAAATGGAATATAATATAATACAAACATCATACAAAGCTAACATACCTCGGCGTCGACGTCCGAGAATTGATGACTGTACCACGGCGTGGGCCCACGTATCACCTATTTTGACACGTGGCATAGGTTAAATTTTTAGGGTCGTTACACTCGTCGTCCTGAGCTCTCCTCCTCTGGATCTCTCTCTCGGCCTTCTTCTTCTCCCTGTTTTCTCTTTTATCTCTCTGTTCTCTTCTTTTCTTTTCGATTTCTCAATATAACAGTGAAGAAGGCGGTTTAGGCGGGGAATTGACCGAAATGCCCTTCCAATATTATCTCCTCCTTAACAACCTCAATACCCTTTATGGTAATTTCCCATTTTTCAGATTTTATTTTATATATATATATATATATTTATATATACTGATTTATATATAAAATATATATATATATATATTTATCGATGTATTGCGCCTAAAATTCCGGTTAGCACGCCAACGAGAATTCTCGAACGTGCACACCACTGTACGTCTTACGCGTGTCACTCTTGACCCCGCGTATTACTCGGCATCCCGACAATTCATCACTATTTGTTTATTTTCCATCTTAATATATATTTAGATATATCCATAATTACACCTATAATTACGTAATTTCTACCGCCGAGCACACTCGAGCGTCAACGCTATTTTGCGTCTCATGTGTATCCACATGACCCACACATAGTATTAGACATTTTCTCATTGGTCCGATTATTCACGTATACATACTAGTACACACCAAACAAACACCATACACCACGCAATTCCACACACACGTTAGTCGTGACGATTCAGGCTTAACCACGAGTCTAACTCAGATTAATTTGGATTCGGATTACCGTTAATCACGTGCTTAAAATAACGGGTCGTTACAATCCCTATGTCTTAAGAGTACAAGAGAAGGAATTTCAACTCATGTCCCTACGTGACACACTTATGAATTCAATTAGTCAAGTAAAGCCCGAGGTGGTGAGCTCTACAAACATCCCAGGGTGTTAACGACCCTCGGTGGTACCACTAACATCCTGGGGCATTTACATAGACTTACTTGCTAATAAGGCCCTCGGTGGAACTCCACAAACATCCTGGGGCCATGAATAACAATAGATGGGAAAGCAGTGCATTCATATTCCATAGATATGTAGATTCAAGCCAATACCATGACGCAACCCATAAATCTCAAGTCTTTAATTCATATTATGAATCCTAGATATAACTAGTAATCATGTCATATTTGATAATTGAGCAAGCTCCTCACTTACTTGCATTCGCCGCGAATCGTAATCTCGATCTTCTCGTGTTTGGGCTCGATGTGAACCGTCTCGCGAATCTAGACAATTTGAAAGAATAATTACTTTATATATCTACAACCATACAAGTTTAACATCAATTGTCTAGACCTTAAAAATTCACCCTATTTTATAGCTGACCTCACTAAAGGTCATTCACGACTCTAAAATCGACACTTAAAATTAGAATCGATGATTTGAGTAAAATAAGAATGCGATAATGTAAACAAGGAAAATCCGCTAAGACTTAGTTTTTTCCAACAAAAATTGAAGACCTTCAATTAATTATAATTAAAAAGATCCAAATCACCATAGAAGGCTCAATTTAGACTTTAAATTCCTGAATGACAATATTCAGTCAAAGTCCACAAATTTATCGAATAAGTTTATTTCCCAAAGAAAATGTTCAAAGTCCCTTTTTAAATCTCGACTCAACCTTAAATGTCAAATCCATATCAATAAACTTCAACCACGTTCAATTTGCTAAAATCATAGGGAAACCCTTTCATGTACCGTCAAACCATGACAAACAAGATTCATTCATCCATAATACTCGTTATCATAAAGCTTAAAAATTTGTGTAACCCATTTCAAGACTAGATCTAAGAAAAATTGAACAAACTTTGAAAATCATTAACTCTCATTGCCAATACCAACACTAAGACAATAAAATCTAGAGAGTATTAGAGTCTCACCATGCCTTCAATGGAGTCTTTGACTCCAAATCCTTTCCAAAATCTCTTTCTAACATAGATCAAATCTTTCCTTTCTTCTTTTCTTCTCTATTTTCCTCGCATGCTTGCCGCTGTCGATGCCATCGACCCTTTGGTCTCCAAATCTTCAATAAATAATAAAGAAATCAAGGAGGGAAGTGAGGTTGTACCTTTCTTAAGCTTGAACCCTCCTCTTGCTCTCCTCTCTATGTGGGTGTTTAACAAGATTGGGGATAGGGTTTTCTTTGATTTGCTTAAATAGCATTAGGGGTTAGAGATTAGGGTTGTGATTATTTACAACTTGTCTAAAATGCCCTTTTGGGTCATAATCTCAATTGGACTTTATTATTTAAAATAAAACTTTACTTACTCCCTAACTCATATTTAATTTGACAAGTTTAGAATTGTATTTCCACATCAAACACCCAACATATTTTTATCATGAAATAACCAAAATACTAATAGGTTGGGTCGTGGAGAATTTGGGTCGTTACATTATGAGTTTTTGGTGGTTGAAGGAAGCGTTTTTGTTGAAGGCTGGAGTTTTTGCTATACGATTATCTAACTAAAAAGTTATAACCTTGGAGTAGAGGTTTTGACTTTTTTATAGCTATTTTATTTTCAATGTTTTTATATTAAGATATTTTATCTTTGGGTTTTGATTCTGATCTCTTTTTTTTTTCTTTTTATGAGCAAACAAAAGTATTTTAGAAATGATTTATATTGATCGACAAACTCTGGTATATGTTGTTTAGATCAATGATTGCCATTTTTGTAGTTTATTCTACAAGATGTCAATTTGTTATATATCCTTTATTGTGGCAACAAAATTTTAATTAATGGTTTTATTTAAAAAAAATAATCTTCCATACTATAAGTTTTTTTTTTCTTTTTATCACTTTCTTTTTCTCATCAAATTTAATTTCATTTGGAATATATTTTTCTATATAAGTTTTCTTTTTTTCTCTTTTTATCACTTTTTTAAAAAAATTTTATTAAATTAATTATTTTTAATTAATATATTGACACTTAATTTTACCAATACGCAAATCGTGAAATTTTGACCAGTTATTCGATTATGTTGGAGACACTAACTCTACTCACAAAGAACCTCTCATTACACCAAAAAAAGAACCTTCTTTTTTTTTTCACCAAAAAAAAAAAAGAAGAACCTTCTTATCAAGGCGCATTTGACCGTCATCGAAGGAGGTACCTTACCTTTAAGTTCAAGGACAGAAATTAATTAAGTACTATCGAATTAATTGTCAATTAAAGATACTATGTACAATTCGTAATAGAGTAGTGCTACTTGAACTCATGAGTCCGGACCTTTAAGGGGTTTTTTGAAAATTTTTTATTTCAAAGTCATCCTCAAGCAATCAATGACTTCAAAATTATAACTTGTAACACTCCTTTAATATTTACAAAAATCTTAAAAACCTCCCTTTGAGTCCGGACCCTTAGTGTCCAAATAGATTTTTTGTTCGTAATAATGAAAGCAATCCATATCAATACATACAAATATGCACTTGGCATCAATTAAAGTACTTGGGGCTTTAATTAGGCCGGTGTGATTATTTTTTTTTTTTTCAGGAGTGTGATTATTTAATTGCTCTTGCATTTATGCGTTTGTAAATTGCATGGCAGACTAAGTATTAATATGTGAATGTGATAAACATGTAAAAGTAATTAATACTCCCTAACATGCGTTCTATATCAATTTTGAGTAGTACTATTTGGACTCATGAGTCTAAATTCTTAGGGAGTCTTTTAAAATTTTTTTATTTTAAAGTCATCCTCAAGTAATCAATGACTTTGAAATAATAACTTGCAACACTCATTTGATATTTGTAAAAAAATAAAAAATCTCCCGATGGATCCAAATTCTTTAGTCTAAATAGATTTTTTGATCAATTTTTACTAGTATGTCGAAATATGTCCATTCCTTGAAGTCCCTATCGGTACTTGTGCCAAACTTTTGGCTTCACGCACAAGGCGTGCTTTATCATGAATTGGAGCAGTAGCAGTGGCAAAATTCAATTAGAAGGGCAAACTTTAATTTAAACTTATTCATAGATTTGGACTTTGGATACTCATCACCCGATGTCGTGGCTGGCTTGAGTTGTAAAAATTACAATAAAGACTTGATTCTACCCAAAAATACTAAAGTGCAATCATTTGATGAACATGCCTACTTAGGTTAATTTGTATTTGTAAACTTGGGCCGCACCCTCGTGAAACTTATAAAATATTTTGATATTTTTACTCAAAAATGAGTTATTGGCCTAATAAAAATGAGTTATTGAAAGCAATGCTTAAAAGTTACGTCTGCCCTAGACTCAGTTAAGCTTGACTCATATCAAACTTAGGTGGACCACATAAAATAAAATTGTCATCAAATAAAAAAAATTATATTAGCACTTAACAATCAATATTCCTCAACAATAAAGAAACTTAATTCTCTTTTTGGTTTAATTTAACCATGTATACATTTTTTAAATAATAAATTATCCACCCTATACTACACTCCGACTCGTTCAATTAGCACCTATATCATTTATGTTACATTTTTTTTTATAGGAAAGAAACAACTTTTTGAACACACCAAGATTTGAATCCATGACCACTTACTTTCAAATCCCATACCATACCATTAAGTACTTAATTGGTTGGTATTTCATTTAGGCTACATTTATAGTACATACTGTAGTCTTCCTATCTATCTATATATATATATATATATATATACAAGTCACTCGTCTTATACATGTTAATTAATTAAGCTTATTTTTTGAGATGCCAATGGAAGAAGTGGCGAAGCAGAGAGGAGTTGGTGTGCTGGGGTTGTTTGCATTTGCAGACAGGACTGACAAGGTGTTGATGATAGTTGGGAGCATTGGGTCGTGCGGCCATGGCGCGGCGCTCTCTCTCTTCTTCCTTATCTTCGCCAAGGCCATTAACTCCTTCGGATCTCTCACCACGGATCCCATCTCTTTGGTTCCTCAAGTCAGCAAGGTGAAACAATCATATTATCATCATCATCATCATCTTTATTGTAACTAGATGAACACCATTAAACTAACATGCATGATGTACATTTTGCACTTGTATCGTGTAGTTTTGTGAGATTCGAGGTGCATCTAATTAATTATAATTTACAAGTAACTTGTTGAAACCTCGTAAAAACTTTTTTTTTTTATGAAGGGGTGCACTAAGAAAAACACCCCCAACGGTCTGCCAAGGGCTCACTTATGCTGGGAAAAGGGCCAAAGAACGTATATCGCAAGGTTTTACTCACTTCAGATTGATAAGGGATATAAGAAAGACCATTACTTCGCGACTAGACCTTGGTGTTCTTGCATACCTATCACGAAAGAAGTAGATGATATGCCTCGGGGACTCGCAATAATATTAGATGATATCATGATATGGGAGGAGCTGCCTTCCCTAGATTGTGCTTTTTGTATAATCCAACTGTTTGGGTATACTGTCCCATTTCATTCATCAAATAAATAAATAAATAAATAACATCCCCAACACACAAAGAAATGGACAATGACCCCACATACTCCGTTCATTTTCACCTTGAAATGTGAGCTTACTCATGTTGAGGTGTATAACACGATCATCACGAGGAGTGTGTTTTGTCTGAGCAACTTTCCAACTAGAGGTTTGAACTTACAAAACTGAATCACTCAAAAAATTAAAGTTCCCATCTTCATTCCAGAAAACGCTAAAAAACTTCAAAAATAATGCCAAATTGACGATGCGAGAGAGTGGTGTGGGAGGATGATGGAGTGCACAAAACAAGAGGAAGCGGTGAGGGGTGCACATAATGCAATGAAGGGCACAAGGGTCATTTCCAGTAAGGGTATTATTGGAAATGACCCTTAAATAGTTGTCTTGCCTAGGGATGCAGGTGGGGTGGGTTCAGGGCGGGGAATACAATCTCCACCCCCATCCCCACTTTTGGCGGGGCGGGGATTCCCTACTTAAAATTTTTCATCGAAAAATTTTCGACCCCCATTTCTCACCTGGCAGGGATCCCCACCCCCAAAATTTTTGATATAATATCGAAAAAAAAGATTAAATAAATTATAGATACAAAATTTAATCATTAAAATCTCTTTCTTCACGACTCACTTTTTCAAAGCTTTTGAATCTATACAAATGCTTTAAATAATATACTTACATTATTATATATAAATTTCAAGTTATATTAGTTTTTTTTTCTTGATAAACTTAGTTGTATTTGTTTAGATTTGATAAACTTAGTTACATTATCCCTGTGAGGAATCTTCATATTAAGGCAGGGTGGAGAATCCCCAAGGGGTGACGAGTAATACCACCCCCGCCCTGCCCCGCATGGTGGGGGTGAAATCCCCACCATCCTCTGCCCCGTGGGAGATAGTTGGCGGGGAATCCCCACCCCACCTGCATCCCTAGTCTTGCCCTTAAAAATTGGTGGGTGCCCATAACATAACTTTTTCCCATCATTAAAAAAAAAAAAAGTTTTTAAGCATAGTTACAATACAAATACCCTGGTTTTAAGCATGCACGCCATGCAATGTTCTTGGATTAGTTTGCATCATTTTAGTATGGATTGCCAATAAGAGACCAAAATTTTATGACATTAATTAAAAAATTAAAAGAATTGAAAACAAACAGAAAAATCTAAGTCTTATTTTCTTCTTAATTACTTCTCCCTGCAGGATGCTGTGCTTTTAGTCTATCTAGGAATCGGTATCCATGTATCCGCATGGGCAGGTACTTTTGTAGCTCAATCTTTCACATTGTTTTAAACATAGCAGTTTCTTTTTTCAAAGCCTGTAGGCATGGATGCATCCAAAAGTTCATTATTAAGCAATTTAGTCTTGAATTTTAAATCTGAATAACTTCCCAAGATCATGGAATGACTATACACATTTACTAAAGAGAGATAAATGTTACCTAGGTATATCATGTTGGATGCAAACCGGAGAGAGGCAGGCAGGACGAATGCGAGAGAAGTTTCTTCGATCAGTTCTGGGACGGGATATTAGCTTCTTCGACGTGGAAGCCAAGGACGAAAATATCGTCTTCTGCATCTCCAGTGACTCCATTCTTGTGCAGGATGCAATAGGTGACAAGGTATTTTTTTATTGTTTCAACCAAGCACAAAAACTTATCAGAGCTATCTTTATAAAAAAAGAAAACAACTAACCAGAGCTGTGGATGTGTATGTAAATAAATATCATGAGCATCAACTCACTTTTAGAATGTTGTTTCATAAACCGTCTCGCAGATGGGGCATGTTGTGCGGTACTTCTCTCAGTTCCTATTAGGGTTTGTCGTAGCATTCTCTCAAGTGTGGAAGCTCACCCTTCTCACCATGGCCATTGTACCACTTCTAGCTGCTGCAGGAGCTTCATATGCAATAGCTCTGTCTAATTTGTCAAAGAAGGGCGAGACTGCATATGCTGGAGCTGGAAAATTTGCAGAAGAGGTATTAGATCTTCTTCGCCCTCTGAATCTTTTATTTATTTTTAAATAAGAAAGAAACCACAAGATGCCCCCATCGAGGCATGAACCAAATAAACTCTTACACAAGTGACCTCATACCAAACTAGTGAGCTACCCACTTGGTCAGCCTCTTAATGTTGGCATTGAAACAGGTGATTTCACAAGTAAGAACTGTATATTCATTTGTTGGAGAGGACAAGGCAGTTCATGCCTACTCAAACTTACTGACAAATGCTCTGAAGCTGGGGAAGAAGAGTGGGTTTGTAAAAGGATTTGGCCTCGGCGTGATGTATGCAGTCATGTTCTGTTCTTGGGGTCTCCTCCTCTGGCAAGCAAGTGTCCTTGTTAGCCGGCATTCTGTAGATGGAGCCAAAGCATTCATGACGATCGTCAATGTCGTATATAGTGGTTTGTAAGTTTATATTGAAAATTGAAATGTAAAGTATAATTCAGCATCTCATCAAAGAATATCAACCATTGAATGCATTTTTATGCTTGCAGTGCACTTGGCCAAGCTATTCCAAACCTTGCAGATATTGCTAGAGGTAGGGCTGCAATAGCAAAAATGATAAGCTTGATTGATCCAGAAGACGCAACAAAACAGAAAAATGAGGGAAATATTTTGCCCGAAGTAAATGGAAAAATTGAGTTTTGTGAGGTCACATTTGCCTATCCCTCGAGATCTACTATGGTCTTTGAAGCACTAAGCTTCTCAGTAAACCCTGGGAAAACCGTAGCAATAGTCGGTCAGAGTGGATCAGGAAAGAGTACAGTTGTATCTCTGATTGAGAGGTTCTACGAGCCCAATGCAGGTATAAGACTCATTTCATTCATGCTTTAAGTTGAATGTAATATATATAGTTGATGAATTTCTCTAACGAACAACTTGGTATTGACCAGGTAAAATTTTGTTGGATGGGCATGACTTGAAGAGTCTCCAGTTGAAGTGGTTACGAGAACAAATCGGATTGGTAAGCCAAGAACCAGCACTGTTTGCCACCACAATAGCTAAAAATATTTTGTTTGGAAAAGAAGACGCAAGCATGGATGAGATCATGGAAGCTGCAAAAGTCTCAAATGCTCATTCTTTCATACAAAGTTTTCCCAATGGTTACAATACACAGGTTGGTATATCCTCCTGAGATTATCCTAGAAGTAAATTTGAGCCAAGATATCATAGAAGTGCAAGTTAAATCTCCCTCAAATAACGAGAACCCAAAGAAACGATGGTAGCTTCAATAGCATTATCAAAAAGTTAAAGCTCACACTAATTTTATGCACTTATCTAAACACCTTTGTCCTTCAGGTGGGAGAAGGTGGTACCCTCCTTTCTGGAGGGCAAAAACAAAGAATTGCCATTGCCAGAGCAATTTTGAGAAATCCAAAGATTCTACTACTTGATGAAGCAACAAGTGCTCTTGATGCAGAATCAGAAGTACTTGTTCAGCAGGCACTTAATAACATTATGATGAAACGGACAACAATCGTAATTGCACATAAAATGTCAACAATTCGCAACGTTGATACGATTATTTTACTGAAAAATGGACAAGTTTTCGAGAGTGGGAACCATGCAGAACTGATGACAAAGGGACAAGCTGGAGAATATGCCACTCTTGTGAAAATGCAGTTATTATCCAATGATCAGCATGATGGACAACAAGACTCATTTGGGACTTCTATATCAGTAGAAAGAAAAAACAATCAAACACTTACCAAATCAACTGATGCAAATGATATTCAGATGAGTGTTCAAGAGGTTGTTTCAAGTAACTCAGCATCGTCTTTTTGGAAACTCGTGAAACTAAATGCACCCGAGTGGCCGTTTGCAATACTCGGCTCATTGGGTGCTGTTCTGACAGGTATTCAAGCTTCAATATTCGCACTTGGGGTTGCACGCATATTGGAGCTGTTCTACTTGTATGATGATTCAAAAACCAAGCACGAGACCTTGCGGATCATTTTATCATTCATCATAATGGCGGTTTTTACAGTGCCTTTATACCTCATGCAACACTTCTTTTGCACTACCATGGGAGAGAGACTTGTGTCTCGTGTTCGCCTTTACATGTTCTCAGGTACCGTTATTCTCCCATCTTCCTCATGAGAAGCATTAACAAAACCTGCTACAAAAGAAAAGCATTAAACAAATTTCTCTTTCAATTTCATGAACAAGTACTTCTGACACGTTTCAAATATTCCCCAATATGTGTAATACTTCAACTTATGCTGTTTTTTATTTCGTTTCACATTTTAATAAGCATCAGTATTTATGTTTCTTCTTGTTCGAGCTATTACCATGCTTTCTAAAATACTTCAGTGTCTCTTCAGTCTCACAAACATTTTCTCATTGTAACTAATATAATATTATAGCCACTTCATGCTCCCAAGGGTACGCCAGTCTCTGGATTTATAGAAGCAGTTTCTTTTCCTACTTATTTTTTCTCTTGTTTTGTAATCACAGCAATGCTTCGCAATGAAATTAGCTGGTTTGACATGGATACAAATAGCACTGGGTCCCTAATTTCAACTTTAGCAGCTAATGCAACATTAGTAAGAAGTGTGCTTGCCGAACGCCTATCATCAATCGTCCAAAATATCGCAATTACTTTGTCAGCATTTGCAATTGGATATAAACTATGCTGGCCCTTGACATTAGTTGTTACTGCCACATTTCCCCTTCTCATAGCCGCTTCCATAACTGAGGTAGTTTTGAACTGAATCCAATTTTTCGTGGCATACATTTATATCTACTTTCTAGTTTACCATAAAAAAAAAAAAAAAAAAAAAAAAAAAAAAAATATCAACCAACTAGAATGTACATGGACATTGGTTTAAAATCCAAGACTTTCACATCTCATTAAACCACTGTCTTCTTTTCTTGTATATGCAGAAACTATTCATGCAGGGATTAGGAGGAGACTACTCTAAGGCTTACTCTCGAGCTACTGCCCTGGCTCATGAAGCGATAGCCAACATCCAAACTGTAACCGCATTTGGTTCTAAAGACACGATCACTAACCAATTTTCCAGCGAATTAAGCCAATCAAACAAGTGGGCTCTTCTTCGTGCGCATATAACAGCAATAGGATTTGGCATGTCACAATGTCTTGCCTTCTTCTCTTATGCACTTGGCCTTTGGTATTCATCAATTCTCATCAAGAATCATGGTTATAACTTTGGAGACACTCTGAAGACTTTCTTTGTATTGATCTTCACAGCAAATTCAATAGCAGACACTCTGGGTGTTGCTCCTGCTATGGTGAAAGGGACAAAGGCTCTGGAATCAGTATTTCGCATTCTAGAAAGGAGAACGGAAATAGAACCCAATGATCCAACATCACTAGAATTAACGGAAGTGAAAGGGAATGTCGAACTTAAGAATGTCGTCTTCAAGTATCCAGCAAGGCCAGACGTTGTGGTTCTTGAGGATTTTAATTTGAAAGTGATGGCTGGAACTAGTCACGCAATTGTAGGCCAGAGCGGCTGTGGAAAGAGCTCTGTGATTGCGCTGATAATGAGGTTCTACGACCCCACCTCAGGCACGATCATGATTGACGGACATGATATTACAAGTCTAAATTTGAAATCTATGAGGTTGAAGATTGGCCTAGTTCAGCAGGAGCCGGTACTATTCTCTACGTCGGTGTATGACAACATACTCTATGGTAAGGATGGAGCATCTGAAATAGAGATCATAAATGCGGCAAAGGCGGCAAATGCCCATGAATTCATCAGTAGAATGCCAGACGGTTACCATACCCAAGTTGGCGCACAAGGCGCACAACTCTCCGGGGGACAAAAGCAAAGAGTGGCTATTGCTCGAGCAATAGTAAAAGACCCAACTATTCTTCTTTTAGATGAAGCGACCAGTGCATTGGACACAACCTCAGAGAAGTTAGTCCAAGAAGCTCTCGATAAGCTAATGGAAGGACGGACAACCATAATCGTAGCACACAGGCTATCAACCATTCGCGACGTGAACACGATATCTGTGTTGCAGGGTGGAAAGGTGGTAGAAACTGGGAATCACACAGAACTTACCAGTCAGGCTAGCAGTATCTACTCACAACTAGTCAAACTACAACAAGAAAGCAATGCAGAAGTTTCAAGTTGATTGAAAGTTCAAGGAAACAATGGAGGGAGCGTTAATTTGTTGACGTATTTGATCGTCAATGGGTTTTCTATCTTTCGATTTAAATTGTGTAGTAGTACACCCAAATGCACCATATATAATTGATCAAAAAAAAAAAAAAAAAAAAGGATTGAGGTTTTAGTCTGATTAAGTTCATGGGATC
Organism: Stephania japonica; assembly: GCA_039657345.1. Taxonomy (NCBI): domain Eukaryota; kingdom Viridiplantae; phylum Streptophyta; class Magnoliopsida; order Ranunculales; family Menispermaceae; genus Stephania; species Stephania japonica. The sequence continues at coordinate 3,881,624 of CM077559.1, read as the reverse complement.
CAATTAATCAACCAACTCTTCAATTTGATTATAGTATGACTCTATGCACGCGTCACTTATGTCTCTAGAGTGTAGACTCTCTACGGAAATATTTCAACAAACATGTGGTGTATGCACAGGCATTGGTTCATCAGATTCAAACCCTAATCTTACAAAGACAAGGAAAAGAGAGAGTACCTGAACGTTGATTGTTGATTGGTAGAGGAGCCCGTCCGTGAACCAACCACCCGTTCATTCCGCAGTCATTTTCGGCCTTTGCTCCTATATACTAGTAATTGGTACTCCCTTAGTTGCAATTATTACCTCATTTCCATATTAACTATCACAAGGGGAGCTTTTTTTATTCTGCAACATGTCATATTTGGAATTCAATTAAGCATGTTATATTTCTAATTTTAACTCCGGTCTATATAATTATGACACCATCAATTACACTTTTTTACACAAATACCTAAATAAATGAAGTTATTTATGAGGGTAATTAGTCTATATAATAAAATCTTAATGGTAATTAATCATCATCGTAATACTTGTGCAAAAGTTCAAAATGCGACGGGTAATATGGAACGGAGGAAGTATAGTACAATCCTAGATGCGTTGATGAAATTATAGTCCGAACATCAATTACTCTATTTTACACAATACCTATAATAAATAAAATTATTTATGAGAGGGTAATTTAGCCTTTGTCATCAAATCTTAAAGGTAATTAACTATCACTTTAATTCTTATGCACAAGTCAAAATGTGACACATAATATTGAATGGAGGAAGTACAACTTTTGAGTTAAACCTGACACTTATAAGTTGAAGGTAGTTAAATTAGTGACAATGATCGTGTCGACAAGCGAGAGTGCTTTTATGCATATTAATCAATGCAGTTGGGGCAAATTAATGGATCGATGTGGTTGTTTTCAAAAAAAAAAAAAATTAATCGATGTGTTTGGATTTATTAGGAGGCAACCCTAAAGCAACCCGACAAGGGGGAATGCTTACGATATGCTTATTAGATTTTTATTTTGTAATATGTTGCCTACCCTAAAATAAGGGAAAAGGTACAAATACATCCCTGAGTTCTTGGGGAAAGAATGACTGGTCGATTGACAGACAACACGACCCTTGAACTCGATCTCTCAAATGGTCGATCCATGCTTCGCGCTATGTTAAAACTCAATGGGAAGTGAGATACGTGCCATTCGATCGTCATCAAGTTGTTGTATTTGATTTTGGGATTTCATTGATGTTGGGGAAGATGAAAGAGTTTCGTTGGATGAACATCAGAATATGGACTTGATGAGGATCAAATGGGAAGTATCTCACTTTCTATTGAGTTTAACATAGCGCGAAGCATGGATCAACCAAAGGGGTTAATCATTTGAGAGACTGAGTTTAAGGGTCGGGTCGTCTGTGACCACATACGATGAGTCATGCTTTCCAAGACCTTAGGGGTGTATTTGTTCTTTTTTTCCCTAAATTTCTCTCTCTCTCTATATATATATATATATATATATATATATAAAAGTTGGAGGAGAGATAAAGTTTTACATGATCTTTCCTTGCATCATTTCATTTTAAGAATGTTCTCAAATTTTCTATTTTAAGGTTTTTATTTATTTGTGTTATTTGTTGTTTTAACACATATATATATATATATATTCATCCCATATGTTTTTGAACAACGAAAAACTCAACTTTGAAAAACCAAACGTCGGTCTAATTAATGAAGGATTAGTTCAATGCATTAAGTCTCCATTTCGAATCTTACACATCCATTTGGTTACCACAATATCATTTTATACTGCTTAGGGCACCGAAATCACATTTAAGTGTATTTGAATTCTTTTCTTGGTTAATGAAGGGTTGTTTCAATGCATTTAATCTCTGTTTAAAATCTTTTTTTTGGTAGGAACACAGCCCAAAAAAATGGGCTGAGAATTACACTGTGCTATCTCACTCATCTTGTGCTAACAAGAGGAAAATACAATGAGGCTCTATATCTAATTTATGAGCTCCATATTGCAATCCGAGCGCATTCTTCGCTAGGAAGTCTGCACAGGCATTAGTACATTTAGGGATGTATCTAATGTAGCTACTCTCCATGTTGGAAAATGTGTCCTAGGTCAATCCATTAACAGTCTTTATGAATACAATTTTAGTTAATAAAATAGAGGATTTCATTTGCTATTTATTATAATTGATTTGCATGTTTACATTATAATAAGATCCATGGGTATTTACAGAAATATCTTAAATGTCCCTAATCGATTATTATACTGGGAACTATAATGAATAAAGACTAGTGTGAGTCTTGATTGATGATCGTACGATGATCATACGTATAGGAATACGAATCAGGATCATGAGTACTTGTTAGGGAACAAAGTACTGGACCGACCCGCTATGAGAACATCACATGGATTAAGTCATAGTTGTTTCTCATAATAGGTATATTTTTAGTCCTCTGACTTGAGATTACCAGAGACTTCAACATTAAGAATACAGTGATTTGACGCAATCAAACGTTGCCTTTAACCAGACGATTATAAAGGTTGTGATTGGTTACTGTGTGAATAATGTGGTGAAGTTGTGTAATCGAGATAGAATTTGTCCCTCTCATATAAAGAGAGATATCCAGTGGATCCATCGATGTGTTAGACTGTTAAAAGGCCTAGTCTAAGTGAATAGATATTGATCAATGTCACTTAGATGTTTTCAGTCTACCTAGAAATCGAGACTAGTACGATTGAACATGTTGGATGACAATTCCATGCCTTATGTTTGATCAAAAGGATATCGTGTGACAAAAGGATATTATATACACTATTGATTAGGTTGTATCGATTTGATATTCGTACAACTTGAGTAGTCATAATGTCTTGCTAAAGGCCGCTTATGACTTGTATACCAAAATGTGTTTTGGTACACTTCCAACGTTGTATGAGCCTATTGGGGCGCACACTGAGAATGGTTTTGCGAGATTTTAAGATGGTTTAGAAAAATGAATTTTATATAATAAAATTCATGACAGAAACGTCCTTGTAGTGTATTACACTTATACTTCTTTAAGTAGGGGTATATGTGTAATTTACTAAACCGTTTATATACAAGGGTTGTATAAATAGACGCTTTGAGTTAGAATACAAGTACGAAAGATTTAAAAAGGGCTAAAATTCTATTTTCGTTTTAAGAAAACGACTTAGAGGTCTTTGGTATGCTCTGGATCGTTTTAGAGAGAAACAAAAAGGTTTGGTATTCTCTCGAAGCTAGCACTTCAAATCTCAGCCGCCGTTCGTGTGTGGATTGCTGATAGAGGGCATTCGTTGTTGGCAGCGCCTTAGAGATCGATTAACCTTCAGAAATGTACATTGTGACTGAGGTATGGTTAAGTTTTCATAGTCTAAACATGTTTTAATGGAATCAGATTCGAATCCTGTTGGGGTTTTTCTCAAAATTGTTTTGAAATCTCCGCTGCGCATGAACCCAAAACCCAACACTCCATCTGATAAAAAGTCCATTGAATCTCCTCGATTTGGTAGTCCATGAAAACTAAAGTATGATGAGGATCTATGAGCGAAACAACTTCTAATGAGTCTGTCTCGATCACCACCTTAGTGAATCATTTCTCCTTTGCCATGTGGACTCCGTACCATAACGCCCAAATTTCTGCTGACAAAGTTGGACAACTGCCCAACTTGACTCCGAAACCAGAGATAAGCTCTCCTATGTCATCTCGTAACAACCTTGCAGCGGATGAGCATGCGAGGTCGTTCGTTACTGCCCCATCACAATTCAATTTTGCCCAACCCTCATTTGGTTTTTTCCATCGTGTTTCCCTCTTAGCTTGCCCTTCAAGACCAGCGGTGCGTGTTCGAACGCCACATTCGATTCTTACACCATCTCTTTGGTTACTGCAATATCATTTATATAGATCATTAATCTTCTCTTTATATATAGATTATTATAGGTTTACAAGTACTGTAGGTCTAGCAACATCCAAGTACCTCTCTCAGAGTTCTTCACACACGAATGCAATGTTTGTGGCGATTGTTGAGCCGTATCAAACTTCAAAACGTAGCAGAGATCTTGCAGTGCAATCAACAACTTCACATATCTATGTTCATTGTTGTGAGGATTGTTCAGGATGTTCGCTTTGTGCGTAATTTATAAGTAAATATTTTTTTATCGTCTATAGTACATTTTTTTCTAAGAAATATTGGTTGATTATTATAAATTGTAATTTTAATTGTAAAAAATATTATAGTATATTTATGTAAATTAATTTATTAATTTTTCTTAAAGTTTTAATAACTCATATGCAAAAAGCAGGAAATCAATTAGTAATTTTCATTCATGGGAAACTAATGAACCCAACCCGACCTCACCTTACAAGCAATATATGGGCTTGAGACACCTAGGAAATGTAGACACGTGACCTGAAATAGGCGTAGCAACTAACAGGTCCCAAGGTCCAACCAACCAAGAACCCACTAAGGCAATATTTAATTTTTTAGCTTTATTTTGGTACATACATTGGCTATACAGTACTATAAATTCTCTTAAAATGACACACATCTCAATCAAATCTACACCATTGTATTAACAAATATATGTCTATTATCATCTTCTTATTCAATAATGGGATCCACTCTCTTCTCTTGTGCATGTGCTGAAACCAACTCTCAATACATTTCGTAACCTCTTTTGTTATGTAACATATATCTTTGTTGTCCTGAAGATGAAATTAATTTCAATCCTTTTGGTTTTATCTAAATAGTATGGAAATTCATTACTCCTTCAATTCCAAAATATCTGACATATTTTGAAATTTTGTTTTATTATATTTTGAGACATTTTTTGTCCTGCAACAAATATTTTGGGATATTAGAAAATTAAGGAAACTTTTCTTCAAGTCAACTTTCAACTACAATTATATTAGTCAAAATTAACATGAATCTTTTTTTACAATAAATGAAATCATTTCTTAAAATCAAATGAAGTGATTTATAAAAGGTAATTTAGTCGATCTCTTTATAAAACTTTTATGATAAATTAATTATATTTTAATTCTTGTGCAAACGTCAAAAATAATATTTTTTACTTTAATAAACTTATTTGTCAATAAGTTGAAAAGTTGAAGCTAGCGTACCTTTGGTGAGAATATGAATGAGATATCACTTAAAAAAAAATTAATTAGTGATACAAATAATATTAGTTGACATGTCTTTTAAAAGTGTAGAGTGGTTTCGAAGAGGGTCTTAGTACTTTGATTAAGACTAAGGTATTAACGGGTTCGAGTTGCACAACAGCCGCATTATTTCTTGTGAACCTCTGATATTTTTTATTCTTTTGAGATGAAAGAGTAGCTACTTTCTCATGTAATAAATTTTGTAATATTGATTTATGATATTTTCTACTTTAATAAACTAATTTGTCAATTACTTCAAAATTAAAGTTGAAGCACACCTTTGGTGAGAATATGGATAAGTCGTCACTTATAAAAAAAAGAAATTAATTAGTGAAACAAATAATATTTCTCCTTCTACCTATAAATTAGTAGTAAGAGCACCTTGCATATGTTACTCTCCGTGAAATTAGTTAAGCTTTAATCTATATAGACTGGGAGGGTTCGAACACTCACAATAATAAAAAAAAAATTAATATGCTCTTTTGATCTCAAGGAAATAAAAAATAAATAGATTTGACGTGGAAGTATGCTGCAGCACCATCACATGCAGTGGGCAGTACAATTACACACCGCCCACTCGTGAGTTGTCTATTACGTACAATTTCTTCAAATTGGACAAAAAAACAAGAGACTTGATCAGTTATACACATCCAATTCAACAATTCAAAGGAGATTGTGCCTAATTAATTGTAGGCTTGGCAGGCAGCTGGATTAAGGGGTTTTTTAGATTTTTGTAAATATTAAATATTGCAAGTTATAATTTTGAAGTCATTGATTAGGATGACTTTGAAATAAAAAATTTTTTAAGGATCATCTTAATTAATATTGCTAACTTGTAATTAACCTCAATTTTTAAACCATCTTTCAGTCGCTTGTTGCTATCACCGGAAAAATATGAATTTGAACTAATCGTTGAAACAACTGTAAAGGAGGATCTTGCGAATCAGGCCATCTTCTCAGACTCTCACAATGCACTAAAACTTAATGCAGATGCACCCACAGAGAGCGACCATAACACAGGGCCCGGCGGGGAGCCCATGTTTTAAATGTAGCTAATTGGTTAGCTAAGAAAGCATTGATATCGATCGTGCAGCTCAACCTTGTGGAAGGATCCCATTGAGAAAATCGAGATAGCTACAGTTGATGACTCAATGACTCATGATCTGATGATATTCATGCTTTGATACAGAAATGTCATAAGCTTGTGAAGTTGACAATTAAGTTGTGGTCACGAGTAACTCATATATAAGGTCACACCACATCAATTAATTAATGAACAAAGAAAAATCAAAAAATCTATTTGGACACTAAGAGTCCGAACTCAAAAAGAGATTTTTGAGATTTTTGTAAATATTAACAAGTTTAATTTTGAAGTCATTGATTGCTTGAGGAACTTTGAAATAAAAAACAAAGAAAAATTAAGAAAATTAAGACAAGTCAATGAACGCCTATATATGCAAGTTGTCTTTTTCTTATGTGTATCCCTAGACGAGACTATTTCATCTTTGGTCTTGCTAAGTTAAATGTGACCAATAGTCAGTCAATTAATGCATTAATTACAAGTCAGGTCCAAAAGCTCTACATTTATTAGGGGTTGAATATATATGGTTGGGGAAGTATTGATTCACAATTTAATTTGGCTCATAGCTAGGACGCTAACCGCAGTGGCGGAACTAAAAAATTTAGTTGAGGGATGTTACTTAGGCCTATATTCATTAGCTCAGTCCTAACTAACATGAGTCAAGCTTGTGTTTGCAAGGGTCGCAAAGCTAGTAGAGACCATACCATAATCAAAATTGTAAAAGCTCAATAAATTAACAAGTTAAAATTTGTATTTATCGATGCAAGTTGCATTCTTGTAGAACTTAAAAGTATTGTGGTGTTTACTTTAAAATAAGTTAGCTTTAAAAAAGTTATCAAAGAAAAGATACGATTAAGTCCGCCGAAAACCTAATTTCAAGTCATATCACACTTAGGTGGGCCACGTAGAATAAATTTCTTTGCGTCAAATAAAATAATATATTTGTAGAAATTCATAATCAAATACTTAATAAACTAATAATCATAATGATTTGCAATATAAATTAATAAGATACAAGTGAAATTTCACGAGAAGAAAGTTAATTTTGTAATTTTTTGTTAAATAAAAAAGTATATTAGATCAATTATTTTTCCTCCTCCTAAACTTTCACTTAATTATTTCATGATTTAAAACAATAACAAAAATGAGGTTTGAGATTTTAAACTTTATCTTTATGGAGACATTTTGTAATTCAATATAAGTTTTATCGTCTTCAATTACGTGTGTATTTTAACTATAACTTTCTAACAACAACTCAGAATTAAGTTCCATATAATTTTAATGAAACTAGGCTTCAATATCTTTACAACTTATGATAAAAGAAAAAACAATGTTCTTAAATACATAAAAAAAAAAATGAAAAAGAAATACATAAAGAATCTTTGTTTTTTTTTGTTTTTGGTTTCGACTATAGATATATTATTAACATGATCAATTATTCTATTGGAAGAGTGTCAATAGTAAAGAGACGTTAATAAGCTGAGGGCGAAAGCGTGTGAGGGCGCAGTCGTGTGTAAGGAAGGAGGGTGGGGGAAGGACCAAACAAGTATATCCTTACCCTTGTACAAATTAACTCTAAATCTTTTCCTTTTTTATGACTGTGGTGGGTGTTTAAATGTCTCGGTCCCTCCCAATAAGGCCCAACTAATCCCACTACGGCTAGAAGGGCACCCACAATACTAACTCAAATGTGGGGGTACACACGGGTTGGATCCAATCCAATTAGGGTCAATCCGCAATCCAATTCAATTATTGTGGATTAGAAAATTACAGTCCAATCTAGTCCAAATAATTCATTAATCCAACTCTATCCAATTTGCGAAATGCGGACCGGACTGGATCAAGTTCTACGGATTGATGTTTTCCTATCCAAAGTGTGACGGCCCCACCAAGCACAAACTGGGCCCCGCCCGGCTTAAACCTACGTGGACCCTCGAGCCCGTCTCCGACAAGTCAACGCAAGTCTAGTCAGCCTTAACTTACCCATTACTCAGTACATTATTCACTCACTCACCCTGGATCACTTTTTTTTATTTACTTTAACTCTATCTAATTTTTTATCCTCAATTATAGTTAGGTGTGCAGCGGAATTGTTTTTAACACCGACTTAAAACAGTTTACAACTCAGTCAACCTAAGTGTGGAAAATCATGTCCAAACAACATCACATGTATATAATAGATCAACTGAAAATCCAAAATAAACATATACATATATCAACAGTCAGGTTCAACTCTCCAAAGCCCCAAAATATCAAAACAAATGGATATATAGCTAAAATATACAACAAAATGATAAAATACCTACAAAGTGAGAGCAAAGCTAATGGCACTTAATGTGCTTAAGAGGATATCGCCAAGCATCAGCGTCTTGCCCCTACTTGTCTGTAGATCTGTACCCACCCACTGTCGTAAAAAGGACGGTGAGTACAAAATATAACAATGAACAACAACAATAGATATCTCAACATAAACTACTGAATTTTCAATAATCACAAGAAACAGAAATAGATAGCAAATCGCATGATAAATAGATTCAACAAGCTCAGGCAACGATAATCAAGTGACCATGAAACAAACGGATAGGCGAATAGATAGTCTCAATCAAACAACGGGTCACAAGACCTCATCAGCTTGCGATCAACACAGTAGGCTCAAAACCGTCTCCCCTGCTCAATCCACCCTGTACGAACCAGTGGGCCAGAAGGTTGCCTCCACTGAACGCACACTCTGTTAGGAAAAGCCACAAATAATGCCAGCTGCTAAATTCCTAACACACTACCGAAAGAAAGCCACAGTTTATGCCGACTGCTAAACTCGTTGAGACTTCTCATCACAGTTGGACCACCTAAACCCTAGGTCACCTGAACTAGAATGGAATACAAAGGGCTCGCAATTCAAAAATAACTAATCAAGAAATAGAAAAGTAATCATGTTGATTCTATTGTTGCCTTTACTCACCTCGAATCCCGCTAAAAACGTCATCGAGTAGCTCTACACGTTCCCTCCAATTAGTTCTCAACACTCTGCTCGTTACATGACAATTATTTCGACCAATTTTTGTTAATTTTCCATAATTATCCTAAGTATTCTTCAATTTTTCTCAAGTTTGACCAATTTTCTACAATTTAATAAATTATTGTTCCTTCGCGCAATTGGGTCGCTTACCCGGTATTGAGTTGCATTCAGACACATTAACATACCCGAACGAAACCTCATAATTTTCATGCAATTTAAAAAAAATATTTTTTCAATATTTTTTTGACAATTGTTGTCAATTTCACGCTTTACGAGGCAAAACCAACAAAAAGCCTCTCCACAATTCCAAAAATTTCACTTTTTATAGAAATTCCTAAATTTCTATTTATTTGGTTGAAATATAATTTTTTTTGAATTTTTCGTGATTTTTTCTAACATTTATTTCTAAAAAAAAATATATTTAATTTATTTATTTACAATAAAGAAATAAATAAATTATTATTTTAATAATGGGTAGGTCCCCGAGTCGGATCCGACCCGATCCACCCCAATTGGGTTAGAACAAAGTCGACCCACCTGTGTCGGGCTCGGTCCGACCCATCCGAATCTGGCCCGGGTCAACATGACCCGGCCCAACACCTCTTCTTCCCTATCTTCACGGAGACGAACTGGAAAAAAAATTCCAGTTCGTCTCTACCTCCAATCATAATTTTCTTTTTCTCTTTCTCTTACAACAAACGACAACATCAACATCAACATCAACATCAACAACAACAACACCCACCAATTAAAATCCAATTTCTCCCAAAATTAACAACTCAACCATAACCTCAACTATAATTAACAAACTCACATTCGTCAACTCGATCTCCTCTTCGATCTCAACAATCTCCACACCTTCGAGCGACCGATCTCCCCTTGATTTCTTCTCTCCCTCACTCTCTCGTTTTGATTTCATGAAGAATGGTGAAGGCGGTGATGTTGGTGGTGATATTCTTGGGGTTAAGTCAAATGACCATTTTACCCTTCAATTCCTATCCACTTCTTCACCAACTCAATACCCCTCATGGTCATTTCACATTTTTTTATTTCATATATATTTATATATACTTTATATATAAATATATATATATACAATTATATTTTTTTGCTCCTATAATTGTGTTGTGCGCGCCAACGAGTTCACTAGGGCGTGCACGCCACCATTCGACTCACGCGTATCACCCACGACCCCGCTTATCACTCAGTGCCCATAATTTATTATTTAATTCCATTAATTACTTTCATTTGTAAATATCAATGTTTTTATTTCATTTTCGTCCCCCGGACTCTCAAATACTCATTTAGCGCGTTCTTTCGTATTGAACTCATTCAACGGTACCAACGCGCATTCACCACGTCCTCACACATGTAGGACATTGAATTTAATGTTTGGTAATAAATAAATAATACAATCACCAAACAAACATAGCATATCTCGGTGTCGACTCCCAAGGACCAAAAACAAGTACACCACGGTTAGTTGGGCCCACAATACGACTCTAAAATGTCACGTGACACGAGTTATAATTTTAGGGTCGTTACACAAAAATTCATGAAATTAAACTTAATCAAATCAATCATAAAAATCATACATCTCATGAATGCAAATTTACAACATATATCCCACAAATCTATATATAACATATTTCTCATAAACTTGTCATCACAATAATATTCAAAATGCAAGTTCCTACATAAATAAATATGTCATCTGCAAATCTACACCATACACCCCCAAATAAGCACAAAAAAAGTGTACTTGCAACATGCAACCCCACAAAAAAGGTCTGAAGCGTAATAAAACAATTAAGACCAAAGCATAATCTTTGAGATACTATAATTGATAGTTTGAATTGATAATCTTTGAAATACTATAGTGCATATGATAAGATTATGTATATGTGTTGATGTGATACACAGATTGGATCGCATAAGATCCATGATTTTTTAATATATGATTTGTAATCCGATCCGGTCAATGGGATTACTGATTTTTCAGTCAAATCTAATCCAAGGGATCAAAAAATTGATCAAATTAGTGATAATTAGTCCTACTCAAATGTTGAAGGAAAATAGATATTATTAGTGATAATTGGTCCTAATAATTGATCTAATTAGATATTATTAGTGCAATCCGTGTGCACCCCTCAAATGTTGAAGGAAAATAGAGCGATTGTTGCGAATTGAACCCATCACATAGTATTGTTTGTAACCACTCCACTGCACACCTTGAAGGCAACTGAATTAATAAGAAGCATTTGACGAACACAGAGAAGAGGCCTTAATTGGTTGTTAAAGATACAATTAGCGAATAATGAAAACAATCCATATAATATCTTTATCTTTAATAAACTAATCTGCATCTCGCGCGCGCGATATCGAGTATCAATATATTAGATAAAAAAAAAGTCTTGAGAGTGAATAAAATAATCAATAAGACTACCAAAAAAAAATAATCAATAAGAAAAAAAAAACTAAAATAAACTTGTAATGTAATCTCTATTGAACTCAAAATCAAGAACAATATCATCTATATGGAAGCAACTTCTATACAATTACAAATCGTAAGATTTGTACAATTACCAATCGCAACACGATATGTGTTCATTTGACAAAGAGATAAATGAGGTAGAATCTATTAACTTTTTACTACTAACATACCCCTCTCTAACAAAAGGAAATGAATAAATTTTGACATCATCGAACATACATCTCAAACGTACATCGATCGACTTTGAGAGCCATTCGTGTACGTCTCGAGATACATACCTCGCGTGTTATGTATCAAAAACTATGTGTGCCCATCTCGAGGCGTGAAAGAGTACATTTTTAAAATTATTCTCCTCCTACTTAAGAAATCTAATATGTCAGATAAAGTGAGAGTAAATTAGTAATAGAAAAATTAATAGATTCTACCTTCTTTATTCTCTCCATCAAATGACGTATGGCGCATTGAGATTAGTAATTGCACAAATCTTATAATTTGTAATTGTATAGAAGTTGCTCCCATCTGTATATACCTATTAAGTTAGTGTTTACAAAAAATTCATTTTCCTCCTAAAAGTCGCTATATATTGCTTCAATCACCAAAGAATCTGAGAAACATAAAAATAATAACTAATAGTACACAATTTACACAAAAAATCAAATAACATAAAATTAGAATTTGTCAAGATGTCGGGGCAAAACTTTAGATTGCTTACGTTAATCTAACAAATAAGCAATACCTTCAAGAAAAAGAGAGACTAAGGCAAAAACTTGAGTAAACAACAACAACATATCCTCAATCCTAAATTAATTGGGGTCAGCTACATGGATCAAACTTTTCCATTGTGCTCGATTTTGTGCATTAATTATATAATCTATATTAGTGCAATTCCTCACATAAAACTTCCAACTAACTCTCGGTATATCTTGCATTAATTATTTAATCTATATTATTTCAAGTACTACATTGATTCGTTAATCCTATTTGTGCAAACAAGTTGTCATTAATTTGACTTTTTTTCGAAATTGAAACAGTTTGACAATCAGGGGCTGCTCTCTACAACGTTCAAACTCATGACAATACACATGTGACGACCCCGAATTTCACAACCCTAGAATCGGGCGCCGCCCGGCCTGGACCCGCGCGAACCCCCGAGCCAATCCCGACGAGTCGCGCGGGGCCAGTGAGCCTATCCTTACCATTCAATCATTTGTTAATAATTTAAAAGTGAAGTCAATTAATTAGCGAGTTATCAAAGTAATAAGCGGAAGCAATTAATCTCAACTAATAAATCAACTTCGAAATCTCTAAGTTAGGACAAAAAACCTAGGGTGTGGGAACCCCGTATATCATATATATCATGTAAAGCAAGGAGAGAATCATCTAAGTCATAATGTCCAAAAAGATCTCTCAACCCATAACCCCATATACAAAAAAATAATATAAGTAGCTAATACACCAAAATGTCACCTATATCAACGAGAGGATGGCCGCTCAAAGTATATCACCTAAAGCGCACGGCCTTTCCTTTCTTGGGATCTGCGGATCGCACTCGGTCAAACACAAGAATGACGAGCCCGGGTAAGTAACGCCAAGCAGAACAACAATAAATACAGTATTTCGAATTTAAATAAATGAACAGTCAATTCATGCCGATAGAAAGAAAAGGATAGGGAGCGCATGAATATGTAAAAACTGTAAATAAATAAATAAACAATCGAAATGGAGTGTCCCGGAATACAAGGGAAAAACCAAGTGGTCCCGACCAATTGAAGTCGTTATGCCGAGGACGAGAATCTCCTCTAAGGCTAGGAGTCGAGACAGAATCTCCTCTAAGACCCCACGCGAGTGCAGAGTCCCCAACTATATGGTGGAGAACTCTCACCCCGTACATGTCATTACAACCAATCACGTATCCCCAGCCGTAAACCCCGGTATAATACACCGCGAGTCCGAATTCTTGCAAGGATCACGCTTGACACACTTGCCTTAGGACAACTCAAAAGGAATGGAATAACAAGAAGGTATTGAAACAAATATTAATAAATAATTCAAAGCTCAAGAAATAAGCGTAGTGTTCCTCATTTGGTTTACTTACCTCGATCCAAGCTAATTCGCGCTAACACGGACTCCGACACGCCCCTTACGGTCCCCGTGTGCACAATAATCCTGATAACGCAATTTATATCAATTTCCTCAATTTCCTATGATTTTTCTAAATTTCTAGCTATTTTTACCAAATCTCACGTTTTCCAAGGCGAAAAACCCCGACAAAACGTCCCGTAAAAATTTTAAATATTTCATTTTTCTTAGAAATTCTCAAATTTCTCTTTATTTGATGAAAATATAATTTTCTAGAATTTTCTAGAATTTTTCCTGAATTTTTTTCCTATTTTTCTTGAATTTATTTCAATTAAAATCAATTTTAATATATTTAATTGAAATAAATATATATATATATATATAATTTTTTATTAATAAAATAATATTGTGGGTCGCGGGTCTGGTCTGACCCGACCCGACTGGGTCGGGTCAAGACCGGCTTGACCGGGTCAACCCGGTCAAACCGGGTCTGACCGGCCCACACGGGTCAAACCCGGTCTGACCCGGTCAACCCGGTCAGCCCCGGTCTAACCCAAACCGGGTCGGGTCACCTTGACCCGGCCCGATTTTCTATCATCTTCCTCGTTGTTGCTTGCTGGAACAGCAAGCGTTCCAGCAAGCAACAACAACTTTTTTTTTTTTTTTTTTTTTTTTTTAATCTAACAACATTACAACAACAATCAACAACCACATTACCACCATCATCACCACCATTTTCACCATTTAAATCCACCATTCCCTCAACAACAACCTCGACAACAAATCTCGGAAAAACCACAACGACAACACCAACAACGAAATCAATAACTCCTTACCTCGATCTCGCCTCGACGGTGCGTCCACGCTTTCCGCGAATCGCCGTTCTTCTCTCCTTGATCTCCCTTCTCTCGATCGATTTCTCCCTTTCTCCAATTTTTTTTTCTTTGTGATCGAAAATGGGGTTGTGGTGACGGTGGTGTGATGAAATTTTGGGTATTTTGGTCAAATGACCAAAATACCCCTCACCCTTATCCACACACTTTACAACTTTATTGCCCTTTTGGTCTTTTCACAATCTCACCTACCAACTTTGCTAACTTAATTGAGTGACTTAGTTGACTTTTGGTCTTTCACTCTAGCCTCTCCACCACATCTTTTGTGCAATCCGAACTCGACCCGCGCCGCACTAGCGTGTCTTGCGCACTTGGTCGAATTGTGTACCACTTGTTTCGATAAATTTGAATTTATATTTTATCAGTGTTTTTAATTAAGTTTTGTTCCTCGAACTACCAACTCTCGTATACAACGCCTTTAAACGTTAAAAACTTGAAATTGCACAAATAAAATACAATATATTACAAACACCATACAAAATTAACATACCTCGGCGTCGACGTCCGAGAATTGATGACTGTACCACGACGTGGGCCCACATATCACCTGTATTGACACGTGGCACGAGTTACATTTTTAGGGTCGTTACAACACAAAAGTTCTAGAACCACAAAACGAATAATAAAACTTCCCAACAAGGAGAAGACAAATCAAAGACTTCTAACTAGGGAAGAAAACTAACCATAAAATAAAAATTAAAAACAAATCAATCCAACACGCCTCACAAATTCAAGCACCACCATTGATAAGGATACACCACAATAAGGATGGATCAATCTCTACAAATCTGATTAGATATATATGTTGTTTATTGAATAAACAAAAAGCAAAAGAGATTTGATTAGAACCACCACTAATCGTTGAGAAGATCGATGGTGGTTCATGAACAAAAATTACAAAAGTGAATCAAAAAACAATTTTTTTGAATTATAACGGCTCGCTTGTATAGTAGTTTATGTACTTTGCTAAACTACAAAAATCTAAATAAATATCGATCTTTATTCTTTTGTGGTTTTTTTTTTGGTATTATTCTTTTGTGGTGTTTAATTGATCATATTATATGACTTGAATAATTAATAGTAGTTATAACGAGGACTGCTAATGAGGTATCAGTGGGAGTAATAATGGGTACTTATAATTTTTATTTTATTTTTATAATTTGACTACAACTAGCTAAAATATACAACACACAATATAACATCAACACGCGCACAAAATATAAAAACACTAAAATACTTACCAATAAAAAAACACTACAATCAGAATTTTAATTAATCATGTCAATATGTGGAGAGCATTTCACAAAAACAATTCCATATATATATATATATATATAACACGTGCCGTCACATATATATAGATAACACACGTGCCGTCACATGTCGGTGGGACTTTAGGCGGGTGTCATTACTTCATTGGCTCGATTGAATGTGAGGAAAAAAAGCTTTGCATGGCCTACTATATTTATGTGGAATCCTATTTATGTGATGTTTAGTTACAAGGTTTACAACAACCACACACGTACAATATGTATTAAATTCATTTACTTATGGAAAAATTTATTGATTCCCCAAAGCTCGATCAATACTTATGTCAAATTGGAGGCTTAAAATGCTTACTAAGTGTCTTGTCGTACCAAAATATCATTAGTTACATCAAAATAAGAAAATAAAAAACCAGTAGTTATATGTCCATTTATCCTAAGCTAAGGCAATTAAGATCCCACGTTTAAGGACAGAATTCTTCCAAGTTTTATTAAAACTCGAGCTCGAGACTTTGCTTTATAGACTGGTCCTCTCCTTGCACTCTCTCTCTCTCTCTCTCTCTCTCTCTCTATATATATATATATATATATATATATATATATATATATATATATATATATATATATATATATACAAGTCTCCCTGATCATCTTGAACCGTTAAACTTTTGAACTCAACAATGGAAGAAGTGGGGGTGCAGAGCAAAAGTAAGGGCGTAGGATTTCTGGGATTGTTTACATTTGCAGACAAGACTGATAAGGTGTTGATGATAGTTGGGAGCATTGGGTCATGCGCCCATGGCTCGGCGCTCTCTCTTTTCTTCATCATCTTCGCCAAGCTCATCCACTCCTTGGGATCTCTCACCGCAAATCCCCTCGCTTTCGTTCATCAAGTTAGTAAGGTACACAATCTTCTGTTGACAAAAAAAAAAAGGTGTACAATCTTCAATATCATATTCTTTGTTACTATGAATAGCTTTGTATATGATGAACAGTGCTATCAATACATGAAATAGTTGAAAATTAAAGAGTAACTATACCAAGATGAGGTTCTAAAAAAAAAATAGACACTAGGATGGCATCAACCAAGCGTACTTATGTGTTTCTATATGCGATTTGAAATGCATCAAATAATTAAGCCACAGCTGTCATGTGTAAGTTGATGTTCTGGTTCATGTCATCCTTTGATCGAAACCTTGAAAAAGGGAGGGACCATACTTGTTTGATGAAAATGTTCAAACTAAAAAGAGCTGTGGATCAAAAATATTTCTTTAGATACATCATGGTGCAAAAGGGGCTTGTATTGCCACTCGCAAAACTAACTTGAGTGGAGGCTACAGCCCCCTTGAGGGAATTAGTTGGGCTAAGCTTAGATACCCCAGGGTCATCAAAATTCAGAGCCTCCTTCGCTAGTTGATCCGCAACCCAGTTCACATTGCGGTATATACGACGGACTTGAACCTCCCAGTCAATTCTGATCTCCTCCACAAGGGCTCAAATCTGCCTGCCTCGTGTCGATTAATAGAGAGATCAGTTGAACGGCTTCAAGAGAATCCACTTCAATGCTAACTCGCCTGAAGCCTCTGTGCCTAATAATATGTTGTTCATGATTAGAATAAAGTTCCTAACTAACCTGTATTTATAATTAAAGAGACACAAACGAACAACTAGTGTTGGAACAAAAGATTAGTGATTTTGTTTTAGTGTTTTGAAGAGAAAACTTTAGTCCCATATTGGAAAATAGCAAAGCTCTTTCACACCCTATAAGAGAACACAACCCAACATACTTTCTTTTGGGACAAAGAGACAAAGACCCAATGGATGCACATGGGTATTAGATGACCCATATACATTTTATGTCAAAAATGGGTCTTGGGCCTTGGCTTGGTTGTCAAACATAGAATTACTTTTTACTTAATTTTTTTAATTTTCAGTAATAAAATTTTGAAATTAAATATATGTTATACAGTTATTATAGTTGGAGTTTTCAATAGTCATGACTATTGAAATCCAACTGATAATTTTATTTTTATTTTCAAAATTAAAGAGTTGTGTCGTTTGGAAGCAACTCTACAAAGTTTATACAAACTTTCAAAATTATTGTTTGTGGTAGAGAAATAAAATTTGGCAGATTTCCAAATCGGTAATTTGAGAATTTGGAAGAGCACTCCGGTTGAATCCTGGGGTCAGATTTCTAAAGAGATTTTATCACCAAATCATGAAACCATTTTGTCTTAGGATATTGCATCAGTGCAAGCCTTCGGTTAAATATTTATAACTGATATTTATTTGATTATGTTAATTTATTTCAATTTCGTTTTATTGGTAGTATTTGAAATCATTACAGATTGTAAGTTATAACAATCTAAGACAGAATTGATAATTTCAATATCTCTGAAATTTTGTTCTGTGGTGTATTTTAGACTTGCTGAAATAGAACAATCTTGTTCAAAAAACTCTAAAAAGCATGAAGAAAGGCCTGAGAAACTCAAATGAGTGGCTTTCAAGAGATGACAACAAAAGATGCTCTTCTACTTGACAACCCTCAACCTTACTAGGGAGGAAGAACCGAAGCCTAAGACAAAAGAAAATCCTAGTGAGAAGATTTTGTAGTCCATAGAAGCTTGGAGGAATTGCGACTTTCTTTGTCGAAACTACATCCTTAAGTGTTTGGATGATACGTTATGTGATATTTATTCAACATATAAACAGCAGAGGAAGTATGGGATATGCTTGAGAATAAATACAAAACAGAAGATGCAGGTGCGAAAAAATTCGATATTGGAAAGTTCCTCAAGTATCTCATGGTGGATTCCAAGAGTGTAATCAAACAAGTAGAAGAGATTCAAGTCCTTATTTATGAGTTGCATTCAGAGGATTGTTCTATCAGTGAACATTTCCAAGTCGGTGCAATTATTGAAAAGTTACCTCATTCATGGAAAGATTTAAAGATCTATCTGAAGCATAAGAGGAAGGAGATGACTTTAGAGGACTTGATTTTGAGGCTTTGAGTTGAAGAAGATCACCGTAAGGGAGATAAAGTTAAAGTGCCTACTTTTACTGCTAAAACAAACGTAGATGAAAGAGAATCATCAAAGTTTAAGTTTCAGAAGCACAAGGGCAAGAAAACTTTTGCAAAAAATGTCACCAATTTTGCACCTAAAGCCAAGTCTTTAAGAAGATAAAAGGGAACTGTTAGGTGTGCGGCAAGCCAGGACACAAGGCTCAAGAATGTCGCCACTGCAAAAATCAATTTGTTGGAAGTTCAACTCAACATAATCAAGCCAATGTCACAACCACTGATGAAGACTTGGTTGATGTAAGTTTTGACGTCAATATGATTGACATTGTTAAGGGTTGGTGGATTGACATTGGTGCTACTAGGCACATATACGGCGACAAGAGTCTGTTTTTAACCTTTGAAGATATCACTAGTGATGAAAAATTATGCATAGGAAATTCATCCACTTCAAGTGTCAAAGGGAAAGGAAAAGTCTTGTTGAAATTCACTTCTGGAAAAGTTCTTACTTTGATTGATGTCTTGTATGTTCCTAAAATTAGGAAGAATTTGATTTTAGGTCCTCTCCATACTAAAAGGGGATTCATACTTGTATTTGAGTTTAAAAAGTTTGTACTAAGTAAGGGTATTGACTATATAAATAGGGGGTACTTAGCAGATGGCATGTTCAAACTTAATGTAATGGTTACTAATGCTATGAATAAAATGAAATCTTCTATTTATATCGTAGATTCATATGATACTTGGCATGCTAGATTAGGACATGTAAACAATCGATCTATACATAGGATGGTCAATCTGAATTTATTGCCTAAGTTAAATAGTGATTTTAAGCAAAAATGTCAAATATGCACTTAATCAAAATTTGCTAGAAAACCTTTTTTGTCAGGGAAGGTCAAATGAATTGTTGGATTTAATTCAAAGTGACCTTTGTGATAATAAATCAACCACCATGTGAAGGGAAGAATTACTACATCACTTTTATCGATGATTGCAGTAAATATTGCTATGTCTACTTGATTAAAACCAAAGATGAAGCTTTTGATATGTTTAAGACATATAAAACAAAAGTAGAAAATCAATTGGACAAAAACATAAAAGCAATTAGAACAAATAGAGGTGGAGAATACGAGTATACTGAGTTTGTTGAATTTTGTAGTGAACAAGGAATTATACATCAAACTACAACACCATATACACCTCAACAGAATGATGTCGCAGAGAGGAAAAATAGAACTTTCAAAGATATGATTAATTATATGTTAAATAGTTCGGGGCTTCCACATAATATGTGGAGTGAAGCATTACTTACAACAAATTATATTCTGAGCAGAATTCCAATTAAAAAGACAAACAAATCTACTTATGAAATATGGAAAGATAGAGTTCCTTCTTATAACATTTTGAAAGTGTGGGATACTACGAGAACTAAGTTGGAACCTAAAACTATAGACTGTGTATTTATTGGTCTTGCTAAAAATAATTCTGCCAATAGATTTTTGGTAATTAATTCTGCAGTTAGTGATATTCATGTTAATACTATTATTGAATCTGTAGATGCTCAATTCTTTGAAGGATTTTTTCTTTATAAAGAAGAAAAATTAAGTTCATCGAACAAAAGAGTTCGAGAGGAACCGTCCACTTCTAATGTTCCTGAATTAGATACGGAACCGAGAAGGGGGGAGGATAACAAAATTTCCAAAAAGTTTGAGCCTGGCTAAGTGCAACCCGATTTTTATGAAGTGCACCACGGAAAAAGTCAAACTTAAAAAAAAATCAATCCTACTACAAAATGACCCTTATGCCCTCACAGTGATTAGTGTACCCCATTACAATTACTAAGTGTACCTGACACATTCTCTCCTTTGTGATTTGTAGGCATCGTCAAGGGATTCGGCCTCGAGGTCCAAATCTTTTGTTGGAGAGTCGGTCGGAGCCCACCGAATCTCTAGTTGGAGTGTCAGTCACAGTTTGCCAAACCTTTAATTAGAGAGTCGGTCGGAATCCACCGAACCTTTAGGTCGGCAGTTGTCAACTAAATCTCACCAAAAAAGTTCGGTTGGACAACACTGAGCCTAGTCGATAAGTCTTGGCTACATGCAGCCGAACCTAAAATAGATACCTCGACCAAAGTTTTGGAGTTGGGTGCTTCGATTTAGATGACAGGGTATTTTGGTAAAAATGTGGGGTGCACTTAGTAATTGAAATTTGAATTTGGGGTGCCACACAAAATGAGTTGCACTTCATAAAAAACGTGGTGCACTTAGCCAGACTCAAAAGTTTTGGACCATATTTTTTTAGTCTTTTGACTGAGGCAGAACCACAAACATATAAAGAAGTTATGACTTCTAGTGAGGCTGTTTTATGGAAAGAAGCCATAAAACAGTGAAATAGAATCCATTTTGAATAACCATACATAGAAATTGGTTGATTTACCTCCCGATAATAAACCAATAGGTTATAAATGGATTTTTAAACAAAAATTAAAAGTTGATGGGTCGATTGACAAATATAAAGTTCGTTTAGTGGCTAAATGATATCGACAAAAAGAAGGGTTGGACTATTTTGATACTTATTCTCCAATTTCAAGAATTACTTCTATAATGATGTTAATTTCAATTGTTGTCATATACAATATGGAAATACATCAAATGGATGTAAAAACACATTTTTAAATAGAGAATTAGATGAAGAAATATATGGAACAACCCGAAAGATTTGTGGTAAAAGTTCAATAAAATAAAGTCTATAAACTTGTTAAGTCATTATATGGACTAAAACAAGACCAAAACAGTGGCATGAAAAGTTTGACCATACTATGATTACAAATGGATTTAAAATAAATAAATGTGACAAATGTGTCTACATTAAAGAAACCACGAATTCATATGTCATAACATGCTTATATGTTGATCGTGTCTCCGAATACATATATAATTGTTTCAACTAAGAAAATGTTGAATTCTAATTCTGACATGAAAGACTTAGGTCAAGCAGATGCCATTTTAGGAATTCAAATTAAAAGAAAATATGGCGGATATATCTTTACTCAATCTCACTATGTTGAGAAGATATTAAAGAAGTTTAATCAATTTGATTGTAAAGCTGCTCCTACTCCATTTGATGCAAATTGTAAGCTTAAGAAAAATATTAAAAGTGCAATTAATCAATTGGAGTACTCCTAAGTAATTGAGAGTTTAATATACCTGATGAATTCTACAAGACTTGACATTGCTTACGTAGTTAGTAGGCTTAGTAAATACACAAGCAATCCAAATGAAGATCATTGGGAAGCATTGATTAGAGTATTAAGATATTTAAAATATATTTTATACTATGTATTGCATTATACGAAATATCCACCAGTAGCTATAGTGATGCTAACTGGATTTTTGATAATACATAAACTAAATCAACTAGTGGATATGTGTTTACTTTGGGAGGAGCTATGATTTCATGGAAATCAACAAAGCAGATGTGTATAGCACATTCGACAATGAAATCAAAATTTATAGCCTTTGATAAAGTTTTTGAAGAAGCAGAATGGCTAAGAAATTTTCTAGAAGATATTCCATTTTGACCAAAACCAGTGTCATCAATATGTATACATTGTGATAGTATGGCAACACAAGCAAAAGCCAAAAATAATGTATACAATGGCAAGTCAAGACATATAAGGCGCCGACATAATACTATAAGAGAATTACTATCAACTGAAGTAATTAGTATAGATTATGTAAAGTCAAAGGAAAATATTGTAAATCCTATGACTGAAGGCTTACCAAGAGATCAAGTCGTGTTCTTATAGAGGGGAATGGGTCTAAAGCCTATAAAATGAATTAAGTTTGGCAGAAACCTAACCTAGTTGATTGGAGATCCCATGGTCTAGGTTCAATAGGCAAACTGGTTAGATAAGACTTGAAGTAGAACACACTTTTACTCATTTCTAAGATATGATGTGTGTTGTGAAGAAGTTAAGGGTATGTTTTACATTTAATGACAACAAAAATGCCACCTATATGATAGTAAATGTGGGGTCGCATTTATGAGAACTAAACAGGCTAAATTCTTTTAAGCTATCATGAAACCGGAATGCGTCCAGGACCAAAATTGGACAAAAACGTATAAACTTTATTTTAGTTATTGTGTCATGCGTAAGGCGTATTGTATTGGTTTACTACAAAAAAGTGAACAGTTCAAACTTTTATATATCCAATGTGTCACTAAATAAGTCCAATACGTTTTACTAGGCTAAAGTCCAAGTCTCAATACGACACTTTTTCTGACAACATGACATAATACTTCTCTCTCGTGTTTTAACGATGTTCTTAACTATGTTTGAAAGCCAAATTCGAATAGAAATGTGGGGTGACATAATATTTTCCATTCAAATGTAGGGTATTGTTGGAACAAAAGACTTGTGGTTTTGTTCTAGTGTTTTGTGAAAGTTCTTTCACACTCTATAAGTGAACACAACCCAACATACTTTCTTTTGGGACAAAGAGACAAAGAGTTGGAGACTCAATGGGTGCATATGGGTATTAAATGGCCCATATACATTTTAAGTCAAAGATGGGCTTTGGGCCTTGGCTTGGTTGTCAAACGTAGAATTACTTTTTACTTAATCTTTTTAATTTTCAGTAATAAAATTTTGAAATTAAATAATTGTTATACAATTATTATAGTTGGAGTTTTCAACAATCGTAACTGTTGAAACCCAACTGAATTATTTATATTTTCGAAATTAAAGAGTTGTGTTGTTTGGAAGCAACTCTACAAAGTTTATTTTCAAGTCCGACTAGGACACAAATTTTATACATTGAATTTTCGAAATCATTGTTTGTGGGAGAGAAAGAAATAGAATTTGACAGACTTCCAAATTAGTGATTTGAGAATTTAGAACAACACTTCGGTTGAATCTTGGGACAGATTTCTAAAGAGATTTTATCGCCAAATTAGGAAATAATTATGTCTTAAGACATTGCATTAATGCAAGCCTCCGGTTAGATATTTATAATTGATATTTATTTGATTATGTTAATTTATTTCGATTTCTTTTTATTGGTAGTATTTGAAATCATTAAAGATTGTAAGTTATAACAACTAGCAGGTCCCAAAACTCTAAAGCACAACACCAAGCCAAGACAGTATTTGGTTATCCAAAGCTTAAGTTGAAAAGTAAAGTGTCGTTTTTAGGCAAACAACCAACTAATTCAAAATTTTATGAAAAAAACAAAACAAAAAAACCAACTAATTAAAAAAAAACGAGCATATTTCACGTTTTTGTTTTGTTTTTCTTTTATTTTCCTTTTCAAACTTCACGTAGAACATGCGAAAAATACGTACTTCATGTTTTAGTTTTCATTCTTTTTTAAACAATGTATATCAATAAGAGACCAACTTTTTTCATTTTAAAAAGATAAAACAAAAACTTGGAAAACCAGCTAGAAATCTACAGAAATGACATTTTTACACAATTAAGACACATACCTGTTTAAAAGCAATGTAATTTCCAGATGTGTGCACAAATGTTCTGATAAGTATCGCACCATTTCAAACCAGAGATCTAATAGTATTCCACTTTTTTTCACTTCTCCTTGCAGGACGCCGTGCTTTTAGTTTATCTAGGAATTGGTATCCTTTTTTCCGCTTGGATAGGTACTTCTGTAATTTTATCATAGTAGTTTATTTTTTCAAAAATGAATGTATCCAAAAGTTCACTATTGAGCAATTTTGTCTCAAATTTCTAATCTGAACGACTTCCAAAGATCATGAAATGACTATGTACATTTAGTAAAGAGAGTAAAAATTATTACTCAGGGATATCTTCTTGGACGCAAACTGGAGAGAGGCAGGCAGGACGAATGCGAGAAAAGTTTCTTCGATCAGTTCTGGGACGGGATATTAGCTTCTTCGATGTGGAAGCCAAGGATAAAAACATCGTCTTCTGCATCTCCAGTGACTCTATTCTTGTACAGGATGCAATAGGTGACAAGGTAATTTTTTTAATCCTATCAAGTACAATAAATAATCAGAGCTATTAATGTGTATGTACATGAATTAATGAGCACCAAGTTACCAACTCACTCGTAGAATGTTGTTTCATAAACCATCTTGCAGATGGGGCATGTTGTGCGGTACTTCTCTCAGTTCCTAGCTGGGTTTGCCGTAGCATTTTCGCAAGTGTGGAAGCTCACCCTTCTCACCATGGCCATTGTACCACTTCTAGCTGCTGCAGGAGCTTCATATGCAATAGCTCTGTCTAATTTGTCGAAGAAGGGCGAGGCTGCATATGCTAAAGCTGGAAAATTCGCAGAAGAGGTATCAATGCTTCATCGACTTCTGAATGTTGGCATCGATTTGTATGCTTGAACCATTCTGCATATTGTTACTAGCAAGTTTTGATTCTGGAGCCCTTTGCAAATGATTGAAAGATAGGTTTATACCATCTAAATTAGTTACTCAACAAATATCATGGCAACTGAGATTTGAATCTCAATGAAACAGGTGATCTCGCAAGTAAGAACTGTATATTCATTTGTTGGAGAGGACAAGGCAGTTCATGCCTACTCAAACTTACTGACAAATGCTCTGAAGCTGGGGAAGAAGAGTGGGTTTGTAAAAGGATTTGGCCTCGGCGTGATGTATACAGTCATGTTCTGTTCTTGGGGCCTCCTCCTCTGGCAAGCAAGTGTCCTTGTTAGCCGGCATTCTGTAGATGGAGCCAAAGCATTCATGACGATCGTCAATGTTGTATATAGTGGTTTGTAAGTTTATATTGAAAATTGAAATGTAAAGTATAATTCAGCATCTCGTCAAAGAATATCAACCATTGAATGCATTTTTATGCTTGCAGTGCACTTGGCCAAGCTATTCCAAACCTTGCAGATATTGCTAGAGGTAGGGCTGCAATAGCAAAAATGATAAGCTTGATTGATCCAGAAGACGCAACAAAACAGAAAAATGAGGGAAATATTTTGCCCGAAGTAAATGGAAAAATTGAGTTTTGTGAGGTCACATTTGCCTATCCCTCGAGATCTACTATGGTCTTTGAAGCACTAAGCTTCTCAGTAAACCCTGGGAAAACCGTAGCAATAGTCGGTCAGAGTGGATCAGGAAAGAGTACAGTTGTATCTCTGATTGAGAGGTTCTACGAGCCCAATGCAGGTATAAGACTCATTTCATTCATGCTTTAAGTTGAATGTAATATATATAGTTGATGAATTTCTCTAACGAACAACTTGGTATTGACCAGGTAAAATTTTGTTGGATGGGCATGACTTGAAGAGTCTCCAGTTGAAGTGGTTACGAGAACAAATCGGATTAGTAAGCCAAGAACCAGCACTGTTTGCCACCACAATAGCTAAAAATATTTTGTTTGGAAAAGAAGACGCAAGCATGGATGAGATCATGGAAGCTGCAAAAGTCTCAAATGCTCATTCTTTCATACAAAGTTTTCCCAATGGTTACAATACACAGGTTGGTATATCCGCCTGAGATTATCCTAGAAGTAAATTTGAGCCAAGATATAATAGAAGTGCAAGTTAAATCTCCCTCAAATAACGAGAACCCAAAGAAACGATGGTAGCTTCAATAGCATTATCAAAAAGTTAAAGCTCACACTAATTTTATGCACTTATCTAAACACCTTTGTCCTTCAGGTGGGAGAAGGGGGTACCCTCCTTTCTGGAGGGCAAAAACAAAGAATTGCCATTGCCAGAGCAATTTTGAGAAATCCAAAGATTCTACTACTTGATGAAGCAACAAGTGCTCTTGATGCAGAATCAGAAGTACTTGTTCAGCAGGCACTTAATAACATTATGACGAAACGGACAACAATCGTAATTGCACATAAAATGTCAACAATTCGCAACGTTGATACGATTATTGTACTGAAAAATGGACAAGTTTTCGAGAGTGGGAACCATGCAGAACTGATGACAAAGGAACAAGCTGGAGAATATGCCACTCTTGTGAAAATGCAGTTATTATCCAATGATGAGCATGATGGACAACAAGACTCATTTGGGACTTCTATATCGGTAGAAAGAAAAAACAATCAAACACTTACCAAATCAACTAATGCAAATGATATTCAGACGAGTGATCAAGAGGTTGTTTCAAGTAACTCAGCATCTTCTTTTTGGAAACTCGTGAAACTAAATGCACCCGAGTGGCCGTTTGCATTACTCGGCTCATTGGGTGCTGTTCTGACAGGCATTCAAGCTTCAATATTCGCACTTGGGGTTGCACGCATATTGGAGCTGTTCTACTTGTATGATGATTCAAAAACCAAACACGAGACCTTGCGGATCATTTTATCATTCATCATAATGGCGGCATTTACAGTGCCTTTATACCTCATGCAACACTTCTTTTGCACTACTATGGGAGAGAGACTTGTGTCTCGTGTTCGCCTTCACATGTTCTCAGGTACCGTTGTTCTCCCATCTTCCTCATGAGAAGTATTAACAAAACCTGCTACAAAAGAAAAGCATTAAACAAATTTCTCTTTCAATTTCATGAACAAGTACTTCTGACACGTTTCAAATATTTCCCAATATGTGTGTAATACTTCAACTTATGCTGTTTTTTATTTCCTTTCACATTTTAATAACCATCAGTATTTATGTTTCTTCTTGTTCGAGCTATTACCATGCTTTCTAAAATACTTCAGGGTCACTTCAGTATTAACAAACATTTTCTCATTGTAACTAATATAATATTATAGCCACTTCATGCTCCCAAGGACATGCCAGTCTCTGGATTTATAGAAGCAGTTTCTCTTCCTACTTATTTTTTCTCTTGTTTTGTAATCACAGCAATGCTTCGCAATGAAATTAGCTGGTTTGACATGGATACAAATAGCACTGGGTCCCTAATTTCAACTTTAGCAGCTGATGCAACATTAGTAAGAAGTGCGCTTGCCGAACGCCTATCATCAATCGTCCAAAATATCGCAATTACTTTGTCAGCATTTGCAATTGGATATAAACTATGCTGGCCCTTGACATTAGTTGTTACTGCCACATTTCCCCTTCTCATAGCCGCTTCCATAACTGAGGTAGTTTTGAACTGAATCCAATTTTTCGTGGCATATATTTATATCTACTTTCTAGTTTACCATAAAAAAAAAAATATCAACCAACTAGAATGTACATGGACATTGGTTTAAAATCCAAGACTTTCACATCTCATTAAACCACTGTCTTCTTTTCTTGTATATGCAGAAACTATTCATGCAGGGATTAGGAGGAGACTACTCTAAGGCTTACTCTCGAGCTACTGCCCTGGCTCATGAAGCGATAGCCAACATCCAAACTGTAACCGCATTTGGTTCCAAAGACACGATCACTAACCAATTTTCCAGCGAATTAAGCCAATCAAACAAGTGGGCTCTTCTTCGTGCGCATATAACAGCAATAGGATTTGGCATGTCACAATGTCTTGCCTTCTTCTCTTATGCACTTGGCCTTTGGTATTCATCAATTCTCATCAGGAATCATGGTTATAACTTTGGAGACACTCTGAAGACTTTCTTTGTATTGATCTTCACAGCAAATTCAATAGCAGACACTCTGGGTGTTGCTCCTGCTATGGTGAAAGGGACAAAGGCTCTGGAATCAGTATTTCGCATTCTAGAAAGGAGAACGGAAATAGAACCCAACGATCCAACATCACTAGAATTAACGGAAGTGAAAGGGAATGTCGAACTTAAGAATGTCATCTTCAAGTATCCAGCAAGGCCAGACGTTGTGGTTCTTGAGGATTTTAATTTGAAAGTGATGGCTGGAACTAGTCACGCAATTGTAGGCCAGAGCGGCTGTGGAAAGAGCTCTGTGATTGCGCTGATAATGAGGTTCTACGACCCCACCTCAGGCACGATCATGATTGACGGACATGATATTACAAGTCTAAATTTGAAATCTATGAGGTTGAAGATTGGCCTAGTTCAGCAGGAGCCGGTACTATTCTCTACGTCGGTGTATGACAACATACTCTACGGTAAGGATGGCGCATCTGAAATAGAGATCATAAATGCGGCAAAGGCGGCAAATGCCCATGAATTCATCAGTAGAATGCCAGACGGGTACCATACCCAAGTTGGCGCACAGGGCGCACAACTCTCCGGGGGACAAAAACAAAGGGTGGCTATTGCTCGAGCAATACTAAAAGACCCAACTATTCTTCTTTTAGATGAAGCAACCAGTGCATTGGACACAACCTCAGAGAAGTTAGTTCAAGAAGCTCTCGATAAGCTAATGGAAGGACGGACAACCATAATCGTAGCACACAGGCTATCAACCATTCGCGATGTGAACACGATATCTGTGTTGCAGGGTGGAAAGGTGGTAGAAACTGGGAATCACACAGAACTTACCAGTCAGGCTAGCAGTATCTACTCACAACTAGTCAAACTACAACAAGAAAGCAATGCAGAAGTTTCAAGTTGATTGAAAGTTCAAGGAAACAATGGAGGGAGCGTTAATTTGTTGACGTATTTGATCGTCAATGGGTTTTCTATCTTTAGATTAAAATTGTGTAGTAGTACACCCAAATGCACCTTATATAATTGATCAAAGAAAAAAAAAAGGATTGAGGTTTTAGTCTGATTAAGTTCATGGGATCCAATTAATCAACAGACTCTTCAATTTGAATATAGTGTGACTCTATGCACGCATGACTTATGTCTCTAGAGTGTAGACTCTCTACGGAAATATTTGAACAAACATGTGGTGTATGCACAAGCATTGGTTCATCAGATTCAAACCCTAATCTTACAAAGACAAGGAAAAGAGAGAGTACCTGAACGTTGATTGTTGATTGTTGATTGATAGAGGAGCCCGTCCATGATCCAACTTGAGCCTAGATAGAATTGCAGGTCAGATCTAACCTATAATGACGAGAATCCAAAGGAACCAGAGTAACTTTAATAGCATTATCGAAAGTTCAAGCTCAGACAAAACTTATGGCACTTATCTTTACACAATAAATGAACAACTACTTTAACCACCAAAAAATAAAATAAAATAAACTACTTTAAATGCTCATTCTTTCACACAAAGTTTTCCCAATGGTTACAATACACAGGTTGGTATATCCTCCTGAGATTATCCTAGAAGTAAATTTGAGCCAAGATATAATAGAAGTGCAAGTTAAATCTCCCTCAAATAACGAGAACCCAAAGAAACGATGGTAGCTTCAATAGCATTATCAAAAAGTTAAAGCTCACACTAATTTTATGCACTTATCTAAACACCTTTGTCCTTCAGGTGGGAGAAGGGGGTACCCTCCTTTCTGGAGGGCAAAAACAAAGAATTGCCATTGCCAGAGCAGTTTTGAGAAATCCAAAGATTCTACTACTTGATGAAGCAACAAGTGCCCGATGCAGAATCAGAACTACTTGTTCAGCAGGCACTTAATAACATTATGTCAAAACGGACGTCAATTGTAATTGCACATAAAATGTCCACAATTCGCAATGTTGATACGATTATTTTACTGAAAAATGGAAAAGTTTTTGAGAGTGGAAACCATGAAGAACTGATGGCCAAGGGAAAAACTGGAGAATATGCTACTCTAGTGAAAATGCAAGTATTATCCAATGATAAAAATAATGGACAACAAGACTGGTCTGAGACTTCTATATTGGTAGAAAAACAAAACAATCAAACACTTACCAATTCAACTGATACAAATGATATTCAGACGAGTGATCAAGAGGTTGTTTCAAGTAACACAGCATCGTCTTTTTGGAAACTTGTGAAACTAAATGCACCCGAGTGGCCGTTTGCATTACTTGGTTCATTGGGTGCTGTTCTGACAGGCATTCAAGCTTCAATATTTGCACTTGGGGTTGCACGTATATTGGAGCTGTTCTACTTGTATAATGATTCAAAAACCAAGCACGAGACCTTGCAGATCATTTTATCATTCATCATAATGGCGGTTTTTACTGTGCCTTTATACCTCATGCAACACTTCTTTTGGACTACTATGGGAGAGAGACTTGTGTCTCGTGTTCGCCTTTACATGTTCTCAGGTACTGTTATTCTCCCATCTTACTCTTGAGAAGCATTAACAAAACCGGCACAAAAGAAAAGCATTAAACAAATTTCTCTTTCAGCTTCATGTAAATAAAAATACTTCTTGCACTTTTCAAGGTTTTAATTTCCATTACATTTTAATAACAATCAGAATTTATGCTTCTTCTTGTTCCAGCTACTTCTATGCTTTCTTCTATAGTTCACTGTCTCTTCACAAATATTTTTCTTGGTAACTAATATTATAGCCACCTTCTGTTTCCAAGGATGTGCCAGTCTTAGAATTTATACATGGAGGTTCTTTCAGTAGTAATTCTTTTCTCTTATTTTATAAAGACAGCAATGCTTGGTGACGAAATTAGCTGGTTTGACATATAGATACAAATAGCACTGGATCCTTGATTTCTACTGTAACGACCCTAAAAATTTAACCTATGCCACGTGTCAAAATAGGTGATACGTGGGCCCACGCCATGGTACAGTCATCAATTCTCGGACGTCGACGCCGAGGTATGTTAGCTTTGTATGATGTTTGTATTATATTATATTCCATTTGTGCAATTTTAAGTTTTTAACGGGTAAAGGCGTTGTGTACGAGCGTTGGTAGTCGGGGAAACAAATTTAATTAGAAACACGACAAAAATATTAAATAAATAATAATTAAAAGGTTTTAAAGTCTGTTTTTGTTACGTCGGTACGTCGTGGTGACGCGACGAACAAAGTTAGTATTATGACTCGGGTGCGAGAATACCCGAGAGAAACTTTGAGGGTTGTGTGAAATAGATGAGACCAAAAGTCAACTAAGTCACCCAAGTGAGTTAACAAAGTTGGTAGGTGAGATTGTGAAAAGACCAAAAGGGCAATAAAGTTGTAAATTGTATGGATAAGGGGGAGGGGTATTTTGGTCATTTGACCAAAATACCCAATTTTTCATCGCACCACCGCCACCCATTCTCCATGACCGATCAAAAAATTGGGAGAAGAAGAGGAATCAATAGAGAAGGAGAGATCGAGGAGAGGAGAGCAACGATTCGCGGAGAGCGTGGGCTCGACGTTGAGGCGAAATCCGGGTAAGAAGTTGTTGATTTCGTTGTTGGTGTGTCGTTGTGGTTGATTTCGAAATTTGTTGTCGAAGTTGTCGTTTAGGGGATTGTGGATTTGAATGGTAAAAAGGGTGGTGATGATGATGGTGAAGTGTGTGTTGAGTGTTGTTTGTTGTATTGTTGTTAAAAAAAAAAAAAAAAAAAATATTAACGCTGCTGTGTTTGCTGGAATAAATTCCACTTATATATTATATTAATAAAAATTATTTATTTTGATTAAATATATTAAAATTGATTTTAATTGAAATAAATTCCAGAAAAAATAGGAAAAATTCAGGAAAAATTTTAGAAAATTCCAGAAAATTATATTTTCATCAAGTAAAGAGAAATTTGAGAATTTCTACGAAAAGTGAAATATTCGGAATTTTTGCGAGACGTTATGTCGGGGTTTTTACCTTGAAAAACGTGAAATTTAGCAAAAATAGCTAGAAATTTGGAAAAATCATAGGAAATTAAGGAAATTAATATAAATTGCATTATCAGGATTATTGTACACACAGGGACCGTAAGGGGCGTTTCTGAGTCCGTGCTAGCGCGAATTAGCTTGGATCGAGGTAAGTAAACCAGTGAGGAACACCACAGTATTTCTTGAGCTTTTAATTATTTATTGATATTGTTTCAATACTATCTTGTCATTCCATTCCTTTTGAGTTGTCCTGAGGCAAGTGTGTCAAGCGTGATCCTTGCAGAATTCGGGCTCGCGGTGTATTATACCAGAGTTTACGGCTGGGGATACATGATTAATTGTAATGACATATACGGGGTGAGAGTTCTCCACCAGATTGCTGGGGACTCTGCACTCGCGTAGGGGTCTTAGAGGAGATTCTGTCCTCGACTCCTAGCCTTTGAGGATATTTTGTCCTCGGCCTAACGACTTTAATTGGTCGGGACCACTTGTGTCTTTCCCTTGTATTCAGGGACACTCAATTTCGATTGCTTATTTATATATTCACAGTCCTTATATATTCATGCGCTCCTTGTCCTTTTCTTTTTATCTGCGTGAATTGACTGCTCATTTATTTAAATTCGAAATACTGTAATTATTGTTGTTCCTGCTTGGCGTTACTTACCTGGACTCGTCATTCTTGTGTTTGACCGAGTGCAGATCTACAGTCCAGCAAAGGAAAGGCCACACAGTTAGGTGATATACTTTGAGCGGCCCTCCTCTGCTGATATAGCTGACATTCTTTTAGTGTATTAGCTACTTAAATTATTTTTTGTACATGGGGTTATGGGTTGAGAGATCTTTTTGGATATTAAGACTTGGATGATACTCTCCTTACTTTACATGGTATATATATATATATATGGTATACGGGGTTCCCACACCTCAGGTTTTTGTCCTAACTTAGAGCTTTCGAAGTTGATTTATTAGTTGAGATTAATTGCTTTCGCTTATTACTTTGATAACTTGTTAATTAATTGACTTCACTCTCAAATGATTAATAAACGATTGAATGGTAATGATAGGCTCACTGGCCCCGCGCGACTCGTCGGGATTGGCTCGGGGTTCGCACGGGTCCAGGCCGGGCGGCGCCCGATTCTAGGGTTGTGGAATTCGGGGCCGTCACATCAACTTTAGCAGCAGATGCAACATTAGTAAGAAGTGCACTAACCGAACGCCTATCATCAATTGTGCAAAATATTTCAATTACTTTAACAGCATTCGTTATTGGATATAAACTATGTTGGCCCTTGGCTTTAGTTGTTACTGCCACATTTCCTGTTCTCATAGTAGCTTCCATAACTGAGGTAGTCTTTGAACCAAATCAATCCTTTCTATCTCATATATTTATATCTGCTTTCTAGTTTACCAATAAAAACTTTCAACCAACTAGCAATTACATGTGCATAAGATTAAAATTTAAAGCTTTCATGTCTTGTTAAACCATTGTCTTCTTTCCTTGTACCAGCAGAAACTGAGACTACTCTAAGGCTTACTCCCGAGCTACTGCCCGGGATCATGAAGCAATCACCAACATCCAAACTGTGGCCGCATTTGGTTCCAAAGACATGATCACTATCCAATTTTCCAGTGAATTGAGCCGATCTAACAAGAAAGCGCTTCTTCATGCGCATATAACAGCAATAGGATTTGGCACATTTCAATGTCTTGCCTTCTTCTCGTGTGCACTTGGCCTTTGGTATTCATCCATTCTCATCAAGAACCAAGGTTATAAATCTGGAGACACTCTGAAGACTTTCTTTGTATTGATCTTCACAGCAAATTCAATAGCAGACACTCTGGGTGTCGCTCCTGTTATAGTGAAAGGGACAAAGGCTCTTGAATCAGTATTTCGCATTCTAGAAAGGAGAACGGAAATAGAACCAAACAATCCAACATCACTAGAGTTAACAGAAGTGAAAGGGAATGTTGAACTTAAGAATGTCATCTTCAAGTATCCAGCCAGGCCAGACGTTATGGTTCTTGAGGATTTTAATTTGAAAGTGATGGCTGGAACTAGTCACGCAATTGTAGGCCAGAGCGGCAGTGGAAAGAACTCTGTGATTGCGCTGATAATGAGGTTCTACGACCCCTCCTCAGGTATAATCATGATTGACGGGCTTGACATTAGAAGTTTAAATTTGAAATCTATGAAGTTGAAGATTGGCCTAGTTCAGCAAGAGCCAGTATTATTCTCTACGTCGGTGTATGACAACATACTCTATGGGAAGGATGGCGCATCTGAAATAGAGATCATAAATGCGGCAAAGGCGGCAAATGCCCATGAATTCATCAATAGAATGCCAGACACCAACCATACCCAAGTTGGCGCACAGGGCGCACAACTCTCCGGGGGACAAAAGCAACGGGTGGCTACTGCTCGAGCAATACTAAAAGACCCAACAATTCTTCTTTTAGATGAAGCAACCAGTGCATTGGACACAACCTCAGAGAAGTTAGTTCAAGAAGCTCTCGATAAGCTAATGGAAAGAGGGACAACCATAATCGTAGCACACAGGCTATCAACCATTCGAGACGTGAACACGATATCCGTGTTGCAGAGTGGAAAGGTGGTAGAAACTGGGAATCACACAGAACTTACCGGCCAGGCTAGCAGTATCTACTCACAACTAATCAAACTACAACAAGAAAGCAATGCAGAAGTTTCAAGTTGATTGAAAGTTCAAGAAAACAATGGAGGGAGCGTTAATTTGTCGACGTATTTGATCATCAATGGTTTGTGTACCTTTGATCAAAACTGTGTCTTAATTAGTACTCCCAAATGCACTACAATTGATCAAATAATACAAAAAGTTTGAGCTTTTAGTCTTATTGAGTCATTTAAGTTCATGGGGCCAATCAATCGACTCTTCAATTTGATTGTAGTATACGATTCTATACACACGTCAGGTTCAACATGACAAAATTGGGTAGACAAAAAACATGAAATTCAATAGAGATTGATCACACTACCCTTTTAGGCATTTCAACAAACATGTCATGTTCAAATATTCATTGCACTTGAACACTACCCGTCATGAATTTAAGGCAGAAAAGTAAGATTAAGAGCGTACCTTCATTGATTGGCACCAATCCCTCGCACGCCCACGTTGCACCTCTGCGCCTCTGTTAGGTGGGCATTAAAGAACGCAATGAAGACAAGCGTTGAATGAAGGCTCAAACAGTGAGGGTTGGAACTCATACGTGGTGGAAAAAATTTCAAAGTCATCCTCAAGCAATCAATGACTTTAAAATTATAACTTGTAACACTCCTTTAATATTTACAAAAATCTCAAAAACCTCCCTTTGAGTCTGGACCCTTAGTGTCCAAATAGATTTTTTGATTATAATAAGAGCATACACAAGAAGAGACACAAAACGTTTAATTGATTAACTATGGTATCCACACAGACACTTGTCCAACTAGTCTCATTAGCCATGAGATTATAAAAAAAAATCCCAATGATCTAACGTTTAGTTGTCATGGAAAATCGAACCTTAGACCATGCACCTAACCTACAAAGTTTCATCTTCTTCCTTACCACTTGGCCAACCCATTCAGGTTAAGATGAGACACAAATTAGAAAACCAAAAGACCTAGATGTGTTTGTTATGATCCACCTAATTTTTGTTATGATTCTCTTGTAAATCTTGATGGATTAGGTTTGTTATTGAACCTCAATAAGACTACGATTGCTCTTAGTGTGAACTTACAATTAAGACAAAAATATGTCTTTAAGGAGACAAGAACTACTTTTCACAAGCTTGTAATAAAAAATGGGTAAATTACAAATTAGTCCATGAGGTTTACTATATAATATGCATTTTAGTTTCTGAGGTTTCAAAAATATGCATTTTAATCCTTGTAGTTTTTTTTTCATAATAGTCCTTGTAGTTTATTTTTGGTTAGTCAAAAACATCATTGGGTTAGTGTTAAACTAAAATATTATTATTATATTACTTTTTGATGATGTGACATATTTATTTTACCAATAATACCTTTTAAGTTTTAAAAAATTATCAACTTTAGTCTCTATTATATGAACATTACTATATTTATTTATTTGTTTAATAATTTATTCATATATTTTAAATTAATAAAAATCAGATTTTGCAATAAATAAATAATAATAAAGATGTGAGTATGTTTATTATTTAATAATAAAATAATTAATAATATATATTTTGTAAATAGGATTAGGTGTGTTTAAAATTAAAATAGTAAAGTCATGTTCATTCATACATAAAATAAAAAAAAAATGCAAAAAGGTATATGAATTTATGTATACTCAAAAGTAAAAATTATTAATTGAATTATCACCTTGGGTTTTCAATTTATACCTTTCTCTTTTTAAAAAAAAACAATTTATACCTTTCTATAATTTGTAAAATAAATGCAAAAAATACTATTGAAGGCTATAAAAATAGTCGATCAACATTATATTAAAATCAAATGCTAATTAATAAGAATATATATAAATCCATACAAAAAATTGTCAAAAAGTTGTTTTAAAAAAGTTTACAAAAACATCATAATTTAAAAGTATTGAATCTTCATTTTGTCTCTTTTGTAGTGGTAGATTAGTCTTTTCACACTAACTCAATCATAGTTTAGAAAAAGTTGGTAGAATGGACTAAAGTGTATATTTTTAAACATTAGGAACTAAAGTGCATATTATGATAAATCTCAAGGACTAATTTGTATTTTACCCTAAAAAAAATTTTGTGTGATATTTCAAGATGTGCGTGTATTGCAAAATTTTCAAACATGCAATTTTTTTGATGAATTATTGCATTGATATTCTTAACTTAAAAGAGTATAACAATCTATTACAGCGAGGATAATAGTTTTTAGAGCCTATATTTTGTAATACTCTGAATTATTTGTAATAGATCTTACAATACTCGGAACAATTTTGTTTGAAAATATCATTAGTATCTAGTATATATTAAGTAGATATTGGTGGGATCTTCTATTCGAGATAAGTAGTATTTATATTTTGTTACTAATACTTTAATTTTTTATTTGAGAAAGTTACTAATACTTTAATTAATGACACCGACTTGGGCGATGTCAATTAATAAGGCTGGTCTACACTTTCTTTTTTTTCTTTGGTCTAGTTATAGAATATGTGGTTGCATAACGAGCACGTGCGTTACAGGCTTACAGATTGAAATATGCATAGATTCAAAGCTCAACATCCAAGTCTCCATCCAACAACCAACACATTAATTTCAAAAGCAAGTTTAGTAATCTGATTAGTTTTTTTTTCAAGTGAATTATAAATTTTGTAACGATTCATTACCGTAAGCACGTGATTAGTGTTAATTTAAATATTAATTAATCTGAGTTAGGCTCGTGGTTAAGCCCAATTTGTCACGATTAATGCGTGTGTGGATTGCCGTGTTGTTTTGTGTTTGTATAGACTGTATTAATATGTATAAATGAATAACCGGATCAATGAGGGAATGCCTAATACCATGTGTGGATCAAGGAGGACACACATGAGACACGGGATAGCGTTGACGTCTGAGTGTACTCGTTGGAGTAAATTACGTAATTATAGGTATAATTATAGACATAAATATATATTTATATATTACGGATATATAAATATATATTAATAATGGTAAATTGTCGGGCGACGAGTGATACGCGGGGTCACGAGTGACAGCGTAGGATGTACGGTGGTGTGCACGCCTGAGGGTTCTTATTGACACGCAAACCGAAACTTTAGGCGTGATATATCGATATATATATATATATATTTATATATAAATTAGAATATATATATATAATAAAAATTAGAAAATGTGAAATTACCCATAAGGGCAGTGGGGTAAATAAGGAAATGAGATAGGCTTAAGGGCATTTTGGATATTTCCCAAGCTAACCTCCTCTTCTCATATTAAAAACAAAAATGAAACGAGAGAGAGAGAGAGAGAAAACAGAGAAGCCGAGCGCGAGAGAGATCGCGAGGAGGAGAGCTCGGTGATGGCGAGGCGAGGATGTGCAAAGCAAGGTGAGGTTGTTGTTCTTACTGTTGTTGTGTTGTTGTAGTTGTTGATTGTTGTTCGGCTCCAAGAACAAAGAAAGGGATAGTTGTCTCCCCGTCGAGTGATAATGACCCAACTTAGGGTTAGGGTTGGGGTTGGGAGCTCAACCCTAGCCAAAAAAGAAAGAGAAAAAAAATCGCAGAACGTTATGTTCTGTGAAGAAGACAACGGCTTGGTCCTGAACTGGTCCGGTTAGACTCGGTTGAGTTGAACCCGGTTAGGCCCGGTTCAGGCACCAAACCCAAATGAAAAAAAGAGAAAAAGGAAAGAAATTCTGAAAAAAAAAATCAGAAAAATATGGAAAAATTGTATTTTTGACCCAACAAATATAAATTGAGATATTCCTATGAGAAATAAGGAATTTAAAAGTCGATGGGACTTTATATCGGGGTTTTTACCTCGAGAAACGTAAAATGGTCAAAATAACTTAGAAACTAAGTCCCGAGATTTCGAATTCGAATGGGGCCGATTTAAAAATGTTAATGTGACGGCCCCAATTTCCCCATGCAATTGGGTACGCCCGGCCTAGACCCGTACAAGCCCCGAGTCATCACTCGGCAACCTAACGAGCCTAGTCAGCCTTCAATTTAGTCAATTTAGTAATTTATGAAAGAGTTATTGCAATAATAAACAGCGGAAGACTAAACAATTAAAACAAAGGGGAAATAACTCAATCAAAAGAAGTATAGGAATTCTATAAGTGTGAAAAACCCCGGGTATTCATGTACAATTCGAAATGCAAAGGTACATAATACCAATCTCATCAAAATTTGCCAAGTTTAATAATCCCAAAGCATATATATATAAAACGATATACATAAAAGCAAAACATAAGGAAACCTATAAAATAGTCTCCAAATCCAGCCGCTAATCCTCACAATAGATCACCTAGGCAAGGTCCCTTGCCCCTTGCGCTCTCCGCCCCTATCGCACCCACCGTCACAAACTAGACGGTGAGCAAGCTGAATAAAATCGAATGTAATGCCGAAGAAGATAACGATAATTCATGATAATACAAGTAAAGCGTCTAAATATCATGCGGTAATAAAAATGACAGAATTTAAATAAACAAGATGCATGATAAACAGACTAATAGATATCAATCGAAAGTCAAGTGTGTTCCAAGGAATCAAAAGAGGCTCATAAGTGGTCTAAACCATAGCATAACGGCGAAGACCTCGCAAGGTCTTCCCGGACATCGACACAAGCGAAGGCACAGCTATGACTGGAAAGGGACTCAAACCCATCCACCCAGTACTCGGTGTCACACGGTCACTAAGGGTAGTCACACACTCGTGGCCACGAGTGCCCACGTTTTATCCCTCAGTGCGGGTCCTAGTACTTTTGAGACGAAACACTTACGCCGGGAAACACACAACAAGAAATGGAATGGAATACCAATAAAAGAGCATAACAAAATTGAATAAATGATAATGAATCACATGGCATTTTCTTACTGGCTTACAAACGTACAAATGCTTTTAAAGGCAAATGTACTTACCTGAATGATTCGCAACTGCGAAACAAACTC
This sequence comes from Stephania japonica, assembly GCA_039657345.1. NCBI lineage: Eukaryota > Viridiplantae > Streptophyta > Magnoliopsida > Ranunculales > Menispermaceae > Stephania > Stephania japonica. The sequence continues at coordinate 3,841,413 of CM077559.1, read as the reverse complement.
TCGTTCCTAACGCGTATTCCCAAGTTTTCCGCTACCTGACAAGGTAGGAAATTCTAATTAATGGGTCGAGGCATTAATAAATCCTAGGTCGATACCCTTCACATTTTCCCATCCTTTTAAATGACTCGAAAACCTCGACAATTCAATCGGTAAATCAAACCCAAATTGACAAAACTTTAAGCGAAAACTCAACACCGACGTCATCAACAAAGAATGATCAAAACACGAAACCACGCAACATTATTAAGAAACTACAACGAGTCCAATTGTTTAATAAAAATCGTAACAAGTAATTCGTCAAAATAACAATATTAATAGTATTTTAGATGAACCAAAACCGCGAGAGACCATCGAGGACATGAGCAAGATCCGTGATAACCCCCACTTTGAGTGATGGTTCAACCAACAAATCCTTTCAAACATGCGATTTTACGGCAAAAGAAAGAATAAAAATAAGATAAAATACAACATAAAAACAATCACATGAAATAATAAAAGCTGTTTTAAAACGCAAGCGGGTTTCGGACACACCGGAGGGTTGTAGGACATTAGTATGGGCGAGATCTAGTCCCGACAACCTCCCCTGGTGCGGCGGTCCGGCCGATAGCGCCGCCAAGCTTGGCGTTTTCGGCGAAACCAAAACAACAATAAATTAAAAAAAATAGTGAAAAACGTAAGAAAGAGTGGGAGAGAGAGAGAGAGAAAGCGGACCTCCGGTGAAGGTTCTGGCGAGGGGAGACCGAGTGGGAGACCGATGAGAGAGATGAAGGGAGGAAGAAGATAAGTGGCGGCGGTGGGTGTTTGGAGAAGGAGGTGAATAGTGTAGGGTTTTTTTTTTATATATATAAGGCCAAATGACATTTTTACCCCCAACTTAATTCCTACACACTTTTAAAACACTACCCTTATGGGTCTTTTTACTTTTCTATTTATTTCTCTTTATTGCACATTAAAGTGTGTAACCATTCTATTTATTTCTCTTTATTACACATTAAAGTGTGTAACCATTCTATTTATTTCTCTTTATTACACATTAAAGTGTGTGTGTGTGTTGTCACTTGCATAACTCTCCACCTCAACACACCCACATCTCGAGGTCAATCTCATGGTTCCTCACCATTGAACTGTGTCAATTTAACAAATCCAATTCCATAGACCATATGTTGCGTAATTAACTAACTCCCGCGTTCAAACGACATTCCTCGGTCCATTTTTCCTTGTTCGACTCTCGTAATTCGCATAGTCTCGCCTTGTCTCGCCAACTAATTAATTAAATAAATTAAAAATTCATTTATTTGTATGTTTTACTTGTTTTTCTCCCCCGTTTAACTAGTCGAAACCTCACTCAATTAAATACCTCCCGAACGGCTCGAAACCCGTAAAATACTACAATACTAATACACACAATCAAAGAATCATAAAATCACTTCGGTGTCGACTCAGAAGTTCTAAATCTTGTCCGGTATTCACGTAGCCAGTCACATTCGACAAGTGTAACACAAGTCGGTTATAAAAATTTGGGGTTGTTACAGTCTCCCCCACTTATTAGAATTTCGTCCCCGAAATTAATCTAATAAGTAAACTAGATTAGCAACTCTTCGCAACTCCTAACGAGTCCGATAAAAATTCAAAGTGAGTCATTTCTTGACTCCAAACCGTTCATGACCCTTCAGTGGAGAGACCTTCAGATATTTAAAGTCTCCTCGAATCATACTGAAGCTCATCGTGATACTCGACAAGTATTTCTTCTGCCACTCCTGGGAACTCTTAAGTCTCAAACAAAACTATCCACAATTACCCAGATGCTATCGTGACCACGAGGAGATCGGGGCAACCACTAACGAAATCCATATCAATATGTACCCAATTCCATCGAGAAATGGGTAGGGCTGTAGTAGTCCTCCAGGTCGTTAATGCCCAGCCTCTACGCGCTGGCTTGTCACACGCTCGAAAAACTCCGACACCTCGGAAATCATCCCTGGCCACCAAAAGAATGTCGCATATCGGCGCACATTTTAGGTCGACCGGATACACAACAAAAAGCGAAGCGATGAATCTCTGAAGTAACTCTTCACACACATCGACCACCAATGGAAACCCCCGTCGCCGTGATACCTCTAGCATGAGTCGTCGACCGACTCGTCTCGGGCAATCTAAACTATCCGCCATCTCACCGCACCGCCATTGGTAGGACGCATCGCCTTGCTGTCACTCGCGCAAAATGCCAAATGAGACGGTCTGCAACATCGTTTGACCACGTATCTAGGTCATAGTAGTCATCGGCATGTCTGCTGAACTCATCAACTTGACTTCCTCACGTAAACCACACTCGTAGGTTCTTTGACACACGACTACTTCCGCATCCAATCCTTTGCAGCGCAACGCATCAGCAACAACGTTGGTCTTCCTCGGATGCTACGTAAAATGAAAAGTTGTAATCCTTCACGAACTTAGGCCAAGGCTTTTGTGTCAGATTCAGCTCCCTCTGAATGAATAGGTGCTTCAAGCTCTCAGGATCATTACGTAACTCGAACGAGCATCATACCGGTGACGTTCTCATATCCTCAGCGCAAACACGATCGCAACTCACTCCAGGTCATGGGTTGATTAGTTCTTCTCGCAAACTTTCAGATATTCGAATGCATAAGCAATCTCACGACTTAAATCTTCTCGAATTAATTGCATCACCATTTGCTCTAAACACGATTCAATATCTTAGCAGCGTCGACATCTGTTTCGCTCTACCACATACGCTACCCACAAGGGTCTTAATTTCATCTTCTCGTATTATAACCCGAACATGAAATGCACCAAACCAGTTCGTACCAAAAGAAACATTGAATCTTAAACTCCATTACGGACTCACATGCGCTCTGCCTCAACGCAATGAACTCGTTCCTTTTCGCTCGAAGGACAGTCGACGAAAAGTACTTCTAACTAAACTGGGTCTTGAAGTCAACCTAATCGCTCGGGATGCCTTGGGTAGCAATAATTATCGTCTACTAATCGTCCGCCTCCCCCTGCAACATTGACAAAGAGATCGTCGCCTTCATGCGTTCATCGGTAGCGATGATGGTGTGAACCTTCTCGTGATTCTTCAAGAATAACTCTGCCGCTCTAATGTTGGTACCACCATAGAACTTCAACAGGTCGTGCCTCTTAAACTCTCTCCACTACCTAGCCTTGGTAGTGGCTCCCAAACTCTTTGTTGGAGTCGTTACTAAAGTAGTCTCAGCATTGGCTGCGGTGTAGCTAATGTAATAGGTATCTCCTTTGCTTGTGCTATCGGCGGTGTTTCAACCTCGGTTTGCGCATAATCGACGCAACAATGACTCCTCGGGTATCGCCGCTAACGAAATCGGAGTCGCGAACGTCGCAGCAATCGGAATCTCGACTCCCCGAGTAGTATTCATAGGAAGCAACGTAGTCGGGGTAGATGGCGTCGTAGTAGCCTATGCGGGTGTCCTCAGTGACCGCACTAACTCCTCAAATCTTTGGTCCTATGTCGCGGCTCTCTGAGATAATGTACGTATCTCCTCAAGGCATCGTGACAAAATCATGCCGATATCGTCGCTCGGACCTAGCTGATCCGCAATCGTCGTTTGAACAAGAAAACGACTTTCTCGGACCAATGAATATCTACCGATACGATATAATACACAACAATCATAATATGTACAAAGTTAAATCCGACTCATCCCCAACTCATCCCTTCAAACTAAAGTTCTAATTAGGATCGTAGGGTTTTCCACTCTAAGTTCAACCATTCCTAACTTCCGCTGGTTTAAATGGTTTGTGTTTTAAATTAAGAGTCAAGTCGTTATAACCTTAAGCTCTGATACCAACTGTGATGTTGGTATCACAATATTAATACAACTCTAAACTCTGTCACTAAGGTTATAAAGCCTATGCTCTGATACCAACTGTGACGTTGGTATCACAATTTTTAGATAGCTATATACCATGTCCTTAAGATCCTAAAGCCTAGGCTCTGATACCAACTGTGACGGCCCCAATTTCCCCATGCAATTGGGTACGCCCGGCCTAGACCCGTACAAGCCCCGAGTCATCACTCGGCAACCTAACGAGCCTAGTCAGCCTTCAATTTAGTCAATTTAGTAATTTATGAAAGAGTTATTGCAATAATAAACAAGCGGAGACTAAACAATTAAAACAAAGGGAAATAACTCAATCAAAAGAAGTATAGAAATTCTATAAGTGTGAAAAACCCGGGTATTCATGTACAATTCGAAATGCAAAGGTACATGATACCAATCTCATCAAAATTTGCCAAGTTTAATAATCCCAAAGCATATATATATAAAACGATATACATAAAAGCAAAACATAAGGAAACCTATAAAATAGTCTCCAAATCCAGTCGCTAATCCTCACAATAGATCACCTAGGCAAGGTCCCTTGCCCTTGCGCTCTCGCCCTATCTGCACCCACCGTCACAAACTAGACGGTGAGCAAGCTGAATAAAATCGAATGTAATGCCGAGAAGAAGATAACGAGTAATTCATGATAATACAAGTAAAAGCGTCTAAATATCATGCGGTAATAAAAATGACAGAATTTAAATAAACAAGATGCATGATAAACGAGACTAATAGATATCAATCGAAAGTCAAGTGTGTTCCAAGGAATCAAAAGAGGCTCATAAGTGGTCTAAACCATAGCATAACGGCGAAGACCTCGCAAGGTCTTCCGGGCATCGACACTGCGAAGGCACAGCTATGATTTGGAAAGGGACTCAAACCCATCCACCCCGGTACTCGGTGTCACACGGTCACTAAGGGTAGTCACACACTCGTGGCCACGAGTGCCACGTTTTATCCCTGCAGTGCGAGGTCCTAGTACTTTTGAGACGAAACACTTACGTAGGAAACACACAACAAGAAATGGAATGGAATACCAATAAAAGAGCATAACAAAATTGAATAAATGATAATGAATCACATGGCATTTTCTTATCGGCTTACAAACGTACAAATGCTTTTAAAGGCAAATGTACTTACTCGAATGATTCGCAACTGCGAAACAAACTCTCGTTCTAACGCGTATTCCCAAGTTTTCCGCTACCTGACAAGGTAGGAAATTCTAATTAATGGGTCGAGGCATTAATAAATCCTAGGTCGATACCCTTCACATTTTCCCATCCTTTTAAATGACTCGAAAACCTCGACAATTCAATCGGTAAATCAAACCCAAATTGACAAAACTTTAACTGAAAACTCAACACCGACGTCATCAACAAAGAATGATCAAAACACGAAACCACGCAACATTATTAAGAAACTACAACGAGTCCAATTGTTTAATAAAAATCGTAACAAGTAATTCGTCAAAATAACAATATTAATAGTATTTTAGATGAACCAAAACCGCGAGAGACCATCGAGGACATGAGCAAGATCCGTGATAACCCCCACACCAGTGATGGTTCAACCAACAAATCCTTTCAAACATGCGATTTTACGGCAAAAGAAAGAATAAAAATAAGATAAAATACAACACAAAAACAATCACATGAAATAATAAAAGCTGTTTTAAAACGCAAGCTGGGTTTCGGACACACGGAGGGTTGTAGGACATTAGTATGGGCGAGATCTAGTCCCCGACAACCTCCCTGGTGCGGCGGTCCGCCGATAGCGCCGCCAAGCTTGGCGTTTTCCGCGAAACCAAAACAACAATAAATTAAAAAAAATAGTGAAAAACGTAAGAAAGAGTGGGAGAGAGAGAGAAAGCGGACCTCGGTGAAGATTCGGCGAGGGAGACCGAGTGGGAGACCGATGAGAGAGATGAAGGGAGGAAGAAGATAAGTGGCGGCGGTGGGTGTTTGGAGAAGGAGGTGAATAGTGTAGGGTTTTTTTTTTTATATATATAAGGCCAAATGACATTTTTACCCCCAACTTAATTCCTACACACTTTTAAAACACTACCCTTATGGGTCTTTTTACTTTTCTATTTATTTCTCTTTATTGCACATTAAAGTGTGTAACCATTCTATTTATTTCTCTTTATTACACATTAAAGTGTGTAACCATTCTATTTATTTCTCTTTATTACACATTAAAGTGTGTGTGTGTGTTGTCACTTGCATAACTCTCCACCTCAACACACCCACATCTCGAGGTCAATCTCATGGTTCCTCACCATTGAACCTGTGTCAATTTAACAAATCCAATTCCATAGACCATATGTTGCGTAATTAACTAACTCCCGCGTTCAAACGACATTCCTCGGTCCATTTTTCCTTGTTCCGACTCTCGTAATTCGCATAGTCTCGCCTTGTCTCGCCAACTAATTAATTAAATAAATTAAAAATTCATTTATTTGTATGTTTTACTTGTTTTTCTCCCCCGTTTAACTAGTCGAAACCTCACTCAATTAAATACCTCCAGAACGGCTCGAAACCCGTAAAATACTACAATACTAATACACACAATCAAAGAATCATAAAATCACTTCGGTGTCGACTCCCGAAGTTCTAAATACTGTCCAGTATTCACGTAGCCAAGTCACAATTCTGACAAGTGTAACACAAGTCAGTTATAAAAATTTGGGGTTGTTACAGTTAATAAATAAATATCAGACATAAGTTAATAACAATTGGTCTATTTAGGTAATGGACTGACAGAAAAAGGTTTGAGGGCTCCGGGGAGTCGCACAAGTCGGTAAAACTTAGGAAAGCTTAGGACAGGTAACTGGAACTTGTATCTTTTATCAATTATGCAATGTAAATTAGTATTATTAGAGCATATAGTGTACTGGATTGGGAATGGGGTAATGTACCGTGGTTTGGCTTTGGTTTTAAATGAAAATGGAATTTGGAAAGAGGTTTTGTGGGACGGATCGGCCTAGGGTTTGTGTAACGACCCATTTTAAATAGACCACCACAGGGGCCAATGCGGACCCACAGTCTGTCTTACCAGCGATAGCTATGCTCTACATTGGATTATATCCTCCATTTTATCTTTTTAAACCTTATTAATTATCCATTTACTGATTAAGTTGTATTGAAATCAAATTATATGTTAAAGCATCCTAAAATCCTCAATTTAACACAGCGGAAGCCTTACTAACATATTTACTCGGATAATAATACTATAAATGTGTAACCTAAACCAATAACCTAATGTGAAAAACTCATACACAATCATAAATACCTCTGAAGTCACAAAAAGATCAATATACACAAAGTATCTCAAAATCCCAAACCCATAATAAAACAAAATAAATATAATACAAACGTACGAGTCAGGAGATCTCATATCAACAGTACTCTGACAACTTGCCCTTGCCCCTGCGTGTACTAGGATCTGCACTCAAGCCATCACAAAAGGCAGATGACGAGTCCAGAGTGAGTATTCCCAAGGAAATTAAGTGAGCATTACTGAAAGTAAATACTGAAATTTAAATAAAACTATTAAATAAACATGCATAAATAAATACAGGCAACTGCGTTCATCGCATGAATAAATAATAGGAAAAACTCAAAGTGTGTTCCTAGCCCCTAGGGTCAAACTACACCATAATTCGGACTCTTCCACAGAATACCGCCGGCGAGTCCAACTCAAGTCGGGCAAGCATCTGGATCCGCTCGATGGTCGGCGTTACACTTACGGCGCACCGACACACGCCACGACGTGATACTCGGGTCGTACTATTCACCGAGATCAATCTGGTAGCATGTGCTATGGTGTGGTGGACATACACACAAGAATGGAACAGAGGGAGCCCCGCTCAACGTCTACCCATATAATCATAACTATAATAGAGTATTGAAATGAATGAAATTGAATTCAAATGCCAAAAGAAGTAAATACTCAATTAATTTCAGTTGGGATACTACACACCTCAATTCGCACTTCGCGTCCCGAAAACTAAACCCTGGTATAGCTCCAATAAATGTCCGCCAATTCAAAATTATCACCCAGATTGTACCTAAGACCATTTGTCATTAAATTAGCTCTAATTGGGTATATTATGTTAATTTTTCATTTTTTGAGGTAAAAACTCTGACAACATCTCGCCAAAATTCCGATAAAATCCCAAAACTCATTTATGAACCCATTTTCTAATTTCTCATATTTTTCTGGATTTTTTAGAATTTTTTTTCTTGATTATCAATTGGGGTTGGCTTCCAACCCCAACCCCAATTCGGTTTGGCAAGGGAGACTACTCTCTTGCCGTCTCCACCCTCGGTTCGGTTCTCAATTCTCGGCCATGGCTCCGCCATGGCAGAGCTCATCACCACACCATACACAACAACAACAACAACTACAACACAACAGCACTTCGTCTCACCTCAACGTCATCGACGTCACGAACTCCCCGAGCTCCTCCACCACCCTTTCCTTCTTGTCCCTCTCTTCCTCGTCCGTTTCCTCTCTCTCTCATCTCTGTTTTTCGATTTATCGAAGAAACGAGGCGGTTTAGGTGGGAGAAATGACCAAAATACCCTTATCTCATCCACTTCTCTTAAACAAACAAATACCCTTTTTGGTAATTTCACAATTATTTATTTACTTTCTGATTTTTAATATATATATATATATATATTTAAATTACCTATATATAAATATATATTCACCTATATTTTCGCGCCTACAATTTCGTCGTGCGTGCCAATGAGCGTATTCGGGTGTGCACACTACCGTACAACCCACGCATGTCGACCACGACCCCGCGTGTCCCTGGGCGCCCACCAATTTACTATTTATCACATTTAATTTATTTAATGTTTGTATTATTTCCCCCGACCTAACATTTCATCTTTTAGTCTACCCGGTACCCGTATCGACACGCATATCGAGGCGAATACTTAACACAATCTCACACGTCAATTGAGATATAATTACACACATCGCGATGTCATTTAACTTATTTTAACATAAACATCGCAAATTAGACAAAACAACACACAAAATAACTATTTACCTAACTCTAGGCGCGTTCTAGCCTAGTTGCGGGTCCCACGGGTGTCTGAGTTGTCCGCTACGTCTGCAATACGTCACAAATAACGGCGAATTAAATTCGGACCGTTACAGTTTGGAACTGTGATGGGGTGGCCTTCCATTACCGCGCCCCTAGTGACTTGGGAAATATCCCGATCAATGTTTTTCTATTGAGTTGGCAGCTCATCAGTCATAAATCAATCAGATGAGCAATGATTGGTTTAGTGATAATGAGAGAGTGCGACTCTATGTACAATTCACGGGTACGTTATAATGGATTCATGGACTTGCATCTGTTTATATATTGTTTATATTGATTCAAATGCTCTTTTAGATATGTATTGGATTCATGTTGTTATACGTTACCTTGATATTAATTGATGATTGATGGTTGGTACGAGAGTCACTTACTGAGTATGTAAGAACTCACCCAACTTAACATTTCTAGGTTAGAGACGAATGCTGAAACCCAGAAAATGAGAAAATTAGGAGTCTAATATCTTCCCTGCGATGTAATGTGGTTCTTGTTATTATATTTATTGTATTGGAATATAATTTTGTAATAGTTTAGGTCAGGGTACGAGCTAAACACCGAGGTTTATACCGGTATTGTATATTTTGAGATTTATCGAAAAAGTTTTAAATTTTCACTGCGTTTTATTTAATTATTTATCGAATATCAAGATATACAGGTTATGGTATGGAATAGGTACAAGGCTACTGGCTCTACTTATATCTGATATGTTTACCGGGGCTTAATTAGGATTTCAGGTCGAATATTCCCTAATATAAAGTAGGGGGATGTTACAAATTTCATTGATCATCAATGGCTCGATACATGACTAGACATGGAATCAATTGCCCTAATAATAGTACATTGATTCACTAATCCTATTTGTTCAATAAAACATCTATCTGCCATGAATTTGGTTGTGAATGCGACTGTAACGTTAAAACAGTGTAATAATTAGGGATTGTTCTCTATAAACATATGGAACACATGACAATACACAAACATTACTAAAACCACATAATGACAAACAAAACTTTCGATAAATGGAAAGAAAAATCAAAACTTCCTACTAGGGAAGGCAAAACTACTTATTAAATGTAAAAACTTAAAGAAGATCACCAATCCAACAACCGCACAGATTCATGAACAGTCATTGGGAGATGTACTGCAACAAAATGGACCAATCTGAACATATTTACAGTTTATTGAATGAAACAAACATGAAAAGATGCGATTACAACCACCACCGGTCAAAGAGATTCGGCGATGGCTCGAGATCTCTAATAAAAAAGAAGAGCAAAGAAAAAGGTTTAGGGTTTGAATGCACTGCCTCCAAGTTTAAGAAAAGGCCTCGGTAGTAGAAAGTCAAACCAACTTATTAGTAATTTGATTAGTAGTAAATGAATACCTAAATGCTACCAACAAAATCTAAAAAATGACCACTAAATTAACCTGATTGGGTTGCCACAACGGTAAAGACGAATGCGAGGTTGTGTGAGTTAAGCGCATTACCTCAGATTTGATTCTTCGATATGGTAAGATCGTCTGTGTAACGACCCAAATTTCATTAAGGCCATTATTCGCATATTTTCGGAGTGGACGCCAGCTCAGGTTCACAGAGACGCCACGAACAGGCTAGGGGTATGCCTGGATTGGGCGGAACTGGTATTTTTGACTGATTGTTTGACTAACTGTGATGATAATGACTAGGTTATGACTCATTACATCGCATGTGTGATTTATATTGATTAGACCGGGTGAGATAGTGTGCCCAGCATTCGCCTAGAAATGCGTGCTATCGCAGGAAACGGTTGGACAAATGACGGGAATGCTAAGCCGAGGAATGGGTTTACATAAATAAATATAATTAAATGTAATAAATAACAAACATGGGAACACGGCGTAGGCCGAATTCGTTGTTGAAGTCGTGAATGACAGTGCGAGTTGTTGAGTCCCGAGTATCGGAATACCCGAGAATTCAATGATTGGTGACAAACAAGCATAAGAACAAGGACAAAGTCCACATGTGTGTCACTAAATGGTGGACTATTTGAATTATTTGAGACCACAAGATCATGCCTTGAGATGTAGATGACACATTAGATCAAACTTGACCTATAAATATGAGTTTTCAATTCATATTGACCACTTTCTTTCTCCCTCCTCATGTTTGGACGAAAATGGAAAAAAAAATGAGTATTTGAGTGACTTTGATGGTGATTTTGGAGGAGGGAAACTTGGTGGATAAAGGTTAGATTTTCGATCCACATCTCATTCTCTACGCTTTGAACTAATTTTTCGACGATTTCGACTGTGATTTCGGTTTTGGATTTAAGCACACCAGTCAAGTATGGTGTTGCTATGGTTTGGAGTTTTAAATGTTGGATTTTATGTTGATGTTGTTGTTGTTTGTGTTTTCAATGATTTTCAGGTTTTTGGTCGAAAAACGCGGGTTTGTGTTTCGAACGTGTTTGGTGTAACGACCCAATTTTATTAAGCCGTTAATTATTATTTATTTTCAGACGTGGACGCCAGCTCAGGTCCACGGGGATGTCTTGGACAGGTAAAATTCAAGTATATGAAGTTTTATGAAATAATTTGTATAAACAAATAAAATAATGTGGCAAAATAATAAATCGGTGGGAAATTGGTGACACGCGGGATCGTGGTCGACACGCGTAGATTGTACAATAGTGTGCACGCCCGAGTGCGCTCGTTGGCGCGCACGATAAAATTTTAGGCACGAAAATATAGGCGAATATATATATATTTATATACATAGATGTAATTTTTTTTAAAAAAAATATATATATATATTAAAAATCAGAAATTAAAAAGAAATGTGAAATAACCAAAAAGGGCATTGGTTTCATAAAGGAAAGTGGATAAGGATGGGGGTAAAATGGTCATTTTACATAACCCCAAAATATCACCACCGCCCCATACCTTGTTTCCCCAAAAATTTGATTGAGAGAGATCGATCGCGAGAGAGAAGGAGAGAGCGTGGGAGCAAGAACTCGTGTGGTCACGACGTCGAAGTAAGTGAGTTCTTGTTTTTGTTGTTCACACTGCTGTTGTTGGTATTGTTGGTGTTCGGCCATTAATGGCGGTTGTTCTTATTGATGGGGTTGTTGTTTTTGAAGAAATTGATGTTTTAATAGAGGTTTGGTTGTTGTTAATGGTGGTGTTGTGTTGATCAATTGGTAAGAAATAAGAAAAAGGGAAAGAAAGAATAAAAAAAAAGATTGATCGAACCAGAGACGCTGGTTCAATTTGGAGAAGAAGGTGGCCAGGGACCAGACCCGACCCATTTCAATATTATATATATATATATATAAATAAAACAGTTTTAAATTAAATAAAATCTGAAAAATATGGGAGAAATTCAGTAAAATTATATTTTGACCAAATAAATAGAAATTAATGAATTTCTATAAAAAGAGAAGTATTCGAGATGTTAGCAAGACGTGTTGGAGTTTTTACCTCGTAAAGCGTGAAATTGGTAAAAATATGAAAAATTATGAAAAATTTAGAATAAATTGAGAAAATATAAGGAAGTTGAAAAAGAGTAGTAAAGTGGATTGCGAGACTTTTTTGGGTGTTTGATACCCCAGTGTAACTCGAAAAATGTGCCATAACTAAAAATTGGAAATAAAATTTTAATTTTTGTTGTCGCAATATAAAATCAATTAATTTGACATTAAACCATTGAAAATGATTTACTTTGACACCAAGAACTTAGGATACTGTAGTCGGGTGTCTTGCACGCATCTCGAGGTGATAATGAGATTGGACCGGTATATTAGCGACTTTCAAGGTGAGTAAAACCCTTGAGAATGCTTTACAACATTCAGTTCGATTTGTTTTATTTATCAGATGTCATATATTTGGGCACAATGATATTGATGTCAAGTTTGACTTATCACTAGATTTGTCGGTTGTGCCGCTTTATTAGGTATTTATTGTTTTATTGTTTAAGGTAAATTGATTTATGAAATATGATTTATTGTATAGTATGTGGTTGATTGTATGATATATGGTTTATTCTACGGTATATTGTTGTAGTGTTTCCTTTTATATTGTGATATTAGGTACCATGCCGGCCACCGAGAATACATGATATTGGCCATGCTTGAGTGCTACTGGCTGGCAGTACCTGGGATTTGATTGTGTGTTTATATAAATGATTGGTATGGTGTGCCCTCGTTGTGCTATTCTTTAGGATATGGTTGTGTGATTATATAGACGACTGGAAAGGTGCGCCCTCATCGTGTTATTCTGGATGTGTGTGTCTTGCTAGACCATAGCATGTGTTCTAGTCATGAGCCGGTGAATATGCTACCCGGGTGTGCTAGACATGTGTGGGTACGCTGTGCGTCTACGCCGGCCACCTAGAGGGTCCAGGGTCACCCGTTTGAGGCATCCTCACAGGTTGTGCCTGGCGGATAGCCTGAAGTATGGTCTAGTCTGCCTCATTGATTCAACAGACGAGCCACTAAAGGTACAGTATTAGTTATATGCTACTAACCCCTTATCTTGCAGGGTTTATTATATACATTTCGGTTGTATATTTTTCTACTACTAATATCTTGTTTTGCATGATTTGTTGGTTATTAAACAGTTTGTTTATAGTCTTGATGAATGACTATTATTCATGATATTGTTGATTTACTTGATTGATGCTTGATGATTTCCAATTAAGATTGTTATTATGGTTTATCGAATGTTGTGATTTCTGGAATCGTACTACACTCATAGGAGTATGTTATTCTGTTGCCAGTTAACATACTCGTATGAATAGTAGATATATTTGATTTATTGTTAAATATTGTGTGGACTTTTCTTAGGAGTTTACTTACTGGGCTCGTCACCGTATTTGTTGGGTGGCTTGAGTGTACATCTAGATATGAGCAGAGCCGCAGAGATACTGGGCAATTTTCTTTGACAGTTTCCTGTCCAGGACTTACTCGTACGTGTGCATTTGATATTCAACTTTATATTGGATATCGAAGGGGTTTTTATGACACAGGTACATGTATATATTTTACTTTGTCATTTTATATACATCGTATGGTTCAGGGTTTTCCATATAAGATTGATGCTCTTAAACTTTTGATGAATAAACTACAAATTAACATGTTAATGCTTTCGTTGGATTATGAGTAAAATTAAAAGCTAAACTTTGATGAATGAAGTTGGAAATATGACGTGGTGCGCGTGGGACATAGTGAGGTCGGTGATTAGGTGAAGTTGTGGGCCAGCGACGCATGACGTGGCGGCCTCGGGTTTTGGGGCCGTCACATTTGGTCGATGGTTCTTGTTGGTTTGATGTTAGTTTCATGTTTTGTAGGTTGTTGGAATGAGCGCGGATCGCGGTGACGAGTTGAAGAGGGTTTGAAAACCACCAATAAACCTTTCGCTCAGATGCCGTCAACGGTGTCATGGCGCAGAAATGTCCACGACGCCACCCACGCGTTTGGGGCAAAGGCGAAATGTGGGAAATTGTGGAGTGACGTTTTGGGAGACGTCGTGGAGGGTGGATAACGTGGCAGAGACGACACGGCGCCCAGGACGATGCGCAGGGTTGAAAGCGGCGTCCTCGGCGACGTCTGAGGCAGTTTTGAGATAAAAATTTTTAACAAAAATTTACCAATTTAGGCTTGACCTAGGGACTTATATAGTCTATTTGGGGTGTTCAAACAATGAGCTTATCTATGATTTGGGTTTTGAATCGGGGTTTCCGAAGTTTGAGAATTTGTTTGATTGATCAGAAATTGTTAAATTAGGTTGATTTGACGGGTAGTTGGACAAACGTTAGAGGCATGCATTTGAACTAGGGAAGTTAACAGAGCGCGTTTTGAGGTGTGTAGTGTCCCAACTGAAATTCACTTTAGTACTTACTGCTTATTTATTTGAATTATATCTTGTTTATTCAGAAATCTTATTTCCTGATTGCTTTACGGTTGGTTGAGTCTACTCCCACCTAGTGCTTATTCGTTGCAGGGGCATGAGGTCCATTAGGCCATAGCATGTGTTCTAGTGACACATCGATGAATATGCTACCCGAGTGCACTAGACATATGTGGGTGTGTCGTGGGTTTATGCCTACCACCTAGAGGATCCAGGTTCACCCGTTTGAGGTATCCTCATGGGTCTTGCTGATAGCTCGAAGTATGGCTCTAGTTTGATTCAGATCGTGCACACACTTTGTTTCTTTACTATTTATATTCATGCGATGATCTTTTCATAGTTGCCTATATTCTTTTCTTTCGCATGTTTATTTATAGTATTTTGATTCCAAGAGTTTTACTTATGTATTTACTTGATGAATTTCCTTGTGATTACTCATTCTCGACTCGTCATCTGCCTTTTTGTGATGGCTTGAGTGCAGATCCTGGTACGAGCAGAGAGAAGGGTAAGCTTGAGGACTACCTGTAATTGACTACGATTTTCGCTACTCGTACGTTTGTTTATATTTATCGTTTTATGTTGGGTATGGGTTGTGAGAGATACATTTTGACATGTATTTGACTTGGAGGTTTGTCTTTTGATATTTTGATAATCACACTCGATATATATATTGAGTACATTTTGATAAGGTTTCCACATTAGGTAAAATGCTCATAAAACTTATTTTTAATATTTATTTTGATAATTTAAGTCTTCCGCTGAATATTTTGAGTATACGCATGTTAACGAGTTCATGTGCTAACTTGAATCAGTATTAATGAAAATGTTACAAAGTTAGCGGTAGTTTGTCATAGATTGAGATATGAGTGCACGTGGAACACATCCAGTGGATGGTGATCAAGCAGGGTCGTGGGCTCGCGGTGCACGTCGTAGCAGCTGATGGATATCGAGGTCGTCACAATCTGGGCCTTTAGGTCTCACTCTCGATCAATAGAGTCAGAGTCTTATGTGTGGATTAGTGAGGATAACTTCGACACCATACACGATTATCGAAAAAACAGACCACTAAATTCTTCAATAGGGCCAAAATCTTACTATTACATGCAGGTCAAGCTTTTAATAGTAATTGAGACTAAGGCCTTTGGTTAGAGGTGAAAATATCTCCCAAGTGATAACTTACAGAGAGTTGGGAACTAATCTTGTTTGGTTGTCCAACTCCCCTGTAAGTTATCAACCAACTTACAGAGAGGGGTGTTAGATATCACCCCCTAGGGAGATAACTACCGGGAGTTGTATTGACACAATTGCCCCTCACAAAAATCCCCATTTACCCATTTTACTGTTTTTTAAAATTTGAACTTCTTTTTTATATATGAAGGGTATTTATGTTATTTCCCCATTTTACTGTTTTTTAAAATCTGTAACTACGTTATAAGTTCAAAGTTGAACTAAACATGAAATATGAACTTACACTGTGAGTTAACTCCATGAAGTTATCTCCACTCGCACTATAAGTTAATAAAAACGAACCAAATGAAAATGAAGCCCCCATACCCCAACTGCCAATGCATTTAATTACGGTGAACCTTTTTTTTGTCATTTGTCAAGGAATTACGGTGAACCTGGCTTATACTAGCATAATATAAGGACGATGCCATATGAGAACATAATTTTTTTTTAAGTCGCACTATGTGCATCCCGGTATCCTCTCAAAACACCTTATTGATCAAGGCACCCTTGAACTTTTACCAAAATACCCCTAATTATTAAAGCAACGCACCCCACTACTCAAGACACATGTTAAGTGGTCTCAGTCATGTCTTGCCAAGACCTGTATTACAATGTCAACCTATACCAACCGACACCTAACTAAGGTAATCAAACTCCCAACTCGATGGGTGAACACCGAGACTATACAAAGTAGTCTCGGTGGCCTTATGTCGAGACATGTATGTACGTCTTGATCCATATAAACTGACACAACAACCTATATTCTGGTCCTGTGTGTGTTCGTGTGACGACCCGTCCCTGACCTAGGGTCAAGTTGCCCGGCCCAATACCGTTACCTAGAACCGATACCTGAACCAGGCCCAAATAACGACTTGGTACGCCTAAATAAACTGCGGAATAATCATTCTAACAAGATATATGATAATATGAGTGTAAAAGTTAATCATAATAAAATCATATAATCCTGTATATAATAATAAGATCTATAATCTTAAATATTTAAAAGTCTCATACAACTTTATAATAATAATAATAAAAAGGTTCAGAACTACCCATTACTAATTCTCAATCTATAATCTCGCGTAGGAGGTTTACAAAACGATTAATAATAATGATAAACTAATAATATATGAGTCTCACATATGAAGGCACTTCATGATAAATCCTTTCCCTTGCCTTTCTTGTCTGCTGCTATTTGGTAGAGGGACTGTGGGGTAGAGTGGGGTGAGCTAAAGAACCAACGATGCTCAATAAGAGGAAAGACTCACTCAAACATTAAATATGCAAGTACTACCTAGTACTCATGCAAATTCTACATGACATTCAATCCATACGCATAACACAACATGTAATAACCGAATACATTATTCGATACAATTAAAGATATGATTCATGCTCATAGCAATTATAAAAATGGAGTCATATTCCAAGAAGAATAAATAACTAATATTTCTATTTCCAAATTTGTTATCCAATAATCTTTAGGTCAATAATTTATGTCATATCCCATTCACATTACTATACATAAACATAACAATTTTACAACACATTCGATAGACATTCATTTAAGTCATGCATAATAATTTTCATCATTATTCATTTATAAATTTACACATGACATACACATAAAGTCACACGAAAGATTTAAATAAAATGCATAGATATAAATATTGATATAAGTCGTTGTTCCATTCAATGCGAACTAGATATTGGTATGGATCCGGTGACCGAATCATCTATTTTTGAATTGGTACAATAATCAGTGGAAACGTAATGGCCATTACGCCCTCTAGATAATCGCACTAAAACAAAGATAGATTCATCCAAGCCGTCACCGCTACACGTCTCAAAGAATCATCAAGTAGCAAAGGATGGAACTCCAAACCCTTACACTCGAATAATTCACCTTATGCATTCAATTAGTCAAGCAAACCCTCGGTGGTTAACTACCACACACTCTGGGGCGTCCTAGCTATAGACCACTTGCTAATTTGGCCCACGGTGGAACTCCACACACTCTGGGGCACCGAATAACATAGAAGGCAAAACAATGTATTCACAATTCCATAGATAATAGAGATCCAAACCAATATCACGACGCAACCCATTCCCAAGTCTTTACATTCAAAACATGCATTCCTAGTTATCTAATAATCAAGTCATATTTAATGCATGAGCGAAGCTCCCCACTTACCTGGACCCGTCGCGATGCCTATACCGACTCCTCGCGCGATTGGGGTCCCACGTGAACCGCCTCGCGAATCTAAACAATTCATACAATTCTATATAAGAATTTCACTAAATTTAAAGTTGTATAATCTATATTTTTTTTAATTCATATTTGGGGACCCAAATGGTGTGGATCCCACGCGATGTGCCATTTAAGGGCTTTGTCGAGGGTATCGACGCCCCTCGTAGGTTTTATCCTATTTTTTTATTTTATTTTATTAATTTTTTTTTTTTAATTGGCTATTGTCATCCCCTTCTTCCTCACCATAATGGGGTGGCTAAAGCCACCCCCCATATTAGGCGGCGGCGTTGTCTTCTCCGGCGGCACCACCAGCGCGCCCCCAAAACCCGGCGGCTCCCCTGGAGTCGTCACCCTATTTCCTTCTTCTTCAAAAATAAAACAAACCAAAAAGAAGAAGAAAAAGAAGAAAGAAAAGAAAAGAAAAAGAAGAATCACCACCACCACCAAATCAAAGAGGAAGAAAAGAAGAAAAGAAAAATAAAGAAAAGAAAAATAAAGAAAAGAAAAATAAAGAAAAACCACCAGAAAATACCTCCCCCTTGGTTGTTCAAGCCTCCTCTTCTTCTCCTCCCTCTCCAAGTTTAGGGTTTCAATACAAAAGAGGCCACAAACTTATAAGAGGTTTATATAGGTAGGGTTTTTAAAGTAGGGTTGTTCACAATTTAACCTCAAATTACATAAATACCCCTTTTGGGCCCAATTCTCTCATTAAGCTCATTCCACCTATTCTCACTTAGTCCAAATCCAAATCTTGTTAATATTAATTTTTTTTTTGTAACAATTTGATTTGTTCCCATATTTTATTATAAAATTAATAAAATACCTTTAAAATGGGTCGGAGAACATTTGGGTCGTTACAATATCCCCAATTTAGGAACTTTCGTCCTCGAAAGTAAAGTAAGGTATACCTATAGTCTGGTGTGTCCGCTCATAACGATTTCTACTATGAACCATCGTTTAACTGAGGCAATCTGCACTCACACCTTCTGCTCATACTCCACGTGAAATAAAGTCTTATCCTTGACTCTACTATCTCAATATTTTCATTTCCGTCCCACTGACTGAAATTCATAAGGCCTCTCTTATAGCTTTCAATAGAATCATTATACACAGCCACTTGCCCAGTTCTTCTGTCGTCACGTGTTATTAAAATATTCCTTTATAATCTTCACCAAAATCGCAATATACGCTCAAGTCGCTCAACTTACAGAGAGTTAGAACCATACTGAGATGTGATCTGGTGCCTATCTGTGACAAAAATTGTCTCTGCCTATCTGGCATTAACACCATACCACCTACTGGTAGTAGGAAAAACAAGGATAGCTATCTGCTATAATATGAGCACTAGCACACCATCTCTATCCACATCTCGGTTACGTATATCATTGAACGGCTCATCATATCTTTGCGACTTATCTGTGAAGGCTACAAATAGACAGACATAGTATTCCTTTCTAGAATAATACTTTAATATTATTGGCATCACATTTTTATCGACATTCATCCTTGTAGGTTCATAATTCAAGTCAACTTTTGACTAATGATCCCCTTTGTAACTCCTCTGTCACACTTAACTGTTAATTGACATAAACAAGCTCCCACCTTTAAAATCTTGTGGAATATTTTTAACATCGTCATTATTTCTAAGTAGGTTTTAGCATTCATCTGAATGCGCTCCATTGCATCACCATTTTTTTTATTTCATACCAAGATCTCTTATCACTATATCTCGATTTTTTTAGGAGATCTATCGTATTGCGTCCTTGCACTGATCAATTCTCACGATCCTGGGTGACTATTTTAAACATTGTTGACTTAGTCATAACCCCTTTTTGGTATACCATGATCCCTTCTCATTTAAGCTAACTCTTAGCTCTTATAATGTGTTTAGTACCTCACTCTCTAAGAAACGAAGGTGATTTAGTTTTCATGTTGCGAACCTGACATTCACGTCGTTTCTTGGGAGTTACATAATTTATGCTCCAGATGTGGTTATTAGGAACTCGTGTCACACTACGATCTAGTTATTTCAAGTTCATAACTCAAACTTATATTTCCATGTATTACACTCGTGCATTACTACTATCGCACTGCATAGATGTTTTGTTGAATACTTCAACCATAAAGTACAAATCTATGTACATAAAACTCATATAGGTTTATCTTGTACGACTTGTTACTAAAGCTTTAATTCAAGGGCACTCAAACTCATATTTACACCTATTTCGAGAATCATCTTGCACTATTTAACTTATGATTCATTGTTTATACTTAGCACAGAGACATTCATGACGTTCTTCCTTTTCTCCAAAATTCAATGATTCTTGAAAATAAGAATATCAATTGATTTCTCATAGGATTGATTTAAGATGATCTCATGCTTAGGCAAACCTTTATGTCACATAATTTGCTTATGCTTGTCACTGTTACGGTGTCGACCTTGATTATTCGTACATTATCTCCATGTGTTGATATCCTTAACACTTAACCAATTGCAAATCTATTGCTTACCCATCTGGGTTGCAACCTCAAATTCTCCTATACCATCAAATTAGGGCTTTCACTTTTAAACTTATACTAAGCCCTCAGGTTTTCAAGTGTAAACTACACATTTTGTTCAACAATTATTAACGGTATGAAATTTAAGAAATTTGATCTTTGCTCATATATTCATGTTTCATTGCTAGTTTAGGGTATTTCCTCTCCATCCTTAATTATTTTGTACCTATTGTACAGTATAAATCTTATTGGGGTTCGATCTTAACCTAGGATCCTCACTTTTAATAGTCGACCTATCACTGATCAGATATTTCATCTTTCCTTTCAACCATTTAGTTTGGTAGTTTATATGTTTAATGAAATCTTTGACTTTTATCAAAAAATCACAAGTTACTTCCCACAAGTGATCAACATGATTCTTCGTGACGTCACCAATTCGATTACAAATTTTGTTCTTGAATATGGTACTATTGCAATACATATTGTCTCTCTTGAGTTCGCAATTCTTCTCATCACCAAATTACTTATTCGTTTTTCCATGGGTCGATCCTATTCTAGGATCCCCAATTTTAAGAACCAAGTCATTATTGACTAATGTTATGTAACAATCATTTGCCTCGATTACTCTTCAACTTTATTTTTTTCATTCAACCATTCCCTACCAATCTGGTTAGGTTTCGTTTTGACTCAAAAGTTATGAATCCACACGTCTAATCATATCAGAAATATTCTTTTTATTAGTGTACCCTCGATTTTAATGATTCACTTATCATCGAGTTCATTATAATATCATTAAGCTGCATACGCTCTTTTTACTGACCTACTAATATAACTCATACATACCGTTTAGTTTGTGGCTTCCTTTAATTATTCAGTCATGG
Organism: Stephania japonica; assembly: GCA_039657345.1. Classification (NCBI taxonomy): domain Eukaryota; kingdom Viridiplantae; phylum Streptophyta; class Magnoliopsida; order Ranunculales; family Menispermaceae; genus Stephania; species Stephania japonica. The sequence goes on along the minus strand of CM077559.1, from coordinate 3,819,666 downwards.
TACTGCTATTACGTACTCTCCATTCATTTCGAACACAATTTATCAATTCCTGATATCCCCAACTTTATGAATCAACTCTCTTCTAATTATATTAGAATAAATTTTTTTTAACCTCAAATCTTGAGTCTTTACAACATCTACAAATTTTCTACTTGGCAACACGACCTTCACACATGGCTATTTCACCGAAATAGTCTTTAACTTTGGATTCCCAATTTTAGTAACTCAACCATCTTTGAGTGTACTAATTTGACATTTTGTATTCACTAGATTTTCTCATTGAGTAGTTTTTAATGTATTCTTTAATTTCTCATTCGCCATCTCGTACATTATGCACTTACGCTTCAAGCTAACTCTCAATTTGGATCCTCATATTTAGTATTCAACCTATCGATAACTAGCTTACCTTTATTTTTTTCTTTTACACAAGTTCGATCGAAACTTGAATGTCATAACTCAATCAATCGAGAAGTTAAATCTGAATCAAAACCCATTTCAAAGTATTAAGTTTTCATTTTTCAAGCTAAATCAAGCTTTTATTTTTTTATTATTTATTATTTATATATATATATATGTATGTTTATATATATATCTATTTTTGAACACCAAGGAAAATAAACTATTTCCTTTTATAATTGTTCACGCTTTCCAAAATTTTGTACAGACAAGTAGAATGCTTCCTTGAAAATCTCATCAAAATGTAATAAACATCTACTCAACGAAACACAAAAATCATGGTCCAACAAAGTCGAAAAAGTAAGTCTTCGAGAAAATAAATTACATGAAATAACAAAATTCGATTCATAGTATTAACTTTCTAATCAAATTTATAGACCAATGATTCACATCTTTAATCGAGAGTTAGAAGTTTTAAGAGTATACTTGACGTCTATATCTTGAATTAAGTTGTAACAACCCCAAATTTTAAATCCGACTTGTACGGCAATTGTCAAAATTGTGACTCGGCTACGTGAATACTGGTCAATATTTCGAACTTCGGGAGTCGACGCCGAAGTGATTTTATGATTCTTTGATTTTGTGTAATAGTATGTTAGTATTTTACGAGTCTCGCGCCGGTCGGACGATATTTAATTGAGTGAGGTTTCGACTAGTCAAACGGGGGAGTAAAACATATAACTAAATGAATTTTAATTAATTTAATAAATTAGTTAACGGGATGTGGCGAGAAAATGGACACGACGAGCCAATTGACGGAGAAATACGGACCGAGGAACGTCGTTTGAACGTGGGAGTTAGTTAAATATGTAACATGCGGACTATGTGATTAGTATTGTAAAAGTGACACAACCTAATGGTAAGGAGCCATGAGATTGGCCTAGAGATGTGTGTGTGTGCTAAGATGAGATGATGTGGTAAAAGACCCATAAGGGTAGATGTGTTTAAATGTATGAAGTGAAGGGAGAAGGGCAAAAAGGTCATTTGATGTTATATATATACAAACCGTTTCAACAATCAAACCCTACTATTCATCTCCTTCTCCAACACCCTCACCACCGCCGCCACCTCTCCTCTCCTCTCCTCTTTCGACCCCGCGCTTTGGCGGAGCACATTCGCCGGAACCCTCACCGAAGGTCGGTGGTCTCTCTCCTCCACTCTCTCTCGGTTTCAAAATTAAAAAAAAAAAAAAAAAAAAAAAAAAAAAGAAAAACAAATTTGAAGAAGATGCACACGTGCATCATTATCTAATATTATATATATAAATATAATATATATATATATATCTATATATATGTATGTATATATATATGTATATATATGTATATGTATAGAAGAAAAATAGCAAATATATATATATATTGAAAAATTCAGAAAAAATATGATAAATTAGGAAATGAGTTCATAAATGAGTTTTGGGATTCTCTCGGAAATGTTGGCGGGATATAGTCGGGGTTTTAGCCTCGAAAAACGTGAAAATTGATATAATGTATCAAATTGAAGCTAATTTAATGACAAATAATCTTAGGTATAATTCGGGTGGTAATTTTGATTTGTTTGGCATTTATTCAAGCTGGACTGGATAATTGGAGTGCGGTATAGGAAATCGGGAAGTCGCGTTAGGATCTCGGAGTTGTCATACGAGTCACGATAGTTCAGGTAAGTACAATTGCCTTAAAAAGCATTTGTACGTTTGTAAGCCAGTAAGAAAATGCCATGTGATTCATTATCATTTATTCAGTCTTGTTATGCTCTATTATTGGTATTCCATTCCATTTCTTGTTGTGTGTTTCCTGGCGTAAGTGTTTTGTCTCGAAAGTACTAGGACCCGCACTGTAGGGATAAACGCGGCACTCGTGCGCACGAGTGTGTGACCACCCTTAGTGACCGTGTGACACCGAGTACTTGGGTGGATGGGTTCGAGTCCCTTTCCAATCATAGCCGTGCCTTCGCTTGTGTCGATGCCCGGGAAGATCTCGCGAGGTCTTCGCCGTTATGCTATGATTTAGACCACTTATGAGCCTCTTTTGATTCCTTGGAACACACTTGACTTTCGATTGATATCTATTAGTCTGTTTATCATGCATCTTGTTTATTTAAATTCTGTCATTTTTATTACCGCATGATATTTAGGCGATTTACTTGTATTATCATGAATTATTGTTATCTTCTTCGGCATTACATTCGATTTTATTCGATTTACTCACCGTCTAGTTTGTGACGGTGGGTGCAGATAGGGCGGAGATAAAGCAAGGGCAAGGGACCTTGCCTAGGTGATCTATTGTGAGGATTAGCGAAATTTGGATTTGGAGACTATTTTATAGGTTTCCTTATGTTTTGCTTTTATGTATATCGTTTTATATATATATGCTTTCGGATTATTAAACTTGGCAAATTTTGATGAGATTGGTATCATGTACCTTTGCATTTCGAATTGTACATGAATACCGGGGTTTTCCACACTTATAGAATTCCTATAATTTCCTTTGATTGAGTTATTTCCCTTTGTTTTAATTGTTTAGTCTTCCGCTGTTTATTATTGCAATAACTCTTTCATAAATTACTAAATTGACTAAATTGAAGGCTGACTAGGCTCGTCAGGTTGCCGAGTGATGACTCGGGGCTTGTACGGGTCTAGGCCGGGCGTACCCAATTGCATGGGGAAATTGGGGCCGTCACATAAGTTCAGCCTCCTGGCCAGACTAACTTGCTTATCATTGTTTGAAATCAAGGATTCATTTGCATCCTTACTAGGATTGTTAGCTTCCGTTTTCAACAAGATATCGTTAATTTTAATTATCCTTATAGAGTTTCGGAGTCAGAGTTACTTCTCTGAAATGTGACCACGTCACAATTCTGTCTTGTGTATTTAACGTGGCATCTCATTGTCCTTTCAAGTCTATCAATACTTGCTTAAGTCTTTATTTGCCACTCTATCGTCAAGTATAGGCGCATCTCGCCATAAAATTTTCACTCTAAGTTTAGTCGTTCTATCAGAACCATTCTTGCAGCAAAGCGTTGTAGACTTCCTTGCAACGCATGTGGAACGTTCGACGGACTTCCCTTCAACTTTCTTGTGTCGTTAATTGTAATTCTCAACTCGTGAAACCACGGTTTCACGTCTTAAGGAAAGACATTTACCTATATATCTAACGATATATTTATATATACAAAGTAGCAAATAATCATCACATTAAGTTTTTTTCAAATTTCTTTTATCCCATCCCATCCTAGGATTTATCATTATTGCATTTTAAGTCGACTTTGAACCAATGTTCCATACCACTGATTTGTTCGACTTAAACTTGACCTTTACATTAAAAGGCTCTAAAACTTAGGTTTCACTAACCTAATGTTTTCCTAGGTTCTAATCCCTATGCTCTGATACCAACTGTGACAACCCGTCCCTGACCTAGGGTCAAGTTGCCCGGCCCAATACCGTTACCTAGACCCGATACCTGAACCAGGCCCAAATAACGACTTGGTACGCCTAAATAAACTGCGGAATAATCATTCTAACAAGATATATGATAATATGAGTGTAAAAGTTAATCATAATAAAATCATATAATCCTGTATATAATAATAAGATCTATAATCTTAAATATTTAAAAGTCTCATACAACTTTATAATAATAATAATAAAAAGGTTCAGAACTACCCATTACTAATTCTCAATCTATAATCCCACGTAGGAGGTTTACAAAACGATTAATAATAATGATAAACTAATAATATATGAGTCTCACATATGAAGGCACTTCAAGATAAATCCTTTCCTTGCCTTTCTTGTCTCTTATTTGGTAGAGGGACCTGTGGGGTAGAGTGGGGTGAGCTAAAGAACCAACGATGCTCAATAAGAGGAAAAACTCACTCAAACATTAAATATGCAAGTACTACCTAGTATTCATGCAAATTCTACATGACATTCAATCCATACGCATAACACAACATGTAATAACCGAATACATTATTCGATACAATTAAAGATATGATTCATGCTCATAGCAATTATAAAAATGGAATCATATTCCAAGAAGAATAAATAACTAATATTTCTATTTCCAAATTTGTTATCCAATAATCTTTAGGTCAATAATTTATGTCATATCCCATTCACATTACTATACATAAACATAACAATTTTACAACACATTCGATAGACATTCATTTAAGTCATGCATAATAATTTTCATCATTATTCATTTATAAATTTACACATGACATACACATAAAGTCACACGAAAGATTTAAATAAAATGCGATAGATATAAATATTGATATAAGTCGTTGTTCCATTCAATGCGAACTAAATATTGGTATGGATCCGGTGACCGAATCATCTATTTTCGAATTGGTACAATAATCAGTGGAAACGTAATGGCCATTACGCCCTCTAGATAATCGCACTAAAACAAAGATAGATTCATCCAAGCCGTCACCGCTACACGTCTCAAAGAATCATCAAGTAGCAAAGGATGGAACTCCAAACCCTTACACTCGAATAATTCACCTTATGCATTCAATTAGTCAAGCAAACCCTCGGTGGTTAACTACCACACACTCTGGGGCGTCCTAGCTATAGACCACTTGCTAATTTGGCCCACGGTGGAACTCCACACACTCGGGGCACCGAATAACATAGAAGGCAAAACAATGTATTCACAATTCCATAGATAATAGAGATCCAAACCAATATCACGACGCAATCCATTCCCAAGTCTTTACATTCAAAACATGCATTCCTAGTTATCTAATAATCAAGTCATATTTAATGCATGAGCGAAGCTCCCCACTTACCTGGACCCGTCGCGATGCCTATACCGACTCCTCGCGCGATTGGGGTCCCACGTGAACCGCCTCGCGAATCTAAACAATTCATACAATTCTATATAAGAATTTCACTAAATTTAAAGTTGTATAATCTATATTTTTTTTAATTCATATTTGAGGACCCAAATGGTGTGGATCCCACACGATGTGCCGTTTAAGGGCTTTGTCGAGGATATCGACGCCCCTCGTAGGTTTTATCCTATTTTTTATTTTATTTTATTAAATTTTTTTTTTAATTGGCTATTGTCATCCCCTTCTTCCTCACCATAATGGGGTGGCTAAAGCCACCCCCCCATATTAGGCGGCGGCGTTGTCTTCTCCGGCGGCACCACCAGGCGCCGCCCCAAAACCGGCGGCTCCCTTGGAGTCGCCACCCCTATTTCCTTCTTCTTCAAAAACAAAACAAACCAAAGAAGAAGAAAAAGAAGAAAGAAAAGAAAAGAAAAAGAAGAATCACCACCACCACCAAATCAAAGAGGAAGAAAAGAAGAAAAGAAAAATAAAGAAAAACCACCAGAAAATACCTCCCCTGGTTGTTCAAGCCTCCTCTTCTTCTCCTCCCTCTCCAAGTTTAGGGTTTCAATACAAAAGAGGCCACAAACTTATAAGAGGTTTATATAGGTAGGGTTTTTAAAGTAGGGTTGTTCACAATTTAACCTCAAATTACATAAATACCCCTTTTGGGCCCAATTCTCTCATTAAGCCCATTCCACCTATTCTCACTTAGTCCAAATCCAAATCTTGTTAATATTAATTTTTTTTTTTGTAACAATTTGATTTGTTCCCATATTTTAATATAAAATTAATAAAATACCTTTAAAATGGGTCGGAGAACATTTGGGTCGTTACAGTTCGAGACAGTAAATTCGGTCATTTCCTACTGAGACCTGAAAATGTAATATCACTTAATGTAGTGTTGTGCTATGAGCACCCCATCGACTACTTAGGTACCTCGGTAGACACCCACCAATTACTCTGGGCGCCCTGGGTATATGTGTTATTATTTTTATAACCAACATAAATAAAAAAAAAAAAAGCAAACACAATTATAATGTGTCTGAAATTTGGTTGGCAATTATTAACCCTTTAATTAGAATACAGCCGAACCTCATGACTGCAATAGCACAATTAATAAAGATTTTTTTGCCTAACCATTGAAAATTCTAAAGAACCTCACCAAAAAAAAAAAAAAATCTCTAGAAAAGCACTCTAATAACTTTACCCCTACAGGCTACAGCAGATGATAATCTATGTAGGTATCAGAAATGTCACCCTGGATCGTTACTTTACTTGTCCCCTCCAAACTCACAACTACAAAAAATCATAAATACTCTATGTACACGTGGCAGAAAGATTTGTTGTACACGTGATTAGCTTTTTTTTTTTTTTTGGTACATGTGATTAGCTTTTAGCAAATGTAGTAGCTACGAGTACCTCACTCATTTTTTTTTTGCAAAAAAGACTTCATTATTCATCGTACCTCACATTTTCTTACCAAATTAAAACATAACTTTGACAAAAAAAAAAAAAAAAAAAAAAATCGAAATGAAAGTGTCAATGTATTTTGTTTACTCAAAATGTAAGCTTGGTTGAAGAACTTGAACTTTGTAAACCATAGAAAAAATCTTTTTTTCGTCCAAAGGAACTTTTTTTTGATAAGAAAAAACATGTTTTCTGGGAATTGAACCCTTAGCCTTTTGCATCTATAACCAAACGATTAATCATTGGGCCACCCCGATGTGGTAAAAAAAAGAAAAAGTAGAGGAAATTGAACTTTATGATTCAATATTCATCCAACATAATGTGAAACTTTCAAGGGCATTCAAATCCAATTGAAGAAAACTAAAGTGCTAACTTCACTGATACCATATGTATCCCCTTCAATGTTTAGTGTGAAATTAGAATACAACAACAACAACATAAACATAGCCTCATTCTCAAATTAATTGAGACCGACTACATGAATCAAACTCTTACTTTGTGCTCAATTAAATTTGGAATTAAAATAATAAAGAAATTGTGAGATTTGTGGATCAAAAGTTAGTCTCACATCAATTAAAAATAAGATTTTATAAAGAAGTATATAAGTAATTATCTTCCTTCTAATAACCGAAGTCTTTTGAGTTAAAACCACACCTAAAAGTTGTGGTTAAGTTGGAGACAATATTGGTGGCGAAGATCCACAGGCTCGCGCACGTATACGCGGCACGGTGGAGAGAATCTTACAAAAATTAAGAACATTATAGTAGATAAATTGAGCATACATGCAAGTGGAGCGTGATCACCTTACATGGGGGTATTCAATTTTAAAAGTTTAGACTTATTCGTCTCGAGTTAAGCCTTTAGAATATGGCAAGCCCACGTTGCTCATTGTGGTTGAGTGCTCTAATTTAGGTACGTGCTATGTTAACCTAGAAACTTCATTAGTAGTACTTTTTAGCAAATGTTATTGAAGTCTAGTCCTAATCATTTAGAAAAATATTAGAATGATAATAAGTAAGTCACACCTCCACACATATTGACACACAAAAGCCCTTTATGTGGCCTCGACCCACGTGTTATGCATCGGAATTTGCGTGTATCCGCATTCCGAGATAGAAACCAACGGCTCTTGTGGGCCAATGTGTGTTAGAGTGTGACTCCTCATTGTCATTGTAACACTTCTCAATCATTTACTGTTTGGACATACACGCATTAAATGTTTGTTGGTGTTGCAACACAACAATAAATAAAAGGAAAAAGTTTCCATGTTTAAGAGCTCAATATCTGACGAGCCATACTGCCAGTACCTGAATAGGAAAAAATATTTGTGGGGGAATCAAAGCTTCTGGATATGGAAGTTAATGCTAATACTGAAAAGAAGTTGCAGAGAGTTGGGAAATATTCAAGCAGAATGGGGGGATCATTGGTGACGAAGTTGTTCTTCTTCGCCGACAAGACCGATTACTTGCTCATGTTCGTCGCGAGCATTAGCTCCTGCGTCCACGGCATCGTGCTTCCTGCCTTCTTCATCATATTCCAGAAATTACTTCACTCGTTTGGATCTCTAGCTAATAATCCAGAGAAGCTACAAGCTCATATCAGTAAGGTACACACATATGTCACTTAATATTTTGTTTGATCGATCGACGGATTACTGTTTAAAAATGCTATTAATTAATTAGTACTTTCCATTTAATTTCATGTGTACCTTTAAATATATTTTCATGTGTTTCATGTGATTTGGGACATATCTAGATCTGATTACCTAATAATAAGAGGCTGTTTCTTCTGCTTCAACATGAAGAAAAACACCTCAAATTATGTTACTATCATGAGCAACCCTCACCCTTGAGAGGCAATTTTATCCCGATATAATATAAACTCACAAATTGCAATTTTGAGCTTAAAATTGCAATTTGTTCAATAGATATTCTCAAAGCCTCTAAAAACATTATTTGTCAAAAAAGTAAGACTTCGAGAGATCGTAGTTCGATTATCACTAAAGTCAAAACAAAAATAAAATAAAATATGTTCAATATATATCCTTAAACGGTCATAGGAGACTCATATAATTAACCTACACTAGTCACAACCAACCTACAAAACTTAGTTAAGTCTAATGGGTTTGAGCATAACTGATAGGATCAGCAGTGGAAATAGATTATGCTACCAAGATCTATAATCGGGGGCGTGCCTGGGGTGGGGCAAGAAGGGCGACCGCCCCTACCCAAAAGAAGACATACTTTAACCAATGTGTGTATATATTTTTGGAAAATATTTTTTTAAAGTTTATCTTAACACCTATCTAAAAAGCTCACGTATTTCCCACAAGTTTGTTTGAAAAAAAAAGGCCCAATTTTTTTTAAGAAGGTCCCTGTGTTGTAACTTAAACTTGAAGTATAGTTTATTTAAGGAATTATGAGATAAACTCTCCATTTATCTAAAATTTCAATTGATTTCATGCAATTTTGAAAGTGTAATATGTCGTTTTGACTTCCTCTAATTACTTATCCTTATTCGTTAACCATTTGTCGATCACGAAAAAAGTTTTAAAATAATTTTAAAGTATAATGACAATCGGTCTAAGGTGAAAAATAAAGTAATTTTATTAAAGGCCACATTTTTAAGATTTCACCCAAGACCTCCGAAATGTTATGTCAGACTGACCCTGTTTATAATAGCTTTGGATTAAATATTAACCAAGCACTACACCAAAACAAATAATAATAATAATACGTGGCTTGTTAGTCTCGGTATGGATTGGTATCCCGACCACTCTATAGTAGTCGTTAATTTGAAGATACAAAATAACGATATAATGAATAAAAAGGGTTTTGATGAAGTGATAAATATGTCTCATTTATTAATCAGAAGTCTCGCCTCAAGCGTTGGGTCTAAAAAATTTTGAAGATTTTTATTTAAAAAAAAGAAGATATCAATCAATCTCAAAAAATAAATAAATAAATAAAGCAATAAAACATTCGATCAAAATATAAATTCTCTTGAGAAATTATTGAACTCAGTACACAAAAAATCGTAGAGGACGATTGTGACATGAATTTTGTTAAGATCGTGCATCGCGATGTGCATTTGAGTATCTCGATGTCTCTCCAACAATATTAAATCAGACGTACTGTCCCCTGTGTCCCGCGCTTTGGAGACGCTGTGCTCTGTAGTCTGTAAACAATAGCTTTCGCGGCGGAGTTAGGTTTTCGCGACACTTCGGAAAGAGAGGAATTAGGGCTCAATTCAGCTCAACACGCCTGCATTTCTTCAATTCAACGCCGTCGTCGCTAACGATCTCCGATTCAATCTCACCATCTCCAATGCAATTCCTGATCGCAGGACGCTCTGCTCTTGGTCTACCTAGGTCTCACCGTGCTCGTATCGGCATGGATCGGTAAATGCCCTAGATCGATCTCATCTTCGTTTCTGTCAATTTTCGAACTTGGAAGCTCAATTGACGATGTAATTGTGGAAATTAGGGATTTCTTGTTGGATGCAAACGGGGGAGAGGCAGGCGGGGCGGATGAGGCTCAACTTTCTCCAATCCGTTCTCAAGCGCGATATCGCCTTCTTCGATTTGCAGGCCAAGGATGATAACATCGTGTTCTGCATCGCCAGCGACGCCATTCTCGTTCAGGACGCGATCGGCGACAAGGTGTGTTTTTTATTTTATTTTTTTTTATTCCTTTTTTTATGAATTCTGTACTGTTGATGTGCTAGGGTTTGGTTTGAACTAAATGTGGTTCTTTTGATGAGGCTGCTGGTGTGTTCATGAATCACGATTGTTTGTTATTGACTAATTTCATGTTTGGTAGATTGGGCATGTTTTGAAGTACTTGGCTCAGTTTGTGGCCGGGTTTGCTTTGGCGTTTACGGAGACGTGGAAGCTTGCGCTTCTCACACTGGCTGTTGTGCCATTTATTGCTGTCGCTGGAGGTTTTTGCGCGATAGTCCTGTCTAATTTATCGAAGAAGGGGGAGGCTGCGTATGCTGAAGCGGGAAAGTTTGCGGAGGAGGTAGTAACTTGAGCATCCTATTTATCTGTACTGATAGTTGCACTTGATATTGAATCACTTGTAGTTAGTTCAATGTCCTTGTGTTATTTTGTGGATAAGTAGGTCCTTGATTTATTGTTGTTCGGATTGATTAGAATGAGATGGTCGCAGACAGCCGGTTCATCTGATTTTGTCTCAATATGTTATTTTATTATAGAGTTATAGTTCAACCTGCACCATCATTATCGTGTATTTTTCCCCGCAAAGTTGGATATTCATATTTAGTTCCTCACTTCTCATTTTTTAAGCCTCTCAATCTAAAGCTTCACGAAGTCTTTTGTTTTTCTTATGCTGCCTCTCACTCTCAATAGTCGACATTTTGGTCATTGATTAGAATTTCCTTTACATCATTTGGACTCAGACCTCCTTATGTTGCAGAAAATTTACGAAATGAACTAATTACATTTATAATTTTGTAAAGCATGCCCCAAAAATGATGAACAAGAATTTTAAGTAGTGAAGTGTGATGAACTTGGAAGCCTCCACATTGTCGACATGTGAAAGTTTTTGATCAATGAGTATTGTGGCAACTGATGAATCTCCCTTACCATGAATCAGGTAATTTCACAAGTTCGAACCGTTTATTCATTTGTCGGAGAGGAAAAGGCAGTAGAAACCTACTCAAGGTTATTGAGAAATGCCCTGAAGCTAGGAAAGAAGAGTGGTTTTGTGAAGGGAATAGGAATTGGCATTATGTTTGCAGTCATGTTTTGTTCCTGGGGTTTCCTCCTTTGGTACTCGAGTCTCCTTGTTCGGCATCATGCCCTTGATGGAGCTAAAGCATTCCTAGCAGTTGTCAATGTTGTCTACAGTGGATTGTAAGTTGATGGCGACATATTATAATTTTTTTGGAGTTTTATTTATTATTATTGACATTGATAAAAATGCAATTGTCTCTAGTAAGTTTATAAGCTATTTGCAGTGCTCTTGGTCAAGCTGGTACAAACCTTGCTACTATTGCTAAAGGCAAGGCTGCAGTAGGAAAAATTATAAGCATGGTTGAAGCAGATGGCCCTTCCAAATGTTCAAAGGAAGGAATAGTTTTACCTAAATTAGAAGGACAAATTGAATTCTGTGAAGTCTCATTTGCCTATCCATCAAGATCCACCATGGTCTTTGAAGCACTGAGCTTTTGTGTGAGTCCTGGGAAAACCTTTGCAATTGTCGGCCAGAGTGGATCAGGAAAGAGTACCATAATCTCCATGATTGAAAGATTCTATGATCCAGTGTCAGGTATCTTGAGTATTGATGTTGATCATAATTATGACTATAACAATAATAAAAATCAATTAGAAGATTAAAAATGACAAAAACAAAAACATAAGTTCGGTATCCGTAAAGTTCCTCTCTAGATATTGGATGTTGACATTGACATGTTGATCTAGTAATTTAAGTGAACTGTAAAAATACTTAATTGCATTTTAAGCAGGGGTGTCAATTTTTAGTCCGGCTAGGAAAAAAGAAGGTTTGGACAATAATTTTTTAAATATGGGCCGGGTCTAGGCAAGGTTTTGATGTCGGAATTAAAATTCGGGCCAGGTATGGACAAGACCCTCTAAGCCCGGACCCGACCCGGATTTCAAAAGATACCAATTTTTTGAAAATATACTTCCATATATACATTATATGATTCACAAAAACAACTATAAAAAAAAAGGAAATTACATAGATTATATAGAAATGTACTACTTTAGTTTCGAGACATGGCTAAATTGCTTAAGACATTATTATACGTTTTGTTTTTTAACAAAAAAACTTTATTATGTCTTCTAATTTAAAATAATAAATACAACTTGGAAATCATTTTTTAAAATTATGTTAGAGAAAATTATATTACGAGGAATTTATAATGATTTTATTCATTAAAAAAGCTTTTAAACGTAAAATAATTCTTAAAAAACTCGACAAATTCGGACATTTGGACATCCTGAATTTAAAGTAAACCATGGACATTTGTCCAAATTTAAAACCGGGCGGGTCTGGACAACGCAAATGCTTGTTTATATCAAGGCCGTCCAAACCCAGACTTGTCTTGACCCGAAAAATCGACACCCCTAATTTAAGTATAGGTTGTTGAATGGCATTATCATCAAGCTGCCAACTGAACTTGACCTTTCTTTTTATTCAATTGGCATAAGAAAATAGTTTATTTATTTTTGGATGGTGAGTAGTTGGAAGCTCCAATTTTTACTTGGATAGTTGGGTTTGTAAACTTTCACAATTATTTGAAATACAAGCAAGCCTATGCATTGCCTGATTAAATGATGTTTACTAGGTAAGATACTGTTAGATGGGCATGACTTGAAGAGTCTTCAGTTGAAGTGGCTGCGGGAACAGTTGGGACTGGTTTGCCAAGAACCAGTGTTATTTGGAACCACAATAGCTGAAAATATTCTTCTTGGTAAACAAGATGCAAACATGGAGGAGATAGTGGAAGCTGCAAAGGTTTCAAATGCTCATTCTTTCATACAAAGTTTTCCAAATGGTTATTATACCCAGGTTGGTATTAACTTATATATACATATGCCAGTTCGAAATGATATATACTGGCACAATTTAATGACACAGACCACCAATCTAAAGCCCCCTTTTGCACAAATACCATGATTTCAGTGTTCTTGTTCACTCTGGATATCTAATCAATGCGAATTGCAATGTCTGTTTGACAAAGTTCGAGTTAATAACTTTTGCATGGTTTATTGCTATGTTACCTGGACTCGGGTGCGGGTGTCGTACGAGTCTAAAGGTCGGATCCACCTATTCTTTAATTTAAGGACACGGAGACTCGGCAAAAAGTGTCTAAAACTTGTGTGACATATTGTTATATATGTAATAACACATATTACATATATGTAATAGCTTATACACCTATATTTTCTCATTTTTCATTTCTTACTCTACACTAGAAAGTTCTTGTTAAGTTTTTTTTTTTTTTGTTCTCTTACATTTTAAATCTTTTTATACAAAGAGCTCTTCAAATGGAGTATCCATGTCTTTTTAAGTGTCAGACTCGTTTCAAGTGTCCGACACGGGTACTTTGGGTTAGAGTGAAGGATCCGGGTAACATAGGTTTATTGAAAATGACTAATTATGCAATGTATAAAAAGGAAGTGGGCCAAGTTCACACATTTTTGCTCCTACTGTTAGGGTCCAATGTTGTTGTTGCTGTTGTTGTTAGGGTCCAATGTGCTATACAATTATGCAATTTATGTGTAAAAAAAAAACTGCATGTGTATAGGTTGAATATTTTGCATAGTTGCATAGTAGCTTCATATTTCCATATCATGGCAGTATTTGCTATTTATTTTTGGCTGTATTTCTAAAAACAAGCATATTATGAATCAGGTTGGAGAAGGGGGAACTCTTCTTTCTGGAGGACAGAAACAAAGAATAGCTATTGCAAGGGCGGTTATGAGAAATCCAAAGATTCTACTTCTAGATGAAGCCACAAGTGCTCTTGATGTAGAGTCTGAACTACTTGTTCAGCAGGCACTTAATACAATTATGTCAAAACGGACAGCAATTATCGTTGCACATAAAATGTCCACAATTCGCGATGCTGATACAATTGTTGTATTACAAAATGGGTGTGTCCTCGAGAGTGGGAGCCATGCAGAATTAATGTCAAAGGGAAAAGGCGGAGAATATGCTACTTTTGTGAAAATGCAAGTCTTATCAGATGTTAAGACTAATATGCAACAAGATTCAAGTGAATTTTCTGATATATCTTCCTTTCTGGAAAATAAAAAAATTCAAACTGATACCAAGTTGTCAATGGCCACAACTGATATTCATCTGAGCAGCAAAGAGCTTATTTCAAGTGACTCCTTCTCAGCACCACCAATTTGGAAACTGATTAAATTGAATGCACCAGAGTGGCCATTTGCCCTACTTGGGTCGGTGGGTGCAGTTTTGGCAGGCATAGAAGGTCCTGTATTTGCACTAGGACTTGCTCATGTCTTGAGTCTGTTCTATTCTCCTGACATCTCGAAAATCAAACATCAGATCGATCTGCTTATGCAAATACTAGCTGCAATTGCAGTTGCTACAGTTCCTATTTATCTTGTACAGCACTACTTCTATACTTTAATGGGGGAGCGGCTGGTTGCTCGTATTCGCCTATCAATATTTTCTGGTATGTTTTTTTTTTTTTTTTTTTTTTTTTTTTTTTTTTTGAGAAATTCTGGTATGTTTCTTCTCATCTTTTGTTTTAGACAACATGTGTCTAACGCCCTGCCATAGAAGGCGTACTGCAGTTGTTCATCATGGTAAATCAAAAAGTGTTGTCAGCGTATAACATTTAGGTGCAATATTTTATAGCTGGATGAGTTGGTCTCTCGTATATTTCATTCTGAATTCATTCATATGTGTATGTGTGATATTAATTGACAAAACTTAATAGCAAATCCTTGCAATGTTTAAATTTATGTTCTTGTGAAAATATTCGTTGGGACTATGAATTTAGTCCCTTATTATTAAATGAATTTTGAATGGTTTGGAAAGCTCACCATCAATTGCATTAAACCGAACACAATAGAAAAGTTTGATCCATATAGCCAACCCCAATTAATTTGGGACTGAGGCTATGTTGTTGTTGTATGAATTTGTTCCTCTGTCATGCCTAGTCAAATGTATTCCAGTATTATTTTTTGTTTTTCTTTTCCCCAATATTTTGTGCCGTGCTGTATCATCTTGTATGTTTCTTTCAGTTGAAATTGTTGTTGTGCTATGTTCAAAATTACCTTGTCCTCTGCCTTTTAAATTTCTGGCTGTCAACTGTTACGATGCCAGAGCTACTTCCACAATTGTGCAGAATCACATATTTGTCAGTCTAATTTTACTCTTTTTATTTTCTAGCTCGTCTGTCTTGGCTCGACCATAGCAATTTAACATTTATATTTAGTAAAAATGTTGCTTTTATTTTATATGACATTTATATGTTGTTGAAGTATAGGAGCACCTTGCATTTCATCTAACCTAATAACATCATGTCTATGGACATTGTTCTTCAACACTCCTTTTTCCTCATCAATCACTTGAGCCAGTCAGGGTTGATCAGCTGCAACTCAATTGATTCAGTTTGTTTCTTGATGTTTCACCACAAGGCTGGGACACATCATGGGTTCAAGGCCATGCTATCCATCAGTAGAAAAATCATTTTCCGTTCATACACTCAGTTGCTTTGCAATCCACTGATCTTTTTGCCACTACATTTTTTTACCTTGAAATCTCTGATTAAAAAGATTGCAAGTTTAACTGTAAATTCAACCAAGATCGTATTTAAGTGTACTGGTAACTACTTGTGTATAATTTTCCGTGCCATGAATTTTTCCTCTCCTTTGAACCACAGCTGTTCTTCGCAATGATGTTGGTTGGTTTGATTTGGAGGCGAATAGCACTGGATCCCTAATTTCAATTTTAGCAGCAGATGCAACTATAGTAAGAAGTGCACTTGCAGACAGAATGTCAGCAATTGTGCAGAATATTTCACTCACGGTGACAGCATTTGCTATTGGCTTCAATCTCTGTTGGCAACTAGCATTGGTTATTGCTGGCACCTTTCCAATCCTAATTGCAGGATCCGTAGCTGAGGTAGTTTCAATGCCATCTGTCAATGCATTTTATATTCGAAAATTGATTGTGTGAAGTACTTTTGATGCATACTTATGCACACAGTTAGTGGTGTCCTTTTGGCGGACAATGGACTGTCTGCATGCACTTCATGATGCAAAAATCAAGAAACTCCCACATCTGGGCATCAGATTTATGTACCTAAACTATGTCACCCATTCATAGCTAGAGCTTGTACCTTATAAATATTGAAATGGTTAGTGGAAACCTGAAGTCCTTAGCACTCTTTATCTTTATGGACTGATATTATGTTTTTTGTCTTTCGATTGTTCTGCAGCAATTGTTTATGAGGGGATTGGGAGGAGACTACTCCAAGTCTTACTCTCGTGCTAATGCCTTGGCCCATGAAGCAATCACAAACATTCATACTGTGGCTGCATTTGGCTCCGAGGACTTTATCTCAGACCGATTTGCCAGTGAATTAAACCACCCCAACAAGCATGCTGTACTTCGTGGGCATATATCAGGTCTTGGATTTGGCATTTCACAGTGCCTTACCTTTTGTTCTTATGCACTTGGCCTGTGGTATGCGTCTTTACTCATAAAGCAACATGACTCAAGCTTTGGAAACACTCTTAAGACCTTCATCGTGTTAATCTTCTCGGCTAATGCCATAGCAGAGGCTCTTAGCATTGCTCCAGATATCATCAAGGGGTCACATGCACTTGGATCAATATTTAGTATTCTGGAGAGAAAACCAGCTATAGAAGCCAATGATCCAGAATCACTAACATTGACAGAAATGAAGGGGAATATCGAGTTTGTAAATGTAACGTTCAAATACCCCTCAAGACCGGACGTTGTTGTTCTTAAGGACTTTAATTTGCAGGTGATGTCTGGTAATACTCATGCTTTGGTCGGCCAAAGTGGCTCCGGCAAAAGCTCTGTGATTTCATTGATAATGAGGTTCTACGATCCCAGTTCAGGAGTAGTTATGATCGATGGACATGATATTAAAGATCTGAACCTAAAATCCTTGAGGTTGAAGATTGGACTAGTTCAGCAGGAGCCAGTGCTATTCTCTGCCACAATTTACGCGAACATCCTTTATGGGAACGATGGCGTATCTGAAATCGAGGTCATAAAAGCAGCAAAGGCAGCAAACGCTCATGAATTCATCAGCAGGATGCCTGACGGCTACAAAACTCAAGTTGGTTCACAAGGAGCACAGCTGTCGGGGGGTCAGAAACAAAGGGTAGCGATAGCCAGGGCCATATTGAAAGACCCCACAATTCTTCTATTAGACGAAGCAACAAGTGCATTGGATACAACCTCGGAGAAGCTAGTTCAAGAAGCTCTCGATAAGTTAATGGAAGGACGGACAACCATAATCGTAGCTCACAGATTATCAACCATCCGCGATGCAAGCACAATATCTGTCTTGCAGAATGGGAAGGTTATAGAAACTGGTAGCCATAAGGGACTATGCAGTCTTCCCAATAGCATATATTCACAGCTTATCAGCTTACAACAGGTAAACAATGCATGAATTTCTACACAACAGTGAAACAAGTTCAATACTCTCAAAGTCTAAGAAGTATCTAGCAATGAAGATTGTAGCAATTTATAAGGAACTATGCAGTCTGTCATATTATGTACTTTATGATCGGAGGTGACAGTCCTTTTTATTTTGAGCAGTTGCCGCCCCGTCCCCCGTCTCCTCACCAGATGTGACCACAGACGGCTGATGTGGGGCTGTGCATTCTCTGTCATTCTAGCATTTCGGCATAATCTTTGTTTAGCGAAAACTTGCCCAACACTAAGTCAGAATTGCTCGCACGATCAACACATTTCCATAATCCTTAGATCAAAGCCATAAATTAATTAATTAGCTAACCATTAGTAATCAATGTTGCCCACCCAATATTTTATTTTTCGTCCATCTTCAATTCTTCATTCCGTATGATTTCATTTCTATTTTTTTAATAAAGTGACATCGAGATCAACAAAATTTTACTCATCCTATCTGGATTATTTGGTCAAAAGATTTGCTGAATACACTAAATCTCTTCAAAATGTTGCAACGCAATAATCAATAAGGTGGGTTCGAATGACATTAACCACAACACTGTCACTCTTAGATACCCTCGAATCGTGGGATTTTCACGATTCAAGGCACAATTGGTGAGCCAGAATTAGCTTGTGGACTATTGGCGTCTGGATTAATTGATATCACATTCTTGCATTTCTAATGATAAATTCCTGATCAATTAAGTTTCCAAAGCCCAAATCTTAGAACGAGACCTGCCAATACCGTTTGTATGGCCGGACTAATATCTGCAGCGAAATTGTTCTTCTTCGCGGACAAGACCGATTACTTGCTGATGTTAGTCGCAAGCATCGGCTCATGTGTCCATGGCGTGGTGATTCCTGCCCTCTTTGTCATATTGTCGAAATTAGTTCACTCTTTCGGATCTCTATTTAATGAGCCACAGAGGCTGTATGATCAAGTCAGCAAGGTACGTACACAAATACTAATTGTCAATTTTAAACATGTTTACACATAACATACATTGCTGCTATTTCTGTTTCAATTACATACTGTTTGATTGCTCCATCAATGCTATGACCGGCTTCCTGTGCACTTGGGTCTCATGAGATGTACCTCAATCGAGTGATGTGTTTTGTGTGATTCAAGACGCATAATTCTGATGATAGCTTACTTATAATTAAAGAGGTCATGTGTAATACAGCAATTTGCAACACCCCTTGTGAATTGTAGCATGAATTGTAATTGCGCAGCATGGTTGAACGTATTAGAAAATAGTACAAGGGAATACGATATAATTAGCTTTGATAATTAGAACTCACAACCTCTTCCTATCATTTTTTTTATAGCAGAGACTTTGTTTTATTATAGCCAATATATGTCCAGGATGGCAAGAAAAAATGTGTTTCCCTAAAACAAAGTTGAAAAAAAACCCATCAATGTAGTAAGAGAAAAACACGTTGTCTCTAGGATGAATAACTCCGTGCTCCCTCCATAGTGATAAGTCAATAATGTAAACTTATCCTCACGTGGTGCCACATTCTCACCAAATCAACTAGGTTGAACTCTTGATAGTGCGACCAAGCTTACAAAAGAAACAAAATTACATCAACACCCCTCACCAATACAATAGTCGCTCAAACCCACATCCCACTAGCTACCCCCTGCGACCGTCACCTATTGCACAACTTTTGACTACATACAATTGGTCCATGGCCCCGGAATTAAATTCCATCTCCAATCTTCAAAATCTTTGCTGGACACAAGTCCTCTCCCTATCAAAGTTATGATTCATATAGTTTTGGCTTTTTTTTATGGGAAAATGAATTAAATAGAAATTCAGTGTATAATTTTTTGTGTCAAATTTCTCATTTAGTTGCTACTCCACCACTCCATCTCCATTATTTGTTTTTTTTTTTTTTTTTTTTTTTTACTAAACCATCTCCATCTCCATTATTTGTTGTCCATTTCTAATCTTTTTTTGAAGTAAAATTGAAATTTCATTAATCATGATGGCTCAATATATTAGGTAGAACCATGATAGTGCCGCATTCTCACCGAATCAACTAGGTTGAACCCATGATAGTGCGATCGAGCTTACAAAAGTGAGAAACAAAATTACATCCAACATCCCTCACCAATACGACAGTCGCTCAAACCATACCCCACTAGCTACCCCTCTGACCGTCACCTATTGCACAACTTTTTTTTTTTCTTGTCTAAGTATGCAGCATTTATGTTCCTATTACTCAAAAAAGGGTACACCTTCCTATCAAAAAAAAAAAAAGTACAACAATCTATTATACCGATTATAACAAACTTTACAATCCACTTAAAGCTCGGAATTAAATTCCATAGCACCGGAATTAAATTTCATCTCCAATCTTCAAAATCTTTATTGGACACAAGTACCTCTGCCTATCATAGTTGTGATTCATATAGTTTTGGCTTTTTTTTTTTTTGGGAAAATGAATTTAATAGAAGAAATTCAGGGTATAATTTTTTGTGTCAAAATTTTCATTTAGTTACTACTCCACCACGCTCCATCTCCATTATTTGTTGTACATTTCTAATCTATTAGGTTTTTTTTTTAAGTAAAATTGAAATTCCATTAATCATGATGGCTCAATACATTTAGTAGAATAGGACAAGATATATAATCAATTACCTTGATAAAACCATATTGATTCGCTAATTATAATTATTCATCAGTAACAGTAACAATCGAACAGTTTGATAATTAGTGATTGTTCTCCTGACAAGTGTTTGGAACACAACAGTGCACAAACATACTAAAACCAAAACAAAAAATAAAGCTTTCAACAAAAGAAGACAAATAAAGACTTCCAACAAGGGAAGACACTACAAACTTTCAACATTTGAAAATAAATTATTGTAAAAAATAACCTAATAAAATTATCAAACCAACAACTATGAGATGAAAAAATAAAATATATACAATGATTCGTTTGGTGCATGAGATAAAACAAGGAAAATCGGATTTTCTCGCAATTATGAGACTAAAATAAAAAATTGATCCGTGAATTACAATTATATGCATTTTGGCCCACCCCAAAAGTTTTTTTTTAATAATTATTTTGGCCCTATGTTTTGCCCACCCTTCAAAGTAAGGTCTAGTTCCCTTGATCTAGCCCACGGAAGCTTAAAATCTTGATTCCACGCCCGCAAATAATTACTATTGAAATTTTTTTTTTATGAAAATATATGCATTTATAAAAATTGTTCACTATTACATCTTATTTATTAATGAAATTACATCAATAACAATTATTTTCCCACATATTAGGATCAAAGTGACATTGAAAAAAGTTTGCAAACTCTTGTGCAACCTATACGTTTGTTGAATATATCGAATCTACCATTTTATATATTTTTAAGCAACAATAACCTCAAAAAAAAAAAAGAACATGTGTTGGAATATATAATCCCACATTAAAAATATAACAAGAGTTGGTGTGATATGTAAATGATGTAGATTGGATCTTTGCACAAGGGAGTGTTAAGATTAATCCACATCGAGTATATAAATACAAAATAAATGAGTTATAAGTTTGGATTGGAGACACCATCTTGCCTTGACATTTTGGTGAAGCCTCTACTCCTAACTTTAAACCCTAATACATTTCATGCTCTCCCTCCTATGTAAAACTTGACTTGAGAATTACATCCTACAAATTCTAATATGGTATCAGAGTAGAACGATTTTGGGTTTGTATAATGAAGTCTAGATCCGTTTGTTAACTTAGAGCCTCTGAAAGTAGACCTATGCATGTTTGTACGGACCTCTAAGAGGAGGTATGTGTTTGACAAGTGACAACTAGTCTAGATTCAGTTGCACTTGAGTTGGTGTGGTATATAAGTTGTGTAGATTAGATCTTAGCACAATACAAATATGTGCTCCAACCCCATTTGTATACCCACGTATGAATGTGTGGCCCATCACTCTTCAGGCACATAGATTTTTATAATGACTTATTCGATTTAACTAAATTTCAAAATTAATAATTGGTCAAGGGTTGCAAATAATTATTATTGAAATCTTTTTGGGTTCAACTATGTGCACCCTACAAAACACTAAGGGCAAGCCCCCCTAGTGTTTTGTTTCAACTAATTTGAGGTTCATTGGATTATCCTTAGTGTTTTGTGGGGTGCACATAAAAAAAAAAAAAAAAAACTTTCTTTATTTAAATTTAATATCTTTTTTAAAATATAATTGCAAGATTTTCACCAAAAAAAAATTTGCAAGATCACATGGAGCAACACCTCACAATGAAGCAATCACAGTGTTACCGAAGTAAAATAGACTTAAATTATTTTACGAAGATTTATGATAAATTAGAACCAAATATCTACTAAAAGATTTAGTCTTTATTTTGTCGTTCACAGTACTCAAATTTTATTCTTCTCTATAAAAAGTCAAATTTTGGCTATGAGCATTTTTAATGGGGGTATAGATTGGAGGTGGATGTGAGCCACATAAGTTAGAATAGACATTCCGATCAAAAAACACTCTCTAATGGTAATGCAGATTCACGGGAATTTAATTAAAGAAATAAATAATGTTAATAATGTGAATATGATGTGGCACAAATAACCATCTAAATTCAAAGATGATAAAATTGCTAAAGTCACCTCTATTTTTAGAGATGGGTAGCATAGTCCTTTAACAAAAAGCTAATAAAGTAAACACTGCGCGCAAAGCGGGACGTCGAAACGAGCGAAAATAGAGAGTGCATAAAGAGTTTGAACAACAATTAGTTGCGTTATAAAGAAAACGAGAATGTTGAAAAATTGATTAAGAAAGCGCATAGACACAAAAAATAAACCGAAAAAACATATGTAATCATTTTGAATTTCCAATTCGTTTATTAAAAATACGTGCGTTATGAATTAAGGATTTAATGCTCAGGCCTTGAATTTTTCTCGATATGCAAAGGTTTTATTTATTGTTTGATGGAGAAAAATGTATTCCACTATACCGTTAAAGAAAACCTAGGGTTTGTGAAGAAACGAAGGATATTACTTTTTTGGTAGGTAGGGTGAATTTGAAGATTCAACTTTATGTGCCAAAGGATCGGTGATGAAGACTTCATTACGTGGTATGGTGTACGGAGAGAATGCCGATAACTCATATATATATATATGAATCTTACCTTTTCCAACTACTTCTCCATGATCTACCGAATCATAAACAAGCAAATCATATATCTTATATGTATACGAGAGTTGGTAGTTCGAGGAACAAAACTTAATCATAAAATGTTGAATTTCAGTTGATATTTCTAGCTTGGATCGAGGTAAGTAAACCGGTGAGGAACACTACGGTTATTTCTTTGATATTTGTTTCAATACCTTCTTGTTATTCCATTCCTTTTCAAGTGTGATCCTTACGTAAATTGGGACTCGCGGTGTATTATACCGGGTTTACGGTGGGGATACGTGATTGGTTGTAATGACATGTCGGGGTGAGAGTTCCCCACCATATAGTTGGGGACTCGCACTCGCGTGGGGGTCTTAGAGGAGATTCTGTCCTCGACTCCTAGCCTTAGAGGAGATTCGTCCTCGGCATAACGACTTTAATTGTCGGGACCAAAAGATATACTTTGAGCGGCCCTCCTCTCGTTGATATAGGTGATTTTTGTTGTATTAGCTACTTATATTATACTTGTAGCTTTCGAAGTTGATTTTTTGAAATCGCTTCTAAGCGTGCAACCCCTGATTGACATTACTTTGAATCACCAATCACGTCGAAACTCGCATGGTGATTGGTAAATCATGAGAAATGAACTTTGATAGGTATTGTACATGATTAAAATAAATACAATATGCGAGTTATATCCTAAGGCACTTTTCTTTAATTCTTACTTTTGAAAGGTCATATGATCTAGGGAAATATAAGCAATCAAATTAAGTTTTGTGTTGAGAGTCTTTCATACCGTATGTGATTACTAAGATTGATCATGAATGCATTTGGAACTAGATTTACTGCAACCCAATTATCTCCTAAGAGAACTCGCAGACCTAATACTTGTCCTTGAAGAATAATAGTAACCCATAAGTCAGCAAAAGCCATGTGGTGTTCTTGCTCCCCCAACACTTTCTATATGTACTTCTTTTGTAAGCCTAAAGCTTCTAGTATGAGTTCAAGTATTCTGAATCTAAGTTCCCTATATTCTTTTGCAGTATTTGATCACCACATCCATAACAAAATAAATGAAATATATAATAACAGGCAAACTAATGAATAGGATTAGTAGTTAATATAAATTTTAATAAAAAATATAAACAATGTTGGAAATTGAAGAAATATTCTCTTGTTTTGTGTATAATGCTGAGACACGCATAACCGACTCGCATAACAACAGCAAACACATCAAGAATTAGGAATCAATGAACCAAAGAGTTCTTTAAAACATAACAATTGGATTGGTGAGTCTTTTTTGCCTAAATTTATGATCCAAGCTTAGCGGCCCACATAGTTGGAATCATTTAATTAAGCTTTTCACTTAACATGGACCGCCAGTTTGCACTCTTCCAAAAGTAGCATGAACATTAAGTAACCATATTTTTCCGTTATGGGAAATTTTGATGTGGTATGATTGATATCCCAATTCCAATGCATTGTCTCAGCACATTCTTCATACTTTTAATTGTGCAAGTAAGAGGTGATCAAAGGCTTTGTACTCATGTAATTCACTGATAGCATGCTGATAAACATTTGCACTTCTGTACTAAAGTTGTTTGGTTCATACAATCATTTGACAAAAAAAGTTCAAGGTCCATGTTTGCTTCTGTTAACATTTTAAAAATTGATTAATAAATTAACCTTACTCTAATAAACCGAATTCAACAATCAGATTTTACCTTCAAACTATAAAAAATCCAAACTATGTAAATTTAATACGCAATTGAATATAAAATTGAAATTAAAATAATATATATGAGTTTTAACAAACTATCTAACAAACTATCAAATGCCTATTACTAAAAATTAGAATGATTTAATTAAAGAAATTAAAAATAAAAAGTCTATTTATCTTCTTTTTGAAATATTGGATTATGTAGAACATTCATGATGTTGTTGACTAAACTTCCTCATCGTCATCACTGCAAAAGAAATATATAATATTAGTTTCTTTATAATTATTATTACTAACTAATGAATAATATGGTAGTCCAAAGAACTTACTCAATAAAACATTTTGTTCTTGGACGCTTTTTCATTTCTAAATCATTATCAATGCATTGTCTCTTTATGTTTAGTTCCTCTTCATTTTCAAGAATAAAAGAATATGTAACATGAAATAAAATTCCAAATGTAATCTTCTAAGTTACTGTAAAATAAAATAAATACCTCATTATGATGAAATTTTTCTTCATTTTCTTCATCACATATAGTGGAAATGGTGAAATTCTCATTTCCATGGGTTAAATTGTAATCAGTAAGTTTTAGTTTAAAAGTAAAACTTCCTCCTACAATCTGAGAAAGTTCTATTGGAATCACATTCTTTTCGTATGTCTGGCAATATAAGCAAAAAATAAATTAGTATAAAATGTGATCAAGTGGCATAACTTTTTATAGAAGTTAAACTAATACATTTTTTCAAGTTAAAGATAATTGGCACATACCCGTTGCATTCGCCTCTTTTTTTTCCCTATATAGTTGTCTTTGACGTGATCGTCTCCTCTGTTTTTCCTCTTCTGTCATGGACAAACGGTTTGACCTATCTAGCTCTCTACGCAAACTATTTCTAGCCTTTCTCATAACTCCACTGTGTTAAATAGATTAATACAATATACAAAACTTCGTTAGATTTACGTGTTTACAAAACACATATAAAAAGTATATAATGAATTCACAAATGATAAGAAAGTACTTTTAGGAAGTTGAGTAACCTTAGATCAACATCTTCGATAGCCATTCCACCCAACGATTGCATTGTCAACTTAACAACACTAAACAAATGATTAAAACAAACATAAGAAATGAGTGACTGACATCAAACAATTTGCATTAGTATATCTTCTAAAAATGGAATCAAAGATGAATTGAAAAGGATGTCATGCCTCACAAATCTAAAGCTCCTCAATTCCTAATTATCAACCTAGCATATGAACTTTCTGATTAGCCCACGTTATCCTAATTTAGTAGAAAAATATCACTCTTAACATATGCCTATCTTAATTATTTCAAGGTCTTTTTCCAATTACAACTATATCTGCTCTGTTGTTGTCTTAATTAATTTTAAAGAGATGTCAACTACTACCCTTTTAAATAAACATCCAAGAGAAATTTTCGAAAAACAAAACAGGAACTCAACAGCATCAAACACTTTAACATTGTCACAAAAAATCAACACTGTAAACATCTAATTCACATCAAATAAGTAAAATCAATAAAACAATCAGAAATATCCATATTGATTCAATCAATCAAATAACAAGAGAACATTATGATAGACAATCCTGTTTTCTGGCTTGGCATTCCTTCAAACAATTGGTGGTCATTCTAAGTTTGTAGGACAATACTTCAAAGAAGGAAAGATTACCTATGTGGAAGATGCGGCTGAAGGCCTTGAGACTGCTCCTGCAGCCCTGGTTGGACTCTTTTCAGGTCGGAATGTTGGATAACAATTAGTTGTTTTAGGAACTATATCTTAATTTAGTAGAAAAATATCACTCTTAACATATGCCTATCTTAATTAATTCAAGGGTCTTTATCCAATTACAACTATATCTGCTGATATCTTTTTTTTTAAAACACATCTGTTGTTGTCTTAATTAATTTTAAAGAGATGTCAACAACTATGCTTTTAAATAAACATCCAAGAGAAATTTTCGAAAAACAAAACAGGAACTCAACAGCATCAAACACTTTAACATTGTCACAAAAAATCAACACTGGAAACATCTAATTCACATCAAATAAGTAAAATCAATAAAACAATCAGAAATACCCATATTGATTCAATCAATCAAATAACAACAGAACATTATGATAGACAATCCTGTTTTCGGCTTGGCATTTCTTCAAACAATTGGTGGTCATTATAAATCTCAAAGAAGGAAATATTATATGTGGAAGATAGAATATCCCTGGTTGGACTCTACTATATGGATAACTTATTTTATATCATAAAATGTTGGAAGAATCGGAGACAAGAGACTTGTGCAAATCAGGAACGAAATAGGATTTTGATCGATTTCATACGTTCGGTTCATCCCAATAAATCAGGAACGAAATAGGATTAGATTTTGTGTTTTCAAGCATCCGTTTGTGTTGAAATCGGATTGATGAGGAAAGGGGTAAAAGAGGAAGTTCAAGTAACGAAGGAAATGTGAAGTATTCTCACTTTTGATAGATATCATACTATATATCTTATATATCATAAAATGTTGAATTTACATGATACTTTCTATTTTCTCAAAAAAGATATATTTTGAATCTTTGATATTGTATATGTATTTATTTATTTATATGGTACTATATATGTCATACTAGATATCTTACCAATAAGATTAAAGAAAATTATATATTCTGCAAAAAAATTATATATTTATTTATTTATTCTCTTGTTTACTTTTATTTGATGGAAAATTGGCAATTGTAGGAAAATGTTCCGCGAGAAATTTTTTGATATTAAACGCAATAAAACATCATTTTTTCTTTAAACATTTTCCTTTTTCATCTAATTAAATAGGGCCTGAAAGGTTTCCCTGTTTTTCATCGGGTTCATCATCGGCCCATTATAACTCACATTCAATCCGTCATCAACATGTTTTTCTTAATCGCATTGATGGCTTTCTTCCTATTTTATTTGGAACCCCGACCATCGAGACTCATATATCTCTTCCCCTTCTTCAACATATCTAGAACTTTTTCTCTTCCACCTTTTTAATATGGAAAATGACGATCTAACACATTTTGAGAGCACACCTTATTTTTTAGCCCATTCATGGTGTTTTGTTAGATGTGGGTCCCATGCCTAGGGAGACAAGAAAGAACCATAAACAGATTAAAAGACAAAGTGTGCGTTCAAGTGAGCATTCAAAGTGTGTTAGATTATTTACCAAAAAAAAAAAAGAAAAGTGTGTTAGTTTATAATTTTCCCTAATTGAGTTGACTACTCTTTCAATTGCATGTCTTCTTCGTTAAATAGAGGTGCCTAAAAAAGTGAAATTCAAAAACTCTATCAAACCCATCGCAACACTACTCAAATTCCTCAACATATAGCAAGAGAAAATCGATTTTGATAAGAAGAAATATTTCGAAGCGAAATTCAATTACGGCCTTTTGGATATTAATGAAAAGAGATCGATTAATTTAGCAGAGCCATAAGATTTACTTTGAAAGGCGTAACAATACTAATGTTGGGTTTGATAGTTGATTAGAGTACGACTGGGATGGAGTTCCATTATTGAACTTGTGGACTTAACGTTTGAGACCTAATGCTAACCAATATAAAAGTTGAAGAGCTTAAACATTCAATTCGTAGTTGAAGGGCCGAATCTAAAAAAATCTCAAAGTTTGAGTACCATTTATTTATTTATTTATTTTTTTTTTTTTTTTTTTGCACCTTTTTTTTTTTTTTTATGCATCTTTTTTCAATTTTTGACGATGATATGCTGCAAATTAACTATCGCACCCTCTAAAAATAAAGGATGCGATCCACAATGTGGACTATTAATTGTGTCACATCAACTCCACAATGTAAATCCACATTACCGTTGGAGAGAGTTTTTTTATTGAGATGTCTATTCAATCATACATGTCTACATCCACCCCCAATTCACAATCCCATTGGAAATGCAATGATAAATGTGGATTGTGGATGTAGATTATCAATGTGAAGAGGATGTCTATATCATATGGCTCAAATTGACATTGAACTCCAAAATAAGTCTCCAATGATTTATGTGAATTTGTGACTCAATTGATGAGGTTGCATTTCTTTTTGTAATTTTATTAATTAAAATGTGAAAATAAAGTTTAAATAAAATAAGTTAAATATTTTTTTATAAAGGCTTTATTATCCAATATGGATGTCAACTTGAATGTCAATAAGTCACATTCAAAATAGATAATGTCTATTCACGTCGTCTTGACATTCAAAATGCACATTC
The DNA here is from genome assembly GCA_039657345.1 of Stephania japonica. NCBI lineage: Eukaryota > Viridiplantae > Streptophyta > Magnoliopsida > Ranunculales > Menispermaceae > Stephania > Stephania japonica. The sequence goes on along the minus strand of CM077559.1, from coordinate 3,790,569 downwards.
CATTGGAGAGTTTTTTTTCACTCCAATGTCTATTTAGTCTTAGGTGACACATATTGACATTCAATCCACATTCCATTGGAAATGCTCTTAGACATTGTTTATTTTGAATGTCACTTCTTGACATTCAAATTGACATCGATGTTGGATAATTGACCTTTTTTAATATTTATTTATTTTATTTAGATGTTTGTTTTTGCATTTTAATTAATAAAATTACAAAAATAAATGTTACCCCATCAATTGAGCCACACAATACACATTTACCATTGAAGAACTATAGGACATCATCTACACATTGAGAATCCATTCTCATAATTTACATTTATCATTAGAGATGCTCTTATAGTTATTCAACAATAATTTACTAAAAATAGATTGTTAAATTTAAACATTTTATCTTGAAATATTTTAACTTCTATTTTTTCTTGATTACTAACTCATGAGGAGCAATCTCGCTCTATTAAAAGATAATTTATCCCAATTACAAATTGTTACCATCCCGTTAGACCTATAAAACTTGGGTAGGTTACAATGAACCTATACAGCTTAGGTGAGGGTTGCCCAAATAACTATATGACGGAAAAAAGAAAAAACAAAAAAACCTTCGTGCATTGAGATATGCAATTGTTTATCTCGATCTCAGCTCATGAACTGCCGCGCTATATCTAAATCTGTTGGAAATAATTCCAGTCTTTCGTTGTGTGTTGTGCGCTTTGGACGCTAAGGAGCGATGGTTTTCTTCAACACGAGAATGAACCCTAACAAGAAATCATTACAGATCTCAGAGAGAGACGAATTAGGTCAAAATCAACCTCAAAAACTCAAGTTTCAGTCTTTGATTACAGGACGCCTTGCACTTGGTGTACCTAGGGATCTTCGCAGTGTTATCGGCATGGATTGGTCAGTTCTCGTCTTTGTTTTTGTTGATTTTTGTTTAATTTTGATCTTTTCATGGATTGCGAGCATTGGAACTCGATTGAACGATCAATTTGTGTAATGGTGGTGGAAATTAGGGATTGCTTGTTGGATGCAAACGGGGGAGAGACAGGCGGGCCGCATGAGACTGAACTTTCTTCGATCCCTTCTCAAACGCGATATCACCGAGACAGGCGGGCCGCATGAGACTGAACTTTCTTCGATCCCTTCTCAAACGCGATATCACCTTCTTCGATTTGCAAGCCAAGGATCATGATAACATTGTGGTTTGCATCTCCAGCGACGCCATTCTCGTTCAGGACGCCATCGCTGACAAGGTCATCTTTCGTAATTTATGTTTTGTTTGATGAAGAAATAGAAATTTTATTAATCATCCATGGCTCTCTATAATTCAATGGAACAGGACGAGACAGAATCAATCACTGTAGCAAATTGATTTGCTAATCTTAATTGTTCAAAAAAACATCCGAACTGTCATAAAGTTGGCTGCAACTGTAACAGAGGAACAGTTTGTCAATTAGTGACTGTCCTCTTAATAATCGTTTGGAACACGACGGTACATAGATACGTTACTCAAACCATAACAAAAAATAAAACTTCCTATCGAAAAAGAAAAAAAAAATTGATACATTTGTGAAGATAATTTAAATATTAGCAAGTTAGGTCATCAAGTAGTGCATTAAGTAGAGCCAGTTAGAAACGTAAGATCAATGTTCATTACTGTTTTTTGTTTGGCAGGTTGGGCATGTTGTGAGGTATTTGGCTCAGTTTGTAGCTGGGTTTGCTTTAGCCTTTTTGGAAGCATGGAAGCTAACATTTCTCACATTGGCTGTTTTGCCATTTGTGGCTATTGCTGGAGGATTTTATGCAATAGTCCTGTCTGATTTGTCGAAGCAGAGCGAGGCTGCTTATGCTGGAGCAGGAAACTTCGCTGAAGAGGTATTAACTAGAGCATCTTATTTATCAGATTAGCAGTTGCACTGAATATTGAATTTCTTGTTATCAATTCGAAAATACCCATTTCATTTTGCGGATAAGGTTGTCTTTGATTTATTGTCACTCAGATTGATTAGAATGTGGTGGTTGCTAACCGTCAGCTCACTGGTCTCATGATGGTGGTGGTAGGCGTTTGTGTTAATTTTGGCTCAAATTGTAATTTTTGTTATACATTAGCCGTGCAACTCCTACACCATATTTTTTTTTTTCTCCACAAAGTTGTAGCCTCATATTGAGTTTCTCATCTCGCAACTTTGTATCTCTACAAGACTAAGTCTCATGGAGCTCTCTATTTTATTAGGCCATTTCTTCACTTTCAGTAGTCAACAATGTAGTTAGTTGCAGAATTCTTTTTGCATTATCTGTACTTGGGGCCTCTTAAAGTTGAAGAATGTCTTCTAGTTGAATCAGTCACTTTTTTAATTTTTGTGAAATTCTTCCTAAAAATTGTATAGTAGAGGTTTAAGTAGTGAAATTGAAAAAGCTTGAAAGTAGCCACTAACCACATCCTTTTTAATATGTGAGAGCTTTTTGATCAGTAAGTACAGTGGCAACTGATATCTCTTACCATGGATCAGGTAATTTCCCAAGTTCGAACTGTATATTCATTTGTCGGAGAGGACAAGGCAGTAAATACTTACTCTAGGTTACTGAGTAATGCCCTGAAGCTAGGAAAGAAGAGTGGTTTTGTGAAAGGAATTGGTGTTGGCGCTATGCTTGCTGTCATGTTTTGTTCCTGGGGTTTACTACTTTGGTACTCAAGTCTTCTTGTCCGGCATCATCGCATTGATGGAGCAAAAGCATTCCTAACAATTGTCAATGCTGTCTACAGTGGATTGTAAGTTGGTAATGGCATACTATTTTATTTTAGTTTATATATATATATATATATATATATATAAATGCAGTTGTTTCTAATAATAAGTTTAGCTATTTACAGTGCTCTTGGCCAGGCTGGTATAAGCCTCGCTGCTATTGCTAAAGGCAGGGCTGCTGCTGGAAAGATTATAAACGTGATTGAAGCAGATGACCCGCTTGAATTTACAAATGACGGAATAGTTTTATCTAATGTACAAGGACGAATTGATTTCTGTGAGGTCTCGTTTGCTTATCCGTCAAGACCCACCATGGTCTTTGAAGCACTTAGCTTTTCTGTGAATCCCGGGGAAACCTTTGCAATTGTTGGTCAAAGTGGTTCAGGAAAGAGTACCATCATCTCCATGGTTGAAAGGTTCTACAATCCAACACTAGGTATCCTAGTAATGATGTTGTCAAGAAGATCTAAAATAAAATTCCTAACAACAACAACAATAAAAATATCAGAATTTCCTTTCTAGATATTGTATCTTGACTTTGACGTCTTGACCTGGTTACTTGACTGAACTCCACACATGCTAAAATGCATTTATAGTCTATGCTGTGGCACTTATCTTAAACTGCCTTGGAAGCAAGGATCTTGACCAAAAATATTCATGCCGGAACAATAATTTTTTCTGTTTGTTTGGGCTTCACAAAAAAGAGAACAATAATTTGTTCTTGATTCAATATGCATATGAAAAAGTTGGATTTATTTTTCAATAATGAATAGTTGGAAGCATTCAGGATGGAGGCTATAGTTGGAAGCACTTCAATCTTTTTTTTTTTTTTATGACCCTGGGGGTGTCCGAGCTTTACCCGACTAATCCCCCCAAGGGGGCGCTGTTGTCTCTACCCATAGTAGTTGGACCAGTGGCACTTCAATCTTTTCTTGGATATTTGGATTTACTAACCTTCATAATTATGTGAAATCTCAGCAGGCATGTGTTAACTTAATGATGTTCACTAGGTAAAATATTGTTGGATGGGCATGACTTAAAGAGTCTTCAGTTGAAGTGGCTGCGGGAACAGTTAGGGCTGGTCAGCCAAGACTTTACCAGTTTTATTTGCATCCACAATTGCTGAAAATATTCTATTTGGTAAACAAGATGCAAACATGGAAGAGATTGTGGAAGCTGCAAAGGTTTCAAATGCTCACTCTTTCATACAAAATTTTCCCAATGGTTATTATACCCAGGTTGGTATTAACTTATATATACACATAACAGTTAAAAATGATATACGCTGACATCTAATCTAAGGACGTGCAACATAGGTCGAAAGCTACCTTCATGCAACTGCCATGAATTTAGGCAAAGTTCAAGTTATTATCTTATGCATGCTTTTTCCAAATGACTAATCATTGCAATTTATATGGGAGTAGGCCAAGTTACATAGTTTTGCACCTACTTTCAGGGTCCAAAGTGGTATTTAAAAATGTAATGTATGTCAAACAAGCTAACCGCACAGGTATGGTTTGAAATATTTCACATAGTTGCGTAGATTACTTAGTAGCTTTATAGTCGCACATCATGGCAGCATTTGAAACTTCTATTTTTTGTCAGTGTTCCTAAATTTCTAGCATTTTCTGACTCAGGTTGGCGAAGGGGGAACTCTTCTTTCTGGGGGACAGAAACAGAGAATTGCTATTGCGAGGGCAGTTCTGAGAAATCCAAAGATTCTACTTCTAGATGAAGCCACAAGTTCTCTTGATATAGAGTCTGAATTACTCGTTCAGCAGGCACTCAATACAATTATGTCGAAACGGACAGCAATTATTGTTGCACATAAAATGTCCACTATTTGCAATGCTGATACAATTGTGGTACTACAAAATGGGCGTGTTCTCGAGAAAGGGAGCCATGCAGAATTGATGTTGAAGGGAGAAGGTGGGGAATATGCTACTCTAGTGAAAATGCAATTGTTGTCTGATGTTAAAAGCAATAGACAACGAGATTCAGGTGAATTTTCTAAGACATTTTTCTTTTTGAAAACTCAAGACGATCAAACTTATACCCAGTGATCAACTGGCACAACTGACGTCCATCTGAGTAGCAAAGAGCAAAGCAGGTCCATTGCAGTACCATCGATTTGGAAACTGATTAAATTGAATGCACCAGAGTGGCCGTTTGCCCTACTTGGGTCGGTGGGTGCAGTTCTTGCTGGTATGGAAAGTCCTGTATTTGCTCTAGGACTCGGTCATATCTTCACTCTGTTCTATTCTTCTGATGTCGTAAAAATCAAACATCAGATCCAACTGCTTATGCTGATACTAGCCGCAATCGCAGTTGCTACAGTGCCTATTTGTCTCTTACAACACTACTTCTTTACTTTGATGGGGGAGCGACTTGTTGCTCGCATTCGCCTTTTTATGTTCAGAGGTATGTTTATTCTCACCTTTTGTTTTGGAGTGTCTATCTATATGTGTGAACTCTGAAGTCTCATTATAGAAGATGTACTCCAGTTTTTCATCATAGTGAGCCAAAGAATGTCATCAGCTTATAGTATTTAGGTGCAGTAATTTATAGCTGGACAAGTTGCTAGTTTGTACTAAATTCACACATTTTTGGAAGTATATATCACTAATTGCATGTCTCATTATCCGATCTTAACAACAATTAGATTTCAAAGCAACATTTTTGTGTAATTTTTGTTTGGATAATTAATTCATTCCTCTATAATTTGCAGCCCAAATAAATTCCATCACGTTTGTTTTTCTTTTTCCCAATTATTTTGCACCATGCTGTTATCATCTAGCACGTTCCTTCCAGTTGGCTTTATTACTATGGTATGTTTACTGTTAACTTGTTGTCAACTGTCTTAAAACTTTGGTGCTACACCTACAATTCAACAGGATGGTCTGACTTTAGTCTTTTCAGTTTGTAACTCCATCTCGATACTCTCTTCCTTGCAAAACTCATCTTCTTAGTATGATCCTTCTTAAATTGGTCAATGGTGTTATGAAACTCATGGAATACTCCTTTCTCCACTTTTCCTCATTTTTTGCTAAATACCTTTCTCTACATTTCATTGTGACATTTTAGGCTTTGACATCCTGTAGGTGTATCTCCTAGACAGTCATGTCCCTTTATTTTTATCTACATTATATTCTTCGATGGAGTCACGTCCCTATGTTAGATCATTCTGATTCATTTTATCCACCAAGATTATATACTTGATAAATTCATAGCATTTCACAATTATTTGTTGTAGGTAGGTGATAAATGTCAGACCAATATATATGTGTGTGTGTGTGTGTGTGTGTGTGTGTCATAACATTCTCACAATTATTTGTGGTAGATGATTAATGTTAGACTACTACATAGTTATAAACAAAGATACATCCACTTGTTCCTCACTTTGCATAGGGTGATCGGTGTGCTTTATTCTCTTTTCACTCATTTTGCATGTTATGTCCCTTTTTTTTCTGCTTATGTATTGTGTTTACTTTCCATTTGAATGTGGTTAAAGCGTCTCGATTCATTTGCTGTTATTGCTTTCCATGTGGATTTTGTCTAATCACCTCAACTGACTTAATCATCTTTCTGATTTTATTTTTACTCATCTATTTGGATGCTCTAATTTAACCAGGCCCGTTTACATCTATGCTTTTATTGTTAGATGTTGCTTTTAATTTTTCATTATACTTGCATGTCATTACAAACTGTAAGAGCACTAACCACTGTACAACAGCTATGATGACCAAGTTCTAGCTATCCAAGGGGAGAACAGAGTTGGATTCATGTGAACTACATAACAATAGCTGGACCATTAGTTGGTATTTAGTCAGGGTGGATCAACTGAACGCTTGCAACCTTTGGGATTCAATTTGTTACTAAATGTTTTATTGTTTTGTGACAGTGCACATCATGAGTGTTTAGCCAAGCTATCCATACGGGGAAAATAATTTTTGGTTCATATGCTCAGTTGACTTGCAATCCATTTATTGCTTGCTACTAATTTGTTACTTCAAAATCTTCTAATTAAAAAACATTCCATGTTTTACACGTGTGCTAAGTGCTAAGTAGTAACTACAATATAACTAAAGTCAACAGGAAAATGCAAGATGTTTCCTAATGTTACAAATCTTCCCTGTATCTTTGAACTATTGCACACAACACTTACATTATTTTTCTTTTCTTCGTTGTTTTGTTCATCTTTTATGGAAAAGAAAAGATTAAAACTGCTTGCATGTTATTATCTGTGCTTTTGTTTCATACTTATTCTTTCCTTTTCCACCACAGCTATTCTTTGCAATGAAGTTGGTTGGTTTGATTTAGAGGAGAATAGCACCGGATTCCTGATTTCAATTTTGGCAGCGGATGCAACAGTTGTAAGAAGTGCACTTGCTGACCGGCTATCTACTTTTGTACAGAATATTTCACTAACCGTGTCAGCATTTGTTATTGGATTTAAATTCTGTTGGCAATTAGCACTGGTTGTTACTGCCACCTTTCCAATCCTCATTGCTTCATCCATTTCTGAGGTAGTTTCAGTCGGTTTCATCATTGCAATTTATTTCTTGAGAATAATTTTAATGGTGCACAATGAAGCCTCCATAATCTTGAAATTTGTGGCACTCACTTCCTTGCTATTTTTGTTCCGGTTGTTACATCATGCAGCATTTATTTATGAAGCTATTGGGAGGAGATTACTTGAAATCTTACTCTCGTGCCAATTCTGTGGCTCATGAAGCAATCACCAATATTCGTACTGTGGCTGCATTTGGCTCAGAGAACTTGATCACAGACCAATTTGAGATTGAACTAAACCACCCCAACAAGCAAGCTGTACTTTATGGGCATATATCAGGTTTTGGATTTGGCATATTACAGTGCTTTACCTTCTGGTCTTATGGACTTGGCCTTTGGTATGCATCTCTTCTTATCAAGCATCATGATTCGAGCGTTGAAGACATCCTTAAGACCTTCCTTGTGTTAATCTTCACGGCTAATGCAATAGCGGAGGCTCTTAGCGTTGCACCTGATATTGTCAAGGGGTCACATGCTCTTGGATCGATATTTAGTATTCTGGAGAGGAAATCAGCTATAGAAGCCAATGATCCATCATTGCTATCATTAACAGAAATGAAGGGGAATATTGAGTTTGTAAATGTTACTTTCAAGTACCCCTCAAGACCTGATACCGTTGTGCTTGAGGACTTCAATTTGCAGGTGATGGCTGGCAATACTCGTGCTTTGGTTGGCCAAAGTGGATCAGGTAAAAGCTCAGTGATTTCATTGATAAAGAGGTTCTACGATCCGAGTGCAGGAGTAGTTATGATCGATGGACATGATATTAAAGATCTGAACTTAAAATCTCTGAGGCTGAAGATTGGACTAGTTCAGCAGGAGCCTGTGTTGTTCTCTACCACAATTTATGACAACATCCTTTATGGGAATGATGGCGCATCTGAAATCGAGGTCATAAAAGCTGCAAAGGCAGCAAATGCTCATGAATTCATCAGCAGAATGCCTGACGGCTACAAGACTCAAGTTGGTTCACAAGGAGCACAGCTGTCGGGGGGTCAGAAACAAAGGGTAGCGATAGCCAGAGCCATTTTGAAAGACCCCACAATTCTTCTATTAGACGAAGCGACAAGTGCATTGGATACAACTTCAGAGAAGCTAGTTCAAGAAGCTCTTGACAAGTTAATGGAAGGACGGACAACCATAATCGTAGCTCACAGATTATCAACCATCCGCGATACAAGCACAATATCTGTCTTGCAGAATGGGAAGGTTATAGAAACTGGTAGCCATAAGGAACTCTGCAGTCATCCCAATAGCATCTATTCACAGCTTATCAACCTACAACAGGTAAACAATGCATGAAATTTCAACATAACAAAGTTGAAGACAAGTGACAAGTTCAATACTCAGATTGTCTTAAAAAGCATCTGACAGTGAAGATTTTAGCAATTTATGGTTATGGGTCTTCTTTTGTTTGTCAGCTCTGTGATGTTAGCATTATAAATGCTTGGCTGAAGGGTTATCCAAAAATAGGCCTTGAAAACGAAGTGAAAAGGCAGAACTTCGAAATAGCACCTAATCAGTTACTTGTTCATGTAAACTTTCGTGTTGTTTCAATCTTCAATATGGTGGAACAACCATGTGACAGTGCTGTTTGAACTGAAGATTAGACTAAGCAGTACAGAAGCTTAAATCAATTTCATTCATTGCTGTGTCAGAATGCAACAACAAAGCAGCAATTCCAAATTAATGAGTATGATCAGTTTGGAATAACACACGAGACTCATAATCCAAATCTTTATTCCTCTACTGGTGACTTTATTTTTATTTTTTTGTCCAAGTCTCTCAGCTGAGATGGTTAAGACGTCATTTGTCAAAAAGGTAAAACCTTGCAAAATTGTGGTTCGATTTTTACTTAAATAAAAAAAATTAATTTAATAGAAGTAATAAAGTCAAAACATTCCTAAATTTAAAATTCACAATTATATGAAAGGACAATGCTTGTACAGAACATGAGCCTCTCTAATTAGGTTCTTAAACATCCACACGTTTTTATCATGTCAACATCAAGCACAACATTAACTGCATTAAATTGAGCTAAGTTTTTTCCTACATAAAAAGCAATACTCAATATGAAAGAGGGTTGCAATTAGCCAACACGACTCTCGCCTTCTTAACCTTTTATTTTTTTTGAGGACAAAGTCAAGATTTTATTAATTTGAATGGTCCATCTCAATGGATGTGACGATAAAAGAGGGACACTTATCAGTTCATACACTAGCATTAGTACTGCCACTTGCCATTTGTGCCAGATCATGCATGACTTTATTGGTTTCTCATGGAGGTGCACACAATCGCAGTGGGACTCGAGGAGCAACTCACATATCTCCAGTATTAGGTTTCCATTAACTCTAGTTGTCACTTAGCGGAGAATACATTTCACTGCATTAATTGCATTACTCTCAACCATAGAGAATTTCATATCCAGTTCTCGTGCAATGCAAATGCTTGTTCTTATGGCCAGGAGCTCGGATGTCTCGGATGAGAAATTTCCAAGCACAGGAATAGCAAAAGTGCTATGGAGTGTACCCTCATGATCACAGATGACTCCCCGAACTCTAAAACTTGTACTCCCTTTACGAACGGCTGCGTCTACATTTAGTTTTATTTCGTTTTGGGGTGGAGGAATCCACTTCCTTCGTTGTGCAGGTACATTGTGTTAGGAGGAGGATCTTTCTGGCATTGTGAAATTTTGTAATGACATTCTCAATCTTCTCCTACAGGTCCCCTGGGGATAATTTTTTACCTTTAAAGATTGATTTGTTCTTGTTGTGCCAAATAAACCAGAGGGCAATGCACGCGAGTTCCACATCTTACCAAGGCCAGGTCTGCAGAAGGTGGGGGATGATGCTTGCTGTGACGACCCGTCCCTGACCTAGGGTCAAGTCACCCGGCCCAAACCGTTATCTAGACCCGATACCTGAACCAGGCCCAAATAACGACTTGGCACGCCTAAATAAACCTGCGGAATAATCATTCTAAACAATATATATAATAATAAGTGTGTAAAAGCTAATCACAACAAAACCATATGAACCTGTATATCATAGTAATATCTATCATCCTTAATATTTAAATGTCTCATACAACCTCAGAATAATATTATAAAGGTTCAAAACTACCCATTAACTAAATTCTCAAGTTATAACCCACGTACGAGATTTACAAAACGATTAATATTAATAATAAACTAGTATTATATGAGTCTCACATATGAAGGCACTTCAAGATAAATTCTTTCCCTTGCCTTTCTTGTCTATCGCTATTTGGTAGAGGGACTGTGGGGGGTAGAGTGGGGTGAGCTAAAGAACCAACGATGCTCAATAAGAGGAAAGATTCGCTCAAACATTAAATACGCAAGTACTACCTAGTACTCATGCAAATTCTACATGACATCCAATCCATACGCATAACACAACATGTAATAACTGAATACATTATTCGATACAATTAAAGATATGATTCATGCTCATAGCAATTATAAAAATGGAATCATATTCCAAGAAGAATAAATAACTAATATTTCTATTTCCAAATTTGTTATCCAATAATCTTTAGGTCAATAATTTATGTCATATCCCATTCACATTACTATACATAAACATAACAATTTTACAACACATTCGATAGACATTCATTTAAGTCATGCATAATAATTTTCATCATTATTCATTTATAAATTTACACATGACATACACATAAAGTCACACGAAAGATTTAAATAAAATGCGATAGATATAAATATTGATATAAGTCGTTGTTCCATTCAATGCGAACTAGATATTGGTATGGATCCGGTGACCGAATCATCTATTTTCGAATTGGTACAATAATCAGTGGAAACGTAATGGCCGTTACACCCTCTAGATAATCGCACTAAAACAAAGATAGATTTATCCAAGCCGTCACCGCTACACGTCTCAAAGAATCATCAAGTAGCAAAGGATGGTAACTCCAAACCCTTACCCTCAAATAATTCACCTTATGCATTCAATTAGTCAAGCAAACCCTCGGTGGTTAACTACCACACACTCTGGGGCGTTCTAGCTATAGACCACTTGCTAATTTGGCCCACGGTGGAACTCCACACACTCTGGGGCACCGAATAACATAGAAGGCAAAACAATATATTCACAATTCCATAGATAATAGAGATCCAAACCAATATCACGACGCAACCCATTCCCAAGTCTTTACATTCAAAACATGCATTCCTAGTTATCTAATAATCAAGCCATATTTAATGCATGAGCGAAGCTCCCCACTTACCTGGACCCGTCGCGATGCCTATACCGACTCCTCACGCGATTGGGGTCCCACGTGAACCGCCTTGCGAATCTAAACAATTCATACAATTCTATATAAGAATTTCACTAAATTTAAAGTTGTATATTCTATATTTTTTTTTTAATTCATATTTGGGGACTCAAATGGTGTGGATCTCACGCGATGTGCCGTTTAAGGGCTTTGTCGAGGGTATCGACGCCCCTCGTAGGTTTTATCCTATTTTTTTATTTTATTTTATTAATTTTTTTTAATTGGCTATTGTCAACCCCTTCTTCCTCACCATAATGGGATGGCTAAAGCCACCCCCCCATATTAGGCGGCGGCGTTGTCTTTTCTTTGGCGGCACCACTGAGCGTAGCCCCCAAACCCGGCGGCTCCCCTTGGAGTCGCCACCCTATTTCCTTCTTCTTCAAAAACAAAACAAACCAAAAAGAAGAAGAAAAAGAAGAAAGAAAAGAAAAGAAAAAGAAGAATCACCACCACCACCAAATCAAAGAGGAAGAAAAGAAGAAAAGAAAAACCACCAGAAAATACCTCCCCCTTGGTTGTTCAAGCCTCCTCTTCTTCTCCTCCCTCTCCAAGTTTAGGGTTTCAATACAAAAGAGGCCACAAACTTATAAGAGGTTTATATAGGTAGGGTTTTTAAAGTAGGGTTGTTCACAATTTAACCTCAAATTACATAAATACCCCTTTTGGGCCCAATTCTCTCATTAAGCCCATTCCACCTATTCTCACTTAGTCCAAATCCAAATCTTCTTAATATTATTTTTTTTTTTGTAACAATTTGATTTGTTCCCATATTTTAATATAAAATTAATAAAATACCTTTAAAATGGGTCTGAGAACATTTGGGTCGTTACAATATCCCCAATTTAGGAATTTTCGTCCTCGAAAGTAAAGTAAGGTACACCTATAGTCTGGTGTGTCCGCTCATAACGATTTCTACTATGAACCATCGTTTAACTGAGGCAATCTGCACTCACACCTTCTGCTCATACTCCACGTGAAATAAAGTCTTATCCTTGACTCTACTATCTCAATATTTTCATTTCCGTCCCACTGACTGAAATTCATAAGGCCTCTCTTATAGGTTTCAATAGAATCATTATACACAGCCACTTGCCCAGTTCTTCTGTCGTCACGTGTTATTAAAATATTCCTTTATAATCTTCACCGAAATCGCAATATACGCTCAAGTCGCTCAACTTACGAGAGTTAGAACCATGCTGAGATGTGATCTGGTGCCTATCTGTGACAAAAATTGTCTCTGCCTATCTGGCATTAACACCATACCACCTACTGGTAGTAGGAAAAACAAGGATAGCTATCTGCTATAATATGAGCACTAGCACACCATCTCTATCCACATCTCGGTTACGTATATCATTGAACGGCTCATCATATCTTTGCGACTTATCTGTGAAGGCTACAAATAGACAGACATAGTATTCCTTTCTAGAATAATACTTTAATATTATTGGCATCACATGTTTATCGACATTCATCCTTGTAGGTTCATAATTCAAGTCAACTTTTGACTAATGATCCCCTTTGTAACTCCTCTATCACACTTAACTGTTAATTGACGTAAACAAGCTCCCACCTTTAAAATCTTGTGGAATATTTTTAACATCGTCATTATTTCTAAGTAGGTTTCAGCATTCATCTGAATGCGCTCCATTGCATCACCATTTTTTTTATTTCATACCAAGATCTCTTATCACTATATCTCGATTTTTTTAGGAGATCTATCGTATTGCGTCCTTGCATTGATCAATTCTCACGATCCTGGGTGACTATTTTAAACATTGTTGACTTAGTCATAACCCCTTTTTGGTATACCATGATCCCTTCTCATTTAAGCTAACTCTTAGCTCTTATAATGTGTTTAGTACCTCACTCTCTAAGAAACGAAGGTGATTTAGTTTTCATGTTGCGAACCTGACATTCACGTCGTTTCTTGGGAGTTACATAATTTATGCTCCAGATGTGGTTATTAAGAACTCGTGTCACACTACGATCTAGTTATTTCAAGTTCATAACTCAAACTTATATTTCCATGTATTACACTCGTGCATTACTATTGTCGCACTGCATAGATGTTTTGTTGAATACTTCAACCATAAAGTACAAATCTGTGTACATAAAACTCATATAGGTTTATCTTGTACGACTTGTTACTAAAGCTTTAATTCAAGGGCACTCAAACTCATATTTACACCTATTTCGAGAATCATCTTGCACTATTTAACTTATGATTCATTGTTTATACTTAGCACAGAGCCATTCATGACGTTCTTCCTTTTCTCCAAAATTCAATGATTCTTGAAAATAAGAATATCAATTGATTTCTCATAGGATTGATTTAAGATGATCTCATGCTTAGGCAAACCTTTATGTCACATAATTTGCTTATGCTTGTCACCTGTTACGGTGTCGACCTTGATTATTCGTACATTATCTCCATGTGTTGATATCCTTAACACTTAACCAATTGCAAATCTATTGCTTACCCATCTGGGTTGCAACCTCAAATTCTCCTATACCATCAAATTAGGGCTATCACTTTTAAACTTATACTAAGCCCTCAGGTTTTCAAGTGTAAACTACATATTTTGTTCAACAATTATTAACGGTATGAAATTTAAGAAATTTGATCTTTGCTCATATATTCATGTTTCATTGCTAGTTTAGGGTATTTCCTCTCCATCCTTAATTATTTTGTACCTATTGTACAGTATAAATCTTATTGGGGTTCGATCCTAACCTAGGATCCTCACTTTTAATAGTCGACCTATCACTGATCAGATATTTCATCTTTCCTTTCAACCATTTAGTTTGGTAGTTTATATGTTTAATGAAATCTTTGACTTTTATCAAAAAATCACAAGTTACTTCCCACAAGTGATCAACATGATTCTTCGTGACGTCACCAATTCGATTACAAATTTTGTTCTTGAATATGGTACTATTGCAATACATATTGTCTCTCTTGAGTTCGCAATTCTTCTCATCACCAAATTACTTATTCGTTTTTCCATGGGTCGATCCTATTCTAGGATCCCCAATTTTAAGAACCAAGTCATTATTGACTAATGTTATGTAACAATCATTTGCCTCGATTACTCTTCAACTTTATTTTTTTCATTCAACCATTCCCTACCAATCTGGTTAGGTTTCGTTTTTGACTCAAAAGTTATGAATCCACACGTCTAATCATATCAGAAATATTCTTTTTATTAGTGTACCCTCGATTTTAATGATTCACTTATCATCGAGTTCATTATAATATCATTAACTGCGTCATACGCTCTTTACAGCCTACTAATATAACTCATACATACCGTTTAGTTTGTGGCTTCCTTTAATTATTCAGTCATGGTACTGCTATTACGTACTCTCCATTCATTTCGAACACAATTTATCAATTCCTGATATCCCCAACTTTATGAATCAACTCTCTTCTAATTATATTAGAATAAATTTTTTTAACCTCAAATCTTGAGTCTTTACAACATCTACAAATTTTCTACTTGGCAACACGACCTTCACACATGGCTATTTCACCGAAATAGTCTTTAACTTTGGATTCCCAATTTTAGTAACTCAACCATCTTTGAGTGTACTAATTTGACATTTTGTATTCACTAGATTTTCTCATTGAGTAATTTTTAATGTATTCTTTAATTTCTCATTCGCCATCTCGTACATTATGCACTTACGCTTCAAGCTAACTCTCAATTTGGGTCCTCATATTTAGTATTCAACCTATCGATAACTAGCTTACCTTTATTTTTTTCTTTTACACAAGTTCGGTCGAAACTTGAATGTCATAACTCAATCAATCGAGTAGTTAAATCTGAATCAAAACCCATTTCAAAGTATTAAGTTTTCATTTTTCAAGCTAAATCAAGCTTTTATTTTTTTATTATTTATTATTTATATATATATATGTGTGTTTATATATATATATATCTATTTTTGAACACCAAGGAAAATAAACTATTTCCTTTTATAATTGTTCACGCTTTCCAAAATTTTGTACAGACAAGTAGAATGCTTCCTTGAAAATCTCATCAAAATGTAATAAACATCTACTCAACGAAACACAAAAATCATGGTCCAACAAAGTCGAAAAAGTAAGTCTTCGAGAAAATAAATTACATGAAATAACAAAATTCGATTCATAGTATTAACTTTCTAATCGAATTTATAGACCAATGATTCACATCTTTAATCGAGAGTTAGAAGTTTTAAGAGTATACTTGACGTCTATATCTTGAATTAAGTTCAGCCTCCTGGCCAGACTAACTTGCTTATCATTGTTTGAAATCAAGGATTCATTTGCATCCTTACTAGGATTGTTAGCTTCCGTTTTCAACAAGATATCGTTAATTTTAATTATCCTTATAGAGTTTGAGTCGAGTTACTTCTCTGAAATGTGACCACGTCACAATTCTGTCTTGTGTATTTAACGTGGCATCTCATTGTCCTTTCAAGTCTATCAATACTTGCTTAAGTCTTTATTTGCCACTCTATCGTCAAGTATAGGCGCATCTCGCCATACAATTTTCACTCTAAGTTTAGTCGTTCTATCAGAACCATTCTTGCAGCAAAGCGTTGTAGACTTCCTTGCAACGCATGTGGAACGTTCGACGGACTTCCTTCAACTTTCTTGTGTCGTTAATTGTAATTCTCAACTCGTGAAACCATGGTTTCACGTCTTAAGGAAAGACATTTACCTATATATCTAACGATATATTTATATATACAAAGTAGCAAATAATCATCACATTAAGTTTTTTTCAAATTTCTTTTATCCCATCCCATCCTAGGATTTATCATTATTGCATTTTAAGTCGACTTTGAACCAATGTTCCATACCACTGATTTGTTCGACTTAAACTTGACCTTTACATTAAAAGGCTCTAAAACTTAGGTTTCACTAACCTAATGTTTTCCTAGGTTCTAATCTCTATGCTCTGATACCAACTGTGACGACCCGTCCCTGACCTAGGGTCAAGTCACCCGGCCCAAACCGTTATCTAGACCCGATACCTGAACCAGACCCAAATAACGACTTGGCACACCTAAATAAACCTGCGGAATAATCATTCTAAACAATATATATAATAATAAGTGTGTGAAAGCTAATCACAACAAAACCATATGAACCTGTATATCATAGTAATATCTATCATCCTTAATATTTAAATGTCTCATACAACCTCAGAATAATATTATAAAGGTTCAAAACTACCCATTAACTAAATTCTCAAGTTATAACCCACGTACGAGATTTACAAAACGATTAATATTAATAATAAACTAGTATTATATGAGTCTCACATATGAAGGCACTTCAAGATAAATTCTTTCCCTTGCCTTTTTTGTCTATCGCGCTGGTAGAGGGACCTGTGGGGTAAAGTGGGGTGAGCTAAAGAACTAACGATGCTCAATAAGAGGAAAGATTCGCTCAAACATTAAATACGCAAGTACTACCTAGTACTCATGCAAATTCTACATGACATCCAATCCATACGCATAACACAACATGTAATAACTGAATACATTATTCGATACAATTAAAGATATGATTCATGCTCATAGCAATTATAAAAATGGAATCATATTCCAAGAAGAATAAATAACTAATATTTCTATTTCCAAATTTGTTATCCAATAATCTTTAGGTCAATAATTTATGTCATATCCCATTCACATTACTATACATAAACATAACAATTTTACAACATCGTCACACTTGCGGTCCGAAACTTGAGGAGGGGCTTGAGCATACTCCACCATTTGCTCTGCTTATAAAATTGGTGGGGTGTGGAGCAAAGGAACAATGCATGGAAGATAGTCTCGTTACTCTATCTACATACTTAATACTTATTTGACTGAAGAACTCTTCTTTTGCATATATTGGTCGCCGAGGGGAGGGCATCCCAAATTAGTCTCCAGATGAATATCTTTACTTTGGGGAAATTTGGAGGTTCTATAGGATTCCATACACTGGGATCGTGAGAAGAAAATGAGATGGCATGACCAAGCTTCTCATTAACTAGAATCTGATACTCGCTCTTAACTGAGCATTGTCCGAATTTTTTGAAAAAACAACACTTTTCATCTTTAGTCTCTCTTATGGAGAGAGGAATAGCTTTAATGACATGAACAACAATTGTAGGGAAGTGTTGCTCCAGTAACTCGGCGTCTCATGTTCTGTTCAGGAGAATGAATCGGTTCAGGGGACTTATTTGTCGATGTAAGCATCGATTTAGTTGCCCTTGTCCACCCTCCAGACTAGCCCTTTCTTTAGCAATTCTTTTCCCCAAACTAAGTTTTGCCAAAGGTATGAACTTCCTTTCTTAGTTGTAGCATTAAGGAAAAGTGTATTGTGATAATATTTGCCTCGGAGGACCCTTGTGGCTACGAACGTCTCGTCATGAGAAATTCTCCATGCAAGCTTAGCCACCATTGCTTGATTGAACATCTAAAGGTCTTTGAAACCCAAACTGCCTAGCATTTTGAAGACACAAGCCTTTTCCCAACCAATCCAAATGATCTTATTCCCTGCATGTGTTCTTCCCTACTAAAATTGGGTAATACATGACTTGATTTCATTGCGTAAAGTGATTGAGATGCAAAAAATACTCGTCACATAGTTTGGAATAGCTTGGATTATTGCTTTAATCAGTACCTCCTTTGCCCCCGCTGAGAACAAATCATTATTCCATTCTTGTACTAGCTTCCTCACTCAATCCACGATATCCGCAAACACCTTTTACTTTTGTTGACCAATAACTATGGGCAAACCCATATACTTCCCGTGTTAAGTGGTATGATTCAGCCCCAATATAGAGACAATCTGCTTTTTACTACTTTGGTCGATCGCAACGCTGAAAACTATTGTCAATTTTTGAAAATTAATCTATTGTCCCGAAGCCTCTTCATATATGGTAAGTGTTGTTTTCAAATTTTCACTTTCCTCGACCCTAGCCTTCACAAACATGATACTATCATCAGCGAACAATAGGTGGTTAATTCTAGGGCATCGTATATTGCATTGATAACCCAAGAATCTGTCATCCTCTTCTCTATATAGAATTCTCAAGAGTGCTTTAGTGCATAACATAAATAGATAAGGAGATAAAGGGAAGCCCTGTCTTATACCTCGTTTCGAGAGAAGCTCTCCTCTTGATTTTCCATTTATACAAAAAGGGAAAAGACACCAACGAGATGCAATTTAGGACAAGCTGGATCCATCGGTTCGGGAACCTCATTCGATTCATAACTGCTTCCAAAAATCTTCACTCTATTCTGTCGTAGGCTTTACTCACGTCTAACTTTAGTGCCATAACTCCATCTCGGCAGTCCTTCTGTTTGTGCAAAGAATGTAGCAGCTCAAAGGGCCTTATAGTCCTACATTTCATACCCCTAACTATAATCTTAAAAAAAAAAATCACAATCATATGATATATATATATTAGAAAACCATATTAATATAAAATAGTTTGGAATTTTAAGGAGAGAGTTAGTGACATGGCACACCAAAGAAATTGCCGATAAAAACGGGGCGCATAAGCGAACTCTTCACCGCCATGGAAGCTTAAGAGAAAGAGATTCCCCTCTCTCTCTCTCTCTCTCTCTCTGTCTCGTTCGCTATGTCACTTCTTTTAGGGTTTCTGCGAACGAGCTCTATTCAATCGCCATTTCTGTACAATCGGAACGCCTAATTCCAAGTAAGCTTTTTGGAGTCCTCTCTATTCATCGTTGAATCTTTGTGCTCTTCGTTGAATATTGTGCGATTGAACGAACAATCCGTTGTGGACTTGTGAAATTTAGTACTTCGATTTGTTGGTGGATTTTGTTAGGTTTTGGTTGTTGTTTGGAATCGATTGAGAAAGTTAGGGTTTTGGATTGTGGAAAGTGTTGAAATTGGTGGATTTGGGATGATGGGATTCGATAGATCGGGGAAAGCTTGATCGCCCGCTTGAGGCGAGCGGCTTGGTCTCGGCCGGAGTGAGTTTTTGTATGGAAACGCGGAGTCGAAAGCGGGCGGAGGCCTCCTCAGCAGCCCCTTCATCGCAACCCAACACCCGATTGAGTAAGAGAGCTCGTTTGTCGTCTTCTTCTTCATCACCGTCTAATCCTCCTGTTGCCTCTACAATCGCCTCTCGTTCTCGCCTGAATTTGCGGTCTCAGGACTCCGCTTTGTTCGCTGCTGCTGCTGCTGCCGTTGCTATGGACACTACTGAATCATCTGGGTCTGGTACTCGTCGTGAATCTAGCGGTGGTCGGCGCGGGAAAAATCAGGTGACTGAACAAAGGGAGAAGGATTTGGAGAAGGGGAAAGAGAAGGAACCTGAAGTTAGGGTCAGGGATAGGGATAGAGATTTGGATAGGAGTTTAGGGCTTAGTATTGATGGGGCAATGGATGATGATGATAGTGAGGGTGCTGGTGGGATTTTGCATCAGAATTTGACGTCTGCCAGTAGCGCGCTTCAAGGGCTTCTGCGGAAACTGGGTGCTGGACTGGATGATCTATTGCCGTCATCAGCGGTAGGATTGACGTCGGCCTCTCATCAGAGTGGGCGGTTGAAGAAAATATTATCTGGGTTGCGCGCAGACGGTGAGGAAGGGCGTCAAGTTGAGGCCTTGACGCAGCTTTGCGAGATGCTTTCCATTGGGACTGAGGATTCTCTTAGCACATTTTCTGTTGATTCGTTTGTGCCCGTCCTTGTTGGTCTGCTGAACCATGAAAGCAATGCTGATATAATGCTGCTTGCTGCGAGGGCACTTACGCATCTGTGTGATGTGCTTCCTTCATCTTGTGCCGCAGTCGTGCATTATGGTGCAGTCTCATGCTTCTGTGCACGACTTTTGACAATCGAGTACATGGATTTGGCTGAGCAGGTGTGCATGATACTTTTTTATTCATTTCATAGTTTAGTCTTGGAGTATCCAATTTATTTCATATGTGATAAATGAACAAAACAGCAAGGTTGCGCCTAGCATCTGATGTTTCTTGACTTTCTTGCTATTTGGAAGTGTTGCCTTAACTTAGTTGTGTAGAATAATTCAGGTTTGGGAGTTGACATTTTGCAGTTAATTATCTTGTTATTTCACTGACCTTGCTATTATCATGGGTTTACAATGTATGTACAGTCACTGCAAGCTCTTAAGAAGATATCCCAAGAGCACCCAACTGCTTGCTTACGAGCCGGAGCACTTATGGCTGTACTGTCGTACCTCGACTTTTTCTCTACAGGAGTTCAGGTAATGTTACTGTAAGAAAATCTTAGATTTCAATTTGTAACCCTGTTAAATAAAATGAGTTTATAATTTATTTTCTTGCTAGCTTATGTTTTGATTTTGTTAATGTTTTTTCAGCGAGTAGCTCTTTCTACTGCTGCAAATATGTGTAAGAAGCTCCCTTCAGATGCAGCTGACTTTGTCATGGAAGCTGTACCTCTTCTTACAAACCTTCTTCAGTATCATGATTCAAAGGCAAGGTCACTATATCATATTTGACTTGTATGTTGTTAAACCAGTAACTTTCATTCTTTCTCTTATGACATTCACGATGTTTATAGGTACTGGAGCACGCTTCTGTTTGCTTAACTAGAATTGCTGAAGCTTTTGCATCTTCCCCTGAGAAGCTGGATGAATTGTGCAATCATGGCCTGGTTGAGCAAGCTGCTTCTCTGATTTCCATTGGAAATGCAGGGGTGGACAGGCTTCTCTCAGCACATCGACATACACGGTATATGCAGCTTTTATATATAAATAGTTTTTTTCTTGGACCCTTTTATGTATAAATAAATAGTTGCTTGATAATATTTTGAAATCATTATGACATCTAAATCGGGCAGGGTTTAATCCGCCTCCTCTCTACCTGTGCAAGTTGTTCTCCTCTGGGAGCAAAGACTTTACTTCTCCTAGGAATCAGTGGCATCCTCAAAGATATTCTCTCAGGTTCAGGTCTAGTTGCAAGTATCTCTGTGTCACCTGCTTTAACCAGGCCACCTGAGCAGGTGAGTTGTGATTGTTTTTTGTATATTTGATAGCAACTAAATCGAGTTTATTTAATTCAACTTTACTTGTTCTAATATTATTAGGTTCATTTTAGATGAACAATACATATTTTTTACGGTTTTATGCCTAGTGCTATCACTGCTGTGGCATATTTTCATAGTTGACAATACTTATTAATATGTTATATTTCTTAATCACATACAAACCTTCATTGCGTCCCATCTTATGTCATTATATAAAATGTTCATGCTGCTGCTTCGGACCTTAGTAATTTTGGTTTTGATGAATTTGAGGTACTTACTTTTGAGCATACATCAGATACATGTATACATGTAATTTATGTGGAGCATACATTAAATAAATGTATACACAAATAGAAACAAGATCTCTACTGGATGTTTGGTTGCTTGAGCTTGAGGTACTCTTGAGGTTTAGAAGAGAAGTATCTATGAAGTCAGATGATTGATTTTGGTTGTGCAATGTGAATACTAGTATTATTGCAAGCAAATATTGAGTCCTGTGTCTTTACACTTTATGTCTTTGGGGTTCTTGTCTATGGGTTTTGTCTAATGAACATTATGGACCAAACCTAATAGGGACTGAATTCTAATTGTTAGGAAGCTCTTCTTTTGAGATTGTATTTAAATTTAAGAACGAAGTGGCGGCGTGGCGACTGCTTACCACCTGCTTCTTTTGAGATTGTATTTCTTATGCTTAAAAACAATATTGGAGCTGAACAAGTCCATGTCTTGTCCTCCCAATGAGGCTTTGTTGCTGTTGCATGTCATATAAGGGAAAGCGTTTTTTTCCTCCGTCATAACTGTATGCTTTTAATGGTTTTCTTATTAGTCATTTTGACAAAATTTAGGTCAGGATAAATATTTCTTTTTGACATTTGGATGGAACAGACACATCACATAACCCTGGAAAAAATAAGTTCTCTGCATAGCTAATTTAGCAACATCATGTTGTCATACTAGTGGGACTTGGTTTTCTGGCAGCTTGTATCCTCTAACATGTTTCTTTGAGAATAATCGTTGACATTTTTTTATGTTAATATGCTGTAGCTTTATTTGTGTCTTCTAAGGTTTGGGAGAGGGAACTGATATCGCAAGTGAAGAAAATATTTTGTGTAGCTTTGACAGCTGTTTTTGGCATATCTCTGACTTCATTGCCTTGTTTTGTTTGTGAGCATATATATGAGGTGACGATGGTGTTATACCTAAACTGATGGATTGATATGCCCGATTTTCATCATCCAACAGATTTTTGAAATAGTTAATCTTGCGGATGAGCTTCTTCCCCCACTGCCACAGGGAACCATTTCCCTTCCTTCATGCTCCTTTCTAGTGAGAGGTTCCATTGGTAAGAAGTCACAGCCTGTCAGTTCTGGAAAGCAAGAGGAGGCTAATGGAACCATCTCTGAAGTTTCTGCTCGAGAAAAATTATTGCAGGATCAACCTGAGCTTTTGCAGCGATTTGGGATGGACCTTCTTCCTGTTCTTGTACAGGTTAGTAGTAGTTAGTACTTTTAATTTATGAAGTATCATTTTCCCGGTTGCACGGTGTTGATTTTCTCTTTGAAACAGATATATGGGTCCAGTGTGAATGGTCCAGTACGCCATAAATGTCTATCTGTCATTGGAAAATTGATGTATTTCAGCACTTCAGATATGATTAACTCTCTAAATAGTGTAACGAACATATCAAGGTATTTAGCCATCTTCTTTCTGATAATTTTTCTGGTTAATCGTCTTAAAGCTTAATTTCTAAATGTTCCTGGTTTGATCTCAGTTTCTTAGCTGGTGTTTTAGCATGGAAAGATCCGCAAGTCCTGGTTCCAGCCCTTCAGATAGCTGGAATTCTTATGGAAAAGCTGCCTAGTATTTTCTCCAAAATGTTTGTTAGAGAAGGGGTAGTTCATGCTGTGGACATGCTTATTATTCCTGATTCATCAAATACAGTTTCAAGGCTGTCTATGACTGAGAAGGATAGTGAACCTGCATCTGGAACGCCATCTCGTCCTCGTCGTTACAGGCGACGTGGTGGCTACTATAGTCCAGATGGTAGTTCTTTAGAAGAATTAAAAAGTCCAGCTTCAGGAAACTCTGGCTCACCACAAACTCCTGTGGAGATTCCAACTGTCAATTCTAGTATTCGCATGACGGTCAGCACCTGCGCGAAGTCCTTCAAAGATAGATATTTTCCTACCGATCCTGGATCATCTGATGTTGGACTAACAGACGATCTCTTATGCTTAAAGAGTCTTTGTAAAAAGTTGAATGCCAATTCTGAGGACCAGAAGGGTAAATCAAAGGGCAAGCACAAAGCCTCTGGGCCCCGCTTGGCTGATCTGTCAGCTGACATGGAAAAGCATTTGATTGGAGTGATATCTGAGATGCTGGATGAACTTCGCAAAGGGGACGGTGTTTCTACATTTGAATTCATTGGCAGTGGAGTAGTTGATGCATTACTGAATTATTTTTCTTGTGGAACTTTTTCCAAGGATAGGGCATCTGAAACCATATTGCCTAAACTTCGACAACAAGCACTTATAAGATTTAAGTCATTTGTTGCCATCGCTCTACCTAGCACTGTGAATGAAGGGAATGAAGCTCCTATGACAGTCCTAGTCCAGAAACTTCAAAATGCACTGTCCTCATTAGAGCGCTTCCCAGTTGTGCTGAGCCATTCGCCTAGGTCAGCTAGTGGTGGTGCACGCCTATCTTCTGGACTGAGTGCATTGGCTCAACCATTTAAACTTCGCCTCTGTAGAGGTCAAGGAGACAAAACTCTGCGTGATTATTCTTCAAACATTGTGCTCATTGATCCGTTGGCAAGTTTAGCAGCTATTGAAGAATTCCTTTGGCCAAGAGTTCAACGTGGTGAGTCTGGGCAGAAACTTTCAGCTTCTTCTGGAAACTCTGAGACTGGTGCAACGCCTACTGGAGCTGGTGCTTCATCACCATCTACATCGACTCCTGCATCTAATCGACGTCATTCAACTAGATCTAGAACAGGTGTGACAATTGGAGGCACTGCTAAGAAGGATCCCCCACAGGAAGGAAATGTGGGTTCATCCAAAGGAAAGGGAAAAGCTGTTTTGAGATCTGCTCCAGATGTGGCTAAAGGACCTCAAACGAGAAATGCCACACGTCGAAGAGCTGCTTCAGATAAAGATGCACAAGTGAAACCAACCCAGGATTCTAGTTCTGAGGTATGCACTTTTTTTATCATTTTCGGTGGTAAGCCATTTCATTACCTTAAAAACCAAATGGTGAAGGACTGATAATTCCAATAGGTTTGGGAATTGGGAGGGTCAAAGTCCCTTTTCTGTTATAAAAGGGAAGTAGAACTTAAGAATTTAAGTTTCAAAGTGGTAATTTTTTTTTTTTTTTAATGCAAACGTTCTGTTAAGGACCTGGTCTTTCTTTTTAAAAATTTTCCATGTTAGTCAGAAGAATTTAATAGTTATGTCAGAAAAGCAATCCTGATTCCTTATATCTATATAAATATAAATATTTCTCGAGGAATTTCCAAATTATTGACCAATTGTTTGTTAATTCTGATGGACTTTTGGATCCTTTTGTACTGTTATTTTTGGGCTTTTACTGTTTACCACATACATCCATGTATTCTTCTAGGCTCCTTTATATTGCATGCAATGTATGAAGTTAGAGATGTAATAGGATTTATCCACTTTGGAAATGCGTGGGAAATCCACTTTAATATTATGGGATTTAGATGCTTTTCTCCTCTATTCTTCTTTTTCTTCTTCTTTTTTTATTATTTATTATTTATTTATTTATTTTTATTTTTTAACTCAGTTTCGGGATTTAGAATGGGTATGAGTGCAAGCTTTGTATTTCATATGTTTATCAATTGCAATTAACAATTACTATTTAAATGTTTATATTGGATTACTTTCCCGTCTAGTCCTGCTTATTGGCCTCTTGCATATGTTGCAGGATGAGGAGTTGGATATATCTCCAGTTGAGATTGATGATGCTTTAGTGATTGAAGAGGATGACATTTCAGAGGATGACGATGATGACCATGAAGAGGTACAGTTTCCATATTGACTTTCTAATATCATATTCCTTACCGTTTGCTGCAAAATCTGACACTGCTATTTTACTTTCTTGATCAATGCGTTGAAGTTTACTTTGAAATGTGCTTTAATCACTTAAAACTTGAAGTTCATTCAGAGATTCTCAGTACAACTTGGGAAGTTCTGTAAAATTGGTTGCCTTGTGCAATTTTTAGTTTACAACTTGATGAAGTCATCATATTTTAAATCTTCAATGTATGCTAAGTCTACTATTATTATTATGAAGTAATAATGTAGTCTCAAACTCTCTATACTTGGTTAATGCTTCGGACACCTAATGAATTTGTTTTGCTTTGTCTTTTTCAAAAGACTTCAATAATAATTTCTGTACCCATGAAGGCTGAACCAGTGAACCTCTTCCGTTATTCATGAAATGCTTTTTTTTTTTTTTTTTTTTTTTTTTTTTTTTTTTTTTTTTTCTCTTCCAATTTTGGAACATAGTCAATTACTTTATCTCTTTATTTAAAATGATGTTATCTGAATATAAATGAGCAGCCAAAGTTTATAGATGGGATGTGGGGCTGAAATGTTAAATCCGAAGGGGATACTGGCAGTGAAGAGGGATTACATTTTCTTATTATTTTCTGGTAACCTATATTGTGTATTTTAGACAGTGCTAGATGATCTGTGAAGACAAACATCCTCCTTTCCTTGTAAAATTTCTTCATGAAGTCTTGTCACTTGTGTGCTAAATTGTGAAGTTTCCATGTATCTAGATATTCTTTTTTTTTTTTTTTTTTGATAGTAAACAAGAATTTTATTCAAACTGAAAAATGTTTGAGGACCAGTGGTCCTCACATACATGGTAACAACAAAATGTTAACATAACCAAAGCTAATGAATACACACCAATTCTCGTGGTCCTCACATACATGGTAACAACAAAATGTTAACATAACCAAAGCTAATGAATACACACCAATTCTCTGTTTAGTCCTCTATGCAATCCAACGCCAATGAAAGCACCAATTAGTAACCGAGTAACCTGAGTTAAATTTGCTGCAAGATGCCCATTTAGCCGCCGTCAGTTTAGTTGATTCCCACAAGGCTTCAATTGATTGTTCTTTATCTTCAAATATCCTTTTGTTTCTTTCAAGCCAAATACCCCATAAAATTGCCAGGGTTGCAACTAGCCTTTCTAGTAGACCTCTCAACCCGAACATTGATCTAGGATTAGATACAAGGCTACCTGAAAAAAACATCCCACCTATTCCACACTTGACAAGCCACATTACATTGAAAAAATAAATGGTCTACATTTTTGCTTTCCATCATACACATGAAAACAACAATGAGGAGATAACCAAGTGAGGCATTCTTCTTTGAAGCTTGTCATATGTATTCAAACCACCATGCAATAGAAGCCAACGAAAAAACTTAACTTTGGAAGGAATCATGGCTTTCCAAAGTCCTTTAAATGGCTTGATGCACATGTGAAGAAGGATCATCAGTTAAATGGTGAAAAAAAGACTTGCAAGTGAAAATGTTTGAAGGATATAAATTCCAAATTCTTTTGTCCTCTAGATTGGGATGAAGCCTAGCTTGTTCAAGTGCGTTTAAAAGATTACACTTTTCATCATGAAACTTTGCAGGAATTCTCTTTGGAAGATGTAAGTTCCAATCACAATTAATTTCATCTATCCCATGCCTAAAGGATGCAAAGAAAGAGATAGGTTCATTATGATGCAATGATAAAGAGAACACATTTGGAAAACATGATGCAAGTGAAGTGTTTTCTAGCCAACTATCTTCCCAAACTTGAACCGACGACCCATCCCCAACCTTAATGGTAATATGCTGCTGAAAAGTTGTGAGATTAGAATTGATGAATTTCCAAGGACTACGATGAGTAACCCTAGGAGCCACTCCTGCGTCCCGTCTATTTGGCCCAAGGCAATGAATGCTTTTGACAACCCTATGCCACAATGCCTCTTTCTCTCTAGGAAATCTCCATAACCATTTTGAGACTAAGGCTTGGTTTCTTCTTTGCATGTTTCCTATTGCTAGGCCTCCTTTTGAGATTGATCCTTCATCCATTTTCCATTTAATGAGACTAAGGCCTTTGCTCTCATCCATTTTTTGCCAAAGAAAGTCCCTACAAACCCTCTCAATGATCATAGCCACTTCCTTTGGTAATTTAAAAATGGACATATAGTAAATTGGGATGGCCTCTAGTACCGACTTAATCAAGCACAAACGTCCTCCCTTTGAGAGGCACCCTTTCCTCCAACTTCCTAGTCTCCTAGAAATGGTTTCGATAACCGGAGCCCAAAAGTCTAAGGATGTCGGCTTTCCTCCTAATGGTAGACCTAGGTATTTAAGCAGTAATGATCCCACCCCGCATCCCACCATAGCTGCCATTTGAGCCACCATCTCTTGTCCCAAGTTAATTCTAGCTAGCTGACTTTTTGCCATGTTTATTCTTAACCCTTATAGCTCACTAAACTCCTTTAAAGATTCAACCAATGACTCCAAATTTTGAGTCTTCCCTTCCAACAAAAAAGTGTGTCATCAGCATATTGAAGATGTGAAACATGCACCTTGTCCTTACCTACCTCCATCCCTTTGAATAATCCTTTGGCTACTTCCCGATCAATAATTCTGCTTAGGACATCTACAACTATGGTGAAGATAAAAGGAGAAAGAGGGTCCCCTTGCCTAAGTCCTCTGGAGGCTCTGATTTTTCCTTTTGGTCTACCATTAATTATCACTAAAAGATTAGCTGAACTCAAACACACCTTAATCCATCTCCTCCATCTCTCACCAAAGCCCTTCCTCTCCATCACATGATCCACAAACGACCATTCAGTGTGATCATAAGCCTTTTCAAAGTCAATTTTGAAAATAATGCATTTTTTGTGTCTTCTAATACAATCTTCCACCACTTCATTAGCCATTACCCTGAATAAAAGCTGTTTCAATGGGAACCCGATGCATCGGTATAAAAATGAATCACCCGACCCGCTAGACCGATACCCGAACCCGAACCCGAACCCGAACCGACCCGACCCATAGTTTCAAAAACTACAAAAATCCTATAAAAACCATGATGACAAGCTGTTTGACACTAATATAATCAGACAATGGACTCATTTTCTCAACTCATGAAGAACACTCGAGTCGGGTACTCGGGTTTCGTGCCCACCCCTAGTTTGAGCTTCAGAAATGGTAAAATGAAGAACACTTCTTAACCTACTGGCTAACACCTTAGCTATAACTTTGTAAAGGCTTGTGATTAAACTAATGGGTCTAAAATCAGATACTTTAAAGGAACTTTAAAGGAAAATAACATTTATGATTCCATTATGATAAAAATCATTCATGACTGTCATTAACTCAGATTTAATCATGTCCCATTCATGAATGAAAAACTCCACTAAAAAGCCATCTGGGCCAGGTGCTTTGTTTCCATCACAATCCAACAATGCTCTCTTGACCTCCTCCTCACTAAATGGTCTCTCAATATGAAGCCTTTGAATCTCATTTAGATATTCTTAACAAATGCAGTTCTGCAATTGCTTGCACCAGTTAATAACAAGTAACAAAGGTAGGACTTTACCATTAAACACGATAGTGTCACAGTCTCTTACTGTGATTAGACATGGTTACCAAAACTATATCTGTCTCTTGATTGAATTCTTATGGTTGATGAGTTGACTATGAACAAATTTTACTTTTTTTTTATGACGATCCATAATGGAAAAATGCACTAGATATGTTTATTTTATTTTGTGTGTGTGCACGCGCTAGTGGGTGATAAGGCTTATGTCTGGAGCTGTAGAGAATAAAAAGTATTTCGGTACTAGTTTTATTGGAGCCAATGCTTGTGTTGTTTTTAAGAAATAAATGATGACATTAGCTGTCAGTTGTTTATTTTTATTTGTGTACGTGTGCTTATCATTTTTTTTTGGTGATAGTACGTGGGCTTATCTATGCATTTATCATATTCACATGTGTTTGTTTTAGTTTGTGTTCCTTGATGTTATTCAAACAAACAGAGGCGTTACGCGTTAAACGTTTTTTGGAAGTTTCAAATTCACATGTGTTTGTTTTGGTTTGTGTTCCTTGATATTATTCAAACACGTTTTTTGGAAGTTTCAAATTCACATGTGTTTGTTTTGGTTTGTGTTCCTTGATATTATTCAAACAAATAAAGGCGTTGTGCATTAAACGTTTTTTGTAAGTTTCAAAACCTTATCTTAGTTTATCGGTTAGTTGAGGTTTCGATTAACATTTATTTAATATTTACTGTTTTCCATAGGAAGAATTTTGAAAGTTGTGAAGGATATTGAAGAGTTAACTTTATTGTCATGCCACTTTAGTTGATTGAATCCATTTTTTTCCTCTGGCTGCAAAACACTTGGATTTAGGCTACTGTAAATTTAGAACAATTTTTCTTATTGTCAGGAATCTAAATTTGACTCAATAGAAACTCAAAGAAAAGTAGGAGAAACACCAATTGACACAAATATTAGGGAAGGACAGTCGTAGTGGTTTGGACACTTGCAAAGACAGCCTACGAATGACCCCACTAGAAAACGTGACTCAATAGAAACTGAAGAAATTCGACAAGTTAGGGGTTACGATACTCGGACTTGACACTTTGCACCAGAGTACCCGCGTCGATACGATCCGACACGGATCCGGACATGGAATATGTGTCGACGCGGTGGATCAGAAGTCGGGTGCGAGGGGGAGAGAGAGAGAGAGAGAGAGTACTTGGGAAGAAGATGAGTTAGGCACGTAACAACATTTAATTATGAGAAAATGCATCAAATAGATTAACTAACACAATACTATGTCACACAATATTTATACCACTTACAAAATACAATAAAATTATTTATATTTATATATTTATATAAATTAGCCGAGTCCAAGTACCCATCTAGCTGACTCCACGTATCCTTTAAATTAAAAAATAACGAGTCCGACACCTAAATATGTACATATACCGACATCCGCACCGGAGTCCATGTAACCTAGGGTAGGGGTAGACTGAAATTAACTTGGGACGCTTTAATTAGGAGGGATTTAAATGGTTTGGAAAGCTTACCATCAATTGCACTAAATCGAGCACAATAGAAGAGTTTGATCCATGTAGCCGGCCCCAATTGATTTGGGATTGAGTCTTTGCTGTTGTTGTCAGGCATCTAAATTTGATATTACATTGAATAATTTTATAAAATTAGAATTTTGTTGAAATTTTACTGTGCAAAGCAGTCATTCCCTTTCTAATGCTGTGGCCCTGTGGGTATTCTATTAAATAAATCTAAGCAAGGAAAATTTAAGTTGAGCTGCGTTACTTTGGATCTATCAGTGTAAGTTCACGCGATCGCCCTCTGAACGATCAGAATAAGTTTCTCCATATGGAAGTGCTGCGGGCACATAGAGATGTGGGTAGAGGAAGCCTCAAAATGCGAAGGCGCTGTTTGGATTTTTATTGTACCGTATGTTTGTGGTATTGAGGACCCTTGTCCTCACTTCCTTTTATTAATAGAAGCACATTTCTTACTATGTAAAAAAAAAGTTGTACTTTGTTGCTGGTGTCTGATTTCAGCGTTCTGGAAGGAGATATGTTTCTGCCCTCTGTTTATCATCTCAGAATCTTGTATTGGGAAGTTTTTGTTGGGACTGAGGCTATGTTGTTGTCGTCAGGCATCTAAATTTGGTATTACATTGAATAATTTTGTTGAAATTTAACTGTGCAAAGCAGTCATTTCCTTTCTTATGATGTGGCCCTGTGGGTATTCCATTAAATAAATTTAAGCAAGGAAAATTTAAGTTGAACTGCGTTACTTTGGATCTATCAGTGTAAGTTCACGCTGTTCAGATTTTTACTATACCATATGTTTGTGGTATTGAGGACCTGTGTCCTCTCTTCATTTTATTAGTAGATGCATATTTCTTACTATATAAAAAAAAGTTGAACTTTGTTGCTGGTGTCTGATTTCAGTGTTCTATAAGGATATATGTTTCTGTCCTCTGTTTATCATATCAGAATCTTGTATTGGGAAGTTTTTGTTGGGTTTAATTGTTCTTCATATGAGGCTCCTACTTATTCTCCTGCAGGTACTGAGAGATGATCCTGTCCTTGTTTGCATGCCGGAAAAGGTCCATGATGTGAAACTGGGAGATTCAGCTGAGGAGAGTGCTGCTGTACCTGCAACAAGTGACATCCCCCCAAATCCTCCCCCTGGTTCAATAAACAAGTCTGTGGCGGTTGGTGGTGCGGAACCTACTGAGTTCAGGAGTGGAAGCTCTTTTGGTTCCAGGGGTGCCATGTCATTTGCTGCAGCTGCCATGGCTGGGCTTACATCTGCCAGTGGGAGAGGTATTAGGGGAGTTAGAGAACGCCGCGGTCTTCCACTTGGTGCAAGTGTGAATGATCCCCCAAAGTTAATATTTTCAGTGGGTGGCAAGCACCTGAGCAGGCATTTAACTGTATACCAGGCTGTTCAACGCCAGCTTGCGCTTGACGAGGACGAGGACGAGGATGAGCAGTATGCTGGCTCTGACTTTCTTTCTAGTGATGGGAGCAGGCTTTGGAATGATATTTATACCATCACATATCAGAGGGCAGACAGCCAGGTTGACAGAGCGTCGACTGGAGGTTCTTCTTCTACTACTACAAAATCTGTAAAGGCTAGTTCCGCTTCCAATTCCAGCTCTGAGCCCCCATGGCATCAAGTCTCCCTTCTTGATAGTATCCTGCAAGGAGAACTTCCATGTGATCTTGAAAAATCAAATCCTACTTATAACATTTTGGCATTGTTGCGTGTATTAGAGGGTTTGAATCAGTTGGCACCCCGATTACGATTTCAAGCTCTATCGGATGATTTTTCAGAGGGCAAGATATTAATTCTAGATGAACTTAATACGATTGGAGTTAAAGTTCCTTCTGATGGATTTATAAATAGCAAGCTAACTCCCAAATTGGCTAGGCAAATTCAAGATGCGCTGGCTCTCTGCAGTGGTAGCCTTCCTTCATGGTGTTACCAGTTGACCAAGGCATGTCCATTCTTGTTTCCTTTTGAGACCCGGAGGCAGTACTTCTATTCAACTGCATTTGGATTATCTCGTGCTTTACATCGGCTTCATCAGCAACAGGGTGCTGATGGTAATGGCTCTACAAATGAGAGAGAAGTTCGTGTTGGGAGATTACAGCGGCAGAAGGTTCGTGTATCCAGAAATCGTATCTTGGATTCTGCTGCAAAAGTCATGGAAATGTATTCCAGCCAAAAGGCTGTCCTAGAAGTTGAATATTTTGGTGAAGTTGGTACTGGATTGGGTCCCACACTCGAGTTCTACACCCTTTTAAGTCACGATTTGCAGAAGGTTGGTCTTGGGTTGTGGAGGTCATCATTGCCATCATCTGAGAAGGGTGCAATGGAAATCGATACAGATGTGTCAGAAAATAGAAAAAGTGAAAAGAATGCCAACATTAAGAAGCTTGGAGCCATTGGTACTGGCAATAGTGATATTGTACAGGCCCCTCTTGGGTTGTTTCCTCGACCATATCCTCCAAATGTTGATGTTACTGATGGTAGCAGGTTGTCTAAAGCGATTGAATATTTCCGCTTGCTTGGACGTGTGATGGCAAAAGCTCTTCAGGATGGACGACTTTTGGATTTGCCAATGTCAACGACATTTTATAAACTTGTGCTTGGTCAAGTAAGTTCAAATGCAGTCTCTTTTAATTTTCTTCTGCATTTTCGTTTTGCTTTGTAAATGGCTATATGATCGATTTGCTGTTGCAGGAGCTTGATTTGCATGATATATTATCATTTGATGTGGAGTTTGGAAAGATTCTGCAAGAATTGCAAGTCCTTGTCTCTCGAAAACGGTATCTTGAAGCAGTCGGTTATAGTGACCATAAAGTGATTGCTGATTTACGTCTCCGTGGTACCGCCATCAAAGATCTCTATTTGGATTTCACACTTCCTGGCTACCCTGATTATGTTTTAAAACCTGGGGAGGAAAATGTAATGAGATTCCCTTTATTATACACATGCCTCTTTGATGTATAACGAAAGCTGATACCTGTCTTTATTATGTTGTCCAGGTGGATATCAATAACCTGGAGCTGTACATTTCTCTGGTAGTGGATGCAACTGTGAAGACTGGAATTATGCGGCAGGTTGAAGCATTCCGTGCAGGATTCAATCAAGTAAGAATCTCTCTCTCTCTCTCTCTCTTGTTCGCACACACTAAACGTGCATTGAAACACTCATATCACTTGCAGACATGCTTGTAACTCTTCTGTTTTCCTTATCTGGCATGTGGACCACAGAATAGTTGATGAAAGCTTATGAATATCAGTTCTTATCTATATATGAATATTTTATTAGTGGGACACAGCATTAACCCTGAATCCTGTAGAATAATTGTGCTTGAGTTTATTATTTATATTTGAACTTTGATTTTTAGTTCTCATATTTGTTTTATATTGTGACTTTGTGAGAAAACTCTCTTTTTTGTTTTCTCTACTGGTTCTCCATGGGGAAAACAGAAAGCAAAGCAATGCTGGAATCTGGAGCCAGCATTTCTTGTTCAATGGAAACTTTGTAATAGATGTTCTGAAACAGTACGACCATCTTTAGTGTTCCTGTTATTTCATGCAATTATGCAAGTAGCTATAAATAGTTTGTCTGTTGACTCTCTTGACAGATTCTTTCCTTTTCTGTTTCCTTGCAAAATTGTAACCTAACCATAGTGTTAAAGAAAGATGGTACACATACAATGAATTTAATCGATACCCTATTTTTGGAAGTATACGCCCTTGTTATTTAACCTCTTGTTATATAGTGGTATGTACTTAATATTTAATCGATTGAGGCTAACTTGGGATTGAGGCTATGTTGTTGTTGTTCGTTGTGAATCTTGTGATGCTGTTTATAGCTCTGTTAACTGTCATATATTGGTCCTTGTTAAAAATCTTTTTGTCATGATCCTTCGTTTTTTTCTGTTGGGTGATCTAATTTCCCCTGTAACAATTAGGTCTTCGATATTTCATCACTACAAATCTTCTCTCCAGATGAACTGGACTACTTACTGTGTGGTCGTCGAGAATTGTGGGAGGTAAATCTCTCTTTTGCAATAATTCACACACATAAAAATAAAAAATTAAAAAATTCTGAATCTGTGGATGATTTTGCATATGCAGGTTGATACACTGGTTGATCATATAAAGTTCGATCATGGTTATACTGCTAAGAGCCCCGCCATCATTAATGTAAGATTTTTTTTTTCAGTAGTATTTAGGTTGCATTGCTAGCTCATGGAGTTTTCTTATGATTTGAAAGTGTGTTGAGTTCACATCTTATATGTTTTGTGGTCATCTTCAGTTACTAGAGATAATGGGAGAATTTACCCCAGAACAGCAGCGTGCTTTCTGCCAGTTTGTTACTGGTGCTCCCAGGCTTCCACCTGGAGGCCTTGCTGTGCTGAACCCAAAGCTGACCATAGTGAGGAAGGTAAAAATTCTTGCATATGTGCTAGTTAGTGTTTTCTGCTCATATCAAACTGATTTGTACTATGTAACATCTCTGCAACCCTTCCACAGCATTCTTCTACAACAATGACCGCCGCAGCAAATGGTACAGGGCCATCAGAATCAGCTGATGATGACTTGCCTAGTGTCATGACTTGTGCTAATTATCTCAAACTTCCTCCCTACTCAACTAAGGTATTTATGATTATTAGCAATCACATTAAAAATTGGAAAATTTGCTTGCAAAATGGATTTACAGATTGCACATTCAAATGCAATATGTTGTGCGTGCTTAGTTGTTTTTTTTTTTTTTTTTTTTTTTTGTTCTTTTTCTCATCTTCATTGTTTTAATTGAGTCTTTTCTTATTTCTTTAAAGGAAATCATGTTCAAGAAACTACTTTACGCCATTTGCGAGGGCCAAGGATCATTTGACTTGTCATGAGTCTTCGGGGTTGCAAGTGACGGTTGGTATCAACCCATTATTTCGCCGTGCTTGGATTCCAGGGTTCAAGTGTTAAAAATGGAAAACCGCTTCGCTCTCAAGGAATAGACTCTTCCTCTGCTGCTTACTAATCTCAAGATGCATACATTGCTTACTCCGTTTTGAAAGCCTTGAAAAGTTGATTTTTTTCTTTTCTTTTTCTTTGGGGGTTAGAGGGAGGCTTTTTTGTTTCTTTTATAGAAGCTCACTTTGAGCTTCTGATTACCATTTTAGATTTTTATTTCTTGTAAATTCCCAATTGATCTCATAAAGTGGCAGACTAGCAAAAGTTCTCTTAAATTCCCTTAATTCTATAAATAACGTATAGTATGTTAATGGTCAATTGCTCTGTTTCATCTTATTAGTTGAAAAGCCTTGTAGCTGAAGACATGAAAAATTATCTTCGATCAATAATGGCTATACTAATTGTTGTTTATTGCATATGATGACCATTTTCGCACGTCGGGTGCCATATTATTTGCCTGTTATTACTTATTGTCTTATGATTGAATTGCCATTGTGTTGCTCTCAACAAACTATGAATATGGGTCTAGGTGATGCCTGTTGCTTTAGGTGTTGTCGAGCAAAAAGCTCGATTAGGGTCTTAATTTCATTGTTCTATGTCTCACTTTTAATATTTTTTTCCTGGAAAAGAAACAAAAGATGAATCTGAACTTATGAGCTTCACATGAAAAAACATGGTTTTTCAAAAAAAAAAAAAAAAAAAAATTGGTTTTCAGCATCACTGTTGACAAACTGTTGTTCCCATGAAACAAAAGAAACTTCAGAGAAGATGATGTTGAACGTTTACAGTGAAAAAGAAAGTGAACAGCCTAATGAGCAACTCTTTAGATTGAATATGGAAAAATTCAAATTTCATCCTTCAACATTTGGCTTCCGTGTTTAATAAATAAATTACATAATACTAGCGTAACCTTGAAAGACATGCATTGATCAATCCTTCAAACTGCATAAATCTGTTACAAGGTTTGAACTTCTCTTGAGAAGAGTTGGTTGTGAGCTGCATTTCTCACTTCCCCTCTCTCAATCCTACTTCCTGGTGCAAATCACTTGAACTGCTAGAGTCTTCAACATATCTGGGCATGGCTCCTTGTCCTTGTCGAACAACTTCCGCTCAATCGGTATTTCGCATTGTATCTTCCCCAGGCAGTGCTGCTCAGAGACAACAAAATCAGTACAAGCAACATTAAAAAAATAATAATAATAATAAATACTCAGCATTGTAAGAACTTTTGAGTGGATGATTTACCTGTTCTACAACTTTTTTAGCTGAAGGTGAGTTGCAAGTCCCCACAGTGAAGTTCCCACAGCTACCTGAAGGATCTCCCCAGCTTGCAAATTCCACATTGGTCATAACTTTCTTGTTGGGGCACTTCAAGTGTGCTTTGGTCTTGATGTCGTCAGCCACGATGCGTAAATGACTGTCTTGCCTTTCCCATGACTTCACATGAGGAGGGTGGTATTCACCCACAGAACTGCAGATGGTATCTCTGTTAACTGCCATAATGGTAATCCCATATGGATCTCCTCCACTTTCTTCCAAGAGAACCAAGAGGTTCTCAGTAGGCTTCACAAAGGGCCTTGGAATATGATACCTGAAAACAGCATTGGAGACAATTTTCAGGTGTTGTTTTCAAGTTTGATATACATCTCTATATATGTCTGTCTGAAACTGAATCAGTTGATTTATATCCATCTACTTACTCGGCCTGAGAAGGCTTTCCGAAAGGCGTAAGATAGGAGACCCAGTACCGTCCAAGGCTGCGACCATTGATCCAAGCCATACCCTTGCTCATGCTGGTTAGATTTAGAGCAAGTGGTTCATCTCCTGCCGGGGCGTCGAAATATGTCTGCCATTGCCAATGAAGAAAGGTTAGTTCTTTAGCAAATCTTTATATGTTCAAGTTTTAAATCTTTTTGAAAAGATATGAATATTGTGTTAATGTTGATCTTCAAT
Organism: Stephania japonica; assembly: GCA_039657345.1. Lineage (NCBI taxonomy): Eukaryota > Viridiplantae > Streptophyta > Magnoliopsida > Ranunculales > Menispermaceae > Stephania > Stephania japonica. The sequence goes on along the minus strand of CM077559.1, from coordinate 3,752,858 downwards.
TGCATGTGTACCTTATACCAAGTAAGAGGCCCCCCAGGTCCCTTGACAGTAGTCCAATCTACTCTGTGTGAGCCACCCTGTGTATATAGGCGAAGCTTTTCTCCCTCTAAGCCAACCTGCAACATAACAAATTTATTCAAACCATTAGCGGGTCGTTGTTGTGTAGATAAACTCTTAAGCCGAATAGGATGATTTCTATAGGTTATACTACCTTGTGCCCCCATCCGTTGTCTGTTATGTCGAGAGTTCCTGTATTCAATCCTTGGACTGATACAGCATGGACTCCTGCAAGCCTTCTCTCCAAGTAAACTCCACTATCCTTCATCACAAAAAAAAAAAAAAAAAAGGAATTTTAATTGTACCATCTCTTAAGAAAGCCAGCTTTGGTAGAACTAGAAAGATGAAGAAATGGAGGTCTTAAGTTCATTACCGGTAGCCCGACTGTATAGCATAGCAATTGTATGTGATTTGTACCCGACTTTAATGGTGCTACCTTTTGGAAGGTAAAACTCTTTTCGATGTTGCTACCATGTGCAGAGCCTGAAAACACATTATAAGATTAGTCATAGATGAAAGATTTGAAACCAAACTATAACTACAATGGAAAAGTTGAATTTACCGATGTATTTGCCATTTACAAATGCATGCATTCCATGGCCAAGATTTGCAACCTGGATGACTGGGTGAATGTCGCCACGTCTTGGCAAGTCTTCGTCATTTAATTCAATCCTTCAATCAACAGTTTTGAAATTTCATTAGTAAAAGATTTTTGCCAAAGTCTGAATTTCATTTGGCAGATATGGAGTCAGTATATATTAAAATTAGTGCATGGATTTGTCTTACCGAGCGGTGTACCAAAGGAAGTCTGAGGTATCCTTTGTGATGCTCATGAGCTCCAATGGTCTTGGAGATTTTACAGGACAATCATTGATGATTGGGACCTTATCTTGTGACATTTCCCATTTGAGGCTCTTGGTTTCTTTATCTTGTACAACAAAGTTTCTTTTGTTGTGTTGTGATACTACCTGGATTATATCACACATTATGAAGAATCAGACTTATTCATGATAAGATTTGAATCAAAGAATCAATTTTATAACTAGAGTTTATTCATTTTCAATCCATTTTGCAAACTTGGTACCATGAAAACTAAAAGCCACATTATAAGTGTGGCGGGGGAATGTAAAGCTTGCGTAGAAAAATTTACCGTCTGACTGTTGTAGACGACGGTTTTGCAATCGGGGAGGATACTGATGGAGCGTTGAGGAAGATGATACTGTTTACCTCTGAAATTAACAGTTGCAGGTTCCTTAGTATTGTTGTTACATAAGAAAGCGGCGCACACATTGCTTCCGGGTTTCTCATAAACTCGAGCCTGCAACATTGAATCGATCCAGTTCATTCGATATTCTCTGTAATTCAAGCTAATCTCACCTCAGCTACCCTGCAGAAACAACTGGTCCAACATACCTCTAGTTCCTTGCCCAACATTTGGACAGAAGGAGTTCCCTTTAGCAAAGCCTTCTTACACAACTTCAAAGCTGAATGTAAGTCCTTAAGATGACCCCATTTCGGCTCCTTTTGAAAGCCTGGCCAAAGAATTTGAAACTTACGCTATGAGACCATGTCATTAGAGGCTAAGAACATAGGATACGAAATTTGTAAGCCCTAACCATATTCATCTAGTGGAGCTTCATCATAGTATCGAGTTGTCACAAATGAGGATGCCGTTCGACCATAATTAGTCCCTCCATGGTACTGCATACGGCAACATACAGATTTTTTTTTATGATGAAAATGCAGCAACATAAAGATAGTTTTAAAGGGATGAGAGTTTTTCAGCTTTTCTGCTGGAATGAAAGAGAAATTTTCTGGTCACCAAATACCATGTAGTAGTTGACAAGGGTGCCATTTTTGGAGTAGAAGCGAGCAACTGCGAATGCGATATCTTCCGCTGCTCTCTGAGATGGAGGATCTCCAAACACTCTATACCTGTAGTCACATAAATCCAATGAAGATGCTCTTAAATTCTATGAACCTGCAATGATGATTGATTCAATGACACCATGCGTCGAAAAAAATTTACTTACTGAGCAGTCCAATTCTCAGTCCAAAGGAATGGTTTATAAGGCTTGTTAGGTCCGGTGAAGGTATCGCCGCAGTTTCTCCCATTACACGAGTTGATCTGTGCATAGTGAAAGATTAACACTGCTTTGGTCTTTATAGCTTCTTTTGTATTTTCAAGAGATTACACTTAACTCCTTTCATCAAAAAAAAGAGATTACACTTACCACTGGGTCTGGAGCATCTTTTTGCTTGCACATCATCCATGGAACTCCTACATTGAGCCCAACAGCCATGTTTCCTGCCCACTGAACGTACTGCGCGCCCTTCTCCTCGAATGCGAGTTGGATGTTGTTGTATTCATTTTCGATCTGCCGAAGAAAAAATATCATATTAGGTCTAAGCCTAAGAGGGAAAAAATGATGATGGTTAGAGAGCAAATTTTGTTATTAGAAAGTGAGGACCTGAGCTAAGATGATTGGACCTCCTTGAGGATAGAACAACTTCTCATCCTTCATCATCTTTATGATCTTCTCGACAAACTTTTGCATGTGTTTCTGCAGATGATAAAGAGTTTAGGATTTGATCATAGGGGACAAAATGTAATCTTATAGGCAGTTCAATGTAGATAAGTTTATCACCTTGAATGGTTCGTTGTTGGTGCGAAAAATTATGTCAGGCACCTCTCTTAGCCAGAAAGGAAATCCTCTGCACCAAAACAGAAACTTTAGTATCTCCATGGTTCTCTTACGACAATAACGACGACAACAAAGCCTTTAATCTCAAATTAGTCAGGGTCGGTTATGTAGATAAAACTCTACCACTCTGCTCGATTTAATGCACTAGAGAACAAGTGGAAAAAACATTGACAAATCGAATAAGAAAGGCAATCAAGTTTAGAGAAATATGCATTACCCATAGTTCCACTCAGCCTCAATGAAGGGTCCAAGCCTTAGAGTCACATACATGCCTTTCTCTTGAATCAATTTTATGAACTTGACAATGTCCTTGTTTCCAAAGAAATCGAACTGCGAGTTCAACAAAATCAACATATCATAAAAATCGACATGGATTTCCATTCAAAGCAGCCTATTAGAATTCCAAACAAATCCATTCTCATCATCAATAAAGCATGTGTTGCCTTCAGTTTTCCTCTCCTACCTGACCCTGCACTGGCTCATGTATATTCCAAAACACATAAGTCTGGATCACATTCAATCCTCCATGCTTAGCTTTGTCCAATATCTTCCCCCAATTCTAACAAGCAAAAAAAAAAAAAAAAAAAAAATCAAAATGTATTGTAACCAGGGATGGAGGAGCCAAGAATTTAAGTTGCATGCCATTTAGCTAGTTATTACCTCGATTGGAATGCGAGGGTAATGAATGGAACCAGAGAAGAAAAGGTCTCTCTTTCCATCGATCATAATCGACCTCCCATCGTAGGTCACCGTTTTTGCTTTTCGATGATGGTCATTGGACGTAGCCACCATTTTAGCTTTACCGCGATGGCCATCGGACGCCGCCAAGAGCGCCCATGAACATAGAATTGTTGCTATAACAAGTGGTGATATAGACATTGTTCCTCTATAGTTAGATTAATTGTGTTAATGAAAAAATGAAGGAAGTCTTAAGGGGGGGGGAGGTGCATGCAGTTGCACCTATATGAGACTTGTTTGTTCACAAATTTGAAGAGGAGGAAGAATAATGCATGGTGATGATGAATGGATGAAACAAAAGCTTGTGAAGGCGCCTAATTTGCGTGTTTATATGCGTTCAACCGATTTGCTGTTTTCAAACTATTGGTTCTCGTTCATTTTTGTCATATTTGCAAAGCTCCCTCCATAATCTCTCTTTTTGTCACTATTTTTGGTTGCACAATTGTGTTGAGGGTTTGAATAGTGACACATGGGATTTGGTTGTTGACTTAACTATGTGTTTGACTTTTGTCCACCTGTTGGCCTTGTGTTCTGCCACGTGTTCTCTGTGGTAACTGTTGTTAGCAAAATATATGTATTTTTTTTTTGGTAGGATTTTTTTTATTATTATTTTGAAGAAAGCAAAATGTATGTATTTTATTACAAGCAAAATGCATGTATTAGAAGCAATCTCACTTAATCTATTTTTTCTTAAAATTAAATCTTGAAAATAAAAAATAAAATGAATTTATATATGTTTTTAAAAAAAAGAATTTATATATATGTTCAATCGAAAGAAATAAAAATAAAACAAAATATATAAAGGATAAGTTTTTGAAATAAGTTCTTTTTGTTCTACTAAACCCTTTTTTTAAATATTCGTTGACAATAATTAAAATTTTGTTTTTTGTTTTTTTAAGAAAGAAATTTGTGTTTCATTATTATTTTTAATTTGTATATTTTATATTCCAAGTTTGATGCCTCTTTATTTTATCTTATAAAAAATTTTTAGTTATTTTTTGTAATAAACACAATACCATGCAAAACAAATCCATTGATTTTCTTGTTTATGTTTTAAATAATTGTTAAATTATTAAAAAATATAAACGTTATCAACCAACTTAAAAAAAAAAACCTGTCACATTTTATGAAATGGATAAAACATAAAGAGACATTGTTGTTGTTGCAGTAGTTATACAAAGTGGATATAGACCTAGAGAAAGTCCATCTCAATCATGACAAAATGATAGGGGAAACAAAATCATAGATTAGTCACTTTACTTTACATACTGGGGGACTGACATTTGTCTGAGCCTTGACGTCGACACCACATAAAAATAAAAAGAAACACAAAAAGGGGGCGTTGCGAGAATCGAACTCGCGGCCTCTCGCACCCAAAGCGAGAATCATACCACTAGACCAAACGCCCTTTCTTGTCTATTTTTGTACTGACAATTATAAAAACACAGAATTCAAAAATTCCCACGTAAAAAATTTGGCTTTTCCCGCCAAATTTTTGGAAAATGAAGCCTTGAAAATGAAGTGCGAAACAAAACCCTAGTTTTTGTACTGATTTCGCAGTTCCAGAGAATTCGTTAATGGCGACGAACGACGAAGATCTGGCTCTGCTCCTCTCTCTGCAAGACAAAGTCTTTGAAACCCCACCCGGTTCACCATGTACTTCTCTTCGCGCCACATCGCCAGGTACTTCCATTTTCAACACTACCTCATCTGTCGATTCGATCGATCTTTCATTGATTTCGATTCTCAATTTGGTTTCTAGACCTAATTGCGTTCTGGGTACCTCTCAATTTGCTCTAATTTGCAGAATACTACGCGGGCAATTCGTCTCGAGCACGCGCTGCGCCCGCTGATATGTCAGTCTTTCGCGACGCTGTTAGGGATTACCTGGAAGATTGCCCTTCTACTGTTACCGATACGGCTCCGAAGGCGAAGGCGTCGAAGGAATCGAAGAGTGTTCATGTCGAGAAGTTCTCGGGTTTGCGAATTAGGTAGGGTTTTTATGTGATCTAAGCCATGACTTTTTTTTTTTTTTTTTTTTAAAAAAAGCCCTAGTTTTTGGAGGATTTGATTGAGTGAATGTTGTTCTTTTGCAGAAATCTTGTTTTGTCCAGTGTTGATATCAACAACTGTTTCACTGATTCGCGATTCATTCGATTGAACGCTATAAGGTATTTGGTTGATTAGGGATTGTAAAGTTTTGCCCTTTTTATGTGTTTCATGGTGGAAATGAATTTGGTGGTGTTGATGGCTTTGTATTAGGAATTCTCTAAGTGGAGATAATATCTCTGGTTGTTGGGTGACTGTCGGTGTATTTGTCGAAAAGTGGGCCGAAAGATTAAGCTCTACTGGGAAGAAATATTGTATATGGAAAATTGGGTGTTTGGATGAAGGAACCTTTTCTCTTTTCGTGTTTGGAGATGCTTATAGTAGGAACACATCGGCAGAGACTGGAACAGTATATGCATTTTTTAATGCTGGCATCCGCAAAGATCCCGCTGTATGCTCTTCACCCTTTTCTAGTTTTTCTAAGTGAAGAGCTTTTTGTGACTTAGTCGTTTCTTTCTCCTTTTACTAGGGCAAAGGATTTTCTCTGAGTGTATTTACAGCTGGTCAAGTCTTGAAGATGGGGACTTCTGCTGATTATGGTGTTTGTAAAGGTGACAGAAATGGTGGTGCACCATGTACCACAGTGATAAACAAGTATGTCTTTGATGATTCTCTTGCTCATTCGCTTATTGTTTGCTTTAGAGGCCTATATCTACATTGTGTGATAACTGCAATAACATTGATGTCTGTGTCCTAAAATCTAGAACTACTTGAATTTTGATTATTAAAGACACCAAATTTAGTGTTCCATGATATAAAAATTAGTACCATGTCAAGAAACTTAGAAATGCAGTATTCAATTCCATAACCAAACCATGAGATATTTAGAGGCTTCTCTATGAAGAAATTTAGAAATGCAGTATACAATTCACATCTCCTTATTTTCAATAATAGATGGTGGACTCTGATCTCACTGAATTGATCAACTGTTTCAGGCGTCAAGGGTTGTATTGCAAATACCACAATTCGGTAAAATCAACCACTTAATTCAATATCGACTTTATTGCTCATTGATTGGTAGTTGATTCCTTTGGTTTTTACTTGACAGAAAAAATCTGAAAAGTATTCAGCTGTACGTTCCGAACTCAGAGGAGGGTAAGCATTCATTTTGCGTGCTGTTTTATCTTAGTTTTAGGCTTTTGGTGCCCAATTTGCTTTTCTTAAACATCCACATTTAACTTCAAAAATAATTATCTCATTGAAACTACATGTGCATGTTATTGTTTCAGGAATGTAAGCAAATTTTTTAGATATCCTCCTCGGTTGGAAGGGATATACATGGTCGACCCTCTCCGTGACAAGACAAACCAGCAGAAGAGCAAGCAACCATTGAAAGTATTATCTGTTGATGGATTAAAGAAAGCTTTAAGGTTTAAATTCTTGTATCAAGCTTTCATAAGATTTTCTCTTGCTTCCAATTCCTGACCAGTATAGACTTAATTTCTTGCTTCTATCGACTCAAGTAGTCAAACTAACTGTACCTCAATCTGTTGGTAAATTTGGCAGTAAAGCTGGTGAGGTGACTACTAATACACACTCGCAAGGAATTAGATTTCTAAAAGAAGTCACAGGTTAAGTTTGTTTCTCATCTTTTTAGATATTTATTATGTAGCTTATCTGGTTTATATGAACTTCTCTATTCCCAATTACAGGTAGACCTGGTCAAAGATCGCCAAAGAAAAGGTCTGCAATACCAAATAAATGAATATTAGCTTGAAAAAAAAAATCATCTTTTCTTATTGAAACAAATTATCTCAAAATTTGTAATTTTTTTATGTTGGCATTCTCCTTTTATCTCTGAGACTGAATTTGTGCCATTTCAGGTTGGCTTCATCGATGGATCGGACTCCAACCATGGTAAACAAAAAGCCACCAGAGGCTAAAAGGAAGAAGCCTGAGCAGAATGCTCAAAAAATGATTGAAATAGAGCTTTTTAGTTCAGATGATGAGTAGAGATTTGCTCCAAACTAGCACATGTTAAAGGCCCTGCTCGCAGCTCTGCAGTGCTTTGGTATGTGAAAGTTATCTTTCAATCATTTTCAGGTTAAGGAGCAATGCTAAGCACTAAAGTCATTTTCTCCTTACTAAAATGAAATGCAAATGGAATTGGGGATTTGTCGTGCACCGCCATTAACTGCGCTTGTTTAACTAACTTTTACCACACATCACTACTCTTCTAGAGTGCCTGCTAATTATGTTCTAAAATTATATGTGCTTTGCAGCAGAAAATCCCATTAGTGTTGTAGAAAAACTCCAAATGCTTGATTCATTGTGGAATAGAAAAAAGTATCTTTTTCCGTATTTTAATTTCGAGCCCCTTATGCGATTAGTATCATGAATCTATAATATTTGAGGATCTGTTAAAATGACACTTCACGTTGGCAGATTATCTATCATCATCTTTCTTCTTATGACTTAAGCCTCTCATTCTGAAGCTCTTTCCTGCAACTAAGTTAGGAGTGGTGATTCAAAGTTCTTTGACACTGAGTTTTTGGTGCTTATCATAGATTTTCTGTCTCACTCTCACATATGTGATCAACACCTAATTAGTGGATGAAACTGAGTGGTCTTCATTGGGTTTTTCTTGGCCAAATGCAAGCCCAACCTTAGCAGTCACTAGGCTGTCCTTGTTGCACAGCTGGTGAGCTGACAACAGTGTCCCCCAATGGAAACTATTTACCATGACTAGGTTACACATAGTGCCATGTTTGCAGAAATTTTAAGTTGTTTTTTTTATAGGAAGAAATTGTAAGTTGTTGACGAGGCTTAGTTTATTGTTGGGTAGTTAATCATCAACATTATTGCAGTAGACATACAACTATTGATTTTCTTATGTTTGAAGACTTGCTTTAACAAATATGAGTGACAATCATTTACATCATATCTAAGATCTTTGGATATCAATGTGGATATTGTAACACATAGTGAAGTGGCCCATTTCTTTCCATGTAATGCTGTGTGAGCTCCTAATAGGGCCATGGAATCTTATTAGATTAAACGCATATAAAATACAAGGACATAGAATAAAATATGCTTAGTATGGTGATTGATAGTAGTAGGCAGGTTGATTACCTAAGCACATGGCTTTGTGGATGTGCTCTCCCATGTGCCCTCAAACTAGCGTGATTAGCGGAATTCAATCATATAAAACTTTACAAGCTTGAAAGTATAATATGTTAATGCTTCAACCAAAGCAAGCTTAGCCCTTAAATGCTATGTCAAAATGTTCTTTCACCTCTTCTTTTGTTAGAGTACTTGATAATTTTTTAATCATTTTCGAGCTCTTTTTTTTTTCCTTCATTACAAGCTTATTATAAGAGCGACTCTTGCTCATTGTTTTACAATTTCAGTCTTATTGAAAATACTGATATGGATTAGTCTATTTAGGTCTACAATGGACTTGTCTTATTGTGTTGTTTTAAATTACCTCCGATTATTCTACATAGAAGAGAGATGTCTCAAAAAATTAGATTATTCAAAAAGTATTAATTATCTCAACGAGTGAAAAACTACGTAGATTGAGCCACAGTAAAGTTGAATTATAAACTCTCAACTAAAAGTAAATGGAGGGTTTAATTATGCTTGAAATCTTGTATAGAGGAATGCATGTTTATATAATAATACAATAACAAATAAGGTGATGTGAAACTTGAGATGTAGTTAACAAATAAGGGGAGTTGGTGTCCACGTCTCACAAGGGCCCATCAAATAATGGAAAGCGAAATGCATGCGTTGAGTAGGAAAGAATGGACGAGTATTGGCGAATATATAGAGCAGAGTGGGTTGGATCCAATATACCTATTACCTGCCATTGCAATTTGCCAAGCTTGAGAGGGTCCACTCAGTGGTGGGTCTCGGTCAACCACCACCCCTCTTTTCTTTGTGTGATTTTGGTCAAGTGAATCAACGGTGCTTGATCATTGCGTGTATATTTCTTCTTATCTAAGATCAATTAGTTGCGTTACAGTTGTATTCCTTCTTTTGAAAGCTAAATATCCATCTGGTTGTCCAAAAAACAAAACAAACAAATACAAAAGAATCCCCACCCTTTTAATTTTGCAGTTTGTATTAATAGTTGCAATCTTTGGGTTTTAAATGGGGAGACCCTCTAATAATTGACATAGAATCTCATTTACTTGACTATAGTTGTCTTAAATTGTTGGTGACATACATCTATCAGTTCAAATATCTAAACAATAATCTTGTAAACAACGAAATCTACTTGCGTCCACCCATATGGGCTTATAGGTTTTCACTACTACCAATATAATCTCCAATTTAATCATGTTTAAAGAATCTAAAATTATTTTTAATTTATGTAGAATTATATTTTAATTCACATATTCAAATTTATTCGATTGAAATTTGTTTGCAAGAAGGTTGTTCTTATTACATGACCAAATAAAACAAACTTATAACAAATCCACAATACAGCTAGCTGCCTCCACAAATTCACCATCACCAACTTTTGGCAAATCTAAGATACCATTGGCCAACCAACTCTTTGTAGGCCATCACCCTTAACTGCATACAGTGAGACTCTTATCTTATTGTTTACCTACTATCAACTTCTACCATTATAACGTCCTATGACCTCGTTTTCATGAACAAACCTCGTCTACTCCATCTTACTATTATAAGCTTCATACCCATTGACAAAAAGAAAAAAAGATCCAAAAAAAAAAAAAACAAACAAAGAAACAAAGGTACTACATATCTGATATTAATTAATACAAAGCTTTGTGACGTAAGGTGATCTTATTAAATCCCACCATCCATTCAACTTGAATGAGGGCCGGTGCTGGGCATGGGGCGGGGGGGCGGGCGGCGACCGCCCCAGGCCCACCACACCCAAGGCCCTTTATATTTTCAGCTATGCTACAATTTTTTATTTTTATTTTTTTATGAGATTGGATATTAGTAGAGATATTACTAAAGTATTGTCTTTGTACAAATTTGTTGGGGTTCATTCATGAAAACTCATTGTAATATGTAAGTACTCATCTCAATGTATATTGAATAGATCTTAATAACTAAATCATGTCATGCATGTTGAATGTCACACAATCTTTTTTTTTTTTTTTTTTGTTGTTGGTAACACAATAATTTTTTTATATGTTATATGTGTCTACTCCTTTAAATACGTTTTTTCTACAATCTCAAAATAAATAAAGTTTTGGTCTCAATAAATAAATAATAATAAATAAAAGAAGTTTACATCTCCACCAACTAAATTTAATAAAACCAAATCAAAACAATTTTTTAAAAATTAAATTTAAGTTAGAGAATAGTTAGCAATATGTATTATTTTTTTTGTTTCACTATATGTAAACTTAACTATAAGTACAAAAAACACACCATTAATTACACTAAAAATCAAGCAAAATGGAAGAGTTTTTTTTTTTATCTATATGGCCAACCTAATTAATTTGGGATTACGGTTTTGTTGTTGTAACTATATATATTCACAAAAAAACTTATTTTAGGTAGTCAAACATAAAAGCTCCAAATTTTTATTTCGCCTTATGCCCCCAAAATAACAAAACCGGCCCTGACTTAAACACATGTTGATTTTTATAGTTTGCACTTTTCACCCAAAACAAACTAGTACTACAAAATCAAAATTGACTAATTTATGTTTATGGTTCTAGCTAGTTTTTTTTTACTAAACATCATCATCTAATTTGGGTTTTTTAATAGTAATTGTTTTTGTATTTTTTTCCCTCAAAACTGCTGGGGCCAGAATTGGCCCTTCTCGTTGCAACATGGAATACATTAAAGAAGTGGCAACGTCCCGTGCCCCTTCCCATCTACTTTCCCGTGACACATTTATAACCCTGCAGTCTCCCTTTCAATTGATGAGCCAAATAAATAAATAAAAAGGACAATAAATACTACCATAGATTTAAATATCCATATGTTAAATTCTCACGGTCACGCCGCACAGGCATGTACAAGCCCACACCGATATTATACTTAACTAAACCACCTTTTAATTTTAAGAGTAGGTTTTATCTCAAAATGGACTATTATTTTAGTCCACACATGATATGTCTCAACATTCCACTTTAGACCAAAATTATTCAAGGGCTTTTCTTCGACAGGTTTCAATCGAATCGTCAACTCTAATAACATGTCAAGATCTCAAGGCTGCACGCGTGTGTGCATGCACAAACCTATAGATCTCCTCTGCTAGCATCGATATTGTCCCCAACTTAACCACCTTTCAACTTTAGGTGTAGGGTTTTATATAAAAAATCATCGGTGCTAGTTGGAAGGAGCTAATCACTTATATAATTCATTTCGAAGTTTCATTTAATAGATGTGGGACTACTTTCGGTCCACACATTTTCAACACTTCCTTATGGACCGAAAGTCACATGATCTATTGGGTTTTTTTTTCTCCAGACCCCATTTGAACCATGGGCTATTAATGTCGAGGCAGTTGTAGATGCGTTTTTAATAATTTTGGAGAAGAAAAAGGAGCGCATGAAGTTGGGTCAACTTTGAGGAATCGGAACTTTTGAACCAGAAACACGATTAATTATTATAGTATATTTTCATAAATGCATATTTCATGCTCTATAGGGAACTTTTGAACCAAATTCCTTCGTTTTAGGCTTCATCAAGGAGTTTTCTTTTATTTAGGATATTTTTGTAATTTTTAAGTTGTTTAGATATTTTTGTCTTTTTACATACATTGCGTTTTTAGGGTTTATGTCGACTATATAAAAGCTGTGTTAAGGTTATTTTCAAAGTGAATAAATTATTAGCAAGTTTATCAAATTTGAGTTTCTTTACAAAAGCTTTAAGGATTTTTAGACTTCCTTGCTTGATGTTTACGCTGTGTTAGCTATGATATCATGTCAAATTTTCATGGCCCTGCCGCACACACGTACACGAGCCCGTAGATTTCCTCCGCTAGCTCCGATACTGTCACCAACTTAACAACCTTAACTTTGTGTGAGGTTTTACTATAAAAAAAATTCATAGTAGCAGTTTCATGACCTATTGACCTCCCCAATATTAAAACTTACGGGCCATATTTAATGGACTCAATGATTGAAAACATCTCACAAAGTTCAATTTTTTTGATTAGTAAATATCAAATTTAGTCTATGTTACTTCTGTAACTGCAAGATATCCTCCTCTAGCAACATAAAATTTTGATTGAAAATATGTTCCCAAATTTTAAAATCAACATCACACTGAAAAACTTTTTTAGCCATAAAGTCCTTACAAAGTTCATTTCAATTGTCGAAATATCGACGAAGAGTATAATTGCATGAAAAGAGAGTAAAAAGAACGAAAAAGTATTTGGGTTCAGTCTAGCTTATATTTTTCAAAAAATTAAATTCTCTTTTCTAAAAAATGCTAATGTTATAGTATTTGAAATTACACTTTACTATTTTACACAAAATACACTCACCCGACAAAAGACATGCTTCAAACAAATAAAAAAATATGTTGAGACAACAAAAAACAAAAAAATAAAAAATAAAAAACGCAAGTTTATAACCTGTAAGAAACCAAGTGAACAACAACTAATTTAAGTTGTCAAAGCTTCTCAGATGAGATGGTAAAAACATCACTTACAAAAAAAATAAGACCTCAGAAAATCGTAGTTTGATTCTCACTAAAGTAAAAAAAAAAAAAAAAGGTTTATAGAGATTGTAGGTCATTGTTGCCTATACACTTCCCTCACCCATCACATTTCATTCTTTCCTAACCGGTCACTAAGTCTTGACAAAGCATCTCTGGTAAGATGGTAAAGGACATTATTTGCCTAAAGGCAAGGTTTTGAGATGTCGTGAGTTTGACTCCCACCCCAAGTCAAAAAAAAAAAAAAATGGCTCACTAAGTCTTGATGTTAAGGCCTCAACATTAGCTACCGTGTACCCTGAAACCTTGCTATTTAGAGAGATTTGTAGAAAACCTTCCTTGATTTATGCTTCCCTTAGTCGTCACATTTCTTTTTAAGTCGTCAAAAGACAATGTTTATGAATAGGTTTGATCCCTTTAAAAAAATACTAATTTAAGTTAATAATAGAATTAGGCTATGTTTGATTACAAATAAAATGTTCCATAGCAAAAAAAAAATCTTAAAAAAGTTTTCCAAGCAAATGTTTATAAGAAGATTTTCCTATATATGTTTGACTGAACATAAAAATTCTCCCTCAAAACTTACCAATAATAAATTTTGAAATAAATATGAAAACTTACCATATATATTAAACATATTAATTTTATATTTAAAATATAAATTTAATGTGTTTTAATATGAAAACTCACATTTTCTCATAAGAAAACTCAATTTGCCTACTATAATAGATGAGAAAATATGGTCTTAATATGAAAATTTGGCAATTTTGAGAAAATGTTTTGCGAGAAAATTTTGGCTATCAAACACAAAAAAAATATTATTTTTCTATGAAATTTGTCATTTTCTTTGAAACATTTTTCTTTTCTATCCAATCAAACAGGGCCTTAATGGAAACTTTATGTTACTAACTTTAATAGGTGGAGTGGAAATTACACTATAAAAAAAAAAAAAAAAGTTTTTGAAACATTAATATATGTTGTTAAAAGCTACGTTAATAAAAGTTAATCGACACATTATAAGTAGTCATAATTATAAGAAATAATTTATATACTGTTATAAAATAAAAAACCTTGTCAAATTTATAACTACATGATTATATTTTAGTAAATATTAATTAAATATTTTATAATTATGAACAATTTAAAGAATTTAAGAAAACTTTTTTTAACAATATTAACTATAATAATATTAGTATTAAACATTGTAAAAAATTAAATTTTCGTTGTACATTTGGTTGGTTAAAACTTGGGAGGGAGTAATTTTTGTTTTGTGTATATGAGATGAACGTGTGAGCTAAATTAATTACTTTGGCTTTTATTTAATTAAGAGATTAGCTTTGGTTTCGGTTAGCTTGGTTTTGCTTAGCTGTCTGAATGCTAGAGAGAAAGAGCGATTCAACAGCATAGTTTTTCGGCCACTAAGGTGATGTTGTGCAACCTGTGTTCTCAATCTCACCACATTTTCCTTGTTGTCTGTTGGTTACACTTTTGTTTCTCAATTTCCCTCTTAAAGTTTCCATTTTGTGCACCCAATTCCTTGTTCTTCACAAATTAGGGATTTGGGGATTTGGGAATGAACCTACAATTTGGGATTTTCTTTTCTTTCAACAGAGATGACGACGACGACTCACTAGTTTTTGAAGGAGAGGAAGAGAAGAAGAAGAAGAAGAGTAAGATACGCAGCAAAGAAGAAGGAGAAGAAATGAGCGCGTCTAGGTTTATTAAGTGCGTTACGGTCGGAGATGGCGCCGTTGGTAAAACTTGTATGCTCATTTCCTACACCAGCAACACTTTTCCCACGGTATTCTCTTCTTCCCCAAATCTCATTTCTTCGTTTTTCAATCAAAGATTCAAACTTTTTTCTGGGTTCTTCGTTTTCTTCGATTTAAGGCTCGATTTGGGATTCGGGTTTTTGCTGTCTTCTTAATTTCATGATGATGTTTGTGTTTTCGGAAGAATTGGTTGCCAAATGATGTTGATTTCGTCTTTAGGTTTCGCAATTTGCATCAAAGGTGGGTTTTTTTTTTCTGCTTCTCCCGATCGATTCCCCTTAGATTCGGTTGTTCTGCGTTTAAGGGACTTTGGGTGGAATCTGTATTTTGTTTCAAAGCGGTTTGTAGTGCCAAAGCGGTTTCATTGTTGTTGGCATTGTTTGATCTGTTTGAAATAGCTTCTCCTGACCTTTCTTTGTGTTATTTTGGTATGTAAAGATTGGACCTTTGTTGTTGGGTTGTGGTGTTATCTGATTTGTATTGTTTGTTGATGTGAAACAGGATTATGTGCCAACAGTTTTTGATAATTTCAGTGCAAATGTGGTTGTCGATGGAAACACCGTTAATCTTGGGTTGTGGGATACTGCGGGTAAAGCTTGCATCCGATAAACCAGTTTCTTCGATTTTTCTCTCATTTGGTGGTGGATTATGAAATTTTGTGATTCATGTTCTGATTTTTGTAATAATTTATGGAACAGGTCAGGAGGATTACAATAGACTAAGACCTTTGAGCTATCGCGGAGCTGATGTTTTCTTGCTGGCATTCTCTCTAATCAGCAAGGCCAGCTATGAAAATGTTGCCAAAAAGGTTAATTCTCCGCATTTGTTGATATGGAATTTCGACCCCATTTTTGGTTTGTTATGCTTTATGACTTTGCTAATAATTTATTTCTTTTTCCCATTTTCAGTGGATTCCTGAGCTGAGGCATTATGCACCTGGTGTCCCTATTATTCTTGTGGGCACAAAGCTTGGTTAGGCTTTTTTCTGATTCTCATCTAATTCTTTACTCTATATTCACCACGCTTTGTTTTAATTGCTTGACAACTTTCTTTTGACATTGTAGATATTTCTTTTTATTTCTTCTGATTTTTATATAACTGAGAGCCTTGTAATCTTTTTGTTGCTCCAAGTTTCCTGGACCAACTGTTTTAGTTTTTATATTCATTTTATTTAGTAGATTTAGTTTTACAACTGAACAGGTTAAACCTTTTCCAACTCATTGTGTTGTAGATTCCATAAATTACTGGAATTTGTTCTGATGAACTTTACCTGGACTCACTGTTGTGATAGATGAAAACACAAAGTTTGTTTGGTTGCATCTTTTGATCTTCAACATGCATTTGCTAATTTTTGTGATAGATGAAAACACAAAGTTTGTTTGGTTGCATCTTTTGATCTTCAACATGCATTTGCTAATTTTATGTTTGATTCCGAAATAGCAGATATGCATGGACAACTGAGATATGCATCTGCCATGTTTTAAATCTTAATCCATAGTCACTTATCAACTTATTAAGAATTGATGTTTCGGGTTAGAAAATTGTTGGCACGCAGCAAAATGTCATTTACAACAATGCTCTCATGCTGTCTGTTGCAGAGTGGCTTGAAGATTTAGTCATCGTCGTTGTTGAATATAACACGGCTTTTCATACTTTATTTGTTAAGATTTGATTTAAGTATCGGGTCTCTTAATGACCTTAAAAACCACGTGCTGTTATTCTTAATTTTTTCATACAAGTGTCTATTTTCTACTTTTTCTTTGAAAGTTCAATATTACAAAGAATCTTAGAAATGAACTCATCAAAGTGAAACAACAACTGCGCCTCAATCCCAAAATAGTTAGGGTCAAATACTTATCAGAGTGAAACTTGGGGTTAGACTGTATGTGTGCTTGCATTTATTTTTCCTTTTTTATCAGTCTCTGCTTAGAACTTCCTATCCTTGCATATGCTCCCACCCAAAATACAAACTGAGCTGGATAGTCATGAAACAGCTTTTTGGTTTGTAGATTATAAACATTAACACTCAGAATTAGTTATGAATGAACGAGAAAGAACCAATAAAAATAAGTATGTGCTGGTGTATCTATTTTGTTGCGGAATGATCCCTAGATAAATTGGATTTAGTCTAAAATTCCTTATTACTTGATGATTTCTTAATGTTGTTCATTGTTTTTCTGCATGCAGATCTTCGAGATGATAAGCAGTTTTTCATTGACCACCCTGGTGCAGTACCTATCACTACTGCTCAGGTAATAGCTTATATCTTTATGTACTCAGCTGTAAAGATGTTTTGCGTTTTTCCTTTCCAAGCTTGTAACTATGTATTATGGTTTATTTCAAGGGGGAGGACCTGAGAAAGCTTATTGGAGCCCCTGCCTATATTGAGTGTAGCTCAAAAACACAACAGGTACTTCTCCTCTTACGTGATTACACTGTACAGTAATTTGGGAACATTATCACTATGGTTTATTGGCTCTTGTAAATATGCAGAATGTGAAGGGAGTTTTTGATGCAGCCATCAAAGTGGTTCTTCAACCACCGAAGCAAAAGAAGAAGAAGAAGAAGGCACAAAAGGGCTGCTCTATTTTGTGATCAAGAAAAGAACAATTGTGAAAGGGAAAAAAAATGACTACCAACCATCCTGTAGTGTCTTCCTCTCCTCTCTTTCCTCGTCACGTCTTTACTTGAGGATGCATCAGGCCGTGTTGTATAGTCTCAACTGATAGTAGTAGGGAGTTCTTTGAAGCATCAGTTAGTTTGTTTGTTTCAGAATCTTGTGTTTGTAATTGCTAACTCATTCACACCTCCTTTGCTTCGGATTTAGATTCATCTCATTATTAACCAGATGCTAAGAACCCTTGTCTCGAAAGAAAAATATAAGTGGACATGGTCATATGCATAATCTTGTACCTTATTTGAAAAGCTTGCTAAGTTCATCGGTTGCTCTGTTTGCACCGGTCTATTTCGATCTTTTGCTTATTGGTGATGGATTAGTTAAGGCTAGCATGTCAATTTGAATCTGAACTCAGCATCTGATCCATATTTTTACTTATCAGTTGCTTTCTGTATTAGTTCTCGTCTCTCTTTCAAGCTGGGTTTTTTATTCCATGAATGTGAAACGAACAAAGCAGAAAATGAAAGTAGAAAAGCAAAAGTTGCAGGAAAACAACATGCGGGTAATGCAAGTTGCCGACCTCAAAACCGTTTTGCTTTCCTACTGCCAAATGCCCTTGTAAGTGAATTGATATCGACCCGTTTATTCTTGGTTCGTTGTCGTTATTTTGCTCTTGACATGAAAGCTCAACTTTTGAAGCAGCAACAACTACAACAATGGCTACGATATCAAGCTCCTACTTTGTTGATGTGCTTTTGAAAATTTTTAAATCCTTCTTTCAAGTTGCAACATAAAAATGAAACTATTTATTCTGTATAATTTTTTTCTTTTTTTTTTTGGTACTGTATAAATCTTTTTACAATACAGCTTTGGCTAAGCTCGAATACCTTTAATATTGTTTAAAGAGATGGTGAGGCTAATAATCATGTTTTTGAGATTCCTGCTTAAGTGGGAGCTCTCTAGAAGGGCATGGTAGCTTCTGTACATATAATCTGATATGGTTGTCACCAAGACTCACCATATCTTGGTTGTTCTTCCCCTGGGATGTTTTTGAGATTCCTGCTTGAGTTCGAAACTCACTTTACTCCTTTTTCCCTCCAATTTCTTCCTTAGGTTCCATGGTGGGGGCATCTAAGGAACTGCTAGGGATTAGTCAAATTCACCATCAGTTTGGTGTCAGCGGTAGTGGCTCGGATATCCTTAGCTATCAAAAAAGTGAATAATAAAATAAAATATATCTTGGTTGTTCTCCATAGGTGAGCTATGATGGAAGAGACTGACCAACTGTTATTCTCTTTGAATTGATTATGACTTCTCAGAGAGAGAAGTTTTGATTTTCTTCCACTATATGCTGATGTTGTTCTGGTTCTTGAGCAGATAAGTTTCCAAATTTTGGTTAAGCACGACCACTGCTTTACCTTTTATTCAATTCTTTCTAAACATGGATTCTTGACTTGCAACTTTTTTATGGAATCTGTACTCAATGCCCACTCCACCATCAACTTTTTTATGAAACCAATGGGTCTTCACCACCCATTATATACACCACCCATCATCCCTTCTTGGGTGCACCCAACAAAACATTACTTGAAACTTAGTCATCTGTGTGTGTGTGTGTGTGTGTGTGTTCACATAGCAACATCAATTGTGAAGGCAAATCTGAAGTATGGCCTCAAAGAGAATAATCAAGGAGTTGAGGGACTTGCAGAGAGACCCACCTACTTCATGCAGTGCAGGTACAATTCAATGAATTCATGTTGTTGAACTCTTGTTTCCTTTCTTTGTAAGTCAAAACCTGAACCAACTGATGAGATTGGGCTGTTGGGTTGGATTTTTATCATAGGTCCTGTTGGTGATGACATGTTTCACTGGCAAGCAACCATTATTGGCCCCAATGAAAGTCCCTACTCTGGTGGTGTTTTCCTTGTTAACATCCACTTCCCTCCTGACTACCCTTTCAAGCCCCCAAAGGTACCAAAACTTCATCAAAACCTTCTATTGATTGTATCACTCTATATCTAAGAAAATATATGTACATCAATTTTATATAATTGTGCAGGTTTCATTCAGGACCAAAGTCTTCCATCCAAACATTAACAGTAATGGGAATATCTGCTTGGACATACTGAAAGAACAATGGAGTCCTGCTCTCACCATTTCCAAGGTCTGTAGTAATTTTTTTTTTTAGCCCTTTTTTTTACTTGGGTTAATACCACAAGAGTCGGTCTGACAACCCAACCCTAACAGTGAGAAGAGAAACCAAACATTCTTGTAATTATTGTTTGACTTGAAAAAGTTGCAGATCAATTTGATGATTGGTGGGGTGTGTTGTTGCAGGTTTTGCTCTCCATATGTTCACTCCTGACAGACCCAAATCCAGATGACCCACTAGTTCCAGAGATAGCACACATGTGCAAGATTGACAAAGTCAAGTATGACTCCATGGCTCGCAATTGGACAATGAAATATGCCATGGGATGAGCCCCATGAAAACTTTTAGAGAGATTTTTGCCTTACCCTCTACCCTACAACGATAATACCCATGCAATATTTCCTACTGATCTTCTATGAACTTTGTTGTTATAAGCTTCCTCTGTTTGGAATAAAAGGCATGATTGTTTAAGATACTCGAAATTGTTTATCTTTTTTTCTCTAATAACAACTGTCAAGAATAACATAATCTTTACCAAATGCAACATAGCTTGTAGGGTAGAAACAAAATCATGCAAGTTAAAAATGAGAAGATATCCACAAAGCACATAACCACGTCCAATGCTATACATTCACCTCCAACAGAAAGATTTAATGTGGAAGTCGGCAGACCTAAGTGGGTGCAGACTGCAGAGAATGAAAAGGAGGGCAAAAAGAAAAAATAGCAAAGCAGAAAATAGAAACAACCTGAAATTTAATCAGTTATCACTTTATAAAGTTAATTCCTCCATATTAGTACAGCAACTCCAGCTTAGAACACCAGGAAACAGTTTACTTGGACATAAGAGTGAAGATCTGAAGAGCTAAAGTTGGCAAAATGTCCATGCTGGTAGCAACTCACACCTTGATAGCCTCGTACTTTTCGCCCATGACGCCACCCTTCTGTTTCTGGAATTCAATATATCGCAACGTAGTTGCGAAGAAAGCATCTGCAGATGGATCTGGGGTTGAGTTGTCACTTTGCATCTCAGTTGTGATCAATTCAATCAGGCCTTGGATAACAGAACTAGTAATTTGAGGGTTTCCCTTCTCAAAAAAGTACAAGTACCTGAAAAAAAAGGCAGAAATACCCGCGAAATCAATAAAAGAAAGAACTATATATGGTTCAGGAAATTATTTTTTATTTTTTTATTTTTTTATTTTTTTATTTTTTTTATAATTGTGTGGTGTCAAGGTTATCCTCACTAATCCACACACGAGGCCCTAACTCTATCAACCGGGAGCAAGACCCAGTGGTCCAAACGATCTTACCACACCAAAGAATCGAAACCGAGGTCGTGCGATTAACTCGCACAATCCCGCCTTCGCCCTTACCGTTGTGGCAACCTGTCTGGGTTTATATGGTTCAGGCATTTCAATTTTGATGGGTGGTCATTACTTGTTCAGTATTTCGACAAAAAGTGCGACTGATCCACTGCTCCCCCTCGTCACATTAGCCATCTGTTGAGCAGCATTTGCAATCCTCAAAGCGCGCTTGAGGCATAGCAAAACTCTGAAACGAAAAAGAACAAGATATCATGGAACAGAAAACTAAAAGTTGGCTATCCTTTTTCAGTAAGTTTGAAATCTTGTGGTAACTATGTAAAACTGCACCTTTCTCCATCTTTGATGCCATCTTGGTCGTCAGCCCAGAACAGATGCGAACAAGCATAAACAGCTTTGCATTGGTCAGGCTTCTTCAAAAGCTTTGCGGAATACTGTAAAGGAAAAGCAATGTCATTCAAAAAGCACGACAACCAAAGAGAAGATATGACAAACAGGCGAAGTCAGAATTATCACCCCTGTTGCCTTGTGTGTCAAAGTATCCCTGTTTTCCACGCCAAATATGTTCATCCGTTGAAGAGTCCCGATAATTAGATGTATTGCTGTCACCTGGGCTTTAGAATCCTAATACAAATAAACAAATGCACTTCAGTAAGGTCCCATCTTAGAAACAGACTTGAAGCAAAAACTTGATGGAAAAAATTGGTTCCCATAATTACCGCAATTTCTTCTTCATATAATATGAATGCTTGAGTGAAGAACTCGTATGCAACCAGCTCAAGATCACAATCATTAGCAGCCTAAACACAGAAAATAAAATGAAATTTAGCCAGGACAAGAAATAAAGAGTATGAGAGCTTTTGAATGTTCAATGCAATACCTCAGCACATTGCAAGTATAACCTCAATGCAAGTTCAGGAGCCGGAACAGATAAAAGAGCTTCAATGGTCTGAAACAAATAGTAGAAAATACAATCAAACTCCCCAAGTATAATGGCTGGATAATACCATACAACACATTGGACGGTTTTAGAATTTGGTAATTACTGTTCTCAACGGGGGAAAGGCACAACGGGAATGTCCATGAAAAAAATGGAGTGACGACTGGATAGTGGATGTTGATTCAAAGTCTTTTAGGCAATTATAAATTTCTATGCGAAACTCTTTTGAATATTTGATAGATAAAGCATCAGTTCAGTCCTTTCCTCTGGTATGTCATACAGAAAGTCTAGAACCCTTTTAAAGGAATAGCTGTTTGGTTTGACCACAGCCCTTGGCAAAACAACTACATTGGGCATATTTCGGCATCTCTTAGGAGTCTGTAACCCACTTATTTTTTTAATTGCAGTTCACTCAAAAATCGTGGATCAAGTGGAGAGTTTTTGGATGAATCTTAGGCTTCATTCGATCCAGAATCTGAAAACAGTTATCTGCTTCACTTTCAAATCATTATAATAATAATTTAAAAAAAAACAAAAAAATGCCAAATTGGTTAAAATATCCTAACCTTTTACAAATTTTGTTATTATATCCTAACCTTTTTGAATTTGTTATTATATCCTAACCTCTCAACATTGATAAATATGTATCTTACTTCACTTTCTAACTTTAAATTTGATGAGGTAACATTTAATTAATGAGCTTAAAAAATAAATTAAGTAATAATTTCAGTAATTATAAATGATGTGGTGCTTTTTAAAGTTTTATTTAGGTGTCACATCATCAAATTTGAAGTAAAAAAGTGACTTATGATACAATTTTTTCAATGTAGAAAGGTGAGGATATAATAACAAAAGTTGTAAAAGGTTAGGATATTTTAACCAATTACAATGTGCACGTGTTTGGTTAAGTAAGATCCAAAGATTGTTTCACACCCCACCCCCCCCCCCCCAAAAAAAAAAAAAAAAAAAAAAAAAAAAGGGAGAATATATGTCTTTGAGGATAACTATGCTAATGTTCACATAATTTTGGAGGTCCTCAAAGATCATGGCAAGTTACTGGGGTATTCCAAAGGTATTGTATGCCTGAGTGGCTCACATGGTGGCCTAACTTAATGTGTTATGAGACCATAACCTTTGGTGGGTGTCACATGGTTAAAGATTATGTGATTTGTTTCTGTTTATATTTAACATAACATTTTCTAGTTTCCTCCAAAATAAAGGCAAGTAACAAAGAGGTGCTCGTGCTCATGGTTAAAGATTATGTGATTTGTTTCTGTTCTACATTTAACATAACATTTTTCTAGTTTCCTCCAAAATAAAGGCAAGTAACAAAGAGGTGCTCGTGCACGTACAAATTATACCCCAAAAGACTGCATCATTCACAATTTAAATTAAGGTAAAATAAACGTTAACTTCACCAGACTTGAGAAAAAACTAAAATATTAAATTCTAGAAGAAGCCCCCAACTAAATAAATGAAGCAAACAAGCCTTTCAATATGTTACCTGGTGCAAAAGCTGAAAAATTTTCTTAGGTGTTGCAGGCATATCTTCACCAATTACATCTCCATCCTGACCTTGTAATCTCCTGACCAGCTACAAATCACAAACAAAGGTTTGGGAAACAATATCAGGTCTTTAGGGGAATATCATACTAAAATATCAGTTTTTTTATAAGACGGTAAAAAGTCACACATTGCAGTTTTAGGAATTTAAGCTTTTCAATAGTTTCACATTTTTGTAAACTATTATGAAGTGCTTTTTTTAACGTATGCAGGAAAGATAAATCTCAAACCTTCAGTGCAGAAAAAATCAGGGGAGGTACAGTGAAAGCCAGGCGTGTGGGACCACCTGTCAGAATATGCTTCCTCACAACAGAAATTATCTGAAATCAAGGACAAATGTTGCCAAAACAAGAAAGAATTAGACATAATAAATTCAAAACTGTAATTTTATGTAAAGCTTCATGCTAAAATCAAATGATACATGACTTCAATCCTTACAAGTCCAGACTAATTTGGATGACGAAGACTGAACAGAAGTGCTCACAAGTCTGGATAACTTACAGCACAAAAATGATACATTGTGAAACTACACTGAAAATCAAATTACCTTCAACATTTCTTCTGGGTCATCATTGTAAAACATGTGTATAAGACGACCAACAGAATTTTGCTCCTCCTTAAAATCCTCCTCGTCAAGCTTAAATTCGAGAGAGAAAGCATACGTTAAATAAAAGCCATTAATGTGAATAAGGAAATAAAAACAATAGATACAACAACAACAACAACAACAACATAGCCTCAGTCCCAAATTAATTGGAGTTGGCTATTTGGAAATATAAACAATAGACAACAAAGCAAAAATCCAATTAATGACTGTGCATGCTTATTTAAGACATTCACCTCATCTACAGGAGTCCCATCCAAATCCTTTATTAGCCCCTTTATCAATTCAAATAGCGCTTCAACCTACAGAAGAAAGAAATTACACCCAAAAACCAATGTGTGATAACTTAAGAGAAATGAAAGAAAATTAAAATATATAAAGCGTACTTTATCAGCAGTTGAAATGCATGAAGTGTTTTTCATGATGCTTTGAATGATAACCACGGCCATGACTTTATTTGTTCCATTGTCCAAGTGATCCATTACACGTGGATAGTTAGATAGCTTCAACGCAATTCCAATATCATTATATTTCTCCAGTGGAGCACTCAAAAGTGCAACAATTTGCTTTGTTGCTTTGCTGTCCTCAATCTTTGCTTTGCCAGAAAGCTTCTTGACACATGCACCCTTACGAAGACAAATCACATAAACGAAACCATTTCAGAGCTATGATTAAACCCAATCACAATCTACATAAGAGTTAGTATTACAACAACAACCAAGCCTCAATCTCAAATTAGTTGGGGGTAGGAACATGGGCCTAAGAATTAACATTAGATGTCAAGTAAACAACATTAGGAAGCCTTCAAGCACAGAAATAAAAGTAAAAATTAGATGTCACACAACCCCATTAAGGAGCCATTTGAAGCAAAATGACAAATAATATATCAAAGAAAATGATTAAGTGGAATACTCTTAGTACATACATTTGCTACACAATCGTTGGTATCCCTTGGATTGTGCGTCATAATGTGAATGAACAAGGACTCCAATTACAGAGTAGCAAATGACAAGTCCTAAGAAATAAGAACTATATTAAATAGCGAGCAAGTTCATGTTTGATCCATTTAAAGAAAAAAGAAAATTTAAAAAAAAGAATAAAGATGTAGTAATATGCAGTTTGCAATTCAACCTAACTTGATGTGAACTAGGTATGTAAGCACATGCAAGAACGTGTACGCATATAAATTTTGTATTCACAAGGTCAAGTACCATATTGTAGGGTAGTTTAAAGTATCAATATTCAGTTAATAATCACTAAAGTAAGAAGTTGGGTGGTAAATTATTCTTTCATGCAAACACAAGATCAGCATGACAACAGAACTTCAAAGGAGCCTCACCAACACTTGGTCTACATAATCAAGCCTGTCTGGATGGACGCGCAGAGTAAATGTAAGGAGAGACACATATAAGGATATGGATCCAACAACAGGCATGTCAACTTGTGCTTCAATGACCTGCACAGAATTAACATAAATCAAAAATAAAAATAAAGAAAAAATAATACATAGGAAAATGGAAAACAAGAAAAATGCAAAGCCATCGGTAATTAAGTTGGTGGCAAACATCAGTCCAAATCGACTCAAATTTTTCATATATTTGAGCACCACAATATCACTTGCATCATCAACATGAATCAAAAGAACATAAATGATTGCAAAAATTAGCAAAAAAATGTCTCCAACAACAATTTATACACTCCATGAAAATACTTGAAACTATGGTCCTCATGCGTGCAAATTTTACTAATTGGCCAATTGAAGTGTTATACCATGTTATTACTACAAAGGACAACTAGGTCTATGAAAAACTCCCAACTTGCCGTGAAATTTGCTAAAGAAAATCAGAAGTTAAAAATGCAGTAGCAGTGATAAGAAAATATTCAAACAAGAAGTGCTACGGAACGGTTGCTTCAACAAGGTTCTGAGCTGATCACAAGACTAGTGTCCAAAGAGGATGCCCAAGGACTCTACTGATCAGATACCTCAAAAAGATAAAAAAACAAAAAAACAAAATTTGCAACCCACCCCTTTCTTACATAAGGGAGAAAACGGTCATCATATTCATCACCAAATATAACGCGAAACAAATAGCTTCCCTCAAGTACTGCACTAGTTTATAATTAAAAGTGAACATATATTTTGATAACTAGTGAACTTTCCATTTCTTTTTTATTGATGACCAAGTAAGACTTATAGCACTAATTCGCTTATGAAGCTAAATCTAGAAAGACAAAATATCAACAATAATACAGAATAAAAATACTGAAAAAATATCAAGCCAAGACGACATAATTTTATTTTATTTTTTGAAGTATCAAAATGACATAACATAAATAACCACAATGTTAAAACAGATTTTACCTTTCCAATGGCATTGCTCAATTTGGAAAAAGCCTCTACTTGCAAGAACTCAGGTAGAACCTGCAACATGTAGTCATAAGAAACAACGCATAGAATCCTAACCAAGAAAAAATACTATTTGGATCACTTACTTCAGCACTAGAAGCAGCATAGTTTGATAGCCTCTCCATTAGTTGGGATAACACTGTCTTGATGTCAACGGTTGGCTGCAAGCACAAGGAAGACAGAAAGACTTGACAAGCTGCTGATTGACATAATGATTGGTTATCATGTTGACGATGTCTATGAGTTATAAATAAAACTTTTACTTGTCCTCATAACAAATCAAATGTTCAGTCAAAACTGGTCGGCAATGATGTCCATTGCCATATGCATGCTAGACTACAGAAAAAAGGAATTAGACGTGTAGTATGTAGATATGAGTGTGATGCATGAAAGAGTTTACATCCCAGTATCATACATTAGTTCCACAATCAAAATGTGTTAACACATCGGTCACTAAAACATGAAAAGCAGATAGGTGTTCGAGCATTAAATTTATAAATAACTTATTTATGATCTTCTCGTGCAGAGTGAGAATTCACAGGTAGGAAGTGTTCGCATAAAGGAAATCCACGAAAATAATCTTAATCTCTTGAGAGTCCACAAAAAACCTAGACGGGGCTTTACAAAAGTTTCCTGTCTTCCCTATCTGAGCATACAAGAAAGTGTCTAAGATCTGCGCAGAATTCTAAACACAATAGTAGGTCTTTAGAGAGGCACAAATAACTTAACAAGTTTATTTAAGTGTTCCAGATGTTGCTTTACATTTTAATCAAATAATCAACTATTTGTTTTCAATCTTTCCATGGAATAATCAATTTACTAGCTCTGACTACCCCACTTTCCAAGCGAAAAAAGCAAACGATTAGCTCCAACACTGCAACAATAAATCTACAAGATTTGTTTTTAACAAAACACGACTCATGCAATAAATCTATGTTTACTACAATCAACACACAGTTTGAAGCATGATGGACCAGATACAAAATGTGTTCTATGCTTTTCTGGAAGTAAGACAGGCACAAGAACGCCATCTCATAGTTGATGATTCTACTGCAAGTACATACCTGGAGCTGAGGGCAAGCACCCAAGAGCATCTCAAGGGTTTGCAAGTGGTATTCATCAGGAAATACTTGAATTATGCAGTCCATCAAGTAATATTGGGCAAGTTCATCTTTACAGTTAACGACCTGTGTCCAAAACAAGTGTAGAACTTATGCAGCCGATTGGCATAAGCTACTGGTTTGTATATAATAGATAAAAGAAATAAACAATGAGAACTAGATTAACCACCTGTTCCAATACTCTAGGAAGTACGGTATCTTTGTACATATCAAGGTCAATGCCCTCTATCTGACTGAGGACATGTAGGTTCTTCCCAACCTAATAAGAAAAATCAAACATGAAACAGATTCATTTATGCAAAGTATTGAGATAAATACATACTGTTTGAAATTCAAGTCATGGCCATAGCATTACAAGATCACGAAGCTCGCTCCTTTCTTTCTCCCGCTTCTCTTTCTCCCGGGCAGGTCCCTGCAGACCAGAAAGCCCGATTGCAGGCCTCAACTCAGGATCACCAAAGAGTATGAATTCACAAGCACTATAACACCTGCATGACCACAAATCATGCCCTCATGATTCATTTTACCTTCATGACATGCAAGTACTGGGTAGTGGGTACCATGCATGTCCAAACATGAGAGCAGGTAACCGTTCAAAATTATCTCAACCAACCTGATGTTGCATCCGGACCCATAGTTTGTTCATCTCTGTGAAGTTCTGGAGTACAAATTCTACAGCATCTGTGACAGTGTCAGCATCCCTACAGGAAAAAGGGATAGATTAATGTGTGAGTCCTCACAAAATCATGCCCCACAATGATATATTGCAAGCATATAGCAGATATGGCATAAAATTCAAGCTTAGCAAAAAAAAAACCAGTAAACAAAGTAGCCTAAAAGAACTTCAAAGAAGACAAAAAAAGACACCAAGAAGTTAAACATGAACATACTTGTAGCTTGGTAAGAACACTTATTCACATTATAGAATATACAAATCAGAGTTGTACCAATACCACTAAAATATTTTCTATAGACTCGACATGAAATCAAAAACTGTAAAGAAAGGAATTTAAGGGGAAAAAAACAATGTGAGAATCTTTTTATTAAACACGAACTAAACATTACAAAAGTAAAGTGGCCATATCAGATTCTGATGAGCTATATTTGATGGAGCCATGTGCCAATCACTGTTGCAAATGGAGTTCAAACTATGCCACAACACCTTGCCTTGCAAGAAACACTTACGAACAAATTTAATGGGGTATGGGGATGAGTGAACAATCAAATGATTGGACAGAAGATGGCTATTCACAAAGCAACTGGAGCAAACAAAATGTCACAAACATCTAAATGAAAAAATAGTTAGTATCTTGACCAAAAAAAAAAAATAGTTAGTATCAAGAAACTACATCACACCATGTTTGACGCGCAGAAAGTTTTGGTTGGGTGCTAACACTTTATTAGAACAACCACAAATGCATACATTCATAACAGTGCCACAATTCCAGTTATCTGAAAACTATTATGCCACATTATAGAAAGGCAAATAAAATAATCTAGCAGCAGGGTCTGCTTAGGACTATTTCATCCTTTCCAAGATAGTTTTTTTTTTTTTTTTTTTTTTTTTTTATAGGAACCTTTCCAAGGTAATTAATGCGAACGAAAGGATCCAGTTTCCAGAAATTGACACACTGGAAAGATATACACAGACGTACATACATGGAAAAGAATATGAAGATTCACAACATAATCAATTAGTGTAAACATTTAAAACTAATTTTATACTCTATAAATAAATAAATAAGACATAAGCAGTTAGAGAAAGTTGATCCGCTTACCCTTCGTATTCAGATCCAATATCAGGTAATTTATCTCGGCTTACTTGTGACAGGTAGCTCCTTAGAAAGAGGCCACGTACAGGATGTTGAACACCGCGACACATTTCAACGAGGTCCTTAAGGACATCTTTAGCAGGAGCCTCCTTTGATTTGATATACACAGACCCTACTGTGCAGAGTAGATACCTGATAATGCCAACAGGTGGTTGTCAGAGAGAATAAGGCAATTTCGAAATATGCTGGTCTGAATAGAACACTGAGTTCCCAAACTTCACTGATAAATGCTAAAGGTATAAAATTAAAAAGATGTGGAGACTTGAGATGGCTTTGATTAGCATTAATCCTATGCTCCCCTAGATCATTGGAACGGGAATTTGTAACGGTTGTTACTAATTTTATTGCACCAATTAGTTCACATTTCACAACAACAACAAAGCCTCAATACAAATTAGTTGGGGTTGACTACATGTATCAAACTCTTTCATTGCACTTGATTAAGTGCAATTGATGATCAAATAGTTTAATCATTATCATTTTGGGCATCGTCTTTCCAATTCAATTCTTCCTCTACTCTTTCACTATTCCCCAATCCAGTTTCCATTATTTGTCGTAACACATATCAAATTGCATCACTTGTTCTCTAATTTTGCAATTAAGCAACTCATACTCACAATCTAGGTAAAATGTTCCCAGCATGCTGTACAAGCTCGTAAAGATCGATGATCGAGCAGCCTCGTTTCGTCTCCTCCTTGAAGAACATCTCAAGCTTCCTCAATTCATCAAAAGCTCGCATGTCTTTCCAACCAAAACAACAAAACCAAATAAAAATCAAAACTTTGAGATCTCTCAGAGATCCACAGAGAGTGAGCACACACAAATGGATCGGAAAACCCTACAGAGGTCGTAATACTTGTGAGGGGAAAGCCTGGAAGTGCGCAGCTCGGAGAGCATCTGCGCCGAATACTTGAGAGCGTCTCTGAGATTGTTCGAATCCTTCAACGAAAAACAAAACAACAATGAATTGGAAATCAAGGAAACAGAAACTGAAATTGAGGCGGACGAAATTAGGGTTTGGTTTGGGAATCGGTACCAGAGAGCGATGCATGTAGAAGGCGTTCTGTTGGAGGCCTGCGATCCCTTCCGCCAGCCATTTCTCTTCGTCTTCGATGCCGTCCGTGATCATCTTCTTCGCTTTTCGCAGTGTCGATCGATTGATCGATCGATCGATCGTTCGTTTATTCTTATGTGTTTGTTTGATGTGTACTACTGAATCATCAACTGCTCGTCAAACGCAAGTGCGTAGATGTGAAGCTGACGAACGGGCCAGGCCGGGCCCTGCCAGTCCATGATGGAAGGCCCGGCCCGTTTATAAGCTAACGCTTCCGTTTGATTTGTTGAGTTGTGTTGGGCCCATTTCATGATTGGACTTTTGTTTTAAAAACTATACAAATATTATAAAGGGGAATGCTACAGCGCCCAGTGCAGTTGACCTGTGAAAAAAAAAAAAAATGGAATACTTTTTACAATGAGGTTGGCACCCTTTATATAGGCCCTTTGGTGATGATGATAAATGTACTTAGATAATGTTTACAAGTAACACATACATCACATGTCATACAACTCTTCACAAGCAACATTGACAATACATGGAATAATGAGTACATTTGATATGGATACAAGTAAAGGCCATGCTTGATACTACCACTCAATGTAAGAGCCATGCTTGACAATGATTAGTCATACAAAGTCTTGATCAATTGTTTATCCATATCATAACACTCCCCCTTGGATGACAATTGTTGAGAGAATGTGCCTCGTTAAAACTTCTACTAGAAAAAACCCTGTGGGAAAAAATATAGTAAAAGAAAAAGAGTACACATTTCTTATTAATCTTAAGATGGGTATAATATTGTTAGGATTGCCTCATTAAAAAAACCTTACTAGGAAAACCCAATGGGATAAAACCATAGCTAAGGGAAAAAGAGTGCAATACACTAATCAATAACTCCCCCTCATGTGAACATGGGTGAAACTTGTTCAGTTTCTTTACTTACAATGTCTTTAAGTTTACGCAAGCCAATACCATGTGTAAGCTTTTTAAATGTCGTAGTTGGTAAGGCTTTTGTGAATAAATCAGCAAGATTATCGCTCGATCGGATTTGCTTGACATCAATTTCACCATTCTTCTGAAGCTCATGTGTATAAAAGAATTTTGGTGAAATATGTTTTGTTTTGTCCCATTTTATGAATCCTTTACTTAATTGTGCAATACATGCTGCATTATCTTCATATAATATTGTTGGAGAATCTTTTATTAAAGGCAATCCACATGATTCTTGAATATGTTCAATCATGTTTCTCAACCAAACACATTCACGACTTGCTTCATGAATTGCAAGTACTTCAGAATGATTGGAAGAAGTGGCAACCATAGTTTGTTTTACTGACTTCCATGATACAACAGTATTACCACAGGTAAATACATATCCCGTTTGAGAACGGGCCTTATAGGGATCTGATAAAAATCCAGCATCAGCATAACCTTGGAGATTCAATTTTACCCCTCTCGAGTAAAATAAACCCATGTCACTTGTTCCTCGAAGATATCGAAAAATGTGTTTAACACCATTCCAATGTCTTCGAGTTGGTGAAGAGCTATATCTTGCAAGTAGGTTGACAGCAAAAGCAATATCGGGTCTTGTACAATTTGCAAGATACATAAGTGCACCAATTGCACTTAAATATGGTACCTCCGGACCAATTAGCTCTTCATCACTTTCTTGAGGTCGAAATGGATCCTTATCCACTTCAAGTGATCTGACAACCATTAGAGATCTCAATGGATGTGCCTTGTCCATATAAAATAGTTTTAATAATTTTTCAATATAATTTAATTGATGGACAAGTACTCCACTTGAAAAATGTTCAATTTGCAAACCAAGACAAAGTCTTGTTTTTCCAAGTTCTTTCATCTCGAATTCTTTTTTCAAGTATTCGGATGTTCTAACGATGTCGTCGTGGTTTCCCACTATATTTAAATCATCAACATATACAGCAATAATCACAAATCATGTTGATGATCTTTTAATGAAGACATATGGGCAAAGTGGATTATTTACATATCCTTCTTTCAGTAAATAATCACTAAGTCGTTTGTACCACATTCGTCCGGATTGTTTCAACCCGTACAAAGACCTTTGTAATTTTATAGAATGCATGTTATGAGGTTTTGATTTTATTTCATCAGATATTACAAATCCATCAAGGATTTTCATATATATCTCACTATCTAGAGATCCGTACAGATATGCTGTAACGACATCCATTAAATGCATGTCAAGCCCTTCAGACACTGCAAGGCTTATCAAAAATCGAAATGTGATTGCATCTATAACAAGAGAATATGTTTCCTCATAATCGATGCCAGGTCTTTGTGAGAAACCTTGAGCTACAAGTCTTGCTTTGTACCTTGTAACTTCATTTATTTCATTTCTCTTTCGTACAAATACCCATTTATATCCAACAGGTTTTACGCCATCTGGCGTTTGGACAATTGGTCCAAAAACCTCTCGTTTCCTTAACGAGTTTAGCTCTGCTTAGATAGCATATTGCCATTTTTGCCAATTAGGTCTTTTTTGACATTCGTCCACGGATCGTGGTTCTGGATCATCATCATTTTTACATATTTCAAATGACACATTAAAAGCAAATATTTCATCAGGAACAATTTTATTTCGATCCCAAATCTTATCAGAGTTTAAGTAATTTATTGAGATCTCATTACTTTCATCTTTTTCATCTTTTTCTAGAGGAAGCTGTTCCACATCAGAATCAACTTGTTCTGACAAACCCTTATCAAAGGATTCTTGTGCTTTCTCAGGAGTATTTTGATTTGTATTTATTTTTACTCCCGTTTTCCTTTTTCGAGGAATTGTATCCTTTGAACCAACCGGTCTTCCACGCTTTAAGCGTTTCGTTGGTTCTTGTGCACTTTGTTGCACAGAGACATCAATTCTTGCAGGAGCATTTACAGTTGGAATATGTGATTTTGTCACTTGTTTTGCATCATTAAATGCATATGGTAATTGATTTGCAATTTGTTGCAAATGAATGATCTTTTGAACTTCAAGTTCACACTGATTTGTTCGTGGATCATAATGTGATAAAGTTGATGCATTCCAAGCAATTTCGCGCCATTCCTTTTGAATTGACTTCTTATCTCCCCTAATGGTGGGAAAATTGCTTCATCAAAGTGACAATCAAGCAAAACGTGCAGTAAATAAATCTCCTGTTAAGGGCTCAAGGTATCTTATAATAGACGATGAGTTAAATCCAACATTAATCCCAAGTTTTCGTTGTGGACCCATCTTAGTTCTATTGGGAGGTGGTATAGGAACATACACTGCACAACCAAAAATTCTTAAGTGTGAAATATTTGGTTGTTGACCTAAAATGAGTTGCATGGGGGAATGTTCATGGTATGCAGTAGGCCTATAACGAATGATAGATGTTGCATGAAGGACTGCATGTCCCCAAACTGAAGTTGATAACTTAGTTCTCATTATTAGAGGTTTGGCAATTAATTGAATGCGTTTGATTAGAGATTCTGCCAAACCATTTTGGGTATGCACATGTGGAACAGAATGTTCAATGGTAATTCCTATAGACATGCAATAATTTTTAAATGCTTGAGATTGAAATTCCCCGGCATTATCAAGACGGATGGTCTTGATTGGGTTGTCAGGGAATTGTGTTCTTAACTTAATGATTTGTGCTAAAAGTCTAGCAAATGCAACATTGCGGGTCGAAAGCAAACAAACATGTGACCACCTAGTTGATGCATCTATCAACACCATGAAATATCTAAATGGTCCACAGTGAGGATGAATAGGTCCACATATGTCTCCCGAATGCGTTCTAAGAAAGCGGGGATTCCACAACAATTTTACTTGGGGATGATTTAACTATCAATTTACCTTGAGAACAACTAGCACAATTATAATCACCAAATTGAAAATATTTTGTGACTCCTTAAAGGATGTCCATGCGAATTATTAATTATTCTTCGCATCATTGATGATCCTGGATGACCAAGCCGGTCATGCCATAAAATGAATGTCTTTGGATCATTAATTTTCTTATTTAAGACGACATTCGTTTCGACATGCCTTATATGAGTAAAATATAATCCAGAGGATAAAATTTGGAAATTTTTCTAACACTTCTTTTTTCCCATTTGAAACCAATGTGACATAGAGAAATTTTCTATTATTTTCGTTCATGGTTTTGAGTGTGATATCCATTTTGTCGAATATCTTTAAAGTTGAGTAAATTTCTTCTCGGATTTTTCGAGTATAAGGCATTGTCAACATGTATTATTGTTCCCCTAGGCAACATAATATTTGCTCTTCCGAGCCATTAATCAAATTGGAGATGCAGATATTGTTTGAACATTAGCCTCAACTAAGTTCAAATTGGAGAAATATTCTCTTCTTTTGAGGATAGTGTGCGTTGTAGCACAATCGACAAGACATATATCGCCATAATCTGAACAAATAACTTGATGATCCATTTCTACATTGAAAAATAATATGGTATTAAAGAAATACCCTTTTCGTAATAAAATACGAATATCTCAAACTTTTTGGATCATTAGTCAACAAAAGCATGGTAAAATATCACAAAAATATTTGAGTATTGTATATATGACAATATTTAGGCAGCATAGCCTTTCATACGTGACAAAAAAATGTCACAATTATAAGCGCTCTTTGTCAATACTAATTTACCCTTTCTAGTGGTGCGCCACTTTTTATTTTGACTATCAATGGAATTGTCAATATGACTTTTACCATATCTTTTCACCTTTTCCACGTCCATAAATTTGTAATTGCGACTGTAACGGCCCGTTATTTATCAACGCCGTTATTTACCTTATTTCATATTAGGACGCCAGCTCGGACGACACGTGGACGCCGCGGATAGATTAGGCATGTTCGGACCTAGGTATTGATTTGTGTAATATTGTTTTTCTAATTGTGGTGATTTATTGATATTTTCATTTTCTTGATAATGATGTAATATCTGTCATCGGTGTGCATTTAAAATAAACTTGTCGGGCGAGTTGTGAGTAGGGGTTTTAGTTCGGTGAACGCGCCAACGCTGGGTTTGGTAGCGATGAGGCTAGGCGTTGGGGTTTAATTAGATTTAAATTATTAAACATGCTATGGTTGAGGATTTTATTTAATTAAATGCAAATATATAGTCTTAAGCTAAGGTAAGGAAATTTAATTGGGTACACTAAGTGTGGGACCGCCTCGGGAGCGTCTTGGGACACGGGGCACGGGGTGCCGAGTGGTCGGGGAATTAGTGTGACCATATTCACAAATTGATAGAATTTATTGATGACTAGAATAGGTGTTATAAATTGAATCAAATTGGAGTAAATAAAATCCTATAGTTTGAACTGAATAATCAGTACACTTAGGATAAGCCTCGAGATGCACAACAATGAGATTCAAGGCTAGATGGTGTCTTGATAAGTCTCTAGGGATTTGGTGACGCAGGGTGATCAGGAATCGTCCGATCTTCCTCGAGATGCGCACCGACGCTAGATTAAAAACCCAACTATATATATGCACACAATCGATGGATCAAACATGCAAAAGGAAGCGTTGTTTTTCAAGAAATTGTGAGGAGATCAAGGAGAGGTCTGAGGTTGGAGAGGATGATTTGAGGCTTGGGGGAGAAGATTATGGGCGTCTAACACTCAAGCTAAGGTAATAAATTTTCATTTTTGTTGATTTTTCATTAAAATGGGTATTTGAGTGAAATTGTGATTTCGAGAGAATTCATCACCGTTTTTGTTTAAATTTGGTATGTTTGAGGTTGGTTTGATAAACCATTTCGATTGGAAATCGAATTTGTGGAAAAGTGAGGTGATTTGATAAATTTTGGGTTATTTGCATGTATTTTGATTCGAGAATTTGGAGTTGTTTTTGGGGTTTTATGGTGAAATTTAGAGGTTTTGGAGGTCTCCTATGGATTGAGATTGAAGGTGAATAGAGAGGAGTAGAGAAGAGAAGAAGATTGATGAAAAAAAAAAAAAAAAAAAAAAAAAAAAAAGATGAAGAACGCGCGCCTCGGTGGGGAGGAAGAAGAAGGGGGCACGCACGCGCGCGCGCGTGCACCCTCGGGTCGGCCGGGCCGGCCCAGCCCATCCCGGTGGGCGGGCCAAACCGCCCTGGCCCAACCCGGGCTGGGCTGGACCGGCCCGACCCGACCCGCCCGCCCAGGGGCCGAACCGGGCCGACCCGGTTGGGTCGGGTCCGACCGGTTCGGGGGACCCACATATATTATTTAAATAATATTTTTATTTATTTAAAAAAAAAAAAGTTTAATTTCTTTGGAAAATAGGAAAAAAAATAGGGGAAAAATATCGAAAAATTGGAAAAAATTCTAGAAAAATATAGAAAATTAGAAAAAGGTAGAAAAGTGGTTTCGGGATTTTTTCGGGTATTTTGGAACCCCGACATAGCCCGGGAGAGGTACCACAACTAAAAATTTGTAAATTTTTATAGAATAACATAAAATTATAGAATATGTTCTCAAAAAGTATAAAACACTATAAATGGACTTCAGGGACCAGGAAACCATAGCTTGGACATTGGGGAGCTAGGTGGGGGCGTATCGACGGTCCGAAAAGTCTGAGTGCGTATTTTCGGTACGTAAAACCCAACCGAACACCACTACTGCATTTACTTATTTATTTCCATTGAGCTTTATTTCCTTGAAAATCTGTGAATTTTATTCCTACTGGGGCGGCTATGGGACCGCCTATGTATCCACGGGTAGTTGAGGTCGCTGGCTAGGTGTGTAGCGCGTGGTCAGGAACTCGGTAGATGATATCCCGAGTTGGGCTCCATTTCACGCGTTCGATTAGCCCACCAGGGTAAATGTCGCTGGGATACAGTCGTAGGGTCGGAGGCATGGGCCACGGCCAGGGCTCCTGGTCCTAGTACACACTTAGTGGCTGTGTTCACACCCCTTTGTCTATCAATGTGTTTATATACATGCGATTAGCTTTGAGCAGTTGTCTGCATATTTTCCTTCCTACCGCATGTTTATTTAACACTACTTTTGGCTCTGTTACTTATTTCGTTAATTATTTATGCACGGTGGTTTTCCTTGGGATTTTACTTACTGGGCTCGCCATCTGTCTTTTTTGTGGTGGCCGAGCGCAGATCCTAGTACTAGCAGGGGCAAGGGGATCATCGGCGATTTCATCTGACTTGCCTACGCCGAGGCCTGCTGGTATGTGTGTAGATAGTACCACGTTTTGATATTTTGTATTATATTTTTGGGTTGGGAAACTGGATACATACTTGTACTTGGTATACATACTATATATTGATCGCTCGTATGCACAAAGATACCAATAGGGTTCTTCCACTATAGGTTTGATCAGTAAAACTTTTATATATATATGAATGCATTTTTGTCAAACTTTAAATTCTTCCGCTGTTAATTTCTTCTAAATGATCAATTAAGTGACTATAACAACTTATATGACAACTACCTAAGTACGAAGGTAGACGAGTGACGTGGCAGGCATTTCCGGTGCACGAGAAGGGGAAATGGGAAACCACGGGGCGGCCTCAAAATTTGGGGCCGTCACAGCTGGTATCAGAGCGAGAGTTTCGAGAAAATAATTTGTTAAAAAGTTTTACAAGATCATAAACCTTAACAAACTAGATGTGAAAACCCGATGAGTCTGCTTAGAACTTTTAGTTGGGAAGCAAGAAAGCGGGTATAGCTAGGATTGTTATGTGATATATGTATTGTTGTATATATATATATACTATACGAATACGTATATACAAAGCTGATCCGGACACGCATCACGATGCAGGACACGATGGATGGACAGTCTAGTGATACTGCGAGGGCTTCCGGTCGTCGGTTCCATTAGAGGACCGAGTTACGGCGACGAGACTCGAGATAGCCGAGATCTTACGACTATTGAGAGAAGCGAGCCGCTATGATGGCCGGATTGACTATGTCTAGGAAAGCGATGGCGACTACGGGACCCATAGAGACCACGATTACTCTTACTCAAAGCGGTGGTACCCGAGGTTCAGCAATCGATACTACACCGGTAGTAAGAAGAAGTGGAGACACCGATTCCTACACCTACCGCAAGAAGTAGAGGTTACCCCAACGGTAGTGTTAGAGTATGTGATGGATCCGCGAGCCGGGAGGTTACGGGATTTCCTCAAGTTTCGGCCGCCTACTTTTATGGAGGAGGAGACCCTGAGACTGCAGGAGATTGGATTTTATCGCACCAGCGCCTGCACAAGGAGTTGAATACGGAAGAGAGGTTTAGAGCGAGACTATCTGGGACGTGTTTCAGATCAGATGCCGCAGTGTGGTGGACTAACTACCAGGAGACGCATGCTGATCCCGCAACTTGGGCAGAGTTCCGAGAGATATTTTATGACCAGTTCATACCTATGGAGGTGCGATTGAGATTGAGGGAGGAGTTCTTATCCCTAAGGCAGGGAAACCGGAGCATGATGCAGTATATGGATAGGTACCGATATTTGCTGCAGTTCTCGATGGATATCGCTGGCACAGAGCGACTACAGATCTACTACTTCATTCGGGGAGTGAGGGATGACATTGCCAGCGCGATCGTATCGTCCGGGGCTCCGACAGTTCAGGCGATGTTTGAGCGAGCACTTACCTACGAGACGTTCTTGATGCAGAAGAATGGTCTTCCTATGACAGCATCGGCCGAGGTGGAGGTTGGGCAGAGCTCTCGACAGGATAAGAGGCCGAAGAGACAGCGGGACCAGTTTAGTAGAGGTCGCCGAGATGGCGAGAGACGACGTCGGGATGGCAGGATCAAGATAGGGACAAAAACTGTACACACCATAGCTCCAACACCACAACGCGGCAAAGAAAGCCTCAAGCAGCACCGGGTTAGAGATCGGGGTGGCCGAGACAGGGTCGAGGGACCGGGGTCGGGAGCGAGATCGGATGATGCGCGGATCGGGAAACGGAGACACGCAGATGTTTCCGATGCGGTCGGAGGGGACATTTGAAATTAGATTGCCGGGTGCCATCTCCACGACGGGAGCAGGGTCGAGAGAGAGACAGGGTACATGCAGTAGCACAGCCAGATCCAGGAGCCACCAGACAGCTAGTTGAGGGTACGTTATGTAACGGCCCAAATAATATTTGTCGTTAATTATGATGTCATGGCAGATGTGGACGCCAGCGAGGACGGTCGGGGGTCCCACAGCGAGACTGGAACGCACTCGAACTAGGTATACAGTCCGTTTTGTATGCTGTTGTGGTAAATTGTGATGAAAATGTATGAATTAGATAATTCCATTGCAATATGTATGCTAATGTAGTTGATTGACGAGTGAGGAATGACCTCGGGGTGCGTGCGGACACGGGACACGAGGCATGGGGTGCCGGGTGGTCGAGGAAACTACGGTGAGTTTACTCGTGAATTTTGGTAATTTATTGAATAGGGTAAATAATTATTACGAGCCAAATCAATTGGAAATTTATAAGTCATATAGTTGAAATTTGAATAAAACAATAATGATTGGATGCTTCTCGAGATGCACAACAGAGTCAAATGTCATGATAGGGTGTTAGTGAGTTGGAGTGACACGGGGTGATCATGAACCCTTGGATTGTTCTCGAGATTCGTGCACACACTTGATCAAAAGCCAAATATATAGGTTTGTTTGTGTTGGACCGATCAAATGGGAAGAGAAGGAGAGTGAAAGGGAGAAGAGAGAGATCGTTGGAGGAGAAGAAGAAGGGAAAAAACATGCCAACAAGGTGTGAAGAAGGTGATTTGTGGCTTCCTACAACAAGAACCTAAGGTATGAATGCAACAAACTTGGATTTTTTTTTTTTTTTTAGGAGATTTTTGATGTGGGTTAGGATGTGTAAAATCCAAGTTTGTTGCATTCATACCTTAGGTTCTTGTTGTAGGAAGCCACAAATCACCTTCTTCACACCTTGTTGTCAATGTTTTTCCCCTTCTTCTTCTCCTCCAACGATCTCTCTCTTCTCCCTTTCACTCTCCTTCTCTTCCCATTTGATCGGTCAACACAAACAAACCTATATATTTGGCTTTTGATCAAGTGTGTGCACGAATCTCGAGAACAATCCAAGGGTTCATGATCACCCCGTGTCACTCCAACTCACTAACACCCTATCATGACATTTGACTCCTCGTTGTGCATCTCGAGAAGCATCCAATCGTTATTGTTTTATTCAAATTTCAACTATATGACTTATAAATTTCCAATTGATTTGGCTCGTAATAATTATTTACCCTATTCAATAAATTACCAAAATTCACGAGTAAACTCACCAGCACCTGAGGACGCCAGCTCAACTATATTTGTCGTTAATTATGATGTCATGGCAGATGTGGACGCCAGCACCTGAGGACGTGGCAGTGATTGGACCTGAAGTGGTTGTTGATCATACTGAGAAGATTCGGCAAATTAGGATGAGATTGCAAGCAGCTCAAGATAGGCAAAAGAAGTATGCTGATAGGTACCTTGAGGGTTTGAACTATAATGTGGATGACTTGGTATATTTGAAAGTTTCGCCCTGGAAAGGTCATCAGAGGTTTGGGATCAAGGGGAAACTAGCACCAAGGTACATTGGGCCTTTCAGAGTTATAGCACGTGTTGGGACAGTGGCATATAGATTGGAGTTGCCAGCAGAGTTAACAGGCGTTCATCCAGTGTTTCACGTGTCTATGTTGAGGTTAGCAAGGACAGGACCGAGGCCGATGGTGGATATTAGACAGATTGAGGTTCGTCCTGACGCTTCTTATGAAGAGCAACCTGTGGAAATCATGGATCGGAGAATTCAGACACTGAGGAATAGGGAGATTTTGAAAGTGTTGGTTCGATGGCAGCATCATGGAACTGCGGGACTCACCTGGGAGCTCGAGTCGACTATGAGACAGAGATACCCACACTTGTTTACTGGTGAGTGTTAATATAACTCAAATTTCGGGACGAAATTTCAATTTAGTTGGGAAGAATTGTAACGGCCCAAATAATATTTGTCGTTAATTATGATGTCATGGCAGATGTGGACGCCCTTGGCGAGACGGTCGGGGTCCCACAGCGAGACTGGAACGCACTCGAACTAGGTATACAGTCCGTTTTGTATGCTGTTGTGGTAAATTGTGATGAAAATGTATGAATTAGCTAATTCCATTGCAATATGTATGCTAATGTAGTTGATTGACGAGTGAGGAATGACCTCGGGGTGCGTGCGGACACGGGACACGAGGCATGGGGTGCCGGGTGGTCGAGGAAA
Source organism: Stephania japonica (assembly GCA_039657345.1). Lineage (NCBI taxonomy): Eukaryota > Viridiplantae > Streptophyta > Magnoliopsida > Ranunculales > Menispermaceae > Stephania > Stephania japonica. The sequence continues at coordinate 3,710,999 of CM077559.1, read as the reverse complement.
CTACGGTGAGTTTACTCGTGAATTTTGGTAATTTATTGAATAGGGTAAATAATTATTACGAGCCAAATCAATTGGAAATTTATAAGTCATATAGTTGAGCTGAATAAAACAATAACAGTTGGATGCTTCTCGAGATGCACAACAGGAGTCAAATGTCATGATAGGGTGTTAGTGAGTTGGAGTGACACAGGTGATCATGAACCCTTGGATTGTTCTCGAGATTCGTGCACACACTTGATCAAAAGCCAAATATATAGGTTTGTTTGTGTTGACCGATCAAATGGGAAGAGAAGGAGAGTGAAAGGGGAGAAGAGAGAGATCGTTGGAGGAGAAGAAGAAGGGAAAAACAGCCAACAAGGTGTGAAGAAGGTGATTTGTGGCTTCCTACAACAAGAACCTAAGGTATGAATGCAACAAACTTGGATTTTTTTTTTTTTAGGAGATTTTTGATGTGGGTTAGGATGTGTAAAATCCGAATTTGTTGGGGAATATACACTTGGTTTTTGTTGAGAGTGAGTGTGTGTGAGAATGACATGAAGTGTGTGAGTTTTGAGTAAATTTGAGAGAAATTTGATGGATTTCTAAAAATGGGTTTGAAAATGTGATTTCCATAAATTGTGGATTTTGGTGTTTGATTATGGTAATTAAGGCTTAAATGGTGTAATTGAGGTCATTGATGTTTTATGGAAACATGGAAATTGAATGTATGGATTTGGAGTTCAAATTCTTAATTTGGAAATTTTCTCGGACAGACGAGCAATTAGCGCGCTAATTGGAGAAATTAGCGCTAATCACGCCGAGTAATGATGAGGATGAATAGTGATTGAGATAAATTAGCGCGCTAATTTATCTCATTAGCGCTAATTGTTCTCTGGACTCCAAAAATTGGAAAATGACAAAATGAGTCAAACCAACATTATGAACCCATTAATTGATTATTAATACTCATAAATGAATTCCGGGAGTCTCGAAATAATAATTGGAGTCGGGGTTTAGTCGGGAATCGGATGAGAGTGATATCGGGGATTTGGAGGTTTTGAGCCGGGGTTTGACTTGTGGAACGAGGAGTGCGAATTGAGGTGTGTAGTATCCCAATTGAACTTCACTTTAAGTATTTACCATTTGATTTATTTGAATTCAGTTCCATTTATTCTTTATTCCATTTCATCTTTGCTTTACGGTGGGCACTCTCACTGGTGACTTTACGGTAGTGGAGGGTACTCCTACACTGGTGTCTTTACGGTGTTGAGATCACCCCCACCTGGTGCTTATTTCGTTACGCCATAGAGTCCATTGAGTCATAGCACTTGTCTAAGTATACGCCTAGGTGAATAGGCTACCCGGTATGGTAGGCTTGTGTGGGTGCGTCGTTGGTCTACGCCGACCACCTGAGGGTTCGAGCCAACACATTGGTGTGTTTACGGTTGGTGCCTGGGGATAAAAACTCGAAGTATGACTTGGTCTGATTTTTATGTGCTCGTACTTTGTTTATCACTATATTTATGCATGCGATGTTCCCTTTTACAGTTGTCTGTACTTCTTTATTCCGCATGTTTAAATTATAGTATCTTCAATTCCAAGATTTTTTACTTTCGTAATTACTTGGTGAATTTCCTTGGGATTACTCACTCTGGACTCGTCATCTGTCTTTTTGTGATGGTGAGTGCGGACCTCAAGACGAGCCTGGGAAAAGGCAAGCTTGAAGAGTACATCGAGTGACGGTTTTAGCCCCACTCGTACGTATGTTTATATTTATTCGTTTTATGTCGGGTTTTGGGCTTGAGAGATAGGTTGTACATTTTGATATTTTGAGGAACATATGAGATGTATATGATGTATATTTGGTATGGTTTCCACTTAGGCATTTTGCTAATAAAACACAAGATGAATTTTTATATTGTTTATTTAAGCTTCCGCTGTTAATTTGAGGATATATGATATTAATTGAATCAAATTAAATGAGAAGTTGATCAATGATAGATAATTGGGCGTGGGACACAACTGGTGGTGACGTGGACAGTTGTGGGCCCGCGTGGCCTCCCGTGGCGGACCAATGTGGAAATTTGGGGCCGCCACACGTTACTTATTCATAGTAGACTTATTCATGCCATGTTTGACTCGGGTAGTACATTGTCATTTATTGCGGGACGGTTAGTGGGGGAGTTAGGGTTGGACACACACACACTAGAGACCCATCTTGTTCTCAGCACGGCTGCTGGGGATAAGATTTACCCTAACCGGATAGTTCGGGACGTCATGGTTGAGGTTTGCCGGACATCAGTTACCAGCCGATCTCCGAGTACTGGAGTACCTTGAGTTTGATGCACTTTTTGGTATGGATTGGCTGTCAGCTTACCATGCACAGATAGATTGTTATGGGAAGAGGGTAGAGTTCCGTATTCCGGGTTTACCAGAGTTTACGTTGACCGGGAACGCCTCCGAATTACCTATTACGAGGGGTAGATTAGCGACTACTCAGGAGATGGAGGACTTTGCAGCGATCGTTGAGCCTGAGACCGGAGGATCTGTTAGGATCGAGGACATACCTATAGTCCGAGAGTTCGCGGACATTTTCCCGATGATCTACCCGGATTACCACCACCACGCGTGCGATAGAGTTTATTATAGAGTTGTTACCGGGGACCCCCAAATTTATATCTAGCGTGAGACCTTATCGTATGTCGCCTATGGAGCAGGAGGAGGTCGGGAAACAATTGTAGAGGAATTGTTGGCGAAGGGATTTATTCAACCGAGTATGTCGCGTAGTGGGGAGCACCGGTGTTATTTGTGAGGAAGAAGGATGGATCGATGAGGATGTGTATGGACTATCGGAAGTTGAACCAGGTAACGATTAAAAATCGTTACCCGCTTCCGAGGATCGACGATCTGTTTGACCAGCTGACGGGTGCACAGTTCTTCTCGAAGATTGATTTACGCTCGGGATATCACCAATTGCGGATTCGAGAAGAGGATATCAAGAAGGCGCTTTCGAGCATCGGATACGGGTTGTTCGAGTTTACGGTGTTACCGTTTGGGTTCGACGAACGCTCCATAGATTTTCATGGATCTCGATGCATAGAGTGCGAGACCCTACTTAGACCGATACGTGATAGTTTTCATTGACGATATATCGATATACGATCGGACGCGAGAGGATCACGAGAGTCATCTTCGATCGGTGTTGACGACGTTGAGGAGCATCGGCGTATGCGAAATTCGGTAAGTGTGAATTCGGATGAAGGAAGTGAAGTTTTGGGACATGTGATCAGCGGTCGGGGCATTTCTGTTGAGGAGACAAGATTAGAGCGGTGATTGATTTGGAAGAGACCGAGACTGTTTTTGAGATACGGAGTTTCTTGGGTTTAGTAGGTTACTACCGCCGATTTGTCTGGGATTTCTCCACGATTGCGGCAGCACCAATGACGAGGTTGACGAAGAAGGATGTTCCATTTGAGTGGTCCGAGGAATGTGAGCAGGCATTTCGGAGTTGAAGAAACGGTTGACGATCGCGCCGGTGTTGGCATTACCTCGAGCTGGGGAAGGAGTTAACAAAGATACACCGATGCATCGGGAACTGGACTGGGATGTGTTTCGATGCGGGAAGGACGACCAGTGGCTTATTTATCCAAAGCGATTGCGACCGCACGAGCATAACTACCCCGTACACGATTTGGAGCTTGCAGCTAGCGATTGTGTTTTGCGCCGAAGGCTTGGAGACACTACCTCTACGGAGAGAAGTTTGTGCTTTACACTGACCATCAGAGTCTACGCTACATTTTTACACAGAAAGATCTTAATATGCGTCAGAGGAGATGGTTAGAGTTGTTGAAGGATTATGATTTTATGATTGAGTATCATCCCGGAAAGGCTAATGCAGTGGCAGATGCATTGAGCAGATGCGAGTTGTCGATCAATGCATCGAGACTCGACACATGGGACCTGTTGGAGATGGCGTCGATTATGAGCATGTCGACCTTTCGGTTATGCAGATCTGCGATTTGTGGTCGATGAGAGGCACCGACGGTGTCACCTGGAACGGGTATCGGAGTGTCGAGAGGTCGATGGGCTTTATGGGCGGTTCGGTGGATTGGCACGGGATCCCGAGTGCACCGATTGGGCGGAGACATCTCGATGGATGTTTGCGGCATCGGGGTCGACTATGGGTACCACCGTGTCGAGATACGAGATAGTATATTAGAGGATGCTCACCGGTCGCGATACACGTTCATCCGGCGAGAACCAAGATGTACCATGACGTGCGGAGATTGTTTTGGTGGCCGGGGATGAAGGCTGATGTTGGTGAATATGTTCGAGGATGTCACATATGTCAGCAGGTGAAGGCGGAGCATAGGCGACCTGGAGGATTGCTGCAACCGTTACCCATTCCTCAGTGGAAGTGGGAACACCTCGCTATGGATTTTGTCAGTGGATTACCCCAGACTTCGAGGCGACATAATGCAATTTGGGTGGTGATAGATAGGTTGACGAAATCTGCACACTTTATACCAGTTTCGATGAGGTATACATTTCACCAGTTGAGCAGATTGTTCGAGCAGGAGATCATCAGACTGCATGGGGTACCAATCTCCATAGTATCTGACCGGGATCCCAGGTTCACTTCGAGATTTTGGGAGGCGATGCAGGAGCAGTTTGGTACTAGGTTGCGATTCAAAGACGGCTTATCACCCCATGACAGATGGCCGTCCCGAGAGATTGATACAGATTTTAGAGGATATGTTGAGAGCGTGCATTTTACAGTTTGGAGGCTCATGGGAGGATTACCTACCACTGTGTGAATTTGCCTACAACAACAGCTATCAGGCTAGTATCGGGATGCCTCCTTATGAGGCGCTGTATGGGAGGCCCTGCAGGTCACCAGCGTGTTGGGCAGAGCCGGAAGATACAGTTACGATTGGGCGGAGATAGTTGTTGATCACACGAGAAGATTCGACAGATTCGTCGAGGCTTCGAGCAAAGACAGACAGAGAACAAATACGCGGACGATATCGTGACGGCCCTCTTCTAATCAGGGCACCGCCTCGCCTAATCCCGTAATTAAGCCCTATTCACGACACATAGGGCCCGATTACGAATTAGTCGTCAAACCTATACTACTGTGTTCTTTTGTTTAAACAATTATTTTATTTAGCGGAAGTCTTTAATATTTTAGCGGAATTTTTTTTTATTATAAAGCCTAAGTGTGGAAACCAGGAAATAACGATCACCATATATATATGCAAGTAAACGGCGAACATATATAAACAAAGTGAAAGCCAAAAGTCGGGTAATCTAACACTCATCCCAATAACGTCCCAAAAGATAAAGACATACGTAAACATAATACAAAAAGTACCCTACGTGTACGGCAAGCCTACGCGCTCGGAGCTCGAGGTAGTCGCCGATCTTCTCCTTGCCCTACTGTGTCGCTCGATGGACCTACACCCACCGTCACAAACTAGACGGTGAGTATAGTGATATTTAAGTGATAACTGGGAAATCTAATACTACATTTCCAATTTAAACAAAAGGTATTTAAAAGCATATGTAGTGAAGAAATCTTGAATAAACAATGCAAGTAAATACCAACGTTAACAGAGACACAACCGACACGGAGCTAAGTCGAGATGATCTACGTCCAGGTCGGCGGTGAGAACTATCACCTAGCCTTTTCACTATCGTATGTATGGAGTTTGTGCTCAACATATGATAATAATCTCTTTTTTTTTCTAATAACCTCAAATGGCGGAGCTATGCTCGGCGTATTTAAACCATTTATACTTGCCGACAACCCCGTGGCTCATGCCACGTGTGCCGCCCAAGTGTAGTGGCGAGTGCCGGAGACCCCGAAAGACCGAAATCCTCGTGAATCCGCGCATCTCGTGTGCAATGGACACTAGATAATCCCTACTTTAGTTTTCAAGAATATATATCCTACAATGCTATGATTTCAACACAAGTTAGGCTACAAAGCCCCAAAGGAAATAGAGCACAAGTCCATCATAACAAATAACCCTATAGCATGCATTTTCTAAATATCCATTAACTATATTTCAAGACAAACATTGAGCATATAAGGAAGCATGGAGTCAATGACATATTAAACAAGGCATCATGCTATATCGATATTCAATATGAATAAAAACAAGGAAAGCATGATGTGGGAAGTAAATTAACTAGTCCACAAATAGACTGAAATTTATAAATGACTAGAATGAAATAAAGTAAAGAGTTCCCGCAGTTTCACTTACTAGTCAACGCAATAGTCCTAGCTATCCGGCCTCTCGACACCCCGACTCGTGCACCAGAACTTCCAAGAATTCCCTTTAATTCCTGAAGTTCATTTTATATCATTTTTATTTATTTAAAAGCCACGACATTAAGTGAATTTATAATATTAAACCAAAATATATAATTTTATGTAAATCTTTAATTTTGGCACATTTTTCAAGTTATATCGGGGTACCAAAAACACTCGAAAAGTCCCGAAACCATTTTTCTACCTTTTTTTCAATTTCTTATATTTTCTATAATTTTTTCCAATTTTTTCAGGAATTTTCCAACTATTTTCCTTATTTTCCGAAATTAAATTAATATATATAAATATATAAATATATATTAATTTATTATTATTATTAATTAATTAATAATAATATATCTTATTTTATTTTATTATATATATATTTAATCAATAATATGTATATATCTTTTTTTTATTTATTTTTATTTATTTTTTTTTTTTTTTTTTCGCCTCGGGTCGGGTCGGACCGACTCCGATCTCGACCAACTCGGGGCCAGGCACCGGTCGCTCGCCTCGTGGCCGAGCTCGACCCGGCTCGCCCGACCCAGAGAAGAAGAGCACACGGGCCCGGCCGTGTGCATCTTCTCTCACGCGAACCGAGCTTCGGTTCGCGTGGCGTAAGAGATTTTTTTTTTTTTTTTTTGATTGAGTTGGGGTTGGAAAAATCCCAACCCCAACTCGATTTAGGATGGCAGGGGAGTCCCCCGCCATCACCTTCTCTGACGAACCGCACAGCGGTTCGTCGAGCCACCCCCACCCCAACAACAACATACCACACACAAACTCACCTTGTCAATGCCGGTGCCGCACCTCAAGATCTTGATATCCCCGTCTCCGATGAGTCTCTCTTCCTCTCTCCCGGACTCCCCTCTCTCTCGGACTCTCTTTCCTCTTCTTCTTCTTCCCTTTTTGATTTGTTTGCATGTTAACAGTGAAACCCATCTCATCAAGTTGTATATATATGTGTTGATGGGATCTAGTGTGCATTGCGCATCTCGAGGTAAATCTAATGGCTACTAACTAGGCAGTCCAGCCTCTCATGTGACACAACTTGGTGACTCCCATCATGGGAGTGTGTGGTCGCACGGATCGCAAGGTCCATCCTAAGGTTAGTTTAATTCATTACAAACTATAGGGTATCAAAATGTGATTTCTTAATTAAATAACTATAGGTTAAATCGATTAATGTACATTAATCTTATATGGACCATAATTAATTGGTCACACAAATTTATAAAATTTATCTAAGTGGTCACACCGATTCTCAACTCCCCAAGCATTCGGTGTCCCGATTCGCACGCAACTCGAGGCGCTTTCCGTGCGTCGAACGTCGTATTTTCCAACTAAATTAAATAACTTAATTTATGTTAAGGTAGATTTGAAATAAATTGTTATTTCCTAGCCTAGTCTCGCTACCCCGGTAATTTCACTAGGTACCTGTACTTGCACGCACTCCAAGGCGTGTCCCCGCTCACGCCAACTCGACGTCCGTGGTTTGCAAAAATGGACTTAATTAGTCTACACACATACACAACACTAGGCATACACCAGTACAAATATAACATTTACCTCGGCCACGTGCCTCGATCAATGTGCGCGTCTCATGCGGGCCCCACGTCACGGGTCGGTGATCCTGATTAAGCAAGTTAATCAAGATTATGAAATTGGGCCGTGACAAATATTCCCAACAAAATGGAAATTTCGTCCTCGAAATTAAATTTAACTCGAGGAACCTTGCTAAAGCGCACACCGCAGGGATGTAACTATTTTCCCCATCCCTTTAACCTCACTCACGTGGACCCGTTCCAACATGAATATGTGATACTAACTTTCTACTGGTGGGCACACAGCTAACCTAACCAGTCTATGGTCGTTCTGTAAATTACGGACTCACACGTAATCCTTTTGGGGCGGATATCGATTCATACGTAATACGTATACGGCTCGATATCTTGTCTCGAATTTACGGACCCACTTAGAGTGATAAGGTAGACATCGGATTCACATGGAATTCGTGCACACGCTCGATATCATTTTCCGTCAAACCGTAGACTCACCTAAAGTCAAAACATGTGACTCGCTCAAGTTCACACAAAACCCAGACTCACATAAATCTATGCACACGCTTTACTCGACTCACATGAGTCTAGACTCATGAGTTCGTCACATAGTCTACTCTCACTCACACGAGTCTAAACTCACACACACAGTACCGACACACGCCTATTCTTACTCACGAGTCCCGGCACACAACCCCTTTTCCCCTAGATCCACACAAGTCCTAGCACACACGGCCTCGTCGCCACTCGAAATATTGATTCACACATAGTCACCGCACACAAAGCAAGATATCCTTTCAAAGGTTAAGACTCACACTGTAGAGTCGGGGCCCACACAGAGTTAGGAGTATCACACATAGTTTGCTCCTCCCCTTCGGAAGTTGACTCATACGAGTCGTCGCACACAACTAAATATCTATCATACCTCGAAGGGTGTATTCACACAAAATTCTTCACCACTACTCACATGGAGCACATTCTACTATCTAACTCACACAGAGTCTCCCAAGTCCGACTCACCTAGTGCCACCGCTAATTCCTGACTCGCCTAGAGTCACCATTTACAACTGACTCACCTAGAGTCTATTCTAACTCAGACTTACCTAGAGTTCACTCAGGTCGAACATAAACTACAGACCGAACACAATAAGATCACGCTAAGATGCAAAATAACTCATACCCGCCATAGGTTGTCGCGTCTGCTCGAGATCCGGAGCTGCATCAACGTGGGCTTTCTCTCGCAAAGGCGGGTGTGCATCACTAAGTGACATGCACGTCAACTGAGGACAATACTCGGCCGATATGCCCTGGTTGCCTACAATGGTAACATAACCTATGTCCCTCGCCACGTGGCCTACTCGTACTCGTCATTGTGGACAAGTATGCAAAGCAATGTGTCCCGATGTCTCGCAACGATAACATAGTCTCGCCCGCGTGACTCACTGTCTCCACTCTGAAAACCACGTGACTGTTGTCGTGGTGCTGAGGGTGCCGGAAGAGCAAGTCTCTCTGGCGCTGGTAATGCTGGCCTAATCGATGGTGGTGGTAAGGAACGTCCTCTCCCCGAGCTCTGTCGACGCGACATAAGACACACGAGGTACCACCGATGTGAAACGTGAAGTCATCCCCGATCCCCGAGAACCTCTGTCCCAGTCCTAGGTGCCTTGCCACCCCGTCGTCTCCTCTCAAAATCTACTACCGCTCTAATGTCAATCTCTCGCCCTAAGCTCGCCCTCTGTCGCCTATTACACCAAGATAGTAGGTCTCGTGGGAAAGTGCACGCTCGTATATCTCGGTGAGTGTCCTAGCGCCGTCGCTTGACTACGTGATAGCCAATATCCGCTCTCGACCGCCCCAAAATGATACACATCTCCCAACTCATCTCGGACCAAATCCCCGCAACCGCCTCGATACCCGTATCTATCTCGGTGCACTCCATAACCGATTCATCTCGCTCTCTCGCCTCAAACTCATAAACTCTCTCCTCAACCTCATCATGATCCACGGCGGAAATCTCGCGATAAAACTTAGCCTTAAAGGCCGTCCATGACTCAAAGTCCCCATCGGTAGCTATGGTGGTACGCCACCGGACGTCGGCATCTCTCTCGTAGCGTATAAGAAGACAAATCGGGCGTAGTCTATCCTCGATCCCCAAAATCCGATGTAGCTTCTCTTGTGATAATATCCATCCCTCAATCTTCTCAAAGTTTCTCTCCCGTCGAAATACACCTGGTGAAGGCGGAGAAAGTCTTTCACCATTTGAATCCCCACTCGCCGAGCTGAAGGTGTAGGTGTGGGAGTCGGAGTCATCATTCGCTACCTCTCGCGTCGAAACGGTCACTACCGGAAGAGTCGGCGTCACTACCGTGTCCCGAACAATAGGTGGGTCTAGTACGGGTGCGGTATTCGGAACACTTGGGTGGTATAATAGTAGGTCCGGTCGTCGGATGTGTGGTAGTCGCAGGAGTAGTGGCGACGGCCCGAGTAAGTGCGGTGATCTGTCTTTGTCATGAAGGCCATGAAATCGCCATCTCGTTGTCCTGTGTGCGCTACTCTATCCGCCAACCTCTCGATAGTCGTCGTCGATGTAGTAGGAGGCCGACTCATCGCTAGCACCCGTCGCTTTGTCTCGCGTGCATCCGTCATCGTCGTCTGCATGTGGATAACGATTTCCTATCACTATTACGAAGTCTAACCACGTATATACGTATACATATTGAAAAAGATAGCATATATATACAAATTCCCAACTCACTTTCACTCAATTCCCAACAAAATAATTCCTAGGCAAGGTTCATCTGGTTTCCACTTCTAGGGTGTGTATTTTATTCAAATTTATGCTTTACTCCTTGATAAATGATCTTTGATACCAATCAGGAAATTAGTATCAAAATCCTTATTCAACACTATGCTTTGCCCCTAAGGTTCTAAAGCCTAAGCTCGATACCAACTTGTGACGGCCCCTCTTCTAATCTAGGGCCGCCTCGCCTAATCCCGTAATTAAGCCCTATTCACGACACATAGGGCCCGATTACTTAATTAGTCAGCCTATACTACCTGTGTTCTCTTGTTTAAACAATTATTTTATTTAGCGGAAGTCTTTAATATTTTAGCGGAAATTTTTTTTTTTATAAAGCCTAAGTGTGGAAACCAGGAAATAACGATCACCATATATATATGCAAGTAAACGGCGAACATATATAAACAAAGTGAAAGTCAAAAGTCGGGTAATCTAACACTCATCCCAATAACGTCCCAAAAGATAAAGACATACGTAAACATAATACAAAAAGTACCCTACGTGTACGGGCAGCTACGCGCTCGGAGCTCGAGAGGTAGTCGCCGATCTTCTCCTTGCCCTACTGGGTGTCGCTAGATGGACCTACACCCACCGTCACAAACTAGACGGTGAGTATAGTGATATTTAAGTGATAAGCGGGGAAATCTAATACTACATTTCCAATTTAAACAAAAGGTATTTAAAAGCATATGTATTTGAAGAAATGCTTTGAATAAACAATGCAAGTAAATACCAACGTTAACAGAGACACAACCGACACAAAGCTAAGTCGAGATGATCTACGTCCGGTCGGAAGTGAGAACTATCACCTAGCCTTTTCCACTCATCTGTATGGAGCCGTGCTCAACATATGATAATAATCTCTTTTTTTTTTTTTTTTCTAATAACCTCAAATGGCGGAGCTATGCTCGCGTATTTAAACCATTTATACTTGCCGACAACCCCGTGGCTCATGCCACGTGTGCCGCCCAGTGTAGTGGCGAGTGCCGGAGACCCCGAAAGACCGAAATCCTCGTGAATCCGCGCATCTCGTGTGCAATGGACACTAGATAATCCCTACTTTAGTTTTCAAGAATATATATCCTACAATGCTATGATTTCAACACAAGTTAGGCTACAAAGCCCCAAAGGAAATATAGCACAAGTCTATCATAACAAATAACCCTATAGCATGCATTTTCTAAATATCCATTAACCATATTTCAAGACAAACATTGAGCATATAAGGAAGCATGGAGTCAATGACATATTAAACAAGGCATCATGCTATATCGATATTCAATATGAATAAAAACAAGGAAAGCATGATGTGGGAAGTAAATTAACTAGTCCACAAATAGACTGAAATTTATAAATGACTAGAATGAAATAAAGTAAAGAGTTCCCGCAGTTTCACTTACTAGTCAACGCAATAGTCCTAGCTATCCGGCCTCTCGACACCCCGACTCGTGCACCAGAACTTCCAAGAATTCCCTTTAATTCCTGAAGTTCATTTTATATCATTTTTATTTATTTAAAAGCCACGACATTAAGTGAATTTATAATATTAAACCAAAATATATAATTTTATGTAAATCTTTAATTTTGGCACATTTTTCAAGTTATATCGGGGTACCAAAAACACTCGAAAAGTCCCGAAACCATTTTTCTACCTTTTTTTTCAATTTCTTATATTTTCTATAATTTTTTCCAATTTTTTCAGGAATTTTCCAACTATTTTCCTTATTTTCCCGAAATTAAATTAATATATATAAATATATAAATATATATTAATTTATTATTATTATTAATTAATTAATAATAATATATCTTATTTTATTTTATTATATATATATTTAATCAATAATATGTATATATCTTTTTTTTATTTATTTTTATTTTTTTTTTTTTTTTTTTGGATTGGGTCGGGTCGGACTCGATTCCGACCTCGGCCAGGCACGGTCGCCGCTCGCCCGTGGCCGAGCTCGACCCGCTGCCCGGCCCCCCAGAAGAAGAGCACACGGGCCCAGCCCGTGTGCATCTTCTTCCTCACGCGAACCAGAGCTTCTGGTTCGCGTGAGCAGAAGAGATTTTTTTTTTTTTTTTTTTTTTTTTTGATTGAGTTGGGGTTGGAAAAAATCCCAACCCCAACTTCGATTTAGGATGGCAGGGGAGTCCCCTGCCATCACCTTCCTCGGACGAACTGCCATAGTTCGTCCGAGCCACCCCCACCCCAACAACAACATACCACACACAAACTCACCTTGTCAATGCCGGTGCCGCACCTCAAGATCTTGATATCCCCGTCTCCGATGAGTCTCTCTTCCTCTCTCCCGACTCCCTCTCTCTCGGACTCTCTTTCCTCTTCTTCTTCTTCCCTTTTTGATTTGTTTGCATGTTAACAAAGTGAAACCCATCTCATCAAGTTGTATATATATGTGTTGATGGGATCTAGTGTGCATTGCGCATCTCGAGGTAAATCTAATGGCTACTAACTAGGCAGTCCAAGCCTCTCATGTGACACAACTTGGTGACTCCCATCATGGGAGTGTGTGGCTGCACGGATCGCAAGGTCCATCCTAAGGTTAGTTTAATTCATTACAAACTATAGGGTATCAAAATGTGATTTCTTAATTAAATAACTATAGGTTAAATCGATTAATGTACATTAATCTTATATGGACCATAATTAATTGGTCACACAAATTTATAAAATTTATCTAAGTGGTCACACCGATTCTCAACTCCCCGGCATTCGGTGTCCCGATTCGCACGCAACTCGAGGCGCTTTCCCGTGCGTCGAACGTCGTATTTTCCAACTAAATTAAATAACTTAATTTATGTTAAGGTAGATTTGAAATAAATTGTTATTTCCTAGCCTAGTCTCGCTACCCGGTAATTTCACTAGGTACCCGTACTTGCACGCACTCCAAGGCGTGTCCCGCTCACGCCAACTCGACGTCGTGGTTTGCAAAAATGGACTTAATTAGTCTACACACATACACAACACTAGGCATACACCAAGTACAAATATAACATTTACCTCGCCACGTGCCTCGGCCAATGTGCGCGTCTCATGCGGGCCCCACGTCACGGGTCGGTGATCCCGATTAAGCAAGTTAATCAAGATTATGAAATTGGGCCGTGTGATGATACCACGACGCCGAGCTATGAGGTTGGCGATATGGTTTACCCGAAGGTTTCTCCTTGGAAGGGCCAGCAGAGGTTTGGGATTAAGGGGAAACTGGCGCCGAGATTTATCGGACCATATCGAGTTGTAGCGAAGGTTGGCAGTGTGGCGTACAGATTAGATTTACCGGTGGAGTTAGCAGGGATTCATCCTACTTTTCACATTTCGATGTTGCGATTGGCTAGGACCGGGCCACGACCCATGGTTGACGTGCGACAGGTGGATGTTCAGCCTGACGCAACTTACGAGGAGCGGCCATTGGCGATATTAGATCGTAAGATCCAGACTCTCAGGAACAAAGAGATAGCTAAGGTACTCGTACGGTGGCAGCATCACGGTACGGAGGGACTTACCTGGGAGTTGGAGTCGACCATGCGAGAGCGTTATCCCCAGTTATTCCACGGTATGTTCTAAACTAACTCAAATTTCGGGACGAAATTTCTTTTAGCTGGGAAGAATTGTAACGGCCCGTTATTTATCAACGCCGTTATTTACCTTATTTCATATTAGGACGCCAGCTCGGACGACACGTGGACGCCGCGGATAGATTAGGCATGTTCCGGACCTAGGTATTGATGTGTAATATTGTTTTTCTAATTGTGGTGATTTATTGATATTTTCATTTTCTTGATAATGATGTAATATCTGTCACACGGTGTGCATTTAAAATAAACTTGTCGGGCGAGTTGTGGTCGGGGTTTTAGTTCGGTGAACGCGCCAACGCGGGTTTGGTAGCATGAGAGGCTAGGCGTTGGGGTTTAATTAGATTTAAATTATTAAACATGCTATGGTTGAGGATTTTATTTAATTAAATGCAAATATATAGTCTTAAGCTAAGGTAAGGAAATTTAATTGGGTACACTAAGTGTGGGACCGCCTCGGGAAGCGTGTTGGGACACGGGGCACGGGGTGCCGAGTGGTCGGGGAATTAGTGTGACCATATTCACAAATTGATAGAATTTATTGATGACTAGAATAGGTGTTATAAATTGAATCAAATTGGAGTAAATAAAATCCTATAGTTTGAACCGAATAATCAAGACACTTAGGATAAGCCTCGAGATGCACAACAATGAGATTCAAGGCTAGATGGTGTCTTGATAAGTCTCTAGGGATTTGGTGACGCAGGTGATCGGGAATCGTCCGATCTTCCTCGAGATGCGCACGTACGCTAGATTAAAAACCCAACTATATATATGCACACAATCGATGGATCAAACATGCAAAAGGAAGCATTGTTTTTCAAGAAATTGTGAGGAGATCAAGGAGAGGTCCGAGGTTGGAGAGGATGATTTGAGGCTTGGGGAGAAGATTCGGGCGTCTAACACTCAAGCTAAGGTAATAAATTTTCATTTTTGTTGATTTTTCATTAAAATGGGTATTTGAGTGAAATTGTGATTTCGAGAGAATTCATCACCGTTTTTGTTTAAATTTGGTATGTTTGAGGTTGGTTTGATAAACCATTTCGATTGGAAATCGAATTTGTGGAAAAGTGAGGTGATTTGATAAATTTTGGGTTATTTGCATGTATTTTGATCCGAGAATTTGGAGTTGTTTTTGGGGTTTTATGGTGAAATTTAGAGGTTTTGGAGGTCTCCTATGGATTGAGATTGAAGGTGAATAGAGAGGAGTAGAGAAGAGAAGAAGATTGATGAAAAAAAAAAAAAAAAAAAAAGATGAAAAACTGAGGCGCCGGTGCGCCTCCCGGGTGGGAGGAAGAAGAAGGGGGCACGCACGCGTGCGCGCGTGCGTGCACCTGGGCCGGTGGGCCGGCCCCAGCCCATCCGAGTGGCGGGCCGGCCAAACCGCCCCGGCCCAACCCGGGTGGGCTGGGACCGGCCCGACCCGGACCGCCCAGAGGGGCCGAACCGGGCCGACCCGGTTCAGTCGGGTCCGACCCGGTTCGGGGGACCCACATATATTATTTAAATAATATTTTTATTTATTTAAAAAAAAACAGTTTAATTTGCTGGAAAATAGGAAAAAAAATAGGGGAAAAATATCAGAAAAATTGGAAAAAATTCTAGAAAAATATAGAAAATTAGAAAAAGGTAGAAAAGTGGTTTCGGGATTTTTTTCGGGTATTTTTGGAACCCCGACATAGCCCGGGAGAGGTACCACAACTAAAAATTTGTAAATTTTTATAGAATAACATAAAATTATAGAATATGTTCTCAAAAAGTATAAAACACTATAAATGGACTTTAGGGACCGGGAAACCATAGCTTGGACATTGGGGAGCTAGGTGGGGCGTACTGACGGGTCCGAAAAGTCGGAGTGCGTATTTTCGGGTACGTAAAACCCAACTGAACACCACTACTGCATTTACTTATTTATTTCCATTGAGCTTTATTTCCTTGAAAATCTGTGAATTTTATTCCTACTGGGGCGGCTATGGGACCGCCTATGTATCCACGGGTAGTTGAGGTCGCTGGCTAGGTGTGTAGCGCGTGGTCAGGAACTCGGTAGATGATATCCCGAGTTGGGCTCCATTTCACGCGTTCGATTAGCCCACCGGGGTAAATGTCGCTGGGATACGATCGTAGGGTCGGAGGCATGGGCCACGGCCGGGGCTCCCGGTCCTAGTACACACTTAGTGGCTGTGTTCACACCCCTTTGTCTATCAATGTGTTTATATACATGCGATTAGCTTTGAGCAGTTGTCTGCATATTTTCCTTCCTACCGCATGTTTATTTAACACTACTTTTGGCTCTGTTACTTATTTCGTTAATTATTTATGCACGGTGGTTTTCCTTGGGATTTTACTTACTGGGCTCGCCATCTGTCTTTTTGTGGTGGCCGAGCGCAGATCCTAGTACTAGCGGGGCAAGGGGATCATCGGCGATTTCATCTGACTTGCCTACGCCGAGGCCTGCTGGTATGTGTGTAGATAGTACCACGTTTTGATATTTTGTATTATATTTTTGGGTTGGGAAACTGGATACATACTTGTACTGGTATACATACTATAGCAGTTGATCGCCTGTATGCACAGTACAGCCGGGTTCTTCCACTATAGGTTTGATCAGTAAAACTTTTATATATATATGAATGCATTTTTGTCAAACTTTAAATTCTTCCGCTGTTAATTTCTTCTAAATGATCAATTAAGTGACTATAACAACTTATATGACAACTACCTAAGTACGAAGGTAGACGAGTGACGTGGCAGGCGTTTCCGGTGCACGAGCAGGGGAAATGGGAAACCACGGGGCGGCCTCAAAATTTGGGGCCGTCACAGCGACCATGGTCATTATATGCAACATATGCTTTTTAATTTGAAGCTAAACCAATTAGACATGAGTGATATTATATTTATAATATCTTATTATTTTACTCAGTTACCACGAGACAAGGATTCAATCCATAATTAATATTTAATGGATTGACGTGCGCGCTCGATAATTTGTTGTAAAGATAATACATCGAGGCGAGCCACGTGGCTTTTATTTGTCTCATCAATCATATTTCGCATAGCCTCAATATAGAGGTAATTGAAATTGCAGAATAATAAATGATATTTGACTGATATAAATTTTGTAGCATGAGACCCAACCGCTCATTTTGAGCCTTTTGGAGCATCACCAATTTTGGCCTTGATATAGATAGCTCCATGAGGTGAAATGATAATATAAAGTGAAATATTCACTTTTCAAATCTCTAAAGAGTCTAAAGAGATATTTGACGAATAAATATTTATACGCATAGCGTTGCACAGATACTTTATATATAATTTGAGCATCTCGTTGCCTTGACAAGTAATTAGTATTGTCAATATTGTTAAGGTAATTAATTCAATTATGATTAAATAAAATCTTTATGAAAATAGGGATAAACTAAATAGTTTTCTTTTTATACAAAATAGATAATATACCATTAAATATATGTTCACAACTTGATTATAAATACGCAAAATGTAATACTTGTATGAGTTGGTGGGACAACCTCCAGGTTGGGTGGCGAGACGAAGTCTACTTAAAACCATGCCTCCTCGAACGGGATAACCCGTCTCCCTTTCAATGTTTAGCTTTACCGGGGACAAGGCTTACCCACTATCAACCCAAACTCATAACACTATTTGCAATATAAAAAATCAAGAATAGAGCATAATTAATCGTTTGTAGTATAGCGAGAAAACTAGTTATGTCACATATTGACTTTTGATTTCTGATGTAGAAGATCGTACAAGACGCAACTACAGAGCATACTTTCGCAATCGGTGACGTTATAATGCATAATATATGAATAAAGTATACATATAAAAGTGAAGCAACCAAGATAATATAGAAATAAACCGAACTCATAAAAGTTATACCTTCTTAGCTTTGTCTTCTTAACAAGCCTTCTTGAACTTCAAGATCTCCTTAATGCTAGAGCAAGCTAGTGCTGATAACGTGTTGTAAATTGAATTGAGACTTGCTAGAACTAGAGAAGGAAAGTAGAAGAACTAAGAACTTCTATTACTACAAAGAACTACAAAGAACTACAACTACAAAGTAGAAGAGGAGAAATGAGAGAGTTGAAATGAGAAGTTGTCATTCAACTTGGTGTGTTTTTACAATGAGGTTGGCACCCTTTATATAGGCCCTTTGGTGATGATGATAAATGTACTTAGACAATGTTTACAAGTAACACATACATCACATGTCATACAACTCTTCACAAGCAACATTGACAATACATGGAATAATGAGTACATTTGATATAGATACAAGTAAGGGCCATGCTTGATACTACCACTCAATGTAAGAGCCATGCTTGACAATGATTAGTCATACAAAGTCTTGATCAATTGTTCATCCATATCATAACAAATACTACACTTATTAGGGAATACCCTCATTTAACCACACTTGTCTGTGTGACTATGCTTAGGGTGTGAGCGTCATAAGTTTGAAGCCATCTATTGTCAACCTTGAAGAACTTCTTTCGACGTTTCTGACTGGACTCCGTCTCCATAATCAGTGTTATATGATTAGACCCCAATATTTGCAATTCGATGAAGAAAGACTCGGTACTTAGCAATTTGGACATTTGCATTTGCGTTCCAGAAAGCTACCATGCCACCAGCCGTACCCTTAGATTTACTGCTAGCATACAATCAAAACTGAATTTTCTTCTCACTCCTTCGAAAACTTTCTCTTGATTCCTTGTCTCGCTTAAGATTAACATATTCAAAGGATGAACTTGCATGGAGTTCTTTAGAGCTTCCATTGTTAAGGGCCCTCCAATCCGTCGACAATTCCCGACCATAAGTTTCGTCATAGATGTGAATCTCGAGGCCCGTTTTGACCGGCGGCCGTTTTAAACGGGACCGGCAATTTTTTTTTACCGGTCTGGGCAAAGATTTAAAAAAAACGGTAAAAATTCGCCGTTTTGTGATTAATTTGAAGGGTATATTTGTAATTTCACTTGTTAAAATTGTGTCATGAACTTTTTTATGTAGTTGTTGTTGATGCATGAGGTGAAGATATACTTTGATAATTTGGATTTTGGACTATTGAGAATTTGAGGTGATATCTCTTTTTTTTAAAAAAAAACTTTTGTGATGTTTATATTGGAAATTAAAAAATTGTGATATTATGTATTTATTTTTTGGTAATTGGTGATTTGTAGTTGTAGACTTGTAGTTGTAGTTGAGGGGTTTTTTTTAAGATAATTGATAAACAAAATATTTAATCATCTTTAAAAAAAAAAGGGCAAAACGGGTCCCGTATGTTTTAGTGCCCGTTTTGAAAACGGGACCGGGCACCAAATTTTTGGATTTTTAAAATAGGTGTCCAGTCCCGTTTTTGTCCGTTCCCATATTTTTGCCAGCCCTATTCGCCACTATTGTGTTGGGTGAAAAAAAAAGCCCTCAATTTTACGAGTAAAAAAATATTTTATTTCCAGTCTCATGACTAGCTTTAGTAAAACAAGCTCTAAATTTTACGAGTAAGAAAAAAATTTATTTCCGCTCTCATCCTTAAAAAAAAAAGCACGTGTCACTCTCAAATGACCGACCGGACGCAAAAATAAAAGTGAAAATGGAGCAGTTGAAAATTGAACGTTGACGCGCGCAAAGGGGACTGATGACCGAGGGCTTTCCCGTCATTTCCTGAATAGAAAACGTGGTAATCCTGATTTGCTTTTTTTGAATTTTTTTCCAGTTGGCGTGATCCCACCCGCAATAGCCGGTAAAACATTAGTAGCCGACTAGCCGTTGTGTCGATTGAAGAAGAGGTGACCGGTCATCAGGGGTTTCCCGCGAAAATCGCGCGGTAAGTTGAAGAATCACAAAAAAATTGAAAAAACAATCAATCCCATATCTTCTCTCTCATTTTCACAGTGACCCTTTTCAAAAGTTTGGATTTTTTTTTTCTGGGTCGTGAGAAAATAATATTTTCATTGTTCATTTCATGCTGTATTTTGATTTTTGTTGGAGTGGTTGCTTTTGATGATCTTTGGCGGCAATTTTGTCACAAAAAGGTGCTTGATTTTAATCTTTGATGGCCAAAAGAGGACAAAAATTAGGTGAGCTTCTGTTTTGGTTTCTGTTTTTTTTAACAGAAGTGATTGAATTTAAAATGTTGGTAGTTAGGTTTTTTTGGTTAGTTATAATATTGGGCAGCCAAGGAGGATTTTTTTTTTTTTTAAATTGATGTTTGAGAAATGGGTTTTGCTTTCAAATTCACAGGAGATATTTGGGGAGATGAGAATTTGATCAATTGATCAAGAGAGGTTAAGATGACAGTTGAAGAGAGAGTTGCAGAGAAGGGTGGTTTGGAAGAAGAGAAGAAAGTTGTGATGGTTGGAGTTAGAATTGATAAGAGAGATCAGTTGTTAGTCACATGGGCTCTTGTAAAGATTGCTGAACCGGGCGACCGCGTTATCGTGGTAAATGTTTGTAGAAATGTCTCTGAAGGTACAAACTATTTCTGATGATCTTAGTTAAATATATATAGTGTCTTCTTTAATATCAATCAATTGATCAGTTGTTGCAGATCCTTCTTCGAAGGAAAACCCGTCGCTGGACGGCTATTTGGATGCTTATAAAGGACTTTGTAATGTGAAGAAGGTGTGTGTAATTATAATTAAACTTTTACTTACATGCAACTGCTTCATGTATTAATTCCTCTAGTATGATTTCCTATAATTGGGTTTCAGATAAATCTCGCAGGTAAGGTCTCCCATGGAAGCTCAGCTCGAAAGGCGTTGGTGAGGGAGGCAAAGCTCTGCCACGCTGATATTCTTGTTGTGGGAATTAGCAGACCAAATGGAATTGGGTGAGTGATTTGTGTAACTACTATTGATATTAATCTTCTCAAAAAAATATATACTAATGATATTAGTCGATTCTTGATTGAAAAAAGGAATAGGTTTATTAGATGAATAAGTATGGAATCTGACTAGAAATCTATGCAGGAGTTGGGTTTCAGTGGCCAAGTATTGTGCAAGGAAGTTACCACACACTACCGCAGTTCTGGCTCTTCATCAAGGGCGGGTTGTTTTCAATCGGCATATCGATAACCAGAAAATGGGTATGACTTGTTTAAAAAAAAACTGTGAAGATTATAAATATCGACTAACTAATAAATGATTTGGTTTGGTTGGAAAACCAGGAAACTCAAGGTTGGGTCGTGATCCTCAACAACCACTTTGTAGTCTAAATGAGGAAAATCGGTCGAGCTCAAGTTTTAGCGCAACTCTTGAGGGTGAAACAACCAGTTCTCAAATGGTTCAAAATTCAAAGTGCGGTTCAAAAGATGCTGGAGATGAATCAGAGTATGATACTTCGAGCCTTGCTTCTGAATACAGAGATGAAACATCTTCGTGCTCTATCTCAGGATGGGATAGCATAAGAGGCAGTAATACTAGTATTGCTTGCGAAGATATTGAAGAAGTTTCGTCAAGTTCAATTGCTGAATCCATGAAAGAGCTACAAAAATCAACGCCTGGTTGGCCCCTTCTCAAAGGAGCTACAGCAGTGAATCAAGATACTCCCAAAGGGCCAGGGGCCAGAAATATGTCTGTGGTTCAGTGGGCAATGAGCCTACCTAGACGAGTTGAGTACAAAGTTTTTTTAGATGAAAAGCACGAACGAGATATGAATGATCTAAAACGTTTTTCTTCGTGGGGAATGCTACCTGAAGAATTGACAAATCTGCTTAGAGCAAATTTGTCTAGGTGTCGATGGTTTAATCGCAAAGAGCTCAAAAATGCTACTTCTCAGTTCTCGTCAGGTTATAACTTTACTTGGTTATGGGATTGCAAGTCCCTTTTTTTCATTTCCTTTCTTTGTTGTTGCTAAATTCATTTCTCATCTAAATGTTATAACTCTTCGACAGAAAATCTGATTGGGAAGGGAGGTTGTAGTCGCGTCTACAAAGGCTGTCTTCTTGGTGGGAAGCAAGTGGCTGTGAAGATTATGAAGTGACCAAAGAAGCTTGGAATGATTTCCTTTTGGAAATGGACATCATTTCTTCTTTGAAACACAAACGTATTGTGCCTCTAATCGGGATTTGCCTTGATGAAAATGAGATAATCTTAGTCTATGATTTCTTGTCAAGAGGGAGTTTAGAGGATAACCTTCATGGTAAACTTTCTTTGATCCATATGGTTTTTTATTTATTGTATTGATGTTTTCTGCATACAATTTTGTCTAAAAACAGATTTTATTCGGCAAGGCAGGAAATAGAAAGAAAAGCTCATTGGCATGGGATGTCAGGTTTAACGTTGCCGTTGGAGTTGCCGAGGCCCTAACTTACTTGCACAAAGAAATTCCTCGATCTGTTATTCACAGAGATATCAAGTCTTCAAACATTCTTCTCTCTGATAAGTTTGAACCACAGGTATTTTCCATAGTACCCAGTTGTGATGTCCTATAACTCAAACATGCATGGTGTCTGTAACATGGACTTTTTTTTTTTCTGTTTCCTATTCAGCTATCTGATTTTGGTCTTGCAATGTGGGCACCAAGTTCATCTGGTGAAACACACAGTGATGTGGTTGGGACATTTGGCTACCTTGCTCCGGAGTATTTTTTATACGGAAAAGTCAGTGAAAAGATAGATGTATACTCTTATGGCGTGGTTCTCCTCGAACTGTTATCGGGAAGGAGAACAATCAGCAATGCAACTTCAAGGAGTGATGAAAGCCTAGTTATGTGGGTAAGTATAGGATTTCTCTTCTTGTTTTGTGCAGATATAGGATTTCTTTTTTAGCACAAATACAATTTTCATGACAGATTTATGTGTCTTAACTCTAATCAAGTACTATTTGCATAGGCAAAGCCAATATTAGAAAGTGGAGAAATCAAGAGTATACTAGATCCTGATCTAGAAGAGAACTATGATGAGATTCAACTGCAGAGAATGATTCTAGCCGCAACACTTTGTATTACAAGGGTAGCCCGACTTCGGCCCAAAATTAGTGAGGTTAATATTGTTTCCTTTTTCAGTAATTAAAGATGTACCGGAAGCGATAATGTTCTTTCATGAAGTCTTCATTCGTATCGTGCAAAAAGAGTTCTAATTTACTCCATGCTGGTTCAGATTTTAGAGCTTCTAGCAGGGGAGAAGGATGTCAAGGAGTGGACGGGTTTGCACGCTAATGATCCAGAATTTGTAAATCAAGTTGATGATGAAGCCTATCCAGATTCTAATTTAGAATCACATCTAGATCTTGCTATGCTTGATGTGGATGACGATACAACATCGCACAGCAGCATAGAGCGAAACAGCCATCACACCTTTGAGGACTACCTAAAAGGACGGTGGAGCCGATCTTCAAGCTTCAACTAGCACATTTGTACTTGTGTTTAATTCCTTTTGGGGTCTCACTTGAAAAATTTCAAGTTTTTATGACAAATTTGTACATGTAATAGAGTTTAGGTAGATAAAGATGTTAGGAGATTTGTGAGAATTCGGATTTGTGAATTCTGAACATCGAATGCCTGAAAATTTCAAAACGGGTGTGATGATCAAAGCTTTTACTGTATTGAATTTAATTTTAGTATTGTAGAATTAACAAATGAATTGAATAAGAGATACAACTAACTTTGTACAAAAAGTCAAGAGAGCTGCTGGAGTATAAGCCTCCTAGCTCTATTAATGGTCATTAAACACAAGTAAGCATGCTCTTCAAGCTCATCCAACTGCTCCAAGAAGCAACGTTCATGCGCCACTATCTCCTTCACCACCTCCTCCAACATCTGCGTCTTCCGATTCCTCAAACACAATCTCGATATCGTCTTAATGTGTTCAATCTCATCGTGCAGTCTCATTGCAAGCCTGCTCATTGTCCCGAAATCTTGGTTCAGTATAAACACTCCCTTGGCGGCCGCATCAAGCTGCGCATCAATCTTCTTCATGTTCATGTTTACCCTTCCCGAAGACCTCCTACGAAAGCCGAAGCACTTGATCTTGAAGACAAACTTAAAGAAACTCATTAATGTGTGAAGATTAATGGTGAGAAGGATTGGTGTGGCTGCTACAATACCCACCAAAGAGTGCACTCCAAGGACTAGTGTCACAGCAGCAAGTGCACCACAAGCAACTATCAAAAACAACCACCAAATCTTGTTACACAGCCTCATGAACCTCAACTTCCTACCAATTCTTTTATGTGTTTTTGTCAACCGATCAAGTATCGATCTACATTGATTGCGAAGTTTGTCAAGTTGCAAAATCTCTGTACTTGAAAGCGGGTTTTCGAGCTTGGCAAACAAAGCTAGCTTGGTGAACATGAATTGGCATTGCTCCTTGGAGTAGGTAGTACTTGATGAAGGACTGGGTGTATTCCTCGATAGCTTGATAATCTTCCGTATGACATTGTAGTTCGATTGGGTTCTTGCAACGCCTCGAAGGAGATGCACACACGTCCAACAAGCTTCAGTGTTGGAATCAAAGAAATCAATGAGAAGGTGGTGAAGATGAGATGACTTGAACATGTCACTTAGATCACATTGTCGAGGTTCTAGTAGGCGGTCCGAGATGTAACTATAAGCACCAGCATAAGGAGATAGAGAAGCAGATGAGGAGAAGGAACATTTAGTCTCCAACAAAGCTGCAGTGATCTTCTCATCTCCATGAACCTTGTCCCAAATCTCAATAAAAGACTTAGTTCTTAAGGCTTTCACATATTCTTCATTCACATTTAACTTGCTTTGCACATCATCTAGGCATCGCCTTGAAGACTGATCATCACCTGATTAACACAAGAAATTAAACGGGACCGGTCGAAGTTCATCAAAATCAATAAAAGCCCATATTCCGAATTCGAACTGGTTGATCATCAAGAACCTTTTTGAATTATAATAAAACTAATTTAGAAATATAAACAATTAAGAACTACTTTGTATGTATATGCAACACTACTACGACATAAAAATGTACATGATTATAAGAGAGAATTAATCGAACACTAAGATCGTGGATCGATATGCATATAATTAAGGCTTTCGAATGGATGAAATTTGAATGCATGTACACGATATCTAGCTAGCTAACCTCTGCATGAAGGTGTGGATGACTTCTTCAACTTGAGCCAGGACATGGTTAATTAATTAGATGATGAGGACCACCAGACATTAGAGGCCAAAGAAATTATTTGTTATTTAGTTGGGTATGGAGTTTTATTTATAGAGAAATCTGAGTCATAGATAGGAATGGCAATGATGATCTAATGGTGAGAGTTTAAAACGCGCAAGAAGGCCATCTCTTCTCTTCATTGAGTAAATTCAAAGAAATTTGGTTGCTTTCACTCAATGTTCAATCTTCGGTACATAATAATCTTGGGCACGAGAAGAAATACACGCTTTGCTGATTCAGCTGGACACTTGGCAGATGAAGTGGTAAGGGCCCACATCACATGGTGCTGCTGCGTCTCATTAACCGTCCACGTGTCCACTAAGAATCAAAAACCAGTGTGGGTTTTGTTCAATGATTGGTTTTCAAATCTCATTGGTGTGGACCCACTGATCTTACGTGGCCTTGCGGTGACCCGCCGAACATTTCCGTTTCGAGCAATATAACTTTATTTTGTAAAATAATTTAATTAAAATCTCCAATTGAGCATCGAGGACCGCATAGCGCAGTGGATTAGCGCGTTTGACTTCGGATCAAAAGGTCGTGGGTTCGACTCCCACTGTGGTCGAACCCTTTTTCATTTTTTTTTTTTTTTTTTTTTGCTTCAGATCCTCGGACTCGTCGGATCAATTGGGCACGGCACCGGTACACATCGAGATGTGTGTACGTGAGTGAGTGAGTGAGTTAGTGATGTGTATCGGGAACGAGTGGATAGGTGCCGAAAAGGGGTTCCAACTTTTTTTGAGTTTTTTTATTTTTTTTTTAAGGCGACTTAATCATAATTTTAAAGAAAAGTAAAACCAAAGTGGGATTGAGGTTGGCCTACCACAATAAAAAAGTTTGATTGACTATAATTAATTTGTGATTGAGATTGCATACTCGAAGAGTTTGAAATTGATATTTTTTTGACAATAAGTTTGAAACTTATTATCATTTAATTTTTTGACAATTAATATTTACATATGGATTTGTGTTAATTATTAATTTGATATTTTCATAAATTTTTTTTAATAAGTTATTATCTTCTTTTATTAAAAGTTCTTTTTTTGTCCCCTCTCGTTAAAAATTTTTATTCTTTATTACTTATTAAAAATTTTATTTTTATTATAATTATATTATTATAGATGCAAAACATAAATTTATAAACTTTGAGAATATTAATTTAATCTCGTCCACAGGTGAGGAATATGATGACGTTTTTGCCCAACCCACTTTTATTGTACTGTTGAACTGGCTTTGCCTGACCTCCATTTGTATATTCTCCGCAGTTGCGTGTCACATGTTCAAACCTGGTAACAGTATACACATTAACACCTTGCTTACCAGAACTTTCCTCGTAAAGTGTTTTAGTGAGAAAGCTGTGCGACCCGTGGTCATGGACTCATCGATGAGGTCGTATAAGATGCTCCCGTTCGTATTTCACCATTTTAACAGCCACTTGTCTGTCATTACGACACCTCACACGATGTTCATCGCGATTGCCTTCATTAAACGAGGCCCATCCAACGTCCATAATTAACAGGCAATCATGTTTTGTACACTCGAACCCGCGAACACGGTACGGTGACTTGAGACCAAAATCACAACTCGATCTGTTTCGAGCACTTTTAGGGTTTCACTCAATTCAATCAAATCTTTCAAACCCTCTCCCTCTGTGCCGCGATTTCTCCAATTCTCGGTGAGTTCTTTGATACCAATTTAGGTTTCAAGTTTTTCGCTTCTCCGATCAATGATTGCCAATCTGTTACTGCTCCAGATTTTGGGGGTTTTTGATTTCGCTCTATATTTTCGCGATAGATTGTAGGGTTTCGACATTTCGGTTTTTGTTGTGAAATTCCTTTCGTTCTTGATGTGGCTGTAGCGGTAAGAGCACAAAGTTTTGATCTTTTTTGCATTATAATGGCTTTTGCGGGATTTGAAGTTTTGGTTTCTCATTGTTCATAAAGCGAACTGCTTTGATAGGTTTGGTTAGTAATGGATGACGGGGAGGTGGATTTCTCATGCCAAGATGTTTTTACGAACCCTAATTTGGATGACCAAATCCCTAGTAGTTGTTCAATGGATAGCTTCTTTGATGAGATTTTGAAGGATACTCATGCATGTACTCACACCCACACATGTAATCCTCCCGGCCCTGATTTCTCGCACACTCATACTTGTTTCCATGTCCATACCAAAATCCTCCCTGCACCATCTGAGGATAATACTGGGACTGATGATACCGCTGAGTCGAATGAAAAGAAATCGAAGAAACGACCATTGGGTAACCGGGAAGCTGTTCGGAAGTACCGCGAGAAGAAAAAGGCGCGGGCGGCTTCTTTGGAGGATGAGGTTGTTAGATTGAGGACTCTTAATCAACAGTTGATGAAGAAGTTGCAAGGGCAAGCAGTGCTCGAGGCGGAGATAGCGAGGCTCAAGTGTTTGCTTGTCGACATTAGGGGACGTATTGAAGGAGAAATCGGGTCGTTTCCGTATTTGAAACCAGGGAAGAGTGGAAATGGGGTTTCGAACTTGGTCCAAGCAAATTTGGCTGGAGCATATGTTATGAATCCCTGTGACTTGCGCTGTGACGATCAGTTGTATTGCTTGCAGTCTAGTGCTGGTGGCAAAAGTGGGGATCCTGATATGTTGAATGGACAAGGATTTGGGTCTTGTGATATGGGGAACTTACATTGCATGGGAAATCCTGATTTGGGACTTAAGGAGCTTCCCGGTTGTGGACGTGGGAGTATGATGCCAACTCCCAGTTCTTCTGCTTCAAACAAACGGAAGGGTAATAATCTTCTCATCTTCTCCTACATTATCGTGCATATTCTGGCTCATGAGATGTAGCACTGCTTTATGTCTATTGAAATGTTTGCGTATTAGTTCCTGGTTGAAAAAGTGCAATGCTTTGATTTAGAATTTTGTTTAGGTGTATTTAATTGTTTATAGGGCGGTTTGGTGCCTGTATGGTTAATGTTGTCTACTGTGGGTTGGGGATTTAATGCTATATTGTCACCTCGTGTGAAGTCACCTACTACCAGAATCAAGAGCTGCAATTGGAATGGTGAAATGAGACTTTTAGAGCAACTTCTCGCCTTGCTGACAGTAAATTTTACTGCTGACTGTTAGCGAATCTAATGAACAAATCCCTGTATTATATGTGGCTCCTCTAGTTAAGAATTTGCCCATCTTTACCATACTTTTTGGGTGAAACTTAACTGGAAAGTTGTATGTCATCTTCAAAGAGTCTTTCGCTATTTATTGTGTGTTGTTGGCTACATGAGTAACCCATTTTCTTCATTCAGTTTTTTCGTCACAATTCATCATTAACTTTAGGTGGTCTCTTCCCTCTTTAGTTCAACTTTTCTAATTTTAAAACACTACTTGTTA
The DNA here is from genome assembly GCA_039657345.1 of Stephania japonica. Taxonomy (NCBI): domain Eukaryota; kingdom Viridiplantae; phylum Streptophyta; class Magnoliopsida; order Ranunculales; family Menispermaceae; genus Stephania; species Stephania japonica. Next base: position 3,682,230 of record CM077559.1, on the reverse strand, counting down.
TGGATCAATTACATACTCTTACCTTTGTGGTTTACATTAATACGTGCATGGCTATACATTTCTGCCTTTTAGGTGTTTTGTTCTTTCTCCCATTTTCATGTTATTGCTTTGTTTTCTGGCACTTGTCATTGAATTTTTTATCTCGTCCTCTACCAGTTTTAATGGAAGACCATGCTTCTTATGCTTATGTATGTGATTTGAATCATTTGATTATATATAACCTATGTCCTCTTTTTTTGAGTGACTACTATCTGTCCTATTTGTTGATCAAATAGGTTTCAATATATTTCACAAAATTGTTTATCATTAATTATTTCACCATTCAGTGGTTATGTTTCTTAGATGTTTTTCTTCTAATTAATGTGGCTAGACCTGACAGCTTTCAATCCATTGTAAACCATTGAGACACATCCAGGACCCTAATTGTGCTTATTTTGATTTGTTCAACAGGAGGAGCTCATGCACCACCGGCTGGTTGAAGTAGTACTCGTAAAAAAGTGGGCTATCATGAATAAGTAGTTTGCTAGAGCTACATCTCGCCGTGCGTGGGAGTTTCTCCTGCCATTCCTTTTTTGCCTTTTTTGGCAGATTAGTTATTTTGTTCTTTCAGTGTTTTTTTTTTTTTTTCATAGTTTTGGTGTTTCAGTGCTCTTACATTAATCGAATGTAAATTTCAAGCATCGAGTCGTCTGGTCAGTTGTGTTGTTACGTACAGTGAATCCTCCAGACAAACTTTCAGAACCTTGTGGGGCACCTGGTGGTGTATTTTCCTTCTTCTAGTATAACTTTGATGAGTCTCTATTCACTGAGACGTGCCTTGTTTTCTCTCCCTTGTTTATGTTTACATTGATCTCACTTGATGAGTCTGCTCCAATGTCACTGAAAAATTTGCTTTCAACCTCTTTTGTAGATTTTGGTCTTGTGGCTTTATTTGCATTAATCTCATTTCTCATTTGTTGGATACCTGTACTAATTTTTTAGTTGCTAGATAGCTTGATCAATGTAGTTGACCCAAACTAATTGGAGATTGTTATCATTTCAGAAGTTCATGGCTGGAGTGGTTGCTGCGGCTCATCTCCACTTGCATGACCATTCTTTCGTATGTTAGGTTAGTTTTCTTATGGGTAGGCACGGATTAGACTAGTAATAAAAAAGGGCATATGCCTAACATAATTGAGACCTGTCTAACAATTATTATTTTTATTTTTATTTGATGGGGTGCCTAAATCTTTTTCAATCCCTCCTTAATATAGTTTGTCTAATCTCACAAAGGTTTATTTTTATTTATTTTTTTGACTTAGTATGAATCGAACCACATCTATAAAACTTTTTGGTAAGTTATGTAAAGCTTTAACCTTGTAAGAGTTGGTATTAGTACATGACATCCCAACACCGTAACTAGATAGAAACTAAGAAAATATAATATAACTATTAAAAATAAATTTAAGACCTCTGCCTCTGGTAGAATTTAGATGTTTTTTTGTCACCAAACATACCCCTAGAAGCAATTTGTCGACAATTTCGTGTGCCACACTTGGACGTGAACTACAACACCTTAGTTAACCAAATTGAGTTTTGGTTGAAATCAAAAGCCCGACATGTAGTGTCAAAGCTTCTTTGATGATAAGGTAAAAATATTATTTGTCAAAAAGATAACGCTTCAAAAGAGATTGTAATTCGATTTCTATTGAAAGAAAAAAAAAAAAAAAAAAAAACATGTTGTAATATAGAATACATAGTTAGAGATTTGTACCTCTCTAGCTACTACTTCTCCTTGAAAACCAAATATGTCTTGTACACAACCAAACTTAAAGCAACAATATATCCCCCACGTGCACTGCACTATTTAGCTTTTAAAATGGCTAATTACACAACACTTGCCAACACGCCGTACATAACAAAACTTAATACCACACTCCTCAGTCCTGATCACACTTGACTAACCAGAGAGACTCAACTCACATGACAGTACAGGCGTTGGGGTTCTCGTCGCTGAAGGCAGTTGAGTACTTAACTTCAGTGGAGCTGGCACGTGCCAAAGCCGTGGTCCGCGGATCGTCCATTGGGTTCCGGACGTACCCAGTTGGGGCCTTCTTATCGTACACCCCAGGCGCGTAGGGGTGGTCCACTACGTCGTAGGGCACGTAGGGCCACATCTCCGCTTTCTTCCCCGTCCGCAGCACCCTCTTCAACACCTTCTTTGGCTCCACGTACCCTATCACCGTTAGCTTATGCTGCTTCGGGTCCACGTCCACCTGCGTCACCCCTGCGATTAAAGGATGTGATGGAGCGGCAAAAAGATATAAAAAGCATCATAACGCTAATCAAGTTGTCTCACTTCGAACACGTGTACACACTTTTTTTTAATAATTTTGTGATAGTGAGTGTTTGGATCACCTTACCATTTTTCTTAAAAAAAGAACTAACAACTAAGGCAGATATTGATATAAAAATAAAAAATAAAAAAAAAAAAAAAAGCTAAGGCAGATATTTAAGGTTGATTCTTACTAGAAATGTCATATTTATGAGCCATCATGTGCAGCTTGAGATACTCAATGTTATGTACTAAAAATTGTGTCTATACACATTTCAAGGCGTGTACAAACTGATTTGACTTCGGAGCCTGAGTTTAGTGGTATCAAGGCAGCCTTTTCCTTCGTTAATTTATATTGACGCCCACTATTATCAAAATAAAATACGACACATTGACACACTGTAGTTTGATGTGCTGAATTTACCCCATTATGTGTTAGTGGTGGCCCTGATGGGGTAGGCCCACCTTTTTTGTTTCTTTCTTTTGCTTTTGATCAATAGAAAGGAAAAGAAGAGTGTAGATCTACATGTATAGTATGTATATACTGTACCAATGATTGCTACAGTACTTATCATCTCTTCTCCCCTTTCAGTTGTTTTCATCAGTTCCTCTTCTGATTCTAGTTCCAGTTGACCACTTATTCATAATAAACCACATGGGTGTACAAGTTTTGGGAATAAAGTTGATAAGAACATATATTTGTGCAGTGGGAATCACATCTATGACTATGAGCTACTCAAACAAAAGGGGATCTTCATAATTAAAACACATGTATATCTATGAAAGCGCGCACCACCTACCTTTCATGCCGTCCACGGCCTTCTTCACTTTCCTCTCGCACCCTTCACAATCCATCTTCACTTTTATCTCCACAGTCTGCATACATAAATAAAAACCAAAGATTTGCATAAACCGGAGGAGACTAATTAAAAAAGGGGATCTAAAGGTTTAATTAGAGATGATTAATTAGTACCTGTAGCTGCTTGCGCTTCTTGTGCTTCTTGTGAGAAGAGAAATCAAACAACTCAGATATGTGATCCAAAGCACCCATTTTCGATCTCACTTTGAAACTTTCGATCTGAGCTTAGAAATTAATAACAAGACCTCGCTAAGTATAAATTAACACGCTTCCATCGAAGTATTCTTATATATATGGGGGGTGAGAACTGAGGAGGGAAGGGACCGTGCAGCTTCTGATGGTGTGGACCAAAAGAGCCACCATAATCTCCGACAGATGACTGACACGTGTGATCTCATCTTGAGCCTCTTCTGTTATCGCTACACGTCATCTTCGTTATGGGGTCTACTGCGTTCCGAAAATAGTTTGAATCTGGTCAAGGATAGGGAAACCCGGAGTTGGGAGTTACGATTTTGCTAAACGGTTTCCGAACAAGGACGAACGTGTAGCATGTAGGTATTGGTGCAACAATTATCATGTATCTGAACGTGATGGCACCATCCAAGTTCGTTCATTGGTCCATGAGAGTATTGGACCACCGGCCGACCTTTAGTTCAAGGGAAGGCCACTTTTGGTGCGAATTTGGGATTAAAAGTAGGACTTTGCTAGGCTGATTCTTCACTCAGTGTTTTATATTAGTGTCCAAAGTGGCTTAAAAAGTATATCACTTAATTATTTCTTTTATTATTTTCAACTCAACTCTTCCCTATTCCAAACGCTGATTACTTAAGTGAAAAAAATAAAAATAAAAAGGTTGGAGTTGAAGAAAAGCGGTAGCTAGAGTTTGAGCATATATTGTTTTTTTTTTGTGATTATTTAGTTAGAACCATCGTCGATCTTTTCTTTTGATCAACGGTAGTTTCAATAACAATATTTATTTTTTTTATTTATTCCATAGAAAAGTCGAATATATTCAAATATAAGACATTTAGTTTCATTCGCTTTATAATAGTTGTCAGATTCATCATTGATACCACTTGTCTCTCCTCCACACATTCATTTTATCATTATATTTCATCTCCACTTATGTATGCTCGTGCATGGATCCGCACTTGTTGTTGGTTTGATGTTTTCACTAAGTTTTCTTTTTCAATAAGTTATTGTATTCCCTTGTTGTAAGTCTGTGTATGTTTTTTCTCGTTAAAATTTTTTGTTTGTCTTCATTTTGTTGGAAGTTTTATTTTTCTTTATGATTCTATTATTGTAGATGCAACAGATAAGTGTACAAGTTGCAAATAAGTTTGCAAACTTTCGCAAGGTCGATTTGATATCATCAAGGAGTGAGAAAAAATTATTATTGATGTAATTTCATTGTTGAATAAGATGTAATAACAATTTTTACGAATCAAAATATCTTTTCGTCAATAAAAAACTCAATTACTTCCCTACTTCAACGAATATTTCTCCTAAAATTTTTTGTGTCGTGCATACTTCATTTCTTCGCCAGCGCACTTTACCCCATTTGAACAATTTTTTATTTTCATTGTAAGTTTATCATTAACAATTTTTTTTTTAATTTAGTACAACAAAGTACATGAATAATGCATCACTTGCCCAAAAAAAAGTTTGGAGAAGTTGTAAGTTCCTCTTGTTAAAATAAATAAAAAGAAACTATTAAAATTAAAAGTACACACGGATTGCACTAATCCACGGATCCGATCCAATTCGAACCAATTATCATTAATTGGATCAATTTTTTTATCCTTGAACTAGATTTGATTGAAAATTCATTAATCCGGTTGAATTAGATCGGATTACGGATCCTACATTAAAAAACTACGGATTCAATCCGATCCAGTCCGTTTAACACATCAACACATACATATATTTTATCATATGTACTATAGTAACTTAATTAGCATCAACTCAAACTATCAACTCTAAACTAAAATATCTAAAAGTCTATACTTGTTCTTAACTCTTTTATTATGTTTTCTACCTTTTTATTGTAGATTATATGTTCAACGTACATTTTTTTTTTTGTGAGGATGTATGGTGAAGATTTGTGGATAACACATTTATTTATGTAGGAACTTATATTTTAAAGGTTATTGTGATAACAATTTTGTGGGAAATATGTGATATATAGATTTTGTGAAATGTATATTGTAAATTTGTCATTCATGAGATATATAATTCTTGTGATTCATTTGATTAAGTCTAATTTCATAAATTTAGACAAGAAAATGTCAATCTGCAGAACTTGATTCAACCCGGTCCGTATTTTACAAATTGAATTGAGTTAGATTAATGAAGTATTTGGATTGAATTGGATTGTAATTTTTCAATCCGCAATAATTGGATTGATTGCGGATTGACTCTAATTGGATTGGATCCAATTCCGTGTGCACCTCTAATTAAAATTTGTAGTAGACATGAAATTATTTATGCAAGAACAATAATTTTATTACATAATTTATAAAACTTTGATCCCGTGACCAACTTTAACTAATTTTAATTTGGAATTGAAATTATTTGGTTGAATTTAGAAGACTTATGGATAGTACTATTTTATTTACTGTAGCAATTCTACCATAATTATAAATAAATTTCTTTGGAAAGTTTAATAAATATATAAGAATACCCCAATACTAGTTTACTCTTAATTTTGAAAAAAAAAAACATATGCATGATTTACAATTAATGAGATTAGATTTAGAGGTATGGGCCATTTCTTAACATCCTCATCCAATTTTGGTCGGCAAACACATATAGACAACCAAGACCACCACGCAGTGAAGTTAATAGTCAAGCTGTTGCGTGGCTCTTGTTTGATTTCCCCTGCCCGGCACTCTAGATCTGCCACGTGTCCCTCTCGAAGTGATTCTTAACAAAATCTAACCAGATTATCCGGTGATTCACACACGTAACAACCAAAAGCGTAAAAGAAAAGTATGCTACGACAACGTACCAGCTTTCAGGTCATCAAGCTTTGCTAAATTACTTCGAATATACTCCAGGAATATCCACAGCCCCTTCGGTGCCGTCAGTTTTCCTCGGATCAAGAAATACGTGTGATTTACAATTTGTCATTGAAATGAAATATTTACGTGAATGTTTTTACGATCTCTTGTCACTATCTAATATTTCACGTCATTGGCTAGAATTAGTATTTTTATATGATGATGAGTTCTAAATTAAAGAAGAAAAATACTACAACACGTACCCCTAAGTTGCAACAAGTCAATTAATACATGCCATTTTATTTTTTTATTTTTTGTCGAAAAGCATGGTTATATTTCATTAGGTGAAAGGATCCAATGTGGGACATGGCTCGCCCAGAGTCGAGTCTCATGACATTGAAGGGCTGTTCTAGCCATATTGTGTGCAATTACATTTTCAGATCTAGGTATATGGTAAAATTTAGTTGGACCTCTTGCACTGGAGAGATGCGTGATGTCATAACATATAGGCTTGATGGTAGCATCACCCGGACAAGGGAGTTAATCGGTCCCAATGCATCCGAGAAAATGAAGAAAGGGCTTCGCATGACTGAAGGCCATGTAGGATCGCCCAACATTTCGCCACCTCCACAGAGGGAGATAGCCTTAAGAAAATTGAACCTGCACATATAGGTTCTTTAGAGGGAGAGAATGACACCCAACCTACACCACACAAACCCCGAAGTTGCAACAAATCAATCAATGCATGCCATATTAAAAGTCGCCAAGATACGTTTTCTTTTTTTTTTTTTTTTTGTATATCGATTTTTTTTTTTTTTTTTTGAAATCCCCATTACTAATTTTATTGCGAATTATTAGCCAGTACATCAACTAGGAATGGTGGTACAACATACCACTTTCTTCAACCAGACAAAAAATTAGCCTCATTCGCCAAAGTGTGATGTAACGACCCGAAAAATTTAACATGTGCCACTTGTCAATACAGGTGGCACGTGGGCCCACGCCGTGGTACAGTCATCAATTCTTGGACATCGACACCGAGGTATATTATATTTGTTTGGTATTTGTATTATACTGTATAGCTTTAACAGTCATATTAATGTCTAAACGCGTGAGGACAAGTGATAAATTGAAGTCACCCAATGGAGTCACTTGAGTAGTTGGGATGGAATGATTAGGAACCCTTAGATAGGCCTAGAGATAAGGGGTTGGGCCAAGATTTAAGGGAGAGTATATAAACACCCACATCCACTCCCTTCTCTCTCCTCTCTCTCTTCTCTCTCTTCTTTCTTTTTTTTCTCTCCCTTGACGTCTCCTTCAAGCAACCGTCCACTTAGAGTGGCCGGAGCGGCGTGACGTCGGAGATTCCGGTGATCCAAAATGAGATCCATCATCCCCTCATCATTCTCTACGCATTGGTATAAGTTTTATCCGTGTTCGTCGTGATAAAATTTGTGCGCTACGTCGAGATTTCGAGCTTAATCGAAACTCTCGACATTTTGGTGGTCCTCTCGACGATCATTACGAGATTTGTGAAGGTGGTTTTCGATTTGGAGAGTTTTGATGATTTTTTGGGATTTTCAAATGATTTTCGTTTTGTGTTTTCTGGACGTTTTGGAATGTGTCGAAGATGTTTTTTGAATGATGTTGCATCCCCGATGAAAAATGGACCAAATTGCTGTAAGGCGGCACGAGCCGGGGTGGTAAACACCCGAGAAAGTCCTACAGACAGGGACACCGTGATTGACACAATGGGAACGCGCGCACCCCACACATGATTGGGACAAAGTCGATCTCTGCCCTATGCCGTGAAGGCGCCGTGGTGTGTTGCCCACGTACGCCTGGGCAGAGTCGATCTGTCCCACGCCATGGAGACGCCGCTGAGGGTAATACCCACACGACGTCTCGGCGTCCTGAACCCAGAAAATTTTCAATTTTTTAAGGAATCTTTGAACAAATTGGGGTCTTCTCGGGGTATCTAACAGATCCCATATGAATCAATAACCCGAAATTTGACCTGAAAACACAATAAACATAAATAGAAAATTTTGATAAGAGTTAATGGGAAACCACAATGAATTGTATTATCAGGAGTGTTAGCACGCGAGACTACGTAAGGACAAGTCGGAGTCCGCGGGAGTGCAATTAGCTTGGATTGAGGTAAGTAAACCAGTGAGGAACACTACAGTTATTTCTTGAGCTTTGAATTATTTATTGATATTACTTCAATGCCATTTTTTCATTCCATTCTTATGAGTTGTCCAAGGCAATTGTGATCCTTGTAGAGTTTCGGACTCGCGGTGTATTATACCGGGGTTTACGGCTGGGGATATATGTTTGGTTGTGATGATATGTATGGGTGAGAGTTCTCCACCAGATTGTTAGGGACTTTACGCTCGCGTAGGGGTCTTAGAGGAGATTTTGTCCTCGACTTCTAGCCTTTGAGGAGATTCTGTCATCGGTTTAACGACTTTGAGTGGTAGGGACCACTTGTGTCTTTCCCTCGTATTCCGAGACACTCAATTTCGATTGCTTATTTATTTATTCACAGTCTTTATATATTTATGCTCTCCCTGTCCTTTTCTTTCTACTTGTATGAATTGATTGCTCATTTATTTAATTCGAAATGTTGTATTTATTGTTGTTCTTGCTTCGCGTTACTTACCTAGGCTCATCATTCTTGTGTTTGACCGAGTGCAGATCCGCAGTCCAGTAGGGAAATGGCCGTGCAGCTAGGTGATATACTTTGAGCGGCCCTCCTCTGCTGATATAGGTGACATTTTGGTGTATTAGTTACTTATATTGTTTTTGTATATGGGGTTATGGATTGAGAGATTATATGACATTGATGATACTCTCCTTGTTTTACATGGTTTATATGATATATGGGATTCCCACACCCTAAGTTTTTGTCATAACTTGGAGCTTTTGAAGTTGAGTGATTAATTGAGATTAATTGTTTCCGTTTTATACTTTGATAACTCACTAATTAATTGACTTCATGTTTAACTGCTTAATAAATGATTGAATGGTAAGGACAGAGCTCACTGGTCCCGCGCGTGAGTCCAGACCGGGCGGTGCCCGATTATAGGATTGTGAAATTTAAGGTTGTCACATGTGAGTTGCTAAGTTCACTCTTATTCGCACATAAGAAACACAATAAAACTTCATGTCTGTTAAAATATCAATGCAGTCGTTTATAATATAACCAAAATTGAGTTGCTTTAATTAAGCCTGATTTGGTGTACTGGAGTTTAATTAGGGTTTCAGGCCTGATATCCTATAGTTATGATAGGGATGTCACAATACATGATATCCCTAATCTCTCAAATCCCAATACATGTATCAGTGTTTAACAAAACATAATATATAGTAATTACTGTCAAAAGAACAAAACCTACAACGAGTAAAGGAAAGGATCGCTCCGAAAGTTCTCAGAGGATATCACCTAGTATTAGCTCTTTCCCCTTGCTCGTCTATGCTCTATCTACACCACAGTCACAAACTAGACGACGAGTGCTTGAAAAAGAGAAAGTAATGCCAGAAGAAACTAAACAGTAATTAATAATTTCTCAAATAAACAAATCAATATATCATGCGGTATTGAAAAAGCCAGAAAGTATAACAAATAGTATGATAAACAGATTAACAAGCTGAGCAACGAAGTTTGAGTGTCTACAGAATCAAAGAAGGCCCATAAGTGGTCAATATCAATACAGTACCGCATTTATAGTCACTATAGTGACCAACAAAGTATAGACACCGTAAGCGTCCAAACCATTTAGTACTCAAGGTATAACCCGCCATCAGTGGGGTGGAACAACATAACCGCAGAAATGTTCACACTTACCCACTCATATGGACCAAAAGTACCTTCGCAACATATTTACGCCAAGACACTCAACCAAGAAAAATAAGAACGAAATTCCAACAAATGCTCAATTCAAATATAATTGAAGATAAATGGAAAATGAATTAATGAATTCTTCCTAACTGGCTTACATTCGTACGATAACGTACCTCACACCGTAAAACCTCGATCCTTACAAATACTCTAAGTCGATCACTCGAATTCTCAAAGTCTGTCAATTCACCCAAATTTGTAAATCCTATTAATATCATTCTAATTTATCCAATTTTCTATAATAATTTAATTAGTGTAATTGGGTTGATTTTGGGGTATTGGATCGTATTTGGACCCAATTGAATACCTGAGAGATCTCCAAAATTTTCTGAAATTTTAAAAAATTGATCTCTATGAACAGTGTTACGCCGCCAAGACGTTGTGCCCCATTTTGTTCTAGACGGCGTCCCCACGACGTCTTTTCTTATTTTCATTTTTCATCTCTGCTCGAGACACCGTGAGTGGCGCCGTGGGAATAACCCCTTACGGCGTCCCTCGTTGCATGTTCAACAGAACACCTATTTTGGGGTATTTCGAAACCCCAACTCGAGTCGCCTCGTTCCGAGTCTATCCCAAACCTTAGGGACATCCATGGCAATATACTACTCAACTCCCTTTGCGTCAGAACCCTGACAAAACACCCCGATTCGAAAATTACTCAAAATTCTCTAAAAATTCCAAAAAAATTCAAACAACTTCCAATCCACAAATCAACCACCAAATCATCAATAAAACCCTTAATTGATACATAATCCATCATTCAAATTCATTTCCCAACATTTTTCGAAAATTCGTCCGAAATCGTCGTCGACGAAAACAACAAAATTTACGCCAAACTGTGCACAGACAAGATAGGAGTAGGAATCCTACCTTTTTACACGTATTTAGTCAATCCACGACGTCGCAACATGTCCAAAAACCACCGAAACCCACGTCTCCTTCTCGTTCTCTTGTTGAACGAAATGAACAAATGGATGAGGAGAGAGAAAAGTTGGTTTTTATACCAAACTCTCATCTCATATTATGCACAGAACTCGAGGCACATCTTGTGTCTCCTATTCAACCTACCAACAACTCTAACATAATAGAATGACTTCAATAGGTGACTTGATTTCCAAAACCACTCCGTTTCTCGCTCGAAACATATTTTCTCGAACCCGTTTCAACTCACAATTCGCACAGCATATATTCGGGATATAACCTCGCTCCCACATTTTATTTAATTATTTATTATTTTTAATAATTCACTAATTATCATTTTTTGGTGTTTAATTATTCGTATTATACCCTAAACTTTTTTTTTCCTAATCGAATTTCACACAAAAGTATGTAGCGATTAATAAACAAAAACCACGCACTAAGACACACAGTGTTCTCATTCGGGTATAAATAATAATACAAACATCACAGAAAAATAAAATATACCTCAGTGTCAACTCCCGAGGCTTTAGTAATATGACAAATCACAATGAGTAGGTCACGGTCAAATAAAACACAACATATGTCACCAATTAAATTTGAGGGTCGTTACAACAACATCCTAACAATGCCGAAACAACATCAAAATCCACCATACGAATTCATCAAATGAAATTTAAATCCGAAAATCCATTAAAACTCAAAACTCTTCCAAATCTCAAACACCCTTTATCAAACTCGATTTGATTGATTCATACACCACAAATCCTTCACAAACAACGGTAAAATCCGAGTTCAAATCTTGTTACTCGAAACCATTTCAACAAAAGTGATTAAAATTGACATATACACGTAGATATTTGCAAGGGGGAATCGAGTTCTTACCTCGGATCGTTCAATTGATCGTTTCGGCGGACCACCAGTCACCTCCCAAGTGGTTGTCCAACTTTGCCTTGTTCTCCAAGGTTGAGAAGAGAAGAAAATGAGAAAAGAGATGAAGAGAAAAGTGTCTGAGAGAGAAAAAAAAGTGAGAGAGATGTGTCTTTTATAGGCTTTATTTTCATCCACTTGCACATGCTTATCTCGAGGTCAATCCAAGCCTTTTTCCTTTTAAGATATCCCCCACTCTAACTCTACTTGTAGACTCCAATAGGTGACACACATGTCGTTTGATGAACCACTCCTTAGCCCGTTCTTCACATTTTCAAACCCGCAATGCACCACAACTCGCGTGTCATGTGCTCTGGTCTCACCAGCGTAATTAACCTCGTTAATTAGTCTAATTATCATTGAATTAAGCTTTTATTGTCATTTTTTGTGTTTTATAATCCTGTTTAGTCTAGGTGAAGCCTCACTCGGATTATCAAATTGCCAAACGGCTCGAGACTCGTATTAAACTATAATACTTATACAAACATCACATAATCATAAAATTACCTCGGTGTCGACTCTCGAAGTTCAAAATACTCGACGCATCACAATAGCCGGGTCACAATCCTGACCAGTGGAACATAAGTCGGGTTAAATTTTAAGAGTTGTTACATTACTATTGGACTTTATATGAGGTGTGTATTTCGAAGCATGAAAAAAATGGCTTTTGAGAATGCGGGTGCACACCTTAAATCACCTAATGTGACTTTAGGTATGCCTTTGAGGTGTTATTGTAACATTTTCCAAATCTTAAAAGAACCTTTTTTTTTCAAATAAAAAAAAGAGCATTTTTTTTTTGGATAAACGGAAAGGACTTACTTACTATAGTTCAAACTCAAATTGGACTTTCTTTTTTAGGATAAGCGAAAAGGACTTCGTTACTGGAACTCGAACTCAAGTCACTTTATTTCAACTGATAAGCTCCATGCCAACACACCACGCACTCATGGTAATTAAATAGCCGAGATATGTTTAAGTTGCATTCAAGTAGGGATGCAGGTGGGACCCCATTCCCACTTTTGGCGTGACAGAGATTCCTCACTTAAAATTCTCCACTAGAGAATTTTCGACCCCCATTCTTCACCCGCGTGGGGATCTCCAGCTACCTCCGCAGGGATTTCCTACCCCCACTATTTTTTGATATAATATCTAAAAAAAGAATAAATAAATTGTAGGTACAAAATTTAATTATTAAAGTCTCTTTCTTCACGACTTAAAGTCGTTTTTTCAAATCTTTTGAATTTATATAAATACTTTAAATAATATACTTACATACTACCAAAAAAAATATATTTACATTATTTTATATAAATTTTAAGTTATATTAGTTTTTTTTTTAAAACTTAGTTGTATTTGTTTAGACTTGATAAACTTAGTTACATTATCCCCGTGGGGAATCCCTATATATTGAGGTAGGGTGAAGAATCTCCATGAGGTGACTAGTATACTACCCCCATCCTGCCCTACATGGTGGGGGTGAAATCCCCCCATCCTTGCCCTATGGGGAATAGTTGATGGAAAATCTCTACTCCATCGGGGCGGATCTCTACGGGGAATGAAGATTCTCTGCCCCCACTTGCTTTCCTACATGCAAGTCTATATCGAGATGTACTGCAATTTAGAAGTGTCATTAATGTAACATTTTCTCAGATTATATTATGGAATTACAATATGCGCGACATGTGATGAACCGACTTCAACTGAGGAAAAGAAAAGAAAGAAAAGGGACCGACTTCACTTATGTCAAAAAGTTGTCTGAATCCCCTCACGCATGGATCATGGATTCATATGCATGAATCGAGAAGTCAATCTGAAAACGCTGGACGAGTTAATTAAGAGATATGGCTTGCACTTGAGTCCTTGTGTGACTCCCATGCCTTATAAAATGGACTCCATTATTTTTACGAAGATGTCGGCCTAGCTCGCCACAGTCCCATGCCTGATGCCTCAGCTCTGCTCCCATTCAATACCAATTCGCATTTCGCATCGGGATACATGTACATGCATCTCAATGTGTTTGCGTGCTCTATTGTGTATCGCTATTGTTTTGCAAATTGTGCAAGCAAAAGTTGTAAACCTTTTTGGTCCAATAAAATAGGTGATATGAAGAAGGCCCAACCCAACATGAAGGCTCATATGTGCGTGCATATATATATATATATATATATACATCGAGCCCAGCGGCCACAACTTAGCGCGTAGAATTGTAGAAGAAGAAGGGACGAAATTATATTCCAAAGGTGTCCCTGGCGTTCTCCAACTCCATTCTCCACCACCACACCACGCCAATCACCATTACAATTGACTCTCTTATTCAACACTCCTCCAGAGTTTCCTTTGCTCATCTCTCAGAGATCCTTCACAAACCCCAACCAACCAATCAATCAATCAATCAATCGATCAAAACCTCAAATTTCAACATGCAACAGAGCGATTACAACAGCACTCCCTACTACCAATACCACCACCCCCACATCCAAACTCCCCACCCTAACCCTAATCCGACCGATCTCTCCCCAACCTTCGCCTCCGCCCCTCCCTTCGCCCCCAATTACGATTACCCCCACCAATACCCCCAAACCCCAGATCCATCATCCATCCCTCCCACCGCCCCCTCCTACGGCCCCCCTAACCCTAACCCTAACCCTACCCCCACTACCACCACTCCTACGCTCCTCCTCCTCCGCCCCCGCCCCCGCCACCGCCACCGCCACCGCCACCGCCACAGCAGCCCCAATACTACTCCCCCTATGATCAGACGCAGATTTCCAATCCAATTCAGAACAACCAGGCTTACTCCGCCGCGCCGCTGCCCTACGATCAGACCCAGAATCCCAATTCTATTCACAGCAATTTGGGTTACCCGCCCTATGACCAGCCCCAGAATTCCAATTCAATTCACAACAGTTTGGGTTACTCCGCCGCGCCTGCGGGGGCGCAGTATTTGGGTTCTTATGAGGGGGGCGTGAAATTGGGGGGTTATGGTGATGGGGGGCAAGCTGGGTATGGCCGGAGTAGGTCGGATTTGGGCCATGGTGACTACTATGAGAAGAGGCAGGAGATTGGTGGTGCTGGGTATAGTAGGTTTGATGATGGTTATGGAGATGGTGTTTATGCTTATGATGGGGGGAAGGTGGAGCCTTATGGGGCGAGAGGGACGGGTTCAAAGTCGTCGACTTGGGCGGCTTTTGATGATTAT
Organism: Stephania japonica; assembly: GCA_039657345.1. Taxonomy (NCBI): domain Eukaryota; kingdom Viridiplantae; phylum Streptophyta; class Magnoliopsida; order Ranunculales; family Menispermaceae; genus Stephania; species Stephania japonica. The sequence continues at coordinate 3,667,104 of CM077559.1, read as the reverse complement.
GGGAGGACAATTGGGGGTTTTGGATCAGGGAAGGATCAGGGGGGTGGTTCTAGTAAAGTTGTGAGGGCGGTTCCGAAAGCCGAGGCACAGCAGGATGTCAAGAGTGGGGTGCAGAAGTTTAGGGTGAAGATCTTGGCCGAGAGTGGGGGTCAGACCACCATGGATGTTCTCTGCCAGGTCTGCTCTGGATGCCCAATAACTCTTATTTGTTGAATTGTCTGCTTTGTGTTTTCATTTTGCTTCCCTGCTTATATTGGAAATTATTGCATAAGCCAGTTTAACTTATTACTGGTTGCATTTTCATCTTTATGAATCATGAGTATGTTTCAACTTATTATGTATTGCTTCTAATGATAGAACGAATGATGCATTCGTGTTTGTTTTTGGACTGATCACGCATTACCACTTGAGGCAATGACAATAAATGTGCATAGAAGTTTTGCTCGAGTTATGTGTCAACCTAGTCAGTCGATCATGTGAACAAAAGCTTGATAATGCACCATTCCTAATTGCAGTTGGAGACTCTTTTCAAAAGATTTGGAAACTCAAGTTCAATATGAGTTTGAATAATTAATGAAATGCCGTGCTCTTCTTTTGCAAATCACTGTTAAAGTGCAGCCAGAGCTACTAGTCTCTTTATTATGATAAACATTAAAATTTAGCTGATCCTTAAACAATTGTTTGGATGTACGGTGTACCTTATTTGATCAAATTGAATAAGTCAGCGGCATGTTTTGTATCATTCAATATTCAAATTTGTATGCAGGGCCGGCCCTATCATTTTTTAGGCCTGGGGCGAAACTTAAAAATGGGGCCTTCTTTAAAAAAATTAAATTAAAGATTAGGTGAGTTATATATGAGTAGCATGCAATGAACTTAAAATCGACAATTTCTTTTTAGGACATTAAAATCGACAATTTTGATCTTATCCTTTTCCCTCCTCTCATCGGACTTGGGACCGACAATGAAAAGTATAACACTTATCATTGGTGGAGTTAAAAAGGACTTTGTAACAAGCCAAAATTGGTTAAAAGTATCCTAACCTTGCACAACTTTTTTATTATTATATTGTAACCTTTTTGAATTCGTTATTGTATCATAACTTTTTTATATTAATTGATTTGTATCCTAGGTCACTCTTACTCTTAAGGTACAAATTTGATGATGTATGTCACCTAAAAGTTGTGGAAGTTAATGATTCTTTTAACCAATTTGGTCTAGTCACAAAAAGACGACATGAAGTGACAAAAAACAACAAAATAATATATAAATAGAAATGACGCTTAAAACGAGATAAAAAGATGTACTAACAAAAAAAAACCAAGTAATAGCATCAAAATAAAAATCAAACAAGTTCAAGACACGATCCAGGCATGGAATATGTGTCGACGAGGAGAAAGTGAGGTTGGACGCGGGAGAGAGAGAGAGAGAGAGAGAGAGAGACTTAAAAAAGTACAATTATATTATTAATATACACTTTACGTAAAACCTTAATTTATTGTCCAATGTGGACACAGAGTCCACGTAATAGCATCAAATAAGTCCGACACTTAGAAATCAAAGTAACCTAGGTAAAATTGCCCTTCGTGCATTTTGTGAAGCAAATTTTTTTATAATCTCTTTATAATTGATATTCGACAATAAATCTTCCTCAATTGATAGCATAGCTAATCCATTTAGTCTCTCTTGTAACATTGTTGACCTCATATATGATTTTATTTATTTTAATTTTGAAAAACTTCTTTATGCAGAAGCAACAATAATAGGTGTAGTTAATAACACTCTATATGTAATTGCAATTAGTGCATTGGGATAATAATTCATTTTACTAAAGTAATTAAGTATATGAAGAACAATGTTTTTTTCTTTTGGCGTAGTTGATGACAAGACTCTTAATTCTAAAAATATATCCTTTCCATCAAAATCAGAATTATTGCCATAGATTAAGATATTTTGAAGATTAATACAAGATTGTCTCAAACTTTCTGCATTTAATGAATTTAACTTCTTAAAATTACTTTCATACAATTGAAATTGTTCAAATCTATTTTTTAGCGAAGATAAAGCTTGATCTACTAAACATATAAAGTAATTAATCCTAAATGATTCTTCTAGTGATTCCTCAATATCAACATCATTGTATTCATTAAAATGTTTTTTTCTTTTAATTCAACGTTTTAAGCAAAATATTGGTTCAATCTCCATCTCACTTGCAAGTGTTTTAGCAAAAGCCAATGTTAAATTAGATATCCTTCAAAAAATAAAATTAATCCTTTTAATTGCTCAATTGCAACATCTATATGCATATATCTAGATTGTAAAGGTTTGCTTACTAAATTAATTGCATGCAATATATCATACCTAATAACTATTCCTAATAAGAATTCAAAATCTTTAAACTCACCTTTTAAACTTTTTGCCTCACTTTTCGTTGTTGGATCATTACAAGTCTTGGCTAATTCTTTTAAAGCTTTTTTTAATTGTGGAGCTTGGAATCTAATTGCTCTAACGCTTTCAACTCGACTTTCCCATCGTGTTTGTGACAATGGTTTCAATGTTAAATTAGACACATGATCAAGTAAGATGCTCCATCTTTTTGTAGAATTACTAAATATATTATTTATTTGTTGCACCACTCCAAAAAATGTTGTAGCTTTACTACAAGATAAAGCAATGTCAGTAATTGTCAAATTAAGACTATGACAAGCACATGGTGTATAAAATGCTCTAGGATCTAACAATCTTTTTTGCACTCCTTGAATTTTTCCTTTCATATTAGACCCATTATCATATCCTTGTCCTCTTATATTATCTACATCTAAATCAAGTATATTCAAAATAAATAACAACTTATTGAAAATGCCTAAACCTGTTGCATTATCTAATTATTCGAATTCTATATAGTATTCCTCTATTGCTATCTGACTTTTAAAAGAATTAACACACCTTATAACTAGAAAACATTTGTTCTTGATGGCTTACATCCGAAGTGCAATCTAGTATTATTGAATAATATTTTGCTTGTTTGATGGTTTGAACCATTATATTTTTTACTTCGGATGATAATGCAATTATTAATTCATTTTGAATACTATGACTTAGATAATGATATTGAATTCATTATTTTGAATACGTCTAAGATGTTCTTGCATTGTTGGATCAAAAACGACAATCATTTCAATCAATTTTAAAAAATTCCATTACTATTTTGATAAATCCTCTCATTTGTTCCACGAAAAGTTAGAGAACTTTAGGAAGAAATTTAACGACTGCAATTATTCTTGACATTACCTTCTTTCAATGTTCTTTCTCTTTCTTAATTTGTTCTTGAATATGTTTATCAATTGTTTGATTTTTCTTGAATCTATTTTGCAAGTCAATCCAAGAAGTTATTTTACGAATATGCTCATTACTAGTTCAATGAGTCTTAAGTCTATCACTAATATGTTTACAATCTCTTAAGCCATCTTTTGCTAATTGAGTGTTACTATTACTATCATTTATTTTAAATAATTTACAACAAAAGCAAAATACTTTGTCTAATTCTTTTGAATATATTAGCCATTTTCTATCACATTCTTCTCCATTTGGTAAAATTCGATTGTAACGAACTAAAGAAAAATATCTACCATATTGATCACAAGGGAATTTTATGTTATTATCTCTTAAAAAATGATAATCTAACACACTTAGGGCGCACACTTTGTTTTTTAGCCATTTATGGTATTTTGTTAGATGTGGGGTCCACACCTTGGGAGATAAGAAAGAACCAAATGGCTAAAAAATAAAGTGTGCGTCCAAAGTGTGTTAGATTATCATCCTCCTATCTCTTTTAGGTCCTCTTTCAATTAATAAATATCTAGAACTTCTATCTAGACTATCCCATACTCTCGGATCATGGATATTAAAAGAATTCAATGTGCTTGGGTTTTCTATGATAACTTGGTCATCTTTATTATTAAAATCACTATCACTATTATCATAATTTGTATTACTATTGTCTTTATTGTTATTAAAATTACTATTATCCAAATCACATCAAACATCACTAATTTCATTAAAAAGATTGCAATCAATATGATTTGAGTTATTGACTACATCATCTGTTTCATACCTAACATCTAAATTTTTATCAACAAGCTCACTACCAATTTTATTTGAGTTATCAACTATATCATCATTTTCACATTCAAGATCTACATCTTCATCAACAAGCATATCATTCTGGGATTGAGGCTTTGTTGTTGTTGTTGATGTTGTTACATCAACTAATTCATCTTTTTTACTAAAAAAGAATTTATTTAAGCTTCCTTTTAAAGATTTGGCTAACTCATCTTGTTTCCTTTTTTTTCGTAATTTTATCAAAACCAGTAGCATATTTTCTAGGCATCATGTCTCTTACACTAATAAAAAGTCTTCTTGCTAAGTGTTAAGTAATCAAAACCTTTTAAAAAAAAAAAAGTGGTCTATTGAGTACTTCAACACAACAAAAAATCAACTCTTTTTGGGTAAGAAAAAAGGCCTAACAAGTAACAACAAGAACTGAAAATTACAAAGTAAGTCTTGTCTTATGGCTGATCAAATTTATTAAAAAAATAAAAAATAAAAACAGTTTTCTACTAAAAAAGAAGTAATCTTGAAGCTTGGAAGCATACCAAAAAGTTTATAACCCAAAAAAAAAAATTATACCAAATAGAGAGAGATGTTGCAAGAGTGTACCAAATAGTGAGGAATGTACAATCAATGAAAATTGGATAACCAATGAAGGATCAAGGATGTGAGACTGAGACTGTGAGAGCACTGAGAGGTGTTATTGAGAGATCTTTTCTTTGAAGTTTGCAAGGGATTTTTGAGATGAAGGAGATGTGAGTAAAAGCTAAAGAGAGATCAAGAAGAGATCCAACGAAGGAAGAAGAAAATACTCTTTGCGTTTGTGTGATTCGATGGGGGAGAGAGAAGAATGGGCACGTGTCGAAAGAGGGGAGTCGAGAAGTCGATTTTGCGTTTATTTCGTCTTCTTGGGGAGTTAAACCACATGCCCATCAAATCTGTACTAATCTATAATTAAAGAAATGAAAAATAAATAAAAATATGAAATTACAAAAGTACCCCTACTTTATTGAAAAATAGTGCCCACTAGTGCAAAACCGGGCCTGTTTGTATATTAAGGTTGTTTAGTGCTATTATCTTTACTAAAAAAATTTGTCTTTCAGATTGGTTTGGATGGCATTCGGATGCTTGACCCCAATTCTGGACGTATGTTAAGGATTTATCCACTTGATACCATAACAAGAACAGAGGTATGCGGTTCATGTTTTCAATAGCTTTTTTGGGTCCATTCTATCATTATTTTCAGCTGGTGCTGATGACTCTATTTCTGATGTGTGCATTTCATCTTGTACAGGTTGTTGATTCCTCTATCTTGGCATTTTGGTCAAAAAGTGCTGTTGACATCGAACCAAGACGCATTAGGCTGCAGTCAAACAGCTACACTACAAATACCATTCTTGACACTGTAACAGCTGCCACATTTCAGGTTTGTTGCTAATTCCACTTCTTTTTTTTTTTTGTAGGTTTTCAATAGTTTTTATGCACTAGGATTATCTTGAACATGCGCAGTGTTCTCCTATGTAGTTTTCCATTATTGGTCTTCAGGTTCAGAAGATTATTAAACCTCTATAAATTAATTTTCTTATGTTGTTTTGCTTCCATATGTAGGATATGCATGTACATTTTCTTTCAGTAAGAGGATGCATGGCTGCACTGTCTGATTGCATTAATTTAGGATTTGGATTTTTACTGGCTTCTGTGTTTTGCAGCTTAAGGAGATGGGTGGAAAGGATAGTTATCGAAGCAAGTCTTTTGATTCTGGCAAACCATCCGAACAGCCGTCTGAAAAGAAGAAAGGTTTTGCAGATTGGGTGAATATGATGAAGCCGGCCAATGAAGAGAAAGATCATTGGGTTAGTGTGCCAAGAGTGTATTCATCACTTAACATCATCATCATTATCATTTCATAGCTAAGAATTGCTCTAAAACAGCTTCATAGCCTTTGTTTATTTTCTTAAAATTTCATTGTTGTTGTCTGTCTTTTATGTTGCAATAGATGATTCTGTTGTTTATAATTCATAGATATATTCACTCAACAGATTTTATTAGCCATGAGAATTGCATTTTCTGAAGCATTACCTATTAGTTTCTTTATTGTAGACTTTACTGGATAGCTTTTCACTTTTTTCTTATTTAAATTTTATTCACATACATAACCTGAAGCCTGATGTATCAATTGATTCTCATGTATCACTTTTACACCATTGTAGATTGTAACATTTACCATTATTAGTGCCTTTGTTGTAAAAACTGGGTGATAATTTATTTACAAATTGTTTGTTCTGTATGTGCCATAATGGCATTAAGGTTTAGTGTGAAGATATTAGGTTTCTTTCTCAATACTTTAGTTTATGATCTTATTTGTCGGAACTACTCAACAGAAGACAAATAGAAGCATGCCTAAGATAATTCTAGGTTCTCTTTCTGTTGACTAGCTTACCTAGCTTCAACCGCACTAGCTAGTGCACTGCAATAAATGCATTAAAATGTTGTTTAGACCCTTGTGACAAGAAACTGGTTTATTATTATTATTATTTTTTTCCTGTTCTGTATGACCGGCCATTTACTACTGCCTTTTGGTGGAGTTGTATTGGTATTTCTGAACTTCTCTTGCCTACCACTTAGGATCTTCCCCTTCATCAAAGCTATGATTCCCTATGCAACCTGCCGCCCTTTGAGACCCATCCATTCTTGAGAATCAAAATCATTGGTTAATTGTTTTTGAGGTGAGCTGGAAATGATATTACTTTGCTCAATCCCAAATTACTTGGCCTGTTCATTGATTTAATTCTTGAAGTGCTGGTTTTGGATATGTTTGCTAGATGACTGCTTGATGGAAGGTCTCATAGGTCTCTTTATTATAAAAAAGTAAAAACAGATCTCTGTGTTTTAAGTTTGCTGATGAATTTATCATTTATTTACGTGGTGCCCACTAAAACGACTATCTTTGTTGCTTATGTCTATTAAGTGGCCTGTTTTGTGTTCCTAAATATTTGCTTATTCTGCTTTTTGTTTTGTTTCTCATGTCCATGTTCATTCCCCTACACTTTTCTAGGTTCCTGACGAAGCAGTCACAAAGTGTACATCTTGTGGTACTGATTTTTCGGCATTTGTGCGTAAGGTGCGTTAGAATATCAAATACATCATAATAATTAACCTAATCTGTTAGTAAATTGTAATCTCTTGGCCTGTTGCTTTTTATGGAAAAAATTGATTTAGTTTGTTCATTTTTCTTACAGCACCATTGTAGAAACTGTGGGGATATTTTCTGTGATAAGTGTACGCATGGAAGAATTGCACTTACTGCAGATGAGAATGCTCAGCCTGTTCGAGTTTGTGATGGATGCATGGTATGAACTAACTGTACAAATCTTCTGCGTCAAGTTCTTCTTTAATTGCAAAGCATAACTACATTTCACTGATGATTCTTTTAGACATCCTTTATAGTGTTCAGTCAATTTATCTCGAAAATGAAATTTACTCCGTCAAGATCAATACGAAGAAAGTTTATTGGTATGGTATGGGGCCTCTTATGTAAGAGGTTGGGTTGAGCCTTAGAGGAGGCAAGTTTGTGGTTTCTTCTCAAAAAAAAAAAACTTTACCACGTCAAGATCAATCTTTTATTTTTCCCCATTAAATATATATTAAGATGGAAGAGCTTATGAATAATCATCACCAGTCAGATTGATTTTTTTTAGATGTTACAGCAGGGTTGGTTTGCCATCTTCAACAGTTATCTATATATCAAACGGACTTAGTTGTTTGCCGTAGGATACTCCAGATTTTGTCTTTTGCTGGGATAGAAGACCTAGTTGCTCTACTGATGGTCATGACAGGCTTCAGGCCTTTATGTCAATGATCCCTGTTTGCATTGTATTTGCAGTTTTTGTTCTTTAAAATCCTTTGTGCTTTCGAATTAGGAGGAATAGTTCAAAGGTCAAATTTGACTTCACATTGTAATGAACCTATAAAGTGTAAACGTACTTTAGGCGTTATAAATGTTTTTTTTTCCACCTTTCTTTGAGCCATCTAGGGAGATTTCTCTATAGTTGTGGTTGATATAATGGTTATGAAGTTATGATCACTCATTTACTCGCCTGTGATCAAGAATAATACTTCTAGTTGTCCTATTGCAGGCAGAAGTTACTCAAAGGCTAAACCATGCTAAAGAATCTGCCAGCAAACCGACTGGGCTGCACAGTCATGAAGATCTTGCCAGGAAGCTTCAGGTGAGTGCTGTTTTTTCATTCCATTCTTTGTTCTTTAATACTTGTCTAACTAAGGTAGTTGTTTTGTTGATATGTTCTTGTTAAGAGAAAATAAATTCCTTCTAGGGTGTGACGGCCCCAAATTTCACAATCTTAGAATCGGGCGCCGCCCGGCCTGGACCCGCGCGAACCCCCGAGCCAATCCTGATGAGTCGCGCGGGGCCAGTGAGCCTATCCTTACCATTCAATCATTTGTTAATCATTTGAAAGTGAAGTCAATTAATTAGCGAGTTATCAAAGTAATAAGCGGAAGCAATTAATCTCAACTAATAAATCAACTTCGAAAGCTCTAAGTTAGGACAAAAACTTAGGGTGTGGGAACCCCGTATATCATATATATCATGTAAAGCAAGGAGAGTATCATCCAAGTCTTAATATCCAAAAAATCTCTCAACCCAAACCCCATGTACAAACAAAACAATATAAGTAACTAATACAACCAAAAAGTCACCTATGTCAGCAGAGAAGGGCCGCTCAAAGTATATCGCCTAACTGCGTAGCCTTTCCTTTGCTGGACTGTGGATCTGCACTCAGTCAAACACAAGAATGACGAGCCCAGGTAAGTAACGCCAAGCAGGAACAACAATAAATACAGTATTTCGAATTAAATAAATGAACAGTCAATTCATGCCGATAGAAAGAAAAGGACAGGGAGCGCATGAATATATAAAAACGTAAATAAATAAATAAGCAATCGAAATTGAGTGTCTCGGAATACAAGGGAAAGGCACAAGTGGTCCCGACCAATTAAAGTCGTTAAGCCGAGGACAAAATCTCCTCAAAGGCTAGAGTCGAGGACGAGAATCTCCTCTAAGACCCCTATGCGAGTGCGAGTCCCCAAACAATCGGTGGAGAACTTTCACCCCGTATATGTCATTACAACTAATCATGTATCCCCAGCCGTAAACTCCGATATAATACACCGCGAGCCCGGAATTCTGCAAGGATCACGTTTGACACACTTGCCTTAGGACAACTCAAAAGGAATGGAATGACAAGATAGTATCGAAACAATATCAATAAATAATTAAAAGCTCAAGAAATACTGTGGTGTTCCTCACTGGTTTACTTACCTCGATCCAAGCTAATTCGCGCTAACACGGACTCCGACACGCCCCTTACGATCCCCGTGTGTACAAAATCCTGATAATGCAATTTATATCAATTTCATTAATTTCCTATGATTTTTCCAAATTTTTAGTTATTTTTGTCAAATTTCACGTTTTCTAAGGCAAAAACTCCGACAAAACGTCTCGCAAAAATCCCGAACATTTCACTTTTCGTAGAAATTTTCAAATTTCTCTTTATTTGATGAAAATATAATTTTCTAGAATTTTTCCTGAATTTTTATGGAATTTATTTCAATTTTAATATATTTAATCAAAATAAATAATTTTTATTAATATTATAATATGTGGGTGGGTCGCGGGTCGGGTCAGGACCGGCTTGACCGGTCAAACCAAGTCAAACGGGTCAAAAGTCAACTCGGGTCAAAACCTGGTCTGACCCGGTCAACCCGGGTCAGACCTGGTCTAACCCAAACGGGTCGGGTCACCTTGACCCGGCCCGGTTTTCTCTTCATCTTCTTCCTTTGTTTTTTTTTTTCTTCTTTGGAAACCAGTGACATTTTTTTTTTTTTTTTTTTTTTTTTTTTTTTTTTTGCAACAACACAACAACAATCCAACAACAATCAACACAATAACAATCACACACACCTCACTATCATTTTCACCATTTAAATCGACAATCTCCTCAACGACAACCTCGACAACAAATTTCGAAAACAACCATAACGACACACCAACAACGAAATCTATAACTTCTTACCTGGATTTTGCCTCGACGTCGCGTCCACGCTCTTCGTAGAAATTTCCAAATTTCTCTTTATTTGATGAAAATATAATTTTCTAGAATTTTTCCTATTTTTCTGAAATTTATTTCAATTTTAATATATTTAATCAAAATAAATAATTTTTATTAATATTATAATATGTGGGTGGGTCGCGGGTCGGGTCAGGACCGACTTGACCGGTCAAACCAAGTTTGACCGGGTCAAACCCGGTCAACTCGGGTCAAAACCTGGTCAGACCCGGTCAACCCGGGTCAGACCCGGTCTAAACCAAATGGGTCGGGTCACCTTGACCCGACCCGGTTTTCTCTTCATCTTCTTCCTTTGTTTTTGTTTTTTTCTTGCTGGAAACCAGTGACATTCTTTTTTTTTTTTTTTTTTTTTGCAACAACACAACAACAATCCAACAACAATCAACACAATAACAATCACACACACACCTCACCACCATTTTCACCATTTAAATCGACAATCTCCTCAACGACAACCTCGACAACAAATTTCGAAAACAACCATAACGACACACCAACAACGTCGACGTCGCGTCCACGCTCTCCGCGAATTGTCGCTCTCCTCTCCTTGGTCTCTCCTCTTCTTCTCCAATTTTTTTTTTTTTTTTTGATTGAAAATGGTGATTGTGGTGACGGTGGTGTGATGAAAATTGGGTATTTTGGTCAAATGACCAAAATACCCCTCACCTTATCCATACCCTTTACAACTTTATTGCCCTTTTGGTCTTTTCACAATTTGTTCTACCAACTTTAATGACTCCAATAGGTGACTCTTAGTTGACTTCTGGTCTTTTGATCTCATCCATTTCACACAACACTCAAAGTTTCCCTCGGGTATTCTCGCACCCGACTCATAATACTAACTTTGTTCGTCGCGTCACCACAGACGTACCGACGTAACAAACGGACTTTAAAACCTTTTAATTATTATTTATTTAATATTTTTGTCAGTGTTTCTAATTAAATTTGTTCCCCGGACTACCAACGCTCGTACACAACGTCTTTACCCGTTAAAAATTTAAAATTGCACAAATGAAATATAATATAATACAAACATCATACAAAACTAACATACCTCGGCGTCGACGTCCGAGAATTGATGACTGTACCACGGAGTGGGTCCACATATCACCTGTATTGACACGTGGCACGAGTTACATTTTTATGGTCGTTACATAGGGGTTAAAAGGTGTTCGGAAATGGCTACTTGGATAATTTTCTTTTACTTGGCTCTTGTTGATATGTGTCCGGTTCTTATTTTACTTGGATAATTTTTTTTTTTTTGAGGGGTACTTGGATAAATTTGAATGGCTCCTTTGGATTGTATTTTTGCAAATGAATAGTGGTATCAAATAATCTGGATTAGTAGATCAAGTGGGAGATACTTGATAGCTGGTGATCCGCCATGGAGAAAAAGGTCTTGCAGTTCTTTTTCTTCTGTTAAAACTGAAAGGTTAAGCAGGTTTTGCATAGAGTATATAGAGTTGAACAAATAGAACTTGTTTGATTGAATGATGAGTATTTGATCAATATTTAATTTTTCCTAAATTAGTGTGCCTGTTTTGTATTTTATATAAAGGTTTGAACTCATTGTTACTATGTATCAGTGTTCTCTTGTTGTTATGTCTTGTGCACCTCCCTGGTTTTCATGTTTTATTTTATTCTTTACAAATCTTATGGTGGATACATTCTTTCTTTGCACGTCTGGGTGAATAGGAGGAGATGGAGAAAAATCGCAAGTCATCATCTGGTAAACTTTATTCTTGCCTAGACTTTTTTGAAGCTATATATTTGATTGTACTTTTGATTCAATTCATTGACTAAACAAAAAATTGAGACTGGAAACATGGGAATCAAGCAACTGAATTATAACTAGTTTGTAGCCCCTCTGGATGGATCAGTCCACGGGAGACCTCTAAAATCAATTTAAAATCTGGTCAAATTATTTTGATAAAAAATCTAGTAAAATAATAACTCAAAAGCCCAAAAGCTTTTATACTGCACAGAGTAATTTGTTTAAGGGAGAGAAACAAAGAAATCATATAGAGAGAGAATAATGGAGAGAGGAAGTAGTGAGTAGGAGAAAAATCTTAAGAAACCTTAGTTTCAAATTAGTTAATTGAGTCTATTGTGTTCTGCTTTCTTTGTTGGAATAAACTGACCCTAAACTAAATAATGGTTATGGTTCCTCAAAATCTCCTTAACTTGAATTTGCAGGTTCAAAATCATCTGATGGTTCTGGGAGGAGGATGAGGGAAGTTGCTTGCCCAACGTGTACAGTTCATTTACAGGTTTGTGAGTCATCTGCCTGCTTATGGATGTAAAAGAGTTCTAGTTCTGTTGACATTGTTTTGGTTTTCTGTGATCGTCGCAGGTTCAAGTCCCAAGCTCTGGCTCCGAGACAATAGAGTGCGGTGTTTGCCAGCACCCGTTCCTTGTGAGCGCTCATTGATTCGCTCGCCTATGTTACGTTGTTCTGTTGTTACAATTAGTAGCATCTGCTGCACCCTCTTCAATCCTCAACTAGTTCTGTAAATTCGTTTGATTTCTTCTACTTGCACATGATACTTGCAAGAGTGGTAGCTAGAGTGTGGTTTGTAAATGACAAATAGTTTTGCTATGTAAAACTGTGAACTTGATAAATCTTGCTGGATTTTTGCATTATGTATATGTCTTTATTTACTACTGAAAGGCTCCCTATCAGTCAGTCATTTTGATATAAAATTAAGTTTTACATTTAGATGTTACTCTACTAGTTTTACCGTTAGCCTCCACTCATTATTTTGATGTCGTGAAGTTCTCATATTATGATTGTAACCCTGGATAGGTTTATTAACTATTCACCAATGCAACCATGAATTGGGAGTTCAATCAATTTAGTTCTAAATTATTAGGTGCCGAGCCAGCCACGCTTGGAAGGCAGTAGAAAATGGTATGCTCCAACCTCTATAAGGTTGGGTTATTGAATCTTCCAAATAAATTTTTTTTTTTTTTTGATAGAAAAGAAGCAACTTTTGCATTACCAAGGATTGTACCAATGACCTCTTTTAAATTTTATACCAAATTATTGGGTCTCTTATAACTTTGTTGCAAACATGTATGCAAAGCATGACTATCAAATCTTGTTCTAGTACAATCATCATTAAAGGTTAAACTTTAAGGAAAATGATAATTCAACATACTTTGGGTGCATACTTCGAGCACACACTTTGTTTTTTAACTTATTTATGACTCTTTCTTGTTTTCCTAAGCGTGGCCTTCACATCTAACAAAACACAATAAATTGGTTAAAAGACAATGTAATAAATTGGTTAAAAGACAAAGTGTGCGTTTAAAGTGCGTTAGATTATCATTTTTCAAACTCTAAACTCTACCTCTAGCCCATACGTTTGGGGTTACCGACAAAACCAAAATTTGGGGTGTCGGGATATTAAGTCCCTGTGAGGGGTTACGTGACAAGGTGACACGCCACACCGTGCTTCCAGTTGCGTTGATTTGCTTATAATTGATGTGCATTCAATTGATTGAGACCAGCACATGAGTTCCTGTTCTTCAATTGACAGAGTCAGTAGTCCAGAGTCTCTCACCAAAGATTTTCACAAACATGAGAAGATTAGATTGGTATCAAACTACGACCATTCGCTGAAACTGATGTGCTGGAACTTGGCAAAGTAAAAGTGGGATTGAATGCCCCGGGGCTTGTGTTGTCCTTTGCACATTGTCTTGTACCAAAATAAAAATAAAATTTGTTTCATTATGACAATTAATGTAGAATCAAAAGGGAACCGACTGCGGAAAACCTAACTCATTAAATTTTGAGTTTATTGACATATGCTTACATGTACGTATGCTTGTGCAAAATACTGCAACTTTTTCTTTTGAAGCCAATCCCTAACCACAACTATTTGCATACTCAATGGACCCAATATTAGTAAGTGATAAAAAATGACATACTCTGCAGCACACAAATTTTTTTTTTTTTTTTTTTTGATGAAAAGATATTTTCATTCATAAAAATTGCTATTACATCTAATTTAACAATGAAATTACATCAACAACAGTCTTTTCTCACTTCTTAATGAAATCAAGTCGACATTGTGAATGTTTCCAAACTTATGTGTAACTTTTTTTGAAAATTTATGTGCAACTTATACGTTTGTCTTTTGTATCTACAACAATAAAACCATAACAGAAAATTAAACTTCTAACAAGGGAAGAAGAACAAAAACTTTCAACGAGGAAAACAAAAATAGACTTCCAACTAGGGAAGGCAACAACTTATTGAAAAAGAAAACCTAGCAAAAATATCAAACCAACACTAACGCATATCCATACATGAGCATATAGAAGTGTTGACGAAATTGAATGATAGCAGATGCATGAGTGGAGGAGAGACAAGTGATGCCATGATGAAATTGACAACTGTTGCAGGTCAAAAGAAACTGAACATCTCATATCTTAATTTAGATCTGGCTCTAGTCAAATCTGACTTTTATTGTATAAATAAAAATAAAGATTGTTATTAGAACCATCGCCGTTCAAAAGAAAAGATCAGGTAGTTCTAACTAAATAATCAAAAAAAGCAACCAATTTGCAACTTCACTTCTTTGTGTGCTTAATCTATTGAAGGTTCCTCTGCAGCACACAAGTTCTTTTCACCATTGTGTTTTTTGTTTTTTTTTTTTTGATAAGATACCTTTCACTATTGTATATTAAGCCACTTAATTAAATTCTTAATTACTTAAAACAGTTGGTAGTTTCTATCCACGTACTATAAAATGATGTACTCTGCAGCACACAAGTGTTTGCATGTGGTGTGTTGGATAAACTCCGAGATGCAAAAACAGATCATCCTTACCTCACACACCAAAAAAAGAAAATTACACTCTTAATTTGTTACACCCTGACTACTGACATGTTTGCCACGCTCTTTTGAAGTACAAGTGGAGCATTTCTATTAACTGAAAGAAATTAAATAGAGATATACTTATGCTGGTAGGTCTTATTAATTGTATATATTTTGTATGTACAAAATATAGCTGAATGAAACACTGAAATTAGTATACTAGCAACATTGAACTTGAAGAATCATATCCTTGTATTTAATTTTGAACAGCCATATCTACCATCTCAGGCAATCAATAACCCATATATAAAGTTTCTGCTTTTACAAAACCCTGCATATAAAGTATATAAACCCCGTGAAGTTGTTAACAACTTGAAATGTATGATCTGTTGTCCCATGTGCGTAGCTAGTCTTGGTGTACATAATAGGTATAGTTATAATACACATATACTATCACTTGTGCTTGTGCTTGTCAAGTAGTATTCATGCTCCAAGCATTCAAGCCATCTCCAAATATGCCTTCATCTGCTTTCTTTTCTCCTTCTCTTCTCTTGGCAACTCTTCTAGTACTCGCGACGGCGCTAGACGTCGTTCGAGGCATCATCAAATTGCCGGGGAGCATAGTGGTTCCGGCGGTTCTAGTGTTTGGGGACTCAATTGTGGATCCCGGAAACAACAACAATTTGCCAACCATAGCCAAGGCCAATTTTCCTCCCTATGGACAGAACTTCATGGGTGGGAAACCATCTGGGAGGTTCAGCAATGGCAAGATTCCATCAGACCTGATTGGTGCGTATTTTATATCGATCGGTCGATGGATTGTCTTCTACTATTCATGATTTTTTTTTTCCTGAAAATTACTATTCACGGGTTATTCACACTAGAACAATTTTGGTCTTTTTTTTTTTTTTTTTTTTTGGTTGAAAAGCAATTTTGGTTTTTAATAAAGGTTTCAAAACCCCTATTAAAAATGAGTGTTAATTAAATATCATGACATAAACATGTTCAATGGGTCGTGTTTTAATTCATAAAAGAGCTTTGACATTTAATAACACCTAATTGATGGGGGTTTTAAGTAACTTCTACGTAATACAAGTACTAGTAATTAAAACACGACTCATCAAACAAGTTTTTCGTATGTAATTTACAACACTTATCGATCTTAAATAGGGGTTTTGAAACTTTTATTAAATACCAAAATTATTCTAGTGTCAGTTGTTTAATTTATTCATACAATTAATTGGCCACTACTCTCCTGTTTCTTTCATTCATTGATGCTAAGACAGACTAGCCCTTCAATTCACTGATAAGAGATATTGTACGTGATGGCCGGTGTCCACTAATACCATTTTCTTCGTATGAGATCATCATACATTAATGCATCAATCTTGTGAGAAGCAAAACATATATATCATACATAATGCAATCATACATAATTCACATTTACTAATGCAATGTTGAGAAGCAAAACATACATATCAAGGTGAATTAATTTGTGTCAATGCAGTGGAACAATTAGGAATTAAGGAGCTCTTACCCGCTTATCTTGACCCTAAACTTCAACCCGCCGAACTCCCCACCGGAGTAAGCTTCGCCTCAGGCGGGTGCGGATACGACCCTCTCACCGCTAAATTATCGGTACAGTACTATTCATCTTATACATCAATTAAATCAAATTTTTTTATAAAGTTACTTACATGCATGTTTGATGGACGTCAGATTCATGCTATTGATCTAGATAGCCAACTCAAGCTGTTCAAAGAGTACCTAGCAAAAGTGAGAGCAATGGTAAGTGAAAACAGAACACAAAGCATAATATCGGAGAGTCTCTATGTGGTTGTGGCAGGAAGCAATGACATCTCAAACACCTATTTTGATTCCCCCACTAGAAGACTCCAATATGACATCTCTACCTACACTGATTTCATGGTTCAATATGCCAAAGCTTTCATTCAGGTTTGTTTTTTTTTTTTTAATAATTAAATAATTAGTTTTGTGGTTTATAAATTTGTTTCAAATATTACAATTTAATGTGTGTATATCTTATGCCTATGAAAATTAATAGTACAAGTGCACGTGTTTGCCATATGTATACAACTAAACACGACTAATTTGAAATTGAGACTTTGTTATTGTTATATATATATATATACATGTAGGAGCTGTATGAAATAGGGGCGAGAAGGATAGCGGTGACGGGTGCACCGCCGATGGGGTGTCTGCCGTCGCAGAGGACGTTGGCAGGTGGAAAACAGAGAGAGTGTGCAGAGGATTACAATGAGGCCTCGACCCTTTTCAATTCAAAATTGTCCGAGGCATTGGACCAATTCAATAACAAGTATCCTCATTTAAGGGCTGTCTATATTGACATCTATACCCCTCTTCTTAGTCTCATTAAGAATCCTCGCTCTTATGGTAATTTTTCTCTCTCATCCTCTCCTTCTATCCCAAAAAAACAAGTCTTCCCTTTATGCTCTCTTTTCTTTTAAATGCAAGCTCAACTGTATATACAAGGCCATATATGGCATTAGTTGGTTGGGGGTTCGAGGCAATTCTGTTACATAAAATAGAGTTGGGACCAATGAAGTCTTAATTAGCCTTCCCTCAAAAAAAAGTCGTAATTAGCCTAAATATTAATTATGGGGAAGTTAATGTTATACAATAGCACTGAACGCCAACAGCTGGTTGATCTGAGTGGTTTGACATTCGGGTCTCTTAAGTTGTAGTTCGAATCCGAGTCCTACAGATGAAAACTGTAATCTCTTAGAGCTCTTTACCTCAATTACCAAGAATTCACCTCACATTTGGTCGATCAACCATTATGCAAGCTGGTCAATTAATTGTTCCTAATAATGAGGGCAATTGGCCTAAAAAATAAGGGTAGTGCTATTTGGACTCGTGAGTCCGGACCCAAAATTTTTTTTAATTTTAAATACACCCTCGAGCAATTAATGAAAGAACCATAATCACTTGTAAAATTCTTATTATACCCCTTAAATATTTACAAAAAATTTAATAACCTCCCTATGAGTCCGGACTTATGAGTCCAAGTAGATTTATTGAAAAAATAATCATTAGGCCAAAAATATTGTTCAACGAAACATGTTGGTCCACTACTCATGAAGAAAGCCCCAATGAGTTGTAACGAGACTGAATTATACATTGGTAGTGCTCCAATAAAATTGGCACTTAGTTACAAGATGAAAACACAGGAAACTATAAAACCTAAAATTTTGATGATAAATTGAATATGTAGAAAAATAAATGGTCAGATTATTTTACATCGCTTTCGTACACTAATTAAATTGCATTTATGTTAATTTTACATGGTTATTTGATAACGGGTTCCCTTGTGGTTTATGAAAATGTCAGCCCATCTAGTTGACTCCAACTAATTAATTTGAGACGGAGACTTTATTGGTGTTATTACATTTGATGGTAGGGTTCGAAGTGTCGGACCGAGGGTGCTGTGGAACAGGACTGATAGAGGTGATATTGCTGTGCAATAAGTTGAACCCGTTTACGTGCAAGGATGTGTCCAAGTATGTGTTCTGGGACAGTTACCATCCCACCGAGAAAACATACGTGACACTCTTCATTCCAATCATCAACAGCAAATTTAGTAGTTTCTACTGTGGTGATCGTCCCTGCTAGTCCATATAAACACATCATGTTGTTGTTTTTCTTTTTTCTGGGTAAATTCATGTTGTTTTTTTCAAATGTATGTGTAATGCCTTTTTAATTATGTATTACTATATTTCAATTACAATATTGTAATTTTTATATATTACGGATCGAGTTAATCTCCTTATGTTATAAAGGTTGAAAACATAATAAGAAGTTTCTTCTTTTTCTTTTTTTGAAACCATAACAAGAAATTAGTGATGAGCTGATAGCATATGATAGTTCCCTGAAGAGATCTAATCTTTGGACTTTGACTACTAAGTGGTTAATGAGTCATTCTAGCCACTAAATGGGCTGAGCATTGTCAGCCTTATACATGGCCACGACACCGAAAGTCATACCGATGACGTGACATACAGACTCTACCTAAAATTAAAATTGGGTGTGCCCAAATATATATTTTCAAGTGCTTAACACACGAGATACATATATCGAGAAGCAAAGCATACAGATGACTCCAAAAAATGAGGGCGAACACACATGCTACGTACCTCACCGAATTTAACTTCATGTGTGACTTTTTTTTTTGAAAAACCGTAATCTCATTCATTCAAATCAACTTCCATATTGTAGTTACAAAAAGTGGAGAGATTGACCCCAAACATGTAGACCTGACATGGAAATAGCAGCTCGTGCAATTTGCACGAGTATGAGCCACCTGATTCACAGATCTTCTCACATGTTCAACTTTAACATTAGTTAGAGTATTTAAAGAAAAATACAATAAGAAATTATTAACCCAAAAGTAGAAATTTAAGTGTTCTTGATTTTGAATAGCCTATACTGTAACGAGGCAATTACTCTCTAGATTATATTTGATTTTCTTCTTTTTGTAATCCAACGTAGTGCTTCTTCCCCTTGAGAGCATCATCTTCAATAGCATGTGAATTGAATGTCAATGTGTGCCACGTAGGACTAAATAGATATTGGAGTGAAAAAAAACTCTCTCAAATGGAATGTGCACTTTGAATGTTAAGATGACGTGGATAGACATTGTCTATTTTGAATGTCATATTTTGACATTCAAATTGACATATATGTTGGATAATAAATCTTTTTAAAATATTTTTATTTTATTTAAACTTTTAGTTTCACATTTTAATTAATAAAATTATAAAAAAATGTCACCCCATCAATTTAGCCACAAATTCAAGTCTACCATTAGAGACTTATTTTGAAGTTATATCAATTTGAGTCACATGGGATGAACATCCTCTTCACATTGAGAATTCACGTCCACAATCTATATTTATAGAGATGCTCTGATATATGAGATACGCATTGAACTTTGAGGTGTTATTGTAACATTTTTCCTTTTTTTTTTAGATACATAAGATGCGCCTTGGACTTATGATTGACCTTATTGATTTATATGCACCCCCAAAACCGTAGTGAATGGATGGGTTTATATAAAAGCATAAAGATCACCGTGGAGTTGGACACCACTTTCTTGAATGGACTAATGTGAGCGAATGTGACGGTTGGCCGTTAATGCGAAAGAGCGATGGTTATCAGCCTTGATGTGAAGGAAAACCGCCCCTACATTTAATTTAATAACGTCACAATAATAATGGATCTCAGTAAATTTCCTAACAATATTAACCGTTCCGTTGGGTGAAAGTTGTCTTTTAGTATCTCTCTTGAAAAATAACTCATCATGCCGAAAGAAAGTTTTCAGTATGATGTTAATTTTAAGATTTGAGAACATATTTTTAATTATATTTTTATGTTACTAGAGCAGAATATCCTGCAATTACAGTTATAACCTAGACCGAATTTAGTCTTTGTTAATAAAAAAAATAAAAATCTATCACATCATAATATAATTAAATGAGATTTGTCAAAACATCTCTAATAAAGAAAATACATCACTTGTCAAAAGGTGAAAGTTTAAGGATACGGTGTTGGCCTATTCGGCACACACTCAAACAGGTTATGTTTCACTTTCAACACCTTTTTTTAAGTCTTTATTTTTTCCTTAAGCATTTTAAGGTTTTTTTTTTTTTTTTTTTTTTTGGGGGGGGGGGGGGGGGGCACTTGGGTCATGAAGGAACACCTACTAAACTCGGGCCCGTTAAATCATTTTCATAGATAGAATGTCAATGTCCTTATATAGTCGATTGGCCAAAATTAAAGTCCCATTGAATATATCATATATTAACTAATAGTATTTCTATAATCCTTTATCCAAAAAAAAAACAACTAATAGTATTCCTATATGAATAGAATAACTTCCATGCTTGGCGCGACTAGGCCTTGTTTGGTTGGGGTTGAAGTTAGGGGGTATGAGATAATTTGGAGGAAAGTTGGAACTAATCTTGTTTGGTTGATTTTATAAACCTAACTCTCCTTCAAGTTATTTCCCCTCGTTTAGTTCGTTTTTGCCAACTTACAATGCAAGCTCACAGTGAGAGATCGCATTTTCATGTTTGGTTCAACTTTAAACTTATAGGGAAGCTGCAAAATTTTTAAATGATAAAAAATATGAATTTTACATAAATACCCTTGAAACAAGAGAGATAGATGTGGGTAATAAAAAGGTAATTAATGAGGAGTAATTGCGTCAACAAACTCCTGGGAGATAACTGTGACAGCCCCAAATTTCCAATGTGTTTAGGTACGCTCGGCCTAGACCTGTGCAGGTCCCGAGTTGGTACTCAACAAATCTGACGAGCCTAGTCAGCCTCCAATTAATCATTTTAACAGTTTATGAAAGAGTTATTGCAATTATACGCAGCGGAAAAACTAAATAAGTATTGGGAAATAACTCAATTAAACGAAAATTAGGAAATCTATATAAATGTGGAAACCCCGAGTGTTCATAGTATCCATCTCAAAAGTGATCCCCAGTTCAATAACCAACATCGTATATATAAAACATCATACAAAAAGCAATAACCATGAATCAATTTAACCTAATCTTGAAGTCGTGTACTCTGAGAGGTCCTCAGAGAAAATCACCAAGTAGAGGGCCCTTGCCCTTGCTACACTCCAGGATATCTGCACCTACCATCACAAACTAGACGGTGAGCAACTGAGAGAAATCGCAAGTAATGCCAGAAGAATTTCATAGTAATTCATGAATATCAAATAAAACAGTCCAAATATCATGCGGTAATTTAAAGACAGGAATATAAATAGATACAAGTGCATGATAGGCAGACTGATAGATAAACAATCGAAAACATGTGTATTCTAAGAGTCAAAAGAGGCCAAAAGCGGTCAATATTCACAACAATAACCACAACTATAACGACCCGTTACGTTAAACACGTGATTAACAGGAATCCGAATCCAAATTAATCCGAGTTAGGCTCGTGGTTAAGCCCGAATCGTCACGACTAACGTGTGTGTGGAATTGCGTGATGTATTATGTTTGTTTGGTGTGTACTAGTATGTATACGTGAATAATCAGACCAATGAGAGAATGCCTAATGCCATGTGTGGGTCATGTAGACACACATGAGACGCGGGATAGCGTTGACGCTCGAGTGTGCTCAGCGGTAGAAATTACGAAATTATAGGTGTAATTATAGGTATATAAATATATATATATATATATTATATATATATTAAAGATATATATAAATATATATTAAAATTAAAAATAAATAAAATAATGGTAAATTGTCAGGTGTAGAGTGATACGCGGGGTCACAAGTGACACGCGTAGGACGTACGAAGGTGAGCACGCCCGAGAATTCTCTTGGCGTGCCAACTGGAATTTAAGGCGCAAGAGATCAATAAATATATATATATATATATATATTTATATAAATCGATATATATATATATATTTATATAAATCGATATATATATATATATATAAATATATATAATAAAATTTGAAAAATGTGCAATTACCATAAAGGGTATATTGAAATGAAAGAGAAAAGGATGAGCTTAAGAGCATTTTGGTCAATTCCCCTAATCAACCGCCTCTTTCTCCTCTAAATTGAGAAATCAAAAAGAAAAGAAGAGCAGAGAGAGACCGAGCAGAGGAGGGAGGACGAGAGAACAGTGATCGCGTGAGAAGGAGATGGCGAGAGCTCGGCGATGGCGAGTCGAGGTGAGTTGCAGCTGTTGTTGTGGTTAATTGTTGGGTGGTGGTTGTTGTTGTAATGGTTTTGAGGTTGAGTGAGCGTGGCCCTGACTTGGGTGGTGGTTGTTGTTGTAATGGTTTTGAGGTTGAGTGAGCTCGGCCATGGCCGAGAGTGGGGAAGGCAAGGGAGTAGTCTCCCTTGCTAGTTTGAGTTGGGGTTGGGGTTGAGAGCCAACCCCAACGATGAATTAAAAAAAAAACAGAGCATCAACGTTGCTGTTGCTATAGGTAGGAGACGTCCCTGAACCGGGCCGGTTCGGCTCGGTTGAGCCGAGCCCGGTTCGGTCCGGTTCAGGGTCAAATGAAAAAAAAGAAAGAAAAGAGAGAAAATAGAAAAGAAAATTCAGAAAAATAGGAAAAAATAGTATTTTGACCAAACAAATAGAAATTGAAGGATTTCTATGAAAAATGAGAAACTCAAAAGTCGGAGGAGACTTTATACTTGGGTTTTTACCCCGAAAAGCGTGAAATGATCGTAATATGTTAGAAACTAGATCATAGGATTCCAGATTCGAATGAGATTAGTTTAAAAGTATTAGTAAATGAATATTAGACTTAAATTGATAAGAAATGGTTTAGGTTAGGTAATGAACTCATGTGGAAAGGTTTGAAGACTCCGGAGAGTTGTACAAGTCGGTAAAACATAGAAAGCTCAGGACAGGTAAGTGGGACTCGTAGCTTTTATCAATTATGCAATGTAAAATAGTATTACTAGAGCATGTAGTGTACTGGACTGGGAATGGGGCAATGTACCGTGATTTGACTTTGGTTTTATAAAAATATTTTGAAATGAAAATGGATTCGGAAAGAGGTTTGACGGGACGGATCGACTGGGGTTTGGAACTGTGGTGGAGTTGCTAACTATCACCGCGCCCCAGTGACTTGAAAATTATCCCGATCAATACTTTCCAGTTGAGTTTAGCAGCTCATTAATCATAAACTAATCAGATGAGCAGTGATTGGTTTAGTGATGATGAGTAAGTGCGACTCGATGTTTTATGAGTTGGTGGCACATTGACAAGAACTGGTTAGATGCTCAGTGACTGGTTCTTGGATATGTGAGAGGGTGACTCAATGCAAATTCGAATATCAAAAATACAAATCACAGGTAGATTGCAATAAACCAAGGAACTTGCATCTGCGTTATATATATATATATTGTTTATATTGATTCATATGCTCCTGAAGATATGCATTTGATTCATATTGTTATACATTGCCTTGATATTAATTGGTAGTTGATGGTTGGTATGAGAGTCACTTACTGAGCATGTAGGAGCTCACCCACTTTAACATCTCCAGGTATGGAAGTACGCTAGGACTTGGAACTCAAGAAAGGAGAAAACCAGGGGTTTAGTATCTTCTCTACGATGTAGTGAGTTTCCTGTTATATATAAAAATTGTTTTGCTTTATAATTTGTAATAATTGGGGTGGGAATACAAGCTCAATACCGATGTTCATACCAGTATTGTACATTTTGTATTTTATCGAAAAAGTTTTAAATTTTCCGTTACGTTATTTTCATGGTTTTGCATTAAAATCAAGATATACAGGTTGTTGTCAGGAAATGTGGTAAGGCTGTTGGCTCTAATAAGGTCCGATCTGGTTTACCGGGGCTTAATTAGGGTTCCAGGCCGAACATTCCTTAATTGAAATTAGGGGATGTTACAGTTGGTATCAGAGCTAAGGTTTTACAAACTTAAGTTTATTATTGGTCTCGAAGTAAGAGACTATATTGTAAAGATTGGTTTGATTATTCCACTGAGAAGTCAATGGAATAACTCTGATATAGATTAGTATCAGAGACTGATGTTATCACTTTCGATCAAGTTTCGAAGTGATGTGATAATACTGATACCGTTTGGATTGAAATTTTAAGTTATACCTGTATAGTAAAATTAGAAATTTAGGTTAACTAACTTGGAGATTGATTCTCAAGTTAGGGATAAACCAATATTAAATGAACGGTTTTATCGATGTTTTGGGGGGCAATGAAAGATAAAAGCTTGAGACATGTATTTGTGAGCTTTATATTATATCTATACGATAGATATAGCTGTACTGTCTTGCCTTGGAATGAATCTGAAAGTCTTATCTCACATCTAGGTTTTGGTAAGTCAAATGAAATTGATGGTGAGGGTTTTTGGGAACCTAGACTTCAGGGATATTGTGATAAAGGAAGACAGTGGAACGATGATAAGATGGGTTATATCCCTCTATATCTCATGAAATGAGAATGTATATATGTTAAGGGTTAGGGTTTATGAAACCTTGAACCCAAATGATAATATGGTATAACCATACATAAAGAAATGAGCAAGATCGCGTAGCGGGTCACGATCCCGACACGTGTCACAAAAGTCGGGTAAAATTGAGGATGTTACGGTCTCCCACTTATTAGAATTTCGTCCTCGAAATTTACTAATAAGTAAGCTAAATAAACTCACCTAATCAAATAGATAGGAAAGTGTCTCTCGCATGTACGACTCTAACTCCCTGTTAACTCCTCGTCCCGTGGAATTGCCATTTCACGAGAACGGAAGGGATTTCCTTGTTCCTCGAGTGCCTTGACCTTACTGGCCGACAATTTGAAGTCGCTCCTCGTACGTGGCATCGTCTTGCAACTCGATCCGACTCAGTCCACCGTAGCCGTCCTCCTGCGACTTGTCTAGCTTGCGAGCATTGAAATGGAAACACTTGGATGAATGCTCCGAGCCGCCGGGCGGTAACTCTAATCGATAAGCAACCCTACCGACCCTCTTCAAACTTTGAAGTGGACCGATAAATCTAGGAGCAAGCTTCCCTTTGATTCCGAATCGTTTGTGATTTCTTCGTAGCGAGACTTTCAGTATACATAGTCTCCACGTCATCCGAAGCTCATCGTGATGCGATCATAGTATTTCTTTGCCGCTCTTGAGCACTCTTAAGCTCTCGACGAATCTGTCGTACCTTCTCAGTTGTGATCAATATGCTCCTGGGACCAATCGTCACAATCATCCTCTCGGCTCACCCAAAGAAGAAGGTGATCTACAAGGCACCGCCATAGAGCGCCTCAAATGGTGCCACCGATACTTGCTCGATAACCTGTTGTAAGCAAACTCACACAAATGAAGGTACGTATTCCAAAACACACATCCCGAGCATGTCTTCCAACACCCGTATCAACCTCTCTGACCGTCCGTCTATCTTCGGATGGAACGCCGTACTCAACTCTCCTGGTGCAGCGCGAGCACTAACGCATGCTCTGCCATATAATAACGAAGAACCGCCCTCGATCCACACGATCGACAATCCTGAACTCCGTGTAGTCCGACAATCTCACGCTCGTAAAGAATGCTTCGTCAACTCGGTGTGTAGTGGATACCGGTATGAAATGAGCATTTCGTCAATCGATCCACAATTACCCGAGATGCTATCATGACCACGAGGAGATCGGGGCAACCCCATTGACGAAATCCATAGCAATGTAAATGTGCTCCCACTTCCATCGAGGGAATAGGTCAGGGTACCATGCAACAATCCTCCAGCCGTCGATGTCAGCCTTCACACGCCGGTATCTCACACGCCTCAATGAATTCGACACATCATTTCATCCATCCCCGCCACCAAAAGAGACGTCGCATATCGCATACATCTTGGTCCGACCCGATGCAAATGTAAAATCGAGAACGGTGGAGTCTTCCCGGGTATCTCGGTGCGTAAGTCGACCACAATGGAATCCACGCCGCCCACGATACCTCAGCAGCAGTCGTCGACCGACTCAATCGGGATGTTCGAACGTCGCCCATCTCACTTCGAATTGCTGTGTAATCATCGCCCTGGGTCCTCGAGAATAAGTCATAGTGAAACGGTTCGCAACCTCATCTCGACCACAAATCGTGTCCGTAGTCACCGTGCACGTCCGTGAACTCATCAACTCTACGCCTCAAGAAGACCATACTGGTGGGTCATCGACATACGACCACCTCGCATCGATCCTCTACGCTCAAAGCATCGCAACCACGTTAGCTTTCCCGGATGATACTCTAACGAGAAATCATAGTCCTTCAAGAACTATAGCCAACGTCTCGTCTCAGGTTTAGTTCTCTCCGAGTGAATAAGTACTTCAAGCTCTTGTGGTCTGTGGAACAACTCGAAACGTACGCCATACAAGTGGTGCCTCCATATCTTCCATGCAAACACTATCGCGGCCAACTTAAGTCGTGTCAGGTAGTTTCTCGTGAACCTTCAAACGAGATGCATAAGCGATAACTCGCCCTCCCGCATCAATACACAACCCAAGCCCAAACTTCGACGCGTCGTTGCACACGACTAAGTCTTTCCCAGTCTCTGGCAACGCTAACACAAAGCGCGGTATCATTTCTTCTTCAAAGTGTTGAATGCATGTTCGCACTCCTCATCCCAATCAAACACGCATTCTTCTTAGTCAATTTCGTCATCGGAGCGGCAAGAATCTTGGAGAAGTCTTGCACAACTCGGCGATAGTATCTCAAAACTCGCGAATTTGCGTAACGGTTCGGGCGTAGGCCACTCAATCATCGTGCTTCGACAACCTTTCTCTGATCAACAAAGAACACGTGCTCCAACAACATGCCCAGGAATCACGACTTACGACAACCAAAACTCACACTTCTTAACTTGGCAAACAAGTCGATGATTCTCTCAAAGTCTCTTAACGTCGCTAGATGTCCTTCATGCTCCTCACGAGTCCTGGAATAGATGAGGATATCGTCTATGAACACAATCACGAACCGATCAAGGTATTCCCTCATCACGCGATGCATGAGATCCATAAACATTGGTGGCGCATTAGATTTAAGTCCGTATCTCGTATCGAACGCCGTCTTTTTCTCGTAACAGCTGGTGATAGTCAATCGAGATAAAGATCAAACAAATCATCAATGCGCGACAACGGATATTTGTTCTTCATCAGTAACTCGGCCTCGGTTGGCGATAATCTATGCATAGCCTCAAACTACCATCCTTTTCTTTACAAACAAGTCGGTGCTCCCCATGGCGACATACTAATCGATGAAACCAAGCTCTAACAACTCATCCTCTCAACTCCTCAAGCTCTCGAGGTGCCATACGGTGCACGGTGGTATCTACAAGGTCAATGATAAAGTCTATCTCCCTGGTGGTGGTAATCCCTAAAATCTCGGGAAGGAAACACATCTCGGGAAGTCGCACAACCGGTACCTCGAAAGCAAATCTCCCTTCGCCTAAGTGCTCATGACACTCACAACAATCTCAATCTCGCAACTCGTGGCTTCCCCGCCTCTCTCGGTGATAGAAGGACATGCGACGCCGCACTCGAACGTGCCGAGCTCCGAACCATCTATTAACGGAATCATGATTCTCTTCTCATAACAACTAATGTGAGCATGAAACGATCCCGGCCAATCCATGCCCAACAAAGCATCAAACTCCGAAACTCGAGTACTCTCATATGTACCGGTAACTCATAACCCCCTAACTCTACCTAATATCGAGGCACAACAAATTCGGGTAAATCTTATCTCCAGCATGCGGTGCTAAGGATGAGGGGTTTACTAAGCCTAACAGGTTTCAAACCTAGCTTATCTACCATTCGACCAACAATGAATGAAACAATGGAACCTAATCGAACATGGTATGCATGAAAGTACCGCAAATAGAAATCATACCCTCGACAAGGTTTGGGATGCCCCTCGGGTCGGCAGCTCAACCCGCCCGAACGATTGCTCTCTCGATGCCGATGATGCCGTGGCATGTACTACTTGCATGGTTAAGGCACTCCCTCTGTTTGTATGACAGACCTTTCCTTTGAAACAAGTGCGGTATCCCGCGATCCCGAGTCGTTCTCGGCCTCGTCCCCGTGCGGAACTCGTGTCCGAGTCCGACTGCACTCCTCGTGTCCTCCTCCTCTCGCTCTGTCTCCTGGTCGATACCTCTACTCTCAATAGTCCGTCTCTCGCGATCGTCCCCGTCACGATCAGCCGTCTGCGGGTGACGATCGGTAAACTGGATGGTATCATGAGCAATATGTGCTTCCGGACGAGTAGTCGATCGTGCAACGGACCCTACACTCGAGTCCTACGGTCCCGGAAATTCCACCTATTCTTCTTCCTCTTCTTGACTCCGATGGTGCTCCTCCACTCGGGACTCGGTCCGACCGATCCGGTCTCCTCAGACGAGTAAGTAGGTAACCCTCTCGAGCCAAACTCCGCTCGTATGCAATCTGTAAAGTCTCCGCCGTGTAGTGACTACTGAGAACCACCGATCGCAGTAACAAACCCTCGTGAAATAATACACTCGATCGGTCTTCCGTTGTCGCCGATCCTCCAAGATAAGGTAACAATGATGAGAATCTACCACATGTACTCCATCACCGACCTCATTATGCGCCCGCCTCAACGCCATGAACTCATTCCTCTTTGCTCGTAGCATACCGTCAGGTGGAAAGTATTTCCGATTAAACTGGTCTTGAAGTCGATCCAGTCTCTCAGGAACACCTCTAGTAGTGATGATCGTCGTCCACCAATCATCTCCTTTACTCTCCATGTAACATCGACGAAGAGATAGTCGCTCGCATGTGGTCCTCCGTGGCGATGATCGAATGAATCTTCTCATGACTCTTCGAAACAACTCGTCGCTCTAACATCGTCGCCATAAACTTCATAGGATCATGTCTCTTAAATTTCCTCCATCGCTTCGCCTCACAGCAGTGGCTCCCGACTCTTCGATGGCGTCAGAATCGGAGTAACCTCTCGCAGAATCGCCGGGCATAACCGGTGTCTCGTCGCTCGAGCTATCTCTCGTCAATAAAGGATGTGTCTCCGCCTCGGCTGCGTGTCGTGTGCAACAACAGCCTCCCTCAGTATCGCCTCCCTAACGGACCTGAGCCGTGGATGCCGCAGCAATCGGGGTCTCCGCTCGAGTAGTAGTATGTGGCAATGGCAATGGCGTAGCTCGAGTCGATGGTGTAAATGTATGGTGATACGAGTTGTCCTCAACGGTCGTAACATTTCCCGTAATTGCGAATCTGCGTCGCAACTCTCGAGTCAAGGCATGCACATCGTCCGCACCGGCATATCGTGTGCAGGCGATGTGCCGCTATATTCGCCCATCGACCGGCCCGATCCGCCATCGTCGTCTAAATCAAGAAAATGAATTTCTGATCGATCATGTATACTACCGTATACTATAATAAATCACACAATCACTAGGGGTGGTCAAACACTCGTGCGCTCGAGTGCCGCGTTTTATCCCTTCTCGAAACAGTGCGAGCGCATGTACCTTCGAGACACACACTTATGCCAAGAACACACATACAAGGAATAAGGAATGGAAAGCCAATAATTCGATAGTAACAAACACAAAGAAGTGAAAATGAATCACATGATATTTTCTAAAGCGGCTTACTAACGTACAAGTGCTTTTTAAGGCAAATGTACTTACGATCTATCGTAATCCGCGTATGACACTCCCGCGACTCCTAACGCGTACCCCGAGTTTTCCGTTACCCGACAAGGTTGGAAACTCGTATTAATAGGTCAAGTCATTAAATTAGCTTCGATTTGACATATTATATCATTTTTTTTATGTTTTTCGAGGCTAAAACCCCGATTACACTCGCCAACATTTCCGAGAAAATCCCAAAACTCAGTTGTGAACCATTTTTTTCTAATTTCTCATATTTTCTGGATTTTTCTGAATTTTTCATAATTTTCCCTATTTTTCTGGATTTTCTTTTTCTATTTTTCTTTATTTTCTCTCTTTTTTTTTATCTAAGGGCGGTTCGTACCGAACTGAGACGGTTCAGGGCCGAACCGGCCCTTCTTCTCTAACGAAACAGAGGCGCACAGCGCCTCTGTTTCCAAATTTTATTTTTTTTTTTTCATGGATCGATCGAGAGAGGGAGAGGGAGGAAAAGAAATAGAGGGATGGAGAGAGAGATCTCCGGTGAGAGAGTGAACCCGGTCACCACCATCTCCAGTGGGAGAGGTGGTTTCGTGAGTGAGAGAGCCAACCGAGACGAGAGAGAGAGAAAACCGAGAGGAGAGAGAGATCGAGTGAACACGAGAGAGAGAGGGAGAGAATGCATACCTCCGGCTGACAAGCAACTTCCGACGTCCTCGGTCGGTCACCGGCGAGAGCGATGGCGGTGGTGAGATGAGGAGAGGGAGGTCGTGAGGAGAGCGAGTGAAGAGAGACCGTGAGGAGAGTGAAGAGTGAGAGAAAGAGATGAGTGAAATGAGAGAGTGAGGAGAGGTTACGTGAGAGATGAGTGGGAATGGGGGTGACGTGAGTGAGATGGTGAGATGAGTGTGACGTGAGTGATGGGGTGGGTGGTGAGGTGAGTTGAGTGATGGGGTAAGGTGTGTGTTTGAATATTTAAATGGGTATGATAGTTGTGTCTACCCATTTTTACCGACCCCCACATCTCAAACTTTAACACAAGGGTTCCCACCCGTATTTTCCCGTCACGTGCACACTTTTACTTTTATCTCACACAATTGAACTATATAATTGTTAAATAATTATTTTAATTATCTTTTTACTATATTTTCTCCCCCGGTTACCTAGGCGAAAACTCACTCATTTTAAAAATCGCCCAAATGGCTCGTGACACGCATTTAAACTATAATACTATTACACACATCAAAGAATCATAAAATTACCTCGGTGTCGACTCCCAAGGTTCGAAATACAGTCCAGTATCGCGTAGCCGGGTCACGATCCTGACACGTGTCACAAAAGTCAGGTTAAAAATTGAGGGATGTTACAGATAAGATGGGTTATATCCGTCTATATCTCATGAAATGAGAATGTATATATGTTGAGGGTTAGGGTTTATGGAACCTTGAACCCAAATGATAATATGGTATAACCATACATAAAGAAATGAGACGTGAGTTTACTAAATGGATGGGTAGATCAATATTGGATGTAAGGATACCTGATTGAGGTGTAGATCAATGATAGAATATACAGAAACGAGCTAAAGGTAACATTACTCTAAAAGTGAAGAGTTAAAACAAGAAATGAGAGATGAAGGATTTGAGAAAAAAATTGTGTTCTTGATCAACTCTATCTTGTTTGATGAAGTAGAATCAGTTGTAAGGAAATGGTAAATTGAGAATAAAGTGAAGAGTAAGTTGCAAATATATACTTATTTGAAGGATTTGGAAGGGTCAAAGTTAGAGGCTTAACATCAAAGTATTTAAGAATCTTTTGAGGCATTAATACATAAAGATTCATAGATATGACACTCTTGTCATCAGAGACATCTGATGTAGATAAGAGGTGTACTGTTCAGGTAATTGAGAAAAACATAGCAGTGAGCTATGAGGTGTTTTAAATTTGATGTTTAGACTAGTAAACTCTAAATTGGGAGAATGAGTTGTCAATAAAATTAAGGATTAAGAATATAGAGAATGATATACAATATTAGAAATGAATAGGTAAGCAGTATATCAAGAGGTTGGTATTGACTGCAATCTATAATGAAAGATTTGAAATTTATAAATTTTGTGAGTGTGAATTTGTGGAAATTAAGTTAATCAATCAAAACTCAAATGGTTTGGGTTGAGTAAACTGATAATAGGTCAGTAAAGGGAAAAATAAGTAATGGGTATATTGGAAAGGCTTGAAAGATTATCCCAAATAAGAAATTCATCAAAATATTTGGCTGCTTGATACCAAACCAATGATTAATTATATCGTACTTTGAGGTATTATAAAAATTGTATGAGTTTGAGAACTCAAGTGGAGTGACAAATTAACGTGAAGTGAATTCCAAGGAATAGTGATTTCTAGGATTGACAACTCAAAGGTGTAAATCAAATGAAACCAATAGTTCTCAATAGTGATTGAGATTTGATTATCATAAAGTAATGATAAGAATTTAAGTGTATATTGATCAAGCGATGTCTTGATAAGGTGGAAGATTATGGTGTAAACCATAGAAATTTATTAGAGCTCAAGCTATGTTTATGAATGAAGATGTAGAGTTGTTAAACTCTATTGAGATAAGATCATCATTAAGTTGACAATGATGACGAATATGAAAATAGTTGAAACTGTACCAAATGCACAAAGTATTGTTACAGAGTTATGTGAAACTCTGATAATAGGTTGGTATATACCAAAAGTTGTAGGTGCAATGGATAAATTTCACCTATAAATCTTAAACTATGTGTTGAATTTTAAAGTTATGAGTCAAAGGAATTGAGTGAGGTTAAAACAATTTGAGAATTGTCTTATATTCAATACAAAGAATGGAAAATTGATGGAACATGGAATGATTGAAGCATACAAACAACGTATATAGAATTGTAATATAGTTGTATTGTATGATCAATTAATCTAAGAATGGAATAACTTTATAATGGAATGAGAATGAGTTGTGCATGATACAAAGGATGTCTTCAGGCTTAAGGAAATTTAAATGTAGTTTTACTGCAATGGTTGCTTGATTTTACTTGGATTAGAGAAACGTTAGAGGTGTATTGTAATATTTCATCCAAGTAGTTGTCTATTGATACAATGAAGCAAGGGATGGTAGTGAATACATTGAATATCATTTAGAGGAACTGATAAGAAATAATGGTATTAGTAAGAATACCAAACTACTGTAAGACATCAACTGATAATGAAGAACTGAGAATATGTATTTCAAATGATGGATGAAATGAATTGCAAGAATAAGTCTTAAAGGAAAGAGTTGAAAATGATAAGATAGGGATGAGGACTTCAGTATTGTATACATTCAGTTGATTGGATGGAATGTGCAAGTTCATTCATTCATGAAGGAGTTTTGCAGTACAATTGTATCATGTACAAGGGTTTGAAGGGTATGAATGTTATTTAGTTATTCCTAAGACTGAAAGATCTTAGAGGAATCACTAAGTGTTAGATGGGAAAAACTTTGAGAACCAATGAAACTGGTGAAATGTGAATTGGGGGAAGTTTCAAAAGACGAAAATAGTGATGATGTGGTGAAGCCGCACGCACTAAAATAAATGGGTTAAAATAAACAGTGTGAGAGTGGTGTACTCACGTGCACTGAAATGCTGGTGTCAAAAAGGAAATAGTGGTGTGGTGGTGTAACCACACTCACTAAATTGAAAAGAATAATGAAATTGTAACTCAGTTATATTTGAGTTAATAGGAAAAGGAGTTCAATAAGGCAGATCGAAACTGAGAAGTAAGGCTAGTATCCTAAGAAAATGCATTATGTTTTTGTCCTGAGAGCAGGAAAATGTAGCCTAAAAATGGAGTTTGCCATATGTTTTCAGTAACCAGGAATTACTTTAGTTGTCTACTTTTCAATTAAAGCTAGTAGCTATTTTAGGTTTCAAACATTCTGAGAAATTACTCACACAAAGTGATTGACGTTGGTTAATACTTGAATAAAAGAAAGAGGCATGAGGGATAATTATAATAGGAACTTCTCAGTATTATCTCATTAGGGATATAGATAATATTGATGAATAAGAGAAGTTCTACGCAGGCATATCATCAATTGAGATGTTGGAATTGATAATTACCAGTCATTTCTTTGGAGTTCAGAATGAGACTGAACTCAGTAAATAAATGAATTAATGGGTGATAGAATTGATTAAGAAATCTAATTGGAACTACTTAATGTGTTAAAGATTGATTATGAATGAGTAGTGTCCATATTAGATGTTATAATGAAAATTGTGCTGGACATATTAAATTTTGAAATGGAAATTGGATTCAGGAGGAAGGTTAGACAAGAATGATTCTGAATGTCTCAAGAATCTCTCTATATGATTGGTATATGTAATGCTACACTATATTTGGGTATATGAACGAGTTATAAATGGGTTTAGATGAGGATATATAAGGAGATTATGAAGAGATATGAGATATGTTCAGTATGTGATGTTGAATAATGAAACATGAAAAGTTAAATTCTTGTCTATACCTGAAAAAAGAACAAAATACGATTATAGGCTTGTGATGTGAAATAGACGTCAGCACAATGAATTATAGTTGATGAGGGGATCTATTCTGATCTATTCTGCACGATTCTTGTCAGTGAAGGCATATGTTATGTTTGAAAGGATTAAACAAAATAGTTATATGCGAGATGTGAAATGGTATGAACTTAAAAATATTCCAGATAGAGAGCCGAGACTTGCTTCCATTGAGGGAAGAAGTTATTAATATAAATTGAAAACCAGTCTCAATCTCGATACAATATTTTCCTTCGTGTCGACGAAGAGATTGTGTTACTAATTTTAATTCAATGAATATGATTGAGCTTGTGTCTCATCATGATAATCACTGAAAGATCCAATTTAATTGTGTGAGTTCTTTAAGGATTTTAATAACTTGAGGGATTACAGAATGAAGTATGCTTCTTCTTATACAACCATAGGGGTGAGACATAAGAAGGGAAAACACTGCAATAGAATGAATGAAGTAATAAAGAACTACACAGAGGAAATAGAGTAGACTAGGTAAGATATAACTATAATATAAAGGAAACAAATAATATAAGGATAAAGTTGTAGTGTATAAATTGACGAAATCTATAAGTTTCAAGCGAGTATCGAAAGAAAATGATGAGAATATTGTGTGATTGACCTTGCCATTCACCAATGGGTGGAATGGAGGTAGGAGACACACATATGTTGACCTTGCTGTTCATTTATGATGGACAGAGGTAGGAGACATGATGCACACATATGTTGACCTTATTGTTCATTTGTGGTGGACAGAGGTAGGAGACATGATGATTGTCGACCTTGCCGTTCAGTTATGGGATGGACGGAGGTAAGAGACATGATACTGTTGATCCTTAGTGGATTCGTCAATGCTTGAGCTACAACAATCCTTAGAAAAAAGAGAAAACGTGACAAATATCATAGGTTATTGATGTATCAAAAGATATATGGGATCTTTTGGAAATCTTACTTATAAACGGGCTATAGAGATTCGGATTAAGTAAAATTAATGGAATAGTGTTATTCACATTTCATTGACCTGAAAGAGAAGAAGGAAACGGTAATTTAGTTACGTTTATTCTTTAAAGTAAAATTGAGATAAGTTTTGTGCTAGTAATGAGGTGGTGCAACCACATATACTAGACAAGCAAAGAATGAGAAAGCTAAGGAATAGACAATATAATGGAATAACGAACTCCATTACTTTTCAAAATATTTGGTGAGTTGTACGTACCTTAATTTCGAGGACGAAATTGTTGCTAAATTGGGGAGACTGTAACGGCCCGTTACGTTAAGCACGTGATTAACAGTAATCCGAATCCAAATTAATCTGAGTTAGGCTCGTAGTTAAGCCCGAATCATCACGACTAACGTGTGTGTGGAATTGCGTGATGTATTGTGTTTGTTTGGTGTGTACTAGTATGTATACGTGAATAATCGAACCAATGAGAGAATGCCTAATGCCATGTGTGGGTCATGTAGACACACATGAGACGCGGAATAGCGTTGACGCTCGAGTGTGCTCAGCGGTAGAAATTACGAAATTATAGGCATAATTATAGGTATAAATATATATATTTATATATATTATAGATATATATAAATATATATTAAAATGAAAATAAATAAAATAATGGTAAATTGTCAGGGCAGAGTGATACGCGGGGTCACAAGTGACACGCGTAGGATGTACGAAGGTGAGCATGCCCGAGAATTCTCGTTGGCGTGCCAACCGAAATTTGAGGCGCAAGAGATCAATATATATATATATATATTTATATATAAATAGATATATATATATATAAATATATATAATAAAATCTGAAAAATGTGAAATTACCATAAAGGGTATATTGAAATAAAAGAAAAGGATGAGCTTAAGGGCATTTCGGTCAATTCCCCTAATCAACCGCCTCTTTCTCCTCTAAATTGAGAAATCGAAAAGAAAAGAAGAGCAAAGAGAGACCGAACAGATGAGGGAGGACGGGAGAACAGTGAGCGCGTGAGAAGGTGATGGCGAGAGCTCGGTGATGGCGAGTCGAGGTGAGTTGCAGCTGTTGTTGTGGTTAATTGTTGGGTGGTGGTTGTTGTAATGGTTTTGAGGTTGAGTGAGCTCGGCCATGGCCGAGAGTGGGGAAGGCAAGGGAGTAGTCTCCCTTGCCAGTTTGAGTTGGGGTTGGGGTTGAGAGCCAACCCCAACGATGAATTAAAAAAAAACAGAGCAGCAATGCTGCTGTTGCTGGAGGTAGGAGATGACCCTGAACAGGGCCGGTTCGGTTCGGTTGAGCCGAGCTCAGTTTGGTCCGGTTCAGGGTCAAATGAAGAAAAAAAGAAAGAAAAGAGAGAAAATGGAAAAGAAAATTCAAAAAAATAGGAAAAAAGTAGTATTTTGACCAAACAAATAGAAATTGAAGGATTTCTATGAAAAATGAGAAATTCGAAAGTCGGAGGAGACTTTATACCAAGGTTTTTACCTCGAAAAGTGTGAAATGGTCGTAATATGTTAGAAACTAGATCCTAGGATTCCGGATTCGAATGGAACTAGTTTAGAAGTATTAGTAAATGAATATTAGACTTAAATTGATAAGAAATGGTTTATGTTAGGTAATGAACTCATGTTGAAAGGTTTGAAGACTCCGGAGAGTTGTACAAGTCGGTAAAACATAGAAAGCTCAGGATAGGTAAGTGGGACTCGTAGCTTTTTATCAATTATGCAATGTAAAATAGTATTACTAGAGCATGTAATGTACTGGACTGGGAATGGGGCAATGTACCGTGATTTGACTTTGGTTTTATAAAAATAGTTTGAAATGAAAATGGATTCGGAAAGAGGTTTTACGGGACGGATTGGCCTGGGGTTTGGAACTGTGGTGGAGTTGCTAACCATCACCGCGCCCCAGCGACTTGGGAATTATCCCGATCAATACTTTCCAGTTGAGTTTAGTAGCTCATTAATCATAAACTAATCAGATGAGCAATGATTGGTTTGGTGATGATGAGTAAGTGCGACTCGATGTTTTATGAGTTGGCGGCACATTGACAAGAACTGGTTAGATGCCCTGTAACGACCCCTATTTTCGTCTAGGGCACCGCCCGACCTAATCCCATAATTAAGCCCTAATTACACCACGTAGGATCTAATTATGTATTAGTCAGCCTGTACTACCTATTATCTCATAAATTGGGTTCAGGGATAAGAAAATCCCTATCAGTACTATTCATCATTTTATAAAAACTATCAAATTAGCGGAAGTCTTTAATGTATTAGCGGAAGCATTGTATATAAATCCTAAATGTGGAAACCAGGAAATAACAATCATAATATCAATATAAAATAATGACGATCATATAGACAAAGTGAAAGTCCAAAAGTCGGGTGAATTAACTCTCGTCCCAAAACAACTCAAGCAAAAGATGTATATATAAGCATAATACAAAAATGTGACCTACATGTACAGTAGCTACGCGCTACGAGCTCAGAGGTAGTCGTCGATCTTCTCCTTACCCGGTCTAGTGCTGTTTGACGGACCTACACCCACCGTCACAAACTAGACGGTGAGTATAGTGATATTTAAGTGATAACTGGGGAATTCTATACTTCATTTCCAATTTAAAGACAGGTATTTAAATGCATAATAAAGCAGAAAAAGGTGCTGAGAAAGTAATGCATATAAATATCACAGTTAACCAAGTTAGATAGACTGACACAGGCTAAGTCGAGATAATCTACGTCCGGTCGGCGGTGAGAAATATCAACCAGCCTTTGTCCCCTATCGTATGGAGATACTCTCAACATACTTTGTAAATTTTTGAATATATATATATATATAGAACTTGCCAACAACCCCGTAGTTCAAGCTACGTGATGCCACCCAAGTAATAGTGGTGAGTGCCGGAAACCCCGAGGTCCAGTGACCCCGTGAATCCACCCATCTCTCGTGCAATGGACACTAGATAATCTCCAACTTTTGTTTCAAGGATTTTCATTTCTAAGGTTCTACGATATCAATAATAAGTTAGGCTACAAAGCTTCAAAGGAAATGGAATACAAATCAATTACCACAGTAACCCTAATGCATGCATTTCTAACATCAATTATAACATTATTCATAATCAAATATGGCACATTAGGAAATGAGTCAATGAAATCATCACAAGGCATCATGCTATTTCAACATTTAACTTGAATAGAGCAAGGAAAGCATGATGGTAGATTACTAATAACAAGTCATCAAATTGACTGAAAGAGAAATTAATATGAATGAAATAAAGTAGGGAGTTCCCACAGTTTCACTTACAAGTCGCAGGATAGTTATGGCTATCCGGCCTCGCGACACTCCGACTAGCACTCTCGAACTCCCGTAACACCCCTAGGTCCCTGAAAAGTTATTTCATATCATTTATTTATTTATTTATTAACATTTTGTTACATATATATATTTTATGTATATATTCATATATGTGTATATGTAGATATATACATATATGTGTATTTGTATATACATGTATATGTATGTGTATATGTATGTATACATATATATATATATATTTATTATTATTTCTTTTATTATTTTATTTTATTTTTTTGTAGATATACATGTGTATGTGTATATATAAATATACATACATGTATATATTATGTATACATATACATATATACATGTATGTACATGTATTACATATATATATAGTATTTATTATTATTATTTATTATTTTTTTATTTTTTATTTTTTATTTTTATTTATTTTTTATTTTTTATTTTATTTTTGGGGCTGGACCGGGTCTGACCGGGTCCCCCCTCTTCTTCTTCATTGCAGAGACGCTGCTGCAACAACAACGTCTCTGCCTCCCCTTTTTTTTTTTTTTTTTTTTGATTCCCTTCTTTCTCTTTTGCAATCCATTACACAACAATACCATCAATCATCCAATTCACCATTAAAACACAATTTTTCCAGCTTAAACACAATACCACTTTAATAATGCAACAACACCACCTTACCTTCAAATCATCGACGCCACGCCTCGAAGCTTCCAGTCTCTTCTCCGATGACTCTCTCTCTCTGTCGGATTCTCCTCCTCTCTCTCCCTTTCTTCCTCTTTTCCTTCCTCTTCTTCTTCCTTTGTGGCGGTGGTGGCAGTGAGGATTTTATTTGGTGTTTTGGGGTCAAATGACCATTTTGCCCCTGCAACCCTATCTTTTTCCTTGTAAGCCAATGCCCTTTTGGTCATTTCTCAATTCTTTTTTTTTAATTTATAAAATGTATATATATATATATATGTCTAATACAATTTAATTAATTTAGGGCTATAGCTATGATCTAATGTACATTAATTTGATTACATTATATTTTACTAAGTTTAGACTTACTGCAAGTCTCACTATTCGATACCCCGACTTGCACGCAACTCGAGGCGTGTCCCCGACTACGTTTCGGCGTCGATAACTGCAAATACTGACTTAATCAGCCTACACACATACAAAACACTAGGAATACGTCAAACCAAACATAAAATTTACCTCGGCCACATGCATCGCCTCGTGTGCGCATCTCATGCGGGCCCCACGTCACGGGTCGAAAATCCTAATTAAGCAGTTAATCAAGATTAGAAAAATTGGGTCGTGACACCACGTCACGGGTTGTAATCCCGATTAAGCAGTTAATCATAATTAACAAAAAAATTGGGCCGTGACATGCCCAGTGACTGGTTCTTGGATATGTGAGAGGGTGACTCAATGCAAATTCGAATATCAAAAATACAAATCACGGGTACATTGCAATAAACCAAGGAACTTGCATATGTTGTATATTGTTTATATTGATTCTTATGCTCCTGTAGATATGCATTTGATTCATATTGTTATACATTGCCTTGATATTAATTACTAGTTGATGGTTGGTATGAGAGTCACTTACTGAGCATGTAGGAGCTCACCCACCTTAACATCTCCAGGTATGGAAGTACGCTAGGACTTGGAACTCAGGAAATGAGAAGACCAGGGGTTTAGTATCTTCTCTACGATGCAGTGAGTTTCCTGTTATATATATATATAAATTGTTTTGTTTTATAATTTGTAATAACTGGGGTGGGAATACAAGCTCAATACCGATGTTCATACCGGTATTGTATATTTTGTATTTTATCGAAAAAGTTTTAAATGTTCCGCGGCCTTATTTTCA
Source organism: Stephania japonica (assembly GCA_039657345.1). Taxonomy (NCBI): domain Eukaryota; kingdom Viridiplantae; phylum Streptophyta; class Magnoliopsida; order Ranunculales; family Menispermaceae; genus Stephania; species Stephania japonica. Next base: position 3,626,090 of record CM077559.1, on the reverse strand, counting down.
TGGTTTTGCATTAAAATCAAGATATACAGGTTGTTGTCAGGAAATGTAGTAAGGTTGTTGGCTCTAATTAAGTCCGATCTGGTTTACTGGGTTTTAATTAGGGTTTCAGGCTGAACGCTCCTTAATTGAAATTAGGGGATGTTACAACAACAATCCAGTGCCCAGGTTCACGCAAAACCATGGGTGGTCAGGCACTCCTGCAGAGAATGGCTCGCGTTTCCCCAACTGGTGCGGGCTACATGACACCTTCACAATCAGTACCCAAGTTCACACAACACTGTGGGTAGCAGTAATTTCGATAGGAAATACCCAAGTTTCCCCAACCAGTGCGGACCACATGATACTATATCAACACACTTACGCCGAGAACACACATACCATTCAAATAAGTGAATTTGAATGCCAACAATGGATAATAGTAAGAATAGCAGTAAATGATAATGAATCACATGAGAATTTCTTAACTGGCTTACTAATGTACACAAGCTTTAAGGCAAGTGTACTTACCTGAACTATCGCAATCCGTATACGATACTCTCGCATTCCTAGTACTCCTAGTACGTATCCCCGAGTTTTCAGCTACCTGACAAGGTCGGAAACTCCAATTAAATGAGTCGAGTCATTTACTAATCCTAAGTTGATACCCCTAGCATTTTCCTATCGTTTTAAATGACTCGAATAACTCGACAATCAAATAAAAAACAAATACTCTCTCTCGGACTTGAAAACCACAATAACAACAACGACTTGGATATCACTGTGACGGCCCCAAATTCCCAATGCATTTGGGTACGCCCGGCCTAAACCCGTGAAGGTCCCGAGTCAGTTCTCAGCGAACCTGACGAGCCTAGTCAGCCTCAAAACATCAAAATTTCACGTTTTATGAAAGAGTTATTGCAATTATAACACAGCGGAAGCAAAAATCATATTCTAATCAAATATTGGGAAATAACTCAATCAAAGGGAAATTAGGAATCTATATAAATGTGGAAAACCCAACATGTTCAGTTCTAAGTCAACAAAATGGATTGATGGAATCCACCTCAAAACATATTCCCAGTTCCAAAACAATCATATATATATAAACGTCATACAAAAAGAAATAAACATGAGCCTACATCTCGGTACCTCAAGTCCAACTGCTCACAAAAAGTCTCCTAGGCAAGGTCCCTTGCCCCTACTGCTCTCCGTCCTATCTGCACCCACCGTCACAAACTAGACGGTGAGTAACTGAGAGAAATCGAAAGTAAAGCCAGAAGAATATAACAGTAATTCATGAAATATCAAACAAGACGGTCTAAATATCATGCGAGAATGGAAAGACAGGAATTTAAATAAACAAGTTGCATGATAGGCAGACTGAAAAACAAACGAAATCGAAACATGTGTGCCTTACGAGTCAAAAGAGGTCATAAGTGGTCTATATTCCACAACAATACCACAACAATCCACAACAATCCACAACAATCTAGTACATGGTATCACACAATCACTAGGGGTGGTCGAACACTCGTGCGCTCGAGTGCCCGCGTTTTATCCCTTCTAGTGCAGGCCGCATGTACCTTCGAGACACACACTTATGCCAAGAACACACATACATGGAATATGGAATGGAAGGCCAATAATTTGATAATAGCAAACACAAAGAAATGAAATGAATCACATGATATTTTCCAAACTGGCTTACTAACGTACAAATGTTTTTTAAGGCAAATGTACTTACCTGAAACTTATCGTAACCCGCGTAAAACGCTCCCGCGACTCCTAACGCGTATCCCCAAGTTTCCCGCTACCTGACAAGATCGGAAACTCGTATTAATAGGTCAAGTCATTCACTAAACCTAGGTTTAATGACTCGGACGACACGACAATTTAATCAACAAAGGAATACTCTCTCTCCCGGGTTTTGAAAACATAATATTTATAAGCCTCATCGCGAATCATAGGCTCGTCTCAGTCGTATGTGGGTCATTTCATGGTCTCGAGGACCGGCAACATGACCACGACGTCATAGCCATTCATCGCCACGCGATGTTTGATTACCAACCAACACTTAACCATAACTCCACGTGAAAAGCGAACCGACATGTACAAAAGAACATGGAACCTCACCTGGTGTTGTTCGACGTTAGTGAAGGGTTTCCTTAGCATGGAATGGTGGGAAATACCCTCGAACATCGGTGTCCAAACACATTGACTAAACAATTCTCAAACTTAATATTTGTATAAAACATAACAATTTTTCCAACACATAAAATATTTCGGACACAACAAAGGATTGCAAGACTTCCAACAATGTTAGATGAGATCCCCGACAACCTCCACTGGTGGTGGTCCGGCCGGTAGCACCGCCGGCAGTGGCGGTTTCCGACGAGGTTCCACCACACCAAACACATAAAATAACAACATTTTAACTTGAAATGAAACTGTTGTGGCCACTCTTTGGGCTGTGGGACCCACGTATGAGTTTGGTGGGGTCCCCAACAGCGTCCCCGTCATCGTGGTCCGGCGGTGGTGGTGCCGGTGAGGGCGTTTTTCGGCGAGAGGGTAAAAACCTTATAAAACCAACTTAATGTGTGTACACTAGTAGGGACTTTGCATGGGTCATGAGGGAGGGTGCTCCGGGACGGTCTGGACTCCGGTGGGTCACCGGAGGTCGTCCACCACCGGTCCTCATCACAACAAATGCCCCCAACACCCACGTATGTACACACACATGCATGACCACCGTGAGCCAAGAGAGAGAGAAATGGAGAGGAAAAATAGAGATATCGAGATGAGAGGCCTCGGTGAGGAGTGATCTCCGACCACCACCCTGGTCCGGCCGGGGCCGGTGGTTGTGAGAGAGCCGAGAGTGAGAGAGCAACCCGAGAGTGAGAGGAGGACCGAGAGGGAGAGAGAGAGAGAGAGCAAACCGAGAGAGAGAGAACCGAGAGTTCGAGAAAAAAAGAAGATGAGTGCTTACCTCGCGTCTCGCGTCTCGGCTCCGGTCATCGGCGAGGAGGAGAGGTGGTGAGAAGAGACCGTGAGGAATGGGCAAGGAGAGCTCGTGAATGAGAGAGTGAGAGACGGTGAAGAGAGAACGTGAGAGACAAGTGAGATGTGTTTAATGAGATGGGAGAGGGTGAGGTGAGTGACGTGAGGTGAGTGGGGGTGTAAGAGAGTGACGTGAGTGAAGAGATATATGAGAGGTGTGTGTTGACATATATATATTATATATATAAAAAGGAGATGTGAATAGTAGATGAATAGTGGGTTAGGTAATGTGTTGTCATATGCCTAGCCATTCATCTTCCACCTAACCACACATCTCGAGGCAAATCCAAAGGTGTTCAAATTTTGAATTGTGTCACTTTAATAATTCTACACATTTGTCTATTTGTTGTGTATTTAACCAACACCTGTGTTTTCCAACAACTTTTCCCCGACCCGTCTTGCCTCCTTAGTCCGTATTTATTTGTCACACACATACTTTCGTCTTGTCTCGTACAAATAAATAATTTATTCAATAATTCTATTAATTATGTTGTTTATTGTATTATTCTCCCCCGTTTACCTAAACGAAAACTCACTCATTTTAAAAATCGTCAGAATGGCTCGTGACACGCATTTATACTATAATACTATTACACACATCAAAGAATCATAAAATTACCTCGGTGTCGACTCCCAAGGTTCGAAATACAGTCCAGTATCGCGTGGCCGAGTCACGGTCCTGACACGTGTCACACAAGTCAGGTTAAAAATCGAGGGATGTTACAATCACGATATCGATAATCATAATGCATGTAAGCCTACTCATAAATTATAGGCTCGGCTCGGTCGTTAATAGGTCAGTCATAGTCTCTCAGACTGGACAGTGACAACTCAATAAGATCTCAAAATGACCATACGCTGGCGAGTAGGGAAGCTCGTGGGTGTGGTTCAACATTCGTAGAGTGCCAACACGACATAAAAAAGTCGTAGGTGTGTCCTACGTCACGTCAACGATCACTCGACGTGATAAAAATACTTACACATGAATTCTCCATTACAATGACTCATCACTATCGATATGGACTCTCTAGGAGTTATGAGACACACATGAGAGTTTTGTTCTGATCCCCGATACTCCCTTAGTCATGGAATCCGGCGGCAGTGCCAACCATACACGATGGTTTGCGACGAGACGTGCAACAACGACATCACATGAAATGACGCTCACAAATCTCACTTCCATAAATAGAGACGCTCCGAGGGCTATGAGACTCCATGATGGACATGGTAATGTCTCCGACAATCCCCCAAGTCATAGCGTTGACGGCAAAGCCACCATAATGGTGGTTTCCGGTGAGAAAGGTACAAAATGCATATAACACATTACAACATAATATAGACAATAATGTCACTGTTTTAGGCCACTCCGAGAGTCGTGAGACACAAGCATAGACTTAGCTTGGTCCCCAACCTCTCTGGTCACGGTGGCACCGTTGTGGCTCTGCCCACGGCAGCAAATTCCGACAATGACTCAAAATAGTTCAACACAAACACGACAACAACTTCTCATGGATTCAAAACATCAAATCAGTTCCAACACAATAAAATCAAATACAAGGGCAGCGAGGCATCCTCGAGGTCATGGAAAGGTCCCCGAAAACCCCCCCATGCTCGGTGGTTTGGCAATTGGGACTGCCTACATATGCATATTCCAGCGAGATAGTAAAACAGTCCAGACAACTACACAACGATACATCATACAAGATTAAACCACAACCGCCTGTATATAGACTGCTCCAGGGATTGGGAAGCACCCACAGGTTCATGAGAGTGTCCCCGACGTACCCCAGGCCATGGCGGTCAGCGGCAGTGGCGCAAAGTGGTTGAGCAACATCCAAGAGTTGTTAAACATAAAAATATAAATCGAAGAACTGAGTATCAACATAACGACAAAAATCTGAGGGTACCCTCCATTTCTACGCCTATGGTGGTGCTCTGAGGCTGTCGGGGACTCCGATGGACCACCAAGGAGTCATCCCCGACTAGCCAATGGTCCTTGCAACACCCAACAACCGACCACAACACACACAACATCAAAAAGGAAAAAAATAGTACCTAATAGGAGGGCAGTTCAAAACTCATCGAAAAGCCACCACATGTGCCGCGCGTTGGGGTCTCTAGGAATGTCGAGACACCCATGGGTCATCCACGCTCAAGTTCCCAGTTGGAGGAATCCCATGGTGGCTGTAATAATGGTGTGTGTGTGCGATAATGAAGAGAACCGTGAAGTTCGAGAAAGAGAAGGAGAGGGATAGAGACTTCTCACAACTTCCGAGTGACTGTCCACACCTCCGGTGAGCGATCGACCACCTCGTGATCACTGTTGTGCTCACCAAGGAGGGAGGAGAGATGAACGATTGAGTGAGAGGGAAGATGATAACCGAGAGAGAATGTGGAGAGAAACTGAGAAGAGAGAGAGAGAAGAGAACCTCCAGTGAGGGCCCCGACACTCCAGCACCGCTTGAGAGGTGGTGGCTGCCGATTCGTCGTCGGTGAGAGGAGGGTGGCGGTGAGAGTAAGAGAGACCGTGAGGTGAGAGATGACGAGAGTGGAGAGGGATAGAGAGATCGAGAGAGAGAGAGTCACCTCTGGTGAGAGATCCGGCGACTGGCAGTCGGTGGTCGACGGTGGCGAACCAGGGAGGAGAGAGGGACGGTGGTGAGAGGCAGTGAGGACAGTGGTGGAGAGAAAAATGAGATAGATGAGTGTTATGTGTGTGTGTGTGTATATATATATATATAAAAGGATATGTAAATAGTAGATAAATAGTGGGTAGGTAATATGTTGTCACATGCCTAGCCCTTCATCTTCTCCTACACACACGTCTCGAAGGCACTGCCAACGACGATTTTAAAACTATTTTGAGAAAAACCCAATAGGATCTAAATCTGATTCCATTAAAACACGTTTAAACTATGAAATCTTAATCATACCTCAGTCGCAATGTACCTTTCTAAAGGTTAATCGATCTCTAAGGCACTGCCAACGACGAACGCCCTCTATCAGGAGTTCACACACGAACGGCGGTCGAGATTTGAAGTGCTAGCTTCGAAAGAATACCAAACCTTTTGTTTCTCTCCAAAACGATCCAGAGCATACAAAAACCCTAAGTCGTTTCTTAAAACGAAAATAGAGTTTCAGCCCTTTTTTAAATCTTTCGTACTTGTATTCTAACTCAAAGCGCCTATTTATATAACCCTTGTATATAGATGGTTAAGTAAATTACACATATACCCCTACTTAAAGAAGTATAAGTGTAATACACTACAAGGACGTTTCTGTCATGAATTTTATCATATAAAATTCATTTTTCTGAACCATCTTAAATTCTCGCAAAACCATTCTTAGTGTGCGAACCAATAGGCTCATACAACGTTGGCAGTGTACCAAAACACATTTTGGTATACAAGTCATAAGCGCCTCTAGCAAGACATTATGACTACTAAAGTTGTACGAATATCAAATCGATACAACCTAATCAATATTGTATATAACATCCTTTTGTCACACGATATCTTTTTGATCAAATATAAGGCATGGAATTGTCATCCAACATGTTCAATCGTACTAGTCTCGATTTCTAGGTAGACTGAAAACATCTAAGTGACATTGATCAATATCAATTCACTTAGACTAGGCCTTTTAATAGTTAACACATCGAGGATCCACCTGGATATCTCTCTTTATATGAGAGGGACAAATTCTATCTCGATTACACAACTTCACCACATTATTCACACAGTAACCAATCATAACCTTTATAATCGTCCGGTTAAAGACAACGTTTGATTGCGTCAAATCACTGTATTCCTAATGTTGAAGTCTCTTGTAATCTCAAGTCAGAGGACTGAAAAATATACCTATCATGAGAAACAACTATGACTTAATCCATGTGATGTTCTCATAGCGAATTCGGTTCAAGTACTTTGTTCCCTAACAAGTACTCATGATCTTGATTTGTATTCCTATACGTATGATCATCGTATGATCATCAATCAAGACTCACACTAGTCTTAATTCATTATAGTTCCCAGTATAATAATCGACTATGGACATTTATGATATTTCTGTAAATACTCATGTATCTTATTATAATGTAAACATGCAAATCAATTATAATAAACAACAAATAAAATCCTCTATTTTATTAACTAAAATGTATTCATAAAGACTGTTAATGGATTGACCTAGGGCACATTTCCCAACAGATCTATGGGCTCTCCATAATTGGACTGTGTCACTTTAACAATCCTTATCCCATGGACAGTGTATCATGTAGCTATCCAACTCCGCATTCCAACAACGTTCTTCGATCCAATTTTTTCCTACTCGTTCACCGACTTCATTGTCCGGTCACTCAAATACGAGTATAAATACGTAATACACATCATCATTTACAAATAACTAAATTTCTGGGTCGTTACAATAACTCCCTTAAGGGGAATATGGAGTTGTCTCCCACTCTTGGATGTGAGTTGGGAGTAGGGGTGGCAAAAAAGGGGTCCGGACACACGCCCTAATAACGACTTAAAATGGTGTCCGGACTCGTACCCGTATTTAAAAACAGACATCATTTTTTGTCCAAACCCCTTTTTTATAAAACATACAGGACCCTTTTTTGTTCGGTTTTATTTTTAAATATGATCAAACAATTTTTTTATCAACTATTATTTAAAAAAAAATTCCAAAAATCTTGATTCATCATTCAAAAGAGTGAAATTAAAACTTAGTGTCGATGCTAAAAAACGTACAAGATATCTTAAATGTGAAATTACAAAAAAAAAAAAAAAAAAAAAAAAACACTATAATTTTTTGGGTAAAATTGAATTAATAAGTGAAGTTTGAACTTAGTATATGTAAAATTATAAAAATCCCCCTATAAATTAATTCAATTAATCGTTAAACGGGTACCCATTTTTTGAAATTTATGTCTAGACCCGCATTTTTAAGAAAAATAGTGTTCGGACTTGTTTAAAGTGGGTTCGGACAACTTTTGCCAGTCTTAGTTGGGAGATAACTTGCAGAGAAGTTGGACAACTAAACAAATTAGTTCCAACCCCCCCTGCAAGTTAGCTCCACCTCTAACCAAATAAGGCCACATAGGAGAGTTGTCTCTCCAACCCCTCTACGGGAGCTATCTCACATAAGGAATATTGATAGAAATTACCCCTCATAAATGTTTTTTTTTTTTCATTTTAAAATATATTTGAAGGAAATTTATGTCAATTTCTAATATTTTACTATTTTTAAAATTTGTAACTTTTTTATAAGTTTAAAGTTAAACCAAATATAAAATAAACGCTTGCACTATGAGATAACTACGCCCGTAAAGAAACTTGGTCTTGATAAAAACTAGCCAAATTTAATGACCGAAAAAACAATTTGATGCGTCTGACTTCATTACTAGCAAGTCCCTTCAATGTGATGCTAAAAAAAAAAGTCCCTTCAATGGTTATGAAATAAATAAATAAATAAAGGTCCCTTCAATGGGCTTTTAACAGAAATAAAATGCAATTGGTAAAAACCACAACCACAACCACAATACTGAACACATGCATTTGGATTTGGGACCCTCCTTCGGTGAAGGACAACGTTTTTTTTTATGACCTTTGGTCTCTATATATTTAGACATAGTTAAAGACAAGTTGATCGAATTAAATCTTAGATAGCTAGCTAGTGACAGCTAAAGTACGTACAGATCAGACATCCATCGATTTTATACTAAAAGAAAAGAAAAAAAAGATCAGATATTCATCTCAACACTCTCTCTCTCTTTATATATATATATATATATATATATATATATGAAAAATTAAATTTTACAATGAAAATTAAATATATACTCATATCAAAGAATCCCTTAAAATGTGTTATGCAATTATAACACTTAGATTAATGTGTTAGATTAAAATTTAATGGTTATAAATAATATATATATAAAAGTCGGAGGAGAGAAAAAGTTAAGAAGCTACCTCTTACCGTTCTAATTTTTTATTTTTCTTAGTTTTCTTATTTTTTGCTATTTATTTATTTCTATTATCGATTGTTCCAAGAGATATAATTATATATTATGTGTGCATCTATTAATAATTAATAATGATTATCTTATTAACAAATTGATGAATAGAATGAGTATGTTCAACTCTAAACTATGGGCAGATACATGGAATTGAGTGTCCTTATAAATTTCACCTTTTATCCATTCTTTTGGCAATCCACTTGATTTTTTTCTCTTCTCCATTCAAAGAATCAGAAGAAAAAAAAATACAATACAATTCCACATACTTCATTTAACTCTTTTAGTTTACCTTTACCATTTATTTTGAAAAAAATGGCTTTCTAAGTTGACATTCTTCTCCTTATAGCCTTCATATCCAGCTAGAGATGGAGTACATGATGTTTGATGACTTGCGACCTACAAGAGAAGAGTGGGTTATTCGAGTTAGAATATCCGGTTACTATATTAGAAAAAGGTCATTTGCAATTGAATAGCACAATCCAATAGATCGAGTTCGGGGAGGAGATGGAACGATCTACTTTTGCGTATGGAATTCAATCCACATTTGTCTTGAAACTTAATTCTTTTTTCTTTTGGTTTCCACGTCCACTACCAACCGCACTAATCATGACTAATCCATTCTTACATTGTTAGGCTCTGTATGGGAGGCGGCCCTCCCAACAATTTTTTTTTTTATTAATGAGACTCGAACTCAAGACCACACTTAAGGGGATCAAGACCCTAACCATGGCCAGCCGGTTGTTGATTGCCTCGGAACTTCTCGATTGTTGCAGTTCATGCTAATTAAGTTCTTGCGTTCAAAGATCAGAGCGTTCGAGGCAAGTCTTCACATCTACCTCTACGACCAAATTAAAATTGTAGGTGACCACGAGAGTGGAGACATAGAGAAGTCAACACATCTCATGTTGTAGATGTAATTTTTTTCGTGAAATATTGAATTGATATAACTAAATTTTTTAAGATCATTTTAAAGTCCCTAGTTGTTAATTAATTACTCCAATGTATATCTTTGGATATATTAATTAAATAATTATTAAATTTCCATTTTTTTTCTTATTTGTGAATATTCGTGTTATTCGAAATGCAGGGTTTTCAATTCATTATGAAGGCGATTGGCAAAATATAATGTAATTTGATGAACAAGGGTTTTATTTATTTTTTTTTATTTTGATTTTTTTTTGGTAAGAACAAGGGTTTTATTTTTGGTTCACGAAGCAACACACAATTTTTAATTTTTTATTTCTTGACAAAAACAACACACAATTTGTTTATTGTTGAATCAAACCACAAGATTATTTGTGAAAAAAAAAAACACAAGATTAGATATCCTAATCTCGCCAGTACTGAACACATTATTACCAAAAAATAAAAATAAAAATCAGGAACACATGATCCATATATTTGTTAGATGTTTTTTTTTGAAGCCCATTTGTTAAATATTCAACATATCGATATACTTCACCTTTAAATATTCAATAATTTTTGTAACCAAAAAAAAGATATTCAATATTTTTGAAAAAAATTCGTTGAGATTCACAGATATATATTCATGTATACATGAGCCATTTGTTAGATATTCGTAATTTAGTCCAAACACTTACGCGTGCAACAATTAAAGATATAAAAATTAAATTCTTAAACTTCAATTTTTTGAAGAAAAATTCTCAAGTGAACATCTCTATTTTCTTCACGTGTTGCACGTACCGATTGACGGGTATAGACTATATACAAGGCCTTTCATTAATTTTGCCAACATAGCATTAAATTAAAGGTTTGGATCATTACTTTTCAATTTTTGATGTGCCAGTGTCGCGGACTCGTGTAGGTCTTGGAACTGATTGAATCTTCGTAATCAAGCCATCCATGTCCCACAAAAGTTGGATAATAATTACCTATCACTTCAATTATTCAACTGGCCCAATCTGAATAAATAAATACATAATTAAATTAAATAAAAAAAATTGAGCCAATCTCATCAGCTTGAATAATTTAGGCCGCGTTATTCGGACTCTTTTTTTTTTTTTACTTATAGTACCCCACCTTATAAAATAACTTAACTATTTCTTCATTTAAAAAAATATTTACTCATGCATGCCTAATACCCTAGTTATCTCACTCACGTATACCCTAGACACCCATCTTTTGAATTACACTCCCATATTTGACACGAATTCAACAAAATCTAAGCAAAACTCCATCAACTCAACGTTGTAAATGCATTTCCCATCTATTTTAGGGTTGATTTTATGTTTTTTAGTTTTTTATTTTTTAAGTCGATATTGTTTGTAGTTTTGTTGTTGGGTTTTAAGGCTTTTATTTGGGCCTTGAATCTTCCATATATAAAGTCTTGATGAATCGAAAATATCAAGCGATTCCGAGTAAAACTCACTATTTTTTGTCATTTTTATGTATTTTTTAAGAGTTTTGAAAAAAAATCTGTTCGTTCTTGTTGCACGTAGGGTTTGGACGCACAAAGCCGATATCTACTAAAAGGTGTCAGCCACACAGGTCCGACACATTTGAAGAAGTGTCAAACATACATGGTTGATACCTCTAAAGAGGTTTTGGTTGATCTTGCCGTCACCCACGAAACTGAATTTCCTTCACAATTTCGATCGCATTCGACTGACACATCTTTAGAAGTCTCGGACAGACTCAACCGTTACCTCTTTAGAGGTTTCGATCGGAGTCGACCGATACCTCCTAAGAGGAGTCGACTCAGTGCGACTGAAGCTACGGGCGACACTTTTTCACTTCTAGGACATAACGTGACCACATCCGACTTTGTTCAACAAAAAAAACACTCATACAACACTTAGTGACTTAGTAGAAGTGTTTTACAATGACTAAAATCGAGAAATTGAGAGGATTGAGGGGTGTTGGGGGTGAGGGGTGAGGGTGAGGGTGATAGGGTGACCAATGGTATTTTAGAATTTTAAAAAAAACTTGGGATAAATTAAGTGAAAAGCAGAGTAAACGAAGTAAAAAATTTAAAAATAGGGTACGAAAAGTAAAAAGTGGAGTTCGAATAGCGGCTGCCATAATTTATCCATTGATATCCCAATGTAGTTTCACTATTAAATATTACAAGCTTTTTTAGACATTTAACTTTGAGTCCGATTAAGTGCACCTAATCATTTACTGGGTGCACCCCAGAAAAAGTCAAACCTAAAAAAAATCAAACCTATTACAAAATGACCCTCACTGTAATTAGTGCACCCCATACACTCTCTTTTTCCTGATTTGTAAGCATCATCGAGGGGTTTGGCCTTAAATGGCCGAATTTCTTGTTAGAGAGTTAGTAGGAGCCCACCGAACCTCTAGTTGGAGAGTCGGCTATAACTTTTCGAACCTTTTATTGGAGAGTCGATTGGAACCCACCAAACATTTAGATCGATAGTTGTCTACTAAATCTTACCAAAGAGGTTCGGTTGGACAACATTTAGCTTATTGGATAAGTCTCGACTGCTACACGTCGCTGAACCTAAAATAGATGTCTCGACTAAGATTTTAGAGTTTGGTACTTCAATTCAAATGAAGGATATTTTGGTAAAAATATGAGGTGCACTTAAAAATTAAATTTTAAATTTGAAGTGCCATATAAAATGAGGTGCACTCAATAAACGATAGGATGCACTTAGTGGAACTCTTAACTTTATTGTATGTATGTCATATCTATTCAGTTGGACACGTTGCATTTAATCGCTCAACCAACTGTCGCGCCTTCTAGTTGGGCTTAATTAATTGATCAGCTCCTACAAAATGTTCCATTATAAAATCAATAACATATAAATATCGGGACAAAAAAAAAATGAAATCCAACGACAAAAATATTTACCATTCCTTTTCGGATATAACACCCGACAGTTCGCGATACGATTTTGCGTAAAACCTCAAATTATCAATTCAAATATTCTCAGCTGGCTCTAACTCATTTTCCTCATTTTATAGTTTTCCAATTATTTATTTAAATCATTTTTCTGCGTTTAAAATATTTACAATTTACTCAGTCGTCCGTTTCGATGCATTTTTCTTAGGCGAAACCTCACATGCAAACTCACTGTGCGATAAATAAGATAAACACGCACTAGGACATTTGATATTCACATTCGGGTATACATAATAATATAAACATCACAAAAAAATAAAATATACCTTGTTGGAACAATTAATTATATTATTTAATTGTTTATAATTTGAATGAAAATTATGTGAAAAGATGTGTACTATTGTGGAGAGACATAATAGACCAAAATGTGTATTTATTCACCAAGAGGTATGTCTTTTTCTAATAGACACATAAAAGTCTATATATATTCACTTGATGGATTGTTTTAAAAGAAGTTAGAAGGTAAAATAAATAGGTCAAATCAAAATGTCTTTCTCTATTTTACATGCTTTTGAGTCTGAGAGAGTATTGAATCATAGATTGGTTCGTAGACTAGTGATTCGGAGTGCTACAAATCACTAGTATGATCGTTGTATCTTGGAAGACTATCGTCATTAGACCGTGAGCACCATAGTGGGGCGAAATAGTCTTAAGGACATTGAGTATAACTCAAGCCTCGATCAATTGTATCAAGTTATTTTCTTCTATTTCGCACCAAGTCTTCGAAAATCCCACCAACATACCTCGGTGTTGACTCCTGAAGCTTAGATAGTATAACAAGTAATGACTGTCGTGTCACAATCCTAAAAGTAGCACGTGACACAAGTTAAATTTGAGGGTCGTTACACTTGGGGCGTACACTTTATTTTTTAATCATTTATGACTTTTTTTCGTCTCTCCAGATGTGAGCCCCACATCTAACAAAAATATTATAAATGGTTAACAAATAAAATGTGCGCCTCAAATGTGCGCCAAAGTGTGTTAGATTATCATTTTCCTTTTGTATTTCTGGCTGTTTGGATGAATTTTTGTCTCTGTATTATAGATAAAACAATGTATAGATAGTTCCCACTATTTTTTGTAAATTGTAATAGTCTTGATGATGAATAGCAACTTCCTTTATCCAAAAAAAAAAAAAAAAAACTTTTTGGTCAATAATTGGAAGTTACTAATTCATGGTATTTAGATTTGGTGTCTGTACATTTTGTATGTATACGTGTATGTTGTATATTGAAGCCCACCACACCACAATTAAAAATGTGTTATTGTCGAAAAGTTTTAACTTTTCTTCTCCTTGTTAAGAAGTTTTGTTATTCGTTATGTGTGTTCTAGCGATTGTTTGTATATTGTAATATGTTTCAACATTGTAGTGAACAGTCTCTAACTGTTAAACTGTTTCAATTTTACAATCACATTTACAACTAAAGTAATGGTAGTTCTTTTGAACAAATAAGATTAGTAAATCAATGTACTTTTTTTATTCTATGTTTTGTCCTGTACCGAGTCATTAATGATTAATGAAACTTCGATTTTTAAAAAATAAAAAAAAAAAAAAAAAGTGTACTCCTCCATCTTTATTTCTAATTAAATATAATAATAACTATACACTCCACTCCCACCTAATATACCTACCTTTCTTGTGTTGCCTAAGTACTGTGCGTACATCCCTGATTTTTTTCAGTTGGTAATAAATTTGAGGGTGGATATCGATCAGTCACCATGCAAAGTAGATAACTAGATCAATCAAAACTAATATTAATTCAATTCATTTCTCTCCAGTGCTTAGAGAACAAATAAGCAAAAATGCGAAATCTCTCTTCATTACCCGTGTTTTCTCTCCTTTTTGTATTATTGGTTGTGTATGTTGAAAGGTTGCAAGGCTACCAGGTTATGTTTCCCCCTAACATAACAGTCCCGGCTGTCTTCGCCTTTGGAGATTCAATTGTGGATACGGAAATAACAACCACCTCGCCACCATCATCAAATCCAACTTCCCTCCCTATGGTATAGATTTTCAGGGCGGTTTACCGACCGGCCGGTTTTGCGACGGAAAAACTCCTTCGGACTTCATAGGCACGACCCCTACAATATTCTTAGTTTTTTTTTTTTTTGAAGAGACAATATTTACTTTTTTTTTCTTTTTTTTTCACAAGACAATATTTACTTAGTTACACACACATGTACTAAGGTTTTGAATATTATTTGTTTGATTTGCCCATGTAATTAATTAATTGCTGACTTCATTAATTTTATTAACAGCTCAAAGTTTGGGAATCAAGGAGCTCTTGCCTGCATACTTGGATCCGAACTTGAAACCGGCCGACCTCCTCACTGGTGTGTGCTTCGCTTCCGGTGCTGCCGGATATGATCCTCTCACGGCCAAAGTAGTGGTACGTTTGTATCCAAATTAATTATAATGTCGATAAATTTTTTTTTTTTTCAAAAAATTGTTTAGCTATATATATTACCTTTCGAAAGTAGTTGCGGGTTTCCCTCTACATTAATCATTAAGCTATAAAAGTCACAATGGCCCGTTAATATATATATATAGAGGTGTCATTTCAACTTAATTTTTCAGCAATTATGCATACGTACATATATAGTGATATGGCTATGCGTATTGTCATAATCAGAATGTGTTGGGGCTATCAGCGCAAATAAATATGTTCAAGGAGTACATAGGGAAGTTGAAGGCGATGGTGGGAGAAGAGAGAAGTGCAAGCATTCTGTCAAACAGTTTGTACTTAGTGGTGGGAGGGAGTGACGACATTGCTAATACTTATTTGGGGACTCCTTTTAGAAAATTCAAGTATGACATCCCTGCTTATACTGATCTCATGGTTCGTGGGGCTGCTGCTTTTATTCAGGTATCTACTATATACATACAACTAGTTTAGTCAAAAAGTTCCAATAAAACCATTTTGTCTCTTATTTTGACTTTGATATATGTCAATAATCCCACCTTTTATATACACAGAGTATACCAAGTATAAATCGAAAGTCACATCATGCCTTTGATCTAGTTGTCCATGCGCGCATCAAGATGTGGGTTTACATAAATCTTAATATATAACACGTTGGTCGAGACCGTATAAACAGCTCATATGGGTTAATGTGTCTTTCGATGTAAAGTACTTGTTGTCATTCTAATATTTTTTGGTTGGTGCTAAAATGACAACTTAGAACTCAAACCGCAACACACACACCACCTAAATAACCGTTTGTGTCCACCTTGAGATGTGAGCTTATGCATCATAAAATTTAAAACATGGTTGGATGGGGTAGCGTGCGTTGGGGTGTGAATTCAAAGGATGTGCATTCTAGCATTTTTCTATTTTTAAATATGATCAATTGCATTGATATTTTAACGGACATGAAGTCTTATTATGTTACTTATGTGTGAATATTAGCGAACTAAGCAGCTCACATTTTGGTGAAGGAGGCTAATTCTTTGTCTAGTCGGAGTGAGTAGTGTTTTGTATCACCGTTCTTAGCCGATGTACTGACTAGTAATTTGCAATAAAATTAACTATGAGATTTTTAAAAAATATGGTCAATTGCAAAAGTTACTTTTACTAATTTTAGAAAGGGTACTGCTATTTAGACACAATAAATTTATTTATTTCAAATTTATCCTTTAAAAGTTGGTGTTATTGTTGAAACACCCAAGAAAAATTGGTGTTTTCTCATTAATTTTTGTAAAAATTATTCACATATCCCTATGAGTCTAGACTCTTGAATCTATATAAATTAATTATTTTAGAAAAAGCAAGGAATTACTTTGTTGAATGTACTATACCATGCTCCTATTTGACTGGAATTTAATGAGGATATGTATCATTCAAGAAATAGTGCTTTTATTTTCAATAATTAGTTATCATTTATTATATCTCCCTCAATTTCGTGGACCTATTGCAATCCAAAAATTAAGGACACCTATAAAAGGCACACACTTGCTGATGTACACATGTCAATGAAAATTAAGGAATGCCAACAAGTGTGTACCCTTCCTAGGTTACAAAAATATTTTTCTAATTTGATTTGTATCATTGTATGTATTGGTAGGAGTTGTATGATTTAGGTGCGCGAAGATTTGGTGTCTTCAGTGCTCCCCCTCTAGGGTGCTTGCCATCCCAAAGAACGTTGAGAGGAGGAAAACAGAGGACATGCGTTGATGGGCCCAACCAAGCAGCTCTGCTTTTCAATTCCAAGCTCTTTGCTGCCCTTGCCAGATTTAACATAAAGTACTCGGAATCCAAAGCCATTTATATTGATACCTATTCTTCAATTCTTCAAATCATAAACAACCCTCACTCTTATGGTAATTACTCAACTAATCTTTAATTACTACTCTATCCATTTCTAAATAGCAACTAATATTTGTCAAAATTTGACATTTGCACAAGAATTAACCAAATTACTGGCTCTAAAAATCTAAATGAGACTGAATTGCTACCATACATAGAAATTGTCTGAAGCAAATGTTTAATGTTACCCCTTTTTTGATAAGAAAGAGACATTATCAAGTTTATTGCAAGTCATGTTTGTAGTACAGTGAAAAATGCATCTTCCCACCCCTATAAAGTCGATTAATAAAATTGAAAATGAAGTAACTAATGCTTTGTTGATTGATTACCTAATGTGAGTGAGTGACTAGTTGGAACAAGAAAGTCTTAAAATGTTCATTGAAGATCACCTTATGCCTCTCGAAATGTGTACAGAAACAAAGCTAGTGCGTTTATATTGTGATTTACTCCTTCCAGTAAAAAATATAAGAGTTTATACGAAATATATTTTTTAAAAAACATAAGACGTTTTCGAAATTCAAGAGAACTTTGTAGGTTTTATACCCATTTGACCCTTTCTTAACTCAAGCATTTAATTAAAATTGAACACTTCGTCTTTTATTCGATGAAATAAAGAATTACATGTGGGCAAAAATCTATATATTTATATATAAGAAAGCTATGTACATGTTGACACGTGTCAATTCTACATAGATTTAAAATTCATGTTTTGATGTATTAATTAATTTACCTAATTAATAACTTAATTAATATCAGTATCTAATTAATAACCTAAATACATTATTTTTAATTTTTAAATAATAACAACTTTATTTATAAAAAAATATAGGTTCATATATTTTTATATTTAGTTTTTAAACAACTTTTATTTTTAAAAAATAAATATAGATTCATAGTATTTTGGGACAATGCCTAAGTCTAAAACTAATTTAAATTAGATAGGGAGATGGGACGACAACGTTGAAATAACATCCGCTCAATCGAGCATTAATTACTTCATTCCTAATTTTAACCTTATTTTGTCTTATTTTTATGGTTTTTTTTTTGTGTGATTATATATTTGAAAAATGCTTTTGTAACATTTTATTTAACATCTACTTAAAGGCTACATAGCTGACATGACATTGACAATTAGTTGAGTGAGTAATTCATATCAAAAGGTAACTTAAACATTGTCATTCTAGTATATATAAAACAATTAATCTATATGGACTCAAGAGTCTAGACTCATAGGGATGTGTGAATAATTTTTACAAAAGTTAATGAGAAAGCAACAATTTCTCTTGAGTGTTTCAACAATAACACCAACTTTTTGAAGGAAATTTGTGTTATAAAAAAGCTATATAAATGTGTTTAGGGTTTAGGGTTTAGGTGTATTAATTAGCTTACCTAATTAATGTTTAGGTGTATTAATTAGCTTGCCTAATTAATATCAATAGCCTAAGAACATTATTTTAAATTTTTTTATGTTTTTCTTTTCTTTTTACACAATACAACTTTTTTAGTTTTTTTTTTTAAATAAAATATAATAGCTATATATAATTTAATATAAATACTTTTCATCTTTCATATTTTTAATGGAAGATTAAGATTTATATAATTACACCATATATTTTATATCTTTTGATTTTTAAACAAATTTTATTTATAAAAGAATAAAAATAGATTTACAATAAAAATAAATAAATATAGATTTATAGTATTCCTGGACGATGTCCGGTCTAACACTAGTATAATTTAAACTCATAATTCTTTTATTGCAAAAATTTAAACTCATAATTTAATATTTTCTTAATATGTATGTTTTGAACAAAACGCCTTATAATTTGACCTGGTATGTATGTCTATCAATCATGGTACATCCACTACATGCAAAACACTTTTGTATTCTCATTGGAAAATACTAGAATGACAATAGGTAAGCCACACCCCAACCGCAATATATATTGACTTACAAGAGCTCTCCATACGACCTCAACTGACGTGATATGCATTGAGATTTGTATGTGCACATATCTCGAGATGAGTACGACCTGTATTAGGGTGTGACTTCATATTGTTATTGTAGTACTTCTCGTTGTCATTAGATATAATTGGAATCATATACTCGAACAGGGTTTGAAGAGGTGAGCAGAGGGTGCTGTGGTACTGGAAAGCTAGAGGTGTCGATCCTGTGCAACAAATTGAGTCCAGGTACGTGCTCCGATCCCTCCAAGTACGTATTTTGGGACAGCTACCACCCCACCGAGAAGACCTACAAAATCCTTGTTGACGAACTCCTACAAAAGAACGTCGACAAATTCTTTTGAAGCCAACTACTAGCCATATATAATAAATCAACCGCATACCACAAAGTGACTGAAAGAAGTATATACATTCGTATATACACAATATTAATTAATGGGTCCCTTCTTGTATGAATAATTGGAATTTAAGTACCAATCTGGTCAAATTTTAAGTCAGACGTATGTCAAATTTTATTTTTTTTGAAACCAAATGCATGTCAATTATAAATTAACTTATAATTTATGTTTTGTGCTTCTTCTTTTTTAAGCCTAAAAGGCACATTCATTGTTCATAGCCCAAGAGGGTCAACCAACCTATTACAATATTTCAACAAGTGAAATGAAATAGATACTACATTGCATACTAAAGCATGAAATTATCCTATAAAAATAGAGAGAACTACCCTCGTATAAGGGATATACCTACCTTAATTTGACGAAACATTCGCATGAGGAGACAAAACCTAAATTTTTTTTGAAAACACAAAACCTAAATTAAATATAAATTAAACCTAGAACAAAACAAAAACTAAACTCTAATTGAAGAAGAATTGTATAAAGAAAGAGACCACCCAAAACACTTTGCCAAAATGAATTGTTAATTGCCTCACAGATGAAACCCGCCACCGCAACGTCGTTGTCAAAACTCTGTTTGCTTTGCTGCTACCCACACTCATCTTTGCCCATGCACTGTCTAGGGCCATCAACAACCCTAAACATCTCATAAAATTCTAAAATCTCTCGTCTTTTTATTATCGCCTGATCTCACCTTCTTCCACCATTACTACACCATCTGCCTCTATATTTTTGAAAAACACTAGATCTAATAAGGTATCTTTAAATCTAAGAAACAAAGAGAATAGAGAAAGAATAGGTAACACAAACGCACGAAGAAAAACGAAAAAATAAAAACAACTGAAACATTGTTTTATTATATATATATACTTATGAGAAAGTCACGAATAATCAATCTTGAATAAGGAAGGGAATGAGAGAAAACTAGTTTTAGGAATTGATGTTTTATGATACTTGTATATATTACCTCACATTTAATTATTATTTCTATATAGACACACACACATATAATATATATATATATATATATATATATATATATACTTAATAAGCACGAATAATCAATCTTTCAACCATCACTCAAATATATTATTATACCCTTAATTAAGTCTTTTAACTGTCGTCAAAGCCTCTCAAATGAGATGGTAAAGACATCACTTGCTAATAATGCATGAGATCGTGTTTCGATTCCACTAAAGTTAAAAAAATATATATATTTCAATAGTCACTTGAATTTACTATACTATCCTTAATTAAGTCTTTAAATCGTCACTTGAATTTACTATTCTATTCTTAATTAAGTCTTTCAATTGTCACTTGCATTTACTATTCTACCCTTGACTAAGTTTTTCAATTGTGACTTAAATTTACTATTCTATCTTTAATTAAGGGCATTTCAACTATTAAGTCTAAATAGTTATAATTACTTGTAAAAAAAGTTTGAATAAAAATATAGTATACTTTTTGAAATATAAAAATAAATTATTAGATTAATTAAATTCCCGCTAGCGTAGTGAGCAGCTTCAGACTTGCGTAGCACGCTTCAAAAACTAGTGTGTGTGTATATATATATATATATATATATATATATATATATATATATATATATATATATATATATATATAAAAGAGCCAATAACCAATTCTTGAGTTGAAAGCAAAATTACTCTCTTGCCCTTTTTATTTTTGTGATATATATGTGTGTATTTATGTAATATAATAAACACGAATATTGGTTTTTTCATCCGTCACTTAATTTTACAATTTTACCCTTTTTAAAATCAATCTCTTACAAGTTACAAATCAATCTTTTTTTTCATCTTTCATTCACTTTGACAATTTTACCCTTTTTAAATCAATTTCATAGATAATGATATATCTTTTTATCATTTATTAGATTTCTTTTTTTTAAACAAGTGAAATACATTCATATTTATAGATATCAAAGTCTAGCTATCAACTTTCATATATCCAAAAAAAAAAAGTCTCACATTACTTCTTTATATTTTGTCATATTCAAGAACTTTTTCTTTTTAATCTTTTTTATCACAATTGATGGTAAAAAATATTTTGTTAGATTGATAAGCCACTTTAATTTTTCGTATTTATATATTGTTTTGTTTCTTATATTAGAACTTAATTGTCTTATATTCCTTTAAAAATTCATAATTTTATTTTTTTAATATATATATACTAGTTAACAAATGTATTTCACACGAACAAACCCGCGATCGCAATAACCAAACTTTATTAAATTCATACTATGTGCAAGGTTACACACATGCAATTTATAATGTGAATCACATAATGCACAAATCAAAGAAAGGAAACATAATAAAACAATTTATGAATTGAAGATACATAGAAATCAAACTTAGACAAAAAATCAAAATAGAAAAAATAGGGGGAGTGCGAGTGAAAGGAGTCATAGAGAGAGAGAGAAAAATAGGCGAGTGAAAGGAGAGAGAGAGAGAGAGAAAAATAGGCGAGTGAAAGGAGTCAAAGAGAGAGAGAAAAAATAGAGAGAGAGAGAGAGAGAGAGAGAGAGAGAGAGAGAGAGAGAAAAAGCAATTGAAAATTGAATTTTGAGTGAAAAAAAAAGCAAAAAATGTAATTTGGAGATGTATGTAAAATAAAATAAAAATAAGGAAAAAAAAACTTTTTGCTTAGCACCCAAATATTGAAGATTTATATATATATATATATATATATATATATATTTCAAGATGTATAACACAGACGCAATGTTGATTGCGACCACCCTTTGAATAGTGAGACCAATAGGCCTCACGTAATTACTCTATAGCGTTGAATGGTGCAATCAGCAGGAAAAGTACTAGTACCATATAAGTATATATTTATTCCATATAATTACTAATTAAACCCACAATTGCTCACAAGAAAGTATCTGTAACTGTGAATTAATGGTGAATAAAGTCTAAAATCTATTGACCCAAATGAATTACGGATTGTTGTTGGGCCCAAAGAAGGATTTGAAGCTGGACTGAATAACAGGGCCCATGAGAGCCTCGTAACCATTTTGGGTGGGATGGTAGCTGTCCCAAAACAGGTACTTGGACGCGTTCTCGCACGTACAAGGGCTCAATTGGTTGCACAACATTGTCGATTCTATCTTTCCAGTCCCACAGCACCCTCGGTCCACGATTTCAAATCCTACAAACATAACAAATACTAAATCTCTGACCACTACACTTGCATCGAGATGCGTGTTGTATGAATTACAGAGTTACTATGTGGTGATGTGCGTACCGTGTGGGCGAGGGTTGTTGATGAGCTCGATGAGGGGAGAGTACAGGTCAACGTAAACTGCAGTTACATTGTGGCTGTGTTTGAGATTGTCAAGAGCTGTGGATAGCTTGGAATTGAACATGAGAGCAGCTGTGTTCAATTTATCTACACATTGTCTCTGCTTCCCTCCTAATATGGTTCTCACCGTCGGCACGCATCCGATTGGCGGCGCTCCATACAAGCCGATCCTTTGCGCTCCCAACTTAACTAAATCCTGCAAAGAAATTTATATGATAAAATCGAAAGAAATAAGAAAATTAATTTTCGTACATATCCATAATGGATCTCGTCCAGTTCCGATATTATTTCATTTTAACTTTGTTTTTTCCAAGAAATCTTTGTAGGTCCAATTAGGCCTAAAAAGGGCACATTGTACACATCTCAATGTAGAGGTGTAGTATTCCAATGCATGCTTGTGAATTGTGAAAAGTGTGGTGGTCATGAAACTTTTCCAAAGATTAAAATTAGGAGAATGCTAGGGCAACATTAGCCGAATATGCAGGTTGGGCACGCATTTGTGTGCGTCCGTTGATGCATCTTGGGATGCAAGCTTGGATGCAACTCGACAAAAACCAATGGACAAGCACAAGACGTGTCCAACCTACGTGCGCTATCCCAAAGTTACACCAGCATTTTCCTTAAAATTATGTCAAGTTAAGAACTTCTATGTACAGTTGATTTAGACATCAGCATTTACCTGAACGAAACCAGTGGCATATTGGGTCATGAGATCGGTATAAGACTGAATGTCATACTGGAACCTTCTAGGACTGAATGGGGGAAATGTAGTAGGTGCCCGCAATGTCGTCAGTCCCCGCGAAAACAAGGTACAAACTGTTTGATAAAATGTTTGCAGTTCTCTCTTCCCCTGCAACGGCTTTCAACTTCCCTATGTACTGTTTGAACAAATTCAGTTGATCTGGTAGCCCCAGCACTGTCTGTTACAACAACATAAGACATAACCACCTTTTATGAGACCCCAAATGTTTTTTAAGGCAAACAATGTTACACAAACCAATTAAGATTACTCTTGTAAATACTGGATGGGTTAGGATGTATTCATACCACTAGTTGAGCTGTGATTGGATCATACCCGGCACCGCCAGAAGCGAAACTTACGCCGGTGAGAAGGTCCTGAGGTTTCAGGGCGGGGTCCAGATATGCGGGTAAAAGCTCCTTAAGTCCTAGTAGTTTAGCTGCAAATTAAATATTTATGTGATCAATTAGTAATGTGTTTAATTCACATGGAAACATTTGTCAACACTAATTGAATAGTGAACATAAGAGCATTACATATGCAGTTAGGTTTTGTAGGTGAATTAATTAATTGCACAACCAAACAGAGATATTTTGCTAAAGGGAAGGTTGCCAGGGAACTAAAAAAGTAGTTGAATTTATTGACAACATTTAAAAGGAATACAGGCACTTGTGAAAGGTATAATTTCACAGAAGTAGTATCTTATAGTGACTTCTCAGTAAAACTAATTTACATTTCAGCTGATCAGGCATCCTAAATAGAAACCAAATTTTCAATTAACTAAAAATGGTAGAAGAATAGCTAGCTAACTAAATTGCAATTAAGTTCGAGTACGCGAATCTGACTTTAGTTAATTAATTTGCATAACTAACAATATAAAGCAGATCGATGATCATCATGAGAATTATGTAAAGTAAGTTTGATAAACTGTAAAATCAACTCTTATAAAAAAAAAAAAAAAAAAAAAAAAAAAGATGAACTGTAAATTAACATGTACCTTACCTATCAAGTCTGTAGGTATCTTGCCATTACTGTATCGTCCAGACGGCTTTCCGCCCATGAAATCACGTCCGTAAGGAGGGAAATTGCACTTGAGAGTAGTGTAGAGATCATTGTTGTTACCTGGATCCACAATGGAGTCTCCAAAAGCGAATACTGCTGGAATCTGAATGTTTTTCGGCAATGTGGTTGGTACTGCAGTTACTTTAACAGTTTCTGCTCTCAGAAGAGAAATCAAAACCAAACCGAAAAAGAGCAGCCGCATTGTGTCGTAGAACAATGAACTTTGGAGCCTCCTTTAGATGTAGAAGACCACCTAGCTATAAAAGATAACTTCACACTGCAATGGAAGCAATGATTCTATTACTAGTACTTTTAGTAGTTAAGTCCAGGCTCATACCTGTAATGTGAATCTCGGTAACATATATACATGGTAATACCATCTGCTTACAACTGCACCTCATTAATATTGCAAGCAAAGCCCTAGCGTACATGTCCTTCTCTAGAGCATGTTTTAGAGTAATGTTTGAAGGGCCCCCACATGATAGCAAATGTGTTTGGTCTGTTGCTTTCATGTTACATAAGCTGCCTATAGGTGGTTCAATACATGCAAGTTGAACACAAGGGGTGTGTGTGTGATTGAGTGGAACAAATAATGTGAAAATTGGTGTCATACACATGGAGAAGCAAATCATTCATATGATGAGTCCCTTACATCTACAGTAAGTTTCTAACTACATAAGATTGAGAAACCAAAGACTTAAATGCTACCTGAAACATTCTTTTAACGCTGAAATTCAGAACGTTTCTCTGGTATGATTTAATGAAGATCATCAAGATTAAGCTATAGAGATCATAGTCAGACTTGAATTCGCATAAATTTTTACTAGATAGTACAAGCGTCGAACGGTTAAAATATCCTTGCAGAAAAAAATTTCTAACACCAAAAAAACAGAAAAGAAACATCTACACTCGTTAACTCAACTCCCTTTAAGAAGACAAACAAAACGTAGTAAAAAATTGATAGCAGGGAAGTACATAAACATCAGTACAGGCTAAATCCGAAGAATTGGCTAATGATAATGGCCAATCCCAGACCTATTGCTACGAGGGAAGAAGCCCATGTCAATTTCTCAGTTATCCTTGGAACCCTCTCTTTGAGAGCCTGACTACAAGAGCCAATAAAAACAGTGTAACTTCCCATTGCAATCACTGTCCCAACCAAGAACATACCTAGAAAGGCAGCCCCGGCTAATCGAGACGGTAAAGCTAGGGCTGGAAGCACCATCATCAAAGCATCAGGCTGAAGACCATGGACAATTCCAGTAGCAAAGGTTGCAAAACCAATCTTCTTCTTCACGGGTGTTGGGGCTTCGAGCGAATCATAAACACTTACATCACACTCCCCATTCTCTAGAGCAACACAAGGAGTAGGGACCTCTGTTGCCTCTCTGATACCCATCGCACCAATGACGAGTAGAGTAAACCCTACTACTCTTGTACCCCATGTGCGGATGATCTCAATGTGGAGACGGTCCTTGAGCAAGAGAAACAGCAATCCAAATATAACTTGACCAGCATCATGACCACAGCCCCAAAGGGCTCCAACAGCAGCGCTCTCTACCCGGCTTCGCCCAATGGAGAGGGGAGCCAAGGCAGCAAGGTGGTCAGGTCCTGATAACGTGTGTAAACAACCAGCAAGGAAGCCAGTCCAAGCACTACTTAGTAACTCTGTGCGAAGAAGTCTCCCTCCAACAACCGCAACTGCAGCAGAACCACCAGATTTGGTAGCAGATTGAACTGTAGCATATGCTTGAGAAGTAAGAACTGGGTGAATAACAATCAGTATCAAGGCCGACAACAATGCAACTGCCCCAGCAGCTACAGGCTGATATTTGCAGAAACTGTGTTAGTACTAGGAGATGATATGTGAACAGGTGCAATTTTAAGTATCAGGAGTAAAACATGCATCTCATTTCTGAATATCAATCAAAATGTTAATCTCAATCTCCAAACAGAGCAACTACAACCATGTTAGGACTTGAGTTCAAAGTTTTACACATCAAGTATTCATGTCCAGAAAAGCTCTGCATAATTAGAAACTATGAACTGAAATAGCACTAGAACAAATACCAGATTTTTGTAGCATGAACAAAATGAGGGAGGGGCAGAAAAGGGGAACCAACTAGCGTACATCTTGTGGTAAAGCATTAACAAAAAACTAACAAAAAAAAAACTATAGGCTTTTAAACTGGCTTAAGCCACAAATGGCAACAATGGATTAGTGGATGCCTCTTCATTACCATTTTTTTCAGTGTGTGTCAATAGAAGTTCAAGGGGGAAAGTTTTAGTGCACAGAGGATTGAGCCAAGGAGACCTGCTCCCATTTTCAGTTCATCATGGTAGTGGACGTCTCAGGTAGACTGACAAATCAGGCAGTTGACTGAGGAATGCCACAATGCTTTGTTAGGAAGGGCTTGGCAAGAATCACACTCCGTCAACAAGCAGAGGATACCAGTTTTCATTTTAATAGAGAAGAAGGTCAGTGAGGACCACGCTAAGAGTGATTGATCAGTTTTCTGAAGTCTCAGGCCTCAGGGTGAATCTAGAAAAAAGCCAGATGGTGGGAGTGAACCGGTTAGAGGATTATCTTAAACAATCCTCAGATTGCAGGATGTGGAGTAGGTGAATGGACCCAAGAACATTTAGGATTATCACTCGGAAGAGCTGGAGGAGTGAAGGATTTTTTGTGCGCCATGCTACAGAGATAATGACCAATAATGGAATATTCTCATCCAAAATAGGCTGCCCTCATTAGTAAATCAGAAGTAAGCTGAAATCATTCCCTTACCTCATTTAGATTTATTCCTAGCTGTACATATAGAAGAAACTTGGTCATTGTTCCGAATGTCAACATTTCTTCAAAGCCATCAATCATGGATCAAAACCTCAGCATCCAACATCGAAAGATATTTTGTAAGCACAGGGTGTCTACAAGGCTAATGCTTACACTAGAAAATTATGCTCAAAATCGACTAACAGAGGGAACTTCCATTTATATGATTTTCTCCTCAGGTCTGTCCACTGTACTGCATTAATGGAGAAGGGATAATGCATACTATGTTTGAGTGCTCGTTTTCTTTTGAGGTATGGCTGTCCAAGGATAGATTAGTGGTCATGAGGTATTATTAATTTATTACAAATTCAATCTCCCTTAATAACTTTTAAGTGATTCTAACAATAGAAAAGAGGATCAAGTAAAAAAGCAAACATCAGCGATGAGGGTCCTTGCAGTAATGTACAGCCTAACTAAAGAGGGGAACAGTCAGATTATCGAGAATAAGGAGAAGGGGACAACATCAAATAATCAAATCGGGAAGTAACAAAAATAACTGCTGCAAGGTGGACAGCTACAAGTAAATTTGCAGTTGTGTGCAGTT
This sequence comes from Stephania japonica, assembly GCA_039657345.1. Taxonomy (NCBI): domain Eukaryota; kingdom Viridiplantae; phylum Streptophyta; class Magnoliopsida; order Ranunculales; family Menispermaceae; genus Stephania; species Stephania japonica. The sequence continues at coordinate 3,597,974 of CM077559.1, read as the reverse complement.
TCTCAACTTGGATTCGATTAATAATTGGAACCCTTAACTGATGTAAGGGGGGCAGGTCAGTCTGAAAGTGAAGTCGTATTAAGATATAACCAGTTGGAAAGTTTTATTGCACATTACTTATCAAATGGGCACAACGCAACTTTCTTTCTCATATTTTTTTGATGACTGCTGCTCCACAAGGTACTCCTATGATTACAACTTTGTTCTTGTCAAAAGAAAGTGAAATAATAAAAATAAAAAGCAGCTTTTGGAATGTTCTCATCAACAACTTTGTACGCACTATGCAAGAAGACTGAATACTAAAAGTGGTATAAATAACTGTGCATCCTTAGGCTGACTAATGATCAATTTAAGATGTGAAGATAAGGCTGAAATCGACAATTTGATCAGATAGTTATTTACATGACAAAATTTGCATCAAAATCCCTAACCTTGGCGGCTGTTAATGTTGTTTGAAACTCAGAAGTAAGCTTGAGGAAGTTTCACAGGAAACGAGAATTACTAAAATTGATTGGAAGTGAAAATTGCAGATAAAAATCTGAACTTCACAGTCGTAGGCACCAATGTGAAGTTTTCTAGGATAATCCATGAATGATGTAAACCTCATTGCACATAAGCTGAGAGTTTCTCTATCCTCTATAAATTTTAATAATGAAGCCAAAGTGGAGCAGTAAAATGTCGCATATGAGTTAGTTCTCATGGGCTCGAACTTTTAAAGAAAACAGTCTAGAATGCAACTCCACTTGATAAGTCTCACATTATCGGCATCAATTGTTATGGACAAAAAAGTATTGAGAAAAAGAAAATATTATACTCAATAACGTCACTTTCTATAGCAACACTAGGAAATGTTGAAGATGTGGTAGCAACTATATAACATTACATGGAACCACTGGAAGTTCACCTCACTTATCAAGACTCTTTTTTTTTTTTTTTTTTTTTTTTTTTTTCAATTGAGGATATCTTGGCAACAGTCAAAAAACTAGTTCTTTAGAACGCTTCCAATTCCAAGTCACGAAATTTGACATTCACAAGTTGCGTCAAACTTGAATGTGGTGAGCAAGAAATGACAATAAAAACACAAAGAATCTATTCATACTTAGATGAATCTAACATTGGCATAACTAACTACCAAAGTATGAGCTTTTCCAATCAAATCATCAACCGAAAGTAAACTCACCATGAATTGACAGCAAATGACCAACAATCACACAAAACCCAAAAACCTAAACAAAATTCAAACCACCAAGCTAGTAAAAAAAAACACCCAATTGAACCAAAACCCTAATTTAGACCTGAAAAACCCTAGAAAAAAGAAAAAAGCACACCTTTTTAACCTCAGAAGCTCCAACAACAATGTTCTGAAGAAAAGGGACCCTAGATGCGGACGGCTGGGGCAAATCGACGGACCCAGAACCCTTCAACGCGCATCGAATCGGGGACTTGACAGATTTCAATGAATCAGAAGATGAAAAAAGGGGGTTTCGCGTTTTTGCAAGGAAGACGCGAATCCGAGTCTTGGGAGGTTGAAAGATGAGATTGGGGAGATGAGATTGGAGGATTTGAAGTGGGGTTTGTATGAAACTGGAGAAGAGATAAGCCTCTCCATAATTATACTCCAATCCCTCTCTCTCTCTCTCTCTCTCTCTCTCTCTCGTTTTTGTTTGAGAGAAAGACAGGGTTTTGTTGAGTTTTGGTTGAAGAGAGAGTGAGATAGAGAGGATGAGATTTTAGTACTACCTAATTAGAGATTAATGGGGTCAAAACCTGTGATTTGTTTGGTCAAATTAGGATTGACTGGTTTTAAGGGGGCTCAAATTTGAATTTAAGAAGTCTATAAAGCCGGCTAGTGCTGTGGAAATGAAAGAAACTAACCTATACGCATTACAAAAGCTAGATAAGGACCTCAACCAATTAAGAGTTGGTCGGGTGTCCATACTAAACTTTACGGCAAATATTTGGCAAATAGTATTTGATTCTTCAGCACAAATAATTGGATCTAATTGTTTGGTTTGACAGTTAAAAAAAGGTAAAATGAAACATCTTTATTTTCTTAGGAAAATACCTATGATAATCCGTTTTGAGACACTCGGATGGACAATCAATGATAATATCTATTTGCATCGATGTGTGTATGCACAAATCTAAGTGACAAATGAATATCTGCCTCGAGTGTCCTGTCACCCAAGCACCTTCCTTCTTACAAAGTTAAGCATCTTTTTGGACTTGGAGTAAACTTTATAGGCTTTTGGAGCAATGTAAAATTATTGGAAAAAATATACGTGGTATTGAATAAAATAGAAAAATGTTTGGGTGGCCTAGTTAGGTTCATATTTTTACGTATCCAACTGAAGTGGATAGTGGATCTCATTACTATCAGTGAGATGACGGAACCCACTTAGTGCATAACAATATACCTCTAACTAGGTAACACTTTAGCATTCTCTAATAAAATATATCAAACAAATAGGCTTTATGTGAAGTGGATAATGACTAGGAATACATTATAAGCTAAATTTCCTCTCCTAATAATTGCAGATTGATGATTCTAATGAAAGAGATAAGATTGCTGAAAAGATTCTGCCTCCCATGTGGCTGGTTTGGTAAATAGTCCAAGATTAGGTGAATTTCTGCCAACTAATAATACAATTATACAATAGAACCATTTATTAAAGATCAATATTGGGCACATTCTACAAACAGTACTATTTCATGTGACACTGAAATTCATCAGTCCATTGTTCTGCACTAGGAGGTCTCACAAAAGCCTGGCCTTCTTCAACAAGGAAAGTGGATCAGTGAGGTTGCCCTATATGACACAGCAATAGACATTTCAACCAGCAGCAACACCTTGACTTTGCTACAAAATAATCCAAAAGTAACAATGAAACATTAGGAAAATTTTCTAACAATGAAACATTAGGAAAATTTTCTACGTAACAAATAATATGTCATCAAGATATGAATTGGTTTGATTTCATTGAATCAAGGTAAAGTCTAACCATCTCTGCTCCATCATTGTTTTGATTTGCAGCTCCATTACGAGGCTTGATTGTTCCGTCGGTCATGACCTCCCCGGTAATCACAACTACCCTTTTAGCATCCTTAGGACTCCCTTGCAGGAAATCCAAATGTGACTGACTAACAGGGCTTCCTGCTTGACTGGCTTGCGCAAACACCACGCCATTGGCCACAATACAATTTGCATAGCTATTCCCAAACTCTGGAATGCCAGTACTTGCATTATTACTACTCGCCTGCCTAACATAGTAAGGACTCGGTTGTCGCATAATTTGAGGAGACTCTGCAGGACTAGGAGCCCTTATACTCACATTACGTATAGCTGCCTTGGTAGTCATGCCATCTCTTCGTGATGGTGTTGTAGGATTACTAGTATTGGCACCACTAAGAGTACCTCTAGGAGGAGTCATATCTTCACCTTGCAATGGCGTCGCAGGGTTGCTAGTTCTTGCAATAGCATGACCTTTTGCCGTCATGATTCCACTTTGAGACGGTGTGGCAGCAGAACCAGCGATAGCACTGCCGAGATGGAGGTCGAATTGGCAAGCATGGCAGTGGTAAAGCCAATTGGAATTGATAGGATTGCCATTGATGTATGAATTAGGATCAGGTGAGAACTGTACTAGATTCAAGAAGTGAGGATGGGATTTGTGAAGGATTGACAACGGCATTGTGACACATTGTGTGTGGTCCTCGGAAACACATATAGGATAATTGTAGGAGATGCCATTGCAGGACTTTTCGCACACGTTGCATTCGTCGTGTAGAAGATTCTCCAGCGAGTAGAGGCTTGTCTTACTTTGGTAATGATTGAGGACATTGGAGCCATCAGGAGAGGTTCTTAGGAAATAAGATAATAAGGGAGTAGTTAGATTTGGTTGGTGTTCATGATTTAGGAGTGGAAGGGGAGATTTGTCTTCTATCAACGATTCTTCATCGCTACTAAATGAAGGACTAGAACACTTGACAAATTCACTAAAATGTCCATGAAAGAGATCCAATTTTTTCTTATTGTCATGTAGAGGATTTGTTGGATAGGAATTGCCCGAAAGGGTTCGTTCTTCAAGTTGAAGATATTCTCCGAACTTCTTAGGCGATCTTCCTGCAACAGTAGATGAAGTGATTTTGCCATGAGAACCACCCTTAATTAGTACTTGTCCTGTCTTTTCTACTATAACACATGTAACAAGCCTTATCAATTTAGCTTAGTAAATGTGTACAAAGAAATAAGATGGTTGGGAGGAATGTTTTAAGGGCCCTAAATAGTACAAATGGAGTTCATTATGCATTGAATATTCTACGTAGGATTCCTCAAAACAGGATATTTGCCTTGGCAGATTCATAAATCCCATGGCTTAAAACAGTCTCTTCTCATTGTTAGAAACAATTCTTTCACTTGGAAACATCAAATTAGTTCTCTAGATGTTTGCTTTCACCAGAAGACCAATCCCAGCTCTTCAAGCTCATGCCAAAATTAATGTTAGCTTAGGTAATCTGATTAAGAAAAAACAACTTTACTTGAAAATCGTCGATTGAGAGTGACTTCTAAATTGAATAAATAGCCCTCAAAAAAATTGAATAAATAAAAATCTTATTTTTTTTATTTGTTGACCTTTTCTTCACAAGGGAACGAGGGGAGAAAGACAGGTAGGAAAAAAAGTTGAGCATGTATATAAATGAAAACATCAAGCCTAAGCTAAGCAAATAGACAAGCTAATAACTATAAACAATTTTCTGGCCCTTTTTTTTTTTTTTTGTTTAGACCACTCGGTATCCGGATGTAGCCAACTACTTCAAGTTTGAGCCAGATCAACTCACTAAAGGGTAAAACTCTCTCAACGATGATTTTTGTATTCGTGAAGTATTTTTTTCCACTCTTTGTTCATTTGGTTTGGCTAATATTTGAACTTTTTCTGTATTGACAAAAGCAAATGGAACAAATAGGTATATGTAAGGTTTTACACTTTTACTTTTACCTTATCTAACATGTGGGGAAATGGCGCCTAAAGCATCTCTAATGTGATGAAAAATCTCTTATCAAAAAATAATAATAATAATAATGTGATAAAACATCACAAAAGTGAAGTGGGGGGGGGGGGGGGGGGGGGGGGTTCTGTGTCATAAATCTATGGAACCTCACTCTATTTAGCTCCTGGCCCTAATTCTTTTGTGGAATGTGGACAATGTATCTTGGGGATCACTTTTGGTTTTGGAATTTTTGGTGGATTCTTCAACGTAAGTTTGTATGGAAATTTGGGGCTTGTACGTTGAAGGGGTATCATAGAAGATCTTAGAACTCTTTTTTGTTGATCACTTGATAGCCCATACTTTTGCTATTTACATCTTTGTATAAATTTATTTTTATATATATATAAATAGTAAGAGAGTTTCGCCTCCATTTTATCAAAAAAAAGAAAAACCTATGAATACCATCCACATTATGCATGAGAGAAGCTCTTATTTTCTAATAATTTAAATTTCGAAATTGAAATATTGCTGTTTTGTGAGAATATATACTGCCATTTTCCCTTCTAAATATGAGTCTCATTCCAAAAATATCACATATTATTTCAGCCGAATAAAGAACAAATTTAAGGCTACTTTTGGCCGATTGCAAAAAAGGCTTGAATTAATACCAAAAAAAAAAGGCTTGAATTTTCTATTTTTAATTTTATTTTTTGGAAATCCAGTTAGATTTTTTTTTATCAAATAAATAATTGAATTAGTAGAATTAGGAAGATGTAACTTAGGAACTTTTTTTTGGACTTTAACTTTTTTTTGGACTTTAAGTAACTTCTTTTTTAAAGAGAAATCGAAATTTCATTAATCATTTATGGCTCAAATACAGGACCAAACATAGAATCAAGTACATTGATTTGTTAATCTTATTTGTGCAAACAAACTGCCATTAATTTGACTTTTTTTTAAATTGAAACAGTTTCACAATCAGAGACTACTCTCTACAACGTTGAAACTCATGACAATACATAAAAGTAATATAACCACAAAACGAATAACAAAACTTTTCAACAAGGAGAAGAAAATTTAAAACTTCTCAATAACAAGGAGAAGACAAATCAAAGACTTCCAATTAGGGAAGAAAACTAACTATAAAGTAAAAATTAAAGACAAATCAATCCAGAGATGCGCATAAATCCACGCAACACCGTTGATGAAGATGCACCACAATAAGGATGAACCAATCTCCACAAATCTGATTAGATCTGTTGTTTATTGAATAAACAAATAGCAAAAAGGTTTGGATTGGAACCACCACCGATCGTTGAGAGGGTTCAAGAAGAAAAATCACAAAAGTGAATTAAAAAAAGAATTTTAGGGTTTTAAAGAGAACGAGAGACGACTCTCCACCAAAATTAAAGAATGTGAGAGAGAGTTAGAGAGGAAAGTAGCTTAGGAAGTTAATTAATTATATATATATATATATGAGTATGTGTGTGTATAATGGCCACAAATTCTAATGCATTTGGGAACGCCGGGCTTAGACTCGTACAGATCCCCAAGTCAGTACTCAGCGATCTGGCGAGCCTGGTCAGCCTCAAATTATTAAATTACAAGTTTATGAAAGAATTATTGCAAGTATAACACAGCGGAAGAAAATTTAATAATAAACAATTATTGGGAAATAACTCAATCAAACGGAAATCAGGAATCTATATAAATGTGAAAAACCCTGTAAATATGAATATTCATGTACAATAAGCCATCAAATGAAACATTACATGATATAAATCCCAAACTATAATCCCGAGTTCAATAACTCAACAAAATATGGTATATAATAACAAGCAACATACAAACAAAACATATAACCTACTTTAGAGTTCCTCAAGTCCAGCTGCTCACAAAAAGTCTCATAAGCAAGGTTCCTTGCCTCTACTGCACTCCGCTCTATCTGCACCTATTGTCACAAACTAGAAGGTGAGTCAAAAATAATGCCAAAAGAATATAATAGTAATTCATGAATTATCAAATATGATAGTATAAATATCATGTAGGAATTGAAAGACGGGAATTTAAATAAACTAGGTGCATGATAGACAGATTATAAATAGTAGCAATCGAAACATGCGTGTTCTACGAGTCAAGAGAAGTCATAAGTGGTCTAAAAATTCACAACAAATCCACAACAACAATATTGCAACATCGATAACCACAACAATCCAGTACATGGTATCACACAATCACTAGGAGTGGTCAAACACTCGTGTGCACGAATGCCCGCGTTTTATCCCTTCTAATGCAGGTCGCATGTACCTTCGAGACACATACTTATGCCAATAACACACATACAAGGAATATGGAATAGAATTGCCAACAAGTAGATCATAGCAAACATGATAGAATGATAATTAATCACATGGTATTTTCTTAACTGGCTTACTAACGTACAAAAGCTTTAGGGCAAATGTACTTATCTGACAACACAACCCACGTAACATCACTTCCGCGAATCCTAATATGTATCCCCAAGTTTTTCGCTACCTAACGAGGTAGGAAACTCTAATTAAGTCATTAACTAACCTAGGATGAAACCCTAGTATTTTTCCAACATTTTGAATGGCTCGAACAACTCAACAACTCAATAGAAAAATGAATACTCTCTCTTGGGTTTGAAAACCATAACGTATGTAAGCCTACTCATAAAATCGTAGGCTCGGCTCAGTCGTAAAAAGGTCACGCTATAGCCTCGAGGACCAACGGCGTGACCACGACTTCATAACCATTTAACTCATCCAAAAATGTAAATGAACAAGCATGACAACAAATCAAACCACTGATACGTAACAACACTTTTTCCTACTACTGACCCACATCACGTCAAAATCGGAAACACAACATACACATATAAGAAGCCGATACCATAACTCATATAATTCCATCGAACCAACACCATGAACGTATAACAACTGTTCATCATAATCAAAATAGGAATCAAGATGAATAAACCCTAAACCAAAACAACACTTAGTAAATCAGCCACGTCAAGGACCAATCGCTATAACCGATCACCAAGCGAGCGCAAGACTGTCATGATGACATTGCTGATGATGTTCGACGTCCGAAGGGAGTAACTTCGGCATGGGGAAGCGGATATACCCACAGTGGCGGCCCCAATTTCCACATTGGTCCGCCACGGGAGGCCACGCGGGCCCACAACTGTTCACGTCACCGCCAGTTGTGTCCCACGCCCAATTATCCATCATCGATCATTCTTATTAAATTTGATTCAATTAATATCACATAACCTCAAGTTAGCAGCGGAAACTTAAATGAACAACATAAAGATTTATCTTGTATATTATGAGCAAAATGTCTAAGTGGAAACCATACCAAATGTACATCATATACATCTCATCTGATTCTCAAAATATCAAAATGTACAACCTGTCTCTCAAACCCAAAACCCAATATAAAATGAGTAAATATAAACATACATACGAGAAGGGCTAGAGCGGTCAATCAATATAATCCTCAAGCTTGCCCTTTCCCCGGCTCGTACTAGGATCTGCACTCAGCCATCACAAAAAGACAGATGACGAGTCCAGAGTGAGTAATCCCAAGGAAATTCACCAAGTAATTACGGAAGTAAAAGTACTAGAATTAAAAGTACTAGAATTTAAAATACTATAATTTAAACATGTGGAACAAGAGAAATACAGACAACTGTAAAAAGGACCATCGCATGCATAAATATAGTGATGAAACAAAGTACGTGCACATAAAAATCAGACTAAGTCATACTTCGGGTTTTCTCCCCAGGCACCGACCGTAAACACACCAATGGGTTGGCCCTGGACCCTCTAGGTGGTCGGCGTAGACCCACGACGCACCCACACTAAGTCTACCATACCCGGGTAGCCTTGTAACAACCCCAAATTTTTAACTGACTTGTGTTGCACTTGTCAGAAATTGTAACCCGGCTACGTGAATACTGGACAGTATTTCGAACTTCGGGATTCGACACCGGAGTGATTTTATGATTCTTTGATTGTGTGTATTAGTATTGTAGTATTTTACGGGTTTCGAGCCGTTCGGGTGGTATTTAATTGAGTGAGGTTTCGACTAGTTAAACGGGGGAGAAAAACAAGTAAAACATACAAATAAATAATTTTTAATTAATTTAATTAATTAGTTGGAGAGACAAGGCGAGACTACGCGCGTTATGGGAGTCGAAACAAGGAAAAACGGACCGAGAAATGTCGTTTGAACGCGGAAGTTAGTTAATTACGCAACATATGGTCTATGGAATTGAAAATTTTAAATTAACACAGTTCAATGATGAGGAACCATGAGATTGATCTCGAGATGTGGGTATGTTGAGGTGGAGAGTCATGCACTACAAAAAAACAGCAGATCAGAAACGAAAATTTCCGTCTCTGATTTGTATAAATTCCGTCTCTAATTAAAATCTGCAACGGAATAGAGACGAAATTTATTCCGTCTCTAAAAAAATCGTCGTGATTCAATCGAAACGCAAATGTGATTCCGTTTCGATTTAGAGACGGATCGAGACGGAATAAATTCCGTTTCGATCGAGATCGAATTTATTCCGTCTCTAATTCCGTTTCGATTATTTCGTCTCGATCCGTTGCTAACTAATTCCGTCTCTCGAATTCAAATCCATCTCAATTCCGTCTCTCGAATTCATATATATATATATAGGTCTCGGTCAAGCACATTTAAACTGCCTAATATATAATACAAATCATAGCTAATAATATATTGATATTGCACGGTTTATATAAACTTAACATATCCTTAAAATTATCTTTTCTCAATGTATGTACACGAAACAACAAAAACAATCTAAAAAGTTTATATATCGTATCTTTCTACAAAAGTAAAAGCAAAAATTGTTCTAAATGAAAAAAAAATGAAGAAGTGTTCCGAGATTATATATAGTTGATTGTGCTTCAAATAATACTTGACTTCGTACAAAACACACGAAAAAAGATCAAAAAAAAAAATCACTAAATTATACAAACAATAATAGGAATATAAACAATATTATGGGAGAACTACGTATCATCGCAAGCACAAGTGTATGAGCCAAACACAACATAAATAAAGTAATAAAGAAAAATAAATTCATCATTATCCGAAGGAACATGGTGTTAATTAGCAAATTATCTCTCGCTCCAAACAATGACACAAAATTTAGTTCTAGATTAACACAAACAAAAGTCAATTGTCCTCGATGCTCCAAAAAATTAAGAAGACACTATACAAAATGAAATTAAAGTAAAATGAAACAAAGGATAGAACACAAATTAAAAGTAAAGAAAACTAAAATAAAAGACTCAATAAGATAAACAATGTGTAATGGAAGTATTAAATAAATGATACAAGACAAGTACCAATTTTCATAAGTACTTCAATATTAATAACTATTTCTTTTTAGAGACAAGTGATGTTCATGATCTTCAACACATTATTACAATGAATGCATTCGAAAAAAAATTCTAACTCTTAATTTCCTACAAAATACTTAGCAAAGTTTCTCCTACAACTAGGGGTTCCCAAAAATTACAAAACATGGAAGAACCCTATAGTAATTACTAGGGTTCTTTCATTGATGAGTTCAATAGAAACTTTAGTATATATTCTTCTTAGCAAACAAAATATAATTAAATCAATGTTAAGAAACTTAGTCACCCAAAAGATATGTAGGATCTAAAAGCAAGTTATTTGTATCAAGAAATGAAGTAGTACCTTTCTCATAGCCCTTTTTTCAATGACACAAAAGATATGATGTCGAATCTCTTACATTCCATTTGCACCTAAAATTACAAATAACAAAAAGAAAAAGTAAACCAATTAATACTATTATAATGTTGTGCATCACAAGAAAAATCTTCATATATTCATCATCATTATTGATATTGACTATCGAAAGTAACACGAAGTTTGGAATACGAGTAGAAATTTTCAAGCAATTGAAGTTTTTCTTCTTTGAAGTGGTAAGTGTCAAATTCTCCTTAACCTTCTCTCGATTTACTTCAATGAAAGAGCATGTAATTTACGAAGATTAACATGACATGAGCTAATCTTTTCAATCTTTATCCCCTAGTAGTCATACTAACTATTACTACTAGTATGGAGTTTTTCGAAATTTAGAGAAGGAATGAAAATCCATGTGCATGACATGCTAATCTATTCAAAGAAAAAGAATAAAGATAAAGAAAACAAAGACGAGAAACAGAGAACTTTTTGTTTTTGTTAATGCATTAGTAACCTAAAAATGTCACTTTGGAGTAGTTGTCTCATCACAATAATGGTCATGCATTGAACGATTTAATCAACAAACAAGTGCAGTCTTATCATGTTTTTTTTTTTTTGGAGAAAAAACTCACCATTTGCACAGATGAGGCAAGATACCATATAGAGCAAATATGACAATGCAATAGGCGCGTTTGAACCCGGTGTCTTAAATGGAACAAGATATGTTGAATCGTCAGATTCGTTCAAAGAATAAGCAGCTGAAAAAGATATGATCTTCCAACGTCTCAATATATATAGAAATGTGCAAGAACATATTATCTGCAACAAATGCATAAGAAAAGTGCTTAAGTTAATAATATTAACCTTACTTTCCAACTTAATTCCTAAGAAGGGACATACAAAATGAGAAGGAAAGATAAAATTAAAAAAAAAATGAAAATGAAAACCCAAAAATATAGTGCACAGCCGCAGTAGCAACTTGGCTGCAGAGGAATTGCATTTAAAATCCTTCCACTACCAATATATATATTTTTTTAGAAGAGTTCCACTACCAATACTGGATATATTAATTGAGAGCACACGCCTATATGTATATTTTACCAATGTAAATCATCGCCAGTGCTAATGTACATAAAAAACTCACCATTGCACCAGATAAGGCCAAAGCTATTAAGTCCTAAGGATTTCCCTGTAAAGATACCAAAATAAAGAACTTAGGATCTTGTTGATGATAAGTAATGTAAAGGTAGTACAGTGGCACTTGCAATTTAAGTAGAAACATGAGAAACAAACATAATTATAGGTAGAGCTAGTCTTCGTCGAGAATTGTTCTACTTCAACCCACGCGTGAGTCGACAAAGAATTAAAGAGAACAATATCATATTATCATTGCAAGATTATATGGATGCTATAGTGAGCAAACGATGCAAGCAATAAATGTATTAACCATATAGTTCGGGTTAATGAGACAATGATCTTTGGAATGGAATGAGTTGCTAGCATGTACCGATTTTACTATTGGTTTATCCAAAAGGTTGCTTTGTGTATGATGATATATATAAAGATATGTAAAGCGAGAAAATGTTGGCATAAATGAGTAAAGAAAATCCATGCAGTTCATGCAAAAAGAGGCAATGGTTTTATTAAGTAAATGGAAAAAACTTCTACCCGATGCACATTCAATCCAAAAAAAATCGTGCGAGAAAAAAAGAAGGAAAGTCATGATAAAATTAATGGCCTCGACCTTGTATAAGTACTTCTTTTGAAGTTTAATAGTGTGCTTATGCATTTTCTTACATTGATCTTCAATATCTTATCATTGAACATCTACAACATTTGAAGAAAAGTGAGAAACCAATCTTTCCAATTAAACCAAAAAAATTGCTACCAATAGAAAGTGTTGTATAATGCATTTACGCACTAATTGTCGGAAAAAAAATACATTGCACTTAGAACTGTCAATAAGAACAACTATACAACATGAAGAAAAAGAAAGATATGTAAATGTGATAAAATTATATAAGGTTTTCGACCCTTCCATATGTTTGCTAATTTTTAATCAAAGCTGTATGGTAAATGAGTCCTCCATATTCCAATTGGTAAGGACATAACTTGAACCACCCCATTTAAGACCTGGTTCACCAAAGTAATGTCTTGAATGTTAAAGTTTTTTGGCACCTCACTAGTTGGCAATTGCTAGTCTTGATTACAACAATACAGAAGCTAGTAGTAATCGGTTTCTTTATTTTTATTTCAATTAGCAGTGACCATTGTGATTTGCTACTTATAAACATTTCGCTTTGTCATCCAAGTCAATGCGACTTTCTTTGAGAAAACTAAATCAATAAAATATAAAGACATGTGCATCAACTATGAATTAATCACAAACCGTCAGAAGCAAGGTAGAAATCATAAGGGTCAAACATACACCATATGCAAAAAAAATATTCAACCTTCATTAAACCTATCATATAAGCCCAAAAATAATAATACAATCGGGAAAAATGAAATAACCCTATAAAAGAGATAAGATAACGAGATCATTGCAAGCCTTGCAAAGACTTCATATATTCAGATAGACCCAAACTAGATGTGGAAGAAAAAGAAAACTAATGCAGGATAATGCCTTACCTTTATTAAATCATCAATTGAATTGGTTTCTTTGATGATCTTTTGACGATTGAGAATAAGAATTGCTCCTACACAGAAAGTTGATAGTTCATCATCTGCATTCCATGACGAAACAACACTAGAAATATGCATTCAATCATTCCTTGACCAAAAGCTTGTCGCCAAACCACAAAAGGGATAACTTGAAGCCTGTTTATTTACAACATTATCGAATTTTTTCCGCTATATATGCCCATTCGAGTCTGCTTGGTCACCGAGATATCCATCGTACGGCAAGCTCGAGAGTAGTGCTAACGACATAAGTTAGGCATCGCTTGTAGTATAAATGAGTACACTCATTGATCGTAATGCTTCATTTGGATGAACAAGCAAACGACACACCGGACGAGAAATACTCCCAACAAGTGATTGTATGTTTAAAATACACTCGTTGTCAAAACCCATTTCAATTCACACATAATTCACCACTCTGCATTAAAGACCAATCCTTTCATCAACATTAACAAACCACTCAAATCATAAACCCGAAAAAAAAAAAAAAACCCATAACACAAAATCAACTCCACCAACTAAAATCACAATCAAGCATCAAACTTTACAAATGAATCAAACGAATTAGACATTATTGATGATTTGATAGAGCAAAAACGCAACACATGAGAACCACAAACCCCAGCATCAACAAAACCTCTAACAAATTTCAAGGTTCGACATTCAACCTAACATCTATCCAAAAAACCTAATCGCATGAACAATCAAACAACACAAATGATCGGAAACGCTAGAAATTGAAACCCTAAAAAAAGGCACAAACAACTAGCTAGGACATCGACAGCAATCTCAATAGAAGCATCGATTGAATATGCTTACCAGAAATTTCATCAACGCGAAGGTTCGAGACGAATCGGAAACGAAATCCCTGGACGAAGAGAGGAATTTGAGACGGAGAGAGTGAGAGCAGAGAGCTGCGAGAGTGAGAGAGTAGAGAGCGACGACGGTGAGAGAGAGAGAGAGAGCGGTGACGAGAGAGAGAGGAGAGAGCGGTGACGGTGAGAGAGATCGGTGAGAGCGGTGACGGTGAGGTTTGTCGAGAAAAGGAGAGCGGTGAGGGAGAGAGGTTTGTCGAGAGAGAGAGAGCGGTGAGGTGAGGGAGAGAGATTTTCGGGAGAGAGAGTTTTGTGTTTGGTCACCTTTTTGGGTATCTAGATCAAAGCACGCACGAATCTCGAGACGTAATGGACGGTTGTAAAAAAAGAAAGTTTTGGTGGGAATGTTGGCGCCATTATTTAGAGACGGAATTAAATTCTGTCTCTATTTCCGTCTCTATTTCCGTCTCTGATCTCTCTCTATTCCGTCTCTGAATTATCCGTTTCAATTCCGTCTCTAACCATTTTTTCTTAGCAACGGAACTTAATTCCGTTGCTAATTCCGTTTCTAAATATCATTTTTCTTGTAGTGATGCAAGTGACAACACACATATATTTTAATGTGTAATAAAGAAAAATAAATATAAAAGTAAAAAGACCCATAAGAGTAATGGTTTAAAAATTGTGTAGGAAGTAAATTGGGGGTAAAAAGGTCATTTGACCATATAAATATAACAACAAACAAAGAAACCTTACACTATTCACCTTCTTCTCCAACGAAACCGCCGCCCACTCTCCTTCTCTTCATCTCGGCTATCCATCTCCCTCACTCTCGGCCTCTCCATCTCTCTCTCTCGGCCACGTGATCTCTCTCTCTCTCACTCACGATCTCTCTCTCTCTCACTCTCGTTGCTCTCTCTCTCTCGGATCTCTCCCTCTTCTCGGCCTCACATCTCCCCTCCTCTTCTCGGCTTCACGTCACTGCTGCCACCTCCCTCGCCGTCGGAGACTCCACGTCCCACCCTAGGTGAACCTCTCCTCCTCTCTTGTCTCTCGGGTTCATGTGTTCATGATTTTAGGTGGATTTTTGTAATTGTTTTGGGTGTATGCATGACGGTTTGGTGGTGGGTTGGTGTACATAGGGTGCATGATGGGTGTACTATATAAAAAAAGAAGAGAAAAGAAGAAAGAGAAGAAAAGTTTATGTTAAAAAAAATAATCTATGAAAGTGGAAATGTATTCATCGTATCGAGGATTTTTTTTTATTCGTGTCGTCATGTCATGTGATTCCGTTGTATAGTTTATTGATTTAATTTTGAGTAAATGATCGGATTTGTCGTAATTTCTTATTAATGTTGCGTGGTTTCGTGTTTCGATCATTGTTTGCGATGACGTTGGTGTTGAGTTTTCGATCAAGGTTTTATCAATCTAGGTTGAATGTTCTATTGAAATCACTTGAATTAATAGCACGTCGTGTGTGAGAACGAATTTATGTTGGAGTTGTGTGCTCATGCATGGTTTCCTCGCAGTAGTAAACGATATTAATGGCATTGATTTATGACACTAATTAAGGAATTATTAGCAATAGTCAATTACATTAATTGTATAGTCAATTACATTAATTGTATAGTCAAATACATTAATTGTATAGTCAATTATATTAATTGTATATTTTGTTGCCAAATTTAAATTTGTACATTATTCTTATTTAAGGAGAAAGATCTCAAGGAGAAAAGCGTTTATCCATTTTGCTTAAACTTTGTTAAACGTGAATGTGTTATTTCATGTGTTTTTGTCATCGGGATTTCATTATTTTGTGTTGAGTTTATTTCATTTCAAAACTCATGGCATGAATACATGATTTGGTGATTCGAATTCATACATACGTGAGAATATACAAGGGTCGGGTATTTGTTTAGTATAGATGTGTATTGAGTGTTTGAATACATGGTTATTTTGAGTTATGGTGTGGTTTTCAAAAATCTAAAAGAGTTGTGTTTCGTTTGATTTTTCAGTCGGTTTGCATCGAGTCGTTCGAATCATCAAAACATTGGGGAAAACATTAAGGTATTCAACCTAGGTTTAGTAATGAATCGACCCACTAATTAGAATTTCCTACCTTGTCAGGTAGCGGAAAACTTGGGAATACGCGTTAGGAACGAGAGTTTGTTTCGCGGGTTGCGATAGTTCAGGTAAGTACAATTGCCACAAGCATTTGTACATTTGTAAGCCAGTAAGAAAATGCCACGTGATTCATTATCTTTCATTTTGTTTCGTTATGCTCTATTATTGTTATTCCCTTCCATTTCTTGTTGTGTGTTTTCCGGTGTAAGTGTTTTGTCTCGAAAGTACTAGGACCTGCACTAGAGGGATAAAACGCGGGTACTCGTGTGCACGAGTGTGTGACCACCCTTAGTGACCGTGTGACACCGAGTACTGGGTGGATGGGTTCGAGTCCCTTTCCAGTCATAGCTGTGCCTTCGCTTGTGTCGATGCCGGGAAGATCTGCGAGGTCTTCGTCGTTATGCTATGGTTTAGACCACTTATGAGCCTCTTTTGATTCCTTGGAACACACTTGATTTTCGATTGATATCTATTAGTCTGTTTATCATGCATCTTGTCTATTTAATTTCCTGTCTTTTTATTACCGCATGATATTTAGACTACTTTATTTGAATTATCATGAATATCTGTTGTTTTTCTCTTGGCATTACATTCGATTTTATTTAGTTACTCACCGTCTAGTTTGTGACGGTGGGTGAGATAGGCGAGAGAGCAGCAAGGGCAAGGGACCCCGCTTGGGGATCTATTGTGAGGATTAACGGCTGGATTTGAAGACTATTTTATAGGTTTCCTTATGTTTTGCTTTTATGTATATCGTTATATATATATATATGCTTTGGGATTATTGAACTTGGTATTTTGATGAGATTGGTATCATGTATATTTACCTATCGAATTGTACATGAATACCTGGGGTTTTTCACACTTATAGAATTCATTTACTTCCCTTGAATGAGTTATTTTCCCCTTTATTATAATTGTTTTAGTCTTCCACTGATTATTATTGCAATAACTCTTTCATAAATAACTAAATTGATTAAGTTGAAGGCTGACTAGGCTCGTCAGTTCGCAGAGATGACTCGGGGCTTGTACGGGTCTAGGTCGGGCGTACCCAATTGCATGGGAAAATTGGGGCCGTCACAAGCCTATTCACCGGTGTATGCCTAGACAAGTGCTATGACTTAGTGGACTCTATGGCCGTAACGAATAAGCACCAGGTGGGGAGTGATCTCAACACCGTAAAGACACCAGGTAGGAGTAACTCCACTACCGTAAAGTCACCAGGTGAGAGTACTCAACCACCGTAAAGCAATAACGAAATAGGGTAAAGAATAAATAGAACTGAATTCAAATAAGTCAAACAGTAAGTACTTAAAGTGAAGTTCAATTGGGATACTACACACCTCAATTCGCACTCCTCGTCTCACAAGTTAAATTCCCCGGCTCGATTCCTTCAATTCCCCGATATTTCTCCCGATCTGATTCCCGACTAAACCCCGACTCCAATTACTATTTCAATACTCCTGGAATTCATTTATGAGGGTTATTATTCAATTAATGGGTTTATAATGTTGTTTAGACTCATTTCTTCATTTTCCAATTTTTGAGTTCTAGTGATCTATTAGCGCGCTAATTCATCTAAGTCACTGTTCATCGTTTTCCATAGGGTAATTAGCGCGTTAGGTCCACCCATTAGCGCGCTAATCGCACGCTCTGTCCAAATTTTTACAGTTCAAAAATTCACACTCCAACTCCCCCATACACCCATTCATTTAATTCCAACACCTCCAAAACTTATCATCCACCTCAAAAATACCATTTAAACACAAATTCATCAAGTTTAGATATCAAAATCCAAGAATCACTAAAATCACATTTTCAAAACCCATTTTTATAAATCACCCAACACCAAAACCAATCACTAGAACACATTCTCCACCTTCATGGCACTCAAAATGCACCAATTACCTCCAAAAATAGTTGTGTTACACTTAACCACGGATTCAACACTAACATGCCCAAAACCACAACAAATTTGAAATAACCAAGAGGAATAATGGATCTCACCTTTGATCTTGTGGTTGGATGCCAAAAATCACTTTCTTCGCACTTTGGCTGATGATTTTACCCTCTCTTCTCCAACGATTCCCTCTCCTTCAAGCTTCCTCTCCAATCTCACTCTCTTCTCCCTATTTATCGGTCAAATGTGTCTATATATATTTGGCACTTGATCAAGTGTGTGTGCCAATCTCAAGAATTATCCAAGGGCTACTGATCGCCCTGTGTCACTCCAACTTACACACCCTATCTTGACACTTGACACCTCGATTCTCTCCATTGTACATCTCGAGGATCATCCCACTGTTGTTGTTTTATTCTCCTCAACTATAGGACCTATTGATGTCCAATTGATTTAGCATATAATAATTATCTATTTCATTCAATAAATTTTCAAAATTTATGAGTAAACTCACCGTAGTTTCCCCGACTACCCGGCACCCCGTGCCTCGTGTCCCGTGTCCGCACGCACCCCGAGGCCATTCCTCACTCATCAATAAACTACATTAAGACACATATTGTAATGAAATTAGCTAATTTGTACATTTTCATCACAATTTACCACAACAAGCATACAAAACAGATTGTATACCTAGTTCGAGTGCGTTTCAGCCCCGATGTGGGACCCTCGACCGTCGTCGCTGGTATCCACATCTGCAATGACGTCATAATTAACGATAATTTTAAATTGGGTCGTTACACCCACCATCAGATCGGGGGTCAAACACACACAAGCAAGAATATTCAGACTCAAAACTCGCATGAAACACAACTACCACCACTGGTATGGACCACTCTGGGGCTGTAGAGACACCAACAAGGTGTGGCGATGCCTCCGACAGTCCCCCAGACATGGTGGTCTGGCCAACAGCGCTGCCATATATGGTAGTTTCTGATGAGGAACCGAAATGGCAACAACACATGAAATAATGGGAGCACACAACACCAACCTATATATAATGAACCCAAAGACACTCCAGGGATGGAGGGGCTCCGGTGGGCCATGAGGGCCCATCCCCGACCGTCCCCGACCACCGCCAATTCCCTAGCAGTGGTCAGGATGCGACACAGCCGCCTAGGCATGAAGAAAGAGAAAAATAAACTTCAATTAACACCACCAACTCTACTACTGCTCCACCGTGAATGGAGGTGCTCTGAAACCGGTTAGGCTCTGGTGATGTACCAGGCATAACCTTCGACCAGCCTCCGATCATTGCATCCTCCACAACAAAGAGAAAACACCCACAAATACAAGAAAAACAGTCACGTGAGAGGGAGACCCTCACGTTCGCCGGCAAGGTCCAATTGCCCAGATCCGCTGGTGGTTGGCGGTGGTGCAATCAAGTTGTGAAGGAGGAGAAGAGTGGGGGGGGAAGAGAGAAAAACGATAGGGGAGAGAGAGAAATAGAAAGAGTTCATCTTCGGCTACCCTGGCGATCCTCCGGCGAGGTCGGACCACCACGGGACGGTGGTGGTTCAGTGGTGGTTCACCGGAGGAGGGGAGAGTGAAAAGAGGATGAGAGAATGTGAGGATCGGGTTATGTCACTTTAACAATTCCTATCATATAGTCCGTGTATTGTGTAATTATCCAACTTCCGTGTTCAAACGATGTTCCCCGGTCCGTCTTACCTTGCCCCGACTCCCGTATCGACTCCCGTAGCGCACGTAGTATCGCCTTGTCTCGCCAATTATTTATTTAAATTATACAAAAATTCATTTATTTGTATTTTTTTGCAGTGTTTTACACCCCCGTTTACCTAGGCGAAGCTTCACTCAAACTAACAATCGCCTGAACGGCTCGAGACACGTATTAGACTACAATACTAATACACACATCAAAGAATCATAAAATTACCTCGGTCGTCCAGTATCACAAATGCAACACAAATCAAGTTAAATTTGAGGGTTGTTACAATATATATATATTAAAATTAGAAACAAGTAATTAAATTTGAAGTTGAACTACACGGCTGCGCACGCGCGCGCGAGCCCGTAGATCTCCGCTGCTATCACTGATAATGTCTCCAACTTAATTACCTTTCAACTTTAGGCTTGAGTTTTATCTCAAAAGGTCTTGATGCTAGTTGGAATGAGTTAATCATTTATATACTTCGTTTTGAAGTTATATTTAATCGATGTGGGGCTAACTTTTGATTCACCCATCTTCAACAAAAAATAAGAATAGCTTGAGTGATGAATCATGTATGGCTAATTCGCTATTTATAAGCGACGAGAGCATATTTATACGCTGGTGAGTTCCGGAGCAAATTTGAGTGCGTCGAAGTCTCCTAGTCGATCAACAATCTTTTAGTTGATGGACAATTTGCAAGAGAACAAGAGAATGAAAAAGAACAACCTGAGTACTTTTTCTTATATTCATTTTTTTTCCTTACAACCCCTCTCTTTATAAGAGGCATGCATGCATTTTTTTTTTTTGAGAAAAGGGAGGCAAGTGGCTATTAAAAGTTGTATTATGAACAAAAGTAGATACAAAAAAGGATTGTGTACCCTCCATATCATATGTACAAAAGAATGATAAAGAATATGTTCTATGACCAATTTCTTGCTATAAAGAAAAAAAAAGAATTTTCAACTTGATAATACGTAATCATTTTACGCGAAAAGGGACAAAACATCCAAACAATGAGATTACATCAAACATATTCTTGAATGTTTTAGGCTATCGATGAGCATTCTCCCACAAGATATTATTAAATTTATCTAGCTTCTTCTATTGCTGAATAGCTAAATTAAATAGAGAATGAGTGGTTAGGTAATAGCTATTAACTTAAAGCCAAAGCATTTGTAGAGAAATAGGCGAGATAAAAAATGAAAAGTTATGGCCTCTCATTCTTTCCAAAACCCTAAAATTACTTTTTTGATTAACTTTTGTGATTTTTGTTCTTAAACCACTATCGATCCTTTCAACGATCGGTGGTTCAATCAAATCCCTTTTGCTCTTTGGTCATTCAATAAATAACATATCTAATCAGATTTGTGGAGTCTGTGAAGATTGGTTCATCTTTATTGCAGTACATCTTCATCAACGGTATTATATAGATTTGTGCGGCGCGTTGGATTGATTTGTGTTTGATTTTTATTTTATAGTTAATTTTCTTCTCTAGTTGGAAGTCTTTAATTTGTCTTATCCTTGTTGGGAAGTTTTAGGTTTTCTTCTCCTTGTTGGAAAGTTTTGTTATTCGTTTTGTGGTTCTAGTATTTTGTGTATTGTCATAAGTTTCAAGGTTGTATAGAGCAGTTTCTGATTGTCAAACTGTTTCAATTTCGAAAAAAAATCAAATTAATGACAGTTTGTTTGCACAAATAAGATTAGCGAATCAATGTACTTGATTTTTAGGAGGAAAGTACTGATGCATCGAAGAAGCGGCTGTTGCTTGCACGTTAATGCAGACGGCTAAGACGGGTAAGGATTTTTTTTTTTTTTATCAAAGTTAGGGTTTATGAATGGTATTTAATATTCTTATAAAAATGGTACTATTTGTTTTGTTATTAATTATTAATTAAGTCTAAAATCTTCATTTTCTCAAAAAAAAAAAAAACAAAAAGTTCAAAATATTCCTTTTGGAATTTTTATTACATAGGATATTATAAAGAACAAGCTGAAAGAGTGTTGTGAAGATTGGGAAGAGGTGGGGAAAATATGCCAACTGATGCAAAATAGACTAATAAGTTATATAGAGAGAGTTTCTTCAAAAATAAGTGATATGGAGAAGGAAAAGCCGTCCGAAGTCTCAAGCAAGATGAAGAGACTTTCTATTCAAGTTGGCGAAACGGGAGTCTCTTCCAAATTGTGAAGAGCCGTCGGACATCTCAAGCGAAATGTTTCTTCCATAAGGCGAAAAAACATTATCCACTAGAGCCCTCCATGTAGCCTCAACTCACATTATACACCAGAATATGCGTGTACCACCTCATGAGGTGGAAATCTATAGTTCGGGTTAATGTGTGTTGGGGTGGCTTCTCGTTGTCATTGCAATACTTCTCTTCTTTTTTTGGTGCGTGTCACGGAAGAAGTGGCAATTAATTAGAGTTGTCACTCTAAACTTATAACCCGTTGTATTTCCTTTTAATTTGTTGACGTGGAATTACAAAAAGCAATTTATTTTATTTTACAAATGAAAACATCAAGCCTAAGCTGAGCAAACAGAGCAAGTAGATGAGTATAACAATGAAAATTTTTAATTTCCCATGAGGAGAAGACAAATTAAAGACTTCCAATTAGAAAAGAAACACACTATAAAATAAAAAACTAAAGATAAGATCAATCAAACGTGTCGCACAAATTTACGTAACTCCGTTGATGAAGATGCACCGCAATAAGGATGAATTTATCTCCACAAATCTGACTAGATCGATCTGTCGTTTATTATATGAATAAATTAAGTGCAAATAGGTTTGATTGAAACCATCCTCGATCGAAGAGGAAGATCGATGGTGGTTCAAGAATAAAAACCACATAAAAGAATCAAGAAAAAAAATTTTAGGGTTTGGGAGGAAAAAGAGAAAGCGACTCCTTCTCCTCTCAACCAATAATAAATTACTTATTTGTTATTAATTGTTTGAAAAGTTTACCATCAATTGTACTATATTAAGTGCAATAAAATAATTTGAATCATGTAGCTGACCCCAATTAATTTGGGACTGAGGCTACGCTATTGTTGTTGTTATTGTTATTTTGTTATTAATTATTGATTAAACTTAATAGATGAAATATTGGTCATTTGAAAGTATCTCGAGCAGGGCATAGTATGGGCTGATTGAGTTTCCGCTGTGGTAAGCCCAATAAGTATAGTAATGAGCAGGGGGTCTTTTGCTTGCGCAAGGCTGTGTGGGTGTTTCAAATGTGGTTTTTCTTGGTTGACAAAAATGAGGACTCCATTCTTTTGTTTCTTGGTTTTTTTTTTTTTTTTTTTTTTTTTTTTTTTTTTTTTTTTGGTAAATCCCATCCCCTATATATAATATAATAAATGAAGTACCGTCTCCTTTCATTAAAAAAAATAAAAATGATGTGGGTATACTACATGTTAATGTTAATGCACAATGTGTTGGCCTTAATCGCACTTCACAACTCACAAGTCACAAGTGCAATTAGCAAAGTGGTCACTCTCCACCAACTAATTAAAGACACCACACTTTATCTTATGCAATATATGTATCTGTTTCCAGCTGACATGCAGAAGTTATTATCAGTCACGTTTTGCCCATAACCTTCTTCTTTCATACTCTATGCATGACCCTTCAGAGCTAGCTAATTAGGTATTCATATAAAATAACATAATTAAATCAACACTGTACTCTACCATTTATTTATCGATAATAAATAAAGATGTCTCAATCTGACTTGATTCCCAACTAGTATTAAACAAAAAATAATTCTTTTGGTTCACTATAACTATCTTAAGACATTCGTTTTGTTTGTTAGCAACCCTTGAGCACTTTGTTTAAGAAATGCCATGTCATCAAAAAAATACACGATTTGTTATTGGAAAAAAAAAAGCTCTTAGAAATTCTTTGTTGCTGAAAACCATTACATATGTGGGAAAGACCAACTAATTTGGAGTTTTCTGGAAAATAATAATAATAATTTGGAGTGTATCCTATTTGTGGAGATGCTCCGCCCCACTCGTTAATTATCGATCATGATTGATGACTCCATGACTCTGAGCAGTGAGTACAAGAAAGCAAGGCAGAAGGCGAACCAATATTGATATGCTCTCTTCGGCGTCCACGTGGTTTTTGGATATTACTAGCGAGGTTAATCCAACGTCCTACTTCCCACGATTCCACCATCAATTCTACCGTTGACATGTCATCGCTTTCTAAATATATAATACGTGCATGGTCCACCATGTGACCACCACCTTGTGTTACACATCTATCACGGCGACTAATGCGATAGCTAAACTTTTTTTTTTTTTTTTTTCTTTTTCTCTTCTTATAGCAAATCATTAGATTGTTGTTGTAATGATTAATTACTTGCTTGACATTATATTGGTTCCATCACTGAAATATTCTTATTGGATGTCTTATAAATTACTAATTACTTTGATTTATTGTCACTTTTAGTGATTTAATGTCTAGTACGTGAATTACTAATTGCTATGAATTCCTAATTACTAATTGCTATGATTTATTGTCACTTTTAGTGATTTAATGTCTTATAAATTACTAATTACTAATTGCTATGAACATGACAAGATATTTCTATCAAGTACACAAGGAAAATTAAGGAATTCACAGCACGTGCTGTTAGGCAGAAGATTAAGAATATATGTCAATCTTTCTCAAAACAAAAAAAGAATATATGTTAATCAACTATATATATATATGGATTATTTTGTATTCTTTGTGGGAATATTCTTGATGTACATATATTAACAAAAGGGTTCCCTAACAAAATCTGTTAGACCAAATGAAAGGGACTAACGCAATAACTTTGCGTATATCTTCCTTTGTTTGTCTTTTAAGCTTCCCTAGTTTGAGGCATTTTCATATAATAAACGTAACACAAAAGGAAAATATTAAATTAATAACACCCCAAAAAAAAAAGCTCAATGGAACTTGCATAAAAAAACTCAATGAAAAGTACATTGCTTGACAATTTATGTTTCCTCTTTTTTAAGTTTTTCACTTTGTATTGGCACCAATAGTACCAATTAATTTACACTCGATTACAGTATAGTTTCTTAGAATAAGAATAAAAATCCTCCAACTCTTTTTTTATTTTTTTTTTGATAAACCTTAATTCGATTTTTTTTTTCACTCACGAAATTCGAACTCAAAACCTGACATACGAGAAATTAAGCCTATTATCATTAGAACCAACAAAACCCCTGATGAATGTGAATGGTTTTTTTTGTGTTTGAGACACATTTCTCATCTAAAAAAGTTAATCCAAAAAACATAAAAGTAGGGCGTTCCATTCTTTCAAATAATGCACCTCACTAGTTCTAGGTGTCCCCTACCAATGGTGCGGTGGGGCCCGTCACAGTGCGTCTCACTCAACCTTACATTTCTGGTAATTAGAACGACCCGTGACCTTTTGTTTGGTAACGTAATTGTTTATTTCTCGTGTCCTTGGCGTTATTCTTATTGTACTTCCCTCAAATACCCCCGACTACTCCTCTAAAGTCGCGAAAGCGGCGCGGACGGCACGGACAAGTCGCGAGGCTATTATCGACTTTCTCCAAGTTGTTTAATACAGGTAGGACGTTGCGGTGGCTTAGCCGATAATGCACTGGTTTTAGAGGATGTGTGAAATTATAAGTAGATGAAGGCAAAGCGGAGTGCGCCACGTGGCCTCGGGCGGAGGTTAGTGGTCCAGCTCACCACCACTGGACCGTCGTTGGAGTTCGCGCGATTACTTCAGTTGAAATAAGGATTATACCCTTCGTTGGCCGTTTGATTTACAATGACGAGTGATGGTCAATTTGGACATCTTTAGTGGGTTAGGACAAATTAATCACTACTACTATTGTTCGATAAAATGATTAAGTCTACCGTAGTTAGTTGAGGTAAAGAATTTAATGGTTTTCACTTTCTACCAAACATTGTTGTTCTGCTTTTTTAACTCGTGATCATTCATTGCTATTTTTCATTTTTCAAAAGAGATATGTAACTTATGGGTTTAATTTTATGGAATTTGATGAATTTGGAGAGACTTAATCTAAAATCCATCCAAATCTCATGAGCAAGGGTGAACACATTTTTTGACTAGAAATATATTACAATCTTTAAAATTCATCAAAATCTTAATGTGTCTAAAAATTGAATACACCTAGACTTTTTGAAATCCATTAAAATCCATCAAAATTTTAATTGAATACCTCTTAACTTTTTAAAAGTCCATTAAAATCATTTGAAATCCAAATTAAATACACATTGATTTCAAAATCCTTCAAAATCCTTTAAAATCCTTTAAAATCTATCAATTGAATACACACCCCTTAGGCAGCATAAACATTGTCGTTTTAGTAGTGAGGTTATTGGTCTTGACTAATCAAATTGACTCTTTACAATACCCTTTTTTTTTTTTTTTCTCAAAAATAGAAACTTCATTAATCATTAATACTTCAGTACAAGACCAGACATAAAAATAAAAAGTATATTAATTTGTTAATTTTATTTGTTCAAAAAAATTGTCATTACTTTGCTTGTGAATGCGATTGTAAAACTAAAACAGTTTGACAATCAGGGACTGCTCTCTACAACGTTAAAACACATTACAATATACAAATATTCGCTAGAACCGCGTAATGAATAACAAAACTTATCGATGAGAGAAATAAAATTTAAAACTTTTCAACAAAGAAAATACAAATACATCAACGCTTCCAGCAAAAAAAAAAAAAAAAAAAAAAAAAAAAAAAAAAAAAAAAAAGGGGAAAGACAATTGACACAAATTGAAGTCAATTGACTTAAATCTTTCTACACTTAGATAAGTTAGATATCAAACTTTGGATGACTCGTGAAGAGTTATTTAGACTATTAGGAGGCCCAAAGGTTCAGCCAAGTTGAGTGGGAGTAACTACCACGGAACCACGGCGGCGCACCGTTGTCACCAACAAGCAACACCAATTTATAGAATCTCGGGAATCTTCACTGCCCTCTTGACCATCTAGCGACTGAGGTCTCCAACCGAGGAGTATCTACGACCGTCAATAAGATGAAGACTTTTTTCGCTTGACAATAATGGCCCCGCTGCATACATAAATGACTTTTCCCATTCTCGACAGTTGGGGCAGATAGTAAAAAAAAACCCGCGTGTCAGTGGGGACAATATCGTAATATTCGAAAGAAGCAGGCCCTGTTTGGTACAATTGTCAAGTACTAGTAAGTAAGTCTCATACTTGCATGTCTACTGAGGTGTCTGTACTTGAAGCCGAGAATGCTCGCTCTGCTCTGCAACAGAAGAGACGAAAAGAAGAACAAATGGCGATCCTCTGATCTCTCTCTCTCTCGCTCGCTCGCTCGCTCGCTTTCTTTGCTTAATCGGTCCGTCCAAACCCTAGCTTTCTCTCTTGCTTAACTGCGATTACTCGCAAAGCAGTGCTGCAATTCGACGAGATTTGATTAATTAAGAGCAGGCTGTGTTGTGCAGCACTGACAGCATTCCGACTAGCCCTAAAAAGGAGAAAAAGTTCTCTGTTGGAGCAGATCTGTTGTCTCTTCAGCCTGTCGTCGCTTTTGAAGATTCTTCTTGTTTTGATTTGGATTTGCTTGGAAATGGTGTGCTGAGAAGAACTCGGCGAGCGAGGGTTTGTGGTTGATTGGATTTCTCGGCAGATCGAGCGCTCTTTCGCTTCCGTTTTTTTTTTTTTTTTTTTTTTAACGATTTGAGGTAATTTCTTGGTCTTTCTCTTTCTTTACGGCGAAGAATTACCGCGCAATGCGTGCGGAACAATCTCCGTGATTTGAGTGGATTTGTTTGTGTTATTTCATTGGAAGATTTTTACCTTCTTTGTTGAAGATCTAGCTAGTAAATTAGCTTCTGTGATTTTCCTTCATCAGGAAACTTTGATTCATCTCGGAAATTGAGAAATTGACGATGAACGGTTTGATTTATGTGACCTGCTAACTTCTCCATTACTGGATTGTAGTGAGGTTTCTTCAGAAGCAAATTTGATATAGGTTAAAGGAATTAGGCTTTTGAGGGAATCGGCTTAGGCGAAAACGTTTTGGTTTTTGTGCTTGGTTCTGAATTGGCCTAATTTGGTTCGTGGAAACAAAAAAATTGCAACTTTTTGAAGAGTGTTCTACAAGATGGTGGCTTTTGTTGATGGCATTGGGATTTAGGTGTTGGTTCGGTGAAGATGGCGGCGGCTCACTGGGATCATTTTGGGGAGCTGGCCAATGTGGCGCAGCTCACGGGATTGGATGCCGTGCGTCTGATTGGAATGATAGTGAAGGCTGCGAGCACAGCTCGGATGCATAAGAAGAATTGTAGGCACTTTGCCAATCATTTGAAACTTATTGGGAATTTGCTTGAGCAGTTGAAGATATCTGAGCTTAAGAGGTATCCTGAAACGCGGGAGCCGTTGGAGCAGCTTGAGGATGCCTTGAGAAGGTCTTACATTCTGGTGAATAGCTGCCAGGATAGAAGCTATCTCTACTTGCTGGCCATGGGATGGAACATTGTGTATCAGTTTAGGAAAGCGCAGGGAGAAATTGATCGGTACTTGCGACTTGTTCCCCTCATCACTCTCGTTGATAATGCAAGGTTCAAGGTACTCATTCTTAATGCATTATCCTCCTAGAGTTTAGGCATCCTTTTTCTGTTCTAGCGTTTGTTTATAACTGAACATGATTGGTAGGAATACTAGGAAGGGAAGAGACTTTATATTCTTGATTTTGTAGTGGTATAACCGTATAAGAAACCTTCCTGAGTTTGCTGATTAAAAAGCATAAGAATTTTTTATCGATGTAAGTAGGTCAGTGCTATATATCAAATGACAAGACAAAAGTTGGCGGCATAGTCTAGGAATCTAGAAAGGAAGACTTTGATTGATATACAATTCTTCGTAGCATGTAATACATGGAATAGTTCTAGCCTTTTATTGTTGTTGAAGGTATGGATAATTTTATCCTCATTACTGGATGAATTTCCATCTTGAACTCACATGTTCAAGTCCAACCCTCGTCAGTCATCGTTGAGATTCATGATATATGAACAAGTAAATCCTTTTGCATTTACTGGGAAGATGATAAATTCTGGATATCATCAGCCTTTAAGAAAGTAAGCTGCGAACTAGCTGTGAAGCTCTCAAGTTTCTCTAGCTCAGGGCTTCAGTTTCCATTTGAGTACAAATGCAATGTGATAAATATATTGATGATGGTATTTTAACAATTTGACCTTTGCGGAATATACATCGAACAAACATACTCAAACAAAGTAAAAGATACAGACAAAGCAAACTACTAGAGAAGTGGCATTAAAAATTCATACACTCGAAAGAAAAAGGTTATTTTATTCATATTCCATACAAAAATTAGAGTCGTAGTCGTCAATCTTAAGTTTTGAAGGAAATTATCTTTGTTTTAATCATTCAATCACAATGTTGTATGTAACACTGCAAGTTCTGAAAGATGCATTATCTCATGCTCTTAATATAACATAGTTGAAATTTCTGAGACAGCTCTTTCTTACGATTTGCATCCTCTCCCTTTATTTCATGCTCTTAATATAACATAGTTGAAATTTCTGAGACAGCTGTTTCTTACGATTTGCATCCTCTCCCTTTATTTACAGGAAAGACTGGAAGACATTGAAAGGGATCAACGTGAATACACCTTAGATGATGAAGACAGAGAGGTGCACACAGTAATATTGAACCGTGATCCATCTGCAAGAGATGCCATAGTGCTTAAAAAGAGTCTTTCCTGCTCTTATCCAAATTTGCCTTTTAATAAAGCTCTTCAAAAAGAAAACGAGAAGCTTCAAGTAGAATTGCAAATATCACAAGCTAACATGGATGTTGGTCAGTGTGAAGTGATTCAACATTTGCTTGAAGTTACTGAAACTGCTGCCAGTTCTCTCCACGAGAAGGATTCACCAGTTAAAAGTCCAAACAAGTTGGCACTTGTCCCCTATACTGGTGCTGATAATAGTAATAATAATAGCAAAGGGCGTACACTTGACAAAAGTTCTAGGTAAGCAATAGAGAATCTTTTTCCCTTGTCTTCCTCATTCTGTTTTTCTGAATGGTCCAATGACGTGGTCTGGCAGAAGTTAAGACCGTACTTGGGTAAGTGTATAGCCGACATGCAAGGATTTGCATTTGAAACAATAAGATCTGAAAGAAACCGCTTTTACATTCCAGTAAAAAGGGGGGTAAAAATTAGAAAAGTGGAGACTTGGAAAACAACTTTCATTGTTTAAAAATTTCAAATGTTTTAATGCTTGGATCTTGATTCTTCAGTATTTGTCACTTGGTACTTAGTAGGTCTTAGTTGGGCTGCGAATTTAATGAGTACTGAGTAAAGCTTTGTCTATGAGAGTGATGGGCTTGGAGAGAAGGATTACTATGTGCATATTCAGAATATTCATATGCTGCATGCATATATAAATCCTTGATTCATTATCAGTAATCTCTGAAATCAGTATTGTATTTCTTGTAATTTGTCAGAAGTCTACTGTACTCTTTGTTTTATTTCCTTTTTGTGGTCTTAGCTCGTGCTGGATTTTCTGGGATTATAGTCTGTAAACTAAATGTAAGCTTAGAGATTTCCTGATGTCACTGTAATTTGGTGCAGAAATACATCTTCTCTCTCCTCAGGGCATGATTTGCTTTCCACCCGAGGATCACTCCATTACGATGAATGGCATGCAGATTTACTGGGTTGTTGTTCGAAACCTTCTCTTTGTAAGTCCTCGTGTTCTACTGGAGCCATAAGTTTGATGCAATTGAATTACAGGTCATGTAAATTAGTTCACAGTTATTGATGTTTTTGAAGTGATAAATGTTGAGATGATATCATGATCTGTTTTGTATTATCGTAAGTATTATACTTCTTGCGCGTAGTATTGGGCAGTAGTAACAGTAATGAGTGCTAGTTCTTGCAATTATGGGTGTACATGGATTTATGTATTTCGTGTAATTTACGTGGACATGAGTTGCATTTAGATTTGGAGGATGTACAATATAAAGTCTGTATTACGAACTGCCAAGTCACTTTCCCATCAAGCTCTGAGAATTATATAATCTTGCACTTGAAAGTTGAAATAATGCTCATGTAGCAGCTCTATTTCTAGAGTTTTCCAAGGCAAGTTATAATTCATTATATGATGCTGTTCCTCCTGAACAAATGGCTTATAGGTTCGGATAAAAAAATGGCTTATAGGCTTGTGGGAAGTCTTGCTGCTTTGTCGGCCTCTCTTTACAATAAAAGCCTTCGGACACCCTTGTATTACTAAATTCTTTCACTTGAGTTAGATACATCTCGATCATACTTCTTGATCTTCTATTCAGTGTGCTTGTCAATTTTCACAAATATACGTTGCCCTACATGCTGCTAAATGTTTTATTTATTTATAATGCAGGTTTCAAGACTATCTTTTACCCATGTGGAACAATTTCTAAGATTGCTTCAGTTGCCACAAACAGGCACATGTGTAAGTAACCTGAAGAATCTGAAGAAGTTGTTTAATACATACAGCTGGTTCCTTTCTCAATAGTTTAGTTGATGAGAACGCAGGATATAGTTTTTTTTTTTTTTCGTTATACTGTTTTCCGTGTTCAATTAAGCTCTTGAGGTGAAAACATGAGGTTCTGTCAGACGTCATTACTTGAAATAGTTGAAGTTGTGATGTTTTGGGAGAGGGTCTGGACAGGATAGGATCTTAAAATTTAGTGGTTTCCACATGGCCACTTCTAGTTTCCAATCTTGTTCTCTATATTGGTGTCTGCAAGATGTAAAGTAACTTGCATTTAATTTTGAATGTTGTGGGTCAAGAATGTCCAAGTACATCGGCATGAGTTCGAAAAAAAAAAAAAAAAGAAATAGTACATTGGCATAACAATGTACCAGAAAATTTTCTTTCCAGTTTCTTTTTAAGTTTATTTGCTTGTTTTCGCAAGCCATGTGTTGAGAGTAAGTTTCAAAGTCTTGAGTCTGTTGCTCAAAATTATGGTCTGTTGGGAAGCTCTATACCTTGTATCATTGCTTATCCTTCAGGGGATATTGATTTTCTGAGTTAGAAATAATAAGTTGACATAAAGGACAAAGAAATCAATGCTATTGTTGGTAGTTATTTCTTCAATGTGATCGAACCATCCATCAATGGAGAGAAAAAAGAGATAGATACAGTTCCGACTTATCCTATTCGAACATCAATTAGACTAGCTTGAAGTGGGCAGTAATACATCTGCTTTTGACACTATGTTACACCTAACTGATAATCTTTTACTTCTTTGTTTCAGCATCGGCTGAAGCATGCAATGAATTGATGGCTTATTCATTGATATTAGCATGCTGTTGCTATACTTGCTGCATGAGAAGAAAGCTCCGGAAAACGCTTAATATTGAAGTAACTCTCGTCTTCTAACCTTATAAACATATTTTTTTCTAGTCTGAAATATGAGTAATGCCGTTTGTAGTTTTTTCATATGCTAGGGGTAATCTGTTGGATTAGTGCTTAAGCTAGCTAGAATGTATACTTGATTTCGTTAACTTGAAAAAGCATATGTTTTTGTTTTTGTTTCTGTTTTTTTTCTTTTTCTTTTTTAAAAAAAAATCAAAACGGACTTTATTATTAGTAACAAGGATATACAATTACAAAAGCAACACAGTGAATACTAAAAGAGAATAGCAATGATATGCAACTGAATTTATCCATATCATCCCCACTGGTTCCTGTGCCCTTGAATTTGTTACCAGATGTTCTGCCTTCCCCAGCAATTGTTAATTTTACCATGTAGGGAGGCTTGTGTGATGACTTCCTCTCGCATCTGATGTGTTGCTGCTGTGCACTGGTTCAAGAAATGCGTGAAGTGGAAATCCGAGGTGTTTATGGTATGATATCTTCTCAGTGTTTTTGTCTAGCTTAAGGAGTACCGTAACTTCAAAGACCATTTACCGAGATGCCGATCTTGTGATGATGTTATTTGGGATTCTTACAGTATGAGGAATCAATTTGCAGGTCCTGAAAAGACAAAGGCGAGCCCTCCTCCATCTCAATACATGGAATCATAAACGTTCTTTCACATTACAGTTGCATTTTGGAGGAGAGAGTTATGAGGTTGCCTTGTTTATGTGAAACATGTAGTCTGAATTTCTTCTTGTCCATTATGTAGGTATGTAAAGTTGCTCTTTATGTACCCTTATGTGATTTCTATATCTGTAACATAGACTAATTCTTAATAGACAAGGTTGTTCTGTTGATTCATCTTCATTTTGAATGGAGATTCATATTGTTAAAGACATGAACTGACTTGACTTCTTCTAAAATTGCCTAGTTACCTCTTAACGACATGACTCGAATGCTGCATGTTCCTTCTATCGAACTGCAGCGCATCAAATGTATTGAGATGGCCAGGGAAAAAATGGCGAAACAGGCTGGTGTATCAATGCATCAATCTGGCAAAAATTGATATAAATTTTAAGGCCACATAATGGTGTTCTGGGATTTATATACCACATGATAGAAGGTTTATACTGTGTGAGCAAATGTAGTAACTTGTTGGATAACGGGTCTTACCTTTAGATTGTACATTCTAAAGGGGTGAAGAAATGTTAGATTATATCAGTCTACATATACGTCTTTAACAAGTACAGTAATTATAAGTATTGCTTTCAATTGAATTGATGCGATGACAAAGTTACTGAGATAATTCTTTACGACAAAGAGGTAGAATTCTGGTTTTTCTCTTTGGCCATTGAGATTTGTGTAATAATTGCAGAAAAAAAAATCCATGAGTGAGTAGAAGGAAAAATAAAACAAATCAAGCCCTATTTGCTGTGCTTGTATGAGCCTCATAAACATATGTTCTCTGCTCCATCTCAATACATGGAATCATAAACGTTCTTTCACATTACAGTTGCATTTTGGAGGAGAGAGTTATGAGGTTGCCTTGTTTATGTGAAACATGTAGTCTGAATTTCTTCTTGTCCATTATGTAGGTATGTAAAGTTGCTCTTTATGTACCCTTATGTGATTTCTATATCTGTAACATAGACTAATTCTTAATAGACAAGGTTGTTCTGTTGATTCATCTTCATTTTGAATGGAGATTCATATTGTTAAAGACATGAACTGACTTGACTTCTTCTAAAATTGCCTAGTTACCTCTTAATGACATGACTCGAATGCTGCATGTTCCTTCTATCGAACTGCAGCGCATCAAATGTATTGAGATGGCCAGGGAAAAAATGGCGAAACAGGCTGGTGTATCAATACATCAATCTGGCAAAAATTGATATAAATTTTAAGGCCACATAATGGTGTTCTGGGATTTATATACCACATGATAGAAGGTTTATACTGTGAGCAAATGTAGTAACTTGTTGGATAACGGGTCTTACCTTTAGATTGTACATTCTAAAGGGGTGAAGAAATGTTAGATTATATCAGTCTACATATACGTCTTTAACAAGTACAGTAATTATAAGTATTGCTTTCAATTGAATTGATGCGATGACAAAGTTACTGAGATAATTCTTTACGACAAAGAGGTAGAATTCTGGTTTCTCTCTTTGGCCATTGAGATTTGTATAATAATTGCAGAAAAAAAATCCATGAGTGAGTAGAAGGAAAAATAAAACAAATCAAGCCCTATTTGCTGTGCTTGTATGAGCCTCATAAACATATGTTCTCTACTCTTCTTATCTGTGTTATCCATAGAGAACGAGAGGTCCAGATTCGAAGTGTCTTTACCACAACAAGCTCAACTCTATCATCTCTGTAGAGAGTGACTCTCACGTTCAAGTGTCACGCAAGCTACAACATTATAAAGCTCTGAACCTGTAACGAAGTCACATGTACCAACAACAAAGACAGAATCAAATCTGGCCTAGAATCTATGATGGAGGCTGAATATAAAATAGCTCACGTTGTAGGAAATCAGGAATACAAGTTTTGACAAACAACTCTCCCTCATCCCTGTTGTATTGTTGCTCTAGCTGATTCCACTGTTTGGTCAACTGTGGTGCTGTGTTGAGTGTTTGAGAAAGAGCTGTAATGGCGAAGCCAGTTTCGATAGAGGTATGGAACCCAAGTGGGAAGTACAGAGTCATTAGCACCAAGCCCATGCCGGGCACTCGCTGGATTCGTCTCTTAACCGATCAAGATTGCCGTGTTGAAGTAATGACTAATGAAACTATACATATTCTTTTCAATTCAGTTTTCTCATTGTTTCTTGTATAGTTGTATTGAACATTGGCTGAGGCGTTAAACATGCATGACTTAAGTTTTGTTCTGTTAATGGTGTTTTAATCAGATATGTACTTTGAAGAAGACCATATTATCTGTGGAGGATATTCTTGCACTTATTGGTGATCGATGCGATGGAGTCATTGGACAGGTTGGCTTATTGTTTTCATAAGAAATTTAAAAGTGATGGTAAATTTTGTGTAGAATGACTTGAAAAAGTTGGTTTTGTGTGTGTATGTTGTTGCAGTTGACTGAGGACTGGGGAGAAGTGCTGTTCTCAGCACTGAGCAGGGCAGGAGGAAGGGCGTTCAGTAACATGGCTGTCGGGTACAACAAC
This sequence comes from Stephania japonica, assembly GCA_039657345.1. NCBI lineage: Eukaryota > Viridiplantae > Streptophyta > Magnoliopsida > Ranunculales > Menispermaceae > Stephania > Stephania japonica. Next base: position 3,562,365 of record CM077559.1, on the reverse strand, counting down.
GTAGATGTTGAAGCGGCCAATAAGTATGGAGTTGCCGTTGGAAACACTCCTGTAAGTTTCCAACTTATAATGGATAAACATTTCAATGCACTTATGCATTCATCTATGTAAGATTCTTAATGAGGCTTTAGGTCCCCTTCTTACTTGTGATGTATATTATAGATCTCCTAGAGCATCCTATTAGTCCCTAGCTTGCGGTATATGTAAGCCTCCCTATGTGTCCAAATCCGAACGTCTAAAGGGAGCGAAAATATAAGCCTCTTCATGTTCAATGTTTTTCTCTTGTTGATGTTTAGATTGACTCTAGAGGCCTAAATGCTATGGGTGTAAAGTATGGACCCGAAACATCGAATATCGAGCTATTCCAAAAACATAATGCATTCCATGTCTCTCTTGCTCTCTGTGTTTTCCAGAAGTGTAAGACTAGAAGTAGATTGACATTTGAAAAAATATGAACATTGGATCGTCTTATGTTGTTTATTTGGTAGGGTGTGCTTACAGAGACCACCGCGGAATTAGCGGCTTCACTTTCACTAGCAGCAGCCAGAAGAATAGTTGAAGCAGATGAGTTCATGAGGGCTGGTCTATATGAAGGATGGCTTCCTCATCTGTATGGCAACACACCAAGTTCTCTTCTCTTCACTTTTCAAGACTTAAAAAAAATTTTGATTAATTTAATAGGATCATGAGACACAATACAACTATTGATGCCTAATCTCTTTTTTTTTTTCCTCCAGGTTCGTCGGGAATCTGCTGAAGGGACAAACAGTAGGCGTGATTGGAGCTGGTCGTATTGGATCTGCTTATGCAAGAATGATGGTGATTTATTTTCATTGTCTTGGAACCCTTGCAATTGATTCTAGTTACTAGGACATTTATTTGACCATTTTTTTTTTCCACCACAGGTTGAAGGATTCAAAATGAATCTAATATACTATGACTTATACCAATCAACTCGATTAGAAAAATTTGTAACAGGTTTGCCCGAGTGCATCCATAAAGTTCTGATTTTCGCAAACATCTCTGCAAACCTTCTCATTTTTAGTATAACCTTTTTTTGCAGCTTATGGACAGTTCTTGAAGGCTAATGGTGAGCAACCAGTCACGTGGAAAAGGGCATCAACCATGGATGAAGTGCTCCAAGAGGCTGATGTGGTGAGATTAATAGTGTTTTATTTTACAAAACAAACAATTTCTTGATATGAATCAGAGAAACTAATCTTTCCCATTTGTAAACTTAAAAGACTTATGAGACTGGTTAACTACAAAATATATTACTAAAGAGCATGTTAAAATTGTTTACATTGTTTTGCTTTATATAACTTGTAATTGGTGCTGATCCAGATTAGTCTTCATCCCATCTTGGATAAAACTACATATCATCTGATAAATAAAGAGAGGCTGTCCAATATGAAGAAGGTGAATTGATTCCAAGAGTTTTTCCTGTTTTTCATGATTTAGTAAAAATTAATGCCATGGACTAGAACTGATCCACCCTTCAACCATAGGAAGCCATCCTTATAAACTGCAGCAGGGGACCTGTTGTCGACGAAGTGGCTCTGGTGGAGCATCTGAAAGCGAACCCGATGTTTCGTGTTGGCCTTGATGTCTTTGAGGCTCGTTCTCTTACCTACGTGCTCTGATTTCATTTGACATTTCACATTTTCTTCCTCACCCTTAATTTTCACTTCTATCAGGATGAACCTCACATGAAGCCTGGCCTAGCTGACATGAAAAATGCCATTGTTGTACCTCACATTGCTTCTGCATCCAAGGTACTTAACATTTTGTTGAAAAAACAAAACTCAACTTTTTTTTTTTTTTTTTGTTTTTTGGTGTCAAGAATCAAAACTCATCTTTTAAAGCATGACAGAAGAAGCAAAGTAGAAAATTAAGGATTAAAATCATGTTATAAACATTCATCAAATATGATACACTCTTGCTTGATGCAGTGGACTCGTGAGGGAATGGCGACATTAGCTGCTTTAAATGTTCTGGTATGTCACAAAAAAGAACAATAATTAGATTGTGAAATAGGTTCATTTTTCTTCGAGCTGATGAATGAATCTTAACCCTTGCATGTAAACTTTAACAGGGCAAGATCAAAGGATACCCAATTTGGTCTAATCCAAACAATGTAGAGCCTTTCTTGAATGAGAACTCTCCACCACCAGCAGCTTCCCCAAGCATTGTCAATGCTAAGGCCTTAGGTAAATGTTCCATCAATAATTAAACTTGAGACAACTTGCCGTCGCTTTGTTCGGTTCACTAACCTGTAAATATTGGTTTTACACAGGCCTCACTGCTTCAAAGCTTTAAGAGAATTTTACAACACTCCGGTGTAAAATGAAATATATGTTAGAGCTTTACCTATCTTTGCTTGGACTTCATTGGGATACTGTTGTCTCTTTGGAAGGAAAGCTGGGTGCAGAGTTGATTAATATATGTTGCATTTTGTTGGTATAATTGGCCTACTTGTGCTGTCATATAAACTAGTGTTTTCCATGGTTCCATGAAATTCTGTTATATCTTGAAAAAAAAAAATCCTGTTATATACTTCCCAGGGTGATATATTTAAGCTACTTTTGTTTTTGAGATCACAATTCTCTCATTTATAACATTCTATACTAGAATATGGCTGATACCCTATACTTCAAAAAAAAGAACCAACACCCTTAACCATAGTCATTAAAAAATAACTATCAATTCTAAAATTCAAGAAAAAAAAAAAAACCATCTATTCTAAAATAACCAAAATTCTTAGGCTGTCTTATCTTTTTGCCAATAAATATACTTTATTCTTTAATATATTTATGAGAGCTATCAATTATTTATTTTTATTTATTTTTGATATCTCAATTCTTTATTTATTTATTTTGATATAAGTAAGAATTGCTCGTATACTCAGTGAGTGAAGCCTATTTGGGTCTTTTTACAAAATGAGGCTTTATTTTATATAAGCCAAAAACATATTTAAATGGCGGAAACGATTTGTTTCCCTAATACAAAGTTGAAAAAAGTCTTTTTACAAATGCTTGGTAAAACACATTGATGAACGAGGTTGAATTTTGGCTTCCAAATCACAATTAATTGAATCCTCTGTTCCAAGTATTTGTTTCTAAATGTTTCACATATGAGCCTCCCATACCATCAGGGCTGGAGCCAGACTTCAAATGCAAGGGAGGCCAATCTCTATTATTTTTTTGACTTCAGTGAGAATCGAACCATGATCTCCCGATGTCTTGCCTTTTTGACAAATAATGTCTTTTACCATCTCACTTGATAGGATTTGACAGACCAACATCTATTGTTAATTTAGATCAAAATCATAATTTTCTCTTAACATTTACATGTGTTCTAAGCTCTTTGCAATGCAATGAACTAAATTTTCTTTCACACATTTTTTTTACAAAAAGAGTCCAGTCTCTCAGAACTCTTGCATATATATTCTTTCTTTCTTTTTTTGATCACAAAGATAATTTCATTGAAGTAAAAATTCAGGATTACATCAAATTAATATAACTCATGCATATATATTCCTTTTCTTAAGTCCCCTATATATATATATGAGATAATAGATTAATGTTGCGCGTACAGATGTAAACACCTACACAAAATCGTACCACAAAAAACACCTACACAAATACCATGAGTTAATGCTCATTTTTTATATAATATAAATTGTTTTGTCAAAAACACACAAATTAAGACAACTTTAATTACGAGTTTAATTTACATATGTCCTTTAACATTAAATGAGTTGAAAAATTGAAAATTCATAAATGTCGAAGTTTTTTTTTTTTGAGTGGGAATCAAACCACGATTTCACGAGGTCTTGTCTTTTTAACAAGTGATGTTTTTACCATCTCACCTTATAGGCTTTGACAAAATATCTAAGTTGTATGAAGGTAAAATGGGCAAAAAGGTTATAAATACTCTTGAATTTCAAAAATGACTTATAATTTTGAAAGATGAGTTTTTGCTAGAATGGCTTATATTTTTTTATTGAAGGAGTATATAATTAAAAAGTGATTACAGACTAGTGTCAAAACATTGTTGTTTCCTAAATAATAATAACAATAATAGTAATAATAATTAGTGTCAAAACAAAAATGTAATGTCGCAATTTATTTGCTGAATATGCGAAGCTATTATATTACTTGTGGGTAACATACATATACATTATTCTTTGAAAAGTAAAACACCTGCTCTTTGAAAGCCACGCATGATACATTTTGCATGGAAAAATGATAATCTAACATACTTTAGACGGTGCACACTTTATTTTTTAGCTATTTATGACTCGTTCTTCTCTCTCCAAGCGTGGGCTCGATATCTAACAAAACACTATAAATAGCTAAAAAATAAAGTGTGCGTCCAAAGTATGTTAGATTATCATTTTCCTTTTGTATGTAATGTGTGGGCACAATTTTTAGTGTATTGCAAGGATTTCAATGTGTATCTCATGGTTACCACGTGGGGGTGTGACTTTGTGTATGACTTTAATTGTGCAATATAGCATTTAAAACTGTTGGGAAAAAGGGAGGGGCCATATAGCTTTAAGAAACTAATATTTGTATGTTGTACTTCCTCCGTTTCACATTATCTGTCACATTTGTGGCTCTTTTTTTATTTCACATTATGTGTTGCATTAGAAAATCGAAAAGGCATTAAATTCTTCATTTCCAATTCTAACTACATTCTATATTTTTTTTGGTAGGAACTACATTCTATTTAGTTAATAACACAACCAATTACTTTTTTATTTATAAAATACAAATAATAAATAAAATCACTTATAGATATTAAAAAAAAAGAAAATCATTTATGGAAGGGTAATATAGTCTTATTATAACATCTTAATGGTAATTATAATCATCACTTTAATTTTAGTGCAAAAGTCAAAATGTGATAGATAATATGAAATGGATAGAGTAGTATATTATACATAGGTGGTGGTATAGAGCCAAATGGAGCCATTGCTCCTTATGAAAGTTGTGGCTCCGCCCCTAAATTACCATATAGTTGGAGTGAATTATATTAGATATTTATTTTATTTTATTTCTTAGATATATACAAATAATGAAGTTTGCATATGACATATAAAAAAAAAAAAAAAATTATGTCGACCAATATTACCAACTTATTTATTTCATATAAATAGCATTTCAGCCTATTCTTTTTTTTTTTTTTTTTCTTGAGGACATTTTATATTTTTTAGAAACCTACTACTACATTGACTAAACAATTTGAAGCCTCAGAAAAATTTGGTAACTTGTTATCTTATGATAAGTGAAGAAATTAGTAAGTTTGTTGATGAGAGAGAAAAAATTGGTAAGTAGGCTTATCGTTAATAAAGTTGTACAGTAATTAAGAATAGTAATCAGACAATGAGGCGTCTAGCCGTCCCAAGTTCCCCTATAAATAGACCCCTCCCCACCCCTCGTTGGCTCACTATTTCGAGTTTCTGTTTCTGAAGTTTTCAAATCTAGGGTTAGGGTTAGGGTTTCAGTTTTCGTTAGAGAGATCATAGCAGTTTTTTGTGATTTGTGTGTAAGAGATTGTTGTCATGTCGAAGAAGATCACGTTGATGAGCTGCGACAAGGAGCCGTTCGATGTGGACGAGGCGGTGGCGCTGGAGTCGCTGACGATCAAGCACATGATTGAGGACACCAACCCGGACAGCGCGATTCCGGTCCCCAACGTCACCGGAAAGATCCTGGCGAAGGTGATCGAGTACTGCAAGAAGCACGTCGAGACGCCCAAGGCCGACGACCGCGCCGTCGAGGAGGAGCTCAAGAACTGGGACACCGAGTTCGTCAAGGTCGACCAGGCCACTCTCTTTGACCTGATTTTGGTAAGCTTTCTTCTTTTGTTTAGATCCGCTTCTTTTCGTTGTTTGTTTTTTGATTCAGATGTTTTTAGGGTCTCTTGATTTCTTGATTGAAAAGTTAGGGTTTTTTTTATTTTTTAATTTTTTTTATCTTGATTTGTGTTCGAGTGATTATTGTTGTTGAAACTCTTGTTCTTGTGGCTTTTCATGAATTGTCTCTTGATTGTGTAGTTAGGGTTTGGTCTTATGTATGTTGTTTGTGGTCTTTGTATGGCCATGTATATTTGGGGAAAGTGTTTTGAGAACACTGAAGTGAAAGATTTTGTATGTTCTTGCAATGGAAAAGATTATCTTGAACAGTATTGTGTTTGGGATGTGAAACTTTCCTTTCTTTGATTGTTGGAATTCTTGTGGTTTCTGTTTGTGATTGTATATGCAAATGCCGACACCAGGGCGGTAATTCTTTTTAGTTTTTCTTTGATGTTTAATGTATAAACGCTTCTGGATTTACGCCTTTATAGTTCTAATGTTCTGCATTGATGATAACTTGCAATGACCCAATGACTAATCCATGCCCCTGTTTTATTTTCTTGGACCAAGCAAAGCCGTTTTTAACTCGTATAAGATTGCAAGAATTATACCATGGTATAATTCAGTTAGTGCAGTTTTCAACTGAGTGTGTGAAATGTTTAATGTCATTGATATTAGAGTAGGAACATCGAATCAAGCTTATATAATTTTTGGCTGTATCATGAATCTGGTACTTAGTATGAATGGTACAACTTTGTCTAATAAAATCTTTGTTGAAATTGTTAGTTATCCGATGTTTCACTATAATATTACTTGTTTGTAGGCTAAACTCCTCTATCAATGAACCCAATTGTTCCCGTTTATACATTTTGTTGAATATGCTGATGTTTCTATCTTTCCAGGCTGCGAACTACCTGAACATCAAGAACCTGTTGGACCTGACATGCCAGACCGTGGCCGACATGATAAAGGGGAAGACACCAGAGGAAATTCGCAAGACTTTCAACATTAAGAACGATTTCACTCCGGAGGAAGAGGAGGAGGTGCGCAGGGAGAACCAGTGGGCCTTCGAGTGAAGGAAGGAGTATCAAACACCAAGTTTGTCTGGGGTAGTGGAGTGAAGGGGATTGATTATGTACATGGTCGTTTGAGATGTTCTTTTTTTTTTTTTAAATGCTTTGGATCAGGATTTGGTGATGATGCTCATAAGCAAGACTATCTGATATGCACTTCTGGATTATGCATTTACTTTTTAGTTTTTACTAGTTCTGTGTCCTTTTTATTTCAGTTATTAAAAGTGTAAGTAGTTGATGAAAGAATGAAGTTACATTTTTCAAGTGATGCGCCGTAAGATGATCATATTTTGCATTGCACCTTGAGTTTTTGAAAGGGTGATTGTTACAAGTATTTGGGATTGTTACGCAGATCCCATATTTTCCCTTTCACCTCGAGAGAAGGAAGGGCTGAAACCTTTGTGTTTTCTTAGGCCAGCAGCACTGAGGGTGTAATTACTTTGGAATCAAGCGTTATTGACTAGAAAAAAAAAGAAAGGACTGAACCGGCCAACCAACTTGCACTCGTAGTAATCTTTTAGTAATGGTCATCAATGGGTCTAAAAAATAACATAAACAATAACAAAACCTCGGCTTCCAAAAGTTTCTACTTTACCCCACAAACTTAAAAAATAAAATTCTTGACGAATCAAGTGGTTATTTGCCTTCTTTTTTAAAATTGATTTCTTACATTAGTGTTTGACACCAATCACACCGATTAATCCACGGTCGCTCGCGCTCGGGCACTGTCAACCCCCCTCCCCCACTACGCACACACTGCCACATGTATCTATTAAGGATGGACAAATTACGGTTTGGTGATGAAAATCCTTAAACGGCCACCAAATCGTGGTTCACCATATGGCCATTTAGCAAATCACTACCAAGTTGCAAACTTTAAAAACCACAACGAAACCAACTGTTGTTTGCCCAATTTGGTCAGTCTGGTTTTACGATTTTCTTATTACACACTTTCAACAAAAAAAAGAAAAAAATTATAATACTTTCTATACAAGTCCATACATGTCACCAACAAAACGTACCACAAAACACATATTCATCAACAAAACATACAACAAAAGTACAAAACACATGTCCATGCATGACTATCCACTGAAGACACAATGAAACACACAAACTTAATCAAAATTATGAGACTAAGTTCATTTCAAAAGTTAACACAAATTGGTAATACGATAATATGTTTAGAGTTTTGAGGTGTAAATTTATGAAAATTCCTAAAATGTCATTTAGTTTGGTAAATCACGGTTTCGTAAAACTAAAACTACCATCAAATCGCGGAATCAGAACTTTAAGTTTTTCAAACCACCTCCAAACCGCGAGTTTAAAAAGTCTGACGAGACGAGACGGTTTAGATTAGCGATACAAATGGGTAGGGTAGGGGATGAAGACCTTATTCCCATACCCGTACCCACTAAAAAAATTTATCACCCATACCCATACCCATTTGAGGATGAATTCTCGTACCATCTCCATACCTATTAAATCTCCGTGGGTAAAATATTTTATCCATTTCATTCTCCATTGGAGATCCCCGTGGAGATTTTCATGAGGATTTTTACAGGGATAGTGAATCCTTGTGGAGAAAATATTATTCGATCCCACTTAATTTTCCTCAAAAAACGAATTATAAGAAATAAGGAATCAAAAATACATACATAACAACACAATTATTGAAATTTCAACAAAAATAAAGTATAACATATCATGCAATTAAACTTCTAACTTCTAAGTGTTAGCAATTCAAAATCTCATTAAGGATTTTTGTCATGTGTATAATGAATGTTTCGGGTGAAAACTATGTAATATTATATTATATTTATAGATAAATATCATATGATGTATAAATAATAAATATTATATGGTGTATAATTGATATGTGGGGATCTCTATGGGTAATCCTCATGGATATCTCCATTGGATATCAAGATCCCTGTGAGGGTCACCCGTGTGAATCACCCATGAGGATCTCCGTGGGTATATTTTATCACTCATCTCCGTACTCATACCTGTGTTGGTATGAGATTTCGTACCCTCCCACCCCCACCCCACCCCCCACCCCCACCCCCATTTAAAATCCTCATATTTATATTTATTAAGGTAAATCTTTATCACCCGTAGGTATTGCACAACCCATTTGTATCCCTAGTTTAGACGGTTTGGCGGGTTTTGCAAAAACTTTTGGAGAGCGATCCCTTGGTACGAATTGTCGGAATTGCCCCTATTAAAGTTTAAAATACCCACACGCACGACACGACTACTCACACTCCTCCAACTCGCTTCCTGGCGAGACTTGTGGACGGCTTTAACCTAGAAAGTCACTTGTGATCTCACTCGATCGATTGATCTCTCTGCTTGATTCTCAACGAGGTTTTTCTCCATTTCCATCTTCTTCCTTTCAGGTCAATTGGTTTTCATTACTCTGTTTCTTACTTTGATTACAACTTTGTTGTGTGCTTCTTGTTGGTTGGTTGATTGATTTGGTTGTAGGAGTTTTGTTTATGTCAAAATTCTTACGTTTGGTTTGTTATCAAAGATATTTTTGGATTGATTATTAGTAGCTTAGCACTGTAAGTTAATGCCTTCAATGTGTTTGATGAAATGCCTTTTAGCAGGGGCAGGTTGAAATGATTCAGAAATCACACCATCAACTGCACAGTCTGCACTAAATTGAGCACAATGGATAGCCGACCCCAACTAGATAGAGTCTTGCTTGCTTGATTTTGAGTGTTTTGATGCGATTAGAGGGGGGGTTTTGTTAAATTGTTAACGTGTTTACCTAATTTCTTTAAATAATTATCAATTCTGAACTGAAAATGGTGGAATCTATGTTTTTTGATGAGGAAAAAAGCTTAACCATGAAGAAAATTGCATTATTATCCACAAATCATATATAATATTTTTCCTTAACTATGAAAAGTTTATGACCTTTGCAAATCACAAGTCAAATCCTTCCAATTAGTGGTATAGATGGCATCACATAGTTGAGGTTGATTTCAAACCTCTACAGTCTACACAGGTCTCTTATAAATGTGTGATCCAAGAAGGTTACAAATTGGTGCATGTTGTTGCTTATTTAATTTTTAGTAATTACTTCAGATTCATCGCCATTTGTTAAATTATGTTTTGAATAGAGGTTTTGTTTCATTAATGCTTGAGTTCTAACAATTGCAAATCACGAATGAAGGTGGATGGAAATCATGGAATCCGTGTTTCTTTTAAGATGAGTAGAAAGCTTTATTAGGATTCAAGTTATCATTTTTCTACTTTCTAGAGATCATACGCAAACACTATATATATATATATATATATATTTTCTCCCTTTATTTTCTGATCTATAATGCACAGTATACTTCTTTTGTCGTGACGGAAGTTGATAAAATCATTCATGGGCAGTATATTCTTTTCGTCATGACGAACTAGAGTCATCTCTTACAATTTATGCAATTCTGAGTTTTATAGAGAACATAAAGAGGTCTGCGTGCCATAAATTTCAAATATCGTACCTCAAGCTTTCAAAATAAAAAATGTCGTACCTCACTTCAACTTTCTAATTTAATTGAAGCCCTTTAAATTTCTTATGGAATATCAATTTAAAGCGGACTTTCCAACATCTACTTAGTCTTTGTGGTGTGCTTCCTAATCAAAATTACTTTTCACCTTGTTTAACACTACATTCAACATTCAAACAAGAATATGGATTGAGGTACAATCTTACTGTGAGTACCAAGCAGTCCATTTTTGCTAAGGTTGGCTGCTGTTGTTGATGTCTTGTTAACATTGATGACTAAAGTAAACTATTGAAAGCAAAGGTAATGTTGTTTACTTGTTCTTTTCCTGGTTGTCTTTGTTTTATGATGTGCCAGAGTGCCTTTGCAACCGAGGTCAATGGCAGGAAAGGCAGTGAAATCAGTGGTGCAAGCAATTGGTGAATACCAATATCCGTGGAGAGAGAAGCTGGCAAGATACAAAGATGAACTCTCCAAGGGTGTTTGGGGTTACTGGGAGTTGGGGGCATGGAAGCCACTCGGCATCAGTGCCCGCCGCAGAGCTCGCCTTCGTAAGGAAGTTCTCCTTGCTGGACAAGATTGGCCCTATGATCCACCAAGGAAAGAGATGAGGAGCAAGAGGAAAGGGCACAAGTGCGATCGGGTCTCTGCAGAGAAACGAGCAAATACAGCTGAGTTGATGAAGAAAATGCCAGAAATGCTCCTGGATTACAAGAAGCGCAGGTGGGAGAAGAAGATGAAGGCTGAGGATGCAAAGGAGGAATAGTGAGTGATTCAGAAATACAGCAGCCTACCCTTTCACTCTCTTTCATTTCGAAAAAAAAAAAAAAAAAAAAGGGAAAAATCATTTTGAGGTTGAATTCCCATGTAATGATCAAGCACTCTCCATCTCAAATATCTCGTTCAAAAGATCTTAGAAGTATGCCTTCTACTTCTTATTTTTTTGGTTTCCTAGTGTCCGTCGACAGCTGTATTGACTAATCTATGTGTGGACGCTGTCAGCCTCCCATGGCGATGACCCTTCCAACTCAATTTTTTCATTCATGAGACTCGAACTTGAGATCTCGTTTAAGATGTTCAATTCCCTAATCACCTGGGCCGACTAATTGTGTACTAGTTGTGTTTACCATGTAAGTGTAACATTTTCCTGTCAAAGCTTTTCAGGTAAGATGGTAAATATATCACTTATCAAAAAGGTAAGACTTCGAAAGATTATGATTCAATTCTCACTTAAGTTAGGGTGTAGCATTTCCAGAAAAGAGTAAGAATGTAGCATTTCTCTACAGAAAAAGGACAAATCCAGAAAAGGATAGGGAAAAGGACAAATCCAGAAAAGGATTATAGAGCAGGATTCTAGAACGTAAAAATTAGTTGCTCTTTAACATGGGATACACTTTTAACTGTGCCACACTTGTTGTAAGAATAGTATTCTAGAACTATTGAACCAAATACTTACAATCACTACAAGAAACTAGATTATTGACTACAAGGACCCTATGTCGCTTAATGTTGAAATCATGTACTTTTTACAATTGTCAAATCTACAACTAGCTTAGTCGTGTCAACAAAAATTTCAATCACATATAATACATGTTGTAAACAAATAACTCACTTGTAGATTTACAATGAATTTGGCTTATGGTAATAGAGTTGTTTTCTACAACAGACAAAATGTGATAAAATTACTAAAAAGTTACTTTCTTGTAGTGAATTACAAACTTTCTATAAGAATAGAAACTTTCTTTGCTTGTATTACTAATAATACAAATACAATTTGTTTAAGAAGTCGGAAATCACGTATTGCTGTAAAAATAGTCGGTACTTGTGAAAGTTGCCATATAAATAGGTAAATTAGGTATACGCTTCTTCTATTGAATCACAAAACTCTGAGGGCTTAGTTACGTTTGTGATTGTTCGTTGTTTTGATTTTGTTTTTTGACATTGTTATTGTTCACCATGTCGTCGAAGATGATAACTTTGATCAGCAGCGACAAACAGAGTTTCGAAGTGGATGAAAAGGTGGCTGAGTTGTCCGAAATCATCAAGAACTCAATTGAAGACACGGGTACTCCTGAGAATGGGATTCCGTTGCCCAACGTCGACTCCAAAACCTTAGCCAAGGTTACGGAGTACTTGAACAAGCACCTCAATGAGGCCGGTAACGACGATGAACTCAAGAAGTGGGACAACCAGTTCATGAGCAACAACTCCAATTGTAACACTCTCTTTGAACTTATTTTGGTAAGTTTTGATTTGATGTTTTCTTAATGCTTATGCTGTTTAATATATATATATATATATATATGTATACACATACAAAGATTTGAATTTTCTTTTTGTCAATTCAATATATGGTGTATGCCTTCATGGTGGTTTTTTTTTTTTTTTTTTTTTTTTAATTGATAAGAAAAAAAACAACTTGTCATTTACGGATTCGAACACATGCCTTCTTACTCTCAAATTTTGTACCAAATCATTGACCCCCCAATTGGTTGGCCGGCATGGTGGCTGATATTCTAATATTGTTTTGTTGTTTATGTAGGCTGCTAACTATATGAACATAAAAGGGTTGTTGGACTTGACATGCCAAACTGTGGCGGACGATATAAAGGGAAAGTCAGTGGAGGAAGTTCGAAAGTATTTCAATATTACCAATGATTTCACTCCGGAGGAAGAGGCCCAAGCCAGGAAGGAGAACCAATGGGCTTTCGAGTGAAGCCCAATAATCAACTATTGAAAATTAATTAGGGTTAAGGTTTAATTTAATTAGATTGATGTTCGGATTTAATTAGTTACTCTTTAGGCACTACCAATAAATTTTTTTCTATTGATGCATGTAAGTAAAATATAGTTGCTATTGAACTAAATATATCAACAATGGTGCTTTCTTTTATTATATTGGAATTTTCGTTTATTGACTGTCTTCATTAGTTGATGTAAGAATAATTTTATCTTGAATATATTGTTTCATGGTTTAGGTAAATTGTGTTTTCGTTGTGTTGATGTGCATTTTATCCCTAACATCAATTAGTCAAGTGGGCCAAGCTCAACCCCATGACTGAATAGGAACTTAAAACATTTTAGGCCAATAGATTAATCTATCACAAACTTTGATTGGATTCTCGGATCTATCTCCAACAAAAAATTGTCTCATATCTATTCGAACTCATCTTTTTGATCTCAACTTTATCTCCACCCAAAATTTTAAAGAACTAGTGCTTATGTGAAAAAATAAATTGATAAAATGAGAATAATCAAGCATCAACGTATAAAGGTGGTTTTAATTAATTTTTTATTCAAAATGTATTTGAGAGTTTAAGGAAAGTTTGTGATGGATCCGGCTGCTTGGCCTGCATTTTAACAGTTATTTGACCGTAACTCACCGTACTAATTTATTTATGACAAAACTAATTTAATAAACCGAAAATATTCATTACAAAAAAAAGATATCCAATGGCATGGCTTCTTTCTCAAGTTGTTCGGACACACACACTCGTCAGTCAGACCGTCCCGTTCCGTTTCCAATTCTTTCTTTCTTTTGGCGCTTTCCTCCTCCAACACCACTGACACAAAACCACATATTTTCCAATAAATAAAAGCCTTTATTTTCAAAACAAATCACTTATTTGAGTTTTGGAGATCTGCTCTGCCACTCCTCTCATGGCGGAGTCCCAGTCGGTCCCTCTCATCAAACCACCCGACGAAGAGGAGGAGGAAGAAGAAGTAGAAGAAGAGGAAGAAGAAGTAGAAGAAGAGGAAGAAGAAGCCAACTCTCTTCGCAGAATCAGACCAGCAAACGCTCGCCTCGCCTCGCTCGACGTCTTCCGAGGCCTCTCTGTTCTGGTAATCTCTCTTTCTTTTTCTCTTCTCTTCTCGCTCTGTTGTTTGAATGTTAGGTTCCACTAGACTCTTCAATCGTTACTATCTTTGATCTGTGAAAGCCTTTTCGCTCCGTACATCTAAAATGCGTGGAGAAGATCTGAATTCGAGGACTATTTAGGTTTTGGTCGAGACGTCACTGATCTTCGTGATTCAAGTGTTTTTGTGATTGATTGATGACTTTAGGCAACAAAATGTTGGAGCGTTGATCTCTTTTTCGTGGTTTCGTGTTGAAGATGGAGTGAAAGGAATTGAGGAATTTGAGATATTTTGTCAATTCAGTTTTGTGAAATCGACTTCGCTTTGTTAGCGATTTCTTCTTTAATTGTACACTCACTAGGAAACTTGATAACGTCTTCTTGTAGCTTATGATATTTGTTGACTACTCTGGACCACTTCTTCCGCTCGTAGCTCACTCTCCTTGGAATGGTGTGCGCTTGGCTGATTTTGTCATGCCTTACTTTCTTTTCATCGTTGGTGTTTCTCTCGCTCTTGCTTATAAGGTAATTTCGAGACGTTACGTTGTTTAACTTTTTTTTTTTCCTATGAATTAGAACGAATTGAATCTTGATTCCGCAGATTATGAATTTTTCATCAATTGACCGAGTAGCAAATTGGCTAGAGTCTGCCTTTTAATTATTAGTATATAATTGAGGCTTTAATTGTTTTCGCGATTTTAGAGAGTAACGAACAAGGTACAGGCCACGTGTAAAGCACTGTTAAGGACTGCAGAACTCTTTCTTCTCGGTGTCCTTCTTCAAGGTATTGTTGTGTATTTCTTCACTTTTACCATTTTGTTAATTCAATAGAAGGATTAAAAGTGCAATTTTAAAGGATTCTAGGATTGTGGAGGGAAAGAAAGGGTTTAAACTGCAATGTACTTGATGCGCGAACTGCTCAATGAATGATTTACATGTCAAGAATTGCTAAATGAGCGATTGATCTTGATCTAAATTCATTTAAATGTTGACGTTTTGCAAAATAATTTTAGTTTCTTGCATCACCTACATTATTTTTATTCTAAATTCTAAAGTTTGTTTCACCTGATATTCAGTGTAGTTTTATAAATTAGCTGGGGAAAGACTGTTGGAGCTTTTGGTGTTGGTTAAGGACCATAATACTTACCTTACATTCTACAAAGAGAGCAGAGAGGAGAAGTTATTTTTTACTTTTAGAATCAATTAGTTATGCTAAAACAGATTCTCGTAGAATCAATTAGTTATGCTAAAACAGATTCTCGTTTTCAAGATCGAGCTATTTCTGTAATCTGTAAATGTAAAAGAATTGCCCGTTTGATTCTCTTGCTTATTTCTCATTCCTTACAGTTTGTAATATGTCTTGTATATGCCATCTATATTTAGCAAATGCTGGCTCTATTGATGTAACCAACTTCTTGTTTTTGAAGCTATAAATGTTTCCTTTTTTGCTTTATCTTGATTCCTTAAATTTATTGACTGGGCATACTGTAACTACTTAGAGTGATGGTAGTACCTCAGGTGGCTATTTTCATGGAACAACTTCCTTGACATTTGGTGTTGACATTGAAAGCATACGATGTCTTGGCATCCTGCAGGTACCAATACGTATATCTACTTAACATGGTATAAGCAAGAAATTCTTATGCATCTCCAATCAAGAATGATCTCTTTTAACAACTATTCTAGTGCTGCTTGCTAGTTTGTCGGTAGGAGATGAACTTAAAGGTGAATTGTTGGACAAACTCAAAATCATTGGAGTGTTGAGATGTATTATATTAAATACATTCATGATCATGCTAAATTTTCCGAAGAAGCCTTTGAAACTTTTGCTATCTGTTTTCTAAATCTTTTCAATAATAGTCTAACAACCAGTTATTCAGATACTAATATTCTGTTATGCTAAAGAAAAGATATGCATTGTTAAGCTTATGATGGACAATCCTTCTGCGATCTGTGTACTAACTCTCCTTTTTGTAAATTTTATCATAAATTCATGACATCCCCTGCACCTTTAATTCATTTGTGAATAAGTAGCTAGAACACTTAAAAGAAGTGAACATCTATTTAGGCATTATCCCTTACTTATACAGAAGTTTATATCTCATTATTTTCAAAAAACTTGAAAGTTTGATTGTAAAACTTAGGCAATGTTTGGTTCTTTATTAAATTGTATTTTATTAGGACATAGTTCTCTTCATGCATAATATAATTAATTTTCATTGGGTGCAGAGGATATCTGTAGGATACATGGTTGCTGCTTTATGTGAAATTTGGCTTACAAGTAGAAAAGAAGGGGAATCAACAGTTTTTAAGGGCTATTATTTACATTGGTAATGATATGATTTTTAGTTCTTTTTTCTATTGGTACACTTCTTAATGGTTGGATATATCTACAGTGTTTTATTTAGTTTTGTGATACCTAATCTATTGATTAAGTTTTTGTACGTTTTTGTCTTTCTGTGTGAAATATCTCTGTTCCAATGTTAAAATTAACAGTCACAGCCCATGTTTACACTCTAATCACAAGAGTTTGTCAAATAGGAACTAGTTGCAATTTGTTCAAATAGGAGTTAGTCTCTCACACAGTTATTCTTTACAAAAAAAAAGCCCTTCTATCATTTTTGCATCTTTAAATCCTGTGAATGTTTAGAACAAGCATGAAAACAGATTAATAATAATGGAAATCATGAACATATGCATTTATCTGTTTGAGGAAAATGTCCAGAACAAGGATGAAAATAGTTATAATAATGAAAATCATGAAAATGTACGTTTATCACCAACCAATTGGTTGGCTCAATGGTTTGGTATAGTGTTTAATTTGGGCGTAAGAGGTCATGGGTTCAAACCTTTGATGGGGGCAATTGTTTCTTTCTTATCAAAAAAAATTGTTCGGTTATCAGATTGAGTAAAATGTTTAGAACAAGGATGATAACAGATTAATAATAAGCGACACAATGATTTACCACTTGAATGAGAAAAGGTCAGTAGCATTGACCATGCACCGGTACAAGAACCTTAAGCATTGGTCACCAAAATTCCCTTTCTTGAAATTACTATCATTCTGAACAACCCCTTAGAACTGAGATAAGTATGGCTAGCAATATTTATACATGCACTGATGCACCATAATTGGAAACATACATAAAGCCATATTCTTTTGACATCCGTTTTCTCAGTGAAATAGTTATATTGGACTCTTTTCTTCAAAAAATAAAAAATTGGTAGATTTCTTAATATTTCATAATATGATATTTTATTACTTTTCCGAGCCATAGATCATAGTCACTTTATAGCTAGTTTTTCTTGAGTTTTAAGGATCGAGTCAAATAGAAGTTTTAAATGATAAACACAAATTTGTTGGTATAGATAATTTCAGATTCATGAAATCGGCTCATAGTTCAGTTGATTGGATGCTTTGCCCTATGATGCTTTATGCTTGTATGTAATTGCAGAATTACTTTTTTTCTTAAATATTTTATATTTACTGCTAATTAGAGTATTCATCATTTGAATTTAAGTGACCATGATGTCAAATTACGAACAATAATTAATGTGTTTATCTCAGTAGTTAAAAGAAGCTCATTATTTCTTAATAATCTTTGTTATGTTTTGGTTTGTAGGTGTTTTGCATTTGCACTAGCAGCCATATATTTGGGGTTGTTATATGGTTTGTATGTTCCCGATTGGCGATTCAGAGCATCAGATTCAACATCTTCTTCATCTTTATTGGACGATGACCACCTGTTTTACAAGGTGACTAGTGTACGTTTGGCATTTCTACAAGATTATGGGCTTACATTGCTCCAATACTATTTTTCCATAACCACACTTAACTCCCATTTAAACGCTGTATCTCTTTTTACTTAAAAAGTTGGCAGATTCACCTTTTTTTCTTCATAACAAGTCAAAGGCTTTATGCATTTTAATAATCTTTGGCAAACATTATCGTAGGTAAAGTGTGGGGTGAGAGGTGATCTTGGACCAGCATGTAACTCTGCTGGAATGATTGATCGTCATATTCTTGGTCTCAGCCATCTGTATAGGAAGCCTGCTTACAAGAACTTGGAGGTACACCCATCTGCTATTTTATTGCGCTCGTGTAGGGTGTATTTTATTTTTATCCACTGATGGATACCCACCTTCCATTACAGGTATGTGCTGGTTGCGACAATTTCCAAGTTTTAAAGGATGTACCTTCCTGGTGCCATGCTCCTTTTGATCCTGAAGGAATTTTAAGGTGAAGAATTCAGGCTTTTTGCATTTATATCATGGATGTATCTTCCTCATGTTCATGTCTATTTTGTTCTTTACAGTTATCCTGCACGCATTAGGCCTGCAGCTACTGGAACTGATTCAAAGACTAGGAAATATAGATAATTATGATACTAATAACCAGAGCAATAATAATAATAATGATAGCAATATCCAAATTTTGCATATTTTGGTTAGATATATGAGATTCCATGCTTTTACTTAAGAAATTTGATGACAGTTTTTGCACCCAAATAATTATGAGATTGAGATTTATATGATCCCTGTATTTTCAACATGCTTCATGAGGAGAAGATGATGCACCACTTGTTATCATAAATCCTACTTTACTTTATATTAAATGATCCTTGAAATTATTGTATTCATACTTATTGACAGTGCTCATTTCCAGTTCTTTTCCAGCTGCTATTTCCAGCATCATTGGGCTTCACTATGGCCACGTTCTTGTGCGTTTGGAGGTTAGCCATTTACCCAACACTCTAGAGGCTAAAGAAAGAAAAAAAATTACTTGGAATAATATGTGTCTTAACCTAGAGAAGTGTCTAATTCGCTATTTTTGTAATGAGTTTACAGTTATCATACACATTAAATTAAAATTTCATTTCTTCTTAAAAAAGTTTGTTTCAAGAATAGGTTGCATTTGAACTGATCTTTTGCTGTTCAGAGTCATCAAGGTCGTCTTTTTCATTGGTTACTATTCTCAGTTCCACTTTTTTGTGCTGGCTTGATCCTGAACTATCTAGGTATGCTTTAAACTTATTTCTACTATGAAATGTCATTTAACTGATAAAAGATTTATCCTTTTCTTTTTAATTCTCAGGGATGCCACTAAACAAATCGTTATACTCAATGAGTTATATGCTGCTTACATCTGCTTCTGCAGGCATCACCCTTAGTGTTTTATATATTGTGGTAAGTGCAGATCCTGCTTCTTTTTTGAGAAAAAAAGTATGCTTTCCAATGCTCTTTGCTTAATATAATAATTCTCTAGCCTGAAGTTAATTCCAACTAGTTCAGTTTTGCTTGGTAGAAGGTTAAGTCAACAGAAAGCCTTCCCTCTAGAGATAAGCAGATATTTTCTTGGTCAAATTTTAGGAATAATTATTGTATCTATGATTTTTATATGCAGGCCTAGTGCATGAGAATTTCTGATTGAAGGTTTTTCAGTTCATCAACAGTATCTCTCCTATTTGTTTCCAAGGAAAAGAGTTGATCTAAATGCTAAATGATAAAGGATTTTCGCTTAATTTATTAGATGATTATCACTTTTTTTTTGGTTTCTATATATACTCTAGAAGGATTTTTTTTATTTTTTATTTTGGTTTCTGTACTGTAGGCGGATATTTATGGTTATAGGCGTTTGACGTATTTGCTGGAGTGGATGGGGAGGCATTCTTTGAGTATCTTCATTCTTGTGTCCTCTAACCTGGCTGTCATTTTCATTCAAGGATTCTACTGGATTTCTCCTAAAAATGACATCGTAAGTTCCTTTTTTTTCAAATTTCTATTTTTCTTATTCCTGTATATGTTTTAGCAACTGGCTAGTGATGCCTCATCCATCTCGCTAAAGATGCTTTGGCTTATTCATTTTTTTTATTTATTTATTTACTTCAAGTAGATACATATCAAATTGTATGAAGATATTTGAGAAGGAAAATGATAATCTTACACACTTGGGGCGCACACTGTTTTTTAGCCCATTTATGGTATTTTGTTAGATGTGGGGCTCATGCCTAGGAAGACAAGAAAGAGCCATAAATGGCTATAAAACAAAGTGTGCGCCCAAAGTGTGTTAGATTATCATTTTCCATTTGAGAATGGGTCACTATAACAGTTTGGTTCTCTAGTGTAGCTCAAGTGCATTAATTGGTTTCATATGCATTTGGATGCATGTGATACGTACACATTCTCGATGCCCATCAACAGCAGACTAACACTTGAACAACTTCTCGAGAGCCACACTAGTGAAAATTACTTGAACCAAATATTCTACAAAAGCATCTGACTTTATCTATATGTGCTCCATTAACAGATTCATTGGATCATATCACTTGTACGTAGATGACTTGTATGATGGTGGACTTCGAGGTAACATTCTTCTCTTTTGCCATTTTGTTTTACCATTGGATTATTGTACACCGGTTCTGTGATTTTTTTTTTTCTTTCTTTCATAATATGTTTGAATCATTGGCTAAATATTTTGCAATTTCAATGTGTATTCTATTTTTGGTATTTATTGTATTCTGTTTGTTTTAGTTCAATTATAAAAAGTGCAATTATAAAAAGTGCATTTATGCTTATAAACTTTTTTTTTTTCATATTATAGGTATTTTATTATATTATGCTCAATATGTTTTATCAATGACTTCCTATGCTTCTGATAGAGTTTGTTGTTTAAACATTGTTGGGCTGTATGTGCATCTCCTTGGCTACTTGGCTAGCTTCTCTATCGATCAAACTCTCAAGAGCATTCAGCACCTTACTGATGGTATGTTCCACTCTCCATGGGATCCTTGGCCTTGCTTTACCATAAATCCAACGCGGCAGCTGACTCAAGAGTCAGTTTGCAGCTTGATTCTGAGCACTCCCAAGGCTTTGTGCAAGTCTGATACCCTCCATCGCCCCTACTATTTCGGCTGCTAAAACAATTAGTGGCTATCCGTCTCCAGCTACGTCACATTCAAGCAATAAAATGATGAGTGTTTTGTATATTTACAATCTTCAGATTTTGCTTTTAACATGTTAATATGGTTTAAGGAATCATAACTGTGTGTGTTTGAAGAATCTAAATTATTTTAACCAAAATAAAAAGAAGAATCTAAATTGAGCAACTCTGCAGAAAGAAAGCTTGAAAAAAACATAAATGATATATAAATTTACCGCTAAATTATTAAACTATTTATTTTTTGTCAATTCTAGATTAATTAACTATTTACATAGGCAAGGAGTGTTGCACTGATTTGTTAGACATTTTTCAAAAGAAATGTTTAGTGTTACATTGGTTAGCAAGTGCACACTTAAAAAGAATATACATACACTTGCACTTGTTTTAGTGGTAAATAAAGCTCTCACTATACCTATACTCAAATGACTGCATGGTGCATATGGTGCATTTTAGGCACTTTTATAAGCGCATTTAGCACTTTGTGGGCGGTTGATCAGGTGGTTGATCGATCTTAACCACAATCACATTGTTTGCCAATTTTTCAATGTGGAAAGTGGATGGTTTGGGCAGTTAAAAGACCCAATCAACTGAGCAACCAATTGAAACTTCTCACTACTCCACTATCTCACCCTATAAAAGAGAGGCTTGGGAGCAAGAAGGATATTAAAAAAGAAAAAATTACAACCAAGTGCTTTGGTCTATCGTGAATTGCTTATTATCTTCCCTACTCATCGTACTTTTTCCTCCAATTTTATTGTTTTCTTGTATTACACTTGTAATCTACTTTTGATGAGATTAATTCGATGGAGTCATATTTCGACACGTTACCTAGTTAACGACTTTCAACCATTTCCTCCTTTGTGTTTTAATTATCCATCTTATTGTGACGTCTAAGTTTTATGTGACTATTACACCACCATATTCACAAGAGATCGATGTGCTTTGCAAAATTAAAATTAAAGCCTCCTAACTTGTTAGAGACGAACTAGCTAGTGAGACACTACACCTAGTCAATGCAGCTTGTTAAGAGGCACCAGTGAACAATTATATGCGAGACTACTAACTTTTCATATTTATACACGAGACTACTAACGTTTGATAGAAGACACATGAAGATAGCTGGGGAGGGCCCAATTGGAATGAACTGGGAAAATTAAGATGACAATTAGGGTGCCAACCAAGCAGATGCGACAACCAATTCCGTATCACTGTAATTATGAAGCAAAGCACCCAATCAAAGACAGTGAAATTGGTGAGACCAAGAGACAGTCATGTGAAGTTATTCGAGGAAAGGAGAGAGCATATATAGTGTGGGAGTCATGAAAGATAAGCTAGGATCAACATGTTCCATCACCACACAGGATTCTTTTACAGGCGCACCAAAGGAGTAATCCCATCACATGTACAATTCACTAGGACTCTCTCTCTCCCTCCCCCACATTCAATTCCAAAATGAGAGCAAGAACAATCGTACGTATATATAGGTAGGAAACAAACAATGACCTTCTGTAAAGCTTTAACAAAAGGAGACCCACCAAATGACACTTTCCTCCCCACTTAGTTTACCCCTTTTAACATACCCACCACATGCCCTTTTGAGAAAAAAATAAATTCAAATTTTTTCTCTTCATCACTTGCAACCCCCAAAACTTCTTCTCTTATTCCTCAAAATGGAGCAGTGGATGTCCTTTGGAGAGTGTGCTTTTTGGGCAGTTGAGCAGCAGCTGCCATGTACAGCTGCACAAATGCCCACATAAATTACAACCCGCCATTAGCTCTGATAATTAAATTAAGCTCGCTCACTCACTCACTCACTTACTCACACTTAATTAACTGTACCTAATTAATATACATACCTGTTGTTGTTGTTTTCTTAGTTTGGCATTCTCCTCCATCAAATGAGCTACTTCAAGCTCCAACTCATTTGTATAAGCCTGTACAATCAAAACAACACCGATATTAACAACTACAACACATCTAGTAAATGCCCATCTTTAATTTTCACCTAAAACGATGAGTTTGTAGTGCTTGAGAGAAGTGGAACTGATGCATTCCTGCTTCCTAGCTCTAGACCTCGCCGCGGACTCCCTATTCTTGATCATCCTTTTGTGGCGCCTGTCACCGGTGTTCTCTTTACTTTGATCATCAGAGACCCTTTTCCTGCACAAGGAAGACAAGGCAGAGGAGGAACCAAAGGCATCAAAGGCAGAGTTGTTGAGGGTGGCGACCAATGAGGAAGCAACGTCCACATTGTGGTGTACTTGGCTCTGATCCATCTCAAGCTGTCCCTGGTAGTGGAACTGATGATGGGGAGGCCTGGAATTCAGGCACAGCGCGGTGGCGGGCGGCGGTGGCGGGGAGGCGAAGGCAGCAGCGCCGAAGTCTCCAGTGGAAGTAGTGGATGTTGTTGAAGGGTCTTTGCTGGTGAAGGGCCTGGCAAGGAAGTCCTGGAGGTTGTGTAGGTGGTGGGGGCCACTTAGTTGAGTTGATATTTGGTTGTTGTTGTTGTGGTGGTGGTGGTGGTGGTGGCTGTGGTGATGGTGGGGGTGGTGGTCTTGGAGGGAAGTGAGGCTTATGTCCTTCCACACTTCCTCCATGGTCCTCCTAGGAGTGGGGATGAGGAGGTTGGTGGTAGTTAAGTTAGTTAAGATGGTAGTTAGCGGAGGTGGAGGGTGGGAAGAGGAGGAGGAGGAGTTTGAGGTGTGGGAGGAGGTGTTGTTTCCGCCGGAGCCGTCTGCGGTGGTGGTGGTGGCGGTGGTGGTTGGACAAGGTGATGACCGCATGAGGGTGTTGGGAGTACTGGGTTTATGTGAAAAAAAATAGGAAGTAATGGAGGAGAGAAATGAATTTATAATTTATATAGGAAAGTGAAATGATTGGGGGACATGGGAGAGAGAGAGAGAGAGAGAGAGAGAGAGAGAGAGAGAGAGAGAGAACAGTGAAGTGTTGTGTTCTGTTGAGTGAGTGAGTGAGTGAGTGTGTTGAACTGTTGGACGTTGTATTTACTATTTACTGAACTATATAAGAAGGGCCATTGGCCTATAAATAAATAAATGCTTGTTTTTGATTGAGAGCGAGGGATAGGGACGGTCCAGATGAGTTTTTTTTGGGCTTGTCCCTCTGTTTGCCAAATTGGTTACATGTATGTATCTATCTAGGAAAATATAGCTACATTCTACATATGATACACAAGACTAATATTACTAAGATCAGTGTCTGTATGATTAGAGCCAGTCTTGATTTGGACTATAGATAATTAATGGGAGACGAACCAATACTAGTAAGACAATCATGATCTTCCACCAACTTGATTAAATGTTGTACGTCGGATGCACTTTGAGATATGAAGACACGAGCGGGTTGTTAAAAATGGGAAAAATGAATATTAAAAGGGGCAAAAAAAATACTTTAAAAAGGGGGTGGTGAGGTGCTAATAATACAAGCTATAGCTAGTCTGATATATACAGTTCGCAGAGAACGGAGATGGACGTACTAAAATAAAGATGAAGTGAAATGGCATTGGGACATCTGTCGCACATAGGAAGCGCCGCCCTCAAACTCGACGTTGGATTTGACCCGAAACTCATAACGTTACACTACTGTGAAGACCTAAACCCTAAAGAAGAAGCGAAGTAAGAAATATATTAGAGAAAGTTGGAGGAAGTAAGATAATTTTTAAAAAAGTTTTAACTCATTTTATTTAGTTAGACATTTTTTAACAACTTCTCTAAAAATTTTACCTTCAACTCCTGTATAAGAAAAGATAACTCACTTATAAGTAAGTGAGTTATCTTTTTAAGTGTAATAGACTATATTGTTTAAAAAGTTAAACTTCTCTAAAAAAAACTTCACTACAAATTGATAAAATGAATCAAACGAGACTGTAGTAGTATATATATTGAGTTCAGGTTATGATCGTTATGGATTTACTTTTTGGTAGTAAAAGTTTAATTTTCAATTAATAAAATATATGTATCACCCTTTTTTATAAATTAAGAGATAATATACGGATAAAATTAGCTCTTTAACTCTATTAGGATATAACTTTATCTACTTCACTTGCTTTACCTTTAATCAAATGAGGTCTGATAATAAAACAAGTGATGAGAGGGAGGGGGTTATGTGGTGGTACGCTACAATGGGTTCGTGTCATCATGTAGTGTCTGCCGCCACAATTTGGCACGCGACCGGCCAATCTTCACTGATCATGGATTCTCCATATCACACACAGTCGGACTCGGTGATGAAGCTAGATAGGTGAAAGGCCCCCAACTTGCGCTCTCTTGAATCGGATATTAATGTGGGGAGCTTTTCCGTAACAGTACGTAGGAGACACTCACTTGTCCGCTCTGTCGGATCATTAAAAACACAGTGGACAAGTCATGCATTAACTCACGAACCACCATATAAATAAGGGTACCCCATGACTTGCGTTTTGCTGCATTGTGGAATCTCAGTGAAGTAGCTAGGGCGTGGGTTCAATGTCACTGCATGCTCATCTACAGTCATTGACACTTGTACGTATATATATAGAGAGAAAGAGTGTGTGTGGGTCATGTAGTCTAAGTAAAAGATCATAGATATTATAGAATCTTGGCCATCATCAGCACCACGTCTCTGCGCAATTACACCTTCTACTACTACCCAATTTTTGTCTTTTTGCAGTATTTGTCTCTCTCTCTATCTTTCTTTTGTTTTCCAGATGTTTGACCGTCACATGTATGGCGCTGCTTTTTCAATGCTTCAAAATTTTCTTCTATTGTGTTTTAGTTGAGGTTCGTTGGACATACTTCACAACATTTTCCTAATCCCTATTTATATAGATGAGGTAAATAACTGTGCCAAGGTAACGCTGAAGTTAATTTGAAAGAGCTCCCTAGTTTAACTTATATTTGACATCAACTTTTTTACATATCATCTAAATCACTTCGAGATGCATATGCATGTATTACGAGATAAAAATAGATAATATTTAATGAGGTCAGTGCCAAATGTGGTTTACTTTAGCGTTTTTTAATTTGAAACACATAAATTACGAGATATTTGAATAAATTGAAAAGTTCATCGTCAAGTGTACTAAATCAAGCACAATGAAAGAATTTGATTCTTGTAACTCATCTCAAGTAGTTTGAAGTTGAAGCTACGTTGTTGTAAAAGGACTTCACTAGAATGCCACTCCAAACACACTCATGCCATGCACATTGATTGGAAAATTCTAGAACAACACATCTAACATCACACTCCAAAGCTCACCCCTACATCAACCATGTTACAAACCTTAAGATGCGGGATCACAGACGGCTTATGTAGGGGTGCCTAAAACATTCTAATCCAAGAAACAACACTACTACTAACATCACACCCCAAAGTAATTTTTCTAATTTATTTTACGGACACGCGCGGAACCTTGGGAATATTTACTTTGCGCATGGGTGGTGTCACTATTCTACACATCACATTCCTTAAACGTAGTTCCCCACGTGCTCCTCTCTCCCATCAAATTTGGAAGATATTTCATTATCCACATGACAGTATAACATGAGTATATAGGCCCACTAACCAAGTGTGTGTGCAACTGGAACCCACAAAATTTACTAAAAAATAACACACACAAACGCAATGCATGAGGCGTAATAGCCTTAATAGGTGCTTCACGATTGTGGTTTTTCAGTTAAGTTTGTGTGCTAATATTTTTCTGCAAGATAACTGCAGGTTATATATAATACATATTAAAGACGCCAATTTAAAGCATCTAACTTGTGGTGGGTTCTCCGTACACCTTAAAATATGTATTCGAGACATGTGGTACAATGCACCTATAATATGTTCTAAGTGTTGTGAAGAATGGATGACCATGCATGTACACCAACATATTGTGTAGTTATGTACTTCTCATAGTCTATGTATTGTCATGTTCTTTGTAACCATTTCAATGTATATGGGGTGTATGTTTTAGTCCCACATTGCTAAGGGTGTATGTTTTAGTCCCACATTGCTAAGGCACATTTGTCATCATACCAAATGGCCTATATAAAGGATACTAACTTCATTGTAAGAGCACACCAAAGTTGAATGAAAACTTCCCCTTTCAACTATCTCATTTCTTCTCTTCTTTGTAGTAGTAATTTGTAGTAGTAGAAGTTAGTAGTTCTTTTACTTTCCTTCTCTAGTTCTTAGCAAGTTCCAATTTATTTTACAACACGTTATCGCACGAGCTTGCTCTAGCATTAAGGAGATCTTGAAGTTCAAGAAGGCTTGCTAAGGAGAAAAAGCTAAGAAGGTATAACTTTTGTTATTTAAATAAGTTCAATTTATTTCTAAATTACCATGGTTGTTTCCTTTTATTACATGCATAACTTCTATATGCATACTTTATTCATATACCATTATAACGTCACCGATTGCGAAAGTATGCTCTGTAGTTGCGTCTTGTACGATCTTCTACATCAGAAATCAAAAATCAATATGTGACATAACTAGTTTTCTCGCTATACTACAAACGATTAATTATGCTCTATTCTTGATTTTTTTATATTGCAAATAGTGTTATGAGTTTGGGTTGATAGTGGGTAAGCCTTGTCCCCGGTAAAGCTAAACATTGAAAGGGAGACGGGTTATCCCGTTCGAGGTGGCATGGTTTTTAAGTAGACTTCGTCTCACCACCCAACCTGGAGGTTGTCCCACCAACTCATACAAGTAATACATTTTGCATACTAATAATCAAGTTGTGAACATATATTTAATCATATGTTATGTTTTTACATAAAAAAAAAGGGGAAAACTCTTTTTTATTAAAATTATTTCAAAATTCTTTTCAACCATAATTTGCATTTCTTACCTTATTATAATTCTTGTCATGATAATTCTATGCAAGGCTGTGTGTTATACATAATCATTCGTCAATTTCTCTTTGGAGATTTGAAAAGTGAATATTTCACTTTATATATATTTTCACCTTATGGAGTTATACATACCAAAAGGGTAATGCTCCAAAAAGTTCAAAATGAGCGGCTTGGTCTCATGCTATTTATATCAGTCAAATATCATTTATTATTCTGCAATTTCAATTACCTCTATATTGAGGCTATGCAGAAATATGACTGATGAGACAAATATAAGCCACGTGGCTCGCTTCGATGTATTACTGCAACAAATTATCGAGTGCGCATGTCAATCCAATAAATATTAAGGATTGATTTCTTGTCTCATAGTAGCTGAGTAAAATGATGAGATATTATAAATATAATATCACTCCCGTCCAATTAATTCAGCTTCAAATTAAGAAGCATATGTTGCATATAATGATCATGATCGCAATAAATTTATGGACGTGGAAAAGGTGAAAATATCGAGGTAAAGGTCGTATTGACAATTCCACCAAATTTTGGAATAAAAGTGGTGCACCACTACAAAGGGCAAATAATTATTGACAATGAGCGCTCATAATTGTGACATTTTTTAGTCATATATGAAAGGCTATTTTGCCTAAATATTGTCATATATATGCCCGAGTATTTTTGTGACCTTTACCATGCCTTTAAAATCAAAGGCAAAATATTATGAATATTATCATGACTCTTTTTCCGATTTGTCAAATATTATTTGTCCAGATGGATCAACAAATCATGTGTTCAAGTCATGAACCAAATAAGAGCGATATGTGCCTTGCTGATTGTGCTACAACGCACACAATTCTTAAAAACAGAGAATATTTCTCCAATTTGAACTTAGCTAATGCTAATGTTCAAACAATATCTGGCATCTCCAATTTGATTAATAGCTCTAGAAGAGCAAATATTATGTTGCCTGGGGGAACAACAATTCATGTTGACAATGCCTTATACTCTGAAAATTCCAGAAGGAATTTACTCAGCTTTAAAGATATTCGACAAAATGGATATCACATTGAAACCATAAACGAAAATAATAGAGAATTTCTCTATGTCACATTGGTTTCACATTGGTTTCAGTTTGGGGACATGCAGTCCTTCATGCAGCATCTATCATTCGTTATAGGCCCACTGCATACCATGAACATTCCCCCATGCAACTCATTTTAGGTCAACAACCAAATATTTCACACTTAAGAATTTTTGGTTGTGCAGTGTATGTTCCTATACCACCTCCCAATAGAACTAAGATGGGTCCACAACGAAAACTTGGGATTTATGTTGGATTTAACTCATCGTCCATTATAAGATACCTTGAACCCTTAACGGGGATTTATTTCTTGCACGTTTTGCTGATTGTCACTTTGATGAAGCAATTTTCCCACCATTAGGGAGAGATAAGAAGTCAATTCAAAAGGAATGGCGCGAAATTGCTTGGAATGCATCAACTTTATCACATTATGATCCACGAACAAATCAGTGTGAACTTGAAGTTCGAAAGATCATTCATTTGCAACAAATTGCAAATCAATTACCAGATGCATTTAATGATGCAAAACAAGTGACAAAATCACATATTCCAAATTTGTAAATGCTCCGCAAGAATTGATGTCTCTGTGCAACAAAATGCACAAGAACCAACGAAACGCTTAAAGCGTGGAAGACCGGTTGGTTCAAAGGATACAATTCCTCGAAAGAGGAAAACGGGAGTAAAAATAAATACAAATCAAAATACTCCTGAGAAAGCACAAGAATCCTTTGATAAGGGTTTGTCGAACAAGTTGATTTCGATGAGGAACAACTTCCTCTAGAAAAAGAGGAAAAAGATGAAAATAATGAGATCTCAATAAATTATTTAAACTCGGTAAGATTTGGGATCGAAATGAAATTGTTCCCGATTATATATTTGCTTTCAATGTGTCCTTTGAAATATGTGAAAATGATGATGATCCGAGAACCACGATCGGTGGACGAATGTCAAAAAAGACCGATTGGCAAAAATGGCAAGATGCTATCCAAGCAGAGCTAAACTCGTTAAGAAAACGAGAGGTTTTTGGACCAATTGTCCAAACGCCTGAGATGGCGTAAAGCTGTTGGATATAAATGGGTATTTGTACGAAAGAGAAACGAAAAAAAATGAAGTTACAAGGTACAAAGCAAGACTTGTAGCTCAAGGTTTCTCACAAAGACACTGGCATCGATTATGAGGAAACATATTCTCCTGTTATAGATGCAATCACATTTCGGTTCTTGATAAGCCTTGCATCTCGAAGGGCTTGATATGCATTTAATGGATGTCGTTACAGCATATCTGTACGGATCTCTAGACAGTGAGATATATATGAAAATCCTTGATGGATTTGTAATATCCGATGAAATAAAATCAAAACCTCATAACATGCATTCTATAAAATTACAAAGGTCTTTGTACGGGTTGAAACAATCCGGACGAATGTGGTACAAACGTCTTAGTGATTATTTACTGAAAGAGGGATATGTAAATAATCTGCTTTGCCCATGTGTCTTCATTAAAAGATCATCAACAGGATTTGTGATTATTGCTGTATATGTTGATGATTTAAATATAGTGGGAAACCATGACGACATCGTTAGAACATCCGAATACTTGAAAAAGGAATTCGAGATGAAAGAACTTGGAAAAACAAGACTTTGTCTTGGTTTGCAAATTGAACATTTTTCAAGTGGAGTACTTGTCCATCAATCAAATTATATTGAAAAATTATTAAAAAGATTTTATATGGACAAGGCACATCCATTGAGCTCTCCAATGGTTGTCAGATCACTTGAAGTGGATAAGGATCCATTTCGACCTCAAGAAAGTGATGAAGAGCTAATTGGTCCGGAGGTACCATATTTAAGTGCAATTGGTGCACTTATGTATCTTGCAAATTGTACAAGACCCGATATTGCTTTTCTTTGTCAACCTACTTGCAAGATATAGCTCTTCACCAACTCGAAGACATTGGAATGGTGTTAAACACATTTTTCGATATCTTCGAGGAACAAGTGACATGGGTTTATTTTACTCGAGAGGGATAAAATTGAATCTCCAAGGTTATCGATCTTTGGATTTTTATCGAGATCCCCATAAGCCCGTTCTCAAACGGGATATGTATTCACATGTGGTAATCTTCTTGTATCATGGAAATCGGTAAAACAAACTATGGTTGCCACTTCTTCCAATCATTCGAAGTACTTGCAATTCATGAAGCAAGTCGTGAATGTGTTTGGTTGAGAAACATGATTGAACATATACAAGAATCATGTGGATTGCCTTCAATAAAAGATTCTCCAACCATATTATATGAAGATAATGCAAAGCATGTATTGCACAATTAAGTGAAGGATTCATAAAGGGGACGAGAACAAAACATATTTCACCAAAATTCTTTTATGCGCATGAGCTTGGAAGAACGGTGAAATTGATGTCAAGCAAATCCGATCAAGTGATAATCTTGCTGATTTATTCACAAAAGCCTTACCAACTACGACATTTAAAAGGCTTACATATGGTATTGGCTTGCGTAAACTTAAAGACATTGCAAGTAAAGAAAGCGAACAAGTTTCACCCATGTTCACATGAGGGGAGTTATTGATTAATGTATTGCACTCTTTTTCCTTAGCTATGGTTTTATCCCATTGGGTTTTCCATGCAAGGTTTTTAATGAGGCAATCTTAACAATATTATACCCATCTTAATATTTATGAGAATAGTGTACTCTTTCTTTTACTATATTTTTCCCACGGGGTTTTTCTTAGTAAAAGTTTTAACGAGGCACAATCTCTAAGCAAGCGTCATCCGAGGGGAGTGTTGTGAAGTATGGATGACCATGCATGTACACCAACATATTGTGTAGTTATGTACTTCCCATAGTCTATGTATTGTCATGTTCTTTGTAACCATTTCAATGTACATGGGGTGTATGTTTTAGTCCCACATTGCTAAGGGTGTATGTTTTAGTCCCACATTGCTAAGGCACATTTGTCATCATACCAAATGGCCTATATAAAGGATACTAACTTCATTGTAAGAGCACACCAAAGTTGAATGAAAACTTCCCCTTTCAACTATCTCATTTCTTCTCTTCTTTGTAGTAGTAATTTGTAGTAGTAGAAGTTAGTAGTTCTTTTACTTTCCTTCTCTAGTTCTTAACAAGTTCCAATTTATTTTACAACACTAAGTTAGTGTCTTTAGTGAAGTGAGTATTCCAAGCATTTTTTTTCTTCTGCAAATAAATTTTGTGGGTAGGGCCATCCCTAGGCCCCGCATAGACAGCGGGGACATCCGTTCATCCTACTGGAACAAACACACGAACCCAGTCCCACTCGCTTCAACGCGTGCCACGTAACACACTACACTGCTTTATCACATCAATTCGATCGTACAAACGTACGTACAGTGGCCAACATTGACACGTGTCAATTGCCTGATGGCTCCGTCTTCAAAGAAATCTCTCCACCATACTTAAACGAAGCCATCAAACACGTGTCAAGTAAAAGACCATTGTGCGGGTAAAGTCTCTACGTTTCGATAGGTGATTGGACATAAAAGGCCTAGACGTTGTAGTCAGAAGGCTACGCGACACGCGAATATCGTAGGAACGAAGAATCGTACACCAAGTGACATGGATCAGCTTTTAAACTTGTGGGCCAGCACTTCTCAATGGACTTGTTGAAATTCACATTTCTTTAACATGATTCATGAAATAAAATAGTGACACCAATATCACATTCCTCAATTCATATGTAGGATACCATTTGAAACTTGGAAATACCCCTTTTCATGTGTATCTAACGGTCCCAATCCAATGGCTTATTTAAGTAATCTCATGTGTCATTTGTCATTACCATTGATATATTTGGTTTTTATTGGAACTAGCTACCTTCCATCTAAAACAAAAGTAGGTGTCGTGAATTGAAGTGAGACTTGCTAATAATTAGAAAATGTTGTGAATTGAATTGGGACTTGCAAATAATTAAAAAATAAAATAGAGAACTAAAAATTTCTACTACTATAAACTACTACTACAAAGGAAAAGAGAAGAAATGAGATAGTTGGAATGATAAGTTTTCATTCAACTTGGTGTATCCATTACATAGATGTGAGCTCTTTATATAGACCATTACAAGAATGTCAAAGGTCATAAGTTACAATTATATGATGTAAATGTGTAACCACTCACACATAGTAGTGGAATACAAATGGTTTGAATAGGAAGAGTCATCCACATCCATTTCATTTACAACACTTCCCCTTCGATGACACTTGCTAAGAGATTGTACCTCGTTAAAACTTCTATTAAGAAAAATCCTGTGGGAAAAATATAGTAAAAGAAAAAAGAGTACACTATTCTCATAAATATTAAGATGGGTATAATATTGTTATGATTGCCTCATTAAAGACTTTACTAGTAAAACTCAATGGGATAAAACTATAGCTAAGGGAAAAAGAGTGCAATACACTAATCAATAACTCCCCCTCATGTGAACATGGGTGAAACTTGTTCAGTTTCTTTACTTGCAATGTCTTTAAGTTTACGCAAGCCAATACCATATGTAAGTCTTTTAAATGTCGTAGTTGGTAAGGCTTTTGTGAATAAATCAGTAAGGTTATCGCTCGATCGGATTTGCTTGACATCAATTTCACCATTCTTCTTAAGCTCAAGCGCATAAAAGAATTTTGGTGAAATATATTTTGTTTTGTCCCTTTTTATGAATCCTTCACTTAATTGTGCAATACATGCTGCATTATCTTCATATAATATGGTTGGAGAATCTTTTATTGAAAGCAATCCACATGATTCTTGTATATGTTCAATCATGTTTCTTAACCAAACACATTCACGTCTTGCTTCATGAATTGCAACTACTTCAGAATGATTGGAAGAAGTAGCAACCATAGTTTGTTTTACCGACTTCCATACTACAGCAGTATTACCACAGGTGAATACATATCCCGTTTGAGAACGGGCCTTGTGGGGATCGGATAAAAATTCAGCATCAGCATAACCTTGGAGATTCAATTTTACCCCTCTCGAGTAAAAAAAACTCATGTCACTTGTTCCTCGAAGATATCGAAAAACGTGTTTAACACCATTCCAATGTCTTCGAGTTGGTGAAGAGCTATATCTTGCAAGTAGGTTGACAGCAAAAGCAATATCGGATCTTATACAATTTGCAAGATACATAAGTGCACCAATTGCACTTAAATATGGTACCTCCGGACTAATTAGCTCTTCATCACTTTCATGAGGTCAAAATGGATCCTTATCCACTTCAAGTGATCTGACAACCATTGGAGATTCCACAACAATTTTACTTGGGGATTATACAAAAATTTTACTTGGGGATGATTTAACTATCAATTTACCTTGAGAACAACTAGCACAATTATAATCACCAGCTAAAAATATTTTGTGACTCTTTAAAGTCTGTCCATGCGAATTATTAATTATTCTTCGCATCATTGATGATCCTGGATGACCAAGCCGGTCATGCCATAAAATGAATGTCTTTGGATCATTTATTTTCTTATTTAAGACGACATTCGTTTCGACATGCCTTGTATGACTAAAATATAATCTAGAAGATAAAGCTGAGAATTTTTCTAACACTTCTTTTTTCTCATTTGAAACCAATGTGACATAGAGAAATTCTCTATTATTTTCGTTCATGGTTTCAATGTAATATCGATTTTGTCGAATATCTTTAAAGCTGAATAAATTTCTTCTGAATTTTTCAGAGTATAAGACATTGTCAACATGAATTGTTGTTCCCCTAGGCAACATAATATTTGCTCTTCGAGAGCCATTAATCAATTTGGATATGCCAAATATTGTTTAAACATTAGCCTCAGCTAAGTTCAAATTGAAAAAATATTCTCTGTTTTTAAGGATTGTGTGCGTTGTAGCACAATCAGCAAGACATATATCGCTCTTATTTAATTCATGATTTGAACACAAGATTTGTTGATCCATCTAGACAAATAATGTTTGGCAAATTAGAAAAAGAGTCATATTTCATTCATAATAAGAAACTTGTACATATAACTAAGAAGCATAACAAAAATCAATACATAGAATTATTTAAAATCGTTACATATGATCATTAAAAATATCAAGATTAGTGTTTGAATCATCATGAAAATTTGGGGCATCCATATAATTGATGTCCGACGAGCCATCTTCGAAAGTGAAGTTCATCTCAACTGTTTTGCTTTTCTCCTTTAAGGAGGCTTGATAAAGATCAATAAAATGCTTAGGCGTGCGGCATACATGAGCCCAGTGGCCTTTTAGACCACATCTGTGACATGGTTGGTCACGATTACGAGCATGCCCATTTTCAGCAATATTTTTCCCCTTATTCTGAACGGTATCATTCTTATTCCATTTATTTTGGAACTTATTGCCACGAAATTTAGAATTGGGCTTGCCACCATCTTTGTTGATTAATCCTTTCCCATTTTCACGTCTGTGGTTTTTCTTTCCATGACCCTTTTTATGGTCATTATAGGATGCTACATTTGCTTCATTAATTGAAGCGAAACCAGTTGGACGGGAGTTGTGGTTCTTCAATAGAAGCTCGTTATTTTGTTCAGCCACCATGAGACAAGAAATTAATTATAAGTACTTTGTAAATTGGCGCGCTCGATATTGCTGTTGCAACAACAGATTCGAGGCATGAAAAATACTGATTGTTTTTTCCATAATTGCCTCATCAGATATATTTTCTCCACAAAGCCTCAAACGAGAGGTAATATTAAACACGGTGGAATTATACTTACTGACTGTTTTGAAATCTTGCAGCCTAAAATTTAGCCAATCGTTTTGAACTTTTGGAAATATCATTGTCTTTTGGTGATCATATCGCTCTTTCAAGCTTAACCACAAGGTGAGAAGATCTTTTATAGTGAGATACTCACTTTTCAAGCCTTCATGGAGATGATGGCGAAGGAATATCAGTGCTTTCGCACGGTCTTGCATTGATGTTTCATTTCCTTCTATAATAGTTTCTCCTAAGTCATTAGCTTGGAGATGTATCTCGGCATCCAGTTGCCATGGCAAATAATTATTTCCAGTGATCTCAAGAGCAATAAATTCAAGTTTTTGAAGGTTTGCCATAGTTTGAAAATATGTCAAAAAATTGAGTAAATAATTTTTCTTTTTTATAAAAAAATAAATAATATGCGATTAAATATATGTTCACAACTTGATTATTAATATGCAAAATGTGCTACTTGTATGAATTGGTGGGACAACCTTTCGGTTGGGTGGTAAGACGAAGTCTACTTAAAAACCATGCCTCCTCGAACAGGATAACCCGTCTCCCTTTCAATGTTTAGCTTTACCGGGGATAAGGCTTACCCACTATCAACCCAAACTCATAACACTATTTACAATATAAAAAAAAATCAAGAATGGAGCATAATTAATCGTTTGTAGTGTAGCGAGAAAACTAGTTATGTCACATATTGACTTTTGATTTCTGATGTAGAAGATCGTACAAGACGCAACTACATAGCATACTTTCGCAATCGGTGACGTTATAATACATAGTATATGAATAAAGTATGCATATAAAAGTGAAGCAACTAAGATAATAAAGAAATAAACCGAACTCATAAAAGTTATACCTTCCTAGCTTTGTCTCCTTAACAAGCCTTCTTGAACTTCAAGATCTCCTTAATGCTAGAGCAAGCTCATGCTGATAACGTGTTGTGAATTGAATTGAGACTTGCTAAGAACTAGAGAATGAAATAGAAGACTAAAAACTTCTACTACTACAAACTACTACTACAAATGAGAAGAGAAGAAATGAGATAGTTGGAATGATAAGTTTTCATTCAACTTGGTGTATCCATTACATAGATTTGAGCTCTTTATATAGGCCATTACAAGAATGTCAACGATCATAAGTTACAATTACATGATGTAAATGTGTAATCACTCACACATAGTGGTGGAATACAATAGTTTGAATAAGATGAGTCATCCACGTCCATTTCATTTACAACAGTAGGAGGGTCATTTGTTTGTTATTGATATGATAAAAATGAAAAAAAAAAAAGGGGGAAAAATAAATCTCTTTATTTTTTAGGAGGTAACATAATGGTCTTTCGAGCGAGATGTGGTATGATGGCTGTGATATCGATTTCATGCCCTAAATATAGAATCACTATTAATTTCTTTAGAGATTGTTGTCCGTGCAGTTCTATCCACCTCGAAGTCATATTTTAATCAAAGCACAAGCTCTAGACACCTTGTTCGAGGATAAAGAAAAAAAAATGCTAATTTTTTTTTATTATTATTGTTATTACTAGAACAAGATCCATGAAACAGCCACGGAGGAGATAACCCATAACCGTCAAACATTACATGACTTTTCATTTTAAAAAAAAATCATAAATTGCTTGTTTGTTGAAAAATGGAAAAAAATACAATATAACTATAAATGAAAAAACAACTCTCAAATAGACAAGAGGGTGAACCTAAGATATACAAAATTTCTGTGCCCTAACCATTAATTTTGTTTTTATACTCATATGAGGAAACCACAGAAGAAACAGATTTCAATCGAGTTTCTATGGACTGAAACAGAATGGTTGGTTTGCATGCTTCAACCAGAACTAGATAACACTCGATAGACAGGTACCTGTTGCGTTGTCAACAGTAGAAGCTCGGTTGCTAAGACTTTCGGAATTTATGATCTCTCATAGCTAGTCAATTTTACTTGCTTTATTTTTCATCTTAGTAACAACCATAAATGGGAACCAACAATTAAGGAAAGCTAGTGTTTTACTCTTATAGATACAAATAGAGCTGGAGTTTTACAAGCTTTTATTGGTTCGCAGAGCTCTTGATAAGAGTCCCTTTCATCTTCAAATTTTTTTACCAAAAAACAACCTATGAAGGTAAACTCTTAAAGAAGTAAAAAAGAGAGAAAGAAATATGTTTTGTATAAAAAAAAAATAAGGCACTGTACTACGTTGCTTCAAAGTATTTTTTAAGCAACAAAGTACACTCCCTAATTGCACGGCAACTAATCAGTTAAGACAATAATTACATTATTTTGTTACCAACAGATCATAGTTTATATTCTCTCTAGCAACTTTAGGTACAACGATCAAAAGAATTGTGAATCATTGTTTTGCTTTTCTTCATTTTGATCCCATGCGTTGTACTACACCACATTCCTGTTTTTTCAAGGCTAAAAGAAGTTGTGAAAATGAAAATGCCAGGTTACACAATGTATCTGCATTAGTTTAGTTCTCAAAATAAAAGAAGGGGAAAATCTATTGATCGTTGAATTATTGTAGTGGACCACCACCACCCTGAATGCAAGCAAACATGAGTTTCTAACTCAACGATAGTACTACTGAAGACAACAAGGGGTACCCACCAAACTTTTGGTTTCAGAATGACTAAGATTGCTCGAAAGCGCTGCCAACCCAGAAATGGAAAGTTGGAATATTATTGGCGCCTAAAAAGCCCTTGAAAGCAACAATGTCATGTCGTACAAATTCATGTCAAAATGTTTCTTGTCCAGGCGTGAAGAAAGCGCACAGAGAGTTGGGTTCATGGGTGGTGTAGTCTCCGGAACCCACAATGTAAAGATAACGATTTTGATATCTTATAGGGAAGAAGAAGAAGACATTTTAAGGTCAATCGTGTGATTGGACTACAAAAAGTTGTAAAGATAGATGTAGATACATCATTGAAAGAATCAACTGCAACCCACCATTACATGGACAATGAGTCTTAACATGAAGCAGGAGAAGAAAATGAAAATGCACATCATGTACACAGTGAGTCCCCATCATTTCGGGCGACTGCAACCATTTAAGGCGTAGTAATGTAATGGGACAAAATGTGGTTGAGCGATGCTTAATTAGGGGACTAGAGAAGATTCGGAGTGGTGGAAACACTGTAAAGCAATTTGTGACTCACTGGACTCTCAGTTAGGATTTTGATTGGGTGAAAAGACTAAATTGACAAGGTAAAATGGCTGGACAGAAATTCAAGCCCCTGCAAAGATGAAAATGGGTAAAGCACTAATGCTAGGAACAATTGGTGGATCAGTCAATCTTCTTTGTAGGATTCTGGGCAGGCCATATCAGAATCCACATGTACACACACATTCAATAAGTGCATGCTTTACTACACTTCGCAACAATAAAGAAAGCCACTACATGTGTGTAACAACAAGAAGGTAATGGTTGACTCAAAAAAAATAAAAATAAAAATAAAAGGAAAGAAAATAAAAGAAAAGAAGGTAACATCCTTGTGCGACCAGTTTATTTTTTCCGAAGTAAAATATTTCACCAATCATCAATGGCTCGATCCAAGAATTGCCCAAATAAAAGTGCATTGACTCGCATTTGCAGGTTGATCCCACAGTTTGTTCTAAATTCCGAAATCTAACATCTTTTTGTTTGGACAATGAAAGAATACACTTAACTATGTTATGAATCTATCTATACACATCCAATGTTCTAAACGATAAAGCATATTGTCCTATAGGTTTGGAAGATATTGAGATGCAACTTTTTGCTGTATGAAAAATTGTCGTTTGGGCATGTCAGTTTCTTGTAGGAACTCAAGTGGCCACAGATTTCTAAATGTCCAAATGCAACCCCCGCAACTGTAGTTTTCACTCCCCATTAAGTAGCTGAAAATGATGTTTGCCTTCCAAGGATACTCTCAGACATATCAATGAATTAGCCTCCATGAAGGGAAAAGAAGATTATCGTATTCAAAACACGATAGCTACTCAATTATCCCATTGGCTTCTCCCGAGTTGTGGTGCTGAACTAACTAAAGATTAGTAAAACCGAAGTAAGGAAGGGGTAGAAAAGGTTCAAGCAACAACATGTATTAAAAAAACCCAAAGGTATCTTGAAGTCTATCGAGCAGAACATAACACTACAAATATGCCTGAAAACCAAAGTAAAGCTTCAAAGGTAACCCTCAAAAGTAATGTTATCAACAAGCCTCCTTACATGATCCCACAGGCCAAAAAAGATGCTAAACTCTAAGGTTAAGTGGGGAAGTATAAAGCCAATGCAAGGACAAATAGTACTTCTAAATGGAAGCCAAGACATCTGTAGATTTTGGTGGAACACTGGCGTATAATCATATATGAAGGTTAGACAATGAGATAAGCATACACAAGTCACATCATATACCGAGTCTACCTAAAACTTGGGTGTTATGCATAGCTAGATACCTCAGTGCAGAACAAATAAGATAAGCATCTCACTGTTTATGAGAGAAGTTCAATTCACCTGCGAATACAGTGAGGCCTATAATATAGGATTGAATACCCTACTTCAACAATCAAAGAAAGGGTCGTTGTTCAAGAATCGTGACATTATAAAGGTTGATCAGTGTTGCTATTCATTGAGAACCTGTGTACCATGTATTTGTAACACCTGCAATTCAATTTTTGTCCAAAGACCCAAACATAATCAATATTTTGTGAGGACTAAGGTTTCTTTTTTGTCCGAGGACCCAACAGAGATTGAGAGTGATGGCTTTTCATTGTAAAACAACTAAAAGCAGAATTTCAACACTTGAGGGTAAAGGGAGACATCGTCGCTCCCGCCACATTCATTAAGCAGATCAAGTGTGTCCACCGGAAAAACAACTTAGGACAAGAAGATGAAGGGAACATGGCCTAAAACCTTTTTCTCCTGAGGGTTATCTAGGTGAAGACAAAGATGAACGCCATCGCAACAGCTTTGCTTAGGTTGCTATGGCACACACACACCAGTTGAGTAAAGGAATT
Organism: Stephania japonica; assembly: GCA_039657345.1. Lineage (NCBI taxonomy): Eukaryota > Viridiplantae > Streptophyta > Magnoliopsida > Ranunculales > Menispermaceae > Stephania > Stephania japonica. The sequence continues at coordinate 3,521,426 of CM077559.1, read as the reverse complement.
CTATTTGCCATACAACCAAAAGTTAGACCAATCTTAGAACCACAAGAGGGTTCTTTCCAAAGTGTGGGCTGAACAATTGAGGAATTCTATTCTAACACTATTGAGTAGTATTAGTGAATTGACCTCTAAATGACTGTAGGGCAAGCGTCATAACAAAAACAGAAGATCAAATGGATACCTTGAACTAAGTGGTAACAAACGAACTTGAAATTGGTATACTCAAAAAAAAGGTTATGGCAGACATAATACCAAGACTAAAAATAACAATCACCTGACAATGAGGCACCCAACATTTTGTAAACAGCCGCAATTATGAACATTTAGCAATCATTTATGGAAATTAATTAGCTAACAACACATATCATAAAATACCGTAAAAAGTCAAATCAAATTAATCTTAAATAAATATATAAATAAATATAAAATGGAATCCGCATTCCAAGACAAGTATCTAATCCCCAATTATGTTCAAAGTATTGACAAACCCAATGTCTAACATCTAACCTGACCAATTTTTTTTCTTTTTCCCCTTTCAGCATTTCTCAGGGTTCCAAAGAGTTTCCAAGAAAAAGATATGTATACGAATCATGTACTGAAAGTATAATCTGTGACAAGGGTAAAAAAGAAAAGGAAAAAATAAACAAACCAAAAGAATGAACTCTCGAGGGAAAAGCAGCGGCGGCCACACAACAAGCAATGCAGCCAAGTCAAGAAGAGCATTCATCCAAATCCGCACTCCAAAAACTGGATCAATGCTTTAACCAAAAGTACAATTAAAAAACCTGAAATGGCTGGATGAATCGCCTCAAAATTTGCTCCCCATCCCATAATCCCACAACCATGGAGTAAGGAATTGCCACGTACAACAGCAAAACAAACCACACATACCAAAATACATAGCACTCACAAGGTTAAGCTCCTCCTTTTGGTTTCTTTTTCTCATTATTGTTCTATTCCTTTCTTTTCTCTCATCTTTATTTTTTATTTTTTATTTTTTATTTTTTATTTTTTTTCATTTTTTATTTTTTATTTTTTTTTTGGTTTTGTTTTATGCTTCCTTTTTCCGACTGAACAATCCCAAAATGAGCCAAATAAGAGAAATAATCTAAGGATACTCACAGAGGCTCCTCTTTCAGGCAATCACAACCTCCACATCACCCATTAAAATATATATCCCCTCAGCAATATGCCTATGCAAAATTTTTCACCGAAACCTGCTAACGCAGCTTTCCATGCCCTTCTCCATTTGATGTCTGTAACTGACTATCCAGCTCAACATTCACTGATCCACTCGCACTTGCCTCTACATGAGCACCAGTAGGACTCCTGTCTGCAGTGTTTGTCTTTCCATCCTCCAATCCAATCGTCTGGAATCTATTTGCTAACATCTCATGACTAGATACACCAGGGGAGAGAGGGCTCAGAGGTGGCCAATTCATCCAATCATTTCGTTTCCTTAATTTATCGCCCTGCAACACATGCCAGAAATGAAAAATATATGTAGAGTTCCAAAATAAATAGAAGATCCACAGCATGTCTTTACAGATTTAAAATTGTATCCCACAGTGGTACAATCTTCTGTTAGCACCTAGAAATTCTGCAAGGCCCTTAAAGTCAGACAGGTAGGTAGGTACCTGCATTTCCACAACAGTAGAATTTCGCACAGATTCCAAGATGAGCTGAATGTTGGTAGTCAACTTCTTAACCTGTAAAGCATAGCAAATAATACATCAGCTGTCCTTATAAGAACAACAAAAGTAACACTCATTGGATTGCATTGACACTTAAGAGTTAAGAGAATACATGACAAACAATGTGAAATGCAATGACTGAGACGTATCAAAACTACATCATTCTAACAAAATTTAAAGAGAGCTGATTGAAGACGAGTATTTCGTTAGGGTCACAAAGAAAAAAGTAGCACCGTCGTAGGATTTGTAAACACATTGCACCTTCACAGCAAAGTTTTAGCAATGAAATTAGAGCCCTTTTACACGTGAAGAAGACATTAAACAGATGTCTATAAGAATCATCAATCAATCATCTCAAGAAAGAAAGGACAGCACAATATTTAAAAATTGATTAAAGAAAACATGCACGATCTTTGCACTGCAATTAGTAAATAAATACATAAAGTGTAATTGAGATTCCAGAATCCAGACCAAGATTTATTTTCATAGTTTCAAAGTAATGAAAGAGAAAAAACTAATTACCAATTTAAGTCAGAGACGCAAACATCACAGCTTTCTCTCAGTTCACTAGAAAAGTATTATATTTGCTAAAACATTTCTAAAAAACATATAATCTTAAGAATTAGGATCACAACAATGTGGGAACATGAAGTTAGATGTAAAGGTTCTGGGCAAAAGGATAGTAATATAGCCTCAATCCCAAATTAGTTGGGTCAGCTACATGGATCAAATTCTTCCATTGCACTCGATTAAGTGCAATTGTTGGAAAAGGATAGTAATATGAGTTGTAATAGACATGGAGAAACTCAGAATTGTCAAGAAAGAACCAGAAAAAAAAAAAAAAAAAAAAAAAAAAAAAAAAAAAAAAAACCTACTCTGCAAACACGGACTATAGCGATTGGAGAAACCCGAATCTCCTCAATTCGCTCATAGAGTGCCAAGATAACAATACAAATTCTCCATGTCTACGACAACTCCCTTACCACTATTTATAACCTCACTATGTGACTATCCCACCAATTGAGTAAGATTTAATTTTATCACATTGATTAAATGGGTCCCAAGTCTAGTACTGCAGAACCATGCAGCACTAGATCCAAAGAAAAAGAATTTTCTCATATATAAGATATAATACATTTGAGACCAAGCAAATTCATTCTTCTTAAATCATTTTTTTTCTAGAAAACAATTTTGTATATTAGGAAAAAGGGTTTGCAATTACAAGGGAGAACGTCAAAAAGAGAACCCAAGATAACCAGATCATCATTCTATTTTTATTCAAAGAAGATTAGTCCTTTGAACTTTCACGTGAGAATTCTTTCCAGATAAAAAAATGTCAACGTAACTGCTTATCCCCAACAAACCCTCCCACTTCTATACAAAAAGGTCTGCATCCACATGAAAAGTGAAGTGCAACAAGCATAAGCCTTATCCACATGAAAACCCCATTCATATCTTCTACTACTTTACCTTTGGAAACCTCACGCATTGTGAATGGATAAATGATGTGTTAAGCTAGCCTAACTTCCTATTCCTAAGTGACCAGGGCTTGCTTAGTAGTAACTTAAGTTGAGCAATGCATCTACACAAGTAATTTTCATTGCATGCCAGCAATTTGCTTGTTGCATCACAATCAAGAGACTCACTCCACTGACTGAACTAAGTTCTATGCACATCCTGTTATTACACATATATAACGTCAGGTTTCGTTTTTTTTAATGGAGATATTAAATTTTGATGTTTAACTTAGTTTTAGCTTATGTTCTTTTTGCACTATGTGTTGGGTTAACCATCGTGTTTGTTTCTACTCATAGTCAGTGCACCTCTAAACAAATGCACGTCTTTCAGATTCTTCTCAATACCTCAAAATTTCCTTCACTCCATCTATCAGATTGGTTAGAAATCCAAACTCATTGAAGACATCAAATGTAGCTTGGACCCATGTACATCAACTGCTACAACAAAACAGCATAAATCATAGTGGTCTGCGATTGAAAAAACAAAAAACAATAGACTATCCTACGAGTTGGACGAGGAACCTAACCTGAACGGCTCAATCAAACCATAGTGGTCTAGTTTGATTATTAATTTTTGGGGCCTAACTTAGGTTTAAGAACATGTCAAACAAATTGTTTCATTTTTTTGTGATTAGACTGCTCCAAAAACCACCAAATCAAATTTAGAAATGAAGATAATCAAACACACGCATATAAACATACATTATATCATATAAAGCAACAATATTGTTATATTTTACTTTGAAAAAACTCCCATTTGCACAGTTTTGAACTTTTAATATTTACTGTTTTGTTAATTACTATGATAGTTGCGTCATTTTGACGTCAGGTGCTCTCTTTTGAAATATTATAAGTTGAATTGTTATATAACTTTAAACTTAAAGGTTTGGACTTTTGAAGGTTGTTTTTAGATACACTCCTGAAACCAGACCAAAGACAAACTAAATTTGTGGCTTCGTCCCCCCATTTGATCAGAAATTTTAATAAGAATAATTCTCTTTTTTAATCACTTGGATTATCGAAACATTTCAATCAACAGTATAGAGGTGAATCTAAGATAAGGTTGCATTAATTGGAACGATTTAAAGGTTGGGCCTTATTCGCGACACTCTTCTACCCACTAAATGGCATGACCCCATCCCCCACCCCCGCAAGAAAAAAAAAAGGTGAACAAAAGGAACCAATTCATAAAAAAGAAGTAAAAGAATAAATTTGGACACTAGAGACTTGAAAGGCAGGATTCCACTTGGGCAGAGAAGAAGAGAAGTTTCAAATTAAGAACAATCTTAAAAACAGGTTCTTTTCTTAAATGAATTAATCTTTTGCTTTCAACTCAAATCAATTGTCCAACAAATTAGCAAACAAAGCAAAATCCAGAAACTTATGCATTCAAAAGAGAGAAGAAAATGTTTGATGAAGTCCATATATGAATCTATAGTTTTGATGAAAAAGACAAGAAACAGGAATACAGTTCAATAACTTCCTACTTGAATCACAAAAAATGTGAACACTGGCATCATCCTAACTTTGCTGTTGACAAATAGCCAATAAGAGTATCCGAAAAAAGAGCAAAAGAAACTAAAACGCTGATGCCTAGATCACAAATGTAGCACTTAAAATAATGAAAGGATTGAAGCATGAATCTAGAGAAAGAGACAGCATGCAGTTACTGCTATCACAAGCCAAGACTGCCAAGTAACTACTCATTTAAGATTCAACAATAGTGTTCAATTCCTCAACCATTAATACATCTTTGTGTTTGAAAACCTGATAATCAAGATGTAACTTTAGTTCTTTTCTCCACACATAAAACTTTTCTTTTCTAATAGACGAGACAACTACAGATAGTCCATGCCGAATAAAATGAAATTCAAACATTCATAAGCTCTTCAATTCAGCTAAAATTTTTCTGTCGGCAATTCCAAGGATGTGTAAGCACTAAATATGGCACAAGAATGAAACAAATAAATCAACAAAACGATCAACAAATTTTTAGATCAAGGTAAGATTGAGGTAAAAAAAAAAATAACAAACAAGAAGAAAGCTTTATGAAAAAGAGAAGCAACTTAATGTAAACTAACAAAATATTCTTCCAGTGTTCAGCATTCTCAAAGATCCACACTTGTATGAAAAATTTTATATATAAAGGGATTTGGATAACAGTCATTCCTTTACTCTACATGTAACCATCAAAGAACATAGTTTCTTTTTTTGCACAGGATTATGAAAGCACCTTTCTCTGCCTTTACTAAAAAGGTTTGTCATTGCAAACGTCTAAACTTGCCATGGAACCAATTTTCCTCATCAAAAAAATTTATTAAAATATTAATACCAAGGAATCCTCTAACACAACTGGTAATAAGTAACGCCTAGTGACTAAGATAATATAAGATTAAATGACGCTAATGTCCTTACTTCAAGTAACAACAACAACAACATAGCCTCAATCCCAAACTAGTTGGGTCAGCGACAAGGATCAAACTCTTCCCTTGTGCTCAATCTAGTCCAATTGATGGTGTGCTTTCCAAATCATTTAAATCCCTCCTAAGTTAACTTCAATCAACCCCTATCTCGGTCAAATTTCTTCAGTTTCTATTGAGCGAAGTTTTCTAGTGGGGGTATTTTGTAGGTTGTCTTTGGAGGAGTCAAATTCCTCGCAACCTCTCTTCCCTAATATTTGTGTCAAACAATCAATTGGTAATACTCCTAATTTTCTTTGAGTTTATGTATTTCTTATTCTATCTTTACGAGTTTTACCACACATCCAAATAAGCATTCTCATTTTTGTTACGTTCATTTTATGTACTACTCATTGTTTCTTTACCGCCCAACATTCACTTCCATAAAGTATAGTTGACCTAATTGCGGCCCTATTAAATTTTTCTTTTAGCTTGGTAGGAATATTTCAATCACATATCACACTTGTTGCACTCCTCCATTTCTTTCACCTAGCTTCAATTCTACGTGGGATGTCATTCACAATGTTACCATCATTCTGAATTCTACTTCCCCTTACTTTGGGGATATAAGCATAAAAGGCACCATGCATACTTTAACAACAATATCATGTGACTAAGCTTAATTATACTTTCACAACAATATCATGTGACTAAGCTTAATTTTCCAAGGTGAAGTAAATGAGGTAAACTTAGATTGCCGTCAAGGTTTTTCCATCTAAAACTAATTAATCCAAAGTTAAGGTTGGTATTAATTTATTCCAAAATTAAGATGGAGCACATTATCGTACTTATTTCCATTTATCTAAGTAGGATTTTTTAAATGATTTTTAGAGCGTCAACTTATTTCCATCTAAAACATTTCTTCTATAAATATACTCATGTATGCTTGCTAATCACTAGGATTTTCTTTAAAAAAAAAAAGATTTTCAACTTCTTTCAATCTAAAATATTTCTTCTATATTGCTAATCACTATAAGATTTTTTAAAAAGATTTTTAGAGATATAACGTAAAGGCATCCCGAGTACACTGGAGTGGGAGACAGTACGAAGATGCATACAGGAGTTTGAAGCCCAAACCTCCCCAGATAAGGTGGGCCATATCAGGTGGGAGCCATTTACTTTTGGGGGGAGTTGAGTTGTCTTCACTAGAGGGTAGCTGTCAAGGCGTCTTTAGATCTGGGGAGGTTTGGGCTTCAAACTCCTGTATGCATCTTCCCACTGTCTCCCACCCCAGTGTACCCGAGATGCCTTTTAAGATATATCCCTAAAAATCTTTTTAAAAAATCCTATAGTGATTAGCAATATAGAAGAAATGGTTTAGATGGAAATAAGTTCACGCCCTAAAAATCATTTAAAAAATCCTACTTAGTTAAATGGAAATAAGTACCATAATGTGCTCCATCTTAATTTTGGAATAAATTAATACCAACATGAACTTTGGATTAATTAGATTTAGATGGAAAAACCTTGACGACAATCTAGGTAGAATTTGGAAATTTGGAATGTGATCTAAAAGGAATTTTTCAAACGATTTAGATTCATCAATCAGTTACATTCGAACAAATTATATCATAATAATCATAAAAAACCATATTACTAATTCACAACAAAAAATAGTTCAGTCAAAAGAATAAAAGGGGTCACACTACATTATGTATATCTCAATGATATGAAACAAAATAAGTGACAGGTATAAGCCACTAGATATAGAAGACAAGTCCGATTCATATGCCAAAAAGGGTTATCCAATCTTATAATTAATAACTCACGCGATTGAAATTTGCTACTACAGACAGAGGTACCCAGCCTTGTTCGTCCATTTGTGTACGCAAGAAAACGTCTTTGCATAAGTTCTCAGAACTGCAAGAAACAAATAAGCAAATAACCATGAACAGCACTATAAACATGCATGTACAAATAAGAAGTTAAGAACAAACAAATTGAACATATCAAAACAATCCAATACAATGATATACCTGAAGTAATAATCTATTTGATTGGTTATCATACTTCGCAATTGAGGTTCAGGGGAAGGAGGAACAATCACGAAGGGTGCTGCATGAACATATGGTACACCGCGCATGGAGTCCGGAGGTGGAGCTGGGAAAAAATAAACTGGAGATGGTATATCTAAAGGAAACACAACATTGTTAGAACTACAGTCCAACAATTACAAAGACAAACTCCGAATTCACAACAAGTGATATTTACCAGGGATCATTACAGAAGCCGCAAAGGGTCGCACAGGTGGAGCTCCAATAAAAGAAGGGGCTGGAGTAGGAGGCTGAGGCCTGATAAAGTTCCTTTGATTAACTCTCTGCTGCTGCATATAGGTGTCTCTACCATTAAAACTTCGGTTAGAATTCCAATCATAATTAGCGCGATCATGATCTCGTCTCCCATGATTATTGTGGTATGAGCCATCGCCACGAGAATGGATCCCCCCACTGCCTCTTCGCGACGAATTGCGTTGGTGGTGGTGCTGCTGCTGCTGTGGGTGATCATTCCCACCATGGGACTGTCCTCCCCTTTGTTCCCAATTCTTATTCTTATGGTGATGAGGACTCCCAAGAGAAGATTCCGGTGGAATCACGGGACCCTGTTTGCCAGAGGAGCTATTCTGGGGCAGTTCCGAACCGGGAGGTGGTGGTGGCGGTGGTGATGGTTGGTTTTGATGAGCAAAAGCACCATTTGGTGGTCCTCCACCACCGCCACCACCCCTCTTCATCGATTTTTGGCGGGTGGGAGCATGGTTTTGAGATAAATTAGGATTACTATTGTTACCACTCACTTGTTTTTGCGGAGAAGATACACTCACAGACCCCTAAACGCAAACATAAATCAAAGCAACTGAATAAAAATCAAATCAAACATGCAGATACATAATCCGAACCCAAAAAACAAGAACAGCAGGGCAAACAAAAATCCCAACAATGAACAAAGAAAAATGAATTCTTGGAGAGCGAAATCAACCTGCGCAACGGAGGCGGATCCATCAGAGAGGGCCTTCAATGAATCCGATGAAGATTTGGGCGACGCCTTCGCCGATTCCGATAACGCAGGCCAAGAGAACGCGTCCATGACATGCCCAGCCTCAACGGCGCCATTAGAGGGCTTGTTCCAAGCGTGCTTCTTCGCCTGAGGTACATTGCTCTTACTATTATCAGAGCCATCAAATCCCTGCGCCTCCACTTGCGAATTATCCGGTGATGACGAAGACGACGACGAAGACGCCGACGAAGAAGCCTTCACCACAAAGGAATCAGAATCAGAAACCCCAACCGCTTCGGACTCGCCGCGAACGACATGCGCCCATGGAGACGACAAACTGCTGTTGCTGTTGAACCGCGATTGAACAACAACACTATTGTTGGTATCAGATTCCGCAGCGGAGGTCGCCATGGGGAATTAGGGTTTCGGGAATCCAAAAACAAACCCTAAGCGAAACGATTGATTAGGGCTTGGCGACGAAGAAATCGAAACTCGGAAATCGATCGGACGAACGAGCGAACAGTCTGATCGAAAAGTTAGGGTTTTGCGGCGAATCAATCGATCAAATGAATAAACGATTCGATCAATGGCGAATGCTGCATGTCCGTGAATCTGCGATGGTGGTTTTAGGGTTTCAGTGATGATCGAAAACAAAAATTGGCCGATCGCGACACGGAAAAGGCGAGAGGGCAGACAACGCGAAGCGAGGATTCAACAACAACAACAACAGATCTCTCTCTCTCTCTCTCTCTCTCTCTCTCTCTATGGGGGTGGGGTGGGGGTGGGGTGGGGGGTTGCGTCTTAAAAGAGAGACGGACAGTGTGGCGAAACCTAAGACCTTGTTACGGCCCACGCGAATCGTATAGGGAAATCACCTCCTATTTTTGCATTCATTTCATTAACTCGTACAATATTGTATTGTATTTATTATTTCTATGTTGTTTATAACAAGGAGATTTGAGACTAATTACGTCCAAATTCACGATGGAACGCGTCGTGACTATGCTAAGCCCATCAGATTTGCATTGGGTTGCGTGCCACACGCGTGTCAAGGGGTGTATTTAAGGCTATGTGTGGCAGTCTCAAATTCTGAGGTCGCCCTGTGGTCAGCTACTTCCCTACCTCAGCACCTGAAGCCTCTCCCCATGCCACTCATGCTCTTCATTTATCAAATACCATTGCGTTTCCTTGTCAATTTATTCAGTAGTTTGCATGTAGTTTTAAATTTTTTTTAATTTAATTCAATTAAATAATTAGCATTCATAACAAAATAAAAAGCAGAAGTCTTAATATTACCAAAAGAGCATAAAAATTTTACTTATTCAACTTATAGTGGAAATCTCGGCAGTACTATACATATAGGCGATCAACTATAACAGTATATATACAAGTACAAGTGTGAAATACAGTCTCCCAACCCCAAAAGATAATACAAAATATCAAAAATATAACTACCAACAAACGTACCAGCAGGCCTCAGATAGGTAAGTCGGATGTAGTCGCCAAGAATCCCCTTACCTCTGCTAGTACTAGGATCTGCGCTCAACCATCACAAAAGGCAGATGACAAGTCCAGTAAGTAAAATCCCAAGAAAAACCACCGTGCATCACAATTTAAGAATTTAAATGACAAAGTCAATAAATAATATTAAATAAACATGCAGAAAGAAGGAAAAATGCAGACAACTGCTCAAAGCTCATCCATGAATATAAACACACAGATATACAAATGGGTGTGAACACAGCTACTAAGGTGTGTATTTAGGACCAGGAGGCCTGGTCGTGGCCTATGCCATCGACCCTACGACTGTGTCTTAGCGGCATTAGTCCTAGTAGGCTACATCGAACACGTGAACCGGTATTCAACTTAGGATATAATCTATTGAGGCCGAGAACACGCGCTACACACTTAGCAAGCGACCACAACCCCTTAGATACATAGACAGGAAAACTCAACCGTCCAAATAGGAATAGACTAACAGATTATCAAGAATTAACAGCTCAAATGAATAAACAATAAATAAATGCAGTAGTGGTGTTCAATTAGGTTTTATGTACCTCAAATCGCGATCAATAACCTCGAAAAAACCCCCGGTCTGACCCCCAACTAGTCCCCGGCTCCAATTATTATCCCGTGACTCATGATATCTATTTTGGGTGTTTATTAGTTAATTAAGTGGGTTTGTTATCAATTAGGCTCAATTTCAGTTTTAGGAATTTAGGGGTTCTGGTCTTTAGCGTGCTAAGCAGGGTGGTTAGCGCGCTAATTGATCTTTATGCACGAATGATCATCATCTTCTCCAGCGTGCCTAGCGCGCTAGTGTTCATCACTTAGCGCGTTAGGTGCACTCCGGCCAGAATTCCAGCAACAAATTCTGGGCTTTTCTAGTTCATAATACCTCACAAACATCATAAAAAACAACACACGCTTCAACCACATTAAATTCCTCTCCAAAACACAGATTAAACAAGTTTTTCACTCAAAATAGAGGATTAAAGTGTGCATGTGTTTAAAATTTGAAATCACCAAACCACTTATTTTGTGCACAAATCTGATTCGAATTGACATGATTCATCAAAACCAGCCTCACAACAACAAATCCAACAAAAATAGTGATGAATTCGTTAGAAATCCGTTTGAACCTCAACATACCCAACAACATCAAGTTTTCATAAAAATCAAGATTTTGGTGAGTATATTACCTTAGATTTCATTGTTGAAAGCTCAAATCCGGTCTCCAAATACTCAATTGTATTCCCTAACAAGGATTTCTTCTCTCAGAATCCTCAACAAATTTGTTGAAATTTGTTTTTTTTTGCATGTCTCCACTATCAAGTTGGTATTTATAGGTGTTTGTTATAATCTGACGTTCACACGCATCTCGAGGCGATCTAGCGGTCCTTGTTAAGCTTGTGTCACTCAGTTCCTGGACACCTTATCATGACACTAGTTGCCTTGTATGTAACGGCCCGGAAATTTGGTTATTTGTGAATGATGATGTGTAATATGTATTTATACTCGTATTTGAGTGACCGAACTGTAAAACCGGTGAACGAGTGGGAAAAATGGACGCGTGGGACTCGACAACTGGGTTACGAGTACACGGGAGACTAAAAACATAATTAAAAGAATTATTTAACAATTTTATAGTTTATTGGTGTGAGACAAAGGTAAAAGTGTGCACGTGACGGGGAAATACGGACTGAAGAGGTGAGATGGGTCGGGGAAAATGTTTGGAAAATATACGGGTGTTGGGTTAAAAATTTTGTATAGTTACACAATCAAATAATGGGGAAACCTTGGTTAAGTTTTGAGATGTGTGGGTTGGTAAAAAAATGGGTGGACACAACTACCATACCCATTCAAATTTTAAAACACCACACCCACTTCCATCACTCACATCTCCTCACACCCCACCCACTCCCATCACTCACCACCCACCCCATCACTCACGTCACACTCATCTCACCATCTCACACACGTCACTCACGTCATGCATCTCTCTCTCATTTTCCACTCATCTCTCCCGTGCTCACTCTCCTCACTCTCTCACGGTCTTCATCTCTCTCACTCTCCTCACGCCTCTCTCACTCTCCAACCTCACCACCGCCCCAGGCTCGTCGCCGACGACCGAAACGGACTGCCGAAGTGTGCTGTCGACCGGAGGTATGTGCTCTCCGTTTCTCTATCCCTCACGGTTCTCTTCTCTCGGCCTCCCTCTCTCTCGGTCTACTCACCTTTCAGCTGGCCGAGTCCTCACCGTCGTCGGAGGTCCAGTGGTGACGGAGTAGCTCACTGGAGGTTGCTTTATCTCTCTCTCTCTCCCTCTCTCCCGGTCTCTCAACTCTCGGTTTTCTCTCTCTCTCTCACTTCGGGTTCTCTCTTCCTATCGCTCTCTCACGTCACCACCTGTCTCACCAGATATGGTGGTGGTCGAGGCCCCCTCCCTCACCAGAGATCTCTCTCTATCTCTCTATTTCTTTCTCTCCCTCCCTTTCACCCATTTTCTCACTGTTTTTCTCATTTTTATTTTTTTTTGGGTTCGTAGTTCGTCACTGTTGGGGGCTGCCGTGACGGGGACCTGTCGTGGACGACCTCCGGTGACTCACCGGAGTCCAGACCGTCCCGAAGCAACCTCCCCCATGACCCATGCAAAGTCCCTACTAGTGTACACACATTAAGTTGGTTTTATAGGGTTTTTACCGTCTCGCCGGAAAACCACCTCACCGGCGGTGCCACCGCCGGACCACCATGACTGGGACGCTGTCGGGGACCCCACCAAACTAATACGTGGGTCCCACAGCCCTAAGAGTGGCCACAACAATTTCATTTCAAGTTAAAATGTCGTTATTTCATGTGTTTTGTATGTTGAAGCCTCGCTGGAAACCGCCACTGCCGGCGGTCCTACCGGTCGAACCATGACTAGCGAAGGTTGTCGAGATCTCACCTAACATTGGTTGACATCTCGCAGCCCTCGATTAAGTCCGAAACAATTTTATTAAGGTGTTTTGACGTGATTTCATGTGTTGCCGTCGTCAAGTCGTAATTTATGTGAGTTGACGAAACTTCCGAACTAGTGGAGGGTTTTCCCGGCATTACCCATGCCACGATAACCCTTCCTCCAACATCGGACAACACCAACGAAGTTCCATGTTCGTTTGTGCATGTCAGTTCGGCTTTCATGAAGAGTTATGCTTGAGTATTGGTTGGTATTCAAACATCGCGTGGCGATGAATGGCTATGACGTCGTGGTCATGTCGCCGGTCCTCGAGACCATGACATGACCCACATACGACTGAGTCGAGCCCATGATTTGCGATGAGATTCATATATATTGTGTTTTCAAAACCCAAGAGAGAGATAGTATTCCTTTATCGAGTAAATTGTCGCGTCGTTCGAGTCATTCAAAACATTGGGGAAAATGATAAGTTTAAATCTAGTTTAGTAAATAACTTGACCTATTAATACGAGTTTCCAACCTTGTCAGGTAACGGAAAACTCGGGGATACGCGTTAGGAGTCGCGGGAGTGTTATACGCGGATTTCGATAGTTCAGGTAAGTACACTTGCCTTAAAACGCATTTGTACGTTAGTAAGCCAGATAAGAAAATATCATGTGATTCATTTTCATTTCCTTGTGTTTGTTATTATTAGGGGTGGGCACGGGTCGGGTTTGGGTCGACCCGACCCGATACCCGCCGATCCGAGTCATATCGGGTCTATGTGCAACTGACCCGACACCCGACCCGCCAGGCAGAATACCCGATATATACCCGACCCGTTTAGGGTCGGGTCGTCGAGTGACCCGATTTCCCCAAAAAAAAAAAAATAAAAAATCGAAAAGATGATGGCGGATGAAGAAGATGATGCAGTGGATGTGTGCCTTTGTGCAGGTGCGATTGGAGGTGAGGTGAACCGGGGAAGAAGATGATGGCGGTGGCGGATAGCGCGGATGGCGGATGAGGAAATTGTTGGTGGCTTTGCGGATCTCGGAGAAGTCGTAGATATTGGGGTTTTCGGGGAGGGAGTTGCGGAGGTGGCGAGGAGGCTCGCTCGAGAAGAAGAGGAGGTGGCGGGAGCTGTTTGTTTGTTGTTTCTTTGTTGGTGTTGTGTTTCTTTATTCTTTATTCTTTGTTGGTGTTAGTCTTTGGTTGAGAAGCGAAAGAAAAGAAAAAAGAGAAGAAAAGAGAAGAGAACAAGTTGAACAACAAGAAAAAGAGAAGAAAAGAAACGACGAGACTAGCAGATAGCAAGCAAAAAAGAGAAGAAAAGAAGAAGAAAAGAGAAAAAAGAGAGCGAGAACAACAACAACAAGAAAAGAGACGAAAAGAGAAGAAAAGAGAAGCAGAACAAGAAAAGAGAAGGAGCAGACTAGCAGTTAGGGCTATTTGTTGGACAAGTCGGGTCGGGTCGGGTCGGGTCGGTCAACTTTGAGCAAACCCGAAACCCGACCCGATACCCAACGGGTCGGGTTTTTTGACCCGATTTTTTTTTTAAAACCACCTTACCCGACCCGTCACCCGCCACCCGAGTCGGGTGACCCGACCCGAGTCGGGTCATCGGGTTTCGTGCCCACTCCTAGTTATTATCAAATTATTGGCTTTCCATTCTATATTCCTTGTATGTGTGTTCTTGGCATAAGTGTGTGTCTCGAAGGTACATGCGGCCTACACTAGAAGGGATAAAATGCGGGCACTCGTGCGCATGAGTGTTTGACCACCCCTAGTGATTGTGTGATACCATGTACTGGATTGTTGTGGATATTGCTGTGGATTTCGATGTTGCGACATCGTTGTTGTGGAATTGTTGTGGAATTTTGACCACTTATTGCCTCTCTTGACTCGTAGAACACGCATGTTTCGATTGCTATCATTTTCAGTCTGTCTATCATGCATTCTTGATTCCTGTCTTTCAGTACCCGCATGATATTTAGACTGCCTTGTTTGTTATTTCATAAATTACTGTTATATTCTTCTGACTTTACTTTCGATTTCTCTCAGTTGCTCACCGTCTAGTTTGTGACGGTGGGTGCAGATAGGACGGAGAGCAGTAGGGGCAAGGGACCTTGCCTAGGAGACTTTTTGTGAGCAGCTGGACTTGAGGTACCGAGATGTAGGCTCATGTGTGTTTCTTTTTGTATGACGTTTATATATATGATCGTTTTGGGGCTGGAAAATATGTTTTGAGGTGGATTTCATCAATCCATTTTGTTGACTTGGATATGAATATATCGGGGTTTTCCACATTTACATAGATTCATAATTTCCCTTTGAATGAGTTATTTCCCAATATGTGATTAGAATGTGATTTTGCTTCCGCTGTGTTATAATTGCAATAATTCTTTCATAAATCTTGAAATTTGGATAATTTGAGGCTGACTAGGCTCGTCAGGGTCGCTGAGAAACTGACTCGGGACCTGTACGGGTCTAGGCCGGGCGTACCCAAATGCATTGGAAATTTGGGGCCGTCACATTGTATCTCATTTGTTGTGTGTCTCGAGGACAATCCTAGATGTATTGATTTATTTAGTTACAACTATGGGATTTGTTTATACTAACTTGATTTAACTCATATAGCCTACCCAAGTCATCAAATAAACTCCATAAAATGGTAAGTAAGGTCACACTAACTTCCCAACTACCCGGCTCCCCGTGCCTCGCATCCAGCACACTTCCCGAGGCGGACCCACACTTAGTGTACCTAATTGAATTACTTAACTTAGCCTAAAGTTATATTTAAATCTCATTAAATTAAATCCTCAACCATATTTATGCTGTTATGATTAAATCTAGTCTAACCCCAACGTCTGGCCTCACAGCTATCGAACTCTCGCGTTAGCATGTTCTACAAAACGGAACCCCGGCGCTCAAACTCGCCCGACAAGTAATTATAGATACACACTTGTGATGAATAATACAGAATAATAATAATAATAATAATAATAATAATAATAATAATAATACATTACAGAACTCAAAGAAAACAACAGTACACAGTTAATACCGTGTTTGGGTCATGCCTAGCCTATCCGCGGTGTCCACGTGTCATTCGAGCTGGCGTCAAAATCTGAAATAATTAAGTAACGGTGTTATAATTATAACGGGCCATTACACTATGTTTCTCTGATGGTACACTCGTTGTATTTTTGCAGTATATATTGTGCGCATAATTAGCTAGTTAATCAATTTCTTTGATACAAGCTGATTTGCTAATCATGTGCGAGTTTTCTTCCAATTTACATTATATTGAATGCTTAATTGGTATTTTAACTTTTTTCATAACTTTTGTTATTATATAAACTTTTTTAGGGTTAGAATTAGTACATCTGTGTTTTCTAGATTGTTGGATTTATATCCTATTTCAATTTTTAATTTAAAAATAATGAATTGAAAAAGTCATCTTATTTCTTTTAGATAAAACGAGGCGGTACTCCATTTATTATATAATATATACAAAATAATAGATTTGGGAGTTGAAAAATAACTGATATAAATCAAAGACTTAGAAAGGTTGTGATACAATGACAATTCTCAAAAAGGTTTAGATATGAGAACAAAAAGTAATGAAAAGGCTATGATAACTTAACCAATTTGACCTATATTAAATCAATGCTCCAAGTGCAGTTGTAATTAACGCTTTGAGAAAATCAAGTAAAATATTAGATGTTATTCCAAATGTCGCATGAAGTTCAAGGTTAGAAGAAAAAGGATTACAAAACAGGGGGATTTAGACACTTTAGCACGTCCAATTACCATGTTCTCTATTTTCCAAACATCATTCATGCTCAATTCTAATGAATCACTAATTTATCAAAGATACAAATTTAATGAACACTAATTAACGATCACAAATTGAGGTAGGAACAATTAATGGTTCGTCTAAAGTTTTTGAAATCATTCAACTTTTTGTTGTGGTGCCTGGACTAGTAGAATACTTTGACATTCTTTTGACCAAATGAGTAGTTCTATTGGGACTCTTAGAGTCGAGTTTTTGAAAAAAAAAATTTAAGTCATGCTTAAGTAATAAATAACTTTGAAATAACAACTTATAACTCTCCTTAAATATTTGTAAAAATTTTAAAAACTCCATATGAGTCCAGACTTTAAGAGTCCAAACAAATTTTTTGTTACCGGATTATAGAATCATTTTTTCTGTTTTGCAATTGTTTAAACATAAAATCCTGACTTATCTTACTAAGGAGTTAATTTTACATATGGTCACTCAATTATATATTTTGTAACACTTTAGTTACTAAATTTCATTTTGTAACAATAAAGTCATTAAACTTTTAAAAATAATTCATGGGTAGTCATTTGGGTCTATTTCAGGTCACTTTTCCGACAAGAAGTATGAGGTGACGCTTACATGGCATTATTGTATTTAAGTTCAATTCTATTTAATTTTATTTTTCCTCAAATCTCGTTGTGTTATATCTCGATGTCAATCCAAGAGATCAACCCAATTTCCCCTCATCTTCTTCAACACCACCAACGTCAACAACAATAACAATAAAGTCCACAGCCACAAGGCCCACGACAACCTTCATTTATCTAGTCTCCTCAAAGCTCCATATCTCCCAAACCTTGTAACCTCGATACAACACTCAAATCATCGATAAAACCATCATATTTATACTTTAAATAGATTATATAAGTACCTAAGACAAACCACAATTGACGAATTTTTATTTAAAGTTTTAATTTTAAAACTGCTCCAGACACCATCAAGGACGCCGCCAAGATCAACCCTTCACGCCAGACGCCGTAAATGGCACCGTGAATTCTGAACCCCACGGCGTGCCTGATGGCTTGTTCGACAGAGGGGGTTTTTTAGGTTTTTCGAACCCCGTCGGCTCGTCATTGCGATCCGTGCTCGCTCCAACCAATCGTTAAACACTCAATAAAGCCCATAAAATCAAAACCCCTCAACAACACACGTCTGAAATGTAAATCCCAAGTTTTTCGACTAAAATCCCTAAAAATCACTTGAAAATCAAAGCACCCACAATGCCAACACCAAAACCACAACCATAGCCTCAATTCCAACACCAAACCATAGCAACACCCCTACATAGCTGGTGTGCTCAAAATCCACACCGAAAATACCGCCAAAACCCCCAAAAATCATTCTGAAATGTAGATAACAACAAGATGATTGAGGATCTTACCTAAAAATTTATTTCCCACACGTTCTTAAGCTCCAAATTATCACTTAAATCTCACAAAACCCTCACACCACACTAGATTTTCATCCACTTTTGAGAGGAGAGAGAGAAATTGGTAGAAACCAACAAAATCTTATATATATACATCCATGGCATCCACTCACATCCACCAATCTCAAGGAATGATTGGCGGGTTAGGATGCGGTTAAAGGGTCTCCTAATGGTGTCAAAATTGACTTCTCTCTTTGGTTATTGATCCCATACTTCTAGCTACAACCCTTCATTCTCGGGTGTTTCGATACCCGGCTCCGCGTTGCGAATCAACCCATTTGCGTACAACGACGGTCCCAACCTCCACAACGTCATTTATTATGAATTATTTAATGAATTTTATCATTTAGTATGTATGTTTAGACCCCCGGCCTAGTGTACTAATTGTTTGCCACCCGGTATCCACTTCTAATGCACTAGTCGCAATAAATGCCCGTCACACCAGCTCGCTTGTCAATGAATAATATTAACACACATATTGCGATGCAATTTAACTAAATTGGACATATACATTGCAAATACACAACAAAAGCACAGAAAACAGAGTGTATACCTAATCCAATCGTGCTCCCCTCGCTGTGGGACCCACTAACGTCCCCACTGTCATCCATGTTTGCAATGACGTCATAAATAATGACAATTATTAATTAGGTTGTTACAATATCACTTAGCATCATCTTATTTCCCTTGCTCGTCTCAGTTTTATCTACACCACCGCCACACACTAGACGATGAATGCGTGAAAAATAGAAAGTAATGCCAAAAGAAACTAAACAGTAATTCAAGATTTATCAAATAAACAGTTTAAATATCATGCGGTATTGAAAAGTAGAAAATGTAACGAATAGCATGATAAACAGACTGACAAGCTAAAAACAAAGTTCGAGTGTATAAAGAGTTTATAGAGGCCCATACGAGGTCAAAATTAATGCAGCACAATAGCACCTCATTTATAGTCACAACAATGATAAACAAACTATAGACATGATAGTTCCCAAATAATCCAGCACTCAGGGTATAACCAGCTATCAGTGGGGTGGGTCAACACACCAGAAGGAGTGTTCATGTTTACCCACTAATATGGACTCAGGAGTACCTTCGTAACACACTTACGTCAAGACACTAAACTAAGGAAATAAATAATGG
Source organism: Stephania japonica (assembly GCA_039657345.1). Lineage (NCBI taxonomy): Eukaryota > Viridiplantae > Streptophyta > Magnoliopsida > Ranunculales > Menispermaceae > Stephania > Stephania japonica. Next base: position 3,501,908 of record CM077559.1, on the reverse strand, counting down.
ATTTCTAACAATGGCTCAATTCAAATAGAAATGACAATAAATGAAAAATGAATTAGTGTATACTTTCTACTGACTTACAATCGTACGATAAAGTACCTCAAACAATCGCAAACCTCCGATCCTCACGTACCTCTAAGCTATCTCACTCGAATTCTCAAAGTCTGTCAATCAAATAAAAACTTCTAATTTATCCCAATTTTCCATAATTGTTTAATTAGTGTAATTGGGTTGATTTTTGCAATATTGGGTCGTATTCGGGCCCAATTGGATACACGAAAGATCCTCAAAATTTTCTGAAATTTTGTAATTTTCCCTCTATGAACAATGACACGCCGCTGAGACACCGTGACTTATTAGGCTGGACGGCGTCCCCACGACATGTTTTCCCAGCTCTGCCTAAGACGCCGTAGGAGATAACTCCTCACGACGTCCCTCGCGGTGTATTCAGCATAACAGCATATTCAGGGTTTTTCGAAACCCCGACTCGTGTCGCCGTGTTCCGAGCCTATCCCAAACCCTTTGGAGAGTCCATGACAACATATTACCCTAATCGCTTTACAATGAAACCCTGACAAAACACTTCGATTCGTAAATAACTTGAAATTTCTTTAAAAATCCTAAAAAATTCCATTTCACTTCTAATCCACAAACCAATTACCAATTCATCAATCAAACATCTTATTGATTCCAAACTCATAAAACCAATTTAATTCCCAACATTTTTCCAAAATTTCGTCCGAAATTATCGCGACAAAAACCTGCAAAACTTATGCCAAACTAACGACAAACACGATAGGAGTGAAGATCCTACCTTTTTACACGTATTCAGTCGATCCCCAGCATCGCAACGTACTCGCAATGCACCGAAACCCCCGTCTCCTCCTCTCTTCTCTCGTTTGATCAAAATAGAAAAATGGATGAGGAGAGAGATAAGTTGATATTTATACAACACCTTCATCTCTTTACACGCACGGATCTCGAGGCATATCTCGTGTCTCCTTTTTAATTCATTCAACAACTCTAACATTAAAGCTTGACTCCAATGTATGACTTGATTTTCAAAACCACTCCATTTCTCGCTCAAAACACTCGTTCCCGGACCTGTTTCAACTCACAACTTGCACCGCATGCATTCCTGACATAACCTCGCTCCTACATTTTATTTAATTATTTATTATTTTTGATAATTCACTAATTAACATTTTTCGGTGTTTAATTATCCGTATTATACCCTAAAATTTTTGTTTCTCCTAGGTGAATCTCACATAGAAATTCGTGGCGATTAATACTACCATAACCACACACTAGGACATACAGTGTTCATTCGGGTATAAATAATAATACAAACATCACATAAAAATAAAATATACCTCAGTGTCGACTTCAGAGGCTTAAGTAGTATGACAAATCACAACGAGTAGGTCATGGTGCTAAAAACACACAACACGTGTCACCAATTAAATTTGAGGGTTGTTACAAATTTTATCATTTATTGTGTGTATTTAGTCCCCCGACTTAGTGTACTAGTTATTTGCCCACCCGATTCCCGCGTCTTTACGCTACTCGCGGTGAATACTCGTCGCACATTCTCGCTCGGCAATAAACAATATACATACATATACATATTGCGATGCAATTTAACTAAATTGAACATATACATTGCAAAAACACAGCAAATGTACACAAAACAGACTGTATACCTAATACGGGCGTGCTTCGACCTAGCTGTGGGGTTCGCAAACATTCGCGTTGTCGTCCATGTCTGCAATAACGTCATAAATAACGACAATTAAAAATTGAGCCGTTACAGGTGTTAGGTAACTTCCTTTGAGGACTCTCGAAGTGGTTCTGTAACAACCCCAAATTTTTAACTGACTTGTGTTGCACTTGTCAGAAATTGTGACCCGGCTACGTGAATACTGAACAGTATTTAAAACTTCAGGAGTCGACATCGAAGTGATTTTATGATTCTTTGATTGTGTGTATTAGTATTTTAGTATTTTACGGGTTTCGAGCCGTTCGGGCGGTATTTAATTGAGTGAGGTTTAGACTAGTTAAACGGGGGAGAAAAACAAGTAAAACATACAAAATAAATGAATTTTTAATTTATTTAATTAATTAGTTGGTGAGAGAAGGCGAGACTACGCGAATTACGATAATCGGAACAAGGAAAAATGGACCGAGGAATGTCGTTTGAACGCGAAAGTTAGTTAATTACGCAACATATGGTCTATGGAATTAGAATTGTTAAATTGACACAGTTCAATGGTGAGGAACCATGAGATTGACCTCGAGATGTGGGTGTGTTGAGATGGAGAGTTATGCAAGTGACAACGTAATAAAGAGAAATAAATAGAATGGTTACACACTTTAATGTGTAATAAAGAGAAATAAATAGAATGGTTACACACTTTAATGTGTAATAAAGAGAAATAAATAGAAAAGTAAAAAGACCCATAAGGGCAATGGTTTAAAAATGGTGTAGGAAGTAAGTTGTGGGTAAAAAGGTCATTTGACCATATAAATATAACAACAACAAACAAAACCCTACTCTATTCATCTTCTTCTTCAACATAACCGCCGCCCACCCTCCTCTTCCATTTCGGATCTCTCCCTCACTCTCGGCCTCTCCATCTCTCTCTCGGCCACGCAATATCTCTCTCACTCACGATCTCTTCTCTCTCACTCTCGTTGCTCTCTCTCTCGGATCTCTCCTTCCTCCTCTCGGCCTCACGTCACCTCTCCTCTTCTCGGCTTCACGTCGCTGCGACCTCCCTCGCCGTCGGAGACCCCACGTCCCACCCTAGGTGAACCTCTCCTCCTCTCTTGTCTCTCGTGTTCATGATTTTATGTGGATTTTTGTAATTTTTGGGGTGTATGCATGACGGTTTGGTGGTGGGTTGGTGTATATGGGGTGCATGAATGGGGGTATGTGTACACCACTGTGGGGTGTACACACCAACGTGTATGTGTACACCACAGTGGGGTGTACACAATGGTTGTGGGTGTAAATGAATAGATTAATGTATATTATATAGTTTTAATTAATAAAGTGACATTAACACTTGTAAATATGGGGTGTAAATAGCAGTGGGTGTGTACACAACAGCGGGGTGTTGTGTGCACATAACAGTGGGGTGTGTGGTGATTGGGGTGTACACAACAGTTGTACATGTGTATAGGATGTGTGTATTATGTTATGTTTGAGAATAAATAAAAAGGATAAAAAGTATGGATACTTGTTTAAATGAATATGGATTTGTATTAAGGCCTAATACACTCATGATAATATGGGTCTATAACAAGTTATAAATAGTGTATTTATAGGTTATGTAAAGCCCAATAAAGGCCCAATAGAATAAATACAACTTAAGGTCAAGACGAAAGCGTAAAATATAAGAATAAGTTTTTGTATCTAGGCCCAATAAGTGTTCACATCAAAGGCTTACTTAGGTGAGTATAAAACTTGATAAATAGACCCAACAAGAGTTATGTTTTGTAAAAAAAAAGGGAACAACCATAGAGATGGTTTAATCTACAACGGTTTGGGTCATAATCAACAAATGATTGTAAAACAAACACCTTAAGACTAAATGCGAGCCTTAAACTAATATTCGAGATTCAAAACTTTATCAGGTAGTCGAGAACGCACGAGGAACGTATTAGAGTCTCGGAGTGAATACCGGGTTGCGAATAGTTCAGGTAAGTACATTTGCCTTAAAAAGCATTTGTATATTTGTAAGCCAGTAAGAAAATGTCATGTGATTCATTATCATTTATTCAGTCTTGTTATTCTCTATTATTGGTATTCCATTCCATTTCTTGTTGTGTGTTTCCCGGCGTAAGTGTTTCGTCTCAAAAGTACTAAGACCTGCACTAGAGGGATAAAACGTGGGAACTCGTGGCCACGAGTGTGTGACCACCCTTAGTGATCGTGTGACACCGAGTACTGGGTGGATGGGTTCGAGTCCCTTTCCAGTCATAGCTGTGCCTTCGCTTGTGTCGATGCCCGGGAAGACCTCGCGAGGTCTTCGCCGTTATGCTATGATTTAGACCACTTATGAGCCTCTTTTGATTCCTTGGAACACACTTGACTTTCGATTGATATCTATTAGTCTGTTTATCATGCATCTTGTTTATTTAAATTCTGTCATTTTTATTACAAAGATGATATTTAGACTGCTTTACTTGTATTATCATGAATTACTGTTATCTTCTTCTGGCATTACATTCGATTTTATTCAATTACTCACCATTTAGTTTGTGACGGTGGGTGCAGATAGGGCGGAGAGCATCAAGGGCAAGAGACCTTGACTAGGTGATCTATTGTGAGGATTAGCGGCTGGATTTGGAGACTATTTTATAGGTTTTTCTTATGTTTTGCTTTTGTGTATATCGTTTTATATATGTATGCTTTGGGATATTTGAACTTGGTATTTTGATGAGATTGGTATCATGTAACTTTGCATTTCGAATTGTACATGAATACCCGGGGTTTTCCACATTTATAGAATTTCTTTACTTCCTTTGATTGAGTTATTTCCCTTTGTTTTAATTGTTTAGTCTTCCGCTGTTTACTATTACAATAACTCTTTCATAAATTACTAAATTGATTAAGTTGAAGGTTGACTAGGCTCGTCAGGTTGTCGAGTGATGACTCGGGACTTGTACGGGTCTAGGCCGGGCGTACCAAATTGCATGGGGAAATTGGGGCCGTCACAGGTTCTTTCTTTTCTATTACAGTAGGTGTTGCCTTTTTGACTGATATATTATTGTTTTTTAAATACAGTGGGGTATAATCTGAGTTGAATGATTAGGGATATTGTAACGACTCGTTACTTTAAGCAGGTGATTAGTGTTAATCCAAATGGTAATTAATCTGAGTTAGGCTCGTGGTTAAGGTTGATTTGTCATGAGTAACGTGTGTGTGGGATTGTGTGATGTATTGCGTTTGTTTGGTGTGTATTAGTACATATACATGAATAATCGGACTAACGAGGAAATGCCTAATACCATGTGCGGGTCAAGAAGGACACGCATGAGAGGCGAGATAACGTTGACGCCGAGTGTACTCGTTGGCGTGAATTATGTAATCATTGGCGTAATTATGGGCATAAATATATATTTATATATATTATGGATATATATAAATATATATTAAAATAGAAAATAATAAAATATAGCAAATTGTCAGGGCAGTGTGATACGCGGGGTCACGAATGACACGCGTCGGACATACAGTGGTGCGTACGCCCGAGATGTTCTCGTTGGCATGCCAACCGGAATTTGAGGCGCAAGAGATCAATAAATATATATATTTATATATAAATCGAAAAAGAAAAAAAAAACGAAAACGAACAGAGCGACGCGCTCGTTCGTGAAGAAGACGATGAACGAGTGTCGAACCGGGGCCGGTTCGGCTCGGTTGAGCCAAACCCGGTTCGGCCCGGTTCAGACCTGAAATCAAATGAAAAAGAAAAAGAGAAAAAAAGAAAGAAAAAGGAAAAGAAAATCCAGAAAAAATAGGAAAAATAGGGAAAATAATATTTTGACCAAACAAATAGAAATTGAGAAATTTCTATGGAAAATGAGAAATTCAAAAGTCGGAGGAGACTTTATACTGGGGTTTTTATCATGAAAAACGTGAAATGGTCTAAATAGATTATAAACTAGGTCTCGGGATTCCAGATTCGAATGGGACCAGTTTAGGAATGTTAATAAATGAATATTAGACATAAGTTGATAACAATTGGTCTATGTTAGGTAATGGACAGAGGTTGGAAAAGGTTGAGGACTCTGAGGAGTCGCACAAGTCGGTAAAATATAGAAAGATCAGGACAGGTAAGTGGGACTCGTAGCTTTTATCAATTATGCAATGTAAAATAGTACTACTAGAGCATGTAGTGTACTGGACTGAGAATGAGGTAATGTACCATGATTTGACTTTAGTTTTACAAAAATGTTTTGAAATGAAAATGGATTCGGAAAGAGGTTTGACGGGACGGATCGGCCTGGGGTTTGGAACTGTGGTGGAGTTGCTAACCATCACGCGCCCCATGACTTGAGAATTATCCCGATCAATGCTTTCCCGTTGAGTTTAGCAGCTCATCAATCATAAACCAATCAGATGAGCAGTGATTGGTTTAGTGATGATGAGTAAGTGCGACTCTGTGTTTTTATGAGTTGGCAGCATTGATAAGAACTGGTTAGATACCCAGTGATTGATTCTTGGATATGTGAGAGGGCGACTCAATACAAATACGAATATTTGAAATACAAATTACGGGTACATTGCAATGAACCAAGGAACTTGCATCTGTTATATATATTGTTTATATTAATTCATATGCTCCTTTAGATATACATTTGATTCATGTTGTTATACATTGCCTTGATATTAATTGGTAGTTGATGGTTGGTATGAGAATCACTTACTGAGCATGTAGGAGCTCACCCACCTTAACATTTCCAGGTATGAATGTACGCTAGGACTTGGAACTCAGGAAAGGAGAAGACCAGGAGTTTAGTATCTTCTCTACGGTGCAGTGAGTTTCCTGTTATATATGTATATATATTGTATTGCGTTATGATTTGTAATAAAATAGGTGGGAATAAGAGCTCAACACCGATGTTCATGCCGGTATTGTATAACTTGTGTTTTATCGAAAAAGTTTAAAATTTTCTGCTACGTTTGTTTTATGTTGTTATTTAAATTAAGATATACAGGTTGTAGTCAGTAAATGTGGTAAGGTTGTTGGCTCTAATTAGGTCCGATTTGGTTTACCGGGGCTTAATTAGGGTTTTAGGCCGAACATTCTCTAATTAAAATTAGGGGATGTCACAGATATCATGTATTATTGCTTTTGAATACTGAAGGTCACTAGATATGCATGCTTATCCATTTTCTTGGTTTCCACATTATAGGTTGTTCCTGATTTCCCTTATTTTAAGTTATTTAAAGTATTATAGTTGATTTTTGTTGTGTATTTACCTGATAACGATATAATTTAATAACTCATTTATTAAATTGATTTGAGGCTGACTAGGCATGTGTTGACTTCCTGAGTATAGTCTCGGGGGCCCACGTATGTCTAGGTCAGGCAAGGCCCAGTTTTATGCGAAATTAGGGTCGTCACACTAACACCAATGCCTTTTTAGTTAAAACTCCACACCTAAAGTCGAAGTTGGTTAAGTTGGGGATAGTATTTATGCTAGCAAAGGGATCCACAGGCTCGCACATGCGTGTGTTGTGCGACCGTGAGAATTTAACCGGGTAATACAATGAAGAGTCGAATTTTGGCCTGAATTAACTCCATCCATCTCTTTGTATGATGGTATTAGGCCTTGTTTTGTTAGAGCTGGGAGATAACTTATAGGAAGTTGAGAACTAATCTTGTTTGGTTGTCCAACTTTCCTGTAAGTTATCTCCCAACTTACAGGGGAGGGTGAGAGATATCTCACCCACCCCCTATAGGGAGTTTATCTTCCAGGAGTTGTGAATACAATTACCCCTCATTAATGATTATTTTATTACTCATCTCTCTCTCTTATTTAAAGGCTATTTAAGTCAATTCATTTATTTTATTGTTTAAAAATTTATAACTTCATTGCAAATTTAAAGTTTAACCAAACATAAAAATATTAACTCCAATGAGATATCTCTGAACTAACACTATAAGTTAGCATAAATGAATTAAACAATGCCTTAAGCAACAAATCTAAGCTTATAAATCTAAGCATCAAGCGAGGCCTTAGCATAAATGAACCAAACGAGACCTATCTAAGCTTGTAATGATGACGAGTGCTCTCAAGGCAAGATTTGCTCCACTGCTCACGTCATGCTTTCAATTCGCACTAGAACAATTCCAGTCTTTAATAGAGGCTTCAAAACCCTTATTAAAGATAAGTGTTATTAAATATCATGTGAAAAACATGTTTAATGGGTTGTATTTTAATTTTTAATACAGATATTATGTAGAGGTTGCTTAAAACCTATATCAATTAGGTGTTATTAAATATCAAAACTCTTCTAGTGAATCATCAAACAATGACCCATTGAGCGCGTTTCTCACGTTGTATTTAATAACACTCATCTTTTTATCAAAAAAATAAGTAACTCTCTATCTTTAATAGGAATTTTAAAATATCTATTTAAGACCAAAGTTGTTGTAGTGTGTGATTTGTTGAAAGAGAAAAATTAATGTTAAAGCTAACACCAGGTCCCAAACTGTGTAGCTGGGACAAATAGCTGCCTCTCAACGAGGAAAACGGCCTCAAAGACGGTCACTTGAATCAAAATGCTTGCTTTTGGATTGTTCACACTCCAAGTTCCTGGTGAACAGGATCCACCTTCAAAACACTAAAAAAGACTATCAGTCTTTCTAATTAAAAAGACAAACGAAAATTCAAGATTTTACTGATTTTTTCTTTTGACTAAAATAGAAAAAGTGGAAGCGAAGACATCCAAATAAGAAACCAGTGAATGTGGAAAGGAGAACGAAAGGGAGTTGTTTAATTAATGTGTGCAAACAATTTAAATGGAACGAACTTGGTCAACTTATGGACTATGGATCATGGAACATACAATTTTGTCGGGTTGAGTTTCATTATTGTGTCATTGAGCATCTGCAATGGACCATGGATTAGATAAAAATGGATCCACCTAGAATGTAATCCATATTCAACCCAAAAAGAGTTTTCCAATGGGACAGTAGATCAATTGTGGATATATATCCTATGTGGCAAGAAATCAAAAGTGGAGGGTATCTGCCACAATGTCTAATTCATTGCCACATCATCAATTGTTTGTTACATGAAGTCAAAAAGTTACCATCTATGGCCTAAATTCACATTACCATTGGAAATCATTTTCAAATTTGAATGTCCATATAATGTCACATTGAATGGGCATACTCTCCAAATGGATGACAAGGCAACAATTTATGATCTAAATCTACATTACCATCGGAGAGGCTCGTAGAGAGTGGCTTAGAATAAGCATCTTCCAACAAGTCTTTTTGACCTAATATTTATTTACCTTAAGTGTTATTGTACGTTTTAAAATTAAATGTGGCATACTAATTAACCATGATTAGGAAGATGATTTTGAAGTTTGAACTACCGATCAATTGGGAAAAGAAAGAGACCAAGTGGGTTTTGCACTTGTGTAAGAGTTTGGAGTAGTTTGAGCCTCTGATAATTGTATTGAAATTGTGACGACTGAAAGATATTTTATGTAGCTGGCTCAACTAATTTAAGATTGAGGTTTTATTGTTATATCGTGTTTAAGTTTTGTTTATAGAAACCCTTTAGTTTTTTTTTTTTTTTTTTTTTTCAAGTTTTTCATGTGGATTCAAGGTCAATGGCATTAACTAATTCACGACACCGTCGACCTGTAAGGGCGGGTCTTTTGTTGTTTCTGTAGAGGCCTATTCTAATGAATCCAAATGTACCATGGGCCTATCGCCATCATCATGATGTTTTCTGGGTTTGTTTGGTTATAAAGTAAAATCCTAGAGTGTACTAGCAATTGTTAATTTGCTATAAAATTCTTGGGCCCAGTATGCACGGTCTCTTGCGGGAAGGTTTTGGGCCTCATTAGACAAGTCCACGCGGTACCTCTCTTAGCCTAACTTAATATTTGTTTTCGACCATAGTACGAGAAGTAGCCCAAATATATGATCTATATATGATATATATGGAAAATGATACACCTTTATCTTTTATTTATTTACGACTTTTTTTTTTTGCCTCCCTAAGCATAAGCCCCACATTTAACAAAATACCATAAACAATTAAAAGATAAGGATGTGCACCTAAAGTATGTGTTGAGAGTGCAAAGTATGCATTGAGAGTGTTAAATTATCATTTTCCATAATATCCATTGATCAACTCTTTTCTTTTTTATGGTTCAATCCATTGAATCATCACCCCTGTTTGGAGTATGTAATTTCATGTCGGAAGTATAATAAGTGTTTTTATAATATATAAGTGAAGTAGATTTTTTTTTTCAAGAAGTGAAGTAGATTGGATCTTTTCAAATATTTTTATCATATAAAGCTCAATCCAAAGTGAGGAAAGTGTGGTGACTAAATTTATGCATGGGCTACAAGTATGAAAGTGAGATTCACTCCAAAATACTAAGACAAGATAGAGTGTCCACTCTACACTTATGACTATTCTTTTTCTTTTGTAAGTAGATGTGAGACTATCTTAATATCTCCAATAAGTTCCTAGCAAAAGTCTATTGATTTTATACAAATGAGTTCTAACCCCATTTATATGCCACATAATACATATTTGTGGCCCAACACTCTGCACTCTCTAGGCTAATCAGGCCAATAAATTATTTCTAGCTATATCTATTATGTGGAATATCCTTTTGTAAGTCAGGTTAAATGGATACTTTTATTTTACATTGATATTTGCCTTAAATGAATTAATGCAGTGGTAAAGTTACTAAGATGTGCTTGACGCATGGTCAATAATTTATTATTTTTTATTTTTTATTTTTTTATGTCTAACACTTTTTCAATTCCTCTTTACTTTGATTAAACTCATTCCATAACAATAATTGGTTGAGCCCGATTAGCTCAAAATATCCTTAGGTTCGGTTTTGATAATGTTGAGAATGACAAGGTTGTAAGGTTGACCTATCTACACGTGACACGTAGTATGTTAGGTATTAAAAGTAATCAAAATAAAAATTTTCTCTTCAATAATAAATACCCAACATATCACGTGTCGCATGTAGATAAGTCAACCTTACCAAAAAACCGAATCTAAGAAGCTCTTCTATACGCACTGCACATATCAAGGTTGACCTAGTCACTTTGGTATATATAAATATAATGGAAAATGATAATTTAACACATTTTTAATACACACTTTGGGTACACACTCTTATCTTTTAGTCATTTATGATATTTTGTCTTACGTGGGGCCCATGCCTAAGGAGATAAAAAAATAATCATAAATAACTAAAAGACAAAAGCGTACACTTAAAATGTGCGTTAAAAGTGAATTTAGGGTTTATATGCCATCTACTCCTATGCAACATCTTTTAATCTGGCTATGTATATGTTGACGATGATATTATATGCCATCTCACCAGTCAGAATTTCGCATGGTGTATCTACAAATATATAGCAACATGACATTAACGTGATCCCTGTATGTTATAATTTACATTTTTTGGTTTTTAATTTACATATATTATAGGTTTGAGAAGTTGAGACGGAAACGTGACAAAAATGAATTGTTCTTCTCTGGCATGACATGTCTGTACGTGTTTACAAATCAATTAAATAAACTGTGCTTGCTTGCTAATTATAAAGTTGTGCTGTGTGCATCTCGATGTCTTTTTAGGGCATATTAACTTTTTTATTTATATTAATTTTTAAAAAAGATGATACATTTACTTCGGGGTGCTCAGAGTAGTATAAGAGTACCCTGGGTAATCGGTGAGATATCCATAGTGTGACACTATATTAACTGACATTATGTTTTAGGTGTCGATGGAAAATTACTAAACCTATAATCTCGGGCACACATGACTGAGATATAGGTTGTTGGGTCAGTTAGCGTCGATTGAGACATACACAAATGTCTTAGCACAAGGCTACCGAGACTATTTGTATAGTCGAGACCACTTGTATAATCTCGGTAGTTAGCTATCAAATTAGGTGTTTGACTATCTTATTTGAGTATCGGTTGGTATAGACCGACTCTGTAATACAAGTCTCGACAAGACATAACCGAGACCACTTTAACATGAGTCTTGAGCAGTGAGGTGCATTGCTTCACAAATTAAAAGTATTTTGATAAAAATCTTAGAGTGCCCTGATAAATTGCTAGGATACCTTGATAAATGGGGTGTTCTAAGAGGATACTATGGTGCAGGTAGCGCGATTCTAATTATAACAGGTGCATGTATAATCTTCCATGTCTTGCTAATTATTGTTACAGACTGGATTGCAACCATCGTTTCATTAAATAACATTAGTGCAGAAATTAGAATTTATTTTATTAAGTTTCAGTGTTTTAATTTTTTTTTTGCCGAAGTAATTTAATTGAGAATTGCTACAATGACAATGACAAGTCATACCACAACACATATTAGCCTACAAGAGTATCCATGCCTACTTTGAGATACGAGCCACACACGAGTCAAGGTCGCATAGAGGACTTTTGTGGGCCAATGTATGTTATAATGTGTAATACTCATTGTCATTCTAATATTTTTCAATTTAATTTTTTTTAAAGAAGAGATAAATGTTACGACTGACCATCTATATGTGCCATTCCACGTAATTTAGGCATAGACGTGGTATATATGATAGATGAAGTAGAGAAGTATAATTAGACTCATGCTAGTTGCATTGTCATCAATCAAAATAAAACACACGCAAAACCAACTACTCTGTGAAGTTGAATGCACCTCAAATTACATTTATTTTACATGATTCGAGATAAATGAAACTTCATAATAAAGTATACATATAAGCGATGATCGATTTTCACCTTAACTAGTACATGTGCCTTTTAGAGTAAAACTCTACACCTATAAATCGAGAGTAGTTAAGTAGGAGATAATATATATCGGTGCTGATATATGTGAGAGGGTCGCTCTTGGATGCGTGTCAGGCAAGCGAGAAATTTATTTAAAAGCATATTGTCAAAAATAAGATAGCCAAAACTAAATTTGACCAAACACTTGTTATAAATTATTTCTTCAAGTAAAAAATATAAAACTTTCTCCAAAATTTATCTAGTAAAAAATATAAAACGTTTTCAAAACTTAAGAGATTTTTGTACCTCTTATCTATATTTTACCCATTTTTTTGTTAACTTTTTATCTCTTTTTTAACTCAAACATTTAATTATAATTGAACACTTGTCTTTCTTTTGTTAAATGAATGGAAGAATTAAATGTGGACAAATATGTAATTTAAGCTAACAATTAATACTTTCTTAATATGTGTGTTTTGAATAAAAAATCTTATATTTTTTTATTGAAGAAAGTATATTATAGGTTAACCTAACGTGGCCATTTTTCATAAATGCACTGTGTCTGGATGCTCTTCTACAATGTGAAAGAAAGAGATATACATGGGAGAGACAAATAAAATGCGTAGCAAAAGCATATTCTACTAGTTAAAGCTGCCTAACAAAAAGTGGGAATCTCTCAATGAATTAAGCAGCACTCGCTTTAGTTTTCAAAGTCTTTCTTTTTCTCAACCCTCTCTCAACTTGTAGTCTTGTATATACAGGTGAGGCTACGCAATAGCAGCCACATAACATAGCATAACATCTACTACAGAAAATATGACCGTTGTGACTTGTGTTGACGTTCTTTCAAGATTAATGAGCTAAAAACTAAAAACTCAAAAAAAAGCTGAAAGAGAGAAAGGGACGGGCATCCCGCAAACGGCTACCTAATACTAAAACGAAGCCTCTGGAAACATCTAGCCGTTGAACCCAGGGACACGTGGCAGTCAATGGTCGGTGGGATAAGAAAGAGAAAATGAAAATGAAAACGAATTACACGGGAAAAGGTTGGGGAGATATTCGGGAGAGAAAGAGAGATAACGATGAGGAGGAGATTGGGAGGACGGAGGTGGGGGCCCACTCAAATTGTGGTGGTCCAGGCACGGGGAACCTTTCCAGGTTGTGCCACGTGTTATTTCTGGACTGACCCGCACCTTTGGTCCACGTTCCCATCATTATCAACACAAAAGAGAAGGTTCAGACTCATTCCTTCCCACGGAAAAATGTAATATTATTAATCCTCTCTTTAATTCTCTCTTAATCACACACTTATATTTTCTAACCTTTCATAATGGACACAATTGCAAATTGCAACCGCAATTGCAACCATGCCATTTGGTTGGACTTTAATTTTTTTCTTTTGATCACCATCTCGTCTAATCGCCTCCACTCTTATTATTAAATTTCGATTCATTCTACGTAGATTGGAGGGGACCTTACCACACTAATTTGAACGTCAAAAGAAAATAATGAAGCTATCACGAATCGAACACATCACTTATGCCTTAATTAGAGTACTAAAGACTTGTTTACAACTACTCCACTAAACTAAAATATTTAAGATTATCGTTCACCAATCATATAACATATAGTTATATATAAGGTTTAAAAATTCGACTTCGCCTAGAATTTTGATACGTAAGTAATTCGAGGAAGTCAACTTCGACAACGGAAGTTTGACAAAAATTCATAGATACACGAAAGTTTATGAAATTTCATTTTAAATGCTACAAAACTCAAATTCCTTCTTAAAAATATTAGAAATATTCTTACAAAAAAAAATGCTGAAAATATACTTAAGTATACAATAATAATGCAAAATAATCACAACACCCTTGTTCTAAATAGTAATTTGTTCGAAAATCACGCAATTCACAACATGTGTGATATTAATATTTATTTTTATATTGTTTTATATGATAAATTTTGACTTTTTTTACTACTTAATGTGAAGAGAGTTACTTTGATCGAAGTTTCCGAAGTCTGTCGAATTTTTCGTCGAAACAAAGTTACTTTGATCGAAGTTTTACATTTTTACTTCTATTTTAGTCCAGTTTTGATCAAAGTTGTCGAAGTTTTTGAAATCTATCAAATTTTTGGGTGAAATAGTGCACTTTTATTTCGCCGCATAAAAAATTGATAAATTTTGGCTAAAGTTCAACGAAGTTTGTCAATTTTTCAAACCTTAATTACGTAAAGGCAAAAACATTAACAAAGTTTTTTTTTTTTTTTTTTTTTTTGGGTTAGTCGTGAGTGTCATGAGCTTTTTCATCTCGCAGGAACACTTCAATCCTGTGACTCAAGAAAATTTAATAGAATAATAATAGTTTTCATCCCGTGCGAGGGCTAGTTCCGTGACTCAAAAAACTTTAGTAGAGTATAACGTAGAAGTTACAATTTAAACTCATAACCTTTGCGTTAATTACTGTTATTGCACGTTGCTATTACTTTGATCCCATGGCCTCTGACAAAATTAATGTTATGATGTTCATTTTTTGCCATTGCAACGCAACTCTTAAGCGGAATAAATCAATCAATTTCCATGTTGCTCACTGATAATAATTTTGCTATAGGAAGTAAGAAAAAATAAAAAATACAATACACATTTTTTGTGTGCAAAATAAAATAAAATATAAAAAAGATAGCGTTAAAAAGATCCACAAAGTGGATAGAAAGGTACCGAGCAGTTAATAACCCTCGATATATTAAAAACCAGTGTGTAGTACCCTGTTTTGCAGGTACCACCATGCCACATAACTAAACTGAGTAAAACACAGAACTTCAAAATCAATCAATCAATCAGATTACTTAAGCAAGACAATCCAACGGACCAGATTGGGCAATCAGCTGATCCCCCAAAAAAACCCAAGAAGAAGACAAGAGAAGATTCAGAAGTGAATTAAATAGTAGTATAATTAAGTGGAGTGGCAGACATACTGTAGTATGATTGTCGCATTAGTAAAGGCAGAATACAAAGGGTAGTCCCGCCATTTCATTAGAAACAGTGGGGTTGTAATGGGAATTATTGCAATGTAGCCGTTGGCGGGAGGCGTGGCTTTGGTTAAGATGCCCATGCCAGGCTGACGCACTGAGAGAGGGTGTGGCCGAGAGATGATTAGTCCCCTCACATGGTTTCGCTGTTCCTCGGCCCCACCCCTCCCCTCCACTCCACTCCACTCCACTCCACTCCACTACAACTCAAAAACAAAAAGTAACATAAATAAATAATTAAACACAGATTTTTTTTTTGTTTGAGAATTAAACACAGATTTTTTTAATTAGTAATTATTATTAATATTATGTTATATTCTTATTAGTTATTACCAAAAAAAACCACTTAGATCGAATTCTAAAAAAAAAGCTACAATTTTATGTTTTTTAATTGTGTTGTGTTTATTAGTGTATCAATTAAGTTATATATAGTTTAATAGTTTGTGTAAAAGTTTAAAGTATTATATAAAAAAGTTTAAAAATATTAAGTTAATTTTTGTGATTTTAAAGAGGTGAGGTAACAAAATGAGTATTATAATATCAATCGAAATTTGAGAAAAATATTATGATCGAGTTCAAATCGTGGTAACTACACTATGTGTCAACTCAATAAAAAAAATAAAACAAATGAAAAAATATATCTTATTTCTATTTAGGTCACATTTTTTTTGTTATTTGGTTTTAAGGTCATATTTAATTACACAGATTTTATTTTTAAAATAAAGACAGATTTTGGTTTAAAAAAAAAAAAAAATAAAGACAGATTTTATTTCTTTTTCCAGGTCATATATATTTTAATTTCACAGATTTTATTTCTAAGTAATAGTTATGTGTAATATTGCATTTTGTTGGCTTAAATAAGGGCCCTCCCTAGCTCACATGTCTCATCCATAAATTCTCCCCTTGTGTCTTCAAATTTCTCCCATCGCACTCGCGTACACACAGTAGCAGCAGCCTCAAAGCCAGAGAGATTGAGAGAGAGAGAGAGAGAGAGAGAGAGTTTCAAGAGTTCCATAGTTTTTTAGTGTTCTAGTGTTGGTGAGCCAGAATGACCAAGGAAGTGAGCGAGGAAGGGCATGCGCACCATGGGAAGGACTACAGGGACCCCCCACCAGCACCCCTGTTCGACTTAGGAGAGCTTAAGCTCTGGTCCTTCTACCGAGCCCTGATCGCAGAGTTCATCGCTACTCTCCTCTTCTTGTACATTACTGTCGCTACTGTCATAGGCTACAAGAAGAACACAGACCCATGTGCCGGAGTTGGAATTCTTGGCATCGCTTGGGCCTTCGGTGGCATGATCTTCATCCTCGTCTACTGCACTGCCGGAATTTCCGGTTTGTTTGAATCGACTCAATTTTTTTACTACGAATTATTGTGTTTTTTTTTTTTTTACTTTTTACTGAGTTCTTGTTTTGGTTCATTAGGAGGGCACATTAACCCTGCCGTGACGTTCGGGCTGTTCTTGGCGAGGAAGGTGTCGTTGATAAGGGCAGTGGCGTACATGGTGGCTCAGTCTTTGGGGGCCATTTGTGGGGTTGGGTTGGTGAAGGCCTTCATGAAGAAGTTCTACAACTCGCTCGGTGGGGGAGCCAACTCTGTTGCTGTAGGTTACAGCAATGGGACTGCTTTGGGTGCTGAGATTATTGGGACCTTTGTGCTTGTCTACACAGTCTTCTCTGCCACCGACCCCAAGAGGAGTGCCCGTGACTCCCACGTCCCTGTATGTAACAAGTTTTTTACTTTCACAAGTTTATTAGTTGTGTTGTTTTCAATTAGTCACACTTAAATTTATGTGCTTGGTTTGTTATTTTGTTAACAGGTTTTGGCCCCATTGCCTATTGGTTTCGCTGTGTTCATGGTTCACTTGGCCACCATCCCCATCACCGGGACCGGTATTAACCCAGCTAGGAGTTTCGGTGCTGCTGTGATTTACAACAACAAGAAAGTCTGGGATGACCATGTAAGAAATTTTTTTTATTGAATAGGCACATAATTTTGACTAGCTACTTGGATTAGTAATAACTAAGATTTGATTATTTGCTGGTTGGACAGTGGATTTTCTGGGTTGGGCCGTTTGTGGGAGCACTGGCTGCAGCAGCATATCACCAGTACATACTGAGGGCAGCGGCAATCAAGGCCTTGGGATCCTTCCGCAGCAACCCATCTAACTGAGCAACAACAATTCCATCATCAGAGAGAGAGAGAGGGTTTTGATTAAATATGTTTTGTTTTGTTTTGTCTCTACTGTGTGTAAAAAGAGGTTTATTTTATTCCCTCTTTGTTTTTTGTTTAAGAGTTGTTCTTTCTTTCATTACTTCTGTTGGGAATCTCTTTATTTGGGATTGTAGCTGGGGGAGTATTAATTGTTTGATTAGTGCATGGTTGGGTTCTCATGTACTCAGTTAATTTTCTCTATTTTGCTCCCTTTTACATTGTTACTCACAAAGCAACGATAAAAAGGTACTTGGCCTCCATGTGGCTTGACATGGCATAGCAAGTGCACCGACTAGCTCAAGCAGTGCATGCACTCTTTACCCACAAATGTTGCACACTTGTTACATGTATTTGAGCAGCTTTATCAAAATTAATCGGCCACTTGTGCTATGAGGACAAATTAATCGGTCACATACCTAGCTGGCTTAGACATGTACAATGTAGTCTTAGTCCTTGCAACATCTACCTTCACATGCGACGAATCAACAATTATAAACATGCCATGAAAGGCAGCTCCTTGGGCGCCCATTTTGTACAAATATTTAGTGGACTAATGTTTGGTGGATAAGATCAAATAAGTTGTGGTGGGGGTGGGGTGGGGTGGTGGGTCAAGTTCATCAGTTGGGTTGGGTGTGTGGTCCTTGTGTTGTGTCCTTAGCTGTAAAGAAAAGTTAAGTTGTGTGTGGAGACAAGTCTCTGGTTTGAAGTGAAAAGTAATTTTGGAGAGATGCTTCTTGGACTCCATAAAAGGACTACTTATCTTTTTCTTCACAACCTTGGAGAGGGTTTGCGTGAGATTCGTGGACATCAGTTTCCAATGTGAAAATTTTTGACCGTGTGTAATTACGTGCAAGTGATGGGAAGGAAATGTTTGGTGAAGTAGACATAAAGGTGTATATGAAAATGGTTGCTTTTTCAGTAAAGATTACTTCTGCTTTGCTTTGCAGTGAAGGGAAAGCGTGAAGCGCGGCCTTTGAGGCCGGACTGCCAATACTTTGAGATGGGTGTAGTAAAGTTTGAACCTTCCGTTCAACTGCCCTGCCCACCCATTACTGTTAAAAGACACAGAAGGTAAAGTTTCACGGTCAAAAAAGAAAAGAAACACGGGACTAGTCTTTAGACCAGTAGCTCCGTGGTTTAATCTGGAGAACAAATTGAGGATGTCTCTGTATTATAGGCACTAGATACCAACTATTTGAGTGACCCCATAATTTAAACTTTGACGATAAAAAAAAGGGGAAAATATAAATTGGTCTATAATTCGTACTTTAGAGCAATTCGGATGAGTACTCTATTTTAACTCTAAAATAGAGTAAAACTATTCTAATTATATTCTATTTCTTCTTTATTATAGAGTTGTGTGAATAGTGAAATTCTTCACTATTCACACAACTCTTTTACTATTCACACAATTCTATAATAGAGTTTATTTATTTTTTATTTTTCATTTTATTTTTCTTTTAAAAAATTATCAATAATTATTTATTTTTCAAAAAGATATGAATATATTTTTTCATAATTTTCTAATGATTAAATAATTTATTAAAATTAATAAAAATAAATAACAAAAAAAAATAAAAGTAAGAAATAAGTTTTTTATGAACCGTAAAATAATGGAAAATGAAATATTTTGAAGAGCCTTCCAAAGTTTTAAAAATATGCACTTTAGCTCTTATTAACTTTTTTCTAAACTATGATTGATTTAATGGACAAAGACTAATTTATCACTACAAATAGATAAACACAAAGAATAAGGACCCAAAATATTTTTAAATAAATCATGACTTTTTATAAATCTTCTTTTAAAATAATTTTTTTGATAATTTTTTTTATGTATTTATGAATATTATTATTAATAGAGTAACATTTGGTTTTAGTGTTGATTTACTATTTTTATAACCTTTAAGAATATCTTGTTATTTATTTTTATAAATTATAGAAAAGTGTAAATTGAAAAATAATGTAACAATTTAATTAATAGTTTTAATTTTTGGATATATATAAACATGTACATCTTTTTGCATATTTTTAATTTTAATGTGAAAATCAACATTGCTTTATAATTTGATTGTTAAACACCAAATTCCTTTCACAAAATATAGATTATCAATTTTTTTAATAATGATTAAATAATAAACATACTTGCATTTTTTTATTATTTATTTCTTGCAAAATATTATTTTTATTAATTTAAAATATATGAATAGTTCTAGAACAAATAAATTAATATACTTATTTACATATAGTTGATATCAAAAAGATAAAATAAAATTGTACAAGACTAAGATGATAAATTTTTAAATAGTGTTGATTAGGAAAGAGAGAATTTGACAAAACTTTAAAGTATTGTTGGTAAAATAATTATGTCACATCATCAAAAAGTAATAGAATAGTAATATTTTAATTTAATACTAACCTAAGGAAGTTTTTGACTAACTAGAAGTAACTTACATAGACCAAAGTGCATATTTTTGAAAGGGTAGTGCTATTTGGACTCGTGAGTCCGGACTCAAAACTTTTTTTAATTTCAAATACACCCTCGAGCAATTAATAAAACAACCATAATCACTTGTAAAATTCTTATTATTTTAAAATCAAAAAATTTAAAAATCTCCCTATGAGTCCGGACTCATGAGTCCGGACTCATGAGTCCAAGTAGATTTATTATTTTTGAAATCACAGGGACTAAAATGCATATTGTAGTAAACCTTATGGACCAATTTATAATTTACTCCAAAAAAAAAAAAATCACATGAGAATGCGCACCATGTTGACACATTTTCTACTTTCTTTTTTGGAGAGCGCATTTTCTACTTAACCAAATGCATCTAAGTGGATTTTAGTTTGAGTAATCATGTTAATGATTAAACCAAATTAAAGCTCTCTAAGAGAAATTGAAGTCCTCAAACTCATTGTGTCATTGAAGTGTCAAACAGAACTTGCAAAACGTCGATTCAAACTAATTAAAATTTTACCTTAATTTAGGAGGCCTCATTGTCGGCCTCAATATCAAAAGTGGCAGCTGACCATTGAAATGAAATAGTACAAAAACATCAATATTGAAAACAAGAGGGAACTCTGTCCAAAAAAAAAAAAAAAAAAAAAAGAAAAACAAGAAGGAACTTTATGGTTGCAATGTGCCAATCATATATTTTTTCATTAACAATGATAACAACTTTTTCTACATCAATTAATTGTAGCCTTGTAGCGCAAATAAAAATTCATCGAAATAAATAGTCTTGAAAAAACTAAAAAAAAAAGGTAATACATATGGAAAAATGAAAGTAAACCTCAAAAAGAATAATTAAAAAACACTAAAACAAGATTAAAAAAAACACAGTAAAACAATACCCAAGGGTTATGACTTTAAGGCACGGATCAAGTCACCTTAATAGATCTCAAATTTGAGTCATGATAATGAATTCACATTAAATTTATGAGCTTTGTGGTTCTAAGAACCTCGAGTTTGATACTAGTAGGGGGAAGCCTCAAATAAGAACAATTAGAAGAAGAATCTCTCGTTCTGAAAAAGAGAACCACTTCTTCTCAACCGTCGTCACGTCCACTTATGCCTCAAGATACTACACAAGTTTATGATCCAACAGTTTGTAAACAAAATTGAAAAACAACTTTTCATACTTGATAATCACTGCAACATTGCTAAGTTTGCCAACAACATTAGTACGGCCCCCCATAGTGCCCAAAACTTGTTCCCAGCTCCAACACCACAACCAGTATTTGTAACGCCATCATCACGAGGTGGCGCATCATTATTAATATTGGGTGGGGTCATGAGCTCCAACGACACATCCACCCCAAACTTCATTCCTCCGAGGCAGTGCCCCTCAAAGCTACAAATGAACCAATACTCCCTCGCTTCCCCCAACACCACCTCATCGCTCCCGCTCTCGTACTTCCTCACCACTCCCGCGTTCGCACTTCCGTTCCCCACATCGCACGACCTGTACACTTCCTTGGTCACTTCGTACGCGTTGTGCTGCCCCTTCACATACTTGAACACTGCCAATTATTAGTTGAAGTCATCATCAAAACCCAATTAATAAATCAGAACTACATTAATTAGTGAAGAAGAAGTGGAATTAATAAGGAGGTAACCGAGAACGTCTCCGGCTGTGAAATTGTGGCCTTGGGCCCAGGCCATGTAGTTGGTCCCAATGTCCCATCCCTCTCCATCTCCCACTGTGTAGCTTTTTGATTCTGCGCTGTAAAATGCTAGAATGATTAACATTAGTAGTGTTGTAATAATATTGATGAGAAGATGAGGGATCTCCATTGATCGATGTATGTGTGAGAATCTGATGAAATGTCAAGGGAAGAAATGTTAGAGTTGATGACGGGGCAATGTACGTTCGTTACAGCAGGTTATGTGATGAGGCCCGTCCATGGTGGGCCTGATTTGGTCGTCGGATCCTAAGTGGTGGGCCGGAGGAACCAATGTTGCTGCCGATGATGTTGTACTCTTGAGAGTCATTTTGTGCTTGGACTTGAGTGAAAATACATAAATTAATTAAGGGAAAAAAAAAAAAGAATTCGAAGTAGCTCATTCAATTAAGGAGTTGGTTCGAGTAGTAAGGGACTTGTTAATTAAGCAAGAGATAGAGTTCCAAATTTATAGTTTGGAAAAAACTTTGAAATTGCCAAAAAAAAAGAAATAGTACATGTATTTGGTGAACACAGTCACTCACTACGCTCATTTATATTCGATAATTTTTTTTATTTTTGTGAAAAAAGTACTAAGATTTATACTCCATTAACCATCGAATTATTCATCTAAAAATATGTAAAATCATACCTTGAGAATCTGTCATGCAGGTCAAATAGATAACGGAATTTTATTTTATTTTATTTTATTTTGTTGAGATTTTTAGTTTTAGATTCCATGTTGGTTAGGGGTACTTATTAATTTCTCTAAATTGACAATTGGACGGTGGCGTTAAAAATCTCCCACAGAGCCTTTACTTGGAAGCAACGGTACATAAATGAGTCACTTCGTACTGATGACAAATCAAATTAACATATATTATATAATTTCCTTGAATTAATGATTTCACAGTAGTAATGCCAATACTAGTCAATGTTATCAAGCCACGATTATTCAACCTAATTTTCATTTTACAAAATAGCGTTAGTATATACAAATTGCCAAAGCACAAATTGGTTTTAAAAAATTCTCAAGAATATAATGTAGCAACCAAAATTAATCTATAAATATAATCTCTTCCTCAATTAGATTTAGAGTAGTCTTGGTGCTCATCTCTTTGCGGTTGCATCAGTCGGGTTTTCCTCAATATAAAAATGATACACAAGATACCCGAATAGATCCATAGTTTCAAAAACTATAAAAATCCTATAAAAACCATGATAGACACTAATATAATCACATCACCCTATGGGTCGGGTTTTGATGACTCATTTTCTCTCATCTTGCGACCCGCCAGACTCGGGTGCACCCAACTAGTTGCACCCAAGGGCTTTTTTTATTATTTTTATTTCAAATTATGAACAAAGATGTGCCCATGCAAAATTTTATTGTATTACTGCTATGAGAACCATAAAAATACCATATCATGGACACATCATCTGCAATTATTAGATTTAAATCAACATATTAATTAATGAGTCATAAATGCACAACACATTTTGAGAGGTTAAATATATATTTGGATTCCGTTGTAGAGATGCTTTCACAAAAGGACATCAATATTAATGTCGTTTGTATGAAAACAAAGGGTCACCTGTCTCTTCTATAAAAAAAAAAAAAAAAAAAAAAGAAAGAAAAAAGGGTCACCTGTCTTTGGAAAAAAAAGGGATCACCTATCATTTAACAAAAAAAAGGATAAGGATCACCTATCGAAATAACAAAAAATTTGTTTGGACTCTTAGAATCCAGACTTATAGAAAGTTTTTTAAATTTTAACAAATATCAAAGGAGAGTTATAAGTTGTTATTTCAAAGTTATTTATTGCTTGAGGGTGACTTTGAAATAAAAAATTTTCAAGAATTCCCTAGGAGTCCAGACTCTAATAAAAGGACATCAATATTAATGTCGTTTGTATGAAAACAAAGGGTCGCCTGTCTCTTCTAAAAAAAAAAAAAAAAAAAAAAAAGAAAAAAAAGGGTCACATGTCTTTGGAAAAAAAAGGGATCACCTATCATTTGACAAAAAAAAGGATAAGGATCACCTATCGAAATAACAAAAAATCTGTTTGGACTCTTAGAGTCCGGACTTATAGGAAGTTTTTTAAATTTTAACAAATATCAAAGGAGAGTTATAAGTTATTATTTTAAAGTTATTTATTGCTTGAGGGTGACTTTGAAATAAAAATTCTTAAGAACTCCTAAGAGTCCAGACTCTAAGAGTCCAAATAGCACTACTCTCGAAATAAATAGAGCGTTTGCACGTTTTCAAAAGAAAATAATAAAGCATTTGTACCAAAATATGACAACTCCTTGTTTGCGCGTTATTATTTTTTTTCTTGATTTAGAATACTTTTATGAATGTCATTAATATTAGTGGCAGGTCACCTTAGTTCTTGATCTACCAAATAACTAACTATTAAATTTTGTTAGTTTAAGGCCCAATCAAAGTCATTTGAGTATGAACTATGGAGTGACTAGTTGATAGGTTATAATTAAAACCTATTTTTCTTTTAAGGAAATATTATAACCTACTTTAATTTATTTCTCTTCAACTAATCGATATGATGTTATTCCCTACTTCTAACACCGCCTCTAACATTACATTCAAAAATACAATGTGAAGTCGGGTCCATTATATTAGGATAATGGGACCTTACGTACGTATTCCCGTCTTAATATAATGAACGTCAAAGCATTATTATGGTGACTTGAATACTTATAAAGACGGTCTATAAACGTTCTATTAAAAAATTTAACTAAATAAAAATTGAAAAAAATTGATAAAGTAGAGGTAACCGAAGTTAGTTTGAGACACATTAATTAGGAGAGGTAAATAAATTAAAAAAATACATCAATTACACTAAATAAATTATAATGAAAGAATTTGATCCATATAACCGATCCCAATTAATTAATTTGAAATTGAAATTGTTGGAGCTTACGTGTAATGTGTGGTGCGTTGTGCGTCTTTTTTTTTGCCACTAGCACCTCACCTAGCATTTTGGTTTGTTATTCCGTGACGTAAGTTTGATCCATATATAGTGAGTTTGTTTGTTTGTTTGCTGTGATGTGGGTTTTTTTTTGTGCAGAATATATAGTGGGTTTGTTTTCTAGTATTTTGCCACTAGCACCTCACCTAGCAATCTTTATTTTTTGATAAAGCTCACCTAGCAATTTGTTGATTTTTTTAGTTGTGCGTCTTTGCATGGACCTTACATAATACTATTTATAGGTGTGAAACTGATGTCCCCAATTTTTTATAAGTTCAAACATAGGATATATAGTGATGACCAAGTCAAAGGCGTGTCACACACAATGCAACCGTTCTGGTTATACTTGGCACAAGCCACACAACCACCACTCTTTCTCCTAGAAATTTGATCTCAATTTCACACATGATCAAAGTTCAAGTCTTTCTCTCATTACCCCTCCCAGTCAACAATCAAGTCATAAAATTTGATACGTGAAACTACCATGAAAATTCATGTCGTGTGGGAGACTTCATATTTTATGTCACAAAAGTTGATGCCACACTGCCACAACAGGGTCTATAAATAGTACAAGAGCATATATAGCATAGAAAGCATAGTGTGCCCTGCATAGCAGAACATAGCAAGGTGAGTACTTTGAATTGATTCATACATTTTTTGGTGAGGATCAACTCTCATGGCCGAGACAACGCCGAATCACACTCAGACGGTTTCCGGGTGGGCGGCTTTCGATGCATCTGGAGAGATTAAGCCCTTCACCTTCAAGAGAAGGTAAAAATTTGAAGTCATTAACTTCATACATCTTCTATGTTCTACCAACTGTTTTATTAAGTAACATCTTTTGATATCAGAGAAAACGGCGCCGATGATGTGACTGTCGAGATCATGTACTGTGGAATGTGCCACAGCGATCTACACACCGCGAAGAACGAATGGGGGAACTCCATCTATCCATTAGTTCCCGGGTATATATGTGCAGCTACACAAGCCATGTTAATTCAAACTGTAATAATATGAACACACACACATATATAGGTAATTAAGCTAGAATAATCAATTAATGCTAACTATACTTACTTTCTTCTCTTTGTTAGACATGAAATTACTGGGATCATCACAAAAGTGGGAAGCAATGTGACAGAATTCAAGGTCGGAGATCGAGCTGGGATAGGATTCATGTCAGCTTCATATCTCGAATGCGAGTTATGCGAGAGCCATCAAGAGAACTACTGCGAACAGCTCCAGCCAACATCGAATGGCGTTTTCTGGGACGGAAGCATTACGTATGGTGGTTACTCCAAAATGATTGTGGCAGATAAAAGGTGCAACATGTTATATTCCTCGCAATTTCACTTGTCTTATAACTTTGGTGTACTTATGTCTGAATGTTTGGATTGTAGGTTTGTGGTGAGAATACCAGAAAATCTACCGTTGGACTCTGCAGCGCCTCTGTTGTGCGCAGGGATCACCGTGTTTTCGCCAATGAAAGACAGCAACATGCTTCAGTCACCTGGAAAGAAATTGGGGGTTGTAGGTCTCGGTGGCCTTGGCCACGTGGCGGTGAAGTTTGCTAAGGCGTTTGGGCTTCATGTCACAGTGATCAGTACCTCACCATCTAAGGAAAAAGAGGCCAAGGAGAGACTTGGTGCAGATAGCTTTGTTGTAAGCACTAATGTCAAACAAATGAAGGTGAAAACTGAGCCCCACCTTTTCATTATTTTGTGTAGTATGACTTAGTTGATGAAAATTGTGTATTATATTTTATTTAGTACTGAATGTCAATTGTGTTCATTGGAGCACTAATTAAACAGATGGCAAGGAAGAGTTTGGACTTCATAATAGATACAGTTTCAGCTAAGCATTCATTAGGAGGGCTATTGGAGTTGCTCACAGTGAATGGAACATTGGTTATTGTTGGTGCCCCTGATGAGCCTTTTGAGCTACCTTCATTCCCTCTTATATTTGGTACATACAAATAGATTGATTTTTTTTTTTTCTCTAGTCTTACTTTGATGAAGCTAAAGATAATGGTGTTTTCAATTATGCAGGGAAGAGAGCCTTGAAGGGCACCGTGATTGGAGGAATGAAGGAGACTCAAGAGATGATGGATTTGTGTGGCAAGCACAACATCACTTGTGATGTAGAGGTCATCAAGTCTGATGACATCAATGGAGCTATGTCTCGTCTTGCCAACAATGACGTTAGATACCGCTTCGTAATTGACATAGCTGAGAGATCATCATCCCTTTGAATGAGACTCTGCCGTTGTTTTAAGTAGGAAGCTTCATTTAACATACTTGTTAAAAGCTTCTTTGATTTGTTATATAGAAGTTAAAAAGCTCATTTGAATTCATAGTTTTGTCATTTGTGGTGACCTTGATGAAAGGTAATGTAATTTAGTTTAGGAATTCTCATTTGTGGTATCCACATTCATTATTACTTTTGTTATTGTTTATGAAAAAGATTTGAGCGAAATACTTTTTTTTTTTCCTTATTTATATGAGAAACTGCTTTTTGTTGTGACTTGAATTGAGACTTGCTAAGAACTAGAGAATGAAATAGAAGACTAAGAACTTCTACTACTATAAACTACTACTACAAAAGAGAAGAGAAGAAATGAGATAGTTGGAATGAGAAGTTTTCATTCAACTTGGTGTATCCATTATATAGATGTGAGCTCTTTATATAGGCCATTACAAGAATGTCAAAGATCATGAGTTACAATTACATGATTTAAATGTGTAACCACTCACACATAGTGGTGGAATACAAATGGTTTGAATAGGAAGAGTCATCCACATCCATTTCATTTACAACACTCCCCCTTGGATGACACTTGCTAAGAGATTGTGCCTCGTTAAAACTTCTACTAAGAAAAATTCTGTGGAAAAAATATCGTAAAAGAAAAAGAGTACACTATTCTCATAAATATTAAGATGGGTATAATATTGTTAAGATTGCCTCATTAAAAATCTTGCTAGGAAAATTCAATGGATAAAACCATAGCTAAGGAAAAAAGAGTGCAATACACTAATCAATAACTCCCCCTCATGTGAACATGGGTGAAACTTGTTCAGTTTCTTTACTTGCAATGTCTTTAAGTTTACGCAAGTCAATACCATATGTAAGCCTTTTAAATGTCGTAGTTGGTAAGACTTTTGTGAATAAATTAGCAAGATTATCGCTCGATCAGATTTGTTTGACATCAATTTCACCATTCTTCTGAAGCTCATGCGCATAAAAGAATTTTGGTGAAATATGTTTTGTTCTGTCCCCTTTTATGAACCCTTCACTTAATTGTGCAATACATGCTGCATTATCTTCATATAATATGGTTGGAGAATCTTTTATTGAAGGCAATCCACACGATTCTTGAATATGTTCAATCATGTTTCTCAACCAAACACATTCACGACTTGCTTCATGAATTGCAAGTAATTCAGAATGATTGGAAGAAGTAGCAACCATAGTTTGTTTTACTGACTTCCATGATACAATAGTATTACCACAGGTGAATACATATCCCATTTGAGAACGGGCCTTGTGGGGATCAGATAAAAATTCAGCATCAACATAACCTTGGAGATTCAATTTTACCCCTCTCGAGTAAAATAAACCCATGTCACTTGTTCCTCGAAGATATCAAAAAACGTGTTTAACACCATTCCAATGTCTTCGAGTTGGTGAAGAGCTATATCTTGCAAGTAGGTTGACAACAAAAGTAATATCGGGTCTTGTACAATTTGCAAGATACATAAGTGCACCAATTGCACTTAAATATGGTACCTCCGGACCAATTAGCTCTTCATCATTTTTATGAGATCGAAATGGATCCTTATCCATTTCAAGTGATCTGACAACCATTGGAGAGCTCAATGGATGTGCCTTGTCCATATAAAATTTTTTAAATAATTTTTCAATATAATTTGATTAATGGACAAGTACTCCACTTGAAAAATGTTCAATTTGCAAACCAAGACAAAGTCTTGTTTTCCAAGTTCTTTCATCTCAAATTCCTTTTTCAAGTATTCGGATGTTCTAATGATGTCGTCGTGGTTTCTCACTATATTTAAATCATCAACATATATAACAATAATCACAAATCTTATTGATGATCTTTTAATGAAGACACATGGGCAAAACGGATTATTTACATATCATTCTTTCAGTAAATAATCACTAAGACGTTTGTACCACATTCGTCCGGATTATTTCAACCCATACAAAAACCTTTGTAATTTTATAAAATACATGTTATGAGGTTTTGATTTTATTTCATCGGATATTATAAATCCATAAGGGATTTTCATATATATCTCACTGTCTAGAGATCCGTACAGATATGCTGTAACGACATCCATTAAATGCATATCAAGCACTTCAGAGACTGCAAGGCTTATCAAGAACCAAAATGTGATTGCATCTATAACAGGAGAATATGTTTCATCAAAATTGATGCTAGGTCTTTGTGAGAAAACTTGAGTTACAAGTCTTACTTTGTACCTTGTAACTTCATTTTTTTCGTTTCTCTTTCGTACAAATACCCATTTATATCTAACAGGTTTTACGCCATCTGGCATTTGGACAATTGGTCTAAAAACCTCTCGTTTCCTTAATAATTTTAGTTCTGCTTAGATAGCATCTTGCCATTTTTTCCAATTAGGTCTTTTTTGATATTCGTCCACTGATCGTGGTTCTGGATCATCATCATTTTCACATATTTCAAAGGACATATTGAAAGCAAATATATCATCAGGAACAATTTCATTTCGATCCGAAATCTTACCAAAGTTTAAATAATTTATTAAGATCTCATTACTTTCATCTTTTTCATCTTTTTCTAGAGGAAGTTGTTCCTCATCAGAATTAACTTGTTCTGACAAATCCTTATCAAAGGATTCTTGTGCTTTCTCAGGAGTATTTTGATTTCTATTTATTTTTACTCCCATTTTCCTCTTTCGAGGAATTGTATCCTTTAAACCAACCGGTCTTCCACGATTTAAGCGTTTCATTGGTTCTTGTGCATTTTGTTGCAAAGAGACATCAATTCTTGCAGGAACATTTACAGCTGGAATATGTGATTTTGTCATTTGTTTTACATCAGTAAATGCATCTGGTAATTGATTTGTGATTTGTTGCTAATAAATGATCTTTTGAACTTCAAGTTCACACTGATTTGTTCGTGGATCATAATGTGATAAAGTTGATGCATTCCAAGCAATTTCATGCCATTCCTTTTGAATTGACTTCTTATCTCTCCCTAATGGTGGGAAAATTGCTTTATCAAAGTGACAATCAGCAAAACGTGCAGTAAATAAATCCCCTGTTAAGGGCTCAAGGTATCTTATAATGGACGATGAGTTAAATCCAACATAAATCCCAAGTTTCATTGTGGACCCATCTTAGTTCTATTGGGAGGTGGTATAGGAACATACACTGCACAACCAAAAATTCTTAAGTGTAAAATATTTGGTTGTTGACCTAAAATGAGTTGCATGGGGGAATGTTCATGGTATGCAGTAAGCCTATAACGAATGATAGAAGTGAAGGTCACCCAAGAGGGGGGGTGAATTGGGTTACCGTGTAGTTATCGCCTTTTTAAAAACTTTATGCATAAATAATAATAACAATGCATGCACAAATGATAAATATCAATACTATGCAATCAAGAAGGGGGTAGAAGAGATGGAGATAAGACACGTGATTTATAGTGGTTCGATCCAACCGATCTACATCCACTACCTAACCTCCCCGGTTAGGATTTTCAAACCCCACTTATATTATTGATAAGTGTTACACCCTAAGCCAACTAGCCTAGTGAATGCCAAGCCTCAACTAGGTCTTTTACATGATACTTTATCGAAATAAGGTCTTATACAATCACCTAGCCGCAACTAGGAATTTCCACCTAGACCCACCTAGGACTTTTTCCACCTAGCCGCAACTTGGATATATGCCTAGCCTCAACTAGGTCTTCCCTTTCGACTTAGATCCCACTAAGTCTTACAATCAATATTTGATTAATACAATTGAAATTACACTTTACAAAGTAAAGTGGTATTAAATTCAAATACAAGCAAGCCTCCTAGAGCCTAACTACTCTTATGCATGCAAGTATGAAAATAATTGAAAAACGCAATTATAAAACTGATTTTATGCAAAACTCAAAACTGAAACCGTTTCAAATAACTTAATGAGAACAAAGCCGGTTTCAAATCCAAAGAACAAGAAGTTCGATAAAAATCGAGTTTAAGCACAAACTCTTGTTCAAATCAATCCAGGGGTTTAATGAATTAAGTTTAAGTGCAAAACCCAATACAAGTGTGCTTAACAACACAACAAGTAATTTCCCAAATCAATCACACAAGAATATATAATTTAAGCACAAGAAAAGCTAGGGAATGGACTTTCTTACAACCTCAAGAAGATGACTTGAAAATTAGTTCTGGAGAGGTTGTTATACTCCTCAGAGTGCCTCAAGAGTGCTGATTTTGATGTTGAATGAACAGCCTCTAAGTGTAGCTTGAAAACCCCAAGCTCCTTCTCTTGAAAAATTTGAGCACCAATGTTTTTCTTTGATTTTAAAACCTAATTTATGTGCCTTGTATGTTTGGGAGAGTTGTACATATTTATAGACCAATATATGACCGTTGTATGCATCCAAGGGCCGAGATTTGATCAAAAATTCGAATTAAAGTAAGTTTTTCAGCTTTATAAAAAAGTTGTCAGAACTGCAATTAGCGCGCTAATTTTATGACCTAGCGCGCTAACTCTGCACATAGCGCACTAATAACAGTATTAGCGCGCTAACTGCAGGGACCTCAGAATAATTAATTATGTCCCTTGTGTTAGCGACCCTTTAACACGCCCTAAACCCAATAAACCCTCATATAACATATAATACATGTTTGTTATGAGTCATATGACCTATTTGGATGGTCCGGATATTTTTACAAATCCCGAAAATGAAAAATCTCGGTTTCATGATTTGCGATGGACTTTTCTGCAAATATGCAGTTTTCTTTTCAAAGACCTTTCAAAAACAAGTTTTTCTTTTTCAAAAATGATTTTCAAAATGCGATATTAACATACACATATAGTTTAACATAGTTTAGACTTATAGGACCTAAATCTTCATGTAATCACTTGACATTTGAAAATCCATTTTAAAATCACGATATGCATGAACTAATGCAATAGGCTTGCTTAAGTGAACTTGAATACCTTACATTAATTTTACAACTTTTGGCCTTGATCTTTCGTCTTTATTCCTTTTTGTATGTCGAGTCTTGAACTTGTATAGCTTGAATGCTCGAATACCCATGATGTGATGTTTCGCAACCTTTGACGAAACTGAAATACACTTGATAAAACTTATTAGTATATTTTCACCTTGTTTGTTTCCATCAAAATTCCGGTCGGAGTTAGAGTAACTAACCACTTAGTCCAACAAGAAGCTGCATGAAGGACTGCATGTCCCCAAACTGAAGTTGATAACTTAGTTCTCATTATTAAAGGTCTGGCAATTAATTGAATGCGTTTGATCAGAGATTCTGCCAAATCATTTTGGGTATGCACATGTGAAACAAAATGTTCAATGGTAATTCCTATAGACATGCAATAATTTTTAAATGCTTGAGATTGAAATTCCCCGGCATTATCAAGACGGATGGTCTTGATTGGGTTGTCAGGGAATTGTGCTCTTAACTTAATGATTTGTGCTAAAAGTCTAGCAAATGCAACATTGCGGGTCGAAAGCAAAGAAATATGTGACCACCTAGTTGATGCATTTATCAAAACCATGAAATATCTAAATGGTCCACAGTGAGGATGAATAGGTCCACATATGTCTCCCTGAATGTGTTCTAAGAAAATTGGGGATTCCACAACAATTTTACTTGGGGATGATTTAAGTATCAATTTACCTTGAGAACAACTAGCACAATTATAATCACCAGCTAAAAATATTTTGTGACTCCTTAAAGGATGTCCATACGAATTATTAATTATTCTTCACATCATTGATGATCCTGCATGACCAAGCCGATCATGCAATAAAATGAATGTCTTTGGATCATTAATTTTCTTATTTAAGACGACATTCGTTTCGACATGCCTTATATGAATAAAATATAATCTACAGGATAAAGCTGTGAATTTTTCTAACACTTCTTTTTTTCCATTTGAAACCAATGTGACGTAAAGAAATTCTCTATTATTTTCGTTCATGGTTTCAATGTGATATCTATTTTGTCGAATATCTTTAAAGCTGAGTAAATTTTTTCTGAATTTTTCAGAGTATAAGGCATTGTCAACTTGAATTGTTGTTCCCCTAGGCAACATAATATTTGCTCTTCTAGAGCTATTAATCAATTTGGAGATGCTAGATATTGTTTGAACATTAGCCTCAGCTAAGTTCAAATTAGAAAAATATTCTCTGTTTTTAAGGATTGTGTAACGACCCAAATTCTCCACGACCCAACCTATGAGTATTTTGGTATTTTCATGATAAAAATATGTTGGGTGTTTGATGTGAAAATATAATTCTAAACTTGTCAAATTAAATATGAGTTAGGGAGTAAGTAAAGTTTTATTTTAAATAATAAAGCCCACTTAAGATTATGACCCAAAAGGGCATTTTAGACAAATTGTAAATAGTCATAACCCTAATACCTAACCCTAATGCTATTTATGCAAATCAAAGAAAACCCTAGCCCCAATTTTATAAAACACCTAAATGGAGAGGAGGAGAACAAGAGGAGAGTTTAAGCTCAAGAGATGTACAACCTCACTTCCCTCCTTGATTTCTTTATTATTTATTGAAGATTTGGAGATCAAAGGGTCGATAGCGTCGACGTCGGCAAGAACGCGAGGAAAATAGAAAAGAAAATAAGAAAGAAAAGATTTGATCTATTTTAGAATGAGATTTTGGAAAGAATTTTGAGTCAAAGACTCCATTAAAGGCATGGTGAGATTCTAATACTCTCTAGATTTATTGTCTTGGTGTTGGTATTAGTAATAAGAGTTGATGATTTGCAAAGTTTGTTCAATTTTTCTTAGATCTAGTTTTGAAATGGGTTATACAAATTTTTAAGCTTTATGATAACGAGTATTATGGATGAATTAATCTTGTTTACCATGGTTTGAAGGTACATGAAAGGATTTCTCCATGATTTTAGCAAATTGAATGCGGTTGAAGTTTATTGATATGGATTTGGCATTTAAGATTGAGTTGAGATTTAAAAAGGGACTTTGAATCTTTTTCTTTGGGAAATAAACTTATTCGATAAATTTGTGGACTTTGACTGAATATTGTAATTTGGGAATTTAAAGTCTAAATTGAGTCTTGTATGGTGATTTGAATCTTTTTAATTATAATTAATCGAACGTCTTCGATTTATGTTGGAAAAATCAAGTCTTAGCGGATTTTCCTTGTTTTACATCACCGCATTCTTATTTTACTCGAATAATCGATTCTAATTTTAAGTGTCGATTTTAAAGTCGTGAATGACCTTTAGCGAAATCAGCTATAAAATAGCGTGAATCTCTAAGGTCTAGACAATTAATGTTAAACTTGTATAGTTGTAGATACATAAAATAATTATTCTTTTAAATTGTCTAGATTCGCGAGACGGTTCACATCGAGCCCAAACGCGAGAGGATCGAGATTAGGATTCACGGCGAGTGCAGGTAAGTGGGGAGCTTGTGCTCAATTATCAAATATGGCATGATTATTAATTATGTTTAGGATTCATAATTTGAATTAAAGACTTGGATTTATGGGTTGCGTCGTGGTATTGGCTCGAACCTACGTATCTATGAAATGTGAATGCACTGTTATTCATGGCCCCAGAATGTGTGGAGTTCCACCGAGGGTCTTATTAGCAAGTAAATCTATAAGAATACCTCAAAATGTTGTGGTACCATCGAGGGTCGTTAACACCCCAGGATGTGTGGAGTTTACCACCGAGGGCTTTACTTGACTAATTGAATTCATAATTATGTCACATAGGGACATGAGTTGGAGTTACCTTCTCTTGTACTCTTGAGACATAGGGATGTGCATCGGTAATGGCTTGGACGATCTTACTGTTGATTTGATTGAACAAACGAGAGGACACATAAGGCCTGTGTGCTAGCTAGTTGTTTCCATCACTTTGAGAGTAGGAGAATCGGTCACCGGATTCTTGCCAATATGTAGTATACATTGAATGGAACATCGATTTATTGTATTATTATATTTTATAGTACATAATCTCGCGAAACCCCCTCATTTGTATGAAAATTTGAAATTATGAAATGATTTGTCAATCTCTTTAATGTTATTCATGATTATTGTTGTTACAATTTGTGACTTACGAATCTTATGTCTATGATAGTACTTAATGGTTCATTATAAGTCTATTTTTTTATGAAATCCTGCTACCATGCTACTATTTAATAAATCCTTGTTTGTTTTCAAATACATGCTAGACTTTGCATGCTTATTAGGTATTACTTGCATATTTGATGGTTGAGCGGGTTTCCCGCATTACTGAGCTTCGTTGGTTCTTTTAGCTCACCCTACTTACATCTCAAGTATCCACAACAGCGCTAGGTTGAGGCAAGGGAGAGACGAGCTTGAAGTCTCCTCTTGATGTGAGCCTTTGTATATATATATATCATGTATATTTGATTTTGAAACTATCAATTTGGGGTTAAAATAGATCTTTGGGTAACTTGAATCCTAGTTATCTTTAGTTGATCCATTTCAGCGATTATATTAAAATTGTTTAGTTTAAATGAGCATGAACCCATGTATAGTTTTATTAATATTCTATGAACTTAAATCTTTTGGCTTTAGGATATCTCTTTATATTTATTCCGCAGGTTTATTTGTTTAGGCGTGCCTGACTGTTATTTGGGCCTAGTTCAGTTATTGGGTCCAAGTGGCGGTCTGGGCCGGGCGACTCGGCCCTAGGTCGGGGGCAGGTCGTCACAGATTGTGTGCGTTGTAGCACAATCAGCAAGACATATATCGCTCTTATTTGATTCATGATTTGAACACATGATTTGTTGATCCATTTTCCTAGCTTTGTTTCCTTAACTAGTCTTCTTGAACTTCAAGAACTCCTTAATGCTAGAGCAAGCTCGTGCTGATAACGTGTTATGAATTGAATTGAGACTTGTTAAGAACTAGAGAATCAAATAGAAGACTAAGAATTTCTACTACTACAAACTACTACTACAAAGGAGAAGAGAAGAAATGAGATAGTTAGAATGAGAAGTTTTCATTTAACTTGGTGTATCCATTACATATATGTGAGCTCTTTCTATAGGTAATTATAAGAATCTCAAAGATCATAAGTTACAATTACATGATGTAAATATGTAACCACTTACACATAGTGATGGAATACAAATGGTTTGAATAGAAAAAGTCATCTACATCCGTTTCATTTACAACACTTTTACAATAGAACAGAGTTTTTACAATGTAGAAGCATTGGATACAATGAATCAAGAAAAATTAAAAAGCCAGTGGACAAGAAGTACATATATATCATAACACCCACACCACAAAACAAGTAGGCGGTAGAAAATTCCAACGCCGGCCATGATAAGTCTTATTTAGTGCAGTATTTATTAAGTTTATTTATATATTTTATAGTTAAGATTTTAAAATATTAGTTTAGTATTTATCATTTTTATGTATTATAGACTGGTGATTGAAAGCGAGGCCATCGTGCAAAATGGGTATCGTATCGACGAATACGTTCTACACCAAAAACCGTGCTAAACGCATATCGATGCAGCCTTGGCGGGCCCACCAACATAAGAAACGTGTTTTGCATGACTGATGACGTGGAATGGTGGAGCCGTGCACACATAGAAGTCGGACCAACTTGATTTATGGAGAAGATGATATGGTGTGATGCGGTGTACAGGAGTTGATGTACATGCTTGAAGGAGTTCATGGGATCAGCCTCGAGAAACGTGTAGTGGTGAGATGATGGACATTCAACTATTCATGTGGTGACGTGCGTTGAAGAAGTAATTGCAACTTAATTAAATATATTATATAGATATGGAAGTATATCTATTAGAGATATACAAGAGATCGTATAGGAGACGAGAGAAGACCGGATTGCATAAAAATTGAAAATGGCAATCATAAGCCGGCGACACTCAGCACGTTGTGTTCTTCCCACCTGCCTAATCTTTTGCGGATTAGGCCGTGGATCAAACAAGTTGTTCGCGACGTGAAGTTATTGTTCTTTTCATATATTCTATTTTTTTTGGCATTGTGTTAAATTTATGGTTACATTTAATTGTGTGTAAGGGCCCTTACATGCAGATTAGATTAACTACCTTTAGTTATTGAGTTGAAACATTCGTCCTTACATGATAGACTCATCTAAGTGACAATTGACCATATTGATTGGTTAGTTCTTTCAAAACCGGTCAAGTGCTTTAGAGATCTAGGCTAAATCGGGAGCACTAACGATTCAGTTATCTAGGTGTAGTACTTTCACGAATCGTATTAATGCAATTAGCGCATTAAACTCAATTCGCGTGAGTCTAGGGTTGTGTATTTAATGATCGTGCCTTGACTATCGAGAAATGTGAAGAACCGAGTGCGTCACCAAACCTATAGCTACATTAAAATATAATTGAATTACATATTTTTGTATGGATCGAGGACCAATGAATTCATTGTGCCATTAGACAAGTTTGATAAGCCGAAAGTCTAGTTTGTTCTTTCTATTGAATTCCTCTTTACAAAATAGTGTTTACATTCTCTCCTTATTTGTTCTCTCCATTCCTATTTTCCTTTTTTTTTGTTTTGACCTTACAAAGATTATCAATCTATGTGGGATCGACCCTTTGTCACTATCTACAAAATATTATTTTTTTTTTTAATTTTACTATCTACAAAATAGTTGGTTTAAGATATATATTTTATTGTCAGGGATCCAACCAATAAGCCAAAGGCAATAGGTTTTTGTGACGCATGTGACCGTGAAATCTAAACAATCTAATTCATCGGAAGACGTTTTGTGATATACTATAATATGTGGGCAGGATCAGGGTTACGATTTTCTATTAGCAAAAAACAAATGTGACCACTGCAAAAGTGAATTCAAAAACAGCTTTGCCTATCCATTCCTCTTTTAAACATGTATGTTTATTTTATATGTTTTGAAAACTTAAACATTTTTATTTGATCCAAACTTTTATATATAACATATATGTTTATTTGATCGAAACTTTTATAACATGTTCATTTGATAGATAACGGTACAATGACACACTCTACAATGATACGTATGTGCTCATCTCGATGTACATTAACGGATCGATATAGAGAAGTTCCAAAATTGTCAACAAATGTTGACTCTAGTATCTGTTTTTGTTCATTCAATTCGGAAGTTTAAAATTTAGCTAGCACACCTCAAAATTGTCATCTACACTTCTAATAACAAATCAACTACACATTCATTCATGGCTGAGACTACACCTAATCACACTCAGACGGTTTCCGGGTGGGCGGCTTTTGACCAATCCGGCGAGATCAAGCCCTTCAACTTCAAAAGAAGATACGGCTTCATTCATTAATTATTTCCACTGTTATTTCATTCATCGTTTCCGTTTCTAACTTTCTAACGACCATTTTATGAGATAACATAAACTGAATCTCAGAGAAAATGGAGTTGACGACGTTACAATCGAGATCATGTACTGCGGAGTATGCCACACCGATGTGCACTATGCGAGGAACGACTGGGGCGTCACCATGTATCCTGTTGTTCCCGGGTATAACTTCAAATTATAACACATGAATCATTTGTCACATACATATTTAGATTGATTAATCAATTTGTACATAACACATTGGTTTCTTTTATTTGTTAGACATGAAATTACTGGGATCATCACTAAAGTGGGAAGCGACGTGAAAGAGTTCGAGGTTGGAGATTGAGCTGATTCATGGCATGCTCATGTCTCTAATGTGAGCAATGCGAGAGCCATCAGGAGAACTACTGCGACGAGCTTCATGCCACCTACAATGGTGTTTTCTGGGACGGAACCATCACCTACGACGGCTAGTCCAAAATGATAGTAGCGCATAAAAGGTCTTAGATACCATATTGTATGTGACTATGAAGATATCAATCCCTCTGGTGCTTATAACTTAATAACTGCTAGTACGGGCTTTGTAGGTGTTACTGTCGTGATATATTGTCATCAGTTGTCTTGAAATAAGTTGGTGTTTAATGTGGTTCATGTGCTGATTTGGAGAACCACAATCTGCACGAAGATCATATCAATTATAACAGAACTCAGAATCTAGCAGTTGCTGATGGTTACGATTAATACTTATCCACAACCAAACGAAAAGCAGTTGAAGATTGGTGCAGATTCAAAGAACGATTTTACCCACATGATTCATGAGAAGAATGTGGAAGTTTCAGAGGATCAAGGCTATCGGATTTTAGTAGTTGTTAGAATTTGAGAATCTTATAAATCATCTATATGTGTCAAAGTAGAGAGTATGTATTCATTCATTGATTCATATTTTTCAACTTTGTTTTGTAAAGTGAACGTGTATGCTCACTTATTTATCAATTTGTAAAGCTCTTAGGGGACTTGGGTGCTAGTGTGAGGGGGAGCCTCATTCCTACAAGTGGGAGACTTGTGTGAGATCCAGAGAAGCGTAGAGAGATGCTAGTAGGAGCTCAGTGAGGGAGATACTAAAAGAATCTTGTAGATCGTACGTGTTCATAGTGGATTTTATATCTGGGCGTGTCCCTACAGACGTAGGTTGTGGACCGAATTGCGTGAACAATCTCTTGGTCTTGTGGTTTGCTTTACTGATTTTATTTACATTCCAGTACTGTTTAATTCCTTGTTACAACATATTACGTTTCCTGTTGTAACACGTATTGTTTCAGTAATTTCAGTAGGTCTATGGTGAAAATACCCAAAAATCTACCAATAGATGCTGCGGCACCTCTGCTTTGCACTTGGATCATTGTGTTTTGGCCAAAGAGGCCAAGGAGAGGCTTGGCGCAAACAACTTTCTCCTCAGCACAGATACTCCCCCCCCTTTGATCAATTTGTGTGTGTTTTCGATGAAAACTGTTCATTATTCGATTATAGTGAAGTTTTGTATTAATTGGAGTACTTAATAGATGGCAAGGAAGAGTTTAGACTACATAATACATACAGTTTCTGCTGCGCGTTCTCTAGATCCTATATTGGAGCTTCTTACAATGAATGGGTACTCTAGTCAGGGCCGGCGTTGGGCATGGGCGGGGCGGGCGATTGCCCTAGGCCCCGTCCACACCCAAGGCCCCCTATATTTTTAGCCATGCTGCAGTTTTTTTATTTTTTTATTTTTTATGAGATTGGGCATTAGTGGGATATTGCTAAAGTATCATCTTTGTACAAATTTATTGGGGTTCATTCATGAAAACTCATTGTAATATGTAAATACTCATCTCAATGTATATTGAGTAGATCTTAACAACTAAATCATTCAGTGCATGTTGAATGTTACACAATCTTTTTTTTTTTTTTTTTGTTGGTAACACAATAGTTTTTTTTATATGTTATGTCTACTCTTTTAAATGCGTTTTTTCTACAATCTCAAAATAAATAAAGTTTTGGTCTCAATAAATAAATAATAATAATTAATAAAAGAAGTTTATATTTCCACCAACTAAATTTAATAAAACCAAATCAAAACAATTTTTTTTAAATTAAATTTGAGTCAGAGAATAGTTAGCAATATGTGTAAATTTTTTTTTTCACTATATGTAAACTTAACTATAAGTACAAAAAGCACACCATCAATTGCACTAAAAATCAAGTAAAATGGATGACTCTTTTTATCTATGTAGCCAACCCAACTAATTTGAGATTACGGTTTTGTTGTTGTAACTATATATATTCACAAAAAAATTATTTTAGGAAGTCAAACATAAAGGCCCCAAATTTTTATTTCGCCCTAGGCCCCCAAAATAACAAAATCGGCCCTGACTCTAGTGATTGTGGTGCACCTGATAAGCGTTATGAGCTTCCAGCTTTTCCTTTGATATTTGGTAAAGATTCGATTTTTCTCTAACTTTTGATTGATACCTTTCATTTTGATGATGTCGAGATGATGATGTTGTTTTTGATTGATTATGTAGGAAAGAGAACTGTGAAGGGGACCATTATTGGAAGAACGAAGGAGACTCAAGATCCTACCAAAAAAAAGAGACTCAAGAGAATGGATTTGTGTGGCAAGCACAACATCACTTGTGATGTAGAGGTCATTAGACCTAGTGAGATCAATGAAACCATGACTCGTCTAGCTAGCAACGACATTAGGTATCGATTCGTGATCGACATAGCAGCTGAGAGATCATCATCAACTCAGAATGAATCTTAGTTGTGTTTTGGGTAATAAGAACTCCAATGCTTCATGTTGGAAGCTTGATTGGATTTATTACTAGAAGTAAGATCACTGCACTTGATGAAGAAGTGAAATTCAATTTGATGGATTAGCATTCATCTCTTTGTTCCATAAAAAACATGAATGTGATTAGAATTAAGTCCCATTGCCACATTTTTCAAAATCTTTTTTGTCAAGGCATAATTTACTTAACCTTAGCAGCCATAAATGACAGATCGTTTGGTTCACGCAATAGTATTCATAAGCATGGCTTGAAAATTCGCTAAACTTGGCTAACTTTGGTGGAAGTTTGTCAATAATGAAAATGGGGAAGTGAAACTATATGGAGATGTAAAATTTGTAAAGTTTTGTCTGAAACTTCGACATATTTCGCCAAACTTTGATTGACTTTGATGGCTTCCATCGAAACCATTCAAAAAGAGACAAAAATGTAAGAACTCTAAGAAATTAACAAAGTTTTTGAGGAAGTTACCGAAGTTATCCCTAAATAAAATAAAATATTGAAACTAACTTCTTTTCACATCAAATAGCAAATAAGGTCAAAATTTATTATATAAAGCAATGTAAAAATAAATATTAATATCACGTTTGTTGTGAATTGTGTGTTTATTGCAAAATAACTATTTGAAACAATTGTATTGTATTGTATTGTGTTTATTATACATTATTGTTGTGTGATTAAGTATATTTCTAACATCTTCAAGGAGAAATTTGAATTTTCTAGCATTTAAAAATTTTTATAAACTTCCATACACCGATGAAATTTTGTAAAACTTACCTCATCGAAGTTAAGTTTAATTCTGAATTTTAAGTGAGCGAAGCTTAAGGCGAAATCAAAGTTTTAAACCTTATTCATAAGAGAACATTAAAGCCACAAAGCTGCCAAAACATATAGTAAACAGAATCACAACACTTGTTAAAACACATTCTTCATTACGGATAGAGTCGTAACATAAAAAGTTAAGCACTGAACTATGTACATGGATTTGGTCAAGATTGGCAAGCAAGGGTAATCATAGATTTATAGAGGCAGAAGTAATACAGGACATGGGATGAACTCCACCAACAGATTTGCATCAACATGCTTTGAGTGGATGGCTTCCATGCTCATCACCACCAAATCCAAGTTCAAGTCATCAGCAACCTCCCCTATTATGGCAGTCGGCTTTTTCCCCTCTCCAAGTCTTTCAATCAACCTAAACTCCTTGAACCCACCTATTCGAAAGAAAAAAAGGAAAGGACTTAAAACATTTGTGCATTTCCAATCTAAAATATATCAAGTATAATGGACAAGCTCGATTTGATATCAACACCAGGTCAAGTTCTCAACGACTTGCTAGACTCCAGAATTATGATTGAACTAAGAGTGTACGTACCTTCAGAGAGATGCCATCGAATACTAGAGAGTTGAGTGTCATGCTCCGGTAATGAGTCTTTAGAATTCTCATTAATAACTGCAATAACATAAGCTATTTGGTCATGGGATTATTAAGCAATTGATAATCACTCCCAACAGTTTCTAG
Organism: Stephania japonica; assembly: GCA_039657345.1. Lineage (NCBI taxonomy): Eukaryota > Viridiplantae > Streptophyta > Magnoliopsida > Ranunculales > Menispermaceae > Stephania > Stephania japonica. Next base: position 3,459,036 of record CM077559.1, on the reverse strand, counting down.
AATAGCATACCTACAACAGTGATGTCTGCGCCGTACTTCTTTGCTAAAGCAGCCGCAGTAGCCGCAGCCTGCCAAAAGAGAACTAAGAATGTGCGAAGAGGGGAAATGAAGATAATGAGTGAAACATCATTCAAAGTAGAGTGGATTCCTTTTCTTAGGCTTCCCTTCTATACAATCCATCCCGCAAAAAGCTAAAAACAACAAATGTTCCCATGCAGTTGGGATCTCAGACTATGAAACACCTTTTCATATTCTCTGCAGGTAAGACTTAATGGCTATTGCGAAGCAGATTAAATACTAGCAGTTATTCTGATTCAGTACAAAAAGATACAATTCAATCTAAACAGCAAGGAACGAAAAATCGATAAAATTAGCCAAATTTTAGGCGAAGTTTATCGAGGTTGAAGGGATAGAAACGAAGTTCACGGGTAGTTTAAAAATTACAAAACTTCTCCGAAGTTTATGTTAAAAGTCGACAACTTTGAATTGAGTTGATACGGATAGCTAAAAACAAGGAGAAATTGCCAACTTTTCGGTCAAAAAATCGAATAAGTGTATAGCGCAGCAAAGGTTTATACTTACCCCACATTAGTGAGAAGAATCAAGTTAGATTATCATAATTCCACATTTATTATCTTATCTCAAACTTCTACATCTATTCACTTTTGCACAATCTCTACACTGATCATGTGATCCCTTGATTTTGCATCGAGATTCACTCTAATACACTTAGTAGTTTTTTTTATTGATGTTTACTGTCAAAAAATGGTTATTTTCTTTTGCTTTAAACATAGAACCATATAAAAAAAATATGTTTCATAATTTTAATCTTACTTGTGTGAATGTGCAATTGATAACATGGTTAGAGAATCAAATAAAGTGTATTTATTATCACTAAAAAGTGATCAACCATACACAAATATGCATGACTAATGTCAATAAAATTGACTTAAAACCATTAAATTGTGAATTTTTAAGGTATAAATGCATAATTGTGCTTGTTTCGACATCCCATAAAATAAGTTTTAGTATATTAACCATTTAAATAACAAATTCTTAAACTTCTCTAAGTTATTAAATTTTTACCAAAATTCTCCACATCGAATTAAACTTCTCCAAATTAATTTTAATTATTAAGAGGGCGAAATATAAGGCAAAGTCGAAGCTTCGATCCTTGCTTATCGGTATCCCCTTGAAGTTCATGGCTCACTTTGCACTAACTGGATTGTGGTTATTGAGGCCATAGTAACACAATGTATAATTTAAAACCAATGTATATAGAATGACAAAATAGAAAGAAAATAAATTGAAAAGTAGAAGAAATAGTGCAATAGGTAAATCAATTCTCTAAGACTAGGCTTCCAAAATCCATACCCAAACTAACCTCTGAATTCCATTTTCAGATAATAATTTGGGCAATGAAATTGTTGGTATGGCATGTAATTTTTCTTTTGACATCCGTGGATATCCAGGCGAGCCTGACTATTCCCACGAGGCCCCCGTGGATATGACATCTATAGCAAGTATCCAACAAGAAAAGGAAGATACATGTCCTCAACTCAAATAAGGATCTCTCATGGACAAGCAAGGTTTTTGTCAATTAAAGCAATCAATGAGAAACACACAAAACCATAATTTTATAGTGCAAGTTTAAAAAATATGCAAAAGAAGCACCTGTCTTGTTCCCTCAGAGAGATAAGGGTTCTGGTCTGTAACTGGGAAGAGTAAATGCTTAAACTCAGTAAACGCATCTTCGGCAACATTAGCTTCTGATTCCTGCAATGTCCCCCTAGCTGAAAACCCCATTTCACAACAAGCGATTGTCAAAATCAAATCAGAACTGAACAAAGTTTTGATTTTTATCCAGCCAATGCAAATAAAAAAGGGTACCCACTAAATATCTTTGAATTTCCAGCCAAAAAGCGCTTACTTTTGAGTCTGAAACCGCGAAGTCCCTTGGAAAGATTAGAGAAGTGAAGCGATTGATTACACAGAGAAGAAGATAAGGAGGAGTTAGGGAATGAAGAAGACTTGAAAATCGAAGCCCTAGTAGGGTTAGGGTTAGGGTTAGGGTTAGGGTTTAGAGTCACAGCGAGTGAACAGTGAGCGAACGCCATGGCAGACCAGATACAGAGAGGACTAGAACAAGTAGAGCTGCTCAAGAAGGCTAAAGAAGAAAAATTGGTTTCGGGCTTGGGGCGGCACTTGCATGCTGCAAGGCCCATGGTCTGGGCTCAGGTCCAATAAGGCAACTCGGCCCACAAGCATCTCTACGTCATTTTTCTCGGCTCGTTTAAGGAGCTTGGGTGTGGTTGAGACATTTGGTCGAACAGTTGGAATGGATGGTAGAAGCGATGAAGAAGACGCGCGGGCGCCTCGCATGACGAAGATTTCGCGCCACGCATTTGGATTGACGAGCGAGGGTGGTTTCTCGATTAGCGTAGTTGAGAACATGGAGGAGGAGTACGGGATGTTCGTTTGGCCGTCTAGTGTTGTCCTGGCCGAGTACGTTTGGCAGCACAGATCCCGCTTTTCAGGGGCATCCATAGTCGAGGTTTGAGTTCTTGAGACCTCTCTCTTAAAGGGACCAACCGATTGTCAGTCGCAATTCTTTTAATCTACTAATGAATGAATTTTTTTGTTGTTGGGTGAAGCTTGGAGCTGGAACTTGCTTGCCAGGCTTGGTGGCAGCAGAATTGGGATCGGATGTGACATTGACAGACAACTCGAGCAGATTAGAGGTAGTGTTCAATTCGAAAGTAGTCGGGTGTGGCGTAGAGGTAAAGTCGAAGATGGATTTGCATCGATTGAGCGCACGACCTTGATATCGATTCCTTACGACAGCCAAACGTCGAGTTACTGGTGGTCTCGTTGTATAATTCCAAAGTCCGTGAGACTAATCATACAAAGAGTTGGAGCGCACAATTGACTTTACTCTTGTAGGAATACTTGAGCCTGAAAATCAGGCTCCAGCACCCACAATTATTAAAAAAGGAAAAAAAAATTTCAAATGCATTTACAGATTTCATGAAGATTAAGCATTCAGTTGGCTCTATGAGATGCCTGACTTACTACTTTGAGCTTGCAGGTTCTGGAGAATATGAGAAGAGTGTGTGACATCAACCAACTTAACTGTAAAGTAACTAAGTTCCCCATTTTAACTTGAAAGAAACTGAATGATTGATTTTTCTGATCTGGGGAATGATGGTCAAGTTTGTTTGGCTTTTAGGTGATGGGACTCACATGGGGAGAATGGGATGAGCCCATGTTCAGTTTGAAACCAAACATCATTCTTGGAGCAGATGTTTTGTATGACACAAAGGGTATCTCATCTATCATCGCTGCTTCAATTTCTGGTTCTATATGTAGATGCTGATGATACGTGCTTGTTAGATTTCGGTGACCTTTTCGCAACGGTAACTTTCCTGCTCAAACGCTCTCCTGGATCGGTCTTCATAACAACTTACCACAACCGCAGGTGTGTGACTGCATCCAGTGTGATGCATCAAGCTTCACCATAGATGATGATGAAAATAGTGTACTGATCAATACTATCACTTCATGTTGTGCAGTGGGCATCATCTCATTGAATACTTGATGGTGAAATGGCGTTTGAAGTGCACAAAGCTTCTTGATGCATTTTCGTTCATGCCATCCTGCAAGGCAACTAGTTTATCAGGGAACATTCAATTGGCAGAAATCATGTTAGATGAACCAAGTTATTAAGTTTGGGATAGCAGTTTGTTTAGAAATAGAGTACTGGTTGGTGCTATGGGCATGGGCATTCTTTGCGCATTCCATCACACGATGCCTAGCTCTCCGCAGATAACTGCTGGTATAGGGTTGTCCAGTGGTGGCTATGTTGAAGGATAAGAGTGGAAGCTCTATCATTCTCAACTTCAGAGTCAAACAGAACTAGTTGTAGTTGGTTTATTCAATTATTCTACCAAATCCATTTCAATTCAATGACTTTGAAACTTCATTTTGGTAAAAGTTCATGAAAATCGTCACAGAACTGCAGTAAGCACCCTTAGAATGAAAAGACAAACCCCTTAGAATGAAAAGACAAACCAATATCATATAAATAATTGCAAATTTCTTGATGCAAAATCCCAAGTCAACCACATTTGCATTAATTCCCATTGATGATCAGTCCGTCCAACTCCAATACAAATTCGAAATCAGGTTCAAGCTAAGTTAGTCCTTTTAAACATGTATGACAGTATAAAAACAAGAGGCACCTTCGCGTCGCAATAACGATTTAGCTAAAAAGAATAGGGAAAAAAATGCTTGTTTAATTAGATGAACTTGCAAAAAAATCGGAGAAGATGATTGCAGTAATGGACAACTTAAAAAGTCCATTTCCATCATAGAAACTTTACAAAGGGGGGATTCAGGAACTTTCATGAATCAAAGCCACTGACCTCCCTAGCTTGAATCACGTTTGAAATTCGCCTGTTGAAATATGTTTCCACTACGACTGTTGCAGATGATTGAATTCATGGACATCAGCTCCAACTTCACTCAATGCGGCTATGAGTTTTGGCATAATCTTAGCCAGCATTAACTTGAAGCCAACTGATGTCAAGTTTTCATTACTGTTCTCACTAACAGAAGCATCTTCCGTGAGAGAACCAATCAAGCAACCACTCATGTATGCATCACAAGCTTTAAGAATGTAATAACCACGCCTTCGGAAATGCTCCTTAATAAGCTCTTCAAAATCCTGCCAATCACATGAATCTTTTAGAAACTGGCTAAAAGCTATCAAACTGTTGATAAAAGCCAAAAACACTTTGTACCAAAATGCAAGCAAAAGACTGCTAAAATGACTACAAAATACATTTTTTTTAGTCCTCGGAGACAGAGGAGGAGAGATGGTCAGAAACCCTCCTTCAAGATAGAACCTTAAATTTGAAAATCCAGTTACGTCCCTTGAGTAGTAATTAGCACATTAGAATTTATACTTTGAACACACACACTTGACTTCCTTGACTTTATTTAAACCACTTCCATATCACTATTATTTCTTTTCCTTGTTCTTTTCATTTACTTCTCTTTTATTTCTTCTATCTTTATTTGGAAAACATACAAGGAAGCTTAGGGTTGACCCTCAACAGGGGCGAGTGGGGCGATCGCCCCTGTCGGGGCCCCATTTTTTTTAAAAAAAAAATATATATATATAAAAATAAAAGTTTTATTTTAAGAATTATTGTTGATTATGCAATGCCACTTAAAAAGATTTTTGTGTACTTTAAAAAAAAAAAGAAACTAACTTATTTTGCCCCCTTTTAGAATTTGAACCCCAACCTCTTACATCAATACCACATAGCAAATTATTGAGCCCACTTGATTGGTAAGTTGTTTATGTCTGGTCCTCTATTGAATCATTCATTTAACTTCAAAAAAGTTTAAGCCATTTATCAAAAAAAAAAAAAAAAAAGCTTAAGCCCTTTCAACTTATTTTCTCATCTTAAACACTTAGTGATTTTTCCTCTCATTTTTTTTGTCTAATCACTCGATATCCGGACTATATGACTACTCCGAGTTTGCCTCGAGTCACGCACCATATAGGGGAGCTCTCAACATTATTGTTTATATCCACATGACTCAAATTCGAGTCACTAGTTAAAGGACAATAACTCGCTTCCAATTGTGCCAACCAACCATGGGTCGATTTGACATCTCCTTTGTATTTTGTAAGTGTCGTCACACTTTAATTTTTTTTTTGAAGTACTGTTAAGTTTACTTGATTTGAAGTAATTTTGTGTGTGAAGTGCAGATTTATTTATCAAATATTTAATTATAATTCAGGGACCCAAATTATAATTTCACCTCAGGCCTCTAAATACTTAGGACCTGCCCTGATGAAGCTTCAGAAATTAGATACTTTTTTTGAAGCCCCAAAAGGTGTCAAATTAGATATTGGGAAACAAACAACTAAAAGAGAACTACATAACCAAAAAAAAAAAGTGAAACTACTGTTCTTTACACTCTTTTTGAGGAGACGATTTTAAAAAGGAACAAGAATTAGAAAATTAGGAACATATTTCCAATGAATTAAAGGTAAACCAGTTTAAAATCAAGCTATCTTGAATCTTACTAGCATATATTTCCCACTACTTGATGTTTCAATTTTGGTGAAACCAGGTGAAACCATTCAGTCACCAGCTAGTAGAGAATCCACAAGGAAGAAACACATTCAACTTGAAGAAAATAAGCAAATTCAAAGCTAGCACATACCTTCGTAGGCCTTCGAATAAGATACATCATCGACTTGCAATTTAGCAAGAAAGTGTTTTCATTGTACGATAATGAGTTTTTCTCTCCTTCAGCAGTCCCAACATGCTTATCATACCCAGCTTCATTGAAGTATGGCTTGGAATTGAGCACCAAACCTTGAAGAGAGACGAGGATTTGAAGAATGCTAGATGATGATGGATCCCATACTTCATTCCCTCTACCAGTCCAGGTATTTAAAAGGCTTAGGCACACTTTACCTTCCTCGTACAAATTAGGATTTATCCTCCAGCCACCAGAATGATAATGTGCTGACTGCAGATTTCAGATAGCACGGTTATAATACAGTTGAATAACTTTGAAACTAGAAACAGTTTTCTCATTATTTATACCAGGTTTTTGCTCCATATTTGAACCAATTGATTTACTTACAGGTGGACATTGAGGATACTCTGGTGGAAGATGAAAATCAAAGACAAAGAGGCCATCCTGATAGGGCGTCCCATATGCTCCAACTATAACAGCTCTTAACAAATCCATGCGATCTTCATAAACTCGCACGTAAATGCTTTCTGTGAACAAAATATAGAGCCTAAGCACTTTTCCATGATCAATAATCAAATAGAAATCTTCATGGTACGTTGCATATTCTTGGACTTGTAACGAAGCATACCAGGCAGGTTCTTTTGAAGGATACCCCAATCTTGATGAACCTTCTTAAGCCACTTCCTTCCGTTACTACTCTACAAATTAGGATGGTTACTGTGTTCAGACTAGAGCACTAAAATGTAAAGATCCATGAATCTGATGTCTTTACTAAAAGTAAGATAAGACAGAAATTAGAAAATAAAATAATTAGGAATCAGGAAAAGAGCCAACTCAATCGAAAAGATTAGAAAAAGTTACTTTCGAAGACATTCTGTGAAATACACTCTGTTAACCATATTATTTTGAAATACATAGCATGTACGAATTGGTTTTTACTTTCGTCATATATTCAAAAACTGCAGGAGAGGGTCAAGGTTCATATGGAAGATGCTTGCAGAAAGAATACCTAAATAGTTTGACAAAAAAGTAATAGAATATAAAAGGCTTCTACCTGTCCATTTGCACCAAGGAAGAAATGGTCCAAAGGATCTTTAGCAGTGTCAAAACGTTTGAAACTGCAAACCTCCAGGTTGATACATCCTAAATTGCTTGGAACACCTAGTTCTTCAGATCTTAAGTTGTATAAAGGTTCTTCCACCTTTGCAACCTCCGAGATGGGACCTTGTTCTTCAAAATTATCATTACCAACCTGAGTGGCATGGGCAGTGATTATATTTGTTGACAGAGAACTAGAATCAACATTGGATGAAATTTGTTCCAATAAATCAACAATTCCGAGAGATTGAGGAACATATTTCAGTACTGGGACCTGAACCCAATGAATCATTCTGTTTTCTTCCAAGGGAAAAGAATCCAGTGGCAAGTCTGGTGACAAACCCAAGGGCAGCTAGAGGAATTGCCAGTGCTCCTTTCCCCCCAGAATTGCAATCTTCCAAATCAACAGTGGTTTCTGCCTCAGGTATTACACGGCTGCCATCTTGTGGTACAACCTCCTGATGAAATATTAACTCAGAAAAAAAAAATTGTTGGAAGAGAAACATAAACTAAAAAAAATCGCATTGCCAAATAGCATAGGATAACAAAGGAATCTCAAGATTCTTAAGACTATATAATGAATCCATGAGAAAAAAAAGGGAGGACGAATTACATATTTGGAAGAATTAACAGTCACAGAAGTGCATAAAATAGAGAAACATAACAACTAGGAACTAAATATACTGAGACTGTTTAGCCTAAAATTTTCTCAGTATACAGTATGTCGAAGTTTTTAAAGGAAAAACAAAGCACTCTAGGTGAAGTTCCATTAAAAAAAAAAAAAAAAGCTCAGTCCCATGCCATGCACGTATTGAAAATGAATGACAACGAGGCCTCAAAAAAAAAAAAAAAAAGAAAAAGAAAATGACACAATCAAGCTGGAGGATGCCAATGTCCCTCTATAATGGACACTATTAAAAAAATAGGCCAAATGCTAACTAACCTCTTCCGCATTCTCAAGGGTGTTCATTCCATCTTCATCAACAGTTTCCCAACTTGCTGCGCCATCACTAACTTCACTTCCATATTCACTAGGTTCATCATCATCCCGACCAACAACGTAAATTGCTTGAGGTCCAACCTAAGATGAGTGGGATAACTCAGTATAGAAGTCATTGAAGAAACTTAACAAAAAAGACACGAGCAGAATGTTAGTGAGAATAGAATCTTTTATAGGATACTGTTAACTAACTCATTATGGGATTCTCACAAATAGCAAATTGGTTCCAAAATAGAGAGCAGATTACTTAAAAGATGAATAAAATTGAAAAAATAAATCAGTGACCCAAGGAACTTGATAACAGACATACCGTCGAAACCATCTCATTCGCCCAGGTGACTTCAATGTCACCATCTTGCAGACCAGTAATATTCCCAACCCAAGAAAGATCAGAGAAACCAACAAGAACGCCACTGCTTGACGCATCCTCCTCTGTCATTAGGTCCTTTTCAGCATTATTATGATCACCACATAGTCCTGATTTCTCAAGTGGATTGACTGTTCCAACCACATTGGAAGAAACAGAAACTGCGGACAGGCGGACAACCACATCGCCGTAGCAATAATCATAGTCTGGATGCACTTCAAGCTCATAAACACTGACTATTTCCTCTTTATCAAACTCCCTTGGATCTTCTGGCCTAGAAACTGACTTCAACCATCTCACGCACGCAGTTCGCTCCTTTGCATTAACGCTCTTAACGACACCAACGTGCCTTACTTCGTGATCATTATCATCATCATTGTCATCTGAACCTTTTTCAATCACATACTGCTCGGGGAGAAATTCTTGATCGCCTGGATTATCAATTGGAATTAAATTTATTGAAGCTAATCCAAGTTCTTGCCTTCCATCCTGCCAAGCCACATCTACTTTTGTTTTGGAATTTACAATTAAAAGTGATCTATCAAAATTTTCTTCTTTTTTCCGAGCTTTCTTGTCTCTCTTTATCACAACTTTACGCATCTTTTTGCGGCGAAAAGGCCAATTTTCAGGCAAAGGCTCCTTTGATATGGACAAGGAACTGCTACATGGGCTAGATTCTGGTGATGCGTGATTTTTTTCTTTTTCGCCATTTATATCCAGGTTATCAATATCAACTTTATCAAGAACCATGGACTCAACACTTGCGAACAATGGGCTATTCCCATCTACTTTCTCGTCAGGTAAAGATTCTGAAATATGCTCACCCTCCATAGCACCAGAAACAAATTCAACACTAGAAGCAACTTTAGACGTAATAAATAAGGAGTTTCTATCTTTTGAAACGTAAGATGATGGCACAAGAGATGGAAGGAAGCACCAATCACCAACTTGCCAATTAGCATGTGTTAAACAAGATAAAAGCTTTAAGTTGTTCGGGCCCTGCTCTTCAGCAGGAGCAGTCAAAGATTCAGAACCACAACCTGCAGAAGCTATCCAGTAAATGAACACTGATCCAACCATAACTTTAGTAATAGTCCCTTCCAGCCTACTAGCTTTCCATGATCCAGACAGCCACCTGGCATTCTTAAAAACAGCTGATGAGCTTGCTCTAACACGTTGACCAGGATAGTATGGGTAATCACCATCTTCAAGAATACCCTTAGATAATGATGTGAGTCGCAAAGGATCAACCTTCATTACTTTACACATTGCTCCGTCATCAAACAACACAGTCACATTGTCTAGAACATCATCCACTCTGCCCAACCAAGGTCCAAGTACTACATAATCACCAACAGTGAAGTCTCTCACACGCTTCAAGTCTCTAGCAGAAACATCTTTTATCATAGACCCATCTTGATCCAGTAAATCGACAGATATTTCAACATTCGTCACAACACCTACTTGCCCCATTGGATCCGAACAAGCAGAAACAATATCCCCATGCAAGAATGCCCTATCAATAACAGTCACTTCATCAAGATTCTGAGTCGTTTCGGATTGATTCATCCAAAACACTCGAACGTGTCCAGTAGGAAGAGGATCATTTTTATCATCATCATCATCACCTTTTCCTTCGTTCTCACTTCCACTGCCATTATCCCCTTCTTCTTCCTCCCCTTCATCCTCCTCTTCCTCATCAACATCCGTGGTGTCGCTCTCCGAGTCCAAATCCCCACCAACTTCTATCACAATTCCAATCATACCATTATCCTTGCTCTTGACCACATCGTGCCTCTGACAAGTCGGAACATTAAAACGGTTCACCCCAAAATCCCTCTTTTGGATTGCTTCCTCCGTTTGTCCATCCAATGATTTCTCCCCAACAACTTCATCACCCATTTCAAGATGCCCCCTTTCCATCACCAAACACAAGTAATCCTCACAAAATCCTGATAAATCAACACAATGTCAAATTACCGCAACCGTGAAAACCTAAAAATGTTCCTTCTCCAATTCTTTTCTTTTGCATGATTTCATTCTGGGAACGAAAAGTGTGACTACAGCAGCTAACATCATGTAATCAAAGATTCAAATTGGATTTCGGCCATTAATGAAGCTCCAAACCAGAAAGCAAGGTATCTATGAATCGCGCCAATTAGGGCAAAACCAAAACAAATTCCCTAAACGAGATTACAAGAAAACCATATCATGAAATCGATCCGACTAAGCAGATTGCATAGGAACCCTAGCAGGTCGGATTGAATCACTTGATCGAACACACAAAGCTCCCAAAATCAATACAACCGAAACAAAACACATGCAAACAATCGAATAGTAAACCAAAACGCTAATAAGAGATTGCGAACGAAAGGAAACCTACCTTGAAATCGAGAGCAGAAAGAGAGAGAGAGAGGAATCGAAGAGCGATTTCGAAGAGTTGGAGCTGAAGACGGTGGAGCGGCCAAGAGAGTCGAAACGAGAGCTCCATCAGAGCTGAAAAGGGCGATGTAGAGGGCTTTAAATGACGTAAACGCCCCTACATCCTGACAAAATTTACGTGGATGTAGCCGTGCCCGCTCACCTCATTGAGGGGCTTTGTTGGTACGTCACTGCAAAATAGTGGGGCTATTGGTGGGCTGGGTTGGATTTGAAAAGAATGGGTTCGGGTTTATAAAGGATCCGACTAGAACTCTTTTTAAAAAGAATAAAAATTACATTAATCATCAATGACTCGATATAGGTCGAGGCATAAAATCAATTGCTCTAATAAAAATACATTGACTCGCAAATCTCGAATAGCATCTCTAGTTAAATTAAATTAGTAAAGCCTCAAAAAATATTAATAAAGTAAATGACTTAACCTAAAATTATAAAGTGAAGGATATACATCATTAAAATTGAAATAATGTTGACATTGAAAATGTAATAAGAAATTATAAAAATGTTAGTGTGAATCAATTTTGGTACAAAAATCTAGTGCAAATTGAATTTTAGGACGGATGTATCTACCTACAAAGCCTAAAATATCCGCAACGTGATTTATGACTTCAATTTCTTACCAAAAAAAAAAAAACTAAAACTTAAAGTCAATTTTTCTTTAGAAAAAAAGAATTGGAGGAAAGATTTCATTGAAAATGATCCATATGAGTTTTTTTTTTTTTTTTAAACAAAAATTAGTATTGAGTTGCAATAGAATTATGGAAAGATTGCTATAAGGTTAGGGGTCCTTTTCATTCAATGTTCAACTTCTTTTTCTTGATAAAAAAAAAAAAAAAAAAAAAAAAAAAAAAAAAAAAAAATGTTCAACTTCTTTTCCATTAGCCAAACTCCAAGGGAAAGCAAGGAAATGATGCTTTCTTGAATTAGAGGGCCATGAAGTTAAACCCCGAACTCCTTCTGTTGGCTTCAAACATTTGTGTAACCTTTTCTTTTGTTTGATAACACTAGGCTGTGCCAAATTCTAGCTTTTGTCGCAATCAAGTTACCACTCTAATTCCTTTTTTTATGGATTTCATTATTTTTAGGCCCCATAAAGAGGTGAAGGCTCTTGAGGTGATTTTTTGTGCCCCCGCTTGAACTTGATTTAAAAGCATCGAGTCAAACAACTCAACCTTAACTTATTTTGGTGTCACAAAATGGATTAAGTGCATGAATAACTGAAAACAAGGCATAGCAAGACAGACCTTTATATGGATTAATACCTCTGCTCTTAAATAGACTAAAGAGACTCGTGAAACATATGCTACTGCACCCAAGTACATATTCTTCTAGACTTCATTATTATCACACTAGTAATTGAATCTCACACGCAACTACAACCAAGACATAACAGGCCAATCCATTTCATGGATCCCCCAGTTCTTAAATGGAATACTACAAACTTAGACCACCCTTGTTACATATTGTAATAAGGAGATCAATTTTGTTTTCACCTGACCACTTTGCAGTCCAACCTCACTTCTTGACCACCATTGAGGCTGCTCATCTTGATCATGGACTTGACAAAAGCATCATAAAAGGCCTTTTGAGAGCTAGCAAACTTGGACACCAATTGTTGAGTCTTTGGATTGGTTAACAAGGCTTGATCTGAAGAGAAAAGGGACTTCCCTTGAAGGAGTAGCTTGTAGTAAGTATTGTCGAATGTCGTTGAAGAAGGGTCCATGGATGCACCCGCATTGCTCAGCCTGTTCTTTGCTGGACAAACGCTACGCAAGCTGAAGCAAAGCTAGGGTGCATTGTAGGATCAATGTCGTGGGTGGCATTGAAGTTTCGGATCCTTTTCTCAAAGGATGAACAATGAGAGAATCCCAAAGTATGCCCCCCTACACATATGGTTCATGACCAAATTTTTTAGTTAACATAACATAAGTTTATGTTCATTTGGAGAACATCTTTAATTTGCATGACTTGATTACCTGAGAGAGCCACTAAGTCCTCCATTGACAGACCTCTTTGAGAGAAGCTTTGCTGCAACTGTAATATATTAAATGCAGGACCAGGCAGTGATCTGGTCTCAATGGCCTTTGAAACTCTTCCATCTTTTCTTCCTTTTGGTACATTCCAAGTAGGACCTCCAGCCTACAAAATTGTTAAGGCCACATTTGGTTTAGTATTCAAATCTTCTTTAAGTTTTCGAGATTTTAGAAAACAGAATATGTGTTAGGAAAACAAGTTCCAAACCCGATTTTCGAAAACAATATAAATACTTACAAGAACGACTGCATCCCTTGCAGCTAGAGCCAATATATCTGCACAAGACACCACACCAGGACATAGAGCTTCCACAGCTTTTTTGGCGTTGTCAATGACATAAAATGCATGCAAAGAAACATTTGGAGGCCCATCTTTCTCTGCAGTGTTTTGTCCTACTGATTTCAACAGCACAGAGCCATCACAGCCCTTTCAAAAGAGAAAACAACATGAGACCAAAAGTGCTAAATCAAATTAGTCCAAGAAACACAAGCAAGTTGATTCAAAATCATGTGGAGATCATGTACCCTTATGAAGCAGTCATGAAAGTGCATCCTAAGAATTGCGGCGGGCACTTTGTTGTCGTTTGCAAACGCCTTCTCAACGGCATCTGCAATGGCTGCTTCAGCATTCGGGCATGTTTTGTCGTAGTAATTAGAGCTCAAAGCATTCCCTAGAGATGAAACAGAGAAGATCAGAGCGCAGACTAGTGCGACAACCACTGCCATTGTCACGAATAATCAACGAAGATTGTTGTGATCAATTTGATTGAAAGCTTGTTGAAGCCAGAGAGGGATTTGGTGTATTTATAGAAGAAATGAATGGAATACAAGAATCTGGAAGCACATTTGGTATATGGAGTGCATGGTGGTTCCAATAGTATATTTGGTGAGCAACAAATTTTGTTAATGGAGTAGTGTTGTCCAAGCATCCTAATTGGACAAACATGCTCAGGTTAGTAGCTGCTTTATTTATTCCATACACTTCTTTGTTTAGGTAGAGATTGTATTTCCAAAAATATTAGTTACTACAGAATGTATTATAGACTCAATCTTATCAAATTTTATTCTACTTGCAATATTTAGTGTTAACTATTAATAAAAGGTTTACATCATAGTTTAATTATCCAAATCTCCTTTTCAATTTCATAATAATAGGGGAGCTCTATTCACAAAACATAATAATAGGAGTATTTTTTTTTCCAAAGAATATAGGAGTATGTTACTATTACATAAACCATTATTAAGAGATTCACTACATATCTATCATTGAACAAGCTTTATTTATGATATGACCCTTTATGACAACAAGTCAAACAATAATCCAATTTTACCTTTCATTATTAAAAAAAGAAATACTAATAAAAATCAATTTAATTTTGAGACAAGGGTGATTTTTCCATGAGCTTGAGTCCCCTTAGATTGCTCATATATAATTGTCGATTGTCGATCATTGCTCACTTTTCTATTCCTTCCTATCACCCTACGTCGACAGCTCTTTATAGTTAAAAAAATCGCTCCCTTAACTTGATTTTCTGGTTCAAGTGGTGGACTCTTAATTTTTAACAAATAATTTTTGTTATAAGAATCTTTAACAAATAACAAAAACAAGTGTCTTAATCATTTAGTAGTTAATGTTGAAGCATCAAGGCGTTATGTATGTCCATAGCTTAGCCTTAAAGTTTCTCCAAATTAGTTCTCTTTTTGAATCCTTTTTAAGAGGTTTACGTCCAACGGCTATTGGTTTACAGCATATGATGTGATAGAGGTGTTGCTGAGAGGCCAACAACCATGGTGAATCTCTTTCAGTGCATGGTGATCGAATACAAGGTGGCCCCAAGCCTAGCTATTTAGATGGACAAGACAATGAACATAGTCATATACATTACTTGAAGATAAACATGAGTAAATATTTACTAGCTTGATCGAATCTTAGTTATAAAAGATAAATCAAAGAAAAATTACGCCGACTAATACAAATAAGGAGGAAAAAGAAGAAAAATGAGGAGAGATGAGGTTTTTTTGTTTAATTTATAAAAAAAAGAAACAATTGTTCCCCTCAAGGTTTGAACCCATGACCTTTTATTCTTAAACCTCATACCATACTATTGCACCACCCAATTGGTTAAAGATGAGGAAGTTAAGAGGCAACTGAACAAAGAAATTCAGCAGATTGGGGCACAACATATTTTGGACAAAAAAAATGCAACGATTGAGAAGAATACAAGAAATTCAACAATAGAAGAGAAAATGTTTTTAAGACTTGGTTAGAGGGTTTATAAACAAGTGTCGAGGGGAGCATGCCAAATCGGTGTCCAGTTTCAAAAAGGCTTTTAAATCGATTAAGGAGAAGATGAGTTTACAATGGAGAAATTGAAGGTCTCGATCCGAAAATTACAAAGTCCCGAATTATAGTGTTAATGAGCTGTTTGAAGATTATGGTTATCAACTTGATTTTTAAGGATGAAATTGAAGCAAGTCCACCAGATATCCAATTTGATGGGTGCCAAATAATCAAATTTAGTATAAAAAATGCTTCGTATAATTACGTTGTCAAAATATAGTAAATGTAAAAAAAAAAATTTAAGTAAATTTAGTATATAAAAGATATGTTGGTAGTTGAATGTTATTAAGTTTATTTTATTTAATAAATTATAACACATTTTTTTTTCAAAATTAACAATATATTATAATATGTCAATTATTTATTATTAAATCCTAACAACATAACCCTCAACAACTAAAAAAAAGTCACGCTAAAGGCACCCCAACTATATAAGGGCACCCAACGATATGATTTTTTTGAATCCTCATTGAAAATGATTCTTACCTCTTAAACACTTTACTAAAATATATACGTTGGTACCCTTATACACAGTTGAGGTATTTGAGTTATCTTGACAAAAGGGTCAATGTAGTCATTGTACTCTCACCGAGTTGCCAACTCAGTCCCTTAAATCGAATTAGGGCCAATTTAGTCCCTCAACTCCCTAACTCAACCCAAATCGGTTCCTCCAACAAAATAGGGCCAACTTAGTCCCTCAACTCCCTAACTCATGTTGAACCCAAATCGGTTCTCTCCAACAATCTTCACGAATTGCCAAGTCCCTTAAATCGAATTAGGGCCAACTTAGTCCCTCAACTCCCTAACTCAACCCAAATCGGTTCCTCCAACAATCTTCACGAGCGTCCACTCCGGCAACATTTTTTTTTTTTTTTTTTTTTTTTTTTTTTTATGTTTACGGAATTAAAAAAAAAAAAAAGAATTCGATGCTATTTCGTTCGGGATTCTAGCGCTAGACTGTTTGCTCTTCCCTACTTTTGGTTTTCAACCCTACACATGTTGATTAGGGTTTTAAAGTGAAGGTTTTAGGTAAAGCAAGAAGGTCTGTCTCTCAACTCAATACAGGTCAATGAGTTCAATCCATGTCTCCCTCTTTTACTCAACTTTTTTTTTTCTTTCTCTAGACTTTCACAGAATCACATCTATCTACGACTTCCACATTCTTCTTTCAAATTCGATTTCTCAGTTTAGTTTTCTTTGGGTATTGATTGATGTTCTTAGAGGCGTGAATAATAAGTGAGACGTCTCTTTTAAGTTTCAGTTCAACCATTGAAATTCCATCTCTTTTCTTTGGCTCTTTCCAAGTTTTTTTCCTCAATTATTATCGGGGTTGTGCTATACTATATGTGGATCACTGCAAGCTAATTAAAAAAGAGAGTTTGCCCTAACAATTCTAATTGCAAGAAGATTTGAACAATGAAGACAAGCGGTGGTGTGGGGTGTGTGTGTGTGTGTGTTTTTTTTTTTGAAGAAGAAGTAGTGTGTTGGAAGAGCAAAAAGCAAAGTCAGCTAGCTCAACTGATCTGTTAACCGGAAATACTGAACGTGAAGAATGTGTTGGATAATAATGACACATTTTAACGGTCATATATTATTTAACATATGAATGAGAAATTGAAGCGTACATAGTGATTATATATGAGCCGTAAATATATATGTTAGATGTTATATATTTACATTAATAAGTAATCATGCCCATATAAAATTATTATGATGTCTTATTTGTAGTAGGATGTTGGAAAGGTGTGACGATTGATGAAGTGTTGGATTCATAGTATATCAGCATACATGCATGGATGAACCAACGTGTTGGTTGCAAATTAAGTGTGTACATGCATACTTATTAAATAGTGCTTGATATACATGAATCTTGTTTATGTGTGCATGAGTTTTGAAACAATATGTCATTGCAATTGTTTCATATGTTTGTGGATGACATGTATGCATGACATCACTAAACATGGAAGAGATCAAAACGTTTCATTAAACGTTATTGGTTAGAAAAATGATAATCTAGCGCACTTTAGGTGTACACTTAGAGCGTACATTTTGTTTTTTAGTTAGTTATGATTTTTTCTTGTCTCTCCAAGCGTGGACTTCACATTTGACAAAATACTATAAATAACTAAAAAACAAAATTTTCACCCCAAATATGTACATCCAAAGTTTGTTAGATTATCATTTTCCTATTGGTTAATACATGTACGAGACAACTTTCAATCGTTGTATGTTTTATGTATTGGCACAATTATATACTATAAATATCGTTCTGAAGTGTTGCAGTCATAAGTTCGTAATTGTTGTATCCTGAAAAGTAAGTACTACCAACTACGAGCACGTTTGCAGAGCATTATTGTTTTAAGGAGATAGAGTATTTAGACTCTAGTTTCAAACTAAAAACTTTCAATTTCATCAAGTTTGAAGTGTTTTCGGCGACAATCCGATAATAAGTTCAACTGACGACATGGTGGAGCATTTATTTGGAGTGGATTAAGGAGTCGAGGGACTGAGTTGGCCCTAATTGACTTCAGGGATTGAGTTGGCAACTCGGGAAGAGTACATAGACTTAAGGACTGAGTGGACAATACTCAAGTCTTAAGAGGTGATTATTTGAAAAAAAAAAAAAATCTTAAAATGTGATTGGGTAAAGCAGGACGCGGCGTTTGATTGCAGAAAACGGAGACGAAGTGATCAGATCAGATCTTTAAGGCCTCGCTCTGTCGCTCGCAAGATGATCGTGTGCGTCTCCATCGTAGGACATCAGGTACGATTCTGATCTCTCCTCTTTTGCTTGTTTTGAAGAAGAGCCTACGATTCTGATCTCTCCGTCTGTGTCTCTCAGAACAATCCGCTGTTCCTGCATAGCTTCACAGAGGCAGACGACGCTCTCAAGCTTCACCACGTCGTCCACTGCTCCCTCGACGTCATCGACGAACGAGGTCCGCTTTCGTTCACTTTGATTTTCTTGTAATTGAATCAAAACCATGATCAATGATCTAATTCTAGGTTAATCTGCTTAATCAACCTTTAATTGGAGCTATAGTATGCCCTAATTTTGCATTTTAGGTTTTCATTTGAAAAGTCCTCATCTTTATGCAATGCTTAGTGTTCGTAGTGAGGCTGTGAGTGCTTAGTTAGGGCTTTTCTTCATTGTCTCCAAACGCGTCATTGTATCGATTGCCATTGCCTTAATGTGAATTGGTTTCAGAAAAAGATGAAATTTTGATAGGAAGAAAGAAGAATTCGAGCCGACTTACCTTTCCTATCAATCTATTACCATTCTGACTTAATATGATTCTTAGTGCTAATGCATCCGCCGCAATGGATTTTTTTTATAGGAATGAGACTTTATTTTATATAGCCGAAATATGTACAATATGTACATGGCGAGAAACAATGTGTATCCCTATAACAAAGTCGAAAAATACCTCTACCAGTGTCGTAGGAGGGGAAAAAGGCACGCCGCGATGGATTTTACTTGGCCACTTTGCCATTTTTCTTTTCTCCCATACTGGAGTTGGAATGGGTGTACTTTCAATTGTTCTGCCATTTTTTTTTTCAGGATCTCATGTTGTGCCGTTTGCTTATGAAAGTGTCGATGATTTAGTTGGGATTTGATCTGGAACCTAACTCTGCGATCGAAAAACTTATATGCTTGAGTTGTTTGTTGTTTGTCAGTTAACAATCCGAAAAAGACTGGGTCGACGCTGAATGAGACATTTCTGGGTCTGCTTTACCCGACTGAAAGTTACAAAGTGTAAGTTTATTGGTTATCCAAAATTATTGCTACTTTCCTGTGGTCTGGCAGTTTATGGATTGATGCTAACTCGTACTGTTTTTAGTATCCATTTCTCATGCTTGCATTTTAAGAGCTTTTGAACTGATCGCAACTTGTTCCTCGTAGGTATGGATATTTGACCAACACAAAAGTGAAATTTATTCTTGTCACAACTGATGTAGATGTCAGGGATGCGGATGTTAGAAATGTGAGTGCTCTGTCTCTAAGATTGTTGCTTCAATATGCTTTTGTGATTGCTGAATACACCACTCCCTTCTTTTGTTAATGCATCTTTTGAACATTGAAACAAGGTTGAGAGGAGGTGTTCTGTGGGAATAGTATGAAACTGACTAATTGGTTGAGCTGTTTCAGTTTTTCAGGAGGTTCCACTCTGCTTATGTAGATGCAGTTTCAAATCCATTTCACGTGCCAGGGAAGAAGATAAACTCCAGAAGCTTTGCTGAAAGAGTCAGTACCATTGTCAAGTCTTTTGGCCTCGGTGGAGCTGTATAAACATGCTTAACATGAATGACTGTGTCTGAAACTGGTGAAGCCTACTTCCTTGTAATTCCTTTCTCAACATCTCTTATAAGGTAGTCTAGCTCAACTACTTTCAATACAGTTTGTCAAAGCAGTTACTTGGAATCAAGAAGTACTTTTAATTCTACAAACAAATTTTGCATTGCTGAGTCTCATGGCTAATTTGTATTTTAAACTGCTATGCAATTTTTTTTTCCATATAATATTAGATAAAGAAGATAAAGATGATTCAAGCTGCTGCTTCTTGCATCAGATTGATTTACTGAAATCTTTGGGAGAAGTACTGGCTTGGATGTTAATTAGAAAACCTCTTTCCAACATAGAAATGCGAAGAAGTTATGAGAAATAAACACGAGAAAATATTAAGAATCATCAATCAAGCAAGCTTTCGGAATCATTTGTTTCTGGCTGGTCAGAACTTATTTACTCTTTCTTGCTGGAAGAATTCCCTATTGACGAAAGAGGCATCTTACCTAATACTTGGAGTCAACATGAATGAGTAACATTTAAAGAGCCTAATCTCAATATACAAAAGACCAGAACCAATTCACTCTGAAATTAAACTGTAATAATTGGCAACAATTGACAAGGGATAATATGTACTGTGATTAAAGAGATATATAGATGCTTTAGCCAGCATCATTTGTTCGAGCAGTCACGAAAAATAAGAAAATAATGTAAAAGATTTGTATAATGTGGGTTACAACTTTCTTATAAGGTTATTAGTGATGAAGAAATAGTGTTTGGGAAAGGGGGGGAAAGAGACACGAAGGGAAGACAGAATAGGCCTGCAGACTCCTTAAAAACAATACAATAATTTCAATCCACCAAAATTAACTCCCTATATATTGGCAGTATTTTGACGGAAAACAACGTCCTTGTCAAGCTATCAATGGCGCCACTGACTTGATTATGGAAACACAACTTGTAGCTTCATAAGCATACATACTTCTCAGTATCTTCTACCACACTGACCTATGTATCAACCTATGAACAATATTTATATATTTACTGGAGTTCTAACCTATAACTCATATCTAACCTTGCTAGTGATTGAAGATTTACAAAATCTTTCTGAAATAGTAGTGGCTCTAGAAAGATCATTGAGTAATGCCTAGGAAGAAAATTTGGGTCTCGGGCCATTTCTTGTCCTTGCCATTTTTAGGAAATATCGAGTAAACAGAAGATCATTTCTGTGGTAACAAGAGATGTCTCCCACCTAAAGTAGCTATGCTGATATTCATATTAATCAGATTGTACAATAAGACTGGCATAGGGTCCTAGGTAGTTTGCCAAATCAAAGGATGATCTAAATACATTACATCGGAGAGATTCCAGATGCTTAGGCCAGTCAAGGAAGGGCTAGAATCATTCATTTTCAGGTAATGTTGCATAAGAAACAATAAAATTTTCCAAAGAAAGATAAAAGCTTTGGAAGACGGCCTTTTTATTATTATAGATATAGATATGATAATACAACCTTTAGGCAGACAAGTGAAAAGAAGAAAAATAGTATTACAATGAAGTGAACATCAAAACCTTTTGTGGCTTCAAACTATGCAGCATTCTACATTATATCTCTTGAAATAGATAATAATTCCAACTGTTAACTTCATGAATTGGTCATTGATGACCTTGGTTTAATGGTTTTAATTCCAGCTGGACCAAGCACATAGGAAAGTATGGCGGGCTGCTTCATTAAAACAGTAAGCACGCCACTGCCAACATGTATAGAACCTGGACCCTTTGGCCTCTTGATCTAAAATTGCACAGAACTTGTGAAAGTTTGCCCAAATGCCCAGCTAGAAGGAACAACATCAGGAAAAACTTGAGTTTTGCCATCCGTAGTGGTGACCTTGAAAGAGAGGGATTGACCATTTAGATAGGCCAATGACTGCCAATTAGCTCCCCAATTCCTCGACATGGCTAGCCAGCCAGTTCGAGAACCTTTGATCATGACAGACTGAACTGATCCACTGCCTCCAACATTGCTTATGAGAACTAGTTCAAAGTAGTCTCTCCCATTGACTGTGAACCTAACTCCACCTCTTTTCACACAAGGAACCCTGCAACATCCTCACTAGATCAATATTCCATCCAACATATGTAAGGCTAAGAATGAAAAGATACGAGAAGAGTAGAAAGTAGAACCAACCTTTGAAACAATACTGGCACAATTCCTCCTCTGTAGATACCAATCTTTTCCCAAGCAGGCTGAGCCATGTCGAAATGCTGCAGTGGAGGGTTGCACCACCCTCCATTGTTGTTTGGAAGAGCAAAGTTTGGTGGGCAAAAGTTTGTTGCAGTGATAGTGACAGAGGTTCCCCTCAAGCACCATCTAGGATCTGTTTCATAATCACACATGATCCTATAGCATTGTCCGCATGAGGCACCGTCGTTGAAAAGAGCAGTGCTTAATGCAGCTGTCATGGTCCCATACCCAGTAGAATACAAGTTTCCATATCCACAAGCTCCCCCTGCAAAAGATCAAAACAGACTTCACTAATAAGCTATAGCTAGAAGATGTGGAGCAGATGATAAGTGGGAGTAGAAACTTGTATATGTACCCATTGTTCCTGAGGCATCACCACCACCATAAAAGGTAGCATGGGCTTTAGTCCATCCTGACGATGAAAATGCATGGACACGATGAATGATTTCATTGCTCAATCCTAAGAGAGCGATGAATGTAAGAATGATGCCCATCCCCATTTCTCTGAGACTGATCTAGGACAGACTACAAGGTGTGGATTGGATCAGTTTGGTTACTCTGAAGAACTTAGACCTTTCTCTTTAAATAGGAAATACTTTTGTTTTGTGAAACATCCTCACATGCATTGAAGAGAAACACTGCATTTTGCATTAAAAAATGCACCTGTTTCTGTCTATCTTCTCTGCAGGACTTGAAGATCTCTGAACCCCACATTCAATAATTCCCATGTTCTATTCAATTCAGTCTTTGTGTCCACATGCCTTGCCAAACACAAGAGCCGTGAAAGCCTCAAATGCCATAGACTTATTTTTCCATTTTCCTTTTAAAAAATATATATCTCTTTCATATTCTCTTTGATGTGTCAATAAATTACAACTCAGGTTTGTTGGAATAACTTTCATGGATACATCATCATCTGATACCTCTCACATGGGCCTCCATTTTTGATTTATCTGGCGAAAACTTTTAGAGGCTGTTCGTTTCGCTCTTGGTAAGCTTGGGATTCAGGAAATCCGCTTGAGTGGGACTAATTTGAGGGGGTGGAGGTGTCGTATTTTTTATTCTGCTTCCTACGGGATAAGTTAATCCCTCACGCTCCTTCTTCTCGCCGCTACCAAACAATGAAGAAATCGGCGATCCTTGGAGTTATCCTTGCAGCCCCCCGATCCGAACACATGACATCAATCTTGTCTATGAACTTGTAGACCCTTAACATTTATTTACCATGGATGGTACTCTCTTGTTCTTTGTACTGTAAATAATCACATGAACAGATATTGGATCATGACTCGTAAAACCACCACATTGATAGATGTGATTGTGCCCATGTCGATCTATAAGCATTTGAATGCATCAAAACTCCTAAAGTGACTGAAGTGCAATAACTCTAGCTGATTTGAGGAACCATTGATGTCATCCATGTGTGGTATAATAAAGAATGGATATTCTTCTTTACAACCGAGTGTTGCTATGTAATGTTGATTGATGTTTTATAGACTAATATGATACTAACATTCACTCTTGAGTCTTGATCATGAATGAGAAATGATTGACCAAGACCCACTTTAGAGCATCTCCAATATGGTAATGTGGGCATAGACCATGGATTGGTGCCTTGTCATGGATGTGGGGATGATGTTTATTATATGTGGCATAAGATAGACATTCAAATTTCAAAATGATCTCCAATGATAATGTGAATTTAGGCCATAGATTGTGACTTTTTGACTTTATGTAACAAACAATTGATGATGTGGGGATGATGTTTATTATATGTGGCATAAGATAGACATTCAAATTTCAAAATGATCTCCAATGATAATGTGAATTTAGGCCATAGATTGTGACTTTTTGACTTTATGTAACAAACAATTGATGATATGACAATGGATCACAATGTCTAGAAGTAGACATTGTGTTAGACACCCTCCACTTTGATTACTTGCCACATAAGATAGATATCTACAATCCATTGTCCCATTGGAGAGTACTTTTTGGGTTTCCACCCTAATCCATGGTCCCATTTGAGATGCTCTTAGTTATTGGTTTTATCTATTTGGAGCTACATGTGATCTAAGTTGTAACATCTCTTATTAGTCTTGTGGAGCAAGAATTGTGTGTTGTGTAGGCTGTAGTACATTGAACGATCTGATGGAAGACAAAGCTTGGTATCAATCAATGATGGACACACCATTTAATATTACTACTATATGTGTTATATTATTGAAGGTCGGTGATGTCAAGTGTGTCGTCTTCATCAAATTTGTGAGTAGCAGAGGTGGTTTTTTTTTTTTTTAAAAACTATTGAATGCACATGAGGAGGAGATCAAAGAAATTGTTCTTTTGCTAGTATTAATAAACAAGCTTATGCTGATGGGGATGTGTTCTTACAATGTGGGTGGCTATTAGATAAATCTTTTTAGTGAAGAGCATCAATTGGCAGCAATTTTAACCTATTCTATGGTCATATTCACAATGGTGGCACATGAATATGATTTTTATTTTTATTTTTTTTGACGAAAGTACATGAATATGATTGATAACTCCATATAGTTGCAATTTAATAAAGAACATGGTTTTAGCCTTGTTAATTTATTTGGACAACTTCAGTTTGTTCTTCTGCTGGGAGGTTAAGAGATGTAGCCAAAAAGGACACAAAAACAATTAGCCAAATGGAAGGCTGAAGGAAAATTATATGTAGTCAGGAATTTGCCTAGATCTCATAATCTACAATTAGCACTCTCTCGGAAAATTATATGAAGTCAAGAATTTGCATAGATCTCATAATCGACAATTAGCACTCGCTCAAGTGGTTTGGTTGCAGCCAAAGTAAAGTATCTCTAGTGAGATAAACGAGGCATCATTTGCTAAAAAGTAAGGTTAGGGAGGTCCCAGGTTTGACTCGTCAAGGTCGATAGTTGTTACATTACGAGTAGATGTAAAATTGTTTACATCCCTGATGTTTTTTTTTTGGAAGGAAATCCATGGTGAATTGTTGTTTATGTGTGTAAATTAAACTGGTGGTTGGTTTACTAGATATTTTTTCAATCCCCCTAATACCCGGGTCTTCTCTACTTGGTCTCTCCTTAAATTTTGCCACTAATTCTGCATATAATAGAAAATTTTGACATTAATGTGAATTCAAGTATATTGAAAAAAATGCTTGCATCCAAAAAAAAAAAAAAAAAAAAAAGCTTACAACCACTCAACCAAATACGACTTGATCTACATAATATTTTGCAGGCGCGAAGTCTTGTCAAGATTTAAGATGAGTTGTCTTCAAATTCCTAACATGTGCTTTGTATACAAAGTAGCATGCATGTAGTCCTATCTTTGGTCCAGGCATAGTACCGATTGTTAGGACTAAATATTAATCGTTAGATATGAAATTAAAATCTACTTACCCAATGTAATCTACTCAAAACGCCTCTATGATCATGTCACTTTTGAAATATTCACGCATAACATTCATCAATACCGTAAGAATTAAAAACATGCATTGCCATGCGATTGACAAACACAACCTTTGCATTAAATGAACATGAATTTCATCACCAAAAATACAAGAATATTTGGTATGAAGACACCATCAAAGCTTGCTCACAGATTTCCATTAAAAGAATGTTAATGCCTTTCCGCGCTATTCAATCCTAAATAATTTTAAAGCCTTTAAAGAACTAACAAGTAGAATTGTTTCAACAATAAGTTCTAATACCTGAAAAACTAAGATGTAAACCGCGGTGTACACAGCGGTACATTGACAATCAACTCAAGATTCCTCGGAAAATTGAAGACAGCATCTGCTGTTTCAGGTTCTGTGTTGTTCTGATGGCAAATAATTAAGTTGCTTACCGTGTCTAAAACTGCAGAAAGGATTACATTCAAAATAATGGGAGGATAGAAGCTAAGATTTGAAAATTAAAAGAGAAGAAAACACAACAATTATCAGGAGTACCATCTCAAGGTGGAACTAAACCAGTTACAAGAAGAGACCACTGCTAGTTGAGGAGAGAAGCTGGCTAGACCAAATTCATTAGAACTCGTCGTCATCCTCTTCTGCAATATGTTTCGCAAGTTCCTGCTCTTGTTGTTGCCT
Source organism: Stephania japonica (assembly GCA_039657345.1). Taxonomy (NCBI): domain Eukaryota; kingdom Viridiplantae; phylum Streptophyta; class Magnoliopsida; order Ranunculales; family Menispermaceae; genus Stephania; species Stephania japonica. The sequence goes on along the minus strand of CM077559.1, from coordinate 3,432,844 downwards.
TTCCCTTCTCTTTTCGGCACTTTCCTTCTCCTTCTTGTGAGAATTTGGAGGGAATCGAAGTGCACGCACGGCTTCATTGTGCATATTCAGGCAGAATGCAATTCTCGAGTTAAACGCAAACTGAGGCTCATTTGTGGAGTATACATCCCCAGTCTCCTTGGACACCATCCATCCGTTTGCATGGTCGATTGTGGCATCGATTGCTCCATCCCGAATTGCCTTCGCTACAATACTTTCCGCATCAGCCACTGGGTTTTCAGAATCTAACCTCAACTTCTGAGCAACATCAGCCAATGAAATGCGGGAATATGAAATGCTTATGTTGCGCAACCCAGTCCTGATGACATTATGACGCAGCCTCACAATAAGATTGTGGGTACCATCTGAACTGAAAGTGCTAGCAAACTTCTCAGCAACAACCCTGAACAGTTCCAGATCACCGACACGGACAGCCTGAATACCATCAACTGTTAGCGAGCTTTACTTAAAACTAAGGATCTATAGTGCTAAGGTAGTCGAAAATTAACTAAGGCTGCCTCAACAAAAGTTTGGACAATTAACTAAGGCTAAGGGTCCAGACGGAATTAAGACAGTTTTTACTTTGAGGATCCCTATCTATAATGTTCTCCAACAAGAAAATGAACTGAAAATGTGCTAGTAAAATAGTGCAGTTCCAGAACAATGAGTTAAACTCACATTTGTAAGCTCGAAGTATGGCACCAAAGCTTTCTTCATGCCTTTCTGCATGAAAACAGTTCGTTCAGGGATCTCCCCGAGCAGTAAGCGCACTATTATAGCCCATTTGTTGCACTGAACTCGGAATCCACGGGCAGCAGCAGGAGCTTTCCGGGCTGCCTGCAGAAGGCTCTCTTTTGCGTCTGTATACTCCAACTGGATAGTCCTAATTTTACCAAGGTAAAAAAGATATCTGCAAAACTGCAAAATGAATAATTATCTATCAGCATAGATGCACTTGATAACCTTAAATGGAATGGCAAAAAAGTAGTCACAAACATCAGAAATCTGTACTGCTACCAAGGTCACTATTTTAAACTGTTTATCAAGAAATAAGAGCTTAACAGTGAAGAGAGCAAGGCATACATATTCGACCAACCTTCATCTTGGGGAAAAAAAATTAACAGCTTCAATCGTCACATAAAAATAGATATACAACAAGGGTAACAAGTCCCATCTAGAAGAGCTCAGTAGCTATTTGAATTGTTACATGCCTAACAGGAATATAAATCCTAAGCATTTTTTCCACCTTAATCGGCATTCAGGGGACAATTAACTCAAAGCTAACAAGTGCCGTGTTTCCCATGTAGTTGTGCATGATCATGCAAACTCCTATGTCACAGAAGATTCAAACCAAAACAAAAGAATTATCGTAGCACTTGCTAAGGTATGAAAGAGTCATAATGAAGGAAATGAAATTGCCTGTTGGTTTGAGTGTGCTTCAAATCGAGGTGCTTTTGACCGGAGCTTCTCTGCTTGATCATATAAGTTATAGTGAAGGTAATTGCGAAGCAGAAGGTTGAGAAGTGTTTCCTGCAATTAACACCAGATTTAGTACAATAATTCTTACCAAAAACCCCAACCTTAGTAGCCACAAACAAACCTGCCCCAACTCATCATGGCGCAAAGTAGCAATCCGATGCAAGGCAAGAAGGTTCCTAGGAACAGAGAGCACCAATTAGAAAATTACTGAACATCAAAGCATCTTCTAATTGAATTTCATCAAAATACCTTTCATTTTTTTTCATCAATATTGGAAAATTATTGAACATCAAAGACACAGAATGAACTTCTCAAACATTCATATAAATAACGAATGTCTTCAATAAAATCAAAGGCGTACCCTTCAAGAAGAAACGGAAAAAATAATCTCAATAAACAACTCTTGACAAAGTTCTTCCTACATAGAAACTTCTTTCTACCAAACTTTTGGCATTAAAAAGAAAAACTACAGCCCTTTTTACCTAAATCACATGTATTACCAAGGGTTCCCCAAGCAACATCGCTAATCTTGTACTGTTGGTCCATTATATCAGTCCACAAATCAAAAATATTGCTATAACATATTTTCCCTAAAAAAAACCCACATTGCCTATTAAATAAGGCAACATTTCATGCTGTTGTTGCATAGATCTGGGGATTGGGAGGCATGTTTGCTTATCCCACAATCGTACCAATTTGACTATTTTATCTGATCACCTTGTTCAAGATTAGCCTTCCACTTGTATTCATTTACTTGATAGTTAGACTTATATGTCCCATTTTCATTTCACACATTTTCTCCAACCACCCATAACTTAGAGAATAGAACATAAACAACAATTGTACATTATTTCTAAGCAACATATCCCAACAGCACAAGGATTTGGCTAGCAAAAGGTTTAACTAAGTCGCACTTATGACATTAAAAGTGCTTGCATAAAACACAAATAGCACATTAACATTTGACAGACCAGCCTTGACAAAAGTACCACTCACCCTCGAATTTCAGCAAGATCACCAGTCATTTCATAGCTATAAGAGTAATAGAAGTACAGTCTGGATGCCAAGACATCAACTGTTCTTCGGTTGAGAGTTCTCAGACGAGCAATACTTGTGGATGAACAAGCTTTAGCCTGCAGAAAACAAACCCAAGATAATGTAACAAGAAAATAATGAGAATAAAGTAAATAAAAAAGTAAGCAGATAATAAACGAAGCTCACTCACCTCACTAAATTTCTTTTGATCAATAAGAAAAATCAAAACAAGCAAGTAGCAGTAAATCTCAAGCTCTGGCAAGGAGTGCTTAACAGGAGGCTGAGTAACAGAACTTGCAGTATCAACTTCCATATCATGTTCATCTTCCTGCATCAAAGATGGGATTAAAGACCAAACAAGCTAAAAGCACAAATTTCACTGGAATTTTGTCTAGATACAAATTTGAAAACCAATTCAAGCTAGAGCAAGATATTTAATATCTATGGGGTGTAAAGAATGGAAAAAACATCATTTTGCTGTGAAAATCACAATTGAGTGCCAAAGTTCCAACTTCCTTTTGATCACTGAAACCTGAAGCTGCAAGTGCATGAACAAACGTGGGGCTTCAAGAGGTGTGCAACAAAACACATATTAAAGGAGAATGAATTTCGATATTCAGTAACTGTATGATGACAACTACGATTAAATTTTAATGGGCTAAGCCAGCTTCATTAGCCTAGAGAAGGGCCAGGACTATATATTGTGAAATTTTATTTTGAGGAAATTATATTGTTCAATTTTTTATGTACCATTAGACCCAATCCAAGGTGAGAGAGTTGTGACTAGTGTATGTATGGGCTTTTAGTTTGAGAGTGGTGGTGAACTTCAAAATGCCAACGCAACTTGGAGTTCCCCCTCCAAACTTATAAGCCATATTATTCTTTCTAACTAGTCAATATGGGATTAATCCCAACATCTCCAACATTTATCATCATACTTACAGATGGTATACAAAATATTAAGGGATTGTCAACATCATCTGCAACTCATGCATCCAGTTAAAGCGATGTATTCATCTAGAACAAAAACAAAAGACAGATGTTCTCTACCAAGTAATCTTATAATTTCCTCAATTCTTTTCAGCTTTTCTCTTATCATCTCCATCATTGACTTCCTCAAATTATTCTCTACAATTTCAACAAACTGTCTCCACATCAAATCAAATAAACATTTATCCTAAATTTGTTGGTTAGTATAATAGAGATCACATTCAAAGCAAATACATGAAGACAATCATAGTTCTTAAGTGTCTATTTATACATTATGTAGTATAGTATTTTAGGTGTTAGTGGACTTTAATTCTCTCATTTGTGGTGACAAACACCTTCTTTTGTGGATTTCAGGTATTTCGAGCCTAGAACATGAATATGAAGCAAATACGACACTCAGGGAAGAAAGTGCAAAGTTCGGGATTGCGTGACACCAAGTTGGCCAAGTTTGATCAAGTTTCTGAATGACCTCACTTCAATATAAAGGCCATACCTTCCTCATTTCAAATCCAAATGACTTGTCGTTTCTTCCGTTAGAAAGAAGACTTGGAGTTGAATATTTTCATGTCTCACAAGCTTCTCTAAATTCAGCCTTTAAATGGTTTAAAATCGCGTTGCAAGTCAATTCTAAAAATTTAGCCGTGAGTGACGCCGCCAAGTGTAAATTCTCAAAGCATGACCTGCGACGTCCAAAACAGAAGCTCACTGCTTCACACATCGCCATGGACGCCGTGGCCTCCAAAGGGCGCAACGTCGACCCCAGAAACTCCAAAATTACTTCTTTTTCAAACTTTTTAGATTGAAACCAACTTTAGAGGTTTCATAGAAATAATAGTTAAGTTGTTCTACGATTGGAATCTCTTGTTTACCATAGAATACATAGAAAAACTTGGTTATTGCTTGACAATGTCTGGCTAAACTCATTGATCTAGGCCGGAGGTGGATCGAACAAGTCGTTGGCGACATGGATTCATTGTGAGATCTATTTGATTTATATTTTATTGTTTTTCTCTAATATTCTATTTCTTTTGGCATTGTTTTAAATCTGGGGTTAGATTTATTTGTTTGTGAAAGGATCATCACTTGCATATTAGATTAATTACCCTTAGTTATTGAGTTGAAGCATTCGTCCTTATGCGATAGACTCGTCCTAGTAACAATTGACCATACTGATTGGTTAGTCTCTTTCGGGACTGGTCAAGTGTTTTAGGGATCTAGGCTAAATCGGGAGCACTAGCGATCCGGTTGTCTAGGTGTAGTGCCTTCACAAAGCCCTATGCGATCAACGCATTAAACCCAATTCACGTGAGTCTAGGGTTGTGTGTTTGGTTAGAGAAGTAGTTAACGGTTGACTATAGCTAGACTAGAATATAATTGAATTGCATATTTTCGTATAGATCGACGACCAATGAATTTCATGTGCCATTAGACAAGTTCAAGAAGCCGAAAGCCTAAGTTGTTCTTTCTATTGAATTCCCCTCTACAAAACAGTTTTTACATTCTCTCGTTCTTATTTGATCTCTACATTACTTGAAAACCTCTAATTTCCCTTTTTGAAATTTATAACTTTAGAAAGACTACCAATCTTTGTGGGATCGACCATTTACCACTATCTACAAATCGTTGGTTCAAGGTAAATATTTATTGACGCGTTCGGCGCGCGTCAATTTTTGGCTTCGTTGCCAGGGATTGATTTTTCTTTCTTTGGTTTTCCTTTATTTATGTTTTTATTTATTTTTGTATCTAGTCCCTTATTCGTAACATTTTTGCAGGTAATTCCTTAATGGCCTCCTCCTCCCATAATTATGGTCGATTCAAAGACTCATACTATCATGGTGTGACAGAGGTAGGTATGTCATATAATGGACATCAATTTTCTAACTCGTAATCTTTTATGCAACGGATCGAAGTTTGTGAAAATTGTGGGGAGTCTTTCATCCCACATATGCTTGTGTCCTTACCATCCGAAGTATAGGAATCATCACGGTTTAAGCTATGCATCACCACAACCCGACTTCTATGAGTTCATGCCAAGTCCACAAATTCCTCAACCAGAAAAGAGATTTATTCAAGACATGATGAATGATTTGATCTTCAGCCAAGAATCTCTTTTTCAAAACTCGGATCAACAGTGTCAAGAAGAGAACCAACACTTTCAACAAAACATCTCCTTGGAAGATATGATGAAGCAGTTACTAACTAATGTGCAACATATATAGGAGTATTTCACATAACTTCAACATACAAACTCAAGGTGGAAAATTTTGATAACTCAAGCTAGTCAAATGACTGCTACATTTGAGAATTTGATTGATGAGGAAGAATTGTCTCCGCAACCAATTTTTAACTCAGAGGAGACCATGAATGTTGTTACGTTGAAAAGTGTTGAGTTGGATAAGGGAGTTGGATAAGTTTTCATTTGTGGACGAATATTTGAGCGAACCGTAGAAAACACTTAAAGTTTCTTCACATGAACCAACATTATCATAGCACAAGATGAAGAGGAGGAAAATGACATGAAAGTTGAAGTTGCTTCAGAAAGGCCAGAGGAGAAAGGGAGGTCCCGCAAATAGAGAGCAAGGAAGACCACCATCTAGTGTTGGTGAAACCACCCACCCACCCTCCCACGCATATTTGTTGAGTTTAAAAAGGGAGTGAAAGTAAATAAGTGTTCACAAATTTTCTACACTGCCGACACCTTTATGTTGGATGATCAAAATGAGAAAGAATCTTTTGTGTTAGAGGTCCCGAATGAGCTCCCAATTCTCAAGGAGGACATGCATGTTTCATCGCCCAAAGTTGTAGGTGCGTCATTTGTTGTTGACATCTCAAAAGGAAAGGGCATCACGTGATGAATCACGCCAAGTCTAGCCAAAGACTTAAAAGAAAGGCGTTCGTTGGGAGGCAGCCAAGCTTTATTTTTGAATTCTTGCATTTAGTTTCAATTTAGTTTAGTTTTTAGTTGTTTTATTTTCAATAAAATCCAAAACTTTTGTTTCTTGGACTTTTTCAGATGTTATGGTTGATGCATGAGTATCGAAGGCACGAGAGCACCTCGAGTTTCGTCTGGTGCGACTTTGGATTATTTGTTTTTTAGCCTAATTTGACTTTGGATTATTTTGATTTTTTTAGCTGGTTTGACTTTGGATTATTTGTTTTTAGCCTAATTTGAGCACTTCTAGGAAGTTGACTGATTATTAGGATTTTAGGTGTTTTGAGACTTGGTTCGATTTTTTTAAAACCAACTTAAGTCACCGCATTAGTGGCGGATCTTTATACAGACCAAAAACCCTAAACTTCATTATAACATCTTGTTGATTTCACCTTTAGTTGATAGTTGAAGGCTTTGGGCTCGCAAGATTTGGTGGACATCATTTTGGTTAACTCCTCTACTTATTAGTTCTTGCTCTTGTTATGATTTGTTTTTATTGTTGGTCCAGTAGAGTTTTTGTTCATTCAGCAGTTTTTAGAGTCTTTTATTAAAAAAAAAGAAAAAAAATTGCTTACATGACTTTGTATCATCTTCTTATCTACTTATCCGTGTTCTTTTTCACCACATTTCTTTCTTTTTGTTGTGTGAATTCCTTAACTTGTTTTGATCCTTGAGGACAAAATTCGGAATAAGCTTAGGGGTACTTTAGGGATTGTATATTGAGTTGAATGAATGTTATTGTGAAAGTCCGCAATTGAGATCGTTTAAATTTATCAATTTTATGCGGTTATATGTGGTTGAAGGATGGTAATGGTGGTGTATTTTATCCCTTATTCTTTCATTTCTTCCATTTCTTTTCAATTCATGCTTCCATCTCTCATTTTATTAGGAGTTGATACACTTTCATGCATGCATTTAGTTTATTTATTACTTATTTAGTTGACATATTTTCATCTATGTTTGTGTCTTGCATTAGAACTTATACAGTATCATATATTTCATCTATGTTTGTGACTTATTTAGTTGACATATTTTCGATTATGGATGAGCTCATTTAAGTCACTTTTGAGACTTGAACCTCTTTGAATACTAGGATATACGCTCAATCTGGAGCGTTGTCCGACATTGTTGAGATTATTTATTAGGGAACTGGTATAAGGTTTAGGCTTTGTGCTAGATACCAAAGAGGGCAGGCACTCCTATTTTGCAAGTAATTAAATTTCTAGGGTGCTAGAACGAGAGTGTAGCCCACTTGAGACGAAAATTCATATGACTAAACAACTTTTGAGGAATGATTAGGACTAATAATACCTGAACTTACATTGGATGACTTGCTTAATCATAGTGAAAGTGAGAAGGGTCAATAGGAGTTTTCTTAAAAAATTTAGAGTACCACAGATTCCAAAGGAAAAGGAGCAGGGAATCTTGTGGTGAGAAAAAGTGAGTAAAGCGATTTCCACAGGAAATGGAGCAGGGACCGTACTACTTAAAAAATTTTGAAAAAAAAAGAGTATATAAATGAATTAAGGCGAAAGTATATGAAAATTCCTTTAATAAAAAGATTTGTCCGAGTGCTTATAGCTAGATTAAGTGAGTTACTCCAATGTTTTGAATCTTAAAATGTCCAACTTCAATTTCGGTTGTTTTCCTTTGGTATTAAGTCTATAATAGCGGAGAATGTGGTTGAATTTCTCACATATGATACCCTTTTGAGGGTTGATGCACTATATTTTTTAAAGAAATCGTGAACTTGCGTGTAAAGTCCCCGAAAAATCTTGAGTAGTTGAAGGTATTTGTTTTGACCAAGTCTAGTTCTTGAAAGTGTGATTTCTACTAATGTTTGGACTCCGTTTCTAGACAAAATTTGAACTCTGAACTTCTTTGAGGTAATGTTAATTTAGTGACATTAAGATCAAAAGGGAACTCCACTTAACATTGTGATGGGTATAGGATTAGTTAGGTTAGTTTTAGTCATTATAGTATTTGGGGTCTAAGTATTAAAGGTAGGTGTGTTTTCATTCACTCATTTGCACGTGACATGCAAAGCTCTAAGTTTTGGGGTGTTTGTTAAGTGTCTATCTATGCATTATGTAGTATAGTATTTTCGGTGTTAGTAAAATCTAATTCTCTCACTTTTGTGGATTTCAAGTATTTTGAGCCTAGAACATGAATATGAAGCAAATACGACACTCGGGGAAGAAAGTATAAAGTTCAGGATTGCGCGACACCAAGTTGGCCAAGTTTGGTCAAGTTTCTTAATGACCTCAATTCAAATTCAAATGACTTGTCGTTTCTTCCGTTGGAAAGAAGACTCAGGGCTTAACATTTTCATATCTCACAAGCTTCTCCAAATTCGGACTCTAAATGGTTCACAATCGCGTTGCAAGTCGGTTCTAAAAATTTGACCGTGAGTAACGCCTCCAAGTGTAAATTCTCAAAGCGCGACCTGCGACGTCCAAAACATAAGTTCACTGCTTCATACGCCGCCATGGATGTCGTGGCCTCCAAAGGGCGCGGTGTCAACCCCAGAAACTCGAAAATTACTCATTTTTCGAATTTTTTAGGTTGAAACCAACAGGGTTTCATATAAAATAGTAATTAGTTGTTCTATAATTGGAATCTCTTGTTTACCATAGAATATGTAGAAAAACTTGGTTTTTGCTTGACAATGTCCAGCTAAACTCATTGATCTAGGCCAGAGGTGGATCGAACAAGTCATTGGCGACATGGATTCATTGTGAGATCTATTTGATTTATATTTATTGTTCTCTTATATTCTATTTCCTTTGCATTGTTTTGAATCTAAGGTTAGATTTATTTGTTTGTGAAAGGATCCTCATTTGCATATTAGATTGATTACCCTTAGTTATTGAGTTGAAGCATCCGTTCTTATGCGATAAACTCATCCTAGTAACAATTGACCATACTGAATGGTTAGTCTCTTTCGGGACCGGTCAAGTGTCTTGGGGATCTAGGCTAAATCGCAAGCACTAGCGATCCGGTTGTCTAGGTGTAGTGCCTTCACAAAGCCCTATGCGATCATAGCATTAAACCCAATTCGCGTGAGTCTAGGGTTGTGTGTTTGGTTAGAGTAGTTAATGGTTGTACCTTGACTATCGAGAATAGGAAGTGCGAGGAACCGAGTGCGTCACCGAGTCTATAGCTACACTAGAATATAATTGAATTGCATATTTTGTATGGATCGACGACCAATGAATTTCGTGTGCCATTAGACAAGTTCAAGAAGTCAAATGCCGAGGTTGTTTTTCTCTTGAATTCCTCTCTACAAAACAGTTTTTACATTCTCTCGTTCTTTCTCTCCATTACTTGGAAAACCCCAAATTTCCTTTTTTTATTTTTGACCTTAGAAAGACTACCAATCTCTCTATGATCGACCCTTTACCGCTATCTACAAATAGTTGGTTTAAGGTAAATATTTTATTGACGCATTCGGCGCGCGTCAATAATCAATTAAAGGGAAACTAGACCAGTTAAGGATTGATTTACTTTGGCATAACACCAACAACAAATCAACAATTATAATTACCATCTGGTTTGCATTCACTTCTTATGCCTACACCAATCAGCCACCAAGGCTGGACTAAAATGAAGTTGTATTCCTTATGAAGAAATTCATTTTTCATAAAATTTATACTGATTACGCTTTATTCCTCGGCATTGTAATCTGATTAAGAAAAAGAGAATTCTCTATCCTTCAACAAGAAGTTGGGATCTTGAAAAAAGTTTTAATGCCATAAAGAATTTATTTATGAGAGGCATTATGGTCATCCCAAGGGGAATATTGAACTCAAAATCTTAGCTAGCATGTAGAAGATCAATTGCAAAATCATAATTTGAGACAGTTAAGCTCTGTTCTTGTCTGAGTTCTAAACGCTAAAGAACCTACTTTAAGCAGATTGTGCCCACATCGCACATCAGAAATAAATACAGAACTGTGGCTAAATTCTTTGTTCAATAAAATGTAATTAATAACCAATATTTCGATATTAATTAAAATTAACAAAAAAATTAAAAATCAATAAAAGAAAACCATACTTACATAGCATCCCATGAGACACACCAATCACTTAGAGCAATGAGAAGAACCTAATCTATAAAGTTAAGCATTCACTCCTATTTCCCTTTGAAAATTGAACATTTACAAATATTGATTCTGACGAGAAGATTCATGGTTACGTCCACTGTTTGCACTGGTTGAGAACAACAGTCTCTCGCATGTTATGGAGCCTACTCACATAGTTTCACAGACCAATGAAAATCTAATATGTTTGTTCAATTTTCCAGGATATACAATGGAGCACAATGCAAGAATTTGATCCATGTAGCCTACCCAAATTAATTTGTTTCAGGATAACAATCAACAAATTCCTACATTACGTAAAATTCACTCGTCCCTTCACTATCCCACTATTAATTCACACCTGCTCTTACCCAAACACATAACAACCAAAGAATTAGGGTTGTGCCACGCCAATCGAATTATTCGTCAAAAAGTTAAATATACTCAGCTCCTAAGCCACTCACAATCTCTAAACCCCAATCAATGCATCAAGAACAAATTTTTATACAAGAATCACAAACCATTCCACCACTACTCACCCTAGGAAGATAAGAAACCAAACGCGCATGCGCCTCCGACCCCGCCGCAAGCGCATAGCCGAGGAAAGCCGATACCACAGACGCCTTGAGCTTCCGCCGCAACGTGATAGTGAGGCGCACCGCTCGCACGACCCTCCGAACCTCCCTGGCGTACGCGCCAGTCTCGATCAAAGCCGCTATCTCCTTCAAATCTGAACCAATCCACAACACAATCAGAGATCTAACAAGTACAACAACAACAATAACAACAAAACCAAAAAAAGATACGATCTTTGGTTCTTCGTCGTGCTTACGCTGGAGCGTCGAAGGAACGGCAGATGAGGTCGAATTCGAAGGCGCGGCGACCTCCTTCATCTCCACGTCCTGCGTCATCGTTGATGATTGATTGAAGACGAAGAGAATCGAAACCCTAGAATTCTCGATCTGGGTTCGATGCGGAGGAGATCTTCGAAGCTAGCTAGGGTTTTATTTTACTGAATCTGTTTTTCTTTGCTCACAAGTCACTAGTGAAGTAAAGTTTCCAGAGTCGCCCCTGTATTTATACTGCTATTCTCAGTGGCCCCTTTTTTTAACGATATTCGCATTTAGGCCCTTCATATTGTGACGTACTGTTGCGCAACACAATGCTGAATCTAACGGACTTCGTAGAAGTTTTGTATGTTGAATCCGTTGGATGTGTACTGAAGAAAGAGGCACGCGCATCTCGATGCGATGCAATCGATCATGCATTTTGTAACATTACTTGTACATTCTCTGGAGAGGCAAGTCCCTTGTTGAGTATCATCAGCGTTGCATTTCATCCATCTTTGGATTGGAGCTTGCCATTTAACCACTTAGTCTTGTTGATTATGCACACCTGTCCTTCCGCCGCTTTCTTTGAGTTTCCATCCGTGTATCAAACCAGTGCTACTATAATATGATCTTTATATATGAAGTTCAATAGTTTCTATTTTCTAATGATGTGAGTAGTAAAGTTTATATTAGAGCAAGTTTTTTATTTTTCTAATAATAGTAGTTTATGTTTCCTATTATTAATTTCTATTTTGATTGTAAAAGAAGTCCTTATATTAAAGTAATATGCAATTCATAAAATAAGCTACTACCACTTGTGAAGAAGTTAGTCTAAGGAGAAGCAGCCGCAAAATCTTTCATACAAGACTCAGTCACGAACAGGTCTTATTCTAAGAACCTATTCCAATTTAATATTATGATGCCATGAACTAACTGTACAATCTATCTCTTCCTCTACAAAATCTTGATCAGTCTATTGAAAACGTTTCTTTTTGTAATCTTAAATTCAGAAACTTTTTTCAGGTACATCAAGCTCCAAAAGCTTCGGCAAGACCTCCCCTCAACATATATTCAAAGTCCTATAAGATAGATGGAAGTTCCGATGGATGAGAAAAGAGCTCCATATCATATTCTGGTTGGTTTTCCACTCTTATCTCGGCTATAAATCTGACATGGCTGCTCAATTTGGTCTGAGGTAATTAGTGTTCCTCTGCGCAATTTTTCTTTCATAATTTTTTGCGTGTTGAAATGCTGCTTTTGAAATAAGCGTTATCTGCACAAGCTTATCAAGAAATCATCAACCTCTCTACCATCTAATTTTATCCAATTTAATGGTAAGAGTAGTTTGTTGAGTCAGTTGTACAGGATCATCAAAATCTTAAGATATATAATCTATTTATTTTCTTCAAATTCGTCAAACCTCACAAGTCTCCTCTGAACCTGTTAACAAGCACTGTGCTGTGCCATTACATTTAGCTGAGTACATTTTTAATTAAAAATAAAAATAAAAAAACGCCTAGTCAAGAAACACATGGGCCGATAATACAGAATCAATAAACAGCAATTCATAGATAGTAAGAAAATAAATAAATGAAAGTAAAGAGAAAAACTTCTACATTTACTAGAGTACCTCATCGACCGCTGAAATATAAGAAACAACGGAAAAAGATGAGTTGCTAGAAGCATTGCAGCTTGTACACAAGTCCACAACTCCACGTTAATGCATTCTATAGGAATCAAACTAAAATCAACTACAAAGAAACAAAATTAAGGATAAAAGGTGAGCAGCCATTCAAGACATGCACCGAGTTAGAAACTAAAACCGACTATGCGCCTCCTGCCGCTGCATGGATCGGCCCATTTGATCTGAAGTTGCGCCCCCTTCCACGGCCCCTACCACGGCCTCGTCCTGCAAGATTACAAAATTATGAGAAATGTACTACTAGTGAATACAATTCAGGTACAAAAATAGATAGACTACCTCGGCCATGAGGAGGTGCCTCGTAATTGTATCCCCCATCTTGCTGAGTTTCTGGGAGAGGACCATTATAACCTCCCCTTCCACGGCCTCGGAACCCACGACCCCTTCCACGGCCCCAACCCCTTGCATAACCTCGACCTCTTTCATAACCTCCGTCTCCATATTCACCAGAGGCATATCCATTGCCTGTGACAACCAAGAATATATCACACAAACCCAACTCCACTAGAACAACTTACATTCAACAACTATACAATTTAGTTCTCATTACTCTTCAATTTTTGACATCTATAAACATGAATTTCCAACCAACAGACCAAGGCTTTGTTGTGATAATGATGACAGCAACATCGTTATATCCAATAATTTCGCATTCTCTAGAGAAAACAGCTATAGATTGACTAAACAAAAACATATTTTTTTCCATGCAAATGTAACATGCCAGCACTTGAAATAACAGGCAACCCATTTTCGGCAGATAGCCCAATAAATGGTCAAACACATGCAACTAGAAAAATCATTTGATTGAATAAATGGCACGTACATTTTGCACAAATTCAGCAATGTTCTGTCTACCAAAACTTTAAAAAAAAAACGCTTAAGTCATTGATCATGACATCAATTAATTGAGTGCATACCTCGAGCCCTTCCTCTGCCTCGACCACCACGACCCCTGCCATGACCGCTAGGTGAGCCCTCTCCTTCATAATCATATTCTTGAAACGTCTTCACCTGCTCAGCTGGCAGTGGGGATTGGTAACTGCATGATACACCCAAGTAAGTCAACATAAACAGCCTTAAGAACGTATCACAGAATTCTTAACAAAATAGAGATGTGCTAGATGGGTAAGCAAATTTACAACTGCAACAAATACCCATGAAAACCATCTGAGACGACCACATAGCTAAAACATAGACAGGCAAGAAATATGTCAAAAAAATGTACAGGGGGAAAGCACAAGGCCTTCAGCACAATCAGAGAGGAAGCCCTTATATGAACTCAGTGGAGAACTATCAAATCCTAATACACAAGGTATGACAACACTAAATACAGAGATAAGGAGATTTGTACTGATTGTTGCTGTGAAAAGATCGTGAACAGTACAAAAGGCATGCCTCAACATTGAACACACAAGCCTTAATACACAAGAACCAATATCCAATCCATCCCAATCTCAGAGCTTAATTACCACAAATCATCTCAAAACTACTTATATGCCAAGTACCTAAAATGTGGTCAGACAATAATGCAGTGAAATCTTAAGAGTGTGCCAGTTAAACTTAAATCATCACAAACACATGTAAAAGAACTGATGGGCACTTGCTTTTTTTCCCTTCCTTCCATGGGCATCTTTCTCTATCTTTTTTCTAATATGAGCCAGTTCAGAAAAAGAAGCTAATTGATATAATGAAAAGGGAGCTGACAAACATCAGCTACATCCAGATTTCTCAAACAACCTTTCACCAAAAAATTTCTTACATCACATTTACATGATCAATCCTATAAAAGAAAAAAGAACCTTTAAGTCGCATTTTTAACAATCATTATTTTCATGGAGTTCCTTTCTTTAAAGTCCCATGAAAATAGTGGATGTGTAATTTTCACCACCATTAGTTAAAAGTAGAAGAACCTTTTAAATATTTTTCTTAAGAAATCAAACTTCTCACCAAGTTCATTTTAACTAATTGTTAAAGTTGCAACAGTAATCAATAAAAAAATGAAATAGAAGAAAAGTTGAAACCTTCTAGGAAGAGAAAGGAATCTGGCTCGATGGAAGGAAGTTGGAGGAAATACAAGGGGATATACTTAAACTGTGTCTAATGACAAAAATGCCAAAATATTTTTTCACAAAAGATCAGAAGTTATAGGGGCATAACATGTGTGGCAAAACAAAATTCCATCATTAGTAGCCGCACGCTTTGCAGTACAAATAATCAAATAACTAGACATCTCACATAAACAATACTTCTAGAATTTGCTATAACGCGGATTACATGCTATCATTCTCATATCAGAAATGCAGCGCTCAAACATTGAAACAAAATAAAAGGTGTACGAATCCCAACTCACCCAACAGAAGAAGTATCCAGCTCCTTCTTTGACAAAGTTATAGTAATCATTGAGACGTGCCTTGTGGTCTCCAAACTGTATTCCAGTAATTTTTGTTAGATGGAAACAAACATCATACCATGAAAACAATGAAAGAAAAGAGGCATGGATTGCATCGAAATGCCTACACAACTAACACACACTAAGACCTTCGCATTCAAGTCAATGGATCAAAAAGCACTTACGGAAGCAAGCCTTCTTCCAGGGGTTCCCATGTATCAGTTATATCTGTTGATCCACTTGATGTGATCTGATGAAGACCAACAATCCTTCTCTGCATCACAATAGAATTAGATTAAACCTCTCATTTAAGTTTGAAGATCAACAAAATAAATAAGGAAAGAAAAAAATTATAGAAGTATACAATAAATAGATGTTAAAAAAGAGCAGAAGGCCCACTAGGAGATAGAAAATCAATTCCAAACTTTGCATCACCAAATAAAAAATAAAAATTTACCTTAATCAACTCCACAATCATTATAGTTTTGTTGATGGCTCTCCCCATAGCCTTGAAGACTATTTCAGAAGAACCTTTTTCCTTTCAGAAACAAAAAAGGAATAATAATCAGCATCTAAGGCATAACTAAACAATATACACATCCAGCACCACGAAAAAAACCAACTTGGAAAACAACGAAAACCCGCATCCATTCATCAAAAACTACAACACGTCAATGGTTAAAAATTATTAAAACAAACAAGTAATAAACCAATTAGTATTATCTGCAAAGCGAAAGTATGCATACCCAATACACCAATTAGTATTATCGCCAAATTCATTGGATCAAACTTTTACATTGTGCTCAATGGAATAACAACCCACCCAGAACGTCAATATTAATGCTCCAAACACGCAACACAAATTCATGTGACTAAGAACATCAACAATAATAATAAAAAATAAAAAAAGGCTTTTTGCAGCACAAACAAACAACATTATCTATCAATTGCACTAAAAACACTTCAATGTTGAGCAGTAGTTTTAAAAAAAAAGCGATCTTTGGTAGAGATACAGAGCAGTTGTACCTGAAGCAGACTTGTGGCGTAAGTAATGTAGTTGCGCATCCTCCCCTGCGTCGTTATCCTTATCTCGTTCTCGTTTATCGGCGTCTCCGCTCTCGGCTTCTCCACTCTCTGGTACCGATCCATCTTCAACACACAAACACATAAATCGTCAAAACCAAACCCTAACCCTAGTTGTTCACCAAACGAGAATCAAACAAATCAAAACCAAACCGCGACAATGATGAGTGAGTGATTGGGGATTGTGAAATCTAAGGTTAGGGTTAGGGTTTAGGGGAGATTGGGATTTACCTTATCAGTCACGTACGCGCGCCCTCTTCACTGGCTTAGTTTCTTCTTTTCCGCCCTAAAACTGATGAGTTGGGATGCGTTAGGGTTTTATACTCGAACTGCCCTAGCTAACGAACCGCTTTCACGAACCGGCCTTTGTAACCCGCCACGTGTTAGGGTTTTAGAGATTTGGGGCTTATCTGGTGACGCTACCGTATCACTCATGTATGCGACGCTCGGTTTGATACTGGATGGTGGTTGGCTTTCTTGTGGTACATGTTTCATATTTTGACGTGTGTGAGTACATATCTCGAGAGAGGATCTAGAGATTTTTTAACAACTGTGTATCAGCGTACGTACAAAAGTGCATGTCACCTCCTTTTTTTTTTTTTTTTTACTTTCTCTTTTTTTTAGAGCCGCGCTATGCACCCCAGTCATCACTCAGGCCACACCATTTTATAAGGGCACTCATCATTTTTCTCAAGACACCCCTGAGTTGGACGAAAATACCCTAATTTATCAATGTAAGGCACCCTACCGCCAAATCTTTTTCTACACTCCTTCCCATCACAAATCGATGCCTCAATCCACAAAATCTCCTCATTTTTGTGTTCGTTTACCCTTCATTTTGTTGTGTTTTAGGGTCGGGTGAATGTTTGCGGTGTTTACGGGGGGGTGAGGGTTTGTATGATGACTTGTGGTAGATGGTTGATGTTGAATCGTATAGGGTTCGAGGGTGTTTTTTTTGAGTTTGTTGTTCCTATATCTAGTGTCGTTGTTGTCTTTTATGGGAATATGTCCATCACTGAGTTCAACCATAGTCCCGTAATGTTCGGCCACAGAAGGCCGAGACTATTGAGTAAGTCTCGAAACTGCATGAACGAGACTCTGCAATACATCTCAGTACTCGACAATCGATCGAACAAGTAACCTATTTTCACTATGGGTTTGATTAGTAATAGGACCGAGACATAAGAGGATGTCATGGTTGTTGGTAACCAATCGAACAAGTAACTCATTTCACAATAGGTTTGATTAGAAAAGAGATCAAGATATAAGAGGATGTCCCAATTGTTGGTAATTGATATATCCTTTTATGTCTCGTTCTGTGAGTTCGACATTTTCGTGTATGTAGTACATTTCAAAATGCATAAAACCCTAAACACAAAAATGTCAAAACACACAAAACCTTATGTTTTCAACCTCAAAAATTGAAAAATAGATAGATACCAACTTTGTATGCACTCTTTTATCAAAGAATGTCATGTCCGACCATCGACGAAAATGATGGAATTGGTTGGGAGCACAAGGTGGTGGAGTTCGGTGGTCACATATCAAAACGAGGTGATGGGATGCCCAAAGTTGTGTTTTTTTTGTGCATTTGTGTTGGTTGGTATGTGAATCATTACACATACAAGTAGAAAATAAAATAAAAATTAAAAAAATAATGGGGTGCCCTAAGTGATGCTTTGGGTGCACATAGCGGCTCTTTTTTAATTATTAAATGGGGAAGTTAGAGTTGCCCAACATTACATGGCACCAACGAATAATCAAAAGGTATATTGATTCATTGACCATATTTGTTCAAAAAAGTTGTTACTGTAACGGCCCCTATTTTCGTCTAAAGCACCGTCCGGCCTAATCCCATAATTAAGCCCTAATTACACCACGTATGACCTAATTATGTATTAGTCAGTCTGTACTACCTATTATCTCGTAAATTGGGTTCAGGGATAAGAAAATTCCTATCAGTGCTATTCATCATTTTATAAGAATTATCAAATTAGCGGAAGTCTTTAACGTATTAGCGGAAGCATTTTATATAAATCCTAAATGTGGAAACCAGGAAATAACAATCACAATCTAAATATGCAATAAATGACGAGCATATAGACAAAATGAAAGTCAAAAGTCGGGTAAACTAACTCTCGTCCCAAAAATAACCCAAGCAAAAGACGTATATATAAGCATAATACAAAAAATGTGACCTACATGTACAGCAGCTACGCGCTACGAGCTCAGAGGTAGTCGTCAATCTTCTCCTTGCCCGGTTTAGTGCTGTTTGACAAACCTACACACACCGTCACAAACTAGACGGTGAGTATAGTGATATTTAAGTGATAACCGGGGAATTCTATACTTCATTTCCAAATTAAAGACAGATATTTAAATGCATAATATAGCAGAAAAAAAAGGTGCTGAGAAAGTAATGCATATAAATATCACAGTTAACCGAGTTATATAGACTGACACAGGCTAAGCCGAGATGATCTACGTCCGGTTGGCGGTGAGAAATATCAACCAGCCTTTTTCCACTATCGTATGGAGATACTCTTAACATACTTTGTAAATTTTGAATATATATATATATATATATATATGTATAGAACTTGTCGACAACCCCGTAGTTCAAGCTACGTGATGCCACCCAAGTAATAGTGGTGAGTGCCGGAAACCCCGAGGTCCAGTGACCCCGTGAATCCACCCATCTCTCGTGCAATGGACACTAGATAATCTCTAACTTTTGTTTCAAGGATTTTCATTTCTAAGGTTCTACGATATCAACAATAAGTTAGGCTGCAAAGCCTCAAAGGAAATGAAATACAAATCAATTACCACAGTAACCCTAATGCATGCATTTCTAACATCAATTATAACATAATTCACAACAAAATATATAGCATATCAGGAAAGGAGTCAATGAACCATCATAAGGCATCATGCTATGACAACATTCAACTTGAATAGAGCAAAGAAAGCATGATGGCAGATTACTAACAGTAAATCATCAAATTGACTGAAAAAGGAATTAATATGAATGAAATAAAGTAGAGGGTTCCCACAGTTTCACTTACAAGTCACAGGATAGCTATGGCTATCCGGCCTCTCGACACTCCGACTAGTGCTCCCAAACTCCCGTAACACCCCTAGGTCCCTGAAAAGTTATTTCATATCCTTTATTTATTTATTTATTAATATTTTGTTACATAGATACATTTTATGTATATATACATATATGTGTATGTGTATATGTATATATATATACATATGTGTATTTGTATATATATATGTATGTATATGTGTATTTGTATTTGTATATATATGTATATGTATTTATCATTATTATTTGTTTTATTATTTTATTTTATTTTTTTGTATATATACATGTGTATGTGTATATATAAATATACATACATGTATATATTATGTATACATATCCATATATGCATGTATGTATATGTATTACATATATATATAGTATTTATTATTATTATTATTATTATTATTATTATTTTATTATTTTTATTATTTTATTATTTTTTTTGGGCCGGACCGGTCTCGACCAGGGTTGCGGCGTCTCTCTCTCTTTTTTTTTTTTTTTTTTTTTTTTTTTTTTTTGAATTTGGGATGAGAGGGGGGGGAGACGATGACCATGTCTCTCCCTCCCGACGCCACTATAGATTAAAGTCGAGATGGGAGGAAGGGGAGATGACGACCATGTCGTCTCCCCCTCCCAACACTACCATCACCGACCGCCACCATTAACAGCCACAACAACAACAAAACAAGAATAAACTCACCTCGCCGTCGTCTCGATCTCCTCCGATGACCCCTCTTTCTCTCGGATTTCCTCTTCTTCTTTTCCTTCTTCTTCTTCTTCTTCTTCCTCTCCCCTTTCTTCCTTGTTTATGCGGCGGTGGTGACATTTATTAGTGTTTTGGGGTCAAATGACCATTTTACCCCTGCAACCCTATCTTTTCCTTAATAAGCCAAAGCCCCTTTTTGTCATTTCACAATTCTTTTCTGATTTTTCTGATTTTTTTTAATGTATATATATTTATATTATATATTTATATAATATAAATATAAATATATATGTATATTTCCAATTCAATTTAATAAATTTATAACCATATGCTATGATTTAATGTGCATTAATTTAATACATTGTATTTTACTAAATTTAGACTTACCGCAAGTCTCGCTATTCGGTACCCCGGCTTGCACACAACTCGAGGCGTGTCCCTGACCACGTCTCGGCGTCGATAGTGCAAATACCGACTTAATAATCACCCTACACATATACAAAACACTATGAATACATCAATACAAATATAAAATTTACCTCGGCCACATGCCTTGGTCTGTGTGCGCATCTCATGCGGGCCCCACGTCACGGATTGACGATCTTGATTAAGCAGTTAATCAAGATTAGCAAAATTGGGCCGTAACAGTTACTTTGAGTGTAAATGCAATCATGAAATTTAAATACTTTAACAATAGAGACTACTCTATGCTATGTTGAAACACATTATAATACACAAACATCAGTTAAACATCAACTAGAACCGCATAACAAATAACAAAACTTTTCAACGAAAAAAAAAACTTTAAACTTTTTAAAGAGAAGATAAAATCAAGACTTCTAACAAAAAGAGAATACAAACTACCTAAAATTAAACTAAAAATAAGGACCAACCCAACAATTGTACATATCCAAAAAAAAGTGTCAATGAAGATGTATTGCAACAAGTTGATCCAATCTTCACAAATATGAATAGATTTGCACTTTATTGAACACACAAAACACGAATAGATGAAGATTGGAACCACCGTTGATAAAAGAGAAGATCGGCGGTGGTTCATGATCTTAAATTAAGAGAGAAAACTAAAAAAGAGATTTTAGAGTTATGACAGCCTCGAAAATTGGAACCGCCACATTTTTAATAGTCGTTATTAAGTACAATGAAAGAGTTTGATTCATGTAGCCGACCTTATTAATTTAGAATTGAGGCTACATTGATCCTAACTAATTTAAGATAGTGATTATGTTGTCGTCGTCAATGCATATATCGTGTTTGTTGGCTGCCACTAAAATGATTTTATGACAGGTTTTATTTTTGACTGCCTTAGTAGTTTGTCACAACAATTAGCTGCTTTTCTTCTGCTAGTTTATTTTATTTTATTTTTGTTTTTGTTTATTTAATTATTTATTTATTTTACTTCTCCCCACTTTCTTCTAGTTTTGTGTAAATAGTATGTATATATTGTGTTCTTTTAAACTTGCGTCTAATAAGATAAGGGTACCAAAAAAACCTCAGAATTGTACAAATCTTCCAATAGCATCCACTCCTTAATTGCTTCAAAAAAACAACTTAAAATCCTCCCCTCAAACATTTTTTCTCCCATAGTCGATTTTCCTGTCCTCTTTATCTTCTTCTCTTCCTCCTTCATATTTTAATTGTCTGTTAACCCTAAAATTCAAAATTTGAAAATTTAAATTGAGAAGAGAAACGAAGTGAGAGACTGCGAGAGAGAGGGAGAAGAGAAGCAAGAGTGAGAGAAAGAACAAGAGATCTTAGTAATGTATTTAAATATGATGTTGTGTGGGCAAAAACGTAAATTGACTCACTATCTACTATCTTGATTTCTTGATTTTATTTTCTAAAAGTAAAATAAAAATTTTGTTTAGTTGTTAATCCTTGCGCACAGTTGATATCGCATCTCGAGGCCACAACTCCCCAAAATGTATAAGAAAAACCTAAACAGCACTACAAAACTCGGCTGCGTTCCTTGACAGAGAGCGAACCCAACAGCAATGGGGGTGAAATCAGAGAACAACAACATGGAGGAGAAGAAACAGAAACAGAAACAGAAACAGAAGACGAAGACCAAGGAAGCCCCCGAAAGAAGAACAGAGACCATCGAAGACCCTCGATTCGCGTTGGTGCAATTCGACCCCCGATTCCAGCGCCCCCCAAAGCACCAATCCAAGGTCCCGATCGACCCTCGCTTCCAGCGCATGTTCCACGACTCCACCTTCTCTTCCTCTCCCACCGCCGCCGTCGACAAAAGGGGCAAGCCCAACAACGTCAGGGACTCCCAAAACCACCTCCGCAAGTACTACCGCCAAGACGATGAAGACGAAGACGAAGACGATGAGGAGAAGAAGAAGGACATCAAGGTTGCTGTTGTTGATGACGATGAGGAGATTGAAATTGGGGGTTCGAAGAGTGGGACCGAGTCTCAGAGTGAATTAGAGGAGGAATCGGACGGTGGGCGGTGTCGTCGTCGTCGTCGTCGTCGTCGTCGACGGCGACTTCTGATGAGGATGAGAGTGACTTCGAGGAGGAGACTGCGGAGGAGGTGAGTTGGGGATTTGGATTTCATTAAAAATAATAATAAAAAAAAGCTTCCTTTTTTGATTAATTTAGGGTTTGGTTTGGTGGGTGTGGAACAGGTGGAGAATGTGCCAGTCATTGAAAAAGAGACTAAAAGACTGGCCATTGTCAATATGGATTGGAGCCAAGTTAGGGTAAGTGTTGATCTGTTTCAATTCAATGTGGGTGTCTGTAGACTCTGTACATTGTCCAAATCTTACCAATCGATAGCTCATTTAAACAACTATAATTACAGTATCACGAAAGCCGATTTGTCAACACCATGGTTTAATATTCAATTTAAATGCTTGACATGTCTCGAAACGCTTGAATCTCATTGTCAATAAAGTTGTGAAATTTCATTGTCACATATGTTATGTTATGTGTGCTTACTTGAGAGATGTGGGCATTTTTTTTTTTTTTCATTGTTATTGCTACTGTGTAGTATCGGCGGCCTGACAAGGATTTCTTCTATAGGCCGTTGATCTTTATGTATTGCTGACCTCCTTTCTCCCGAAAAATGGTCAACTTATGTCGGTCACCGTCTATCCATCAGAATTTGGGCTTAAGTGTATGGAAGAGGAAGCGGTACATGGTCCCATTGGCTTATTTGACAGTGATAAAGATGAGAGCAATGATAGTGATGACAATGACGACAATGAAGAAATTGGTGATGAAAAGATTCGTGCTTATGAGAAACGACGCATGAGGTGAAGTTTTGAAACTTTGAATGGCTTCTTTTTAGAGTTTCCTTCTGACTGTTTATGTTAATGTGATTACTCTTTGTTTTGAGTCCTTCAGGATTTTGAAATTTGGATATGGCTGTTAAATTTTAAAGTTCTTGTCTTCTTGATTGTAAGCTTTTTCTTACTGAAAAATGATCAATAAATGAATGCATTAGAAATTTTACATCCGAGACGTGTTGATAACTTTTTAACATCGATAAGCACCTACATGAATCCCTAAAGTTGTGCTTTTATCCTTTTTCATTCTATCTTCTTGCCTCCATAATAATATGGCTTTTATAGGATTTTGGCGCAGTGGCAAGATATGTGGTTTATATTACTGGTATAAGGTACAACTCTTTCGGGTGATTTTTAAAATGGGAAATATATGCTTGTCCCGAGATGCTTGGAACCAACTCTTTCTAATGAACTTCTGGTTGGTTGTACACGTTAGTGGGCATAATGGTGTCATCTAGGGGTGTTTTTTCTAGTCCAGAGTCTGGACAGCTCCAAGTCTGGACCGCCCTTGAAATAAATGAGCATTTGCATCGTCCAAACCCGACCCGATTTTAAATTCAAACAAATGTACCTTGCCCAGACTTGGTTTGCTTTAAATTTGGGTTGTCCAAATGTTCGAATTTTTTGAGTTATTTTATATTTAAAAGCTTTTTTAATGAATAAAATCATCATAAATTCCTCGTAATATATTTTTCTCTAACATGATTTTAAAGAGTAATGTCCACGTTGTATTTATTATTTTAAAGTAGAAGACATAATAATGTTTTTTTGTTAAAAGACAAAACGCATTGTAATGTCTTAAGCAATTTAGTTATGTCTCGAAACTAAAATAGTACATTTCTATATAAGCTATGTAATATCCTTGTTTATATAGCTGTTTTTGTGAATCATATAATGTATATATGGAAGTATACTTTGAAAGAATTAGTATCTTTTTAAATCCGAGCCGGGTACGGGCTTAGAGGGTCTTGTCCAGACCCGGCCCAAATTTTAATTCAGACAATAAAGCCTTGCCCAAACCCGGCCCGTATTTAAAAAATGATTGTCCAAACCCTCTTTTTTTTGGGCCGGATAAATTGACATCCCTTGTGTCATCTGTACATTCAAGACTATCTAGCCTGGCATATTCTATTCTTTAGGCTTGAAGAATTTTGGACAATGACATGTTTATTCAGAGATCATAAAAGGTGTTTTCTGTTTAGTGATTATTGGGAAGGCATTATAGCCATAAGTTTGGGAATATCTATTTCTAAGTCTTTCTATGCTGTCTTGATTGGTGTTTTTTCCCCTTTTCTTTTAAACCTATTATGACATTTTCGTTTTTGTCATTTCTTTGTCTTTTAAAAAACTTTTGTCACTTCTATCTCTGTTAGCTCCAGCAAAATTATTGTATATTTTTAAAGTACATAATTAGTACTTATCTTCTGTGCATAATCTTGCTTTCAGGTACTACTACGCGGTTGTTGAGTGTGATTCAGTTGCCACAGCTGATTGTCTGTATAAAACTTGTGATGGAACTGAGTTTGAGAGAACATCTAATGTGTTGGACTTGCGATTTATTCCTGATTCCATGGAATTCAAGCATCCTCCTCGTGATGTTGCAACGGAGGTATTCTCTGAACCCTCTCACCAATAAGAGACAAACATGCCAAGAAAAGGATAATTTCAAAGATAGTGAAGAAATTTCTACATGCAAAGAATTTTCTCTGCTGTGCTTCTATCTATAGAAATAGCCCAAATTTATAACTTGTATCATCTTTGTGGTTTTATGGGACGGGCATCACCAGTTATTCCTCCTACCACAGCATCAAAAACAAAGACTCAGTCTTAGACTAGTTACGGTCATCCATGAGGATTTAGCTCTTCCATTTCGGCTTAATGCATTAGATGATGTCAATTACCAGATTTTAGACAGTCCCAGTAGTGCATTTGACTTTTTTGGCTTTTGGCTTATGGTTTCAGGTGCCAACAAATTATGAAGGTTTAGATTTTCACACTCGTGCTTTACAGCACAGTAAACCAAATCTTACCTGGGAGGAAGATGAGCCACAACGTTCAAAGATCTTGAGACGGAAGTTCAATGCTGATCAGGTCGGGTTTTCTTTGTTCTTTGGACATACTGAGTACTACTGCTTGTGTTCTATGTATAGTCTTTGAATTCTTGGTCAAGATAATAGTGAGAAAGTGTGTATGTGTTTGTGTATTTATTTTACATTTTTTTGGTAAAAATGTGCTATACGTTTATGTAAAAAAATGGTTTCTTGCTTTATCCACCAACATGATCATCACGCTTCATCAAGAAAAGTGTTGGTTATATGTAAACAACAAGGACCATCTCTTGCATTCAACTTATTTAGTTATCAAAAAAAAAATTCTAACAAACTAAGGTGTTTTGTTATTGTAGCATACTAGCATGTATATATACACACTATGTCATTATTTAAGAAGGTTTTCTGGACGTTCCTGTTATCCTATTATGGAAGCTATAGTGAAAAATATATGTTTTAACTGTTATTTTCATTATGAAAACAAGAAAAAGGTACTGTCCTGTGTCGGCGTTGTCTCTCATTTCAAGGAAATTGCAATGTACTTAAGCTCAACCAAATCTGAACTTTTTTGCATGTTCTCTTCTGGCCTCGTTCTAATTCTCTTGGTGTTATATGTTCTTATCAGCTGGCTAAACTGGAATTGGATGAATTCCTGGCTTCTGATGACGGAGAAAGCTCTGACGACGAAGAGGCAGATGACCAATCTGGAAAGGAAGTAAAGAAGGAGAAATATCTTCCGTTGCTAAAAGATGAAAATGGTTCAGATGTCGAGGCTGAAGAAAATGATAAAGACATGGAGGTTACTTTCAATTCCGGATTGGAGAATTTAAGCAAGCGTAGACATGAAAAAAGTAAGCAGGAGTCTGAAACTGTTTGGGAGGCCAGTCTGAGAAAAAGTAGGGAAAAGAAGTTAGCTAGGAGGAACAAGTCCAATAAGTCATCAGAGGTTGAGAGTAGTGATGCTGATACAGAAGCATCTGAAGATTTTGAACAACCAGATGACTTTTTCATCGAAGAACCTACATCGAAAAATGATAAGGTTGGCAAAGGAACCCGTAAAGAAAAGAAACAAAAAGGCAATGATGTGGATCAAGGAGTGTCTAGAGCAGAACTTGAGCTACTGTTGGCTGACAATCAGGGCGCCGAACAAAGTCTCAAGGGATATAACCTGAAACCTAAGAAAACCAAGGGAAAAAGGGTGAAGGATATTCCTTCTGAAGATAAGATTCCTGAGGTTGACGATAATGATCCTCGATTTGAAGCTCGATTCAACTCTTTCGATTTTGCTTTGGATCCCACAGACCCAATGTTTGAGAGGTAAGCATCTTGTCTGGAAGCAGCATTAATCTATAGAAGTGGTACCTCTCACCTTTAATGTATGTAAATATAGAGAGTGCCAGTAATTTTCATGTCAAACATGCTGGAATGTAAATTATGCGGCTTCATGATATTTTGATTTAGGGATATCCATTGCCCAGTCCGGAGCTTGCATCATTCAATCCTTTTATCCATTCCTTTTGAACTTGCTTTTAGGTGATCTAGTTAGTTGATACGAAGTCCCAAGTAAACTTAATTTGTTAAGATTGCTGATAATCAACTTTTGGCGTTTTAGGAGTGCAACTTATGTTCGGATGTTGGCGCAAAAGCAGAAGGGTGCGGGGAAACACGTGAAACCAGCGAACCTTTCTGAATTGCCACCAGATACTGCCGCAGAAGAAGATGAGGAATTGCAGTCTGAGAGCGTCTCTAAAGATAAGTCAAAATATGAAATGTTATCTAAGGCGCGTTCGCTGAAGCGAAAAGCCCAACTAGCTGAAGAGAAGAAGAGGGCAAATGACAAACGAATCAAACGATCGAAGAAGCATGCGCCAATGCAGTCTGATGGCACATTACAAAAGAAGGATAAACATGGGCTTTCACGCACGATTCAATCACTCAAGGAAAAGGCAAAAGCTCTACGCAACTGAAAGCGAACCAGTTCTTCTTTCTTGAGAGTTTTTTGAGTGAACTCCGGCGAGATCAGTTTTGCTTTATAACATTACATTCCATTTGTTCAGTTAAATTTATGTTGTTAGCAGGAATTGAAATTGTATCAGTGAGGATGAACAGCTGTTTTATGCAAGCTTAACTGAAATGTCTAAAGTTTATTAGTAGAATACATAACTACTGCTATGAAATCACTCTCTCACTGTCATTCCTGACATCTCTGTTGATGCCAATTCCTACAAACTTGTCTTGAAATCTCAGCAGAGGACACTTCTCAATCAAATTTAAACCGTCATAAGCTTCCTTTAGAAACACAGTGCTCCTTGCCCCCTTGTTGGTGATGTAGAAAATCCCATGATTCTTCACCAAACAAAGCAACAACTTGCATGGCAACTGATACTCATCATGAAAAGCATCCAACTGTGCAGAATTCAATCTCTTCTCCATTGTCAAACTGAGAACCTCATGAAGAACAGCAACTGCCCGTTTTCGCGCTTTCGGGTCTGCAAAATCGAACCTCCTCGCATTCAAATAAGGTGATGGAAATGCCATTTTCTGCCATCTGTGCACCTCTTCTAAGTACCCCTTGTTGGGCCTAAACCCATCAGGAAAACTCATCTTGAATGCAAATGGACTAGAGCAACTACCATCTCTTGATATCTTTGCAGTCTTTTTTTGATCTCCTTCAGAAACTGATCTTGCTATGAAATTCAAATCTTCTTCTCTTGAAGAGATTGCCAGAGAAGAATCCCAACTTTCCAAGTAGAGATAGTCATGCCCATTGAAATCCTTCACAGAGAAGAATTGTGGGTACTTTGGAATCAAACACTTCTTGAAGTCTCTAGGCAGACCCAGTTCAGATTCAATGAGTTCAATCTTGTGTATTGGGATTCTACATTCCATTGACATCATCAAAAGCTTTCGAAGGTTGGTGACCAAAATGGGCTCCATTAGTTCTCTAGCAACTACTTCTTCAGCTGCAACTCTAAGTGCTTTTTCAGTGAGTCTAACTTTGATGGGCACTCCATTCCCACCATCAGCTCTGAAGATTGATGGGTACTTTTCAATCAAGGCCATGAAGTTCCATTTGTTGACAAAACCCACTTCCTTCTCAAGGTCTCTGATGAGGATTGAGTGAGTTTTGTGGCTTTGAATGATGTTCTTGAGCTGTAAAATCAATGATGGCTTCTTCTGGAGATCCATGACTTTGTCAAGATCATGAACTCTGTGATACATCTTCTTCTTGGGTCTTCCACCTGAGTGTTTAAGCATGGTTTGAATGAATGAATACCCATTTCTCTGAAGCATAGTTGATGTTAAAACCACCCTTTTGAGAGGGGATTGTGGAGACTGAAAAGAACTGTTCATGGATATTTGAATCTGTGAGAGAGAGAGAGATGGGGAGGGTACTCTTTGAGGCAATATATCAAACAGTTGCAGTGCGGGCCGTTGGATAGAGAAGTTTAGAGCCATGCACGACGCAAAATGTGAAAAAACTTCACTTTCGAGCAAGGATCGAATGTTCGATTTTGCCTCATAATTCGTCCACTTGCTAATTGGAATTAATTCGACGTGAAAATTACAAGACAATAGTGTATACCTAAAGTATCTGTTGAAAGTGAGTCATTTTATCATTTTCTATTTAAACTTATTTTACGGGATGTCAAAACAAACACAATTATACATTTATACATCAATACAAGACAAGACATATAATCAATACATTAATTCGTTAATCTTATTTGTCCAAACAAACTGTAATTAATTAATTTTTTTTTGAAATTAAAATAATTTGACAATAAGAGACTACTCTGTAGAACCTTGAAACTCTTAAGAAAATTTTATTAACACTAGTCATGTATATTGTGTATGGTAGATCATTTTTTAGTGACAATAAATACACTTAATTTGATTCTTTGACTATTTTATCAATTGTACATTAACATAAGTAAGATTTATATTATGAAACATGATTTTTTTATATGGGTCTCTACTTTTCTGATACGATATGGGTCTATATTTAAAGTAAAAGAAAATAAACATTTTTTGACATTATTCATCAATAAAAAAAATTACAAAGTGTAGAGTGAACCTTGATGCAAAGTCAAGGGATCACATAAACAGTATAGAGATATGAGCAAAAGTGAATAGATGTAGAAGTCCGAGATAAGATGAGGTAGCGGCTAAAAATGACTTCATTACTTTTTGTATCTCACTTTTTCTTATTTTAAATACCCACTTTTTTTTCTTCTTTTTTTATCTAAATTGAAAGAATACCCTCAACATCACCCTAACACCGCTCAATCCTCTCATTTTTTTTCGATTTTAACTTGTAGTATAGAGGTGTGCTTTTGGTGTATGGAATCTCTGGAAGGCACGAAATGATCTCATTTTTAGAGGGAGGGTGGAGGAGCCCAAGCTGATTATAGCTAACACAACCTTACAAGTTCAGGAGCTTCATGAAGTGGTACAACAAGAGGGGATTAAGGTTAAGCATACAAAAGTTGTTCAGTCCAATCCAGGTCCTGTGGGGATGGGTTTGACATTTTTGTGGATGCGGCGAGAGATGGAGAAGTCTCGCCGGAGAATCCGGAGATACAGGAATTGGGTGGGTCCTTGTTGCAAGGCCGGGTAAGATTGTTAAAGCTGGATCATCGTTTATTAGTGTGACACCATCAATGGACATAGCTGAATGTCAAGGAGTGCTGATTGCTATCCAGAATCGTTTATTAGCGTTGAAGAATGCCTTTTCCGATGTATTTTTGGTGGTGGAAACGGGAATTCCTCTACTTCTGGTTGTAGCAATCTTGTCCTTGTTGTGTATGATATCCGTGAGCTGATCAGGGGCAAGGACCCAATTAATTTCTGTTACATTTCTAAAACATGGAATGATAAAGCAGATGCTATTGCAAAACTTGCATGAGCGATGTAATTGTATTTGGTCTAATCCACCACTGGATTTCCTTTTGATTAATAGAAACATGACTATATTCTCCGAAAAAAAAAAAAAAAAAAAAACCATTGTATAGTAAAAAAATGGAGTACAAAAAGTGAAATACAAAGTAATGAAGTCTTTTTAGCAAAAAAGTGTGGTCCTTTTAGCCGCTTCTTAAGATAATAGATGTAGAAGTCTAATAATTTAACTGGATTCTTCTCACTAATGTGAGGTAAGGTAAGTACAAACTTTCACTACCCTATCCATTAATTCGATTTTTGACTGAAAAGGTTGTAATTTCTCATTGTTTTTAGCAATCCATATCATTTTGATTCAAAGTTGTAGATTTTAAAAAAAAACTTCGGAGAAGTTTTATAATTTTTAAACTACCTATGAATTTCATTTTGATCCCTTCAACCTCGATAAATCTCACCTAAAATTTAACTAATTCTATTGAATTTCCGTTCCTTACTTTGGAGTTGCATTTATGATATCAACCAAGTAGCACTAACAACAAAAGTTTATTTTTATTTTTATTTTAGACATGCCCCACCAACAAACCGAAGTGTCGTGCAACATCAAATTCGTTAAGCATCGATAAAAACTTTTTACTCCATAACTCGTTAAGCATTGATAAAAACTTTTTACTCCATAACTGGTCAAATAATGGGCAATCATTTTGTTATGTTTTTATTTTTTTATTTTCATTTTGTTCACTTTAGGGAGTTGAACCTACCACATTGCTAAAAAAGCAAGTGATGATTCATCAATCTCACCGGGGACGTTTAAGTGACAACAATTTTAGTTAGTAAGCTTAAAATCTAACATGCAAGCAATTTAAGTGGTAGCAATCTAGAAGTGAATTCTTCACATGTAAGATTGCTGGTGAAAACAGCCATGGCTTGCATCAGTGGGGCAGATAGATATCAATTGTAAAGTGATTCGAGTAAAAATACTTTTGGTTCTCTGTGCGTACATATATGTTTCAAATTTATATCACTTAAATGCCACATACAAGACCTAACAAACAAGGTACCACAATCAAAGAGAATGAAAACAGTATGATAAACTTCGCAACATCTAACTCTCAATTCTCATATGTTAAAGAGTCTGTCGTTGAAGACTGCCTCCCAACCTCCGAAGAAATTCAGGCCCAAACAAAACAGGGCCTGAGCGTGGCGAATGGGGACTCAGAAACAGTGTTGAACGATCTTTCACCAATACAATGAAGACAATAGTACAGACTATTGGCTCTCTGGGAACTTAACCTCGTACTCATGCGGCACCTGCTCAAAATACACAGCCAACAAAATACACCAGTTATTGAAAGGGAATAAAAGGAATCACTATTTTAGCGTGTGCCTGAGCAAGGGTGTAAGAGAGTAGTGAGATACTATGTAAGCTGCAGTAATCATCTTTCCAGCAAACCATCTTCCGTGGAGTGCGCGTTGTGCTTTCATGGCTGACTCCGTGCTCCCAAACCGTAAATATACAAAGCCAGCGGTATTCCTGTTTTTAAAATCCAAATCATGCAATCAGGCCACATTGAAAGCAAATAAAATATACTTATCCTAATTTTTTTAAAAAAATTAATAACAAAAAAATATAGCTGAGATGAAAAAATACGTGGGATAAGTTGTTAACCTCAATGAACATTAATAGGAATAGTGAATAATGTATATTAGAACACAAGGGGTTATTGGTACAATAATTCATCCATCATCCTCATACCTTAACTATTACTAGCGCCCTCCCTTTACTACAGCTATATAATCAGACTTGTGCCTTTTCTTTTCCCAGAAGAATTCTCATCTAAACAAACTATGAATTCAAAGCTTAACCAACCACAACCAGAGCACTAGAATTCTGTCATCCCGAGCTACATTATTTGTCTGGAAAAGACCAAAGAACTAGAATTCTAACATCCAGAGATACGTTATTTGTCAGGAAAATACTTGTTCCACACCGTCCAACTTTAGAACATTCGGTGAAAACTGAGAAGTTGACAGCTCCAAATTACTCACAAGATAACAATGAACCTTAACTACTGCTCCTTCACACATATTCACTCATATAGTTCCAGCCTTTTCCTGCTTTTCCCTGAGTTTTTCAACTGATAACCACTAACCAGTACCTCTTTTTTTAAAATCATTTTATGCCTATGGAAAAAAAATAATAATACTTAGTACCACTGTGCAGAGTCTCAACAGCAGGAGGCTGAGGGCATGGTAGAATCCAACCCGATAACATAATATCCTATATGCGTATATTTATTGAAAAGGATATATTACAAATTAGCATCTGAGCAAACATCAACAACCATTCACTAAAAAACTATGATTTTCTTGAAATAGTGAGGAGCCAATACTTGGGTGTATTCAATTGAAAGATTTGAAAGGATTTTAAAAGAGTTTGAAGGATTTTGAAATCGGTTTAATTTGGATTTCAAAGGATTTTAATGGACTTTTGAAAAGTCAAGGGGAATTCAATTATGATTTGGATGGATTTTAATGGATTTCAAAAAAATCTAGGTGTATTCAATTTTGAAATACATTTGGATTTTGATGGATTTTAATGGATTGTGATGGATTTCTATTCAAAAAATACACATAACCAAATCCCACCTCTACCCATGAGATTTGAATGGATTTTGAATAACTCCTTCCAAATCTATGAAATCCATGAAAATCCATCACTCAAAAGAATCAATGGATTTGTTAGATTGAATACACCCCCCTTAATCTTCTTAAGGTTGGTGGAGAAAAGATAAAACTGCTTATAAATCAATATTGAAGTTTCAAACTCATGCGAAGGACCAAGGGATTAAAGAAGGTTCAGAAGGTAAATTAAAGAGGTACTCAAACGATGAATATTAGCAGGTTCACACAGAACAACAGTAGAAATCAATCTGCTACTTACTTGTCCACATAAATATGCTTTAAAGTGCCAAACTTTGAACATTCTTCTTGAACATCCTCTTTAATATCCAAATCGAAATCAGGTTCAATCTGGAGGAAAACACAAGACTGAGCATAAAATGCAATAAAAAACGAAGGCATCCTCTGCTAGAGCCTAGTGTAACACTTGAAAAGAAATAGGAAAAGAAAACTAGAAAAGGTCATCTCAACAAACCTCAGAGTTTGGATCAAACATATTCCTCAACAGCAAACACTCACTTGGAACACCGATGGAATCAATAGTAGGAACAGTCATTGCAGGGATGGGAATGGTGGATCCAGGCAATCCTGTAACCGCAGGTATTGCCAACTGTCCAAGTGAAGAAATAAGGGGAGTAGTTGTAGATGCAGGACCAAGTAACGGTGCTGGAAGGGTGACACCTGACCCAGTTACCACAGGTGAGCCAAGCGATCCAGCAATGCTGTATGCAATATGGCAAACGTTATAAAATATGACAAAATAAACCACTAAACAAGTTCGGATAATGACAAACCTTGATGCAGTACCACTGCGGTCAAGCTTCTGCATGAGGATGGCTCTCGAACGTGCATTCAAGGACTAGAAAAAGAAAATGAGAAATTTAATTCAGATTCACACAAGGTCCAATTTATTCCACTAATTACTAAGCATGCAATATTTTACTGAGTTGTTGTAAGGTAGAAGAAAGCAGGCAATTACTAAGCAGGTATTATGCCATAACACAAAGTAGAACACATCCAATACAACTGATTGAAGAACCCAAAACACAAAAATTAATTTAAAAAATAAGCAAAAAATCAAAATTAAGCTAAAAGAGCAATCTAACTTCCCGAATAAAAAAGGCAAACATCATGCCAATTTTACTCAAAAAACGAAAAAAACACTCAAGTAGAAACAAAATTGAAGGCCTTAAAAAAAGAATCAAAATAGAAATCCCCAGCCAAAATGTAATTGCTAACTTCAACCATTTTATTACATAAGATATTTCGAAATTTAGAAAAGTAAACTCTTACCAAGCCTCCGCCTTCATCATCATCAAAATCACCAGCATTCACTCCAACATCTTGCATGCCAACTTGATCACAAACAGCTGATACCTGGAGAGAAAAAGTTGGATTATTAATATATGCATACCAAATAAAAGGTACAGCTAGGTCATAGTAGACATCATGCCAACGCTTTCAGAAGTGCGGTGAAGATTCATCCAAAAACTTCCAGTTTTCTAGAAAATCTTGTACAATGCATTATAGAAAATGAGGATTTCCTGCCCAAGGAGATAAATAGCAAAAACATTAAAGAATGGGGCAAGAAGAGAAGATTATGTATTTTACTTGCCAATTTTTTTTACATTTGAGATATTTCAGCATATAGGAAGTACATTCTCAAATTAACATGGTGTACCTTAATGACTCGTCCAGCAATGTCAAGCTGTCCATTTAAACTCTGAGCAGCTCTAGCATCTTCAAGCCGTGCAAACTAGGTACCAGTTTCAATGAGTCAGCAAACAGCCTAGGGCAGAATTAGCAGAAAGAAATGCAAATTCTCTTATTACACTCACCTGGACAAAACCAAAACCTTTGCAATGCCCAGTATCTGGGTCAAGAGGCAACTGCACCAACTCCACAGATCCAAACGGTTCAAATACCTAGAAATGTGCTCAACGGGTTAAAAGCGGGAGCACAATTAAATATAAAAACAACCATGGGTTCATGAGGAATAGTAAGGGTTATGCAAGAGTCAAGACACAAAGACCACTAATTCATCAAAAGGACAATAACTGATGACGATGATGATGACAACGACGATGACAACAATAATAAAAATAAAGTAAACATAGCAATTAAAGATTTGGGGACAAGTTATGCCAATTTTGACGGCTACAACGTCGAGGAATAAAGGAAATTCAACTGATTTACATAACTGCTGTGAATCATCAAGATCAATCCATGGCATCCACCCAAGCATCATTCATAGGAAAAAGGGGGCTCAAAATCTTGGGAGTTAGCCTCTATCCAAGTCCAATCTCTCCTCAGGGCCAAAAAGTGTGAGATCTTCAAAAGTTTTAGCCTTTTTTTTTTAAAGATAAGGTATTATTTTCCCACCAGCTTGAGAGGAAGCTATGCACAGGTCATTCAAATTGTTAGGCTGAAAATGGCATTCATGTGTTGCCGCTCAACAAACAGGAGGTGTGCAGGTAGTTCTATTGCAACCTCCAATTCTATCATTGTCGAGACTTGAAAAGAATACCCATTATTTCTTGTATCAGGTTCAAGAAGGAAATACAAATTATGCAGCCCTTACGCGAATCCTGAGTGTTTCAAATGAATAATATTGATAACATCCCACAACCAAGCCAACTACGCATGTGTTGGTGGGTGACATTGATGGCTTTAATATATACATGACAAACAACCTCTAACGAAGAGTGGGAAAGGTAAGGTTTGCACACAGCTCATCTTGAGGTCATCTCATTACTATTGGTAAAAGCGGTAAGCATAGCCAACCAGACTATATCAGGCTGGATTATGAGACAATAGCAAACTTAGCAATATCCCTCCTTCAAAACAGATAGCTGACTGGCGCGGCCAATGATCGTCAGACTAGTTTGGGAAGTCATAGTTCAACTTCAAACACTCATTTATTACTAAAGTCTGATAAAAATCTATCACAATTACAATATTGAATCTAAGCTGCACATAATGTAAATAAAAACGTAATGCCAAAACCTTACCTGACGAAGTTGATCTTCAGTTATATTGAAGTGCAAATTGCCTACATATAACCTTCTAGCACCCCCGGAGTACGGTCCTATAGATCCACCTGGTCCAATTACGGTGGTATTTGATTGAACGAGATTCTTTTCAGCTTCAGAAGGTTTGACCATGACTGGTTGACCAAGAAGAGGCTGACCAGAAAGTGCAATTGCCATAGGAACTGACATTGCATCATAAAACTCAATGTACCTGGGAAAAAATACGAATGTTACGGATATTTAACCAATAGCCAAGTCTAACCCTTAACACTAATAATACCAGAAGTTCATTCATGACCCATATAGCATATATGAATCAATAATTATAAAGCTCGTATACATGAAAATGAAAACTAAGCACTGTAGCACATTGAAAAATGACATTTCTTGGTCATCATCTGAAGGCATAAACGTCTAAACATTAGACACATGTTTGATCACAAAGCTCAAATCGGATATGGTATCAATCATAAAATTAATTAAAATGATTTCTGAAGGGCAGAAGTGCTCATAAAATATAACACAAATCAAAATAGATAGAAGTACATAAATGCCATCAAACAAACTATGCTAAATGAAACAAAATGTTGACTAAATTAAGATGAAAAAGGACACAACATAGAAATGTCCAATGCTTAATATAAGAAACTGCTATATTTAAAACAAAAACAGTTTAAATACCTAAAAAATCAATGGAAGAGGCCATTCGGGATAATGCCAAACATACTAGTAAAGGTAACGAGTCTAAATGTCTCATGACAGGACATTGAAGACCTGAAATAATATGGATCAAGACATTTAAAGAACACATTGCCGCCTGTAAGTTGTGATATAATTGAAGATCCAGACTACGTCAAATTGAATTGAGTATTCTTTCACATATAACCACGAGGAGGCCCCAATAAATAGCAATCTACCTATGGTTATTGGTTTTCACTAAAAAAATAAACCCACTCTACACCTATCAAAAACATGACTAAGGTAAAAACATGCAAGGAGACTCAAAATACGTTGCACTCACAAGCAATGCCAGTGGTGAATTAAAACAACTAATTTTTTTCTACATTTTTTTGGAAATGGCACATGATATACGAGCAAGCCATCCCCAAAGAAAGAAAAATAAAATAAAAAAGAAAAGGAACATTAGAACAATAGGTCCCAGTCTCTAAGAAGACTCAAACGATGTCTTTAAACAGGTCCTAGTGCACTTACTCACTTTAAGTCTTATCATTTCATCACAGCTAGTCATATTTTAAAAGCATAACCAAAAACTACCAACAAAGAAAAATGAAGTTACAAATAAATCATCCTAATCTTAAAATGAATTAATAATTACATCCACAGCCAGTTGACAAAAAAAATTCCACAGATGATGTGCTGCGCATGAAGGCAGACCTCATTTTTGTTCACTACAAAGATATATGCAATTTATGTGCTGCACATAACAACAATAAGTCCCAGGCAACTATTTCCTTCCCTAGCAGTTCATTCATAATCTTCATCTGCCCTTGTTAAGATTGTGTGGCACATAATTAATCATCCTCCATGTCCATGACAGTTTATTTGATCTCCAAAAATTCAGGCATCGCTCTGAATTTGATTCCATGTACCTTCACTCATCAACTGCATCACAAATCTGCAACCTTGGAATCCACCTCAAACATGCATTTCTAGCTCATCTACAAGCAATACACAAAATCTGATATTCTATAGCTTTAGTACATGATGTCTTGACTACTTTGAAACGACAGTTCTCTTAGCACCATATATTCTCATGCTGTACATAATTGCTGCATACCTTTCCTATCAAAAAAAATTGATGTATACCTACTACGGTACTACCTATATCAGAACACAGCAATATGCACCAATAAAATTTCCTTTCTACATCCATTGATACAAAACGGAAAGAAAAATCATCCATCAAACGTCAAGAATCTCCCTGGGAGAAGCTAAATTGCAAGAACGCCCACTATTAACCAGGGACACGAATAAATTGTAAGAACATCTACTGGCGTGATACTAAATTAAGCTGTACCACAGCATCAAACCACATCACTTTAAACAAACAAGGATTATTCATCGCCAATTGTGGAAAGCTATCTAAGAACGAAAAATAGAGGCAAAAAAACCGTGATGCCCTAAAAAATAAAATTTTAAAAGAAAACTGACAAACTGAACCCATGTTCTTTTTTCGGGTTTAAACATAGAAATTAATATGAATAACAAATGATTTTGGAAAAATGGAGATAACTTTATTGCAAGAAACAAAACTTACCCAACACCTTTGGAGCGACGTGAGTTACGATCCATAATGAGACGCACATCTCGCACCTGATCATGACAATGTAAGTTTGTGAACAATACAACGGATGAAAACACATACTAACATTTTATTTAAAGCTTCAACTTACAAAACGATGACCTCCTGATAAAGATACTTTATAGTTAATTGTTATTGCACCATGAGAGGCGGCCTATATTGCCTGTACGTTTTGAGTGCAAAATTAAACTCACCAAATACAGAGAATGCTAAAACCACAGAAACACAAAAGCATGCTGCACGACGGTCCAAAAAGCAATGAACACATTAACCAACCTATGTTTACTAAAACATGTCGAGAACTCAAAAACAACTGTCCAGTAAGGAAATTTTAGTTTATTATTTTCCTAATCCAAATCTGTAATCCCATACCAGATGGAGACAGTACAATCTTCCACAAATCTTCCTCTTTCATCAAAATTACAACCATCAGTTCATTGATGGAATAAACAGAACTAGTTACACAACTTACAAGAAATCATTACAGTTTTCATGACAATATCACAACTTCAAGTACAGGTGGATCATGGAGATGGCTAAAATATCCTCAAGTGTAAAAAATTATAGACAGCCCCCAGTTCTGAGAAAAAAGAAGACTGCATGAATTTTAATGCACCTTTATAGGTCATATGCTCATCCAACAATGAGCAGTGTCAATGCACATCACAGGTGGCAATAGAAAAACCATCCATAGAAGTTAACCAATCAATCTTCCATCCCTTGCAAAAGTAAAGCTATACCTAATGGGTAAATCATCAAGTTAGACTTTCGAACAGGGTATGAAAATTCTCCAGATTTTCATGAATTGATGAGATTTTTTAATAGACAAATAAGAATTAGATAATTGAAATTTTAAAATATTTCTAATCACGTAAAAATGACATACCATGCAAATTTCAATGCAAATTTTAATAAGCAAGATAAAAAAATAATGATGTACCAAAAAAAGATAAGAAACAGCGCCTATTTTGTTGGAAGATATCTATAAAGAATTAAACAAATCCAGAGAACTCAATTTCAAGTATGAGAGATGAGTTCTAAATAATTGCTAAGTGAAGAAAGAAATAACATTCAAAAGGATTAAAAATCACTAAAATTGAACTTAAAAAACTTTTAAACAATGTATAAAAACCAGAAAGGACTTGAATGTTCTAAACAACATGCTTTTAAACGCGCCTTGATAAAGCTTGGATTACATAAACACTTAGATGAATGCCTTACCTATATTTATAGCACCGAAAATTTATAATAATTCCCCACATCAAATTAGAAGTCCTCGAATTGATCACGAATTTAAGTGACTAAAGCATTAAGAAAAGTTTTTTTTTTTTTTATCATAGCCAAAATAACAGTCATAAATGCATGTATATATAACCACAAGTCCACAGCGTATAAACAATGAATACTTGGTTATCAACTAGTGGCCATAAAAAAATTTTTTGCATGCTAACCTTGCCAGCCCGGGAGAAAAACTCATACACGTCTCTTTCATCTGCTTTCAATGAAATCTATAAAGATACCCCATAAACATCAATTAGTAATAATAATAAGCAATAGAAAATAACCGAATATTGAAATAATGCTATAAATAGAATTGTCCACCTGATATGCAAACACAGTCCTTTGATCTCGTTCAGGATCCGCCTCTGGCTCTCCATCCTTTTTCTCTCTAGGGCGCCTGCAAGCAAAACGAAGACCTCGACAATTAAACAAGCAAAAAATATTTATTCAACGAATCATAGACCCTACACAAAACTGTGTGCATAGTATATTCGAGAAACAGTACAAAAAAATTCACCGCTAAGTTTACAATCATATCCATGTAAAAAACCTTGCATGCAACTGCAACAAGTTAAACTGAAAGAAATGAGAAGATGAAACAAAATGATAATTAACTATATGCTATTCAATGAAACCAACTTGGAACACTAACTCATAAACCTAGTTAGTTAAAACATCAAAATTTACATTGTGAAGCATGCTGAAGTGTCAATTGAACATCACGTAATGAATCAAGAGCACTTTCATTTGAGCAATTATTAAGATTAATACTGAAAGCAAATCTGTAGGTTCTGCCAATCACCCTATTTCTCAATCCGCTGTCAAGGTATTAGCATGAACTAAATGCTTTAAAATTAACAAAAAGAGTACATAACAAACAAACAATATCGAACATACAACCGAAACAATCAAGAAAATGAAGAAGCAACTCACAAACAGACAATGAGATTGAATGTAAATGCTACGCTAAACTTGGTGCAAAACAAATTGTCACAGTTTATAATATCTTTTTAAAAATTTCTACATCCACATTAGCATTTATTGAATTCCTTAGGTAGGGTTGAGGGTTTCGTGCCTTCTTCTAAGGCAAAAAAAATATTAGAGAAAAGATAAAAAGAATACTTTGTAACAGAAAGACAATTTGATTTCAAGATTTTTTTGAGGCAACAAACTATTTTGTTGGATAAGAGAAGATCAATCACTGTGAGATTTCAAGGAAATAAGAGCTGGAAGGCTTCAAAAGGAACTAGCAGCATGGACAGGATAAACTAATCACTAGAACTATGACTATAATATCATTCATAGTCCGTGACCAAACTCTCCCAATGGTCCTCTGGATGGAATTGCTAAGTGACCTCAAAAACCTAAATCTTCCAAAAAAAAAAAGTCAATCAACAACTTCATCGGTAATCTGCAAAAAAAAAGGAAAATTGAGGAACTTGCAGCTTGAAAATCAACTATGGTAATGGCATCTGAAGGAAGTGCTTCAGTGAAGCAAAGCCCACTACTCCCCACCCGCAGTTCTGCAACAGAATAAATATTATTAATCGTATTCTTATGTGGAGGGGAACGAAAACCACAAGAAGGCACTTCTCAATAACATCTCCAGCATCAACAACTTGCAAACATTATGACCCATGACCCGAGGCCGAGTTCCTGAGCCTGGCATGGTAGCCAGATTGACCATCTGGAGATTGCTCTAGTGCATCTGCGAGTTCCCAGAATCTATTATTCAATACTTTGAATATCCACGGTGACAGATAACACAATCAACTGATCAAGTAGATGAAACTCAAGCACCATCCCCAGAAAAGAAGACATACAATCTAAAGAAAACTAAAACACACTGACTAAAGCGGCAAAATTAAAATGAAAAAAAAAAAAAAAGAGAAATCAGAAGAACGATATGATCAATGGGTCTATAACTTTTTCTCACTAATACTGTTATAGGGAAAGCATCAATACTGTAAAATCTTGAGTGAAGCAAAATTCAGAAGAAAATATATATAAATGAAACATTTTAACACAGACGCATCAATTAAAAGGGGTGTTTACAGGCAACGGACGTAAAACTTGTGAGGACACCTATATTGCTAATTTATGAGAATGAACGTCTCCAGGACACCATCTTCCTCTATTTTCCCCTAACGAAGCACCAATATAACTAGGCAAACCCAAATCTTTCCTTCACAAGGTTGGGTGCAGGACCCATAGTGCATGCACAAAATCAACTAATTGTCGTGGAAACCATTGAAACCAAGCCTTTTCTAATCCAAAAGCATGAGACAAAAATATTAAGATTGAAGTACAAAAATCAGAGATGTAGAGTAGCATCCGAGTTTTTTTTGAATGGTTCTACGAGAAAATCATAAAGGGCAACTCAAATATACGTGAATTCCAACCATTGCAAATCAAACATACTTAAGTTTCAAATAAAATACATAGAGAAGCCAAAACAAGTACCTACCTTTCCCTCTCTCTGAATTCCCTATCTCTGCTCTTCTCCCTACTCGCCCTTTCAACGTCCCTATCAAGGTGATCGCTAGGACGCCTCTCAGAGTGACTCCTGCTTCGACGTGAACGCTCCCGTTCTCTCTCCTTCTCCCTTTCAATTTCACGATCACGCTCTCTTCCCTCCCGCTCTCGATCCCTATCCCTATCCTTATCTTTGCTCTTCTCTCTACTCCTCTCCCTTTGACCATCCCTATCATGATCTCGCTCCTTGTCTCTGCCGCGTTCTCTTTCCCTCCCATTCCTCTCCTCCCTCTCCTTATCCCTATCCCGTCGTTCTCTGCTGCTCCTGCGCCGACCCCTATCCCTCTCACTTCCTTCCCCATCACGACGTGACGAGCCCCTTCGTTCCCTGTCCCTGTCCCTGTCCCTGTCCCTGTCCCTGTGCCGTTCGCGCTCTCGACCATCGTCTTCAGACCTCGCACGCTTCGCTCGGCTATCTAAATCTTCATCATTCTCATCACTCCTACGCCTAGAACTCCTCCTCTCCTTCTCCCCAGACTTCACAGCCTCATCTCCACCATTCTCCGCGGCCTCTTTCTCCCTCGACGGCTCTGAGTTCTCCACTGTCTTCTCCAAGTAATCATACTCGTCGAACTCCATCGACAATCCCTCCAACGAAACCGGAACCACTCACCTCCTCAAACTGAACCAAAACCTGAAATTCAAATCAACGAAAACCAGAGTACACAAATTCAAAGCACGAAATCACAGCAACAACGAGTGAACCAAAGACCCTAAGAACTCGAGAAGGATTTGAAACATCC
The DNA here is from genome assembly GCA_039657345.1 of Stephania japonica. Taxonomy (NCBI): domain Eukaryota; kingdom Viridiplantae; phylum Streptophyta; class Magnoliopsida; order Ranunculales; family Menispermaceae; genus Stephania; species Stephania japonica. Next base: position 3,389,651 of record CM077559.1, on the reverse strand, counting down.
ATCAAAACCCTAGACTGACGAATTGCAATGACATCGAAAGCCCTAACGAAAGTATTGATCGAATTTCAAAGCATGAATTGACAACAACTGCGATTGCATCAAAAATCCTAACGAAGGCTTCGAATGAATTTACCTGAAAAATGAGAGAAGAGTATTAGGGTTCAAACTCCTCGTCGTTCCCTCCGTACGCGCGTTCCTTTTATCGCTTATGGTAAGTATATATATATTTATATATATATATATATATAGGTTCATAACGTGCTCCGCACGATTAAGCCCGCTCACTTCGCTCGTGGGAATTTAGTTAAAGAAAGAAATAATTTTAATCACATTGCTATCGAAGTGGGTAATCCTTACTTCTGATTGAGCTAGCTATATATAACAACTTGGATGTATTTGTGACCAGTAATAATCTTCACTTCCAGATATTTTTCACTTGCTTGTATTTTCAGATGAGTTATGTGTGTGTACAAAATCAAAAAGTTGTGATTCCATCAGCCAACTTTTAACCCTTTTATATACACACATCTATTCCTTCCTTTGAGGACCACTACAAGCCTCTTCTCTCCTCTTATCACATTTCAATTTGTCATTCAGTATGAAAAACACAGTTGAGATCAATCTGTTGGCATTCCAATCACTTATGCTCATGGAATCCGCGAGCAAGGTAATTATATGATTCCACACGAATACCATTGACAACTTTTAGTTCTTCAAAAGATGTACATCCTTTAATGTGATTTAATAGTAGACGAAGGTAGTATCTGTCACCTTCTTGTGGACTCACTGCAACAATTCTACCAATAACTTGACGTTTTATCCTTCTTGACCATTTTCTGGTCTGTTGATTCCAAACAAAATTTTCAGGAAATTCTCGATATAACATGGTGCGAGCTAATTCATCATTCTTGTTCATGTTAAAGAATTCAGTTAACATGGAACGAGATGACAATCCATTATCAACTACATTTTGTAAAGTGTCGTTCTTATTAAACTTAACCAATTGCTTTCCTTCTAAATGAAGTTGTAATGTGATGACTGGTGGATGTATTTCATTTAGATGAAAGCCATAGATGCAGCACATTGACTCTGGAGTCTGCTACCCAACGCGTCTTGATTGGAAGTTCTCAATCTCATCAATCACAGGATTTTCATTGTTGTCATTGCATTGAAATGCTATTTGTCATGTCCTTGTATATGTATTTATATAAATATTTAACAGCTTTAATAGTTGAGCAAACCTCAACATTCAAGTGGCAGTCAAATTTAGCAAGCAAGTACGGATTATACAGGACAACCCAACGATTATCTAATTCTTCTCCTCTAACCATTGGTCTATTTCCCTCATAACATCTTCTATACTTTGGGTATGAATCTTTCCCATGCACAGTTGCAGTTATGCTTGAGAAATTGTAATTCCAGAATGTTGAGCTCTATCATTCATTGATTAATGAAAGAATAACACCATTCCATTGCAATCATTTATGTTAATCGAGAACCTGTTGTGCCGCCACTGCATCTTGTGAGTCATTAGGTTCAGGCGTAGAGAGGAGAGCTTGTAAATATAGCATTGTTGTGTTCACCGTGAGGACAAGGCTCCACTGATTCTTAAGATGAAGCAAAGCCTTCATAAAGTTTTGAGCAAAAGTCCAGCTGATGAAAACTTCATCACACAGACACTACATGTACCAACAGGAAGACAAATAGGTAAAAGGCATTCTTCTTTGGAGAACAGCACACGTGCTGATTTTGTTAGGAACAAAAAGCAACAAGAATACCTTAATTTTGGCATGTGCAAGGGTTTTACAAATGAACTGTAGGAAGAGGCATACACATCCTTCAAAACATTTTGGATACTCATCCTTCAAATCAATCGCTTGAATACCTTCAGAAAAATCATGTATCAAATCAAGCAGCTGGTTGTTATCTTTCAGATCATGCTTTGGTTGTAAATAAAACAAATACATACACCGAAAAATGCAATTCAATGTTGTAATCCCCTATTCTGGTAATACCAGTTGTAACAACCCAAAATTTTTTAACTGACTTATGTTGCATTTGTCAGAATTGTGACCCGGCTACGTGAATGCTGGACAGTATTTCGAACTTCGGGAGTCGACACCGAAGTGATTTTATGATTCTTTGATTTTATGTATTAGTATTTTAATATTTTACGGGTTTCGAGCCGGTCGGGCAATATTTAATTGAGTGAGGTTTCGACTAGTTAAACGGGGGAGAAAAACAAGTAAAAAGTACAAATAAATGAATTTTTAATTAATTTAATTAATTAGTTGGCGAGACAAGGCGAGACTACGCGCGTTACGAGAGTCGGAACAAGGAAAAACGGACCGAAGAACGTCGTTAAAAGCGCGGGAGTTGGTTAATTACACAACATACGGGCTATGGGATTGGTATTGTTATAGTGACACAACATGATGGTGAACAACCATGAGATTGGCCTCGAGATGTGTGTGTGAGTTGAGATGTGATTATGGGACAAAAGACTCATAAGGGTAGTGTTTTAAAAGTGTGTAGGAATTAAGTTGGGGGTAAAAAGGTCATTTGGCCTTATATATATAAAAAAAAAAGAAAACCCTACACTATTCACCTCCTTCTCCAACACCCCCACCGCCGCCTCTCTTCTCTCCTCCATTTCTTCTATCTCGGCTTCCCATCTCTCTCACTCTCGGCCTCTCCATCTCACTCTCGCTGTTCTCTCTCGATCTCTCCTCTCTCACTCGAACTCTCGGCCTCTCATCTTCCTCTCGGTTACGTGATCTCTCATCTCTCTCTCTCGGTTTTTGCACACCCTCACGGCTTCTCTCTTCTCTCTCTCGGTTGGTCTTGGTGGCGCTGTCTCGATCACTACTGGTCAAGGTGGTATGATGATGGTGAGGACCGTGATGGGGTGTGGGTAGACGGGGGTGTGTGCATCATTGTGTATATGGACTGTTTTTGTGTAAGTGTATATGACGGTTTTGTGTGCATAGGTGACATGTTGTGTGTGACCGTGGGTGTGTGAATGGTGGGTTGTGTGATGGGGCGTGTGCACCCACTTTGGGGTGCATAAAAAAAGGCGATACACCCCACGGCTGGGGTGTACCATATAAGAAAAAAAAAGAGAAAAGAGAAATAAAGAGAAAAGAAAGAAAAGTTTATGAAAAAAAATAAATATATATATGTATATAATCCATGAAAATGAGATCTCATACTTGTGGTTCAAAATTTGGGTCCTTCCAACTTGGCTTTTACGACGTAGAGAAGTGTCGTAATATTTAATCGAGGTTCTTCATTAGTGTTGTCATTTCATGTGATCCCATTATCGAGTCGATTGACTTGATTTTGATTAAATAACCAGACTCGTTGTAGCTTCTTATTTATGTGGAATGGTTTCGAGTTTCGGTTATGGTATTATAGGTGAATATGGTTTTAGTTTGAAGATGTCACGGCATGTCCACGTTATGGTGATTCCAGATCCATTGCGAGACATAGCATGGGTGAACTATTGGTTGTTTAAGGTATATTCAAACGGTTATGACGTCATGATCACGCCACCGGTCATCGAGACTATGGCGTGATCCACATACGACCGAACCTAGCCTATAATTTATGAGTAGGCTTACATGTATCATGGTTATCGATGTTGTATTATCATAGTCGTAGTTATTGTTGTAGTTTTTCAAACTGAGAAAGAGTATTCATTATTTTATCGATTTGTTAAAATGTTTGATTTCTTAAAACGTTGGAAAAACATTAGGGAATTAACCTAGGGTTAGTCGATCACTCGACTTATTAATTAGAGTTTTCGACCTTGTCAGGTAGCGGGAAACTTGGGAATACGCATTAGGAACGAGAGTTTTGTTTCGCGGGTCACGATAGTTCAGGTAAGTACATTTGCCTTAAAAACATTTGTACGTTTGTAAGCCAGTAAGAAAATGTCATGTGATTCATTATCATTTATTCAGTCTTGTTATACTCTATTATTGGTATTCCATTCCATTTCTTGTTGTGTGTTTCCCGGCGTAAGTGTTTCGTCTCAAAAGTACTAGGACCTGCACTAGAGGGATAAAACGTGGGCACTCGTGGCCACGAGTGTGTGACCACCCTTAGTGACCGTGTGACACCGAGTACTGGGTGGATGGGTTCGAGTCCTTTTCCAGTCATAGCTGTGCTTTCGCTTGTGTCGATGCCCGGGAGGATCTCGCGAGGTCTTCGCCGTTATGCTATGATTTAGACCACTTATTAGCCTCTTTTGATTCCTTGGAACACACTTGACTTTCGATTGACATGTATTAGTCTGTTTATCATGCACCTTGTTTATTTAAATTCCTGTCTTTTTATCACCGCATGATATTTAGACTGCTTTACTTGTATTATCATGAATTACTGTTATCTTCTTCGGCATTACATTCATTTTTCTCCAGGTTGCTCACCGTCTAGTTTGTGACGGTGGGTGCGATAGGACGGAGAGCAGTAGGGGCAAGGGACCTTGCCTAGGAGATTTTTTTGTGAGCAGCTGGACTTGAGGTACCGAGATGTAGGCTCATGTTTATTTCTTTTTGTATGACGTTTATATATATGATTGTTTTGGAACTGGGGAATATGTTTTGAAGTGGATTCCATCAATCCATTTTGTTGATTTAGAATTGAACATATTGGGTTTTCCACATTTATATAGATTCCTAATTTCCTTTGATTGAGTTATTTCTCAATTCTTGATCAGTAGGTAATTCGCTTCCGCTGTGTTATAATTGCAATAACTCTTTCATAAAATGTGAAATTTTGATGTTTTGAGGCTGACTAGGCTCGTCAGGTTCGTTGAGAACTGACTCGGGCCCTGCACGGTCTCTAGGGTCGGGCGTACCCAAATGCATTGGGAATTTGGGGCCGTCACACCAGTAGTCACCTCAGAGCTCCTCACGACATTGTCAGCAAATATACGGATCTGAAAGCAAAAAAGTTGAAGATTTACAAGTGCATAAAATCCAATGAAAAAAAAAAGTCGACACGGGTCCATGTGCTTCTACCACTGGAACTTATGTAACTTACATCATCTTTGGTTGTGTCAGACACAAGAATTAGTACGTGACCTTCCACCTTGACAACAGTTCCAGTTGCACCCTCTTGAGCACCGGAGACGACCTTCACATGATCCCCAGGCTTGAAGTACTTGCAACGGTCTTTTTCGTTCACAGCTAGAGTTCTCAGCAAAAACACGCCATTCAGCTGAATCTATATGGTTCTCAATCATAGAGAACATCATTTTCAAAAATAATCATGTATCAAGGAAGTATAGATTAAGACAAGGACGCCATATAAAAGTTCGAGATAGATACGAGACTTCGGTTAAGTCCTCCATTTCGGTCCGATATGAACATTGTCTTCTTCAACTTTCTCAACCCATCCCATCAAAATTTTCAAATCACCCTAACGACAAAGTGATCGCATCACCCCTCATAAAGTGGCCTTTCTTCCTATTCGCTAATAAAGTAGACAACCGGCCATATCGCCATCTCCATCTTCGGGGTTTCGAAATTTCTCCAGCTCATCAAAATTCGGTTCTACATTAGTGGTGCTAATTGATTTCATTGCTACTGTTTTAAGCAAAAATCCATCTTTGAACATCATCCCACGATTCCCACCGATACTCTTATAGTAATCACCAGTTCTTGGATCTCTTCTATGCTCCACACGGATATGCAACTCTCTAGAAACACGGCGAACATATTCAAATCAGCAAAATACAAGATCATGCCAGCCATAGGAATCAAAAGCTCAAATTCCACATGTGCACACACACATTACCTAAGTTCTTCTATATTCATAAAACGTGGAGGGGGCACAAAAGCTTTTTTCTTAACAGCATCTCTACCTTCCTGAAATCAAAACATCAATATCCAGGTCCGACCTATTTAAAAAATAGATGCCAACATAACTTTTCAAGCAGTCACCAAACAGGTGTGAATGGAAAAGAAAAAAATGAATGTCAAGAAGAACAAAATAAAGGAAAAGTACAAATTGGTGAAATCGTCTACTATCTTGATAGTTGATGGGGAGTATATATGTAGCTTACCAACTTATTCGCAAGTGCCTGAAAATCAATTCTTGGAATGAGTTTGACAGTAACTTTCTGCCCCACATCATCCACATCAACAACCTATTGAGATAGTGCTCAATGATTAGAAAAATAAAATGCAATCAGAATAACACCAAAAAGTTAGATTGAAGCAAGCTTAATACTTTTGCAAGATCCCCTTTATACATTCCATTCCTCATCTGGACCCATGTATCTCTAGAAATATCAATAGCTTTAGTTTCAACAGAAAGCACATCTGTCATTTCTTTAATCGGAACAAGCGACGGTTTTGCAGAGTAAATATTAAGGAGGCCTCTGCAAGCCTGCGAATAATGGAAATATAATTTTTGTCAAAATTCTGATTTTAGTGTCATGATCTAAATATTATCATTACCGATTTATTGCATATTTATCTGAGGTTGATTACCTATAGAATGTGATTCTTAGCAAAAATAGTGACCATCATCTTACCTTCAGAAAGGTTTGGACTTTAGGTAGTATCCTTCTGCCACGTCACGTGATTGTTTTTTGCTAATCTTGTGATTGGTTATTCTTCATCAGAAATAGGATCTAGTATTGTGTCAAACAGTCAAAGCATGTTTTTCATATCTCACTCGCATGATTTGGGATGTTTAGCCAATAGCCTTCTGCCATGTCAAGGATGAGAGATATAATCAAGTGCATCTTTTTGAACCAAGAAACCAAAAAAATTGTGTTATAGAAATGCGTAATGGTGACTAGTGAGTGTTGGTGGTGGAGTATTGTTTGTTCCATGTTCTCTATCAACATTTGACTATTTGAGGCCTGCTTTAATGAAGAAATACATAATTCTTCTAGTGAAAATGGTCAGCTCATATTTTGGCGTTGATCTAAGTTTGAATTGCAATGCAAATTTGATTATTTTCGGGAGATTCGGCTTCTATAAGCAATGGCTTTAGGAATTGATACATCTTCTGCTCAAACTCATGCAGTCAGGAGCAGTCAGGAATGGCCTTTCTTGCATGAGTTTGAGCAGATATTTGCGATCTTTTCCTTGGAAAGTATCATTAACTTGAACATCTTGTATAATGGATGACTAAATTTTTTCGCTTCTTATTCTTGTCCAATTAGTGAAACCTCTCTTATGCGGTTTTTCTCACCATTATTTATGGTGGTTCAATGCTAGTGTTTTTCTCGACTTTTGGAGTTCTCTATCCTTAAATCATTATCTTGGAATATGAAGTTTAAGCCACTACTTAATTTGTAGAAAGAGATACAAATGTAAAACATACCAGGGGAATGGCATCAATAGCGCCAACAACATTGGTGGTGCAATCCGAGAGAGGGAATAGAGAAGTACTACCATAAATGGCAACTGTGGAAGTATCAACCGAGTCTAGCTGCAAGAAGTCAACATTGGTTTGTTAAAGCTGCGTTGGGTGCGAATAAAGTATGGCATGAATTGTTCAAGTAAAAAGCGAAGCAAACCTTAATATCGTACTACTCAATAAGTCCCAAAATTTAATATGAAAGCTTGCTATGAAATCTTTCTTCTCGGATCATTTCGATCACCAAGACTACATTATTTCTTGGCTCCTGTTCCCATGCTTCATATGACTTAAAATTTCGTCTCAATGCATTTTCCACCTGCAAAACTATTCAGTTAAACAATGATTCGGATAACGTAACCAACAAACTCATAAATACTTAAACATTTCACATGTATAAGTGCTAGTAGGCACACAGACATGCATGTCATACTATCATCTATTCCAAACAACCACTTTTGTGAACATATTAATTTAAGTTTTAAGTATGCACAAAATTGTTTTTTTGAAGCCCAATTAAATAGGGGATTACAAACACATATATGGTAGCAAAATACGCCTCAACTCTCAAAGATTGCCTTGTTGTTATGCGTTTCCTTTGAGATTCGTCCTGTTTTAGCAATTAATTTGATCTAAAAGGTGATTTAGCATGAACTATTTATAAGAGAACATTCAAGGCAATCACTAAATACACACAACCAATGAACATTCAACATTCCACCCAAAATAAGAGCATAGACTACAAACTTTCAAAACCAACATAAAAGCAAGCTTTCATTTAGCAAAAACAAGTGACAAAGATCATTACAGGAAATAGAGAATGAAATAGAGTAAGAAGAACCTTTCCGAGGCGTGTAAGACTACATTTGATTATTCTATCAACTGTGCACGTATGAAACATGATGTCTTTGGCCTCGGATAAGGAGGTTCCAAATCTGCTAACTGAAGATTATTAAACATACCAAAAAAGGTCACAAGTCATACACATCAATCTATACAAATGATCATCGTATGGAAGGCTTATACAGACTACCAATTTCTAGTCCTATGATACCCCATTAATAGTCAGTTTAGGCCAATGCTTAATCATATAGTTAACACTTAGCATTTATCCACAAATCAGAAATGCCTTACACAAGGTGAAAAGATCAACATTCAACTAAGAATCCAATTACACCTCCTTTTCAATAAGAAAATCCAATGACACTTCAAGAAATTAATTAGCATATCAAAAAGCGCAAAAGTTAGAATCGCACACGATACGCATTGTCAAAGAAAGCAACCTTGATCTTGAAAATTTTGGTCTTAAGATGGAAACTCTAAGCCTACCTTTTACTTATAAAACAAATAACATTCAAAATGATGGATAAGCAATCAAAGCATAGAATGACGCATTTCCAATGACCAATAGACCATGAATTTAAATATTAGTCAACTTGTTTTGTAACATTAGACCAAGATGACAATCAAAAAATGGCTAGGACATTATTTATACAAAGAGATTGTATTGATAATCAACTTGTCTTGCAATATCTAGCTCTTTATTTCTATTGATGTTAGTTGCCACCATCTTGTTTATAAGCATAATGTATTTAAAATTTGTTCGTTGACGCTTCGTATTCACATAGGTAAGCAAAAACTCCTTCAACTTTCTAGCATTTTGAAAATTAGCTCCAGTAAAGTAAAGAAAAAAGGCTCGAGGAAAAAAGCAAAGAAAACCAACTTTTACTTTTTCCCAACAATCAATCCCTCTAATACAATATTGTAAGTTTTGCTCAATTGCATATTTGACACACGAGTTTTTCTTTTGTAAATGATTATTTTTGCAGGTCAAATGACACTTGTAAATATGCTATTCTAAAATCTTCAACCATCATAAAGCTAGGACAAAAAGAAAAACTGTTTCAACATGCCAAATAAATAATGTGTTGTTCTTGCTTCCCCAACACTTTTTATATGTACTTCTTTTGTAAGCCTGAAGCTTCTAATATGAGTTCATGTATTCTGAATCTAAGTTCCCTAACTTCTTTTGCAATATTTGATCACCACATCCATAACAAAATAAATGAAATATATAATAACAGGCAAACTAATGAATAGGATTAGTAGTTAATATAAATTTTAATAAAAAATATAAACAATGTTGGAGATTGAAGAAATATTCTCTTGTTTTGTGTATAATGCTGAGACACGCATAACAACAGCAAACACATCAAGAATTAGGAATCAATGAATCAAAGAGTTTTTTAAAACATAACAATTGGATTGGTGAGTTTTTGTTGCATAAATTTATGATCCAAGCTTAGCGGCCACTACATAGTTGGAATCATTTAATTAAGCTTTTCACTTAACATGGACCGCCAGTTTGCACTCTTCCAAAAGTAGCATGAACATTAAGTAACCATATTTTTCCGTTATGGGAAATTTTGATGTGGTATGATTGATATCCCAATTCCAATGCATTGTCTCAGCACATTCTTCATACTTTTAATTGTGCAAGTAAGAGGTGATCAAAGGCTTTGTACTCATGTAATTCACTGATAGCATACCGATAAACATTTGCACTTCTGTACTAAAGTTGTTTGGTTCATACAATCATTTGACAAAAAAAGTTCAAGGTGCATCTGTTTTGAGATGCCTCGAATACCACTTCATTGTTATTTTCGCTCTCACCTCAAGTGTATCTTCTGTTGTGCAGATATCTCTTATTGGAGTCAATGATGTTGACATTGTCGACAATCTTCAATAATAAGTAAAAGGAAGTATCATAAAAGCGAAAGGAAAAAAAATGTTAGATAGAATTAATAAGATTTTATTGATAATACAATGTTCAAATTGCAAAGATGTAAACTATTTTAAATCATTACATCCATCTATTTGTTTATGTATCAATAATTTCCAAACATAGTACAATATGAAATCAATTCTATTAATATGAAATAATAGCAATAACACCAAAATCAATCGAAAATAGATGGATACGGCTTCCTTTTCACATCATTATCAGACACATCTTGTACACATCTTGTACATGATATATATAGTAAAGAATGCATGTAACTTTTTTTTTCCATAATAAAAACCATCAAACTTGACTTCAACATGAGGAACCTATAAATTCCAACGATAAGGCCTATGTGGGTGGATATATTCCTTCTTCAATGTCTCTGCTGCTGTACCAGTTGATTGAGAGTGTTTTCAGGTTTCATTGCCAAGAAGACAGAAAGAAAATCGTTGAAACTTAATTCCTAGTTTCAACTATTTCAAAAGGCTAAAACGGTTTCAAATACTAAAATAAAATGGGCTGAAACTTAATTCCTAGTTTCTATAAAAGTTAATCTTATCTCATTGAAGGAGGAAAAAAAAAGTTTTTGAAAAAAAAACTTGGTTTAATATCTCCAACAGTTAGTTTATTTGTAAGTTTAGGTAATATCTTTTCCTTCAACGTGATTAATCAACAACTGAGAAATCAAATCATAAATATACCAAAACCAAATAAAAGAGGATTTATGATAACAAAACATGTAAAACCCAATCACATAATTAAAAACCCTTTAGAAATTGAAGAATAGAATTGATTCAGACCTAAGTGAAAAGTAAAAACTTACCTGCAATGGAGATCGAGCAATTTGGATGAGATATAACGGTAAGACAACGTGATTATGATTGAGAATAGAGAGAGCTTTGAGAGATACAGAGTAGCGACTTACATATGCCATATTTATACACTGCAGTTAGAGTTCTCCGAGTTGTTGTCGAAGAAGCAAAAAAAGGAGATAAAATTGATGGAGTTGTTGTCGAAGAAGATCAATACCTGTTAGAATTGTTGTCGAAGTCGGAGATTGCAAAGGTTGAGGAACGAAATAAATCGGATTACTGATTCAAGCATCCGTTTGTGTTGAAATCGGAGTGTTGAAATCGGCGTTTGTGTTGAAATCGGATTGCTGGTTTGTGTTGAAATCGAATTGCTGGATTGCTTGTTGAAATCGGATTGCTGGATTGCTGGTTTGTGTTGAAATCGGAGTGTTGAAATCAACGTTTGTGTTGAAATCGGATTGTTGGTTTGTGTTGAAATCGGATTGTTGGATTGCTGGATTGCTTGTTGAAATCGGATTGCTGGATTGCTAGTTTGTGTTGAACCCCTGCGTCGACAAAGGGAAGGCCTTTTTGTTTAGCAACATAAACTCTTCAGCTTCTTCAATATTACCATTCTTACAGAGAGCATCAAGAAGGGTGTGATAAGCCTCCGATTCTTGCGAAAGCCTGAACTTCTCCATGACTTCAAAGGCCCGAATTGCTTTCTGCGGATGATTTGCAGCTGCATAGCTAATAATGTGCAAAAAGGAATCATGAATTGCTTGTTTGTGTTATGTTGAAATCGGATTGCTGAGGAAAGGGGTAAAAGAGGAATTTCAAGTGACGAAGGAAATTTGAAGGATTCTCACTTTTATTATATTGATATATATATATATATATATAGTAGACATGCTTGCGTACATGTGAGTCTATGACTCGACCGTTGGAAGTGAAAAATAGGTAGTAAATTCTGATTTTTACCTTTTTATATCAGATAATTTAAATATTTATTGTTAGCTTACAAAAGAAAAAGGTTTGTGAATAATATGAATACGAATGCTGAGTAGTGAGGGACTCAGTACCCTAATAGCGAGATTTCAAGTTTAAGTCTCATAGATTGAAAATTTTGGGTCAGGAGGCCCTTAAATAGAGTCTGCCATTGCTCGAGTTTAGGTTAGTCAATGTGGTTGGCTCCAAACATCGCATGGGGAACCAAAAAAAAATAATGCAATGAAATTAAGATACATAAACGACAAAAATATAAAAGCAAGATGCTTATATAATTGAGTCCCTCGTCACTTGGACTACTAGATTGTTGGTGACAAATCCGTAAAATAATTCTTCTTTTTAAAAAAATGAAATAGTTTTTTGATATTAACTTTAAAAAGGTAATGGAGGAGAAAAATTAGACTTTTAGCGGCTTTATGGCTAGAGAAAAGTTAAAAAAATAAAAATTAATTGGAAAATTTGAAACTATTTTTTTAAAGTACTAAAATAAGCGAAATAACTCTCACACTTGTTTTCAAAAAAAACTTTCACGCTTGTCTCCTTAATGAATTTAATACTAGTTTTATAACTATGACAAAATATAATAATGATCAACCAAAATTAATCCAAATGATGGAGAGCTTAACTCCTTTGAGGGTCGACCAGGCTAAGTCCAAAGCAAGGTCAATAAACTTTTGGATATTGTGCAGTGCAACTGTGCAGGCCACAAACAAATTTGTAATAACAATCGAATATACTTCAAATGTCTCAGAGTATGAGTAAAAGAATAGTGCATCAACTATAGTGAAAGGGAAGATCGTAATGTTTTTCCACCAAAATAAAAGAAAGTAACGTTTGATCAAGTAAGAAATTGAAAGAAACCATCCCAGACAATGGAACCACTTCTTGCAGTTCAATTTTACCAGAAAACAAAATGAACCAAAAGCATTCAATGAATAAGTTGAAAAGAATTGTTTGTAATTGCACAAATCAACATCTCACAATCAAGAAATTGTATGTTACAACTAATACACTGTCATTATTTTGTGGATCCATGAAACAGTTGAGGTTTACTACAACCAAGCTGTCTAGCAAGCCAATGCAATTGAACCAAATTCCTTCTCCACAGTTTGATAGAAATTAAGGAATAAATAATATATATAGCAGAACTAACAGAAAAATTTCTGCTTTCTTATACATAGTGATAATCTAATCTATCAAAAAAGGGGCAACAAAGAACTACCACCAAGAATTGTCATTTGGGGGCACCCTTGTGGATCTTTTTCACCAGAGTCATGAGCAGCAAATGTAAAATTTTGTAATTCAATAGATTATCTTTGGGCAGGTGTTCGGCTAGCTGGAGGTCCATTTCTGCTAAACACACCCCAACCTTCTTTCCTAGCATTATCAGTCGTCGTATTCTGCTTGTTCTCTGTGCTTACACTGGACCTAGAGGCGGTGCTGGAGGAGTTACCTTCCTTGACCTCTCTGGACACATCTGCTGCCCCGTTCTCTTTGTGAGTCACAGAAGGTATCTGAGAACTAAAGATTCCATAACTTTTCGGTGTAGGAGGGGGTGGAACTGGCTGAGGAGGTTGTTGTTGACGGGATGGTGTAACTGGTTGAGAGGGTCGTCGTTGGGGGGAGGGTGTAACTGGCTGGGGAGGCTGTTGTTGACGGGATGGTGTAACTGGCTGGGGAGGCTGTTGTTGGCGGGATGGTGTAACGGGCTGAGAAGGCTGTCGTTGGGGAGAGGGTGTAATCTGAGGAGATCGTTGCTTTACAGTCTCAATAGGAAGTTGATTCATGTTTCTGAATGAAGAAGCATCAGGTATAACTTGCGTCGGTCCTGTTGGAAATTTGGAATGTTCTGCAGGCATTTTAGCATAACTTGATGCATTCTCAATTGATTCTGTAGGAGGGGACTGGTTCATACGGGTTGCGTCTTGTATAGGAGAGTTGGCACTTGAAATGCTGTTCGAGTCAAATATCGTTTCATGATCATTATTAACGCTATCGAAAGGTGTTACCTCTTCATCATGATCAATATCACACACTAAATCTGAATTGGAAGCTGAAATTTTCCACGCTCCTTGAATCTCTTGAGTACTCTGAATGGGGCTTGAACTGTTAACAGTGCTTGAAGATTCCGAAACTGTCGCAGCTTTTTTTCCCGGGCCTTTTTTCGTTGAACCAAACTTGACATGCCTTACAATAAAAGTGGCTTGCCTCTTTTCCGCCTTTGGGGCACTTTCAATGACAGAAACCTCCTCTATCTGCAGAAAGATGATGTATAGAGACATAATGCTAAGTGCACAGCCATGGAACTCAAATACTTGATTGGTAGAAGAATGTGTTGCAAGAATGGTACAGTAAAAAATGAAAGAACGTTCTCCTACCAAAACTGTTAGGCGAGATAACTGCTCTACAAGGAATTCTTTGTATATTCGTTCCTGCTCTTCTTGCTCTTCTGGGTCCTTTTTTGGTTTTTGATGTTGGCCCACGACCGTACACTATTGCAAAATTTAAAAAAAAATAAAAATGATTATACTTGAACTTTGACAAACGGTAAACTCTTAATCAAACAGTGATACGAAGCATATTTTAGGCATGGCCATAAAAATGCAATTACATATGCGCGTCATATCTTGGAGAAATGGTAATGTCCCACTTTTAGAGATGTAATCACGTCACAATTTTCGGGAGTAAAATAGAAATATCCAAAGAAAGTCTGGAAGTACAATTTCGTGGGATAAGACACTTCGTTGTAATGTTCTGCACTACCATATTCTATTAACATTTTCAGCTATCTTCTTCACAGAGTACCTTGCATGTTGGAGCTAGAGTTAGATACCGGTGCGCAATAGGACACACAGACACAGGACATAGCATGGAGACATCTGAAGAAAATTATCAAAGCTGCACATACAAATTATCTCAGTTTTGAGGAGTTATATTTAGAATTCCTCTAGTAAGAGATTGAAAGACCAGCCAACAAGGACCACCGTACCTCAGAAATCACAACTTAACAAGAAAGATATCTATATTTTCAATGTATCGCTACAGAAAAAGTGTTATGCAAGAATTTACAACAGGCCATTCAGAGCTTCACCTACAGAAGAAATTATGTACCTTAACCCGGTAACCTTTTTCCATCAACCTCTTCACCATATCCGCTTTCATCTGAAGGTCCCTCGGTTCCTGAAGTGGAAAATCATAACATTAGTTGCTAACTACATCTCGAGATATTCACAAATTGGCTTACTTAAACTAAGTGGGATGTAGTTTTACTCATGATTTTAAAAATTCATCAAATTTTGGTGGATTTTGTCAATTTCAAAAGAGGGGGAATGAAATCCATGTGCATAGAAAAATGTCGAAATTCATCAAACAATGTGACAGGGAAGTTCGACATAATTCGGGAAAGTTCTACTAAACAGTTGTAAGAGTTGCAAAACTTCCATGAATACGTAGAAGTTCTGGGGAAATTTCGAGGAAGTTACAAGGAAGTTTTGTAGAATGTACCGGAAGTAATCTAAAATGAAATCTCAACACCTTAAAAGTTTAGTTGGGAAATTGCATGTTTTATTGTGAAATAATGCTATGTAATTACAAATTGTATGTTTAATTGAAAAATAACAATTTCAAACAATTGCATTGTGACTTTTATGGATTACGATTGTATATAACTACGTGTATTTTTAACACCTTCAAAGAGAAATTTGAGTTTTTAGCATTTAAAATGAAATTACATGGACTTTTATGCACCGACGAATTTTTGCACAACTTCCCCTCATCGAATTAAACTCCCCCGAATTATTTAGGAATTTTTAAGTGAGCAAATTACAAGGCGAAGTAGAAGTTTTGAACCTTGATTTCTACGAACAAAAATCTTTATTAGACTGAACTAAACTAAGTGTCACATAATGATAGATGAAAAAGTAATGTTCTAACTTCTAACAAAAAAGAAAGTGAGTGCAGCCCAATCAGTACTTCTAGTTTTATATTGCTAGAAGAACATTTCTGCGTCTCAGATTCTTACAAGATATTGAAAGTTTAAATAGATAATAGAACACCATACAAAGATAAAAACAAAAATGTTGGCAATTTCATGCATGCAATTCAGGAAAAAAAAAACGCATTAAATAGGAGCAAACGGCTTCAGGTTTTAGGCATCCCGCCAACCAGCAAGTCAACAAATGGAAAAAGCTATTAGGAAGCATTTGCTTTATGAGATTAAAACCAAAATTGGGCTTACCGTTTTAGCTGAAAAACGAACTTCTTTGCAATCTCCTTTACGAAGAGCTGTGACTGACTGCAATAGAATGTCAAATACTTAGTAAGAAATGGCCCAGGGCCAAATATTTGTTAATATTAACAAATATTAACAAACAGGATGTTACAATGACCATTGCACATCATGTCTCTCAATCCATCTCCAACATACCATTCTCAGGTGCAAGGTTGTGAAGAACTTCACCAAAAATGCATCCATTTACAGCGGGGAGCTATATAACATAATGCCCATGTTTGGTTGGAGGTAAGTTGGAACCAATAAATTTCTCCATCTTGGTTCGCATTTTAGTGGAACTTCCGAGAGTTGAAAGTTGTCAACTTCCCTCTAGAGGGAAATTGCACTACCTTGTGGTGGACCAAGGAAGTTTAATTCCTTGGGGGAAAAAAATTAGACTAAATACCCCCGAGTCCTAACCTAACATTTCTATCTTTTCTTCATTTAAAATCCTTGGGCATTATGGTCAACAATAACAACTTATTGTTTTAAATATCTAACATCACAAGAAATCGAATGTTCAACCAAGCACGTATAGGAAATTGCCCAAATGAACCAAACAAGGGCAATAATTGTAACCGCATAAAGAGGTTGAAACCTTGTAAGTCAATAATCTCAAGATAATAAATAAAAAATAAAATAAAAAACTCCATCTGTACTCCAACGTCACAAAAACCTTTATGCGTAAAAGATCTTTTAAACCATACCTTGCTTTTTACACGATCTTTTTCCTTTAGCTGTTGCTTATACTTTTCTCGGTGGAAATCCATGATTTTACAAACTGGTGGATTTGCGGCTCGTTGGACCTACAACGATGTGTAAAAAAATAAAGAACTAAATTATAAATTGCCAAGGAAAAAAATCACAACATAGAAAGAAGGATCTGAAGAGGAAGTTCAAGACTACCAACACATGATTAGGAAAATTTTTAAATGATTTCATTCAACGTGAGAAACAAATTTCCATTTAAGCAAAGAAAAAAATTTATATTACACTTGATTCGAGACAACATATGGAAATATTTAAATCCATAGATATTGTGTATGTATCAGCTAAAAGTCGAGAAACAAGTAAGGTGAGACGTTATCATCTCCTTACTGAAAATCTGAGATAAATTATTTCAACCTAAATAAATGATTTTATGAATGTTTTATGTATAACAAGTAAAAGAAGTATTTCCTTAATATTCATCAAAGAAAAAAAAAATACATCTTTGTTAAGCACTAATTAAATATATAGAAAACTCTAAAAACTTACCTCAACCAAATCAAGGTTAAGCTTCTTAGCACGCTCAAGTGCTTCATGTCTTGACACAATCTCATGCCCTACAAAAATAGCATAAAATAATGTAATGATTCTAATGAATAACAACAACAACATAACCTCAGTCCCAAATTAATTGAGGTCGGCTACATAGATCAAACTCTTCCATTGTGCTCGATTTAGTGCAAATGAATCTAATGAATAAGTTTTATTTTTATTTTTATTTTTTTTATTTTTTAATCTGAGCAAACCAAAATTCACATCCAAAACATCTCCATCTACTTCGTTGCAATGTTCACAATGAATATTGAATAAGGCGCATAGCCGGCCCCCATACAATGAATAGGTTTTCTGAAACATCTGAGCAAACAGAAATTCCAATTCATCCAATGATAATGTATCAACTTCACTGCAAAAAAATCAGAAATGATCCACGTTAAACCCGCCCAAACTTTTTAGGATCAGAAACCTCAAGAATTTGTGTCACTCTACCACAGCATCGCATCGTCAATTCTAGCATGTGACGACCATCAGTCTATTCCCACACATACAAATGAAAACCACACAATATTTCCCATTCCCTCCAACACCAACCACAATCATAACAAAAAAGCGAACTTTTTGGTGCATCCACTCAATCCATCAGTAAAACATTTAAGTCACAGAACAAAAACATCGAAAGCGTCACGCGAAATCACAAATGACTTGAAATTCAAGCAAGTAAACGAATTGCAACCGGCGTACCATCATCTATCACGAGCCTAACGAACTGTCCAGTGATTTGATTATTCATTCGAGGTCCAGTCGCGTCTTTCTTCTCAGGTTTCTGCTTACTCTGCGAATCGAAAAATCGAAGTTTCAGCGAATCAAACACAGTAATTCAAGCAGAAACACTGCGAGAACAATCGAAATTACCTGAGTACCGAAAAACCTAGCTGTCTCTCTACGCCTCAATTGATTGAACGAATCGGTGGATCTGTTGGTGATGAAATCACTGGTTTTAGACAATCGAGAGATCGAATTGGCCGAAGAGGAGGCTCCGGGGATGTGAATGTACCATCGCTTGCATTGATTGGATAGGCATTGGAGCTTCGAAGGACGGATTCGAGACCAAAAAACCATCTTTTCGGGAGAGAATTTTGAAACCCTAGTCGAGAAACGTTCGTGTTCTTCGAAAATCAAGTTCAGTAGCGCAGCAAGAACTGGTGGTCCAATTGGGAACTCGAGTTGCACACTCCCTCGTGACTCGAGGTTGATCTAACAAGTCATCATTATGGCATTTTTTTGGTAAAATAGATTTTTCATTAATCGTGAAGTGTCAAAACCAACATTTAACTATCACGAAGTTTTTTTTTTTTTTTTTAAGAATGGACTGTCACAATAAAATAGTATAATAGTCGAAATACTATTCTCTTCACAAACGTCTAGTACAGATCAGCGGTGATTTCAATCAAATCTCTTTTTGCTCTTTATTCATTCAATAAATAACAGATCTAATCCAATTTATAGATATTGGTTCATCCTTGTTACGGCGCATCTTCATCAGCGATGTTGCGTGGATTGATTTATCTTTAATTTTTACTTTATAGTTAGTTTTCTTCCTAGTTGTAAGTCTTTGATGTGTCTTCTCCTTGTTGGAAAGTTTTATGTCTTCTCTTTGTTGTGAAGTTTTGTTATTTATTTTGTGGTTCTAGTATTTTTATATATTGTCATGAGTTGCAACATTGTAGAAAACAATCCCTAATTGTTAAACTGTTTCAATTTCAAAAGAAAATCAAATTAATGGCAGTTTGTTTGCACAAATAGAATTAGCGAATCAATGTACTTGATTATATGTCTGGTCCGAGCCATGAATAACTAATAAAATTTTGATTTTACTTCAAAAAAAAAAGACAAACGTCTAGTACACATACAAACTATTATAACCATATTAAAAAATCTGAAAGACACAATTTTTAAAACACTTTTTGTTTACCAGAGTTGAATGGAAACACTATTTTTTTTTATTATTTTTTTTTAATCATGTTTGTATGGTTTTTTTTTACCTTCTCTACTTAGACTTGACTATTCCTACGAGACCCCATCAGGTATCCCAACCCCATGACTGGGAACCAACGCATTTGGAGTAGGTGGCAGGATTAGATCTCATAACCTATTGGTCATCAATCACATCCCAGTAACTTAACCATCGTACTAATTCAACTATCCTCAATTAGTAATTTTCAACTATACAAATAACAACAAATCACAACAAAGCCTCAATCCAAAATTACTTAGGTCGGCTGCATACATAAATCAAACTCTTTCATTACGTTCGCTTAATACAATTTTTAACGGTGTTAAAACAATACAATTAATGTGAGTCTAGCATTTTAAGTAATGATTTTTTTCTATATTGACTCGTCAAAATCTAAGAGATTTTTATTGAAGGAACAAAGACACTTATTCTTACTAATTATTTTGGAGTCACACTATGGGCACCTCACTATCCTCTCAAGGCACCCCGCCATTTTTAATTAAAACTCGTTTTATAACCAATCGACAAAAATGCTCTCATCCAACCCAATAATTCATATGCCCATTCAAATGTCCTCTCAGGGCACCCCACTTTTGAAAACTCGATTTCTACGAAGTCAAGTCGATTCGTCACAGGTCGGACATCACGTTTGTCAATTAAAGAGTGCGCACTAGCCCTTGTCAATCGCATTTGTCAAATTCGTCGCCACCCGGAGATTCGACGAGTTTTAAGTGTTTTTAGAGTCTAATGGTTGAAGAAAATGAGTGAAAGGCGGACGTCGCACACAACAAGTTAGTTTTTATGATTTTTGTGAGTTTTTTTTTCCATTTTCGAAGGTGAACCATAGACACGAATATATCAGTCACACAGGACCGAGACATATTGTAGTGTCTCGGTACCCTATAACCGATAACTAACAAAAGGTTTCGGTTATTAACAACCGAGTTTAATCCCAAACGTAGCTTTTTATTACACTTCGGTTGGAAGCAATTGTTAAGAGAAAGAACTGAAATTCGTTTGAAGTAACTAGGCTTGGCATTGATGCGCTTCAATGTATTGCTGATACAATTGTTGCTCATAGTCTGCTACGAGGAATCGAACGCGCATAAGTCGTCGCATCTTCGACCAATCTCGTATTGGTTGCTTGCTATCACGCTTACGGATGTGCTGCAATTGTTCCCAACATGTAGAAGCTCCCCCTTTCAATTTGTATGTAACTAATTTGACCTACTTAGCTTCAGGTATCTCCATGCATTCAAACAAGTTTTCAACCCCTCAAGAAAATCCTCAACATCTGAGTAGTCGCTGAAGAACGAAATATCGACTTTGATTTAGTAACCTCAACCATCTCCCCAATGAGATTGATGATAGTGACCACGATGGTATTGAGGAGTCATCCAATCATCTTCATTACGAGGAAGAGGTCGTTGGGTAGCTGCCTTAGGTTGGCGTGACGGAGAAAACCTCCACGACCGAAACCAAGGCAGTGGGATTGGCAATTATAGTGGTAACCCTCCTCTTCTTTCTGCTCTCTAACCAAAATCAAATATGGGAGGCATATGAAGTAGGAATAGGGGATTGATGTTGAACTGTGAGTACAACATGCCTAATCCCTTTGATGGAATCGTCGAGACATCGCTCTAACGAGGTAATGGAAACCTAAGGGCCTGCAATCTCCGTGGTCATTACCAATGGAGCGGGTTCGATCACTTCCACTCTGTGCCATTAGTGGACACTACACCGAACTCTGATACCACTAATACAGAGAGTTAATCGGAAAGAGATAAACAACAAAAAAAGATAACTCAAAACACCCAATCCAGGGCTTTAACACAATTTTTATTTGATTTGATAAAAAGCTCTTCAATGTGTTGTGCTTACACTTTTTATACTAAAACCCTAGCACATTATGACTAATATACCCCTAACCATAATAAAGTCCAATTCATCAATTTAAGGCCACATAATTACTACATCACTTATAATGTGGTGGCTCATTTTCTAGCTAGAAAGGCCTTGTTTAAATGTAATTCTGCCCTTTGGACAGATTGTATGCCTCCTGATATCGGAGCTCTTGTTCTTGAGACGTTTGGTTAATATACTTTCTGTCAAAAAAAAAAAAAAAAAAAAAAAAGTGTTAAACAAAAGTACATTCAACACAAAAGCGACATTGAACCTCGCTCAAACTACTTTCAGAGTAGTATACCATTGTCAACAGTTGGCAATGTGCAGAAGATGCAATCAAAAAAGGAGACTACAAAAATGTCAGAGGAAGCACTACAAATATAAAAATACTATGCTACTATATACTCATCTATATGATAATACAATACAATGATGTATTGGGCATGAAAACCCTATATACAATCAATAATCAGCTAAAAAGAAGCAAAACATGTGAAGCTGTAGAGCCAGAATGGCTCAAATTCCAAAAAGAATTTGAACTGCAGAAAAGGCTCTACAAATCAATGTTACATGATTTCTATATCTATAACATATGTGTATCAGACTGTACTAAACTGATCTAAAGTGGAAAAGAATTATCAAATAATGGCAAGAATAAAGAGGCACAACATCAACAAGTTCGTTCCGCTCAACTGAGACAAATCGCCGGCAGAAGATTGTTGCCTCCTTGGAACACTAGTGGCTTCTGGATTGTAATCACCCGGCGAAACAGCAATTGCAGGAGGTACTGCGGTTCTTGGTTTTAGTGGTAGAGTATTGGAGTCCGAGAAATCGTAGCCTGAAAGATAAATTTTTATGTTATTGTTTTCCACAAAGATTTAGAAATTAAGAGAAAGAACTTCCCTTTTTGAAATGCACTTACAATTAGACTCCTTCCAGCCTAAAATCATCTTCTCACGATCGAAGACCACACGATAGCCTGTCATAAAGTTCTCTGCACCGAGGGACAATAACATGAAATAAAAAATTAGCTTCCAGATAATTGTCACTCTAAGACCAAAGTTCAGCATATTTCTCTCCACCAAATCATAAAATGCAAGAAGTGGCAACCGCAAGCATTCAATATCACTTCTCAAGAAGTTGAGTTGAATATGAGTGGTTTTCTAAATTGGGAGCAACTTTTCCACTCCACAATTGAACTGAGAAGAATGCTTCACGAAGAGAGAGTTACTGTTGCAATTAGCCATTTGAGTTTATGAAGATTTAAAACCCCTCCAGTATCAGTTGAACCAACTGATGGACGATTGAACAAGACTTGAGCTCGCAAACATATTAATATAAAACCAGACTTGTTTTGAAATACAGCAGATAATTGGAATCTACTCTAGTTAGAAACAAAAATACTTACGTCCAATTATATTCACATTTGGACTCTTCACAATCCCCAAGCAATAAGTTTTCTGCACACCAAATGAAAATTGTATCATATCAAGTGACGCTGCATGTTTTACTTTTATCACAATTCTGATAAAATGAAGGTTATACCTCATCGGGAAAGAGAACTAGTGGATCAATTACAAGAAACTGACTGTCACCTTTCATGGTCAGAGTCACATTTGGTATGGGATTAGAACTGTGTGATTAAAAAGTTATCAGTAAAGCTCTTTCTAGTCTATAAAGGAACAGAAAGAAGACAAGGATATGCATCAGATGAATCACCTCAAATCATAACAAAATTCGAAAGGAATACTTGGATCGACTGCATGCTGTTTATCTTTCACCTGTGAATTGAACTGCCAAAAACCACAAGATTGAATCGTTAGTAGTAAAACCACAAACTTCAGAAACACTTTGAGGTTTTACAACATCAATTACTTACACTGTCAGATAGCTGTCCATAAGCCGGATCATTCAAGTATGTGAATGAAGTACCAGAGTCAAATATTGCACTAAACTCAACATCAGTAACAGCTTTTCCCACAATTATCTTTGTCACACTGATATTATATGTTGGGCTGGGGAATAAATTCAAGGAGAAAATGTAAGAGTGACTAGCATTTCAATCTGATTAAGCAAATATATGTTCAAAATGGATCAAATACGCAATTGTTTGTATGTAGAGATAACCACTCACTGCAATTGATTGATATTTAGAGGAGTTTCGTCCTGGTCTGCACTACCTTTGTCTCCAAAGTTAAGTCTTCCAATTCCCATACTTCCAAAACAAAGCGAAAAGGAATCTGCAGTGATATTTGCTCTCGATAAAATGCTGGGAACTGATGTCTTCTGTACTCCGAGCCCAAATAGACCATTAGGCGCTGCACCATCTAAAAAGGATCCAGTCTGAACTTGACCACAACTGCATCGTCAAAGAAACAATAATAGGATCACGTACACATAAATAACCCCTGCTGGATGCAGCAATACAATATTAAAAAATCAACCCACCCAAATGTGATTGGTGCATCAACCGCTTCTAGATTATCATCTTCTCTTACCAAGCGTAAGACGTCCTCTACCAAAACTCCGGATGATGAAGTGTCATTAGAAAGATATAAAACTTCATAAGAACAAACATCAGTTGCTTTGGAGCATCCTCTTTGAAACTCACACAAACTGCTCTCACATGGAACTCTTTTGCTTGTTGATGATGCGTTAGGACTGTAAATGTTGAAATCCAATTCCTGCAGCAACAAAGACATTAGTAGAAGAAAGCAGGTACTGTGATACGGCACATACAGACGAGCCTCAAGAGTAGAGAAAGTATTCAAGTCCTACGGAAATTTCAAGACATTGTACCAGCTATCTCGTGTATCACATAACAAATTCGATCGTTTCTTGAAATGGATTACTTTTATTACCTACATCATACACAACAACAACAACAACATAACCTAGGCCTAACACCGCCTAGGCCTAAATAAATCAAATTATTTTCTTAGGGAGATCTAAGTAAATATTTTATCACCCACCTAGGCCTAACACCGCCTTGCCACATTAAAAACATTGAAACAAATAAAGTAATTGAAAGATCCCATCTTCAAATGCACATCAAATATGCATAGCAGCTTATTCCATTTGGGTTTGAAAAAGTGCCATCCCACGAATATCATTACCCTATCAGCTCCTCCATTTCGGCAAATGGATTAGTACTATTATATCCAACAAACAAACAACAACAACAACATAGCCTAAGTCCCAAATTAATTGGGGTTGGCTATATGGATCAAACTCTTCCATTGTGGTCAGTTTAGTGCAATTGATAGTGAGCTTTCCAAACCATTTAAATCACTCCTAATTAATGCGTCCCAAGTTAACTTAGTTTCTATTGGGCATTTGTAGGCCGTCCTTCCCTAATCTTTGTCTCAATTGGTGTAACTTGAAAACTTTGAATAAATCCTCAAAAAATTAGAACTCGAAATCAAAACAACCACGAATACTAAGAACTCTAAATATAGAAAATCCAACCAACAAATCCAAATAAAAATCCATTCCTAGACGAAATTCTGCAACATATCAAACACCCCATAAGCTTTGCTGAAGATACTTACATCACCATTACGCGATTTCAACGCCTTCACACAACTAGTGCAATTACAGGGAACCCAGAACAAATCACTCCCAGTGTCCAGCGCCACCAGAAACCACACACTCGGCGTCCCCAAAGACACATTCGCATAATGTAAGCTGAAACTCCCAAATCAAACAATCAACAAACCACCAAAAACCTCACAAAACAACAAAAACCAAACCAGAAACTCACAATCCAAGCGAGCTGATCCGGAAAGTCTCGTTCCCTGCCACGAAGGAGACCGCATCGTCACCGTCCATCGCCGCAGCGAGACCCCGCCCCCTGACAGCCGTCCGATCGCGATGCACCATCGCCGAGTAGTAATCAAAAGTTCCCATCTTTGGCAGGTCGTCCACTCCTAGAACCCCCTTCACTGGATCGGAGAACCTGTGGTGGACGTCGAACCCGAACGTCCCAAATCCATCGCAACACCTCAAACAATAACAGCTCCAACAGATCGAAACCAACACTAACCACACCACCCAGTCGCCTCCGCCACACGCCATCATCGATCGAACAACTACAACAATTGTGTGAAACCCTAGAAATTGATGAAGAGAGTTGGAGAACTACAACAATTGTGTGAAACCCTAGAAATTGATGAAGAGAGTTGGAGAACTACAACAATTGTGTGAAACCCTAGAAATTGATGAAGAGAGTTGGAGAAGAAGAAGAAGAAGAAGAAGAAGAGAGGGGACGACGCGTAAGCGGGAGCGAGAGACTGGCGTTAGGTTGGGGTCGGCAGTGTGGGGCCCGCCAGTGAGAAACAGAGTAGTTGACGACGTATCTGGAAGTTTGACTCTCTGGTCAACTATACAGTATTTACTCGTCTCGGATGATCGTGAGCCGTTGGTTTTTCTATTGATTTGAGTGGGCTGATCACCGGGTGTTCTATGTTCTGGTTCTTATCATGATTACGTTGAACGCGGGGTTTTGTTCTAGTGAGGTGTTCGATGACGTCCTGGGGCTCATTTGGGTGGCTATCATAAAAAAAACAATTTTTTAAATAATTACCAAAAATTATGCACATTTTTTTTTTCGAGATTAGATTACGAACTATACGTTGTATGAAGCATTTATGTAATTTTTCTCTTATACATTCATACGTAAATTTCTATCGTACGAACATGGGTTTAGCTAGTTGATCTGATCGATAAAAGTGTAATAGGACTACGAGATGGGTGATTTGATTTCAAAGTGGAGAAGAGGTTGATTAGTCATTACAGGAACAAAGTATACATATATTTTTTTTTCTAACTACGCTGGTAGATTTTTTTTTTTGTCAACTTTATTTAAGGAAAAACATTTTTATCATTCATGTAAAATGTTGGAGTTCGAATCTCACTAGAGTAAAGTTGCGTGCTCTCCCTCACAATCAACATATGCATGAATGGATAAATAACTTGAAACATAATTATGACAAAACATAAGCATTTGTTTCCCTATCAGAAGTCCTAGCTTCCTTAATTAATTAGTGTTTATGATGTTGCTACGGGCATATTAATTATACTGATTGTTAGTATAACTCTTGTGTATGGTGTCACCTATACAATTTTAAAAATCTCTTTTAAATGACACATGAGTCTTCTTCTATCAAAATATTCATCCATTGAAAATGATACACAACCGAAACCGAAAACAACATAAATTAAAAATGCCACCTGTTGATGTGTGTCTCATTAATTTAGTTTCTTTGAAATGCGTATAGACAATCGTTGAATTATTGGTTAACTTTGAATTTACGAAACAAAAATTTGTTTGGACTCTTAGGGTTTTGACTCCTAAAAATATTTTTAAAATTTTTACAAATATCAAAGAAGTGTTACAAGCTGTTATGTTGAAGTCATTTATTGTTTGAGGATGGCTTTAAAATAAAAAAATTTCAAAAATCTTATAAGAGTCCAAACTCTAAAAATCCAAATAGTACCGCTCTTTACGAAAAATTGTTAAGTCTGAAAAGTGCTGCGGGTAATTGCAAGTAGTCAATAAAAACTACTCCTTGAAAGTCTTGGTTTGCTTCGTGACTTCTGCTTGCTTATTTCAACATCTTTCCTCAAAAGATATTAATTGTTTGACTCAGTCGGCATTTTCTACTATTGTTTGATCATTCTACTATTGAAACAAATTTGTCTTGTAAACTAATGGAAAATTAGGAAATGAAATAGAGACATGTTTTTTTTTTTTTTGATTAGAAATAGTGACATGTTTTTGATCCATACATAAATAGTTGTGTACAATTATAAGTGTTCTTATCGAATTCTCACCAATGATGCATATACATAGAGTACCTTTTTTTTTTAGTAGGAAGAGTACCTTCTTTCGATAAAAAACAACTCCGAACTTTTTTTTACAAAAAACAAATCGCAACTTGCCCTTTCCTTCATTCTCTTAAATAATGACCTCATTTAAAACTAATGAGCTACTAAACTTGATTCGGATATGACATGGCAAGATAAGTTGGCTTCCTTATAAAGAAAGAAGAAAAAAAAAAAAAGCCCTAATTAACATGCATGAAAACAAATCAAACATATATAGATTGCACGCCTGTTGTACTCCTTTGTTGCTATTTAATTACCATCACCCTAATAATAAAATATAGCACAAATGAATATAATACTAAGAACAGTTGTATCTAAAAAAAAACAGTAAAAGACCTGACATAAAATTTTACTCCAAGTCTTGGGGAGGATTAAAAGAGTTATAGTCATGAAGAACATTTGGATAGAGTTTAGCACACTTGCGCACTGCGTCAAGCTCTGCCTCGCGATCCTTCCTTCGACGCTCGCTCTCCTTCTCCCATTCCTGTCGTCTTGTCTCGAGATCCGCTCTTTCTTGCTCCCATCCTTGGCGTTCATACTCCCATTCTCGACGATCTTCCTCGAGATTTGCTATCTCATCCTCCCATCCCAAACGTTCTTCCTGCCACCGTTGGCATTCTTCCTCGTATGTCGCTTTCTCGCCCTCCCATGCAACGCGATCTTCCTCGTATTTCGCTGTCCCTTTCTTAAGAGCTTCAAGTGCCTCCAATGTAACATTTTTCAGCTCACTTTCTTCTTTGCGTTTAGTTGCTGCCACTGCTTCTTCCACCATTTTATCAATGTCATCAACATTTGGAGAGATTGTTTGATACCCTGCTTGGCTGAATCGCCCATCACCTACACTGCCATTGTTGGTAGGACTTAAGGTTTCGAGTACCCACATGGCAGAGACCTTCATTTGTAATATATAGTCAACAACGACAATGACAACAGAGCCTCAATTTCAAATTAATTGAAGTTGTTTACATGGATCAAACTGCTCTCATACTCTTATTGATTCAGTGCCCTTGTGACATACTTTCAAAATCTTTAAATTCCTTTCTAATCAACGTATCACACGTTCCTCGAAAAAAAATAAAAAATAAAAATCCCACACTATATCTATGTAGTCAAATCTCTTCGGTTGCTTTTTTTTTCTTAAACAAAATCATGTTGTAATTTGATTTTTTTATAAGAAAAAAATAACCATGGTTTTGACCATGACCTCTTACTCTCAAACTCTAACCAAATCATTGGGTCACCCAATTGGTTGAGTGTAATTTGATTTTGCCAAAAAAATGAAATAATTGAATTACTTACTAAACTAATAACTAAACTAACTTTTGTGCATTTTCATCTCGTCTAAGTCGTCTTCATCATACACAGAAGTGATATTTTTTCCTTAAAAAAAAAAAAAAACTTAGCTAAGTATATTATTTAGGGTTTAGTGTTTTTTATGGACTTATACTTAATTTTACGAATTAAATAATATTGTACTTTTTTATAAAAGAAAAAAATTATTTAGGTTTCTATTGACCTAAGAATATTAATTCTCTAAGACCATGTTCATTTTGAACAACGTATTTTGCCATTAGCAAAAAGAAATAATAACAAATAATAGTTTTTTCAGGTTTCTCCTTGGTCATATAGGATTGACATGTGAAAAATATAATTGAGTCTAAAAAGATGTGAACAACCACAATTATTAAAAATAAACAATCAAATAAGTGGAGGGCGTACGTACCTTCAATTGAAGACAGACGAAGATAGAGAAGAAAATGTGGGGAACTAGAAAAACGATGATCAAGCACAACTTATCTTCGAAGTGGTTGCCGGAGAGAGGGACCAACAACAATGCCACTGCTTCGTAGGCGAAGAAGTAAAGAGAAACCGCCATTAAACTTAAAGACTTGTGGTGATCCATGGCCTCACGAGACCCCAATAACATCCAACACAATGTTATGTTATTTTCTTCCCCTTAACTAATCTTCATATACTAAGTATTACGGATAAATATCATTTATTAGTTAGGATATTTTATTTAACTTTTATTTATTTGTAATTATCTTAGATTTTATTATGTAATTTGTTTTTTATTTGTAGTTATCTAGATCTAATATGTAAACCCTATATATACGTGCATATGCACAAATAAAATTAATGAGAAAAGATGTGATCATTCTATTTTTCTTAATTTTCTGTTAATAAGGAAATTTTTTAGGAGAGTCAACGAGGATGCTTAACGATTTTATTTATTCTGATCTATCTTGGATATTTTAAATATTTCTTGATCATATATTTCAGTAGATTTTCGGCCAATTGGTCTCTTTTCTTTTTGAAGAGTAAAAAAAAAATAGCATTTGCTATAGTAAAGATTTGTTGCTATCTTATACATACGTTACCTTGCATTTTTATTTATTAATTATATATAGTAATTGTTTTTGAAAAATTTACCATCAATTGCATTAAACTGAGTACAATGAAAAAGTTTGATCAATATAGTCGACCCAATTAATTTAGGACTGAGGTTATGTTGTTGTTGTGTATATATAGTCATTTTTTATATAAGATAACCTTGCCATTTTTTATTATGGGAAGTGTACTATTTTTTTATGTGTTTTTTTTTTGACAAAGGAAGTATACCAGTATTGATTCTATTGAATATGCTCAGTTTCCAATTAAAATTTTAGGTTTATATTTCAAAATTTATGTTTTTTGGTACCGGCCAATAATTACTCCCTTCGATTAAAAATGTAAGTCATTTAAGGTAAAAGCATAAGAATTAAGAGAGCCTTGATTACGAGTGTAATTAATATTACATATATGTCATTTGAAATTAAACGAAATGAAGAATTTTTTTTTTGTTAAAAAATGAAATGAAGAATTGAATAATCATAAAAGTTTGGATTGCATAAGGGTAAAATATAAGAAACAGTGAATACACCCAAAGTTTGTATGCTCCAGCTTGCAGAAGGGTATTACGGATAAATATCATTTATTAGTCAGGATATTTTATTTAACTTTTATTTATTTGTAATTATCTTAGATTTTATTATCTAATTTGTTTTTTATTTGTAGTTATCTAGATCTAATATGTAAACCCTATATATACGTGCATATGCACAAATAAAATTAACGAAAAAAGATGTGATCATTCTATTTTTCTTAATTTTCTGTTACTATGGAGATTTTTTAGGAGAGTCAACGAGGATGCTTAACGATTTTATTTATTCTAATCTATCTTGGATATTTTAAATATTTCTCGATCATATATTTCGGTAGATTTTCGACCAATTGGTCTCTTTTTTTTTTGAAGAGTAAAAAAAAATAGCGTTTGCTATAGTAAAGATTTGTTGCTATCTTATATGCACGTTACCTTGCATTTTTATTTATTAATTATATATAGTAATTGTTTTTGAAAAGTTCACCATCAATTGCATTAAACCAAGCACAATGAAAAAGTTTGATTAATATAGTCGACCCCAATTAATTTAGGATTGAGGTTTGTTGTTGTATATATATAGTCATTTTTTATATAAGCCAACCTTGCCATTTTTATCATGGGAAGTATACTATTATTTTTGTTTTTGTTTTTGTTTTGTTTTTGTGTTTTTTTTTTTGACAAAGGAAGTATACCAGTATTGATTCTATTGAATATGCTCGGTTTCCAATTAAAATTTTAGGTTTATATTTCAAAATTTATGTTTTTTGATACCGGCTAAGAATTACTTCCTTCGATTAAAAATGTAAGTCGTTTAAGGTAAAAACATAAGAATTAAGAGAGCTTTGATTACGAGTGTAATTAATATTACATATATGTCCTTTGACATTAAACGAAATGAAGACTTTTTTTTGTTAAAAAATGAAATGAAGAATTGAATAATCATAAAAGTTTGGATTGCATAAGGGTAAAATAGGTAAAAAAATAGTAAATACACTCTCGAATTTCGAAAACGATTTACAATTTTGAACAAGGGGTGTTTGCTAGAATGATTTATATTATTGATCAGAGGAAGTAACTTATTCAAAATTAGAGCACCTCCAATGGTAAATGTGGATATTAGTGGCTTGAATTGACATTGAAGTTTAAAAGTGTTTTTCAATGGGTAATGGTCATTGTGGATTGCATTTTCCAATTTTTTATTGTTTTTTTTGTATATTTTGGAGTGAATATTATTGGTATGGAGGGGAATTCACTATAAAGAAGTATACTTTTGAAATAGACAATGTTTATTCCTTCATGTCTCGTCAGCTAGGGGTAAAACAAATTTGAGTCCGAACGGGTCTGTAAACAACCCCTACTATAAAGAAGTATAATCATTGTCTGGCTATGCTCTCCAATAGTAAAAATGTGAATTGTGGGTGTGGATTCTCAATGTTAAGAAGATGTTCATCCCATGTGACTCGAATAGACATTAGACTTCAAAACAGGTCTCCAATGATAGATGTGGATTGCAGCTCAATTGATGAGGTGACTTTAGCTTATAATTTTATCAAGGCAAAACATATTAATTGGCCCTTAAACTTTGAAAGTTTTTTAGATTTGACCCTTTTAACTACTGTATGTTTGATTTGAGCCCTCAAAGTTTTACTTTAGATCGGATTGAGTCATCCCAATGTTGTGTTAACAGAAAAAGTCAAATGTGCAAACGAAATTTCACTTCCTTTTGTGGTCTTGATGCCCTAGTTCTCAACTAATCATTTTTGTCAAACCACATTCTCGCTCAACTGTTCCTCAAACAAAGATTTTTTCAGGGAATTGATAAGAATCAAATAGACTGCATATTAGTTAATAAATTAAATTGAAGCGATATGATAAATAAGGTACATGATGTTTTCAAAAAGAAAAAAAGGTATATGATAATATGGTGATTTGATGTGTTTTATTGGTGGTGTTGTAGGTGGTTGTCGGGATTTTTTGGGGTTTCATGGTTGAGATTGACGACGTCCATGTCCATGTCGATGATGTTTTGGAGGCGGAAATCATGTTTTTAATGGGGTTGATGGGTTCAAGTTTTACTATATTGTGAACTCAAACTCTTTGTTTTGAGTTTCCACATCATCATCAACCACATTCAAAAGTTGTTGATGCTGGTCTTCAACTTTCTTTTTTTCAACATCTTCACTTACCCGGTTTTTCCTTCTCGAAGTACCCACAGTGCAGATCAATTCATCAATTCATCAATTCGCATACCATCGGAGATGTTCTTAAAGATTCTTTTTTACCCCAATATCTATTTAGTCATAACATCCAATTAACATCCCATTGGAGATGCTCTTAATTACGAGATTAGCATTATTTACTTTTTTTTTGGGGTGTTTACCATATCCTTAATGGGAGGTGTAGTATCAATCTTCACTAGACTCAAAGTATTCTCTTTTTTAGCAAAAGATTCAAAGATCTCTGTTTGATGAAATAAATTTGGATTCAAAAATAAATAAATGTTCCCTTCTGGACAGCGAGACGGGACCAGCCACTGTAAATAATTCATGGACCATGGTAGTTAATTATATACATTAATTAAAATTAATTAAACAACACGCACATATGTACGTGACTTAACTTGGCAACAAAAATATAATAAAAAAACTAACAAGCCATTATTGGATATAAATTATAGCTTTATCGCCGATATCATATCGTAATTAATATGGTTATATATCAGCTCTGTACAACAACTATTGAGCTTCTGAAAAAAATAAAAATAAAAAATCAAGCCTTAATCTCAAAGTGGTTGAGGTTGGTTATTATGAGCCAAACATTTGGACTCTGCTTGATTATGTACAATGCCAAATAAATACAAAAGAGAACGAGAAATAATGTTGAGAGGTGAATTTTTTCCCTGTTTTATATTTGAGGGATAGAGATGAAATCATAATGGTCGGACACTTAATTTTGATGGAGTCAACGGTGAAAAGGCTCCATTTGGTGAATAAATTCAATATCATGAATTAGTGGGTTGTCTGATCTACTTGGAGGAGACCCATCTAGAAGCCAAGAAGAAGGACAACCATTGCACTTTGCTATCGTTCCATGAATACCCTGTAGAGAATTATATTATGGTATTGTAAATTCCAAAAGAAATCTAGAAAAAACTGATAAAAAATATTTGAATTATAAAGTATGCATTAATAATATTTTTTTACTTTTCCAAAAAAATCTTTAGCTATACTTTTAAATTACTTTCAAAATGTATCTTGAGGCTTGGGGCCAAGCCAAGATTTAAAACCCCCTGGGCTAAATTTTTTATTTTTTTGGATAGGAAGAAGACTTTATTTATTATAGCTATATGTATAAAGGCGAGAAATAATGTATTTTCCATAAACAAAGTTGAAAAAAACTCTTGCCACAGCGGCAAGAGTTATACGAGAGATGAAATGTAATTTTTGAGCAGCATTTCAAGTAAAATTGGGTTGATGTTCACCTTTTTGCACCGAACTTTAAGGAGTTATACATGGCTTGCAACTGGCGTGGAATAAAGGATGTAGGAAACTCATTGTGGAGTTAGACTCACAAGAAGTAATTGATCTTATTATGGACTCAACTCAAAACCAATTTTGCGATCCATTGATTCATGATATTCTAAGGGAGATGGACAATGAGTGAAATGTAGTTTTCAACTACACATTTAGAGAAAATAATACCTGTACAGATCATATGACCAAGGAAGCTTTTCACTATGATATTGATTTTAAGATTTGAGAACATATTTGAAATCATATGTTCATATTGCTAAAGCAGAATATCCTGCAGTTACAGATGTTAACTTAGGTTGGATTTGGTATTTGCCCATTAAAAAAAAAAAATGCGTTGTTCTTCTACTAATACATCTCCCCCTATCCGAGAATGACCCTAAACCCTTCGGCTAAACTTAGAGTAGCCAAGATATTACTTTATGGGGTGAGCTATTTTAGATATATATTTTTTTATAAATTTATGCTATTGATTAAATGTGTACGTTGCTCTGCGCCTACAGTCGAGACACATACGACCAAAATGGGACTTTTTTTTTTCATCCATGGGCTTGATTTTTGTTTCTTTTGAGATTTATTCAACTTTCTGGAGTTCATCTCCAATTTTCAAAAAAAAAAAGTTCAAGAAACTCAAACCTTATTAGTGATTATGTCCATGATCTCGCAGTACTCTCCAGGGCTCGACTGGCTGAAACTCAACAATTAGAAAGGAAATTAATAAGAATAACAATAAAGTCTAATCTCAAAATTAAAATATAGGAGTCTACAACATGAATAAACAAATAAAAGGTGATATGAAACCATATACCTGTGCTTGGTACATTTATCTGGCAAAATAAAATCAGGCAAAGAAGCTGCAAGCCTACGTGGTTTGGGACACACAGGTGAGACTTCACGGTGACGTCCAAGATACAAGCTTGGCTTCTGCAAGGACTCCAACCCGTTATTACAACTATCAAAATTGTTGTTTTTCATCACTTGATAGAGAGAGCCAGAGGGTTTAACAATTGTAAAGTGGATTAACTGGACAATGAAGAGGAATTAAGAAAGACTTTATGAAGCATGAAGAGAGAATTAAAAAGATAAATTAAGTAATTGAAGAGAGAAGACACAAGAGAGACTATAGGAGATCAGTGAAAGAAGAGGTACAGGTGCATATGGTTAGGAGTGTTTTACTGAGACGTTGGGCTTTGAATTGCTCAAATCAATCCTACAAATCGTTGGGTCCAAGCAAAGTACTTTCATTTCCATATGGCTTTGCAAAACAAGTGGTCTTCCCATATCCTTTTGCCAAAGAGCAAGTAACAACATTTTGTAATTTTTTTTTTTTACTTTTGTAGAAACGAGACTAACTTAAATAAAAAAAAAAAAAAAAAAAACTTGGTGCAAATGCTTTTAACATTTGTTGCGCAGGGTTTAGCTCAAACGGCAAAGTAACCAATACATCTACGTTAGATCTTACTTCAAACCCCACCAACATAACTATTTATTTAAAAAAATTAGTTAGTTATAATATTTTAGTTGGGGGTTGATCAGACTTGGCTTTTAAGGTGGCTCAAATCTAACTCACTTTAATGCAGATTTAATTGGGCTTGAGCTCAAGTGGGAATTTTCTTGAAAGGAGCTACCCAAACCTATTTATTTGTTTATGGGCTTGGGCAAGCCTAGCACTACTTGAGTCGATGATCAAGTCTATACTTGAATAAAGAAAAGGAACTATGACTGGTTGGCTTGAGTGGTTTGTCACTTTAAACTCCCTTAAGTTATGACTCGAGTTTGAGTTGTATAGATGGAAACGCTATTCACTGAAAGCTCTTTACTTTAATTGTAGGCCGATTCAGTGCGAGCTCAGAATAGTTGGTTAATCTCGATAAGAGATGGTATTTGAAAAAAAAAAAAGGAAGCACTAGAGCATTCCCCTGCTCTCGCTCGCTCACTCACTGTATATAAAAACCTCAACAAAACATTTTCACATCTCTCTCACCGTGCACCGAAAAATCCCTAATTTCTCGTATTCGATCTCACTCTCGCTCGATCTCCAATGGCGACTATGCTGGTAACGCTTCTACTCTCTATCTCTCGCTCTCACTTCATTTCGAGAAACCCTAACTTGCTAACTAACTTACTAACTCACTCACTCTCTGAATCTGTTGTTGTTGTTGTTGTTGCGATGGATTCAACAGCAACCGCAGATCATACTGTTGAAGGAAGGGACGGACACGTCGCAGGGGAAGCCGCAGTTGGTGAGCAACATCAATGCGTGCACAGTCGTCGCAGATGTGGTTCGGTCGACTCTCGGACCGAGAGGGATGGACAAGTTGATCCATGACGAGAAGGGGAACACCACCATCTCCAACGATGGTGCCACGATCATGAAACTGCTTGATATTGTTCATCCCGCCGCGAAGATCCTCGTCGATATTGCCAAATCTCAGGATTCAGAGGTGTTCGTTGAGAAAAACCCTAATTTTTTGTTTTTTAGGGTTTT
The DNA here is from genome assembly GCA_039657345.1 of Stephania japonica. Classification (NCBI taxonomy): domain Eukaryota; kingdom Viridiplantae; phylum Streptophyta; class Magnoliopsida; order Ranunculales; family Menispermaceae; genus Stephania; species Stephania japonica. Next base: position 3,353,399 of record CM077559.1, on the reverse strand, counting down.
GGTGTTTGCTTATATGTGCTTATTTATTGAGAAATGGTTGGATTAGTTGATTGGTTTCGCTATGTTATGCATCGGCATTTCGATTTGTAGCTTCAGTTAGGAATCTTAGGATGGTAGCTGGGCCGAAGCGAAATTGGTCTTAGTTTTGTAGGTTGGGTTATAAGTTGTTCAATGCAAAATAGGTGTTTTTGTTGATAATACTAGTTTTTATGGTTTTTTTTTTTTTTTACTTATCTGTGCTTAATGAGAAATGGCTGGATTAGTTGCTTGAGTTCACTATGTTATGCATTGGAATTTCCGTTTGTAGCTTCAGTTAGGATGGTAGTTGAACTGGGTCGAAGTGGAACTGGTCTTAGTTTTGTAGGTTAGGTTATTGGTTCTTCAATGCAAAATAGTTGTTTTTGTATAGAATACTGGTTTCTATGCATAGCAAGATGGGAGTTTTATTAAGAGCAGAAACGTAGAAAGTTTTCTGTTTTTTGTATGTGTTGATGACAAGTGAGACTCCAGGCATGGTTAAGTTGCTTTCGTTGATGCTAATGTGTAGTGAGTGCTCCGGTGTGTGATTCAACTTACGCTAGAGCTAGTTGCGTTGCATCTCTTCCGTTGGTGATCTGATAGACAATTAATGCTGGCTGTAAATTCATTTCCGCTTGAATAACAAAATTACAGAACTGAATTGTTGTTTTGGTTTTCTTGTTCAGGTTGGTGACGGAACCACAACTGTTGTGCTACTTGCAGGCGAGTTTTTGAAGGAGGCTAAACCCTTTGTTGAGGAAGGAGTTCATCCTCAGAATCTGATACGAAGTTATAGAACTGCATGCAATTTGGTACTGTTTCATTTCGATTTTTCATATTAATTTGATTGAGTGCTAGTCCAGTGGTCTTGAAATTGGCACCTTTTGTTTCAGGCAATTAACAAAATTAAAGAACTTTCTGTTAGCATTGAGGGGAAGAGTACAGAAGAGAAGAAGAGCTTGTTGGCGAAATGTGCTGCCACAACACTCTCCTCAAAGCTCATTGGAGGAGAAAAAGATTTTTTTGCGAACATGGTTGTTGATGCTGTTATGGCTATTGGGAACGATGATAGGCTCAATTTAATTGGGATGAAGAAGGTGCATTGATATGCTTGGGTTCATCATTTTTTACAATTCCTTTTTAGCTTTGACGTGACGAGCATCACATTGTTGTGCTAGTTTAAAGTTTGCTTTGGTTCGGCGGTCTGAATTTTATTGCATCCCTTTTTCGGTTTCAAAAGTAAATAATTTTTAGAAGTTAACTTAATTTGTGAGTTTGGTTTATTTGTAGGTCCCTGGGGGTACTATGAGAGATTCTTTCCTTGTTAATGGAGTTGCCTTTAAGAAAACATTTTCATATGCTGGGTTTGAGCAGCAACCAAAGAAGTTCTTGAGTCCAAAGATACTCTTACTGAACGTTGAACTTGAGTTGAAGTCAGAGAAAGAGAATGCAGAAATAAGGTGGTGGTTACTTGGTTTTTACTGATCTTCAGTTGATCTAAATAAAGTGGTTACATGTAATAGTGCTAAAATTTTTTTTTTCTCTTGCAGACTCTCGGATCCCCTGCAATATCAATCGATTGTTGATGCAGAATGGAATATTATCTATGATAAGTTAGATAAATGCGTGCAGAGCGGGGCCAAAATTATATTGTCACGATTGGCTATTGGGGATCTGGCCACTCAGGTATTTCATCAGTTTACAAGCCTCAAAGATTAACTTGTATCATTGCAACAATGAAGTTTCTTTTTGAAATTTCTTGTTATATCCTTGTTCAAATTCGAATAGTGATGCTGCTTGCTGTTTTATTGAAGTAATCATAATGATCTGTCAAATATGCAGTATTTTGCAGACAGAGACATTTTCTGCGCTGGCCGTGTTAGTGAAGAGGATTTGAAACGGGTTACCGCGGCAACTGGTGGGACTGTACAGACTTCTGTCAACAATATTATTGATGAGGTTGACTCCAAGCGCTTATAATCTTCTGTTGATTACGGGAATGCATATGCATCAACATCTTTTGTATGATTATATCTAATGCCTTCACCTGGTTATTTTATTTACTTTTGGCAACTCTTCGGAGAGGTCGTCATAGAATAATTAGAGAGGTTAACGAGTAACAAGTTTATTACATGTATAGAGATAAGACTTCTCAATTTGAAAGAATACTTACTTACTGTAGTTATTGCTTAAACCTTGCCTATAGTGTTTTACTCTCCTGGCAGAAAAAAAAAAATAAAAAAAAATTCTTGCAACTCTATCCTGTAGTGCATAGTTCCCCACTTTTATTATGCTGCTTAAAATGTATTCACTTGGATTCTTAATTTCATATCTATGGTAATGGTTTCTTTGTCATATTTCTAATCGAATGATTTTTTTAAAGGTTCTTGGTTCTTGTGAGGTTTTTGAAGAGAGGCAAGTTGGTAATGAGCGTTTCAACATATTCAGTGGATGCCCGTCAGGCCAAACAGCTACTATTGTTCTTCGTGGTGGTGCTGATCAGGTGTGATTTTTAAAAGAAGTTACTGCAAATTGAAATAAGTGTTTGAAGCCTGTTGTTTATTAATCATAAAATGTTCTGTTTTTGGTTTTCAGTTCATTGAGGAAGCCGAACGAAGCCTTCATGATGCCATTATGATAGTTAGAAGAGCTTTGAAGAACTCCACAGTTGTTGCTGGTGGTGGAGCCATTGATGTATATATTATTGCATGAGACAATTTGGGAGTTACTGATTGTCAACTATTATGAAAAATCTTAAACCTTGATATTTTTTTTCCCTGACAGATGGAGATCAGCAGGTTCTTGAGACAGCACGCACGAACGATAGCCGGAAAGTCTCAGCTCTTTATAAACTCCTATGCAAAAGCACTTGAGGTAGGTGAACTAGCTTTATTTTACTTGGCATTTTATACACGTGATTGATCATATCTCCAATTTTCTGGTGCCTCTTCATTAGTGGCGTACCATATTCATGAAATTTGGTTGTGTATTGGATTAAGAAATCATCCAAGTGCTTCATTATTCTCCGAAGCTTACACATTCTTTTCCTGACTACTTTTTTTATGGATGTAGTGTCATTAGACATTATCAAGATATAACTTCCAAAATAACTTTGCAAGAAAAAACAAATGTGAAACGTAGGGTAGTTGCCGAGTTTGGTGGTATTTCAAGAACAATGCATTAGAACTTGGGAAGTCTGTAATGTTTTGGTTAATCTGAAGTTATATATTTGTTTCTGGGCTGAACTTCATACCTTATTTCGGACTTAATTTCCTGAGTCGAGTGAGTTAATTCGTGTAAAAGTTGGTAATTATACCTTCTGATAGAGTTATGAGTTCCGCAGCTCTGGGAGAACCGATTCTATTTGCTTGTCAAGTTTTCATAGGCTGTGTAATGTTGTTTAAGTGTAGCTTTTCCTCTTGCTTGAACTTGGAAATAGATAAATTCTTTGGTATACCGTATACCCACTATAATCGGTTCAAATTATTACTTTTGCAGGTTATACCAAGGCAGCTGTGTGACAATGCAGGGTTTGATGCTACAGACGTACTAAACAAACTCAGGCAGAAACATGCATTGCCATCTGGTAAGCAATTATGATTTTGAATATGAGATTTTTTTTGAGAATCATTTGAATCAAGTCCAAGCCTCTTGAGTTCAGATGTTTATATTTGTTTATCGTCTTTTCCGGTTAAGATATGCTGTGACTTACTAGTGAAAGCTTTTATTACAGGTGAGGGTGCAAATTTTGGGGTGGATATCAACACTGGGGGGATTGCTGATTCATTAGCCAACTTTGTTTGGGAACCCTCTGTAGTTAAGGTATTGATGATGGTTCTTTTGTGGTTGATTTGACTTGATTCTGTAAAAGGTGGATATTTCCATGACTCTAATTTTGTTGCAGTTGAATGCCATCAATGCTGCAACTGAAGCTGCTTGCCTTATTTTGAGTGTCGATGAGACGGTGAAAAATCCTAAGGTAATTTGTTCATGCTTTATAGTGATAGCCGAAAAACTAAACTTGAGGTTTCCCAATTGTACAGGCTTCCATATTTTACAAGAGTGTAGTACATGATCCTGAGGTTATGCTGTTCTTATTCTTGTTTTTGCAGTCTGAAAGCGCACAAGGCGAGGCTGCTGCTGGGGCAATGGGTAGGGGCCGCGGTGGACCAGCTTTCGGTGGTCGTGGACGGGGCATGAGAAGGCGATGAGCTCCATCCTGAGGATTTTTACCCTTAAAGAGAAATCCATGATTGTATGGGTAGATTTTTTGAATTGCAGAAACAGTTTTGAGATTGATTATAATTTTGGCCTTGTCCCTCGGTTCTGTGGTGTAATTTTAATTTGTACTAGTTTATGCTGCCTTTGCGTTGAATGATGTAAGTTAGGTTTTTAATGGCTTGGTAATCATCGAAATTAAAATCGGTGAACAAATCAAGCACAAAGCAAACATCCAAAACGTTATTGGTTGCAGGGCCTTCGTTTATTCAGGAATTTCACGTGTTAGTTCATGGAAGAGTTCTAACATTTTCTTAGGAAATCAAAATATGTTTTTTTATCGTCTGTATGTAATTTTATAGCAGATATATTTTGTAGAAAAAGTAACTATAGTTATCGCCACCCAAAAAAAATTATAGTTGATATGATTGTGCAATTGGAAAGTTAGTAATTTTGGTAATATGATTACAAGTATTTAACGAACTTTGCACAATATTTGACGTCTATCTCTAGCAGCAACCGCTAGCTCTTTTTCTCTTTATTTGGCAGTTCTTGTCGTATTAAACTCTCTGTTTTGTCAAATCACAAAATCTATTTCAAGACCAAACGACAACAACAATTAATTAATTGGAGGCGATGCTTGACTTAGTGAAATTGATGGTGTCCTTTATTCCAAATTAGCTTTTATTCACTCATATTTTATTGAAATTGAGGTCAGTTTTTAGTTGAGGCATTTGTAAGTTATCTTTGGAGGCCTTCAAACAATCGCAACATTTTTTATTTGATTTTTTTCTTTGAACATTGAAATTCAAACAAGAAGAGAGTCGTGGGTGGGGTTTTCGTGCCGAGGGTTTCGCGCGCGCGAGAAAGACCGTTGGGCAACGTACCATGTGGGTGGGTTGGTTGAAACACAGATTAAATTAATAAATGGCGACCTAAAAATTTTGAAACAAAGCGAAGAAGACATTGAAAGCTTTTTAGAGATCAAGGAAGAAGAAGAAGAAGAGAGCGATAGATATCATATAGTATCATATATGCATGGCGACGCCGTCGGTGACTTCCCCCATAAGCCGATCGAGTTCTAGGCCGCAATTGGACCTGAGTGGCGCAGCAATTCAAGGGAATTTCGAGGAGAGGGACCCCACAATTATCTTGCCTAACCAGTCTGATGATATCTTTCATCTGTCTTTGGACATTGGAGGTCAATTTCATTCACTTTCCTTACATATTTTATTCATGCTGTGCTTTTTAATTAAATCGTTTAAAATCTTTTCTAATCAATGCGTCCCAAGTTAGTTCGTCAAGTTTCTTTCGTGGATGTCTTAACCTTTTTCAGCCCCTCCTTACTTTGCTTTGACTAATTCTGATGGATTATAATGTTCTTGTAACCTTATTTTCCTTTTTTTTTTTTTTTTTTTTTTTTTTACTTTGTTGGCAGATATGAATCTGTGTTAAAGTAATTTTGCTTTTGATATCTGAATGTAATGTTTGATATATTTTCTAGCTCAAATTTGCCCTCTAAAACTATCCATGTGCAGCGTGGACTTGAGGAATTGAAATGAGCAAGGCATGGTTTGATGGTTTGAAAATCTTGGAGTCGTGAGATTCATAGAAAGTTATCAAGGCACCCCATTTTTCACGACCATGCTTGATGAGTTTTTATTTATTTAATGTCTACTATGCTCTTTACATACGCGGTACTCTTTGTGAGATTAAATCAGATTGTTGATTTCTCGAGGATTATTTGGCGAGGGTGTGAACATTTTACCCTTGTTTTAAGGTTTTGTTTTTAACTTCATCAATTCGTTCATAGGGTCTTTGATCAAGTTGGTCTATTTCTCGAGACATGAGGATTGTTCAGTTGATGACAAGAGGAAGAGATCTCTGAAGCAGAGATTGGGCGTTCTAAATGGTAATAGGAGCTATCCAATTCTAGGCGGCAGACTCCATTTTGTTAAGTTTGAGACTACAAAGATTAACGACTGCTTAGACTTTATTAATTCAAAGCAGCTTCACAGAGGAGGTATGTGTTTTGTCATATGCTGCCTTGATCATTAAGCATCTTGTGCTGTCATTATCCCTTTTGTTTAGGCAAGACATCAAGTTTTGATAACATTTGCCTATTCTGGTTCTTTTAATGGAAAGGGATTGATTCACGAGGTTGGCGTGCTAACACCAGTGTCAATGATGATGCTATAATTAAGGTAAATCATAAAATAGGAGGTGGTTTCAACATTAGCTGATGCTTAGACATTGGGGCAATAGTTTCTCTATGAAAGGCGCATAGTTTCTCTATGAAAACAAGTTTTTAATTTGCAGACAAGAATAAATAAGTAAATAAAACATAAAGATCAGCTCAAGATAAGCAATAGTTTCTTCTTGATTATGATCACAGATTGATCATAATATTAGTCAGATGAATCAGTGAAACCCAAATTTCAGAGTGTGCAATAATGAAATTCTCAACAGAAAGTTCAAGAATTTAAAATGGATTCTCTTGACAATGCTATGATGGAGAATCCCCAACAAAGTGTTCTTTCTGTAAATGAGATGTTTTGAAAAATATTCCCGTTGACGACTTCATAATATTCCATTGATTGTTCTTAATTTACTTCTCGTTAAGTAGGCCACTGGAGGTGGAGCATACAAATTTGCAGATCTCTTCAAAGAGAGGCTAGGTGTCGGTATTGAGAAGGAAGATGAAATGAACTGTCTGGTAGCAGGAGCAAATTTTTTGCTAAAGGTGGGCTATTCGGTTTGGATAACTATTCACATTCTCGGTCTTTCTTTTGCATTCAATGTTACTGATCACACAAAATGTTGAATGCTTGAGATTGATTATCATGTTGTTCTTTTCGGTTTATGTCTATGAAACCTTTCTAAATTTGATTGCGGTGTCTGACGTGATTCTATAAAAGCAATAACTTTTGTGAGTTGCATCTCCTAGATTTCTTTCTTCAAATCGAATTTGTTTACTGTACAAGCAGTTTGTCAAGCACGCTACTTTTGGATTTTGAACTAATGGCCCCCAAAAAATTTCTCAATTGTTGTAGTGTAAAGGAATAGATTGCCTAATTACTGTCTCATTATTGTGTTATGGGCTGAATTATTGAGTGAAGGTTATTTTCAGATAATGATGGTTTTTTTTTTTTTAATGAATTGGTACTGGTGTAGACCAGTAAATGAAAAAAAATCTATTGTTTAAATATATTAGACTTCTGTAATTCTGTTATAATCATATTTTCATGAAAAATTATGTACTATAGAGAGCATTATTTTAAGCCTCTGAAATGATTGTGATATTCATAATTAATAAGGACCTGATCCTTCGGCTGTTCAATGAAAAGAGAAATGAAAGGAAATCTTTTCATACAGGCAAAAATGGTACCTAAATTTCTTAAGAATCCAAAGCAATTGGGATCTGGGAAATGGTCGAAAGTTATGGGGAAACCTCAGGAGATCTATTTTTTCTTATTGTATTTCTTGAGGAATTTATGCCTGCTTTCCTAGGATGTGTGAAAGGTTCAAATTACAATGGTGGCTTCACTAAGATAAAAAATGACGTGTATACTGATCAAACATAGCAGCAAAGTTACAATGAAGCCTGAGTCCATAATCAGAAAGGCTCATTTCCCATGTCCAACCAAATTCATCTTCATAATAACTGTTATTCTTATTGAGATTTCTCATGATTGTTGCATAGGCAATTCGTCATGAAGCCTTCACACATATGGAGGGTCGGAAGGAATTTGTGCAGATTGACCAGAATGATTTGTTCCCCTATCTTCTTGTTAATATTGGTTCTGGTGTCAGTATGATCAAGGTAAATACAATTTCTGCCAACATTAAATCAAGCTGAATGGAAATGGTGTTTTTTTTTTTAATTCATCAACATATATCATGATTACTAATGCCACCAGTATTGATCTCTATAGGTGGATGGTGAAGGCAAGTTTCAGCGGGTAAGTGGGACAAATGTTGGTGGTGGCACATACTGGGGCCTGGGGAAGCTTTTAACAAAATGCAAAAGGTTCAATTGATGCCCTACGTATATCAAGTTTACCATCTAAATATGAGCATCTATTTTACAATATATATAGTCGTGACTCATCACATATGTTCTTGGTTCAGTTTTGATGAGTTGCTTGAGTTGAGTCAGCGTGGGGATAATAAAGTAGTAGACATGCTGGTAGGAGACATCTATGGTGGTATGGATTATTCCAAGGTATGCATGGTTCTTGCAAATTTTGTCAAAGAAGTTATTGTTTCCAAGGCAAGCACAAGTAAGGTTCACAAAATGGTTTGAGATAAGCAACAAACTACAAACGCTCCAACTTGAGTCAAACCCATGACCTCCCCTAACCTTGCCTTTTAGCTAGTGATGCCTCCTTCATATATATCACAATAGATGGTTTTGGCACTTCATTTTCATAGCATATGCTTTTATGTGAGAATTATTATAAATTGGCGTCCTGCAAGATTTTTTTATTTTTTATTTTTTTAAAAAAATTTTATCCTTCATTTGTTATCCCTTTGATTCCATGGAATTTAATTTGTTTTAATCGTCACAACACGTGGACACTTGTAGAGACGGCCTACAAATGCTCCCACTAGAAAACTTGACTCAATAGAAACTGACGAAATTCGACGAGGAAGGGGTAGACCAAAGTTAAATTGGGATGCACTAATTAGGAGGGACTTGAATGGTTTGGAATGCTCACCATCAATTGCACAAAATTGAGCACAATGGAAGAGTTTGATCCATGTAGCCAACCCCAATTAATTTGGGATTGAGGCTATGTTGTTGTTGTTGTTGTTTGTAATTTTCACAACGCGATTGTTTGATTATTCTTTATAATAATGTGCATGAGTAATTAGAAATAAAAAAGGTGGCAATGCTATAAAAGTTTTTACTGAACTGCCGTGTTATATAATCAGTAAAAGTGTTTCATACCTTAGTCATGATGTTTTTATTTTGCTCTGGTTGCTTTATAGTTTCTTTTTGTATCGATATTGAGATACAATATAAATATATATTACTATCCAGATGGCAATGCAATGATAACTCTACAATATTTTCTGCTATATATTGGGTATTGCCTCTTTATTTGCTGGTCACAGATAGGTCTGTCAGCATCAATAATCGCATCTAGCTTTGGTAAAGTAATTTCTGGTAACAAGGAGCTTGAGGACTATAGTCCCGAAGACATCTCTCTCTCTTTGTTGCGAATGATCTCTTACAATATTGGGCAGGTGAGTTGAATAAATATATGCGTCTAATGCGAAAACTGAATTGGCTCATTATCCATTGTAGGACAGATTGAGACAACATAATAATAGTAGCACTTGAGAAATGGGAGGTTGTAAGATTTTTATTTTATTTAATTTATTTATTTATCTTTATTTTTTTTTATTATTTTTTCCAAATTTAAACCATGATCTTAATAGTTTTCCAATGTATAGGTTAGAAAAAAAAGCGTAAAGAGAAAAGGTTTTATGTAAGGAACTTTATCTTACTTCTTCTACCATATATATGCAAAGAGTGATAACTTCTTAAGAGAATTCTTTCCCCATACTTAGCGAATGTTAATATAAAAATCAAGGTATAAACATTTAATATAATATACATTTGGGACAGCATGGAATATGAAATGACAGTTTGTCATGGAAACCTTAGCAAAGGCCTTGATTAGATGTCCTTGACTCTCCATAAGCTTAAGCTTTTAAACAGATGGATCGTGTACTCCCCTATGTGTTGTGATTATTTCATGAAACATTTTCACTCCAAAAAGAAGAATAATTACATTTTCTGTCACCTCTTTTTAAAGTCTATTCTTGATAGTTTAGATGATAATTTGGCCTCTCTGGTGCATTTTAAAAAGTTTGGAGCACAAGAATCTAATTTTTAAGTGCATTTATGTTTTGGAATCCACTTGGGATTTCTATGTGAAATCCTTATGATCAGTAGCTGTGGTTTATTTATTTTGGTGATCAAAAGGTTGGAGATAGCTCACATTGTCTTTTTTAAATTGTAGATCTCATATTTGAACGCACTTCGGTTCGGACTGAAGCGTATCTTTTTTGGAGGATTTTTCATTAGAGGTCATGCTTATACCATGGACACTATCTCCTTTGCAGTTCATTTCTGGTAATAATCATGAACTAGCACTACTTTTATCCTACGTTTTGATTGGTTCATAAGCTGTGTATCACAATTATGGATGATGGACTAGAACAAAGGCAGATGATCATGTAATGATGCAAATGAAAATGCATCCCTGGTTATAGGGTTCTTTTTTCTCTTAAACATGGTTTACATCCAGCATCTTTAGAAACAAGAATTGAAAATCCGACTTAGCTAGATTTCTGTTAATTTTATCAAAATAAAACTAATTTTAGGCAAATCTAATTCTACATTTTGAATTATTGTAAAAGCTCAATCTCTTAGAGAAGCATAGGCTTTTGGTAATGACATTGAGTCTTAACATGTATATGGTTGCTTTTATGAAACTAACAATTTGAATGTGTTCATTTTCACACCATTTTCAAGGAACTAACTTTCAATTGGATTTCTTGGTTTATGAAGCTTTAGGTTATTATATCATTTTTCTTATCTGTCTTTTTTTGTGTGCATTTTGTTTGATATTTTCTGCAATACTCTCTCTTTTGTCAAATTTGTTCTTCAATACTTAATTGGATAGTTCATTGCTTTCAGGTCAAAAGGGGAAGCACAAGCAATGTTTTTGCGACATGAAGGATTTCTTGGGGCTTTAGGTGCATTCATGAGCTATGAGAAGCATGGTCTTGATGACTTGATGGCCCATCAACTAGTGGAACGATTCCCAATGGGACCTTATGTAGGAGGAAAGATTCATGGGCCACCACTAGGTGATTTGAGTGAGAAGGTAAGAGACGCGGGGCTTGTTCAACCTTTTCTTAACCAATTTAGGCATAAAGTTTAAGTCTAAGAATGATTTAACTTTTATTTTTAATTTTATAATCAATGTGTAATTAGGATTTATTTGATTTTTTTAGCATCATTTTATTTAGTTTCTATTAGAATTTGATAGTGACTTGAGATTCCTAGTTGTATTACGAGTCTTATTTCATTGTATATATAGTTGATTAGGATGTAATTTTTACCACTGTACTCATTGATTCGATTATTATTTTAATTTTCTTTTTATTGTTCTTGTTATCTCTTTCTCCTCCTTTGCTTATCTTCTTGATTCTATTATCTGGTCAGCTTCTAATTGTGTGAAACTAAGGTAAAAACCAAACATGAAGAAGCAATTAAGAGAAACAAAAAAACACTTAATACTTACACGGTTTTGTCAAAGTCAGTCTACTTCCATGGGAGGGAGATAGCTTCGATCCGCATATACAGCACTATCCCTATAAGAAAATGTGATCAGGTCCCTTTGGATAGGTCTGGCCCTTGCTGCAGGGGCTTTCCCTAGCTATATCTCCACCACCACCATTTATCTTATTGAAATTTCTCATTTGGGTCAGGTTTAACAGATTCAAGGCGCTTGACGAATTTAAATATGGGTTGCCATGTTTTGATTTCAGTTATTTCTAGGCAACTAGCTTTTGTAGCTTTAATGTTGAGAAAGTGTTACAAGTCCACTTGTTAGTAAGAAGTTCTATTTTGTTTCATACGTAAAAACTTGCATTCGCTTACCATGACCTAACATCTGGATTTAGTCTCATTGAAGAATGGATGACAATTTTAACAAATAATATTCAGGATGTACTCTTTCTTCATTGGAAAGCTTGTATTGCTATATTGATTGGAGGATTTTTTCCTTCTCTAACGTTAAAAAGGTTCTATTGGCTCTCCATATCTCTTCAATGATTTAAATCCTCTTCTACATTCAGTGAGATGTTATTATCATTTGGAAGTTATGATCTTTGATCTAATGCAGTGCAGTTTTAGAAAATAATTCTTTTTGAGCTTTCAGGTTCTTTAACATTTTTTGTGTTATTGAGTGTTCAGCCGAGATCAAGGAAAATCGATAATGGTTGTTGAATAAAATTCGAATAAATAGAGTTGTAGTTTGAAAAGTATCTTTTTTCATTTCAGATTTAAAGTTATTCGGCAAAAAATGGCACGCTATAATGTTGAAGAACTCATGTTGTGATTCAATAAATATACTTAAATATAAAGAAGTCGAGTGTCTCATCCCGAAAAGAAAAAAAAAAAAAAAAGGAAATTGTATATGCAAAGCAAAAATGAAATATTCTTATTCTTTTGACCCAGGTAGTAATCCAGGATCATCGGTATCTATTGGTTGAGATCAGGTTCCAAAGAAGAGGTGCCATGTCCAGCCTATCTGAATTTATATTGTTATTGATTGGTTGGTAGTGTAGTATCTGTTTCTTATTTCTTGCAAGTACGTTTGCAACTTATTGGTCTTGGCAATGAGCCATCAAAGACTTTATCATTCATAGTCCCTAAAGACATGGATAAACAAGAGATTTTGTTGTTGCTGGGTTTCAGCTTCCACATATACGCTGTTATGTAAGAATTTTGAAACTTGTGTGTTGAGGGACAACACTTTTATGGTGTTTGGTAGTTGGTACGGAAGAAAGAATATTTTTTTTTATTTTTTTTTATCATTTAGTGGCCCTGTAAGTTTTCATCTTTGGTTACTACTTGATGCACAGCTCCTGAGTTCAACTTTCAGATTTTAAGTCATTGAATGCTTAAGCTTTCTCCACCAAGGCTTCTGTAACTAGATAGTTTGTCATTTGTTCAAGCTAAAATCGGTATGATGGAATAAGCCTCTTAAGGAAAAATAATTTGACAATAGTTTGTCAAGTTGAATGGATTGAGAAAAAAAATGTCTTTACATTCCATGCAGATTTCATGGATGGAGAAGTTTGTGCAGAAAGGAACTGAGATTCTTGCTCCTGTTCCCTTAGCTCCATTAATAACCACTGGTCTTGGTGGGTTTGACAGTCCATCTTCCAGAGGAGGAACTCTGCATTCTGATGATGCTACTTTAAATGTTGGAGTGCTTCATCTTGTACCCACGTTGGAGGTGTTTCCATTATTAGCTGACCCAAAGACGTAAGTGCCAGTTGATTTTGTTGCCTACTGGGATCTGCACATCTTCATTAGTCCAGACAATATCTTTGAATGATAACATGGGTATGCAGTTTGTATTCTGACAAATCGGACTATGTGGTCGTGTACAACTCACTTGTTGTACAGAAATGACTAACTACTTAACCACATTGAGCTAAAGCATTGTGTTATTATTATTATTATTATTATTACTATTATTTTGTGGTAGAGATACTAGTTCAATTAGTTTTTTTAACATAAAATTACTAGATTTTTTTTACTAACATTTTAGTAGTTTTATTCCTGCAGATACGAGCCCAACACCATTTACGTTTCTGATCATAGTGAGCTGGAGTAAGACACTATATCTATTTGCTGCTCCCTGAATTTTCTTTCTTTTTCTCATCCTTGTATCCGTAAGCATTGAAACAGAAAAAAAGAAAAAAAAACTCTTCGTTTCATTTCTGAGTAATGTTTATGCTTACATCTGTTTTATTTAGCCTCTAAGGTACATTAAATTTGCTGTAGGTGTTGGCTTACTGTGCTGTCAGAACATTTGCCAGATCTAGTTGATAAGGTAAACATCCACATGGTTCTATGCAGTTCTGATAATTCTAATAAAGATAAGATTTTGCTCAAATTTTTATTTAGACAATTGGTCTTATCACAGATCTTTCACAAGTTCAGTTGCTAAAACAGCATTTTTTATTTTGTTTCCATTATCATCGAGAAGTATCAAATTGCTAACCGCTGATTGTTTTCTTCACATGCAATATCAATGTGCGAATCATAATTCATAGGCAGTTGCGAGTGAGGGTGGAACTGAAGATGCTAAAAGAAGGGGAGATGCATTTGCTCATGCTTTCTCTGCTCTCATGGCAAGGTAGTTTTTAAATTAAGAATTGATGGAATAATCTATTCGTATATAGGTAATTTGTATCTGGTTAGAGTTACTTTATAGATGAGAAGAGTTTTCCTTGATTGAACCACACCCAAAAAGTCTCAGACATCTGGCTTGATGTGCTAATATAAGTAACCATGTGATCATTTGATTCATTTGTCACTTGCATGCAAGTATATAATGTATAGCACTAAGAAGTGACTGTTGCCTAAAATAGATGGTTCTATCAACCAGAAAATGTAACAATTACGCAAGTTAACTTTGGCACTTTGTATTAGTTGTGGGGTTCCTTACAGTTCAACAATTGATTTCTATATGCTGCTGCTGTCATATATTGAATTAGAAAAGCTCTATCTCAGATTTCTTATGAATAGATGAGTGATGTGGATTTTAAGACCATTAACTCAGTTTGACATTTGATCTAGTAGTCTGGTACAATGTTAACTTTAGATGATCACTTCTACTTTTATTTAGAGACCTTGTTCATTTTCTGTACATTTTCAGAACCTCCTAATTTCAGTGGACAGCTCAAGTTAACTTCAAACTCAGTTTTTCTAGAAACTCTACAACATGTTACTCTGACCTTTGCTATATTTTTTTTTTGAATTTTAAGAAAATGGATTTATCATTTACCGCTGCCAAACTTTATTGCAATTTGTTAAATAGGTTGATGGAGGAGCCTGCTGCTTATGGAAAGTTAGGCCTGGCAAATCTCTTGGAGCTAAGGGAAGAGTGCCTGAGGGAATTCCAATTTGTTGATGCATACAGAACCATAAAGCAGAGGTATTTTGGTCTTTTATTGATCGCTTCTTTCCGTGGTTTATTGATACGACGGTAGAACATGGTTTATGTTTAGGCATTCTTGCATTCTGTCTTCAATGTGACTATAAGCTTGGAATCTTGGCTGCTGACATGAGCTTGCAATGTTTAATTCGTTTAGATGACTTTATGATCCTTGTATCCTGAATATTTTGACATTTTAATCACAACCCAGCTTCCAAATATATTGCATTTGTTGTAATGATTCTACTCTTTTTTTTTTTCGAGAACATGACTTGTTTCTACTTAAATGGGCCTTGCTAATGAGTTGTAAACTTGCTATATATATAATGTGTTTACTTAGCATATTTCGACTGAAAATGTTTACGATATGCTTTTTATTTATATAAATTATAACCATGAATATGTACTAGACTCTGAGAAAAAGGGGGTACAAAGTAGATCTGATTTTGAGATTGTTTCATCATCCTCATGTAACAGGGAAAATGAGGCATCACTTGCTGTGTTGACTGACCTTCTAATAGAGCTTGATAGTATGGATGAGGTATGTGAAATGTGAATTCATGTGGTCCTCATCTTTTAATTTAAATGTGTATTTCTCTTGGAAATGCCCCATGTTAGAAAACTCGACACCTCAGTTAGAAAACTCAACACAGTAGAAACTGAAGAAATTGATAGTGTAGGGGCAGGCTTAAGATAACTTGGGCTGCATTGATTAAGAAGGATCTCGAGGATTTTTAGAGCACGTCACCAAGTGCATTAAATTGAGTAGAGAGGAAGAGTTTGACCCATGTAGCCGACCCATCGGCCTAAGAAATATTTTGTTGTTGTTGTTGTTGTCATTCACTTCCAGGATTTCACAATTATTTTTAGTGGTTATGGCCATAATCCAATGCTGATCACTGAATTTCCAAACCATCCAAAAGGAAAAAGCAATGGTGCATACATGAAAATAATCAAGGGAAAATGCTCAAGTTGAAATAAAAAACAAATATTCTAATTTTGTAAGAACTTTCCCTTAGCTTCCTAATTGCTTTCCTTTGATGTTTTATTTTAACCTACTAAACAATTACTAAATGATCTGACCTACTGGGTAGCTGAATATGAGTCACAGTAACTTAGTTTAGCAAAATGTTGTTTTATGTTGTTTTAAGTATTTGCTCCCTCCCCCTTCTCATTTTACCTTTTCTCTTAAACAACAGGAATCAAGACTGCTTACTCTTATTGAAGGTGTTCTTGCTGCGAATATCTTTGACTGGGGATCACGTGCCTGTGTAGATCTCTATCACAAGGGAACTATTATTGAGATTTATAGAATGAGTCGCAAAAAGATGCAACGCCCATGGCGTGTAAGTGAGAAATACTTTATTTGATTATTTGTTATATTTAGTATATTTGTTTTGTCCCAATTTACCATGGGAAAATGGAAAACATTTTATACAATTTATAATTATTTTTTCCCAGGTAGATGATTTTGACACCTTTAAAGAGAGGATGCAAGGTTCCGCAGAAAAGAAACTCCCTCCACACAAAAGAGCGCTGCTCTTTGTTGACAACTCTGGTGCTGATGTAATACTAGGGATGCTTCCACTTGCACGAGAACTTCTCCGAAGGGGAACCGAAGTGAGTTTTCTTTAAAATTGAAAATATTTCAGGATTGCTTCACCGCTAGAGTATTTTGTCTGATAGCCACTGGAAAAGGCTGTCCGTCTCACATTGTCCAGAATGAAACCTATTGCTAACTGTCTTGACACAAATTACTTCATCCTGTCATTTGAGAATTGTTTATGACGTATATCCTTTATTTACCAAATTTTCCAGGGTAATCCTCTATTATTAAGCAAGTCAAGCCTCTTTCTAATTGAACCCATAAGATATAAAGTCCCTTTTTTTTTTACTTCGGTGGGAATCGAACCACAATCTCCCAAGGTCTTGCCTTTTTGACAAGTGACGTCTTTACCATCTCACTTGAGAGGCTTTGACAAGTCCCTTTTTTTTTAGTGTGGCATGATTATGGACTTGGGTGCTGCTGCTCATTTCTTTTTCTATCTTAGTATCTATTATTATAATTCTTAAGTAAACATCATACAGAAAAGTGATAATTTTGAACTTCTATTTTTAGGTTGTTTTGGTGGCGAACTCGCTTCCTGCATTAAATGATGTGATGGCAATGGAACTACCAGAAATTGTAGCCGAAGCAGCAAAGGTAACTTTTTACTTCTGTGCTGGTGCTTCTGTATTCGTCTTCTTGTCACATTGCTTTGATCTCCCAATCTAACTCGAGGGAGTTATTCTTTTAATTGGCAGCATTGCGATGTCATTCGTAAAGCTGCTGAGGCTGGAGGCCTTCTCATGGATGCTATGATAAATATTCAAGATGCTCCAAAAAAGGCTTCTTTGGCTTCTCTGATGGTCGTTGAGAATGGTTGTGGCAGTCCCTGCATTGACCTTCGACAAGTAAGCTCCGAACTGGCTGCTGCTGCGAAAGGCGCTGACTTGGTATGACATTGTTCACTTTCCTCCAAACCTGATTTCTCTTCTTCCCATTGTCATCAAGATGCGTTTTATGTAATTATCACAGCTTGGAAAGAAAGGTAATAAAGATAAAGAATACAAGCTTAAAAGCATTGGTCTTGTTTTTTGCCATGCAGATTATTTTGGAAGGCATGGGTCGCGCTCTTCATACCAATTTCAATGCACGCTTCAAATGCGATACTTTAAAGGTAAAGTTTAAATTTTACGACTTGGTAAGACTAATTAAAAATTTTCATTTCCTGATGCATGAATAACTTTCCTGTTTATCAGAACCAACTGCTTACAGTAGGGTTATTCTTGGCCGAGAGCCTAAAGCGAACCCAGTAAAACACACACTCTCAATAAATAATAAATGGTGGCGTCACGGTTTAGTGATGTTTATTGATCTGTATGTTAAAACTTTCTGCAGCTAGCAATGGTAAAGAATCAAAGATTAGCTGAGAAGCTCGTGAACGGGAATATATACGACTGTGTTTGCCGTTACGAATCAGGTGCAGGATAACCCTGCATTATGAAAGATTTGGGAAGGAGCTAGGTCGTGGATGTATTTCATTGTATGCTAAGCCAATAGACATGCACACATAATATTAACTAACTGATCTTCATGACCTTTGAGAAAGTTCACGATTATTACGACACCTTGCATTTCTCCTTCACCTTCTCCATCATTCTATTACGTCGAAAGGCTGTGATATGTACTTGCTAGAAGTATTTTTAGATGCAGTGGACACATCTCTAATTCTAGCAGCCCAGCCTCTACTACCAGATTACTTTGCACCTGCTACATTACTTATCTCTTCAATGTATTCAAGCAAAAGATTTTCCTTGTAACAGTTGCAACAATCTAGCATAGACAATACACAGTCAATGAATGACTACTTCAAAACTCTCTTTCACACTCAAAACATTGGTTTTAAGAATAATGATTCAGACAAGCACCATCAATGTTTACTTGTTAAATGTTCTACATTTGAAATACATGGAGGATGGGAGTTGGCAGGTAGAGATCCTTAATTATTTCTGCTTCCTTTGATTCCAATGAAAAAATCCAGATGTAGAGGATTGGCTGGACGCGACAGGTTCGGGCCCATTGAATTAAATTAGATCATGATCCACCTGAGCTAATCCATTAAACAGCATCACCATTCCTGATGGACTTGCCATTCTAGCATCCACAGTCAAAGAACACCACCACCTTAGTTAGACATACTACCACAAACGAATTTCTATTCACATAGTTGATTTGGCTTCAAAGTGAACTACTCACAGTTTCTGGTTCTGGATCTAGAGATCCTCCCCATTGTTTTACTCTTGATCCTGCTAGCCTGGCCTGCAAGAACATCAACAGGAGATTTCATGTAATTCAGTGTTTTAGATGTAATCACATCTTTTTTAAATAGATGGAACTGATAGATAGAGATACCTCTTTTTCCCAGTTTGTTAAAAGAGTGAGTAATATTAGAATCAAAGTCTGCAAGCCCACTCCAGTGATCATACCAGTCCATATTCCCTGCCCATCAAAAATTTTTGCGTTAGCGACATTGTTTCATAAGTTTAAATTCATCAACTCAATGTAATGTAAGCAATTTGGTTCAAGGTGAAATCCTAATTAATCAATACTCATGCTTTGTCCTTGCATTTCTTGGATTGATTGCGCCAAAAATGTTTTCTAGTTCTATGCCGAAAAATAATGTTCTACATTGAAAATGAAATTAGGCCAAACAATTCAAGAACTCTGCGAAGGCAACAAGGTGAAACTTACCACCACATTCATGTTCAACACAGAGCCAAGGAAGAAGCCCAGTGGAAGACCAACAACGTAATAGCAAGCAAGATTGATATAAGCCACAATCTTCTGCCAGCCTGCCCCAACAGCCACACCTGCAAACCGAAAACTTCGTGAGTTAAAATCCATATCACGATAACGACTCGAAAGATGCTTAAAGTGAGGTATTAGTTCTCAAATCGAACCTGTTAAAACAGGCTGAACACTGTTGAGTAGCACAGCCAAAGCAAATACAACGGCGAGATCAGATACGGCATGTACAACCTCTTCACTATTTGTGAAGGGCACACCATACACTTTCCTCAGACCCAAAACAAGCGCAAAGAAGAGCAATCCGAGCATTATTGAGAACATTACAATCACTAGTATCGCAAACTTAGCAGCCCTCGGCCTCCCTGCTCCAAGCTCATTCGAGATCCTCACACTAAATAGTAAGCATCATAAGAGAAATATTTTTAGTGCTTCCAAAAACATCTGATGTGTTAGCCAAATTAATCAATTTTTGCAATGCCAACGCGTACCTGATTGCTGCATTGAACCCGAAGAACACCATAATCTCCCATCCATTAAGGTTGGTGCTGTCATCACAAAATGAAAATTAGTCATGTTATTCACAATAAAAGTAAAAATTAACAAATTTATATTCCGAATTTAAGGGCGCGCAAACAATCAATTAATCATAGATTCATACCAGATGGAAATAGCAGCAACTGCAATTTGAGCATTCTTCAAACGCCCCGCCAAAACCACGAGAAGCATATAGTACCAGAACTCAAGACTGCAAAATCAAAACAACATAAAAACCAAAAATCAATAATACAACACGCAATCTCTCATAATTAACATTCAAAACTTGGCTAAACTAGTTATCGATCCGAAACGAAGCCTCATACCACATCATGACTGCTGAAGCAATTGAAAGCCAAGCAAAGCCACCCAATGCTTCAAATGCACTCCAACTAAAACCAGTCCAAGCGCCGGGACAATAACCGATCGCAATGTAAGCGAATTGGCCTAAAACATTGATCCACCAAGACAAGTTCAGCGAAATCGCGGCGCCGACAAGTCCCCATTTAAAGTGCACTATCAAAAGCCAACTGCAGAAGACATGGAAGGCTAGAGCAATCCCAGCAATCCATGCCATGGTCCAGACCTTGCTTTGCGCTTGGAGGAATTTCTGGAGAGGAAAATTGAACCCATATGCAAACAATTGAGGGATCATGTATAACGAAAACGTCCCTGCTAGCTTCGCAATCTCGTCGTTCTGCCCGAAAAACTTCAAAATGGGTGTTGCCCATATGTAGATTGGCAACATTATAACACAAGTGGCGTTGAGAATCACCCATGATCGTTGCATATAGATTCCCAACATGTCAAGCCTTTTTGCCCCAAATGCTTGCCCGCATAGCGTCTCAAGTGCACTCCCCATACCCAACTGTTCAAATCCAAATCCAAAATTTAAACCCCAAAACAGAGCAGGCCACACAAAAGGGCTTGAAATTGGAATAAAAAACCGAAATTGGCGAAATGGGTAGTTTCAAATCATAAAGAAGAACACGAAACGAACCTACTTGATCGATTAAAAATGGCGAATTGATGAACTATCAATCTCAAACTAAACAGAGCGCGAATTGAACCGACGGTGAGTAAGTATTGAAATCGACACCAAAAACTCAGTTAACGACATGGGTAGCTTGGAATTATCAAAGTGAACACGAAATGAACCTACTTGATCGATTAAAATAGTTAATTGTCGTACTATCAATCTCAAACTAAGCAGAGCACGTTGAACCGACAGCAAGGGAAGTATTGAAATCTAAACCAAAAACTCAATTAACGAAGAGGGTAGTTCGGAATCATGAAAACGAACACTAAATGAACAGACTTGATCGATTAAACTCGGTGAATTTTCGGACCTACCATGATCCCGAAAGCAAGGCCAGCGATGACCATGTTCTCTGTAGAGACGGCATCGAGTTCGAGAGTGGTGAGGTGGCCAGCGAAGACTTGCGTGACGGCGCCGAGAGAGTACTGAGCGAGAGAGGTGAAGATGGCCGGAGCGGCTAAATTCCAGAGCTTCTTGTTCTCTTTAATGGCTTCTCTGGCGAAGACTTTGAAACCAGTGATCTCATCAATGTCGGGCTCCCGCTCCAACAAAGGATTGTGCAAGTCCCCGCCCATTATTCGATCGATCGAGACAACAACTTCTTTGATCGATCGATCGATCGATCGATGTTTGAATTTTAGAGAGAAAGCTATATAGTGGGAGACGTCAGACGTTGCAGCGACGAGAAGCTCGTGGGATGGTCTCACCGGACTTCTCGTGGGTTTTGGAGAAAAACTGAGCGCGTGGCATGCAAAAACGTGCTCTGTTTTTGTTTTGACGAGAGGGTGCTGTTGAAGTTGGGTCAGTCGGATGGTGCATCGAGATTTGGGTTTTGACTTTCGATGTATATCGCGTGGAGTCAAGTGTTGGATATGAATATTTGTATAGTAGGGGATTTATTTTAATATGAAGTTGACTGGTTTGCGTGATTGATTCATAATATTAAGGCTTATAGATAGGGCTGCGTCTTTCTTTCTTATCCGTTAGGGTACCTATGTTATTGACTTCTTGTAGATTTGTTTTGTTGAGTGTTTAAAATGATTTGGCTAATTAATGACAAAAATTTTAGAAGAGTATTACTATTTTGAGTCATGAGTCTGGACTCTTATTGAGGTTTTTAAGAAAATTTTATTTCAAAGTCATCCTCAAGCAATTAATAACTTCGAAAAAATAGCTTGTAAGTTTGTAACACTCATTTGATATTTTTAAGAATTTCAAAAATCTCTATATAAGCCCGTACTTAAAAAAGCTAAAATAGATTTTTTGATTTTAGAATAACACCTGTAACAACACAACAAAATGCACACATCTCACATTTCACTGTGTTTTGCATCTCTAAATACGTAAGCTAACATCTCGAGGTGAGTATAGAATGTGGAGGGGGTGCGTGTTCTATTGTGCTATTAAGGGATTGTTATCCTAGCAATTACCCTTTAATATTTTCAACTCACCTTCTAACGCTCATCAAAGAGTTTTAGGTACCGCTATGTACACTCCACATATTTGTAGGTGTAAGCAACATTTTTTTGGCCTTACAATTTTAATTATGCCCAATAAGAAATTGTCCACTTATCCCTTAGAAAACCAAACAATGCCTCTCATGTCCTCTCTCTCTGTGCACCCCAACCCAACACAACCCAACTCAACCCATTTACATCTCCGACTCCGACAACCTTTTTTGTCCATCGACAACGCAACCTTATAATTTTGAAGCCCAAAAATCTTTTCAACTGCCATATGTATCGCATTGGTGGTAAGATGTCCTTATAAATAATAAGTGTAGTTTATGACATCAAACATTATAAAGGGATACCCAAACAAATACTTTGGGTGCGCAAATCTAGTGGCTTGCCCTTACAAATATGTGGGGTGCACATAGCAACACCCAAGAGTTCTTTATTCAAAATAAATTGTCCTACCAAAAAAAAAATTAATTGTATGTCATGCTAGGAATGCTTATATTCGGTATTTGGATTTCTCTAGTGCTTTAGACAAGAGTTTTATTATTATTATTATTACAAGAGTATTCTTGAGAGTTTGGTGGCAAAATAGACTTCAATGTTAAAAGTCAAGAATTCTCATTATAATAGTATAAATTATTTTTTTTATTTTTTACCATAGGTACTACCTTAATTAGCCCCTTTGATTAAGGCTCAACTAATCCCACAAAGTTAGGAGGGCACCCCTACTACTAAGTTAAATAGAGAATAGTACCTTTAGATTCATATAACAGGCAAATCCTTTTAATAACACAAATCGGGTATTATATGCTTTTATGTTTTCAATAATTCATGTTTGGTGTGGCTTTTTTTTTTTTTTTTTTTGGTAAATGTTTGGTATAGTTAATATCTCATAAGAACAATTATTTGCAAAGTTTTCACAACTACCATAAGCCTATTTAATTTGGGTTGCTTGTGAGAATGGAAGGATGCCATGACAAGTAGTATGTTTTTGTCCCATAAAATTCACGTTTGGTACAGTTGGTAATATATAAGATTTTTTGGTTGCTAAGAATTTAATAATTGATGAGCACACCCTCAAGTTTTGGGGTCACTACAAGAAAATTAATTATTCACAACATCTTAAAATGCTTTTTTTTTTTATGTCCAACGTCTAAAAATGTTGTTACATTAAACAATGCTTTTTTTTGACAAAAAGATATTTCCATTAATAGAAATTATTATTACATCTGATTTAACAATGAAATTATATCAATAGCAGTATTTTTTCACTCCTTGATGAGATCAAATCGACGTTGCGAAAGTTTGCAAGCTTACGTGCAACTTATACGCTTGTCATTTGCATCCACAACAATAGAATCATGATGAAAAATAAAACTTCTAACAAGAGAGAACGAACAAAAACTTTCGACGAGGGAAGACAAACACAAACTTCCAAAAATGGAAGACAGCAACTTATTGAAAAAGAAAACCTAGTGAATGTTGTTGGGCTCCATTCGCTTGTGCTTGCGCAGGCATGTGGATCTCCGCTAGTATCAATATTGTCCCCAACTTAACCACCTAAACATTATGTGTGAGGTTTTACTCCAAAAGGCCTCGGTACTATGAGATGAAACATCTACTCTTACGAATTTCTTCAAGAAGCCATAGATAACCAATGTGAGACTAAACTTTTCGGTCCATACATTCCGACAATCTCCACCTTAGACCGAAATCCATCCAAGATGGGCGCACCGCATAATCCATCATCGCTACTATCTTAAAGGTGAGCACAATTCGAGGCACACATGCGACAACTAACAGACATGTCTTGTCCCAGCCGCACCATCAGCTCTGATACCACTTTGTTGGGCTTTATCCACTCTTATAAACTTCTTCAAGAAGCCATAGATAACCAATGTGAGACTAAACTTTTCGGTCCGCACATTCCAACAATCTCCACATTGGACCAAAATCCATCCAAGATGAGTGCACCGCATAATCCATCATCACTACCATCTCAAGGGAAAGCACAACTCGAGGCACACGTGCAACCACTAACAGACATGTTGTGTCCCAGTTGCACCATCGATTCTGATACCACTTTGTTGGGCCCCATCTGAGAGTGCATGAACGGGCACGTGGATCTCCTCTAGTACCGATATTGTTCCCAACTTAACCACCTCAATATTAGGTGTGGGGTTTTACTCCAAAAAGTCTCAATATTATGAGATGGAACATGCACTCTTATGAACTTCTTCAAGAAGCCATAGATAATCAATGTGAGACTAAACTTTTCGGTCTACACATCCTAACAGTGAAAACATCAAACCAACAATTAACGCAGATCCATACAAGAGCGTATAGAAGTGGGGATGAAATTAAATGATAGTAGATGTATGGGTGGAGGAGAGGAAAATGGTGCCAATAATGAATCTGAAAACTGTTGCAGGCCGGATGATACTAACTATCTCAGATCTAAATAGATCCAACTTTTATTAAATAAATAAAAATAAATATTATTATTAGAATATTCAATTACAATGTTTAATGACATACTTTTTATATAAAAATATAATAATAATTTATAAAGTTAACAAATCATTACTTATGATCTTTGCAATTAATGATTACTTATTATGTTGGTTATACGTCAATTTTTTTTTTTTGAGGTCATATATCAATTAACTTTAGCAACATAGCTTTTTTTTTTTTTCTGTGTTTAAATTTAGCAATATAGCTTTCAACAACACATAATAGTGTTTTAAAAATTATTAATTTTTTTGTTGTGCTTTTTTTCCTAGTAGTGATTTGACTGTAACGAGTTGCACGTGCACATCGCTATATATGGTCCGCCGCGATGAAATGTGCAATTGGGGACGTTAGATGCGGAGGTAACTAATAGGATCCGGTAGAGTTATAGAGTTAGTAGTGAGAGGGAGACAATATAAATAGAAGGAGTTAGTTAGATGGATATTTTGGAATTTAAAACGTATATGGGCACTCTTTTGAGTGATTACACTATTTATATTGTTTTCCCTAACTGCTAATTCTATGACTATATAGGTTACTATCAGTAACAGATGGGTCAAATGAGATTAATGGGATTCGCAGGCCATCTCAATTGTCCTATAATTACTTATTTGTCCTTGTAGAATCACGAAACTTTTGGGAGGAGATTTGTTAATGTTGGGAGGGTGATGTTGGTAATGTCTCCTAATAACAATACGTCAGGTGAACAAAAGAGTAAAAGTGGGGAGAACAAAAGTGTAAAAACACATCTACATTGTACACATGACACATTTCTAATGGTAAATATTACCAACATCCCACCTCCTAACTTTAACAAATCCACTCCATAAACTTTCCTAGCTCATAATTCGTAATGGAACAGATTGCATTTAACTTAATGGGCCTGATTTTATCAAAAAAAAAAAAGAAAACTCAATGGGCCTGGATTAAAAAAATACTTAAAGGGCATGGGCCTAGAAGCCCGAATTAACGGGTATGTAGTTATGGTGTTTTCATAGAGTTTTTTTTTTTTTTTTTAAAAAAAAAAACATTGTTATTACTAGTTTTACCAACACTTGCTTGGCGGACCAGAAGCGGATTATTGTCTCTTAACTAATAGTCTCAAGCTCGAACACTGAGAATAAAAAATATCAATATTAAAAGTTCACCCACCTATTTATATTATTTATATTGTGTGCGACCACTCATAGAGAGCCTGAAGTAGTCAAATAATTTGATTGGATACAAGATGGGTTAAACCAAAAGAAAAGTATAATTTCTTTTTCTTTTTTTTTTCCGATTACTTGATATCAGACGAAACGAAGATACAAGGAACGATTTTTTTTAATCAGATCTGTATAAACGGAAACCTAACAGAGAAGAATGAAAATCAAAGAAGAACAAAAAAACAAATTGAAAACCAACGACACACTTTCAACGATGCAGCTTCTTAAAGGTTCCTCTTATTTTATTGTCAAGAGTTCATGGTTGCATTAAATTACATTCTATCACTTTCATATTGTTATTAAAATTTTATTTTATTTTATAAGAAAGAAATATCTTGCACCATTGAGGTTCGATTCTATGACCTCTTACTCTTAAACCTCATATCATACCATTGAGTCATCCAATTAGTTTCCACACTGTCATTGAAGTAGACATAAGTAATTTTATAAATACAGCCAATAACGGGTAGAGACATGTATTTTATATTATATCATACCATTGGGCCATCCAATTTGTTTTTGTTGTATGATATGCATTTGTAAACTGCTTCGGGACATGTATTTTAGTAATTTTATAAACAAAGTCAATAACGGGTAGGGACAATTTTGCAGGTACTCTACCTATTTTCATCGTTGCACATAACTAATATTAGCTTGCAGTCTCTGCCTCAAACAAAAGCCAAGGAAAACCTTGTAATTGTTCAAGGGTGGATTTTAACTCACAACCTCTAGGTTGTAGACCCTTCTTTATACCCCTTTTTTTTTTTTTTTTTTTTTTGTCAAGGTTCTTTATACCATATTGAGTTATAAAGCTTGTTGACACAACTAATTAGTAGTGTTCAAATAACACCATAATGTTTACAATCAGATTTTCAAAATTTGAAGAATAGATTTTGTTTGAAAATTTAGCAGTTATATTCTTGCATAGTTTTTTTTTTTTTTTTGGTAGGAACTCTTGCATAGATTCTAATTGACAAAGAAATACATACCTTCCTCCGAACCTTCCACGAGCCATATGTATAAGGGGAAGGCATCAACTGTTTTTCTTTCATAGTTTTGGACCATTAATTATATATAACTAGTTCTTTCATAGTTTTGGACCATTAATTATATATAACTAGTCGATTTCCTACACTTTGCAAAGGATTATTAAATCTTTTTAAAAAAATTAATAAATTAATTTACATGAACATACTGTAATATTTTTACAATTAGAATTGCAATTCATAATAATCAACTCATTCTTCTTATAAATAAAATATACAATAAGAATAAGATTAATTAAGGTTTAAGGTGATTTGAATCGAAGATGAAGATTGATTTGAACATATTTGTGTTGTATTTGTGGATAAAGAAATTTTATTAATCTGTCAAAAAATACATGTATAAAAAGAATGGGGAAACAAAAATAATTTTACCTATCTACTTACAAAAAGTCTCCTTTGTATACCTATATACTATGCAAAAAAAAAAAAAAACTCGGTCTCTTTAGAAAATAGAACCAAAGTATTGAAAGATCATAGTTGTGAGTCTTATGACCTCCCATTTTAGCCCACTCAAAAAATCCCATAAAAGCCACCATCCATATATCTACCCCAACCCCTTACTCAATTAATATTCAATTATTACAATAATTGACGTAGGCAAAAGAAAATATGAAGAATGATCCGCAGAAAAAATTCGCCATCAAAAACAAAAAATTCAACGATACCCCAGCAGACAAAAAGTACAAACAAAAACAAAAGACACCAACACGTCAAGTTGCCTTTTACCCCATAGCCAGCCACTTACATAAAAAGATCTAAGATGTTGTGCCAATTCCTCACGAGTTCGTTGAGACTCCAAGCCTTGAACAGATTTGTGTTATTATTGTTGTCCAATTGGATATGAGAAATTGGATTTGATGAAGAAGAATAACTGAAGTTAGAGTTGGACATACCAAATGGGGAATTGAGGGAGATCGCAAATTGTGGGGTTTGAGTGAGGGTTAGATGTTTGAGCTAATGAAAATTTAAATTTATATGTGTCGCTCTTAATCATAATGGTCTCTTCATTTTTTGCAAGCTAGTTGGGCTTTTCATTATCCAAGAAATTGGGGGATGAATATAAGCTAGTTAGATTTTTCGTTGTCCAAGAAATTGGGGGATGAATATGGATTAAGACAACTAATAATACATAGAAATAAATACAAAAAATAGGAAACATGAGAAAAATAGAAAAAGGAATGGTGAAAGGAGAGAGCTTGATAACTTTCTCCCAGCTCCAACTTTTATATATATAGATGTTTTGAGTCGTTCATATCTTTAAACCGTGTTACATATACGACATTAATTAAGTGTTCCACTTTAACTCAACAACTAATAACTATAGTCTATACCTCATGAGAAAAAAACGTAGGTATGTTTCAATTGCATACATTATATATAATTAATCTTTCCAATTGAATAAGTAATTGATTATGTAATATTTTTGACATGTTTGAACTGTTTTACTAAATAGATATAAAGTTGACAAACTTATGTACATTTCAAAAAAATAAAGAGCCGCATTGTAACAACCCTAAATTCTAACTCGTGTCACGTGTCAACTTAGGTTGTACGTGTAACGACCCAAATTAATTTAATCAGAAATTGTGTTAATCACGAGGATTAACGGGTAATTCGGGTGTTACGGGGACAGCTGGGTGGACTCAGATAAGAGTACCTAGGTTATTTTGTGTTATTTGTGTAAGTTGTATGTCTATTATTGTGATGTGGAAATTTAATATTTATATAAACATCACATGTATGTAAGTTGACACGGGAAAGGCTACGAGTCAGGTATATGTCCCGAAGTGTGTGTCAGGGATCGGGTACCGGCTACGGGTAGCCCGGGTACGGGGCATGGGTAGCCGGGGTACGGGGCATGGTTTGCCGGGTAGCTGAGTGTTAGTGTGACTAACCTATGATTTTATGTGATTTATTAAAGTGATCAAACCTAAGGTTAAATTAATGTATTAATAGATTAATAGAAATCTTATAGTTTGATAGGATTAATTATGGTGCATTGGATGATTCTCGAGATGCACAACAGAGTGAAAACGAGGCATGTGTTGTTAAGATAAGGTGTCAAGAACTTGGGTGACAAAGGGTGATCAGTGGCCGTTAGATGGTCCTCGGGATGTGTGCTCACACTAGATTAAAATCACAACTATATATATATATATATATATATCATCGATGGGTGTTCAACATGCAAAATGATGTATTTGCTCAAATAGATTAGAGAGATCAGATAGAGATACAGGGTTGGAAAGGTGAATTCAAGTTTTGAATAGGTGATTTAGGCGTCAAAATGTGGATCTAAGGTAATCAAGATTTCCGTTTTTGATTTAAATTTCCATTAAAATGGGTTGTGGTGACCTCAGATTTTTGGACAAAATCACTAAAGTTAGAGTTCTTGAGTTTAGTTTTGATGAAATATGTTGATTTGGATTGGATTTGTGGGAAATTGAGATGAATTTGGTAAATTTTGGGTTTATACATGCATGTTAATTCGAAAATTGATGTTGTTTTAGGTGGAATTGTGGTGAGATTTTGAGGTTTGGAGGGTCTCTAATGGGTAGAGGTTGAAGAGGAGAGACGAGGGAAACAAAGAAGGAAGAAAAAAAAAAACAGAGAGACGAAATCGTCTTTGGAGGTAGGGGACGCATGCGCCTAGCGCATGCGTCCCCTAACCGGGCCAGGTCGAACCGGCCAACCAGGCTGGTCCAGGTGGGCCCCACCCAAACAAAAAATAATTTTTTTTAAAAAAATTAAAATTAAATAATATATATATATATATATATTATTTGCTGGAAAATAGGAAAATAAGTGAAAAATATCAAAAAAATTGAGAAAATTCTAGAAAAATATAGAAAATTAGAAAAAAGGTAGAAAAGTGGTTTCGGGACTTTTCAGGTATTTTTGGAACCCCAACATAGTCCGGAAGAGGTACCACAAATGAAAAATTGAAATATGGTGTAAAAACATAAAATTATATAATATGTTTTCAAAAAGTATAAAAACACTATAAATGGACTTCAGGAACTGGGAAACCATAGCTCGGGCATCGGAGAGCTAGGCGAGTCGGATTGACGGGTCCGAGAAGTCGGAGTGCGTAGTTACAGGTGCGTAAAACCCTTGAGAATGTTACACTTTATTTCATTCGTGGTGTGTCCATGTAAATGATTGTTTAACAATTTGTTTATTTAACGCTTTGTTACTTATCTGGTTGTCATGTTTATGCATTATGATCATGTGTTGGTCGGTGTTTGATTTGTTCAAATGGTCGGAGGTTAATCGAGATGGTCGTGGTACGGAATTGAGCAGGCTAGATTGTAGCGCGTGTTCCTGGTGCTGTCGGTGAATAGCTACCCGAGTAACGGGGTGCATGTGTCCGGTGGGTTGTGATTTGTTTCGGTCACCGTTAGTAGTTCGGATGTGGTTTAGACTTGATGTGTTCAGTTGGGGTCATCCGAATCTACAAAGTATGATCAAGTTTTGTTAGACTCCGTCACACCTCTATCTAGTTTTCATTAATATCATTAGTTGAACCAGATTTCTTGAATGATGTATTATTTTTGCTGCGTGTGATCGATGGTTTTATTGTAGATATTATTTACTGCCAACCATAGGAATATGATTCCTGTCGTCAGGGTCATATTCACATGTCTCGCAGAGTATTGTGGTTTTTCATGATTAACGTGTAACGACCCCTATTTTCATCTAGGGCACCGCCTGGCCTAATCCCATAATTAAGCCCTAATTACGCCACGTAGGACCTAATTATGTATTAGTCAGCCTGTACTACCTATTATCTCGTAAATTGGGTTCGGGGATAAGAAAATCCCTATCAGTACTATTCATCAGTTTATAAGAATTATCAAATTAGCGGAAGTCTTTAACGTATTAGCGGAAGCATTGTATATAAATCCTAAATGTGGAAACTAGGAAATAACAATCACAATATCAATATAAAATAACGACGATCATATAGACAAAGTGAAAGTCCAAAAGTCGGGTGAACTAACTCTCGTCCCAAAACAACTCAAGCAAAAGACGTATATATAAGCATAATACAAAAATGTGACCTACATGTACAGCAGCTACGCGCTACGAGCTCAGAGGTAGTCGCCGATCTTCTCCTTGCCCGGTCTAGTGCTGTTTGACAGACCTACACCCACCGTCACAAACTAGACGGTGAGTATAGTAATATTTAAGCGATAACCGGGGAATTCTATACTACATTTCCAAAGTAAAGACTGATATTTAAATGCATAATAAAGCAGAAAAAGGTGTTGATAAAGTAATGCATATAAATATCACAGTTAACCGAATTAGATAGATTGACACAGGCTAAGTCGAGATGATCTACGTCCGGTCGGCGGTGAGAAATATCAACTAGCCTTTTCCACTATCGTATGGAGATACTCTCAACATACTTTGTAAATTTTGAATATATATAAGTATAACTTGTCGACAACCCCGTAGTTCAAGCTACGTGATGCCACCCAAGTAATAGTGGTGAGTGCCGAAAACCCCGAGGTTCAGTGACCCCGTGAATCCACCCATCTCTCGTGCAATGGACACTAGATAATCTCCAAATTTTGTTTCAAGGATTTTCTTTTCTAAGGTTCTACGATATCAACAATAAGTTAGGCTGCAAAGTCCCAAAGAAAATGGAATACAAACCAATTTCCACAATAACCCTAATGCATGCATTTCTAACATCAATTATAACAAAATTCACAACAAAATATAGCATATCAGGAAAGGAGTCAATGAAACGTCATAAGGCATCATGCTATGACAACATTCAACTTGAATAGAGCAAAGAAAGCATGATGGTAGATTACTAACAGTAAGTCATCAAATTGACTGAAAAAGGAATTAATATGAATGAAATAAAGTAGAGGGTTCCCACAGTTTCACTTACAAGTCAACGCAGTAGTCCTAGCTATCCGGCCTCCCGACACTAGCGCTCCCAAACTCTCGAAACACCCCTAAGTTCATAAAAGGCCATTTCATATCATTTATTTATTTATTTATTAATATTTTTATTATATAGATATATATATATATCCTATATTATTATTATTATTTTATATTTATACCTATATGTGTATACGTATATATATGTGTATATCATTTAATATTTACACCCTAGAAGTGGAAACCAGATGAACCTTGCCTAGGAATTATTTTGTTGGGAATGAGTGAAAGTGAGAATTTGTATATATATATATATGTTGTGAAACCTGGTTGATTGGTTCACCAGGAGTCCATTTGCAACTGGTTGTTGTGGGATTGGTTGATGTTTTCACCAGGGACTGTCGATGTGTTCACCAGGGACCTGGTTGATATGGACCGGTTGATGAGTTCACCAGGGATTGATTTATACACCGGGAGTGAGCTGATGACGATCGGTTGATCGGTTCACCAAAGGGCGTGTTGATTTGTTCACCTCAGATTGAGGTTGATTTGTTTACCAAAGTTAGGGGTTGATTAGTTCACCGAAAGTGGTAGTGGAATAGTGATTGATTAGGTTGACTACATTTGTTTAGATTAGTTGACTCGATAGATAATTGTATCTACGTTGTAGTTCTCTCGAGACGAGATATTAGTTATCTCAAATTTCGGACGAAATTTCAAATTAGTTGGGAAGAACTCAGTAACGGCCCAATTTTCAATGGCCGTTATTGATGAGGAAATTGAGGACGTGACGCCGCAGGACGTTCGTGGGTATCTAGGTCCAAATTAGTTTTCAATATGTATACAAGTATATATATATACTTGTTTGACCGATCAAACAATGAGGAGAGAAAGAGTGGGTTTTGAGGAAGAGAAGAAGAGAGAATCGGTGAGTGGGAAGAAGAAGAGATGATTTCTTTGGAGTTGGGAGAGTGATTGGTGGCATCCAACAACAAGATCAAGAGGTATGGATTCATCAAACTTGAGTTTTATGAGATTTTTGGTGTGGGTTAGAATTTGTGAAATCCAAAATATTGAGGGATTAAACATCGTATTTGTTGAGATTTAGTGATTATGATAGTGGTATGACATGGGTTGAGTAGTGGAGCAAATTTGGGAGAAATTGAAGGATTTTCTAAAATGGGTTTTGAAAACGTGATTTCCATGATTTGTGGATTTTGGGGTTTAATTATGTTTAATTTGTGTTAAAGGAGGTAATTGAGGATATTGATGTATTATGGAAACATGAGTATTGAATTTATGGGGTTGGAGAGTCAAAATGTTAAATTTGGAAATTTCGACGACGAGCAATTATAGGAATCGGATCGGGATTTGGGTTTCGGGTAATCTGAGTGCGATATAGGTGCGTAAACCCCAACAAAAACACATCGGAGTATTTAATTCTTTCAATTCTTACATATACTGTTGTTGTTGCTATTCATATTCATTGTGATCATGGGTTGGTCTGGTTATTGGTTGGTGTTGGATTTGCTTTCATGATCGGAGTTTATTCGGGACGATTGTGGCACGTGATCAAGCATGCTAGATTGTAGCACGTGTACTTGCGCCGTCGGTGGATTGTGACCCGAGCCGCGGGGTGCACGTGTCCGGTGGATCTGTGATTTGTTCCGGTCACCGTTAGTGGTCCGGGTGGATCCCAGGTGTGATGTGCTTCCTCTGGGCGCTCGGATTGACGAAGTATGATCTAGTATGTGAGATTGCATTCTACCTTTGTCTGGTTTTATCGTAATGGTTGTGGAGCATATTGTTGACATTATGATTATTCGTTGATCATCTTGCATGCTTGTTACCTACACATGCGTGGTTTTATGGTCGCCCTTTCTTTTGCATGCTATCGTCACCGTATGTGTTGGGTGATTTGAGTGCGAGGATTTGATAAGTGCAGGGACAAGGAGACACGTAAAGATTATCTCGTGATGAAGGCGTGAACTACTCCTTTTATACGTCGTTGATTGTATGTATTTGTTTTATGCTTTCGGGTTTGGGTTGTGAGAGTTATATTCTAGTTTGTTTATGACTTTTGAGGATGACACTTGATTTATATTTGGGGACTACATTTTGGTATGGTTTCCACATTAGATTAATTGATATTTAGACTTGTGTACATTTTTTCAATATGTATACGTATATACATGGTAGACTTGGTAATAGTGATAGGAAATCGTTATCCACATGCAGACGACGATGACGGATGCACGCGAGACAGGCGATGGGGGTGCTAGCAGGAGTCAGCCTCCTACTACATCAGACGACGACTATCAGAGGTTGGCGGAGAGAGTAACGGCACAGGGACAGCAGATGGCTGATTTCATGGCCTTCATGACAGCACAGATCACCGCACTTACTCAGGCCGTCGCCACTACTCCTACGACTACCACACATTCGACGACTGGACCTACTACTATACCACCCAGCGTTCCAGATACTGCACCTGTACTAGACCCACCTATTGTTCATGACACGGTAGTGACGCCGACTCTTTCGGTAGTGACCGTTTCGACGACAGAGGTAGCAGTGATGACTCCGACTCCCACACCTACACCTTCAGGCTCAGCAGTGGGGATTCAACTGGTGAAGGACTTTCTCCGCCTTCAGCCAGTGTATTTCGACGGGGAGAGAAACTTTGAGAAGATTGAGGGATGAATATTATCACAGGAGAAGCTACATCGGATTTTGGGGATCGAGGATAGGCTACACCCAGATTTGTCTTCTTATACGCTACAGAGAGATGCCGACGTCTGGTGGCGCACCACCATAGCTACTGATGGGGACTTTGAGTCATGGACGGCCTTTAAGGCCAAGTTTTATCGCAGCACTTCCCGCCGGCATCATGATGAGGTTGAGGAGAGAGTTTATGAGTTTGAGGCGAGAGAGCGAGATGAGTCGGTTATGGAGTACCGAGATAGATACGGGTATCCGAGGCGGTTTGCGGGGATTTGGTCCGAGATGAGTTGGGAGATGTGTATCATTTTGGGGCAGGTCTGAGAGCAGACATTGGCTATCACGTAGTCAACACGGGCGCTAGGACACTCACCGAGATATACGAGCGTGCACTTTCCCACGAGACCTACTACCTTGGTGTAATAGCTGACAGGGCAGGCTTAGGGCAGAGATTGACATTAGAGCAGGCCGCATATTTCGAGAGGAGGCGGCGAAGTGGCAAGGCACCCAGGACATGGGATAGAGGTTTCCATGGATCGGGGGTGACTTCACGTTCTACATCGTTGGTACCTCAGGTGTCTTATGTCGCGTCAGCACAGAGCTCAGGGAGAGGACGTTCCATACCATCACCATCGATTAGGCCAGCATTACCAGCTCCAGAGAGACTTACTCTTCCGGCACCATCAGCACCACGACAAGATCAGTATCGCAGCAGGTGGTAGAGGCCGAGCGGGGGTAGAGGCGAGAGGGACTCCGTCGGGACGAGAGACAGACTCGGTTCGGGGACGACCACGGTCGGTCGGCGCAGCAGGTTTCATGTTATAGGTGCGGACGGGTGGGACATTTGGTGAGGAGTGTCTACGATCAAGCAGTAGTGTATCCACCACGAGTCGAGAGCGGCTCACATGGTGGCACGGCGGATACTAACGCTACGCGAGTCTCATCGAGGGTACGATTTCTATCGCATTGGTAGAGAGTCTTATGTTTTATTTGATTCGGGTTCCACTATTTCCTTCATTTCGGACGCATGTTAGGCATACTGGGATCGACACCGATTAGGCTTGGAGTACATTTGATATTGAGCACCGCCGCCGGAGATAGGGTTTACCCTAATAGTCTAGTGGAGAGAGTTCCAAGTAGAGATTAGTGGGATAGAGTTACTGTAACGACCCGTTATTTTAAGCACGGGATTAACGGTAATCCGAATCCAAATTAATCGAGTTAGGTTCGTGGTTAAGCCCGATTTGTCACGACTAACGTGTGTGTGGGAACTGCGTGATGTATTGTGTTTGTTTGGTGTGTATTAGTACATATATGTGAATAATCGGACTAACGAGGAAATGCCTAATACCATGTGTGGGTCATGTGGACACACATGAGACGCGAGATAGCGTTGACGCTCGAGTGTGCTCAACGGTGGAAATTACGTAATTATAGGCGTAATTATAGGCATAAATATATATTTATATATATTATGGATATATATATATAAATATATATTAAATGGAAAATAATAAAATAATGATAATTTGTCAGGCGCAGAGTGATACGCGGGGTCACGAGTGACACGCGTCGGACATACGGTGGTGCGCACGCCCGAGATGTTCTCGTTGGCGTGCGAACCGGAATTTGAGGCGCAATGTATCGATAAATATATATATTTATATATAAATTAGTATATATAAATATATATATAATATATTGGAAAAATATGAAATTACCATAAAGGGTAATGGAGTAAAGAAAGAAATGAGATAAGCTCAAGGGTATTTTGGTCATTTTCCCACCTTAACCGCCTCATCTCTTCTTCAAAAATCGAAAACGAAGAAGAAAGAGAACAGAGAGAAGAAGAGAAAACGGGGAGAAGAGGAAGGCCGAGAGGGAAGGAGCCGAGAGGAGGCGAGAGTTCGGGAGTTGATGGAGTCGAGACCGAGGTGAGCTTGTGCTTTTGTTGTTGTTATTGTTGTTGTGTATCGACAGTTGTTGTTGTTGAGGTTGAGTGAGCTCGGCCATGGCGGAAGCCATGGCCGAGAGTGGTGAAGGCAAGGGAGTGGTCTCCTTGCCAGTTCGGGTTGGGGTTGGGGTTGAAAGCCAACCCCAACGATGAATCGCAAAAGAAAAAAAAAAAAAAAAAGAGAGAAGAGGCTCTCGCTCTCGTGTTCGTGAGGAAGGGGATGACCACTGAACCGGGCCGGTTCGGCTCAGTTGAGCCGAACCCGGTTCGGCCCGGTTCAGGGGCAATTAAATAAAAAAAAAAGAAAGAAAAGAGAGAAAATGGAAAAGAAAATCCAGAAAAATAGGGAAAAATATGGAAAAATAGTATTTTGACCAAACAAATAGAAATTGAGGGATTTCTATGAAAAATGAGAAGTTTGAAAGTCGGAGGAGACTTTATAACGGGGTTTTACCTCGAAAAGTGTGAAATGGTCAAAATAGGTTAGAAATTAGGTCCCGAGATGTCGAATTCAAATGGGACCAGTTTAGGAATGTTCTTGAATGACTATTAGACATAAGTTGATAATAGTTGGTTTATTTTAGGTAATGAATTGATGTGAAAAGGTTTGAGGACTCGGAGAGTCGTACAAGTCGGTAAAACATAGAAAGCTCGGGACAGTAAGTGGGACTCGTAACTTTTATCAATTATGCAATGTAAAATAGTATTATTAGAGCATGTAGTATCTTGGACTGGGAATGGGGCAATGTACCGTGATTTGATGATGGTTTTTACAAAAATGTTTTGAAATGAAAAATGGATTCGGAAAAGAGGTTTGACGGGACGGATCGGCATGGGGTTTGGGAGCTGTGGTGGAATTGCTAACCATCGCTGCGCCCAGCTTGTTGGGAATTATTCCGATCAATGCTTTCCATTGAGTTTAGCAGCTCATTAGTCATAAACCAATTAGATGAGCAAGTGATTGGTTTAGTGATGATGAGTAAGTGCGGCTCGGTGTTTTATGAGTTGGCGGCACATTGACAAGAACTGGTTAGATGCCCAGTGATTGGTTCTTGGATATGTGAGGGGGCGACTCAATGCGAATACGAAAAATGTGAAATACAAATCACGGGTACATTGCAATGAACCAAAGAACTTGCATCTGTTATATATATTGTTTATATTGATTCACATGCTCCTGTAGTTATGCATTTGATTCATGTTGTTATACATTGCCTTGATATTAATTGATAGTTGATGGTTGGTATGAGAGTCACTTACTGAGCATGTAGGAGCTCACCCACCTTAACATTTTCAGGTATGAATGTACGCTAGGACTTGGAACTCAGGAAAAGAGAAGACCAGGAGTTTAGTATCTTCTCTACGGTGCAGTGAGTTTCTTGTTATATATATATATAAATTGTTTTGCTTTATGATTGTAATAAATTGGGTGGGAATACGAGCTCAATACCGATGTTCATATCGGTATTGTATATTTTGTATTTTATCGAAAAAGTTTTAAATTTTCATTGCGTTTGTTTTATGTTATTTATTTCAATCAAGATATACAGGTTATTGTCAGGAAATGTGGTAAGGCTGCTGGCTCTAATTAGGTCCGATCTGGTTTACCGGGGCTTAATTAGGGTTTCAGGCCGGACATTCCTTAATTGAAATGAGGGGATGTCACAGTTACCCGCGGACTTTAGAGTCCTTGAGATGTTAGAGTTCGACGCTCTCTTCGGGATGGACTGGTTATCAGCATACCATGCTCACATAGATTGTTTTAGTAAGTCTGTCGTATTTGAGATCCCAGGACGTCCGATGTTCGTACACCGAGGTAGTACACCGAAAGTCGATACTACGAGAGGTAGATTGGCGACTAGTGAGGAGATGGAGACTTTAGTAGCCTTGTATACTATAGCAGAGAGTCAGGGACCTCGACTTGAGGACATACCGATCGTTAGAGAGTTTTCTGACGTCTTTCCTGAGGAGTTGCCAGGACTACCGCCGCCGCGAGAGGTAGACTTCATCATCGAGTTAGTATCAGGCACCAAACCGATCGCGATACCACCTTACCGCATGGCCCCGAAGGAGCTAGAGGAGTTGAGGGCTCAGCTTAAGGACATGGGGGAGAAGGAATTCATCACACCTTCCATGTCGCCATGGGGAGCCCCAGTACTTTTTGTGAAAAAGAAGGATGGTAGCCTACGACTGTGCATCGACTACAGGCAACTGAATAAGGTTACAATCAAGAACAAGTACCCGCTACCGAGGATTGATGATTTGTTTGAGCAGCTGAGAGGAGCACAGTTCTTCTTCAAGATAGACCTGAGATCAGGGTATCATCAGCTTAGGATTAGGGACGAGGACCAGTCTAAGACAGCGTTCCGCACCAGATATGGACACTACCAGTTTACGGTTATGTCGTTCGGGCTAACCAACGCCCCCGCCGTGTTTATGGACCTTATGCACCGAGTATTCAGGCCATTTCTTGACCAATTCGTAGTAGTCTTCATCGATGACATTCTGATCTATTCGAGGACACGGGAGGATCACGAGCAGCACCTCAGGGAGACGTTGCAGATGTTGAGGAAGCACCGTTTATATGCCAAGTTCAGCAAGTGTGAGTTTTGGCTTTCAGAAGTCAAGTTTTTGGGTCACGTTGTTGGAGCGACGGGGATTGCCGTAGATCCGCCAAGATTCGACGATTATGGGATCGCGGCATGCACCGACGTCGATGACGGAGATCGGGAGTTTTACGGGGTTAGCGAGGCTACTACCGCAGGTTCGTGAAGGATTTTTCTAAGATTGCTTCGCCGATGACTAGACCGACACGAAAGACGTCGTGTATGATAGACGAGAGGAATGCGAGAACGCATTTGAGCGATTGAAGAGGTTGTTAACGACCGCACCAAGTATTGACACCGCCTAAGGTTGGACGGGGATTCCTAGTATACACTGATGCTTCACACACGGGACTTGGATGCGTGTTGATGCAGGGTTGCGGAGTTGTGGCTTATGCTTTGAGACAGCTGAAGATACATGAGAAGAACTACCCGACGCATGACCTTGAGTTAGCAGCAGTCGTATTTGCGCTGAAGGTGTGGAGACACCACTTGTATGGGGAGAGATTCACACTTTTCACTGATCACAAGAGTCTGAAGTATCTCTTCACACAGAAGGAACTGAATATGAGGCAGCGCAGGTGGTTGGAATTCTTGAAGACTATGACTTTTCTTTGGAATATCACCCAGGAAAAGCGAAGGTAGTCGCCGACGCACTGAGTAGGACCGACCAGAGACGCCGAGGTTGTCAGATGTCATATGATGCACGAGTACGGATTACTTGAGGCAGCGATGACAGTAGGTCAGTCGACGTTCCTATCGATACCCGGATTGAGATCTGCGCACAGACGAGAGTACATACCGTGTCTACACAGAGTGTGTCAGAGGGTCAGAGGACTGACAGGTTGTACCAGCAATTCAGCGAATTAGCGCAGAGTTTAGATTGTGTTGATTGGACCGAGACATCTTATCAGTGTCTGAGATTCAGGGGCAGATTGTGGATACCAGAGATGCCGGAGCTGAGAGAGGAAATTCTTCAGGATTCACACCATTCCCGATTAACTGTTCATCCAGGCAGGACTAAGATGTATCACGACATGAAGAGACATTTCTGGTGGCCTGGGATGAAAGCGGATGTGTCAGTTTGTGTATCTGTTAACGTTGGTATTTACTTGCATTATTTATTCAGCATTTCTTAAGCTACATATGCTTTTAAATACCTTTTGTTTAAATTGGAAATGTAGTATTAGATTTCCCCATTTATCACTTAAATATCATCATACTCACCGTTTTGTGACGGTGGGTGTAGATCCGTCAGCAAGACAGACCAGTCGGGCAAGGAGAAGATCGGCGACTACCTCTGAGCTCCGAGCGCGTAGCTGCCCGTACACGTAGGGTACTTTTTGTATTATGTTTACTTATGTCTTTATCTTTTGGGATGTTATTGGGATGAGTGTTAGATTACCCGACTTTTGACTTTCACTTTGTTTATATATGTTCGTCGTTTACTTGCATATATATGGTGATCGTTATTTCCTGGATTCCATACTTAGGATTTAATAAAAAAAAAATTATGCTAAAATATTAAAGACTTCCGCTAAATAAAATAATTGTTTAAACAAGAGAACACAGGTAGTAAAGGCTGACTAATTCGTAATCGGGTCCTATGTGTTGTGATTAAGGCTTAATTACGGGATTAGGCCGGACGGTGCCCTAGATTAGAAGCGGGGCCGTCACATAACGTGTAGAGTTATCTTGGAAATTTACTCACTGGGCTCGTTGATGTATGTGTTGGGCAACCGAGCGCAGATCCTGGTACGAGCAAAAGCAAGGGAAAGGAGGTACTAGGCGACTATCTTTGAGGCCGTTATTGCTGATAGTTCGTGTTTTGGTATCATGTATGTATATTTTGTTTTGCTGGGTTTTGGGGACTTTAGAACTTTATCACATGTATATGGATTACTGTTTAGTTCGTTTCAGTTATATACATGGTGTTGTCTCCGGGTTTTCCACTGCTTAGGCTTAATAAATTCTCATAAAATATGAATTAAACGCTTCAGTTATTGTTATCTAAATTTGCCAACTTACTAGATGTTTAAATAAATTAAACAACTTAATATAGTAGGATTAGTCAAACGGAGCATCACTTCACAGAGCTGTTGACGTGGCAGCAGTGATGATGTGTCCGGTGACGTGATAGGCGCTGCTGAGCTTGCGAGCGGAGGGCGTGGGTCACGGGGCGACCTCAGAAATTGGGGTTGTCACAGTTTGGTATTAGAGCCTAGGTTTGAGGAGCCTACGGGATGAAGCGTAGATTATGGTTAGCTTTGATACCGCCACAGTTGGTATCAGAGCAAGGTCGATAGGGCCTTGAATTAACAAAGTTAAGGAAATAACATAAACTTTAAAACAAAATTAGATGTGGAAAACTGATGAATTGCCTAGAACTTTTAGTTGGGAAGCAATAGAAGCGGGTAGAGTTGAGATTGTTATATGATATATGTATTGTTGTATTTGTATATACTATACGCATACGTATATTGGGAGCTGATCCAGACATGGAAATCGATGCAGACCACGATATGAGGACAGACCACGGGATTGACAGCATAAAGGTGATGACAGAGACGATAGGACATATGCGATGTCAGCACCACAACAATCTTATACACGGGACCAGGGAGGTAGAGAACGAGATCAGAGAGACCGGAGTTATAGACAGCAATCTGAGGGCCGACAGTCTAGAGGAAGTGACAGACGTAAATGTTTTAGGTGTGGGCAGAGAGGTCACATCAGTGTGGATTGTTGTAGAGCCTTTCCAGCACCAGAAATTCCACAGACGGATGAGAGAGTTCATGTCGTGGCACAGCCGGTTAGAGAGACGACCCGACAGCATGAGCAGGGTATGTTGTGGTTGTGTTTTCTTATGCGTGTGTTGCATATAGATTGATTTGTTCATTATAATTGTTGTCTTGTTGCATTCCATGCATTCGTTGCATCTAGGTTGATTAGTTCACTTAGATTAATGTGTCCTAATTGATTAGTACACTAGAGAATTGTGGGATAGTGGTTGATACGGTTCACCAGGGACTGGTTGATGTGTTCACCAGAGATTGATTGATTGGTACATTAGGTTTTAGTGGGATACTGGTTGATTTGTTCACCAGGATTTTGGTTGAAGTCGGGTTGATTTGTTCACCAGGTTTTAATTGAAGACTGGTTGATTTATTCACCAGGATTTTGGTTGAAGACTGGTTGATTTGTTCACCAGGTTTTAATTGAAGACTGGTTGATTTGTTCACCAGGATTTTGGTTGAAGATTGGTTAATTTGTTCACCAGGTTTTAATTGAATACTGGTTGATTTGTTCACCAGGGTCAGGTCGATGTGTTCCCTGGAATAGGTAGATGTGTTCCCTAAGAATTTCAGTTGATTCGTTCACTGAAGGGTTAGAGTTGAGTTGTTCATCTAGACGACGGGTGTCAGGTTAGTTAGTCTAACGGGTAATTGCATTCGCGTTGCGACCCCTGAGAAAAGGTATTGGTTATCTTAAATTTCGGGGACGAAATTCTCCTAGTTGGGAAGAATTGTAACGGTACAAATTAATTTAATCAAGAATTGTGTTAATCACGAGGATTAACGGGTAATTCGAGTGTTACGGGGACAGCTGGGTGGACTCAGATAAGAGTACCCAGGTTATATTGTGTTATTTGTGTAAGTTGTATATCTATTATTGTGATGTGGAAATTTAATATTTATATAAACATCACATGTGTGTAAGTTGACATCGGGAAAGGCTACGAGTCGGGTATATGTCCCGAAGTGCGTGTCAGGGACCGGGTACCTGCTACGGGGAATGGGTTGCCGGGTAGCTGAGTGTTAGTGTGACTAACCTATGATTTTATGTGATTTATTAAAGTGATCAAACCTAAGGTTAAATTAATGTATTAATAGATTAATAGAAATCCTATAGTTTGATAGGATTAATTATGGTGCATAGGATGATTCTCAAGATGCACAACAGAGTGAAACTAGGCCTGTGTTGTTAGGATAAGGTGTCAAGAACTTGGGTGACAAAGGGTGATCAGTAGCCGTTAGATGGTCCTCGGGATGCGTGCTCACACTAGATTAAAATCACAACTATATACATATCATCGATGGGTGTTCAACATGCAAAATGATGCATTTGCTCAAATAAATTAGAGAGATCAGTTAGAGATACAGGGTTGGAGAGGTGAATTCAAGTTTTGAAGAGGTGATTTAGGCGTCAAAATGTGGATCTAAGGTAATCAAGATTTTCATTTTTGATTTAAATTTCCATTATATTGGGTTGTGGTGATCTCAAATTTTCGGACAAAATCACTACTGTTTTTGATGAAGTTAGAGTTCTTGAGTTTAGTTTTGATGAAATATGTTGATTTGGATTGGATTTGTGCGAAATTGAGGTGAATTTGATAAATTTTTGGTTTATATACATGCATGTTAATCTGAAAATTGATGTTGTTTTGGGTGGAATTGTGGTGAGATTTTGAGGTTTGAAGGGTCTCTAATGGGTAGAGGTTGAAGAGGAGAGACGAGGGAAACAAAGAAGAAAAAAAAAAAAACAAAGAGACGAAATCGTCTCCGCTAGCGTGTGCGTCTTCGAACCGGGCCGGGTCGGACTGGCCAACCAGGCTGGTCCAGCCACCTAGACCGGACCGGTCCAAGTGGGCCCCACCCAAATAAAAAAAAATTTTTTTTTTAAAAAAATTAAAATTAAATAATATATTATATATATTATTTGTTGGAAAATAGGAAAATAAGTGAAAAATATCAGAAAAATTGGGAAAAATTCTAGAAAAATATAGAAAATTAGAAAAAAGGTAGAAAAGTTGTTTTGAGACTTTTTGGGTATTTTTGGAAACCCCGACATAGTCCGGAAGAGGTACCACAAATGAAAATTTGAAATATGGTGTAAAAACATAAAATTATATAATATGTTTTCAAAAAGTATAAAAACACTATAAATGGACTTCAGGGACTGGGAAACCATAGCTCGGGCATCGGGGAGCTAGGCGGGTCGGATTGACGGGTCGGGGAAGTCGGAGTGTGTAGTTACAGGTGCGTAAAACCCTTGAGAATGTTACACTTTATTTCATTCGTGGTGTGTCCATGTAAATGATTGTTTAACAATTTGTTTATTTAACGCTTTTTTACTTATCTGGTTGTCATGTTTATGCATTATGATCATGTGTTGGTCGGTGTTTGATTTGTTCAAATGGTCAGAGGTTAATCGAGATGGTCGTGGTACGGAATTGAGCAGGCTAGATTGTAGCGCGTGTTCCTAATGCTGCCGGT
This sequence comes from Stephania japonica, assembly GCA_039657345.1. NCBI lineage: Eukaryota > Viridiplantae > Streptophyta > Magnoliopsida > Ranunculales > Menispermaceae > Stephania > Stephania japonica. The sequence goes on along the minus strand of CM077559.1, from coordinate 3,308,801 downwards.
GAATAGCTACCCGAGTAGCGGGGTGCATGTGTCCGGTGGGTTGTGATTTGTTCCGGTCACCGTTAGTAGTTTGGATGTGGTTTAGACTTGATGTGTTCAGTCGGGGTCATCCGAATCTACAAAGTATGATCTAGTTTTGTTAGACTTCGTCACACCTCTATCTAGTTTTCATTGATATCGTTGGTTGAACCAGATTTCTTGAATGATGTATTATTTCTACTGTGGGTGATTGATGGTTTTATTGTGGATATTGTTTACTGCCAACCATAGGAATATGATTCTTGTCGTCAGGGTCATATTCACATGTCTCGCAGAGTATTGTGGTTTTTCATGATTAACGTGTAGACTTCTCTTGGGAATTTACTCACTGGGCTCGTTGCTGTATGTGTTGGGCAACTGAGCGCAGATCTTGGTACGAGCAAGAGCAAGGGAAATGAGGTACTAGGTGACTATCTCTGAGGCCATTGCTGTTGATAGTTCGTGTTTTGGTATCATGTATGTATATTTTATTTTGCTGGGTTTTGGGGACTTTAGAACTTTATCACATGTATATGGATTACTGTTTAGTTCGTCTCAGTTATATACATGGTGTTGTCTCCGGGTTTTCCACTGCTTAGGCTTAATAAATTCTCATAAAATACGAATTAAACGCTTCTGCTATTGTTATCTAAATTTCCCAACTTACTAGATGTTTAAATAAATTAAATAACTTAATATAGTAGGATTAGTCAAACGGAGCATCACTTCACAGAGTTGTTGACGTGGCAGCAGTGATGATGTGTCCGGTGACATGACAGGCACTGCCGAGCTTGCGAGCGGAGGGCGTGGGTCACGGGGCGCCCTCGGAAATTGGGGCTGTCACAGTACGTGGGCCCATTCGCCATGATACAGTCGTGAAATTCTCTATCGTCAACGCCGAGGTATGTTATTTTTGTTTGGTGTATTGTATTATATTGTATTACCCGAATGATAATTTCAATGTCCCAAATATGCGATGACATTTGCGTGTGAGTGTTGGTGTTGGGAAACAGGTTCGGCTCAATAGGAATGTGAATAGTGGGTTTCGGGCGAACAATTATCGGGTAATTAGCAGTCTGGGAGACTAAGTAAATTAAAAAGCACTGACAAAAATACAAAAATAAATAACAATTAAAAGTTGTAAAATGCATTTGGTAGGTTGGTACGTCCGAGGCGACGCGACGAGCTAATTGGGATTCGAAATGGATTCGAAAACGTGAGTATTGTGCGAGAAATCACTAAGTAGAGTGATTGTGTCACCTATTGAAGTCACACATCTTGTATTGCAGTAGGTGAGTGGAATGAGTGATAGCCAAGAGATTTGCCTCGGGATTCGTGTGTGAGTTGAGATGGGGGGATATAAACCCCATCACCACCTTTTCTCTCTTATCTCCATCTCATTTTTTCTCTTTTCATAGGTTTAACGTGAGAAGAACGGATGGTTTTCTGGGGGTTTTGCCACGATTCGATGCCGAAGAAACGATCAATCTTCGAATCTAAGGTGAGATTCCGGTTCTCCACGAGTATACTTACATTTTGGCGGTATTTTTGTGTATTTTCCTCACGAAGAATTTGAGCAATGAATTAGGAATTTCGTTTCTATGGTTTGTTTTGATAGATATGGGATGAAGAAAATGATCAATTTGTGTATTTGTGAAGTGGTTTTTGTGATTTGAAGGTTTTATGAATTTTTGGGGATTTTTGGTTGATCTTCGAAATCGAACGGTTTGTCGAGGTTTTGACCCAAGCCGAGGGGGTATTGATGTTATGATGAAGGTTTTAACGTAGTTGGGATATACTCGAAGCACGACGACGCGAGTTGGGGGTGTCAAAAACCCCGACTCATACGCATTCTGGGTAGGACGCCACGAGCGACGTCGTAAGCACAAACAGCTCATGGCGCCACTCACGACGTTTGGGGCAGACAACCCCGGTGCCTCACGCCGCGAGGACGCCGCCAAGACCAAGAGGGTCATGGTGCCACCCACAGTGTGTGGGGCAGTGAGTTCACTTCTCACGCCGTGGAGACATCGTCAGGCGTAAAATCCTACGGCGTCCCGGCGGCGTGACACTGTTCACAGGCATAATTTTGGGATTTTTCAAAAAATTTCGGGGATCTTTCGGATATCCAAAGGGTTCGAATACGACCCAATACTTGGGTAATCAACCCAATTAGGTGAACGAATAAAATTATGGAAAATTAAATAAAATGAGGATAATTAATAGCTGTTGTTATTTAATTGGGTTAACATGAGTTTAGTTGATTGACGGGTCACACGGGAAGTACTAGGAGGCGTGTCGGTCACGTTGAGTGCGTATTAGCTTGGATTACAGGTAAGTAAACCAATGAAGAATTTTACAGTTATTTCTGAGCTTTGAATTATTGTTGTAATTGTTCCATTCCCATTTTGGAAATTCTATTCCTTTGAGTTGTCAGAGGACAAGGGAGTCAACATGGTCTTTGCAGATTTTCGGGCCTTCTGAGGTAACATGCCAGAGGTCGACGGCTGGGGATGCACGGTATTAGTTCTAGTTTTATACAGGATGAGTGTTCTTACTGGACTACCAAGAAATCTCATTCGCGGAGACGTTAGGACGACGTGAATGTACTGTGTCCTAAGTGTCAAGTCTTATAGGTGTATACCTCGACTCAAACGATCTTTTAGTCGGGACTACTTGCGCCTCTCTTTTGTTTCTGGGACACTCATTTTTTAATTGCTCAGTTGATTTATTTACAGTCTTATTTATTCATGCATTCCTTGTCCTTTCTTTCTATCGGCATGAATATGACTATTGTTTATTTATTTCGAAATGCTGTACTTATATCCTTCTTGGTGTTACTTACCTGGTGTAACGGCTCGTTATTTATTAACATCGCTATTTTTATTAATTTCATATTAGGACACCAGCTCGGACGACACGTGGACGCCGCGGATAGGTTAGGCGTGACCGTACCTAGGGATTGACTGTGTATGTGTGTTTTACTGAATTTAGTGATGTATTAATATTCTATTATTATATTGATGTATTATCCATCATCGGTGAGTAGATATAGTACTTGTCGGGCGAGGTTGAGCACCAGGGTTTTGTGTCGTAAAACACGCCAACGCGAGGGTACGGTAGCGGTGAGGCCGGGTGTTGGGGTGTGATTAGATTTTAAACAATAGAGCATGACTCTAGTTTAGGAATTAAATGTAATGAAATTTAAATATAACTTTAGGCTAAGTTATAAATCAATTAGATACACTAAGTGTGGGACCACCTCGGGAAGCGTGCCGGACACGGGGCACGGGGTGCCGAGTGGTTGGGAAGTTAGTGTGACCCTATTTACGAATTTATGAAATTTATTGATGACTAGAATAGGTGGTATGAATTAAATCAAATTGGAATAAATAAAATCCTATAGTTTGAACTGAATAATCAGTACATCTAGGATGTTTCTTGAGATGCACCACGGGAAGATTCGAGATACATGGTGTCATGATAGGATGTCCAGGAATTGGGTGACACAAGGTGATCAGGATCTGTTGCATTGTCCTCGAGATGCGTATACACAGTAGATTAGACAACCACCTATATATATATGTTGATTGAACGAACATGCAAATCAAACATATTTCTCAAGAATTTGCTGGGAGATCGTGGAGAAATCTAAGCTTTGGAGAGGATGAGTTAAGGCTTGGGAAGTGATTCTGGGCGTCTAACAATCAAGCTAAGGTAATAAACTCTCATTTTTGTTGATTTTCCATTAAAATGGATGTTGGAGTGAAATTTCGATTTCGAGAGAATTCATCATTGTTTTTGGTTAAATTTGGTGTTTTTGAGGTAGGTTTGATAAATCATTTCAATTGGAATCGGATTTGTGGAAAATTGAGGTGTATTTGGTGATTTCGGATTTTTATTTACATGCATGTAATCCGGGAATTGCGTGTGGTTTGTGTTGCTTTTTGGTGAAATTTGAAGGTTTTGAAGGTCTCCAATGGATTGAAAGTGAAGAGCAATGGAGAGGAGGGAAGAAGAGGCGAGATTGAAGAAAAAAAAAGAGACGAAAATTGTCTCTGGGAAGGGGACGCACCCACGCACCGGGTCGGACCGGCCAGCCAGGCCGATCCAACCAGGTAGGCCCCCCAATTAAAAAAATAATTTTTTTTAAAATTAAATAATATATATATATATATTATTTTCTGAAAAATAGGGAAAATAGTTAAAAAAAAATATCATAAAAATTGGAGAAAATTCTAGAAAATATGTGAAATTTAGAAAAAAGTAGAAAAGTGGTTTTGGGACTTTCTGGGTATTTTTGGAACCCCGACATAGTCCGGGAGATGTACCATAAATGAAAAATTAGAAATATGATATAATATCATAAAATTATATTATATGGTTTCAAAAAAAAAGTATAAAACACTATAAATGGACTTTAGGGACTGGGAAACCATAGCTCGGGTATCGGAGAGCTAGGTGGGGTGTACTGACAGGTCTGGGAAGTTGGAGTGCGTATTTTCGGGTACGTAAAACCCAACTGAACACTACTACTGGATTTACTAATTGTTATTCAATTTGAGCTGTTATTATTGATAATCTTCGAGTCCATTCCTACTAGGACGGTCAGGGTTTTGTCTATGTATCCGGGTTGTGTGGTCGCTTGTTGGGTGTGTGGTCTATGACACAGTCGTAGGGTCGATGGTGTTGGCCACGACAGAGCTCCTGGTCCTCAATTCACATCTAGGATTAGCTGGTTCACACCCATTTGCATATCTTTGTGTTTATATTCGTGCGATGAGCTTTTAGGCAGTTGTCTGCATTTTCCTTCAATTTCGCATGTTTATTTAACACTATTTATTGATTTCATTTTACATTCTTAAATTGTGATGCACGGTGGTTTTCCTTGGGATTTTACTTATTGGGCTCGTCATCTGCCTTTTGTGATGGCTGAGCGCAGATCTTAGTACTAGCAAGGGCAAGGGGATTCTCGGCGATTACATCTGACTTACCTACGCAGATGCTTATTAGTACGTGTGTTTATATATATATATATATATATATTTTGATACTTTGTATAACATTTTGGGAATTGGAAAACTATATTTCACACTTGTACCTGTATATATTAACTGTTATAGTTGATCGCCATATATACAGTACTTTCCGGGATTTCCACTATAGGATAAATCAGTAATTATATATATTTCTTTTGGTAAGATTGAAACTTCCGCTGTAAATTATAAATTTCTAAAATTAAATGGCACGAAACTCGAGAATGTCAGGTAAAATAGATAGAGAGTGATGTGGCAGAAGTTTCTGATGCACTAGCAGGGAAAATGGGAAGTCATGGGGCGGCCTCGAAATTTGGGGCCGTTATACCTGAGCTCGTCATTCTTGTGTTTGACGAAGTACAGATCCACTGACTAACAAGGGAAAGGCTCCAGTGCTTGGAGATTTGCTTTGAGGATACCGGAGCGCGCCTTTCCACTTGACTGATTAGGTGACTTTTTGTACTATTGTATATATGTGTTGTTTTGGAACATGGGTTTGGGTATGTGAGAGATTCTGGGCATGTATATCTATTGGGTTGTTCTCCTTTGACTGTTCATTTATAATGATATACATATGCGGGGTTTCCACACTTTAAGGATGTCTTACTTTAATATGATTGTGATTCTCTAATTAGTTTGAGCTTTTGCTTCTGCTATATTGATGATAACTCGCTAATTAATGTTCTAAACTTGTAAATAAATGGTAATTGGTAAGGAAAAACTGACTAGCCTTGCGTGATTCGTTGAGACGGGGTTGAAGTTTCACGTAAGTCTAGGCCGGGCGGGGCTCAATTTAAGGTTTGAAAATTTGGGTCATCACACGCATGTCCTATGATTTAATTTCATATACAACATTTTTTTCTTCATTTTTCTTCTTGTCGTCATTGGTAAAAAAACAAATGGGTTCATTTATATTAGTAAAAAAAACAAATGGTAAAAAAAATATAGAGCCGTATGTCCTATAATCGGAATCATACTTTATGAATTATAGAAATATTGTTTTGTAATTGAATTAATTCCCACGAGTGTAGCGAACAGGCTCATTCGTGTAAATTATTTCCCAATTAAGGAGTCAACGTGACGCAAAGGAAAATATTTGAAGAAAACGGTGCGATCCCCACGAGAACAACAAATGGGTGCATTTACATTTTGAGGATGTCTCTTTTTTTCTTTCTTTTTTTTTTGTCAAAGTTATTTGTATTGAGTTGTTCTTAGTCCAAATCAGGCAAGCATCTATTACAAATAGATCTTACAACAATGAAACACGAAACAAATTTCAAAAATGCGCAAATTATAGTGCGACCCTAACCCCGGCCCTAAGGCAGGGACAACTACCCCAACAATGGGGACAACCTTCGCACATAGGTGAAGCTAGAAATTAACTAAAACAAGACATGACTAGAGAACTAAAAAACTAAACCTAAATTAATGTGGAAGCAAATATCATTAGGAAGAGAGGAGATGCAACACCCGGAGTCGACGACCGCAACCATATTTACTAGATTTGGAAAACCACCAACACCCTAAGCATGCCATCCTTCTTAGGCACAGTCGTGACACGCATAAAAGGATAGCCAAAACAAACCAAAGCGATGACGGAGATCTATGGAGAAACTATCGGAGAGTCGAAATGGCAAGAAACGTTGCAGATCTGATCAACTCCTAAAAACATCCTCTCAAATCTTTTCATGCTAACTTCTATCATACCCTAACATCAAAGAAAAAAAGGAAAACGAACAAAAAGTGGGGAAAGAGGAGAGGAGGAAAGAAAATAGAGGATAAACAGCCAAAAGTGAGATCGGAGAACATAAGGGCCACCGACAACAATCACGTCGCCGAAGCAAACGATGGTGTCGCCGAAGCAAACGATGGTGTCGCCGGAAGCCCCACACACAACAAATCTAAGAGGCTCGGCAGTGGAAGATGAGAACCCTAAAAACGATAGCGTATGGAGTTGTGCTGTGTTTTTTTATTTTATTTTATTTTATTTTTTATTTTTATTGGTTGTATAATAAAGCAGTATTGGTGATTGCTTTCCTTGGTTTAGCTTTTTTTAAAAGGAGCGGCTAAAAATACCTAATTTTTTTATAAACACACCCCATTTACTTAGCATACCCCAATTTTTAAATTTTAATAGTTGAATATACCCCCACTTTTTTTTACTAAAATCACCAAAACACCCTTGCTAAATGTACCTCACTTTTTGTTGAATATACATAACTCAAACATAACTTCGTCTCCTCAGGCCTCGGGTTTCAGCCATATATGTGACGGCCCCAGTTCCCCATAAAATTGGGTCCCGCTCGGCCTAGACTAACATGGACCCCCGAAACCACACTCGCGAAGTCAACGCATCCTAGTCTGCCTTAAGTTCTCAATTCATCATTAAGTTATCAATTTAAAAAAATGCGAGTTATTGGATTATATATATTTATCAGGAAATTTGCAGCGGGAATCAATTATAATAAACTAATAACTCAATAAAGGAAAATTCAAGAAAACAACCTATAATGTGGATGTAACAACCCTCAATTTTAATCCGACTAGTGTTGCAGCTGGTTAGGAACGTGACCCAGTTACGTGATACTAGACCGTATTTCGAACTTCGGGAGTCGACACCAAAGTGATTTTATGATTCTCTGATTGTGTGTATTAGTATTTTAGTATTTTATGGGTCTCGCGCCATTCGGGCGAATATTAATCTGAGTGAGGTTTCGCCTAAGTAAGCGGGGTTTTGGTAGTTGTTTAACCGGGTATTAAAGGTGATAAACTAAGTCAAATCAATGATATGACCTTAGTTGAGGAAACACGATTTAATCAAATAAAGTATAACTTAGACATAATTAATTAATTAGAACACTAAGTATGGGACCACCTCGAGAAATGTGCCGGACGCGGGGCACCGAGTACCGGATAGACGGGAGTTAGTATAACCTTGTGTACCATTTTATAAGTTTCAATTGATAGCCTAACATAGGTTATATGATTTATTTCAAATCAAATCAAACATGAGACCTATAGTTAAGTTGAGAAATTTATTAGGCCTAGGATGAATTTTGGGATGCACAACATGAAGTAATCAAGGAAGATGTGTCATAGATGGTTGTCACCAAAATTGGGGACTGGGGTTATTAAGGGTCATCCAAGGGAGCTCGAGAGGTGTACACACATGTTGATGAAGTAAAAGGGGTATAAATAGAAAACCCACCCCAAACCCACCTAACTATTCATCATCTCTCCCAAACGTCCCCCACCCCTCTTTGTTTTCTTTTCTTTGGGAGCAAGACTAGTCATTGTGGGTAAGGTTGGGCTGCCGGAAACTCGCTGGAGGCCTATCCTTTCACCGAAACTCAAGGTGAATACAGCTCTCCTCTTTGTTTTTTTTTTCTCCTCTCTCTCTCTCTCTCTGTCCGATTCTCTGCTCACAAATCGCCATTTTTTTGTTGTGAAATCAGATGCTGCTATGACCACGGACGTCGCACCGGAATCGAACCCATCGAACCACTCGGTGCTCAGGCGATCTAGAGAGCAACCAAAGTTCGATTAATGAATTGGTACCCACTGGTGTGTAGCCTATGTTTTGATTTTCGTTTTCATTTATTGAGCCCTGTTTTGGTTTTAACAGTACAAGGAGTGAAGATCCAGGATTCTACGACAATCCGATACAAGTTATGGACTGTCTTGAACTCCTGGCATAAGTGGGGGATGGGGCGGAACACTACATTGTCGAACTAAGTCTGGCAACTATAGAGCTGCGTCTCGGGTTACAGTTCGGCGACTTAGTGAACTCAACAGTGTCACCAAGTCTTTGGGTGTGTATACCCACTGTAAACCGCCAAACCTCTGTGTATGAAGGGTACACACCTTAAGGGACGCCTCCGGCCATGACCCGTACGGCGTGACTCGCCGAGAACTCGACTAGTAAGTCTCGGATTCGGCAAGGGAGAAGGACGCTGTGACAGTGAAGTTGTATTGAGGAGGAAGATGAAGTTTTGTAAATGGGCTTTAATAGTGAGGCCCAATAGAGGCCCAATGTAACAACCCCGAATTTTTAACTGACTTGTGTTACACGTGTCAGGATTGTGACCCAGCTACGGGGATACTGGACGGTATTTCAAACTTCGGTAGTCGACGCCGAGGTAATTTTATGATTCTTTGACTTTGTGTATTAGTATTATAGTATGCTACGGGTCTCGAACCGTTTGGGCTATGTTCAATTGAGTGAGATGTCGCCTAGTTGATACGGGGTTTCGGGAACCATTTTAGTGGGCATTATTAATAAATAAAGTCAAATAAAATATATGATTTAAGTTGAGAAAATACAAGGTTAACAATAAAATATAACTTAGACATGAAGAAATTTAATTGAATTCCAAAAGTGGGACCGCCTCGAGAAGCGTGTCGAACGCGGGACACGGTGCACCGAGTAGGCGAGAATTTGTGTAACCTTATTGGTAATTTAATAAAATTAATGGGATTAATTTAATAGGTTATTATGGATAGGATTGTTAAAGTGACACAAGTGAGTGAGGAGAGTCATTGGATAGTCATAGAGATGGGGATATGTGTTAGATGGTGATGAGGAGCCAAATGACTCATAAGGGTAGGCTGTCGAGGTTGGGCAAGTTTAAAAATCGGGGGCAAATGGGTCATTTCACCTTAAGTCACATATATAAAAACAAATGAAACCCTAAAACCCTAATGTGCACTATTCATCATCTCCACCAACCACCACCGTCACCGTTCACTCCCACCATTCTCGCCACCGCGCCGCCTCCCACCGGCGTGCCGGACCCCGACGAGGTGAGCCTCCCTCTCTTTCTCCCCGATCTCTCTCGTTCTCTCTCTTTTTATCACTCACTCTCGGTTTTCTCTTCTCCTCTCACGCTCACTCTCTCGGCCTCACTCTTGATCGCTCCTCCTGGCCGGGATGACACCACCACCGCCGCTCTCTTACCTCACCACCGGAGCAGGTGAGTGTGTTACTTCCTCCCTCAGTCCGTGTTTTCTCTCTCTCTCTCTTCTTTTTCCTTCTCGTGGCAGTTCACTCTTCCTCTTGTTCTCATGACTCTCGGCCTCCACGGTGACAAATCACCCTTGTCCGAACCGCCACCACCTTCACCCTCACGACCTTTGGAAGCCTCGGACACCACCGAAGACGCCAAGGTGAGCCGTCCTTGATCATCTCTCTCTCTCCACTGTTCTAGTGCTCTACTCACTGTGTTCACATCTTTTTATTTTTGATGGATTGTGGGACTGTTATGGTCGATTAGCATCACCTTTTTGGGGGGTGCTGACCGGACGTCGACCTCCGGCACCCCTGCTGGCCGGAGGTGACCACTAGGTGTGGCTGTTTGTATGTGTGGATGAGTGACGTTTGATAAAGTGAACAGTTGTATTATGGACATTGAAGGGAAACTGTGAAGTGGGTGATGGTGTGGGGTGTGTATGGTCGTGTATGTGCACACCCCAATTGGGGTGTGGGGTACCCTTTGGGATTTGCTTTCATGGGTGGTTGTGTTGGGAGTGTGTAGATGTATTTGTGTGAAGTATATGTGGATTGTTTAGGTGTATGTGTGACGGTTTTGGTGAAACGTGTGTGTGTGGGGTGGCTGTTTTATGTGTATGAGGTGCGTGTTGTGTGTGTACATACCCCAGTTGGGGTGTGGGTGTGTACACTTTAGTGGAATAGTGGGACTGTTTTCATGAGATGTATAGGTGGGTTTAGGTTTGCATAGAAACTGTTTTGGGATGTGAATGGTATGTAAGGGGTGTACAATGTGTGTACACCACAATGGGGTGTACACAACAGTGGGTGTGTACACCACGATGGGGTGTACACAAGATTATATGTGTACACCACATTGGGGTGTACACAACAGTTGTATATGGTGTGCATAGTGAAAATGTATATATAATATGGTTTTAAATAATAAAGTGATGTGTTAATGTATGTGAACAATGGGGTGCACACCAGCGGGGTGTGTGTGCACAAGACAGCGGGGTGTGTGAAGTGTTAGTATGCACACCAGTGGGGTGTACACATCAATTGTGTGTGTGACCATAATGTACATTATTATAGGTTTAAGAGTAAGTAAACAAGATTTTTAAGTATAGACATTTATATTAAATGAATATGGATTGGTAATAAGGGTTCAACACACAATATAATGAGGACCCAACACATCCAATATACATCACAATAAAAGCCTAATACAATAGGTACAACTTAAAGAATGAATGCGAACCTTAAACTAATATTCGGGATTCCAAAACTTTATCAGGTTGTTGAGAACTTGTGGGGAAACGCGTTAGAGTTTCGGAGTGATACCGAGTCGCGAATAGACAAGTAAGTACATGCATGCCTTGTGTGTTTGTACGTTAGTAGACCAGTAAGAAAATGACATGTGATTTATACATCCTCAATTTATTGCTATTGTTGCATTGATCCTTTGCTTGATATTCCATTCCGTTTTCCTTGGTTGTATGTTCTTGGCATGAGTGTGTGTCTCGAAGGTATTATGTGGTCCCGCACTAGCCGGGACAACGAGGGTGCCCTCTCGCAGGGGTAACCGACCACCCCTACTGTGATTGTGTGTCTCGGTCTTGGATTCGAGAGGTGTTGCGATGCCTCTCGATTTCACGCTGCGCTAGTGTTGCGACATTGCCCGGGGAGATCTTGCGAGATCTTTGCCGTATTGCGGTGAAATAGACCACTCATGGGCCTCTTTTGAATCTTAGAACATGCAAAATATCGATTGTTTATCTTTCAGTCTCTTTATCATGCATTTGATTATTTACTTTCCAGTTATTTCTTTCCCGCATGATACTTAGACTGCTTTTCTTGTTATAATCATAAATTACTGTTACATTCTTCTGGTACTACTAACAATTTTATTCAGTTACTCACCGTCTAGTTTGTGACGGTGGGTGCAGATAGAGTGGAGAGCAGCGTAAGGGCAAGGGGCCCTGCTTTGGTGATATACTTTGAGGAGTTTCAGAACATCTGAGAGACGTTACAGTAGGTGATTATACTTGTTTGCTGATGTGTATATCGTTTCATACTTGTTTTGTTGGGATTATTGAACTTGGTATATCTTTATTGAGACTGGTATCATATATATATGCCTATCGAATTGTACATGAATACCCGGGGTTTTCCACACTTATAGAATTCCTAATTTCCCTTTGAATGAGTTATTTCCCTTTATTATGATTGTTTTAGTCTTCCGCTATGTATAAATGCAATAACTCTTTCATAAATGGCTAAATTGAGTAAATATGAGGCTGACTAGGCTCGTCAGGTTGCCGAGTGATAATTCGGAGCTTGAACGGGTCTAGGCCGGGCGTACCCAATTGCACGGGAAATTGGGGCCGTCACACCCAATACCTTTCCTTACTTAAATTACAGCCTACATGTGTAACTGTTTTAAAATGCATAGTGTGTAAAAGGCCCATTATGTGTGTAATTTAAAGCGGTGGTTGTGTATGCATCCATTATTTCATGTATTGTTGTTGCATTTCTCTTCGCCAAAAACCACCATTGTGGCGGTGCCGCTGGTCGGATTCTTCATGTCCGAGAGACTGTCGGAGATCACTCCATGATGTTGCTAGTGTCTCTTAACTCTTTCGTGAGTTCGGATAGTGGTGACCATGGTAGTTTGTTGAGACTTTATGTCGTGTTGAGTTCAACTACCCTTGCGTGTAAGCGTGTGTTAAACTCTGATTAGGTGAAGTGTTTTTTCGGCCATGCCATGTCGAGGAAACCTTTTCCGGATAGTATCAACATGAAGTCATTAAGGTCTCAAATTGTTGTTCGGTTGTAATTCAAAATGAGTTGCAAATGTGGTTTAGTGTTTGAAGTTTGTGAATTGGTTATGACGTTGTGGTCACGTCGTTGGCTTATCGAGGCCAGGGCGTTGTGACGGCCCCAAATTCCACAATCCTAGAATTGGGCACCGCCCGGCCTAGACCTACATGAACCCCCGAGCCAGTCTCGCTGAGTCACGCAGGCTTAGTCAGCCTTCCTTACCATTTACTATTTATTACATATTTACGAGTGAAGTTAATTGATTAGTGAGTTTATTATCAGATACAGCGGAAGCACTTAAACTCTAAACAAATCAATAACTTCAAGACACACCAGTTAAGACAATCCTAGGGTGTGGAAACCCCGTAATCATATCCACCATATGAATCAAAAATGAGTATCAATACTGTCCGACATGCCCAAGATCTCTCATATCCCATAATCTCATGTTCAACAAAACAATATAGATACTTAATACAAAACATACTCAATATGCGCGAGGAGAATGCCTCGTGCTCCTCGCCTTCAATCGCCTAGTGCTAATCCCTTGCCTTAGTCTGTTCGCCGGTTTGCCCACCGTCACAAACTAGACGGTGAGTACAGTGATGTAGAGAGTAAAATACCAATAGAGTCTAAACAGTATTTCAAATGTCAAGTAAATAGCTAAACTAGTATCATGCATGAATATCACGAAGAATATAAAAGACAACATGATAAGTGAAATCACGAAGATAACAACGATAAATGAGTGTCAAGAACACAAAACCAAAAGAAAATGAATCTAAGTGTCCTAAGTTCACCAGATTGCAACACTTAGTTTACAACCTGACTTCCAAGGCAGACTTTGGACCTACATAAACCCAAGACAGTCTATAATAAGGCATTTAGCCCCAGGTCACACTTAGTTCGCATACGGGCCTCGCAGCGTCACACATAGTTTAACATACGGCCCCCGCAATTTCAAACTACGGGTTTAACCACGTCCAGAGTCCGTGTACTCATGTTATAGATCGTGAGCACCATGTTGTCCACTTAGACCCAAATATACCACTCATTAATGAATCCAATCAAAACTAAGCCGATAAATCACCAAGGATGGATATAACAAAGAGAATTCAACAATTTATATAATCCACAAGAGATTACTACTCAACAAATATAATAGCTCAAATAAATGCACAATTGAAATAATGTAAATACTCTGGTTGGTTTTACTCACTAATACTGCACGTAACTCCGCGTTTGCGGTTCTCACACACCACCAAACGACTCCGCACGCTTGTCACCAATCTACTAGACACCTGGTCCTTATTTTTTTGATCCATTTACATCATGTTAGGGCTTTTTTAGAAAATTTTGGATTTTTAAATCCATTTCCCATATTCTCCTTAATAATAAATTTATTTCTAAATTTCTTGGCTATTTTTGCCAATTTCAAGTTTTTTCAAGGCAAACACCCCGACATAATGCGTCATAAAAACCCCGAATACTTCATTTTTCATGGAAATTCCCAAATTTCTCTTTATTTGATGAAAATATAATTTTCTATAATTTTCCAAAATTTTTCATGAATTTTTCCTATTTTTGGAATTTTATTTCAATTAAAATCCTTTTAAATATATTTAATTGAAATAAATAAATTATTTATTAATATAATAATAGGGGTGGGTTCCGGGTCGGGCCTGGACCGCCCTGACCGGGTAAAACCCGGTTTGACACGGTCAACACGGGTCAGACCCGGTTTGACTGAAACCGGGTCGGGTCAAGTGACCCGACCCATTTCTCTTTCTTCCTTGTTCGTTCGTTGGAAAAATTCCAGCGAACGAACAGGGCCCTTTTTTTTTTTTTTGATTTGTGGTTGGGATTTCCCAACCACAACTTCGATCTAGGCCGGGGAGACTACTCCCCTGCCGTCGTCATCCTCGGACAAACTGCAACGTAGTTCGTCCGAGCCTCCTCTCCAACTTAACAATGACAACAACGAATCAACAACAACCCCAACGACACCAACAATCACAATATTCACACTTACCTCACCTCGCCAACGCCACCAATGCCGCTTCCCCGAGCACTCGATCTCGTCTCCCACTCTCTTTCTTCTCGGCGGCTCCCTCACCTTCTTCTATTTTCCATGGTGAGGACGGTGGTAGGTGTGGATATTTTGGAGGGTTGGTAAAATGACTAAAATACCCCTCTATTCTTATCCATTACTTAATAAACAACTTGCCCTTTTTGGTCATTTGCATTTAAATTTTGATTTTTAATATTTATATATGTATATATATAATAAATTACATACATATACATATATAAATATATATATTTGCCTACAATTTCGTCGTGCGCGCCAACGAGCATTTTCGGGCGTGCACCCTACCGTACAACCCACATGTGTCACCTATAACCCCGTGTATCACTCGGCGAATATTAATTTATTATTTTTTTAGTGTTTTACTTAAATGTATTTCCCCCGGGACACAGTAAACCCGTAATTCGCCCGTCGAAACCCATTCGACACGTTTTCTCGAAGCGGTCACTATTCATTTATCGACGTCACCGCCCTATCACACAGACACGAGTTAACTCGATAATACACGTCATCACACAAAAATAACTTTAATTTTCAGGTCGTTACAGGCGTGATCTAATTACGACTGAGCCGAGCTTAAAATGTGTGATTAGGCTTACATACGTTATGGGTTTTCAACCCGAGAGAGAGTATTCAGTTTTCTATCGATTTGTCGAGTTGTCTGAGTCTTTAAAACACTTGAGAATACACTAGGGTTTAACCTAGGGTTTAGTTAATGACTCGACCCATTAATTAGAGTTTCCAACTTTGTCAGGTAGCGGGAAACTCGGGGATACGCGTTAGGGACGCGAGAGTGTTGTTACACGGGTTTGCGTAGTCAGGTAAGTACATTTGCCCTAAAAGCTTATGTACGTTAGTAAGGCAGTTAATAAAATACCATGTGATTTATTTTCATTCCGTTGTGTTTGCTATCTCTACTTGTTGGCATTTCATTCCATACTCCTTGTATGTGTGTTCTTGGCATAAGTGTGTCTTGAAGGTACATGCGGCCTGCAATAGAAGGGATAAAACGTGGGCACTCGTGCGCATGAGTGTTTGACCACCCCTAGTGATTGTGTGATACCATGTACTGGATTGTTGTGGTTATCGATGTTGCGACATCGCTGTTGCGGATTGTTGTGGATTTTAGACCACTTATGGCCTCTCTTAACTCGTAGAACACACATGTTTCAATTGCTATTATTTCCAGTCTGTCTATCATTTATCTCGTTTATTTTGCTTAATAATTCATGAATTACTGTTATATTCTTTTGGCATTACTTTCAATTTCTCTTAGTTACTCACCGTCTAGTTTGTGACAGTGGGTGCAAATAAAGCGGAGTGCAATAGAGACAAGGAACCTTGCCTAGGAGACTTTATCTGAGCGGCTGGACTTGAGGAACCTTAGAGTAGGTTGTATGTTTTTGTTTGTATGTTGCTTATTATTATTATAATGCTTTGGTAGTCATTGAACTCGGGATTATAGTTTGGGATTGATATCGTGTGATGTCTGCGCGTCTTCTGTACCTTGGCCTCTTTAGTAGACAAGATCTGCAAAACAAAGTCCCCGGAGGTTGGTCCCCGGGAAAAGCACTCCAACGCTTAAGTCAGATGGGAAGCTAAGAATTTTGTAGTTGAGATGGAGATTGTGCATACCTTTTCTCAACCAGTCCATGTATATATATCACACTAAGTCTGATCCTTATTGATTTATGTCAATCTTTAACTAGGAGTCTCTATCCTGCTTGATTTATGTCAATCTCCAACTCCAACTAGGAGTCTCTATCCTACTTGATTTATGTCAATCTCCAACTAGGAGTCTTTATCTTACTTGATTGATAATTATCACGTGATTTGAGTTTATCTTGATATGTGTTTCCCATGGACTAGATAAGTTTTTGATAATTTCGGTTGCTTATCTTGTTAAACCATCGCTCTCCTCGAGATTGTGAGTCTGATCCACAATTCTTGAATATCTCGAGGCAAGAAATATGTTATTTCGTATCAGAACACAAAAAAGGTTTCTATATAGTAATTGCATAAATATTGCGTTGAATTAAATATAAGCAATTACAATTTTGCAAAATACAGGATTCGAAGTGCATGATCCGATGACATGTAAAAACATATATAGATATGAGAAACAATTTTAATATCGGGAATCAAACGCAGCCTTATTGTTAATAACTTTAATTCAAGCAGCCTCAATAAACTTTTCGAATTCAAAGAACCTAATTGAGGTAAACATGGACTAAAATCTCAGTCTTGCTACCAAATCAATGAGGATCAATTTGCTTAAACGAAGTAGTTAGATATATAGAAGTAGAATGAATGCAGAGTTAGATAAGATTGGGCCAGGTACCACATTGAAAGTATTAGGTAAAGTGGCATATCATGTGTGATATAATATTGTAGTACATCACCTTCTAATCAATCATTCTATTATTTCTAGGCAAAACCTATCATTTGGTCCCTGAACTTTGTGTTTTTTGTGCTTTAGGTCCCTGAACTTTTATTACTATACATTTGGTCCTTGAACTTTCACAAAGATCTACATTTAGTCCCTCCACCATTTAAAGTGTTAAATTATGCCAATGTGGGCAACAAAAGTGTTGTGTGATTAGTCAAGAAGAGTAAAATGGTTTATATTACTGAATCGGACGACTCGCATCGACCAAAAAAAAAGCCGAAATTTTTTTTAATTTTTTACCCTTATTTCTATGTATCATTCCATCTCCCTCGAATGAAATACTTTATGTATTTTTGAGAGAGGGGACCCTCCATCATTTAATAGATTCAGTGGGTGGTGTGTCCTTTGTTTTCTCCATGGATGAGGGACTACTTGACTCCAATTGGGAAAAAGGGTTGTACGTTACTGCTATTGCTATGAATTCAATGGCCACCGCTCAAGATTACAATAGTATTTCCATTTTTTTTAAGAAGGTGCATGGTACAAGTGAAAGGTACGCGTGGGAGTACTACAGCCTACCTCCGTAAATAATTAATACTTCTTTCCAGATAAAATATTTAAAACTTTTTATTTAAAACATAATACATATTAAAAAAATATTAATTATGAGTTTAAATTACATTTTCACTCACATTTAATTCTTTATTTCATCGAATGAATTAAAGACATCTGTTTAATTATAATTATATGTTTGAGTTAAAAGAGGGATAAAATAAGATAAGTACAAAGTTCTTTTGAATTCCGAAAACGTTTTATATTTTTTGAAGCAAAAAAATTTCAAAACGTCATATATTTTACACTGAAAAAAGTAACAAAGTCTTCTTGTTGCCAAGGCATTTTTGTGAGCTGAACAAGACGTCTTTTGTCAAAATGTGAGGTTTTGGTTGACTCTGACGAAATAAGAAAAAAAGGTCCTCTTGGTGGATCTCTCGCCACCACCACCACCTCTACAGCTTACAAAATTACTCCAAAATATTCTACAAAAAAGCTACCTCATTCGAGATATGTTTCTAGAGAACATGGTATAATTAGTGTTAGTAACTCACATATATGGCTAATGGCCTTTCAAGCCAAGAGTGGCCTTAATTTGCTTACAACATTAACTGGCTAAGATGTAAATTCAGATATTCAAGATCAAAATCAGGACTACTATAAAACACTTTTTTTTTTTTTTTTTTTTTTTTACTTTTCAAACAGTTGCATTGCATTGACGTTTCTAAGCTCAAACGAGCACAATAGACTATCGCAATGAGAATAATAGATATCTTGTTACAATGAAGCTCGGAACTAATTCGACACCACATACACACGGTAATGTGGCAACAATCCCTAATGGGGATAACTACCCCTCATACGAGGATAACATCCCACTAGTGAGAACAACAAAAGCCTAGAACTTAAACAAGAAATAAGTAATTAAGAGGACATGCCGACTTAAGCCGCTACTGACGTTCGCCATTCTAGTCGTCGCTCGCCACCTCCTCAGGTTTGGTTGTTGATGATCATCACCTTTGACTTGAAGATCGTCATTTTGTTTTCTCGTCTCTTTTCCACCCAATCAAGACCCTAAGCGCCAAAAGGGGGCCATCAACGACGTAGCGTCAAAAACCCAATACCTATTACCCATACGGCAGCTGCAACTGGATCTACTTCAAAAAAGGGGAAAAAGGAAGAGGGAAGAAACAAAGAGAGGATGACATACATAGATGAACGAGGGGGTGAGGGAAATACGGCGGACAAAAGGAGGGGCGAAACGAGAGGGATGAGTGAAAAGGGTGGAGAGAGCGAACGAAAAGAGGGGCAGAGGAGGTGGACAGTGGGAGGGGAGAGATAGAGGTGGAGGTTGAGGGAAAAGGCTAAGGGTGTAGAAGAGAAGACAAGGAGATGAGAAATAAGAGAGAACTTGGATTTTTTGAGTAGAGAGAAAGGGGGGACCGGCAACAAAATCGAACCATGGCCACGCTGACCCCGATCTGGTTTGGAGGTGTGTGGCTAAGGTTTTGGATATTGAGAGCGGAAGTCGACTCTCTCTCTCTCCACTTTCTTGACTGAGGCATGAGCAGATTTAAGTACTATTATAAACATTTTTTTTGACAGAACACTATAAACACTTGTTATAACATAACATTTGTTGTCAAAACCTCTCAGGTGAGATGACAAGGACATCACTTACCAAAAAGACAAGACCTCGAGAGATCGTGGTTCGATTCCCACTGAAGTAAAAAAAATGCTATCATAAAATGAAGTTTAGAACTTAATTAGTTGAAGTTCACCAACAATTTCTTTGCAATATTAATTAGAGCAATTTTGGCTTCAAAAAAAAAAATTAGAGCCGTTTTGTATTAGCAAAGTATTACACTAAGGGCAAGTGTAATGGTTACACACTTTTGGTGTATAATAAATTATCACGTCACTAACCCACTAACCTTTCTTCTACGATACTTATCTCCACTATAACTACACACTTACTACACACTTTTTTTGGGACCCACATATAACAACCCTCAAATTTGTACCCGACGTGTATGACACTTTTCAGGTTTGTGACCTAACTACGTGATATTGGACAGTATTTCGAACCTCATGAGTCGACACTGAGGTAAT
The DNA here is from genome assembly GCA_039657345.1 of Stephania japonica. Taxonomy (NCBI): domain Eukaryota; kingdom Viridiplantae; phylum Streptophyta; class Magnoliopsida; order Ranunculales; family Menispermaceae; genus Stephania; species Stephania japonica. Next base: position 3,288,795 of record CM077559.1, on the reverse strand, counting down.
TTTATGATTCTTTGATGTGTGTAATAGTATTTTAGTCTAATGCGTGTCACGAGCCGTTCGGACGATTTTTAATATGAGTGAGGTTCCGCTTAGGTAAACGAGGGAGAAAAATACAGTAAAACCATAATTAAAAGAATTATTGGATAATTTAATTACTTATTTGTACGAAGTAAGGCGAAAGTATGCGTGTGACGAAGAAATATGGACCGAGGAGGTAAGACAGATCGGGGAACATCGTTTGAACACGGGAGTTAGATAACTACATAACAAATGGACCATGGGGTAGGGCTATTAAGGTAACACAACCAAATAGTAGGGAGCCCTTAGAATCAGCCTCGAGATGCGTGGTTAGGTGGAGATGAATGGCCACAAATGAGACAACACCCTACCTAATCCACTGTTCATCACTATTCACACCATCATTTTGTGTTTAAAAACCCCACTTTTTCCCCACCCATATACCTCACGGTCTTTCTTTACTCTCTCTCACTCTCACTCACTATTTCTTTCCTCTCCCTCATCTCACCACCGTCCCTTATCCTCTCTCTCGCCAGTGACCAAACCCAGAGACGCCGGAGGTTGCTGTTGACCGGAAGTACGCAACTCCTTTTCTCTCTCTCCTTCTCGGCTGTTATCTCTCTCGGTATCTCTCCCTCGTCTCGGTCTCCTTCTCTTCTCAGCCATGCTCCACGGCCTCACTGCACCACCAGCTCTGACCAAACTAGTGGTGGTCGGGTTCACTCTCTCATCGGAGATCCCTCTCTCTCTCTCTCTCTCTCTCTCCCTCCCTCTCCCTCTCTTTTTCTTTCCTACTGTTTTTATTTTTTTAACTGTAGGGGTGGCTGCAGTCGATCGGAGGCGAGGAACGGTGGACCACCGGAGCCCCGATGAACCTAGAGCATCCCCTAGCAGCGTTGAATGTTTGAGATGTCAAGTGGTGTGTGTATATCTCATTTTTTCACTATTCATTGTATGTGTGTTGTTGTGTTGCTTGCCGGAGAAATCCACCGTGACTGGCGGCGCCACCGCCGAACCACCATGACTGGAACGCTGTCGGGGATACCACCAAGCTCCTGTTTGAATCCTACAACCCTCCGGAGTGGTCGAAATAATGTTGACAATTGCAAGTTGTCGTCATTTCATGTGTTGTATGTGTTTCGAGTCTTGTTTATGTGGGCGTGTTTAAATTCTGACTAGGTAAGGTGTTTTCAGCCATCTCATGCTAATGAAACCCCCTCCCAACGTCGGACAATACCAGTTTGTAGCTATGATAGTTTCTTTATTGATTGGTGTTTGGTCATGGAGGTTTCGTGATCCTTGATGAACAAACTATTTTAAGTGTTCTTCTTTGGTTTTAATAATTCGGCTTGGTTATGGTGAACTAAATAAAGTGATTGGCTATCTTGATGAACATATGATGTGTGTGAGAGATATAAGGACATATGCTTTATATGGTTTTGGTTTTAGTACCTGTGTATGGGACGTTATTGGTGATGATGTCTTGGTCGCGCCGCCGGTCCTTGAGATCATGACGTGACCCATACACGATTGAACCGAGCTTATGAATTTTTGAATAGGCTTACATACGTTTTGTGACTTTAAAACCCAACAGAATCATTGTGTTTTCATTTGGTTTTTGATTGATTTACCGATTAATATATCGAGTTGTCGAGTCGTGAAAAAACACTGGGAACATACTAGGGATTCAACCTAGGTTTAGTTAACGACTTGACCTATTAATACGAGTTTCCGACCTTGTCAGGTAGCGGGAAACTCGGGGATACACGTTAAGATTCGTGAGAGTGGATACGATTTGCGATAATTCAGGTAAGTACATTTGTCTTAAAGCTTGTGTACGTTAGTAAGCCAGTTAAAAAAATACCATGTAATTCATTTTCATTCCGTTGTGTTTGCGATTACCTACTTGTTGGCATTCCATTCCATATTCCTTGTATGTGTGTTCTTGGCATAAGTGTGTGTCTCGAAGGTACATGCGGCCTGAACTAGAAGGGATAAAATGCGGGCACTCGTGCGCATGAGTGTTTGACCACCCCTAGTGATTGTGCGATACCGTGTATTGGATTTGTTGTGGATTTGTTGTGGATTTTAGACCACTTATGGCCTTTCTTGATTCGTAGAACACGCATGTTTCGATTGCTATTATTTTCAGTCTGTCTATCATGTATCTTGTCTATTTAAATTCTTGTCTTTCAATTCCCGCATGATATTTAGACTGCCATGTTTGATACTAAACTCCTGATCTTCTCCTTTCCTGAGTTTCAAGTCCTATCGTACATCCATATCTGGAAATGTTAAGGTGGGTGAGCTCCTACATGCTCAGTAAGTGGCTCCCATACTAACCATCAATTATCAATTAATATTCAAAGAATAATATATAACGACATGCAACCAATGCATATTTTAAGGGCTATTTGAATCAATATAATCAATACATAAACAAATGCAAGTTCATTGGTCTATTGCAATATACCCATGATTTGTACTTTCAATTTTGCCATTTGAATTGAGTCACCCTTTTACATCTTTAAGAACCAGTCACTGGGCATCTAACCAGTTCTTGTCAATGTGCGCACTAACTCATAAAAACATAGAGTCGCACTCCTTCATCATCACTAAACCAATCACTGCGCATCTGATTGGTTTATGACTGATGAGCTGCCAACTCAATGGAAAGCATTGATCGAGATAATTCCCAAGCCACTGGGGGTGCGGTGATGGGAAACAACTCCATAACAGTTCCAAACCCCAGGCCGATCTGTCCCGCCGAACCTCTTTCCGAATTCATTTTTTCATTTAAAAACAGTTTATATAAAACAAAACCAAATCATGGTACATTGCCCCATTCCCAATCCTGAAAACTACGTGTTCTAATAATACTATTTTACATTGCATAATTGATAAAAAGTATGAGTCCTACTTACCTGTCTTGAGCTTTCCTAAAGTTTCCCTGGGTTTTCTTAGTTTTTCGGGGTTCCATCACACTTCCCAATGTGCTAATACCTATATCACACCTTTTGGTATCAATTTGGGTTCAATATCTATCAATTGAAACCCTTAAACCACCCTCAAAGCTCATTTCTAACTATTACACTCAAAACAGTTTTTCCACTGTTTTGCACTGTCCAGCACGCTGACAGTTGCGCCATAGCATACCAGTGAAGATCGACCTCATGAGATTTGACCCAAACGACGTCCAAACGTCCTACAACTTCCAGGAGAGTCTCACATAAGCTCTCACTACCTATGTGAATGATCCCACCCACAACGGACCACCATACACCATCACCCGAAACACCATAACAACGACTTCGGCAACAACAACTACAACGACAACAACAATAAGGACTACTCACCTCGACTTCGTAGTCTCACTGTCCTTGAGTTTCTCCAGCTCACCAGCTCGTTCCCGAGCTTTCCTCCTCCATAACTCCCTCTCGTTGTCGAACTCTCTCTCCTCTCGTACTTTCTCTCTCTCTGTTCACAAACACACACACACACACACACACACACACACATATATATATACAGCGAGGAAGGCGGTTAAACCTGCCTTAAGATGCACATCTCGTCATCTCGAGGATTCTTCAAACTTATCTTTTTAACGCACTGTCCAGCACGCTAGCTATTGGCCATACATCATTTCTCGATTTTTCTTCATTTTCCATGCACGCCACCAAGTACACGCGCTACGCACCCGTCCTTATAACATACGTGTGTCCCATATCGGCCTCGTGTGACACTACATGACCCACTCATCACACTATACCCGTGTTTTCCATTTAATATACATTTATATATATCCAACTATATATAAATATATCATTATACACTCTAATTACGTTTACACTACGTAATTCACCCCACCGAGCATTCCCGATCGTTAATGCTATTCCGTGTCTCATATGTGTTCACCTTGACCCACATGGTATTATGTATTCCCTTATTGGTTCATTTATTCATTTATACATACTAATACAGTCCATACAAACACAATACAACACGCCAATCCACACACGTATTAATCGTGACAAATCAGACTTAACTACAAACCTAACTCTGATTAATTAAGATTCATATTAGTATTAATCACATGTTTAAGGTAACGGGTCGTTACACTAATATAGAATTTATTTCTTACACTTATTTTAATTAATTTTGAAATTATTTAACAAGTTTTAGATAATCAAGAAAAAAAATGTTAGACCAATGCCCTTTTGTTAGCGACTCTATACAACTTAAATATAGTCTGACAATACTGAATTTAGAACTTTGTTGACAATTAGGTAAAATATGTGATTCAATTTTGCTTATCTAATTTAATATAAAATAAGATAAATTAATATATTAATCTTTAAAATAGAGCGAATTCATAAGTTATTCGATAATTAATCTAAGAAAACTCGAATTTTACTATATTGAAGATGGCTCCTCTCTCGTCAACGTCTGGCTACGTCCCTACCTTTCCACCCTGGTGAATGCCCTAATAAATCAAATATAATCAAAAAGTTTGATTTAGCTAGTGGACCCAACTAATTTGAGATTGAGGCTTCGATGTTGATGTAATATGGATCATGGATACTTTTCACAGCCCTATTGTTGTTGCTGTTAACCCGTATAGGCCGGTCAGGCCCAAAACAAAAATGGGTAAAAAGTGGAGCTCACAAAGTGGACACGTGGTGGGATAGCAGGAGCCGGCGCAGGTGACGAACATCAAACTCGAAGAGTACAAAAGGCGGTGTTGCAACAACGAAACAAAGTAAAAGACGCGTAAAAAACTGGTGTGGCGTTGGCGTGTCGCGTTGCGTTGTGTTGCGGCTATCGCCGTTCTGGTCCGAAGCGACTGCTTTACAATTACAGGTTCCGTCTCTCTTCCTGGGTTTTGTATGTATCGTCTGTGGAGCCCAGAACTGGGCATCACCTGTGCTGTCATTTACTCCCTCCCTCACTCACTCTCTCACTCTCTCACTCTCTGTGTCTGAACTGATCTGATCTGATCTGATCATTTTTATGGGTTTTGTCTCTTGAGAGAGAGAGAGCGAGAGAGTCCAGAGTTTGAGTCCTCTCAATCATCTCTTCTCTCCCTTTTTAAGCCCACCCATTTCGATTTCATCTCCATTTCTGAAACGGCTAAGCCCCCCTTTGAAGTGCTCGAAAAGCATCGAAATCTGCGCGGATCTTCAGATCTGACGCTTTTGGATTCCGGATCTATATGTTTGGCCGAACCAGCTGATCCACTGAGATTCGAGGGACTAGGGTTTTGAGGTGAGTGGTGACTTGTTTTTTGTTTGATTTTGGTTTCTGAAATTTGGGGGATTTTGGATGGGGGCTTGTTTGGTTGATTGAGGAAAACGGGGGGTTTGATTTTGTTGGGTTTTTGAGCTGTGATGAGGAAAGGTGGAGACTTGACTACTTTTTCTCTCTCTTTTCACCTTCCCTCATTGTTCCTTTTTGAAAAAATTTGACAATTTGTGTGGCTGAGCGATTTTGACTTCTTTGGAGAACACAAATGAGGGTTTTTGTTTACTTTTCTAGTCTTTCATGGTGAGATTGCGATTGGGTTTTGACCGATCTTCTATTTATTGATCGTGGAAAAAAGGGCTGATTTTTATGATGTTCTGTTGAAATTATGCATGCTTTGTTGATTGAAGAAAAAAAGGGCTGATTTTTGTTGATGTTATATGTTGAAATTATGCAACCTTTGTTGATTGGAGAAAAAATGGCTGATTTTGTTGATGTTCTGTTGAAGTTATGCAAGCTGTATTGATTTTTTGATGTGGGTGGCTGTGGTTTTCGCTTGCAGAGACTTGTCGAGAGTTTTGGGGGTTTTGCATCCTTGTTGGATGTGGAGAACTTGGTGGTTGGTTTGGGTGAAATGAGGGATGTTATCAGAGTTGATGAATTTTCTGAGCTCCTGTTGTCGACCGTCTGCAGATCGGTATGGGCATGCCGGATCAGATGCGATAGGGAAGCAGGACGGGCTTCTCTGGTACAAAGACATTGGGCAGCATGTCGCGGGTGAGTTTTCGATGGCCGTTGTGCAGGCCAACAGTTTGCTTGAAGACCAGAGCCAGATTGAATCTGGGTCATTGAGCACGCTCGAGTCCGGCCCTTATGGAACCTTTGTCGGGGTATACGATGGGCATGGAGGGCCTGAAACATCTCGCTATATTAATGAACATATGTTCTACCATCTCAAGAGTAAGCATCCTTAATCCTCCAATGGCTTGGAGCATGAATTTTCCGCCTTTGTATTGCTTTTAGGAACAAATTGAGTGTTGAATTTGATGTCTTGTTTAATCAAATTGACATGTCCTCTTCACAGAATTGCGTGTCTGGTTCTTCTAACTAACACATTTGCTTTGTAGGGTTTGCAGCCGAACAACAATCAATGTCAGTTGATGTGATAAAGAAGGCATTTCAAGCAACAGAAGAAGGGTTTTTATCTGTTGTCACGAAACAATGGTCAATGAAGCCTCAGATTGCAGCTGTTGGGTCCTGCTGCTTGGTTAGTGTGGTGTGTGGAGGTGTTCTCTATGTTGCCAATGTCGGTGATTCCCGTGCTGTGTTGGGAAGTCTTGTCAAAGCAACTGGGGAAGTTTTGCCTGTACAGCTCTCCACAGAGCACAATGCTGCTATTGAATCTGTGAGACAAGAGTTGCATGCTTTGCATCCAGATGACTCACATATTGTTGTTCTAAAACACAACGTTTGGCGCGTGAAGGGTCTCATACAGGTGTGTTTATTTCTCTCTCTCTGGCAAGTTCTTTTAGTTGTTTCTGTTTATCATGTCATTTTAGCAAATTCCCCATTTACATTTAGACTATTACTATCATTATTTGTGGTTCAAAACATTTCTAGCGGATTTGGTTGGTGGTAGTATAACTTTTGTTTCCTGGTGTTGGGTTGTATTATGTTTGTTCTATGTTTTACAGGTGAACAAAACCCCCTTTTTTGGTGAACTTGTGTTTGTGCTTGGAGTATATTCAAGAGGTTGGTTGTGTGCCATAGTTGGGTTTCATCCTGGTTTTAGATGTGGACAATTAATATGAATCAAGTTATTTTGACTAGTAGATTTTTTTTTTTTTTTTCAAAGATTTTGACTAGTAGTTTATATCTGAAAGAACAACGCAGTAATGAATGCTTATACAACGTTAAATATGTTATTGGAAAATGCTAGAGTGCACGCAGATCCGAAACTCAAGCCGGACACGTAATTGACGCACAATGTAGATGTGCCTCGAGATGCGTGCACGAGGTGCATCCAACGGTGTGTATGACTTGCGTGTCGAACCTATGTGCACGCTAGCATTTCCCTATGTGATTTTAACTTTGGGAAGTTCCTTCGTGGGATAGATCTTTGTGTTAGCATTTCCCTATGTTATTTTCACTTTGGGAAGTTGTTTCGTGGGATAGATCTTTGTGTTGTTTCCATCGGAGTCTTTTTGACGCTTTTATTTACCATTAAGTCTTTCAACATATAAGGAAAGTTTGGGAACCAGACATCTACTTCCTATCTTGCAAAGGGAAATGATCGAGTGTCGTACTTGTTCTGCATACATTTGCAGCACAGTTGTTGAGATCTTTTGAATCATGCATCGAGATGTGTGCATAAGGCATTTTAAAGTGTCCAAAGGAACCTGACAACTGTGCAGCAAATTTATGTAGCAAAAATATGTCATCCTAGCATTTTCCTTTTGCAAATGCACCCTCCTAGGAATACTGACCAAGTGATCAACTAGCCACCTGAAGTTGTTTTGGTCCCAAAACCAGTATGAATTACTGCTTATGTATGGATGATCTAGTTATCTACTGTATATTCTAATTGAAGCATTGATGAAAAAGCATATAATTTGTTATAGAGTACACAGCCACTAAAATGTCTTCGTAAACTGAGATGCGCCGTGTTCTCTGATCAGCTTATGTGCATGAATCCCTTTTCCCTATTATATTCTTTCCCAATAGACTTCTGTGCATGGCTTGTGCCCCAGCCACATGGCTATTCAGTTTTTTTATGGCCATTGTTTATGGCAGACAAGTTGAAGTATGATTAAGAAGTGTGGGAGTTAAGTTGCCATTTTACTTATAACTTATCTAATTTTGTCTATTTTCACACATCTGTTCATCTCTTTTTTTCTTTCAATGTCTGTATCTGATAATGTCGTTTTTATTCACAAAAGAAATAGAAATAAAACGCTTTTCTCTAAATGCTGCTCATTGCCTTTTTACAGGTTTCTAGGTCCATTGGTGATGTGTACCTTAAGAAGGCCGAGTTCAACAGAGAGCCTTTATATGCTAAGTTTCGCCTTCGTGAACCTTTTAAAAGGCCTATTCTTAGTTCCGAACCATCAATATCTGTTCATAAACTTCAGCCACACGATCAATTTCTGATACTTGCATCTGATGGGCTATGGGAACACCTGAGCAATCAGGAAGCAGTGGATTTAGTTCACAATCATCCCCGAAATGTAAGATATTACGAAGTACTTGAAACCGCGTTACTCTATATTTTTTATTGAAAAGCTTTAACTTCATTGACTTATTTTTTTTTTTGAGTTCTACGGGAGTTGAACCCTCAACGTTCCTAAACCTTTGGCAAGTGATGCCTTGTCCATCTTTGATTTTACTTCATTAATTCTTAGTCATGAAGAAGCTGGAAACACATTTTGCAACTTTTCGTGGCATATTCTGCAATAATTCAATTGAGGATTGATCTGTTGACAACTTGATATAACTGGATAATAACCTATACCCATAGTTTAGTCAATTTTCTTCTCATTTTAAGAAACACTACAAGTTGTATCAGTTGATGTGCGTCTTTAACTGCTTTTGACATCGATTGATATTGAGTGATGAAGAAATTGAAAACAAAAGGCATCAACTTTTTGTGGCACATATTCTGCAATTAATTCAATTCAAGACACATCTGTTGATATTATAGGAGAACCTATGCACAGTTAGGCAAAGTTGTCTGACGTTTTAAGTAACTTTGTAGGTTGTTTTCTCAGTTGACGTCCATCTTTAACTGATTTCTTCCATGTCATAAGTGTGCATTGGAAATTCTTGCCTAATAGATTGAAAATTGATGTGATGTGTGTTCATGCAGGGAAGTGCTAGAAGGCTTGTGAAAGCTGCACTACAAGAAGCAGCAAAGAAAAGAGAAATGAGGTACTCAGATTTGAAGAAGATAGACCGCGGAGTGCGGAGACATTTCCATGATGATATTACGGTAATCGTCGTATTTCTTGATTCAAATCTCGTGAGCAGGGCCAATACGGTAAAGGGTCCTACTGTTTCTATTCGAGGGGGCGGGATCAACCTACCTTCTAACACTCTCGCCCCTTGTGCCACGCCGATGGAACTTGGTTCCACTTGAAGTAGACACTGCTGCTGTTTAATCCTTCTCTTTTACTTCTATATCAGATGACCTACTTAGCTATTTAATATGACTAGGACTCCATCAGTTGGTGTCCAATAGATGGAGGAGTTCAAGCCTTCAATTCTTTTGTTGTACACTGTAACATTAACTTGGAAGAGGGACTGCTGCCTTTTAAGTTTAGTTTATGAGCAAAAGCAAACAGACAAGATAGTTCCAAGGTGATATTTAAAAGCAATCTCCTCACCTGGGAACTATGCTGCTTATTATTCCAATGAACCTGTGCTTCTGTAAATTGCTTGTAACATCACCTGTTGCAATTTAAGCTTTTCGTTTTCCCTCTCCTGCATTTGATAGTATTTCAAGTTCTATTAACTCCTCTTCTTTCCTGCTGTAGTTGACGGATAGCGTGATTGTTTGTATACAGGATTCCATGAAAGCAAGCTTTTTAGTTTGTACTACTTAGGCATGAAATCTGCCATCCTTTTTTTTGGAAAAATATACCATCTTTCCTGCACTAGGGAAACCCTGCAGAATCTCACAAGTACCAAAGCTCCAGTCTGAAGCTCACACTTAAAAATGGTATTCTTCGTGGCCTCAAAAAAATAAAAAATAGTATTCTTCGTAGACGATGGCAACGGAAGAATATGGAGAATTTTCATCCCTAAAGTTGATTTTTAATAGAGAATGCAGATATATAAAAAATAAAATAATAATAATAAAAAAAACAACCATGGTGAGTCATCGTGAGTGGCTTGATATGGCAGTTCAAATCTCATGCACTTAGACAGCAATTAAAGGCACTTGAGGTTCAGACAAGCGACAAAGGAACAGCGAAGGTAGATCATAGATGACACAGCCAAAAGACTTTCTAAAAGAGGTCTTGCATGCAAGGTCCAAGCCTTTCAGCACAGAAGGGGAAAAGCAGAATGTGCATAGTGAGATAGGTAATGTCACGAGAGGAGAATTGCACAAAAACAAAATGAGAAGGAAAAAAATAAGGAAAAAATAATTATAAGCATTTCTATCTGGATTACTCGTCATAGTGGCAAAAATTTCCCCTCCAGCTAAATGAAAAAAAAGAAAGAAAAGAAGCAGGCCATAGAAATTACAAACTTGAAAGAAGAAGAGATTGCGTCTCTGGTTTTCGAGAGCAAAGCTGTACATCCATTGAGATTTTAGATTGAAATCCTTACATGATTCTAGCATGAGATATTTTGATCACACATTCAAGTGGGAGCACCTCGATGATCATTGATCATGCAAAAGAATATGCCACCAAACAACTAAAAACTAGTTACAGTCACAGCTACTGAGTTTACAGTCAAGTTATTGTCCAGATTCTACCTAACATACAAGGACACCAAGAACTGAGACAAGAGAATGAACTCGCTAACTACAGCAGCAGGGGAGTGAACACCTAAAAATGGGACTATGTCCACCTGCAACCAGTTCTCCACTGCTGATCCAACAACTGCGCCCACGACGAGACCACCAACCGTTATTACAGTCGCTTTTCCTACAAAAAATATGAAACTCTCAGATATTTAAAATGGAAATTGTAGAAAAGATCATTAACACAACCTTTGGCACAAACTGGAATAAGTTTTTATGCATTGGATAACATAGGTTTAACCTCACCAATCTTGAAGTTTTTCTGCTATTTAGATTACGGCATCACGAAGACAGCTAAATGAAGAAGAAAGACTAAATTGAAAGGAGGAACTTTTATGAGAGACAAGAGATTTCACTTAATTAAATGAAAAGGATGACCAAGAAAATGGACAATTGGAACGAAATTGTGTCTTGTGTGAAAAACATGAATGCAATTACTAACGACCTCAAAACACTTGATATAGAAAAAAAGAGAAAGAAAGACCAAATTACAGAAGCTCTTCCATGAGAACCATCTGGTTGAAACATTTAACTAGTTCTATTGAACCACTAGAATAATCATGTCATAGTTGAGGCAATTACATTACCCCCAAAGAAGAAAACAAATCACATCATAGTTCAGAACTGCAGCACGTAATCATTATCGAAGACTAGAAGTAACTTTGTTTGAGTGATAAATGAAAACGGGCTTCAACAGATCTCACTTCCATGTAACAAGTTAATCGATCATATTACTCTTAATTCTAAGGGCAAGCATGCCTTTACTGCTTGATTAAAGTTTTTGTAACAGTATTTACAAAAAAACTTTTGAAAATAGAAGACATAGGCCTTGTTTGGTTCATTTTACTAACTTCCAGGGAAGTTTAATTTCCTGAGAAGTTAATAATTAAGGAAGTTGCACTTTTTACGTTTGGTTCAACTTTGAATTTCCTGGGAAGTTTCACATTTTAAAAACAATAAAATAATGTAATTGACATAAATGCCCTGTACACTATTTTTGAGAGAGAGATTGTAGGGAATAAAGGTAGAGAGAGAGCATTAAATGAGAGTAGAAGCATCCATTCCCACTAAGGAAGATAACTCACTCACCCCCCCTAAGTGAGTTATCTTCCCCTATGCGGGGGAAGTTAGGGGTCAAACTTCCAAGGTAGTTTTTTGAAAATATCCAACCAAACAAGGCAAGTTGGAACTTCCCTGGAAGTTATCTCACTTCCTTCAACTTTCCCCCGAACCAAACAAGGCCATAATAATCTGCTTCCTTCACAGAAGATGGAGTCATAACCCATAACCCAGTTAAGCACATATTCCAATTCAACCGTAAACAAATTAACTAGATTTTCGCCATTGTTTTTGTTTTCTCTATTACATTGATACGATAACAGAAAAGTGGACAAAAATTGTAAGTAACCCAAGTGCTCACCTAGCTTGACATTCTTCTTGGTCAGGAAATACAAGGAAGCCCCAAAACTAGTAGCCAATATCAGTCCAGGCACATCTGCTGCAGAATACGTCCCAGGAGAAGGAGCAGAAGTTCCATTGGCATATGTTAAGACCATCAAGGCTCCATAAACCCCTGCTTGAATTCCCAAATCATTTCCTGATGGGGATTCAATTGTAACCGGAGCATTCTTAAGTCTAGTCTGTATCCACAAAGGTAATGAACCCACGCCTGATCTATTAACCGGTTTAACATCCGCATAGCGAACATTGCTATTTGCAACTTTTCCAGCTCTCCGTTGCGTGAGGCTTTGCATTAGCAACATGTCATATGCAGCCTCAACCTGAAAATCAAACAGAATCACTATCACAACATTACCACCAAAGTGAGATATGGAACTAATAAGTGCAAGGGGCAGCAACTCATCCTAATATGCTACAATTGAATTTGTTTGCGAGTTTCACAGTCATTGTTGTTAGAACTTTTTTTTTTCATTCCCCTCTACTTAGGCTCAACTAATCCCACAACAGACAATCGAGTGCCCCAACCCCATGACGTAACAGTGGCAAATTAATTGGAGACGGTTACATGGATCAAACTATTCCATTGTGCTCGATTTAGTGCAATTTATGGAGACCTTTCAAAAACAAAACTTTAATCAATTCTTTTCGCGCTTTCGGAATTGCTTAACCTGGTCTCAATTCTAATTCATTCAACTGGGTCTTACTATTGATTCATTTGTTTGATCAGCACTAAATCATATTAAACATAAATCTAATAAGATCTTACCAGATAAACTCTCATCACAATGCAAGACTCAACACACAGCAATTGCCCACAATCGCCCAATTGAAACCCATCAAAAATCTCATAAATCCAGCAATACCCACATCCCAAACACCCCATTTGTCCCAAATTCAACCACACAACACCAAAAAATCCAAACTTTAACCCAACCGACCCTAAACCCAACCAATTCAAACACAATTCCACACCACAACTGCTCAAATCCCATCAAATTCAACTCATAAATCCAAAAAGAACCCCCACAAACCTGCGCCACGGCCACCTCATCGTCCTTACAAGAAGCGAGAGTCGAATTCTTGGCGCGAAGAATGTCATCGAACGAAGCCCCTTCCGAGACGCCGAGCAGCTTCAGAGCGTTCTCCACCGACATCTCGTACGGCGCCGAGTCGTCCGCCCTCGACCCGGCCAGCGCCACCGGCCTGCCGCGGAGCCGGACCGGTCGGACCGGTCTCCAGCACCGGTTCGTGAAGAAGGTCGGCGGGGGCGAGTCGACTCGGGGCGAGTTGCGGCGGAGGATGGCTCGGCTGGGCGCGAAGGACAGAGAGGCAGCCATTTGCTTCATGAGTATGCGTGGAGTGAGAGAAAGGAAACAAATCTTGGTTTCTTTCTTTGCTTTCACGGTTGCATTTTGGTTTTGATTGTAGACCACTACTACCATCTACAAGAGCAAGCTTCTCCTATTGTTTTGTGGGTCGCACTTAATTATTCGAGGTGGGATATTTTTGTGTAATAATATATTGGCAGAAAATGAAAAGTTGGAAAAAAAACATAAAACACTTGCAAATTGGTAAAAATGTATTAATCATAATTTTTTAAAAATTTGTAGAAGTTGTTTTCTTTTTAAAGAAAATATTATAATTATATATATATATATATATTATTGTTAAAGTATTCGAGGCATAGCCTATGTCCCAACCTAATTTCAGACTTGAGGAACGTAAAACTACAAGGGCGATATCTCTAGTTAAGAGTTTTAAAGTTTTTTCATTCTCCGAACTCGAGACATTTGGTTTAGGGAGGAGGACTCGTGCAAACAATTTTTATATTTTTAAATACCCAAACACGATTAAATGCATAAATATTAGTTAAAAAGGTGTGGAAAGTTATTTTGTTTTTAAATAGTTGCTCTAAGTAATTATGCCGTAAAACCACAACTTTTTTGGCCGAGGCTAAATTTTGTGAGAATCGAATCAGATATTTATCTGTTAAAAAAATTAACAATAATAATAAACCACTCATAAAATTTTTTCCCCTTCATATTGCAAGTACATCAAATTGATTCACGCATACTACAAGTGCAATAACTTCAAACAAATACTTTAAATCATCAAAGGTTGTCAAACTCTAACCAAATATGCAGGTGAAACATTAAAAAAAAAAAAAAGGTTTTAATTGGAAGTCCTGCAATGACATAAGCTTGAGATATTATAAATTACATTATGTTAAGTACTAACAGTCATGCTTTTGGGCTATTGTTGTTTTGTGCAGTAGTGCTTGTTCCCTCACCCTCGCTTATCCCTTCTAAGTTGTTCTTATCAAGCTCAATGCTCACACTGTTGTCCTCTAAGCACCTCAAGCTGGTGCTCTGAAATGAAATACTCTTATCCATCTCTATATGAAACTTCTGAAGCCCAATGCCATCTAAGCTCACTGAGCTATGCGACTCACTGGTAGATCGACGATCACCCTTCAAAGATTGTTTTGCGCCACTCAAGTTATCGGTAGAGTAAAGGGCTTCCTCCAACTCTTCCCATACATTTGTCATGGTTGGACGGTTTTTCGGAGCCTTCACCACGCATCTCATGCCAAGTTGTGCCATCTTTAACATCATCTCTATGTTGCACGGTTCACTAAGTAGCCTCACATCTAATATTTCTTCAACATTGCCCTTCTCTATGCTGGGCCTTGCCTGCAATGTTAGGGGGAACAGAAATTCAATGTAGGTTGTGAAATGTAGGAACTAGAAACAACTGATATACAAGTATGTTGCTTCATAAATATACCCATTCAATTATGTGATAGCGCAAATTCACTTGCGTTGTGTCAACAGCTGGTCTCGCCGCAACAAGTTGCAACAATATGACTCCGAAGCTATAAACATCGCTAAAGGGCGATAAGTGAAAGCTTGAGCAGTAAGCAGGGTCAATGTACCCTGGGGTTCCTTTTATCTGGCTACTGACATGGGACTGGTCCCCTATAGGCCCTGACTTCACTAGGCCAAAATCTGAAACCTTGGCTTCAAAACCATCTCCTACTAATATGTTGCTTGGCTTGATGTCTCTGTGGATTATGCTTGGATTCACTCCTTCATGTAGGTGAGCTATGCCTGTAAATTAACCACTCTAATCTCAATGTCACAAATCCTATCGAAAAAAATACTATTCAAACTACTCTATCGAAAATTGAATACGTGTCTGCTTAGCGACAATATTCTTATAAGAAGTAAATACATCAATACAACTAGAAAGCTGCCTAGAGGTAACTAATAAGTCAATTAGTACTCGATGGATTTGATAAACATACCTTTAGCAGCTCCGATGGCGATTTTCACTCTCTGCCTCCAAGTCAAGTTCTTCCCCCCTCTTCCTAGAACATCGTAGAAGCGTCTTACTCATTAGTTTGCAAAATTACATTGAGCGAGCGATGAAAGTGAAGAAAATAAATCTTACCTACTATGTATTCAAGCAGAGATCCATTGGGCACATACTCATACACCAGTATTTTTTCTCCTCTACCACCTGTTTGCATCACACATTAACTACTGATTAGTACTTGTTTCATGTGCAATGCACCTGCTCTATATATAGCTAGAGAATTAAAAGTGGCTAATGCCAGTGCTAAAAAAACTATATATGGAGGGGTTTTCTTGTTTAAAACTCACCAGCTTCTTCACAGTAGCCCATCAGTCCCAAAAGGTTCCTATGTTTTACTCTTGAGATCAGCTCCACTTCTGTGCCCCTCAAAAAAAGAAAAATAGGAATCACAACTGAAGTCTCACGATATGCACAATTGAAGTGTACTGAGTATTAACACAAACATGTATGGCACATATGAATACCATTTCTAAATTCTTGTGCACTTTGATAGGAATCTGGACGTGCCCTCTTGATTGCAAGGGTTCCTCCTCCGTTGAACACCCCTTTGTACACGTTGCCAAATGCCCCTGACCCGATCAAGCACTCTTCGTTAAAATTCTTTGTAGCTTTCTCTAGTTCTTCCATCTGGAAATGCCTCAGTAGCAATCTCATACTCTTTGGACTCTCTGCTTGTTTGCATAGCATTACTGAATCAACAAGTCCATACTGGAAATTAAAGAGAGCAAGCATTAAAACATATGCCTAGTTAATGGCCAATAATTTTACCTCTTTGCCTCCTATGTTGCTTGAGAACGCAGCAACCTCGCCTTTTCACCAAGAAGTAGAACATAACACCTACAACGACCGATGCAACACCAATCGAGAAACCTTCAAATAGATGTCTACTAAAAATGCTCGACTTGGAAGCCGTAAATGTGGGGGGAACCATTGGTGTATGCCTGCTTGAAAATCACAATTAATCACCAAAATTCATCACTGAAAGAAATCATACAAATTTATCTGTGCTTACCTCATTTTCTCTCTTTCCATTCTCGATGTGCCTTGTCGACGCTAAGTACTCTTATCTTCCATTCCATAAAAAATGCTTCACAATTAAGTTAACTAGAAAGAGAAGATGCAGCAAAGAGAGGCACAGGGAATAAAAGTTGGTACACAATAGTTTAACATTGCCGGCAATTAAAGCATTTTCAAAAGAAAGTTTTCAGCTTATACTGATCTATATATCAATGTATGTTTTCATTTCATGACTTGGTCTTCACACAGGACGGCACTAAAGGTTGTAAATGAGGCTTATGATATAGTGGAACTGTAACATGAATCTCTCTATCATGTTGATGTAAATCTCAACGTACAGAATATTCAGGACTTCTTAATCAGTAAAACCTACTTATTCAGTAAGAATAAAACAATTCGATTCTATTGTGATGATTGGTGAGCAGGGGTCCTATCCATGACATCACGCATTGTCTTCTCTTCTTGTTTCTCTTTGTTGACTTCATTTTCAAAGTTCCCAATGAGCGATATCATCCCCTAACTCCTGCAGGATGATTTAATTAACCAAATACCTTCAAACATGATCAATAATTATGCTCATCACTCACAAGATAAGGCAATGATGCTTTAAAATTATATACATACAATGCTAAGAGCCGAACTGGTATTTAGACCATCTCCAAACCACAAAATTCTATTTTCCCCTCTATTTTACAGTTATGTCACATCAAACTCTATTTCTTCTCCATAACTCTGTTTCCTATTTCTATTATTTCTTTATTACTTATTCATATTAATTTTAATAAATTATTTGATCAATAAAATTTTAAAAAATATACATTTTATTTTTTAAAGATTATAAAGGTAAAAAAAAAAACCAGAAACATTAAAATAGCTTTATGCTACAGCTGGCATTCTATTGTAATATAACGATATTTAAGCATTTGATTTGGCGTTAGGTTAGAGAGACCCAATGCCAAATCTTCTTGGAGATGCTCTTATAAGGAGTCTCTTCTCTTTTTGAAGTTCGAAACCTCTATGTCAAGTTTTTTGACGCTTGGTTGTATGTGGCATGTGGGTTGTACGTAACATTAACATTTCTATTCAGTTTGATTTAATACATTTGATGATGACACGAGTTGCTATTTTTTATGATTAATATTAATAAGTCACTAGTTTTACTTTAAAAAAAATCACTAGTTATATTTTATTTTTCGAAATACAATAGAAATTTTATTAGTTGTGATGGCTCAATATATTCAAAAGAAATCTACGACCGTCACAATGAAATAATACGATCAGTAACTGCTGTTTTGACAAACGTCTTAAACACAATAGTATATAAATCACTAGTTTTATTATTAAGCTTACTTATGTTAAGTACCTTGATTACCTTCAGTTCCTTCAATTCCTGTTGCGTGACTTTCTTCCTGTTACATTATGCGGAGAGGAGGTCAGTCTAGTCTTTTCTCATCTTTTGGGCTTTGATGCCCATTTGATTGGTTGGTTGGTTGGTTTGTTGGTTCGCTCTGTTTGTGTGTTGTGAGTCTTCAGCGGTGATCGGAAGAGAAATCGAAGTGGAGAAGAAGAGATGAGCGGGCACGATTCCAAGTACTTCTCCACCACCAAGAAGGGAGAGATTCCCGAGCTCAAAGACGAGCTCAATTCTCAGTACAAGGTATAATCGCCGCCATCACATCTTCATCTCATCTTACCTGCTTAGGGTTTCATTTCATGTTTTCGACTCATCGCTTCATTCACTTCCAGATCTGATGTATTTTCATTGCTAATGACTGAAATGCCCACGAATCATCTTAGAGTTGACGTGTTTTAGGTTTAGGTTTGGCAGGTTAGAGTTAGGGTTGCGAGTGCCTGATGTTGTGATTGAATCGGAAGAATTGTAATTTTGAGAAATGAGCGCTTGTTTAAAAGATTTGGAAAGCATGCCATCAGCTGCACTGAATCGAGCACAATGAAAGAGCTTGATGTAGCTGACACTAACTAATTTGGGATTGAGGCTTTCTTGTTGTTGTTGTTGTTGTTGCTTTTGTTGTTGATTGCTTGTTGAACGATTTAGAGGAAGTCATCTGGTTAGTCACAAAGATAGAATTGATGATTCAAAAACTGTGGAAAATTTTGTTGTACGCTTTGCAAACTAAGCTCATTGAAAATTTGGTGGTAATTTCAAGTCCATGGTTGATGCAGTTTCGGCGAGTTTTCCTTTCAGTTTAGTTGAGCATTTATTAATAGCTAGTGCAATCAAATAGTTGATGAATGTCGGTTTTAGTGAGTATTTTACCAGGATAATATGCGAGGCCCAAACATGTATGGAAGAGCATTCAAATTTTATGGAAATTCATTAAGCAATATGTGATTTATGTCTAGCTAGTTAGATTTTTATAATTCATCATTTTTTGGAAAGAAACAAATTTTATATACGTAGAATAGAAAGTACAGACGACAACATAAAGGATGAGCAAGAATGTGTAGTCAATAGCTTTCGTTGAGGCCAACAGCCTCCCAAAATTTCCAACTGTTAAATATCAATGCGACTCCTAGTCCTTTCAACCCTGTGAAAGTAACAGTGTGTATTGGGTGCAAACAAAGTTGGAAGAAAATAACTTATGTAATGCAGGATTACTGTCTTGTTTCATAGGCGAGAGTATTTTTGTTTATTTTTTGTTCTTTCCTCTAGTTGAGCATCATTTATTATAGCCTTCAGAATCATTTATATATCTGGAGAGCTTAACTTTGGTTATGCTTTACAGGATAAGAAGAGAGATGCTGTCAAGAAGGTGATTGCTGCAATGACTGTAGGGAAGGATGTATCTTCATTGTTCACTGATGTTGTGAACTGCATGCAAACAGAGAATTTGGAGCTAAAGAAGCTTGTTTATTTATATCTTATAAATTATGCCAAAAGCCAACCAGACTTGGCAATTCTTGCTGTAAATACATTTGTGAAAGTAAGTGATGAAAAACTACAAATATTTGTTATAATTGATGTTAGATTTTATTGGTTAACTGGTTCTGTCAATTGTTCATGGTTGATGGTTCTTCTAATTTAACCAAACTGCAACTTTACGATTTGACTTCTCCTTTGCTTAATTATATTATAGATGTTATTCAAGAAACCCTGAAGTTTTTTTTTTTTTTTTTTTTTTTTTGAAAAAGTTACCCTGAAGTTAAGTAGTTGCAAAAAGTGCTTGTTTTCTTGAAAGTAAATCCCTATTGCAACCGTCCTTTTTTATAGTTTTAGAAACCTTTTCCCGCTTCACCAAAAGAGAATCATATTACTTTCTCTTCCACCATTCAGAAAATCCCAGATTTCTTTTTCTATATTCTAGAAATTTTGGTTGGCATCTTAAAAGGAGAGGAAATCTGTTCGCAGAACTTATATTCTTTGCTATATCATACAGATGAGTATAGTTAAACAAGAATCCTTTCAAACATATTTACTTTCGACATTGATATTTCATGTATTGTAGTGCTTATTATTTGACTAACTAGTCATGCTATTTTTTGGGGCCACATTCTTTGTATTCTCTTTTAATCTACTCTCTTATTCTTCCTGTGTTGACATCTATTTTTAATTACATCAGAATGTGTTATAATGGTTCTTTGAATTAATTATTTGTTGCTAAAAAGGATGCATTTCTTTGTATCATATGATAGATTCAGATAATAAATATCTGTGGGAAATTCAGAAAATCATATTTTGCAAAAAAAAAAAAAAAAGTAAATTCCAATTGCTGAATACTTTTAGCAGATATCCAGTGATACTAGTGAATAAGTGTTTTCTAGCTTGTAAGATATAAAGTGCTGCTATATTGAGTGCTAAAAATCATCAATGCTTGGGTCGTAGTAGTTGGGATGGTATTCATAGTTACTCTTCTTTTATTTCTGGGTCTAAACTTTGCATCAAATAATTGTTTTGTGCTTCAGTGCTTCTGTTTAAGTTGTTTATGCTTCTACGTTTTACTTAAAGAGTGCTGCTGTCATTGGCATTGAGCTTCTGCATTTTATATCGTCCTTCAGGATTCACAGGATCCAAATCCCTTGATTCGTGCTCTCGCTGTAAGGACTATGGGCTGCATCCGTGTTGATAAAATTACAGAATATCTGTGTGATCCTCTTCAGAGATGTCTCAAGGTTAATATTTTCATAAGTACCACTCCTTGGTGCTGATTATTTTTTTTAAGTAATTGATGGTTTAATTCGTGATTTAATATTTTCCATTGGGTTCACTGTCTATACAAAACTAATTTTAATGATGTGAGATACCTATTGCATCGATGCATTTCGAGTTTGGCAATTCTTTATTTGTTAGTAACTCCAGTGTATTTTGTGTTTTCCTTTAATCTGACAGGATGACGATCCCTATGTTCGAAAGACTGCAGCCATTTGTGTTGCTAAACTTTATGATATAAATGCTGAGCTAGTGGAAGATAGAGGTTTTTTGGACACTCTCAAGGACTTAATTTCAGACAATAACCCTATGGTTGTAGCAAATGCTGTTGCAGCGCTCGCAGAGATCCAAGAAAACAGTGGGAGACCGATCTTTGAGATCACAAGTCAGACGCTTTCAAAGTTACTGACCGCTTTGAATGAGTGTACCGAGTAAGTTTGTTGTGAAAACTTTTACGCATATCCTTGCAAGCTTTTTTCATGGCTCTGATGCATATCCATCATACGAGTTATATCTTTCTTGGGATATTTTAATAGCTGAAGAAGGAATTGCTACGATGTAGGATTGGATCTTTTAGTTGGTAGTGGTGCACAATTTGCCAGTACTATTAACTGAGAACGTGTACCCTTGCTTATTTTACTTTCTCTATAATCTTGGATTTGGTTCAGTCCTAGTTTAATGTCTAAACACATCATTCATCACGCTTTGAGGATCCTATTGATTATTGTTGGGTTTGATATATAGTGTAATTATTTTTGTGAATTTGACACTTGATGTATACCTCTATTGACTTGAGTCCGGTGCAAGTTCACTTCCATTCTATGAATCCATAGGTGCCAAGTGCGAACTATGCGTACCTTGTTAGGATATACTTTAATTCTGATAAGCTTGAGGTCTTTGTACCATTTGAATTCTTTTGGTTATAGTTTATTTACTTATTTGTATCTTCTGAATTATATTTGGTGAGAGCAAGTAAATTCAATATGAAGTTGTGTCTCATGATGCAGATGGGGTCAAGTCTTTATATTGGACGCTCTATCTAGATACAAGGCAGCTGATGCTCGAGAAGCTGAGAATATTGTGGAACGAGTCACGCCACGATTACAGCATGCAAATTGTGCTGTTGTGCTTTCTGCTGTTAAGGTAATTATTTGTTCCCTTTGCTCGACCAATTGCAATTTCTCGATCATGCTATTTTTGGTGCACTTTAATTAATTGAGTTTATATATATATAAATATAAGTTTCCTTTCTTGGTCTTCATTAATTTCTAATTTGTACTTCCCATGGCTGGTTTACAAAATTCTGTTATGGCATTGGTTGTTTCAGATGATTCTTCAGCAGATGGAACTCATCACTAGTACAGATGTTGTTCGAAATCTTTGCAAGAAAATGGCTCCTCCTCTTGTGACACTTCTTTCCGCTGAACCAGAGATACAGTATGTTGCATTGAGAAACATCAACCTAATTGTGCAAAGACGACCTACCATCCTTGCTCATGAAATAAAGGTGTCTAATTTGTTGGTTCATGTAAATGTTGCATATCCTTTCAGAAAGATGTTTTATTGGAAATTCTCAATGTACACCTTTTTCTCTATTTCTAGGTATTCTTTTGCAAGTACAATGATCCGATTTATGTAAAGATGGAAAAGCTTGAAATCATGATTAAGCTTGCTTCTGATCGAAACATAGATCAGGTACCTGAACCTTGTTGACGGTATGAAGTGATATCCGATAACTTGCTTGTTGAATTTTCTCTAATCCTATACCCTGTTTACCTTTTGCAGGTTCTCTTGGAGTTCAAAGAGTATGCCACTGAAGTAGATGTTGATTTTGTAAGAAAGGCTGTGCGGGCTATTGGTCGTTGTGCCATCAAACTAGAGAGAGCAGCTGAGCGTTGCATAAGTGTTTTACTTGAGTTAATTAAGATAAAAGTGAATTATGTTGTGCAAGAAGCTATTATAGTCATCAAAGATATTTTCAGACGATATCCTAACACGTAAGTTTCTAGCTTGATGAATTTTCTGATTGCTCTTAACTCAACTTATGTACATATTCTGCTTTGCTGTTTCTGAATTCAGTTATGAGTCCATAATTGCTACACTCTGTGAGAGCTTGGACACCTTAGATGAGCCAGAGGCAAAGGTATTCCTTTCCTTTCTTCTTAACAATCATTTTAGTGAATCGATCTCGTTTCTCTTTCTTTATGAAATAATCTCCATATGCTTCACTAATTTGCTGTTCTTTTTTACCGGCTTTCATTTTTCAGGCATCCATGATATGGATAATTGGTGAATATGCAGAGCGTATTGACAATGCTGATGAGCTCCTTGAAAGCTTCCTGGAGAGTTTCCCAGAGGAGCCTGCAATGGTCCAATTACAATTGCTTACTGCAACTGTCAAACTGTTTCTTAAGAAGCCAACTGAAGGTCCACAACAAATGATTCAGGTTTGATTTTGACAATTACTTGTTTGCACTTATTCCAATATAATTTTGCAGCTGCACTTTTAATTTTATTATCTTTCTCTACTGCGTTCATGCTTTGTGGAAAGCATAGGAGCATTTTCAAGTTCTCTATGAAATGTATTTGTTGAGGTTCTCAGTTTATGTTGCACCTTTTGCATTTAAACATTTGTTTTGGAAACCCATCCAAATGTTTTGTTATTATGTTCATTTTTTTTTTCTCTTCTAGGACCTTGGGTCCTTTGATGTTGTGTGGAATTCTCTTCTTTAATGGTCTGGTAGAATCATAATGTGTAAGAACTGATGAAGCATTTAAAATGACAAGGAATTGCCAAAACGAATGCCTTTTCTTACAAAGATCTAATCAATTGTTTAAATGTTATTGAGGCGTAATCGAGGCATTTTGCTTAAGAGAAGCAACGTGTAAGCCTCAAAGCAGAATGGCGTATAAGCCTCAATTTTCGTTCTTAATAAACAACAACAAAGCCTCAATCCTAAATCAAGTTGGGTCAGCTACATGGATCAAACTCTTCCATTGTGTTCAATTTAGTGTAATTGATGATGTGCTTTCCTAATCCTTCCTAATCGATGCGTCTTAAGTTAGTTTCAGTCCACCCCTACATCGTCAAGTTTATTCAGTTTCTAGAGTCAAGTTTTCTAACAGGTGGTATTTGTAGGCCATCTTTGGAGGTGTCCAAACTCCCACCACAGCCCTTCCTTAATCGTTGCGTCAATCGGTGCTACTCCTATTTTTCTTTGAATTTTTATATTTTGTATTCTATCTTTACGAGTTTTACCACGCATCCACCTAAGCATCCTCATTCTGCTACATGCATTTTACGTAGTTGTTATGTTGCTATTCGAACAGCAGCTGCCAGCTCTGCTGTTTTCTTCTTTTGAAGAAAAAAACGAAGAAAGTAATAGAAGTATCCAGTAGCTCTCTTGAATGAGTGAATCAACCCAAACCTTTATGAAGAAGAAAATTGAAGTTTGTGATCCAAAATTATAATTTTGCATGATATAAATTGCATCATAATAAAATTCCTTTATAAGTGCAAACAGGCGTCGGATGGGACCTATATATTTTTTTGTGGTAAAACATAAAAAACACCCATGAAGCTCCTGCTGTTAGAATTCATCCATATGTTATGTATTACTTTTGGTTCATTACGGATCTGTCTTTGGAACTAATTAACCAGCCAAAACTGCCATACAGAAAGTAGAACTGCTGGTTTTGCTGACAGGACTTCACTTTTTATTCAAAAACAGGTTGTTCTCAATAATGCTACTGTGGAGACAGATAATCCAGATCTGCGTGATCGTGCGTACATATACTGGCGCCTTCTTTCCACTGATCCAGAGGTAAGAAGTTTAGCTTCAAAGTAGATTACAAACTCTTCAAACAAAATTTTATGCCTGCAAGTTTGATTGTTAATGAAGATTTTTCTTTCCTCTGTTCAGGCAGCAAAAGATGTTGTCTTAGCTGAGAAGCCTGTTATAAGCGATGACTCAAACCAACTTGATCCTTCACTTCTTGATGAGCTTCTTGCAAATATTGCTACCCTTTCTTCGGTGTATCATAAACCTCCCGAAGCATTTGTGACCCGTGTGAAGACGACAGTCCAGCGATCTGAGGATGAAGAGTATGCTGATGTGGGCGAAACAGGGTATTCAGATTCAGCAGGTCGTGCTATTGACAGTAGTGGGACGGCTGCAACTAGTTCCGTAAATGCTGCAACAAAACAACCAGCACCTGCACCTACCTCACCTGCTCCTCCAGTAGCAGTTCCAGATCTACTTGGTGATCTGATTGGCCTGGATAATGCAATTGTTCCTGTAGACGAGCCTACTACAGCCACCGGGTGAGGAAAATGCCCCTTTTCACTCATTTGTTGGCTCAAGATTTTGAACATTTGGATGGGTTTTATGATATATTTAATAGCCTCCTAATCTTTGATGTGCAGTCCTCCTTTACCTGTTCTTCTACCAGCCTCAACTGGTCAAGGCCTGCAAATCAGTGCTCAACTTACACGCCGTGATGGACAAATATTTTATGATATGATGTTTGAGAACAATGCCCAAATCCCACTAGATGGTTTCATGATACAGTTCAACAAAAATGCCTTTGGTCTCGCTGCTGGCGGTCCTTTACAGGTTGTTACATAAACTAGATGATGCTTCATTCCTTTTTTTCCCAATCACTAGAGACTTCATTCTTTTATCACTCATATCGAATGGCATTGTTCTGAAAAAAAAAAAGAGTTCTATCTGTTGTTTAGGTCCCACAGCTGCAACCAGGATCTTCAGCAAGGGTTCTTCTCCCTATGGTGTTATTCCAGAATATCTCCCCTGGTCTTCCAAACTCACTCTTGCAGGTTGCTGTGAAAAATAATCAACAGCCCGTGTGGTACTTCAGTGATAAGATTTCATTGCTGGTGCTCTTTACCGAAGACGGGAGGATGGAACGCACAAACTTCCTTGAGGTAAAAAAGTCTATTTAAGCGATTGTTTTCTTTCTGCCTTCAATTAGTTTATTTCGCTTATGATCAGAATTCGTGGTCAAATCTAACAATATCCAATAGTGCTATGATTTCTCTTTGCAGTTCGATTGTCGGTTGAAATTTGTTACTTTGGGCTGCTTTTAAATTCTTCTTTTTTCCCTCTTTGTGACCAACTTTGTATATTTTCTCATTGAAGACATGGAAGTCACTACCCGATTCAAATGAGGTGGTGAAGGACTTGCCCAGCGTTGTGGTTAATAGCGTAGAGGCTACCCTGGACCGCCTTGCTGCATCCAACATGTTCTTCATTGCAAAGAGAAGGCATGCCAACCAAGAAGTACTGTACCTGTCGGCCAAAATCCCAAGAGGAACCCCGGTCTTGATTGAACTTACTGCAGTCATTGGAATAGCCGGTGTTAAGTGCGCAATCAAGACACCAAACCCTGAGATGGCCCCTCTTTTCTTTGAATCTGTAGAAGCTCTTCTCAAGGGTTGATGTTGCTGTGTTTCTGGAAGTTGTTGTAAGATGTAAGTGCTTAGCTACTTCAGAGTTTTGGTTATGCATTTTGTCTAATATTCATTTCTACTGTTTCGTGTTTTTCCCAGTTTTTACCATTCATTTGGTTGGTAAGATGAGTTTTTTTACTGTAGTTTCTTGTTATGCGAAGCTCTGATTGTATGAAATTGGCCCCTCAATTTGTTTCAATGCTAGTATGCTCTCTGCTCGAATGAGGTGGCTTTCCCAACTTAGTTTGCTTCATTCACGAGCTCATTTTGATCGTTTTTCATGAGTTTGCATTTATATCTTTTCTTCAATTCAACCAACCACTTTAAATTTTCTTTAAATTTTAGTTTCTGGTCCATATTAATGTGTTAATCCCATTCCAACTGTATTTGGTACTGGTATAATGGTTAATGGTGTTGGCTAGGGGTGCACACGGATTGGATTCAGTCCAAGTAGGGTTAATCTGCAATCCAATTCAATAATTGCGGATTGAAAAATTACAATCCAATCCAGTCCAAATAATTCATCAATCCAATCCAATCCAATTTGTAAAATGCGGACTAGATTGGATCAAGTTTCGCGGATTGACATTTTTATATCCAAAGATTTATGAAATTAAACTTAATCAAATGAAACATACAAATCATACATTTCATAATGACAAATTAACAAATACATCTCACAAAATCTATAACATATTTTTCAAAAACTTGTCATCATAATAAGCTTCAATATGCAAGTCTTACATGAATAAACATGAAAATTTAGTGCATGTTGCAAACATAAAACTCACAAAAAAAGGTTTGAAACATAACAAAAGAGTTGATAACAAGTATAGTCTTTGAGTTCTTATGAAAACCTAAACACAACATACAAGTGAAGTGATAACAAAATGGGAAACAAAAACTTTCTTCCATTGCTAATCTCTATTTTCTTCAAGCCTCTTCTCATATCTTAGTTATATGCTCCCCACCTGAGTTTTCAAATTAAAAAAAAAAACACACACACACACACAAAAAAAAAAAAAACAAAGAATAGAAAACATGAGTCATGATTAAGTACAGTAATTTCATATCATTGAGAGAAAATATATACAATGCATAGCAATATATACTTGCCTCGTTCAAGTCAAGTCATATTATCAATCATCGATTTCAATTTGAGATGATACGTTCAACCTTTTGAATTCTGAAAGAAGATATATAAATATGAAGACAATATATTTTAAAATAAAAATACCACAAGTTTAACTATGTAAATGAGTTACCTTGCTCAATGCTTTCATATAAACTAGCTTCTTCAAAATAATCGCATGACTCATTTGGTTCAAGTTTTGACTTTAACCAATTTTGCGAGCAAATCAAAGCTTCAACTGTGATAGGGTTTAATGAGCTCCTAAAACAATCAAGTACACGTCCTCCAGTGCTAAAGGCGGATTCAGATGAAACAGTGGACACTTGAATTGCCAACACATCTCTTACAATTTGAGATAAAATTTCATACTAGTTGCTATTTAGTTTTCACCAACCCAAAGTATCAAATTCTTCTAGTGGATCTTCTATTGGCTCCAACAAGTATTTATCAATTTCATTCCTCTCCGTAGCACTTTCCCATTCCTTTTTTCGCATCACAAATTGAACCATCATATCATCAACATCTTCATCAACAACAACCTTACTCAAACTTGTTTGAGATGAACTTTGATTAACTTGAGTACTCGAACCACTCAAACTTAACTTTAAGTACTGTTGATATGTTCGATGTAATGTCATTTCAATTTTCTGATCATCCCTTGAACAACTGATTCAATAAACAGCTTTTCTAAGGTGAACTTCACATACTCCAATTTGTATCTAGGATCCAAAACAGTGGCAACAAATAACATACAATTAATGTTTTCAATATTTCCCCAATACTTGTCATATTTTGTTTTCATACTCGCAGCCATTTCGCCCAACAAAAGATCTCCAAGAGTAGCATTGAATCTCATCAATCGATTTTGACTCTTGCAAAATTCACGATAATAGACATTAGAAGTGGGAGATAAAGATGCACCTGAACTTCTTGTTATGTCATATAATGTCTTCAAGAATTTGACAAAAATCTTTGCATTTTCATAATCACATTTTGTGGGAGGTCCCACCCTTTTCTTTTCCCCTTCACCATTACCAAGAAAATATTTAATAAATTGACTATCTTCCTCATCCAATCTCTCCAAAGCACTCTGAAATTTAACTGCAGATTCCAACATCAAGTAAGTGGAATTCCACCTAGTAGGTACATCCATTACCAAAGAGCCATTGCATTCACTCTTTACTTTTTCTACACAAATCTTAAACTTCAATCCTCTTGCAGGAGATGATTTCACATAATTAACGGCAGTTCGAATACTTTCCACTGAATGATGAAGTTCTTTCAAACCCTCTTTCATAATTAAATTCACAATATGAGCGCAACACCTCAAATATAGAAACTCTCCATATAAAATGGAACATTTCCATCCATTAATCCTCTTTCTAAGATATGCAATCGCGGTATCATTTGCACTAGCATTGTCAACTGTAATAGTGAAAACATTTTCAATGCCCCATTCAAGCAAACATGCTTCTATAGTCTTCCCTATGACCTCTCCTGTGTGACTAGTAACTTGACAAAAGTTCAATATCCTTTTTTGCATATTCCAATCACAATCAATGTAATGACAAGTGAGACACAAATAATTCATCTTTTGCGTCGACGTCCAACAATCAGTAGTGAGTTAGGGTTTTTCATATGTGCTTATGTAAACGGATTGGATTGGACTGGATCCGAGGTTTTTCATTGAAGAATCCGTGATCCAATCCAATCCGACTGGATTACTGATTTTTCAATCCAATCCGGTCCAAGGGATCAAAAAATTGATCCAATTAGTGATAATTGATTTGAGTTGGATCGGATTCGCGGATTATGTCAATCCGTGTGCACCCCTAGTGTTGGCATCGGAATAGGAGTTGCTTTAAAATTAGCCAACTTTACTTTCTTAGCTTGTAAAAAATCTCTTACTCAGTAAAATCTGAAATGTCTACAACTACTAGTGGTCGAAGAAGAAAGTCCGAATTTTTTTTTTTTTTTTTTTTTTTTTGATGACCACTGGAGGTGCGAACCGCCTAGCCTTAGCTCCTTCCAATTAGGGCTTGATTAATATCATGTGGCTAGGAAGGCACCCCTATCACTAATACAAATGTTGAAGGGAAATAGTGCAATTGCCACGAATTAAACTCATCATCTCTGTCTTGGTGAGAATATTGAAGTCATGTTCATAGCCACTTCATCGCACCTTTGCAAGCAGAAAGTCTGAATTAATTAAAAAGGCAGAAAATGGGTGAGAAGATGCATTAAAGCCGTCCATAGACTTTGTACATACACGACTATTATACAGGTTTTGATGCTCGGAGGACAGCAGCCCATGTGCAGAAATGGGCGCCATGAATGGTATCGGGTATTGGTAAAGAAACAGCATTCCTAGTATTGAGCCGACGTTGACTTTTAAATGGTTTTTCTTTTTCATATACTGTTAGTCCTTTCTATTTTTTTGGTTGTGTAGTGCTAGTTCTTTCTTTCACTCCTTTCTCTCTCCCTCTTTCTTGTTTCTCAAATGGTATCCGACGTCAACTTTACCGACTAATCTACATTGGGGCACTGTCATATCTCATATAGGGGGCAGCTCACCCAACTTAATTATTTTTATTTACAAGACTTGAACTTAAGACCTTGCTTAACGGGACTAAGTCCTTTACTACTTGAGTCATTTGGTTGTTGGTTTTCTATTCTTTTTAGGGTTTAAGCAAATCAAACAAATACGTGGACAAAAATGCCACATTAAGAAAACGAGACATCAAACATGCACCAAAATACCTTACCATTTGTGATTTGTCGTGCAACTTTGATTTTGAAAGACTTCTCCGTTCTATGCCTTTCTAATTGGTGTCAATGTTAATCGTATAGCATCTCAACATACTTGATTGTGATATAAGCATTAAGCAAACGAAATTTAAACAAAAATATCTTAACTCGTGTCCAAATGATTCCTCACGATATTTATGAGACAATCACAACAATAAAAACTCAATCTCAAATTAGTTGGAGTAAGCTACATTGATTAATCATTTTCATTATGCTCAATTTAATAAAATTGCATGGTGTTGTGCTTTTTAAGTCCTCTAAATCCCCTCCATGTGTTTTAAAAAAAAAAAAGAAAAAAAGAAAAATCCCCTTCATGTTTATCACGTGGCAAATGACAATCGTATAAAAATATATGTACCCAATCACTTGGCTTATTTTTTAAATTCAAAAAAAGAATATTTTTAGTCAAAAATAAATAAATGAATAAATGGAGGAGAACCCTTATCCTCAAGGGACGACAATATGATAGATACAATTATAACCATTGAAATTAAATATCGCCTTGAACTATGGTTTCATGAATTAAGATTTTAATAATTAGGGCATGGGCATGAAATCGACAGTCGAAATAGATTTATAATAATAAAAAAAGAGTAGTGCTATGTGCACCCCAACATCCTATCAAAGCACCCTATTGATCAGGACACACAAGCAATTTATCATGCCACCTTGGGACTTTTACCAAAATGCCTCTAGTTTGTGAAGTAATGCACCTCACTACCTACGACACATGTTAAACTGGTCTTGGTCATATCTTGCTAAGACCCGTATTACAATGTCGGTCTATACCAACCGACACCCAAATAAAGGTAGTCAAGCACCCAACTCGATAGGTGACCATCGAGACTATACAAGTGATCTCAAAGACCTTGTGCCAAGACGTGTGTATGTCTCAGCTGGCACCAACTGACACAACAACTTATATCTCAGTCCTGTGTGTTCAAGACTATAGGCTTGGTCATTTCCCCCCAAGACGTGAAACGTAGTGTCCGTTATGTAGTGTCATGCTATAAGCACCCCACCGATTATTATGGGCACCCCGGTAGGCACCCCACCAATTACTCTGGGTACTCTGGGGCATTTGTGTCATATCAGTTTAGAACCAACATAAATAAAAATCAGTTGGGGTGCCCGAATCATAAGCTAGGGTGCACATAGCGTGACTCTAACAAAACCCTTTCATTCGTATAATTGAAAACATGCCATCAAAATAATAATATTATTTTATATATATAATACTTCTTACTTTTGCTCAATAGAAGGGGATTGTGTGGAGATGTTAACAGATCAGATGTCCTATAGCGTTTCTTATGTATATGTGTAGATCAGTGACCGTAGTAGCCCATTTAATTAGTGGCAAGAGAAGTTAGCTCTTTGTTTGGTGAAGGAGTGGAGTCACGTTTCCTCTTTCCTCTCAACTGTGTTGGTGAAAGATTTGCAATAAAATTAAAGCTGGTTATGTGTTTTCAATATATATATTATTTTCTTTTTAGAAAATTTATTTATAATTCAAGAATGACATATATAGATTTTATTCCACATGCATGAGACCCATATTGGATTTATATATGAAATAGATTTCTTTATGTATGTGTTCTGATTTAGGTCAGATTTACGTACATCATTTTTGTAAGTACCAACCCAAGGATTAAACTGGCTTGGTATGAGGTTACCATTGAAGATGTGTGGATCGAAATTAAAGTTAATTCCACATCGATTAAATGAAACTTTGAAATGAAGTATATAAGTGATTAACTCCTTCTAATTAGTACCAATCGAAGCCTTTTGAGTTAAAACCCCATATCTAAAAATTGAAAAGTGGTTAAGTTGAGGACAATATTAGTACATTCCAAAAGATAAGATTTGGAGAGATCGTGAGATATGGAAGCCCACTTAAATAATATAAGAAAAAGCATAAGTTTTGCGAGTCAAATACTGGACAACACATGCACTTTAAGCAAGCGGAACACGCACATACATAGATCCAAAAACAGTATACCCAATGCTACAATATTTGTCTAAAACATATTATAGATTACAGAACGAATACCTTGATTACCATAAAACACCAATTTTTTTTTATTTATTTCCATTGCAGGAAGGAGAAATTACGACTTTCACACTCGTTACTATATTTTCTTAAGAACACAAATTATGACAACTTTTAAGGGCATTTGATATATTAGAAGCATTTCGATCAAGGCGGGCATGGAAATTATTGGTTGAGTTGATCATGATTTTGGAAGAAGATATCATCATTTTCTGCTTCTGAGCCTCGGACGGGACCTTCACGTCAGTGGCTAACCCAACACTTTCCAATAGTTTTATGATGCACCAACCGAAGTCCACCTCCCACCACTTTTGCCGGAAAGTCGCCGAAAACTCGAAGGCGTGGTGGTTATTGTGCCAACCTTCTCCAAAAGTGAACAACGCCACCAACCTTAATTACATGTAGAAAAAGAAAATCAAAGTAAACGCCACCAACCCTATATATTCTTGGGAAATTAATTGAGCCTAGCTAGTGAAGGGAATGTATATAACAAATCTAAAGAAAAAAAGTCTAATTGTACCAATTGTTCTTGGACAAGTCTCGAGTGTTCCAATCTCGACGACCCCAAATGTGGCAAGCTGAGTTCACTAGGAATGTGACATGAAGAAGCCATACAGTTCGAACGCCCTGCATAGTACATATATATGTATATGTATGTAAATTAATTATGAATTTAATCATAACACTTATACTAATTAATTGATTTCATATCACACAAACTTACCATGCCCCATGCAACAAAAGGCATGCCTCCTAATTTATACAAGAGAATTCCAAGTGCGATGGGGTGGAGCAAGTAGGTTCTCCTCATAAACCTATAGAAAAACTGCTTTCGCAAATCCACGACATTCTTACGTTTCGCCACCTGCATTTTTTTCCACCACAAACCTAATGTTAGCGTTAATTTACGATTTTCAAATATATATATATATATATATATATATATATATATATTATATGTGTGTAACTACAAATATATCAAAATATATATCATTCGATCCCCTTATATATGGTTTACCGTCTTTTGCATCATGTAGTCGACGTCAAGTAGCCAGTTAACATGACTGAACAAAAATCCATCTATTGGGCTATGTGGGTCTCTCTCTGTGTCCACGAACTTGTGATGGAACCTGTGTTTGCTCACCCAATCAATTGGGTGTCCCTATATATATATATATAAGTTCACAACCAATCAATGATCAATTGGAAAATATTCATATAAATAATTGGCAAGCATACATATGTATATTTTATGATAATTTACCTATATAGCGTTTTTTTTATGAAAGGAGGCAGTACTCCTTTTATTATACTATACATACTAAAGAACAGAAAATAAGTTAGTTAATTACCTGTATAGCATGGGAGGCACAATAAGCGAATAAGTACTCTAGCACCTTGGGAAGCTTAAAGCTCGAGTGTGCTAGGTTTCTATGAAATGAAATAGTGATTCCATATCCAGTGATCCAGTACAGAACAACTCCCAACCAAAAAGCTTTCCAGTTGAAGTAAAAAGGTGCAAACAAGCAAAGACCGTGCATCGCCAACAGTACGGTCCCGAAGATCATGTCTCTTATGTTCCATTTGCGACCCCAGTAAGTATTCTTCGCTCTTTTCTTCGCCACCACATCGGAAAATGGGATTTTGTAGTAAGGACTACTTGCTAACTTCTCCTCCACCGCTACCATATCGAGCAATCTATAGCTAGCTCCTAGTAAATATTCAAGTGCTACACTACCTTAATTTTCTATGTATGACTTAGGATTGTTTTCTATGTAGCAAGTTTGAGGGGTTTATATAGAGAGAGGGATTGTGGGTAGGGACTAGGGAGAGAGAAGATTATTAATTGGGCCTTCCATGCCCATCTACGACCCATAAAGTATTAATTAATTATAACCAATTGTAGACACTTCTATGTGTATATATTCATGCATATGGGTTGATGTACCTAGTTTTTTGAAAAGTTTGATCAAAAATAATTTTAATTGACTTTTGGAGGGCCCGACTACAAAATTCGGTAATTCTGAAGATATGGTTTTACTAGAAACGGCGTGATGATCAATACACACCACTAATGTAGTGACTATGACGTTTTTTGACCAAATTCCTTCGTTTAGGCATATCAATTAGCAATTTTGTATTTTTAGTAAGTTTTAGTTTGTTTACAACTTTCACTAGGGATTTCCATTTTGTATGCCGTTTGTGGCATTAACTTTCCTATTTCGTCTAGTTTTCAATTTAGGGTATTGTGTAGCACATGTTACATTTTAAGTGTATTGACAATACCTTGATCTATCATTTAAATGATCCATGTATTGAGATGAATCAGTCATGAAATTAAAGGAAATAATAATATATATTTTTTTGAAAAAGTGCAAGAATCAAGAGATTAACCATGATGTGTATGGTTGTAAATTTATTGACTTCTAAAAAGGACTATATCATGGATTAAGTCCAAAGGATGTAGATTTATTGAATGAATTTTCTATCATGAATGCTATATAATAAAATTGTGGGGGTTGAAAGCAAATTTAGTTGCTACTCTTAACTTTGATAGTTATATCTTCCGAGTTGAAGATATATTATTAAATGTCTATGAGTACTTGAAAGATGTGGGGTTGCACATAAAAACTTTTTTCTTCGGATTAAAGAAAATAAATTATAAACCCCAAGTAAAACATTCAAGAATAGATTGTATTGAAAATGAGTTATCATTAGTGAGATTGAATGTATCAAGTTGAAGCCT
Organism: Stephania japonica; assembly: GCA_039657345.1. Taxonomy (NCBI): domain Eukaryota; kingdom Viridiplantae; phylum Streptophyta; class Magnoliopsida; order Ranunculales; family Menispermaceae; genus Stephania; species Stephania japonica. The sequence goes on along the minus strand of CM077559.1, from coordinate 3,253,776 downwards.
TTGAAGTGTAAATGGATTTTAAAATCTAATTAAAGGCAGATGGATAAGTTGCTTAAAATTAAGCAAATTAAATATATAACTTAAGGCTTTATTTGAGAGAAATTGAGCCTTGATTTCTCAGAGAGAAATTTACTAGTCTATAATGACATCTAGCAAGTTGGTTGGTAATAAAGAAAAGCAAAAGATGTTAAGAGATTACACTTCTTAAATAGTGAATTTAGAGAAGAAATGCTTGTATCAATGGAAATCCTCAATGAAATGGGAGTATTGTTAGATTCACAATGGAATCTAATTGATTGCGCGCAAATTAATAAGCTAGAAAAGTAACATTATGGCTTTGAAAGAGCTTGGAGGATATTCCATATTGCATGCAATTGTCTCGGTAATGTATAAGATGTATGCCGGCTAATAATCGCAAGTGACAGAATAAAATGATGCATAAAATGGTAAATCTTGACTTATATGTCGAAGATTGTCATTGAATAGTTACTTGATTGTAGAAAAATTTTCATAGAAAATGAGAAATAAGAAGACAAACTTGTGGCCAACAATTGAAGGTTTGTCAATATCAAGTAAACTGATATCGAAGGGAATGAGTTTAAAAGCCTAAAAAATGAGTTGGCGGAAACTTAACCTGGCTGATTGGAGATCTCAAGTACTAGGTTCAATAGGCAAATTGGTTAGATGAAACTCGAGAGAAAAACACATCTATCTCATTCCTAAGATAAAAAAATGTGTTTAGAAGAAGTTAAGGATATGCTAAGCATTTAATGACAAGTAAAAATGTCACATATATGATAGTAAATGTGGGTTGCATTTATGAGAACGAGACAGGCTAAATTCTCTAAATCTATCATGAAATCAGGATTGTGTCCAGGACCAAAATGGACAAAACCGTAAGAACCAATAATGATAGGGATGAAGTTATGTGAGTATTATTATCTCGATTTACTACAAAAAGTGAACAGTTCAAGATCTTCTATATCCACTGCGTCACTAAGTAAGTCCGATAATATTTCACTAGGGTAAGTTCAAGTCTCTATACGACACTTTTCCTGATGTAACTTTATTCTCGCCAATGCTCTCTCAAGTGTGTCTGCATTAAAATGATTTTTAAAATTCATTTATGTGGGGGATATATAAAGACTTGATGATCAATTTTCATTCATGTGGGGGATTGTTGGAACAATTAATTATATTATTTAATTGTTTATAATTTGAATGAAAATTATGTGAAAAGGTGTGTACTATTGTGTAGAGACATAATAGACCAAAAGGTGTATCTATTCACCAAGAGGTGTGTCTTTTTCTAATAGACACATAAAAGTCTATATATATTCATTAGATAGATTGTTTTAAAAAAATATAGATATATAATTAGAAGAAAAAGTAAATAGGTCAAATCAAAATGTCTTTCTCTATTTTATATGCTTTTGAGTCAGAGAGAGTATTGAATCATAGATTGGTTCGTAGACTAGTGATTCGGAGTGCTACAAATCACTAGTATGATCGTTGTATCTTGGGAGACTATCGTCATTAGACCGTGAGCACCATAGCGGGGCGAAATAGTCTTAAGGACATTGAGTATAACTCAAGCCTCGATCAATTGTATCAAGTTTTTCTTCTATTTCGCATCAAGTTTTTGGTAGTTCCACCAATATAAAGTTCTTCAAGTACTTGAAGAAGTGGTTGGTGATACGAGCGTCAACAAATCTTTCGTGAAGGACTTTTTCAACTATTAAAAGTTTGTTGTTGGCTTTTCAGATTGTAATATTAAACCTATCTTTGAAGATAAATTTGTCTCAAATCACAAGCCGCGCAAAGGAACGAAAATTTGATGTCGAATTTTCTTGAATCGTGAAAGAATGATGAAGATGAAGATGAAGATGAAGATGAAGATGAAGACAATAGACGTCATATGCGGGAGAATAATTCAAGCATTGAATTTGATGACAAATTTTCTCAACTGGGAGAGAATAATGCAAATAAGGGTTTGTGTTATATTAGGATTTTTTATTTATTAGATAAGATGATTTAGTTTAGTTGGATCAAGCCGAAATTAATTAATTTGATATTAAATCCGAAAATCATAATTAATTTAAGATTATGAGATTGCGCCTATTTTGAAGGAGATGAATTAGGAAATCTCAAAAATTCGAAACACCAGAATTGATTCGAAGCACAATTGTAACTTATACTCTTAATCGAAATTAAATATTTCTTTACCAATTAATACTAAAATCAAATACCAAAATTTGAAGATTTGATATCAGAAGACAAACAACAAGACAGAGGCATTGTGGCTCTGATACCAATTGTTGGTTATTAAACATTAATGATCTTTGTGTGAACAAACACAAAGATCATCTAATCTAAATTGTGGAAATAAAATAAAAATTACCTCCAGCTATTGTTGTTCTTTCCAAAGCTTGATCTTCCAACTTCTTCTTCTCCTTTCCTTAATGGTATTCAGAGTCAACTTTTTGGAGAATAGAATTGGAGACCAAACTACACTACCAAAAGATAACCGCCATCAACCGTTATCTCTAATCATAATTTGACACTTGTGTGTGGCCCCACATGAATCATTTATGATAAGTATAATTTAACTAATACTTACAGTTCTGTGTCCTTTTTGTTTCCGCATCAATAATTAGTCTCTTGGTATCCCATAGACAACGGGGACGGTTTCTAGAGCTCGAAACTACTCTAAAGCTGAATATTGAAGTTTTGCTTGTCTAACTGCTGAAGTTCAGTGGACATCAAGAGCTTAATATATTGTTGTTGCATGTCCTTTGCTAGTGTTACTTCAATTTGGTGTGCAATTTCAGCACATACATACTCATGGCCGTTAATGCTGCCATGTTTCATTTTCGCACCAATCTTATTGGAATTGATCTTCACCCTGCATGGGATATAGAAATCCAGGACCTTGGGAGTGTTTGGCCACACGCTCATATGTAGGTATATAAATGAGGTTGGAGTCCATCGATCTTTGCACAAGCTAAGATCGAAGCTACCCACTTATTTACCACACTAACTCTTATTATATTTTTCATGTGGGATTATATATTCCAACACTGGACTATGGGAGAAGCTTTATAATAATCTGATTACTGTTCGTCCCATTTCTTATTCCTCCTCGGATCAGGTTGTTGACGTCCTAGCTAATAAGGCATTCGCATCTTTTCATTTTTTTATTTGGCTCCAGAAACTTTGAGTTGCACAGACACTAGCTTTGCTAATTAAATAGTTGATGATTGTTCTGAAGTTTTATTTATTTATTATTGAAGCTCCGCTCTATGTTGTAACACACAAAAGTGATTTCTTATAGTTTCTCCTCTGTTCTCTGTTCTTGAAGTTTTGACACTTAGTTCTTGATATAAGAAGCTCCACGCAATCGTAATTACTGGTTCTCTACTCTCTGTTTGATGTTAAACCTTAACAATCTGAATAATTGAATAAGTACTGAAGATGGTAAACCTTTCTCCAGTCTCCACACATATGACATAACTCACAATAGTAGTAATATATTTTGAAAAGTGAAATCCCCCCTTTAGGAGCAGTATAGACTATAGAGTTGAAGTCATGAAGAAGTTGAACTTCATTTGGTAAGATACTTCTTCATTTTCTGCTTCTGAGCCTCAGAGGGGACCTTGACATCGGTGGCTAACCCAACTCTTTCCAATAGTCTTATGACGCACCATCCGATGTCCACTTGCCACCACTTGTTCTGGAAAGTCGCCGAAAACTCGAAAGCATGGTGGTTATTGTGCCAACCTTCTCCAAAAGTACACAACGCGACCACCCTTTGCATAAAAAGAATCAAGTTAAACAAAGTAAGTTCAAGTCATACTACATATATGTATGTCATTAACCATAAACAATATGTAAAATATTCAAGCTGAGTTAGAATGGAGATTTTGCATATATTTAACATATCATTTAAATTAATAGCATAGCTTTTCTATTTTTTGATTAATGTATGTACCAATTGTTTTTGGACAAGTCTCGGGTGTTCCAATCTCGACGACCCCAAACGTGGCAAGCTGAGTTCACCAGTAATGTGGCATGAAGAACCAAAACAATTCGAACGCCCTGCATACATTTATAGATTGTTAATTTACAACACCATATGTTAATTAATCCTGAATACTGTCTCATTCTTCTAATCACAATAGAGTAGCTACGATGGCCAAAGTGTTGCATTTCCACCAAGAGAATTATAGAGTAGCTACGATGGCCAAAGTGTTGCATTTCCACCAAGAGAATTAAGGTTTGAGTCTAGTGGAATACACAACAACTGCTAGACTTTTAGTTGATATTTAGTCCAAGTCCATCTTGAATCTTGGTAGAATAAATATCTTTGTAGTTATTATGTAGGTGCGTCAAATCCACTAGGCTTATGACACAATGGAAGTCTTCCAAACTGATTATTCGACACTACGAATAATGCAATTTAGGGCACAAGAATTTAATCAAAGTTCAAATTTTATTCAATAATAAAAAAAAATCAAATTACAGCAAAAAGGTTGCTTTAAATAGCAAAAGTCTAAAATTTGACAAAAATAGCAAAAGTCCAAAATACCATAAATTGAAAACTAGACTAAATAGGAAAGCTAATGCCACAAACGACATACAAAACGAAAATTCCTACTAAAAGTTGTAATCAAACTAAAACTCTTTTTTTTTTGTTAAAATCAAACTAAAACTCATTAAAAATAGAAAAATTGTTAATTTGGAGGCCTAAACGAATAAATTTAGCCGAAAAATGTTTTAGTCACGACGTTTGTGAGTATTGATCACCACGCTGTTTTCAATAAAACCATGTTTTCAAAACTGCAGAATTCCATAGTTGGACCCTTCAAAAGTCAACCAAAATTATTTTTTGTCAAACTTTTTCTAAAGAAGTGTTTGACACTTCTTGGACCGCATCAGCTTACCTAGGTTTTATGGGTTCATTGCGACCTACTAAGATTCTATGGGTCTACTATGAGCGGTTAGTCATTAAACGTCAATAAAGTTGTATTGCTCTTCATGAGTTTGTAACCATGCCTCTTAATTAAGTAGGGCTACTTCCCATGAGCTTTTAATGAAAAAATGAAAAAGAAAAATACTAGCTCGCTCTTCCTAAATTGTATACAGTTAGCTACCCTACAATTAGTTAGTGATATAATCAACAATAATTGTAATAGAAAATTATAAGGTACATAGCTTATGTACAGGAGCCAATTAGCATTTCTTTTTACTGCATAGCTTATATGGTATATAACTTTTGTTCCAATTCAGAGGTTGCTTTTGGTGATATTGTAGTAAAAAGAAATGCTAACCAGCTCTTCTTAGATTGTAAATAGTTAGCTATGTACCTTATAATTAGTTAATGACGTATAATTAATAATTATTTTAGAATTGCATATAAATTAACATGTCATCTTACCATGCCCCACACTAGAAAAGGCATGCCTCCCCATTTGTACAGGAGAATTCCAAATGCAATGTGGTGGAGCAAATATGTTTTCATGAGAAATACATAGAAAAACTGCTTTCTCAAATCCGCTACATTCTTGCGTTTACCTACCTGTATTTTTCCAAAACAAACATAAAAATATTTATTAATACACACTGTGCTGCCTATATAATCTGAATCGTTGTAATGAAGACAAAAGAAATATCTCCAATGAAATGCATTTTGCATTTATGATTGAATTGAGACGTCAATGCATTGCAAGCTACAGTCATAAATGCATGAAAGTTAGATATAAGGTTTACTTGGGTAAAATGTTGAGAGTTATAGTGGGCAAATTGTGATTTTTTATAAAAAAAATTGATCATTAAATTAGCTTAAGATCTACAATAGAGGTTTTTTTTTTTTTTTGGAACCAAGATCCACCGTAGAGGTTAAATATCCCTCGAATGAATTATGTACGGTAAAGTTATTGAAATGTGAAGCGGCAAAAATTAGGGTATCCAATTATTCCATTCTATTCTTATTGTATTGTTTTCTCACGAGAAACATAGAATATTCGTGCTTAGTTAGGGTGGGTCTAGGTTTGAAAAGATCTATATAGGCTCTGCTGGATCCGACCCTACTAAAACTCAAATACTTTCTTATAAAAAAAAAAGCTCAAGTATTTGAGGGCGAACTCAAGTTTGCATTCATTAATGCAGGTGTGACCTGTATAAAAGTTTAGAAGCAGTTTTATATGTACTTGAAATAAAATCTTGTTTGTATCAGAAAAATAACAAACTTTAGAACTTAAGCTGGAGGAAAGAAATTGAAAAGTACAACAGGTGTGATTTATAGTCGAATATTTTTACCTAGTTAAAAGGATTGTTTTATAAGACTGCAATTAATTAGGTTAGTTATGTTTTTTGAAAGTGAATATTGAGCGGTAAAGAAACAAGTACATAAAATGAACTACTCACCGGAAATGAGGATGCTTAGGTGAATGAGTGATAGTAAGAAATACATAAAGTTAAGAAAAAGTAAGAGTGATACCAATTAATACAACATTAAGGAAGGGCGGTTGTTGTGGTTTTAACACCTTCAAAGACAACCTATACAAATGTTCTTATTAGAAAACTCGATTCAATAGAAACTAAACTAATTCAAGTAGTGGTAGACCGAAGATAACTTGAAATGCATTAATTATAAGAGATTTAAATGATTTGAAAAGCAAACCATCAATTGCACTAAATTGAGGGCAATGGAAGTTGTAATTGTAGACAATTTATTTATGTATACTTAAAACAAATTTTTGAAATGAAGATCTGAACTTTGGTCTCAATGGTTTCACCTGTACCACCAAGTTAAATTTTAGTTTATGTTCATCTAATTAAGTATATCTATTTTTTAAGAATAGTTTACAAGCATGTCGATGCATGGGACATCCATAATTATTAGGGGAAAATAAGGACCAAAATCCACAATTAGTGGTAACTGGTAACCTTGTAGATCATGTAGTCGACGTCTAAGATCCAGTTAATATGACTGAACCAAAACCCATCAATGGGGCTATGTGGGTCTCTCTCGGTGTCGACGTACTTGTGATGGAATCTGTGTTTGCTAACCCAGTCGATTGGATGTCCCTGCAATTAATTAAGCAACCAAAAAGGGTTATTAAGCAAAGTATACATATTAATGTTGCAATACAAGTGTACCAAAAGCCACTAGCGTTTTTAAGTACCTGCAATGCATGGGAAGCACAATAAGCAAACAAGTACTCTAACACCTTGGGAAGCTTAAAACTCGAGTGTGCGAGGTTTCTATGATATGAAATAGTGACTCCATTTCCAGTGATCCAGTACAGTACAACAGCCACCCAGACTGCTTTCCAGTTGAAATAAAATGGTGCAAACAAGCAAAGAAGGTGCACTAGCAAGAGCACCGTCGCGTAGATCATGTCTCTTATGTTCCATACGCGAGTCCATATCGCATTTCTTCTCTTCTTCACCACTACATCTGAAAATGGTATTTTATGCGAACTGAAGACGATTAGCTTCTCCTCCATTGCTACCATGTTTGTTCTTGCTAGTAAATGTATATCTCAACATTTCTACAACATTATTCTGTAACATATATAGGGCTTAACGGTGGAGGCCAGAGTGAGCAGATTAGGACTTACTTCTTTTTTTTTTTTTTTTTTTTTTTTTTTTTTTCACCCGACTGGACCTATTCAATGCCCATCAACGACCCACTATTAATGACTCAGTACGTACTAAATATTGACATTGAGTCAACAGCAACGTTAGTGTGACATTTAATACGGTGGTCATAGTGAAAAAATGGTTCTGCCCTTGGCTTGAGTAACATTGATTGCAAATTTGCAACTCCAGACAGGATGCAGTTGCATGCCACCAGTAAAGTGGGTTCCAATATTGATGTACAGGTAGTATACAACTGCGAGAAAGGGTACAGTGTCGTTGCCAATACTGAGTAGTCCCGGTGCACAGATAGTACAACAGCGAGAAATGATAAAGTATCGTTGTCAATGCTGAATAGTCCGGTGCAATGGTAAAGAAAAAAACACTTTAACTTTAACTGTATCACCCAAGCCAGAGGTCATGAGTTTAATTCTTGGTAGTAACATTATATTTTTTTGGATTTATTGGTTAAAATATCCTAACATTTCACAACTTTTGGTATTATATCTTAACCTTTTTCAAATTTGTTATTATATCATAATCTTTATAGATTGTTGAATTTGCATCATAATTCACTTTTTATCACCCAATTTAGGGTGAGACTTAGGGCGTCTAGACCCGCCTTGGCACAAAATAAAAAAAGTTCAAACAATATTTAAACAAATTCGGGCTAGGTAAGATTCCTCTTTTTGTTGAGAGGTTTGTGAGTTTCATCTTCTTGTTGAGAGGTTTGGGGTTTTCCTCTTCTTGTTAAGAGGTCTGTGAGTTTCCACTTCTTGTTAAGAGGTTTGTGATTTTCCTCTTCTTGTTGAGAGGTTTGTAAGTTTTCCCTTCTATTTGAGAGGTTTGTGCGTTCCCTCTTCTAAGTTGAGTGGTCCTTGAGTTTCCTCTTCTCATTGAGAGGTTTTTTAACTTTCACGTGAGTTTTCTCTCCTAAATTAATTTGGGAGGTTTTATAACTTTCGATCTGTCAATCTAGCAGTCCGCTTTGGAAGGTTGATCTTGTGGAAGGTTCTTGTTAGATAAAAGTTAAGTTCTTTCTTTTATGGAGATTCTGCATTAAAAGTGATTTTTTTTAGAGAAGCAAAAAGCAAACAGTCATGGCGGTGACACTTGGAACGAATCAATAAGGAAAGTCCAAAATCGATGTGAAGGCAAAAATTCTTAGGCTCTAATTGAAGTAATTGATTATGAGTTTCTTAAAATTAATAACTAGCTGGTGCAGTGAAGGCAATAATTTTTAGGCTTTGATTAAGTAACTAATTGGGAGTTTCTTAAAATTAACAACCAGTTGGTGGGGTTTTCAAAATTCAAATTTGAATTATAAGGATAAGGGTCTAATGAAAGCCAGGTGGGACAAGTAAATTGAAATTGCACTAACGACGGGACCTGCAAGATAGTCTGGCCGACGGGACCTGCGAGATAGTCTGGCCGAGCACTATGAGTTGCCTTAGTTAGAATTGCTGAGGGCTCAGAGACTTTCAAACATTATTAGCATTAGTGGAGTTAGTTAAATCAAATAAGCTCAATGTAGTTTTCTTAATTGAAACTTTGTCTTTTAAAGCAAAAATTACTGTATACAAAGAAAAATAAGGTTTGAAGGTTATTTTGTTATGGATAGAATTGGTAGAAGTGGTGATCTCGCTGTTTTGTGGAGAAATAAGGACCAGTGTACATTGTTGGGTTTTTTCTAATAATCATATCGATTTAGAGATGAGGGTGGAGGGGAGGGAATCTTGGCGTCTAACGGGCTATTACAGTTTCCTTGACCGTGATAGGAGATGAAAAGCTTGGAACTTTATTCGTGCCCTATCTCGAAAGTCAAATCTCCCATGGTGTCTCATTGGGGATTTTAACGATATGATATTTAAAGAGGATAAGAGGGGAGGCCCTGAAAGAGAGGAATTTTTATTAAGGGGATTTCGTAAAGCTGTTCTCGATAGTGGGCTTAACAACATGATGCTTGTTGGCTACAATTTTACTTGGGAAAAGGGGTAGAGATTCAGGGAACTTGGTAGAAGAAAGATTGGATAGAGCAATGGTTACTGACTCGTGAATGGGTATTTTCCCTAACGCCAAGCTACTAAATTTGGTGGCTCCTACCTTTGATCACTCGCCAATACTGTTAAAGTTTGAAGTCGTCGAACCACACCAGCACACATATCCATTTAGACTTGAGAATTATTAGTTCAAGGAGGAAGGGGTCATAGATATTATCAGTGATGCATGGAACCAAGAATGTGAACTGGGAGTGCAATTTAGGCTTACCAATTATGCAAAGGCATTTCGACAATGGGGTTGTCAAGTGTCAGGGAATTAGCATCACAAAATCTAACAGAGTAAAAAACGAATCGATGATGTAATGACCCATAAAATATGTTATGTCTGTGTGCGACGTGCATTACTATTTATACTCGTGTCTGTGGGACAAGACAGTGACGTCAAACTGCAAGTAGTGTTCACCTAGGAAAACGTAACGAAATGGTATTAGGCAGACGAAATACGGGTGCATGGGTCCAGGAAACGATTTTCGTGGACGACCAAAAAATAAAATACAATAATAATAAATTAATTCGGGAATATGTTCAGGTCGTTAGAAATTTCATTCGCGCGCGACGGTGTGAGTCGTGGTGCATGCTAGGTGCAACAACGCTTAAGAAAGTGCCAATTATTAGTACAAAAGAGGGTGAGGACAAGGGGGAGTCCCAAAGTGTGTCAAATAGTGGTTGAGGCTGGTGTGTTTGGGGGCCACAAAATGTGCCCTGAGATACGAAAACACCCAAGATAAGACCCACCCTATAAAAGGGTGAGTGAACTCTCACTTTTCCCTCATTTCTCTCATTCTTTCTCTTTTCTTTCTCCCTCTTCGTGAGAAAACAGAGCTAGAGAGGAGGGGATTTGAATGTTTCCTTGCAGATCGACGCCAAGGGATCGTGCCACGACGCAAACGGAGGTGAGATATCAATTTCTCGTTCAGTTGTCATCATTTTGGTGGGTGTTTTGTGGATTTTTGTTTGATTGTCGGATCGAAGGTGTGTAACAGCCCCAAATCCATTGGCCGTTACGGCGTGCACCTCGGGCCCACAACCTAGCCAAATCAGCTCCTAGTTGTGTCCCACGATCACCAAAATCTCAATATTAATCAAAATCCCATTAACTTTGTTGTTTACTAGTAATTGTTGAGTCAAGTTAGTTTAGAATTTGTAATTATCATTTAATATCAAAATACGCAACGGATAATTAAAATCATCAAAATAAATATTCACAAAGTGTTTTATGAACATTTTACCTAATGTGGAAACCATACCAAAATGTACATCATAAATACATATCAACTATGATCATCAAAATATCAAAATACAACCTCCAAGTCATATACAAGTCAAGTATGTCTTTCATATCCCAAAACCCAGCATAAAACAAGGAAATATAAACAAACATATGAGTAGGGTAAATGCAATCAATCACAGATAGTGCTCAAGCTTGCCCTTCCCTCTGCTCGTACTAGGATCTGCACTCAAGTCATCACAAAAAGCAGATGACGAGTCCAGAGTGAGTAATCCAAAGGAAATTCACCAACTAAATACATAAATAAATTTCTAGAAATTAAAATACTATAAATAAACATGTGGAACAAAAGAATACAAGCAACTATGGAAGATCATCACATGCATAAATATAGCAGTGAAGCAAAGTGCGTGCACAATCAAAGTCAGACTAAGCCATACTTTGGGCTATCCGCCAGGCACGACCCATGAGGATACCTCGAACGGGTGACCCTGGACCCTCTAGGTGGCCGGCGTATATCCACGACGCACCCACACATACCTATCATACCCGGGTAGCATATTCACCGGCACATGCGTAGACATATGCTATGGCTTAGTGGACCCTATGCCTCAGCAACGAATAAACACCAGGTGAGTAGTGATCTACACCGTAAAGATACCAGGTAGGAGTAAACTCAACTACCGTAAAGATACCAGGTAAGAGTACTCAACTACCGTAAAGTATTAGGAAACAAAGATATTTGAATAAACAGGACAGAATTCAAATAAATTAAGCAGTAAATACTATAGTGAATTTCAGTTGGGTTACTACATACCTCAAACCGCATTCCTTGTCCCGTAAAACAAACCCCAGTCCAACTCCTCTAAATCCCCGATATCCAAAATATCGTCTGAATTAACCTATTATCATTTATCATTAATTTATGGTCAATGGTTTGTATTTTAGGTAAATTAATATAGGCATTATATCCATTATAACCAAAACAGCCAAAAATAACCATTTGATGAACACCCAGCGCGCTGCAGGATGATCCTGTGCGCTGGTGTTCATCCTGTTCACACCATCATTGGCCCAAACTATCCATCGCGCTGACAGTTTTTTCAGCAGTTCAGCAGAACAGAACTACTTGAAAATCGTCACCCAAGCCTCCACCAACGTTTTTGACCCCATCCTCTCCTCATGGGGGAACAAACAACAACTCCAAAAGTCAGAGGCACAACAAATTATATCAAACATGCATCAAATCCCTGATCAAATACCAAACTTGAAGAACCCATTTTCATGAAAATGAACCCAACCTTAAAACCAACAACCACAACTCTTTTCTCCACACTCATAGCACTCAATAAACACTAAAACTGGACAAAAATAGTGGCACAACCTCAACACATAGATTCCCTACCATCACCCACAAAACCACATTCAAATTGAAGAGAATGGAGAGAAGACCATAGATCTCACCTTTCTTTGTTGATCCTACACTCTCAAGCACTTCAAATAAGCTCTCAAAATGTTCCAAACCCTCACTTCTTCACTTTAATTTTTGGATTTGTAAGAGAGGAGAGAGAAAAGTTAGTACAAATGGGAGAAAATATATATATAAGAAAACTCATCATCTCATACACACACATCTCCATGCTTGTTTAGATGGCAAAAATGAGGTCAAATGACCTCCACAAAGTGATAAAACTGACCTACATGCTCACCTTGACCTCATACACATGGCACCAATTATATGCCTTATCGGGCATTCCAATACCTGGCTCCGAACCTCACCCGATGTCGTTCACGCTCAATGACTGTACCAATCCCCTCAACATCATTTTATATGAATTATTTAATGAATTTTATCATTTATTGTGTGTATCTAGTCCCCCGTCCTAGTGTACTAATCATTCGCCACCCGGTACGTGCACCTACGTGCTAGTCACGGCGAAAACGCGTCACATCACCTCACTCATCAATAGACAATATAAACACTTATATTGTGATGCAATTTAATTAATTTGAACATATACATCGCAATTGCACATCAAAAAGCACACAAAACGGACTGTATACCTAATCTGGGCATGCTCCGGCCTCGCTGTGGGACCCACGAATGTCCCCGCTAGCGTTCACATCTGCAATGATATCATAAATAATGGAAATTATAAATTGGTTCGTTACAAGGTGGGTCATTTTCTTGTTTTTATAGTGGTATTGGATGGGTATTATGGTTCCTACGAGATTAGGATTGGCTGAAACACGGCGACGTGAGTAAGACTTGCGAAAAACCATGGCAGTCACATTTTATTTGTGATGTCATGAGAGATGCCAGGCGTCTGGGGAAGGCCTGCCCCTTGCTTTAGATGGCGCCGCCAGGTTGGACTCCCACGGCGTGACACTGTTCACAGGTCCAATTTTGAGAAATTTTTTAAAACTTCAAGACTTCTCTCGGGTATCCAAATTGGTTCGAATGCGACCTAATACCCAGGGAATTGGCCCAAAATAGTAGAAATGGGTAATATTTGTAAAATGGGGAAAATAATGAGAAATTACAATTAAATACAAATAAAACTCTAACGAGACCAAATTGGATTCAAACTAATATCAAATGCTTAGTGGACTGGTGACGAGTGTACAGAACGGTTTGGGGACGTGTGAGAGCCGCGAGCGCTGAATTTCTCGTAGTACTGTGACTAAAACTAGTGGGAGTATTTATATTCTTTCATTTGTGCATTTAAATTGGGTTATTATCTCTCTTGAGCAGTACGTTTTAGTGAAATATGATTTCTTGTATTCCATTTGCGATATCTATCTTTAGTGGATTATCGGTTTGGTTTTTCTTGGATTTTGAATGAGTAGTCCAAGGGCAAGTGAGTCATGGTTATTGTTTTATATGTGATATGAGCTCTTATCTAGGCACTGTTGATATATCCCAATTAAGTATACGTTGGGGGCACTTATCTAGTCACCATGAATATCTCATAGTCACAAGGGTTAGGCTGGTAGGCTGTGTTCTCATCTTGAACCTAAGTCTGTTGGGCTTTTATTGCGACTCAACGACTTTTTCACTGGTCGGGACTACTTGCGCCTTTCTTTTATTTTCCTGGACACTTATTTATCGTTGATATCTCAGTGATTAATTATTATGCGTTCTTGTATTATCTTTGTGATATTCATGTATGATAGTTGTTTATTTGTTTATTCAACATTTGAAATTATATTGAAACTCCACTTGGTTGTTAAAGTTGTCTTTTATTCTCACCGTCTTTTTCATGACGTTGGGTGCAGCCCCGTCATACTGCAAGGTTGACAAGAGAAAAGGACCGAAATTAAGCCATTGAAGTTGAAGGCTGCTAGGCGACCTCCTCTTGCCTACTATGTAGGTTTTTTGTATTTTATGTATATGTTTTTGATACACTGGGATATGAGTTTATGAGAGATTTTGGGACATGTATATAGTATTTGACTTTCTTTTGACTTGTTATATTGGTTGGATATATACATATGTGGGGTTTCCACACTCTAGGTTGGTGTCTTGGAGTTAGTTCATTTTAGTTGGAGTTTAATTTGCTTCTGCTATACTTTGATAACTCACTAAATTTGATTAACTCAACATTTAAATAACTTAATAAACGGTAAACAGTAAGGAAGGCTGACTAGGCTTGTATGACTCAATGAGGTTAGCTCGGGAGTCCACGTAAGTCTAGGCCGGGCGGGACCCAGTTTTGGGGTTGTGAAATTGGGGTCGTCAAGCGTTTTCGAATCCCATTGGGGTGGTGGAATTGAATAATGCAAGGCGAGAATTGGGCACTGTTTAAAATGAAAGCATTCACCATAGAGGAGTTCAAAGAAGTACCGCTCGAGATGCATCCCGACAAATCTCCTGGTCCAGATTGCTTCAACCCAATTTTTTTATCAAAAAAGTTGGAATGTGGTGGGAAGAGATATTTTCACCAATGCTGCAAAATGTTGACCGAGTTGAACATCCTGAAGGGCGTGAATGACACCACGATTGTTTTGATCCTGAAATGTGATAAGCCCTCGAATATGAAGGAGTTTCGACCCATTTCTCTATGTAATGTTCTTTATAAGCGAACGGTCAAGGTCTTAGTGAATAGATTGAAAAAAAATTTGCAGGACATTATTGTTGAAGAACAGTTGGCCTTCGTCCCACATAGACTCATTGTAGACAGTGTCCAAGTAGCCTTTGAATTACTACATGACATGAGATGAAACAAGAGTGGCCAGTACGAACAAGCTGCACTGAAGATCGATATTAGCAAACGTATGATAGAGTTGATTGGGATTATCTACGAAACATTTTGTTAAAACCTTGCTTCTCCAAAGAGTGGGTGGATATGGTTATGTTGTTAGTTACTACAGTGGAGTTCCAAATGAATGTTAATGGAAGCTTAGTCGGTCCAGTGATTCCTTTTAGGGGATTGCGGCAGGGATGCCCTCTATCCCCCTATTTGTTCATTTTGTGCTCGGAAGGTCTCTCAGTTTTACTGAACCAAGCAGTTGTGGAATAGCGTATTCATGGTTGTTCTGTTGCGTGGAATGCCCTATCGATTACTCATTTATTGTTTACAGACGATAGTGTTCTTTTCTTTAGAGCCAATATAAATGAAGCTATTGTCATGAGATCGATATTAGATAACTATGAACAAGCTTCAGGGCAAACCATTAATTTACAGAAATCAGCTATGTTCTTTTTTTCAGACATAGTGGGGGAGGATGAAGCAGGGATCCGAAATAAATTACGGGTATTTAATGATTTGCATGAGAATAAATACTTGTGCCTACCGTCACTTATTGGAAGGAAAAAATGTGAGGTATTTTCTTTCTTGAAAGAGAGGTTATGGAAGCGACAGATGTCGTGGCGTCATAGATTTTTTTCAAAGGCCGAGAAAGAGGTGTTGTTGAAGTCAATAGCTCAGGTTTTGCCAACATATTGTATAGGTACTTTTCTTATCCCAAAATCTTTATGTGATTCACTTCAGAAAATGATGAATTCATTTTAGTGGTGTTCAAAAAATGGGAAGCAAAGAGGAATGCATTGGATGAATTGGTATAGACTTAAGGAGGAGGGGGGTCTTGGTTTTAAATATCTGCACAGTTTTTACCTTGTCATGTTGGCTAAGCAAGGATGGCGTATTGTTCATCATCCAAATACCTTAGTCTCAAGAATTCTTAAAGTTAAATATTTCCCAAATGGAGATTTTTTCAAGGCCAAGATTGGTCATAAACCAAGTTTTGCTTAGAGAGGTATCATACTAGCTAAATCAATGTTGGAAAATAGGTGTCGATGGAAGGTGGGTGATGGGATTTTAATCAAGTTATGGCATGATCCTTGGTTGAAAGATAATGTTAATAACCGTCTGACCACTGAAATGATTCAAGGAACGGACGTGGTTAATGATTTGATGATTCCTGGAAGTAGAGTATGAGACAGTGATCCTATTAGGGAAACTTTTAATGTGAGATGTGAGGGTCGTACATCAAATCATATTGAGTAATAGCGATTGTGATAGGTTAATTTGGAAGCATTCAAATGACGACATCTATAAGGTAAACTTGGTATATCGAGTTGTAGTTGAATTAAGTAGAGATGGGGATTTGGTGGTGACCCAAGGAGATTGGTTGAAACTGTGTAATCTTGAAATTCCAACAAAAGTGAAGCACTTTATGTGGCGACTTTTGCGAAACTGTATTCCTATAAGGTCGCGACTTATTGGTCGAGGGATACAAATTGGAAATTTTTGTGTTTGTTGTGCAAAGCCTGCTGAATCAACACAACTTCTTTTATTTGAATGTTCAAAAGTACGAAATTGTTAGCGAGACCCTTATCACCGAAAACCTACAAACTATGATATAAAAGAGTGGTTCTTTAATTTGTGTCAAGACTCAAATTCGTCAATCAATGAAGTGTGTGTGAAGATGTGGTCTATATGGAACTTCAGAATTAATTTGTTGTGGAATAAGAGTGATCTCCCCTACCTCATGTGATCTGTCAAGGTATGGACTGGTACATTTTATGGGTTGAAGTGAGGAAGAAATCTAACATTGGCAATAATCAGATCCCTCCACAGAGTACTGGCATGACATGGAATCCCCCAGAGGTTGGTTGGAAAAAATGCAATACAAACGTAACGATATTCGAGACTGAGGGGCTTGTGGGGGTAAGTGCAATAAATAGAGACTCAGAGGGTCTGATTGTTCAAGCGAGGACAAAAAATATTTCAGTGTGGGTATGACCCATTGGAAGCAGAAACAATTGGCATAAAAGAAGCAATGAGTTAGATTGACAAGTTACGGATTGAGAATATGGTTTTCAAATCGAACTCGCTCCAATCGGATGGAGGAATCACAAAAGACATCCCCAATCTTCTTAAAGCGGGATAGGTGTTTCAGGATTGTAAAGCACTAATGAGAAGACATGACAAATGGAAGATCAATCATGTTAATCGACAAGCGAATGAAGTTGCCCATCATATGGCAAAAACATAGCGAAGTCATGTTGGAGTATTGCTTTGGAGTGAATTACCAGATTATGTTCAAGCTTTGTTATATTACTTTGATGTGTAACCCTAGATTTTTATTTCAATGAAATTATCTTTGAGATAAAAAAACACCCAATTTGATGATTTGACACCGAAATAATAAATTTAAAAGGTCAAATCATCACCTATAATTAATAAACAATTACTAAATTATTATTAAAATGTTAACTCATCAAATTTAGAGTTCAAAAGTTACTTTGAATACAAATTAAGCAATTTAAAAAGGTGAGCATATAATAACAAATTCAGAAAGGTTAGGGTCTAATAACAAAAAAGTTTAAGATATTTTAACCAATTTAGCCTATTTTATTTGTTTAAAAATGGTTGGACACCCTTAATTATCTAAAAAAAAAAGAAAATTTTGAAAGGTGAAATCGGCCCTACTCGCTCAGAAGCCGCTTTTATAGCGTTATCTATTCAAAATCCTATTATAATGGGTACCTATTTATTAGCTACGCTACTTACAAATTCAATTGCATATTTATTATAAACTTTAAGTCCGGCTAAGTGCACTCTACCTTTTACTAAGTGCTCCCCATTTTACTTGGCACCCCAAATTCAAATTTCAATTTAGAAGTGCAGCCCACATTTTTACCAAAATACATTTTTATCCGAACCAAAACACCCAACTCCAAAACCTTCGTCGAGACATCTATTTTAGGTTCGGCGACATGTAGCCGAGACTTATTCACTAGGCTCGGTGTTGTCCAACCGAACTTCTTGGATGAGATTTAGTTGACATCTGCCGAGTTCAAATTTCGGTGGGGTTTGGCCAACTCTCCATTAAAGGTTCGACAAGATATGACCGACTCTCCAACTAGAGGTTCGGTGGTGTAACGACCCTAAAATTTAACCCGTGCCACATGCAATAAAGGTGGTACGTGGGCCCTCTGTCGTGGTACAGTCATCAATTCTCGGATGTTGACACCTAGGTATGTTATATTTGTTCGATGTTTGTATTATACTGTATAGCCTTAACAGTAATTTTGGTTTCCCAAATGCGTGAGGACTTTTGTATGAGTGTTGGCTGTGTGAGGCGATGTTTAGTGGTCCGGGAAACAAAGTTGAGTTAAAAACACTAATAAAATACAAACTCTATATTTATCGAAATAATTTGTACGCGATTCAACCAAGGGCACAAGACACCTAGAGTGCGGCGCATGTCGAGTCCGAATGCACAAGGGATGAGGTGGATAGGCTAGAGTGAGGAGCAAGTCAACTAGAGTCACCCAATGGAGTCACTTAAGTAGGTGAGATGGGGTGATTATGAACCATTAGATGGGCCTGGGGATGGGTGTGTTGGGCCAAGATTAGGTAAAGCGTATATAAACCCCACACCCACCTCTTTCTCTTTCTTCTCTCTGTCTCTTCTTTCTCTCTTCTCCTTCCTTGACGTCTCCTTTAAGCAACCGGCGGTGTGACGGCCCCAAATTCCCAATGCATTTGGGTACGCTCGGCCTAGACCCGTACAGGTCCCAAGTCAGTCCTCGGCGAACCTGACGAGCCTAGTCAGCCTCAAATCATCAAAATTTCAAGATCTATGAAAGAGTTATTGCAATTATATTACAGCAGAAGCAAATTACATACTACTCAAGTATTAGGAAATAACTCGATCAAAAAGGAAAATTAGGAATCTATATAAATGTGGACAGCCCTAATAAATTCGATTCTAAGTCAACAAAATGGATTGATGGAATCCACCTCAAAACATATTCCCCAGTCCCAAAATGATCATATATATATAAACGTCATACAAAAAGAAATAATCATACGTCTTGGTACCTCAAGTCCAGCCGCTCACAAAAGGTCTCCTAGGCAAGGTCCCTTGCCCCTACTGCACTCCGCTCTATCTGCACCCACCGTCACAAACTAGACGGTGAGTAACTGAGAAAAATCGAAAGTAATGCCAGAAGAATTTCACAGTAATTAATGAATATCAAATAAAGCAGTCTAAATATCATGCGGTAATTTAAAGACAGAAATATAAATAGATACAAGTGCATGATAGGCAGACTGATAGATAAACAATCGAAAACATGCGTGTTCTAAGAGTCAAAGAGGCCATAAGCGGTCAATATTCACAACAATAACCACAACAATCCAGTGCCCAGGTTCACACAACACCAGGGGTGGACAGGCACTCCTGCAGATAGTGGCTCGCGTTTCCCCAACTAGTGCGGGCCACATGACACCTTCACAATCAGTACCCAGGTTCACACAACATTGTGGGTAGCAGTAATTCCGATAGGAAATACCCAAGTTTCCCCAACCAGTGCGGGCCACATGATACTATATCGACACACTTACGCCAAAAACACACATACCAAGAAAATAAGGGAATTTGAATGCCAACAATGGATAACAGCAAGAATACCAATAAACGATAATGAATCACACGAGAATTTCTTAACTGGCTTACTAACGTACACAAGCTTTAGTGCAAGTGTACTTACCTGAACTATCGGAAATCGTATCCACTCTCGCGAATCCTAACGCGTATCCCCGAGTTTCCCGCTACCTGACAAGGTCGGAAACTCGTATTAATAGGTCAAGTCGTTAACTAACCTAGGTTGAATCCCTAGTATTTTCCCAGTGTTTCAAATGACTTGAACAACTTGACAATTTAATAGAAAATGAACTCTCTCTTGGACTTAAAAACTAAAATAACAACTACGACTGTGATATCTCGACATTGATAATGTCACGGCCAATTTCCTAATCTTGATTAACTTGTTTAATCAGGATGACCGACCCGTGATGTGGGACCCATGTGAGGTGCACACACCTACCGAGGCACGTGGTCGAGGTATATTATATATTTGTTGTGGTGTATGCCTAGTGATATGTATATGTGTAGACTAACTAAGTCGGTTCATGCAGTTATAGGCGTCGAGACGCGAACGGGGACACGCCTCGGTTTGTGTGCGAGCCGGGGAGTCGGGTAGCTAGACATGTGGTAAGTCTAAGTTTAGTCAAATGAGTCTTAATTAATTTATTTCATAACATAAGTCTATGGTATACACATCAATTTAAATAAACTATTACTTAGCCTATGTTCTATTTAAATGAAATCAAATATTAAGGCCTATGGTCAAATGTAATTACAACCACCCTTTGGATATGCCTAAGGATGTGTACTAGCACACACTCCCATGTAATTTGTGTCATGCATTTGTGTCACAAAGCTGAAATTTTAGTGAAAGTAGGAGTAATTAATGGTCATTAGATCATCTTAGAGATGGACAAAAAAATCAAATGATGGATGACCATGATAAAGGAAACTACATGCTTGACAAGTGGCATTTAGGGGGTTTCATGCTTAACAAGTGTCCTTGAGCTGAAAAAAAAGTAGGTGAGTAGGAGTGTTTGATGACCCTTGATTCACATGGAGATGGAGTTGTGCAACTTGATGAAAACCCAACACTATAAAAGAAACACTTAAACACTTTCCTTCTCATTTGCATACAAACCAAACAAAAAAAAAATTCAGAGCTGTTAGGGGATTTTGTTTACTGGAAATTGGGGTGTAAGAGAGCCAAATTTCCATATCAAAGGAAGCTCAAGTGACAACCATCAAAGCTAAAACCTTAGGTATCATCTATACTCTTTTATGCTTCAATTGTTGTGTTCTTGGTTATGAATATTGAAGCTTTTATATAAAATCGATTTCAAAGATGTTTTAATGATGTTTTAACTCATTTTGAAACACTAAATGATTTCCCTAAGCTGTATTTCATAATTGAGAAGTTTTGTCAAAGATTGGGGTTTTTTTTCTTGTAAAATTGAAAATCTGATTTTCTTGATACAGCCTTTGTAATTTGGACATAACTCACTCATCATAACTTCAAATTAAGTGATTCCAATGCCATATGAAAGCTAACTCATATACGAACAACTTTTGTGTCTACCATGTTTTTGAAATTCCAGCTCTTTCTGACTCAAAAATGCTCTGCAAATAGGTAATTTAAATGTCATGATGGGATTGTTGAAGGTGAACTTTGAAAAGGCATAACTCCTCCAATTCATATCCAAATGAGATGAGTTTTTATTATGTTATTCTTGGATATGTAAAGTGACTTGTGACCAAAAATTATGATTTTTGGAGCTTTAAATTGGGAGAACTGATTTTTACAATCTCGCTGATCAGATTTTGATTCAAATTCGAGTTGTCTTTGAAAATATTTGATATCTCCTTCATTTTATATCGAAACCTTACACACCATACCATTCCAGAAAGCTAAGACCTAGAGCTAAAACTTTCTTCTTAAGTGTCTTTGATGATTTAGAGTTTATGATGGTTTAATTAACGCTGCAATACTAAGTATCAAATTGGAGTTTTGCAAGAACTTAAGGGGCTGTTTTGGGTTATAGGTTCACAAATCTATTTGACTTGACCTAAAACCAACCAAATACCTATCTAAACACACCAGGACTTAGGAGAGCATACCGGGAGTCTAGGGACGCGGGTGTCGGGTGTCGGGAGGCCGGATAGCTAGGACTATTGCGTTGACTGGTAAGTGAAACTGTGGGAACTCTTTACTTTATTTCATTCCAGTCATTTATAAATTTTTAGTCTATTTGTAGACTAGCTAATTTATTTCCCACATCATGCTTTCCTTGTTTCTACTCATATTGAATATCGATATAGCATGATGCCTTGTTTATTATATCATTGACTCCATGTTTCCTTATATGCTCAATGTTTGTCTTGGAATGTGGCTAATGGATATTTAGAAAATGCATGCTATAGGGTTATCTGTTATGTTGGACTTGTCTTCTACTTCCCTTGGGGCTTTGTAGCCTAACTTATGTTGAAATCGTAACAACTTTAGGATATATATTCTTGAAAACTAAAGTAGGGATTATCTAGTGTCCATTGCACATGAGATGCGCGGATTCACGAGGATTTCGGTCTTTCGGGGTCTCCGGCACTCGCCACTACACTTGGGCGGCACACGTGACATGGATCACGGGGTTGTCGGCAAGTATAAATGATTTAAATACGTCGAGCACAGCTCCGCAATTTGAGGTTATTAGGAAAAAAAAAAAAAGAGATTATTATCATATGTTGAGCATAGCTCCATACAGTAGTGGAAAAGGCTAGGTGATAGTTCTCACCGCCGACCGGACGTAGATCATCTCGACTTAGCCTGTGTCAGTTTATGGGTATCTGTTAACTTTGGTATTTACTTGCATTATTTATTCAGCATTTCTTCAGCTACATATGCTTTTAAATACCTTTTGTTTAAATTGGAAATGTAGTATTAGATTTCCTCAGTTATCACTTAAATATCACTATACTCACCGTCTAGTTTGTGACGATGGGTGTAGGTCCATCGAGCAGCACCAGGCCGGGCAAGGAGAAGATCGGCGACTACCTCTGAGCTCCGAGCGCGTAGCTGCTCGTACATGTAGGGTACTTTTTGTATTATGTTTACTTATGTCTTTATCTTTTGGGATGTTATTGGGATGAGTGTTAGATTACCCGACTTTTGGCTTTCACTTTGTTTATATATGTTCGCCGTTTACTTGCATATATATGGTGATCGTTATTTCCTGGATTCCACACTTAGGCTTTATAAAAAAAAAAAAAAAATTCCGCTAAAATATTAAATACTTCCGCTAAATAAAATAATTGTTTAAACAAGAGAACACAGGTAATAAAGGCTGACTAATTCGTAATCGAGTCCTATGTGTCGTGATTAGGGCTTAATTACGGGATTAGGCCGGACGGTGCCCTAAATTAGAAGCGGGGCCGTCACAGATAATCATAATGCATATAAGCCTACTTATGAATTATAGGCTCGGCTCGGTCGTTATTAGGTCACGTCATAGTCTCGCGGACTAGCGATGTGACCACGACGTCACTACCATCTAATCGACTTAAAATACAATATCAATATCGCTCGACAGTAATGACTCAATAGGAACTCAAAATGACCATACACAGGCAAATAGGGGAACTCGCGAGTATGGTCCAACGTCTGTAGAGTGCCAACACGACATGGAAAAGTCGTAGGCATGCTCTAAGTTACGCCAACGATTACTCGACGCGATAAAAGTACTTACACATGAATTCGCCATTACAACGACTCATCACTAACGATATGGACGCTCCGGGAGTTATGAGACATACATAAAGGTTTGGTTGTGATCTCTGGCACTCCCTAAGTCATGGCGTCCAGCGGCAGTGCCGACCATACACGATAGTTTGCGACGAGACGCGCAATAACGACATCACATGAAATGACGCTCACAAAACTCACCACTACTAATAAAGACGCTCCGGGGGCTGTGAGACTCCATGATAGACATAATAAGGTCTCCGACAATCCCCCAAGTCATCGCGTCGACAACAAAGCTGCCGTGATAGTGATTTCCAACGACAAAAGCATAACTTATATAAAATGTACAAATGATATAAATAAATAACAATGCCGCTGTTTTGGACCACTCCGAGAGTCGTAAGACACAAGTATGGTCTTAACTTGGTCCTCGACATCTCCGGTCATGGTGGTCCGGCAGTGGCGCCGCCAGTCACGGCGGTTTTCGGCCAACAAACACCACCATACACATGAAATAGTGAAAATAAAACCGTTCAAAACGCAACTGGATTTCGGACACATCGGAGGGTTGTAGGACACTAGTATGGGCAAGATCTAGTCCCCGACAACCTCCCTAGCGTGGTGGTCCGGCCAACAGCACTGCCGGTCACGACAGTTCCAGCGAGAGGGTAAGATCTCGTTTAAAATATAACCAAACCGTAAAAGACCAACAACACAACACGTGTGCCGTGAGGGGCATGCTCCGGGACGGTCTGGACTCTGATGAGTCACCGGAGGTCGTCCAAGACCGGTCCCCGTCACGGCAGCCACCCCTATAGTGATGAAGCACACAACAACTCAAAGAAAACACGAGATAACAGTGAGAAAACGAGAGAAAAAGAGGGAGAAAGAGGGAGAGAGATAAATGTACCTCCAGATCCGACAACCCAAGACTCATCCGACGAGTGTCCGACACTCCAGCGCCGCCGAGAGAGGTGGCGACTTGTCAAGGGAGGAGAGTGACCGAGAAAAGAGAGAGAGAGAGAGAGAGAGAGAAAAAACCGAGAGAGTGAGAGAGAAACCGAAAGAGAGAGAGTGGCGGAGGACCTCCGGTGAGGTCCGGTCGTCCAACGCCGGTGGTCGACGACGGCAAACCAGGGAGGAAGAAGGTGACGGTGGTGAGAGGTTGTGAGGACAGTGGTGAAGGTTAGAATGGGAGAGATGAGTGTGTTTGTATATATATATATATAAATGATGATAGAAAGTACATGAACAGTAAAGTAGGTTTGTGTTGTCACATTTATGGTCTTTCATCTCAACACACACTCTCATCTCGAGGTCCATCTCACGGTTCCTCAACTTACAGTTGTGTCACTTTAATAATTTATCCCATGTACTGTATATCACGTAGTTATCCAACTCCCCGCATTCAAACAACTTTCCTCGATCCGATTCAACTCACCATGCGCGTAGTCCCGCCTTGTTCCCTTAAATAATTATATAAATTATCTAAAATCTATTTATTGTATTTTAACAGTGTTTTATTCCCCCGTTTATCTAGGCGAAGACTCACTCAGTCTAAAAATTGCCCGAACGGCGCGAGACCCGAAATGAACTACAATACTAATACATACATCACAGAAACATAACATTACTTTATTGTCGATTATCGAGGCTCGAAATACTGTCCAGTATCACTTGGCCGGGTCACGGTCCTACATAAGTCGGTTAAAATTTGCGGGTTGTTACAGGCGGACTGTAGTTACCGGAGTGGCACGACGGAGGCAGTTCCAGGCGATCCGAGGTAAGATCCTCCATCTCCTCGTCATTTCCTACACGTTGGTAAAGGTTTTATCAGTGTTCGTCACGATGAAGTTTGGACACCACGTCGAGATTTCGAACTTGATCGAAACTCTGGACGTTTTGGTGATCCTCACGATGATCAACATGATTTTTGTGAAGACGATATTCGATTTTGGAAAGTTTTGGATTTTTGATGAATTTTTGGGGATTTTTCGAATAATTTTCATTTTGGGTTTTCCATCAAAGATTCTGGACGTTTTGGAATGTGTCTGTGTTTGGAATGGTGTTGAATCCCCGAAAAAAAATGGATCAAATTGGCTCGAGGCAGCGCGAGCCGGGGGTGGGAAACACCCCCGACAGTCCTTCAAGTAGTGGCGCTGGGCTCGATGTTAGGACAGAGAAGGGTCTCTCTGTCCCACGTCGTGGGGGCGCAGTGGAGGGATAAACCCTCACGGCACACCCCACAAACATCTGGGGCAGAGTTAATCTCCCCCACGCCGTGAAGGCGTCGTGGGGTATGAAACCCCTACGGCACTGCCCACGGCGTCTGGGGCAAAGACACGCTGCCCCACGTTGCGGAGACGCCGCTAAGGGGAAAACCCTCACGGCGTCCCAGCGGCGCCCAGAGCCCAGATTTTCTTAAATTTTGTGGAAACCTCGGAACGAATCGGGGACTTCCTGAGGTACCTAAACAGGTCCAAATACAACCCAATAACCCGAAAACACAATAAACATAATTAAGAAAAATTGAATAAAAATTAATGGAAAACCAAAATGAATTGTATTATCAGGATTATTAGCACGCAGGACTATGTAGGGACGAGTCGGAGTCCGCGAGAATACGATTAGCTTGGATTGAGGTAAGTAAACCAGTGAGGAACATTACAGTTATTTCTTGAGCTTTTAAATTATTATTGATATTGTTCAACGCCATCTTGCAAATTCTATTCTTATGAGTTGTCCTACGGTAAGTGTGTCAAACGCGATCCTTGCAGAATTTTGGGTTTTAGGTGTATTTATACCAGAGGTTTACGGATGGAGATACGTGATGTGGTTGTGATGATAGGTACGGGTTGAGAGTTCTCCACTAGATTTTTGGGGACTCGACACTAACGTAGGGGTCTTAGAGGAGATTATGTCCTCGACTCTGAGCCTTTGAGGAGATTCTGTCCTCGGCTCAAATGATTTTGATTGGTCGGGACCACTTGTGCCTTTCCTTTGTATTCCGGGACACTCAACTTCGATTGTTCATTCATTTATTTACAGTCTTTATATATTCATGCGCTCCCTGTCCTTTCTTTCTATCTGCATGAATTGATAGCTTATTTTATTTATTTTGAAATATTATTATTGTTGTTCCTGCTTGACGTTACTTATTTGCGCTCGTCATTCTTGTGTTTGACCGAGTGCAGGTCCGCAATGCAATAAGGGAAAGGCCATGCAGTTAGGTGAGATACTTTGAGCGGCCCTCCTCTGCTGATATAGGTGACTTTTTTGTTGTATTAGTTACTTATATTGTTTTTGTACATGGGGTTATGGGTTGAGAGATGGTTGGATATTTATGACATGGATGATACTCTCCTTTGTTTCACATGATATATATATATATGATTTACAGGATTCCCATACCCTAAGTTATGTCCTAACTTGGAGCTTTAGAGGTTGATTGATTGGTTGAGATTTACTGCTTCCGCTTTATACTTTGATAACTCACTAATTAATTGACTTCACATTCAAATACGTGAAAAATGGTTAAATGGTAAGGAAAGACTCACTAGTCCCGTGCAATTCGGAGAGACCGGCTCGGGGGTTTGGGAGTGTCCAGGATGGGCGGCACCCGATTCTAGGATTGTGGAATTTGATGTCGTCATAGGGGGGTCCGACCGACTCTCCAACAAGAGATTCGAACATTCGAGGTTCAACCCCTCGATAATGCCTACAAATCACAAAGAAGAGAGTATGTGGGGTGCACTTAGAAATTATAGTGGAGTGCGTTAATCACAGTGAGGGGCATACCAGTCATTTTGTAGTAGGATTGATCTCTTTTTTTAAGTTTTGACTTTTCTGGGGTGCACTTAGCCAGACTCTAAAGTTTTGATATTTTCAACATATCTTATACTTATCCTTTCTTTTACAATTCTATCATAACGTTTTGAATTTGCCAAATTTATTCTAATGTTTTGATTTTAAGTAAATTGTATCCGTGATTAAAATTTGTTCTAAAATTTATGGAGTGCCAATTAATTATTTAATTAAAAATACTACTTGGATTACCTGACACTCCTTTTAACCGAAACAAATCCTTAAAAAAAATAATTGATGCGTAATCAATTTTATAGGCAAAATTTGACCGAAGATACAATTTAAAAAAAAATTAAACGATAGGACTGATTTCCCTAATCATGGTTTGAAACTTTGACTTTACCTTAAGCTTCGCTCACTTAAAATTCAGAAGTAATTCAAGGAAGTTAACTTTGAAGAGAGAAGTTTTATAAAAATTTGTCGGTGTATGAAAGTTTATGAATTTTTTTTTTTTTTTGAAAACTCAAATTTCTCTTTAAAGATGTTAGAAATATACTTAATCATCCAACAATGATGCATAATAATCATAATAAAATTGTTTGAAATCATTATTTTGCAATAAACATGCAATTCGCAACACACGTGATATTAATATTTATTTTTATATTACTTTATATGATAAATTTTGAACTTATTTACTATTTGATGTGAAAATAAGTTAGTTTTAAAATTTTATTTTATTTAGGGATAACTTCCACATACTTCTCTAAAAACTTTGTTGATTTCTTCAAATTCTTACATTTTTTTGTCTCTTTTTTAATAGTTTTGATAGAAACCATCAAAGTCGATCGAAGTTTGGCGAAACATGTCGAAGTTTCAAGCGAAACTTTGCAAGTTTTACAACACCACTTGCTTCCCCATTTTCGTTATCGACAAAATTTTAAACCATGCCCCTAACTATTCTACATGAGATACACCTACCTCAAAAAGTCAGAAGATTCTTAATTTTTATACTCATCGATATATATTATGATGGTTTACAATACATGAAACCAAACCAGGAGAAATTCCGACTTCATACTAGCTCGTTACTATATATTATCTTAAAACATAAATTACATTATATGTCTATGATTAAAAACCTTTACCCTGCATACATCCGACTGATTGAGTTGATTATTTGGTGGAACGTATCATCATTTTCTGTTTGTGAGCCTCAGAGGGAACCTTCACGTCAGTGGCTAATCCAATGCTCTGTAGGACTTTTATCATGCACCAACCGAAGTCCACCTGCCACCACTTCTGCGAAAAAGTGGCTGAAAACTCGAAAGCATGGTGGTTGTTATGCCAACCTTCTCCAAAAGTAAGTAACGCCACCAACCTTAATTACATTTCATGAAAGAAAATCAAATTGAGATACTCTTCATTTAAATCATATCTTTAGTCCTCATATTTAGTATGTAATAAACCATAAAAAAACTATATAAATTAAATTAAAGTTTTAATATTTAATGCATTTACCAATTGTTTTTGGACAAATCTGGAGTGTTCCAATCTCGACGCCCCCATATGTGGCAAGCTGAATTCACCAAAAGTGTGACATGAACACCGAAAACAGTTCGAACCCCCTGCATGACATAATATTAATTTTGATTATATAGAGAGTAACACATATAGATTTCAAAAAAAAAAAGAGAGAGTAACACACACACACACATATATATATATAAAGTTGAAAACTGTACCAAAAAATAAAAATAAATGATGATAACAAAAATTATATATGTAATACATGGCATCATCGTACCATGCCCCAGGCCACAAAAGGCATGCCCCCCAATTTGTAGAGGAAAACTCCAAGTGCGATGTGGTGGAGCAAGTAGGTTCTCCTCAAAAACCTGTAGAAAAATTGCTTTCTCAAATCTTCAACGTTCTTACGTTTAGCTACCTGCATTTTTTTTTTATCGGAAAAGTGAAAATATTAATGTTATATTTTTTTAAATATATGTATTACACAGTTTTCAAATAAGTGTACTACAAGATATGTAACTTAATTTATAGGTGAAAATATCATTTCCCTTAAGTAGAGATTACCGTCTTTTGCAACAAGTAGTCGACATCAAAAAGCCAGTTAATATGACTGTACCAAAACCCCTCTATTGGGCTATGCGGATCTCTTTCCGTGTCCACATACTTGTGATGGTACCTGTGTTTGCTCACCCATTCGATTGGGTGCCCCTGTAATTAAAGACACAACCCCTCAGTGATTTAGCAAAATTCTTACTAAACAAGGTTAAAAATATTTTATCATTGAGGTCAGAGAGTCGGAAATAATTTGAAAGGTTTTTACTTAATAGTCATCAACTTGACGGCAACGAGACAAAAAAATAAAACCACCATTGCACTGGACCGGTATAGTGCAATGACTGTGATAAGTTGGTAATAGTATCGTGATATTTTAATGAATTTGAGTGTTTTGTGTAAGGAAAATGATAATCTTACACACTTTGAGCGCACACTTTATCTTTTAGTCTATTTATGGCTATTTCTTGTCCTCCAAGGTGTGGCCCACATCTAACAAAATACCATAAATGAACTAAAAGACAAAGTGTGCATCCCAAATGTGCGTCTAAAGTGGATCATTTTATCATTTTTCTTTGTGTAATAAAGTCTTTAAAATATTGGTCTAATACTCTTTATTTGTCATTTTTAGATATTAAGAACGGTGCAATTGAAATCGAGACAAAAAAATTTGTGCAAAATAAATTATTCATATATCCAGAGACGTTTTGCATCGAAAACCGTGAAGGCACGAATCCCGAGGCAGCTTGGCGGGCCCACAACGTGAGGAACGTGCTTTGCATTTGCAATGACATGTCCGTGTTGAATGGTGGAGACGTGCACGGGAGAGCCGAACCAATTTGTTTGATGGAGATGATGATATGGTGTGATGCGGTCCATAGGAGCCAATGCACATGCATGAAGATTCTCTTAGGATTGGCCCCGAGAAACACATCAATATGGATCAGTGAAGATCAAATGAGCCTGATGTGTGTATGTTGGTGGTGCTTGTGTGCGGTGGAATGAGAACCATAATAGGAAGTCGATCGTGTTTGTTTGTACAGTTTTTTTTTTTTTTTTTTTGAAGAATTGTTTGTTTGTACAGTTAGGATAGGATTGATTTGTTTTGTTTTGCTTTGTTAGGATACTCTTTTTGCACAGTTATATATATATACATATACATTTTTTTGTTATCCATTACTTGAAAACACCCCATTTCTCTTTTTTGTATTTTTTACTTTAGATGTGTGCACACTGCCCAGATATCTCAATGTGTATAGTCGAGCAAAAAAATGTGCATTTTAATTACCTGTAACGCGAGGGATCCAAGATAAGCGGAAAAGTACTCTAGCACTTTTGGAAGCTTAAGGGTTGAGTGTGCAAGGTTTCTATGATAAGAAACAGTGATTCCATAGCCAGTGATCCAATACAGAACAACTCCCACCCAAAAAGCTTTCCAGTTGAAGTAAAAAGGTGCAAACAAGCAAAGACCGTGCACCACCAAGAGCACGGTCGCATATATTATGTCTCTGATGTTCCATTTGCGACCCCAGTAAGCATTCTTAGCTCTTTTCTTTGCCACCACATCGGAAAATGGGATTTTGTAGTAAGGACTACTCTTCGAATACTCCTCCACCGCAACCATATCGATCACTCTAGCCTCTGGTAAATACTATCAAGTTTATACCAAAAAAAAAAAATAACTATTGAGTACTGTTACCTTAAGTTGCTGTGTGACTTGAATTGGTTATTGAAGCAAGTTTGAGCTGTTTATATAATGACGGTGAAGTTGAGGGTGTATATTGTTGGAATATATAATCCCACGTCAGAAATATAATAAGAGTTGATTTGGTAAATAAGTGAGTAGATTGAATCCTACTTCATTTGTATACTCACATGTGTGCATGTGTGACCCAACACTCTCCGGGCTCATGGATTTATATATATATATATATATATATATATATATATATATATATGTGTGTGTGTGTGTGTAGGAAGCATATAATTAAATTGGGCCGCTTCAATTCCATAAATGTCTACTAAACTACTAATGAATCAATTACATTTTTTAAGAGTTGAATCTCCTTTTCAAAACCCTAAAATTCTTTTTTTGATTCACTTTTATAATTTTTATTCTTGAACCACCGTCGATCTTCTCAACTATCGGCGGTGGCTCCAATCAAATCTCTTTTGCTCTTTGTTCATTCAATAAATTACAGATATAATCAGATTTGTAAAGATTGGTCCATCTTTGTTGCGATGCATCTTCATTATCGGATGAAAGAATATTTTAGTAAAAATGTGGGGTGCACTTAAAAATTGAAATTTGAATTTGGGGTGTCACGCAAAATGGGGTGCATTTAGTATAAAGTGGGGTGCATTTAGCCAGACTATATTTTTTTGATAAGAAAGAAAAAATTTGCGCCCACTGAGGATCGAACTCATACCTTTTACACTAAACCCAATACCAAACTATTGGGCCTCACTCAATTTATTCTTTGCCAATATTGAGTAATCCATGAAGACTAAGAGAAGGGCTCAAATACTATCGTTGAGCACATACTCCCTCCAGTCACATATGTAAGTCATTCTAGCAAAGTTTTCATATAAAAAAATTTAAGTCAGTTCACTCTTTTCTATGTTTATCTTACCTATTTTCCCTTGCAATAAATAGGGAGTTAATGCATAATTTTATAATCTTCTCATATAATTAATGCAATATGAGAGGTAATATAGTAACAATAAATCTACTTGGACTCATGAGTCCGGACTCATAGGGAGATTTTTAAATTTGTTGTACATATTTAAGGGGTATAATAAGAATTTTACAAGTGATTATGGTTGTTTCATTAATTGCTCGAGGGTGTATTTGAAATTAAAAAATGTTTTGAGTCCGGACTCACGAGTCCAAATAGCACTACCCATATAGTAATATTAACATGGACTTCTTAAATCTCGTGCATTGTTCTTAAATGACTTACATATATGACCTGATGGAGTATATAAGTTGGTACAATATATTTACATATGATATTTGTATTAAGGCCTAATAGGCAAATATCGATCATAACGTTTGATTTTGCTTCAAATTGTATCCTTAAAAGTAAATTGAACTGTTTTTGCCCTCAAATTTAACTCTGGTTACTCTTAGCATAAATTACTTTAAAAAAATAAAAATAAAAATAAAAATAGTAATAATCGAACGGACCCAAAAAAGATACCCGTCACAAATTTTTTTTTTTTAAATTCACTTTTATGATATTTTTTTTGAACCACCGTCGATCCTCTCAATGATCGACGATGGTTCCAATCAAATCCCTTTTACTCTTTGTTCATTCAATAAACAACAAATCTAATCAGATTTTTAGAGATTGGTTCGTCTTTATTACAGTGCATCATAATCAACGGTGTTGCGTGAATTTGTGCGGCAAGCTGAATTGATTTATCTTTAGTTTTTACTTAATTTATAGTTAGTTTTCTTTTTCTAATTAGAAGTTTTTAATTTATCTTCTCCTTGCTAAGAAGTTTTATATCTTCTCCTTTGTTATGAAGTTTTGTCATTCGTTTTGTGGTTTTAGTACTTTTGTGTATTGTTATGAGTTTCAACGATGTAGAGAACAATCATTGATTGTCAAACTGTTTCAATTTCGAAAAAAAAAGTCAAATTAATGATAGTTTGTTTGCATAAATAGAAGTAGCGAATTAATGTACTTGATTTTATGTCAGGTCTTATATTAAGTCATAAATAATTAATGAAATTTCTATTTCTCTTCAAAAACAAATAAAATAAAAATAAAAATGCACGTCTCTTTCCCATGAATCTGCAAGAGCAATCCAGCTTCAAACCCTTTGTTATGTTGATGCCTCACGATCAGAACCAAAGCCCCCAAACCACCCACCACTCTCAAGGCCGTCCACCATCAAACTGTAAGCACCCACCATCCCAAAATCCATCCCACCTCCCCACCTCCCCACCTCAATGATATAGATCGATCTTCATCTCTAAAATCATCTCACAGTCCCCTCTGTCTACGGAAGCAAAATGGCCCTCATTACGACACCACTACAACCGCCGCCAAGAAAATCAGATTTCTCAACAATGACGGTGGCGGAAACCTTGGTCTCCTCTCCGGCTCCGCCTAGATCCACCTCGAGGACCAGATCCAATCATCGAAGATAAAGCTTTCGATCCCTAATCTTAAATCCTACTTCACATCGACAGTACTGGAATCAACGCTCTCCATACATCATTGCACATTGCCAAGCGCCGCTGCCGCCGGCTGCATGCCCACAAAAACTGCAATTCATCATCCTCTCAATTTCCAACTTGGGCATTGGACAAAAAAAAAGAGTGTGATTTGCCACAATTTTTTGTTTAATGAACAATTAGGTTTTCTTTCTAAAAAAATAATAACGGACATTAACAGAGCAAAAAAAGTCTAATTTGTGGTTTAGGGTAAAACCACACCTTATGATATGCTTGCAAAAAAGGGTTACAATATTTTTGCAAAGGAAAATGCTAAAGTTATATTGACACTCAAAGCACACATTTTTAATTTTAATTTTAATTTTTTAACTTTTTTTTTTTTTTTTTATAATTTTGTGTTTTAGGATAATGCTAAAGTTTCTCACTGTGAGCACTCAGTACGACTACAAAATCGTTAAAAAAATAAAAAATAAAAAAATAAAATAAAGTGTGTGCTCATAGAGTGTCCGTAATGAGTCACCATAGCATTCCTCTTTTGCAAAAATTGATGAAATGTTAAGATGTATTTACCTATTAGGCCTTTTTAATAGATACATCGATGACTCTTAAATATGAGAACAAATACTAAGAAGCTATACTATTTATTAATTTAAATCCAATTATTATAATAAATTAGATTTTCTTCAATCACCATTGTACCACTAATTATGGTAGCTCTAACAATATGGTATGTAGTGATATTCACCTTCACCTCAAGTTGATTGGTTGGTTGATTAGTTGAGGGGTTTAGCGTCGTTGAAGCCTCGTGGAATGAAGTTTGAGGGATAAGAGGTTGGTTTTTTATTAAAAAAATGCATATTTCTTTATGACCTAATGATATAAAATATTATAATCTTTACAAGTTGTATCAATTATATTATAACATTTGAAATTCATCAATTATATCTTAACTTTTTTGATTTACTATCAATTATATCATCAACTAATTTGATGCATTTTTTCTTTGAAATTAACTTAATCTTCTAACTTTTTTTTTTTCAAGATCATCCAGGTTGATCAATTTACATCGAAATCTTTTAAGCCTCATGTTTAAATTAAGTGTATGAGAAATTACAAAAATAATAATTTATAAGTCAATAATACATTAATACTCTAATTTAAATTTAGCTATTCATAAATCACCAATATATAATAAGTTGATAATCATTTGTGTATACGTACATATAAAAATGAAAAAACTTATTAAAAAGTTGTCCATAGTTGTATGATTTGACAAAAGAATCACGTACATATTTTTGTGTTTTTAAGTAGGTACATGCATACACATCTATATGCATCATACATGTATCCAAAAAAACTATGTGTATTTTAATATACATGAATACATAAAAAAAAATATTGAGCTCTAATGCATATGCATGAATAAATTCTTAAATGACACGACAAGAAAGTTGAAGAGAATGATGTGTGGGTACATATTATTAAAGAAAAATAGACCTGAATTAGTTAATGATATAGAATTGATGATAAATCGAAAAGGTTAGGATATATACTATATAATAATTAAATCTCAAAAGTTAGGATATACTTGGTTGATACAACTTGTAAAGATTGGTAATATTTTTGTCAAAAAAAAACACAACTTTATGGCAAAGTCATATCGTTATTGATCTATATTTTTTTTTTTGAGAAATATTGATCTATATTTTGTTATTTATTTAAAAAAAATCAATATTTACTGAGACCGAATAAAAGCACTAAGATTCGTGAATAAAGTGTATATATAGCACATATGTGGGTGACAAGTGACTTTGGGTGGCAAAAATTTGGGTTTGGGTCTAGACAACTCTTACTATAAAGAGTATATTAATTGTCCAGACCCGACCTGATTTTAAATTTTGACAAGACTAACTTGTTTATACCCTGTTTGCTTAAAGTTCGGATTGTCCATTTGTCCGAATTTGTCGCAATTTTGAAAACTTGCTTCTCATATTGAAAGAATTTTCAAATGTTAAAATATACATAGATTATAATACCATATGTTGTAATTTGAAAAAGTAACGTTAAAGTCTCAACAAATATTGCAAACTATAAATTATTGTAACATCACTGCCAATAATTTAATGTAATTAATATATTTAATATCAAGAAACAAATGTTCAAGTATAAAAAGATTAAAATTTTATTTATTTTAAAATCAAAAATATTTTTAGTACATTAATTTAT
This sequence comes from Stephania japonica, assembly GCA_039657345.1. Taxonomy (NCBI): domain Eukaryota; kingdom Viridiplantae; phylum Streptophyta; class Magnoliopsida; order Ranunculales; family Menispermaceae; genus Stephania; species Stephania japonica. The sequence continues at coordinate 3,217,924 of CM077559.1, read as the reverse complement.
GTGTACTTAGAGTAGATTATTGTTTGTAAATCTATTTTATAAGTACTAAGTTCCCTATATATCTTTTTTATCAAAAATATTTTAACTCAATTTAAAATTTAAATCGAGTCTGAGTTCGAGCCAAGGTTTCAGGGTCTTGTTCAAACTCGGTCTCATTTTAAATTCAGATAAAAGACCTTTGTCTAGAACTGACCTAAATTTATCAAGACATTGTCCGAACCCATGCCAAACAAAACCAGGCGGACACACACTTAATTGTCAGCCCTACAAGTGAGAGTGCGACTCACATACGGTGCTATTCTTTTCAATTTTTCCAATCCACTCTCTTACATCCTCCACGTGTCCACCTTGTCAAAAGACAAAAAAGGGTGTGCAAATTTGTGTTCTTTATTTCCAACTTTACCCATCCACACTCCAAGCACCAAATTATCCAAACCATACACATACAATATACACGACTTTTTTTTGAATAGAAATACAATTAGCATATTATATAAAACAAATGTATATTATTTAAAATTGGCCCATGCTTTCTTGTTTAATTCAAATTGTTATATAAATTCCTACCCAAAAAAAATTGTTATATAAATCCTCTCTAAAAAAAATTATATATATATATATAAATAGATAGAGAAAATAACAGATTTTATAATTATTCATATTTTTTAATAGAAGATGCTCAATGATATCTCAAAGTCATATCGAAGCAACGATGTATGAGCCCAAGTGAAAATGAGGGTGCACATATGTAGTTCTTGGCACATAGCACACACGGTGTATATTTCGAGGTGCAAACAGACGAATTTTAAAGATGTGGGCATACATGTCACGTCACCCGATATGACTTCAAGGTGTCATTGCAGCATTTTCCCAATGTGAAAATGGGTATAACTTTGAGATGTGGGCATATAGTTTTTGGTACTTAACACGCTAGGTGTATATCTCGAGGTGTGCACAAATGACCTTAAAGACGTGGGCTTGCACTTTACATCACCCCGCGTGACTTTGAAGAGTCATTGTAGCATAACAAGTGAAAATAGGTATGACTTTGAGGAGTGCGCATGTAGTTTTCAGTGCATAACACATAGGGGGTGTATCTAGAGGCTCGTTCAATACATGACTTTTGGATGTTATTGTAGCATTTTGCTTTTAAATTTATATATATACGATAGGCATTTAAGAATATATGAAGATTTTTGAAAAAACAAAAGAGTATATAATATGAAGATAAATAACAGTGGGAGAATTTGGTTCTTAGCTAGAGTGTGTTGATGGAGGGACAAAACTGGAAATAAATAACACAATTTGCATTGCCTTTTTTATTCCGAAATTGTAGACACGTGGAGGACATAGGAGACGGTACTGAAAAGATTGGAAATATTAGCACAGTATGCTAGCCGAGTCCCCCTACAAACGACTGCTAAAAATGCATTGAATTTGCTTTGACGTTGGGGCCGTAAGATTGAATGAGTTAAGTGTTGTTTTGTAAAGTTTAATGAGTTGGATAGGTTGCAGAGCAATTTAGTGCAAGTTGGTGATGGTTCTGTATCCAACTTTCATCTTTACCTCGTAAACCCTAAACCCAACGTTGGGGCCGTAAGATTGAATGAGTCCCCTACAAATGACTGCTAAAAATGCATTGAATTTGCTTTTGCTTTGACGTTGGGGCCGTAAGATTGAATGAGTAAAGTGTTGTTTTGTCAGAAAGTTTAATGAGTTAGATAGGTTGCAGAGCAATTTAGTGCAAGTTGCTGTATCCAACTTTCATCTTTACTCTCGTATAATAACTTCTTGCACACCATTTAATAATCTCACATATAGTCACATGGGGGTGTCCAGCCTTGGCTTTGAATAACATCACCTACCCCATCTGCACCCGATTTCCTTACCAATAACTAGTCGAAAGTCAGCTCTATCTTTTCAATTTCACTTTCCAAAGTTAAATTACATCATACGGGACAGTAAAAAAAACTTAGATCTTCAATTATTCTTGTTCATGTGCATTAATATTAGGGAGCGGCTAAATAGACCTTACTTTTTGCTTAACTTATCCTATTACTTAAGGAAGATGATAACTTAACATTCTAAGAGACATGCATTTGCTACACAATGGTGTAGATTTGATTAGGATGTGTAGCAAATGTACGTTTCCTCAAATGTTAAGCCTACCCTGATTTTACTAAACTTATCTCACCTTTTTTTTAAATTGCAGAAATACACTCGTTCAACCCATTAACCTCACCCCAATCATCTCCATTTTTGAGTTTTTTGTCATTGTAAAAAACTTGTACTAAGTTGGAAGTGGGTCGGAGTGTTTTTTTTTATTTTTTTTTATTTTCAAACAAGGTTGAATCTAGTCTTGCCGTTGTGCTAGAAGTGAGGAAGTGTCGTATGTTGGTTTCGGACAAACAAAGAGGTCTCAGCTGACTTCCATTAAGACCTCAGAGAACTCCTACAGAGACCTTTGAAGAGGTCTTTATCGTCTCCCACCGAAATCGAGACTTCTTCAAAGGTCTCGATGAGAGCTGGTCGAGACCTCTGAACAAGTTTTTGGTGGGAGTCGACTGTGACCCTATGTGTCTGAAACTTACAGGCAACGAGAACAAACTCTCAAGAACTCCAAATAAAATATATGAGAATGACAAAAAAAATTAGTGAGTTTTGCATGAAATCATTAAATATTCTAGATTTCATCAACATTTCGTGCCTAAAATGTAATATTCAAGCCCCAAATAAGTTCAAAACCCAACAACAACACCATAAACATTGACTCAAAAAAAGCAAGAAAAGATTTAATTAGAGTTTGTGTGACAATCCTAATTTTAAACAAAATAAGACATATCATGTTTGTAGATATTTGTTTTGTAAACTAGGAGACCTAAATGCTTAATGGCAAGTGGGACCCACAAGAATCCCTAAAATTCGAGGTACATTGAATGTAGTCAACTTGGTATTCAAGGGATGGAGTAAGAATTAAGAAAGGTGTGATTTAGGGAGTAAATTTAGGATCTTGATTGACCTTCTTTTAAAATAATAAACGTGTGCGGAAAGGTTTCACACAAAATCGAGAGAGAGCCGAGAGGGGAATGAAGGATGCGATCTTTGAAGTTCCTCTCGTTAGGTAATCTCTTTTAATTTAGTTTTCAAACTTGTTCTATTGATGTTAAGGTTTAATCGAGTTTTCTATCGATCTACTTGAGTATTGTGTGAGGTCTATATGTTATTAAGATATTCGAACAAGTTTCCTTGTTGATCAGAATTTTTTTAAACTAGAAAAGTTTCGTCGAAAGATTTATTATTAATGTAAACAAATAAAAATAAAATAAATTAAATAGTGTTTTCCAAATATGAATGAAAAAGAGATTCTTCAAAATGTTTTGAATGAGTATTTCTAAAGAAACATTTTGAAAGATTTTCGAAATTAGTTTTATTATAAAAAAATCAAGTTAACTTGTATAGTTAATAAACATTTAACCTATTTAGGTTGATCGAACTTCGGAGTACAAATTTGGAATTAGCGTACTAGGTAAGTTGGGATTTAAGTTATTGGTTTTATGATTATTTACCTCTCTACTAGACTATATGGTAGGAATCATGTAAGTAAGTCATGTGGGTAGATTGAGGTGCATTGTTAGACATTATATGTAGACAACTTAGTGGAATTCGCTAAGAGTCCTTGCACAAGATGTTACTAGTTCGACCAGGAGTTCGGGACAGTTAGACCGTACAAGGGAGAACAACATAAGGCAGTTGCCCATAATGAATATTTAATAATTGAGAATACGATTAATTCCAATGTTCTCAATAAATGCTTGTAGTAGGTGTGGATTTCAGTTGGACTAGTTTGTGGACTTAGCGATAGGTAAATCTTGCAGTGTAAGGGAATGGAGTGTTGACACCGCTATGGCCATGGTAGGGTCAACCTTCACGAATTTTAGTATGGTTGAGAAGTCTATCACAGTTGCTCATACATATCTAGCATTTGCACATTTTGATATATTGTTAAATACTTCTTTTATATACTTTCTTGTTTATTATTTTCGTCATATTAAATATTTGCAAGTCATGCATTTGATTTAATTTTGCATTTACTAGATGGATTGTTCATAACGCTCGTAACTTAACTCGACTTACTGAGCACCATTGAACCTTTTGTGCTCACCTAATATTTTTCCCCTACAGGTTCTTCATCGAGAGTCGACAAAAGGAACGAAGTAGCTCTGGCTATCTAGAGGAGTGCTTCTGATTTTTGATTTGGTATGGTTCGAGATTGAACCATTCACTATGTTGTTATTGTAACAACCCCAAATTTTTAACTGACTTGCGTTACACTTATCAGGATTGTGACCCAGCTACGTGAATACTGGACAAGTATTTCGAACTTCGGGAGTCGACACTGAAGTGATTTTATGATTCTTTGATTGTGTGTATTAGTATTTTAGTATTTTACGGGTTTCGAGCCGGTCGGGCGATATTTAATTTAGTGAGGTTTCAACTAGTTAAACGGGAGATAAAAACAAGTAAAGAGTACAAATAAATGATTTTTTTATTAATTTAATTAATTAGTTAATGGGATGTGACGAGAAAATGGGCGCGGTGAATCAATTTACGGAGAAATACGGACCGAGGAAACGTAAGATCAATGTGGGAGTCGGATAGTCTTGCAACATGCGGGCTATGGAATAGAAACTGTTAAAGTGACACATCATAATAAGGAGGGCCATGAGATTTGCATTGAGATGTGTATGTATGTTAAGATGAGATGATGTGGTCAAAGACCCATAAGGGTAATTGTTTAAAATTGTGTAGGAAGTAAGTTGGGGGTAAAAAGGTCATTTAACATATGTTACACATATATAAAAATGTGGTGAAAAAAAAAAAGAAAACCCTACTATTCATCTTCTTCTTCTTCACACACACCGCCGCCCCCTCCTTCTCTTCCATCTCGGCCTCTTCTCCACACCACTCTCGGCATCCCTCTCGGTCTCTCCTCTCCCTCCTCTCTAAAAAAAACTCTCGGACTCTCCTCTCTCACTCGAGCTCTCGGCTTCTCATCTCCACTCTATCTCTCTCACTCTCGGCTTCATCTCTCTCACGGTTCGAGTCACCCTCCTCCTGGGATCACCATCACCGCCACTCTCCTCCTCACGGAGTCGACGAATCGAAGGTAAACTTCTCCCTTGCTCTCTTCTCTCTCTCTCTCTCTCTCGTTTTTTGTTTCTCTTGTACACTCTCCATCACAGTTTCTCTCTTCCTCCCTCTCTCGGCTGGTGCTCTGCCCTCTCCGTCGTCGGGTTTTCATGGCTGGTGGCGTTGCCCCGGTCACGGCTGGCTATAGGTGGAGCAGACTTAGCGAGGACAGTGATGGGGTGTGGGTAGACAAGGGTGTGGTGTTGGTGTGATGAATGTGTGTGTGGTGACTGGTAGGGTGCGTGATGATGGAATGGGGTGGACAACCAACTGGTGGGTGTGTGTGTATGACTGGTGGGTGAAGGTCACCAATAATAATGATAATGCATACACCAATGATAAATATTAATGTTATGCTATCAAGAAGGGGATAGAAGAGATGGAAATAAGACACGTGATTTATAGTGGTTCGATCCAACCGATCTACATCCACTACCTAACCTCCCCGGTTAGAATTTTCAAACCCCACTTATATTATCAATAAGTGTTACACCTTAAGCCAACTAGCCTAGTGAATGCCTAGCCTCAACTAGGTCTTTTACACGATGCCTTATCGCAATAAGGTCTTATACAACCACCTAGCCGCAACTAGGATTTCCCCACCTAGACCCACCTAGGATATTTTTCCACCTAGCCGCAACTAGGATATATGCCTAGCCTCAACTAGGTCTTCCCTTTCGACTTAGATCCCACTAAGTCTTACAATCAAGATTTGAATAAATACAACGAAATTGCGCTTTACAAGATAAAGCGGTATAAGTTGTTCTCCTCTCACAAGCCAAATATAATCCTAATATGAATCGATGCAAGTGAGACTTTGCCAATTGAGATGTCTTGTAAATTTAAGTTTTATAGGCTAACTCTCAATATTGAAACCAATTAAGAAGAGTATAGATTAAGCTCAACTTGGTTTCAATAAGTGGCTAATTGATGCACAAATAAAAGATGCAATTTTAAGTTCAAGTTGTGCAATCAAAATCTCGAATCACAAACAAGTTTAGATTAAGAACAAGACCCTTGTAAATGTGTTGTTAAGCCAACACAAGCTTGAAACCACAAAATCAAGTATAGATTAAGCACAAGTGATTCAAGTCAATATGGTGCACTATTAGAAAATCACTATTAAGTTCGAACAAATGCACTCAATATTTTGGGTTTATGGAAAATCAAGTTTAAGTGCAAAAACTCTTTAAGTTGTGTTTTACACACACTTCAATGAAACCAACAACAATACATCTAGATTAAGCTCAATGTAGTTTCTCCAATTTCATGCACTTTGAAAATCAAGTTTAAGTTCAACTAGTGCAAATTAGTCTTAGGATTTATGATATCAAGATTAAGCTCAAAATCCAAGGACAACTATACTCAAGAACACCACATATGATTTTCAAACAATACTCCAAACAAAAAGTATAGATTAAGCCCAAAAAGAGTAGGAAATCAAGAAATCTTACAACCCCAAGTGTGAAATCCGAAAATCAGTTTTGAGCAAGAGTTGTAAGCCTTAGAACATTTCCTTTGACCTCACTTGATGTGCATAAGTTCAGCTCCAACAATCTCCAAGTGAGTGTGTATGTTGGATCTTCACTTTTCTTGCTAAAACATGAATTTAGACACTTTGTGCGTGTTCTTTGAGCAAGAGAAGTCTCATTTGTGTTTGAGAGTGTTCTATATACTTATAGACTAGTTTATGACCGTTGTATAGGATCCAAGGGCTGAGATTCCATCAAAAATTTAAATTAAAATGAATTTTTCAGCTTTATAAAAAAGCTGTCAGGAGTGAAATTAGCGCGCTAATTTTCTGACCTAGCGTGCTAATTCTGCAATTAGCGTGCTAATAAAAATATTAGCGCGCTAATAGTCAGGGGCCTCAAAATAATATTTTTGACCATATAGTTAATGACCTTTTATCACATCCGGGACCCTACCAAACCTCATATAACATGTCATACATGTTTATTATGGGTCATATAGCCTATTTGGGTGGTCCAAATATTTTTACAAATCTCGAAAATGGAAAATCCCGATTCCATTACATACATAGGGGCTTTTTTGCAAATATTTTTAATGTTAATCCAAAAGCCGTCTAAACACATACCGGTGCATTCAAAATCGATTCTAATTATTCATACACTTCAAACACATGTTATAAAACACATTTGTATGATTTAAAACATTTTGAAACTCGCGGAATTAAAAATCTCGAAATTCAAGACTTTAAGTAATTGAAACTCCAAAAATAATGAAATGCATGATTCTAATACATTTGGCTTATGGAATTGAACTCTTATACCTTACAAATGATGTACATAACTCCATACATGCTATACGGTGCCTTTCCTTGTCTTAAATACTTCTTGAGCTTTTCCGGTGTCTTTTCTTCCACTTCTTTTGAACTTGTGAAGTTTAGCTTCATTTGAACTTGTGAGTCTAACTAAGTTTGTTGTACTGAAATACTTGACAAACTTGTTAGTACCATTTCACATTGTTTGTTGACATCAAAATATCGGGTGAAGTGTAAGTATGAAAACACTTAGTCCAACAGTGGGGTGCGTACTGGTGTACCATGTGTGTGTGTGATTGTGTATGTGGCTGGTGGGATGGTGTGTGTATGCCCATGCATGTGTGTGTGTGCATGTGCATGCATGTGTATGCATGGGTGTGTAGTGTTTGTGATTTTGGTATGGGTGTGTAAGTGCATGGGGTGTACATCTCACTGTGTGTACACCACAGTGGGGTATACACAACAGTTGTACATGTGTGTGTATAATTGGATGTTTGTGAATAAATGAAAAGGAGAAGTATGGACACTTTTTAATTAATTGTTGTAGGCTTGTGTTAAGGCCCAATAAAGGCCCAACATGCACATTACATAATAGAGGCCCATGACAAATATAAATGATATGTAAATGGATTGTGTTAGGACCAACAAGGGCCCAATAACATAAACACACCTTAAGGCCCATAACTATGGTATAGGATTAGACTAATGAGCTTAAACATCTAAGCCTAGTAAGGGTCCTATAAGTGATACACTTAAATGATTATGGAGTTAGACTTTGAGCCCAATACCTAAGAAATTACAAATAGGTTAACCTTGTCTGGGAGCTGCTTACCAACGGTTTAGTTCGCCTTAATAAATGGGTTTAACCTAAACTTACGCCGACCACCTTAGCACTAAATGCAAGTCTTAAACTAATACTTGGGATTCAAACCTTTAACATGAACTCGGGGATACGCGTTAGGGACGTGAGAGTGTCTACGGGTTGCAATAGTTCAGGTAAGTACACTTGCCTTAAAAAGCATTTGTACGTTTGTAAGCCAGTAAGAAAATGTCATATGATTCATTATCATTTATTGAGTCTTGTTATGCTCTATTATTGGTATTCCGTTCCATTTCTTGTTGTGTGTTTCCCGGCGTAAGTGTTTCGTCTCGAAAGTACTAGGACCTGCACTAGAGGGATAAAACGCGGGCACTCGTGCGCACGAGTGTGTGACCACCCTTAGTGACCGTGTGACACCGAGTACTGGGTGGGTGGGTTCGAGTCCCTCCCGTCATAGCTGTGCCTTCGCTTGTGTCGATGCCCGGGAAGACCTCGCGAGGTTTTCGCCGTTACGCTATGATTTAGACCACTTATGAGCCTCTTTTGATTCCTTGGAACACACTTGACTTTTGATTGATATCTATTAGTCTGTTTATCATGCATCTTGTCTATTTAATTTCCTGTTTTTTATTACTGCATGATATTTAGACTACTTTACTTGTATTATCATGAATTACTGTTATCTTCTTCTGGCATTACATTCGATTTTCTTCAGTTGCTCACCGTCTAGTTTGTGACGATGGGTGCAGATAGAGCGGAGAGCAGCAAGGGCAAGAGGCCCTGCCTAGGTGATCTACTGTGAGGATTAGCAGCGACATCAAAGAGACTCTATAGTAGGTGTTTATAATTTTTACTGATGTGTATATCGTTTTATACTTATATTGTTGGGATCATTGAACTTGGTATTTCTTTTGTGAGATTGGTATCATGTATATATGCATATCGAATTGTACATGAAAACCCTAAACCCTAAATAGAATTCCTAATTTCCCTTTGATTGAGTTATTTCCCCTTGTTATTTATTGTTTAGTCTTCCGCTGTGTATTATTGCAATAACTCTTTCATAAATTACTAAATTGATTAAATAAGAGGTTGACTGGGCTCATCAGGTTGTCGAGTGATGACTCGGGGCTTGTACGGGTCTAGGCCGGCCGTACCCAATTGCACGGGGAAATTGGGGCCGACACAGTTATTTATATTTATTATCATGGGGTTGAGATTTGAATAAGTTGAACTAGAGGTTTTTTCTAGTTGAGAACTTTTGAAGGACGGGATAGCCTTTATGTTAAAAAATTGAATCAATTTTAATAATTATTATTCTGCTGCAATTATGATTTACTTTTCCAATATTATTGAATGATGAATAATGAATAATGAATGATGATAATAGTTAGTTTGAAAGAAGGCTTACTGGTTTGGTTTATAACTTAACGACCAAGTTGATTGGCTAGTTATGGATAAGGCTAGGTCGGTCGGGATTCATTTGGAAAATGGGTCCTGAAAACGTGGTATTAAAGCGATTAAAAAACCAATTGTGAAAAGTTAAGATACCAATAACGTTGGTATCAGAGACCAGTCTTAATGCCTAGGGAAAAAATATAATTGAAAAATTTGAAGATTGTGGTTTATTAAAAGTTGAAAAGTAAAGAAAGATTATGTTGAGGACATATGCAAGAACCTAAGTAAATAATAAGAGATTTAAGAAACACAAAGTTGGGGAAGGGAAATAAAAAGCTGTATTATGATACTTTTGCTCGTATGTATATATTATATCGAATAGATATGAGCTCGTAAAATTTATGAGACCAGAGATACGAGGTGGCATATCAGCTCCCATATATTAGACTTATGAGAAAGCAGTGAAGATTATACGTCACTATGAGGCGGTAATGAAAGGAAGCAGTGAACTCTAAATTTTAGTACAACCGAACTAGGGTCAAGGTAAAGGAAGTGGAGATGGGGGTTTCTCAAAGCGTCCATAATATAAGAGGCCTGGAACAGACGACTAGGTAGTGGCAGCTTCAACGACACCAACGGTCATTATGTAGGCCATGAAGCTGCTAAAGGCACCAGAGACTCAGGTGAGTAAGGGGTCCGAAAGCAGGCGACAAATACCACAGGTGGGACAGCAAGAGTTTCAGACATACATACTTGATTTAAGTACGGGAGGTAGAGACTCTACCAGAGTTAGTGCCTGAGTGCTCCAACGACATCAGTGGGCAGTGTGGCCCAGTCGATTAGAGGACAAATGAAACTGGTAGCAGAGTCATATCAAGTCATAGCTATAAACTCGTTAAAGGTATGAACTACTTGCCTTGAGCACCGCAGTGAGTGAGAAAACATACACCAATCTTATCTGTCAAGACTGTGATCAAGATTGATTAGCATGACCTACCTCGGATTTTAAAGTTTTAGAGTTCCTTGATTATGATGCATTGTTGGGAATGGATTGGCTTGTCATGAAACACGCCCACATTGATTGCTTCCGCAAGGCAATCATTTTTGAAGTCTCAAATCTACCTCCATTTTTATTTAGAGGCAAAATACCTCCTCGACATACCACCCAAGAAAAGTGGTGACCATTCAGGAGATTGAACGAATGATGGGAGTAACCACTTTGAGAAAAGAAGGTAAAAAATATGAGATCCAACATTTTTGTGCTTAAAATATAATATTCAAGCCCCAAATAAGTTTAAAGCCCAACAACACCACCATAAACATTGACTCAAAAAAAGTAATAGAAGATTTAATTGGAATTTGGCCAGAGGTAAAGGCATGATTCAAAAGAGGAATTTGGTTGATTAACTAGGGTATGGGTGAGCGAGGTGAACAGGGTAAGAGTGAGCAAAAACCCTTTTATATGTGTAGGGCAATTGAGGCATTTCACGTATGGATAAAGATTTTATTAAAAAGTGGGGTACGTTTAACAAAAATTGGAGTATGTTTAGTCGCTCCCTTAATATTAATTAAGAAACACAATGCCCTCAAGGGGCATGGTGTAGTGGGAAAGTAATATCATTAAAGCTCTGATTAAGACATATATCATGAGTTCGATTCTTGTTAGCTACACTTTATTTCTCTTGGTTTCCTTTAGTTAAGGGGTTGGGGGCTCCGGACTAACTCCCATAAGATTAGTTGAATCAAAGTAACAAGGGCTTGAAAATGGTTCAAATACCTATATATATGGTTAAAAACATAATAAAGAAAATCAAAAATTAAGAAACACAATAAATCAGTGTAATTATTGAGGGACAAATTGATAAGCAACCAACTAGGCTCCAACACATGTCAAACCCAGAGCCTCCTAACTCCAAACTTGCCTTTTATAAGTGATTCCTCGTCCATCTCACTAATCTCACTAGAGATGTTTTGATGAAAAGAAAACATTATGTTATTTTTTTTTGGTGGATAAAAATTACATTACTTCAGAGACATCAAATACAACCTGAGATTTTATTTTTTGAAATAAATTAATAGTAGATATCTAAACTTTTCTTGTTGAAGATATGTGTGGACCAAAAGTTAGTCCCACATCGATAAAATGAAACTTTGAAATGAAGTATTTAAGTGATTAACTCCTCCTAACTAATACCAAGCCTTTTGAGATAAAACCCCACACATAAAGTTGGAAGGTGATTAAATTGGGACAATATCGATGCTAACGTGTGCGGTGCGGTCGTGAGAATTTAACATTTCTTTAGCTCCTTACTTATTTTGAATTATCGTATAAACATATTTACCATTAGATGACAAGATTTAGTCTCAAAACTTTTTATTTTTTGAGCCCGACTAAGTGCACCCCACCGCTTACTTAGTGCACCCAATTATGTGTGGCACCCCAAATTCAAATTTTAATTTTATAAGTGCACCCACTTTTTTTTTACCAAAATACCCCTTTATCGGAACTGAAGCAACCAACTCTAAAACCTTGGTTGAGATATCTTATTTAGGTTCGACGACATATGTCCGAGACTCATCATCTAGACTCGGTGTTATCCAATCGAACCTCTTTGGTAAAATTTAGTTAACAACTGCTGACCTAAAAGTTTGGTGGGTTTCGTTCGACTCTCCAATTAAAGGTTCGGTAGGCTGTGACTAACTCTCCAACTAGAGGTTTGGTAAGCTCTGACCGACTCTCCAACAAGAGATTCGGTGCGAGGCCGAACAACTCGATGATGCCTACAAATCACTAGAAGCTAGTGTGGAGGGATGATGATGGGGTGCACAAAATAAAAGGAAAGTGTAGTGGGGTGCACTAATCACAGTGAGGAGCATAAAGGTCATTTTGTAGTAGGATTGACCTTTTTTTAAGTTTGACTTTTTCTAGGGTGCACTTAGCTGGGCTCTATTGTTTTTATAAGAAAAAAAAACTTACCATCTTAAGGCTCGTAAGGTAAAGGACTCGATTCCTACCAAAAAAAAAGGGTAAGGGACTCGATTCCTTTTGAGCAGGGTTTTGAGTTAAATCCCATGAATAGAAAAACTGAGTCGCACTATGTGCACCCTGGTGTCCTGTCATGGCACCCCATCTTTTTTTTTATGTTGGTTCCAAAAGAAAATAATACATTTGTCCTGGGGTACCCTGAGTAAACGGTGGGGTGGCCATAGCGTGATACTACATTAATCGACATTACGTTTCAGGTCTCAGTGGGAAATGACTGAATCTATGGTCTTGAACACGCATGATCGAAACATAAGTTATTGTGTCGGTTGGTGTCAACCAAGACATACACACATGTCTCAGCAAAAGGCCACCAAGACCATTTGTATAGTCTCGGTAATCACCCATCGACTTGGGTATTTGACTACCCTTATTTAGGTGTCGATTGGTATAAACCCGACACTGTAATATGAGTCTCGACAAGACATGATCGAGACCACTGTAACATATGTCTTGGGTGGTGGGGTGCGTTGCTTCACAAATTAGGAGCATTTTGGTAAAAGTCCCAGGGTACCAGGATAAATTGTTAAGGTGCCCTTAAAAGATACTAAGGTGCACATATAGTTGTAAGTTCGTCTATTTTGTCCATGTGACACGTTGCTATTAGTAGACATTACCAACATTCGTTTTACAACATTAGCAAATCCCCTCCCAGAGTCCCTTAGTGGCACATGTATGCACCTTTGATGAAATAATGACGCTTTAAAAAACCACCTTATCATCTATAGTTACAAAAATAATTACTTAATTTATTATTTAATTAAGCTCATTAATTAGATGTCATCTCATCAAATTTAGAGTTAAAAAGTAACTTACGATTCAAATTTATCAATGTAGAAAGGTTAAGATATAATAAGAAATTGAAAATGTTAGGATATAATAATAATAGTTGTGAATGGCTATGATATTTTAACCAATTTGGCTTTCTTTTTTTTTTTAACAAGAAAGAAACAATTTTGGTATCCGCCAAGATTTGAACCCATGTCCTCATATTTTCAAGTTCAAAATCAAACCATTGGGCCACCTAATTAATTAGTTCACAAGCCCTCTTTCTTCATTGTTAGATACACCTTGAATTATTGAAAGGGTATGTGATTAATTCATGGTGGATTTGGCAAAAAATGGGGGGAGCTTGGGAAAGAAATTGGTTGGGTCACTAGTTCGAAATAATCAGAGGTAATTTTTTTTTATAAAAAACAATACTTTATTTAATATTAGTCAGTAATAATAGTAAGTGGAAATCTTAAACACCTCATTTTAAAAGAAAACAATTTTTTTATGAGAAAGAAACCAACTTATCACCTTCAATTTGCCCTTGTAGACTTGAATCTATGCTTCAAAGTAGAGCTCATAATTAACAAAAAATCTGTTTGGAAAGTGTGTTTGATTGGCGAGAAAATGAAAAAAACCAAGGAAAATTTTCTATTTTTTTGGGAATAACTAATTTTTTCGGTGTTTGATATTTCATAACCGTTTTGAGAAAATATTTCATGCCTCCTAATTTTCCTCAAATATTTTTTCTCTCAATACCTAAGAAAATGAGAGAAAATCTCATAGTATCCACTTTTTCTACACTTGAAGTCTTTTCGTCTTCGTCCAACCAATCGCTTTTATTAATCAATTGAGTTGGAGACTTAGAGGGGAAGATTGAGAGGTAAGTGACTATGGTGCTCATCATGTCGTCGATGTCAATCCACTTTTCCATCTTGTCGGCGTGTACCATCTTCCTCCTCTGCCTCACAAAATCAGTCTTTAATTGTAGCGATGTGGACATCAGAGTCTCATTAGAAAAACCTAATTTCGATTTACAGTTTATCATAAAAGACTGCATAAAATTTTAGATGCTCTTGGGATCAATCTATTGTAGTGTGGATTATGCACAGTTCCAAATTTTGGTTCCCAAATTAATTTACCAATTAGGAATTACCATGTTATTCTTATTTATAAACTAATTAAAACCTTTTTTTATTTTTTTAAGAAAGCCATTAAAACCTTGCCTTAAGAGATCATATTTACCCACTTTATCTAGATAGAGTGCATAATATGCGTTTGAATAAAAACCTCTTAAGTAGTTGGTGTAGTTTTGGGAAACGGTGCTTATTAGTTTTAAACTAAAGTGTTTAGTTTTCAACTCATGCCCAAACTTGAAGAATTTGAACTAGGAACTGAAGGATATTAATTATAGTTGATGTATCAGTATCGATCCACTTATTGCAAATACTAATATAACTGTCAAAATCTTTCAAAAAGAAAACTTTAACTGTCAAAAGAAAATTTTCTTTGTTCCAATCAACCACCTCGTAGAAAATTCTCTTTAAAAAATTTGCTTTAGAAAATTTTCCTAGGCAAATTGTTTTTTCTTTAATAAAATTTTCAAAGCTATCAAACACAAAAGTCTAGACTCATAGAGAGGCTTTTGAAATTTTTACAAATATCAAAAAGGTTTTACAAGTTGTTATTTCAAAATCATTTATTGCTTGAGGATGACTTTGAAATAAAAAAAAATCAAAAAATCTGTTTGTACTCTTAAAGTCCGGACTTAGGGAGTTTTAAAATTTTTTACAAATATCCAAAAGAGAGTTATAAGTTGTTATTTCAAAGTTATTTATTGCTTAAGAATGACTTTGAAATAAAAAAATGAAAAAAATCTGTTTGGACTCTTAGAGTCCGGACTCATAGGGAGTTTTTTAAATTTTTACAAATATCCAAAGAGAGTTATAAGTTGTTGTTTCAACGATATTTATTACTTGAGGATGACTTTAAAATAAACAATTTCCAAAAACTCTTTAGGAGTCCGGACTATGAGTTCAAATAATACTACTAAAAAAAATTTCACCCAAGAGTTCGGACTCATGGTCCAAGTAGCACTACTCCATATAAAATTAATTCGCTTGGAGGTCGGAAGGTGCATGTATATACACCAACATTAATTACCAACACTAAGCCAAACATAAATGCCAATCCGTGTATTTTTTTATTTTATTTTTTAAATCAAATGTTGAACACATGCAACAACATGGAAGTTCACATCAGAAGAAAGAAAAGAGCTCTCTCTTAACAACAACGACATCTATGTCCAACCAACCTTCTCAGTACAATAATGCTTCGGTTGCTTTTGTCTTTTTATTTTTCTTCGTATGTTCGTGTTGCTTATTCTTCATCTATTCTCCTTGTTTCTTAGATCTAAAGATATCTTGTTAGATCTATGACTTCTCAATGAGATAGAGACAGATGGTGTAGTAATGGTGGAAGAAGGTGAGATCAAGCGATGATAAAGACGAGAGATTTTGAGATTTTATGTGGTATTTAGGGGTTGTTAATGACCCTCGGCAGTGCGCGGACAACAATAATGGTGGGTAGTAGCAAAGCAAGCAGAATCTTGGAACGATGTTGCAGTAGCGGGGTTTCGCCTACGAGGGAATTAACAATATCTTGACAAAGTATTTCGGGTGGTCTCCTTCTTTATATAATTATTTTTCTGTTAGCATTTAATGTTTGTTTTGTTTTAGGTTTAGTTTATATTTAATTTAAATTTTATCTCCTCAAACAAATCTTTCGCCAAATTGAGGTAGATGTCTCAATTTTATGGGGATAGTTCTTCCCTTCTGTGGGGTAGTTCTCCCTATTTTATTAGGGTAGTTCTGGGCTTCAGTATGCAATGTAGTATCTATTGCGTTTCACTCGTTGAAATGTTGTAATAGGTTGACTTACTTGGGTTATGAACAATGAATGTATTTTTTTAGGCTTAAAAAAAACATGGAAGTTCACATTGAGTTTCAATTTTGGTTCCTTGGACCACATAATTAATGTCAAAACAAAAAGTCCGACAATTACATGTTAACACTATTTTAGGGGAAAAAAACATTTTTCCAACGCTAGGAAAAAATTTCAAATGAGAAGTTAGCTAGAATTGGTGCATTACTTTTTGTTTTAAACCACAACCAACTCTTATTGATTTCAAATCTCTTATAAGTACATTCAAAAGAAACGAGAGTACAACTTCTCACTGTTTCGACCAGACATAAAACTAATTTCTCTTACTAAGGTATGAGTTGCTACATTCGCTGATCGACGAACAAAAGAAACAATATAGGACCTCAAGTCCGTTACCAGCTTCACACAATCATCAATTATAGCTCCAAAATAGAATTTATCTTTGTGCCTATTTTGAATTACCTGAACCACCTCAAGTGCATCAGATTCCAACTTTATTCTTCTCTCACCTCTGTTCTTCAGTTAGGATAGTGCCTCTTTAACTCCAATAGCCTTAGCTACCCTTACCTCGAATAACCCTTCATTACTTAATTAGGACCCATATAAGCATAGCTCTAGGATGTGGTATAGTGGCAAAGTGATGAATATCATAGCTTTAATTGCGACAAAAGATTTTTGGTCAAATTTTGGTTTCTCCTGCTTCTAAATATTTTTTTTTTTGTTTATCTCCCATATGTTATACTAATATTAATGACGTATACTTTCAGTTAAAAAAAAGTAGTGATGTATATTGTACAAGTGTTCGTCATGTTGGTAAAAAAAAAGCATTTTTTTTTATTATTAACAAAGACTAAATTCGGTCTAAGTTACATATGTAACTATAGGATATCCTATTCTAGCAACATGAAAATTTGATTAGGAATATGTTCACAAATCTTAAAATCAACATCACACTATAATAATAATAATAATAATAATAATAATAATAATAATAATCAATTTGTATGAGAAAAACTCAAATATATATGTATCATTCAATGTTACATAAACTTATATGTACGTTTGTATACTGAACTTTCATTTAATATATTTTTTTTCTTGTAAGTTTCATATAGTTTATTTATATATGAGATTAAATAATAATGGGTGCATACATTTATTAATAAAAATTATATTTATATAAATAAGAGAAATATGTCCTTTTACGTGATTTGACATTCTTGAGCTACTCAATCAGCTGATTTTTTGAAACAATTTTAATTGATCAGTTAGATTATCAGCTTTCAGCTATCAGTTACCAACCTATCAGCTAAAAGTTACCAACTTATCAGGTAAAAGCTATATTATCAACTGTCAACTAGATTATTAGCTGGTTTTACCATACAGAGCCTTAAAATCGATAGGTTAGGGGAATTGGTTTCCTTGCAAGACAATTGAGCTCTGGTGGGGGACTTACACAACTTTGAGCAGTTGCCTCAAGCCTTTACCTAACACTACACGCGTCTGCTCAGTGAATAAGCACAAGGACGAACGTATTTTGAGTGATTTCACCCTGTTCTTTGATAGGCAGTTAGGAATCCCCCATCCACTTCACCAGCGAAGGGCTAGCTTAACTGGGTCAACGAGGGTGGAGTGCCACTAAAGCATGGGGCTAGCCAAGTTGGGTTGATGTCTTTGGTGGTAGGGGTGGCAAAAATTCGAGTCCGGGTCTGGACAACCCCTACTATAAAAGAAGTAAACTTAGTGTCTACACCCAACCCAATTTTAAATTCGAACAAGACTTGCTTGTCCAAACCTGTTTCGCTTAAAATTCGGGTTGTCCAATTATCCAGACTTGTCGTAATCTTGAAAAATAACTTCTTATATTGAAAACCTATTCAAATATTTAAATATACACATTTTTTTGAGAAAATGTTTAAATATACATATTATAATCTCATGTGATGTAATTTGAAAAATTGATGTCAAATTTATGTAATTAAACATTTAATATCAAGAAATAATTATTCAAGTATAAAAAAAAAATTTAATTCATTCTACGATCAAAAATATCTTTAGTACATGAAATTCTATGTGTATTTGAGTAGATTAATGTTTGTAAATATATTTAATAAGTGGCAAGTGTTTAATATTTTCTTTTATTAAAGATATTTTTAACTTTATTTGAAATTTAAATCAGGTTCGGGTCGAGTTTGAGTTTACAAGGCCTTGTCCAGACCTGCCCAATTTTAAATCTAGAGAAGAAATTTTTGCCTAGATCTAGCTCAAATTTGTTAAAACATTATTTGAACCCTTTTTCCTTCAGGGGACAGGACAAAACTTGGCCGCGCTGGTCTGAACACTAACTTGATAACCCTATTTGTATTGGTAAGGGGCAATGTATTATATTGTAAAACCTTTGTGAGCGGCTGAGCGCCCTGTTCGCTAGTCTATGTATTTCTACAATAACATTAATAAAGTTTCCGTATGTACTAGGTGCATTGGGCTTATTCCTTGTTGGCTTGTTTAACGCCGTCATTTGCTCTTGGGCCTCTGATGGAACTTTCGAATGTGTTGCAAGTCCAACTTCAAGAAGTTTAATGACACCTCTTCAGAGCTGTCGGCTCTGTTAGTCCAAAACTCGTGGCAATCAGAACGATAAAAAACTTCAAAACTCTCAAAAAATACATGAAAATAACAAAAAACAGTGTGTTCTGCTTGGAATCACGTAATATTTTCGGTTTTATCAAAACTTTGTACTCAAAATGTAAAATTTAAGCCCCTAAACCCAAAAATAAAATCACAAACAAAATGACTCAAAAAGGAAAAAAAAACCTTGTAATCGACACTAAAAGAGATGATGAATGCACTCATGTCGTCGAATCCATGTTGTTTTGCTCGGATTTCGTCGGATTTGGCCAATTTTTGGTGAGTGCAATTTGAGAGAGGTGACTGGGGCACATGGTGAGTGGGGTATGGTGAGTAAAAACCCTTTTATATGAAGGGAGTTGGGTAATTTCACAAAATTGGGGTACGTTTAGCAATTAGTAGGGTATGGTGAAAAAAAACCCTTTTATATGGAGGGGTAGTTGGGTAATTTCGTAAAACTGGAGTATGTGGAGCAATTATTGTGGTCCTTTTAGTCACTCCTTAAAATTATTTTACTTCTGTGAGAATCGAACCACGATCTCCCGATGCCTTACTTTTTTGGCATGTGATGTCTTTATCATCTCACCTGAGAGGCTTTGATACGCATGTTAAGAAAATCAATTAGTCGTTTTATGCCCTAAAAAAAGAATAAAAATTACTCGTTTTATCAAAAACACACATATTAAGAAAATCATTAATTATGCTTATTAAAAAATCATTAATTATGGATTTAAGTTACATTCTAGCCTATGATTAGTTCTTTATTTTATCCAAAAAAATAATTGTAATTAAATATTTAGGGGTAAAATAGATTAAGATGTACACAAGTTTTTAAAAATTTTAAAAACTGAAACGGCCCCAATTCCACAACCTTAAATTGAGCTCCGCCATGCCTAAACTTATGTAGACTCCGAGTCCACACTTGAGCAATCAACATAAACCTAGTCAAGCTCGAGATATAACAAATGGGATAATTAGATGTGGCACTCGAACACGCACCGCTGGTCTTGAAGGGCAAGCTAAGAGGGAGACACGATGGAGGAAATCGGATGAGGGCAGTAACGAACGACCTCGCATGCTCATCTGCTGCAGGGCTGTTACGAGATGACAGATGAGAGTTCATCTCTGGTTTCCAAGTCAAGTTAGGCATTTGTCCACCTTTGTCAGCAAAAATTTGGATGTTATGGTACGGAGTCCGCATGGGAAAGGAGAAAGGACTCACTAAGGTAGTGATCGAGACAGACTCATTAAAAGTTGTTTCGCTCATGGATCATCGTCATACTCTGGTTTTCATGGACTACCAGATCGAGGAGATTCAACGGACTCTTCATCAAATGGAGGGTAGCTACATTAGATACATCCCAAATGTATTAATGCTCATGTCTAATCTAGCGAAGAATGCGCTCAAATTACAGTATGAAGCTCATAGATTAGACATAGAGTCTCATTGTATTTTCCTCTTGTTAGCACAAGATAAGTGATAGCACAGCGTAATTCTCGGCCCATTTTTTTGGGTTGTGTTCCTACCAAAGTACTAAAGTACAATAAAAGCAAATTAACTCAAACTAATATAAATACTCCTAAGACACTAGTCAAGATAACCTAGAGTGTGGAAACCCCGCATTTGTATACCAATATTAAGTCAGAGGAGATACAACCTAATAGACATGTCCAACTTTTCTCACCAACCCATATCCCAGTATTTTTAAAACATATACATATAATACATGAAACCTATCTAATAGGTGAGACTAGATCCTCAATAGTCCTCTACTTCAATCGCCTATCGCTGGGCCTTTTTCTTTTTTAGCCCTGGAATACGATGAAGTTGTGCCCACCACCATAAAAAGGACGGTGAGAATAGAAATAGAACAATAATAACCAAATGGAGTCTTAACATGATTTCAAATGTTAAATAAACGGCTAAATGAGTAACAAGCGTGGATATCACAAAGATAATAAAAGACGGCATGATAATGAAACATTGAGATATCAACGATAAATGAGTGTCAAGAGTACAAAGAAAAAAGGCACAAGTAGTCCCAAGCAAGATACAGTCGTTTGAGACGAGGAGAAAACACCTACCAGATTCTCATCGAGTTAAGGGAAATCACCTACCAAACTCGAAGTTTAGGACGTGGTATATTCACACTATCATAAAATTCATGGGGATAAGAGATTCCCTGGTAATCCAGATAAGAACTCTCACCTAGTATAGAACTAGTAAACATTGTAGTGCATCCCGAGGTCATGACTCTGGCATATTACCTCAGATAACCACTCCTTTAGGGATCTTGATGTCATGGCTCTGGCATATTACCTCAGATAACCACTCATCTATGGATTGTAAGGATCACTCCGTATAGAATCACAAATAATATCGTGCATCTCAAGCCCTTGGTTCTGGCATGTTACATTAGATGACCAGTCATCTCAAGGATTATGTTGACTAACTTGCCCTTTGACCACTCAATCAGAATATAGTTCCAATCCAAGATATAACAATAACAAATTCAAAAGCTTAACAAAGATACAACCAAATAAATGTACAAATGAAATTATATAAATGTTCCAGTTGGTTTTACTCACAGTACAACGTGAAAACTTCGCACTCACGGCTATTGCACGTTACCCAAACCAATCGGTTACGCTAATCACCAGTCCACTAAGCACCAATAGATTTATATGGTTGTTGTTCTCTTTCTTCTGCATCGTATACAACTAACCAACTTTGAGCATACTTTTCGGCTTTATCGGAGCGTCAGATCACCTTGAAATTAGTTCTAATAGCTTCCTTGCAAACTCAAATTATGGGTTAAGCTTCAAGTGAAACCAAATCATGAAACCTCATGAAAACTGCAATCAAAATATGCTCGAGAGCTAGTTCTAAAAATAATTATTTATAACAACTTTAACTAGCTAATTTGGGGTAACTTTTTAACCTCGAAAACCTTAATATTTGTCATACTCACAAAAAAACAACTTGTAATACACATTTCACACTTTCCATAAACTCAAGAATGCTCATTTCAGATCACAGACGGAGAAGTTCTGAATTTTCCCATACAACCCATTACCACGCAAACTTTATTTATTTTGAACTAACAAACTTTTCCAAATCAATATTTTCGCAGTTAAATCCTCAAATCTCGCTAACAAACATCACAAAACCACTCGATACCAACTTTCATATATTTCCACAGTCTGTGGAGTTAATTTGGATCTAAACCAATATTTAATTCATCCAAAATCCCAATATAAATCAATATCAACTATAAAAACATCTTCAAAATAGGTATCAACTGAATCGCATCAACTCGATTCACAAAAACCCTATCCTACGTCAGTGAAGATGCAAATCAACTTAATACACTAATTCACGGCAATTGATACCAATTCTTATAAAAACCCTGTAAAAGAAATAGAAAAATCACAAGACTTCAAATTAAATTGAGGAAAAACAACCTGAATTGATATTATACCAAATTTTGGGCCGAATCCCTCGTTTCCACCTAGACAAATGGCTCAATCTGACTATCTCGCGATGCTTTACTATTTTCCGGAGAGAAACCGAACGAAAATCTGACGTCGGAAGCTCTGCGTGTGAAGAATCAAATGGAGAGAGTTAGGGTTTGAATGAACAATTTGTTCTGTTGAGATGAAATGAATCGATTGATTCATTTCACCATTTTTTTTCTTTTTTATATTAAAACCTCAGCTGCTTGTCAGCAAATTAATTTCTTTTTATTTATTATTTCCTATAAATCCCTATTTTGACGTGTTTTGACTTCTGGTGCTCGTTTTAGATCTGATTTTTAATCAAATTGAGTCAATCTCTCAGCGAAACAGTCCATCTTCATAAAACTTTCATAACACTGGTATTTGTCACATCAAAACCTCAAAAATCTTAACTTTGTTCACGATATATTAAATTCTTATAGACTAATTATCTTCTCATACTTAACCAAACTTGCACTAATTTAGACCCCAATCTTAACCTCAACTACTGCCAATTGACACGAAATTTGAGGCTAGGTCTTGGACCAATTTTGTTCTCATTTGACTCAATAATTAGCCTATATTGGGCATTTCTACGCCCGTCATGCACCACGACACACACTGTTGTGCGCGAATGAAAACACTAATGACTTGAAAATATTCCTGAATTAATTTATTATTGTATTTTATTTGTTGGTCGCCCATACATATCATTTTTGGACCCCGTGTACCCATATTGCATTCGCCCGACCCTCGTTCAACACGTTTTTCGATTCGAACCCTACTCGTATACTTACGTCATCGTTTTATCACACAAACACGAGTATAAATAGGTACTACACAAAGCCATATAAACATAGCACAATTTCGGGTCATTACAAAAACTAACATATATTTTTTGACAAATAGTCTTTGTAGAATGCCTTGTAGAAATAAATGGAGGGACCAAAACTTTCAACAGCCCGGCTATGTACAAACCACAAATTAATAAAGGCAAACAAAAAAAAAATTGTCACTACCTTTCCATATTTACCCCCAAATAAAATAACCTCTTTACCCCTCTCAACTCTCATAATCACTCACATGCCCCTCTCTCTCACCTTTGTGCACCCCATAAGAATCTACCTTCATCTCCGACGATCCCCTCCGACCACCGGCGACAACCAACATTGCAAACTTGTATTTTGAATGCCACTACCATCATAAGAATAGATTTCTTCATGTTTTTTAATGAAACATGATGATTTTCAACTCGTTTTTATGAACAAATTTGTTTGTTTTGTATAGTATTGTTTGTTATTGTTTAGTGTCTCTGGACCTTACAAAATGGAGGATGAACGTAACTGGGGTTTGAATGTGGAAGACGGGGAGTTATCTCTTGAGCTTTCCTTCGATTTGGTCCTTTTTTCTATTTTTTATATGTCATACACCTCTAGTTCGTCCACACGCAGGACCGACCATACAATTTCATTTTATTTTTTATGGTCAGTGACATGTAACCGAATAAATTTATTTTGATCTGTCAGATGTTACCAAACCATACAATTTCATTTTATTTTTGTGGTTATTGATTGAAGGTCGATTGTGGCGATGAGATTTACCATTTTGCAAGAAAATTTGTCTTGTTCTAACCTTATTGACTACAATAAGGATTTTACCCCCAACACGCCATTTTCAAATAGGGAGGAGTCGGCCAAATGGGTTCAAAGTCGATG
Organism: Stephania japonica; assembly: GCA_039657345.1. Classification (NCBI taxonomy): domain Eukaryota; kingdom Viridiplantae; phylum Streptophyta; class Magnoliopsida; order Ranunculales; family Menispermaceae; genus Stephania; species Stephania japonica. The sequence continues at coordinate 3,193,634 of CM077559.1, read as the reverse complement.
GCCTCTTGACTACTAGTTTTCTCAGTACGAGTCATGCTTATAAGAAAGTTACATAAATAAAACCCCAAAATCAACAACAAAAAATTCATTATATAATATAGAATATCATAAAAAATTTTAACAAAAAGGTCTGTTCGGTTGGTAATAACCGAGCAACATCAATTTGTTATGTCACACTTAACCGACTGAACATATTTTGTTCGGTCACCTTCAACCGAACTGTGTATGTTCAATTGGTCATGCGTATCGATTGAGTCTCGACCAACAAAACATGACACAAAATGGCCATAAAATTTGACTTTATATGACAAGAAACACATACACAACTACCATAATAAAACTTGAACAAATAAACAAAATCTCACTTTACAAAGTCGAGTTGACGCAAAGATGAACCAGGTATATTTATGCATACATTCTCCTTTTTCTTTGCACCGCTTGATAGCAAGATCGACTAAGGGTTAGTGCGTGGGGAGTGATGCGATTATCGGCCTAGCGAGGTTTATGCATGCATTCTCCTTCTTCTTCGTCGTGTTGATATAAGATTTTTTTTCAAATTTCAATTTGGGGGTACACAAGAGCATTTTAGGAAATAAATTTTTTTTACTGGGTGCCCTCATCCATACGTGGGGTGCCCACATCCTGTGGTTTACCCTTATTAATTTGCGATTTGCACATAATCGGGCCGAACTTTCAATTTCAGTACAAAAAAAAGGCAAGCAGCCCCAATTGGTAGTGATTTGTTGTAATATTTATCAACAATAATACTCCATACAGTCAATAATATAAGTCGCTTTAGCAAAAATCCCTTGTCCAAAATTGTAAGTCATTTTCGGAATTCAAGAGTGTATTTATTATTTTTTTTACCTATTTTACCCTTATGCAATCCAAACATTTATGATTCTTCAGCTCTTCCTTTCATTTAATCTCAAAGGCCATATATGTAAATTACACTTGTAATTAAGGCTCTCTTAATTCTTGTGTCTTTACCTTAAACGACTATATTTTTGACCGGAGGCAGTAATATATAAGTGCATGTAACATGCATGTCCAAGTCTCTCAAGTGAGATGGTAAAGACATTACTTGCCAAAAAGGCAAGACCTTGGGAGATCGTGGTTCGATTCCCAAAGTAAAAAAAAGTGCATGTAATATGCCTCTTAATTAATGAGTCGTACATGGTTCGTATCCCTCCATTTAATGGCTAAGTAGTCTTATATTTATTTTTATTTTTTTGATGAAATATAGTCTTTTTGATGACCTTAGGGCTAAAGGCCAATCGATTCGTGATTGACACTTTTAAAAAAATTATTTTAAAATCTAGCACACTAATTAAAAATATTTTAAAATCTAACAGACTTTTAAGTGTCAATCGATTCGTGATTGACAGTTTTTGCTTCTCGTACCCCAACCGAGTAAAATTACCAACTACCCCTCCATATAAAAGGTTTTACTCACTCATACCCTAGTCACCCCTATCTTGAATTGCACTATCACCACCAACTGAAATTCGACGAAATTCGAGCAAAACCATATTGATTTAACGCCGTAGGTGCATTCCTCGCCTCTTTTTGTGTCGCTTTTAAATTTTTTTTGAGGCTTTAATTCTTTTTTAATCAGCATTATTTGTAATTTTTTTTTGGGTTTAAAGCTTCAATTTGAGACTTGAATCTTGCATTTTGGGTACAAAGTTTCGATGAAATGAAAATATCATACGATTCCAAGAAAAATTCACTATTTTTTTGTCATTTTCATGTATTTTTTGGAGTTTTAAAATATTTTTGTTCGTTTTTGTCGCCCGTGAGGTTTAGATGCACAGGGTCGACAACTCTTAAGAGGTATCGGACATACAGGGCCGACACCTCTAAAAAGGTTTTGGGCACATACAGTCGACACCTTTAAAGAGGTCTTGGTTGGACCCCTCTGTCACCTTGTCTCGATTAGCATGTGTAGATATACATGTTGTATTGTGTTAACTTGTACGAATTGTGTTATTATTTATGAAAATAATTGGATTAATTAGTCTATAAAATGATAAATTATGGGCCAGTTCCCACAAACTAAACTCCGCCGACCTAAATGCACGTGGACCCCCTAGTTAGTCCTTGCGAAGTCAACGCAGGACTAGTTAGCCTCCAATAATCACATTTTTTATTAAAGTTCTATTGTTGAGTTATTAGGTTATATTATTTTCAAATAGTTCGCAGCGGAATTAAAACTAAAAACAAGGTTAAATAACTCAAATTATATAAAGTTAGGACAACCTAAGGTGTGGAACCCTGAAATAAACAGATAAACATGCATATCTAGTGACCGACAATATACAAAGTGATAATACATGATATCCTATATCACTCGATTTCAAAAGTTTCCAGTATTATCAAAAACAATAATATACAATAATCATAAAACAAAAAGGCAGAACATATAGTGGTGCAAGAAAAGGAACCACTCTGAGAGTCCTCAGAGGAAGTCACCAATCATCGGCCCTTTTCCTTTGCTATAGTCTCTGCCCGATCTGTACCCATCGTCACAAACTAGACGGTGAGTACAATAGAGTAGAAAGTAATAACCAGAAGGATATAAATAGTAATTCATGAATTATTTAAAAGCAGTATAAGTATCATGCAGACAAATAAATAATGGAAAAAATGCATGATAAAAAGACTGACAAGTATTCACAATGATAATGAGTATCTAGAAATCAAAAGAGACATAATAAGTGGTTTTAAATCCACAACAAGCCACAACAATCTAATACTCGGGGAAAATTTATATTTGGTTAGGTAGCTGCACACCCGCATATAGTGTTCACGTTTGCCCAACTATTATGGAAAATGGAATAGATAATGGAATTCCAAGAGTAGCTCATATCAATGAAAAACAAAAAATATGGAAAATGAATTACTATACATTTCCTTACCTCGATCGACTCAAAAATCGTCTCTCGCGGCTCCTATACGTCCAAAGTCATTCCCTGTAGTATTCGTCAATGAATTACACTCCCTGGTAATCATTGATTCAGCATTGTTCGTGTTAGAGTGTTATTAACTTGTTTTATAGTTAATTGGGTGATTTATAGGTATTTGTTCGTGTTCAAACTAATGAGGATACCTGCGATAGGTCCCAAATAGTCCGAGGAAATTTGACAAGGATTTGTCAATTTTTTATTTTTATTTTTTAAAAATTTGTGTATTTTCATAAGTTTCAACGCTATAAAGAGCATTCTCTGATTGTCAAACTGTTTCAATTTTTTTTTAAAAAAAACCAAATTAATGGCAGTTTGTTTGCATAAATAGGATTAGCGAATCAATATATGTACTTGATTCTATGTCTGGTCCTGTATTGAGCCATAAATGATTAATGAAATTTCGATTTCTATTAAAAAAAGAAAGAAAAAAAACTGAACTTTTTTGCTTTCTTAACTTTAAAGTGAGAAATACAACAAGTTAAATATGATATAGGAAACCTAAAATATTTAGGTTCAGATAACAACATAAGTAACGAAACATAAACAACAAATGTAAGTAACGAAACATAAATCAACGTAAGTGAATCTGGCTTAGACCCATTAACGCCAAGTCCATGGAGTGGTGATGCCTAATCAAGATCGTATCACCATCCTTCTAATCTTTTGAGCCTCCGATGGAACTTTCACATGAGTTGCCAACCCAACAAGTTCAAGAACCTTGATGACATACCAGCCCGAATCAAATTGCCACCACTCATGACCATGCCTAGCCGAGAACTCGAATGCATGGTGGTTATTGTGCCAACCTTCTCCAAAAGATAGCAAGGCAACCCACCTTAACCAAAATTTCATACATGTATATGGTATTAATTAATTATTAAGTCCATGGGCCATGGCAAGAGAAAATAAAAAAACATCAAGTTGTCATAAATTAATTAATTACCAATTGTTTTTTGATAAGTCTTGTATGTCCCATGTTCTGTAACCCCATATATGGCAAGCTGAGTTTACTAAAAAAGTTGCGTGGTAAGATAATGTGGTTCGCACATACTGCACGGACAATAGCAATATATACTTGTGAAGAGATAAATTGTCTCAAATTTCGGTAAGGAAACGTATGTTTATGAGGGAAATCACCCTCTGCTATTATTTTTTATGAAAGTAATCATTATCGATTGGTGAATCAATATTAAAAATGCTTTTGTATAGTAGATTTATCAAATTGCACGTATATCATATACATAAAATGCAATAAATAATAGAAAAATGCTATTTTAATTATATTAATGCTATTTCAAGAAATTATTAAAAAAATTAATTTGAGACAAATTGTTACCAGGCCCCACACAAGCATGGGAAATCCTCTCCACCAAAACAATAGAACCCCAAATAGAACTGGGTGAATGAAATATGTTTTCCGCATAAACCTGTAGAAAAATTGTTGCTCGAGATCCCTAACATTTCTCAAGCCTTGACGCTGCATGCATGAAAAAATAGATATTAGAGAACTACTAAGCTAGACCAAAAAATAAATAGAGAACTACTAACCATATAAATATACAATTAAACGATGCAATGCATAAAGAAACAGAACCTTATATTTGACATAAGAGTTGTCAAAAAGCCAGGTCATGTGACTGAACCAAAATCCTTCAATCGGGCTATGCGGGTCTTGCTCCTTTGTCCACGAACTGGTGGTGTTGCCTATGGATGCTTACCCAAAATATTGGTTCCCCCTATCAATCATGCAAACAAATAAGAGCTTTTTCTTTGGAAAAAAAAAAACAAAAAACAAAAAACAAAAAAAGAGCTTTTAAAAAAAGGAAAATGATATATGAACAAGGACACCAGCCAAGGCAACCCCGGTGTTGTTATAGTCTAACATCGACTAGTTTGAATACAATTATAAAGCTTTGTATATGTGGAGTACTGACATCCTATTTTGCTTTGACATTTTAGAGTGAACTTCACATTCACATAAGCCCATACATAAACAAGTCACCACACTCTTCACACCTTGAAGTGCATCCTCTATTTATTACAAAAAACTAAAGCGGCACTGGGTGGATGTGTACCTGAAGTGCGAGCACACCGCAATAAGCGAACAAGTATTCGAGCCATTTAGGAAGGTTGAAAGCTCGGTGTGCAAGGTTCCTATGATAAGACACGCTAATCCCAAACAGTCCAATAACATTGGCTAGACATATTGTCATCAAAAAACAACTCCAACTGAACGTACTACGCGCGTATAGCAAGCACATGACGTGCACGTGCATCACCACAATAGACGAGGTCAAGTCCCACAAATTCCATTGCCTCAACCAATAAGCCCTGTTTTTCCGCTTCACCGCCACATCAGACAACACTATCTTATAATTCTTCTCGTGATGATCATGGCCTTCCTTTGGTGCTCCCGATTGGTTTTGACTGCTTGATGATGATGAGTTTGGGTTGGAATTAGTGGGCATTGTTAGAGAGAGTTTTGCCATGATTGAATGACTTCTATTTTGATCATCAAGAGCTAGCTCTAGCAATGGTTTTTATATAACAATCGAAGACGTACTACTACATGCATGATGAGGTTGTATTCATTACGATATGCGAAAAGTGGTCACTATAATTAATTAATGTGATTCTTATAGGTTTTCAAAAAAAAAGTGATTCTTATAGGCCTTCTATCTTAGGTGCATGAATGAATGTGTATTATCACCTAAACTTCCTATATATGTGATCTTTTTTTTTAACTTTTTTTTATCATTCGATTTAGATCCAATGGATGATATGTTATTTGGTATATATGGATATCAAAATGACCAATAGATTTAAATCCAACGGCATGTACGGAAAACTCCATAAAATCTCCGTACCAAACTATATGAGCCGCCTAATTGTTAGGAAAAGGTTCCCTACCTAGCATTTCTTCTCTTTTTTTTTCCAAAGCTAACATTTCCTTAATTAATGCATCGTGGTCTTCCGTCCTCAATCAAATAGTTAAGAGTTAGCATCAACATCTACTTTTTTTTTCGATAGTAATTACTCTCTTTGAACCCTCCTAAATGTTGTATAAAGATAAGCACATGACATGCCAAATCAATTAGTTTGTATGGTGATTCATTGCATGTCTAGCCAAAATATCAATTTTGTGGGTTCGTAAATTTCACTAGTACTGATATAGTGATAAATTACGGCTACAACAGGGAATGGCCAAGTTCAACCGACACTTCCGATAGTTGACAGGAAGAAGTTAGACAGATGGAGCACTCAGATGAGTGTCTTGTTTAGTTTTCAAGACTTGCTAAGTATAGTTGAGAAAGGGTACTTTGAAGTTCCAGGAGACATTACTACTGCAACGCAGAAGGAGCTTCGCAAAAAGATCACAGGGCACTATATTTTATTTTGCAAACGCTCGATGATGTGGCGTTTGTGAAAGTGCAACAGGCGATGACATCAAAAAAAATGTGGAATACGTTAAAGGCGTCTTAAAAGGGTGGACATAAAGCCAAAAAAGTTTGATTGCAGACTTTGAGGTGACAAGTCGAGTTGATCGAGATGGAGGACTTTGAAGATATAGAGAAGTACACCGCATGTGTTCAGACAATTGTCAATAAAAAAAAGACGAATGGCAGTAATGTTAACGATCTCGATGTGAACGAGAAGAGTTTGTACACCTTGACCACGAAGTTTAACCATGTACTAATTGCTATTATGGAGTCCGAGACAGGTTATGAGACCAAGTGAGTTGAAGAAATCATTGGTTCATTATGAGCACATGAGCAAAGAATCAATGAAAAAAGTGCAAAAGTCAAGTTGACTAAGCAGGCATTGAAGACTGAAGTTACCTAAAAACTAAATAAGAAGTATAAGTACAAAGGTCATGATAAAGTCAACAATAGTGATAGAGGTCAGAATAATAATCAGCAACGGTCAAATAAAAATCAAGGTCGCGGACGAGAACATGGTCGCGATCAACAGAGAAAACTGATTCAGTGTTACAATTGTTGTAAATTCGGGCATATAGCAATCTCAAATTCAGAGCTTAAGGAGAAAAATGCTTAAGATGAGGAGTGTCATTAGACATTATTGATGGTTTCATCGGTACAAGAGAGTGTTCAAAGTAACATGTGGTATCTCGATAATGCATGTTCTAACCACATATGTGGCGATAAAGACTTTTTCGATGAGTTAGATAAGTTAGTGTTGGCATAGGTCAAGTTTGTTGTTGGTAGGAAACTTCTGGTTAAGGGAAAAGGAAGAATTATGATCCAATTGAAGAATGGAGATCATCGGTACATTTCAAATGTGTTCTACGTACCAACATTGAAATGAGATTTATTAAGTTTGGGGCAATTATTAGAGAAAGGGTACAAAGTAGATTTCAAATATAGCCATCTCACATTATTTGACTCTAAAGGTAAGATCATTCTTAAGTCTCCTTTAAAAAATAGGTTATTTCAGATTGAGATTAAGATTGAATCTTATCCGTGTTTTAAATCAATTGTTTATGATGATTCGTGGCTATGGCATCTGAGATTTGGACATTTGAAATTCAAGAGTTTGAAGTTGCTGACTTGGAAGAACTTAGTGAAAGTATTACATGTGATTCAACATCAAGAGCAATTATATGAGGGGCGTATCTTGAGGGAGCAACACAGGCAGGCATTTGCTTCCAACACTCCATGGCTTGCCATATATCCACTACAGATAGTTCACTCAAATATTTATGATTTTGTGTAGATAGCTTCATTAGGAGGAAGCAAATATTTTATGTCATTTATTGATGGTTGCAACAGGATGATTTGGGTGTATCCTCTAAAGAACAAGTTTGATGCCTTTAGTTGCTTTCAAAAGTTCAAAGCAAGTGTGGAGAAACAGAGTGGACGCTATATCAAAACTTTAAGGACAAATGGTGGTGGCGAGTATACGCCCTCAGCTTTTTCAAAGTTTTGTTATCATCATGGGATTAAGTATGAGATCATGTCACAACAGGCAATGCAATATAATGGTGTTGCAGAGAGAAAGAATAAGACGATTATGGACATGGTTCATAGTATGTTTAAAGCCAAAGGTCTACCTAATTCATTTTAGGATGAAGTAGTTGCATGTTAAGTTTATTTACTGAATAGGTCCCCCATAAAAGTTGTATCCTATATTACCCCAGAAGAGCCTTGGAGTGATTACAAGCCAAGTGTCAAACCCTTGAAGGTGTTTGGATCCATTACATGTGTGCATGTTCTAGATGCTAATAGGAAGAAGTTGGATGGCAAAGGCATGAAGATCATTTTTATTGGCTATGTTATAGGGTGGATTGGAGAGTACAAATTGTACAATCCAGTTACTAATTCAATCATTGTTCGTAGAGATGTCATGTTTGATGATAAGGATGTGTGGATTTGAGACACGAAGAGCAAGAGTATTGCTCAACCTAAAGAGATTAGAGGAGAGGATGAGGCCTCTACTTCAGCTAGTACTAGTTGCATACCACACAGAAGTGTAGGGAAACCAGGTCGATTTCAAGATTGTCAAGTCACCATTAACGAGGTTGTTAATAATGATTGCAATCGAGTGCATTGTGCAATGTTTAGCACTGAGGAAGTTATGCGAGATATATGGCGGGTGAAAGATAAAGGACATCGTCGATGGAGGTCAAAAATTAGATATCGAGAGAATATCAAGCGGAAGATCAAGACAATCTGAATTATGGGGGATGTTAGAGTTGTAGTCTAAATTAGTAATTAGGGTTTCTTATTTAGTAGTTTCCTAGTTTGATTAGAAGTTGAGTTTGAGTCTATAAATTGGTGTTAACCCCCCACAGTTGTAATTAACGAGTTATGAGAATAATAAATTGTGCCATTGCATGTCTCTAAACCCAACAAGACGCATGGTCCCAAGTTCGATTCCCTTTTCATAGTATATATTTATATATATTTTGGAGTATATATAAATATATATGGAACTGGAAATAATTAATAAATGATGGAACATTAGACACCAAGTATGAATCACAAGTGGACTTGCGGGAGTCGCAAGTATGGATGCACACCGAGTGGACTCAGTGGCATGCAAGAGATCAAAAAATGGTGGCCAAGTAAGGGTGTATATATATATTGATATATATATTAAGTTATATATAAATATATATATATAATATAAATTATGGACCAAAATGGATAAGTGTGGTTGGCCAATTAGGTAGCGCATTGGCCATTGGGGTTAAATGGATAAATACTGAGGGATCTTTGAAATGACGTAATGTATATCTCAAGGCAGTTAAGGCAGTTAATTATTTAAATAATCACAGCAATCACCTTATCTCTCGTTAAAACGTGAGAGAAATAGAGGAAGAGAGAGTAGTGAGCCTAGAGACGCCGAGACATCGAGGAGGATGTGATTGAGGTGACGCCGAGATGCCAAGGAGGATGTGATCGAGGTGAGTATGAGCTTAATGTGTTCATTAGTTGGTTATTAGTCTTGTTGTTGTCGTTGGGTTGTTGGTTCGGTTGGGTTGGTATAGTGATCTGTTGTAGTTGTGATCATACATGTATGTTGTAAGTCCTCTGGTGAGACTCTGAGGTTGCAAGACGTTTAGATATCATTTGGGTCAAAGTTTATGATGTCGAAGCTTGTTGGGTTGCAGTCGACCAGCGCGCTGGGCACTACCCTAGAGCGTTGGATCTGGGCATGACAGGGATTAAAGCAACTGGGCAGTGCGCTGGGCACTGGCCCTAGCGTGCTGACCAGTATGAACAGTGAATAAGCTGTTTTAAATTAAGTGGTTTGGTGTGAGCTTTGGGTCTGGTTTAAGGGTTTAAACTAGTATATATTGGACCCAAATTGATACCAATGGGTATGATATAGGTGTTCGAACATTGCGAAACGTGATAAAAACCCAAAAAGCTAGCCAGGGAAAAACGTAGGAAAGCTCAGCACAGGTAAGTGGGACTCATGTTTTTCATCAATTATGCAATATAAATTAGTACTATTAAAGCACGCAGGACTAGCGACTGGGAATAGGGCAATGTATTGTGACTTAACCATGTTTTAAGCTGTTTTAAAAATGAAAATGGATCTGGGAAGTGGTTCAGCGGGACATATCGGCTTGGGGTTTGGATTCTATGTTGGAGTGGTTATCCAACATCGCGCCTCCAATGACTTGAATTATCCTGATTTATACTTTTCTTTTGAGTTAAAGGCACATCAATCATAACCAATCAAATGATCATTGGATTATTGATGATGTGGGAGCGCGACTCTGTTCCAAAACTGAAAACGAACATGTAAGTCACAGTACAGTTGCAGATAACCTGTGGAATTGCATTCAGTTATGTATTCTAATATCCTTGTCATATAAGTTTTAGATTCATATTGTTATGTGTTATTTATTGATATTTAGTTGGTAATTGATGTACTCTTGAGAGTCACTTACTGAGCATGTAGGAGCTCACCCACCTTAACAATTTCAGGTAATGAACATGTGCTAGGATCCAAGAAAGGAGAAGATTAGGAGTTTAATATCTTCCCTGCGATGTAATGATTTCCTGTTAATATATATAATGTATTGAATTACGATTTTGTAATAATCAGGGTTGGGATTCGAGCTTAATACCGAGGTTTATACCAGTTTGTATTGGTTATTATCGAAAAAGTTTTAATTCCCGCTCCGTTTTGTTTTAATTGTTTATCCGATATCATGATATACAGATTGTCATCAGGAACAGGTACAAGTAGGGGTGCACACGGATTGGATCCGGTCCAATTAGGGTTAATCCGCAATCCAATCTAATAATTGCGGATTGAAAAATTACAATCGAATCCAGTCCAAATAATTCATCAATCCAATCCAATCCAATTTGTAAAATGCGGACTGGATTGGATCAAGTTTCGCGGATTGACATTTTTATATCCAAAGATTTATGAAATTAAACTTAATCAAATGAAACACACAAATCATACATTTCATTAATGACAAATTAACAAATACATCTCACAAAATCTATAACATATTTTTCAAAAACTTGTCATCATAATAAGCTTCAATATGCAAGTCTTACATGAATAAACATGAAAATTTAGTTCATGTTGCAAACATAAAACTCACAAAAAAAGGTTTGAAACATAACGAAAGAGTTGAGAACAAGCATAGTCTTTGAGTTCTTATGAAAATCTAAACACAACATACAAGTGAAGTGATAACAAAATAGGAAACAAAAACTTTCTTCCATTGCTAATCTCTATTTTCTTCAAGCCTCTTCTCATATCTTAGTTATATGCTCCCCACCTGAGTTTTTCAAATAAAAAAAAAAAAAAAAAAAAAAAAAACACACACACACACACAAAAAAAAAAAACAAAGAATAGAAAACATGAGTCATGATTAAGTACAGTAATTTCATATCATTGAGAGAAAATATATACAATGCATAGCAATATATACTTGCCTCGTTCAAGTCAAGTCATATTTTCAATCATCAATTTCAGTTTGAGATGATACGTTCAACCCTTTGAATTCTGAAAGAAGATATATAAATATGAAGATAATATATTTTAAAATATAAATACCACAAGTTTAACTATGTAAATGAGTTACCTTGCTCAATGCTTTCATATAAACTAGCTTCTTCAAAATAATCGCATGACTCATTTGGTTCAAGTTTTGACTTTAACCAATTTTGCGAGCAAATCAAAGCTTCAACTGTGATAGGGCTTAATGAGCTCCTAAAACAATTAAGCACACGTCCTCCAGTGCTAAAGGTGGATTCAGATGCAACAGTGGACACTTGAAATGCCAACACATCTCTTGCAATTTGAGATAAAATTACATACTTGTTGCTATTTAGTTTCCATCAACCCAAAGTATCAAATTCTTCTAGTGGATCTTCTGTTGGCTCCAACAAGTATTTATCAATGTCATTCCTCTCTGTAGCACTTTCCCGTTCCTTTTTTCGCATCACAAATTGAACCATCATATCATCAACATCTTCATCAACAACAACCTTACTCAAATTTGTTTGAGATGAACCTTGATTAACTTGAGTACTCGAACCACTCAAACTTAACTTTAAGTACTATTGATACATTCGATGTAATGTCATTTTAATTTTTCTGATCATCCCTTGAACAACTGATTCAATAAACAACTTTTCCAAGGTGAACTTCACATACTCCAATTTGTATCTAGGATCCAAAACAGTGGCAACAAACAACATACAATTAATGTTTTCAATATTTCTCCAGTACTTGTCATATTTTGTTTTCATACTCGCAGCCATTTCCCCCAACAAAAGATCTCCAAAGAGCACGAATCTCATCAACCGATTTTGTATCTTGCAAAATTCACGATAATAGACATTAGAAGTGGGAGATAAAGATGCACTGAACTTCACTGTTATGTCATATAATGTGTTCAAGAATTTGACAAAAATCTTTGCATTTTCATAATCACATTTTATGGGAGGTCCCACCCTTTTCTTTTCCCCTTCACCATTACCAAGAAAATATTTAATGAATTGACTATCTTCCTCATCCAATCTCTCCAAAGCACTCTGAAATTTAACTGCAGATTCCAACATCAAGTAAGTGGAATTCCACCTAGTAGGTACATCCATTACCAAAGAGCCCTTGCATTCACTCTTTACTTTTTCTACACAAATCTTAAACTTCAATCCTCTTGCAGGAGATGATTTCACATAATTAACGGCATTTCGAATGCTTTCCACTGAATGATGAAGTTCTTTCAAACCCTCTTTCACAATTAAATTCACAATATGAGTGCAACACCTCAAATATAGAAACTCTCCATCTAAAATGGAACCTTTCTATCCATTAATCCTCTTTCTAAGATATGCAATCACGGTATCATTTGCACTAGCATTGTCAACTGTAATCGTGAAAACATTTTCAATGCCCCATTCAAGCAAACATGCTTCTATAGTCTTCCCTATGACCTCTCCTGTGTGACTAGTAACTTGACAAAAGTTTAATATCCTTTTTTGCATATTCCAATCACAATCAATGTAATGACAAGTGAGACACAAATAATTCATCTTTTGCGTCGACGTCCAACAATCAGTAGTGAGTTAGGGTTTTTCACATGTGCTTATGTAAACGGATTGGATTGAACTGGATCCGCGGTTTTTCATTGAAGAATCCGTAATCCAATCCAATCCGACCGGATTACTGATTTTTCAATCCAATCCGGTCCAAGGGATCAAAAAATGATCCAATTAGTGATAATTGGTTTGAGTTGGATCGGATTCGCGGATTATGTCAATCCGTGTGCACCCCTAGGTACAAGGTTGTTGGCTCTAATTAGTTCCGATCTGGTTTATCATGGCTTAATTAGGGTTTCTAATTAAATATTGCCCTAATTGGGTTAGACGATGCTACAAAAGCAACCTCTAGTATCTTCTTTAATCCAAAAAAAAAACAAAGCAGCCTTAATCATAAATTAGTTGGGTCCGCTACATGGATCAAACTAGGGGTGAGGGCAGGGAGGGTGGTCACCCCCCCTCTCGACCCCTTTAGGCACCCCACCCTCTCTCCCTTCCCCACCTTTGTTTCCTTCCCCCTCCCTTACATGCGTCCACCCCTCGAACCTTTTTTCTGCCCCTCGAATATTTTTGCCCCCGACCTACTCTCGCTTCCTTACTATCGACACTCTTCTGATAGAATAATTGATTACGTTAATAACATACGTATAGTGGAAACCCAAAAAATAATTTTCCTTATATATATTTCTTTTTGAAACCCAATTTTTTTTATGTATTTAGAAACATTGTTAACTTAAACTTGTAAACATCAAAGGTTGTAAAAGATATTGAAGTCTAATTTCACCAATATTTTTTTGAACTGAGTTTCGAGTTACAATTAGAAAGTTGTAGTCAAAATACACACTTAATTACAGATGATAAAACTTATATTTATTTTTGAAATGTCTTCAAAAAGGTAAAGTTTAAAAAGCTCTCAAACATCATTTTTTATTGTTTCAAATCATAAAATAATCAAGTGAAAGCTTGATAGAAAAAATAATTGATCTAATATATATAATCTTTTTTTTAACAAAAAATTATAAAATTATTAACTTTCCTCTCGAGAAATTTTGTGTAACGGCCCATTTTTCCAACGGACCGCCACAGGGCTAGTGCGAACCCACAACTTGGCCTACCAGCGCCACTTGTGTCCCACATGCAATCACAACCATTATTTTATCATTTTTTTCTCAATAAACAACCTTAATTTGTTTTTAAAAAAAAACATTAATTCAATGGAAGCCTTAAATCATAACAATTCATATTGAAAAGCATCAAATTATGTCAATAAATCATATAACTAGTGCGGAAAACCCATAAATCATCATATATGAGCTAAAGTACCCTCAAAAGAGTTACAAAAAATCAATACACAAGTGTAGGTCCCAGAAATGTCTCACAATCCCAAATCTCCAAAACAAAACAAAATACATTATAATACAAACGTACGAGTCCAGTGTATCAGTCTCTAATTACAGGTAGTCCGCGAGCTTTCTTTTGCGGCAACTCGTACTTGGATCTCCACTTAAGCTATCACAAAAGGCAGATGACGAGTCTAAAGTGAGTATTCCAAAGGAAATCAAATGAGCAATTACTAAAATAAATACTAAAATTTATATAAACTATTAAATAAATATGCGAAATTAAATACAAACAACTGTGTTCATTGCATGAAATAAATAATAGTGAAACTCAGAAAAGTGTGTCTAGAGCCTAGGGCCATATTAACACCATACTTCGGACTCTTCCACAGAATATTGTCAGCGAGTGGCCCTCAAGCAAGGTTAGTATCTGGATCCGCGACGTAGAACCTACGACGCACCTACACGTGCCCTAACGCGATCCTCGGGTTGGCCTATTCATCGAGATCTATGACACACGTGCTATGGTCTAGTGGACATACACATGGAATGGAACGGAGGGTGAGCCTCAACGTCCGTCCATATAGACCCCACAATAGGAAATAAAGTAAAGAAATGACAGTACTAAATTCAAATTTTCGAAAGTAAATGCTCAAATAATTTTAATTGGGATACGTCACACCTCAAATCGCACCCCAACTAATCCAATTACGCCCAATCACACCTCTTAATGTGTATCCAATCACCGATCAAGCAATCTAAAGTCTGTTATTCAAAAATAACCATTAATTTCCAAAATTCGCAATCCTTCCCAATTCCCATTTATATTGGTAACAAACCTCAATTAAATCCCAATTAAACGCATTTTAGAAAATTCATTTTTTAAAATTTTATTTTATTTTCTGTCTCGGACACAATGGGTGGTGTCGCTGTGGCTCACGCCGCCACAAACACCACCCCTAAGGCGTTATATAAAGCGAGTGTGTGTGGTGGCTCTCTGGTTTGGACGCCGCGGGTGACGTTGTGGGAGTTTCCTCCCCACGGCATCCTTGGCGGCGTCTGAACCATTGACGCCCCATTAGGGTTTTCGAGTCCCTCGGCTCATCGATGCAGTCTGAACACATCTCGAACTCTCACATATTCACATATCCACCACAACCCATCATAAACTCTCAATGGAATTTGTCTGAAACTAAAACCTCGATAAAACTGACTAAAACCTTACATTTCCTTCCAAAAACCAAAAACAACAACAACCACCTCAACACATCCTCAAATTGTTGCTCAAATTCATTACATCAACCATAACAACACTTGCAAATCCAGTGTGTTCAAATCCAAACCTCGAAACCACTGTCAAAACACTGAAAAGTAGACCCAAAACGTATATAACGGAGAGGAGACCGAGGATCTCACTGTAACAACCCTCAAACTTTAACCCGACTTGTATGGCTCTTGTCAGGACCGTGACTCGGCTATGTGATATTGGACTGTATCTCGAACTTCGGAAGTCGACACCGAGGTAAATTTTATGATTTTGTGATGCATGTATTAGTTTGGTAGTATGATACAGGTCACAAGCCATTTGGGCAAATATTAATCTGAGTGAGGTTTCACCTAGGTAAGCAGGGTTTAACCGGGTATTAGAGGTGATAAAATAAGTCAAATCAAAGATATGACCTTAGTTGAGGAAACATGATTTTATCAAATAAAGTATAACTTAAGCATAAATAATTTATTTGAACACTAAGCGTGGGACCGCCTCGAGAAGCATGCTAGAGCGGGGCACTGAGTACCAGATAGACGGGAGTTAGTATGACCTCGGGTACTAATTTATAAAGTTCAATTAATGGCCTAACATACGTTATATGATTTATTTTGAAGTTAATCAATATGAGGCCTATGGTTGAGTTGAAAAAATATAATAGACTTAGGATGAATTTTGGGATGCATAACATGAGGAAATCAAGATATATGTGTCATAGATGGGTGTCACTCACATTGGGGACTGGAGTTATTAAGGGTCGTCCAAGGGACTTCAAGATGAGTGGTGGATTTGAGTTGTAAAAAAAAAGGATATAAATAGGACCCACCTCCACTTTCCCAATCCACTATTCACTCATCTTCTCCACACACACATACAAACCCGAGCCTCCCATTCCCTCTCACCGCCGCTCCTCTCCTCCTCCTCTCTCCCTTGGTAACTGGACATAACCATCACCGGAGGTCTGTGATCCCTCTCTCTCTCTCCTCTATCATTTTCTTTCTCTTCTCTCGGTCACAAACAGTAGGCAGTAGGGGGCTACTATCTAACCAGGAACTAGTCGGGGATGACCCACCGGAGTTCCAGTAGTGGTGGATCTCCTCCCTAACCTCACGACGTACATGTGGTGATGACCCAAATGATATTTTCGACTGGCAGCTGTGTCGTGTGTTGGCCACTGCTAAGACGACTAGCGGTAGACGAGGACGGGCCCTCTTGGCCCACCAGAGCTCCCTTATCCCCAGGAGACCTCTGAACCTTTGATATATAGAGTAGTTGTTGTTCATACTTTGTTTACACATGTGTTGATGGTTTTTATGCCTCGTCGGAGTTGCAAAGCTCGGGCGGCGCCGCTGGTCGGACCACCATGACTTGGAGAATGTCGGAGACCACGCTAAACACATGCTTGTGTCTCACGGCTCCCGGAGTGGTTCATAACAGCGATGGTAGTGAGGTGTTGTGTTTTCTTTGGTTTTTTCCTATTGTTGATGTCTCGCTGGAAACTGCCCAACTGGCGGTCCTGCGGGCCGGACACCACATTCGAGAGGCTGTCGAGGACCATGACTTGCCCTTGTTTGAACTCACTGCCCTTCGGTGTGTCCGAATCAATTGTGTTTGGACTGTTTGGTCTTAATTTCATGTTTATGTTCATTTCATGTGTGTTATGTTCCTCCTCGCCGGAATTCACTGTCGTGGATGATGCCACCGCTGTACCATCGTGACTGGGGATGTCGGGTACCAAGCTAAGTCCATGCTTGTTTCTCACGACTCTTAGAGTGGCCTAAAAACAGTGGCGTTATTGTTATATTATGTCATTTATGTGTTGTATGCGTGTTGTAAGCTTCTCGTTGGAAACAACCCGTCGTGGCAGCACTGTCGTTGACGCGATGACATGGGGGACTACTGGAGACCTTACCACGTCCGTCATGGAGTCTCACAGCCCCGGAACATCCATATCAATGGTGATGAGTCGTAATAGCGGAGTTATCAGTGAGTTGTTTATATCACGTCAAATAGTCGTCGACGTGATGTAGGGCATGCACATGACCTTCCCATATCGTGTTGGCACTCTACGGACGTTAAACCACATCCGCGAGGTTCCCAAACTCGTTGGTGCATGGTCATTTTGAGTCATGTTGTTTCACGGATTTGCGTTTGAAGGTCGAGAATTGGTTATGATGTCGTAGTCGCGTCACCGGCTCATCGAGGCTATGATGTAACCCACATAAAGCTGAGCCGCGCCTACGATACATGAGTAGGCTTATATGCATTGTGGATACAAACATTGTGATATCGTAGTCGTGGTTATTGTCATGGTTTTACAAATCCGAGAGAGTATACGTTTTCATAACGATTTGATGAGTTGTGTAAATACTTAAAACACTGGGAAGAACACTAGTGTTGACCTAGGGTTTAGTTGATGACCTGACCTATTAATATAAGTTTTCGAACCTTATCAAGTAGCGAGAAACTTAGGGATACGTGTTAAGGACGCAAGTCGTGCGCGGGTTGCGATAGTTCAGGTAAGTACATTTGCCCTAAAGCTTGTGTATGTTAGTAAGCTAGTTAAGAAAATACCATGTTATTCATTATCATTCTATCGTGTTTGCTATGATCTACTTATTGGCATCTCCATTCCATATTCCTTGTATGTGTGTTCTTAGCATAAGTGTGTGTCTCGAAGGTACATGCGGCCTGCACTAGAAGGGATAAAATGTGGGCACTCATGCGTACGAGTGTTTGACCACCCCTAGTGATTGTGTGATATCATGTACTGGATTATTGTAGATATTGTTGTGATTTTCGATGTTGCGACATCGCTGTTGTAGATTTGTTGTGGATTTTAAACCACTTATGGCCTCTCTTGACTCGTAGAACACACATGTTTCGATTGTTATTATTTCCAATCTGCCTATCATGCACCTTGTTTATTTAATTTCTTCTCTTTGAATTCCTGCATGATATTTGGACTGCCTTGTTTGATAATTCTTGAATTACTGTTATATTCTTCTGGCAAAACTTTCGATTTCTCTCAGTTACTCACCGTCTAGTTTGTGATGGTGGGTGCAGATAGAGCGGAGTGCAGTAGAGGCAAGGAACCTTGCCTAGGAGACTTTATGTGAGCGGCTGAACTTGAGGAACCCTAGAGTAGGTTATATGTTTTTGTTTGTATGTTGCTTGTTAATATTATAATGTTTTGTTAGTCATTGAACTCGGGTTTATAGTTTGGGATTAATATCATGTAATGTCTCATTTGACCTTGGCTTGTTGTACATGAATATTCCTATTTATGGGGTTTCCATATATATAGATTCCTGATTTCCATTTGATTGAGTTATTTCCCACTAATTGTTTAGTATTAAATTTTCTTCCGCTGAGTTATACTTGCAATAACTCTTTCATAAAACTTGAAATTTGATATTTTGAGGCTGACTAGGCTCGTCAGGCTCGTTGGGCACCCACTTGGGACCTGCACGGGTCTAGGCCGGGCGTACCCAAATACATTGAGAATTTAGGGTCGTCACACTCACCTTGGATCGTTGATAGCTCATCATTTGCGCCTTGAAATCACCTCTTGAAGTCCATAAACCCTTGCTCACACTTGGATTTTTAGAATTTGCATAGGAAGGAGAGAGAAAAGGTAGTAGAAATGAGAGAATATGACTTTTTATAGTCAAAATTCCATCTCTTGTGTGGTTGGACCTCAAGACCTCATCCAATGGTTCAAAATAGGTCAACTAGTCTAGCTTTAGTGACTTGAATAGTGACTTGTGTAATGACCTGAAAATTTTATATTAATTTCTATGTGATGACGTGTACTATCGATGTATACTCGTGTCTGTGTGACAAGACGAACGTCAAGTTTCGAGTAGTGTTTGCCTAGGAAACGTATCGACTGGGCGTCAACAGGTGAATTACGGGTACACGAGTCAGAGAAATGAATTTGATGGATGACCAAGAAATAAATAAAATAAATAAATTTGTAGTCGTCGAGTGATATGCGGGGTTATAGGTGACGTGTGGGTTGTACGATAGCATGCACGCCCAAGTATGCTCGTTGGCGTGCACGATGGGATTGTAGGCGAGAAAATATAAGTGTATATATATATATGTATTTATAATCAGAAATTTAAAAGAAAATATAAAGGGACCAATAAGGGCCTTTGTCTTACTAATTGTATGGTTAAGGATAGGGGTATTATGGTCATTTGACCAAACCCCCCTAAATATCAACACCTCCCCCACCGAACTCACCATTGTTATCGTCCCCAAATCAGAACCGAAAGAGGGAGAGGGAAAACGTGGAGAAGGAGACTAAAATAGCGAGATCCGAAGTGAGCTCGAGGCCGAGACGTTGAGGAAAACGTTGAGGTTAGTTGTTGTTTTGGTGTTGTGTTGTTGTGTGTGGTATGTGTGTGCGACGGTGGTAGTGATGGTTGAGCCGCCATGGCCGAGATTAGAGAGCCTGGTCGAGTTGGAATTAGGGTGAGAGCAAATTCCAACAGAAAAGGAAAAAAAAAGGGAGTTGCAGCGCTGTTTGCTGGAAATTTCCAGCAAACAGTGCTGGAGAAGATGACCCAAATGAGTCGGGTTAAGGTGACCCGACCCGAGTGGGTCAAATCGGGTCATAGTCGACCCGGTTGGGTCAAACTAGGTCATGCCATGACCTGGTTAGGGTGAGCCAAACCTGACCCGACTCGAGACCCACCCACCCATTATTATATTAATAAATAATTATTTATTTCAATTAAATATATTTAAAAGGATTTTAAATGAAATAAAGTTCCAGAAAATGGGGAAAATTCAGGAAATATTCTGAAAAATTATAGAAAATTATATTTTCATCAAATAAAGAGAAATTTAGGAATTTCTATAAAAAGTTGAGTATTCGAAATTTTTGACGAGGCGTTATGTTGTAGTATTTACCTCGTAAAGCGTGAAATTGGTAAAAATAGCCAAGAAACTTAGAAAAAATCAAGGAAAATATGGGAAGTAGATTTAGAAACCAAGATTTTTCAAATAGGCTCTAACATGATGTAAATGGATAAAAAATAATTACCAGGTGCTTAGTGGATTGGTGACAAGCGTGTGGAGTCATTTTGGTGGCGTGTGAGAGCCGCGAGCTCAAAGTTACGCGCGGTATTTGTGAGTAAAACCAATCAAAGTATTTACATTATTTCATTTGTGCATTTACTTGGTTGTTATCCTTATTTGAGCATAATTCTTTATGTAATATATCTTTGTTATATTCACTTTGGTTATATCTATCCTTGTTGATTTATCGGCTTAGTTGTGTTTGGATTTCTTAATGTGTATTTTTTTGGGTCTAAGTGGAAAATATGGTGCTCACGGTATATACCGAGAGTACACGGATACGGGACGTGGTTAAACTCGCAGTTTGAGATTGAAGTAATCGTATGTTGAACTGTGTGTGACGCTGCAGTGCCCGTATGCGAACTAAGTGTGACCTAGGGCTAAGTGTCTTATTCTAGATTGTCTTGGGTTTGCGTAGGTCCAAAATCTGACTTGGAAGTCAGGTTGTAAACCTGGTGAACTTGGGACACTTAGATGCCTTTTCTTTTGCTTCGTGCTCTTGACACTCATTTATCGTTGTTATCTTTGTGATTCACTTATCATGCTATCTTTTATATTTTTCGTGATATCCATGCATGATACTAGTTTAGCCATTTACGTGACATTTGAAATGTTGTTTATACTCTATTAGTATTTTACTCTCTACATCACTGTACTTACCGTCTAGTTTGTGACGTTGGGCAGACCGGTGAATAGACAAAGGCAAGGGATTAGCGCTACACGATTGAAGGCGAGGTCCACGAGGCAGTCTCCTGTCGCGTATTGAGTATGGTTTGTATTAAGCATCTTTATTGTTTTGTTGAACACGGGGATTTCTGAGAGAACTTGGGCATGTATGATATTATCGATACTCTCTTTTGATTCATATGGTGGATATGATTACAGGGTTTCCACACCATAGGATTGTCTTAACTTGTGTGTCTTGAAGTTTATTGATTAGTTTGGAGTTTAATTGCTTCCATTGTATCTGATAATAACTCACTAATTGATTAACTTCACTTGTAAATACGTAATAAATGGTAAATGGTAATAAAATCTTACTAGACCTGCGTGACTCAGCGAGACTGACTCGGGGGTTCGCGTAGATCTAGACTGGGCAGTGCCCAATTCTAGGATTGTGAGATTTGGGGCCGTCACAACTTGCCTCCCTTGACATATCCTTGCTCAATCAAAACAACCAACCCTCGGGTGTTCTCGCACTCGACTCTTGCACGTACACTTCTGTCTCTCGCGTGCTCTTGCGTCAAGAATGCATTTACGACGTTTTTTATTAATTATTAATTGCATTTTATCATTTTTCATGTGTATATAACTACTCGACCTAGTGTACTGTCATTCGCCTATGCGGTACCTACCTCTGCATTTTAATCAAGGCGAATACCAGTCACACTGTCTCGAACGGTAAATAATAAATAAAATACACACATCACGATGCCAATAAACCTAATTAAATATGAACATCTCAAATTAATACACAACACAAAAACCACTATTTACCTAATTTCGGGTGCACCCTAACCTATATGCGAGGTCCACGGGGTGCTGAGCTGTTGTTCACATATGCACACACATCATTAATAACGGTTTTTTAAAATTCAGGCCATTACAAGTTTTGCTTGTATCTTATTAATTTATATTGCAAGTCATTATGAAATTATTCGATTATGAATTTACTAATATAATTTTTAATTTGACACAGAATTTATTTTATGTGGCTAACCTAAGTATGTTATGGCTAGGAATTGGGTTCTAAGCAGAACTCAACTCAATATTTTTTTTTGATAACTTTTTTTAAAGCTAACTAGCTCATTTCAAAGTAAACACCAAGATTTTTAATTTATAAGTTCTACAAGGGCACAGTTTGAGTCGATAAATGCATGTAAATTTAAACCTCGTTAAGTTATCGAGCTTTTACAATCTTAAATAGGGTCGGGTCTATACCCCCCTTAAAACTACAACTAAAGTAACGACAAACTACAAGCTCATACATATATACCCCCCTAAAACTACAACTAA
The DNA here is from genome assembly GCA_039657345.1 of Stephania japonica. NCBI lineage: Eukaryota > Viridiplantae > Streptophyta > Magnoliopsida > Ranunculales > Menispermaceae > Stephania > Stephania japonica. The sequence continues at coordinate 3,170,907 of CM077559.1, read as the reverse complement.
AGTAACGACAAACTACAAGCTCATACATATATACACATGCATTGCAGTTATTTAGGTGCGAGCTTTTTTAGTTAAAGTCGCCATCCTTTGCTTCTGAGTCTCTGTTGGAACTTTTACTTGGGTTGCAAGGCCAACAAGTTCGAGAAGCTTGATGACATACCAGCCCGGGTCGAACTGCCACCACTCGTGCCCATGTCTGGCTGAGAACTCGAAAGCATGATGGTTGTTATGCCAACCTTCTCCGAATGTTATCAATGCAACCAACCTTCATCAAGTTATAGACTATATATATTCAAAGTAATTAAAAAAGTATAACACGTTATCCAAAAAAAAAAAGAAAAAAGTATAACACTACATGCAGTATATATGTATATAAATGTATGTGTTTGCATTTGAGCATGATTTATTACATTTTATTTATTTACTTTTTTTTTGAGGAAAAATATGATTAGCACTTTAATTGTGATGAAGATCCTTATAAATTACCAATTGTTCTTTGATAAGTCTCCAGTGTTCCATGCCTGGTAACCCCATATATGGCAAGCTGAGTTTATCAGGAAAGTTGAGTGGAAAGCTAAGACGGTTCGCATATACTGCATCAACAAATACCAGAAGGGATGACACATTCACTTAAATATATTGTTTCTCGCCTTTTTGTATAAAAAATGCATATATTATAACTCTTAATTACCAAACTCACCAATTGGGTGACGTAATGATAAGGTATGGTGTTTGAAAGTAAAAGGTCATTAGTTTAAACCTTGGAGGAAGCAAATGTTCCTTATCAAAATATAAAAAATAAAAAATTACCAAACCCCAGACAAGCAAGGGAAATCCGCCCCACCATAGCAGTGGAATCGCAGGTAGAAATGGGTGAATGTAATTTGTCGCCTGTAGAAATCTGTAGTAAAATTGCTTTTCAAGATCCCTAACATTATTCACACCTCCACGCTGCATGAATACAAAAGTAAATAATTTAGCCACGCACGGGTACTTATATATATACACACATGAATGAGCCCACTCGCTGTGCTCGCGAAAATTAATTCAATTACAAAACAATATTTTTATAATTCATAAAGTATGATTCTGATTATATTAATAAATATAAAACTATACATAAATAAAGGTAATTTCAAAAATAGATATTTTTTTACCAACAACAACAAAAAGAAAAATGAAGAAAAAAAAGTTGTATGTGAAATTAAATCATAAGACATGCGGCTCTTTATTTTTTTGAAATGCACTTAAGTTTATCAACTTTGATATCTATTTAGTAAAACCGTTCAAACACGTCAAAAATATTTCATAATCAATCACTTATTCAATTGGAAAGATTAATTATATATAATGTATTCAATTGAAATGTACCTACGTTTTTTTTTTCTCTCGTGAGGTATAGACTATAGTTATTAGTTTCTTTTTGATAAAAGACTATAGTTATTAGTTGTTGAATTAAAGTGGAATACTTAAGTAATGTTGTATATGTAACATAGTTTGAAGATATGAACGACTCAACTCATTATCTCAATTCAATTACAATTACAATGTATAATTTAGTAAATTAGTAGGTTGAAAAGGGTAAAATAGTAAATTTGCTTACTGTCGATTTGTTAAGTATTTGTGCTTTTATAGATTATATATATATAATATAGATTTTTTTTGGTAGGAAATAATATAGATTTTTAATTCACTCTTATGCTCTTTTCTAATTTATTTTTTGCCTATATTGCTAGACATCCAGAAATAAAGAAATCTAATAAAACTTTCTCAGATAATAGGAAGAAGTTTTACTTTTAAACTAAAACTTACTTATTACAATATGTGATTTTCGTCGTAACTATGGGAAATGAAAATTTCACTGTCTCCACTATATGTGATGAAGAGTATGAAGATGATTTTCATCGTAACGAGGTATTTCTTTTATTTTACAATTACTTGCAACATTATACTTGCATTATTGTAATTTAATTTTACATATTTTTTTCTTCTTGAAAATGATAAGGAAAGTTGTCTAAAGACATTTCAACTCAAAAATACGAAGTTGAAAGCGACCAGGAAGCCCATGTGAAAAGAAAAAATATCAATAATGATTCAGAAATGAATAAGCGTCTAAGATACTGCTACATTGAGTAAGTAAGCTGAACTTACATATATTTAAATAAAAAAATTAAATTACATATCATTAATTAGTTAGTAATAATATTTATAAATAACTAATATAATGTATTTCTTTTGTAAAAACGATGAAGAGGAAGTATAGTCGACATCATAAAAAGTCTTCAAAATATAATAAATAGTTCTTTTATTTTTAGTTTTAAGTACTAATTTTTAGAAATAGGAATTTGATATTTTTGATGTCATTTTTTGGAATTATTTTGCATTGTATATTTAAATTTATTTTAAATTTATATTACATTTATTTAGTGTGCGTTAGCACGTATTGATAACTAGTATATATATATAGTCAAGGAGGTACATATATTATATAACTTTAGGATATATATAATTCCCAAGTTAATTTGACTTATGTTTGAGTCACTTGTCAAAAAAATTTAGGATATAATTTTCTCTCCATCGATTTATTTCAGTGAAGAAATTTTTTTAAAAAAATAGATATTTAAGAATTAGAAGATGTTGGGATCAGGGTCGACCTTTTGGAGGATATACTTGATGTCGAAAATCCAGTTCATGTGACTGAACCAAAATCCCTCGGTCGGACTATGTGGGTCTCGATCCTCATCGGCGAACTGGTGGTGCAGCCTGTGCATGCTCACCCATAATATTGGGTGTCCCTGCCATGCAACATGTATACACAGAAGTCATGTACATTTTTTTTACCGACCTCCTTACACATATATTGGTACCTACTAGCTAATCGGTTTGTACGTACTCCATATATAATTTATAATAATCCTACAGCCTCCAATTATCTCCAAAACAATTAACCACTCAATTAGGTGGTTCAATAGTTTGGTACAAAATTTGAAAGTAAGAGGTCATGTATTCAAAATTTGGTGGGTGTAAAAGTTATTTTTTTCTTGTCAAAAAAAAAAAATTAATCTCCAAAACAACCAAAGAGAGTTTTCAATCGAATACTAGTTATAAAACAAACATTTCCACAATTACTTGATTTCCTCTTTTTTTTTGGACTTATATAACTTGAATTAATAAGTAGTCATCACCTGAAATGAAAGTATTCCACAATAAGCGAACAAGTATTCGAGCCACTTTGGAAGGTTGAAAGCTCTGTGTGCGAGGTTCCTATGGTACGAGATGCTAATGCCAAACATTCCAGTAATTATGCCAATACATAATCCCACAAAGAAACGACTCCAACTGAACGTGCTCCATGCATACAGAAAGCACATGAAGTGCACGTGCACCATCAGTCCAATTGATATGGTCAAGTCCCATAACCTCCATTTCCTCAACCAATATGCCCTGTTTCTACGTTTCACCCCCACATCCGAGAACACTATCTTCCTCTTTGTTACCTCGAGATTCTTGTCAACGCGAGGATCATCATGGCGGGCTTTCATCGGTACTGCTACTAACTTGCTTTGAACATCATCACTACTACTACTTGCAGATGAAGTAGTACTAGGAGGAGGAGGAGGAGGTTTGCATTTTGATGAGTTTTGCATGGAGGGTGTTGGACATAGTTTTGGTGATCCCTTCGATGCCATATATATGTGCCCAAAAAATCTATGTTTCTCAATAAGGATATATATATATATATATATATATATATATATATATAGATAACTCCTAGGCAACTATATATATACCACGTAGTGGCATTTCGATACAACCTGGGGCGGTGACAAATACAAGGTGCATGGGGGTGGGGCCTCCCTTTTTTTTGGTTGAAACATTTTTTTTTTTGGTTTTTTCCATTTTTATATAGTTTTTTTTTGTTAGTCAACGATCTATTGTTATCCCTCCTTAGTGTTGCATGTATGGCCCCTTCTAGGTGGGTTTTTTTTTTTTTTTTTTTCTTGAAAAATTACAGAATATCATCCTCTAAAAGCACAACGATCGTTGTTTCTTTTACCAGATTGTGTTTTTTTGTAACTTGAGCCAGTAAACTCTCTTTTAATGAAGAAAAATATTAAAATAATAACGAGTAAGTCACACCCTAACACACATTGACCTATTATCCGACCTCAATCCAGGTGTTATACATTAGTGTGTGCCCACATTCTAAGGTGATCACCAATATATGGCTCTTGTGGGTCTATGTATGTTGGGGTGTGACTTCTTATTGTTATTACACTCCTCTTTAAATGAAAAAAGCACGACAGAACGCAATCTTAAGTTGATGGGCCTTATGGGTCTAAGTCCGATCTGTTACTTTCTAGCCTGTTATGGTCATAGGCCCGGTCCATGTGGGCAGACATGCAGTCTTAAGTCTTGAGTCTCTGGATGGACTGAGAATTTGGCCAACCTTGATTATCATTAGGTGTCGCAATGTGCACCCAATATATTTGTAAGGGCAAACTATTAGATTTGGGCATCCCAAGTATTTATTAGGGCACCCCTTTGTAATGTTTGATGTGTTAAACTACTCTTATGGTTTATTAGAGCACCCCGCCATGAAAACAACACAAACAAAACTTACAATAGTTGAAAGGATTTCTGAGCTCCAAAATTGTAAGGTCACGTTGTTGGTGATCAAAGGAGGTTGTTGGAGATGGAGGTGCAGATTGGTTGGGATAGGGTGCACAGCGAAAATGAGAGAAAACATGTGAGGTATTGTTTGGTTTCTAAGGGGTAAGTGGGTAATTTCTTATGGGTCCTGACCCGATCCGTTACTTTTACGCCTGTTATTGACTTTTGAGTCTCTGGGCTAACAATTGAGCTAATCTTGATTATTATTAGCCCAAACCCAACATCGCGATTTTTGTTTCTTTAAAAAAATTGTTGTCCTTTAACTTTGTTTGGTAATTAAGTTAAGATATGGAAAAAGATTTTTTAACATCTTTTATCAAAGCCTCTCATAGTAAAGACATCACTTGCTAAAAAGGCAAGGCTTCGGGAGGTCGTGGTTTGATTTCCACTAAAGTTTAAAAAAAAATCCCTTTTTGTCCCACTTCATGGATAAGAAATGGGTCCCACTTCTACCAAACTTACCTTTTTGTCTTTTTCTTTTTGCCTTTAATAAAAGAAGGAAATGAAAAAATACCCTCATATCTTCCTCACCACCACCACCACCACCACCCTCTACCCTTGCCCCACCATCATCGACAACAACAACATTTAATTATAAGTCTCTGTCTCTTTCTCCATCACCAGATATAGTCGTGGTGAGGGAGGCAGAGATGGGTGGCAGCATTGGGCAGTGGGGTGTGGGGAGAAGGGGGAGGGAGGTCGACGATGGTGGGGCAGGGGTACATGACATTGAAATAAATGTATTAGTAGCAGAAACATTGATAGCTCGTACTGCAAAACAAGCCTAAATCGACAACAGAGCATCTGATCTAATTGATATAAAAAAGAAATTAAATGATATATTTTTTTTTTCTTTTTGAGTAGCAGAAACATCAGGGATGGTATTTAGACCCATGGGTATGGATACCTAAGGGTACCCAACCCTAATGGATAGGGTAATACCCGACCCGACATACATTAGGTAAGGGTATGAGTTTATGAATGAAATATCTAATGGGTATAGGTAGGGTAAGGTTATGAGTATCTATTCGCTTCATTTACTCAATTACCCACCCTATATACCCATTTACATTATATTTTTTTATATATAGATATTAATTTGATTTTACTATTAAGAGATGTATATATGGTTGAAAATTGAAGGTACATTCTTCCAATTTTCGAACATTGAAAACTTTTTTTGGCTTAAATGAAGAATTTAATATTTTAAATTTAGAATAATTATTAGACAACATACATTTTTATTTATATATTGTAATAGTTATAAAAATAATATGGTGTGTAGGTTCATTGACATTTTTTGTTCAAAAATTTTATTTTACTCCTTTTAAATTTTGAATTTTTATATCATATTAATGAATAATGGGTATGGATACCCACCGGTACCATACTATCCAAACAGATAATACCTATACCTGCCCCACCAAAAAAATTGGGTAAAAGGGTAAGGTATGGATATGACACCTATACGATGGGCAGGTATAGGTGAGGCATACCCACAGTATACCCTACCCATTGACATCCCTAAGAAACATTGATATCATGTCAGTAGAAAACATCTTTTGAGTTGTTTTTTTACAATGAAATTAAATGATATTGTTCTTGGTTTAGAGTCCATCTAAAATTACTTATGTAGCATCCCCTAACCCAATTAGGGCAATACTCGTCCTGAAACCCTAATTAAGCTCCAATAAACCAGATCAAACCTAATTAATTAAAGCCAGCAACCTTTCACCTTTTAGTTGACAACAACCTGTATATCTCAACAGTCGACTAAACACTTAAACAAAACACAGCGAAAATTAATTTTTTTTAATAAATACAAGATATACAAATCAATATAAAACCTTGGTATTAAAATCATATTCCCACCCTGATTATTACAAAATCATAATTCAACACAAATATATGTATTAACAGGGAATCATTAATACATCATTGGGGAGATATTAAACTCATAATCTTCTCCTTTTCTGGATCCTAGTGCAAGCCCATCACCTGGAAATGTTAAGGTGGGTGAGCTCCTACATGCTCAGTAAACAACTCCCATAAAATCTATCAACTATCAATTAATATCAAGGAATATTTATAACAACATGAATCTAATGTATATCTAAGGAACATTTGAAACAATATAAACAATTTATAAACAGATACAAGTTCATTGGTCAATTGCAACTGTACTCGTGATTTGCATTTTCGATTTGGATTTTGAATAAGAGAATTGTACACTTCCATCACCAAGGACAACGGTCCACAAAACTCACATGTTGATCGGACGTGTGATTCTGTGGAGTTTCCAAGCCTGACGTAGCAACCAGCTCTAAATGGGCAAGCATCACATGGAATAATTTAGGTCACTGGGGGCGCGGTGTCGGTTGATCCCCTCCAACACATAGTTTTACCCCAGGCGGATACATCCCGTTGAACCTCTTTCCGAATTAACTTTTCAGTCTAAAAACATTTGATAAAATATAATCAAATCACGATACATTGCCCCTATCACTATAAGAAAAAATATCTTTTACAACATTTAAAAGTATTGTCATACTCTAAGTTGTTAAAACTTATAATATAATCAATATCCAATCAAATATCTATAGTTAAAAATTTAATGAGTAGTAATTTATAAATTTAATAAAATTTTTTGTTTATAATATTTAATCAATCATTATTTATTATTTTTTGTTGTAATTTTTTTTAGTTATACGTTAATTTAAGAATTAATAAGTTTTAACAACGTATTGTATGAAAACATGATTAAATGTTGTAAAAGATCAATTTTCTTGTAGTGTAATTCACTCTCTCTTCAAAAATATAAGTTTAAATTACATATGTAATTGAATTTATATCTATATATATTATCCATCAAAAACAAAAGAAATGAATTGAATAATTGAATAGTTATAAATGTTTGGGTTGTATAATGGTAAAATAGGTAAAAAATAAAAAATACACTCAAATTTTGAAAACGACTAATAATTTTGAACGAGGGTTATTGGACTTCTGTTTTTTACCAAATAGAGTAAATTGTGAATGTAGGGTAGTAAATAAATGACAACATAAAATTAATGTAGCATACTTTCTATTTTTTGGATGAATTTTATACCTTTTTTTTCTACATATTTTCAGTTTTTTTTTTTGGCATATTTTTCTAATTCCATTAGAAGTCTACATCAGATCTATTACTAATCTATATCTATGTATCTATATCTATATATCTATATAAAAGATCTTCTGAGAGGAGCTACGAGTTACATGTGCATGCTTATGTGGCATACTTTCTATTTTCATTATTTTCTTTTTTTTAGTCTATTAATTTCAAGTATTTTTTACTTTTATTTTTAGTAGTTTTATGTGGCATATTTTTTTAATACTTTTTAATGATTTTTAGTAGATATAAATTCTAAAAGATAAACTATATTATTTTTTAGTATTTCTTTTATGGTGGCATCTTTTTTATTTGGGTGTATATCTCATTTTTCTCTATTAGGAAATTGGATGATGTTGCTTCGAGTCCATCAAGGTTGTATAGTGAGTTTTTTTCTCATTTGTTTTTTCCTCGTTAAATTAGTTTTTATCTAATATATTGATTTTAGGTTTTGCCCGCACACGAAGTAGGGGTTCCGACTAGTTAATTATTATTATTTTTATTAATTATTATTTATAGAAGTTTCTTTTCGGGGTAAGACGCAAAATAAGTTTATCATAAATAATAAATTATTTGTATTAATTGTTTTACTACAATTTTTTAAGTAGTGTTTTGTATTATTTAATCTTCTATAAATATTATGAAATTGAATTATTTTGAGGATTTTAATCTTTATATTTCTTTTATTTTCTGCTAGCATAGCACGCGAGTGAGCTCATTCGTGCGAAACATCTATATCTATTTATCTATATAAAGGACGATCTTCTGGGAGGAGCTACGAGGAGTTGACATGTGCATAATTATATGGCATACTTTTTATTTTCATTATTTTCTTTTTTTTGGTCTATTAATTTTAGGTATTTTTACTTTTATTTTTAGTAGTTTTTATGTGCCATTTTTTTTTAAATATTTTTAATGATTTTTAGAGTTATAAATTCTAAAAGATAAACTATATTATTTTTTTAGTAAATTTTTAAAATAATAAGTTATTTTCTTATTTGTTTTCTCCTAATCAAATTAATTTTTATCTGATATATTGATGTTAAGTCTTACCCGTGCGTGAAGCGCGGGTTTTCAACTAGTTAATTATTATTTTTTTATTAATTATTATTTATAAAAGTTTCTTTTCAGGGTCAGACTCCAAAATGAGTTTGTCATAAATAACAAATTATTGTATTAATTGTTTTATTACAATTTTTTAGACAATGTTTTGTATTATTTAATCTTCTATAAATATTATGAAATTGAATTGTTGTTGTTTTTATTTTTTTTTTGTTTATTTTAATGGGAATTGAATCACGATTTTTCGAACTTTTTGATAAATGATGTATTTACTATCTCACATTAGAGACTTTAACTCTGAGTTGTTGTTGTTGTTATTGTTGTTGTAGTGCTCGATCAATTAATTTTCTTCATTAAATACAACCCTTGTTGCCACGTCAACGCAACACCTATTCAGTCTTCCCCACATCGCCGCATCTCCAACAGGCCTTGCTGGACTCCACGTCCCCATAGAAGTGAGTTTTGTGTGTGACGTCGCACGTGTTACGGGTCGTACGCACCCGGACCTAGTCGATTTATGACGAATCTGGGTCGGACCTGTACCCAGAAAACTGGTCCATTAACACGCACCCACTCTGTCTCGGTCTAGGGCATCGACGAACTCACAATCGTCTTCTCCGCTGTTCATCATCTGTGTTCGAACTCATCGAATTCGCTTCACCATCGTGGAATCTCATCATCTCTTCGTCAATCCAGGTGAGTCTCTTCTCAATCCCCATCTCTCAACTGTCATTCGACACCCAATCTCGCGCGCTCCGTCGATCCCCCAATTTTGTGGTTCGAATTCGATTTTCTCTCAATTGGTTGATCTACGTTCGATCGTATCAAATTACGTGTGTTTTATTGGTTGAATTTACGTGTATGTATCGAAAGTTTGAATTTGTTCTATGTTTACCTCATTTTTGGTGAATTTTGGGGGCAATAGAAAACCCTAGCGTGCAATTCGGCTTGAATTGGGGCAAATTCGGACCTGGTTTGGGCGAATTTCGATTTGGGCAGTGCGAGGGGCTTGTGGAAACCGTGTCGGTCGTAGTGATTGTATGGGAGAGCGTTTGGAATGCAATGTTGGGGCAATGCGAGGATGCCCTAACCCTAACCCTAACCCTAATTTGATGAAGTGGGAATTTGGGGGTATGTTGGGGGGATTGTTGGGGGCAATGCAAGAGTGCGAAATAGGCTTCCTATGCCCAATTACACTGCTTTGTTTAGTTGTCTGAACAAGTACCACGTGCATTCTTCACGAGCTGACCAGTTACTGCAGTTATTGGTTATGTATACGCGCCAAATTTGACCTTCAGTAGTTGTAATTACGCATTAAATTTGCTTATCATGCTGTCATTGAGAATAAAAAACTTTGGGCTAATCTGCATTTGGTTTATCTTTGGTACTTCTCAACAATTTGAGCTTGAACTGCTATGAATATAGCATAAAACCTTTCAAATTGTTAATTATCTCCCAACATGCGGCCTTTCCGTACCCGTTGAGACTTGCGACATAGAAAAGCCAGAACCTGGAGAGCGCACTACCCACTTCATGGGTTGGACTCTTTTTTTTTTTTTTCAGTTTAATTATATCCCTTCTTAAACTGGTTAGGCTTGTACTTTCTACTTATAGGACATGATGTTAAATAAAATTTTCTTTAGAATACTTCAGGAGTATTTGGTATGCCAGCTCTTGTTTCTTACCAACTTTATTATTCCCACTTTTTTATTCTGATATGGTAAAGACTTTATGCTGAGTTTCTTTCTCAGTTTTTTATTTTTGTGTGTGTGAAATTGCAAGTTGTATAAATTCACTGTTTACTTGTAATGTTGGGAGGATAGTCTTCTGAGGTATCTGCCTATCTATTAGCATTGCCCTCTGTTTTTGCTTCTTCCTCCACTAGCAAAATCTATATTTATAGGGCCTGTGAAATGAAATGCTACTTGGGTATCTGTGATCTCCTTATTTCTTTTTTCTTCATTTAATGGCTCAAAGGATTTACGGAATGATTTCCCATCTATTCGAGTTTATGAGTGCTCAGCTTCTTATTCCAGCAGTAGCGCGTTAAAATAACCATATCTTGCACTGCAGAGTGGTCTTCTGTGCATACTTTGTTTTACAACCATTTTGCTTTTCTCAAACAGTTTTTTGACTTTATGTTGCAGTTGTCCAGAAAATGTCTTGACACACGTTTCCTATGCAAGTTCTAGTGTTCTTCATGTTAAAGGTGAGGTTTCTCTTTCCCGATTCCTTTTTCTTTTGGTTTGACAATCACTTCTATCAGATTTTTCTTGTTTGATTATATATCTGAATGAAATCTTGGATGCTTTCATTGTTAAGATGCTGACACATGAATAATCCTTCCCCTGTGTAACTGTGTTTTGGCATCAGAGATTTGAGGAATCCAGGGACACAAAATGTTTTTTGTATTGATTGAAGGTTTATAAAAAGGAATGCTTGGGTGTAGCCCAGAATCAGTTCTCTTAGTAAATGCAGAGGTTGATTCCATGGGAGGAGTTATTGATGGTGGAGTTGGCTTAGATAACAAAACCTCTCCCCGTCGAGCAGCAATTGAAAAGGCTCAGGCGGAGCTAAGGTGAATTGACAATCTCTACTCTTCTAGATTATTGCCTGTTAATGTTCAAGAAAGAAAGAAAATACATTATATATATATATATATATATATTTATGGAGTCATAGACATGCCTTATTAATTTCTGATACAGGCTTGAGTATGATGTTCGTGAAGAAAGGAAGAGAGAGCTAGAGTTTCTTGAGAAGGTGAGATTCTATAGTTCTTCTGTTTTTGCTTGTGAAGGCATCATGCTATAACTTGTTGGAATAATCAAACTTTTCAATGCACTTTTTATTTCACAGGGGGGAAATCCATTGGATTTTAAACTAGGTCATGCTACATCAATCAGCTTTCAGTCTACTTCAGTGACTGACCAGCTTGTCACAAGGTATCAGTTTTTACCTTATCATACATTGATGGTTCTGTTTGCTATCTGTTTTTATCTTGTGCCAGAATCACTATTACCTTTGTATATTGTGAAAAATTTTCTAATCTGTATGTGTTTGTAATTCAATTACCTAAGTTTTAGATCCATGACCTTTCCTTCCTCGTACTGTATTTTCTTTATTATTCATGTTTCTGCGTGTGCCTTTCTCATAACATATTAAGATGTTTTCTCACGTTTACTCTAAGTTGTATTGTATTTGAGTCAGAAATATATCTAAGACTTGCATTTATGTGACTTGTTTTACATGGCATTAGTGAGGCAAAGGATAGCTTTCCCTGTACTGCTTCACCTCATGGAGATTCCGTAGAGAGCAGTGGTCGACCTGGAGCACCTACATGTCGTGAAGCAAATAGTGCTGATAATCTCTTTCTTTATGAGGGTGAAAAGGATACTGTCAAAGGGCAAAGAAATAATAGTTGTCGTGGTAGAAGTAATATCAACCCATCAGAACAGTTCTCACAACTGGATGGCTGTAATAGTTTGAAGGAGTCGGATGACTCGGGAATGTTTCGCTTTGTAGTAAAAAGTCAAGCTTATGCTCGCAGGAACCGATCTAGATCATCCCATGAAAATGCTCGGGTTCCCTCAACTGAATTAGCTTCTGGTGGTGATGGTGATGGTGATGGATCTGCAGCTTTACCTTCTACTCGCTGCAGTTCAAGAGATGCAAAGGGATCACTAAGTGAGACAAAATGTCCGAAGGATCGAAATGTGTCATCTGTTTGTAACTCAAAATCAACTAGTCCTAATGGAAATGTAGTTCTTAAGAATGTGATTTCTGATAATCAAATGGATAAAGATTTGGATGGACCTCAGGCTCATGAATCGAATTGCGGCCTTACAAAAGGTGGTGAAGTGGACTTGGATGTTGCACTTTCAATGGATTCACTGGATCGGAAGCGCGTTGTACATCGGCAAGCTAATGATGGACCAGTCACCAATGTAACTGTTACTGAGGCTACTTGCCTGGTGGATGAAAGACTAGATGCAGTCTTACCTGTCCTTGATTGTGTGCCAGGTGCAGCTTCAGCTAAGATGGAAACTGTCACTAATGTCGGACAGACTAATGGATTTGCCACTGCACCAAAAGATGTGAAATCTATATTAAAAGAAGGTGCAGGTAACATTACAGCCTTCAATAGAAAGGACAATATAGACTCCGAGTTATGTAGGGTTCGCATCATCCATGCATTTGAGAGAAATACTTTGACTGATCAGGCTCATAGTTTAAGAAAATCAATTTCTCATGGAAATTCCATTAGACAGGCATCAGAGGTCGATGAGGCTTCTGATGGAGCTGTTGCTGGCACCGTCAAGTTAAATCATGAGGCCAATGATGACCACAATTCTATCGGCCCCAGCCCCAAGAGTGATGTCCTTCCTGTCAAAGTTGAGGAGTACATATGTGACAAAAGATCTGGTAACAAGGATGAAATGAATCCTTCTTTCAAAATAGTTGAATTGGATGGCCCTATTGTCTCAGAAGCAGCAGGAAAACTGGATAATCTATCAGATGACAGTTCCAATTTAAGAAAGGAAGGTCAATGCCACGTGGGCAGAGTTCTTAGCACCAAAAAATCCTCCAACTGTGAGCTTTTAGAGGCCAATCATACTGGGAGGATTTTAACAGCAGTTCCTGCGATTCAAACATCCACAGAAATTCAGTTGAAAGTGGCGACCAAGGCCCGTGAAAATTCAATTTTGGAAGAAGCACGAATTATAGAGGTTGTTTCGACTGCTTCCAGATGCATTGATGAACTAGTTCTTTGTTCCATTGTTTGTTTATTTTACACCCTGGTTCAAGTGTTTTACATATTTCTGTGAACCAGGCGAAACGTAAGAGGATTGCTGAGCTATCTGTTGGTAGTTTCCCGTTGGAATATCGAAGGAAGTCACACTGGGATTTCGTTCTTGAAGAAATGGCTTGGTTAGCTAATGATTTCACACAGGTATGCTTTTATATAGTTTTTCATTAATTTGTCCTGGTTATTCTAATTTTTACCTTTCTGTTGGTGGTTGTAGATTCTTTATGATATTTGAGCGTGTTATAGGATTTACTTATCCTTTTATCCATCTAAGCTAAAAATCTACAATATTTACTTTTGATTGATGCTGTGCCAGGAGCGGGTATGGAAAACAACTGCTGCAGCACAATTAGCTCGATGTGCTGCAACTGGTGCTCGGTCAAGATTTGGTAAACAAAATTTGTCTTTGAAGCAAAAAAAGATTGCCTATACCTTGGCTAAAGCTGTCATGCAATTCTGGCACTCAGCTGAGGTTCTTAACAATGATGTTCCAAGAATTGGACTTGGGAATGGGGGTTTAACGTTAGTTGGATCTCATAAGGCTAATGAGGATCATGAGGTTGAGGTAAGCAATGAGTAATATTACATTTTTATGCTGAAGAATTTGTACAAATTCCATGTTTATTGCTTTTCATTGTTGTTAGTCAATTTCACTAGTTCGGCCAACACTGGCTTGGAAATTTAGGGACGGAGGAGAGGTTGCTGTGTGATTTTTAACCACTTCTGCTTGAGATTAGCTAAAAGCTGATCTGATTGCATTTTCTCAATCTATGATTTAAGATTTAAAGCTTAGGAATTGGAAACAATCTGTATTTGCTTTATGTGGCTAACATAAGGGAGAGAGTCTATATTGTGCATCTTGTCTAGCTTACTTTTTTCAGGGAAGATTAATGGTTTTTATCGTTCTATTGTTGTTTCTAGATAATTTTAGTACTATTATATTCTCTTTAAAATTGGAGGGGAAGCAACCATTATGTTGGATAATGATCTAGTTTTTTATATGTTTTTCGTTATGATAGAATTACCTTTTCTTGAGCCGGAGTATGTTGTTAAAGAGAATGCTTCCATCTTTATTCGTACTAGGTCAGAACTACTGAGGCTATGTTTCAAACTGAAAATGCATTACCAAACCAAACTCTTGAATCTGTACATGATAAAGGAAACATGATCTTTTTTCACAAACACGTCTAGGCTTTTTCCTTACTGATCTTATCAAGTATTACCATGAGTCGCACTATTTTATTTTTAATTTCTTGAAACCATGAGTCTCACTCTTTCATTCCTTTTAAAACCAAGACATAACCCTATAGGTTTGTACTGAATTTAGGAGTGATTTATGGGTTATGGGATCTTAGCCATTCTCATTATGGTTAATACCTTTAAACGTGTCATTTGTTTACCATAAATTGTTTGGTTTTTAGGCCAAAAACCATGTGGGCTAGAGGATTATGAAGCTTGATATTTGGTGTGGGCAAAGACGTCTGAGGCACCCATATTGCATTTTTGTTTTAGTAATTTATGATTTTATTCAATTGATGCATTTCTTGCCATTCTATTGCTTTAATGCATGGTCTCGTTGTAGGAGAAAAACAAGTATTTTGAGAAACAGAATACTGGAAAAAATACTCAAGTCGCACTTCAGGGATATGCCGCGAGATTCTTGAAATATAGCGGTTCCCTCGATTGTTCTATTGAAGCTGAAGCACCTGTCACGCCTGATAGGATGTTCGATTCTGGCGTCGTGGATATCTCATGCGAAGATCAGTTTTCAGGAGTATGAAGTGTCTTTTTGTTCTTTAGTTCTGCCTTGCAGATTTGATGAACTCATGTATTGAGTTTTCTTCTGGCAGGAAAGTCTGTTCTATACAATTCCACCTGGTGCGATGGAGGAATACAGAAAAACTATTGAGTTATATTGGTCTCAAAATGAGGTACTTATTTAAGCTACTTTTTTTTTTTGAAAACTATATAAACTACTTAAGCTCGTTTTTTTCCAGAGCCTGCTTCAAAATGTAGTTAAATTTTGGCCCAGTTGGGTTTATACTTGGTTTCTGGTCTTAACTAGTGAGGTGCTTGTAGGGGTCCAGATACCCTTGTAAAATAATTTTCTTTAAAAGGGTGGGGCTGTATAATATTTACGATTTCTATTTTTGCTTCCCCCATTGTTTCTCACATGTATCTAAATAATTGCCCTGCCTGTCATTATATGAGAACAAATGGACTTCTACATGACAGTTTTTCAAATTATACAGTTTGTAACTGTTTGCAAATGGTTGATGTGTACAATAACAACAAAGCCTCAATCCCAAAGTAGCTAGGTTTGGCTATATGGATCAAAAGCTTCCGCTCTGCTCAATAAATGCAATGTGTTTACATTCCTGTGTGGCTTTTTTAAATGCTTTATTTGCAGATATTTTAAAGTTCCTATTTGTCTTCTGAAACAGTCTTGACCTTCATTTTTCCACTATAAGTAAACTTCTTGCTTTTTTTGTTTGCAACGTTGACCTTTGTTATGTACATTATTTATTTTTATCTCTTTTTTTATTTAGATAAATCTACTGTTGTCTCTTTGTTACCTAAGTTATCTATGGAAATGAAATGTTTCAGAACACTGGTGTCAATATGGACCAAGAGGAAGTTGATACGTCCACATACGACAATGTAGCAGGTACTCATCTAGGGCTAGTTAACCTCTTTCGTTTCTTCTTGTGTAGCCTCAATTTCTGACTAGTTTTATTTTTTATTTTTTTTAATTTCCAATTCAGAATATTATTACGAGGAGGAGGAAAGAGAAATGGGCTCATATTACTTGCATGGAGGTTTTGATGGTCGCAAGTCATCAAAACATATGCACAAGAAACGGAAAGACTTGCAAAACTCATATGGTAGATCCTATGAAGTTGCGGCTGACTTTCCTTATGGATATGAACGGTTCAATGATTACAAGGTTGGGAACCAACCATCCTCATTGATAGGGAAAAGACCTAATAACCTGAATGTTGGTCCAATTCCCACAAAACGAGTGCGAACTGCTGCTGCAAGGCAAAGAGTTTTGTGCCCTTTTAGTTCTGGAGCAGTTGGAGGTGTACCAATGGCAAGTAAAACTGATGCTTCAAGTGGAGATACTAGTTCTTTTCAGGATGATCAGAGTACTATTGTTGGAGGCAATCAAATTAGGAAAAACATGGAGGTTGAATCTACTGGAGAATTTGAGAGACAAACACCATTTGATGGTTCAGAAGTATCTATGAAACCTAAAAAGAAGAAAAAGCCTAAGCACATTCTCTATAAGAATCGCTTGAATTCGTCAGATACAGGGGGGGGCTTTGCCATCGGACAAGTATGTTTATTTTCTTGCATCTTTCCTTCTTCTATTCTATCATTGTCTAAGTTGCTTGAATGCCATATGGTTGTAGGGCGCTTTGTATGGACAGAGATGGCAGCCTGACTCCATGGTACAAATTGAACAGGTAATTTATCTGTAAACCAAAAATATAGCTGTGATACCTTTAATCTTAGTCGAATATTCTGAACTTCTTGAAACTTCCACCTTTTTCAATTTTCTTATACTAGGTTATATAATTTAATTCTTGAACTGGATTGGATTAGCAGAATAGGTATCATCTTATTAATATCATGATACTGCTGTGGTCTCACTTATGAGTTTTTGCTCTCTGTGATGTTCATATAGATTATCTTTTTTTCTCATTTTATAGGATTCCTGCATTTTTTTTTTCATTGGTAGATTTAGTATGTATATATGCCTTAAGATTACAGCAAATGACATAATCTTCTCATAGTACTTGAGTCACACTTTCGGTTGTCTGAGATTGAGGCTGAACTTCTTGTACTTGAATCAAACATTTGATGGATCCTCATGGTTTCTAGATAAGGAAGAAGTAATAACTCACTTGAACCTGTTAATAACTTGTATGTACATATGTTTAACTGAGCGACACGCCTTAAGGTAAATAAGACTTTTAGTTGTTTATGAGGCTTCATTGAGCCTATTGTACATGTGGTTATCTGGCATGGAGTTAATTATAGCCAATATGTGAATGGACACCAAGCAAATGCCTCAGCATAAACTTCAGAATGCATGGCAGCAGATATGACTGGACGTTATAGGGTTGATCAGGTTTCTGTTGCTGACCTCTAATAACAGGAGAATTGTTGACAAGAATGAAGGTTCTTAGTGTCGCCTTGTCTTTTTGGAAGAGAAACAACTGAGGGTTGTCTTGGTACAGTTTCCGTAACACCCCCTCTTGACAGCCTGTTTACCGCTGTTTCACTCATGTTTTTGAACTTTTTGAAACATTCGATTTTAAACAGCTGGGACTCAAAATTCATTTTGTTTCACGGGAGAAAAACAAAATCCTTAAATATTTTTGAGATTTGCTTAAGCTGAAACAGTATCCGAGGTACATAAGAAATTGTGTTACTTAGCAATACCATGCGGCAAAGTTCTACCAACCCTGGATAAATATTTACTTTTTTTTTTTTTTTACTTCAACGGGAGTCGAACCACGACCTCCCGAGGTCTTGCCTTTTTGGCAAGTGATGTCTTTACTATCTCACCAAAGATGCCTTGACGGATAAATATTTACTTAACAGGAACAATTTATAAATAGATGTTTTTTCTTTTGGGGGATAAAATATCAGATAAATTTATAAGGATTAATCTGAATTGGAAATAGATGATCTTACTATGGTGGAATGTACAAAACTTCAAATGAGTTTGGATATTATCAAATTTGGTGCAAGTCCTACTTTTGTTATCACTGGTATTGGTGTGGCATTACTGTTTCCCTTGTTGGTAATTTGTTTTATGGGTTTTCTCTTTTGAATTGCAGAGGGAGCTTTCAAAGAAGAGGATGGAGAGTCGTGCACTTGAATCCAATGGAAACTCCGGTAATTTACGTGAACTTTTCTTTGATCTTAATCAGATAGAAGCACATGTTGGTCCTTTGTAATTTTCATATTTGTATCATTCACGCATTTTTCGAATGCCTGTTCTGTAGGTCTATTTGTCCAACATGCTGCAAAGAGGCCTAAAACCATGAAACAATTGCATGATACTTCTCCTGAAAGCATTGCTCCAGTGGCAGGCTCAATTCCTTCCCCTGTGGCTTCTCAAATGAGTAACTTGTCTAATCCAAATAAGTTCATGAAAATGATAGCTGGACGAGACCGTGGAGGAAGGAAAAATAAAGGACTGAAGGTATATTTTTTTGTTTTTCCTATTTTTATTGCTCTTTCTTGCAGCCTTATTTAAGTTTGATAATTGACACACAGTTTGAGCTCAAAGCAGTGTCATGCATTTCACTGTTTTCTTTCTAAAGCTCAATCAGGTTATTGTTGCATAGTATTATCATATAAACGGGTATGGTAGATTATCCTTCATCTCTGAACATAGGTTCATTACTTTAATGAATATTTCAATATGCCCCTTGTAAGAAAAAAAGAGATTGTGTTATTGTTTTGAATTGTATTTTCTTTGGGTTCTCCAGATCTCTCTGCTCTTGGTGACCGGGGGCAGTTGTGAATTTTTTCACTATGGCAGTTCATCATTGGAGTTTTAACTATTTTTTTTCTACATTCTATACTTTATATACTTGTGTTAAGAAGCATTTGCACCATTATTTATTCAATGTTTTCAAGGCGGCGAGACGGTGTTAATTGGTTTAGCCCCGCCTAGTCTAGGCAACGCCTAGGCATACAAAAAAATATTTACTTAGACCTCCCTAAGAAATAATTTAATGTATTTAGAGACCCCTCAACAGTAAGGGGAATATTTTTTTACCTACACATTCTCATCAAGATATTTTCACCTTTTCTACACATTTTGAAATAAAAAAAATATTTTCAAACAAATAAAATAATAAAAAAGTTCTGCAAATTACAAAGACCTCCATGAAAAGGTTTTAAATTATATTTTTTGTCCCGCCTCTTACCTAATTAAAGACTATGCTGTGGCCACCCCTAAACACTTAAGCTGGCGCCTAGGCTCCGCCTCGAAAACACCGATTTTATTTCTTAAGGAAACAAGGTTTCTAATTGGCCAATTCCTATTTGTTTTCTCTCCTTTTATATTAGCAAGCTTTCTTGGGTTGGGCTTAGTAGGTTTATGAGAGAATTTTCATGAAACTTGGATGCTTTTTTTGTGTTTCCCACATGGTATCTGGTGCCAAGCGTGCCAACTGATTCACGCTCGGGCATTGTCGAGCCCCAAATAGGGGGCGACCCTCCCATCTACAAGACTCAGAACCAAGACCTTGCTTTAGAGGAACCGAATTAGTTGTTGGTAAAATTTGGATGCTTTTTCAGTACAAAAAAGTTATTATGATGTTCAGTTTCTAAGTGCAGCCACAATTACTGATGCTGAAGTTAAATTCATGTTTATTGACTTTCATATTACAATCAATTCGGGCATTCTATTTCATGACTAGTGTATTTTATTGTATCAATATATGGCCCTATCTTGGGATTTTGTTTTCAGTTACCTGGTGGGCTGTCAGGTTCTGAAAGTCAATGGTCCACATTCGAAGATCAGGTCATCATGTTTTTCTCTATTGCCTATTGTTTTGGAAGTTATTTGCTTTAATTGGAAAGTGGTATCTGAAATGCTTCAAATATGTCTCTCAGGCACTTGTTGTTCTTGTGCATGATATGGGTCCAAACTGGGAGCTTGTTAGTGACGCTATCAACAGTACCTTGCAATTTAAGGTAAATTTGTTGGGATTCTGACTTTATTATTGATGCTGTGTGTTGTTCTTAGTTGGCACTTTGCATCTCAATTTAAGGTAAATTTGTTGGGAGACACCAACGAAGTTGATGGCCCATTGGCAAAGTATGTGGTATTGTTGTAAGAGGGTGGGGGTTCGAGTCTCAAAGTGGACAACATAAGTCGATTTCTTTCTTATCAAAAAATAAAAATAAAAATGTTGGGTGTCCTACATTGCAATTTAATGCAAAGTGATTGAATGACATAATTCTGATACTCTTATTCAGTTATTTGCTACAAAGTTGCAGGGGTCCTTTAGACAAACATCTAGATGTACAATCACAATCAATCTCTTTTCCTCTTTGGTGTAAAACATCAACTTAGTTTGGAAGCCCACACCAACCTCTTTTCGTGTGGTTTCTCTCTTTGGGTTGTTTCATGAATGATTATTTAGTTGACAAAGCAAATCCTGCCAATGAAAGGACATGGTCACACGGACCTTGCCATTTCAAGTTAATTCTTGTTCTTGTTTTCCAATCGGCATAATATGGTAAGTCTACCAGCCGTTGCTCCTGCCCTGTGTTCTTTTTGCTCCTAGATTTTGTTGTTGTATTTGTAGTCATAGAACCTTCATAGGAATACATTGGTTTGTTCGGTTTTTATCTCACTTCTACTCTTTCACACTTTTCTATTCTCTCGTTTTTCCATCATCTTGACTCTAATGGTTTTGTCTCTGTTCCCTTTTTTGCTCTTTTATTTTTTATCCCTATAAATATTGTGTTTTATTGCCTTTTAAAATTTTTTGGTAAATTCCTTTTGGTATATGAAGCCAAAAATTGCCTTGAGAATTGAGATGTAAGCATAGCATTTCTGCTATTTAAGTTTGATATTTATTTCAATAAATTTATTCTTAGAATGTCAATAAAAAGGTGGACATTTCACACATTGAATTCAAGTTAGATCGAAGAAGTGAAGGAGTACGACATGTAGATGAAAGATCTTTGCTAAACTAGGACCACAATTAGGCTTGGTATGCTTTTGTAGGAGTGAATGTCGGATAATAAAGAAACTTTCTAGTTTTATGCATAAAATGAGCAAAGCAAAGATGAAGACGATTAAGGAGATGTGTGGTTTTATCCTTTAGGATAGAGTAAGAAATACATATATTCAAAGTGAAATAAGAGTAGTTACAATGGAGGCAAAAATTAGAGAAGGGCCATTTAAGGATATGTTTTGTAACTTATCACTTCGGCAGAATCAATCTTACTTGGCGAAAAACTGGACTTCAATTTAGC
The DNA here is from genome assembly GCA_039657345.1 of Stephania japonica. Lineage (NCBI taxonomy): Eukaryota > Viridiplantae > Streptophyta > Magnoliopsida > Ranunculales > Menispermaceae > Stephania > Stephania japonica. Next base: position 3,149,191 of record CM077559.1, on the reverse strand, counting down.
ATTGAAAATGAAATGATCATTATATGAGAGAAAAGATGAAGGTTTGGTGATTTTAACCTTGGTGTTTGAATTTGATTATAACAATAATATCAATCGGAGCATTAATGTGTAAAAGTGAACATTCTTTAAAACAGAAGGTGTACTCAATATAATTTACATTCTTGAACGCAAAGCTGCTTTAAACACAACCACCAAATTGCATTTTATTAGAAAAGGTGGGATTGCCTTGAATGATCCATTGAGCACACCTAGTGCTTAACTGGATAAATGCTTTTGAAGCAATGTTGCTTTTAACTTTTGGTGCAGTTGAGTCCATCACTTTCTGAAGTGTTATAATACGACTTCATTGTGATGAAGCTCTTGAATCTTTAAGTTTGTGGTCTTGATGGAATTTCTCAAGTGAATGCACAAGTGCTACTAAGGGTTTGGTGGATCATATTATTTTTACATGCTATCTACTTGTCCAAGTACTACTCAAGGAGTTGCTTATGTATTTGATATTGGTATTTAACACAGAAGGGTTGTTGGTTGATTTGCATAATTTCTTTTGTCGTGAAGTTCAAGGATTCAAGAACTTGAAGATGCAAAACTTCAATTGTGCTTCTTCCTGATCCCTTTCTATTCACACAATATTAATGCTGATATGATTTTCTTCGATTCAGTGTATTTTTAGGAAGCCTAAGGAATGCAAGGAGCGCCACAAATTTCTAATGGACAAGAATGCCGGTGATGGGGCTGACAGTGCTGAAGATTCTGGGTCCTCACAACCTTATCCATCAACTTTGCCTGGAATCCCTAAGGCATGATTATTGCATCACTTTGTTGATTGACATATTCTAGTTATTTTATTATTATTTTGTGGTTGGGCTTTTTTGGGTTCATTGTTTGGAGGTTGACTTTGGTGCCAAAGCTAACTAGGTCATTGTTGTTGCGTCATTACTCATCAGGGCAGTGCCAGACAATTGTTTCAGCGTTTACAGGGTCCAATGGAGGAGGATACCCTTAAAGCCCATTTTGAAAAAATCATTTTGATTGGGCAGAAACTGCATTCCCGCAGAAATAAGGTATTGTTTTCTTGCTTGCATGTTGAAGTGTACTAAAGCATTTTGCATATTTGTAAAACCTTGTATGATGCAAGTAAGCTCACAGTGCCTGTAGCTCTTAGATTTTCAGTTTTTTTCGACAAATTAGATTTTTCTATTTAAGACTTAAATTTATGTGCACAATTTTATGATACTAAAAGTCAGGTTTTTTCAGCATTTTGCCTCGTAAAGTATTTCTACTATGTGGTGATGGCAATACGATTAAGGCATGCTAGTTAGTGCATTTTGCCTTCTTTACATTTTTATGGGATGTTAGCATTTGCCATAGTACATCTTTAATTGCGACAACAATGAAGTCATGCTATTTATTTGTTTTAAACCACTGAAATCTTGTTTTGATATTCTTCTTTTTGTGATATCTGTTGATTTGTTTTTTGTTCTTGTTTTTGTTTTATTTGTTTTTTTGTATCTTTTTTTTTTGTTCTCATGATGAAGAATGATAATCAGGATCAGAAGCAAATAACTCCAGTCCACAATTCTCATGTTGTCTCTCTTTCCCATGTTTGCCCAAACAACTTGAATGGAGTTATCCTAACGTAAGTACTGTTCATTTAGTTGTCAATCAGGTTTTGATGTTGGTTTTAATGATGCCATTTACGTCTTCTTCTATGTTTCTATTTTGGGTGCGCATCCTAGAGTGTATCAATCTAAGTTACTTCTATTGTATGTGATGAAGGCCTCGTGATCTTTGTGATGCAACCACATCAAACTCAGACATTTTGTCACTTGGATGCCAAAACTCTCACAATAGTGGATTAACACTTCAGAATCAGGGTCCTCTGGCACCGACACTTCCTACTTCTGGTGCAAATTCCTTGTTACAGGGGTCTTCTGGGACAGTTCTGAACAATAGCTCCCCATCTTCTGCTCTGAATGTCTTAACTAGGTATGTCATGGCAGTTTTGATTTTAACCAGTCATGATCATTGCTTGATGTGACATGAATACAATTTTACATTTGTCTCAGGGACGGTCAGAGATATAATATGCCGAGACCACCGTCTTTACCAATTGATGAGCATCAGAAGATGCAGAGGTACAATCAAATGCTTTCCAGTAGAAACATGCAGCATGCCGGCTTGACTGCTCCTGGGTCTTTGCCTAATGACCGGGGTGTTCGTATCCTGCCTGGTGGGGGTGGTATGGGAATGATGTCTGGGTTGAACAGAGGCATGCTTCCTCGTCCAGGATATCAGGGAATGGGTTCACCGGCTATACTGAATATGGTTTCCTCTGGAAGTATGCTTTCCTCCAATGGGTTGGGGATGCCAATTCCTGCAAATATGCACAATGGAACTGTTTCTGGTCAGGGAAACCATATGATGAGAACACGTGAAGCTTTGCATATGATGCGGGTAAGTAAAATAACTAGCTTAAAGTTTTTCTTTTCTTGTTTTTTTGGGTACTAAAATCTTGAAAGTGAATGAATGCATGGTATGGTGTTATGTGCCTTAGCGTAGAATCTCGTCACGGGACGCGACGAAGTGGAATTCGAAGCTTTTTTCGAATCTGTCACAACTTCCTTGGTTGAATCTGTCCTTCACAGGATTCAATTCAAGGCTATTTAACTTAGGTGATAATTGCTTTATTTCTTATTCATTTGATAGCTTTAAATAGATCTAGGACACAACCCATCCTAGTTGGTAAATAAGGAAATACAACTACAATCTCGTAGCCTTGATTGAAGCTAAATTATTGTGCTTACCATGTATATAAAATACCTAGTTGGGAATCAAACTAGAAAGGAAATAACTTGACTTGGGAATCAAGCTAGAATGGAAATAATTTCGGTCAAATGTGTCATTTTATTCTCCTTGATCAATGCTATGATTTTTGTCAATCTTTCCTTATGGGGCCACGCTCGTATGTGCACCCAACAAATGTATCCATGAAATTACTCCCTCCCTCGAGATGGAGCTTGTCCTCAAGCTCGAATTTTGGATAAGCTTCGCAAAAGTGCTAAGATCCTCCCAATTAGTGTCATCTGTAGTGGTATTAGCCCAATGAATGAGTTCTTGTCGTCCCCAGTTAAGGCGTGAGCGAAGAACTGAGAGAGGTGTGGGAACTAGGTGCTCATCATGGAGTGGTGGTAGTGGGGTAATGGTGGAGGGAGAGGGGCCAATGTATTTTTTAGGAGGGAAACATGGAAAACATCAGGTGTCTTACTAGTACTAGGGAGGGCTAATTTGTAGGCAACAAGTCCGATTTTTGCTTGGACTTGGAATGGTCCAAAGTACTTGGGAGAGAGCTTATTGTATGACCTTTAAGAGATGGTGAGTTGACGGCAAGGGTGAAGGCAACCAAACCCTATCACCTACTACGAATGTGATGTCGCGATGCCCCGAGTCATATATAAGCTTCGTACAAGTTTGGGCCTAAATGTAGATGGTCATGAGCAGAGCGGAGGAGTTGTGTTCTTGTATAAAGAGCTTGGTCCACCGAGTCAACTCTAGTAGAACCTGGTTCATAGTCCATTAGACGCGGTGGTTCGCATCCATACACTAATTGGAAAGGGGTAGTGAAGAGTGATGAGTGAAAATAAGTGTTGTAGCAGTACTCAGCCCATGCCAACCATTTTACCCAATACCTTGGTTGTTCCCCAGTGAAACAATGGAGATACATCTCAATGGTGTGGTTAACAACCTCAGTTTGTCCGTCTGTCTGAGGGTGATAAGCTGAAGAGAATGACAATTTAGTACCTGACAAGCGGAAAAGCTCCTTCTAAAAAAGACTCGTGAAAATTTTATCACGATTTGAAACGATGGTCTTCGGTAGTCCATGCAAGCGAAACACTTAAGTAAGGAAGATGTGAGTCACAAATTGCGCGGTAAAAGGGTGACCCATGGGAATGAAGTGAGCATATTTGGAAAATTGGTCCACAACAACAAATAAAATATGTTCAATCCATGTGGTGCTATACACCAAAATATCATCAAAAAACACAAAAACAAATCTGCGCAAATATTCATGGAATACCTCATTCATGAAACTTTGAAATGTAGATGGCGCATTAGAGAGGTCGAAAGGCATCACCCAAAACTCAAAATGACCATGGTGGGTGTGAAAGACTGTCTTCTAGACGTCTTGAGAGTCCATGCGCACTTGAAAATAACTAGAGACAAGATTTAGTTTTGTAAAGTATTTTGCGCCATAAAGTTCATCGAGAAGTTTGTCGACAATGGGGATTGGAAACTTATCCTTGATGGTCCACGAATTGAGTTCTCGGTAGTCCACACAGAACCGCCAAGTGCCATCACGTTTTTTTACCAGGAGAACTGGAGAAGAGAAGGGTGATCTGCTGGGTTGTATAATGCCTTGTTGTAGCATCTCTGCACGTTGTTTTCTATTTCATCCTTCAATAATTGTGGGTAACAGTAAGAGCGAACTATGACAGGCCCTGCTCCGGGTAAAAGATTGATGCGGTGATCACAAGTTCGCTGCGGGGGAAGGCCGGTTGATCACTTGAACAGCGCTGAGAACTCCTCAAGTAATCAGTCCAAATCATGGCATGATAGGCGTGCTTGAAGAGATGAAAGATTTGGCTGACTGCGAAAAGATTCTCCCTTCCATTGCACCTTGCGTCCATTGAGCTCAAAGTGCATTGTGGAGAAATGAAGTCCCAAAGAATGGGCCCAAGTGTTCGGAGCCATTTAATGCCAAGAACTACGTCATAACCATCCAATGGGATATAATAGAGGTCAAAAAGGAAAGAATCCTTCCCGACTTCTAGTTGCATAGCTTGACACATACCTCCACTTGAGATTTTCTCTCCATTGGCAACAACAACCTTTAGACCAGGGCGGACGTGGACTGGAATGCTGACTCGGGACGTGGTCTCGTGACTAATGAAGTTGTGTGTGCTGCCGGAATCGATGAGAATTCGCACTGGTTGTCCCTTGATGAGAGCCTTCAACTGCATTGTTTGTGAACCATAGGAGTCACTAATAGCATGAAGGGAGATTTGAGGCGCTTACATTTGTGGCCAGCCGAGTAAGCATCATCGCAGTTGAAACATAGCCATGTACTTCTTCTCTCAGCCATCTTCACACGAGTCAAGCGCTTGAAGAATGGGGCAGAAGGTTTGTCAGAAGCTTGTGTTTTAGAGGGAATCGACTTCAAATTGCTAAGGGTGTTCTTTGTGGCTGAAGTGGTGTGTTGCTTGCTGGAGTTGTTGATTTTGGAGATGACCAAATCCCAATAGTTCAGTTAGGAGCTATAGACACAATTTGTTGCTTGCGGTCCAATGCTCTTGCGAGATTCATCGCGATGCCCAAGTTCCCTGGTTTCTGCAACTCGACCTGCAGTGAAGAGGTTAACTTGCTGTTGCGGCTTGAGGTCGGTAGTTCGTGCCAACAAGGACTGAAATTGGTGTTGGTATTCTTCCACTGTCGAGGTTTGTTTGAGGTTAGCCGCTCAATGGGTTGTTACTTAGAGTTGGTCGAAAGCAAACGTTGCAATGCTCCTTGAATGTCTCCCAACTCATGCATGCAGCTTCTTGTTCAAGTTGGTAAAACCAAAGTTGTGCTTCTCCCATTAAATGGAATACAGCAAGCCCAATCTTGTCCCCTTCCCGTGTTTGTTGGTTTGAGAAGAACTGCTCACACCTATGCAGCCATACCAGTGGGTCGTCCTCCCCATTATATGTGGGAAACTCTAGTTTTGAAAAACGAGATACCATCAAGCCTTTACTCGATCCTTCTTGGTGGTCTTTGGGGTCGTCATGACTTGATTGGTTACCACTGTAAGGGTTGTGTGCATCCCAAACATCTACATTTTTTCCTAGACTGCGAATGTGAGAGGCGAGCTCCCCAACCTGTGCCTCCAAAACTTGCTGCCGCAGGTTCATTTGCTGCATGAAAGCTTCCAACTTGTTCATTATAGTATCAATGTCAGCCATGAAGACTATCTCTAATACCAAGATGTTATGTGCCTTAGCGTAGGATCTGGAATTCGAAGCTTTCTTCGAATCTGCCACAACTTCCTTGGTTGAAACCATCCTTGACAGGATCCAATTCAAGACTATTTTAACTTAGGTGACAATTGCTTGATTTCTTATTCATATGATAGCTTTAAATAGATCTAGGGGACAACCCATCCTAGTAGGTAAATAAGGAAATACGACTACAATCTCGTAGCCTTGATTGAAGCTAAATTATTGTGCTTACCTTATATATAAAATACCTAAGTGGGAATCAAGCTAGAATGGAAATAATTTCGGTCAAATATGTCATTTTATTCTCCTTGATTGGTGCTATGATTTTTGTCAATCTTTCCTTATGGGGCCCATGCTTGTATGTGCGCCCAACAAATGCATCCATGACATAAGGTTACTTAAAACATCGATTATTTGGCTTTTCACGATGACAATTTTGTTGGGAGACTTCTTCATTGGGAATGTCTGTCACTGATAACTTTTTTTTTGATAAAATTCCTGATAACTTAATTCACACAAAGACAAAAAAGAGCATGTGGACCATTGCTTTAACAAGGTCCGCACTTAATATGAGGAACCCTTTTTGCAAAAAAAAGAAAAAAAAACAACAACAACAACAACGAGGAACCCTTAATAGCATTGTGGATTGAGCCTCAGTGTTTGTTACAAGGCTTATTATGCTTCATTACAGCCTCAATCGCAAAGTAAACTTTATGCATCATTGCCTCGGATTAATTTGGTTCCATTTTCTTTGAATTAACCTTGCCTTTGCACCAAGGGAACAGTTATTGCCCATTTGTTGGTCTCTGTTTCTTTCTACTTCATAAAAATCGAAGATTTTTCTGTTGAAAGGAAAATGATACTCCTGTAACTATTTTGTTGGTCCTTTGGAATCTTGGACTTATGAAATGACCCTTTGATGCTGATATATCTCTGAAGTGCATCCACAAACATATCATTTATGGCTTTTTGATGATGGTTTCATTTCTATTTACGCCTGTATGTTGAAAAAGTTTGGAAATCTATAGTGCAGGTTGGTAAATATCCAATATTTTTGTCTTCTATTTCCGAAGTTTGCCGTGCTTCGTAATTTGATGCAAAACATGTGGCAAATTGTACAATACTTGTCTCTGTGCTGTGAAGTTAAGTAGTGACGAAAATTTTGTAACAACAACGAAGGCTCAATCCCAGTTTAGTCTGTATCCGTCTCATCGATCAATAGTTAGTGTCCATCTCACGGATCAAACTCTTCCACCTTGTTTGATGAGGATTTTAATTTATTGGTAATGAGAAGCAAAGTCCGGGACTTCAGTTGATGCTGGTATTTGCAAGAAAGAAAACGTGATATCGGGGAATATTTTTAAGTGGAATGAAATTGTGATGATTGTCTTACGTATTTCTCTTACCTGATTAGTGATTCTTCATTTCTATTTCATCAGAATCACGACGATCAGAGACAAATGATGATGCAGGAGCTTCAAATGCAGGTCACACAAGGGAATAGCCAGGGCATTCCTGCATTCAATGGGATAAGCACTGGATTTTCTAATGCTACTGTGTCTGCACCTGTTCAATCATTTTCAGTCCAACAGCAACCACCGATGACTCCTCAACAATCGTACGTTTTAAACAACACTCATCATCTCCAAGGTAGTAATCAGGCGCCTAGCCCACAGCAGCAAGCAATCCTGCTTCGTCTTGCCAAAGAAAGAAATCAGCATAGGATCTTGCAACAGCAGCAACAGCAGCACCATCAATTTGCTGCTTCCAACTCTTCAATACATCATGTGCTGCCACAATCACAGCATGCTATATCATCTTCCATACCAAATAATTCCCAGATTCAGCAACAGACATCTCCACAATCTGCATCCCTGCCCTCTTCAAGTTCTTCGCACTCTCTAACATCGTCAGCTTCTCCTTTGGTTCCCGCTTCCTCGCAAACCCAACAGAAGCATCATCTGCCACCTAATGGGCTAGGACGCAACATGGCAGCTGGTGGTGGAAGCTTGCCCAATCAGATGTTGAAACAAAGGCAGCGGCAGCAGCAGCAGCAACAACTTCAACAGCCTGGCAGGCAACATCCACAACAACGCCCACAGTCGCAGGCCCAGCAACCGTCTAAGGTTAAGGGAACGGGGCGCGGAAACATGATGAATCCACCAATTGATGCCTCCAGTGTGAATGGTCTTGCTCCAGTACCTGGAAACCAAGGAGCTGAAAAAAGTGAACAGTCCATGCATCTGATGTCAGCGCAGGGTGTCTTCTCCGGTACAGGCTCGCCTGCTGTTCATTCAGTTAAGTCATCAGCACATCTGCAGCCTCCGAATCAGTGTTCACAGCCGCAGAAGATGCTTCCTGGTTCGCCCTCATCTTCTTTGAAGCAGCTTCCTCAGTTGCCTTCCCATCAAGAAAACATTAATCAAGGTCAAGTCTCACCAGCGACTTCTGGTCAGACATTGTTGACATCTCATCAGCCTGGTCTTCCCTTGACTGTGGCTTCTCAACCGCAGCAGCAGCAACAGCAACAGATGCCTCAAAGGCAGGTCTGTCAATCACAACTGGCTGGTTTGAGAATGCTTCAGCAAAATTGTCAAGTGAACTCCGACATACCAGTGCAGTCCTCTGTGGATCATGTGCCAGTTAACGATACTTTTCAGATGGCCACAAGTGCGTCTCCTGTCCAATGCACTGGTGATTCTACTGGTGCCGTTGCTTCCATTTCTCCTACTAGTGCCCATTCGCATTGGAAACCTTCAGAAACGTTATTTGATTCTGGTACACCAACTTCAACTGCCCACTTGGCTTCAATCAGAAATGCAACTCTGTCGAGTTCAGTGGGGGCTGAACCTTTGTCCTTGCCAAGTCAAGGACTAACACAGAGGCAGTTATCAGTTAGCATCCCAAAGCATGGTCATAATGCTGGGGCTCAGTGGCAGCCGCCATCACAGCAGCAAATCCTCCAGCCCCCGCCAGCACCCCCTCAACAATCACCTCCACCATTGGCACTACAACAACATTCCCCACCTTCCCATCAATCGCAAACACTACAACATTTACAATCAGGACAAACTGTGCAGTATTCTAGGCCGGCGAACTCTGGATCAGGATGAAAGTACCAAAACTAGGTCTATTGTGCCTGCGGTGCTGGTCCTTGCAAGCTTGGGTCTGCATACAGGTGTGACAGCAGTGTACAGGTATCGATCAAATTTAACAGCATCAATGTTTCATCAAGATATATATATATATATTTATGGTTAGCTATGCATGCATGTATTATGCTCACAACTAATCGAGCAGTTTGTACAGATGGAAAGCCTGTCACTCCAAAATGGCATTTACCAACCATGTTTTGGGGGAGAGTGTTGGGTACTTTGTGCAGGTTCCGCTAAAACTGATGGACTTCTGCGCCTGGTTCGATCTCCTTGTACATTACAACTTTCATCTTGGTCGTGGGAGGTAGGAATATAGAGCGGCATAGAGAAGTTTCTGTACAGGGATTTCATCCCTTTCCTTTTGCCCCCTTGAATTGTTTTTTGTATGGGGCAAAGAGGGGGGGTGGTCATTCTTTTGTTTTCTTATTGCCCTGGCTGGGTGCATGTATTATTATGATTTTGGCTTAGGCTGCTCATGTACAAAAGCTGTCATTTAAGTAGGCAAAGCCGTTTTGTGAATGTAATGTTTAGTCATGTATATTCTGATTCCCTTAGTACTGAAAGTAATGGTGGCTGGGCCTTCTTCCCAGTATTTGCTCAAATGAGATGCCGTGTGTGTGTGTGTGTGTGTGTGTGTGTGTGTGTGTGTGTGTGTGTGTGTGTGTGTGTTGTACATATTGACTGTGTATCGCTGCAGGTTTGTTAGAAAGAAGCCTTTTTGCGCAAGCATTTGGGGTTACAACAGGTTTCTACGTTCAACTTTATTGAGAAAGAAAGCAAACAGCTGATCCCAATAACAGAAAGCTAGTTGCCAAACAATTTAGGACTGTTTGATGTGCATTGAACGCATTTTAAGTTTTTTTTTAACAACTATGGGTGTCAGGACTTCACTTTTCTTTTCTTTTGTGGAAAACATTTTGAGTCGTGTTGTAGCTTTCATTTATAAATTGTATGAATATTAGTAGCTCTCGCTGGTTCATGAGTGGCTTCTGTGTGCATCTCAGACTTCCTTATATTTTGGATTTGGGCATCTGAACGTTTTCACTTTTCAATCTTGATGTTTTGAATTCTACAAAAACAAAGTAAGCATCCTTGTTACAGTATAGCTGAAAGCATGAGCGAAAAGGCAATCCTGCCTTCTGAAACAATAAAACAATAATGCAAGCGAGTACATTCATAAGACGAAGCGCTTTCTTTGTGAACACCAAAAACTATTACAATGGAAAATGTAAAAATGTCACAATTTTCACTCCTACGCAGAAACAAAATGATAATTCAACATAGCTCTACTTTTCCAAGTTTCCTTCATCAGCTACTTGAACAGTACGCTTGCAAAAGCACTTGCACATACGGAGAATTGCACGTGATAAGCAGTAAACTGCACAAGTGAGAATACTTATGATACTTCTGGCGTTCAAGATTCAAAACTAAAATCTCAGCACAGCGAGGCTTTTACCAACAAAATAATGCAGAATGATTCTTCCAATATCCTGGAGGAACTGCATCCCTTTCACACCAGAACCTGTGCTTTTTGCCTATTTCACATTTGTTGAATCCTCCGAGAGTAGCAACGTTGGTGTTGTAAGCTTATCACAGAACAATTCCATCATGTAGTATTACATTACAGTATGTGTATGTGAAGGAATGTCTCTCCGCTCTCTACCAGCTACATCAGGAATCTTACGGGCAAGCAACGCTGGTTAATCCATGATCAGACATGTTCTATTTGCAATGGAACAGATCGATTTTTGGCAGAAGGCTATACAGAAAAGGCAAGTGTTTAAACATCTAACAATTAGCTAGAATCAGTAAGGAAATCAAACATGTCATGTCATGGTCATGTGATGGACTTAGTAAATATACCGCGACAACCAGAAAATCAGGTGACAAGTAACAACTAAACCAGATATATCAATAAAGCTGACCAATCATTTTCTTTTTGATGATGAAAGGACATAAATGCTTGGAACTAAAGCAAGATAAAATTTGTATGCGACAAAAAAGCTAGTTTATATCACAAGCCAAGTGAATTTGAAGAAATTTTTTACTTCATGAATGTGCATATTCATTAAAATAAACATCATTCAAGCCTCATAGCGGAAGCTGACTAGAGTTCATATATATCGGAATTTTATTCAAGGAAAATGATAATCTAACACACTTTAGGCGCACACTTGGGGCGCACACTTTATCTTTTAGCCTATTTATGGCTCTTTCTTGTCTCCCTATGCATGGTCCCCACATCTAACAAAACACCATAAATAGGCTAAAAGACAAAGTGTGCACCCCAATTGTGCGTCCAAAGTGTGTTAGATTATCATTTTCCTTTATTTAATCCTAACACCCACTGAGAGCACATTGTTCACATGCAAAGCCAATCTAAGAAAAGTGAATTGCAATTGAAGAGGAATCACCTTTACAGTGCTAATGGCACGAAGTAGCAATAAAATCTCAGCAAAATCTGTAGGCGGGGGACATGAGAATTGCAAAACTTCTCCAGAGTGTGGATGTTTAAACCTACACAGATAGCGTAACTGAGCAAATCTCCCTCAAAAACTTGTAAATGGAACTGATTTGATTTATACAGACAAGAGATGAAAGTTTTAATCTCACCCAAGCGTTAAAGCATGAAGACAGGGCCTCTCCAATTTAGAAACTAACTTGCTAAGGTTAGCACGAGAATTAGCAGGCGTCTTGGGTTGAAGAAGTGACATCGCCATGCCCTTTGTCCCTCCATAAACTTCATCTCCTAATAGAGGGATTCCCAAGTATTTAGCATGTGCACGGATCTACTTTTGAAAAACAACATAAAGCGTTAGTAAATCTTCTGTATAAGAGCAAAATAAGTAATGAAATTCAAAACAGTGGAAAAGACTTTTCTTGAGTGGAAATCCAAAAGATCACTGCTTTGACTATTTTCTACCCAAGCTATTATGGGGCTACGCGCCTGATTGCATGCGTTTTGTGAAACTGATTTGACCTTTAGACTTCAAATAGAATAGTTCAGGTTTCATGACCATGAATCAGACCTATTGTGTCTTGTCTGCAACAGTCCGAGCTATAAAACTTGAAATATATATTTAAGGACAAGGTAATAGTGGGGAAATATATTATGTAGAGACATTTTTTAAGAAGTATACTACTACATTGGGGTAAAACATATGAAATTCAAGTTTCTCCAACAGCACCAAAATGCTAAACTAAGAAGCAAAAAGAATCAACAACATATTTCAAATAAAACTACACCATGGAAACGTGCACTCCTCCAATAAGGAGAACCTGGAGAAGCTCTAAAACAAGTATGACAGACTCTAATTAGCATTACTATACCCAATGCTAAGAGGAATCTTGCATGAAAATGAAATATGTACAGCTTAATTACATCTTCCAAAATATCAACAAATGTATTCTCTTTTATTTTTTGGGTAGATTAAATGTATTCTTTTTAGTCAGTTACTTTTCACTTGAAATTATTTGAATTTCATAATATTATTCCGGTGGAAAGAAAATTTGATACATACTCCTCAGTGTCCTCACCTGATGAGTACGGCCTGTCTCCAATCTCCACTCAACCAATGCAGCCCCACCCCCACCAAGAACTTCTATCACCCTGTATCTGGAATAAGAACGCAGTCAGATACAAGGATCGTTGGTAAAATTCTAGTGAAAAAAGAAGCCAAACATAGCAGTTAAAACATCATATGGTTGTCAGCTGACCTACTCAACAGTATGACATTGCAGGGAAAAATATGAAAGAGAAACAAGAACAATGGTATGAGTAAACAAGTCTAGAGAATGTAAGATGAATGTACTGTTTAATGCTTCCAGGTGGGCTCATCAAAGCAAATATCACAAGCCAGTAAATAATGAACTTCAGTATAGAAAATTACCTACGATGTGATCTATATATTATACAACTTCAACTTGCAAAACTATTCCATCCCACCCAACCTGAAGGCTACTTTATGTGTATGCCTATTAATTCAGAAACTCATCAAAGGGACAATGACTCTATCAGTTTCTGCCAGTGCAGCCACAACACTGGAGCAATATAGCAGACTCGTTGGCAAAACGTGAAATGCGAACTTTTATTTTACTGAATTCATTCAGCTATAGTGAGAACTCAAATTGGCCTGAAGTGCAAACATTTATTTATTAAAAATAGTTCCTGAAGACTCCCTTTACCAGCTAACATAACAAAAATAGGGAAAGGACTATGAATCACCTACTGGCAGCATGACGAACATGTTTATGATTAGCAAGGCAAGGTATGGCAGCCATTCGAACTCGATTACTTGGGTCACGACCAATTGGTATGTCAATGCGACCAGAAATGGGGGAGGGAACTCCAGAAGAAAGACTTATATACACTCTTTGTACTGTGTGTTGTTTGAACTGTTCAGATAAATGGGCATGAGAGTGTTCATCCTGTCATTGTAAAAATAAGACGCAGCATTATGTTCTGACCTTAACCAAGTTAAAACAAATAAAACAAGAATGAGTACGACACGAGAACCCAAAGATAAATTGGATTAAATTTTAGAAACCAGCTTGAAGTTGGTGTGATGACCAAAAGCACTCATTAGGAAGTGAGAATCCTGAGTTTGCAACACATCAAGGGACTAATCAGGTGGTCTAGAGGCCCAAATACACATAAATCAAAACTCTAATAAGACTTTGAGTATTCCTTGTTCTCAATTTTTTTTTCAATAAAACCTTGTTTTTTTTTTTTTAAACTAATAATAACAATAATAGTAATGGAAATCAAGAAACAAAAAAGAACAACGAAACTTTCTACGAGCTTATTTAATAACAATAATAATGACCGCACAGTATCTTTAATATTTACTTTGAATTTATTTAATAACTGGCCCTCCCTTTGCCATTGAGCTTAGATTCTCAATTGCAGAATCCAAGTAAATGTCATTCCAACATTCAGTGTGCAACTGAAACATCAAAGTTCAAAAGTATCGTAAATCTTCAAGGGAAGAGATGGTTTCAAAATATCAGTCATTTTTAAGTATGATGATGTGAAAAATTTTCTGAATCCCTGTAGGTTTGTATAAAATGTCATTGCTTTCTCAATAGGCCAACACCATTACCACATTCAAATTTCAAAAATTAAGGATGTGAATTAACTATTAAGCATATAACATCCTCAATCAAATTCTTTAAACCATAAGCATTGAAGAAACTAACAGGTTTGAAAGACCTGACCAGGATAATGTTTATTCAAAATATGTATCAACCTTGGCAACAACAAGCAACCCACTCGTTCCCTTGTCCAATCTGTGAACAATGCCTGGGCGAATAGCATCTGTACATCTACTAGAACTTATCTCATCATCCAAATGTCGGTTTTCAAAAGAGTGACCGATCTCATCATCAGGACCACATTCTGACTCAGACAGCATCCCAGCACTTGAAAATGCAATGTTGGGAAATGTACAGTGGTGAAGGATGCCATTCACAAGTGTGCCATTAGTATTGCCTGGGGCTGGATGGACCACCTGAAACAAAAATTTACTCGTCCTCACTAATCCACTTGTTTTCACTCCATGACCTTCATAGTCATACATAACTAAAATAGCCTAAAATTCAAATCTTGAATTAGGGATGTGTGCAGACCTTGCATTTCTGGAGTTTAGATTTTCTAAGTATCTTTATCCAAATTCTCATGTTAGTGAATCACTTTGAAGTGATGTCAACATCTCTGCACATATGCTGAACACATGGACCGTACTCCATTTTCTGTAAGTAATTATGAGGTAATTGTGTGGGACACTTGAAAATTAAAAGATATAAAATCTATCCTCCACTTTCCATCTATTTTTTCTATATCCTTTTCCATCTCGATAAGTGAAAAATCCTAAATCGAATTCAAGAGTCAGCATAAAGATAAGGACTAAATATGATGAATGAATGTTAATCAGGTAAGGATTACAAAAATAAAGGCCTAATGATAAAAAATATACTAACCTTTACAAATTGTATCAATTATATCCTAACCTTTGAAATTTATCAATTATATCCTAACCTTTAAAATTTAGTATCAATTCTATCCTCAATTAATTCGAGGCACTTTTTCTTTCATAATATATGCCCACACATAATTCTCTTCAACTTTCTTGTAACAACCCTTTAAAAATTTATTCATACATATGCATTAGAGTTCAATATTCATGATAAACATGTATTCATATATATAAAATACATAGTTGTGTGTACATATGTCTACTCAATCACATACATAGTCTAAGTGCATAGTTCTTTTGTCAAATTAAACAACTATGAGTAACCTTCTAATAGGTTTTATATGCTATTTTCATATGTATGTACACATGATTTTCAATACCATTGGTGATCTAGCAATAACTAAATTTGAACATAATTTTTTTTCCGAAGTAATTCATAAATTATTACTAATTTAGTGAGTCCTTATAAACTTAATTTATACATGAAGCTTAATAGATTTCGATATAAATTGATCAATGTGGATGATCATGAAAAGAAAAGTTAGAAGATTAAGTTGATTTCAAAGAAAAAGTGTGCCCCAAATTAATTGGTATAGAATTGATATTAAATCGAAAAGTTATGAAACAAGTGATATATTCCAAAGGTTAGGATATAATTGATACAACTTGTAAAGGTTTGGATATTTTTTTATCATTAAGCCAAAAATAAAAGACAACATTTTAGATAAAAAGCAAAGCTGAACAAAAACACAAAGTGAAAACGCTCACCGTGGACGGGATCAAAATGTAGCAGAATGTCTACTGCATTCACAGACCTCAAACAAGGGAATCGTTTATTTTACTCTTCACTCTAAGTCAAGAAGTATCATCTCTCTTATGTCACAAGTCAACAAGTAATCTCAACACAATCCATCCAGGTCAATGAGGAATTCAGGATCTCTTGGATTATATATAAAATTATCAAATAAAAACAACAAAAACCTAAAGAAATCTCAATACAATAAATTGAATGCAAGTGAAAATTGCAACAAGTAGATAATTACCATGTGTGCAGGTTTGTTCACCACAAGAACATGCGCATCTTCATAAACTATATCCAAAGGTAAATCTTCTGGTTCTGCCCTCAATGGTTGTAGGTCTGATATTGTGCATTTCACCTCATCCCCTGACCTGATGACATGTGAAACCTAATCAAGCACCAAAAGATCAATACACTATTAATCACATAAAAGCCAGATTTTCCGCAACAGAATATAACATGAATACTGAATACACCATGAGTGTAGTGCAGAACAAAAGAACCTGCACCCTTTTACATAGCTCTCTTCTAGTTTCCACTACCCAAATATAGCCATAGGTTACACCAGGTAGGCATAAAGTAAGTGTTAGATTTAGCCGTTCTTCCTGCTATACAACAAGTGCCTTTGATCAATGAGCACAAAATGGTACCCGATCCTTTGTGTTCCATCTTCCACAAACCATCATAGGCAACAACAGTTGATCGCTTGAGGGCACCTTCAGTTCTCAGATCATTCACCAATCAGGCAATCACTCGAACTAAGCTTATGCGAACTATATACAAACACTGAACCGATTTATGTCGAAGAAAGGAAGTAGCAAAAAAGAATACAAAAGGTGCACTAAAAACTCTATGCATTTCAAGGTCTTCTCTTGTTTATTTAACTCCGCGATTTCATTTTTACTACCCAATCCCGCAATGACCATTATTAATCCCTCTAAAAAAATCATCTTTAGGAATGTAGGTCAATTTGACAGCCCAAAATTGATTTCTTTGCAGTGATGAATACAACTGTGTTGAATTTCAACATAGAAAAACCCAATTGGGATTCAAAAATCTACAACTTTTCAAGTTCGTGGTATCTCAATTTCAATCCGACAGGGCTCTCGCGCATTCAAGTATTGATTGGATGAGAGTTTTCCAGTATTTCTTCCATCAAACACCGCAAAATCGAAACAAATTCGATGAAAAACAATTGCACAACCAACGCGCACAAAAATCACGCATACATCACAAATAAACAACGAAGTCATGCAAATCGCAAAAAACAAACTGTGGCCGCTAATACCTTATCGATTACTCGGCCATTAACGCTGACCAGACCAGCTCGAATACTGGACTGCACTCGAGCTCTACTAACGCCGTCAATGCGTGTAGAAATCCATGAATCGAGCCTCGACTTCTGCAAACCCTTCTTTACGGTCTCCTCCAATCGAACTCCAGCGAAATTCCCAGTTCGATAGAGCAAAGCCCCTTCAGATTGATCTGAATCTGAATCTCTAGATAAAGAATTTGAAGTAGCGATTCTCGAAACCCTAGAAAAACCTCTGCTTGGTTTTCGCGTGACCAAATTGAGCGACCTTGAATGGCTCAAGAAACCATTCGTTGAGCCACACACCGTAAACATCTCTCTCTCTCTCTCTCTCTCTCTCTCTCTCTCTCTCTCTCTTCTCTCTCTACACTTTTTAACTTCTTAAAGTCACATACTTGTTTTTTAGTTTGGTTTAGTGGGTCGAGCACCAACCAAAAAGGCAATATTGACCCAATGTGCTCTAACTAGTTAGCGCTTGAGTCGAGTAAGACTACTGAGCGACGTCAAAACCCTCCTCCCAAAGTAAAGTTTTGATTTAAAGGGACTTGATACTTCTACAAAGCTTGAATTCGAGATCGCTAATTAATGGTGAGAATTAAGGATGAGACAATCCAAACCCATGAGTGCACTTTATTTACTTTACACTTAATTTCATACCAAATAAAGTAGGGACATGTTTGGTTTTTGATTAAAAGAATGAAGTGTGCCTTATTGGGACTTCAAGTTATATGGGAGCGGAAACTGCAGAAGAGACATATTAGAATTGGACAATAAATCTGTTGTGGATGTACCGAATGGGGTAATTGTCTTAACAATCACCATAGACAGCTGATCTCTTTGATCCGAGAGATGATGGGAAGGAACTGGGAGCTTCATACTGTTCGTGTACATCGAGAGGGGAATCGTGCGGCAGATTAGATACCGAATTTTGTTGCTCATCACAGTGTTGGCTCATACCATCTTCAGCACTACCCATCTAGCCTGACTTCTATTATTAGAGATGATGTAAAGGGAATGTCACTCCTTAGCATGTATCCTCTCTAACTAGGCAAGTATGCTCCTTTTCAATCAAAAAAAAAAAAGAAAAAAGAATGAAGTGTTTTTTTTTTTTTTTGTACATATTTACATTTCTGCACTAAAAAGATCAAAAGACCCTTTTGGCGCCTCTTTGTTATGCATAATCATGGGCTTTTTCAAGCTCTCATCTTTCCTTTACATCAGGATCTTTTATACCTCTTGTCATCATGGTGACGAACTCTTCGTAGTTGATATTACCATCCTACATAGAAAATGTGTATAAAAGATATGTGTGTTAGGAGTACGAATAAGCGAAAAATCATGTCTAACTAAATTGTAGAGGTGATGTATAATTTTCTACCTTGTCTATATCAACATCGTCTATGATTTCATCGATAGATGCTTCGTCAACAACTCCATATTCTGTCATGGCCTGCTTAAGTTCTTCTCTTGTGATAAACCTGGTTCAGCACAAAAGCAACACAAATTGGCAATTCAGAAATGCAAGTATAAGCGATAGTAGCGTGATTCATAGTTACTCCATACCTATAAAATTACAAGGTTTGCAGTACACGAGTCTCTCAAAATTAATGCACAATACCAGCAATGTATATATCATCACATGAGATATATCCTTTTATTTCAAACGCGAATTACACACTATTTTGACTGATGCAAACTCTATCATGCCAATCGAAGGATAATTCCATGATCGGAACTCATTTATATACTCTTATAAATAAAGTATGAGATTTATGAAGGAGAGGAAGATTATACCGACCCGTTGTTATCTTTGTCGAAGTGCTGAAAGGCTTTTAACAAGTTTTCTTCTTTCTGTAGCTTATGTCTATTTATCATGGCAGCGATGAATTCAATGTAGTCGATTTGTCCACTCTTGTCTACGTCAGCCTGAAAGTAAGAAGAAGAGTTCAAGATGTCGAAAAAATAAATATTGACATTAACCGGCAGCCTGTTCTGTAACTGAAAATCTCTCTTACTGCTTCCATTAGCTGTTGGATTTCAGATTCAGACAGTTTTGATCCCAATCTTTGAAGACCAGTCTTCAGTTCTTCAAAAGTAATGGCACCGCTTCGATCCGTGTCCATGTTGTTGAACATTTGCCGTAAACCTTTGATTTCTTCCTCAGTGAGATTTTCTGCCATGACCTTCAATAAATTAATCGGGTAATCAGGAAAAGAACTCGCATATAACATTCCATATGTCTGCAAAACTCTATTAGCAGTGGACTCTGCAATTTCGGGAAAGTAAAATATCGAGCAAAGCACCTCATAGATCGACAATAGAACATTAGTGAAGAACACTAAATATACTAATGGTCATCAGCTACAGTTTGGTGGTCATCAGCTACAGTTTGGTGGCAAACTGTTAAGATTAATCCCACATCAAGTATATAAATACAAAATAAATGGGTTATAAGTTTGAATTGGAGACACCATCTTGCCTTGGCATTTTGGTGAAGCCGCCACTTCAAACCTTAAGCCCTCACTCATTCGCTCTCCCTTCTATGTAAGCTTAGACTTGGGAATTTCATCCTACAAATTCTAATACAAACATATGTGCATTTTAAATTATCTCCAATGTCATACTAAATGCTAATTGTTTTCATGGCACCATCGATTTTCCAATTACATGTTTGGTTTTTATTAACGATGATAAAAGTGTGGTACAGTTCCGGGAGATCAATGATTCTAAGCGGACTGTTCGCTACTTTAGAGTCTTCGTGATTCATGGCAGAGAGGTTTTCGTGCACTTTAAGGGATGTGTATAGCTCTACAGAAAGATGGATGCACGTGAAACAATGAAAAGGGAAAGAGAGGAGAATATTGGACCTTTAGAGCAAGTTTTTTCATCTTGTTCATTGCTCCAAACTGCTTCATCCTAGATAGAACAGCATTGTCAATAGGCTTGTCAGATGCTTCACCATCTACCTTCAACCATGGATGTTCTGATTCATACAACATTCAACAAAATTACACAAGTAAGCAATATGAACCATCTGAAACTGCAGGCATGATAAAATAGCACTCATTCGCTACAAATATTCTGGAAAATGAACTATCTGTTGGATGGATTAAAACTTTCCTCTAGAGAGAATCAAATAAGTCATACAAAATGGATAAATATTAGTGAATGCAAATCAATGGTGTTATTTTTTGTTTCTATATATGTCCATGTTGATTTTGTACTCAATATATAAGATCATTAATCAGCAATCAGAACAAGCCAAAAGTTGGGATATGTAATATATCAAGATGGAATATTCACATTTAGACCAAGGGACAGTTGGTACAAGAAAATAGGATGTACTCACCGAGGGCGTCCGCAGCAGTAATTCGTAGCTTGGGGTCCCATGTCAACATTTTCTTAATAAGATCCTTTGCTGCTTGAGTTATAGAAGGCCATGGTGAGCTTTTGAAGTCAACATGACCTTCTAAGATAGCATCAAATATGCCTTTCTCAGTTTCTGCAAATCAAAATTATTAACAATTGCAAACCACATCAATATGGAGTATGAAACTCTTTAGAAAACATTGAAAATCTTTGCAATGGATGGTATATGGAGAAGCCAATAGCCCAATATCAGAATGAGCAAAGGACTATAAAAATGGCATTGCCTGCAGACCAGTACTGCACAAGCAGGTTGGTCCATCAACTGTATCAAGCATAGCATTTTCACATATGTGAAATGAAACTAAAGAATATGATGAACAATTTCTCACCTGCCCAAAATGGAGGTGCACCACACAAAAGGATGTATAAAATGACCCCTGCACTCCATACATCTGCCTCTTTTCCGTAGCTCCGGCCTAGTACCTCAGGCGCCACATAGTAAGCACTTCCTACAAATTCCCTGTAAACTTTCCCTGTACAGTAAATTTTAAAATTGTGCATTCAATAAAAATAGTATAAGCATAAATTTCTCATTGAAGTTATGTATAGACTCCAATGATTTGTATGCATTCAGTATGGAAGTGAAGCCGCTGAAGGGGGGTGGAGTCCACGGTACTATTGGCATAATTCCTAATTAGATTACAGTATTTTAATCAAAGACTAACTAATCAGTTCAATCAATCTAAGAATAAGAGGATTAAATTGACCTTCTTCAATGAAGACGGAGAGTCCAAAATCAATAGCCTTAAGAGCAGAATCCTCTTCAGAATTCACAAACAAGAAATTCTCAGGCTTCAAGTCCCTATGCATCACCCCCATAAAATGGCACACATGAACAACATTAACAATCTGGCGAAACACAGCCGCCGCAGCGCTTTCCGTGTAACTACCCCGATGAGTAATCCTATCAAAAGCTCTCCCCCAGCACACAACTCCATAACCAAATGCACATTCTCCTTGTCCTCATAAGCCCCATTGAAGTCCACAATGTTAGGCTGCCCAGTCAAGTGCTGTAGAATTAAAACCTCCCTCTTAACATCCTCAATGTCACTACTCCTCTTCAGCTTCTTCTTCGATATCGACTTGCAAGCAAACTTCCTCGCCGTCTTCCTCTCCGTGCATAAATAAGTCACCCCAAACATCCCTTTACCCAGTTCCTTCTCAATCACAAACGTTAAAGACAAGTCACAAAGTGGATTTCCTAGAATTGTAGTTTTGTCAAAAGAGTATGAGGGGAGTTTACTTAATGTCATTGAAGGGAAGTGGTGGTATAGAGATGGCGGTGGGGGCAGCGACTGGGGTGGTAGTGATGTGGGCATTGTGGGAATTTGCTCTTCAATTTTCAAAGTTTGTCGTGGATATGAATGTGGAGGGGATTGGTCAGGAGATGAAGATATTGGAATGTCAAAGACTTTGCAACAACAAATGCCCATTTTGGAGAGATGGGTACATAGAGGAAATGAATGTGTAATGGTGCACACAATATATGTATTTATATATATATAGGTGGGGAGAATGGGATTGATTACTTGCTTTATGTGTAGTTTGAGCTTTCTTTGTTCTGGTTTTGATTGTAAAGTTGGCTTTGTTGGTTACTTTTTTTCTTTTTTTGGTAGGAACTTTGTTGGTTACTTTGGTTACATAAAGATGTGATGAGACCGTTAAAGTGTTTTGAGGATACAAAACGTGTTACATCAGTTCACGCTTTGGGTGCTACTCTGCTTCATTTGTTCATTAACTTGCTTTCACGGCAATGCCTTCTCTGCTGTAGTTAACAAATCAATCAATTTCATCTTAAAGACATAACTTGTAAAAAAGTAAAAATTTGAAAGATTGTAGTTGATTTCTACTAAAAATAAAATAAAATAAAATAAAAAAAAACAACAACAACAAATCAATCAATTCCCATTTTTTTTTTTTTTTTTTTTTTGGTCTAAACTCAACTACTTTAAATTTGGCCCAAATTGCACACCGTATAGGTGGAGCACTCCCAATATTGTTGTTTTCACTTTTTCTCGATTTTATTTTAGGATAAATATATTATTTCTCGCCAAGTATATTCCCTCTGCTTTTGGTTATAGAAAATAAAGTTTCATTCTTATAAATAAATAAATAAATTGAACTTAAATAACTAATTAAAAGACAACAAGCAATTTTTCAAGTGTGCTAACCAACCATTGGTCAAATCTCTTATTTGATACCAATAAATGGAACTAAAATCGTGTACATAGTTTTGTTGGTCTTGCCCACACTTGTATTTGTGGGTCCGTAGATCTCATTAGCATATATATTGTCTCCACTTTAACCACTTCCAACCTTCAAGTCATAAGTATAAAAGTGCAAGTACTGCTTGGAGAGAAATTAACATTTAAATATTTCATTATGAAGTCATGTATAGACACACTTAATTGATGTGGACTATATTTTGGTCCAAACATTCTCAACAAGTTTTTAAAGCCTTATTTTAAGAAATAATACACAACAGATTTTAGTGAATTGAATGAGGCATCTCTTACTAAATGTCATGTTTTTTGTTTTTGTTTTTTTTATTAGCCCATGTTTTTTTATTTTCCACGTAATGTTTAGTGTCACTAGTCCAGACACTATGCGCCCCGTATGGAGGCGGCCTTCTAATTTTCTTCTTGGAATAAGATAGAGTTTGCTTGCTCTGTTGGGCTTTGAACAAAAATATTTTAGTTGAGGGTCTTGACAGTAAGTCCGAGGGATGAGTTATTGGGCCGAAATGACCAAATGGGCTTTCTCAAAGCAAATGCTAAATACCTTTTTCCTTTTTTTTTTTTTTTATTAGATCTAAATTAGATCTCATGACAACCATAGCTACCTCCATCACGATGTTGATTTCATACAATTGGCTCATAGCATTTAAATTAACACATTAATTAAGGCGATATTAATGCACAAAGCATTTAATGAACAACACATTTTGAGGAGTTTTCATGGCATAGATATATATATATATATATATATATATATATATATATTATAATATTTAACTCAAGTGTAATTAGAAATTTCTTAATCAATAAAAAATTAGATAAATTTGACAATGTAAGGGCAGATGTAAGCTAATTTAAGAGATATTGGTTAGAAATGGTTATAATGTGTACTAAATCGAGGGCAATAGAAGAGTTCAATCTTTATATGTATGTGCATGCGTGACTCAATGTATGTTGAAAAGATGTCGAAGCTCTAATAGGCTAAGTTACAGCTTTGAGACATAACGCTTAAGGCCTCCACCCTTTCTCCTCTTCCTTACAACCCAAGTCACCTAGCAACCTGCTTGGAGGGGGTTCTCCGACGATGCCGGATCGCTCTAGCGGTTTTGTGTCGACCAGCAACCACCCTCCATCTATGTTTTTGTTTCTTTAGTGTCTTTTGCATTTTTTTTTCTCTGTTCCCCCTTCCCCCTCCTCTTCTCCCCTCCATCTTTTTTCTCGACGGTGTTGTTTTGGAAGAAGTAGGAGCACTTAATGTACGACCCGTCCATAGGAGAAGAGATCTCTCCTCTACTCTCTCTGCGCGGTCGACGGCCATGTCGGCCAACTAAATCCCTTTGTTTTTCAAAGGAGTTTTGGTGGTTGTTGTGAGAGTTGCTTGTGGGTAACGCGGAGAAGAGAGATTTTGGGAGGTAGAGTGGTACGAAGTCTGTAACGGTCGAAATTTAATTCGTCGTTATTTGTGACGTATTGCATACGTGGCGGACAGCTCAGACAACCGTGGGACCCACAGCTAGGCCAGAGTGCGTCTGGAATTAGGTAAATAGTTATTTTGTGTGTTGTTTTGGCTAATTTGCAATGTTTTTGTTAAAATAGGATAAATGACATCGCGATGTGTGTAATTATATTTTCAATTGACGTGTGAGATTATATGTTAAGTATTCGCCTCGATATGCGTGTCGACACTGGGTACTGAATAGACAAAAAGATGAAATATTAGGCTGGGAAAATATTATACACATTAAATGAATTAAATGTGATAAAATGGTAAATTGGTGGGTGTATAGGGACACGAGGGGTCGTGGTCGACACGCGTGGGTGGTACAGTAGTGTGCACGCCTGAGTACGTTCGTTGGCGCGCACGACGAAATATGCGTGAAAATATAGGTGTGTGTATATATTTATAAATATATATATTAAATTACCTATATATATTTATAAATATATATATATATATATATGAAAATCAGAAAATATATAAATAATGGTGAAATTACCAAAAAAGGTATTTGGTTTTTTAGAAAAGTGGATGGACACAAGGCCATCTTGGTAATTTACTGATCTAACCGCCTCTACCTTCTTCAATACATCGAGAAAAAAAAACAAAACAAACAGAGAGACAAGCCGAGAGGAAGGAGAAGAGAAAGAGGAGGAGAGCTCGAAAATTCGGGGAGATCGCGAGCACGACGACGTCGAGGTGAGTAGTGTGTGGGTTTGTTGTTGTTGTGGTGCGTTGTGTTGTAAAAATAGACCGAATAGAGCAAGACCACGACAAATAATTTGGGATAATAAAAGTGAAGAAAAATGGACACAGAGATTTTTACGTGGAAAACCCCCAAACAAATTAGGGTAAAAACCACGGCAAGGATAGAAGAATTTGCTATGAGAAAAATAATAGGTGTTACACAATCTCTCTATTTATAAAGGAGAAACACTGAAAATATCTCTCTTTATAATAGGAGAACACTCACTCTCTATTTGCTCACAACAGAGCACACTTGCACTTTGCACTGCTATCTTGTGCTCTGAGCTTCTGCTTCTCTACTACACTTTGTTCTAACGCGTTGGGCCTATTTATAGGCAACCAAAGACACATTGGTCAAAGCAATCAATCAATCAATCTATCAATCAATCAATCAATCAATCAATCAATCAATCAATCAATCAAAGACGCGTAAGACGCGTTTAGTGCATTTTCCTTGCATGTTCCTTGCATGTTCCTTGCATGTGGGTCCCACGTGTGGGGCCCACATGTTTCTTCACAATCTCCCACTTGAAGATTTGATTGAGAATCAATCAGATCTTCACACCATTCTTTCTTCCTTGCTATTTCCATGTTGCTTACATTTCTGTCAAGCCGCATGAGGATCGACACCAGATAAATTTGTCAGCATTGATCGTCTTCGTCGGAAAATCTGCTAGGTTGTCTCGTAGTATGAATTTTTCGCATGTCCACGGTTCCTTCTTCCACTTTCTCACGAACGCAGTGATATCTTGAACTCGTATATGCTTTGTTTTTTAATGAAAAGGTTGGATTCTCTTGCGAGATGCGAGGCACACTCGATTGTCACAATACAAAGTAATTTTCTCTTGTTTGTGCCCGAGTTCCTCCAACACCATCTTCAACCATCGCTTCTTTACTAGCTTGTGTAGGCTGCGACATATTCTCGCTACGTTGTTGACGTAGCCACAACTGATGCGCATAGATATTGAAACCAACTTCTTGTCCCGCCAAACAAGTGTGAACACAGATTTGCTTTTATCGAGATCTCCCGCATAATCGAATCAACATATCCACTTGACAATAAAGTCGATCCTCAGTAACATAATGCAACATTTGAGGTACCCTTGATGTATCGTAGGATCCTCTTTTACAACATTCCAATGCTCTCTGCCGGGATTCGCCATGTACCGACTAACTACTCCCATGCTTGTGCAATGTGCGGTCGTGTACAAATCATCGCGAACATTAAGCTTCCCATTCTTGATGCATACGGCTTTCGAGACATTTCCATCCTCTCTCTTCACCGCTAGGACTCATACTTGAGGATAACTTGAAATTAATAAAGTGGGGTAGAAATTGGCTTACGATCTTGCATGTTGAAACGACGCAAGATCTTCTTCAAATAATTTTTACGAGAAAGCCAAATCTTTCTATTATTTTCGTCTCGATGAATTTGCATCCCTAGAATCTTGTTTCTTGGTCCCAAATCCTTCATCTCGAACTCCCTAGCCAACCGAGCCTTCAATTCTTGAATACGATCTTTGTTGGGGCACGATACCAACATGTCGTCTACATACAACAAAAAACAATGAAATCATTATTACCAAATCTCTTGCAATATGCGCAAAGGTCTGCATTTAGTCTGTTGTAACCAAGGCTCATTATGAAGGAATCAAATCTCTTGTACCAACACCTCGGCCTGCTTTAAATCGTCTGAGAGATTTGTTCAACCGACAAACCAAGTTCTTCTTTCCTTGTTCTTCAAATCCTTACGGTTGGAGCATATAAATCTCTTCTTCAAGATCTCCATGAAGAAAAATTTGTCTTAACATCTAGGCTGCTCTAGATGTAGATCAAAATTAGCACACATTGCTAGAACTACTCGAGCTTGTTGTAAGTCGAACCACGGGGAAAATATCTCATTGAAATCAATGCCTTCTTTACGAGCATATCCTTTCACCACCAATCTTGCACGATACCGCTCCACTTGATCATCATTTGTTTCGTTTGATCTTGTAAACCCATTTGTTGCCAATGGGCTTCCTCGCTCCCTGGTAATGGCACTAGCTCCCATGTTTTATTTTTATGGAGAGCTTCGATTTCTTCTGCATTGCCGTAGTCCATTTGAGATGCTTCCAGAGCCATGCATTGCCTCTTGAAGAGTTGATGGTTCTCCTTCCTCGGTTAGAAGACGAGTATGCAACATTGCTTTCCATAATATAATCGAGTGCCGGTCAGTGCGTTTCTCGTGCGAGATGATCTACGAGGTTCGGAACTTCGGGTTCACCTGGTTCATTCTCCTCATACTACAGTACGAACAGGAAGAATCCTTTCGTTCGATTCACATTCCACCGTATCTTGTTGTAGTTTCGACATGCTATCATCTTTCTCTATTTGTTGTACCCTGTCCTCTGTAAAGAGAACATCTCTGTGACTACAAACTTGTGGGTAGTGGAATCCCACAAGCGATACCCCTTCACTCAGTCAAGCATACCCCAAGAATAAGCATTTCTGGATTTCGGATCTAGCTTTGTAGTTTCTTGGGTATTGTACATGGCGTACACTGGACTTCCAAATACATGGAGGTTTGAATAGTCAACTGGTTTACCAGTCCACATTTCCATCGGTGTCCTCAACTCAATTGCCGTTGATGGAGCTCGATTTATCACGTAACGAGCGGTGTTATTTGCCCTTTGCCCAAAACTTTTTTTCTAAGCTGCGGTACTCAACATAGCTCTTGTTCTTTCTAGTAGAGTTCTGTTCATCCGCTCGCCACTCCATTTTGCTGAGGAGTGTATGCTGTAGTGAACTGTCTTTTGATGCCTTCCTCTTTGCAAAAGCTATCAAACTCATTTCCAGTATATTCTCCTCCATTGTCAGTCCTCAAACACTTGATCTTCTTCCCAGATTCAAGTTCAACCCGTGCCTTGAACACTTTGAAGATTTCGAACACATCTGCCTTCCTCTTGATTGGATACACCCAACATCTCCTGGAGTAATCATCAATGAAGGACACAAAATAATTTGCTCCTCCTATTGATGTGGCTGGTGCTTGCCATACATCAGAGTGGACCAATTCTAGAATAGCCTTACTTCTAGAATTTGATGTGTTAAACTTCAACCGATGTTGCTTGCTTGTTACACAATGCTCACAAAATGGTAGTGACACCTTTGTGAGGCCTGGAAGTAACTTCTTCTCAACAAGGATTTTCATTCCTTGTTCGGACATGTGTCCAAGTTTCTAGTGCCAGATCATTGTAGATCTCTCACTTGAACAACTTGAAGCAAGCGATGCTTCGCCTTCTGAAGAGTCTCTCCCATGAGCGGTACAAGTTTGCGCACAACCTTTTCTCCCTTCATAAGTACAAGCGCTCCTCGTCGATTTTCATGATCCCTTTCTTGACTTTGATTTCACGGTCAAGATCATCAAATCGTCCCAAAGATAGCGAGATTCTTCTTGAGGCCTTCCACATGTCGCACTTCTTGGATAGTGCGAGCACGACTCGTCATACATCTTCAACATGATGGTTCCGATGCCAATGACCTTTAGAGCATGGTCATTACAACTGTACACAGATCCTCCTAAAATAGGTTCATAGTGATGGAACCATTCTCTTCGAGAGGTCATGTGATACGTCGCACCTGAGTCGATAATCCAGGCATCAGAGAATCTTTTCCTGCTTTTAGTTGTTGTTGCCGCTTCGCAACACAATGCAGCTCCATCATTTGAAGTGCTAGCCACATTTCCTTGAGGATCGGAGTTTTTCAAACTCCAACAGTCTTTCTTCAAATGACCCTTCTTGCCTTGATTGTAGCATTTAAAATTCTTCTTGCTTTTTGACTTTGATCTACCATGATTGTGACTCCCAGCTGGGCCACGCGTTCGTTGATCTTCCTCTCATCACGATCGGGGCCTCCACTTGTTGTGAAGCGGCTCGCTTTGTCTTCTTTGTTCTTCTTGTAGATTTTTTCTTCTTCTAGCAGCAAAGATTTGCAACATCATCGAAGGCTAAACAATCCGTTAAGAGATTATTTGTCGGATTGATGATGAGTTGATCATACGAATCCGGTAGACTTTGAAGCGAAGTTCAAGACGTTCTTGCGATTCTATTTTATAACTCAATGATGTGAGTTGAGAAAATAGTGTATTCATCGCATTGATGTGCTCCGTCATGAAGTAGACTCCGCCATCCGTAGAGTGTATAATTTCCTCTTGAGAAAAATTTTGTTGTGGAGTGACTTGGCCTCGTACAATTTTCCAAGGTGATCCCGGATCTCCTTGGCGTTTTCTTCTTTTCAATGCTTGACAATACTCCATCACTAGTGAGATGAAGATTTGCAATAGCATTCTCGTCCATCTCGTTCCATTTGGCGTTGTCTTGAAATCAGTGGCCTTTCATTGATGGCCGCCAAACAATTATCCTTTCTCAGGATAGCCTTCATCTTTAATTTCCACAGTGAGAAATTACTCCCGTTGAATTTCTCAATCTTGAACTTTGTCGCCATTGCTTCTATCACAAATTATCTCAACCAGGCTCTGATACCACTTGTTGTAAAAATAATAGAATAGAGCAAGACCACGACAAATAATTTGGGATAATAAAAGTGAAGAAAAATGGACACAGAGATTTTTACGTGGAAAACCCCCAAACAAATTAGGGTAAAAACCACGGGCAAGGATAGAAGAATTTACTATGAGAAAAATAATAGGTGTTACACAATCTCTCTATTTATAAAGGAGAAACACTGAAAATATCTCTCTTTATAATAGGAGAACACTCACTCTCTATTTGCTCACAACAAGAGCACACTTGCACTTTGCATTGCTATCTTGTGCTCTGAGCTTCTGCTTCTCTACTACACTTTGTTCTAACGCGTTGGGCCTATTTATAGGCAACCAAAGACACATTGGTCAAAGCAATCAATCAATCAATCTATCAATCAATCAATCAATCAATCAATCAATCAATCAATCAAAGACGCGTAAGACGCGTTTAGTGCATTTTCCTTGCATGTTCCTTGCATGTGGGTCCCACGTGTGGGGCCCACATGTTTCTTCACACGTTGTTTTGTATGTTGTGGTGGTGGAGGTGGTAAGCTCCGCCATGGCGGAGCCATGGCCAAGAATTGAAGTCGGTTCTGAAGAGGAAGACGGCGTATGGTCTCCCCACCCTTCCAATTCCATTAGAGAAGAAAGAGAGAAAGAAAGAATGAATGAATGAAAAAAAAAAAAAACAGAGCGCCTCTGAAGAAGAAGATGGGGGGAGGGTGCACACACGCACGCCGCCCAGGCCTAATGGGTCAGGTCGGACCTGATTCAGGGGACCACCCATAATATTTAAATAATATTTTATTTTTTAATTTATTTTATTATTTTATTTAAATAAATAAAAAAAACAATTTTAAATAAAATAAAATACAGAAAATAGAGAAAATAGCTAAAAATTATAGAAAAATTCAGAAAAATCCATAAAAATATGAGAAATTAGAAAATGGTTTATAAATGAGTTTTTGGGATTTTCTCGGGATTTTGGCTAGATGTAGTCGAGGTTTTTACCTCGGAAAACGTAAAATTGACATAATATGTCAAATTGAAGCTAATTCAATGATAAATAATCTTAGGTACATTTGGATGATACTTTTGGATTATCGGATGATTATTGGAGCTAGATAGGGTTTGATTTTTGGGACGCAGAGTGCGGATTGAGGTGTGTAGCATCCCAACTGAAATTATTTGAGTATTTACTTCTTTTGGCATTTGAACTCAATTTCTTTTATTTCAATACTCTATCATTGGTTATGATTATACGGGCGGACGTTGAGCGGGGCTCCGTCCGTTCCATTCTTGTGTGTATGTCCACTACACCATAGCACGTGCTACCAGATCGAACTTGGTGAATAGTACGACCCGAGTGTCATGTCGTGGCATGTGTCGACGCGCCATAAGTGTAACGCCGGCCATCGAGCGGATCCAGATGCTTGCTTTGCTTGAGTTGGACTCGCCGGCAGTATTCTGTGGAAGAGTCCGAATTATGGTGTAGTCTGACCCTATGAGCTAGGAACACACTTTGAATTTTTCCTATTAATTATTCATGCGATGAGCGCAGTTGTCTGTATTTATTTCCGCATGTTTATTTAAATTCTTGTATTTACTTTCATTAATGCTCACTTAATTTCCTTGGGAATACTCACTATGGACTCGTCATCTGCCTTTTGTGATGGCTTGAGTGCAGATTCTAGTACTGAGAGGGCAAAGGCAAAATTTGCAGAGTAGTCTTGTTGAGCCGAGATAGCCTGACTCGTTCGTTTGTATTATATTTATTTTGTTTTATTACGGGTTTGGAAATTTTGAAATACCTTGTGTATATATTTATCATTTTGTGACTTCAGATGTACTTATGGTCATATATGAGTTTTTCATATTAGGTTTATAGTTTATGTTACACCTTTAAAGTATCATTATCCTAGTAAATGTGATGATAATGCTTCTGCTGTGTGAGTTTGAGGATTTCAGGATAACTTAATACAACATTTAATTTCAGTACAACTTATCAATAAATGGACAATTAACAAGGTTTAAAATTATAAAATGGAGGATGTAATCTAATGTAGAGCACAACTGTCGTTGGTAAGACAGATTGTGGGTCCACATTGGCCCTCGTGGCGGTCTATTTGTAAAATAAGCCGTTACAAAGGCTACGCTTGGCTAGATCTGCAGAAGCCTCAAACAGACTCTGATAATTGAGTCCATCGGTGGAATGGCGATGGAAATGTCGTAGGAGGAAAAGTATAATTCGGATGATGATCCTCGCAGCATGATTATTCTCACCTCTCCTCTCTAATCTTATTAGCGTTGAAAGAGATTGTTTAGTGGTGCTACATAAAGATGATGGTGTTAGATCTTGGAGAAGAAGTTTTTGATGGTCCCTTTTTTTTGTTCATCTTTTTTATGCAATTTGTTATTGAGGGTTTGTGTATTTTTATTCCAGTTGTTTATGTTTAGTTTTAGTCCCCTTAAGGTTGTTGTTAGTTACCCTCTATGAGGGATGTGTTTCTTTTTGTTAAGGTTGGTTTCCCTTTGATTAATACTTGGTTTCGGTTGTATCCGGCTTCCCACTCCATCAATTGAGACTTAGAGGCCCTCGATGGTAGATAATGTTAGGCTTGTTGCCTACATTTTTTCTTATGGAGATCAAACCCTACTGTATCACGAATATAATGGTTATCTTCTTATTAATGCAATTTTATTGCACTTTGACAAAAATAAATAAATAAATAAATAAATAAATAAATAAAAAATAATGTCAACAATTGTGCAACTAATGCATGTATCAAAGTCAAATCGTGTACTCGATTAGTTTCAAAAAAAAAAAAAAAAAGGTTAAATTACCACACTCACCTAAATGTTATTGAAACTTGACCTACTTTTAGTTTAACAGCTGAACTTCTTTTTCTTAAGCAGATAAAGATAGTGATTGGACCACTGAACTCCACGTTAATCCAACGAGAGAAAAGCCAATCAAATTTAAGTTTACACATATGAGTATATTGAAGCTTTTAATTAAAATTTATTAATCAAAACAAGACAAACTGGGAATGAGGTCACGAATACCAGGACGAGCGCCCACTGGAACATGTGAAGACCTAACCATTGCCTTGCCTTAGCAAATAATAATAAAATAAGAGAGTGGAGACAGAGGAAGGACACGATATTTTGACTTTAATTACATGTAGACCTTAGTTAATTTATATGAGCTATAATGGTCGTGATATATGTTAATCAATGTGCAAAGTCTTTATGTGGGATTAAAATTAAAATTAAAATTACAGAACAAGCTAGCTAGCTAAATACATCCTAAAATGGTTCAAAATTAGTATTTAGTATTTTTTGTAGCTAGCGATCGTACGAACTGATGAATTGATTCATGTTTGTTCGAGAAGCAATTAATTGATGATTTTTGTTTTTTCTACATGGTTGGTGAGGATTAAACTGGATTCTTCAAGAAAAGATATATACCTAACGCCAAATCTTAAACTGGATCCTTTGCATTGTTAAGAGCCCGCACAATTAATTGGTTTATAATTAAGATTGCATGTTTGTATGTGCGATTGTGCATGGATCGAAATAAATTAAGATCAAGTTGCTTCTCGATATTTTTTTCGTCTCCAGAATCTCGAAGTGGCTGTGAATTAGGTTTAGATATATTTATTCCTTTTCTAAAAGTGCTGGCACAATCTCTTAAGTAATTAATAGAAAAGTATAATGAGATTCACGTAAACATTTATAATCATCAATTGGACAAAACACAACACATATGGAGTAGTATAAAGTTAATTAATGTATTCGAAGTATCTCAGTCCCCGGCCTTTGGACCTGCTATCTACCAAAAAAAAAAAAAGGTATCTCAGTCCCCTAACTGATATATATATATATATAACCATTCATTTGTAAAAAGCAAAATATAGTCATGCATGTATAGTACGTGTACTATCAATCAATTAGACAAAAATTGCACCACTTCATTTCTTTTTTAACTTTAGCATGAAATATCACCGCCCTAAACTTTGTCTTTTGACAACTGACGTCTCTCCCATCCCATAGAGATGTTTTGGCATAACACTTTTTCGTTAGCTTAAATAAAACAATTCAAAAGAGTCAATAATTTTGGCATAACACTTCTTCATTAGAGTAAATGAAACAATTCAAAAAGAGTCAGTAAATTTTAAAACGATGGAATGCAAAAATTTTGTACAGTGGTCAAGGTTTAACATTTCCACCACAAAAACTGAATATTAAAGAGATAAATAAGACACATTTTTAGGTCAAATAGGCAATCACTTTCATTAATTTTGAAATGTCATTAAGTACATAGTGGCCTTGTTTAGTTGGAAGTGAAATAACAGGGAAGTTCCAACTAAGTTTGTTTGATTAGTTTTATATAAACTAACTTCCCTTACGGAAGTTATCTCTCTAAGACTTATGAACATAATTATCCTACATTAATCATATCTTCATTATCTACATCCCTTTCGATTCTCTTAATTGTTCAAGTCAATTCCCATGTTTTATTGATTTTTGCAATTTTCCATGAAATTCAAAGTAGAATCAAACATTTTATTTTTGATTAACGATGAGTATCTAGCTATACACTTGTCTAACTAGCAAGTCTCATGCATGAGTACTGGGACATTGCGAAAAGATACCACCAGTGGTCCAACATTTAGTTGTCATGGCTCGTAAGCAATCGAACTCGAGATCGTGCACCTAATTAATCCATACAGTCACATCTTCGCTCTTACCACTAGACCAATTTGTCTGGATTAAAATTGAACTAAACATGAAAATATGAAGTTCCCTTTGTGAGTTAACTTGTATGCAAGAAAACTTCCTCTCTTATAAGTTGGCAAAAATGAATCAAACCAGGCCAACATTTACTTCCATTGTACTTCATGATCGTGTGTGGTGTCAAGGCTATCCTCACTAAGCGCACGACTTCGATTTCGATTCCTTGATATTGTAAGATCGTCAGGACCACTGGGTCTCACTCTCTTGATCGATAGAGTCAGGGTCTCGTATATGGATTAGTGAGGATAGCCTCGATACCACACACAATTATCAAAAAAAAATTGCCACTGAATTTAATTTTGTGGAGATGCATGATATGGTTGGTGGGATACGATGTTAATGGTGCATGCATCTTAATTACTTGCATGGCCGCTTGGTCACAAAAAAATTAGATGTGACATTATAATTATAATTTATAAATTAGTAACACTTGCTAATTAGCTAGTACCATGTTTGATGACATAGTAAATAGGGTACTACTATATGTTAAGGAATGTGATTACATTAATATAATAATATGCACACGTGTGGACAATTGCATTACAGCTATGCTCGATCGCGTGTATTTTGCTATCGAGATTGAATAAAATAATTGCATGGTCTAGAAAATAATTAAGTAATACTTTTTTGGTTTGATTATTGGCTTTTACATAACATATGATTTTATTAGTAACACTTGCTAATTAGCTAGTATCCTGTTTGATGGCATAGTAAATAGGGTACTACTATATGTTAAGGAATGTGATTGCATAATATAATAATATGCACACATGTGGACAATTGCATTACAGCAATGCTCGATCGCGTGTATTTTGTTATCAAGATTGACTAAAAGTAATTGCATGGTCTAGAAAATAATTAAGTAATAATTTTTGGTTTGATTATTGGCTTTACATAACATATAATTTTATAGATAGATAGATTAATATATAGTACGGCCCAATTGATTTTACATTAACAGAAAAATTATAAATAGATAAAAATAAAAATAATTCTTAGCTTTCAAAAGATGTATATAGACAAAGAGATGAGCATCTTTCACTTAAAAAAAAAGAGAAAAAGAAATTTAAATAAGCATAGGTACTGTCGTTAAGATAAAAATTGTGAAATTAAATTTTGATATCTACATTATAGTTTCTTTTTTAGTTTCTAAGTTATAAGTAAGTAGAGAGGAACAAAAGAGATTTGGACATCTATAAATATCAACAAAAAAAATAAATATAAAAAATAATAGGTCTTGGGCTTAGCCAAGGACACCAAATTCGGCCTTGGGCCCCTATTAAAACTCCACATATATAGTGGTCCCACAGTATTTCCGTTGCGTTGCACGACGGCTACGAAGAACACACGGTCAAGATTCAAACTTCAAACTTCAAACTAACGGTGGGCCCATGACATGCCCAACTCTAACCCAAAAACCCAATAGAATTAGTTCCCTAATTAGGCTAATTCAGTACCGGCGTCTAAGCATCTGGCCTTAATAAGTATGGTCGTCGCAAGTAGAAGAAAAGTAAGGTTGCCCCAGGAGAGTCTAACGTGATAGCAAGAGTTGGTTTTAACCATACGACTTAAATTTGAGCCTTGAATACAAAGCAGAGACGAGCCTCCTACAAGGGTTCCCTTGGTTGTAAGTAGGAAATGTGTAACTATACCTAATACATTTTTTTTTTTAAAGCTGGCCCACTCCACAAAGGCCCCACTTCCAGTGGAATGAATATATAAATGATATCCTCTCTAACCTCGAAAATTTTAATCGTTTGATTTCTTCTGTGATTTATGTGTGAACTTGATCGACATTAGTTCTAGTAACAATATTTATTGCATATATTTTTTTTAATAAAATACAAATTTATTTAAATATAAGAGTTTAATCTTGCAACATCTATCGAATTCATCATTGACGCCACTGCTTGCTCTTCTTTCATGTTTGTATTATCATTATTCATCATTAACACCACCACTTGCTCTTTCATCATTCAAGTTTATTTCCACTTCTATTGTTCATGCATGGATCTGCGCTTAGTTGCTGGTTTGATGGTTTTATTAAGTTATCTTTTTCAATAAGTATTTTGTCTTCCAATGTTAGAAGCTTATGTTTTGTTTTCCCTTGTTGAAAGTTTTATTTTTTACTTTGGTCTTAATATGTCTGTGTATTGTTTTTTTTTAAGAGAAATCGAAATTTCATTAATTATTTATGGTTCAATATAAGACCAGACATATAATCAATTACATTAATTCGTTAATCCTATTTATGCAAACAAACTGCCATTAATTTAGTTTTTTTTAGAAATTGAAACAGTTTAACAATCAAGGACTGCTCTTACAACGTTGAAACTCATGACAATACATAAAAGTACTAGAACCACAAAATGAATAAAAAATTTTAACAAGGAGAAGACTTAAAACTTCCCTACAAGGAAAAAACCTAAAAACTTATCAACAACGAGAAGACAAATCAAAGACTTCTAACTAGAGAAGAAAATTAAAAACTAAAGATAAATCAATCGATGTTGTGTATGTTTATGTATTGTTGTGTTACAGACATTTATCAAGAGAACAATCAGTTATTGTCAAACTATTTCATTGTTACAGTTGCACTTTTTCAAAATCAACTCTATGGTAATTGAATGTTTTGATAAACAATTATGATTAGAAATTAATGTGTTTTTATCAAGGTAATTGATTCTATGTCTCGTTATGTTCTACCGAATGTATTGAACCATAATTATTAATTAAAATTTTATTTTTTTAATAATAAAAATGATATTCTTCTCTAGCTTTATAAGAAAAAAAAGGGCGAAACAATATAAGATAATTTCAGTGATAGTTTAGCACGAAACAGTGTCATTACTCGAATATATCACTCGATTATCTTAGCCTGATCAAGATTGGCATTTTAGCTATGACTTAGCCTAAGATCGCTGAGGGAGAGGTTTGCACCACTTAGTAAATAAATAGTGCTACAATTACAATAAAAAGTCATATATCCTAACACATATTAACCTATCTAGAGTCATCAATGTTCACTCTAAAATGCGAGCATATACAGATATTAGTGCATAATATGATGGTCAAGACTGTATAAAAACTCTTGTAAACTAATGCGTGTTGGAATGCCACTTAGTAATTATCATTCTAATATTTTTCTTAAAAGAAAATTGAAGTACGGCCTACGATTCGATGAACGACCTAATCGGAAAGCAAAATGTTGTAAAAAAATAAAATTAATAAATAAAATAAAATTAATTGATTCTCTGAAACTCTTGTTCTCGTGACTTTTTGACTTCCACTACAAAAAATAAAAACAGAGAGGACCACAATTTTTTTCTTAATTAATCAAAACAGAGAGAGAGCTAGAGCTTTAAATGCAATTTTGATTCATATTTGTGGCCTCGTATGTCTCCTTCCCTTAACGACTAAGCATCTATCTGGGCCTTCAGGGGCTTCCTCAGTATAAATACTTATTATATTTGATTCTTTCGATCCCATCTTCATTGATTTACGAAATGGCTTCTTTGGCCCATCAATCACCTTATCGTTCTATTGATTCCAATTCGATTCATCAATCATGGTCTTTTGTTATTTGGGTTGATAGAGTCAGAGAGATTTGCAATTATGCTTTTTCTTCCATTCTGGGGAACGTTGTTTCTGCGATCTTCACGTTTCTCTTCGCTGCAGGTATGTACTCCCTCTCTATCGTTCTCTAATTTTGTTTTACTGGGTGATTAATGATGGGATAACTTATAATTGATTTGATTTGATTTCCCTTAATTGAATGATTTTGTTTATATTACGTTCTTGCTTGCAAATGGGGTTGGTTGGTGCGATTATGGATCCTTGATTTTCCTTGATTTCTAAGCAATCCCTTGAAAGTTTGCAGCTTTGCTCAATTGATCATGTTTTGCATTCAAAATCCTGTGAAGAAAAGATAATTCAATCTTGGCATCCTTTAAATTGTTTTATTTACATAATATGCATTTTCTAACGAAATTGAAAATTCATTATATTTCTGCAAAAAAAAAAGGAAATGAAAAACATAATGTTCGTGTTATTATTATTTTTTATTAAGTGGAAGTGAAACTCTAGAACACCTCAAACTTTGTCTTTTAACAAGTAATGCCTTTGGCATCTCACGAGATGCTTTGGGGTGTTGTTTTTGATTAGTGTACAATATGTATTTTCATTTTAATGGTTTCTTCAATTTGCAAGTTATAACTAATGTGAAGAAAAATTAATTAAGGTCTAATGTTTGAATGTTTCTTTGTTATGTAGTGGGCATAATGTTGGGAGCCATGACTGGGGCCTTTATTGGTCAAGAAACTGAGAGTGGATTCTTTAGAGGTGCTGCAGTTGGTGCCATCTCCGGTGCTGTTTTCTCCATTGAAGTTTTTGAATACTCTCTTCTTCTTTGGCAATCCGACGACACGGGAATCGGGTGTCTCCTTTACTTGGTAAACGAAAATTCTCAACTTTGTAATCAACGCCTACCCATGTTTGATTATTTCTTTCAAATGTTGGTTTAATTTGTTTGTGAACTTTTTTTTTTTCAAAGGTTGATGTAATTGCAAACCTCCTCAATGGAAGGCTAGTAAGGGAGCAAATAGGCCCCGCAATGCTAAGTGCAGTGCAAAGTCAGGTATGTATTATATAGAACAAGGACACCTGCACTGAATATGATTTATGAGTTTTTTAGGGCCTTTATGTATGTACATGTGTGGATTTCATTTAATGCAGCTGAGGCTAATAGTCTGAATTGTTTGTTATCAGATGGATGCAATGGAGAGAAGCTTTGATGATGCTACGGACATCTTTTTAACGTGTAGCGGAGTCAAAGGACTGTCCGGTGATTCGGTTGAGCGAATCCCCACAATCAAGATCACGGCCAAGAACCTCATAGATGGATCAGGAGAGAAGATTTCATGCTCAGTGTGTCTTCAGGTAATTTATCTCTTAAATTTTTAATCCTACTTGCCCTTCTATCATTTTACTCAAGTTAATTGGCTCACAAGATCATGAAAACATGTCAAAGCATCTCGATGGCAAATGCATAACTGGCCAAAAGGCAAGGTTTGGGAGATCGTGAGTTCAACTCAGTTAAAAAAAAATGATCTTGAAAACATATATATGCATGCTACTGTGCTAACATATTTGGTTTTACTGTCTTAACAATACAGGATTTTCAAGTAGGAGAGACAGTGAGGAGTTTGCCTGGATGTCACCACATGTTTCATATGCCCTGTATCGATAAATGGCTCATCAAACAAGGTTCATGCCCATTGTGCAGAAGGGATCTGTAAATGATGTTGTAGAGGTATCTTATACTGTTAAAAATATGACAACATTAGATTACAATTTTCTCATCTTTCGAGTTTTTTTTTTTTTTTTTTTTTTAATCGACTAGCATTCAATTGTTGCTGATACAGAGTTGTTGTACTTCATTGTTTGTAACTACAGTCGATGTAAAATAGTTTTATGGTATATATAGATGAGTTTTTACCAGTCATTGTTAAAAAACTTTTTACATCAGAATTGTTGTTAGTTATGCTGATTATACTTCTATTGTGGTCTGTGCGGTGGCAGATGGGAATGGATTTTGACCGTGTGTGTGGTGTGGCAGGCACCATCAAAGGCAGATAGAATTGTAAAACAAAAGCAAAGTTAGGTGTATATAGAAAAGTCAAACACGTCACGGTGTGTTGTTGGTTGAGGCATGTATGTGGAGACTTTTTTGTGTTTGATCGCTTGCTACGACAGCCCAAATGAACTTGCCTGGAAAGTTTCTTTTGAGAAATGATTATTTGTAGGTGCACTGGATGTCGAACCACATTTATCGTTAATATAGAATATTGTGTATTGTTGCTTTGCCCCGACTAGATCAAGTCTAATCTCAAACTTGATCTAGTCGACAAACCAACACCAAGTCACTCTCAGGCTTCGTATGGATGTGGTTCCTCCCAACTTATATAATTTGCTTTATTTTTACTTCATCTAAAGGCTCGAAACCAAGATTTGCTACTCGGATCACATATGGTTGTTGATAGACTGAATAGACTCCACCTTGTCATTTATTGCAAGATGTTTTAAAAAAAGAAAATGGTGGAGTAACTCATTTTTGGCACTGATTTTAGGCATCGACCCAGTCGGATGTCATTTGTGACGCAGCGTAAATGCTCAAACAAAGAAGAATCCTTAAAGTTTTGAAAAAATCAAAATTGAAATAAATTGATAATAATTGATAATGATTACAGCCCTAATCGTGGTTTTATATAGCTCATTAAAAACTCT
Organism: Stephania japonica; assembly: GCA_039657345.1. Taxonomy (NCBI): domain Eukaryota; kingdom Viridiplantae; phylum Streptophyta; class Magnoliopsida; order Ranunculales; family Menispermaceae; genus Stephania; species Stephania japonica. The sequence goes on along the minus strand of CM077559.1, from coordinate 3,108,394 downwards.
AACCCTTCTACGACTCAAAACGCCTAATCTTCTATAACTCAAAACGCCTAATCCTTTTATGACTTAAAACACCTAATCATTCTAAGACTCTAAAAATGACTTAAATAAAGTAAATTACGAAAATACCATAAAACTAGACAATAAAATAAAAACTCCTGATGAAGGCCGAAACGAAGGAATTTGGATCCGCGAAACTCAATCCCGGAGAGCGAAGATTCGAAATAGCTGTAGAGCACGAAACACCATTTCTGAAAAGGTATTATAATAATCAATAGATTCCTGGATCAAAAATTATGGTCCCTCAAAGTATTTATAACTGCCACGACATCAGTTCGGTTCCGACTCGAGATGCGCGCGCACGCATTTCAGTATGTTTAGAACGGCATCGGACTGGGTTTGAAGAGTAATGAGAAGTTGAGTACTTAGTGTTTAGATGTTTACTTGTGTATCTCGAGGTAGTTCTGTTAGATGTAACGTCATATGTGTGACTTTGTGATTGATCATTGATTAATGTAATTATTTAACTAATTGGATGATTAGTTAGAGAGTTAGTTAGAATTAGTGATCAACTACATATATATGAGATGTATTACTAGCTTTGTAACTGATTTGATTCTAATAAAATTGCTCAGTCGAGTTTGAGAGATGTTTCATGGACATTTGGGGTCAAGCTAGATATTTTTACATGAGGCTTTTACAATTAAGGATTTGGGTGAAGCTAGATATTTTTTAGGCTTGGAGTTGGCTCGTTCTGATCAGGGCTTCTATGTGAATCAGAGGAAGTATGTTTTGGATTTGCCAAGTGATGCTAGTTTCTCTGATTGCAAACCCACTGCAACATCCCTTCCCAAGTGATTGTCGATTTGATGATGCAGACTCTCCTCTTATAGAAGCATTTGGTGATGATGATAAATGTACTTAAGACAATGCTTACAAGTTACACATACATCACATGCCATATAACTCTTTACAAGCAATGTTGACAACACATGAAATAATGAGTACATTGGATATGGATGCAAGTAAGTACCATGCTTGATATTACCACTCAATGTAAGAACCATGCTTGACAATGATTAGTCATACAAAGTCTTGATCAATTGTTCATCCATATCATAACACTCCCCCTTGGATGACAATTGTTGAGAGAATGTGTCTCGTTAAAACTTCTACTAGAAAAAACCCTGTGGGAAAAAAAATCTAGCAAAAGAAAAAGAGTACATATTTCTTATTAATCTTAAGATGAGTATAATATTGTTAGGATTGCCTCATTAAAAAAAATCTTGCTAGGAAAACCCAATGGGATAAAACCATAGCTAAGGGAAAAAGAGTGCAATACACTAATCAATAACTCCCCCTCATGTGAACATGGGTGAAACTTGTTCAGTTTCTTTACTTGCAATGTCTTTAAGTTTACGCAAGCCAATACCATATGTAAGCCTTTTAAATGTCGTAGTTGGTAAGGCTTTTGTGAATAAATCAGCAAGATTATCGCTCGATCGAATTTGCTTGACATCAATTTCACCATTCTTCTGAAGCTCATGTGCATAAAAGAATTTTGGTGAAATATGTTTTGTTCATCCCCTTTTATAAATCCTTCACTTAATTGTGCAATACATACTGCATTATCTTCATATAATATGGTTGGAGAATCTTTTATTGAAGGCAATCCACATGATTCTTGAATATGTTCAATCATGTTTCTCAACCAAACACATTCACGACTTGCTTCATGAATTGCAAGTACTTCAGAATGATTGGAAGAAGTAGCAACCATAGTTTGTTTTACTGACTTTCATGATACAGCAGTATTACCACAGATGAATACATATCCTGTTTGAGAACGAGCCTTGTGGGGTTCTGATAAGAATCCAACATCAGCATAACCTTGGATATTCAATTTTACCCCTCTCGAGTAAAATAAACCCATGTCACTTGTTCCTCGAAGATATCGAAAAATGTGTTTAACACTATTCCAATGTCTTCGAGTCGGTGAAGAGCTATGTAACAACCCCAAATTTTTAATCCGACTTGTACGGCAATTGTCAAAATTGTGACCCGGCTACGTGAATACTGGTCAATATTTCGAACTTCGGGAGTCGACGAAGTGATTTTATGATTCTTTGATTGTGTGTAATAGTATGTTAGTATTTTACGAGTCTCGCGCCGGTCGGGCGATATTTAATTGAGTGAGGTTTCGACTAGTTAAACGGGGGAGAAAAACAAGTAAAACATACAAATAAATGAATTTTTAATTAATTTAATAAATTAGTTAACGGGATGTGGCGAGAAAATGGACACGACGAGCCAATTGACGGAGAAATACGGACCAGGAACGTCGTTTGAACGTGGGAGTTAGTTAAATATGTAACATGCGGACTATGTGATTAGTATTGTTAAAGTGACACAACCTAATGGTGAGGAGCCATGAGATTGGCCTAGAGATGTGTGTGTGTGCTAAGATGAGATGATGTGGTAAAAGACTCATAAGGGTAGATGTGTTTGAATGTATGAAGTGAAGGGAGAAGGGCAAAAAGGTCATTTGATGTTATATATACAAACCGTTTCATAAAAAAAAACCTATTCATACACTATTCATCTTCTCCTTTGATGAAAACCGCCGCCCCCTCCTTCTCTTCCATCTCGACCTCTTCACCACACCACTCACGGTCTCTCTCTCTCCCTCTCCATTTCACTCTCATTTGTTCTCTCTCGATCTCCCTCCCCACGCTCGACGTCTCTCACGCTCTCGGTCTTTCCCTCTCGGCCTCACATCTCTCTCGCTCTCGGTGTCTCTCTCCCACCACCGCCGCCCCTATCCCTCGTCAGGTCAATCACGACCTCGCCGGAACCCTCACCGAAGGTCAGTGGTCTCATTCCCTCTTCTCTCTCTCGGTTGCAAACGAAAAAAAAAAAATAGAAACGATAAAAAAAAAAAAAGAGGCAGCGCCTCTGTTGCAAAAAAAAAAAAAATTGGAGAAGATGATGAAGGGCCGGTTCGGCCCTGAACCGGGCCGGTTCGGCCGAACCGCCCTTAAAAAGAAAAAAAAAAAAAAAAAATGGAAAAGAAAATCCAGAAAAATAGGAAAAAATTATGGAAAAATTCAGAAAAATATGAGAAATTAGAAAAATGGTTCACAACTGAGTTTTGGGATTTTCTCGGAAATGTTGGCGAGATATAGTCGGGGTTTTAGCCTAGAAAAACGTAAAAATTGATATAATGTATCAAATTGAAGCTAATTTAATGACAAATGATCTTAGGTATAATTCGGGTGATAATTTTGATTTGTTTGGCATTTATTCAATTTGGATTTGGATAATTGGAGTGCGGTATAGGAAATCGGGAAGTCGCGTTAGGATCTCGGAGTTGTCATACGGGTCACGATAGTTCAGGTAAGTACACTTGCCTTAAACAAGCATTTGTACGTTTGTAAGCCAGTTAGAAAATGCCATGTGATTCATTTTCATGCCATTGTGTTTGTTATTATTTACTTGTTGGCCTTCCATTCCATACTTCTTGTATGTGTGATTTCAGCGTAAGTGTTTTGTCTCGAAAGTACTAGGACCTGCACTAGAGGATAAAACGCGGCACTCGTGCCACGAGTGTGTGACCACCCTTAGTGACCGTGTGACACCAAGTCTTGGGTGGATGGGTTCGAGTCCCTTTCGAGTCATATTTGTGCTTTCGTTTGAGTCGATGCCGGGAAGACCTCGCGGGGTCTTCGCCGTTATGCTATGGACTAGACCACTTATGAGCCTCTTTTGATTCTTTGGAACACACTTAACTCTCGATTGATATCCATTAGTCTGTTTATCATGCATCTTGTCTATTTAATTTCTGTCTTTTTATTTCCGCATGATATTTAGACTACTTTATTTGAATTATCATGAATTACTTGTTGTTTTCTCATTTGGCATTACATTCGATTTTATTCGGTTGCTCACCGTCTAGTTTGTGACGGTGGGTGCAGAATAGAGGCGAGAGAGCGACAAGGGCAAGGGACCCTACCTAGGAAATCTGTTGTGAGGATTAGCGAGTACTGGATTTGAAGACTATTTTATAGGTTTTTATTATGTTTTGCTTTTATGTACACCGTTTTATATATACATGCTTTGGGATTGTTAAACTTGGCAAATTTTGATGAGATTGGTATCATGTACCTTTGCATTTCGAATTGTACATGAATGCCCGGGGTTTCCACACTTATAGAATTCCTTTACTTCCATTTGATAGAGTTATTTCCCAATATTTGATTTGAATTTGACTTTTGCTTCATTTGTGTTATAATTGCAATAACTCTTTCATAAATCTTGAATTTTTGATGTTTTGAGGTGACTAGGCTCGTCGGGGTTGTCGAGAACCGACTCGAGGCTTGCACGGGGTCTAGGCGGGCGTACCCAAATGCATTGGGAATTTGGGGCCGTCACAGTTGGTATCAGAGCACAAGGTTACATAGACCTGACTCTTGATTCAAATTCATAAAACACAAGCCATTTAAACCAGCGGAAGTTAGGAACGGTTGAACTTAGAGTGGAAACCCTATGATCTTGACTTAGAATCCTAGTTGGGGAGTGGGATAAGTCGGATGTGATGTTTATACATATTACGATTGTTGTGTGTATTATATGGTATCGGTAACTATCCACTGATCCGGAAATACGCTTTTGTTATGAGATGGCGATGGCGGATCAGAAGGGTCCTAGTGACGACAGTGGGACGTCGAGTACTCGAGCTGTTAGCATCGACGAGTTTCAGACTTTAACGCAGAGAGTCGCATCTCAAGAGCGATAGTTGGAAGAGATTTTGGCGATAATGAGGCGTCGATTCTTTGTTGCATCGGTGCCATCAACGGCTAGAGTAACCATTATTCAAGAGGCACGACCTGTCATTTCTATGGAGGTACCGACGTGACCGTAGCGAGTTGTTCTTGAAGAGTCACGAGAAGATTGAACCTGATCGACCTGAGTTGTAATTAGAGCACCGATCAGGGGAAACATGATGGGAAACGAACGAGAAATTCGAACGATGATAGTGGTTCTCGAAAGCGGAAGTTGTGTTACCGGTGCGGACGACTAGACATTTTTAGAACCGATGTATGCGATTTGTGCGAGGATGTGCACGTGGCGAATGAACAATAACTTATAGTGGTTCGTGATCGACGGAGATAAAGAAATTTCCTGGTTATCATATGACATGCATGGAGCTGATTAAATGAAGCTTTAGGTGTTTAAATAAGACGTTGGACGTCATGTGACGAGTTAGGGTTGATACGGCTAGAGTATTACCGTTTAAACTTAACAGTGTTGTCAGGATGAGACAAACCTAACTTAGATAAGAGTCAGAAAGAGATGGTAAGTTTGGGCACAATGGGTGCCAAAACTAGCCACAAGTACACCTAAAGAGAGGCAGGACCAGACTGGTTGTGATTCATCTTACGATGCATGGACACGTAGTGTACATGGTGGCCACGGTTACAACTTGTCGAATCTATTTTCTTGCTGGGTATAGATAAACTTGCGTCGAGACGCGAGTAGGTTGGGAGGTTTTCACGAGTATGGCGTACGAGTCGCGATCGTAGCGTCTTACGTCGTGATCACCAAGCTTGAGTCGTGGTAGTGGGCGATGTTTGCGACGAGGTCGTGGCATTCCTACCATTTTGGGAAAACGGGAGCGTCTGCAGAGAGACCGTAGTTGAATTAGAATTTGTTTGAATTGGTTGGGACTTACGATCGAAGGCGAGATAAAATCAAATTTGTTCGAAGTGGCGAGAGGCCACGATTTGATGGATGTGGAGAAAAAGAGTGAATTGAAGATGTTGTCTTTGTTCGAAGAGACTTTTTACAAGTCTGCAGTTCAATACCAGATGTCGAAATTTGTTGAAAGTGACATTCGCGAGAGTTCACGATTGGTTATAGCTTATTGAGTATCTGAAGTGACTATGCATTGGTTTGCAATTCAGCGATGATGAATGAGCTGTCTGAAGTGACTTTGAGGTAGTCCACAGTTCGAGAAAGAGGATCTAAGCTGTCTGAAGCGGCTGTAAGCCCACGGTTTGGGAGAGGTGCGAACTAGATATAAACATTATATGCGTTGATTGGTGGATACGAGAAGATCAACGTTGTTGTTGATGCGTTGCACTTCAAAGGATTGAAGGCGGAGGTAGTCGTGTGTCAAAGAACCTACGAGTGTGGTTTACATGAGGTAACCGAGTTGATGAATTTAGAAGATGTGCCGATGACTACCAGGACCTAGATACGTGGTGAAACGATATTGCAGACCATCTCATTCGGCATTGTGCGCGAGGGACAGCAAGACGATGTGTCATACCAGCGGTGCAGTGAGATGGTGGATAGTTCCGATTGCCCAGACAAGAGTCGGTCGAGAGACTCATGCTTGAGGTATCGCGCGACCGTGGGGTTTCCATTGGTGGGCGATGTGTGTGACCGAGTACGTCGGGAGAATTCATCGTTTCGATCTTGTCTTGTGTATCCGGGTTGACCTAAGATGTGTGCGCCGATATGCGACATTCTTTTGGTGGCCGGGGATGATTTTCGAGGTGTCGGAGTTGTTCGAGCGGGTGACATGCCGGTGCGTAGAGGTGGGTATCGACGACTGGAGGACTACTACATGTACCCCTACCCATTTCTCGATGGAATTGGGTACATATTGATATGGATTTCATTAGTGGTTGCCCCGATCTCCTCGTGGTCATGATAGCATCGGGTAGTTGTGGGAAATTTTATTTGAGACTTAAGATTGCCCGGGAGTGGCATAAGAAATACTTGTCGAGTATCACGATGAGCTTCAAGTATGATTCGGGAGATTATGAGTACCTAAAGATCTCTCTACCGAAGGGTCACGAACGGTTCGGAGTCAATAAATGACTCACTCGAGTTTTTATCGGTCTCGTTAGGAGTTGCGAAGAGTCGTTAATTTAGTTTACTTATTAGGCAAATTTCGAGGACGAAATTCTAATAAGTGGGGAGAGCTGTAACAACCCCAAATTTTTAATCCGACTTGTACGGCAATTGTCAAAATTGTGACCCGGCTACGTGAATACTGGTCAATATTTCGAACTTCGGAGTCGACGCAAGTGATTTTATGATTCTTTGATTGTGTGTAATAGTATGTTAGTATTTTACGAGTCTCGCGCGGTCGGGCGATATTTAATTGAGTGAGGTTTCGACTAGTTAAACGGGGAGAAAAACAAGTAAAACATACAAATAAATGAATTTTTAATTAATTTAATAAATTAGTTAACGGGATGTGGCGAGAAAATGGACACGACGAGCCAATTGACGGAGAAATACGGACCGAGGAACGTCGTTTGAACGTGGGAGTTAGTTAAATATGTAACATGCGGACTATGTGATTAGTATTGTTAAAGTGACACAACCTAATGGTGAGGAGCCATGAGATTGGCCTAGAGATGTGTGTGTGTGCTAAGATGAGATGATGTGGTAAAAGACTCATAAGGGTAGATGTGTTTGAATGTATGAAGTGAAGGGAGAAGGGCAAAAAGGTCATTTGATGTTATATATACAAACCGTTTCATAAAAAAAAACCTATTCATACACTATTCATCTTCTCCTTTGATGAAAACCGCCGCCCCCTCCTTCTCTTCCATCTCGACCTCTTCACCACACCACTCACGGTCTCTCTCTCTCCCTCTCCATTTCACTCTCGCTGTTCTCTCTCGATCTCCCTCCCCACGCTCGACGTCTCTCACGCTCTCGGTCTTTCCCTCTCGGCCTCACATCTCTCTCGCTCTCGGTGTCTCTCTCCCACCACCGCCGCCCCTATCCCTCGTCAGGTCAATCACGACCTCGCCGGAACCCTCACCGAAGGTCAGTGGTCTCATTCCCTCTTCTCTCTCTCGGTTGCAAACGAAAAAAAAATAGAAAACGAAAAAAAAAAACGAGAGGCGGCGCCTCTGTGCAAAAAAAAAATTGGAGAAGATGATGAAGGGCGGTTCGGCCCTGAAAGGCCGGTTCGGCCCTGAGCCGGCCGGTTAGTCGCCGAACCGCCCTTAAAAAGAAATAAAAAAAAAAAAAAAAAAAAATGGAAAAGAAAATCCAGAAAAATAGGAAAAAATTATGGAAAAATTCAGAAAAATATGAGAAATTAGAAAAATGGTTCACAAGCGAGTTTTGGGATTTTCTCGGAAATGTTGGCGAGATATAGTCGGGGTTTTAGCCTAGAAAAACGTAAAAATTGATATAATGTATCAAATTGAAGCTAATTTAATGACAAATGATCTTAGGTATAATTCGGGTGATAATTTTGATTTGTTTGGCATTTATTCAATTTGGACTGGATAATTGGAGTGCGGTATAGGAAATCGGGAAGTCGCGTTAGGATCTCGGAGTTGTCATACGGGTCACGATAGTTCAGGTAAGTACACTTGCCTTAAACAAGCATTTGTACGTTTGTAAGCCAGTTAGAAAATGCCATGTGATTCATTTTCATGCCATTGTGTTTGTTATTATTTACTTGTTGGCCTTCCATTCCATACTTCTTGTATGTGTGATTTCGAGCGTAAGTGTTTTGTCTCGAAAGTACTAGGACTGCACTAGAGAGGATAAAACGCGGGCACTCGTGCGACACGAGTGTGTGACCACCCTTAGTGACCGTGTGACACCAAATCTTGGGTGGATGGGTTCGAGTCCCTTTCCGATCATAGGCTGTGCTTTCGTTTGAGTCGATGCCGGGAAGACCTCGCGGGGTCTTCGCCAGTTATGCTATGGACTAGACCACTTATGAGCCTCTTTTGATTCTTTGGAACACACTTAACTCTCGATTGATATCCATTAGTCTGTTTATCATGCATCTTGTCTATTTAATTTCTGTCTTTTTATTTCCGCATGATATTTAGACTACTTTATTTGAATTATCATGAATTTCTTGTTGTTTTCTTTGGCATTACATTCGATTTTATTCGGTTGCTCACCGTCTAGTTTGTGACGGTGGGTGCAGATAGAGCAGAGAGAAAGAGCAAGGGCAAGGGACCCTACCTAGGAAATCTGTTGTGAGGATTAGCGAAATTTGGATTTGAAGACTATTTTATAGGTTTTTATTATGTTTTGCTTTTATGTACACCGTTTTATATATACATGCTTTGGGATTGTTAAACTTGGCAAATTTTGATGAGATTGGTATCATGTACCTTTGCATTTCGAATTGTACATGAATGCCGGGGTTTCCACACTTATAGAATTCCTTTACTTCCATTTGATAGAGTTATTTCCCAATATTTGATTTGAATTTGACTTTTGCTTCCATTTGTGTTATAATTGCAATAACTCTTTCATAAATCTTGAATTTTTGATGTTTTGAGGCTGACTAGGCTCGTCAGGGTTGTCGAGAACTGACTCGAGGCTTGCACGGGTCTAGGCCGGGCGTACCCAAATGCATTGGGAATTTGGGGCCGTCACAAGCTATATCTTGCAAGTAGGTTGACAACAAAAACAATATCGGGTCTTGTACAATTTGCAAGATACATAAGTGTACCAATTGCACTTAAATATGGTACCTCCGGACCAATTAGCTCTTCATCACTTTCATGAAGTCGAAATAGATCTTTATCCACTTCAAGTGATCTGACAACCATTGGAGAGCTCAATGGATGTGCCTTGTCCATATAAAATCTTTTTAATAATTTTTCAATATAATTTGATTGATGGACAAGTACTCCACTTGAAAAATGTTCAATTTGCAAACCAAGACAAAGTCTTGTTTTTCCAAGTTCTTTCATCTCGAATTCCTTTTTCAAGTATTCAGATGTTCTAACGATGTCGTCGTGGTTTCCCACTATATTTAAATCATCAACATATACAACAATAATCACAAATCCTATTGATGATCTTTTAATGAAGACACATGGGCAAAGCGAATTATTTACAGATCCTTCTTTCAGTAAATAATCACTAAGACGTTTGTACCACATTCGTCCAGATTGTTTCAATCCGTACAAAGACCTTTGTAATTTTATAGAATGCATGTTATGAGGTTTTGATTTTATTTCATCGAATATTACAAATCTATCAGGGATTTTCATATAAATCTCACTGTCTAGAGATCCGTACAGATATGTTATAACGACATCCATTAAATGTATATCAAGCCCTTCAGATACTGCAAGGCTTATCAAGAACCGAAATGTGATTGCATCTATAACATGAGAATATGTTTCCTCATAATCGATGCCAGGTCTTTGTGAGAAACCTTGAGCTACAAGTCTTGCTTTGTACCTTGTAACTTCATTTTTTTCGTTTCTCTTTTGTACAAATACCCATTTATATCCAACAGATTTTACGCCATCTGATGTTTGGACAATTGGTCCAAAAACCTCTCGTTTCCTTAACGAGTTTAGCTCTGCTTGAATAGCATCTTGCCATTTTTGCCAATCTGGTCTTTTTTGGCATTCGTCCACTGATCGTGGTTCTGGATCATCATCATTTTCACATATTTCAAAGGACACATTGAAAGCAAATATATCATTAGGAACAATTTTATTTCGGTCCCAAATCTTACCAGAGTTTAAATAATTTACCGAGATCTCATTACTTTCATCTTTTTCATCTTTTTCTAAAGAAAGTTATTCCTCATCAGAATCAACTTGTTCTGACAAACCCTTATCAAAGGATTCTTGTGCTTTCTCAGGAGTATTTTGATTTGTATTTATTTTTACTCTCGTTTTCCTCTTTCGATGAATTGTATCCTTTGAACCAACCGGTCTTCCACGCTTTAAGCGTTTCGTTGGTTCTTGTGCATTTTGTTGCACAGAGGCATCAATTCTTGCAGGAGCATTTACAGCTAGAATATGTGATTTTGTCACTTGTTTTGCATCATTAAATGCATCAGATAATTGATTTGCGATTTGTTGCAAATGAATGATCTTTTGAACTTCAAGATCACATTGATTTGTTCGTGGATCATAATGTGATAAAGTCGATTCATTCCAAGCAATTTCGCGCCATTCTTTTTGAATTGACTTCTTATGTAACGGCCCAATTTTCAATAGCCGTTACTGGTAACGTCGGTGCGGACGTGGAATGGCTGCAAGGACCTACGAACATCCCTAGTGAAGACGAAATTTAAGCCGAGGGAAATTAATACACACATAAAATGAATTTTAATGTGACAAAAATAGTAAATTGGTGGGCGCCTAGTGATGCGCGGGGTCGTGGTCGACACGCGTGGGTGGTAGTGTAGTGTGCACGCCCGAGTACGCTCGTCGGCGCGCACAACGAAATTGTAGGCGCGAAAATATAGGCGAATATATATATATATGTATATAAGTAATTTAAAATATATATATATATAAATATATTAAAATCAGAAAAGAATAAAAAAAAATTGTGAAATGACCAAAAAGGGCATTTGATGATGAAGAATGAGGATAAGAATGCGGGGGTAAAAGGGTCATTTCACCCCAAAATGTTGATAAACACCACCGATTGTCTCCATTTTCGATCGATCGAAAGTGAAGAGAGAAGAGAAGAAGCGAGAGGAGAGAAGCGAGGAGGGAGAAGGAGAGGCGACGAGCTCGTGAGGAGTCGAGGAGATCAAGGTGAGTTTGTGGTTTATGGTTGTTGTGCGTTGTGTGGTGTGGTGGTGAGCTCGGCCATGGCGGATCCATGGCCGAGAATTGGAATTTGTCGAGGAGGAAGACGACGTGTGGTCTTCTCATTCTCTTAATTTCATTGGAGAGAAAGAAAAGAGAAGAAGGAAAGAAGATCAATAGAAAAGAAAAAAATTTTGAGAAAAAAAAACAGCCTCTATTGTGAAGAAGATGAAGGGCCGGTTCGGCTTGCCTGAGAACCGGGCGTTGCTTCGCCGAACCGCCCTTAAATTAAAAAAAAAGAGAGAAAATAAAGAAAAATGGAAAAGAAAATCCAGAAAAATAGGAAAAATTATGGAAAAATTCAGAAAAATCCAGAAAAATATGAGAAATTAGAAAAATGGTTCATAACTGAGTTTTGGGATTTTCTCGGAAATGTTGGCGAGACATAGTCGGGGTTTTAGCCTCGAAAAACGTAAAAATTGATATAATATATAATTGAAGCTAATTTAATGACAAATGATCTTAGGTACAATTCGGGAGGTAATTTTGATTTGTTGGGCATTTATTCGAAATTTGGACCAGGTAATTGGAGTGCGGTATAGGTGCGTAAACCCCAACGAAACACATTTGAGTATTTAATTCTTTAAATTCTTGCATATCTTGTTGTTGTTGCTATACACACTCATGGGGATCATGTGTTGGTCTGGTTATTGATCGGTGTTGAATTTGTTTTCATTATCGAAGTTTATTCGGGATGGTTGTAGCACGTGATCAAGCATGCTAGATTGTAGCACGTGTACTTGCGCCGCACGGTGGATAGTGACCCGAGCCGTGGGGTGCACGTGTCCGGTGGATCTGTGAGTGTTTCCGGTCACCGTTAGTGGTCCGGTGGATCCTGTGTGTGATGTGTTCCTACGGGCGCTCGGATTGACGAAGTATGATCTAGTATGTGAGATTGCGTTCTATTTCTGTCTGGTTTTATCGAAATTGTTATGGAGAATGTTGATGTCATCATGATTATTGGTTGATCATCTTGTATACTTGTTACTTACACACGCAGGGATTTATGGCTGTCCATACTCTTTGCATGTGTAGCTAACGTTGTTTATTGGCTTCTGAATCTGTTATTATTTACTCGATGGTTTTCTTTGGGAGTTTACTCACTGGACTTGTCACCGTATGTATTGGGTGATTTGAGTGCAGGATTTGATATGTGAAGCGGACAAGGAGACACTTAAAGATTTTCTGTAACTCACAACGGAGACTACTCCTCTTATACGCCTGGTTGGTTGTATGTATTTATTTGTTTTACGTTGGGTTTGGGATTTGAGAGATAGGTTGTATATTTTACAGCTGGCGGTGACGTGGACAGCTGTGGGCCCGCGTGGCCTCCCGTGGCGGACCAATGTGGAAATTGGGGCCGTCACATTTTGGTATCAGAGCTTAGGTTTGAGGAACTTAAAGGATAAAACGATGATGATAGTTAACTTTGATACCGCCACAATTTACTACTTGGTATCAATGAATAAATCTTAGATGTGGAAACCACAAGTGAATGATTAGAGGCTTAGTTGGGAAGTGATGCGAGGCGGGTAGATTCAAGAAATTATATATATACGTGTATGTTTTGATTGTGTATTACATATTATACGCGTATATATACTGAGTCTGATCCGATGCACGTTGGTTGTGCAGTTTATGATGGACAGACAGACTCCTACTACTCCGCCGACTATGCGGCAGGAGGATGGGGAGACTAGTGACCATACCACTAGTGAGGTGGCTGATTTACGAGCCATGATGCGAGAGATGGCGAAGCAAAGCGTATTATTACGAGAGAAGCAGCGATTACTTCAAAGCGAGTACGAATGGTCGAGTTGATGAAGTATATTCGGAGTTCGAGGATGCCAGCAGTGGCATCGACTGCTGAGCGTGTTGCACCTACTACTACTCGAGACGACTTAGCTTAGCACCGTTGTTACTACTAGGCACGGTGAGTCGAGACGATGATAGAGAGGGTCGAGCCGGTTATAGTGCCGGCGAGACTATCGTGGTGACACCCACTACTACAGAAGCGACGAGATAGGGACTTCGATCGCTAGGAGTAGGATGTCAAAGCGACGAAGATGGTGAAGGATTTTATGAGATTTAACCCTACGTACTTCACTGGAGTCAGTGATCCTGAGGTTGCAGGACGTTGGTTGATGACTCACAGGACGACTACATCGTTACTTAGAGGTACCGAGGTGGACCAGGCACGTATTTCAGGTTATTGTTTGAGGGGTCAGGCCGCAATTTGGTGGACCACCTACACTGACATACATGGTACGCCAACGACGTGGGGAGAGTTTAGACAGTTATTTATGGACGAGTATATTCCCACAGAGGTGCAGTTACGATTGAGGGAGCAATTCTTGGGTTTGCGACAGGGTACCATGTCGGTTTCTCAGTATATGGATCGATTTCGGTATCTGATGATGTATGCCATGGATGTGGCGAATACCGAAAGACTTCAGATCTACTACTTCATCCGGAGACTAGATGAGAGGATCGGAGGTGTGATAGTCGCGACCGGGTGCGAGAGACGCTACAAATTGTTTATGATAGGGCGTTGGCTCGCGAGACATATTCTTTGCGCAGAAGCGAGGAGCAATCAGATCATCGTGCACCCAGAGATGATTTGCAGTGGGATCATGATTTTAGTGACGATCATGATTCGAAAGATGATCAGTACGACTATGATGACAGTCAGATAGATTGGAGTCGCGAGGACGACCAGGACCAGATTGATGATCAATTCAATAATGACGATCGCCAGGTGGTACATGAGATTGTACCTATACCGATACAGAGAACCGAGCAGTTGTACATACAAGAATCGGGATCGAGGGACCGGAGTTGGGGTCAGCGCTCGGAGGACCGACGATGCGGAGTCGAGGACGAGACGTAAGTGTTATCGGTGCGAGACAGAGAGGTCACATCAGTGTGAATTGCCCTGGAGCCTCTCCAGTATCAGAGATTCCACCGACCGGGGAGAGAACTTATGAAATGACACATTCTGTCAGAAAGACGACATGACAACACGCCCTAGGTACGTCGTCATTGTATATTTTCGCTTGTTCTAATTATTTTTTCATCCATTCGTTGCATATAAATTTGGTTAGTTTATTTTTGAACCAGCGTGTTCTAGTGGATGTGTTCACTAGGGTTATTGTGAGATTGTAAGATTAGTAGATGTGTTCACTAGGAGGTGGTTGTGAAACTGGTAGATGTGTTCACCAGGAGATTGTGAAACTGGTTGATCAGTTCACCAGGAGTCCATTTACAACTGGTTGTTGTGGGATTGGTTGATGTGGTTCACCAGGGACTGGTCGATGTGTTCACCAGGGACTGGTTGATATGGACTGGTTGATGAGTTCACCAGGGATTGATTTGTACACCAGGAGTGAGTGGACAACTGGTTGATCGGTTCACCAGTGGCAGATTGATTTTTCTTCACCTAGGTTGAGGTTGATTTATTTACCAAAGTTAGAGGTTGAATAGTTCATCAAAAGTGTTAGTGGAATAGTGATTGATTAGGTTGGCTACATTTGTTTAGGTTGGTTGACCTGATAGGATATTGTATCTACATTGCAGTTCTCTGAGATGAGATATTAGTTATCTCAAATTTCGGGACGAAATTTCAAATTAGTTGGGAAGAATTGTAACGGCCCAATTTTCAATAGCCGTTACTGGTAACGTCGGTGCGGACGTGGAATGGCTGCAAGGACCTACGAACATCCCTAGTGAAGACGAAATTTAAGCCGAGGGAAATTAATACACACATAAAATGAATTTTAATGTGACAAAAATAGTAAAATTGGTGGGCGCTAGTGATGCGCGGGGTCGTGGTCGACACGCGTGGGTGGTAGTGTAGTGTGCACGCCCGAAGTACGCTCGTCGGCGCGCACAACGAAATTGTAGGCGCGAAAATATAGGCGAATATATATATATATATGTATATAAGTAATTTAAAATATATATATATATAAATATATATTAAAATCAGAAAAGAATAAAAAAAAATTGTGAAATGACCAAAAAGGGCATTTGATGATGAAGAATGAGGATAAGAATGCAGGGGTAAAAGGGTCATTTCACCCCAAAATGTTGATAAACACCACCGATTGTCTCCATTTTCGATCGATCGAAAGTGAAAGAGAAAAGAAGCGAGAGGAGAGAAAGCGAGGAGGGAGAAGGAGAGGCGACGAGCTCGTGAGGAGTCGAGGAGATCAAGGTGAGTTTGTGGTTTATGGTTGTTGTGCGTTGTGTGGTGTGGTGGTGAGCTCGGCCATGGCGGAGCCATGGCGAGAATTGGAATTTGTCGAGGAGGAAGACGACGTGTGGTCTTCTCATTCTCTTAATTTCATTGGAGAGAAATAAAAGAGAAGAAGGAAAGAAGATCAATAGAAAAAAAAAAAATTTTGAGAAAAAAAAAAACAGAGGCGCACAGGCGCCTCTTTTTGTGAAGAAGATGAAGGGCGGTTCGGTACGAACCGCCCATAAATTAAAAAAAAAAAGAGAGAAAATAAAGAAAAATGGAAAAGAAAATCCAGAAAAATAGAAAAAATTATGGAAAAATTCAGAAAAATCCAGAAAAATATGAGAAATTAGAAAAATGGTTCAAGCTCGAGTTTTGGGATTTTCTCGGAAATGTTGGCGAGACATAGTCGGGGTTTTAGCCTCGAAAAACGTAAAAATTGATATAATATATAATTGAAGCTAATTTAATGACAAATGATCTTAGGTACAATTCGGGAGGTAATTTTGATTTGTTGGGCATTTATTCGAATTTGGACCAGGTAATTGGAGTGCGGTATAGGTGCGTAAACCCCTTGAAACACATTTGAGTATTTAATTCTTTAAATTCTTGCATATCTTGTTGTTGTTGCTATACACACTCATGGGGATCATGTGTTGGTCTGGTTATTGATCGGTGTTGAATTTGTTTTCATTATCGAAGTTTATTCGGGATGGTTGTAGCACGTGATCAAGCATGCTAGATTGTAGCACGTGTACTTGCGCCGCCCGGTGGATAGTGACCGAGCCGTGGGGTGCACGTGTCCGGTGGATTCGTGAGTGTTTCCGGTCACCGTTAGTGGTCCGGTGGATCCCAGTGTGATGTGTTCCTCTGGGCGCTCGGATTGACGAAGTATGATCTAGTATGTGAGATTGCGTTCTATTTAAATGCTGGTTTTATCGAAATTGTTATGGAGAATGTTGATGTCATCATGATTATTGGTTGATCATCTTGTATACTTGTTACTTACACACGCAGGGATTTATGGTCTGTCCATACTCTTTGCATGTGTTCAAAGTTAAATCTTTAGGTTGTTCTCCCGTAAATGGTTAAATGGGAAAAATTAACTTCATCAAAGTTAACTGACAACTATGGATAAGTGGGACACTGGCGGTGAGAACTTCTACTACTGGAAATTGGGGCCGTCACATCTTATCTCCCTAAGAAGGAAAAATAGAAGAACTAAGAACTTCTACTACTACAAAGAAATAGAGAAGGAAAGTAGAAGAACTAAGAACTTCTACTACTACAAAGAACTACAAAGTAGAAGAGGAGAAATGATAGAGTTGAAATGAGAAGTTGTATACAACTTGGTGTGTTTTTACAATGAGGTTAATGTAATAACCCCAAATTTTTAACTGACTTGTGTTACACTTGTCAAGATTGTGACCCGGCTACGTGAATATTGAACAGTATTTCGAACTTCGGGAGTCGACACCGAAGTGATTTTATGATTCTTTGATTGTGTGTATTAATATTGTAGTATTTTACGGGTTTCGAGCCGTTCGGGCGACATTTAATTGAGTGAGGTTTCGACTAGTTAAACGGGGGATAAAAACAAGTAAAACATACAAATAAATGAATTTTTAATTAATTTAATTAATTAGTTGGCGAGACAAGGCGAGACTACGCGCGTTATGGGAGGCGGAACAAGGAAAAACGGACCGAAGAACGTCGTTGGAACGCGGGAGTTGGTTAATTACACAACATACGGGCTATGGGATTGGAATTGTTAAAGTGACACAGTCTAATGGTGAGGAGCCATGAGATTGACCTTAAGATGCGTGTGTGTTGAGATGGAGAGCCATGCAAGTGACAACACACACCTACTTTAAGGTGTAATAAAAAAAATAAAATAAATAAAAGACCCATAAGGGCAATTGTTTAAAATTGTGTAGGAAGTAAGTTGGGGGTAAAAAGGTCATTTGGCCATATATATATATATAACAAAGAAAACACACTATTCATCTTCTCTTCCAAAACCCCCACCGCCGCCTCTCTTCTCTCCTCCATTTCTCACTCACGTCCTCTCTCACTCATGGTCTCGGCCTCCCTCTCTTCTCAAGCCGTGTTCCCCGGCCTCACTGTGTCGCCGTCCCTGGCCAAACTCGGGGTGGTCGGAGGTCACTCCGTTGACCGGAAGTCTCTCTCTCTCTCTCTCTCCCGTTTGTTTCCTCTCCTCTCGTTTTTCTCTTGGTTTTCTTGTCGTCACCGCTGTCCGCCTCTACCGTCATTGCGTGGGTGACGGTGGTCGGGGACGGACCCTCGTGGCCAACCGGAAGCGTTGCCGCCGTCCAGCCCTCCTTAGGGGTGAAAACAGTAGTGCATGTGTGCGTGATTGTGTATGACGGCGAGTATAGGTGGGTGTGTGCGTGATTGTGTGTACACCCACTGGTGGGGTGCACAATGGGGTAGTACACCCCACGATGGGGTGTGGGGTGTACCATATATGAAAAAAAAGAAGAGAAAAGAAGAAAGAGAAGATAAGTTTATGTTAAAACATATAACCTATGAAAGTGGAAATGTATTCACTGTATCGAGGATTTTTATTCATGTCGTCATGTCATGTGATTTTGTTGTATAGTCGATTGACTTAATTTTGAGTAAATGATCGGACTTGTCGTAATTTCTTATCAATGTTGCGTGGTTTCGTGTTTCGATCATTTTTGTTGATGACGTCGGTGTTGAGTTTTCAGTCAAGGTTTTATCAATCTAGTTTGAATGTTTTATTGAAATCACTTGAATTAATAGCACTTCGTGTGTGAGAACGAATTCATGTTGGAGTTGCGTGCTCATACATGATTTCCTCGCGGTAGTAAACGTGAATGTGTTATTTCATGTGTTTTTGTCATCGGGATTTCATTATTTTGTGTTGAGTTTATTTCATTTCAAAACTCATGGCATGAATACATGATTTGGTGATTCGAATTCATGCATACGTGAGAATATACAAGGGTCGGGTGTTTGTTTGGTATAGATGTGTATTGAGTGTTCGAATACATGGTTATTTCGAGTTATGGTATGGTTTTCAAAAATCTAAAAGAGTTGTGTTTCGTTTGATCTTTCAGTCGATTTGCATCGAGTCGTTCGAATCATCAAAACATTGGGGAAAACACTAAGGTATTCAACCTAGGTTTAGTAATGACTCGACCCACTAATTAGAGTTTCCGACCTTGTCAGGTAGCGGAAAACTTGGGAATACGCGTTAGGAACGAGAGTTTGTTTCGCGGGTTGCGATAGTTAGGTAAGTACACTTGCCTTAAAAAACATTTGTACGTTTGTAAGCCAATAAGAAAATGCCATGTGATTCATTATCATTTATTCAATCTTGTTATGCTCTATTATTGATATTCCATTCTATTTCTTGTTGTGTGTTTCCCGACGTAAGTGTTTTGTCTCGAAAGTACTAGGACCTGCACTAGAGGGATAAAACGCGGGCACTCGTGCGCACGAGTGTGTGACCACCCTTAGTGACCGTGTGACACCGAGTCTTGGGTGGGTGGGTTCGAGTCCCTCCCATCAGGTCTTAGTTGTGCCTTCGCTTGTGTCGATGCCCGGGAAGACCTCGCGAGGTCTTCGCCGTTATGCTATGGTTTAGACCACTTATGAGCCTCTTTTGATTCCTTAGAACACACTTGACTTTCGATTGATATCTAATAGTCTATTTATCATGCATCTTGTCTATTTAATTTCCTATCTTTTATTACCGCATGATATTTAGACTGCTTTACTTGTATTATCATGAATTACTGTTATCTTCTTTTGGCATTACATTCGATTTTATTCAGTTACTCACCGTCTAGTTTGTGACAGTGGGTGCAGATAGGAGGAGAGAGAAAGCAAGGGCAAGGGACCCCGCCTAGGTGATCTACTTGTGAGGATTAGCAAACGACATCGAGAGAGACTCTTTAATAGGTGTTTATACTTTTTTGATGTGTATATCGTTTTATATTTACATTGTTGGGATCATTGAACTTGATATTTCTTTTGTGAGACTGGTATCATGTATATTTACCTATCGAATTGTACATGAATACCCGAGGTTTTTCACACTTATAGAATTCCTCTACTTCCTTTGATTGAGCTATTTCCCCTTTGTTTTAATTGTTTAGTCTTCCGCTGTTTACTATTGCAATAACTCTTTCATAAATTACTAAATTGACTAAATTGAAGGCTGACTAGGCTCGTCAGTTGCCGAGTGATGACTCGGGGCTTGTACGGGTCTAGGCGGCGTACCTAATTGCACGGGAAATTGGGGCCGTCACACACAGTTGATACCCTTTATATAGGCCCTTTGGTGATGATGATAAATGTACTAAGACAATGTTTACAAGTTACACATACATCACATGCCATACAACTCTTTACAAGCAATGTTGACAACACATGAAATAATGAGTACATTGGATATGAATGCAAGTAAGAGCCATGCTTGATATTACCACTCAATTCAATGTAAGAGCCATGCTTGATAATGATTAGTCATACAAAGTCTTGATCAATTGTTCATCCATATCATAACAAAAACCAATTTGTTCAGTTTCCCACTGAACAATATTGGCATTATGCTCTTCATGTTCTTCGTTATCTAAAGAATACTCCTTCCAATGGTTTATTTTTCCCTGCTCAACATGTTTTATCTATTTCTGCATTTTGTGACGTTGATTGGGCAGCATGTTCTTTCTCTCGACGATCTCTTACTGGGCCTTGTGTCTTCTTTGGTGATGCTTTGGTTTCATGGAAGACTAAGAAACAATCAACTGTTTCTAAGTCCTCAACAGAGGCTGAATATCGTTGTATGTCAAGTATGGTTTGTGAGTTGCAGTGGATTGTCTATGTTCTCTCTGATTTGCAGATGTCTGTGAGCTTCCCATTAATCTTTGGTGTGATAATCAAGTTGCTCTCCATATTACCAAGAATCTTGTTTTCCATGAAAGGACCAAACATCTTGATATTGATTGTCATCTTGTTGGGGACAAGTTTAAACATGGATTTGTTTTGCCTCAGTTTGTTACTTCTCAGCAGTAGCTTGCAGACGTATTTACCAAGGCCCTCTGTACTCCTGTCTTTACTCAATTATTATCCAAGATGGGCTTATGCGTCAGAAGTGTGACTTTGTGATTGTAATTATCTAACTGATTGGATGATTAGTTAGAGTTAGTTAGAATCAGTGATCAACTATATGTGTGATGTATTACTAGCTTTGTAACTGATTTTGATTATAATAAAATTGCTCCGTCGAGCTTGAGAGATGTCTTTGGATTGGTGTCCAAAAGTAGGTGCCAAAACTGGATTAATCTTTAAAAACCATACTGATACATCCGATACACAACGTGATGCGGAAATACAAGCCTCGGCGGCTCGGCCCATATCGGACGGACACCAATAGACACTCCGTTCTCCAACTTCAAAGCGTGTGCTGACCATAAGATGACTCGAAATCCACAAATCGATCAACAGACGTGGACACATCCCCAAGCATATCAACAATCACACTTTACGAGAAAAATTATGTCACACACGTCCTAACTGGCCAACAGTTCCTGGTCACGTCTTTAATATGAATGGAAAATATTAATTGTACACACTCGTCATATCTAAAAATTTTAGGACGTCCGACGCACCTTAAAAGCGTATCTCGAGTTGTATCGACGGTTAATGATTGTCAGACGTGACAAGTAAGTGTGACAAGTCAATATGAATATCCGATGATCTTCGCTTCATATCCCACTTTTCGAGCATCATTTCTCACTCTCTTCACCTACTACACTTCGCTTCTTCGATCCTCTCCATCTCCGTTGATCCTCTCCAACGCGGATTCCAATTCAGGCCCTCTCCGCCATGGGTGATCTGCTCATCTTCGCTGAATTCAATTGATTTTCATGTTTTTGATCGATTTTCTTATTCGATCTGATCTGATATGATTGGTTGTTTGGTTTTAATTGCTCTGATGGGTTTCTCAGCTTCTCGGAACGCCTACGAGAGCATACTGAAGAGTCTTCCGAACCGCGGTGGCGGCGAGTTCGGGAAGTACTACAGCTTGCCGGCTCTCGAAGATCCGAGGATCGGTGAGTGGTCATTTGGTCGTTGATGGAGTTAATTTGGTGAAATTTGGGGGAAATTTGAGAAATTTAGGGTTTTGATGATGTTATTGTGGTTTCGCAGATAGGCTTCCTTACTCGATTAGGATTCTGCTCGAATCCGCGATTCGTAATTGCGATGAGTTTCAAGTGAAGGCGAAGGATGTTGAGAAGATCATTGATTGGGAGAACACTGCGCCGAAGCAAGTCGAGATTCCGTTTAAGCCTGCTCGGGTGCTTCTGCAGGTGAAAAGATTGGTTTTTTTATTGGTCTGGTGGTTTTAGGGCATGAGTTTTGTGATGTTTTGTTTGAATTATGGTGTGGTTGTTGTGGTCTTAGGATTTCACTGGTGTTCCAGCTGTGGTTGATCTTGCGAGTATGCGAGACGCTATGAACAAACTCGGAAGTGATCCGAACAAGATTAATCCATTGGTGTGTAGTGTTTGTGGTTGTGTTTTTATATGTGGCGATTCCACTTTCGAACATCATCAACATTTGATTGGATTATGTCATTGAAATATAAGTGGTGAATGATTATGTGCTTAGGTTCCGGTGGACCTTGTAATTGATCACTCTGTGCAAGTAGATGTAGCTAGATCAGAAAATGCAGTGCAGCAAAATATGGAACTTGAGTTCCAGAGGAACAAAGAGCGGTTCGGGTTTCTTAAGTGGGGATCCAATGCATTCCATAATATGCTTGTTGTTCCTCCTGGCTCTGGAATTGTTCACCAGGTAATAGAAACTAGTCTTTTTAGGATAAGTAGATTCTTATGTTCTATGTCCTGCTGCCACGACAATGCACAGATTGTATACATCTATTTGTTGCCCATTTCGCTTCTCAAGTTGGCCTTCAGGTGAACCTGGAATACCTTGGCCGCGTTGTTTTTAACTCGGGAGGCCTTCTTTATCCTGATAGCGTGGTTGGAACTGATTCTCACACAACTATGATTGATGGGTTGGGTGTTGCTGGCTGGGGAGTTGGTGGAATAGAAGCTGAAGCTGCAATGCTTGGTCAGGTAATGAAATTAGTTTGATAAAAAATTTAGTTTCCCGCGGGTGTGTGTACCTTGTTTGCATTTTTCATAAGCAGGTGTATCATCTGGAAATCCAGAACTTTGGCCTGAAAACTTGAGAATAATTAACCTAATATAGAGCTGGTTGGTTTTACTGTTTATTATCCTACTATGTTACATATTTTTCTCTTATGTTGGTGACGAATTGCCTTTATTCCTTTAGTACAAGTAGTTGAGGTAAATGCTTCTGAGTAGGACATTGCTTGATGTTGCACACTTGCTTATCATTTTGCGGGTTTATATCTCTTATGAAAATGCCATTCTTCTTTTTGACACAGCCAATGAGCATGGTGCTTCCTGGTGTGGTTGGGTTCAAATTAACAGGAAAATTAAAGAATGGTGTAACAGCTACAGATTTGGTTTTAACAGTCACCCAAATGCTCCGAAAGCATGGAGTCGTAGGGAAGTTTGTGGAATTCTATGGTAAATCGCGGTCATACATTTATGTCTTTGGGTCAATTCAATGCTGTTTCGAACTATTTGAATGTTCACTGTTGCTGCTCCCACCCCACCTTCTTAATTAGGTATAGCATGTTATATTTGCATACAGGGGAAGGCATGGGCGAACTTTCATTGGCAGACCGTGCTACCATTGCTAATATGTCTCCTGAATATGGAGCAACTATGGGTTTCTTCCCAGTGGATCATGTCACTCTGCAGTATTTGAAGTTGACTGGTAGAAGTGAAGAAACTGTGAGTCAGGAGTTCATACAAATGCTTTTTGTTTTTTGTTTGTTGTGCCTATATTTATATTTTTGGAAACTGTAGGTTTCTATGATAGAATCCTACTTGAGGGCCAACAAGATGTTTGTGGACTATAATGAGGTAAACTTCTTTAATCGTTCAACTATCTGTCATGGTTTGTTGTATTATCATATATTTGAAATTCTAACCAAATGCATGTTGCACACTACCTGAATTCAGCCACAAACGGAGAGAGTTTATTCTTCGTACCTGGAGTTGCAACTTGAGGATGTGGAACCCTGTGTATCAGGGCCAAAGAGGTGATTTAAAAAAAAAAAAAAAAAAAATCTGGGTTTCCTCTGTCTGAAAATTTAATTTATTATTTTATTTATCATCAGTGCCCATTTTCTACTGCCTTAGATTGA
Source organism: Stephania japonica (assembly GCA_039657345.1). Taxonomy (NCBI): domain Eukaryota; kingdom Viridiplantae; phylum Streptophyta; class Magnoliopsida; order Ranunculales; family Menispermaceae; genus Stephania; species Stephania japonica. The sequence goes on along the minus strand of CM077559.1, from coordinate 3,084,225 downwards.
GCTGATGAAACTTCGAATCCATGTATCCACCCCCTATTATTTTGGGACTGAGGCTTTCTTGTTGCCGTTGTAGTGCCCATTCTGTGTTTCCATCTTAATTCACTGTTCTTCTTGGACCATTGTGTACAGGCCTCATGATCGAGTTCCCTTGAAAGAAATGAAAGTTGACTGGCATGCTTGCTTAGACAATAGAGTTGGGTTCAAGGTGAGTTGCTAGTTCCATTTTTATTCAGTTACCAAAGTATTAGTGGTTGTTAGTTCTTAAAAGGCAGTTTCTCGTCATTGTCATCTTAATTTTGAATTATTCTTCTTTTTCAGCTATTTGTTTTGTGAGGTGATTTTTAATTTTATGATTAATGTCTTTGGTTTGCTTATTTCTATGCATCTTCGTGCAATGCTAATCTCTTTATCAAGAAAAAAAGGGTAATTCAACCATAGGCACATGCAGAGAAAGGGATAACACACATTTCGTACTGACAAGAAATAGGCAAACTTCTATTTCTACATTTGACTGGAAAGTTTGTTTTGTAAATTTTGTTTCATGCATTTACAATATATGATTTATTTGCTCATATAGGGATTTGCGGTACCAAAAGAAGCACAAGCTAAAGTAGTAGACTTCTCATTCCACGGGACCCCAGCAAAGCTTACGCATGGGGATGTTGTTATAGCCGCAATCACTAGCTGCACTAATACCTCAAATCCTAGTGTGATGCTTGGGGCTGCTTTGGTTGCAAAGAAGGCCTGTGAACTGGGTTTGGAGGTTAGAATTAATCTTTTTTTTTTTTTTTGAATATTGAAAATATTTGAGGATCTTAGAATATTTGACCAAAATATTAGCTTTTTTTTTTTTTTGCAAAATATTACATTTTGGTGTCAACCTAGTGCTCAAATCCTATAGTTCCTAAGTTCCAGTAATAAGAGTTGGTTCACCTTGTTTCTTATAAAGCTGTTGTGAAAAACTGACATCATGGATGTGTGGTGAAACTCGTAGAGATAGATTAAGAAATACAGAAATCCAAAGACAAGTAGGAGTAGCACCAATTGACTCAAAAATTAAGGAAGGGTGGTTGCGGTGGTTTGGTCACCTGCAAAGACGGTCTACAGATGCCTCCACTAGAAAACTTGACTTAATAGAAACTGAAGAAATTCGACGAGGTAGGGTTAGACCGAAGTTAATTTGGGATGTATTAATTTGGAGGGATTTGAATGGTTTGAAAAGCTCACCATCAATTACATTAAACCGAGCACAATAAAAGAGTTTGATCCATATTGCCAACCTCAATTAATTTGGGACTGAGGCTTTGTTGTTGTTGTTGTTTATCATTTCTAGATAAATCTTGTTTATAGCACTTGATTTTTTCAATATCAGGTTAAACCGTGGATTAAGACGAGTCTTGCCCCAGGTTCAGGAGTTGTGAAGAAGTATTTGGAAAAGAGGTACTTCATAGGTGTATTAGGGTATGTTAATTTCTTTGATCAAGAGTTTTATTTGTAGCTGATGACAGTAATTTCTCCATTTTTGCAGTGGCTTGCAGAAGTATTTAAATCATCTCGGTTTTCACATTGTTGGCTATGGGTGCACCACATGCATTGGAAACTCTGGAGATCTGGATGAATCGGTTGCCTCTGCAATTTCTGAAAATGGTAAGTAACTGGCAAATTAACCAGTCTACATAATTTGTTTGTATTCTGATTATGGCGGTGATGCATTTTCTTTTCAACAAATACATGAAGTGCTTTTTTTCTCTTCCACTTTCTTTGAACATGCTATGACGTTTGTGTTATTTCTTAGATATTGTGGCTGCAGCTGTGTTGTCTGGAAATAGGAACTTTGAGGGTCGTGTACATCCATTAACCAGGGCAAATTATCTTGCTTCCCCTCCTCTGGTGGTTGCCTATGCTCTTGCTGGAACGGTATGACTCTGCAACAATATCTCATATATATGCTAGAATTTGTAAGAGTGTTTGATCTTTCAATTCTCTCTTTTTTTTTTTTTCGCAAAAGATATGTTTAGATAGAGCAATTCCTTGTTTTAGCACTGGCCATTTTTCCTTTTCTTGTTTATTAACCACAAAGCTATTTCCTTTTAATTTATTGAATCTTGTTTCTAAATCCCTGAAAAGAAAAGAACCTTGAAGAGGCTGTACTGATTCTTGAATTTCATCTTCACTACTGTGCCTAACTTTGTAATGAGCTTTGTCTATATGTTGAGCATTGTATAATAGAGTCTGCCTTATATAATATATGGATATGTGTATATTGAAAACTGCATATTGATTTAATTAGTGAATGAAGGATTGACAGAATGATCATTTCACTAAACATTAAATGCTTACTGCTTACACATCTAAATCTAGCCATTTGGGTTGTTGAATTACTTTTTTATTCTGCATGTTTACCATCTTTGATTCTGCATGTTTACTGCTTACATATCTAAACTGCATGTTTACCATCTTTGGTTCTTGAAAACTGCATATTTGATTTAATAAGAGCAATTCTGCATGTCTACCATCTTTGGTTCTTGAAAACTGCATGCTTACTGCTTACATATCTAAACATTAAATGCTTACTGCATATTGATTCTGCATGTTAGCCATTTGGGTTGTTGATTTACTTTTTTATTCTTACATGACTTGACTGACCAGAGCTTTGCCTGCAGGTTGATATCGATTTTGAAACAGAACCCATAGGAGCGAGTAAAGATGGAAAAGATGTATTTTTCAGAGACATATGGCCATCCAATGAAGAAATAGCTGATGTAAGTTATTGTTCATTTTATCTTGCGAAATATCGATATTGAATTGGAACTCTTATATTTTTCCTCTTCCATGTCCTCTAGATTGTTCAATCCAGTGTGCTTCCAGACATGTTTAGGCAGACTTATGAAGCGATAACCAAGGGAAACCCCATGTGGAATCAACTAACAGTCCCATCTGGCACTCTCTATTCCTGGGATCCAACTTCAACTTATATTCATGATCCTCCTTATTTTAAGGACATGACAATGTCTCCCCCTGGTGCTCATGGAGTGAAGGACGCCTTCTGCTTGCTCAACTTTGGTGATAGTATTACGACTGATCACATCTCTCCTGCTGGCAGTATTCATAAAGACAGTCCTGCAGCAAAATATCTAATAGATCGCGGTGTTGATAGGAGAGACTTCAATTCTTATGGCAGTCGTCGTGGCAATGATGAAGTGATGGCAAGGGGAACTTTTGCCAATATTCGTATTGTGAACAAATTCTTGAATGGAGAAGTTGGGCCGAAAACAATTCATGTTCCAACAGGAGAGAAACTGTCTGTGTTTGATGCAGCAATGGTATGGAGATCCTCCTTTCTCTTCATTTATTGGTTATGGCATGATACCTCTACAAGACAGGTGAATCTATCTTGTAGAGTGTTACAGCAGGATTCTCATGGCATGTTAATGTTCACATTTTCATAGTGCAAATAGTCTTTTCGTTTATCAGCATATTGTCTTGTCTAGTAATGAACCTAGTTGAAACTATTTAGCCAGTCCAGTCCACCTACGTCTAATAGGGATGAACCGTACGTCATTGAAACCAAGAGTTGCCGATGTTTTTGAACTTGGCTGCCAAACATTCTATGCCACCTTACATTTGTTTTCACTGTCCTAAATAACTTTGTGTTGTGCATTTTGGCTGGGTTGAGGTGATGCCGTATGTTTTCATCTTGTAGTAGATCATTGAGATCTGATGGTAGTATTACTTGGGTAAAAAAACAATCAAAATAACAGGAAAAACAAAGAATGAATTTAATACTGTGCATGATTACCGCTGCAATGCTTACAAGTCTTTTGTTATCTAAACAGAGGTACAAGAGCGATGGACATGACACCATTATCCTGGCTGGTGCTGAATATGGAAGTGGAAGCTCTCGAGATTGGGCTGCCAAGGGCCCTATGCTTCTGGTACCATCGATATCTCTCCTTATTATCTGTTATTGAACCTCACTTGGAATTTGTCATATGCATCTCCATCTTACTTTGAAATTCAGGGTGTCAAAGCAGTAATTGCGAAGAGTTTTGAGAGGATTCATCGCAGCAACCTTGTGGGCATGGGTATTATACCATTATGTTTCAAGGCAGGAGAAGACGCTGATTTTCTCGGTTTAACAGGGTATGAGCGTTACAGCATAGACCTCCCCAGCAATTTGCATGAGATTCGACCAGGTCAAGATGTTGTCGTGGTCACTGACAACGGCAAGTCATTTACATGTACCATCAGATTTGACACCGAGGTAGATGATTACTTAATTATTTGACCTCACCTTCTCATTTTTTCTTTAGTTCTTGCAACATCCGAAGCTGCTGCGTTTACCCTGTAATGATATTTTTCTTGTTGCAGGTGGAATTGGCGTATTTTGATCATGGTGGTATCCTGCCTACGTGATCAGGAATTTGATCAATTCTAAGCAATGAATGCAGCTTCGATCTTTCAGATGATACGTAGCAGTCCTATTTCCCTTTTCTCTCTTCCAAACACCCATTGATGGGCATTGGAGAACATTTTGTTTGTGTATCTTGGTGGAGGTTAGATAGGTATTCGGACAGTCGATGCAAAAATAAGAGGGAGAATAAGCAAACTAACTGGTGGTCCGGTTGTTTTTCATGCGGAGGCTTTCTAGTTCATGGTATAGGATGTCCACCACCTAATGGGCCTCTTTGTTACAGTGTCTGCTGTACATGATGTGAGGAATGGCAACATAAATTGTCTTAGATTGTCATGTTTGGTGAAGCTTTTGACATAATTTATTCCCTTCCTTGGCTGCAAATGAGCTAGGAAGTAGTCCCTTTGGTTTTTTTGCTGATAAAGTACTAGACTACTTGTAGCTTATGAGCACTTCTTGATTGGAGAGCAAATAAGGTGCACCAAAGCTAGATTTCAGGCCTAGCACTAAAGCCCCTATGACTATTTTCAGTGAATCTGTTTCTATTGTTCAAAAGCCCATGTAGTTCAAAAACAATAAAGCCTCAGTATCGAAATTGTTAACGGATCAAACTTTTACTTAGCTTGGCTTAACGCAAAGCGCTTTCAAAATTTTCTAAATTTATGACAACAATGAATAGTTAGAGTAATTTCTCCTCTTCTTCCTAATAGAATTGAACCTCAACCTCTTGCACGATCATAACCCTATACATAAGAGCATCTCCAATGGTAAATGTGGATTATGGGCGTAATTTTAATGTGAAGAGAATGTTCATTTCATAACTTAAATTGACATTGAACTTCAAAATAGGTCTTAATGGTTGATCATTGGATGTGAATTCTTAGCTCAATCGATGAGGTGACATTTTTTTTTATAACTTTTAATTAAAATGTAAAAATAAAGTCTAAATAAAATAAGTAAATATTTTAAAAAAACCTATTATCCAATATAGCGTCTATTGAATGTCACTTCTTGACATTCAAAATAGGTAATGTTTATCTATATCGTCGTGTGATATTTAAAATGTACATTTCATCGTAAAGATTTTTTCATTTTAATGTCTATTTAGTCTTAAGATGGCACAAATTGACATTCAATCCATTCCATTGGAGATATGGTAAATGTGGATTCTTGCCACATTATCAACGTGAAGATGATGTCATCTTATGTGACTCAAATAGACATTGGACTCCAAAACTGATCTTCAATGGTAGATGTGGATTGAACATCAATTAATGAGGTAACATTTTTTTTTTTCAATTTAGAAAAAGACCGAATTCCAACCAACCAAAAAAAAAGAGAAAAGAAATGGAATCTTATGTGATTGTCAATTTTGTTAAGTATGTGGGTCTGATTTCTAAAGCCCATGTATGATCCATATGATTAGTTTACTATTGTATTCTAATAAGGATTGCATTCTAATAGGGATTGTATTCTAATAAGGATTGTATTCTAACTGGGATTGTATTCTAATAGGGATTTACTTTCTCTATAAGTATATATATCTCTCTCTGATGTACAAAAAAAGTATGAGCTGTGAGAGTCTTGAATAAGATTGTGTTGGCGGCTGTGGGTTTTCTTCCTTTAGAGGGTTTTCCACATATAAAATTCTGGTGATTTGTTCTCTTTCTCTCTTTTCTTGTTTTACTATTGTCATTACTTTATGTCAAAATCTTAACAACTGGTATCAGGGCAAGGTTATTCTCAAGTGGGAGTAATGGCAGAAGAAAGGAAGTTACGGGTTGAGAAGTTCGACGGTTCGAACTTTGGATTTTGGAAGATGCAGATCGAAGACTACCTATATCAGAAGGATCTCTACTTACCGCTCGGTGGCAAGAGCAACAAACCTATAGATATGGATGACAAGGCTTGGGAAATCCTAGATCGAAAGGCCTTGGGTGCGATTCGCTTTCACTTGTCATCATCGGTAGCCTTCAACATCTCCAAAGAGAAGACCACACAAGATGTGATGAAAGCCCTAACACGGATGTATGAGAAACCATCGGCGTAAAACAAGGTATTCTTAATGAAACGGTTGTTTAATATGAAGAAACCTGAAAGTAGACCTATACAAGAGCATCTGAGTGATTTCAATACAATCACTAGTCAGTTAGAATCTGTGGGTATTATCTTTGATAATGAAGTATTGGCTCTTGTTATTTTGTCGGGTTTACCCGATAGTTGGGATGGTCCGGTTATGGTCGTAAGCAACTCATCGGGTCCAAAGATTCTCGAAATTTGAGGATGTAATGGGAGTTCTTCTTGATGAAGATACGCGAAGGAGAAACAACTCTTCTGATGATGTTTCTAATAGTGCCCTGAATACTGAGGAACGGGGCAGATCCTCAAAGAGGTCGAATGGCCGAGGAAATGGACGCTCACAATCTAGAAGAGGTCAGTCAAGGGGCCCTCAGATAACTTGTTGGAATTGCAAGAAGAAAGGTCATCTCAAGCGTGACTGTAAAGCACCAAAGAAAAGGGTAGATGAAAACGATAAAGACAGCAACTCGGTGAATGTCTCAAACGAATCAAGTTCAGATGAAGCGCTGATCATGTGTTGTGACAGTAAAGATGAATCCTGCTGGATACTAGATTCTGGTGCATCGTTTCATGCTACTTCCAACAGAGAATATTTCCTTAATTATGAGAAGGGCAATTTCGGCAAGGTGTACCTTGGTGATGATGAACCCTGTGACATAATCAGTAAAGGAGACGTGCTGATAGGAATGGAAAATGGGACGCAATTGAGGTTGCAACGAGTTAGACATGTGTCGAAACTTGTTAGAAATCTAATTTCGGTAAGCCAACTTACTGATGATGCAGGTCTTGAGATGAAGTTCACTAAAACATCTTGGAAGATCATAAAAGGTGCCATGGTAGTAGCACATGGTCGAGAGAGATGGTACTTCTACGAGTTCTCAATGAAAACTCCATGAATGTGGCCTCCTCTGAGGTCAGTGCAAAGGTGTGGCATCAACGCCTCGGGCATATGAATGAGAAGGGAATGAAGGTAATGGTGTCAAAAGGGAAGTTAGATGGACTGTCATGTGTTGATCTGTCTCTATGTGAAGGTTGTGTGGTTGGAAAACAAAAAGTTGTCAGTTTTTCTAAAAAGGGCCGAACTCCCAAAACTGAAAAGCTAAAACTTGTGCACACGGACGTTTGGGGTCCTTCACAGGTATCCTCCCTTAATGGCTCTCGTTATTACATTACTTTCATTGATGATTCGACTAGAAAGCTCTGGATTTACTTTATGAAAAATAAGTTTCAAGTGTTTGAAATTTTCAAAAAGTGGAAATGTCTAGTGGAGAACCAGACAGGTCTAAAACTGAAATACTTGAGATCTGATAATGGTGGAGAGTACTGTAACAAGGAATTTGATGAGTATTGTGCTATGTATGGCATCGAAGAGAAAAGACAAGATGCAAGGACACCACAACAGAATGGTATAGTGAGCGTATGAACCGAACCATTATGGAACGTGCCAGAGCATGTTGTTGAGTCTTTGGGCTACCTTAGATTTTGGGTTGAAGCTGTGAATACTGCTGCTTATCTGATCAACAGAGGACCATCTACCGCAATTGATTGCAGACTGCCTGAGGAGGAATGGACAAAAAGGGAAGTAAAACTTTCACACTTAAGAACCTTTGGTTGTATTTCCTATGTCCATATCAATCTTGAAAATAGGTCAAAGCTAGATGCAAAGTCCAAAATGTGCATCTTGCTGGGATATGGAGTTGATAGCTTTGGTTATAGGCTATGGGATCCTGAGAGTAAAAAGGTGATCAGAAGTAAAGATGTCATATTCAATGAGGATGTGTTGTATAAGGATAGGATCAAGAAGAAAGAGGAACCAAAAGGATCAAAGTATCTTGAACTTGACGATATCCCTCCCTATGATCCTGGTCAGAGTGTTACTGAACACATTGATGAACATGAAGTTCAGGAGGAGCCAGTGACACCACCCATTGCACTTCGACGTGAAAGACGAACCATCAATGTTCCAAACCGTTACTCTCCATCCATACACTATCTGTTGCTCACAGATGGTGGTGAACCCAATTACTATGAGGAAGCAATGCAAGTTGAGAATAAGGAAGAATGGAAGAAAGCCATGGATGACGAAATGAAGTCTCTCTACACAAATCAGACTTGGGATTTGGTCAAGCTTCCAATGGAAAGAAGGCGATTCGAGAACAAATGGGTGTACAGACCGAAACAGGAGCAAGATGGTTCTCAGAGGTACAAGGCCAGATTGGTAGCAAAAGGTTTCCAACAAAAGGCAGGTATTGATTTTACTGAGATTTTTTCTCCTGTGGTCAAGATGACTACAATTAGAACTGTTCTAAGCATTGTTGTTGCAGAGGATCTACATTTAGAACAGTTGGATGCAAAAACCGCCTTTCTTCATGGTGACTTGGAGGAAAATATATACATGCAACAACTACAGGGATATGTAGAGGCTGGTAAGGAGCATCTAGTGTGTAAGTTGCACAAAAGCCTTTATGGCCTGAAACAAGCCCCCATACAATGGTATTTGAAGTTTGACAAGTTCATGTTAACAATATGGTACATACGCTGTCATGCAGATCACTGCTGTTATTTCAAGAAATTTGACAATACGTATGTTATTTTGCTCCTATATGTCGATGATATGCTGATTGCAAGTTCCAACATTGAAAAGATTGAAAATTTGAAAAAGCAAATGGCGAAAGAATTTTCAATGAAAGACTTAGTGTCTTTGAAACAAATTTTGGGAAGATCGAAAGAGATAGAAAGAACAAGTTACTAAAACTTTGCCAAAGGAGTACATATCGAAGGTGCTCAAGAGGTTCAACATGGATTGTGCAAAAGCTGGTGAGCACACCTTTAACTTGGACATTTCAAAAATCTTTCGAAACAACATAGTCCCAAAAGAAGAAGAACAAAAGAATATGGAGAACATCCCGTATGCATCGGCAATGGGTAGCCTTATGTATGCCATGGTTTGTACAAGACCGACATTTCTCATGCAAAGTGGGAATTGTGAGTAGGTACATGTCTAATCCTGGTTCTTATCATTGGAATGCAAGAAATGGATTTTAAGGTACCTTGCAGAACAAAAGATGTGGCACTTGTGCTATACAAGTGCAAAAATACAATTTGTGTGGCTTTGTTGATTCAGACATGGTGGTGACATGATGGTGGTAGGAAGAGTACTACAAAGTTATGTGTTTACTTTTGGAAGTGCAACAATCTCCTGGGTATCAAGGTTACAAAAGATTGTTGCATTATCTACTATTGAGGCTGAATATGTTGCAGCTGTTGAAGCGTGTAAGGAGATGACTTGGTTACAGAGCTTGTTGAGTGAATTGGATCATAAGCAAACGGATTGTCGACTACTAAGTGACAAGTCAAGAGCGCAATTCATCCGGCAAAGAATTCGCATTTCACTCAAGGACAAAGCATATCGATGTAAGGTATCATTTCATACGAGCTATGCTTGAAGAAGGATCTTTCAAATTGGAGAAAGTACACACCAACAAAAATTCTGCAGATATGCTCACCAAATCAGTCCCTAAAGAGAAGCTGAAGTTTTGCATAGCTTCTCTTGGTCTTGCTACTTGAAGACGACAAGGCAAACAGCGCCAAGACACTACATGAGAAGGAGATACTACTATACGAGAAAATAATTTTAGAATCAGTCCCAAGTGGGAGATATGTTAAGTATGTGGGCCTAATTTCTAAAGCCCATGTATGATCCATATGATTAGTTTACTATTGTATTCTAATAAAGATTGTATTCTAACAGGGATTGTATTCTAATAAGGATTGTATTCTAATTGGGATTGTATTCTAATAGGGATTTACTTTCTCTATAAGTATATATATCTCTCTCTGATGTACAAAAAAAGTATGAGCTGTGAGAGTCTTGAAATAAGATTGTGTTGGCGGCTGTGGGTTTTCTTCCCTTAGAGGGTTTCCCACATATAAAATTCTGGTGATTTGTTCTCTTTCTCTCTTTTCTTGTTTTACTATTGTCATTACTTTCTGTCAAAATCTTAACAAATTTTAATGTCTAGATTTTACATCCAAAATTGACAATGTCATTTTTTTATGCCACATTAGCATGGCATTCTAAATACACATTCTCATTTGAGACATTTTTTTCATCTCAATGTCAATTTAATCTTAGGTGACGCACATTGGCATTCAATCAACATGATTGGTCTTTCTCTTCTTTTTTTTTTTGAAGAAATAAAAATTTCTTCATTAATCATTAATGACTCTCAATACATTCAATGGAAAACAAGACAAAAGATCAATCACTATTACAAATTGATTCATTAATCTTAATTGTTCAAAAAAATATTCAACCACTATAAAATTTGGCTTTCAAGAATTGCACCTCAAATAGACATTGGACTTTAAAATTGATCTTTTTGTTTTTAGTTTTATTGATATTTGGTACCGCACCTATTAACTAAGCGAGTACCAAGTCCTTTCTCACTTTCGCCAAACGGTTGTGGGTAAATATTTACTAATCTCTCTAAAACATAGTTGAATTTTTGTTTTTGTAATCCCACAAGGTATAATGCCACATTGCTTTCAAAAAAATAGACGGAAGAAAAGTCATAAAAAAAATAATCAATGGAGAAACAGTATAATTCCTTGATCATAAAATCAGAATCGTTGAATCTTTGTCGCCACTCTCCAACACCGACAGGGTCACCCGCGGTTTGATGACTTATCAGATTACAAAACCTGCTCCCGATTCCACTGGAATATGAAATTCCTTAAAAACTCCAACACAATAGCATGACAGAAACACCCCTCACTCGTCTTCCCTCATAACGCGCGGAAACTCGCGTGCACATCGTGGCCCACCTGTCATTTTAAACAAACAGAAGGTCAATTTAGACAATTCGTTACATCGGTTCTGTTCTCGTCTTCGCACACAGATCCAGCTCACAGAAAAAGAAGAAGAAGAAGAAGAAGAATAAGAAGAGCACAGAGACTTCCATATTCTTCGTTTCGCTTCGTTTCTCGGATCGATCTCGGAATTAGGGTTGTTGTTGTTGATGATGATGAAGGCGAAGGGGCCGAGACACTCTCGCTTGCAGAGCAAGAGATCCTCTTCGGCTACGCTCGTCCTCGCCATGCTTCTCATGCTCTCCTTCGTTCTTCTCCTACTTCTCGCTCTCGGAATCTTCTCGCTCCCAATTGTGTCCGATGCTCCGTCCAAAGCCAATGACCTCGCCTCATTCGCTCGAAAGGCGGTCACCAGGTGCGTTTTTGATTTCGTTGTTTCATCGATCGATCTGAGCCGTCGATTTCGCTTGTAATTGATTTTGATTGATTGATGGTGCAGAAGCGGTGAGCTAGGTCAGCGAGGGGATCAGTGGACGGAGGTGATTTCTTGGGAGCCGAGAGCCTTCGTTCACCACAATTTCCTGGTGAGAATTTGGAGTGTGATGTTTTGTGTTTCGATTTGTGTATGTGGAAATGCCTAGGTGCTTTGATTTTGAGCTTAATTGGTAATGTTGGGAATGTTAGCTTTGTTATGTTACTAGGGTTGAGTTTAAGTGGTTTACTAATATGCCGCGACATTAGAAGATAACAAGCCTCAATCCGAAATTAGAAATTAGTTGGGGTCGGCTACATGGATCAAACTCTTCCATTGTGCTCGATTTGGTGCATTTGATGGTGTGCTTTCCAGCTCATTTAAATCCCTCATACTGTCCTAGTTGATTTTTCCCAAGTTAAACTGCGATATTAGAAAAAAATCGAAAATTGGAAAAGGAAGAATTGGTTTTCTTTTGGTACATTATTAATTTTGAACTAGAGGTCCATATACAACACCGGTCTCCTCTCTTTCTTTGCATTTAATTTTTTAAAGTTACTCTTTTAGATTTTGAAACTGATGATTAGGCCACTTAAGCATGGTTTTAAGTTGGTGTCAGTTTAAGCAACGCCTCGTGTTGTATGATTTAGGCTCTTAGCTCTTAGATGTTAAGGTCCTTTGGTTATTAATTGAACTTTGCTGCTTAAGTGTGATAAACCAAAGATCATGCTTGTTGGGCCCGCCCATGCATGCTTCGTGGGTCCATTGATCTCTACTAGTATCGATATGATACTGTCCCCCAACTTAACCACCTTCAACACTAGGTGTGGGGTTTTACACCAAAAGGCCTCGGTACTATTAGTTAGGAGATCAGCTCTTATGAACTTTTTTTTTTTTTTTTTGATAGGAACAACTTTTATATTAGTAAAGAGAATTTACAAATACAAAAGTGATGACACAAGGTCAAAAGATACAAGGAAGAAAGAAAAAATTGAAACAAGAAAAAGCACAAAAGAAGAGAAAAATGAAAAGCTACAATTAATCAATTGAGTCACCCTCTACTTTCTCGACACAAAGCCCCTTTTACTCCTCAACTTTTATGAACTTCTTCAAGAAGCCATAGATAACCGATGTGGGACTAAACTTTTTGGTCCAGACATCCCAACACTGCTCAACCACAGAAAATCAAGTAGTTGGAAGTCATGTCATTAGGTTGTGATAATGTGGTGAGAGCATAGTGGAAAATATTCTGAATTTTGCTTGTAATCTTGAGCACTTTGTGCCTGAGTTACGGGGTAGAAAACATCCTCTTGAATGCTATATTGGGTTCTTTCAATTTAATTGTTACTTCTTCTCAACTAGCTACCTGTCAAAATTACATTGAACTAGTTTTTCCTTAGGAATCGAAGTTACATTGAATTTGATCTCTTGGTTTGGTATTCTATCAAAAGCACTCCTTGAATTGGATGATGGATTTAATTTTTTTATTATATTATTCCAATTGTAATTTATAAGGATTCTTAACCATTACTATGAAGGTAGCTCAAGTTGGTGGAAGTTATATTACCACAACTTGTGGATCATTCCCTAATGTCAACAAAATACTATATATATTATCATTTTACTTTTTTAGTTCTAGCATGCAACTTTTGGTATATTGATCGTGAATACTTTGTTTAGTAAACTTTGCTGCCTCATATGAAATTGTGTCGTACTTGTCTAATGCTTGTCATTTGTGCAAATGGCAATGAATTCAAAACAAAATGTTTTGCAGTTTGATTTTTAAAAATTACTTAAGTCTCAAGTTTTCTGTGCCAACCTCTATAGATTCTCATGTACATGATTAAATAAAGATTACTTTCCATCATGACTATATTGAAGCATAAAGTTCCGAATCTTGGTTATTAGTTATTTAGTATCCCTCTTCCAAATGCTCTACTGTTGAAATGTACATATAACATGAATTTGAATTAACGACGAATAGAACTGGTGGTGTTGTGCAAAATATTACTGACTCCACAAGATCTGTAAAATTCAACTCAGCATTCAAATGTCTTTCAAGTTGGATTTGTTCCTTTTTTTCAACTGGCAACCTTGCTTAAATTCTTATTTTGTCTCTACATGGTGGCAGGGGTGGAGCTAGACACTTGAGACAGGGGGGCCAAATTTTTTTATATAGATTAGACTTAATAAAAAAAAACTTATCCATTATGTTGCCTCAATTTCATCATGTTAAGCTCAAATGTAAAGATTTTGTGAAGGACATACCCTAAATAATTAAATTGAGTTATAGTATATGATCACTACTATGTAACAATCAAATAATCCTAACTACTAATTTGATCTACGACTTATCATAAATTTGATTATTTGATTCACTTGCTAATTAACACTATAGCTTTAATTTCATTTGATATTTTACACAAAAAAAATCATAATTATACAACACAACTCACATTATTTTATAGGCATCAACAATCATTAATTGGTGAATGAATTAGTAAAAAGAGCATGAAAATAGGTCTTGATAGAGACATTTTGAGACAAAGTTATGATCGAGAGATAACTAGTAGGAATATATTGTAATCGGGAGAAAATTGGTAGAGATGATAAAACACTATTGAATAAATTATTAGTTGAGGTTGCAATATTGCATGTAAAATAGAGAGAACGATCGACTATTGATGAATCAATATATGGAGCACCTCAAACAGTCTCAAGAAAGTTGATTAAATAAGAACAACAATATATTTCATTAGAATGCTTCATTTCTTGTGTTGAGACAAGTCCATACACACATCCTAGTGTACATCCAACAAGACCCACATCAATTTTGTTGCAAATGCTTTCCCAATCACACTATATTTGTCTTTGATGGGTGCATGTAGCTAGAAAGAGGGGGGCCCAATGGATTTTTTTTTTTTTTTTTTATTTTCCACCACCACCACCACACCCTTGCCTCCGCCTCTACATGGTGGAATATCTTTTGTTTGTTAAATAAACATCAAATTACTCTATGTCATTAAGAAAATGTGTGTATTTCTTGTGATATATATAGTAACATAACTTTGTTTGTATAATATTCTTTTTGTGACCAAGGAGAAAGCCTAATTCAGTAATTTTCCATTTTTTTGTAATAACTTAATGACTATCGTATATATAGTAACATAACTTTGTTTGTTCTAAAAAAAAATTAATTTATGACCAGGAAATTGTCGAAAAAAGTTTTAAAATACTAACTTTTCCTAGTTAATGAACAGTCTAAAGAAGAATGTGATTACCTTATCGATCTTGCCAAGCCACATATGGAAAAATCAACTGTTGTTGACAGTGGAACAGGTCAAAGCAAAGACAGCAGGTTTGCTTAGTTCTATCTATCTTTATTGTTTCAAACGGAACGAGTCTCTCAAGTTTTTCTGTTTCAAGATTTGATCTCTGTTACTTGCACTGTTTCTCAAAAGCAGGATCATTTTCATCTCACTTTAGATGCACTTTTGGGTTGTAGGGTGAGGACAAGCTCTGGAACATTTCTAAAGAGAGGACGAGATAAAGTTATTAGAAATATTGAGAAAAGAATTGCAGATTTCACTTTCATACCTGTAGGTATGCAAATAGAGAAAGATTTTGTTTTCAGGATTTAGATGACTGTTTTTTTTATCATCTAGTTTGTTTATCTAACATGAACTTGATTTTCCATTCTTGTTTCTTTTATACTATGCATGCCCTTCCCTGTGTGGTGAAAGTTTCTTTCAAATATATTGTCAGTCTCAGAGAACACTTTTGTGGATGGTTATGTACTTGCCTTCATACAATAACTGACTGTTTCTGTCACTGAGCTGGTTTTAAGGTTTAACATAGAATTTTGATTTACTTGACCTTCCAGAATTTTCATTCCATTCAAGTAGCAAGTACATAGAATTGATGGTTTTGGAAGGATGGCTAATGCATGAACTTTTTTTAGTATATTCTTAGGTATCATTTTGGGGTTTGTTACTTGTGTGACGATTATTTTATACTCTACATTATTTTCCAATTGTTACGTGGAAACGGATTTGTCATGTTAATTATGTTTGTTATGTGCATCTCGGTTACTCTACACCACTGGCTTTCTAAATGACACAATCATTTGCAGAGCATGGAGAAGGACTACAAGTGCTTCATTATGAAGTTGGTCAGAAATATGAACCACATTTTGACTACTTTCAAGATGAGTTTAACACTCAAAATGGTGGTCAAAGAATCGCTACTGTTTTGATGTATCTGTAAGCCCTGTAATGGCAACTCATTTTCTTATACTGCATATCAGATTTGATTTGGCTTCTTGTTATTGCGACCTGCTTTGATATTTTTTCGTCCGTTTTGCTATTCATGCAGCTCAGATGTTGAAGAAGGAGGAGAGACAGTATTCCCTGCTGCCGTAGGAAATTTTAGTTCAGTACCATGGTATAACGAGCTATCAGAATGCGGAAAAAAGGGTCTCTCAGTGAAGCCAAAGATGGGTGATGCATTGCTATTCTGGAGTATGAAACCTGATGCCAGCTTAGACCCATCAAGTTTGCATGGTATGATGTTTTGTGTTCTCCAGTGGCTAACATTTCATATTTTATATTGTGATTTTGTACTTTCTTAATGCGCACCTCTTTTAGTAATTGACTGGAAGTTCATGCTATAAGACTAACTTTTTGAAGTCGTGGCCTTGAAAGAACTGAACTGATGTAACTGGAGGAAAATGTGAATGCACTGAAGGTGACTTTTGGTATTAATCCACAGCATACAACATCAATATATCAAACAATATAAAGAGCATAACCTGTTGGTTTTCAACTTCATGAAATGAAGCCACTTTTGTTACGTCGGAAACTTGGAAGACTACAGTCACTTCAATTTAAAACACCACTACTTCACTCTCTACTAGTTTCTTCTACCTTCAGCTTCATGGTAAACGAAAAAAAATGGAGTTAGTTGTGAGATCATTTCTCTCAACTAAGGGGATATCTTGTTTCTTAGTGACTAATAACCAATCTGCCATTGTTTTCCCTTATCCAAAACTATTTCTATATGTTGATTATATGAAATAATATCATGTTGGTATGTGGTTAGAAATAATTTTAACACGGAACTTTTCTTTTATTTCTTCATATTCACTAATATCTTCTTTATTTTCATTCTATAATTCCGTATCAGGTTCTTCTATTGCTTTGAGTTTTATTCTTGAGTTGCCATATTTCAGGTGGTTGCCCGGTAATTAAGGGAAATAAGTGGTCTTCTACAAAGTGGGTGCGTGTGAATGAGTACAAGATATGATTGTATTCTTCAGGTATCCTTTTAAGAAAATTGGCTTATTTATCATTTTTTCACGCACATACATTATGCTTGCAAGGTAGGTACTTCACACTCTTGCAAATTGCTAACTTTAGTGAAAGTGTAACTTCTTTGGTTTGTTTGATGACTGATTAGACTCGAGGGGTTGATTACGTTGTAATCTGCGGTTATAGATTTATAATCATGACATATTAACATATAGGTCATTCCTTACTTTCTGCATACTACATTTCCTATGTTCATCTTAATTTACAATAGTTCTCTTGATCCAAAGATTTTGTATTTCATGTTTAACTATAGGTTCTAGGAGTGTTGGTGTTACATTTATATGAATTTAGAATGAAGTCGAGCCTTCTGCAGATGCTTCATGTTTTCCTGTTACAGTAGATGATACAATTGCGTTACTATTATCAGTTGAAATCATGCTTTGTCTTTTTTTTTTTTTTTTTTTCGATAAAAGCATGAAGAGCCTCTTTGGCAACTAGTAGTAATTTTGCCTTATGAAGATTAAGCAGATGTTTACTTTTCCTTTTTGTCGTTCTTTTTTCTTCTTTTTTTCTTCATTTCCCTCTTGAAGCTTGGTGCGGTTTTTCATGCAACTATAAAATAATGCATTTGCTTTATGTGTTATCTGGATGGTGCATTAGTTAGTGTCTTAATCAATAAGTTTTGCACAGCACAATTTATTGAACTAATCAGTTGGCAGGTGCCAAAAAAAAAAAAAAGAATAAGAAAACAAGTTAAAAAGTAGCCAAACCAACAGGGAACCATTT
Source organism: Stephania japonica (assembly GCA_039657345.1). Lineage (NCBI taxonomy): Eukaryota > Viridiplantae > Streptophyta > Magnoliopsida > Ranunculales > Menispermaceae > Stephania > Stephania japonica. The sequence goes on along the minus strand of CM077559.1, from coordinate 3,066,353 downwards.
ATTTACATGCAAGTGATGGTATTCATATTCAGTAACCATTATCATAGCTCAACTTCCACATCCACTATAATTACCTATTTTAAATTGTATCTCACTTGATCAATGGCATACTCCAGAAAGAAAGGATGAAAGAAGACGACTGGATGCTCCGTACTATCGAGTTTCATCCATCAAATGTGGAATTTAATGATCATTTAAGTATTCTGTTATAATAATGCATGACCCTTGTTCATATGGGGATTAAACCACCATTTCATGAATTCAGTTGAGAATCTTGAGATCTTAACAATTTCTCTCTCTTGTATCAGGTTTTCTTACTTAATTTTCTTGTTTTGCAGGTCATCATGATGTACTTACACACATGGACTGCTGTTGTAAGACTCGTTGCAGTCTTATTTTTCCATGTCTGTTACTGATTTATAGTACACATCACAGCATTCCCTTTAGAGCCTCTTAGTCATTGATAGACTTAATTCTGATAATCAGCATTCAGGATGAGATGCAAAACGGCTATTCTTCTGGGTGAAGGAATAGATGGAGCTATGTTTTCTTGGCAATTTAATCTTTTTTTTTTCTTCACACGGATGATAACTTGGTGCTTGTTAGAATTGAAAACTACGGAGGGAGATTATGTGTGTAATAGTTCACAAAAACTGCAGATTCGAGAGGGGGAAATATGGCAAATATTTATTTTTATGTTCATGCTTTGTTAACTCAATATTACAGACAAATATAAAATTCTTTAGTTGAACTTTGTCCTAGTTTAGTTTTTCTGTGTATATTGCTAATTCATTTTTGACAACTATATAATTCTCTAGCATAATAAGTTTCCCTCGTACAACACCAAAACCTTAATCTCAAATTAGTTGGAGTGAGCGATATAGATCAAATTTTTTCACTTTTCTCATACATTCTTGAAGATCATTTAATCCATTTTATTCAAGAAAGGGTTGAGGTAGGTACTAGTCATTGAGTTCATCAAATGGTAACAAAGATTTTTTTATTGATGTTAACCTTGAAGGCTACGTAATAATTAAAATTTAAATGGCACTGGTTAATGTGGATATATTGTATTCTGTCCTAGCAGCTGAAAAATTCCTCAATAAATGTGAATTTCAAACTAGAAGTGCTACGTTAGTTGAGGCTATATAGAGCTTTTGTTGATCATTGTCAATGAGGTGTGACTTTTCATTGTGATGTGACTTCTAGTATTTTTCATTTCAAACTAGAAATGTTGTAGCCTTGTAGGACTATTCTACAAGAGCGGGTGTGAGGGCTGATTTGACCTTTTTTTAACTGACCGACTCATGTTTGAGATTAGAGGGCCTAATTAACTCTTAACCTGATGTTTTTACCTATAAGTAAGAGAAAAATAAAAAATTGACCATTTTTTTAGACTTTTTTTTTAATTATTTATATTACAAGAAAAAATTATTGCAACGAAAGTGTGGTATTGGAAGTCGGTCTTTTTGTCATTTTCTAATAAAAAACGTTAGTTTTCCTTCCGCGCTTCGAATGGTTCTTGTTTTCTAGGTCACCAATCTCTCTACTTCTCGTCTCCTCAAACCCTAATTCAGTCCATTCATTGCAAACTCTTCCATCATCAATGGAGGTCGATCACTACGAAGTACTAGGCTTGCCCTCTGGAGAGGAAGGCACCAAGCTCTCAGACAAGGAAATCGCCAAAGCGTACCGCCAGAAAGCCCTAGAATTGCACCCCGACAAGCGCCGCGACGATCCCAACGCCGACTCCAAGTTTCAGAGGCTCAAGCTCTCTTACGAGATCCTCAAAGACGACAAGGCTCGCCAGGTCTTCAACGACCTGATTCGCGCCAGAACCGCTAAGCGAAAACGGGAATCGCAATTCAATTCGAAGCGGCGGAGGATGGTGTCGGATTTGGAGGAGCGGGAGCGCGCCGCGGCGGGGTTCGATTCGGCGGAGAGAATGCGCCAGGAAGAGGAGCGGATTGATAAGAAGCTGAAAGAGGAAATTGCGAGATATAGGGCAATGTATTCCCAGAAGAAGAGTATGGAACCGGAAAGGGCCGATTTCGGTTCCGAAAGTGGGAGTGGGAATGGGAATGGTGTTTCTTTGGATAAAGATAAGATTTTGAAGGTGTCTTGGAATGGGGGTGTGGAGGAGTACAGTGTTGGGAGGTTGAAGGAGATATTTGGGGCTTTCGGCGAAGTGGAAGATGTCGTCATTCAACCCAAGAAGAAGAAGAAAACCAGTAATGCTCTTGTTGTTATGGTGACGAAAGAGGCCGCTGTGAGTGATTCATCCAAGTTTCAATTTTATTCTGTATATCCAATTGATTGATTTCAGATTGTTGTTTTACTGATTTGTTATTCTTTCAGGTTGCAGCCATGGGGAGTGTGTGCGGGGACATGTCGAATCCTCTCATTGTTTTGCGTATGAGAACTGCGCCCGATGAGGTTCCTAGTGTGCCCATTCCTGAGAATAGGCCTAAAGAGGCTGTACCTCAGGAATCAAACAAATTTGCTGGTATGACATTTGAAGAAAAAGAGAGAATTGTTTTAGATATGCTGCAAAAGGTTTGAACCAAATCCTTTAACCTAATTTGTTAATTTTGTTCTCTTTTGCTAATGCAGTTGATTCGCCATGGTTTTACTTTATTTAATGTTTGATGTTGTTCATTTCCTTCCATTTGAAATTGAGAGGGGTTTGAACCAATAAAGGTTTGTGATTCATGATATGGCATTGTAGGGTTGAGATATGGTAAAATGATATGGAATTTTGTGGCTTATGACAGCAAATAACATAAGTGGTTCCAAATAGATCATTGTTTGAGACACAACATGATAGTATATATAGTTGCATTATTAGGGGGGATGTGTGTTTCTTATTTCTTTTGTTTTCTTTTGGTTTCTTTTTTTACCCACATTGTGTTGCTTCTATAGACTGTAAAGCCTTTTTACTTTTAATATAAGCATGCCACTGTTTAAAAAAAAAAAAAAAAAGGGTAAAATTTTGATTTTGTTTGTAGATGAGGTTTAGAAGAAAGATATGCTAACTTATTTACCCTTATGATCGTATTTATATCGTTGTTGGTTAGTTTTATTGTTTAACCATGAGTTGATGTCATAATGTGGGGTTTTTTTTTTTTCATAAAGTAGATAAGCAAAATCATCGTATTATTATTACAATTTTTTATTCTCCCTGCTTTGCATGGAATTATTTTTTTCCATGTTAACGTTGTCGAATGTTGTTTGTAACAGGCTGCAGAGAAGCAGATGTTAGAGAAGCAGATGTCAGGTTCATGAAGTACTATCAAGTATCAACTATTAAGAGGTGGCTGCTCATGAATGCTTAACTGGGATTTAATTTTTGTGAAGTATTGCAATTGAGGTATTGCTTAACTGATTCCAAATCTTCGTATGTGTTTGAGTAGATGAGTGTTTAGGTATACTTGTTGATGTTAACATTGCATTAACATCAAATGATTTGACTTTATAATGATTTCTTAATTTATGTAGTGTTAGATGTTGCACAAAATCGAGCACAATAGAAAGTTTGATCCATGTAGCCGACCCCAATTAATTTGGGATTGAGGCTATGTTGTTGTTGTTGTATGTAGTGTTAGATGTTACTGTAAATACAATTAATACACGTAATCGACAACAAATGATTTCTTCCATTCCATCTTAAACATTTGTTGTTTCATTTGTGTATGTATGTAATACAATGCTATCTTTATAGGTACATTGTCGACAACTCTTTCACCATATTTTCATCTCATCACTATTGTTTTTGTAATCCAATTATTTGATTCTTAGTTTGGAGAGGTTTTCATGTTTTCTACTGATTTTATTCTTTTTTTTTTTTTGATAACCAAGGATATCCGCATCCTTCGGATACAACTAGTCCCATAGGGTCAAGTCGGTGCCACCAAACCCATTGACCGGAAGAAACCACTGGTAATGGTTTCATTGTTGACGCAAGGACTGGAACATGCGACCTCCTTCTAATGAAGAATTTTATTCTCTGTTTTTTTTATTGAGTAGAGAGTGACCTAGCTCTTGAACCGTTTGTGTTGATGTCACAGATGGGTGATGTTGCTTAAAAGTGGACTGATGAGGAGCTATATTTGGCGTGGACGACGAAATTTAGTTGTTTATGTATAGTTGCATTAAATTGTTGTAAATCCCCCATTTATTAATAACATTTTATCGCCATTTCAAAGTTTACATATAAATATCTCTTGATGATCTCTGAGGTATTGAATTTATATGATCTCATGTTGTTTGGAATTTAGATCCTAATAAATAAACAATGTTGCGATCACTAAACGAGGAGTTTAGCAATTAATTTTGTTGGTGTTGCAATCTGCATTCTTGAGAAGCTCTGAAAGATTTGGACGAAATCCCAGTAACTAGCTAAGTTATCTTTTGGTTTCTAAAAAAAAAAAAAAACAAAGTTATCTTTTAGTATTAATTAATATTGTTGACTCATTATGGGTTTGATTGAGATTGGGCTTGAATGTTGAATCAATGGCATGCCGTGAGGCTCTGAGCACCCATTTATGAGATATAGAAGATATAGATGGGCACTGTCATATTGTCGCCGCGATTTCATTACTATTTTCTTCTCTACATGTAGTTGTCACTGTTTCAAGAGATGATACTATCGTTATTCATGGCTCATCTTGCACTTGACCTATTAATTCTTAGAAGAAGAGAATACCGTTCTTCCTTTAGAATCCCAGAATTCATGTCGTTTCAAAGAAGTGGAAGGCGGACTGGGGTAAATGTTTTCGTGAGAAAAATGGTAATGACTGGTTCAATTGGATGTTATTCACAGACAACTGCATGGTGACGGTTTCCGTTCTTTAAAGAGCAACACATTGTTACTTCAAAATGGATTAACGAGGTGCAATGTCGGTGAAAAGCGAACTGGGGTAATTGTTTCTTGTGCCCCCTCAAATTATTGGAAGGGGGCACAAAAAATTAGTTTACATCAATGCGTTTCAAGTTAGCTTAGATCTATCCGACCTCGTCAAATTTCTTTAGTTTTATAAAGTTAGAGTTTTCCATTTCATTGAAACAACCTCGTAAATAACATGAATTGATGGAGCAGTTTTGCCCCCATTGAAAACAAATGATAGAGCATGGTGTAACAGCAGTTGAAGGCTTGGAAATCAACTCTCAACCTAACACTACAATGGGCGCGGAGAAGCGAATCCTCTCTCGACCATCTTCTCCACCAACTCTTCATGCTTCTTGATCTGCCCCGCCTTTCGCAGCTGCTGCAAAACCATCTCATACACTGGCAGAGAAGGTTTCAAGCACTTCTCTTCAATCATCTCCTTGAAGAAACCATATGCTCTATTCCAATGTCCCATCCCACAAAACATTGATATCAAAACCCTGTAAGTATTCACATTTGGCTCCACTTCATTCTCATCCATTTCCTTCTTCAGCTTCAACACCATGTCTGCAGATTTCTTCCCAGCAAACATTCCCATCAACACATTAAACGTAACCGTATTCGGCTTGCATTTCAACTCATTCATCTTGGCATGCATTTTGTGTGCTGCATTGACATCCTGCATATCTGCAATGCACCTAAAGATTGGATTGAATGTGGACGCATTCGGGGCGCACTCCTTCTTTGTCATCTGATTGACTACTTTGATAGCTTCCTCTAAATTCCCATCTCTGCAGTGAGTCTCAATGAGGAAGTTGTAGGTGACGGTGTCGGCAGGGCAGGACAGTCTCTTCATCTGATTATACACTTGAAGCACCTTCTCAGTCTTTCCAGCTTTAACATGAACTCTCATCAGATTATTGAAAGTAATGGAATTTGGCGAGCACCCAACGTCAATCATCTCGGCAAACACATCGTGGGCGCGACTAATCTGGCCGCAACGACACAGCGCATCAATCACAATGCTGTAAGTATACACATTGGGCTGAATCCCCCTCTCCTTCATCTCCCTAAACACCCTCTCCGCCGTCGATATCTCCCCCGCCCTGCACCACCCATGAACCAAACTAGTGTACACAACCACATCAGCCTCAAACCTATCCTTCAAACTGTCAAAAAAAGCCTGAGCCTCAACTGCCCTTCTCTTCTTACACAGAATGCTGATCACAATCGAAAACGCCACCTTATCAGGCTGGCAACCGTACTCCTCCATCCGATTGAAGGCGTGCACCGCCTCCGCCGCCATCCCAGCTCTCACATACCTACATTACAACAAACACCAAATTAGTGACACTGATAGTGATCATCAAACATCAAACATCAAACATCAAACTCTTGTGTGATATGATATACCTTCTAACCAGAATCGAGAAAGTCTCAATTGGGATGGGGACATTTCGGGCCTTCATGAGGTCTATGAAGTGCCAGGCGACGTGGAAGGACCGAACCTTTCCGGCGAGGTCGATGATGTGGTTGTAGGGGTGGGGGGAGAGGGGGAAATGGGGGGAGTTGGTGGCCCAATTGAAGAGGGCCAGGGATTGGGGAAAGGGATGCCGTGGCGAGGAGAGGCGCATTTCTGTATGACGTGAATCAGTACAGACGGAGGGATGGGGTGGGGATGGGGGTGGAGTTTGGAGAAGTGGAGGGAGAGGGCGGGGATGGTGAGGTCTGGTGGACTGGTGGGGGATTGGGGCTTTGGGTTTTTGCGCTGGTGTTCCTTGATTAGGGCGTGGAGGGCGTCGGCGAGTTGGGCTTCTGATGGGGACATTGGGGACATGGTGGGCTCGGTTTGGTGTTCGAGCACAGAGGTTGAAGAGGAACAGGTGTTGGAGGAGAAGTGTCTTAAGCGAAGGTGAGACAGGGGAAGGCGAAGCGCCTTTGATCTCATGGCATCCATGGAGGGTGAGAGGGAAACAGGGGTTCAATCAAGTAGAAAACCAAATGGAGGAGGAGGAGGAGGAGGACACAAATGTTTACTATTTTGGTCGTACGCCAACTTGTGAATTAGGTTTAGATATTTAATCAAAACCAATCTAGTATCATTTGGTCTTCAACCCTTACTTTTTTTTTTTCTTGATTTGGTCTCTATAAACTTTACTATCATTTTACTTTTTGTGCCTGAATTTTTATTTCCCTTTTTACTGTTGTTCTTTTGTTAAGTTTAGAGAGAGTAACGGATACTGACAAAATAGTTTACAATCGATCTTTTAAGTTGATGAATCAATTATGAATTGCCCATAAATTGGTCGTGAAGTGCTTGATAGTGACTAATGCTCTTTAAATTTAACAAAAGGATTCAAAGTAATAGAAAATGAAAGTTCAGAGACTAAAAGGGAGGCCTTGTTTAGTCAGAGGTGGAGTTATCTCTCGAGAGATAACTTGCAAAGAGTTGAAAACTAATTTTGTTTGTTGCCTAATTTTCTTGCAAATGATGTCCCAACTTACACCTTTTTATTACTTATCTCTCCCTTATTTGAAGGTTATTTATGTCAATTCATATATTTTATTATTTAAAAATTTGCAACTTCCCTCCAAGTTTAAAGTTGAGACAAACATGAAAATATTAATTCTAATAAGATAACTCCGAACTAACACTGTAAGTAGGGATGTCAACGGATAGGGTATGGGACGAGTTTGTCTCATCCATATCTGCCCCATCATATGAGTATCCTACATATACCCCTACTTTTTTACCCTATTTTTTTAGTGGGACGGGTATGAGTATTATCTGTTTGGATAGTTGGGTACCCGTAGGTATCCATACCCACTATTAATTAAAATAATATAAAATTTAAAAGTTTAAAACGAGTAAAATAAATTTTTTGAACATAAAAATATCAATAGAACCTACACGTACTATAATTATTACAAAACATAAATAAAAAAATGTACATTTTCTCTAATAGTTATTCTAAAATTTAAAATATTAAAGTTTTCATTTAAGCCAAAAAAGGCTTCAATCTTTAAAAATTGGAAGAAACACCTTCAATCTTTCAAAATAAACATATTCCAAATGGTAAAACATAGTTAGTATCCGTATGAAACAAGAAAATAAAAATAGTGGTGCATTTTATCTACCTTGATATTAACATCTTCATTTGTTAAAACACTCATCATATTAGAAGAAGTGCATCGTAAAACCCTCAAATGAGATATGTAGTCAGATGTACGTGATTTTGATGTGTGTAACTAGAGAATTGAGAAAGTGTGCTTGCATTTTTTTTTTTTTTTTTTTTAGTTTAATAGTTTCCTTTTCTTCTTGGAGACTTTTTAGTTTCCTTTTTTTATAATAACAAATCGGATTAGCCCTAATTTCAAACAAAAGGAATGCATGAATTTTCAAAAGAAAGCTTGCATCACGTAAACCTGAAGTTATAATATACATATATAAAATAAAATATAAATGGGTATATAGGGTGGGTAATTGGGTAAATGGGGCGGTAGATGTTAATACCTTTACCCTACCCATACCCACTTGGATATCTCATTTATAAACCCATACCCTTACCCAATATATGTTAGGTTGGGTATTAACATATCCTTTAGGGTCGGGTACCCAAATCCATGGTCCAATTGTATCCCTAACTGTAAGTTAGTAAAAATGAATCAAACAAGGCCTGAGCTGATGAAAGTTTGAGGACCAAATCAATAAAAGTTTAAAAGTTCATGGACCAAATAATACTTTATACCAAAATAATATTTTCATGGTGAAATTACAAATATATACATCATGAAAGTTTCTAAATGCCCTTATGAATAAATAAAATATCATGTGAATTAATCGTTGAACGGATACCTGTTTTTTCAAAAACTTTATCCAGACTCGGATTCGTTTTTTTTAAAATAGACAAGAAAACATGATTGAGCCTATATTTATGTAAGAAAAATTAGGTCCAAACACTTTTTTGCACACTCCCTACCTGAACCATGACTAGTTCTTTCTTTATTAATTTGGCCATTGATTTTGTCTTTTTTTCTAGATGTTTAATACTCTTTTTATTGATTAGCATCACATATAGTTTCAATATCAGCTAAACAGCTTTGATCAAGACAGTGAGTTTAGTTTTTAGTTTTTTTTTTGACAAATAAAGATAGATTGCATTCATAGAGGTAAAACGGTTACACACTTACACCGACCGCCAAGGCAGAAAGCAGAGAAAAAGTGGACAATACCCACAACAGAGAAACTTGCACAACCGCTCTATAATGAGGACAATAATTTCATAACTGGGAACAACCCTACACAGGGAATAACTACCCCTAAAATGGAGATAACAACCCTTATTGGTGACAAACAACATAAATCTTTAGTAGCAATGCTTCAACTAAAACCCTCTATTAAAGAGAACAAATACAAATACCAATATATACATCGCATGAGAAAAGTTGCGGATAAAAGAAGATATAAGAAGAATTTGGACTCATGGCGGACCAAACGCGTTGTTGCGTTCATAGTTGCAGAGACACGCCAAATTTCTTGACGCCAGTATTTGGCTGGCTGGTATCTCATCTTCTCCTCATTCACCTTGTCGCTGCCCTTATCATAGACATCCACCCTTTTTACGGGCACACCACCAGAGATCATCGGTAGAGAGCACGTTCTCATAGATGCTCAATTGCAAAAATGTCGTGCTGACTCTATAAACACCCTTCCTTGAAAAAGCTCCGCTTCATTACTTTCGAAGTAACGAAACAAAAGCTACAATTTTAGTGAGTTTAGTAGTCACTACTCACTGCACTATAAGAAAAATGATCTTTTACCACACTTAATCATATTATTATACAATATGTTGTTAAAACTTATTAAATTTTAAATTAAATTATAACTAAATATTGTTTATAACTAATTAAAGGAAAAGCCGTAGAAAAAAATAATGATTATTGATTCCAATATATGATATCATTATGCAATACACTAATCAATAACTCCTTTTTATCCTCTCCCTCATGTTCACATGAGTTAAACATTATCTTGCAACAAATCTTTGCAACCAAAATTTACTCTTTTGAGTAAAGTAAATTAATAGATGGAGAACTATTTTACTTGAAAATACTTGATTTCCAAATCAAGGGTAAGTTTTATTTTTCAAGTATCTTCCATCTTGAATTCCTTTTTCAAGTATTCAGATGTTCTGATGATGTTGTCGTGGTTTCCCACTATATTTAAATCATCAACATACACAACAATAATCACAAATCATGTTGACGATCTTTTAATGAAGACACATGGGCAAAATAAATTATTTACATATCCAATAGGCTTTACGCCATCTGGCGTTTGGACAATTGGTCCAAAAACTTCTCGTTTCCTTAACGAGTTTAGCTCTGCTTGGATAGCATCTTGCCATTTTTGCCAATCAGGTCTCTTTTTTTTTTACATTCGTCCATTGATCGTGGTTCTGGATCATCATCATTTTCACATATTTCAAATGACACATTGAAAGCAAATATATTATTAGGAACAATTTTATTTCGATCCCAAATCTTACCAGAATTTAAATAATTTATTGAGATCTCATTATTTTCATCTTTTTCCTCTTTTTCTAGAGGAAGTTGTTCCTCATCAGAATCAACTTGTTCTGACAAACCCTTATCAAAGGATTCTTGTGCTTTCTCAGGAATATTTTGATTTGTATTTATTTTTACTCCCGTTTTCCTCTTTCGAGGAATTGTATCCTTTGGACCAACCGGTCTTCCACGCTTTAAGCGTTTCGTTGGTTCTTGTGGATTTTGTTGCACAGAGACATCATTTGATATATGAACCTTTTAATGCAGCTGGAACATACAATTTTGTCACTCTTTAATATTAGTAATTGCATCAAGTAATTATTTCATAATTTGTTGCTAATGAATGATCTTTTGAACTTCAAGTTCATTTATACATTGATCATAATACAACAAATTTGATGCGTTACAAGTAATTTCACGCCATTCCTTTTGAATTGGCTTATATCTCCCCCTAATGGTGGGAAAATTACATCATCAAAGTGACAATTAGCAAAACTTGCTATAAATAAATTCCCTATTCGGGGCCCAAGGCATTTTATAATATGATTAATGGAGAGTTTAATCAATATAAATCTCCGATTAATTTGCCTTGAGATAATCACCAGCTGATAAAAAAATGTGGTTCCAAAAAGGATGCTCATCCAAATTTGCAATATTTTCACATTATTGATAATTCGGACAATAAAAAAGATCACTCCACATTATGAATGTCATTAGATCATTCGTTTTAATGTGTCTTACATATTCCGAGAAGCTAAAGTGGGAATTCGTTTCTCGAGATTAAATCATAATATATAGAGAAACTCTCTATTATTCGAGTAAATTTCTTCGGTGTAAAACACTAACAACATTATAACCGTTGTACAGATATTGGCTTAACATTAGTCTCAACTAAGTTCAAATTTGAGAAATATTCTCTTTTATAGTGTGCATGTAGCAAAATAAGCAAGACATGCATTCTTCGCCTTTATTTAGCTCATGATTTGAACACATCTCAATGTGTCAATTTTAATGAGCCATAAATTTCATAATTTTGCCTTTGATTGGCACGGTAAATGTCACCAAAATATTTGGGCATATATGACAATATATAATCAGTGTGACCTAATAATGGTCTTTCATACGTGACATAGCTTGTCACAATTTTTGAGCATGCTCATTGTCTATAATTTCGCCCTTCTTGTTTCATGTGGTGCACCACTTTTATTTCACTTTGAGTGAAATTATTATTAAGACCTTTACCGAATCCCTTCACTTTTTCACGTCCATAATTATATAGTTGCGACCATGGTCATTTTATAAACGCAACATGTGCTTCATGAAGCTTGACCAGTTGGACGGGAGTGATATTATATAAATAATATCTCATTATTTTACTCAGCTACCACGAGACAAGGATTCAATCCATATTTGATATTTAATGGATTGACGTGCGCACTCGATAATTTGTTGCAGTAATACATCGAGGCGAGCCACGTGGCCTTTATTTGTCTCATCAGTCATATTTCTGCATAGCCTCAACATAGAGGTAATTGAAATTGCAGAATAATAAATGATATTTGACTGATATAAAGTGAAAGGATAATATAAAGTGAAATATTCACTTTTCAAATCTCTATAGAGATATTCGGCGAATAAATATTAATGTTATACACACAACATACATGTTTGATTGGTGTGTTTTCATGTTGGTTTTCAACTTTTAAGAAATTGAGGACCAAACCAACCATAGATATTCATGGTTACCTTAAGAAATTGACAAACACAAATACATAAGAAACCATGAAATCAAAAAATAATATTTTGTTACCTTCGAATCTTTGTTACCAAGACAATGACCTCTTTCCAAGCTTTGTCTCCTTAGAAGCTTTCTTGAACTTCAAGATCTCCTTAATAGATTAAATATTATAAAATAAAGAATTTAGTTAAGTTTATAAATAATTATACATTATTTTTTTAACAACAAATATTTTTATTACATATTAATTAAATATTAAATAAGTTTTGACAACGTAGAGTACAATTAACAACTTTTTTAGATATTGTAAAAGACATTTTTCCTTGTAGTGCTAATTACAAGTAACAAACTCTTGAATTTTCACCGATAAAGAAAGGGAGTCTTGGACAACCTTTCTAAACAATTGTCTATTTGAATTCTTGAAACCTTTGATTTCTTGTTGCTATTGATCAACTTTGCAGTGCCACAAATAAAAGTCCAATTTTAGGAAGACATCGGTTATCCAGACCCCACTTTTTATTTCTTGTACTCTTTTTTGAATTTTTTAAGTCGTTTACCCCACTTTTTACTTAATCTACTCTAAAATTTTTTCAAATTTTCAAAATTACCCTTGCTCACTCCATCACCCTCACCCTTTACCCCAACACCTCCCAATCATCTCTATTTCTCGATTTTAGTCATTGTAAAACACTTGTATTAGGTCACTAAGTGTGTAGGAGTGTTTTTTTTTTTGTTGAACAAAGTCAAATGTGGTTTCGTCATGTCTTAAAAGTGAAAATGTGTCATACACAAGAGTTCGGTCGCACAGGGCCAACACTTCCAAAGAGGTATCGACCGACTCTGACCGAGACCTCTAAAAGGGTAATGATCGAATCTGACCTAAACTTATGAAGAGGTGGTGGTCGAATTCAACCAAGATTGTGAAGAAAACTCAGTCTTAGTGGGTGACGGAGGAATCCAACCGAGACCTCTATAGATGTGTGGCTCTATGTAAAGCAGTCAACCCTATGCATCCGAACCCTACGGGCAACAAAAACGAACATTTTTTTTTCAAAACTCCTAAAAAATACATGAAAATGACAACAAAATAGTGGGATTTGCTTGGAATCGCTTGGTATTTTTAATTCCATCGAAACTTTGTGCTATAAGATTCAAGCCTCAAATCGAAGCCTTAAACCTAACAACAAAACCACAAACAATACCGACTCAAAAAAAGGAAAAAAATCTCAAAAACTACAAAATCGACACTAAAAGATATGAAGGTCTCGTTTGGTTCAACTTTTGCTTATTGCTTATAGCTTAAACAGTTATGTCATAATTGCTTTTGCTATAAGCAAATTTGGTGTGTTTGGTTCCTTATTTTTAAAAGTACTTTTACTTAGAAAATGTTATCAAATCGCGCTTGCAATATGATAAGCATGGGGAGGGATGCATATTCGAAAAACAGTTTTTTTTCGCGATTTGGGATCCAATCGCATATTTATCAAAACACCATTTTCAATTAAGTTGCGATGTCACATTATCAATAAGCAAGCTCATAAGTTAAACCAAACAGGGGCCAGAAGAATGCACTTACGGAGTCGAATCGATGGGGTTTCACTTGAATTTTATCGGATTTGGATTAGTGGTAAAAATGCGATTGGAGAAATGGGTGACTAGGGTATGCGTGAGTAAAAATCCTTTTATATGGAAGGGGGCGATTGAGTATGCTTGAGTAAAAACTCTTTATATATGAAGGAGTAGTTTGGTCATTTCACATAAGGAAAGTAAAAGAAGAAAAAAATGGAGTTTGAATAGCGGAAGCCTTTTATGAATTGGTCCTACTTACCCTGCCGACAAATTTTTTCTTTGTAACTCGTCCCATTTAACCTTGAAATTAGGACAGACATTGAGAGCAAGTCTAACCCACCTAACACAAACAATTAATTTATTAATTTGATACAGTGATAGTATGTTCATTGTGTTGGAACTTGAGAAAATGTCTCAAATGAGTTTGAATAGAAAAACTCTTTAGTCCCACATTGCTCACCTCAAAGAGTACAAATTTTTTATATACAAATATCTTATCTAAAGCTTTCATTTAGAGAAACTCGATGGATAGAGCCCAATTGGCATTCATTGGATAATAGTTGTACATATATATTTAATGTCATAGATAGGGCCGGCCTTTGGGCTTATTTTTGTTAGCCATGTAAAATCAAATATTTTTTTAATAATTTTATTTCAAAATTAATTGTTGACAGTTAATCTTGTTATTTTTTAAACAGATGCGACTGTTGAATAATACTGACAGGTATTGTTTTCAAATTTAAACAATCATCTTAGTTTGAACCAGTGCTTTAAGTTCATTTTAAGTGGAACTAAAACATTGAAACTTACTAGTTTTTTCAAATTTAATTTTCTGAGAGAGAAGAAAAATCACAGTTTTGCAGAGTTTTGAACTTGATAATTTTCAGTTTGAAAGGGAATCCGGTTGTATCCTGGGGACAGATCTTTAGAGAAAATTTTGTCATCGAATTTAAGGAAATTTTTGTTTTAGAACATTTCTTCTGTACAAGCCTCCAGTTAAAATTTTTATTGTTCTTTGATTCTGTAAATTTATTTTATTCGTATATATTAGTATCAATATACATTGTTCTGGACAACACATTCATCAAGTAAGCAAGTATGTGGAGGCCAACAGCGTTTAGTATCAAATTCACACTTTATGGTCATGAGAGTTCGTTTTGTTCCATATAAATTAATGTTAATGTATACTATTCTTATTTCTTTATTTCACGGCCTGACAAGGTTATGCACAAACAAAATGCATCGCCAAACAAACAATTAATAGTAAATATACATTTGAATTAATTGTGAACCACTCGTAAATTGCTCATGAAACACTTTGTTGGTAACTGTTGTTCTCCAAACTTAATAAAAGAAACAAAAGTTAAGAGAAATGAAATTCATAGACCAAAAGTGAACTAATGAAAGTTTGAGGACCAAATCAACAAAAGTTTAAACGTTAAAGGACCAAATGATACTTTATACTTTAATGTTGCCCATTGTGCCTCTAAACATGATTTGGGTTAGAACTTTGATTCCTCTTAATGTTCAAGCTTAGATTAATCTATGCAATTATTGTATAAAACTTGAGAAATAAATAAATTAAAAAAAAGAGAGACCTTTTTAGTTTTTACAAATTTTCTTTTTTGATTTAAATGGGAGTTGATCTCATGAATTATGCAAACATTACCTTTTTAGCAAGTGTGTCTCTATCATCTCACTAGAGATGTTAGGGGATTATAGGCTAACTTTTAAAATAATTAAGTACTAATGCTTTACTTCTAATTCTAATTCTAATTATGTAAAACCATTATATGTCTCGTAAGTTTACGTCTTAATTTACATCTTAACTTAAAAGTTTTTTTAGTTCCATTTTTCGTTACCAATTTGATAAAAACTAGTATTAATGTTGGAAGTTCAAGCCTTGTACCCATCCTAAAAGTGCTGAAAGTTTTGAGGCGTATTAACGATGAAGTTTTAGCGATTTTAGGAGATTAAAAGCTTCTGAAGGAATAAATTCTAGTAAAAGATATTGCAACAAGGAAAAACTTCAAACAGTATATAAGTTCGATGTCAAACACAAGAGTCCTCAATAGTTACAAATATATCAACAACAGTGCTACACCACCAACAACCACAAAGACCATGATCATTCAGACCAAAAGTAATAAAGATCAACACACAAATCCTCATCAAACATACAACCAAATTAAATGATGAAAACTTTTCTCTCTCTAATTAAGTCTCTGAAGAAATCCTTAGAGCCTTGTTCTTGAACCTGAACCTGGGCGCGCGGGGGACGACCTGGCTAGGCCCCATGTGGAACTGCCCAGTGGACCCATAGTTGAGTGGAGGCCCATCATCGTAGACGTACCCAACGAGACAATTGCAACCGGCGCACCTGATCTTGGTCCGCTTCCGCTGAATCCCCCAGTAGTCTAGAGTCTCAAAGAAGGGCCAGATCTTGTCCTCCTTTTCGAACCTGAACTTGGTCTCGTCCACAGCCGCGAACGAGAGGGTGTTTTTGTTCCCAGCTTCGAAGTAGAAGTCTGGGGGTAGAGTTGAACCGTCTGCAGGTTCATATTGGCCCCGCACTCCTTGCAACTGTAGATCGATGCCATCGCTGCCTAGCTGCTCTGCTGATCGATTTTTGAGTTTCATGAGACAAGTTTTTATTGGATTTTTAGGATAATAAGTCGGTCGATTCGAGATGATGCCGCGTCGAGAAAAGTCAATTCTGGAATTCTGGTTGACTGTGCACGCAACACGCACGTGAGTGATTATGGAGCTAATTATTAGTGTAAATGAGCCTTGGAGCTTGTAGTATTTACTATTTACGTTTATGCCGACGATGGTTTGGACGAGGGGTGTACATGAAATTTATGAATATGTGTATAGAGTTAGATTCAATTCAATTAGCTCTAATTAGTTTATAATTTTAATTTGTTAAATTAGATTGAACTGTAAAAGTTGTATCACGGATTCAAAATTTTAATTAGCAAATTTAATTTGCAATTTAGTCCAATCAACTCTTTTTTAATTTAAAAGTAATAATACAATTAACCTTTTATATAAATTACATGATCTTGAACTATATTAAGATAATGTTAACATTTTTATTCTTCTAAAACAATTCAGGTGTTTGGCGTATTTCTATGGTAGTTGCCCTAACCTTAAAATCTCTTTTATGAGTTTTTACTCTTGATTCAAGATCTTGAACTACCGCCGATCTTCTCTTTTGATCGGCGATGGTTCCAATCTTCATCTCTTTGTGTTTTATGTGTTCAATAAAGTGCATATGTATTCAGATATGTGAAGATTGGATCTCCTTGTTACGCGTGATACATCTTCCTCGACGCTCGTTTTATTTGGATATGTGTGGTTGTTGGATTGATCTTTATTATTTTTAGTTCTATTTTTAAGTAGTTTGTCTTTCCGTTGTTGGAAGTTTTGATTTTGTCTTATCTTTGTTGAAAAGTCTTTGGTTTTTTTTTTTTATTAGCTAGTTTTCTTCTTTTTCGTTGGGAAGTTTTGTTATTTATTATGTGGTTCTAGCAGGTGTTTATTTATTATAATGTGTTTCAACGTTGTATAGAGCAGTCTTTAATTGTCAAACTGTTTCAATTTCACAATCGCATTCACAAACAAAGTAACGACAATTCTTTTAAACAAATAGGATTAGTGAATCAATGTACTTTTTGATTCTATGTCTAGTCCTGCAATAAACCATTAATGATTAATGAAACTTCTATTTCTATGCAAGAAAAAAAAATTTATACTTCTAATTCATCTACTAATATTTATTTATCTACGTATACTTGAAAATCTATCTTTATGCAACTTTTTTTTGATAAATCTTTATGCAACTTAAATTAATTCTTTTTGTATTTAAGCACAAATTTGAAGTTATAAAATCAAATACTAAATTAAAAAAAAAAATCTAAAATTAATTATTTGAACTCAAAGCCTTATTTTTCATTTTCCTCATTAATCGCAACTTTCTTTTTTACTTAGGGGTGCACACGGATTGACATAATCCGTGAATCCGATCCAACTCAAATCAATTATCACTAATTGGATCAATTTTTTGATCCCTTGGACCGGATTGGATTGAAAAATCAGTAATCCGGTCGGATTGGATTAGATCACGGATTCTTCCATGAAAAACCGCGGATCCAGTCCAATCCAATCCGTTTACATAAGCACATATGAAAAACCCTAACTCACTACTGATTGTTGGACGTCGACGCAAAAGATGAATTATTTGTGTTTCACTTGTCATTACATTGATTGTGATTGGAATATGCAAAAAAGGATATTGAACTTTTGTCAAATTACTAGTCACACAGGAGAGGTTATAGGGAGTACTATAGAAGCATGTTTGCTTGAATGGGGCATTGAAAATGTTTTCACTATTACAGTTGACAATGCTAGTGCAAATGATGCCGCGATTGCATATCTTAGAAAGAGGATTAATGGATAGAAAGGTTCCATTTTAGATGGAGAGTTTCTATATTTGAGGTGTTGCGCTCATATTGTGAATTTAATTGTAAAAGAGGGTTTGAAAGAACTTCATCATTCAATGGAAAGCATTCGAAATGCCGTTAATTATGTGAAATCATCTCCTGCAAGAGGTTTGAAGTTTAAGATTTGTGTAGAAAAAGTAAAGAGTGAATGCAAGGGCTCTTTGGTAATGGATGTACCTATTAGGTGGAATTCCACTTACTTGATGTTGGAATCTACAATTAAATTTCAGAGTGCTTTGGAGAGATTGGATGAGGAAGATAGTCAATTCATTAAATATTTTCTTGGTAATGGTGAAGGGGAAAAGAAAAGGGTGGGACCTCCCACAAAATGTGATTATGAAAATGCAAAGATTTTTGTCAAATTCTTGAAGACATTATATGACATAACAGTGAAGTTCAATGCATCTTTATCTCCCACTTTTAATGTCTATTATCGTGAATTTTGTAAGATTCAAAATCAGTTGATGAGATTCAGTGCTACTGGAGATCTTTTGTTGGGGGAAATGGCTGCGAGTATGAAAATAAAATATGACAAGTACTGGGGAAATATTGAAAATATTAATTGTATGTTGTTTGTTGCCACTGTTTTGGATCCTAGATACAAATTGGAGTATGTGAAGCTCACCTTGGAAAAGTTGTTTATTGAATCAGTTGTTCAAGGGATGATCAGAAAAATTAAAATGACATTGCATCGAATGTATCAACAGTACTTAAAGTTAAGTTTGAGTGGTTCGAGTACTCAAGTTAATCAAGGTTCATCTCAAACAAGTTTGAGTAAGGTTGTTGTTGATGAAGATGTTGATGATATGATGGTTCAATTTGTGATGCGAAAAAAGAAACGGGAAAGTGCTACAGAGAGGAATGACATCGATAAATACTTGTTAGAGCCAACGGAAGATCCACTAGAAGAATTTGATACTTTGGGTTGGTGGAAACTAAATAGCAACAAGTATGGAGTTTTATCTCAAATTGCAAGAGATGTGTTGGCAATTCAAGTGTCCACTGTTGCATCTGAATCCACCTTTAGCATTGGAGGACATGTACTTGATTGTTTTAGGAGCTCATTAAGCCCTATCACAGTTGAAGCTTTGATTTGCTCACAAAATTGGTTAAAGTCAAAACTTGAACCAAATTAGTCATGCGATTATTTTGAAGAAGCTAGTTTATATGAAAGCATTGAGCAAGGTAACTCATTTACATAGTTAAACTTGTGGTATTTATATTTTAAAATATATTGTCTTCATATTTATATATCTTCTTTCAGAATTTAAAGGGTTAAACGTATCATCTCAAACTGAAATCGATGATTGATAATATGACTTGACTTGAACGAGGCAAGTATATATTGCTATGCATTGTATATATTTTCTCTCAATGATATGAAATTATTGTACTTAATCATGACTCATGTTTTCTATTCTTTGTTTTTTTTTTTTTTTTTTTTTTTTGTGTGTGTGTTTTTTTTTTAATTTGAAAAACTCAGGTGGGGAGCATATAACTAAGATATGAGAAGAGGCTTGAAGAAAATAGAGATTAGCAATGGAAGAAAGTTTTTGTTTCCTATTTTGTTATCACTTCACTTGTATGTTGTGTTTAGGTTTTCATAAGAACTCAAAGACTATGCTTGTTCTCAACTCTTTTGTTATGTTTCAAACCTTTTTTTTTGTGAGTTTTATGTTTGCAACATGCACTAAATTTTCATGTTTATTCATGTAAGACTTGCATATTGAAGCTTATTATGATGACAAGTTTTTGAAAAATATGTTATAGATTTTGTGAGATGTATTTGTTAATTTGTCATTAATGAAATGTATGATTTGTGTGTTTCATTTGATTAAGTTTAATTTCGTAAATCTTTGGATATAAAAATGTCAATCCGCGAAACTTGATCCAATCCAGTCCGCATTTTACAAATTGGATTGGATTGGATTGATGAATTATTTGGACTGGATTGGATTGTAATTTTTCAATCCACAATTATTGGATTGGATTACGGATTAACCCTAATTGGACCAAACCCAATCCGTGTGCACCCCTATTTTTACTTGATAAGATTCGTTTAAGTTTTAACTTTAAATATTAGTTTTGTAGTTTTATAAGTATTTGGTCAAAAAAAAAAAAAAGTATTAGTTTTATAATTGTCAATTTGTGTAATTTGATTCCGTCTAGCCCGAGTTCCGTAAATCGGATCAAGTTAGATCAATAAAATAAATGAGTTAGACTTGATCATGGATTGCCCTTAATTGAATCGGATCCAATTAATTAGTGTACATCCCTAGTTTGAACGTTGGTACTCGATGAAGGGAGAAAGCAGAGTATTAACTGTCAGTTGGTCATCCGACGGTTCTGTTTGAATTTTAGGTTTGATCGGTAGTTGGCTTTAACAAACTTTTGCAATGCTTCTTATACACACGCACGTATAGCCTAAATGCAATAGCAAGTGTGCGCACATTATCGGTAAGAATGGGAATGAAGAAAGAGTTGGATCCACCAATCAGGGCGCCGCCGACACCTCCTCCTCCTCCTCCTCCTCCACCTCAGAGTGTGACGAATGAGGAGATTGCGGAGTTTTGGAGAAGAAAAAAGAGAGAGGAGGAGGACCATTTGATGGCTGCGATTAAGGCCGCTGCACGCATCAGGGCTCGTAGACTCACTGTAAATGATATATGAACACCAAATTATGTGCTTGTAAATCAATTTAATCAAACTTGTACCATAGTGTATACATACATTAATTAATTTCCTTTTGTTGCTTGGACATACTAGGATGAAGACTACAAACTATTTGTAGAATCACTGGAGGAAGAAGACCTTGAAAAGGAGAATGAATGCAATAACAACAATGGCAATAAGGATCAAGATCAAGACTGCAAGGAAATTCGTGTCGGAATAAAACACTGGTCTGTTATCCTCATTAATGTATCATATTTAACCAATTTTAGGTAGGTTGTTAGTTTGACTCTCAGCTGAAGTAGAAAGTAAGTAATTTAAACAATTAATATTAATATATTGTATTAGTGATTAATGATAGTACATACCGTGGCGTGCAGGTGGACCAATAGCAAGTATGCTTATCTAAATGAACCACCAATTGACTCAAGGGAGAAGACCAAGAAGAGGATCTCTTACACTCCCAATTCCATTTGCTTCTATAAAGCTCCTCCCCTCCAGCTTTCTTCCTTTCGGGTCTTTTAAATCATTTGTATTCTCTTATACATGTATGGTTTCATTTTTATTTTTATTTTTTATCAGAATGTATGGTTTCATTTTGATCTTCAATATATTGTACCAAATAAAATGTATTGTACAATTAAGGAAGAATAATGTGTAAGGTCAAGGATAATCTTGATGAGCTAGAGCTAATGGTCTGTAAGCCCGGCCCAATGAATGTTGGTTGATACCAACGGTTCTGATACATAATCATTTGGACACATGCACGTTGGGTTTTGGCTCAAACTCCAATTTTTAATATAATTAATTAGGATTTAATATTTGTGTTTGTGTTTGAGTTTAGATAAGATTAGTAGTATCAATGTTTGAGTTGTGTGTTAAAGTTTGAGATGGATTAGGAGTCGAGATTCATATAAAGGGTCTTAAAGGATTTGATCGTATGTCACAACGTTGGATAAGTTTGATTGTAAATATTTATATTATTGATTGAATAGATTGATGAGTATTTGGTTGTGTGCTTTCTGCTGTTCTAACACTTTCATACTTAAAAGCAGTTGATTTTATAATTAGTTGGTTAATTTAATGAACTAAAATCTTCAATTCGAAAAGACTAACAAATGCTATTGGGCTTTTCATCCAAAAAAAAAAACAAAAGCTATCGGTGTCTACCTAATCAAATATCTCAGGATCGCGAATGGTCCCACAATAGAAAATTTTATTTCTCAAAAAAAAAGGGATCGGCTAATGAAATGCAATACCATGAACGCCAAGTCCGGGGAACAGATAAATTGTGCTAATCAATAATATTCAATTGAATCTTTTAAAGAGCAAAAGGAGTTGATACTGTTAGAAGTGGATCCATATATGAACAATTAAATTCCTGATTTATCGCGCATGTCCACCTGCAATAAATTAATCTTTCAACTGCCTAATTAACCTCAACATGTACACGCTTAAACAACTGATATTAGAAAAGATATGATCATTTTATTTGGTTTAGTATTAAATTCTACGTTGATCTCTTTAATTGGGCTTTGTTTATTTGGTTCTTTATGCATACTTAACATCAACTGAGCCATCAAACTCACACATATTTTTCTGTGTTGCGCTCTAAATTGCAAAAAATGCAGGGCTTGTTTTGAGTTTTATTTTTGTTTTCTACTTAGATTAATTGCTTTATTTAAATTTAATTAATGGGTTTCGCTGTCATCTACTGTAGATTTCATTTTTTCTCATAGTAGGACAACAATCTCATTTTTGTACTAGAGCTCTATTCAAAATTTGATGTGAATTTGTTGTAGAACTGCATTGTAGACAAATACATCTCTTCAACACTTGTTCAAACGTCCTAATCTTAATCCTATATATATATATACATTTGATTTTGATAAGAAGAGATAATAACTTTTATTTCTCAAACGGACACATGTCCAGCTTGTTACATCATTCATCCTGTTTTTTAAGTGGAAACATTATCACGTGTCAACTCACTAAGTTAAAGCAACTCATATGGTTTTCAAGCAACAAATCCAACAAAAAGTGTGCAAAACGCGTTTTACCACAACAAATTAAAACTAAACATCATTATTATTGACGATGAGCAGGCATTCAAAAAGGTAGGAAAACGCGTTTTTACCAATATCTACTACTCCAAAAAGAAAACAAAACGGACAAAAAGA
Organism: Stephania japonica; assembly: GCA_039657345.1. Taxonomy (NCBI): domain Eukaryota; kingdom Viridiplantae; phylum Streptophyta; class Magnoliopsida; order Ranunculales; family Menispermaceae; genus Stephania; species Stephania japonica. Next base: position 3,043,235 of record CM077559.1, on the reverse strand, counting down.
AATTAATAGAGCTCAGGCTGCTACGTAGTGACTGAATTCTCGGTCTCCCTATTTTCTTAACATCCGTTACACTAGATTAATTGAACAGATTGTGAGAGAGAGTTACTTTACATGGTGAGCTCAATCAATCTTTTTCACCTAAAACACGTTTAGCTTACCTCACGTAACTTACACGTGCCACTCCAACACATTTGGGCTTTATATATAAAAAAAAACTTCACATTATTATATAAATATTAGTAGTAAAATACTGCTAAGTCAGTCTACTTTTTCAATTAAAAAAACCCACGTACATTTCAAATTCTGAAAACTACACTCGATTATATTTAAATGTTGAAGTTATTAATCAAGCATTTCTTGTGAAAAACCAAGCATTATTTTTATGTCCTAAAATTCAAGAAAGCAATGGTGGCAAGATCTATAGGTTTTATTTTTTTGAGAAATGTCTAGGTTTTATTGATGAAAAGAATATTGCGAAAAAGTTAGGCTATAAGGATTAATATGTTATGGTCGTAATAGATTCTCAATGTACCAATTTTGCTTGCTCCTATTTTAATTATATATTTATTGTATCAAGTCATTATTCTGATATGTTTTTTAATCAGTGAAATTTTATTATTACTTGTTAAAAGATAATTTTGGAGCCTTAAGTCGACTCAGGTTAGAGTCACTTTACAAGAATTACCAATTCAACTTTAATCATTTGTAACGGTGCAGGGTTGGATTAGTGATGATTTAAAGCACATTAGAGCAAAACCTCTCCTTAACATCTCAATTTCATTATATAAAACTCAACAGTCAACAGTAGAAGTCTTTTTTACAGGAAATGTATCTCCAAAAAAAAAAAAAAATCTCAAAATGAAATCAATAAGCCAACCCATAAACAGTAATTAACTCCTAAGATGGTTTCAAAAAAAAAAAAAAAACTCCTAAGATCAGTATCATCATCATATGTACAAATCCCGAGACCCATCCAACGCTCAAAACGAATACTTGGTATACCCATCAACACCGCTAGTACTCCTACTACCGTCACCAATATTCGTCTGCCTCGTAACCGCTCTGAAAACCCTCCCAAACGCCCGTCCGATGGCCGGAAAAACACCACGATTGATAAACAGAAAGCATCCCCCGGCGCGGATCGCGACACACTTACCAGAAAAGCTCAGCCCCAGGCGCTGGAAGAAGCTCCGATCCCGGCTCTCCATAAACGCCGGCGACATTGGCTGCAGGTAGGCCCAGGCGGCCTGCTTCACCAAGCGGTTCTTTATCGGGATCTCACCGGTCGCGGGCGGCGGCGGCGACGAAGGAGCGAGGTCCTTCAAGCTGGTGTAGGACATGTTCCGGATGGCGATCAGCTCCAATTGGCCGTTGGAGAAGGATGATAGTACAGAATTCGAGATCAGCAGAGGCGCCGAAGAGCACGAACCGTTTGCTTTTTCAACCATTTTTGGCCTGTAGAGATGAGAGCCAGAGAGTACTTACTTGTGTGTGATAATTGGGGTTAGTTAGGGTTTGGAGGTTAATTTTTGGGGTGGAGAGAAGTGAGAAACAAGTTTCTGAAATGGAAACTCACGGGAGTGAAGGAATTCTGAGGGGTGTTTCGTCGCAGAGTTTATAGAAAGAAACGGATGGAGAGAGAGAGAGAGAGAGGGGGCGTGTGTGTGTGTCTGTGAGCAAATGATTGTCTTCCATTTGTCGAGCTGAGATTCTTTGATGTTTACGATACACACTAAATGCACACACAACATGAAGTTCGTCGGATGTTGAATCCTGATGTGTTTGGGCGGCTTGTGATGTGTGTCCACGGATTGTGTGTAATTTCTGACGTTTTTTATCAATGCTGAGGATTCCTCGAGATTCATTGACCGGTGGATGAAAACCATTAGACCGATGGATGGAGCACGCATATCGAGGCAAACAAGAACGGACTTTGTTGGACCCCAGTTGTGAAAAGAGAAAAAACAATAACTGACACGGAGCACTAAATAATGAAGGCTTTAACTTTAGCTATTCTTGGTGAAGATCCCAGTAAAGAGTGTAGGGTCAGAAGACTCGGCAGTTTAGGAAAAACTTGTCCCTAAATTTGCTCAGGAAGGCCTCGGACCACTATTCACTGGCCTGCTAGAGTTGCTTAGGGACAAGTAACCCTAAACCCTAGAGTTACTCAGATTTTAACCCACGTTGGACACCGAACAAATGGCTCTCGATGAGTTTAGGTCGATGCCCAATATGAGTTATAATATAGGTAACTCTAGCATTTTTCATTCACATAACACTAATTTTTTCTTTCTTTTTTTTGTCAAGCACAACGAAATTACATTGATAAGTGAGAACTCTTACATCCGCAATACAATATTAAAATACGGTCTATATAAAAAAAATAGAGGTGATAAAGCCTCACCACAATCCACCATCGAAGGCCTATAAGACACAATTGATTGGGAAGAAAGCCGGATTCAACCATAGAAAAACCCTAACAAAAGGAAAGACGACTCTATAAGAGGAACAACAAACAACACTAGCTAAAACAGAAAACACACAAAAAAAAACTCTCACCAACAAGGAAAAAAATCCTAACAATGGAGGCGACATTCATACTCGAGCGGGAACTAAGCGACCTAAACCCTAAACAATTGAACTACACACAAACCTAAACACTATGAAAAGTGAACAAAAAATAAACCCTAAACAATTGAACGAGATGTGGATACACACAAACCTAAACACTCGAATGAAAAGTGAATCCAAATTGTGATGAAAAGAGGAAGAAAGACAATTAGGGAGTGAAGAAGGTGATTTTGGGCTTCCTACAACAAGAATCTAAGGTATGGACACCATAAACTTGAGTTTTTGTGAGATTTTTGGTAAGGGTTTGAATTTGTGAAATTCGAATTTATTGAGGGATTAAACACTTGGTTTTGTTGGGGATAAATGTGAATGAGAATGGCATGAAATGGGTGTGTTTTTGAGTAAATTTGGGAGAAATTTGATGAGTTTGGAAAGTGGGTTTTGAAAATGTGATTTCCATAAATTGTGGATTTTGGTGTTTGATTATGGTAATTAGTGTTTAAATGGTGTAATTAAGGTCATTGATGTTTTATGGAATCATGGAAATTGAATTTATGGGTTTGGAGTTCAACTTTGTAATTTGGAAATTTTCTGGACAGAGCGCAATTAGCGCGCTAATTGGGGAAATTAGCGCGCTAATCACGCTGAGTAATGAAGATGATGAATAGTGATTGAGATTAATTAGCGCGCTAATTTATCTCATTAGCGCGCTAATTGTTCTCTGGATCCCAAAAATTGGAAATTGACAAAATGAGTCAAACCAACATTATGAACCCGTTAATTGATTATTAACCCTCATAAATGAATTCCAGGAGTCCCAAAATAGTAATTGGAGTCGGGGGTTTAGTCAGGAATCGGACCGGGAGTGATATCGGGGATTTGAAGGTATTGGATAGGGGTTGATTTGTGGAACGAGGAGTGCGAATTGAGGTGTGTAGTATCCCAATTGAACTTCACTTTAAGTATTTACAATTTGATTTATTTGAATTCAGTTCCGATTATTCATTATTCTATTCCATTTCGCTTTACGGTGGTTGAGTTCTCTTATTGGTGTTTGTACGGTAGTGGAGTTTACTCCTACTTGGAGCCTTTATGAGATTACTCCCCCTGGTGTTTATTCGTTACGGCCATAGAGTCCACTAAGTCATAGCACTTGTCTATGCATATACGGTGAATAGGCTACCCGGGTATGGTAGGCTCGTGTGGGTGCGTCGTGGGTCTACGCTTAGGCCACCTAGAGGGTCGGGGACAACTTTGTTGGTGTGTTTGAGGGTTGTGCCCAAGGAGAGGCTCGAAGTATGACTTAGTCGATTTTTACTTGTGCACGTACTTTGCTTCGTTACTATATTTATACATGCGATGATCCTTTCACGGTTAATGTATTTCTTTTGTTCCGCATGTTTATTTATGGTATTTAAATTCCAAGTACTTTTACTTCCGTAATTACTTAGTGAATTTCCTTGGGATTACTCACTCTGGACTCGTCATCTGTCTTTTTATGATGGCTCGAGTGCGGATCCGGCACGAGTCGAGGAAGGGCAAGCTTGAGGACTACATTGATTGATAGCTCAGCCTACTCGTACGTATGTTTATATTTATTTGTTTTATCTTTGGGTTTTGGGATTATTGAGAGATAGGTTGTAGCTTCTTGATATTTTGTGGATCTCAAAGGACATGTATATTTGATATGGTTTCACTTAGGCATTTTGCTAATAAAACACGAGATGAATTTTCATATTGTTCATTTAAGCTTCATTTGTTAATTTGAGGTTATATGATATTAAGCTGAATCAAACTTAATGATGAATTGATCGATAATGGATAAATTGGGCGTGGGACACAACCGTGGTGGTGACGTGGACAGTTGTGGGCCCGCGTGGCCTCCCGTGGCGGACCAATGTGGAAATTGGGGCCGCCACATTTTGGTATCAGAGCTTAGGCTCGGTTTGGAGATTTAATAAGAGTATAAACTTGATGAATAAATCTTAGATGTGGAAACCACAAGCGAATGATTTAAGTCTTAGTTGGGAAGTGATGTGAGGCGGGTAGATTCAGGAAGTTATATATATGTGTATGTTTTGATTGTGTACTACATATTATACGCGTATGTGCGAGTCGATCCATTGCACGTTGGTTGTGCGTTTAGGATGGACGGACAGACTCTACTACTCCGCCCACTACTCGACCGAGAGGTTGGAGATACTAGTGATCGTACCACTAGTGACATGGCGATATGCGAGCTATGATACTGAGGTGATGAGCGACGATTGATTCACGAGAGCAGCAGCTATTGCGCGAGCTCGGATGGTGAGCGATGGAGTACATTCGAGCTCGAGGACGCCAAGACGATAGCACCAGCTGGCGAGCGTCTTTGCACTGCTACCACTCGGACCACATTAGCACCGGTTATTGCTACACAAGGTGGATCGAAAGCTTGATTATAGAGAGGGTTGAGCTGTGGTGGTACCAGCGAGACTACGGTGGTGACACCCACCACTACGGAGCGACGGTAGGAACTTCATCGCTAGGAGTAGGATGTCCGAGGCGGCGAAGATGGTGAAAGACTTTATGAGGTTTAACCCTACGTACTTCACGGGAGTCGGTGATCCCGAGGTTGCGGCCGGTGGTTGATGACACATCGACGACTACACCAGCTATTAGAGGTACCGAGGCGGACGTGCGCGTATCTCGGGGTATTGTTTGAGAGGTCGAGCGGCGGTATGGTGGACTACTTACACCGACATACATTCTACACCGTCGACGTGGGCGAGTTTCGACGATTATTTCTCGATGAGTACATTCCCACCGAGGTGCGATTCTGACCGAGGAGCGATTCTTGGGGCTGCGACAGGTAGCATGTACGTGTCACGAGTACATGGATCGATTCGATATCTCATGATGTATGCCATGGATGTGGCTAACACGGAGAGGTTACTGATTTACTACTTCATCGAGGCCTGGATGAGAGGATTGGTGGGGTGATTGTTGCGGCCGGTGCGGAGACGCTACTGAGTGTTTTGAATGAGCATTGGCTCGCGAGACGTATTTACGACACCGGGGTGAGCTTGGAGATGGGTCGGACGAGTTCTCGGTCGATCAAAGACAGAAGAGACAGAGAGATCGGCGATCGACGAGACATGATTATCGGGGTCGACGAGATAGACGTTTTGAAGCGCGAGAGAGGAGATGAGAGGCGTAGTAGTGTACGCCGCACTTTGCACTGCACCATTTGAGCGGCCACGACGGCGTGTGCGAGATGGAGGGTCGTGGTAGAGGACGAGAGAGGTCGAGGTCGTGACGGGGCTCAGTACATATAGTATCACGATCGGATTGGCGGGATACACGACGATGTTACGAGATGTCATCGGGTCGGACATATACGAGTAATTGTCCGATGTCGCTTCATCATCACGACCGCAGATTGAGCGCAACTAGGGAGAGAGTTCATGCTTCTTCGCTACCGCACCTCGTCGTACGACCCGGATCGTGATGCGACTCGTCAGCTTGTCGAGGGTATGTTATCTATATGCGATGTTTCCATGCATGTATTATTTGATTCCGGTAGTACTTTGTCGTTTATATCGGGACGTAGGGTTGGACAGTTAGGGTTATCTGTTGAGACCTTAGACCCACATCTTGTCCTCAGTACGGCTGCTGGGGATAAGATTTACCCTAACCGTATATGCCGGAATTGTGTAGTAGAGATTGAGGGACACCAGTTACCTGTCAACTTTCGTGTCCTAGAGTATTTAGAGTTTGATGCTTTACTGGGTATGGATTGGCTAGCGACATATCGCGCACACATTGATTGCTTTGGGAAGATGATAGTATTTGATATTGAGGGTATTCCCGTATTTACTTTTGTTGGGACGGCGTCAGACTTACCGATTACCAGAGGTCGATTAGCTACGACTCAGGAGATGGAGGCTTTTAGGACGGTGGTTGAGCCAGACCTGAGACCAGAGATTAGATTAGAGGATGTCCCAGTAGTGTGTGAATTTCCTGAGGTGTTCCCAGACGATTTGCCAGGTTTACCACCTCCTAGGGCGGTTGAGTTCATTATTGAGTTGGTTCCGGGGACACATGTAGATATATAGCCGACCGTACTGGGATGTCGGCGTCGGAGCGGGGAGAGTTGAGATCCCAATTAGAGGAGTTGTTACAGAAGGGTTTTATTCATTCCAGTATGTCTCCTTGGGGCGCGCCAGTCCTTTTTGTTAAGAAAAAGGATGGTTCTTTGAGGATGTGTGTAGATTATAGGAAGTTGAATCAGGTGACGATTCGAAATCGTTATCCACTTCCTAGGATTGATGATCTATTCGATCAATTGGCGGGTGCTAAGTTTTTCTCGAAGATTGATTTACGATCTGGTTATCATCAGTTGAGGATTCGGGAGAGTGATATAGAGAAGACGGCGTTTAGCATGCGTTATGGATTGTTTGAGTTCACGATCATGCCATTTGGGGTGACTAATGCGCGCGCTATCTTTATGGATTTGATGCACCGAGTATTACGGCCATTTTTGGATCGTTATGTGATTGTGTTTATCGATGATATCTTAATATACGTAAGACTCGTGAGGAGCACGAGAGACACCTTAGAGATGTTTTGATGACGTTGAGGAGCATAGATTGTACGCTAAGTTCAAGAAGTGTGCTTTTTGGTGAGAGAGGTGAAATTTCTCGGACATGTCATTGGTAGTCAAGGAATATCTGTTGATGGAGACAAGATTCGAGCGATAATTGATTGGAGGACACCGAGACGATTGCTGAGACATTCGTAGTTTCTTGGGGCTTGCGGGCTATTACGGCGATTTGTGCGGGATTTTTCGTTGATTGCGGACCGATGACGAGGTTGACAAGAAGAATGTTAAGTTTGAATGGGCTGAAGATTGTGAGGAAGCATTTTTAGAGTTGAAGAGGAAGTTGACTTCAGCGCCAGTGTTGGCTTTACCTGAGACAGGGAAAGGATTCTCGGTTTACACGAGATGCTTCCGGGCGGGTTGGGATGTGTGTTGATGCAGGAAGGACACCCAGTTGCATATTTATCGAGGCGATTGAGACCCCACGAGGAGAATTATCCGGTACATGATTTGAAGCTAGCTGCAGTTGTGTTTGCGCTCAAGGCTTGGCGACATTACCTTTACGGGGAGCGATTTATGTTATTCACGAGATCACCGAGTTTGAAGTATCTGTTCACTCGAAGGATCCGAATATGCGGCAAAGACGGTGGCTCGAGTTGTTGAAAGACTACGATTTCGCAATTGAGTATCATCCTGGGAAGGCGAATGTAGTTCTTGATGCATTGAGCCGGAGTGGTGTAGAGAGTCGGCTTGTCTTGCGGCGAGATGACACATGAGTATGGATTCTTTGGAGGCGCGACGGTGATGTGTTTATCGATGCTTTTCGATGTTCATATCGTTGCCGGATGCGTGTTCTGTGGTGTCGTTAGAGAGGGTATTTGAGTGGCAAAGGGCGACGGACATTTTGCTCGCTTGTCATCTGGCTCGGGATCCGGGTTGCACTGATTGGTCAGTGGTTCGGACCAGTGCTTGAGACACGAGAGGTAGGTTGTGGATACCCGAGGTGCGGGAACTACGCGATAGCATTCTTGAGGATGCACACCGTTCGCGGTATACGATTCATCTGGCGGGACTAAGATGTATCATGACTTGCGACGTTTGTTTTGGTGGCCTGGGATGAAGGCCGATGTGGGTGCATATGTGAGAGCTTGTCATATTTGTCGGCGAGGTTAAGGCGAGCACGGGAGACCATTTGGATTGTTACTGACCACTACCGATTCCACGGTGGAAATGGGAGCATGTTACGATGGATTTTGTGAGCGGGTTGCCACAGATGCGAGACGCCATGATGTTGTGTGGGTTGTGATTGATAGATTGACAAAGTACGCACACTTCATTCCTATATCGATGAAATATTCATTTTCTCGGTTGAGCATCATTTTTGAGCGAGAGGTTGTTAGGCTACATGGGGTGCCGCTATCTATTGTGTCGACGAGAGATCCCGGGTTGACTTCGAAGTTGTGGGAGAGCATGCGGGAGCGATTTGGGACGAGGCTGCGATTCGAAGACGGCTTATCATCCTCGAACGAGATGGTCGATCGGAGAGATTGATACGGATATTAGAGGATATGCTTAGAGCATCCATTTTGCGGTTTGGAGGTGCTTGGGAAGAGTATTTGCCGTTGTGCGAGTTCGCGTACAACAACGGCTATCGAGCGAGCATTGGTATGCCACCATTTGAGGCTTTGTATGGTAGACCTTGCAGATCACCACTTGTTGGGCAAAGACCGAGGATGTGGCGGTGATTGGACTGAAGTTGTTGATCATACCGAGAAGATTCGGCAAGTTAGGTTGAGATTGCAAGCGACTCAAGATAGACAAAAGAAGTATGCTTGATAGGTATCTTGAGGGTTTGAGTTATGATGTGGATGACTTGGTATATCGAAAGTTTCGCCCTGGAAAGGACATCGAGGTTTGGAATCGAGGGAAACTAGCACCGAGATATATTGGACCGTTTAGAGTTATAGCACGTGTTGGGACAAAGTAGCATATAGATTAGAGTTGCCGCAGAGTTAGCGGCGTTCATCCAAGTGTTTCACGTGTCTATGTTGAGATTAGCTAAGACACGGGGACCGAGGCGATGGTGGATATTAGGCAGATTGAGGTTCGTCCCGACGCTTCCTATGAAGAGCAACTTTGTGGAGATCATGGATCGTAGAGTTCGGACATCGAGGAACAGGGAGATTCGAAAGTGTTGGTTCGATGGCGCATCACGAACCGAGGGACTCACTTGGGAGCTCGAGTCGACTATGAGACAGAGATACCCACACTTGTTTCTTGGTGAGTGTTAATATAACTCAAATTTCGGGACGAAATTTCAATTTAGTTGGGAAGAATTGTAACGGCCCAAATAATATTTGCCGTTAATTATGACGTCATTGCAGATGTGGATGCCAGCGAAGCAAACGGTGAGGACCACGATGAGGCTGGAATGCACTCGAACTAGGTATACGATCGTTTTGTATGCTTGTTGTGGTAAATTGTGATGAAAATGTATAAATCGGTTAATTTCATTGCAATATGTATGCTAATGTAGTTAATTGACGAGTGAAGAATTTCTCGGGGTGCGTGCGGACACGGGACACGAGGCACGGGGTCTTAGGGTAGTTGGGGGAACTAATGTGAGCTTATTTGTAAATTTTGGTAATTTATTGAACAGGGTAGATAATTATTATGTGATGAATTAATTGGAAATCAATTGAGCTTATAGTTAAGGAGAATAAATGACAACAATTGGATGATTCTCGAGGTGCACAATGGAGAGAATCAAGGTGGCTAGTGTTATGATAGGGTGTCATGAAGTTGGAGTGACACAGGGTGGTCAGTGGTCCTTGGATTATTCTCGAGATGAGCACACACACTTGATCAAGTGTCAACTATATATATGTTTTTGGGTGTGTGTTGACCGATCATAGTGAGAGTGAGGTTTTGAGAGAGATTGAAAGAGAGATCGGTGGGAAGAAGAGAAGAGGAAGAACAGCAATTAGGGAGTGAAGAAGGTGATTTTGGGCTTCCTACAACAAGAATCTAAGGTATGGACACCATAAACTTGAGTTTTTGTGAGATTTTTGGTAAGGGTTTGAATTTGTGAAATTCGAATTTATTGAGGGATTAAACACTTGGTTTTGTTGGGGATAAATGTGAATGAGAATGGCATGAAATGGGTGTGTTTTTGAGTAAATTTGGGAGAAATTTGATGAGTTTGGAAAGTGGGTTTTGAAAATGTGATTTCCATAAATTGTGGATTTTGGTGTTTGATTATGGTAATTAGTGTTTAAATGGTGTAATTAAGGTCATTGATGTTTTATGGAATCATGGAAATTGAATTTATGGGTTTGGAGTTCAACTTTGTAATTTGGAAATTTTCTGGACAGAGCGCAATTAGCGCGCTAATTGGGGAAATTAGCGCGCTAATCACGCTGAGTAATGAAGATGATGAACAGTGATTGAGATTAATTAGCGCGCTAATTTATCTCATTAGCGCGCTAATTGTTCTCTGGATCCCAAAAATTGGAAATTGACAAAATGAGTCAAACCAACATTATGAACCCGTTAATTGATTATTAACCCTCATAAATGAATTCCAGGAGTCCCAAAATAGTAATTGGAGTCGGGGGTTTAGTCAGGAATCGGACCGGGAGTGATATCGGGGATTTGAAGGTATTGGACCGGGGGTTGATTTGTGGAACGAGGAGTGCGAATTGAGGTGTGTAGTATCCCAATTGAACTTCACTTTAAGTATTTACAATTTGATTTATTTGAATTCAGTTCCGATTATTCATTATTCTATTCCATTACTGCTTTACGGTGGTTGAGTTCTCTTACTGGTGTTTGTACGGTAGTGGAGTTTACTCCTACTTGGAGCCTTTATGAGATTACTCCCCACCTGGTGTTTATTCGTTACGGCCATAGAGTCCACTAAGTCATAGCACTTGTCTATGCATATACGGTGAATAGGCTACCGGGTATGGTAGGCTCGTGTGGGTGCGTCGTGGGTCTACGTAGGCCACCTAGAGGTCCAGGGACAACTTTGTTGGTGTGTTTGAGGGTTGTGCCCAAGGAGAGGCTCGAAGTATGACTTAGTCGATTTTTACCGTGCACCTCAAAGGACATGTAAAATACATGGCATTTTGCTAATAAAAACGAGATGAATTTTCCATTTAAGCGCTGAATCAAACTTAATGATGAATTGATCGATAATGGATGAAATTGGGCGTGGGACAACATGGTGACGTGGACGATCCAACATGAACCAACGAAACCTCCACCAAGATCCAAGATCCAACATGAACCAACGACACCAAGATCCAAGAACTGCTTAGCCATAGCTGCAGCCGCTGATCAAAGATGCGTGCATGTTGATGAAGCTCATTAGAGAACCTGCCGGAGTGCCAGCTGGTGAAGTGACATCGTCGCTATCCCTCCCAAAAACTCTCTCTCAAGTCGCTTCATAAATGATTCGCTTGACCATCATCCCCTTCCTCTTCTCTCCAATAATTACAAAAAGAACAAGAAAAGAAGAAGCTAGAGAAAATGGAAGAAAATAGGGAAAAGAAGTAGAGGCCGAGAGAGAAAGGGGAACAAAAAAGGAGGAGGTCGAAGACCTTAAATGCTATTGGCGACGCCCATGGCTATCGGAGTGAGCCTCAACATCATTGGAAGCCCCACACCAAACAAATGTGATAGTCGAGAGGCTATAGAGGCGAGATGGAGAAACCGTAAGCAAAACGCTCAGGGTTTCTCAAGTCGATAAGTTGGCTACATAACACATTCTGTTTAGTATTGGTTTTCATACTTACCATTATTAATTTCCATACATAACTATATTACGATCATTGTAATATTTGAGCTATGCTTCAATTAGGGTTGGCAAAAGTTGTCTGGACCCGTTTGTCTGGTTTTATCTGGACCCATTTTAAACGAATCTGGACATTTTTTTGTGTCCGTTTAAAAATACGACCGAGTTTGAGTTCCAAAAATATTTTTAAAAAGTGGGTACCCATTTCGCGATTAATTCGCATGGCTATCTTGTTATTTTACTTGTATATATTAGTAAAAAAAGTAGTATGGCTAGCTTCTATTCATCCAAATAAATGCTAATTTTTTTAAATACGTTCACATTTTTGTTATATGCTATTAATTTGTTTTAGTAATTGAATGTAAGCTATATGTAGTTTTACTTTTTATTTTTTGAAAAAAATATGAGTAAGAAATAAAATTATTTAATTATATTTAAAAACGAACAAAAAAGGGTCTTGTATATTTTTCAAAAATATAGGTTTAAACAAAAAAAGGATGTCCATTTCAAAAATGGGTCTGGGTCCATACACCATTTTTAGTCATCATTAGGGGGTGTGTCCGGACCTTTTGTTAGCCCTAACTTCAATAAAGATATGTCTACCAGCGACTAGTGTGCTGGGATAGTTCAGCTCTTCAGTGGCTTAAGAAGATGTCACGAGTTTGAGACTCCACGAATGCAAAAACCATCGTACGTTAGGAGAGCTTTACCTTTTAATGGGTTGACACGTCTCGAGCTCGGAGCAGTCGATTAAGTTCGAATACCCCATAGTAGTGGATTAAGTCTGAATATGCCCTTTAATAAGAGCAGTTTTGGAATCAAAAATAAAAATAAATAAATATTACCATACATAACTACAGAGAAAGAGCCATATACATGGTGCAGAGCCATATAGCTCAATGCAATCTTGTGGATTGCCCGTTAATATTTGTGCTCACCATAAAAGACAAACAAAGAAAAATATATGGGCTAGTCCACACTACCTCTATTTAATTTGTCATGAGAAACATATAATTTCATTTTATAAAGTTTGCAGAGCAAACACTAAAAATTTAAAATCATTTTAATTCGGCCTCCATTACGAACCATTCACGACCAATTAACGTGTTGGTCACTGCGCTTAGTCGAGGCAAGGAGCCTCGGTAGGTATTAGTGAAATGAAATTGGTTTCGTTTGATTCAGCTTATGCTCTTATTTATTGCTAATGACACTCAATAAGTAGTTTTTGTACGATAAGTAGTGATTGGCTGACGTGGCGCTGACATAGCAACTAAAATTATCACGATAAGTGCGATTCTCAAACGCATCTCCTATTTTTTACTTTTCATAAGTATTTATCTACGCCATCAAAGAATACGTTAAAAAGCATAAGTTAAACCAAACGTGCCATTGTTACACTTGCCCATGTGTGTAGTTTTTAACGTTACACTGTCTATCTTAATGGATAGGTTGATAATAGATTCTTGTACAAAACTATTCGTTGCTAGTACCATGTACATATTGGACTTGTTAGAGTGTGACTCATAACAGAATCACTTATGTTATGTATGTATGTATGTGTACTAATTGATTAAAAACCACACTCGAGTTTATCTCTGCTTTTATATGTTTTTTTTTTTTTGGTGCAAAGGATGGATTGATTTATAATTAACGTTCAAAATCGACCCCTATTACATCTCCCAAAAGAAAAGTCCTAACAGAAATGGGAGGCTTAAAAAACACACAATGTTGGAGGTTATGCCCCTCCGCCCAATTAGCTAAGTGATCAACACAGCTGTTTCCATCTCGTAGCAAGGTGATTGCCATCAGAGAATCTAATTCCACCACCAGTTTAGGAATATATGTTTTTATATGTTTATTACTATACTGTAGAGATTATCACATTGACGGGTACATTCATTAATATAGAGTCATGACATATAATATATACTTGTTGTATATACATTTCAGATGATATATCTCTATAGCTAGTACTATATATATATATATATATATATATATATATATATATAGCTTCCACCATTGATGAAAGGTAATTAGAAGTGCAATTGTTTATGCATTAGTTGGCTGGAGATACATGGTCGTTGGTTGGTTGGTTGGTTTACTTCTAACTGTAGTTTTATTATCTGGCACTTCTTCAATTGTTTATTTGACTAATTAATAAGAGGCTAAATATTAGTAACATATGTTATATAAGAATGTTATTTTTAATGTTATATCATTAGAAGATGATATATAATAAGTGCTACATCAACAGCCGACCTACCTTTGGATCACACAGTTGATTAATTAATTGGTCAGGCACAAATATAAAAAGTGATGACCCCCCTCTTAACATCGCTATAGCTAGCTCATCTCTCTAAATAAATTTAGGCGAATGGAAAGTGCACTCAACTTTTCTCTAATACGGTTGTAGGCTAGTTGGGCCTGGGCCTGTTAAGCAGTCTATTAAATGGTTATAAACTTTTGAACGTATTGTTGTTCTTTTCAAGGCCTCATGACATGCATGTTGTCTATTAAATGGTTATAAACTTTTGAATGTATTTCATTGACAGTGGAAGAGAATATGAGATGATGGTCAGGACTCAGGACAAAGTCAATATGAGGCTTCAGCCTTCAGGCTTAGTAGGACCCTTCAAACCTAATTAATAAAGAGGCCCGCTATGTGCACTCCAATCATTACTCAGGGCACCCATCGAATTTCTCAGGGTACCCCTGAGTTAGACAAAAATACCCTTCTTCATCAATGTGAGGCACCCCACCACCAAATTTTCTTTCGCACTCCTTCCTATCATAAATCGACGCCTCAATCTACCAAATCTCCTCATTTTCTTGCTCGTTTACAACTCGATTTGTTTTTTAGGGTCGGGTGAGTGTTTGTGGTGTTTGCGAGGTGAGGGTTTGAATGATGACTTGTGGTAAATGGTTAATGTTGAATAGTATAGGGTTCGATGGTGTTTTTCGTTGAGTTTGTTGTTCATTTATCTTGTGTTGTTATCTTTCATGGGAATGTACCCATCATTGAGTTCAACCACAATCCCGTAATGTTCGGCCACACAGGGCCAAGACTATTGAGTAAGTCTCGGAACTGAATGAACGACACTTTGCAGTACATCTCGATATCTGGTAACCAATCAAACAAGTAACTTATTTCACAATGGGTTCGGTTATCAAAGAGACCGAGATATAAGAGGATGTCCCGGTTGTTGGTAACTGACACATCCTCTTATGTCTCGGTACCCAATAACTGATCGAACAAGTAACCCATTTCATAATGGGCTTGGTTAGAAATGAGACCGAGACATAAGAGGACGTCTCGGTTGTCCTGTGCGTCCAACACTTTCATGTATGTGGTACATTTCAAAGTGTGGGAAACCCTAAACTCAAAAAGTCAAAACACACCAACCATCAAAATGGAGTGGTGGGGTGCCCAAAGTTATGTTCGACCATCAACGAAGATGACGGGATCGGTTGGGAGCACATGGGTGGTGGATTTGGTGGTCACACATCAAAATGGGGTGGTGGGGTGCCCAAAGTATGTTTTTTTTTTGTTTTTGTTGTGGATTTGTGTTGGAGGGCATATGAGTCATTACACATACAATTAAAAAAAAAATGGGGTGCCCTGAGTGATGATTGGGGTGCACGTAGCGGGCCTCTTAATAAATGAGGCCTAAGACTTCGTACCAAAAAAAAAAGAAAAAAAGAGAGTGGCTAAAGGAACTCCAGTTTTAAATATTTACTCCGTGTACCCCACTTTTTACTTAGTTTACCCTACCTTTTTTCTTAAAAGTCCAAAAATATCCTTGCTCACCCCATCACCCTCACCCTCACCCAAACACCTTTCAATCATCTCCATTTCTCAGTTTTAGTTATTGTAGAGCACTTGTATTAGGTCGCCAAATCTCGTAGGAGTATTTTTTTCGTTGAACAAGGTCGGATGTAGTCACGTCGTGTCCTATAAGTGAAGAAGTGTCGTCCGCCGGTTTTGGACGAACAGAGCCGACACCTCTGTCAAACACACAGGGCCGAGACTCTCAGCCAACTCTGACCGATAATGCGAAGATAATTCGGTCTTAGTGGGTAACGGAGAGATCCAACAGAAACCTAGCCAACACCTCTTCAGAGGTGACCAGAATGAAAAAATTTTCAAAAATCTTATAAAGTACATGAAAATGGCCTAAAAAGTAGGTTTTGCTCGAAATTGCTTAATATTTTCGATTTCATCATAATTTTGTAACCAAAATGCAAGATTCAAGTCTCAAATTGAAACCCTAAACCCAAAAATAAATTTACAAACAAAACGACTCGAAAAGAAAAGAAAAACTCCAGAAAAACCTTGAAATTGACACTAAAAGAGATGATGAATGATCCCACAGCGTCGAATCCATGTGGTTTTGCTCGAATTTTCTCGAATTTAGATTGTTGGTGAGTACGATTTGAGAGAGATATGATTGGGGTATGCATGAGTGATGAGTGGGATGAGTGGTGTATGAGTGAGTAAAATCTCTTTTATATAGAGGAGTATTTGGATAATTTTACAAATTGGGGTTCGTTTAGCAATTATTAGGGTCCGTTTAGCCGCTCCAAAAAAAAGTTCAGCTAAGTGCACCCCACCGTTTACTGAGTTCACCCCAAAAATAGTCAAACGTAAAAAAAGTTCAATCATACTACAAAATGACCCTTATGCCCCTCACTGTGATTAGTACACCTCACTACAATTTTTAAGTGCACACACACACACTCTCTTCTTTGTGATTTGTAGGCATCATCGAATGGTTCGGCTTTGAAGGTTTGAATTTCTTATTAGAGAGTCGGTCGGAGCCCACCGAACCTCTAGTTGGAGAGTCGGTCACAGCTTGTCGAACCATTAATTGGAGAGTCGGTCGGAACCCATCGAATCTTTAAGTTGGCAGTTGTCAACTAAATCTCACCAAAGAGGTTCGGTTGGACAAATCCGAGACTAGTGGATAAGTCTTGGCTACATGTCGCTGAACCTAATATAGATGTCTCGACTAAGGTTTTGAAGTTGGGTGCTTCAGTTCGGATGAAAAGGTATTTTGGTAAAAAATGTGGGTTGCACTTAGAAATTGAAATTTGAATTTGGGGTGCCATGCAAAATGGGGTGCACTCAGTAAACGCTGGTGTGCAATTAATCGGACTAAAAAAAAAAATTAGGCCCAAGACTCACTATTCGTCAATGTGATTAGGTTAATTAGTATTTCTTGACTTTGTACGTTGTTGCTTATTAGTTAGTATCCAGTCATGTGTTGAACTTAATGATCATGATTAGCGCATATATGCATCACATGCATCTATCAAGCGGTTTTGATTTAATTTTAAATCGCGTTGTAGGCACCCAACGTCGATAAGGGCACCCCATTTCTTTTGAATTAATTTTTGTTCTCAATGGAATCAACATATTTGTGTAATAACCCTCAAATTTTAACTCGACTTGTGTCGCACTTGTTAGGATCGTGAACCGACTACGTGATACTAGACAGGATTTCGAGCTTCGGGAATCGACACTGAGGTGATTTTATGTTTCCTTGATGTGTGTAATTGTGACGGCCCCAAATTCCACAATCCTTGAATTGGGCACCGCCCGTCCTAGACCTACGCAAACCCCCGAGCCAGTCTCGCTGAGTCACGTAGGCCTAGTCAGCCTTTATTACCATTTACCATTTAATACATATTTATAAGTGAAGTTAATTAATTAGTGAGTTATTATCAGATACAGCGGAAACACTTAAACTCCAAACTAATCAATAACTTCAAGACACACCAGTTAGGACAATCCTAGGGTGTGGAAACCC
This sequence comes from Stephania japonica, assembly GCA_039657345.1. NCBI lineage: Eukaryota > Viridiplantae > Streptophyta > Magnoliopsida > Ranunculales > Menispermaceae > Stephania > Stephania japonica. The sequence continues at coordinate 3,025,471 of CM077559.1, read as the reverse complement.
CGTAATCATATCCACCATATGAATCGAAAGTGAGTATCAATAATGTCCTACATGCCCAAGATCTCTTATAACCCATAATCCCATGTTCAACAAAACGATATAGATACTTAATACAAAACATACTCAATATGCGCAAGGAGAACGCCTCGTGGTCCTCGCCTCCAATCGCCTAGCGCTAATCCCTTGCCTTAGTCTGTTCGCCGGTCTGCCCACCGTCACAAACTAGACGGTGAGTACAGTGATGTAGAGAGTAAAATACCAATAGAGTCTAAACAGTATTTCAAATGTCAAGTAAATAGCTAAACTAGTATCATGCATGGATATCACGAAGAATGTAAAAGACAGCATGATAGGTGAAATCAAGAAGATAACAACGATAAATGAGTGTCAAAAACACAAAGCCAAAAGAAAAGGAATCTAAGTGTCCCGATGTCACCAGATTGCAACACTTAGTTTACAACCTGACTTTCAAGACAAACTCTGGACCTACACAAACCCAAGACGAGTCTAGAATAAGGCATTTAACCCCAGTCACACTTAGTTCGCATACGGTACCGTAGCGTCACCATGATTCAACATACGGTCACCGCAATTCCACACTGTGGGTTTAACCAAGTCCAGAGTCCGTGTACTCACGGCATAGACCGTGAGCACCATGATGTCCACTTAGACACAAATAGACCACTCATTGAGGAATTCAATCAAAATCAAGCCGATAAATTAACAAGGATGGATATAACAAATGGAATTCAACAATTCATATGATCCACAAGAGAATACTACTCAACAAACATAATAGCTCAAATAAATGCACAATTGAAATAATGTAAATACTCTGGTTGGTTTTACTCACAAATACCGCACGTAACTCCGCACTTGTGGTTCTCACACGCCACCAAACGACTCCGCACGCTTGTCACCAACCTACTAGACACCTGGTCATTATTTTTTTTATCCATTTACATCATATTAGGGCCTTTTTGGAAAATTTTGGATTTTTAAATCCATTTCTCATATTTTCCTAAATAATAAATTTTTCTAAATTTCTTGGCTATTTTTGTCAATTTCACGCATTTCAAGGCAAAGACCCCGACAAAATGCGTCATAAGAACCCCGAATACTTCACTTTTCATGAAAATTTCCAAATTTCTCTTTGTTTCATGAAAATATAATTTTCTATAATTTTCCAGAATTTTTCATGAATTTTTCCTATTTTCTGGAATTTTATTTCAATTAAAATCCTTTTTAAATATATTTAATTGAAATAAATAATTATTTATTAATATAATAATAGGGGTGGGTCCCAGGTCGGGTTTGACCCGACCCGACCCGACCGCGCCGGGTCTGACCCGCCCCAACCGGGTCAGGCCATGACCCGGTTTGACTCAACCGGGTCGGCCATGACCCGGTTTGACCCGACCCGTTTGGGTCATCTTCTCCAGCGCTGTTCATTGGAAATTTCCAGCGAACAGCGCTGCAACACCATTTTTGTTTTGTTTTGTTTTTTTTTTTTTTTGTTTTTTTTTTTTTTGTTGGGATTGGCTCTCACCCCAATCCCAACTAAACCCAAAACCCCTAATCTCGGCCATGGCTTCCGCCATGGCCGAGCTTTGCTCAACCATCACCACCACCACCGCACACACACACGCCGCACATACAACAACACCACACCAAAAACACAACATTAACACTTACCTCACCTCGTCAACACCGCCAATGTCGCTTCCCCGAGCACTTGGCCTCGATCTCTCGTTCTCCTCCTCTCGGCGGCTTCCTCACTCTCGGGCTCTCTTTTCCTCTCTTTCTCTTGATAATTGTGTGGTGGTGGTGATTTTGGGTTAAATGAAAATGGTAGCCAAATTACCAAAATGCCCCTCAATCTTATCCTCTTTCTTAATAAGCCCAAAGCCCTTCTTGGTCTTTTGCATTTAAAATTTTTGACTTTTTTTTTTAATATTTATATATGTATATATATGATAAATTACATACATATACATATATAAATATATATATATTTATCTACAATTTCGTCGTGCGCGCCAACGAGCATACTCGGGCGTGCACACTACCATACGACCCACGTGTGTCGCCTATAACCCCGTGTATCACTCGGCGACCATCAATTTATTATTTTGTCAGTGTTTTATTTAAATGTATGTTCCCCCGGGACGTCGTAAACCCGTAATTCGCCCGTCGAAACCCATTCGACATGTTTTCTCGAGGCGATCACTATTCGTTTATCGACGTCAACGCCCTATCACACAGACACGAGTTTAACTCGATATTACACGTCATTACACAAAATAACATAAATTTTCGGGTCGTTACAGTAATAGTATTTAGTCTAATGCGTGTCACGGGCCGTTTTGGCAATTTTTAATGAGAGAGATTTTCGCTTAGGTAAAGGGGGGAGAAAAATACAATTAAAAGAATTTTTGTAATATTTAAATAATTATTTGGCGAGACGAGGCAAGACTACACGTACAACGGAAAAATACGGATCGAGGAATACAAAATTTACGCGAGAGTTGGTTAACTAAGAGATTCACGAGTCAGTTGTTGGAGAACATATAAGAGATTGTTAAAATGACATAACTCTAATTTGAGGAGACATGGGATTGACCTCGGTGTGGATTATAACATATACATACATATATATATATATATATATGTTATAAACAAAACCCTAACCCTTCTACCCCCCTCTACCGTCGTCCTCTCTTCTCTCCCACTTCTTCTCCCACTTCGACCTCTCCTTCCTCTCACCCTTACGGTTTCTCCTCTCCACTTACGACGACTCCCTCTCCATCCCCACTCTCACAGTCTCACTCTCATTCACGGCTTCACCTTCCTCTCTCCCATTCACTCACGACCTCATTCTCCTCGTTCACTGTCACTGCCACCCTCCTCTTCCTCTCGCTGTCGACGAGCTGCACGGTCCCCGGGAAGCCGAACTTGCCGAAGGTAGCTCACTCTCTCTCTCTCGGCCTCACACACCACTCACCTCACGGTTTCTCTCTCTCCCTCTCTCGTCCGGTGATGTGTCCTCTCTGTGGCTGGTAAGACCGTCCCCGATCACGGCTAATCGGAGGCGGCGCTGCTGGCCGACGGTGGTTCCCTCCATGTACAAAAAGGTATGAAACCGTGGTGTATATGTTGGACAGTTAAGTGGTGTGTGGTGATGGCGTGTATGCACCCCACGGTTGGGGTGCGTGATGGTGCGTGTGGTGTGGACAGTTCAGTTGGGAGTATGGTGTGTATGTACACCACATGTTGGGGGTGTGTGATAGGGTATGTGCACCCCACGGCTGGGGTGCGTGATGGTGTTATGCACCCCATGGCTGGGGTGTGGGGTGTATCATGTGTGTATAAAAAAAAGGAAAAAAGGAGAGGAGTATGGATAGTTTATAACTATAATAAAATGTATGTAAATGGGCTTATGTTAGGGCCCAATAAGGGCCCAACATAACAACTATATAATAGGGCCCATAACAAACATATAATATTATGGAAATGGGCTTAAGTATTTAAGCCCAACCAAAGTCTAACAAATAAAACAAACTTATACAAATCAACTTAATACTAAATGCTAAACCTTAAACTAATATTCAGGATTTAAACCCTTATCAGGTAGTCGGGAAGTCACGGGGGACGCGTTAGAGTCTCGGAGTTTGTTACGCGGGTCGCGATATTCAGGTAAGTGCATTTGCCCTAAAGCTTGTGTACGTTAGTAAGCCAGTAAGAACATTGCATGTAATTCATTTTCGTTCATTGTTGCTTGTTGATTTCCGTTGTTGACATTCATATCTTGTTGATTCCTTGGTATGCGTGTTCTTGGCGTGAGCGTGTTGATGTGATTCTTGAGGCCTGTGTCCCTCTTTATCAAGTTGCGCTAGTGTCGTGATATTGCCCGGGAAGAGCCAGCGTCCTCTTTCCGTATGCTAGGAGGTATGTGTCCCTCTGATGTTGCGTTAGTGTTGCGACATTGCCCGAGAAGATCCAACGTCCTCTTTCCGTACGCTGTGATTTTGACCGCTTACTGCCTCGTTTGTTTTCTTGGAACACGCATATTTTCGATTGATATCTGATAGTCTGTTTATCATGCACCTCGATTTTGTTGTATTTACTGTCTTTCAGTTACTGCATGATATTTAGACTGCTTTATTTGATATTCATGAATTACTATTATATTATTCTGGCATTACTTTCAATTTTCTCTCAGTTGCTCACTGTTTAGTTTGTGACGGTGGGTGCAGATTTATCAGATCATTCGAAAAGGTAAAGAACTTTGCTTATGAGGCTTTTTGGTGAGGATTTGCGGCTGGATTCGAACATCTTAGCCTAGGTTATGTTTGATTCTGCTTGTATGTTGATTTTCTTATATATATATATATACATCATGTTGGTTTAAACTTGGGATCATAGGTTATTTGATATCATGTACAACTTTACTTGGTTTCCATTTGAGGTACATGAATATTCGGGGTTTCCACATATATAGATTTCCTGATTTTCGTTTGACTGAGTTATTTCCCAATACTTGTTTAGTTTTTCGCTGCGTATAATTGCAATAACTCTTTCATAAACTCTTAAATTAATTAATCGGAGGCTGACTAGGCTCGTCAGCTCGCTGAGTACCGACTCGGGACCTGCACGGGTCTAGGCGGGGCGTACCTAAATGCATTGAAAATTTGGGGCCGTCACAATTTGCCCCTCTCAAACAATAGAGTGCCCTTATGCAAGGTTGTGGTGCCTATAACGTGAAACTATGTTTCAAGTTTCAGTGGAAAATGACTGAACTTATGTATGGTTGTGTCGACTGAAACATAGGTTGTTGTGTCGGTTAGTGTCAACCGAGATACACAAACAAATCTTGACACAAGGCCACCGAGACCACTTGTATAGTCTCGGTGGTCACTCATCGAGTAACACTACAAAAAAATATCGGAATAACGACTAGGTATTAGCGACGGGATGGTCCTATCACAAAATAGCGATGGGATAGCGACGACGTGGCGACGAGAGTCAAGTTTAACTCATTTGACCATTTTGCGACGCGGGTTGTGACAGGGTTGCGATGTTAGCGACGAGACCATTTGTGACAGGTAAACCCGTCACAATTCTGTCACTATTTGTTAGGCGGGAATGGCCCCCTCCACACATCATTACCTCCCCTACCTACTAACCAAACCCAAATAAAAACCACCATCTCCCAAAAATCGATTTTTTCTCCCTCCTCCAAAACCCTAGCCATCACCACCACGCCTCCCTCCCCCAAATCGATCTCTGTCGAGCCTCCCCTCACTACCGCCACCCTCAGCCTCCCTCTCCAGTTTTCAGCCTCCAACCACCACCACCGCGCCTCCCTCCTCGATCCGGTGCCCCACAACCACCGCCACAGCCCTCCGCCTCCGGGACTTCACCTCCCGCATCCTTCCACTACCACAACCATGTAGGTCGCCTCCCCTTTACACCATTTTTTTTTTCTGATGTTTCAGTTTTTTTTAGATTATTTATATTTTTTTGGTATTCTAGCCTCGTCCCAAATTAACACCACCGCACCGACCCTCCCTTGGCCACAACACAGCCACCGAATCGGCCTCCCAAATCTGCCACCGACACAACCTCGGCCTCCTAACACCACCACTGTTCGAAGGTATGAGTGTTTTTAGATCTAGCAATTGCTAGGGTTTATTATTTTGAATTTGTTTTCGTGCTATTGGTTTTGTTTTTGTTGGTGTTACTTCTTGTTGAAGCCCTCGTCTACGCTACCCTGCCGCTTGTCGGTGACGCGCTTCGCCGCTTGCCATTGTTGGAGGTAAGTATTATATATGTCTAATTAATTTTTTTAAGTTTTTTTAATAATTATATTTTAATTTATTTTAAACTGTTTTTTTTATTTACAAACAGTTTTTTTGGAGTCGTTATTTTTTACATTTTTGTTTACTTATTTGTTAATGTTAAATTATTTTTTCAAATTAAAAATATTTTTAAAATAAATAAAGCTGTTTTTTAAACAGTACTTTTTTTTTTTAATAAAACTGCTTTTTTAAATATTTTTGTTCAACCCCGTAACTAATCCCGTCTGCTACGTCACTACTGATGTGTGGACTGGTCAACCAGTCCATGATTAGCGACGGGGCCCGTAGCTAAAACAGTCGTTAATCTGAACCGCCAAACCGAATTAGCGACAAGCATTTTAGCGACAGGACCACCTCGTCACTAGCCCATCGCTAACTTGGTTTAGCGACAGGAAAACACCCAATTAGTGACGGATTGGCCTGTCGCAAATTGAACATTTTTTTATAATATGGTTAAGTGTCTGACCACCTTAAAATAAAATAACTTTGGTCTTTAATATAGGTTTCAAAACCCCTAGTAAAGATTGATGTTATTAAATGCAAGTGAGAAACGTATTTGATGAGTCGTATTTTAATTCAGTAGAAGAGTTTTGACATTTAATAACACCTAATTGATAGGTGTTTTAAGGAATCTCTACATAATACCTGTATTGGCAATTAAAACACGACCCGTTGAACACATTTCTCACATGTCATTTAATAACACTCATCTTTGATAGGGGTTTTGAAACATTTATTAAAGACCAAAAGTGTTCTAGTGTTATTTGGGCGTTGATTGGTATAGACCAACACTTTAATACGTCTCGGCAAGTCATGACCGAGACCACTTGTCGAGACCACTTCACGATTCTCGAACAATACGGAAATCACAAAAAACCATTTTGTGATGGCTAAATTTCAATGAATAGGAGTAAAGGATGAATTAAAGCTTGCTATACGAGAGAGAAGTATGGCACGAAAAAGAGAAGAACGAGAATTTCTTTTTTGATAAGAAGGAGAAAGAGAATTTTGAGTTCAGTTTTATGTGTTTTGAGTGGGGTGCATTGGTTGACGTCAGGGGTGTTTAATTTGGGGAAAAGTTGGGGTGCCCTCAGAAAATCCATTGGTGCCCAAATAAATGGGGTGCCCTTTGTCAATGTTGGGTGCCTACAGCGACTCTTAATTTTTCAAGTCCTTGCCCCAGCTGAACCATATGACGGTCGTGTTGATTTTTTTTTTTTTTATTTTTTATTTTTTGGTAGGATCGTGTTGATTTTTTAGTTAACTCATGATCTAGTTGAATCACAAGATTCACAAGCTTGGAATGAGCACTGCATTGAATTAGTACAAAAGGAGGTCAATTGAACTGCATGCATGAATTGCACACATTAATTGATATCAAATTAATAATCTGATTACATGCATTTGGTTGCAAGTGGAGCAATCTATGTGTGAATATGTTTCCTATATATATACTGTATGATGGTGAGTCGGCGACCTAGTTATATACAGTACTCTTGATTTTGGGTGACCACACACATCTTGTTTACATTTTTTTTTTTTTTTTTTTTTGGTGATTTCTTGTTTACTTAATTTGATATAAAGTCGCTCTCTATTACTTTAAATATATAAATTTTCCATTTCAAAACCAGACATATTCAATCCTAAATTCATAGGGAAGTAATGTAATGCACACTACAGAGGAGCAATGCACACTACACATTTGATTTCATCGATCAATAACATGTAAAATGAAAATCTAACACACTTTGGCACATTTGAGGTGTACACTTTATTTTTTAGCTATTTATGACTCTTTCTTGTATTCCCCCTTCGTGGGCCTCATATATGACAAAACACTATAAATAAAAATAAAAAATAAAGTGTGTTAGATTATCATTTTCCTAATTTTTTGGTCTGTTGTTCATCAATTGGAATTCCTACTTGTGTAAATACATACGTGGGGAGGAAGCATTGTTTCTTGGAAAATGATAATCTAACACACTTTATGTTAAAACAATTGTACTATATGCATATCACTGAACTATAATATATATCATATGTGAATTTAATTACAAAGAACTAAATTAAATCATACCAAAGGCTTGCACTCAATAGCAATGTCCTAAGACGAATTTTCCTCCAATTCGGTGTATGAATGCTTCAAGAGGTTCGTCTCCAGGATACATCTGGATTGATCTTTGATTACACACCAATCAAAGAACCTTTCTTGTGCAACAGTAAAACTTCTTTCTACTAAAACTTTTTTTTTTTTTCTTCTTCTTTTTTTTTTTTTTTTTTTTTTTTTTTTTCATTTCGTACAAACTATATATAGACAAATAATGTGTCTGTTCACAAAACACAACTGTTCACATACAACCGTTACAACTGTTCACAAACGTTACATATAATCGTTACAACTGTTCACAAACGTTACAACTGTTCACATACAACCGTTACAACTGTTCACATACAACCATTACAACTGTTCACATAATAAGTAATTATGAAATTACTTAATTTAAAACAAAAAATTTATGTTGTGAATTAGCTAAGTTATTTTAACATTAGCCCCTCGGCCCCAAGGCATCAAAGACATATTAAATATCAAGTATTTAATATATATTAATCAATGGGGAATACTTATGGTCTTTGCCTCCAACCCATATTCACTTAACTAAGACTTGTAAGTGAAAGATATCTTATAAGGAAAGAAACAAAAATGTTTCTTTCCCATGTGGGACTAATATTGGGTACAATACAAACTCACATATAGTTCAACACTTTGAGCCCACACTTTATTTTTTAGCCATTTATGACTCTTTCTTGTCTCCTAAGGTGTGGGCCCCACATATGACAAAATATCATAAATAGTTAAAAAATAAAGTGTGCGCTAAAAGTGTGTTAGATTATCAATTTCCTTGTTTCTTTCCAACTCTTTAGTAAATTTTGACACAAATATATAAACAATACTTCTTTCTGAAAAAAAAAAAAAAAAAGTTCCAGCAGAATCATGCTTACTTTATGCATAAGTATATTCCTTAATTTATTCTTTCTAAATGTTCATCAACAACAAAGGAACAGAATAAAGCATAATCATCACTACTTCACTAGCTAATATGGATCTAGCAATATATGGAGGGTCGTATCTATAATAATATAATACCTTACTTTCTTCACATAATTGATCATTTGGATTACATGGCCTTGTAACACCAGACAAGGAGATCCAAATTACTTAGTAAGCTTTGATGTTCTCAACCCTTAACTCCAAAAGGCAACATCAGAATAGTATTATTGGCTTTTTCATTTTTTTTCCGAGGAATATTGCCTTTTTCATTGATTAATTCAGTCTCCATAACTTCGACACATGCAACTGTCTTGAGTACCCCACAGTATCCATCAGAACCCCCATTAATTTCGAAGTGTGGAAGCACATATTGTGTTTTGTTATATATTGGCGCACTTGTTCTCTCTTTAGCCTCCACAATCATCTTAGATATATATTGTTGTAATCGACCAAAATAACTTTTAAAAACTTTTAATTTGAAGTTTATTGGCCATATATAATACCTTCTTACTAATAAAAAGGATTTTGAATTAATTAAAATTATTTATTTCTTTCGTTAAATAAAAATTAATTTTTATTAACGACAAATGATGAAAACCGGACAAGTAATTCATATTTTTTTTACTTAAGTAACACATATTTTATTGTAAAATAATTTATTATCCTTCCAATTTGCACAAACAGAAGCTCAAATCCTTAATTTAATTTTTATGGCGGCGCTATGTGCACCCCAATTATTTATGAGGGCACTCCAATAGTGTACTAATTTACATGCATTTTAGAATGTCCTCATAAACAATTGGAGTGCACATAGTGGTGCCTTAATTTTTATATATAATTGTTTTCAAAAAAAAAAGTTATATATAATTGATCACATATCAAACTATTAAGCTAACACTTTTTTTTTAAACCAACTATTAAACTAACACTTAGTTGTTGGGACAAGTAAGTTAATTAATTTTCCGTGCTTTTGAATATTCAACTTATTATAAGGGAAACGTAAACCTGTTAAAGCTTAAACTGTAAAACATAATTAAGAATAATCAAAACCTGTATATTAATTATAATTTCGTTGGCTCTTTGTTGTACATTTAATTGTTGGACACACTTCAATTCATCTATCTATCAATCTACCATGTTTGTAATGTCATTGCGCCATTTCGGCACGGTAAAGCCAACATATATATCATTCACAAGGCGGCATGCCCACGCCTAGCATGTCTTCTGATATATGATGCTCTCAATCGTCATGCGTGCAATCGAGTTTGAGCCCAATTGTTTAAATTTCTCCTGATTATATAGATAGAGTGGGACATCAGTAAGGTTGGTACCACTATGTACTCCATTAGACTTTTTTTTTTTTCATTTTGTCAAGTAGTGTATTAAATCTTATTAATGTTCATTAATTAGTTGGGTTTTCAACCTTTGAAAATAATACTATTATATTATAGCTGTCAATGCAAGCTTTTAGTTGGAACTTTTCAAACAAAGGGGGCTCTTTAGAAGTTGAAATTTGTAAGGGAAAAGGATTTGAGCAACGACATTTACCTGCTCTTCAATGTTTAGTCCGTAGGATCATGGATTAAAATGTGCTTACGCATCTCGAAGTGTATCCAACAGACTTCAAGTAGCTTGCCCGTGGCAGATGCGTGTGTTTAGCGTGTGTCGACTGATTGATTACTCTCGTTTGATTGGAGTCAAAGTTTTCGTTGGTCAAAAACTCGTGGCACTTTATAGTAGTGAAGTGGTGGAAAATCTGAGATATTATTTTGTCCAATTAAAATGTGAGAATTTGAGTTAGAGAATGGATAACGTCCGGCTCGTGAGATGTAGACCATGTCTCAATGCCACGTGTTTGTGCATTTTTATTTCAAGAATTGAACTTTGCCTTAAATGACAAGCATATCCCTCGTTGTTGAATTTTCCTTCATAATTTTTGTGGTAAATGTATTTTCCTTCCTATATTATACTGCGTAAATTAACGTGATTGGTTAAAAAAAAATAATCAATGGAGGGAGAGCAAGTATTCATCGCCTTCTTTAATTAATTGTTTGTTATTCTTTACAATTCAAGATCTATACTTTATTTATTTCGATCTTACAAGCAAAATCAATATCAAAAACTTTAACCTCTATTCAACTTGATTATGATTAATTATTATGACTTTTTTTTGATAAAAATTATTTATTATGACTTAGAGTCCAAATTTATAACTTCTTGATTATATTGCTTTTTCTTCCTTAGCTGAGCAGCCTCAATTGATCATAGCGAGGGCATAAACGTCATTCCAATAGAAACATGCGCCGAACTAATCTTTTTATTCACAACAAGACAAAGTCCGGCACTCTCTCTCCAATTGCAATTACAAACCGCCAAGTATTAAATTTCGGTGGGCATAATCGCCAACGCCAATAACAACAACACAACGCTTTGACCCAACACGCCAATAAAACCCCCAAAAACACAGCACGCCACCGAAGAAATAGAGAACACAAGTTCGAGTGCTCGATCGATCGATTGATTTTTGATGGAAAAACCAGCGAAAGCATCGAAAGGTAGGATCTTTTCATTCCTCCCTAAAACCGCGACCGTTTCTTTCCAAAACCCACCTTTCAGTCCAGGCAGAGACAAGCGGGTTACAGAGAATTCATCGAAGTTCTTCAAGCCCTGCAACAACGGCCACAAGAGCTTCTCGGGCCCGATTATTTCGATAATCCCAGTTGAGGCTCGGACGAAATCGAAGAACGGAATTGGCTTTGAAGAACCCACTTCGCCAAAAGTGTCCTGTATCGGCCAAATCAAGCACAAGAACAAGATCTGCAAAGCCAGCAACAGAGTGATCCCCAAATCTCAGACTCCGAAAGATCAGAAGCCAAATCAGAAACTGAAGAAACCCAGTTCAGATTTGAAAGAAAAAGTCCCAAAGCGGTCGTCTTCTTCGATTCGGAACATCTTCAGAGGCGCAATTTCGGGGCGGAAATCGACTAATTGTGTTGAAATTCAGGGGAATAGTGAGGAGAACAGAGGGCCGAGTTTGGGGGAGATGAAGAGGTTCGCGAGTGGGCGATCAGGGTTGGGCGATTTCGATTGGCGGAAGTATTGTTCTGATGGGGAGAATGATGAAGAGGACGAGGAGAAGATTATTGTGCCTCACTCTGCGCCATTAATGGTGGGTGAGGGAAGAGTGGCGTTGGAGCCAATAAAGGAAGTCAATTTGTGGAAGAGAAGAACTTTTGCTCCAATTAGGCCTCTTGAGATCAATTGATTAACAATACACTTAAATTAATTTTCATTCTTGTCTTCTTAAATTCTTCATCTTTTTTTTTTTCGAGTGTAAAGATTTTGTAATTTATCTATAACATAATACAAAATCAAGAGTTGCCTACCAAACCAATTACTTTGCTTTATGTGTATGTATATGTGTTTTTTTATGTGTATGTGTTGGTTTAGCCATTGAAGAGATTTTTTTTTTTAATTAACCATGGCTGATATCTATACATTTCAGTGGCCATTGCGGAAAGAGACTATAACTGGCTCGGCATTTGACTGTCGTGGGAAATCGAATTCGAGACCGTACATCTAACCTATACAATTCCGCATCTCCTCACCACCAAACCAACTAGTTTGTGTTTTGAAGAGATGCTTTTTAGGATTTTTTTTTTTTTTTTTTTTGAAGTCAGATGTTTTTTAGGATCTAATAAAATGCAACTGCCGATGAAAGTTGTAAGGATGAGTAGAATGTCGGATTTTCCACTGCTTTTGAGTATTGTTTTTCCATACGAATAGATTGATGGGCGCAAGTGGTTTGGGGATAACTGATGAGGGACATTGTTTGAATTTCTAGCAACTTAACAATTTAGGTAGCGTAGCTGTAAAATTACATAGCAATGCCCTAAGTTTGTGTGTTTGAATAGGATCATTGATTGAATGTCTCTTGTTCATGCTACATTCCACAAATACAGTATGTTAATCTAATGAATACAATATTTAACTAGCATTGGCATTTGGGACTGAGGCTTTGAGGTTTTGTTGTTGTCTGTTGTTGTTTGAACTAGCATTAGCAAATCATACGTAGTAATGAACAGTGCTTTCTTTGAGAGTTATTTTAACAATATAATCTCAAAGGAGTACCACCTCCATTTATCCCAAAAAAAAAAAAAAAACAATATAGCCTACGCTACTTCCCCACCTCTCCAAGTTTCAACCAAAAGAGAGAAGAAAGACATCTAATACAGTTTTCTTACAAACCAAAGGAAACGAGTGCATTTTAATTGTAAACACAAAACAAAAACAAAAAAGGGGAAAAATAATTGGCAAGAAAAAAAAAAAACATTCAAAGTTCTTCAGGGATGCTCTGAAGAACAGGCTTCCAAGGACAGCATCCCTCCTTCATTGAATCTGCTCTTCTAAAATGTCTCCTTCGCATGAATTGCAATCGCTGCTCTAATGTCGAAGGAGAATTATTCGTGGTCGATTCTGCCTTATGGACATTTTTCATCACATCCATCAAGTGTTTAAGTTCATAGCTTCTCAAAACAATCCTCATTCGAAACCTCCCATTTTCACTAACACAACCGGTCATGCCACCTCCACAATGTACGGTTGTACCTGTCCTGTGCTTTCAATAAGGTTGCTCCTCATCAATAATCTCTGGTTTGTTGTTGCTCTCCGAGAATGAAGATCTCTTTTCGAGGACTCCTTATCTTTGATGAGCTTCGTGTATTCCATCTCAATGTGCTCGACGCATTTGGATCGATCTTTTGAGTGGTTGATATATAGAAAGTGAAGATATTGGTCTTGGATCAACTAATGTGTTATCTGAATTGTTTATGTGTGTATTGATCAGAATATGAAGATTTGCTTGGAAGAGAGTGAATAAAGAAAACAGTACTCACCAACTGCTCACATGGGAAAAGCGGTTGTTGCGGAAAAACGTAATGAATTGAGCACGTATCAATCATCACCTTTTAAACTAATATAATGATATGATTTTTGGCATAGTGATCGATCTTAGATTGATATCATAACATGATGAAAATTATTGGTCACAGCTCAAAATGTGTTGTTGACAATGTTCTTTAGGAAATGAAGTAAGCAGAGAATCAATTATTGGAAATTCTAGCTACTCCTCTACTCGGAACTATTAAACATGGAAATGTATGGTTCCCCTTTAAAGAATACATGTCGATCGATGATCATATCAGGGTAACACGAGCATTCAATTATAAGTACTGATTAAGTCTTTCCCCTGAAAGATTTTGAAGTGGTACAATTTTTTATTTTTTTCTTCCCTTTTATGATTCTAATTTGTTTGAGAAGTGTAGGTGTTCCTCCATACCTTATAGTTGTTAACATACTAATTTCAAAGAAATCCTTTGAACTCCACCGAATAATTAATCCTGCTGAAATGAAAGTCTTGAAAAACAATTAAAGCAACAATTGGTTCCTTACTTCCTCCTGTTGATTTTTCTCGATCTTTGGTAGTACATGATTCGAGAAAGATCAATGGTGTACAACAAGCGGATTTTCATGTAAAGTTGTTCATTATTCCAAGCACTTTATTCATTATACTACATGTTTACACAACATCCATAGACGTTTTGTGGAAATTACATACATGTAGAGAAAATCAGCTAATGGTTTCATTGAGTTATTTATTAATTTCAATGGTTTTTAAGCATGCACAACTCAATATATCAAAATCATGTAAAATGACACAAATGACGTCATTTCAGTCTATGCATATACAATGTTTTCAAGAAGCAAAATGCAGATCGCGAAAGAATTAAGCCAAAGTTGAGAACAAGTTCTGTTTAGTCCTTCCCCAAGAAAACAGGATGAAAGACATGTTTGATTCATGAAAAAATTGCAGAAAAAATGCGACTTCATAGCTCCTCAGGAATGCTTTGAAGGGCAGGCCGCCAAGGACTACGCTGTCCCTTCATCGAGTCAGCTCTAGTAAGCTGTATCATACGCAGAAAACGTAACCGTTGTTCAAACGTTAACACAGACGCCAGCAACGGGAATGAAGAAGGTGCAGTTAACACTAATTCACGAGGACTAGCATATGAGCCATCTTTTCTTCCCACAAGCATGTGTTGAAGTTCATCCTTTCTGATGACAATTCTCATCTTCACTTTGCCGTTGTCAAATGCCGCTCCGCCTTGGACTTTAGCGATTGATTCCAATACATTGCACCTTATGATCAGCTTCTCATGATTTCGTAATTTCAGAAGCCTAACTACTCTTTTCCACAGTCCCTTGCCTTCCACAAGTTTCATCTCTAGTTTTCAGCAAGTTTGTTGATCAATGCATTGAGATATTTGGTATATATAATGGTGGTGATTACCATGTTAAGTACCAGGTTGTCAAAGCCAACATCCACACGACGGCTAATGGCATCTTAAACAAACACATTAATTAATGACTTGTTTCCTACTATCCATTCCATAGTTGAGGAAGCATGAGGTTTGACTTTGTTATAGGTAGGTGACCACCAAATGCTCTCTGTCCTAGTTATGAATTTGAATCCAAATGACGCGGTGAAGATAAGGCACAAGATAATAAATCACAAAAAAAAAAGAAGCTTAATTATACTTGAGCAGTGATTCCTCTGTCGATTGAGACCGATGAATCAAGAGAAGAAAAAAGTATTGAAGTCCTAACATCATACAATTGTTGTAGTCTAAGTTGTCTAACTAAATTCAAGGTCCAAGATTAATTCAGTTATGAAAGCAAGTACAGAAATGTATATATGCATTGACTCTTCAATGTATATAGTTTGATCCATGAACTGCAGAACAAAACACAAGGACACCATTAGTTGTAAGAGTGACCGATGCCTTAAAATTATATATAACAGAAATTAAATTAAGGTGAAAGTTTGGTTAGTTTTCATCCTTAAAAAGTTAAAACTCTGTTGATCAACCTGTCACTAATTAGAGAGAACTGACATAAATAAATAGACTGCTTACATGGGAGGTCTAGTTGTTGAGCAGGAATGGATTGTTAAATATAACAAATAAACTTTGACGATTGTTTTCAACAATTAAACTGTTATCTTGAACCTAATATATTAATGGAATTAAGTCAAAGCATAAACTATTCTTCTTTTCTTTGTATGTTTAAACAAACAAATAACCAGAAAAAAGTAAGGTAATTTGAGGAAGAAAAGGGTGGCATTGATTTATGTGAATGAGAATGCCATTGACCATTGATACCCTCGTATGAATCAAATGCAAATGCTTTGTCTATGGGATCATTGACCGGCCTCTGCGCCTTAAATCTATTTCATTTTTCATACCTAGCAAATTTTAGCTGCAGAGCTCAATAATTAAGGACAAAATCCTACCTATAACATATATAATAGAACAGTAGCTAGCTAGATTCAACCGATTAATCCCAAATAGAGACTTGCTGATATGTTCATATATGTATTGCTCATCTAGTCAAGTAGAGAAGTGCTGATTTAGTGCTAGAAATTAATAATTTAACCACCTATGTTCAGCTTAAACACAAATTTGAGGCATTCCCTCAATATGGTATTCTAATCCTGAAGCAACTCTGATTAAGAAAGTTATATTTACAGGCACGCAAAATAAATTATTAGATGTGAAGGGCCTAATTCCTAGATTGTAGGAGATCAACAATGGGCCTTCTAGGAAAAACCTAGAAGACAAACCAAAAAGAGAAGATCCATCTCTTACTAGATTAAAATGGCATCCATTTCTAGGAAAAGTCCAATTAAGGCACTTCTTACATTGCAGCATAAGACACTACGAAATACTCCCTCAGTCAATAATGTAAGTCGTTCTAGCAAAAACTCTTCTTTCAAAATTGCAAATTATTTTTGGAATTCAAGAGTGTATATATCGTCTTTTTACCCATTTTACTCTTATACAATTTAAAACATTTATGGTTCTTCAATTCTTCAATTCATTTAATGTCAAATGACATATAGAAATTACACTCGTAACTAAGTTTGTCTTATTTTGTGTGTTTTTGTCAAAAACTACTTATTACCGGAATTGGAGTACTAGACAAATGTGAACAACAACATCAAAGCCTTAGTTCCAAATTGAAAAATTCTACACCCGAGAAAAATAATGGCTACTTCAATTGAATTTGATATCATTTTCCCTTATCAAAATTCTAAAGGGAAAATATCCCTTGACAATTAATTTATACATCTTTGGTTAATTGATTGAATCCTTTCTCAAAATCTGTAAAATTTTCATGTACAATTCTAAATTTTGTACAAATTAAAGTGATACTTCTTAGTTTTCAAAAAAAAAAAAAAAAAGTGATACTTCTTAACAACTTTATTTCAACTGCAGACAAAACACAGCCTTTCTGCTCTTTTCACTAAACTTAGGTGGATCAAAGATCAAAATTCCTTACCTAGCTTGCACCCTAGCTAATAAAGAATAATGGGCCTACTACCTTGGCATGAAAGTTATAATTTGTGCTTTAACCAAAAGAAACTAAATCCCATTTAATAGAGAGCTTACTTTGTGTGCAAATTTTCGGTGAAGGGACAATTAAAGCTCTAGCTATCAACTGAGTATATACTATTAAAAAATCTATTTGGATTCTTAGAGTCCGGATTCATAAGGTATTTTTTGAAATTTTTACAAATATTAAAGGAGTTTTGTAAGTTGTTATTTTGAAATCATTTATTGCTTGAGAATGACTTTGAAATAAAAAAATTTCAAAAACCACCCTAAAAATTCGAACTCATGAATCCAAGTAGCGCTACTCATATGCCACACACACACACACATATATATATATACACACCAGCATCAAGTAAGAACCGCATCATCATTGTGCAACTTCATAGCACTACAGTGAAAAAAAGTAGAAGATGACACCAAAATAAATACTCTGTATGCCGTGTAGTCCATATCTTGACTTGGAGGTAAAGGTAAAGGCAAATACGCTAGCACACTTCCTAAACAAGGCAATGATGTTACATTAAAACACTCGAAGAGACATATATCAAATTTGTGACCTACCATGCGTACACATATATAGTACACCTGCAATTTTAGGTTCTCAAAATAGGTATTTGATTTGTTCGATCTAGATCTATTAATGAGACTTGAAATCGAGAACTGGCTAGCTTGTAAAAATTTGATACTCTTGCTAATTAGACCAACTCATAGTTGTTGGAGATAATTTCTATTTAGAATCATGCACTAGTATACACGTAATCTAATGGTTTCTAAAGTAAATTAATTACCGTTATTGCGAACACTTTGCTACTACTAGTAATGGAGGGCTTGTTGTGCTAGCCATCAGGCCCATAACTAGAACCTCCCGGATTTTTAAGTTATAACCAAAAATAAAGAGCTACTGAAAGCCCATATAAAACATAATATAATAGCTAAAGATAGAACAAAGACTTTCCTCAAAAAGAAAAGAGCCGATCATAGTGAAATTAAGAAGTGAGCTTAACTAACTTTTGTTCATACTTTTGTTACATCTCTTGATTTGTTCATCGTGATTTGTAAACGCGCAAATCAATGCAAATTTCAAAGGACATCAAAAACTTCAATTTTAAAAGCATCTCACAGTGACATTTTTTATAGTTAGGGCCAAATAGCCTAATTTATCTTAAATTTTTAACAAAGTCTCATATCCATTTCCAATAAAAGGTATTTCAAATCTATCATAAGCTTTACTTTTTAGTCTCAATTTTATCTCTATCCAGATTTATGCAATTAAGTGGCAAAATAAATTGTTAAAGCATTTCTAATGACCAAATGGAGAGGCGTTTCAAAAAATTAAAATAAAGGCCTTAAAAACATTGAAAAATATATTTTTTTAAAATTGAAAAATAATAAGATGCAAACCTTTTTTAAGATCATTTCCAACCACAATACTCTATTTCTCCCTCTATTTTACAGTTGTGTCACATCAAACTCTATTTCTTTTCCAACCATAAACTCTATTTCTTACTTTTATTTTTTTTTTGTTATTTATTTGTATTAATTTTAATAAATTATTTAATCATTAAAAAATTATGAAAAAATATATTCATGTTTTTTTGAAAAAGAAATAATCATTGATAATTTTTTAAAAGAAAAAAATAAAATGAAAAATAAAAAATAAAGGAACTAAGAGTTGTGTGAATAGTGGAACTCCAAATTTGGAGTTTTAGTATTCACCACATCTATAATAGATGAGAAATAGAGTATGATTTGAGTAGTTTTACGCTATTTTAGAGTAAAATTCTAAAATAGTGTATCCATTGGAGTTGCTCTAAGACCAATCTTATCTTCAAAAAAAATATCGGCCTTTGGAAATAACTCCAGTTAGAAGCCCCTCGATTTAATAACTATACTAACTTGTTAAAGCCTCTTATGTGAGATGATAACGTCATCACTTGCCAAAAAGGTAAGACCTCAAGAAATCGTGGTTCGATTCCACTAAAGTCAAAAAGATAAAAAAATGAAATAAACAACTATACTTTACCAATTTCTTGTTTAAGTGAAGATAAATCTAAAAAGTGAAGATTGGGATAAATAGGAGACTATATTTTATAAGGGAATTATATATAGGTTCCATATATATATGACTTCGCTGAAAGTGTGGGATAGATTTGCGTGGTACTTATTATAAACCACAATCCACGATGTAGGTATCTCCGTTACTGCAATTTTTCCTAGCCCCGTTTGTGTTCGGTCGGTTAAATCTAAAGACCATCCTACAAGAAAGTGACCGTGGCACGCGCCCACATTACACACGTATGGGCACAAAAACAATCACAGTTAGAAGCCCGGCCCACATGTAGTCTAAGCCTCAAAGCAAAAGCAACCACCCTGCGTGACTCAAATGCAACAACATTTTTTCACTCATCACACCCTCGATCACACTCTCTCTCTCTCTCTCTCTCTCACACACACACACACACTTCTTTATATGAATCAATCAAAGTGCTTCACTTCCATTAAAGAGTAATTGTCACGGTTGATTTTTTGCCTATCCTTCTTTCCTCTCTCGGCTCATCTTTAATTCCCTCTTTATTTTCCTTCTCACTTGTTGGGTTCGCAATTGATTCTTTGATCAATTGCGAGAGAGAGTGAGAGAGAGAGGGAGAGAGTGATGGAGTTTTCGGGTCTCGGGCACCTTTTTGTGACGGTTTTCTTGTACAACTACGCGTCGTGTATAGTGATTCCGGCCATTACGGACGTCACCATGGCCGCTCTCTGCCCCGGCCAGGACGAGTGCTCCCTCGCCATTTACCTCACCGGGTTCCAACAAGCGGTACGTATATTTACTTTATTAACTGTTAATCAGTTTGGTAATCTTGATTAGTGCGTAGCTTTGTTTAGAGAGGTGATCGGTCTAATGGGACGCTAATTGTGTGCACATTTTAGTTGTTAGTGACTCGCCCACTCAATTTTGCCATCACTACTCCAGAACTCCTTATTTTTCGATACTCCATTAAACGGACCTTCATTTTGAAATAGTCAAAGTTCGTACTGATTTTTATGGTTGATTTGAAACTGATTTTGAGTGCTTTGTAGCATTACTTTTGTTTTCTTTTTCAAATAATTTTTAGTTTTTTTGTTTGAAGCACGCCTCGAAATGTAATTACACACAAATTTTAGTGTACAAAATGAGAGTCGAGGCTACGAATGGTTCTTGTTGCCCGATGTAATTTCGAATGTTAATTGAGCAATATCATTTTAGTATTTTTCATATTCAAAAACTCTTTTAGACCTACACTAGTGCAGATTAAAAAATTCTTTAAGTGGAAGCGACTCTATTTGACTTTATTTTTTTAATTATAACTTTTTTCAAAAATTCTTGATATATAATTTTTTTTTACCAAAAATAGAGTTTTTTAATGAAATTTTTTAAGTATAAAGCTAGTTCTTTGTTTAGTTAGAATGTTTTGGTAGCACGTACTTAGAATGTTTTGGTAGCACGCAAACGAGGCTGCAGATATGCAAAGGAATCTTGTAGGCCGCCAGACTTAGTAAGATCTTGTGTTTGTGTGTCGATCGAGGACGTCTGACCGTACGTTTGATCAGTTTTTCCGTCGTTTTCCCTCTAGAATTCTATAATTTGACGTCCGTCTTGTTTGCGTCCGTCATTTTGGGACGTTTGGCTATCTCTTATGCATCCCGATATTCCTCGGTATGCATCACGATGCATATCTAACATAAACAGGGCGACGTCCACAAAATATCTAAATAACCTCTTGGACGCCGCTAGATGCCAACTCAAAGTCTTGAGGAAGTCGTGATTCGAGGTAATCTGACGTCGCATGGGGGAGCGCACTCTGTCCATTTTTTAGATACATTGTCATTTGTCAATTGCTTCTTTTTGCTTTTCTTGCAGTCCTAAAGCTTGAATGCGTCTTGTCCGTATGCGTCAGTTAGGGAAGTTAGTGGTTGAATTTAGATTTGATCGTTCTGGAGATGTACAAATCATGACATGGTTTCCACTATATTTGGATTAATGGGAGCATCCACTCACCAGTGGCTAGTGATTCTAATGCTTTCAAACTTCAATTAATTCTCCCTTCACGATGGAGACCTTAGCTGACATCTCTATATTAAAAGAAAAATGATTTGGTGACATTTTTGGTAACGTAAATTAGTTGCACTAGCACGTGTTTAATTTTAAGTAGTTGCAGATGAGGCTCACTGCAGACAAAAGTTAAAGATGGGTGTCACTTGTGCCGTGCAACTGGTTTGTGTTACGAAAAATGTCACCGTATCATTTTTCATATTACAAATGGATCCTGATATGATACATGGAGTCCTTACAGTATACATATAGGGATATGTACATGGTATCTCGATGCAAAAATCAAGGGACGGTGGTACAATAGCATTTTCCATTACAAATTACTAGAGGATACAACTATTCAAACTAATTAGATCGAGTCTCACTTCAAATTGTGTTGTTTTGATGTGATGATCAACTACAATCTTGACTGGAGTTGTATAATACTGTAAATTTTAATTTCAAGTTCCTCAAAGTTGTATCTGAATAGAGATAGACAAAAACGCTATAACTTGTGTGAACTTTATTAAAATACATATCGCTAACAAGTTCTACAGTTGGTAAGACATTTAAGTACGACCTTTGAAAAATTGAGAATAGAACTCACCTATACCAGTGTGAAAAATATTGGTGTGGTGACAAAAGAGTGCCTATACAATTTCAACAATTCATTAATTTTTCTCACGACGATTTTGTACGTCAAAATGTGCTACATGCGCTGTAATTTTTTTATTTTTTATTGTCAAATTTACACGCGCTGTAATTAATGTGAGCTTATAGGCAAAGATTCCCTACATAATTTAAACCAATTCATTAATGTTCTTCACGATGTTTCTGTGCGTGGGTGAAAATGTGCAACACGCATTGCAATTAATGTGAGCTAATACAGTACTGGTGGTGGTGATGATGCAGATAACAGGGTTGGGAGGTCTTATAATGATGCCTGTGATTGGGAATCTATCGGACACTTATGGGAGGAAAGCGATTCTCACTCTTCCAATCACTCTCGCCATTATACCCATAGGTTAATTAATTAGCTTTCTTTAACTACATCTTAATTGATTGCATTTAGCTTTACTAAATTACTCATAATTAAGTTTTCTTAATTTATGATTGTATACTCATAACACTACTCCGCACCCACCAAATTAAAAGGAAAAAAAAAAGGAACAAAAGTAAACTAAAGAGATTAAGAGAGAAAGCATTCATGCAGTCAAATTTTCCTGAATTACATAGAAAACTAACGAAATTATAAGAAATAAAAAAGAAACAAAAATCTAAATAAAGAGTGAAAGCATTCAAAGCACGCACACCTTTTTTTTGTTTTTTGTTTTTTTTACATCTCTCAATGCACTAGTTTACCAACTTTGAGTTTCATAGAGTAGCTAGGGAAGTTGCGCATATTACTTTCAATTGCTCTCTTGACGTGAGGCACTATTTTTCCCTGAAAATGTCATTTTATCTTTCAAGCGTAAGCTCATAAACTCAAATGCTATACCAATACATCTTAGTTAAAAGCAAATTTGGGATTGTTTGCTGACAGTGGTATTGGCGTATGGAAGGACAAGGTATTTCTTCTATGCTTATTATATCGTCAAGACTTTGACTGCAACGGTGTGTGAAGGCAGCGTGGCCTGTCTCTCCCTTGCTTATGTGGTACGTTGCAAGCTTTCAATACAATCAAACCTAACAACAATTAAACTTCTACCAACAATTTCACAATTCAAACAAGAAGTAGCTTCAATCATCATCAATAATTCTTACATCAGGCACTATTAGAACTAATGGTTATTTTATGATAAAATAGCTCCCAACCACCAAACTATCTTTACAATTAATAATTCGTAAAGTCTAAGAGTAGGAAAAGTTTCTAAGAGTTTTGTTTTTGGAAATAGCCCTGTTAATAGACATTGTGAACGCACATCTGCCGATGTGCCACATGAGCCTATAGACATGTCATGTAAGCGGGTCCATTTCCTTTAACTAGCTAGTGACTTGAGTCAGGAGAATCAAAATACCAACATTAGAAGATGTCCTCACCTATAAGGTGCGCTTAGGGATGATAATTGGACTCATGAATTTGAGTACTCAAGAGGATACTCAATCCTAATGGATAAGATAATACCCGACTCGACATATATTCGATAAAGGTATAGTTTTATGAATGAGGTACTCGAATGACTATGAGTAGAGTAAGGGTATTAATATCTACCGCCCCATTTACCTAATAACTCACCCCACATACCCATTTATATTTTTTATGTGCATGTTATAACTTCATGACCACATCAAAACCACGCACATCTTACTACACATTTCATTTGGAGATTTTACGATGTACTTCTTCTAATATGATGAGTGTTTTAAAGATGAAAATGTCAATGTCAAGGTAGATAAAACAACACTATTTTTCTTTTCTTTTTTGACTATGTTTTACTATTGAAGTATGCCCATTTTGGAAGATTGAAGTGCATTCTTTCAGTTTTTGAAGATTGAATACGTTTCTCGCTTACATGAAAATTTTTATATTTAAATTTTAGAACAATTATTAGAGACAACGTACATTTTTTATTTATGTTTTGTAATAATTACACGTTTTTTTTTTTACTTCAATGAGAATCAAATTACGATCTCCCGAGGTCTTGCCTGTTTGGCAAGTGACATTTTTACCATATCATCAAGAGATTTGACAATTAAACGTGTTTGTTCTATTTGACACTTTTACTCTCAAAAAACTTATTTTACTTTTAAAATTTTAAAATTATTTTAATTAATAGTGAGTCTGAATACTCACAGATACCCTATTACTCAAACAGATAATACCCATATATGCCACACTAAAAAAATAGAGTAAAAGAGTAAAGTATGGGTATGATACTTATACAATAGAGCGGGTACTATCCATTGACATCCTAGGTGTGCCACTCAGGATGAACAAGTAGTAGAATAAAATAAAGGAAAATGATAATCTAACACACTTTTAATGCACATTTTGGACGCATATATTTGTCTTTTAGCCATAGTAAAAAAAAAAAAAAAAAAAAAAAAAAAGGGTTTGCGTTGCTTTTCCTAAAATAATAATAATAATAATAATAATAATAAAAAAAAAACCGGCACAATCACCTGACGTTAGAAGGAACAGGCGGACAACATACCGGACGGGCGGAGAGCGTCGGCCTTCGGAATTCTGGGAGGAGTGAGCTCGGCCGCGTTCGTTTGCGGAACCCTAACTGCTCGATTTCTCTCCACCACTTCCACTTTCAAGGTTTCACTTTCATTCTATCGTTTCGTCATTCTTCGAATCTATCAATTTTGTTCTACATTAATCACTTGTGCTTTGTTTCTTTCTTGGATTCTCCTCTCTATAGGTTTCTGCCTTGGTAGCTGTAATCACTGCCTTTTATATGCGCACTTTATTGGCCGATTCGAGTTGCCGAGTCGACGAAACTTCTCCTCTGATCCCTAAGAATGGCAAAGCTGAAATTGCTGGACCTGATGATGGAGATTGTCCCCCAAAGATGCCGATTGGTAAAAAGGTTCCATCTTTGGATGACACGGTCCAGTTGTTCCGTAGCAGGTCAACTTAATTTCTCTGTTTTGCTTCAATTTTTGAATTTCTATGTTTCAATGCTGTCTTAGTAGTTTGTGTTTTGCCTTCAATTGCGAAGCCAATTAGTGTAGATCATAGCTATAGTTGGCTGGTGAGTAGTGACCGACGGCCGATGCCGATTTTTCTGCCTATTGATCTGTTGCTTGTGAGTAGTTGGCTAAGTGTTACTGCCCCTGTTAAGTTAGTGTTATGGATTTGAAGTTGGTTCTGTTTCCGCGGTTACCTCATTGTTGTTGTCGATTGATTTGTTGTGTGCTCTTGTGATGTCAATGTGCAGCTTGACGCTTACGCAAGCTGCTGTTGTCGCCTTCTTTAGCAATCTTGGGGAAGGCGGGTTACGTGCCTCATTGCTGGTACACTTCATTGATCTTGAATGACTAGTTACTTGAATTATAGTTATAGTAGTTACTCGATATATACAACATTTAAGCTTTATTTCTTTTATTGAGAAAACGATACCACGTAGGTAAAACCAACCAAGTGATTGCTCAATGGTTTGATATCAGGTCTTATATGGATGAGGTTGAGTGTTCGAGTAGATCTCCTCGTGTGCAAGTTGAAGGGGAAATAAGTTGGTCTCTTATAATTTGAAGCTGCTTTAGAATATGATTCTAAGACTTTTAAAATTTCACGTCCCTGTAAATGTTTTCATATATGATAATCTTATCGAGTTTATTATTTATCTAATTTTTTTATAAGAAACCAACTTATTATCCCTCAACTTGCATACGGGAGACTCGAGCCCTCAATTTCATCCCTGGGAGACCACATACCAAACCATTGAGCCACCACAAGGTTGGTGATGATCTTATTGAGTTTATAATAAGAAACATGTTTGTTGCTTTGAAACTTAGCTTTAAAAAGCTTAATTAATCAGCTTTCACGTGCATTATTGAATTTAACTCTCATGTGACTAGTTTAGTGTGCATTAGTTACAAACTGTTCTATTCTATGGTGCAGTACTATTTGAAGGCGCAATTTCACTTTGAGAAGAACCAATTTGCTAACTTGTTGCTGATAGTAGGGATTGCAGGGACCATCTCGCAGGTATATGTACTGATCAGTTGTTGTATGCATCTCTCTCTCTCACTCACATGAAATATATCATATATTCTTTCATTCTCATTCTTCGTTGAGTATTTCAGTTTGTAATTGTACACAGCTGAAACTTGGTTGATCCTGCAGCTTCTTCTCATGCCTTTGTTGTCACCTTTTATGAGAGAGGAAAGTTTGCTCAGAATAGGTCTCTTTGCAGGCTGTGTACATGTATGCACCTTATTGCTTTTATATATCTATTTGCCTGGTTGTACTTTCATCTGGAAATAGTTCGAATTGATGATTTATGACCGTTAATGATGCAGATATTTCTCTACAGTCTAGCATGGTCGTCATGGGTAATTCTCTTCAAACTTAGATGAGCAAAAGCTTCATGCTGTTTTTTAATGAATTTTCCCGTATTTCTTATGATGATTTTGGATGGTTTTGCTTCCCATGTATTTTGTATTGTTGGCTTTTTTTATTCATTCAACTGTTATTCAAGTTTGTTATGCTTTGAATACAACCTTTTACCTCGGCCTAAATTGCTACCACCTCATAATCTTGCAGGTTCCCTATTTTGCCGGGTTATTTTCTGTGTTGGCCATTTTCTCACCTCCATGTGTGAGTGCCTAACTGCATAAATGCCCAATTCTGGTTTAAAGTTTTCTTTATCTAAGGGTACACAATTCTATGCAGATGAGGAGCATTGCGTCCAAACAAGTTGGACCTGACGAGCAGGTATATCTACTGCATGGGAAACACATTATGTTGATGCTAGACTCTTCTGTAACTAGTCTGATTGTTAATAAAAAAAATTTCCTTTGTAACTTGACCTTTTGTTTAGATCTGATGTTCTGATTAAGTTCATAGGATATGCAACACAATTTCTGTTACCTAGGCAATGTCATTTGAAAATGTGAAGAAACTAAAGCTGTCCTTCGTAATAAACTCTAGAATGTAAAATCTTGAATTCTCAAGTTAATATTTGACCTTTCTTTGTGTAGAGCATGAAAATGAAGAATACTACTTCTCTTTGCATAATTGAAATGCTTTAGTCTCTTTCCATCTTAACGCAGTTGAACCTTAATTTCAGGGGAAGGCTCAAGGTTGCATTTCTGGCATTTGTGCATTTGCTGACATTGTGTCTCCACTGATTTTCACTCCTCTTACTGGTAATTGTCTTTTTGAGCTACTCTCTTGATTATTACTGCTTTTGTCTCGTGGGATATTTATGAACTTATGGGAATTTTGAGTAACATTGAATTTATCTTTTCAGCTTTGTTTTTGTCGGAAAAGGCACCCTTTCACTTTCCAGGTTTCAGTATTATGTGCATTGGATTTGCCATGGTAAGTGCTTTACTATGAAATGAAATTCGGTTCCATTTTTCATAATCAGCCTCACCAATATGCACCAAGTTGAAAACTTTTGTAATAAACAATATGGTTACTATGGATGGATCGGTCACCACCATAATTCCAATTGGTAGGATAGTACTTCCAATTGAGGTTGTTACTCACAGAGAGCTCTTATTTGCAGATGATTGCCTATATACAAAGTATTCTGATAAGGACTGCTCCCCCGATTTCAAAAATGGGCAACAGGACCAGTGCAGAAGCCTAGCTGTTGCATATCCGAAGTTCGTGTCATTTGCCTTATCGGCTGCACCCTGTGTGTATACTCTAATTTATCCAATACCATGTCTATATTTGGGGGTCTTAGAATCGATGAAATGCAATGCTTCTTACTATCGTGCAACGTCCTCAAGTTAGGTGGAATGGAGTTGGCAGCAACACAACGCATAATTACTCTCGAAAGAGCGATATTGTTACTAAGTTACTGCAGCTGCTTCAAGTAGAGTAGCTGGAAGAGGCATTGAGAGCTTGATAATTTTTGTAAAAGCTCGCCTATAGTATACAGGATTCCAGCGAGTAGCATAGCAGCCCTGTAATTATCCTATGATATTTTTTTATTGTCTTGGCTTAAAGTTCATTTCTTTTCTTTCTTAGTAAATATATTTTGCCTTGCTTTCCCCAATGATGCTGCTATTTAGGATGGAAGAGTCAATGAATTGGAACAACTTGTAAGTTTTAAGTAAGTTAGTAGGTTCCGCCAATTGATTATTTATTTAATTGCAGAGGCAGAGTAGTGTATATCAATGTACTATCTGGTCATAAACTGGGCTAGACTTGGACCACCAATATAAAATCTTATCCATTGTCTAGTCCCTTAGAAAGTGTGGAGAGTTGCAAACTTTTATCACACTTTTTAAAATAGATTAAACGATTTTTAAACCAACTAGTTTTGAGATTGAGGATTTGTTGCTGTTTTTATCCAATGCTTAGTCCACCAAAATTAATTGTGTTAGAGAATCTAACTATAGGGAATATATATGGCATATGACTATATGAGTTATTTTCAAAAAGGATAAAAAAAATTATATCACTAAAATACTTTTATGCACGATTGGGGTGCCTTCAAGGCAACTCAAAAAAAAAAAAAATAAAATAAAATTGCATGACTAGAATTCTTAAGTGTGTGTGTCGCCACGTTTATGGGTTGTAGTTGGGAGTAGTCCTTGTCACATAGTACTTCAGTTTCCATTCTTTACAGAACAAGACGAAATGAATACAGTTTATCCTGAGAGTGACTTGCTTTGCTTCCTCTACATGCAAGCATTCATTCCGAGAGGCAACTGGCATTCAAGCATTAAAATAAAAGCAGTTTTTCTTTATTTTATGAGAGATCCTAGAATCACGCGTAACCTCACCATATCATCACGCACCATTGATGAGCAATTGAGCATATGATGTATCTCGAGAATAACCATCAACAAAGGCCTTTTTTTTTTTCATAACTATCTATAGTTGTCGAAGTCGCTCCATACTTTTGATTCGATTAATCTTATATGAGTTAGTTAAGCAAACCAACTTTATAACTCAAAAAAACTAAGCGAATATAATATAACTATCAATAATTAAATTCAAAACCTCTACCTCACTACATATTAGGTCGCGTATTGGTTATTTTACTAACTTTCAGGGAAGTTAACTATTAAGGAAGTTCACTTTTCACGTTTGGTTCAACTTTAAATTTCCTGAGAAGTTTCACATTTTAGAAACACCCTTTGCACTATTTTTGAGAAAGAAATAAAGGTGGAGATAACATTAAATGAAGATAAACATTATTTTTGAGAAAGACCTTAGTGAATTATCTTGCCCATGTGAAGAAAGTTGGGGTTCAAACTTTCGTAGAAGTTTTTAAAAAAATTCAACCAAACAAATTAAGAGTTATCTCACTTCATTCAACTTTTTTCCAAATCAAATAAGGCCTAGCTGTTTTAATTTGTTATCTATCACTATTACGAAGTTATCATTAATTTAAGTAAAATATCACATACCAAGATACGTTAGATGTGCGTGGTTTATTCTAGTAAATGAGATCTGAAGCTGTACCAAACCCAAAAAAAAAAAAAAAAAAAAAAAAAAAGTCTCAATGTGCGTGGTTTATTCTAGTAAATGAGATCTGAAGCTGTTACCAAAAAAAAAAAAAAAAAAGTCTCAAAACCAATCCTCCCACAGTCCCACGTGTACCACAACGTAGACTCTCAAGTCTCAAACCAAACCAAACCAGACAAAGAAGACATCACAAGCTACCTCCCCTTGCATTTGATGCCAAAACTGAGATGTTCTTCTATGACCTTCCGATCATTGTAGAAGTTAGCGGCCCCAAATCCCAAAATCTCACCCTCTAAAACCTTGTCTCTCCCACTCTCCAATGGCGCCCAACCCCAACCAAACTCTCGACACCTCCGCTCCAATGGCGGACACCAAAACCACTCTCCACGGAGACCTCCTCCTCACAATCCACGAAGCGCGGCGACTCCCGAACATGGACATGGTCTCCGAGCGCCTCCGCCGCTGCTTCACCATATGCGAGCCCTGCCGCGCCGCCGTCGCCTCTCGCCGGAACCATCCCCCCTCCCACCACCGCCACCGCAAGATCATCACCAGCGACCCCTACGTCACCGTCCGCCTCGCCGGCGCCACCGTCGCCCGCACCAGAGTCATCAAGAACTCTCAAGATCCACTCTGGAACGAGCACTTCAAGATCCCGGTCGCGCATCCGGCGTCCGAGATCGAGTTCGTCGTCAAGGACAACGACATGTTCGGCGCCGATACCATCGGTTCTGTCAAGATTCCTGTGCAGGATTTGATAAATAGCGATTCCATTGACGATTGGTTTCCGATTTTGGGAGCGAATGCGAAGCCTCCGAAGGAAGACACGGCACTGCATCTTCAGATCCAGTTCGTGCCGTTTGAGAAGAACGAGACGTACCGGCGAGGGATCGCGGCGGATCCGGAGAAATTAGGGGTTAGGGATACGTATTTCCCGAACAGGAAGGGGAATTCGGTGACGCTGTATCAGGACGCGCATGTTCAGGAAGGGATGCTGCCGAAGATTGAATTGGAGAATGGGAGTACGTTTGTGCATAATCCGTGTTGGGAGGATATTTGTCATGCTTTGTTGGATGCTCATCACTTGATATACATTGTCGGTTGGTCGATCTATCATAAGGTGAAGCTGGTTAGAGAGCGGACGAAGGAGTTGCTGAATCGCGACGATGTAAAGGTTGAAGATTTCACGCTTGGTGATCTGCTTAAGTATAAGTCGGAAGAGGGGGTTAGGGTGCTGTTGCTGGTTTGGGATGATAAGACTTCCCATGACAAGTTCTTCATCAATACGGTGAGAAAGTTGTTAAATTTGATATTTTTGGTCCTTGTGTAGCTAGAACATGCGTGATTTCGATACACATTGCGTGGTTTTGATATAGCTAGCAATTTAGCTTGACTATGTAAATGAAGGTGCATTCTTATTGATTCTTCATGATTGGGAACGTTGGATGTTTTTTTCAACAAATGTTAATGTGATTTCCATGTTATATATGTTTTCCCAATTCAAACGGGTGCTTAATAATTCTTCACAATGTGGAGGATGTAGAGAGAAATAATTTGATATTTTCTCTAGGCTCTATTCTCGCATGCCTCTCTGTAATGATGATCTCACTATTTTGCTCTTATTGGTTGTGCTAGTGAGGGTGCTGTTTGAATTGTTGAAAAGCTCGTACCAATTTCTTGTATGATGTAGATCCTCATGAAGAGTAGTCTCTATATTTTTTTTTTCTTACAAATTTACAATGCGGCTACTTTCTCAATTGATAATACTATACGATAGCCAGCAAGCATAAAGAAGCAGTAATTTGATTATTTTATTTAGAAAACCTTTACTGGATTTGGGAAAGAGAGCAATAATTTTGGTCTTTGATTAGTCTGGATCTACTTCAGTATGAATTATAATTGCCGTAGTGCTATAATATTTATCTGTTGATGGTCTTTTGCTTGTTTTCCCCTCCATGTGAGTTGTATACTCCAAGAGAGCTGCTTCTTAGTTACCGATTCTATGGTTTATTTAACTTTTCCGGAGTTTAAGTTTTTTAAGTTCTGTACTCAGTGCTTGAATTTAGATTTGGCTCTGTTGGAAGTTGGAATGCTTATGTAATTGTTGTGATGTAATCTATTTAATATGTTATTACACTTTAATACTCTATGACATTTGATGCAGGCAGGAGTGATGGAAACACATGATGAAGAAACTCGGAAGTTCTTCAAGCATTCATCTGTGATATGTGCGCTCTCTCCTCGCTATGCCAGCAGTAAATTAAGCATTTTCAAGCAACAGGCAGGATTTTGAACTAATAATATTTTTTCGAGTAATATGCTGCTTTCTACTTTTTGCTATTCAGGTACTGCCGTGTACACTGTGTCACATAGCTAATGAGTTGCACTATTAAAAAATTGCCTTAATTCTTAAAGTTTATATTAGTTTGAAGTATCATTGTGGGTCAGTGGGAGTATGCCGTTCAATCATTATTGTCTCTCAGTTGGATCGGACTTGGGACAAAATTGTGTAGAGATTTGTTTTGTGGCCTTTACTATCCTCTTTCAGCGTCTTTCTGTTTTTTAATGCACACATATATATATATATATAAAGACTTTGTTTCCTTTCCATGATTGAGGAGATAACTTTGTCATATAGATGGTTTGGGTAAAGGATAGAGGGAGGAGATGGTGACATCTGATGGCTATCCCACTAATTCTGTGGGACTACTTGTAGTCTTTTGAAGTAGAGAAAAGCAATATTGTACTTAGTCATATTCTTTGCAGAAAACTGTATTTGTATCTGTATTTTTCACCTTTGCAGGTCAAATATAAAATACTATTTAAACATTGTCATTGAATGAATAACCTTCTATTTCTATTTGTTGCATTTGAGTTCAGGTTGTGGGGACCCTCTTTACGCACCATCAAAAATGTGTGATTGTAGATGCACAAGGACCTGGAAATAAAAGAAAGGTCATCGCTTTTGTTGGTGGCCTTGATCTTTGTGATGGACGTTATGATACCCCTGAGCACCGACTGTTTCGTGACCTCGATACAGTATTCCAAGAGGATTACCATAATCCTACTTTTCCTGTGAGCGCGCCTCCCCTCTTTTAATGTGGGTTTTTGTCTGTGTAGCTTTGAGTTAAACAAAAATGATCCTTCTATCAATTTTAAGATGCCAATTTATTTCTCATGCTAATTGCTCATAGTTCTCTAGAAATGAAAAATATTGCTGGTTTCTTGTCTGTGTTTCTTCATCCTTATTTTGGGTTACTGTTGGCATTTTTTTTTCCTTGTACGATGAATGCACTTGTCAAGATCTTCTGGCTATACTTTCTCTCTTCTCTGTTGATTACATCGATTTCCCGTTTTCCACTTGGTTGTCCTACTCTCACAAGTTGCAAATACATGAAACAGAGCAGATTGAACCATGAGCTCATAGTTTGCTTATCATGTGTCAAACTGTTCAGCTTCGATCTGATGTTCCATCATCTGTTTTTCTGTTTTGCCTGTACATGAATTAAAGGGGTTTAAAATGCGATGATTGCTTTGGCACTCTTTCAAT
The DNA here is from genome assembly GCA_039657345.1 of Stephania japonica. Classification (NCBI taxonomy): domain Eukaryota; kingdom Viridiplantae; phylum Streptophyta; class Magnoliopsida; order Ranunculales; family Menispermaceae; genus Stephania; species Stephania japonica. The sequence goes on along the minus strand of CM077559.1, from coordinate 2,992,382 downwards.
TATGGTGGTGGCAATATGTTAAAGCTTGGTCATATATGTAGGGTGATAATAGGGCCTAACATCTTTATCAATGTCATGCCAAGTTTTAATCAACTGAAAATATGCTTTTGTGGCGTGTCATAGCTAGGAACTAAGAGCCCAAGGCAACCATGGCATGATTGGCACAGTAAAATTGATGGACCAGCAGCATATGATGTTCTGAAAAATTTTGAGCAGCGCTGGAGGAGAGCAACAAAATGGTCAGAGTTTGGACGGGGTTTTAAGAGGTTATCTCACTGGCATGATGATGCCTTGATAAAGATCGAACGTATCTCATGGATTCTTAGTCCTTCTTCGAAAATCCCAGTTGATCACCCTATGCTATGGGCTTCGAGTGAAAATAATCCCGAAACCTGGCATGTTCAGGTGGGATAATTTAGTTTGTGTACATTCTGAGTTTTCTGCCATTCGGTCTGATGAATGATTTTTAAGCTTATGCTATTTGGCAGGTTTTTCGATCTATTGACTCTGGATCAGTAAAAGGATTTCCTAAAAATCCTCTTGAAGCTGAGGAACAGGTTTGCTAATTTTCCTCCATGTTATTGATGAGAAAATTGAAATGAATTAATTAGAAACTGAGAACTGCATTATTATTCGAGTTTGAAGTCTTAACGACGCTGTTTGAACTGTCTCTTATTTAAGTCAGGATCACTAGAACACTTTCTTGTCTTTCTGCTGTTTCAGAATCTTGCGATGGAAAAGAATCTAGCGATAGATAAAAGCATTCAGACAGCATACATACAGGCAATTCGATCTGCTCAGCACTTCATATACATTGAAAACCAGTATTTTATCGGTTCATCTTATGGTTGGCCAGCTTACAGAGGAGCAGGTTAGAAACGCTTCCTTTGCTGACATTCATTTAGTTTTTGTGATTAAAGAATCTAGCGATAGATAAATGCTTTCTTTTACTATTTGATTTTTTTTTTTTTTTTTTAATCTTTTTAAATTTAAAATTTTTATTTTTATTTTTTATTTTATATTTTTTTTGGAAGTAAGGTTCCTACTGCCTTGGCATTCTGCTTTTCTGGCCCTACTTATTTGATTTTGTTATGATATGGATGAACAATTGATCAAGACTTTGTATGACTAATCGTTGTCAAGCATGACTCTTACATTGAGTGGTAATATCAAGCATGGCTCTTACTTGCATCCATATCTAATGTACTCATTATTTCATGTGTTGTCAACATTGCTTGTAAAGAGTTGTATGGCATGTGATGTATGTGTAACTTGTAAATATTGTCTTAGTACATTTATCATCATCACCAAAGGGCCTATATAAAGGGTATCAACCTCATTGTAAAAATACATCAAGTTGTATACAACTTCTCATTTCTCCTCTTCTACTTTGTAGTTGTAGTTCTTTGTAGTTCTTTGTAGTAGTAGAAGTTCTTAGTTCTTCTACTTTCCTTCTCTAGTTCTAGCAAGTCTCAATTCAATTCACAACAGATTTGAATTAGTTTTCCTATTTTTCTTATTTTGATTGCCATGTATGGCTGAAACTTTGCACCCAATGCTTGGGCCTGGGCATGTCAACGGGGAGAAACAACACCCCAATGAACATGAGGATTGCACCTGCTGCATCTTGATCTAAGTTCCTACGCCAAGAGCCCTGGCCCACTTCATCAGCCCTCTTAGGCGACTTTGTTTTCCATTCAACAATCAACATTTCAATTTTGATGGAAAAGAAAAAAGGCTCATTTACAGAGTTACATAAATGATTGTATTCCTTAAAGTTCAATTAGTATTTATGTCAGCTACAAGTAGAAAGTAATACAAATAGAGTAGACTTGTCAGTGTGAGTTGTCTGAATGCTTAGTGTTTGATACCTAGGGGTGTTTCCCATGAATTGTTGGTGTTGAGTAAGTTAATGCTGGTTACTTTAATATTTACAACTTGAAGATGATGTGTCTGAGGCAATCTACTAAGCATCGCAGTCCTATTATTATTCTTCCAGCTAGGCTTACTGTTGGAAGGTAGCACGATAGACAGTTACAATTTTATCAATTCTTTTGTTCTGGTTGCAGTTCCATTTTTATCTGTCCTGCATGTATTCTTCATGTTCTCTATTCTAAGGTTCATCTTTTCTTTAATGACCAGGTGCTGATAATTTGATTCCCATGGAGTTGGCTCTAAAGATTGCTAGTAAAATAAGAGCCAATGAGAGATTTGTGGTGTATATTGTTATACCGATGTGGCCAGAAGGTGTACCAAGCTCTGCCTCTGTTCAAGAAATTCTCTTTTGGCAGGTGAGATGGCATTCAGCTACTACTATTTAGTTGATGTCTAAAAATTCTTGCATGTCCCACATTTGTTTTAGATGATTGGTTCATAACGAAATGACGCATGCATCTTTCATTGGCTCAAAAAAGAACTGGGGATATGTATCTTTTTCATAATTGCCATTGTGAACTAGTGCTCACTGCACCTGGTGATGACATAGGAAATGACGTGTTCCCGTTCCTCCAGCTATTGGAAACAATACCGTAGTGTTTTTGGTCGTAGACTCATTATCTCTGTGCATATCATGACATCTTACATCTTCTTAATGGGTCAAATGCAATTCCTGGTTAGTGTAACTTTGCATTGTGTATCTTGCAGGGCCAGACAATGCATATGATGTATGAACTTGTTGCAAAGGAGCTCAAATCAATGCAACTAGAACATTGCCGTCCACAAGATTACTTAAATTTCTATTGTCTTGGTAATCGTGAGCCTTCTACGACATCAGAGGCTGCTAATCAACCTTCTTCGAATGGGGATGCGGTAAAAATTTCTAGTGGAATAGTTTACTCCTTCAATAGGCAAATTTAAGTAATGGTATACCCCAAAAATATCGTGAAGTAGTGGTAACAACTTTATTAGAAAAAGTATTTGTCCGTGTTTTTTGTGTTGCAAGACATGGAAATGATTTTCACATGGTGATGGTAGTGACATTGAGGCCTCTTAATTCTAACAGGCATCAGCTGCACAGAAGAATCGACGATTTATGATCTACGTCCATGCAAAAGGAATGATAGTGGACGACGAGTATGTGATTGTGGGATCTGCAAACATTAATCAAAGATCATTGGCAGGTTCAAGAGACACGGAGATAGCAATCGGCGCATATCAGCCTCATTATACATGGGATCGAACGAAACATCCACGTGGTCAGGTTGGTCATGCTTCCCTTCATTTTCTTGAAGCATAGCACATTTCTTGTTTGAGACGCAAGTTTCTTTGCTTGTCTAAGTTGTGAATGATTGAACATGGTGACTTCTTTTGCAGATTTATGGATATAGAATGTCTCTATGGGCAGAGCACCTTGGTTATCTGGAAGATTGTTTCAAAGAGCCGCATAGTATCGATTGCGTAAGAAGAGTAAACCAGATCGCCGAAGATAACTGGTCGAGATTCACAGCCGATCAAGTTACACCTTTGGAAGGCCACCTTCTCAAGTATCCAATCCATATAGACGAAGATGGGAAAGTAGGCCCTTTACCTGGACAAGACACATTCCCAGATGTTGGTGGTAAAATACTTGGTGCCCATTCCAATCTTCCCGATGCTTTAACCACATAGCTTCCGCATCCTGCTAAATCGCGAAAATTGAATCAAAGACCTTGCAATGAATTGGGTGAGCATGCTATGATTCTTCATTGTGGAGTAGTGAGGCCTTGCTTGTAATTTCCTCATTGTATTCAATTGTACATTAGTTTGTCTTCATTGTATACATGCTATATTTCAAAATTTACATTGTACTGCAGAGAAGTTACAGCTCTTATATATCACAGTTGTTGGTTTTTTTTTTTTTTTTGGTGTTGACCACTCAGTATCTGGGTGGGCTCAAGGTTGGTGGACCCACTAAATAGGTAAAGTTTTTTCAGCGGTCGTTGGACTTCTTTTATGTTTTGTGTACACAAATGCTTAGCTTTGGCACTTTGAAGAGGTCACCACCATTTGGTATGATCAGATCCCTCTCTCTGGTGAAGCAATGGTCAGGACCACACAGAGACTCCCATGACTACACTCGTCTTCTACGTCGTTGCGGCGACATTAAGACCCTTAAAGAAGTGCACGCCCAGATCATTACCAGTGACTATGAGCAGAACCAATTCCTCGCCGCGAAGCTTGTAAGCCGGTATGCCGAGCTCGGCCAGTCGAGCATGGACAATGCACGGAAGGTGTTTGATTTAATGCGTGAAAGAGATGTTGTTCTGTGGAATACTTTGATTCGTGGGTACGCACATTATGGTCCCTTTGTTGAAGCACTTCGTGCTTATGAGGAGATGAGGTTGAGCAATGTGTGTGCTAATCAGTACACTTACCCTTTTTTGATCAAGGCGTGTGCGGCGATGGCGGATGAAAGTAATGGAGAAACCATCCATGCCCATGTTGTGAAAAGTGGGCTGGACATGGATTTGTTTGTGGGGAATGCATTGTTAGCTTTTTACGCAAAACGCAGCAGGCTCGAGCTTGCTCGGAAGGTGTTTGATGAAATGCCGAGCAGAGACATTGTGAGTTGGAATTCTATGATAGCTGGGTATGCTCAAAACGAATGTGGTAAAGAATCCCTTGCACTGCTCCACCAGATGTTGCAGGTTGTGTCTGCACCCGATCACGCTACTTTTGTCGGCGTTCTCCCTGCGTGTGCTCAAGAGGCTGCTATCCAAGAAGGAATGTGGATTCATTGCTATATTATTAAGTCTGGGATGGAAGTTTCTGCTGCTCTGGGTAGTGGGCTCATTGCAATGTATGCGAATTGCGGGCGTTTGGATGGAGCGAGGGGCCTCTTCGATAGAATGCAAGAGAAAAACATTGTTGTTTGGAATGTGATTATAAGGTGTTATGGAATGCACGGCCATGGAAACGAAGCACTGGACATGTTTTCGCAGATGTTAGAGTGTGGAATTCAACCAGATGGCATTAGCTTCGTTTGTGTATTATCAGCTTGTAGTCATGCAGGATTGTTACAGAAGGGCTGGGAACTCTTTGAGAAGATGGAGTATTATGGAGTTCCAAAGAGTGATGAACACTACGCTTGCATGGTTGATCTATTGGGCCGAGCAGGGCGGCTTGACGAGTCGATAGAGTTCATCAGAAGCATGCCTGTTATTCCAGGCAAGGATGTGTATGGAGCCTTGCTTGGAGCATGTAGAATACACAACAATTTAGAGCTTGCAGAGGAGGTAGCCCAAAAATTGTTTGTCCTTGACCATCACAATGCAGGACGATATCTTATACTTGCGAAGATGTATGAGGATGTTGGTCGTCACAAAGATGCGGCAAGTGTGAGGATGTCAATGAGGGAGAAGCAAGTAAAGAAGCAATTAGGTTGTAGTGCTATAGAATTGGACGGCGTATTCTATACATTTGGGGTTGAAGATGAGATGCATCCAATGAAGGATCAGATTTTTGAGACCTTGAAACAGGTGGAGAAGGTTAAGGAAATAGAGTTGGTGTCATTGCAAGGCCAGGTTTAACATGTTTGGTGGTGTGGATTGTAAGCTCTACATTGTAGATGATAGTGTTGAAGGGCCTGCACTTGTTTGAGAAGTCAATGGCCTCGACTAATCCAAGCTGACCTCACCTCACTGACCTCCATAGGATTCATCATAACATATAGGAGGTCCCCCAACGAAGTGGGGGCCTGAAAAATCTCATGGAAAATCCTTTTGAATTGCCATTGATAAGTTTGCTTGCACATACAATACACTTTTCTTTTTTTTTTTTTGATTAGCAAAGACTAAATCCGGTCTAGATTACAACTGTAACTGTAGGATATTCTGCTCTAGCAACATGAAAATATGATTGGGAATATGTTTCCAAATCTTAAAATTAACATCACATTGAAAAGCTTCCTTAGCCATGTGGCCTGCACAAACATTATTCTCTCTAAATGTGTGGTTGAAAACTCTACTCCACTCCCTGTCCGTCTCCCTTATAATATCATGAATTAATGGATCTAAAATTGGTTGTGTTGAGTATAAAATAAGATCAATTGCTTCCTGCGAGCTTAAGCTCCACAACGAGTTTCCTACATCCTTTATTCCATGCTAGTTGCAAGCCATATTTAACTCCCTATAGTTCGGTGCAAAGAGGTGAACACTAACCTAACTTTGCTTGAAATGCTGTTCAAAAATTGCCTTTCATCCCCGTATCACTCTTGCCATTGTGGCTTCTCCATTCTCCCCTCGTACCGTTCCATCACAATTTATTTTCAGCCACCTATCCTCTGGTGCTACCCAATGATAATGTTTTTTTCTTGTTAGAGCCTAGCTCGAGATCGATCACAAACCTTCCGAATGAAAGATTTCATCAGTTCTGTAAAAAATGGATCGCGTGACCTCATATCCTGTATTAGATCGATTATCAAACATAGTGTTATTTCTCCAGGACTACAACTTCTAACTGGAGACACCAAACATTACCTTCTTGCGATGGTCTTTCTGACTGAGGTTCGACACTAGCCAATCCACTAATGTTGATGTATAAAAGAGTGGACTTGATATTATTTGGTAGGGATTTCTAAATTTGGCGAGTTAGTTCACAATCCCTTAAAACATGTAAGGTGGATTCGTCATCTTCACGACATCGATCACAAATTCCATTCTCGTTTATATTTCTCTTACAACACAAGACATTCGTAGGCAGTCGATTATGTAAAGCAAGTCATAGGAAGATACAAATCCGTTGAGGGCCACTCCACTTCCAGATGAAATCCCAATGTCTTGGTGTTAATTGGTAGTGCATCTCCATGACTAAGGCATATGTTTTTGCCAATTTAAAAATACTCTTCTTATCATACATTCAACTGATCCGGTCTGGTCTCCTCCACTGATTAGGAACTGTGATAGCTTTGATCTTTTTCACATACATCCAATTGGAACACTTTTTTTGATTGGAAGGGTTGAAACATTAAAATTTGTCAAACATTCACTTTTCCTTGTATTTACAATTTTACATGATACATTAAATTTATGAAAACATTTTGGAGTCTCAAGGGCTCAATTCCTTTCATATCGAGTAGACTATAATTTAAGTCAAGAAAACTAAGGTTGCAAGGGCCATCTCCTTTTTTCAAACGTTCACTATTTTTTTTTTCTTGGAAAACACATTGTATGGAGATAGATGTCACTTAAGCCGGATTAGTCTAAATTTTTTAGTTTAATTAAGGTTGGCTCTGAATCTATTTTTTTTAATTCACAAGACTTTATTTACGTCAAAGTATTTAGAGACATTATTTGTTAAAAGATAAAATTTGAAAACGTTCTTGAGTTCAAATTCCTTTGCTGTGGGAAACATTGATAATATAGAGAAAATGTATTAGTAAGCCACTTTGACCACCAACGCTCATATTATATAGTGTATAGACACCGCCAGGTGTGACCATTACTAAAAATATCGTCGCATTTTCGACCAAAAAAACAAATATCGTCACATTCTCTCTCTCTCTCTCTCCGGAACGAACACACAGAATTCGTTCCGAAAGAACAAAGCAACAAGCGAGCATTGAATCGATCGTGGAGCCATGGAAACCCTAGGCGCATCAGTAGCAACAGCCCTCCCATCCTCTTCGCCTCTCTCGATCTTTTCTCCGAAGCGAAACTCTCCGCCAGACCTCAACGATTGCTGATCCCCTGCAAGGGTACTTCCTTCGATCCTACCTTCTTCGATTCCTCTTTTCGCTCTTCCATTCGATCTCCTCACAAAATCCATCTCTGTGTTCAATCAGGTAACGAGAACGAGTCCGATCTGCGATCAGATCCGTCGACCGACGCCACCATCGTCCCCATTTTGAACGATTGCTTCTCTATCTCACCTCTTTCGAAGGTACTCATCGTTTCTAATCGTTTCTAGGGTTCAATTGCGTGTAAATTTGGGAAATTTCGTTGATTGGTGTGATTTGGTGTGTTTTTCGGATTTGATTTCGATTTAGGATGCCGCGATGGGTTTGGTTTTGAGTGCCGCGACTGGGAGGGGCTGGACTACTGGTTCTGGAATGGAAGGGCCTTCGATTCCCGCCGGAGTCGACCCCGGTAACGAAAATATCTCAACTTTCCCATGGTCGCTCTTCACCAAGTCCCCTCGTAGGAGAATGCTTGTGGCCTTTAGTTGCAATATATGTGGGCAGAGGACGACCCGCGCCATCAATCCGCACGCTTACAACGATGGTACCGTCTTCGTTCAGGTATCCAAGAATGCGTTTTTTTTTATCAATTTTTTTTATTGAATTAGTGTTTGTGTTGATGATTCTGATTAAAGTTGGCGCCTTTTTATTGATTCAGTGTTGCGGGTGCAATGTTTTTCATAAGTTGGTTGACAATTTGAATCTGTTTCACGAGATGAAATGCTACATTAGTCCTAGTTTCAATTATGGCGATGCGAATGGTGTCAGCTTCAAGTATCTGGATTTTGAGGATGGAGAGGATGATGATGATGCCTTCCCTGTATTATGAGGTGGAAAAGCGTCACTGCACGGTCTGTACATTCGCTTTCTTATGCCTATCTGTTGGATATCTTGATTAGTCTTATTGTATATAGGTGCTTAATAATGACTTTACTGCCCAATGTTTGGTTTCTGGTCTCAATAATATTGTAGAATTGTCTTTATATAGCAGGCCTTTTTGGCAAGGTTGTCTTTGTTTACAATATTGCTTGAAGGTCTATGTTTCATCACTGTCCATACTAAGTTATTATAATAGTTCTGTACATGAACACAAAATAATTAGTCTGTAGTTTTACTTTTTAATCAACTGAAGTTGATGTGTTCTTCTCTCTTACATTTCTATTGATGGAGATCTTAAAGTGTTAAACCTCTTTTTTATCGTTTTGATTTTTACTTTAATGACTGCAAAAGGCATTACATTTGCTAGGGTATATGACTCTCTTTTGAATTCCCTTACTTTCTTAACTATATGTTGTGATGAGGGATGCCCTGTGTCCTCATAAACTAAATTTTTGTTGATGTATTGTTTTCTGTCAGATCCTCTTTTACTCTTTTTCTTTTCTTTTCTTTTCTTTTTTAATAGTTGTCTTTAGGGGTGCACACAGATTGCACTAATCCGCGGATCCGGTCCAATTCGGATCAATTATCACTAATTGGATCAATTTTTTGATCCCTTGGATTGGATTGGATTGAAAAATCATTAATCTGGCTGGACTGGAACGGATTACGGATCCTACATTAAAAAACTGCGGATCCAATCCGATCCAGTCCGTTTAACACATCAACACATACATATATTTCATCATATGTACTATAGTAGCTTAATTAGCATCAACTCAACCTATCAACTCTAAACTAAAATATTTAAAAGATTATACTTGTTCTTAACTATTTTATTATGCTTTTGACCTTTTTATTGTAGGTTGTATGTTTAACGTACACTTTTTTTGTTCTTTTGTGAAGATGTATGGTGAAGATTTGTGGATAACACATTTATTTATGTAGGAACTTATATTTTGAAGGTTATTGTGATAACAATTTTGTGGGAAGTATGCTATATATAGATTTGTGGAATGTATGTTGTAAATTTGTCATTCATGAGATATATAATTCTTGTGATTCATTTGATTAAGTGTAATTTCATAAGTTTTGGATAGGAAAACGTCAATCCGTAGAACTTGATCCAATCCGGTCCGCATTTTGCAAATTGGATTGATGAATTATTTGGATTGGATTGGATTGTAATTTTTCAATCCGTAATAATTGAATTGGATTGCCGATTTACCCTAATTGGACTGAATCCAATCCGTGTGCACCCCTAGTTGTCTTCAATGCGTATGGTATGCAGGAGAGGTTGTTGGAGTTTGAGATTTATACTAGCACAAAAATGCCAATATTGATAGGTAGAAGTGGCGAGGAAGGAGTAGTACTTGTTTTGGGGCACTAAGTGGAAAATGTAAGTTGGAATCTATTGAATGACGGGACGTGGTTGTCTATCCCATGTACTAGGGGTGTTCGTAGTTTATATTTTCTATTCCCCATGTCTAATTAGGGAGACATTTTTTGAGTGGAGTTTTGTCTTTGCTACTGTTGTTTTAACGTCCAGCTTAGCAGCGGATGAATTGGCATGCCAGTTAACGACTTTACTCTGAGGTATAGAGCTTCTGAAGTCACTTAGCTATTTTTCCCTGCGTTTTAGTAGAATCATTTGTAGTACTGTCCTAACGACTACAGGGGCTGATGTTGCAATTCCTTCATGATGGGTACGTTTTTTTTTTTTTTTTAAGCTTGGTACGGTTTGGTTTGACATGGCTGCTACAGCAGTTTCATGGCTGCTTAGGTGGTGTGGGGAGCCAAGTTACAAAGTTATATATGTGAGAATCAAGCAGCATTTTATCATACAGAATCCAGATGTTGATGCCACGATCCATTTGGTGATCTTTCGATTGATTAACAAGGAAATAAATTAGAAAAAAAAAGAAGGAAATTATAGATTGCAGGTATATAGCTTCAGCAATCAAGTACTCTAAGGACACTGTAATGGTTTTGTTGACGTGAGATCTCTTTTGTAACCAGAAGATAAATCAAAATTGTGAAGTTTCGTCAGTTTTACGAGCAAAATGGATTGACATTGAGTTCTGTGGTGGAATGATGTACTGCTCTATGTTAAACAGTACAAAACATAGGAACTTGAAACTACAAAAAAAAAAAAAGAAAAGAAAATTTTCATACAAAAAAGAATAGAAAATTTTCATACAAAAGAAAAGAAAAGAATAGAAAATTTTCATACAAAAAAGAAAAGAATAGGATCTTGAAACTACAAAAAAGAAAAGAAAAGAATAGAAAATTTTCATACAAAGCAAAGCAAGTTTTGCATTGTTGAATGTTGGGGACCTATTTAGTTTCTTAAGTTCTATTTACTTTAACAAATATTAGGATCTTGAGATTAACTATCAATGGCGCGATGGCTTTGTGATGTGCAGTGTATCCCTTTGGTCTTTTGAGAAGGAAGTGTGATTCTGAAATCTTTTGTCAGATCGAAAATAATAATAAAAAAATGATAAGATTGTTTTATTCAGTTTCTTGGAGTGTTCTAATTAAATAGATTGGAAATGGTGCTTGTTATTTGTCAAAGTTTGTAGAAATAAAGATTCTCGATATTACATGAACTTAGCTGGATTGAACATTCTCATGTAGTTTGAACTTGATTTAGCCATTGTTAATGATTGGACTTGTAACGTAAGAGCTTGCAGGTTCTGATTATATAGCAGAATAGCAGATTACCTAGAAAGGATAGTAGTGGCTTTTGAGTTTAAATGAAATGGTTCACTATGATGTATGGGCTCACGAAAAAAAAAAAGTAGGATGCATTCAATTAATCCATTGATATTCTAGCTTAAGTCGTGCTGTTGCTTGCAGTCGGAAAAGATGCTACAGAGATTAATCTTTAGATTCTAGATCATAGAATATACCTACAAAAACATGAATGGGAAATACTATCTATGATTTTGATTGCAATGGATTAGTATCCATCCAATGTCAGGGTATGAGTAGATCAATTGTATTTGAGTTGACAGTTAGCTGGAGGCTATAGTCATGTATAGTTGGTCTGAATTTTCTTTTAAACGCTGTAGTTTAATAAGGTTTACATCATGTTTATTAGAAGCAAGTGTTGATATGTAGTTCACATTTCTTCGGTGTTCTGGATGCGCTCTTCTGGGTGATGTTTGCATTAATTTTGTGTTTGGCTGTTGCTATAAAAGGATCCATGAGCTTGAAACTCAGTTGGAGAATCATAGCGCAGGTAATAGATCAATGTGGTTCCCACATATAAATATACGAGCTTGAAATTTACACCATTTCTCCTCTTTTTGTTTTTGATAATAAAGAAACTACAACTTACCCACAAGGCTCGAACAATCTCGACCTCTTACCCAAATAACCCTATACTAAATCAGTGATCCCCACGCTAGAGGAGAAGTTTATTCACTGAGAAATCACTTTCACCTATCAGACATTGAAAAATCAAGCCTGTCCTATCTGGATTTTTGTGTTTGATGATTAATATGCTTAGATTTGATTTTTTAATCTTATGAGAACTGATTCTTGCAGTGGGAAATTAAAGCTCAGAATAAGAGTTGCCAGAATAGTTGCAAATTTGCAACAGAATAAGTGGATGCATTGCACAGTAGTCCCCCCACCCCCCGGCCCTCCCTTTGTTTGTTGTAAGATGTGCATCTCATTATGTGATTGGCGTGATTCGAGGTGCATCCGCCCTGAAGTGTTTCTCACCAAGGACAGACATGGTAGTCATACTAAATATCCAAGCATGGAAACTTGGATCCATTTCATCCACCCATGTGGAATCCTTCACTGTTTTTCCTGGACCAAACAATCAGCCCAATACCCTCTCTATGCCACTTGTCATCAGATATCTTGAATTCCACCAATGAGAAGTACTCTCTATAGATAACACTCTCCAATCCCTCCCCCGCCACCCACCACTTATCTCATCACACATTTTACACCACAAATACACCCGAAGCAGAGTTGGCCTCCCAATTCACTTTATTAAAATCGCTCCACCACTCTTCTCACTGCTTTGCTCCTTGTGACCAACTGTGAGTTCTTCTCACCTTTGAAGCTTTTGAATTAAAAAGATGGCCACTGTCACCTCTGCCGCTGTTACCATCCCCACCTTCACAGGCCTGAAAGGCTCAGTTGCAAGATCAAATGCCTCATCTGTTAAGGCTTCAGTCTCCTCCAAGCCCATGGTGGGTGTGGGTGTGGGTGTGAGAGCCTCCCTCAAAGACTTTGGAGTTGCAGTTGCTGCTACCGCTGCCAGTGCTATGCTTGCTAGCAATGCCATGGCGATCGAGGTTCTGCTCGGCGCTGATGACGGGGGTTTGGCCTTCATTCCCAATAGCTTCTCAGTGGCTTCAGGAGAGAAGATTGTGTTCAAGAACAATGCAGGGTTCCCTCACAACGTTGTTTTTGACGAAGATGCGGTTCCGTCCGGTGTCGATGCCGGGAAGATCTCGATGAGCGAAGAGGACCTTCTCAATGCCGCGGGTGAGGTCTACTCGGTGACCTTGACTGAGAAAGGCACCTACTCTTTCTACTGCTCACCTCACCAAGGAGCAGGCATGGTTGGCACTGTGACTGTCAACTAAATATTCATAGAGAATCTGTAATGGTTTTTGTTAAATCTTGTTTCTTCCGTTGGTCTTTCTCATAATTTGTGGGGGCTTATTGAGTTAATTCTTCTTGTCATGCTTAGAGTTTTTTTTTTTATTACTCTTGTATATCTGATTTCCTATGAAATGAAGGAGCCAATGTAATTTGATGTCACTGAAACTACCATTTCATAGGGGTTGAATCTATAATAAGTGAGAATAACCATGATAGTTTCCTTTTACAAACAGAGCAAGTGTGTCTTGTGACATGTGAGATCAATCACAGTTTTCATAGATAGAACTGATTTCCTCTACTTTGTTCACCATTGTTGATACTTATTTTGGCATCATAATTTTAAATGCAAACTTAAACAGGCCTTTTTTTGCACATTTTTGTTAAATCTATGAACACGATCTGTATAGATACACAAGTCTTTAGATTCATACATCTCGATCGGAAAAGAATCTATAGTTAATTGAAAAAATAAGAAAGAAAGAATGAGAACTGAAAATTGACAAGCTTCAAAATACATATGAAGAAAATGGGAGAGGCATTGAGTGAAGGATAGAGATGAGCTGATAGATGGTATCTTCGGAAGGTAAAAATGACTTGGCAAAATTGAACTGCATATATGACAACCTCTCCCTCTATGTTAAGGGAATTGTAATAATGTTTATGTAATAGATTGAACGGCGGCGCTATCGGCACTTCAATTTTTTTTGTGAAGGTAAAACCAATATTACATGTATGTTATGTGATAACGTGAGGCATCCCAACATGAAACAATAACATCTTCACTTTCTAAAGCGAAGCTTAAACCTATACCGTAACCTCAACAACATTACCTCCAAAACGTCCCACCCATCCACTAAGATGGGTCTTTACATTTTCACATTCCATCACATGAATGTCTTTTGCACCCGTTTTAATGGACAATCTTTGCCTTGATACTGAGATTAATGCACGAGCTTACCCGTTAAACCATTTTTTTTTTTAGGATGTTTTATCTTGATAATCAATCCTAATTTAAGAAAATTGAGAGACAATTATTTTCTCACTCACTTTAGACACCAACTGAGTCACTCGACCTTATCTAATATAACGCGTGTGCATCTCGAGGTGTATGGTACAACTCCTTTACCGTCAAATGTTAAGTATTGCGGGGTGTATCGCACGATTCCGAAGGCACAACACGTGATCCGACCGTGCCTTTTCGACAATCCCATCAACTCATCGCGTGAGAAGCAAAAACTACCTCTGCGCGGCCATAAACCCTAACTCGCCATTCTCGCGTTCTCTTAGGGTTCCAAGTCCAAATCCTCCAACAATGGTGATTTCTCTTTCTCGATCTTCAGATTCACTTCCTTCTTAGCTTCTGTTCTGTAAACTCATTTGATTGATTGTTTTCGTTTTGCGTTTTTGTTCTCGCTATGCAGGCCGATTCTCCTCGCCGAAGGTAACGAAGCTCTTCTTCAAATTCTCATAATTGAATCTGCTATTTCTGTTGTTTCTGCTTCTGATTGCGTTTTGATGATCGCTCTCTTCGATGATCTTTGTTTCCCCTTTTTTCCTGCGCGATTGGGTTATTTCTAGGGTTTTGTAACTTTTGTTAGTTCAATACGTGCGAGTTCACGGAAAGATTGTATCTTGCGATGGATTAGTTTGAAAAACTGAGCATTTCTAGGGTTGCATGAGAAACTCGTATGAATTTTTAGTTTTTCGGCTCTGTATAGTTGTTCATTTAGGGATTTTTGTGCTTCGCTTTTCTTCTTTTGAGCGATTTAGCGAAGTATTCGTAACTTTACGTGTCTCCAAACAAAATTTGAAGCTTTTTGCTGTTTGTTTAACTACGAAATCTGTATTTTTTATGATGAGATTTTTGGTAGAGCCTAGGAGTTTTAGGCTCTGTTGGACTTTTTCTGGCATTTGGGCGGAACTTCGACAATTAGGTTTCAGTTATGTTTAAGAGTATAGTTCTGTCTCACATTGAGCATTTCAAAAAATTTTGATGAGAGTTCATATCTAGGCATTCACAGAAATTCATGTTTTGGCTTATATTATAATACGACCAACATGGCCTTGCAATGGTTCTAGCTCTTATATTTGTAATTCCTAATATGCAATACTCTTTGATGTAGTAATATATAGTCTCTTTCTGATAAAAAATAATAATAATTATAATATGCAATATCGGTTAGTGTATATAAAATCACTAGTCTGATTTCTCTAATATCTAACTCTATTTGCTGTATTATTTATATGACTGATATAATGCAAGCTTGACACAAGCTTAATATTGTTTGCTCAATGAGTTCATTTGAATTACTATGTTATGTGCTGTTCAGCGTTGTTTGTACTATATATTGATTTATTGTACAGGTCCTCTAGATCTCCATCCCCTAGACCACGCTCTAGGTCAAGGTCCAGATCCAGATCCAGAGCAAGGGAGTGGTCTCGCTCACGATCTCGATCGCGATCTAGATCAAGGTTTGTAATTTTTATTATTTTTCTCTTTGCTGCCACTTGTTAACCTTACATGATTCCTAACAAATGTACTATGGGCTTTGTAAAATTGTGTCACAGGGAGCAGGCGTCAAACCCTGGGAACACTCTCTATGTTACAGGTTTGTCCACCAGGGTCATGGAAAGGGACCTCGAAGACCATTTCAATAAGAAAGGAAAGGTTAGCATCTTTGGATGGTTAAGCTAATACCATTCTTGAGTTGTTGTTGTGGTTTATGTGTTTCTTATGTGCATCTGTTTAATTACTACTAGGTTGTTTCGTGCCGGCTGGTTGTGGAGCCTCGAACTCGCATCTCCCGAGGTTTTGCCTTTGTGACAATGGACAGCGTTGAGGATGCTGAACGGTGCATCAAACACCTTAATCAATCTGTTCTTGAAGGGCGCTACATCACTGTGGAGAAGGTAATTCTTAGCGTAGATTTGATGAGGAAACGGGTTTCTGATTGTTTTTTCTTTTTGTTTTGACTTGGAGGTTTTTTATTATATTCAGAAGACATTGCGTCAGCTATGTTGGCAGCAATCAAAGATGATGAGTTCATCCATTTCAACTTTAAGTCATTCAACTTGGGCAATGGCCAGCTTAACAGCTTTACTCATGCATCTGGTCAACTAACCATAGCAAATAATGCAAAACAACTAAACTACCTCAGGATTCACCTTCAACTCTCAACTAATCAACATTCAACGGACATTACCAACAACAATCTAATCAGGGATTTATGGTACCTCACACCTGGCATTCGTCTGATGGTCCTCGTAGTCATATGTGCATCAATATTTAGTTCTCTCTGGTTTATGTTTTTTTTTTTTCTTGCTTCATTCTGTGGTTTCAGGTTTTCCCTTCTTTCACTTTCGTCTTGACATTTTTTATGTGCAATTAAATCTGTTTTTAAGTTTTATCATAGCCCAACATGCTGTTTGTGGGCTTTATGTTTAAAAAGAAACTTGACTGCAAGTTTTTTTCTTTCAGTCTAGGAGGAAACGTCCAAGAACGCCAACACCTGGACACTACCTTGGATTAAAAAACACCAGAGACTCCGGTTAGTAATCTAAGGTTTTCAATAAATGGTTGTATTTGTTGTTTTTGCATTCTTACTTTTGTTCTCTCTTGGGTTTTGGTAGGCAATCGAGGTGATCGTGGTAGGCGTGGTGGTTACGGCCGTGATGACTACGGATATCGTAGGTCTCCAAGGAGATCTCCACATCGAGGAGGTCGTGATTTTTCTCCTAGGCGTTCACCTTATGGAAGTAGATCAAGAAGGGAGCGATCTAGGTCAGTTTCCTATTCTCCTTACGGCAGCCCGGAAAGGGGCTATGGACGGCGTTCTGATGTGTATGCAAGGTGAAAATGTTCTCTAATGTATACTAAGATAACAATGCCCCTGTATTTTTCTTTTCTGGGTAGTGTTGTGGTATGATGGACAACTTAGTAGTTCTTTTCATGTTTTGGAGCTCTACTTGTATGGTTGAACTTGTTACTTGGATCGTGCTGTGTATGTGTGAAACTTCTTTTGATGAAATTTAGCACTATTTTAATTGGAAGCACTTTTTCTTTCCATTATTATTTCAAACAAATGTGCTTTACGTGTGTCCTTCCTAGGAAGCTCTTATTCTTACATAGTTAATTGATTTCTTCAATTATAATTAGAAGAACAGGTTTGCTTGAGCTTCTTCTAGGACCACGTTTAGGCTCTTCATGTGTTGCTGCAACATTTAGTTTGCCATTGCAGGTGTGATAACTAGATGAGTGGCGATGGCGGATGTGTTGAAGCCATTGAAACTGGATCCAGAGGCAGCCGTGTAAGCTCCCATGTTGCCATTGCAGGTGTGATAACTAGATGAGTGGCGATGGCGGATGTTTTGAAGCCATTGAAACTGGATCCAGAGGCAGCCGTGTAAGCTCCCATGTTTGGAAACACAAGCCAGTCATTCACCTGCATCTCCGGCAGCTGGTACTCTCTTAGCATGGTATCTAGCGAATCGCAGGTAGGCCCAAACACAGTTGAGCTGTATGTCTGAGCTCCTCGACATGTTGGATTCATGTTGTTCGATGTGCCAGCGAAAGGTGTTGCAGTAACTGGGACATTGTGGTGGATGATACAGTTCATGGATCCGTGAATCCCATCATTGATCCAGTATTCTCTCAAGGTGCCTCTCACTCGCTTCCCAATTATGTTGGCAGCCAGGGTGAAAGATGTCTCGGCGAAGTAACTACCTGGCTCTGCGATCACCCTCAGACCAGGTAATTCGTTATCAAAGGTGTGTACCGCAGCTTTAATAATCGCGGCAGTCTCATCAAATTGTGAGCATGCAGTAAATCCTCCACCTATATCAAGTATGTTCATTCTTGGCATACCCAGCTCTGTTGCAGCATCAAAAACAGCCCTGGCAGCAGCTATTGCTACTCGGTAGGCTGTGGAGTCTAGGACACCACTGCCTACATGAAAGGAAACTCCTGCAACATTGAGTCGAGCAGCCTGTGCTGCTTGGAGAAGTGGCACCACCTCTTCCGGCAATGCGCCAAACTTGGCTCCAAGCGGCAATCTGGCTACGCCGTCGTCCAGCGTTGGCTTGATGCGGAGCAAGAGTGCGCATTTGGGATGCCACTTGCTGTTCTTCTCCACTTCTTCAATGGAGTCGAAGGTTGCAAGGTTCACACCCACGCTTGCGGCCTTGGCCTTGCATGTGTTGGCAAAGACGATACGGTCTGCCGAAACTCGTAGTGCTAGAATGGCCTCTATTTCGGCATTGCTAGCGCAGTCGAAGCCGGCGCCTAGTGCTGCAAGTGCGCTAAGAAATGCTGGGTCCGGATTGCACTTCACGGCATAAATGGTTGGATGATGGGAAGGCTTCGAGTCCATTTGTTCATGAGGCTCACCACCGTCCCCAAATCTAGTAGGAAAAACGGTTCCTCCATTTCTTGGGTTTTGAAGTTCTTTGACATAACAAAATCTTCCAAGCCATCCCTTGATAGGCTTGTCACTTTTTTACCCTTCAAGCCTGGTGCATTTGCAAGGGTAGAGAGAGGACCCATGGAGAGTAATCCTTCAATTGTTAAGAGAATGGAGGACAATATAATAGAGATGATGTGGAGAAAATGATGAGAGAGTTGAAGAAATATTTTTTTTATAGTTGTTTGGTCTCCTTAGCGTGGTTTATATAACAAGTTGCTGAGGCAGGCATCGATTTTCCTACCATTAATATGGAGTTGAAAAATTGAGATGTGTTTTGGCTTTTCATTGAGGTACATCAAGTTCCCACGTTGAGGCTAGTCGTAATAAACGGAAGGGTATCTGCAATGATTGTACTCAAGAGGGAGTTATTATCATGCTACATCATCAACTTATTAAATTTACTCATTTCTCTCTCATACCTCTACTTTTTCTTCACAATGATTAGACTCTCTTTAGCCTCAAATGGAACTCACAATCACATCACACTTAAAGCTTAAAATTTAAAGAATTTATTAAAAGTCTATTTTCTAAAAAAGAAAGGTAAATTTTTTATTTAAAAATAAAATAAAATAAAAAGGGCCCACAGCAGTTGGAGTCTATTTTGCTGTTATGGGCCCAGGTTGGAGCAGTTCTCATATGGGGGATATTGTAATGATGTGTGTGGGTGTGTGTGTAAATCACTTGGTATCAAAACTACTAAGCTACTCTAGGTTCTCTCTAAGTCAAATTACCGGATTCTGGTTGTGCCAACGAGCCGTATAGTGTTAACTTATGAAATAGAAGGATGTGTTTGGTTTCAAAAGATGGGTTGTATATTCAACTACTTGTTGCGATGCAAGGCGTAAGCAAAAATCAGGATTTCATTTAGGGTTTCGTACTTTCATTCATCCAAGAAGAAAAAATCAGATTTCCAAACACTGAACTACTGAAGCCTCTCTTTCGTTTGCATTACAATCCCAATACTATCGAAGTAGTATTTAATATGATTATTACATGCTTTTTCGCCGGGAAAAAGTGCAAATCAATCCTAGCTAGCTAGGTTGTGCGGTCAATTTTAGGTTTCTGAATAAAAAGTGTTTCAATGTGAACAAGTACTAGAAATCATGTAAGAATCACAACTGTAAAATAGGGTCTAGGGTTTTGGAAATTTGCTCTGTTTTTTCAAAGCGATTTGCTGAGGCACTTGTACAATGATTTGTATGAATATTTGGGGATCAAATGCTGATTCTTATAAATTAATTCAAAATGATTCTTGTATTTGTATATGTTGGTTGCGTGATTGAACTCAAATTAATTGCTGTCATTGGTGAGTAATCTTGTTGTAACATCTTATATATATATATATATATATATATATATATATATATATATATATATATATATATATATATTATTGTTACTTAATTATTTTTTTAACAAATGTGCTATACGCGTTTCCTTGTACAAAGCACACTTATTCTTACATAATTAATTGATATGTTCACTTGTAATTAGCTAGCTAGCTTGCTTCTGCAGGTGCGATAACGAGGTGAGTGACGATGGCGGATGTTTTGAAGCCGTTGAAACTGGATCCAAGGGCAGCCGTGTAAGCTCCCATGTTGGGGAACACAAGCCAGTCATTCACTTGCATCTCCGGCAGCTGGTAGTCTGTAAGCACGGCATCCAGACTATCCATTGTTGGCCCGAAAACAGTTGAACTGTATGTCTGAGCTCCTCTACATGTTGGATTTGCCTTGTTCGATGTGCATGCTAGAGGCATTGCAGTCACAGTGACATTTTTGTAGATGATCCCGCTCATGGTCCCATAGATCCCATCATTGATCCAGTACTCTCTCACCCCATCTCTCACTCGCTTCCCAGTTATGTTGGCGACCAATGTGAATGATGTCTCGGCAAAGAACCTACCTGGCTCGGCCATCACCATCAGACCAGATATTTCACTTTTATATTTAGTGTTAATGGAATCTTTAACGATCTTAGCCATCTCATCAAACCGTGACCCAGCAGTGAATCCCCCACCTATATCAAGTATTTGCATTCTTGGCATTGCAAGCTTTGTTGCAATATCAAAAACTGCCTTGGCGGCATCTATCGCTCCTCGGTAGATTGTGGGTTCTAGGACACCACTCCCCACATGGAAAGAAACACCTGCCACTGTGAGTCAGCAGCCTGCGCTGCTTGGAGAAGTGGCACGACTTCTTTTTCTGTAGCGCCAAACTTGGTTCCGAGTGACCATCTTGCTCCGTCGTCATTTGGCGGCTTTATACGTAGCAAGAGCGTACATGCGGGATGCCATCTCCCGATTTTCTTCACTTCTTCAATGGAGTCGAATGTCGTGAGGTTGACACCCACGCTGGCGGCGTATCTTATATGGGACACCGCTTTGCATGTATTTGCAAATATAATACGATCTGGTGCAACTTTTAGTTTCAGAACGGCCTCTATTTCGTCCTTGCTAGCGCAGTCAAAGTTTGCACCTAGTGCTGCAACTACGCTGAGAAGTGCTGGGTCTGGATTGCACTTCACGGCATAGAATGGTCGGATATTGGGGAGGCTTTGAGTCCATTTGTTCATGAGGCTCACCACGGTCTCCAAGTCTAGTATGAAGAAGGGGCCATCCACTTCTTCGGTTTTTGAGTATTTTGACATGATGAAATCTTTCAGCCCGTACTTACTTGGTAATCTTGTCACTGTTTTGCCCTGCAAGCATGGTGAATTGATTAGGGCATTCAAGCTTGTAGACTCGGAACCCATGGAGCAATCCTAAGAAATTATAGGATGAAAGAAAATTGAGTGAAGATGTGGAGAAAGCTGAGTATATATGGAAGAGAATTTGTTTTCTAGTAACTTCGACTTCGCTTTAAGATTCGCTCACCCGAAATTCGGAAGTAATTCAAGGAAGTTAACTTCGACGAGGGAAGTTTTACAAAACTTTATCTGTGTACGGAAGTTTATGAAATTTCTTTAAATGCTAGAAAACTCAATTTTTTCCTTAAAGATGTTTGAAACATACTCAATCATACAACAATTATGCTTACAAATCACAAATACAATTGTTTAAAATAATTATTTTACAATAAACACACAATTTGCAACACACGTGATATTAGTATTTATTTTTATATTACTTCAAATGATAAGTTTTGACTTTATTTGCTACTTGATGTGAAAAGAAGTTAGTTTAAAATTTTTATTTATTTATTTAGGGGTGACTTCGGTAACTTTCCCAATTTTTTCTAAAAATTTCATTGATTTCTTCGAATTTTTACATTTTTTGTCTCTTTTTTAATGGTTTCAATAGAAATCATTGAAGTTGATCGAAGTTTAGTGAAACATATCAAAGTTTCATGTGAAACTTTGCAAGTTTTACAATGCCATGTAATTCCACTTCCCCATTTTCATTATCGACAAACTTCCACCGAAGTTAGGCGAAGTTTGGCGAATTTTCAAACCATATTTGCAAGGTTTATATAGCTTCTTTTTTTTTTTGGTTACATTATATAGCTAGTTGAGGAGGCAATCCTAACTAGATTTAATGGAGTTGTACAAATGTGATGTGTTTGCTATCACGTGCGATTTAATTCCTATAACTACATGGAGTAATTCATTTCGATTGATTTAATACATCTTTATTGGTGGGCAGGATTTGATTATTATTTACTTAAGATTTTTTGAGAATGACAGTTGTGGTATTTTACAGTTGCCGGGCTCTATAGAACTGCGAAGGTGTATCAAAGAGCCTCCATATATCAAATATATAGCACATAGGAAAGTTATGTACAAAAGGGTTCAATAAGTGGTACCAAATATATATATGTATCATAAGTATTGTAACGACCCGTTACTTTAAGTAAGTGATTAGTGTTAATTCGAATAATAATTAATCGAGTTAGCCTCGTGATCAAGTCCAGTTTGTATCGATTAACATGTGCGTAGAATTATGTGATGTATTGTATTTATTTGGTGTGTACTAGTATATATAAATGAATAATCGGACCAATGATGAGACGACTAATACCATGTGTGGGTCATGTGGACACACATGAGACGTGAGATAGCGTTGATGCTCAAGTGTGCTCGGCGGCAGAAATTACGTAATTATAGGCGTAATTGTAGGCATAAATATATGTATTTATATATATTATGGATATATATATAAATATATATTAAAATAAAAAATAATAAAATAATAGTAAATTCTCGGGCGCAGAGTGATACGCGGGGTCACGGGTGATACGCGTAGGAAGTACGGTGGTGTGCACGCCCGAGAGTTCTCGTTGGCGTGCCAACCGAATTTGAGGTGCAATATATTGATAATATATATATATATATTTATATATAAATTAGTATATATAAATATATATATATAATAAAATCAAGAAAAATATGAAATTACCAAAAAAGGTTTTTGGTTTAAAAAGAGAAGTGGCTGAGATAATGGCATTTTGGTCATTTTACAGGCTAAACCGCCTTCTTCTTCGATAAAAATCGAAAAAAAAGAATGAGAAGAAGAGAAAAACAAAGAAACCGAGAAGGAGGAAGAGAGAAGGCGGAGCTCGTGAGGCCGAGGAGATCGAGGACGGCGAGGATATTGAGTTGTTGTTGTTGTTGTTGTTGTTGTTGTTGTTGTTGTTGTTGTTGTGTATGGGTGAGAGAGTGATGATGAGAATCGAACTAGGAATCCGAGGGTGGAGACAACAAGGGAGTGGTCTCCCTTGCCAAATCGAGAGTTGGGGTTGGGATTGGGAGCCAACCCCAATCGATAAAAAAATGAAAAGCAGAGTGTCTGCTCAGTTCTTTTCTCGTGAGGAAGAAGGTCCTGAACCGGGCTTGTTCGGCTCGGTTATGCCGAACTCAGTTCGGCCCGGTTCAGACCTGAACCAAAAGAAAAAAAGAAAAGAAAAGAAAGGAAAAGAAATTCCAGAAAAATAGGAAAAAAATATAGAAAATAGTATTTTGACCAAAAAAATAGAAATTGAGGGATTTCTATGAAAAAATGAGAAATTCGAAAGTCGAAGGAGATTTATACCGGGGTTTTTACATCGAAAAGCGTGAAATGGTCGAAATAGGCTAAAATAGATTTTGGGATTTTGAATTCGAATGAGATCAGTTTAGGAATGTTAATAAATGAACATGGGACTTAAGTTGATAACAATTGATCCATTTTAGGTAATGGACTGATGTGGGAAGGTTTGAGGACCCTGAGGAGCCGTACAAGTCGGTAAAACATAGAAAGCTCATAACAGGTAAGTAGGAGTCGTATCTTTTATCAATTATGCAATGTAAAATAGTATTATTAGAACATGTAGTATACTGGATTGGGGATAGGGAAATGTATCATGATTTGGTTTTGTTTTACACTAATTGTTTTGAAATGAAAAATGAATTCGGAAAGAGGTTTGACGGGACTAATCGGCCTAAGATTTGGAACTGTGGTGGAGTTGCTAACCATCACCGCGCTCCTAGTGACTTGGAAATTATTCCGAACAATGCTTTCCATTTGAGTTGATTGTTCATCAGTCATAAACCAATCAGATGAGCAGTGATTGGTTTAGTGATGATGAGGGAATGCGACTCTTTGTTTTATGAGTTGGCGACACATTGACAAGAGCTGGTTAGATGCCCAGTGATTAGTTCTTGAAAATGTGAGAGAGCGACTCAATGCAAATACTGAAATTGAAAGTACAAATCATGGGTACATTGCAATAGACTAATGAACTTGCATTTGTTTATATTATTGATTATATTGATTCAAATGTCCTTTAGATATGCATTTGATTCATGTTGTTATACATTGTCTTGATATTAATTGATAGTTGATGGTTGGTACGAGAGTCACTTACTAAACATGTAGGAGCTCACCACCTTAACATCTACAAGTATAAATGTATGCTAGGACTTGGAACTCAGGAAAGGAGAAGACTAAGGGTTTAATATCTTCTCTACGGTGCAGTGAGTTTTCCTGTTGTTTATATATATATATATTGCTCTATAATTTATAATAATTGGATGAGAATACAAGTTCAATTCGATGTTCATGTCAATATTGTATATTTTGTGTTTTATCGAAAAAATTTTAAATTTTCCGTTGCGTTTGTTTTATTTTGTTTATTTACAATCAAGATATATAGGTTGTTGTCAAGAATTGATAAAAGGCTACTGGCTCTAATTAGGTCCGATCTGATTTACCGAAGCTTAATTACGGTTTTAGGCTGAATGTTCTCTAATTAAAATTAGGGGATGTTACAAGTATGAATGTCGCTTCAACTTGAACAATTTGCATGTGTCATCATCCTAAACATTGGTTCAAATGCCAAAGCATTTCTAGTTGTGAGAAGGATGAGACATCACTTTGCATACTACATACCAAAGGCTGGTTTGGAAAAGATTAGATTCGACTCGTATAGTAAAGGTGTTGTTTTCTTATAAATAATAAAATAATAATAATAATAATTGTTGTTGTCTATTTTTTTTACATGGGAATAATGTATAGCCAGGAAGTGGAAATGACCTCTTCTTTTGACTTTTCCGGTACCGGGTATTCGGGCTTTGCCCGACTTATCCCACCTCAGGAGGAGTTGTTGCCTCCACCCATTTAGTTAGGCTAATGGTTCGTTGAGGCTTGACGCAGCGGGGAATCAAAATGGGTTACGTGCACTTAACTCATACTTTCGCCCTTACCGTTGTGGCAACCCGACCGGATTTAAACACGACCTAACATATGAGAAATGTGTAATCTTGTGAAATGAATGAGACATCATTTACCAAAAAATAAGGTGTAGGGTTCGATTCCCTTATGTTGAAGTAATAAAAAATAAGAAAAAAAAATACTCATTCCAGTTACTTTTATAAGTCATTCCTCAAAAACTTCTTGTAAAAATATAATTAGTTTTGAAAATTCTATACAATTTTTGTGATTCTTTAACAATTTTACCAATAAACATTTAATTGTAATTAAACATTTGTGTTCTTTTATTGGATAAAAGAGATGATTGATATACTTACTCCATAATAAAAACACGGCAAGAATATAATTTGAACTCATAATTAATGGTTTTGGAATGAACATCCGGTGATAGTGTTCATCCATTCGGCATTGATTTGTGTATACACAAATGTTGATTCGCGAATAGATAGACATCATCACTGAGTCTCTATCTTAGGTGTCATAAAGCAGTCACCCTCACATCTCTCGTTTCCTTAATATTTACTCCTCTGTTGTTCTTATTAGTCATTTAAGGTATTAGCACATCGATTAAGAAATCTATAAATACATCAATCTTGCTAAAATACCTTTATTTAACGTTTTTTGTTTTCTTGAAACTCATTATTAGTTTTGGCTTTAAGTAAGAAAAGTGAAGCACTGTGGGTTTTTTGTTTTGGTAAAACATATTTTTGGTTGTTGAACTTTGAGTATTTTATGCTTTTGATCTTTTAATTTTTATTAGTGTACATTTGGTTCTTTAACTTTCATTGTTGTACATTTGATCTCTAAACTTTTAAATTTTTCTATGTTTTTGATCCCTAAACTTTGAGTGTTTTTATATTTTTGGGGTAAATTAATTATTTTTTTCAACTTTTATTGGTCAATGTGAGTTGCCCGGTTTAATATATAAACCACTTTACTCTTCTTGACTAGTCACGTAACATTTTTGTTACTCACGTTGGTGAAATTTAACATTTTTTAAATGATAAATGACTAAATGTGACCTTTGTGAAAATTTAATGACTAAATGTATAGTAATAAAAATTTAGAGGCTAAAAACATAAAAAAATACAAAGTTGAGGACCAAATGATGAATTTTGTATATAACGGCTTTGTTGTATGCCAATCATCCGAACTTATTTCTTCTCAGATTTCGAACTTATTTCTTCTCAGATTCCGAGTTGTATACAACGGCTTTCTCGTGTTTTTTTTTTTTTGGTAAATCGGCAACTTTGTTTAATGATGGCAAGGGCAAAAAAGTCAACATATGCTTTGAAAGTAAAGAACGACTAATACTGTTGATCAAGGAAAATAAGCCTAAACGACTAATAATAAACGGAGGAAGTAATACTTATGTTTTACTCAGGAATGGGAATTGGGAGAAAAGTCGAACAGGCAATTTGGCGCGTGGTTTGAAGTTTGAGAACCGCCAAAAGATTTTTCAGATTCAGGTTTTGTTTTTCGTACCCAGCAGAAGACACTTCCGTCGCCGAAGAGATTTTCTTGTAAGAGCTCTAAAACTAAATGTAGCGGCTTTGAGATCGATCAGATACTAATCAATTTCGTCACCCATCACAAAATTTACCTCCGAAGATTCGATCAACTTAGTATGTATATTGGTTTTAGGGTTTATGATTTAGGATTGATTATCAGTTCTAGGGTATGGGGTTTAGGGTTCATTCTCTTAATAGCCATCCACTGTGTTAGTTTGTTAATCTTCTTAATGAATCTTTTAATGAAACCTGAGTTAGCTATTTGAGAATTTTATTGCAAAAGACCGCCGAAAAATCTATTTCTATTAAAAAAAAAAAAACTATTTCTACAGATTTCATTTTACATGATGATATCAAGGTGCATCTTGTCTATTATTTTTGCTTTTAAGCTCCGCTCTACTAAAAGAAGATTGGGGATTTTTTTTTTTTTTTTGTTTACTTAACGTGCAGTAGGAAAATTTGGTTGTTTGTTTATTGATTGGTTAGCAATTATTTTATGGTGAAGTTGTGTGTGGTAATAGTAGCATGCTTACTCGCTATACTGTTTTCCATTCAATGCGTAGGAAAGGTTATGTAGGATGTTGTTTCTTACATTTAGTAGTTCTGTAAGAATAATGAAACAATTGAGGTGAAGATTATAATTGGCAATATAATGCACGACTAAAGGCAGTAGTTAATTACGTGGAATAGGCAAGGTTATCCGTGGTTTCACATCCACTAGCCGATGACAATAGTTCATGGTAATTCGTAAGAATCGTAATTAACTACTGCCTTTAGTCGTGCATTATAATTGAACTGTGTTTTCTGGATGCAGTTTATTTGAATGAGCTAATACTACAAGTGCATTTGAACATGAAGGCAAAGTGGAAGAAGTTTATTTATTTTATTTGATCAATTTTTAGTCTATTGATTATATAGCTAGGTTTATGATCTGTATAATCTATAAAATATAAGTCTCAAAGCAGAATTCCGTCTTTTAGTATTATGAATTGCATCCAGGGGACTGGCATCCGTAATATGTCTTCTGTAATTGGAGTGGTGCCTTTTTTTTACAAGTTTTATTGTTCAATTATTGAAATCAATTGAAATCAGATGAACATGATCAATTTGTTTAGGTTCTTGACTGTATTACTTTTTACACATATTTCTGACAGCAAACATGTTTAGATGACTGATTGCTTATTTTTGTATGTTATCTTTGTGATTAGAAAATGCAGATAAAAATATTTATGTAAGTTATTATTATTGGGTTTTTGCTTTATAAATTTAGAATACTTTGTTTCTTGTCAGAAATACTTTGGTCATACACATGAAAAATATGAAGTATAATTGGCTCTAAACTCTCCAGCAGCTCTACCTTACATATTGACACAGCTGCATTTAAGTTCTTAAATATTCTTTCCTTTATCGACGCAAGCCTAGTGATTCTTTGCACTTGAAAATATAATATATAGGCAAAACATATTTTTTGGTCCTTGAACTTTCACTAGTGTACATTTGGTCCTTGAACTTTTGAATTTTATGCTTTTGGTTCCTGAACTTTTGAGTTTTTTATGTTTTTGGAGGAAATTAAATTTTTTTTAAAGCTTTTGTTTGTCGATTTTAGTCATCCAGTTCAGTTATATAAACCACTTTACTCTTCTTGACTTATCATGTGGCACTATTGTTACCCATGTCAGTGGAACTTAACACTTTAAATGGTGGATGGACTAAATGTAGATCTTTGTGAAAGTTCAAAGACCAAATGTGTAATAATTAAAGTTCAGGGACCAAAAACATAAAAGACATAAAGTTCAGGAACTAAATGATTGGTTTTGCCTATTTAACATTTGAAAATTTTGCTTGTCCCTTCAGTGCTGCTCAAATTTGTTGAAGAATAAATAACATTTGACATTTCCTATATATAAAAAGAAAGTTGACATCTTTTTCGGAATTGAATTCTTGTCGACATAATTCTTATTTCAAAGTAGGACAAGGTCTTGGCATTTCGTCGCAAAATAGAGCGATAGAAGCATAGCCTCCTGGTAGGTGCACCAGCCCTTCTTTGATCATGTGCCTAAACATTTTGTTTGCCTGTCTTTGCAGGTGTGATAACCAAGTGAGTAGGGATGGTGGATGTTTTGAACCCATTGAAATTAGATCCAGCAGCCGCTGTGTAAGCTCCCATATCAGGAAACACAAGCCAGTCGTTCACCTGCATCTCTGGCAGCTGGTACTCTGTAAGCACCGTGTCCAGTGCATCGCAAGTAGGTCCAAACACGGTGGATCTGTATGTCTCAGCTCCGCAACATGTTGGATTAGTGCTGTTTGATGTGCATGCTAGAGGTGTTGCAGTCACGGTGGCATGGTCATACAAGATACAATTCATGGATCCGTAAATCCCGTCGTTGATCCAGTATTCTCTCAAGTTGCCTCTCACTCTCTTCCCAATGATATTGGTGACTAGCGTGAAAGACATCTCGGCAAAGAACCTACCCGGCTCGGAGATCACCTCCAGACCAGTTAATTCCTTATCAAAGTAGGTGTTAATAGCAGCATTGATGGTCACAGCAGCCTCATCAAACTGTGACCCAACAGAAAACCCTCCACCTATGTTAAGTATGTGCATTCTTGGCATGCCAAGCCTTGTTGCAGTATCAAAAACTGCCCTGGCAGCAGCTATTGCCCCTCGGTAGGCTCTGGTATCTGCGACGCCACTGCCCACATGGAAAGAAACCCCTGCCACTGTCAGCTTAGCGGCCTGTGCTGCTTGGAGAAGTGGCACCACCTCTTCAGGCAATGCACCATACTTGGGTCCGAGCGGGCATCTTGCTTCCCCATCATCAGGTGGCTTGATGCGGAGCAAGAGCGCGCACTCGGGATGCCACCTCTTGATCTTCTCGACTTCTTCAACGGAGTCGAAGGTTGTGAGGTTGACGCCCACACTGGCTGCATACTTAATATGAGCCTCGGGTTTGCATGGATTGGCAAACACAATTCTGCCTGCTGGAACTTTTAGTGCTAGAACAGCTTCTATTTCGGCCATGCTAGCGCAGTCAAAGCTTGCGCCTAACGCAGCAAGTGCGCCGACAAGTGCTGGGTGTGGATTGCACTTCACGGCGTAGAATGGGTGGACGCTGGGGAGGCATTGAGTCCATTTGCTCATGTGGCTCACCACCGTCCCCAAGTCTAGCACGTAGAAGGGGTCCTTCAGCTCTTGTGTTATGGAGATGTTTGACAGAATGAAATCTGTGAGACCATCCCTTGACAGCCTCGTCACTTTGTTACCCTTCACGCCGGGTGCACACACCACGGTTTGCGCGTCGGTGGAGTCGACGCCCATTGAAATAGTCTAATAGGCAGCGGAGAAGATTGGAGGATGGAGGAGAATATTTTCCTTGGAGGGTTTATATAGGATGTGGCAGAGACGACATATAGCGTACGTCATCCCATCTCTACCAAATGGTAGGAAAGAAGATTAAAAGGAGTTGAATGATGTACCCAAAAAAAAAAAAAAAAGGAGTTGTATGATTAAGATGCTTTATACAACTCAGTATTTGCACAAAATAATGCACAAGTGTAGGGAGCAGAATTACAAGTCATTGAGTATTTACACAAGGAAAATGATAATTTAATAACTTGGAGTGCACGCTTTGTCTTTTAGTCGATTTATTGCTCTTTCTTGTCTCCTTAAGGTGTGGGTCACACATCTAACAAAACATCATAAATAAGTTAAAAGACAAAGTGTGCACCTCAAGTTTGTGCTCAAAATGTGTTAGATTATCATTTTCCTTTCCACAAAATACACAAATGTAGGTGCCGGATAATGTAACTTAAGAACAATATCTTTTTAGAGCTGGTTGAAATTTTTTTTTGAAGAGATAATCTAACATTCTATAGCAAATGAAATTTACACCATTGATAGCAAAAGTGTGTACTAAAAGAATGTTAGAAAATTATTTTCTTTTTTTTTTTTGGGTTTACCATGTAGTGTCTAGGTGCCACAATGCCAAGTGCTAACTAATCCACGCTGGGAAGCAATTCATCCTTCCAACTCAATTTTTATTTTATTTTTTTTATAAATTCCTTCCAACTCAATTTGTTCTAAGATACTTTAATAAATAATTTACTTTATAATAGTCTTTTTGATACATTGACCTTTGACTTTTTTCCACGTTATTCGTGATGTTTACAAGTCTAGTATCTCCCTGCTTAGGTGGCCGTGCCACGTAATGAACACGTTTGCTAGTTGTGAACCTTCACAAAACGTGTTCGCGGGGAACGCGTTTTGTGGCATGAAACGCACGATTGATATCCTTTTCCTAGGTCCTTCGTATGCATTTAAATATGAGGTAACTCACTTTGAACATTGATCTAATAGAATAATATACAATACACATCTTGATGTATGCATACACATATTGAGGCAAAATGCATGGTATCCTAATTGGGTGTCGACGTGTTTTTGACATCGAAAAATAGGTTACTTTTACATTTTTCTTAAATACTCCTATCATAACCCGTTTCGTGCAGGGAACACGTTATGTATCTGTGTTCATATACTGTTGAACTAAAGACTTGTTCTTTTTTTTTTTTGGAGGCTATGTTAAATCTTAGATAACAAGACTAAGGCTCAGTGTGGCAAGCACAAACTAGCTTATAAACTAGATTATAAACTCTTTTAACAAATAAGTTGTGTTTGGTAACTATATTATTTCAAAAATAATCTTAGATGATTATCTAGAATCTTAGACGCTACTATGAGTAGCTTTTTGTGAAAAAAACGTCAGACAAAAATATCTTTTCGCTCGTGTTCTTTGTTGTAGCAAATCGATATTTCAATAGATGAAGGCCCCGAAAAATTAGGCGACTATAATTGTTTTCAACCTTTTTTTTGGACGAAAAGAAATTTTTATTTTAACTAAAAAAAGATATTTTTCATTCATAAAAATTGTTATTACATCTGATTTAACAATAAAATTACATCAATAGCAGTATTTTCTCACTCCTTGATGAGATCAAATAGACATTACGAAAGGTTATAAACTTATGTGCAATTTATATGCTTGTCTATTGCATCTACAACAATAGAACTATAACAGAAAATAAAATTTTCAACAAAGGAAGACAAACAAAAATTTTCAACGAGGAAAACAATAACTTATTGAAAAGAAAACCTAATAAAAATATCAAATCAAAAATTAGCGCAAATCTATGAGCACGTAGAAGTGTTAAATTGTTTTCGACTTCTTCTATTGTTTACGTGCAGGTATCTTTCTTCTTTTTGAGTTTGTACGTACGTCCATATACTTCATGAAGCCTGTACTTTGTACATATTCATGTCCTCGTAAATAAAAAGTTTCGAGTTTTCAAAAAAAAGTGTTTGTACGTATTCATCTTAAATAAATACATTAACTAATATTAAATTATGAATATATTATTTTTTATTTTATGTAATTGTGTACGACGCTACATGCAAACCACTTTTTATTTTTTTCACTCCACTTCTAAAATTATTTTTCTTTCTTCTTACGTTGTGCACCCCATACAAACATTACCTTCAACTCAAATAATTCCCTCCGACTACCAGCAATGCAAACTATTAAATTATGAATATATTATTTTTTATTTTATGTAATTGTGTACGACGCTACATGCAAACCACTTTTTATTTTTTTCACTCCACTTCTAAAATTATTTTTCTTTCTTCTTACGTTGTGCACCCCACACAAACATTACCTTCAACTCAAATAATTCCCTCCGACTACCAGCAATGCAAACTTGCGATTTCGGAGCCCACTACCATCGTAAGAGTCGATTTTTTCATATTTCTTGTTGAAAAATCATGTTTCTCTACTGTTTTGAATGCTTTTTAGGGTTTGAACAAATTTTTTTGTCTAGTTAGGGGTTTTTTTTTTGCATTGTTTGGTGGCTATTTACTATAAAAATGAAAGATGGACGTGTAGGAGATACAAATGTGCAAGATGAAGATGTATTTCTTAACTTTTCATTCAATTTTTGAATTTTTTTCGTATTCAAACCTATTATTCCGCCTCTGGTTCGGCCTCACAAAACTGAACAAAGGACTTTTGTTCGGTCTGTTAAGGTCAATTGAAACATGTTTGTTTGGTCACTTATGACCAAACAAACATTTGTATTTTTTATTTTATTTTTTTGTTCAAACCAAGTTATGAACATTACAACGTGGTTCGATCATCAAAAATTGATTAACATGCATTGTTCAGTCACCTTCAACCGAACAGTGTACTGTTAATCAGTTTTGTGTCACCGATCGAGCATCAACCATCAACAACGCACAAATTGACCAACATATTAGATAAAAAAATAATTACAAACACATACACAACTACCAAAAATGTTCAAACACAGTAAAAAGAAAATTGATAAAACATTCATATTAATGGAAACAACTCTAATTTGACCAAGTTTAGTTGCTAATTGCGTGACGAATGCCTGAAAGCAAAACGAAACAAGACATATGGTGAAAGCGAAGATAAATAGAGGTGACGTGAAGAATGACCGAGTTGATGTAAAGATGAACCATAACCGTGGGGTGAACGCGAAGATCGACCTAGGGTTCGAGTGACTTTTTCTTCCTCTTCACATTGTTGGGAATAAGGGTGCACAAAAGCAAGAGCATTTAGGAAAAATAAAATAACAAGTGGTTTACCTCTAGTAAACTGTGATTTGCACGTAGCGAGGCCGAATTGTGTAAGCCTAAGTTAGCAAATTAATTCATTTTTAACTCAAATGGATAAAACCAATCTATTACAAACATTTCAAATAGTGAAATAGGATAAATGGTACCATATCACATATTGAAGCCCGGAATAACTACCCCCAATAAGTAGAATATATTATTTAATATTTAATATCTCTTCTTAAAATTATTATTAAATAATAATTTTATATGTAACATTAAATAATAACATGTGTTGTACAAAAAAATTGTATAAATTAATTAATTAATACTCCATCCGGTCAAAAATATAGGACGTTTTGAGATTTTTTGGCTTCAAAAAATATAAAACGTTTTCATAATTCGAGAGAATTTTGTACCTATTATATTTATTTTACCTCTCTTTTAACTCAAATATTTTTTTTTGAAAACAAAAAACTCAAACATTTAAT
This sequence comes from Stephania japonica, assembly GCA_039657345.1. Classification (NCBI taxonomy): domain Eukaryota; kingdom Viridiplantae; phylum Streptophyta; class Magnoliopsida; order Ranunculales; family Menispermaceae; genus Stephania; species Stephania japonica. The sequence continues at coordinate 2,958,425 of CM077559.1, read as the reverse complement.
TATAATTAAACACTTGTCTTTCTTTCATTTTTTTTGGTAGGAAAGAAACAACTTTTGTATCAACTTAGGTTTGAACCCATCACCTCTTACTTCCAAATCACATACCAAACTATTGGGTCGTCCAATTTGTTAGTACTTGTCTTTCTTTCATTAGATGAAATAAATAATTAAGTGCAGGTAAAAATGTAATTTAAACTTACAAGTATTGCTTTCTTAATGTGTGTTTTGAGCAAAAAGTCTTATATTTTTTATCGGAGAGAGTATATATTACGGTCCCGTTTGGTTTAAATTCTGTTTATTGCTTATTAATTATAGCTTAAAAAGTATTTTTACTTAGAAAATCTTATCAAATAGCATTCGCAATCTTAATAAGCATGGAGATAGATGTTTATCAAAAAAGTAATTTTTTCAATTAAGTTGTGATGACACATCATAAATAAGTAGACTTATAAGTTGGATCAATGGTTCTTTCTTGTCCCCCAGGTATGAGCCTCGCATCTGACAAAATACTATAAATGACTAAAAAATAAGAATATAGATTTAAAGTGCAATATAGATTTAAAGTGTGCGCGTTGAAAGTAGTTCATTTTAACATTTTCCTTATTTTATATTTTTGAGATTGTCACTTCTTGTTGTTGCTGTGCATGTAGGCCATCGGTGAATTATAATAGCTTATACGACTAGTCTCTCGAAGTACGAGCGGAGAACTTGCCCATGTGATTAATTTTTTTTTTGATGAAAAGGAGACATTACATCATTACTATATATAAATATTTGAAAAAGTTATGTACAAGTAAGAAACAAAAAAAATGGGCAGTGTTGATTAATCGAATGTCACTTGTCAAGGGAGTCGTTTGATTTGTGTAGTCGTTTCGCCAGGCACATTTGACGGTATTGTTGGGAACATAGTTTTTGGGGGGGCAAAACCCATTATTTGATCTGTAAACTTTGCACTTTTTATATTTTTGATTTTTGAACTTTTAAATGTGTATGTTTAATCTCTAAACTTTAAAAAAATACACATTTGGCCCTTCGGTCATGTGGAGGTTAAGTTTTGGTGACATGGCTAACGAAAGTGCCACATGGCAGGGTTTTTGAGTGAACCACCATTTGAACCAAACCCAAAAAAAAAAAAAAAAAAACCGAAATTTTTCCAATTCTTTTTTTTTTCTTGCTTTCAAAATTTCCCCAATTCTAAGAAAACGATAAGCATCAATTAAAAGTAGAAACCCAATAGATTTCATCATTGTCCATTCGCTAAAAGGAGGTATTATTGGAATCTATTCCAATTCCACTCGCCTGCATCAGTCACAAAGCTGGAAATTTTGGTCATGTAATTGATTTTCTGGGATGTCATTCACAGCTAGTTCATATAGAGAGGATCCTCCATTACAATCCAACCATAAGTAAATTGTATTCCCATTGCCCAGAGCCCACCTCACATTTTGCAATAAATAAGCTTTCGCCATATTCCTCCATAAGTTTCTCTACCTTTGCAAATAGTTTGAGAAACCCATGAACTAAAAACCCAACAGAAAACCATGCCCTTTATATTAGATAATATCATGTAATATATGATATTATCTATTTTTTATTTTTTTATTTTTGGAAGGAAGAACTTCCATGTTGACAATGCTTTATCTAATATTACATGTAATATTTGATATTATCTAATACTTTATGACAATGCAACTGCTCATGTTGGGGTTTCATATAAGGACTTCCCTACTTCCTATTCCATTCAAATTGAACACCACAAAATTTTAATTTAGTCAAAGCATAGATATTAAGGAACAAATGAATGGGCTCATTTGTTGCTGCCTTTTTTGAGAAGTAGAGACCCCAACCCCAAAACGTCATCAATGGTGTTGAAATGCTTTGGGGTGAGGGTGACATGCAGATTAAGTTGAAATTGGGGCATGCATTGATTGAGATTTAGATTTGAGGAAATTTTGGTTTTTTTTTTTTTTTTTGGTTTGGCTCATCCTTGAAATAGTGGTTCACTCAAAAAACCGACCACGTGGTATTTTCGTTAAGTTCAGGAATTAAATATATACTTTTAAAAGTTTAGAGACTAAAAATATAAAAAGTGCAAATATGCAAATGATAAGTTGTTTTCTTTATTTATTTTTTCAACCTCTAGGGAACATAGTTGTTGGAGTAATATATAAAGCGAAAATGCTCCTGACATTGCACTTTGACTTTGTGTTCAAAATTCTGATTGATAGGATCTGTTGGTCTTCATTTTAGAAATCAAATACGAGTTTTACGACCGTTGAAGTAATTTCTGAGCCAAACAAGAGATGAGAGCCAGCCTACGTCGCTGCCAGGGGTGTTTGGTCCAGATACGTTGTTTGAAATCCGATGTCTTTTTTTTTTTTTTGGTTAAGACAGGTAGTGGCGGACTCACGATTTTCAATTGTCCTGCACTATAACAAAACTATTTTCATTTTAACCCTTATATTTAAAGTCACATCAAACATAAGAGCCGTCTATGCGTATCTCGAAATGTGAACAAATATAAAAATTTCTGGTGGTTGAGGTCATGTCGATAACTCTTATCGGATGTGACTTCAGTTATGACTTGGGCATTAATATATATATGTATGTATTGCTGAGGAAATAAAATAAAATAATAAAAATAGATAAGTATCAAGACGTTCGAATAAGAAAAAAAAATAATTAACAGGTTTTTTTTTGAAAACATAATTAACAGGCTTGTAGAGAGGAAAAAGATTAACAAATTCTTTTTATAGATTAAATACCAAATTTTCATACGTACATTAACTACGTTTTTGTTAGAGTCGTTAGAATTTAATATTCCAACTGTTGTGTGGAAAGTGGGTACAAATAATAAGTTATTTATGGCGCCACTTACTTTTACTTGCATCGAAAGAAAAAGGCCTCGACAGAAAAAGGCCAAAAAAAAAGTTCTCTCTCATTTTTATATGGGCTACAATCTTTTTTGAGGGTGGGCTTTAGTAGAGTAATTTAGTTAAGTAACTAAAACTATTAAGCAATGCTCATGAAACAAGCATAGAAGTTGTTGGTTTGCCCAAATTCACTGATTGCTCGACTCTTGAAAGTGAGGTATTCTCCTGATGTACGCTTGCTAGATGCACGGCTTGGACGAAATCCTAGTTATGTATGCACAGTATCATGGAGGCTCATTGTCTACTAAAACAGAGCTATCAATTAATGGCGGGTAGGCGATGGCTCATCTATATGGGAGTTCAAAGACCCATGGCTCCCTGATCCACTGAATCGTAAAACTCAATCCATCCTACCAATAGAGTTGGAAGAGACCACTGTGATGCAGTTGTTTAATGAGAAAAAAAATCATGGGATAGAGATCTGATCAGAGACATCTTTGAGGAGAGAGATAGGGAGTTGATCCTCTCAATCCCACTCAGTATGCACATTATTCGTGATGATTGGATGTGGGGTAGTAATGCTAATGGATGCTCTATTCAGTGAAGGATGAATACAAGACTCTCATGGGTTCAGTTGATGGAAGTAGTTTCCCCTCGCAATTTGATCAATGGACACTGTTGTGGAATATGAGAATCCCACTGAAAGTAAAGAATTTCATGTAGTGAGCGATAAACAATACTCTCCCAACCTCCAGAAATCTATATAATATACGGGTGTCGATTGATCTATTGTGTCCACTGTGTAGGGGGAGAGAAGAGGATGTTGTCCACGCTCTCATATATTTCCCAATAGCATCACAATGTTGGAGGGAGTTACGTATTGCAGATTCCTAATCGGAATTCCATCATCGTTTGATTAATGGATCCAAGCTCTTTTTGAATCTCACTCAAAAGAGGTTATAGATGTCATTGCCATGGTAGCATGGAGTATTTGGAATAATCGAAACTCATGGGTATGGAAGAAGAAGAGTTAGACTTTTACTTATATTTTGGAATCTGCAAAATCTTATTTGGAGGCATGGCAAAAATCTCAGTGTGCCGTACAAAAAATGAAAAAGGAGGGCACAGAAGGGAGAGCACAAAGTGGCAAAAGCCGAGGAGTGGTTTTATGAAGTGGATGCGTCAGTTATGAAGGATCAGGGATTCAGTTCTTTTGGTGCTATCTTACACGATGATAGGGGATACTTTGTTGCGGCATTGGGGAGTCCTTTGGCTGAGGTGTATGATCCAAAGATAGCGGAAGCAATTGGCATACGAGAAGTGCTTAGTTGGTTAAAGGAGAGGGGCAACCAGCAAGTGCTAGTCGAGATGGATCCACAGATGGTGGTTCAAGCCATCCAGGGAAGGAAAAGTGATAAATCATATTTTGGAGTGGTCATTCTGGAAATGTTAACGGACATGAGTTCCTATTCGGTTAGAGTTGTGCGTAGATCAACGAATGCAGCAACCTATAGCATTGCACGAGAAGCTTGTTCTTTATCTGGTCGGAACGAATGGTTTGATGTACCATTGTTCCTTTCTAATATATTGCAAAATGATTTGGAATATAAAGCTGTTGTTTTTATTTTTTATTTAAAAAAAAAAAACTAAAACTATTAAAGGAAAATTTTCAAGTTGTTTGGGTCCGCCAGTGAAGACGTCCAATTTTTCGCCATGGTTTTGAGGTAGCAAGGTAGGGGTAACTTTGGACACATAAAAAGTTACACCGTCATTTGCACTAAATTAAGTGAAATAAAAGACTTTGGTCCATATATTTGATTCCAACTAATTTGAGGGCTTTGTCCATGTGCATTTGTGAGAAAAAATGGTTCTGAACAACTTCTGGGGACTCATGATTATCAAAATAGAATAAAAATATAATCACATTCATACGCAAAATTCCACAAACAAATTATGTAATAAGCAATAATAAAAATAGAAACAATATCACTCTTAATCTTGGTTCATCTTAACGATGCTAAACGTGTACACCACACCGAGTGCTCAGGCAACACCAACGTTACCCACAGATTTCCACAAACTTATTGAATTGGAACCGCCATTGATTTTGTTGATAGATTCAACAAGCCTCAAATTGTTGGCCTTTGATAAACACCACTTCAGCGACGGCAAATCGAAGGAAGTCTCGGCGTCATAGACAAGCGAGTGGGAATCATTCTCTCCCCATCACCCCACAATGCATAAGCTTCCTCTCCATGTACTGCATCGTCTCCTATCTTCAAGTCCTCATCATCCATTCTTAGGTTTATGAATCTGCTAATGAAAATGCAGATTATGCTCGTGATCACAACATTCCATGCTGCAATGAACAGGGCTCCAGCTATTTGATAGCCCATCTGATGCAGGCCTTCTACAAATTTAGCTTTGCCATCGATAAGCCCATAATATAAGCCTGGCCCATATTTATGGTCTTGTGTGTAGTACATTCTTAGGTAGCTAGGCTTGGCAAAGACGCCGGAGAGAATGCCGCCGAGAAGGCCAGCAACGGCGTGGGTGTGGAAGACGCCTAATGGGTCGTCGACGGTCTGGAAGAAGGCTGATTTCTTGTGCAATACCATCATGGTGTACCAAGGTAATGAGCCGGACATCAAGCCCATCATCATTGCTGCCCATGGCTCCACCAACCCTGTAATTAAGCAGTGTTTACATGGAAAAATCAGCATTGGGAGCTCCCTCCACCTATACAGTGCGTGACTCAAAGTGAACTCGGAGCAGTCGGATAGTCCGAATACCGAGTGGTTTATACTAAAAAAAAAAAGTGAAAATGTTTTTAATCACCAAATGAGTTTAAGAAAAGCTTGGTGGAAATTGTTACTACTTTTTATGGTTTTCTTTGTTGTGAGCATTTCATTAAATTGAACATGGAAAGTTTGATCAATGTTGTAGACCCAACTAATTTGGAGTTGAAGTCATGCTGTTGTTCATTGTAAGCATTTGCAGGTGCAGGACTTAATTGGAATTGCGCCTCTTTTTTTTTTTTTTTTGTAGTATAATATATGGATGCCCTGCCTCTTGTGAGCATTGGTAGTCAAATGGGCCAGTAAGAGGCCCACTTTAGGATCAAAATACTGGACTATAGTCCATTAGGAGAGTATTATAACAATTAAATCCCTGACCTGCACCCGGGGTGATGCACACAAGGCCAGTGATCATCCCTTGAACGGCACCAATCACAGAGCTCTTCCTATAGACTATCATGTCCAGGGAAAGCCACATCAATAGACTGATTGCAGTGCAGAAATGGGTGTTGAGAACGGCCAGAGATGCTATCATGTTTGCAGCCATTGGTGACCCTCCATTGAATCCACTCCATCCCAACCACAGCAGCCCTGCCCCTCCCAACACTTGAATTATATTGTTTGGTGGTGAACTCTGCCTGTCTCTAGAAAGCCTTGGCCCCACCTTTTAGAAGGATCAAAACAAAAACAAAAAAAAAAAAGTTTTAAACAAATTATTATGTTTGATTTAGAATCCAGGTTATAAGGTTGGGGCGTACGATTAACTCCTATAAATTAGTTGAATCAAAGTAAGGATGGGCTGAAAAAGGTTTGGACACCCATGATTATCAAAAAAAAAAAAAAAAAAAAAAATCAATTTAAAGCACGCAGACTGCATTAAATCAAATGGAATGGACCGGACGAAGTCCATGGATTTACCCAATAAGCAGCAGTGAATCCAGCCACACCAGAAGAGACATGAATGACGTAACCACCAGAGAAATCAACAATCCCACGTTCTTCAAAGAAGCCATTACCCCAAATGCTATAAGCTCCAATTGTGTAAGAGAAGGTGAGCCAGAGAGGAACAAAGAGGATCCAAGCGTAGAAGTTCATCCTGCCAAGCAACGACCCGGCAAGCAAAATAACGGTAATGGCCGCGAAAGCAAACTCGTAGAACACATAAGTAGCTACTGGAATGTAACCTCCTCGACCTTCTTGAAGAAGGTAAGCTTGAGAAAGAGCTATGTTAGGCTTCCCTGATAGAGGAGTGAGTTGAATACCGAACGACATCCGATGTCCCCATAGCACCCAACAAAGCAGAACCGACGCGAAGGCGTAGAGCGCCATGAAAGCTGAGTTAACTGCCCATTTTTTCTTCATAACACTTCCATACAAGATTATGAGACCTGGTACGCTTTGCAAGCCCACAAATGCTGCACATGTTAACTGCCAACAATTGTCTGCCCTGTTTAACCATTCAGGGGAGGCTTCATTGGGAGCCAATGCAACTGGTAGATCAAAGTGGTAGTCATAGTCCATTAGAGATCAAAATTGAGAAAGAAAAGATGATAGATTAGAGAACAAGGAGATTAGTTAGTTTGTGCTAGACCCAACAAATATGTTGGAACCATCGCTTGATTATATGGAGAGCTGTCTCTTTTTGTTTGCAAGTACAGGTGATACTCTCACATTCTATTGTCTTGATTTCAATTCCATATTTTTGGCCACTTTTGGAATCATCGAGGATACTGAATCTATATTTTGACACCGTAAAGTCGCATTAACTCGTGTATTTATTTGGAGATCGTGAGATACACATCGACTTATGTGTACGCGTTTTTTGAATGTGTGTCGCACTGATTTTAAACAACTGTGTGACTTTTAGAGTATGGTTGTAGATTGTCATTGTAAACATTAATAGGGCTTTTAGATTGATTTGGTACTTGGGTCAACTACTCATTTGCATTAGATTCCATGTTGGTTACTTTGGATACCATTTGGCAAGAGCCAAATCTTTGAGGAGCCTCCTTATTGGCTATTGAGTTCAACGAAGTGTGTGCCCACGCCCACCCTCAATTTTAGGATCTGTGACATCAGTTGTGGGGGATCAAATACACGCGTGGAAACTAACTTTTTATTTGTTCTTAAACACCTCGCAAAGTTATGTGACTGGTATGATTTAACATGCTCGTTATCCCCTTTAACCATGTTATAATTCTGCTCCTTTGAGATGTGTTCACTTTTATATAGAGTTGGAGGTTCAAGGTTGAATGTTCAAGTCTTCTCGTGCAACAGGCAAGATAGTATACATAGAAAATCATATTAAGCTGGAATTTGTTTCTCTATAAATTGTTGTCAATTTGACCTCGTACAGTAGAATAGTTAAGGTGGCCAAAGTTGGGTTGTTCGTGTTTGGGATTATTTGGACGTGCGTTTTGCTTCGCTTTGCACAACCCAAAGGGTTTGGGGTATTTGGGGGTTGTGCGTTTTGTGAAGAAACATGTGGGCCCCACACGTGGGACCCACATGCAAGGAAAATGCACTAAACGCGTCCACAAATTTCTTCATTATCAGTGGAATAAACGTCCACAAATTTCTCCATTATCAGTGGAATAAACGTCCACAAATTTCTCCATTATCAGTGGAATAAACGCGTCCACAAATTTCTCCATTATCAGTGGAAGCGTTGACCAACGCGTCTTTGGTTGCCTATAAATAGGCCCAACGCGTTAGAACAAGATATAGAAGAGAAAGCAGAAGCTCAGAGCACAAGATAGCAGTGCAATGTGCAAGTGTGCTCTGTTGTGAGCAAATAGAGAGTGAGTGTTTCTCCTATTATAAAGAGAGATATTTTCAGTGTTTCTCCTTTATAAATAGAGAAATAGTGTAACACCTACTATTTTTCTCATAGTAAATTCTTCTATCCTTGCTCGTGGTTTTTACCCTAATTTGTTTGGGGGTTTTCCACGTAAAAATCTCTGTGTCCATTTTTCTTCACTTTTATTATCCCAAATTATTTGTCGTGGTCTTGCTCTATCCGGGCCTATTTTTACAACAAGTGGTATCGAGCAAGGTTGAGATAATTTGTGATAGAAGCAATGGCGACAAAGTTCAAGATTGAGAAATTCAACGGGAGTAATTTCTCATTGTAGAAATTAAAGATGAAGGCTATCCCGAGAAAGGATAATTGTTTGGCGCCATCGCGAAAGGCCGGTGATTTCAAGACAACGCCAAATGGAACGAGATGGACGAGAATGCTATTGCAAATCTTCATCTGTCACTAGTCGATGGAGTATTGTCAAGCAAGAGAAGAAAAGCGCCAAGGAGATCCGGGATCACCTTGGAAAATTGTACGAGGCCAAGTCACTCCACAACAAAATTTTTTCAAGAGGAAATTATACACTCTACGGATGGCGGAGTCTACTTGATGACTTTGAGCACATCAATGCAATGAATACACTATTTTCTCAACTCACATCGTTGAGTTATAAAATAGAATCGCAAGAACGTCTTTGAACTTCGCTTCAAAGTCTACCGGATTCGTATGATCAACTCATCATCAATCGACAAATAATCTCTTAACGGATTGTTTAGCCTTCGATGATGATGATGTTGCAAACGCTTCTAGAAGAAGAAAATCGGCGCAAGAACAAAGAAGACAGCAGCGATTCACAACAAGTGGAGGCCCTGATCGTGATGAGAGGAAGATCAACGAACGTGGCCCCAGATGGGAGTCACAATCATGGTAGATCAAAGTCAAAAAGCAAGAAGAATTTTAAATGCCACAACGTGGCAAGAATGGTCATTTGAAGAAAGATCTGTTGGAGTTTGAAAAACTCCGATCCTCAAGGAAATGTGGCTAGCACTTCAAATGATGGAGTTGCATTGTGTTGCGAGGCGGCAACAACAACAACTAAAAGCAGGAAAAGACTCTCGATGTCCGGATTATCGACTCAAAGTGCGACGTATCACATGACCTCTCGAAGAGAATGGTTCCATCACTATGAACCTATTTTAGGAGGATCGTATGTACAGTTGTAATGACCATGCTCTAAAGGTCATTGGCATCGGAACCATCATATTGAAGATGTATGACGGTACTGTTCGCACTATCCAAGAAGTGCGACATGTGGAAGGCCTCAAAAAGAATCTGCTATCTTTGGGACGATTTGATGATCTTGACTGTGAAATTAAAGTCAAGAAAGGGATCATGAAAATCAGTCGAGGAGCGCTTGTACTTATAAAGGGAGAAAAGGTTCTTTGCAAACTTGTACCTGCTCATGGGAGAGACTTTTCAGGAAGGCGAAGCATCAGTTGCTTCAAGTTGTTCAAGTGAGAGATCTGCATGATCTGGCACCAGAAACTTGGACACATGTCCGAACAAGGAATGAAAATTCTTGTTGAGAGAAGAAGCTACTTCCAGCCTCACAAAGGTGTCACTACCCTTTTGTGAGCATTGTGTAACAAGCAAACAACATCGGTTGAAGTTTAACACATCAAATTCTAGAAGTAAGGCTATTCTAGAATTGGTCCACTCTGATGTATGGCAAGCACCAGTCACATCAATAGGAGGAGCAAATTATTTTGTGTCCTTCATTGATGATTACTCCAGGAGATGTTGGGTGTATCCAATCAAGAGGAAGGCAGATGTGTTCGGAATCTTCAAAGTGTTCAAAGCGCGGGTTGAACTTGAATCTGGGAAGAAGATCAAGTGTTTGAGGACTGATAATGAAGGAGAATATATTGGCAATGAGTTCGATAGCTTTTGCAAACAGGAAGGCATCAAAAGACAATTCACTACAGCATACACTCCTCAGCAAAATGGAGTGGCAGAGCGGATGAACAGAACTCTACTAGAAAGAACAAGAGCTATGTTGAGTACTACAGCTTAGAAAAAAGTTTTTCAAATTTGAAGCAACACAACACCGCTCGTTACGTGATAAATCGGGCTCCATCAACGGCAATTGAGTTGAGGACACCGATGGAAATGGACTGGTAAACCAGTTGACTATTCAAACCTCCATGTATTTGGAAGTCAAGGTACGCTATGTACAATGCCCAAGAAACTACAAAGCTAGATCCAAAATCCAGAAATGCTTATTCTTGGAGTATGCTTGACGGAGTAAAAGGGTATCGCTGTGGGATTCCACTACCCACAAGGTTGTAGTCAGCAGAGATGTTCTCTTTACAGAGGACAAGGTACAACAAATAGAGAAAGATGATAGCATTTCAGAAACTACAACAAGAGTGGAATGTGAATCTGAACGAAAGGATTCTTCTGAAGGTGTACCAGAACATGAGGAGAATGAACCAGGTGAACCCGAAGTTCCGAACCTCGTAGATCATCTCGCACGAGAACGCACGCACCAGACCGGCACTCGAATATATTATGGAAAGCAATGTTGCATCGTCTTCTAACCAGGAAGGAGAACCATCAACTCTTCAAGAGGCAATGCATGGCTCGGAAGCATCTCAATGGACGGCAAAGAATGCAGAAGAAATCGAAGCTCTCCATAAAAATAAAATATGGGAGCTAGTGCCATTACCAGGAGGCAGGAAGCCCATTGGCAACAAATGGGTTTACAAGATCAAACGAAACAGTGATGATCAAGTGGAGCGGTATCGTGCAAGATTGGTGGTGAAAGGATATGCTCAAAAAGAAGGCATTGATTTCAATGAGATATTTTCCCCTGTGGTTCGACTTACAACAGTTCGAGTAGTTCTAGCGATGTGTGCTACTTTTGATCTACATCTAGAGAGCAGCCTAGATGTTAAGACAGCCTTTTCTTCATGGAGATCTTGAAGAAGAGATTTATATGCTCCAACCGAAGGATTTGAAGAACAAGGAAAGGAGAACTTGGTTTGTCGGTTGAACAAATCTCTGTACGGCCTAAAGAAAGCGCCGAGGTGTTGGTACAAGAGATTTGATTCCTTCATAATGAGTCTTGGTTACAACAGACTAAATGCGAGACTTCTGCGCATATTGCAAGAGATTTGGTAACAATGATTTCATTGTTTTCATTGTTGTATGTAGACGACATGTTGGTATCGGGCCCCAACAAAGATCGTATTCAAGAATTGAAGGCTCGGTTGGCTAGGGAGTTCGAGATGAAGGATTTGGGACCAAAGAAACAAGATTCTAGGGATGCAAATTCATCGAGACAGAAATAATAGAAAGATTTGGCTTTCTCGAGAAAAATTATTTGAAGAAGATCTTGCGTTGTTTCAACATGCAAGATCGTAAGCCAATTTCTACCCCACTTTCTATTAATTTCAAGTTATCCTCAAGTATGAGTCCTAGCGGTGAAGAAGAGAGGATGGAAATGTCTCGAAAGCCGTATGCATCAAGAATGGGAAGCCTAATGTTCGTGATGATTTGTACACGACCTGACATTGCACGCACAAAGCAATGGGAGTAGTTAGTCGGTACATGGCGAATCCTGGCGAGAGAGCATTGGAATGTCGTAAAGAGGATCCTACGATACATCAAGTGGTACCTCAAATGTTGCATTATGTTACGGAGGATCGACTTTATTGTCGGTGGATATGTTGATTCGATTATGCAGAGATCTCGATAAAAGCAAATCCACCATTGGATATGTGTTCACACTTCTTTGGCGGGACAAGAAGTTGGGTTTCAAATCGCATGATCATTGTGGCTACGTCAACAACGTAAGCGAGAATATGTCGCAGCCTACACAAGCTAGTAAAGAAGCAAGATGGTTGAAGATGGTGTTGGAGGAACTCGGGCACAAACAAGAGAAAATTACTTTGTATTGTGACAGTCGAGTGCCTTGCATCTCGCAAGGAATCCAAACCTTTCATTCAAAAACAAAGCATATACGAGTTCAAGTATCACTCGTTCGTGAGAAAGTGGAAGAAGGAACCGTGGACATGCAGAAAATTCATACTACGACAACCTAGCGATTTTCGACAAAGACGATCAATGCCGACAAATTTATCTCGGTGTCGATCCTCATGCGGCATTGACGAAATGTAAGCAACATGGAAATAGCAAGGAAGAAAGAATGGTGTGAAGATCTGATTGATTCTCAATCAAATCTTCAAGTGGGAGATTGTGAAGAAACATGTGGGCCCCACACGTGAGACCCACATGCAAGGAAAATGCACTAAACACGTCCACAAATTTCTCCATTATCAGTGGAATAAACGCGTCCACAAATTTCTCCATTATCAGTGGAGTAAACGCGTCCACAAATTTCTCCATTATCAGTGGAATAAACGCGCCCACAAATTTCTCCATTATCAGTGGAAGCGTTGACCAACGCGTCTTTGGTTGCCTATAAATAGGCCCAACGCGTTAGAACAAGATATAGAAGAGAAAGCAGAAGCTCAGAGCACAAGATAGCAGTACAATGTGCAAGTGTGCTCTGTTGTGAGCAAATAGAGAGTGAGTGTTTCTCCTATTATAAAGAGAGATATTTTCAGTGTTTCTCCTTTATAAATAGAGAGATAGTGTAACACCTACTATTTTTCTCATAGTAAATTCTTCTATCCTTGCCTGTGGTTTTTACCCTAATTTGTTTGGGGGTTTTCCACGTAAAAATCTCTGTGTCCATTTTTCTTCACTTTTATTATCCCAAATTATTTATCGTGGTCTTGCTCTATCCGATCTATTTTTACAACACGTTTTATATCCTTGCCAGCCCATATCTTTTCTGTTGTTTATTTTGTTCTTATTTACTTGTACTTATTTAACTTTCTATATATAGGGTATCGTAGTTTCGTCTCCTTTTCATCAAAAAAAAAAGGTGGCCAAAGTTAAATATTTCAACGATGGAGAACGAACAAGATTTGAGTTTCATTAATTCAAAAAAATAAAGAAAAATACAAGATTGGAGTTTTATGGAGTACATATATAATAGATGTTAAACCTTTAATTGATATTTTATATATTTTGGGTTTTAAACAACTTTTTATTTATAAAAAAATAAATATAGATTCATAGTAATTTAGTGCATGTATTTTTCAACTTTCATATTTTTAATCGAAGATTACGATTTTTACTCATTATGAGAATTACAATTACATCATTCTACATATATTTTATATCTTTTAGTTTTTAAGCAACTTTTATTTATAATAGAAAAATAAATATAGATTTATATTATTTTGAGACGATGTTCGGGTGTAAAACTAATACATATATAGTAGATGTTAAGCCTTTAATTGATATGAGTAGTGATATTTAAATTCATAAGTCTGGACTCTTATGGGGGGTTTTTGAAATTTCTTTATTTCAAAATCATCATCAAACAATAAATGACTTTAAAGTAACAACTTGTAAAACTCCTTTAATATTTGTAAGAAATTCAAAACCCCCCATTTGAGTCCAGACTCTAAGAGTCCAAACAAATTTTTTAAATTGATATTTAGTCCAAGTTCATCAAGAATTTAGGTCTGATATAAACTTTACTAGTTATACAGGTCTATTGGTTATATGAGTTCAAAGTGACCCATATAAGTAACCCACGTAAGTTTTATGCGCCCCAGTTAACTTGAAATTGCTTTGAGATTATAATTGAGACAAATATATCTCTTAAATGAAGGAAGTCAAGGGTTAGTACTTATTACTTCTTGAACTCTCACCTCAATCACATGTGATCTCATGTCAAATCAATAAGCCACCACTAATGGTCTATAAATGGTAATCATAGGTCTGCTATGGTCTTACCAATTGAACCCACATGAAAAACTTATAACAGACCGAAGTGTTCAAACAAAATTCATAACTAAAAAAATTGGCAATAGATGAGAAAGAAAGAACAATGCTTAAATTAATTTCAATTGCGAAGTAATTATGAAAACAAATCAAATTGAACCCTTAACAATTTAACAATTTGGTTTTGTACTTGTGCCAGCACAGAAGCATCACCAGACATCTCCTCACTATGAAAAATCTGGACCGTCGCTCCCTCGCCGCCACCGCCCATCCACCGTGTTCCGCTGTCGATCCCGCCGCCACCTTCGATTCCCTTGACGAACACTGTCCCATCTCCACAACTGAACCCAGAATTCCAGAGTCTTCAATGAAAAATCAAACCAAGTTTTTCAATGACTTGTGCAATTAACAAATGAGGAACAAATTAAGAAAAGAAATGTGCAACTAAATCTGCGTGTCAATAGGTTTTGGATATTTGGGCCAAGCGTTTCTTGTTCTAACAGCTTTTACAGATCACTAGGTTCAGGAAGCGCTCTCTTTGACTGCCACGTGTCAGGTTGCGGTTGCGCCACAGCGTCCAACCATTATAGGTAAATTTGGCTTGGAATCACGCTGGTTTTTTTTTTTTTTTGATAAAGGAATCACGCTGTTTTACATCGTGAAAAATGTTTTCCTTTTTCTTTTTAACTAAGAAAAGTTTGGTTGGTTAATGTATGATGAGGATGAAAATATTTTTAAATTAAGGACAACTTAACAAATAAGAGAATAAAGCTCTATAACTTTTGTCCCTCCCCGTAATTCATTCGATCAAGATTTATAATGAATTTAGATTACACATCAGTTAAAAGTCAAATGTAAATATATATCTATGCGGAGAATTTTGTTTGGGTGGAGATGAATTTTTAAAATTGACATCTAAATTTCTAATATTTATATATGAAGTATATTAACACATACTTATTTAATAAAGAGGGAGAAAAAGTTTTTTTTTCTAGAAAAAGGTAATTTACACAGAGTTGTTGAACTTTATTTAAAACTTCCTTGAGATAAATCGGACCTTAATCGAGAGGGAATGAAGCGGTTGAGACAACCATGGCCATACAAAAAACTTTATTTGAACTAGAGTACTTTCAATAGAAAATGTGTATTTATATTTTTTTTTTGTCAAATGAAAATGTGTATTTATTTATTTGTTTATATTTTGAGGACAGTATTTATTTTTATTTTTCTTAATTTGATAAGAAGAAAATATGTATTTATTGAAACGATAATGTTATTGTTTACTTCCCAACTAGCTAGTAGATTGATTTGAATGGTACACAAGGTCACAAAATCTTTAAAGTCTTAATTTCGATTGTGACAAGAGTGGGTCAAAGGCATAAGGTGGAGAGGAATTGAAGAGGAAAGCACCACCACATCCCCTTTTTCATTTCAGTCACAACACCCCTAATAATAGAAGCTTGTTCCTCTTGGTCAGTTATTGGGAGATAGACAAAAAGGAGAAGTAGAGCAGCTGCTCAACATAACATTGAGAAATACACTATATAGTGAGGTCAAGAGAGGAATAAATTGCTAAACAGAGAAGACAACTGTACGTTTTCAACATCACCAACATACATAGTACCTTTTTTCCTATACATAACACTAATTAATGTTAGGTAACCTTTACATGTAAGGTCATCGGATACGTATTGAAGCGCGTAATGTTCAAACTTCGAGGCACATCTAATGACACACAAGGGGTCAATAGGGGTTGAGATTATTTTTATATTGGCTCATGTTGCACAATGTGAAAAACTAGTGAATTGGTCACTCTATATATGCAGTTGGGAAGCACTCAATAGCTGAGAACTCTAAAAACCAGAACTGCATGTATATGTCTGAGATTCTTAAATTTGTGTATAGTATGGTACTATTATTGCATAGTATATACTCCAGTATACAAGAGAGTATAGTACTGCCACTACCTGTTTTTCAATTTTTTGTTTGACTTCAATAAGAATTGAACCACGATATCTCGAGGTTTTGTCTTTTTGGCAAGCAAGCGATGTCTTTACCACATCACTTGAGAGGCTTTGACACTACCTGTTTTTCAATTATGGCGGTTTCATGACGCCACAAGACGCAAGTCTTTGCTTTTAATTTAATTCCTATCTGTAACGCTGTTACAGTACGTATTACCCAAGTCCCTAAAACCATCATTTGAATCAATTCATTCAAGTAATTCTCTTCAAAAAAAAAGAAGTTCTAAATTAAGTCCTACTCGTATTTCTTCAAAATAATATGATCCATTTGTTTGACATTTGAAGAGAGACAGCTTAATAACAAAAGTACTATGACCTTGCAATATGGGTTTAATTTATTCGACCATGTTTGATTTTTTTATTTTTATTTTTTATTTTTGGTGAGGGGGTGGTTGAATAAATAAATGGAAGTTTGGTCGAATTAATGTACATGTTTGATGAATTTGAGTGTGCGTGTTTTAGCTAGGGTGTCTATGAAAAGAAAAAAATGTGCAACAACATGAAACACAAGAGTGTTAGTGTTACCATAAGCATGAAATACAGAGAGGCCATGGCAGTGGAGAATTAAAAAAGAGAGAGAGGAGAAGAATATTATGGGGCGGTATCGTATTAAATATTGGTGCAGTAGCCCCTGCCCTGTCTTTCTGGGATTTAATTGTGTTGTGTGTGTGAGAGAGAATATCATGGGTCGGGGTTCCCATCATATTAATGGCTCTGGCCCCTCTCCATGGCTTGGTAGTCGAGGATCTTAAATGCATGCTCTCACTCTCCTCAACCTTCTTTAATTCAAACTTATATATGCAATGTTATGCTATGCTTCTCTCTCAAACATCTCCTCATCTCCTCAATTCATCATCTCCCCCTCTTTTGTTCTATTCCAATAGTCAGTACTTATTTTCTCTCTTTTTTCTCTTTTTTTTTTTTTTTTCTCTAGCACTAGCAAGTGCGGTGTACGATTCGTGTTGAAATTGCTACTGTGATGTTGGCTCGGTTCATTCAGATCACAAACTACGCGACTATTAACGGTTGGGGATGGTGTTGTAGTTTTGATTGAGCCGTGCCAATATCTTAGTACCCTTTCATCTCATCTTCTCATAAGTATTCATGTTCTCCCCACAAGCAATGTCATCAAGGTTTGTTCTTCTTCAATATAGTTCAAATGTAATGTATACATATTAGCTTATTACATATCAATCCAATCAACATTTTAATCTAGCTTATATATAAGTAATATTTTCTGATCATCTACAAATGTTACTGCAATGCATTATATGTTGCAATAAAGAAGCCTTCAATGCCTACCTACTGCCAGTATGATTGTACCTTCTCATGTTGGCTTGCTCATTTTGGGTGCATTGAACTGAGCCCACAAATGTACTAAAACTTGTCATTTTAGGCCCCTAACAAAATAGTAAGAACTTTTTTGGACTCCTTTTGCCCTTTCTTTTAATTCATTAAACAATTCCCCAAAATTTTGTCCTCGTTACATTTTTTGATGATCAATGAACATATACATGTTGTTCTCATAAAAGTAAAAACATAGAACGATCACTTTTGTAAGAAAAATAAAATAAAATGCGTGGTTAGGCAATGTTGAGAAGTGGAGATGGAAAGATCATCACCACAATTGAGCTCGATTTCTGCTTTGTTTTTGAAGTAGGTTTTTTGGGCCGAGTTTTTGTTTAATAGTGGGCCCACTGAGATTTTGCCCAATAAAGAGAGAGATCCGAAGAGGTCCAATAGGCTTGCAGTAAGAAAACACGAGCCTGACTTCGTCCACGTGCGATGCCTCATTTGGTTTCTCATTTTGGCTTAATAGACATGCTCGTTTTATCTCAGTCAATTTCTATTCTATCATCAATTTAAAAAAAAAAAAACAAAAAAATTTACTAAAAAAAGGCAAAAATAAAAATTAGTCAAAGATATGGAAAATCAATTCACCCCTCATTTCTAAATCATACCCCTTCTAACCGTAAAAGAAATAAAAAAGATTGGGTGATCTTAGTTAAAATAAAAATAAAAAAAAGATTGGGTGATGTTCTTTTCATAAGAATATAGTTCCCCCTAACTTGATTTTTGTACCTTTCATTTGTTTTTCACAGTTTTTTTTTTAATCAAATATTTGTTTTTCACAGTTAGGACTTAGGAGTCTTAATCAAGGCTTTCAAATTGTTAACATCATTTTATGGCTTTTTTTTTTTAACAGTTCAAACCCACGACCTCCAAAAATATTAGTAGCAAGAAATGCATTGCTCATCTCGCGAGATAATTTTTGACATCGGTTATTCTTTTTACTCTTTGTAGTTTAGAAAACTAAAATCCTTTGGTTTTAAATTAAGAAATACCTAAACTATCGAAATTATATTATTAGAAATAAACAATGTTTAATCTATATATACAAACAACGAGTATGTGTGGAAAAAATATATGCAGTGTAGTGTAGAGGTGTCTAGAGTTACAGTTAGGCTTACTATGTACGTATATGCAGTGTAGTGGAGTGGAGTTAGTTGGGGAGAGTAAATGAGGGAAATGGGAAGTATAGTAATGAGAGAGAGACATGAGAGGGAGAAGTAAATGTTGGATGGATGGATTTATCGGCTAAAGTAAAATAAAACAAGGAAGGAAGCTGTGTAGCTCTGGGTCTGGGTGTGCATTTATGTGCACCGAACCTCTGCTTTTAATGTTATTAATATGTTACTTGTGCAACGCAGTCAGACAAAGAAAGATTCCCCTCTTTTAAATGCTCTCCCTCTTCGCGTGCTTACCCTCCTTGCACAATTCTCTCTCACTATCTGTGTCTTTATTGCCTTCTTCGGCTTAATTTGATTGTTCTTTCATGCTTCTTTTTTTCCCAACTATCTCACCTCTTTTACTATACTTTTCATTAGCAATGACTTGAGGGATAAAAAACAACCATTACCTTTACAAGCGCATACTAATTACTAACTTACGACATTCTTGACTCGATATTACCTAACATTAATTTTTTATTTACTTAATCATATAATTCAAGATAGTGCGGTCAGTGTTTATGCCTGATCACCTATGACTATTCCACAAGAATATTATTGGGCATTAATTAAAACTAGGTAGAAATATAAAATATATCAGCCATTAGTTTCATATAGAATGTTGATTGAAAGCACATTAAGAAGTATTTGAGATATATATGACCAACAAAAGAAAAACAATGCGGAAAAGGTGATATCTGTCATTATTTTGCTGCCAACATGTAGACAAAAGGGGCCCAAGCCCGTGACAGAAATCTTATAACTGGCCCATTTGTACAACTAACTTCAGTCCCTATTTCCACCGAGCATTGATCAACTACACAACATCGAAATTGAAATTGAAAATGAAATGGGAGATGAAGAATAAACGAAAACTGTAAACTGAATTTGCCAATTCTGGTCTTTCTATATATATGTGATGACAAGTGCCCGGAGATTGAAGCTTCGAATTGAGATGCTTGTACATAGAAAGGAGCGGAGCCAGTATTGAATTAAGTAGAGGGGGGCCAAACTATATATTTATCACCTTATGTGATGATCTTTTTTATTTAAAAGTCAAATTTCATTCACTCAGTAAATTAATCTCTTGGTATATCGTGGTTAGCATAGCAGTGGAGAATCAAGCTTTTCACAAAGGAACAACTGTTTTTGTAACCCACAAACTTAACTTAGGATTGACAACATATATATGTGCTCGTATGATGCACTAACATGTATGGTTATTTTTGGATTAAGTTTGCAGGTTATAGTAGCACCTCCTTTTGTAAACTATATAAACATTTTATAAGAAATAAGTACATTTTGAACTAATAAGAGTATAAAAATAATTAAACCACAATTTAATTGTCGGCCTAGTTTATTTTCTAAACTTGTCAAAATGCGACATATTTAAAAGAAAAAACTAGAATAGTTGTAAAATATTAACCATACCCACCATTATGTTGAAATGTTATAGTAACCCACTTTGATACTTATATTTAACACCTAGTTTTAGCAAAAGTGAGTTAGCCAACTATATATTTTCATATGTTTTTACGTATTGTATGTAAGTGTAACTACATAACTATTTAAAAATAATAATAATAATAATAAAAATTA
Organism: Stephania japonica; assembly: GCA_039657345.1. Classification (NCBI taxonomy): domain Eukaryota; kingdom Viridiplantae; phylum Streptophyta; class Magnoliopsida; order Ranunculales; family Menispermaceae; genus Stephania; species Stephania japonica. The sequence goes on along the minus strand of CM077559.1, from coordinate 2,937,956 downwards.
GAGGGGGACCAAGAATATATGGACATAACATGATATAACATAGTACGTATCTATACACTATATAAAAAGAACGAAACTGCTCAATCATTGTTCGCCCAGGGACTTCTTTCTTAAATCGAAATCTCTCCCCTAACCTCACGCATTACACCAATCGAAATCTCCTTTAATCGACACACATATGCCCTAAATTTCCCCAAATCACTTGGTTCTCTTCACTGCCTTCTTCCGTAGTTGGGAGCACCAACAATTATTGTTGAAGGCGTGTTTCGTGACAGTCACAGAATTCTCAACAAAAAAGGACTTTTTACAAGTTCTCAGAGAGTTTGCTCAAAGCACTTATTAGTTCCCTTCACTGTCCTTCTTATTCTAAATCGTAAGAAACATCTCTTAATTGGTAATGTCTTCTAATAGAATTTGTCACAGCCTTATCAGTCTTTCTGGTTGGATCAATTGAGAAGGTATCAACTTTGATCCTCTACATATTAATTGGGATTTTGTAAAGATCAACTCAATTAGGATAGCAATAAATAGAGTTATTTAGCTATATGATATTTGTTACAAATGCACCTGTGTCCCACTTCCTACTCATGTTTTGGATATGTGTATTGGTGGGATTTCCGAAAACTTTGTGCGAAATAGAAGAAAAACTTGATGCAATTGATCGAGGCTTGAGTTATACTCAATGTCCTTAAGACTATTTCGCTCCGCTACGGTGCTCACGGTCTAATGACGATAGTCTCCCAAGATACAACGATCATACTAGTGATTTGTAGCACTCCGAATCACTAGTCTACGAACCAATTTATGATTCAATACTCTCTCAGACTCAAAAGCATGTAAAATAGAGAAAGACATTTTGATTTGACCTATTTGTTTTTCCTTCTAATTATATATCTATATTTTAAAACAATCCATCAAGTGAATATATATAGACTTTTATGTGTCTATTAGAAAAAGACACACCTCTTGGTGAATAGATAACCTTTTAGTCTATTATGTCTCTACACAATACCTCTTGGTGAATAGATACACCTTTTGGTCTATTATGTCTCTACACAATAGTACACACCTTTTCACATAATTTTCATTCAAATTATAAACAATTAAATAATATAATTAATTGTTCCAACAATCCCCCACATGAATGAAAATTGATCAAGTCTTTATATATCCCCCACATAAATGGATTTTAAAAATCATTTTAATGCAGACACACTTGAGAGAGCATTGGCGGAATAAAGTTACATCAGGAAAAGTGTCGTATAGAGACTTGAATTTACCCTAGTGAAATATTATCGAACTTACTTAGTGACGCAGTGGATATAGAAGATCTTGAACTGTTCACTTTTTGTAGTAAATCGAGACAATAATACTCACATAACTTCATCCCTATCATTATTGGTTCTTACGGTTTTGTCCATTTTGGTCCTGGACACAATCCTGGTTTCATGATAGATTTAGAGAATTTAGCCTGTCTCGTTCTCATAAATGCGACCCACATTTACTATCATATAGGTGACATTTTTATTTGTCATTAAATGCTTAGCATATCCTTAACTTCTTCTAAACACATTTTTTATCTTAGGAATGAGATAGGTGTGTTCTTCTCTCGAGTTTCATCTAACCGGTTTGCCTATTGAACCTAGTACATGGGATCTCCAATCACCAAGTTAGGTTTCCGCGGACTTAACTCATTTTTTAGGCTTTTAAACTCATTCCCCTCGATATCAGTTTACTTGATATTGACAAATCTTCAATTGATGACCATAAGTTTGTCTTCTCATTTCTCATTTTCTATGAAAATTATTTCATAATCAAGTAACTATTCAATGACAATCTTCGACATATAAGTCAAGATTTACCATTTTATGCATCATTTTATTCTGTCACTTGCGATTATTAGTCGGCATACATCTTATGCATTACCGAGACAATTGCATGCAATATTGAACATCCTCCAAGCTCTTTCAAAGCCATAATGTTACTTTTCTAGCTTATTAATGTGCACACAATCATTTAGATTCCATTGTGAATCTAACAATACTCTTATTTCTTTGAGGATTTCCATTCATACCAAAGCATTTCTTCCCTAAATTCACCATTTAAGATGTGTCTCTCAACATCTTTTGCGTGCTTTATTAGCAAACAACATGCTACATGTCATTAGGGACTAGTGAATTTCTCTCTGAGAAATCAAGGCTCCATTTCTCTCAAATAAATCCTTAAGTTATCAATTTAATTTGCTACATTTTAAGCAATTTATCCATCCACCTTGAATTAGATTTTAAAATCCATTTACTCTTTAAAGGATTCAACTTGATGGATTCAATCTCACTATTGATAACTTTTTTTAAACCATACATTATTCAATAAATGTCTCTTCAAATACTATATTGGGGATCATAATTTACTTTCTTTAATTCAAAAATAAAGACAAGAGTTTTATGCCCACCCCCACATCTTTCAAGTATTCATAAACATTTAATAATATATCTTCAACTTAAAAGATATAACTATCAAAATTAGGGATTGCGTACAACTAAATTGCTTAGCTCCCACAATTTTAGTGATCTCTTATGGTGATCCACACAACATTAATCCTTATTGTGTGGCACCCACACATATATAGTCTACCAATATATACCTTCATTGTTTCCATACACTGATTTAATAAATATATGTAAATAACTTTCTAACCCCATGACAAGCACGGTTGATAGACATCATATATGAGATAGCAACAATCACATACATACATCCACAATCTCAAAATAATGGCACAAAGGCCATGCATGCCTCTGTTTGACCCGATCTTTTGCCCTCTTTGTGCAACAAGAAATTAATCCTTTTAAATAGACCACACCAACCGCAACAACAACCATCTCCAGCCATAGAGAGATTCTATTTTTTTTTTCCACAAAATGCAAATGTATGCATCATAATCTCTATTTCTTGAAGTTGTTGCAACCCAATTTTGCACTTTTGGGGACATTCACACATATCTTCAAATTGCAGAGGGTAATCAAAATGTCAATTTACTTCATGGGAGTATTAAGACACATGTTTTCATAAAAATTCATTGACATATCATAATCATTAACAAATGCACATACATTGAATCAGATAAGACAAAATTTTTAATCACATCACAGATCACATGCATGCATCGATTCAAAAGAACCATACCTGTTCTATTGTAGTTTTTCTAACTGCCTTATAGTTATCTCAAATCTTGTTCATCAATGTGATCATGTGTCATGGCACCTTAATATTCTAAATTATAAATATGATCAGATTTGATCAATAGATTCAACACAAATACACTTAAGCAAGTAATGAATCGAATTTACACAATTTAGTTTTCCTTATTAAAAAATGTAGATTGGTTATTCACAGAGTCATATATTGCCGCCATACCAATTCATCAACATCTATTGATATGTTAGTATCGATTCAATAGTAGATCAATGTCAATTGATTCAACTATATACATACCACGAAAACAGTGTACCATGTGTTGATTCATCAAAATAGTAAATTCATGTTTTGTTGCCATGTGTCACTAGATGATTCCAAAACACTAGATACACCATGAAGCATTCACAATTTTATGTACCACGTAAGTTATAATCAAATCAATGTCTTCCTTTCTCGCATCAAAGCATTCACTCAATATATATTGAAAAAAAAATCATACCTGTAGTAATCGTCACCATAATTCTAGAATTTGTGATTTTAAATGCTACCAACCGAAACCACGCACGAGAATTAGTCTTCGGGTTCACAAATTCACCAAAAAAAATAGTCTTAAGAATGTTGGTGGGATTTCCGAAAACTTGGTGCGAAATAGAAGAAAAACTTGATGCAATTGATCGAGGCTTGAGTTATACTCAATGTCCTTAAGACTATTTCGCCCCGCTACGGTGCTCACGGTCTAATGACGATAGTCTCCCAAGATACAACGATATACTAGTGATTTGTAGCACTCGAATCACTAGTCTACGAACCAATCTATGATTCAATACTCTCTCAGACTCAAAAGCATGTAAAATAGAGAAAGACATTTTGATTTGACCTATTTGTTTTTCCTTCTAATTATATATCTATATTTTAAAACAATCCATCAAGTGAATATATATAGACTTTTATGTGTCTATTAGAAAAAGACACACCTCTTGGTGAATAGATACACCTTTTAGTCTATTATGTCTCTACACAATACCTCTTGGTGAATAGATACACCTTTTGGTCTATTATGTCTCTACACAATAGTACACACCTTTTCACATAATTTTCATTCAAATTATAAACAATTAAATAATATAATTAATTGTTCCAACGATGTGAAGTTGGAAGTGAAAAGACATCAGATGAAGCTTCACAAGGGACCTTCTTTGAACTAGAAGCTGCTTCGGAAGGCCTAAAATGATTTGGATATATATATTTTAATCGAAATATATATATATATATGATTCAATCGAAAAATATGTTCTGAAATCAACAGTTACCCTAATGAACCACTACTCAATCCTCTTGGTTTGGCCAAAGATATCAAGAACGCTATGAGTGGAAACTCAAATAGATTTCAAATGGCTCGTAATATAGAATCATTTTCTTGCACATAACTATTTGTTTGATTGTGAAAGTGATCTATGATTACACGAAGTCTGCTTATGATGCTAATTCTTAGAATATCAGTGCAAACTTATGTTAACCATCTTGGGCTCATCAACAACCTTGGTGCACATGTTTCAGGTTCATCACACAGGAACAATGATTCAGATCCCTCTTAACATCAATTCTTGTATGCAAAGAAGACTATTAATAGATGTTTGGAAGAGGTTGTTCGATTCTTCAATTTGAATTTTTATTTATGAGAAAGCTAAATTAAACTTCTCATTCATTTCATATAAATTGTATGTTCTTTTTAGATGACTACAAATTTTAATGTGTAAGTTTGATCTTTTTTTTTTTTCTATGAATTGAACCAATTACTATTTTCATCAGCAACTAATTTTTGAGTGTCTTTCTACAGATTTGCCATTTGTAAACACATTTTTCCAAAAATGCATGTTGCACAATTTAGACAACTAGACACTTTGACAAACCTTTTATATTCTTTGTGAATTGATGAATTCATTTTACAAGATTTCAATATTTCCATATATATACAGATAATTTGCCAATTGCAAATTCAAATAGTAGCAAAAAATTTTCTTCCTCCAAGCGAAGCAAGAAAATTCAATCACCTAAACTTAACTAGTATATATAAAATAGGCCAACATGTTCAGGGTTGAGCAAGTCGATCTGCAATGAAAACCAATTTGCCAATTCGGCTGTTTCTATATGACCCACTCCACTGCGCGCACCTTAATTTTTTATTTATTTATTTTTTTTTTATAATTTTGTAGTTGAAGAGGGTAATGGTGTGTATAGACAAGAAGGAAGTGGTGTGTGGGAGGTGAAGATAAAATTGTAAGAAAATTAAAAAAATTAAAAATCAAAGTCCATGCTCATAGTGATTGTCCGAAATGGGTCAGCTTTAACATTAACCTATTATATATATAATTAATACATTATGATTGTCCCGCTTCTGGACTGCATTTGCCAAAATCTTTATCATAGTAGTGTCTATACTTGTGTACCATTCAGCGAGATTATGGATACTCTTTGTTGAGTTGTCTATTACACCTTAAAGGCTTAAAGCATTTTATTCCCCTAACCCGATCGAATTTCCTCAACCAAACCCCAACTACTTTATAGGTATCGTCCCCCAACTGTGTGGTTTGAATATCATTCTCTATTTCATGATTTTTATCTTCGACACTACAAGAAAAAAAAATGATCTTTTACAAACACCTAATTTTTTTTATTTTTTATTTTTTGGTAGGAACAAACACTAATAATTAAATATGTTGTTTTTTTTAGAAAAAAAAATGATCTTGTACAATATGTTGGTTAAAATGCATTAAAACTTAAATTAATATATCACAAATAATTTTTAAAAAAATTAGAGTCTATCAGAGTTTTCATTCTATGAAAAGACAAGACTAATAATAAACCTTTTAGTTTATTAAAACGAGTTTATTAGAGAGTTTATCAGAGTTTATTATTAGTCTATTAGAGTTTATCAGAGTTTATTATTAGTCTATGAAAAGACAAGATAAGACTAATAGAAAAATTAGAGTTTATCAGAGTTTTAAAAAAATTAGAGTCTATCAAAATTTTCATTCAAATTTTTCATTCTATGAAAAATTAGAGTCTATCATAGTCTTTAAAATTAGAGTCTATCAGAATTTTCATTCTAATTTTTCATTCTATGAAAAATTAAAGTTTATCAGAGTTTTTAAAATTAGAGTCTATCAGAGTATGTATAATGTATAAACTAGTCTCAAATCTCATTTTCACCATTTTTACGAGACAAGAAAAAAAAACATAATAAGGGGATGACAAACACTAACCCATAATAAGAGAGAACAAGAACTGGCTATGACGACTTGCCAATTCGTCCTTCTCGAGGGTGTGAATAACACAGAGCAGCAACAAGAAAATTGATCTTTAATAACAATCAATATATTGTTATACCATATGTTATTAAAACTTATTTAATATAACATATAATTAAATATTATTTAGGACACAAAATAGTAATTAATGATTAGTTTTTTTTAAACCAATTAATGATAGGTTAAATATTATAAAACAAAGAATTTAATTAAATTTATAAATCATTATATATTAATTTTTAATTATAGATATTTTGTTGTTTATTAATTACTTATTAAACAAGTTTTAACAACATAAAGTATGGCAACATTTTTCAATGTTGTAAAAGTCAATTTTTTTTAGTGAGCAATAGCCAGAAATAAGACCCATAAAATTTAAACCCATTATTGGCTTAACATAATGTAGTTAATTTTGAAACAACACCGTCTACAAAAATGAATATCGTAGCTACAACTGTCAAAGCATTGTTGATCTTTTCACATATTAAATAAGTTTTAACAAAAAAATTTTTAAGCCTAAGCATACCTGGTGAGATGATAAAGCATCACTTGATAAAAGACAATGTTTAAGAGGTCGTGTGTTTAACTCTGAAGTAAAAGAAAAAACAAAAAGTTTTATTAAATTTATGAGTAATTACATATTAATTTTTCATTATTGGATATATTTTTTGCATAATGATTACATATTAGATAATTGTTAACACAGCATAGCATAGAAGAACAACAATTTTTAATGTTGTAAATGACATGTTTTCTTTTTCCTTTTAATAAAAATGGGACTTTATTTATTATGACCTAATAAAAATAAACTTATGTATATATTTACATATAGGCAAGAATCAATGTGTTTCCAATAAATAAAGTCGAAAAATCTTGCATTCAATATTTTTTTTTAAAATGTACATTTGAAAAAGAAATTGGTAAAAATTATTGTGAGATTTTTTTTAAGAATAAATGAATTTTTTCTCAATAAGAATGTCTCATAGGTAGCATATATGCTAGCAAAATAAACTAGTAAAAGTATGATACACAAAAACCCCATTTTTGTCAAAACCACGTTTGTTGGAAATTCGTTGGATAATATCTGTGACGGCCCCAATTTTCCCATGCAATTGGGTACGCCCGGCCTAGACCCATACAAGCCTCGAGTCATCACTCGGCAACCTGACGAGCCTAGTCAGCCTTCAATTTAATCAAATTAGTAATTTATGAAAGAGTTATTGCATCAGTAAACAGCGGAAGACTAAAATAATTATAATAAAGGGGAAATAACTCAATCAAAGGAAGTAGAGGAATTCTATAAGTGTGGAAAACCCCGGGTATTCATATACAATTGGAAATGCAAAGGTACATGATACCAATCTCATTAAAATTTGCCTAGTTTAATAATCCCAAAGCACATATATATAAAACGATATACATAAAAGCAAAACATAAAGAAACCTATAAAATAGTCTCCAAATCCAGCCGCTAATCCTCACAATAAATCCCCTAGGCAGGGTCCCTTGCCCTTGCTGCTCTCCGCCCTATCTGCACCCACCGTCACAAACTAGACGGTGAGTAACTGAATAAAATCGAATGTAATGCCGTAAGAAGATAACGAGTAATTCATGATAATACAAGTAAATCGTTCTAAATATCATGCGGTAATAAAAATGACAGGAATTTAAATAAACAAGATGCATGATAAACAGACTAATAGATATCAATCGAAAGTCAAGTGTGTTCCAAGGAATCAAAAGAGGCCCATAAGTGGTCTAAACCATAGCATAACGGCGAAGACCTCGCAAGGTCTTCCCGGGCATCGACACAAGCGAAGGCACAGCTATGACTGGAAAGGGACTCAAACCCATCCACCCAGTACTCGGTGTCACACGGTCACTAAGGGTGGTCACACACTCGTGCGCACGAGTGCCGCGTTTATCCCTCAGTGCGGGTCCTAGTACTTTCGAGACAAAACACTTACGCCGGAAACACACAACAAGAAATGGAATGGAATACCAATAAAAGAGCATAACAAGATGAATAAATGATAATGAATCACATGGCATTTTCTTCGGCTTACAAACGTACAAATGCTTTTTAAGGCAATTGTACTTACTCGAACTATCGCGACCGCGAAATAAACTCTCGTTTCTAATGCGTATTCCCAAGTTTTCCGCTACCTGACAAGGTTGGAAACTCTAATTAATGGGTCGAGGCATTAATTAATCCTAGGTCGATACCCTTCACATTTTCCCATCCTTTTAAATGACTCGAAAACCTCGACAATTCAATCGGTAAATCAAACCCAAATTGACAAAACTTTGACTGAAAACTCAACACCGACGTCATCAACAAAGAATGATCAAAACACGAAACCACGCAACATTATTAAGAAACTACAACGAGTCCAATTGTTTAATAAAAATCATAACAAGTAATTCGTCAAAATAACAATATTAATAGTATTTTAGATGAACCAAAACCGCGAGAGACCATCGAGGACATGAGCAAGATCCGTGATAACCCCCACACCAGTGATGGTTCAACCAGCAAATCCTTTCAAACATGCGATTTTACGGCAAAAGAAAGAATAAAAATAAGATAAAATACAACACAAAAACAAGCACATGAAATAATAAAACTGTTTTAAAACGCAACTGGATTTCAGACACACCGGAGGGTTGTAGGACATTAGTATGGGCGAGATCTAGTCCCCGACAACCTCCCTGGTGCGGCGGTCCGCCGATAGCGCCGCCAAGCTTGGCGTTTTCGGCGACCGAAACCAAACAACAATAAATTAAAAAGACAGTGAAAAACGTAAGAAAGAGTGGGGAGAGAGAGAGAAAGCGGACCTCCGGTGAAGGTTCGGTGAGGGAGACCGAGTGGGAGACCAACGAGAGAGATGAAGGGAGGAAGAAGATAAGTGGCGGCGGTGGGTGTTTGGAGAAGGAGGTGAATAGTGTAGGGTTTTTTTTTTATATATATAAGGCCAAATGACATTTTTACCCCCAACTTAATTCCTACACACTTTTAAAACACTACCCTTATGGGTCTTTTTACTTTTCTATTTATTTCTCTTTATTGCACATTAAAGTGTGTAACCATTCTATTTATTTCTCTTTATTACACATTAAAGTGTGTAACCATTCTATTTATTTCTCTTTATTACACATTAAAGTGTGTGTGTGTTGTCACTTGCATAACTCTCCACCTCAACACACCCACATCTCGAGGTCAATCTCATGGTTCCTCACCATTGAACTGTGTCAATTTAACAAATCCAATTACATAGACCATATGTTGCGTAATTAACTAACTCCCGCGTTCAAACGACATTCCTCGGTCCATTTTTCCTTGTTCCGACTCTCGTAATTCGCGTAGTCTCGCCTTGTCTCACCAACTAATTAATTAAATAAATTAAAAATTCATTTATTTGTATGTTTTACTTGTTTTTCTCCCCGTTTAACTAGTCGAAACCTCACTCAATTAAATACCTCCCGAACGGCTCGAAACCCGTAAAATACTACAATACTAATACACACAATCAAAGAATCATAAAATCACTTCGGTGTCGACTCGAAGTTCGAAATACCGTCCGGTATTCACGTAGCCGGGTCACATTCTCGACAAGTGCAACACAAGTCGGTTAAAAATTTGGGGTTGTTACGGTCTCCCCACTTATTAGAATTTCGTCCCGAAATTAATCTAATAAGTAAACTAGATTAGCAACTCTTCGCAACTCCTAACGAGTCCGATAAAAATTCAAAGTGAGTCATTTCTTGACTCCGAACCGTTCGTGACCCTTCAGTGGAGAGACCTTCAGATATTTATAGTTTCCTCGAATCATACTGAAGCTCATTGTGATACTCGACAAGTATTTCTTCTGCCACTACTGGGCACTCTTAAGTCTCAAACAAAACTATCCACAATTACCCAGATGCTATCGTAACCACGAGGAGATCAGGGCAACCACTAACGAAATCCATATCCAAATATACCCAATTCCATTAAGAAATGGGTGAGGCTGTAATAGTCCTCCAGGTCGTCGATGCCCAGCCTCTACGCGCTGGAATATCACACGTTCGAACAACTCCAACACCTTGGAAATCATCCCTGGCCACCAAAAGAATGTGGCATATCGGCGCACATCTTAGGTCGACCCGGATACACAACAAAACCAAAATGATGAATCTCCTGAAGTAACTCTTCACACACATCACCACCAATGGAAACCCCAATCGCCCGTGATACCTCTAGCATGAGTCGTCGGACCGACTCGTCGGGCAATCTAAACTATTCGCCATCTCACCGCACCGTGGTAGGGACGCATCGCTTCTTGCGTCACTCACGCAAAATGCCAAATGAGACGGTCTGCAACATCGTTTGACCACGTATCTAGGTTCTGGTAGTCATCGGCACGTCCACTGAACTCATCAACTTGACTGCCTCACGTAAACCATGCTCGTAGGTTCTTTGACACACGACTACTTCCGCATCCAATCCTTTGCGGTGCAACGCATCAGCAACAACGTTGGTCTTCCTCGGATGCTACGTAAAACGAAAAGTTGTAATCCTTCACGAACTTAGGCCAAGACTTTTGTGTCGATTCGGCTCCTCTCGAATGAATAGGTGCTTCAAGCTCTCGGGATCATTACGTAACTCGAACGAGCATCGTACCGTGACGTTCTCATATCCTTAGCGCGAACACGATCGCAGCTCACTCCAGTCATGGGTTGGTCAGTTCTTCTCGCAAACTTTCAGATATTCGAATACATAAGCGATCTCACAACTTAAATCTTCTCGAAATCAATTGCATCACCGTTTGCTCTAAACACGCGTCCTAAAATCTAACCTTGGGTAACAAATACTCGTACGCGATTCAATATCTTAGCAGTGTCGACATCCTGTTTCGTTCTACCACCTATGTTACCCACAAAGGTCTCAATTTCGTCTTCTCGTATTATAACCCGAACATGAAATGCACCAAATCAGTTCGTACTAAAGGAAACATTGAACCCTAAACTCCATCACGGACTCGCCTGCGCTCTGCCTCAACGCAATGAACTCGTTCCTTTTCGCTCGAAGAACAGTCGTCGAAAAGTACTTCTAACTAAACTGGGTCTTGAAGTCAACCCAATCGCTCGAGATGCCTCGGTAGCAACGATTGTCGTTCACCAATCGTTCGTCTCCCTTGCAACATTGACAAAGAGATCGTCGCCTTCATGCGTTCATCAGTAGCGATGATGGTGTGAACCGTCTCGTCATTCTTCAAGAATAGCTCTGCCGCTCTAACGTCGGTACCACCATAGAACTTCAACGGGTCGTGCCTCTTAAACTCTCTCCACTACCTAGCCTTGGTAGTGGCTCCCGAACTCTTTCCTGAAGTCGTTACTGAAGTAGTCTCAGCATTGGCCGTAGTGTAGCTAATGTAATAGGTATCTCCTTTGCTTGTGCTATCGGCGGTGTTTCAGCCTCAGTTTGCGCAACTGACGCAACAACAGTTCCCTCAAGTATCGCTGCTAACAAAATCGGAGTCGCGAACGTCGCAGCAATCGAAATCTCGACTCCTCGAGTAGTATTCGTAGGAAACAACGTAGTCGGGGTAGATGGCGTCGTAGTAGCCTGTGCGGGTGTCCTCAGTGACCACACCAACTCCTCAAATCTCTGGTCCTGCGTCGCGACTCTCTGAGATAATGTACGTATTTCCTCAAGGCATCGTGACAAAATTATGCCGATATCGTCGCTCGGACCTGGTTGATCCGCCATCGTCGTTTGAACAAGAAAACAACTTTCTCAGATCAATGGATAGCTACCGATACGATATAATACACACAACAATCATAATATGTACAAAGTTAAATCCGACTCCTCCCCGAACTCCCCCAACTAAGTTTTTAAAAGGATTATAGGGTTTCCACTATAAGTTCAACCATTCCTAACTTCCATTTGTCTTAATGGTTTGTGTTTTAACTTGAGAGTCAGGTCGTTATAACCTTAAGCTCTGATACCAACTGTGATGTTGGTATCACAATTTTTAGACAACTCTAAACTCTGTGTCTAAGGTTATAAAACCTATGCTCTGATACCAACTGTGACGTTGGTATCACAATTTTTAGATAACTATATACCATGTCCCTAAGATTCTAAAATCTAGGCTCTGATACCAACTGTGACGTTGGTATCAGGTTAAAGAATAACCGACACCTCATCCCTAGGCTCCTCAAACCTAGGCTCTGATACCAACTGTGACGGCCCCAATTTCCCCATGCAATTGGGTACGCCCGGCCTAGACCCATACAAGCCTCGAGTCATCACTCCGGCAACCCGACGAGCCTAGTCAGCCTTCAATTTAATCAAATTAGTAATTTATGAAAGAGTTATTGCATCAGTAAACAGCGGAAGACTAAAATAATTATAATAAAGGGGAAATAACTCAATCAAAGGAAGTAGAGGAATTCTATAAGTGTGGAAAACCCCGGGTATTCATATACAATTGGAAATGCAAAGGTACATGATACCAATCTCATTAAAATTTTCCTAGTTTAATAAAAATCATAACAAGTAATTCGTCAAAATAACAATATTAATAGTATTTTAGATGAACCAAAACCGCGAGAGACCATCGAGGACATGAGCAAGATCCGTGATAACCCCCACACCAGTGATGGTTCAACCAGCAAATCCTTTCAAACATGCGATTTTACGGCAAAAGAAAGAATAAAAATAAGATAAAATACAACACAAAAACAAGCACATGAAATAATAAAACTGTTTTAAAACGCAATCGGATTTCGAGACACACCGGAGGGTTGTAGGACATTAGTATGGGCGAGATCTAGTCCCCGACAACCTCCCTGGTGCGGCGGTCGGCCGATAGCGCCGCCAAGCTTGGCGTTTTAAAGCGAAACCAAACAACAATAAATTAAAAAAGACAAGTGAAAAACGTAAGAAAGAGTGGGAGAGAGAGAGAAAGCGGACCTCGGTGAAGGTTCGGTGAGGGGAGACAGAGTGGGAGACCAACGAGAGAGATGAAGGGAGGAAGAAGATAAGTGGCGGCGGTGGGTGTTTGGAGAAGGAGGTGAATAGTGTAGGGTTTTCTTTTTTTTTATATATATAAGGCCAAATGACATTTTTACCCCCAACTTAATTCCTACACACTTTTAAAACACTACCCTTATGGGTCTTTTTACTTTTCTATTTATTTCTCTTTATTGCACATTAAAGTGTGTAACCATTCTATTTATTTCTCTTTATTACACATTAAAGTGTGTAACCATTCTATTTATTTCTCTTTATTACACATTAAAGTGTGTGTGTGTTGTCACTTGCATAACTCTCCACCTCAACACACCCACATCTCGAGGTCAATCTCATGGTTCCTCACCATTGAACCGTGTCAATTTAACAAATCCAATTACATAGACCATATGTTGCGTAATTAACTAACTCCGCGTTCAAACGACATTCCTCGGTCCATTTTTCCTTGTTCCGACTCTCATTCGCGTAGTCTCGCCTTGTCTCACCAACTAATTAATTAAATAAATTAAAAATTCATTTATTTGTATGTTTTACTTGTTTTTCTCCCCGTTTAACTAGTCGAAACCTCACTCAATTAAATACCTCCCGAACGGCTCGAAACCCGTAAAATACTACAATACTAATACACACAATCAAAGAATCATAAAATCACTTCGGTGTCGACTCCCGAAGTTCGAAATACTGTCCAGTATTCACGTAGCCGGGTCACAATTCTGACAAGTGCAACACAAGTCAGTTAAAAATTTGGGGTTGTTACAATATCGTGAGATCTTTGCCGCGTATCTTGGAGTGTTTTAAAGGTTGCATTTATTTAGAGCATCTTCAATGATATATATGAATTGCAGTTGTGGATTCATGTCATATCATATCGCGTGGAGAGAATGTCTATCCTTTACGACTTCAATAGGCATTGAAGTTAAAAAATCTTCTCCAATGCACAATGTGGATTACACATGTGATGACATTTTTTTCTTAAAAAAAATTGTTAAATAAAAATTAACAAAAAACAAAATAAAAATATGGACCACACTATGTGCAAGCCACAAAAGTGTAAGGGCAAGCAAAAAAAAAAAAATAATAATAATAATAATTGGCCCATATGAAAGTACCAACTTACCCCTTTACAAACCCAAATTCTCTCCCATGTCCTCTCTCTCTTACGATTCCTCTCATGTCCTATTTGTGCAAATCGCAAAATAGTCTCCAATTCCTCAAACCCCGACCATCGACACCACATTGATTTTTTCGAGTCTAGAGATTGTAACAATTGATATAAGTATGTTTTACTTTATGTTTCATGCACAAAAATATGCTTTGAAGTTGTTTTGAATGGATGAGTTGACCCATTTGTTTGAGTTTTTAAGGCTTGGTCATTTGGCATCACAATTGAGTGTTGACAATTGAAAATGGAGGATGGTCATATAGGGAATGATGATGTTCAACATGAAGAGGTAGATGTTGCAATAATTCCTTGGTTTGTAGATTTTTTTTATATTGAAAAATCTTGATTTCGCACTCTAATTCAGCCTTACGAGACTGAACCAAACTTGTATCAGTAGGGGTGCACACGGATTGGATCCAGTCCAATTAGGGTCAATCCGTAATCCAATCCAATTATTGCGGATTGAAAAATTACAATCCAATCCAATCCAATCCAAATAATTCATCAATCCAACTCAATCCAATTTGCAAAATGCGGAGTGGGTTGGATCAAGTTTTGCGGATTGACGTTTTCCTATCCAAAATTTATGAAATTAGATTTAATCAAATGAATCACAAGAATTATATATCTCATGAATGACAAATTTACAACATACATTCCACAAATCTATATATAACATATTTCCTACAAAATTATTATCACAATAACCTTCAAAATATAAGTTCCTATATAAATAAATGTATTATCCACAAATCTTCACCATACATTCTCACAAAAGAACAAAAAAGTGTACGTTGAACATACAACCTACAACAAAAAGGTCAAAATCATAATAAAAGAGTTAAGAACAAGTATAATCTTTTAGATATTTTAGTTTAGAGTTGAAAGTTTGAGTTGATGCTATTTAAGCTACTATAATACATATGATGAAATATATGTATGTGTTGATGTGTTAAACGGATTGGATCAGATTGGATCCGCGGTTTTTTAATGTAGGATCCGTAATCCGATTCAGTCCATCCGGATTAATGATTTTTCAATCCAATCCACTCAAAGGGATCAAAAAATTGATTCAATTAGTGAAAATTGGTCCAAATTAGACCGGATCCGAGGATTAGTGCAATCCGTGTGCACCTCTACTTATATGTTCGGTTACAGGCAACCGAATAAGTTTCAACTGTTCGGATGATAGTAATCGAACATACACATTTGGTTTCGTTGATGGGAACCGAACATTGACATATTGTTCGGTCCTGTGTGGCCAAACCACCTATTTTTTATAGGTTTTTTTTTATTTCCTTTCGAGTCTATGTTGAAGCTCAATTCCACCTGATGATTTAATACTCCTATTTTGTAGGAAATAATGCATTCTAGTAACTATAATGACCACACTAATGACTTCATCCCCATAGCACCATTTGGAAGTAGGGATGCGACGGTCAATTGGGTGTAAAAACAAGGGTATTTAGGGTTTGATTAAAAAAGATTGGATGAGACGAAAGGGTCTAAGATTTTTACAGTTAGATGTCACCATTTTCCTTTTCGATTATTTTTTTGGTTCATTTTTTTTGTTTTTTCAATTTTTTCATTTATTTTAGCAACTAGTCGACATCTTGCACTTTTCACAAAAAAACAAAACATTTGTTTGTTATATATACATGTGTGTGTGATCTAAAAGGTAGACGAAACAAAATCCAAAACAATTATGGAAAAAAAAAAAAACAAAAGAAACACAAATCTTAAAGATATTTTTTTCGATTTTTTCTTTTCTATGTGCCTACTTTTTTTTTTATGATGTAGTATAGCCCAAAGTATCATCCACATTTGCACCCTATTGAAATAGAGAGTGTAATTCGACTGTGTGGATAATTTTTTTATGCCACATCATCTCCATAGTGTGAGATCCACATTATCATCGGAGAGAAATTTTTGTTATGATGTTTATTCTATCTTACGTGTCCCGCATCCACCCGGACCACCACCAATCTATAGCCCCATTAGAGATGCTCTTAATAAAAAAAAAGGCAATTTGGTTAAGAAAACCGCTAAATAGACCTTGAAACTTGTTTGACATATCTCAATTTAAATTTTCGTTTTTGCTCTTATGTAAAATGACATTATTGCCCCTTCATATAAAATAGTATTTGCTCGTCCAAACCCCATTCACCTATACCCAAGACACTTAACTAACTTTTCCTCTTTCGAATCGCCCCTCACCTCTAGTCAAAGTTTGATGAAATCTGAGTAAAAACACATCTATTTGACATCAGGGGTGCATTCCCCACCTTATTTCAAGTTGTTTCTAAATTTTTGGGTCTTTTTTTTTGTTGTTTTTAAGTCAATTTTTTATGTTGTTAGATTTATAACTTCTATTTAGTTTTGAATCTTACATTTTAGACACAAAAAAATGATGATGAAATCGATAATATCAAGCGATTTTGAACAAAATTGACTATTTTTTGTTTTGTTGTTTTCATGTTATTTTTTAATTTTTTAAAAAATTTGTTCGTTCTTATTGCCTGCAAGTTTAAATCAAATATAACAGTGAACAATTTTTATAAATGAATACTAAATCTTTTCATAAAAAACTTTATTTATTTTATATATATATTTTTTGGTTTCCACAGTCACATAAGGTGCCACCTATAGGTGTATACGAATCGGATCCGATCCATTTAAGGTCAATTTGCTACTCGATCCAATTATTGTGGATTGAAATTTCAATTCAATCCAACTCATTTAACTTTTCAATTGATCCAATTAATAAAATGTGGATTAGACCGAATCAAGTTTGCAAATTGTCATCATATAGTTATTTCATAATTAACAATACGTATATTGGTTAAGAAAAATTCCACAATTATTAAACAAAATAAAATAAAGTGCATGATTATACCACAAATTAGACTTGATTCAAGTTAATATAAAAATTATATGACCAAACTAAAACTTGAAGTAAAAAATTAAAAGTTGGAGTTGAAAAAGTAAGTAATACAATAAAAAAAGAACAATTATAGGTAGACAAAATAATCATTGATAACTAGGTATATATATAAGGTATCAACATGTATATAATGTTGCGGATCAAACTAGATTGGATCCACAGATTGTATATGTATAATCCACAAATCGATCCGATTGGTTCAAATTGACATGTTTACAATTAATCCAACCCAAGTAATTATTAAATTTGATAAAATTCACAATAATTGGATCAAATTGAATTAAATTTGACATGTGCACCACTAACGCTAACCGCATTAACTAATTGATGCTTTATTTTAAAAGATAAAAAATGATAAAATGACTCACTTTTCAACACACATTTTAGACTCACACCTTTTATTTTAACTATTTAAAACTCTTTTTTGTGAGCCCCACATCTGGATGTGCCTAAAGTATGAGTGTATGAGTGTTATATTAGATCATTATTTTCCTTAAAAGATTTCTTACATTGTTTGGGCATTTAAGCGTTGAAGTACCAACAGCAGGTACGCAAAGCCGATGCGATGGCTACGACGACGTGCTCTTCAATGTCGTCATCTCCCTCAGAAGATGATGAAGCGCGACTGGATCAGCTTCCGAGCGCGCTTCTGGCTTCTATAATGTCAAAGCTAGACGTGGTTTCGATCTGCTACGTCTCCGTCACTTGCAAGGCTTTCCGCTCCTGCGCTTCTCAGATCCTCTCCTTCATCCCCAATTTCCAACTCCTGGTATGCCCTAATCCCAGACCGTTCGATTGTTTTCAATTTCTCAATTCTCTTCGCGATTTTCAACTACAAAGCGTCGATCTTTGCAATTAGAACTGTAATGTAGTGCTAATTGAAGAAATTGGAACCCTAAAAGACCAAACTTGGACGATTTTTGATGGAATGTGTTTTGATCAGGACATCGCTATTTCTGTGGATCTGTTGAGGCCCCTTTTGCGGCACAATCCCTATCTACGGAGTCTCAAGATCGATTGTGGACGGTTGGATGACTTCTCGATCGATCTTCTTCTTCAGCCGTCGTTGCATGAGCTCTGCTTGCATAATTGCGAAGATTTCAGTGGGAAATTGATTTCTGAGATTGGTGGGCGATGCAGGGAACTGAGGTTTTGGTCCATTTCTTCGTCTCTTGTGTGCAAGTTTTGATTTTGTTTAAGCCTCATTTGTGATTGTTTGTTGCCGATGATATGTGTAGTCTATAGTTAAAACTAGAATCTGTGCCCTTCATTTCAATGTTTAAAAAATAAAAACTAAGACAGTGATTCGCCGATGCGAGAAAACCAAGAAGATTAACTGACTTAGACAATTAGAGCTCCAACTGCATTTGTGCTCAGATTCTTTCGATGTTTGTACATCCTGGATGATGTTGCTTTGCCCAAATTGTCTTGAACGAGCTCTTTAAAGATTTTTTTCGATTGTCTAGTCTGTGCCCTTGTGAATTGTAATATGCCCTCTTGGAGTACACAATGTATCACTTGAAGTACTTGTAACAACTTGTTTTGTTTGATGAATGAGGTATGAGGTCATTCTATCTCTGTTATAATTCCTTGAGGCAGTTCCATTCTTAAGTGCATGATTATTTGCTTTGTCATGAATTTATACTTTTTCACAACTCAAAATATATTTGGGATTCATGTAGAGGATTTGGAACTTTTAGAATTGGATTATTTTTTTGATCCTCAATGAGGGATCTAATTATTAACTTACCATGAAGAACTGTTGAAAAAAATTTATAATAATAATAATAATAATAATAATAATAATAATTTTTTATTTTTATTTTTTTTATGAAATCCGTCTGATAATTTAGGTTGTTGGCCTTTAAGACTACTGCTTGAATTTGAAATATTTTTGCAAGATGTGCTATTGTGGATCTAGAGAATCTTGTGGAGCATTTCCACTAGCATACTTGTGGGCCGGGATATTCAAATATTAAAGACAGATGTGAAAGTGAACATGAATGCAATAATCTTTTCCTGAACAGAGTTTCAATGTTGTAAAATTTGGCGATGTGAACTCTCAGGGAAAATCAGCCTGTTACGCCTTGAATAAAATTTAGTGCTAGATCACTAGGCAGACTTTCGTTCAAGCTCCCTTTTGTTTTTACACTTGCGGGCCAATCTCCGTCCTAAATTTTGTTCTTATCTTTCTCCTCTTGGGGTTTTGGATCCTGAATTTATATCATACTACACCAGCTGTGTGTCCTTACAAGCAACATCATTTTTTTAATATCTAAGCAAAGAAATTTTATTTCTTCTATGATTCAAAGAGTCAGAAAGCCGAATAGTGATGAAAAAGATTTTGCAATGAAATGCAGAATATACTGCTCCTCACCATGCTTCAAACAAAGTGACTATTGCATTCCTTTTGGTTATTTTTGTCTCTATGTCCTTTTTCCTTTTGTTTTCAGTTGGTATTACTTTGTTATTTAATAACACAACACCTTATGTTTGGTTGATTTTGGACTTGTTATTAGGTATCTGTGAGAACACAGCACCTTATGCTGTGTAAGATATAACCTATTATTTCCCTCAGGTCTCTCTACTTGGGTTCAGTCGCTGGAAAAAGAAGGCGTGCCATTCATGTTTCTGATCTAGAGGAATTACTCAATGGTTGTTCTCAATTAGAAGTAAGTATACAGTTTACAGAACCTTAGAGGGCTTTTTTCTTTTTTTTTTTTTGATGAGGTTATATATCATCTTGTAACATGCATGTCTAGTTCAATTGTTTGTAGTTGTTTACTATCTCTGAGAACATGAAGAAATCTTTTCTTTATAATGCTTATATCTTGGTTTATCAAGTTCCTTTCATCTTGGACCCCTAATGCAAAACTCAGTTCCACCTTTGATGTTTTGAAACAACTCAACTTTTAGCTGAACAACATTTGTTCATGTTATTTTGGAAATCAATGGTTCACTGTTTTATGATTAATCACCAACCAATTGGATGCCCCAATGGTTTGGTATGAGATTTGGAAGTAAGAGGTCATGGGTTCAAAAGCTTTGATGTTTGATGTCTGTGTTGTAATTTATTTTTGCTGCATGTTCTTTTGTAGACATTGAGCCTGATGTTTGATGTCTCGATATTCCTACGTCATAATTTCGCCCAGGCATGGGCGATGACTTCAAGAGATCTGACTACACTGGAGATTGGATTCGTCTCGTCAGTAATGGTAACTGAACTGCTTAGTCCAGGTGTGGCATCTTATCAGTCATCTTCTCAAATGCAACCTTCTGTGTTGCCCAACATACAAAAGCTCTGCCTTTCTGTTGACTATATGACAGACACATTAGTTGGTGTGATAAGCAAATGCCTTACGTCCTTGACACATTTGGATCTTCGAGATGCTCCTCTTATTGAACCTACGAGTTCAATTGACCTCACTAACTTGGGTCTGCAACAGATTAATCAGCACGGTAAACTAAAACACCTCTCCTTAATTCGAAGCCAAGAATATCTCCTCACATACTTTCGGCGAGTCAACGATCTTGGTGTAATGTTGATGGTGGATAAGTGCTTAGACGTGGAAAGTATCTGTCTTGGAGGTTTTTGTCGTGTTACAGATGCAGGTTTCAGGGCAATCTTGCATTCTTGCTCTAAACTAAGCAAGCTTAAGGTATGTCATGGGACACATCTGACAGATCTAGTATTTCATGACATCTCTGCAACCTCCCTGTCGCTGACGAATGTAAGCTTAAGATGGTGTGGTTTAATAACAGATCTTTCCATAGCTCACTTGTCATGTAATGCAAATCTCTGTGTGTTAGATTTGAGATATTGTCGAAATGTTGGGGATGAATCCTTGAAATCAATCAGCGCTCTTTGTAAGTTGCAGATTTTGCTCTTGGATGGTTCCAATATCAGTGATACAGGATTAGGATACTTGGGAGATGGAGTACTCAGGTCCCTGGTCTCTCTATCTATTAGAGGTTGCATCAGACTCACCGATGAGTGCATTTCTACTTTATTCGATGGTTGCTCAGGTCGTGCCTTGCAGGACTTGGACCTCTCAAATCTCCCCAACCTGTCTGACAATGGAATTCTCTGCCTGGCTAAAACTGGTGTTCCCATTGTTGAACTTCGCATGCGAGAATGTCCACGTGTTGGTGACACTGCTGTGATGGCATTAGCTTCAATGCAGGTTGATGATGGCGGCTGGCGTGGCAATAGGTTGAGAATGCTGGACCTTTATGAATGCAGAGTTACAGCACTTGCATTTCGATGGTTGAAGAAGCCTTACTTCCCTCGCTTGCGGAGGCTTGGCATAACAGGAAGCGTGAACAGAGATATAGTAGATGCTTTGGCTAGGAACCGCCCGTACTTGCATGTATCATGCCATGGTGAAGAGCTTGGGACTGGCTACTGGGATGGGTTTGACGGTTCAGAAAGGCATGAAAACGAAGAAGTGGATGAGCTTGAACAATGGCTGCTGGAAGGAGGGAGTGAAAGTGATGAAGAGATGCTAGAAGTTGTTGACAATCATCCACAAGAAATGGCTCTAGACTAGTAAGTTGTCGGGTTTCATTACCTGTTATTGTATTTCAGTTTACTTTGTACCATCTAGCGTTTGCAGTGCATTATTTTCTCCTTATATTGTATGTAATTATTTAAGCTCAGATTGTACCATAAACTCCAATATTAAGCATAACTCTATATGGTTGGTTCTTGGTTTTATCAATTGCATCTGGCTTACATTTGAGGTCTTCTGTCGATGCTTTGAAAAATCAGCTTTGTTTGCTTTGTTTGCTATGGTTTGGATCTATTTCTTCAGACTTCAAGGCTATTTGTTGCGCGCTGAACAACATTTTTCTCGGTTCATCAGTTGTCTTAGTCTTCACTTCAGAAACTTGAGTGATTCAGCGTGCTTGCCACTAGGTTCTAATGATGACCAGTTAATTGTGGTTATTTTAAAGTCTCAATTGCATTGTTTTAGTTAAAAACCTTGGGAAAATGCTTCTACTAGATCAAAGTTTTGTTATGTGAAGCTTCATATAATGTGTGCTTCTAGCGTACGTGAAGCTTAGTATAATGAAAAACAATGAAGTTTTTCTTACCAAGATTTTTTTTTTCTTTAAACCAAATAAATAACTTCATATCTGGTCGGTTATTTATTTTATATTTTTTAAACTGCAAGGTGTCTGGATGCAATGTGGCTACTATATTTGTTCTCAAATGTAGCAAGAACAATCCTTATAATCATCAAAACTAAGCTTGTCATCTGTTATGTTTGCATTGAATTGCATCATTTGGCATGGTTTGATTTGGAGGGAAAGTGCACTTATCGAGAAGAGGTACCTTCCCTTTGTTTGGTTGAAATTCTTTGCTAGAAGTGATCTTTTTGTAGGTGCACTTCTCAATTAAAATAATAAAAATGATAATCTAATATATTTTGAGTTCACGCTTTGGACACACATTTTGTTTTTTAGCCTATTTATGATTATTTTTTTCTCTCCAAGTGTGGATCCCACATCTGACAAAACATTATAAATGACTAAACTAAAAAATAAAAGTGTACGCCCGATGTGTGCGTTTAAAGTGTGTTAGAATATCATTTTTCTTAAAATAATGGCAAGTTGGCAACTTCCTCCCATGTAGGGGGAAGTGCATATCTCCCCCTTAAAAGGCACATCTCCATAAAAGAACAAGATTATTTACATTATTCGCACCTCTTCGTACATCCTCTCTCTTTTAAGAGCGCATTAGAGTGAATATGAGATTCTGAATCATAATAAATTCGCCCTAAAAAAACCTGGTTATTCTTTTAATTTTCAAATATTCAACTTGTCAAGAATTACAAATCTTAATCAAAATAGACAATTGTCAACTTTTCAAATTCTTTTGCAAGTATCACTTTGTAAGAAATGCACTTCCCAAAAGGTTAAAGAAAAGGAAAATGATAAAATGACCCACTTTCAATGCATACTTTTGGCGCGCACATCCTTATTTTTTAGTCATTTATAGTGTTTTGTCATATGTGAGTCCACACCTAGGGAGACAATAAAGAGTCATAAATGATAAAAAATAAAGGTGTTTGCTAAAAGTGTGCGTTTTGAAAGTGAATCATTTTATTATTTTTCTAAAGAAGAGGAAATATAACCAAAGGAGGCCTTTGATTACTATATATCATAGTAGTTTTTTTGAGATTAAGTATATCATAGTAGTTGCAACTTCATTGATTGCAACCAAATCGACACTATGAGTGGAGAAAATGCAATATGAGTTTTTATATATGTCTAGATACAATGTAGTGTCAAAACTATAAGAAGAAAACCTCTCTCACAACAATTTAGGTGTCCTAGTACAATGTACCCAACTTTGATCACGAGTTCATGTTTCTTTTTTGATCAAGACCTTAGCTTTCATTTTAATAAGCTTGCCTCCATCAATTATAATCCGAAAACTTGTCCACATAAGCAAAAATTATAATCCGAAGATATTACTTAGCTAGGTAGAAAAAACAACAAACTCAAAAAGGATTTTCCTCAAAAAAAAAAACAAACTCAAAAAGGACCTCGAAATATCTATAATTAAAACGAGTGACAGAGATAGTTTTTTCCTTAACTCTACAAAAGCCCTTTTTTAATTTTTTAACTACGTCCATGAGTTGACATGTATAAAATATAGATAGTTATCTCACTTCCATTTTATCCTTCACGAGTAATTGACCTTCATATTTAAGTTGTCCAGATATTAGCATATGCCGTCAAAAGCATCTCTAGTGATGATATGCCTTGAGGCATCCCCTTGCTAGCTAAGGGCAAGTTTCAAAATTCAAGTATAATACAACAACACAATAACAACTCTAATATATACCTATAAGCAATGAAAAATAATAATCTAACACACTTTTGGCACACACTTTATCTTTATCTTTTAGTTTATTTATATTTTGTTAGATGTGGAACCCACGCTTAGAGAAGACAAAAAAGAGTATAAATAAGTTAAAAGACAAAATATGCACGTCCCAAATGTACGTCAAAGTATGTTAGATTATCATTTTCCATAAACAATATCATATATATAGCATGCACATATATAATTAAGATGTGCTTTCATATCACTTGAAATCTATGCGTATTCATTATGATTTACAGAATACTACTTGACAAGGTTTGACTTACATATTCTATCAACTTGTATTGTACTGTTTTCAAGTGAGTATCTAACTCAGAAGCACGAGACAATAGGCCGTCGGTTGCACAATTTTCTACATTTGAGCACAATTTTCCTAATAAAGGTTTTGCTTAATTAGGTTACCCACCCCTGTAATGTAAATTTCCCTAGTGGAGAGCTGACTTGGTAGGTTTGGCTCGAAGACTAGCTAGCCGTTATTAGTTGACAGGGTTTCCCTCCTTTTTAGTAGTAGTACTTTTTTAATTCAAAACATTGAATATTGTAACGGATAATGTATAATAAGTTGCCGTTGCGTGGTCACGTATTCCTCCAGATATTCTCTACGTCGATCCGCCACGCACGCTCGCTCCGCTAATCAGTTGACAGCTGGCGTTCCGATCTTGTCTACTTTGCCAGCTCTCCCTCTCTAACAAATCTGACTCTTCGGCCCTCCAAAAGCCGTTTTTACAATTAATTCCTGTCTTAATTACGTAAATTACGATTCAGATTAGATTAACCAAGCCCACCATTAGATCTTAATTCGCCCATCACTTCGTTGATCTCAACCTAACTTGTACTGCTATGCCGGCCACGTGAGATCTTATCCATATATAATAGTACTAATATTCTTAATTTATATTTTTTGTTAAGATTATTATACTGCATTCTCGATGGCTATGGTCTGATTCATGCAAATTTATTAAAGGAATCGATCAAATCCCACGTTCTAAATGTCTCGCTTTGGAGGTTGGACTTTTTGACTGTGACCGTGGAGCATCTGTAATAATAAATGTAGATTGTAGGCTTGAGTAGGATTTCACAATCATGAGTCCGAGCCCGACTTAAACTTACGTGAACCCCTAATTCAATTGTGACGGCTCTAAATTTTCAATGCATTTGGGTACGTCCGACCTAAACCCGTGTAGGTCCCGACTTCTAAACTTACGAGCCTGTTAACCTCAAATCATCAAAATTTTAACATTAAACTAGACGGTGAGTAAGCGAGAGAAAAATGAAAGTAATGCCAGAAGAGAATAACTGTAATTCATGAACATCGAATGAAGCAATTTAAATATCATGCGGAAATTTAAAGACAGGCAATATAACAAGATAAAGGTGCATGATAAACATACTATCAGATATCAATCGAAAATATATGTGTTCTAAGAAAACAAGCGAGGCAATGAGTGGTCACATCACAGCATACGGAAAGAGGACGCTGGCTCTTTTCGGGCAATGTCGCAACACTCGCGCAGCATCAGAGGGACACAGGCCTCCGAGCGTACGGAAAGAGGACACTGGCTCTTCCCGGGCAATGTTACGGCACTAGCGCAGCTTGATAAATGAGGGACACAGGCCTCAAGTATCACATCGACCCACTCACGCCGAGAACACACATACCAAGGAAACAACAAGATAGGAACATCAGCAACGGCAATCGACAAATATTAATGATCGAAAATGAATTACATGCAATGTTCTTATTGGATTACTTTCGTACACAAACTTTAGGGCAAGTGCACTTACTTGAGCTATCGCAGCCCGTGTGACAACTCCGAGATTCTAATGCATCTCCCATGATTTTCCGATTACCTTCGGCTCGTCGACTCTTTGAGGAGGAGAGTGGCGGTGATGGTGATCCCGAGAGGAGGGTGACTCGATCCGCGAGAGAGATGAAGCTGAGAGTGAAAGAGGTGGAGAGGAGGGATGAGAGATCGAGTGAGAGAGAGGAGAGACGGTGAGAACGTAGAGGGGAGAGGAGCCGAGAGGGATGGTGAGATGAGAGAATCGGGTTGGAGAAGGAGGGACGGTGGTTAGGTGTAGGAAAGTTAGGGTTTTGTTTACAAACATATATATATACATGTCATTTAGGCCCAAGATTACCTTTATACCCCTTATTCTTTTATTTTTATTTCTCTATATGTCATCTTAAAACATCCATTTATCTCGAGGTCCATCCCATGCCTCCTCAAATTAGAGTTATTGCCACTTTAACAATTTCTTATATGTTCAACAATTGACTAGTAAATCACTTAGTTAACCAACTCCCGCGTACAACTTGTTTTCCTCGATCCGTCTTTATCTGTCACACGCATATATTCGCCTTGTCTCGTACAAATAAATAATAGAATTATTCAATACTTCTTTTAAATATATTTTTATTATATTTTTCTCCCCCGTTTACCTATGCGAAGCCTCACTCAGTTTAAAAATTTCCCGAATGGCGTGAGACACGCAATGGACTATAATACTATTACACACATCATGGAAGCATAAAATCACCTCAGTATCGACTCCCGAGGTTTGAAATACTATGTAGTATCACGTAGCTGGTTCAGGATCCTAATAAGTG
The DNA here is from genome assembly GCA_039657345.1 of Stephania japonica. Taxonomy (NCBI): domain Eukaryota; kingdom Viridiplantae; phylum Streptophyta; class Magnoliopsida; order Ranunculales; family Menispermaceae; genus Stephania; species Stephania japonica. The sequence goes on along the minus strand of CM077559.1, from coordinate 2,910,812 downwards.
CGACACAAGTTGGGTTAAAATTTGAGGGTTGTTACAGTCTCCCCCACTTTTTAGAATTTCGTCCCTGAAATTTCACTAATAAGTACATTAAAAATTAACGGTTACACTAAACCTTTTCACCATCTTGAAGAGATCGTTAAACCTCGAATTGAGCCTTCCTTTCATTCAAACCGGTCATGATCCTTTTAACATAAAGACCTTCAGGTCTACTTAGCCTTTCTACAATGTGATACTCGACAGGTATTTCTTCTGCCACTCCGGGCACCCAAAAGTTTTCAAGGATTCTTCCATACTTGCTCAGCATAATCATCAACAGTTTACAATTCATTCGCCATCACATCCACTGGTTCAGTCCAGCAAGAATGAAGTTTACGAGGCCTGTCGCGGAACGCCTCAATCGGTGACATACCGATACTTGACTGACAACTGTTGTCGTGCGCAACTTCGCACAAGTAAAGGTACTGCAGATTCTGTAACTCTGTCCATAATTTCCCAGATGCTATTGTGTCCACGAGAAGATCGGGATAACCATTGACGACAACCACATCAATATGTTCCTACTTCCAACTAGGAATGGGTAGGTGGTGTAGCAGTCCTTCAGGTCATCTATCGCCCTGCCTCTACGCGCTGACATAACCCACGCTCGAACAACTTCGACACCTCGAAAATCATCATGGACCTCAATGGAAAACCCCAGTCACCCGCAGGACCTCTAGCATGAGTCTGTTGATCGACTCATCTGGAAAATATGAACTGTCCGCCATTTCGTTGCACCGCTCGTATGACGCATCATCTTAATGTTCCTCGCGCATAACACCCAATGAAACGATTTGCAACATCATTTGGTCACGTATTCATGTTATGATATTTTTTGACACGTCCGCTGAATTCCTCAACTCGGCAGCCTCACGTAAACCACGCTAATGGTCATCAAACACACGGTTAACTCGGCATCAATTCTTTTGCAGCTCAAAGTATCTGCAACAACGTTGGTCTTCCTAGAATGCTACTACAAAAACAAAAAGTCAAAGTCCTTCACAAGCTTAGGCCAACGCTTTTATATCAGGTTCAGCTCCCTCTGAATGAATAGGTGCTTCAAGCTCTCAGGATCATTACGTAACGCAAACAAGCATCGAACCGGTGACGTTCTCATATCCTCAGCGCGAACACGATCACAGTTCACTTCAGGTTGTCGGTTGATCAGTTCTTCTCGCAACTTTCAGATTCTCAAATGCATAAGCGATCACACGACTTAAATATTCTCGAAATCAACTGCATCATCGTTCGCTCTAAACACGCGTCCTAAAATCTAACCTCGGGTAACAAATACTCGTACGCGATTCAATACCTTAGCAGCGTCGACATCCTGTTTCGCTCTATCACATGTGCTACCCACAAGGTTCTCAATCTCAACTTCTCGTATCACAATTCGAGTATGAATTACACCAAACTAGATCGTACCAAAATAAAACATTAAACCCTAAACTCCAGTATTCTCACGATCACTGACAACTCATAACTCCCTATTTATAACAAAATATTAATACACATTGCGTTCGAGTACATATTATCCCATACAACGTGTCCAGGACTTTAGTGTTTGCCAAGTCTAATGGCTTTTCAATCATAACATGTCTACCATGCTTACAATAATCAAGAATCAACATAACTTGAATTGAACATGGTATACATGAAAGTACTTTAAACGAAACTCATACACTCAGTAACGTATTTGGACGCCTTCAAGTTCGTCTCAACAATAGCCTGCATGCGTTCGTATCGGTGTTGGTGGTGTTATGGTTAGACTCGCTCTGACTGAGTACAATTCTTCTGGATGTGACCCCTCTGTCCGCATCGATAACAAGTACGAGTCTCTCGTGTCTGTCTCTGTGTATGCACCTGTGTTTGCTGCACTGGCCTAGTAGACTGGGTAGGATGGCTCACAATGGTCGATACCGGCATAATCGTTTCGGCCGGCTTGGTGACCTGCTGTAAAGTTGATCCAACACTCAGTGTCTCAGAGTATCGCTGATGGAATCGGTTCATCCTCCGTCTCTTGTCCCGATGTTGGTCCTCTGGTCGTATCTCTGATCTGGTCGATCTAGCCTCCTCCTCAGAATGAGTGAGCAAATAGCTTTCCCTCACTAGACTACGCTCATATGCTCTCTGTAAGCTCTCCGGCTCAGTCGCAACAACAAATCCTCCGACTATGGGTAACAAACCCTCGGTAAAGTAATAGACTCGATCAATCTCGGTATTTGCAGATCCTCCAGCATAAGGCAACAACGATATAAATCTACCCATGTACTCCATCATGGACTCGCCTGCGTTCTGCCTCAACGTCATGAACTCGTTCCTTTTCGCTCGAAGAACAGTCAGCGGAAAGTACTTTTGACTAAATTGAGTCTTGAAGTCAACCCAATCACTCGGGATGCCTCAGGTAGCAACAATTGTCGTCCACCAATCGTTCGCCTCCCCTTGCAACATTGACGATGAGATCATCGCCTTCATGCGTTCCTCAGTAGCGATGATAGTGTGAATCTTCTCGTGATTTTTCAAGAATAGCTCTACCGCTCTAACATCAGTACCACTATAGAACTTCAGCGGATCGTGCCTCTTGAACTCTCTCCACTGCCTAGCCTCGGCAGTGGCTCCCGAACTCTTCGCTGGTGTCATAACCGAAGTAGTTTCGACAGTGGCCACTTGTGTGTAGGTAGTGTAGTTTGGGTCCCCTTTGCATGTGCTATCGACGGTGTCTCGGCTTCGGTCAGCGCAACCGATTCAACAACAGCTCCCTCAGGCATTGCTGCTAATGGAATTGGAGTCGTAGCTACAGTAGCAATCGGAGTCTCTGCTCCTCGAGTAGTCGTAGGCGGAAATGGTGGAGTTGGGGTCGATGGCGTCGTAGTAGTAGTCGGTGCGAGCGTCCTAAGTAATCGCAACATCTCCTGCAATCGTAGATCCTGCATCGCAACTTGCTGTGTCCAAGCATGAAACTCCTCTACGGTAATGGCACGAGTATTCGATGTCCCGCTGTCCTCACTCGGACCTGACTGATCCGTCATCCTCATCTGATTAAGAGAGCGAACTTCTCGGATTAGTCGATAGCTACCATATACCATATTTATACACAACAATCGTAACATGTATAAAATATTCGACTCTACCCGTTACTCCCCAAGTTAAGTTTCTAAAGGGTCATAGGGTTTCCACTTCTAAGTTCAACCATTCCTAACTTCCGCTGGTTTAAATGGCTTGTGTTTTATGAATTTACATCAAGAGTCAAAGTCTTTAAAACCTTGCGCTCTGATACCAACTGTGACGGCCCCAAATTCCCAATACATTTGGGTACGCCCGGCCTAAACCCGTGCAGGTCCCGAGTCAGTTCTCGGCGAACCTGACGAGCCTAGTCAGCCTCAAATCATCAAAATTTTAACATTTATGAAAGAGTTATTGCAAATTATAACATAGCGGAAGCAATTTAGATATGAATTCAATTATTGGGAAATAACTCAATAAAAGGAAAGTCAGGAAATCTATATATGTGGAAACCCCGAATATTAATGTACCTCAAACGAAAACCAAATAAAATCTTACATGATATCAAATACCTATGATTTCAGGTTCAAACCAACTTTTCGTAGCCTAAGGTGCTCAAATTCAATTGCAAATCCTCACGAAAGTCTCATAAGCAAGGTCCTTTACAGTTCGATTTCTTGGATAAATATGCACCCACCGTCACAAACTAGACGGTGAGTAACTGAGAGAAAAATGAAAGTAATGCCAGAAGAGAATAACTGTAATTCATGAACATCAAATGAAGCAATCTAAATATCATGCGGAAATTTAAAGACAGGCAATATAACAAGATAAAGGTGCATGATAAACATATTATCAGATATCAATAAAAAATATATGTGTTCTAAGAAAACAAGCGAGGCAATGAGTGGTCACATCACAGCATACGGAAAGAGGACGCTGGCTCTTTCCGGGCAATGTCGCAACACTCGCGCAGCATCAGAGGGACACAGGCCTCCAAGCGTACGGAAAGAGGACGCTGGCTCTTCTCGGGCAATGTTACGGCACTAGCGCAGCTTGATAAATGAGGGACACAGGCCTTAAGTATCACATCGACCCACTCACGCCGAGAACACACATACCAAGGAAACAACAAGATAGGAACATCAGCAACGACAATTGACAAATATTAATGATCGAAAATGAATTACATGCAATGTTCTTACTGGATTACTTTCGTACACAAACTTTAGGGCAAGTGCACTTACCTGAGCTATCGCGGCCCATGTGACAACTCCGAGATTCTAACGCATCTCCCGTGATTTTTCGATTACCTTCGGCTCGTCGACTCTTTGAGGAGGAGAGTGGCGGTGATGGTGATCCCGAGAGGAGGGTGACTCGATCCGCGAGAGAGATGAAGCTGAGAGTGAAAGAGGTGGAGAGGAGGGATGAGAGATCGAGTGAGAGAGAGGAGAGACGGTGAGAACGTAGAGGGGAGAGGAGCCGAGAGGGATGGTGAGATGAGAGAATCGGGTTGGAGAAGGAGGGACGGTGGTTAGGTGTAGGAAAGTTAGGGTTTTGTTTACAAACATATATATATATACATGTCATTTAGGCCCAAGATTACCTTTATACCCCTTATTCTTTTATTTTTATTTCTCTATATGTCATCTTAAAACATCCACTTATCTCGAGGTCCATCCCATGCCTCCTCAAATTAGAGTTATTGTCACTTTAACAATTTCTTATATGTTCAACAATTGACTAGTAAATCACTTAGTTAACCAACTCCCGCGTACAACTTGTTTTCCTCGATCCGTCTTTATCTGTCACACGCATATATTCGCCTTGTCTCGTACAAATAAATAATAGAATTATTCAATACTTCTTTTAAATATATTTTTATTGTATTTTTCTCCCCCGTTTACCTATGCGAAGCCTCACTCAGTTTAAAAATTTCCCGAAAGGCATGAGACACGCAATGGACTATAATACTATTACACACATCATGGAAGCATAAAATCACCTCAGTATCGACTCCCGAGGTTTGAAATACTATCTAGTATCACGTAGCCGGTTCAGGGTCCTAATAAGTGCGACACAAGTCGGGTTAAAATTTGAGGGTTGTTACATCAATCTCGTTGAGTCACGCAAATCTAGTCAACCTTCCTTCACCGTTTACCATTTTAAACTATTTACAATTAAAATCATCGATTAGTGAATTAATATTATCAACGCCGAAACAAACAATTCTCAAACTAATCGAATAACTACAGCCAAATAAAAAAAAAAAGACATTCTAGTGTGTGGAAACCCCGCATATGTATATCATCATAAATGATCAGTCAGAGGAGAACAACATAAGATATACATACATGCCCATAATCTCTCAAAAATCCAAACCCATGTTTCAAAACAACTATATATAACAATAACACAAAATTCACTTATGTCCAACAAATGAAAAGTCACTCATAATATTCTCAAATCAAGTCTCTAAGATCTGGAGTCTTTCCCTTATTGGTATGTGGGTCTGCACTCCATCAAACACAAGAATGACAAGCCCAGGTAAATAGCATTAATCAGGATATAATTACAGTATTTCGTAATAAATAAATCAGTCTAATTCATGCAGATAGAAAGAAAGGAGCAAGGATCACATGAATACACAAGACTGTAATTAAACCAATCGAATATAGAGTGTCCGGAATACGAAAACGGAATAACAAGGAGTCCCAACCAAAAGATCATTGAGTCAGCAAAGCCCTACATACTCAAGTTCAGGATGAGAACATGGCCTACCAGCCCTAACCCTTGCGACTATGAGATATTTGTAGACTTGGATAAGAGCCCCAACGTACACTCAATTGGGAGATATCAACAATGTCCAGATAAGAGCTCATAGAGCTCATTTATCGTCCGCCACGATAGGCCAACAACTGTTTGTCTACGTCACCACTAGCTGTGTCCCACACCCAATTATTTATTATCAATCAATTATCAATCAATTATCAGTTAACTTTGATGTTATGAATTTACTTTTATTCCTTTAATATCATTTAACCATAAATTACGCAGTGGAAGATTTACTATCAATGTAAATATTTAACCTGAATTTCATGTATATTATGAGCAAAATGCCTAAGTGGAAGCCATATCAACTGTACATCATATACATATCATCTAAGGTCCTCAAAATATCAAAATATACAACCTATCTCTCAAGTCCCAAAACCCAACATAAAACAAGTAAATATAAACATACGTACGAGAAGGGCTAGAGCTATCAATCGATGTAGTCTTCAAGCTTGCCCTTTCCCCGGCCAGACTTAGGATCTGCACTCACCATCACAAAAAGACAGATGACGAGTCCAGAGTGAGTAATCCCAAGGAAATTCACCAAGTAATTACGGAATTAAAAGTACTTGGAATTTTAAATACTATAATTTAAACATGCGAACAAAGAAATAATACGATTAACCGTAAAAGAAAGATCATCGCATGCATAAATATAGTGACGAAACAAAGTACGTGCACATAAAAATCAAACTAAATCATACTTCGGGTTTTTCCCCGTGCACGGCCCATGAAAACACACTAATGGGTTGACCCTGGACCCTACAGGTGGTGGCGTAGACCCACGACGCACCCACACAAGCTTACCATACCGGGTAGCCTATTCACCGGCGTATACCTAGACAAGTGCTATGATTTAGTGGACTCTATGGCCGTAACGAACAAGCACCAAAGTGGGGACCGATCTCAACTTTCGTAAAGACACCAGGTAGGAGTACTATCCACTACCGTAAAGTCACCAGTGAGAGTACTCACCACCGTAAAGCAATAATGAAATGGAGTAGAGAATAAATGGAACCGAATTCAAATAAATCAAAGCTCAGTAAATACTTAAAGTGAAGTTCAATTGGGATACTACACACCTCAAATTGCACTTCTCGTCCGAAAACCAAACCTTAGTCCAAAGCTCCAATAAATGCTGACAATTCAAATTATCACCCGAATTATACCTATTACCATTTATCACTAAATTAGCTTCAATTTAATATATTATGTCAATTTTTCGTTTTTCGAGGCTAAAACCCCGACTATTATCTCGCCAACATTTCCAAGAAAATCCCAAATTTCCTTTATTTAATCAAAATGTAATTTTTCTAAAATTTTCCTATTTTCTATGAATTTTCCAGATTTTTTTTTTCAAAACTGTTTTCTGTTTTTTTTTAGAGTTAGGTCGAACCGGCCAACCGGTCGGCTCCGCCCGACCCGCCAGACAGGTCGGTCGGCTGACCCGCCCAGACAGGCGGGTCGGCCCGACCCGGTTGGGTCTTCTTCTCCAACAGAGGCGCACAGCGGCGCCTCTGTTTCACCATTTTTTTCCATGAATCGAGAGGGAGAGGGAAAGGGGAGAGGGGAGACGATTGTCGTCTCCCTCCTTGGACGAATTGTTCTCGCAATTCGTCCGAGCTCTCGAGCTCCACCCCGCCACCATCGATCCACCAAACCGCCACCACCACCATCCAACAACACATACAACAACACAACATCAAAAATAACACAACAACGTCAACAAACTCACCTCCTTCGCCTCTCCAACACGAGCTCAATTTCTCTTCCTCTTCGATTCCTTCTCTCGGTCCTTCTCTCGATTTTTCCTCAAAACAGTGAAAATGGTGGTGACGGTGGTGTTTATCACCAATTTTTAGGTAAAATGACCCTTTTGCCCTTATCCATATCCATTTCCCTTCTTTCCTTCAATACCCTTTTTGGTAATTTCACTATTATTTATTTATTTTATGATTTTTAATATATAGATATTAAATTCCTTATATACATATATATATATACTCACCTATACTTTCGCGCCTAAAATTCCGTCGTACGCGCCAACGAGCGTACTCGGGCGTGCACGCTAACGTACCACCCACGCGTATCGACCACGACCCCGCGTTTTACTACGCGCACAACAATTTACATATTTTATCACATTTAATTCATTTCATGTGTAATATTTTTTTTCTCAACTTAAAATTTCATTTTTAATCTACCCGGTACCCGCGTCGACACGCATATCAATGCGAATACTCATCACACAATCTCCCACGTCAATTTAAAATATAATTACACACATCGCGATGTCGTTAACCTATTTTAACATAAACATCGCAAATTAGTCAAATCAACAAACGAAATAACTATTTACCTAATACGGTGGTACTTCAAACCACCTTTGTGGGACCCACGAGCGCTCATAAAATAACGGCAAATATTAATTGGGCCGTTACAAACAGTAACCATGACTCATTTACTAATGGACCACTCAACCAATGAAAAACTCCAATAAAATAAAGCGATAAGCAGAGCAATAATAACAAATTAAAGCTCAAGAAATAACTGTAAAATTCCTCATTAGTTTACTTACCTGTGTCCAACTAGTACGTACTCAACTGAACCTTGACTCGTCTCTTACGAATTTCCGGGTAGCTTGTCAACAACTAAAACCCTTATTAACCATTTAATTTGAAATTTCCTGTTAATAACCCTCATTTTTTCTAATTTTCATAATTTTATTCGTTCATCTATTTGGGTCGATTACATGGATATTGAGTCGTATTTGGATATTGAGTCGTATTTGGACCCATTGGATACTTAAGAGATCCCTGAAAATTTCTGAAAAATTTCAAAATTAAGCATGTGAACAGTGTCACGCCGCCGGGACGCCGTGGGATTTTTCTTCCTGGCGGCGTCCCCACGGCGTGAAAATGGGGCTTACTGCCCCACATGCCGTGGGTGGCGCCATGGGCATGAAATGCTCACGGCGACGCTCACGGTGTCTCGACCAAACACCCCCGGGGTTTTTCAAGCCCCTGGCTCGCGTCGTCGTACTTCAAACCTATTCCAACCATCGGACCTCTATTACAACATCAAACTACTCTCGACTCGTTTCAAAACCTCGACAAACCATCCGATTTCGGAAATTAACCAAAAATCCACAAAAAATCCCAAAAATTCCACAACTTCTCAATTCACCAAAATCACTTCACAATTCATCATTTGACCATCCCATACACAACAAATCCATCAAAATGAACCATGAAAATCGATTTCCCAAATCGCCGTTTGAATCCATCACGACGAAAACACACAAAAACACTGCCAAAATGCAGATACATACATGGAAAGTCGGATTCTCACATTAGTTTTCGTGTTTGATTGCTCCTTTGGCGTCGAATCGTAGTAAAATCTCTCGGAAACCCACGCTTTCTCACGTTGAATCGTTGAGAGAAAGAAAGAAAATGGAAGAAGAGAGAGAAAAGGTGATGGGGATGAGTATATACTCCCCTATCATCTTAACCCACACATGGATCCCGAGATTAATCCTATAGCTCTCATTCATCATTTCCACCAACCATGACACTCATTTGTGACTTCAATAAGTGACACAATCTCTTAACTCAATCGTTTCTCGCATAATACTCGCGTTTTCGGATCCATTCCGTACCATGACTCGCTTGTCGCGTCATCCCGGATGTACCGACATATCAAATGCGACTTACAAATTTTAATTATTATTTATTATGTATTTAGTCATTATTTGTAATTCATTAAATCCTGCGGACTGCTAATTACCCGACAACTGTTCGTTCGAAACCCGTTATTCGCGTACCTATCTAGCCGAACCCGTTTCCCAACACCAATGCTCACACTCAAACTCCTAACACGTTTGGGGCATTGGAATTTACATTCGGGTGATAAAATTTAGTACAAAACACCTAACAAAAATAACATACCTCGACGTCGACGACCAAGAATTGGACACTGTATATGGCGAATGGGCCCACATATTACCTAAATTGACACATGACACGAGTTAGATTTTAGGGTCGTTACATGCGCGCATTCTTGTCACGTCATCAACGTGAAGAGGATGTTATCACATGTGGCTCAAATAGATATTGGACTCTAAAACTGATCTTCAATGGTATATGTGGATTGAACGTCAATTGATAAGGTGACATTTTTCAATTTAACAAGAGACTGAATTCCAACAAACTAAAAAAAAAGAAATGAAATCATTTGTAATTGTCAATTTGAATGTTTAGAGTTCACATCCAAAATTGACAATGTCAATTTTTTATGCCACATTAGCATGACATTCTAAATACACATTCCTATTAATGGAGACTTTTTTTTTTTATTTTTTATCTCAATGTCTATTTAATCTTAGGTGGGGGCACATTGCAATTCACTCAATATTCCATTAGAGATGTTCTTAGCTCCCGTTTGATTGTTATGAAATTAAGAACCCTATACATAGTTTGAAACACTAGTTTCGAAAAGAGTTTTGTAAAGTTGACTCAATAGAAATAAAAGAAATTCAAAACCTTAGATAGTAATTAACTTGAGACTCATTGATTAAGAAAGATTTAAAGAATCATGTTGTCACTCAATTAAATTTATTAAACTAAGCAAAGTGAAATAAAATTTTCATTGAGATATAGTTGATACCAACTAATTAATTTGTCATTTGTGTATCTTCAAAAAAAAAATGTCTATTGAGATATTGATGTTGTTGTTTGCAGAAAGGCCTATCAATAACTCTTTTGAGACATTGATGTTGTTGTTGTTGTTTTTTTTTTTTTTTTTTTTGAGTTTTTAGTCTTCAATCAAGATCTTGAACCACCGCCGACCACTGCTGATCTTCTCTTTTGATCGGAAGTAGTTTCAATCTTCATCACTTTGTGTTCTATATGTTCAATAAAGTGCATATCCTTTCAGATATGTGAAGATTAGATATTCTTGTTGCAATATCTTCCTCAACACACGTTTTTGGATATGTGCGGCAGTTGAGTTGATTCTTATTTTTAGTTTTATTATTAGATAGTTTGTCTTCCTTTTGTTGAAAGTCTCGATTTTATCTTTTCCTTGTCGGGAAGATTTGTTATTATTATGTGGTTCTAGCATGTGTTTGTGTATTGTAATGTGTTTCAACGTTGTAGAGAACAGTCATTGATTGTCAAACTGTTTTAATTTCACAATCGCATTTACATACAAAGTAATAACAGTTCTTTTGAACAAATATAATTAGTGAATTAATGTATTTTTTGATTTTATATCTGGTCATGTACCGAACCATTAATGATTAAAAAAACTTCTATTTTTCTTCAAAAAAAAAAAAAAAAACAATGGGCCGCACTATAGAGTCCCACTTCTTTGTAAAGACAAGTTAATATTACATGTATTTAATGTGAGACGTCGATCATTTGACGTGTATTTAGCCGTACTCTAACCATATGCTCTACCAATATTACCGTGTTCGTGTATAGTTTTTTTATTTTTGCCATCGAGATTAGTTGAGTCCTTAAGCTATTGTAGACCAAACACCACAAAACATTTAAAATGTGATTGCCATCCATGACAAACCTGGACAAAAAGAACGTGACGCAAATCATTTTCGTGCATTCCTATATAGTTAGGTCAAAACCAGTTTGATGACCCTTGTGTTCTAGGCATGAAACAAGTCGTCAATAAAAAAAATACCGTACTATAGTTGGGGAAGAAAAATGTATCCATGCTATAAGAGGCATATTGAGTACCTTTATAAATATACCAATTAATGCCTACAAAAAAAAAGAAAAAACAATTATTCACGCATGTAGGCAGTAGGCAGTAGGCATGGAGGAACCAGGTTCAAAGCATTCCCTACTATGAGAAAATTGATAGAGCTTCGTGTGTGAAGGGTTAGTTAGTTAGGGTCGGTTGGCTTGCTCATTGTCACCACTCCCCAAAAAGTTAAATATTTTCGTGTTTAGTTCTTTTTTTTTTGGTGCATTAGTTGTTCTTTTTACTTCACCGAGAGTTAAACATGTTATAATAGTGAATTATTTATTTTTCTTCCACATTTATTGTTCAATCCCCTCATTTATTTTTTTATTTTTTTTATTCTCTTTAATCTCACATGTCCCTAGTGCTTATCGATTGGGAGATAATCAAGTGGCCTAAACAAACTTGTCACACTAAAAATCAAATTTGTGACTTTGCGCTTAACTCACATAATCCCACACTCAACTTTACCATTGTGCCAAACTATTTGAGTAAACCCCTCATTATTTTGATTCTTCTACATTTTACAAAGACAAGATAAATATTAGAGTCGGATTAAATATTTTAAGTTCCAATAAGCTTGACCAAAGGTAGGGTAGATATTACTTTGAGGTTTGGTCTAACTTAAAACATTTTTATATAATTTTTCTAATCTTTCCACACTGCACCACACCCTCTCAAGGACTTCAAAGATGTACTCCATAGGCTCCATTAATAGCTTCCTTTTATGCTGAACAACAGTTAATCAGCTCACGTGTCCCATTAATAGGTCCCTCCAAGAGGGGCTCCATATTTGCACATTACCACAACTGCACAGTCCCACACTCCCACCTGCCCATCACGTTTTTCTCACTAACCGCCTTACCCAACCCCGCGGTTGTGGTTCCACCCCGCGCATATTCGCATCTCTTAAGTCGCTGACCCGTTTTAACAATCTTTTTACAATCCTATTAATCTAAAATTTAATATAATTCAACATTATCTTTAAATGTTTTTTTTATTGACTCAAGACAACTTTAAAAAGTAAATAATGAAAATATCTTTAAAAATTAATTAAAATATTTTTAATTTAAATTTCAAAATGAAAGATTATTATCTAATTTGTCCTTATTTCAATCACTTTTCTCTGCCTATCCAATTAAATTTGATTTCAAATACTTTCAATAAAATTATCAATTCAAATTAAATAGTCTTTTAACTTTTTTAACTAAAAATTAGATGAAAAAGATAACAAAATTACTTTATTTTTCTTTACATCACGTGCCGACATATTAGTATATATAATACTTTTTTTTTTGTTTTATATTTTCTTACGTAGTATTCAGCACCAACAATATTGACTTATTTATGCCTAAGAGACATTATTGGGCTCTATAAAAAAGCTATCCTCCTAACTTAATTTTTTTATTCACAAACTTCAACTCAAGACCTTACTTAAGCCAATATTTGTTGATTATAGTGGTCTTTATTAATTAATGGGATCCCAATGAAGTCATAGAAAGCTTGACTTGGTAGATAAAGCCTATCCCGCAAATCCCTGAAAAGGAGTAGCCTGGTTTGTGTGGGTACTCCCATCTGCCACCCTTTACTTATGTGGACGATCATCGGATAAAGCCCAAAGAGACTAGAAACTCTCCTTCGCTGCAAAAATCAATTAATACTTTCTATTTCGGTTCCGTTTTCAAATTTGGTTTTCTCCACTCGCTCATGCATACGGTGCGGAACGCGATCCAGACTATCTTCTTATTTCTTCGTTCTTCTTTCCTTAAATAGAAAAACCACCGAACAACCAACTCGCTCGCTCGCTCGTCGCTTGTTCCGTTTGTTCGATCTTGTTTTGTTCTGTTAATGGCGATAGAGCAGGACACGGAGAGTTGCGGCAGCAGAGGCTCCATGAATTCCTCGCCGAAGAATCACCAGAGGCGGAAGAAGGAGGTCTACAGTCAGATTCTTCGAAGATTGAAGGATTACGACTGCGACGAGGCCAATCTTCCTGGTTTTGATGATGAACTCTGGGCGCATTTCGATCGTTTGCCGACGCGGTGCGCTTTTGGTTTCTGGATGTGCATTTTTTTGTGATTCTCTCGGATTTCTCGCTCGGTGTCACGTTTTTGTTGTGATTCGTTGGATTCGCTCTTATTTTAATACTTCCGAGGAAGGAATTTTGTTGTGTTGAACTTCGTTTTTTAAGAATCTGCATTTCTGTTCTTCCTTGCTTTCAATTGATGCGCTTCACTGTTGTTCACTCTAGGTATGCGTTGGATGTGAATGTAGAAAGGGCAGAAGATGTTCTCACGCACAAGAGATTATTGCAACTCGCGCATGCTCCTGAAACCAGACCTGCATTCGACGTGCGCCTCGTTCAGGTCACATAATAACTTTAATTTAATTTATTCATATTTTAAGCTGTTTATGGACTTGTTCGCCATTCATTGTTTTTAGGTTTTGTTTTGTTCTTTATTGCTTTGGTATTAGGTCGCACATCTCAACTACCTTTATTTATAATATCTTCGACCAAATTTGATGATCGATGGACGCCGACATTGTTCGCTTTGGATGCATTAATTCACTTCTTTCGATTGATTCATCAGTCACTCTTGTATTTGCATACTGTTTCTTGTCATGGTGGAAATGCATATGTACGTTGTGTTTTCATCCAAAAACACATTTTAAATATGTGACGTGTCTTTGACTGGCCAACTCGATCTCATACTTTGTCACTGTCTCTGTCATTTGCTTTCCATCTTATCCATAGTGATTAGTTATATTAATTCCATTTTGACAGTCTTTAATGCATCTGCATCATTTTTGGCGATCATAGCCTAATGTTTGGTAATAGTTTGACTCAGTGTCTTGCTATTTCGTTATTAAGGTAAAAAAGACACAACTGTATATGTATAATGTAGTATCTAATATCTTGACCCAGATATGATTTTCAGAATCTCTAATGTATCATCATTAACCTAAATGTTTGCTTCTTTTTAATGCCCAATGTAATGGAAATTGTAATCCTTCAAAGGTAATCGGAAAATTTTGGTAATTTGTAATGGGAGATGAATCTTACATCTAGGTAGTACCTTTTTACAAAGGATAGTTAATCTGATATTTTAATCTGTTGAGGTTAGTCTATTTTTTTAATTGGAAATAGTCTTACAAGAACTCTATTCCATCTTTTATTACGATCTATTGCTGTGTTGCAGACGTATGAGTAATGTTAGTTGTTCTTGATTAAGAATAAACATTACGTGTTTAGAGAGTAATTTACTAATATTGGCATATAAGAGTTAGTTACTAATTTGAGTTAGTTATTTACATTTTACGCATGATTTTTAAATGAATGTGCAACTGAATAAATATGAGGAATAAAGAGAATATTTCAAGTCTTTAATTCTTTCCTTTCTTCTTCTTCTGTCACTTTTTTTTCTCTTCCGTTTTTTAGTGTTGAAAAGCCACATCAAGCATTGAAATGATAAGTTTCTATTGCAGGTCCTTCCTAATCCTTTTCTTGATGGGCATTTAGGTGATTCGTTTCTTTCAAATGCTCCAAGAGAAGATGATGGGGACCAGTGTGAGCATAGGTACCATTTGCTTGTTCTAGTGCAACTTTCATATTATTAGATCTTTTCTCTTACTGAGCTGTTTTTTTTCAGTAATATGTTACTTTTATTTTTTTATGGAACACAGTTTAAATATATAAGAAATGTGTAACTGTACGTTTACTTATGATTGTAGTGCTCAATTTGACCTACTTAGACTGAAGCATGAAGCCAAAATATGAACAATGTAGTAGTTGTTGAATTTAACGTGTACACCTAATTAATAATTACTCTTCTTTTTGTTACTAAATTACTTATACTTTTCATCATTTGTTTTGGATGTTTATTCATATTTCAGCATTCTTCCCCCACCCGCATTTGGTTCGTCTAGTAATCTCAAAGAACTTGCATTGGATGCAAATGAGTCATGCTCTCAAGAAGGGGATGAGAATGTACATCTTCATCCAAAAATTTCCCGTAATACTTGAATCTCTCATTCTTTTTCCTTATGAAATGTGTTCTCTATCAATAATACCTCAAAATGAAGTAGAAAGAATATTTAATATTGAGGAATCTTTCTGTTTGTTGGTTCTCACAATTTTGTAGTAATATACTAATTGATATTATCTACTATCTTTATTGATTCTTCTAGAGCTTTCACGTTTTAAACTTGTTATTGTTAGAGAGTGAGTTGAAAACGATCAGGTGTTCAATTTATTGGTCATTTGATGAAGGTGGTCAGTTTCCAACACTATACAA
The DNA here is from genome assembly GCA_039657345.1 of Stephania japonica. Taxonomy (NCBI): domain Eukaryota; kingdom Viridiplantae; phylum Streptophyta; class Magnoliopsida; order Ranunculales; family Menispermaceae; genus Stephania; species Stephania japonica. The sequence goes on along the minus strand of CM077559.1, from coordinate 2,894,883 downwards.
GTCGAATTTCGTGGACTCTGACATCAACTTCTCTCCCCTTGCCGCCGTCCCCTATGAAGCTTTTCTCTCAATTTCACCAAAAAGTTTAAATTTCTCACTTTTTTTCATCTTTAATAGAACATTTGGCTCATCACATGTTTAGGAAAATGCAAAAGTAACCCACTTTGGGCACCAAACCAGTCGGATGGCCTACATTTTGCCTCGAGATGCGCGCACATATCTAGCGTGTATTGCATGACATCCAACTAAGTCGGTGATCTAAGTGGGTTACTCTAGCAGTTTGCATTTAGATAACCTCTATCAAAAAGAGCATTAGGCTCATTATTTCATTCTTCCTTTTCCTCTTTCATTTCAATTATGAAGATGAAGTGGTGTATACATAAATCATGAATATCTCCGATGTCATCACTGCTCATGAAACTTTGTTTGTATTGTTGAACGCAATTCCTATCCTTACACTGTTTTTTATTTGTGCTTCCAATTTTTGCCCTTTCAAATTATTAACCAAACTGTTCTTATATATGTTGTATTTGGAGACTCATCCTTTCACATCTTTAATCATGTAGACCCATGCATGAGATCACTTTCTCAGCAGATGACAGGCCAAAACTCCTCAGTCAGGTAATAGGCCGGCATTCCATTTTCAGCTCTTTCATGGTGAACTGTTTAGGAAATGGATTAGTTGAGTTGAGTTGAATCTTTGATAGAGGAGCAATTGTTTGGAAGCTGAAGAAATTGAGAAGAATATGGAAAGTCAAAAGACATTTGTAATAGCATGGTCTCTGTTTAAATCTATGATATTGCAATTGACATCCCATAATTTGAATTTTTGGATTTTTCTGGGGGATATGAAAAACACACTAGCTTCATTAGCCCAGGGAAAATAAATTACAAGTTTAACTGAGACGTTTATTTTGCGACGTTGAGCATCATGTAAGGTTAAGGCTTGGCAATTGTTCCTATTATCTCGTACTAGATTAATGACAGCCAACAAGGGTGTTTCTTTTTCTTTTCTTTTTCTTTTCTTTCTCTCTCTCTCTCTCTCTCTTTTTTTTTTTTTTTTTTTTTTTGAAGCCAGTAAGGCTTTCTGGCTTTGTCAAAATTGTTGAAAGAAAAAAAAAATTAGAAAAAAAAATAGAAGCTGGGCATTTTGTGAAGAAAATGAGAATATTCAGAGAATTAGTGATAGAAGAATAATGAATGAGGTAAAAGGCTTGTCGTGGCTTAAACCTAGCATAGGAGATGCAATTTATGTAACTCAAATTAGAAAGATATACAATGTAAGATAATTCAGGGATTTGATGTGTGATTGGCGAATATGAAATACTAGTATTGACTGTACCATAAGCGGATGCAAGGAAGGCTTTCATATTCTATTTATTTATTTGTTTTTGTTTTTGGGGTGTTCATTTAAATTGAAATACAGCTTTTAAAATAGCTTGTGTAAGAATTTCCTCATCTTTATGGTTTGGTCCTCAATATTGATCTCCAGCTGACTTCGTTACTTGCTGAAATTGGTCTGAACATCCAAGAGGCACATGCTTTTTCCACAGCAGATGGGTACTCATTGGATGTTTTTGTTGTTGAAGGTTGGCCATACGAGGTACTTCTCACACTACTGCACATTTAATTACCAAGCAACATCCTAGTTAATGTATACAAATAGCTCGAATCTGTTTGTCTAACGATTTGGAACTTCATTCTGATATTGATGTTTTTTTCAGGAAGAAAAGTTTGTCTTTATTGTCAAATGGAGTTCCTATATAGCATTAGCAAATGCTTTATCTGGTTGAATACTTGAGTATTGATATTCGATGTCTGACCATAGTGTGTAGTCTTTTATGATGTATTTATTCCTATACATTTCTTGGGTACGTGTTCCTGTGTTTGCAAATTTGAAAGGATAGAAAGTGTTTTGATTTTTCAAGATTCGAGCGCTGTTTGTGGATTCATAAGCAGAAATTGGGCTGTTTTATAGTTTGGACCAATTGTTTTATTTTGTTTATGGACTGGTTTGCAGATATGGAACTCTGCCTAAATTTCTTATTTCTGTTTCATTCAAGTTAGAAATTTCTTGATTCTGTGGCCTATATTTTTGTTAGTGCTGCCACGTATCCCAACACATTTTGTTGGAAACGTTTAGCAACTAAATGCTGATTTTGAAGCAGACATGTATTATTTGTCTCTGATAATTGATATATGATTTATGTCAGCAAAACTGGTTTTATTTTCTTATCCTGAAATAAACCCATCTGCACCGTATTTACCTGATCTCTTTTATTAATTATATGTTCACTCTGAAAAGACATGCTAGTGAATATTACACACTTGATACTCTTTCTTTTAACGTCTTAAATGTTTTAATCTGGAGCTATTCTTATTTTTAGAGTGAGAAATATACTTTTAATATGAGAAACAGGCTTTTCATTGGTATTTACTGAAGATTGACTTTGCGTGTTCTACTCGCTATTATAACCAACCAAGTGATGAATCAAAATGTCAAGGTTTTGTGAAGGTGGACTTTATAGATTTATGACATAATTAGCTAATGACTAGTCACTAGTTAGAAACTATTTATAGAATTTAACCTTTTTTGTTTCCACTCAATGCACCAAACAATTTATTAGGACTTTATTTGAAACTTGCTACCTGCTTATATTGTTTTCCTTTTGGAACTTTGTAGGAAACTGATAAGCTTAGACAAGTGATTGAAAAGGAAATGCTAAAAATTGAGGTACGTTTGTTATTCTAAACCCTATATGACCTTGTTAAATGTGTAAATTCACAAATGTTTAGTTTAGTTAACAGTTCTTTGCTTAATAAAGTTGTCTAATGCCTCTGCTCTGTCTATTGTTGAATAAAAGCATTTTGACTTAAAACATAAGCCATAAAGATTGGGTTGAATAAAATTGTGCAGCACTAAAAATGTAGGGCACTTCTTTTGTATGGAGTATGTTTGCTGCATTATTGCATATAAATAAGTCAAATATAAAGAAGAATGACATGGAGATCTTTTATGTTGGTATTGTCATCTCAAACAGAAAAGAGCTTTAGATGTTTGATCCCTTGTATCATTAGAGAAGATGGAATCTTGGGACTAGAACAAACAAGCAAACTAGATATGGAGAGACAATTTTAGTAGGACCTCCAACATTGAAACAAGGCAGAAGTATGACTGAATCTTGGCATTCTTTACCGGAGATGGCTGTTTTTAAAAATAATCGATGGGAGAGGCTGTTCTATATCAGTGAAGGAGCATATCAGATGACTAACATGTCTGCTGCCTTATGCTCAATCAAACTGATCATTTGATTGTCCAGCAGCAGAGGGAAGTTGTTAGATTTAGGGAGCATTGTGCAATGACGTCTCTGCCAAATATAGTCATCCGGTTTTATCACCTTTTTTTCATTCTCGATATATGATTGCGCTAATATTTGACATATGAATACAGTGATAAAAGTAAAAAAAAATTGTAAATGTTTTTCATTGTTATATTTTGGTGTGATATAAACCCTGCAATTCAGAGAAACGGAAATGTAAAAGTGAAGGAATAACACCATGAATGATATGATGCAAAGGGCAATATGTCAGATGAGTGATGTGCAAAAAGTGTTTCCAGATTTGAAGTTATTTCTCCCTGAACAATCGATGTGTCAAGAAGAAAAAGAATTTCACTAGATGCACCTGAATTAACAATGTTTATACCCATGTAATGGTTGAAATACATCCGGTTACCCCTTGCACTGGAGCTTCAATTTGTAAGAAGAAAGTGGGAAACCTATGTTGATTGATTGGCATTATATCCATCCCAATAATCCCATTAAAGTAAGCTAGATCGTTTGTCTTTGTATATGTGCATCATTACTTCATTTTCTTGGCTATGGCTTGTCATGCTATTAGTATTATCACATTATGTTAATGCTTACTTAGCCCCTTCTTTTAAGAATTTCTTAATCTTTTATATTTATATTCATCAATTTCAAGTTGTTTTTGACCGAATGAGGAGACACTAGGTGGAGGAGACACTAGATGGTGATCTATAACAGACCTGTAATGCAAATGAAATCACTTTCGGTTATGTAGTAGAAACATGTGGAGGAAAACACTCATTGCTCTTGATCTATAGCAGAACCTGTTAATGCGAATGAAGTCAAAATGTTATTCTTTCGGTTACTGTGCAAAGAAATAAGAAATGATGAGGAAGGCCGATCCAAGACTTAATACCGAATATGTTGATTCATCTTAGTACACATAATCAATGCTATGCATTGTAATGATTTACTATTGCGGAAGAAAGGTTTCATTGCTTTGTTTATGACTGGGCCCCAACGATTCTCTCCTCTTTACTTGTTTTATTTGCTTAGTGAGACATGAGATTAATAGTTTCTTTTTTGCTTTTCCTAAAATTCATTGCAGGACAAGTCTTCATCGGGACCAAATTCCTTGTCTTCTACCACCAAGAGTCAGTGTGGGGACAAACCTGACCTTGATCATGTGAAAATACCTTATGATGGGACAGATGACTGGGAAATTGACGTCAGTATGTTAAAATTTGATAAGAAGGTGGCATCTGGGTCATATGGAGATCTGTAAGTTCCTCCAATTTCTTACTGTTGTTTTCTTACTTCATGAATGCTAATTTATTGATACGTTTACTGATTTAATTTGACATATTTTTGGCTAATCAGATACAGAGGTTTTTACTGTAGCCAGGAGGTGGCCATTAAGATCCTCAAGCCTGAAAATGTAAATGCAGACATGCAACAAGAGTTTGCTCAGGAAGTCTATATTATGAGGTTTGTGTAGGCATTGCTCTTCTAATTGTGAAGATATTAAACTTTCTTGAGTTAGTCAATGAAGTCTAAGTTGTGAGGTTTATTTAGATAATATGCTTCTAATATGATTTTCTCAAAATTTTCTTGTATAACTCTTAAATTAGTGGCTACTATGTTGAGGTTGCATGAAGCTTCTTGCCGATCATTTTTAGTCCTCTTTTATTTTCCTAAATTCCTGTCAAAACTCAGAAAATATTGTTTTCCTCCCTCAAATTTCATATTATAAGTTTGAATAGATCTGAAAAACATGTTTGAGTTTATCATTGCTGAGCATTGCTTCTTTCAACTTGTTGAAAACCTGGAAATGTATAGCTATTGTTGTGTATGTTTGAGTTCATTATTTTCCTCATTGTTCCAACTAGTTTTACTGTTGCAGGAAAGTTCGGCACAAGAATGTTGTGCAATTTATTGGTGCGTGTACCAAACCTCCTAGTTTATGCATTGTGACAGGTATCAAAGTCTTTTTGGAAATGTTCTGAAGTATCCATATTTTTGAACTTCTATGTTTGCCTGTCCTAATTCCGTTCTTTAAAATTGCTATTTATTTTGTAGAGTTTATGTCTGGCGGGAGTGTGTATGATTTCCTGCATAAACAGAAAGGTTTCTTTAAGTTTCCCACATTGCTTAAAGTAGCAATTGATATTTCCAAAGGAATGAACTACCTACACCAAAATAATATTATTCACAGGGATTTGAAAGCTGCAAACTTGCTTATGGATGAAAATGAAGTAAGATACGCTGCATTTCCTCTTATTTGCAAATACAACTTGTCAGTCATTTTTCGGCAAGTCACCTCAGTTTTGCCAAATGCTATTTTCCTTGTGTTTAAAAATACTTGTCTGGTTCTCTGTTGAAATTCTACTGAATGCATTCTGTTTTGCACTGAGAGGACTAGTATTTCTCTACTGAATGCATTCTGTTTTGGCACTGAGAGGACTAGTATTTCCATTGTTTCACAAGTTTCTAAGATGCTCTAAATTCCATGCATCAGGTTGTTAAGGTAGCCGATTTCGGGGTTGCCAGGGTCAAAGCTCAGTCTGGTGTCATGACTGCAGAAACTGGGACCTATCGTTGGATGGCTCCTGAGGTGTGCATTTCACAATCAGTATTTTTACTGAATTTATTTAATTTTGCTACTTGTTCCAACTTCCGACACTGAATACAAAAGTGATGATTCAGGTTTTATGTTAAGTGAATTATGAGACTAGTATTTTTACTGAATTTATTTAATTTTGCTACTTGTTCCAACTTCCATCACTGAATAAAAAAGTGATGATTCAGGTTTTATGTTAAGTGAATTATGAGACTAACTAATTAAATTTTCTTCTAACCCAATCTTTATATTCTCTTAGAAAATATGAGACCTAGATAATGGCATTAAGAAGTAGAGTTAATGTAGCTATCAGGTTGTTGCCATTGTGCCTTAGCAGCCTTTCAGAGTTTATGAATACCACATAACTATAGACCTACGGCTTAAAGTTTTAGATAAAGCCGAGGACAAACATTTAACTAATACAAGCACTCTCTTTTATATGCAGTTTTATCTTGCATGTAGGGAGCAAACAAACAATAAGTAGGGAGCATAGAGGTTTGAATCCAGACCTCGACAGAATTGAGCTCTTCATTTTAGAATAATTAATGGCCTCAATTCTTGCATTTTTCATATGAAAAAAAATTCTGCATTATTCCGGTAGAAGCTCCACATTATAAGTAACAGTCATTAGTCACTGTCTGATAGTGTTCTGTATAGCGTACACATGACAAACTTTGTTTTCAACGTTTGAGAGACGGAAATATTTGATTTATGTTTTCCTAATAATTAGCTTTTGTTGCATTGAAGGTAATAGAACACAAACCGTATGATCACAAGGCTGATGTTTTCAGTTTTGGAGTTGTTCTGTGGGAGCTGTTAACAGGAAAGGTAACATTTGTGCTATTTTAGGGCTGGTGGAATGTGTTAGTTTTATGAATTCTGGGATGAATGTCTTACTTGGCTATTTAGTTTTGCCTATCATGTCTTATTGAGTTCTAATTGGACATGCATGTAATGTAATCTCAAATAACTTGTCAAGATGAACTGAATTGGCTATCACAATTTTGGGCTGGTTTGGCATTTGTATTGTCTACGTGATTAAAACTTCCTTGGTTCTTTTCAATCTTTCAGTGTAATGTTTACGATGTTGAGACCAAAACAATGTTGCATGTTAGACACTTTTTATCCTTGCTGTTGTTGATTTGGGATTGGAGATTTGTTGTTATTTTTCCTCTCTTTTTTTCCCTTCTCCGGTATACATTTTCTTGCACTTCACGCATACTTCTTGTTTGCATCAAATTTTAACTTTATTATGCTACTCATCATATTCTGTTTATCATGATGTTTTTGCAGCTACCTTATGAGTATTTAACTCCTTTACAAGCAGCGATTGCAGTAGTGCAAAAGGTAATTAATTGTTAATTTACACAAACATAACTGTTATATGAGTTTATTAAGTACCCTGCTTATCAGGCCTTGCCGGACCTTTTGACGTGCTTAAAGAGCTGAAATATGGTGTTGATTGATCTCTAGGGTCTACGTCCTACAATACCCAAGCACACCCATCCCAAGCTTGTTGAATTGCTTGAAAAGTGCTGGCATCAAGACCCAACACAAAGGCCTGATTTCTCTAACATTATAGAGATTCTGCAACATGTAGCCAAAGAGGTACCAGTTTCACAACAATAAATTTAGGGAATTTATGATATTCTGGATATGACGAACTTTTCTACTATGCATACTTATCTGCCATTCATTTATTAGGTTGCTGATGATGGGGAAAACCGTCGCAAGGAGAAGTCTGGTAGATTTTTATCAGTTTTAAGGCGTGGTCACCATTAAGAGGAAGAGAGGATGGTTGCTGTTTATAATTTTTCACGTACGTTCTCAATGTGGCCATTTCCTTATAGCTGATTATTTTTTTCTCTTATTGTCGTTATATAAGTTTTACTTTACTGTACAGTATTTTTTGATTTGTCGCAACAATTATTTAGTCCTCGTTTTGTTTTCATTGTCTTTCTCTTTTTTCTCCATTTCCCTACCTTTGCTCTTTTTTGTCTTGACGCCAATTTATATTAACAAAATTATAATAATGTGCCTTGGTGACAATTTCTTACGCGCCTGTGCAATATGAAATAATACAAATTTCTATTTGACATGTGTCTTTTAGGGTTCATGGGTTATTTTGAAAATATATTTTGCTACCTTTCGTGCCTTTAAATGAAGGGAAGTAGGGAAGTGTGGGAGTATAATTTGTTATACTTGCAGAAAAGGTGCAGGACGGATGCCATCACGGTCCCTTGGATCTCCCAGCTTGCTTGGCCTGAAGCTTGGGAGGATTGAGTATGCCTGAGATCCCAACATAAAGATCTGCCCAAATCTTATTGATTCGCTGAAGGAGGAGGCATCGGCATCTATGCTAAATTTAATTTACTACTAAGGTACTCCTATCAAAGAGAACAGTATACGGATGCGAAAAGAAAAGTGGTACATATTATACAGAACAGGTGTTAGAGAGAAAATTAGAATCTGTTGCAAAATGATGTTTGAAATTCATAGTTTGTTTATAAGATCAATAAAAGCTTGAATTCCTCAAGTCTTACGTTGAGAATGTGGACTGAAATGTGACAAGGTGCGGTCATATAGGCAAGGACGTCATAGATATATACCAGTAGTCTAGTAGAAAAAATCCATGAGCCCTTGTTCTCATCAGGCAAGTTGTCTTTGTTAGGAATGTTGATAGTTTCACATGTCCGTTCGCATATCCAACAAACGTTCTTCTTGTAAATGTTATGAAGCAATTACTGTATAATCTCTTTTTGTTGGTCTCTACTTTACACAAGTAGCTCATGCTCATGTGAGCCATGATGTTGTATACATTGACTGCAACTGGGTCTAACACGTCTTTTGCATCTGGCAGTGTTCTGGTTTTGTTGGGTCTGACGGCTGATTGACTGAATGTTAGGCTAAACTGAACTATCTGATTGGAGAAGCAGCCGTGATTTGTTGCGATACCGCAGGGGGTCCATTGCTCTTAATTAAGGAAAAGTTGGGCACGAATTGCAACCTTTTGTGTTATACTAAAATGAGCTCGTCTCATCGTTTTTGAAAGCGGGTTGATGAGTTGTCCACAACATCAACTTTTAGTTGGTTCACCTAATCGTGCCATAATTTGCCCCTTCGCAGCCTATTCACGCACTTGTCATCCGCCCTTCGATACACTTTGATATGAATTAAAGGCTGTTGGATGAGACCTGGGTGTCCTAGCTGCCTGGGGCACCGTATTATTATCTTATTGATAAATTGGGGTTTAATCACCGTAGATCAGTAAGATTGGTAAGGAATAAAGTACAAGTGGGTGAATCACTGATTTGATATAAAGTCATTAATTAAGAGGTTTGGAGTTCAAGGGTAAGTTGTGGCTTCTTTTTTACTAATCAAGAAAAAAAGCTAGCTATGCTGAATTTGGAATCTTGAGTACAACTTTAAAAATACATAAACGAAGCAATGATATACAATTCTAATTTTCTAGCGCGTTTCCTTGCCCTCACAGAACACCTTTGTAGTTTTTTTTTTTTTTTTTGGTTTAAATGAACACCTTTGTAGATTAGAATTTGGGAATAACCATACGGCCATACCACTATGACAAAGGACCCATCAAAAGAAAGGAAACAAGAAGGCAAAACAAGGATCAAACGGGTTATGATGATTCGGTGCATGTCTGTTATATATATATATATATTTGCTAAGATCCTATTTTTAAGGACTTAAACCTTAGCAAACTTAACTAATAAAGATCAACTAAATCTAAACTAGATAATCATTAAATCTAATTTCAATCAAATTCTAAGAATGTCATGTATGCATATATCCCACATGACTCTCTGTACCCATATTTGTTTGTTCTTCATTTGCTTTCTCCCATACATATACTGGCTTGTCCATTCCGTCCATCTATGATATCTACCACTCATGTATAAAGTAAAAACACATATATTATGGCACGTAGAAAGTCACGAGTACAGCTATAGCTATTGCTTGCACCGACTTTATAAACACACATTACATGATACATGCAGAGCTGGCTAAAGGTAATGATAGACTCCAAAATAGTGCTTCTTTTGTCAAAATTTCAACCTTTGACTACGTAGTAGTGGGTTTGTTATGTTATGCTTGACAACATTTTAATTCAAGCCCATCAATATCAAACAGCCCAGACATTCTTCTCCACTGAATATGGATTTTTGCGAAACTTGTGCTTCACACATATTTTTTTTTTTTTTTTTTTTCTTGACGTTTTAATTCGCAAAAAAAGCAAAACCCATTACTGACGTTTCTAAAATTGCCGCATTTGTTCATTTAAAGTGTTAAAAAAATTAATTTACCTCAAAAACAAAAAACTCAAAAGTTTAGAGACCAAAAATATAAAAACTCAAAAGTTCAGACCAAATATACAACAATAAAAGTTCAGGGACCAAATGTACACTAATAAAAGTTCAAGGACCAAAAAATATGTTTTGTCCAAAAAAAAAAAATCTTCGCCGTCAACGGTCCCCATGTTGAGAGTTGAGACTCTTCATAACATGCCACTCGTTCTCTCAGGATTCGCGCGCTCACTTCACGAGACCTCCCAAATTTTAATCGCGTTACGCGTTACTTCACGCTTGCTTAATTTCCAATATTGCCCCGTCTTTTTCAAGTAATTTCTAAGAACGGTATTTATACGCCATTAATAAAAAGTTACTTTCTATAAATCTGTTTTTTTTCACTTTTGGTACTTTGTAAATATTGCTTATACCAGCCTTTAAAAAAAATATTGCTTATATTAAACATGGAATCGACTTTAAGCAAAGTTAAACAGCAAGAAGGTTCGTGATACTAACAAAAATACCCAAAAAATTAACATAATTACAGTTGTGAAAGTTGAAAGCGGTATTTTAAAACAAAGTTTGTACTTAAAAAAAAGATTGGATTTAAGACTTTTACTAATATAGTCCTTGTATTAAAAGAATTTAGAAAGTGCTAAAAATACACTAAAAACTACAAATAAATTAAGACTTCGTTTGGTTAGAGGTGGAGTTATCTCTCAGAAGTTGTGGACATAATTATCACTTTTTAATGATAACTTTTTTATTACTCATATATCTTTTTCTCTTTTTTGAAGGTCATTTGTGTCAATTTATATATTTTATTAATTAAAAATTTTCAACTTTTTTGTAAGTTTAAAGTTAAACTAAACATAAAAATACAAAATTTAAGGAGGAGTTAACTTTAAACTACCACTTTAAGTTGACAAAAAAACAAATCAAACGAGGTGTAAAGCCCATCATCCATTTATATTCATCTCAGTATCCGCAACACTATAGGTACGTAGTGAGTTTGTTCAGTTGCACGTCCCTTTGTTCTCGCCGAGGAGCATTGAAGGAATTCACACAAGCGCTTGCCGCACCGAAGTGCACCGAAGTTAAGCCAACAATCTCCAATGTAATTAAATTACCTCCAATGAAGCCTAATAAATAGGTATCCGTGGCAGTATAAGTAATTAAACCGTGTAGCGAAGGCTTAAGGTCAGCCCACAAAAAAGTGCTTTCGTCCGGACCCCACCCACAGGCCACACCAGGTTTGCCACATTGAAAACTCCTGAACTCCACCGCCACAGCGCCACCTGTCCCTTCCTCTCTGCAATCTTAAGCTTTTGTTTGTTTGTTTGTTTGTTTAATGGGGGGGTCGCATTGCATTAGTGATTAGATTATTAGTTAATGAAGAAGGAAGCTCGACATGCATGCCCTCCTTATACTCTAAAGAAAGTCTAAAGTCTAAAGTTTAGTGGAAATGGAATCTCTGAGAAAATCATTCAAGTCAATCGCCTCTTCAAACATGTCCCAACAACACCAAGAGAAGCGCCCCATTCTCTCCGACCACGACGACCTCAAGTCCTCCTCCGGCAGCCGCAGAGACCTCCTCCTCAACATCCACCAAGACAATGTCGACAACAACATCTGGCGAGGCTCCAGTTACGACTTCTGGAAAGACCAGCACAGCAGCGGTGGTGCTGGCAAAACCACCGATGCTGAGTTCGAGTTCGATCGACACGGAGACGCGGACGATGACGATCCGCCGTCCAAGCTCATCGGGCAGTTTCTCCACAAACAGAGAGCGTCAGGGGAGGTCTCTCTGGACATGGATTTGGAGATGACCGAGTTTTCCGAGGATCATCATCATCATCACATACTCCCACCCGTCAACGAGAGCCCCACCATCGCGAAGGTCTCCTTTCGAGATTCAGTAGAAGAGCAGCAGATCAGACACAGTCATGGTACTCATGCTAGTCCTGCTACTCATGGTGGGTCTCCGACTGGGGAGGAGGACCAAGTCGTCAGGTGCACTTCCAACGCTTCCTTTCAGAGGAAATCAGGGTTTTTGAGAACCAAAACCACCAAATCCAGGCTCATAGACTCCCAAATCATCGAACCTGAGAAGAAATCAGGGAGAACCCCCAAATCACCCCAAATCAAATCTGGGTTTTTCGGTAAACTCATTGACGACGATGAAGACGACCCTTTTGCGGACGATGATGTGCCTGGGGAGCTCAAGAGGACTAATCTCAGCTCACTCACTGTGCTTCAATGGCTCAGTCTTGTGCTCATACTAGCAGGTTTGGTTTGCTCACTCACTATTAAGTTTTTGAATAAGAGGAAGTTGTGGGACTTGCCATTGTGGAAGTGGGAGTTGATGATTTTAGTTTTGATTTGTGGGAGATTGGTGTCTGGTTGGGGGGTTAGGCTTGTTGTGTTCTTTGTCGAGAGGAATTTCCTGTTGAGGAAGAAGGTTTTGTACTTCGTTTACGGGCTGCGAAAGGCGGTGCAGAATTGTATATGGTTGGGGCTGGTTGTGATTGCCTGGCATTACATTTTTGACAAGAAGGTTGAGAGAGAGGTGAAGAACAAGTTTGTGTTGTATATGACTAAGATTTTGATCTGTTTCTTGGTGGGTACATTGCTGTGGTTGGTCAAGACATTGCTTGTTAAGGTCTTGGCGTCGTCGTTTCATGTTAGTACTTATTTCGATCGGATTCAGGAGTCGTTGTTTAATCAGTATGTGATCGAGACTCTATCGGGGCTGCCATTGATTGACATTGAGAATCAGAGGGAAGAGGAGGAGAGGGTATTGGATGAGGTGCAGAAGTTGCAGAATGCTGGGGCAAAGATGCCATCTGATCTTAAGGCGACGGCTTTGCCAAATCCGAAGAGTGGGAAGGTGATGGGGAGTGGACTGCAGCGGAGCCCTCGGATTGTGCGGAGCTTTAGATCGTCTGGGGCAATGTCGAAGCAGCCAGATGATGCTATTTCGATAGACAGATTGCATAAGCTGAACCAGAAGAATATATCTGCTTGGAACATGAAGAGGATGATTAATATAGTGCGGTATGGGGTTCTTTCTACACTGGATGAGCGGATACAGGATTCGGCTCATGATACAACACAGATTAGGAGTGAAGCCGAAGCAAAAGCGGCTGCTAAGCAGATCTTCCACAATGTTGCTAGACCGCGATCCAAGTGAATAGTCGCATTGCCTTCATTTTTTACTCTCCTAATTCGGATTACTTTACTTTTGATTTCTAGATACAAGGGAAATTTTGATACTACTTAGGAAGAGTTGTAGCTCTAATTTACTCTAGCAAGTTGCAATGCTGTCATTGTTTATGTCCCGAGTAGTTAATGTCATCTGTAATATGATGACAGGTATATCTGCCTTGATGATTTAATGCGCTTCATGAGAGAAGACGAAGCTATGAAGACAATGAGTCTCTTCGAAGGAGCTAGTGAGAACAATAATAGAATCAGCAAATCAGCCCTCAAGAACTGGGTGGTAATAATCTTCTCTTCTCATGTTCTATTCTCATTGTTATTCTCATTGTTATTGATAATAATTAGATGTTTGATACAGTCGAGAGGATTTTCTTCATGGCATCTTTGTTGAATCTTTTTTATTCTGTACTGTACTATTTTCAATGGCCACCCTTTAGTTAAGTAGACAAAGCCAAATATTTTGCTTGTTCTCGGTGATCGGTTGATTTTTTTTTTTTTTTTACTTATCAAAATGAGCAATTTCAAATATGCCAAGAGTAATATATGTACACAGAAAAGGATATAAGTTATGAAGTGTCATTAATTTTGTGTAAGATATAAGAGACCTTCTTTTAGATTTTCCGACTAAGGTTATTGATGGGATGGCTGAAGATATATACAGTAACAAACTAGAAAATCAAAATTGGTGCAGCAAGTTTTAGGTATAGGATATAGGAAGATTTCTATAAATGCAGAAGATTAGGTATTAATTACATATATGTTGCCCCCAATCCTCATTGTGGTTCATGATAAATATCCTAATATTTTTTCAGGTCAATGTATTCAGAGAAAGGAAGGCCCTCGCCTTGACGCTTGATGATACAAAGACTGCAGTTAACCAACTCCATCGTATGGTTAATGTTGTCGTTGCAATTGTGATAGTAGTCATTTCACTTCTGATATTGGAGATTGCAACCACCCAGCTCCTTGTGGTGGTAAGCTCACAGCTGCTTCTAGTGGTTTTCATGTTCGGGAACACCTGCAAGACAGTATTTGAAGCGATCATCTTCTTGTTTGTAATGCACCCATTTGATGTGGGCGACCGATGTGAAGTGGACGCTGTTCAGGTTTCAAGCGAACCATTTCTAGGATTCCTATGTGTATATATGACAATCATGTTTAGTTTGGTAATAACCCCCTTCTTGGTTTTCAGGTGGTGGTGGAGGAGATGAACATTCTAACAACGGTGTTTCTAAGATTCGACAACATGAAGATATATTACCCTAACAGTGTTCTCGCTACAAAGCCTATTAGTAACCACTACCGGAGTCCAGATACCGGGGATGCAATTGACTTCTGTATCCACGTTTCGACTCCAGTTGAAAAGCTTGCTCTCATGAAAGAAAGAATAATGGGGTAAGTATGAATTGCTAATATGATTCCAGTCCTTCAATCAAAGGTATACAAAATCAAATTTTATATCATGTTGAGATCTGATCAATCTTGCTATTGTTGTAGGTACATTATAAACAAGAAGGAACACTGGCACCCTGATCCAATAGTTGTGGTGAGGGATCTCGAAGACTTGAACCGACTGAAGCTCTCTGTATGGCCAACACATCGCATGAACTTCCAAGACATGGGAGAGAGATGGGTGAGGAGGGCAATGTTGGTGGAGGAGATGATCAAGATCTTCAGGGAGCTGGACATTGAATATCGGATGCTACCTTTTGATGTGAATTTCAGAAACTTGCCTCCCTTGTCTACAACTCGATTTCCTTCGAATTGGACAACCTGCACTTCATAATACATTCACCGCAACTTGACTGCCTAGAAGCTGACTTAATGGGCGAGACATCAATGAACCCTTCTTTAAGAGCAGTTTCACAACCACCAATGCACTTTATGTGATGCTTTTTTTTTTTTTTTTTTTTCGATAAAATACATTCTCTATGTAATGTTGAGTATGATAATTTTCCAGAGTTATCTTTACTATTAATATGTTATCTTTTACTATACACTGTAATACCTTATTTGTATTTGAGCCGATCCTCGTGGCTATATTTTTTTTTTTGAAAACCCTAATTGCTATATTTGACAAGCCCAAACTAGCTCATAATTAGATTACAAAGAGAAGAGGAAAGTGAAAACTTGAAATTGAATGGTGTTTGTAGTGGAAGTTTTGTTTTTGTTTTTGTTTTTTTTTTTGTCAAATGTTTGTACTGGAAGTTGAGAACTATTTATACATTTTACATTATTCTTATTAAAAATCAAAGTATAACAACATCAATGAGTTACACTGATCCAACTAAATTGATCAAATGAAGTTGAGAACTATTTATACATTTTACATTATTCTTATTAAAAATCAAAGTATAACAACATCAATGAGTTACACTGATCCAACTAAATTGATCAAATGGCACTATGAAGACTAGTAAAATTCTAAGTTTAAGTTGCAACCTAATCAACTAAAGCATTTTAGACGAAAGAGGCATTACCTGCTTAATGACAAGATTTAAAGACCAAATCATCTCTCTTTATATGGTATGAATACATCAGTCGTTAAAAAACAAGATTAAGAGATGTTGCGAGGTCACACTTGAACTCCCACTTAATTTAAAGAGAAAAAAAGTTAAGAACCCAATTGAACGCTTGAAGAGTAGGACACGTTGCTGATTGGACAACCGTTAGATTTCATTATCTCCTTCAGTCCTTAACAAATTGGATAGATAAGGTTCTGTGAGTGAGAGTCGCTGCAATACAAGTGAAGAAGATCACTGAAAACCAAACCTCTCAATAAGTTGTAGCAATGGCGAGCGTAAAGGTGTACGGACCGCCCTTATCAACTGCAGTTTCAAGGGTCTTAGCTTGTCTGTTCGAAAAGGAAGTGGAGTTTCAGATCATCAATGTCGAAATGGCGAAAGGACAGCACAAAACCCCACCCAAAAAAAAACTTTATACTTCTCTCTAAAATCTTCACTGCTCCCCTGATCACAGCCATTCCCAAGTCCCTGCCTTTGAAGAAAAATCTTTGAATCAAACATATGTAGATATGTTTGAGAGAAGTGTGCGAAGCAGGGGAACAAGGACCTGTTTGGGTTGGATATGGTTTAGATCTTGGAGGCGGAAGGGCTGCTCGATCCCTGATCGATCAGCCTAAGATCGTGCAAGAATTCAACATCAGAAGTCGCCTCGCCGGATTATTTGCCGAAGACAACTTGAACGAGAAGATCTCACATGGCCTGTTCTACACTCTTCATTTTGAATCGAAGTCGAGCGCATTTGTCAAGAAAGAATCAGTGAATTTAACAAAGAAGTGATGGCCAAGTCCTTCGTGGGAACAGGTAGGGTCCTGTTTGCTACTATCGTTCAGATTATTGTATATGGGACAACACCAAATCGACAGATCAGTGGGTGGAGTCGCGGAAGGGCAGGACACCTCGTTCGCAAGATCATGGAAGCGATCGTTCTTTGTTGCTTCCAGATCGTGCTGAATTCAGCATCGCCAGGAAAGAAGTCAAGCGAGTGATCAAACGATTGGTATCTGACAGTAGAGCGTCGTCGCATGTGACAAATCATCCTAATCAAATGGTTCTGCACTCTCTATTTCTCATATTGGTTCTATTGATAGTACTGCTCTACATCAATCTTTAAATATGCCTAATTCACTTTGTTTTCCTAAAATTACTAAAAACTTGCTTAATATATCTAAACTTACCATTGATAATCCTGTTTTTGTTGAATTTTATGTTGATCATTGCCTCATAAAGGACCTTCAAACCAAAGTGACGTTGCTCAGAGGGACAATTAGTGATGGATTGTACATGTTTCCTAATTCAAAGTCTCCTTCTTGTTCATACAACAATAAAAGTGTTGTTGATGCTTTGATTGTCGTTACTTCCTCCAATTCTTCTTCTATATGGCATCATCGACTTGGACATCCATCAACTGCAGTATTGTCACAAGTCTTACAACACTGTAACATTCTTTTTCTAAATCTTCTTTGTCTGATTTTTGTGATTCTTGCAAATTAGGAAAATGTCATTTTTTACCATATCATCGATCTGTTTCACATGTCACTGCTCCATTGCTCTTATTCATACAGATGTATGGGGTCCTTCTCCGGTTAAATCAAGGGAAGGATTCACCTATTACATTCTCTTTATTGATGATTTTTCTAGATTTACTTGGGTATATCCAATGAAACATAAGAGTGAAGCTCTTGTCTATTTTTCTCAGTTTTAAAAATCTTGTTGAAAATCAATTTTCTACTACTATTAAATGTGTTCAATCAGACTGGGGAGGCCAATATAGACCTTTTCATAATGTGTTAAATTCTTTTTTGGAATTTTTCAGCATCATTCTTCAATAAAATGTTCGAGCTGAGAGAAAACATAGGCATATCATTAAAATGACCTTAACCTTGTTAGCTCAGGCTCAGTTGCCTTATAACTTTTGGTGGGATGCGTGTCGTACTTCTGTGTTTCTTATCAACCGACTACCTACTCCTGTTTTACATGGTTCTACTACATATCAGACAGACTCTTTGGTAGTCTCCCCCAGAGTATATAACATTCTCAAAGTATTTGGGTGTTCTTGTTTCCAGTATACCAGACCTTACAATAAACATAAATTTCAATTTCCTTCTGAGAAATGTATTTTCATTGGATATAGCCCTGTGCACAAAGGATATAAGTGCCTATCTCGTACTGGAAAAATCTTTATTAGTCGTAATGTATCTTTTAATGAATTGGAGTTTCCTTATCATTCTTTGATTACATCTCATCCCTCTTCTTCTAATTCAGATATTTTTGCTTTTGATTTAGCTTATCTTCCAACTTTGAAAACTGACCTTATGTCTAATACAATACATAATCCATTTCCTATTAATGATGAGCAATGTCCAGCTCCACCTACCAACAATATTTCATCAACTTTACTTTCCCCATGTAACCGTGTTCAGCCTTTACCTAACCCTGTGGACAATTGTGCTACTTATAAATCACAAACAGCTCCCACTTCACTAGACCCTATGATTACTAGAGCAAGAAATGGTATTGTTAAACACAAAATTTTGTCGGCTACTATTTCTCATGATGTAGATAGTAGTATCGAACCTAAATTTGTAAGAGATGCATGTAAGTCCAAACATTGGTTTGATGCTATGGCTGCTGAATTTCAGGCTTTTCAGTTCAACAATACTTGGACATTAGTTCCTCCAGTTTCTACTCAAAAACTGGTAAGCAACAAGTGGTTGTTTAAATTGAAGAAAAACACTGATGGGACTATCAACAGGTACAAACAAAAGGCTGGTAGCTAAGGGTTACACACAATTGACAGGGATTGATTTCAATATTACTAGGCTGGTAAGCAATTTTTTGATCCATTGGGGAATTAAAAATCACTAACATTTGATTTGGAATTGATCTTACATTAAAAAAGGGATTGATTTACATATATGATCATATGTACTTTAGTATCTTAAATAGCATCAATTTAAACTATTAACTCTAAACTATAATATCTAAAAGACTATGCTTGTTCTTAAGTCTTTATTATGTTTTTAACCTTTTTTTAGGTTGTATGTACGTCCCGTGAATCATTTTGAAGGTTGTTGTAATCAAGTTTGTGAGAAATATGTTATATATTAACTTATGGAATGTATATTGTAAATTTGATTCATGAGATGAATAATTCTGATTTATTTGATTTCTAATTTTGAACTCTGAATAGAAAAACGCAAGCTTGATTCCATTTTGCAAATTGGATATGGATTGATAAATTATTTTGCGTATTTTTTTCAACAATAATTGGAGTTGGATATCAATAATGCTTTCCTTCATGGACCACGGATTGCTTGGCAGCTTCCTATGGTTGAGACGGTTGGATATCAATAATGCTTTCCTTCATGGACAGCTTACTGAGACTGTGTTTATGCCTCAACCAGAGGGTTTTGAAGATACAGCTCATCCTAATTTTGTGCGTAAACTGAACAAGGCCATCTATGGTCTTAAGCAATCACCTCGTGAATGGTTTGACAAGCTTAAGACTACTTTACTGTCATGGCAGTTCGTTAATTCGAAGGCTGATTAATCTTTGTTCATCTACAAAGATGGTCTCTCCCTGATATATGTGTTTAATATATGTGGATGATATCCTCATTACTGGGAATTCTTCACATTTGGTTCATGGTTTCATTTCTAAACTGAATCATGTTTTTGCTCTTAAAGACTTGGGTGATCTAAGTCTATTTTTGGGCATTGAAGGGTCTTGGGACAGTTCTGGTTTCTTTCTCAATCAGAATGCCTATTTACAACAATTGATTGCTAAGGCTGGTCTGAATGGTTTGAAACCTGCAAATACTCCATCTATTTCTTCTAAACAGTTGATTCAGTGTGATGGTCATCTCTTTGATGATGTTTCTATATACAGAAGTATTTTGGGCGGTCTCCAGTATTTGACTCATACCAGACCTCATATTTCCTTCATTGTGAATAAGGTAAGTCAATTTCAAATTTCAGCAGTCACCTTGTCAATCCCATTGGCAGGCCTTAAAAAGAGTGATTCGATTTTGACTAAGGCCATCTTCAATCACAACACTAAAATGGTGCAACTTTTGCACCATTTTAGTGTAACTTTTACACTAAATTTTAAAATCATCTTCAACCCACAACACTATCTTTTACACTATCTTAACACTATCTTTTACACTATCTTACTGTATTATTATTTTATTTATTATTTTCTTCTTTTCTTAAAATTGAATCTTTTATGTATTAATTAAATTAATATGAATTATTTAAAAAAGTATTAAAATAATTAAGATAATTATAAAAACACATTACAAATAAGGTAACTATTACTTATAAAAATAAAATAATTAAGATAATTATAATTATATGTGAAGATATAAAAAAAGTGCCACACCGGCACTGTAGCTGTGCGCCATCCACGTGGGATGGCGCACAACAAAATGGTGCTGGGTTGGAAAAAACACTTTTGTTATCTTTAGGCCAAGCTTTGGTTAGAAGACGTACCCTCACTACAAAAAAATGGGCTTTTGGTGATGAGATTTTTAATAACGAATCTAAAATTGTAAGTAAAAGGTCCACATTTACTTACGACTATAGCAGTTGTAAGTAAAGAATCTAAAATTGTAAGTAAAAAGTTTACATTTACTTACCACTATAACAATTGTAAGTAAAAAGTCAACATTTACTTAGGACTATAACAATTGTTAGTAAAAAGTATATTTTCACTTGTGAGTGATGTTTTTGTGCTAGAAACAAAAATTCTCATAACCAACAACTGGTTGACCCAAGTGGTAAGGGACTTAGTCCCCTTAAGCGAGGTCTTGAGTCTGAGTTTCGTGAATGAAAAAAAATTAAGTTGGGAGAGACACCCCCTATACGGGGCTCGACAGTGCCTGAGCATTGATTAGTCAGTACTGTTGACTTCGGATACCGTGTGGAAAGCCTAAAAATAAATTTGTTCATAAGAAAAATAGTGAAACATGTTTGTGAGAAATTGGGGTGAGAAATTAACTTACCTTCACTACGAGCAATATACTTGTAATAATATCATATTTATATTTTACTTATGGTTTTTTTACTTGTAGTATATGTTTTTTTTTATCTCTTTTTACTTGCAGTTTGTGTCTGTTTTTTTTTTTAAGTTGTAGTAGTTTGTTATGAAAAATGATAATCTAACATATTTTGGTCGCACACTTGAGGTGCACACTTTGTCTTTTAGCCTATTTATGGTGTCTTGTTAGATGTAGAGCCCACGCCTAGGGAGACAAGAAAGGCCATAAATAGGCTAAAAGACAAAGTGTGCGCCTCAAGTGTGCACCCAAGGTGTGTTAGATTATCATTTTTTGTTTATTATTACTTAAAAAAAACGTTACTTGTGTTTTTAAAAAATAGGCTTTTCTGTGGATGATATAAAAAAATAGTCTTTTGAATGTAGTATCTCAATAACATATATCCATAGGATTTAAATGGTGTGTATGGTATAAGTGTTGAAACATTATGCCCACAATAAGAAAAACCCAAAACGTATTCAGAACTCACAAACCTAAAACACAAATCGAAAACAGGGCGAGTTTTTGGTAGGATAAAAAGCGTCTCAATCCAAATTCCAACTGATGAAAGGGAACCCACGATCTTCCCTCATGCACACGACTTCTTTAACGTCTCTTGCGTTCATGTCGATCTTCCCGCGCTCACAACTTCGTTATATTTTGTGTTCATGTCTCAAAATCTACTCACGCATTCCAGAACTTTTTCAAGAACGGGATTCTTCTTGACTCGAAAAGAAAACCTGATCTAGGTCAGTTATATTCTTCTCTTTTTTTATCTATTTGATTCTAGTGCATTTTATTTGCAATTCGTGTGTGACGACCCGTCCCCGACCTAGGATCGGGTCGCCCGGCCCAGACTGCCACTTGGATCCGATACTTGAACCAGGCCCAAATAACGATCTGGCACGCCTAAACAAATAAACCTTCGGAAAGTACATTGGCTAAACAAAGGATAATAATTGCGAAATAAATACAAAGAGGTATCCTTAAGCCAATAGATTTAAATTCACAAGAATATCTATGAAACTATAAATGGGTTCGTATTGAGTTAAACTATTAAAACTCCCAAGTGAATCAACTAAAGGTAAATAGGTTTCAAACTACCTAAAGACTTATTTTAATTACAACCCAAGTTTAATAGTTTCAAAATCGAATATACATGATATATATCAACTCAAGGCTCACATCAAATGAAGACTTCAAGCTCATTTCTCCCTTGTCTCAATTCTAACGCACTCATCGATGAACCTGTATTATAAGTGGGGTGAGCTAAAAGAACCAACGGAGCTCAGTAATGCGGAAAACCCGCTCAACCATCGAATATGCAAGTAATACCTAATAAACATGCATAGTCTAGCATGTATTTGAAAACAAACAAGGATTTATTAAATAGTTGCATGGTAGCAGGATTTAAAAAAATAGACTTATAATGAACCATCAAGTACTATCATAGACATAAGATTCGTAAGTCACAAATTGTAACAACAATAATCATGAATAACATTAAAGAGATTGACAAATCATTTCATAATTTCAAACTTTCATACAAGTGAGGGGGTTTCACGAGATTATGTATTATAAAATATAATAATACGATAAGTCGATGTTCCATTCAATGCATACTAGATATTAGCAAGAATCCGGTGACCGATTCTCCTACTCTCAAAGTGATGGAAACAACCAAACTAGCACACGGGCCTTATGTGCCCTCTCGTTTGTCCCATCAAATCAACAGTAGGTTCGTCTAAGTCATCACCGATGCACATCTCTATGTCTCAAGAGTACAAGAGAAGGTAACTCCAACTCCTGTCCCTACGTGACATACTTATGAATTCAATTAGTCAAGTAAAGCCCTCGGTGGTAAACTCCACACATCCTGGGGTGTTAACGACCCTCGGTGGTACCACAACATTCTGAGGTATTCTTTAAGACCCTCGGTGGTAACTCCACACATTTTGGGGCCATGGATAATAGTGCATTCACATTCCATAGATACGTAGGTTCGAGCCAATACCACGACGCAACCCATAAATTCCAAGTCTTTAATTCAAATTATGAATCATAAGCATAACTAATAATCATGCCATATTTGATAATTGAGCAAGCTCCCCACTTACCTGCACTCGCTGCAAATTCTAATCTCGATCTTCTCGCGTTGGGCTC
Organism: Stephania japonica; assembly: GCA_039657345.1. Taxonomy (NCBI): domain Eukaryota; kingdom Viridiplantae; phylum Streptophyta; class Magnoliopsida; order Ranunculales; family Menispermaceae; genus Stephania; species Stephania japonica. The sequence goes on along the minus strand of CM077559.1, from coordinate 2,871,699 downwards.
GATGTGAACTGTCTCGCGAATCTAGACAATTTGAATGAATAGTTACTTTATGTATCTACAACCATACAAGTTTAATATTAATTGTCTAGACCTTAAAGATTCACCCTATTTTATAGCTGACTTCGCTATTCACGACTTTAAAATCGACACTTAAAATTAGAATCGATGATTTGAGTAAAATAGGAACGCGGTGATGTAAAACAAGGAAAATTCGCTAAGACTTAATTTTTCCAATATAAATTGAAGACATTCGATTAATTATAATTAAAAAGATCCAAATCACCATACAAGACTCAATTTAGACTTTAAATTCCAAATGACAATATTCAGTCAAAGTCCACAAATTTATCGAATAAATTTATTTCCCAAAGAAAAAGATTCAAAGTTCCTTTTTAAATCTCAACTCAACCTTAAATGTCAAATCCATATCAATAAACTTCAACCGCGTTCAATTTGCTAAAATCATGGGAAAAACCCTTTCATGTATCATCAAACCATGGTAAACAAGATTGATTCATCCATAATACTCGTTATAATAAAGCTTAAAAATTTGTGTAACCCATTTCAAGACTAGATCTAAGAAAAACTGAATAAACTTTGCAATTCATCAACTCTCATTGCCAATATCAACACCAAGCTAATAAATCTAGAGAGTATTAGAATCTCACCATGCCTTCAATGGAGTCTTTGACTCAAAATCCTTTCCAAAATCTCATTCTAACATAGATCAAATCTTTCCTTTGTTATTTTCTTTTCTATTTTCCTCACGTTCTTGCCGCTGTCGACGCCATCAACCCTTTAGTTTCCAAATCTTCAATAAATAATAAAGAAATAAAAAAGGGAAGTGAGGTTGTACCTCTTTTGAGTTTGAACTCTCCTCTTGTTCTCCTCCTCTCCATATGGGTGTTTTACAAAATTGGGGCTAGGGTTTTCTTTGATTTGCTTAAATAGCATTAGGGTTAGGGATTAGGGTTGTGACTATTTACAACTTGCCTAAAATGCCATTTTGGGTCATAATCTCAATTGGGCTTTATTATTTAAAATAAAACTTTACTTACTCCCTAACTCATATTTAATTTGACAAATTTAGAATTGTATTTCCACATCAAACACCCAACATATTTTTATCATGAAATTACCAAAATACCCATAGAATGGGTCGTGGAGAATTTGGGTCGTTACAAGTGATTCTTCTTCATTTTTTTAGGTTTGTTGCTCTATTTTTCTTTTGATTTGAATTTTTTTTCTTAATCTGGTGTGTTGCAATATATCACGAGAATAATAATAAAAAAACCTTAAGTAAAGGAAATAGATCTAATTGGAAAAAAAAGAAGAAACATATCTGATATTAAACTTAGAAGGTGGTTTGGGATTTTTTTTTCTCTTAATTTAACATGGATAAGGATTTATGTAAATTGGGATTTGAGAGCCCTCAATACCATAGAGTTGGTTCTGTTAATTTAAAGTGCTCACATAACTTCAGCTTACTTGGTATTTAGTCTTACAATCAAAATATCATTAGCTTTTTTATGTTCATTGAAGCTTGATTCTTGATCAGTAATTATGTTAGCAGAAAATCTTGTGGCTTTAAGAAGCTTCATGGACAATTTTTAAAATTTACTGTTGAATGGCTTAAAAAGAAAGGAAACAAAGTGTTGGGAGGGGTAAGGAAACTCTAGCAACAGTGGTGTAACAACTAGGGAAAAAATAGACTCTTTCGCCTATTTTAATGTTTTACAATAGCATCCACAAGCACTTAACTTGGAGAGATTTTATTAGTTTAATTAAATATAGGATAGAGATCATTAATTAGTTCAATTCCTTATATTTTTTTAGTGGTATTTTAGCTTCTATTTAGCTGAAAAAAGTCTTCTTTTAGTGGTATTTTAGCTTCTATTTAGCTGAAAAAATTCCCTTTGTATTGCAGTTACCTTACCTCTTATATATATTCTAATTATTTAAGTATATGAATGTTGTTAATTAGTCATATTTTATTTATTTGGGTCCTTTGTGAAACAGTCATTTATTTTATTATTGCGAATGGATCGAAGTTGGATATTGGAGCGGAATCATATTTCAGCTAAATATGTTAGCGGAATTAACAACTTCTTACAAGTAGCAAAGTGTCATGTGAATGAAAATGGTAGGACTAGATGCCCGTGCTCGGATTGTTTGAATCTTAAGTGGTACAATATCGATACGATCAATTTGCATTTGATGAAGTACGGATTTTCTAGGTCGTATACAAAGTGGATATATCATGGAGATCCTAATGAAGTGGTATCCCCACCAAATGTAGTTGTTGAAGATACAAATATATCTGGCGTCGGAGATGTTAGAATGAGAGATGAGTGCTTTGAAATGTTAGAAGATGTCACCGGAAGAAACTATGTTGTAGTAGATAGTTCAACTGCAATAGGAGATGAAGAAATATCTGATGAAAATCGGCCTCTACATAAGTTGTTTGACGAACTTGAACACGAGTTATATCCCGGTTGCTCCAAACACTGCATTAAATTTCTTGGTAAAGTTGTTGCATATAAAATCATTGAATCTATGGAGCGATAAAACCTTTAATATGCTCTTAGACCTATTAAGTGATTCATTTTCGGATGGTGCTAGAATTCCAAAGAATTTTTATGAAGCAAAAAAAATGATGCGTGAGTTAGGATTGGGGTACGAATCAATTGACGTATGTAAATATGATTGTGCCTTATTTTGGAAGGAGAACTCCAAACTTCTAGCTTGTCCAATTTGCCATGAATCAAGATATAAAATCGACAAGTCACATGGAAAGAGTAAGATGCCTCATAAGAAGTTGCGATACTTTCCAATTACACCTCGATTAAAAAGATTATACAACTCAAGATATAGTGCGAAAGATATGAGATGGCACAAGGAGGGAATGTTGGAAGAAGATGGTATCTTAAGGCACCCTGCAGATGGATCTGCATGGAAGCATTTTGATCAAACATATCCTGAATTTGTAAGTGATTGTTGAAACGTAAGATTGGGACTTGCTTCAGATGGGTTTAATCCGTTTGGAAACATGTCAAATGCGCATAGTATATGGCCGGTAATATGTGTGCCTTACAACTTGCCTCCATGGAAATGTATGAGGGAATCTAGTTTCATGATGACATTGCTTATTCCTGGTCCAAAATCTCCAGGTAAAGACTTTGATGTGTTCATGAGACCTTTGATAGATGAGCTAAAGGACTTGTGGCACAATGGGGTAGAAACATATGATTTTTATTCTAGATCGAGTTTTACTCTACGATCAGCAGTTATGTGGACGATAAGTGATTTTCCTGCTTACGCATATTTGTCTGGTTGGAGCACTAGAGGATATATGGCCTACCCTGTGTGTCTTGACGATAACAAATCAATACGATTGAGAAGCAAGATCTCATACGTAGGTCATAGGCAGTTCCTACAAAAGCGTCACCCTTAGAGAAAAAGTAGTGAATTTGATGGGTTCCATGAACATGCAAATCCACCAGTGCAATTATCTGGCAAAGAAATACTACAACAATTATGTGATTTACCAGTGCATGTACCTGGAAAAGCTCCTCATGATGTCAACAATGATAACAAATGTGCTAATTCAAAGAGCAATTGGTCAAAGAAAAACATTATGTTTGAGTTAGAGTATTGGTCAAATTTGAAGTTGCGACATAATTTGGATGTTATGCATATTGAGAAAAATGTTTGTGATAACATTTTGGGAACTCTTCTTAACATTGAAAAGAAAACGAAGGATAATGACAAAGCTCGTAAAGATTTAGAGGACACGGGAATTCGTAAAGAATTATGGTTGAGAAACTCAGGGGGTAGAACGATAAGGCCTCATGCTTCATACAAATTATCACAAGATGAAAAGAGGGATTTTTTGGAGTATCTTAAATCAATTAGAATGCCAGATGGATATGCTTCAAATATTGCTAATCTTGTCATTGGTGATGGGAAGATACTTGGTATGAAGACACATTATCGTCACGTGTTACTGCAACGACTTTTACCTCCTGGTATACTTCCATATTTCAATAAAGAGATTCGAAACACATTAATTGAGTTTTCAACATTCTTTCAAAAAATATGTTCGAAGACCTTATATGTTAAAGATCTCGAGGAGTTGAGAATGGGAATCACTCTTATTTTATGCAAATTAGAGAAGATATTTCCTCCTGCCTTCTTCACAATAATGGTAAACTTATGTGTGCATTTGGTTGACGAAGCTCTACTAGCTGGACCAGTTCAATCGAGGTGGATGTATCCATTTGAAAGGTGTTTGGGTACATACAAAAAATATGTTCGAAACAAGGCACGTCCAGAAGGGTCAATTGCAGAGGCTTATGTTGCAAATGAAGCATTGACATTTTGTTCATTGTACCTCGAAAGAATTGAAACGAAATTCAATCGGCCTGAACGAAACTATGATGCTAATGTCGATTAAAAAGAACACGATATCAATGTCTTCAAGGAAACAAGTCGATGTTATGACGGGAAAAAGCAGGATTCTTTACAATTGAAATGCGAAATCGAGCCCACTGGTACATAATTAACAACTCGTCCGAGCTTCAACGTTATATAGAGTAAGTATTTAGTATACCATTAAGATTATTACTAATGCACAAGTTGAAATAAGTCTAATTATATGTTTGATCATGTGCAGTGAACACATGAGTATCTTAAGACGAGACCATTCTCAAAATCTAGAAAAATTGCAAGAAGAAACTTTTCCTCGTTGGTTCAAGGCACAAGTAAGTACATGTAAAATTAGCATTGATATTTTTAAAAATATTGCAAAAAAATCAACTTTATTTCATTTGTCTTGTCCAATTTAGATGGAAAACTACGTTTTGAGAAGTCTCATGAAGCTACCGATGATTTGTACTCACTTGCTGAAGGACCAATGAGAAGTTATAATAGTTGGACTGGTTGCATTGTGAATGGTGTTCGCTTTCGTTGTAAGTCTTGAGATGATAAGTTACGAACTCAAAACTGTGGCGTGTTGGTTCCTAGTAGTCATCAAGGAGAACCAATGGAATTTTGTGGGGTGTTGACAGAAATAATTGAACTAAGATACCTACATCAGCGAAAAGTTATTTTGTTCAATTGTGATTGGTACAACTCCAATAGAAGACAAAAAAGAACAATCACTGAATGTGGCATAACAAGCATTAATGTCAATTCGCATTGGTATAAAAACGATCCATTCATTCTTGCAACTCAAGCTCAACAGATATACTATATCGTTGATTATAAGCATGGACCCAATTGGAGAATTGTTCAAAAGGTCAATCACTGACACATATGGGAAATCTCACAAATTCATGAAGACAACCGACAATTGGTTGAAGATGTGTATCAAGAACATAATTCCCTCGAATCGATTCTTATTCCTGAAGAGCCAAACATAGAAACAGAGCAATTGGTTCGAAATGATGTTGAGCCAACAATAGTTTTGAATTTGAACTTATCCAATGAAAATATGGAAGATGAAGAAAAGGATTTTCTTTGCAATGATACTAATGAAGATGTTAATGAGGAAATAATTAAGGAGAAGGAAACAAGCAGTGAAGATGGCTCTAACCACGATAATGATGATAGTGATTAAAAATCTCGTATGTGTTCTATTTTATTTTTGAGATTGTCTTAGTTAGTTAATTATGTGTTTATTAAAAAAAATCCTTGTAATGTATTTTCACATTTTATTCATGCAATGGTTCACTTATTCTTTTTTTTTTGTATTAGGTGCATTATGTCAAAGCAGGAAATTGCACCGGCATCAACAATATCTTCTGATATAGCATCTTCATCTGGTTTGTGTTTATTAAAAGTCTTATTTATTTATTTTCTTTTCTTTTTGTGATGTTAATTGTTTCATATTTAGAGTTGTAGAAACTAATAATTATATGAGCTGAGTCATGTTCAATAAAGACTAGTAATATGCTAATATGATTTATATTTTTTCTTTATGTTTTCATTTGTAGAAGTACATGATGCTGCTGAAAAGAAAGTTCGTGGAATGACCAGAAATATAGCGTTACTCGACGCATATGATGACAAAGGACCATTACCAATTCAAATCACTAGTGAACTTAAGCAGGCAACTGGAAAATATGCTTCTTGATTTAATAATCTTTGTGGGGTGGTTGTACGTGAGTGTGCTCCTCTTGATGTTAAAGGTTGGAAAGAGATTCCTCTTCAACTGAAGTTGCTTATGTATCAGAGAGTCATGGTATATAAACACATTAGATTTTAGTTTTTTTTGAAAGAATTAGATTTTAGTATATTTGTAACATTAATCCTGTCTTAATTTACACCCATACCTTAAAGAATAATTCTTTTCACTTGTGTTTTGCAGGATAAGTCTCAAGTTGATCCAAATTCAAAGCACGTTCACAGAGTAATTAATCACCAAATGAGCAGGTCCTATAGAACATGGAGATCAAAATTGAATAAGCGCTTTAAAAAGGAAGGAGGTCATAATGATTTGGAAAGAGCTAAAAGTAAAAAGCACGAAACAGTTGAATCAGATGAAGATTGGAAGAAGTTGTGTGATTACCTTGCATATAATGAATTTCAAGTAAGTTATTGAAATTTACCGTAGTTGAGAACATATCAATTTTATTTGTATGTGTTTTTTTTTCTCTTGTCATTTTTGGATTTTGTAAAAAGCAATTGAAATATATATGTAATGAGGGGCGCTGCAGTGCCTTGGTCATATTTTAACACTCAAAACCAGAGGCCTTTTTGAGCACTAATGTGCCTTATATATGCAATGCAACACCCTTCACTACATATTTTTTTTTTCAAAATTTTCTGCAAGTAATATACACATGTACACAACTGCACAGTGTATGAAATTTTGGTGAAGCAATTGATATGATACAATTCTTTATAGATTAAGAATGCTTTCATCTTCACAGATTAATGAAATGATGATGTTATCTCTATTGTAGAAAATGTCAGCAGCTAACACTGAAAACCGTTTGAAAAGAAAGTATATGCAAACGAATGGATCTGTTTCAACTCCAAATCATCAACTTCGTCTGAACAATGAACTTTTCTGTGGTGTTGGCCATATATCATCTTTTAAGAGGAACCACACTACAAAAAGGGGCGAATGGTTGAATGCGGAATGCGAGAAGGCCACACTACAAAAAGGGGCATATGTTCCAATAATAAGTTATTTCTCTTTCAACTACATTATGATGTTTATTTTCATGGTAGTTGGAGATGGTAGAGGTGAGGTTTAACAACATGTGGCCTCCTCCTTTAGATCGTGTGGACGAGCCGTTTGTCTCGGACTTGGACATATTAAAAAAAGTACTTGGCCAAAAATCTTCATATTTGCACGGATGGGCTAAATTAGCGCATACACAAAAAACTTCAAACATAAACGGTGATGAATCTGATGATGAATCGGAACTTGCATGTGACGGCCCCAAATTTCCAATGCATTTGGGTACGTACGCCCAGCCTAGACCCGTGCAGGTTCCGAGTCAGTTTCTCAGCGAACCTGACGAGCCTAGTCAACCTCAAATTATCAAAATTTCAAGATTTATGAAAGAGTTATTGCAATTATAACACAGCGGAAGCAAAATCATATTCTAATCAAATATTGAGAAATAACTCAATCAAAGGGAAATTAGGTGTAACGACCCGAATTCTACTTGACCCGACTCGAGGGTAATTTAGTGATTTTCAATACTAAATGTGTGCAAGTTTGCTTTGTGAATTGTTTAAGTGTGAAAAGTATAACTTAGGATAAATAAATATTGGGCCTAACAAGAGTTGAGTGGATGTAAATGATATGGAGGCCCATAAGGGTATTTTGGTAAAATAACAAGGTTGTACACAACCCTACTCTAAAACCCTACCTATATAAACCTTTTATAAAGTTTGTAGCCTCTTTTGTGTTGAAACTCCAAACTTGTGATGAAACTCCAAACTTGTGATGGGAGAGAAGTGGAGGAGGGTTGATGATGAAGTACATTTAAACATTCAAGAAAGTATCACACCCTCCCCTCATCCCATCTAAGCTTTTATTTGTTTATTTTATTGAAAAAAAATGGAGTTTGGACAAGGAAAATGACCCAAGGAAGGTGGTGGAGCCGCGGCGACACAACCACATGGGGTGGGGCGGCATTCCAGTCGTCGCCGCTGGAGACGGCAGGTGGGGCCCCACTAGGGAGCCCCACCATTATGGGTTGTGAGGAGGAGGGGGGAAGGGGTGATTTCCACCACCTCTCCTCCCCCACTACCGCCTCCACAACGGCTGGCCGGAGGGTGGCGATCCTCCGACCAGCCGCTGGGATCCCTCCAGCGGGGTCCGCGCTGGAGGGAGGTGAGGAGGGCGGCGGCGTGGAGGGGAGTTCTCCCCTCCACGGTCCCAAAAAGGGGGGAAGCTTTTGTTGACCGGTCAACTGGTCAACTCCTTTGTTGACCCAAAAAAAGGGGGGAAGCCCGTACTCCCCCCTTGTTGGGACCGTGGAGGGAGAACTCCCTCCACGCCGCCGCCCTCCGCCTCCCTCCCGGCGCGGACCCCATTTGGAGGGATCCCAGCGGCGGTCGGAGGGTCGCCGCCCTCTGGCCAGCCGTCGAGGAGGCGGTAGTGGGGGAGGAGAGGTGGTGGAAACCACCCCTTTCCCCCCTCCTCCTCACAACCCATAGTGGTGGGGCTCCCTAGTGGGGCCCCACCTGTCGTCTCCGGCGGCGGCGACTGGAACGCCGCCCCACCCCATGTGGTTGTGTCGCCGCGGCTCCACCACCTTCCTTGGGTCATTTTCCTTGTCCAAACTCCATTTTTTCTCAATAAAATAAACAAATAAAAGCTTAGATGGGATGAGGGGAGGGTGTGATACTTTCTTGAATGTTTAAATGTACTTCATCATCAACTGTAACATCCCTCAATTTTTAACCTGACTTTTGTGACACGTGTCAGGATCGTGACCCGGCTACGCGATACTGGACTGTATTTCGAACCTTGGGAGTCGACACCGAGGTAATGTTATGATTCTTTGATGTGTGTAATAGTATTATAGTTTAAATGCGTGTCACGAGCCATTTGGGCGATTTTTAAAATGAGTGAGTTTTCGCCTAGGTAACCGGGGGAGAAAATATAGTAAAGAGATAATTAATAATAATTATTTAACAATTATATAGTTCAATTGTGTGAGATAAAAGTAAAAGTGTGCACGTGACGGGAAAATACGGGTCGATGAGGTAAGATGGGTCTGGGAACCCTTGTGTTAAAGTTTGAGATGTGGGTGTCGGTAAAAATGGGTAGACACAACTATCATACCCATTTAAATATTCAAACACACACCTTACCACATCACTCCACTCACCTCACCACCCACCCCATCACTCACGTCACACTCATCTCACCATCTCACTCACGTCACCCCCATTCCCACTCATCTCTCTCACGTAACCTCTCCTCACTCTCTCATTTCACTCATCTCTTTCTCTCACTCTTCACTCTCCTCACGGTCTCTCTTCACTCGCTCTCCCTCACGTCCTCCTTTTCCTCATCTCACCACCGCGCCGCTTCTCGCGGTGACCAGGACCAGGACGTCGGAGGTTGCGGTTAACCGAAGGTATGCATTCTCTCCCTCTCTCTCGTGTTCACTCGTTTTCTCTCTCGTTCTCACGGTTTATCTCTTTCTCTCTCTCGTCTCGGGTTTGCTCTCTCACTCTCACGAAACCACCTCTCCCACTGGAGATGGTGGTGGCCGGGGTTCACTCCCTCACCGGAGATCTCTCTCTCCATCCCTCTATTTCCTTCCTCCCTCCCCTCTCTCGATGGATCCATGAAACAAAAAAAAAAAAAAGGGGATTGGAAACAGAGGCGCATTCTACGCCGCCTCGTTTCGATTCAAAGGAGATGAAGGGCCGGTTCGGCCCTGAACCGGTCCGGTTCGGCCGAACCGCCCAAAAAAAAAAGAGAGAGAATAAAGAAAAAAAAAATGGAAAAGAAAATCCAGAAAAATAGGGAAAATTATGAAAAAAATTCAGAAAAAGTCCAGAAAATATGAGAAATTAGAAAAAAATGGTTCTTGGCGAGTTTTGGGATTTTCTCGGAAATGTTGGCGAGATGTAATCGGGGTTTTAGCCTCGAAAAACATAAAAAAATGATATAATATGTCAAATCGAAGCTAATTTAATGACTTGACCTATTAATACGAGTTTCCAACCTTGTCAGGTAACGGAAAACTCGGGGGTACGCGTTAGGAGTCGCGGGAGTGTCATACGCGGATTACGATAGATCGTAAGTACATTTGCCTTAAAAAGCATTTGTACGTTAGTAAGCCAGTTTAGAAAATATCATGTGATTCATTTTCACTTCTTTGTGTTTGTTACTATCAAATTATTGGCTTTCCATTCCATATTCCTTGTATGTGTGTTCTTGGCATAAGTGTGTGTCTCGAAGGTACATGCGGCCGCACTAGAAGGGATAAAACGCGGCACTCGAGCGCACGAGTGTTTGACCACCCCTAGTGATTGTGTGATACCATGTACTTGGATTGTTGTGGATATTGTTGTGGATTGTTGTGGTATTGTTGTGGAATTTAGACCACTTATTGCCTCTCTTGACTCGTAGAACACGCATGTTTCGATTACTTTCATTTTCAGTCTGTCTATCATGCAACTTATTTATTTACATTCATGTCTTTCCATTCCCGCATGATATTTAGACTGCCTTGTTTGTTACTTCATGAATTACTGTTATATTCTTCTGGCTTTACTTTCGATTTCTCCAGTTGCTCACCGTCTAGTTTGTGACGGTGGGTGCAGATAGGGCGGAGAGCCGTAGGGGCAAGGGACCTTGCCTAGGAGACTTTTTGTGAGCAGTTGGACTTGAGGTACCGAGATGTAGGCTCATGATTATTTCATTTTGTATGACGTTTATATATATGTTTGTTTTGGAACTGGGATATATGTTTTGAGGTGGATTCCATCAATCCATTTTGTTGACTTAGAATTGAACATGTTGGGTTTTCCACATTTATATAGATTCCTAATTTCCCTTTGATTGAGTTATTTCCCAATATTTGATTAGAATATGATTTTGCTTCCGCTGTGTTATAATTGCAATAACTCTTTCATAAAACGTGAAATTTTGATAATTTGAGGCTGACTAGGCTCGTTAGGATCGCTGAGAAACTGACTCGGGACCTGCACGGGTCTAGGCCGGGCGTACCCAAATGCATTGGGAATTTGGGGCCGTCACAGTTGGTATCAGAGCACAAGGTTATATAGACCTGACTCTTGATGTAAATTCATAAAACACAAGCCATTAAAACCAGCGGAAGTTAGGAACGGTCAAACTGAGAAGTGGAAACCCTAGGATCCCGTAGAAACTTAGTTGGGGAAGTAATGGGTTGAGTCGAATTATTTTAATACATATTATGATTATTATGTGTATTATTATAATATACGGTAGCTATAGACTGATCTGAGAAGTTCGTTCTCTTGATTTAGACGACGATGGCGGATCAGACCGGTCAGGGTGACGATAGCGGCACATCTGGCACACGATATGCCAGTGCGGACGATGTGCATGCCTTGACTCAGAGAGTTGCGACGCAGGATTTGCAGCTACAAGAAATGTTACGACTGTTGAGGACACTCGTACCAGCTACCGCTACACCATCGACTCCGACTACACCATTGCCACATACTACTACCCGAGGGGCAGAGACCCCGATTGCTGCGGCATCCACGGCTCCGATTCCGTTAGAGGCAGTACCTGAGGGAGCTGTTGTTGCACCTGACACGCAGACCGAGGCGGAGACACATCCTTTATCGACAGAGATAGCTCGAGCGACAGAGACACCAGCTACGCCAAGAAATGCATTTGCAGAGGTTACTCCGATTACGACTCCATCGAAGAGTCCGGAGCCACCGCGAGGCGAAGCAAGCGATGGAGGGAATTTAAGAGACATGATCCTATGAAGTTCTATGGCGGCACAGATGTTAGAGCAGCAGAGTTGTTTCTGAAGAATCATGAGAAGATTCATTCGATCATCGCCACGGAGGACCACATGCGAGCGACTATCTCTTCGTCGATGTTACATGGAGAGGCAGATGATTGGTGGACGACGATCATTACTACCAGAGGTGTTCCGAGAGACTGGATCGACTTCAAGACCCAGTTTAATCAGAAATACTTTCCACCAACTGTACTTCGAGCAAAGAGGAATGAGTTCATGGCGTTGAGGCAGGGCGCTAATGAGTCAGTGATGGAGTACATGGGTAGATTCTCATCATTGTTACCTTATGCTGGAGGATCGGCGACACCGAGACTGATCGAGTGTATTATTTCACTGAGGGTTTGTTACCTGCGATCGGTGGTTCTGTAGTCACTACACAGCCGGAGACTTTACAGATTGCATACGAGCGGAGTTTGGCTCGAGAGGGTTACCTACTTACTCATCCTGAGGAGACCAGATCGGTCGGACCAGAGTCCCGATTGGAGGAGCACCATCAGGTCAAGAAGAGGAAGAAGAATAGGTGGAATTTCCGTGACCGTAGGACTCAGAGTGTAGGGTCCGTTGCACAGTCGACTACTCGTCCGACACATATTGCTCCGCCAGTACCCAGTTTTGCCAGTCATCCACCACAGCCTAGTCGACCAGGACAGCAGTCACAGAGACAGACTATTGAGAGTAGAGGTATCGACCGAGGAGACAGGCAGAGGAGGACACAGGGGTCTGGTCAGACTCAGACACAAAGTTTCGCACAGGGACGAGGCCAGAGCCAGACTCAGGGATCGCAGGATACCCGCACTTGTTTCAGGTGCGGAAAGGTCGGTCACATACAGAGGGAGTGCCCTCAACCACCAAGAGTACCGCCACAAAGCATCATCAGCATCAGAGAGAACGCGTTCGGCGGGCGCTGAGCCCGACCTGGGGGCATCCCGAAACCTTGTCGAGGGTATGATTTCTATTTGCGGTACTTTCATGCATACCATGTTCGATTCCGGTTCCACTGTTTCATTTATTCTTTGGTCGAATGGTAGATAAGCTAGGTTTGAAACCCGTTAGGCTTAGTAAACCCTCATCCTTAGCACCGCCTTGGAGATAAAATTTACCCGAATTTGTTGTGTCTCGATATTTCGGTAGAGATAGGGGTTATGAGTTACCAAGTAGATATGAGAGTACTCGAGTTTTTGGAGTTTGATGCTTTGTTGGGCATGGATTGGCTGGGATCGTTTCATGCTCACATTAGTTGTTATGAGAAGAGAATCACGATTCCGTTAGTAGATGGTTCGGAGCTCAGCATTCAGGGTACGGCATCGCTACTTCCTATCACCAGAGGCAGAGAAGCCACGAGTGGCGAGATTGAGATTGTTGCGAGTGTCATGAGCACCGGGGCGAAGCAGGAGATTTGCTTTTCAGAGGTACCAGTTGTGTGCGACTTCCCAGATGTGTTTCCGGAGGATTTGCGGGATTACCACCACCGAGGAGATAGACTTTATCATTGACCTTGTACTGGGACTAAGCCGATCTCGATACCACCGTACCGTATGGCACCTCGAGAGCTTGAGGAGTTGAGGAGTCACTAGATGAATTGTTAGAGCTTGGTTTCATCATCCGAGTATGTCGCCATGGGGAGCACCCGATCTTGTTTGTAAAGAAAAAGGATGGTAGTTTGAGGCTATGCATAGATTATCGCCAACCGAACCGAGTTACTGAGTGAAGAACAAATATCCGTTGCCGCGCATTGATGATTTGTTTGATCGTTGACAGAGCGCAGATGGTTCTCGAAAATAGATCTCGAGGTCGCTATCACCACTCGGGATTAGGGTGAAGATCGCGAGAAAAGACGGTTCAAGACAAGATACGGTCACTTTCAATTTACAAATCATGCCATTCGGCTTAACTAATGCGCCAAGAATGTTTATGGATCTCATGCATCGCGTGATGAGGGAATACCTTGATCGGTTCGTGATTGTGTTCATAGACGATATCCTCATCTATTCTAGGACTCGTGAGGAGCATGAAGGACATCTACGAGCAGTATTGCAGACTTTGAGAGATCATCGACTGTTTGCCAAGTTCAAGCAAGTGTGAGTTTTGGTTGTCGAAGTCCGATTCCTTGGGCATGTTGTTGGAGCTACCGGTGTTGCTGTTGATCCAGAGAAGGTTAGAGCAGTGATTGAGTGGCCTACGCCGACTACCGTTACGCAAATTCGCAGTTTTCTGGGATTGGCAGGATACTATCGCCGATTTGTGCAAGACTTCTCCAAGATTGCCGCTCCGATGACGAAATTGACTAAGAAGAATGCGAAGTTTGATTGGGATGAGGAGTGCGAACATGCATTCAACACTTTGAAGAAGAAATTGACTACCGCGCCTGTGTTAGCGTTGCCCGAGACTGGGAAAGACTTAGTCGTGTACACTGACGCATCGAAGGTTGGCTTGGGTTGTGTATTGATGCAGGAGGGCAGAGTTATCGCTTATGCATCTCGACAGCTGAAGGTTCACGAGAGGAACTACCCGACACACGATTTAGAATTGGCCGCGATAGTGTTTGCATTGAAGATATGGAGGCACCACTTGTATGGCGTACGTTTCGAGTTGTTCACAGACCACAAGAGCTTGAAGTACTTATTCACTCAGAGAGAACTGAACCTGAGACAAAGACGTTGGCTAGAGTTCTTGAAGGACTATGATTTCTCGTTAGAGTATCATCCGGGGAAAGCTAACGTGGTTGCTGATGCTTTGAGCCGTAGAGGATCTGATGCTGCAGAGGTGGTCGTATGTCGATGACCCACGAGTATGGTCTTCTGAGGCACCGAGTTGATAAGTTCGGCGGACGTACGCGGTGACTACCGGGACACGATTTGTGGTCGGATGAGGTTGCGAGACCGTTTCACCGCAGATCGTTCTCGAAGGACGACAGGGCGATGAGTCATACCAAGAATTCAAATGATGAGATGGTCGACGTTCGAGAACATCCAGATTGGAGTCGGTCGACGACTCTTGCTTGAGGTATCGTGGGCGATCGTGGATTCCATTGGCGCCGACTTACGCACCGAGATACTTCGGGAGGCTCACCGTTCTCGATTTTCTCGTGCATCCGGTCGAACCAAGATGTATGCGACATGCGACGTCTCTTTTGGTGGCTGGGGATGAAATCCGATGTGTCGGAATTCATTAGAGCGTGTGAGATATGCCGGCGTGTGAAGGCCGAGCATCGACGGCTGGAGGATTGCTCGCAGCCCTACCTATTCCTCAATGGAAGTGGGAGCACATTGCTATGGATTTCGTCGGTGGCTTGCCCCGATCTCCTCGTGGTCATGATAGCATCCGGGTAATTGTGGATCGATTGACGAAATCGCTCATTTCATACCAAGTATCCACTACACATCGAGTTGACAGACCGAGCATTCTTTACGAGCGTGAGATTGTCGACTACACGGAGTTCCGTTGTCGATCGTGTCGATCGGGCGCTAGATTTACTTCGTTATGTGCGCGAGCATGCAGCTCGGTTCGGCGCACCGCACTAGAGTTGAGTACGGCGTTTCATCCACGTACGACAGACGGACAAATCCGAGAGGTTGATACAAGTGTTGGAAGACATGCTCGGGATGTGTGTTTTGGAATACGGCGGGTCATGGGAAGAGTACCTTCATTTGTGCGAGTTTGCCGACAACAACAGTTATCAGCGAGTATCGGTATGGCACCGTTTGAGGCGCTCTATGGCAGCCTTGTAGATCACCTTCTTCATTGGCCGAGCTGAGAGGATGTTGTGACGATTGGTCCCGAGATTGTTGTTGATCACACCGAGAAGGTACGGCAGATTCGTCGAGGCTTAAGAGTGCTCAAGAGCGGCAAAAGAAATACTATGATCGTATCACGATGAGCTTCGATGACGACGCGGGAGACTATGTATACCGAAAGTCTCGCCTCGAAGGGTCACAAACGATTCGGAATCAAAGGGAAGCTTGCTCCTAGATTTATCGGTCCCTTCAAAGTTGTGAAGAGGGTCGGTAAGGTTGCTTATCGTTAGAGTTACCGCCGCGCTCGCCGAAGCATTCATCCAAGTGTTTCACATTTCAATGCCGCGACTAGACAAGTCGGCAGAGGACGGCGACCTACAAAGTGGACCCGAGTCGATCGAGTTGCAAGACGATGCCACGTACGAGGAGCACCAATTCAAATTGTCGACCGTAAAGTCAAAATACCGAGGAACAAGGAAATCCCTTCCGTTCTTGTGAAATGGCAATTCCACGGGGACGAAGAGTTAACTTGGGAGCTAGAGTCATACATGCAAGAGCACTTCCCTATCTATTTGATTCCGGTGAGTTTGAAGTTTAATTTACTTATTAGTAAATTTCGAGGACGAAATTCTAATAAGTGGGGAGACCGTAACATCCCTCAATTTTTAACCCGACTTTTGTGACACGTGTCGGGATCGTGACTCGGCTACGCGATACGATTTGGATGTATTTCGAACCTTGGGAGTCGACACCGAGGTAATGTTATGATTCTTTGATGTGTGTAATAGTATTATAGTTTAAATGCGTGTCACGAGCCATTTGGGCGATTTTTAAAATGAGTGAGTTTTCGCCTAGGTAACCGGGGGAGAAAATATAGTAAAGAGATAATTAATAATAATTATTTAACAATTATATAGTTCAATTGTGTGAGATAAAAGTAAAAGTGTGCACGTGACGGGAAAATACGGGTCGATGAGGTAAGATGGGTCGGGGAACCCTTGTGTTAAAGTTTGAGATGTGGGTGTCGGTAAAAATGGGTAGACACAACTATCATACCCATTTAAATATTCAAACACACACCTTACCACATCACTCCACTCACCTCACCACCCCACCCCATCACTCACGTCACACTCATCTCACCATCTCACTCACGTCACCCCCATTCCCACTCATCTCTCTCACGTAACCTCTCCTCACTCTCTCATTTCACTCATCTCTTTCTCTCACTCTTCACTCTCCTCACGGTCTCTCTTCACTCGCTCTCCCTCACGTCCTCCTTTTCCCTCATCTCACCACCGCCGCTGCTCTCGCCGGTGACCGGACCAGGGACGTCGGAGGTTGCGGTTAACCGAAGGTATGCATTCTCTCCCCTCTCTCTCGTGTTCACTCGTTTTCTCTCTCGTTCTCACGGTTTATCTCTTTCTCTCTCTCGTCTCGGGTTTGCTCTCTCACTCTCACGAAACCACCTCTCCCACTGGAGATGGTGGTGGTGGCGGGGTTCACTCCTCACCAGGAGATCTCTCTCTCCATCCCTCTATTTCCTTCCTCCCTCCCCTCTCTCGATGGATCCATGAAACAAAAAAAAAAAAAAGGGGATTGGAAACAGAGGCGCTGTTACAGCGCCTCTGTTTCGATTCAAAGGAGATGAAGGGCGGTTCGGCCAACCGGCCGGTTCGGCTTCGATTCGGCCCGGTCGAGTCGGTTCGGCCACGAACCGCCCAAAAAAAAAAAAAAAGAGAGAGAATAAAGAAAAAAAAAAAATGGAAAAGAAAATCCAGAAAAATAGGGAAAATTATGAAAAAATTCAGAAAAAGTCCGTAAAATATGAGAAATTAGAAAAAAAATGGTTCACAATCGAGTTTTGGGATTTTCTCGGAAATGTTGGCGAGATGTAATCGGGGTTTTAGCCTCGAAAAACATAAAAAAATGATATAATATGTCAAATCGAAGCTAATTTAATGACTTGACCTATTAATACGAGTTTCCAACCTTGTCAGGTAACGGAAAACTCTGGGGTACGCGTTAGAGTCGCGGGAGTGTCATACGCGGATTACGATAGATCAGGTAAGTACATTTGCCTTAAAAAGCATTTGTACGTTAGTAAGCCAGTTTAGAAAATATCATGTGATTCATTTTCACTTCTTTGTGTTTGTTACTATCAAATTATTGGCTTTCCATTCCATATTCCTTGTATGTGTGTTCTTGGCATAAGTGTGTGTCTCGAAGGTACATGCGGCCTGCACTAGAAGGGATAAAACGCGGGCACTCGAGCGCACGAGTGTTTGACCACCCCTAGTGATTGTGTGATACCATGTACTGGATTGTTGTGGATATTGTTGTGGATTGTTGTGGTATTGTTGTGGAATTTAGACCACTTATTGCCTCTCTTGACTCGTAGAACACGCATGTTTCGATTGCTTTCATTTTCAGCCTGTCTATCATGCAACTTATTTATTTACATTCATGTCTTTCCATTCCCGCATGATATTTAGACTGCCTTGTTTGTTACTTCATGAATTACTGTTATATTCTTCTGGCTTTACTTTCGATTTCTCCAGTTGCTCACCGTCTAGTTTGTGACGGTGGGTGCAGATAGGGCGGAGAGCAGTAGGGGCAAGGGACCTTGCCTAGGAGACTTTTTGTGAGCAGTTGGACTTGAGGTACCGAGATGTAGGCTCATGATTATTTCATTTTGTATGACGTTTATATATATGTTTGTTTTGGAACTGGGATATATGTTTTGAGGTGGATTCCATCAATCCATTTTGTTGACTTAGAATTGAACATGTTGGGTTTTCCACATTTATATAGATTCCTAATTTCCCTTTGATTGAGTTATTTCCCAATATTTGATTAGAATATGATTTTGCTTCCGCTGTGTTATAATTGCAATAACTCTTTCATAAAACGTGAAATTTTGATAATTTGAGGCTGACTAGGCTCGTTAGGATCGCTGAGAAACTGACTCGGGACCTGCACGGGTCTAGGCCGGGCGTACCCAAATGCATTGGGAATTTGGGGCCGTCACATCAACCCTCCTCCACTTCTCTCCCATCACAAGTTTGGAGTTTCAACACAAAAGAGGCTACAAACTTTATAAAAGGTTTATATAGGTAGGGTTTTAGAGTAGGGTTGTGTACAACCTTGTTATTTTACCAAAATACCCTTATGGGCCTCCATATCATTTACATCCACTCAACTCTTGTTAGGCCCAATATTTATTTATCCTAAGTTATACTTTTCACACTTAAACAATTCACAAAGCACACTTGCACACATTCAGTATTGAAAATCACTAAATTACCCTCGAGTCAGGTCAAGTAGAATTCGGGTCGTTACATTAGGAATCTATATAAATGTGAAAACCCCAATATGTTCAATTCTAAGTCAACGAAATGGATTGATGGAATCCACCTCAAAATCATATTCCCAGTTCTAAAACAATTATATATATGTGTAAAACATCATACAAACAGAAATGAACATAAGCCTACACCTCGATACCTCAAGTCCAACGCTCACAAAAGGTCTCCTAGGCAAGATCCCTTGCCCCTACTGCACTCCGCCCTATCTGCACCCACCGTCACAAACTAGACGGTGAGTAACTGAGAAAAATTGAAAGTAAAGGTAGAAGAATATAACAGTAATTCTTGAAACAACAAATAAGGCAGTCTAAATATCATGCGGGTACTGAAAGACATGAATTTAAATAAACAAGAATGCATGATAGACAGACTGGAAATGATAACAATCGAAACATGCGTGTTCTATGAGTCAAGAGAGGCAATAAGTGGTCTAAATTCCACAACAATTCCACAACAGTGATGTCGTAATATCGAAATCCACAGCAATATCCACAACAATCTAGTACATGGTATCACACAATCACTAAGGGTGGTCAAACACTCGTGCGCACGAGTGCCCGCGTTTTATCCTTTCTAGTGCAGGCCGCATGTGCCTTCGAGACACATACTTATGCCAAGAACACACATACAAGGAATATGGAATGGAATGCCAACAAGTAGATAATAACAAACACAACGGAATGAAGATGAATCACATGGTATTTTCTTAGCTGGCTTACTAACGTACAAATGTTTTTTAAGGCAAGTGTACTTACCTGAACTATCGTAACCCGCGTACAACGCTCCCGCGACTCCTAACGCTTATCCCCGAGTTTCCCGCTACCTGACAAGGTCGGGAACTCGTATTAATAGGTCAAGTCATTCACTAAACCTAGGTTTAAACTTATCATTATCCCCAATGATTTAAATGACTCGAACAACACGACAATTTAATCGAAAAATGAATACTCTCACTCTCAAGTTTTGAAAATACAATATGTATAAGCCTCATCGCGAATCATAGGCTCGGCTCAGTCGTATGTGGGTCATGTCATCGTCTCGAGGACCGGCGACATGACTACGACGTCATAACCATTCATCGCCACGTGATGTTTCAATACAAACCAACACTCAACCATAATTCCTCGTGAAAACTGAACTAACATGTACAAACAAACATGAAACCTCGCTGGTGTTGTCCGACGTCGGGGAAGGGTTATCATGGCATGGGAAGGCCGAAAAACTCTCCACCAGTTCGGAATTACATCAACACTTGCAAATATGGACTCAACGTCGACAACACATGAAACTACGACAAAACATATTAACAACACTGTTTTTGACATAACCAAGGATTTCGAGACTTCAACCCATGTTAAGTGAGACTCTTGACAACTTCCACTAGTGGTGGTCTGGCCGGTAGCACCGCCAAGAGTGGCGGTTTCCGGCGAGGCTCTACCACACCTAATCACATGAAATGACGACTTTTTAATGCTGAATAAGGTTGTTTTGACCACTCCGAAGACTGTGGGACCTACGTAGAAGATTGGTGGGGTCCCTAACAGCGTTTCAGTCATCGTGGTCCGACGGTGGCACTGCCAGTAAGGGTGTTTTTCCGGCGAGGGGCCGAAATATTAACAACACATGAAATAATGGAAATACACACACCACAATCCTATAAACATGAACCGAAAACCACATCAAGGATGGAGTGTGTGACGGCCCCAATTTCCCCATGCAATTGGGTACGCCCGGCCTAAGCCCGTGCAGGCCCCGAGTCATCGCCCGGCAACCTGACGAGCCTAGTCAGCCTTCGATTTAATCAATTCGGTAATTTATGAAAGAGTTATTGCATTAAAACACAGCGGAAGACTAAAACAATTAATAATAAAGGGAAATAACTCAATCAAAGGGAAATTAGGAATTCTATAAGTGTGGAAAACCCCGGGTATTCATGTACAATTCGATAGTCATATATACATGATACCAGTCTCATAAAAGATATATTAAGTTCAATAAATCCCACAAAATAAGTATAAAACGATATACATATCAACAAATAAAGTATAATCACCTACTATAAAGTCTCTCGGATGTCCTGCAACTCCTCAAAGTATATCACCTAGGCAGAGCCCCTTGCCCTCTCGCTTTCTCTCCACTCTATCGCACCCACCGTCACAAACTAGACGGTGAGTAACTAAATAAAATTGCTAGTAGTACCAGAAGAATGTAACAGTAATTTATGATTATAACAAGAAAAACAGTCTAAGTATCATGCGGAAAAGAAATAACTGGAAAGTAAATAAATCAAATGCATGATAAAGAGACGAAAGATAAACAATCGATATTTGCATGTTCTAAGATTCAAAAGAGGCCCATGAGTGGTCTATTTCACAGCAATACGGCAAAGATCTCGTAAGATCTCCCCGGGCAATGTCGCAACACTAGCGCAGCGTGAAATCGAGAGGCATCGCAACACCTCTCGAATCTAGTACCCAGTACACACATCACTAGGGGTGGTCAGTTACCCATGCAGAGGGCACCCTCGTTGTCCCAGCTAGTGCGAGACCACATGATACCTTCGAGACACACACTCATGCCAAGAACATACAACCAAGGAAATGGAATGGAATATCAAGCAAAGGATCAATGCAACAATAGCAATAAATAGAGGATATATAAATCACATGTTATTTTCTTACTGGTCTACTAACGTACATACATACGAGGCATGCATGTACGTACCTGATCTAACGTGACCGAGTGCTCACTCCGAGACTTTAACGCGCTTCCCGTGTTTCTCGACTACCTGACAGCGATTTAAGTCCCGAATATAGGTTTAGGATTAGTATTTAGTTTTATGATAATCCTCATAAACTTTGTTTCAATTCATTTAATTACTGCAACCCATGTTATCGTTGATGTCCTTTATACCCTGATTAGGCTCTTGGTGGGTCCATGCATTAAGCCTATATCCACCTAAGTAGGCTCGATATGTGGATAATTATTAGGCCTGGACATATAGGCTCATTATTACATTTTATGTATTTGTTTTGGGCCCTAAGTTGTGCTTATCATATTAAACTCTTATTGGGTTTTACACAACCCATACACACACCAATTGAGACTAGTTATGGACTTATATAAAAAATGAGTGGATTGGGCCCTTGTTGGGCCTTTTTACAAGTCCATATTCATTTAATACAAATGTCTATACTTATAATCTTGTTTACTTATTCTTAAACCTACAATAATATATATTATGGTCACACACACAATTGATGTGTGCACCCCACTGGTGTGCACACTAACACTTCACACACCGCTGTCTTGTGCACACACACCCTGCTGGTGTGTGCACCTCACTGTGATTTACCATGTTCACATTCATTAGTACCTTACTTTATTATTTAAAACTATGTTATATACACATTTTCACTATTCCAAACATATACAACTGTTGTGTACACCCCAATGTGGTGTACACATACAGATCTTGTGTACACCCATTGTGGTGTACACACCCACTGTTGTGTACACCCCATTGTGGTGTACACACAGTGTACACCCCTTGCACAAAATCCATCCCAAAACAGCCACCTATACACATTGTTATGCTAATCGAAACTCACACACATACATCTCATAAAGTCTCACTATAGTGCACACACCTACACCCCAACCGGGGTGTGCACATACACGCCCACACCCCATACATATAGAACAACCACCCCACACACACACATTCACCAAGACCGTCACTTACATGCACAACAATAGGCCACATACACTTCAAATAACCACACCCACACACTCCAACACAACTCACATGGGGTCACCTCCGGCCAGCAGCGTCGCCGGAGGTCGACCTCCGGTCAGCACCCCCCAAAACAGTGGTGAAACAAGGCCATAGCAGTCCCACAACCCATTCAAATATCGTGAAAAACAGTCGAGGTGAGAGAGAACGCGTGAAACTGCCGAGAGAGAGAAGAGTAGGAAGAGAGGGAAGAGAGGAGCTTACCCACGTCGTCGGTGGTGGTGGAGGGACGTCGACTCGGCGACGGTGGCGGTGGTGGTTGTCCAGCCGAGGTTGGGAGGGCTGTGGCGTGGACAAACCGAGAGCGTGAGCGTGGAGAGGAGAGGAGGAAACCGAGAGTGAGTGAGTGAGAACGAGATCGGAGAGGGAGACTCACCTCGTCGGGGTCCGTGACGCCGGTGGGAGGCGGCGGCAGCAGTGGCGAGAGGGAGCAGTGAACAGTGACGGTGGTGGTTTGGAGGAGATGATGAATAGTGTACATTAGGGTTTTAGGGTTTCATTTGTTTTTATATGTGTGACTTAAGGTGAAATGACCCTTTTACCCTTAAACTCTTACTTTCCCAACCCTTGGCTAGCTACCCTTATGGGTCATTTGGCTTATCCTCTTAATCTAACACATATCCCCATCTCTATGACCATCTAATGGCTCTCCTCACTCACTTGTGTCACTTTAACAATCCTATCCATATTAATCTATTAAATTAACCCCATTAATTTTATTAAATTACTAATAAGGTTACACAAATTCTCGCCTACTCGGTGCACCGTGCCCCGCGTTCGACACGCTTCTCGAGGTGGTCCCACTCTTGGGATTCGAATAAATTCCCTCATGCTTATGTTATACTTTATTGTTAGAGTTTTATTTCCTCAACTTAGGTCATATTTTTCATTTGGCTTTGTTTATTAATAAAATCCACTAAAACGGTTCCTGAAAACCCCGTATAACTAGGCGATATCTCACTCAATTAAAACATAGCCCAAACGGCTCGAGACCCGTAGAATACTATAATACTAATACACAAAGTCAAAGAATCATAAAATTACCTCGGCGTCGACTACCGAAGTTTGAAATACTATCCAGTATCCACGTAGCCGGGTCACAATCCTGACACGTGTAACACAAGTCAGTTAAAAATTCGGGGTTGTTACAGAGTGACTTCGGCGAACCCTGAGGAACCACCCCAACCGGCAGCAACACCTCCGATAGCGACCAACCAACGGTGGCACAACACATACACACATATCACGGTTTCAACAACAAAAAAGAAAATAAAAACAGTGAGAGTGGAAAACTGAGAGAAAGGAAGGGAGAGAGGGAACGACTTCGACTCCGGTGACCACAAAGGACCATCTCCGATAGTCATGGCCACCATCCCGGTCCGGCAATGTCGTGGACAACCACCACCGTGAAGAGAAGAGACATACATGGCCGAGGGAGAGAGTTCGAGTGAGCAGCCGTGAGAGAGGGAGAACCCATGAGTGTGAGAAAGAACCTCGACTCCGGTGACCACTAAGGTCACCTCCGGTCAATCCCTGGTCATGGAATCCCTTCACAGCGGCAAGGGTGGCGGTGCACTATCACAACCGAGAGGAGAGGAAGAAAACGAGGGTGAGAGAGATATCAAGTGAGTACGAGAGAGGAAGGGTAAGAGGCAACCTCCAGCGAGCTACTCCGCCATTACTAGACCTTCGACGACCGGTGAGAACTCGGCCAGTTGAGAGGTGAATGGACCAACAGAGAGGGAGGCCGAGAGAGAAGAGAACCAAGAGGGAGAGAGAGAAACGGAGAGCACGTACCTACGGCGAGCAGTGGGACCTCAGGCGAGGCTCGTGTCCGGTCGCCGATGAGAGCAGGGACGGTGGTGAGGTGGGAGAGTGAGAGAGACCGTGAGTGATGAGCAGAGAGAACCCGTGAGGAAAGTGAAGAGTGAGAGAGGGAGATGAGTGAAATGAGAGAGTGAGGAGATGAGAGTGACGTGAGTGTGTTTAAATGAGATGGGAGAGTGTGAGGTGAGGTGACGTGTGTGATAAGGGTGGGTGGTGAGTGATGGGAGTGGGTGGGGTGTTTGAAATTTAAATGGGTATGGTAGGAATAGTTTAATAAGTGGGGTGTGTGTCCTAGTTGTATCCACCCATATTCTTACCAACCCACACATCTCAAAGTTGAACCCAAAGGTTCCTCGCCCCATCTTGCCTCCTCTACCCGTATTTCCCCGTCACATGCACACTTTTACCTTTGTCTCACACAAATAAACTATAAAATTGTTAAATAATTCTTTTAATTATGTTTTTAGTCTCCCGTGTACCCGTAACCCAGTTGTCGAATCCCGAACGTCCATTTTTCCCACTCGTTCACCGGCTTCACAGTCCGGTCACTTAAATACGAGTATAAATACATATTACACATCATCATTCACAAATAACCAAATTTTCGGGCCGTTACATTGTAGTACTGAGGCGCGAAGTAGTGGGCTTTCGCAAGCAATATGAGACCATTGATGATTTGAAACAAAATGTTGCTCGTTTGGAAGAGATCGTACAACGATCTTCCCAAAGAGATACACCACCTTTTGTTGCTACTTCTTAAGAGAGAAATCTTTATGATTAGACTACTAAGTGTTTTAATTAGGAGTTCATTCTAATATTCTTATGTTTATTTGTATGTTGCATACTAGTATTTCTAGAGACAAATTCTGTGCACTTCATTTTTTTTTTCAATTGGTATTTGTAGTTGTGATTTTCTTTGAGACATGTAGTTAGGTTTTGTTGTTGTTCGATATTGTTGTTGACTTTGTTTAATTATTTTAGTTTTAGCGTGCCTAAAGATTTCATAATTGTTACATGAAAGTATTTAAATATTAAAAATAAATAAAATTTATTATATTATTTATTTACAATTTAAAACTTTAATTTTACTTACGAGATTAAGTCGTGAGTAAAAACTCTACCAAAAACAAATTTCGTAATTGAAAATATAGTTTTACTAATAAATTCTTATCTTCAGTTACCATGATAATTGGTAAGTAATAACTATTTTTACTAACGATTGAATATTTTGTAAGTAAAACTACGTCTAATTACGATGATAATTTTTTTTACTTACAATATTTTTGTAAGTAATAATAAATCTTCTCTTACAACTTGGATATTATTACTGACAACAATATATTGTAAGTAAAAGTAATTTGTTTTACTTATGACTTTTGTTATAAGTATAAACTTTTATCGACGGGGCTGTACTTATGACGTCTTTACCAACAACAATTCGTAAGTAAAAATATTTACTTACAATTTTTAAAACTTTTACTTACTGTAAGTGTAACACATTAGCTAGCTGTAAAACTGTAATTTTACTACTGTTATTTTCATATGTATTGGTAATGTACTCACGTGGTGTGTCACGTGTAATTAGTGACTTGCTTGTGTACTACGTTTTGGACATATAAATAGATAATGACTTATCTTTCTCACAAGAGAGAAAGAGAGTCGGTTTTACATCCATAGCTGGGTTCTCCAAACCCTAGCTATGGCGGTTCTGTGATTACTCCAACATGGTATCAGAGCTTCAAGGCTAGCGCCAAGAAGTTTGATCCGAGGTTCCATTGCTTAGATCTAGTTGTTGGTGACGAAGATCTGCAAAAACATCGTTCGTTTCTGCAGAAGCGTTGTTCAGCGACGTCAAGAAGTCTGATCCGAGCCTCCATTGCTTAGATCTAGTTGTTGGTGACGACGATCTGCAAAAACATCGTTCGGATCCGCAGAAGCGTTGTTCAGCGACGTCAAGAAGTCTCGATTCGAAGTTCTATTGCATAGATCTAGTCGTTGGTGACGAAGATCTGCAGAAACGAAGCTCAGATCTATGCGCTCGATGTTCTGGTGTGTAAGTTAGTTGAAGTCGTGTTCAAGAATAGTAGATCTACTACGCTAGCACAAGGATCTGCAAAGAAGAAACACAGATCTAATCTCTGAAGAAGTAGATCTGACGTTCATACACTCATTTCTGAAAGGTTTAGTCATGGAAGGGGTTTCGACCGAACTTGAGTCTGGTTCGACATCAACACAATCTGGATCTGGAGTTCCTCAACTAGGATTGAGTCATGGAGGGATTGGCTCATCGAATGCTCCATTTGGTAACTCTCGAGCGCTTTATTACGATCAAGTTAGATGATACCAATTTTTTGTGTGGAAGTCCACCGTGATACCGGCCATGAGGGTTATGATCTGGATGGTTACTTGTTTGGCACCCTTCCATGTCCCGAGAAGTATTTGGAAGATGGATCGCTGAATCCGTCTTATAAGGTTTGGTTTAGCCGTGATCGTATGGTGTATGGTTGGTTGATGACGGCACTCTCGAAGGATGTGGCTACTTCGATCATAAATCCGGCGATCAATCGTACTGCTCATCAGCTATGGTCAGCCATAGAGAAACATTGTGGAGTGAACAATCGTTCTCAAGTGCATCTGCTTTCGGAAACAAGCATAGTAACACCAAGAAGGGCACAATGAAGATGCAGGAATATCTGTTGAAGATGAAGGGGATAGCAGATTGCCTTGCAGTGACTGGATCACCTGTAAGTGTTGATGATCTTATCTCAAACTGCTTGTTGGGATTGGATGTTGAGTATTTGGCTATCACTTCCATTCTTCAACGTCAAACTGATCTTTCTTGGCACGAGTTTAAGTCTGATCTTCTCAACTTTGAGTGTACACTAGATCAATATAATGTTGGTCACAGTTTGAATTCGTTGTCACTGCACGAATCCTCTCCAACCGTTCACGCCGTCAAGTGAAGCAGAGACTAATCGTTCCGGTGGACGCCTTCCAATGTCAACTTCCGATTTCTTCTAATAATAATAGAGGTTCCTAAGCAACAGAATGGAAATCGTGGAAGGGAGGTCGTAACCGAGGTCGAGGTGGCTTTCGTTCGAGCACTAATAACAAGCTAACTTGCCAAAATATGTGGGAAATTTGGTCACTCCGTCATTGTCTCGTCCGTTATTTCCGTGCAGACATGAAATACATGGGGTCGCAACAAAATATGCCTTCTCCAAATCAACCACAGATGAGGTTCACTCCTTCTGTCACCCAACAACAAAATTCCTTCTTTGGTACTACTTCAACTTGTCCGGACTCCTCCTGGTACATGGATAGTGGTGCTTCATCCCACATAACGTCCGATCCATCCCAATTAGGCAATCGTACACCGTATGGAGGTAATGCTTCACCGATGGTAGGTAATGGCACTTTTTACCTATTACTAACACGGTTCAGCTTTCATCCCATCTATCGGCTCTAAACTATCATTTCATAATACTTTATGTGTTCCTAGCATTAGAAAGAATCTATTGAGTGTGTCTCGTTGACTCGTGACAATAATGTCCTAATCGAGTTTCGTCGAAATACTTGTTTTGTGAAGGATATTCCCACCAATGAAGTGCTACTTCATGGATTCTTGCATAATGGTCTATATCATCTGGGTGGACCTCCAAGACATTCTCCTGGTACTCCGTCGCTTTTCTTGCATCTAATAAAGGTTTGTCAAGTCTATGGCATTCAAGGCTTGGACATCCCGCTCATCGAGTTTTATGTCAAATTCTCAATAATCATCTTCGTTTTTGCCTCGTTAATTCTGCTCATAATTTTTGCTCACATTGTCCTTTGGGAAAATACATGCTTTACCATTTGCAATTTCACATCATATTTCTTCACATGTTTTAGATCTTATACATACCGATGTGTGGGGCCCTCTCCAGCTACCTCAATTGGTGGTTTCAATTACTATATACACTTTATGGATGATTGTACTCGATTCACCTGGTTATATCCATTACGTCTTAAATCTCGATGTCGTTAAGGCCTTCATTCATTTTAAAACCATGGTCGAAAATCGGGTTGCACCACCATCAAACATGTCCGTCCGATTGGGGTGGGGAATTTCGAAGTTTTAAACCCATTCTTGATTCTCATGGCATTATTTTTCAATTCATGTCCCCACACTCATGAACAAAATGGTCGAGCCGAACGCAAACACGACATATAGTTGAAATGAATTTGGTTTTATTAGCCCGAGTCGCTACCAATGAAATTTTGGTGGGATGCATGTGAAACAGCTTGTTTTTTGATTAATCGACTTCCCACTGTTGTGTTAAAAGGTTTGTCTCCATATGAGAAACTGTATCAGCGAGTACCTGATTACAGTATTCTTAGGGTCTTTGGTTGTGCATGCTTCCCTTATCTTCGACCTTACAACAAGCATAAGTATCAATTTAGGTATGAAAAATGTCTCTTCCTTGGGTACAGTTCCATCCATAAAGGGTATAAGTGCTTAAATTCTGCTGGTCGCATCTATATCACTCGTCATGTTTTATTCAATGAAGATGAATTTGCATATAATACATTGTTTCCACCTAACTCCGGCCCGGAGGTCACCGATCATGATGTTTTCTCTGTTCCTCTCGCCCTATTATAATACTCCTAGTGTTCCCGAGTCGACATTATCCATGAGTCCTCCTCCATCATCTCGTACCATCATCTTCTTCATCACCCTCACTTCCCGATACTCCTAGTGTTCCTAGTGCTTCGAGTCGCTTACTATGTCTACTTCTAATGCTTGTCTTCCTATGAACACACATTCTATGATTACTAGAGCCAAAGATGGGATAAGCAAAAAGAAAGTTTTTTTGCACACACATCTACATGCACCGAGGATATTCCTACAAAGCCCGAAATAGCTCTCAAAGATCCTAAATGGAAGGAGGCTATGGATAAGGAATATCATGCTCTTATGCAAAATGCTACGTGGTCATTAGTCCCAGCCTTCTTCTTCTCAAAATGTTGTGGACAATAAGTGGATATTTTCTATAAAAAGAAATTTCGATGGCTCCATTAATCGCTACAAAGCTAGATTAGTGGCTAAGGGATTTAGACAAGTTCCCAGTATCGATTTTGGAGAGACCTACAAATCCAGCTTGTCAAAGTCGCCACTATTAGGGTTATTTTATCCTCGCGCTCAATTTGGTTGGTCTTTACGTCGTTAGATATTAATAATGCATTTCTTAATGGCACTTTGGGTGAAGAGGTGTTTACAAACCAACCCCTTGGCTTTGTGGATTCTCGCTTCCTTCTCATGTCTGCAAATTACACAAAGCATTGTATGGCTTGCGACAAGCACCTAGGGCTTGGTTTGATAAACTGAAGACTACTCTTGTCTCTTGGGGTTTTCAAAATTCAAAAGCTGATAATTCTTTGTTTGTTTTTCGCTCGTAATCGATCGTTTTATATATTCTAGTATATGTTGATGATATCATTGTGATCGGTTCTCGATTTCTTCGATTCGCTTTTTATCGACAACCGCATACTTCTTTTGCTTTAAAGGATATTGGTGAGTTGAACTATTTTTTAGGTATGGAAACTAGAAGAGATAAGAGTGGTTTATATCTCACTCAAACTCGCTTATGTCAATCGTTGCTTAGCCCAACAAGGAGGGATGTTTAATGCTAAACCCATTGACACTCCTTGTTCACTTAGCAAGCCTTTGTATGCGAGATGGCACCATCATTTAATGATGTCACTCTGTATCGAAGTTTACTTGGGGGCTTACAACATTTGGTCCACACGAGACCGGACATTTCATTCATTGTTAACAGGTTGAGCCAGTTCCAACAAACTCCTACTATTACACACTGGCAAGCTCTTAAACGTGTATTAAGGTACTTGAAGGGAACATCTGATATGGGCATTTGCTTTCGACAAAGTTCCCACCTCTATGTTACTGGGTTTTCATATGCTGACTGGGCTACATCTCCTGATGATAGACGCTCAGTTGCTGGTTATGCAGTATATTTAGGTTGTAACTTGGTGGCTTGGCAGTCAAAGAAGCAATCTGTGGTTTCTCGTTCAAGTACAGAGGCAGAGTATCGCGCATTAGCCCAGGTAACTGCTGAAATTGCTTGGTTACAGTCTTTGCTTTCTGAATTGGGTCTTTCTTTTTCAGCTTGTCCTACTGTTTGGTGTGACAATTTAAGTGTAACTGCCCTGGCCAAAAATTCGGTTTACCATTCACGAACAAAGCATATCGAGTTGGATATTCATTATGCGGGACAAGGTTCTTTCGGCCAACTTTGTTCATCATGTTCCCACAACCGATCGATAGCGACATATTTACCAAAGGTTTTCCATTCTCTAGATTTCGCAGTTTCTTCGGGACAAACTTGGCGTCGTATTACTCCCCCTTCGTTTGAGGGGGGATGTAAGTGTAACACATTAGCTAGCTGTAAAACTGTAATTTTACTACTGTTATTTTCATATGTATTGGTAATGTACTCACGTGGTGTGTCACGTGTAATTAGTGACTTGCTTGTGTACTACGTTTTGGACATATAAATAGATAATGACTTATCTTTCTCACAAGAGAGAAAGAGAGTCGGTTTTACATCAACAGCTGGGTTCTCCAAACCCTAGCTATGGCGGTTCTGTGATTACTCCAACACTTACAAAAATGTTCATAAGTAAAAGCCTATTTTTTGGTAGTGCCTGCATTTGAGGGGGGATATTAGACTGCTCATTAGATGTCATGTGTGACGATATTGTGTGATATAAAGTGTGAGTGTTTGTTACTTAAAGAGTCTGGAAGGACACGTGTATGGGTAATATGAAAAGTCCCTTTGTATAAATAACAACTCTGTAACACAGTTTATGTAAATGAAAAGAAGACAAAATCAAGAATCAGATAACTTGTCATTTTTGTGTTTGTTCTCTGATTCATTTGATTCTTAGATTCATGTTGAAATCTCAGAGACCACAACAACAAAAGGAATGGCGGGGGTGAGTCAAACCTATTAAATATGAAAAAAGTCGAAGTTTTTTTTTTATTAAATATGAGGACACCACGCGTTGCAGAGATTCTCTGCATGCATACAAAGAATCTCTGCAAGCACCCCCCCTACAACCCCCTATCGACGATCTAGGGTCGTCAATGAGGGGTTGCATGTTGGTTGGGGAGGTGGGGGGTGGTTAAGTGTTTAAAATAGGGAGAGGGAGAGAGGCAGTGAGGAAGAGAAGTGCGAGCAGGCAGTGTGAGAGAGAGGAAGAGAGTGTGTGGGACAGAAAGACGACGGCGACAGCGAACACAAAGGCAAAGTGTAAGTAGAAGTGTGTGTGTGTGTTTGGGTTGAGTTTGTGAGCCAAGAGAGAGAGAGGGAACAGTGAGAAGAGAGAGAGAAGAAGAAAGTGTGTGAGTGAGAGAGAGAGGGAACAACCGAGAGGGAGGAGAGAGGAAGAGAGTATGTGAGCCGAGAGAGAGAGGGAGAGAGAGTGTGAGAGAGATGGTGAGAGGTGCCGTGAAAAGAGAGAGAGAGGGAAAGAGTGTGAGAGAGAGAGAGGTGCCGTGAGAGTGAGAGGTAGGGAGTGACATGGAAGGTGAGAGTGTGCCGAGAGAGAGAAAGAGAGAGAAAGAGAGAGTGTGAGAGAGAGGGTGAGGTGCCGTGAGAGAGAGAGAGAGGAGGAGAGAGTGCCATGAGAGAGAGAGAGGAGGAGAGAGTGCCGTGAGAGAGAGGGTGAGGTGCCGTGAGAGAGAGGAGGAAAAAGTGTGCCGTGAGTGAGAGAGAGAGAGAGAGGGAGAGAGTGTGAGAGAGAAGGTGAGAGGTCTTTGTAAGAGAGAGGAGGGTGAGAGTGTGCGAGAGAGAGAGAGAGAGAGAGAGAGAGTGTGTGAGAGAGAGTGAGAGGTGACGTGAGAGAGAGAGGAGGAGATAGTGTGCCGTGAGAGAGGAGGAAATAGTGAGAGAGGGGGAGAGTATGACAATGTGTCGAGAGAGAGAGAGTGAGAAAGAGGTTGAGAGAGAAAGGGAAAACAAATGAGAGAGAGAAGGAGAGAGTGCGTGGGTTTGGGTTTGGGTTGAGTGTGTTAGCTGAAAGAGAGAGAGAGGGAACAGCTGAGTGTGTGAGAGGAGAGAGAGTGTGTGTGTTTGCGTTCGGTGTCTGGGAACGATTAGCGAGAGAACCAATATTTTTAATTATTCTATTTATGAATATTTTTTTTGTTGTTTAGTTTTCATTTGAATAAAATAACTAAATTTATATTTTTTTACAGGGAATATTAATTTTTTGCAGGTCAAGGAATATTAAATTGCAGAACAAACTGGAAGGAAAATAGTAAGAATAAAAATTTATTTATTTAATATATTTATAGTGTAATAGATTTTTTAAGAAAATGTGGTTAAGTAGCATGTCTTTTTACATGGTGTGTGTAATTTAAATGTTTTATTTTTAAATAGCTATTAAAGGATGTTGCAGCATAACATCGTAGTTAACAAAATGTTACAAATGTTAAACACTATAGAAAAACTAATTTTTTGTAGTGGTTGTCGTAGCTTACTGTGTGTAGTGATAAATGCTTGATAATTATTTGACATATTTTACACGTAAGTGGCAAATCGACCCAAAGATAAATATGATCTGTGTTATTTATTATCAGTGTTTGATTATTACGACAAGATATCAATTACAAGTTAGTATTAATGGAGTGTCCGATGTATACAATATTAGTCTCCTCACCATCTCCAACAATTACCACAGGGAAAAAATCTTTTACTTACAAATTTAATTTGTAAGTAAAAGTTTAAAAATTGTAAGTAAAAGTTGTTACTTACAAAATGTCGTTGGTAAAAACATCGTAAGAATAGACTCGTCGGTAAAAGTTTACACTTACAAACTTAATTGTAAGTAAAGAGATCCTTTTTTACTTACGAACCCACCATCATAAGTAAAAGTGTATAATATCTGTTAATAAAATTTCTATTCATTTTCAATAATATTCATTAATATAACTATATTTTTCATTTAAATATTATTTTGTTTAATTGTTGTGCCTTTCATTATTTTTTCAAAAAACATTACGTTAATATTTTCATGAGTTTTGTTTTGGTAAAAAAATTTTAATGAGTTAGAGAACTTAAATAAAATACAGTTAATTATTCTTGATTATTGTTTTGATCAATTTTTTTTATCAATTTGGCAACCTTTGTTTTCTTCGAGAGCCCAAAGCCAGCTAGAGTAGATCTAGCTGGGTAACCAAACAATGTACCAAAGCTCATTCAACCAACAACTAGAAAGAGAAGAAAAAATAAAGTTAGACAGTTTAAAATTGATTTATAATTTTCTTCATTAAAAAAATTAAAGAAATTAAAAAAATTGAATACAACCTTCAAAAAAGCCACAGGATGTTTGAAGCTTGTAGAGACTTTGCAATAGGCTCATGCATCTTACATGCACCCAATTAATATGAAGAAAATAAGTTGAAACGTATAGAATGCATTAGGATTAATCAACAAATGTAGGTGAAATGCAAATCAAAACCTTTGTAGAGATTGAATGTACTAACATGGATGAACCCATGAAATTAAGAGACGATGCGGAAACGAGATGAAGTGCAAGACGCAACAACGTCAAGAGGAACTCTTTGATGATTTGCGACGTGATGAAATAGAAATTAGTTGTGAGGTCAACGTGAGAGATAGGACAGTGAGCCTAGGAGATAGGGAGAGAAATTGTTGGGTTTTTAACTTATTATCTTTTGAAACAACGTGTGCGCATTGGGGGGGTGGGATGTGGGGGGTTCCGGGTGTATGTTCCCACGTTCGTGTTCGTGTACGTAGCAAGATCCTTATCTTTTTTGTGCCTATCTTCTTTTTTTGAGATTTTTTTTTGTAACTAATGTAACACAGAGAGGGAGAGAAAAGAAGACCTTCGAGAGTGCAGAGAGAGAGAAGTTGCTGAAAAATTACTACAAGATGCTCCATTTTGATAAAGGAACAAGAATAATTTTTGATGAGGTTTTATTGAAAAGTTCGATCGTGCCTTAAATCTTCATTTTGATCATTTTTTCGTTTGATATATATGTAATCTTTTTTACATTATCAATGCGGTAAATTATGTAGGTCATGGAAGGTAGGAACATCCCGTTTCAATTTTATGCATTTGGAGAAATTGTTAAAGTTTCGCAAGGCATTGAGTACAGCAGACCCCCATCAATGATCATGATTATTAAGTTTGGAATAAGTAAACATGAGTTGATGGATCACGTGTATAACGCGTTTGGTATTTCGTCTACTGAGACTCTAATTACAATGACGTATCGTCACGTAATAACTCATCTATCAGGTTCACAATATTTTATCTCTGTGTCGTTGCAAGACGAGACCCACTTCGAGTTGATGTGGTCAACTGTGGAGAATGTGGCGACCCCAAATTCCGGGGTCGCCCCGTGCAATATAATACTTCTCCAGCTCATGCACCAGAAGTAACTGCCACGTCATTTATCTATCCCCTTATCTAATACTCTCACAATTAATGATATAAATCCATAAGTAACAGAGGAAGTCTTGTGAATTATCAAAATGTGTTATATTACTTTTCATTATCCATCTATAGGGAAAACCACATTTTGTACATGCATATAGGCGATTAACTGGAACAGTGTTATATACAAGTACAGTTATGATAGGTTTCCCCATCCCAAAAGACTACAAAATATCAAAACAATATATATATATACCAGCACACGTACTAGCAAGTCTTGACGATGGTAAATCAGATGTAATCGCCAAGAACCTCCTTACCCTTGCTGGTACCAGGATCTGCACTCATTTATCATAAAAACCAGATAACGAGTCCAGTAAGTAAAATCCCCAGAAAAACCACCAGGCATTCAATTTAAGGAAAACATAATAGAAGCCCAAAAATAGTGTGGAATAATCATGCACTTGTCAAAAAGAAAAATAATGCAGGCAACTGCTCAAATGGAACATGCATGAATATCAACAATCAGAAACAAGGGTGTGAACCAGCTACATAAGAAGTGAACTTAGAACCAGTGGCCCGGTCGTACTCTACTCCCATGACCCCGCAAACTGTGTCATAAGTCACAATTTCTCCCAAGCGACCACACACCCGAAGGAAAAACCCATCGGAACTCCACCGTTCCCATCAATAATAGATTCAGATTAACAAAGAATTTAAAGCTCAACGAACAAACAAATAAATGTAATAGTGGTGTTCAATTGGGTTTTACATACCTAAATCTGCACTAAAAACTCCGAATACCCCCGGTCTGATCCTCCACTAATTTCCCCGACTCGATTTTACTGTCTTGGGATTCATGGGATTCATTTGTGAGGGTTTAAGATCAATTAATGGGTTTATAATGTTATTCTCATTTCTTCATTTTCCAATTTTTAGATTCCAGTGGACAATTAGCGCACTAATGAGATCAATTAGCGTGCTAATTTATCTCATCACTGTTGTGAGGGCCCCAAATTCCACAATCCTAGAATCGGACGTCGCCCGGCCTGGACCCACGCGAACCCCTGAGCCAATCCCGACGAGTCGCGCGGGGCCAGTGAGCCTACCCTTACCATTCAATCATTTATTAAGCATTTAAAAGTGAAGTCAATTAATTAGCGAGTTATCAAAGTATAAAGCGGAAGCAATAGATCTCAACTAATTAATTAACCTCGAAAGCTACAAGTTAGGACAAAAACCTAGGGTGTGGGAACCCCGTATACCATATATATACCATGTAAAGCAAGGAGAGAATCATCTAAGTCATAATGTCGAAAAAGATATCTCAACCCATGTAAAGCAAGGAGAACTCTCACCCCGTATATGTCATTACAACTAATCACGTATCCCCAGCCGTAAACTCCGGTATAATACACCACGAGCCCGGAATTCTGCAAGGATCACGCTTGACACACTTGCCTTAGAACAACTCAAGAAATACCGTGGTGTTCCTCACTGGTTTACTTACCTCGATCCAAGCTAATTCGCGTTAACACGGACTCCGACACGCCCCTTACGGTCCCCGTGTGTACAAAAATCCTGATAATGCAATTTATATCAATTTCCTTAATTTCCTTTTATTATTCCAAATTTCTAGCTATTTTTGCCAAATTTCACGTTTTTCAAGGCCAAAAACCCCGACATAACGTCTTGCAAAAATCCCGAATATTTCATTTTTCGTAGAAATTCTCAAATTCCTCTTTATTTGATGAGAATATAATTTTCTGGAATTTTCTAAAAAGTTTTCTGAATTTTTCATATTTTTTTGGAATTTATTTCAATTAAAACCAATTTTAATATATTTAATCAAAATAAATAATTTTTATTAATATAATATAAGGGTGGGTCGCTGGTCGGGTCAGACCCAGTTTGACCGGGTCAAACCCCGTCCACCCGGTCAAACCCGGGTCCACCCGGTCAACCCAGGTCAGACCCGGTTCAACCGGGTTGGACCATCTTCATCTTCCTCTTCGTTGCTTGCTGGAAATGTTCCAGCAAGCAACAGTAGCAACACTTTTTTTTTCTTTACAAAACAACAACACACAACATCAATCACATACACCTAACCACCATCATCACCACCATTTTCACCATTTGAATCCACCATCCCCCTCAACAACAACCTCGACAACAAATTCGAAAACAACCACAACGACAATACCCACAACGAAATCAATAACTTCTTACCTAGATTTCGCCTCGACGTCGCGTCCACGCTCTCCGCAAAACGCCGCTCTCCTCGATCTCTCCTCTCAGTCGATCCTCTTCTTCTCCAAATTTTTTTTTGATCGGCAATGGAGAATGGGTGGCGGTGGTGTGATGAAATTGGGTATTTTGGTCAAATGACCAAAATACCCCTAACCCTTATCCATACCCTTTACAACTTTATTGCCCTTTTGGTCTTTTCACAATTTCACCTACCAACTTTGATAACTCACTTGGGTGACTTAGTTGACTTTTGGTCTTTTGATCTCATCCATTTCACACAACACTCAAAGTTTTCCTCGGGTATTTTCGCACCCGACGCATAACACTAACTTTGTTCGTCGCGTCAACACAAACATACCAACGTAACAAACGGATTTTACAACCTTTTAATTATTATTTATTTAATATTTTTGTCAGTGTTTCTAATTAAATTTGTTCCCCGAACTACCAACGCTCGTACACAACGCATTTACCCGTTAAAAACTTAAAATTGCACCAATGAAATATAATATAATACAAACATCATACAAAACTAACATACCTCGGCGTCGACGTCCGAGAATTTATGACTGTACCACGGCGTGGGCCCACGTATCATCTGTTTTGACACGTGGCACAGGTTAAATTTTTAGGGTCGTTATAGTCTTCCCAACTGTAGCGGCCCCAATTTCCGGGGTCGCCCCGTGCTAACAGTTACTTCTCCAGCTCATGCACCAGAAGTAACTGCCACGTCATATCTCTATCCATCGTCTAAGAATCTTCAAATTAGAGCTATTTATTCATAAACAACAGCGGAAGTCTTGTCTTATTAAAAGAAACATTATATAAAGTTATTTAATTCAATCTATAGTGGAAAACCCGGCTATACTTGCATATAGGCGATCAACTATACCAATATATATACAAGTATGGAAGTGGTTGTAGTCTCTCATCCCAAAGTAATACAAAATATCAACATACTATACTAGCAACATACGTACTGGCAGGCTTCGGCGTAGACAAGACAGATATAATCGCCAAAGATCTTCTTACCCCTGCTGATACTGGTATCTGCACTTAGTTATCACAAAAACCAGATAACGAGTCCAGTAAGTAAAATCCCAAGGAAAACCACAGTGCATCCCAATTTATGAATATGAGTATAAGCCAATAAATAGTGTGGAATAATCATGCAATTATCAAGAAAAATAATGCAGGCAACTGCGCAAAAGGAAATGCATGAATATCAACACTCAGAAAACAAATGGGTGTGCAATAAATACCGCCAAATGAAGCTCGGATCAGGCCCGGTCATACCCTACTCCAAAGACCCCATTGATCGTATCCTAGTCACCAAATACACTTGAGAAGAAAAAACCCCACACACTCGAAAAACCGCCGGAACGCTACCGTTCCCATCACAATCGGAATTAGATTGACAAAGAAATAAAACTCAATGAATAAAATAAGAAAATGCAATAGTGGTGTTCAATTGGGTTTTACATACCTCAATTCGCGCTCACAATCCCAAAAATATCCCCGGTCTGATCATCCACTAATTTTTCAACTCAATTTTACTGTTTTGGGATTCTTGAGATTCATTTATGAAGATTATTGGTCAATTGATTTGATTATAGTGTTATTTTGGATCATTTCTCCATTTTCCAATTTTTTAGGTTCCAGTGGACAATTAGCGCGCTAATGAGATCAATTAGCGCGCTAATTGATCTTTATCACTCTTCATTCAGCGTGATTAGCGCGCTAATTGCTCGCTGTCCAGGAAATTTCCAATTTAAAATTTTGAACTCCAAATAACTTACAACCCATAAATTTGATTCCCATACTTCCATAAAACATCAATCACATTAATTACACCATTTAAACATGAATTTCCATAATCAAACACCAAAATCCACAATTTACAAAAATTTCCATTTTCAAACCCATTTTCAAAACTATTCCAAATTCTCTCAAATTTGGTCAAATATCCAACCCATGTCATACCAACCTCATAAACATGAAATCTCAACCAAATACAGAATCTAACACTTCATAAATTCGAATTTCCTCAAATTTCAAACCCACAACAACATTTCACAAACAACCCAAATTTTTGATAAATCCATACCTTGATCTTGTTGTTGTTGGTCTTAAATCCCTCTCCAATCTCCAGCTTTTGATCCTCCTCTTCTCCTTCTTCTCCCACCGATTCTCTCATCTTCTCAATTTTCCTCTCTTCCTTTTCATTTGATCGGTCAACATATATATATAGTTGCTATTGATCAAGTGTGTACACCCATCTCGAGGCAAATCCGATGATCACTGTTCACCCTGTGTCACTCCAACTCACTAATACCTTATCTTGACACTGGTGACCCTATTGTGCATCTCGAGAACCGTCCAATGGATCCTGATTAATCTAGCCACAACTATAAGACTTTACAATTTCAATTAATTTGGACTATATAAATTATCAAATCTACTCAATAAATTCCCAAAATTTATAAATAGGGTCATACTAGTCTCCCGACCACTAAGACACCGGTGCCCAGCGTCCCGCACGCACCCCGAGGTGATCCCACACTTAGTGCACCAAATATAATTGTATCCTAAGGTTATATTAAATTTCCATTAAATTAAATCCTCCACCTTAGTCATGCTTAATAAATTTAATCTAATCAAACCCCAACGCTCGGCTTTACTACTTCCGAACCCCCGCGTTGGCCTGACTCACACCACGAAACCCTGGCGCTCAACCTCGTCCGGCATCAAGTTACACCCATATGATGTTTATATAAATAATAATAACTTTCCCATCACAATAATAGACATACAACATACACAAATAACATAATACAAGCCTGGGTACTCATTTTCAAGTTAACCCAGCTATCCACGTAACGCCCAAATTACCCGTTAATCCTCGTGATTAACCCTAATCCTGATTTAATTAATTTGGGCCGTTACACCAACTAACTGTAATTTCGTCCTCGAAATTTAAACGAAATTAAAGGAAAGACTTACCGAACTCAGAGAGGTAGGGGAAATACTCGTGCATATATGACTCCAGCTCCCACGTCAGCTCCTCGTCCCCGTGGTGCTGCCACTTGACGAGGACTGATGAGATCTCCTTGTTCCTCAAGATCTTGACCTTGCGGTCTAAGATCTGGATAGGCTGCTCGTCGTATGTGACATCCTCCCTCAGGTCTATCTGGCTCAAATCTACTGTCGGTCGTCTGCCCTCCCTGGACCTATCTAGTCGCAACACCGATATATGAAAGACAGGATGAATTCCTGACATCGGAGGTGGTAACTCTAGCTCGTACGCGACCTTGCCTACCCGCTTCACCACTCTGAACGGACCAATGAACCTCGACACAAGTTTCCCCTTGATCCCAAACCTCTTGTGCCCCTTCAATGAAGATACTTTCAGATATACAAAGTCCCCGACCTGGTATTCTAAATCCCCGTGATACAAGTCATAATACTTTTTGTCTCTCCTGCGCACCCTTCAATCTTAAATGGATCTGGCGTATCTTCTCTGTGTGATCTACCACAATCTCCGGCCCAATCGCTGCCACATCCTCGGGCTCCGCCCAACAAGATGGAGATCTACACGGCCTCCCGTACAATGCCTCAAATGGTGCCATGCCGATACTGGCCTGATAACTGTTATTATATGCAAACTCACAGAGATGAAGGTACTCCTCCCAAAATCCACCGTACTCTAACACACACATCCTCAGCATATCTTCGAGAATCTGGATCAAACGCTCTGACTGTCGTCCATCGGCATCTGTGGGTGATAGGCGGTACTAAGATTCAACTTCGTGCCAAACTGTGCCTGCATGCTCTGCCAGATCTGCAATGTAAACTGCGACCCTCTATCAGACACAATCGACAACAGTACCCCATGCAACCTAACAATCTCTCTCTCGTAAGGCTCTGCCAGTCTGTCTACCCGATGTGTGGTCGAGATCGGTATGAAGTGCGCGGATTTAGTTAATCTGTCTACAATCACCCAGATGTTATCATGTCGTTGCCGAGATCGAGGTAGCCCACTAACGAAGTCCATTGCAATGTGCTCCCACTTCCAATGAGGAATGGGAAGTGGCTGTAATAACCCACCGGGTCTGCGATGCTCAGCCTTAACACGCTGACAAATATCACTCACTCTAATAAAATTAGCAACATCGGTCTTCATCCCTGGCCACCAAAAAAGACGACGCACCTCTGCATACATCTTAGTCCTACCCGAATGAACCATAAATCGTGAGCGGTGTGCCTCATGAAGTATCTCGTCGCGTAACTCAGCCACTAATGGAATCCACAGTCGTCCTCTAAATCTCAAGCATGAGTCTGTCGACTGACTCCAATCTGGATGATTTGAACTTTGCGCCAACTCTAAAAACTTTTGATACTGCTCGTCTGTCTGCTGACCCTCGAGTACGCTCTGTATCGACACTGTCTGAGTCCTCATCTGCCCGCAAATCATTACTTTAGTATCGGTTGGAATGTCCTCGGTACAAATCCTCTCAACAACCTCGAGCAAACTGTAATCGTGCGTCATGTGGCAGATAACAACATCTGAGTCTGACTCTCTACGGCTCAGTGCGTCTGCAACAACATTAGCCTTCCCCGGGTGGTACTCCAATGATAAATCATAGTACTTCAGGAACTCAAGCCATCGCCTCTGTCGCATGTTCAATTCTTTTTGCATGAAGAGGTACTTCAAACTTTTGTGGTCAGTAAATAGGACAAATCTCTCCCCGTAGAGATAGTGGCGTCAAATCTTCAATGCAAAAACCACCGCCGCCAACTCCAAGTAGTGAGTAGGGTAATTCTTCTCATGAATCTTCAGCTGTCGGGACGCGTAGGAAATCACTTTACCCTCCTGCATCATAACACTGCCCAAACCAATCTTAGAAGCATCAGTATTCACCTCAAAACCCTTCCCTGACTCGGGCAAAACCAAAACTGGTGCGGTAGTCAGTCGTTCCTTCAATGTCCTGAACGCCTGTTCATAGTCATCGTTCCACTGAAATTTGACATCCTTCTTCGTCAACTGCGTCATCGGTGCCGCGATCCTCGAGAAATCCTGTACAAAACGCTAATAATAACCGCCAAGCCCAGAAAACTATGGATATCTGATGCTGACCTCGGTGTCGGCCAATAGCTAACCGCCCTGACTTTAGCGGGGTCCACTGACACTCCGTCGGTCCCAACAATGTGACCTAGGAATCCTACCTCTGTCAACCAAAACTCACACTTACTAAACTTAGCGAATAATCGATGCTCTCGCAGTGTCCGCAAAACCAACCTAAGGTGCTCTTCGTGCTCATCGTGAGTCTTGGAATATATCAAGATGTCGTCGATGAACACAATGACAAATCTGACCAAGTACTGTCTCAACACTCGATGCATCAAATCCATGAACATCGCTGGGGCGTTAGTTAATCCAAACGGCATTACTGTAAACTGGTAGTGCCCATATCGTGTGTGAAATGCAGTCTTCTCCATGTCCTATGCTCTAATCCCCAGTTGATGATACCCGGATCTCATATCAATCTTCGAGAAACACTGCGAACATGTCAACTGGTCGAACAAATCGTCGATGCGAGGAAGTGGATACTTGTTTTTCACCGTCACCTTGTTCAACTGTCTGTAGTCGATGCATAATCTCAAGCTACCGTCTTTCTTCTTCACAAACAATACCGGCGATCCCCAAGGCGACATACTCGGCCGAATAAAGCCTAACTCCAACAACTCGTCGAGTTGTCCTCTCAACTCATCTAGCTCTCTCGGAGCCATGCGATACGGAGGAATAGAAATGGGTTTGGTCCCTGGGACCAAGTCAACGATGAAATCTATCTCCCTAGGTGGTGGCAAGCCTGGTAACTCCGCTGAAAAAACATCAGGGAAGTCGCATACTACTGGCACATCCTCTAACCTAGTCTCTACTCTGGCTGTCGTACTCAACACGCCAGCAAATGTCTCTACATCCACGCTAGTGGCGACTCTACCCCTGGTGATCGGTAAATTGGTCGAAGCCCCCTGGAAGCTAAACTCCGGATGCCCAAGAATCTGAAATGCGATCCTCTTACCGTAGCAGTGAATCTGTGCATGATAAGCACCCAACCAATCCATGCCTAGTAGTCCATCGAACTCTAGAAACTCCAACACTCTTAGGTGTGCAGGTAAGGTATGTCCCGCTATCTCTACCAGACAGTCTACACACTAAATTTGGGTAAATCTTGTCTCTAACAACCGTGTTAAGGATCAAGGGTCTCTCTAATCGAAAAGGTCTCAACCTTAACTCGTTAACCATACGACCCAAAACAAAAGAAATTGTAGAACTGGAATCAAACATGGTATGCATAAATTGACTGCAAATGTAAATCGTACCATCAATCAGGTTTCGTGTGACAATCTTATTTGGTGCGACAATGGCATGAACCTGCTCTCGGCTCTGTGGCTGCCCTCAGCCTAGTCGTAGGCAAAAACTGATGAAGTGGCTTAGCTGTCCGCACTCATAGCACGCTCTTCTTTAAGACCTTGATTCAGACATACCGAGTTGTTCGTGTCACTATGCCTTATCGACACTCTGTCCCTGATTGTGTCTCTGTTTCTACACCTGACTGGAACTCTGACCTCTTCATGTTCAAAATTAAAGGCGAGAATTACTCATGATTGAACCTTTTTTTTTCTTAAACTCAGTATAGTCCTTGGGCTTGCATTTGGTAACCCTCATGTTACGCTTCCAAGCATCCGCCTTACTTGAACACCTTCACGGTGGGTCTCGAGTTGATCGGCGATCACAACCCGCAACAAATGCGAGTTCTCAATCACTATATAGCTATTGATAATAGTATAATACATTATAATCAAATAGCTCATATAGTCCAGTTTTAGTTTTCCCAACTCTCCTCACTTCCCAACTAAGATTTAAGTTATGTTCATAGGGTTCCACTCTAAGTTCTATAACTATCCTAACTTCCGCTTTCCTATGTCTTAGTGGATTGTGATTTAAATTTAAGAGTATTTTATTCAACCTTTATGCTCTGATACCAACTGTGACAGCCCCAAATTTCACAATCCTAGAATCATGCGTCGCTCGGCCTGGACCCACGCGAACCCCCGAGCCAATCCCGACGAGTCGCGCGGGGCCAGTGAGCCTACCCTTACCATTTAATCATTTATTAAGCATTTAAAAGTGAAGTCAATTAATTAGCGAGTTATCAAAGTATAAAGCGGAAGCAATAGATCTCAACTAATTAATTAACCTCGAAAGCTACAAGTTAGGACAAAAACCTAAGGTGTGGGAACCCCATATACCATATATATACCATGTAAAGCAAGGAGAGAATCATCTAAGTCATAATGTCGAAAAAGATATCTCAACCCATAACCCCATGTACAAAAAATAATATAAGTAGCTAATACACCAAAATG
Source organism: Stephania japonica (assembly GCA_039657345.1). Taxonomy (NCBI): domain Eukaryota; kingdom Viridiplantae; phylum Streptophyta; class Magnoliopsida; order Ranunculales; family Menispermaceae; genus Stephania; species Stephania japonica. Next base: position 2,826,818 of record CM077559.1, on the reverse strand, counting down.
TCACCTATATCAACAGAGGATGGTCACTCAAAGTATATCGCCTAACTGCATGGCCTTTCATTTGTTGGACTGTGGATCTGCACTCGGTCAAACACAAGAATGACGAGCCCAGGTAAGTAACGCCAAGCAGGAACAACAATAAATACAGTATTTCGAATTAAATAAATGAACAGTCAATTCATGCAGATAGAAAGAAAAGGACAGGGAGCGCATGAATATATGAAAAATGTAAATAAATAAATAAGCAATCGAAATTGAGTGTCTCGGAATACAAGGGAAAGGCACAAGTAGTCCCAACCAATTAAAGTCATTAAGCCGAGGACAAAATCTCCTCAAAGGCTAAGATTCGAGGACAGAATCTCCTCTAAGACCCCTACGCGAGTGCAGAGTCCCCAGCAATCTGGTGGAGAACTCTCACCCCGTATATGTCATTACAACTAATCACGTATCCCCAACCGTAAACTCCGGTATAATACACCGCGAGCCCGAAATTCTGCAAGGATCACGCTTGACACACTTGCCTTAGGACAACTCAAAAGGAATGGAATGACAAGATAGTATCGAAACAATATCAATAAATAATTAAAAACTCAAGAAATACTGTGGTGTTCCTCACTGGTTTACTTACCTCGATCTAAGCTAATTCGCGCTAACACGGACTCCGACACGCCCCTTACGGTCCTGGTGTGTACAAAAATCCTGATAATGCAATTTATATCAATTTCCTTAATTTCTTATGATTTTTTTCAAATTTCTAGCTATTTTTGTCAAATTTCACATTTTTCGAGGCCAAAACCCCGACATAACGTCTTGCAAAAATCTTGAATATTTCATTTTTCGTAGAAATTCTTAAATTCCTCTTTATTTGATGAAAATATAATTTTCTGGAATTTTCTAAAATTTTTTCTGAATTTTTCCTATTTTTTTGGAATTTATTTCAATTAAAACCAATTTTAATATATTTAATCAAAATAAATAATTTTTATTAATATAATATAAGGGTGGGTCGCGGGTCGGGTCAAACCTAGTTTGACCGGGTCTGACCGGGTCAAACCCGGTCCACCCGGTCAAACCCGGGTCCACCCAGTCAACCCAGGTCAGACCCGGTCCAACCGAGTTGGACCATCTTCATCTTCCTTTTCGTTGCTTGCTGGAAATGTTCCAGCAAGCAACAGTAGCAACACTTTTTTTTTCTTTACACAACAACAATCACATACACCTAACCACCATCATCACCACCATTTTCACCATTTGAATCCACCATCCCCCTCAACAACAACCTCGACAACAAATTCGAAAACAACCACAACGACAATACCCACAACGAAATCAATAACTTCTTACCTAGATTTCGCCTCGACGTCGCGTCCACGCTCTCCGCGAAACGCCACTCTCCTCGATCTCTCCTCTCAGTCAATCCTCTTCTTCTCCAATTTTTTTTTTTGATCGGCAATGGAGAATGGGTGGCGGTGGTGTGATGAAATTGGGTATTTTGGTCAAATGACCAAAATACCCCTAACCCTTATCCATACCCTTTACAACTTTATTGCCCTTTTGGTCTTTTCACAATTTCACCTACCAACTTTGATAACTCACTTGGGTGACTTAGTTGACTTTTGGTCTTTTGATCTCATCAATTTCACACAACACTCAAAGTTCCCTCGGGTATTTTCGCACCCGACGCATAACACTAACTTTGTTCGTCGCGTCAACACAGACATATCGACGTAACAAACGGACTTTACAACCTTTTAATTATTATTTATTTAATATTTTTGTCAGTGTTTCTAATTAAATTTGTTCCCCGAACTACCAACGCTCCTACATAACGCCTTTACCCGTTAAAAACTTAAAATTGCACCAATGAAATATAATATAATACAAACATTATACAAAACTAACATACCTCGGCGTCGACGTCCGAAAATTTATAACTGTACCACGGCGTGGGCCCACGTATCATCTGTTTTGACACGTGGCACAGGTTAAATTTTTAGGGTCGTTACAACTGTTCATTATCGTCTTCAATCAGCGTGATTAGCGCGCTAATTTCTCCAATTAGCGCGCTAATTGCTCGCTGTCCAGAAAATTTCCAAATTAACATTTTGAACTCTAAACAACTCACAAACCCATAAATTCAATTCTCATATTTTCATAACACCTCAATATCCTTAATTACACCATTTAAACATGAATTACCATAATCAAACACAAAATCCACAATTTACCAAAAATTTCCATTTTCAAACCCATTTGCAAAACTATCCCAAATTCTCTCAAACTTGGTCAAATATCCAACCCATGTCATACCAAGCTTATGAGCATGCTATTTCAACCAAATACACAATTTAACACCTCAATAATTCAAATTTTCTCAAATATCAAATCAACACCAAAAATTCACAACAACTCAACCTTGATAAAATCATACGTTAAAATCTTGTTGTTGGACACCACAAATCACTTTCCACACCTTAGTTGATGATTCCCTATTCTTCTCCTACTCTCACGAATCTCTCAAAATCTCACTCTTTCTTCTCCCATCTTGACCGATCCTCATGTATATATATACTTGATTTTGATCAAGTGTGTGTATAAATCCCAAAGATAATCCTAAGGTCATTAACCCCTTGTGTCACTCCTACTTCTTAACACCTTATCATGACACTAATCTCCTTAAATGTGCATCTCGAGAAACATCCAACTGATGCTGAATTTTCCAATTACAACTATATCACTTTATTGATATCATTTGATTTAGCTTATATAAATTTCCTAAACCCTCAAATAAATTTCCATAAATTATAAATAATGTTACACTAGTTTCCCCAACTATCCGACACCCCATGCCCCGCGTCTGACACGCTTCCCGAGGCGGTCCCACACTTAGTGTAACTAATTTAATTATAGCCTAAGGTTATATTAACTTCCCATTAAATTTACTCCTCAACCTTAGTCATGCTTAATAACTTAATCTAATCAACCCCCAGTAGCCTGGTCTCACAAACTCTCGAACCCCCGCGTTGACCTGCCTCACGACACAAACCCCGGCTCTCAACTTGCCCGATAAGATAAAATAAACACACACCTATGATGTCTTTCACAAAATTTATGTAAAAATACATCAAAGAATTTGCCAACCATTAAAAATCAATCAGTTACCTAAGTCAGTCTCAGGTCTGGTCTCTCCACAGCTTCCACGTGTCATCTGAGCTGGCGTTCTAATCTAAATAATTAAAATAATGGCGTTAATTTATAACGGGCCGTTACAACGAATCTACCATTATCAGCGAAGATAGAGATTTATTTAACCTTCGAACCAATCGAGCCTTTTCAAAATTACTGTACATTCACAAGTGGTAGAAGAAAATGTGGGCATGACATGCCCTACATCAATGATGGAAAGATTTCGTATGCAATCACCTATAGGTGATGTTGTGCAAGATAGATTTGTTACTCCGATTGATGATGACATTAGTGCCCCCAGTGATGACCCTAACGAGGACCACGACAATGACATTGACGAGGACATATGTCCCCTCGAGGATGTTGCGCCATTTGTTAATTGGGAAAGTATAAATGTTGTTACAGAAGATCAACCTACGAACCTCCAGGGGCGAAAAACTTGCAAGATGATGAGCAATTTGCAATTGACGAGGAGGAGTGCATGGAAGAAGCAAGCGATGAAGAAGTTTACCAACCATTGCCGGTGTATAATGAAATTGATTGAGAAGTGGCTAATTCTACTGCAACTCAACATTCTCATCATTCGACTGGATGGGACATGCCTAATTTTGAGTTGGAAAAAGGAATGTGCTTTGACAATAAGAAAGACTTGCAACATGCCATCAAAGTGTGGCATGTTAACAACCATTGTCAATACCTTGTTATGGAATCAACTACAACCTTATGGGCAGTGAAGTGCAGAAGTGCGCCGGAAGCTAGGTGCATGTGGCGTCTCTGTGCTTGTTTGCAAAAGAAGAAATAATTGTGGGAGATTACTCAATTAGACGAGTCGCACAATTTGTATAAATTCCAAAGATAGACGGTCATGCAGTCATGCCCAACTCGACGCCAACATGCTTGCACGTGAGATACAAAGCGTTGTCCAAATAGATCAGACAATTACTATCAAGGCCTTGGTAGAAATGATTAAGCTAAAATACGGACATGAAGTTCCCTACAAGCGAATGTGGGATGATAAAAGGAAAGCAGTTGCAAATGCATTTGGAGATTGGGACGCGTCGTATGCTAGGTTACCAAGATAGTTGGTGGTTGTACATAATAAGAGCCCAGGAACAAAAATTGAGTGGTCACATAGACAATAGACTGTAGATGAGATCAGGACAGAGCATTCTCAATGTGACGACCCGCCCCCAACCTAGGGTCGGGTCGCCCGGCCCAGACTGCCACTTGGACCCAATACCTGAACCAGGCCCAAATAACAGTCTGACACGCCTAAAAAAATAAACCTTCGGAAAGTACATTGGCTAAACAAAGGATAATAATTGCGAAATAAATACAAAGAGATATCCTTAAGCCAATAGATTTAAGTTTAAAAGAATATCTATGAAACTATAAATGGGTTCATATTGAGTTAAACTATTAAAACACCCAAGTGGATCAACTAAAGGTAAGTAGGTTTCAAACTACCTAAAGACTTATTTTAATTACAACCCAAGTTTAATAGTTTTAAAATCGAATATACATGATATATATCAACTCAAGGCTCACATCAAACAAAGACTTCAAGCTCGTTTCTCCCTTGTCTCAATTCTAGCGCACTCGTCGATGAACCTGTATTGTAAGTGGGGTGAGCTAAAAGAACCAACGGAGCTCAGTAATGCGGAAAACCCGCTCAACCATCAAATATGCAAGTAATACCTAATAAGCATGCATAGTCTAGCATGTGTTTGAAAACAAACAAGAATTCATTAAATAGTAGCATGGTAGTAGGATTTAAAAAAAATAAACTTATAATGAACCATCAAGTACTATCATAGACATAAGATTCGTAAGTCACAAATTGTAACAACAATAATCATGAATAATATTAAAGAGATTGACAAATCATTTCATAATTTCAAACTTTCATACAAATGAGGGGGTTTCGCGAAATTATGTACTATAAAATATAATAATACGATAAGTCGATGTTTCATTCAATGCATACTAGATATTGGCAAGAATCCGGTGACCGATTCTCCTACTCTCAAAGTGATGGAAACAACCAGCTAGCACACAGGCCTTATGTGCCCTCTCGTTTGTCTCATCAAATCAACAGTAGGTTCGTCCAAGCCATCACCGATGCATATCTCTATGTCTCAAAAGTACAAAAGAAGGTAACTCCAACTCATGTCCCTACGTGACATACTTATAAATTCAATTAGTCAAGTAAAGCCCTCGGTGGTAAACTCCACACATCCTGGGGTGTTAACGACCCTCGGTGGTACCACAACATTCTGAGGTATTCTTATAGATTTACTTGCTAATAAGACCCTCGGTGGAACTCCACACATTATGGGGCCATGAATAACAGTGCATTCACATTCCATGGATACGTAGGTTCGAGCCAATACCACGACGCATCCCATAAATCCCAAGTATTTAATTCAAATTATGAATCCTAAGCATAAGTAATAATCATGTCATATTTGATAATTGAGCAGGCTACCCACTTACCTGCACTCGCCGCGAATCCTAATCTCGATACTCTCGCGTTTGGGCTCGATGTGAACCGTCTCGCGAATCTAGACAATTTGAAAGAATAATTACTTTATGTATCTACAACCATACAAGTTTAACATCAATTGTCTAAACCTTAGAGATTCACCCTATTTTATAGCTGACTTCGCTAAAGGTTATTTACGACTCTAAAATCGACACTTAAAATTAGAATCGATGATTCGAGTAAAATAGGAATGCGGTGATGTAAAACAAAGAAAATCCGCTAAGACTTGATTTTTCCAATATAAATCGAAGACGTTCGATTAATTATAATTAAAAAGATCAAAATCACCATACAAGACTCAATTTAGACTTTAAATTCTCAAATGACAATATTCAGTCAAAGTCCACAAATTTATCGAATAAGTTTATTTCCCAAAAAAAAGATTCAAAGTCTCTTTTTAAATCTCAAATCAACCTTAAATACCAAATCCATATCAATAAACTTCAACCGCGTTCAATTTACTAAAATCATGGGGAAATCATTTCATGTACCATCAAACCATGGTAAACAAGATTGATTCATCCATAATACTCGTTATCATAATGTTTAAAAATTTGTATAACCCATTTCAAGACTAGATCTAAGAAAAATTGAACAAACTTTGCAAATCATCAACTCTCATTACCAATACCAACACCAAGACAATAAATCTAGAGAGTATTAGAATCTCACCATGCCTTCAATGGAGTCTTTGACTCAAAATCCTTTCCAAAATCTCATTCTAACATAGATCAAATCTTTCCTTTCTTATTTTCTTTTCTATTTTCCTCGCGTTCTTCTTGCCATTGTCGACGCCATCGACCCTTTGGTCTCCAAATCTTCAATAAATAATAAAGAAATCAAGGAGGGAAGTGAGGTTGTACATCTCTTGAGCTTGAACTCTCCTCTTGTTCTCCTCCTCTCCATGTGGGTGTTTTATAAAATTGGGGCTAGGGTTTTCTTTTATTGGCTTAAATAGCATTAGGGATTAGGGATTAGGGTTGTGACTATTTACAATTTGTCTAAAATGCCCTTTTGGGTCATAATCTCAATTGGATTTTATTATTTAAAATAAAACTTTACTTACTCCCTAACTCATATTTAATTTGACAAGTTTAGAATTGTATTTTCTACATCAAACACCCAACATATTTTTATCATGAAATTACCAAAATACCCATAGGTTGGGTCGTGGAGAATTTGGGTCGTTACACTCAATTTCATCGTGTGTTCTTCGCATTCAAAGCATCAATCGAAGGGGATTGTAGGCCTCTTCTACAGATTGACGCAACATTCTTATATGAAAAATACAGTGGTAAACTAATTATTGCCCTATCTGTTAATGGTAATGGACATCTACTTCCAGTTGCATTTGCAGTTGCAGAAAACGAATCAACAGACTCGTGGGGGTGGTTTTTGAGGATGTTGCGCAAACGCGTGACTGATAAATATGATATTTGTATTATTTCCGACCGTCACTCTGGCATTCTCGAGGCTGTTAACATACCAGCAAATGATTTTTGTCCACCAAGAGGATACCATCGTTATTGCCTGCGACACTTGACCAGTAATTTTAACACGAATTTCAAAAATGAATCGTTGAAGAACATCCTTTCTCGAGCTGCTGGTCAACATCAAGTGAGGAAATTTGATGTATGCATGGAACGTTTTGCTTATTTGTCATCAGGAAGTCCTCAAAGTCTTCAATATGTGAATGCCATTCCCAAGGAACTCTGGACTCAATCGCATGATGGAGGCCTGCGATACGGATGGATGAATTCTAACGGGGTTGGTATGTAATCGATAGTAGTTATGTTTGTTATCCTATATGTGTTTTCACTGTGCTGATATTACCGACTCGGCATTATCTTACCATTGTAAAATGTTTTAACGGTGTATTGAAAGGGGCACGAAAACATCAGAATCTTAGATGAGGATGAATGGCAAAGGACTACTATGTGGAATGATGAAAATGTAGTTGAGCCGGAAATAGATGACGAAGCTTCTCAAGAAGAAGAGGAAGAACAACAAGAAGAGGATCAAAGCCTAGCAGATAGAGGGAGGAGAAGAAAAACAACAACGACTCAGACTCTGGGTGAGAGCAGTAGACGTTTTTCTCCACCACCTCCAACTCGTCCAACACCATCAGAGACTGTTGGTGAGAACAGCAGACATTCTCCTCCACCACCTCTAACCCGACATTCTTCTTATGGGTACTCTCCTTTGCCGCCCCCAACACAACCAGATGCTCATATGTTTTTGCCTAGGACACCGAGCATGAGTGTTCATCCATATCATTTTGATCCATATGCTCCTGGACCATCATTTTCACATGGACCATAGAATGCCTACACATTCAATGCATGGTTCATTGCCTCAATACATGCCAAGTCCATTTATTCCACCATATTATAACTACAATATTCCATATAGTGGAGATGGCTCATTCAGACCCTTATTAGGCATGCCACCTCATGTTCCTTTTACCCTACCACATACAAGAAGTCAGTATGTTGGAATGGTTCAACCCCCTATCTTTGATAGCATTGGTAGTAGAGGTCAATCGAGTCAACACGAGGAAGAAGTTCAATCAAGTTATCGAGCTCAACAGACTCAGCCGAACGTACAAGCACGGAGAAATCCACAGGGAAATAGGGTACGACTGGTTTTCCACACGGAGGAGCAACGTTGACGTCGATAGAACTGCACCATACATTTGTATGAGTTTCTTTCATGTCATGGTAATTTCTTTGTATCGACGAATATATTCTAGTTGAGAATGTTGACATTCCAGTCGCACATGAAGATGTTTTTCAAGAGCAAGTACTTGAGCATGATACTGAAGTTGATATTGGCATCAATGTTGCAAATTCGCTTGCTGATCCTAGTGGCACGGACATGTCAGACGTCGATGACGAAGAATGTAACGAAAACAATAATTCAATTCTTTTTTCATTGTGGATGATGAAAATAGTGACAACGAACCATGACATACTCACTTAAGTAGGTTTAAGAAATCAAACCTAATTAGTAAATATAGTTACACATTTGTTTGTTCATTTCGTAATAATTGATTATGACATTTACATTTGTTTCTAACTTACTCTTGAACTTTAAAAAAGTCATGTCAGGCAGAAATTATGCATCGTCATCTGGGGATGGATCCAGTGGACGATCCAGCGGACGATCCGGTGGTCGCAGAGATCGTCCATCTCGCAACTTGGATCGTTCGCTAGTACGATCTCCCGCTGATGATGCTGAGCCTCAGCAACGTCAAGAGCAGCTCACTCTACAACAGCTTGCTCAGCAGCATCTTGCTTACCTTCAACAACTTTTTGTCCAACAACAGCTTTCGCACCATCAATCACAATTATTTCAGCAGTATCCTCGTCCGCCTTATGCGCAGTACCCCCACTAGGCCTCTCTCCTTCAGCCATCGGGGCCATCTTTATTTGGCCCCGATGATCCAACCACTCTACAGGCTTACTCCTCTTTTTTGGCGTTGCAACTCCCTCCACCTATCGCTGGTCGCGTTACTTCTAGAGGATCTACCCACGCATCTCCCTCCCATCAGCAGGACTACCAGCATGTCCCAATCGTTCCCTTCAACTCTAGTATGCATGCCTCCCCATCGACGAGTCATGATCATGTCGAGCATGCATCACATTCGCCAAATACTTCAAGCCACCCTTCGAGTGAGCCGTCTATTAGTGGTGTCTCGCGTAGATCACAACGAGGCGACGAGCCAGCTAGGGCCCCGAGGCATAGAAGTAATGATGACCGAGGCGCGTGGCGGGTGTTTTTTACCGTAAAAACTGTGAAAGAATTGTAAGTCAACAAAATATTATTACGTATATATACTTACGTTTAATGAACTTACTATAATATTGGTCTAACTTTTTTTGTAAAAATGTAGTAGTAATTTCTTGCATCCGTCATCCGAAGCGTCAAAGCAAATGACGCGGGTATATAAATTCGATTTACATAAGGATGGCTACTGTTGGGATACGGTTCCCAACCATAGGAAGGAGCAATATTTTAACAAATGGGCGGTAAGAGATTTTTAAATAAAAAATTAAGTTTCTTTTACTTAGCATATGTTGAAGACTTGACTTTCTATTATTACAGACTCATTTCGATTGGAGACGATCGGATGATGCTATGGTTAGACATTTGTACGACAGGCAGATTGCCACTCGTTACACTGACTTTGTTAGTAAGATGGTGAGGAAGCCGACAAAACCAGCACATGTATCTCTGGAGGTTTTTGAGCATTACAAGAAGATGCAGTCTACTCCAGAATATAAAGCAAAGTCAGCACAAGTGAGCCGAAATCGGAGATTAGAGGTGGGGGGACCTGGTTCGGGTCCCTCTGTGCACGACGGTGGATCCATATCCATCTATGAGCATTCGTTGAGACTGGTATGTTTTGGGACATACATACATAGATACATACATACATATGTATACATTAGATTCATATAAGTTTCAAACTTAATTTTAAGTTAAACATATTTTATAGGAGAAGAAACTCGGTCGAAAGTCGACTGCTTTGGATTTATGTTTATATCTCCATACAAGGGATCATGATGGTGTCACTTTCTTGGATCCGAAAGCAGAGGCGATTGCCGTAAGAAACTATTTGACCATAATTGTTTTTTGTTAATTATAGGTATCAATGACTTATATGACTTGTCAATGTTTAAATTCTTAATACAGGCGACTATACACGAAAGAACCAGAGAGCTTTCACAGCTGCAGCCTAACACTTCAAATGATGAAACAGAATTATATTTGGAGATTGTGCAGCGAAATGATAAAGGCCAGAGATTTGGTCTTGGTTGGACACCGTCAGGGTCTAAGATGCGTAGACATGATGAAGCTGGATCTTCTCGTCCTATATTTGCAGATGATGAGCCATTTGACCAGTTCAAGAAGGAATTCAAGGAGCAGCAAGCAACGATACTAAAACTGGTTAATGACACGTCTGTAAATCGCGAGCAATTGCTTGAAATGCAAGGACGGTTACATCGCATGGAACAGGGTTTCATGGAGAGATCAGCTGCACAAAAAAAGCAAGATGATGATGATGATGATGATGATGATGCTCACAATGACTCAACGACCGAGGATGATGAATGATGATTTCTTTTTCACAAAATCTAAAAAGGTTAGATTTTTTTGGCTCATTTTTTACTTGATACTTATAAGTTTTTTTTTATTAGGAACCATTATAAATCTTATGAATTTATTAGGAACCATTATAGAAACATAAATCATGTAAACCATATATTTAGTCGAGATTATTGGAATAATGTTTGTTATTCACTAGTTTTTTGTATTTGTGTTCTTTATTTGAATATTGAATTAGGAGACTCAAAAATGTTTTACTTCTAAATAGAATATTTGTTTTAGGTCTACATTGAACATTTGTTAATAATGATTTTGGGATTTTGTGTTTTAATTGGTTCTACACAAAAAAACTTGTTCAAACTATATTAACATCTTTTATTTTGTGTTTTCATATTTGTAATATTGAATATATATGCTAACTGTTAATTAATTTTACTAATTTGTATTTATTTTTTCTTTTTTATTGAAATAAATATGATTTGTTCTTTATTATAGGTTGTTTTCCATAAAATATATGACTTTTATATATGTGAATATCAATTTTGTATACCTCAAAGTTTAACTTATTTTATTTTTCTTTTTCTTTTTTTGTAGGAAACTATGGTATATATGATGTATGGAGTGTATTTTTATGATGATTTTTTTGAAAACTTATTTTGTGTTCTTCTATTTTGATTTTTTTTTGTATTGATATGGAAAGAGACAATTATTGATACACTGAGTTTATGTATTCAAATTTGATTAAATTCTATTAGAATGTATGAATTCATTGTATTGTTGCAAGTGTATTGTTGCAGTTATGAATTATGAATATATATATATATTATATTATAATATATTTAGCGACGGGACCTGTTGCCAAAAAAACCCCGTCGCCAAAAAATTGGCGACAGGGCATCCCGTGGCAAAAAAAATTGACGACGGGTACCCCGTCGCCAAATTGTGGTGCATGATGTGGTGCCACATAACGAATGACACCTTTTGTAAAGGCGTCATTTGTTGGATGAGATTGTAATTGGCCACTCGCCACGTCATACCTAATTACGCCTTTATTAAAGTCAGAATACATTATTTTTATAATTTTAAAAAAATTTACCTTATTTAATGAATTTTAAAAAAAAATAACGTTACTTTTTGAAATCCCCTTAAATATACATGGTGACTCACGAACTGGTAAAAAAAGGAGATAGTGAAGGGAAAGCTGACAGGAGATGAGTAAGAAGATTCTCTCTGGAGAAAGAAGCCCGCTGCGAACAGGGGAGACGTTAGACACTATTATTTAATAAAGAAGAAAGCCCCGCACGAGGCCCCGACAAAAGGAATTAAGGAAGGGTCCTTGGAGTAATTAATTTGCCTGAAGCCTCCTAATAAATAGGAATCCGTGGCAGTATAAGTAATTAAACCGTATAGCGAGGGCTTCAGGTCAGCCAACAAAAAAGTGTTTTCGCCCCACCCACGGTTGCCACAGTTGAAAATTCCTGAGCTCCACCGCCACTGCGCCACCTGTCCCTTCCTTCTCTGCAATTTAAAGCTTTTCTTTGTTTGTTTCACTGTTTGTTTGTTTAATGAAGAAGGATGCTGTCAAAACCAGCGATGCTGAGTTCGAGTTCGATCAACACAGAGACGGAGACGGAGACGATGACGATCCGCCGTCCAAGCTTATCGGGCAGTTTCTCCACAAACAGAGAGCTTCAGGGGAGTTCTCTCTGGACATGGATTTGGAGATGGCCGAGTTTTCCGAGGATCATCATCATCACATATTCCCACCCGTCAGCGAGAGCCCCACCATCGCGAAGGTCTCCTTTCGAGATTCAGTAGAAGAGCAGCAGATCAGACACAGTCATGGTACTCATGCTAGTCCTGCTACTCATGGCGGGTCTCCGATTGGGGAGGAGGACCAACTGCTCAGGTGCACTTCCAACGCTTCCTTTCAGAGGAAATCAGGGTTTTTGAGGTCCAAAACCACCAAATCCAGACTCTTAGATTCCCAAATCATCGAACCTGAGAAGAAATCAGGGAGAACCCCCAAATCACCCCAAATCAAATCTGGGTTTTTCGGTAAACTCATTGACCACGATGAAGACGACCCTTTTGCGGATGATGATGTGCCTGGGGACCTCAAGAGGACTAATCTCAGCTCACTCACTGTGCTTCAATGGCTCAGTCTTGTGCTCATACTAGCAGGCTTGGTTTCTTCACTCACTAATAAGTTTTTAATAAGAGGAAGTTGTGGGACTTGCCATTGTGGAAGTGGGAGTTGATGATTTTAGTTTTGATTTGTGGGAGATTGGTGTCTGGTTGGGGGGTTAGGCTTGTTGTGTTCTTTGTCGAGAGGAATTTCCTGTTGAGGAAGAAGGTTTTGTACTTCGTTTACGGGCTGCGAAAGGCGGTGCAGAATTGTATATGGTTGGGGCTGGTTTTGATTGCCTGGCATTATACTTTTGACAAGAAGGTTGAGAGAGAGGTGAAGAACAAGTTTGTGTTGTCTATGACTAGGATTTTGATCTGTCTCTTGGTGGGTACATTGCTGTGGTTGGTCAAGACATTGCTTGTTAAGGTCTTGGCGTCGTCGTTTCATGTTAGTACTTATTTCGTTCGGATTCAGGAGTCGTTGTTTAATCAGTGTGTGATCGAGACTCTATCGGGGCCGCCATTGATTGATATTGAGATTGAGAATCAGACGGTAGATGAGGAGAGGGTATTGGATGAGGTGCAGAAGTTGCAGAATGCTGGGGCTAAGATGCCATCTGATCTCAAGGCGACGGCTTTGCCAAATCCGAAGAGTGGGAAGGTGATGGGGAGTGGACTGCAGCGGAGCCCTCGGATTGTGCGGAGCTTTAGATCGTCCAGGGCAATGTCGAAGCAGCCAGATGATGCTATTTCGATAGACAGATTGCATAAGCTGAACCATAAGAATATATCTGCTTGGAACATGAAGAGGATGATTAATATAGTGCGGTATGGGGTTCTTTCGACACTGGATGAGCGGATACAGGATTCGGCTCATGATACATCACAGATTAGGAGTGAAGCCGAAGCAAAAGCGGCTGCTAAGAAGATCTTCCACAATGTTGCTAGACCGCGATCCAAGTGAATAGTCGCATTGCCTTCATTTTTTACTCTCCTAATTCGGATTACTTTACTTTTGATTTCTAGATACAAGGGAAATTTTGATACTACTTAGGAAGAGTTGCAGCTCTAATTTACTCTAGCAAGTTGTTTATGTCCCGAGTAGTTACTGTCGTCTGTACTATGATGACAGGTGTATCTGCCTTGATGATTTAATGTGTTTCATGAGAGAAGACGAAGCTATGAAGACAATGAGTCTCTTCGAAGGAGCTAGTGAGAACAATAATAGAATCAGCAAATCAGCCCTCATGAACTGGGTGGTAATAATCTCCTCTTCACAAATTGTTCAATTCTCATTGGTTATTGATAATAATTAGATGTTTGATACAGTTGAGAGAGTTTTCTTCATGGCATCTTTGTTGAATCCTTTTGTTTCTGTATTGTACTATTTCACAATGGCCACCCTTTAGTTAACTAGACAGCGCCAAATATTTTGCTTGTTCTCGGTGATCGGTTGATTTTTTTTATACTTATCAAAATGAGCAATTTCAAATATGCCAAGAGTAATATATGTACACAGAAAAGGGTATGAGTTATGAAGTGTCATTAATTTTGTGTAAGATATAAGAGACCTACTCTTAGATTTTCCGACCAAGGTTATTGATGGGATGGCCGAAGATATATACAGTAACAAACTAGAAAATCAAAATTGGTGCATCAAGTTTTAGGTATAGGATATAGGAAGATTTCTTTAACTGAACTTTTTAAGGTCTCTAGGCACATGCACAGCTTTGTATATAAATGCAGAAGATTAGGTTTATTAATTACATATATGTTGCCCCCAATCCTTTAATGTTATTATGCCTTGTCGATTCATTGTGGTTCATGATAAATATCCTAATATTTTCTCAGGTCAATGTATTCAGAGAAAGGAAGGCCCTCGCCTTGACGCTCGATGATACAAAGACTGCAGTCAACCAACTCCATCATATGGTTAATGTTGCGGTTGTAATTGTGATGGTAGTCATTTCACTTCTGATATTGGAGATCGCAACCACCCAGCTCCTTGTGGTGTTAAGCTCACAGCTGCTTCTAGTGGTTTTCATGTTTGGGAACACCTGCAAGACAGTATTTGAAGCGATCATCTTCTTGTTTGTGATGCACCCATTTGATGTTGGCGACCGGTGTGAAGTGGATGCTGTTCAGGTTTCAAGCGAACCATTTCTCGGATTCCTATGTGTATATATGGCAATCACGTTTAGTTTGGTAATAACCCCCTTCTTGGTTTTCAGGTGGTGGTGGAGGAGATGAACATTCTAACAACGGTGTTTCTAAGATTCGACAACATGAAGATATATTACCCTAACAGTGTTCTCGCTACAAAGCCTATTAGTAACCACTACCGGAGTCCAGATACCGGGGATGCAATTGACTTCTGTATCCACGTTTCGACGCCAGTTGAAAAGCTTGCTCTCATGAAAGAAAGAATAATGGGGTAAGTATGAATTGCTAATATGATTCCAGTCCTTCAATCAAAGGTATACAAAATCAAATTTTATATCATGTTGAGATCTGATCAATCTTGCTATTGTTGTAGGTACATTATAAACAAGAAGGAACACTGGCACCCTGATCCAATAGTTGTGGTGAGGGATCTCGAAGACTTGAACCGACTGAAGCTCTCTGTATGGTCAACACATCGTATGAACTTCCAAGACATGGGAGAGAGATGGGTGAGGAGGGCAATGTTGGTGGAGGAGATGATCAAGATCTTCAGGGAGCTGGACATTGAATATCGGATGCTACCTTTTGATGTGAATTTCAGAAACTTGCCTCCCTTGTCTACAACTCGATTTCCTTCGAGTTGGACGACCTGCACTTCATAATATGCGTAGACATCTCAACAAATGCATTCCCCGCAACTTGACTGCCTAGACAAGCTGACTTAATGGGTGAGACATCAATGAGCCCTTCTTTAAGAGCAGTTTCAATGTTTCATAACCCCCAATGCACTTTATGTGATTTTTTTTTTTTTTTTTTTTTTTTTATAGATAAAATACGTTCTCTATGTAATGTTGAGTATGATAATTTTCCAGAGATATCTTTACAATTAATATGCTATCTTTTACTATATACTGTAATACCCTATTTGTATCTTGAGCTATCCTCATGGCTATATTTAGCAAGCACAAACTAGCTCATAATTAGATTATAAAAGAGGAAAGTGAAAACTAGAAATTGAATTGTGGTTGTTCAAGACGTGGTTTTTTTTTTTTTTTTTTGTCAAATGTTTGTACTGGAAGTTGAGAACTATTTATACATTCTACATTATTCTTATTAAAAATCAAAATATAACAAAATTAATGAGTTTCACTGATCCAACTAAATTGATCAAATGGCACTGTGAAGACTTGTAAAATTCTCAAGTTTAATCGACTAAAGCATTTTGGTGAGATGGAAGTTGCATGCTTGAAGGCAAGATTTAGAGATCAAAGCATCTCTGTTTATATGGTATAAAGACATCACTTGTTAAAAAATAAGATTTAGAGTAGGCTAATCAAACGCTTAAAGAGTAGGTCATGTTGTTGTTTATATGGTACTAGGCCAATATAGGTAGAGTTATGGGTACATGACGTACGACGTGGCGGACTTCAGATTTTGGGGTCGCTATAGGAGCCAATAGAGAAGAGGGTTTGACTTTGTAAGTCTTGCTATCATGCCTGCGAGATGGTGTAGATTGACTTAGAATTTGATGCATATTTGGAATAGTATTATATATATAAAATAGGGTATAGTAGTATAAGTTTAGTATAATAATTTTTATATAATTTGTTATGATTTACTCACTATATAAGATGTAATAATCTATTTATCTATTTTTATATTTTAAAAAGTACATACTATGCATTCATTTATATTCTAACTTTTTTGACAACTAATTATAACTATTTAGATTTTATATTTGGAACGCCATTAATTAAGGGTAGGATAGTAAATTTAAAAAAGTGATGGTTGGAAGATCTAACTAACGGTAGAAAAGTAAATTTAAGTTACGGTTGAAAGACTTAATTAAGGTTAGAATAGTAAATTTAAATAACGGTTAAAAGATTGATTATTCACACTTATTAAGTATAGTAGATATGGTTCCAAAAAAAAAAGTATAGTAGATATATATATATATATAGTATGTTCTTCAATCTTGATGAACTACACACGCGTAGACTCGCTCGCTAGGCTCACATGACGTCAACTACACAATTTATATTCCTTGCTAAAATTATACAATTATATTGTATGTTCTTCAATCTTGTGAACCAATAAACGTTTATTTATTTTCTCTCTTAACTAATATTTGATTTTTTTAAACTCATTAAACATGGTAATTGTACTAAAAAACAGCTATATAAAACTTCGTCATATCTTCTTGTGCATATTTAATTATCTACATTAATTGTTTTGATTAAGTTATAATTGAAATGTTCGCTACTCACAAAACTTTATAAATAAATCAAAGAGTAGTGCTATTTGGAAAAGTGAGTTAGCAACAACATTAAACATTTTCTGAAAAAAAAAGACAATAGACTAATTTATAAGCGTATTTAATTCTTAGGTTTAATCAAGTAATTGATACCTTTTGTCAAAAAAAAGAGTAATTGATATATACCTTCGCCAAATTGAACTGCGTGAGTTTTTACATGTCAAAATAAATTTTTTGTTTTATAAAACTCAAAATGTTCATTGAAATATATATGTTTGATCTATATTGCTGCCACAATCTATAACAAATTAATAACCATATGAAATAATATTATTTTGTTGAATCTCTTGCTCAACCTTACTAAAATACACGAAAAGCATTATTGTAAGAATACAATTAATAATAAAAGAGTAAAAGTAGTTGCAAATTTTGCAAGATAAATAAAAGATTAATTTGAATCTTATGAAAAGGAAATTATTGATGCAGTGGTACAATGATGGAATTGCGTAAAGCTACACGTTAATTAATTCAAAATTGAGGATCAGATGAAAAAAATGTAAAAGCAAATTCGTAGCTCAAGGCTGCTAAACATGAATAAATTGAAATTAGCTTGGAAATTATACATATAAACTATAGCTTGAGAAATTATTCATATAAACTATAAAGCATATACAATTTGTGAGCAAGGTGGGGAGGATGTGTGAAGACGCGTCTATGTTTGGTAGAAAATGGGCAGAATCGTTTGTAATGACATATTTACTCTAATTTTAAGTTTATTTGACAAGATCGTATGTTTTTATTATATATCCTCATTGTCTCAATAAAATTTATTTGTACATTTGAAGTTTCCTTATGTCGCACTTTTTTACCATAACATTTTTTATTTTTAGTTGTTTTTCAACCTTTTTTTTTTGCTCTTTTAGACTTTTTGATAGCTATTTGGTTTTCGGTGTTTTTTATATTCAGATTTTTACCTTTGAGTTTTTATTCTGATCTCTTTTTTATTTTTCTTTTCAAGAGCAAACAAAAATATTTTAAAAATGACATATACTGATCATCAATCTCTGTTTGCATTGTTTAGATCAATGACCTCCCTTTTTTTAATTTATTCAACAAGATGTCAATTTTTTATATATCCTTTATTGTGTCAACAAAGGCAAAAAAATTTTAAGTAATCATTTTTCAAAATAAATATAGCTTCTATTCATAAAGTATTAAATTGGGATTTCACCAATGTTTACATAAGTTTTTTTTTCTCTTTTTATCACTTCCTTTTTCTCATCAAATTAATTTTATTAGGATTATATTTTTGTATAATCATATGCAAAAAGTTTTCAAACTTTCAAGGCATACATTCCCTAATTTTGCTACAAAAAAATTAAATGATATTATTCTTCGCTTAAAATTTATTCGAGATTATGTAGTAAGATTATTTTTTTAGTTTTTTTTTTCTCATTAAGTTAATTATTTTTTAACTAATATATTGACACTTAGTCTTACACGTGAGCGAAGCGCGGGATTTTGACTAGTTTTTTAAAATGGATTCCTCGTGGGACGGGGTACGCGGCGAGGAGACGGGGATTCTTTGTGTGGCGGGGTATGTAGCGGGGCACGGGGCGGGATGCGAGGTGAGGCGAGGCGACGAGGATACCTCGTGGGGAGGTGTAACGACCCTAAAAATTTAACCCGTGCCACGTGTCAATACAGGTGATACGTGGGCCCACACCGTGGTACAGTCATATATTCTCGAATGTCGACGCCGAGGTATGTTAGTTTTATATGGTGTTTGTATTATATTGTATTTCATCTGTACAATTTCAAGTTTTTAACGTGTAAAGATGTTTGTGTGTGAGTGTTGGTTATGTGACGTGATGTTTAGTGGTCTGGGGGACAAACTTAATTAAAAACACTGATAAAATACAAACTCAAATTTATCAAAACAATTGGTACACAATTCGACCAAGTGCGCAAGATATGCGTAGTGCGGCACGGGTCAAGTCTGGATTGCGCAAAAGATGTGGTGGAGAGGCTAGAGTGAAAGGCAAGTCAACTAAGTCACCCAATTGAGTTATCAAAGTTGGTAGATGAAATTGTGAAAAAGACCAAAAGGGCAATAAAGTTGTAAAGGGTATGGATAAGGGTGAAACACTCCACTGCCACCTTATTCCCCATTTTCGATCAAAAAATTTTTTGGAGAAAGAGAGAAATCGACCTAGAGACGGAGAGACCAAGGAGAGGAGAGCGGCGATTCACGGAGAGCGTGGACGCGACGTTGAGGCGAGATCCAAGTAAGAAGTTATTGAGTTTGTTGTGGGTGTTGTCATTGTAGTTGTTTCCGAGATTTGTTGTCGAGGTTGTTGTTGAGGAGATGGTGGATTTAAATGGTGAAAATGGTGGTGATGTGGGTGTTGAATGTTGTTGTATTGTTGCAAAAAAAAAAAAGTCACTGTTGGTTGCTGGAACAACAAACCAACGAAGAAAAAGAAAGAATCGGGCCGGGTCAAGGTGATCCGACCCAATTTGGATAAGACCGGGTCCGACCGATTGGACCGGATCCGACCCAGTCAAACCGAGTTTGACCCGGTCAGACCCGACCCGCGACTCACCCACCTATTATTATATTAATAAATAATTATTTATTTCAATTAAATATATAAAAAAAAGATTTTAATTGAAATAAATTACAGAAAAATAGGAAAAATTCAGGAAAAATTTTAGAAAATTCCAAAAAAATTATATTTTCATCAAATAAAGAGAAATTTGAGAATTTCTACAAAAAGTGAAATATTCAGAATTTTTGCAAGACGTTATGTCAGGGTTTTTGCCTTGTAAAACGTGAAATTGGAAAAAATAGCTAGAAATTTGAAAAAATCATAGGAAATTAAGGAAATTGATATAAATTACATTATCAGGATTTTTGTACACACGAGAACCGTAAGGGCGTATCGGAGTCCGTGTTAGCGCGAATTAGCTGGGATCGAGGTAAGTAAACCAGTGAGGAACACTACAGTTATTTCTTGAGCTTTTAATTATTTATTGATATTGTTTCGGTACTATCTTGTCATTCCATTCCTTTTAAGTTGTCCTAAGACAAGTGTGTCAAGCGTGATCCTTGTAGAATTTTGAGCTCACGATGTATTATACCGGAGTTTACGGCTGGGGATACGTGATTGGTTGTAATGACATGTACGGGGTGAGAGTTCTCCACCAGATTGTTGGGGACTCTACACTCGCGTAGGGGTCTTAAAGGAGATTCTGTCTTCGACTCCTAGTCTTTGAGGAGATTTTGTCCTCGGCATAACGACTTTGATTGGTCGGGACCACTTGTACCTTTCCTTTGTATTTCGGGACACTCAATTTCTACTGGTTATTTATTTGTTCACAGTCTTTATATATTCATGCGCTCCCTGTCATTTTCTTTCTATCTGCATGAATTGACTGTTCATTTATTTAATTCGAAATACTGTATTTATTGTTGTTCCTGCTTGGCGTTACTTACCTGAGCTCGTCATTTTTGTGTTTGACCGAGTGTAGATCTGCAGTCCATCAAAGGAAAGGCCGTGCAGTTAGGTGATATACTTTGAGCGGCCCTCCTTTGTTGACATAGGTGACTTTTTGGTTGTATTAGTTACTTATATTATTTTTTTAGTATATGAGGTTATGGGTTGAGAGATTTTTGGATATTATGACTTAGATGACTCTTCTTGCTTTACATGGTATATATGATATACGAGGTTCCCTAGGTTTTTGTCCTAACTTGTAGCGTGAACCGAAGAGACGGATTCCCCTTTATTTGCAACCACGTGAGGTTTCCTTTAAACCCGTGATCATATGGACGTCAAAAGTATTAGTTAACTCCTTTATATATGGAAAATGAAAATGGCCTTTATCTTTTAATAGACTTTATTATTTTTCTTATATAGTCTATAGATAAAGACATCTCAGTTCACACTTGGACTCCCACTTAATTTAAAGAGAAAAAAAGTTAACAACCCAATCGAACGCTTGAAGAGTAGGACACGTTGCTGATTGGACAACCGTTAGATTTCATCATCTCCTTCAGTCCTAAACAAATTGGATAGATAAGGTTCTGTGAGTGAGAGTCGCTGCAATACAAGTGAAGAAGATCACTGAAAACCAAACCTCTCAATAAGTTGTAGCAATGGCGAGCGTGAAGGTGTACGGACCGCCCTTATCAACTGCAGTTTCAAGGGTCTTAGCTTGTCTGTTCGAAAAGGAAGTGGAGTTTCAGATCATCAATGTCGAAATGGCGAAAGGACAGCACAAAACCACAGATTATCTCAAAATCCAGGTAACCCACCCAAAAAAATCTAAACTTTATGCAACTTCTCTGCTAATTTTGATCTTCAACTGCTCCCCTGATCACAGCCATTCGGCCAAGTCCCTGCCTTTCAAGACGGAGAAGTCACCCTCTTTGAATCAAGAGCCATATGTAGATATGTTTCAGAGAAGTGTGCGAAGCAGGGGAACAAGGGCCTGTTTGGGTTGGATATGATAACAAAGGCATCGATAGATCAGTGGGTGGAGGCGGAAGGGCAGAGCTTCAATCCACCGAGCTCAGCTCTGGTCTTCCAACTCGCATTCGCGCCAATGATGAATCTCAAACAGGACCCTAATGTGATCAAGCAGAGTGAAGAGAAGCTTGTGAAGGTGCTTGATGTGTACGAGAGGAGACTTGGAGAGAGCAGGTTTTTGGCTGGTGATGAGTTCAGTCTAGCTGATCTGTCTCACTTGCCCAATACGCAGTACTTGGTGGATAGAACTGATAAGGGAGGGCTGTTCACTGAGAGGAAGAATGTGGGGAGGTGGTGGGATGAGATTTCGAGCAGAGATTCTTGGAAGAAAGTGGTGGATATGCAGACTTTGCCCCCTAAATCATGAAATCTGTGGTTTTTTCTTTCTGGGTTTTGATCAACAATGGTTTTGATGATTTGGGTATCTCTAAATCTAGCTATCTAATTGTCGTTCTTGTTCACTAAGTTGGTCTTTTGTTTCATGGTTGCGTCTGATATGGGAGCTTTGACTGATTTTGAACAAGCAATTAGCTTTAGTGTTCTATTATAGCTATTATGCTAAATTGCTAATTCAAAATTTCTCTCTCTCTCTCTCTCTCTCTCTCTCTCTCTCTCTCTCTCTCTCTCTCTCTCTCTCTCTCTCTCTCTCTCTCTATATATATATATATATATATATATAGCAACTTTGTTTAAAGCAATTACTTGTTGAACAATCACTCAGATTCCATAGTTTGTAAAAACTAGATTGCTTGCATGGAAATGAAGAGACAAAAACAACAATTGGAGGGACAAACAGAAATCAGAAAGAAATGAGCATGACCTGAGAATTTGTTCTAGGTGTTGTTCAGGTCACGAGGACAAATTATCTCTTCGCCATCTTAATTGCGCAGTAGTTGTCTAGTTCGAACGGATACTTGCAGACGGACGAGGGCGTGCATGCAATGCAGGGCTATTCGCGACTGCCTCCTCACCTGCACGCCTCGAACCAGTGCTTGCAGCTTCACTATGCTCCTCAATGCTCGAAATGCCCGTCTTGCCTGCAACAATTTTTAGAGGGTCAAATGTCAATGAAAGACGCATTTTGAAAGTTTTCATACAAAACATATGAATTGAAAAAGAGATGGAAGCTGCAAACCAGAACACCCCTATAAAAAGCTTGGATCTTGATGGCGGCAATGTCTTCCACGGAGTACTCTTTCTCAATGCAAGATGGCGAAGTGTCAATATCATCATCATTCACATTTGTCTCCTTCGTCGCCGGAATAAGCTCTTGGCAGTCTTCATTGTCTTCACCTTCATCAGAGCCTCTGTTGTCATTGATGTTCTTATCGACGATCCTTTTATGGATGGTTTGTGATTTGGAGAGCTTAGTTCTCACACAGCAGACCCAATTCTTGCACAACCCCATCTTCCGATTCCCTAAAGAATTTTGTTTGTTTGATGAGGAAATATGTAGGGCTTGTTCCCATCAAGAAAGCAAGCAAAGGAGAAGGTCGCGTAAAGGTAGGAATTGTGCACAACATGTAGAACTGCAGTTGCTGGGTCCACTACTCCCATCGAGAGTATGTGTGTGTGTGTCAGCACAGCCATCGTGGTGGCATGTTTGTCACTCTAACCTTTCAGCCATTACACATACAAGAAGCTTCAAATTACTATTATTTTGTTCATCTTGACTTTCTCAAACTCATTTACACAAGTCTCTCACTGATCCAACAACCACCACAACCCTCAATCCCAAACTAAATTAGTTGGAGTCTGCTATATAGATCAAAACTATATGGATCAAACTCTTCCATTGCGTTTGATTTATTGCAACACTGATCCAACAGCACATAATTCAAAATTGTGAATTGAGCACAAATCATTTGAACTATCTTGAGTAATTCATTGCACTAGATGATTTCAGTTTCGGCTCAACCAGTTTCTTACATTACTTCCTTTAGCAATGAATGTGGCGACATTTTTTCGATCAATCCTTAACGGGCTCTTCCACCTTATCATCATCTCTGAAACAAGTGATTTAATTGGAGATTCCCCTCTCAAATTACTGTGTTTACCCTTTCCACAGACAACTTTGATCTCTGTTGGAATCACAGTCACTGATGTATCACCACCACCAAATCTCAATTTCAGCTCTTCCACCCATTGAAGCATGATCAAGTAAGCAGAACCCAAATGCATTCCGTGCAGATCCAATTTCGCTTCAGACGAGCTCCATTGCAATGTCTCAATTAGTACTGAAGAATCTATCAGCTCTTGAACCAACAAAGCTTCCTCTTTTGGTAATTCTTGCAGAAGCTCTTCGATGGAGAGAAGAACTGATTTTGGAAACTGCAGCATTGTCATGATCGTCGCGCACGAGTTCAAGACCGAATTGTAGGTCCGAATCGAGAATGGCGTGCCCGAATTCTTCATTCTCTGCAGCCAAGAAGCCATTGCAGACAACTCTCCATGCGCCCCATAACAGGACAGAACAATGTTGGAACAGATTGTGTCCACAACACAATCAAAACCCTCCTCCATTTCATCAACAATTCTTCTCATCTCACCCAAAAACCCTAACTTTCCATATCCATTGATAACCGATCTGAATTCAAACGCAGAGGGCTTGAATCCGGCCTCTCGCATCTCCATCATCATTTTCTCCGCATCACGAGGTAAATCCAGTCGACAGAGTCCATTGATCATCGATTCGAAAGCTCTTCGCTTCACATTCGAAGAATCAGAGCCAATTCGCTTCAATCGATCGTAAGCATCGAATACTCCTCTCAAAGATCCCTGCTTTGAGAACGAATCGATCAAATCGCAGTAAAAAAAGGCGACCTCACGATCTCGAAACCCTAATTTCTCAACCGATTCGGAAATTAGGTTTTCCGCTTCGTGAAACCGTCCTTGCTTGTCCAGCGAAGCGATGACCTCGGAAACCAGTTTTGAATTCCAATTGAACCATCGAGTCTCTGCAATCCTCTCGTACAGCTACATGCACAACGAAAACACCAAAATCAATCAATTCATTCATTCTTCAAATTCAAGACCACAAATTGAGCAAACAAAGATTACTGGAAGAGCGAGAGAGGCGTAGCGGTGGACGTCGGAGGAGAGGAGATGAGAGAGCGCTTCGAGAGCGGCGGCTTTCGACGTCGAAGCCACGAACTTCCGGACCAGCCGGTGACCGGCGGAAGCGTCTCCGGCCGCCGCGTCGACTGGGGAAAGCAAACGGAGGCTCTGCTTGCTGAGAGCGCACTTGGCGGCGAGTGGCAATGGCGGTTTGATTTCGCGCCATTTCAGCGGCAAAGGTAGTTGCAGAGCCATCGCCATTCAACTAAAAAATTTGAGACTTTCGAAAGAGAGGAGGAACATAACGAATTGGGTGATTCTGTAGTCCAGGTGAAGATAATGTCAACCAACGCCCCCTCTCATTACCTGCCACGTGTCTGATCAAACTATATATAAGGAGAGCCCCAATCACTCAATCAGAGCAGTCGCTACTTAAAAACTCGAATCGAACGCGAACAAGTGAGAGAGGAGCGAAAATGGAAGCGAAGAGCGAAGAGGGCGAGGGCGAGGTGGGATTGGGATACAATAGCGGAAGCGTGAAGAGGGCGCGCTTACAATCCACTCTCTCGGCTTTGTTGGATGATCCCGTGCTCTCAGACGTTCCGAAGAAGCCGACTCTGGCGGACGTGGACACCCTAATCAGCTTGGAATTGGGCAGCGCGATGAAGATCTCCGTCGTCAAATTGGACGGCACTTCCTTTGGTGCGTACACTGACCATTTCTCTCAGTTTGGCATTTCATCAAACACTTGGAGTGCAATAGCGAGATTATAATTTGTGTTTTTTTTGGTTGATTTGTAGATGTTGCAGTGTTGAATAGGGGCACGGTGAAGGATCTGAAGTTGGCAATCAATAAGAAGATCAATGAAATGGAGCAATCAAAGATGGGCCATCGCCAAATTTCATGGTTACTTCTTATTAAGATTTGTAGCTATAGTATTTTAAGTGTTTATTGACGTGTGGAGGCGAGCTTGAAATTGTATGGATTAGATGCACAATCCGAAGTTTAATTTCTTACTGCGTCAAGATTTTTCCCATCTATCAAATTGCACCAAGGCTCGTGAGAATAGTCAGCTTACCGAATACCCATAGATAAAAAAGTGTTTAAAAGAGGTTTTGTTTACATATTGCAGGAGGCAGGTTTGGGCAAACTTTTGCCTTGCATATCACAATGAGAAACTCATTGATGAAAGAGCTGCACTTCAGGATTTGGGCATTAGAAATAACTCTCAGGTGAAGATATCAGTCCACTGTCATCACCTGGAATTCATTTGGTTCTCAATTACAATGTTAGCATTTGATATTGATCTTCTTGCAGGTGCATTTTGTGCACTATGTTGCATTGAGAGATACTCGAAAACACTCTCGGAGGAGGAAACATCGATTCTTTCATGGTCTCAGCAAACGATTAAATTACCATAATGATGCAAGATCATAAGGTTTTCTCTTATACCAATTAGTCAGTCCAGTTTCAAACCTTCGATTCACATATTTACTCGTTTTTATTGAGTTGTTATAATACAAAATGAGGCATCTGCAGTACATCTGGTATGTATACATTGATAATGCCACTGATACGAACCTCCTGTAC
This sequence comes from Stephania japonica, assembly GCA_039657345.1. Taxonomy (NCBI): domain Eukaryota; kingdom Viridiplantae; phylum Streptophyta; class Magnoliopsida; order Ranunculales; family Menispermaceae; genus Stephania; species Stephania japonica. The sequence goes on along the minus strand of CM077559.1, from coordinate 2,800,246 downwards.
AATTGTATCGTAGTTGAACTACTACTTTTACTGTGAAATTCTAGCTGAATCTTCATGATCTAGTAAGATGGCCACCGATATTACTCCGTCGGAAGCCCGTTTGTTGTCCATGCTGTGAACCCTCCAGCTATGTCAGTGATGCCAGTGTAACCCTGTATCAAAGGGGAAGAAACATAATCAATATAAGCAACTAAATTCTAGAACATGACCTGAGAAACACAACACAAACTTGTTTTAAAGATTATGGTACTAATCTACAATTCTTACAATAAGAAGCTACCCGAATGCAAATTAAACATATAGCAAATTGAAGATATTAGTACTTACAGCAGCAGAAAGATCAGTTGCAGCCATTAGAGATCTTTTTCCACTCTTGCATCCCTATAGTAGTCATGAAAGCAAATTAAATCAAACATATACTCATTAATCGCAATCTCGCAAAAAAATAATCAAGACAAGTCAAGTAAAGTAACAAGTTCAATCCATGGTATTACTCACAACAATTATCTCAGCATCCTTCCCAAAATGTTTGGACACTTCATCCAAGAAAGTAGGATTTTTTGCCATCCCTGCAACATAGGCAATAAGATCATCATTAATTCTTTTCCAGAATTGAACTTTTGAAGGCTAGCTTTCATCTAGAGGTTTTGAGGAGATCTTGCTTTGATCTATATGTGACTTGTTTTCCAAATATAGCAGTTACTAATCTAGTTTTAGTTCATACATAAATACTAGTAATTAAGCAAAATTCAAAGGTTCCCTAGAATTATCAATTACTAATGTTTGAAATTGAAGAGAGACCTAATCTGGTGGGCCTTTGTATGATTCACATCAATAGTGTTAGCTTGTGAGTATTAGGACTGCAATGTGCTTACCATCTACAACTTTTAACATGTATGGAACATTTACAGCTCCCACGGCATGTCCAGCACTGAATTCCTCAGGAGTCCTAAAAATCAAATCATAAGAACAAATCCTCTCAGACACTTCACAGCTCAGTGAGCTCACACCTTCTTGCCTTATCGAATCAAACTAAATATCACAATACCTGACATCGAGATAACGATGTCCCGCGAGAAGAAGGTCGTGAGCCACGCGCACCGGCACCGATGTCGGAACTCCAACCTTCTCTGCAGACCTTCCAGCAGCCAACCGCTTCAACCTACAAAAAGGAATATCCTATTCAGCACAATAGAAGCATCTAATTAAACCATAGCAAATGCCCCCCAACTTTTTTAGTGGACTGTAGACTAGTAGGCCAGCCATCGTGAGATTAATCACCTTATTAAATTTGAACGAAAACTCTGTTCTCTGTCTCGAACGAGCCGACATTGTATACTGATTGGTGGAGTAGGTAACCTTCAATTCAAACAGAAAGAAAGAAAGAAAGAAAGAAATCAGAAACATAGATCTAAATATAGAAATTAATCTGTTGTGAGTACTGATTGATGAAACACCTGTTTGAGTTGTTTCTCATTGGACGAGAGAGAAGCAGAGGAAGCGAGGAGGTTGGCGAAGAACAGGGTAGGGACATGGTCGTCATTTTGGATTTGATTTCGTTTCTCGAAGTGTTCGGTATAATGGTATTGGTAGTGGCGCGATTGATATTTGTACCGAATGTGTGTTACGGGATAACGCTAATTATGTGAGGTGACGTGCGTTCCATATCTCTTTGGACGACTCTATGAAGTAAGCTAGATAAGTGAAGGTGAAAGCGGTGTGTCCGATATTTTTTTTTTTTTTGAGTCACGTGGCGTTCATGCAATGGTTGATGAGACGTGGTGCTCGTCATTGTCCTCACATCGCGACACTGAATCACTACTTTGGCACCAACCGTCGCTGTTTCATGACGCAAGAGCCTCATCACCTTCTTCATTCAACCTCTCGTCTCGTGCTGGTCTGCGTGCCAAGTGTTCCCATATCAGATTAGGCTAGCTTGGTGAGATCAAAATTGGGGTGAAAGTAGACTGAGCCACAACACTGAAGCATTGAAATGCAAAAAAAAAAAAAAAGTGGGTAACGATGGAAATGGTTAAACATACTTCACTTTTTGCTAATTAATACATTTTTATTTTTTTGTACTCTACTTTAAAGTGATCCTTTTCGACCTTGACTTTAAAGAAAACTCTCACCTTCACCCCCCAACACTCTTCATCAATGCTATCGTTTTTCTCGATTTTAACTATAGTATTAGTATAACAAAAATTGAAATACAAAAAAGTGAAGTACAAAGGAGTAATAGAATCCTATAAACAAAAAGTGGGATCTGTTTAGTTGCTACCAATTGAAATGATTGAAGTACTAAGCCATTAAGTATGTATTACCCTCATAATATAGTTTTATCAAGAGTTGCATAATTTATATGTATTTCGAATCCATCAATTTGTTTAGACACTGGCATATCAAATTTTACTATCATTTTTTTTTTTAGTTAAAAAATTACCACCAATTAAATGGGTAGTTGATGGAGCCTACTTACATAAGAGGTTGGGGCTTCCAGTTATAGTGGGCTGCAAGTTAAGGACTCATTTTATGAAAAGAAAAGAAAAGAAAATGTTTATCAAATTTCATGGGCTTAAGTAGAGAGGCCCAGAACGATTGGGCCCGTTAAACGCTCTGTTAAGTCTTAACCGGTTGGTGCGGGTAGGATAGCGCGCGAAACAAAAAAGGTGAAGACAGAGAGTCACAGACACTAACTTGAACCGGTTCGAGTCCGCTCTAGCTACGGTCCGAGGCGAACAAATCTCAACAGTGGTGGCGAATGGCGATGGCGATGGCGATGGCGGCCATCGTCAGCCTCTCCAACCTTCCAGCATTTCCCCGCTCTCGTCACATCTCCCCTCCTCGTACTCCTTTCAAGGTAACAAACCTTCGTTCCACTGGTCTCTTTTTCGACTATAAACCATTGATTCTCAACTACTGAACAATGTTTTTGGCAACAGAGAGTTGTGATCTTGCCAGTGAAGTGCTCTCCCGGCCCAATCGAGAACGCCGAGCAAGAACCAGAATTGACTTCTTCTCCTCCATCTACTGCTCCTTCTCATAGTGGCATTTCGTCATACAATTGGTGTGCGGCGCTTGGAGTTTTAGGGTTTTCAGAAACTGGCTACTTGACGTACCTTAAATTCACAGACTCTGAGGCCTTCTGCCCTATCGGCGGCGGTAGTTGCGCCGACGTGCTCAACAGCGACTATGCTCTGGTATTCGGTACGATCTCATTACTTGTTTTTATTCAATTCAGCTTGCATGCACTAATTGGTCTGAGTAGGGCAAAGAACGTGTTTTGACCTAGAATTCAATGAATGCTATGACTTTTGTGCTGATTGAGAACAGTACTTGGAGTGGTTTAGATTGTTATGAGTCTTTTTCTAGCTCTACCGAAATTAACATCAATGTAGATTGTTATTGTTAATCTACTCTTAAATTACTTGATTTTGGCATTGCTAATGCTACTGATCTGTTGCTGGTTTGAAAGGGGCTCTCACTTTTCACAATGATTCGTTGTGCGTTTTCCAGGTGTTCCTCTTCCATTATTTGGCATGGTCGCGTACGGGCTAGTTGCTTCACTTGGTCTATTTTTAGCGAAAAAGAAACTGCCGTTTGACATTGAAGAAGATAGCGGTCGATTGATTTTGCTTGGGATCACTACATCTATGTCTGCTGCTAGCGCTTATTTTTTGTACCTTCTAAGCACAAAGTTTGCTGGAGCGACTTGTTCGTATTGTTTGTTATCCGCGGCATTGTCTTTCACCTTGTTTTTCACAATTGTAAAGGTGTGGCTTGGTTAGATAATGAATTAGTGAACATTTAATTGTGTGGGACAGCAAATACTAATTTTTCCTCTTGTGTTGCCGCAGGATTTTGGATTGCAACAGATACAAAATGTGGTCGGTCTGCAACTGTTCATAGCTGGCTTGGTGGTTGCTGCTTTGAATACCTCATATAGTACATCCGAAACAGTCTTAACCAAGTGAGTCATATTAATAGACCATTAATTCAGTATATTCAATCCAATGGTTATGTTTTCGTGTCTAGTTTTCTGGGCACTAGAAGTAATTCGTGGACAAGTTGCATGCCTTAATCCTTAGCGCATTTCATCTTTTCATGATACATCCAGTTGGGATCCAAACCTGTGAATACTTGTTTTTGAGACAAAATATATATTGAGAACTTAGCTCTCTCAAGACTTATGCTTCTGTTTTGCTTGTGTAACAGTTTATTTTTTATTTTTTATTTCTTTAATCGTTTGTTAGAGAATGAAATGTCTTGGCTTTCTTTCCATCCCAAAAGCAAACAAAGGAGTAAGCTTTATGTTAATTGTTTTTGAAATCACGTGCAAAGTTCCCCGATAACATTGTCTGGTTGCGTGCATGTATTAACAAGTTCCGTTTTGTATAATACTTTTAGAACTTTGGCAATAAATGAGTTGGCCTAATTGCCTTTGTTGATTTGAAATTTTGAACAGCTTGGATGAGTTTAACTTGCCATATTATGAAACAACAATATCGACTGAGTCTAGCCCATTTGCTCTTTCTCTCGCAAAGCATTTACGGTCAATAGGAGCTAAAATGTATGGGGCTTTCTGGTGTTCACATTGTCAAGAACAGAAAAAGGTGCTTTCTTTTCTCTAATTATTTTCGTGAAAGCGACTTGGATTTTGTAACACAATCTTTTTCCAGAATAAGCGTTAGTTTCTAGCAGTTTCTTTATACTGTATTTATTTTTATTAAATTGCAATTAATATGGTCTAAATATTCTGAATGATGGGTGCAAATGCAGTAGATTGCTGAACCCAAATGTATACTTCATATCTTATGCGAGGTATGGAATTTCGACTGAAAAACAAATATAATGTTATGAAATTAACTAATTCCAACTTGAATTGTGTTTTAACTGAAAGTAATTTTGATTTCCAGGAATAGTTTGTATGAAATTAACTAATTTTAACTAGTATTCTACTCTAGAGCTCATCAGACTTTAAAATTAATTTCTTGTGTCACTTTTTTGGGGAGCTGAGTAAGTATTCATGATTAGATTTAAATCTTGCTTTCTGACACTTTATAGCCAGTCTTTCATTGTTGCACCTAGTGCATCCAGTAATTCAGTAATTAAGTTGAATTTTCTTAAAAATAAAAATAAAAAATTGAAGAGCAGAAGATATGATGTGGGCTACTAAAAGATGCCATTCATTGATACTTTTCTTTTATCACATCAAAATGGTAATATTTCCATGGACTTAAATCTCAAGACCTTGATAAAGATGAAATGGGGTTTTATAACATCGTAGTAGGCATCACAAATGTTAATGGCTCATATGGTCATTCAATTTACTAAAAGAACTAATATGACTTTTTAGCAAGTTTCTTGGTTTTTTGTCAGTTTATTTTTACTAGACAACGAGCAGAGTGGAAGCTTTAACCCACGTATTCCAATCCCAATTAATTTGAGATTAAGGATTTTTTTTTTTTTTGTTACCGCATTTGACAAAAGCTCATGGAGTGTTACACTTGGAGTTTCAGAACCAGTTTTCTGGCATTATGCTCAGACCACTTTCTTTGCTCACACAGATGTTTGGGCACGAAGCTGCTGAGATTTTGGACTACGTTGAATGCTTCCCAGATGGCTTTAGAAAAGGAACAAAAATTGCCAAGGAATGTTCAGATGCCAATATTGATGGCTTCCCAACTTGGGTGATAAATGGCAAGGTAGCAATTGCTTTTCTATAATGTTTCACAAATCTTCTAATGCAGCAATGCTTGTTAGAAAATGATCCTAGATTCCTTGTATAATAGATGCTGATTGGTGAACCAAGTACAATGTGCAACACAAGCTGTCAAATAGGATGCATGGGATGAGGCACTAGCCTTGTACAGTTGTACCAATTGGGCAACCTTGAATATGTTGTGTAGCAAACATAGAAAATCCTTTCTGACCCACTCAGTGCTCTTTTCCCAGGTTTTGAGCGGAGAGCAAGAATTTTCAGTGCTTGCTAAAGAGTCTGGATTTGTTGCGGAAGATACTAATCCAAGCTAGGAAGATATATTGGCTGCTGGGTTTCCCAATCGTAGCAATGCTGATTATTGCATCCATTATTATTGTATTGCTAGCAAGTTCCCAGAGGAATTTTGAAAAAACTTAGATCCAACCATAGGTATCACCATATATGTACAGTCTAGGAGATGGTTTAAACTTTAAATTGTCACCAGGAGATGCATGCCAAGATGAATGCTGGTGGTGATGCGAACATGCCAGTGTGGCTATAAAGGTAGATGTGGAACTCAAAATTGATGCTTCTAGCTTGTAATTAACAATTGTATGTACTCTTTGATCTTTCTAACAATTCAAATACTACATGAAGGAATGCCAATTCGCCAGTGGCATTTCCTTGTCCTTGTGGTCTGGGACTGCATCGGGCTTTTGTTCTCGTTATGATATGTATCATATGTTTATCTTTTTTGAATAAAAACCGGACATACTTTTATCTGGTCTTGTAGTTTTTTGTTCTTCATTCTTAGTCATAGATTTAAGAATTAAGAAAGACTAGCTTACCACGTCTACAGCGCAATGAAAAAGGCGTTGTAGTTCTACTTCAATGAGATTGAGTGATCGAATCTTCAAAACCAAAGAAATAAAATAAAATAAGAAAGGCCATAACGTGCCTCTTGCGAAAAAAAAAAGACCCCCGTACAATCATGTGATCAAGTTTCAAATGATTCAATTTTTTTAAGGTTAAAAAGTGACTTGTAGAATAAAAAATAGCACTTCGACCAACTGTTTGGTCCGGACTGTAAGAGATTTGGTTCTTAATCAAAATCGAGGTTTCGAGCTCATGTTTAGAATGAAAAAAAAGTTCAAAAAAAAAAAAATAAAAGAGTAATTTTGTAAATTAAGTTGGGACTTTAACAATGAACTTGTACAACTAAGGCAAGGAAAACATAAACTAGAAACTACAAGAACAAGTAGAGAAGATGAGACAAAAGAGAAGAGAGTCAAAGTTGAAAATGTGTAGTTGTATATAACTTGGTGTGTTTTTACAATAAGGTTGGCACCCTTTATATAGGCCATTTGGTGACGATGATAAATGTACTTAAGACAATGTTTACAAGCAACACATACATCACATGTCATATAACTCTTCACAAGCAACATTGACAATACATGAAATAATTTTGTTTTTTGATAAAAAGGAGGTAAAACTCCTATGCTATATTATATATATATATATATATATATATATGTGTGTGTGTGTGTGTGTGTGTGTAAAATAAGTAAATAAATACAAGTAAGAGCACAACAAAAAAACATAGCAAAAGAAACAAGGGATGAGTTGTGCAAGAATACAAATGCAACAACTCCAACGCTCCATAGGCAAAAATATGGCAATGAATATGCACACAAAAACGCACAAGCAATAGCAATCGCAATCGCAAGCCCAAATAATAGATTCCTTATTGGAGAATTTAAAGAGCCATAACTAGTCAAAAAAGATTGATCCATCCAGAAACCACAGGCAAGAGGTATCCATAGTCTACATTCCAATTTCATCAAAAGACAACATTTGACATTCCACATCATAGCCAAACCGCCATCTATATGATAGTACCGTCTGCAATGCTTGATACTATCACTCTTATGCTTGACAATAATTTGTCATACAAAATCTTAGTCAATTGTTCATCCATATCATAACAACATTGTAATTATTTTCAAATCGCTAAAAAAAAGAAACATGTTTTGAACTAATGAGTGGAAAGTGGATTTCATCTCAGTCGTAAGTAGTAAGTGGTACCCCAGCCCAAGTAAGTTTGGCGCGATCGAAATTGTACCTACTTATTTCACAACGTTTAGGGAAAAGATGTGCGCTGAAATCTAGGGTTTTGCGATCGATCCGATCTTCACCGAAGAAACCCTCGGTCGTAGTTGTATAATTTCAGGCGACGCACTTCCTCTCGCTACTTCCCGTCTTTTTCTTCTAGAGCGGAGGGTGAGCTTTCTATGCCCAAATCATTGATTTCTTTCTATTGGTGTTTGGTGTTTGGTGTTTGGAGTTGCATTCTTGAACGATTATTTTTAATTGCAGGGATGGTGTCGATTGATCTCCGTTCGCTACTTCTATTCTCCGCAGTTCTTCGAGTTGTACTTATTATATATGGAGAATGGCAAGATAGTCACATGGAAGTTAGATATACCGATGTAGATTATATTGTGTTCTCTGATGCTGCTTCATTGATGGCTTCAGGAAAGAGCCCATATGAACGGTCTACATATCGCTACTCGCCTCTGCTGGCATTTTTCCTTATACCCAATTCATATTTGCATCATAGTTGGGGGAAGCTGCTCTTCTCTGCTTTGGGTATTTGCTGAATCTTCTCTTTTATTATTACTTTTTTGTTGAATATGTCCCTAAGGGTTAAAACCCAGAGTGGTAAGGGCGAGGTCTCGAGTTCGATTCTCCACGACAGCCAAACTTCAGGCCACTGGTGGTCTCTTTTCACAATACTGGGGCCCATGGGACTAGTCAGATAGTCCCATGGTTAATCCAAAAAAAAAAAAAAAATTGCGAGATCCAAAATGGATTTTGGACTCAACATCTTTTCATAGAATGTTTTGAATTGGCCATGGCATTTTCGTCTCTTACGGATACGATGCTTTAAAGATTCATACATTTGATATACATAAGCAACATCCTTAATTAGTTTTCTTGTTTGCGTTACAATCTCTTACTAGACATATTCAAGAGGATATACCATCATGTATGTTATTTGCATATGACATTGTTTTAGTGGACAAAAAGGCTTTAAGTTGAGTAGGAAAAAAAATGAATACATGCACTGTGGGCTTAGAAACACTAGGCATAGAAATGATGGAGTGGTAAAATTAGGGGAAGTAAAAATTCCTAAGGTGAAGAACTTCAGATATCTAGGATCAATCATACAACACAATGGCAATATTGAGAATGATGTCACACAGAATTCAAGCTGGATGGAAAAAAATGGCGGAGTGCAACAGGTGTGATCTGTGATAGAAATATCCATACCAAGTTAAAAGAAAAATTTTATAGGATCGCAATCAGGCCAGCTATGCTCTATGGAAGATCCGTAAATGTTGGGTAGTAAAGCAACAACAATTACATAAAATGAACGTAGCAGAAATTAGGATGCTTAGGTGGATGTGTGGTCGAACTCGTAAAGATAGAATAAGAAACAATTGACACAAAGATTAGGGAAGGGCGGTTGCGGTGATTTGGACTCCTGCAAAGACGGCCTACAAATGCTCCCACTAGAAATCTTGACTCAATAGAAACTGAAGAAATTCGACGAGGTATGAATAGACCGAAGTTAACTTGGGGTACATTAATTACGAAGGACTTGAATGGTTTGGAATGCTCACCGTCAATTGCACTGAATCGAACACAATGAAAGAGTTTGATCCATGTAGCCGACCCCGAAGCTATGTTATTGTTGTTTGCGTTACCATCTCGATTTATATCTCAAATTCTTGTTTCCCTGCTCTTTCATTCCAGAATTGGTGAAACGTGTAATATCCAAGTGTAATTGGTCACTATCTAGTACTTAATCTGCTTCTGATATCTGTAATACTTCTCTGGTGTTTTAGCTCTGGATTTAGTCATTTAGCTCTGGCTAACATTTTTGGCAATATTTTTTAAACTGAATGCTAAAGACTATCTCATTGCAGATTTGTTGGTGGGATATTTTATTTATCGCCTGTTAAAGCTTAGATGTGTTCCCGAGAATCTATGCATTGTTTCAGTGGGTGTTTGGCTCTTCAATCCATTTACCTTCACAATTGGGACCCGTGGAAACTGTGAGCCGATTGTTTGTGCTATTGTTATGTGGATTATTTTGTCTCTCATGAATGGTGTAAGTTTTGTTACCTATACAAATTCCATTATATTTTTATTTAGTGCCTTTATCTCGATTTATATGTTCATGCTTCCATAACATGTCATCTTTGATGTCAATGTGTGTTTATGTTTCCTTTTTGCAGGAAAAATTGTACAAGCAGCATTTTGGTATGGGTTTCTTGTCCACTTCAGAATCTATCCAATCATATATGCACTCCCCATTCTCCTAGTTCTGGATCCGTCCAATTTCAGACCTGGTACAAGGCCTTCCCTACAAGAATGGTTTCAGCATAAACCACTTCAAAGTGTGAACACTACAAGATTGATTCATCCGTTTAATCCATTGCGTCATTTCAAAAGCTTACTGACTAAAGAGAAGATAATATTTGGGCTCATATCTGGAACCATTTTCTTCTTCTGGACCGGTGTTTTCTTTTACCTCTATGGATGGGAGTTTTTGAATGAGGCATTGTTGTACCATCTCACCCGAACTGACCCGAGGCATAACTTCTCTATTTATTTCTATCATGTTTATCTCCATCATGAGTTTGAGTTCTCGGTGTTGGAGAAGTTCGTATCCTTCTTGCCTCAAATGGTGGTGCAGCTTTTTCTTATCTTATACTTTGCACAGGACCTCCCTTTCTGTTTTTTTGCACAGACAGTTGCCTTTGTAGCTTTCAACAAGGTATGCAAAACCACAATTTTCTTTGTTCCAACCTTGTGTAGAGATTACAACAACTTGAAACAAATTGATGTATAACCTTACCAAATTTGACTTATTGATGTATATAACCTTCTATGTTCACGTACTGACAGGTTATAACTGCACAATATTTTGTTTGGTTTTTCTGCCTCTTGCCCCTAATACTGCCATGGAGCAGCATGAAGCTTAAATGGGAAGGTTTTTCTTGCATTGTTGTGTGGATGGGAGCTCAGATTCATTGGCTTATGTGGGGTTATCTGCTAGAATTCAAAGGTAAGAACGTCTTTATCCCGCTATGGGTTGCCAGCTTATTGTTCTTGGCTGCAAACACTTGGGTACTCGTCAAGATAATCCAGCGCCATCGATTCTCTCCACTTTTCAAGTTAGTTGAGAGCAAAAGTTCGAAGAACACAAAGAAACGCCTCTAGTAGCCCCGCCCCCCCCCCCCCCCCCCCCCCTCTTATCATGAATTTTGTTCTTAGTTATGGATACCGACATTATTGTTTCATTTGTTCTTCAGCTTTGATTTTGGATCTTAAACTTCCACTTTTACAAAGAGCTACCTATTTATTATTTAATCAATTCAATCATCAAGCTTACTAGTTTTGTTTACTCTCTTCTATGCTCTAGCGGATTTTGCTAATAGATATTTGTTACACCTGCTCTACTTCTAATTGATGGAATGGCTGAATAAAAGCACAGATTTCAGGAGATTAAAATCAGGATTGCTAATCCAATCGCATTGTGTTGTACTAATCAGAAAAGTGGTTACTGTACTTGGTGTGACTTGCTGCTTTGGTTTCAAATTTCAATCAAGATAGTTCACCTATGCATGGAACCTAGCTTGTGAGAGTCAAAGTGGAGTAGTCCTCTCATCTTTTGCTCATTTTGATGAAAACAGTGAGATCATGTTCAAACACTAGGAAATAAATTCTTGCTTTCTCTGGGTATCTGAGTTATCTGGGCGTTTGAATCTGGGATGGGGAACAATGATGGGGAAAATTTCTCAGTTGTGTGTCTTCTCAATCCCTAGAAGGAGCCTTTGCACTGCAATCCATGCCCAGCCCTTCGCGCCATCTGAATCACTTCCAACTGATGTTAGCTCTTGCTCTTCGGTCATTGAATGTCAAATAATTCACGCCCGATTGATCAAATCCGGCTACTACAATACTGGTTTCATAGGTGATCGATTGGCAGGCAAGTATGCGGAACTGTGCGGTGTCAAAAATGCATGGAAAATGTTTGAAGAAATACCCAACAAGGATTTGGTCTCGTGCAATTCCTTGATCTCGATGTTTCAACGAGGGGGCAATTTGAGGGAAAGTTTGAAAATGCTACATATCATGAAGTCGGATATGGGCGTCGAACCCAATGAGGTGACGCTGATCTCTCTTCTCTCAGCCATTGCTGGGATGCACGCATTAGATGGCGGCAAATGCATTCATGGGTATGCAGTGAAACTGGGATACTCATCTGTAACTCAACTCTGCAATTCTCTTATCAACATGTATGGGAAGTGCCACTGCTCAGAAGCGGCACAGCAAGTATTTGGTACGATGCCATTCAAGAATCTGGTGTCATGGAATTCGATGATAGCTATTCATGCTCGAAACGGGATTCCAAATGAGGGAGTCTGTTGTTTTAACTCTATGAGAAGGGCAGCCATTAAACCTGACAGAGCCACTATTGTAAGTCTCCTTCAAGCGTTTGGAGACTCGGTTGCAGGGATGCAAGGAAGAGCAACTCACTGCTACATTGTGGTTTCTGGATTCTATTGGGACATGCCCATTGCAACTGCTCTGATAACTGTTTATGCCAAGGCGGGCAGTTTGGATCTGTCACATAAAGTTTTTGGTGATATGCATAATCCTGATAGAATAGCTTGGACGGCGTTGCTTGCAGGCTATGCCATACATGGACTTGGTGTGGAAGCACTGGAGATATTCGAGCTCATGGTTACGCAACACGTGAGGCCTGATCATGTGACATTCATTCACATACTAAGTGCATGCAGTCATTCAGGCCTCATCAGAGAGGGTAAGAAATATTTTGAGATAATGTCCAGTGTTTATGGAGTTGAACCAGAGGTGGATCATTATTCTTGCATGGTTGATCTTCTTGGCCGTTCAGGTCATTTGGAAGAAGCTTGTGACCTAATCGAACGCATGCCGATCGAGCCAAATGAGGTTGTTTGGGGAGCATTGCTAGGTGCTTGTAGGGTGCACCGAAATACAGAACTTGGGAAGGAAGTTGTTGAGAGATTGTTTGAGCTAAACCCGATGGATCCGAGAAACTACATCATACTTGCTAATGTGTACTCTGCAGCTGGACAATGGAAGGATGCATCAAATGTGAGAGCTCTAATGAAGAAAAGAGGCCTAAGAAAGGATCCTGGTTGCAGTTATATTGAACATAGAGACAAGGTTTACCGATTTGTCGTGGGAGATTGGTCGCACCCAGAATCGAAGGCTATATATTTGAAACTAGAAGAACTATCCAAGAGGATGCAGAAAGCAGGTTACAGACCTAATACAGAATTTGTTTTACATGATGTTGATGAGGAGGTGAAAAGAGGATATGATTAGCAAACACAGTGAAAAGCTTGCCATTGCATTTGGGACTTTGGTCACTGAATCAAGCTTGCCGATATTGGTTATTAATAACCTTAGAATATGTGGTGACTGTCATGCCTTCGCGAAGTTTGCATCCATGATCGAGGGGCGTAAAATTGTTATTAGAGATTCGAAAAGGTTCCACCATTTTGTCCATGGAGCTTGCTCTTGTGGAGATTATTGGTGATGATCCTGTTATTGCATGGCTAAAACTCATGAGTCAAATTAATGTAATCTCCTTTATTAGTTCAAGTAGATCCATATCATGAACTAATACAAACACGAGGAGACCTTCAACGAGTAGAATGCCTTCATTAAGTTTTATTGAGATTGTTTGGACGGAAATATAATCTACAGTAGTTAAGAATTAAAAAGAATGACTTCAGAATGCGAAGGGTATAAATTTGTCTTTCCCGCAATTGTAACGAAAGAGACACCCCGCAATTTCAATTATTTGCCCTAGCAAAAGATGCTTCTTGCTCTTTAACTCTTTTATTTATTTTTTTATTTTCAATAGAGATGAATATACATTTCAAAGCATATCTGGTGAGATAGTATAGGCATCACTTGTCAAAAAGACAAGACTTCAGGAGATCGTGGTTCAACTCTTACTGAAGTAAAAAAAAATAGAGATGAATTATGACAATCTAAAACACTCTCAACGCACAATTTGAGCGCACACCCTTGTCTCTTAGTCATATATAGTGTTTTGTCAGATGTGAGTCTTATGTCTAGAGAGACAAGAAAGAGTCATAAATATCTTAAAGACAATGATGTGCGCTCAAAATATAAGTCAAAAGTGAGTCATTTTATCATTTTCTGCACATAAATATCCACATCCTTTCAATCCCATCTAGAGAATGACATGAAATGATGGTCCTAAGGTTGGCAAATCTGGACCGTTGAAAGTCCATTCCCTTGACACGAGGTGTTCTTGATATCATTCCAATAATGCAGTATGGTTGAATAAATGGAATTGGCAGCTGCGAACTTGTTTCAGTGCCCCCTTCATCTCCTTGTATGGATAAGGTAGATCTTATCAACATCCACATCTTCACATTTTTCTTTCAATAAACTTCTCCATGCATGTATTTAAAGGTTGCATTTGCATTACATCAGTAAATACTAGTTTGGCATTTTTGGCATATTTGCAAATTAGATGGTACTTACATAGTTTCATTATGTCTTGATCATATTTTTCTGCTTTTTATTTAGATGAAAGCAATACGTGTTAGACCTATGAGTATAACTGGCACCAAATAAAACAACCGGGCCAGTTGGGCACGCACGGCCAACACCCATTATTATTATCTTCGGGACTCTCCATTTCAGCTAGGCCCACCCGACGTGCAACCCTTAACATTTTTTAATTATTATTATTACTTTTTTGAGGAAGAATTGTTATTATTATTATTGTCAATATATGGAAATAAATGTACAATAAAGATAAAAAAATATATATGATATTGTAACATTCAATTAATTTACATAAATACTGCTAGTGAAGGATTTACTTTTATAATTTTTGTTTTTGAAGCACCGTCGATTCCTTAAACGATCGACGATGATTCCAATAAAATCTCTTTTACTCATTTTCATTTAATAAACAACAGATCTAATTAAATTTGTAGAAATTAGTTCATTCTTGTTACGGTGCATCTTCATCAACAGTATTATGTAGATTTGTACGGCACGCTGGATTGATTTGTCTTTAGTTTTTACTTTATAGTTAGTTTTCTTTTCTAGTTGGAAATCTTTGATTTGGCTTCTCCTTATTGAGAAATTTTAGATTTTCTTTTTCTTGTTGGAAAGTTTTGCTATTCGTTTTGTTATTCTAATATTTTTGTGTATTGTCATGAGTTTCAACGTTGTGGAGAGCAGTCCCTGATTATCAAGTTGTTTCAATTTCAAAAAAAAAATCAAATTAATAGCAGTTTGTTTGCACAAATAGAATTAGCGAATCAATGTATTTGATTTTATGTTTAGTCCTGTATTGAGCTATGAATGATTAATGAAATTTCATTTTCTCTTTCACAAAAAAAAAAAAAAAAAAAAATTGGTGTAGGATTCCGAACTAAAATTCACTCTACATCACTCGTTCACATGCACATGAATTTTCATAACGATTCAAACTTTTTTTTTTTTTTGATGACATCAAACTTAAATTTTTTGATACATTTTCTACAACGGCGGCATCCAACAATTGCAATAGTAAAATCGATCTTGCTTTCGAAAATCGGAACTAATCACTATAAAATTCTCCCTTGTACATCTGTCTTAAAAAAAATAAAAACAAATGTACATCTGTCATTAGTAACAATCGTAGTTAAATTCATTTTTTCCTCTTGCAACCTTAATCAGGACTTTTTGACAATTAAAGCAGATAGTGATTTTAAATTGAAGCCGCTGGACTTTTTTTCTTTTCAAAAAGATAGAGAAAATTATTTGACTAGCTTGGACGTGTCGCCTCCTCTATCATATATTTTCTCTTTTATACATTTTTATGCGTGTGAGCGTGTCCTTTGAGCATCTTCAATTAACCATGAATTGGGGTAAAAATGGATTCACCTAAGACATAATCCACAGCTAACTCAAAAGTGATCTCCAATTAGACCATATATTGTGAATGTCTAACTCAAAAGTGGTCTCCAATGGGACCATATATTGTAAATGTCTATCCCCTACATGACAAGGAATCAAAGTAAAAGGTGAATCTATTGTCATACCATCATTGTTTGTTATAAAAAGTCAAAAAATTACAATTTGTTATCTAAATTCATATTATTATTGGAGATCATTTTGAAATTTAAATATCTATTTAATGTCACGTAAAATAGACATCCAACCCACGTCCACCAAGTGGCATGAATCCATGACTTAAATTCACATTACCATTGGAGATACTCTTCCAATTTGACGCAGATTGCATGTGTTCATATTTTAGTGGAAGATGGGTATCGTAAGTCAAGGACTATTTTGTTTTTAAAAGAAGATGTAATGTAGGTTTAGTTATTTTAAGTCTTCGGGTGGCAAAGAGTGTTTGGACCCATTTTAAACCGGTTCGGAGATATTTTCTTGTCCGTTTAAAAAACGGGTACTTGTTTAGCAATTAATTCGCATTATATTTTATATATTTTTTTATATATTTTTTAAAAATCATGATGTTTGTATTGTAATTCACCAATAATATTGTTTTTACGTAGAAACTAGTAAGCCTTGAGTTTTAAATATATATATATATATATATATATTAGGGTTTATATATACATATATATTTGTGGTAATGGAATATATGGTAACATAAAAATCATGTATTTTGTAAATAATTAGGTGAAAAAAATAATTATACTATATTGAAAAATTGGTGTGGCGGCCCCAATTTCTATATTGGTCCGCCACGGGAGGCCACGCGGGCCCACAGCTGTCCACGTCACTGCCAGCTGTGTCCCACGCCCAATTATCCATTATTAATCAATTTTCAGTTAATTTTGATGTTATGAGTTAACTTTGATTCCTTTAATATCATTTAACCACAATTTACGCAGCGGAAGATTTACTAACAACATAAAGATTCAACATGTATATTATGAGCAAAATACCTAAGTGGAAACCATATCAACTGTACATCATATACATATCATATAAGAATCCTCAAAATATCAAAATATACAACCAATCTCTCAAGTCCCAAAACCCAACATAAAACAAGTAAATATAAACATACGTACGAGAAGGGCTAGAGCTGTTAATCGATGTAGTCCTCAAGCTTGCCCTTTCTCCGGCTCGTACTAGGGTCTGCACTCAGCCATCACAAAAAGACAGATGACGAGTCCAGAGTGAGTAATCCCAAGGAAATTCACCAAGTAATTACGGAAGTAAAAGTGCTGGAATTTAAAATACTATTATTTAAACATGCGGAACAAAAGAATACAGACAACTGTAAAAAGGACCATCGCATGCATAAATATAGTGATGAAACAAAGTACGTGCACATAAAAATCACACTAAGTCATACTTCGGGTTTTTCCCCAGCCACGGCCCATGAAAACACACTAATGGGTTAGTCCTGGACCCTCTAGGTGGTCGGCGTAGACCCACTACGCACCCACACAAGCCTACCATACCCGGGTAGCCTATTCACCGGCGTACGCCTAGACAAGTGCTATGATTTAGTGGACTCTATGGTCGTAACGAATAAGCACCAAGTGGGGAGTGATCTCAACACCGTAAAGACACCAGGTAGGAGTGACTCCACTACCGTAAAGTCACCAGGTGAAAGTACTCAGCCACCGTAAAGCAATAATGAAATGGAGTAAAGAATAATGAATAAACAGAACTGAATTCAAATAAATCAAAATGTAAATACTAGAATGAAGTTCAATTGGGATACTACACACCTCAAATCGCACTCCTTGTCCCGAAAACCAAACCTTAGTCCAGCTCCAATAAATGTCGACAATTCAAATTATCACCCGAATTATACCTATTACCATTTATCACTAAATTAGCTTCAATTTAATATATTATGTCAATTTTTTCGTTTTTCGAGGCTAAAACCCCGACTATATCTCGCCAACATTTCCAAGAAAATCCCAAATTTCCTTTATTTGATCAAAATATAATTTTTCTAAAATTTTCCTATTTTATATGAATTTTCTATGAATTTTTCAGTTTTTTTTTGTTTTAATTAGGGGCGGTTCGGCCGAACCGGGTTCGGCTCAACTAAGCCGACCGGCCCAGTTCAGGGCCGAACCGGCCCCTTCTTCTTCGTTGGAACAGAGCAGAATTCCGCTCTGTTCCAACAGCCCCTTTTTTCTTTTTTTTTTTTCGTTTTCATTTCTTTCTTCTTCATCAATGGAATCGAGAGGGTAGAGACCACACGTCCTCTCCCTCCCCAGCTGATTCCAATTCTCGGCCATGGCCGAACTCTCCACCACCTCCACCACACAACACAACACCACAACAACAACAAACACCTCAACTCACCTTGTTCGCCTCGCTGTCCTCGATCTCCTCCACCTTCGTTCTCTGTTCCTCCTCTCGGCTCTCTCCTCGGCTCGGTTTCTCTCGATCTTCTTCTCTGTTTTTTTTTTCTTGATTTATCGAGAGATAGAGAGAAGACGGTGATGGTTATCAAAATTTTTGGGGTGAAATGACCAAAATGCCCCTATCCATATCCACACTCCTTTACAAAGTTCATGACCTTTTTGGTCATTTCACTATTATTTATTTATTTTCTGATTTTTAATATTTATATATATATATATATATATTAAATTCCTTATATACATATATATATATATATAAATATATATACTTACCTATACTTTCGCGCCTAAAATTTCATCGTGCGCGCCAACGAACATACTCGGGCGTGCACACTATCGTACCACCCACGCGTGTCGACCACGACCCCGCGTTTTACTAGGCGCCCACCAATTTACGTATTTTATCACATTTAATCCATTTAATGTGTGTAATATTTTTTTCTCAACTTAAAATTTCGTCTTTAATCTACCCGGTACCCGTGTCGACACGCATATCGATGTGAATACTCATCACACAATCTCACACGTCAATTTAAAATATAATTACACACATTGCGATGTCGTTAACCTATTTTAACATAAACATCGCGAATTAACCAAAACAATACACAAAATACTATTTATCTAATCCGGACGCACTCCAGACTCGCTGTGGAACCCACGAACGTCCACGCTAGCATCCATGTAACGGCCCAAATTAATTTAATCAGGATTAGTGTTAATCACGAGGATTAACGGGTAATTCGGGCGTTACGGTGACAGCTGGGTGGACTCAAATAAGAGTACCCAGGTTATATTGTGTTATTTGTGTATGTTGTATGTCTATTATTGTGATGTGGGAAATTATTATTAAATAAACATCACATGTGTGTAAGTTGACATCGGGCAAGGCTACGATCGGGTATATGTCCCGAAGTGCGTGTCGAGGACCGAGTACCGGGTATTGGGTAGCCGGGGTACGGGGCATAGGTTTCGGGTAGTTGAGTGTTCTTGTGACACACTTATGAATTTTATATAATTTATTAGGTGATTTAACCTAAGGTTGAATTAATGTATTAATGAATTAGTTGAAGTCCTATAGTTTGATAGGAAAAATCAGCATGCATAGGATAATCCTCGAGATGCACAACAAGGAAATTCGAGATAGATAGTGTCATGATAGGTTGTTCGAAGCTGTGTGACACGAGGTGATCGATGGGTGTTGGATTAGCCTCGAGATGCGTGTTCACACTAGATTAAAATCACAACTATATATACACATAGATCGATCGAGCATGCAAAGAATGAAAATGTTTTCAACAAATTTGTGGGATCTTGAGGAGAGAAATTGTTGATTGGGGAATACAAGCGAGGGTTTGAAGGCTAGATTGGGCGATCAAACGAAGGAATTTACAGGTAATAAACTCTTATTTGGTTGAATTTCCATTAAAATAGGTTGTTGAAAAATTCGGATTTTGAGTAAAAATACAACTGTTTTTGTGAGAATCGGTGTTCTTGAGGTTTAGTTTGATGAAATCTTGTCAATTGGGATCGAATTTGTGGAAAATTGAGATGTATTTGTGGATTTCGAATTTTTGGGTACATGCATGTAATCCGGGAATTGGGTTGGTTTTGTGGTGATTTGTGGTGGAATTTTGGTGTTTTGAAGGTCTTTGATGGGTTGAGAGAGAAGAAGAGTGGAGAGGAGGGAATGAGAGGAATCAAGAAAAAAAAAAAAAAAAAAAAAAAAAAGGAAGAGAAACCGAGAGACGAAAATCGTCTCTGGTTATACGAGACGATTTTCCTCTCGGGAAGGGGACGCACGCGCACCCCCCAAAGCTGGGCCGGACCGGCCACTGGGGCCGGTCCAACCACCTGGACCAGACCGGTCCAGGTGGGGCCCACTGAAAATATATATTAAATAAAATTAAATAATATATATTATATATATTAAATTCTGGAAAATAGGAAAAATAGTTGAAAAAAATATCAGAAAAATTGGGAAAAATTCTAAAAAAATATAGAAAATTAAGAAAAAGGTAGAAAAGTAGTTTTGGGACTTTTCGGGTATTTTTGGAACCCCGACATAGTAAGAGAGAGATACCACAACTCAAATATGAAAATATGTTATAAAAACATAAAATTTTATAATATGTTTTTAAAAAGTATAAAAACACTATAAATGGACTTCAGGGACTGTTGAACCATAGCTCGGGTATCGGGGAGCTAGGCGGGTCGAATTGGCGGGTCCGGAAGTCGGAGAGCGTATTTCAGGTGCGTAAAACCCTTGAGAAAGTTA
Organism: Stephania japonica; assembly: GCA_039657345.1. Lineage (NCBI taxonomy): Eukaryota > Viridiplantae > Streptophyta > Magnoliopsida > Ranunculales > Menispermaceae > Stephania > Stephania japonica. The sequence continues at coordinate 2,779,740 of CM077559.1, read as the reverse complement.
CACTTTAATTTCATGGCGTGTATTCTATCGATTATCTTATCGTATGCGATGACTGCTAGTGGTCACGCATGGTTTTTCATCTTGGTTATGACTACACGCTTGAGCATGGGCTAGTCTGCGACGGCGACCGTGTAGATAGGAGTAGAATGTATCTACAACTGTCTCGAGGGATTAAGGGTACTCTTAGCACTAAAAAGCTTGGAAAGGAGTACGCCCGGTTACTGAGTTGAGGTGTAGATCATTGTAAGCCTGTTATTAAGCACTGGTTTGTGCTGAGAACTCCGTTTTGTTATCATATGACCGGCGGGTCATGGTTTTATCGTGATTAAACGAGTGATGATTTATTTACCGTTGAATTTACTTTCGAGCCATTTAGTTAATTATTTGTTGGATTTTGGATGGTTTACATTTCCAGTTAATATATGTGATGTGATGTGATGTTGTGAAGGTTGTTTAGCGCCACCATGGGAATATGATTCCTGTTGTCGGGGTCATATTCACATGTCTCGCAGTTATCGATGTTTTCATGATTATTTGTGTAGACTTCTCTTGGGAATTTACTCATTTGGGCTCGTTGCTGTATGTGTTGGGCAACTGAGCGCAGATCCTGGTACGAGCAAGAGCAAGGGAAAAGAGGTACTAGGCGACTATCTCTGAGGCCGTTGCTGCTGACAGCTCGTGTTTTGACTACCTAGTATGTATGTATATATTTATTTTGCTGGGTTTTGGGAACTTTAGAACTTTATCACATGTATATGGATTACTGTTTACTTCGTCTCAGTTATATACATGGTGTTTATTCCGGGTTTTCCACTGCTTAGGCTTAATAAATTTTCATAAAATACAAATTAAATGCTTCCGCTAATGATGTTATTGTAATTATCAACTAACCTGCTAGATGTGTAAGACAACTTAATAAAGTAGGATTAGATACACGGAGCGTCACTTCACAGAGCTGTTGACGTGACAGGCGCTGCTAGGCTTGCGGGCGGAGGGCGTGGGTCACGGGGCGGCCTCGGGAAATTGGGGCCGCCACATCCACGTCTGTAATTGTTGGGGTTTTACTCAACCCCTTCTAATAATGAAACATATGAATAATAAATTACGCCAAACCATGATCAATGCATAAAATAAACACACCACAAGACACAAAAGATTTAACGTGGAAAACCCCCCAAATCAGAGGTAAAAACCACGGGCCAAACTCAGAACAATCCACTATGTCAACAAAGAGTACAAGATATCTCAATTTAATGAGATTCACCAACAATGGAGTAATACATAAATACCTCTTCCAAGAACTTAGATGATCACACTAAGAACAAAGAATACTACCCCAATTGTATCAAACCCTTGCACCTCTTTTCCTGAACACCAAGAAATCACCAAAGCCTTCACCGCGAGTCTTCGGATTTAAGATCTTGTTGTTCTTCAATGTAGAGAGAAAACCTTAGAGAGATAATGCACATACACCCCTATGCGCGCACCAAGCCGAACTCCTCGTCGACTTCTCTAGAATACCTCTTATTTTTCGGTCTCCTAGTCGCACAACAATATCGACTCATATATATTTCTTCACTACCTATTTTCTCCCTGTCAGATTCCTATTCAAACTCCAATTTGTTGCTTTATGTGTTGGACTTTTCTATTTTTGTGTGGGGCCCACACAAAAACCAACAATCTCCCCCTCCAACACATGGGGAGATCTCAATTATATTTGTTACTCAATAACAACTCCACCAACCACCAACAGTGCGGGGACCGATGCTTCTCACGAGTCACCACCTTCGTCAACATATCAGCTGGATTCTTATCAGTGTGAATCTTCTTCAGACTCATCTCATGATCATTCACAACTTCTCGAATCCAATGGTATCGGATATCAATATGCTTAGTGCGGCAATGATAAGTAGCATTCTTGCTCAAATCTAGAGCACTCGACTATCACAGGTTCACTGCATACCCATCTTCTTGCTTCAACCCCAACTCTTGAAGGAATCTCTTCAACCAAAGCATTTCTTTGCTTGCTTCAGTTATAGCAATATATTCTGCCTCTGTCGTGGACAAAGCAACACACTTTTTCAATTTTGACTGCCATGATACAGCTCCCCCTGCAAAAGTGAACACGTACCCTGAAGTAGATTTTCTGCCATCAAGGTCACTTGCCATATCTGAATCTGTATATCCCTCCAAAATAGGTTTCGAGCCCCCAAAACATAAAGACATCTTCGAAGTACCTCTCAAATATCTCAAAATCCATTTCTTCGCTTCCCAATGAACTTTTCCGGGATTTGAGAGAAATCTGTGACACACCAAGCTGCGTGAGCAATATCGGTCGGGTGCAAACCATCGCATACATCAAACTCCCAACTGCAGAGGAGTAAGGAATATCTGACATCTCCGCTATATCTATAGAAGTAGAGGGACATGATTTCTTGCTAAGTGTGAAATGATTAGCAAGAGGTGTGCTAACTGGCTTAGCCTTGTTCATATTGAATCTGTTCAAGACCTGCTCAACATACTTTTCCTGTGACACCCATAACTTTTTGGATCTCCTGTCACGAATAATCTGCATGCCAAGAATCTGTTTTGTCGGCCCTAGGTCTTTCATATCAAAAGAACTAGATAATTCTTTCTTCAAGTTTCCAATCAAGGAAACATCATGCCCCACTATCAACATATCATCAACTGGTTCTGGCACATCAACCCTATGTTTTTCAAATGAGTCTCCCTCATGTGTGGCATCAGTAATGGAAGGAGACTCCAATCCAGAAACATCATCATCATCAACTATGATTTTCTTTGATGTCTTCAAATCTGTTATGGTCTCATATTCATGAAAGACCATATCCCTGGACCTGACAACCTTTTTCTTCTCTGGATCCCATAACCTATAACCAAACTCTGCATCTCCAAATCCCAAGAGGATAATACGGAACAGTTCTATCATCAAGTTTCTGTCTCTGCTCCTTAGGCACATGCATAAATGCCTTGCATCCAAACACCTTCAAGTGAGAGTAAGTAACATCTTTCCTAGACCAAACTCTCTCTGAAACATCAAACTCCAATGGTGCTGAAGGAGAGCGATTCATCAAGTAGCAAGCAGTACTGAGAGCCTCACCCCAAAACGACTTGGGCAACTTAGCCATTTTTAACATACATCTGACTTTATCAAGGATGGTTCTGTTTGTTCTTTCAGCAACACCATTATGTTGAGTACCCGGAACAGTCTTTTCATGTCTGATTCCATGTTCTGAGCAATAATTCTCGAACTCCTTTGAAGTGTATTCTCCCCCGTTATCACTACGAAGGCACTTCAAAGATACGCCTTTTTCTCGTTCCACCATCATATGAAACTTCTTGAGGTACTCAAGAACCTGACATTTTGTTCTCAACACAAACACCCAAACCTTCCGTGAAGCATCATCAATAAAAGTAACAAAGTATCTGCCACCTCCCATAGTTTCCACATCAATGGGACCACAAACATCAGAGTATACTAACTCAAGTAAATTTCTTTTTCTTTCAGATGATGAAGAAAAAGAAACTCTATGTTGCTTACCGAATAAACAATCATCACAAGGGTTCAAATATTTACCTTTGGCAAAGGGAATGTGAGACTTCTTTGCCAACACCTGCAACGCTTTCTCACTCAAGTGACCTAGCCGCCTATGCCACAGATCTGGTGAAGAATCATCTTCAATTGCGTTCAAGTCACCTCTGACGGTCTTCAATTGAGTCTTGTAAAGTGTATAGCTCAATTTTCCTCTAGCAACAACCATTGAGCCTTTGGTGAGTTTCCACTCCTTGCCCCCAAAGATGTTGTAGTAACCATCTAGGTCCAAAGCATGAGTAGAAAACAAATTCAGACGCAGATCCGGAACATGTCGCACATCTTTCAGAATTACCGTGTAACCCATATTTATCTGCACAAAGACATCTCCAATGCCAACTATATCTGCAAAACTGTTGTTCCCCATCTTTGCCTTACCAAAATTCTATGCTCGATAAACAGAGAAGAAATCCTTCCTCGGAGTAGCATGGAAGGATGCTGCGGAATCAAAAACCCATTCACTATCTGTATTAGTGACATGACCTTGATCCTCAACTAAAGGAAACACAATCAAGTCTTCAATTGCATCTGATATAGCAGCTGTAGTATTCTAATCATTCGCTTTATTTTGATTTTTCTCATCATTCTGTTCTTTTTTCCACACTCTACAATTTTTCTTTATGTGTCCTTCTTTGCCACAATGATAACAAGAGAATTTTCCTTTTCCTTGGGACTTGCCTCTAGATTTACTCCGCCCCCTCGGACCTCTAGACTGACTTCTGCCTCTATGTTCTGCAGTAGTAACAAGAGCTTGTGAAGTTTCAATGCCTTTATCCTTTCTCCTAGTCTCCTCGTCAAAGAGACTATCCCGCACTATGGATGAAGACAAGACACCACCTGGAGCAGAATTACTTAGAGACACCACCAAGGTTTCCCAGCTTTCTGGCAACGAGCTCAAGAGTAAAAGTGCTTGTAACTCATCCTCAAGCACAATCTTCATAGCACTTAATTGATTGATCAATGCTTCGAAATCATTCAAGTGCTCTATTGTAACGACCCAAATGTTCTCCAACCCATTTTAAAGGTATTTTATTAATTTTATATTAAAATATGGGAACAAATCAAATTGTTACAAAAAAAAAATTAATATTAACAAGATTTGGATTTGGACTAAGTGAGAATAGGTGGAATGGGCTTAATGAGAGAATTGGGCCCAAAAGGGGTATTTATGTAATTTGAGGTTAAATTGTGAACAACCCTACTTTAAAAACCCTACCTATATAAACCTCTTATAAGTTTGTGGCCTCTTTTGTATTGAAACCCTAAACTTGGAGAGGGAGGAGAAGAAGAGGAGGCTTGAACAACAACCAAGGGAGGTATTTTTCGGTGGTTTTTCTTTCTTTATTTTTCTTTTCTTTATTTTTCTTTTCTTCTTTTCTTCCTCTTTGATTTGGTGGTGGTGGTGATTCTTCTTTTTCTTTTCTTTTCTTTTCTTTCTTCTTTTTCTTCTTCTTTGGTTTGTTTTGTTTTTGAAGAAGAAGGAAATAGGGGTGGCGACTCAAGTGGAGCCATTTGGTTTTTGAAGGCGCTGGTGGTGCCGCCGAGAGAAGACAACGCCGCCGCCTAATATGGGGGGGTGGCTTTAGCCACCCCATTATGGTGAGGAAGAAGGGGATGGCAATAGCCAATTAAAAAAAAAATTAATAAAATAAAATAAAAAATAGGATAAAACCTACGAGGGGCGTCGATACCCTCGACAAAGCCCTTAAACGGCACATCGCGTGGGATCCACACCATTTGGGTCCCCAAATATGAATTAAAAAAAAATAGAATATACAAATTTAAATTTAGTGAAATTCTTATATAGAATTGTATGAATTGTTTAGATTCGCGAGGCGGTTCACGTGGGACCCCAATCGCGCGAGGAATCGGTATAGGCGTCGCGACGGATCCAGGTAAGTGGGGAGCTCCGCTCATGCATTAAATATGGCTTGATTATTAGATAACTAGGAATGCATATTTTGAATGTAACGACTTGGGAATGGGTTGCGTCGCGATATTGGTTTGGATCTCTATTATCTATGGAATTGTGAATACATTGTTTTGCCTTTTATGTTATTCGGTGCCCCAGAGTGTGTGGAGTTCCACCGCGGGCCAAATTAGCAAGTGGTCTATATCTTGGACGCCACAGAGTGTGTGGTAGTTAACCACCGAGGGTTTGCTGGACTAATTGAATGCATAAGGTGAATTATTCGAGGGTAAGGGTTTGGAGTTCCATCCTTTGCTACTTGATGATTCTTTGAGACGTGTAGCGGTGACGGCTTGGATGAATCTATCTTTGTTTTGGTGCGATTATCTAGAGGGCGTAACGGCCATTACGTTTCCACTGATTATTGTACCAATTCGAAAATAGATAATTCGGTCACTTGGGATCCTTACCAATATCTAGTTCGCATTGAATGGAACAACGGCTTATATTAATATTTATATTTATCGCATTTTATTTAAATCTTTCGTGTGACTTTATTTATATGTCATGTGTAAATTTATAAATGAATAATGATGAAAATTATTATGCATGACTTAAATGAATGTTTATCGAATGTGTTGTAAAATTGTTATGATTATGTATAGTAATGTGAATGGGATATGACATAAATTATTGATCTGAAGATTATTGGATAATAAATTTGGAAATAGAAATATTAGTTATTTATTCTTCTTGGAATATGAATCCATTTTTATAATTGCTATGAGCATGAACCATATCTTTAATTGTATCGAATTGTGTGTTCAATTAATATGCTTATAATTTTGTTATGAATTACATGTATTCGCTTATTACATGTTGTGTTATGCGTATGGATTGAATGTCATGTAGAATTTGCATGAGTACTAGGTAGTACTTGCATATTTAATGTTTGAGCGAGTCTTTCCTCTTATTGAGCATCGTTGGTTCTTTAGCTCACCCCACTCTACCCCACGGGTCCTCTACCAAATGTGAGAGACAAGAAAGGCAAGGGAAAGGATTTATCTTGAAGTGCCTTCATATGTGAGACTCATATATTATTAGTTTATCATTATTATTAATTGTTTTGTAAACCTCCTACGTGGGATTATAGATTGAGAATTAGTAATGGGTAGTTCAGAGGGAGTGCTCTCAACCACCGAGAGCACCATCGCAAAGCATCACCAGTACCAGAGGGAACGTGTTCAGGCTGCTGTTGAGCCAGACAGGGGGCATCCAGACACATTGATAAGGGTATGAATTTCATTTGCGGTACTTACATGCATATCATGTTCGATTCAAGCTACGTCGAGTCCTTGGTTGTTGTGCGCTTAGTAGACATGTTAGGGTTGTAAACTTATTAGACGTAGCAGACCACAATCCTAGTCACGATTGTCAGGATGTGATGTACTCAAAAGTGCATAGTCTTGACATTGCGGTAGTGTTAGGGGGCTACGAGTCGCCAGTACACACGCGAGTACTAGAGTTGTTAGAGTTCGAAGCCTTGGTTGGTGCGAACTAGATATAAGCATTACGTGCGTTGATTGGTGGATACGAGAAGGCGAACGAGTGATCTTTGTGAGTTTCATACGTGCTGGAGCGAGACAGAGACGTTAGCTTGAGTTCTTAAAGGAGTACGACTTCTTATTTGAGCACCAATCCGAGAAGACCAACGTTGTTGCTGATGCGTTGCGCTGCAAAGGATCGGATGCGGAGGTAGTCGTGTGTCAAGGAACCTACGAGCGTGGTTTACGTGAGGCGGTAGAGTTGACGAGTTCGGCGGACGTCCGATGACTACTAGGACCGAGAAACGTGGTCAAACGATGTTGCGAGACCATCTCATTTGGCATTGTGCGCGAGGGACAACGAGACGATGCGTCATACCGGCGGTGCGGGAGATGGTGGATAGTTCGGATTGCCCGGACAAGAGTCGGTCGACGGACTCATGCTAGAGGTATCGCGGCGACTGGGGTTTCCATTGGTGGGCGATGTGTGTGATGAGGTACTTCGGGAGATTCACCGTTTCAATCTTGTTGTGTATCCGGGTTGACTAAGATGTGCGCCGATAAGCGACATTCTTTTGGTGGCCGGGGATGATTTCCAAGTTGTCGGAGTTAATAGAACGTGTGACATGCCGGCGCGTAGAGGTGGGCATCGACGACTGGAGGACTACTACATGTACCCTACCCATTTCTCGATGGAATTGGGTACATATTGATATGGATTGCGTTAGTGGTTGCCCCGATCTTCTCGTGGTCACGATAGCACCTGGGTAGTTGTGGATAGTTTTGTTTGAGACTTAAGAGTGCCCAGGAGTGGCATAAGAAATACTTGTCGAGTATCACGATGAGCTTCGAGTATGATTCGGGAGATTATGAATACCTAAAGATCTTTCTCGAAGGGTCACGAACGGTTCGGAGTCAAGAAATGACTCACTCTGAGTTTTTATCGGTCTCATTAGGAGATTGCGAAGAGTCGTTAATCTATTTTACTTATTAGGTTAATTTCGGGGACGAAATTCTAATAAGTGGGGGAGACTGTAACAACCCCAAATTTTTAATCTGACTTGTATAGCAATTGTCAAAATCGTGACCCGGCTACGTGAATACTGGCAGTATTTCGAACTTCGGGAGTCGACACCGAAGTGATTTTATGATTCTTTGATTGTGTGTATTAGTATTTTAGTATTTTATGAGTCTCGCGCTGTTCGGGCGATTTTAAATTGAGTGAGGCCACGCCTATGTAAACGGGGGAGTAAAACATACAAATAAATGAATTTTCTAATAAATGTAATTAATTAGTGTCGAGATGTGGCGAGAAAACGGGCGCGGCGAGACAATTTACGGAGAAATATATGACCTAAGTTGAGGAAGCTACAATTTTATTAATAAAGTATAACTTAGACATGAAGAAATTTATTGGAAGTGGGACCGCCTCGGGAAGCGTGTCGAACGCGGGACACGGTGCACCGAGTAGGCGAGAATTTGTGTAACTTTATTGGTAATTTAATAAAATTAATGGGGTTAATTTAATAGGTTAATATGGATAGGATTGTTAAAGTAACACAAGTGAGTGAGGAGAACCATGGGATTTGCATTGAGATGTGTGGGTGTGTTGAGATGTGATAAAGGGACAAATGACCCATAAGGGCAACTGTTTTGAGGTGGGTTAGAAGTAAGTTGGAGGGCAAAAGAGTCATTTCACACTTGTCTTATATATATATAAGAAAACAAAAACCTAATCCACTATTCATTCATCCCCTCCACACACACACCGCACCTCATGTTCTCTCCAACCACCACCGCCCCTCTCCCTCGTCAGGCCAGCCACACCTCTCGCCGGGACCCCTACCGGAGCTGACGTCGGAGGCTCGCCCTCTCCCCCTCGGTCTCTGCTCACACATTTCTCTCTCTCTCTCCCTTTCTCACTCACGGCCTCACTTCATCTTTCTCATCTCACCGCCACCCTCCACCTCTTCTCGACGTCGACGAACCAGAACTGGTCCCCGGGACCCCAGCAGTGGACGAACCCACCGGAGGTCCGTCACTCTCTCTCGGTTTGTACTCTCTCTCGGTTTTGTTCCCTCTCTCATTTTCTTTGTCACTCACGGTCTCACTCTCTCCCACTCTCGGTCCATCCTTCCCTGCCTTGGCCGAGCCCACCACCGGTTGTCGGAGGTCCAGAGGTGGCTGAGATCCACCTCTCTCACCAGAGATCTTCCTCTCTCCCTCTCTTCCACTATTTCTCTCTTTTCTCACGGTTTGTTTTTCCTTATTGTTATAAAACTGTTTTTGTGACTGTTTTAACTGCTGTCACGTTTTGCCGCTGCCGGAGGCGGTGGCGCTGGTCAGGGGTGGTCGGGGATGGTCCCTTGTGGTGCCCCAAGATCCCCACATCCCCGGAGCACCCACGTTTGCGTCACATAGGGTGTATTTTTCTTGTTTTATCAAATTTTCAAATGCTCTCGCTGTTTTGTACTTCTCGCCAGGAAATAGCCGCATATAGCAAAGACTATTGGCGGGACCACCTCTCGTGGGGGATTGTCGGGGACCTCTCCATGACCTCGATGATGCCTCGCTGTTCTTGTTGTGATCGATTTGGTCATGTTGGAACTGTTTTAGTGTCTTGAACCTAGGTGATGTTGTTGTCATGTTGTGTGGACTGTTTTGAGTCATCGCCGAAATCCATTGCCGTGGCGACGCCACCATTGTGCCACCATGATCGGAGATGTCGAGTACCAAGCTAAGTCTATGCTTGTGTCTCACAACTCTCGGAGTGGCCTAAAACAGCGGCATTATTAATGTATTATGCCATTTAGGTAATGTTATGCGCATTGTAACATTCTCGCCTGAAACCACTCGTTGTGGCGGTACTATCATCGACGCAATGACATGGGGAACTGCCGGAGACCTTACCATGCCCGCCATGGAGTCTCATAACCCGGAGCGTCCATATCAATGATGATGAGTCGTAATGGCGGAGATACGCATGAGTTGTTTATATTGCGTTGAGTAGTTGTCAACGTGACGTAGGCGTGCACATGGCCTTTCCATGCTGTGTTGACATTCTACGAATGTTGGACCACACCATGAGTTCCCTACTCGCCGGTATATGGTCATGTTAAGTTTCGTATTGAATCGTAATTGTCGGGCGACATCGAAGTTGTGTTTTCGTGTCGATGAATGGTTATGACGTCGTGGTCACGCCGCTAGGTCCTCGAAACTATAGCGTGACCTATTTACGACCGAGCCGAGCCTAAGATGTGTGATTAGGCTTATATATGTGTTGTGAATTCAAAATCCAAACGAGTTGTGTTTCAATGGGTTTATGGTCGTTGTATCGATTGGTTATTAAGTTGTCAAGTCATTACAAAACACGGGAAGTACTAAGAAGTTAACTTAGGGTTAGTTAATGATTCAACCCATTAATTAGAGTTTCCAACCTTGTCAGGTAGCGGGAAACTCGGGGATACTTACTAGGAACGCGAGAGTGTTGTTACACGGGTTGCGATTAGTTCGAGTAAGTACACTTGTCTCAAAAACTTGTGTACGTTAGTAAGCCAGTTAAAAAAATATCATGTGATTCATCTTCATTCCATTGTGTTTGCTATTATCTATTTGTTGGCATTCCATTCCATATTCCTTGTATGTGTGTTCTTGGCATAAGTGTGTGTCTCGAAGGTACATGCTACCGCACTAGAAGGGATAAAACGCGGCACTCGTGGCCACGAGTGTTTGACCACCCCTAGTGATTGTGTGATACCATGTACTGGATTGTTGTGGATTGTTGTGGATATTGTTGTGGTATTGTTGTGGATTTTAGACCACTTATGGCCTCTCTTGACTCGTAGAACACGCATGACCACGTAATAGCAGTACCATGACTGAATAATTAAAGGAAGCCACAAACTAAACGGTATGTATGAGTTATATTAGTAGGCTGTAAAGAGCGTATGACGCAGTTTAATGATATTATAATGAACTCGATGATAAGTGAATCATTAAAATCGAGGGTACACTAATAAAAAGAATATTTCGATATGATTAGACGTGTGGATTCATAACTTTTGAGTCAAAATGAAACCTAACCAGATTGGTAGGGAATGGTTGAATGAAAAAAATAAAGTTGAAGAGTAATCGAGGCAAATGATTGTTACATAACATTAGTCAATAATGACTTGGTTCTTAAAATTGGGGATCCTAGAATAGGATCGACCCATGGAAAAACGAATAAGTAATTTGGTGATGAGAAGAATTGCGAACTCAAGAGAGACAATATGTATTGCAATAGTACCATATTCAAGAACAAAATTTGTAATCGAATTGGTGACGTCACGAAGAATCATGTGGATCACTTGTGGGAAGTAACTTGTGATCTTTTGGATAAAAGTCAAAGATTTCATTAAACATCTAAATGGTTGAAAGGAAAGATGAAAGATCTGATCAGTGATAGGTCGACCATTAAAAGTGAGGATCCTAGGTTAGGATCAAGCCCCAATAAGATTTATACTGTACAATACGTACGAAACAATTAAGGATGGTGAGGAAATACCCTAAACCAGCAACGAAACATGAAAGCTAAATCACCTTCGTTTCTCAGAGAGTGAGGTACTAAACACATTATAAGAGCTAAGAGTTAGCTTAGAAAGATGACAAGGAACCATTGTATACCAAAAAGGGTCATGAATAAGTCAACAATGTTTAAAATAGTCACCCAGGATCGTGAGAATTGATCAGTGCGAGGACGCAATATGATAGATCTCCTGAAAATTGAGATATAGTGATAAGAGATCTTGGTATAAAAAAAATGGTGATGCAATGGAGCGCATTCAGATGATTGCTGAAACCTACTTAGAAATAATGACGATGTTAAAAATATTCCACAAGATTTTAAAGGTGGAAGCTTGTTTACGTCAATTAACAGTTAAGTGTGACGGAGGAGTTACAAAGTGGGTCATTAGTCAAAAGTTGACTTAAATTATGAACCTACAAGAATAAATGTCGATAAACATGTAATGTCAATAATATTAAGGTATTATTCTAGAAAGGAATACTAAGTCTGCCCATTTGTAGCCTTCACAGATAAGCCGCAAAAACATGATGAGTCGTTCAATGATATGCGTAACCGAGATGTTGATAGAGATGGTGTGCTAGTGCTCATGTTATAGCAGACAGCTATCCTTGTTTCCCTACTACCAGTTGGTGGTATGGTTTCAATGCCATATAGGCAGAGATGTTTATTGACACAGATATGCACCAAATCATATCTCAGTATGGTTCTACCTCTCTGTAAGTTGAGCGACTTGAGCATATATTGCGACTTCGGTGAAGATTATAAAGGACTACCTTAAGAACATGTGATGACAGAAGAACTTGGCAAGTGGCTGAGTATAATGATTCTATTGAAACCTATAAGAGAGGCCTTATGAATTTCAGTCAGTGGGACGGAAATGAAAATATTGAGATAGTAGAGTCAAGGATAAGACTTTATTTCACGTGGAGTATGAGCAGAAGGTGTGAGTGCAGATTGCCTCAGTTAAACGATGGTTCATAGTAGAAATCGTTATGAGCGGACACACCAGACTATAGGTGTACCTTACTTTACTTTCGAGGACGAAAGTTCCTAAATTGGGGATATTGTAACGACCCAAATGTTCTTCGACCCATTTTAAAGGTATTTTATTAATTTTATATTAAAATATGGGAACAAATCAAATTGTTACAAAAAAAAATTAATATTAACAAGATTTGGATTTGGACTAAGTGAGAATAGGTGGAATGGGCTTAATGAGAGAATTGGGCCCAAAAGGGGTATTTATGTAATTTGAGGTTAAATTGTGAACAACCCTACTTTAAAAACCCTACCTATATAAACCTCTTATAAGTTTGTGGCCTCTTTTGTATTGAAACCTTAAACTTGGAGAGGGAGGAGAAGAAGAGGAGGCTTGAACAACCAAGGAGGAGGTATTTTCTGGTGGTTTTTCTTTATTTTTCTTTTCTTTAATTTTCTTTTCTTCTTTTCTTCCTCTTTGATTTGGTGGTGGTGGTGATTCTTCTTTTTCTTTTCTTTTCTTTCTTCTTTTTCTTCTTCTTTGGTTTGTTTTGTTTTTGAAGAAGAAAGAAATAGGGGTGGCGACTCCAAGGGGAGCCGCTAGTTTGGGGGGCGGCGCCTGGTGGTGCCGCCGGAGAAGACAACGCCGCCGCCTAATATGGGGAGTGGCTTTAGCCACCCCATTATGGTGAGGAAGAAGGGGATGGCAATAGCCAATTAAAAAAAATAATTAATAAAATAAAATAAAAAATAGGATAAAACCTACGATGGGCGTCGATACCCTCGACAAAGCCCTTAAACGGCACATCGCGTGGGATCCACACCATTTGGGTCCCCAAATATGAATTAAAAAAAATAGAATATACAAATTTAAATTTAGTGAAATTCTTATATAGAATTGTATGAATTGTTTAGATTCGCGAGGCGGTTCACGTGGGACCCCAATCGCGCGAGGAGTCGGTATAGGCGTCGCGACAGATCCAGGTAAGTGGGGAGCTCCGCTCATGCATTAAATATGGCTTGATTATTAGATAACTAGGAATGCATGTTTTGAATGTAACGACTTGGGAATGGGTTGCGTCGCGATATTGGTTTGGATCTCTATTATCTATGGAATTGTGAATACATTGTTTTGCCTTTTATGTTATTCGGTGCCCCAGAGTGTGTGGAGTTCCACCGCGGACCAAATTAGCAAGTGGTCTATATCTTGGACGCCCCAGAGTGTGTGGTAGTTAACCACCGAGGGTTTGCTGGACTAATTGAATGCATAAGGTGAATTATTCGAGGGTAAGGGTTTGGAGTTCCATCCTTTGCTACTTGATGATTCTTTGAGACGTGTAGCGGTGACGGCTTGGATGAATCTATCTTTGTTTTGGTGCGATTATCTAGAGGGCGTAACGGCCATTACGTTTCCTGTAACGGCCCAAATTTTATTAAGGCCGTTATTTGCGTATTTTCAGACGTGGACGCCAGCTCAGGTCCACGGAGACGCCACGGATCGGCGAAGATACGCCTGGTTGGGCGGAAAGTATTATTTTTAACTGATTGTTTGACTAACTGTGATGATAATGACTAGACTATGACTCATTACATCGCACGTGTGGTTTAATATTGTTTAGATCGGGTGAAATTTAGTGTCGGGTATTCGCCTAAAAATGCGTGCAGACGCGGGAACCGGAAGGGCGAGCGACGGGAACACTAGGCGGGGAATGCGTTTAGTTCGATAAAAATAGAATAAATTTGACAAAATAGTAAATTGGTGGGGCGCCTAGTGACGCGCGGGGTCGTGGTCGACACGCGTGGGTGGTAGTGTAGTGTGCACGCCCGAGTACGCTCGTCGGCGCGCACAACGAAATTGTAAGCGCGAAAATATAGGCGAATATATATATTTATATATATATATATATGTATATAAGTAATTTAAAATATATATATATATAAATATATATTAAAATCAGAAAAGGAAAAAAAATTGTGAAATGACCAAAAAGGGCATTTGATGATGATGAATGAGGATAAGAATGCAGGGGTAAAATGGTCATTTCACCCCCAAAATGTTGATAAACACTACCGATTGTCTCCATTTTCGATCGATCGAAAGTGAAGAGAGAAGAGAAGCCGAGAGGAGAGAAGCGAGGAGGGAGAAGGAGAGGCGACGAGCTCGTGAGGAGTCGAGGAGATCAAGGTGAGTTTGTGGTTTATGGTTGTTGTGCGTTGTGTGGTGTGGTGGTGAGCTCGGCCATGGCGGAGCCATGGCCGAGAATTGGAATTTGTCGAGGAGGAAGACGACGTGTGGTCTTCTCATTCTCTTAATTTCATTGGAGAGAAAGAAAAGAGAAGAAGGAAAGAAGATCAATAGAAAAAAAAAAAAAATTGAGAAAAAAAAAGAGGCGCGTGCGCCTCTGTTGTGAAGAAGATGAAGGGCCGGTTCGGCCCTGAACCGGTCCTGAACCTCGATTAAATTAACCGCCCTTAAAAAAAAAAAAAAAAAAAAAAAAAAAAAAGAGAAAATAAAGAAAAATGGAAAAGAAAATCCAGAAAAATAGGAAAAATTATGGAAAAATTCAGAAAAATCCAGAAAAATATGAGAAATTAGAAAAAATGGTTCACAACTGAGTTTTGGGATTTTTTCGGAAATGTTAGCGAGATATAGTCGGGGTTTTAGTCTCGAAAAACGTAAAAATTGATATAATATATCAAATTGAAGCTAATTTAATGACAAATGATCTTAGGTATAATTCGGGTGGTAATTTTGATTTGTTGGGCATTTATTCAAGCTGGACTGGATAATTGGAGTGCGATTGAAGTAAAACCCTTAAAAAACACACTCGAGTGTTTATTTATTTGATTTCATTTGATTCCAGTTATTATTGTTTATCGTTGTTTACTCTATTTCCATGTTCATACATATGTTGCACGGTTGGTTTTGTCATTCACCGCCGGATCTTCTGGTTTACTCTGTGATGTGTGGGCGGACTTGGGTAGGAAATTTGGACAATAGGGACGAGAATAAGGGTTCGGATCGGTGAGGGGGTTGGAGAAGCCACCGGGGAATGCCGATGTCTGGATTAGGGTTCATCTCGCTACACGGCACACATCCATTATTGGTGTTTATCGATGTTATGTATGCATGCGTCTTAATTACAGTTGCATGTTTTATCGCGCATGTTTATTTAACAGTTTATTGGCTTCCATTATTATAAATGCTTTGGTTTGTGTACTTTGGGTTTTACTCTTTGGACTCGTCATCTACTTCTTGTGATGATTGAGTGCGGGATCTACTACGACTAGGGGCAAGGAGACTCTCGCAGACTACTTATGACCTTGTCATTGACGAGTGAGTTTGACTTGTATGCTTTTATTTCTTTGTATTGACTTATTTTTGGGTTTATGGGGACTGTTTGAGATACCAGTACATGTATGTATCACATTTGTTATGTTATATACAGTGTACTTTACCGGGTTTTCCACATAGGATTAATGCTCTCTAATTTGAGGAAATTACATAATTTATAAGCTTCCGCTGTTTACAAATATTAAAATGTTAATTACTGACTAACTTAGGTGAATTAATTGATAATGATGGTTAGTTGGGCGTGGGACACAGCTGGCAGTTATGTAACCAGCTGTGGGCCCGCGTGGCCTCCCGTGGCGGACCAATGTGGAAATTTGGGGCCGTCACATTTCCACTGATTATTGTACCAATTCGAAAATAGATAATTCGGTCACCGGATCCTTACCAATATCTAGTTCGCATTGAATGGAACAACGGCTTATATTAATATTTATATTTATCGCATTTTATTTAAATCTTTCGTGTGACTTTATTTATATGTCATGTGTAAATTTATAAATGAATAATGATGAAAATTATTATGCATGACTTAAATGAATGTTTATCGAATGTGTTGTAAAATTGTTATGTTTATGTATAGTAATGTGAATGGGATATAACATAAATTATTGATCTGAAGATTATTGGATAATAAATTTGGAAATAGAAATATTAGTTATTTATTCTTCTTGGAATATGAATCCATTTTTATAATTGCTATGAGCATGAACCATATCTTTAATTGTATCGAATTGTGTGTTCAATTAATATGCTTATAATTTTATTATGAATTACATGTATTCGCTTATTACATGTTGTGTTATACGTATGGATTGAATGTCATGTAAAATTTGCATGAGTACTAGGTAGTACTTGCATATTTAATGTTTGAGCGAGTCTTTCCTCTTATTGAGCATCGTTGGTTCTTTAGCTCACCCCACTCTACCCCACAAGTCTACCAAATGTGATAGACAAGAAAGGCAAGGGAAAGGATTTATCTTGAAGTGCCTTCATATGTGAGACTCATATATTATTAGTTTATCATTATTATTAATTGTTTTGTAAACCTCCTACGTGGGATTATAGATTGAGAATTAGTAATGGGTAGTTCTGAACCTTTTTATTATTATTATTATAAAGTTGTATGAGACTTTTAAATATTTAAGATTATAGATCTTATTATTATATACAGGATTATATGATTTTATTATGATTAACTTTTACACTCATATTATCATATATCTTGTTAGAATGATTATTCCGCAGTTTATTTAGGCGTACCAAGTCGTTATTTGGGCCTGGTTCAGGTATCGGGTCTAGGTAACGGTATTGGGCCGGGCGACTTGACCCTAGGTCAGGGACGGGTCGTCACATCTATCATCGACCGCCCATCTTTGTACTTCATATTAACAAGCCTTCTAATTAGAGAAGCCTTGTTCTGAGCCCCCTTCCTCTCACACATATTCTGCAATTTTCTCCACAACTCCTGTGCATCAACCTCTTTGCTGACATGGTGATAAATACTGAGATCGATCCACTTTCGAATAGTCCCAGCAGTTTTTCGGTGCAACTTCCTCCAATTAACATCAGATATTTTCTCTGGCTTGTTTTGTCCAAATTCAATTGGATCAAATAAATCCTTGCAATAAAGATGATCTTCCATCATCGGTTGCCAAATTGAATAATTCGTAGCCGTCAACTTGACCATATTGCTTGATTTATCATCATCATCCACCATCTTGATTCCCACAAAAATTTCCGAAGCACGAACTAACCGCGGCTCTGATACCACTTGTTGGGGTTTTACTCAACCCCTTCTAATAATGAAACATATGAATAATAAATTCCGCCAAACCACGATCAATGCATAAAATAAACACACCACAAGACACAAAAGATTTAACGTGGAAAACCCCCCAAATCAGAGGTAAAAACCACGGGCCAAACTCCGAACAATCCACTATGTCAACAAAGAGTACAAGATATCTCAATTTAATGAGATTCACCAACAATGGAGTAATACATAAATACCTCTTCCAAGAACTTAGATGATCACACTAAGAACAAAGAATACTACCCCAATTGTATCAAACCCTTGCACCTCTTTTCCTTAACACCAAGAAATCACCAAAGCCTTCACCGCGAGTCTTCGGATTCAAGATCTTATTGTTCTTCAATGTAGAGAGAAAACCTTAGAGAGATAATGCACATACACCCCTATGCGCGCACCAAGCCGAACTCCTCGTCGACTTCTCTAGAATACCTCTTATTTTTCGGTCTCCTAGTCGCACAACAATATCGACTCATATATATTTCTTCACTACCTATTTTCTCCTTGTCAGATTCCTATTCAAACTCCAATTTGTTGCTTTATGTGTTGGACTTTTCTATTTTTGTGTGGGGCCCACACAAAAACCAACAGTAATGACGTCATAAAATGACGGCAAATATTAATTGGGCCGTTACAATTGGTCTGGACAAAAAATGGATTTTTTATGTTTTATAAACATACGGATCCAAAAAAAAATGTTTGTTTCAAAAACGGGTACGAGTTTAGATATTATTTTTAATCATTATTAAGGGGGAGTGTCCAGACCCGTACCTGTCTGAACTCTTTTTCTGCCACCCCAAGTTATTTCTTATCCCAATATCCTCTCATTTTAGTGGAACCCAGTATCTTCCCTTGGTGATATGAAATCTTAGATTATAATATCAAGCAACAATTTTTTTGGAGCTAGATACAGAGATTTGTTTTTAAGAAAATGATAATCTAATACACCCTCAACGCATACTTTTGACGTACACCTTTATCTTTTAGCTGTTTATGGTATTTTGTCAGATGTGAGGCCTACGTCTGTAAAGACAAAAAAAAAGCTATAAATAATTAAAAAACAAGGATGTACGTTAAGGTGAGTCATTTTATCATTTTTTTTTTACAACCAAAACTTTCATTAGTAATTTAGGTATACCGTATACATCTCAATTTCACTAGTTTATTGTGCCCCAAGTAGCTTTTTCAAGGTGATGTGACCTAATTTACTAATTAATAAGACGACATGCAATTTGAGCCCTTTCATTGTCAGCTTCATTATTTTTCCGCCATTTGAGGAATGTACTATTGGTTTGAGTAATTGAAAAATGGACCCCCCTTCTTCCACCATATAAAAAATGGATCACCCCTACCCCACAAGGGAATGTATGTTTGAACCTTTTGGAACAGTAGCTTTTTTTTTTCTTTTTTTTTTTTAAAGCTGTAACTGTGTGATGAGTAATCATAGTGTTACACTAATCAAGTATTTACATAAGCTTCTCTTAAAAAAAAAATTTACATAAGCCTTTTAATCTGCTTTTACTTTTTGTGCTTTTTATGCTTTTGTTTTTAAGATAAGAAACAAGAATGATACTTTAATCTTTTGGACCAGACTATGATGTATATATAACCTTCCAAAATATTAACTAGGCCTCAACTCAATTTTTGTTTTGATAATAAAAAGGCATGAAAAGTATATATTAACTGCTAATACTATGACAATTAAATCTAGTTACATAATTGATTGTAGTACTACGAATAATTATATCGAAACATTTATGATGGGTGGGATAAAGCCCCAGAAGAGATTGGGATTTGCTAATTTTGAGAAATTAATGTTACTAATGTCTGCAAATAGCGACATACCATGTATACAAAAGATTAAGAGTGAAAAGCGTAACAGTGTAAAAGCACATATATTTTATCCACGTTGCGCGTTATTAGTAGACATTGCCAATATTACATTTTCAACACCAGCAAATCCCCTCCCCCACTGATTCACTCTCCAAAAGACAAGAATTAGAAAGATCGTGCGTTATTGAACTCCTTCTAAAGTCAACAAAAGAAAAAGAATAATTATGTAAAATTTAGCTCTTTTCTGGACACTATCATTTAAAGCGTTAGTCCACGCTTGATTTATTTCTGCTAACTTATAGTGTTAGTTTGGAGATATCTCGTTGGAGTTCACTCTTTGGAGTTAATATTTTCATGATTGATTTAACTTTAAACTTGCAGATAATTATAAATTTTTAAACAATAAAATATATGAATTGACATAAATAACTTTAAAATAAAATAAAGAGATGGCCAATAAAAGGGTCATTAATTAGAGTAATTGTGTCTACAATTTCTGAGAGATAACTCTCTATAGAAGGTAGGAGATATTTCTCACATTTTTCTGTAAATTAAAAGATAACTTATATAAAAATTGGACAACCAAACAAAACCTTAAAGTCACGTCAAGTAAGAAAACTAACCAAAAGTAAACAACTATTCAAAAACTAACCAAAAGTAACCAACTATTCGGTTAGTGTAATCTCTGTGTCAAGAGATCAAGTTTGCATAGACCATCAGCTACCATGTTGCATAGTAAAATCATAACAAAGCCCCCAACGAACACGTGATTTTGTCATTAATAAATAACTTCAGCAAAATATCTTTTTTTTGTTTCGTGATTAATATCTTTTTCTCTTGCGCTCCTCATCAATCATGCATGTCTCTTTTATTGATTGACTGGTTGATTAATCGATTTCCAAATCTTTGATATCCCGATTACTCAAGCTGAATAATCAAAACACTGTACCAAAACAAATAAAAATCAAAACATGGTCAGGAAACTGAAAAACAATACGGCGTGCAAATCACATTTTACTACCTACAAACTACTTTTTTATTTTTTGGCTCATTTTCTAAAAATGTCTTTCTTCCTTCTCAAGTTGTGCACACCACACAAATATCAACTTCGACTCAAATAATTTTCTTCGATCACCGATGACGCAAACTTGCAATTTCTGAGCCCACTAGCTACCATCATAAGAGTCAAATTCTTCATATTTCTTACTGAAAAATCATGTTTCTACACTGTTTTAAATGCATTTTATAAGGTTTGAACAATTTTTTTTGTTTTGACAGGACATTGTTTGTTTGCGTTGTTCGGTGGTTATTTATCATAAAAATGGAGGATAAACGTTTAGGAGATACAGATGCGTAAGATGGAGAGGTATTTCATAAGTTTTCATTCAGTTTTTGTATTTTTTTTTCGTGTTCAAATCAAGGATTTCGCCTCTGGTTCGACCTCATAGGGCCAAACAAATGCTTTTGTTTGGTTTGTCAAGGGCGATTGAAACATACATATTTGATAATAGGTGACCGAACAAACATTTGTTCAAACCAAGTTCTGAACACTACAATGTGGTTCGATCATCAAAGATCGATTAACATGCATTGTTCGGTCACCTTCAACCAAACAATGCACTGTCAAATGGTCAAGTGTCACCGATCAAGCGTCAACCGTCAACAACGCACAAATGGACCAAAATTTTAGATCAAAAACAGTGACAAACACATACACAACAACTAAAATTGTTCAAAAACAGTAAAAAAAATTGATTAAACATCCATATTAATGGAAACAACCCTAAATCGACAAAGTTTAGTCGTTGATTGCGCAACGACTGTCTGTAAGTAGGACAAAACAAGACCTATGATGATAGCAAAGATAAACAGAGGTAACACGAAGATTGACCGAGTTGATGGGAAGATTAGTAGTCATGGGCTGAACGCGAAGATCGACCTAGGGCTCGAGTGTTTTTTCTTTCTTCTTCACGTTTTTTGAATTAGGGGTGCACAAGGGTAAAGACATTTTGGAAAAAAAAATCGTTTTGCGCATAGCCAGGCCGAAAACAATATGGCAAGCCATATGATGCAACGAGGATTCTATAAATTACTTTTTTATGGATAATTAAAAAAAGAAACATTCGACTAAGGTTTGAACTCATAACTTTTTACTCCCAAACAATATACTAAATCATTGAACTAGTCAATTGGTTGGTGGATTCTATGAATTATTTACTACAAGGGAAAAATATTTTTATACAATTTGTTGATTATGCGAATGTTTAAATTGAAGAAATGCCTACCCAAAAAAATTTTGAAAAAACATTGTTTTTATTGTTGTCTTCTCAAAACACTCTAATAGGAAAGGAAACCCAAAACATCCAAAGGGAACTCGTTGTATCTCAAAATTGAACACATTATGCCACTATATTGAACTATTAAAACTAGACTCCTAAATTTCTCTAAAAAAAAAAATAGACTCCTAAAATAACTATGACTTGTAATTAAATAATAATAATAAAACTCATATGTAAACTAATTAGGTGGCTCATAAATAGTTTGGTATCGGTTCAAACCCAATAAGGAAAAGTTATTACTTTCTTAACAAAAAAATAAAATTTATATCTAGACTCTACTAATAAATCTCAAACATCTAATTTGACTCTATTTTAAACTTTACAAAATGAAATAAGATTCTAATAATCTTATTACATTTAAATATAAGAATTTAAATAATAGTACTAAATGATACTCACATTCGTTTTATATTATATATCACATTAATTAGAGGCTCTTTTTTTGTTCCACAATACGTGTTACATTAGTAAATTAAGAAAGCATTAAAAATACTTTATTTTCAATTTTAACCACTTTGTATTTAGCTAATGATACCACTAGACCTATTCATGGACCGGGCCTAAACTGGCCCGAGACTAAGAATCTTAATCGAAGCTCAGCCCATCATATATATACGGGCCTACACATAGACCCAAGCCCCGCTTATGTTAAAAATACAAAGCCCAAGCTCAGCTCATCATGCCCATATATAAAAATATAAATATTTAAAAATATAAAAATAAATTATTTATTCAATTAATAAATCTTTTTATAGATTTTTCGATAACTTTTATGTTTCTATGTTTCATTTGTTATACACAAAAAAAAAGTGGCTCAAATGGTAAACATATTCTAATGTGATCATTGAGTCCCAAGATCAATCTCACCTATAACACTAATTATTTTTAAATATATTAGTCACTAACTCGTATTCGGGCTTGAGCTTTTTAACGATATCTAAGCCCAGGCCACTTGAAACGGGCTTAACTGAGCTCACTTTTCTTAGAAATGACTACCAAAGCTCGATAATTTGTTCATAGGTTTGGGCGAGTCGGACGGGCACTCAATCCTGTGATCAAGTCTAGATACCACCAATCACTTTTTTTTATATAATACATATAATGAACGAAATCATTTATGAGAGGCTAATATAGTATTGTTATAAAATTTTAATGGTAATTAATCATCGCCTTAATTATTGTGTAAAAGTCAAAATGTGACAGATAATAAGGAACGGAGGAAGTAGTTTTTTAAAACATAAAATAATAATCTAATGATATGCACTTTATTTTTTTATTATTTATAATGTGCAGTCACACATAGGGAGACAAGAAAGTGTATTACATTACCATTTCAAAAAAAAAAAAATACTACACTAAAAACAATGTAAATTTGTTGTAAGCAATTAATTGAGTACCAACAAAAACATAAATACAAAACCTAAAATGGAATTATTTGTGACTATCTAAAATAAACGCTCTTAAAGGCGAATACTCGAATAACCGATGTTGGTGGGAACACAAAACAAAACCCTCCTGTACAGGCCCGGGCCTTAAGCGATTTACAATCCAATCCTACCAGAAGAGATAGAGAGTAAAATCAAATCAGACCGTCCGTTTGAGATTGAAGCGGTTGAGCGCATACGTGTCAGACACACACGCAACTGAGTCAGTCGCGATGGAAGATTCGTCCGAATATGCCATTCCCTCGGAAATTCGGATTTGTTTCTAAATTTCCCCCACAATTTCCCCCTATATATACCCCCCATCCCCCTAAACACCGTTACTCCTCACAAATCACATCATCAAACATCATCAAACGAATTCAAGCTCTCCTCCTCTTCTTCTTCTTCTTCTTCTTCGTCACTTAATTTCCTCTTACGACGATCATCATCAGAAACCCTAGAATCAAAGAAATCAATCAATCATGCTCTCCGTCGTCGCCTCCTCTGATTCTCCCGACGATCATCACCAGAAACTCATCGACAAGCTCCAGATCTTCCAGGTCCGCGGCCGAGACAAGCGCGGCCACAAGATCCTACTCGTCGTCGGCAAGTTCTTGCCTGGTGAGTTTCTTGATTCGTCATCTTGCCTTCTTCGTTGAGTACTTGTTGTGGTTTGATGCGGAGATTTGACTGTTTTTGCTGTTGACTGTGGTGGCTTAGCGAGGGTTGTGAGTGCGGAATCGCTGAACAAGTACTTGGAGGAGAAGATCTTTCCGCAGCTCGGAGATCGGCCTTTCTCCGTCGTCTACGTCCACACCAACGTCGAAAGAGCCGAGAACTTTCCTGGAATCTCAGGCCTGCGAGCGATCTACGACGCCATTCCCACCGCCATTAAAGAGAACCTCGAATCCGTCTACTTTCTTCATCCAGGACTCCAAGCCAGGCTCTTCCTCGCCACTTTCGGTCGTTTCTTGTTCAGCGGAGGGTGAGAATCCTCGATCTCCGATTTCTATTGACGAATTCAAGTTTCGGATCGATCGATTTCGTTGAGCGATTTGGTGACGGTTTTTGGTTTTTTTTTGTTGTGTTTGGACAGGTTCTATGGAAAGCTGAAATACGTGACGAGACTGGAGTTTCTGTGGGATTTGGTGAGGAGGAACGAAATCGAGATACCGGAATTCGTGTACGATCACGATGAAGCGTTGGAGTACCGTCCGATGATGGACTACGGTTTGGAGAGCGACCATCCGAGGGTCTACGGCGCGCCGACTATGGATTCCCCTGTTTCTATGTACTCTATGAGGTGTATTTCGTAGCGTTTTCGACCAATGGCGTCAAGTGCTAAAATGCGCCGTTGGATTGTAGTAGTAGTAGTGTTCTTGCTTTTTTAGGTCGCCCATGTTGTTGTTGTGGGACATGGAAGTCCGGTTGGGTTTCTCGTAGGGAGTTTTGTGGAATTTTGTGTACATTAATTGTAAATACCAAATCTAGTTGATTACTATAGAGTGAGAACAAATGAAGATGAGTTCCATCCATTAAAGCTTGACCATCTTTTTAATTGTGCTTTGTCCGATATCAAAAGATGCCGCTAGACCTTCACTCCACCATTACAAAATTGATGGTCAAGGGTTCCTGTTCTGGTTTTGGTGAGTTGTTGGTCAAGTGTAAAAACTGTAAAAACTCTGGATTCAGCTCTGATACCCAATTCAACTTAAAAAGCTATGTTCAGGCTTTTTAAAGATTGGGCAGTTAGGGCTCAACATCATGTAAATAAATATTCATCTAGTGGTGGGGTGGTCCCATGAATATGTTTATGAGATCGCAAATAAAGAAATTTAATAACAAAAATAAAATATATTAATCCACATCTTCCAAGTTCCGAGTGACATTGGCCATGCTATTATTATAGATCCATAACCATTCTTTGGCTTCGATTGGATTATTTCTTCCAACTTACATGATTAGTTTGGATATGTCTACTTTATGTTTCGTTCAAGTACATTTTTAAATAATAAAATATAAGAATTGACGTAAATAATTTTTATGGATAATAAAAATATGAGTAATTTAAAACTCTTGAGAGATAGTTTAGAGATAATTTTGGGTGGAGGGAATAACTCCACTTACAACCAAACAAGACTTTCGTATTTGAAGCAGTGGGGCACATAGTAAAGATTAGGTAAATGAAAAAAAAAGTACATAAATACATTTTTATTGTTATTTTTTTTCTTTGTCAATTGGTAGCTTACGTTTACAGGGTGGTCAAAACTTGAAGCCTCAACGTCTAACATGTGTCGAACTCGGGACTTCTTGGACTTTACCTTTGGTTTAACTTTAAACTTGCAAGGAAGTTGTAAATTATTAAATAATAAAATATATGAATTGACATAATAGCCTTCAAATAAAAAAGATAATAAAATAGTTATTAATGAAGAAAATTGTCTTGGGAGATAACTCTTTATAGATGGGGTGGAAGAGATCTCTTTTACCGTGTAAGTTGAAAAATAACTTGCAGGGAAGTTGAACAACCAAATAATATTAGTTCTTAACTTTTGTAAGTTATCTCTCTGGAGAACAACTTCACCTCCAACCAAACAAGGCTTTTGTATTTGAGGTAAGACATTTTTATTGTTACTTTTTTTTCTTTGTCAATTGGTAGCTTACATATACAGGGAAGTCGAAACTAACTCAACGTTAATGTATTGAACTCGGGACTTCTTAGACTTTGCCTTTGAGCCATGCCGCTAGAGAGTGGAGATGCTTTGGCAGCTACCATTATTTTTTTAGTAAGAAAAACCTGACTTAATTGTAACACCCATGATTCTAACACGAGGTGAATCTTCAACCTTACCTTTATTACATGGAGTTGTTACTACTGCATCCGATCATCATCAATTTGTCCTAATATCATAGATACCAACCTATATATCTCAACAAATTCTTTTTTTTTTTGTCAAGCCAACAAATCCTTACTTCAATCACGTGAAAACGTGCCTTGTCGCACAGCAGAGTTAGAAAGGAAACTTAATTATTGTCATTTGCCCTGGCTGGGCCCCAGAAAAGATTACAATGCTCTTATGTTCGCCATTACATGTGGAGAAGGTGGAGATTTGAAGTCTCAAAAGGCCAAGGTGTGCAGTGCGGATAAATTCAAAGGAGCAGTTGTGATTATGTTATTAGATGTTACATATTATAGTTAATTTGTTAATAGTAACTCCACTACAATCAATTGGGTCCCCACCGCATTAGTATGGGATTCCATTTCTTAGCACTTTTTTTTTTAACGCCCGTTGAAAGCCGGTACTTCGGGATAAGTTCAAATATGGTTTTCTTGTTTCCTTCTAAAAAAGCCACGAGTTTTTTAAAAGAGAAATCAAAGTTTTGAACGCATTAAAATAAGAGATACGATCGGGCTCTTTGTTTAAACTGAAATGGCTCTTTGTTTAAACCGAAATCCTGAGATTGGTTAAAACGTGAAGACGTGGATAGGAATTCTGACTTCTTTACCGAAATTCCTCCATCACACTCGTTTATCTTTGAAATAACACCTTTTTTTTTTTTTTGTCAAATCCTTTGAAATAACACTTTTTTTTTTGGTAGGAACACGGCCCGAAAAAAGAGGGCCAAAAATTACGCTGCGCTATCACACTTATCTTGTGCTAACAAGAGAAAAATACAACGAGGCTCTATATCTAATCTATGAGCTACATACTGCAATCTGAGCGCATTCTTCGCTAGGAAGCCTGCACAAGCATTAGTACATCTAGGGATGTATCTAATGTAACTACCCTCCATCTGATGAAGAGTCCGTTGAATCTCCTCGATCTGGTAATCCATGAAAACCAGAGTATGACGAGGATTCATGAGCGAAACAGCTTCTAATGAGTCTGTCTCGATCACCACCTCAGTGAGTCTTTTCTCCTTTGCCATGTGGACTTTATACCATAACGTCCAAATTTCTACCGACAAAGGTGGACAACTGCCCAACTTGACTTGGAAACTAGAGATAAACTCTCATCTGTCATCTCGTAACAGCCATGCGGCGAATGAACATGCGAGGTCGTTCGCTACTACCCCATCACAATTCAGTTTTGCCCAACCCTTATCCGGTTTCTGCAACGACCCGAAAATTTGTATTATTTTTGTGCGATGGTGTGTATTATCGATGTATACTTGTGTGTGTGACGGGACGGTGACGTCGAGTTGCGAGGGAAGTTCACCTCAAAAAATGTGAAATAACGGGTTTCGGGTGAACGCTGGTCGAGTAATTAGTAGTCGTGGGACTTAAGTGAACTAAAAACACCGACAAAACACAAAATAAATAATAATTATAAGTTGTAAAACGTGTGTAATACTTTGGTATATCCGGGGCGACGTGACGAACAAATTGGGTGTTCGAAACAGAACCGGAAATGCGAGTATTACGCGAGAAAAGGCTTGAAAAAGGAATTTTGTCACACATTGAAGTCACAATTTGGTGTCACAGTTGGTGGATGAATTAAAGGAGAACCATGGGATCTGTCTCAGGATGCGTATGTGGGACTAGATGATGAGAGGAGTAAAAATATTAACTCTATCAACTTTTCTCTCTCTCCTCTCTTTCATTTTTCTTCATCTCATCACGTTGGACGATTGAGCGCGGGTTCCGGGGTGTTCTCGACACGATTCGACGCAATTGGAGTGATCAAACGCAAGTTCTAAGGTGAGATCTCGATTTCCCACGTCTATATCTACGTTTTGGCAGTGTTTTGTGGATTTTTGTCATGAAAATTTCGGACAACGAATTTGGGAAATCAGTTTTTATGATTTGTTTTGATTGATTGGGAGTCAATGGGAAGATCAAAACACGATTTGTGAACATAATTTGTGAAGTGGTTTTGATGTTTGAGAATTTTTCTGAATTTTGGAGAATTTTAGGAAATTTTGTATGATTTTGGCAAATCAACGGTTTGGTCAGGCTTTAGCGTGAGCTGAGGGTGGCTTGGCGTTGTAGTGGACGTTTAGTCAAAGTTGGGATAGGCTCGAAGCAAGATGATGCGAGCCGGGGTGTTGAAAACCCCAGTTCAGAGACGTTTTGTAAAAGACGCCGTGAGTATTTCAACTCATGGCGTCACTCATGTGCGTCTTTGGCGGGAACACCAGGGGAAGACGTCATGAGGATGTCGTCATGACCAATTGGGGTCACGACGTCACTCAGGTACGAGTTAGGCAGTAAGCTTCAACTCTACGCCGTGGAGACATCGTCCAGGCTATTAGGTGCCACGACGTTTCGGCGGCGTTTTATTGTTCACAGGGGTGAATTTTTATAAAATTTTCGGAAACTTTTATCTCAAGGGGTTCGAATACAACCTAATACCCGGGTAATCATCCAAAATAAGTGAACGAATAAAATTATAGAAAATTGATTAAAATGATGGTTATTAATAGGGAAATAAAACTCTAACATGACCAAGTTGGACCGATAATGATCACCAGGTATTTAGTGAGCGAGTGACGAGCGTGCGGGGTCATTTTGGTGGTGTATGAAAGCCGCGAGCGCAGAGTGTTGTTCGGAGGTTACGTTGTACTGTGAGTAAAACCAGTGGGAGTATTTATATTATTTCATTTTTGCATTTAAATTGAGCTATTATATTTCTTGGTGAAATATGTTTCCTTGAATTTCGTGGTGGTTTATTGGCGTTGTGTTTCGTGGATTTTCGAATGAGTTATCCAAAAGCAAGTGAGTCATGGTTATTATTTATCTGTGATATGTGCTCTTATCTGGACGCTGTTGATATCTCCCGATATGGTGTACATCGGGGGTGTAACGGCCCGTTATTTTATTAACGCCGTTATTTACCTCATTTCAGACTAGGATGTAACAACCCCAAATTTTTAACTGACTTGTGTTGCACTTGTCAGAATTGTGACCCGGCTACGTGAATACTGGACAGTATTTCGAACTTCGGGAGTCGACACCGAAGTGATTTTATGATTCTTTGATTGTGTGTATTAGTATTGTAGTATTTTACGGGTTTAGAGCCGTTCGGGAGGTATTTAATTGAGTGATGTTTCGACTAGTTAAACGGGGGAGAAAAACAAGTAAAACATACAAATAAATGAATTTTTAATTTATTTAATTAATTAGTTGGTGAGACAAGGCGAGACTACGCGAATTACGAGAGTCAGAACAAGGAAAAATGGACCGAGGAATGTCGTTTGAACGCGGGAGTTAGTTAATTACGCAACATATGGTCTATGGAATTGGATTTGTTAAATTGACACAGTTCAATGGTGAGGAACCATGAGATTGACCTCGAGATGTGGGTGTGTTGAGGTGGAGAGTTATGTAAGTGACAACACACACACACTTTAATGTGTAATAAAGAGAAATAAATAGAATGGTTACACACTTTAATGTGTAATAAAGAGAAATAAATAGAATGGTTACACACTTTAATGTGCAATAAAGAGAAATAAATAGAAAAGTAAAAAAGACCCATAAGGGTAGTGTTTTAAAAGTGTGTAGAAATTAAGTTGGGGGTAAAAATGTCATTTGGCTTTATATATATAAAAAAAAAAAAGAAAACCCTACACTATTCACCTTCTTCTCCAAACACCCACCGCCGCCACTTATCTTCTTCCTCCCTTCATCTCTCTCGTCGGTCTCCCACTCGGTCTCCCCTCGCCAGAACCTTCACCGGAGGTCCGCTTTCTCTCTCTATCTCCCACTCTTTCTTACGTTTTTCTTGTTTTTTTTTAATTTATTGTTGTTTTGGTTTCGCGTAAAACGCCAAGCTTGGCGGCGCTATCGGCGGTCGGACCGCCGCACTGGGAGGTTGTCGGGGACTAGATCTCGCCTATACTAATGTCCTACAACCCTCCGGTGTGTCCGAAATCCAGTTGCGTTTTAAAACAGTTTTATTATTTCATGTGATTGTTTTTGTGTTGTATTTTATCTTATTTTTATTCTTTCTTTTGCCGTAAAATCGCATGTTTGAAAGGATTTGCTGGTTGAACCATCGTTTGGTGTGGGGGTTATCACGGATATTGCTCATGTCCTCGATGGTCTCTCGCGGTTTTGGTTCATCTAAAATACTATTAATATTGTTATTTTGACGAATTACTTGTTACGATTTTTATTAAACAATTGGACTCGTTGTAGTTTCTTAATAATGTTGTGTGGTTTCGTGTTTTGATCATTCTTTGTTGATGACGTCGGTGTTGAGTTTTCAATCAAAGTTTTGTCAATTTGGGTTTGATTTACCGATTGAATTGTCGAGGTTTTCGAGTCATTTAAAAGGATGGGAAAATGTGAAGGGTATCGACCTAGGATTAATTAATGCCTCGACCCATTAATTAGAGTTTCCAACCTTGTCAGGTAGCGGAAAACTTGAGAATACGCATTAGAAACGAGAGTTTATTTCGCGGGTCGCGATAGTTCAGGTAAGTACAATTGCCTTAAAAAGCATTTGTACGTTTGTAAGCCAGTAAGAAAATGCCATGTGATTCATTATCATTTATTCAGTCTTGTTATGCTCTATTATTGGTATTCCATTCCATTTCTTGTTGTGTGTTTCCTGGCGTAAGTGTTTTGTCTCGAAAGTACTAGGACCTGCACTAGAGGGATAAAACGCGGGCACTCGTGCGCACGAGTGTGTGACCACCCTTAGTGACCGTGTGACACCGAGTACTGGGTGGATGGGTTCGAGTCCCTTTCCAGTCATAGCTGTGCCTTCGCTTGTGTCGATGCCCGGGAAGACCTCGCGAGGTCTTCGCCGTTATGCTATGAACTAGACCACTTATGAGCCTCTTTTGATTCCTTGGAACACACTTGACTTTCAATTGATATCTATTAGTCTGTTTATCATGCATCTTGTTTATTTAAATTCCTGTCATTTTTATTACCGCATGATATTTAGACTACTTTATTTGAATTATCATGAATTACTGTTATCTTCTTCTGGCATTACATTCGATTTTATTCAGTTACTCACCGTCTAGTTTGTAACGGTGGGTGCAGATAGGGCGGAGAGCAAAGAAGGGCAAGGGACCCCGCCTAGGGGATCTATTGTGAGGATTAGCTAATTTGGATTTGGAGACTATTTTATAGGTTTCTTTATGTTTTGCTTTTATGTATATCGTTTTATATATATATGCTTTGGGATTATTAAACTAGGCAAATTTTGATGAGATTGGTATCATGTACCTTTGCATTTCCAAATGTACATGAATACCCGGGGTTTTCCACACTTATAGAATTCCTCTACTTCCTTTGATTGAGTTATTTCTCCTTTATTATAATTGTTTTAGTCTTCCGCTGTTTTACTGATGCAATAACTCTTTCATAAATTACTAATTTGATTAAATTGAAGGCTGACTAGGCTCGTCAGGATGCCGAGTGATGACTCGAGGCTTGTATGGGTCTAGGCCGGGCGTACCCAATTGCATGGGGAAATTGGGGCCGTCACATAGGACGCCAGCTCGGACGACACGTGGACGCCGCTGATAGGCTAGGCATACCTCGAACCTAGGATCGATCGTATATCTTCTTTGTGAGTTCCTAAATTCTGTGATGCATAAATATTCATTTATCATTATTAGTATGATATATTAGTCATCATAGGTGTGCATTTAAAATAAACTTGTCGGGTGAGTTGTGAGCCGGGGTTTTAGTTCGGTGAACGCGCCAACGCGGGGTTTAGTAGCAGTGAGGCCGGGCGTTGGGGCTAATTAGATTTAAATTATTTAAACATGTTATGGTTGAAGATTTATTTAATTAAATGTAAATATATAAGCTTAGGCTAAGCTAAGGAAATTAAATTGGGTACACTAAGTGTGGGACCGCCTCTGGAAACGTGCTGAACATGGGGCACGGGGTGCCGAGTGGTCGGAGAATTAGTGTGACCATATTCACAAATTTATAGAATTTATTGATGACTAGAATAGGTGTTATGAATTAAATCAAATTGGAATAAATAGAATCCTATAGTTTGAAAATAAATAATCAGTACACCTACGATTTTCATCGAGATGCGCAACAAGAAAATTCGAGATACAAGGTGTCATGATAGGGTGTTCAAGAACTGTGTGACACAGGGTGATCAATGGCGGTTGGATTTACCTCGAGATGCGTGTGCACGTGAGATTAAAACATCACCTATATATATAACTTGATCGATCAAATGCATGCAAATCCCATTTTGCTCAAACAATTTGAGGGATCTGTGAGAGAAATCGGGGTTGGAGAAAGAGAATTCGAGCGTTGGAGAGTGGATCTAGGCGTCAAAACGTGGATCTAAGGTAAATCAAAATTTCCGTTTTTGGTTTAAACTTCCATTAAAATGGGTTGTGGTGATTTCGGATTTTTGGACAAAATTATTACTGTTTTTACTGGATTTGGAGTTCTTGATGTTTAATTTGATGAATCTTATCGATTTGGATAGAATTTGTGGAAATTTTGAGGTGATTTGGTAAATCTTTGGGTTATTTTCATGAATTTTAATTCAGGAATTGGGTGTTGTTCTTGGGGTTTTGTGGTGAAATTTAGAAGTTTTGGAGGTCTCAAATGGAGTGAGATTGAAGAGTAATCGAGAGGAGAGTGATGAGAAGCCAAAAGAAGAAGAAAAAAAAAATGTGTGCTGTTTGAACCAGGAACCAGAGGTTCCTGGTTCGTCCCAGGAAAGGGGACGCATGCGCGTGGCGCATGCGTCACCCCCCGAACCGGGCCGGACCGGCCCTGAGGCCAGCTGGAAATAAAATATATATATATATATATATAAATAAAATTATATATATATATATTATATATATATATATATTATTTGCTGGAAAATATGAAAAATAAGTGAAAAATATCAGAAAAATTGGAAAAAAATCTAGAAAAATATAGAAAATTAGAAAAGTGGTTTCGAGGCTTTTCGGGTATTTTTGGAACCCCGACCCAGCCCGGGAGAGGTACCACAACTGAAAATTTTAAAAATATAATATAATATCATAAAATGATATAATATGTTTCCAAAAAGTATAAAACACTATAAAATGGACTTCAGGGACCGGGAAACCATATCTCGGACATTGGGGAGCTAGGTGGGGCGTACTGACGGGTCCGGAAAGTCGGAGTGCGTATTTTCAGGTACGTAAAACCTAACTGAACACCACTACTGCATTTACTTATTTATTTCCATTGAGCTTTATTTTCTTGAAAATCTATGATTTATATTCCTACTGGGACGGTTATGGCACCGTCTATGTATCCACGGGTAGTGGAGGTCGCTGGCTAGATGTGTAGCGCGTGATATAGGAACTCGGTAGACGATATCCTGAGTTGGACTCCATTTCACGCGTTCGATTAGCCACTATGGTTAATGCCGCTGGGATACAGTCGTAGGGTCGGAGGCATGGGCCACGACCAGGGCTCCTGGTCCTAGTACACACTTAGTGGTTGTGTTAACACCCCTTTGTCTATCAATTTGTTTGTATACATGCGATTATCTTTGAGCAGTTATCTGCATATTTTCCTTCCTTCCGCATGTTTATTTAACACTACTTTTTGGCTCTGTTAATTATTTCTATTATTTATGCACGGTGGTTTTCCTTGGGATTTTACTTACTGGGCTCGCCATCTGCCTTTTTGTAGTGGCCGAGCGCAGATCCTAGTACTAGCAGGGGCAAGGGGATCATCGACGATTTCATCTGACTTGCCTACGCCGAGGCCTGCTGGTATGTGTGTAGATATTATCATGTTTTGATATTTTGTATTATCTTTTGGGTTGGGAAACTGGATACACACTTATACTTGGTATACATATCTTTATTAGATTGATCGTCTCGTATGCACACATGATCAGTGAGTTTTCCACTATAGGTTTGATCAGTAAACTTTTATATATAAATATGAATGCATTTTGTTAAACTTTAAATTCTTCCATTTGTTAATTTCTTTGAAAATGATAAGTTTTAATGACTTTAACAAATTACCTAAAGTACGAAGGCAAGAGGGACACGTGGCGGCGACTCCGGAGCTGAGGGCAGGGGAGGTAGCTGACCACGGGGCGGCTCGATAAATTTGGGGCCGTTACAGGGGGCTCTTATTCAGGTCTGTGGATATCTCATAGTCGCAAGGGTTAGGGTTGGTAGGCGGTATTCTCGTCCTGAACCCGAGTCTGCTGGACTAGGCTTTTGCCGCGACTCAACGACCTTTTGGTCAGGACTATTTGCGTTTTCCATGATTTTTCTTGGACACTCAATTATCGTGGATTTTTTAGTGATTTATTATCATGCAGACTGTACTATCATCGTGATATTCCTGCATGCTAGTAGTATAGCCATTTATTTGACATTTGAGGTTATATTTAAACTCCACCTGGTTGTTACTGTTATTTTTCTGTACTCACCGTCATTTTTATGACAGTGGGTACAACCCCGTCATACTGCAAGGATGATAGGAAAACGACCGGAACTAGGTAATGGAAGTTAAGAGTTGCTAGGCGATCTCCTCTTGCCAACAGTGTAGGTTTCCTTGTACTATTATGTATTTGTTTTTGATACATTTGCGATATAGGTTTTGTGAGTGATTTTGGGATATGTATATTGTAATTGATTATCCTCTGACTGGGTATACTTATGGAGGTATGCATAGGCGTGGTTTTCCACACTCTAGGATGTTCTAACTTGTGTCTTAGAATTATTTTGAGTTAGTTTGAAATTTTGATGCTTCCGATATAACCTGATAACTCTCTAACCGAAATAATTCACTTAAATACAGTTAAAATGGCTTAATAAATGGTAAATGTTAAGAACGGTTTACTAGGCCTGCGTGGTTCAGCGAGACTGGCTCGGTAGTTTGCGCAGGTCTAGGCCGGGCGGTGCCCAATTTTAGGGTTGTAGAATTTGGGGGCCATTACAGTTTCCTCCATCGTGTCTTCCTCTTAGTTTGCCCTTCAAGACCAGCGGTGCGTGTTCGAGCGCCACATCTAATTATCTCATCTGTTCTATCTCGAGCTTGAAAAATCACTTTCATATCTGGATACCCTTGAAGACAAACTCATTTCTTGTTAACCAAATAACCCAACACGTGACACCAAACAAGGTCTTCTAAGAAAAGGCACCTTCTTTCATATTAGAGTCCAACCATTCTCTTTGGCTATTATTAAAGAAGTTAGGACTCTGTCTTCCCATCAAAAAATTATCCCATACTGTCTTTGCTATAGGGCAGTCCCTAAGGGCATGAAGAATCGACTCTGATTCTGCATTACATCTCCTACAAACATCGGAGGTATTAATTTGACATTTACAATACAACATATTAGTAGGGAGGCGATCATGTCTAGTCAACCATAAGAAAGTCATGATTCTCTGTGGACCCTCCCAATCTTTCACTGGCCTCCAGCCTGTATCATCAGATTGAATATCTTCATTGGCATTCGCTCATAAGCCTTTTTAACTGAAAACTTTTTAGACTTGTTGTACATCAAGGAGATCCTGACAATTCCTTTGCTACTATTAGGGTGAGAAGTGGCCAATCTCATGATGTTTTATTTATTTATTTTCTAAAATAATGATAATGATTTTTACCTATGAGGCCATGTAATTAGTTGGGGAAAATAAAAAGTGGGAGAGTGCACTTTTTTTTGCTTCTATAATTTGATTGACAATTTTGATAAACTTTTTAAGAAATCAACATTTTATTTAGAGTGGAGATGCGTACTTCTTCAAGAAAGTAATATTTTTTTAACAAGTATGTCCACTATACAAATCAACTGTAAGTACTCCGTTCGTTCCATAGTATTTGTTACATTTTTGACATTTTTTCTTGTTTCACAATCACGTTAGGAAATCAAAAAAACATTAAATACTTCATTTCTAATTTTAACCCAGCTTTTTGAAGAACTAAATAAAATGAATTCAGCCTCAAAAAAAAAAAATGAAGTCATTTATGATTGAATACACATTGAAATAAAAAGCATTACTAGTGCCAATGTGTATTTTGAATGTTAATAAAAAAAATTATTACGGTGCACCTAGGACTTTAAAATATTTTTAAATTATATTTAATACTATAATATCAAGGAGCGCACCAGTGGTCTAGTGGTAGAATAGTACCCTGCCACGGTACAGACCCGGGTTCGATTCCCGGCTGGTGCATTATCTTTATTTTATTTTATGTTTTTTCTTTTTTTTGTCAAAATCAAACCTGTAAGGCACATATCAAACCAAAAAAAAATAGGTAAAAGCGATAAGAGTCATGACACAGATATTTTTAATATTAAAGATGGATTAATGTACTTATCGGTGCTTTCATGATCTGAAAAATGCAAGAGTGACACCCCTATAATGTATACCGGAATGTAGAGCCCCTTACCAAATCATTGTTTGAATCTTGAGATGCAAGCTTTGCATCTAGATGTAAAAACAGACATCGAATTAGAAAGGATGTGCATTCCGATGTGACTTTAGAGGTTTCATTTAAGCACTGTCCTTCATTATCAACATTTGTAAGCTTACTCTTTTTTTGTTTTGTGAGGAGCTTATTCTTTCTTAATAGAGACTACCCGAGACTCAAAAGTCTTAAACTTCGCTGAGATGAAACAACTTCTACATGTTTTTTGCATCTAGATGTGAAAACATACGACTGATTAGAAGATGTGTGCATTCCGATGTGACTTTAGGCGTTTTATTCAAGCACTATCCTTCATTATCAACATTTTTTGGCTTATTCTTTCTTAGTAGAGTCTACCCAAGACTCAAAAGTCTTAATTTTAGCTGGGGAACAACTTCTACATATTTTTTGTTCTAGGCGAATGGGCAAGGTGTCAATTTTTCGAGTTCAAAGGGGTCCAGGTTTAGACTTCCCTTAATATAAACGAGCATTTGCGTTGTTTGCGTTGTTCGGACTCTACTTGATTTTAAATTCGAACAAGTGTGCCTTGTCCAAACCTAGTTTACTTTTAATTTGAGTTGTCCAAATTTGTTGAGTTTTTAAGAATTTATTTTATGTTTGAAAGTTTTTAAATTAATAAAATCATTGTGAATTCCTCGTAGTATAATCTTCTTTGACATACTTTTTAAAAATAATGTCCAAATTTTATTTATTATTTTAAATTACATAACATAGTTTTTTTTTGTTAAAAGACAAAATACATAATGTTGTTTCAAATGATTTAGCTAAGTCTTGGAACAAAAAAAAAATAGTACATTTCTACTTGTTTCCTTATTTCTTTTTAGAAAACAAAAATAGTACATTTCTTTTTTGAAAACAAAAAAAAAGTACATTTTCTATATAAAGTGTGTAGTTTCCTTATTTCTACTTGTTGTTTTTGTGAATTGTATAATGTATGGAAGTATATTTTTTAAAATATAACATGAATCTTTTGAAATTCGGGTTGGATCCAGACTTAGAGGGTCGTGTCTGGATTAGGCCTGAATTTTAATTTGGACATGAAAGCCTTGCTCAAATTCGGCCCAAATTTAAGAAATTATTATTGGAACCACTTCTTTTCTCTAAGCTGATGGGTCGGACAAAAATTTGACACTAATGCTAATATCTATTGCAAAGTCTTTTTTTTTTTGGGTTTTTTAGGTGATACCTCATACCGCGCCAACAAGTGTGCCTTGTCCAAACTCAGTTTACTTTTAATTCGAGTTGTCCAAATTTGTTGAGTTTTTAAGAATTTATTTTATGTTTGAAAGTTTTTAAATTAATAGAATCATTGTGAATTCCTCATAGTATAATCTTCTTTGACATACTTTTAAAAAATAATGTCCAAATTTTATTTATTATTTTAAATTACATAACATAGTTTTTTTTTTAAAAAGACAAAATGCATAATGTTGTTTCAAATGATTTAGCTAAGTCTTGGAACAAAAAAAAAAAATAGTACATTTCTACTTGTTGTTTCCTTATTTCTTTTTAGAAAACAAAAATAGTACATTTCTTTTTTGAAAACAAAAAAAAAAAAACAGTACATTTTTCTATATAAGCTGTGTAGTTTCCTTATTTCTACTTGTTGTTTTGTGAATTGTATAATGTATGGAAGTATATTTTTTAAAATATAACATGAATCTTTTGAAATTTGGGTTGGGTCTAGACTTAGAGGGTTGTGTCTAGATTAGGCCCGAATTTTAATTTGGACATGAAAGCCTTGCTCAAATTTGGCCCGAATTTAAGAAATTATTATTGGAACCACTTTTTTTCCCTGAGCTGATGGGCCAGACAAAAATTTGACACCAATGCTAATATCTATTGTAAAGTCTTTTTTTTTTTTTTTTTGGTTTTTTAGGTGATACCTCATATCGCGCCAACTAATCTAT
This sequence comes from Stephania japonica, assembly GCA_039657345.1. Taxonomy (NCBI): domain Eukaryota; kingdom Viridiplantae; phylum Streptophyta; class Magnoliopsida; order Ranunculales; family Menispermaceae; genus Stephania; species Stephania japonica. Next base: position 2,741,077 of record CM077559.1, on the reverse strand, counting down.
GCTCAAGCACGGTCGAATCGATCTCTAAATGGAGATGGTCAGTAAAGTTGCACTATTGCAAAGTAATTATTACTTTTCTATTTTCTAAATCACTGGTATCCGGACTAACCGACTACTCTAGATTCACCTCAAACCACGCACCATATAAGTGGAGGGGAGCTCCCAATGGCAGTATTTTCATTATAAGACTCAAACTCAATTTGCTAGTTAATTGACAACAATTTACCCTCTTGCAGAGTGTTGGTTATTGCAAAGTAATTTTTATTAATGCAAGTCTCTCTTTTCATTTGGCCTCAACTGCACCAATTAGACCTGTTTATGGGCCGGGCTAGGACCTAAGAACCTTAGCCCAAGCCCAACTCATCATATACATGTAGGCCTACACATAGGCCTAAGCCCGACCCATGTCAAAAATACAAAGCCCAAGCTCAACCCACAAACTCATATATAAATATTTTTAAAAAATATAATATAAATATTTATATTTAATTAATAAAATTTTTATGGACTTTTTCAATAACTTTTGTGTTTCTATGTATATGTTATGTATTATTTTGTTATGTATAGAAAAAAAGTGGCTCAAATGGTAAGTATCATCTAATATGATCATTGTGTCCTAAGATCAAATCCCACATATAAAACCAATTATTTTTTTCTCAAAAAAAAAAAAACTTGTATTTGGGCCGAGCTTGAGCTTTAGGGTTTAGAACTGGCTCGGACCCAGGCCAGACTTTTCTTAAAAATGACCATCAAAGCTTAGTAAATTGTTCACGGGTTTAGGCGGGTACCCAATCCCGTGATCAGCTCTAGCACCAATTAATCTATCCTTTCACACCTCCGACACAAAATAAAGTAGCTCAACCAACCCATAATGCAAAGTCTTTTCTATAGAGCAGTAAAGCAAACTAACGGTTGGTTGGTACAATTAGAGGCGAGTTGTTATTTCTTAACTAGTGACTCCAATTCAAGTCATGAAAATAGACATATCAATAATGGTAGTGCATGACTCGGGGCGAACCCGAAGTTGTCAGATAATCCGGATATCGGGTCGGTCACGTCAAGCAAAGGGGCCTAAAAGAACATGGGAGTTGTTGGGCTTAAAAGATGAAGTATAGGGCCCAAGTTTAAGATCTCGGACATAAACTCGCGCATTTTGCTCGTAGATTACGGTATTCATTTCGCACATCTTCTCACAATTTTCTCAACTTCCCATTTGAATCTCATCGACTCTTTCAAATTGTTCCCAAATCGCATTAATCCATTCAATCACTCAATCAATCAATCAATCCGACGAGCATATGGCAGATTGGTCCCAACTCCCCAAAGACTTGCTCGATCAAATCGCGAGGCGCCTCAACTACGACACGGACATCCTTCGATTCCGATCGATATGCTCTTCTTGGAGATCGATCGCTTCATACCCTCCTCACCGATTCCCAAATCGCATCCTCTTGAACCCGAAAAGCACCAGCGGACAGCCCGATTCAGGTTGTTTCTGTCTCTCAAAACACCTAATTTTACGTCTAGGGTTGCCTGGATCGACCCAGGGTTGGCTTGTAAAGCTAGAGCAATCTGTTCCAGAAAAGTTCCTTATTTTGAACCCATTATCAGATTCACGAATCCGCCCTTTGCCCCAATTGTTCCCAAATTTTTTGGATTTGATGGGCGTTCAGGTTACTGAATTAGGGCAAGAATTTGTTCTTCGTTACACCGATAATCGCCCGTTTAGCTACACTGGCGATGTGTATAAGGAAAAAGTGATATTTTCGTCGAATTCGGTTTGGAGTGATGAGCCTGATTTTGTGATCATGACTATACATGTTTCTGGTAAATTGGCGTTGTTTAGTTTTAGGGATAATGTGTGGACTGTGATTGATGATTTGCTGTCTCCCTATGATGATGTGATACATCACAAGGGGCAGTTTTACGCGGTGGATAGCGCCGGTAGAGCTGTTGTGATTGAGGTTTCGAATTCTCTCATGACGAGGGATGTTGCGCCTTCTGTCTTTGGGGGTGATAAGAAGTATTTGGTGGAGTCAGATGGGGAGTTATTGTTAGTTGATAGGCATATAATTGCTGACGATGAGTCAGATTCTCAGAGTGAGAATTGTGTGATGAATTATACTGTAAAGTTTGATGTTTTCAAGTTGGATCATGTGGGCGAGGTATGGGTTGAAGTGAGGAATTTGGGTGACCGAGTGTTGTTCTTGGGCGACAATTGCTCTTTCTCCGCTTTTGCTAGTGATCTTTCCGGGTGTCGTGGGAATTGCATTTATTTTTTGGAGAAATCTTGCAAATCGAGCAGGGAAGAAGATGATGGATTTAATTTAAGTGGTATAAGGGTGTTTGATCTAATGAATGGGGACATTGAACTGTTGTCACCAGATTCAGTTTGTTCGCAGTTCTTTTGGCATCCTCCTGCATGGATCATGGCCATGGGATCTTGAGTAAGTTTTCCAATTTTTTTTATTCTCTTGTATTTTTAGTCATATTAGTTATTATGCTGTTGGCATGTTGCTCTTGGATTCGAGGTTTGTGATTTTGGTGAATATTGTTTGGGATAGAAAAATACTTATTTATGGCGTCTTGAGTAAACAACAAATTGGTTTTCCTTTTACTAATGAAACTATACATGTGACAGATTCACACGGTGTATGTATATCATGTGTGAAAGTGAAATTTTATGTGATATAGATATGCTCATTTTTGCATCCTTCACGTTTGTACATGTTAGAAATGAGAAGGCACATTAAAAATGACACATGGTGGATATAGTGCAATTTAAAGAGTTATATATATTTGCGTTGTCCTTTGTTTTTCTTGGTGTTAAGGGGAACATTATCGTTATCTACAGCAGCGTGTGCCCTTGAAAATTTGATATGAATAAAATTAGGTTATGTGCTAATATGATCACAATTAGAAGATTGGATGTAATGGTTGGGAAGTACTTTCTTGAGGCATGATTCAAGATCTAAGATTTGGTCTCTCTAAGCTGGTAAGCCCAAACATAATGGTGGTGACTTGACAAATGAATTTAAGTCGCAATTCCACAAATTCAAACCTAAAACATGGTAAGAGAATCACAATCCACATTTATCGCATTTGTTTTGGTCACTATAACCCTAGTTTCTTCTTTGTGTTCTTGGTTATGAATGAGTAAACTATGAACATGAAATTACTTTGATGGATTCGTTGCTTGATCTTTTTACTGTTTTGCCCCCTTTTGTGTTCCTTCAGCTTCCTCAATGCTTAGTATTTTCATGCTGTTTATTTTACCAGAGATGGAGAGATTCAGCAGATTTTGAATTGCTGGAATTACATGTGTACTGGCATTTTCTCATGCTGCATTTCTTGGATTCGACATTAGGCTGGTTTTTGTCAGATTTGATCCTTTAAATGTTATGATTTTTTTTTTATGCACTTTGGTTCTACTTTTACCATGATTCTGTACATATTGGCTTCTTTATTTTTTTATTTTATACTATGCTCTCAACTAGTTGTTATGCATGTAGCATTGCAGCTTGAACTAACTGTCGTCGTAAAGTATGCATTCGATCTTCTCAATATTCATGAATGGCTAGCAGAGAGTTGGCCATGCCAAGAGAATAATGTATGTATTGCTTAAAGGAAGGCCGTTTAACCCCCCTAAGCTTTCCTTCCAACGGCACACTCCATAACTGGTGAATCCATGGGTGAAATACAATGCTGAAGAACTACAGGGTTCTACTGCAGGATGTACTTGAATCTTTGGCATTGATTATTTATTACCAGCAACCAAACCCATTCCTTCTACCACCATTGCCTATGTTTTTGGAACTTTAAGGGCAAGCTGCATCGTATCCTCTTCTGCTATCTTCGAGCTTCCGTGGATCAATCGTGAAAGTACCGGCTCGAGGAAGCATAATGAGGTGTAGAAGCTTGCTTTTTATCTAGTAGTGAGATTTATTTACTTGAATGGGAGAAAAAATAAAGTTAACATGTTTTTTTTTTTTTTTTTTTTTTTTTTTTTTTTCCCTTTGTTGTAACTCAAGTTTCTATGCTCATCTACCCAGTTATATATTTATAAAATCTTTAGATTTATGGAGGTTCTTAAGAGGATTAGCATTCAACAAATGATATTGGCTGCCCACATCTCAATTTCGTAGAAGATGATGAAATTTGATAGTAAATCTGTTAATTCTGTTACCCAAAAAAATTTCTACAACTCACCAAAGCAAACAAGTCCTCTAGTGTGAAATATAATTAAAAAAAAAAAAAAAAAACTCCACTAACCAATTAAACTGCGCCACGTATCATGGTAATTACTCCCAACTTTCGATCAAACTATTGATCCCTCTAAAAGGTTTTGCTAGGGTTCTCACAGTTGACAAAACCAAACCTTTAAAAATGGCGTCCACTTCCCCATCTTTACCACCACAGCAACCAATAGACGACGTAGAACAACAACAACAACCAGACCCAAAAAAGCTTAAGATGTCCACCACCTCCACCTCTGATGAAGAACGCACATTCAACACCAACCCCAACTCAACAGATCGAAAACCCAGATTCAAAAAACGCAAAGCCGCAGTCTTTCTGGCATACTGCGGCGTCGGCTACCAAGGAATGCAAAAAAACCCAGGAGCCAAGACCATCGAAGGGGATCTCGAGGAAGCCCTGTACCAAGCCAACGCAGTTTCGGAGGTCGATCGAGGCAACCCCAAGCGCTACGACTGGGCTCGCTCCGCCCGCACTGACAAGGGCGTCAGCGCCGTCGGCCAGGTCGTCTCTGGAAGGTTCTACGTTGACCCGCCTGGCCTTGTTGGCCGTCTCAATTCGATTCTCCCAAATCAAATTAGGGTTTTTGGGTACAAGAGAGTGACCAACTCGTTTAATGCGAAGAAGTTCTGCGATCGAAGAAGGTATGTTTATTTGATTCCCGTGTTTGCTTTGGATCCCAATTGTCATCGCGATAGGGAGAGTGTGTTGGCTAGTCAGGGTTCCGGGAATGAGCTTGTTAAGTGTTTGGAGTGTTCTGAGAGGGGCCGGAAGGTCATTGGCGCAATGGGGCAGTGCGGTAGAGACGTGAAAATCGCGGGGAGTGATGGTAGAGTTGGAATTGGATCTGGGTTTGGTGTAGAAAGCAATGCTGTTGACGATTTGGGTTTGAATTCTGAGAGGAAATTAGAGGTTAGTGAATTAGGGGTAGTGGAAGTGAAGAGTAGTAATGAACCGGCTTTAGTCGAAGAAAGTTCAAATTTTGTTGCGAATGTTAATGGGAAAAATAAGGAAAGCTCGGCTTTGGGTGTCATTCGTAACGGGGAAGAGAAGGAAAGCCCGAATTCGGGTGTGAATGGTGATGGCGTGGAAAATGGAAGCTTGAATTTGGGTGTGACTGGTAATGGTGAGGAAAAGGAAAGCTTGAATTTGGATATCAATGGTAATGGCGAAGAAAAGGAAAGGTTGGATTTAGGTGTGAATGGTGATGGAGAAGAGGAGGGAGTGAGTGGAAATGGGACTGGATTACACTATGGGGAAAAGGAGAGGGAGAGATTCAATAGAATTTTGAAACATTATGTGGGAACACACAACTTCCACAACTGCACAACCAGAACAAAAGCGGAGGATCCGTCTGCAAGGCGATACATTGTGTCATTTGATGCGAATGTTGTTGTTAATGTTGAAGGTATGGATTTTGTCAAGTGTGAGGTTGTGGGTCAGAGCTTCATGCTTCACCAAATTCGGAAAATGATTGGACTTGCTGTGGCAGTAATGAGGAATTGTGCTCCGGAGTCATTGATTGACACAGCTCTTCGGCAGTAAGAAACTATGATCTTTATTTGATTTACATGGGTTTTGGTTTGATCAATCCGATTCGTGTCTTAACTATCTAATGTTTGATTTATGAATGAATTGAACAGGGATGTTAACATTACCGTGCCAACAGCTCCTGAAGTTGGTTTATACTTGGATGAGTGTTTTTTCACTTCCTATAATCAGAAGTGGAAAGAATCACACGAAGAGTTATCCATGAAAGCTTATGCAGAAGAGGCAGAGAAATTCAAAATGATGCAAATTTACTCTCATATATCAGTTACCGAACAGAAGGAAGGGGTCGTTGCACTCTGGCTTCACTCGTTAAATCACCGGAATTATCCTGATTTATGCTTCAAGGAGACAAATCAGACATGATACAATGGCAGAGCTCCAAGTCAACAAGTGACTTTGATAACCCTTTGTAGGGAAAGGGTGCTGGGTTGCCGGTGCCACCATCTATGTATTGGCTATAAATTTAAACTCTTTTGGAGACAAAGGTGAGTGGCCGCGCATGCCTTTTCGTCACATGTAACTTAATATGAGATTTTGAACCTTATTATTCTTCAATAATAGAATGAAATCTTGGAGAAAGGTGTACTGATTTTCTTATATTCATTTTACTATGGTAGTTAAAACGATTTTGAGCTGTTATCTCTATTATTTAAATCTTGTAAATGAGATTGGATTGTTTAATAACTAAACCAAGTGTATGTGTGATGTTTTCGATTAAATGTCTTTGATGTTTAGAGAACTGCCATGAATAGATGCTTTTTGGTTTTTCACTTTGAATTAAAAGCCTCTAGGATGCAGTGTGATGTATGAATAGAGGAGAAGCAGAAATTTTTTAGTTGGCACTGAAGTTTGAATTATATATTAATCAGGGTGAACTTTGCTATTCATCCAAATGGGGTTTACATATATTTCTAACGATCTTCTTGATGTTATAACTAAACATGGGAATGCGATTGTTATTTGCCATCTGAGACTTGTTAATGTTTTGGATTACTAATGAAGATGCAACTCTGCAGGAATTTATTGAAAAGTTCTGCAATGCCCTTGCTCCTTCTAAGTTCTTGAGTTCTGGTATGCATGGGAAATGTATACCATTGTTATTTTATCCATTAAACTCTTCAAGAGAATTCATGAACCTTTTTTTTCTGGAAATCCATGGACTGGTTTTGTGAACGTGGTTTTCCACTGTATTGACTTAAATGTATAAACTTCTTTTGCCTGCTCTTATTGTGAATACAGAAATGTAGCTCCAAAAAATAGTTTATCCATGGTTCCATGATCTTGAAATTCTTTCACTTAGAGGAATTGGTCCCATGAATGAATTTGCTGCGGTACAAACATTAAAAACTTTGTTTGTAGTTCTCTCTACACTCTAGTTGAGCGTTTAAAGACGATCGCTTCTGCCCTTTTTTTTTTTTTTTTTTTTTTTTTTTTGACTGATCGTGTGGTGTTTAGGTTATCTTGACTATTTCACATGAGACATACCCTTCTTTCAAAAGATACATACCTCTCCAACTGAAGTTCAAATGAATAACTAGTATGTCTCAATTTATCACCCAAAAAAATTAGTAGGTCTCAACCAAGACAATACACTCAATGCACCGTCTTATTTCAGATATTTTAAGTAGACGCTTTTTCAACATTCTAATGGCAATAACCATCAACTAGTTGATTCAAGGGGTAAGGTTTTGAGGGTTGCCTCCAATATGGGTCTTACAGTGTTTTGTTTTTTATTTGACTTTGGTGGAGTCGAACTATATAGACTATAGTGTTAGTCGGTGCCGGACACGGGTTGCACCATAAACTTTAGGCTGATTTGATGTTAAGAATGCATATGGGTAGGGTAATACCTATAGGTGATGTGGATTTATCCTAACGAGTATGAGTATGAGGGTTTTAAATGGGTGTGGGGGCAGGGATTGATACGAAATTTCATACCCACACTGATATGAGTATGGGGATGGGTGATAAAATATACTTATGGGGATCCCCATGGGTGATCTCTATAGGGATCTTAATACAAAATGGAGATACCCACGAAGATTATCCATAGGGACCTCATGTATTAATTATACGCCATATGATATTTATTATTTATACACCATATAATATTTATATATAAATATAATATAATATTACATAGTTTCCATCCAAAACATTCATTATACAAATGACAAAAATCTTTAAATTATTAACGCTTAAAATTTAAAACTTTAATTGCATGATATGTTATACTTAATTTTTTTAGAATTTTAACAATTGTGTTGTTATGCGTGTATTTTTTATTCCTTATTTTTTATAATTCTGTTTTTGAGAAAAATTAAGTGGGATCGAAGAATATTTTCTCCACAAAGATTTTCCAACTCTGCAAAAATTTTCATAAAAGTCTCTACAGGGATTTTTAATGAAGAATGAAATGGATAAAATATTTTACCCACAGAGATTTGATGGTTATAAAGATGGGTATAAAAATTTATTCCAAGATGAGTATGAATATGAGTATGAGTGATAAATTTTTTAATAGGTACAGATATGAGAATGAGGTTACTATCGCTTGTCGTACCCATTTGCATCCCATGGGGTGTAGCCCAACACGGCGCGTAGTGGTCAAGTAGATCGAAAGAAACTTTCACTGAATTTTATTGGGCTTACGTTGGACAAGTCAACGAAAAGTTAATAATGTCTCTGAATTCCTCTTCTTTCTCAGATTCGGAGGGGCTTTCGTTTAGGGTCTCAGAATGCCAAATGAATTCCAGCCGTGAACGCAGCAGCGATACCACCCTCTAAAAGCATCCACCCTTTATTCTTCATTGCTTTCGATGTTTGCTCGCCAATCGTAAATTCGGAATTGGTGGATTGGAGTTTCTGTTCGACCCATCAAAACCCTTTCGGTGAGAAAATACTGCCAAGTAAGCCAAAAAAAAGATGGAAATACTTTATACGGATGGAGCACCGTGAATTAGATTCTGTCCAACTGGCCTAAGTGGCCTTCGCTTCAGCGTTGTTATTATCTATACATATTACATATTGTATGTGAAGAGGGTCGAATAGCAAACCCCTGTGGTGTGGTCTGCCCCCTTTTCCTCTCAACATAATTCCTAGCTAGGTCTGTTACTTGATTTGATTAGTAATAGAATTTATTACATGCTTAGCTTGATCCGAGACTTTCGTGGTAGTTTTAAATTCATGGGTATTCAAACGTTCTCTTGCTGGAATGATTTTGATGTGTGAATTCAATTTTTTACCTCCATAATGAATTTGATCTTTTGAGAAGTTACATGTGAGTGAGAGAGTAAGCTTATTATAGATTCTTATGTGTTGATTACCTTATGGTGCAGGAGTTCATTATTACGGCCAATCTGCTTTCAATTTCAGACGGCTAACCTGTGAATCCATATGGGTTACATGAACAAGGTATGTACTACACCCAGCTGTGTTTTCTTTCACAAATTTCTTTCTTTCTTTTTTTTTTTTTTTTTTTTTTTTTTTTTTTTTTTTTGGCGTATCATATGTTAGTAGTTGAAAGATCTCTAGCAAGCTAGCTTCTTGTTTGAATTTGAATTGAATCTTCCCTTCGTTTAACCTTTTTTTTTGTGCATGAACGCAGGGTTTTGATGATAACAATCAGTCGACGTCACCAGGTAGCATAAGTTAGTAGTAGAAAGATCTCTAGCAAGCTAGCTTCTTGTTTGATATGAATTAGATATGTATCTTACTTGGACTGGGGGTAGTAATAAGCATATATTACTTTGGGCGTGGGATGTGTGCATCGAATTTGTGACCTTTCACTCTGAAGTCTGAAGTTAGGATGTCACAACTAGACCAAAAGGCTTTTTCATTTGCATCTAAGAAGGATAAATCCATCCTGTTCCTTAATTCATGATTACCTCTCCTGTTTTTCACTTGTTTATTAAGCTAGATTTTAATAAGCATCCACAGGAGACAATTTGAAGGAGAGTAGGTTGAGCTCTATATTTTTCACTCCTCAGTAACTGTGCATATTGGAGAATTTGTGAATTTTACCATTGCCAAAACTTTGTGCCTCTTTTCACTTAAATACCTTTTTCTTTAATAAAACTGTATACTATTTCCATGGAATATTTGCCTCGTGCACAAAAAGTTCATTTCACATCAAATGTATTCCTAAAACATTAGAAATCAGGTGGTATCCGGTGCTTTTAGGAAAAAAGAGTACAAATATGAGTTCTTTGACTTCTGAGTTGAAGTCTTAATATGTTGCTACTTTTTTATTTTTATTTTTGATAGGATTAATATGTTGCTAAAAGTATGTTACGAAAAAAAAAAAAAAAAACTTTTTTTGAGATTTTTCCTGATTTTGTCACTGAAAGTGCTTTTTGTCATTAGATGCTGTGCTGCGGAATGGAAGAGAAATCCTGCTCCAGGTAGAATTTGTCGAAGATTGCTTTTGTAAATACTATTGAAAGTTTTGAGGCTATCTTTTGTCTGTTTTTCTATTGTTTGCTTTTGTAAATGCTATTGAAAGTTTTGAGGCTATCTTTTGTCTGGTTTTCTATTGTTTTCGTGTCAGTTTGGTTTTCATGTATTCAACTTGTTATGCTTATCTTTATGAGTATTCAAGTTAATTGGTGTCATACCATGTGTTGCTATTCATTGCTGCCTGAAGCTTTCACTGATATCTGCAGAATATTTTGGATATCTGATAACAGGCTTTCAACTGGGAGTCGCATAAACATGACTGGTGGAGAAACTTAGAAACAAAGGTTTATGATATAGCAAAGTCTGGGTTTACATCAGCATGGTTACCACCACCAACTCATTCTTTCTCAAGAGAAGGTTGGGTGTCACATGGCTCTACTTAACATTTTTCGTGTTATATATATAACTATGTTGGTTGAAGACTTCTGTCTGTCCATTTTGTACAGGGTATCTCCCACAGGACCTTTATTCTCTAAATTCAGCATATGGATCTGAACACCAGTTAAAAGCTTTACTTCAGAAAATGAAACAACACAAAGTTAGACCAATGGCTGACATAGTTATCAACCATCGCATTGGAACTACTCAAGGCCATGGAGAAAGATATAACCGTTATGATGGAGTTGCTATGTCTTGGGATGAACGTGCTGTTACCTCTTGCACCGGCGGGTTGGTAAGTGCTGGTTCTGAATTTTTTCTGATTGCCCTTGTAATGAAGCAAAATATTTTTGAAAATGCTTAATTGCAACCTTGTTCAACTATTGCATTAGGAAAATAATTATTATAATCCCTCATGTGTCAAAAAAGCTTGGTACTTGAGGGAAAAGCTTTACGCTTGAGCCTTTGAATAACTGTAGAAGATATCTGTTGAAACTCAGATATAACATAGAATTCTTCCCTGAGTTCATTTTCTTATTTGGCTTTTCTACAAAAGAACTGCCAATCAATGGATGACAGAAGGTTGTTCTATATGAACTAGTATCATGTAACATTGGAAATTACAAGGTTGGCTCTAGGTCATTTTGTTCATTCCATTTAGTTTGTCTCTTGTTGAATTTTTAGTAAATGGATTTGAAGAACTCCTAGAAATTGCATGCGTTTTATCCGTATGTTTATATACTGGATTTTATTTTTCCCATTTCAAGTCCATTTATGATTTGCTTTCAGGGGAACAAAAGCACTGGCGACAACTTTCATGGGGTTCCAAATATAGACCACACCCAACATTTTGTTCGGAAAGATATACTAAACTGGCTACTGTGGCTCCGCAATAACGTTGGATTCCAGGATTTTCGTTTTGACTTTGTTAGAGGGTAAATAAACTTGAAAAGAAAAAAGTTATCCTTACTTTTATTTTTCGTCTTCTCTTCTTTTCTAATGAAATCACAAATCGAAGTTCCTGTTTTAGTGTTGTTACTCCAATTATTTATTTTTATTTTTTTTAATTCTCTTTTTATTTTAGTTATGCAGCAAAATATGTCAAAGAATACATTGGAGCAAAACCCATATTTTGTGTCGGCGAGTATTGGGATTCTTGTAACTACCGTGGCTCCAATTTGGAATACAATCAAGGTAATCTTCTTCTATGATCATGTCTGTATCCAATGTTTAAGTTGGAGGGTTTAAAGCAAGAGAGGAGAAATTGGCATAACCTGCTGTGGAAGATTGAAAAGTACCTCTGTAAGATATTCCATCAGATAGTGTTTAATTGAATAACATCTTTTTGTAGGGGACTTTCACAATAGGTGGAGTTGCAGATGCATGCATGGATATGATATTTCCACACTTGCATGCGACATTAGACTTAATTGCTCGAAGAGAACATGCATCTTTCACTTTGGAATGCTTACCATTAAGAACAGATCACGTTACTTGATTTATTTTGAATTTGATCGTCATTATAATTTGAAAATTATTTCTTGGTATTAGCTGAAATATCATTGGAGAAAACCTTTTTCATCCTATGATTTCAAGGTGTTCCTCTTGGGAAACTTCAGAAAGCTTTACGGATAATAATAATTATAATCCTAATTGACATGGAGAAGAAGATTTTCCTTTCATGGAGTGACCTTTTAGTTTCAAGCTTTCTTTATGAATTTATTGCCTAAAGTTCTAGGCAGTTTCAGTGAAATTACACTTTTTATGACATACATAATACAGTATCTTGAGAAGGCGAAAAGTAATACATGAGAAATTATATTAATGAGCCACAAGTTGTCAAAAATATTAGATCTGTTGCTAAATTTGGAAGCGCCATAATAGAGACTTCTTTTCATGACGTAATTCAGTATGTTAAGAAGCGGGAAAAAGTATTTATGAAATTATATTGATAATTGGTCACATGTTGACAAAAATATTAGATTTGTAACTAATCTTTGGAAGTTTCCATTATGTCCTGTGCTCTTGTCTTAGTTTATTCACATTTCATTATACCTCTGTTTTTTTAGATAATTTACACTTTACAGCATTTCTCTCCATGCTCAAGCTATCTTCCATCTCTTAGTATTGGGTCACGTTCATATGCAGATGCTCATAGGCAACGGATTATCACTTGGATTGATGGCACTGGAGGGCTTTCCACAGCTTTTGATTTCACAACTAAGGGAGTACTTCAGGTGCTTAACTGAATTTTTTTTTAATTTGGTTTATCGAATAATAGTTTGCCTTTTCTGCAAAAAAATTAAAATTATGTGGCAAATATTAATTTAACATTTCACTCCTGCAGGAAGCTGTTAAAGGTGAACTATGGCGTCTGCGTGATCCGCAAGGGAAGCCACCAGGTGTGATGGGGTGGTGGCCTTCAAGGTCTGTTACTTTCATTGATAACCATGACACTGGATCTACACAGGTACTGTTAAGTATCATTTTTTTTAAAATAGTGACTGATTGGAATGTTTGGAAGATTGGTTTTGTTGCTTGTAATGTCTGCAAAGCATATTTGGTTTGTCGCATCACAACTTTAGTAGTTCCGAGCATAAATGTGCATTAAGCGAATAATACGTGACTGGGGAAGTTAAAACTTATCAGCAATGCTGCCTTTTTTTTTTTTTGGTCATCTTTGTTTTACTGTGACATTCATCTTGGCCCTTGGTTTGCCAGATACCATCTTGTGATTTCAAGATCAAATAAGTAATTGCCTAATAACATTACTTGGTAAAACTGCTTTTGCTTAGTCAGGGGTAACCAGTCCATGTCCAGATCCTGCTCCGCCAAGAGCTATGTGTTGCGGTCTTCCTCTTTCTTTCTTTTTTCTAAAAATTGTTTAGGCAGTAAAAAGAAAAGAGCTTATAAAGTTGTTAAATAAAAAGGATCGTCTCAGATGGTCATGGTTGTTTTGCTATCCTCTTAACTTTGAAAGTCTTCTTTTATCAGCTGCAGCCTTACAGTTGAAATAATCAAATTTTATACTATTTTTCCTTGTATTCTTTTATGGTAAATAAAAATAGAACTGCCTTTGTTTCTAGAGTATAATCAATGTTTTTTATACTAAATCCTGTATTGACAATTTTTTATTCTTTCAGGCTCACTGGCCTTTCCCGTCTGGTCATGTTATGGAGGTGAGTTAACTGGTCTTACATAATTAGTATTACTGAAAGTCTTTTTTGATAACTTCATTGATTAATTTGAGACAACTGATGTGCGCTAATCAGGATTTCCATTCAACCACTTTTGATTCATGCTATTAGACTACAAAACCTTGGCTAAGCATATGGCACATGCTTGCTACCCGATCCAATTTGTCGGATGATTTAGTACGATGTTTGTATGCTGCATTGTATAATTCTACAGAATGTTCGTTTCTCGAGCCTATACCATAGCACATATGAAATAGTCATAGTAACTCGAAAATATTGAAGCATAGCTTGACAATGTCTTTTGACCGAAACATTAGTCTTGCATAACTTAGCTTATTTGTCAGGTTGATTTTTAATTTCTTTAAGATTCTAATGTAAGTGATTCTTTGCAGGGTTATGCGTATATCCTAACACATCCTGGGATTCCTTCTGTGTTCTATGACCACTTTTATGACTGGGGAGATGCATATCATAACCAAATAGTGAATCTGGTATGCGAAGCAAACTCTTCAGATTAAAACAACATATCTGTTCTTTGTTTTGTTTCTAATACCATATTGTTCTCCGCAGATCAACATACGGAAATCTCAAGATATTAACAGCCGTTCTTCCATCAGCATTTTAGAGGCTCGCCCGAATCTCTACTCTGCAATGGTAGGTGATAAATTATGCATGAAGATTGGGGATGAGATGTGGAGTCCATCTGGTAGAGAGTGGAAACTGGCAACTAGTGGCCATAGATATGCAGTCTGGGTTAAGTAAAAAAGCTTGAAATATATATATAGCTGCTATAGTATTGAAATTGTTGGTTATATAATAGGCCAAATAATAATGAAATTTGCATCTTTTGAACTTTTAGTTCAGCATGAATAAAACGATGCAATTGTCCTTTTGATTTCTTGGCATATAATATATATCCAGATTGTTAAAATTTAGTAAACATGTTGTACTGTTATTAGTATTCCCCAAAAAATCTAAAGGTGCTAAAAAAACCCTGATGTGTAGTTTGGTCTTGTTAAAAAAAAGAGTTCAAGAAACTTTGTGGTTCTGTGTGCACTATAGCAAAGAAAAAGCCTATATAGTTCTCAACCCTTTGACTTGCAAAGGTGAAAGAGGCATATTCACCTTTTCTTTGTGACACAATGAGTGTAGTGTAAGTCACAGTTACTCATCTCCTGTAACTCCATTGGCCCAAATGACACCTTAAATTTTTTAGCAAAAAGAAAGTTTTAGAGAATTCTTGTCCACCTCTGTCGGCCATGTATATAATGCCTTAAACTTTACCTTTATGTGACATGCATTATAAACTAGTCACCACCATTGCTGAAGATCTGGATGGCCATTGGCCATATATATATAGTTGTCTCTCTGGTTCTTTGAAGCTAATCAACTTAAGTTTTAAAAGCGTGTGAGAAAATTTCATGGAGTCATTTTCCTAAGTGGGAGTATATAACTAGTGTGGGTCCATTTATCAAAAAAACCTAGTGTGGGTCCAAGTTGGCGACAAATTACATAAAGAATAAGTTGAAGAAAACTTGGTAGGGATTGATACAAATGGAATAATGATTGATGACTTCATTATGATGAATTCTTTGGGCCACTAGCTGCAGCTTCATTCCCAATTCAGGAGTAACCGCTTGGCCCAGCAATTCTGACGATTTATTTCAGTTTAACCATTTGTAACTCTTTTTTGACATATCTCCTTATTTATCGGTACTCTAAAAGTTTAAATAGATTTTTTACCTTTTATATTTGAGTAGTGCTATTTTAACTCATAAGTATGAACTCTTAGAGAGTCTTTTAAAATTTTTTTATTTCAAAGTCATCCTCTAGTAATCAATGACTTTGAAATAATAATTTGCAACTCTTTTGATATTTGTAAAAAAATTTAAAAACTCGAGTCTAGATTTTTTGTTTATGCATTGGCTAAGTTAAGCTATAAGCTAAGATGGAGACGCTATATTAAAATTAATGTCACACATGGTCCTCTTAATCTAAGAACAGGGTCATGTGGACCCCTGCAGCCAATGCAGGCCAGATGATGATGTGCATTGCAATTTAAAGACGCATTGAAAGGAATAAAATGCTAAACAAAATCTAAAATTAAATAAATAAACGAAAGGAACCTTATTTGCTAGAAGATTTTGTAGTAGATT
Organism: Stephania japonica; assembly: GCA_039657345.1. NCBI lineage: Eukaryota > Viridiplantae > Streptophyta > Magnoliopsida > Ranunculales > Menispermaceae > Stephania > Stephania japonica. The sequence goes on along the minus strand of CM077559.1, from coordinate 2,725,080 downwards.
GTCATTCCAATATGATGTCTTAGAATATCTCTAATGGTAAATATAAATTGTAGTTGTGAATTTTTGTCACATCATTAATGTAAAAAGAATGTCTACTCTAGTTGACATAAATACACGTTCAACGTTTAAAATAGTCTTTAATGGGTAATGTGGTCTATCCATGAGGTGACAACTACTTTTTTAATTTAATAATTATTAAATGATTATATTTTTTTGGTAAGTATTAAACGATTATATACTTTGCATTTATTAAACGATTATATAAATATTATATTAATATTATTCGATTGTTTTTTTTTTGACAAAAATACGATTGTTATTTATGTATAGCAGATTTGTATTTATCTTCTTCTTTTTTTTCTTAAAGTTTATTTGTAATTATCTTGTATATGACAAGCACCAAAAAAGAAAAACTAGAGAAAATAAGAAAAAGGGAAAGCATATAGTATACTAGTAAGAGCATCTTCAAATGAATGTGGATTAAATGTCAATGTGTGTCATTTATGACTAAATAAATATTGGAGTGAAAAAAACCTTTTCAATGAAATGTACATTTTGAATATCAAGATGACGCGGATAGACATTGTCTAATTTGAATGTCACTTCTTGACATTCAAATTGACATCAATGTTGGATAATAGGTTTTTTTTAAAAATATCTACTTATTTTATTAAGACTTTATTTTCACATTTTAATTAATAAAATTACGAAAAGAAATGTCACATCATCAATTGAGCCACAAATGTGAACCATTTGAGGCATATTTTGAAGTTCAATGTCAATTTGAGCCACATGAGATTGACATTATCTTCACATTGAGAATCTACATTCACAATCCATATTTACTATTGGAGATGCTCTAAACTCAAAGTAGTAGTCCGATTTCTTTTTTATTTTTATTTTTTGTATTTTTTATTTGGACTTTTATGAGGTGGCATAGCTCACACTGTCAATTACACCCTTTATATTTATGATATATTATCTCTACAGTGTTAATCTACATTACCATTGTAAAGAGCTTTTTTGCTTTAGACATATGTTATATCATGTGTCTCACATTTACCTCCAATCCATGGAGATGCTCTTAGATTGTTGGACCTCCAAAAAAATTTTAATTAAGAATTAATTACACAGTAGGATTTAACTAGAAAAGTTAATTACCCTTTCATCGCCCAATGGTCGAAATTAATTAAGAACTACACAATTTCCCTTTATTGAATTGGCTCATGATCTAGCTAGCTCCATCAGCTCTTTTATGAATTTTGTTGGTTTCTGTTTTAGGCCTGACTCCTTCCACCTTTTGAGCCAGTAGATCTCCATCGGTACTTCTCAATTTAACCACCTTCAACTACCGCTGGCAAGAATTCGAGTCTAGACGGGTCCTGGTCTAGACAACTTCTACTATAAAAAAGTATCTTCATTGTCTGGACCCGATCTGATTTGAAATTTGGAAAAAATTAACTTGTCCAGACCCGTTTCGTTAAAGTTCGAGTTCGGGTTGTTCGATTATTCAAATTTGTTGCAATCTTAAAAATTAACTTATATAGAAAGTCTATTCAAATGTTAAAATAGACATACATTATACTTTTCAATTTAAAAAAAGTAACATCAAAGTCTTAGCAAAAAATTGCAAACGATAAATCAATGTAACATAAGAAATAATTCATGAAATTAAACATTTAATGTCAAGAATCAAATGTTAAAGTATAAAAAGATTAAAATTTAATTTATTCTAAAATTAAAGATATCTTTAGTACATTAATTTTTATGTGTATTAGAGTACATCAGTGTTTGTTAATCTATTTTATAAGTATTAAGAGTTTATTAAAGATAATTTTAACTTTATTTAAAATTTGAATTGGGTTTGGATCAAATCTGGGGTTAGAAGACCTTGTACAGACTCGACTTTATTTTACTTTTAGACAAAAGGTCTTTGTCCAGACTCGATTCAAATTTATTAAAATATTATCCAAACCTTTTTTTATTTCGAGCCGAATAAAAGTGAACCGAGGGATATAAACACTATATTGTTAAGCCTACCTTCAACATACACTAGCGTGAGGTTTACACCCACATCTCCAACATATTCTCGTAACACAACTATAGATTAATTAATTGTAATGCACGAATAATGGAAAGGAGAAGGGAAAGCAACTGCGTGCATGGAAAAGAGAGTGAGTGGTGTTTGTGTTGTTGCAATGTACCTATAAAGATGAAGCTGTCGCAATTGCAGGGATTTTGGAATCAATCAAAATGTTTTTTTAGTGCGACTTACATGAGGTGCTAATCTTTCAAGTTTTTCCAGTCCACTCTCCTACACACTCCACGTGTCCACCTTTTCAAAGACCAAAAAAAAGGGTGTGCAAATTGTGTTATTTATTTCCAACTTTACCCATCCACACACTCCAAGCACCAAATTATCCAAACCATACACATACAATATACAAGATTTTTTTTATAGAAATATGATTAGCATATTATATAAAATAAATTTTTATTATTTAAAATTGACCCATGCTTTCTTTTTTTTTCAAATTGTTATATAAATCTTCTCTAAAATAATTATATATATATATAAAGCAGATTGAGAAAATTAGAGATTTTATAATAATTTATAGTTTTTAATGCAAAATGTCACAATGATACTTTAATATCGTATGGAAACGATGACATATAAACCCATGTGAAAATGAGGGCGCACACACATATAGTTCTTGGTACGTCACATGCATGGTATATATCTCAATGTGCGAACAAACGACTTTGAAAGATATGAGTTTGTATGCCACATCATCTGATATAGCTTTTAAGTGTCATTATATTATTTTTCTAATGTGAAAATGGGTGTGACTTTGTAATGTGGGCACATAGTTTTCAATGCATAACACGCGAGGTGTGTATCTCAAGACGTACACATATGACTTTAAAGACGTGGACCTGCACTTCACGTCACCCGGTGTAATTTTAAAGTGTCATTGTAGTATAACATGTAAAAATAGGTGTGACTTTAAGGAGTACGCATGTAATTCTCGGTGCATAATACGTAAGGGTATATTTAGAATATGTTCAACGTGTGATTTTTGGATATTATTATAATATTTTCCTTTTAAACTTATTTATAGCATTTAAGAATATACAAAGATTTACGAGAAAAAAATAATAATATGAGGATAAATAACCGTGGGAGAATTTGGTTCTTGGAGGGTGTGGATGGAGGGACAAAATTGGAAGTATATAACACAATTTGCGTTGCCTTTTTTATTCCAAAAAGGTAGACGCATAGAGGACATAGAAGATGGTACTAGAAAGATTGAAACTATTAACACCGTATCTAGGCCGAGTCCTTTTTTTTTTTTTTTTTTATGCAAAACAAAATGACTTCTTGGAAGATAGTAGTAATTTATAGTATTTTATAGAAAAGCTAAAATATAGCAAACCAAAAAAAAAAAAAAAAAAAGAAAAAAATCTAAAAAGCATATTGTTTAATGTTGTTAGTAGCACTTATAATTATCCGCCAACCGTACGTGAAGACAAAAACCCTAGCTAGAAAGTGGAGCTCGCATTCATTTGCTCTTCAGTGTATGTGTGTAAACTGGTGTATATGAATTAAAGGAGAGTCACATGGCACCATCGCTGTAAAGGACAGCATCATGATGGTGGGCATAGTCATCGCTCTCATCATTCCCCTCTTGAAACTTCAAAACCCCAAATGTTCATATTCATCACCTGCTCTGTCGTCTCTCTGTTCATTACCTACACTCAACCCCCATCATCGCTCACGTGACATCCTGTCACCCCACATCATTGATCCCCCCCATCGCATGCATGCCATGCATCATGCGTGGCCCCTCCTCTCTCGACACATATATGTATCATCTAGTATATATGCATGCATGCATGTTCATGTAGCTTGAGAAGGGCTACGTACGTATATATAGTTCATATTATAAAAAATGTCTACGTAGGCACGTAGAGATACGACATTGTGCATGCCGTGTTTATAAGTCACGTGCCTCCTTTTCGGAGAATGATAACAGCTAGCACCAGCAGCAGCGCTACCAAAATGATCACCAACCATTTGTTTCAATAAATTAATTAAAGGTTAATTAATTAATGGTGGTGTTAGGGAATCCCTAATCATTACATTTGCTAAAATTTGCTTGGGGCCGATAGTGTCAACGCTTTAAATTCTCCCTCCGCGCGTGCCGTCGCATCTTCTTGTCATCTCTTCAACAGCCATACGCACTTAATCATTAAATTGCCTAAAAAGAAATCCCGTGCACTGCTGCTGTGTTTAATTTTGAATTTGAATTCCTACCCAACATCCACTACTCAATTAAGCCTTGGAAGTTACAAACACATTAATTTCTATCGGGCGCGTACACCTTCCCATGCTCCCAGCTAGCTAGGAGTATATATAACTTTATTTAATTACTGGCATGACCCAACATTCCATCATATGACACCATTTTAAGTTAAAAAAAATTGGACTTTGACAGAGTTTTTAAATTTTTCGCAAATGTTAAAATAAGTGTTATAAGCTGTTATTTTAAAGTTATTTATTACTTGAAGATGTCTTTAAAATAAAAACATTTCAAAAATCTCATAAAAGTTCATTCTATAAGTTCAAATAGTACTACTCTTTTAAGTTTAAAAAAATCTATTTGTTCAGACTCATAAAGAGTTTTATAAAATTTTTACAAATCAATGAAGAGCTATAAGTTATTATTTCAAAGTTATTTATTGTTTGAGAGTGACTTTAACATAAAATTTTTTAAAAACTTCTAAAAGTCTAGACTTTAAAAGTTCAAATAGCAGTACTCTATAAGTTTTGTAGGGAAAAGTCAAAAGAAGTGAGTTAACTTCCCTCTTTTTGTATTTGCGGTTGGATTTTTATGCCACCTTAATTTCAAGTATGTCTAGAGCTGCTATTAAATTTCTTTTTTATATAGCCTATTATTTTTAAACATAGTTGCGCGTTGGCGTAGAGGACACTCAGTCCCCCTATTGTAAATATTTTTGCAAGAGATATAACTTTATGGATCTTTGTCTCCATTTCTCTCAAAAATAAAAATAAAAAAATTTAGAGGGATTGTCGATCCTACTTGCCTCGAAGTTATATCAGGGATTAGTCAGAACACAAGCTTTAGACACTGTCCGAAAATATATACAAGGGATTAATTGTATATACACCAATGTTAATTAAGTACTTCAAAACGTATCAAGATAAATTAGAGATCTCACTCTAAATTTAATACTTTGCCTCTATTTCAACTAGTCTGCCTTTATCTCAACTAGTCAATGTAAAATAATTTTATCTTTACTTTTTATCCCCCAAACGTTCTAATTAATTTTTTATTTTTTATTTTCGACAAAATCCCAATAGATCTTGTTGAAGCGAAGAGAATATACACATATGAATAGGATTTGGTGTAGAGTGGTGGCGTGTTTAGTTCTCGGCTCCTGAAGTACAGGATACGGACTGCTAGCTTCCATTACTTTTTCTAAAATGGTGTGATCTTTGAAGCCTGTAGAGGAGGAGAATAGATTCCAAGTTAAGATTTCACAGAGAAAGCGAGGAGAATAAGAGATAATGATTTATGACAATGATGAAGAGTGAGGATTTTCATGCATCGAGCAGTGCGAGGACCAACATATATAGCAACACTGTTCACACTCGCCTCTACCACAAAGGCAAGTGGACGAATGAAAAAAGTTGTTTGGCTTTTGAACGTTGGATTCTTCTCCAACTCAAACATCTGAAAGCAAATCTAAGCATGCACACATGAGTCATTGACTGCTACATGGGAGTATTCTAAAGCTTAAACGTTGTCACTTTGAGTCTTTACGTTTTGGGGTTTTTTTTTAATCTGTATGGTCAAACGAGCCACTTTGGTTTACTAAATATTCATCATATAATTAGAAGCCCACTATGTGCACCTCAATCATCATTCAAAGACACTTTTTTTTTTTTTAATTGTATATGTAATGACTCATATGCCCTCCAACACAAATTCACAAAAAAAAAAAGTATAACCCCTACCACCCCATTTTAATGTGTGACCACCAAACTCTACCGCCCTTGTACTCATAATCGATCCCGTTATCTTCATTGACAGTCAGACATATAACGACCTTAAATTATAACTCGTGCCACATGTCAATTTAGATCGTACGTAAACCCATTCGCCGCGATACGGTTGTCTGATTCTTGGTCGTCGGCGTCGATGTATGTTATTTGTGTTCGGTGTTTTATATTATATTTTATTACTCGAATATAAATTTCAATGTCATAAACGTGCGAAGACGTTTGAGTGTAAGCACTGGTATTGGGGAACGGGTTCGACTCGATAGAAACGCTAATAATGGAATTCGGGCGAATAGTTGACGGGTAATTAGCAATCCGAGGGATTTAATGAATTAAAAACATTGAAAAAATGCAAAAGAAATAATAATTAAAAAGATGTAAAGTGTGTTTGACACGTTGATACATCCGAGACGACGCGACAAGCGAGTCGTGGTTCGAAACGAATTCGAAAACATGAGTATTGTGCGAGAAAATCATAAAGTAGAAAGATTGAGTCATCTATTGAAGTCAAACACTTGTGTCAAGGTTGTTGGATGGATTAAGTTTTGATCTAGGGATGCACCTCGAGATTCGTATGTGGTTTAGATGATGGGGGGAGTATAAAAGCCGCCCATCACCTTTTCTCTCTCATCTCATATCTCTCGTGTCTCTCATCAATCAATCAACGTGAGAACAAGTTGGATTTTTGGGGGTTTGTGCCGCGATATGACGCTGAAGGAATGCTCAAATTCAAAATCTAAGGTGAGATCTCGGTTTTCCATGTGTTTACCTACGTTTTGGCAATATTTTTGTGTGTTTTCGTCGCGATAAATGCGGACAATGATTTGGGAAATCGATTCTTATGGTTTCGTATAATGAATTTGGATTGAGTATAATGATCAATTGTTGAATTGTGAAGTGATTTTGGGTTTTGAGTAATTGTTGAGTTTTTTCCTAAATCTCTTAGATTTTTGGTGGAATTTAGATGAATTACGCACAATCAACGGTTTTGTTGGGTTTTGACGTGAGTCGAAGGTGGTTTGGCGTTGTAACGAATGTTTAACAAAATTGGGATAGGTTCGAAGCACGGCGAATGTAACGACCTGTCCCCGACCTAGGGTCGGGTCGCCCGGGCCAGACCGCCACTTGGACCCAATACCTGAACTAGACCCAAATAACAGTCTGGCACACCTAAACAAATAAACCTGCGGAATAAATATAAAGAGATATCCTAAAGCCAAAAGATTTAAGTTCATAGAATATTAATAAAACTATACATGAGTTCATGCTCATTTAAACTAAACAAGTTTATTAAATCTCTGAAGTGGATCAACTAAAGGTAACTAGGACTCAAGCTACCCAATGATCTATTTTAATTTTAACCCCAAGTTGATAGGTTCAAAATCAAATATACATGATATATATCAACTCAAGGCTCACATCAAATGAAGACTTCAAGCTTGTTTCTCCCTTGTCTCAATTCTAGCGCACTCGTCGATGAATCTGTATTGTAAGTGGGGTGAGCTAAAAGAACCAACGATGCTCAATAATGCGGAAAATCCGCTTAACCATCAAATATGCAAGTAATACCTAATAAGCATGCATAGTCTAGCATGTATTTGAAAACAAACAATGATTCATTAAATAGTAGCATGGTAGCAGGATTTAAAAAAAATAGACTTATAATGAACCATCAAGTACTATCATAGACATAAGATTCGTAAGTCACAAATTGTAACAACAATAATCATGAATAACATTAAAGATGATTGACAAATCATTTCATAATTTCAAACTTTCATACAAATGAGGGGGTTTCGCGAGATTATGTACTATAAAATATAATAATACGATAAGTCGATGTTCCATTCAATGCATACTAGATATTGGCAAGAACCCGGTGACCAATTCTCCTACTCTCAAAGTGATGGAAACAACCAGCTAGCACACAGGCCTTATGTGCCCTCTCGTTTTTCCCATCAAATCAACAGTAGGTTCGTCCAAGCCATCACCTATGCACATCTCTATGTCTCAAGAGTACAAGAGAAGGTAACTCCAACTTATGTCCCTACGTGACATACTTATGAATTCAATTAGTCAAGTAAAGCCCTCGGTGGTAAACTCCACACATCATGGGGTGTTAACGACCCTCGGTGGTACCACAACATTCTGAGGTATTCTTATTGATTTACTTGCTAATAAGGCCCTCGGTGAAACTCCACACATTCTGCGGCCATAAATAACAGTGCATTCACATTCCATAGATATGTAGGTTCGAGCCAATACCACGACGCAACCCATAAATTCCAAGTATTTAATTCAAATTATGAATCCTAAGCATAACTAATAATCATGCCATATTTGATAATTGAGCAAGCTCCCCACTTACCTGCACTCGCCGCGAATCCTAATCTCGATCCTCTCGCGTTTGGACTCGATGTGAACCGTCTCGCGAATCTAGACAATTTGAAAGAATAATTACTTTATGTATCTACAACCATACAAGTTTAACATCAATTGTCTAGACATTAGAGATTCACCCTATTTTATAGCTGACTTCGCTAAAGGTCATTTACGACTCTAAAATCGACACTTAAAATTAGAATCGATGTTTCGAGTAAAATAGGAATGAGGTGATGTAAAACAAGAAAAATCCGCTAAGACTTGATTTTTCCAATATAAATCGAAGACGTTCCATTAATTATAATTAAAAAGATCCAAATCACCATACAAGACTCAATTTAGACTTTAAATTTTCAAATGACAATATTCAGTCAAAGTCCACAAATTTATCTAATAAGTTTATTTCCCAAAGAAAAGATTCAAAGTCCCTTTTTAAATCTTAAATCAACTTTAAATACCAAATCCATATCAATAAACTTCAACCACGTTCAATTTACTAAAATCATGGGAAAAACCCTTTCATGTACCATCAAACTATGGAAAACAAGATTGATTCATCCATAATACTCATTATCATAAAGCTTAAAAAATTTGTATAACCCATTTCAAGACTAGATCTAAGAAATATTGAACAAACTTTGAAAATCATCAACTCTCATTGCCAATACCAACACTAAGACCATAAATCTAGAGAGTATTAGAGTCTCACCATGCCTTCAATGGAGTTTTTGACTCCAAATCCTTTCCAAAATCTCATTCTAAAATAGATCAAATCTTTCCTTTCTTCTTTTCTTCTCTATTTTCCTCGCATGATTGCCGCTGTCGATGCCATCAACCCTTTGGTCTCCAAATCTTCAATAAATAATAAAGAAATCAAGGAGGGAAGTGAGGTTGTACATCTCTTGAGCTTGAACTCTCCTCTTGTTCTCCTCCTCTCCATGTGGGTGTTTTATAAAATTGGGGCTAGGATTTTCTTTGATTTGCTTAAATAGCATTAGGGTTAGGAATTAGGGTTGTGACTATTTACAATTTATCTAAAATACCCTTTTGGGTCATAATCTTAATTGGGCTTTATTATTTAAAATAAAACTTTACTAACTCCCTAACTCATATTTAATTTGACAAGTTTAGAATTGTATTTCCATATCAAACATCCAACATATTTTATCATGAAATTACCAAAATACCCATAGGTTGGGTCGTGGAGAATTTGGGTCGTTACAGCGAATGTAACGAACCTAAATTCTAACTTGTGTCATGTGTCAGTTTAGGTCGTACGTGAGCCCATTTGTCTTAATACAAAGCCCAATTCTCGGTTATCGACGCCGAGGTGTGTTATCTGTGTTTGATGTTTTGTATTATATTGTATTACCCGAATGTATAATTCCAATGTCCCAAATGTTCGAGGACATTTGAGTGTGAGCATTAGTATGGGAGCGGTTCAGCTCGAGCATTACGTGAAATAACGGGGTTTCAGGTGAATGCTAGTCGGGTAATTAATAGTTCGGGAGACTTAACACTGACAAAATACAAAATAAATAATAATTAAAAGTGTAAAGTGCGTACGATACGTTGGTATGTCCGGGGCGACGCAACGAACAAGTTTGGTGTTCGAAACGAGTCTGGAAATGCCAGTATTGTGCGAGAAAATGTCTAAACAAGGAATTCTGTCACACATTAAAGTCACCATTTGGTGTCATAGTTGCTGGCTAGAATGAATAAAGGCATAAGGATGTGTCTCGGGATTCGTGCGTGAAAAGAGATGAAGGGAGGGGTATATAAGACACCCCATCACCTTTTCTCTCTCTTCTTTTCTCATTTTCTTCATTTCTCTTCATTGATTCAATGGAAAGAACGACGGGGTTCTGGGACGTTTCGACGCAATTTGACGCCACAAGAACGACCAATTACGAATATAAGGCGAGAGTTCGATTCCCCACGTCAGTATATATGTTTTGGCAATATTTTTGTGTTTTCTTCGTAGTAATTTTAGACAACGAATTAGAAAAATCAATTTGTATGGGATGTTTTGATTGATTGGGAGTCAATGGGGTGATCAAAACATGATTTGTGAAATGGTTTTAATGTTTGGGAATTTTCTGAATTTTTGAAATTTTTTGGTGAATTTTGTGTAATTTCGACAAATCGGTGGTTTGGTCGGGTTTTGACGTAAGCTAAGGGTGAATTGGTATGTGTTTGGATGTTTAGTCATAGTTGGAATAGGCTCGAAGCATGGCAAAGCGAGTTGGGTGTGAAAAACCCCATTTTCATAGGTGTTCTGCAAAAGACGTTGTGGCGACGCCGTGAGTGTTCTAACTCATGGCGTAACCCATGTACATCCTTGGCAGGAACCTCAGGGGAACACGTAGTGAGGATGCCGTCATGACCAATGAGTTCATGGCGTCACTCATATACGTGTTGGACAATGAAGTATAGTATCCACATCGTGAAGATGCCGTCCAGGTCATTGAACTCTACGTCGTCTCGGCGGCTTGCTACTTTCACAGGGACCAATTTTAACATTTTTGAAAACTTTCGGGGATCTCTCTGATATCCCAATGGGTCCGAATAAGACCTAATACCCGGGTAATTGACCCAAATGGGCAAGGGAATAAAATTATAGAAAATTGGTTAAAATGAGGGTTATTAATGGGAATTTCAATTTAAATATATATTAGGGGTTTTTGAACATTGACGGGATACGAAAGGTCATAGGAGACATGTCAGGGGTTTGTTGAGTGTGTAATAGTGGGATTACAAGTAAGTAAAACAGTGATAACTTTTACAGTTATTTCTTTAGCTTTAATTTGTTGTTATTGCTCTGTTTATCATTATATCTGTTGGAATTTCTTTTGGTTGAGTGGTCCACTACAAGGGAGTTATGATTACTTTATCTGTGATATAAGCTCTTATCTAGATGTTGTTGATATCTTCCGATTGAGTGTACGTTGGGGGCTCTTGTGACGGCCCCAATTTCCCCTATGCAATTGGGTACGCCCGGCCTAGACCCATACAAGCCTCGAGTCATCACTCGACAACTTGACGAGCCTAGTCAGCCTTCAATTTAATCAAATTAGTAATTTATGAAAGAGTTATTGCATCAGTAAACAGCGGAAGACTAAAATAATTATAATAAAGGGGAAATAACTCAATTAAAAGAAGTAGAGGAATTCTATAAGTGTGGAAAACCCCGGGTATTCATGTACAATTGGAAATGCAAAGGTACATGATACCAATCTCATCAAAATTTGCCTAGTTTAATAATCTCAAAGCATATATATATAAAACGATATACATAAAAGCAAAACATAAAGAAAAATCTATAAAATAGTCTCCAAATCCAGCCGCTAATCCTTACAATAGATCCCCTAGGCAGGGTCCCTTGCCCTTTGCTCTCCGCCCTATATCGCACCCACCGTCACAAACTAGACGGTGAGTAAGCGAATAAAATCGAATGTAATGCCGAGAAGAAGATAATGATAATTCATGATAATACAAGTAAATCGATCTAAATATCATGCGGTAATAAAAATGACAGAATTTAAATAAACAAGTTGCATGATAAACGAGACTAATAAATATCAATCGAAAGTCAAGTGTGTTCCAAGGAATCAAAAGAGGCTCATAAGTGGTCTAAATCATAGCATAACGGCGAAAACCTCGCGCGAGGTCTTCCTGTGCATCGACACAAGCGAAGGCACAACTATGATCGGAAAGGGACTCGAACCCATCCACCCAGTACTCGGTGTCACACGGTCACTAAGGGTGGTCACACACTCGTGGCCACGAGTGCCCACGTTTTATCCCTCTAGTGCAAGTCCTAATACTTTTGAGACGAAACACTTACGCCGGGAAACACACAACAAGAAATGGAATGGAATACCAATAATAGAGAATAACAAGACTGAATAAATGATAATGAATCACATGACATTTTCTTACTGGCTTACAAACGTACAAATGTTTTTTAAGGCAAGTGTACTTACCTGACTAATCGCAACCCGTAGACGCTCTCACGTTCCTAACGCGTATCCCCGAGTTTCTCGCTACCTTCTAACAATTTCCATTGCATCTTGGTAGCGGTTGTACATGCCTATAAGGCTCCCATTATATGATGATGGAAGAATAATTCTTTTACTCTATCTCGCACATGCTTCTCCAACATTTGTTGCATTTTGCAAACCTTGGTATAGTTCGGATCGAAGAGTTTTTTGTAGTCTTTTAGATACTTCAATCTCAATGATTCAATTTTCACATACATGTCTACCGCATATTATTGTAGAAGACATCCACGCATGCGAAGCGATAATGAGGTCTCGATGGTAGGATCGATATGAAAATGTTAGTTTCTTGTCTTAAATAGTGTTGACTTTTAAATTGTTAACGTTATATTTCTCAATTATCTAACTCCTTCCCTCAATTATCTAACGTTATAAATAGAGGTTATATTTCTCAAAAATAATTAGACGTTATAAATAGACGTTATAATTAGACGTTATAAATAGACGTTATAATTATAACGTTTTAAATAGACGTTATATTTATAACGTTTTAAATAGACGTTATATTTCTCAAAAATAATTAGTAACGTTATAGACGTTAGCGTAATTGAGGAAGTTTGGGGAAGTTACCCTTAAATAATAAATTTTTTTATTTTATAGTCCGTATGTTACATATTTAACCAACTCCCACGTTCAAACAACGTTCCTCGGTCCGTTTTTCCTTGTTTCGACTCTCGTAACGCGCGTAGTCTCGCCTTGTCTCGCCAACTAATTAATTAAATTAATTAAAAATTCATTTATTTGTATGTTTTACTTGTTTTTCTCCCCCGTTTAACTAGTCGAAACCTCACTCAATTAAATATCGCCCAACCGGCTCGAAACCCGTAAAATACTAAAATACTAATACACACAATCAAAGAATCATAAAATCACTTCGGTGTCGACTCCCGAAGTTCGAAATACTGTCCAGCATTCACGTAGCCGGGTCACAATTCTGACAAATGCAACATAAGTCAGTTAAAAAAATTTGGGGTTGTTACAGCTCTTGTCTATGTCTATAAATATCTCATAGTCGAAAGGGTTATGGCTGGTAATCTGTGTTATCGTCCTGAACCTAAGTCTTGTACATATTTCCTCGACTCAATGACAGTTTTCGGGACTCCTTTCAATTCTATTTCGTAACTCGGACACTCACGTTTCGATTGATCTATTTATAGCATTATACATTTCATGCATTCCTTATTCCTTTCCTTCTATCAGCATGAATGTGGACTGATGTTTATTTATTTCGAAATGTTGTATTATTGTTTTGCTTGACGTTACTTACTTGAGCTCATCATTCTTATGTTTGACGGAGTGCAGATCCATAATCCAGCAAAAGGAAGGCACCGAAGTTTAGGAATTTGCTTTGAGGATACTAGAACACGTCCTTCCACTTAGCTGAGTAGGTGATTTTATATTATTGCATATATATATTGTTTTGGAACATGAGTTTGGGTATGTGAGAAATTTTAGGTATGTATATCTATTGGGTTGTTCTCATTTGACTGATCATTTATGATGATATACATATGCGGGGTTTCCATACTCTATGATGTCTTATATTTACATGGTTGTGATTGCATGATTAGTTTCAGATTTTGTTTCTACTATTTTGATGATAACTCACTAATCAATATAATAAACTTGTAAATTAATGGTAAATGGTAAAGGATAAGGCTGACTAAGCTTGTGTGACTCGTCGAGACAAGCTCGGGTTTTCGTGTAAGTCTAGGCCGGGCGGGGCTCAGTTTAGGTTTAAAAACTAGTGTCGTCAAAGCAACGTTAGTTGGGGTGTCAAAAACCCTGACTCACTGGCATTTTGGACTGGACGTCGCGAGCAACATCGTAAGCATAAATAGCTCACAGCGCCACCCACAGCGTCTGGCGCAGAGGCCCTAGGGCTCACGCCGCGAGGGCACCACCAAGGGTAATGACTCCCACAACGCCACCCACGACGTGTAGGGTAGTGAACCCCATTTTTCACGTCGTGGAGACGTCGCCAAGAGCAAAAACCCACGGCGGCCCGACGACGTGACACTATTCACAGGCCCAATTTTGAAAATTTTCAAAAAAATTTGGGGATCTCTCGAGTATCTAAATGGGTTCGAATACGACCTAATACCCAGATAATCGACCCAAATGGGTGAACGAATAAAATTATGAAAAATTGAACAAAATGAGATAATTAATGGAAAAGTTTCAAATTAAATGGTTAACATGGGTTTTAGTTAGTGACGGGCTATCCGGGGATTAACAGGAGACGAGTCAGGGTTTGGTTGAGAGCGTATTAGTTGGATTACAGGTAAGTAAACTAGTGAGGAATTTTACAGTTATTTCTGATCTTTGAATCGTTATTGTTATTGTTCTATTCCTATTTTTAGAAACTCTATTCCTTTGAGTTGCCCAAGGGAAAGGGAGTCAACGTGTTCCTTGTAGATTTTTGGGACTAGTGATGTAACATGCCAACAGTCGACAGCTGGGGATGCACGATATTGGTTCTGGTTTTATACGGGATGAGTGTTCTTATTAGACTACCAGGGAATCTCATTCGCGTGGACGTTAGGATTGCGCGAGTGTACCGCATCCTAAGCGTCGAGTCTTATAGGTGTTTACCTCGACTCAAACGATCTTTTGGTCAGGACTACTTGCACCTCTCTATTGTTTCCAGGACATTCCGTTTCCATTGCTCAGTTGATTTATTTATAATCTTATTTATTCATGCATTCCCTGTCCTTTCTTTCTATCGACATGAATATGATTGCGTTTATTTTATTTCGAAATGTTGTATTATTATCTTGTTTGGCATTACTTACCAGGGCTCATCATTCTTGTGTTTGATGGAGTGCAGATCCACAGACCAGCAAGGGAAAGGCTCAAGAGCTTAGAGATTTGATTTGAGGATACTAGAGCACACCTTTCCACTTGGTTGATTAGGTGATTGTTATATTATTGCTATATATAGTTGTTTTGAAACATGGGTATAGGTTTTTGAGAGATTCTGGGCATGTATATTTATATGTTGTTCTCCTCTGATTGATCATTTATGATGATATACATATGCGAAATTTCCACACTATAGGATGTCTTATTTTAAATGGTTGTGATTACGTTGATTAGTTTGAGCTTTTTGCTTCCGTTATATTGATGATAACTCATTAATCAATGTTTTAAATTTGTAAATGAATGATAAATGACAAGGCTAACTACTTTTGCGTGACTCGTCGAGACGGGCTCGGAGTTTCACGTAAGTCTAGGCTGAGCGAGGCCTAGTTTAGGTTTGAAAACTTGGGCCATCACAGGACACAACTTTGGGCACCAACCACCCCATTTTGAGGGTTGGAAGCATGAGTTTTAGTGTATTTGACCTTTTTGTGTTTAGTGTTTCCCGCATTTTGAAATGTACCATATACACAAAAGTGTCTGACGCACAGGACCAACAACTGAGACATCTTCTTATGTCTCGGTCTCATTTCTAACCGAACCCATTGTGAAATAGGTAACTTATTCTATGGTTACCAGGTACTAAGACATAAGAGGATGCCTCGGTTACCAACAACCGAGAATCATCTTATGTCTCGATCTCTTTGATAACTGAACACATTGTGAAATAAGTTACTTCGATCAGTTACCAGATACCAAGATGTACTGCAAAGTCTTGTTCATGTAGTTTTGAGACTTACTCAATAGTCTCGGCCCTTTGTGGCGAACATTACAGAATTGTGGTTGAACTCAGTGATTGGTATATTTCTGTGACGGCCCCAGCAACCACAAACTGGGCCCCGCCCGGCCTAAACCTACGTGGACCCCCTAGCTCGTCTCCAACGAGTCAACGCAGGTCTAGTCAGCCTTAACTTATCAATTACTCGTTACATTATTCACTCACTCACCCTGGATCACTCTTTTTGATTCACCTTAACTCTATTTAATCTTTTATCCTCAATTATAGTTAGGTGTGCAACGGAATTGTTTTTAATACCAACTTACAACGGTTTACAACTCAGTTATCCTAGATGTGGAAAATCATGTCCAAACAACATCACATGTATATAAGCGATCAAGCGAAAGCCCAAAATAAACATATACATGTATCAACGATCGGGTTCAACTTCCCAAAGTCCCAAAATATCAAAACAAATGGATACATAGCCAAAATATACAACAAAAGACAAAATACCTACAAAGTGAGAGCAAAGCTAACGGCTACGAGCGTGCCTCGAGAGGATATCGCCAAGCATCGGCGCCTTGCCCTTACTCTACGTGGATCGCACCCACCGTCATAAAAAGGACGGTGAGTACAAAATATAACGAAAACAAGACAACAATAGATATCTCAACATAATTTCTTGAATTTTCAATAATCATAAGTCTATAAATCATGCGGTGTATAACAAGAAGCGAAATAGATAGCAAGTCGCATGATAAATAGATTCAACAAGTACAAACAACGAAAAATCAAGTGGCCAGAAACAAATGGATAGGAGAATAGATAGTCCCAATCAAGCGCGGGTCTCAAGACCTCATCGACTTGCGATCGACACGAGAGGCCCAAAGCGCCTCCTGCTCAATCCACCCCGTACGAACCGGTGGGCCGAAGGTCGCCTCCAGCTGAACGCACACTCTGTTAGGAAAAGCCACGAGACAAAGCATTTGCTAAATTCCTAACACACTACCGAAAGAAAGCCACGATCATGGCCGGATGCTAAATCATTTCGATAGGCTCCAACGAGAAGCCACGATCTATGCCATTGCTAAACTCGTTGAGACTTCTCATCATGATCGGACTACCTAAACCCTAGGTCACCCGAACTAGAATGGAATACAAAAGGCTTGCATTTCAAGAATAATTAATCAATAAATAGAAAAGCAATTATGTTGACTCTATTGTTGCCTTTACTCACCTCAATTCCCATTAAAAACGCCTCGCGTAGCTCCACACGTTCCCCAATTAGTTACCAACACTTCGCTCGTCACACGACAATTATTTCGACCAATTTTCGTTAATTTTTCCCTAATTATTCCAAGTATTCCTCAATTTTTTTCAAGTTTAACTCATTTTCTACAATTTTCTAACTTATTGTTCCTTTACGCAATTTGGGTCGCTTACCGATATTTGGTTCCATTTAAACCCATTAGGATACCCGAGCAAAACCTCATAATTTTAATACAATTTAGAAAAATATTTTTCAATATTTTTACGGCTATTTTTTTAACAATTTCACGCTTTACGAGACAAAACCCCCGACAAAAGTCTCGTCGCGAATCTCAAATTCTTCATTTTTCATAAAAACTCCCAAATTTCTATTTATTTGGTTGAAATATAATTTTTCAGAATTTTTTCCTATTTTTACGGATTGTCTTTTCCATTTTTCTCTTTTTCTCTTTTTTTTTCTTTATATTTAAGGGCGGTTCGGCCGAACCGGCCCGGTTCATGGCCGAACCGGCCGGTTCGAGGCGAACGGCCCTTCATCTTCTCCACACAACGAGAGCGAGCGCTACGCGCTCTTTTTTTTTTTTTTTTTTTTCATGGAAGAGAAGGAGAGGGAGAGGGAGAGGAGATTGGGGAGACGATTATCGTCTCCCTCCTCGGACGTCCGAGCTCTCGAGTTTTCCTTCCCACCATCACCACCGAATCACCATCACCACCATCACCACCGTACAACAACAACAACAACAACAACAACAACAACAACAACAACAACACAACAACATAAACCACAAACTCACCTCACTTTTGCCAACACCGCTTCCACGAGCACCCGACCTTGATCTTTCGATTTCTCTTCTTCTTCCGTCCTCTCTCGGATTCGATCAAGAAAATAGGGAAAATAGTGGTGTCGGTGGTGTTTATCAACATTTTTGGGGTGAAATGACCAAAATACCCCTCATGTCTATTTCTTTCCTTCTTTCCTTCAATACCCTTTTTGGTAATTTTACATTTTCTATTTTATTTTTCTGATTTACCATATATATTTATATATATATATATATCAATTTACCTATATATATATATATAAATATATACACTCACCTATATTTTCGCGCCTAAAATTTCGTCGTGCGCGCCAATGAGCGTACTCGGGCGTGCACACTAACGTATCACCCACGCGTGTCGACCACGACCCCGCGTGTCACTAGGCGCCAACCAGTTTATTATTTAATTACATTAATTATTTTCATTTATAAATATCAATGTTTTTATTTCATTTTCGTCCCACGGACTCTCAAATACTCATTTAACGTGTTCAACGGTACTAACGCACACTCACCACGTCCTTACTCATTTGGAATATTGAATTTAATGTTCGGTAATAAATAAATAATACAAATCACCAAACAAACATAACATACCTCGGTGTCGACTCCGGGGAATTGAAACAAATACACCATGGCTAGTTGGGCCCACAATACGACCCGAAATATCACGTGGCACGAGTTAAAATTTTAGGGTCGTTACAGATCTCCCCTTATTGAGAATTTCGTCCTCGAAATTAAACGAACATATAGGGTAAGACTTACCTAGGAATCAAAACAAGTAAGGAAATGCTCGCGCATATAAGACTCCAGTTCCCAAGTCATTTCCTCATCCCCATGATCTTCGCCACGACGAAGCGAGGGAATTTCCTTATTCCTCAATACCTTCACCTTAGGTCCATAATCCGAATAAATTTGCTCATCGTAAGTAATGTCTTCTCTCAAATCAATCGACTCAGTCCATGATCGGTCGTTTGCCCTCTCTCGACCTATCCGGTCGAAGCATTGATATGTGAAATACGGGGTGAACTCCGTTAAGCGAGATGGTAACTCAAGCTCGTACGCCACCTTGCCTATTCGTTTCTTCACTACGAACGGACCTATAAACCTCGGCGCAAGCTTACCCGATCCCAAATCTTTTGTGACCCCGGTGGAGAAACCTTCGATATACATAGTCTCCCACCTCATACTTTAACTCGCCATGGTACTGTCATAATACCTCTTCGCTCTCTCCTGCGCACCCTTCAACCGAAGTCGATCGTCGTACCTTCTCTGTGTGATCCACTACAATCTCGGCCCAATCACGCCACATCCTCGGCTCGCCCGAAGAAGATGGAGATCTCGCACGACTGCTTAGTAGAGTGCCTCAAACGGTGCCATTCCAAATCTTGGCACGATAAGCTGTTATTGTAAGCAAACTCGCACGAGATGAAGATACTCCTCCCAAGAACCACCATACTCTAAAATACACATCCTCAACATGTCTTCCAACACACGAATCGGTCTCTCGATTGTCCATCGATCTGTGGATGATAAGGCATCTTGAGATTCAACTTCGTGCCAAAGCGTGCTTGCATACTCGCCAAATCTGCGACGTAAATTGCGGCCCTGTCTCGACACGATCGACAATGGCACTCCATGCGTCGCACTATCTCTCTCTCGTACAAGCTCGCTAACCTATCCACCCGATGTGTGGTAGAAATCGGTATGAAGTGCGCCGACTTTGTCAATCTATCCACAATCACCCAAATCTTGTCATGTCTGCTGTGGCGAGGCAGAGGTAACCATCGACGAAATCCATAGCGATATGCTCCCACTTCCGACGAGGAATGGGAAGCGAGCTGCGATAATCCACCGGGCCTCTTATGCTCGGCTTTAACTCGGCGGCATATCTCACAACCTCTAACATAATCACTAACATCGGTCTTCATCCCCGCCACCAAAACAGACGACGCATATCAAGCATACATCTTGGTCCTACCCGGATGAACCGAAAAACGTGAGCGGTGAGCCTCCTGGAGAATCTCGTCACGTAACTCGACCACTAATGGAATCCACGGTCTCCTCTAAATCTCGAGCGAAATCGTCGTGACTCCATTCGGGTGATCCGAACTCGAGCAAACTCTTTGTACCTCGATCGCTCATCGCCCTGCTTGCCCATCAAGTACACTCGAATAGAAATTGTCCGAGTCCTCAATCGCCCACAAATCAACACTCTACAGTGCTAGTCGGAATATCAACAAGCATGCATCATCTCGACCGCCTCGAGAAATCCATACTCATGTGTCATACGACACGTCACAACCTCCGAGTCAACCCCTCTTGGCTCAATGCGTCGCCTACGACATTAGCCTTCCCGGGTGATACTCCAACGAAAAATCATAATCCTTGAGGAACTCTAACCACCGTCTCTGTCTCATATTAAGCTCTCTCTCGAGTGAAGAGATACTTCAAACTCTTGTGGTCGATAAACAACACAAACCTCTCTCCGTACAAATAATGACGCCAAATCTTCGGTGCAAACACCATCGCCGCCAACTCCAAGTCATGTGTAGGGTAATTCTTCTCGTGAATCTTCATTTGTCGGGACGCATAAGCTATCACTCTACCGTCCGCATCAAAACACAAACCTAAACCGACCAAACAAGCATCGGTGTTCACCTCAAAACCCTTTCCCGACTCGGGTAATACGAGCACGGCGCGGTAGTCAATCTCTCCTTTAAAGTCGAAAAGCACGCTCACAACTATCATCCCACTGAAATCGACTTCCTTAGCCGTCAAGCTGCGTCATCGGTGCCGCAATCTTTGAGAAATCCTGCACAAATCGTACGTAATAACCGGCCAATCCCCGAAAACTCCGAATCTCTGTCACCGAACTCGGTGTAGGCCAATCAACAAGCTGCGCTCTAACCTTAGCGGGGTGCGACACTCCGCTAACTCCGACAATATGACCTAGAAATCCAACCTCTCGTAAGCCAAAACTCACACTTATTGAACTTGGCATACGAGCCATGCTCCTCGGCGTACGCAAGATCGTCTGAGGTGCTCCTCGTGCTCCTCACGAGTCTTAGAATAAATCAAAATGTCGTCAATGAACACTATAACAAATCTATCCAAATATTGTCTCAATACACGATGCATGAGATCCATGAACATTGCGGGGGCATTCGTCAACCCAAACGGCATAACGATGGCGATAGTGCCCATATCTCGTGCGAAAAGCCGTCTTCTCTCTCGTCTCTCTGCTCTAATCCTCAAGTGATGATAGCCGGATCTCAAATCAATCTTCGAGAACCACTTGCGCTCGGTCGGTGATCGAACAAATCATCAATACGAGGTAATGGATACTTGTTCTTCACTGTCACCGGTTTAATTGCCTATAGTCGATACACAATCTCGAAAGTGCCGTCTTTCTTCTTCACAAACAAGGCCAGGCGCACCCCAAGGTGACATACTCGGGTGAATAAAACCCAATTCCAACAACTCATCTATTTGTGATCTCGGCTCCTCCAACTCCTTAGGAGCCATCCGTGCGGTGGAATTGATATCGGTTTGGTTCCGGGAACCAAATCAATAATGAAATCATCTCTCTCTCGTCGGTGGTAACCCGGGAAGCTCTCTTTGGAAACACGTCCGTAAACTCGCTTGCCATATGGTGGTACCTCATCAATCTTTGCCTCGGCTCTTCCTACCGTACTTAAAACATTCATAAACGTCTTAATCTTTGCTCGTGGCTACTCTACCTCTGGTAACTCTCAACTGAGTCGCACCGCCACGAAAAGTAAACTCTGGCTGTCCGAGACTCTGAAATGTGACCGTCTTGTCGAAACAATCAATCTGTGCGTGATAAGGTCCTAACAAATCCATGCCTAATAACGCATCAAACTCCGAAACTCTAACACTCTAAGATCTATTGGTAACTCATGTCCCTCTATCTCTACAATACGGCGTTCACAAATCATGTTAGGGTAGACTTTATCCCCAAGAATTTGTGCTAAGAACTAGAGGTCTCTCTAACCTAAGCGGTCTTAACCCTAACTCATCAACCATGCGCCCGAAATAAAGGAAACAGTAGAACAGAGTCAATCATAACATACATCAAACGACCACAAATGTAAATCATACCCTCAACGAGATGTCGAGTCGCTGAGGGTCCGCTCAAGCAACAACATGTGCACGTTCCCTCGTATGTTGCTTGACGTGGTGCTACTCTCTGCTTTGAACATCAACAGTGTGGACACTCTCGATGTAATGTCCGTCGTCCACATCGATAGCAAGCTCCGCGGTCTCTCGTCGAAACTCGGTGTTGTGGGCACTCTCTCGACAAGATGACCCATCTCGTCCACACCTATAACACGCTCCAGCGAGTCTCGTGTTGAGTAATCTCGCCTACTCGATCCACGACGACATCTCGTCCCCTGTTTGTACACTACCCCCTACCTCTGCCTCCACCATCTCTAGGCCGCTTTGCATCTGCGTGTAGTGCCGGTGGTGGTCGACTAGGTAACTACGTAATGCGAGTAGGTGTGATGACATATGTCTGAACCGGGCGCGAAGGCGTGCGATCGAAGCTACACTCGAGCTCGCGCGGCTTGCTGAATTTGCCATCTATTCCTCTTCCTCCGCCCCCTAAACGGCCTTGTCCCCGCTCATCCTGTACCTCACGGGGTGATCATATCCTGTGCGGGATGTGTCCTCAAATATGCCTCCTCGCCAAACTACGGTCATAAGCATCCTGTAGTGTAGGAGGTAGAGTAGTGACCACTTGTCCCTCCAATAGGCGGCAACAAGCCCTCGGTAAAATAATAGACGATCTCTGTCTCGGTCGGCTACTCCATCGACAAAAGGAAGTAAGTGCGATATACGCCCATATAAGTCATAACCGACTCTCCTAATGCCTGTCGGATATGCATAAACTCATCCTCTTGGCTATCATATCATGGTGAAGGTGGATAAAACTTCGATCGAAATGTTTCTTGAAGTCTAACCAGGTAGTCGGCTCTCCATGTGTGGATACTAAATTTTCCCACCACATCTCTGCATCTCGGTCAAAGAAAATGCGCCAACCCGGGTTTTCGCTATCCTCGATCTTGAGAAGTTTCGAACCTTCTCGTGACTACGAATGTACAAATCCGCCTCATCACACTTGAACCGCCACCTGAACTTCTTTGGTTTATACTTCTCATACTCCCGAGTCCACCTCGCCTCTGCGATCGGCGTGAATCAATATCATCATGAACACGTGACTCCACCGCAATCGTGCCGGAACAAGCTGCGGTGATAGGTGGTGCAGAATCTTGTACTAGTAGTAGTAGCTTAGGTGGAGTAGTAACTGAGGTGTAGCCGGACTTACATCTGTCAGGAGCTATCCCCGAAGTCGATGGAGATGGCAGCTGCGTGCTGTCCCCGAGAATATCCAATATCTCGTCCATCCTCCGTCCTTGTGACTCTACTCTCGAGTCCGGGATCGTAACTCACGTCTTAGAGCTGCAACGTCACTCGGCGCATGCAGTGGAGGATCACGAACTCCACTCGATCTCCGACATCAGTGGTCACCATCGCAATCTACAATAGCAAATGGCGAGCCTCGATCGATCTTACGTAACGATATATTATATTACACATTAAAATTTAACATGCTAAGAATAATATATCATTTCCCACTTCCCAACTATACTTGAGTTAAGTTCTTAAGATTTTCCACACTAAGTTCATTTGCTTGTGTTTTATGCTTATTCGAGTCATGGTGATAAACCTTTAAGCTCGATACCAGTAATGTGAATGCCCCAAAGAACCACAAGCTGGGCCCCGCCGGCCTAAACCTACGTGGACCCCCTAGCTCGTCTCCAACGAGTCAACGCAGTCTAGTCGGCCTTAACTTATCAATTACTCGTTACATTATTCACTCACTCACCCCTGGATCACTCTTTTTGATTCACCTTAACTCTATTTAATCTTTTATCCTCAATTATAGTTAGGTGTGCAACGGAATTGTTTTTAATACCAACTTACAACGAGTTTACAACTCGGTTATCCTAGATGTGGAAAATCATGTCCAAACAACATCACATGTATATAAGCGATCAAGCGAAAGCCCAAAATAAACATATACATGTATCAACGATCGGGTTCAACTTCCCAAAGTCCCAAAATATCAAAACAAATGGATACATAGCCAAAATATACAACAAAAGACAAAATACCTACAAAGTGAGAGCAAAGCTAACGGCTACGAGCGTGCCTCGAGAGGATATCGCCAAGCATCGGCGCCTTGCCCTTACTACGTCGTGGATCTGCACCCACCGTTATAAAAAGGACGGTGAGTACAAAATATAACGATAAAAGACAACAATAGATATCTCAACATAATTTCTTGAATTTTCAATAATCATAAGTCTATAAATCATGCGGTGTATAACAAGAAAGCGAAATAGATAGCAAGTCGCATGATAAATAGATTCAACAAGTACAAACAACGAAAAATCAAGTGACCGAGAAACAAATGGATAGGAGAATAGATAGTCCCAATCAAACCGCGGGTCTCAAGACCTCATCGAACTTGCGATCGACACGATAGGCCCAAAGCGCCTCCCTGCTCAATCCACCCCGTACGAACCGGTGGGCCCGAAGGTCGCCTCCAGCTGAACGCGCACACTCGTTAGGAAAAGCCACGACAAAGCCGGTGCTAAATTCCTAACACACTAGAAAGAAAGCCACGATCACAAGCGGATGCTAAATCATTTCGATAGGCTCCAACGAGAAGCCCACGATCTATCGCATTGCTAAACTCGTTGAGACTTCTCATCACGATCGGACTACCTAAACCCTAGGTCACATGAACTAGAATGGAATACAAAAGGCTTGCATTTCAAGAATAATTAATCAATAAATAGAAAAGCAATTATGTTGACTCTATTGTTGCCTTTACTCACCTCAATTCCCGCTAAAACGCCCTCGCGTAGCTCCACACGTTCCCCAATTAGTTACCAACACTTCGCTCGTCACACGACAATTATTTCGACCAATTTCCGTTAATTTTTCCCTAATTATTCCAAGTATTCCTCAATTTTTTCAAGTTTAACTCATTTTCTACAATTTTCTAACTTATTGTTCCTTTACGCAATTTGGGTCGCTTACCGATATTTGGTTCCATTTAAACCCATTAGGATACCAGAGCAAAACCTCATAATTTTAATACAATTTAGAAAAATATTTTTCAATATTTTTCGGCTATTTTTAACAATTTCACGCTTTACGAGACAAAACCCTAGACAAAAGTCTCGTCGCGAATCTCAAATTCTTCATTTTTCATAAAAACTCCCAAATTTCTATTTATTTGGTTGAAATATAATTTTTCAGAATTTTTTCCTATTTTTCTCGGATTGTCTTTTCCATTTTCTCTCTTTTTCTCTTTTTTTTCTTTATATTTAAGAGGCGGTTCGGCGAACCGGCCCGGTTCATGGCCGAACCGGCCCGGTTCAGGAGCCGAACCGGCCCTTCATCTTCCACACTGTGAGCGGAAGCGACGCGCGCTGCTCTTTTTTTTTTTTTTTTTTTTTTTTTTCATGGAAGAGAAGGAGAGGGAGAGGGAGAGGAGATTGGGGAGACGATTATCGTCTCCCTCCTCGGACGTCCGAGCTCTCGAGTTTTCCCTTCCCACCATCACCACCAAATCACCATCACCACCATCACCACCGTACAACAGCAACAACAACAACAACAACAACAACAACAACACAACAACATAAACCACAAACTCACCTCACTTTTGCCAACACCGCTTCCACGAGCACCCGACCTTGATCTTTCGATTTCTCTTCTTCCGTCCCTCTCTCGGATTCGATCAAGAAAATAGGGAAAATAGTGGTGTCGGTGGTGTTTATCAACATTTTGGGGTGAAATGACCAAAATACCCCTCATGTCTATTTCTTTCCTTCTTTCCTTCAATACCCTTTTTGGTAATTTTACATTTTCTATTTTATTTTTCTGATTTACCATATATATTTATATATATATATATATATATATCAATTTACCTATATATATATATATATATAAATATATACACTCACCTATATTTTCGCGCCTAAAATTTCGTCGTGCGCGCCAATGAGCGTACTCGGGCGTGCACACTAACGTATCACCCACGCGTGTCGACCACGACCCCGCGTGTCACTAGGCGCCCACCAATTTATTATTTAATTACATTAATTATTTTCATTTATAAATATCAATGTTTTTATTTCATTTTCGTCCCACGGACTCTCAAATACTCATTTAACGTGTTCTTTCGTACCGAACTTGTTCAACGGTACTAACGCACACTCACCACGTCCTTACTCATTTGGAATATTGAATTTAATGTTCGGTAATAAATAAATAATACAAATCACCAAACAAACATAACATACCTCGGTGTCGACTCAGGAGGACTGAAACAAATACACCATGGCTAGTTGGGCCCACAATACGACCCTGAAATATCACGTGGCACGAGTTAAAATTTTAGGGTCGTTACAATTTCCATAAAAGACAACAGCAACATAAGATAAAGGAACAACAAACTCAATGAAAAACACCCTCGATATACGATTCACATCAACCATCTACCAACAGTCATCATTCAAACTCTCACCTTGCAAACGCCGCAAACACTCACCCGACCCTAAAAACAACAAATCGAGGGGTAAATGAGCAAGAAAATTGTAACGGCCCTAAATTCTAACTTGTGCCACGTGTCAATTTAAATCGTACGTGAGCCCATTTGCCGTGATACAGAGTCCAATTCTCGGTCGTCGACGCCGAGGTATGTTATTTGTGTTCGGTGTTTTGTACTATATTGTATTACTCGAATGTTTAAATTCCAATGTCTCAAACGTGCGAGGACGTTTGAATGTGAGCCTTGGTACGGGGAGCGGTTCAGCTCAAGTATTACGTGAAATAACGGGGTTTCGAGCGAATGTTGGTCGGGTAATTAGTAGTCCGGGGGACTTAATTGAATTAAAACACTGACAAAATACAAAACTAAATAATAATTAAAAGTGTAAAGCGCGTTCGATACGTTGATACGTCCGAGGCGACGTGACGAACAAGTTTGGTTTTGCAACGAGTCCAGAAACGCAAGTATTGTGCGAAAAAAAGCTTGAACAAGGAATGGTGTCACGTATTGGAGTCAACTATGTGTGTCACAGTTGGTGGCTATAATAAATAGAGGCCAATGGATGATTCTCGAGATCCGTGCTGAAAATGAGATTGAGGGGGTATATAAACCCCATTATCACGTTGTCTCTTTCATCTATCTCTCATTTCACTATCTTTTCTCACGATTTACAACGAGAACGACGTGGGTTTTTGGGGTGTTTTGACGTGGTTTGACCACACGGGATTGACCAATCGTGAATTTTAAGGTAAGAGTTTGATTCCTCACGTCAGTATCTACGTTTTGGCAGTGTTTTGTAGGTTCTTGTCGCGATAATTTCGGATAACGAATTGGAAAATTCAGGTTTTATTGAATGCTTTGATTGATTGGAAATCATTGGGGTGATCAAAACATAATTTGTGAGGTGGTTTTGGTGTTTGAGAATTTTCCTAAATTTTGAGGATTTTTGGAGAATTTTGTGTGATTTCGACAAATCGGTGATTTGGTCGGGTTTTGAAGTGAGTCGAGATTGGTTTGGTGTGTATTTAGATGTGTAGTTGTAGTTGGGATAGGCTCGAAGCATGGCGATGAGAGCGGGGGTGTTGAAAACCCCAGTTCAGAGGCGTTATGCAAAAGACGTCATGGTGATGCCGTGAGTGTTCCAACTCCCGGTGTCACCCACGTACGTCTTGGGCAGAGACTCATGGGGAAGATGTCGTGAGGACTCCGTCACGACCAATGAGGTCACGACGTCACTCACGTACGTGTTGGACAGTGAGGTATTTTCTTGACGCTGTCAAGTTCATTAAACCCACGGCGTCTCGGCGGCACTGTTCACAGGAGTGAGTTTTTTTTATAAAAATGTTTGAAACTTTCAGGGATATCTCAGGTATCCAAATGGGTCCGAATACGACCTAATACCCAGGTAATTGACTCAAATGAAATTATAGAAAATTGATTAAAATGAAAGCTAATAATGGAAATTTCAATTTGAATGTATATTACGAATTTTTGAACATTGACGGGACACGGGAGGTCATAAGAGGTGTGTTAGGGATTCGTTGAGTGCGTAATTAGTTGTATTACAGATAAGTAAACCAGTGAGAACTTTTACAGTTATTTCTTGAGTTTTAATTTGTTGTTATTGCGCTATTTATCATCATATCTGTTGGAATCTCTTTTGGTTGAGTGGTCCACTGCAAGGGAGTTATGGTTACTGTATCTGTGATATGAGCTCTTATCTAAACTCTGTTGATATCTCCCGGTTGAGTGTACGCTGGGGGCTCTTATCCGGGTCTACAGATATCTCATAGTCACAATGGTTAAGGCCGGTAGGCCGTATTCTCGTCCTGAACTCGAGTCTTGAAGGTTTTACCTCGACTCAACGATTGTTTTCAGGACTCCTTGCAATTTCATTTCGTTATTCAGACACTCACATTTCGATTAAGTTGTTTACAATCTTATACATTTCATGCGTTCCTTATTCCTTTATTTCTATCAACATGAATGTGGAGTGATGTTTATTTATTTCGAAATGTTGCATTATTGTTCTGCTTGGCGTTACTTACCTGGGCTCGTCATTCTTATGTTTAACAGAGTGCAAATCTACAGTCCAGCAAGGGGAAGGCACCAGAGCTTAAAGATTTGATTTGAGGACGTTATAGCAAGCTTTCCACTGGACTGAGTAGGTGATTTTTGTATTATTGTATATACATATGATGTTTTGAAACATGGGTTTTGGGTATGTGAGAAATTTGGGCATGTATATCTATTGAGTTGTTTTGCTCTGACTGATTATGTATGATGATATACATATGCTGGTCTTCCACACGCTAGGACGTCTTGTTTATTATGGTTGTTATTTGTTGATTAGTTTGAGCTTTGCTTCCACTATTTTGATAATAATTCGCTATTCAATGTTAATGGTTAAGGCTGACTAGGCTTGCGTGATTCGTTGAGATGAGCTCGGGGTTTCGCATAAGTCTAGGCCAGGCGGGGCCCAGTTTAGGTTTGAAAAGTGGGGCCTTCACAAAAATGATGAGATTTAGTAGATTGAGGTGTCGATTTGTAATGGGAAAGAGTGTGAAAGAAGATTTGGTGGTGGGGTGTCTCACATTGATGAAGAATGGCATTTTCGTCTAACTCAGGGGTGCCCTGAGAAATTTGATGAGTGCCCTTTGTAAATGAAGTGCCTTAAGTAATGATTGGGGTGTACATAGCGGGCCTCTATAATTAAATGATGACTTAAACATGACATATGAGACTCCATATTTTTTTTAATAATATGAAAAAGATCCAGATAATTAATCTAAAGAAAATATATATATATATATATATATATATATATATAAAAGCTCAATCTAATATGTTTTTTGGATTCCTCTCTACTTAGGCTCGATATATATATATATAAAAGCTCAATCTAATATGTTTTTTGGATTCCTCTCTACTTAGCTCGACCAATCAACTACTCTCTTTTTTCTTATACAAAAAATTTATTTGGACTCTTTGAGTTTGGACTCATTTAAGAGGTTTATAAATATCAAAGTAGTTTTACAAATTGTTATTTCAAAATTATTTATTCTTTGAAGATGACTTTGAAATTAAAAAGTTTTAAAAGATCCTCCTGTGAATCCAAATAACATTACTCTTTTTGATAAAAAAAGGAAACAACTTGCTTCTATTGGACATATTACTCTCAAACCACGTACTCAATTAGTTGCTATATAGGCTCGACTATTCTCACAAGTCACTTGATTCCTCAACTCCATGACTTGTAAGAAATCAATATATTCAGAGTTGAATAATAAAATTCATTCCACGACTCATCAAGCATGTCTTTTTTTTAGTAATAAGCACATCTTACCGTTGCACCAATTCAATTGGAATATATTCTAATAAGTTGCTATCTCTTAAAAAAAAAAAAAAGTTGGTATATATCGTCACTTTTGCAAGGTAAGTGCGTATCATGCACATATATGGATGTTATCTGGAATCCAATCGGTATCTGATTTTAGTAAGGTTGTAAGCTTAACTTATCTAAATGTGACACGCAGATTAATTACAATGACGACGTTGTTGTCGTGGAACACCACAGTATCAGTGCGTACTGCACGCCCACTTCTATATAAAGTCTTTATATATTCACGGTTGATTTTGTTAACATGCACGGCATGGGTGATGGTCCTCTCTAACAAGCACAAAACATTAATTTTTCAGCTACATATATTGAAGAAGTTGGAATTTGAAGTTTTGAAGATAGTTGGCGGTTAAAATAGATCGCAAAGGAAGGAGATCGATCGATGGTGATGAGGTGGTGTGGGCCTTGATTCAGTAAAAATGCGCGTACATGGTTCAGGTGGGGAGGATGGTGGGTCGCTTTTGTAATTAAAGGCTGTGCACGACTGATCCAGTACACTTCCCCCTACGCGACTATCCGTATCAACGACCGTCGGATTACTTGCATGTGTTGACTACTAGTGTTGATAGAGTAGTTAAATGCGACACGGAGCTTGACGTAGACGACGCAGACGACAAAAGGGATGGTTTGTTGTGGTTTAATATATAGTACTAGATTTTTTAAAAAATACTATAACATTTTGATTTAGAACTAAATGCATGTATCATGGATTGCCATTATGTATTACACTTGAAAATATAAATAATTATACACATGCGTATATAATTTTGTAAGAAAACAAAAGGTTATGATAAGGGTGAAATACTTGAGACTTGAGAGTATGTATTTGCCTAATAAAGTTTTGAAAAAAGAAAATTTAGACAATAATTGATTATAAAAGCAAGTCATGTTCCTACCAAAAAAAAAAAAAAAAGAAGCAAGTCATGAGTTCGACTTTTAGCGAAGTTGTTAATCTATTACAAAAAATAGTTGAGGCTATTTGGACCTCACTTTTTGTTTCATTTACCTCATAACTTCGTTGTACCTCAATTTAAAATTTTTTTATTGCTTTTACCCCTATTTTTTGTAAATTATTTCAAAACTACTCTCATCTTCAACACACCAATCTAATTCACGTACCTCATAACCAAATTTGTTACCGCCCTCATTGTTTCTTTTTTCCTGCCTTATCGAACACTCCTTTGAGGTCGTCGATGCATAGGAGCGTTTTAATGACTCAAAATCCACTGGATCTACATGAGGGACCACCACAATTATCCTCGTTTTCTTTTGGTTTTTTGTTCCCCATAAGATTCTCAATGTATTTGATGACATTTTTGTGAATTTTATTGGTTTCCTTGGTTTTTAGTTGTTGTCGAAATGTATGGCCAAACTGGGTTGAGACCTTGTAACGGGTATCAGCCAAGTTTAACCGAGAGGACTGGAAAGGTATCGACCACACTCAACTGACATGCTTTTTTATTAGTATCTGTTCATCAAAATTGATACTTATGAATACCTATCAGTCATGTGCATCCGCTACGTTAACAAATATTGCGGTTTCGTTCATTCGAAACTCTAGTATAGAATATGTAGACTATTATAGGGTGCACACAACAATCTGGTGGGGTATGACTAGCATATTGACGCCTAGAGTGCGAAGTTATGAGTGTCGAAGATCTTTGACTGAAACACTTGAGTAAGTTTGAGTGGTGTCTGTTAGGGTGGGATACATAGAGCAATTTCAATGGGTATGAGGAACATTTCATCGCAGCAGGTCTAATACTTACAAGTGCTTATCGGTCACACAAAGTTAACATGAAACTATGGGTCTCGACCAACATACACCGCTAGGTACTATATATTGTCGGACACGTAAGATTGAGACGCATGTTGTATATCTCGATCATGTGTGTCCGCACAGTCATGAAAAACAACGAAAATTATCTTGTACTTCGTTTTGGTGATCC
Source organism: Stephania japonica (assembly GCA_039657345.1). NCBI lineage: Eukaryota > Viridiplantae > Streptophyta > Magnoliopsida > Ranunculales > Menispermaceae > Stephania > Stephania japonica. The sequence continues at coordinate 2,692,808 of CM077559.1, read as the reverse complement.
CTTCAACGTTTTCCTCCCTATAATGCGTTAATTAATGGCTAACTCAAAGTCCTAAAAAAAAAAAAAATGTAATAATCCCTAAAACAATCAAATTACCACCAAATGGTAAAAAAAACCAAACGAAAAGGGCAATCGACTAAAAAACAAATTTGTCGAATTTATTTTGTGTGGTTTCTCACTTAATTAGTCAGTTAGATGTCGAGTGTGGGGGTAAAATTTGTGGCTTTTCCGAAGAGTGCTCAAGGTTCAAAAAAATTTTCATGAGAGCAGTAGGGTATGGGGGAGTAAAGCATTTTTTATATATGATGAGCATCAAAGACATTTTACAAGAGGGTTACAAAAATTTAAAAACGGGGTGTGTAAAAAACAAAATAGCCGTTGCCAAAAAAAATACATTGAATCAAGATCTAATTTTAAAATTGTAGTTATTTTTTTATAGAAAAAAAAATTGTAGTTAATTATACTAAAGAAGATGTAAGCTATCAAAAATTTAAAAACAATAGGAGTATTAATTTATATTCACACATCAAACAATGAAAGAAAAGAAACAAGAAATTTCTATGTGGACTTCAACAAATCATCAAACAATGAAAGAAAAGAAACAAGAAATTTCAAAGTGGACTTGAACAAATCGGAGAAAGAGGGGGAAGGTAGCAGAGAAGATCCAAAAGCCAAGTACGGCGGTTTCCAATGGATCCTCCCTTCACTATCACTGTTCACCAGCTTTTCACTGAAAACAGATTTACTGTTATGGTAAACTACAAACATTATTAAGGGCATGTAAAAAAAAAAAAAAAAAAAACTGGTTTAGTCAACTTTACTTTTTGGCGTTTTTTGGTGTTAGTCAACGTTACGCCACGTTTCACACTGCTAAGCTAATGATGACGAACAATCCGAAATCGAACGGCCAAAAAAGCAGCAGACACGTCCGTCCGCGTGGATTTCGTGCGTCTCACGAGTCGCGACACAGCCAACCCAGCGAAACGCTCCGACTCACCGAATCAAACAAACGAAGCGTGAACAAAAAACGTGAAGTGAACGCTCGAGAGAGAGAGAGAGGGAGAGACGACCACAACGCTGTCGTCCACATCAACGTCGCCTAATCTCGACACGTGGTAATCGGTCTGTACGGTCTATTTGTGGTAGAGTGGGCCCGGCCAAAACGGCTTAATGAACTTGGTAATTAATTGTTTTTTAACCCTGAGTATTCATATAGCCTTATTTCGATCATTTTTTTATTTTATAGTACAGAGTTATCTTCGTTTAAGTTGAACTCTTAAAAAATAATATTTTTATATTTAATTCAATTTTAAATTTGTAAAAAGATTTTAACTTTTAAATAATAAAAAATATAAAGTAATATAAATAACTTTTAAATAATATAAAAATGTATAATAAAATAATCATGAATGTAAGGTAATTATGTTAACAATTTTTGAAAGATAACTCTTTTAAAGCGGTGACGGAGATATTTCGCATTAAAGATGTAAGTTGGAAGATAATTTATAGGAAGTTGAACAATTAAATGAAATTAATTTTTAACTTTTTTTTTAAAGTTATTTATTAAAAAATAACCCTACCTCTAGTAAAACAAGACCTTAGTTTAATTTGCATAAAAAATGAGGAGTAGTAGGTGAGGAAGGAAAGGAAGATTGGTGGAGACTTAAATTTCTGAGGGTGCAGTGATTGTGCGAGAGACCATTATTCCCTTCTTTTCTCGTTGATGATCCAAGTTTGTTTTCAATTCTTGGGGTCGTTCGTATTGATGAGCGAGTGATATGTCTCTGCTATGGTCTCTGATATGCCTGCATGTGTGCAGCCCACTGAATACTAATAACCTAGCTAGCTAAGCTAACCATCTCTCTCTCTCTCTCTCTCTCTCTCTCTCTCTTATTGACTGCACCCCCTCTCGTGCCCTAGCTCCTTCTCCTTAAATACATACCCTTCTCTTGGTTCGCTATACCAAGACTTTATGGCTTAATGGAAAGTGAAGAAGATGAAGGAAGATGATGTATTCTTGCATGTGAAACAAGGGAAAAGAGATTCATGTTGGTTTGTCAAAGGGTTTCCTACAGAGGGTATTGGCATTCTGTCCACCTCCAACAACCAATAGATCACTGATCATCATCATCAGTTTGATCTAATTAATGGAGGTGGGCATCCTGCCAACAACACTCTGTGGGTTCCTCTTTGTGAAACCTCTATGATACATATATAATCTCATCATCAATTGCATCATCTTCTCTCGATCTCTCTATTTAATACCTCTACATGTACTAGAAATTGTTCTTGAAGGTAAAGAGTAGTAGTACTCGATCGATTACTGCAGCTCTCCAGGCGACTTTTCTTCTATCCTTCAAAAAGTGCCTTCTTTATTGATGCCCTAACTTTGCTCCTTCTCCTCTGATGCCGACCATGCAAAGGGTTAGTGTTGTTGCCTGCTGCTGCACCTCTTTCATACTATCATTTCGATTCTTTCTTGGACATTCTTTTTTTTTTTTTCTTTCTTTGACTTTGTATTTTATTCCTTTATTGGGTGCTATCTTTCCCTTTTTTTTTTTCAGAAGTGAGTGCGGTCTACGGTCTACTTTGTTGAAGAAGTTGATTGGGTTTGCAAGTCATGTATTGTTCTTGCCCTTGAAGGGTAAGTGAGGAAGTACTACTGAAAACCATTCAGTATATATATATATTGTTGATCTCTTTCACTATATATGTTTCTCTCTTGGTTTGCTTATCTTGACATGTAATATGCCTTCTACTGTATATATTCTTTCTCATCTAGGGTTTTGGTCAGGATTTGATGATGATTTCTTGTTTACATATGATATGTGCAGCTGTTATATACTGTATGTCGTATGCTGCCAAAGACAATTATGCGCTGCACTTATTCTGCTAGCTATTGACACGAGTGGTTAATTCTCTCCTATTACATTTTTTTAAGCTCATTTTTATTTCTTTTCAAGCTCATCTTTTGTGATTATAAATTTTTTTGGGTGTTCATAAGGCTTGATCAATTTTGGCTATGATTTGTGCATCTTATCACGTGGGGATCAAAACTAAAAGATATACTTGTATATAGTTAGGTGTTACCATCATTTCCAGCGGATTAGTGAAGTCATTTCAGATGAAATTAATAGTCCATGCCAAATAAACGGGTCTTGATTCTTTGGTGTAATGATGTAAAGCCATACAAAATATTGGCACATCATATGTGTAGACTATTGTTGTTTGAGGTGCATGTTATCTAAATCAGCTGCTGCACCAAGCATGAACAACTCTCTTAAACTAGCTATAGCTACTTCGATCTTCTGTTGCTCTTAAGTTCAATTTTGATGCTTACGCATAGTTGGATAGGATTGGGGCACGTTCGCCACTATTGACTGTAAAATTAATTGTGGTTTCCATTTTGTAGAAGCGTTGGTGTGGCTGGTTTTTAGGGTATGGACTGGGGGAAGGATATACACGTTATACACCCAATTTTTTCCATTTGTTTTTGTAAAGCTTACACTACATAAAAAATAAATTAAGGAGTCTCCCCTTCGGTCATTCAATAGAAAAACATTGATCTTCTTCGCTACTTGGCTTTAATTTTGTTAAACTATATATATTCCTCTTTTATCTGTCCATCCTATTAGTTGGCAGTTGCTTCTTGTTCTGATGGTTGTTAATTTCTTTAGTTAATCCCATACCCTAGCTATATGTAAACTATTATAGGTTATATGATTATTCAGTATTTGCAACTTATTTTTGATGAAATGGAGAACTTCTTTATTATTCATACATACAGAAATTAGTACTGTTACAAAAGTGTTGCAAAAGTGTGGACTGTACAAAAATAAATTTTAAAAAGGGTAGTGCTATTTGGACTGAGTCCGAACTCAAAACTTTTTTTAATTTCAAATACACCCTCGCTTTGTTGAAACCAACAAACTTTTGGTCAAGAACATCATCACCCAATCGATCAAAATGTGCTGATATTAACATGCAACTTTGAAGTTCAAATGCTTGTTTGTTATGTCTGTAGAAGTTGTAGCTAGGTTGACATTCATTAATTATACACTTGAGGCTGATCATGTAACTCATGCAGTTTTGCAGGAGAGACGAAGATGCTCAGATCGAAGAATGAACAAGCAGACAATGGATAGCATGCATCTTTTCTCAAGCTCTTCAATTAGGGTTTGGAAAATGAGTTGTGTGCATGATTTTCGTTTTGAGTTTATTTTGAAGGGTTATTAATTCTCTTTCTTTTCTTTGGGTACCATATAGCAATGCCATGTACATGAATCAATGCTGACACTAGTTTCGAGTAGTAATTATGTGGATACCATGATGAGTATATGTGGTAGATCGAGTAGTACATCTGTATCACATCTGGGTCTAGTGATTGTGTCCATTAAATTTCTACCCTTTTGTCACTGCGTACGACCTGCTAATGTAGTTGCAAGTGTGTAAGTCCAACCATCACGTTGCACCTAATCCCCTCATCATCATCATCTCTACTCGACCATTAATATGAACTCGACGTTCTGACGACCCTATTATTTGATTGAGATCAAAAACCAATTTGTCATTAACATTGGGACAAGACGCTTCAACAACAAAAGGTGAATATATTTCAAATTCCAACGGAGAGCCAATTAATGGTAGCTATGGTACATAGGCTTGTAAGTCAGTGAGTAAATGTTGAATCCAGAAATCCAGTAAGAAATGGCAACACCACCAGCTACGTGAAGGCAATGACGTTTCGACTTTCGAGAGGACCCCATTTGTCTGATGAGACCTTTTAGTTCATTTCAGTGTTTGCCTATTTTCATTTGCGGGTTTGATTATGCACATGTTAGGATCAAAGTTATTGCTGCACTTGTTAGTTTTTAAAAAAAATTTTTCAAATAAATGTTTACATAAGGTGGATGATTGCACAAATAAGATTGTTTCTCTCTCAAAACTCACCAAGAAGTTTTGAAATAAATATAAAAAACTTGTCGTGTATATTGAATATACTATATTTCATATTTAATATTTCTTAATATGAAAATTTACATTTTCTCAAAGAAAACTCAATTTGCTTATTATAATAATAGGTAGAAAAATACATAGGTCTTAATATGAAAAATTGGCAATTGAGAAAATATTTTGCCAGAAAATGTTGTCTTTGGAACTTTTTTTTTTATTCAATCAAATAGGGCTAATATTTTTTAACTCTGAAATCCCCCAGAAGAAAACCTTGATTTAATAAGAAGGGAAGTAATTTAATATGCTAGGGTGGACTGAAGTTAAACTTTGAGACATTAATTAGGATGAATCTAAATAGTTTGGAAAGCATATTATCCATTGCACTAAATTTAGCGTGATGGAAGCCCTAATTGATTTTGGAATCGTCTCAATAATTGATTCTCGTGACGTTGTGAGAGCATAAATTTTCTTATGTTCATTTTTTTTGTCACAGGTACAACTTTCGTAAGCGACCTTACAACACAACTTCGTAGGCATGTAGATCTCCAGTTAGTACCTTCAACTTTCTCTCTCAAAACTCACCAAGAAGTTTTGAAATAAATATAAAAAACTTGTCGTGTATATTGAATATACTATATTTCATATTTAATATTTCTTAATATGAAAACTTACATTTTCTCAAAGAAAACTCAATTTGCTTATTATAATAATAGGTAGAAAAATACATAGGTCTTAATATGAAAAATTGGCAATTGTGAGAAAATATTTTGCCAGAAAATGTTGTCTTTGGAACATTTTTTTTTTATTCAATCAAAAAGGGCTAATATTTTTTAACTCTGAAATCCCCCAGAAGAAAACCTTGATTTAATAAGAAGGGAAGTAATTTAATATGCTAGGGTGGAGTGAAGTTAAACTGAGACATTAATTAGGATGAATCTAAATAGTTTGGAAAGCATATTATCCATTGCACTAAATTTAGCGTGATGGAAGCCCTAATTGATTTTGGAATCGTCTCAATAATTGATTCTCGTGACGTTGTGAGAGCATAAATTTTCTTATGTTCATTTTTATTGTCACAGGTACAACTTTCGTAAGCGACCTTACAACACAACTTCGTAGGCATGTAGATCTCTAGTTAGTACCTTCAACTTGTGAGATTTTACTTTTAAAGGCTTTAGTACTAGTTGCCTGGTTGGGGAGATCACTTATTTACTTCATTATGAAGTATTATTTTATATCGATGTGGGACTAGCTCTTTATGTCCACACTAAGGGCGGGCGCATTGGTCTGCATTAAACTGTCCAAATCGTCCAAATCGCCTAGACCGCATGGTTTGGACTTATTTTTTAAAATTCGCGGTTCGAAGTGGTTTAGAAAACTCGAAAGTCGCTATTTCGAGGTTTGGTGGTGGCTTTTATTTTTAGAAAACCGCGGTTCATCAAACCGAAAGACATTTTAAGAATTTTTATAAATTTATACCTAAAACTTTAAACCTATAAGTGCGGTAAATAAAGCTTATTGAAACTTTCAATTTTTATAAGAATTTTATCATGTTGCTTACTTTTTGTTACTAATTGTTGTTTTATTGTAGGCAAAATATAGAAATAATTAGAACTTGAAATGAAATGGCGTTGAAACATTTTCATGTTGTTTTAACTTTTGAAATGAACTTAATTTAGAGTCTTAGACTCATATAATTTTGATTGAGTTATTAATTGTGTTTCATTGTGTTTTTAGTGGATTGTCATGTATAGACATGTTTTTTGATAGTGTATGGAATATATATAATTTTTTTCTTTTTGTTGAAAACCGCAAAGCCAAATCAAGAAAATCGCTGTCGGTTTTGTTATGGTTTTGAGGGTTTGGGATTTGGAAGTGGTTTGCAAAACTACCAAACTTCGAAACCCTGGTTTGGTGGCGATAAAAGGAGTTTTACTACCAAACCGAGGTTTGAGCACTATGTTCAACATAACCATATTTTATTGTAAAACAAATGTCACTAAAGGCCTTAATTTTTGTAGTGATACGCATCTATGCTAGTGTAAACATGATAGGACTCGCACTTGTGATTTGCCTCATAAGCAACACACGTCAGCTAAAATCAAGGGACATGCCCTCACTACAAGAAAATAGTTCTTTTACCATACTACACCTATTACCACTCCTTGATCTACAAGCAACAATATGATAATTTCTATTACACTTTACCTTTTGTAGAAAATGAACTCTATGCTACTACTTCACTTTACGACAGGAATGTAGAGCAGAAGGTGACTCATTATACCACAACATCAAGAAGTTGGGACCTCTCGAAGCTTGCACAAATTCTACGTAGTGAGATGTGCAAGAAAATCTTGGCCACTCCTCACCCTAATAGTAGCAAAGGAATGGACAGGATTTCCTGGATGTACAACAAGTATATAAAGTTTTCAGTTAAGAAGGCTTGTGAGCGAATAGCCAATGAAAATATCCAATCTGATGATACGTGCTGGAGGTCAATGTGGGATTGGGAGGGTCTGCAGAGAATCAAGACTTTCCTATGGTTGGCTACACATGATCGCCTCCCTACTAACATGTTGTGTTGTAAACACTAAATTAATACCTCCGATGTTTATAGGAGATGTAATGCAGAATCAGAGTCGGTTCTTCACGCCCTTAGGGACTACCTTATAGCAAGGACAGTCTGAGATAATCTTTTGATGGGAAGACAGAGTCCTAACTTCTTTAATGATAGCCAAAGAGAATGGTTGAACTCTAATCTGAAAGAAGGTGTCTCTTCTTGGAAGACCCTGTTTGGTGTCACGTGTTGGGTTCTTTGGTTTATAAGAAACGAGTTTGTCTTCAAGGGTATCCAAGCGACAATTATAGAGGTGATTTCTCAAGCTCGAGATAGAACATATGAGATAATTAGATGTGGCACTCGAAACACACACCAATGGTTTTGAAGGGCAAGCTAAAAAGGAGACACGATGGAAGAAACCGGATGAAGGTTGGGCAAAACTGAATTGTGATGGGGCAGGAACGAACAACCTTACATGCTCATCCGCTGCAGGGCTACTACAAGATAACAGAGGAAAGTTCATATTTGGTTTCCAAGTCAAGTTGGACAATTGTCCATCTTTGTCAGCAGAAATTTGGGCGTTATGGTACGAAGTGCACATGATGAAGGAGAAAGGACTTACTAAGGTGGTGATCGAGACAGATTCATTAGAAGCTGTTTCGCTCATGGATCCTCGTCATACTCTGGTTTTCATGAACTACTAGATCGAAGAGATTCAACGGACTCTTCATCAGATGGAGGGTAGCTACATTAGATACATCTCCAGATGAACTAATGCTTGTGAAGATTTCTTAGCGAAGAATGCGCTCGGATTGCAGTATGAAGCTCATAGATTAGACATAGAGACTAATTGTATTTCCCTCTTGTTAGCATAAGATAAGTGCGATAACACAGTGTAATTCTTAACCCATTTTTTTGGGCTGTGTTTCTACCCAAAAAAAAGAACTCTATTATCACAAGCCATAACCATTGTAAATCTACTACAAGTGGTATTACTTGTGGTAAAAATTTTTGTTGACATGAACAAGCTTGAGACGACCTAGAATTTGAAACACCCACATCAGGGGTGGGCAAAACCGTAATTAGCTATATTATTTGTGTTTGGTGTGCATATTGTGCGTGTCGTATATTCTGATTTATTTTCATTAAGGAATAATTGATTAAAGTAAAGGGAAAGGTTGATTGGGCCTAAAGCCCATAAGGGCGTTTTAGACTTTTTGAAGAATTTTGTTCAACCCTAGTTTGTGACCCTAAACCTATATAAAGATGTGATAAGAAAACCCTAGCTTCATTTGGTTGTTCTACTCAAATTTGAGAGAAAGGAGATAAGGCTAGGAAAGTGATGATGGAGTAAAATTAGGCCAAGTTGAACTTATTAAAAGGTAATTCATCTTCTTCCTTAAGCTTTCTTTGTGATTTTGTTGGTAAAGGTAGTGGGAGAGGGACACCCCAAGAGGGTTGGCGGTGCCACCATGGCACCACCGGCGAGGGAGGCGACAGCCTTACAGCTGCCGACAAGAGGTGGGGACACCACTAAGCCGCCCCCACCATCACTATAGAAGGGGATGTAGACCCCTCCCTAACCACCACCGCCTCAATGACTATTAGGCAACCGGCTGGAGGCCCCCCGGCATCTAAGAGCGTTGGGGGCACACCACCCGAGCGAACAAGGGCACGCATCGTGCCCCTAGTTTGCTCAGCCAGTGGTCAGTGGACCAGGGGCTACCTTGGCCTTTACACAAAGGAAAGGTGGGGTTGGAACTCCAACCCCTCAATGACTCCAATAGAAGTGCATTTGCGTTCCCCGGGGGACCCGACGATGGGTCCCACCTCATACAACACAACATTGGACCCCGATGAGGAACCCAAACGACACCATATGTAACGGTCCGAATTTAATTCGCCGTTATTTGTGACGTATTGTAAACGTGGCGGACAGCTCAGACACCCGTGGGACCCGCAACTAGGTTAGAGTGCGCATGGAGTTAGGTAAATAGTTATTGTGTGTTGTTTGTCTAATTTACGATGTTTTTGTTAAAATAGGTTAAATGACATCGCGATGTGTGTAATTATATCTCAAATGACGTGCGAGATTGTGTTAAGTATTCGCCTCGATATGCGTGTCGATGCGGGTACCGGGTAGACTAAAAGATGAAGTATTAGGTCGGGGAAAATAATACACACATTAAATGAGTTAAATGTGTTAAAATAGTAAATTGGTGGGCGCCTAGGAACACTCGGGTCGTGGTCGACACGCATGGGTGGTACGGTAGTGTGCACGTCTGAGTACGTTTGTTGGCGCGCACGACGAAATTGTAGGCGCGAAAATATAGGTGTGTATATATATTTATAAATATATATATATATATAGGTAATTTAATATATATATATATATGAAAATCAAAAAATAAATAAATAATGGTGAAATTACCAAAAAGGGTATTTGGTTGTTTAGAAAAAGTGGATGGACCCAAGGGCATTTTGGTAATTTTCGATCCAACCGCCTTCTTATTCGTTAAATCGAAAAGAAGAAAAAGAAAAAAAAACAGAGGAGACTGATCGAGATCGGGAGAAGAGAAAGAGGAGGAGAGCTTGAGAGTTCGGGGAGATCGCGAGCACGACGACGTCAAGGTGAGTGGTGTGATTCGGTTGTGGTTGTTGTGTGCGTTGTTGTTGTGTATGTTGGCTTGGTGGTGAGCTCGGCCATGGCCGAGAATTGAAAACGGTCCGAGGAGGGAGACGATAGGTGTCGTCTCTCCACCCTCCCAATTCCATTAGAGAAGGAAAAGAGAAATAAAGAAAAAAAAAAAAAAAAAAAAAAAAGCAGACTAGAGGCTCTCTGCTCTGAAGAAGACGATGGGGGGAGGGTGGGGGGAGGGTGCACGCACGCACCTGGGCCGGGCCACCAGGCCCAACCCGGGTGGGCCTGGACCGGGCCTGCACCTGGACCAGACCTGACCCGGACCCGATCCAGGTGGGCCTGGACCGGGCATGACTCGGTCCAGGTGGACTGAACCGGGCCCGACCCGGTTGGGTCGGGTCGGACCCGGTTCAAGGGACCCACCCCATAATATTTAAATAATATTTTTTATTTAATTTAATTATTTTATTTAAATAAATTAAAAACAGTTTTAAATAAAATAAAATACAGAAAAATAGCTAAAAACTATGGAAAAATTCAGAAAAATCCAGAAAAATATGAGAAATTAGAAAATGGTTTAATAAATGAGTTTTGGAATTTTCTCGGGATTTTGGTGAGATGTTGTCGGTGTTTTTACCTCGAAAAACGTAAAATTGACATAATATGTCAAATTGAAGCTAATTCAAGGACAAATGGTCTTAGGTACATTTTGGTAATAATTTTGATTGTCAGATGATTATTGGAGCTAGACCAGGGTTTGGATTTTGGGACGCGGAGTGCGGATTGAGGTGTGTAGTATCTCAACTGAAATTAATTGTGTATTTGCTCCTTTTGGCATTTGAATTCAATTTTTTTCATTTCAATACTCTACTCTTGGTTATGTTTATATGGGCGGACGTTGAGTGGGGCTCCCTCCGTTCCATTCTTGTGTGTATGTCCATTATACTATAGCACGTGCTACCAAATCGATCTCAGTGAATAGTACGACCCGAGTATCACGTCGTGGCGTGTGTCGGTGCGTCATAGGTGTAACGCCGGCCATCGAGCGAATCTAGATGCTTGCCCTGCTTGAGTTGGACTCGCCGGCAGTATTCTGTGGAAGAGTCCGAATTATGGTGTAGTCTGACCCTAGGGGTTAGGAACACACTTTGAATTTTTCCTATTATTTATTTATGCGATGAGCGCAGTTGCCTATATTTATTTCCGCATGTCTATTTAATAGCTTTATTTAAATTTCAGTATTTACTTTCAGAAATGCTCACTTAATTTCCTTAGGAATACTCACTATGGACTCGTCATCTGCCTTTTGTGATGGCTTGAGTGCAGATCCTAGTACGAGCAGGGGCAAGGGCAAGCTACCAGAGTACTGTTGAGCCGAGATAGCCTGACTCGTATGTTTGTATTATATTTATTTTGTTTTATTACGGGTTTAGGGTTTTGAGAAACTTTATGTATATTGATATTTTTGGTGACTTCAGAGGTATTTATGGTTGTGTATGGGTTTTCCACATTTGGTTTTTGGTTTAGGTTACATATTTATAGTATTATTATCTGAGTAAATGTGTTCGTAAGGCTTCCGCTGTGTTTATTGAAGATTTTATGATGCTTTAACATATGATTTATTTTCAATACAACTTAATCAGTAATTGGACAATTAATAAGGTTTAAAAAGATAAAATGGAGAATATAATCCAATGTAGAGCACAACTGTCGCTGATAAGACAGAATGTGGGTCCGCATTGGCCGCTTTGGCGGTCTATTTGAAAAATGGGCCGTTACACCATACCTCGCGGACCTACACTAGTGGCCCCAAAGACAAATAAATTATACATTTGGTAACTTTGTATTAAAATATGCATTGATATGATATTGTATAAATTTCTAGTGTTGCGTAAAGGTTTACACCGGGCTTAGACGCATAAGGAGTTGTTATAGGTATCGCGGCGAGTTAAGGTAAATGGGGAGCGTTGCTCATTTATCAAATATGACATGTTATTAGTATATATATATGAATCACAATTTAAATTAAAGGACTTGGGATATTGGGTTGCATTGGTTAATGGTTTGAATGTATTGATCTTTTGATAGTATGTGATATGAACACTTATAGCGGGATCTGGTTGTGTGCCCATCAAATCGAGGGTTCACGCTCCGACTAGCGGGATGAGACTATTCAATCCATTAAATTGAGGTCCGCGCTCCAACTAGCGGGATGAGACTATTCAGTCCATCAAATTGAGTGGTCTACGTTTTGAATCATCAAATAAACAAGTGATCACAATTGGTGATGGCTTGAAAACATTTGTTGTTGGCTTGATGGAATTAATTGGAGTTCACAACGGCCATTGTGTCCACTAATGGTTCACATCACTTCAAAGGCATGTGTTTCGATCACCGAGTTCATACCAAAAGTTAAAATGCATTGAATGGAATAACGACTTATATTTATTACTATTTCTTATGGTAAATCTTTTATTAGACCTCGTTGCATGAATAAATGAAATCTATTTACAAACTATGAATAGATGTGGTTTCTAAAGAGCGCTTACTTCATTGCTTATTAAGTTATGAATCTTACTTCTCTGCTTTGCTTGATTTGGAACTTGTTTATACCCCTTTACGAACAAGAACCATATTTCCTTTACTTTTCATTAAATGCTTTACAATTCGATTTACAACTTCACGTGTAGAATTGTTTTGTTTTATAGGTAATACTTGCATGTTTGATAGTTGATCGCGGTTTTCCTCTTATTGAGCTCCGTTGGTTCTTTTAGCTCACCCAACTTAAAATACAGGTCCATTGACGAGTGTGTGAGATCATGGCAAGGGGAAGGTTCTCGTTTGAAGACCTTTTGTTGATGTGATATTATTTATTATTTTGTTTTAAGAATTATTAATAAGGGTTGTAATCTAGGCAAGACCTTTGGGTAGATAAACCTTCCTTAAGTAGTTTGATCTATTTATAAGCATTTGTGGGTTTTGGAGACTTTATATTATTTTGTTTTGATTAGGTGAATTTGAGATATTCAATATTTTAGTTTATGGTGACATATGGTATTTATTAAATTTAGAATTCCGCATACTATTGCCATGCTGTGTATATATTATTTCCGCAGGTTGTTTAGGTGTGCCATACTATTATTTGGGATTGGTTCAGGTATTGGGTTTAAATGATGGTCTGTGCTGGACGACCCAACCCTAGGTCGGGGAAGGGTCGTTTCTTGTTTTCTTGCTTGTGGTTGATAATCCAGTTTCTTGTAATTCCTATCGAAGTTAGGCTAACATTCTCCTTTGAAAATAACCCTTAGGCTTGTACCCACATAAGGCTTCTCTTCTATCTTGGCCTGGATGGAATTGAAGCTGCAGTACGTTCAATTGGTCTTTTAATTTGGAATAGTTTTGCAGATTATGATCAATTTGTTGAAGTCATGAACAAGCATACTTCAATTTTTGTTCACACTTCAATTGTCGAAATAAATTGGCGCACTTCTTGCTAATAGTGGGATATATAGTAATGGTGGTCCACGTACGGTCCACGGATTAAGCTCATTTTGCAAAAATTGCTCGTTAAGTTATGCCCTGTTGGGCTTTATACTTTTGAAGTTAGGAAGCTAGTGAATCCCTTCAAATTTATTTGAATGATGGAGTACATTTGCTCTTCATGACTTTTGTCGAACATAGAGAAATAGGATTGCACAAATCACGATGCAAATACCGAAGGACTCCCATTCCATCAATAGAAACAATGTAGTTGCGTTGCCTAAATCTCAAACTAGTTGGGATCGTTTGGTCGGCAAGCGTGACTCCTAATAAGCATGCCTAGTCAAGTTTTAAGAGATCCAGCCATGTGGTGATGGCAAACGCGGCTGCTTCTGCTATTTTCTGTGTGTTTTGATTTTACCCTTCCACGAAACTGTAATCCTGCTGGCATCTGATTTGCTTCTGAGCATCACAACGTTAAAATTGTCTTTCGTCTTTGTTTCGAACGATTCTGAATGATCGATTTCAAATTTTCAATTCATTCATATTTTCTTGACCGAGTCCGCGGCATAAAAGAGTCTTGCATGTGTTGCTCTTCCAAAACATGCACACCATGCAAAAAGCATTCAAACACCTTGCGCTCATTCATTGGGAAAGGTGGTCTTCATTCTTCATGGAGAGGTAATAACCTTGTAGCAATAATACAATTAGACTACATTGTCAAACTGTGTTATTGGCATTAATTTCTAGAAAATGATTTGGTGCCATTTCTGGTGACACAAACCAATCGCACCAGCACACGTGTTCAATTTTAAGTGGTTGCTGGTGGAGCCCACTGCATAAAAAAGTTGAACACGCATGCGCCGCGCGTATGTTGTGCTGTCACGGAAATGTCACCATAACATCTCCCTTAATTTCTAAATAATATACAAAGACCTATCCTGCATAACGATCCTGCAAAACCTGGGAGTTAAGGAATGCTACGACTAATCTCGCTCTTGGGCATCTCCAGTATCTTTTCTAGCACTCAAGGTTCTAGCATACGACCAAGGTCTTTCCCCATCGATAGAAACCAATTTTCTTCCATCCTGCGGCCCCAGTGCACTGGTTTTGCTGATGGTAAGATGCGACTTTCTAGGGCTCCCGGCAACTGGTGTGGAGGAACAGAAGGAAGGAGTGGCAAAGGGGGAGGCATATGGGGTTTGTTGGATAGAGAAGGGACTAGGTGAAATCCGCTTTTGAACAGGCAGACCGCCTAAACCTCCCCTACTGAAAAGAGACATGGATTCAGCCGCCATACAGCGCCTGGTTGCATCGTCCACATAAAGCAGATCATCAATCCTTGCCATTATATTGAAAGCTAAGCTCTCCATCACCCTTGAGTAGCCCTCAAGTATAGATTGTCCAACATCCTGCAGCAGAAAGATAATAAATTTTCAAGCCTTCTTAATTTAGTGAATCATAAAATTACGCTCAGGAACTATGATGCACCCTATTTGTATTGTCACCCCTCTCGACCCTTAACTTTTGATAGCACCAAAGACAGCACAGTCGCTTAAAAGGAAAATGGCCAAATAGATCTAAAAGCTGTGGAGCAGAATAAACTACTATTTCGACATTTCTCATTTTTCATTCAGTGAGCTTCTCTGCCTATAATGTGTTTGGTTTACAAGGTACATTCCCAGCTATTCAGTTATTAGTCTATTAGTATCATTTGTGCTCCGAAGCATGGTCCAATATCAACTACGGACAAATGCCACATTCAAATATATGATGAAAGAAAAATGAAGTTTTGATGGAAGGAGCAGTACCTTGTTATACTGAATCTTGTTCATGTCCAAGGCCGTCTGTGGAAGACCAGGGAACCGAATCCTGAGGCTCTGTAGAAGTGTTTCAGCTCGTTGTGCTAGAAATAGACATTTATGCGTATCACCAACCATGCCCTTCACCTTGCCACCCCAAGATGATCGCCCATCCTTGGCATGTTTAGTGCGTTTTTTATGATTTTTCAGTCTCCAAACATGTGCTGCAGCCTCGATCCTATTTGCTACTTCCAAAGTGTGGTGCTCTGATGACAGGTCTAAGCAATCTAGGAGACATTCTGGTGAAAACTGCTCTGCAGTTATGTATCGGTAGATAATATCACCCAAGCAAGCCTTTCCACTCTGCAAAAAAAGTAACAATAACTTCTGATGAACAACTAAAATATATTTTGAAAAAAAAAACATTTGAGTATTGTTTCACTGACCTTACGAAAATGAAACATAAAAAACATAAAATAATATCACAAATGAATCTCTCTCTCCCTCCCTCCCTCCCCTTTTAAGTTTTTGATTCGACATTCAAAATATCGACGTTTTAACCTCTCTCTCTCTCTCCCCCTCCTTTTAAGTTTTTGATTCAACATTCAAAATATTCACTCGACCTTTTAAATTTGAGTTTTCAGCATTTCATAATAAACTTGGTAGAATTAAGTTAATGATCCAGTTCAAAGCCAAAGTTACCAAACCATGAAAGAAAGACGATCTAATGCTCTAATTCAAATTGATGCTTGAACCTAATTATTCATCACACCTACCCAACTGCAGTGTCTGATGTGCAAAAAAATAAGGAACATTATTTAAGCCTGGCATACAGTTGGTTCACTGCATTAAGATTACTAAAACTGGTGAGCCAGGTTCTTAAACAATAACTATCATAGTTGCATGCTTTTGTGGGGGTGGAAAGGTATACTTTTCTTGTATTATCTCTTTGTCTTTCGCATATTCATAAATCAGGATCGCCTTGAGATAAAAATAACAGATAATAAATTTGAAAACTTGAAACCGTCCTTGTGATTTTTTAGGACTGCTCACCCATAGTTTGAATTTTTGGCATAATCCTTATTGAATAATGATCATGAACAAGATTTAAACAGAGGGTGAACTTTCATACTTATTCCTATCACAAAAGAAAATGGGACAGCATTGAAGATTTTGTCCCGTATAAGGAAATAAGTGCAAGAATTTAGACCCAGAAACAATGAAAAGAGGAGTAATCTTTCCCCCGGAATCCTATATTAAACTGCCTGTGGTAAAAAAAAATTGTATAAGAGATATCACAAAGATAGAGGAACTCATACTCTTTGAGGTCCTCTATGATGACTCTAAATTTGTGCAATACTGTCACTATCACTATTACCAAGCCTAATAAGCTGGCCAGCTTGACCCTTGCCTTAAAATGTCATTTAGAATCCAAAATTATGTCCTGGAAAGGGGTTAAAAGTCACAAAATGTATGAGATGAGCAGGAAATAATCTAGATTAGCATGCCATCAACTATAGTTTGATTAGCTGATATTAAAGACATCAAGAGTGAAGTGTCAATAAATATAGGTACTAATGTATAAAGAAATATATATCACTAGGCATATTCAAGAGGATATACCATGGTGTATGCTATTTATAGATGACATTGTCTTAGTGGGCGAAACAAGAGATGGAGTGAATAGGAAATTAGAACTTTGGATGAATACATTAGACTCTAAAGGCTTTAGGTTGAGAAGGATGAAGACCGAATAAATGCACTTGAGTTTAGAAATACCAGACATAGAGATGATAAAGTGGTAAAATTAGGGAAGTAGAAGTTCCTAAGGTGAAATATTTTAGATATCTAGGATCAATTATACAAAATGATGGCAATATTGAGAATGATGTTACACATAGAATTCAAGCTGGATGGAAGAAATGGAGGAGTGCAACAGGTTTGATCTGTGATAGAAATATCCCTATCAAGTTAAAAAGAAAATTTTATAAGACTGCAATTAGGCCAACCATGCTCTATGAAAGTGAATGTTGGGAGGTAAAGCAACAACAATTACATGAGCGTAACAAAATAAAAGATACTTAGGTGGATGTGAGGTAAAACTCGTAAAGATAGAATAAGAAACACAAAAAATTAAAGAAATGTAGGAGTTGCACCAATTGAGATTAGGGAAGGGCAATTGCGGTGGTTTGGACACCTGCAAATACGGCCTACAAATGCTCACTTAGAAAACTGGACTTAATAGAAACTAACAAAATTTGACGAGGTAGGGGTAGACCGAAGTTAACTTGTGATGCATTAATTATGAGGGACTTGAATGGTTTGGAGTGCTCACCATCAATTGCACAAAATTGAGCACAATGGAAGAGTTTGATCCATGTAGTCAATCCCAATTAATTTGGGATTGAGGCTATGATGTTGATGTTGTTGTTGTTGTTGTTGTTGTGGTTGGACTCAAGATGAGGTAAACTAAAACAAACAATCGTACACATAGGCGTAGTATGGCAAGGGTGCAAAGATAAGGAATGGGTTGATCGGCATTTGCTTTTCTTTTAATATGGCTAACTAGGTCAGAATCAAACATCTAGCTACAGAAGGCTTCAATGCATGAGGCAGAAAGGAAGGTACAATGACCCAAAAGTTAATAAATAGATTACAAACAGGAAAGGAAGGGAATTAATGAACCTGATAAAAAATTCTATTCTCTTAAACCAGCCCTCTCTATTTTAGTGTTCACATAACTAATTTGTGGCAAAATCAGTAGATATGCAGATATCGTTATGGGCAAGAAGTACTCTTCTCTTCTCCACAACGTTAGCATCATCAATTCGTAGAAAATCAGTACCTATAGATATCTTCATCAAAAATGGAAAACAGGAAACGTTGAACAAAAGTGGAATGGTGAAAAATATGAAATTAAACAAGCACTCCTCTAAATCTGATCAACATTAATATTCCCTAAAGCGGGGAAAATCAGAACATCAGCTAGAACAGAGTTTTTGTACCTTGGGCAACGTCTCCAAGTATGCACTGGGTATCTCCATTTCAGCAAGCACACTGCTATTTATAGCCATGGAGGCCTTCAAGATCTGGTTTGTGCATTCCCTACATTGCTGCAACCTCTTCCTAGCCTCCTCCGACAACCCATTCGCCGGAACCCTCGGGCAAGGCAACCACCATTTATCTTCCTGCCTCACCGAAGGCCGCCCAAACGTAGAGGGCGGCAACGGATAACCCGCCTCATTGCGGTTGTCATCGCCATCGGCAACCGCAATCCCTCTATCAACATAGCTAAATTCTGTGACATGGAATCCATCAAGGATGCTAAGCAGCATTGCATCAAGCTTCTTAAGCGCCGGGAGGTTCACATAGAGATCGGATCGAGGCCGAGTGACCATGACCTCAAATGTACCTCCACCAGGAAACTCCTGCACAGATGGAACTAACTCCACAATCGAATCGCTCACACATAAC
This sequence comes from Stephania japonica, assembly GCA_039657345.1. Lineage (NCBI taxonomy): Eukaryota > Viridiplantae > Streptophyta > Magnoliopsida > Ranunculales > Menispermaceae > Stephania > Stephania japonica. The sequence continues at coordinate 2,673,898 of CM077559.1, read as the reverse complement.
AGCCACTCCATCTCTCTACACCACATCGACTTCTTCTGCGGCGCCAATGGCTCCAACCTCCATAGCTCCCCAAAAACAGTGGCTAGCACACCAATTTAACCTAAATTAACACAATTGACACAAACAAGCCCCCAATTGAGAAAGCAATAGTAACTGCAATCGTACCGGAGAGGTTCGTAATGGCGTTGGAGATCGCCAGAGCCGTGCACACTCCCTTCCCCCCTCCAGACATGTCCTCCCCCAGCAGAAGCTTCGCGAACCTCTCCTTCATCATCTCCACTTCTGCAAAACCCCCCAAAATTGAAGTCCAATTCACTCAATTTTCCACCAAAAATGAACAGATCCAAAACCTAAACACAATGTAGAAGCAATTGACGTACCTGAGGAGTCGGCGTCGCGCTTGTGGGGCTTTTCGTCCCAGAAGACGACGTCCTTGCCGCCGATGACCGGGAGCATGGCCGGCGGCGCGGCCGGGAGGAAGCGAGGAGGCCCGGCGAGCGGCGAAGAGGTGATGGAGCTCGAGCAGCCCTCGGCGTCGAAGCGGCGACAGGAGAAGCTACTAGAGCTTTCGGACTCGCTCACGTCAGCGCTGAGGGTGTAGCTCCCGCACCTCTCGCTCTGCTGGTCGAACCCGTCCTCTTCTTCCACAGAGGACACGCTCCCACTCCCCACCATCATCGCCAATTCAGCAAACACAGGAAGAGAAGATGTGATACACAGAATGAATGTGAGACCACGCCTTGCTTCTTACTGTTAAGTTTGTGTTCTTGCTTTGCTCTGCTCTGCTGTGCTGCTGAAGAAGCACAAAAAGAAAGAGACGGAAAGAGACGCCGTTATCTTTCTTTCCGTAACAACGGTCCGTCACTTTCTCCGTCCATCACTCCTCCATCATGACCATCCGTTATGCCACGTCATGAAATCGGATCCTCCACGTGGGGCCACGTAAGCCAGGAGTGCTGGGATGGAGGGACTTGCGTGTGAAAACGACAGAACTGCCCGTTGATTGATTTTCATCTCTCACCAACTACTACGGTACTACTGTACTACAACTGTGAAATGACCTTTTTGTCCTCCCTCCTCTTTTTTTTACAGTATTCTATGAACTAACAAAAGTTTTAAAATTAAAAAAATAATAATTTAGCACACTTTGAACGCATATTTGAGATACTCTATTTATGATTTTTTCTTTATCTTTTAGTGTAAGTCTCACATTTAGCAAAATATCATAAATATATTAAAAGATAAAGTCTACGTCAAAAGTGTGTTAGATTATCATTTCCTTAAAATTAATGATCGACAACTCTCTTTCATCTATTTGATATGACTATATAGCATTATAATCATTATATTTATAACTTTTTAACCAGTGGTTATGACTTTACCCGACATTTTTTTTTTTTGATGTACCTTTGATATACATTAATTTATATGAACATGTCATCTATATAAAAATTAAAAGACATCAACAAATATGTGTTCATTTAGCGTATAAAAAGTGATCATAAAATGACTTTTAATTTGAATGATTGTATGACTAAAATGTAGTATAAAATATAATTTTTTGACCAAAATGTAGTATAGGATTTTATATACAATGAGGTTTCGAAATAATACCAAGATAGAAACCTAAATTAAAAATAAACATCGAGATAGATGCTAAATAGCAACTAATATCTTGGTTATATTATAAGTCAGGATCTAATTGATTCTAAAAGTTTGGAAAGTAAATATTTTACAAGCTGTGCAATTTGTGTAATGAAAGAAGGATATCGGAAGGCTGCACGATGATCTGCTCCGTATTATTTACGCATTGGTTCATTGCGGCCTCTGCAGTAGTACGTGCTTTATCTTTTTATCCAAAAAGCAGGACACGTGTCGAAACTATGTGGAGATGAGTATTTTTGACTGTTGTGATGCGATCATCTCTTTCGTGTGGTCTGTGCGCAGGCACGTGGTACATTTCCATGTGGAGGAATCAGTCAACTATGGAGTATATTAAACCCAGAAAGTAGACAAAACCGTTGGTTTGATGATGGTATTGGTATATATATATGGAGCAAGTAACGTTTGATTTAAAGGATATCGGACGGTCACACGAGCAGTGATCGAATAAAAGGTGTGATACAATATAACAAAACAAAACAAATGGAGCATCGGAAAAGATCAATCACATATGTTACGATCCCGGGATGAATGAAGTGAAGATTAGTGACGTGAGAGGCGTGAAAAAGGTGTTGTACAGGCGCAGTCAGATGGGACCTTTCGGCCCACAATGGGTCACATTAAACGTGAAATTGTCGATTTGAACGAGCAATTTCCATGCGGGGCTGGCCCGACTGCCTTGCCGTGCGTATGAGATGTTGTTGGCCGGGCACCGGGTGAGCGAAAAAATTACATCCGTACTGTTATTTTTTTTTTAAATTTGTAAATTATATTGATTTACTTTTTTATTCGTTAATTGATGTATATCGTGTTTTCGAAATGCGAAATTGGGGTGACGTGGCAACCCGCATACAAATGGCGCCTCTTGTAGAGGCGCCATTTGTATGCACTCTCCCACCTCAGCACCATATATACAAATGGCGCCTCTACAAGAGGCGCCATTTGTATCCACATCATCACCATATCACCACACATACAAATGGCGCCTCTTGTAGAGGCGCCATTTGTATCCACATCACCACCACGCATACCACATCACCACACATACAAATGGCGCCTCTACAAGAGGCGCCATTTTATCCACATCACCGCGCCATTTTATCCACATCACCACGCACACCACATCACCACACATACCTCACCGCCACCTCACGTCTCCCACGTTACGCCCACACGTATCCACGTTCCACCATATGGACACCACGCGCTCCACATACTATGCAACATGCACTGACACCAACTGACACACACATGGAAGCATGGTCATGCATGCATGACCAACTGACCACGCATGCATGCGTGGTCATGCATGCGTGGTCATGCATGCATGACCAACTGACCACGCATGCATGTAGTGGGTGGGATGACCGGCGTACACGAGAGTTTACGGGTGCGCAGAGAATCTCTGCAACCACCGCCCCCTACAACCTACAACTCCTATCGACTAGCTAGGGTAATCAATTTCGCGTTGAATGTTTGTTGGGGAGGGTGGGGAGATTTAAAATAGGGAGAGAGAAAGAAGCAGTGAAGTTTTCGTGGTGATAAGAGAGGGATAGAGCAGAGGAGCAGTGAGAAGAGAGAGGAAGAAAGTGTAGAGAGAGTGTGAGGGAGATCGAGAGAAAGAGTGTGTGGGAGATCGAGAGAGGCAACCGCGATTCGCGACGGTGACTGTTACGGCGACGGCGACGACGGCGCGGCAAAGTATAAGTGGAAGTGTGTGTGTTTGGGTTGAGTTTGTGAGCCGAGAGAGAGGGAACAGTAGAGAGGGAGAGAGTGTGAGAGAGAGAGAGAGGTGCTAGAGGTGTCGCGAGAGAGAGAGGTAAGGAGTGATAGGGCGAGAGTTTGCCGAGAAAGAAAAGAGAGAAAGGTAGAGAGTGTGCGAGAGAGGGTGAGGTGACGTGTGAGAGTGTGAGAGAGGGGGTGAGAGGTGGCGGAGAGAGAGAGAGAGAGGAGGGTGAGAGTGCCGTGAGAGAGAGGGGGAGAGTTTGTGAGAGAGAGTGAGAGGTTGAGAGGTGGTTTGTGAGAGAGAGAGGACGAGATAGTGAGAGAGAGAGGACGTGATAGAGAGAGAGAGAGAGAGAGAGTGAGAAGTGGTGTGAAAGAGAGAGAGGTCGAGATAGTGACAGAGAGGGGAGAGTGAGAGTGTGTCGAGAGAGAGAGAGAGTGAGAAAGAGGGTGAGAGAGTGGGGAAGAGTGTGAACAACCGAGAGAAAGAGTAGTGTGTAGGTTTGGGTTTGGGATTGGGTTGAGTATGGTAGGCTAGAGAGAGAGAGAGAGGGCGTGAGAGAGTGTTTGTTTTGATGTATTTAGCAAACGATTCTATGTTGGGAGAACCGATATTTTTAATTATTCTTTTTATAAATATTTTGTTGTTGTTTAGTTTTCATTTCAATAAAATAACTATTTTTTTTTCACAGGGAATATTAATCTTTTTTTTTGTAGGTAAAGGAATATTAAATTGAAGAACAAATCGGAAGAAAAATAGTAAGAACAAAAATTTATTTATTTATTTATTTAATATATTTATAGTGTAATAGATTTTTTTAAGAAAATGTGTTTATTGCATGGTGTGTGTAATTTAAATATTTTATTTTTAAATAGTTAGTAAAGAATGTGAACATCATAGTTAACAAAATATTACAAATATTAAACCTTATAGAAAAATTAATTTTTTTTTTAGTGGTGGTCGTAGTTTATTGTGTGTAGTGATAAATGCATGATAATTATTTGGCACATTTTACAAGTGAGTGGCAAATCGACCCAAAGATAAATATTATCTGTGTTATTTATTATCAGTGTTTGATTATTGCGACAAGATATCAATTACAAGTTAGTATTAATGTAGTGTCCGGTGTATACACTATTAGTCGCCTCACCATCTCCAACAACGACAAAAAGGAAAAAATCTTTTACTTACAAATTTAATTTGTAAGTGTTAAAATTGTAAGTAAAAGTTTTTACTTACAAAATGTCGTTGGTAAAAACATCGTAAGAATAGAGTCGTCGGTAAAAGTTTACACTTACAAACTTAATTGTAAGTAAAGAGATCCTTTTGACTTGCGAACTCACCATCATAAGTAAAAGTGTATAATATGTATTAATAAAATTTCTATTCGTTTTCAATAATATTCATTAATATAACTACATTTTTTATTTGAATATTATTTTGTTTAATTTTTGTGCCTTTCATTATTTTTTCACGTTAATTTAATGAGTTTCGTTTTGGTATAAAAAATTTAATGAGTTAGAGAACTTAAATAAAATACAGTTAAACTTAAATAAAATACAGTTATTTATTCTTGATTATTGTTCTGATCAGTTTTTCATCAATTTGACAAACTTTGTCTTATTCGGGAGCCCAAAGCTAGCTAGAGTAAATTTAGCTGGGTAACCAAACAATGTTCCAAAGCTCATTCAACCAACAACTAGAAAGAGAAGAAAAAATAAAGTTAGACAGTTTAAAATTCATTTATAATTTTCTTCATTAAAAAAATTAAAGAAATTAAAAAAATAGAATACAACCTTCAAAAATAGAATACAAACAATAGAATACAACCTTCAAAAATAGAATACAACCTTCAAAAATAGAATACAACCTTCAAATAGAATACAACCTTCAAATAGAATACAACCTTCAAATAGAATACAACCTTTAAATAGAATACAACCTTCAAATAGAATACAACCTTCAAATAGAATACAACCTTTAAAAAAATAGAATACAACCTTCAAAAAATAGAATACAACCTTCAAAAAATAGAATACAACCCTAAACCCTAGACTATAGGCGCTGCCCCGTCCGGATATAGTTATTTCCAATGATTCGGTCAACCATCGTACAATGAAAAAATCATGCCACTACTCATCTTTGAATACGTCAGTCCATTCTTCTCCTTTTGCTCACGGGCACGACCATGAAAGGAAGTAGCTCAATTGCTAATCGTGACCGCAATTGATCATATTCGAACTCACTATCTACCACTTGAAGCTTCGATAACTACTGATTAAGAATAATAACATTATAGACGATATATTTAGTAAAAACTATCGTGCCTCAAATCCTCATTTTGATCATTTTTTCGTTTGATATATATGTAATCTTTTTTACATTATCAATGCGGTAAATTATGTAGGTCATGGAAGGTAGGAACATCCCGTTTCAATTTTATGCATTTGGAGAAATTGTTAAGGTTCCGTATGGCATCGAGTACAGCAGACCCCCATCAATGACCATGATTATTAAGTTTGGAATGAGTAAACATGAGTTGATGGATCACGTGTATAACACGTTTGGTATTTCGTCCACTGAGACTCTCATTACGATGACATATCGTCACGTAATAACTCATCCATCAGGTTCACAATATTTTATCCCCGTGTCGTTGCAAGACGAGACCCACTTCGAGTTGATGTGGTCAACAGTGGCGAATCTACCATTATCAGCGAAGGTAGAGATTTATTTAACCTTCGAGCCAATCGAGCCTTATCAAAATTCTACTGTACATTCACAAGTGGTAGAAGAAAATGTGGGCATGATATGCCCTGCATCAATGATGGAAAGATTACGTATGCAATCACCTATAGGTGATGTTGTGCAAGATAGATTTGTTACTTCGATTGATAATGACATTAGTGCCCCCAAATGATGACCGTAACGAGGACCACAACAACGACATCGACGAGGACGTATGTCCCCTCGAGGATCGCGCCATCTCGTTAATTGGGAAAGTATAAATGTTGTTACGACGACCCAACCTACGAACCTCCGGGGGCGGAAAACTTGCAAGATGATGAGCAATTTGCAATTGACGAGGAGGAGTGGATGGAAGAAGCAAGCGATGAAGAAGATTACCTACCATTCTTAGGTGTATAATGAAATTGATTGGGAAGTGGCTAATTCTATCGCAACCCAACATTCTCATCATTCGATCTGGATGGGACATGCCTAATTTTGAGTTGGAAAGAGGAATGTGCTTTGACAATAAGAAAGACTTGCAAAGCATGCCATAAAATTGTGGCATGTTAACAACTTTTGTCAATACCTTGTTATGGAGTCAACTACAACCTTATAGGTATTGAAGTGCGAAGTGCGCCGGAAGTTGGGTGCATGTGGCGTCTCCGTGCTTGTTTGCGAAAGAAGAAACAATTGTGGGAGATCACTCAGTTAGACGAGCCGCACAAGTTGTATAAATCCCTAAGCATAGAACGCAATCATGCCCAACTCGACGCCAACATGCTTGCACGTGAGATACAAAGCGTTGTCGAAATAGATCGTGCAATTGCTATCAAGGCCTTGAAAGAAATGATTAAGCTAAAATACTCACATGAAGTTCCCTACAAGCGAATGTGGGATGCTAAAAGGAAAGCAATTGCAAATGCATTCGGAGATTGGGACGCGTCATATGCTACGTTACCAAGATGGTGGGCCGTACATAATAAGAGCCAGGGACGAAGATTGAGTGGTCACATAGACAATGGGTTGCAGATGAGATCGGGACAGAGCATCCTCAATTTCGTCGTGTGTTCTTCGCATTCGAAGCATCAATCGAAGGGTTCAAACATTGTAGGCCTCTTCTACGTATTGACGCGACATTCTTGTATGGCAAATACGGTGGTAAGCTAATGATTGCCCTATCTCGTTGATGGTAATGGACATCTACTTCCAGCTTGCATTTGCAGCTACGGAAAATGAATCAACCGACTCGTGGGGGTGGTTTTGAGAATGTTGCGCAAACACGTGACCGATAGAGATGGTATTTGTATTATTTCGACCGTCACTCTGGCATTCTCGAGGTCGTTAACACACCAAAGAAATGGTTTTTGTCCACCAAGAGGATACCATCGTTATTGCTCTGCGACACTTGACCAAGTAATTTTAACACGCATTTCAAAAATGATTCGTTGAAGAATATCCTATCTCGAGCCGTGGTCAATATCAAGTGAGGAAATTTGATGCATGCATGGAGCGTTTTGCTTATTTGTCATCGGGAACTCCTCAAAGTGTCTTCAATATGTGAATGCCATTCCCAAGGAACTCGGACTCAATCGCACGATGGAGGCCTGCGCATGTACGGATGGATGAATTCTAACGGGGTTGGTATGTATTCGATAGTAGTTATGTTTGTTATCCTATATGTGTTTTCACCGTGCCGATATTAATGACACGGCATTATCTTACCATTGTAGAATGTTTTAACGGTGTATTGAAAGGGCACGATTCTTGCCGATAACAAAGAATGGTTCAAATGATTTACTACAAAGGTTGGTGACATACACCAACCGACGCAAGGAGGAAATCGATGAAGCAATATCGCACGGCTCAATTACACGAGATATGCCATGGATAAAATTGCATATTATCAACAATCTGCAAGGAGACATTACGTGAAATTGATAAATCGCGACAATGGTGAGTTTGAGGTGCTCACCGGACGTCATGGCGATCGTATGCATAAAGGCAACAATACACGATTGTTATCCCGAGGAACTGGTATTGCGAAATTTGCAATAAATGGCAATCGTTTGGTTTCCCTTGCTCACACGTGTTAGCCGCATGTGCTCATATTCGAATTGATTATACACAATTTATTAAGCAATACTACGGGATGGACGTGTACGCACGATGCTACTCTTCTCAATTCAAAGCCATCCCCGATGAGAAGTATTGGCCGACTTTTGCGACGAAGATTTTACCGGATCCTAGGTGTAGACGTGGCGAGAGGAGACCAAAGGGAACACGAAGGCAAAATGAGATGGATCTTCCTAATGTTTCGAGGACCTGCGATGTGGCATATGTCATCAAGAAGGACATAAACGAAGAACATGTCCGAATAGAGATCGTGCTCGAGTCCCTACTAGGAGGAACCGTTGCGGCGTTTGTCGTGCGAGAGGGACATAACAAAAAAAATTGTCCATCCATATCTCAACCCCAACCACCCAATCCAAACCAATGAGAGGATTTGTATTTAGTTTGTAAACGGTGTCGTTGATAATTTCATAACATTTATATTAATATAGTATAACCTTATGTTACGTAAAGTAATAGATACGTATTTGTTAATGTTATAACTCATAGTAATGATTTGTTGTGAGTTTTAAAACTACTCGACCAATTTATTTAATCACACGATTAAATGAGTACACATGGAACCAGGACCATCCGATCCTTCTCTTCTACGCCTCCAATCTACACACAGTCATCGCAAGTCCGGAGGGGTCGTGTATATGCATTTAACATGTATGTGCATAATATTTATGCAAAAACGTTTAATACACATATATATCGACATATTTTTCAATTGTAAGGTACATGATACAATGCGCGTGCGAAGAAGATCGGGTGTTGTGGATCGACGGATTAATTACCATTCTCGAATGATCCCTTACCTATGATCTAGTGGATTTTATGGTGTCTCACGCGTAGGATTTTTTAGACTTGATCGGGCTTTGATCACCGCTTTCATTGAGAGATGGCGTCCGAGACACATACGTTCCACATGCGTTGCGGCGAGTGTACAATAACACTCCAAGACGTTGAGATTCAGCTCGGGTTACCAATTAATGGTATGCCCGTGATCTGGAAGCACAGATGTCGACTATCTCGCGGTGTGTGAAAGACTACTTGGTGCGAGACCAACCACTTCACGTAAAAGGGAATAGAGTTCGTGTTTCATGGCTCGAAGACAATGTGCCACCTATAGAGGATGACAGCAATGAGGAAATGGTTCGACGTTATGTTCGTTCATACATTCTACAACTTATTGGTGGTTGTGTGTTCGCTGACAAGTCGAATCAATATGTTCATTTGATGTTTCTTCCGTTGCTCGAGGACCTTCAAACAATTTGGACAATATAGTGGGGAAGTGCATGTTTGGCATATTTATACAGGGAGTTGTGTCGTGGATTTCGCTCTGGTGCGCACGAGGTCGCTGGTGCGACAATTCTTATACAACTATGGGCCTGGGATAGATTTCCATTTATAGCACCAAGGCGCAAGCCTGTTCCTAGAGGTCCACCTCGAACGTGTGATGGAGTATACATGCCCAATGACGTTCCTTTGGGATATCGGTAATAAAAATGTTTCTCATGTTATTTTTAACAATTCATTGGGTCTTTTTAATTTACGACAAATTTATTGTTTTGTATACAGATGGATAGTTGCATTTTCTGTAACTAGGACTGCCACACACGTTATATCATCATTTCGTGATGCACTTGACACGCAGAGGGAGAATGCCGTGGAGTGGCAACCATACGCCGATGTCATCGAGTCACTTCCACAATTATGTACTCAAGGTCACGGAGTCGGCGTTCGACGTGTCCTTTAATTTGTTTCCATATAGTTGAGTGGCATAGACCGGAAAGGGTCATGAGACAGTTTGGGCCGACACAGTCGTGCCACCTCACCGTGATTTTGACACACGTCCGCACCGCGTCCAATTGAGAGGACACCCTCAAGAAAATTGGGCGTGTATCACGAAGATATATAGAGTTGTGGGAAAATCGTAGTAATACGATAGCCACGATACAACAAGAAGGGAACACGATCACGAAGAGTACATGAGGTGGTACAGATCTATCACCAGTGCAATACATTGGACATAACGGGGCTCGCGCGAATTTCGGTAACGTTGAAACTATAATGCTATTATCTTCATGAGTCATATTTAAAATTGTTAACCAAACACTACATTTTTTTGTATATTAGTCTACATTTGCGCGTCAATTGGAGCGAGTGTTCTCTCGATGACGGGGTCGAACAAGGCATGGTCGCTCTACATGAAGGCATCGAATCTTAGATGAGGATGAACGGCAAAGGACTACTATGTGGAATGATGAAAATGTAGTTGAGCCGGACATAGATGACGAAGCATCTCAAGAAGAAGAGGAAGAACAACAAGAAGAGGATTAAAGCCTAGCGAGATAGAGGGAGGAGAAGAAAAACAACGACGACTCGGACTGCGGGTGAGAGAAGAGACGTTCTTCTCCACCACCTCCAACTCGTCCAACTCCAAGAACGTCGAGACTATTGGTGAGAGCGTGAGACGTTCTCCTTCGCCACCTCTAACCCGCCCTTCTTCTTATGGGTACACTCCTTTTGCCGCCCCAACGCAATCGAATGCTCATATGTTTTTGCCTATGACACCGAGCATGAGTGTTCATCCATATCATTTTGATCCATATGCTCCTGGGCCATCATCTTCGTACATGGACCATAGAATGCCTACACATTCAATGCATGGTTCATTGCCTCAATACATGCCAAGTCCATTTACTCCGCCATATTATAACTACAATATTCCATATAGTGGAGATGGCTCATTCGGACCCTTATTAGGCATGCCACTTCATGTTCCTTTCACCCAACCACATACAGAAGTCAAGTATGTTGGAATGGTTCAACCCCTATCTTTGATAGCACCGGTAGTAGAGGTCAATCGAGCCAACACGAGGAAGAAGTTCAGTCGAGTCATCGAGCTCAACAAACTCACCGGACGTACAAGCATGGAGAAATCCACGTCGAAATAGAGTACGACCGGTTTGCCACACACGGAGGAGCAAATGGCGTCGACGTCGATAGAACCGCATCATACCTTTGTATGAGTGGGTTGATAGGAGTGTTTAGGGTCTCTTATATGTCATGGAGATGGGGTTGTACATTTGGATGAATGGCAAGAACTATAAATACAAACTCCTAGCCTTTTTGCTTCACATTAGCATGTTGCTTTCAAATAAAAAAATGAAAAAAAAAAATTCAGTGAGCTATTAGGGACTTTTATTTCTTTGGAAATTGTAGTCCTTAGGAGGTTATTCATCATCAAGAAAGCGATCTAGTTATATACAATCAAGCATCAACCTTAAGGTATGCTCATATCCACTTATTTGCATAAAAGTGAGTATACCTGATGATACTTTGAATTGCATAATGGTCATTTGTGTAAATGTTTTTAGGTCTTTTTGGTGTCGGATAGTATCAACGTTTAATTTGAGACTAAGTACATCTAATATAACCTAGATTGTCACCAAGAAACGTCGAGAGATATATATGAGTCCGTTTGCAATAGTTTGGGTGACTTTGAGAGGCCTATTGGACTAGGAATCTGCGTGAAAAAGTGAGTATACCGATGATACTTTGAATTGCATTTCATTTCCTTTTATTACTTATTGATTGGCAGTCTTTGTGACTATATGGTGCCTTTGTACTCTAATATAATGATATTTGTTGATAATCTTTACTCTTTGAACTTGTTCATCGTGATATTGTTTTGTTGATGCTTTCATTGTATCATTTCGTGTGCTCTATGTCTTCATTTGATGTTTTTAATGGTAAATGAGCTTTAAATAGCATGCTATTAGGATTAGAGAATTTATGAATGAGACTATGGACTTTGTACTCGACTTGATTAGTCTATTAGCTTGTCCATATGCCTTTACCATTCTATACGAGTCATTTTTGAATAAATAAAGTAGTGGTTGGTGAAAATAGTGACAACGAACCATGACATACTCACTTAAGTAGGTTTAAGAAATCAAACGTAATTACTAAATTTAGTTACACATTTGTTTATTCATTTCGTAATAATTGATTATGACATTTACATTTGTTTGTAACTTACTCTTCAACCTAAAAAAGTCATGTCGAGCAGAAATAGTGCATCGTCATCATCTGGGACGGATCTAGTGGACGATCCAAGCAGACGATCTCGTGGTCGCAGAGATCATCCATCTCGCGACGTGGATCGTTCGCTAGTACGATCTCCCATTGATGATGCTTGAGTCTCAATAGCGTCAAGAGAGCTCGTTCGTCAAAGCTTGCTCGGCGGCAGCTTGCTTACCTTCAACAACTTTTTGTCCAACAACAAATGCGTTCACACCATCAATCACAATTATTTCAAGAAGATCCTCGTCCGCCTTATGCGCAAAGACACCCCACCAGGGCCCTCTCCTTCAAAGAATCGGGGCCATCTTTATTTGGCCATGATGATCCAACCACTCAACAAAGCTTACTCCTCTTTTTGGCATCGCAACTCCCTCCACCTATCGCTGGTCACGTTACTTCTACGAAGCTACCCACGCATCTCCTCCCATCGCCAGCATTTACCAAAGATGTCCCGATTGCTTCATTCGACTCTAGTATGCATGCCTCCCCATCGAGGAGTCATGATCATGTCGAGCCTGCATCACATTCGTCCAATACTTCAAGCCACCCTTCGAGTGAGCCATCTATTAGTGGTGCCTCCCGTAAATCACAACAAGACGATGAGCCAGCTAGGGCCCCGAGACGTAGAACTAATGATGACCGAAGCGCGGGGCGGGTGTTTTTGACCGTAAAAACTACGAAAGAATTGTAAGTCAATGAAATATTATTACGTATATATACTTACGTTTAATGAACTTACTATAATATTGGTCTAACTTTTTTTTTTGTAAAAATGTAGTGGTACTTTCTTGCATCCGTCATCCGAAGTGTCAAAGCAAATAACGCGGATATATAAATTCGCTTTACATAAGGATGGCTACTGTTGGGATACGGTTCCTAACCATATCAAGGAGCAATATTTTAACGATTGGGCGGTAAGAGATTTTTAAATAAGAAAATTAAGTTTCGTTTACTTTTACTTAGCATATGTTGAAGACTTGACTTTCTATTACTACTACGACTCATTTCGATTGGAGACGATCAGATGATGCTATGGTCAGACATTTGTACGACAGGCAGATTGCCACTCGTTATGCTGACTTTGTTAGTAAGATGGTGAGGAAGCCGACAAAACCATCACATGTATCTCTGGAGGTTTTTGAGCATTACAAGAAGATGCGGTCTACTCCGAATATAAAGCAAAGTCGAACAAGCGAGCCGAAATCGAAGATCGAGAGGTGGGGGACCTGGTTCGGGTTCGTCACGTGCACGGAGGTGGAGCCATATCCATCTATGAGCATTCGTTGAGACCGGTATGTTTTTGGGCATACATACATAGATACATACATACATATGTATACATTAGATTCATATAAGTTTCAAACTTAAATTTAAGTTAACATATTTTATAGGAGAAGGAACTCGGTAGAAAGTTCGATCGCTTTGGATTTATGTTTATATCTCCATACAAGGAATCATGATAACGTTACTTTCTTGGATCCTAGAGCAGAGGCGATTGCCGTAAGAAACTACTTGACCATAACTCTTTTTTGTTAATTATAGGTATCAATGACTTATATGACTTGTCAATGTTTAAATTCTTAATAAAGCGCTATACATGAAAGGACCACGAGCTTTCACGCTTTGCAAAATTGCAGACACTCCAATTGATGAAACAGAATTATATTTGGAGATTGTGCAAATGCGAAATGATAAAGGCCGGAGATTTGGTCTTGGTGGGACACCGCGTCAGTGGTCTAAGATGCGTCGACATGATGAAGTTGGATCTTCTTGTCCTATATTGAAAGATGATGAGTCATTTGACCAATACAATAAGGAATTCGAGGAGATGCAAGCAATAATACTAAAGATGCTTAATGACACGCCTCGTTAATCACGATCAATTGCTTGAAATGCAAGGACGATTTAAACAAGCATGGAACATGGTTTCATGGAGAGATCAATTTGCACAAAAAGGCAAGGTGATGTTGATGATGATGATGATGTTGATGATGATGATGCCGCTCACAATGACTCAACTACCGAGGATGATGAATGATGATTTCTTTTTCACAACATCCAAAAAGGTTAGATTTTTTTGGTTCATTTTTTACTTGATACTTATAAGTTTTTTTTATTAGGAACCATTATAAATCTTATTAATTTATTAGGAACCATTATAGAGACATAAATCATGTAAACCATATATTGAGTCGAGATTATTGGAGTAATGTTTGTTATTCACTAGTTTTTTTCTATTTGTATTCTTTATTTGAATATTGAATTGGGAGACTCAAAAAGGTTTTACTTCTAAATAGAATGTTTGTTTTAGGTCTACATTGAACATTTGTTAAGAATGATTTTAGAAGATTGCCCTAATTCACTATTGTAATAGTTTGAATATTTTGCCCTGTGTAATTTATTTTGTTCAATCTTCGTCTTTAGTAAACTTAAATCGTCCTTAAAATGGGTCTAGTTACTTTTTAGGCTAAGCGTAGAGTTTTTTTTTCGAAAAAGAATTGAACTTTGATTGTTTGGTGTTTTCCTGCTAATTGTGCGTGTCCGAACATTTTTTTCTTCCCCTCCTACTTAAGATTGAAAATTAGGACTGGTTTGTTGTGTTTGCTAAGATAAGAAGTTGTCTCGTTTACCAAATGTAGATAATTTGATGGAGGCTCTATTATTGTTGTCACACTTTTTCGGGGATGTACATCAGGTTAGTTTCACCCAAAATTACTCGGAACTCTAAATACTAAGTCAATGATTTCAATAGGGATACATAGAGATGATCTCAAAAACATTGGAGTTACTTGTCGTAGTTTACAGTTTATACTACAACAAAAGGAAGTAGATTTGGGTAATTTAAATTATCTCATTTTTATTTTTATTTTATTATTTTTGGTTTTGTTTTCATTTTTTTTAGCTTTTTCTATTTCTTTCTTATTTTTCCAAACTAAACTCGATCATATCTCGTTTCGATCTATCACTATTTTTTTCTTTGTTGCTTCTTGTTCAATTACATGGATTACTTCTCCTAGTTGGATGATCATAATATAACTGTCACATAGTGCTTGTAAAGATCACAAGAATATAGTTCTTTTTCTAGAGTTATATCTTTTTGCGACCCTCTTAAAACTGGAACGGTGAATTTTCACTTTCTTTGGGGAAGTTTTTCATTTTATTAATATGATTAAGTTCAAATTCAAGTGGCTCTTTCTTTGCGGGTATGGTATGACATGATCATTCACTTTGCAATGAAAGAGTTTTATAACTCTGATCTTGCAACAATGATGCACGTAATTCAAAGAGATATTAAGGTATGTCAATGAATTAATTTGGATAGTGTTGGTTCGCCAAAGTGTATATGTTTTAGTCGCTCCTCTTCAATCTTTTCAATGAGCAAGGGTAGTGAAAAAAAATTCATATATCAAATCAAGGAGGAACTATACTTTCTCGTAAAGGAGTAGGTTTTACTTTGAAAGGCCTCCATAATATAGTGGGAGAGATCTCATACAACTTCAATCGAAGTCACAATTAACTAATATGGATTATATTTCGATTTATACATCCCCAAGTGACTTAACCTCACTAATTACTCATTTTATATTACGAGTTTGATGCATCTTTCTACAAATCGGATTACACAAGCTATTTGTTAAAGGAACAATTATACTTATCTTTCGCAGACGATTGGTTCTCGAACATCTCATCATGAAGAGATTGCAACAAAAGTGACACAGCTTTGTCAGACTTGTAAGTCCATACTAATTGTACTCGTTAATATCGATTAATAAGCTTTATATATAGTTTCATCTTTTGTAGAGAATGAATAACATTATAAGTAATTAAGTGAAATATAATACAAACTCTTGTTAGCTCCAAGGAAGTGTTCTCTTGACTCTTGACCAATTAGTTCACTTTTTTGGGTATGATTCGAAAGCATTCAATTGGCATGCAAATATGCCTACCCAACCGCCATTGCAGGATGCACTCTTAATGGTATCCTTTATACTTATCTGGATTCAAAAATGTCACTTAAAGCTAAAGAAAGTAATTACTTCAATTAAAATGGATATACTATTAATGACACCCTTTATACTCTTAATGACATTATTTGCTATGCAACCCATAATTTTTTATGCTTGGACATAAAAATCAATTTAATTCAAAAGGTTGACTAGCCTTCAATAGATACTTAATTATCTTTATATGTCGTAGAGAATGGATCTCCTTCGAGTAATTTCTATGGAACATGATTACCATGAGCACAATTTATGAAAATGTAGCATCAACAAAAGATGTGCAATGAATGGAAGTTCTGTTTGATTGAATAGTGCTAGCTCAATCTTTAGGAGCGAATTAAAGTTAATTTCCCTGGAGACATCAGATCAATAAAATAATGAATGCATGTTGATTTATAAGAACAAGCAAGGTTGATAGGATCTAGATCCTATATAGGAGACCCACAAGTGTAGGATCTTATGAATTGCTATGGACTCGAGAAGATTGGATTTACGGAACCTTATCTTCAATTAGAAAAGAAGATTCTTTTGTGTGTGGATTCTGCATATCTTGTTTGGTGTTATGCCTTCACTTTTTTCTGACAGAGAACAAAGGAATAGAGTTGTATCTCTATTGAAATATATCTATATTCTGATTGGTGTAAATTAAGATGCACTTCTCTCAATAATAGTAATAACAAAGGATGGATTCTTCTAGATCCTTTGGGTGTCTACCTGGATTGCATGTGAAAAGTTTCAAATTGATTTTTATATTTAATGCTTAAATTTCTTTGATAATTGAAAAAATTTATCTGTTTTCCATTATGAATAAATATGTTCCTGTCAAATATCTATTATTTGCTGCCATTCAACCATTTATGCAATGAAAGCTTTGAATTTGGTGGACAAAGTACCTTTGTTTAAGTTTTTTATTATTGCCTTTTAATGATTTCAGAGGATCAAAGTACATTTGTTTACTACTACTCAAATACTAAATATCTAGTTCAATACTGATGGCATCCCTTTGTGTTTTTTATTTTTTTCTTCCGCGTAAAGAGAAGATCAATCACATAATTGAGAAAGCTATCTTGAAAGCTGAAGAAGATAGAGCGAAGGTGAAGAGAGATATACTACATATATCTTGTTTGGTGTTATGCGTTCACTTTTTTTTTTTCTCATTCAGAAGGCCTTATGGAAGAACTTGAAGAGTGTGATAAGCATATGAATCTTTTCATGTAATATTAGAGACTAGTTCTCAAAATCTTTAATATTTTCCATATTTCTTAATAATGTATTGGTTTAATGTAAATGAATTTGTTAATTTAATTGAAGAATTATAGGTTTTGTTCATTAGTTTTTTTTTTTTTTTTATATTTTTTTGTTCTTTAGTAATCTTCGAATATAAATTTTAAACATTTTACATTCAATTGTATGATATTTTTTAATATATTTGGATAGTCAAGTTTTTATACCTATTGGGAATTAAACACTAAACCCTAAATTAGCTTTCAATTTTACATTTTTCGATGTAAAACCCTAAACTCTAAAACCCCAGTATAAAGTCTCCCCCGACTTTTGAATTTCTCATTTTTCATATAAAATCCTCAATTTCTATATATTTTGTCAAAATACTATTTTTTAATATTTTTATGGATTTTGTTTCTCATTTTCTCTTTTTTTTTTTTTTTTTTTTTTTTTTTTTTATGGTTTTCTGGGTGACGGGGCACCACGCCACGTCACCCCAGAAAACCATAAAAAAAAAGAAAAAAAAAGGAAAAAAAGGGAAATCAACGTGTAACTTGCCACGTCAACAACATCACCTATACCAACAAATGCCGCCTTTACCAAACGCGCCATTTATTCCACATCACTTTCCCAAAGTCAATAGCGCATTTAGTAAAGACAGAATACATCACTTTTATAATTTTACAAAAATTTCACTTATTTAACGAATTTTAAAGAAAAACAACATTACTTTTTGAATTCACCCCTGGGTGAGCATCACTACTTGTCGATCTAGCACTATTTCACTGTGAACAAATTGAGAGCGTGTGCGATTCAATTTAATATACAAGGGAAGTTAATTTTGATGAGGATGATGATAGTGATTCACGTGGGAGTAATATAGCCTGTGCCTGCGAACTTAGACAATCCACCAGCCCCAGTAATATCAAATGATTTGTTATGCTATAGATGAAGAATTGATCAAAATTTTATATGTCTAACAATCCACCAGCTCCTGCAATAATCAAATGTTGTTAATATTGTTCTTCTACTTTCCTTCTATAGTTCTAGCAAGTCTCAATTCAATTCAATTCACAACACGTTATCAGCACGAGTTTGTTCTAGCATTAAGGAGATCTTGAAGTTCAAGAAGGCTTGTTAAGGAGACAGAGCTAGGAAGGTATAACTTTTATGAGTTCGGTTTATTTCTATATTATCTTGGTTGCTTCACTTTTATATGCATACTTTATTCATATATTATGCATTATAACGTCACCGATTGCGAAAGTATGATCTGTAGTTGCGTCTTGTACGATCTTCTACATCATAAATCAAAAGTCAATATGTGACATAACTAGTTTTCTCGCTATACTACAAACGATTAATTATGTTCCATTCTTGATTTTTTATATTGCAAATAGTGTTATGAGTTTAGGTTGATAGAGGGTAAGCTTTGTCCCCGGTAAAGTTAAACATTGAAAGGGAAACGGGTTATCTCGTTCACGGAGGCATAATTTTAAGTAGACTTCGTCTCGCCACCCAACCTGAAGGTTGTCCCACTAACTCATACAAGTATTACATTTTGCGTATTTATAATCAAGTTGTGAACATATATTTAATGGTATATTATCTATTTTGTATAAAAAGAAAGCTATTTAGTTTATCCCTATTTTCATAAAAATTTTATTTAGTTATAATTGAATTAATTACCTTAACAATATTGACAACAATAATTACTTGTTAAGGGAATGAAATGCTCAAATTATATATAAAACATCTATGCAAGACTATGCGTATAATACTAATATTTATTCGTCAAATATATCTTTAGAGATTTGAAAAGTGAATATTTCACTTTATATTATCATTTCACCTTATGGAGCTATCTATATCAAGACCAAAATTGGTGATGCTCAAAAATGCTCAAAATGAGCAGCTGGGTCTCACGCTACAAAATTTATATCAGTCAAATATTATTTATTATTTTTTAATTTTAATTACCTCTATGTTGAGGCTATGCAGAAGTATGACTGAGAAGACAAATAAAAGTCACGTGGCTCGCCTCGATATATTACTACAACAAATTATCGAGTGCGTACGTCAATCCATTAAGTATTAATAATGGATTGAATTCTTGTCTCGTGGTAGCTGAGTAAAATAATGAGATATTATAAATATACTATCACTTATGTCCAATTGGTTCAACTTCAAGAAGCATATGTTGCATACTATGACCATGGTCGCAATACCAAATTACGAACGTGAAAAATGTGAAAAGATATGGTAAAAGTCATGTTGATAATTCCACTGAAAGTTGAAATAAAAGTGGTGCACCTCTAGAAGAGGTAATACATTATTGACAATGAACACTCATAATTGTGACACGTTTCGTCACATATGAAAGACTATCGCCTAAATATTGTCATATATACAATACCCAAATATTTTTGTGATATTTTTACCATGCCTTTGCAAAATGTAGAAGGCAAAAATTTTATATTGAAAGTGACTAATGATCCAAAAAGTTTGAGATATTCGTATTTTATTACGAAAAGGGTATTTCTTTAATACCATATTGTTTTTCAATGTAGAAATGGATCATCAAGTTATTTGTTCAGATTATAGCGATATATGTCTTGTTGATTGTACTACAACACACACTATCATCAAAAGAAGAAAATATTTCTCCAATTTGAACTTAGCTGAGGCTAATATTCAAACAATATCTGGCATCTCCAATTTGATTAATGGTTCTGGAAGAGCAAATATTATGTTGCCTAGGGGAACAACAATTCATGTTGACAATGCCTTATACTCAGAAAAATTCGGAAGAAATTTACTCAGCTTTAAAGATATTCGACAAAATGGATATCACATTGAAACCATGAATGAAAATAATAGAGAATTTCTCTATGTTACATTGGTTTCAAATGGGAAAAAATAAGTGTTAGAAAAATTCTCAGCTTTATCCTCTGGATTATATTTTACTCATATAAGGCATGTCGAAACGAATGTCGTCTTAAATAAGAAAATTAATGATCAAAAAACATTCATTCTATGGCATAACCGGCTTAGTCATCCAGGATCATCAATGATACGAAGAATAATTAATAATTCACATGGACATCCTTTAAGGAGTCACAAAATATTTTCAGCTGGTGATTATAATTGTGCTAGTTGTTCTCAACGTAAATTGATAGTTAAATCATCCCCAAGTAAAATTATTGTGGAATCCTCAGTTTTCTTATAACGCATTCAGGGAGACATATGTGGACCTATTCATCCTCACTGTGGACCATTTAGATATTTCATGATTTTGATAGATGCATCAACTAGGTGGTCACATGTTTGTTTGCTTTCAACCCGCAATGTTGCATTTGCTAGACTTTTAGCGCAAATCATTAAGTTAAGAGCACAATTCCCTGACAACCCAATCAAGACCATCCGTCTTGATAATACCGGGGAATTTCAATCTCAAGCATTTAAAAATTATTGCATGTCTATAGGAATTACCATTGAACATTTAGTTCCACATGTGCATACCCAAAATGGTTTGGCAGAATCTCTAATCAAACGCATTCAATTAATTGCCAGACCTTTAATCATGAGAACTAAGTTATCAACTTCAGTTTGGGGACATGCAGTCCTTCATGCAGCATCTATCATTCGTTATAGGCCTACTGCATATCAAGAACATTCCCTCGTGTAACTCATTTTAGGTCAACAACCAAATATTTCACACTTAAGAATTTTTGGTTGTGCAGTGTATGTTCCTATACCACCTCCCAATAGAACTAAGATGGGTCTACAACGAAAACTTGGGATTTATGTTGAATTTAACTCATCGTCCATTGTAAGATACCTTGAGCCCTTAACAGGGGATTTATTTACTGCACGTTTTGCTGATTGTCACTTTGATGAAGCAATTTTTCCACCATTTGATGAAGCAATTTTCTCACCATTAGAGGGAGATAAGAACTCATCGTCCATTATAAGATACCTGTCAGCGAACCTGACGAGCCTATTCAGCCTCAAATTATCAAAATTTCAAGATTTATGAAACAGTTATTGCAATTATAACACAGCGGAAGCAAAATCATATTCTAATCAAATATGGGGAAATAACTCAATTAAATAGAAATTAGGAATCTATATAAATGTGGAAAACCCCGATATAGTCATATCCAAGTCAACAAAATGTATTGATGGAATCCACCTCAAAACATATTTCCCAATCCCAAAACGATCATATATATATAAACGTCATACAAAAAGAAATAAACATGAGCCTACATCTCGGTACCTCAAGTCCAGCTGCTCACAAAAAGTCTCCTAGACAAAGTCCTTTGCCCCCACTGCTCTCCGTCCTATCTGCACCCACCGTCACAAACTAGACGGTGAGCAACTGAGAGAAATCGAAAGTAAAGCCAGAAGAATATAACAGTAATTCATGAAATAACAAACAAGACAGTCTAAATATCATGCGGGAATGGAAAGACGGAAATTTAAATAAACAAGTTGCATGATAGACAGACTGGAAAACAAACACAATCGAAACATGTGTGCCCTACGAGTCAAAAGAGGCCATAAGTGATCTATATTCCACAATAATACCACAACAATCAACAACAATTCAGTACATGGTATCACACAATCACTAGGGGTGGTCAAACACTCGTGCGCTCGAATGCCCGCGTTTTATCCCTTCTAGTGCAGGCCGCATGTACCTTCGAGACACACACTTATGCCAAGAACACACATACAAGGAATATGAAATGGAAAGCCAATAATTTGATAATAACAAACATAAAGAAATGAAAATGAATCACATAATATTTTCTTAGCTGGCTTACTAACGTACAAATGTTTTTTAAGGCAAATGTACTTACCTGAACTATCGTAACCCGCGTACAACGCTCCCGCGAATCCTAACGCATATCCCCGAGTTTCCCGCTACCTGATAAAAGTTTAAATCTTGAATATTAGTGTAAGGGTTAGGATTTAATCTTAAGTTGATTTGTATGGGTTTGTATAATTTGTTATACTCTGGTTGGACTCAAATATGTATGCCCATTTCCACGAAATTATTTACTTGTTATGGCCCCATTTTTTATTGGTTATGTTGGGCCTTTGTTGGACCTTAACACAAGCCCATTTACATCATTTTATTTTATTTATAAAGTGTCCATACTTCTCATTTATTTTTATTTTATTTTATTTACACACCCACATTATATGACCACCACACAACTAAGTAAACCCCACTGTGAGGTGTACACAACACCCCACTATTGTGTGCACCCTGCTGATTTGTGCACACAACACCCCACTGTTGTGTGCACCCCGTTGTCATACACGTCTTATCACGCACCCCAAACTGTGGGGTGCACATGCATATTCATGCATGTATCCATATTCATTCACCCACTCACATATGGTACACCCCACAACCAATAGTGGGGGTGTACAGCTTCATCTCGCACCCCAGCAGTGGGGTACATAGTGTCACACCCCAAACTGTGGGGTGTTCATGCAAACACATGCATCCATTCACACACCATCATATTTTCAATACACACTCATGCATGCACATACACCCACATGCACCCACCACCCTATTGCCGAACTATCCTCACCACACTCCCCATCACCTTGACTGTCCACCTACACCCCCTCACGCACCCCAACCGTGGGGTGCACACACGCACACATCACCTCACTCACATACACAAAAAACAGTTTTAAAACAATAAAAAAAACAGTGGGAAAAGAGAGAAAGAGAGGGAGGAAAAGAAATAGAGAGGTAGAGAGAGATCGAGTGAACACGAAAGAGGGAGGGTGAGAGGCAACCTCCGGCGAGCTACTCCGCCATCACTGGACCTCCGACGACCGGCGAGAACTTGGCCAGTTGAGAGGTGAGTGGCCCGAGAGAGGGGGAGGCCGAAAGATGAGAGAACTGTGAGGGAGAGAGTGAACAAACCGAGAGAGAGAGAGAGAGAGGGTATACCTTGCTCCGGCGAGACGTCCGGTGAGGCGGTCCGGTCACCGGCGAGGACGGGGCTGGCGAGAGGAGGAAGAGGATACCGTGAGGGTTGAGTGTGGAGTGACGAGAGTGAGAGAGAACCGTGGTGTATATAAGGTGAGAAATGTTTGTTGTTTTTTTTTTGCTTTGTTTTTTTTTTTTTTTTTTTTGTTTTGTTTTGTTTTGTTTTTTTTTCTTTTCTTCTTTACACCAATGATGAGTGAATAGTAAGTTAGGTGGGGTGTTGTCTCAAGCATGGCCCTTCATCTCCACCTAACCACGCATCTCGAGGCTAATCCAAGGGTGTTCTATTTTTGAATTGTGTCACTTTAACAATTCTACACATTGGTCTATTTATTGTGTATTTAACCAATACCCGCGTTTTCCAACAACTTTTCCCTGACCCGTCTTGCCTCCTCGGTCCGTATTTATCTGTCACACGCATATTTTCGCCTTGTCTCGTACAAATAAATAATTAAATTATTCAATAATTCTTTTAATTATGTTGTTTATTGTATTTTTCTCCCCCGTTTACCTAGACGGAAACTCACTCATTTTAAAAATCGCCCGAATGGCTCGTGACACGCATTTAAACTATAATACTATTACACACATCAAAGAATCATAAAATTACCTCGGTGTCGACTCCCAAGGTTCGAAATATAGTCCAGTATCGCGTGGCCGAGTCACGATCCTGACACGTGTCACACAAGTCAGGTTAAAAATCGAGAGATGTTACAGAAGGATTCATAAAAGGGGACAGAACAAAACATATTTTACCAAAATTCTTTTATGCACATGAGATTCAGAAGAATGATGAAATTGATGTCAAGCAAATCCGATCGAGCGATAATCTTGTTGATTTATTCACAAAAGCCTTACCAACTACGACATTTAAAAGGTTTACATATGGTATTGGCTTGCGTAAACTTAAAGACATTGCAAGTAAATAAACTGAACAAGTTTCACCCATGTTCACATGAGGGGGAGTTATTGATTAGTGTATTGCATTATTTTTCCCTTAGCTATGGTTTTATCCCATTGAGTTTTCCTAGCAAAGTTTTTTTAATGAGGCAATCGTAACAATATTATACTCATCTTAAGATTAATAAGAAATGTGTACTCTTTTTCTTTTGCTAATTTTTTTTTCCACAGGGTTTTTTCTAGTAGAAGTTTTGACGAGGCACATTCTAATAAAAGTTTTGATGAGACACATTCTTTCAACAATTATCATCCAAGGGGGAGTGTTATGATATGGATGAACAATTGATCAAGACTTTGTATGACTAATCATTGTCAAGCATGGCTCTTACATTGAGTGGTAATATCAAGCATGGCTCTTACTTGCATCCATATCCAATGTACTCATTATTTCATGTGTTGTCAACATTGCTTGTAAAGAGTTGTATGGCATGTGATGTATGTGTAACTTGTAAACATTGTCTTAGTACATTTATCATCATCACCAAAGGGCCTATATAAAGGGTATCAACCTCATTGTAAAAACATATCAAGTTGTATATAACTTCTTATTTCAACTCTCTCATTTCTCCTCTTCTACTTTGTAGTTGTAGTTCTTTGTAGCAATATAAGTTCTTAGTTCTACTTTCCTTCTCTAGTTCTAGCAAGTTTCAATTCAATTCACAACATGATCATATTTTATTTATTTTTTTACAAAAATAATATAATTGCTCAGTCGTACATCTTATTATAAGGTTATAGTCTTCTTAAAAAATAAAAAACAAATTGCTTTCCCTATAATGACATGCCTACAAGTCTCACCATAAATGCACATCTATTTATTCAAATGTTCGTGTCCTCCTCGAGATGCGATCTTACACATCAAGAGATTTAAAACACGATTGATCGGATAAAAATGTGTATTATAGTGTGACTTTAGAGATGTGTGTTCCAACATTTTCCCAAAAAATAAAATGATCATAGTCATATTTGGGCTAGACCGATATAAATAGGCCCAACCTGTGCATATATGGTGTGTAGTTGCTGCCTTGTTGGACCGATTTGCAATCCTTTTGTAGTGGGGCCCAACTCGGGTGAACTTTTGGAAGACTGCCCTGACATATGATGAGGACTATATCTCCCAGTGCGTAGATATATTACGTACTTCTTCCACCTCCAACTTGATTGCACTTTAATTTTGTATGTATATGCTTTCGATGAGTCTTCATTTAAATATGCATATTAATCTCGATAAATTCAACAAACCATAGATTAAAAAATAAATATAAGAAAGCAATGTAATTGTCCGATTCAATTAAAATAATTTGGTCCAAATAGAATTTGCAATTTGAACTCGTGTGACTGCAATCAATACTTCAAATCGGCCTTGCACTCTCCAACATTTTAGCTATGCAAATCCCCATCACCTATGACCAAACCCTTTCAATCGTTGTTCCGCATTAATGACCAATTTAACTAGAAAATCCAATTATCTCTCTTTCTTGGACATTATATTTTTCTTTTAAGTAAAATATTAAGTAAAATAACAAATTTATTTTGAACAAATATGACCAGGAAATTTCCTACCAAAAAAAAATTTAAGTAAAATAAATAAATTATTAATAATAAGTAGATTGGCGTTGAATGCGCAACCAAACATAATTAATGGTCACTTTTATTAATTGGTTAGTCATATTTGTACAAAAGAAATGTTATCCATTTAATAGTTAATGTGACTATAATATTGAAACAATATGACAATTATAGACTTTTCTCTATAAACATTTTTTATACTCCCTCCGTTCATTTTTATAGGTAGTTTAAGCTAACTCTTTTTGTTCAAATTTATAAGTCGCACCAATTTCAAGATCAGTTTTACTCAATTTACTCTCATTTATAAAATAATTTTGACCTCAAAAAATAGATCAGTTTTAATAAAGTTATTAATGGAAGGTATTATAGTAATGTTAACCCATAATTTAACGACTCCTTAAAAAATGTGTTTGATCATTAAATGACCTTAAAAAATAAATAAAGGGAGTATATAATTATACATAAACATTACTATATTGTTTTAAAAAAAAATCACTATATTAAAACCACAAGATGAAAAGTAAAACTTATGACAAAAAAAGATAATGCAACAATTCCAAAAATGGAAGACAAACTTAAAAAAAAAAAAAAAAAACTAAAGAACTAATGGGACATATACTGATTAGGGTTTAGTGTGTTTATCTATTTAATTTTTTTTAAACATTCAAAGACATTCATTGTTCTTAACCAACTCTATAACATTAGACCCATTCCAAATTGACAAGAGCGAGGTGACTAGTTTATGTACAAGTTTAAGTATGAAAGTGAAGCTCACTTCAAAATATCAAACATAAGATGAAGTGTACACTTCACTCTTATTAACCTTTTCTTTTCTTTTTTTTTTTTGGCAGGGGCTTATTTTTTTTTCTTTGTAACCAGCGGACGTGATACTATTCTTATCATCTCAAACACGTATCCATCGTGACGTTGAGAGCCAAGAATTTCTTACCACTTATCACTTGCCACTTGGATCACGTAATTAATTGTTGGTTCATTAAATTTCCATTAATAGCCACGTTGGAAGTCGCTACTACATTGGTTTCTTTCTTGGATTTTCCTTTGCAGAATAATATGATTCCTGTTATGATATGGATGAACAATTGATAAAGACTTTGTATGACTAATTATTGTCAAGCATGACTCTTATATTGAGTGGTAATATCAAGCATGGCTATTACTTGCATCCATATCCAATGTACTCATTATTTCATGTGTTGTCAACATTGCTTGCAAAGAGTTGTATGACATGTGATGTATTTGTAACTTGTAAACATTGTCTTAGTACATTTATCATCATCACCAAATGGCCTATATAAAGGGTATCAACCTCATTGTAAAAACACACCAAGTTGTATACAACTTCTCATTTCAACTCTCTCATTTCTCCTCTTCTACTTTGTAGTTGTAGTTCTTTGTAGTTCCTTGTAGTAGCAGAAGTTAGTAGTTCTTCTACTTTCCTTCTCTAATTCTAGCAAGTTTCATTTCAATTCACAACACGTTATCAGCACGAGCTTGCTCTAGCATTAAGGAGATCTTGAAGTTCAAGAAGGCTTGTTAAGAAGACAAAGCTAGGAAGGTATAACTTTTACGAGTTCAGTTTATTTCTATATTATCTTGGTTGCTTCACTTTTATATGCATTCTTTATTCATATATTATGCATTATAATGTCACCGATTGCGAAAGTATGCTCTGTAGTTGCGTCTTGTACGATCTTCTACATCAGAAATCAAAAGTCAATATGTGACATAACTAGTTTTCTTGCTATACTCCAAACGATTAATTATGCTCCATTCTTGATTTTTTATATTGCAAATAGTGTTATGAGTTTGGGTTGATAGTCGGTAAGCCTTGTCCTCGGTAAAGCTAAACATTGAAAGGGAGTCGGGTTATCCCGTTCGAGGAGGCATGGTTTTAAGTAGACTTTGTTTCGCCACCCAACCTGGAGGTTGTCCCACCAACTCATACAAGTATTACATTTTGCGTATTTATAATCAAGTTGTGAACATATATTTAATGGTATATTATCTATTTTGTATAAAAAGAAAACTATTTAGTTTATTCCTATTTTCATAAAGATTTTATTTAATTATAATTGAATTAATTACCTTAACAATATTGACAATACTAATTACTTGTCAAGGCAACGGGATGCTCAAATTATATATAAAGTATCTATGCAAGGCTATGCGTATAAATATTTATTCGTCAAATATCTCTTTAGACTCTTTAGAGATTTGAAAAGTGAATAATTCATTTTATATTATCATTTCACCTCATGGAGCTATCTATATCAAGGCCAAAATCGGTGATGCTCCAAACGGCTCAAAATGAGCAGCTGGGTCTCACGCTACAAAATTTATATCAGTCAAATATCATTTATTATTCTGCAATTTCAATTACCTCTATATTGAGGCTATGCAGAAATATGATTGATGAGACAAATAAAAGCCACGTGGCTCGCCTCGATGTATTACTGCAACAAATTATCGAGCGCGCACGTCAATCCATTAAATATTAATTATAGATTGAATCCTTATCTCGTGGTAGCTGAGTAAAATAATAAGATATTATAAATATAATATCACTCATGTCCAATTGGTTTAGCTTCAAATTAAGAAGCATATGTTGCATATAATGACCATGGTCGCAATTACAAATTTATGGACGTAGAAAAGGTGAAAAGATATGGTAAAAGTCATATTGACAATTCCATTGATAGTCAAAATAAAAAGTGGTGCACCACTAGAAAGAGTAAATTAGTATTGACAAGGAGCGCTCATAATTGTGACATTTTTTTGTCACGTGTGAAAGGCTATGCTGCCTAAATATTGTCATATATACAATACC
This sequence comes from Stephania japonica, assembly GCA_039657345.1. Classification (NCBI taxonomy): domain Eukaryota; kingdom Viridiplantae; phylum Streptophyta; class Magnoliopsida; order Ranunculales; family Menispermaceae; genus Stephania; species Stephania japonica. The sequence goes on along the minus strand of CM077559.1, from coordinate 2,644,949 downwards.
CAAATATTTTTGTGATATTTTACCATGCTTTTGTTGACTAATGATCCAAAAAGTTTGAGATATTCGTATTTTATTACGAAAATGGTATTTCTTTAATACCATATTGTTTTTCAATGTAGAAATGGATCATCAAGTTATTTGTTCAGATTATGACGATATTTGTCTTGTTAATTGTGCTATAACGCACACTATCCTCAAAAGAAGAGAATATTTCTCCAATTTGAACTTAGTTGAGGCTAATGTTCAAACAATATCTGTCATCTCCAATTTGATTAATGGCTTTGGAAGAGCAAATATTATGTTGCCTACGTGAACAATAATTCATGTTGACAATGCCTTATACTCTGAAAAATTCAGAAGAAATTTACTCAGCTTTAAAGATATTCGACAAAATGGATATCACATTGAAACCATGAACGAAAATAATAGAGAATTTCTTTATGTCACATTGGTTTCAAATGGGAAAAAAGAAGTGTTAGAAAAATTTCCAGCTTTATCCTCTGGATTATATTTTACTCATATAAGGCATGTCGAAATGAATGTCGTCTTAAATAAGAAAATTAATGATCCAAATACATTCATTTTATGGCATGACCGGCTTGGTCATCCAGGATCATCAATGATGCGAAGAATAATTAATAATTCGCATGGACATCCTTTAAGGAGTCACAAAATACTTTCAGTTGGTGATTATAATTGTGCTAGTTGTTCTCAAGGTAAATTGATAGTTAAATCATCCCCAAGTAAAATTGTTGTGGAATCCCCAATTTTCTTAGAACGCATTCAGGGAGACATATGTGGACTTATTCATCCTCACTGTGGACCATTTAGATATTTCATGATTTTGATAGATGCATCAACTAGGTGGTCACATGTTTGTTTGCTTTCGACCCGCAATGTTGCATTTGCTAGACTTTTAGCGCAAATCATTAAGTTAAGAGCACAATTAATTCCCTGACAACCCAATCAAGACCATCCGTCTTGATAATGCCGGGGAATTTCAATATCAAGCATTTAAAAATTATTGCATGTCTATATGAATTACCATTGAACATTTAGTTCCACATGTGCATACTCAAAATAGTTTGGCAGAATCTCTAATCAAACGGATTCAATTAATTGCCAGACCTTTAATCATGAGAACTAAGTTATCAACTTCAGTTTGGGGACATGCAGTCCTTCATGCAACATCTATCATTCGTTATAGGCCTACTGCATACCATGAACATTCCCCCATGCAACTCATTTTATGTCAACAACCAAATATTTCACACTTAAGAACTTTTGGTTGTGCAGTGTATGTTCCTATACCACCTCCCAATAGAACTAAGATGGGTCCACAACGAAAACTTGAGATTTATGTTGGATTTAACTCATCGTCCATTATAAGATACCTTGAGCCCTTAACAGGGGATTTATTTATCGCACGTTTTGCTTGATTATCACTTTGATGAAGCAATTTTCCCACCATTAGGGGGAGATAAGAAGTCAATTCAAAAGGAATGACGCGAAATTGTTTGGAATGCATCAACTTTATCACATTATGATCCACGAACAAATCAGTGTGAACTTGAAGTTCGAAAAATCATTCATTTGCAACAAATTGCAAATCAATTACCAAATGCATTTAATGATGCAAAACAAGTGACAAAATCACATATTCCAACTGTAAATGATCCTGCAAGAATTAATGTCTCTGTGCAACAAAATGCACAAGAACCAACGAAACGCTTAAAGCGTGGAAGACCGGTTGGTTCAAATGATACAATTCCTCGAAAAAAGAAACGGGAGTAAAAATAAATACAAATCAAAATACTCCTGAGAAAGCACAAGAATCCTTTGATAAGGGTTTGTCAGAACAAGTTGATTCTGATGTGGAATAACTTCATCTAGAAAAAGATGAAAAAGATGAAAGTAATGAGATCTCAATAAATTACTTAAACTCTGGTAAGATTTGGGATCAAAATAAAATTGTTCCTGATGATATATTTGCTTTCAATGTGTCTTTTGAAATATGTGAAAATGATGATGATCCAGACCACGATCAGTGGACGAATGTCAAAAAAGACCTGATTGGCAAAAATGGCAAGATGCTATTCAAGCAGAGCTAAACTCGTTAAGGAAACGAGAGGTTTTTGGACCAATTGTCCAAACACCAGATGGCGTAAAGCCTGTTGGATATAAATGGATATTTGTACGAAAGAGAAACGAAAAAAATGAAGTTACAAGGTGCAAAGCAAGAGTTGTAGCTCAAGGTTTCTTACAAAGACCTGGCATCGATTATGAGGAAACATATTCTCCTGTTATAGATGCAATCACATTTCGATTCTTGATAAGCCTTGCAGTCTCTGAAGGGCTTAATATGCATTTAATGGATGTCGTTACAGCATATCTGTACGGATCTCTAAACAGTGAGATATATATAAAAATTCCTGATGGATTTGTAATATCCGATGAAATAAAATCAAAACCTCATAACATGCATTCTATAAAATTACAAAGGTCTTTGTACGGGTTGAAACAATCCGGACGAATGTGGTACAAACGTCTTAGTGATTATTTACTAAAAGAAGGATATGTAAATAATCCGCTTTGCCCATGTATCTTCATTAAAATATCATCAACATGATTTATGATTATTGCTGTATATGTTGATTTAAATATAGTGGGAAACCACGACGACATCGTTAGAACATCCGAATACTTGAAAAAGGAATTCGAGATGATAGAACTTGGAAAAACAAGACTTTTTCTTGATTTGCAAATTGAACATTTTTCAAGTGGAGTACTTGTCCATCAATCAAATTATATTGAAAAATTATTAAAAAAATTTTATATGGACAAGGCACATCCATTGAGCTCTCCAATGGTTGTCAGATCACTTGAAGTGGATAAGGATCCATTTCGACCTCAAGAAAGTGATGAAGAGCTAATTGGTCCGGAGGTACCATATTTAAGTGCAATTGGTGCACTTATGTATCTTGCAAATTGTACAAGACCCGATATTGCTTTTGTTGTCAACTTACTTGCAAGATATAACTCTTCACTAACTCGAAGACATTGGAATGGTGTTAAACACATTTTTCGATATCTTCGAGGAACAAGTGACGTGGGTTTATTTTACTCTAGAGGGGTAAAATTGAATCTCCAAGGTTATGCTGATGCTGGATTTTTATCATATCCCCATAAGGCTCGTTCTCAAACGGGATATGTATTCACCTGTAGTAATACTGCTGTATCATGGAAGTCAGTAAAATAAACTATGGTTGCCACTTCTTCCAATCATTCTGAAGTACTTGCAATTAATGAAGCAAGTCGTGAATGTGTTTGGTTGAGAAACATGATTGAACATATTCAAGAATCATGTCGATTGCCTTCAATAAAAGATTCTCCAACCATATTATATGAAGATAATGCAGCATGTATTACACAATTAAGTGAATGATTCATAAAAGGGGACAGAACAAAATATATTTCACCAAAATTCTTTTATGCACATGAGCTTTAGAAGAATGGTGAAATTGATGTCATGCAAATCCGATCGAGCGATAATCATGCTGATTTATTCACAAAAGCCTTACCAACTACGACATTTAAAAGGCTTACATATGGTATTGGCTTGCGCAAACTTAAAGACATTGCAAGTAAAGAAACTGAACAAGTTTTACCCATGTTCACATGAGGGGGAGTTATTGATTAGTGTATTGCACTATTTTTCCCTTAGCTATGGTTTTATCCCATTGAGTTTTCCTAGCAAGGTTTTTTTAATGAGGCAATCCTAACAATATTATACTCATCTTAAGATTAATAAGAAACGCGTACTCTTTTTCTTTTGCTAGATTTTTTTCCACAGGGTTTTTTCTAGTAGAAGTTTTAACGAGGCACATTCTCTCAACAATTGTCATCCAAAGGGGAGTGGTATGATATGGACGAACAATTGATCAAGACTTTGTATGACTAATCATTGTCAAGCATGGTTCTTACATTGAGTGGTAATATTAAGCATGGCTCTTACTTGCATCCATATCCAATGTACTCATTATTTCATGTGTTGTCAATATTGCTTGTAAAGAGTTGTATGACATGTGATGTATGTGTAACTTGTAAACATTGTCTTAGTACATTTATCATCATCACCAAAAGGCTTATATAAAGGGTATCAACCTTATTGTAAAAACACACCAAGTTGTATGTAACTTCTCATTTCAACTCTCTCACTTCTCTTCTTTTACTTTGTAGTTGTAGTTATTTGTAGTAGTAAAAGTTAGTAGTTCTTCTACTTTCCTTATCTAGTTCTAACAAGTTTCATTTCAATTCACAGCAATTCCTTGTGCCTTTCCCATAGTATTTCCTAGAGAAAAATCCAAAGAAGCCCAAAAATAGATGGGTACCTGAAAAAGCGCAAAATTGAGGTGAAAATCTCACGAGCTGAGAAATGGCGACATCCTCACCGAACCATGTCGACACTATTACTCCATTGTTCCGCACCCACCTCGGCTCGGTCTTCAAAACACACCAACAATGTCATTCGCTCGCAATCCTCGCGACATCTTCGCTCTCATCAATCTCTCGTCCCGTAATTATCGTCCCCTGCCCAATAATAATAGTAATCTCCTCTTCCCTATTAAAAACTCCAACAACAAGAGACGCTCTTTGTGCAAATCAATTGTAATCAATTTATCGGTCTCTGCTCCCCAGTTTCCCTCTCTGGGTTGCCGCGCATTCTCTTCAAAACGAAACCCTAAAATGGGCTCTCTCAGCGCAACCGAAGAGCTTCCTCTGCGGTACCCCCTCGCGCGAAGAGACGAATCTGTCGTCGACGACTATCACGGAGTCCAAATCGCCGATCCCTACCGTTGGTAAGACTAGTTATCGACGATTGTGTGGTAAAGTTGCCGACTTTCGTTGATTTGAATCACTGAATCTGATTCCTATGTTCGTTTTAGGCTTGAAGACCCTGACGCGGAGGAAGTGAAGGCTTTCGTTGACAAGCAAGTGAGTCTGACTGATTCGGTACTTCGCAATTGCGAGACCAGAGAGAAGCTCCGTCAACAGATTACCAAGTCCTTCGATTACCCTAGATACGACACTCCCTATAAAAGAGGGGAGAAGTACTTTTACTTCCACAACACTGGCCTTCAAGCGCAGAGCGTTCTATACGTCCAGGTCTGTACATGGGGCCTAAAAAGTTTCAATTTTGGGGAGTTTGATAGGGTTCAGTGTGAGTTTACATGGTTTGGGAATAATGGGTGGTTTGATTTTGCGTAATTTGGGGTTTTCAGGACAGTCTAGATGCGAAAGCAGAGGTTTTGTTGGACCCAAATGGGCTCAGTGAGGACGGAACGGTTGCGCTGAACACGTCGGCGATTAGCGAGGATGGTATGTACTTGGCTTATGGGCTTAGCTCGAGTGGTAGTGATTGGGTGACTATTAAAGTGATCCGTGTTGAGGACAAGCATGTTGAACCAGATACTCTATTATGGGTGAGTCTGGTTTTCTTGTTTAAAGTTGTTGAATTAGTTGCTCTAATAACACTTACAATTGATGTAAGAGTGGTTTTGTGTTTTTGTTGTGGTTATGTGATGCAGGTTAAGTTTAGTAGGATTAGTTGGACACATGATGGGAAGGGGTTTTTTTACAGCCGATACCCGGCTCCCAAGTAAGTGTTTAAGATTGTAACGCGATGAATTCGATGAATGTTGAGTTTGTGATGATGCGTCTATCTTGTATTATAGGGAAGGAGAACAATTGGATGCTGGGACTGAGACTACTACCAATCTCAATCATGAGCTTTACTATCATGTCCTGGGCACAGATCAGTCCCAAGATGTTTTGTGCTGGAAAGATCCTGAAAATCCTAAACACATGTTTGAATCGCAAGTGACGGATGATGGAAAGGTAAGAAAACGCGCTGCCTGCGTGTGTAAAATGTCCAAATGAGCTTGCTTTGATATGGTCCCGATTGTGAATCGTTGTGCTATGATAATTTTGGCTTAGGAAATACAATGAACAACTAGTTGCCTGTTTTTGTTTTTCGAGATTGTACATGAGTTATGTCCCTACTTCTGTATGGGAAAATTACAACCAAAACTTGTGGCACGACTTATATTTGTTCAGTTTTTTAATCTTCTCATGCCATTTGATTCATATCCTATTCGTGTTCATGGGGTCACAGCTTCAAGTTACATTATGTAACAAAGCAAGGATTACTAGCTACATCCATTTTCTTTGTTCTGCATAATGATTAAAATAATTTTTTTTAGCATCAACTTGAGCATTTTCAGACATTTTGTCAGATACTGTATTTAGCTATTTTAATCTTTTGAACAGTACTGCAACTCCTTGTTGAATTATATTAGCTCGTATTACTTCAAATCACCTCTTGACGTAGTTTTAATGGAAATCTCATAGAAGCAATAAATGTGTTAATGGAAAATAGATGTTCTGTGTTGAAAATAATATTTAGTCCTTGACCTTTCTTTTGTTATTAGAATGCATCGAAAGATATTTTCCTCGAAATTTAATTTCTTGTGGCTTACCAACGTTCTGCTCTTGCTTCTGTCAAATTACAGTATGTTCTTCTGAGCATTGCTGAAAGTTGCGATCCAGTGAACAAGCTTTACTACTGTGACCTAACCTCTCTCCCTCATGGGCTTGAAGGTTTTATGGGGACTGAAAGCATGCTTCCATTTATCAAACTTGTTGATAATTTTGATGCAAGTTATGGGGCAATTGCGAATGACGACACAGTTTTTACCTTCATAACAAATAAAGATGCTCCAAGATATAAGTTAGTTCGCGTTAACTTGAAGGAACCAAATGTGTGGACTGATGTTATCCCCGAATCAGACAAAGATGTGCTTGAATCTTCTTACGCTGTTAATGGAGATCAAATTATTGTTGCTTACTTGAGCGATGTGAAGTATGTTCTTCAGATACGAGACCTGAAGACAGGGACGCTGTTGCATACTTTGCCTATTGACATTGGATCAGTTGATGGGATATCTGGAAGGCGTAAAGACAGCGAAGTTTTTGTTGGGTTCACTAGCTTCCTCACGGCTGGAATTATTTACCGGTTCAACCTAGCAACTGAAGTTCCAGATATGAAGATTTTCCGAGAAACTGTTGTTCCTGGATTCGATCGTACGGAGTTTGAAGTTAATCAGGTAGTTTATTTCTTCACACTTGCTACTATTACATTTCCATTGTCTCATAATGTTATAATGGCCGATCTCATGGTATCATGAGATTATTTACGTTCAAGTTCTAGGTTGCATAGCCCTGATACAACTTCACTAATGAGCTAATCCACGAAAATGATGTTCTTTTGGCCTTCTCTTAAATATTGTATTGTTGAAGATATTACTGATTTGTCGAAGGAAGAGGCTAGATGTACCCACTTGTCACACCTGGCAATCAGTCGTTGTTGATACACCTCGAGATACGCATTTGAGGTGTGTCCGTCGGCGCACAATCACTAGGTGTGACAGGTATGTACACTTAGCATTTTCCTTTGTCAAATGGAAATTCATAGCTTTGTCCTGATTGGAATATCTTTCAGGTGTTTGTAGCTAGCAAAGATGGCACAAAGATACCAGTGTTTATTGTGTCGAAGAAAGGCATCACTTTAGATGGGTCTCATCCTTGCTTACTATATGGTTATGGGGGCTTTAATATTAGCCTTACCCCATACTTCAGTGTCACCCGAACCATCCTAATCAGGCATTTGGGTGCTGTTTTCTGCATTGCAAACATTCGTGGCGGTGGAGAATACGGAGAAGAATGGCATAAAGCTGGATCACTTGCAAAAAAGCAGATTTGCTTTGACGACTTCATTTCTGCAGCTGAGTATCTCGTCTCTTCTGGTTATACCCAGCCCAAAAAGCTGTGTATTGAAGGGGGAAGCAATGGTGGACTTCTTATTGCAGCTAGCATAAATCAGGTACCATTTAGATATAATTTGATTGTCTTCTTTGTTTCCTTACTTATCGTCCTAAATTCGCAAGTTTACCATTCAAAACTTTCCTTCCTGCAAAATTAAAATCTCTTTATGGCAGCGACCTGATCTTTTTGGCTGCGCTCTGTCCCATGTTGGTGTTATGGACATGCTACGTTTCCACAAATTCACCATAGGTGAGTTCTATATTCATTCATTTTTTTTTTGGGCGATTAGATATATTCAGTTTAACAATGAGGTAATATCTGTGCATGTCTTTGGACTACGTTAGTATTAACTAGGCCATCTTATGTTATCTTCAGGCCATGCATGGACATCAGATTATGGCTGTTCAGATAAAGAGGAGGAATTCCATTGGCTCATCAAGTAAGGAAAATTGTCTTTCTAATTTTCGACATTGAGGCTTGGTTGTTTTTGTTGTCTATCTAAGCTAAAGCTGCAATTAGGAGGAGTCTTGCTTGAGTCGTGTATTCTTTACTTGCCTCTGTTATCTTTCTTTATGTTGGATCTTTGGTTTGAATTGGAAAAAAGTTGTTCTGTTTCTATTTATCTTTGTTTTCTGGATGTGGAGTAAGCTTTGGTGAGTATGATGTTTCAGGTACTCACCACTTCACAATGTGAGAAGGCCATGGGAACTGCAAGGCCAGGATTGCCAGTACCCACCTACCATGTTATTGACTGCTGATCATGATGACCGGGTTGTGCCATTACACTCATTGAAGTTATTAGCAGTAAGTTCACTCATCTCATTCTATGCCAATATTTATTTTCATATTCACTCAGTAAGATATTTTATTTTATTTTTTTTATTTTTACTTTATTTTTGAGAATTTGTCCATTTAAGTTTTCCAATTGCACATGGTCTTAAATGTTCCAATACGAAACTTGATCGGGAATTTTTGTTACTTAGAGCTGAAATTCTTGAACTAATTTAACTTTTGAGATTTTTCATGGAGTCTGATACTAAGGCCAATGGTTTCCATCAGACTATGCAGCATGTCCTTTGCACAAGTTTGGATAGCAGTCCACAAACCAATCCTATAATTGGCCGCATTGATCGCAAGGCAGGACATGGAGCTGGCCGTCCCACCCAGAAAATGGTAACACTCAATCGATCCATAACTTCGCAACTCTGTGTTGTCGCATGTAAATGATGTGGGTTGATGCATGTTTACTTTGTTTTGCAGATTGATGAAGCCGCTGATAGGTATAGTTTTATGGCGAAGATGTTGAAAGCCTCCTGGATTGACTGACCTTGATAATCAAAAGTCATACAAAACGAAGACAGAAGCATAGATTGAGAGCTCCAATAGTACACACTTGTATACTTATGAATGCTTATAATTTTCTTTAAATCTATTTATGATATCCAGTTTTTACTTTTACCTGGTTGTTGATTAATGAAAAAACAGCTTATTCATCTTCATGCCACCATTAGCTTCTTGTGAGTAATAAAAGTGCTTAAATTTGAAATCTCATTAGTACAATATTCATGGTCGAATACAATGGAAAAATCACACTTTGGATTGTCGATCAGTTACATGGCTTAGAAGAGCTTGAGCAGACTGATGAGCAAAATACTTTTGCCTCAGCAGTACATATGGGTACCCAACAAAAGACAAGAAATGGGCAGGTTTTGAGAAAGAAAGCACTTCATACCAAACTTGATTCTTCTCGTCCATCTCAATTGAAAATCGCTCCTCTCCGGACTGTTTTCCACAAGAATCAGTACATGAATCAATCCAGCCGGGCATACGAGAAAATTACAGTTAAGAAACAAAAGTGAACAGATAAAAAACTCTGAACTAGACAAAGGTCCGAGTTCGATTCTTGGCTGCAAACATTATATATTCAAAAACTAAGTTATGGGGTATGGGGCAATCGACAACCTCTCATAGGATTAGGCTGAAAAGGTAAAACATGAATTGTGGTGAGATTAGAACTTACCAACAAGTGGCCATTGAGGGTACCACTACCGAACCCAAAAGAGGCTTTGAGACTTTTGGGCTCTCGAATTTGGTTAACATAGGCCACCTGAAGAGGCATGAGAAGCCACGGCAGGAATTCCTTGACACACACACACAACTTCACTCCAGTCTCTACAGGTGTCTTGGGATCAACAAATGCCCAATTCAATCCAAAGTGCCTGCAAAGGTAATTTCCACCAAAGACATCAAAACTGGGACATGGGTTTTAGAATTGGTGATGAATAATAGATTTACAAACAAGTAGTGAAGGGAACGAACTTCCAGGACTGAAGAGCGGCCTTGCCCTTGTCGAAGGTGGAGAGGCCTAAGCCAAGTAGGACGCGATTGTGGTTGATGGAAAACCCATCTTTGGAGAGACTCTCTTGCAGGGAAGACGAGAAGGGCTTTGCAGAGACGCCTCTGTGTTTGGAGTCGTAGTTGAAGCTCCCTGTTGGGGACCTGTCAAGGCAGGACTTCTGCTGCTCTGGAGAAGGCCTTGTCCAGCTCAGATGAACCATCTCTCTTTCTCTCTTACATATACATCCCTGCTTGGGCTGAGTTCATATAAATAGGGAAAGCCAAGTGATGCACCTCGAGATGCGTATGCTTCACCCCAATGTGCATCCTTCAACTGTGTTTGACTTGAGATGTTATATATTTCAATAGAAATACTTTGTTCAAATTGAAATCACTTGATGTTATTATGTTACACATACTTCAATTTGTGGATCAGATGGATTGGCAAGTAGCAAACTGCTGATCCAAATTTGAGAAATACTAGTCATCAACATGGAAAGACTATAACTGGAATAAAGTTTATACCATGAATACATTAGCTTAATCTCATACATAACAAAACTGCACTTCTATTGGAAGCTTTGTTGTATTCTAGATATCCGAAAGTGATAGTAGAGACAGCAACAGTTAGTTGAAGCAGTCCATCTTTACGTCAGTGACATCAAGTTTTAGTATCTCAGCTCTACATCCTAGCATTGAACCGATGCTGCAAATAACAGTAAATCAGATACAGAAAAAAATGATATTTGAGAATAGAAATGTAGACAGATCCATTTCTGCCATTAAAATCGATAGAATTATATCAGGCAGCATGCTTGGTTACCAGCTCCATATTTCACCCAGTTAACGACAAAGACTCAAAATCTAGAAATTGGAGTTCATCCCATAACCAACCTCGGATGGGTGCGTCCGAAATCTCCATGAACAAATTCCTTTATGTAAGTTCCAGCCTGCGTAGATACAAAGGAATTTAAAACTAAATATTATCTGCATTGATTTTGATGCAACACTTCTGAGAACCCATATACCCAAACTGAAGATGCGCTTGTGATTGTGACTTAGGTTTGTTCACATAATTCAAATTTAAAGAGCAAGATCAACAAAAGCAACTGCACAATAAAGACATATTGTCTTCAAGTCAAACTCTCCACTGATCTTGAATGGTTGATGATACGGGCCTACAGTACTCTTGTTTCCAATAAGTGACAGCTCTTATAAAAATGTAAGGAGAGTCTACAGTCACAAAATGGTGATTATTAGAAAGACTTATTTTCCAAAAATTTGTTATTAACCACATCTCTGAACATATTTTCCCAATTCCTTCGCCATTAGTAACCCTTGAAATTATTAGATTCCACCAACCAAAGAGCCAGTTTTTCTCAACAAGTAAATCTATTACTCATCCTATGTTGGGAAAAGAAAACCCCATTACTCTTCACTTTATCAAGGGTTACTATATTCGATGCCGAAGCATCTAAGTATCATATCATGGTTTTTTTACGGGTAGGCCAATGCTAAAAGCCTGGACTTGTTTGGTTTGGCTATGTGGAAAAAAAAATTACTATTAATGCAAACAAAAGCCTTAACTTAAAGGATCTACACCAACCTACATAATAGAAACATTACACTAAAATGTGTAGCATATGCAAACAAGAAAAGAATTGAAAACTAGAGCAGAATAATAAGAGGAAAACAAAGCTACCTGTGTGCACAAATGCAATAGAAAATATTGAGAATTCCCAACTAACTTCTCAACTTTCATCCTAGCACAGGAAAAAATCAGCCATATTTCATCAATAATTATTGAATTCATATGAGCATGCATGAACACAATATGAAGCTAATTCCTACCAATGAATAATCTTTTCCCGCACAAGTGGACTTCGACGATGAAGAACCCTAATGGGAGTTTTCTGCAAAATTTGCTAAGCCAATGAAGACAAATGCGTGTCAGAGAGACATGACTCAAAAAAATCAACAAAAGAAGTGACAAGTAAAATGAACAAGAGGTTACATAAACATTTGTGCATGATTAGTAATTTTGTTGGGCTACCAACAAATGATATGTACAGATATATTTTAAATCAAATGAGAAAGTTGTGACAAGTCGAAAAAACAGAAGGAATATCACCCTAAATGAGCAGAAAAGGAGTCTTGATCTGAGGTTCACTGAAAATGTGAGATGTCAATCCCAAGATTCCCAGCAAACAGGATGCTACAAACACACACTATTGGTTCCACATTTTGGCAGACAGTTTACAAGGTTCTGGTATATGATTAGAAATGAAATTGATACATTATATTTGAATAAGCAGCTTTCTGACTGGATCCTGCGCAAGAAAACCTGATACCTGATATTGCTTGAGAAATGTATTTTTGATAAGACTAGCTTAAGAAATCTATGGATGGTAGTTTTACCACAAAAAAAAAAGATAGCCTTGAAATACATAAAGAACTTATTCATATCATTCAAGTAAATATGAGAAAAAGCATAAACGGTGAAACTCCTGCTAAGTGTATTATGTGTACTAAGCTGTGCACAGAGATATACACAGTTTAGCCATAAATATATGAAAGCCTTACTTTTTTATTTAAAACAATGAAAAAGATAATCATTCACAATCAGCCAGAACAGTAGCAGAAAAAAGAAATTATGATGTCTATGCAGATAGAAGAAATTGTGATGTCTATGCATGATGAATAAACAATCAGGAGTAGTACATAGAATATTAAAAATATACAAAGAATAATCTGAGGATGAAGCAAAAAAAACACATAACGGGTTACAGGAAACAAGGACCTCCACATCAACTAACCATTTCCTTGACTGAAGATAGAGACTGCAAATCATCCTCTTCAATACGGCGAGAAATCCACACTAGTGCAGCATATTGCTTCTGCAAGAAGTATTTAGACTCTAATGCCTATTCAAAGTCTATTATGTATTTTTAACACTCACAAGAAAAAGCAATATTGCTAGATCATCACTGAAATTAACAAAAGATAAAAGAAAAGAAAAAAACCTGTTTCTCTACTTCTCCTTCACGCATCAAGGCCCAGCCTTGATTCCCCACCATCTTTAGATTTCTAACTCTTACCTGGTTGCACAAGTGTTTTAGGACCATATGACCAACTTCGTGGGGATTAATTAGTAAACAAGAATTTCTAATGGAGATGAACTCACTAACTTGGAGTCCAAGCTGTTTATCCTCTTCTCCATAATATCAATAGACACCATGGGTGGAAGACATCGTGCATTATGTACTTCAATAAGAAAAGGGCGACCTGAACCTAGCATTCGAACCTAAGCGAAATGTTTTGACATCCATCAGAAGGGAATTAACCAGACCCATTTACATGCAAAGTAAAGAAAACAATATCTCAGTACATCAATATCCTCTCTACCAGCAGCGTGGAACTTATAGTTGTCACCTCGACAAACAGGGAGAATGTTGCTTCCTATTATTTCCTTCAGAATAAACAACATCAAGTAATCAGCACGCAATCAACTGTAATTAACATGTTAAGTTTATGCAATTAAAGGTATATAAAATTGAAGTACCTCTACAGATGCCTCACCCATTCTTTCATCATCAATGATCCACTTCGTTTGACTCACATTTCTTGAATACTTCAATAAAATCAGAAACAATATCAATCAGACATCACACCTGGACAATAAATCATTCACAGTCTTTTCCAACTACAAACTTAAACATAATGATGAAATGTATGGATGGGAAAGCAACAAAGACTGCCATATAATTTGGCATTTTGGTGGTTCATTCAATAACTTAACAAATAACAATACTGAAAATATTGAAAGATAAACATGTTTTGAATTATCATTTTGAAACCATAAATTTCATCATTAAATCGAGAATGTGTAATCATTAAACACTCCCAAGGAACGGCAACACTTTGGAAATGAGCTCTGGCATACTTTTAAGTATCTCCCACCAATGTAAATAGGTGCTCTATGGCAATGAAGTTCCAGCTGACACGGTCGATTGACCTAAGAAGAAAATCAACCCGTAATACACAAGACATCAGTATTACACATTCAAGGAAAATAAAAGAAGACGTACGCTGCATCATTGAAGTTATATATAAGCACCAAGCAACAAAAACCATAAAATTCAAATATTTGCGCCATTCTCTTAGCCTCTTCCATCAAATTGTTTCAAAGAGTAACTACAAATGGAAAAGCATTGATCAAAGAAACAAAATAGGATGGTTGAACTGAAGAAATGAGGAACTGCATCAAGCACTTCGTGTGAAAACATTTACCAACTGCAATATCAAACACATCTGGGAGCAAAATTCTAGGAGTTAAGAAGCAAAATATATATAGTACAAATCAAACATATGCAACAGCAGAGAAACACGAGGACAAGGGTGAAGAGATAAAAGAGAAAGTATGAATAAGAACAATGAATGAATATATTTGTTCAAGAATATGGAGATGTTTGGAGGGAGGGCAATGCCCCAAAAAAAAGCACATTCGAGAATACAGAATAAGCTTCCTTTCATTTAACAGCAAAGGAATTCAGTTCGCAACGGCGAGCAAACACAAGACCTATGGAGCTAAATCTTAGTAGAGCTGTAAATAGCTGCTCAACACAAACATCCAAAACAAGATTACCTTTGTTAGAGGTGATTCAAAGTGTTCACAGAACTCTTTGTCTTGCTTACTGTTGAGACATTTTTTAATTACTGAATCTGCTACCCCACTAGTATGTTCAGAATCCTCCGAGCCATTGATTTGAAACTCATCAATGCTACTTGAGGCATCAGTTGTGCCTGTTTAAATATGCAAAGTCATTCTTCATCTCATAGTTCAGACGACGACAAGCAATTAAAAAGCCATTAATGTTAAGAAGAACAATCTGGCACATAATGTGATCAGTCAAAGAAGAGTAAAAATATCAGAATATAACACATCAAGGATCAAATATCAAGGATGAAGGATTAAAAAAAAAACAAGAGATGCTTTCATCATTTCTTCTTTGCATTTTCTCAGTTACTTTTCCCAGAGACCACCACTTTCCATCCGTAAGGATAATGCCTAATATCTCACACGTCATCACATTCTAAAAATTCAAAACAACGTTGGATTACTATCATTATCAGTAGATTTTATCCACGGAAGCATGACTTTCCATCCACCATTTTATGTGCAAAATAATAATGCTTATGAAAGTCAACAGTCATGGACAAGCCACTTTAGATATTAAAATGAAAGAAAATATCATAAAGAATCACAAGTTCAACAGCCAAAATCAACATCAACTTTGTAAAAAAGAAGTACCACAAACAATATAATCCACAACATGCCTGTTTTTCTTCTCTTATGAGGTTGGTTAACTTCAGCAAATTTTGGAATGTTTGGTGATGCTTTTGTGTGAGTATATGTCAGACGAATTTGAAAAGAGTCAATCCCAGATTTAATGCCCTGCAAATTTCAATTTTCAAATCCAAAGATATAGAATAACCCATTGTTTTAGGGAAACACATTGATTTAATGCCCTGCAAATTTCAATTTTTTTGCGACTTTATTTTAGGGAAACACATTGTTTCCTACCTTCCCCTATAAATATTGTATATATTGGCTATATAAAATAAAGTCTCATTCCTATATAAAAAAAAAAAAAATCAAAAGATACAAAAATATCTTTAAAGTTGACATACTTCCCCAATAAAGAGAACAAAACCTAAGGGTTCATTCGGTTCCTTCAAAAAAGGTTTTAATCCAAGACTACATAACTTTTACACCATTTTCCGTTAGAAAAAAAATCTCTAAGCTACTCAATTGCTCCAAGCAAACGTTTACCCACATAATCTTTTTTTTTTTTTTTTAACAAGGATATGCACATAATCTTCATTCAAAAACAAAAAAGTATTACAAGAAACTTACACCAAATAGGGGCCCTAAAAATTCCTCTAGTAGCTCCTTTACTTTCTGCTGGACAATGCTCATTAATTTATACGCACTAATTTTCTGATTTGTTTCATCTACTTTTAATATGGACTATTGGTAAATCAAAACAATGAAAAAATTTTAAAAGATTTTATTACCAGCAATGTCTCAAGTGAATTTGTTACTGACAATCTCAAGGCATCCTTCACAGTAATACTGTCATTATGTAACTTCTCCTTGAACCATATCTCAGATCCATACTTCTTTGTCATATACAACCTGCAAAAATCAAAGTGAAAATCACAATGGTCCATTCACAAACATTTCATTTCTCCCTTTCAAATAAATTCAAAACATCAAGAATTAGAAATCACAACAAAAATAGAAGAACAATGCAGTATCAACAAACAGGGAACTTGATCTATACTTCAATCAATGAACTACTCTGCTCTACTAACAATTTTTAACCTTCAACCGATTAGATAAACAATAGACACTGAAAAAATGTATTACCGAGCAGCGTGTTCGTTCGCCAAAATGATCGAAGGGATCGAAATCTCAATAGCAAATCCATCAATGTCATGTCCATCTCGCTTCGCAAATTCAGCTACGGACACAGCAAAGTCATGAGCACCGTCTCTTCTCACCAGCACTCCTCCTTCTCCAACATTAGAGAATTGCAAGATCCCCATACAAACGCTGCAAAATAGTACATTAGAATCCTCCGCATCGCCGCAAACAGGTTTCGATTCTTCAACAACTGTGCACAGAATCGATGAAGAAAGCGAGGAGCACGAGTAAACATGTCCACGAACGCCTAAGAGACGCAAAATGCAACGAACGCAAACCTGTAGAAGATCAAATCGAAACCTAAATTGAAAACTTGGTGAGTGAAATTCGACATTGAACAGAAACCCTAGAACCATAAAACGGACCCCAATGGATAGCAAATCGCGAAGTACGTGAGACGGCAGAGAGCGAATCGCGTCCGCGATGATGAGCTTCTCTTCTTCAGCTGTGGAGCGAGAGTTGGTAGAAGAAGAGACGGCGCCGATGCTCAGTTGTTCTTCGATGGTGCGAGGGAAGGATTGCGTCTCGTCCTCGTTTTCGTTCGACATCTCTCAGTCTCAAAGCCTCTGCTAAACCCCACTTTGCCTCGACTACTATATAGCGGACTCCGTATTTCGGAGATTCCGGTCCAAAATAATCCGGTACCAAAATAATCCCGGTGTACCGGGCCACTAGTCAAATTATTATAAGTGGAGACAACAATGCTCCATTGAAGGAATTGATCAGACGAAGCTCGAACAGCTTAGGGTCATAAAAAAAAAAAAGTTACGCACCAAAATCTATATAATAACATTTCAACGCAGAATCTAACTTTCGATGTGATATATCTATTATCATTCTAGCGATTCTTGTTATTTTACTTTAAATATTACAAGGACCCTTTGGACACTAAGATAAGTGCGCTGAGGAGACCTGCTTCAATGCTCAAAGTGAGTTAAAAAATTATTTTTCTTAAATCTATGTACTGCATTTCAGTAATAACAATTATTGTTCTAGTTAAAATAAAAACTCTTATTGCCCTCGATGCTATTTAATTTACTAGGGAAAATACGAGAATGACAGCAAGTCACATCCCAACACGTATCAACCCACAAGAGCCCTTCATGCGGCCTTGACCCATGTATTATGTACCAAGATCTATATGTGTTCACATCCTAAGGTAGACATCAATGACTCTTGTGGACCAATATGTGTAAGTATGTTGGGCAAAAATGCCTCTTAAGAAGACGGAAGTTGCTCCCTTCAACTTGTAGATTTGTAGTAATACAACGACAACCTCAATCTCAAAAGTTGGGGTAGACTAGTAGTCCACCTGGTTCAAACTCTTCCATTAAAAAAAAAGTTTGCTTCTCTACTCAATCCCTCTGTATTGGAGTATATTTTATTCTGTGTCAATTGTAGTTCAAACCCTCTTAATTTACTTTCAACTGCTATGAATACTAGTCAAGGATAGAATACAAGATGTAAATTACATAGCCATGCCCACTAATGTTTTGTGCCCCTCATGTGCTCATAGCGATGAAGTTAACTGGCCAAGAACCACGTAACCAGAAAGTACAGCTTTGTTTCTTTCTCTCACTTTTGTTTGGAACAAAACCCTGCAATTATCATTTTTGGTGTCAGCATTAAAGGAAACAAGCTAGATTTTTTTTTTTAACAAAATTGAAGAGAAGGGTAGGAGTATAAACATAGGATAAGAGTGTAGGTAAGAATACCTTGAGCCTTCGAGCCACATTTCCGTGATCAAAGTTTCGCCAGGGTATACATGTAGAAGGAAGCGGCCAAATATGCTTTTCACCATGGTTGGTTCCCCGTTGCATAGGCGTTTGATGATTGCCCTAACAGCAAAGCCTAGAGTGCATAGCCCATGCAGTATTGGGCGCGAAAACCTTTGAACAAACAAAAACGAAAAATTAATCAGGTAATATATTCTCACAGTTCGTAGGCATTAATCTATCATGTATCCATTCGTCGATCTCTCTCACTCTACAATATTATGGCGGTTTACAAGAAGTTGCAATAAGAAGACAGTGGCGTGAAGCAACAGTAACAACATGAGAAGAACATTCTCATGAAAGTATCTGGCGGCAATGAGAAAGAACATAACAAAAGAACAAATTGAAGTAGTAGTTTCAAAGTACACAAACATCATACTAACCCTGCGACTCCCGCGACAGTTGGATCAGAATGCAAAGGATTGTAGTCACCCGATAGCCTGTATAGTAATGCCTGCAAGAGAGTTCTTGAGAGATCAGATCTTAGGTTTGTTAACGTTATAATGACGGTCGAAAAGCGAGCAACAGAATAGCCAACAAATCATGCACCGAGGAAAGAAAACACATTGGACCCTATGATTGAGTGCCTGCCTGAGATTGATGGGTGCAATCCTCCTGCACAGCAAAAGGTTGACTGCTGGGAATCTTAACAGTCAAAACCTGGTTGGCTGGATACTTTCTGTATGAGTATGGAGGTGATGATTTTGAGAAACCACCAGCACCACGGAGATAGACGGTTGTCCTGCACACAGTCTCTCTGTTAGAAATTAGAATATTTAACCAAGCGCGCATTTATCTAGCAGAGGTAACTTAACTAATTTTACATGGTACCCACCGGTTCATGCACAATAACTCCCCTGATTTCTTCTCATAGCTTTTTGTTTCGACCTCCAATATTGTTGCTTTACCTATAATATTAAGCTTCAGTTATACAACTCTCTGTAACTTCTTTTCAAGAAATGAGATATTGGGATTATCACAGTTAAGTTCGTTCTATTGTTTTACATTTTTTTTTTCCAGTGGTTTTATTGAATTTTGGGCAGCCTATTGAGTTTTGGGGCTAGGCCATCATTGAAATTCCAGTTAACAGATTTGAAGATCTTGGCTATTTGCTACAGCACAACCAATTGCGCCTCATGGTGCATTGAAATGGTTGAACGATAATATAGTTTTGTTCGAAGCAAATTCAACAGGTTTTGCTGATGCAAATCACCAATCCTTTTTTTTTTTTTTTTTTTTATATAGATTCAACCTAGAAAAAAAAAAAAAAAAAAAAAAAAAAAAAAAAAAAAAACTTTCACAGATCATACCTTTGTCATGCAAGCCAGCAACTTCCATCCTATTTTCAATCTGAAGAATAAAATGGATTGAAAAAAGAAATGGAAAAAAGTCAGAATAAAGCAAGCCTTCGGATGAAAATAGAAAAGCAGGTAATACCTTACACCACATTTACTAGTAAGTGCAGACTAGCAACAGATAGCATTAAGTTAGGATTGGTTTCAAGTTGGATTTTAATAATCCAATATCTTGAAACTTCAGGAGGATTATTCAAAGAAACCTCTGAAATTCCTTTATAATAAAACGAATATGAAAACATTTGAAAGAATCATGGTTGAGTCACGGTACCACACTAACTTAAAGGCAACAGTATTCGATAGAAATCCTTACACAAGCACTTGAAGGAAATGGCTTGTGCATCTCAATATATTGTTGACCATGCAGTAACAGGTTCGGATCAAATCTGATAAAAAGATGAGCAAGAAAATGAGTAAGCGTATTGTTCAATGTGAGAGAGCATAAAACAAATTGGAGAACATCGTCTTTATCCTCAAAGCCTTTAGCGGCAAGAAATATGAACTCATTTCCAGTACATACTGAGGCATGTTCAAGTTCATGACAAGATCTTTGCTATTACCGTCACAATCACAAATTACGTAGATAGAATGGATGCACCGACTAGGAAAATAAACAAAAGATTTGTTCATAAAGCAGAAGCAGAAGCATTAGTTAGCTTCTAAACACACGAAAATTGACAAACAAAAGAAAGGAAAAGCAAACTTATTAACGTGTCTGCCTTCAAGGCCATCGCCCTTTTAAAGAATTAGTGTAAATTTAATCAGAACTTTGACTATAATGGTCCTGGAAATATCAATCATGTATTTTATAAGAAAGGGAATAACAAATAACTTTCCACCAAAAAAAAAAAAAAAAAAAAACAAATAACTTGGCCATCCTCAGCACTCCCTTAATTCAGGCGTCTATTTAATCAGAACTAATATAATGGTCCCACAAAATCGATCACGTAATTAGATCGATTTTCATGACTCAGGTAGAATGTTTGAAGTTTAATCAAGCTGCAATCCAGAAAGTCTGTCCTTGATTTCCCAATATTCTAAGACTTGAGTACAAGTGGTGTTACCGCCATCGAGCGATTGTTCAGAATGCAAACGGATGTGATGATAGATAACAACAGCAATAAACTAATATTATAGGAATAAAAGAAAATGAAGGAGGTCCTTCAGATTCATATGAACTTACTGTAGTCCAGGCAGCTTCGCAAATGAATCAGTAGCCCCTGTTATAAATAGAGCAGCAAAAGTTGGCAATACCTGCAAACCAAAAGATATAATGATGAAGACCATACATTTTCATTCTTTTTAGTACATGTAAAATTTTTGCTCATCGAATTTAGTCATTATAATCATAATAGAAAAGAGCAATGTGCAAGTTTACCCATCAACAAGTTTTGATGGGCCAATGATGTTCTTTTGACAGTTGAGACTACTTGCAAATAATCTACTATAAACATATTTGTTACCTAAAAGGCTAAAACAACAGTTGAAGCATTCCTCATACAAACAAGATTTCAACAGGATCGATAATTTCAATCAGAATCACAATTAAAAGAAAAGAATAATTTTACAATTTTGAATCACAAGACCTTGATAAACCCTTGACCATCTTTATGGTAAACATATTTCAGCTCTTTCTCATCCACGGCATCTGATCCACATGCTCCCACTCCAAGCGCATAAAGTGCTACGTCTCTATTAATGGGCAGAGAACACATCATAAAACCATAAAGTATTAGAAAATATACGAGCAATTGATTTTCAATAACAAGAAATAGAAGAAATTAATTAAGCTTCTTCATGGATATACAGCCTGTACCTCTCTGTATATGTGAACGTTGTCTGCCAATATTTTCCGTTCATGCAAAAAGAAGAAGAGATTCAATGACCATGAAATAATCAATTTATGAAAAAAAAAAAAAAAAAAAAAAAAAACTAAGAAACACAGCCCATCTTCAACCAATGAAAAGAGTAAACTACTGACAGGTTTGTTTCCAAGTATGAGCTCCTGACTTTGAATTAGGCTAGACAAATAGTTTTAGAGACAATTTTTTCCCCCAAATTTTCTCCTAATTGTTGTGGATGAACACGAGTGTGTAACCATTTTTAGAAAAGTGTTGCATGAGATCAACTCAAAATTTTGCATTAACTCTCAAAACTTTATGATTTTCTCATTAATTTAGCACTCTAAATGGGCAAAACATCAATTTTATTTTATTTTATTTTATTATTATTTTTTTTATATATGTGGGCATCCCGGCGAGTCCACTATTCCCATAAGGCCCTAAGGCCTTGGAGCAATTAGCCTGAGCCTACAACAATGGCCCGGACAATAATATCAATGAACTTGAGACCGTGCGCCTAATCCACGTAATATCAAGCTCGCCCTTGCCTTTGGCCAACCCGTCCGAGTTAGAACATCAAAATTCAATTGAGGGCAAATTGAAATCATAGAGATATAATTGAAAAGCTTGAATCTTTGTTGAAAGAGAGCACGAAAAATTGATGGAAAAAGAGTTTAGTGGAGAGACGAACCAGGGGGAATTGATAAGAGATGATCTGTTGAGGATCGATGGATTTATGAGCCATGGCAGCAATTGCAAATTCAGAGCGACAGATTCCACTCTAAACCCCTGCAAACACACACCAATTACACGATTACTCGATCGAAACTTGATGGAGATTTATAAATCCCAATTTACAGTTCGAGGAACCATCGCTCTCAATCGAGTGGTGCCTATACTCTTCCATCTCATCTTAGATTCAATACACCACGCTTCACTCAAGAATACTTCAAACTTTTCTATTTCACACGAAGTTGTTTTTTGTTTTTTTGTTTTTTTGGTTTCCCAGGCAGTGTCGAATACCAACTGCACTCACTGCTTCACGGTCAGGTACTGTCGGGTCCAATATGGGGGCGATCCTTTCAACCCAATATTAACCTAACTTTTTTATATACATGAAGTTGTTGTGTTCCCATATTATAAAGTTTAGATTGTTCAAAGTTTCGTGTTAACTTCTTTTATTAGAAGTTTTATTTTTGTTATAATTGGAGTATTATATCTGTATAAAAATAAAAATTTTATTAATTATTAATAGTTTGATACTGGACCAGACATAGAATCAATTGTCATAATAAAAGAACATTAATTCGCTAATCTTTTCTGTTCAAAAGAACGAATGTTATTAATTTAACTGTGAATATGAACAGTGTGACATGTGGAATACATGAGAATAAACAAACACTACTAGAACCGGTCATATAATAAATAACAAAGCTTTCAACAAGGAAGAAAATTTGAGATTTCGAATAAGGGAAGACAATTCTAAAACTTCCAACTAGAAAAGACAAACAAACTATAGAAATATTTTTTTAAAACCGTCGTACAAATCCATGCACCAGTAGATGCACTATTGTTGCAGTGACAATTCTTTAAAGACATTTTATAACAATTGAATGATGTTATGAACAATTAGTATTAACGAATTAATTTACCGAGTTAACTGGCTTTATGTTTGGTCCTGCTCCATTGAATATATTGAGAGCCACTAATAATCAATGAAATTTCTATTTATTCAAAAGATAAATGATTTAATACCTCAAAAAAAATATATCCAAGTAGAAAAATATTTATAAATGAATTTTGGAGGAAGTTTAGCACCTCTATGTGAGGCACCTGTAGAAATTTGGATTGTTGGTGTAAACAAGTTTCTTACAACATTTTCTTAAAAAAAAAAAAAAAAAAAAAAAAAAAGGGTTTCTTACAACATTTTTTGGCTCCAATTATTTGAGACGGTAAATAATTACTAGTATTAGATTAGTCAACATAAATGCAGTTATTAAAGGTCACTTAATTCAGAACGCAGCAGTGCTGTAAAATCAACAAAGATGGTACATGGTGAATGCTACATCAACGTGATCTTTTGGAGACTGATGATCGAAATAAACAACATCAGGAGCACCTTATTTAGTTATCTTCAATGAGCTGCTGCAAATTAATGGGCGTCACAAACTCGGGACTGCCGCTGTAAAACGCATCAATTGCGAGTGCAGCAGTTGCTCGTGTGGGGTGAAACAGGTCCCAGAAAAAATACTTGTCTCGGTCCTCACAAACTGTGGCATTCCCATCGCATAGTTGCTGTCCATTAAACTTCCCACGGCCGCAACAAGCAGTTTGCAGCTCAGTTGGTCCTGCAAAAGCAAAGAAATTCCGTCATTCTAACTCTATTTATGTTTAAGTGATAAGCATTCAATGCACAGTTCATGAAAATATGAGTAATTAGATGCTCACCAGAAGGACTTGGTTTGTTGAAATAACTCATCATCATCTGGTATGCATTTCCAAGGGAATATTTCATTCCAACTAACTCGGTACTGAGGTTTTGCAACATAGGTTCGATGGCAGAATAAAAGCTCTGCGGGTAACCGTTCAACACTTCTGAACATCCTCCAGTGTCATTGGCGGCTCTCATTAAAGGAACGCATCCGATTGCTGGAACGCTTGCAATGCCAAATTTCCTTGCACCAAGAGAGTATAGGGTCTGCCACAAATGAGTGACAAGCACAGTCGTTTATGAGTTAGGAACAAAGTAAGATTGCATTTTTAATTTTGTTTTCTCTACTAGATTGAAACGAATCAATGAACGTTAGATAACCTTTAGGTGACCCTCATATGCATCTCTGAGAGTGGTAATGAATTCTGGGGTAGGGGGAGCCTGGGTCCTAACGAACTCCATAGCGATGTCAGTGCTTCCGGCACTGATAGCAACGATTGACTTGTTCATAAAACTTTCGGCTTCTGCTTCTCCCAGTAACTGGGTAAGGTTCGCTCTGACCGTCTGGAACTGCTGGATTTGTTGACTTAAGGTGACTACACTACCCTGTTATCAAATGGACCTCGTCAGTAACAAAATTTCTCATCATTCTTGGCAAGATATTAAAAGAAGATAAACTTTGATTCAGTGTAAATCTATAAAATTAAACTGTTGCTTGAGTTCAGTAGAACATACATGTGATTTCTCTTAAGCACATGATTGATATGAAGAAACTTACAAATTTAGTGCCGTCAAGAAGTCCAGCCCCTCCAGATGCAAAATTCACACCATTGACTATTTGCTGCTTCAGAGAAACACTTTGATTTGCGATAGCCAGAAAAGGTGGCGGACTCTTCTCAAAACCCAACTTTTGTGCTAGAAAAGTAAAGACACCATTTTAGCACCATAATTAGTTAAGAAAATCACAATGTCCTAGAGTACACTTACCGAGAAAATCTGCAGGGTTGAAGCCATTACTGAACCTTCCAGTTGATACATTACCAGGGAAGTCAATACCATAAGGAGGATGGTCAGCCTTGAACATAGAATCTAAGCCATTATTAGTCCCAACGTCCGTGATTGAATCTCCAAAAATGAATAGAGCAGGACCCCCTGCCGCATTGGAGAACATTAAGTCCGACAGTGAAAGAGCAAGAATAAGGAGAAGGGCAGACATAGTGTCAGCTCAAATTATGTCATGATATCCAGAACATGCCGAGATTTATAATCAAGCCTTGCCCCAAGACTCCAAACACTAAAGTTAGTAATGAACCTTTGTGTGCTTATCAAAGTGAAGACAAGACCAGTATGAAGAATGGTGAAAATTATAAGTTTAGGCGGATTGCACTAATACCACAACAATGCAGATGATTGGGACAGAAATCTAATCACTCCACTGATTGTTTATTAATTCTTATAAACCTTTTCCTCTTATTTCTAGCGATTTGGACGGTTTGGATAGTAGGCAATTTGGCATCCAACTGCATTAAATTAGATCAGCGAAATCACTTCACCTTGAGATATTAGAATAACTTGTCACTCCTCAAATATCATGCTGAAACAAAACACTTATACTGATCCAATCGTCAAAGTAAATTAACTTAGGCCGATAAAAAATTCATTCGCGCTAAACTTAGAGAACTATCCATATAAAAAATTTTAAACTTAGGCTGACAATCATGATTTTGCATCTAAAATTTTTATTGCAAACATAAAAGTATGATAATAAATTGGTAATGGCACATTCACAATGCATATACAGCCATAAGAACATGTTAAACTAAATTGGAAACTACAATGATTCTTTGATCTAATTTCCGAAAGCGACGACGGCGTTAGGAACAAAGTTGTGGAGCTTTGCATACTCTCCAATCCAACAAGAGCATTAAAAACCCTAAAAATTAAGCTAGCTAGAAGTTCAGAGTCAATTACAACACGATGACTTGGAAAGGAAAGATTTTTCTTTCGAGTTTTCACTAACACAGACAGCAACTCAAACAAGAGAGTATGAAAAAAGAGAAGACTGGACTCACAATGATCTCTCCTTTGTGAGATTAATCGAAGCTGTTGTGACTACCAAATTTTTTTGACGAATTGGAGTGTTCGTTCCAGAAATTCGGCACTTCTTCGCCATTCTCCATGTCTTTGTTTCCTTCTCGCTCTCGCAACTGCGCAAAAATCGTGCCCTAACTTCAACAGTCTCGCGATTGAGAAAGATTTGGGGGCGACGGAATTTTGAGTCGTGGGACTTTGTGGCTTAAAGCTGCTTTTCGCTACGAATTATTTTCGTAGGCAAATCTATCAATCGCAACAAAATGTTTTCGTAGCTAAAAATTACCAATTTTTTATCATGCTATTACTCTAGAACAATGTTGTGGCTAAATATAGCATTTGGTAATCATTTTTTTATTTATGGATCTTAGTTTGCACACAAATTAAATTCCTTAAGTTGAGCTTACTTAAAAAAAAAAAAAAAAAAAATTTCTTAAGTTGAGCTACAAAACAGTCATCTTGATGATATAGTTACAGAATTTTTGTTGGTAAATATTTCCATAACATTTAATTTGTTTTACCAACAAAGTGATGATTCGTAATGAAATACATTTAGCAACATCTTGTCTAAAAAAAAAGAAATATGCGCGAGAGCAGAATTTGGCAAAGTCCTTCTCAGATCAATACTACTCATATAATCAACAAACTATTGGTCTGTGTTTTTTTTTTATTAATGGAAACAAAAAAACTAGGCAGAAGATAAAAATTATTGTTATTATATCATGATGAAGGGGGTGAAGAAAATACAAATGCATCAAAGGTTCTTCCTTGTTTAGTATTCTTCAATCAGCTGCTTCAAATTAATGGGCGTCACAAACTCTGTAGTTCCGTTGTATAGCGTTTCAACTGCTATAGCAGCAGCAGCTTGTGAAGGGTGAAACGCGTCCCAGAACAAGTACTTGTCTCGATTTTTACAAACCAAGGCTTTCTCATTGCATTGTAATTCTGCATTGAGCTTGCCGCCTCTACAACAAGCGCGTCGCAGTTCAGTTGGCCCTGCAAAAGTGATTAAATTTAACCTTAGCAAGAACTCAGAAGTGGCACCAGCCACACCACCAAGGCACGCATTTGTTAAGATGCTCTTAAAAGTCTTATTTATTTATTTGAATGGAACTTCTAAGAAAACTAATCACCTGATGGACTAGGATTGTTCAGATAGTTCATCATCATATGGTATACATTTCCAAGTGAATATTTCATTCCAGTAAGTTCAGAACTGAGGTTTTGCAGCATAGGTACAATGGCAGAATAAAAACTCTGTGGGTAATCGTTCAAGTCCGCGGAACATTCACCTGTGTCATTGCCAGCCCTCATGGCAGGACAGCACCCAATCGCCGAGACACCTGCAATGCCAAATTTCCTTGCTCCAAAGGAGTATAGTGTCTACAATAGATTATTTGAAAAACTCAGTATATGATCATGTCAGTGCTAGTGACTAGGAACTGAGTATATCAAGAAAATAACATTTTTTTTTTCTTATTGAATGAATCGAATCAACGGAGTGTTGGATGACCTTAACGTGATCCTCCAACGCATCTCTAAGACTGGTAGAGAATTCTGTGGTCGGAGGAGACTTAAAGCTAAAGTAATCCAGGGCCATGTCAATGCTTCCAGCATTGATGAAAATGATAGACTTGTTCAATAACCTTTCGGCTCCTGCTTCTCCTAACAGTGCCGTAAGGTTTGCTTTGATCATCTGGAACTGTTGGATCTGTTCTTTGATGGTAACGGCGTTGCCCTGTAATCATACTGACCTTTTAAATAGAATTTTTAACCAGATAGTTGGAAATATAAAAGTTCTAATCTAATGTAATTCACAAGAGTGAACTTTAACATATGCCTTGTAGGCATTTTGAGATGAAGAGGCTTACATATCCTGTGTCATCAAGAAGTCCAGCACCACCAGATGCAAAGTTCAGACCACTGACCATTTGCCGGTTCAGATAAGCACTATGATTTGCGATAGCCAAATAAGGCGGTGGGCTCCTCTCTAATCCCAACTTTTGTGCTAATGAAAATGAAAATCACGTGTATATACCATTTTAGTTTGCCCATTATTGAGTATACATGATAAATATAATATCCTTAGGGTTCAAAATATTCTATACCACATCAAGACTTGAGATGGTTAAATGTAATGTAATATTCAAAAATCTGGATAATATTATTAGTGTCAAGATTTTTAGTGCATGTATATACCCAGGAAATCTGCGGCGCTGAAGCCATTACTGAACCTTCCAGTTGCTACTGAGTCAGGGAAGTCAATACCATAAGGAGGGATATTAGCTTTGAACGTAGTGTCTAAACCATTGTTAGTCCCGATGTCTATAATTGAGTCTCCAAAAATGAATAGAGCAGGATCACCTGCTGCATTGGTGAATGATAAGGCTGATAGTGAAATAACAAGAATAAGGACAAGGGAAGACATGTTCTTAGCTCGTTTCGTGTCATGGTGTTTCAAACTGCCGAGATTTTATAACCAAGCTCACCAAAAGCTCCTAACGCTAAGTTGTAAGCTTTGTGAATAGATGAAGACAGGGACAGCTAGAGAACAACAGCAAAAGTTACTGAATTAGGCGGATGGCCCTAGTAGTATTTTCGCTCACCTTGAAATACTGGGAAGAACTTGTCATTCGTTTGTTTAGACAAATACAATTTAACTTATCTATGCGAATTGACTTTAGAGTACTGACAAAAGTCACCCAATCATGCTATGCTTAGTAAACTACCGATGTCAAATCATGATTTTCTAAAATGTTGTTGCAAATGTAAGAGTATATGTTGCAGCTGGTATATTCATATTGAATAAAATGCTGTCGATAAGTACATGTTCAGAAACTACAAGAGTTTTTTTTTTTTAATATTTGAAGATCGAGAAGCATACATGCAGGCTTTGGAATGAATGAAATTGTCTAGAGTAGACTTCGTTAGATGTTATTATATGCTTAGATTTAATAGGAAATACACTCTCAACTAAACCAGCTAGAAGTTCAAAATCAACCATAATATATAATACTGATCTGAAATGTGATGATATATAAATTCACATTCACTTTTGTGCTTTCCTGTTACCAAATAATTAAACTTAATTAATTTTCAACCACATTGCCAATTTGCCAAGTAAAGTTCCTTACATTTTGAGGATTAAAACGCCTGCCCAGTTAGGCGAATCTTATAAAATCAGGCGTCAGTGAGTTTTTTCAAACTGATGAATCTGCAAAGGAAGGATAAAAATCCTCTCGAGTCCTTACCTTGGCTCTAAGTGAGGAATACTTGGTCTACAAAGAGGTTTCCAAACTTATATGTATAACTCAAAAAATGTCTAATTTTTTAATCAAATCTGGTTGAATGATGATTATTGTATTCTATGCAGGCATAGCAACTTTTTTTTTTTTTGGCCTGAAGTTTTAATTCTAATTAAGCAGTGAAGAGCCTTTCCTTAATGGACTAGATGCCTTAATGGAATAAGAGTCACATCAATATATATTATCAGAGATGTTCGATCCATATTCAAGTTGATTGGATCAGAGAGAAGATACAGAACTAATGTGGACATCTTTATGCAGTTTATTGAAGATACATTAATTTATTACATTAATTTATTTTGGACAGAACAAGTATTTTGAGCTATACCACACAGATGGTTGTACTGTAGGAAGTAGACCAAATGATTAGTGTAATATGAATATGTTGAAGGATTATCACAACCCTAGATCTCCTGCAGAACAAGACGTGAAGAAGAAGAAAACTAGAGGAGAAGAACGGCTGCCACCGCCTCTCTCATCCACATATATATATATATAGGAAAAGTCACGTGTATAGCACGTGAGATTACACTGTCAAAGTAAAACGTAAATCACAGTAAATAAAACTTACATCACAGTAACACACAGTAACTAATGATTTACTCATCAAGATGCTTGAGGTTGATGAGAATCGCAAACTCTGAAGCTCCATTGTATAGTGCTTCAGAATTGAATGCAACAGCGGCTTCAGTCACATGAAACGGATCCCAGAAGAAGTACTCACGCCAGTCATGAACCTAATCTGTATTTCCAGTTTCGCCCATCATGCAACTAGAAAATACCCTTAGTCTCAACACATCATAGGCCCACATCCTCCAAATAACACGCAGGGTCGTGGTCGACACGCGTGGGTGGTACGTTAGTGTGCACGCTTAGAGTACGCTCATTGGCGCGCACGACGAAATTTTAGGCGCGAAAGTATAGGTAAGTATATATATATATATTTATATATATATATATATGTATATAAGTAATTTAATATATATATATATTAAAAATCAGAAAATAAATAAATAATAGTGAAATGACTAAAAAGGGTATTAGAGTGTGAAGGAGGAGGATAAGATCATAGGGGCAAAATGGTCATTTCACCCCAAAATGTGGATACACACCACACCGTCACCACAGTTCCTCATTTTTCACCATTTCAAAAAATCGAAAAGAAGATCAAGGAGGAAAGGAGGAGAAATTGAGAGAAAGTGGAAGAGAGATTGAGTGGTGGTAGAGGCGAAGGAGGTGAGGTGAGTTGTGTTGTTTTTGTTGTTGTTGTTGTTGTATGTGTTGGTGGTGGTGGCGGTTTGGTGGTTCGGTGGTGGAGGTGGGGTGAGCTCGAGAGCTCGGACGACTGCGAGAGCGGTCGTCGGGGGGGGAGACGACCCCATGTTGTTTTCCCTCTCCCTCTCCCTCTCCCGATTCAAAAAAAAAAAAATGGTGAAACAGAGGCGCGTTGTGCGCCTCTGTTGAAGAAGACCCAACCGGGTCGGGCCGACTAGGCCCTGTCTGGCGGGTCGAGCCGACCGGTTGGCCGGTTCGGTTGGGCCGAACCGGACCGGGTGAACCAGTCCGGTTCACCTCAACTCTAAAAAAAAAAAAAAAAAAAAAAAAAAAAAAAAAAAACAGAAAACAGTTTTGAAAAAAAAAAATCTGAAAAAATTCATAGAAAATTCATATAAAATAGGAAAATTTTATAAAAATTACATTTTGATTAAATAAGGAAATTTGAGGTTTTCTTGGAAATGTTGGCGAGATAATAGTCGGGGTTTTAGCCTCGAAAAACGAAAAATTGACATAATATATTAAATTGAAGCTAATTTAGTGATAAATGATAATAGGTATATTTCGGGTGATAATTTGAATTGTCGGCATTTATTGGAGCTGGACTAAGGTTTGGTTTACGGGACGAGGAGTGCGATTTGAGGTGTGTAGTATCCCAATTGAACTTCACTTTAAGTATTTACGAGTTTGACTTATTTGAATTCGGTTCCATTTATTCTCTACTCCATTTCATTATTGCTTTACGGTGGTGAGTACTCTCACTGGTGACTTTACGGTAGTGGAGTGTACTCCTACCTGGTGTCTTTACGGTGTTGAGATCACTCCCCACCTGGTGCTTATTCGTTACGGCCATAGAGTCCACTAAATCATAGCACTTGTTTAGGTATACGCGGTGAATAGGCTACCGGGTATGGTAGGCTTGTGTGGGTGCGTCGTGGGTCTACGCCGACCACCTAGAGGTCCAGGGCCAACCCATTAGTGTGTTTTCATGGGTCGTGCACTGGGGAAAAGCCCGAAGTATGATTTAGTTTGATTTTTATGTGCACGTACTTTGTTTCGTCACTATATTTATGCATGCGATGATCTTTCTTTTACAGTTGTATGTATTATTTCTTTGTTCCGCATGTTTAAATTATAGTATTTAAAATTTTAGTACTTTTACTTCCGTAATTACTTAGTGAATTTCCTTGGGATTACTCACTTTGGACTCGTCATCTGTCTTTTTGTGATGACTGAGTGCAGATCCTAGTACGAGCCGGGGAAAGGGCAAGCTTGAGGACTACATCGATTGATAGCTCTAGCCCTTCTCGTACGTATGTTTATGTTTACTTGTTTTATGTTGGGTTTTGGGACTTGAGAGATAGGTTGTATATTTTGATATTTTGAGGATTCTTAGATGATATGTATATGATGTACAGTTGATATGGTTTCCACTTTGGCATTTTGCTCATAATATTCAGGTTAAATCTTTACATTGATAGTAAATCTTCCGCTGCGTAATTTATGGTTTAATGATATTAAAGGAATAAAAGTAAATTCATAACATCAAAGTTAACTGATAATTGATTGATAATTGATTGATAATAAATAATTGGGCGTGGGACACAGCTGGTGGTGACGTAGACAGTTGTGGGCCTGCGTGGCCTCTCGTGGCGGACCAATGTGGAAATTGGGGCCGTCACATTTTGGTATCAGAGCTTAGGTTTGAGAAACTTAAAGGATAAAACGATGATGATAGTTAACTCTGATACCGCCACAATTTGCTATTTGGTATCAATGAATAAATGAACTTTGAGAATTGGAGATTGAACAATAGTATAAACTCAATGAATAAATCTTAGAGGTGGAAACCACAAGTGAATGATTAAAGACTTAGTTGGGAAGTGATGTGAGGCGGGTAGATTTAGGAAATTACATATGCGTATGTTTTGATTGTGTACTATATATTATATGCGTATGTACTGAGTCTGATCCAATGCACGTTGGTTGTGCAGTTTATGATGATGATGACGAGAAGCTCCTACTACTCGCCCACTACTCGGCAGAGGTTGGAGAGACTAGTGATCATACCACTAGTGATGTGGCGATTTGCGAGCTATGATGCAGAGCGATCGAAACGATTGATTCAGCAGAGAAGAAGCAGCTATTACGACGAGCTCGATGGTGAGTTGATGGAGTACATTCGGAGTTCGAGGACGCCAGTAGTAGTACCGACTGCTGAGCGTGCTGCACCTACTACCACTCGACAAAGATTAGCCCCAAATTGTTGCTACACAGGCGGTTGGGTCAGAGACAGTTATAGAGAGGGTTGAGCCTGTGGTTGTACCAGCAGAAACTACGGTGGTGACACCCACTACTACAGAGCAGCAGGTAGGGACTTCGACTGCTAGGAGTAGGATGTCAGAAGCAACGAAAATGGTGAAGGATTTTATGAGGTTTAACCCTACGTACTTCACTGGAGTCAGTGATCCTGAGGTTGCAGGACGTTGGTTGATGACTCACAGACGACTACACCAGTTGCTAGAGGTACCCGAGGTGGATCAGGCACGTATTTCAGGTTATTGTTTGAGAGGTCAGGCTGCAGTTTGGTGGACCACCTACCTGATATACATGGTACGCCAGCGACATGGGGAGAGTTTAGACAGTTATTTTTAGATGAGTATATTCCCACAGAGGTGCAGATACGATTGAGGGAGCAGTTCTTGAGTTTGCGACAGGGTACCATGTCAGTTTCTCAGTACATAGACCGATTCCGATATCTCATGATGTATGCTATGGATGTGGCTAACACAGAGAGATTACAGATTTATTATTTCATCAGAGGTCTGGATGAGAGGATTGGTGGGGTGATAGTCGCGACTGGTGCGAAGACGCTACAGATTGTGTATGATAGAGCATTAGCTCTCGAGACATATCTACGACACCGGGGTGAGCTTGGAGACGGGTCTGGACAGAGTTCTCGGTCTGATCAGAGACCGAAGAGACCGAAAGATCAGTTAGACATGATCAGGGTCGACGAGATAGGCGTTTCAAGCGGCGAAGAGAGAGAGAGATGAGAGGCGGGTAGTGTACGCGTCGCACCTACACCATTTGAGCGCCCACGACATCGTGTGCGAGATGGAGGAGGTCGTGGTAGAGAGACAGAGAGGTCGGGGTCGTGTGAGCTCGGTACATATAGTATCACGATCAGATTGGCGGGATACACGACGATGTTTTAGATGTCATCGGAGTCGGACATATACATATTAATTGTCCGATGTCGAACTTCGTCATCACGATCGCAGATTGAGGCGGCCTAGGGAGAGAGTTCATCTTCTTCGCTACTACACACCTATCGTCGTACACCCGGATCGAGGTGCGACTCGTCGCTTGTCGAGGGTATGTTATCTATATGCGATGTTTTTATGCATGTATTATTTGATTAGGTAGTACTTTGTCGTTTATATCGGGACGTAGGGTTGGACGATTAGGGTTATCTGTTGAGACTTTAGACCCACATCTTGTCCTCGATGCCTGTTTGGGGATAAGATTTACCCTAACCGGATATGCCGGAATTGTATGATAGAGATTGAGGGACACCAGTTACCTGTCGACTTCCGTGTCCTAGAGTATTTAGAGTTTGATGTTTTATTGGGTATGGATTGGTTATCGACATATCGCACACACATTGATTGCTTCGGTAAGATGGTAGTATTTGATATTGAGGGTATTCCAGTATCTACTTTTGTTGGTACGGCGTCAGACTTACCAATTACCAGAGGTTGATTAGCTACGACACAGGAGATGGAGGCGTTTAGGACGGTGGTTGAGCCAGACCTGAGACTAAAGATTAGAGTAGAGGATGTCCCAGTAGTGTGTGAGTTTCCTGAGGTATTCCCCGACGATTTGCCAGGTTTACCACCTCCTAGGTCAGTTGAGTTTATGATTGAGTTGATTCCGGGGACGCAATGCTCGATATCTGAGGCCGTATCAGGATGTCAACGTCGGAGCAGGGAGAGTTAAGGTCCCAATTAGAGGAGTTGTTGCAGAAGGGTTTTATTCATCCCAGTATGTCTCCTTGGGGCGCACCAGTGCTATTTGTTAAGAAGAAGGACGGTTCTTTGAGGTTGTGCATAGACTACAGAAAGCTGAATCAAGTGACGATTCGAAATCGTTATCCACTTCCTAGGATTGATGATCTATTCGATCAGTTGGCGGGTGCTAAGTTTTTCTCGAAGATTGATTTACGATCTGGATATCATCAGTTGAGGATTCGGGAGAGTGATATCGAGAAGACGACGTTTAGCACGTGCTATGGATTATTCAAGTTCACAGTCATGCCATTTGGGGTGACTAATGCGCCGGCTATCTTTATGGATTTGATGCACCGAGTATTACGACCATTTTTGGATCGTTATGTGATTGTATTCATCGATGATATCTTAATATACAGTAAGACTCGTGAGGAGCACGAGAGACACCTTATAGATGTTTTGATGATGTTGAGGGAACATAGATTATACGCTAAGTTCAGCAAGTGCGCATTTTGGCTGAGAGAGGTGAAATTTCTCGGACATGTCATTGGTAGTCAAGGAATATCTGTTGATGGAGACAAGATTTGAGCGATAATTGATTGGAGGACACCTGAGACAGTTGCAGACATTCGTAGTTTCTTGGGGCTTGCGAGTTATTACCGGCGGTTTGTGTAAGATTTTTCGTTGATTGCAGCGCCGATGACGAGGTTGACCAAGAAGGATGTCAAGTTTGAGTGGTCTGAAGACTGTGAGGCAGCATTTTTAGAATTGAAGAGGAAGTTGACTTCGGCGCCAGTGTTGGCTCTACCTGAGACAGGGAAAGGCTTCTCGGTCTACACGGATGCTTCCGGGACTGGATTGGGATGTGTGTTGATGCAGGAAGGACACCCAGTTGCATATTTATCGAGATGATTGAGACCCCACGAGGAGAATTATCCGGTACATGATTTAGAGCTAGCTGCAGTTGTGTTTGCGCTCAAGGCTTGGCGACATTATCTTTATGGGGAGCGGTTTATGTTATTCACGGATCATCAGAGTTTGAGGTATCTGTTCACTCAGAAGGATCTAAATATGCGGCAAAGACGGTGGCTCGAGTTACTGAAAGACTACGATTTCGCGATTGAGTACCATCCTAGGAAGGCGAATGTAGTTGCTGATGCATTGAGCCGGAGTGGTGTAGAAAGTCAGACTGTGCTGCGGCAGATGACACATGAGTATGGATTACTGGAGGCTGCGACGGTGTTGTGTTTGTCAGATGCTTTTGCTGATGTTCATATCTATTGCCAGATGCGTGTTCCTGTTGTGTCGTTAGAGAGGGTCGCTAAGTGGCAAAGGGCTGACGGACATTTTGCTCACTTCAGCTGTCTGGCTCAGGATCTGAGTTGCACAGATTGGTCTAGTGGTTCAGACCAGTGTTTGAGACACAGGGGCAGGTTGTGGATACCTGAGGTGCAGGAACTACGTGATAGCATTCTTGAGGATGCACACCGTTCGCGGTATATAGTTCATCCTGGCAGGACCAAGATGTATCATGATTTGCGACGTTTATTTTGGTGGCCTGGGATGAATGTGACGGCCCCAATTTCCCCATGCAATTGGGTACGCCCGGCCTAGACCCATACAAGCCTCGAGTCATCACTCGGCAACCTGACGAGCCTAGTCAGCCTTCAATTTAATCAAATTAGTAATTTATGAAAGAGTTATTTCAAAAATAAACAGCGGAAGAATAAACAATTATAATAAAGGGGAAAATAACTCATTCAAGGGAAGTAGAGGAATTCTAAAAGTGTGGAAAACCCCGGGTATTCATGTAGAATTCGATAGGTAAATATACATGATACCAGTCTCACAAAAGAAATATCAAGTTCAATCATCCCAACAATGTAAATATAAAACGATATACACATCAGCAAAAGTATAAACACCTATTTAAAGAGTCTCTCTGGTGTCGCTGCTAATCCTCACAGTAGATCACCTAGGCAGGGTCCCTTGCCCTTGCTGCTCTCCGCCCTATCTGCACCCACCGTCACAAACTAGACGGTGAGTAACTGAATAAAATCGAATGTAATACCAGAAGAAGATAACAGTAATTCATGATAATACAAGTAACGCATGATCTAAATATCATGCAAAGTAATAAAAAAGACAGAATTTAAATAAACAAGGTGCATGATAAACGAGACTAATACATGTCAATCGAAAGTCAAGTGTGTTCCAAGGAATCAAAAGAGGCCCATAAGTGGTCTAAATCATAGCATAACGGCGAAGACCTCGCGAGATCTTCCTGGGCATCGACACAAGCGAAGGCACGGCTATGATGGAAAGGGACTCGAACCCATCCACCCAAGTACTCGGTGTCACACGGTCACTAAGGGTGGTCACACACTCGTGCGCACGAGTGCTGCGTTTATCCCTCTAAGTGCAGGTCCTAGTACTTTCGAGACAAAACACTTACGCCTAGGAAGCACACAACAAGAAATGGAATGGAATACCAACAATAGAGCATAACAATTTGAATAAATGATAATGAATCACATGACATTTTCTTTCTGGCTTACAAACGTACAAATGCTTTTTAAGGCAATTGTACTTACCTGACTAATCGCAACCCGCGTACAACACTCTCGTTCCTAACGCGTATTCCAAAGTTTCCCGCTACCTGACAAGGTCGGAAACTCTAATTAGTGGGTCGAGTCATTACTAAACCTAGGTTGAATACCTTAGTGTTTTTCCCAATGTTTTGATGATTCGAACGACTCGATGCAAATCGACTGAAAAATCAATCGAAACACAACTCTTTTAGATTTTTGAAAACCACACCATAACTCAAAATAACCATGTATTCGAACACTCAATACACATCTATACTAAACAAATACCCGACCCTTGTATATTCTCACGTATGCATGAATTCGAATCACTAAATCATGTATTCATGCCATGAGTTTTGAAATGAAATAAACTCAACACAAAATAATGAAATTCGATGACAAAAACACATGAAATAACACATTCACGTTTACTACCGAGAGGAAACCATGCATGAGCACGCAACTCCAACATAAATTCGTTCTCACACACGATGTGCTATTAATTCAAGTGATTTCAATAAAACATTCAAACTAGATTGATAAAACCTTGATCGAAAACTCAACACCGACATCATTAATAAAGAATAGTCGTCATGATCGAAACTCAAAACCACGCAACATTGATAAGAAACTACGACAAATCCGATCATTTACTTAAAATTAAGTCAATCAACTAGACAACGGAATCACATGATATGACGACACGAATAAAAATCCTCGATACGTTGAATACATTTCCACTTTCATAGGTTATATGTTTTAACATAAACTTTTCTTTTCTTTCTTCTTTTCTCTTCTTTTTTTTGTTTGTTTATATATATAATATAAAGGTCAAATGACCATTTTGCCCTTCCACTTATTTCCTAAACAATTTTAAACAATTGCCCTTATGGGTCTTTGACCACATCATCTCATCTTAACATACATACACATCTCAATGCAAATCTCATGGCTACTTACCATTAGGCTGTGTCACTTTAACAATACTAATCACATAGTCCGAATGTTACATATTTAACCAACTCCCACGTTCAAACGACGTTCCTCGGTCTGTTTTTTCTTGTTCCGACTCTCGTAACGCGCGTAGTCTCGCCTTGTCTCGCCAACTAATTAATTAAATTAATTAAAAATTCATTTATTTGTACTTTTTACTTATTTTTCTCCCCCGTTTAACTAATCGAAACCTCACTCAATTAAATATCTTGAAGAGCTCGAAACCCGTAAAATACTAAAATACTAAAATACTAATACACACAATCAAAGAATCATAAAATCACTTCGGTGTCGACACCCGAAGTTCGAAATACTGTCCAGTACTCACGTAGCCGGGTCACAATTCTGACAAGTGCAACATGTAACGGCCCAAATTAATTTAATCAGGATTAGTGTTAATCACGAGGATTAACGGGTAATTCGGGCGTTACGATGACAAATTTGGGTGGACTCAAATAAGAGTACCCAGGTTATATTGTGTTATTTGTGTATGTTGTATGTCTATTATTGTGATGTGGGAAATTATTATTAAATAAACATCACATGTGTGTAAGTTGACATCGGGCAAGGCTACGATCGGGTATATGTCCCGAAGTGCGTGTCGAAGAAGGCCGGTGCCGGGTATTGGGTAGCATGGGTGCACGGGGCATAGGTTTCGGGTAGTTGAGTGTTAGTGTGACACACTTATGAATTTTATATAATTTATTAGGTGATTTAACCTAAGGTTGAATTAATGTATTAATGAATTAGTTGAAGTCCTATAGTTTGATAGGAAAAATCAGCATGCATAGGATAATCCTCGAGATGCACAACAAGGAAATTCGAGATAGATGGTGTCATGATAGGTTGTTTAGAAGCTGTGTGACACGAGGTGATCAGTGGCTGTTGGATTAGCCTCGAGATGCGTGTTCACACTAGATTAAAATCACAACTATATATACACATAGATCGATCGAGCATGCAAAGAATGAAAATGTTTTCAACAAATTTGTGGGATCTTGAGGAGAGAAATTGTTGATTGGGGAATACAAGCGAGGGTTTGAAGGCTAGATTGGGCGATCAAACGAAGGAATTTACAGGTAATAAACTCTTATTTGGTTGAATTTCCATTAAAATAGGTTGTTGAAAAATTGATTTTGAGTAAAAATACAACTGTTTTTGTGAGAATCGGTGTTCTTGAGGTTTAGTTTGATGAAATCTTGTCAATTGGGATCGAATTTGTGGAAAATTGAGATGTATTTGTGGATTTCGAATTTTTGGGTACATGCATGTAATCCGGAATTGGGTTGGTTTTGTGGTGATTTGTGGTGGAATTTTGGTGTTTTGAAGGTCTTTGATGGGTTGAGAGAGAAGAAGAGTGGAGAGGAGGGAATGAGAGGAATCAAGAAGAAAAAAAAAAAAAAAAAAAAAAAAAATTTTGCGACGAGCGAGAGACGGATTCGTCTCGGTAAAAACAGAGACGAATCCGTCTCTGGAAGAAGAAAGACGCACGCGCGTGCGCGTGTGCGCGTCCCTCCGCCCAAACCGCCGGTCCAGGTGGGGCCCACCCAAATAAAAAAAAAATAAAATAAAATAATTTTTTTTTTTAAAATTAAATAATAATAATATATATTATATATAATATTATATTGCTGGAAAAATAGGAAAATAATTTAAAAATATCAAAAAAATTGGGAAAAATTTTAGAAAAATATAGAAAATTAAGAAAAAGGTAGAAAAGTAGTTTCGGGACTTTCCAGGTATTTTTGGAACCCCGACATAGTATGAGAGAGATACCACAACTCAAATAATGAAAATATGTTATAAAAACATAAAATTATATAATATGTTTTTAAAAAGTATAAAAACACTATAAATGGACTTCAGGGACTGGTGAACCATAGCTCGGGTATCGGGGAGCTAGGCGGGTCGAATTGGCGGGTTCGGAAGTCGGAGAGCGTATTTCAGTGCGTAAAACCCTTGAGAAAATTTACACTTTAATTTCATGGTGTGTATTTATTCGATTATCTTATCGTATGCGGTGATCGTTTGGTGGTCACGCATGGTTTTTCATCTTGGTTATGACTACACGCTTGAGCATGGGCTAGTCTGCGACGGCGACCGTGTAGATAGGAGTAGAATGTATCTACAAGCTGTCTCGAGGGATTAAGGGTACTCTTAGCACTAAAAAGCTTGGAAAGGAGTACGCCTTCATCGAGTTGAGGTGTAGATCATTGTAAGCTGTTATTAAGCACTTGGTTTGTCTTGAGAACTCCGTTTTGTTATCATATGACCTAGGCGGGTCATGGTTTTATCGTGATTAAACGAGTGATGATTTATTTACCGTTGAATTTACTTTCGAGCCATTTAGTTAATTATTTGTTGGATTTTGGATGGTTTACATTTCCAGTTAATATGTGATGTGATGTGATGTTGTGAAGGTTGTTTATTATGCACCATGGGAATATGATTCTGTTGTCGGGGTCATATTCACATGTCTCATGCAGTTATCGAGGTTTTCATGATTATTTGTGTAGACTTCTCTTGGGAATTTACTCACCTGGGCTCGTTCTTTGTATGTGTTGGGCAAGCGAGCGCAGATCCCTGTACGAGCAAAGCAAAAGGAAAAGAGGTACTAAGCGACTATACGTGAGGTTGCGTTCTTCTTGATGACTCGTGTTTTGACTACCTAGTATGTATGTATATATTTATTTTTTTGGGTTTTGGGAACTTTAGAACTTTATCACATGTATATGGATTCTTGTTTACTTCGTCTCGATTATATACATGGTGTTTATTCCGGGTTTTCACTTTGCTTAGGCTTAATAAATTTTCATAAAATACAAATTAAATGCTTCCGCTAATGATGTTATTGTAATTATCAACTAACCTGCTAGATGTGTAAGACAACTTAATATAGTAGGATTTGATACACGGAGCGTCACTTTACAGAGCTGTGGTCGCGGCAGCAGTGATGACGTGTCCGGTGACGTGACAGGCGCTGCTAGGCTTACGGGCGGAGGGCGTGGGTCACGGGGCGGCCTCGGGAAATTGGGGCCGCCACAGTTTGGTATCAGAGCCTAGGTTTGAGAAGCCTAGGGAATGAAGCGTGGATTATGGTTAGCTCTGATACCGTCACAGTTTGGTATCAGAGCAAGGTCGATAGGGCCTTGAATTAATAAAGTTAAGGAAATAGCATAAACTTTAAAACAAAATTAGATGTGGAAACCCGATGAATTGCCTAGAACTTTTAGTTGGGAAGCAATGGAAGCGGGTAGAGTTGAGATTTTTATATGATATATGTATTGTTGTATTTGTATATATTATACGCATGCATACGTATATTGGGAACTGATCCAGACACGAAAATCGATGCAGATTACTATGGACGGACAGACTCCTACCACTACCTCTCCGACTACTCGGCGGGAGGTCTGGGAGACCGGTGATCATACTACTAGAGAGAGATAGGCGATTTGCGAGCCATGGTGCAGAGAGTTACGGATCAACAATTATTGCAGCAGGCACAGATGGTTGAGCTCATGGAGTACATACGGAGCTCGAGGATACCTGCAGTAGCACCGACTGTTGAGTTAGTTACACCTACCCCTCCAGTAGTGTTAGCGCCACCGGTTGACACCCAGCGGCGGGGATCGAGACAAGAATAAGAGAGATCGAGCTGTTGTAATACCAAAGAAATAATACCGAGGTGACGCCTACTACTACGGAGCAACATACGGTTGTTTCGGGGGGAGTAGGATGTCGAAGCGACTAAGATGGTGAAAGATTTTATGAGATTCAACCCCACCTACTTTTCTTGGGGTTAGTGATCCGAGAGGTTGCGGGACGGTGGTTGATGACACACCGACGTCTACATCGTTATTAGAGGTACCGAGAGGCGATCGAGCACGTATTTCGAGTTATTGTTTGAGGGCCAGGCGACCATATGGTGGACGACCTACACCGATATCCATTCTGCACCGACTACATGGGTTGAGTTTCGACGATTGTTTACGGATGAGTATATTCCCACCGAGGTGCGATTGAGGCTTAGAGAGAGCGATTATTGGCATTGAGACGGGGTAACATGACGGTATCGCGGTACATGGATCGATTCGGGTACCTTATGATGTATGCCATGGACGTGGCGAACAGAGAGACTCCGGGTCTATTATTTCATCGGGGTTTGGATGAGAGGATAGGTGGCGTGATAGTTGCAAGTGGAGCCAGAGACTTTACAGTTGTATATGAGAGAGCACTGTCACGTGAGACATACTTACGACCTAGGGGTGAGCTGATAGACAGGTCAGGGCAAGGTTCTCGGTCCGATCAGGGACCGAAGAGACAGATAGAACCGTCAGATGGAGATAGTAGGAGTGATCACTACGGAAGTAGACCACGATATGAGGACAGACCACGGGATCAGCACAGCACAGAGGTGATGACAGAGTATATGCAGTACCAGCGATAGCGGCACCCCAACAGCATTACACTCAGGACCAACGAGGCAGAGACCAGAGATCACAGGGTCAGAGCCAGGGGTCGAGGAGTGGACAACCGAGACAGGGGGTTGTGTGTTGGCGATGTGGACAGGAGGGCCACATCAGACGTGATTGTACACAGGAGCTAGAAACTCCAGTACCTAGGAGACCAGTGCAGACTCGAGAGCGGTGCACGCAACGACTGAGCCAAGCAGGGAGACGTCCCAGCGCAGGGTTCAGGGTAAGTTTACTTATTTTTGTAATTATATGTTATGATATGTGTTAAGCATGCATGACTTAGTTGATGTATGGTCGATTTATGAGTGTGTGGTCAGTGGAGCCACATAGTGGTATTGTCAGTTTATATGGCAGGATGGGCCATTGTATTGTGGCTAAGACAGAGTTATCGTGTGGAGATACACGATGGGTAAACAAGTGTCGTCGACGGGATGGGTGACTGGATTAGGGTTTCTTGGACACAGGTTTAGTTGAGTACAGGTGGCGGAGATGTCGGGAAAAAGTCGTGACCAAGGTTCACGTGTGCGACATGCACCCTGTAGCTCGGTGTGAAGACTCGGCCTGTGAGTGGGAACGAGAAGTTATTGTTCGACCCTGTAAGTGGGTGCGGTAGTGTCCAAGGCGTAGAAGAGTTAGTCGGTGGTGGAAGCGACGGGGGAAGTGTGTGGTTCGGTGAACCGGGGATGTTACTCGGGATTGTTCAATTTCGAGGACGAAATTCTCCTAGTTGGGAAGAATTGTAACTGCCCAAATTAATTTAATCAGGATTAGTGTTAATCACGAGGATTAACGGGTAATTCGGGCGTTACGGTGACAGCTGGGTGGGCTCAAATAAGAGTACCCAGGTTATATTGTGTTATTTGTGTATGTTGTATGTCTATTATTGTGATGTGGGAAATTATTATTAAATAAACATCACATGTGTGTAAGTTGACATCGGGCAAGGCTACGATCGGGTATATGTCCCGAAGTGCGTGTCGAGGACCGGGTACCGGGTATTGGGTAGCCGGGGTACGGGGCATAGGTTTCCGGGTAGTTGAGTGTTAGTGTGACACACTTATGAATTTTATATAATTTATTAGGTGATTTAACCTAAGGTTGAATTAATGTATTAATGAATTAGTTGAAGTCCTATAGTTTGATAGGAAAAATCAGCATGCATAGGATAATCCTCGAGATGCACAACAAGGAAATTCGAGATAGATGGTGTCATGATAGGTTGTTTAGAAGGTTTGTGTGACACGAGGTGATCGATGGTTGTTGGATTAGCCTCGAGATGCGTGTTCACACTAGATTAAAATCACAACTATATATACACATAGATCGATCGAGCATGCAAAGAATGAAAATGTTTTCAACAAATTTGTGGGATCTTGAGGAGAGAAATTGTTGATTGGGGAATACAACTGAGGTTTGAAGGCTAGATTGGGCGATCAAACGAAGGAATTTACAGGTAATAAACTCTTATTTGGTTGAATTTCCATTAAAATAGGTTGTTGAAAAATTCAGATTTTGAGTAAAAATACAACTGTTTTTGTGAGAATCGGTGTTCTTGAGGTTTAGTTTGATGAAATCTTGTCAATTGGGATCGAATTTGTGGAAAATTGAGATGTATTTGTGGATTTCGAATTTTTGGGTACATGCATGTAATCCAGGGAATTGGGTTGGTTTTGTGGTGATTTGTGGTGGAATTTTGGTGTTTTGAAGGTCTTTGATGGGTTGAGAGAGAAGAAGAGTGGAGAGGAGGGAATGAGAGGAATCAAGAAGAAAAAAAAAAAAAAAAAAAAAAAAAAAAAAATTTGCGGAACGAGAGACGGATTCGTCTCGGTAAAACCGAGAGACGAATCCGTCTCGAGAAAAGACGCACGCGCGTGCGTGCGCGTGCGTCCTCTCGCCCAAACCGCGGTCGGTGGGGCCCACCCAAAAAAAAAAAAAAAAAATAATTTTTTTTTAAAATTAAATAATAATAATATATATTATATATAATATTATATTGCTGGAAAAATAGGAAAATAATTTAAAAATATCAAAAAATTGGGAA
This sequence comes from Stephania japonica, assembly GCA_039657345.1. Classification (NCBI taxonomy): domain Eukaryota; kingdom Viridiplantae; phylum Streptophyta; class Magnoliopsida; order Ranunculales; family Menispermaceae; genus Stephania; species Stephania japonica. The sequence continues at coordinate 2,600,049 of CM077559.1, read as the reverse complement.
AAATTTTAGAAAAATATAGAAAATTAAGAAAAAGGTAGAAAAGTAGTTTCGGGACTTTCCAAGTATTTTTGGAACCCCGACATAGTATGAGAGAGATACCACAACTCAAATAATGAAAATATGTTATAAAAACATAAAATTATATAATATGTTTTTAAAAAGTATAAAAACACTATAAATGGACTTCAGGGACTGGTGAACCATAGCTCGGGTATCGGGGAGCTAGGCGGGTCGAATTGGCGGGTTCGGAAGTCGGAGAGCGTATTTCGGGTGCGTAAAACCCTTGAGAAAATTTACACTTTAATTTCATGGTGTGTATTTATTCGATTATCTTATCGTATGCGGTGACTGCTGGTGGTCACGCATGGTTTTTCATCTTGGTTATGACTACACGCTTGAGCATGGGCTAGTCTGCGACGGCGGCCAGTGTAGATAGGAGTAGAATGTATCTACAACTGTCTCGAGGGATTAAGGGTACTCTTAGCACTAAAAAGCTTGGAAAGAGTACGCCGATTCTTGAGTTGAGGTGTAGATCATTGTAAGCTTGTTATTAAGCAACTTGTTTTGTCTTGAGAACTCCGTTTTGTTATCATATGACCGGCGGGTCATGATTTTATCGTGATTAAACGAGTGATGATTTATTTACCGTTGAATTTACTTTCGAGCCATTTAGTTAATTATTTGTTGGATTTTGGATGGTTTACATTTCCAGTTAATATGTGATGTGATGTGATGTTGTGAAGGTTGTTTCTTGCATGACCATAGGAATATGATTCTGTTGTCGGGGTCATATTCACATGTCTCGCATGAGTTATCGAGGTTTTCATGATTATTTGTGTAGACTTCTCTTGGGAATTTACTCACTGGGCTCGTTCTTTGTATGTGTTGGGCAATTGAGCGCGAGATCTGGTACTGAGCAAGAGCAAGGGAAAAGAGGTACTAGGCGACTATCGTGAGGCGTTCTTTGTGCGCAGCTACTCGTGTTTTGACTACCTAGTATGTATGTATATATTTATTTCTTGGGTTTTGGGAACTTTAGAACTTTATCATATGTATATGGATTACTTGTTTACTTCGTCTCGATTATATACATGGTGTTTATTAGGGTTTTCCACTTCGCTTAGGCTTAATAAATTTTCATAAAATACAAATTAAATGCTTCCGCTAATGATGTTATTGTAATTATCAACTAACTGCTAGATGTGTAAGACAACTTAATATAGTAGGATTTGATACACGGAGCGTCACTTTACGTAGAGTCGTGGTCGCGCAGCGATGATGACGTGTCCGGTGACGTGACAGGCGCTGCTAGGCTTACGGGCGGAGGGCGTGGGTTACGGGGCGGCCTCGGGAAATTGGGGCCGCCACACAACACAAGTCAGTTAAAAATTTGGGGTTGTTACAGTCTCCCCCACTTATTAGAATTTCGTCCCCGAAATTAATCTAATAAGTAAACTAGATTAGCAACTCTTCGCAACTCCTAACAAGACCGATAAAAACTCAAAGTGAGTCATTTCTTGACTCCAAACCGTTCGTGACCCTTCAATGGAGAGACCTTCAGATATTTATAGTCTCCCCGAATCATACTGAAGCTCATCGTGATACTCGACAAGTATTTCTTCTGCCACTCCTGGGCACTCTTAAGTCTCAAACAAAACTATCCACAACTACCCAGATGCTATCGTAACCACGAGGAGATCGGGGCAACCACTAACGAAATCCATATCAATATGTACCCAATTCCATCAAGAAATGGGTGGGGCTGTAGTAGTCCTCCAGGTCGTCGATGCCCAGCCTCTACGCGCTGGCATGTCACACGCTCGAAAAACTCCGACACCTCGAAAATCATCCCTGGCCACCAAAAGAATGTCGCATATCGGCGCACATCTTAGGTCAACCCGGATATACAATAAAACTGGAACGGTAAATCTCCTGAAGTACCTCGTCACATGCATCAGCCACCAATGGAAACCCCAGTCGCCCACGATACCTCTAGCATGAGTCTGTCGACCGACTCTTGTCTGGGCAATCTGAACTATTCACCATCTCACTACATCGCTGGTATGATGCATCGTCTTGCTGTCCCTCACGCACAATGCCAAATGAGACGGTGTGCAACATCGTTTGACCACGTATCTAGGTCATGGTAGTCATCGGCTCGTCCTCTGAACTCATCAACTTGACTGCCTCACGTAAACCACGCTCGTAGGTTCTTTGAAATACGACTACCTCCGCATCCAATCCTTTGCAGCGCAACGCATCAGCAACAACGTTGATCTTCTCGTATCCACCAATCAACACACGTAATGTTTATATCTAGTTCACACCAACCAAGGCTTCGAACTCTAACAACTCTAGTACTCGCATGTTTATTGGCAACTCGTAGCCCCTTAACACTATCGAAATGTCAAGACTATGCACATTCGAGTATATCGCATCCTGGCGGCTGTGACTAGGATTAAGGTCTGCTACGTCTATTGAGTTTTCAACCCTAACAGGTCTACCAAGCGCACAACAATCAAGGGATCAACATAACTTGAATCGAATACGATATGCATGCAAGTACCGCAAATGAAAAGCATACCCTCATCAATGTGTCTGGACGCCCTGAGTGCGGCTCAACAGCAGCGGCTGAACACGCTCTCTATCTTGGTGATCTTTGCGACGATGCTCTTCTTTGGTGAGGGCACCCCCTCGAAGGTGTCCGACACATGCTCGCATCGTAACACGTACGGGTATCCTGCGACCTCTGAGTCTGACTCTGGCCTCGTCCCTGTGCAGAACCATGAGTCTGGGTCTGACTAAACCTCTGCGTGCTCCTCTGCCTACCTCCTCGGTCGCATCCCCTGTTCTCGATGTCCGCTCTGCGATCGCTGGTCATGTTGATTAGTGCGGTGAATGATCGGCAAAGCTTGGCACGGGTGGAACGGCTGTATCGAGCGTGTGGTCTCGTCGTGCAACGTGCATGCAGATCCTACACTTTGCGCCCGATGCTCACGATTATCCCATCTGCTCCTCTTTCTCTTCCTGTCCTGCTGATAGTGACTATCTGATCGGGTCTCCGCTCTGTTCGCCCTAACCTCATCCGGATGCGTGAGCAAGTAACTCTCCCTAGCTAAACTTTGCTCATATGCAATCTGCAAAGTCTCCGGCTGCGTAGTGACTACAGAACCTCCAATCGTAGGTAGTAAACCCTCAGTGAAGTAATAGACTCGATCAGTCTCGGTATCTGCAGATCCTCCGGCATAATGTAATAGTGAAATAAACTCGCCCATATAGTCCATCATCGACTCATCGGTGCTGCTCGCCTCGGTGTCATAAACTCGTTCCTCTTCGCACGAAGAACGATCGGCGGGAAGTACTTACGGTTGAATTGAGTCTTGAAGTCGATCCAATCTCTCGGAGTGCCTCGGGTAGTAATGATAGTGGTCCACCAATCATCCGCTTCCCCGAAGCATAGATGAGGAAATCGTTGCTCTCATGTGATCCTCGGTCGCGATAATAGTATGAATCTTCTCGTGATTCTTCAGGAAAAGCTCTGCGGCTGTTACGTCTGTACCACCAAAGAACTTAACTGGATCGTGCCTCTTGAATTCTCTCCACTGCCTCGCCTCAACAGTGGCCTTAGGGCTCTTCTCCGGAGTAGTGACCGGAGTAGTGACTGGAGTAGTCTCTGCAGCAACAATCGCCATAGTCGGTGTCTCCGTCGCTTGTACTAACTCCGTCTGTAACGGAGGTGTCTCCGCCTCGGTCTGCGTACCTGTCCTAGCAACTACTCCCTCAGGAATTGCCGCTAACGGAATCGGGGCGGTGGAATCCGTAGCTACTGGAGTCTCCGTCCTCTGAGTAGTCGGAACGGGTGGAATAGGTGTGGTCGAGGTCGATGGTGTCGCGATAGTCGGTGCGGGTGTCGTCAACGACCGTACTAGATCCTCAAATCTCTGTGTCCCAGCGCGAAACTCCTCCGAAGTGACAAATCGAGAATCAGTCATCCCGCTGTCGTCGCTCGGACCTGCCTGATCCGCCATCACTGTCTGAACCAAGAGAGCGATACTTCGGATCAATACATAGCTACCGCGTACCATATAGTACACACAACAATCATAATATGTACAAATTTAAATCCGACTCATCCCTAACTCCCCCATCTAAGTTTTTAAAAGGATTATAGGGTTTCCACTCTACGTTCAACCATTCCTAACTTCCGCTGTCTTAATGGTTTGTTTTTTTTTTTAAATTGAAAGTCAGGTCGTCATAACCTTAAGCTATGATACCAACTGTGATGTTGGTATCACAATTTTTAAACAACCCTAAACTCTGTCCCTAAGGTTATAAAGCTTATGCTCTGATACCAACTGTGATGTTGGTATCACAATTTTTATACAACTCTATACTCTGTCCTTAAGATTATGAAACCTGGCTCTGATACCAACTGTGACGGCCCCAATTTCCCCATGCAATTGGGTACGCCCGGCCTAGACCCATACAAGCCTCGAGTCATCACTCGGCAACCTGACAAGCCTAGTCAGCCTTCAATTTAATCAAATTAGTAATTTATGAAAGAGTTATTTCAAAAATAAACAGCGGAAGACTAAAACAATTATAATAAAGGGGAAAATAACTCATTCAAGGGAAGTAGAGGAATTCTAAAAGTGTGGAAAACCCCGGGTATTCATGTAGAATTCGATAGGTAAATATACATGATACCGGTCTCACAAAAGAAATATCAAGTTCAATCATCCCAACAATGTAAATATAAAACGATATACACATCAGCAAAAGTATAAACACCTATTTAAAGAGTCTCTCTGGTGTCTCTGCTAATCCTCACAGTAGATCACCTAGGCAGGGTCCCTTGCCCTTGCTGCTCTCCGCCCTATCTGCACCCACCGTCACAAACTAGACGGTGAGTAACTGAATAAAATCGAATGTAATACCAGAAGAAGATAACAGTAATTCATGATAATACAAGTAACGCAGTCTAAATATCATGCGGTAATAAAAAGACAGGAATTTAAATAAACAAGGTGCATGATAAACAGACTAATACATGTCAATCGAAAGTCAAGTGTGTTCCAAGGAATCAAAAGAGGCCCATAAGTGGTCTAAATCATAGCATAACGGCGAAGACCTCGCGAGATCTTCCCGGGCATCGACACAAGCGAAGGCACAGCTATGACTGGAAAGGGACTCGAACCCATCCACCCAGTACTCGGTGTCACACGGTCACTAAGGGTGGTCACACACTCGTGCGCACGAGTGCCTGCGTTTTATCCCTCTAGTGCAGGTTCTAGTACTTTCGAGACAAAACACTTACGCCGGGAAGCACACAACAAGAAATGGAATGGAATACCAACAATAGAGCATAACAAGACTGAATAAATGATAATGAATCACATGACATTTTCTTTCTGGCTTACAAACGTACAAATGCTTTTTAAGGCAATTGTACTTACCTGACTAATCGCAACCCGCGTACAACACTCTCGTTCCTAACGCGTATTCCAAAGTTTCCCGCTACCTGACAAGGTTGGAAACTCTAATTAATGGGTCGAGTCATTACTAAACCTAGGTTGAATACCTTAGTGTTTTTCCCAATGTTTTGATGATTCGAACGACTCGATGCAAATATTTGAAAAATCAATCGAAACACAACTCTTTTAGATTTTTGAAAACCACACCATAACTCAAAATAACCATGTATTCGAACACTCAATACACATCTATACTAAACAAATACCCGACCCTTGTATATTCTCACGTATGCATGAATTCGAATCACTAAATCATGTATTCATGCCATGAGTTTTGAAATGAAATAAACTCAACACAAAATAATGAAATTCCGATGACAAAAACACATGAAATAACACATTCACGTTTACTACCGCGAGGAAACCATGCATGAGCACGCAACTCCAACATAAATTCGTTCTCACACACGATGTGCTATTAATTCAAGTGATTTCAATAAAACATTCAAACTAGATTGATAAAACCTTGACTGAAAACTCAACACCGACATCATTAATAAAGAATAGTCGTCATGATCGAAACTCAAAACCACGCAACATTGATAAGAAACTACGACAAATCCGATCATTTACTTAAAATTAAGTCAATCAACTAGACAACGGAATCACATGATATGACGACACGAATAAAAATCCTCGATACAGTGAATACATTTCCACTTTCATAGGTTATATGTTTTAACATAAACTTTTCTTTTCTTTCTTCTTTTCTCTTCTTTTTTTTTGTTTGTTTATATATATAATATAAAGGTCAAATGACCATTTTGCCCTTCCACTTATTTCCTAAACAATTTTAAACAATTGCCCTTATGGGTCTTTGACCACATCATCTCATCTTAACATACATACACATCTCAATGCAAATCTCATGGCTACTTACCATTAGGCTGTGTCACTTTAACAATACTAATCACATAGTCCGAATGTTACATATTTAACCAACTCCCACGTTCAAACGACGTTCCTCGGTCCGTTTTTTCTTGTTCCGACTCTCGTAACGCGCGTAGTCTCGCCTTGTCTCGCCAACTAATTAATTAAATTAATTAAAAATTCATTTATTTGTACTTTTTACTTGTTTTTCTCCCCGTTTAACTAATCGAAACCTCACTCAATTAAATATCGCTTAGAAGAGCTCGAAACCCGTAAAATACTAAAATACTAAAATACTAATACACACAATCAAAGAATCATAAAATCACTTCGGTGTCGACTCCCGAAGTTTGAAATACTGTCCAGTATTCACGTAGCCGGGTCACAATTCTGACAAGTGCAACACAAGTCAGTTAAAAATTTGGGGTTGTTACAATGAAGGCCGATGTGGGTGCATATGTGAGAGCTTGTCATATTTGTCTGCAGGTTAAGGCCGAGCACAGGAGACCAGCTGGATTGTTACAGCCACTACCGATTCCACAGTGGAAATGAAAGCATGTTACAATGGATTTTGTGAGCGGGTTGCCACAGACTGCGAGACGCCATGATGCTGTGTGGGTTATTATTGACAGATTGACGAAGTCTGCACACTTCATTCCTATATCGATGAAGTATTCGTTTCCCCAGTTGAGTATCATTTTTGAACGAGAGATCGTTAGGCTACATGGAGTACCGTTATCTATTGTGTCTGACAGAGATCCCAGGTTGACTTCAAAGTTGTGGGAGAGCATGCAAGAGCAGTTTGGGACGAGACTACAGTTCAGTACGGCTTATCATCCTCAGACAGATGGTCAGTCAGAGAGATTGATACGGATATTGGAGGACATGCTCAGAGCATCCATTTTGCAGTTTGGAGGTGCTTGGGAAGAGTATTTGCCATTGTGCGAGTTCGCGTACAACAACAGCTATCAGGCGAGTATTGGTATGCCACCATTTGAGGCTTTGTATGGTAGACCTTGCAGATCACCAGCTTGTTGGGCAGCACCTGAGGATGTGGCAGTGATTGGACCTGAAGTTGTTGTTGATCATACCGAGAAAATTCGGCAAATTAGATTGAGATTGCAAGCAGCTCAAGATAGGCAAAAGAAGTATGCTGATAGGTATCTTGAGGGTTTGAGTTATGATGTGGATGACTTGGTATATCTGAAAGTTTCGCCCTGGAAAGGACATCAGAAGTTTGGAATCAAGGGGAAATTAACACCGAGATATATTGGACCGTTTAGAGTTAAAGCACGTGTTGGGACAGTAGCATATAGATTGGAGTTGCCAGCAGAGTTAGCAGGCGTTCCTCCAGTGTTTCACGTGTCTATGTTGAGGTTAGCTAAGTCACGCAAGGCCGATGGTGGATATTAGATAGATTGAGGTTCGTCCTGACGTTTCATATGAAGAACAACCCGTTGAGATCATGGATCGTATAGTTCAGACTCTGAGGAATAGGGAGATTCCGAAAGTGTTGGTGCGATGGCAACATCACGGGACTGAGGGACTCACCTGGGAGCTCGAGTCGACTATGAGACAGAGATATCCCCCAGTTATTCGCTGGTGAGTGGTGATTATAACTTAAATTTCGGGACAAAATTTCAATTTAGTTGGGAAGAATTGTAACGGCCCAATTAATATTTTTCGTTATTTTATGACGTCATTACAGACATGGACACCAGCGGGGACGCTCGTGGGTCCCACAGTGAGGCTGAAGTACCGCCGTATTAGGTAAATAGTTATTTTGTTTGTTGATTTGACTAATTTGCGATGTTTATGTTAAAATAGGTTAACGACATCGCGATGTGTGTAATTATATTTTAAATTGACGTGGGAGATTGTGTGATGAGTATTCACATCGATATGCGTGTCGACGCGGGTACCGGGTAGATTAAAGATGAAATTTTAAGTTGAGAAAAAATATTACACATAAAATGAATTAAATGTGATAAAATATGTAAATTGTTGGGCGCCTAGGGACACGCGGGGTCGTGGTCGACACGCGTGGGTGGTACGTTAGTGTGCACGCCGAGTACGCTTATTGGCGCGCACGACGAAATTTTAGGCGCGAAAGTATAGGTAAGTATATATATTTATATATATATGTATATAAGTAATTTAATATATATATAAATATATTAAAAATCAGAAAATAAATAAATAATAGTGAAATAACTAAAAAGGGTATTAGAGTGTGAAGGAGGAGGATAAGATCATAGGGGCAAAATGGTCATTTCACCCCAAAATGTGGATACACACCACACCGTCACCACAGTTCCTCATCTTTCACCATTTCAAAAAAATCGAAAAGAAGATCGAGGAGGAAAGGAGGAGAAATTGAGAGAAAGTGGAAGAGAGATTGAGCTTGTGGTAGAGAGGCGAAGGAGGTGAGGTGAGTTGTGTTGTTTTTGTTGTTGTTGTTGTTGTATGTGTTGGTGATGGTGGCGGTTTGGTGGTTCGGTGGTGGAGGTGGGGTGAGCTCGAGAGCTCGGACGAACTGCTCTCGCAGTTCGTCCGAGGGGGGGAGACGACCCCATGTTGTTTTCTCTCTCCCTCTCCCTCTCCCCGATTCAAAAAAAAATGGTGAAACAGAGGCGCTGCTGTGCGCCTCTGTTGAAGAAGAAGACCCAACCGGGTCGGGCCGACCCGGCCCTGTCCTGGGCGGGTCAGGCCGACCCGGTTGGCCGGTTCGGTTGGGCCGAACCGGACCCAAGTGAACCGGGTCTGGTTCAGCCCAACTCTTAAAAAAAAAAACAGAAAACAGTTTTGAAAAAAAAAATCTGGAAAATTCATAGAAAATTCATATAAAATAGGAAAATTTTAGAAAAATTACATTTTGATTAAATAAAGGAAATTTGAGGTTTTCTTGGAAATGTTGGCAAGATAATAGTCGGGGTTTTAGCCTCGAAAAACGAAAAATTGACATAATATATTAAATTGAAGCTAATTTAGTGATAAATGATAATAGGTATATTTCGGGTGATAATTTGAATTGTCGACATTTATTGGAGCTGGACTAAGATTTGGTTTACGGGACGAGGAGTGCGATTTGAGGTGTGTAGTATCCCAATTGAACTTCACTTTAAGTATTTACAGTTTGACTTATTTGAATTCAGTTCCATTTATTCTCTACTCCATTTCATTATTGCTTTACGGTGGCTGAGTACTCTCACCTGGTGACTTTACGGTAGTGGAGTGTACTCCTACTGGTGTCTTTACGGTGTTGAGATCACTCCCCACTGGTGCTTATTCGTTACGGCCATAGAGTCCACTAAATCATAGCACTTGTCTAGGTATACGCCGGTGAATAGGCTACCCGGGTATGGTAGGCTTGTGTGGGTGCGTCGTGGGTTTACGCCGACCACCTAGAGGGTCCAGGGCCAACCCATTAGTGTGTTTTCATGGGTCGTGCCTGGGGAAAAGCCCGAAGTATGATTTAGTTTGATTTTTATGTGCACGTACTTTGTTTCGTCACTATATTTATGCATGCGATGATCTTTCTTTTACAGTTGTATGTATTATTTCTTTGTTCCACATGTTTAAATTATAGTATTTAAAATTTCAGTACTTTTACTTCCGTAATTACTTGGTGAATTTCCTTGGGATTACTCACTCTGGACTCGTCATCTGTCTTTTATGATGATGGTGAGTGCGGATCCTAATACTGGCCGGGAAAGGACAAGCTTGAGGACTACATCGATTGATAGCTCTAGCCCTTCTCGTACGTATGTTTATGTTTACTTGTTTTATGTTGGGTTTTGGGACTTGAGAGATAGGTTGTATATTTTGATATTTTGAGGATTCTTAGATGATATGTATATGATGTACAGTTGATATGGTTTTCACTTAGGCATTTTGCTCATAATATTCGGGTTAAATCTTTACATTGATAGTAAATCTTCATTGCGTAATTTATGGTTAAATGATATTAAAGGAATAAAAGTAAATTCATAACATCAAAGTTAAGCGATAATTGATTGATAATTGATTGATAATAAATAATTGGGCGTGGGACACAAATTTGGTGGTGACGTAGAAGCGGTTGTGGGCCCGCGTGGCCTCTCGTGGCGGACCAATGTGGAAATTGAGGTTTTGCAACATAGGTTCAATGGCAGAATTAAAGCTCAGCGACAAAACACATCCGATTGCTCCAACATTTATAATGTCGAATTTCCTTGCTCCAAGAGAGTATAGGGTCTGCCAAATATGATTAACAAACTCGGTTCGTCATGTATTTAAAACTAGAAACTAGTTAGGAACTTGGGAACATCAATATTAGTATTTTTTTTTTCTTTATTCATAATAGATGAATTGAATCACCTTTAGTTGATCCTCATAAGCATTTGTGAGAAAGGTAATGAGTTCCGCGTTTGAAGAAGAGTTACTAATCGCGATGTCATTGCCTCCAGTACTGATAATAATGATAGCCTTCCGCTGAAGACTTTCGGCTTCTGCTTCCCCCAACAGCTCGGTTAGGCTCGTCTTGACTCCATGGAACTGCCGGATCTGCTCATTCAAGGGAGCTACACTCCCCTGCTATCACTCTTTACTTGTCAGTAACAATTTATTTAAGGTTCATGTACAGGAGAAAGAGACTTTCCAGTCCCGACTGTCCAGTGATGTCAAGAATTCCAGACCCTCCCGACGCAAAGTTCATGCCATATGCTATCTACTTTAGATAAACACTTTGATTCGCGATGGCCAAAAATGGAGGCGGACTCTTCTTGTAACTGAACTTTTGGGCTAGTAAAAAATCAGAACACCATTTAGCACCATAATTGAGTATGATAATCATAATTTTCTGTACGTTGATCAGTTCAACATAATCTAGCTATAAACACATGCACCACAAGCTTAAGAGAGTTATGTGTGGTAAATGTAACGACCCTAAAAATTTAACTCGTGCCACGTGTCAATACAGGTGATATGTGGGCCCACGCCGTGGTACAGTCATCAATTCTCAGACGTCGACGCCGAGGTATGTTAATTTTGTATGGTGTTTGTAATATATTGTATTTCGTTTGTGCAAATTTCAAGTTTTTAACGTGTAAAGGCGTTGTATACGAGAGTTGGTAGTTCGAGGAACAAAACTTAATTAGAAACACTGACAAAAATATTAAATAAATAATAATTTAAAAGGTTGTAAAGTCCGTTTGTTACGTCGGTACGTCTGTGGTGACGCGACGAACAAAGTTAGTATTATGAGTCGGGTGCGAGAATACCCGAGAGAAACTTTGAGTGTTGGTTGGAATAGATGAGAACAAAGGACCAAAAGTCAACTAAGTCATCCAAGTGAGTTATCAAAGTTGGTAGGTGAAATGGTGAAAAGACGAAAAAGGGCAATAAAGTTGTAAAATGTATGGACAAGGGTGAGGGGTATTTTGGTCATTTGACCAAAATACCCAATTTTCATCTCCACCGTCACCACAATCACCATTATCGATTAAGGAAAAAAAAAAAAGTGGAGAAAGGGAGAATCGAAAGATCGAGCAAGAAGGAAGAGCCGAGAGATTAAGGAGACGCGACAAGTTGAAGGTGAGTTATTTTGTTATTGATTTCGTTGGTGACATTAATGGGGTTGTAGAAATTTCATTGTTGTTGTTGTTGGGATGTTGTTGGGATGTTGTTGGTGATGATTGATAGGGAAGAAGGGATTTAATAGTGGTAGGATTGTGGAGTTGTTGTTGTGTTGTTGTTGTTTGTCAAAAAAAAAAAAAAAAAAAAAAAAAAAAAAAAAAAAACTAGCATTCTTGTGTTTGCTGGAAATTTCAAAGCAAACACAAAGAACGAAGAAAAAAGGAAAGCGGGCCGGGTCAAGGTGACCGACCCGGTTGGCTGGGGTCGACCCGGTTTGACCGGTCGAGCCGGGTTTGACCAGTGGACCGGTCAAACCCGGTTTGACCGGTCGGACTCGACCAGCCGGGTCGGGTCGAACCCGACCCGCGACCCACATATTATTTTATTAATAAAAAATATATATATATATTTCAATTAAATATATTAAAATTGATTTTTATTGAAATAAATTCAAGAAAAATAGGAAAAATTCAGGAAAAATTCTAGAAAATTCTAGAAAATTATATTTTCATCAAATAAAGAGAAATTTGGGAATTTCTACGAAAAGTGAAATATTCGGGATTTTTGCGAGACGTTTTGTCGGGGTTTTCGCCTTGGAAAACGTGAGATTTGACAAAAATAGCTAGAAATTTAGAAAAATCATGGGAAATTAAGGAAATTGATATAAATTGCGTCATCAGGATTATTGTACACACGGGGACCGTAAGGAGCGTGTCGGAGTCCGTGTTAGCGTGAATTAGCTTGGATCGAGATAAGTAAACCAGTGAGGAACACCACAGTATTTCTTGAGCTTTTAATTATTTATTGATATTGTTTCGATACTATCTTGTCATTCCATTCCTTTTGAGTTGTCCTAAGGCAAGTGTGTCAAGCGTGATCCTTGCAGAATTCCGGGCTCGCGGTGTATTATATCGGAGTTTACGGCTGGGGATACACGATTAGTTGTAATGACATGTACGGGGTGAGAGTTCTCCACCAGATTCTTTGGGGGACTCGCACTCGCGTAGGAGTCTTAGAGGAGATTTTGTCCTCGACTCCTAGCCTTTGAGGAGATTTTGTCCTCGGCTTAACGACTTTAATTGGTCGGGACCACTTGTGCCTTTCCCTTGTATTCCGGGACACTCAATTTCGATTGCTTATTTATTTATTTACAGTTTTTATATATTCATGCGCTCCTTGTCCTTTTCTTTCTATCGGCATGAATTGATTGTTCATTTATTTAAATTCGAAATCTTGTATTTATTATTGTTCCTGCTTGGCGTTACTTACCTGGACTCGTCATTCTTGTGTTTGACCGAGTGCGGATCCACTGATCAAAGCGAAAGGAAAGGCCACGCGGTTAGGCGATATACTTTGAGCGGCCCTCCTCTGTTGATATAGGTGATTTTTGTTGTATTAGCTACTTATATTATTTTTTTGTACATGGGGTAATGGGTTGAGAGATCTTTTTGGATATTATGACTTAGATGATTATCTCCTTGCTTTATATGATATACAGGGTTCCCACACCCTAGGTTTTTGTCCTAACTTGTAGCTTTCGAAGTTGATTTATTAGTTGAGATTAATTGCTTCCGCTTATTACTTTGATAACTCACTAATTAATTGACTTCACTTTTAAATGATTAACAAATGATGGAATGGTAAGGATAGGCTCACTGGCCCCGCGCGACTCGTTGGGATTGGCTCGGGGGTTCGCGCGGGTCCAGGCCGGGCGGCGCCCGATTCTAGGGTTGTGGAATTCGGGGCCGTCATAGTAAATATAATGCCTATCGTAAATTCACATGGTAACATTTGCGTCGAAGCTTGAATACACTTATCGAGAAAATCTGCAATGTTGAAGCTAGGGGCGGAGCTAGTAATGAAATGTCCTGGGCTGCAGCCCTGGGCATTCACTACAAGCCCCCTATATATTTTGTAATTTTTCTAAACAAAAGAAAAAATTCTCCAAGCTTAGCCCAATCTATTAGAAAATGTTTACACCTAAGCCCACCCCACTCAAATTCTTGGATCCGCCCCCATTGAAGCCATTACTGAACCTTCCAGTTGGTATGTGGCCAGGGAAGTCAATATCATAGGGAGGGTTGTTGCCTTTGGCCCATGTGTTAATGTAATTGTTTTTTTTTTTTTTGAAAAGCGTGTTTATGTAATTGTTAGTCCCAACATCTAAAGATGAGTCCCCAAAAATGAAGAGAGCAGGGCCATCAACTGCAGTAGTACTTGAGCATGGAAAGACAAATACTGAAATAGCAAGAATGAAGAGAAGTGAAGACATAGTTCCAATCTCCAACTTGACTTGCTCATGATATTAGAAGTCTCTTGGGGTTTTTGTACCTAAACAGTTTCCAAAAACTACAAGCATTAACGTTTGTAAGCATTGTATATTTGTGGGAAATGATGAAGATTTTATACCTAGACCAACAAGAACAAATAAGCTTATGCGATTTTGACTCATTTATTGGACTGTTGGATTATATATCAAGGTGTAACTCGCACATATCTCGATGCACATCCACGGATCAAATAGCTCCATATTGATTGTTTATGAGAGGGACTTGCCCCTATAATGCGTCTCACCAAACCTACCTACATATGATTTACATAAAAACCAAATTTGACCTTTTAGAAATAAGACCAAAAGCCACTCAAAAAACAAAAAAACTTCGACTAATTAAGCATGATGCCTCAAAAATCTATGTAACAATTTTTTCCACGAGTCGTAAAAACTCAATGAAGTTGGTCCAAGTAGTTTGACACTTTGAGTCCAAGCAAAGGTCTCATTTTCAAACTAATTTTTCTAACTAGAAAAACTTTTACTCCTTTGCAGGTCAACTTTACTAAAACCTGACCCTCAATCAGTTCATGCTGATGCCAAAAAAATAAAAAATAAAAAAAAAAACTACTGAAAAAAGAAACAAAAAAGCCTAAGGAAACTTTGACTATGGTAAATGGTAATTAATGAGGCATAAGGCACGCGCGACAGATTTTAACCGGGACCGTTTTACCGTTGCGATCACGTTTCGCGCTATACGACTCACGAGCGCTCCTACTGCGAAGATCCATTTGTTAAAACTCAAAACCCTAGTAGGCGGAGCGACTCCATTGATAAGAAGCTTCATCTCGCTCAGTCTCGCCTTGTTGTTAAGGTACGTTTAAGCTTCTCATGCTTCGATTCTGGGGTTTTCATGTATCCGCTTCTTCTAGGGTTTTGGTTTCGCAGTTGCTTCACTTCACTTCATGCTAACTCTCGTAAAAATTTCAACTTTTTTGATTCCCTCCATCGGAATATCAGATCTCGTTAGTATACTCGAATTTTCTTTGGTTTTGCTTCACATTGATGATTGATGTGTGCATTTGTTTCGGCGATGTAAGGAAATGTAGATCGTGTTGTGGAGGCAAATGGTTTTGCTTTGTTTTTCATTCTCGAAACCTCATGATTTTGGCGAAGTGAAGTGATCTAGAACTACAGATTCGTGTTTATCGGTTCTTTGTTTGAGTTCTGATCTATACGATCCGTTTCCACTGCAGATTCTAAGGTTGCTTGGCGGATCATCTCGGTCGTAGTATCAAATGGCGGTATGGATTTAAGGTTGATTAGTTTATATTTGGTTGATATAGATGTGGTTGATTGATTTGGTTACTGGTGTAGATTGAGAGGTTGCTCAAAGATGAAGCGACTGAAGAAAAAGGAGAGCGAGCCAGGATGGTAAGCCTGTGTTTTTGCTAATACCTGACATATTAGGTTTTTCTTGTTCCATGATAGGCAAAGGTTGTAGCTTTTTATCCTGCTCGTGCCATTTTGCCACTCGGAATTTGTTCAGTTGTAATTTGTGTCTTGTTCTTGTCTATTCAATGTAGGCCTCGTTTGTTGGTGCTATGGCTATTGCAGACTTGGTTAAGACGACTTTGGGGCCAAAAGGGATGGTATGGGCATTTCCACTATGTCTTAGTTACCTTATCAATGTCTGAATCTGTGTTGCTCATCCATGATGTGTCTGTGTTATGTGCTTCCATTTGTAGGATAAGATCCTTCAATCAACAGGCAGAGGACGCAGTGTCAATGTTACGAATGATGGAGCTAGTATATTAAAGGCTTTACACATTGACAACCCAGCGGCCAAAGTTCTTGTCGGTATCCTTTATGTAGCATTTGTTTTAGGGATTAGTTTCAAACTTAAAGACTCCTCTCTAGATTATTGGTGTGGGTTGGTACTTTGTTTTGTAAGTCTCAGATAATTAATTGGTGGTTGATCTTTTCTTAAACCCCACATATAATTGGACTCTAACATTTACCGACACCGAAACCATATTATACATTTATATTTTTTGTGATTTGATGGTTGAATATGTTTAGTCTTCCTTAACCCGTTTTCATTTCATTAGATATCTCTAAGGTTCAGGATGACGAAGTTGGTGATGGGACAACTTCAGTAGTTGTTTTGGCTGGAGAGCTTCTAAGAGAGGCAGAAAAACTGGTTGCTACAAAAATTCACCCAATGACAATAATATCAGGTTTTAAAGCTATTATAATTATCAGGGTTATTCCTTAAATTAGAACAGTGTTATGTCTTTGTCCTATGAGACGGTATCATCTCTTGCTCGTCAAAGCTATCATTTGGCAACAAACTCGAGGCTACTTTATTTTTTTCTCTGAATATTTTCTTCTCATAATCTAGGTTACAGGCTGGCAGCTGAATGTGCAAGAAGTGCTTTGCTGCAGAAAGTCACGGATAATAAAGAGGATGCAGGTACTGGTTTTATTGTTAATATATATTATTGGTGCAGCTCATTTCTTTATATATATATATATATATATATATATATATATATATATATATATATCAAATGCATAATTTTCGTATAAAAGGTTTGCAGTTAATAGGTGGGTTGTAGCTACAAGCAAAGTTTTCAAAATCGTAAATTGTAAGGTTTTTTCCGATTCTTTTAAAATGCTTCTAAACACTTTTAATTTGTGTATTCATTGTTTTTCTTTCAATTTTAATAGTTTTAATAATAAGTTTAATAAGAAAAACTATTTTTTTGTGTAGTATTTAGTGGACTCTCTCTCTCTCTCTCTTAGTTTCGTTCTTAGACCTTCTCCAGATTTTTCCTTTCTCTCCTAATTTCTCTCTCTTCTCTTGCACTTCGCTGATTTCCTCCTCTTTCACTCTCTCCTTTTGGAGAGTATAAAAAAACGAAACTTGGGGTCACTAGACAGTCTAGCGACCCCTTTACCGAGTTGAAGGGGTTAAATCGTAAATCGTACAAGTTAACTTGTACGGGTCAAATTGAATCGTACGATTTGATTTATGAATCATGCGATTCTTGTAGGATTGCGATTTAATAGCCAACTCGACTCGTTTTTCCCCTCGCAAATCGTAAGAGTTTGACAAGCCTACAAGTTATAGTGTAAAGTGTAAAATTGTACATGTGTGATGTATTGGTGCTACTAAATTGTGGTTGGGGTGGGGGATGGCTGAATGGCTTTTGCATTAATAGAATTTTTACAGTTGAAAACATATCTATCAATGATTACTTTTCTATTTTTGTACTTCATTCGTACAGTTTCTATTGATTTCTTTCATTATTTGTGGGAACAAAAGAATACTTTTCTATTTTTTGCATGCCAACTTGAGTAAGTGAACAACAATAACAACAACAACGATGGAGCCTTGATCGCAAAGAAGTTGGGGTTGGCTAAACATTTCCACTTAACTTGATTTAATGCAGATGATGATGTGCTTATAAATATGAGGACATGAAGTTGATGTTGTACCCCTATTTCTATTCATGCAGAGAAGTTCAACTCAGACCTAATGAAGATCGCAATGACAACTTTGAGTTCAAAAATACTCTCCCAGGACAAGGAACACTTTGCGAAACTAGCTGTAGATGCTGTAATGAGGCTTAAGGTAATAGTGCTCTTTTTTTGTGATGGTGGACATTGCTGATACCTGTTGATTCCAATTTCATAGTTTGTGGCTTGGAATACTCGTTTCTTGCAATGATGTTTCTTTGAGCGTGTTCTTGATTTATATCTTTTATTTATTCAAGTTTATTGTATAAGTTGATATGAAGCCTCTGTTCTTGGGTGTGTTGAACCAGGCGACTTCAGAAAATCATGACTTGTTATTTTAAGTCATTTCTTGTTTTATTCTTTTAGATTTGCTAGTCAACACAAACTTGTGTAACTTAACCAATTCATAACTTTACTGACCACTTGGTAATCATATGAGAAGTGAAGCAAGAATATATCAAGAAATCAAAACTTCCAGGATGAACACAATTACATAGGTGGTATTTGTTTTTGGGAATTATCTAAAAATAAATTATACTTTCCTATTAAAAAGAAATTATACTGATTTCGGAAGAAGGAATACTCATTTATGCACGATTTTTGTCTCTTTTCATGCATAAGGATTTTGTGGCTTTAATGGATTTTTTTTTTTTAACAAAAATTTGTTTGAAGCATTTGCCTTTTGGCATTGGCAGGGAAGTACGAACTTGGAGTCTATACAAATTATTAAGAAGCCTGGAGGCTCCTTGAGAGATTCTTTCCTGGATGAAGGGTATAGAATTTATAGATTACACCTAGTTTAATTTATTTTGAAACCTATTACTGCTGCATTTTTTGGAACAGATGAACACTTTCTGTTTTATTTACATGTTTGGTGATCCTTCAGGTTTTTTTTTATTGTTACGAACTTGGTTACAATATATTTGTTCAGTTACTAAGCGTTCTTCAATGGTTTTTGTTCTGCATATACAGATTTATCCTTGATAAGAAGATTGGAATAGGCCAACCTAAGCGCATAGAAAATGCAAAAATTTTGGTGGCAAATACAGCTATGGACACAGATAAAGTAAAAATATATGGTGCTCGCGTTCGTGTTGATTCAATGTCTAAAGTTGCTGAAATTGAAACAGCAGAGAAGGAGAAAATGAAAGAGAAGGTTCAGAAGATCATAGCTCATGGAATAAACTGCTTCATCAACAGGCAATTAATTTACAACTTTCCAGAAGAACTCTTTGCTGATGCAGGTGTGCTTGCTATTGAACATGCTGATTTTGATGGGATTGAACGTCTAGCTCTTGTTACTGGTGGTGAAATTGCATCAACCTTTGACAATCCTGAGACTGTTAAACTTGGTCACTGCAAGCTCATTGAGGAAATTATGATTGGGGAGGACAAGCTGATCCATTTCTCTGGTGTTGAAATGGGTCAAGCATGTACCATAGTTTTGAGAGGTGCAAGGTATGACATCTTTTATTTCCTCAGGCATTTGCATCAATTGTGGTATTTTTATGTCTAGTTAAGCTGCAGAATATGTCTCTCTTTTACATAGGAAAATTTGGTTTTGTGACGCATCACACGTTTGAAGAATAAGGAGCAAAGAATTCTCAACTACATTAACTATTTAGCTCTGTGTGAAATAGAATAATAAACCTTCTTGAATAACTGAACATTTTTCATAATTCTTTTTAGGTCTTTAATTCATATGTATATGTACATTAACTTGGAAATCATTCATTTATGCACATTACAAGTTCATTTACTTTTTTCATCTTGGTTATGTCTAGTGACCACTTTACCTAATTCGCAAAAAATTCTGTAGGACTGTCTAAATGTCTTGACAGCCTGGATTTATTAGTTGGATTGGTTGATTACTTATTTTCTTTTCACTTAGCTAACTCTTTTTTAATCCTTATCTTTTCTTCTTCAGTTAGACTAACCTCTTAACTCAAGTCATCCATCTGTGTGTGTGAATGCAGAAGTGGATTGATTAGTTCTCAGACTTAAATTGTTTGCTGCAATCTTCTTTATGATATGGTTTTTAATTATTATTATTATTATTTGTTTTTTGCAGCTTTCATGTGCTTGATGAAGCAGAAAGGTCCCTCCATGATGCCCTGTGTGTGCTTTCTCAAACAGTAGTTGATAGCCGTGTTTTGCTTGGAGGCGGTTGGCCAGAGATGGTCATGGCAAAGGAAGTGGATGAGCTGGCCCGCAAGACCCCTGGGAAAAAGTCTCATGCAATTGAGGCTTTTTCAAGGGCTCTCCAGTCGATTCCTACCACAATCGCGGACAATGCTGGATTGGACAGTGCAGATCTGATCTCCCAGCTTAGAGCTGAGCACCAGAAGGAAGGGAGTCGTGCTGGGATTGATGTCATTTCTGGAACTGTAAGTGTATTATGTTTGCAGGATTTTGTGTGAACAACTAACTGTCTAATAAGTGGAGTCTGACATCCATGTGCCACCTAGATAGGATTGATATGTTTTACTTCTTAGCAGTTAATGTATCAGCCAAGTTAGCTGTTGTAGTGAAAACTCTATAAATTTATGTTACAACTTACCCATGCTTTTAGAATGCCAGAACATTTGGGGATGTTCTCATGATAATGATGTGGAAAATGACTTAGCAAGAGGGAGTGGAGATTAATTTGAACCAACTCTTGCATGTAATCTGCCCCAAATCATGTCACTGTGTTTGTTGTGCCACATCTGTTGTATGATACTCTTCCATTTAGTCATCGTCTCATCGATAAAAAAGTATTTGAACTGCATTTGCTTGTGCGTCCATGTATCAGGAAACTTTTTAGTTGGGTGCATTGTTTGCTTGACCCTTTTTTATGTCTGATGCTCGTTCTAGGTGGGAGATATGGAGAGATTGGGCATATCAGAAGCTTTCAAAGTGAAACAAGCAGTTCTGCTTTCTGCAACTGAGGCTGCTGAGATGATACTCAGAGTAGATGAGATCATCACTTGTGCCCCAAGGAAGCGAGAAGATAGAATGTGAGATTCTTGCATCGTTTGCTTCCATCACTCGATTCTTGAATACTGCTGTTAGTGTAATTCAAATTCACTGGCAATTTGTTGCCTAATGTTTTCGATAAAGCAATTTGCCATTGAGTAATATTTAATTGGAGGGGCCTGGAATGCTATTGTGAGTTCCTGCTGTTTTTGTATTAGAAATTGAGGAAGGATGGTTTGTGAAAGATTTTGCTGATAAGCCTGATATACGTTCCAATTTTGTCAATGATTTTCCATCCTACTTTTAGTTGTATTTCTTTTCCTTGATTCATATGAAGTTTGATTCGTCTGCGAAAGAATGCATGGATAATTCACATTCTTGGCAGTATTTTTTTGGGTGTCTGTTGGTCTGAGTGGTTCAAGTCAAGATCATGTACAGGGATGCTGCAGCATTTCATTTCAGCCGCAAAACGAGATCATGAGCACCAATTTGCTCAAGTTTTGGGGTTTTCATGGCTTCGTTAGGGTTTGGAAAAGCCTGAAACTGGTTTTTTTTTTTCAATGCCATATGTAGGTGTGGGTGAGGTACACGTTGGTGTTTCTTCAGAGGTTATTGTTGCCGTAGCTTGTTTCTTGTTCTTTTCTGAATTTTCTTTGTTCTTTTTTTTTTTTTTTGTGCAAATGTTCTTTGTTCTCTTTATCTTTTCTTTGCCCCTTGTTTCCTGCGCTTTTGTTTATTTTAAGGCTTGATTATATAAACAATTGATTGGTTGTGGAGATGTCATAACAATATATAAATTAGATGGAACTGTTCCATTTCAAACCAACATCTCACACTTGAATATCAACTACAACCTTAGAGTATATTCTTGTTTGATCTGAGCATTTGTGATTCTCCGACAAATTGAAACGTGTGCAGAGCTTCAGAAACTCCGTTCCCAACTAGGCGGACAGCGGAAACAGGTATTGCCACGTCCCTGTTACTCTTCAAAAGTGACATTAAAACTCTTGCTGTCTAAAATTTAGTATGACGTTAGCTTGCATATTAGTCATGACATGAGTGTACAAAAAACATCCTAGATTTGTGCCATTGCCGCCCCTGCTCATGTTGGTTCTGTTTCCATCCCTAACTTTAGTGCTTGGAGTCTTTTGGAAAATGGTTGGGTACATAAGCCTCAAGAGAGGGTCTGAACATCATGAGCAAGTTGAGCTAAAATCATGTCTTCCCTTCTCATTCTTGCTCTTTCAGTGTGTGCCTTGCCATTCAGTGCAGCAGCTGGCCCTGCTATTTTCATTTTCGGGGACTCAACCGTAGATGTTGGGACTAACAATTACATAAATTCCACCTTCCAGGTTAATCACCGTCCTTATGGTATAGACTTTCCTGGCAGGATACCAACTGGAAGGTACAGCAATGGCTTCAACAGTGCAGATGCTATCGGTATGTACATTTGATCTTTTGATACTAATAACGTGCTGCAAACATTAAGGTTGAACAACCCTTTTTTATGTAGAACTGACAAGATAATTATGATTATCGCACTTAAATTCTCTGCTAAAATGGTGTGTTTATGATTGTTGGTCAGTGAAAAAACTGGGTTTCATGAAAAGTCCGCCGCCCTTTTTGGCTATTGCGAATAAAAGTGTACATACAAATCTGCAGATAGTCAGAGGAGTGAACTTCGCATCGGGAGGGTCCGGACTTCTTTATGCAACTGGATTTGTAAGTCGATTCTTCTTAACACAAATTCTCTTATAACACAAATTTTCTTATATATATATATATAAGAAAGAAACCCCCCACTATGAGGATCAACCTCTTACCCAAGTAACCCCATATACCAAACCAGTGAGCCATCCACTTGGTTGGTTCTTTAGCACAAATTCAAATGAAAGAATATGCCTATAGGGTGCATGCTCTAGGAATTCAAGCTAGTGAACTAAATTCACACATCCTATACTAAAGAGTTGAATTGAATTAAAAACTGCACTTTTCCAATTGTCTTGTTTGAATTCTTCATTTTATAGTCTTAAAAGCATGATTAATGATGAGCTAAGAATGATAACAGGGCCGCGGTGTAGTTCCCTTAAGTGAACAGATCCAACAGTTCAGAGCAGTCAGAGCAAACCTCAATAAACTGTTGGGAGCAGCAAAAACTGAAAGCTTTCTAAAAATATCCATCGTTTTTATCAGTACCGGAAGCAATGACATCTTCCAAGAATTCTTCTTAACTGGCAATGCTACAAACCCAGAATACATTACCAGTCTCAAATGTGCATTTGAGGACCACCTAAAGGTTATACAGTAATATTTTTTTTATCAGACAGGTTATACAGTAATATATGTCGCGCCAATTAGTCTATCAGGAAAAGAGAGAAAATCCCATTAAAAATATTTGAGAGCTCCTACTTCTTAACACGTGATTAATTGAGTTTGTGTGGCAGGCCCTATACTCTCTCGGAGCAAGGAAATTCGCCATTGCAAGCATTCCAGCGCTTGGTTGCTGCCCGATCATAAGAGCTGCCAATGAAGCTGGTGCATGTTCGGATGACTTGAACAATGCGGCGCTGAGCTTTTATTCTGCAATTGAACCTATGTTGCAAAGCCTCAGTTCTGAACTCCCCGAAATGAAGTATTCACTTGGAAATACATACAAGATGATCACTAGTTTTTTCCTCAACCCGGGTCCTTCAGGTATGGTTTCAAATTTTTATTCAAAACAATCGGGACGCCTTGGAACACCTAACTAGTCACTTTGGGCTTGTCGTCGCCGAGATTTCTCATTCTAAAACTTAATTAGTAGAGTTGTTGACGCAACAACATGAAACTTGGAAGAAAAACTTAGATTTCCTTCACTTCTGCAGGACTCTCAGAGCTTCAAAGTGCATGTTGCGGAGGAGGGAAGTTCAATGCACAATTAGAATGCAATCAAACTGCTGCAGTTTGTGCGAATCGAGACAAGTACTTATTCTGGGACCAGTATCACCCCACACAAGCTGCTTCTGCCTTAGCAGCGGAAACGCTATACAACGGAACCGCCGAGTTTGTGACACCCATTAATTTCAAGCAGCTTGTTGAAGCTTGTTAAGGAAAGAGCACTTGATGCATGCATAGTTCAATCTATCGTCTCCAACATACCAATAACTTGATGAACAATCTACAATATATATATGTGTTGATTCCCCAACACAACCGTACTAAAAAAAATAAATGCACCTTATTTTAACTGCATTACAGTCACTTCAAAGGCGAATTTGATAACTATGAACATGTGGTGAAAATATTTTTGTTTCAATCAATAAATAGTTAATTATATAATAGCAAAGCAAATCATCGCCATGTTTTGGATCAATGAAACAATTTGTAGGCAGAGCGTACATGAGCGAAGGCTTAAGGTTTGGAGTGGAGGCTTCACCAAATCTCAAGCCAATCTGTGCCAATAACTATCGAGGCAGTTTTCAAAAAAAAAAAAAATGTCAAAAATTGTGTCTCCAATTCAAATTTATAACCCTTTCTTTTATTTATTTAGGCAGTGGCTATTCGGATCTCACTTTTTGCTACTCGTACCACATCCTTGTGAAATGACCCAACTAACTCAACATATAAAAAGGTTTTTACTTACCCATACTCAGTCACTCCTTTCTCCAATCGCATTCTCACCACCAATCCAAACCTGACGAAATTCAAGCAAAACCACATTGATTCGACATCGTGAGTGCATTTCTCGTCTCTTTTAGTATCATTTTTGAGGTTTTTTTTTTTGATCTTTTATTACTTTTTAAATCGTGATTGTTTGTAATTTTGTTTTTGGGTCTAGGGCTTCGATTTGAGGCTTGAATCTTGCTTTTTTGGTACAAAGTTTCGATAGAATAAAAAATATCAAGCAATTCCGAGCAAAACCCATTATTTTTTGTCATTTTCATGTATTTTTTAGGAGTTTTAAAATTTTCTTGATTCGTTCTTCTTGCCTGTGGGGTTCGAACGCACAAGGCCGACAACTCTTAAGAGGTGTCGGACACACATGGTTGACACCTCTAAAGAGGTCTCGGTTAGATTCCTCTGTCACCAACTGAGATTGAGTTTTTTCATAATTTCGGTCGGATTCGACTAACACCTCTTTAGATGTCTTGGTCAAATCCGACCTTGTTTAATGAAAAAACACTCCTATACGGCACTTAGTGACCCAATACAAATTAATGTTTTACAATGACTAAAATTGAGAAATGGAAAGGATTGAGGGGTGTTGGGGTGAGGATGAGGTGATGGGGTGAACAAGGGTATTTTTAAACTTTTGAATTGTTTTTGAGGTAAACTAAGTAAATAGTAGGGTAAATGAAGTAAAAAAATTCAAAAATAGAGTAGAAGCAAAAAGTGTGGTGCTGCGATTTATTTAATACATGATTTTGGACTTGACGGTTATTGTTGTTTTCTTTACTAAGTAGAAACTAACAGCCTGTTTGCTTGGAGTATTAGCTTAGCTAAACTCAGGCTTAACTGTAAGACTGGTGTTTGGTTGGAGTGCTAGCTATGACACGGTCTTATCAAAGCCCTTACACACATGCTTACCAAATGACAGGGTCCCCCCTGTCATTAGATAAGCCCAACTCAAGTAAGCAAAAATGACGTTTGTATCCTCATCTTCAACATCATATTCTCCATCTGAGTTCATCAACCCATCAATGGACATGAAGTCGACCCGTAGGTCTTGAGAGAGAGGCGAGACCTATAGCCCCTTTCGGACCATGAAATTGACCTCCCATTGTTGGAAATTTGACTGGTTATATGTATGGATGTGTAGCTGACATTATCAAATTGAAATTAAGCCCACCATTTTGATTTTCTAAAATTATGTCTTCAATGCAACCTAACGCATTCAATGACTCACAATAATCTTTTCACAAGCTCTTCATTTTCGAGTCTCGCCAATCTCTCTTCAAATAGAATGATAGACTCATTGTCGGAATTAGGACGGATTAATTATGCCCACCAACTATTTGACAAAATACCCGACCGAGATGAGTTCAATTGAAACACAATCATCGCAGCGTATGCCAAGTTGGGCAAGCTAGACGAAGCTCAAATCCTATTCGATGAAATTAAGAACAAGAATTAGTGAAGCAGTCATCACTTGGTAAGCTAGTCGAAGCTCAAACATAACTTGAGGAGTGCTTGTTGTTTGAGTAGGTAGAATTGGGAGGACCGGTTAAAGATTTGGAGAAAAGAAGAGGAAATTGAAGACAGTTGGGAAGGGTAAAACAGTCCAAAAATAAATCTTACCTAACACAATGGGCATGGAAGCAAACAAAGGATTAGTAACCTATCACTTGTGTTAGGTAAGCAAGTGAGGAATGCTTCACTTATTCTTGAACCAAACGGGCTGTAAGGATGGTTCGATATGAGCATTTGTGTTGAACCGACGAATTCAAATGTGCACAAAGCTTCAGCAAGTCGGTTCCTATCTTAGGCGGACAAGGTGAACAGCTATGGCCACATCCCTGTTATTCTTCTTTCTTTTCTACTCTTTCTTTCTTTTTTCTTTTTTTTTGGAACTTAGTAGTAGCCTAACCTCCAACTGCCAAATCTTGTCTTTTAACAAGTGATGTTTTGTCATCTTATCATATATGCTTTGGCAAAGTAACATTAAAGTTATTGTTGTCTAAAATTTAATATGATCTTGGTGCGGTAGAGCCTAATAGAGGCAAAGAAATGAGAGTGAAAACTCAATGAGCTTAATAATAATAATAATAATAATAATAATAATAATAATAATAATAATAATAATAATAATAATAATAATCTTGTTGGTTTGAAAACAATGAATAATATATCCTAAAAAAAGTGAATTAAAGAATTACGATTTCTGTTAATTTCAGGACTGCTTTTGATTAGTTGATTTGGTTGACACGGGACACCACATGAAAAACATGCAAAAAAGTAAAAAAAACAAAAATAAAAACAAACGTGCTCCTAAACCAAATCAAATTCTATGTACCTTATCAAAACAAAACATCTAAAAAATAGAAACATCCTACAACATAAGGACTAACTAAAATCCCGCGCACATAACAAAAATACATTCCTATAATCTAGGACTGATATGCTTGCACACTTAAAATAAGAATGAATAAATAACCGAAATAAAAATAGTGTTCTAATTTTAACAAATCTTAGCTTGCATTTCATATTATGTACAAAAAACTTCCTAGAGCTGTGCAATTGCTGTCCTTGCTCTTGTTGGTTGTCTCCATTGGTTGGGTACATAAACCTCATGAGGGAGTCTGAAAAATACTGAGCAAGCCGAGCCAAAATCATGTCTCCCCTTCTCCTCATACTTGCTCTTTCAGTATGTGCCATTCCATTCAGTGCAGGAACCGGAGGTCCTGCCGTCTTCATTTTCGGGGACTCAACCGTGGACGTCGGAACAAACAATTACATAAATTCAGTTTTCAAGGTTAACCACGCTCCTTATGGTATGGACTACCCGGGCAGGATAGCAACTGGAAGGTACAGCAATGGCTTCAACACTGCAGATTCTCTCGGTATGTATACATACATTTGATCTTTTGATGCTCATGATGACATGCTGGAAATATAGGTTGAGCATCCCTTATTAGTTATATAGAACTGACAAGATGATTATGATTATGATTATGATTGTTGGTCAGTGAAAAAATTTGGTCTCACGAATAGCCCCCCGCCCTTTTTGGCCATTGCAAATAAGAGCTCGCTGATAGTCGAGGGAGTGAACTTTGCATCGGGAGGGTCCGGACTTCTTGATTCAACTGGAGCTGTAAGTCTCTTCTTCTTAACATAAATTCAAATGAAAGAATGTGGCTGTAGGGTGCATGTTAATTATAGGACAGCAATCAAATAAAACTGCACTTTTCTGATAATGTCTAGCTTGAAATCGACGTTCTATGATCTTAAAATGGCATGATTCTAACGAGCTAAGAATGATGGCAGGGTCGTGGTGTAGTTCCCTTAAGCCAACAGGTCCAACAGTTCAAAGTAGTCAGAACTAACCTCAATGATCTGTTGGGAGCAGCGAAAGCAGACAACCTTGTGAAAAAGTCCTTCGTTTTTTTCAGTGTCGGAGGCAATGATCTCTTCAACCAATTCTCCTTAACTAGCAATGTCACGAGCCAAGAATTCATTACCAAACTCATAGATGCATATGAGGATCACCTAAAGGTATATATGTTGCATCAATTAGTCTATTAAGAGAAAAAAAAAATCAAATTAAAATTGTTGAGTTTTCTAGTCATGATCAACTGAGTTTCTCAACAATTTGTTGCAGGTCCTATACTCTCTTGGAGCAAGGAAATTTGCCATTTCAAGTATTCCACAACTTGGTTGCATCCCTCTCATAAGAGCTGCCAACGCTGCCGGTGCATGTTCGGATGAATTGAACAATGGCGCCCAGTACTTTTATTCTGCAATTGGACCTATGTTGCAAAGCCTTAAGTCTAACCTCGCTCAGATGAATTATGCACTTGCAAATTCATACAAGTTGAGTGCCGTTTTCAGCAATCCGGCTTCAGGTACGCCCATTGGAGACGCTTCTTGCTGAGAATTCTCATTCTAAAACTGCTTAGGGACAAGGATTCTCACCATTGCAGAAAGAAAACTTATATGTCCTTTGCTTTTTGTAGGACTCACAGAGCTTCAAAATGCTTGCTGTGGAGGAGGGAGATTCAATGCACAACAACTATGCCTTCCAAATGCTGCAGTTTGTCCGAATCGAGACAAGTACTTGTACTGGGACCAGTATCACCCCACACAAGCCGCTGCTGCGGTAGCAGCGAACACTCTATACGGCGGAACTACTGAGTTTGTGACACCAATTAATTTCAAGCAGCTCTTTGAAGCTCCTCTCTAAAGAAAGAGCTCATCTTGATGGATGTGAAGTACAACGTAAAATCTTTGTTGATTCCCCAATACAAGTGTATACAAAACAACTGCATTACAGTCTCTTTAAAGACAAGATTGGTTTCTATGAAAAACATATTTGCTGAAAAAACTCTTGATCCATTGAGGCAACTAGCTTTTTGTTACTCAACCAATAAATAGTTTATAAGAATAATCAAATCATTCACATTATTTGGAAAACAATAACTATATAACTAGCAAAGCAAATTATCGCTATGTAAATAAATACTCCATAACAATAAAGAATGCAAGACCTCGAGTCAAGGTCAATATCGAGTCCTCTAATGTTAGGTGCTCCATATATATATTTTCTTGCAATGGTCCCCTAACTTTATCAAGCACAAGTAGTGCTTTCCATCACTCTTCATTCTCTAAATCTACTCTTCAATCTCAGCTACCACACTTGAACATGATCTTTGCGCTATCGGTTCATAATGGCATTGAATTATAGGGGACGTGTGTGCCTCCCTGCAGCCTTTCCGCAAGTAAGGGCATTTTTGGTATAGGGTACTCGTCCCTGATTGATTCCACTGAAGAGTACACGCGAAGATAGAATTGTTGGCCGAGATACTGGCGTGCCCAGAACTCAGTTCTCAAGTTCCACATTCCCACATTGTCCAGTGCTAAGTAAATAGCAGTCCATGACTTGGGGTATACCTGTAAGAAAAAAGAATTAGTCTACATAGTTTTAATTATCCATAATTCATGTTTACATACAGTCACTTTGAAGAGAATGTCCTGTTTTCCAAGCTCACCTGCGTCGTGCAACGAGAAACAGCATCATATAAATTGTAGCCTTTCCTACTCGCCGTCGTCCACTGACCTCCATCCATACTAAAACACCAAGAGATTATTAGAAAATCAATGAAGATATTATGAACATGAAATGAACTAGAACTGAAGTTAAAGTGCTATATATGTAATATGTATTCATACCCGACGACAAAGAATGCATAACCGTCGAGATGCCAGCTCTGCACGATGTTTTCGTTGTTTTGAAACACAATCTCAATGAATGCTCTAAAATCAGCACCCATGACAGATGTGTCGAGGTAAATCCCACCTCCAGAAGGCTTGTCCGAGATGCTTCCAACGCGGAAAACACCGCCAATCTTAAAGTTGTCTGCAAGCTTCAAAGGAGTCTCTTGAGGGACAAAAGACACACTGTTCACTGCATACCTTTGCTTGCCATTCACTTGGCCAGCAGAATTGGCAAGAATGATAGTTCGAGTAGTGTTGATCTGGCCATAATGGTATGAGCCTTGTGGATTCGGCCTTGGCCCGCTCGCAGTAAGGTTAGTCCTGATACAATAAGAGAAACATTAGCTAGAAATTAATCACTAAAATAGTATACACATAATTCACATTAAGTTAACCAAATAGGAGATGCATGTACCTGATACTCCTAGCCTGGTTGAGAGACCAATCAATTTGGATGGTTGGACCGCCTGGGAGAGGGCCTGAGAATGGGCCTGCGGAGTTGCTGTAACGAAGAATGGCGGTGCTAGTAAGCACAGGATTGGTGAATCGCGACGAAACAAGAATGTAGAAGTCCTGAGAAGGCATATCAGCAGTGACAAGCACGGAGTAGGACTGTCCAACATGGATATCAAGTGAAGAGTATTTACTCTGCACTGTGTGAGTCCCTTCAACTTCAACAAGCTTCATCCTGTGGTTTTGGAATCTGATATTGAGAGAGTTCATGAGCCCCACATTTGAAATTCTGAACCTGTAAGTTTTCCCTGTGCGAAGAAATTCCCTCAATTAAGTCATAATCAGCAACAGATGCATTCATATATTTAGAGAATTCTACTTCCTAAATAATTAAGATTTTTTCAGAAACTAGTACCTTTTTCGACGGCAAAAGCTGTGCCATTAGCTCCACGGCCATTGATGAGAATGCCATCGGGAAGAGGAAGCTTTTTACCGCGATCGAGAATGGCTTTCAAGTCCTATAACAAAAGGGGTAACATTTGGTCATCAAAATTAAAAGATCAAACAACACAAAAAAGCCCTTACTCCGCATTTTACTCATACTACACTGGTAGGGGTATTTTTTTTATTTATTTATCGGAAACACATTGTTTCCAGCATACTTTCTAAATATGTATATTAGACTATATTAAATAAAGTTTCGTTCCTACTAAAAAAGTCATTACTCAAATACATTGGAGTATCAACTAAAACAGTAAAAATTCAAAATTACTAGTTTTTTACCGTGTGGTTTTTCTTATACCAATCTCCAATGAGGACAGTGTAGTCCCCGGCGGGCTCATCGAAGGGAACGGGAATTCTGGGCCTGCTGAGAATTCTGATGCCACCAAAGCCACCAGCAGCTTTGTGAAATGCAAGGGAAGGGAAGTAGTAGAAGCTCCCAATCTGGTCCTTGACTTGAAGAGTGTAGGTGAAGTTCTTCCCAGGAGGAATTGGGCATGTTGTTCCATAAACCCCATCTTGCCATGAATTCCTCCTCTGCTGAACCCCATTCCTATTTCATCACATTAATTAAAGTATTAAACCTTGTCTTTGTTAATGCATACCAAAATCAAGTCTCAAATGCAATTCTAATTATGTGATCTGTACTGCATGTACAGTGGATTCATAGATTTGTAACTATCAATGTCCTACTATGGTACTACAACCCACCAAAAAAAAAGGTGAAAACTAGATTGTTTGACCTTTTGAAGACCAAGTTCTGTGGATTTTGAATGATTGGGTCAGTGAGACCCATAAAAAGTGGGCTAATGGGCCAACCGGTATACTTCCATTTGAAGCGGGTCATAAATAAATGCCACTGCCATAAAACAGAGATGCGGTGTGGCGGGGTGTGGTGTGGTGGACCCACAACAGGACAATTAATATTCTCGTCAATTAAAAATAGAAAAACTACGGACACGCATAACAAGTGAATAATGGACGTGTATAAATTAAAAAAAATAATAATTTAATACATTTGGAGGCACCCTTGGCCTTTATTTTTTAATTTATTTATAATATTTTATTAGATGTTAGTGCATCCCAAATATGTATTTAAAGTAGGTTAAAAATATCATTTTTCTAATGGCCCTTCAATACAAAACAATTCATATTTTAAAAAGGTCGTCACTTGGTGCCTAATAATATATAAGAGTCTAAGACGCACATGGTGGGTTTTATGATTCGTCCACTACGTTGGTTATATTGGTGGGTGGCTTCAATTTAAAGGGGTACACATACAAATACTGTTACTCTAAATTTAGATTTCATTTTTTTCAGAAAAAAAAAAAATCACTAGCTAGCAAAAGTACATTCTTTGAAATTTAATGACCACTTTCAATTTACACTTTGGGCGTATATCATTGTCTTTAAGCCATTCATAGCTCTTTCTTGTCTCCTTAGACGTGGGTTGCACATCTGACAAAACATCATAAATCGCTAAAAAACAAGAGTATGCACTTAAAGTGTGCGTTGAAAGTGAGTTATTTTATCATTCTTCTATATTGTTATCCTAAAACTTTAAAACTCTTAGTTAGAGGCACTTAAGTTTTTTAACTCCAAGATTAGTCTAGCCTTAGATACACTAACAATAATAATAATAATTAAAAAAAAAGCCCCAACAAAAAAGAGAAACTTGTATTGGAGGAGGCATTGTAGAATTTTAATTGGAGATCGTAGATGAGATTTAGATGGGTTTGATTGATGTATGTGTTGATCTAAATGTGATTTGGATGCATACCGTAAATGAACAGAATGTGACAGAAATCGCTAACTTGCGTGATACACACACGAAGTGTAACGTAACGTGGGTGATGTAATAACGACGAGTACGAGAAAAAGTAGATAAAAAAAAAAAAAAAAGCAATGCCTGACTCTCACCCACCCAACATATTCTCCTGTCAGGATTCCTCATAAAATCAACTAACTAAGGAGTCAAACAAGTATTAATTCCTTAATTAATTATAGTTAAGAAGGTTTTATTACTACTCACCAGGAGAGCAAGAAGGGCTCCGGCAAATTGTTGAAGACGTTAATGATGAGATTATCGTTGGTGACAGAGTGAATGTCGGGTCCCGGAAATTGGCCATTGATTAATATGCCCTGCAAACCCCAAAACAATCTCAACATCAACAACAACACCACTTTATAACCAAACTAAAGAAAATATGTAACAAAAAATGTATATCACAACATACCTGTTGACGGACTCCTAGTGGGTATACGTCCCCATAAGTGACATTCCAATTGAAGAATCTATAAGGGTCTTCTGCGTTCGTGCCCAAGAAGG
The DNA here is from genome assembly GCA_039657345.1 of Stephania japonica. Classification (NCBI taxonomy): domain Eukaryota; kingdom Viridiplantae; phylum Streptophyta; class Magnoliopsida; order Ranunculales; family Menispermaceae; genus Stephania; species Stephania japonica. The sequence continues at coordinate 2,567,084 of CM077559.1, read as the reverse complement.
ACACCAACACCACCACCACCTCCAACAATGATGCTAGAATATTGCACCGCATTTTTAGAAGACGAGATGGAGAGTTTTAGAGAGATCACATTTAGAGATGGAGAGGTCCGGGAAGGACTAAACTGAAGAAGAGTATTTGTAGGAAGAGAGGGCGAGTTTTGAGAGTAGATGACAACTATAAGTGCGCTACAGACTTATCACGGGAGTGGGCCCCGCCCGCAAATTGAAACACAACACAAAAAATGAAAAAAAAACAAAGTGTCGGTCGGCATCGCCAGATGTCATGTGCGGTGGACCCGCCACCACAGCCATCTCTTTTCACCGTGTAGTACGTGTCAGCCATCCATCCGTCGATCACGCGAGCAGCCCTCGTGATACGCCGAGCACCAGATAGACCGTCTCCGAGTTTCTATGATGATTGACGCGATACACGCAGATTGAATGTGAGGATACTTCGCAGCACTTCCTGTTAGGATGACACGTGGTGGATGATCGAGCGATCATATACTGTAGAAAGTCAAAAAGTCAATGAACGTCAGACGATCTAATGGCGGAGACAGGCTGGGTCCCTGTATGGAGTGAAGTAGCCGAAACGCGTATTGGAGCACGTGCAATTATTGTGGGACGCGACCATGATTGGTCTCGAATTAGGGACGACGGTACACATTAATTATTAGAGTTTTTGAAGCTTGAAAATTAACGCGGTAAATAAAGTCCTATAGAATTCACCTCTCATGCTTTTTAAATTTCAAATGTGACAAGTGCAATAGATTAAAGAAGTCAAACACTTTAATTACTAGTAACTCTAATCACAAAAGGCATGAGATTAGATCCAGTGAATAGATTAAGAAAGTGATTCAAACACAAATTAGTGGACGTGAAAGAAGATGGTACTGTTTTTATTTTGTTGATAGGAGATTGTACTGTTTTTATGAGTGAATGATGAGTTGGTGGCCATGTGATGTGTGGAATGAGACATCACTAGAAACCACCTAGCTAGCATATATCATGATTATCATCTTCGAATTTAATTTGAAAACGCAACCATGTTACATGGTTGAACTTACCAGTACGTTATAAGCTTAACTGAGCTCAATCAAACAGAAAAAAAATGTCAATTAAGCATACTTTTGCGGATATTAACCCTTGCGTTGAATGAAAGCTTAATTAACGCCCTGTATAGTTGCATTTGCATTGATACCTAGACTTTTGTAACATAACATTGCAGTACGTTATATATATTGTTATGGGTATCACATGACGCACGTGATGACGGACTATATATATGTACATCATTTCATGATTTTCTGGTACATCAATAGCACTTATTGAACAAATGACAGAAGAATTAAATCAATGAAAAATCAGAAGCTTGGTTTATTGATGACGAGCTAGTGCAAAAAATTAATTAAATGTTCATTGAAGTCAAAATGTGCATTATTGCACATATAGTGTATTTGGGTATGCCATGACAATTGGCAAATGTGTGAATGAGAGGAGAGAGGACGATGAAACAATATTAATGTCTGGACACAGGTCGATAAGGTAATGCATTAATGGATGAAATGGTCTAGGCCTTGTAAGCATAATTTAAACTTTTACTAACCTAATTAATTAATTTACTCTTTGTCAAATATTCTTTCTATTTTTTTACTCTCATATTGTGAGGCTAATATACGTACTTAACTACAAACATATTTAATTAGATGTAGGACAATTTGAAATGGCACACCAAGTCACGCGCCAAGATCACATTCATATTCATACCAATGTGAAGAAAAAGGTAAGATAACCAATTGTTTAGCATAAAGAAATATAGTTTCGATGGAGTAGAGTGGAAGGCACGTATCAAACAATTAAAAGAACATATAACTATATTTTGACGTTCATATATCTTAATTTTATATATATATATATGTGTGTGTGTGTGTGTGTGTGTGTGTGTGTGTGACCAATTTCCAGTAGGTTCATATTCCTGACTTTCAATAGGCCAGTAAGAATAAAATTGTATATAGAGACAGGTGATAGGTTTGAACTGCCAAAACAAAAACAACTGAAATGAAGCCACCAAAAGACAATCACATAATGTTAAATTGCCAGTTAATTAGAGGAGACAAGTCTAACGAGAAAGCTTGCTTGCAAAGTTGCAATATTATTAGCATAACAGGAGGGTTTGAAGTTGACGGCTAACGCAATTAACGCGGGAGCTAAGATTGAAATGTTATGGGCCCGACCGCAGGCAACCAAGTAACAACACACCGCACATGACCATGTATCGAAGGTATGTTTGAATTTTGGAACATGGTCTGGTTAGTATGCATTGGATGAAGAGACGCAAGCGATATTGTTGACTGTCCCAAAACACAGTAGAGAACTAAAGATCGATATGGGCGATGAACAGAACGCGCAATTCACAGCTGTGACTTACTAGTATAAGAGAGCCAGTAATGTCACAGCTAGCTAGTCACTGCTTTCACCTGCGCTAAGCAGTTAGTATAGCTTCAACAATAGACACTGGATACACCCTTCCCTTTCCAGCACCTACGTATCCCTAACTAGTCCGAACTAGACCTGGACTCGAAGTCAGCAAGACCACTAAATGGTGGCGTCCCGGCCTAAAACTTGGCAAGTCCATTCTCAAGGCTCGAATTTGAGACCAATGGTAAAGAATGACGAAATCAGTATACCATCATATCACAACCCTTGCGTTATGCACCCTACCCTTTTAATTTGTGCATCAAATCATTTGTCTTATAATATTGAAGGTGTATCAGGGTGTCATCCCACACGTAAAAAAATTTCCATAAGCTAGTAGCCACAAACATTTTGGTGGGTGACCACCATAGGAAATGCACAACCACGTGTGAGTAACGCCACCCACCCACAATGGCATATGGAATGACGAAAGAGCCCCAGAAGAGAAATCTGAAAAAAAAAAAAAAACTAGGATGGGATTTCTTATCCAATCCAAACCTCATAGATTTCAGTTCTAGATCAGTCGCTCAATCTGCAAAGCCTCCAAACACAAGCCCTCACTCACTGAGCCCTCCATGGAAGCTCTCCTCGCAAATCCTTCTCTCTCCCGTCTCAAGCCATCCCCCAAATCATCTCAACCCACCAACACCACCACCACCACCACCACTTCCAAAACATTCCTGCCAATTATTAGATTTGGCTCAAGTCGACCCAATTCTATCATAACTTGCGCAATTGAAAACCAACAACAAAGGACGTCATCCTTCTTCACAGACCAGGAAGGACTGATTGATCCAGCAGAAGAGGAGGAATACTATGGTGAAGTGAAGAAGATCATTGGGAGCAGAAGAGCAATATTGGATGAGTCAATTGGGATGGAGTACCTCATTGAATGGAAAGACGGGCACACGCCCTCTTGGGTCCCCTCCTCCTACATCGCCAAGGATGTCGTCGCAGAATACGAGACTCCCTGGTGGACTGCTGCCAAGAAAGCCGACGAAGCTGCCCTGCAAAGACTCATCCAATTAGACAACAATGAGGAACAAGTGCAAGAAGATTATGAGCAGGCATTAGGGACTCGAGACGTGGATGCTGTGGACGAAGACGGGCGCACTGCTCTCTTCTTCGTCTCGGGTATTGGTTCTGAACCATGCGTTCGGTTACTAGTATCTGCAGGAGCCAATGTGAATCACAGGGACAACCGGGGAGGCCTTACGCCACTTCACATGGCGGCCGGGTACATTAAGCCTGACATTGTCAAAACACTGATAGAGCTTGGAGCAGATCCTGAGATACAAGATGATAGAGGGAAAACACCCACGGACATTGCGAAGGAGGTTCTTGCAGTGACGCCCAAGGGGAATCCGTTGCAGTTTGCGAGAAGGTTGGGGCTGGAGAGGGTGATAAGGGCATTGGAGGAGGAGATATATGAGTATGCAGAGGTGGAGGAGATAGTGGAGAAGAGGGGGAAGGGAGACAATTTGGAGTACTTGGTGAAGTGGAAGGATGGTGGGGGGAAGGAGTGGGTGAGAGGAAGATTTGTGGCGGAGGACTTGGCGAGGGACTTCGAGGCGGGGCTGGAGTACGCAGTGGCAGAAGGGGTGGTGGGGAAGAGAGAAGGGGAGGGAGGGATGACGGAGTACTTAGTGAAGTGGACTGACATTGAAGAGGCAACTTGGGAGCCGGTGGAGAACGTCGATCCTGAGCTGATTAAGTTGTTTGAAGAGAAAAGTGGTGGCAAGGATGCGAATTCATCTGTGCCAAAGGTGGAAGAAACAGTAAGATCTTGATGTTTCATACTTGAGGTTTTGTAGTGTTTCTATGACAATAGATTCGTGTCTCAATTGTATTTCATGTTCTGAGGAAGTAAACAATATGAAGAACTGCAGCTGCTGCTGAAAAGAACCAGAGTACTCTTAAAATTGCTATGTTAAATTGCACATGAATTATTAAGTGTAGTATTAGAAGTATGTGCCATATTTAGAAACAGGAATGTAGAAAATCTAGAGATAGAAGAGCAAAAGTTACAAAGAAAAACAACTAAACATGTACATTCAAATAAGTCATGAGAGAAACAAGAGAAGGGAAAAGTATGTACCTATAGCAAGAAAAAATTTGATGCACTTCGACCAAGGCAACCAAGGGAATTCTAGAAGCAAATGCACATCAGCCATGCCCTTCTTACTTCTCTATCCTGGAAGGCAATGCACTATTTTTTGGGGGATAACAAACTGTTGTTGTATTAGTAAGCAAATATTCTGTTTTGCTAAAACGAATGATGAAATTTAGACATAAATGAAAAACTTGAATTCTTGAAGGATGACGCTGAAAATAGATTACTCATGGTGAGAAAATTCAAGCTGAAAATTATTTGTAGGCTGACTCATGCAGCTCAAATGGAAGCAAATAAGTTGAACATGAAATATGAAGTGTACAATAAGTAGAAAAGATATCAATGAAAGTAGTTAAAAATTGGAAGCCTGAAAAGAGAGCAAGAGAAAATAAATTACATTGCTTTTGCTTAGCATATATCTAAGTAATGATTACAGCTTTCATTTCCTTTCACCTGTTGGCTGTTGGCAGCTAATGATTGGCAAAGACACTTAATTTATGAAGCGTGTACCTTCACTTTGAATCACCTGCAACTTCCTTAAAAGAGGATGTAGAAGGTTTCTGCCATTGCGACGCTAAGGGCCAATATAGTCAGCTTAAACCCATAGATAATGTAGAAGCAAAATCTGAACACACAGTTTCTGGATTTTGAACCACCCTTACAATCAGTGCTAGAATATGAAGTTGTAGGCTAAAGAATTGATTGACATCAGAAGTCCAAGGTACCACATTGCTTGCTCCCGATATTCTTCATCCCCCCATTTGTTTGAGGCGCATCCCTTTGCTGGCCATTACGGCCTCTAGTTCTCCCAATGCCTAGCTTAGGCAAGCCCCGGTTCAGCCCTTCCAGCAAAACACAAGCTTTACACCATTTCTGTACATTGCATTTGAACAAGGGGAAAATTTGTGAAATGTAATCATAAGACCTTCTCTAATCTTGCAAAAAAAAAAAAAAAGAAAGAAAGAAAAACCTCCTCTAAAGTTTAGGAAAAAAAAAAGACGTAAGAAAAATCCGCATTATATTCACCAAACCAATTACATTAGTGGTGTCTACAAGCTACCACTAAAAAATAAACAGTCCCTAAAGATGTGCATAAAAAATGTAATTGCAAGGATTTCCTCTGGAACCATTTTAAAAATCTCTAGCAGATTGACCACAAGTCTAAAATACCTTGCAATTAATAATGCAATCAAACCTATGTTACCTGGACCCTTCACTCTAACCCAAAGTACCCGTGTCGGACACTTGAAACGAGTAGGACACTTAAAAAGACATGGATACTCCATTTGAAGAGCTCTTTGTATAAAAAAATTTTAAATGTAAGAGAATAAAGAAAAAAAACTTAACAAGAACTTTCTAGTGTAGAGTAAAAAATGAAAAATGAGAAAAAATATAGGTGTATAAGCTATTACATATATGTAATATATGTTATTACATATATATAAGCATATGTCACGCAAGTTTTAGACACTTTTTGCCGAGTCTCCGTGTCCTTAAATTAGAGAATAGGTGGGTCCGACTTTTAGACTCATACCCGTACCCGACACCCGCACCCGAGTCCAGGTAACATAGAATCAAACTATGAAATGGCCTTGTGGATAGATGGTAAAAAAGAGTTTACAAAGGTTAAATCCATGTCAAAAACTTCACATTTGGACTTCCTCACTCGCATAAACAAGGAAATGGTTTGCTTTAAATGTGACTCGAAATAAAAGATTTGAAAGATGATTACATTGCATGCCATGCGTATAAATGTTTGCAATAATTTCAGACTGAATTTATGAAAAAATCAACAGAGAAGTTATTTTATGACCAGCAGAGCAGGGACTTCTAGACTTTAAGTATAGCCAGTTTGTTATTAAGTCTGAATTGTTCTTCCACCATGATACTGATAGTCAAGAGAAAAATGCTTCAAAGCATCAAATACAAGGAAAACCAGACCACTGAACTTAGATAGTATACAATCATATCACTAATAATGTATTTTGAAACTCAACAAACACATTTATTCAGCACTATGGCCAACAGCATGCATGAGAATAAGGTTATGGTCATGTGTCCAAAAGCAGCATTAGTCATAATAGGGAAAACAGAACAACTGACATACCTGGCTAGAAATATAACCACACCGTTCGCATGTTCCTTGTTCTGGCATTTTTGTTGTAGTGGATATCCTAAAATCTTCACCTGACTTGATTATGTCAAGTATGGCTCGGGGTCTGCATGTTCAGAGATCATAAAAATGGAGATATTGATGAGGATTTTCATATATTGTGGGTGTTTCATAGAGGAGATTCTTGTAAAGCTTTCAAATGACATAAGATTAGGGAAGAGAATGACCTTATTCTTTCAAGATCTTTGATAAACTCTCGAGCAAAACCACGGTATGCATTGGGTGAATAAATACCTGCCATTTCCATAACAATGTTAGGCCATAAAATGATCTCAGATGCAAACAAGTTTGAAAAACTACAACTCATTAGGGGAAAATATCTTACACTCAGTGGAGAAGTAATCCAGCTTTTTGAAGTAAGCATACGTGTCTATATCGTCAAGGTTTTCAAAGCTAATATGGTGTCATAAATTCCATACAAGAAATAGAAAATGCAAATTAAAGATGCACATTTGGACAACAAGGATATATAACAATCTCCTTCTCATATGTGTACTTAAAAGGTTTGCATCTTGGGATCGTCCCATCCTCTCCTGTGGTTATAGAGGTGCATCTACCCAACCTACAATTGCCACAACATTCAATCGTTTGATCAATCAAGAGAGCAACATAACTCAAACATAAGAGACAGAAAAATTTATGGCAGATGAAGTACCTAGCGATGTCCCCTCTTAAGATGTTAAGCAGAACAGTTTCAGCAATATCATCCGCATTATGTCCAGTTACAAGCTTATCTACTTTCAGCAATGCTGCACCTCGATCAAGGGCCTTCATATAATAAAGTTTCTTCATTATAATTATTTCTCAACAGAAACAGAATTTTTTTTTGAAAAATGACATAAGCAGAATACGTCAGTATAACTGTCTAATTATTTGACATAAGATCAGGATAAAAAGCTCTCATACCGGAATAAGTGAAACAACAGGCCTTGCAAAAACAAAGTAGATCAATTCCCTTACCTGGCGACGGAAGACCCCACAGAATGTGCAGTTATTTTTAAGTCCGATCGCCTTCACTATTTCATCCATGGACCATCCATATAAATCCTTGTATGAAACGATTTTCAGTGGCAGCCCATACTGAAAACAGTAGATAAAGACCATGTAAGACCATCAGCATAGATGGATAAATAGAAAGAGCAGAAACAAGAAACCTCAATCCCAAATCTAGTCGGGGTCGGCTACATAGATCAAACTCTTCCATTGCGCTCAATTTAGTTCAATTGAGAAAGATCAAAAACAATATTTTCTTTTCTTTTCTTTTTTTTCTAAAACACCAGGTATCCAAACTATCCAACTACTCCGGGTTGGCCCCGAGTCGCAAACTGTATAGGTGGGGGAGCTCCCAATGTTGATGTTTCAATTTCCATTCCTAAGACTCGAACTCAAGTCACTAGTTAAAGGACGACCCACTTCCAGTTGTGCCAACCAACAGTTGCGTGAAGCAATACATGTACAATATCTATGGAACACAGGGAAAGTTAACCAATTCACCTGAATTTCATTCCTTTTGACAGTCTCAAGCGAGTCATCCCTATAACCTGTAATTCCTTCATCCACTGACAACAGGAAAAGCTCCAAACCATATTGATGCCGGCGATTCAACTCCGACATTACATAGGCAAGAACTGTGGAATCTGAATTTCCAAACAAGCATCAAAATTCCTTGCAAAATTAGACCACATCTCACAACAATCTCTCAATTCTCAAAAACAAAACTACTTTCTAGTTAGTAGAGATTCGCTCATTAGGGTTGATATTCAATGTCTCAATCACAGATGCAATTCACCAAAATCACTACTATTCATTACCTTTGCCGCCGGAAGCTCCAACGGCGACGCGCTCGCCGGGCTTGAAAAGCTGGTTTTGGACGATGACCTTGTGAATCTCCTCCTCGAACGCATCGTAGAAGCACTCCCTACAAATCTTCATAGACCAATTTGAAGACAATGAAGTGGAAATCGAAGGGATTTGGAAGGATCGGGAGAGAAAGTGAGGGGATTATGAGGTACCTGTTCTAGGTTTTTGGGTCTCTTGAGCGCCGCTCTCCTGTCTTTGCATATACAGCACTGTCGACTTCTTGGTTTCTTCGTCGTCGCCTCTGATTCCTCCATTGTTGAAGTTGCGGATGCTAATGACTGACTACTAACGAAGCCGTATATATTCCGCACCCGCGCAGCTATGTGACTGAATTAGATGCTCGTTCCAACTCCAACTGAATTTCCTTTCCCAGATAGGCCCAGCCCATCTCAAAGGCCCATGGTTCATGATAATTATCTTTCAGTTCAATCTCTTGGTCAACAAGGGGTTGGTTTGAGCGATTTCCCTTGAGGGCCGCCTTTTAGGTCCAACAGTTCAAGTGTGGATTAGTCAACACAGTTTTCGTCTTTAATTCATGAGAGCTAACTAGAGAATGCCAAAACACCTAGTGAGATGGTAGAGGCGTTCCGCTCGACTCCCATCTAGACAAAGGAATACACACATGTTTGCACGCCATGCAATGCACCGCCACATTATGCGTGTGCACCTAAATGGACGTGACCAAACAAGTGTGAGTCATTCCTAGGTTAAATTTTTAGGTTACACTAACAAGTTCCAAAGAAAAGACTAAGCTAGTAAATTATAGGATTAAACGCGATTAAAAAGTGAGATATAAGCCTCTTGTGTATTGATAATGTGGCATCGCAACGTAATTAAAAGAGTATTGGATAATATACAATTGAGTCCCACATCGCAAAAAAGCTATGATTCGCATAAACATCCATTCTCATGTTTATCAATATTGCGAATGCGATTTGATAAAATTTATTAGGCAAAAGTAATTTTTGAAATGAGGAACTAAACACACCAAATTTGTTTATAGTAAAAGCAATTATGACATAACAACTTAAGCTATAAGCAAAAGCTAAACCAAAACAATTGGAACAACGCCAAAAAAGTGTTAAGAATGTTTTTGGCACATTTGAATTGAACTAGATTTGATGCAAACAAACACAGTACAATAAAAAAATAAAACCACAGAGTGCCTGTCAAGAAGTTGTTCTTCATCGCACTTTGATTAATTTCACAGATGGTCATTGTTGGTTATTCAACTTTACAATTTGTAACACTTTAATAACTAAAATTATATTTGTATCAAACAAGTCACCCAACTTTTTAAATTATTTCACAAAAGTCACTTTCGCCACAATTTGTTAGTTAATGACAAATTTTCCCTTCTCGAGTTAGTGGAGAGGGTGTTGGGTTTGAATGCGTTCTCAACAATGCTATTGTTGTAAATTGAATTGAGACTTGCTAGAATTAGAGAAGGAAAGTAGAAAAACTAATAACTTCTACTACTACAAAGAGCTAAAAAAGAACTACAACTACAAAGTAGAAGAGGAGAAATGAGAGAGTTGAAATGAGAAGTTGTATACAACTTGGTGTGTTTTTACAATGAGGTTGGCACCCTTTATATAGGCCCTTTGGTGATGATGATAAATGTACTTAGACAATGTTTACAAGTAACACATACATCACATGTCATACAACTCTTCACAAGCAACATTGACAATACATGAAATAATGAGTACATTTGATATGGATACAAGTAAGGGCCATGCTTGATACTACCACTCAATGTAAGAGCCATGCTTGACAATGATTAGTCATACAAAGTCTTGATCAATTGTTCATCCATATCATAACACTCCCCCTTGGATGACAATTGTTGAGAAAATGTGCCTCGTTAAAACTTCTACTAGAAAAAACCCAATGGAAAAAAATCTAGCAAAAGAAAAAGAGAACACATTTCTTATTAATCTTAAGATGAGTATAAAATTGTTAGGATTGCCTCATTAAAAAAACCTTACTAGGAAAACCCAATGGTATAAAACCATAGCTAAGGAAAAAAGAGTGCAATACACTAATCAATAACTCCCCCTCATGTGAACATAGGTAAAACTTGTTCAGTTTCTTTACTTGCAATGTCCTTAAGTTTACGCAAGCCAATACCATATGTAAGCCTTTTAAATGTCGTAGTTGGTAAAGCTTTTGTGAATAAATCAACAAGATTATCGCTCGATCGGATTTGCTTGACATCAATTTCACCATTCTTCTGAAGCTCATGTGCATAAAAGAATTTTGGTGAAATATGTTTTGTTCTGTCCCCTTTTATGAATCCTTCACTTAATTGTGTAATACATGCTGCATTATCTTCATATAATATGGTTGGAGAATCTTTTATTGAAGGCAATCCACACGATTCTTGAATATGTTCAATCATGTTTCTTAACCAAACACATTCACGACTTGCTTCATGAATTGCAAGTACTTCAGAATGATTGGAAGAAGTGGCAACCATAGTTTGTTTTACTGACTTCCATGATACAGCAATATTACCACAGGTAAATAAATATCCTGTTTGAGAACGGGCCTTATGGGGATCTGATAAAAATCCAGCATCAGCATAACCTTGGAGATTCAATTTTACCCCTCTCGAGTAAAATAAACCCATGTCACTTGTTCCTCGAAGATATCGAAAAATGTGTTTAACACCATTCCAATTTCTTCGATATGGTGAAGAGCTATATCTTGCAAGTAGGTTGACAGCAAAAGCAATATCGGGTCTTGTACAATTTGCAAGATACATAAGTGCACCAATTGCACTTAAATATGGTACATCCGGACCAATTAGCTCTTCATCACTTTCTTGAGGTCGAAATGGATCCTTATCCACTTCAAGTGATCTGACAACCATTGGAGAACTCAATGGATGTGCCTTATCCATATAAAATCTTTTTAATAATTTTTCAATATAATTTGATTGATGGACAAGTACTCCACTTGAAAAATGTTCAATTTGCAAACCAAAACAAAGTCTTGTTTTTCCAAGTCCTTTCATCTCGAATTCTTTTTTCAAGTATTCGGATGTTCTAACGATGTCGTCGTGGTTTCCCACTATATTTAAATCATCAACATATACAACAATAATCACAAATCCTGTTGATGATCTTTTAATGAAGACACATGGGCAAAGCGGATTATTTACATATCCTTCTTTCAGTAAATAATCACTAAGACGTTTGTACCATATTCGTCCGGATTGTTTCAACCCGTACAAAGACCTTTGTAATTTATAGAATGCATGTTATGAGGTTTTGATTTTATTTCATCGGGTATTACAAATCCATCAGGGATTTTCATATATATCTCACTGTCTAGAGATCCGTACAGATATGTTGTAACGACATCCATTAAATGCATATCAAGCCCTTCAGAGACTGCAAAACTTATCAAGAACCGAAATGTAATTGCATCTATAACAGGAGAATATGTTTCCTCATAATCGATGCCAGGTCTTTGTGAGAAACCTTGAGCTACAAGTCTTGCTTTGTACCTTGTAACTTCATTTTTTTCGTTTCTCTTTCTTACAAATACCTATTTATATCCAATAGGCTTTACGCCATCTGGCGTTTGGACAATTGGTCCAAAAACCTCTCGTTTCCTTAACGAGTTTAGCTCTGCTTGGATAGCATCTTGCCATTTTTACCAATCAGGTCTTTTTTGACATTCGTCCACTGATCGTGGTTCTGGATCATCATCATTTACACATATTTCAAAGGACATATTGAAAACAAATATATCATCAGGAACAATTTTATTTCGATCCCAAATCTTACCAGAGTTTAAGTAATTTATTGAGATCTCATTACTTTCATCTTTTTCATCTTTTTCTAGAGGAAGTTGTTCCACATCAGAATCAACTTGTTCTGACAAACCCTTATCAAAGGATTCTTGTGCTTTCTCAGGAGTATTTTGATTTGTATTTATTTTTACTCCCGTTTTCCTTTTTCGAGAAATTGTATCCTTTGAACCAACCGGTCTTCCACGCTTTAAGCGTTTCGTTGGTTCTTGTGCATTTTGTTGCACAGAGACATCAATTCTTGCAGGAGTATTTACAGCTGGAATATGTGATTTTGTCACTTGTTTTGTATCATTAAATGCATCTGGTAATTGATTTGCAATTTGTTGCAAATGAATGATCTTTTGAACTTCAAGTTCACAAAGATTTGTTCGTGGATCATAATGTGATAAAGTTGATGCATTCCAAGCAATTTCGCGTCATTCCTTTTGAATTGACTTCTTATCTCCCTTTAATGGTGGGAAAATTGCTTCATCAAAGTGACAATCAGCAAAACGTGCAGTAAATAAATCCCCTGTTAAGGGCTCAAGGTATCTTATAATGGACAATGAGTTAAATCCAACATAAATCTCAAGTTTTCGTTGTGGACCTATCTTAGTTCTATTGGGAGGTGGTATAGGAACATACACTGCACAACCAAAAATTCTTAAGTGTGAAATATTTAGTTGTTGAACTAAAATGAGTTGCATGGGGGAATGTTCATGGTATGCAGTAGGCCTATAACGAATGATAGATGCTGCATGAAGGACTGCATGTCCCCAAACTGAAGTTGATAACTTAGTTCTCATGATTAAAGGTCCGGTAATTAATTGAATGTGTTTGATTAGAGATTCTGCCAAACCATTTTGGGTATGCACATGTCGAACAGAATGTTCAATGGTAATTCCTATAGACATGCAATAATTTTTAAATGCTTGAGATTGAAATTCTCCGGCATTATCAAGACGGGTGGTCTTGATTGGGTTGTCAGGGAATTGTGCTATTAACTTAATGATTTGCGCTAAAAGTCTAGCAAATGCAACATTGCGGGTCGAAAGCAAACAAACATGTGACCACCTAGTTGATGCATCTATTAAAACCATGAAATATCTAAATGGTCCACAGTGAGGATGAATAGGTCCACATATGTCTCCCGAATGCGTTCTAAGAAAACTGGGGATTCCATAACAATTTTACTTGGGGATGATTTAACTATCAATTTACCTTGAGAACAACTAGCACAATTATAATCACCAGCTTAAAATATTTTGTGACTCCTTAAAGGATGTCCATGCGAATTATTAATTATTTTTCGCATCATTGATGATCCTGGATGACCGAGCCAATCATGCCATAAAATGATTGTCTTTGGATCATTAATTTTCTTATTTAAGACGACATTCGTTTCGACATGCTTTTTCAAATAAAATCCAGAAGGTAATGCTGGGAATTTAAATTTTCAGATGAAACAAATCATACTGAATAACTTCTATATAAGACATTGACAACATTATAGTTGTACCAGATATTGCATAAACATTAGCCTCTGCTAAGTTTAAATTCGATAAATACTCTTTATATTACAATGTATATGTAGTACAATAAGTAAGACATGCTTTATTCGCTTTTATTTAGCTCATAATTTGAACGCATCTTAATGTGTCAATACTTAATTGAGCTATTTTTAATGGTAAAATTCATAATTTTGCCTTGATTTTGAAGGCATGGTAAAAGATCAAAAATATTTGGGTATGTATATGACAATATTTAGGCAGCATAGCCTTTCGTACGTGACAAAAAAAAATGTTACAATTGTGAGCGCTCCTTGTCAATACTAATTTACCCTTTCTAGTGGTGCACCACTTTTATTTTGACTATCAATGGAATTGTCAATACGACTTTTACCATATCTTTTCACCTTTTCTACGTCCATAAATTTGTAATTGCGACCATGGTCATTATATACAACATATGCTTCTTAATTTGAAGCTAAACCAATTGAACATGAGTGATATTATATTTATAATATCTTATTATTTTACTCAGGTACCACGAGACAAGGATTCAATCCATAATTAATATTTAATGGATTGACGTGCGCGCTCGATAATTTGTTGCAGTAATACATCGAGGCGAGCCACGTGGCTTTTATTTGTCTCATCAGTCATATTTCTGCATAGCCTCAATATAAAGGTAATATAAATTGCAGAATAATAAATGATATTTAACTGATATAAATTTTGTAGTGTAAGACCCAACCGCTCATTTTGAGCCTTTTGGAGCATCACCAATTTTGGCCTTGATATAGATAGCTCCATGAGGTGAAATGATAATATAAAGTGAAATATTCACTTTTCAAATCTCTAAAGAGTCTAAAGAGATATTTGACGAATAAATATTTATACGCATAGCCTTGCATAGATACTTTATATATAATTTGAGCATCCCGTTGCCTTGACAAGTAATTAGTATTGTCAATATTGTTAAGGTAATTAATTCAATTATAATTAAATAAAATCTTTATGAAAATAGGGATAAACTAAATAGTTTTCTTTTTATACAAAATAGATAATATACCATTAAATATATGTTCACAACTTGATTATAAATACGCAAAATGTAATACTTGTATGAGTTGGTGGGACAACCTCCAGGTTGGGTGGCGAGACGAAGTCTACTTAAAACCATGCCTCCTCGAACAGGATAACCCGTCTCCCTTTCAATGTTTAGCTTTACCGGGGACAAAGCTTACCTACTATCAACCCAAACTCATAACACTATTTGCAATATAAAAAATCAAGAATGGAGCATAATTAATCGTTTGTAGTATAGCGAGAAAACTAGTTATGTCACATATTGACTTTTGACTTCTGATGTAGAAGATCGTACAAGACGCAACTACAGAGCATACTTTCACAATCGGTGACGTTATAATGCATAATATATGAATAAAGCATGCATATTAAAGTGATGCAACCAAGATAATATAAAAATAAACCGAACTCATAAAAGTTATACCTTCCTAGCTTTGTTTTCTTAACAAGCCTTCTTGAACTTCAAGATCTCCTTAATGCTAGAGCAAGCTCGTGCTGATAACGTGTTGTAAATTGAATTGAGACTTGCTAGAATTAGAGAAGGAAAGTAGAAGAACTAATAACTTCTACTACTACAAAGAGCTACAAAGAACTACAACTACAAAGTAGAAGAGGAGAAATGAGAGTTGAAATTAGAAGTTGTATACAACTTGGTGTGTTTTTACAATAAGGTTGGCACCCTTTATATAGGCCCTTTGGTGATGAGGATAAATGTACTTAGACAATGTTTACAAGTAACACATACATGTCATACAACTCTTCACAAGCAACATTGACAATACATGGAATAATGAGTACATTTGATATGGATACAAGTAAGGGACACGCTTGATACTACCACTCAATGTAAGAGCCATGCTTGACAATGATTAGTCATACAAAGTCTTGATCAATTGTTCATCCATATCATAACAGCTATGATTTTATACAAATTCTCATATATCCATATTGTCTAAAAATCAAGATTTTTGGCAGGGGTAAATCAATCTGTTGGTAGAACAGATGATGTCCTAATTTGGGGTTTGGGGTTCTGTTGGATCCAATGTTGCTCGGTCTTGGACCAACATTGGATCCAACAGAACCCCAAAACCAATGAAACATCATGCTTAAATTTAAACAACAAATAAAAAACTAGAACAAGAACTGAAATTGCAATTGAAATTGAACTGAAACTGAACTCATTAGAGCTTGAATTTGTGACTGAGACTTTGAATCTGACTAGAATTTGAAAAGATGGGTTGTAAGATTGGGCTGCCAACAAGTTATTTTATGCTGCCAATTAATTAAGGGATGGGTTTAAGCAGTCTTAACTCTTCTTCCTTCGTTGTGTTGGCGACGCCACCATCTTCAGCACGTCTTTATCCCTCCCATCCCTTACCCCATCTCTGCCTCCACCCCCACTTCCACCTCCCAACCTAGCCGAGCAATCCAAACCTAACGCTCACTCCTCTCTCCTCTAACACAAAGGGTAAATTAGTCATTAATTATTAAATTGTGAGAAGAATGACTTTTGTAAAACAATTTAACAAAATTGAATGATTTATTTGACACAAATATAACTATAATTACCAAAATGTTACAAACTATAAAGTTGGATGAACATCTATGAAATTAATCCCATCACTCACACAGTAACCGTACTGTACAAAAATACTAAAAAAATCTTCACCATGATAGTTTTCTATAATAACATATAAAAAATACATTAATGTTTCCAAAACCAGAAAATGTAGCTAAGGGGTTGCTCCACCAATCGCTCACCAATATTTCAAAGAGATTTTAACCTTGCATTGTAAGTGAGAATAGAAAGAAAATAATTACACCTCAACTTTACCAGACCACCATTTTTCCCCTCAGCTTTTTCATTTCAAAAAGGGGGAACAAAATCAAAGCACAGTTTTCACTTGCAAGTTTTGATTCCTAAACAAGTAATAAACCAAGCTGACGGCAGACCACCAAGATCACAGTCAGACCAACCACCAATCCTATACAAGTATCAGAACAAGGATTCATCGTCCTACTGTGAAATTAGCTAAGCCGTTGGCGAATATTTCGATCCAGCATCTCCATGAACTCCTGTTTAATAGAAAAATTAACAATGTAAAAATTAAATAAAAAGAAAACAAGCAACACAGCAAAAATACATAGGAAATGGCACTTAAGCATCAACATCAATTAGCTTAAAAGTGCAGCTCGAGGTTGTTGATTCGGCTACCATCCCAACAAGGCAAACGCAAGCAATTAAGCTAACAAAGTACGAAAAACCAAATTAGAAATGGAAATTAAGGGCAGAATTGCAATCATGGAGTCCAAATACAGCCAACGTTTCGACCCAAATGTGAAATGGTTCTTACCATGTGATTATTTTGCAAAACAAACTTTTCTGTGTCACTCAGATAAGCCTATACCAAATCTCACAAAGCATTACAAAAGAAAAGACAAAATTTTCCATGACTTGCCCAATGCCAAGCAAAATAACTAGCCTGATAAGCTCCAGTGACAAGACATTCCCAGTCAAGACCCGCATTTTCCCATCTCATCAAATCCACCTAGATCATTTTATCGATAGGAAACAAGAACTTTTAATTCATGATAATTTTTCAAGATCTCATATAATTGTTGCTTAAGATAGGGATTCGTCTTATCCACCACTTGCGAGCCCCAAGAATTACTTTTTATCTCAAAGAGATTTTTCTATATTTCCAAAGCCACAACCACTCAGACAAAGATCAGATATGTAAATTTCACTTTTTCCTTCCTCTGGCCATCTAGAAACCTAACTTGTAAAACAGTCTGGATAACTGCAATGCTAAACTAATGAAAGCTTGTTCAGTCAAGCTCCCAATCTGCCATGTAACTATGTAAGGAATGCACTCCAGTAAATGATTTCATTCTTCGATCTTTAATTCATTCTCCAATAATCCAATACAACTTTATTATCAAAAAGCAAAGGCAATCTCCAGAACCCAAGAGCATTTCCCAAGCACTTGAAAGAAGATATGCAAATTAACCACTTACATTAACAAGATCCTCATCTTCGCATAATTCCTCCAGGAGATCATCAGAAGAATTCCCTTGTCCACTGACGTGAGCAGTGTGTTCAATTACAGAGCGGAAAATAGCATTCGGTGGATCATTGCGTGCAATCATCTCAGCAGCTTGATGAAGGTCAACCTGTGAAACAAGTTGGCAGGACCATCAAAATAGTCAGAGAAATCGTCCAAAATCATATACATTGAAGATTTCAACTTTTGACATATTTTCTAAAGGCACGTATGGACAGAATGATAAAAAGTAAAACTTAACTAAAAGTAATTTTGCAGTAAGTTGAAAGACAAAAGCATCTGAAGTGAGGCTCCAACTTAGGATTTTACATAAGTGTTTGTCGTCAAAAGTTAACTTGTTCCAAATGCAGATTTCCACAACCTATTTTAGGGCTTGGGGTATGAATATGGATTAACACAATTCAATGAATGCCAATACCCCCTGTTTTAATTAGATCAACCTAGTTGGGAAGATTATAAGTTGAGTAAGATGAAGACCGAATACATGCACTGTGAGTTTAGAAAAACTAGACATCGAGATGATGAAGTGGTAAAATTAGGAGAAATAGAAGTTCCTAAGGTGAACCACTTTAGATATCTAGGATCAATCATATAAAATGATGGCAATATTGAGAAAGATGTCACGCATAGAATTCAAGGTGGATGGAAGAAATGGAGTGCAACTTTGTGATAGAAATATGTCTATCAAGTAAAAAGGAAAATTTTATAGGATTGCAATTAGGTCAGCTATGTTCTATGGAAGTGAATGTTGAGCGGTAAAACAACTACATAAAATGAACATAGCATAAATGAGGATGTTTAGATAGATGTGTGGTAAAACTCATAAAGATAAAATAAGAAATACATAAATCCAAAGGAAGTAGGAGTAGCACCAATTGACACAAAGATTAGCGAATGGCGATTGCATTGGTTTGGTCACCTGCAAAGATGGCCTACAAATGCCTCCACTAGAAAACTTAACTCAATAGAAACTGAAGAAATTTGATGAAATAGGGGTAAACCAAAGTTAACTTGGGACACATTAATTAGGATGGATTTGAATGGTTTGGAAAGCTCACCATCAATTGCACTAAATAGAGCACAATGAAGAGTTTGATCCATGTAGCCGACCACATTAATTTGAGACCAAGGCTATGTTGTTGTTGTTGTTGTTGTAGTTGGGACGATTAAAGCAGGTGCCACTAGATTTTAAGGCCAGCCTAACTGGGTTGAAAATCTAGTGGGTCTGTTATGGTGAATTCATAGTGTACCATTCTTTATTGATAGCAATGAGCAAAGTCCATACTTAAAAAAAAAAAAAAAAAACAATAATGGGAGAAAAAAAACCTGCGAGTTATGATCCTCTGGTTCTTGATCACTGAATGACCCAGTCATTTGGTCGGGTACATGAGCTTCAGAAGCAACATCATGGAATGGTTCAGATGCTGTTGAAACCCTAGTAAGGGCTTGAGATACAATGGGCATCATTTGTTGCGCCATCCTTGACAAATCAAACCCACCATCCTGACCCCCTCCAAACCCTGAGAAGTTGTTGAGATCTTGGTTGCCAATTTGATTGACAATTTGATTAAGCACACTCCTCATTGAAGGACTTTGTGTGAACTGTGACAGCATGCTTCTAAAACCATCAGGTGAACCCATTCCTGTTTGTCTAGACATCCCAGCCAACAAACCGTCCAATGCTGGACTGTTGATAACTTGAGACATCATGCTCGCTACATCATTTTCACCATCGGGACTAGGAGAGCCGTCAGAACCTAGAACTCCCGTTGGCATATCCTCTGAGGGCTGTCCCATGACAGGATGAGATTGGTCTGAGGAAGGGCCACGGGAATCTCTTCTATCAGCACCAGAACTATGACCAAGAAGAGAACGCAAAACCTCTTGACCATTAGTGATGTTTTGTAGGCTCTGACTGCCAGGCACATCACTGAGTTTTTCACTGCCACTGTTCACCAGTGGCCTTGCAAGCCTGGCTCGTCTCTACAATGGCCACAATTTAATGAATATCAATACCAAGAGAAAAATAGTACAGAAGGATAAAAAATCAATCAAACAGTCAATAAATTTTCAAATGAACAACCAGAGGTTGACATTTTCAGAAAGGGGAGAGCTGAAATGACTATATATTGATATAAGAACATAGATATATCAAGTAATTTTCTATATGGCTGCAGAAAGCTTCATAAAAAGGGGTAATGCAGTGCTGAATTTTGTAACAAGAACACCATAACTCCCACACATACTACTAAAAGTAAACAACTTTTCTAGCTTGCCTAATATCATATTTACTTTCACCTCTTAATTGAAAACTTCAATTTTCACATTTGCACCTGTTCCCTTATATTAAAAATGAGTAATGCTCATGTACATATGCATGCACAAGCAAGGGAGCAAGGCACTACTGACTGGTCATCATGTGTATGACTAGTCAAATCTTGATTGATTTTACATTGTATATTTCTTTCAAAAAAAAAAAAAGGATCTACAAAATGTTAGAAAGTATCTCTCATAACACATTGCAATTAGCCTCGATTAAAACTACAGGGATTGATCAAAATTAATCAACAGTAAAAACTTCCATCCAGTTGTCCAGGTTTGAACCACATATATAGACCAAATGCAACCTTATGAGTTCATTTTAACACTGTTATTAACTCCTACTTTTACTATCACTTCTCTTTGACGTCTTTCGATGGTTGTGGAGTTGGAATCCCTCAGTTGATCTCACCATGTCAATCAAAATTTAACCAAATTCCTCAGTTGCAATTTCACTTGTCTGGGCTTCAATTAAGTAAATACCAATTAAGCTACAAATCCACTACCAAGTCGAATGATGATGCAAATGCTTTCTAGAGACAGTTACAACTTGCAACACAAAGAACAAGTGATCCTATTCAAAATAGTTCAGAGCAAAATATGTATTATACCCACCTTAGGCTGCAGACCTCCCAACCCCAGTCCTAAAGGAACATTATTGTCAGCTCGAGAGGTTTCATGACTATTGCTGGATTCCTGTGAACCGTCTTCTGATTTGTGTTGATCTGCTCTTTCACCCTCAGGACTAGAATGATTCTCCATTGAGTTAGCCGGTGTTGCTTCTTCTATATTTAAATTTTCAATTTCTTCCCCATCTTTACCAGATGAAGAGGATTCTTCCTGCCGCTGATCATACCCAAGACTTAGTACTCCGAAGTCTGGAGAAACTGTACTACAATTAAGACCAACATGAAGGCAAACAAATTAAACAACATACCTGCTGCCCATCCTTCCCACAAACTCCCTCAACAGAAGATCCATCAACTTCGTTAGCTACATCTCTTGAAATGCTTTCATGTGAATGTCTGCTAGGATCATCACTGATGACAGAATTATTTAATGCACTTCCATCCGTCAATCTTTCTGATTGGCCTGGCTAGAAAAAAAATGAAACAGATTAAATAAAGAAAGGAAAGTTGATTTATCTCACAAAACAAACAACAATTAATTATAGCACCTGATGGAATCTGATTTTCTCCTCGGGCAATGCCATCAAGATTTCTGATCTGTGCATTAATTTGAGCCACCAAATTGGGGACAGAAATAGAATTTGGTGGTGATTGAGTGCTAGAAACAGCATTGGGTTGTGTAGAGCCAAATGTTGCACCACTAGAACTTTGTGAAGGAGCCTGATTTTGGTTGCTTTGTTCAGTCCTCGAACTAGAAGGATTCAGAACACCCAAAACATGATTTGCAGAGCGTGACGGAATAGCTGCGGCAATTATATTTCTCCCAGACAGTATGCGAGTTTGTGCTGGATCACCTGAATAAGCCCCACCAGAGTTTTCTTGAGTAGCTTCCCCAGAACCTGGTCGAGATCCAACTGATGATATAGGAAGGTCAAACAATGTCCATGACCATAAATATGCCAAGGATTGTTCATATGAGAAAGCATGCGCTAAACAGTATCTTTACCTGCATGTATATGAATATTTATGTTTCTAGGGGTATCACTAAGGGCAATGGGACCCGCTGATCCAGAACTTGCCAGAGATGCAGTAGAACCACCAAAAATAGAGCTTGTTTGAAGAGGAAAAGGCTACAAAGAAGTGCCCGCAAGCTAGGTTAGTCTTTTGTAAGTAATCTGCAATGAATAGAATTTACAACAACAAAGCCTCAATCCCAATTGAATTGGTGTGTAAAACTAATGATGTGCTTTCCAAATCTTTTAAATCCTTCCTAATCAATGCGCCCCAAGTTATTTTGGTCTACCCCTACATCATTGAATTTGCCTTGGTTTTCATTGAGTCGAGTTTTCTAAAGGGGCATTTGTAGGCCATCTTTGGAGATGTCCAAACCACCATAACCGCCATTCCCTAATCTTTGTGTCAATTGGTGTCACTCCTTCTTTTCTTTGAATTTATATATTTCATATTTTATCTTTATGAGTTTTACCACACATCCACCAAGGCAACCGCTACATTCATTTTATGTAGTTGTTTATTTACCACCCGACATTCACTTCTATAAAGCATAGCAAGCCTAATTGCATTTATATAAATTTTCCTTCTAGATTTATAGGGATATTTTGATCACATATCACACATGTTGCACTCCTCCACTTCTTTCATCTAGCTTGAATTCAATGTGTAGCGTCATTCACAATATTACCGTCATTTTGTATGATTGATCCTAGATATCTAAAAGGTAGTTCACCTTAGGAACTTCTACTTTCCCTAATTTTATCACTTCATCATCATGACGCCTAGAATTTGTATTTCTAAAACTCACAATGCATGTAGCATGTGCCTTAGGATTCTAATGTATTATTCCAAAGTTCTAATTTCCAATTTCCTCCATCTTTTGTTTATCAACTGGAACAATATCATTTGTAAATATCATACAAGATGGTATATCCTCTTAATATGAAAAGTTGATTCATCCATAACTAAACTATAGAGATATAGGCAATTCTTTGTTACTTCCTCCAAATGTCTATATACTTGTTACTACTCCTTTGTACCACCGAATAAAACTTAGAAAAAAAAAAAAAAAAAAAAAGAACTACGGAAGTATTCACTAGCATCAACCATTAATCCATTACAAACAATTAAATATAAGTGGGAAGCCCCAAACCTGAACCATAATAGGATTTGGTCCAGATGGAGATATATAAACTGCAGGTCCAGCATTTACAGAAGATTCAGCCTGCACTTGAACAAAGAGAAGAAGATGAATTCATCCACGGCGTCGGAAGCTGAAGTTTAAAATCATGCAAAAAGAAAAATGAGAAAAAAAATCCTACCGCAGACTGCCCCATGCGCAATGTCAGCATAGTCCGACCAAGCTCTAAAAGCAAAGCACCTAGATGCTGCATTGCTAGTCCTGTTTGCACAGCTTCAGTCTGAATTTCGCTTCGAACAGTAGAATCAGTTGACCCTTGTTCTCTTTCCAAACGTTCTGCAATATGCTGCAATGAGCCACCAAATTACAAATAAAGTACTCGGTACAAAGAATGAAAACAGAAAGTGGACAAGAACTCACTCTCATTTGTTCCCCTCTTAATGCCAAACAAGGGTGGTTCACTTAAAAACACACTTGTACGCTCATTATTTTGATCTTCTCTTTTTTTTTTTTTTTGGTTTTATCATCAAATGACATCCCATATTTGTTGACAGACTAATCTTTGAACACATCAAAATTATTATGTAATGCAGACAAAAAAGGTTCTGCCAAAACAGAAGACACACAAAGGAAAAAGGCAATCATCATTTATTGGACACATCAAAATATATTGTACACTGAATGTAAATAGCATTAACCAAGACTGGCACACACACAGCAACCTAATTTACAAACATATCTGTTTATCACAATTCACTCACAGTTTTCACTTCTTTTTTTTTCTTTTTTTTTTCATAGTTTTCACTTAACTAACATGGTATACTTCCCAAATTATATCAGTGTATCCGAACATATATATATTCCCAAAATTTCTGAAAATGTGAAGAACTCAACACCGAAGCAATTGAACCTCAGTATTGAAAGCTTGGGAATGTTGCACGCAATGAAATCCATCAATTTAAGAAATCAAAGAACTAAAGTGAAAGCTGGTCAATAAGAATGGGACGTACAGAAAGCGCTTCAGCAGTATTGCCACTCAAAAGTTGCTGTGCTCTTCGTATGATGATGCTTAAGGCTTCAACTGTTGGCAGCCCGCGTTCATTAGACGGCAGATTTATAGGTGGTAGATCTCCAACTCTTGATGAAGATTGTTGGTTCCCTGCATATATGTCAAAAGAATTGTGTATAAGGAAATTTCAATAGCAATGCAACCAGCATGGAAAAGTCATTATCATTCAATCGAGGCGATAGAATAGAACAGTATTAAGAAGGGAAACCAAAGGACATTAATAGGGGCAACCACATGAATGTGACACACCCTTTACCAATTGAAATATATATAAAAAAATGTCATGGTTGTGAACCATTACCATTGACCAGTAAAGCAGTCTCCATACGATTAGTGAATTCAGAGATTGTGCGCAAAGAATCAGGAATGGGCTGGAATGCAAACCACAGAAATGCACAATAAGCAAACAGAAGTCTGGAAAGGAAAGCATAACAATCAGAGATACTACCACTTGTACAGTAGGAATGGGTACTGCAGCACCCATCAAAGGTACTTGAACTTGTAGCATAGATGGGAAAGGTTGATTGGAAGATGTCTGTCTAGGATGCACATTTCCAGCCTGCCTCCTACCACCAGCATTAGCACGTGCACCTTCTGTTTCAGAACCTTGGGCGACTTGACCAGAAGAGTTGGCCTGGAAATCATAATATAAGCATTGGCACATTGGCACATCAGTTACCACTAAACCTTAGTAGGCGTAAATCATCAAAGTAGTGAATAGTGGAATGATGACAACAAAGTAAATGATCAAACTTTACAGGCGTGCCATGAGAAACATTGCCAGCTACACCCGAAGATAACTGACTCCCAATTCCAATAGAATTTAAAACTGCCCCAACAATCTGTGTTTAGATTAAGCAATTTCAACTGTTAGAATGCAGCATATCTTTTAGTAGTCAAATGGGTGTCACCCATAAGGGAACTGCAAACAAAGATACCAGGAGCATACCCTCGTAACATCTGGAACAGCACCTTCACCTTGATCCCCAATATTGAAGGTTCCAAGAACTACACTGTGCGATATTTGACCAGTCCTATTACGTGAAGCGCCATTGCCAGTATCATTTCCTGCTATATAGAGAAAATACATTTACCAAAGGATAGTTTTTGCTCAACAAACATGATCTTTTCTGCATGACGTGTTTGTGTCATTGTGTGTGTAATAAGAAAGAGACTTTGACTAGTTTGCAGATTCATATTATTTTCAAAAAAGGGTCAAACTTTTAAGTTTTACACTGGGGAAAAGGCTATCATCAAGTTGAATTGTTGAAGAAGAGGCATTCACTACAGCGAACTCCTGGGAAAGCAAGTCCTCTGCCTCCAAGGACAAAGGAAAACGACAATAGGATTTTAAAAAACAAAATAGCTCTTTAAATTAGGGGGAAAAAAACTAACGAGTAACCCAAAATCATACAAAATCCATTGCTGAAACATCATAGAAATTCTCATCAAAAGAATGCCTTGATATCCCAGAAACAAAGCATCCTTATGCAACTCATTAAAGATCCTACTGTTTAACCCAACCATAAGTAGCATATTACTGTAGAAGTAACATAAACATGCACTCGTGCTGGCCTCAAAAAAACATACATTTGACTTTGTAGAGCCTTCTCATTAGTATTATTATTTTATTTTTTTGAAAACAAAAGATAATAAAGTTGCTCTTGACAAGGTCATCAAACGTACTCTTACTTGGAATCACTGACTCCAAATAAGAACAATCAAGATTTCATCCAATCAAATTTACTAAGCTATGAAAAGGTAGTCCCTGTCATCCTCATTTCAGACAAAATGTAACATGAAGGAAAGAAAACATGAGATGTGGGCTTCATCTAAGAAGAACAACACAACTGTTCGATCCATTGAGAACCATTAACCAACAGCACAATTTAGATTTTCATGAAGCAAATAACAAAGAATGAGAACAATCGAAAATAAGTATCACCAAAGAGAAAGTGGGAAAAAAAGAGAGGCTTGCACGTTTGGGAAACGACATGAATGTCGCTTTTGCAAAATCCAATAAATTTTTGAAACTTTATCTACACAATATTCCTAATTACTGCACAAAAAACCAATTAATGGAAGAAAAAATGATGAATTTCAAAGAATTTCCATTATTCAATGTTGATTTTAAATAGATAACTCCTCTAAGAAAAAGTCTTGAAACATAAAAACTAATATTTACATCCTAGTATCTTACTTATATAAAAAGAAAATCTCAAGGCTATTCTAGGGCCAGATCTAATCATACACCTGCAATACTTATATGTTAGGACAAGGAAACATGTACCCAGCAACTACGAGAATATAAAAATACAACATCCAACAATGTCACCTAAGACAAACCAAAGCAGAAGTAACAGAAAGTCAACAAGAAGCAAGATGTCTGTTACCGTTATTATTATTGGTCTCTCCAATATTAGTTCCACTTGGAGTTCCAGCCTGCACAGGTTGTCTAACAACCAGATGAAGGGTATGCCCATCTTCACATCTATGCATGGTTAGGTGTAACATGACGAGTTAAACACATAATAAACATAAACCAAACTAAGATAAACATAATCACCAATTTTAGATACAAAGACATTGAATATTCAGGCAACGTTCAGAAAATAAGAAAGAAAATAATGGTCCCTTGAGGCCCCTAATTGAGCCCATTCGAGCATGAGCCATCAGTCCTACAAAACAAACAATCTTCTCTACAGGGAATAAACAGAATACAGGGAATAAACAGAATGCTGCGAGGTAAAAGTTAGCATTCTTAACGTCGCAACTCTTTTTTCATCGGGGGAGGGGGATCCTTAAACCTTACATTCAACCCTAGGTTAGTTGAGACTTTCTTATTAAATTTTTAAAGAATAAAGATCGACTACTTAGTATCAATCAACTGAAAGCGACCTTATTAAACAAATAAGTTGCA
Organism: Stephania japonica; assembly: GCA_039657345.1. Lineage (NCBI taxonomy): Eukaryota > Viridiplantae > Streptophyta > Magnoliopsida > Ranunculales > Menispermaceae > Stephania > Stephania japonica. The sequence continues at coordinate 2,539,910 of CM077559.1, read as the reverse complement.
TCACAAGATAACAATCATAGGATACGGTATTCAGATAGGAGGTGATCATCCTTCAAAACCTTCCCCCTAAAAATCAGGCGCTGCTGCTCTACTGGGACCCCAACAGCATCTGCAATCTTCTCTTTCAACAAAGGAACAGACGTCTGATAATTTTCAAAATAAAAGCAAGATTGTGTTAGTTTATAAATTTGCACAAAAACAACAACAACATAGCCTCAATCCCAAATTAGTTGGGGTTGGCTAAATGGATCAAGCTCTTCCATTGTACTCGAGTTAGTGTAATTGATGGTGTGCTTTCCAAATAATTCAAATCCCTACTAATCAATGTGTTCTTACAAATTTGCACAAAAACATTGATAATCTTCAGCATGCTCTTGGCACATTTTCAGCGTGTCACTAATATATTTTATACAAGTGAGCATCATGGTTCCATAAATAGCAAAAAATGAATGGAAAAAGAAAGGGCAACAGGATTAGTAATAATGCATAAACATAGGAACGATCCCACCAAGATCCAAAACCCACATTTTTCTCCACCCGAAAGCTGTAGATCCGTGAATCCAGAGTCTTGATATTGACCTCAACAGTCTGCTCTGAGCTTTCAGTGGTAACCTGACTACTACTAGCAACTCCAGAATTTCCATCCGCCATGCTGCAGAAACCAAATAGCTAAAATTTATTAAACGTCTATGCAGCAAGCAAAAGCTAGAGAGAGTAAGCCGAGGTGAAAACCTAAACGAGTGATAAGAAATATGTTACTAATGTTTAACGGCTTAGGAACCATATGTAGAACCAAAACAAAGATATGCAATGTTGTAAGCCAAGTACATGCACGGATCAAAAACCACAGAAGGCATTGCCATTTAAGAGTAAGAGATATAACGGGAAACGAATCTAGGATTATATACATTCTAGATCGCTTTTTCATATGGCTTGCAAACGGAATCATTATGCATAAAATACAAGTGTATCGAATTTACACACATTCGCAACATTATCAATCAAGCCTAACAGTGTAAATTTCTTCGAGCATATCTTGGTCGGATAAACAGACTCGCTAATGACGATGGAGGCGCATCCAGTGGAGCAAACATGCAATAAGATTCACATTTTTTATAGATGTCTACAGCGGCACAACAACTAGTTACAAATACCAAGCACAAACAGTAAACAATCCAAGGTTTATTTCTATGAAATCCATGCTCGCGCCGCAATACCTAACCTAAACGAAAACAACTCTAACATTCACACAGTTACGCCGACAATGAGATTTGCAAACGCACATCAAATGCGAAAACCTAAACGAGCGAGATAAGCTTGCAAAATTCATTCGACATTGAAAGCTTAAACTACTGTATTCATCGTCGTCGTCGTAATTGAAAAAGCATCGAAAGTTGAAATCGATTAACAATATTATCATCAAAACAGAAATCGCGAACAAAACCTGACCTGATCGGTCGAAACCCTAAATCCGAGGAGTACGAACGAAGACTGGGATGACGAAAGGAATAATAAAAGCACGATGTGGATGAGAAGTCTCGAAGGGTCGTCGCGGGCGCAGAAACAAAACCCCTATTTTCCGAAGCCTCTCTTTCTGTCGCCCTCTCTCCGGGTGCGTGGAATGCGTTCGATAGATCCGATATACGACGGTGCGAAGTAGGCGTGGATGGAGATTGCAGACTCTACTTTAATTTGATTCTTAGAAAATTCTAGGTTGTAGTAAATCGCCACGTGGCAAGCTGCCAATGCACGATTTCACACCTAACCATGCCTTTTTTTTCTTTTCTTTTTTTTTTTGTTTAAATGACACCGCCTAATGGCGACTTTATATGTCCGTATTGCGCGGTATTTTGCGAAGCAATATCTGGTGGAGTGAAGCCCAGGTTTATTGGCTGAGCCAGTTGAATGGGCTTATGGGCCTATGTGATGCCCAAGAAGAGTTAGTACTTGAAATTTGTATGTGGTGTCGACAGGGACCCATGTGAGTTTAAAGATCATGAAATCGTTAATGAAAAAAGTCACGGATAACTCCTTTTGTGAGCCATGACCAAGACCATGAGAAAGTCCTTTTCACTTCTAAAGACCGCATTACTCCTGTCGTCCAAGCTACTTCCCCAGCCTCAACCACAAGAGGCGGGAAAGAGTCTTAATTGTTGTTGTTTTTTTTTTTAAATTTATAAATAAGAAACTAATTCAGTTACAAGTCGCAAATTGTTTAGGACTGCGGGCATGTAAGACACAACCATTAGGATGTCACACATAACACTTTACACCATCTCATACATAGCACATCATAACATAGCATACACATATTCTTCCCACTACTGTACGTGCAGACTCACAGAAAATGTGCCTCTGCCATAACAGCTCTTTAGTACAATATGTATTCTCAGATTGGGACACGTATACATTGCATCAATGGCTGTAATTAAAGGATTTGAAATATAAATTCAAAAGGTGTTCTGTTGGGAAAAACAAGCAGACCATTACCTTCCAATGGCTTGATTATTCTTCATGGTATCAGAGCGGTAAGGCCAACGCCATGACCGACCAACTGCCGGTGTCCTCGTCGCAGACCCGAAGCTCCAACTCAACAGCCATGGCTGAACCCACAGCACCCTCAGTGCCTGCAACACCGGTGCAACCTTCACAGTACACAACTGTGTACAATCCGTTCGGAAATTCCTTAACACAAGGAATGACAATCAAATTGGAACAAGACAACTACCTCCTGTGGAAATCTATTGTTCTCCCCATCGTGAAAGGCTGGAGACTAGATGGCTATCTTCTTGGGACGAAGCCCTGCCCTTCGCCGTTCCTTGATGAATCTGGCACACCTAACCCAGAATTTGAAGATTGGGAAAGCAAAGATCAAATGCTGAAGGGTTGGCTCCTCAACTCACTTTCCGGCACAATAGGGCAGCAAGTTCTAGGTCACCACACGTCCAATGGGACCTGGAAAGCCATTGAAGCGTTGTGCGGCGCACACAATCGAGCAAGAATCATGCTCTGTCGCACAGGACTCCAAACAACAAGAAAGGGCACCAAATCTATGACCGACTACCTAAATGTCATGAAGCAGTACTCCGACAGCCTTGCAGCAGCAGGTTCCACGTTTGCGGTCGAAGATCTCATCGCATGTGCCCTTACTGGACTCGATGCCGAGTACCTCCCCTGTAACGACCCGAAAATTTATGTTATTTTGTGTAATGAGGTGTAATATCGAGTTAAACTCGTGTCTGTGTGATAGGGCGGTGGCGTCGATAAACGAATAGTGATCGCCTCGAGAAAACATGTCGAATGGGTTTCGACGGGCGAATTACGGGTTTACGACGTCCCGGGGGAACATACATTTAAATAAAACACTGACAAAATAATAAATTGATGGTCGCCGAGTGATACACGGGGTTATAGGCGACACACGTGGGTCGTATGGTAGTATGCACGCCCGAGTATGCTCGTTAGCGCGCACGACGAAATTGTAGATAAATATATATATTTATATATGTATATGTATGTAATTTATTATATATACATATATAAATATTAAAAAAAAAAAGAGTCAAAAATTTTAAATGCAAAAGACCAATAAGGGCTTTGGGCTTATTAAGAAAGAGGATAAGATTGAGGGGCATTTTGGTAATTTGGCTACCATTTTCATTCAACTCCAAAATCACCACCACCACACATTTATCAAGAGAAATAGAGGAAAAGAGAGCTCGGGAGTGAGGAAGCCGCCGAGAAGGAGAGCGAGAGATCGAGGCCGAGTGCTCGGGGAAGCGACATTGGCGGTGTTGACGAGGTGAGGTAAGTGTTAATGTTGTGTTTTTGGTGTTGTGTTGTTGAATGTGCCGTGTGTGTGTGTGCGCGGTGGTGGTGGTGATGGTTGAGCAAAGCTCGGCCATGGCGGAAGCCATGGCCGAGATTATGGGTTTTGGGTTTAGTTGGGATTGGGGTGAGAGCCGATCCCAACAAAACACAAAAAAAAAAAAAATAAATAAAATAAAAATGGTGTTGCAGCGCTGTTCGCTGGAAATTTCCAGCGAACAGCGCTGGAGAAGATGACCCAAACGGGTCGGGTCAAGTTGACCGAGCCGGATGGGTCAAACCGGTCATGGGCCGGCCGGTTGAGTCAAACCGGGTCATGGCTCGACCGGTTGGAAAGCGAGTCAGACCGGCGAGGTCTGGTCGGGTCAGACCCGACCCGGGACCCACCCCTATAATATTATATTAATAAGTAATTATTTATTTCAATTAAATATATTTAAAAAGGATTTTAATTGAAATAAAATTCCAGAAAATAGGAAAAATTCATGAAAAATTCTAAAAAATTATAGAAAATTATATTTTCATGAAACAAAGAGAAATTTGGAAATTTTCATGAAAAGTGAAGTATTCGGGGTTCTTATGACGCATTTTGTCAGGGTTTTTGCCTTGAAATGCGTGAAATTGATAAAAATAGCCAAGAAATTTAGAAAAATTTATTATTAAGGAAAATATGAGAAATGGATTTAAAAATCCAAAATTTTCCAAAAAGGCCCTAACATGATGTAAATGGATAAAAAAAATAATGACCAGGTGTTTAGTAGATTGGTAACAAGCGTGCGGAGTCGTTTGGTGGCGCGTGAGAACCACAAGTGCAGAGTTACGTGCGGTATTTGTGAGTAAAACCAACCAGAGTATTTACATTATTTCAATTGTGTATTTATTTGAGCTATTATATTTGTTGAGTAGTATTCTCTTGTGGGTCATATGAATTGTTGAATTCCATTTGTTATATCCATCCTTGTTAATTTATCGGCTTGATTTTGATTGAATTCCTCAATGAGTGGTCTATTTGTGACTAAGTGGACATCATGGTGCTCACGGTCTATGCCGTGAGTACACGGACTCTGGACTTGGTTAAACCCACAGTGTGGAATTGCGGTGGCCGTATGTTGAAGTTGTGTGTGTGATATTTGCGGTACCGTATGCGAACTAAGTGTGACCTGGGGTTAAATGCCTTATTCTAGACTGCGTTGGGTTTGTGTAGGTCTAGAGTTTGTCTTGAAAGTCAGGTTGTAAACTAAGTGTTGCAATCTGGTGACATCGGGACACTTAGACTCCTTTTCTTTTGGCTTTGTGTTCTTGACACTCATTTATCGTTGTTATCTTCGTGATTTCACCTATCATGCTGTCTTTTACATTCTTCGTAATATCCATGCATGATACTAGTTTAGCTATTTACTTGACATTTGAAATATTGTTTAGACTCTATTGGTATTTTACTCTCTACGTCACTGTACTCACCGTCTAGTTTGTGACGGTGGGCAGACCGGCGAACAGACTAAGGCAAGGGATGAGCGCTAGGCGATTGAAGGCGAGGACCACGAGGCGTTCTCCTTGCGCATATTGAGTATGTTTTGTATTAAGTATCTATATTGTTTTGTTGAACATGAGATTATGGGTTATGAGAGATCTTGGGCATGTAAGACATTATTGATACTCACTTTCGATTCATATGGTGGATATGATTACGGGGTTTCCACACCCTAGGATTGTCCTAATGGTGTGTCTTGAAGTTATTGATTAGTTTGGAGTTTAAGTGCTTCCATTTGTATCGATAATAACTCACTAATTAATTAACTTCACTTATAAATATGTATTAAATGGTAAATGGTAATAAAGGTGACTAGGCCTACGTGACTCAGCGAGACTGGCTCGGGGGTTTGCGTAGGTTTAGGCCGGGCGGTGCCCGATTCAAGGATTGTGGAATTTGGGGCCGTCACAGTTGGTATCAGAGCCTAAAGTTTTAAACTTGGTTACTAAGTTAAATTACAATCCACTAAGACACAAACGACGGAAGTTAGGACAATGGTTAAACTTAGAGTGGAACCCTATGAACCTAATTTAAGTCTTAGTTGGGAAGTGAGGAGAGTTGGGGAAAGTAAAATTTGAACTATATGAGCTATTTGATGTATTGTATACTAGTACTACCGATAGCTACAGCCTGATCGAGAAACCGCTTTCGTGACAAATAGCGATGGCCGATCAACCAGACTCTATTGGGGGCGGTACAGAGGATGCTCATCAGAGACTTGATGAGATGTCTCAGTTGGTCTCTTTACATGGCCAACAACTCGAGGAGATTCTCCGATTATTGAGGGCACAAACTGTGCCAGTAGGACCTGTAGTGACTGAGGAGGTACGGGTTCAAACAGAGGTGGTACCACCTACACCGACAGATGAGATGTTGAGTACTCCTATCGACACAAGTATTAGAGCGACAGCTGAGGCAAGGCAGGCTCGTGAGTTTATGAGACATCATCCGGAGAAGTTCCACGGGGAACCGACTCGAGGCGCAGAGAAGTTTATGAGGAGCCATGAGAAGATACATGATGTATTGGCTACGCAAGACACATGCATGCGGCGAGTATATCTTGACCTTATTGTTCGACGAGGCCGATATTTGGTGGCGCACTACGGTGGCATCAAAAGGGAAACCTAAAGGCGGGGTGAGTTCAAGGAGAGGTTCGAGCGAAAATACATCCCTCCTACGATCAGAAGTAACACGAAGAGGACCGAGTTCCAAAACATTCGACAGAGGTCAGACGAGTCCGTGATGCAGTATATGGACCGATACTTGCGATTGACGGAGTATGCCGGAGGAGTAGCTAACTCTGACGCCGACCAGGCGTATTATTTTGTGCATGGGCTACTCGACTCGATTGGTGCGATAGTTGTGACGACGGCTCCGAATACATTGCAAGAAGCCTACGAGAGAGCCATGGCCAGTGAGGGCTTTGTTAGTACGCGTACCATGGAGGTTACCGCACATCCAGTGTCAAGACTGGATGGTGATTATGAGGACGATGACGTGGAGATAGCTGCACCACCGACACGTTCAGTACCTACAGTGATGGTTTCGCATGCTCCAACGAACCGTGTCGCTAGGCGATCACCTCAGGGTGCACGGGCGGGACGACAACAACCGTATAGTAACCAGAGCGGAGGTAGTAGATCGCAAGGAGGCAGACGATGTTACCAGTGCAGGCAGCCAGGACACATAGCCATCCATTGTCCTCAGTGGGCTAGCATGTCACAGGCTAACGCTCCGTTACACGTGCAAGAGAGAGTACATGCCATTGCAGACCTAGTTCCGGAGACGACGCGAGACCCAACAACGGGTAAGAGTTATTTTGCGTCTTAGCATAAATTTGTTGTATTTGGTCGGTAGTTTATATTCGACTCGAGTGAACTCTAGGTGAATCTGAGTTAAATATAGACTCTAGGTGGGTCAGTGGTAAACGGTGACTCTAGGTGAGTCAAGGACTAGCAGCGACTCTGGGTGAGTCAGACTTGGGGAGACTCTGTGTGAGATTGTTAGTTGAACGTGCTTTGTGTGAGGAATGGTGAGAAATTCTGTGTGAATACACCCTTCGATGTATGATAGATATTTAGTTGTGTGCGACGACTCTGTGTGAGTCAACTTTCGAAGGGGAGGAGCAAACTGTGTGTGATACTCCCGACTCTGTGTGAGCCCACGACTGTGTGAGTCTAACCTTTGAAAGGATATCTAGCTGTGTACAATGACTCTGTGTGAGTCAATATTTCGAAGTGGTGGACGAGGCTGTGTGCTAGGACTCTGTGTGGGTCTAGAAAAAAAAATGAACTGGGTGTTAGGTCTTTGTGAAAGTTTAGACTCTTTGTGAGTGAAAGTAGACTGTGTGTCAGGATTCTTTGTGAGTAAGAATAGACTGTGTGTGAGTACTCTGTGAGAGTTTAGACTCTTTGTGAGTGAGTAAGAATAGACTGTGTGTGAGTACTCTGTGAGAGTTTAGACTCTTTGTGAGTGAAAGTAGACTGTGTGTCAGGATTCTTTGTGAGTAAGAATAGACTGTGTGTGAGTACTCTGTGAGAGTTTAGACTCTTTGTGAGTGAGAGTAGATTGTGTGTCAGGACTCTTTGTGAGTAAGAATAGACTGTGTGTGAGTACTCTGTGAGAGTTTAGACTACTGTGTGTGAGTAAGAGTATCTTGTGTAATAAAACTCGTGTGAGTTTAGACTCTACAGGTGAGTTAAGAGGGTTGTGTGCATAGATTCTTGGTAAGTCTAAGATTTATGTGAGCACGAGTGGAGTCACATATTTTGACTCTAGGCGAGTCTACGTTTTGAGGAAAAGGATACCGAGCTAGGTGTGCGGACTCTAGGCGAGTCTACATAATGGACATGGCTCTATCTTTCCTTGCTCACGCAAACATGCCCCTCACGTTTTGGTGGGAGAGTGCCCAAACCGCAGTGTTCATTATCAATCGCCTACCTTCCTTTTCCCTTCAAGGTCTCACCCCTACCAACTCCTATTTCAGCGTCCCCCGGACTATTCCATCCTTCGCTCCTTCGGTTGTGCCTGTTTCCCATGCCTTCGATCCTACAATTCCACCAAACTCCAGTTTCGGTCTACTAAATGTCTCTTTATCAGGTATAGCTCATCTCATAAAGGTTATCTCTATCTCAGCACCACTGGACGCATCTACATCTCACGGCATGTAATCTTCGACGAATACGATTACCCATATCCATCACTCTTTACCCAAAACCACCCCGTCCCTCAATCACAACCAACCCCTCACACCATCATTTCTGTGACGGCCCCGAATTCCACAACCCTAGAATCGGCGCCGCCCGTCCTGGACCCGCGCGAACCCCCGAGCCAATCCCGACGAGTCGCGCGGGGCCAGTGAGCCTATCCTTACCATTCCATTATTTGTTAATCATTTAAAAGTGAAGTCAATTAATTAGCGAGTTATCAAAGTAATAAGCGGAAGCAATTAATCTCAACTAATAAATCAACTTCGAATTCTCTAAGTTAAGACAAAAACCTAGGGTGTGGGAACCCCGTATATCATATATATCATGTAAAGCAAGGAGAGAATCATCTAAGTCATAATGTCCAAAAAGATCTCTCAACCCATAACCCCATATACAAAAAAAATATTATAAGTAGCTAATACACCAAAATGTCACCTATATCAACAGAGGATGGCCGCTCAAAGTATATCACCTAACTGCACGGCCTTTCCTTTGCTGGACTGCGGATCTGCACTCGGTCAAACACAAGAATGACGAGTCCAGGTAAGTAACGCCAAGCAGGAACAACAACAAATACAGTATTTCGAATTAAATAAATGAACAGTCAATTCATGCAGATAGAAAGAAAAGGACAGGGAGCGCATGAACATATATAAACTGTAAATAAATAAATAAACAATCGAAATTGAGTGTCCGGAGTACAAGGGAAAGGCACAAGTGGTCCCGACCAATTAAAGTCGTTAAGCGAGGACAAAATCTCCTCAAAGGCTAGGAGTCAAGGACGAGAATCTCCTCTAAGACCCCCACGCGAGTGCAGAGTCCCCAGCAATCTGGTGGAGAACTCTCACCCCGTATATGTCATTACAACCAATCACGTATCCCCAGCCGTAAACTCCGGTATAATACACCGCGAGCCCGGAATTCTACAAGGATCACGCTTGACACACTTGCCTTAGGACAACTCATATGAATGGAATAACAAGAAAACATTGAACAATATCAATAAATAATTTAAAAGCTCAAGAAATACTGTGGTGTTCCTCACTGGTTTACTTACCTCGATCCAAGCTAATTCGCACTAACACGGACTCGACACGCCCCTTATGGTCCCCGTGTGCACAATAATCCCGATAATGCGATTTATATCAATTTCCTTAATTTCCTATGATTTTTCTAAATTTCTAACTATTTTTGCTAAATTTCACGTTTTCCAAGGCAAAAACCCCGACAAAACGTCTAAAAAAAAAAAAAAATTTCGAATATTTCACTTTTCGTAGAAATTCCCAAATTTCTCTTTATTTGATGAAAATATAATTTTCTAGAATTTTCTAGGATTTTTCCTGAACTTTTCCTATTTTTCTGGAATTTATTTCAATTAAAATCAATTATAAAATATTTAATCAAAATAAATAATTTTTATTAATATAATATATAGGTGGGTCGCGGGTCGGGTCTGACCGGTTTGACCGGTCGACCGGTCAAACCGGGTCGGGTCACCTTGACCCGCCCGGTTTCTCTCATCTTTTCGTTGCTTCTTTGGAAAAATTTCAAGAAGCAACAAGCAGCAAAGAATCTTTTTTTTTTTTTTTTTTCTTTCTCTTTCGCAACAACAACACAACAACAATCACATACACCTAACCACCATCATCAACCCCATTTTCACCATTTGAATCCACCCTTCCCTCAACAACAACCTCAACAACAAATCTCGGAAAAATCACAACAACAACACCAACAACGAAATCAATGACTCCTTACCTCGATCTCGCTCGACGGTGCGTCCACGCTTTCGCGAATCGCCGTTCTCCTCTCCTTGAACTCCCTTCTCTCGATCGATTTCTCCCTTTCTCCAATTTTTTTTTTTTTTTGATCGAAAGTGTGGTTGTGGTGACGGTGGTGTGATGAAATTGGGGGTATTTTGGTCAAATGACCAAAATACCCCTCACCCTTAAATATACCATTTACAACTTTATTGCCCTTTTGGTCTTTTCACAATTTTACCTACCAACTTTGATAACTCACTTGGGTGACTTAGTTGACTTTTGGTCTTTTGATCTCCTCCATTTCACACAACACTCAAAGTTTTCCCTCGGGTATTCTCGCACCCGACTCATAATACTAACTTTGTTCGTCGCGTCACCACAGACGTACCGACGTAACAAACGGACCTTAAAACCTTTTAATTATTATTTATTTAATATTTTTGTCAGTGTTTCTAATTAAATTTATTCCCCGAACTACCAACGCTCGTACACGCCTTTACCCGTTTTAAAAACTTAAAATTGCACAAATGAAATATAATATAATACAACCATCATACAAAACTAACATACCTCGGCGTCGACGTCCGAGAATTGATGACTGTACCACGGCGTGAGCCCACATATCACCTGTATTGACACGTGGCACGAGTTACATTTTTAGGGTCGTTACAATTTCCCTCTCCTCTGATCAGTTCCCTTCACCCATCTCCCCATACTATCACAACCAACTCCCCTCACCGCGGCTCTCCCATACAATGCCCATACAAAGCCCAACCATAAGGCCCACAACACCTCCACCACACCCTGCACCAACCACCTCTACACCCCAAATATCGCATGAACCATCTCCACCAATTACAGACGTTATCCCTGTTAATACTCACCCTATGGTCACCAGGGCCAAAGCAGGTATTTCCAAGAAGAAGGCCTTCCTCACCACCTCCACTGATGGTCCTGATCAACTGCCGCAGTCTGCATCCGAAGCTCTCTCCATACCAGTTTGGAAGGATGCTATGCAACAAGAACTCGCCGCCCTTACACGTAATCGGACTTGGCATCTTGTTCCCCCTCATCCTAATCAGAAACTTGTCAGCACGAAGTGGATTTTCAAAATTAAACGCAACTCCGATGGCACTATTCACAAATATAAGGCGCGCCTCGTGGCCAAAGGTTTCAATCAACTACCGGGCATCGACTTCCATGATACTTATAGTCCCGTTATCAAACCATCCACAGTTCGAGTGATCCTTACCATTGCGACATCTTATAATTGGCCGATCAAATAGCTTGATGTTAACAATGCTTTTCTTCACGGCCATCTCTTTGAAACTGTCTTCACTCCTCAACCTGAGGGCTTCTCCGATCCGTCTCATCCACACCACGTCTGTCAACTCTCCAAGGCCCTCTACGGTCTCCGCCAAGCACCAAGGGCCTGGTTCGATCGGATCGCGCCACACTCGTCTCTTGGGGCTTTCGTAACGCTCATGCTGATAACTCCCTTTTCATCCACAAACAGGGCTTCATGGTTACATACATGCTTGTCTATGTGGATGACATAATCATCACAGGTAATTCAGGCTCTCACATTGCCCATTTTATTACCAAATTGGACAGGGAATTTGCACTGAAAGACCTTGGGAGTCTCCATTACTTCCTTGGAATTGAAGTTCACCGCGATCACTCTGGCATCTACTTATCTCAAGAGTCCTACATTGACTTTCTAATAAAGAATGTTGGCTTCTCCATACTCAAATCAGCTACAACTCCCTGCGCATCTACCAAATTCTCTTCGTTTCACAATGATATTATGTTCTCTGATGTGTCCCTCTATCGACGACTCATTGGTGGACTGCAAATACCTTACCCACACACGCCCCGACATATCCTTTGCAGTGAATAAACTCAGCCAATTTCAGCAACAACCCCGCATCACACATTGGCAAGCCCTCAAACGCATCCTTCGTTATCTTAGTGGCTCTCGTGATCAGTGTCTTCACATCTCACCCTGTTCGCAGCTCAGCCTAATCGGCTATTCAGATGCCGACTGGGCATCCTCTCCCGAAGATCGAAAATCGATGGTGGCCATTCTTGTGTGTACTACTGGGCACCTCTCTTATCTCTTGGCAAGCCAAAAGCAACAGTCGTTGCTCGCTCCAAAGACGAGAGCGAAGCGAATACCGATCTCGGCCCACACCACAGCCGAGCTCATGTGGCTCGAATCCCTGCTAAAGGACATTCATTTCAATCCCTCCTCACAAGCTATATTGTGGTGCGACAACCAAAGTGCTCTATCTCTAGCTCACAACCCGGTCTTCCATGCCCGCACTAAACACATCGAAATCGATGTCCACTTTGTTCGTGACCGGGTTCTCAATAAGCTACTTGAAATTCGCTTTGTTCCCTCGGAAGAACAAGTTGCAGATTGCATGACAAAACCCCTTTCCACTTCCCGACACCAGTTCATGTGCAACAAACTTGGCCTTCGAAACCTCCTGCCAAGTTTGAAGGGGGATGTAAGACAACCATTAGGATGTCACACATAACACTTTACACCATCTCATACATAGCACATCATAACATAGCATACACATATTCTTCCCACTCTTTCGTACAAAATGTGCCTCGCCATAATGACTCTTTAGTACAATATGTATTCTCAGATTGGGACACGTATACATTGCATCAATGGCTATAATTAAAGGATCTGAAATATAAATTCAAAAGGTGCTGCTGGGAAAAACAAGCAGACCATTACCTTCCAATGGCTTGATTATTCTTCAGGGCACGTTGTTGTTTTTGTAAGCTAACAACACCGTCGAGTCATCGACTATTGATTGTGTGACTGAATGAGTTGAAACTCAATCTTAACTTTGTCTAAAAAAAAATGACTTTTCCATCTCATTAAAGTTATTTTGGCAAGGTGGAGATGAGAGTGGATACATTGCTGGAGAATGACCAAGGTTAATTCAAGATCAATTTTTATGAAAGTAAAAATGGGTTAGCAAACAATTTTCTTGCCATATAATTTCACACAAGCAAAGTAAGTTTTCATTACTACAACATAACCTAATATCAAATTAATTAAAATTTGTTGTATCGATCAAACTTTTCCACGCACCCACATTACTTAACATTATTCAACAAATTTGTGATTTTTGTTCTTAACAAAAAATTATTCATTGAAAACTTTAAAATTATTTTTTTATTCGTTTTTTGTGATTTTTATTTTTTAACCACTGCCGATTCTCTCTTAACGATCGGCGGTGATTCCCTAATCAAATTTCTTTTTGTTCTTTGTTCATTCAATATACAACAGTTCTAATAAAGCTTTGTAGAGATTGGTTCATCCTAATTATGATGCATCTTCATCAACGGTATTGCATGGATTTGTGCGACGCACTGGATTAATCTGTCGTTAGTTTTTCTTTATAGGTAATTTTATTCTCTAGTTAAAAATATTTGATTTTTCTTTTCTTTGTTGAGAAATTTTATTATTTATTTTATGGTTCTAATATTTTTATGTATTGTGACAAGTTTCAGCTTTGTAGAAAGTGATACCTGATTGTCAAACTATTTTAATTTATAAAAAATTAAATTAAATTAATGATAATTTATTTATATAAATAAAATTGATGAATTAATATATTTAATTATATGTATATTGAATTATAAATGATTAATAAAAATTTACATTTTTTTCAAAAAAATAAAATAAATTATTTACCGCATTTTAATCGACGCATCTTCTACTAGATTCAGACATTCGTACGACTTTACAGTGTGGTATGATAGGACCACTGAGCTACTGACCAGAACGATTAAACAAGTCGTTTTTACTCTCCAAGACTCCAACGGCTTTAAAAAGCCCGTTCTAGCCACTGCGTGAGCCATACGCACACTGGTTGCCCAAAAAACACGAACCAAAATCAAAACCAGTTCTAATAAAAAGCACCCCAATAGCGGATAAAACCCACCAAACTTACCTAAATCACTCCATACCATGGTTAACTATTCCCCACTACCACGGTCAGTCAGAACACAGTGAGTGAGAACGCGAGAAATATTTCCCCACTCTCGTCAAGTCTCTTTTCCTCCCCGTGTCTCGCGCCTCATTTTTAGAAACTTTAATTTCTCCACTTCATCAAACACTCCACAAAACCCGAACAACAATGCACCGGAAATCGGACTCGGAGGCGACGAGCCTGGACGCATCGTCGCCGCCGCGCTCACCGCGGCGGCCGCTGTACTTTGTGCAGAGCCCGTCGCAGCACGACGCGGAGAAGATGTCGTACGGATGGAGCCCCATGGGGACGCCGCACCACTACCACTGCTCGCCGATCCACCACTCGCGCGAGTCCTCCTCCACCTCCAGATTCTCGGCCTCGCTCAACCACACCAGGAGCCACATCGGCAGCAACGTCAACATCAACAACAAAAACAACAGCGCCGCGCCGTGGAAGAAGCTCGGCCACCGCGACGTCAACGAGGACGACGACGACGAAGACGACGGCGACGGCCACGCCAGTCCCGCTAGGGTTTACGTTCTCTGCTTCGTCATCTTGTTCGTGGTTCTGTTCTCGCTCTTCTCTTTGATTCTCTGGGCCGCCAGCAAACCCTACAAGCCCAAAATCACAATGGAGGTTCGTTTTCTGCTCTTTCTCATCTCTGCATTGCATTTTCTCTCTAGATTTCTTGACTGAGCTGACTCAGAGATCGAGTCGGACTGAGTCGACTCGGGGAACTCGGGGAACTCGGGGGACTGTGTTTGGGGATCGCTGATTGGGTGGTTTTTGAAAAGAAAGGAAGCAGGGGACCAGGGATCGAGGTTTCCTGGTCCGGGACAGACACGTGGCTCGATGTGACTGACTGGGCATTGGTTTGTGTGCAGAGTATTTTGTTCGAGAAATACAATATCCAAGCGGGGATAGATAATTCTGGTGTCCCGACCGATATGCTGTCCCTAAAATCGACGGTCAGAATTCTATATAGAAACCCGGCCACGTTCTTTGGGGTTCACGTCACGTTTACGCCGCTCGATCTCTACTATTACCAGCTCAAAGTGGCTTCCGGACATGTGAGTAAACTGCAAATATTATCTCTATCTTGATTTCTTTTGATTTGTTTCCTCATTTCAGCCAGCACTTGCTATTGTTGGTAACGCTAAACTTTACTAATTTAGCGATGAAGAATGACGAATTAAGGCAACATGGACAAAGTTTTTATTAGTATATAAGCTTTTAATTGTTTAATCTTAAGAATATAAGCTTAATTAGTGGTTAAATTAATATTTTACTTACAAGCTAGCACCGTAGTCCATAGCTTAGGATGGAGTATATTTTTTTCTTAATGTTTGACTATTAGCTAGGTAACCTTTTTATTAGTAAGTTTAGTTATTATTTTAGTTTAAGAATATGTGTCGGATTAGGAAATTAATTGTTAACATTTTAATTATATAGAACTTAGAAAGTTGCAATTAGGGTTTTTTTTTTTTTGTTTCATGTAACGTTATTAGATTTAGAAGTTTTTCTTATTTTTATTATTTTTGAGAAGCTATATAGAAGGGCCATGTAATAGTTTTAGGTGATTTGATTATTGATTTTATGAATAAAAAATCGTGTTTCTTTTAGAGATTTAGAGTTTTAATTCTCAGGCCTTGAATTGTATTGTTCGTAGTATCAAATCATTAATTTGGAAGACTTCCATCGCGCCATTTAGTCAAAATGAAGTAAATGTAAAAGATTATGTTAATGGAATAAAGACTTGATCTATAATTAGTATGGGTTGGATACATGAATCAAAATTTTGACTTCATTCTTTTTTTTTTTTCAATCTAAAAAAATCTAAGAAAATGTTAAGGTGACATCTTTTTGCTACAATGTTGTTAAAGTAATTTGGATCTTACATTAAATTGTGTGTGCACGTCTTTACATGTATAAAAAAAGGTTGTAGCAAAAGGATATCACCATATTACTTTTCTAATGTGACTGATGGAGTGGTTTTATAATTTTGTAATTTATTCTTAATTAATATATTTCAAATAATTATAAAAAAATAAATGTATACCTCGAGGTACGAATTATTTTAATTTCTTGAAAAGTTAGTAAAAAGATCTCAAATTAGCCACAAAATCTAGGAGAATGTTAGGGTGGCATCTTTTTGTTGTAATGTTGTTTTGTTGAATCTTGCATCAATATGTGTTTGTATGTCTTCTCATGTATATCTAAGGGACCTCAACAACCATATATGGTATAGCAAAAGAAGTCACCATATAATTTTTCTAAAATCTAATGTGATTGATGGAGTAGTTTCATAATTATTTAATTTATTCTTATTTAATATGATTGTGAAGTCAAAACAAGATTATGTGGTGCCAAAGCATCTTTGATGAGTTGGTAGAGGTACACTTGTCAAAAGGCTTGGTTTGGGGAGGTCTTGAGTTTCACTCTCACTAAAGTGAAAAAAAAAAAACAAAAAACAAAAAACAAAAGCACTTTGGATTGTACTACTTAAGAATTGAGCAGAGTATGCAAGCAATTTGGACTACAACACAACGATAAAGTTTAGAGATGCAGTTAGGATTATACTACTTAAGAAATACTAATATATTCTTCAAATTAATTGTTAAACATGTTATTGTGTTTAATTTTTTTAGACCCAATCCCATATTTACAAGGAACGATATCTCCAGTTCAAACTCATTTAGTGCTGAAACGAGAGGGTCTGAAACCGTATTTGATGGGTCGAAACTCGAAACTCATCTAGTCAAATGGATTAGGACAACCTTTTCACCACTAGTAGTCTAGTACAAAGAATTTGAAATGCTCTAAACACTTAAGGGGCCACTTCCATGTGTACGATTAAATGTTGCAGCATTTTTTCATTATGGTGCGAGAAAAAGTGATCGTGTGGGCTCCTTCTCTGATTTTACTATCAACCTCTTATGGGACACGAATCTGTATTTGTATAATAATGTAGCTTGCACAGGACCACTGTTTAAGTTTGTATGATCCTGATTGGTTTTTGTTGGTCGTGTGTGGGGGGACTGTTATTAGATGGATGGTTTCTACCAGTCAAGGAAGAGCGAAAGAAGACTAGCAGCGACAATTCAGGGGCATCAAGTGCCTGTGTATGGTGGTGTGTCTGTACTGAGCGGGAAGAATAGAGACGGTCATGAGAGCGCGAGCGTGCCACTGAACCTCACTTTCGTGATCAGGTCTCGGGCTTACATCCTGGGCAGGTTGGTGAAGCCCAAATTCTATGCAAAAGTACGGTGCCTAGTGACCTTAAGCAGTAATCACCTTGGCAAACACAGTAATCTCAAACACTCTTGTTCTTTTGATTGACTTTAATTCCAGCTTTATTTTAACTGTTGTTGTTTATTAGGCTAGTATGTGAATTCTCTCTATTTTGTATAGCATATAGCAGCCTGGATTAATATTTAATGGAGTCTATCTACTATGAAAAAAAAAAAAGGAAAATATTAAGCATTGTTGTTCTCATATACATATGCAACTAGGAAAGATAATGATTGAAATTATGGAATGATTGCTTGGTAATTGTATATATTTTAATGGAGTCTATCTACTATGGAAAAAAAAAGGAAAATATTAAGCATTGTTGTTCTCATATACATATGCAACTAGGAAGGATAATGATTGAAATCATTGAATGATTGCTTGGTAAATGTATATATATTAAAACTATGTCACTCAAATAAGATCTAGTTTAAGCTACTGAGAAGGCACTTGATGCGCCTGTGAAGTACTGATTGGATGAAACTAGGAAGGACTTAAAGGCTCCAAAGTGTCTAAATCGGTATACACCAGGAACTGCTGTTTTTGGTATCTCCCATTCGATGGTTGCGAAGCTGATTGAGTTCCGGTAGTGGTACAGTACTGTTGTCCACTCTCCATTTGAAGTACAAACAGAAGTCATCGTCATCATATGTAGGAATCCAATTCTCCCCTTCAAGTCTTTCTACAACTGCAAATGTTCCTTCTGTGAACGCGTCATTTCTGGGGTTTCCACTCCAAAATGCAGCTGTTGCCCTCTCTCCCCTGTTGAATGAACCTCCTTTAGGTGTAACCACATCTTGTTTTACGTCACCAAAGTTTATTCCAGGTGGGGTAGAGTCGCCAGAAGGCTGTAATAGGAGACTGATCTGGTTAGATGATAGGTCTGGTGGGGAGAGGCTATTCGGTATTGGTTGTGTCCCTGTGCCATAGAGGTGGCTAGTTTTTTGAACTCTTGAATATATGCAGATAAAGTATATGGACCGTAGAGTGTAGAGGCAGCCTCATATCTCTGTTGTTTGTACTCTTCAAAAGTTGCTACGTATTGGGAATAAGTGTTTGTCAGGCCAGCAATTACTATGTGCGTGTTATTATCATACGCTCCTTTGCCATTCACTATCAAGGTTTCTTTCACTGCTTCCCTAAGTCGTCGACCAGCCATTGTTGTGAACTCTGCGAAGATTACTGTTAGATCAACTTCTCTGATTGATATTACTTATTTAGAGAGAAAAGCAATTAGTTACCTCCAGGTACTGAAAGAATGATTAAGTTTCCTAATCTGAGAATCTGAATGGGGAGAATTGCTGGCTGGAGTTCACAATAGGTATACTAATTAGAATGCATGGATCTAAAATAACAATAAGAGGTTACCGATGATGTAGGAGTCTTCTTACCGCCCATGCATATGGGTCGAACATCTCTCCTGTATCAAGCAAAACTGTCTTGGGCCTTTGACAATCCACCTGATATTGGCTTGGTTCTCTCAATGAATTTCTTAGTATTTTCCAAAACCCATTAATCTGCAAAGCATTTTTCGTTAAGGTGAACGGTATGATTTATTTGATTTACTTGTTCAGGGTGATTGATTTAAATTTTTTGAAAACTGATTGAAGGTTATGACCAGTAGGAAAGATTATTAACCTTTGTGTCACCTTGCTGAAACCCAAACGCTCCAGGTCCATCAGTGGTTCCTGCTGCAAAGCCTGGACCAAGTGCGGCAGGACATGTCTTGACTAGGCTATTATTGTCTGATCTTACTTCGAGGTCTGTGAAATCCAGATAGACATGGCGGTAGTCTATTTTCCCTGTTATCTCCTCCGTTGCAGTATTGAATAGCTCAACAGCTTTCTCAAACTGTCTTTCTCCTATGATCTTTGTGCTTAGTACCTCATCTGGGTATCTGCCACAAAACAAAGCAAGCTTGAATGACCGAAGACGCCAAGTGTATCAAATGCATCAACTTAGCAAATGAGGGAATATGCGTCATCTGGATTGCTGTTTATCCACCCATTTAAGTCTGTTTTCTTAGAACCTTAATTGAAAACTTCAGCATCAGTTGAGAGGATCCCATACCCAGGTCCCCGGCCAACACAGAACTGATCATTGCCTCCGCATGATGAGTGATTGAAATCGCATGGTTTTCCAGTGTCGAGACAAAATGCTCCCAGCACATTTGGGCTCACATCTCCTACATTTGATTGGCAAAATGCTCCCACAAACTGGGAGCCGTCCGTCTTTCTGACTTTGAAAGCTTTGCTGGTTGTTTGATTGCATAGTTGCCCTCCTGTTGCCTTGATTGTCTCTGCCGTCTTTACTAAATTTCTGTTCCCTGTTAGGATTCAAGCAATGATCCTCATCATATGATTTGGTAGGAATTAGGATTTAGGACTAATAGTTGATAAGTTTGCATAATAACTTAAAAGTGCACCTGTGTTACTAGTATAAGACGTTTTGAATTGTTTGTTCTAAACCAGTCCTCGAAAAACCTGGCTGCTGCTCCCTTGTTGTCTCCACTTATGAGCTTGTTTTCTCTGCTCATTGAAGTTCCATGTGTTGCAAACCAGCTAAAAGCTCCTATACTCTTGTTAGATTCTTCATCTACAAACTTCAAAAGAGTCATTAGGGTATCGACATTGTTTGGAAATCGAGCTCTCTCCTCTGCAGGGTTGAACAGATAAGCACTTGGACTTCTGTTAATCCCTGCATTCTCCAAATCCCCTATAAAGCCAAAAACATATATATGCACCATGTTCAGTGTTTCATATATGTGGAGATCATGTGATACTCACTCATCTAAGTTTTCCTGATCACCTGTGTTGATGAAATGGATCCTGGCCTTAGATTGTTGTGTGCCTGGACTATGGCTTGCTCAATGGCAGTGACTATGGCTGCAAAAGATTGCTTGACAAAACCTAAAGAAGTAATGGAGTAGACCACATATTGCAAATATCCCCCTGGCCCAGCATGTGTGTGAGTGCCACTTATAGCTATGTTCTCTTCCTTGTACAAATCTCCATACCTTCAAAATAGTCCAATTCAAAAATAGGGTTGTTCTTATTAGTTTTCAAGTATGGCCATCTAGTTCATATGTGCAACTGGTCATTATTCTTATTAGTCTTCAAGTATACCTTGATTTGAGTTTCTCCAACACTTTGATGGTGACCAACTGCGAGGCCATGCCTGCATCAAGATTAACAAATGCAAACCTTTCACCTTGGGCGCTCTCTGCAACGATGAAAGCCCGTGCTCTTAGTCGGAAGTGAACCCCGGCTGTGATCTGGTCCATGTTAGCATACCCCATCATGTTAACCTCAGCCGCTGGCCCTGTCATGTCGTAGCTCCCTACCCCGATCAAGTAATCGCCATGAACAGGTTTAAGCAATGCCATAATGGCGCAAATGAACTTAAACAGCTGATTACTAACGTAAGGAATTGCTGACCCCATTTTGTTCTAAACATCTTTCTAGGTTGCTTGTGAAAATCGGTATGAGCTAAAGCTGATTTAGTGTACGTAATAGAGCTACTTAAATAAAATGTTCAGTGAAGGGTCATAGTGTCACTGAGTTTCTGAAGTGTATTAATTGTATGTATTGATCTTAGCTAGTTTGGAGTGATGGTACTAAGTACTAATTGTTGGCCTTGAGTGGTGCCGTAGCATCTTTTCTTGGTTTGCTCCGCTTTGTGGTCGGAGTGTCAAGTGTTCGATTGGGATGGAATCTGTCGCCTCTAGGTTGGATGTAATTTAGACGGCAGACTTCATGTGTTTTGACTTCTGAGTTTGATATATCTAAAATTAATTTATGTGGCCTGGGTATATTAGGCTTCATGGGCTTGCATTTTCGTTTGATTCGCTTTTAATCTCTCTATATGGGTTTTAAATCTGGGTCATTGAGGGTGGGCTTCATATATTAGGCTAACGCTTAATTTTATGGGCCACCAAGATATTTTTGAATCAAAGCCATTATTAGTTAAGACTTTTTTGTTACATTTCTTACGTGATATCCGTTGTTAATCACACCAACTAATTTATATCCAGCATTGACTGACAGATAGGATGCCCTGTTAGTTTTGCTTTGCATCCCAATTTGGGATTTGATACTATTCTTTTTCCAGTACAAATTTCTATTGGAAATTCTGAATGTTTAAGAATGCTACAATTATTTGACAAATGTGGAAAAAAATTAATTTTGTGTTCAATAATAGTGATGATTTAATTATTCTAGAAGATACGATGTATTTTGCATTAACAAAAGTAATGTAAAATATCTCTCCAAAATCTTAAAATTCTTTTTTTGATTCACTTTTGTGATTTTTATTCTTGTACCACCGCCAATCTTCTCAATGATCGGCAATGGTTTCAATCAAATTTCTCTTGCTCTTTGTGCATTTAATAAACAACATATCTAATTAGATGTGTAGAGATTGATTCATCTTTGTTACGGTGCATCTTCATCATCGATGTTGCGTGAATTTGTGCGGCGACGAATGATTGATTTATCTTTAGTTTTTACTTTATAGCTAGTTTTCTTCCTTTGTTAGAAGTTTTTGATTTGTATTCTCCTTGTTGAGAAGTTTTAGGTCTTTTTCTTATTGGAAAGTTTTGTTATTCATTTTGTGGTTCTAGTAATTTTGTGTATTATCATGAGTTTCAACATTGTAAAGAGCAATCCCTAATTGTCAAACTGTTTCAATTTTAAAAAATAAAAAGTTAAATTAATGACAGTTTATTTGTACAAATAGGATTAGCGAATCAATGTATTCGATTCTATGTCTGGTCCTGTATTAAGCCATGAATAATTAATGAAATTTTGATTTCTCTTTTTAAAAAAAAATAGTGATGATTTAAGTGAGACTGGTTTAAAAAGAAGAGATAATTTAAGGTGTGACACCTGCTCCAGTGAAAAATTAATTAGTAGTAATTCGAAGGGTCCATCAATAAAGGCGCAAGAAAGCCCACCCGACGTACCAAATACATATAAGCCAAGCATATCGATCCATCTGGGTGTCCAAGTGATGAAGTTTCTTACGCTTCATATTTCTGCTCACTCACCTAATACCACAAACCATATCTTGAATGTTTTAGAATGTTATTTATGGATGGCGCACACGTCGCATCTTGATTGATGTGTGGACACACCACCTCAAAGTTGGACCCCTCTACCTTATAATTTTCTTTAATTTCACTAGCTATTCTTTGTGCATATCTGTGGGCCTTTCTAACTATGCAGAAATTAATTTCCAAATCCCAAAGTGACAACCTCCTATGTACCTATGTGACGCCAACGAGTTCTAGTCCTCATCTGTGATTCTGTAAACTCCGAATTAAGTATGATTATCTTTAAAGATTTAAAAATATTAATTAAATGGTAAAGTTCGATTGCTGTAGCCAACTCTAGTAATTTGTACATAGTGGTTGATGTTTCTTTATATTAACAAATGTATTATGAAGGTGTCAAAAGTATAAGACCCTGCATTCTCCTTTTTCAAAAGGAATGATCCAATCAACACTGTACAATACATCTGTACAATAGGCTTAATTTCAATGAGGTCCCTCCTTGTTTATGCGATTGGACAACACTAATGAATTCCTCTCAAGACATTAAAAAGCCATTGCCCCATCTCATCATGAAATGTCATGATAGTGTCCATAAAAAAAAATTATAAAAAAAAAGAAAAAAAAAAAGAAGAAAATAGAGAACAACGATCATTAAAAATCCAGTAATATTATATTAATAAGAAACGGAGAACTTGTTGAGATGATCCATGCACGCCATCTCCATATCTTTAAACAGCAACATAAAAAAAAAAAAAAAAAGGAAATAGCAAAAACCAAAAGAGTGAAGAAGACTTGGAACGACACACAACCACAGCAAACACACACTTACACACACTATGCATGGCATCCCAAAACATTAAACAAATTAAGAAAGAGAGATTGAGTTGCATGTGTTTAAATCAATAATCACTGTGCTCCTTCTTCTCCGGTTGATCATGATCAGCCTTGTGGTACCCTGGCAGCTTCTCCTTGATCTTCTCCAACAACCCCTTCTTCTCCTTGCTCTCCTCCTCGTGCAGGTGGCGGCGCCACCACTGCCTCTGCAGCCGGACCGCACGGCTCCTCCTTCTTGTGTCCACCTGGCAGCTTCTCCTTAATCTTCTCTAGGAAGCCCTTCTTCTCCTCGTGATGCTCGCTGATCGGGATGGGCGTCCCCTCCTCCACAGCCACGTGATGATGCACGTGCTCCTCCAGCTCCTCTTCTACTTTCTTCTCTCCTCCTCCTTCTTCTTTGTCTCCCGTTATCTTCTCCTTGATCTTCTCCTTCAGCCCCTTCTTCTTCTTCCTCCTCACCTTCTGCCCGTCCTCCTCTACCTCCTCCTCACTCGACTGCATCGATCACCACCGTCCATTCATTCATTCATTCAATCATAACACTGACCGGTACGTACGGTAGTCAAAATAAATAGTTGACTTAAAATTGTGACAAATTTAAAATACTTACAGAGCTGGAGCTGCTGCTGCCGGAGCGGTGGAGCTTCTCAATAAGGCTAGGCTTCTTTCCTTCCTCTTCTACCTTCTTCTCCTCCTCGTGATGCACGTCATGATACGATGGCGGATCAGGCGTCACATGTACCTTCTCTTCAAACTCACTCGCGATCGCGTGAGGATCCTGAGTACAAGGAGGCTTGCTGCTGGTCTCCTCGTGATGTTGCTCATCTTCCTTCTTCCCCAAGAAATCGAACAGTCCCCTATCCTTCACCTCTCCGGCCTCTCCTCCTTCAACCTTATGCTCGTAATTATCAGCCATGATTAATTAACAAGATGAATCAGTGGTGTGAGTACTGAAATGAGTCCCAGTGTGGGGGGGTCTTTATAGGAAAGTAGACGCGCATACAACGCGACTATGCAATTAAAGAAAAACAAGTCCGATCCAATCCACCGTAACTATGTAACCGACTTGAGCGCATAGAATAGGAAAGAAAATAGATAGTCCCGAAATTAATAAAAAGAGAGGATACGCAAATGGCGTGGCGAGGGGTCGCCCAATGGGGTCAAGTAACGTGGCGTGGGCCCATAACCGTCCACATCCAAACGACAAATGGGGATGGTCGGTGGGCTCACGTTGCACTCATTACAAGGCGCCACGTGGCAACTGGTCAAAACTCCAGAACTTCCTCCCCCTCTATTGCCCCGACGAGACCGGTAGATTGATCTTCTGCCCTCCGATGTCGGCTATGCTACCATCTCGAAGCTTGACAAGGACGCGCATGTTCTGTGTGAGATTTGTTTCTTTCAATCTTTTTTTTACTTTTCATTCAAACTGTTCAGTGCCTTCGGTGTTAAAGCAACCACAAAACTTAATCAATAATAAAACTTCTCTAATTTTATTACTTTTATATATTGTCACAAATTTTTATATTATAAAAAAATAATATTTAATTTTTAAACTGTTTCAATTTTTAAAAAATAAATTAATTAATAACAATTTATTTACACAAATAAAATTAGCGATCAATATACTTAAAAGACAAATAGTAGTTTGTGAAATTGTTGTTGTTGGAACAATTGAGAGATTGTATTGAGACTGTTCAGTTGGTATGATCATTATTTGATCAATGATTTTTTTTTTTCAACGATTTGATCGATGGATTAGCTGGCTGTCATGGCTGAACCTTACTTAATTTGAGATGATGATTTATATATGGTCATGATCATGCCTACATGGCCCAACCGGCCAATGGAAAATTCCCCTCTTTAGCACAACTCCTTAGTTACTTTATATATCTTTTACTTTAATATATGCCTCTTGGAGTTGGAGATTTGCGACACTTTCTTGTTTGTCCTCGCTTTTCCAAGGTGTTTCTAATTCCTTGTAGATCAATTGAATGTACACCGACATTAGGGTATTGTATTGCACATTGAGGACTTACGAAGGAACATTTTAAAGGAAAAGATTGATCAACAACTTTTGACACCTACATTTCACGTTTTATTGAGATCTTTTAATTAATTTTACATCGAGACGAGTGTTTTTCAGTATTTGTATTTCAAAGGTATCTAACCACAATAACTAAGTACCCATTTGATTAGAGTTATGTGTAAGATGTAGGGATTGACTTAGATAAGCCTGGTCTTTGTGAGAGATGGGAGTTTTATGTGCAGCCGTTTGGTTCAAGTATAAACCTATAAGGAAAAGTGGATGAAATATCTAAAATGCCCCTATTTAATGTAAGCGAGTATTGATCGATATGAAGAAAAATGTAATCTAGGGTTTTGTTCAAATCATGAGGCATTTTCGACATTTTATCTCAAAAATTGGGTGGGCTTATCTAATGACAGGGTCCCCCTGTCATTAGATAAGCTGGTGTATGAGTTTATGTAAGCATGTTGCTTACTTAACACTTCAAGCAAACAATGGTCTTACCTCTAAGCCCAGGCTTAGATAACCTAATACCCCAACCAAACAGGCCATAAGTGTTAGGAGTCACTTAAAAAAAAAATTAAAACTACGCTCATTGCTCACATCATCAAATCTCCTCTAAGATAGACTTCTGTCGGGATAAACACCGCCACTTTTTTTTTTTTTTTTTCCTAAAAACTCTAATTTTTTTTTTATTTACCGAGGAAATCTGAGCTTCGTCCGACTAATCTTACTATAGAGGGTGTTGTTGACTTGTTGTCTCCACCCATATTAGTTAGGCCAGTGGCCGTCGAGGATTGACGAAGCGGAGAATTGAAATGGGGAACATGCGCTTAACTCACATTTACCCCCTTTGCCCTTACCGATGTGGCAATTTGACCGGATTAAAAAAATACTTAAATTTTTTTATTGATTCACTTTTGTGATTTTTGTTATTGAACCACCGCTGATCCTCCATTCTGATAGGCGGTGGTTCAAATCATATATGTTTACGTTTTATTCATTTAATAGCTGCAAATCTAGTCAGATTTGAGAATATTGATTCATCTTATTCTGTAGTACCTCTTCCTCAACGGTTGTGCGTGGTTTTTGCGCGACGCCTGAGTTGGTTTTTCTTTAGCTTTCCATTTTATAGTTAACTGTGACGGCCCCAAATTCCCAATGCATTTGGGTACGCCCGGCCTAAACCCGTGCAGGTCCCGAGTCAGTTTCTCAGCGACCTTGACGAGCCTAGTCAGCCTCAAATTATCCAAATTTCAAGATTTATGAAAGAGTTATTGCAATTATAACACAGCGAAAGCAAAATCATATTCAAATCAAATATTGGGAAATAACTAAATCAAAGGGAAATTAGGAATCTATATAAATATGGAAAACCCCGATATAGTCATATCCAAGTCAACAAAATGGATTGATGGAATCCACCTCAAAACATATTTCCCAGTCCCAAAAAGATCTTATATATAATGGTCATACAAAAAGAAATAAACATGAGCCTACATCGCGGTACCTCGAGTCCGGCTCATAAAAAGTCTCATAGGCAAGGTCTTGCCCTCACTCGCTCTCAGTCTATCTTGCACCACCGTCACAAACTAAACGGTGAGCAAGCGAGAGAAATCGAAAGTAAAGCCGAGAAGAATATAACAAGTAATTCATGAAATAACAAACAAGACAGTCTAAATATCATGCGGGAATGGAAAGACGGGAATTTAAATAAACAAGTTGCATGATAGACAGATTGGAAAACAAATGCAATCGAAATATGTGTGCTCTACGAGTCAAAAGAGGCCATAAGTGGTCTATATTCCACAACAATACCACAACAATCCACAACAATCCAGTACATGGTATCACACAATCACTAGGGGTGGTCAAACACTCGTGCGCTCGAGTGCCCGCGTTTTATCCCTTCTAGTGCAAGCCGCATGTACCTTCGAGACACACACTTATGCCAAGAACACACATACAAGGAATAGGGAATGGAATGCCAATAATTTGATAATAACAAACACAAAGAAATGGAAATGAATCACATGATATTTTTTTAGCTGGCTTACTAACGTACAAATGCTTTTTAAGTCATGCGTTAGGATTTCGGAGTTATCGCGACCGTCGCGACGAAGTTCAGTAAACTAACTTACCTTAAAAAGCATTTGTACGTTAGTAAGTCAGCTAAGAAAATATCATGTGATTTATTTCCATTTTTTGTGTTTGTTATTATCAAATTATTGGCATTCCATTCCCTATTCCTGTATGTGTGTTCTTGGCATAAGTGTGTGTCTCGAAGGTACATGCGCTTTGCACTAGAAGGGATAAAACGCGGCACTCGAGCGCACGAATGTTTGACCACCCCTAGTGATTGTGTGATACCATGTACTTGATTGTGTTGTGGATTGTTGTGGATTGTTGTGGTATTGTTGTGGAATATAGACCACTTATGGCCTCTTTTGACTCGTAGAGCACACATGTTTCGATTGCGTTTGTTTTCCAAATGCATCTATCATGCAACTTGTTTATTTAAATTCCCGTCTTTCCATTCCCGCATGATATTTAGACTGTCTTATTTGTTATTTCATGAATTCTTGTTATATTCTTCTCGCTTTACTTTCGATTTCTCTCATTGCTGCACCGTCTAGTTTCATCAGTTTTGTGTGGGTGCAGAAAAACGAGAGAAGCGATAGGGACAATGGACCTTGCCAAGGAGACTTTTTATGAGCTGTTGGACTTGAGGTACCGCGATGTAGGCTAATGTTTATTTCTTTTTGTATGACGATTATATATATGATCTTTTTGGGACTGGGAAATATGTTTTGAGGTGAATTCCATCAATCCATTTTGTTGACTTGGATATTGTTATGATATGGATGAACAATTGATCAAGATTTTGTATGACTAATCATTGTCAAGCATGGCTCTTACATTGAGTGGTAGTATCAAGCATGGCCCTTACTTGTATCCATATCAAATGTACTCATTATTCCATGTATTGTCAATGTTGCTTGTGAAGAGTTGTATGACATGTGATGTATGTATTACTTGTAAACATTGTCTAAGTACATTTATCATCATCACCAAAGGGCCTATATAAAGGGTGCCAACCTCATTGTAAAAGCACACCAAGTTGTATACAACTTCTCATTTCAACTCTCTCATTTCTCTTCTTCTACTTTGTAGTTGTAGTTCTTTGTAGCTCTTTGTAGTAGTAGAAGTTCTTAGTTCTTCTACTTTCCTTCTCTAATTCTAGCAAGTCTCAATTCAATTTACAACACGTTATCAGCACGAGCTTGCTCTATCATTAAGGAGATCTTGAAGTTCAAGAAGGCTTGTTAAGGAGAAAAAGCTAAGAAGGTATAACTTTTGTTATTTAAATAAGTTCAATTTATTTCTAAATTACCATGGTTGTTTCCTTTTATTACATGCATAACTTCTATATGCATACTTTATTCATATACCATTATAACGTCACCGATTGCGAAAGTATGCTCTGTAGTTGCGTCTTGTACGATCTTCTACATCAGAAATCAAAAATCAATATGTGACATAACTAGTTTTCTCGCTATACTACAAACGATTAATTATGCTCTATTCTTGATTTTTTATATTGCAAATAGTGTTATGAGTTTGGGTTGATAGTGGGTAAGCCTTGTCCCAGGTAAAGCTAAACATTGAAAGGGAGACGGGTTATCCGTTCGAGGTAGCATGGTTTTTAAGTAGACTTCGTCTCACCACCCAACCTGGAGGTTGTCCCACCAACTCATACAAGTAATACATTTTGCATACTAATAATCAAGTTGTGAACATATATTTAATCATATGTTATGTTTTTACATAAAGGGAAAACTCTTTTATATTAAATTTATTTTCAAAATTCTTTTCAACCATAGTTTGCATTTGTTACCTTATTATAATTCTTGTCATTATAATTCTATGCAATGCTGTGTGTTATACATAATCATTCGTCAATTTCTCTTTGGAGATTTGAAAAGTGAATACTTCACTTTATATATATTTTCACCTTATGGAGTTATACATACCAAAAGGGTAATGCTCAAAAGGCTCAAAATGGTAATTTTGGTCTCATGCTACAAAAATTTATATCGAGTCAAATATCATTTATTATTACGCAATTTCAATTACCTCTATATTGAGGCTATGCGAAATATGACTGATGAGACAAATAAAAGCCACGTGGCTCGCCTCGATGTATTACGCAACAAATTATCGAGTGCGCAGCGTCAATCCAATAAATATTAAGGATTGATTTCTTGTCTCATGGTAGCTGAGTAAAATGATGAGATATTATAAATATAATATCACTCCCGTCAATTAGTTCAGCTTCAAATTAAGAAGCATATGTTGCATATAATGATCATGATCGCAATAAATTTATGGACGTGGAAAAGGTGAAAATAACAGGTAAAGGTCGTATAGACAATTCCACCAAATTTTGGAATAAAAGTGGTGCACCACTACAAAGGGCAAATAATTATTGACAATGAGCGCTCATAATTGTGACATTTTTTAGTCATATATGAAAGGCTATTTTGCCTAAATATTGTCATATATATGCCCGAGTATTTTTGTGACCTTTACCATGCCTTTAAAATCAAAGGCAAAATATTATGAATATTATCATGACTCTTTTTTCGATTTGTCAAATATTATTTGTCCGAGATGGATCAACAAATCATGTGTTCAAGTCATGAACCAAATAAAAGCGATATGTGCCTTCTTGATTGTGCTACAACGCACACAATTCTTAAAAATAGAGAATATTTCTCCAATTTGAACTTAGCGATGCTAATGTTCAAACAATATCTGGCATCTCCAATTTGATTAATGGCTCGGAAGAGCAAATATTATGTTGCCTGGGGGAACAACAATTCATGTTGACAATGCCTTATACTCACGAAAAATTCGAAGGAATTTACTCGAACTTTAAAGATATTCGACAAAATGGATATCACATTGAAACCATGAACGAAAATAATAGAGAATTTCTCTATGTCACATTGGTTTCAAATGGGAAAAAAAAAGAAGTGTTAGAAAAATTTTCAGCTTTATCCTCTGGATTATATTTTACTCATATAAGGCATGTCGAAACGAATGTCGTCTTAAATAAGAAAATTAATGATCCAACGACATTCATTTTATGGCATGACCGAAAGCTTGGTCATCCAGGATCATCAATGATGCGAAGAATAATTAATAATTCGCATGGACATCCTTTAAGGAGTCACAAAATATTTTCAATTTGGTGATTATAATTGTGCTAGTTGTTCTCAAGGTAAATTGATAGTTAAACCATCCCCAAGTAAAATTGTTGTGGAATCCCCAATTTTCTTAGAACGCATTCGGGGAGACATATGTGGACCTATTCATCTCTCACTTGTGGACCATTTAGATATTTTATGGTTTTGATAGATGCATCAACTAGGTGGTCACATGTTTGTTTGCTTTCGACCCGCAATGTTGCATTTGCTAGACTTTTAGCGCAAATCATTAAGTTAAGAGCACAATTCCACGACAACCCAATCAAGACTATCCGTCTTGATAATCTTTGGGAATTTCAATCTCAAGCATTTAAAAATTATTGCATGTCTATAGGAATTACCATTGAACATTACTCGATTCCACATGTGCATACCCAAAATGGTTTGGCGAGAATCTCGATCAAACGCATTCAATTAATTGCCGAGACCTTTAATCATGAGAACTAAGTTATCAACTTCGGTTTGGGGACATGCGATCCTTCATGCAAACATCTATCATTCGTTATAGGCCCACTGCATACCATGAACATTCCCCCATGCAACTCATTTTAGGTCAACAACCAAATATTTCACACTTAAGAATTTTTGGTTGTGCGGTGTATGTTCCTATACCACCTCCCCAATAGAACTAAGATGGGTCCACAACGAAAACTTGGGATTTATGTTGGATTTAACTCATCGTCCATTATAAGATACCTTGAACCCTTAACAGGGGATTTATTTCTTGCACGTTTTCTTGATTGTCACTTTGATGAAGCAATTTTCCCACCATTGGGGGAGATAAGAAGTCAATTCAAAAGGAATGGCGCGAAATTGCTTGAAATGCATCAACTTTATCACATTACGATCCACGAACAAATCAGTGTGAACTTGAAGTTCGAAAGATCATTCATTTGCAACAAATTGCAAATCAATTACCAGATTCATTTAATGATGCAAAACAAGTGACAAAATCACATATTCCAGTTTGTAAATGCTCTGCAAGAATTGATGTCTCTGTGCAACAAAATGCACAAGAACCAACGAAACGCTTAAAGCGTGGAAGGCCGGTTGGTTCAAAGGATACAATTCCTCGAAAGAGGAAAACGGGAGTAAAAATAAATACAAATCAAAATACTCTGAGAAAGCACAAGAATCCTTTGATAAGGGTTTGTCGAACAAGTTGATTCGATGAGGAACAACTTCCTCTAGAAAAAGAGGAAAAAGATGAAAATAATGAGATCTCAATAAATTATTTAAACTTTGGTAAGATTTGGGATCGAAATGAAATTGTTCCTGATGATATATTTGCTTTCAATGTGTCATTTGAAATATGTGAAAATGATGATGATCCGAACCACGATCAGTGGACGAATGTCAAAAAAGACACGATTGACAAAAATGGCAAGATGCTATCCAAGTGAGAGCTAAACTCGTTAAGGAAACGAGAGGTTTTTGGACCAATTGTCCAACGCCGAGATGGCGTAAAGCCTGTTGGATATAAATGGGTATTTGTACGAAAGAGAAACGAAAAAATGAAGTTACAAGGTACAAAGCAAGACTTGTAGCTCAAGGTTTCTCACAAAGACACTGGCATCGATTATGAGGAAACATATTCTCCTGTTATAGATGTAATCACATTTCGGTTTTTGATAAGCCTTGCAGTCTCGAAGGGCTTGATATGCATTTAATGGATGTCGTTTCTGCATATACGTACGGATCTCTAGACGAGTGAGATATATATGAAAATCACGATGGATTTGTAATATCCGATGAAATAAAATCAAAACCTCATAACATGCATTCTATAAAATTACAAAGGTCTTTGTACGGGTTGAAACAATCCGGACGAATGTGGTACAAACGTCTTAGTGATTATTTACTGAAAGAAGGATATGTAAATAATCCGCTTTGCCCATGTGTCTTCATTAAAAGATCATCAACGGGATTTGTGATTATTCTTGTATATGTTGATGATTTAAATATAGTGGGAAACCACGACGACATCGTTAGAACATCCGAATACTTGAAAAAGGAATTCGAGATGAAAGAACTTGGAAAAACAAGACTTTGTCTTGGTTTGCAAATTGAACATTTTTCAAGTGGAGTACTTGTCCATCAATCAAATTATATTGAAAAATTATTAAAAAGATTTTATATGGACAAGGCACATCCATTGAGCTCTCCAATGGTTGTCAGATCACTTGAAGTGGATAAAGATCCATTTCGACCTCAAGAAAGTGATGAAGAGCTAATTGGTCCGGAGGTACCATATTTAAGTGCAATTGGTGCACTTATGTATCTTGCAAATTGTACAAGACCTCGATATTGCTTTTCTTTGTCAACCTACTTGCAAGATATAGCTCTTCACCAACTCGAAGACATTGGAATGGTGTTAAACACATTTTTCGATATCTTCGAGGAACAAGTGACATGGGTTTATTTTACTCGAGAGGGGTAAAATTGAATCTCCAAGGTTATGCTTGATCTTTGGATTTTTATCAGATCCCATAAGGCCGTTCTCAAACGGGATATGTATTCACTGTGGTAATATCTGCTTTGTATCGTGGAAGTCAAGTAAAACAAACTATGGTTGCCACTTCTTCCAATCATTCGAAGTACTTGCAATTCATGAAGCAAGTCGTGAATGTGTTTGGTTGTGAAACATGATTGAACATATACAAGAATCATGTGGATTGCCTTCAATAAAAGATTCTCCAACCATATTACATGAAGATAATGCAGCATGTATTGCACAATTAAGTGAAGGATTCATAAAGGGGGACGAGAAGAAAACATATTTCACCAAAATTCTTTTATGCGCATGAGCTTCGGAAGAATGGTGAAATTGATGTCAAGCAAATCCGATCGAGTGATAATCTTGCTTGATTTATTCACAAAAGCCTTACCAACTACGACATTTAAAAGGCTTACATATGGTATTGGCTTGCGTAAACTTAAAGACATTGCAAGTAAAGAAAGCGAACAAGTTTCACCCATGTTCACATGAGGGGAGTTATTGATTAATGTATTGCACTCTTTTTCCCTTAGCTATGGTTTTATCCCATTGGGTTTTCCATGCAAGGTTTTTAATGAGGCAATCTTAACAATATTATACCCATCTTAATATTTATGAGAATAGTGTACTCTTTTCTTTTACTATATATTTTCCCACAGGGTTTTTCTTAGTAGAAGTTTTAACGAGGCATATTCTCTCAATAATTGTCATCCAAGGGGGAGTCTTATGATATGGATGAACAATTGATCAAGATTTTGTATGACTAATCATTGTCAAGCATGGCTCTTACATTGAGTGGTAGTATCAAGCATGGCCCTTACTTGTATCCATATCAAATGTACTCATTATTCCATGTATTGTCAATGTTGCTTGTGAAGAGTTGTATGACATGTGATGTATGTATTACTTGTAAGCATTGTCTAAGTACATTTATCATCATCACCAAAGGGCCTATATAAAGGGTGCCAACCTCATTGTAAAAGCACACCAAGTTGTATACAACTTCTCATTTCAACTCTCTCATTTCTCCTCTTCTACTTTGTAGTTGTAGTTCTTTGTAGCTCTTTGTAGTAGTAGAAGTTCTTAGTTCTTCTACTTTCCTTCTCTAATTCTAGCAAGTCTCAATTCAATTTACAACAGATATGACTATATCGGGGTTTTCCACATTTATATAGATTCCTAATTTCCCTTTGATTGAGTTATTTCCCAATATTTGATTTGAATATGATTTTGCTTCCACTGTGTTATAATTGCAATAACTTTTTCATAAATCTTGAAATTTGGATAATTTGAGGCTGACTAGGCTCGTCAAGGTCGCTGAGAAACTGACTCGGGACCTGCACGGGTCTAAGCCGGGCGTACCCAAATGCATTGGGAATTTGGGGCCGTCACATTAGCGTATCTTCTTTAGTTGGAAGTTCTTGATTTGTCTTATCCTCGTAGAAAGTTTTAGGTTTTCTTATCATTTATTGGAACATTTTGTTATTCTTGTGTGGTTCTAATGATATTTATGTATTGTAATGTGTTTTAGCGTTATAGAAAGCAATTCCTAATTGACAAATTATTTTAATTTTACAAACACATTTACAACAAAAATTAATGGCAATCCTATTAAACAAATAGTATTAGCGAATTAATATACTTTTTTATTTTATATTTGATCATGTATCATGCTATTAATGTTTAATGAAATTTCTATCATTTTTTTCTAAAAAAACCACAACAACTGGGTCGTAATTGTAAGTATAAAAAATAGCTTAGTATATCATTTTCTATTTAAAATAACTAAAAAAAAGTTTTTGCACTCACGACTCTTAATTAAAAAAAAATGCTCTTTCAATTAATATTAGTGAATAAATCATTGATCTTTCTTGGAAATTCTACAAGCTATTGATACTGGCTAAGCAGCTATTGTCACATTTATTTGAAAGGAACTAAAAGAAGCATTATTCATACTCTACAACCTTCGCATCACCAATAAGCTCGGTGTGACATGCACAATGCATGGAGATCTGTGATTCGTCGGTCGCACGGTACATTTGGGCCGGGCCTCGAACCCGGAAACGCTACAGATGGCACTTATAAAATAAGGAGTCCCAAGGCCCACTACTTCCAAAGCCATTTGGCGACAAGTTTTGCTGTCCCCAAAAGTACTAGTTGTCTTCTAATTCTCTTTTAAACTCCGTTTAGTATTTAACAGTGAGTTAAGAGTTCGTAGAAATCATGGTTTTGTTGAAGCTTAGTATTAAACTTTTGGTTAATCAGTTCTAGAACTGATTCTGGTTGAGTTTTTTAACTAATTCTCGGTTTGAACTTTTGATCAATGAAATCAGTGATACCTACATATGGCTAGATCTAAATGCAATATTTAATTAAACCAGAGTTTTGAGAGTACTTAATTACTCGGTGAGAGTGCATGTTAATCTATGCCTTAGTACACAATATCCTTGAAAATACAAGCGAGTCTTTGGTTAGTAAATTAACAAGACCATGTGCTCTGTCAAAGTGTTTATGGTGAGATGGTAAAAACATCACTAACTAAAAGATAAGATTTGGAGAGATCATGAGTTTGACTCTTGTTAAGTAAAAAATAAGTAAAAATAAATAAAAATGACCATGTGCTCTGATCTAGTTTTTGCACATATACATGCTAATATGAAGGCCATTTGGTAAGAATGCATTGATAATCAATGGATTTTAAACACTACCTAATTATGTGTTATAGTCCACTACTTAACCATATCCATGGGCGGACCTAAAGGGGGGCAGGGTAGGCGGTCGCCCCCTCGGTCCCGAGACCTCTCCCGCCTCCCCTACAGTTGACACGCTTTCTATAGACTGTAGATGTAGTTTACATAATATTGGTGCTAATGCGAACGAGTTGAATTGCATTGGATGGATAATGTATTATTTAAACAATGTGCATACACAGTTTTTTATTTTTCGATACAATTTGTATACACAGTTAAAAATATATATATATATATATATATATATATATATAAGGTTAATTCTTTATTAATTATTATGGAATATTAATTGTTAAGTGATAACCTAAGAGTCGTGTAAACACTATTTAGAAAGGTTGGTATTAAAATCTATTTTCACAAAAATTTTATAGAACTCAATTTTGAGTTGCGATTAGAATGTTACAAAAAATACCTAATTAATTATGGACAAAAATTATATACAATCACGAAACGTCCCATAAAATATAAATTTTAAAACTCTTTACCTCATTTTCATTATTTTAAGATTAAAAATAATTTAGAAAAAAACTTGAGAGAATGAGAAATCATTAAGAAGTTAATATAATATTTTTTTTTGTTGGTTTGACAAAAAATCGTATAATTCATCTCTTTTCTCGTAAAACTTTTGAGTATCTTATTAATTTATTTTGCAAATCTTACGATTATTAGTTTATTATTATATTTTTTAATATAATTCTTTTATTCGACGCAAGTCTTATTTTATGTGGTTCACTTAAGCCCGATACGAGTCAAGCTTAGTTAGATTTATGCAAGCTTAACCTAAACCTTACTTTTGATGACTCATTTTTGTAGGTCAACAATTCATTTTTAAGTAAAATACTAATGTTTGTAAAAAAAAGTAAAACTACTAATATATTTTATAAATTTCATGAAGACGCGACTTGAGCTACAAATATAAATTAATCTATGTGGTCAGCACAAAAAATTATCGCACTTAATATAATATTCTTAGGTAGAAACTGATTTAAACTGTTCTTTTACAATTAAAGTCAAATCCATAGCATCAAACATACATGTCCGGATGAGGTCCAAACTTATAAATAAATTTAGGTTAAAGTTTGCCTCTAAATAAATTTTCTACCATATCCATATATAACAACTCCACTAAACATGCGACCTATTACACTAACCGAGACGCATAACGTGGGTAACGTACTAACGTGTATTAGGGTCATTTCCTACGCTGCATAATTCGATCATGACTCGGATGACTATGTCGACAAGCACGCTTATCAATTTTTTAATACTATAGAATAATGATTAAGTAGATGGGGCCATGGACCTATAAAAGGAACAAAATTCGTCACTATTAATGCGTTTCCTATCTTCATGTGTCAAGAATATTAGCTTCAATTCATTTAAAGCACGTCTCTCCCAAAAAATAACAAATACCAAAGACTTTATCTAAAAAAATAAAAACTTTAATACCTACCAATAGTGTGACCTAATAGTTTAGTATAAGACTTGAATATAAGACGTCATAGCTTCAAACATTGGTGGGTGTAAAATTTGTTTCTTTCCTATAAAAGAAAAGCAATAAAAATATCAACGATCAGCGATAGTTCCAATCGAATTTCTTTTGTTATTTGTTCATTCAATAAATAATATATCTAATCAGATTTGTAGATATTGATCCATCCTTGTTACGGTGCATCTTTATCAACGATGTTGCGTAAATTTTTGCGGCGTGCTGAATTGATTTATCTTTAATTTTTACTTTATAGTTAGTTTTATTCTCTAGTTTGAAGTCTTTGATTTGTTTTTTCTTTGTTGAGAAGTTTTATATCTTCTCCTTGTTAAGAAGTTTTGTTATTTGTTTTGTGGTTTTAGTACTTTTGTGTATTGTCGTGAGTTTTAACATTGTAGAGAGCCGTCCCTGATTGTCAAATTGTTTCAATTTCGAAAAAAAATCAAATTAATGGCAGTTTGTTTGCATAAATAGGATTAGCGAATTAATGCATTTGATTCTATATCTAGTCCTGTATTGAGCCATGAATGATTAATGAAATTTCGATTTCTCTTCAAAAAAAAAATTTAATAGACCATCATTTTATAAAAATAACAAATACTACGAGTTATTTTTCGGGCTAAAGAAAATTATTACATGTTATACCCCTCCTCTTACGAGTAGTTCTAGTTTTACTGAAGTACAGGGAACAACCGTTGAATTCTAATTCAATACATTTATCGAGATGTTATAAATACACAACACATTTTGAGAGATTCTCATAGTATGAGTATATATTTGAGTTTCATTGTAGAAGGGCCTTATATATAATAACGCATTTAACTAAGTGTATTGATGTGCAAGGAATGATCTAACTACAACAATATCAGTTAAAAACGAGATTTTGTACGCTCTTGTCGGCAATTACTTGTAAGACCCTCATGAGTCATGAATAAGTCAAACTATTACATAAAATAAAATAGGTATTATAACACATTGTATAACTTAAAATTCTATGCTACCAAATTGAACTTATATTTTCGATGTTTATAATTTTGCATGTATGTTCCGGTAATGAAATATTCTCAATATAGTGTCCCTTCAAACTTGGATTAAGAAAACAATATCATGATAGTACAACAATAAAACAGGACAACTTCGAAAACATTTTAAGTAAAACCTTCAAATTTTGATTAAATTAAAAGAACACTTCGTCTTTAATTAGGACTTTTGGTTATATATACATAAATGATTTGATATAGCTAGTATTTAAATAATAATTTGATGTTTCATACATAACAATAAAAAAAACTTTTTTAGATGCTAAAGAAATGTTATTGAAAGTTACGTCGGTAATACTAAATTAATAGCTAATTGAAAATTTATAATATGTTATTAGTTTAAAAAATCAATTGTAATGATTTATCAAATTATATAAACTTAATTATAATGCAACGACCAACATATCAATACGTGTGACTTTGAATAAAAAATATTTATTTATGTATTAATTGCACAATTAATATGTTTTGATAGCGTATTCATCAACAATGTTGTTCGATGTTATGATACGTTTTATTTCGTAATGATATCATACGTACATTCTTAATGTGCATAAATTATATAGTGAAAATTTATTGAAAAAATCTTTAATATAAGAGAAAATTGACAAATGGACATTAATAATTTAGTTAAAGAACAATGCAATTTAAAATTTTAAACCTCTGCCACTACTAAACCTTACTTGAGACAAGGGGCGGACATAGTCCCAAACCTTAAGGGGGCAACTTAAAAGAAATAAATTATTATAGTCAATAATTAATAGATCTATGTCACATATGGTGACTAATGTCCCGCCAATGGATACTCCATCGCCGCCTGCTCTTGTCAAAAAGATTAAAAGGTTACGTTGTACGACGTCTGATGAAACAAGCCTCTTGATCAAGATGCCCTGTCGGCGCACAAGATTGATGAAAGCAGTGCGCAAGATGCCCAAGATCCCTTGACGCCCAATGATGAAAGTGCGCTGAGAGAGAAGGCGAAGGGGAGTTGACCACTAAGGTGCAGGAGAAGGAGGGGAAGGCGAATGGGAGTTTGAAGGATTTTTAAGCAATAATTTATTTTTTAATCTCTTTTTCATGCTTTAATATGCATTTTGTTTAATATAAGAGGCTCAACAATTACAAATGGATGAGTATTTAGGCTTTGTTTGGTTGGAAGTGGAGTTATCTTCCTAGAGATAACTTACAGGGAGTTGAAACTAATCTTGTTTGGCTGTTCAACTTCCCTGCAAGTTATTTTTCAACTTACAGCGAAAACGAATTTACAGGAAGGGTGAGAGATATCTCCCTCACCCCATATAGGGAGTTATATTCCATAGACACAATTACCCTCATTAATAACCATTTTATTATCATCTCTTTTGTAACAACCCCAAATTTTTTAATCTCTTTCGTGAATACTGGTCTTATTTGTAGGTGATTTTATGATTCTTTGATTGTGTGTATTAGTATTTTAGTATTTTACGAGTTACGTTCGGGCAAATTTTTAAATTGAGTGAGGGTACGCCTATGTAAACGGGGAAGTAAAACATACAAATAAAGAAATTTTTATTAATTTAATAAATTAATTGATGGGACGTGGCGAGAAAATGGACACGACGAGCCAATTGACGGAGAAATACGGATCGAGGAACGCAAGATTTACGTGGGAGTTGGATAATTACACGACAT
The DNA here is from genome assembly GCA_039657345.1 of Stephania japonica. Classification (NCBI taxonomy): domain Eukaryota; kingdom Viridiplantae; phylum Streptophyta; class Magnoliopsida; order Ranunculales; family Menispermaceae; genus Stephania; species Stephania japonica. The sequence continues at coordinate 2,499,648 of CM077559.1, read as the reverse complement.
ACGGGCTATGAGATTTTATAGTGGGAGCCATATAGTGTTGAGATTTTATTGTTTAAAAATTTACCGCCCTCGGCGGCGAGGTGGTCGGACTCCGCCGGAGAAACGCCGTCCGCCACTTTTTTTCTCGATCAAGTTTAAAGTTGTCATTCACCTATGTGCCCTGTTTTGTACATTTAACATAAAGATCAAGTTGATGTCTCCCAACCTCCAGAGAGTCTATAACGTAGCAACAATCATCTATGCTTACCCTTGCTGTCTCGCTCGAACTGTCGTGATTGGGGGTGTTACCGGTCGGAATGGCAAGCGTGGGGGTCGTCGGGGACCTCTCCATGACCTCGATGATGCCTCGTTGTTTTTGTGGTGATCTATTTGGTCGTATTGATGGTTTTAGTGTCTTGAAAAGAATGATGTTTTGAACCCTTCGAAATCGCCCCTATGGGCGGCGCCACTTCGCTGGATCGCGGGGAAGGCTGTCGAGGACCCCATTGAGCTTTGGCTTGGGTCCCACAGCCCTCCGGAGTGGTCAACAAGTTGAGGTGAGCACTAATCGTTATATTTTTTGTTTGATTTACCGATTGAGTTAACGAAGTGTTCGAGTCATTAAAACAACGAGAAAATGCTAGGGTACCAACCTAGGGTTTAGTTAATGATTCGACCCATTAATTAGAAAGAACCAAATGAAGCCGATTAGTTAAGTAAGTACACTTGGCGATTAAGAAAATATCATGTGATTCATCTTCATTCCATTGTGTTTGCTATTATCTATTTGTTGGCATTCCATTCCATATTCCTTGATGTGTGTTCTTGGCATAAGTGTGTGTGGGGGAAAATAAAAATGAGGTCATGTGATACCATACATAGAACAGATTGTTATTGTTTCCAGTCTACCTATCATGCACCTTGTTTATTTAACTTCCTGTCTTTCAATTCTGCATGATATTTAGACTCGCCTTGATTGAAAATTCATGAATTATTGTTATATTCTTCGGCATTACTTTCGATTTCTCTCGGTTGGGAGTTTATGTTTTTGCTCATTTGTATATCGCTTTATATATGTATGCTTTTGGTTTATGGGTATTATTATCGAGACTAGTATCATGTATGTTGAGGGTGTAAGCACAATTATGAATTCCCCCTTTGATTGAATTTTCCCTTGTTATTTCTTTTCTTCCATTGTGTATTATTGCAATAACTCTTTCATAAAGCGCTAAATTGAGTAAATAAACATTTACTCTTGAGTGATCTTCATCTTAGAGCATTGCATGGGGAAATTGGGGGCATCTTTCTCTTATCGATCATATATTTTATTGTTTAAAAATTTACAACTTTTTCCTGCAAGTTTAAAGTTGAATTTAACAAGCTTTAGCAAGTTAGCATAAAAGAACCAAATGAAGCCCTAATTGGCAAAATCTTATATTTTGATTGGGGTGGGGGAAAATGTGAATGAGGTCATGCATACATAAGGATGAGCTCTTCTTCCAAGTATATGCCCCCTCAAAGCTAAACATTTATCAATAAACTCATCGATCACCAACAAGCTTTAGCTTGGACTAGAGCTTGATCGCTCTTCTTCCAAATTGGTGAACATTCATCAATAAACCAGATTCGAGTTCAAGCTTGATCTAATTGGTCAAGCAATAAGAGACTTAAGGGCAAGAACTTTTTATTCATTTATTTTGCATTGAAGCTATATTTCATAACGAGGTGGATAATGTATAGGGATGTAGGTGGGGTGAGAATGTGGATTCCACTGCGATGGGGAGGAGATTCCCTACGAACAATAATCACAGGTCCATTCCTATCCGAATCCTCCACGCAGACTCCAACAAACACCGCAAAATAATAAATTTGTCACATCCATCGATCACCAACCAACCTATCTGGGCCCAGCAACATCATAACCAAATCAATCAATCTCAGCCGTCCACGTCCCCAATGCAAAAACTGCGCCTCCTCACCCGATCATCACTCTCAGTTTCCCCAATAATTAGAATTGAAAGTCTGTTCCCAGGAGGAGATACGAAGCACCGGTAGCCACGCCGACGACGCCGTCGACTCGAACGCACAAGGAACTCATCAGTGTTGTTGTTGTCGGTGGGTGAGATGCGATGAAAGGACGTTCGAATTGATGAATTGATGAAGATGATGATGCTAGGAATGTGCCGCCCAGTGCGCGATGCATGGAATCTAGCATCCGAACGGTGCAACCGATCGTTCCATTGTTTTGCTGATTCAGGTGATCAATTACTCTCTCAGATCTGTTTTTTAGGTTGTTGAATCGAATTGGTTGTTGTTCGTGTTGTGTTGTTTCTTCTGATTTGTTGAATTGTTGTTGTGATTGTGCGGATTTCAGATAGGAGGACCAATTGGGGACTGAAGTTCTCTTTGGTGGCTGTTCATCTGATTTTTGTGGGGGCTCTTTTTCTCTTTGATGTTGATTTGATTCAGAACACTAAGAAGGAACCATGGTATGCAATCTCCTTCGATTCTCTGCACTTGGTTACTTCAATGGCGCAAAGTTGTCATCTTTTCTGTTTTTTGTTCAAATTGTCAGCTCATGATACTAATTTTTTGTTAAGAATGTGTGATTCGTGTAGTTAAATTAGTTATGAAGAGTTGTTTGTAGGTCTTAAGATTTTCGTTGTAGAAACCCTAAACCTGTGAAAACAAAACCTAAAAATGATTCCTATCATGTAATAGCTGAACTCCTTACTTTTATGGGAAGCTTGCACGCATTGTTACTGAAAGCAAAATTTTGAAAGTTGCAATGCACTTGTTGAAGTTGGTAACACTTTGGTGTACGCTTGCTTCTCTCAAGGGCTCTGCGATGGGTATTATTTGTAGAATTCTTTTGGTGATAACGACTTTGGTGAATCTTTTCAAGAACAAGTCCAGCAAAAACTTTACTTAAAATTTATGTACAGAATCATTAAAAATATGTTTGTTAGTATGTTGTTCACCTTTACTATTTGATTTATAATTTTATAGTAATTGAACTAACAAGTGGTAGTGGATACGTTGCAAAAGAGGTGGTGGAATGACGCTAGGGGGTGCGCGAGATTAGATACTGACAATTTTTTTTTTTTTTTTTTTTTTTGAAGAAAGACACTGATAATTTTAAATTCCCGGAGATCGGGTTCTTTAGCTTTTCTTTTTATATCATGGTGGATGGGTCTTTAATTTTTACTTGAGAATTTTTCCGGTGAAAGGTTTTAAATGCTACAGGACGTTGCTACTATGGAGAATGCCAACTTTGCTATGATTTTTTTTTTTTCAATTGACATTTTGTAGAAGGAAAATGCTAAGTGTACATACTTGTCACACCTAGCGATTGTGTGCCGTCTGACCCACCTCGAATGCGAATCTGAGGTGTATCGATGATGACTGATTGTCAGGTGTGACAAGTGGGTACCTCTAGCATCTTCATATATAATGCTAAATATGATGTTCATTGAGGATGTATCTGTGTGCACTTGGATACATAGTCTATGCAGGTGCACAAGGAAGGAAATATTTTCAGTATGGAATTTGACTGAGCCTTTTACCTAGATGAAACCTGACTTTTAACTTTTTATCTTCATTTTTTTGCCACTAAGTTTTTTTCCCAAAACATTTTGAACATTATATTATGTTTGGTGGAGGATTATTTATTTTCTTATTCTCTTTATAGATGTCATTTGTTATTATTTCAGGTACACCGCAGCATACTTATTGCTATTTGTTGCAACATTGGTTCAGTATTTATTTACATCTGGTTCTTCTCCGGGGTAACTGTGCGGGTTAATGCATTTTTACGCATCTATTATATATCTACACTTTTTGATATTTCAAGCAGTGAATCACAATGCACTTTTTTTATGCTTCTTTGTTATTAGGTACGCCATTGATGCAATGAGAGCCACAAACGATTCACAAGCTATCTTTACAAAGAAATCAACACCCTCCAAGTAAATATAATTCTTTCTTTTTCGTTTTGATCTTTATTTTGGTGATGAATAAGTACTTTTGATAAAATTTATGCAGTAATTTTTTCTTCTATTTAGTTTTTGATGTAGCTGAAATTGTTCTTTTAAAAAAAAGTATAGCTGAAATTAATTACTTTTGTTGTACCATGAACAATTTTAAGTTACTGACTTTACCTGTGCAACGATTAAGCAAAGACAACCTGCTCTAAGCAAAAATCGGGGGTTGCCTATTTCTGTAGAAGCAAGCAATATGGGAAGAACTATTCCGGGGATGGCTAATACACCATGGACAAAACTGGTGATGGAAATGTACCCTCCTGGCTCAAACATCAGGTATGCAAACATTTTGTGCCCATGAATTACTTCTCCATCGTTGTACTTTTCTCCATACAAGAAATCTCTAGACCTAGATTAGGTTTAAGTGTGCCTCGCACAAATTAGTAAATTGAAAAGTATGACTAGATCCATTTGGAATCACAAAGATCATAAGTGGGATTTAGTCTGCCACCTTGTGGAGTGAGAGAGAGAACCAGTGAATTCAGATATAGTTCAACCACGGAAGAGGAGCTGAAGATTATTATTGTTGTTTAGAGTCTTTGGGCTAGTGAAAGCAATGCTTTTTAATGAGGAAGTAATCGAAAGTTAAAAATTGACTGAGAAGTTACTAGACACTCATATACCCAGAGGTCAGAACTTGCAAAAAAGTATTGTCACCTCGTATGTGCGTGTAAGAAGAGTAAGATCATAATGAGCAAGGACTATCAATGTATTAAAAGCTATGTTGGCTAGACACAATGAACAACACGATGGTACTCGTTTTGTACTTCCTTGTTTGTTCCTTTTGTATTTACATTTAGTGTGCAAGAGGAAACCAGCTTTAATTTATCAAAGCATCAAATGATTCATTATCTTTAAATCTGATCTTGCAGAAGTCTGACGTGCTCCTATTGCAATATTGTGCAGGTAGTTAACTCATGCCTGCTCTTTTAGTGTTAAGTTTTTTGTTTTTACTTTTTAGGGGTGCAAACAAATAGGCTTAACATTCCAATTTTCATGTGATATCAAAACTGCAATCAATATTTTTCTTGCATCGTTAATGACCAAAGCCTGCATTGGGTTGCTTAATATAGAAAGTAAAACAAACTATTTACTAGAAACTTCCTCAAATTAGATGATTTTTGTTTTGTGCTATATCGAGATTATGACCATTATTTCACCCAGAAGAACATTGCTCTGCATGCAAATAATAGAAAAGCATTACCTTGATAAATATTTCAAACACAATGGTGATAGTGATCATTTGAGGAAGTTTCTTCTTCTTCTTGAGCATTCTTATGGAGCCCCAAAAGTATAAGGTTCTTCTCTCCTGTTATATGGTAGACCCTGAAGAAGTATGTCCAGGAAAATTATACTTGTCTGCCAAGGTCAGCTGTAGTGCCCATCCTCATGAGATGCACCCTTATAACCGCTATTACACAAGAAAAATATTCTGACTGAGTTGTAGTCTGTTTGAGAATTGCTCACTAGCCACAGTAGCTGTTTTCTGATGGCTTTGCTACTCTTGGACGGTTGTCTACTTATGATTTTCTATCGCAGTGTTTTCTTTTTCCCAGTTGTGTTTCCATTTTACTTTCATGTACTTCTGATATGTGAGCTTCCATATCCAAGTTCTAAGAAACTAGAGAAATCATCTCATTGTATGGTGTACCAAAAGATGCACTAAAGTGAAATAGGATTGATCAATGATCTTCAGGGATTCTCTATTTCTCTGTACAGTTAGTCATTTATTTACATGGCGTCTCATTGTAAATGTTGCCTTATGGAAATGAAATCTTTGAAGTTTCTTGTGAAGGGCTTACATATTTTTCTAGTGAAGTTTATTTTAAAGGAAACATGAGCTTCATTTTTATTTACTATTTGCAGCCTCCACGAACAAAGCACTGTTACGATTGCGAGAAATGTGTTCTTCAGTTCGATCATCATTGTGTTTGGCTTGGAACGTGCATAGGGCAAAAAAACCATTGCAGATTTTGGTGAGTTTTCGTATTGCTTTCCATTCTTTTCTTTGGCCCGCACACTTTCTGGTTCTTATGTGTGATGTGAATTTCTGCTTCACAAGGACAGGATGCTTAGGGATTTAGCATTATTGGCATTCAACAGTAAACATAAATGCCTCAATACTTGTATGAGTTCTCCATCAATATAATTGATGAGGATTTAGTTTCTACTTGTTAGATGGATGAAGGAAGGTGAAAATAAATGAAAGTCGTTTTGTGGAAGTCCATTCTGAACAAATTGGAAGTAATTTTCTTGCATGGTTTTATAATATCATCGAATTCCTTGAGTTTTCTCAATTTGAGCCCCTTGTGATTCACTGAGGCACATTGAAATAATGATACAACAACCAGTGTTTTCAAGGCACCGTCTTAGATAGTCTGGGCAGCCCACACCGCCTAGGCCTTAATTAGGCAGGTAGTTGGTTTGAAAATAAATATTAAAAAATATTAGGTCTTTGTACTTGCCAAAAGAGTTTGATATAAAAGCACAAACTCATATACTAACCCTCCCCAATCTTTCTACCCCTCCTCTCTAACTTTGGTGAAACTCCGGTAACGCTCTCTCTCTCTCTCTTTCTCCATGTCGCTCGACTGTTCTCCAAAAGAGAACAACCCCCAGAACAGGGGGGCTATTCTCCAGGTAGTCATGTTGTGCATTTACTTTAAGTGTGTGTTTATTTTTTAAAAATGCCCTTTGGAAAATCTATGTTGCAGGTGGTTCATCTTTGAAGAAACAATACTATGCATTTGGACAGGGGTCTTCTACATATCATATTTGAGGTCTAACTTCACTAGAGGATGGTAAGTCTATCGTTTGGGATGAAATCCTCACTTTATTCTATATTGGAAATCAAGCATCAATTCTATATGTAGTCGATGTGCATGAACTTGCACCTATTTTCAGTTTGAGGATTTGTGACAATAGAAAACTTTAGTTGGTAGATTTTTCAAGGCTGAAGCCATGGTTTTGCTTCTCTATCATGGTATTCCTAAAAGGTATGACTTTGTATTGCGAGGCAATTATGTGTATATATTTGGATGTGAATGAAATGTTTATTTCATTATTAGAAATAATGCTAAGTAACCATGAGTAATGCCAGAGAACTGTTAGAGCTACCAATAGGGTCTGCAAGGGGAGCGGGATCTACACTATAGTGAATGTACGACAGCCTGAGTGAACTGTATAAGAAATTCAACCAATATGTAGCGTTTTACCTTTTTCTTTGTCAATTATGCTTAATCGACTTAATTACTTCATCAATTTTATGTTTTGTTAACTTCAAGGCGAGTCGGCATAGTAATCTAACATTCAGTCAATCCGTTGAAATTTTTTTGTATTTTTTTGATTTCTGAATTTCGTTCATGGATGATAAAACATTTGTCAGGTGGAAGGATGCGATTATCATATTTTTTCTGGCCATTTTGTCCATTTGCCTCGTCTTTCTTCTCCTGTTACTTCTTTTCCACAGGTAACCTTTTGCTTTCCCATTTCACAAATAATTATTTCATTGAGATTCTTGTAACCGCACGCTTTATCTATATCATTATTTTAAGGAGTTGGATCTCTATGTAGGGTGTTTGTCTTTATTTGTTGCAAAATTTTCTTATAATGCTCATAACGGTGCGTACATAGATTATCTCACAAGTAGCATAAAATTAAGTGCAATTATTTCTCTATAATGGATAATTGTTCATTAGAAAATCAAATGAAAGATAATTGAAAAAATAAATGGAGGCAGACACTTGATATCTTAAAGCCCAAAGTTGGAGAACATCCATGAAAGTGTAGTCACTGTTGAAGTTGAATTCAGAGTCATTACAATTTTACTAGTTTTAGGCTCACTGCCATTTGGCCTCTTGTAATCTCTTCTTATAGATTTCTTTCCTTATTCCTTCTTCCTCATTTTTATTTTCTACTTTCTGATTTATTTTTTAGAAGTAAATTATAGAACACTGCAATTAGGTGAGCTGTTCCTTGTATCCAATCAAAATCAGTACAGAATGCTACTTGGTCTCGGGCCCCTAGAATTGAAAAAATAAAAAATAAATAAAAATAAAAATGGAGAAACTCTACTTCTAGATGGAAATAAAGGGAATATGAGATATATGTGACTAGATAATGAAATTTGTCTGTTGCAGTAGTGGATAATCGTTTTTTCTCTGAGGTTTTTTTCTTAAGATGTTAGAGCTGGATGTTTTTGCACGTTGAAACTTTTATTCCCTCTAGTTTGCTTGAAATCTGCCACCAAACCATCCTTATTCTCTTAGTTTATCATATTCTTTTACTTATCATGTTAATTGCTCTTTGACGACTCACAACAAAGCCTCAAACCCAAGATTCTTTGATGACTCAATTTAGCATAAATATCAGGGCTATTTTTATCTCTTAAATCCTTGACACTGTTTTTCATTTAATTTTGTGTGATGGAGTGAAATTGGTAATTAGAATGAGATGAAACCTTGGTGCTCACTGGATAAGTTTAATGGTTAGCAAGATGGAAAATTGTTTTGTGGATGGTAGTTGTGGGTTGAGGGTATGAGGGCATTTTCTTGAAGGGGAATGCTACAGTGACGCTTCAGACACACATCTTGATTTTTTTATTTATTTTATTTTTGTAATAATTTTTTAGTCATATTAAGTGTTCGTAGTAGGTAACTTTAACATTATCCTCAAGCACAAAATTGTAAAAAAAGTAAAAAAATAAAAATCAAGGTGCGTACTCTTGGTGAGTGTTAATTGTGGGTCACTTTAGCATTTTTATTTTTTTAAAAATGTTTCTTTTCCCATGCACTGTCAATGTTAATTTTTTAAAATCCTACTTTACTGCGTCTCTCGAGAATTGAGACGTAAATTTTGGCTTTCATGGGCATGTTATTTGAATTTTCATGTCAAATGTTTTTTTTTTTTCCTCTTCATATGTTTTGAGGGTTTGGGATAAAAGGGTATTCTATGGAAAGAAAGTATCATCCTTCTATTTCCATATGAACTAATGATGATATCGTCTGCTTTAGCTATCTTATTCTTACAAACCAAACAACATACGAGCTTGTGAGGAGACGGCGTATCTCATACCTAAGGTTAGTTTTAAATTTTAAATCGTTCGTGCTTCAATCGCTACTTGACTACTGTTTGATCTTGCCGCATGATGCATTGTCCTCATTGTAAGGCATGTAAAACTTAAATTACATGTGTGACATGTTTCAGATCAGTTCCAGAAAGGGTATATCCATTCAGTAAAGGAATTTGCAGAAACGTTTACAACTTTTGTTGCGATTGTAGTGGCATGTACAGCATGGAACGATTACCATCAGCCCAGGAGTTGGAAGCAAGATCAAGACCATACACTTGCTGTGATGTCTTGTCCTGTCGTTGCTGCTGATTGAATCTGACGATCCGTGTTTAAGTTAAAAGTTACTAGTTTAGTGAAGTATATGGAGTGCTTTGGTGTTTGGTTTGTTTCCGGCAAAGTCACGGATGAGGGACGAAGGCAATCTAAGAAATTAAAACAGTCAATTTTCTAATCTAATCAGTAGTTTCCCCATCTCTAAATCTGATCGCAATTTTTTTTTTTTGTTTTTTGTTAATCCGGATAAAGATAAATAGAAGAAAACCTTAACATCTAACAACTCTTACTGAGGAGATTCTTACACAAAATACCTTGTAGAGGTGAGGTGAGGATGTGTCAAATTAGTGGAGTTACCAACCTCCCAATGAACTGGTCTTTTTCATTTAAAATCTGTTTACTCTATTTTATTTATTTTCTTTAGAACAATTACTCATATTATTTCTAAACGCATTTCGAAATAGAGCAAAATGTTAAGAAAACAAACATTAAAAAATTGCGTTAAGCATGAATGAACAAAGTAATTGTTTATGCGGTGAGCGTGGATCGAACACGCGACCTTCAGATCTTCAGTCTGACGCTCTCCCAACTGAGCTATCCCCGCTTGTGATTAATTTGAAGAACACTTAAGCTATTTATAAATTTTTAACCATTAAGTTAGAGAAAAGGAAATATTAAGGGTTTTGCAAACGAAACGATTTGATTTGGCGGTGCAATTCACAAGATAAGCAAGGAGAAGATGATAACGCGGTCGAATCTTGCAGAGCAGTTGAGGGAGTACGAGACCCGATCCCACCACTCATGGCCTTCCGATTCCTTCCTCTTCTTCAATTCCAACCTCAACTCATCCAGGTATCCCTAACTTCATTCCGGATCTCATCTCTTCATGTGAATCACTTGCACTGTCTTGATAGATCGATAGAAATCTCTCTAAAGAACATAACGTGTTTTGTTTCAATTGATTTAGAATTTGTAGATTTTGCATATATAAGAAGATCTCACATTCTGGATACTATTTTGATTTGTACAATTGAATGAGTTGTTTGATCACATTGGGAAATCTCTAGTCATATATGTGAGATGGGAATTATAGGTCAATTGCTCAAAATCGAGTTAGTGGAAGGGTTTGACCCATGTAATAGTTCATTGGAAAATGATTGGAGGAATGCTTTCGGCTTCTCTGACATTTGATTCATGTTGAGGCGAATATCGATCTGTTTCTTCTAAAGTTATCTAAACTGTACATTCTTTTGGCTAAATGATTTATGTGCTAGTAGCATGTTAGCTCTGCAATGACACATTATTGAGGTGGATTTTGTAATCTAAACTCTTTTTTTCTTATAAGAAATTAACCAACTTAATAACAAACATTCTTGACTATAACAAATCAAAGAGTCGAATCCCCATCCTTGCCTTTGGCGAGCAATGCCTCATCCATCTCAACTGGAGATGCATTTGGCTTCTTATTTAAACTGTCTTAGTTCTGTATGGTCTAGGTAACTTGATATAACTGCTGTCATCTGTAATGACACATTGTTCAGTAACTTTCTCATTTTCTTGTTTGCAATTTGTCATCTTCTTAACCACACTTGGTTTGTATGGATTTTAACTTGACTTGGAAGCTTTTTTTTTTTATGAACATGTGTAGATACATATGTATGTATATTGAGAAGCTTAATATCACACATGATTCGTAACAACATAAACGAATAATAGAGCTTCGTTTTTTGCTTGGACTGCAGGTCGGATGTGATATTTGTGATATGGGAGCTTGTAATTCTTGCTTTCTTGGTCGCCTCAGCAGTTTCTTTGTATTTAAGATACATGCAACTTGCGTTCATCTTTATTTGTCTCACAATGCTGCTAGTGATATTCATGAAGATTTTGAAGCAAGTAAGAGCATCCCGCACGAAGAATCGAAGAATGCTTTTGCCTTTATCTATGTGATTCATTCGAATTGTTCTCGCATGTGGAAAATTCTCCCAACACCATCAACAGATCAAAGCAAGGTATAGACCATTGCAAAGATCTGCGTATTATCATGGTTTATCTACTACTGTTAATGCAGTTTATATAGAACTCTCAACTAAGCTTGGAAAAGGCAGATTGAGATCGATACATTGATGCTGCCGCAACAGGGTATACCTTACTCGGCAGCACGGAAGATTATACAAGATTGCAGGGGCTATCAAATTATTAGCATACATATACTGATATATGGTTGCACAACTGCATAATTCTTTGAAGAGTCATGTTCCCTTTACTCTATTTTCACAAATCACAACTGCTGTTTGGCTATTCTTTTGCGAAAGAATTCAATAACCCTACTAAGTCAGAACAACTGCAGTAAGTTCCTTCTGTTATGCACTATTATTGCCAATTTACCCATTTTTTTCTAGGCTAAGGCTTGAAGAATCTCACATCAAGACCCTTCACCACTATACCCCAAATTCCACCACTCACAACTAACAAGCTCAGTATCATCCCTAACACTCCCAACACCCAATTTAAATACCACATTATAGTCGGTCTCTCGGGTTTCTTGACGACGTTCCACATAAAGCAAGGGTAAGCTAATGTTACAGGCAGTGCTATGCCGCCGATCAGGCCACTCAGGCTTGGCAGGAATGGAATGGCCACTGCTATAAGAAAGACCAAACACCCAAAGAGGGCTCTGAATCCAGAGCGTACCCACCATGGGCATGGTTTGTTCTTTCTAGTAGTGTATGCAAACTCTAAGTTGTCGAACACTGGCATGGCGTAGATTTGAAATCCGCAGACGTAGCTAACCACGACAAACAGAGCCGTGAACCCTAGCAGCAACCTTGAAGTGTCGCGTCCATGAACGCAGAGCAATGTGCTCAACATTGTTCCATCTGCATTCATCTGTGAAACAAGACTTTCAATCAGAGTCCAATCTACATTCTTGACAGTTTAACTTGTCAAGCTTAATTCTTACTTGTTTACTTGCCTGGTTTCCATATGCCCAATAACCACAGATGGTTAGAGGAAGCAGGCACATTCCTATCACAACATATGCAAATTTGACTCCTCTCCACATTGTCTCGCGAGACGGGCATTTCTCATTCGATGGAAGTGTGCCCTGCAACCAAACCATCCACGAATCAGTTACTTTTCCAAACAAAATTCAGTTTGATAAGTAAATCCATTATAGTATTACCTGTATTTCAAGCACTAAATTGTGGCCTCTGAAAGCAAAAGCAATGACTCCAATAGCATTAAGCGTGCTAAAAACTCGCTCGACACTAGAGTTCTCTTCAATGGGCTCATGGGATATGGTCACAGGCCTGTTTTTGGTAACAGAGATGGCCCATATCAGGGTGAGATAAGTGGTGGTTGTGATGGCACCTAATATTGAGATCCATGCAATAGAGTTCAAGTTGGGGAGCTGAGCTATGAGAATGGCAAAGCACAAAAACACCAAGGACCACTCAATTGTTGTCAATGACTGCTGCTTTGGGCCTGACATGATGTGGACAAGAAGCTTCATTGTACTACCTGCCATGATAGCCATGCACACACAAGCCCCACCTGATAGGTACCCCAGTGGGAAAAGGGTGAGCAATTTCCCTGCTTTTTCACCTGGCCACATGTTGAGATCAAACCAATAATTGATTAATTTTTGATAAGACAGTAATTGATCAATTTCGAGTACAACATACATTATTCTAGAAAATGCATGCTTGATAGAGTGCAACATTAAAATGTGTGTGAATTTGTTCATATGACTTAACACTGAAAGTCTAATTTTTTTTTTTTTTTTTATAGGAAAGAAATAACTTTTGCACTCATTAAGGTTTGAAGCTTTTATTTTCAAATTTCATATTAAATCATTAAACTACCCAATTGGTTGGTAACTGCAAATCTAATTAAATGTTGTCATCCTGTGATTTTCCTATTTTATTTGTAAGAAAAAGGTAAATAGATTGTATACAATTATACTTGTTATCACAAATTTACTCTTATCTAAAAAATTGTAAATGTATCTCAAACTTTGTTTGTTGTTTAAATTTTTATATCCTTCTTCAATTAATTTTGGAGGTTGATTTTATATTATATTAATGTATTAAAATTTTAAAAACATGTTTGGGAATTTAAAACAATTTGTCAATTCGATGCCTTCTGCCATCTAGTTGATTTATGTAGCAAGAAGTTCCAATTTTCTAATTAAAAAAATCTCGCCATGATACACATCTACCCCTAAAATTGAAATGGAAAAAAATTGAGACTGGCAAAATTTATGATTTGTCTATTTATAACCTACGAAGAATCAAATGCAATAAGAGTGAGAGTATACGATATGTCATAAGGTAACAATATTGTGAATTCCTATATGGTGTAGGAGGCTCTCCACATAATATAATGTCTCACTCACCAAAAGCAACCTTGGCAAGTTGGAGGTATCTGCTGTAGCGCCTTCCAGGCACTGCCTCATGCATTTGAATGAGTAACCATGTAGTGTAAAGCTGCCACATGAAAGCTATGCACAAACATACAATCCCCCAGCTCCTGCAACAGATTAATATACATATGAATTAGGGAAGTATGTCAATAACATAATTATTATTTATTTATTTTAATTAGCGTGAGTGTCGAAGCCTTTTCTAGCCCCTCCCTACTTAGAGGGCGACTATTCTCATCAAGAGCTAGTGGCACGGGAGCCCCAACCCAGCCATGACTGGGGAGAAACAACATATTTGGAATTGGATTGCAGGATTCAATTCCATGACCTATTGGTCATCAAACACATCTCAGTAACTTTTCCACTGTGCCATTACAATTGGGGGCAAGCTTGTAATATAATAGTAATAGAAAACAAAATTATATGAATTTGAAATGAAATACAGGGCTAGCTAGCTTTTAAAATAATCACCAGCCGAGAGTGGTAAATGAGAGGGGAAGCACAAGAGACTGAAACCCCATTCCAGAGTTGATAGTGTGAAAAGCAGCGTAACAAACATTCCCTTTTCTTGACTCGGTGATTGGAAGCCAATCTTCTATTTGGGAATGAAAATTAGGCGCTGTAGTATAATTTTTCCCCACTTGATTTTCAGGGCAGTCTGGCTTGCTCACAAACACACTATGCAATGGAGTGACTTGGGGAGTGGTTCTTGGTGTTCTAGGAATAGAAGCAAAGAGTTGCCTCAAAGTGAAGGATTTTGGAGTTTTTGATGATGCAAGTTGGTCATGAATATGATCACGCATAGATAGCAAGAGATGGTTGGATTTGAGTGCTGTTTGATGAGTATCCATTGCGAGTGGTGATCAGATCTCTAGCTAATACAAATATATAAGAATTAATGACCACAATAGTTGCAAATTACGAAGGTGCATGGTGATAGTAGGATATATGGTGTACGTGTCAAGCAGGTTGGACAAATGTCTAACACTAGTCTGCGCGCGCTTCCCACCAATCGAGAGGGCAATCTACATATTCATGTGGGCATGAAGGCTAAATTAATGAAGCAGCTTGGGAACTTGTACCGTCTTCTATGAACTTGTTTTTATTTGAGAACGACTAACAATTAACAAACAAAACCTACTACTACTAAGAAAAGAAAACTACTACTACTAAGAAAAGAAAACTAGAATGCAGGGTTAGCTAGCTCTTAATTTGCAGGATATGCTCATCTCATAAGTTGCATGTTATATACAGAGTGTCACGCATATACTTTTTTTTTTTTTTTTCACAAGTCACGCATATACTTATATTGTATATATGCACGTACACAAATTAACTGGAAGAGAGAAGATTTAATGGGTAAGTGTTATAGTGTTTTGGCTAATTAATATGTGCAAACAAGTTAATAAGTCAGCGGTCAGCCCAAAAAAGCAATTTATTTTTGCTTACAAAGCCGAAAAAGCAATCACTTTCTTGGATAGTTGAGTAGACTCAGTGACGTTATCACTAACACTTTGAATGACTTCACCATGACGCACTCTTGAGACTAGAACGAATAACCAAAACAATTAATAAATGGTTTTTTTTAATGCTAGCTAGTTATACTATTAATGTACAAAATATATTTTAAAAATATGAGATATATAAGATAATATTAATGTACTAAAATATATACTTCATAATTAAAATATGAGATATATAAGATAATATTTCAAAAAATATACTAGCGCTATATACATATATACTAACTCATAATTAAACATCACAAGAAGTATGTGTGCTATCTTCTCATTATCAAGAAAATAAATAATGTAAAATATATATGTACATGTGTGTATCTTCTCATTATCAAGAAAATAAATAATGTAAAATATATATGTACATGTGTGTGCGCGCGCCCTTAAATTAAAAAAAAAGAAATGTGGTATTGGGTAGGAAGGTGCAAGTGGTTTAAAGCACAAGACCGCATAAAAATGAATTGAAGGTAATGAAGAGCTCTCTTTCCCTGTGCCTTCCCAGTTCCTTCCATCTAGCTTTTCTTTCTTTATCTCTTTTTTTTTTTTGTCAATAAGCTTTTCTTTCTCTTTAGACTTTTTTTTTTTTTTTTTGTAAACCTCTCTCTTTAGTCTTTTGTTTGATAGTATCGATATTTTCTCTATATGTCCACTACCTTTAAAGAATACACTATGCATATATAAAATAGTGCGTAATTACATTTTATATCATTATAGAGCTTATTAGTGAAAATAATAAATTAATAAATAGGCTCAATCAATTAATTAAATATAATTTTTCCTTTCTAAAAAAATAAATATAATTCTTCAAAAAAAATATAATTGTTTTTTTTTTATAAAAATGTAATTCTTTATTAGTTTTCATCCAACAAAAAATTGTTAATATTTTTTTTGGCAATGAAAAATTGTTAAAAATGAACCCTATACTTGTTAATAATTTAGTTATTAACTAGGAGCTAGCTTTTGCATTGGATTGACGAGTTATGAAAAAAATATGGTTTTTAAATCGGACTCGCTCCAATCAGTTGGAGGAATCACGAAAGACATCTCCAATCTTCTTAAAGCATGAGAAGTGTTTCGGGATTGTAAACCACTGATGAGAAGACATGATAAATGGAAGGTCAATCATGTTAATCATCAAGTGAATGAAGTTACCCATCATATAACAAAAATATCGCGCAGTCATGTTGGAGTATTATTTTAGATGAATTACCAAATTATATTCAAGCTTTGTTATATTAATTTGATGTAATCTTGAATTTTTACTTCAATAAAATTATTTTGAGATAAAAACAATCATAAGTATCTATGTTTTAATTAGATATTAATTGAATTAAATTATTAGCCGCATAAAAACATGAATTTCGAATGATATATAGTACACAAATTGGAAATTCTAGTCGTCGGTCAAGAATATATACTGTATGAGTCATGTGTCACAAAGATAATCACTGTCTTATTTTCTTATTTTTTTATAAAGTTAATTATAAAATAGTTTATGTGTTTATTAATGTAGCAGAAGTATTCTTTTTTATTTTTTTTATTTTGAAGCCTGCCAGTAAAATTATATACTGCATGCATCACGTATAACTTTAATTGTGAGATCACCTGGCAGTAAAAAATTCCCACATTAAAAAATAAAACTTAAATACTATATGCATCACTCCCCTCTAATATAACTTTAATTGGGATATCGGTACTAGCGGAGATCACCTTGCGCCACGTACGTACCTATACAAATTGAAAAGTGGAAATGATTATAGTTCATTAATGTTCTCGATGTAAAAAACGAAAGAAATCACATCTTGTCTTTGGTGGGGATTGAACCCCTAACACCTTGCACAATTATCCATACCGCGCCGCCCATTTATTTGGTTGATTCTCTATGTACATTTGGTGCATGGAAGACACCAGGCTAATTAATTAATTAAATTTGCAGTACCTGGTTCAATCGAAGGAAATGAGCATGCACGGCCGTGGAATTCACTTATAATTACAAGGAAAAAAGATGCATAGATGACTAAGAAAATTAAGCAGCTACACACGTTGGAGAACTATGCAAATGCAATGCATATATTCAATACAACGCAATATTATTGAAATGATCATTATGGAAAGTTTTCTAAGAAATGGTTGAGACCACTACCCAATCCCCAACAATTGATCCATTTTTATGCCCAATCTCTATCTTATGTATTGTTTCCCTCTTAATACAATTCTTTTATATATGCTTTGAAGATTTTCATTAATATTATATAACAATATTCAAACAATCAAATTATATAGGAATTGGGAATCTGAAAGTGTTTAATTTTTTTTTTTTTCAAGAAAAGTTGCGTGTTAAAGATAAAAGTTAAGATTTTCATTTTTATTTGGTGGTTTTGAATGGTTGCGAGTTAAAATTTCTATTTTATACTGATTTATATTAATATACATGATAACTAAACAAAAAAGGTCGTTTGCACCCTTTTTACTTAAGAGGCTAAATAATTACAGACGCAGCAGCATAAGCACTCAAATAAGGAAAAATCTTCAAAGTTTTTGAAAAAAATAAAAGATTTGAATAAATTGATAATAATTGATAATGATTACAGCCATAATCATAACTTTATATAGCCCATCAAAAACTATAATCCTTCTACGACTTTTAAACGCCTAATCTTTCTATGACTCTAAACGCAATAAAAATTACGAAAATACCCTAAAACTGGACAATAAAATAAAAGCTCCCGATGAAGCCCAAAACAATGAAATTTTGACCCGCAAAATCTAATCCCGAAGAGCAATGCTTTAGGGTTAGTTGTAGAGCACGAAATGCCATTTTGAAAAGGTATTATGATAATCAATCGTGTTTCTAGATCAAAAGTTACGGTCCCTCAAAACATCTGCAACTGCTTCATCATCAATTATTTGATTAACTCCTATAAGATTAGTCGAACCAAAGTAAAAAGAGGCTGAAAAAAGTTCAGACACATAGAATTTAAAAAAAAAAAAAAAAAAAAAAAAAATCCATCGATGGTCATGGGCAAATGTGAGCACGTGTAACATACGTTACTTTTAGATTGATTGGAGATTCTGGTCTTTTGCTTTGTAAGTATTAAAGTTGGGTTTGATGAATACATTTTCTTTTTTATTCGCCTCTCTCTATTATTATATATAGTTCTTTCTCAACAATGTCGTGCGTGGTTTAATTCCTGACCTTTAATTATTAATTAGCTGCGCATGTTGACGACTTTTGCTTTCACTTGCAGTCTCTTTTTCAATTTTTATTCAGTCTTTTTTGACTGTCGAGAAGGAAGAATTTTATACAACACTGTCAGGGAAAAATAACTCACCGGAAACTTTGAGAAAATCAAACACTAATATATTAAGCTAAAGCTTAAAAAGATCGAATTGCCTTTGATACGATCGATTGTTTGTTGGCACCAAATTTCTTTTTTTTTTATTTATTTTTTATAAGAAACTAAGCTATTTATCACCTCTCAAATTTGATTCAAAAATATTCTACCACTCAGCCTTGCTTAAGTGGTGATCATATCACATATTAAATTATTGAGCTACTTGCTTGATTGGTATTCGCGTCATATTTTTTTTTTTTTTTTTTTTTTTTTTGATATCATTAGCATCAGATTTTTGTTAGTACTTTTTTTTAAAAGTTATTGATTGCTCTATGGCACTTCCATTTTTGTTTTTAATTTCATGGACCAATTGTATGTGTTCTTTTTTGGGTTTTTTTCAAAAAAAAAAAAGATAAGAAAAAAAAAATCTATATTCATCAGGTACTACTATCCATTTAGTTTCTTAATGGGCCGTAAGTTATTTGAACATATGCAAGTCCACAGACCACTG
This sequence comes from Stephania japonica, assembly GCA_039657345.1. Lineage (NCBI taxonomy): Eukaryota > Viridiplantae > Streptophyta > Magnoliopsida > Ranunculales > Menispermaceae > Stephania > Stephania japonica. The sequence goes on along the minus strand of CM077559.1, from coordinate 2,480,496 downwards.
GGCCCAAAAATGTCAGAGCTCGAATTACCAACTGAACCTCACTTTGAAGGACGTCCATTCCACATTGTTTTGGTTAAGCCGTATGGTAATGGTTCAAAAGCACCATAGGTCCATAACAAAATTGACTAACTAAAACATTATCTTGAACTAGCCACATAGAATCCCTAGCTTTGAATTTTGTTTTGACGGGGACATGGGGGCTAGCTAGGACTTGCAAGGTTGCAAGTTTGAGCCATTGGCATGATGTAATGTAGCAAACTTTGACGATTTCATATCACCAAAATTTGATGTTCTTTTCCTTATTTTTTCTCCATTAACGTACATCTATAAGACGAGAATTGAAACCATCAGGCTTTGCCACCAATATTGAGAAAAAATAATATTTCTCATAACTTTTGTCTTTTGTACATTTTTATTTTTATTTTTTTAAAATCTGTTCATTACCATATTTTCATTGTAAAATCGGCAAGGGCTTGAAGAATCTCAAATCGACCCCATTAACCACTATGCCCCAGATCCCACCAGCCACAACTAGTACGCTCACAACCATCCCCAATCCTCCCAACACCCAATTGAAGTACCACATCACAGTTGCTCTCTGTGGTTTCTCAATCAAATTCCACATAAAGCAAGGGTAAGCCAACGACACGGGCAAGGCTATGCCACCGATCAGCCCAGCCAGGCTAGGCAAGAACGGGATCGCCACCGCGATAAACAAGGCCAAGCACCCGAACAGGGCTCGCAATCCCGACCGAACCCACCACTGACAAGGCTTCTTCTTCCTACTAGTGTATGCAGACTCCAAGTTGTCGAACACCGGCATGGCGTAGATTTGAAATGAGCATAGGTAGTTGATGATTATGAGCATACAAATTGTACCCATCACTGCTTTTGATGTGTCTTGCCCATGAAACTTTCTCAAAGCATTCATTATCCCTCCATCTGCACTAATCTGTTAAAAACAATAAAATAAAATTATTGAACGTAATGGGATTGGAGCGATGCGGTGGTAAAGTTATTGACCGCAATTGAATTGGTGAGGTGGTTAAGTTACTTAGACGTGTTTGATGACCAATATGTTATAAGATTGGATCCTGCCACCCAACTTCAAATATGTAGGCTTCTCTTATGTCTGTTGGGATGTGTGGACCGAAAAGTTTAGTCCCACATTAGTTATCTATGGCTTCTTGAAGAAGTTCATAAGAGTGGATGTTTCATCTCATAGTACCGAGGCCTTTTGGAGTAAAACATCACACCTAATGTTGAGGTGGTTAAGTTGAGGACAATATTGGTACTAACAGAGATCCACGTGCTCGCGCACTCAGTGCGGATGGGGCCCAACAAGTGGTATCAGAGCCGATGGTGCGGTTGAGACAAGACATGTCTGTTGGTGGTCGCATGTGTGCCTCGAGTTGTGCTCTCCCTCGAGATGGTAGCGACGATGGATTATGCGGTGTGCCCATCTTGGATGGATTTCGGTCCAAGGTGGAGATTGTTGGGATGTGTGGACCGAAAAGTTTAGTCCCACATTAGTTATCTATGGCTTCTTGAAGAAGTTCATAAGAGTGGATGTTTCATCTCATAGTACCGAGGCCTTTTGGAGTAAAACCCCACACCTAATGTTGAGGTGGTTAAGTTAGGGACAATATTGGTACTAACAGAGATCCACGTGCTCGCGCACTCAGTGCGGATGGGGCCCAACAATGTCATGGGGTTGGGGCACCCGATTATCAAATAAATAAATAAATTATTGAGTTGTGCTTGATGATGACAGTCACAAAATCAAATCTTGTAATCCAACCCTATATATGTTGGTTTCTCCTAGGCATGGTATGAGTATGTTGGTTTCTCTCTAGGCATGCTATGAGGCGCCCAACTTACTCTAATAGAAATAATCAAGCTAGAGTAGGCAAGGGCGGGAAAAATAAACGTTTGGACCCCCACAATTATCAAAGCATGCACAAGAAATTGTGAAGTTTGCCGACCTTGTTTCCATAAGCCCAGTAGCCAGCAAGGGCTACCGGAAAGAAGCAGAGTGAGATGAGAAGGTATGCTTGCTTGACGCCTCTCCACATAGGAACGCAAGATGGGCATTTCTCAGTGGATGGCATTGTGCCCTGCGATCACAATCTACAGTTGATTAGGCCCAATTTCAATCAAGTAGTATAAAGGGATGAACAAGATTGCCTAAAGTTTATGATTAATGCCTTAATGGACTGTGATATCAGAGATCATAGATCAATGATTTGACAAAAAAAGAGTGTATACATCAAATCAATCATCTTTAGTTCTTGTCGCCAATAAAGTAGGGGAAGCTTTGTAGAAAGATTAAGGTCATTGGGAATACACATCAGATTTTTTGTCTCAAATTATTATTTTTTTTTTGATAAGATATTATGAAATTAATTTCAATAATAGAATCCTTTTACATTAACTAGTGTCAAAAATTTTCGCAAAAAAAAAAAAAAAGAGTTTCAAAGATTAGCTACATGACAAAATGTCTCAAAAATGTCTCAGAAAATTAGAATATTCAAACTTGTAACCTTTACACATACAATTAAACAATTAGTAGGTTATGACTGCATAAATGGTTGGTAATTAATTATGCAATTGATTCAACGGGGCCAATATTTAATTTGTAAATGACAAACTGCTTGTTGAAAAAGTACTACAACTAAATTTCTTTTTTTTTTTTTTTGGGTACATGCGCTACAACTAAATTTCAATTAGTCTTAATTTTCTCCTGTTCAGACTAGTACGTAAAAGCTGCTAAAATTCATCTAACAAAGAGGAAGGAGAGAGTGGATTAATCGTCACCTGAATCTCAAGCACAACATTGTGACCTCTGAAAGCAAAAGCAATAAGGCCAAGTGCATTAATAGCGCGAAAGGCATTGGCGACACTAGACTTTCCCTTCACAGTATCATATGATACATCTCTGGCTCCCCTCTTATCAATTGAGATGATCCATATCATTGTACAATGCACAATTGCAGTGATGCCACCCATTAGTGATATCCATGCAATGGAGTTCAAATTGGGCATTTGAGCTATTAAAATGGCCAAGCACACAAACACCAAGTACCATTCAATTGTTGTCAATGGTTGCTTAACATGACTAGTACTATGCCCAGATACTATTTGAATAAAAAGCTTTAACGTTCCACCGACCATGATGAGCATGGTCACGCACGTGCCCCCTGATAGGTACATCACTGGAAGCATGGCCATCAACTTCCCTGCTTTTTCACCTTGATTAAACAAAAAGCAAACAAAATAAAAAATTGTTAAGACATTGTACACGAGTACATGTATACTTGATGCATGCAGGAGTTCACACGAACGTTGACTACATACCAAAAGCAATTTTTGCCAATTCAATGTATCGACTGCAACGTTTCCCAGATGTTGATTCGTGGAGTTGAATAAGTAACCAGTGAGTGTAAAGCTTCCAAATGAACATTAAGGACAAACATACAGTCCCCCATGCCCTGTTTGCAACAAATGAAGAAACCAAGTTAATTTTATGGAAAAAAAAACAAGTTAATTGGTAGATTGATCAAACTTTTCTTCTTTTTACAAATTCACCAGGGGCAAACCCTGTCTTCTTAAAGAATTATGTGTTTTTGGATAAACGGAGGCGGTACCCTTTTATTAAATAAAATAATTTACGAAAATTAGTTTACAAAAATATTATAAGCTATACAATGTAAAAGCAAAAGTATGACTTTGTTTCCTATTAAAATAATGTATGACTTTGATGAAACATTAGTCAAAAATTGACGTACATACCATCCAAGAATTGTGAATGAGAAGGGAAGTAAGAGCGCCTGAAATCCAATTCCAGAGTTGAGAGTGTGGAACACGGCGTAATAAGAATTGCCATTTCGCGAAGCTGTGATGGGTAGCCAATCATCTTGTTGTGGATTGATCTTTGTTTCTTCTCCTTCTTCTAGGATGCTCACAGTTGTGCTATCCCTCACAGGGCTTTCAGGTACCTGTAGAGGAGCAATTTGAGGAGACATGGTGAGGAGGTGTGACAGAGAAAACAATGAAGAGGAGGTACTTGGAGGATTAGCAGAGATGGACATGGCACGAATTGAAAACGAGCTCTGCATTAATGTGATGCAGAATGTTGAACTCGCTCACTAATTAAAATAATTGTGTATATAATGAAAGCAAGGATTCTTGCATGCAGTATTTATGTGGTTTTCGTAAAGAAGAATCGTGACGCGGTGGTGGCCATCGTCATGCTGAAGGTCATCAAATAGAGTTAAAACACGTTTCATTTTCAACGGTGTTCATGTTTACCAAGACCAATAATACTAAACTAAACTTCTGGTTAATATATTAATTAGCTTTACTTGATGGTTTAACACACAAGCTAGTAAGACCTATAAAAATAAGAAAATGATAATCTTACCACACTAACACTTTAGGCTTATATCTTTGTTTTTTAATTATTTATGATGTTTTGTAAAATGGTGGACCCATAATTAGAGAGACAAGAAAATGTCTATAAATTAATAAAAGATAAATATTTATACATTGAGAGTGTATTAAATTATCATTTTACATCAAAATAATATGTAAGACATATTGTTGACCTTAATTTATTTTTGAATACATGTCTAGTGTCTTGAGGTACACCTACGTAGTAGTATGTGTACGGTCCAAATGCATTGTTGGTGACTCACCAACTCGCTTTTTTTTTTTTTAAAGAGAAATTAAAATTTATTAATTATTTAATATTCAATACATGATCCGACATAAAATCAAGTACATTGATTCTACAAATAAATTGTCATTAATTTGACTTTTCTTTCAAAATTTAAAACTCATGACAATATATATGAGTACTAGAACTACAAAATGAATAACAAAACTTCTTAACAAGGAGAAGACCTAAAACTTCATAACAAGGAAATGATCTAAAAACTTCTCGACAAGGAGATGGCAAATTAAAAACTTCTAATTATGAAAGAAAACTAACTATAAAGTAAAAATTAAAGATAAATCATTCCAGATCACGTCACACAAATCTACGTAACAATATTGATAAAGATGCACCGCAATAAAGATGAATCAATCTCTACAAATCTGATTAGATATGTTATTTATTATATAAACAAAGAGAAAAAGACATTTAATTAGAGCCACCACTGATTGTTGAGAGATCGCGGTGAGGTATAATAACAAAAATCAACAATTTTTTTGTTGTCTCCCGATAACTTTTTGCCACATCCCTGTTATTATTATTCTTTTATTTTTTGTTGGAATTTAGTAGTAGTCTAACCTCCGCCAAACCTTAAATTTAAACTTTATAGTTTTTAAGTGGTGATCCTTTTTCTTTTCTTTTTTTTTTAGTGGATGGTGATCCTCAATTTGAAGAAAAAAGAAAAGGTTTTCAATTCTGTATATCATCATGTTGGCAGCCTCATTATCTTATATATATATATATATATATATATGTGTGTGTGTGTAAGGAGTGACATAAGATACGGTGTGTGTAAGGAGTGTGTGTGTGTGTAAGGAGTGACATAAGATATGTGTGTGTGTGTAAGGAGTGACATAAGATACGATAATGATTTAATAACAATAGCCTTTTTGAGAAAAATACAGATGGTTGGCCGTCAATTAATTAATAGTTCGGTTACATGTATGCGTGTAGATGGGCATAAGAGAAAGTGGAAGACAAGAATGGTGGTAACTTTCCATTTTTATGTTTTTTTTTGTGTCCGTGTTAAAGTGTCTAGTTGTATTCATTGAATGTAACTTTATGCCAATTGTCAAATTAACAATGGAAAGAAAACGGTGAATAAGGGTAATTTGTTTCGGGGTTAATTTTACTCATGATCACAAAATAACACTTTAGTTACAAAACTTTATTTATTTTTTTAAAATGATCATAAAACTTTTCAAAATTTTATTCATAATCATTCCATCTATTTTTATTAACTCACCGTTAACTTACGCTGACGTGGTAATGATGTGACTAAGACATCAAATATATATTTTTAAATTCAAATTTACTTAAAATTTTAAAATAATAAATATCAAAATTATTTTTAAAATTATAATAAATTAAATTAGCCCTAGTGTGCGTAGCGTTAACTGGCCAGAGTATCAAATTTATTCAGTTTTTTTAAAACAAAAACATTAAATCAAATGTTTTTTTATGAAAATCAAAATTATTTTTAAAACTAAATGGCACTATTCCTTGCTCCCACACAACTTACCTTTGCACTCTTTTTTTGACATTTATTTTTGTAAAAAATAACTAATCTTTTTTTAACTTTAAAAAATTGAAAATTTCAATTTAAAAAAAAAAATTGATTGAATTTCATGCCTTTATTATGCTACATCGCGCCACGCCAAAATGAGTTAACATTGAGTCAACGAAAATGGATAGAATGACCATGAGTGAAAATTTTGAAAAGTTACGTGACCATTTTGAAAAAAATGAAGTTTTGTAACCAAAGGTAAAAAAAGGTAAAATTTTGTGACCATAAGTAAAATTAACCCACCATATAAATGGAAGATTGGGGGACTCAAACGAGCAACATAAGTTTCATGTTCTTGGCCCCTATGAGCTATATATGTTACATATTAATATAAACATTATTTTGTGTGGGTCGGCCATAAAGAAATTAATTTTTTTTGAAGTAAAATAGAAATTTCATTAATCATGATGGTTTACTACATTCGGTAGAACATGTTGAGATATAGAATCAAGTACATTGATAAAAGCACATTTATTATTAATCTAATTCTTCATCAGAACATTCAACTACAATAGAGTTGATTTTGAGAAATTGCGATAGTAACAATGCAACAATTTGACAATCAATGATTGTTATCTTGACAAACGTCTGGAACACAATAGTACACAAACATACTAAGACCAAAACGAAAAATAAAATTTTCAACAAGGGAAGACAAACACAAACTTCAAACATTGAAAGACAAATACTTATTGAAAAAGATAACCTAATAAAATAATTAATTTACTTTTATATGAATTTTAATTATTTTTCATCAACAAAAAGAATTTTTATAAGATTTGGACCATTCGTGGTTATCCAAAAAAAAGAATTTAAATTATCTAATTTCTTGATGTAAAATAAGAAACTAATTTAATTATCACATGTATATTTTTTTTTGTACAATAATTATCACATTTGATGTCAACTAAGTCGAACCTCCAACTATTTCTTTTGACAACTGATGGCATCATTATGCTTTGGCTATTCCAACAATATAATTGAATTAATGTGCACATCAGATTTGATCTATTTTGAATTAGAAAATATTGATTTTTTTGACTTATTTTGGTACATAGATTTGCTATGCAATTGTGTTGATTCCCTTATTGAAATTTGTGCTACATACATTCCAACCAAATCTATAATATTGTGTAACCAAATCTATATATATATTATTGAATGTTAGATTATCATCTTTCTCTTTATTATCTTTAGGGGCCAACCAATGGAGCAACCAAGTTTGATCGGATAAGTAGCCAATTAATGAATAAAACATCCTCTGAATATCATTTAGTTTCATGGATTTCTAAGTATTAACTAGGGACGTTTGTAAAACTCAACTATGTCGTTTTGTCTTAAAAGTCTTTTGAGATCCTAAGATTTGGAGAAGAACAAAATAAAGCCCACACAAATTAAAAGTGTGTATTTTTTGCCTATTAAGTATTAAAAACCCTTCAAAACCCTAGCCACACACACTACAAACTAGATTTGGTTTGGGGGCCGGCGTTGCGGGTCGGCATTGCCTTTGTCTTGGCCTCCCCTCATATTCTCTTTCAAAATCCAAGGTTTTCTCCTCTTCATCTTCTATCATTTTTTTACAACTCTTATCCCAATCATCCATATCCACCTCTATTCCCTTTGTTCGTTCCGTCCACCCTCCTTTACCCTCCCTCTGTCCGTGTCTGTCCACCCTCTTCCACACCTCCCTCTATTCGGTCGTTCATTTATCTCTTCCCCCTTCTTTATGTGTCTTGCCTCCTTTTCCCCTTCTTTTTATCTGTTTCATTTCTTTTTGTAGGTAGATCTAGCGGTTGCCGCATAGCTATTAGAGTTCCCAACGCTACGACATTGATGGTCTCTTTTGGCGCCTAGAGTCTTGATCGGGGGGAAGAGAAGTGGCGGTCTTGTCACGGCCCAAATCTCTAACCTCGTTTTGATTTCCTTAATTAGGATCACAGACCTGTCACGTGGAACCCACACCGTGATACGCACACTGACCGATGCATATGACCAAGGTATATTGTATTTTTGTATTGGTTGTAGGGCTAGTGAAATGTAATGTGTAGACTGACTAAGTTATTTTGTACAGTATAGGCGTCATGACGAGAGCGGGGACGCACCTCGAGTTGTGTGCGAGGCGGGGAACCAAGTAGTCAACACTTTGGTGAGTCTTCTTTAATATTAATATGAATTTATAAAATATTCATATGAACTATGAAATTATTTATAAGCTTATGGTATGGTTATTAATGTGAATCAAATCAAAGCCCTATAATTGGAACTAAAAATCTACAACACTTGGGCTTACCTCAGGATATGTGCTAGCACACACTCCCATACACTTGTGTCACACATTTGAGTCACTTGGCTAGAAAAACTAGTAGTGGTAGGAGTGAATGAAGCCACAAGATATCATAGAGATTGGATGCACACATTAGATTAAAACCCCACTATAAATACCATTCTTTTTCTTCAATGCTTCAAATTGCATGTTTGAAAGCTGGAAATCCAAAGCTGTGGAGAGACACTTTGCTGGAAATTTGGGAGAATTAAAGGTGCATCACCAAGTGTTAGAGAATGACGCACGTCATTACACGTCAAATATAATTCTCGATTTCTAGACTAAAAACTATAAAAGACTGTAGTAGTGGTAAGCTATGGGGGTCGAACTTCAAGGACTAGATAATTAACTTAGGTTTCTAGGGGAGAAGAGAAAATAGAGGATTTTGTAAAACTTTTGGAAACTTTGAAAACTTTTGAAATAAAGTAATGCAATGGAAATAGTTGAAAATTTCTCTTTTTAGATTTTAGATTATATTAAATTTAAATGAAATTGGAAGATGAGAAGACCTTTCTGCCATATCATCACACTAAAACATTTTTAAAAGTTTCAAATCTATTATACCCATTCACTCTATCTGCACTAATGGTCAGAATTAATGCACATAAAAAATAAACGTTTCTAAAACGATTCAAATCTATAAATTTAGAATTTTGTTGCAATGGTGAAGTATTGGTTAATTAAGATTCAAATTTTATTTATTTTATTATTCTACTTTTTTTCTCTTTCATTTGTTGATTGATATGATTCTTCTAGGAGAAGATCATGTCATCAATTGGATTAAGTGTACCAACAATGATTTTACAACTACTCAGGATAAGCAAAGTTCCGCATATGAATATTAGGTTGATTATCCTTAGTCATTGAAGTCAAAACGTCCGTCCTCACGTGGTAGACTCATACTTCTGTCCTCACGTGGTAGACTTATACTTGTGACAGAAGGCCATCCGGTCAAATACCTTAGGGATTTAGGCTAAATCGAGAGCACTAGCGATCCGATTGTTTAGGTGTAGTGCCTTCATGTATGAATCGAAGTAATGCGACCAACGCATTAAATCTGGAGCACTAGCGATTAGGTTGTGTGTTTGGTTAGGGAAGTAGTCAATGGTCGTATCTTGGTTATCGAGATCAGGAAGAGTGAAGAACCGAGTATGTCACCGGGTCTATAGCTGCACTAGGTCATAGTTGAGTCTCATATCTTTTATAAACCGCGATTAACAAAATCATCCCAAGTTGTATGACAGAGTCCGTGATACCGAAGGTCTAGATTACATTCTCATTGAATTTCTCCTTACAAGTTTGTTCACCAATTTCTCACTAATCATTCTTTCATTTCTCACTCGAAACCTAAGTTGAGTTACTTGGTCCTTAAGGTTCAATCCCGGGCTTACCGCTGCTATAGTCTTTGTGGTTTCTGGTGAACTAGTAATTTACTTTATCGCGTTCGGCGCACGTTAGAATGTAAGTTATAGAATGCTAATAACTTCAAAATAACAGTTATAGATTACTAATTACTTTGAAATTTAAATTTTAATATTAATATTTTTATTAAGGATTCCTTAATTTTAGATTTTAGATTATATTAAATTTAAATCAAATTGGAAGATGAGAAGACCTTTCTGCCACATCATCACACTAAAACATTTCAAAACGTTTCAAATCTATTATACCCATTCACACTATCTGCACTAATGATCAGAATTAATGCACATAAAAAAACAAACGTTTCTAAAACGATTCAACTCTATAAATTTAGAATTTTTTTGCCATGGTGAGGTATTGGTTAATTAACGTCATTGATTGGAATAGAGGCGCCAACAGTAGTTTTATATTTAATCTGCTCAAGTAAGATTCAAATTTTATTTATTTTATTATTCTACTTTTTTCTCTTTCATTTGTTGATTGATATGATTCTTCTATGAGAAAATCATGTCATCAATTGGATTAAGTGTGCCAACAATGATTTTACAACTACTCAGGACAAGCAAGGTTCGATTGATATGATTCTTCTATGAGAAAATCCTGCCATCAATTCGATTAAGCGTGCCAACAATAATTTTCCAACTACCAAGCCAAGCAAGGTTCAAGTTTTATTTATTTTATTCTTCTACTTTCTCTTTCGTTCTTTTTTTTTTAAGATTACTTTCTCCTTTAAAATCTTTTTTTAAGATGACGTTTTTGCTCTCCTTTTTTAGAAAATCACTTGATTTTTTTATGAGCTCTCATATACAAAAATAGTTGTCACTGTTACCGATTAGATTGATGGCAACAATAATGATTATGAAAGAAATGTTTAAATTTTGCTTATTCCATTATATCGTATTCTTCTCATCTTTGGGTCCATACAATGCAATAAGTCCCTATATTACTTGGTCTATAGTATTTCACTAGTTTACAAATACAACTAGCTATAAGAGAAACGCGTTTACATTTATAGCCAAGGGACACCTCCCAGTAAAAAAAAATTACAAAGTTTGAGTTCTGACAAGAAAATTAGGTGCCTTGCACTACCATAGGTTAGCTCAGGTAGGCTAGCTGGCGCGTCATCAACCCCACAAACATCTTGCCAACTCTTTGCTTGAAATCTAAAAAAAAAAAAATCAATTCATGATTTCAAGCAAAAAATGAGAATTTTATAAGAGAATATGTTTCACACCCTTTGCTTGAACTCTCCAATTTTTTTATTTATATTTATATTTTTATCCCTCCAAAAAAAAAAAGGCAATTGGGTAAGTTTGAATGTCTGACATTCAATGTTAAGATAGTATTACTTCAAAAGGTCATTATGTTCATTTCCCGAACTACGAGCCTTTTACCTCTGGTGATTTCAACTTTGAGATATCTTAAGGATTTGATCATGCAGTCAGTTTCAACCAATAATACGCACTTCTCATAATGCTATGATGCTTCCTTACTCGAGGAAAAGAGCCTCCTGCACCTGACTATTTTTTTTATAGGAAAACTCATGGAAAACAAGTAAACATAGCACACAGTTCACGATCAAGGAAGCCCCCCTGCTAAGACAACCATACAACCACACATGAACCCTGCTTCTGGACATTTTAGAATTTGTTACTTTTCCATACTGACACCATGATTTTGGTCCTCAGTTTCTCTTGAACTTGATTATATACTACAAGTGATTCTTGGAATGACGAGTTTTAAAGAAAAGCATACCTTAAGAACAGAGCATAAATGTTTCATTTGAAAATCTCGCACATTCATATAATCAATGAATGCTTCCCCAGCTACAGCTTCAATGCGCCTAACACCAGATGCTATTCCCTGTTGTGACATTATTTTAAAACCACGTAACTCAGATGTATTGCTGACATGGGTACCCCCACAGAGTTCCATTGATACACCAGGAACTTCAACAACACGAACCTATTGCACAGTAGACGAGAAAATAAGAAACTTACTTTTAATAATTCCCCCATTGTCCAGACATGAATTTAAGAAAGAAATGTACATCAATCTTTACTGCAATTTTATACAATAAGTAATTAATTAGAAGTGAAGAACACTTTAAAAAAGAAGATTTCACATGTGCAACCCAAATTCTTGATTAAAGAAATTGCACAATGGAAGGCCAATATTTGTACAAGGAAATGGGTGGACATAGCATAGGTTATCCAGTGGTCAAGGATTCAAATATCTCCAAAACCCTGAAACCTTGAATACAAGAAGCGATGTAGACTTTTCCTAGTGCTCTTCCTTTCCAACAACACCAGTGGGTCGGAGTTTGCTTCAAATTGTTAAACAACCAAAGAGAGAACATTCAATAGTTAACTTCCAAATCGAGTTCTTTTAAACCCAAAAAATGGCTATAAACGAGGTTAAGCATGAATATCAGCTCATTGCCAAAGAAAATTTATAAGTTTTAAGTAAACTAAAGGGCAACTGCTTTCTTCCGTACATTCTGACATGGAATGGTATTTCTAGACTTCTATGAAAGAATTTGTCAAGGGTAATGGAAGATAAATTTGTGTTTGGGATATGGGGAACTCAAACGTAAAGATAAATCATTCTATAAACATTTTAAGGATGAGAACTCAACTCTAGTTCCCTTGGCATAACATGAAAATAACAAATCTAATTTTATGGTCTAAAACAAAATCTAATTACAAAACAAGAACTATGAAGCCTCCACCCAAATTACTTGCGGTCAACTACATGGATCTGTAATGGCCCAATTTTCAATGACCGTTATTGATGAGGAAATTGCGGACGTGGATGCCAGCAGGGACGTTCGTGGATCCCATAGTGAAGACGGAGCACGACCGGATAGGGTTTACAGTCCGTTTTGTGTGCTCTGGTAGTGAAGTTGCAATGTATATGTCCAAATTAGTTAAATGGCATCGCAATATGTGTGTTTATATTGTTCATTAACGAGTGAGGGGTGTAATGCGGTTTCACCGCGACGGATGCATAGGCGCGCAGACCGAGCGGTGAATAGTAAATACATTAGGACGGGGGACTAAGTACACCCAATAAATAATAAAATTCATTAAATAATTCATTATAAATGATGTTGAGACGGTCGGTACCGTCGTTGTGCGCGAACGGCACCGGGTGAGGTTCGGAGTCGGGTATTGGAACGCCCGAGAGAACAAATAATTGGTGTCATTTGAATAAGACAAGGAAAGGGGTATGAGGTCAATTTTGGCATTTTATGGGACCATTTGACTTCATCTTGGCCCTTAAAACAAATCTTGAGATGTGTATTTGATTTGAGATGAAATGATGTATATATAAGTGTGATTTTTACACTTTTTGTCATTTTCTCTCTCCCCCTCTCTCTCTCTCTCTTGGACGAAAATGGAAGGAAGAAAGAGGGTTTGAGGTGTTTCATTTGAGGATTTGAAGGCTTTGTGAGTGGGAAATCAACAAACCAAGGTTAGATCCTCAATCATCTTTAATTGCTCTATGATTTGATACCATTTTTGTGATTTTGATGAATGGATTTGAAAATGAAAATTTTTAGTTTAAATGGTGTAATTGAGGTTATTGACGTTTTATGGAAGTATGAGAATTTAATTTATGGGTTGTGAGGTGTTTGGAGAGTCAAAATGTTAAATTTGAAAATTTCTGGACAGCGAGCAATTAGCGCGCTAATTGGAGAAATTAGCGCGCTAATCACGCTGATTGAAGAGGATAATGAACAGTGATTGAGATAAATTAACGCGCTAATTGATCTCATTAGCGCGCTAATTTTTCACTGGACTCCCAAAAAAATTGGAAAATGAGAAAATGAGTTAAACTAATATTATGAACTCATTAATTGATCATTAAACCTCACAAATGAATTCCAGGAGTCTCGGAATAGTAATTGGAGTCGGGGATTTGGAGGAATCGGACTGGGATTTGGGTTTCGGGTAATCGAGTCTTTGTATAGGTGCGTAAACCCCAACTGAAACACATCTAGAGTATTTAATTATTTAAATTCTTGTGTTTATTATTCTTGAAATTCATATTCATTGTGATCATGGGTTGGTCTGGTTATTGATTGGTGTTGGATTTGTTTTCACTATCGAAGTTTATTTAGGACGATTGTGGCACGTGATCAAGCATGCTAGATTGTAGCACGTGATCAAGCATGCTAGATTGTAGCACGTGTACTTGCGCCGCCGGTGGATTGTGACCCGAGCCGTGGGGTGCACGTGTTCGGTGGATCTTGATTTGTTCCGGTCTCCGTCAGTGGTCCGGGTGGATCCCAGGTGTGATGTGTTTCCTCTGGGCGCTCGGATTGACAAAGTATGATCTAGTATGTGAGATTGCATTCTACTTTTGTCTGGTTTTATCGTAATTGTTGTGGAGCATATTGTTGACATTATGATTATTCGTTGATCATCTTGCATGCTTGTTACCTACACATGCAAGGTTTTATGGCTGCTCATACTCTTTGCATGTGTAGCTAACGTTAGTTATTGGCCTCTGAATCTGTTTATTATTTACTCGATGGTTTTCTTTGGGAGTTTACTCACTGGACTCGTCACCATATGTGTTGGGTGATTTGAGTGCAGGATTTGATAAGTGCAGGGACAAAGAGACACGTAAAGATTATCTGTGACTGAAGACGTGAACTACTCCTCTTATACGCCTGTTGATTGTATGTATGTATTTGTTTTATGCTGGGTTTGGGTTGTGAGAGTTATATTTTAGTTTGTTTATGACTTTGAGGATGACACTTGATTTATATTTATGGACTACATTTTGGTATGGTTTCCACATTAGATTAATTGATATTTAGACTTGTTACATTTGGTATCATTTAATGATTTGAGACTTCCGCTGCGTAATTTATGGTTAAATAATATTAAAGGGCATAATTTAAGGATAAATGATATTAGAGGAACTAAAGTTAACAGGAAATGGATTGATAATGGATAACTGGGCGTGGGACACAGCTGGCGCTTGAGTGGTCAGTTGTGGGCCCGCGTGGCCTCCCGTGGCGGACCAATGTGAAAAATTGGGGTCGCCACAGGATCAAACTCTTTTTATGACTGGAGCTACAAGAATCAAATTTGTAATTTCAAAAAAAGAAACTATAAATCCAAAAATAAAAAAATAAAAGTACCATAGAATTAAAAAATCTAAAACAAAACAGATGAAGAACTACTGGACCTAGTCTCCATATTTGCCACCAAATATTGCAATAGCCCCAGCTTCTTTAGCATCTGCTAGAGGCATGACTTTAGTTTGAATACTCGTTGCGTCACCAATCCAACTATTGACCATTCCTTCAATTTATGGTATCTCATGGTTTGACAATAGCCTGTGGAAGTTGATATCAAAACGAAGACAGTCAAAAACTAGCAGGGAACCAGCTTGTGATGTTTCTTGACCTATTACGTTTTTAAGTGCAGCTTGAAGCCAATGTGTAGCTTTATGGTGAACCGGAAATAAACCAAAAACTTGATATGTATGGAACTTATAAAAATGTGCAATGCCCTAAAGTAGCAGTGCATTCTTTTTTAGATTGACAAGTAACCATATACGTCATTTGGCTTTATGATTGCAACATGCAAGTATCTTCCTGTTTACAAGGATCTCGATTTACCATTCCTGTTTAGAGGGATTTTTTCGTTGCTGTTTTACCATTTTTTTTGTAGTGAGGGAACCAACTTGTGATATTTCTTGATCCATTACACTTTTAAGTGCAGCTTGTAGCAAATGTGTAGCCGTGTGGTGAACCTGAAATAAACCAAAAACCTGATAGGTATGAACCTTATTTAAACGTGCAGTACTCTAAAGTAGCAGAGCATTTTTTTTAGATTGATAAGTAGCCTTACTCTTCAGGCTTTTGGCATTATGATTACAACATGCAAGTATCTATCTGTTTATAAGGATCTCAAGAATAACGAGATTTACTGTTTCCCTGTCACTATTTGCTTCCTTAATCCTTGCATTTAGGCATTGACTACAATAGCAACATTACAGGCTTTAAAATGTAATAAATTTAATCAGACTAACGTGAGGCTTGTACCTTACCTCTCTGTCTAAGTTTGGCATGTAGCGGCCCATTTTCCAAATAGACCGTCACGGGGGCCAATGTGAACCCACAGTCTATTTTACCAGCGACAGTTGTACTCTACATTAAATTATATCCTCCATTTGATCTTTTTAAACCTTATTAATTATCCATTTACTGATTAAGTTGTATTGAAATCAAATTATATGTTAAGTCATCATAGAATCCTCAAATTCACACACAGTGGAAGCCTTTCTAACACGTTTACTCGGATAATGATACTATAAATGTGTAACCTAAACCATAACCTAATGTGGAAAACCCATATAAAACCATAAATACCTCTGAAGTCTCAAAAAGATCAATGTACACAAGGTGTCTCAAAATTCTCTAAATCCAAAATGAAACAAAATAATCGTAAGACAAACGTACGAGTCAGGCAATCTCAGATCAGAAGTACTCTGGCAGCTTGTCTTTGCCCCCGCTCGTACTAGGATCTGCACTCAAGCCATCACAAAACGCAGATGGCGAGTCCAAAGTGAGTATTCCCAAGGAAATTAAATGAACAATACTGAAAGTAAATACTGAAATTTAAATAAAACTATTAAATAAACATGCGGAAATAAATATAGGCAACTGCGCTCATTGTATGAATAAATAATAGGAAAAGCTCAAAGTGTGTTCCTAGCCCCTAAGGTCAGACTACCACCATAATTCGAACTCTTCCACAGAATATTGTCGGAGAGTCCCACTCAAGCAGGGCAAGTATCTGGATCCGCTCGATGGCTAGCATTACACCTACGGCGCACCGACACATGCCACAACGTGATACTCGGGTCGTGCTATTCACTGAGACCTATCTGGTAGCACGTGCAATGGTGTAGTGGATATACACACAAGAATAGAACGGAGGGAGCCCTGCTCAACGTCTGCCCATATAGCCATAACCAGAGTAGAGTATTGAAATGAAAGAAATTGAATTCAAATGCCAAAAGAAGTAAATACTCAAGTAATTTCAGTTGGGATACTACACACCTCAATCCGCACTCCGCGTCCCAAAAATTAAACCCCGGTCTAGCTTCAATAAATACTCGATAATCAAAATTATCACCCGAATGTCCCTAATACCATTTGTCATCGAATTAGCTTCAATTTGATATATTATGTCAATTTTACGTTTTTCAAGGTATAAACCCCAACAATATCTCGCCAAAATTTCGATAAAATCCCAAAACTCATTTATTTATCAAAATATATTTTTTCTAAATTTTTCTTATTTTATCTGAATTTTCTATTAATTTTTCAGATTTTTTTTTAAATTTTTTTTTTTTAATTTGCGTTGGGCTGAATAGGGTTCGATTCGATCAGACTTGGTTCGGCCTAACCGGACCGACCGGGTCTGGGTCGGCTCAGCCTGACCCGCTTGGGGCCAGGACCAGGTCGACCCGACCCGGTCCCTTTTCTTCTCCAACGAACCAGGGGCTTCCCTGGTTCGTTTTTTTTTTTTTTTTTTTTCAATTTCAATCGGGGTTGGCTCTCAACCCCAACCCCTCCTCTTCTCTTGGCATGGGAGACATCTCCCATGCCATGTTCGTCCGAGCCCCCCACCGTACCACCACACCAACATCCAACAACAACACATACAACAAGATCAATAACAACACGACACTCACCTCAACGTCGTCGTGCTCTCGTTCTCTCCTCCTCAATCTCTCTCGTTCCCTTCTTCTTCTTCCTTGGTTGATCGAAATGGTGAAATTGTGAGAAATGTGGTGTCGGTGGTGTGTTTATCAACATTTTTGGGTAAAATGACCAAAATACCACTAAGTTCTTATCCTCATCCTTCATAATCCAATGTCCTTTTTGGTCATTTCACAAGTATTTTTTAATTTTCTGATTTTAATATATATATATTGTCAATTACTTATATATATAAATATATATTTGCCTATACTTTTGCGCTTACAATTTTGTCGTGCGCGCTAACGAGCATACTCGGACGTGCACACTACCGTACCCCCACGCGTGTCGACCACGACCCCGCGTGTTCCTATGCGCCCATCAATTTACTATTTTATCGCATTTAATTCATTTAATGTGTGTATTATTTTCTCCGGCCGAATATTTCGTCTTTTTGTCTACCTGGTACCCGCGTCGACGCGCATATCGAGGCGAATACTTAACACACAATCTCACACGTCAATTGAAATATAATTACACACATCGCGATGTCGTTTAATCTATTTTAACATAAACATCACAAAATTAGTCAAAACAACACACAAAACAACAATTTACCTAACTCCAGGCGCGCTCTAGCCTAACTGCGAGTCCCACAGGTGTTTGAGCTGTCCGCCACGTCTGCAATACGTGACAAATAACAGTGAATTAAATTCAGGTCGTTACATGGCATCCACTGCCGCTTCCACTTCTATGCCGACCACAATAGCTCCCTCTTTAATAGTGCCCTTACGCACAACGATATTACTTAGAGATTTCTAGACATCCTAAATTTCCACTATTGCTTTCGTTGTAGCCTTTGGTTCTGAGACATACAGTAATCCATGATCTCCAATTTGACCTTCGGATTCAGAATAGAAAGGTGTACTATCTAGCAAAATCTCAACATCATTTCCCTCAGAAACCTCTTTGACGGTGCTTCCATTCACCAGCAGCCCCTCTATTACTGCTCTGGAATAAAGGGTATTATAACCAAGAAATTTCAGTTTCAGGAACACCTTCTGTGATCTCATAAGCATTTCCTACAGCAAGTTTAACAACAACGTGAGCACCCTGAGATTGATTTCTTTGTTGTTCCATTTCACTATCACAAGCTCTCATATCCACATTAACACCTTGTTCTTCAGCAACTTCCCTTGTTATTTATATTGGAAATCAAAATATGTCATATAAAACAAATGCATCTTTCCTAGATAAACAGGGTCTAGTTCCATTTTCTCGAGCACTTAATAGTGCACTATTTTTCAATTGTTCAAGCAGTTTTTCTCCTCTCTCTAGTGTCTGTGCAAATCTTAGCTCTTCCCTTTTTAACTCCTGATATATACGGGATGCTCTAGACTTCACATTTGGGTCTATTTTGGCAGACAACTCCGCCAACATTTCCCTTTCCATCTCCACTTATACCAAGTAATCTCCTAGTACAAATAACCTTTCTAATGAGCCGCCGAACTACATACCCTCTCCCAATATTTGATGGGATCGACTACCCCATATATAAGATAAACAACCGCACACATATTATCTCCAATAACCTAGGAATATATATTTGGAAAAGTTGCGAGTGTTCCAACAAATGACAATGATTATATCAATGAATAGATGTCAAAACACAAGCAACTTATCAATACACCTTGAAAAACCGATTTTCCAATCAAATACCTTAAGACTAGTTTTTGTTTGATCATCAGCTTCAACATATGAGACCATTGCTAGTTGCGCGGCCTTCTCAATAATGGGATATATCAAGTCAGACTCATAATTGTTAGGAACCTGCAAAAGAAATAATAAGAATTTCTGGCAAAATGAGGCATTTAAGGTTTCAAAAAAAAAACACCATATATCTAACAAAAACCTCATTGTTTATAATGTAACTTTTAAAACAAGGCAATAATTTTAACATTGAGCCATAGAGACCTTTTGAAGGATGAGAGCGACGCGCTCAAGACCAAGCACAGTATCTATATTCTATTGCGTTGATGGTTCAAGTGATCCATCATCTTTCTTATTATATTGCATGAAAACCAGATTGTAAAATTCAATAAGCCGGTTATTATCCCCCAAATCTTGTAAGAAGAATGAAGAATATATTTGCCAAATTCAGTAAAAACTAGAGATCGTCGTGACTCACGAGATAAAAAGAGAAATTTTCAACTATTTACATGGAATACATACAACATTGGAATATCCCCTCTCGATAGAAAACATAATATATCTTGGAGCATGGTCCACAGGTCCAGGTCCAGTGACACCACTAGTCCAAAAGTTGTCATCTTCACCCATTAGCTTTATACGTTCCACAGGAATGCCTACCTGGTGCAAAATTGTATATAAATGAGGAACAGTTATGGTCTAGTATGAATCTTCCTTAACGAACACACAAAAACCAAAACCATGCATTTCAATAATTGGGCAGGGTTTAACGCAAGGTCAAGATAAGGATTGTCAAAATATATATATATATCAGTTCTAAGTAGAGATAAAATTAGAAATATGCCTTCTTCAATTGAGATTGCAGTAAAGACGAGTTAACGGTAGACATAATGCTCTAAGCCTCTAGATATAAAGAGGCCCCATTCCTACCCAAAAAAAAAAAAAAAAAAGAGGCTCCATCTGTGAAAGCGAGACAAAAATCAGACAACAACTCGGTGACTGAGGTCCACAAGACCAATGATGTAAAAAAAAACAATGTTCTTCTCTGATACAAAACTATCACTTGAAAAGATAATGCACATTACGCCATAACATATAAAATAACAAAAGAGCCAAATGCGCAAGTCACAAACATGTGAAAACCAGCAAGATGCTTACCTCATTGTGCCATACAGAGAAAGCTTCATCATCATCCTCAAAAACACTAATCCACAGTCTCTCAGGTGGTAGCGCAAATCTGTAAATAAACTTCGTAGAATTAAAAGAACAGCCCTAATAGAATTTGCCAACCAAAGACTACAACTACATCAAGAAAAAAACATGCTCATATACACAGAAGTATCTTCATCAGTTGACATGAATTTTTAATGCGTTCTAAAACCTTTAGTCTTTTCCCTTTAGCGGAGGCAAGTGTGTTTAGTTATGCAGCTACAGTGGGCAATATTTGGAGGATTTATCGCTCTCTCACTAACACAGAGTAACTCGGAATTTTCTCGATTAAATTCACTTCCGCTCTTATCATTCAAATAGAAGAAAAATATGCAAAAGTGTAATATTGCAAGCAGAATATAGGGCAACCGGATTCTAAAAAACCAGGTCAAGCAGTGAAGTTCACAAGTTAGATTAAACTCACAAGCTTGCTTGATTCATAGGAGTGTTGAATTCCATCGATACTCTTAATTATTAAAGAGTAGTAGGATGCAGGTCCCAAATCCCAAGAATAGATTGTATTATGTCATTTAAATTATAAGGTCTTAAGTAATATATATTTGCACAGGTCTCTATCCTCCAGCCAGTAAACTGAAAAGAATACTTCTTCAAATATTGAAAATATTGGGTTACTTATTCAACGTATTTTGATCCATTAGGAAAAATGTTCAACATATAAATTCATAAAAGAGCAACCAAAAGAAAAGTAGGTTATAACCCACAAGTTCCAGCAGTCTGGCTAATCTACGGTGAGGAAGAAAACAGTAGGTTATAACCAATTATAATTCATAATGATTGAAAAGTAAAATAACAGTCAGATTGAGACAAATGCCAGAACCATGCAATTAATCAGGCACAACCAATTTTCAAGAAAAATTCAGGTGATAAGTAAATTTCACTGGGCTTCAGGTTACCAATCTAGAGCTTATTGCCCATCAGCAATAAAAATTTTGTGCATACTCCTTGGTTGTAAGCTCCCATGCCCAGTTAATTGCTTCTCTTTTGAAGTAATCACCAAAGCTTAAGTTTCCAAGCATCACAAAAAGGTGTGATGCCGAGCTGTCCGACCCACATTCTCCACATCATTGGTTTGTATACATCTCTGAGCTGTGGTAGCACGAGGTACTTGTCTGGGAGCCTGTAGAAGATGTCAAAGAATTAGAACTGGGCAAAAATGAAAATTTATGATAAAAGATACAAGAAGCTTCCAGAAATTTGCAAGTGCTAGTCCAACACTCAACACCCAAATCGAAACAAATAGGGAAAGAAAAAAGCAAGAATGAAAATTTGTAAGCAACAACAATTCGCTCAGTCCTCACAACAAATTTCCTTTGCATTGGACATGACATACCTTGCCAAGAAATATAGGCTTGAATTGAAGCATCTCAGCAATAGTTAATAGTACGGTTGGATCATCTGGCACGAGCGAGGAACTTGGAAGGACTTTATGACCGCGTGAAGCATAAAACTCAAGAAATTTGCGACGTATAGAATCGCCACTCACTAATGAATTCTTAGGCTCGCCTTCCTCGGTTTCCTTGCTGACATGTGCACATATGCTGAAAATCCAAAGAATTTTTTCTTTACAAAAAATCTAATTATTTTGAAAAAGAAGTGCTTATTCTCAATAAAAGAAACCTGATGATGCACTTCTTATTCTGCAACGCATTTTCCATGACGCCTTTGTACCCGAGTCGCCATTGTTCATTTTAAAGTCCTTCCAAGCTTCTTTGGCATAGAATTAAAAAATCTAAAACAGAACAGATGAACTACTGGACCTGGTCTCCATATTTGTCACCAAACATTGCAATAGCCCCAGCTTCTTTGGCATCTGCTAGAGGCATGACTTTAGGGTGAATACTGGTTGCGTCACCAATCCAACTATTGACCATTCCTTCAATTTCGATATCTCATGGTCTCGACAATGGCCTGTGGAAGTTGAAATAAAAACGAAGACAGTCAAAAACCAGCAGGGAACCAGCTTGTGACGTTTCTTCACCAATTACGCTTTTAAGTGCAGCTTGTAGCCAATGTGTAGCTTTATGGTGAACCTGAAATAAACCAAAAACTTGATATGTATGGAACTTATAAAAATGTGCAATGCAGTAAAGTAGCAGTGCATTCTTTTTTAGATTGGCAAGTAACCATATTCATAACCATATTCGTCAGGGTTTTGGCTTTTATGATTGCAACATGCAAGTATCTTCCTATTTACAAGGATCTCAATTTACCATGTCCCTGTCACCATTTGCTTCCTTAATCCTTGCATGTAGATATTGACTACAATGGTAGACAAAAGGCATTGACTACAATGGTAGACAAAAGGCTTGTAACTTAGCTCTCTGTCTAAGTTTGGCATCCACTTCTATGCCGACCGCAATAGCTCCCTCCTTAACGGTGCCCTTGTGTACAAAGATATTACAAAAGAGATTTCTAGACATCTTGAATTTCCACTATTGTTTTCGCTTTAGCCTTTAGTTTTAAGAGATACAGTAATCCATGATCTCCAATTTGACCTCCGGATTCTGCATAGAAAGGTGTTCTATTCAGCAAAATCTCAACATCACTTCCTTCAGAAACCTCTTTGACTGGAGCTTCATTCACCAGCAGTCCCTCTATTACTGCTCTAGAATAAAAGGTATCATATCCAATAAATTCAGTGTCAGGAGCACCTGTGATCTCAGAAGCATTTCCTACAACAAGTTTAACAACAACACGAGCAACCTGAGATTGATTTCTTTGTTGTTCCATTTCAATATCAAAAGCTCCCATATCCACATTGACACCTTGTTCTTCAACAACTTCCCTTGTTATTTCTATTGGAAAACCAAAAATATCATATAAAACAAATGCATCTTTCCCAGATAAACAAGGTCTAGTTCCATTTTCTCGAGCACTTAATAGTGCACTATTTATCAACTGGTCAAGTAGCTTATCTCCTCTCTCTATTATCTGTACAAATCATAGCTCCTCCCTTTTTAACTCCTCATATATACGGGATGCTCTAGACTTCACATCTAGGTCTATTTCATCACTTAATTCTATTAATCTCTCTGCAATAGTAGGCAGGACAACTCCTTCAACATTTCCCTTTCCATATCTACTTATACCAAGTAATCTCCCAGTATAAATAGCCTTTCTAATGAGCCGCCGAACGACATACGCTCTCCCAATATTTAATGGGACTACCCCATCTTATATAATATAAACAACCGCACACATATGATCTCCAATAACCTAGGAATATATATTTGGAAAAGTTGCGAGTGTTCCAACAAATGACACTGATTATATCAATGAAAAGAAGTCAACATACAAGCAGTTTATCAACACACTCAAAGAAAATTTATTTTCCAATCAAAATACCATAAGACTAGTTTTTGTTTGATCGTCGGCTTCGGCATTTGAGACCATTGCTAGTTGTGCGGCCTTCTCAATAATGAGATGTATCAAGTCAGTCTCGTAATTGTTAGGAACCTATAAAAGAAATAATAAGAATTTCTGGCTAAATGAGACCTTAAAGTGTATCAAGTAATTAAAACACCATATGTCTAACAAAAACCTCATTGTTTATAATGTAACATTAAAAAAAAGGCAATAATTTTAACATTGAACTATGGAGACCTTTTGAAGGATGCGCGCAATGCGCTTAAGACCAAGCCAGTATCTATATTCATTTGCGTTAATGGTCCAAGTGATCCATCATCTTTCTTATTATATTGCATGAAAACCAGATTGTAAAATTCAATAAACCTGTTATCATCCCCAAAATCGTGTAAGAAGAATATATTTGTCCAATTCAGTAAAAACTAGAGAGTTGTTGTAACTGACGAGATAAAAAGAGAAAATTTCAACTATTTACATGGAATACATACAACATTGAAATATCCCCTCCCTGGATCCCCCCATCACAATCAAATTACACACTACCAGCTCAAGAAATTAAATGAAATTAAAGCATAAACGGATAGAAAATCATATTTTTTTATGGTACAACTGTGCAAGCAAATACAGATAACATCTCATTACTCTCACCAACGTTACATGTATGATACCCTTGCTTCTCCAAAGCACACCCTTGCTCTTCTCCAACGCACTCTTTTCCAAAATCACTTACTCTAAAGCTAATCTCAACCATGGCGCGCTGTCTCCATTAGTTTCTTTGGAAGGCGTGGCAACAAGGTCTCGTGCTCTCAATCGTCAATTAGTTTCTTCGGAAGGAGTGGCATACGTATTGACTGGAAAGAAACACTAGAAGCCCATGTGGTTAAAATGGAAGTGCCCGAAATAAAAAGGAAGGATTTGAAGGTGGTAGCGGAGGATAAACTCCTACAAGTTAAAGGTAGGAGGAGAAAGGAGGTGGCGGATGTGAATGATACCTGGCACATTCTGGAGCGGAACACTTGGAGCTTTTTCTGCAGTATCACTCTGCCCGACAACGCAAGGATGGAGGAGCTGCAAGTGGGGTTGGAAGACAGGATTCTCACCATCATTGTGCCCAAGGTGCCCAAGGAGACCAAGCATCACCCCAAATCCTTTGAGATTTCCAACAAGGGATTTTCATTGAGGCCGAAATACTATTGCTGTGTAATAGTCATTCTAGTATTTTGTTTAATAATGTTTACTTGTCATTGAAGGGTACTGAATGTAATGCCTAATTTTGGCACATGGTAATTTAGAATAAAACATATCCACATGGTAATTTAGCACCTCTCGATCTTGACTTGTGTTGCTTGATTGGCTGTTGAGAGCCTTTTTGGGTGAGTAATGCCTATATGAGTGTTTTGGGTTCTTCCGCATTTACAAATGTTTGATTGCTTTCTGCCATTTTAGTGTGGTAAGGGTTATTCTAGGGCATGCGAATGTTTTCTTAAGATTGTTCTAAATGGGTAGTGGTAGTGAGTCAATTTTGAGGGGGCATGAAAGGGATTTACACTCTTTTTTCTTTCTTTCTTTTTCTTTTTTTCCTTTTTTTTTTTTTTTTTTAGAAAAGGTTTACCCTCATTTTTAAGTCATTTTCAATCAATCATTGTCATCTGGGTTACAACAGAACAAAGGAAGCTTCCCTATAAAGTTGTCCCCAACTAAAAATGGATCCACTAGTCCAGAAATGGACTTATAAAACTAAAAAGCTGTAAGCTGTATGTGCTAATGCGCGTGACAAGTACTCGGTGAAAATAGGGCAAGTGATTTGGGGTGATGCTTGGTCTCCTAGGGTACAATGATGGTGAGAATCCCGTCAACGCCTCCATCCTTGCGTTGTCGGGCAGAGTGATACTGCGGACAAAGCTCCAAGTGTTCCGCTCCAGAATGTGCCAGGTATCATTCACATCCTCCACCTCCTTTCTCCTCCCACCTTTAACTTGTAGGAGTTTATCCTCCACTACCACCTTCAAATCCTTCCATTTTATTCCGAGCACTTCCATTCGAACCACGTGGGCTTCTAGTGTTTCTTTCTAGTCAATATGTATGTCGCTCCTTCTCAAAAAACTAATTGACAAATGAGAACAGAGCCCTTGTTGCCACGCCTTCCAAAGAAACTAATGGAGACAGGCGCCATGGTTGAGATTAGCTTTAAGTGATTTTGGAGAAGAGTGCGTTGGAGAAGAGCAAGGGTGTGCTTTGGAGAAGCAAGGGTATCACATATATAACGTTGGTGAAAGTAATGAGAGGTTATTTGTGCTTCCTAATTTGCTTGCACAGTTGTACCATCAAATCAAATATGATTTTCTATCCGTTTATGCTTTAATTTCATTTAATTTCTTGAGCTGGTAGTGTGTAATTTGATTGTGTGGGGGGGGGGGGGGGGGGACCCAGAGAGGGGATATTTCAATGTTGTATGTATTCCATGTAAATAGTTGAAAATTTCTCTTTTTATCTCGTCAGTTACAACGACTCTCTAGTTTTTACCGAATTTGACAAATATATTCTTCTTACAAGATTTGGGGAGTGATAACAGGTTTATTGACTTTTACAATCTGGTTTTCATGTAATTTAATAAGAAAGATAATGGATCACTTGGACCATTAACGCAAATGAATATAGATACTGGCTTGGTCTTGATCGCATTGCACGCATCCTTCAAAAGGTCTCCATAGTTCAATGTTAAAATTATTGCCTTTTTTTTTAAAGTTACATTATAAACAATGAGGTTTTTGTTAGACATATGGTGTTTTAATTACTTGATACACTTTAAGGTCTCATTTAGCCAGAAATTCTTATTATTTCTTTTGCAGGTTCCTAACAATTATGAGTCTGACTTGATACATCTCATTATTGAGAAAGCCGCACAACTAGCAATGGTCTCATATGCTGAAGCCAACGATCAAACAAAAACTAGTCTTAAGGTATTTTGATTGGAAAATAAATTTTCTTTGAGTGTGTCGATAAACTGCTTATATGTTGACTTCTTTTCATTGATATAATCAGTGTCATTTGTTGGAACACTCGCAACTTTTCCAAATATATATTCCTAGGTTATTGGAGATCATATGTGTGCGGTTGTTTATCTTATATCAGATGGGGTAGTCCCATCAAATATTGGGAGAAAGCGTATGTTGTTCGGCGGTTCATTAGAAAGGCTATTCATACTGGGAGATTACTTGGTATAAGTGGATATGGAAAGGAAATGTTGAAGGAGCTGTCCTGTCTGCTATTGCAGAGAGAGTAATAGAAATAAGTGATGAAATCGACCTAAATGTGAAGTCTAGAGCATCCCGTATATATGAGGAGTTAAAAAGGGAGGAGCTATGATTTGTACAGACACTAGAGAGAGGAGATAAGCTGCTTGACCAGTTGATAAATAGTGCACTATTAAGTGCTCGAGAAAATGGAACTAGACCTTATTTATCTGGGAAAGATGCATTTGTTTTATATGACACATTTGGTTTTCCAATAGAAATAACAAGGGAAGTTGTTGAAGAACAAGGTGTCAATGTGGATATGGGAGCTTTTGATATTGAAATGGAATAACAAAGAAATCAATCTCAGGCTGCTCGTGTTGTTGTTAAACTTGTTGTAGGAAATGCTTCTGAGATCACTGGTGCTCCTGACACTGAATTTCTTGGATATGATACCTTTTATTCTAGAGCAGTAATAGAGGGACTGCTGGTGAATGGAAGCCCCAGTCAAAGAGGTTTCTGAAGGAAGTGATGTTGAGATTTTGTTGGATAGAACACCTTTCTATGCAGAATCCAGAGGTCAAATTGGAGATCATGGATTACTATGTCTTAAAACCAAAGGCTAAAGTGAAAACAACAGTGGAAATTCAAGATGTCCAGAAATCTCTTTTGTAATATCTTTGTACACAAGGGCACCGTTAAGGAGGGAGCTATTGCGGTCGGCATAGAAGATGGAAGCAACAGTAGATGCCAAACTTAGACAGAGAGCTAAGTTACAAGCCTTTTATCTACCATTGTAGTCAATATCTTTAAGGAAGCAAATGGTGACAGGGACATGGTAAATCGAGATCCTTGTAAATAGGAAGATACTTGCATGTTGCAATCATAAAGCCAAATGACGAATATGGTTACTTGTCAATCTAAAAAAGAATGCTACTTTCTGCATTTTACATTTTTATAAGTTCCATACATATCAAGTTTTTGGTTTATTTCAGGTTCACCATAAAGCTACACATTGGCTACAAGCTGCACTTAAAATGTAATAGGTCAAGAAACGTCACAAGCTGGTTTCCTGCTAGTTTTTGACTGTCTTCATTTTGATATCAACTTCCACAGGCCATTGTCAAACCATGAGATACCAGAAATTGAAGGAATGGTCAATAGTTGGATTGGTGACGCAACCAGTATTCAAACTAAAGTCATGCCTCTAGCAGATGCCAAAGAAGCTGGGGCTATTGCAATGTTTGGTGACAAATATGGAGACCAGGTCCAGTAGTTCTTCATCTATTTTGTTTTAGATTTTTTAATTCTATGGTACTTTTTTTTTTTTTATTTTTGGATTAATAGTTTTTTTTTTGAAATTACAAATTTGATTCTTGTAGCTCCAGTCATAAAAAGAGTTTGATCCATGTAGTTGACCGCAAGTAATTTGGGTGGAGGCTTCATAGTTCTTGTTTTGTAATTAGATTTTTTTTAGACCAAAAAATTAGATTTGTTATTTTCATGTTATGCCAAGGGAACTAGAGTTGAGTTCTCATCCTTAAAATGTTTATAGAATGATTTATCTTTAGGTTTGAGTTCCCCATATCCCAAACACAAATTTATCTTCCATTACCCTTGACAAATTCTTTCATAGAAGTCTAGAAATACCATTCCATGTCAGAATGTACGGAAGAAAGCAGTTGCCCTTTAGTTTACTTAAAACTTATAAATTTTCTTTGGCAATGAGCTGATTTTCATGCTTAACCTCGTTTATAGCCATTTTTTGGTTTAAAAGAACTCGATTTGGAAGTTAACTATTGAATGTTCTCTCTTTGGTTGTTTAATAATTTGAAGCAAACTCCGACCCACTGGTGTGGTTGGAAAGGAAGAGCACTAGGAAAAGTCTACATCGCTTTTTGTATTCAAGGTTTCAGGGTTTTGGAGATATTTCAATCCTTGACCACTGGATAACCTATACTATGTCCACTCTTTTCCTTGTACAAATATTGGCCTTCCATTGTGCAATTTCTTTAATCAAGAATTTGGGTTGCACATATGAAATCTTCTTTTTTAAAGTGTTCTTCACTTCTAATTAATTACTTATTGTATAAAATTGCAGTAAAGATTGATGTACATTTCTTTCTTAAATTCATGTCTGGACAATGGGGGAATTATTAAAAGTAAGTTTCTTATTTTCTCGTCTACTGTGCAATAGGTTCGTGTTGTTGAAGTTCCTGGTGTATAAATGGAACTCTGTGGGGGTGCCCATGTCAGCAATATATCTGAGTTACGTGGTTTTAAAATAATGTCACAACAGGGAATAGCATCTGGGAATAGCATCTGGTGTTAGGCGCATTGAAGCTGTAGCTGGGGAAGCATTCATTGATTATATGAATGTGCGAGATTTTCAAATGAAACATTTATGCTCTGTTCTTAAGGTATGCTTTTCTTTAAAACTCGTCATTCCAAGAATCACTTGTAGTATATAATCAAGTTCAAGAGAAACTGAGGACCAAAATCATGGTGTCAGTATGGAAAAGTAACAAATTCTAAAATGTCCAGAAGCAGGGTTAATGTGTGGTTGTATGGTTGTCTTAGCAGGGGGGCTTCCTTGATCGTGAACTGTGTGCTATGTTTACTTGTTTTCTATGAGTTTTCCTATAAAAAAAATAGTCAGGAGCAGGAGGCTCTTTTCCTCGAGTAAGGAAGCATCATAGCATTATGAGAAGTGCATATTATTGGTTGAAACTGACTGCATGATCAAATCCTTAAGATATCTCAAAGTTGAAATCACCTCAGGTAAAAGGCTCTTAGTTAGGGAAATGAACATAATGACCTTTTGAAGTAATACTATCTTAACATTGAATGTCAGACATTCAAACTTACCCAATTGCCTTTTTTTTTGGGAGGGATAAAAATATAAATATAAATAAAAAAAATTGGAGAGTTCAAGCAAAGAGTGTGAAACATATTCTCTTATAAAATTCTCATTTTTTGCTTGAAATCATAAATTGATTTTTTTTTTTTAGATTTCAAGCAAAGAGTTGGCAAGATGTTTGTGGGGTTGATGATGCGCCAGTTAGCCTACCTGAGATAACCTATGGTAGTGCAAGGCACCTAATTTTCTTGTCAGAACTCAAACTTCGTATTTTTTTTTACTGGGAGGTGTCCCTTGGCTATAAATGTAAACGCGTTTCTCTTATGGCTAGTTGTATTTGTAAACTAGTGAAATACATCGATATATAGACCAAGTAATATAGGGACTTATTTGCATTGTATGGACCCAAAGATGAGAAGAATACGATATAATGGAATAAGCAAAATTTAAACATTTCTTTCATAATCATTATTGTTGCCATCAATCTAATCGGAAACAGTGACAGCTATTTTTGTATATGAGAGCTCATAAAAAAATCAAGTGATTTTCTAAAAAAGGAGAGCAAAAAAGTCATCTTAAAAAAAGATTTTAAAGGAGAAAGTAATCTTCAAAAAAAAAAGAACGAAAGAGAAAGTAGAAGAATAAAATAAATAAAACTTGAACCTTGCTTGTCTTGGTAGTTGGAAAATCATTGTTGGCATGCTTAATCGAATTGATGGCAGGATTTTCTCATAGAAGAATCATATCAATCGAACCTTGCTTGTCCTGAGTAGTTGTAAAATCATTGTTGGCACACTTAATCCAATTGATGACATGATTTTCTCATAGAAGAATCATATCAATCAACAAATGAAAGAGAAAAAAGTAGAATAATAAAATAAATAAAATTTGAATCTTACTTGAGCAGATTAAATATAAAATTACTGTTGGCGCCTCTATTCCAATCAATGACGTTAATTAACCAATACCTCACCATGGCAAAAAAATTCTAAATTTATAGAGTTGAATCGTTTTAGAAACGTTTGTTTTTTTTATGTGCATTAATTCTGATCATTAGTGCAGATAGTGTGAATGGGTATAATAGATTTGAAACGTTTTGAAATGTTTTAATGTGATGATGAGGCAGAAAGGTATTCTCATCTTCCAATTTGATTTAAATTTAATATAGTCTAAAATCTAAAATTAAGGAAATCCTTAATAAAAATATTAATATTAAAATTTAAATTTCAAAGTAATTAGTATTCTATAACTGTTATTTTGAAGTTATTAGCATTCTATAACTTACATTCTAACGCGCGCCGAACGCGATAAAGTAAATTACCCGATTAGTTCACCGGTGTGACGGCCCCAATTTCTCTGTGCAATTGGGTACGCCCGGCCTAGACCCGTACAAGCCCCGAGTCATCACTCGGCAACCTGACGAGCCTAGTCAGCCTTCAATTTAGTCAATTTAGTAATTTATGAAAGAGTTATTGCAATAGTAAACAGCAGAAGACTAAACAATTAAAACAAAGGGGAAATAACTCAATTAAAGGAAGTAGAGGAATTCTATAAGTGTGGAAAACCCCGGGTATTCATGTACAATTCGATAGGTAAATATACATGATACCAGTCTCACAAAAGAAATACCAAGTTCAATGATTCCAACAATGTAAATATAAAACGATATACACATCAAGCAAAAGTATTAACACCTATTAAAGAGTCTCTCTCGATGTCGTGCTAATCCTCACATGAGTAGATCACCTAGGCAGGTCCCTTGCCTTGCTCGCTCTCCGCCCTATCGCACCCACCGTCACAAACTAGACGGTGAGCAACCGAATAAAATCGAATGTAATGCCAGAAGAAGATAACAGTAATTCATGATAATACAAGTAAAGCAGTCTAAATATCATGCGGTAATAAAATGACAGGAATTTAAATAGACAAGATGCATGATAAACAGACTAATAGATATCAATCGAAAGTCAAGTGCGTTCCAAAGAATCAAAAGAGGCTCATAAGTTGTCTAATTCATAGCATAACGGCGAAGACCTCGCGAGGTCTTCCCGGGCATCGACACAAGCGAAGGCACAGCTATGACTGGAGGGACTCAAACCCACCCACCCAGTACTCGGTGTCACACGGTCACTAAGGGTGGTCACACACTCGTGCGTACGAGTGCCCGCGTTTTATCCCTCTAGTGCAGGTCCTAGTACTTTTGAGACGAAACATGATAAGTTGTTTAATATGCATTATTTACCATTTGTTTATGTGTGTTTTTATGTCAAAGTCTCTAAAATACCACTAAATTTATACTCATCTCTCACTTTTAGGTGAATCCGAGGTCACGGTTGAATTCGGAGCAGAAAAATACTGAAAATAGAGTATTTACTTGCAGTAATTGGATGTCGGGGCTTCTCGTAATAGAGTATTTAATTCTGCCACGTGTTATAATTTTATTGGTCAAGCTGCGTCTCATAGGCCTTTTCCACCAATCATGCTCCACAAATCATGCCAATCAGTCGTTTCCACCAATCACGCACCACGTGTCGCGCCAGCACGTCACCAACACCTTCCTCAATCAATGAGCTTTCGACACGTCAGCAGAGCATAATTTTTGACCAATCAGAGCATGACAAGTGTCTTAAACCTGCACAAAATGCCCAAATCAATCACGATGCACAAATCATGCCATTAATCATAAAAATATTCAAATGGGCATAAATCACTCCGACCGTTACAAAGATACATCTATAAATTGGGGTTGAGAGATTGATAGAGGCATCCTTTATTTGGAGAAGAACATACGGAGGCGACAAACATATTATTTTAGGGTTTTTGTGCTTTTTGTCTTTTTTTCAATAAAAAGAGCTTGGTGTATTTCTTTAATTATGTCCGGCTAATCCTTCGGGGATTCAAGCCGGAGACCGATCGTGGCTATTCTATGACTTTCTAACCGCTGTAAGATCTATTTATTCTTTAATTTCATTGATTGATTGTTGTTTTCTAGTTTCTTTGGTATTGTTCTTAATATTATGGTTGATTACTTGATTGATGTGAAGGGCCCTCGCATTAGTTGTAGTTTGAAACCTATCGCCATCGAGTCGAATGCATACGTAATCGTGCAAAAGACTCGTATTTGTGGCAAGTGGTCGCTCTGGTTGCGTTAATCCCCTCACAGAGTTTTAGACCATGTATCTTAGAAACATAGGTTGAATCGGACACGCTTGTTGTACCGGTTATCTAGGTGTAGTGTTCTCATGAATCATGAATTAGAGCGGTCATCATGTTGAACCCAAGGTACGTGCCTAGGGTTATGTGAATTGACTAGGGTAATAGTTAGAGGTCTTACCCTAACTATCGATAATAGGAGAACGAGGAATTCACGTCTTACGAGATTCTATAGCTACACTAGATCACGACATTCAATCTATCTTTATTTAGGTCAATGATCAGCGTATTTGTCATAGGATAGTCGTGTGAAGTTGATGGTTTGGATTATTTTTCTTACTGAATTCTCTACTTGATTATCTTTTCTTGCTAACTTTCTTATCTTCTCTTAATTTAGTTCATTCTTAAAACTCTCGATTTTCCCTTTCTGCACATCCTAAAGGAATAACTTGGTTCTTGTGGTTCGACCCCGTCCTTACCGCTACTACAAATCCATTGTAGGATCTGGTATATATCAACGGGATATATATTTGGCACGTTCGACGCGTGATCAAATTTTGGCGCCATTGCCGGGGACCAAGTCCCTTTCCTTTAGGATTTTTTTTTTATTTTTTTTTATTTTTATATTTTTTATGCACCGGAGTTCGACTCGGTCTAACCCCACAGGACCACTTCTACCTTTCGATCCGGAGATCGAGCGAACTCGCAAGCGCCTTGAACGAGAGTCTAGGAGTCCACAAGCCTTGAGCTCGTCTAATCCTTTCCCATCAATGGATAATAGAGATCCACCCCCTGATGATCGTCTTCGCGACGATCGTCCACGTGCTGATCACCCTCATGGCAATAATCCACCCTTAGACGACCCACCTCGAGATGGCTATCGTCTTGTTCATGCACCTGCCGCAGTTCTTGATGCACGGGCAGATCGTGCCCTCACACTTGGGGAAGCCTCTCTGAATGTGCAACACCTTCTTGCGCAACATCCGTTATGCATTACCTATCCTCTGGATACAGAGACCTTCGAATTGCGGTCTAGCTTCATTAACCTTTTGCCGACCTTCTACGGAAAACCTGGTGAAGACCCCATATCCTTCATAAAGGAGTTTCAACAGAACTGCGATTCGTTGAAACCTTCGAATGCCAACAGGGAAACTGTCATGCTTAGAGCATTTCCTTTTGTTCTTAAGGATAAAGCCAAGGATTGGCTTTACTATCTCCCTCCTGGATCTATCCACACTTGGGCCGATATGGTGTCTATCTTCACAGATCACTACTTTTCTAGTTCACGAGCTTCACAAATTATTCGGCAGATTGTTGGCATTTCTATGGATGACGATGAGCCCCTCTACCAGTATTGGGAGCGTTACCAGCGATTACTCGCTAGTTGCCCCCAACATAACCAGACTGACATTAGCATTTCCCGTTACTACTATGATGGTTTGACTTACGAGGAACGAAGAAATGTTGATAATGTGTGTGGGGGTCACATCATGAATAGAACAGCTCGTCAGATGATGGAGCTTTACGAGATTATGGCCAATCAATCTCGACATTATGGGGCAAAGCGGGGCAAGTCTAGTCAGAGTAGTTCTGATGGAGGAAGTTCTAACTTTGCCATTGAGAAACTAACGAACTTGGTGGAACGTCTTATTACCCACCAGTCGCCGCAACATGTTAAGGCTTGCGGCGTTTGTTCAGCTACTGCGCATACTACGGATGTGTGTCCTACACTCTTCAAGAACTCGCCACAGGTTAATGCTTTGAGTAATCAGTTCCATGGAAACACTAGGGGTTCATACGGTAATACGTACAATCAGGACACACGGGACCACCCAAACCTCAGCTACAGCCCACACAACATAAATTACTAGAGACTGAGCAAGACATGATCCTCACCGAGAAAGAATTGGACCAATGGATTGAACAGAGGGATCAAGAAGTTGAAGAAAAATAAAGTCAATTCTCCAAAAGATATCAGCTGAGACCATGAGTGCAATCCCATTGGAGAGTGTTGAGGTAAATGAGGTTACACCGATTGAGGACTATTGGAGTGAACCAGAGGAAATAATTGAAGTTTCCTTACATGAGCCGGACATTAGCATTGCGCAGAATGAAGCGGATGAAGCCGAGAAAGAAATTGATGTCATTTTAGAAAGGCCGGAGGAACCGCTAAAAAGGAGCAAGGAAGACCAACCTCAGGTGTTGGTGATGCCACCCACCCTCCCATGCTTACCTGTTAAATTTACAAAGGGTGTGGTCATAAAGGAACGTTCACAGATCTTTTACACGGCTGACACCTTTGTGTCAGATGACGATGATGCGATAGATTCATATGTGTTAGAGGTCCCGGTTGAGCTCCTGCATCTGAAGGAGGGCATGTATGATGAATTGCCCAAAGCTATAGATGCGCCATTCGTTGTCGACATCTCGAAAGGAGAGGGCATCACGTGATCATTCACGGCAAGTCGAGCTAACGACTTTAACCAAAAGCGTTATTGGGAGGCAGCCAAGTTTTTTTATTTTTTATTTTTTTAGCTTGCTTATTTTTATATTTGTTTAGTGTACTCACCATTATCCCGTTTTTGATTATTTACAGGTGTTTGATACTCGTTTGTTGAAGCACCAGAGTTGAGAGCCCGATATCACTGTTGAGGTTATCTAGTATACATGGTTAGTCTGATTGGGATCTGGTAAGTTCTAGGTTTTAGATTATTAGGTTAGTTTTTGCGTCTGCTGGAGGTAATTAGATATATATTCTCTATATTTCCTGAGTTGAGCATTTTTATCACCGTGCTTCATATTTCATGAGATATTATAGTCCATTAGGTTTTGCATATTCATTTTAACATGTTATTTCCCCTTACTTATTTCTTTCACTTCTATGTTCTTTTCACCTCTTTTCCCTTCATGTTGTAGTTTGATAGCCTCATTCTTGTTTTAAACCTTGAGGACAAGGTTTGAGATAAGTTTGGAGGTGTTTCAGGTGTAGTGGAGTGTTGAATGAATGGATTAGCGCATGATAGGTATGATCGTTTTATTATTTTTATGCGTATTCCATGGGTTTGGTAAGTTATGGCGGTGTTTGGTTTCACTCATTCTCTCATTTCTTCCATTTATTTTCCCCTCCATACTTCTCTTTCTCATGTCATTAGGAGTTGATACATTTTCATGCATGCATTTAATATAATTTTTATTATTATTAGTAGTAGACATGTGTCTATCTATGTTTGTTCTTGCATTTAGACCTTACATAGTGTCATATGTTGCATATGTTGCATTTAGAATCACCCGAGACTTTATTCATGCCTTTGGTTATGGATGAGTACTTTATGGTTGCTTGTTGATTTGAAACTTAGGAGAAATTAGGGGAAACATTCAATCATGTAACGACCCAAATTCTCCACGACCCAATCTATGGGTATTTTGGTAATTTCATGATAAAAATATGTTGGTTGTTTGATGTAGAAAATACAATTCTAAACTTGTCAAATTAAATATGAGTTAGGGAGTAAGTAAAGTTTTTTTTAAAATAATAAAGCCCAATTGAGATTATGACCCAAAAGGGCATTTTAGACAAATTGTAAATAGTCACAACCCTAATCCCTAACCTTAATGCTATTTAAGCAAATCAAAGAAAACCCTAGCCCCAATTTTATAAAACACCCACATGGAGAGGAGGAGAACAAGAGGAGAGTTCAAGCTCAAGAGATGTACAACCTCACTTCCCTCCTTGATTTCTTTATTATTTATTGAAGATTTGGAGACCAAATGGTCGATGGCGTCGACAGCGGCAAGAACGCGAGGAAAATAGAAAAGAAAATAAGAAAGGAAAGATTTGATCTATGTTAGAATGAGATTTTGGAAAGGATTTTGAGTCAAAGACTCCATTGAAGGCATGGTGAGATTCTAATACTCTCTAGATTTATTGTCTTGGTGTTTGTATTGGTAATGAGAGTTGATGATTTGCAAAGTTTGTTCAATTTTTCTTAGATCTAGTCTTGAAATGGGTTATACAAATTTTTAAACTTTATGATAACGAGTATTATGGATGAATCAATCGTGTTTACTATGGTTTGACGGTACATGAAAGGATTTTCCCATGATTTTAGTAAATTGAACGCGGTTGAAGTTTATTGATATGGATTTGGCATTTAAGGTTGAGTTGAGATTTAAAAAGGGACTTTGAATCTTTTTCTTTGGGAAATAAATTTATTCGATAAATTTGTGGACTTTGACTGAATATTGTCATTTGGAATTTAAAGTATAAATTGAGTCTTATATGGTGATTTGGATCTTTTTAATTATAATTAATCGAACGTCTTCGATTTATGTTGGAAAAACCAAGTCTTAGCGGATTTTCCTTGTTTTACATCACCACATTCCTATTTTACTCGAATCATTGATTCTAATTTTAAGTGTCGATTTTAAAGTCGTGAATGACCTTTAGCGAAGTCAGCTATAAAATAGGGTGAATATCTAAGGTCTAGACAATTAATGTTAAACTTGTATGGTTGTAGATACATAAAGTAATTATTCTTTCAAATTGTTTAGATTCGACACTCTTATGACTTCATGATTAGAGACTTAATATGTTGGTTGAGCCTGGGCTAGATACCAAAATGGGCAGACGGTCAAAATTGTGCAAGTGATAATATTTTAACCCACATTGGGGAATTTGCTTGATTTTAGTGAAAGTGAGAAGGGCTAACATGAGTTTTCTTAATATTGAGAGTCCCACAAGTTTCCACAGGAAATGGAGCAGGGAAACTTGTGGTTAAAAAAAGTGAGAAAATCGGTCAATAGGAAATGGAGCAGGGACCGTGTTACTTGAAAAAAAAATGGAGAAAAGAATAGAGAATATAAAAAAAGAAAAGAATAAAGGCGGAAGTTTATGAAAACTCCTCAAATAAAAAAGATTTAGCTCGAGTGCTTTCACTAAAATTAAGTGGGATTTTAAAGTTGTGTGCTTGAATGTATAGACCAAGAAAACTCATGAGTAGGTGATGGCCTTTGTCTTGACTGGATCTTTGTCTTGAAAGTGTGATCTTAGTTGTGTTTGGGTTGCGGTTCTTGACATATCATAACTCCAAAATTTCCTGAGTGGCTTGTTAACTTGGCGACTATGTAAACTAGAGGAACTCCATGAATTTCTGAATCGAGTATAGGATTAGTTGAGTCAACACATATCTATATTAGTAGTCTAGTTTATTTGTGTTTTGTTATTCACTCATTTGCTCGGGACGAGCAAAGTCTAAGTTTTGGAGTGTTTGATAAGTGTTCATTTATGCATAATTTAGTATAGGTTATTAGGTGTAATTGGACTATATTTATCTTGTTTTAAAGTGATAAATGTGTGTTTTATGTATTTCAGGGATTTTATATGGGTTGGGTGTTTTTGAGACCGAATGCGTGTATTGAGCTTAATTGACAGTTGTTCAGTTCAGAAGGCGTAACTTTCACATCCGAAGTCGGAATGACTTGTCGTTGATCTTGTTAGAAAGAAGACTTTGAGACGCACATTTTCATCTCTCACAAGCATCACGAAATTCGGATTTGAAATGGCTCAAAATCGCAGTACAAGTCACGGCCAGAACTTCAGTTCGAAAATCACGCCGTGTCCTCCAATCCGTTTGCGCTACGTCGCCACAGCAGTTGACCTGCCAACCAGACCGTGCCACGTGTCCATCCTAACCCTCTACGTTCTCTCTTCACGCAAAATCGCACGCCTTTTGTGTGCGCTCGCTCACTGCCATGTGGCGACAATTTGTTCGCCCAACCCCTCCTCAACACGTCACAACAACTCTTCACAAATCACAGTTCACCATGTTTCTCTCTCTCAACTCAGAAACGCCATCCAGCAGGCCGTCTTAGTATATATCATGGCAGGAATTCGGGATTTGGAGATCTGGAGAGTCCCAACCGACTTGGAAAATATTCCTATAAATATCAGTAGGCTCTAAAAAGAAAGGGAACCTTGTTTTTAGTTTTTGTTTAGTCGTAGTTTAGAACTAGGGTTTACTTTTATCATGTCTAGCTAGTTTCTTCCATCTAGGTTGAAGGTGGATCAATCAAGCCTACAACTTGGGAATCCTTTATCAGGTTTATTTATTTTTAATTATTATTGATTCTTTTATGTGATTTATTTTCTTTGGTATTATTTGAACAATTGAGGTTAAACACTAGTTTAAACCTTAATTTACATGTCAGTGAGTCGTAAGCACCCGTGCTTGTGCGATAAGACCACATTAGTGGCAATTGACCATATCAATTGATTAGAACCCTTTGGGACCGGTTAAATACCATAGGAATCTAGGCTAAATCGGGAGCACTAGCGATCCGGTTGTCTAGGTGTAGTGCATTCACGAATCGAAATAATGCGACCAATGCGTTAAATCTGGAGCACTAGCGATTAGGTTGCGTGTTTGGTTAGGGAAGTAGTCAACAGTCGTACCTTGGCTGCCGATATCAGGAAGTTGGAGGAACCGAGTGCGTCACCGGTTCTATAGCTGCACTAAATCATAGACTAGTTCATACTTTTTATAAACCGACAATCAATAAATTCAAACCCAAGTTGTATGGTGAGACTGTGAAATTGAATACCTAGACTTCTATCATCTCATTAGATTTCCTTATTTTTGCAATATTTATATTTTCTTTTTGTATTTTTCTTAACTAAGAAAGAAATCAATCTCTGTGGGATCGACCCTTTACCGCTATCTACAAAATAGTTGGTTTAGGTTAATATATTTTATTGATGTGTTCGGCGCGTGTCATCCGTACTTTATTCGAACATATGCATGTCCACAGACCACTGGGCCCAAAAATGTCAGAGCTCGAATTACCAACTGAACCTCACTTTTGAGGACGTCCATTCCACATTGGTTTGGTTAAGCCGTATGGTAATGGTTCAAAAGCACCATAGGTTCATAACAAAACTGACTAACTAAAACATTATCTTGAACTAGCCACATAGAATCCCTAGCTTTGAATTTTGTTTTGATGAGGACATGGGGCTAGCTAGGACTTGCAAGGTTGCAAGTTTGAGCCATTGGCATGATGTAATGTAGCAAACTTTGACGATTTCATATCACCAAAATTTGATGTTCTTTTCCCTATTTTATCTCCATTAATGTACATCTATAAGACGAGAATTGAAACCATCAGGCTTTGCCACCAATATTGAGAAAAAACAATATTTCTCATAACTTTTGTCTTTTGTACATTTTTATTTTTATTTTTTTAAATCTGTTCATTACCATATTTTCATTGTAAAATCGGCAAGGGCTTGAAGAATCTCAAATCGACCCCATTAACCACTATGCCCCAGATCCCACCAGCCACAACTAGTACGCTCACAACCATCCCCAACCCTCCCAACACCCAATTGAAGTACCACATCACAGTTGCTCTCTGTGGTTTCTCAATCAAATTCCACATAAAGCAAGGGTAAGCCAACGACACGGGCAAGGCTATGCCACCGATCAGCCCAGCCAGGCTAGGCAAGAACGGGATCGCCACCGCGATAAACAAGGCCAAGCACCCGAACAGGGCTCGCAATCCCGACCGAACCCACC
This sequence comes from Stephania japonica, assembly GCA_039657345.1. NCBI lineage: Eukaryota > Viridiplantae > Streptophyta > Magnoliopsida > Ranunculales > Menispermaceae > Stephania > Stephania japonica. The sequence goes on along the minus strand of CM077559.1, from coordinate 2,439,609 downwards.
ACTGACAAGGCTTCTTCTTCCTACTAGTGTATGCAGACTCCAAGTTGTCGAACACCGGCATGGCGTAGATTTGAAATGAGCATAGGTAGTTGATGATTATGAGCATACAAATTGTACCCATCACTGCTTTTGATGTGTCTTGCCCATGAAACTTTCTCAAAGCATTCATTATCCCTCCATCAGCACTAATCTGTTTAAAACAATAAAATAAAATTATTGAACGTAATGGGATTGGAGCGATGCGGTGGTAAAGTTATTGACCGCAATTGAATTGGTGAGGTGGTTAAGTTACTTCAACGTGTTTGATGACTAATATGTTATAAGATTAGATCCTGCCACCCAACTTCAAATTTGTAGGCTTCTCTTATGTTATGGGGTTGGGGCACCGATTATCAAGGAAATAAATAAATTATTGAGTTGTGCTTGATGATGACACAGTCACAAGATCAAATCTTGTAATCCAACCCTATATATGTTGGTTTCTCCCTATGCATGCTATGAGGCGCCCAACTTACTCTAATAGAAATAATCAAGCTAGAGTAGGCAAGGGCGGGAAAAATAAACGTTTGGACCCCCACAATTATCAAAACATGCACAAGAAATTGTGAAGTTTGCTGACCTTGTTTCCATAAGCCCAATAGCCAGCAAGGGCTACGGGAAAGAAGCAGAGTGAAATGAGAAGGTATGCTTGCTTGACGCCTCTCCACGTAGGAATGCGAGATGGGCATTTCTCAGTGGATGGCATTGTGCCCTGCGATCAGAATCTACAGTCGATTAGGCCCAATTTCAATCAAGTAGTATAAAGGGATCGACAACAGATTGACTAAAGTTTATGATTAATGCCTTAATGGACAGTGACATCAGAGATCATAGATCAATGATTCGACAAAAAAGAGGTGCAGCATCCAATCAATCATCTTTAGTCCTTGTCGCCAATGAAGTAGAGGAATCTTTGTAGAAAGTTTATGGTCATTGGAAATACACATCAGATTTTTTGTCTCAAATTAGGGCAATGTTTTTCGAGTTTGTATTATGAATTTTTTTTTGATAAGATATTATGAAATTAATTTCAATAATAGAATCCTTTTACATTAACTAGTGTCAAAAGTTTTCGCAAAAAAAAAGTTTCAAAGATTAGCTACGTGACACAAAATGTCTAAAAAATGTCTCAGAAAATTAGAATATTCAAACTTGTAACCTCTACACATACAATTAAACAATTAGTAGGTTATCACTGCATAAATGGTTGGTAATTAATTATGTAATTGATTCAACGGGGCCAATATTTAATTTGTAAATGACAAACTGCTTGTTGAAAAAGTACTACAACTAAATTTCTTCTTTTTTTTTTTTGGGTACATGCACTACAACTAAATTTTAATTAGTCTTAATTTTCTCCTGTTCAGACTAGTACGTAAAAGCTGCTAAGATTCATCTAACAAAGAGGAAGGAGAGATTGGATTAATCGTCACCTGAATCTCAAGCACAACATTGTGGCCTCTTAAAGCAAAAGCAATAAGGCCAAGTGCATTAATAGCGCGAAAGGCATTGCCGACACTAGACTTTCCCTTCAGAGTATCATATGACACATCTCTGGCTCCCCTCTTATCAATTGAGATGATCCATATCATTGTACAATACACAATTGCAGTGATGCCACCCATTAATGATATCCATGCAATGGAGTTCAAATTGGGCATTTGAGCTATTAAAATGGCCAAGCACACAAACACCAAGTACCATTCAATTGTTGTCAATGGTTGCTTAACATGACTAGTACTATGCCCGGATACCATTTGAATAAAAAGCTTTAACGTTCCACCGACCATGATGAGCATGGTCACGCACGTGCCCCCTGATAGGTACATCACTGGAAGCAGGGCCATCAACTTCCCTGCTTTTTCACCTTGATTAAACAAAAAGCAAGAAAAAAAAAATTGTTAAGACATTGTGCATGAGTACATATATACTTGATGCATACATGAGTTCACGCGAACGTTGACTACATACCAAAAGCAGTTTTTGCCAATTGAATGTATCGACTGCAACGTTTCCCAGATGTTGATTCATGGAGTTGAATAAGTAACCAGTGAGTGTAAAGCTTCCAAATGAACATTAAGGACAAACATACAGTCCCCAATGCCCTGTTTTCAACAAATGAAGAAACCAAGTTAATTTTATGAAAAAGAAAAAAAAAAAAGAAGTTAATTGGTAGATTGATCAAACTTTTCTTCTTTTTACAAATTCACGAGGGGCAACCCTGACTTCTTAAAGAATTATTTTTTTTGGATAAACAGAGGCGGTACCCCTTTTATTAAATAAAATAATTTACAAAAAATAGTTTACAAAAATATTATAAGCTATACAATGTAAAAGCAAGAGTTTGACTTTGATGAAGCATTAGAGTAAAAAATTGACGTACGTGGTGTTTGTATGCTTGGCCATTCTTAAAGATTTATAAATATTGGCTTGGACTAATATCAACTAAAACTCCAATATTTATAGTGTTATAATGTACAAAAACTATATATTAAGTGATGTCTCATGTGTCTCACTGGAAATGCTTTGATAATTTTTTATTTCTTAGATTTCAAGTTCTTGTTAAACCAAAATGTATGACTTTGTTTCCTATTAAAATAATGTATAACTTTGATGAAACATTAGAGTCAAAAATTGACGTACATACCATCCAAGAATGGTGAATGAGAAGGGAAGTAAGAGCGCCTGAAATCCAATTCCAGAGTTGAGAGTGTGGAACACGGCGTAATAAGAATTGCCATTTCGCGAAGCTGTGATGGGTAGCCAATCATCTTGTTGTGGATTGATCTTTGTTTCTTCTCCTTCTTCTAGGATGCTCACAGTTGTGCTATCCCTCACAGGGCTTTCTGGTACCTGTAGAGGAGCAATTTGAGGAGACTTGGTGAGGAGGTGTGACAGAGAAAACAATGAAGAGGAGGTACTTGGAGGATTAGCAGAGATGGACATGGCACGAATTGAAAACGAGCTCTGCATTAATGTGATGCAGAATGTTGAACTCGCTCACTAATTAAAATAATAGTGTATGTAATGAAAGCAAGGATTCTTACATGCAGTATTTATGTGGTTTTCGTGAAGAATAATCGTGACGCGGTGGTACATTGGCGTCATGGGTGATGGCCATTGTGAGCGTCATGCTGAGGTAATCAAATAGAATTAAAACACGTTCACTTTAAACGGTGTTCGGATTTACCAAGGACGACAATACTAAACCAAACTTTTTTGACTGGTCAATGACATTAATTAGCTTTCCTTGCTCGTTTGACGCACCCAAGCTAGTAAGACATACGCCTCCCTTTAAAAATATAAGTTGTTTAAGGTAAATGCACAAGAATTAAGACAATTTTAATCACAAGTATAATTTACATCTACATCATTTGACATTAAATAAATTAAATAATTGAAGAATCATAAATATTTAAATTGTATATAGGTAAAATAGATAAAAAAAGTAATAAATACACTCTCAAATTTCAAAAATGACTTATAATTTTAAACAAAAAATATTTGTTAGAACGATTTATATTTTTAAACGGAGGGAGTATAAAAATAGGAAAATGATAATCTTAACACACTCACATTTTTTGCACACACCTTTATTTTTTAGTCAGGTGTTTTGTCAGATGCGGGGCATATATTTGGAGAGACAAGAATGAGTCATAAATAGTTAAAAGACAAGAATGTGTTAATTGAAATTTTTTTTTTGAGGAAACTTATTGAAAATGTGTTAAATTATCACTTTACATAAAAAAAATAATATGTAAGACATTGTTGACCTTAATTTATTTTTTAATACATGTCTAGTGTCTTGAGGTACACCTACGTATGTGTACGGTCCAAATGCATTGTTGTTGGCTCACCGACTCACTTTTTTTTAATGGAAATCAAAATTTCATTAATTATTTATGGATCAATAAAAGCTTAGACATAGAATCAAGTACATTGATTCGCTAATTCTATTTGTGCAAACAAACTGCTATTTATTTGACTTTTTTTTGAAGTTAAAACAGTTTGACAATCAGGGGCTGCTTTCTACAACGTTGAAACTCATTACAATACACAATAGTACTAAAACCACAAAATAAATAACAGAACTTCTCAACAAGGAAAAGACCTACAACTTTTCAACAAGAAGAAAACCTAAAAAGTTTCCAACAAGAAGAAGACAAATAAAAAACTTCTAACTATGGAATAAAACTAACTATAAAGTAAAAACTAAAGATAAATCAATTCACCGCGCCGCACAAATTTACGTAACAACGTTGATAAAGATGCACCGTAAGAAGGATGGATCAATCTCTACAAATCTGATTAGATTTGTTGTTTATTGAATAAACAAAGAGCAAAATACTTTTAATTGGAACCATCGTCGATTGTTGAAAGGATCCTTCGTGGTTCAAGAATAAAAATCAATAGTTTTTTCTTTTTTGTTTCGGTATAACTTTTGGCCATATCCCCGTTATTCTCTTTCCTTTCTACTCTTTCTTTTTATTTTATTTTTTGAAATTTAGTAGTAGTCTAACCTCCTACTTGCTAAACCTTGCCTTTAACTTTATAGTTTTTAAGTGGTGATCCTTTTTCTTTTTTTTTTTTAGTGGATGGTGATCCTTAATTTGAAGAAAAAAGAAAAGGTTTTCAATTCTGTATATCATCATGCTGGCAGCCTCTTTATCTTTATCTATATATATATATATGATTATGTTTATGTAAGGAGTGACATAAGATACGATAATGATTTAATTACAATAGCCATTTTGAGAAAAATACAGATGGTTGGCCGCGAATTAATTAATAGTTCGGTTACGTGTATGCGTAGATGGGCATAAGAGAAAGTGGAAGACAAGAATGGTGGTAACTTTCCATTTTTATGTCCGTGCTAAAGTGTCTAGTTGTATTCATTGAATGTAACTTTATGTCAATTGTCAAATTAACAATGGAAAGAAAACGGTGAGTAGGAAGGGTAATTTGTTTTCAGGGTTAATTTCACTCATGGTCACAAAACAACACTTTGGTCACAAAACTTTATTTTGTTGTAAATGAAATGGATGTGGATGACTCTTCCTATTCAAACCATTTGTATTTCACCATTATGTGTGAATGGTTACACATTCCATCATTATGTGTGAGTGGTTACACATTCCACCATTATGTATGAGTGGTTACACATTCCAGCATTATGTAATTGTAACTTATGATCTTTGATGGCCTATATAAAGAGCTCACATCTATGTAATGGATATATCATATTGGAATGAAAGTTCTCTCTATTTCTCCCCTATCTCTTCTCTTGTTATCTTTCTAGTTCTTTATCTTTACCTTTCTGGCTTTGCCTTTAATTAGTTTACAACACGTTATCAGCACGAGCTTGCTCTAGTATTAAGGAGATCTTGAAGTTCAAGAAGGCTTGTTAAGGAGACAAAGCTAGGAAGGTATAACTTTTATGAGTTTGGTTTATTTCTATATTATCTTGGTTGCTTCACTTTTATATGCATATTTTATTCATATACTATGCATTATAACGTCACCGATTGCGAAAGTATGCTATGTAGTTGTGTCTTGTACGATTTTCTACATCAGAAATCAAAAGTCAATATGTGACATAACTAGTTTTCTCGCTATACTACAAACGATTAATTATACTCCATTCTTGATTTTTTTATATTGCAAATAGTGTTATGAGTTTGGGTTGATAGTGGGTAAGCCTTGTCCCCGGTAAAGCTAAACATTGAAAGGGAGACGGGTTATCTCGTTCGAAGAGGCATGGTTTTTAAGTAGACTTCGTCTCACCACCCAACCTGGAGGTTATCCCACCAACTCATACAAGTAGTACATTTTGCATATTAATAATCAAGTTGTGAACATATATTTAATCGTATATTATTTATTTTTTTTTATAAAAGAGAAATTATTTACTCAATTTTTGACATATTTTCAGATTATGGCAAACCTTCAAAAACTTGAATTTGTTGCTCTTGATATCACTGGAAATAATTATTTGCCATGGCAACTGGATGTCGAGATACATCTCCAAGCTAAAGACTTAGGAGAAACTATTATAGAAGGAAATGAAACATCAATGCAAGACCGTGCGAAAGCACTGATATTCCTTCGCCATCATCTCCATGAAGGCTTGAAAAGTGAGTATCTCACTATAAAAGATCCTCTCACCTTGTGGTTAAGCTTGAAAGAACGATATGATCACCAAAAGACGGTGATATTTCCAAAAGCTCAAAACGACTGGCTGAATCTTAGGCTGTAAGATTTCAAAATAGTCAGTGAATATAACTCAACCATGTTTAATATTACCTCTCGTTTGAGGCTTTGTGGAGAAAATATATCTGATGAGGCAATGATGGAAAAAACATTCAAGTACTTTTCATGCCTCGAATCTGTTGTTGCAAAAGACAATATCGAGCGCGCCAATTTAAAAAGTACTCGAATTAATTTCTTGTCTCATGGTGGTGAACAAAATAACGAGCTTCTATTGAAGAACCACAACTCCCGTCCAACTGGTTCTGCTTCAATTAATGAAGCAAATGCAGCATCCTATAATGACCATAAAAAGGGCCATGGAAAGAAAAACCACGGACGTGAAAATGGGAAAGGATCAATCAACAAAGATCGTGGAAAGCCCTATTCTAAATTTCGTGGCAATAAGTTCCAAAATAAATGGAATAAGAATGATGCTGTTCAGAATAAGGGGAAAAATATTGCTAAAAATGGGCATGCTCGTAATCGTGACCAACCATGTCACAAATGTGGTCTAAAAGGCCACTGGGCTCATGTATGCCGCACGCCTAAGCATTTTATTGATCTCTATCAAGCCTCCTTAAAGGAGAAAGGCAAGATAGTTGAAATGAACTTCACAGTCGGAGATGGCTCGTCGGACATCAATTATATGGATGCCCCAAATTTTCATGATGATCCAAACACTAATCTCGATATTTTTAATGATAATACGTAACGATTTTAAATAATTCTATGTACTGATTTTTGTTATGCTTCTTAGTTATATGTACTAGTTTCTTATTATGAATAAAATATGACTATTTTTCTAATTTGCCAAATATTATTTGTCTAGATGGATCAACAAATCATGTGTTCAAATCATGAATTAAATAAGAGCGATATATGTCTTGCTGATTGTGCTACAACGAACACAATTCTTAAAAACAGAGAATATTTTTCTAATTTGAACTTAGCTGAGGCTAATGTTCAAACAATATCTGGCATCTCTAATTTGATTAATGGCTCTGGAAGAGCAAATATTATGTTGCCTAGGGGAACAATAATTCATGTTGACAATGCCTTATACTCTGAAAAATTCAGAAGAAATTTACTTAGCTTTAAAGATATTCGACAAAATGGATATCACATTGAAACCATGAACGAAAACTTGGGATTTATGTTGGATTTAACTCATCGTCCATTATAAGATACCTTGAGCCCTTAACAGGGGATTTATTTACTGCACGTTTTGCTGATTGTCACTTTGATGAAGCAATTTTCCCACCATTAGGGTGAGATAAGAAGTCAATTCAAAAGGAATGGCGCGAAATTGCTTGAAATGCATCAACTTTATCACATTATGATCCACGAACAAATCAGTGTGAACTTGAAGTTCAAAAGATCATTCATTTGCAACAAATCGCAAATCAATTACCAGATGCATTTAATGATGCAAAACAAGTGACAAAATCACATATTCCAGCTGTAAATGCTCCTGCAAGAATTGATGTCTCTGTGCAACAAAATGCACAAGAACCAACGAAACGCTTAAAGCGTGGAAGACCGGTTGGTTCAAAGGATATAATTCCTCGAAAGAGAAAAACGGGAGTAAAAATAAATACAAATCAAAATACTCCTGAGAAAGCACAAGAATCCTTTGATAAGGGTTTGTCAGTACAAGTTGATTCTGATGAGGAACAACTTCCTCTAGAAAAAGATGAAAAAAATGAAAGTAATGAGATCTCAATAAATTATTTAAACTCTGGTAAGATTAGGGATCGAAATGAAATTGTTCCTGATGATATAGTTGCTTTCAATATGTCCTTTGAAATATGTGAAAATGATGATGATCCAGAACCACGATCAGTGGACGAATATCAAAAAAGACCTGATTGGCAAAAATGGCAAGATGCTATCCAAGCAGAGCTAAACTCGTTAAGGAAACGAGATGTTTTTGTACCAATTGTCTAAACGCCAGATGGCGTAAAACCTGTTGGATATAAATGGGTATTTGTACGAAAGAGAAACAAAAAAAAAATGAAGTTACAAGGTACAAAGCAAGACTTGTAGCTCAAGGTTTCTCACAAAGACCTGGCATCGATTATGAGGAAACATATTCTCCTGTTATAGATGCAATCACATTTCGGTTCTTGATAAGCCTTGCAGTCTCTGAAGGGCTTGATATGCATTTAATGGATGTCGTTACAGCATATCTGTACAGATCTCTAGACAGTGAGATATATATGAAAATCCCTGATGGATTTGTAATATCTGATGAAATAAAATCAAAACCTCATAACATGCATTCTATAAAATTACAAAGGCCTTTATACGGGTTGAAACAATCCGGACGAATGTGGTACAAACGTTTTAGTGATTATTTACTGAAAGAAGGATATATAAATAATCCGCTTTGCCTATGTGTCTTCATTAAAAGATCATCAACAGGATTTGTGATTATTGCTGATTTAAATATAGTGGGAAACCACGAAGACATCGTTAGAACATCTGAATACTTGAAAAAAGGAATTCGAGATGAAAGAACTTGGAAAAACAAGACTTTGTCTTGGTTTGCAAATTGAACATTTTTCAAGTGGAGTACTTATCCATCAATCAAATTATATTGAAAAATTATTAAAAAGATTTTATATGGACAAGGCACATCCATTGAACTCTCCAATGGTTGTCAGATCACTTGAAGTGGATAAGGATCCATTTCGACCTCAAGAAAGTGATGAAGAGCTAATTGGTCCGGAGGTACCATATTTAAGTGCAATTGGTGCACTTATGTATCTTACAAATTGTACAAGACCCGATATTGCTTTTCTTTGTCAACCTACTTGCAAGATATAGCTCTTCACCAACTCGAAGACATTGGAATGGTGTTAAACATATTTTTCGATATCTTCGAGGAACAAGTGACATGGGTTTATTTTACTCGAGAGGGTAAAATTGAATCTCCAAGGTTATGCGATGCTTTGGATTTTTATCGAGATCCCCATAAGGTCCGTTCTCAAACGGGATATGTATTTACCTCGTGGTAATATCGTCTGTATCATGGAAGTCAGTAAAAACAAACTATGGTTGCCACTTCTTCCAATCATTTGAAGTACTTGCAATTCATGAAGCAAGTCGTGAATGTGTTTGGTTGAGAAACATGATTGAACATATTCAAGAATCATGTGGATTGCCTTCAATAAAAGAGTCTCCAACCATATTATATGAAGATAATGCAGCATGTATTGCACAATTAAGTGAATGATTCACAAAAGATGACAGAACAAAACATATTTCACCAAAATTCTTTTATACGCATGAGCTTCAGAAGAATGGTGAAATTGATGTCAAGCAAATCCAATCGAGCGATAATCTTGCTGATTTATTCACAAAAGCCTTACCAACTACGACATTTAAAAGGCTTACATATAGTATTGGCTTGCGTAAACTTAAAAACATTGCAAGTAAAGAAACTGAACAAGTTTCACCCATGTTCACATGAGGGGGAGTTATTGATTAGTATATTGCACTCTTTTTCCCTTAGCTATGGCTTTATCCCATTAGGTTTTCCTAGCAAGGTTTTTAATGAGGCAATCTTAACAATATTATACCCATCTTAATATTTATGAGAATAGTGTACTCTTTTTCTTTTACTATATTTTTCCCACAGGTTTTTTTAGTAGAAGTTTTAACGAGGCACAATCTCTTAACAAGAGTCATCAAAGGGGGAGTATTGTAAATGAAATGGATGTGGATGACTCTTTCTATTCAAACCATTTGTATTCCACCATTATGTGTGAGCGGTTATACATTCCACCATTATGTAATTGTAATTTATGATCTTTGATGGCCTATATAAAGAGCTCACATCCATGTAATGGATATACCATATTGGAATGAAAGTTCTCTCTATTTCTCCCCTATCTCTTCTCTTGTTATCTTTCTAGTTTTTTATCTTTACCTTTCTGGCTTTGCCTTTAATTAGTTTACAACATATTTATCTTTTTAAAATGATCACAAATCTTTTCAAAATTTTCATTCATAGTTATTCCATCTATTTTTATTAACTCACCGTTAACTTATGCTGACGTGGCGATGATGTGGCGAGGACATCAAATATATATTTTTCAAATTCAAATTTACTTAAAATTTTAAAATAATAAATGTCAAAATTATTTTTAAAATTATAATAAATTAAATTAGCCCCGTAGTGTACATGACGTTGATTGGCCGAGTATCAAATTTGCTCATTTTTTTTATTTTTTGAAAAACATTAAATCAAATGTTTTTAAAAAAAAAAACATTAAGACTAAATGACATTATTCCTTGCTCCCACACAACTTACCTTTGCACTCTTTTTTTGACATTTATTTAAAAAAATCTTTTTTTTTTTTAACTTTAAAAAATTGAAAATTTTAATTTAAAAAAGAAATTGATTGAATTTCATGCCTTAACCAGATTATGCCACATCCGCACTACGCCAACATGAGTTAACCGTGAGTCAACGGAAATGGATGAAATGACCATGAGTGGAAATTTTGAAAAGTTACTTGACCATTTTGAAAAAAAAATAAAGTTTTGTAACCAAAGGTAAAAAAGGTAAAGTTTTGTGACCATAAGTAAAATTAACCCAATATATAAATGGAAGATTCGTGGGACTCAAACAAGCCACATAACTTTCATGTTCTTGGCCCCTACGAGCTATATATGCTACATATTAATATAAACATTATTTATGTGTGGGTCGATCATGAAGAAATTAATTTTTTTTGAAGTAAAATAGAAATTTCATTAATCATGATGGTCACTACATGCGGTAGAACAGGTTGAGACATAAAATCAATTACATTGATAAAAACACATTTATTCATTAATCCTAATTGTTCGTCAGAACATTCAACTGCAATAGAGTTGATTTTGAGAAATTGCGACAGTAATAATGGAACAATTTGACAATTAATGACTGTTATCTTGACAAACGTCTGAAACACAATAGTACACAAACATACTAAGACCAAAACGAAAAATAAAATTTTCAACAAGGGAAGACAAACACAAACTTTAAACATTGAAAGACAAATACTTATTGAAAAAGATAACCTAATAAAACTAATTAATTTACTTTTAAATGAATTTTAATTATTTTTCATCAAAAAAAAGAATTTTTATAGGATTCGGACACTCATGGTTATCCAAAAAAAAGAATTTAAATTATTCAATTTCTTGATGTAAAATAAGAAACTAATTTAATTATCACGTATATTTTTTTTTTGTACAATAATTATCACATTTGATGCCAACTAAGTCGAACCTCCAACTATTTCTTCTGACAACTGATGGCATCATTATGCTTTGGCTATTCCAACAATATAATTGAATTAATGTGCACCTCAGATTTGATCTATTTTGTATTAGAAAATATTGACTTTTTTGACTTATTTTGGTACATAGATTTGCTATACAATTGTGTTGATTCCCTTATTGAAATTTGTGCAACATACATTCCAATCAAATCTATAATATTGTGTAACTAATGTGTATATATATATTCTAGAATGTTAGATTATCATCTTTCTCTTTATTATCTTGAGGGGCTAACCAATGGAGCAACCAAGTTTGATCCGATAAGTAGCCAATTAATGAATAAAACATCCTCTGAATATCATGTAGTATCATGGATTTCTAACTACTAACTAGGGACGTTTGTAAAACTCAACTATGTAGTTTTGTCTTAAAAGTCTTTTTGGATCCCAAGATTTGGAGAAGAACAAAATAAAACCCACCCAAATTAAAAGTGTGTATTTTCTGCCTATTAAGTATTAAACTTCAAAAACCCTAGCTGCACTGCACACCACAAACTAGATCTGGTTTGGGGGCCGGCGTTACAGGTCGGCATTGCCTTTGTCGTCGGCCTCCCCTCATCTTCTCTTTCAAAATCCAAGGTCTCTCTCCTCTTTGTCTTCTATCATTTTTCTACAACTCTTATCCCAATCATTCATATCTGTCTCTATTCCCTCTGTCCGTTCTGTCCACCTTCCTCTACCCCTCCCTCTGTCCGCGTCTGTCCACCCTCTTCTACACCTCCCTCTACTCGGTCGTTTATTTATCTCTTCCTCTTCTCTGTGTCTTGCCTCCTTTTCCCCTTTTTTTTATCTGTTTCATTTCTTTTTGTAGGTAGATCTAGCGGTTGCCGCATAGCTATTAGAGTTCCCAATGCTACGACGTTGATGGTCCTCTTTTGGCGCCTAAAGTCCTGATTGGGTGGAAGAGAAACGGTAAGACAAAGTGGCGGTCTTATTACGACCCAAATCTCTAACCTCGTTTTGATTTCCTTAATCAGGATCACCGACTCGTTACGTAGAATTTACACCATGATACGCATACCTACCGAGGCACGTGGCCGAGGTATATTGTATTTTTGTATTGGTTGTATGACTAGTGAAATGTAATGTGTAGACTTACTGAGTTGTTTTGTACAGTGTAGGCGTCATGATGAGAGTGGAGACGCGCCTCGAGTTGTGTGTGAGGCGGGGAACCAAGTAGTTAGCACTTTGGTGAGTCTTTTTTAATATTAATTAATATGAATTTATAAAATATTCATATGAACTATGAGATTATTTATAAGCTTATGATATGGTTATTAATGTGAATCAAATCAAAGCCCTATAATTAGAACTAAAAATCTACAACACTTGGACTTACCTCTGGATATGTGCTAGCACACACTCCCATACACTTGTGTCACACATTTGAGTCACTTAGCTGGAAAAACTAGTAGTGGTAGGAGTGAATGAGGGCCACAAGATGTCATAGAGATTAGGTGCACACATTAGATTAAAACCCCACTATAAATACCATTCTTTTTCTTCAATGCTTCAAATTGCATGTTTGAAAGCTGGAAATCCAAAGCTGTGGAGAGTCTCTTTGCTGGAAATTTGGGAGAATTAAAGGGTGGTTGCATCACCAAGTGTTAGAGAATGACGCGCGTCGTTACACGTCAAATATAATTCTCGATTTCTAGACCGAAAACTACAAAAGACTATAGTAGTGGTAAGCTCGGGGTCAAACCTCAAGGACTAGGTAATTGACTTAGGTTTCTAGGGGAGAAGAGAAAACAGGGGATTTTGTAAACTTTTGGAAACTTTGAAAACTTTGGAAATAAAGTAATGCAATGGAAGAAAATCTAGGTATTCAGCTTCACGGTCTTCGCAATACAACTTGGAAATAACTCTATGAATCATTAATTTATGAAAGATGTGAGACTAACCTATGATCTAGTGTAGCTATAGACCCAGTGATGCACTCGGTTCCTCGCACTTCCTGTTATCGGTAGCCAAGGTATGATCATTTAATAGTTTCCTAGCCAAACACGCAACCTGATCACTAGTGCTCCAGATTTAACACGTTGGCCACATTACCTAGGTCTGTGAAGGCACTACACCTAGATAACCGGATCGCTAGTGCTCTCAATTTAGCCTAGATCCCTAAGATACTTGACCGGTTGGCCAAGTATCACAAGTTTGAGTCTACCACGTGAGGACAGACGTTTTGACTTCAATGACTAAGGGTATTCAACCTAATATGCATGCACATCGCTATACATACAATCAAATCTAACCCTATGATTAAAAACTATACCAAATAGAATAAACCATAGAAAAGAATCAAGAGAATTAAATATAAATAAACCTCATAACAAAATCCCAAGTTGCAAAGCTTGACCGATCCACTTTCAACCTAGAGGAAGGAGATTAACTAGACATAATTAAGCCAAAAACCTAGTTTCTAATGTAAAATAGAAGTAAAACAAGAGTTAATTTCGAATTGGAGTCTATTGGTATTTATAGTAACACCCCAAAGTAGGTTGAAAACCTAAAAATTCCAAAAAGTAGGTAAAATCTCGAAATTTTGAGTCTTCTGGGCGGTGGCAGCGTGTTCATGGTGTCCTCACGGCGTATTTTTTTAGCTCTTTAGTTCACTCGTATGTGAGTCACGCCATAAGAATTTGTTCATCACTACGTCCTCACGTCGTGTTTTTTTTTTTTCTGTCTCTCAATGCGATTTTGGACCACTTAGAAGTCAAATCTGAAGAATCTTGTGAGACATAAAAATGTTCAGCTTGGAGTGTACTTTCTAAAAAAGGAAATAACAAGTCATTTGGTTTGAGATAAGAAAGTTATGACCTTTATACTGAAGAGTGATCATTAAGGAACTTGACCAAACTTTGCCAACTGTGTGTCACTCTTTTGAGCCACTTCAAATCTTAAATAAAAATGTCCATCTCAAAGTCTTCTTTCCAACAAGACCAACGGTGAGTCGTTCCAACTTCGAATGTGAAAGTTATGGCTTGTGAATTTAACATCACTCAATTAAGTTCATAACACGCCTTTTGCTCCAAAAACATTCGACTCATGTAAAATCCCTAAAATACATAAAACAAGCATTTATCACTTTAAAACAAGATAAATATAGTCCATTAACTCCTAATAACCTATACTAAATCATGCGTAAATAAACACTCATAAGAAAACCAAACTCCCCAACCATAACTACCAATGTTAGGTACTGTTCTTCATATTCATACCATCAAAGTTATAGGTTTTGAGCTCAAATAAAAGGGGTTTTCAGTTTTAATGATTCTAAGTATTCTATGGTTATTTTAAATGCATTTACAAACCTTAATTTCATTTCTCAAAATTCAGTTTCGGATTTTTCATGTTTTGCCAAACAAAGGATTTTCTAGTGATTTCGGCTTTTAGGATTTTTGAGCAATTTAATGAAGATGCTTTCAAAATCTAAGTTCATATTTGGATTTCTCATTGAAAATCACTTGGGACAACCTTAAATTTCAAAAATCAATGGTGTTTCCATAACTTGAGAAAAAGAAGAAGAAGAAAGAAAACCGGAGACGTCTAGTGGGAAGCAAACTAGAATTTTATGCGGAAGTCAATTAAATTAATATTAAGTGTGGAAAACCAGAAAATGACATTATACATATAAGATAACCTCAAAATACAATAAAGTCGTCTAAGTCAGGTTGGGGAACTAACGCTCAACCTAAACATATAACCCAAATGTGTAAGAAAGACATATATAACATATACAAACAAAATACCAAAAGAAGACCTATAGTCTAATGCCGTGACGCGCTACTGACTTAGAGATAACCGCCGATCTTCTCCTTACCCGACTTGTTGGTAGTCGACTCTGTACCCACTGTCATAAAAAGAACGGTGAGTACAAGAAATAAACAGTAATCCCTGATGACAAGTCTAAATATAATCGACTGGTATTTAAAAACATATAACTAGGAAAGTTGGAACATAAACCATATGCAAATAAATACCAGAGTTAAACAAGTGAAACTGACACTAGGCTAAGTAGTGGTGAATTAGGCCCGGTCGGTAGTGAACTGCGTCACTCCAACTCCATAATTACAAATCATAAGGGATTCTAACCCAAGTGTTGCCAGGGACTCTAACCCCGATGTGTAGACCACCTTAGGGACTCTAACTCCGTGAGTCGCGCACACCTCGATCGAGTGCGAGACCTAATTGCAAAGACTACTTTTTATTTTCAAAAAATATCAAGTATAGAATATCAAGGCATAGACAAGTCTAATACCTAAACAAATAGGGAGTACAAGTCCATTTGAACATTGTGCATCATCGGGTAGAAAGCCTTTTGAACATGACAAGAAATGAAGTTTCATCTACAAGGTCTAAATTGGCTGTGTACAAAGCATTAATGTTAGCCAATAATGTTTTATCTATAGGAACTTCAAAAACAATCAGGTATCATCCACTGGTCAGATTAAAGGGCTAAAATGTGTGTGTGTGTTTTTTTTTGTACTTATTCCATTATCTTTCTTATTTTCCTTTGTCAATGGACATAAACGAATTTTTTTTCCTTTCGATTTTTAGAGGTTTCTCTTTCTTTCTTTCTTTCTTTTTTTTGGTAATGAAGGAACATGGAAGTTGAAACTTGAAAATTTGATTTCATACATTGAAAAGGTAATGTGTGTAACGGCCAAAATTTATTAAATTAGGATTAATGTCAATCTTGGAAATTAACGGGTTAATTTGAGCGTTACGTGAACGGCTGGGCTGACTCGGATAGGAGTACCCAGAGAATATATGTTATTTGTATATGTTGTATGCCTATTAGTGTGGTGTTGGAGTTCATTATTATTGTGCTACATCACATATGTGTATGTTGATATCGGGCGAGTTCTCGAGACGGGTATTTGTCTCGAAGCATGTGTCGGGTGCAGGTATAGGGTGTTAGGGTACCGGGCACTGGCAGCCGGGTAGTCGAGGGTTAGTAGTACACTGGTTAGGTTGATGGGGTGATTAAAATACTAACCACACATACATTAATGTGCCTTAGTATGGTTTAAATGAATTAAATTAGATTAAATAATCAAGATCGTATAGTTTTGGTAGAAAATTAGAGGGCTATAGGATGGACATAGAGATGAGTTACAAGACATATTGTGTGTTACAAGACAGATTGTGTCACAATGGGTGTCACTCAAGAATGCTGGACAGAGTTAACAGGAACCCTAAGATTATCCTCGAGATACATGTTTTGAGGGAGATCAAGGCAAGAGGTGTATAAAATCATGTTCTCTGTTTTATTCATAACATGTAAGTGAACATTTGGAGAGGAATTTCGTGAACATTTGGAGAGGAATTAAGGATCCAACTAAGGTAATCATCTAGTTAATATAGATTTTCCATTAAAATAGCTAAAAATGGGGTTTTTAACACTAAAACGATTTATGGGTTTTGATTAACTAGTTTGTTGATTTCGGAGTAAATTGAAGGTTAAGTAGGTATATAAGATTAAGGTTTTAACTGGATTTTTGATCTGTGACTCAGGTTTTTGAAGAGAACGTAAAATATGGACATGCATGTTAGATCCGAGTATTTACTGTTAAAACTGGTGTTTTTGGGTGTGAAATTGATCCTCACGAGGTGAATATGAGTCGGGGGGTGGTGTTAGAGGCGACCATAGCATCGGAAAACACCGGAATTCACTATCAGAATTCTAGTGTTGACGCAGGTAGCACGTTGGACAAGGTCCCCAACGCGCTACCTAAACTAGGGAAGACGACACTCTTTGTAATGTCCCCCCCCACGTGAGCACCCGCAGGTCTCTCTCACGTGGGTGCAGTCTTTCGCCTCCCCAGACTCGAGCTGGGGTCCTGGAGGCTTAAGAGCCCTAGTTTAACGAGCGGGTGCTCATGTGGGGGGAGGGGGGACGCAGAGGTGTGGTGGGCTGGGCCGTTACACTCTTCATCACGACGAACAATAGCGCGCTAGACAAATCTCCCTAGCGCGCTGGGCAATTTCCCCAGCGCGCTAGACAGAGGACTTAACAATTTTTTTAATATTCGTTTAAGGGGCTGTTTTGGGGTTAATCACTTAAACATAGTTAAGTCATATAAAAGACATTGTAAATGGACTTCAGGGACTAGGGGCCGTAGCTCGGAAGCCTTAGATACCCGAGAGCTAGGCGGGTCGGATTCACGGGTCCGGGGAAAGTCGAAGAGCGTATTTCAGGTGCATAAAACCCTTGAGAAAACTCCACAACAATTCAATCCGATTTTCTTATATTTTATGTCGAGTGCCAATTTGGTTTCATTTCACTAGTTTAGTGGTGATAATGAATGGTTTATCAGGGTTTTATACGAAATGTATGGTCAGACTTGGGACACACTAGATTGTAGCACATGTGACCCGACCCTTGGTGAATGGCAACCTGAGCTGCTTCTGGTGCATGTTTCAGTGTGATGCAGTTTCTGGGCTAACACTGCGAGGATGTCAGGTGAAAGGGGATGTGGGGTGCCACTCTGGGGATCCTCTTCCGAAGTACAATCTAGTCTGTACCAAGGAGGAACATACATTTGGTTTCGTATTTTAGTTTGTTTATTTATACGTCTAGGTTACGTTGTTGTATCTACGTACTTGATTATTATCTGTTTATTCATTGTCTTTACCGCATTTTGAATGATTACTGCTTTCTGTCGATATTTTACGATATATGTTACTGTCAGCCATAGGAATATGATTTTCTGTAACAACTCGAATTCCACTTGACCCGACTCGAGGGTATTTTGGTAATTTAATATTTTAATTGTGTTTGGTGTAATATTATGCATATTATATGTTATCGCAACTTGGCGTGACCCACTTAAATTATATGCACGCGACGATGAGACCTTAAGTTACTAAGTTTTTGACAATTAATTTGGTAGAAGGTCTAGAGAAGGGTTTATGCATTAAGTGTGTCTAAAATTGTTGTTATAGAGTAAAAGGGACAAGAGACCCAAATAAATAAGGTAGAAACCTTAAATTTTCCTACCACCAAATATAAAGGGATTAAAACCCTAATTTGCTCTTAACAACATAGGAGAGAGAGAGAGAGGGAAGCTACCACGGAGAGACTGGGAGGCAGCGACGGACACCGGCAAAATGACGACTGGTGCTTAGCAGCGCGAATAGCAGCCAAGCAGTGGTGCAGAGGATGAGGAAGGGCGAGAGATGCCCCCAAGGCGCGGCAGCGCTGGACGAGGGCGGTGGCTCTTATAGAGCAACGGGCCGTGGATGATGGTGGACATGGCAGAGTCGACATGGAGAGTGAGATCTGGCTCAGGCGGCTCAATAGAAGACCTGGGAGGGCGCCACTAGGAGGTCCTCCTCCATCACAGTCCCGACCGAGGAGAGAGGGAGAAGAGGGGTGGTTCTCGCCACCCCTCCGTTCCCACTCTTTTCTCCAAGGCGGTCAGAGGAGCAGCGACCCTTTGGCAGCAGCCGGAGGTCCCCTCCGGTGCGATGAAGCGACGGAGGGGGGCGGTGGTCAGGGTCGAGGAGGGGAGCACAAACTCCCCTCCACGACTGCCAAAGGGGGGAGACGAGCTCCCCTTTACCAGGTTGACTGGTCAACAATTGACCCTGGACCAGTGACTAGGGTCAACTGACCCTTTGTAACAATCCGTTACTTTAAGCAGGTGATTAGTGTTAATCCGAATGGTAATTAATCTGAGTTAGGCTCGTGGTTAAGTCCGATTTGTCATGATTAATGTGTGTGTAGAATTGCATGATGTACTATGTTTGTTTGGTGTGTACTAGTATGTATACGTGAATAATCGGACCAATGAGAGAATGTTTAATACCATGTGTGGGTCAAGAAGGACACACATAAGACGCGAGATAGCGTTGACACCGAGTGTACTCGTTGGCGTGAATTATGTAATTATTGGCGTAATTATGGGCATAAATATATATTTATATATATTATGGATATATATAAATATATATTAAAATAGAAAATAATAAAATATAGCAAATTGTCGGGGCAGTGTGATACGCGGGGTCATGAATGACACGCGTCGGACATACGGTGGTGCGCACGCCCGAGATGTTCTCGTTGGCGTGCCAATCGGAATTTGAGGCACAATATGTTGATAAATAAATATATTTATATATATAAATCGGTATATATATAAATATATATATATATAATAAATTGGAAAAATGTAAAATTACCATTAAGGATATAGAGGTTGTAAAGGAAAGGGGATGAGCTTAAGGGCATTTCGGTCTTTTTCCCCTATAAACCGCCTTTTTCGTTAATAAAATCGAAAACGAAGAAGAAGATGAGCAGAGAGGAGCTGAGATCGGGGGAAGAGAAGGAGAGAGCGGAGGAGAACCAGGAGTTCGTGGAGTCGAACTCGTGTGACTGAGGTGAGATAACTTAGTTGTGTATGTTGTTGTTGTTGTGTATGGGTGAGTTAGTGATGGTGAGCTCGGCCATGGCCGAGAATCCGAACCAGGAAACGTAGAGGGTGGTGATGGCAAGGGAGTGGTCTCCCTTGCCAAAATGAATTGGGGTTGGGGTTGGGAGCCAACCCCAAATGAAGAAGAAAGAAATAATAAAAAGAGAGAACAGAGCGTCCGCTCTGTTCTCGTGGAGAAGAAGGTGGTGTCAACCGAGCCGAATCGGCCCGGTTCACACCTTAAACAAAAGGAAAAAAAAGAGAAAAAGGAAAAGAAAAAATCCAGAAAAATAGAAAAAATATGGAAAAAATAGTATTTTGACCAAACAAATAGAAATTGAAGGATATCTATGAAATATGAGAAGTTTGAAAGTCGGAAGAGACTTTACACCGGGGTTTTTACCTCGAAAAGCGTGAAATGGTCAAAATATGTTAGAAACTAGATCTCGAGATTCTGGATTCAAATGGGACTAGTTTAGAAGTATTAGTAATTGAATATTAGAGTTAGATTGATAAGAAATTGTTTATGTTAGGTAATTAACTCATGTGGAAATGTTTGAAGACTCTGGAGAGTCGTACAAGTCGGTAAAACATAGAAGCTCAGGACAGGTAAGTGGGACTCATAGCATTTTATCAATTATGCAATGTAAAATAGTATTACTAGAGCATGTAGTGTACTGGACTGGGAATGGGGCAATGTACCGTGATTTGACGGTGGTTTTACAAAAATGTTTTGAAATGAAAAATGGATTCGGAAAGAGGTTTGACGGGACGGATCGGCCTGGGGTTTGGAACTGTGGTGGAATTGCTAACCATCACCATGCCCCAGTGACTTGGAAATTATTCCGATCAATGCTTTCTATTTGAGTTTAGCAGCTGATCAATCATAAACCAATCAGATGAATAGTGATTGGTTTAGTGATGATGAGTAAGTGCGACTCTGTGTTTTATGAGTTGGCGGCACATTGACAAGAACTGGTTAGATGCCCAGTGATTGGTTCTTGGATATGTGAGGGGGTGACTCAATGCAAATACGAATATGTGAAATACAAATCACGGATACATTGCAATGAACCAAAGAACTTGCATATGTTATATATATTGTTTATATTGACTCATATGCTCCTGTAGATATGCATTTGATTCATATTGTTATACATTGCCTTGATATTAATTGGTAATTGATGGTTGGTATGAGAGTCACTTACTGAGCATGTAGGAGCTCACCCACCTTAACATCTCCAGGTATGGATGTACGCTAGGACTTTGAACTCAGGAAAGGAGAAGACCAGGGTAGTATCTTCTCTACGGTGCAGTGAGTTTCCTGCTATATATATTGTAATATTTTATGATTTTGTAATAATTGAGGTGAGAATACGAGCTCAATACCGATGTTCATACCGGTATTATATGTTTTATATTTTATCAAAAAAGTTTTAAATTTTTCGCTGCGTAATTTTCATGGTTTTGCATTAAAATCAAGATATACGGGTTGTTGTCAGGAAATGTGGTAAGGCTGCTGGCTCTAATTAGGTCTGATCTGGTTTACAGGGGCTTAATTAGGGTTTCAGGCCGAACATTCTCTAATTAAAATTAGGGGCTGTTACAGTTGGTATCAGAGCCAATGCTTTACAAACTTAAGTTTATTATTGGTCTCGAAGTAAGAGACAGTTTTGATATAGATTGATATAAAAGACTATGTTGTAAAGCTTGGTTTGATTATTCCACTGAGAAGCCAATAGAATAACTTTGATATAAATTAGTATCAGAGACTGATGTTGTCACTTTCGATCCAGTTTCGAAGTGATGTGATAATACTGATACCGTTTAGATTGAAATTTTGAGTTGTACCTGTATATTAAAATTAAAAATTTAGGTTAACCGACTTGGAGATTGATTCTCAAGTCAGGGATAAACCAAGATTAAATGAATGGTTTTATCGATGTTTTGGGGGTAATGAAAGATAAAAGCTTGAGACATGTATTTGTGAGCTTTATATTATATCTATGCGATAGATATAGCTGTACTGTCTTGCCTTGGAATGAATCTGAAAGTCTTATCTCACATCTAGGACTTGGTAAGTCAAATGAAATTGATGGTGAGGGTTCTTGGGAACCTAGACTTCAGGGATATTATGATAAAGGAAGACAGTGGAATGATAATAAGATGGGTTATATCCGTCTATATCTCATGAAATGAGAATGTATATATGTTGAGGGTTAGGGTTTATGGAACCTTGAGCCCAAATGATATAGATATGAAAATGAGATGAGTTATAAACAACTCTTTTATTGAGTAGTCTCTAAGGGTCTTGATTCTCACTGATATTGTCTGATGAGAAATAGTCAGTGTTGAAGGAATAATGAACTAGGGACTCAGAGACATAGGTCAGATGAAATGACCATACAAGGTAAATGGAATATGAAATGATTGACAACGAAACTCAAATGTGATGAGTCACTTTGAGTAGAAAATATACTAGTGTTGAAACTAGTTCAGTGAGATGAAAAGTTATTCAATGAGAAAGATTGGTGGTAAATGGTAATGAGAACCTGGTTGAGGTTAGTTAATCACTATATTATTCATACTTCATGAATGAATATGAATTATAAAATTTCATATAGGATGCGAATCCATATTGAAATAGTGAGAAGAAATTTGTCTGTATGGTTGTGGGGTAGCCACACATACTGAAAGTTATGTAAGAAAGAAGTTTATTAGTGTTGTTGTGGGTAATTACACTCACTAATAGAGCAATAAGAGAAATGAATGATAATATGATATAACCATACATAAAGAAATGAAACGTGAGTTTACTAAATAGATGAGTAGATCAATGTTGGATGTAAGGATACCTGATTGAGGTATAGATCAAAGATGGAATATACAGAAACGAGCTGAAGGTAACATTACTCTAAAAGTGAAGAGTTAAAACAAGAAATGAGAGATGAAGGATTTGAGAAAAATTGTGTTATTGATCAACTCTATCTTATTTGATGAAGTAGAATCATTTGTAAGGAAATGGTAAATTGAGAATAAAGTGAAGAGTAAGTTGCAAATATATACGCTGAAGAACTGGAAGGGTCAAAGTTAGAGGCTTAACATCAAAGTATTTAAGAATCTTTTGAGGTATTAATACATAAAGATTCATATATATGACACTCTTGTCATCAGAGACATCTGATGTAGATAAGAGGTGTACTGTTCAAGTAATTAAGAAAAACATAGCAGTGAGCCATGAGGTGTTTTAAATTTGATGTTTAGACTAGTACAGTCTAAATTGGGGAGAATGAATTGTTAATAAAGTTAAGGATTGAGAATATAAAGAATGATGTATAATACTAGAAATGAATAGGTAAACAGTATATCAAGAGGTTGGTATTGACTGCAATCTATAATGAAAGATGTTGAAATTTATAAATTTTGTGAGTGTGAA
The DNA here is from genome assembly GCA_039657345.1 of Stephania japonica. NCBI lineage: Eukaryota > Viridiplantae > Streptophyta > Magnoliopsida > Ranunculales > Menispermaceae > Stephania > Stephania japonica. The sequence goes on along the minus strand of CM077559.1, from coordinate 2,416,129 downwards.
TTTGTGGAAATTCAGTTAATCAATCAAAATTTAAATGGTTTGGGTTGAGTAAACTGATAGTAGGTCAGTAAAGGGAAAGGCAAGTAATGGGTATATTGGAAAGGCTTGAAAGATTATCCCAAAGAAGGAATTCATCAAAGTATTTGGCTGGTTGATACCAAACCAATGATTAATTATATCGTACTTTGAGGTATTATAAAAAATTGTATGAGTTTGAGAACTCAAGTGGAGTGACAAATTAACATGAAGTGAATTCCAAGGAATAGCGATTTCCAGGATTGACAACTCAAGGGTGTAAATCAAATGAAACCAATAGTTCTCAATAGTGATTGCGATTTGATTATCATAAAGTAAAGATAAGAATTTAAGTGTATATGATCAAGCGATGGCTTGATAAGGTGGAAGATTATGGTGTAAACCATAGAAATTCATTAGAGCTCACGCTATATTTATGAATGAAGATGTATAGTTGTTAAACTCTATTGAGATAAGATCATCATTAAGTTGATAATGATGACGAATATGAAAATAGTTGAAACTGTACCAAATGCACAAAGTAATGTTACAAAGTTATGTGAAACTCTGATAATAGGTTGGTATATACCAAAAGTTGTAGGTGTAATGGATAAGTTTCACCTATAAATCTTGAGATATGTGTTGAATTTGAAAGTTATGAGTCAAAGAAATTGACTGAGGTTAAGATAATTTGAGAATTGTCTTATATTCAACGCAAAGAATGGAAAAGTGATGGAACATGGAATAATTGAAGCATACAAACAACGTATATAGAGTTGTGATATAGTTGTATTGTATGATCAATTAATCTAAGAATGGAATAACTTTATAATGGAATGAGGATGGGTTGTGCATGATACAACGGATGTCTTAAGGTTTAAGAAAATTAAAATGTAGTTTTACTACAATGGTTGCTTGATTTTACTTGGATTAGAGTAAGGTTAGAGGTGTATTGTAATATTTTATCCAAGTAGTTGTTTATTGATACAATGAAGCAAGGGATGGTAGTGAATACATTGAATATCGTTTAGAGGAACTGATAAGAAACAATGGTATTGATAAGAATACCAAACTATTATAAGACATCAACTGATAATGAAGAACTGAGAATATGTATTTTAACTGATAGATGAAATGAATTGCAAGAATAAGTCTTAAAGGAAAGACTTGAAAATGATAAGATAGGGATGAGGATTTCAGTATTGTATACATTCAGTTGATTAGATGGAATGTGCAAGTTCATTCATTCATGAAGGAGTTTTGAAGTACAATTGTATCATATACAAGGGTTTGAAGGGTATGAATGTTATTTAGTTATTCCTAAGTGTAACAACCCCAAATTTTTAACTGACTTGTGTTGCACTTGTCAAATTTGTGACCCGGCTACGTGAATACTGGACAGTATTTCGAACTTCGGGAGTCGACACCGAAGTGATTTTATGATTCTTTGATTGTGTGTATTAGTATTGTAGTATTTTACGGGTTTTGAGCCGGTCGGGCGATATTTAATTGAGTGAGGTTTCGACTAGTTAAACGGGGGAGAAAAACAAGTAAAACATACAAATAAAGGAATTATTAATTAATTTAATTAATTAGTTGGCGAGACAAGGCGAGACTATGCGCGTTATGGGAGTCGAAACAAGGAAAAACAGACCAAGGAATCTCGTTTGAACGTGGAAGTTAGTTAATTACGCAACATATGGTCTATGGAATAGAAATTGTTAAAGTGACACAACAGGATGATGAACAACCATGAGATTTGCATTGAGATGTGGGTGAGTGTTGAGATGTGATAAAGGGACAAAAGACCCATAAGGGCAATTGTTTAAAATTGGGTAGGAAGTAAGTTGGGGGTAAAAAGGTCATTTGACCATATATATATATATATAAAACAAAGAAAACCCTACACTATTCATCTTCTCTACACACCACCGCCGCTCTCTCCCATTCCCACCTCTCGTCCCGCTCTCACCAGACGACCAGGACACGCTCATGGGAGTTCCCCCTGCTCGCCGGAGGTGGGTTTATATCTCTCTCTCTCTCTCGTACACTCTCGCGCTCACTCTCTCGGTCTCTCTCCTCTTGGTTTTCTCTCTCTCTCACCTCGGGTTCTCTCTTCCTTTCGCTTTCTCACGCCACCACCTCTCTCACCAGATATGGTGGTGGTCGAGGCCACCACCCTCACCGGAGATCTCTCTCTATCTCTCTATTTCTTTCTCTCTCTCGTCTCATTGTTTTTAGTTTTTTTTGTTTATTGTTGAAACCGTGATGTGTGTATGTGTTGTGTCGCCGTTGGTTGGTCATTCGCTAGGAGGAGGTGTTGTTGCGGTTAGGATGGGTCCTCGGGTGCGCGCGGAGTCCCTCCGTCCTTGATGTGGTTCGGTTCATGTTTATAGGATTGTGGTGTGTGTATTTCCATTATTTCATGTGTTGTTACTATTTTTGGCCCTCGCCGAAAACACCCTCATCGGCGGCGCCACCGCTGGACCACGATGATCGGGACGCTATTTGTTGGGGACCCCACCAATCTCCTACGTGGGTCCCCACAGTCTTCGGAGTGGTCAAAACAGCCCTATTCAGTGTTAAAAAGTCGTCATTTCATGTGAATAGGTGTGGTGGAGCCTCGCCGGAAACCGCCACTCTTGGCGGTGCTACCGGCCGGACCACCACCCGTGAAGGTTGTTGGAATCTCACCTAACCTTTGTTGAGGTCTTGCAACTTTTGGTTGTGTTCGAAATTTTGATGTATTGGGGAAATGGTTATGTTTTTATGGAAATATTAAGTTTGAATTCTTGTTTGGTTAATGTGTTTAAGTTCTGACTAATTAGGGTGTTCTCGGCCATTTTATGCCAAGGAAACCCTCTCCCAACGTCGGACAATACCAGCGTGAAGTCATAACGGTGTCTTTATCGATTGGTGTTTAGTTATTGAGGTTTTGTTGAGTCTTGCTGATAAACTATTCTAAGTTTGTTTTATGTGGTCTTAATGATTCGACTTGGTTATTGGTGATGACGTCGGGGTCGCGCCGACGGTCCTTGAGACTATGACGTGACCCACACTCGACCGAGCCGAGTTTACGAATTTACAAGTAAGCTTACATGTGTTATAGTGTTTCCAAAACCCAAGAGTATTTATTTTCGATTTTCATCGCGTTGTTCGAGTCATTGAAACATTGGGAGAATGTTTGGGATACAACGTAGATTTAGTAAATGACTTGACCTATTAACACGAGTTTCCGACCTTGTCAGGTAGCGGGAAACTCGGGGATATGCGTTAGGGACGCGAGAGTGTTGTACACGGGTTGCGATTAGTCAGGTAAGTACATTTGCCACAAGCATTTGTACGTTTGTAAGCCAGTAAGAAAATGCCATGTGATTCATTATCATTTATTCAGTCTTGTTATGCTTTATTATTGGTATTCCATTCCATTTCTTGTTATGTGTTTCCTGGCGTAAGTGTTTCGTCTCGAAAGTACTAGGACCTGCACTAGAGGGATAAAACGTGGGCACTCATGTACAGGAGTGTGTGAGCACCCTTAGTGACCGTATGACACCGAGTACTGGGTAGGTGGGTTCGAGTCCCTCCTGTCATAGCTGTGCCTTCGCTTGTGTCGATACCCGGGAAGACCTCGCGAGGTCTTCGCCGTTATGTTATGGTTTAGACCACTTATGGGATCTTTTGATTCCTTGGAACACACTTGACTTTCGATTGATATCTATTAGTCTGTTTATCATGCACTTTGTTTATTTAAATTCCTGTCTTTTTATTACTGCATGATATTTAGACTGCTTTACTTGTATTATCATGAATTACTGTTATCTTCTTCTGGCATTACATTTGATTTTATTCAGTTACTCACCGTCTAGTTTGTGACGGTGGGTGCAGATAGGGCGGAGAGCAGCAAGGGCAAGGGACCCTGCCTAGGTGATCTACTGTGAGGATTAGCAGCGACATCAGAGACTCTTTAATAGGTGTTTATACTTTTGCTAATGTGTATATCGTTTTATATTTACATTGTTGGGATCATTGAACTTAGTATTTCTTTTGTGAGACTGGTATCATGTATATTTACCTATAGAATTGTACATGAATACCCGGGGTTTTCCACACTTATAGAATTCCTCTACTTCCCTTGATTGAGTTATTTTCCCCTTTATTATAATTGTTTTAGTCTTCCGCTGTTTATTATTGCAATAACTCTTTCATAAATTACTAAATTGATTAAGTTGAAGGTGACTAGGCTCGTCCAGGTTGCCGAGTGATGACTCGGGGCTTGTACGGGTCTAGGCCGGGCGTACCCAATTGCACGGGGAAATTGGGGCCGTCACACTAAGACTGAAAGATTTTAGAGGAATCACTAAGTGTTATATGGGAAAAACTTTGAGAACCAGTGAAATGGGAGAAATGTGAATTGGGGGAAGTTTCAAAAGATGAAAATAGTGATGATGTGGTGAAGCCGCACGCACTAAAATAAATGGGTGAAAATAAACAGTGTGAGAGTGGTGTATTCACGCGCACTGAAATGCTGGTATCAAAAAGGAAATAGTGGAGTGGTGGTGTAACCACCCTCACTAAATTGAAAAGAATAATGAAATTATAACTCAGTTATATTTGAGTTAATAGGAAAAGGAGTTCAATAAGGCAGATCGAAACAGAGAAGTAAAGCTAGTAGCCATTTTGGGTTTCAATCACTCTGAGAAATTACTCACACAAAGTGATTAACGATAGTTAATAGTTGAATGAAAGAAAGGGACAAGAGAGGTAATTATAATGAGAATTTCTCAATATTATCTCATCAGAGAGATAGATAAAATTGATGAATAAGGGAAGTCCTGCGCAGGCATATAATCAATTGAGAGGTTAGAATTGATAATTACCAGTCTTTTCTTTGGAGTTCAGAATGAAGCTGAACTCTGTAAATGAATGAATTAATGGGTGATAGAATTGATTAAGAAATCTAATTGGAACTACTTAATGTGTTAGAGATTGATTATGAATGAGTAGTGCCCATATTAGATGTTATAATGAAAATTGTGCTGGATATATTAAATTTTGAAATGGAAATTGGATTCAGGAGGAAGGTTAGACAAGAATGATTCTGAATATCTCAAGAATCTCTTTATATGATTGATATATGTAATGCTACACTATATTTGGGTATAATATTATAAATTTTGAGATGATGATATACAGAGATGATGATGATATACTATAGATTATAAATGGGTTGAGATGATATACAGAGAGATTATGAAGAGATATGAGATAGATTCAGTATGTGATATTGAGTAGTGAAATTTAAAGAGTTAAGTAGATTCTTGTCTATACCTGAGAGGAGAACAAAACACGATTATAGGCTTGTGATGTGAAATAGACGTCAGCACAATGAATTATAGTTGATGAGGGAATCTAGTCTGCAAGATTCTTGTCAGTGAGAGCATATGTTATGTTCGAAAGGATTAAACAAAATAGTTGTATACGAGATGTGAGATGGTATGATATTAAAAAAATATTCCGGATAGAGATCCGAGACTTGCTTCCATTGAGGGAAGAAGTTATTGATATAAATTGAAAACCAGTCTCAATCTTGATACAATATTTTCCTTCGTGTTGACGAAGAGATTGTGTTACTAATTTTAATTCAATGAATATGATTGAGCTTGTGTCTCATCATAATAGTCACTGAAAGAATCAATTTATCTGTGTGAGTTCTTTAATGATCTTAGTAATCTGAAGGTTTATAGAATGAACTATACTCTTTCTTATCCTACTATGAGGGTGAGAGATAAGAATGAGAGATATTGTACTAGAATGAATGAAGTAATAAAGAACTACACAGAGAAAATAGAGTAGACTAGGTAAGATATAACTAGAATATAAAGGAAACAAATAATATAAGGATAAAGTTGTAATGTATAGATTGATGAAATTTATAAGTTTCAAGCGAGTATCGAAAGAAAATGATGAGAATGTTAGTGTGATTGACATTGCCATTCACCGATGGGTGGAATGGAGGTAGGAGGCACACATATGTTGACTTTGCTGTTCATTTATGATGGACAGAGGTAGGAGACATGATGCACACATAAGTTGACCTTGCTGTTCATTTGTAGTGGACAGAGGTAGGAGACATGATGACTATCGACATTGCCGTTCAGTTATGGGATGGACGGAGGTAGGAGACACGATACTGTTGATCCTTAATAGATTCATCAATGCTTGAGTTACAACAATCCTTAAGGAAAAAGAGAAAACGTGACAAATATCATAGGTTATGGATGTATCAAAAGATATATGAGATCTTTTGGAAATCTCACCTATGAACGGGCTATCGAGATTCGGATTAATTGAAATTAATAGAATAGTGTTATTCACATTTCATTAAACTGAAAGAGAAGAATGAAACGGTAATTTAGTTACGTTTATTCTTCAAAGTAAAGTTGAGATAAGCTTTGTGCTAGTGATATGGTGGTGAAATCACATATACTAGAAAAGCGAGGAATGAAGAAAAAGCTAAGGAACGAGAGTTATAAGGAAAAAAATCCATTTATCTTCGAAACTGTTGGTGACTTGTACGTTGCCCTAATTTTGAGGACGAAATTGTTGCTAAATTGGGGAGACTGTAACGATCCGTTACTTTAAGCAGGTGATTAGTGTTAATTCGAATGGTAATTAATCCGAGTTAGGCTCGTGGTTAAGCCCAATTTGTCATGATTAACGTGTGTGTGGAATTGCATGATGTATTGTGTTTGTTTGGTGTGTACTAGTATGTATACGTGAATACTCGGACCAATGAGAGAATGTTTAATACTATGTGTGGGTCAAGAAGGACACACATGAGACGCGAGATAGCGTTGACGCCGAATGTACTCGTTGGCGTGAATTATGTAATTATTGGCGTAATTATGGGCATAAATATATATTTATATATATTATGGATACATATAAATAGATATATTAAAATAGAAAATAATAAAATATAGCAAATTGTTGGGGCAGTGTGATACGCGGGGTTACGAATGACACGCGTCTGACATACGGTGGTGCGCAAGCTCGAGATGTTCTCGTTGGCGTGCCAACCGGAATTTGAGGCCCAATATGTTGATAAATAAATATATTTATATATATAAATCGATATATATATATAAATATATATATATAAATATATATATATAATAAATTGGAAAAATGTAAAATTACCATTAAGGTTATGGAGGTTGTAAAGGAAAGGGGATGAGCTTAAGGGCATTTCGATCTTTTTCCCCCATAAACCGCATTCTTCGTTAATAAAATAAAAAACGAAGAAGAAGATGAGCAGAGAGGAGCCGAGAACGGGGGAAAAAAAGGAGAGAGCGGAGGAGAACCAAGAGTTCGTGGAGTCGAACTCGTGTGACTGAGGTGAGATGATTTAGTTGTGTATGTTGTTGTTGTTGTGTATGGGTGAGTTAGTGATTGTGAGCTCGGCCATGGCCGAGAATCTGAACCAGGAAACGCCGAGGGTGGTGATGGCAAGGGAGTGGTCTCCCTTGCAAAAATGAATTGGGGTTGGGGTTATACATTGCCTTGATATTAATTGGTAATTGATGGTTGGTATGAGAGCCACTTACTGAGCATGTAGGAGCTCACCCACCTTAACATCTCCAGGTATGGATGTACGCTAGGATTTTGAACTCAGGAAAGGAGAAGACCAGGAGTTTAGTATCTTCTCTACGGTACAGTGAGTTTCCTATTATATATATATATTGTAATGTTTTATGATTTTGTAATAATTGAGGTGGGAATACGAGCTCAATACCGATGTTCATACCGATATTATATATTTTATATTTTATCGAAAAAGTTTTAAATTTTCCGCTGCGTAATTTTCATGGTTTTGCATTAAAATCAAGATATACGGGTTGTTGTCAGGAAATGTGGTAAGGCTGTTGGCTCTAATTAGGTCTGATCTGATTTACAGGGGCTTAATTAGGGTTTCAAGCCGAACATTCTCTAATTAAAATTAGGGGCTGTTACACCCTTAGACCAGTTGAGCAGGGGCCAACTTGGCCCCTGGACTCAACCAGGGACTAGTCTGGCCCTGCACATTGATTTAAGGGGCTGGAATGTCCCAGCCCCTCCACGACTTCATCGGAAGCACACACGCTCAACACAGGGGATCCGATAGCCGTCCCACCCCTCGACTCACTATGGGGGGACTTCGACGAAGGTTTCGAACGATACGAAACTCGTGGGACCTGCATTAATGGGTCTCCAAAGACAAATAAATGGAAAATACTTAATTTTAAATCAAGTAACTACTTATGTGGGACCCCAAGCGTGCTAGGAGTCAATGTAGGCATTAAGTCGTACCCAAGTAAGTGGGAAACTTGCTCAATTATCAAATATGATATGATTATTAGTTATGTTTAGGATTCACAATTTGAATTAAAGACTTGAGATTTATGAGTTGCGTCGTGGTATTGGCTCGAACCTACGTATCTATGGAATGTGAATGCACTGCTTTTCTCATCTATGTTATTCAGGGCCCCAGAATGTTTGTGGAGTTCCACCGAGGGCCTTATTAGCAAGTAAATCTATATGAATACCTCAGAATGTTGTGGTACCACCGAGGGTCGTTAACACCCCAGGATGTTTGTGGAGTTTACCACCGAGGGCTTTACTTGACTAATTGAATTCATAAGTATGTCACATAAGGACATGAGTTGGAATTCCATCTCTTGTACTCTTGAGACATAGGGATGTGCATCGGTGATGGCTTGGACGAACCTACTGTTGATTTGATGGGACAAACGAGAGGGCACATAATGCCTGTGTGCTAGCTAGTTGTTTCCAGCAACTCGAGAGTAGGAGAATCGGTGTAACGACCCATTTTCCAAATAGACCGCCACAGGGGCCAATGTGAACCCACAGTCTGTCTTACCAGTGACAGCTGTGCTCTACATTGGATTATATTCTTCATTTTATCTTTTTAAACCTTATTAACTATCCATTTACTGATTAAGTTGTATTGAAGTCAAATTATATGTTAATTCATTATAGAATCCTCAAATTCACAGCGGAAGTCTTACTAACACATTTACTCGGGTAATAATACTATAAATGTGTAACCTAAACCAATAATCTAATGTGGAAAACCCACACACAACCATAAATACCTCTGAAGTCATCAAAAAGTTCAATATATATAACTTTTGAGAAACCCCAAACCCAGAATAAAACAAAGTAAATATAATACAAACGTACGAGTCAGGCTATCTTTGCTCAACAGTACTCTGGCAGCTTGCCCTTGCCCCTGCTCGTACTAGGATATGCACTCAAGCCATCACAAAAGGCAGATGACGAGTCCAGAGTGAGTGTTCCCAAGGAAATTAATTGAGCACTACTGAAAGTAAATACAAGAATTTAAATAAAGCTATTAAATAAACATGCGAAAATAAATACAGGCAACTACGCTCTTTGCATGAATAAATAATAGGAAAAATTCAAAGTGTGTTCCTAGCCCCTAGGGTCAGACTACACCATAATTCGGACTCTTCCACAGAATACTGCCGGCGAGTCCAACTCAAGCAGGGCAAGCATCTGGATCTGCTCGATGGCCGGTGATACACCTACGATGCACCGACACACGCCACGACGTGATACTCGGGTCGTACTATTCACCGAGATCGATCTGGTAGCACATGCTATAGTGTATTGAACATACACATAAGAATGGAACGGAGGGAGTTTCGCTCAACGTCCGCCCATATAAACATAACCAAGAATAGAGTATTGAAATGAAAGAAATTGAATTCAAATGCCAAAAGAAATAAATACTTAAAATAATTTCAGTTGGGATACTACACACCTCAATCCGCACTCCGCATCCTGAAAATCAAACCCCGTCTAGCTCCAATAATCACCTGATAATCCAAAAGTATCACCCAAATGTACCTAAGATTATTTATCATTGAATTAGCTTCAATTTGATATATTATGTCAATTTTATGTTTTTCGAGGTAAAAACCCCGACTACATCTCGCCAAAATCCTGAGAAAATCCCAAAAAACTCATTCATTAACCCATTTCTAATTTCTCATATTTTTTCTGGATTTTTCTGAATTTTTTCATAATTTTTAGCTATTTTTCTCTATTTTTCTGTATTTTATTTTATTTAAAACTGTTTTTAATTTATTTAAATAAAATAATAAAATAAATTAAAAAATAAATATTATTTAAATATTATGGGTGGGCCCCCTGAACCAGGTCCGACCCAACCCAACCGGGTCGGGCCCGGTCCGGTCCACTTGGACCCACCTGGACTGAGTCCGAGTCCGGCCCAGTCCAGGTGCGGGCCCGGTCTAGGCCCACCCGGGTTGGGCCCAGTCCAGGTCCACTCGGGTTGGGCCTGGTGGCCCGGCCCAGGTTGGGGGGGTGCACGCACGCACGCGTTCGTGCCCCCCACCCCATCTTCTTCAGAGGCTTTTACGGCGCCTCTGTTTCTTTTTTTTTTTCATTCTTTCTTTCTCTCTTTCTTCTCCAATAGAATTGGGAGGGTGGGGAGACGACACATATCGTCTCCCTCCTTAGACCGATTCCAATTCTCGGCCATGGCTCCGCCATGGCTGAGCTCACCACCTCCACCAGCACAACGTACACCACGACAACAACAGCAAACCAACACCACTCACCTTGACGTCTCAACGACACAAACTCCCCGAACTCCCGAGTTGTCCTCCTCCTTCTCTTCTCCTTCCTCGTCTCTCTCTCGTTTCTCTATTTTTTTTCTTCTTCGATTTATTGAAGAGAACGAAGGCGATTTAGGGAAAATGACCAAAATACCCTTGTGTTCATCCACTTTTTCAAAACAAGCAAATACCCTTTTTTGCAATTTCACAATTATTTATTTATTTTCTGATTTATATATATATATATATATTTATATATACATATATATTTTAAATTACATATATATATCCGTCTATATTTTCGCGCTTACAATTTCGTCGTGTGCGCCAGCGAGCGTACTCAGACGTGCACACTACCGTATCACTCACGCGTGTCAATCACGGCCTCGCGTGTCCCTAGGTGCCCACCAATTTACTATTTTAACACATTTAATTCATTTAATGTGTGTATTATTTTTCCCAGTCTAATATTTCATCTTTTAGTCTACCTGGTACCTGCATCGACACACATATCGAGGCGAACACTTAACACAATCTCGCACGTCAATTGAAATATAATTACACACATCACGATGTCATTTAACCTATTTTAACAAAAACATCACAAATTAGATAAAATAACACACAAAATAACTATTTACCTAACTCCAAGCGCGCTCTAGCCTAACTGCAGGTCCTACGGGTGTCTGAGCTGTCCGCCACGTCTGCAATACGTCACAAATAACAGCGAATTAAATTCGAACCGTTACAATCGGTCACTGGATTCTTACCAATACCTAGTATGCATTGAATGAAACATCGACTTATTGTATTACTATATTTTATAGTACATAATCTCGTGAAACCTCCTCCTTTGCATGAAACTTGAATTTATGTAATGATTTGTCAATCTCTATAATGCTACACATGATTATTATTGTTACAACTTGATGGTTTATAAATATGTCGTATTTGCTATGAAAGAATGAATTCCTATTTATTTGTGGCTTACAAACTTTATATCCATGATAGTACTTGATGGTTCATTATAAGTCTATTTCTTATGAAATCCTGCTACCTTGCTATTATTCAATGAATCCTTGTTTGTTTTCAAGTACATGCTAAACTTTACATGCTTATTAGGTATTACTTGTATATTTGATGGTTGAGCGGGTTTTCCGCATTACTGAGCTCCGTTGGTTCTTTTAGCTCACCCCACTTACATCTCAGGTATCCACGACAGTGCTAGGTTGAGGCAAGGGAGAGACGAGCTTGAAGTCTCCTCTTGATGTGAGTCTTTGTTGATATATATTAAGTATATTTGATTTTGAAACTATTCAACTTGGGGTTAAAATTAAAATAGATCTTTGGGTAGCTTGAATCCTAGTTACCTTTAGTTGATCCACTTTGGAGATTTAATAAACTTGTTTAGTTTAAATGAGCATGAACCCATGTATAGATTTATTATTGTTCTATGAACTTAAATCTTTTGGCTTTAGGATATCTCTTTATATTTATACCACAATTATTATCCTTTATTTAGCCAATGTGTATTCTGCAGATTTATTTGAGAGGCGTTTCAGACCGCTATTTGGGCCTGATTCAAGTATCAGGTCCAAGTGGTGGTCTAGGCTGGGCGACCCGACCCTAGGTCGGGGGAGGGTCGTCACATTTTCTGTTGCCAGAGGTCATAATCAGATGTCTCATAGAATTACTTGATTTTAAATCATGAATATTGTGTGGGATTCTCTTGGGAATTTACTCACTGGGCTCGTCACTGTATCTTTGCTACCATTGGTGTTGTTGGCTCGTGTTTGATATTGCAATACGTTTTATTTAGGTTTTTACTGGGTTTGGGAACTATAGACCATTGAATACATGTATATTCAATTACTGTTTATATTTCGTCTCAGTTGTATACATGGTATTATTTCCAGGTTTTCACTATTTAGGGTTATTTACTTTGTATAATATACTCAATAAAGACTTACGTTGTAAATAACTAATCTACTAGATGTTTAAGTCAGATAAACAGTTTAATATAGTAGGATTAGTTAAACTAGACGAAGCATCACTTCACAGAGCTGCAGACATAGCAGAGGGTGATGCCGTGTCCGAAGACGTTGCAGCGTTACTGGACCCATGGGCATGGGTCACAGAACGACCTCAGAATTTGAGACCTTTACAATATGGTTATGTAAAAGATTGGTGGTTAATCACTCACATAAAATGTGAAAGCAATTTCACAATATCTTTATTTAAGTTAGGATCAAATTTTATTATATGAATTTCTTAAAGCATATGCACAATAGCTTTTACCAATATTAAAAAATAAAAGAGATATTCAATGTTGTTCAAACTACCGAAAAATTATACTTATGAGTATTCTATGAAACTTTGGGAGGTGACAATTGACAATAAGACTAAGAAAAGAAACAATAATATCAGATAATCAATTTGGTTTTATGCCTGGAAGGTCAACTATGAAGGTGATTTTCCTTGTAAGAGGATTGATGGAAAACTATAAAGAAAAGAAAAGGATCTTTAGATAGTATTTGTAGATTTAGAAAAAACATATGATAGGGTTCCTAGAGATGTTCTTTGGTGGGTTCTAGAAAGAAAAGAAGTGCATGCTAGATACATAGACACTATTAATGACATGTATGAGTATAGAGACATTTGGAGGAACTACAAAAGAATTTTCCATTACGATAGGACTACATCAAGGACCGACTTTAAGCCCATATTCTTAACTCTAGTTATGGATGAACTAACTAGGCATATTCAAGAGAATACACCTTGGTGTATGTTGTTTGTAGTTGACATTGTCTTAGTGGATGAAACAAGAGATGGAGTGAATAGAAAATTAGATCTTTGGAGGAATATATTAGAATTTAGAGGCTTTAGGTTGAGTAGGACAAAGACCGAATACATGCATTTTGAGTTTAGAAATACTAGATATAGAGATAATGGAGTGGTAAAATTAGAAGAAGTAGAAGTTCCTAAGGTGAAACACTTTTGATATTTAGGATCAATTATACAAAATGAGGACAATATTAAGAATGATGTTAAGTATATAATTCAAGCTGGATGAAGAAATGGAGGAGTGCAACAGGTGTGATCTGTGATAAAAATATCCTTACCAAGTTTAAAGGAAAATTTTATAGGAGCACAATTAGGCCAACTATGCTCTATGGAAGTGAATGTTGGGTGGTAAAGCAACAACAATTGCATAAAATGAACGCGACAGAAATTAGGATGCTTAGGTGGATCTGTGGTAAAACTCGTAAAGATGAAATAATAAACATAGAAATTCAAAGAAAAACAACACCAATTGAGACAAAGATTAGGGAAGGGCGGTTGCGATGATTTTGACACCTGCAAAGACGGCCCTCCAAATGCTCCCCCTAAAAAACCTGACCCAATAGAAACTGATGAAATTTAACGAGGAAGGGGTAGACCAAAGTTAACTTGGGATGCATTAATTAGGAGAGACTTGAATGGTTTGGAATGCTCACCATCAATTGCACAAAATCGTGCACAATGGAAGAGTTTGATCTATGTAGCCAGTCCCAATTAATTTGAGATTAAGGTTATGTTGTTGTTATTGTTGTTGTTGTATATGCACAATAGCTTTTCACAAGGTAATTACTTTTCAAAAAAAGGAAGTTACAGATTCACTAATTGATTTATCAATTTATGAAAGATTATGCTTAATTGCTTTTATGCCTTTTTTGGGTTGAAAATAGCTAATTGTTTTCTCAGGGTTCTTGTTGAGCATATGGATGATAAAGATGCTAATGCTCTAAAGAGTGTTGCTGAGCATCTTATAAATACTCTACAAGAGAGAAGTGTTCTTCAACCATACCGTCTTTCCAAAGTTGTTGCCAACCTGAAAGAAGGCTGGTTTAGAACACAAGACAAAGCATGAGAGGGAGGTTATACCTGTCGTGAGGTATGGGATTATACCTCGCCGGTGAAATTCCGGCGGACATCCTCTGAGTCTATTCCCTGGTCCTATTCCGGTGAAGAACGACTGAAACAAGCATTACATAGACCAATCTGCCTCATACCAACGGGAATAGATAGGGCACTTTTGTTCTGTGTCTCCCAAGCAAAAAGTGACCATGCATATTACTCATAACGCACAAACGTTTGGGGTAGACTTGGTTGCCAAGATTAACCCTTGGAAGGAGGAGACGCACTGGGAGGAGCCTCAATGTGGCGGGTTAAATTGTTTTAGAGGGGCTACCACTTCGCCTCTGGAATAAAAATCTTTCCAGTTACTTGGGGGGATATTTTTGGTGGGCTTCTTGAAATTCACCCTTCCACTACGAATAGGCAAAATCTTGAACGAGCTTCCATCAAAGTGAAAGGGAAACTAAATGGTTTTAACCCCAAGGCCATCACATTTTCGTGCGAGACCGGCGTCGCCCGCCTAATGATCTCTCGATTAGAGGAGGGACCATTGTGGAGGGCAGGGCTTCCGTGCTGCTCTCACATGCGCCGGCCTGTCGACGTCTCACTAGGACAGACTGAGGAGAACCGGGTTCCAAATCAGGCGGTGATAGTCGGAGATGCAACCAGAGACCCACCGCCGACGGTCCACTAACGCGAAGGAACTAGCGGCTCGATCGAACAAAAAATCAAAAAAAATTGCAAAGTGTTATGGAATATGGATGACCATGCATGTACACCAACATATTGTGTAGTCATGTAACTTGTATTTCTCGCTTAATAGTACCTCTAATTGTCTATGTTTCTTGTGATGTGTTGTATGACATGGGATGTATGTGTTGCTTGTACACATTGTATAAAGTACATTTATCATCATCACCAAATGACCTATATAAAGGGTGCCAACCTCATTGTAAAAACACACCAAGTTGAATGAAAACTTCTCATTCCAACTATCTCATTTCTTCTCTTCTCCTTTGTAGTAGTAGTTTGTAGTAGTAGAAGTTCTTAGTCTTCTATTTCATTCTCTAGTTCTTAGCAAGTCTCAATTCAATTCACAACACGTTATCAGCACGAGCTTGCTCTAGCATTAAGGAGATCTTGAAGTTCAAGAAGGCTTGTTAAGGAGACAAAGCTAGGAAGGTATAACTTTTATGAGTTCGGTTTATTTCTATATTATCTTGGTTGCTTCATTTTTATATGCATACTTTATTCATATACTATGCATTATAACGTCACCGATTGCGAAAGTATGCTCTGTAGTTGCGTCTTGTACGATCTTCTACATCAGAAATCAAAAGTCAATATGTGACATAACTAGTTTTTCTCGCTATACTACAAACGATTAATTATGCTCCATTCTTGATTTTTTTTTATATTGCAAATAGTGTTATGAGTTTGGGTTGATAGTGGGTAAGCCTTGTCCCCGGTAAAGCTAAACAAGGGAGACGGGTTATCCCGTTCGAGGAGGCATGGTTTTTAAGTAGACTTCGTCTCACCACCCAACCTGGAGGTTGTTCCACCAACTCATACAAGTAGTACATTTTGCATATTAATTATCAAGTTGTGAACATATATTTAATCGTATATTATTTATTTTTTTATAAAAGAGAAAAATTATTTACTCAATTTTTTGACATATTTTCAGACTATGGCAAACCTTCAAAAACTTGAATTTATTGCTCTTGATATCACTGGAAATAATTATTTTCCATGGCAACTGGATGCCGAGATACATCTCCAAGCTAAAGACTTAGAAGAAACTATTATAGAAGGAAATGAAACATCAATGCAAGACCATGCGAAAGCACTGATATTCCTTCGCCATCATCTCCATGAAGGCTTGAAAAGTGAGTATCTCACTATAAAGATCATCTCACCTTGTGGTTAAGCTTGAAAGAAAGATATGATCACCAAAAGACAGTGATATTTCCAAAAGCTTAAAACAACTGGCTGAATCTTAGGCTGCAAGATTTGAAAACTGTAACGGCCCAGCCCGCCTCGCAAGGCACGCCAGCTGGCACCGCTAGTCACAGGCAGTGTGGCACCCCCCTGGGGTCGCACCACACCATCACCACACCCCTTATGGTGTCTTTGGCCCCCCCAGCGACTCGAACTCGCGCCCTGGGGCTTAAGACGTTAGTTCGTTGAGTCCTGGTACCACATGGCATGGGAATGCCGGAAAACCCTCCACCAGTTCGGAATTACGTCAACACACTCAAATATGGACTCGACATCGATTATACATGAAATCACGACAAAACACATTAACAACGCTATCTCGGACATAACCAAGGGTTGTGAGACTTCAACCCACGTTAGGTGAGACTCTCGACAACCTTCACTGGTGGTGGTCTGGCCGGTAGCACCGCCGACAGCGGCGGTTTCTGACGAGGCTCCACCACACATAACACATGAAATGACGACTCTTTCGCATGTAATAAAACTGTTTTCGACCACTCTCAAGGCTGTGGGACCCACGTAGGAGTTTGGTGGGGTCCTCGACAGCATCTCAGTTATCGTGGTCTGGCGGTGGCGCCGCCAGTGAGGGCATTTTTCGGCGAGACCAACAAAAACATCAACACATGCAATAAAACCAAATATGGGTAGCGAAACCCTATGTATCATGAACCAGAGGTTTCCCTAAAAATATGAGGACTCCGGTGGGCCAAGAGGGTCCGTCCCCGACCGTCCCTGACCATCGTAGCTAGCTATAATCCCTATTCCATTCCCTAGGCTCCTTAAACCTGAGCTCTGATACCAAAATGTAGCGGCCCCAATTCTTACATTGGTCCGCCACGGGAGGCCACGCGGGCCCACAACTGACCACGTCACTATCAGCTGTGTCCCACGCCCAATTATCCATCATCAATCAATTTCCGGTTAACTTTGATGTTATGAGTTAACTTTTGTTTCTTTAATATTATTTAACCTCAAATTACGCAGCGGAATATTTACTATCCACATAAAGATTTATCATATATATTATGAGCATAATGCCTAAGTGGAAACCATATCAAATGTATATCATATACATATCCTCGAAGATCCACAAAATATCAAAAATATGCAACCCATCTCTCAAATCCCAAACCCAGCATAAATCAAATAAATACATACAACCAACCAGGCGTATAAGAGGAGTAGTCTCCGTTGTCAGTCACAGAAAATCTTTAAGTGTCTCCTTGCCCCCTTCACATATCAAATCCTGCACTCAAATCACCCAACACATACGGTGACGAGTCCTGTGAGTAAACTCCCAAAGAAAACCATCGAGTAAATAATAATAGATTCAGAAGCCAATAACTAACGTTAGCTACACATGCAAAGAGTATGGACAGCCATAAAACTCTGCATGTGTAGGTAACAAGCATGCAAGATGATCAACGAATAATCATAAAGTCAACAATATGCTCTACAACAATTCCGATAAAACCAGACAAAAGTAGAATGCAATCTCACATACTAGATCATACTTCGTAGATTCGGATAACCCCGACTGAGCACATTAAGTCTAAACCACATCCGAACTACTAACGGTGACCGGAACAAATCACAACCCACCGAACACGTGCACTCCGCGGCTCGGGTCACAATCCACCGGCGGCGCAAGTACATGTGCTACAATCGAGCATGCTTGATCACGTGCCACAATCGTCCCGAATAAACTTCGATAGTGAAAACAAATCCAACACCCATAGACAACCAGACCAACACATGATCCCTATGAGTATGTATAGCAACAACAACAATATATGCAAGAATTGAAAGAATTAAATACTCAAATGTATTTCTATTGGGGTTTACGCACCTATACCGCAATCCAATTACCCGATCCAGCTCGAATAAATGCTCAACAAATCAAAGTTACCACCCAAATTGTACCTAAGACCATTTTTCATTAAATTAGCTTCAATTTGATATATTATATCAATTTTTACGTTTTACGAGGTAAAAACCCGACTATATCTCGTCAACATTCCGAGAAAATCCCAAAATTCCTTTATGAACCCTTTTCCAATTTCTCATATTTTTCTAGATTTTTCAGAATTTTTTTCAAAATTTTTTTAACTATTTTTTTTCCTATTTTTCCGTATTTTATTTTATTTAAAACTATTTTTTTTAATTTATTTAAATAAAATAATTAAATAAAAATATTAATTAAATAATATGGGGTGGGTCCCCTGAACCGGGTTTGACCCGACCCAACCGGGTCAAACCCGGTTCGGTCCACCCGAACCGGGTCTGGGTCGGGCCAGGGCCGGTTTGGCCCGGCCCACCCGAGATGGGCCTGGGCCGGTCTGGCCCGGCCTAGGGTGCGTGCCCCCCCTCGCGTGCGTGCACCCCCCTCTTCTTCTTCCCAGGAGAGGCTTTTTTTTTTTTTTGATTGAGAGGGAAGGGGAGACGACACGGGAGTCGTCTCCCTCCTCGGACGAACTGCAAGAGAGCAATTCGTCCGGGTCCCGAACTCCACCTCCACCACCGAACCATCATCATCACCACCACCATTCAACACAACGCACAACAACAACACCAATAACACAAACTCACCTCGACTCCTTCGCCTCTCCACGAGCTCCCGACCTCGATCTCTCGATCTCTCTTCTTCTTTCGTTCCTTCTTCTCGGATTCGATCAACAAATGGGGAAAATGGTGGTGTCGAGTGTTGTTTATCAACATTTTGAGATGAAATGACCAAAATGCCCATAAGTTCTTATCCTTTTCCTTAACAAACAAATACCCTTTTTGGTCATTTCACAATTTTTATTTATTTTTCTGATTTTTAATATATATATATATATATATATATATTAAATTCCTTATATACCTATATATATATATTCGCCTATATACTTTCGCGCCTAATTTCGTCGTGCGAGCCAACGAGCGTACTCGGGCGTGTACACTATTATACCACCCACGCGTGTCTACCACGACCCCGCGCGTTACTAGGCGCTCACCAATTTACTATTTTTGTCGCATTAAAATTCATTTTATGTGTGTATTATTTTCCCTCGGCCTAAATTTCGTTTTTTAGCCTACTCTATACTCGCGTCGACACGCATGTCGAGGCGAATACTTAACACACAATCTCACACGTCAATGACAATATAAATATACATATTGCGATGCCATTTAACTAATTTGGACCTATACATCGCAACTTCACCACCAGAGCACACAATACGGACTGTAAACCCTATCCAGTTGTGCTTCGTCTTCACTAGGGACCCATGAACATCCCCGCTGGCGTCCACGTCTGTAATTTCATTATCAATACGGCCATTGAAAATTGGGCCGTTACACGAGGTTCGAAATAATGTCTAGTATCACGTAGCCGGGTCACAGTTCTGACAAGTGCTATACAAGTCGGGTTAAAATTTAAGGGTTGTTACAGCATTCAGGGAGACATATGTGGACCTATTCATCCTCACTATGGACCATTTAGATATTTCATGGTTTTGATAGATGCATCAACTAGGTGGTTACATGTTTGTTTGCTTTCGACCCGCAATGTTGCATTTGCTAGACTTTTAGCGCAAATCATTAAGTTAAGAGCACAATTCCCTGACAACCCAATCAAGACCATCCGTCTTGATAATGCCGGGGAATTTCAATCTCAAGCATTTAAAAATTATTGCATGTCTATAAGAATTACCATTGAACATTTTGTTCTACATGTGCATACCCTAAATGGTTTGGCAGAATCTCTGATCAAACGCATTCAATTTATTGTCAGACCTTTAATCATGAGAATTAAGTTATCAACTTTAGTTTGGGGACATGCAGTTCTTCATGCAGCATCTATCATTCGTTATAGGCCTACTGCATACCATGAACATTCCCCCATGCAACTCATTTTAGGTCAACAACCAAATATTTCACACTTAAGAATTTTTGGTTGTGCAGTGTATGTTCCTATACCACCTCCCAATAGAACTAAGATGGGTCCACAACGAAAACTTGAGATTTATGTTGGATTTAACTCATCGTCCATTATAAGATACCTTGAACCCTTAACAGGGGATTTATTTACTGCACGTTTTACTGATTGTCACTTTGATGAATCAATTTTCCCACCATTAGGGGGAGATAAGAAGTCAATTCAAAAGGAATGGTGCGAAATTGCTTGGAATGCATCAACTTTATCACATTATGATCCACGAACAAATCAGTGTGAACTTGAAGTTCAAAAAATCATTCATTTGCAACAAATCACAAATCAATTACCAGATGCATTTAATGATGTAAAACAAGTGACAAAATCACATATTCCAGCTGTAAATGCTCATGTAAGAATTGATGTCTCTGTGCAATAAAATGCACAAGAACCAACGAAACGCTTAAAGCGTGGAAGACCGATTAGTTCAAAGGATACAATTCCTCGAAAAAGGAAAACAGGAGTAAAAATAAATACAAATCAAAATACTTCTGAGAAAGCACAAGAATCCTTTGATAAGGGTTTGTCAGAATAAGTTGATTCTGATGAGGAACAACTTCCTCTAGAAAAAGATGAAAAAGATGAAAGTAATGAGATCTCAATAAATTATTTAAACTTTGATAAGATTTGGGATCGAAATGAAATTGTTCCTGATGATATATTTGCTTTCAATGTGTCATTTGAAATATGTGAAAATGATGATAATCTAGAATCACAATCAGTGGACGAATGTCAAAAAAGACCTAATAGACAAAAATGGCAAGATGCTATCCAAACAGAGCTAAACTCGTTAAGGAAATGAGAGGTTTTTGAACCAATTGTCCAAACGCCAGATGGTGTAAAACCTGTTGGATATAAATGGGTATTTCTACGAAAGAGAAACGAAAAAAATGAAGTTACAAGGTACAAAGTAAGACTTGTAGCTCAAGGTTTCTCACAAAGACCTGGTATCGATTATGAGGAAACTTATTCTCCTGTTATAGATGCAATCACATTTCAGTTCTTGATAAGCCTTGCAGTCTTTGAAGGGTTTGATATGCGTTTAATGGATATCGTTACAGCATATCTGTACGGATCTCTAGACAGTGAGATATATATGAAAATCCTTGATGGATTTGTAATATCTGATGAAATAAAATTAAAACCTCATAACATGCATTCTATAAAATTACAAAGGTCTTTGTACAGGTTGAAACAATCCGGACGAATGTGGTACAAACATCTTAGTGATTATTTACTGAAAGAAGGATATGTAAATAATCCGCTTTGCCCATGTGTCTTCATTAAAAGATCATCAACAAGATTTGTGATTATTGCTGTATATATTGATGATTTAAATATTGTGAGAAACCACGACGACATCGTTAGAACATCCGAATACTTGAAAAAGGAATTCGAGATGAAAGAACTTGGAAAAATAAGACTTTGTCTTGGTTTACAAATTGAACATTTTTCAAGTGGAGTACTTGTCCATCAATCAAATTATATTGAAAAATTATTAAAAAGATTTTATATGGACAAGGCACATCCATTGAGCTCTCCAATGGTTGTCAGATCACTTGAAGTGGATAAAGATCTATTTCGACCTCATGAAAGTGATGAAGAGTTAATTGGTCTGGAGGTACCATATTTAAGTGCAATTGGTGCACTTATGTATCTTGCAAATTGTACAAGACCCGATATTACTTTTGCTGTCAACCTACTTGCAAGATATAGCTCTTCACTAACTCGAAGACATTGAAATGGTGTTAAACACGTTTTTCGATATCTTCGAGGAACAAGTGATACGTGTTTATTTTACTCGAGATGGGTAAAATTGAATCTCCAAGGTTATGCTGATGCTAGATTTTTATCTGATCCCCACAAGGCCCGTTCTCAAATGGGATATGTATTCACCTGTGGTAATACTGCTGTATTATGGAAGTCAGTAAAACAAACTATGACTGCTACTTCTTCCAATCATTCTGAAGTACTTGCAATTCATGAAGCAAGTCGTGAATGTGTTTGGTTGAGAAACATGATTAAACATATTCAAGAATCATGTGGATTGCCTTCAATAAAAGATTCTCCAACCATATTATATGAAGATAATGCAGCATGTATTGCATAATTAAGTGAAGGATTCATAAAAGGGGACAGAACAAAACATATTTCACCAAAATTCTTTTATGCGCATGAGCTTCAGAAGAATGGTGAAATTGATGTCAAGCAAATTCGATCGAGCGATAATCTTGCTGATTTATTCACAAAAGCCTTACCAACTACGACATTTAAAAGACTTACATATGGTATTGACTTGCGTAAACTTAAAGACATTACAAGTAAAGAAACTGAACAAGTTTCACCCATGTTCACATGAGGGGGAGTTATTGATTAGTGTATTGTACTCTTTTTCCCTTAGCTATGGTTTTATCCCATTGGGTTTTCCTAGCAAGGTTTTTAATGAGGCAATCTTAACAATATTATACCCATCTTAATATTTATGAGAATAATGTACTCTTTTTCTTTTACTATATTTTTTCCCACAGAATTTTTCTTAGTAGAAGTTTTAACGAGGCACAATCTCTAAGCAAGTGTCATCCAAGGGGGAGTGTTGTGGAATATGGATGACCATGCATGTACACCAACATAT
The DNA here is from genome assembly GCA_039657345.1 of Stephania japonica. Lineage (NCBI taxonomy): Eukaryota > Viridiplantae > Streptophyta > Magnoliopsida > Ranunculales > Menispermaceae > Stephania > Stephania japonica. The sequence continues at coordinate 2,392,938 of CM077559.1, read as the reverse complement.
TGTGTAGTCATGTAACTTGTATTTCTCACTTAATAGTACCTCCAATTGTCTATGTTGCTTGTGATGTGTTGTATGACATGGGGTGTATGTGTTGCTTGTACACATTGTATGAAGTACATTTATCATCATCACCAAATGGCCTATATAAAGGGTGCCAACCTCGTTGTAAAAACACACCAAGTTGAATGAAAACTTCTCATTCCAACTATCTCATTTCTTCTCTTCTCCTTTATAGTAGTAATTTGTAGTAGTAGAAGTTCTTAGTCTTCTATTTTATTCTCTAGTTCTTAGCAAGTCTCAATTCAATCCACAACACAAATATATATATATATATATATATATATATATATATATATATATAACGTTAAAGAATAAATATATACTTTTTGTTTTTCGGTTTTTTAATTAAATTTTATTTAACAGTTGTTTTGAAAAAAATAGTGGACAATTCACATTGTGCATTGGAGAAGATTTTTAAACTTTAGTGTCTATTTAGTCCACGTAGAATGCACATTTCTTCCACAATGATAATGTGATATGAATCCACAACCACAATCTATGTTCACCATTGGAGATGCTCTTAATTTCTAGTGTGCCAAAGATGCTTGAACAGGCTGTGTTCGTGGTTGACAATCCCCCCGAGGGCCATACCCGTCCAGGTGGCGGAATCCCAACGGATATTCGTGGTAATCTCACTTGCCTAAATGTTCCGATTCCAGCGGCCACCCTTGGTGTTGTTTCGACTCCACCCGAAACAATTCGAGCTGACACACCCAGTCTAGATCAGGCCCAACCTCACACTCAAGACCCGAACCTTGTAGCCCACGATGACGAGCCCCATTATCAAGCCCAACACGACAAAAGCGTAAGTAGTGTTGCAAATGTTATCTCTCATTTTTTAGCTGACCATGGGCCTGTCTCAGGATTGCCCTCGGCCAATTCGGTCCAGGCACACATGAGCGCCCCCTTGGTCAACCCCTTGAAGACTGGGATTGAAATGCAAAGGCTAGTTAGAGAAGCCCATGCGTTTTTCAGCTCTTGGCTCCTTACGTTTCAAGCAGCGGAAAGCAACCAAGTGCCAAGGGATGACCGTGGAGGAGGGAACCTCGTGAGGAAGCAGCCCAAGACGGTGAGATTCAATATTGGCGAGATCCAGAGGGCCTCGACAGATGGTGATCCAGGGTTAGGGACAAATACACTCAATGCAAATTTGGAGACCATCGATCCATTGGAAGAATCCTTAATTGTTGATGGGAATAGGGCTAATGAACAATAGCCGGTGTATGAGGGTGAGCAGGAGCATGAGGGAGAGATGGGTGCGGCAGATGAGAGTGATGAATTGGGGTCTCAAACCGACGAGCCACTTGACTCTGTTGCCATTCGTGGAGGTCATGAAGATGTAGGAATAGAGGATATGAACGAGGAGCAGGTACTAGATTCCCTATTCCCTTCTCAACCCCAACAATCTCCCAGGGACGTAGCTGCCACAGAGACGATGGGGATTAGTCTTTTAATGAATGAAAGGGTGAAGTTGGGTCTGTCTTTACTCGGTTTCACCCCAGAAGAGAACCAGGTGGGTGACAATGCGGCACGCACTTCATCTTCGCCCCTCGAAGAGCTTCACCTCGGGGATCAGGACGTGAGTACCGGCTTAGACACTACGGACACCGAGGATCTTCGCTTCCACCTGCACGATTTCTCTCGCAATGCGGTATTCACGTCATGAGAAGACTGAAATCACAAGAGGAGACTAGTGAAGCTCGGCAATGAAAGAGAAGAATAGGTAACATTTCGGAATCGATTACAGTACACGGGATAGGAAGGGCGGTGGAGCTTCCCGATGAGGATATTAACATGGAATATTAGAGGTCTAGGTGATTTAAGGAAGAGAAGGGTAATTAAGGAAGAGATTAGGCGTCACAATTCAGATTTTGTTATTCTTCAGGAAACAAAAAGGGAGTCGTTTAAGCGGAAAGAGGTTATGGGAGTATGGAACGGACGATTTAAGGAGTGGTAGCACTAGACTCAATAGGATCAAAAGGGGGAATTGTGATCATTTGGGATGTTCGTAGGGTGAAGGTCATCAATACTTTAATAGGGCAATATTCGACGTCTGTTCAGGTAGAGGAGTCTAGCGGATCAGTGTGGTGGCTGACAGGTGTTTATGGACCATCCTTATATAGGGGGAGGCAAGACTTTTGGGAGGAGATTAGCGCACTATTCGGTCTATGTAGTCCGAAGTGGTGCATAGCTGGGGACTTCAACGTCCCTTGTTTTCTGGGGGAGAAACGTAATAGCGTGCGGATCACGACTAGTATGCGTCAGTTCGATAGTATGATAAGCGAGATGGAATTCATTGATCTCCCATTACTCAACGGTGAGTTCACTTGGTCTAATTTTCGCGTAAACTCGATATGTGCATGTTTAAACTGCTTTCTATTCCTTCGGGAGTGGGGAGAGATGTTTCCCAATGGACGCCAATCTTTGGGAAACAGGGCCACATCTGACCACTCACCAGTGGTGCTGGACACCGAGACAATTAAATGGGGCCCTCCCCCATTTCGCTTCAAGAACGTATGGTTAGATCATAGCTCTTTCCAGGAACATCTAGCTTCATGGTGGGTAAGGAATGAGGGTAGGGGAGGTCCGGGTTACACGCTGATGCGCAAATTGTGGAAGGTTAAACGTGAATTGGGGAGATGGAATTGAGAAGTTTTTGGTAGAACGCGAAGTATGATTGATGAAATCTACTCGACTATCAATTGGCTGGATATATGTGAAGGCACAGATAGTTGGGATGTACATATGGTGGAAGAGAGGAAGATGGCGAGAGCAGAGCTTGACAGGGTACTTCTTATTGAGGATAGGATGGCCCGTCAGAAACTCCGAGTGATATGGGCAAAAGAGGGAGACGCGAATACAAAGTTCTTTCACCAACTCCTAGGAGCAAGAAAGAGCAAAAACGCCATTAATAGACTCCAATTACAAAGTGGAGAATTCTCAGAAGATAGTGATAGAATTATCCATGAGATTGTGGGATTCTATAAACGCTTGTACACGAGCGATATGGATAGCATTTGGGAAGTTGAAGGTATTGAATGGGAGATCATTCCCACTTTGGCGGCTTGACAACTAGAAAGGAGTTTCGATGAAGACGAAGTTAGAGCGGCGGCTAATGCATGCGAAATGGATAAAGTGCCTGGTCCGGACGGATTCACTTTTGCATTCATTCGGCGTTCTTGGGACACCATTAAAGGAGCAATCATTCAGTTTTTTAAGTATTTCCATACTAATGGGGTGGTCAGTTAAAACATGAATGAGACTTTTATTTGTCTCATCCCAAAAGGGGACCTATCTGGACATATCGAGAATTTTCGTCCAATTAGCCTGGTCACATCTATGTATAAGCTTCTGGCTAAAGTCTGGTTGCGCGCCTCAGGAAAGTCTTGCAGTTCACTGTGGCAAAAGAACAGAATGCATTTGTCCCAGATAGGCAAATGCTTGATTCTGTTCTTATCGCGAGTGAGGTAGTGGAATACACCACGAAAAGGAAGACGCAAGGCTTTGTTCTCAAGCTAGATTTTGCCAAGGCATATGATAGAGTGGATTAGGCTTTCTTGGACTATATTTTGTGGAGGAAAAGCTTTGGAGATAGATGGAGGAGATGGATGAATGGGTGCATGTCCTCCGCCAACTATAAGGTCCTAATCAACGGGCATCCAGAAGGGAATTTCGAAGGACAAATGGGTCTCAGACAGGGCGATCCACTCTCCCCATTCCTATTTCTTCTAGTGGCAGATGTGATGGGAAGTGATGGGAAGGATGATCGACACGGCTAAGAATCATGGTATGGTTTAAGGCTTAAAAGTAGGAAATGAGGAAATACATGTCACTCATCTACAGTATGCTGATGACTCACTCCTTTTTGTCCGAAGATTGAGGGAGCTTTGCAGAACATGATGAATATGGTGCATTCATTTTGTACTATCTTAGGCCTGTATCTGAACTTGCAGAAATGCAATTTATTGGGCATTAATGTCCCAGAGTTTGAGGTGATGGAGGCAGCATTGGATGTCAACTGCCAGGTGGGGGCATGACCATTAAAATATCTTGGAATGCTTCTAGGGGGATCTCTAAGGGATGCTGATTTTTGGGAACCCGTCCTTCGAAAAATTGCTCGCAGAATAGATGGTTGGAAGGCGAGGATTCCTATTGAAAGGAGGCAGACTCATCTTGATTGCAGCAGTTTTGGATTCCTTACCCACATACTACATGTCTTTGTATTGGTTACCAGCTAGAATTGCTAACAAAACAGAGAAAATGATGAGAGACTTCCTTTGGAAACGAATGAATGAAGACACATTTATTAATTAATTATATATATTTATATAAATGCAATAATATATATAAATATATATACTTTTATAATTACGCCTACAAATACGTGATACACACCAACGAGCACCCTCGGAAGTGTACACTACTCCGCGACTCATGTGTGTCATCCTCGACTCCCACACGGTATTTGACGTTCCATAATTTGTCCAATTATTTCCATACATAATTATTAGTACGATTCATAGAAACACAATACATCACATAAATCCACGCACATGCTAATTGAGACAAATCGAGCTTAACCACTAGTTGAACTTGGATTAATTAGGATTTAGATTAATACTAATAATTATGTATGGAAATAATTGAACAAAAAGTATAAAAACTCAAAAGTTCAGGGACCAAATATTCAACAATGAAAGTTCAGGACCAAATATACACTAATAAAAGTTTAGTGATCAAAAGCATACAAGACTCAAAGTTCAAGGACCAAAAAATATGTTTTGTCTATTGAAGTCAATGATGTTTAAGACTTGACATTTTATGTTAATGAACTTAGAGTATGAGCTGCGTCGTAGATAATAATTGTACATGGTATATAAGGTATACAAAAATAGACATGATAAATGTTTGCAGAATGTATGTGCTATATATTGTGCAGTAGAGACCATGGTTTAGGAGATAGCTCACTTTTATCTTTGCAGGGTAATGAACTCTTGCATCATATATGCATGCAACATATGAACCATTAAAGAGAGCTAATCTGCCTCCTTATTCATCAAATCAACAACTATAGTTGTTCATATCTTAAGGAATCCATAATTTGCTTAATGGTCCAGAATCAATGTGGTTGTCCTTGTCTGGAATCCATAATTTTATGAAAATGTTAAGGTGGGCGAGTTACTACATGTTCAGTAAGTTGCTCTAATAAAATCTATCAATTATTAATTTATTATCAAGAATAATGTATAACAACATGAATCCAAAACATATCTAAGAGAGCATTTGAAATAATATAAACAATATATAGACAAATGCACATTCATTGATCCATTGCAACTGTACCCATGACTTGCATTTTCAATTTGGATTTTGGATAAGAGACATGTACACTCCCATCATCAAGGACTACGGTCCACATAACCCACGCGTTGTATGAACGTGTGATTCTATGGTGTATCCATGCTTGACGTAGCGACTCGCTTTGAATGGGTAACCATCAATCAGAATAATTCAGGTTACTGGGGCTCAGTGTTGGTTGATCCCTCCAACACAACATCCAAACTCTAGGTCGATACGTTCCGTTGAACCTCTTCCCGATTCTATTTTTCAGTCTAAAAACATTTGGTAAAAACCAGTCAAGTCACAGTACATTGCCCCATTCTCAATCCATAACACTATGTGCCCTATTAATACTACTTTGCATTGCATAACTGATAAAAGATATGAGTCTCACTTATTTGTGCCAAGCTTTCCTAAGCTTTACTCCAGGTTTCCCTAGTTTTTTGAGGTTCCATCACATTTTTCAATACCCGATGTGACGGCCCCAATTCCCCATAAAACTGGCTCTCGCCCGGTCTAGACCTATGTGGACCCCTGAGCCCTTGTTTACGAAGTCTATGCATCCTAGTCAGCCTTAAATCCTCATATACGTCATTATTCATTCATTTAAATATGCGAGTTATAGGATTATAAAGTTATCAGGAAATTCGCAATGGAAATCACTATAATCAACTATAACTAATAAATGGAAATCAAGAAAAATAGATAATCTATTATGTAGAAACCCTAAGAAGTGGATAAATAAATGCATGTCTGGTGATCAAAGCTAAACAAAATGATCATACATGATATCCCTAATCTCTCAATCCCCGATACATGTCACAGTGTTTTACAAAATATATAATACAATAATCACAGTCAAAATAACAAAACCTACAGTAAGTAAAGGAAAGGATCGCTCTGAATGTCCTTAGAGGATATCACATAGCATCAACTCTTTCCCCTTGCTCGTTTCAACTCTATCTGCACCACCATCACAAACTTGACTGTGATGGCCCCTCCCTTAATCTGGGTCATCACTCGGCCTAATCCCATAATTAAGCCCTAATCCTAGCCTCGTTAGACTTAACTACGTATTATTCAGCCTTACAAACTATTTACCTAGTTTTTTGTGTCCAAATCCATTTATAGCCTTTAGTGTTAATTAAATCTTTACTAACATGGTTTGTCATTTAGCGGAAGTCTTAGTCATTTAATGCGGAATTAAATTAGAATATTATGTGGAAGTCAATTGAAAAATAACCTAAATGAAAAACCTGGAAATGACATCATATATACTAGATAACCTCAAAATATAATAAAACAATCTAAGTCTGGTCGGGGAAATAACGCTCAACCCAAAAGTACAACCCAAAGTAATTAAAAGACATATAGTATTTAATATATACAAAATATCAAAATGAACCTAGAACAAAAGTCGTGCCATGCCGCTACTCAGGGAAAATCTCCTATCTTCTCCTTGCGTGATCGACTAGTAGATAGATCTGCACCCCCCGTAATAAAAAAGACGATGAGTACAAGAAATAAACAGTAATCCCCGATGACAAGTTTAAATTGCATTTCCAAATATAATCGACTGGTATTTAAAAACATATAACTAGAAAAGCTACAAAATAAATCATATACACGTAAATACCAAAGTTAAATAAGTAAAACTGACACTGGCCTAAGTAGTATGGTGAATTAGGTCCTGTCGGCAGTGAACCGCGTCACTCCAACTCTATAATGATAAATCACAAGGGACTATAACCTAAGTGTATCCAGGGACTCTAGCCTCGATGTGTTGACTACATCAGGGACTCTAACTCCGAGTGTCATACAGTGTCAGATAATATGTGTCGTTAACCCCAGGGAATCTAACCCCGTGAGTTGTGCACACCTCGATCAAGTACGGGACCTAATTATAAAAACTACTTTTAAATTTCAAGGAAGACCAAGTATGGAATGCCAAGGCATAGACAAGTCTAACATCTAATCAAATAGGGAGTACAAATCCATATAAACTTTTTTTTATATGTATTAGCCTAATAGCATGCTATTTATCATTCAAATTATAATTAAAACAACAATAATAGACATGGCACGAAATAGAGTCAATGAACCAAATCAACGAAATGGATATCATGCGAGCAAGTCTCATCAAATGAGCATACATATTAGAATACAAAGACAATATAGTCAAGAGGACTATGCAATAATAGCATTTAATAGGAATGAAATGCTAAATAAAGTTGTCAACGGGTATACTCACTTTTCACGCAGTATTCCTAGTCCAATAGGTCTCCCGTCACCTAAACTCTCGCACTCAAATTCAAGTATATATCCCAAAGTTTTTCTGGTGTCAATCTAGGTTATATTAGATGTACTTAGTCTTTAAATTAAGCGTTAAGACTATCTAACACCTAAACAACCCAAACAGCTATACAATGACCATTATATAAACAAGCCTCTTCTTTTGACCCATATTTGAAAAATCATGACTTAATGTTGAAAACCTAATGGTTCTAGGTTGTTTTTCTCTGTCTTAGATTTCCAACTGTATATGGAGCGTCAAAATTTGAGATAAAATGAAAAAGTTATGGTGTAAGTAGTGTTGCAGGAATTTCAGCAGGATTGCAGAAATCCTGTTGTTCAGGTCCCCAACGCGCTGGCTAAAATGTCCAGCGCGCTAGGTGCATAAACCCATATTTTTTTGAGTTTTTGCAACCCAAAAATGGCCAAATTAAGTCCTTTGGATCCCTGTTCTCCACCACCGGGGATCCAATCACTTCCTACACAATACACATACACCAGACACTTCAATTTCTATACATGCATTCATCAAAACATCAAATATACAAGGACTAAAGGCATGATTTTCAAAAAAATTTATCAAGAACACCAGGAACATAACTCAAAACTGGAAATTAAATCCAACCAAAAGCCCACTGATTTTTGAAAGATTTGACAGTGTCCAAAGTGATTTTTTGCACGGAATCTAAATATAAATTTAGATTTCGAAAACAACATCATTTAATAGCTCGAAAATCCTCAAAACCGAAATCACAAGAAAACCCATTTTTGGCAACAACTTATAAAATCCAAAAATATGAAACTTGATGCTTGAAATTAGAGCTTAGATATGAATCAAAACCACTTTTGAACACTTTGATCAATTAAAACAAAGAACCCCTTGATTAAAAACAAAAAACCCGATTTTTATATTGCATGCAAGTAAAGAAAAACTTACCCAAGTTGTAGCTATGGAGTGTGTGTTTGATTCTCCTAACTTGTGTAGAAACAACCAACAAATCTCTCATAGATTTTCCAGCAAAGAAACCACTCTCACAACTCTGATTTGTGTTTAAATAAGCATGCACAATGAAGCAAGGAAGAACAAGAGTTGATATTTATAGTGGGGCCTAATCTAGTATGCTTTCCCATGATACTAGGTTGATCAAATGATCATATGACACAGCATGTTGAAACCAATTCATGGGAGTGTGTGCTAGTACATATCCCGAGGTAAGTCCTACGGTTTGTTGATTTCTCCTTCAAACTATATGACATCAAAATGTCAATTTAATTCAATTAACTTAGCTTAGGTAATTTAATTAACATAGACCATAATTAATTTGTCACACTAATTTATAAAATTTATCCAAGTGGTCATGCTGACTCTCGACTATTCGACATTCGGTGCCTCAACCCGCACGCAACTCGAAGTACTTTCCCCGTGCGTCGAATATCACATTTTCTAACTTAATTATATAATTTAACTTATGCTAAGGTTAGTTAGACACCAACTAATATTTCCTAGCCCAATTTTGCAACCCCAGGTAATTCTACTCGATACCCACACTTGCACACACTCCAAGGCATGTCCCTGCTCACGTCGAATTGACAATATAGCCGAACTGAACATTAATCAACATAATGTACACACATACACCACACTAGGCATCCAACATACATAAATAACATATTTCTCAATTTTCGAGTCGAGTTTTCAGAACAGTGGACCTGCCCTCAGGCCACTTCACATGTCGATAACCCCGATTACGGCTGAAATCTAAAATTAAAAATTTGGTCCGTGACATTGACGGTGAGTGCGTGAAAAATATGAAAGTAATGCCAGAAGAAACTAAACAATAATTCTAGATTTACCAAATAAACAATCCAAATATCATGCGGTATTGAAAGACAAAAAATGTACAAATTGCATGATAGAAAGACTAGCAAGCATATCAACGAAGTATGAGTGTCCAAAGAGTCAACAGAGGCCCATAAGTGGTCAATTCATATGCGGTACAACAATACCCATTTCATAGTCACAACAGTGGCCAAAAATCCAATACTCGGGGTATAACCCACTATCAGGGGGTGGGACAGTACCCCTGCAGGCAGTGCCCACACTTACCCACTAATATGGACCCAGGACTACCTTCACAACACACTTACGCCAAAATACTTAACCAAGGAAGTATATAATGAACTCCAACAATAGCTCAATTCAAATAGAAATAACAATAATGGAAAATGAATTAATGTATATTTTCTAACTGGCTTACAATCGTATAAATAATATACCTCAATATCGCAAAACTCCGATCCTCGCGAAATCTCTAAGTTGTCCCACATGAATTCTCAAAGTTTGTCAATCAATTAATCCAAATTTGCAAAAAAACTTCCCAATTTACCCAATTTTCCATAATTATTTTATTAGTGTAATTGTATTGATTTATGTGGTATTGGGTTGTATTCGAACCCATTTGAATACCCGAGAGATCTCCGAATTTTTCTAAAATTTTTAGAAAACTCCTCCATGTGAACAGTGTCACACCGTCGAGCCAAAACCCACGGTGCCAAGTAAAGCGTGTATAGTGTTTTGCTGACTGCCTGAGACGTTGTGATCGACGTCGTGGGAGAAAATCCTCACGACGTCCCTCGTGGTGTGGCCAACAAAGTACTATATTTGGGGTTTTTGGAACCCCAGCTAGTGTCACTGCCTTCCGAGTCTATCCCAAACTCTTAGAGATGTCCAAAACAACATCAAACCCAACTCACTTTGCGTTGATACCCCGACAAACACCCCGGTTCGTAAAATCACACGAAAGTTCTTCAAAAATACTCAAAAATTCCAATCAACTTTAAATACTCAAACCAATCACCAAAACATCAGTAAACCAACCATTTGGTCCCAAAAACACCATTCAAACTCATTTCCAACATTTTTCCAAAATCTCGTCTGAAATCGTCGAGATGAAAACCCGCAAAATTAATGCCAAACTATAGACAAACATGAGAGGAGTAAGGATCCTACCTTTTTACGCGTAATTGGTTATGATCCTAAAATTCTAACTCGTGCCACGTGACATTTCAAGGTCATATTGTGGGCCCAACTAGCCGTGATGTACTTGTTTAGTTCTCGGGAGTCGACATCGAGGTATGCTATGTTTGTTTGATGATTTGTATTATTTATTTATTACTGAACATTAAATTCAATATCCTAAATATGTGAGAACGTGGTGAGTGTGCGTTGGTACCGTTGAATGAGTTCGGTACGAAAGAACGCGCTAAATGGTTATTTGAGAGTCCGTGGGACGAAAATGAAATAAAAACACTGACAAATACAAATGAAAATAATTAATGGAATTAAATAATAAATTATGGGCGTTGAGTGATACGTGGGGTCGTGGGCGACACGCATGAGTCGAATGGTAGTGTGCACGCCCGAGTGAACTTGTTGGCGCACAAAACGAAATTGTAGGCATGAAAAATACAATTATATATATATATAGAATATATATATATATATAAATGTATATATATAAGTAAAAAAATGTAAAATGATCAGGAGGGGCATTTGGTTGTTAAGAAAAAGAGGATAAGGATAAGGGCAAAATGGTCATTTGACTCAAAATTTGTTAACAAAACCTCACCGTTCACCATTGTCACTGTGAAAGAAAAAAAAATCAGACCGAGAAGGAGAAAAGGAAGAGATCGAACGAAATTGAGAGATTGAGCTCGGGAAAGCGGTGTAACGGTGTTGGCGAGGTGAGTTTTTGTTGTGGGTGTTGTTGATGTTGTTGTTTTGTTGTTGTTGAGTTGTTAATTTGGGAGAAATTGGATTTTAATTTGTGGGTGTTGATGTTGTTGTTGTTGAGGTTGAGGTTGTTGTTGTTTATTGTTGAAAAAAAATAAAAATAAAAAATATAAATATAAATAAATAATAAAAATAAAAATAAAATTGGTAGAGACGAACTGGAATTTTTCCAGTTCGTCTCTGTTGAAATGAGGAAGAATACTAAGGTGGGCTGGGTCGTGGTGGCCCGAGCCGACCAACCCAGTTGGGCTAGACCGGGTCGGACCCCACCCGGGGACCCACCCATTATTAAAATAATAATTTATTTATTTATTTATAATAAATAAATAAATAAAATATGTTTTATTTTTATTTTTTGAAATAAATATTGCAAAAATCAGGAAAAATTCTGAAAAATAGGAAAAAATTCTGAAAAATTAATTTCAACCAAATAAATAGAAATTTGAGAATTTTTATGAAAAATGAAGAAAATTTGAGATTTTTGACGAGACTTTTTTCAGAGTTTTTGTCTCGTAAAGCGTGAAATTGTTAAAAATAGTCAAAAAATATTGAAAAATATTTTTTAAATTTCATGAAAATTATGAGGTTTCGCTCGGGTATATTAATGGGTATGAATGCAACCCAATACCTGATTATGTGACCCAATTGCGCAAACAAGTAATAAGTTAGAAAAAAATTGTAAAAAATGGGTCAAACTTAAGAAAATTGAGGAATACTTGGGATAATTAGGGATAATTAACGGAAATTGGTCGAAATAATTGTCAAGTGACGAGCGGAGTGTTGGTAACTAATTGGGGAACGTGTGGAGCTACGTGAGGGTGTTTTTAGTGGGATTCGAGGTGAGTAAAGGCAACAATAGAATCAACATGATTACTTTTCTATTTCTTGATTAATTATTCTTGAAATGCGAGCCCTTTGCATTCCATTCTAGTTCGGGTGACCTAGGGTTTAGGTAGTCTGACTGTGATGAGAAGTCTCAACGAGTTTAGCAGCCTGCATATATTGTGGCTTCTCGTTGGAGCCTATCGAAATGATTTAACATCCAGCTTGTGACTGTGGTATTCTTTCGGTAGTGTGTTAGAAATTTAGCAGTCGGCTTTGTCTGTGGCTTTTCCTAACTGAGTGTGCGTTCAGTGGAGGCGACCTTCGGGTCCACTGGTTCGTATGGGGTGGATTGAGCAGGAGAGTCAGTTTTGGGCCTACTGTGTCGATTGCAAGCTGATGAGGTCTTATCGCGGTTTGATTGGGACTATCTATTCGCCTATCTGTTTGTTTTTCGTTCACTTGATTATCGTTGTCTGAGCTTGTTGAATCTATTTATCATACGATTTGCTATCTATTTCAATTTCTTATTATACACTACATGATTCATAGACTTGTGTTTATTGAAAATTCAGTAGTTTATGTTGAGATATCTATTGTTGTTGTTTTTACTGTTATATTTCGTACTCACCGTCCTTTTTATGACGGTGGGTGCAGATCTACAAACGAATAAGGGCAAGGCGCCAATGCTTGGCAATATCCTCTGAGGCACGCTCAGAGCCGTCAGCTTTGCTCTCATTTTGTAGGTATTTTGTCATTTTGTTGTATATTTTGGCTATGTATCCATTTGTTTTGATATTTTGGGGCTTTGAGGAGTTGAACCTGGCTGTTGATACATATATATGTCCATTTTGGGTTTTAGTTGATCTGTTATATACATGTGATGTTGCTTGGACAGGATTTTTCACATCTAGGTTAACTGAGTTGTTAACTGTTTTAAGTTGGTGTTAAAAAACAATTCCGCTGCACATTTAACTATAATTGAGGATAAAAGATTAGATAGAGTTAAGGTGAATCAAAAAGAGTGATCCAGGGTGAGTGAGTGAATAATGTATTAAGTAATTGGTAAGTTAAGGCTAACTAGACCTGCGTTGACTCGTCGGAGACGGGTTAGGGGGTCCACATAGATTTATGCCGGGTGGGGCCCAGTTTATGGTTGTTGGGGCCGTCACAGTTGGTATCAGAGCATAAAGGTTTATCACCATGACTCTGAATAACCATAAAACACAAGCAAATGAACTTAGTGTGGAAAATCTTAAGAACTTAACTCAAGTATAGTTACGAAGGGGGAAATGATATATTATTTTGAGCAGGTTAAATTTTAATATGTAATATAATATATTGTTATGTAAGACTGATCGAGGCTCGCCATTTGCTATTGCAGATCGCGATGGCTGACCAGCCTGATTTTGGAGATCATAGTGGAGTTCGTGATCCTCCACCAGATGCGCGGAGTGATGTTGCAGCTCTGACACGTGAGTTGCAATCATGGACTCAGAGAGTAGAGTCATAGGGACGGAGGATGGACGATATATTGGATATTCTCAGGGGACAGGCATAACAGTTGCCATCTCCATCAACTTCAAGGATAGCTCCTAGACAAGATGTGAGTCGACTACACCTCAGGCTATTCCACCGGTTACTACTACTAGTGTAGTACCTACACCACCTATCACCGCAATTGTTCCGGTATAGATTGCGGTGGAGTCACGTGTTCATGATGATATTGATTCACGCCTGACTGTAGAGGCGAGGTGGACTCGAGAGTATGAGAAATATAGACCGAAGAAGTTCAGTGGTGGTCCAAGTGTAGATGAGGCGAATTTGTATATTCGCAATCACGAGAAGGTTCAGAAGCTTCTTAAGATCGAGGGCCTATTGGAGGGACAAGTGGTCATTACTCAACCTTCTACACTACAAGATGCTTATGACCGTAGTTTGGTGAGGGAGGCATATTTGAGGACACATTCTGTACAGAGATATGATCAGCCCTGAGAGGTACAAGATGAGAGGGGATAGGGTCGTTTAGGGGGCAGGAGGAAGAGGAATAGATGGCAGATTCAGCAGTCTGGCCGAGCTCATAGTGTAGCTTCAGTCGCACAGTCTTCGCAGCCAGTTCAGACATATGTCACCGCACCTACTCAGACACAGAGTTACCCTAGTCGACCACCACCGGTACCACAACAGGTGCAACAGTCTAGAGATGGTGGGGGTAGAGGCAGGGGTAGTATACAGCAAGGATAGATGTCAGGTCAGGGATCGAGTAGGCAAGATTACTCAGCATAGAGACCTGTTGGAGCATGATATAGGTGTGGACAGGTGGGTCATCTTGTTAGAGAGTGCCTACAGCCAGCTGAGTTTTGATAGAGACCTACGGGAGCTTGCCATCGATGTGGACAGACTAAATATTACATCAAAGAGTGTCGACAGCCTGTTGATGTTCAGCAGATAGTAGCACCACGTCAACAACAGACGAGGGAGCGCGCACATATTGTTGCTAAGCCAGACATTCAGGCGACTCGACATCTTGTTGAGGGTATAATTTACATTTGTGGTCGTTTGATGTATGTTATGATTGACTCTGGTTCTACAGTTTCCTTTATTTCTGGGCACATGGTTGATGAGTTAGGGTTAAGACCAGTTAGGTTAAAGAGACCTCTAGTTCTTAGCACAGCTGCTGGGGATAAAATCTACCCTAACATGATTTGTAAGCGCTATATTGTAAAGATAGAGGGACATGAATTACTAATAGATCTCAGAGTGTTAGAGTTTCTGGAGTTTGATGCGTTGTTAGGCATGGATTGGTTAGGTTCTTATCACGCACAAATTGATTGCTTCGGCAAGATGGTACATTTCAGATTCTCGGACAGCCAGAGTTTACTTTTCGTGGCGGTGTGACTTAGTTGAGAGTTACCAGAGGCAGGGTAGCCACGCGCAGTGAGATTAAGACGTTTATAAGTGTTCTAAGTACGGTAGGAAGAGCTGAGGCAAGGATCGATGAGGTACTAAGTGTGTGCGAGTTTCCGGACGTGTTTCCAGCAGAGCTTCTCGGATTACCATTGACGAGAGAGATTGATTTCATCATTAATTTGGTTCCTAGAACCAAACTGATATCACCGTACCGAATGGCTCCTAAGGAGTTGGGGAAGCTGAGATCACAACTAGATGCGTTGTTGGAGTTAGGTTTTATTCACCCGAGTATGTCACCTTAGGGTGCGCCGGTCTTGTTTGTGAAGAAGAAAGACGACAACTTGAGATTGTGTATCGACTATAGGCAGCTGAACCGGGTGACAGTGAAGAACAAGTATCCATTACCTTGTATTGATGACTTGTACAATCAGCTAACTGGAGTGCAGTGGTTCTCGAAGATTGATTTGAGATCTGGCTACCATCAATTGAGGATTAGAGCAGAGGACAGATAGAAGACAGCTTTTCTCACGAGATATGGGCACTATCAGTTTACCGTCATGCCGTTTGGGTTGACGAATGCCCCAGCGATGTTTATGGATCTCATGCATCTTGTATTGAGACAGTACTTGGATAGATTTGTCATAGTGTTCATTGACGACATTTTGATTTATTCTAGGACTCGTGAGGAGTACGAGGAGCACCTCAGGATGATTTTGTAAACGCTGAGGGAGCATAAACTGTATGCCAAGTTCAGTAAGTGTGAGTTTTGGCTTACAGAGGTTGGATTTCTAGGTCACATTATTGGAGCTAGTGGAGTGTCAGTAGACCCTGCTAAGGTCAGAGTAGTTGTTGATTGGCCTACACCGAGTTCAGTGACAGATATTCGGAGTTTTCTGGGATTGGCTGGTTATTACAGACGATTTGTGCAGGACTTCTCGAAGATTGCGGCATTGATGACGCAGTTGACGAATAAGGAAGTCAAATTTCAATAGGATGACAATTGTGAGCAAGCTTTCCAGACTTTAAAGGAGAGACTGACTACTACGCCAGTGCTCATATTACCTGAGTCAGGGAAGGGTTTTGAAGTGAACATCGATGCTTGTTTGGTTGGTTTGGGTTGTGTTTTGATGCAAGACAGTAGAGTGATATCTTACGTGTCCCGACATTTGAAGATTCACGAGAAGAATTACCTTACACATGACTTGGAGTTGTCAGCAGTGGTGTTTGCACTGAAGATTTGGCGTCATTATCTCTACAGAGAGAGGTTTGTGTTGTTTACTGACCACAAGAGTTTGAAGTACCTCTTCACTTAGAGAGAGCT
This sequence comes from Stephania japonica, assembly GCA_039657345.1. Taxonomy (NCBI): domain Eukaryota; kingdom Viridiplantae; phylum Streptophyta; class Magnoliopsida; order Ranunculales; family Menispermaceae; genus Stephania; species Stephania japonica. The sequence continues at coordinate 2,376,400 of CM077559.1, read as the reverse complement.
GAATATGAGACAGAGATGGTGGCTGGAGTTCCTCAAGGATTATGATTTCTCGTTTGAGTATCACCGGGGGAAGGCTAATGTCGTAGCTGACGCATTGAGCCAAAGAGGGTTAACTCGGAGGTTGTGACGTGTCGCATGACGCATGCGTATGGATTGCTCGAGGCGGTCGAGATGATGTATTCTGTTGATATCCCGACCAGAACTAGAGTGTTGATTTGTGGTCAGTTAAGGACTCAGACAGTCTCTATCCAGAGTGTACTTGACGGTCAGCAGACTGATGAGCAGTATCAGAGGTACAGTGAGTTTATTCAGAGTTAAGATCATCCAGAATGGAGTTAGTCAGATTTCTGCCTGAGATTTAGAGGGAGACTGTGGATTCCATCAGTGGCTGAGTTACGTGATGAGATTCTCCAAGAGGCTCACTGCTTATGTTTTTCAGTTCATCCGGGCAGGACCAAGATGTATGCTGATATGCGTCGTCTATTTTGGTGGCCGAGGATGAAAACTGTTGTTGGGGATTATGTTAGAGGTTGTGAGATATGCCAACGAGTTAAAGCTGAGCATAGGAGGCCTGGTGGATTACTGCAGCCGCTTCCCATTCCTCGCTGGAAATGGGAGTATATCGCTATGGATTTCGTCAGTGGGTTACCTCGGTCTCAGCGCGGACATGACAGTATTTGGGTGATTGTGGATAGATTGACGAAGTCTGCACACTTCATACCGATTTCTACCACACATCGAGTGGATAGGTTGGCGAGCTTGTATGAGAGAGAGAGATAGTGCGATTGCATGGAGTACCATTGTCGATCGTGTCAGATAGAGGGCCGCAGTTTACATCACAGATTTGGCAGAGTATGCAGGCATAGTTTGACATGAAGTTGGATCTCAGTAGAACTTATCATCCACAGACCGATGGACAGTTAGAGAAACTGATTCAGGTGTTGGAGGAAATGTTGAGGATGTGTGTGTTAGAGTATGATGGTTCTTGGGAGGAGTATCTTCATCTGTGTGAGTTTGCTTACAATAACAGTTATCAAGCTAGTATAGGTATGACACCGTTTGAGGCACTTTACGGCAGGCCGTGCAGATCTCCATCTTGTTGGGCAGAGCCAGAGAATGTGGCAGTGATTGGGCCAGAGATTGTAGTGGATCACACAGAGAAAGTACGTGTAATGGCCCAGCCCGCCCGCAAGGCACGCCAGCTGGCACCGCACAGGCAGTGTAGCAGCCCCCTGGAGTCGCACCTCACCATCACCACAGCTCAAGTGGTACCAAGACTCAATGAACTAGCGTCTTAAGCCCCAGGGCGCGAGTTCGAGTCGCTGGCGGGGGGCGAAAGACACTATAAGGTGTGTGGTGATGGTGAGGTGCGACTCCAGGGGGTGCCACGCTGCCTGTGCGGTGCCAGCTGGCGTGCCTTGCGGGGCGGGCGGGTCACATTACAAGACGACTAATCAGACTTCGGTTGAAGGGTGCGTAGGAGAGGCCGAAGAGGTATTATGACAGGTACCATGGCGAGTTAGAGTATGAGGTGGGAGACTATGTATATCTGAAGGTTTCTCCACTGAAGGGTCACAAGAGATTTGGGATCAAGGGAGGTCCGTTCAGAGTGAAGAAACGAATAGGCAAGGTTGCGTATGAGCTTGAGTTACCACCTTAGTTAGCAGGAGGTCACCCTGTATTTCACATATCAATGCTTCGACTGGATAGGTCGAGAGAGGGCAGACGACTGATTGTGGACCTGAGTCAGATTGATCTGAGGGAGGACATTACTTATGATGAGCAGCCTATTCAGATTATGGACTGGAAGGTGAAGGTATTGAGGAATAAGAAGATTCCCTCAGTTCTCGTCAAGTGGCAGCATCATGGGGACGAGGAACTGACTTAGGAGCTGGAGTCTTACATGCGCAAGCATTTCCCTTACTTGTTTTGATTCCGGTAAGTCTTACCCTGTATGTTCGCTTAATTTCGAGGACGAAATTCTCAATAAGGGGGGAGAGTGTAACGACCCTAAAATTCTAACTCGTGCCACGTAATATTTCAGGGTCATATTGTGGGCCCAACTAGCCGTGGTGTACTTGTTTCAGTTCTCGGGAGTCGATACCGAGGTATGTTATGTTTGTTTGGTGATTTGTATTATTTATTTATTACCTAACATTAAATTCAATATCCTAAATGTGTGAGAACGTGGTGAGTGTGTGTTGGTACCGTTGAATGAGTTCGGTATGAAAGAACGCGCTAAAGGGTTATTTGAGAGTCCGTGGGACGAAAATGAAATAAAAACACTGACAAATACAAATGGAAATAATTAATAGAATTAAATAATAGATTATGGGCGCTGAGTGATACGTGGGGTCGTGGGCGACATGCATGAGTCGAATGGTAGTGTACACGCCCGAGTGAACTCGTTGGCGCGCAAAACGAAATTGTAGGCATGAAAAATACAATTATATATATCTATATATATATAGAATATATATAAATGTATATATATAAGTAAAAAAAAATGTAAAATGACCAGGAGGGGTATTTGGTGGTTAAGAAAAAGAGGATAAGGATAAGGGCAAAATTGTCATTTGACTCAAAATTTGGTAACAAAACCTCACCGTTCACCATTCTCACTGTGAAAAAAAAAATCAGACCGAGAAGGAGAAAAGGAAGAGATCTAATGAAATTGAGAGATTGAGCTAGGGAAAGCGGTGTAATGGTGTTGGTGAGGTGAGTTTTTGTTGTGGGTGTTGTTGATGTTGTTGTTTTGTTGTTGTTGAGTTGTTAATTTTGGGAGAAATTGGATTTTAATTTGTGGGTGTTGATGTTGTTGTTGTTGAGGTTGAGGTTGTTGTTGTTTATTGTTGAAAAAGAAAGAGAAAGAGAAAGAAAAGAAAAGAAAAGAGAAAAGAAAAAAAAAAAAATTTGGCAGAGACGAGCTGGAAAAATTCCAGTTCGTCTCTGTTGAAATGAGGAAGAAGACTAAGGTGGGTCGGGTCGTGGTGAACAGGGCCCGACCCGAGTGGGTCGGCCCGGGTCTGACCCAGTTGGGGTAGACCGGGTCGAACCCGACCCGGGACCCACCCATTATTAAAATAATAATATATTTATTTATTTATAATAAATAAATTAATTAAATATGTTTTATTTTTATTTTTTTGAATAAATATTGAAAAAATCAAGAAAAATTCTGAAAAATGGGAAAAATTCTGAAAATTTATATTTAAACCAAATAAATAGAAATTTAGGAATTTTTTTTATGAAAAATGAAGAATTTGAGATTTGCGACGAGACTTTTATTAGGGTTTTTGTCTCGTAAAGCGTAAAATTGTTAAAAATAATTAAAAAATATTGAAAAATATTTTTTAAATTTCATGAAAATTATGAGGTTTCGCTCGGGGTATATTAATGGGTATGAATGCAACCCAATACCCGATTAAGCGACCCAATTGTGCAAACAAGTAATAAATTAGAAAAAAAATTTGTAGAAAATGGGTCAAACTTGAGAATATTGAGGAATACTTGGGATAATTAGGGATAATTAACAGAAATTGGTCGAAATAATTGTCAGGTGACGAGAGGAGTGTTGGTAACTAATTGAGGAACGGGTGGAACTACGCGAGGGCATTTTTAGCGGGATTTGAGGTGAGTAAAAGCAACAATAGAATCAACATGATTACTTTTCTATTTCTTGATTAATTATTCTTGAAATGCGAGCCCTTTGTATTCCATTCTAGTTTAGGTGACCTAGGGTTTAGGTAGTCCGACTGTGATGAGAAGTCTCAACGAGTTTAGTAGCTAGAATAGATTATGGCTTTTCGTTGGAGCCTATCGAAATGATTTAACATCCGGCTTGTGACTGTGGCTTTCTTTCGATAGTGTGTTAGAAATTTAGCAGTCGACTTTGTCTGTGGCTTTTCCTAACAGAGTGTACGTTCAGTGGAGGCGACCTTCAGGCCCACTGGTTCGTATGGGGCGGATTGAGCAGGGGAGGTGGTTTTGGGCCTACTGTGTTGATCGCAAGCTGATGAGGTCTTGAGACCCACTTGGGACTATCTATTCGCCTATCCGTTTGTTTTTCCGTCACTTGATTATCGTTGTCTGAGCTTGTTGAATCTATTTATCATGCGATTTGCTATTTATTTCAATTTCTTATTATACACTACATGATTCATAGACTTGTGTTTATTGAAAATTCAATAGTTTATGTTAAGATATCTATTGTTGCTGTTTACTGTTATATTTTGTACTCATCGTCCTTTTTATGTCGGTGGATGCAGATTCACATACGAGTAGGGGCAACACACTGATGCTTGGCGATATCCTCTGAGGCACGCTCAGAGCCGTCAGCTTTGCTTTCACTTTGTAGGTATTTTGTTATTTTGTTGTATATTTGGCTATGTATCCATTTGTTTTGATATTTTGGGGCTTTAGGGAGTTGAACTTGACTGTTGATACATGTATATGTTTATTTTGGGTTTTCATTCGATGTGTTATATACATGAGAAGTTGTTTGGACAGGATTTTCCACATCTAGGCTAACTGAGTTGTAAACTGTTTTAAGTTAGTGTTAAAAACAATTCCGTTGCACACTTAACTATAATTGAGGATAAAAGATTAGTTAAAGTTAAGATGAATCGAAAAGAGTAATCCAGGGTGAGTGAGTGAATAATGTATTGATTAATTGGTAAGTTAAGGCTGACTAAACCTGCGTTGACTCATCAGAGACGGGCTAGGGGGTCCACGTAGGTTTAGGCCATGCGGGGCCCAGTTTGCTGGGGCCATCATAACACCGCTCGTTCTCGGACCCGTTTCACTTCACAACTCACACCGCGTGCGTTCTCAGACATAACCTCGCTCTCATATTTATTTAATTATTTATTATTTTTTTGATAATTCACTAATTACCATTTTTTCGGTGTTTAATTATCCGTATTATACCCTAAAATTCCAGTTTTTCCTAGACGAATCTCATAATGAAATTTATGGCGATTAATAAAACAAAATCACACACACTAGTACATATAGTGTTCATATTTGGGTATAAATAATAATACAAACATCACAGAAAAATAAAATATACCTCAATGTCGACTCCCAATGCTTGAGTAATATGACAAGTCATGACGGGTAGGTCACAACCCTGAAACATGACACGTGTCACCAATTAAATTTGAGAGTCATTACACTTGATAACCTATTTCACATCAACTGGTATCAATTCGGGTTCAACATATAATGACTCAAACCCTTAAACCAAACTCAAAGCTCACATTAATCAACCCAAATCTAATCATTTTAATACTAATTTTACACTGCTCATCGTGCTACCTATAATGGCCAGCGTGCTGCCCAGTTGCTCTCACTCATCTGCCCAGATAGGCCCTGGTCAGCATGCTAGGGCCATTGCCCAATGCGCTGTGTAACAACCCTCAATTTTGACCTGACTACGTGATACTAGACAATATTTCGAACCTCGAGAGACGACATCGAAGTGATTTTATGTTTCCATGATGTGTGTATTAGTATTGTAGTCCATTACATGTCTCGAGCCGTTCGGACGATTTTTAGTGTGAGTGAGGTTCCGCCTAAGTAAACGGGGGAGTAAAATACAATAAAAACATAATTAAATGAATTATTAGATAATTTAAATAATTGTTTGAAGAAACAAGGCGTGACTACGCGTGCGACGAGGCAAAGCTGACCGAAGAACGCCGTTTGAACACGGGAGCTGGATAATTACATAACAAACGAACCATGGGATTGGATTGTTAAAGTGACACAGTCCAATGCTGGAGAGCCCATAGATTAGCCTCGAGATGTGTGTGTAGGGGAAGATGAAGGGCTAGGCATGTGACAACACATTACCTACCCCACTATTCATCTACTATTTACATCTCCTTTTATATATATACATACCAATCATCTCTCTCATTTCTCTTCACCACCGTCCTCACTCTCACTCCTACCACTCCTCCACTCTCTCCTCCTCCCTGGTTCCCCACCGCCGACCACCGGCTCTGAGTAGCCGGACTCACCAGAGGTGCTCTATCTCTTGGTCTCTCTCTCTCACTTTCTCGGTCTTCTCTCTCGATCTTTCCTTCTCCATCTCTCGGTCACACCTCCTCTCTTCCTCTCTTGACCATCATCACCACCTCCCTCTATGGTACTAGAACCTCGGACAGTCACCGAAACTCTCTCTCTCTCTCTCTCTTTTCTTTTCTCCCACTGTCACGACTGTTTTGTGCACTGGTGAGGTGTTCCGACGCTGCTAGGCTAGATCGACAGGTCAGGGACAGTCAGAGATGACCCACGACGATCTCGCCGGGGTCCTGATAGTCTGGGAACACCCCCATTGTCGTAGTCATTGGGTACATGGCCGAGATTCACTGGTATTTTTGATATATTTTCTTTTCAAACTGTCTTTGTGGTTGGGTTTCGGAGTGAATGCCGAAGTCTTGGGGTGGTCGGGGATGGTTGTGGATAGGCCCACCAGAGATCCTACAACCCCAAAAGGTCGATAGATTTGTGTATATATGCGTTTGAATCTCAACTTTTACAAGTGGTTTTGTTGTGTCCATATGGACTGTTTTGTTGTGTCCATATTAGGTATGTTGTACTTTTGTCGTTAGAAACCACTATCATGGTGGCTCTGCCATCGACGCGAGGACATAGAGGGATTGCTGAAGACCTTACCATGTACATCATGGAGTCTCACAGCCCCAGAGCGTCTCTATTAGTGGTGGTGAGTTTTGTGAGCGTCATTTCATGTGATGTCGTTGTTGCGCATCTCGTCACAAACCATCGAGTATGGTCGGCACTGCCGCTAGACGCCATGATTAAGGGAGTGTCGGGGATCACAATAAAACTCTCGTGTGTGTCCCATAACTACCGGAGCGTCCATATCGATGGTGAAGAGTCGTTGTAATGGCGAATTCACGTGTGAGTACTTTTATCACGTTGAGTGATCGTTGATGTGACGTAGCACACGCCTACGACTTTTTCATGTCGTGTTGGCACCCTACGGACATTGGACCACACTCGCCAGTCTCCCTACTCGCTGGTGTATGATTATTTTGAGTTCCTATTGAGTCGTTACTGTCGAGCGATATTGATATTGTATTTTTAAGTCGATTGGATGGTAGTGACGTCGTGGTCACATCGCCAGTCCGTGAGACTATGACGTGACCCATTAACGACCGAGCCGAGCCTATAATTCATGAGTAGGCTTATATACATTATGATTATCAATGTCGTGATATCCTAGTCGTGGTTGTTATTGTGGTTTTCAAGTCCGAGAGAGAGTATTAGTTTTTCTATTTAATTGTTGAGTTATTCAAGTCATTTAAAATGACGAAAAAATGCTAAAGGTATCAACCTAGGATTAGTTAATGACTCGATCCATTTAATTGGAGTTTTCAACCTTTTCAGGTAGTGAGAAACTCGGGGATATGTGCTAGGAACGCAAGAGTGTTGTTACGCGGGTTGTGATAGTTCAGGTAAGTACACTTGCCTTAAAGCTTGTGTACGTTAGTAAACCAGTTAAGAAATTCTCATGTGATTCATTATCATTTATTACGATTTTTGCTATCATTTCAATCTGCCTATCATGCACTTTGATCTATTTATATTCCTGTCTTTAAATTATCGCACGATATTTAGATTGCTTTACTTGATATTCATGAATTACTGTGAAATTCTACTGGCATTCCTTTCAATTTCTCTCAGTTACTCACCGTCTAGTTTGTGACGGTGGGTACAGATATCCCAGAGTGCAATGAGGGCAAGGGCCTTCTACTTAGCGATTTCCTCTGATGACCTCTCAGAGTACGCGACTTTAGGATTAGGTTATATTGTTTCATGTTTATTGCTGATTGTATGATGTTTTATATATACGATGTTGATTATTGAACTGGGGATCATTTTTTTGAGATGGATACGATGAACATTCGGGGTTTCCGCATATATATATACTTCCCGATTTTCGTTTGATTGAGTTATTTTTCAATTTAGTTTTTCCGCTACATATCATTGCAATAACTCTTTCATAAACTGTTAAATTGATTAATTGGAGGCTGACTGGCTCGTCAGGCTCGCTGAGTACCGACTCGGGACTTGCACGGGTCTAGGCCGGGCATACCCAAATGCGTTAGGAATTTGGGGCCGTCACACACTAGTTAACTGAACCACTACAACTCCAGTACGTTCGAATTCACTAAATCTGACCCAAACAACGTCCTCGAGCTCCTCGACTGTGCGGGCTCGCTCCCAAGCTCTCATCCTCTTCCCTGGTCTCTCTCGTCTTGTTTCTTCCTTTTTCTCTGTCTCTATTTCTAGTTTTATCAAGAGAGTAAGGTGGTTTGTGATGATTATTTAAATAATTACCCGCCTCGAGATACGCATTGTGTTATCTCAAGGTTAACTTAAACTTATCCACTTAGATTGCCCAACGCGATATGGTCAGGACCCAGTACGCTGTTCAACCGAATACCACAATTTTTCAGCGAGTTTTATCCGATTCTCGTGCATGCCACTGAGTTCACTTGGCTTGCACTTGTAATTGCAACCTACGTGTGTCCACTCGTGAACCCACATGTCACTCGATACTCGCAATTTATTAATTATTATCATTTTAATATATATATATGTATTTATACACAACAATATAAATATATTTACACCTACAAATACGTAATACACGACAACGAGCACCTTCGGGCATGTACACTACTTCGCAACTCATGTGCGTTACCCTTGACCCACTCACGACATTAGGCATTCCATTATTTCTCTGATTATTCATTTTATTTCTATGCATAAATACTAATATAATCCATACATATACAATACGACACACAAATCCACGCACAAGCTATTCATAACCAACCGGGCTTAACCACGAGCCTAACTTGGATTACTATAGATTCAAATAAATACTAATCACGTGCTTAATGTAACGAGTCGTTACAATGGGGGAGATTGTTAGTGTCGTAAAGTATTGTCATCAGTTATCTTAAAATGAGTTAATGACTCAATGTGGTTTACGTGTTTATTCGGATAACGATAATCTGTTATGATATGTTGTTATAACACGAAGATCAAAACAATTATAATAGAGCTCAAAATATTTTAGTTGCGGTTTGTTATGATCCATATTTACCCACAACCAAATGAGAAGCTGTTGAAGTTTGGTGCAGATTCAGAGAATGATATTGCCCACTTGATTTATGAGAAGAATGTGAAAGTTTCTGAGGATCAAAACGATCAGATTCTAGCAGTTATTAGGATTTGAGAGTCTTGTAAATCATATATATATATGATTTACAAGACTCTATTTACAACTATTGGATTCCAATCCAACACATTAATCAATACGTCATAAATGCACAAAGTATTTAATGCACAATACATTTTGAGGGATTCACATGACATGGGTATATATTTGGGCTCTATTGTAGAATTTTCATATATATATATATATATATCAAAGTAGATAGTATGTTTCTCATCTCTTGTAACTTTGTTTTATACGAGTGAACGCATGCATTCACTTATTTGCTTATAGAGTTGCAAAGCCCTAAGGGGACTTGGTGCTAGTGTGAGGGGAAGACTCATTCCTACAAGTGGGTGACTTGTATGTAAGATCCAGAGGAGCGTAAGGAGATCTAGCAGGAGCTTAGTGAGGGAGTCACTAAAGGAGTCATGTAGATCATACGTGTTTTTAGTGAATTTTGCATTTACGCAGACGTAGGTCGTGAACCGAACTGCGTGAACAATGTCCTGGTCTTGTGGTTTGCTTTATTGCTTTCTTTTACATTCCAGTACTGTTTAATTTCATGGTACAACATACTACGATTTTTGTTGTAATACACCTTGGCTTAGTAATTTAAACTTCTATGTAGCCAATCAGATTACTTTGAAATTGAGGCTATGTTGATTATGTTCATTGTCTCGATCAATTGTATTTATCTCTACAATCGAAGAGCATAATCAAAGAGATTGAGTTTGCATGATATGTTGTTGTTCACCCGCACGAAATCTAACTATTAATTTTTCTTAGTGCATTGCATCTTGTGATGTAATGATATTTTTTTTGTGCAAATGATATGTTTGTTTCTATTGATCTTTTTCTTCCTCCATTCAATGTAGGCCCTCAGCTTTGAACAAAATTGAACTTAGAAAATATACTTTCATTTTGGATACCTCCATCCATTACCCGTTTTAATTGGTATTAGTTGTTGTAACGTCAATACAAATGTCAAACTAAATTGACCATTGTTGCACCTTTAGATAAATGAGTGCAATCTACACACTACATATCCTTTAATCAATAAGAAATATAATCAATTAGACTCGATCCTTTATTAATATTGGGATAAGCTGAATAAAAAATCGTTGATCATTTTACCATTAACATTTATTGTCGGTCTCAAGCATGAAAAGAAGGAGGGAAAAGGTTTAGATTAATGACATTTTGTTGCGAATTGAAATATCGCCTCACGTGCAGAGCACGTGCCCCTCAATTACATTTTAATGTGACGCCTCTTAATTACTTTTAATATATAGAATGTGATAAGTGTGTATTTAAGCATTAGTTATTATAGGTTTATAGGTGCTTATTGACTATATTTCTCTTATTTTGTGGTGACAAATACTTATTTTGTGTATTTCAGGGATTTAATGCGGGGAACGCGTATTTGGAGTGAAATGGGCGTATTTAGACTAAAAGTGCATTGTGAACTTATCCGAGCTAAGTTCAGTACACATGCGATAACTTCTTCATCTTAAGTCGGAAGGACTCGCCGTTGATCTTGTTGGAAAGAAGACTTTGAGGCAGACAATTTCATCGCGCTAGCTTCATGGAATTTAGACTCAAAGTGGCTCAAAATCGCGAAGGAATGTTGTAAGAATTCTGACCACAAGATTGACGTTGCCGGGATGCCGCTATGCATTCTTCCCATAGCGTGACTGACATACAGCTAAACTAGATAGCAATTAACTTGACGCTGTGAAGGCGCCTCTTGTAATAGCACGAATTTAATTTGCCATTATTTATGATGTATTGTAGACATGGCGGACAACCCAGACACTCGTAGAACCCTTAGCTAGGCTAGAGAGTGCATGGAGTTAGGTAAATAGTTATTTTGTGTGCTGATTTGTCTAATTTGCGATGTTTATATTTCAAATAGGTTAAATGGCATCGCGATGTATGTAATTATTTGTCATTTACGTGTGAGGTTGTGTTAAGTATTCGCCTTGATGTGCGGTCGATGTGTGTACCAGGAAGACTAAAAGACGAAATACTAGGCCGAGGGAAATAATACACTCATGAAATGAATAAAATGAATTAAATAATTATTTTGGAATGTTTATATGGGGTTTAGTATCACGGTAGTACACGGTGGTCGCGTGTTGAGACGCGAAATGGGCGCTGAAATGGTCGTTTGGAGACTTTAAATGATGCAAAACCAAAGAAAGTCTACAGGTGTGTCATGTAATAAGTTAGTTAGGTTGGAAAATGAGCAAATAATTGGTCAAAAGTGAACCATAAGATGTGCATAAGGATAGGTGTGTTGGTTGAGATGAAAACCAAAGTATAAAAACTCATTTTTGACTTTTCCAATACACTTTTCTCTCACTCTCTCACTCAAATTCAAAAATTAATGTTGTTGGAGAAGGGTTTGATCCATTTTTAGATAAGATTTGAAGGACTTGAAGGTGAGAAATCATCAAAGCAAGGTTGGATTCTTCACTAACTTCTCATTCTTTCTCTTTTGATGGTGAATTTGGGCATGTTGGGTGTGATCTGAGATTAGGGTGTGTGGAACTGTTTTTGTTGAGTTTATGGTGTGGGTTTTGTTGCTTTGTTGTGGAGAAAGTAAGGGAGTTAATGGTTTTCAAGTTTGAGAAGTTTTTATGAAATGAGGTTTTTCAAGTTGTTCCTTGATCTTGTGATTTGATGAATGAATGATTATTATAATTGTGCCTCTGACATTTTCGAAGTGTTATTTATCTCACGAGGTGAGGATGGGGTCGACAGCTTTGGTGTAGGCTAGGGGATCAAATTCAGTAGTTCAAATGCTAAACTGCTAGAATTCGATTATACAGCGTGATGGCCAGAGGCCCTAGCGCGTTGGGTAATCTGAGCAGTTGGTGTTGATGAAGATGAATACCAGCGCACAGGGTGTTCATCAGATGGGTATTTTAGGCTGTTTTGGAAATTTTGGACCTAATGCCAATGCTAATCAACCTAAAATACATACAATTGACTAAAAATCAATTATAAATGGAAATAGGTCATTTCGAGCGATATTTTGGATATCGGAGATTTGGAGGAATTGGACCAGGGTTTATTTTACAGGACGAGGAGTGCGATTTGAGGTGTGTAGTATCCCAATTGAAATTCCTTGAGTATTTACTTTTTTTGGCATTTTGAATTCAATTTCTTTCATTTCAATATTTTACTCTAGTTATGGTTATATGGGCGGACGTTGAGCTGGGTTCCCTCCGTTCCATTCTAGTGTGTACGTCCACTACACCATAGTACGTGTGTTAGAAAAACTCGATGAATAGTTCAACTCGAGAATTGTGTCAGGACACGTGTGGGTGCGTTGTAGGTACCACGCTGACCACCTAGCGGATCTAGATACTGGCCCTGCTTGAGTCGAACTCGCCGGCAGTATTTTATGGAAGCGTCCAAATTATGGTGTTAGTCTGACCCTAGGGGCTAGGAGCACATTTTGAGTTTTTCCTATTACCTATTCATGCGATGAGCGCAGTTGCCTGTATTTATTTCTGCATGTTTATTTAATAGCTTTATTTAAATTCCAGTATTTACTTTCAGTATTGCTCACTTAATTTCCTTGGGAATACTCACTCTGGACTCATCATCTGCCTTTTGTGATGGCTTGAGCGCAGATCCTAGTACAGGGGCAATGGCAAGCTGCTAGAGTGCAGTTGATCAGAGATTCATAGCCTGACTCGTACGTTTGTATTATATATATTTTGTTTCATTTTGGGTTTGAGGATTGTAAGGTACTTTGAGATACCTTGTATATTGATCTTTTTATGATTATAGAGATATCTATGATTATATATGGGTTTTTTACACTAGGTTTATAGTTTATGTCACATATTTATAGCAATACAATCTGAGTAAATGTGTTAATAAGGCTTCCATTGTGTTAATTTGAAGATTTTATGATGACTTAACATATAATTAGATTTCAATACAATTAAATCTGTAAATTGACAATTAATAAGGTTTAGAAAGATAAAATAGAGGATATTATCCAATGTAGAGCACAACTGTCGCTAGTAAGACAGACTCTAGGTCCGCATTGACCCCCGTGGTGATCTATTTGGAAAATGAACCGTTACACCTCCCATGGAGGCGCCGTGAAGGCGCCGTGGAAATCTCGCCCAGATCAGTTGCTCAGAACCTGCGCCATCTAGACGTCGCGCCTATTTCGGCCACGGCGTCGGCGCGAACAAAAACTCGATATTTACTTATTTTTCGAGTTTTTTTAGGTTGAAACCCACTTTGGGGGTTTCATATAAATAGGAATAGGTGTTATTTCAAAACTATCTCTTGTTTTACTTGAGAACTCGTAGAAACTATGTTTTTGGCTTGACAATGTCCGGCTAATCTTCTTCCTCTAGGTCGGAGGTGGATCGGATGAGTTTATAACTTGGGATTTCGTTATGAGGTTTATCTATTCTTGATTCTCTTCTATGATTTATTTCCTTTGGTACTGTTTTCATAATAGGGTCAGATCTATTTGTTTGTAAAAGGATTCGCACATGCATATTAGGTTGATTATCCTTAGTCATTGAAGTTGAAACATCCGTTCTCACGTAGTAGACTCATACTTGTGACAGAAAGCCATCCTGCCAAGTACCTTAGGGATCTAGGCTAAATCGGGAGCACTAGCAATCCGATTGTCTAGGTATAGTGCCTTCATGAATTGAAATAATGTGACCAACGCATTAATTTGGAGCACTAGCGATCAGGTTGTGTGTTTGGTTAGGGAAGTACTCAACGGTCGTACCTTGGCTATCAAGATCAGGAAGAGCGAGAAACCGAGTGCGTTACCGAGTCTATAGCTGCACTTGGTCATAGTTGAGTCTCATATCTTTTATAAACTGACGATTAACGAAATCATCCCAAGTTGTATGACAGAGTCTGTGATATCGAAGGTCTAGGTTACATTCTCATTGAATCTCTCCTTACAAGTTTGTTCACCAATTTCTCACTACTCATCATTCTTTCATTTCTCATACTCGAAACCTAAGTTAAGTTACTTGGTCCTTGAGGTTCAACCCCGGGCTTACCGCTGCTACAGTCTTTGTAGTTTCCGGTGAACTAATTGGGTAATTTACTTTATCGCGTTCGACGCGCATTAGAATGTAAGTTATAGAATGCTAATAACTTCAAAATAACAGTTATGGAATACTAATTACTTTGAAATTTAAATTTTAATATTAATATTTTTATTAAGGATTTCCTTAATTTTAGATTTTAGATTATATTAAATTTAAATCAAATTGGAAGATGAGAAGACCTTTCTGCCACATCATCACACTAAAACATTTCAAAACGTTTCAAATCTATTATACCCATTCACATTATCTGCACTAATGATCAGAATTAGTGCACATAAAAAAATAAACGTTTCTAAAACGATTCAAATCTATAAATTTAGAATTTTTTTGCCATGGTGAGGTATTGGTTAATTAACGTCATCGATCGGAATAGAGGCGCCAACAGTAGTTCTATAGTTAATCTGCTCAAGTAAGATTCAAATTTTATTTATTTTATTATTCTACTTTTTTCTCTTTCATTTGTTGATTGATATGATTCTTCTATAAGAAAATCATGTCATCAATTGGATTAAGTGTGCCAACAATGATTTTACAACTACTCAGGACTAGGGGTGCACGCGGATTGCACTAATCCGCGGATCCGGTCTAATTCGAACTAATTATCACTAATTGGATCAATTTTTTGATCCCTTGGATTGGATTGGATTGAAAAGTCATTAATCCGGCTGGACTGGATCGGATTACGGATCCTACATTAAAAACCACAGATCCAATCCAATTCAGTCCGTTTAACACATCAACACATACATATATTTCATCATATGTACTATAGTAGCTTAATTAGCATCAACTCAAACTATCAACTCTAAACTAAAATATCTAAAAGACTATACTTGTTCTTAACTTTTTTATTATGCTTTCGACCTTTTTACTGTAGGTTGTATATTCAACGAACAATTTTTTTGTTCTTTTGTGAGGATGTATGGTGAAGATTTGTGGATAACACATTTATTTATGTAAGAGCTGATATTTTGAAGGTTATTGTAATAACAATTTTGTGAGAAATATGCTATATATAGATTTGTAGAATGTATGTTTTAAATTTGTCATTCATGAGATATATAATTCTTGTGATTCATTTGATTAAGTCTAATTTCATAAATTTTGGATAGGAAAACGTTAATCCACAGAACTTGATCCAATCCGGTCCGCATTTTGCAAATTGGATTGAGTTGAATTCATGAATTATTTGGATTGGATTGGATTGTAATTTTTCAATCCGCAATAATTGAATTAGATTGTGAAATGATCCTAATTGGACTGGATCCAATCCGTGTGCACCCCTACAGGACAAGAAAGGTTCGATTGATATGATTCTTCTATAAGAAAATCCTGCCATCAATTCGATTAAGCGTGCCAACAATGATTTTCCAACTACCCAAGAAACTACCCAAGACAAGCAAGGTTCAAGTTTTATTTATTTTATTCTTCTACTCTCTTTCGTTCTTTTTTTTTTTTTGAAGATTACTTTCTCCTTTAAAATCTTTTTTTAAGATGACTTTTCTCTCTTCTTTTTTAGAAAATCACTTGATTTTTTTATCAGCTATCAAACACAAAAATATTTGTTACTGTTACCGATTAGATTGATGGCAACAATAATGATTATGAAAGAAATGTTTAAATTTTGCTTATTCCATTATATCGTATTCTTCTCATCTTTGGGTCCATACTAAGCAATAAGTCCCTATATTTCTTGGTCTATGTATCGATGTATTTCATTAGTTTACAAATACAGCTAGCTATAAGAGAAACGCATTTACATTTATAGCCAAGAGACACCTCCCAGTTAAAAAAAATACGAAGTTTTTAGCTCAGGTAGGCTAACTGGCGCGTCATCAACCCCACAAACATCTTGCCAACTCTTTGCTTGAAATCTGAAAAAAAAAAAAATTCAATTCATGATTTCAAGCAAAAAATGAGAATTTCATAAGAGTATGTTTCACACTCTTTGCTTGAGCTCTCCAATTTTTTTATTGATATTTATATTTTTATCGCTCCAAAAAAAAAAATAAAAAAAAAAGGCAATTGGGTAAGTTTGGAATGTCTGACATTCAATGTTAAGATAATATTACTTCAAAAGGTCATTATGTTCATTTCCCTAATTAAGAGCCTTTTACCTGAGGTGATTTCATCTTTGAGATATCTTAAGGATTTGATCATGCAGTCAGTTTCAACCAATAATATGCACTTCTCATAATGCTATGATGCTTCCTTACTCGAGGAAAAGAGCCTCCTGCACCTGACTATTTTTTTTTTTTATAGGAAAACTTATAGAAAACAAGTAAACATAGTACACGGTTCACGATCAAGGAAGTCCCCCCTGCTAAGACAACCATACAACCAGACATTAACCCTGCTTCTGGACATTTTAGAATTTGTTACTTCGCCATACTGACACCACGATTTTGGTCCTTAGTTTCTCTTGAACTTGATTATATACTACAAGTGATTCTTGGAGTGACGAGTTTTAAAGAAAAGCATACCTTAAGAACAGAGCATAAATGTTTCATTTGAAATATAATCAATGAATGCTTCCCCAGCTACAGCTTCAATGCGCCTAACACCAGATGCTCTTCCCTGTTGTGACATTATTTTAAAACCACGTAACTCAGATGTATTGCTGACATGGGTACCCCCACAGAGTTCCATTGATACACCAGGAACTACAACAACACGAACCTATTGCATAGTGGCGCGTGTCGAACGCGTCAATAAAATATATCTCCTAAACCAACTATTTTGTACATAATGGTAAATGGTCGATCCCACAGAGATTGGTGTCTTTCTTAGGTAAGAAAAATACAAAAAAGGGAAATTAGGGTTTTAGAGAAAATATATAAATATTTTAAAAATAAAAAAATTAAATGGAATGAAAATCTAATGGGAATAAATCTAGATATTCAGTTTCACAGTCTCGCCATACAACTTGGGATTGGATTTATTAATTGTCAGTTTATAAAAGATGTGAACTAGTTTATGATCTAGTGCAGCTATAGACCCGGTGACGCACTCGGTTCCTCGTACTACCTGATGTCGGCAGCCAAGGTACGACTGTTGACTACTTCCCTAACCAAACACGCAACCTGATCGCTAGTGCTCCAAATTTAACGCATTGGCCACATTACTTCGATTCGTGAAGGCACTACACCTAGACAACTAGATCGCTAGTGCTTCTGATTTAGCCTAGATCCCTAAGATATTTGACCGGTCCCAAAAAGGTCTAATCAATTAGTAGGATCAATTACCACTAATGTGGTCTTATTGCACAAGGATGGGTGCTTACGACTCACTGGCATGTAAATCAAAGTTTAAACTAGTATTTAACCTCAATTGTTCAAATAATACCAAAGAAAATAAATCATAGAAAAGAATCAATAATAATTATAAATAAATAAACTTCATAAAGGATTTCCAAGTCGTAGGCTTGACCGATCCACCTTCAACCTAGAAGAGAAACTAGCAAGACATAATTAAACTAAACTAAAAGAAAAATAAATATAAATAGATCCTCTTCTTTAAAATCCCTAAGTCCCAATATATATATCTCCTAAAATTTGGTCTCTGAATGTGAGAAAAACTAATTTTCGTAGTTAGGAGAGTGATTTCCGTATCCGAGAGTGTTTTGGGCGTTTTCTGCACTTCAGGACACTTATTAGGCTGAAATTGGTGGAATTTTTGTGTATGGCTGACGTGTCGGAAGCGGATTGGAGGAGGTTGCTGCTGTTGACACGCTGGTGATGGGTGAGCAGATGAGCGAGTGTGAACGAGTTCGCACAAGGAGTCGACAAAAAATTGGTAGTTGGTGCTGATACGCATCCCGAGGCAAATCGTGCGATGTAGGTGAAGAGCAGCTGGGCTAGGCGACGTGGTGACGGAGGTGTTATGTCCTTGGTGATGTGGCGCCATCTGATTGGCCGAACGACTGTGTGACGCAGTCCAACCAATGGGTGCACGACACGTGGCCTATTCGGTACTCCAATTATCCAACTCTCATGTATACTCCGAAACAAACCCTCCGGTGTCCGGTTTCTGCAAGTGAATACTCTATTTTGAGTATTTTTCTGTCCTGATTCCAAGCGTGCACTCCGTTTCACCTAAAAATGAACATTAAATATAATTAAATATATATATTTTCATATTATTCCATATATCATTAAATTCTTAAAATATGCATTTATTACCATAAAATAAGATAAATATAGTTCAATTACACTTAATAACTTTACTAACTAATGTCTAAATGAACACGTATCACATAGTTGACAAGAAAATCAGAAACTTGCTTTTAATAATTCCCCCATTGTCCATACATGAATTAAAGAAAGAAATGAACATCAATCTTTACTGCAATTTTATACAGTAAGTAATTAATTAGAAGTGAAGAACACTTTAAAAAGAAGATTTCATATGTGCAACCCAAATTCTTGATTAAAGAAATTGCACAATGGAAGGCCAATATTTGTACAAGGAAAAGGGTGGACATTATCCAGTGGTCAAGGATTGAAATATCTCCAAAACCCTTAAACCTTGAATATTTTTACATGATTAACACATTTGACAATAGTTTTTACCAATCTAACACACCTGCAAAAATATATAACAAAATAACACACTTAACGCCACATCACACGCCACGTGGGACAGAACAGTCCGACGAACAACATACGTATGGAAGTCGTGAGTTAAACTCACGACTTCCATATTTTTTATTTTTTATTTTTATTTTTATCTCCGTATTTTTTTGTTTTTTTATTTATTTTTTAATCCAAATAAAATAATGAAGTCGTGTTTAGAAAACACGACTTCCTTATTATTATTTTCGTTTTCAAAAAATGAAAATAAATTATTTAATATGGAAGTCGTGATTTGCAGTCACGACTTCCATATTTTTATTTTTATTTTTTATTTTTATCTCCATATATTTTTGTTTATTTATTTAATTTTTAATCCAAATAAAATAAGGAAGTCTTGACTTGCAGTCACGACTTCCATATATTTAGTTTGTTTTTGAAAAAATGAAAATAATTATGTAATATGGAAGTCGTGACTGCAAGTCACGACTTCCATATATTTTGTTTGTTTTTTTTGTTTGTTTTTTTTTGTTTTGTTGTTTTTTTGTTGTTTTTTCTTAATAAAATTCTTTATGCCGGAAATCCAATTGTTGAGCACAATTCCTTGCGCCTGAATCTTCCTATTCTGGTGTGTGGTTTTCTACCATCTTACCTACATGCGCAATAAGCTTGAACTTCACAATAGAAACATCCCATTCTAGGAAGATATCAATTCCTTTTGTTCCCATTCTTGTTCTGATCAACTGAAGCTTTGTTCCTCCGGTCTAGGCTTTTGACGTTGTCTTTTAAAATCTGTGAAGGAAAAACTCCTCGGACACAGGCTAACTGCTAACGGCATCGCCTTAATTTCTGATAATCTCTACATCCCTGAAAATTAACTCGGGTCGACTACATAGATCAAACACTTTAAAGTACATCAAATTATGAAAATTAAGGCGATTTGTATGAAGCATTGCAAGTACATCAAATTATAAAAATTAAAATGAGAAAGTAAATAACAGAGTTTTTGTTTTCAAAAAAAAAGAAAAGTAAATAACAGTTCTGTTCTGTTAATACTCATGAACGCTTAATGGTATAGCCAAAATATATCAGTTTCCACAGCACAATACTAGAGAAGTTTGAAATAAGAAAGCAATTCAGTGAGTAGAGAACAGTAAATTTATGCAGTAGTGAAAAGAATAAAATCGTTTCTAGAGGAAATGATTGAATAAGCAAATTGCACACAACTTTGTTTACAGAATTAGGAATTACAAACATGGGATTTGTTTTTCCTTTCCACGCCTCAACTAACCAATCCTCAAACTGATACAAAAGGAGGGGAAACAGACTCAACGAATGGCAGATAAAAGATTGAAAATTTACATAAACGGTTTGGTGTTCTAATTTCTACTCAAATACATCAGAAGGTATTCAGAACGAGTATCATGAACAAAAAGAAGGAATGGCCATTTACATATTCTCGTTCACAAAGGATCGCTTCACAAAAATATTACATTGTTCTCGTTCACGTTGAGTATGGTAACTATCAACTACAAAACATCAATAGAAACAAAAAGATGTGTTGTTTCACTTCAAAAAAAAAGATGACTTAATCTGACCCCAAAAAATGACTTCCAGTCCCACAACGTGTTCTCTTTTTAATTCGTCGTTCACGATCTAAAGCTAATGGCACATTCCGCAGGTCCACATCAGTAGGCAACAAATTTTGAGCATCTTCTTGTTGAATTTCATTGATATCATGTCTCTCACCACCAATACTACTAGTAGTTTCGAATGAATTCATCGGTATTGGACTTGTATCAAAATGATGTGGCAATGTAGGTATCCTGTCAAAATGAAAGGCTTTTGTAGTCTCAAACTCAGTGTTGGGAGGTGCCAGCGGAGTAGATGTAGTAACAGACTCATTGTTAAGAGGTACGTATGGAGTATACACTGGAGTACCATGACTCGAACATATATTTTCATGAGAAGATTGAGGGGATTCTTCAAAAAAGGGTGGCATATTATAGATGCGATAGTCTGCATGTATTGTAGTCAAAGTTGATGCAGCCATATCTCTAATACGTGGAATGGAAACATCATCACCCAATGTCAACTGATGAATTGAAGTAATTCCATGAGCCTACATATGAAAAAATTTATGAAGTTGCATGTGAAAACAAAAGTAAAATATTTATTATGAAAACTTCATGATTGTAAATAAAAAAGTTAATACTTACCAATGCTTCAACAATAGCTCCACGAGAAGACATGAATCGTCGTGTAATGCGACGATACCATACCATGTACGGATCATAGAATCCCATTGGCTCCTCCAATAATTCATCATTCGCAATATTAGAAGCACGTTCAGTTCACATGGAGACATAATCACTATGTTCTGCACTCCAATCCTTGTCGGTCTTCCCTCGCAAGTCAATTTTATGTAGCTCCTTACTTGTGTTAGTTAAAGGTGGTATTCTTTGTTTCAAACCAAATTGTCGCATGACTCTATCAGGATTGTACATTTCAACAACACAAAAGAAAATTAGAGGTGCCTTCGTTCGCCAAATACCACGACCACTACTACAATTCGCTGGCAAATCCCTTATCACCGTCTCAGGATACGGTTCCCAAATTACCTGAGCTCATAAATAGTAAATTGAAATAAATGAAATTATAGTTTTCACCATTTAAAAAAATGAACTATAAAGAAATTAATTAAATGAATTTCATACTTCCTCAGGTGTTTGCATGTCAATCATTTCTCTATATTTTGTTAGAACGTGCATTGATGTTCCGGTGGTTTCTAAGGCATGTCTCCACCTATACGAACATGGAGAACAACACAATGCATGCATCAATTCACATGTAGATAGATGAACTTGTTTTTTACTAGGTAAAAGAAATTGATAATTACCTATGACCAAAGGGAGGATGTGGGAATAAATCGTCATGTGGTTGTATTTCGTCTCGAAGAACATTTCCCATTATTGGTGCAAGGAAAGGCAATCTGTCCCAAGCCCATAGTTGCAATAATATAACTGGACCCGCAATCTCCGCTCCATCAATATCAGCAGCAAGACATAATTGTCTATATAAGTGGGCCAAAGTTGCACTACCCCAACTATAGTTTCCTGCTACCTCAAAGTCCTCCAAAAATTGTAAATATGTTATGTGTACAAGATTGTTAGACTTGTCTGCAAATAAGGTTCCTCCAAGAAGCTGTAATATGTAAGCTCTTGCATATCGTTGCACTTCTTCGTCACTAACAAAATTTGGAAGGTTTGGAAACCATGTTGAGAGTTGTCGAATTGGGATACGACCTCCTCTGCTATTTTGAGGGAATGAGAAGCCCAGTTGTCCCAAACACAAGGCATCATAATCTTGTTCTACAACTCCAGTGAGTGGTAATCCATCAACAGGTAACCCTAAAATTATCTGTACATCTTGTAGGGTAATGGTCATCTCGCCAACTGGAAAATGAAATGTGTGTGTTTCTGGCCTCCACCTCTCAACAAGTGCAGTAATGAGATGCCAATCGATTCCTATGAAACCTATTTGCGCCGTTCCATATAATCCAACTTGGTCAAGGTACCCAACTATACGTTCGTCAAGTGGCATCAGTCGATGTAATGCTGCTGAATTACGCCTGATTGTCAAGACACCAGGATCCTGCTATGCAAAAATACAAATGACTTACATTAGTACAAATTTGGCTACAAACTCTAAAAAAATAAAATTACCAAAACATAAAATATTACCGGTCCATTCCACACACGAGTAGATCTATGTAGAGCCTGCATAGTCAACACTGAATCATCTACAGGCCCAGGATCCATATCACGCTTGAACCCCAAAACATTAACAAAGTTGTTATTAATAGAACAAGGAAAAGACAAATATCAACAATAAAGTTCATTAAAAAAGAAAAATAAAACATGTGTACCTAATTAAACTTCAACAACTTTAATTAAAACAACTCATGGTTTAATTCAAACAAAATACACCAATAACGTAGTTATAATTAAAAATAACTGATATAAGAAAAAGACGAGTGAATAGAAATTATTAGACTTGAAATGTCTTTCATTGTGAACGATTAGGTGGTTGTTCTTCTTTGCGACGACGAGAGCATGTGCGCCTATTGTGACCATCCTGCTTACACATACTACATTGCAATTTTGTTGGCGCTTCTCTCCATTCTTTTTCTCACTGCATATGACGCGGTTGTTTCTGATTGCCTCTCCAATCCATCTCAGTTCGCAAACGTCTTGTTTGGGGATGACCTCTTTTCACTCGCTCCGAGAAGGGTCGGAGTAGCAAGGTGTATGGAACTCTAGAATCGAGCCAATAATCTTCGTGAGGAATTGGTTGAAAACTCGCAAACATAACATTGATCGTACACGGACAAACTATAATAGGACTCAATGTACTTGAAAGTAGTCTATAGCAACACTAGTGCAAAGTTTGCTTGAACATGGGAACATGGAATGCCAAAACACCGCCACTTCATACAAGTGCATCTACGAGCCGCCAACTTCACCACTTGCTTGTTAGACCCTTTTCTCAAATGATACCCACGTGTTCAGTGATTACTTCAAATGTGCCATTTTCACGATTCACTAATGTAACATTGTGCCCCCATTTGCCTTTCCCCAATGTTGTAACTTATCAAGTGCGGACTTGGTGTATTTTTCGGCCCTTCCTAAGGCGACGCCTATTTCGTCATGCCTTTTGTTAAAGTAAGCCATAATGCGATAAAATGTTACTTGCACCAATGCTGTGACGGGGTAAAATCATGCGCCTTTAAGGACCCCATTAAAGCATTCTACAGTTGTGAAAAGAAATATTATGAGTTATATTATGAGTATTTTCTTATAAACATGACAAAAATCAAACACGTTAAATAAAAAATAAATATAAACATAATACCCGCTAGATTTGTAGTCATCCATCCGTATCGATATCCTTTGTCGTATGCATTGGTCCATTGTGCTCGATCAAGATCATTAAACCACGCAATACTTTCAGCATTAATTTGTTGAAGCTCTTGCATATATGCCTTAAATTTGCGAGGTTGATGTTGCGCACCGGCTAAGTACACCATATTCTTCAATTCTTTGCTCCCAAATCTCATGTTGAAATTACTACATATATGTGACGAAGGCAAAATCTGTGTTTAGCTCTGTCACAAGTCCACCCATTTCGAGGATCATTCATTGCCAACAATATACCAGGGTGTCGATCAGAAATTACACATATACCATCTCGATCAGTCACATGATGTCGCAAACAAGCCATAAACCATCCCCAACTGTCTTGACTTTCCTCATCGACAATGGCAAATGCTAAGGGAAATATATGACTATTGCTATCTACAACTGTGGCTATCAAGAGCTTTTGTTTGTATTTCCCGTACAAGAATGTGCCATCAATTTGCATTAGTGGCCTGCAATGTCTAAAACCTGCAATAGATGGTGCAAATGCCCAAAAAACCCATTTAAATACAACTTCGTTGTTGGCATTGGGTTCGCCGTATCTCCAATCTACACGTGTCCCAGGATTGCTTTCTTGAAGAGCGGCCATCCACCGCGACAACATTTTATATGATTCCTCCTAATCTCCAAAGATCTTGGTGACTGCCTTTTTTTGGCCAACCAGACTTTCTTGTAATGAACATCATAACTAAATTTGTCCTTGATAATTTGATGAAGAACTGGAACTGAAATAGATGGATCTCTTCTCACCACATTTTCAATTTCACGACATATAACAGTGGAGTCCAAATGAGCATGATCCTTTGATAGTTTTGCATTGATACAGGTATGTGGTCCCTCATATTTACTTATCTCAAACATTCCATGTGCTTTTCTTTTTGAACACCGCAACCTCCAAGCACATCCCTCTGAAAGTTTCTTACAACAGACAATCCACACATTAGGTGTTGAATGAGTTACCACAAATTGTCTGTGTACTTTAATGTTGTACAATTTTACTGCATGTTGGAAGTCCCCTTAGAAAAAAACCGCATGCCAACATGAAATTCTGAGGCCTCATTCCATAGAGCTTTAGAAGGAATCATTGTGTTCTCATGAAGGGGGTCATTGCCTCACTACTCGATTCCATAAATACGAGATGAAGGTACGACAAATTCGCCAACACCCACAGCGAATCATTAAGTCCATTAGCCTCTTGATCAAAAAATTATTGTTTCCAACTTCATCCAAGATTGGAGGACAAGATAATGAGCCATCCTCGGCAATGACTTGGTTTAATGCATCTCGAATTATGCTATCGGGAACATGAAGTGCATCAATTCCTTCATCATTGGCATCATCACGCTCGATCGTAGTATTCCCATCACCGCAACAATCGTCATCATCGTCATCATCGTTCACACCACCACATACACCAAGGGCATGAGTTTCCTCGTCAACATCATGATTTAAAGTCATTAAAGGTGATGCACAAGTAATTACGTTCAAATGGGGGTTGAATACTAGGCCCTTCCGCATGTGACCGCTATGTTAGAACTAGTATGTAATTGCCTCGGAACTAAATCCAAAAACAGCTCCATACAATTCGGTGGTGGACATTCAGCCCACAATGTCCCAAGCATCTTTAAGAGTCGATTCATCAACTATTTGCAAAGGGACATAGTTGTACGTTCCAGCCCAATGTACACAGGATAACGATATACTATATGTAATATCATTTTTTCAACGTCTATCTCCAAAGCATTGCAAATAAAACTCACAAGTTCTCATACCCTAAACTCAACTTAGATCTGAGATGTCGAATAGGTGTTGTTGTATATGAAATTCCAAATGGTCCATTAACAATGGCACCATTCATATAGCATATCAAAGTCACTCTCCGGTCAACCATTATGGAATCTATATAATATACATATATATAATATAATTGTTAGTCAATAGAAGTGATAATAATTAATTCACTAAGTACATAGAAACTTAACAAACTCCAACTAAGTACATAGAAACTTAACAAACTCCATCCAAGTACATAGAAACATAACAAACTCCAACGTGTTTTAAAAATCTATTTTATTTTAGCCTCTTATTTTATTCACAAAAAGGAACCAACTACCAATCACATAAGTGACACAATTGGTGCAAGCAATAGAACGAGCAAGGAATTACCTTTTTGTGGACTGCAAATGCTAATGCACATCACTTTTGACATATTTGTATGAGGCCCTTTGAAGAAAAAACAATTTGCCTAAGAAAATATTCTAAACAAAGTCCTTGTGTCTTGATCGATCCTAGGAGAATGTGGACGCCATCAATTCAAAAAAAAGAGAAAAACTATACATGTGCCATTTGAACCAATACACACATATTCTTAGGTGTTGAGAGAGAAAATATTTGAGAAAAATAAGGATGTATGGAATATTTTCTCAAAACGGTTTTGAGATATCAAACACCAAAAATGTCAGTTATTCAGGAATAATGGAAAAAGTCTTATGGTTTTTTTCATTTCCTCACCTATCAAACACACCCTAAATTTCCTGCATTTTGTTTCTCCTATAACATATAATAATTAATCTAAGTTGAATTTGAACCAATACACACATACATCAGCCCCAACCATCACCAAGCATGCTTTCATCAAAGAAAAAAAATGCCAGAGCCACAATGTCCCAAAAAAACAATAAAAATTGGCAAAAACAATGATAATCGACTAACAAAACAACAAAACAATATTGAGATGATAAGATACTAACCAAAACAATCGGCAAAGTCGAGAAGTGAATCGAGAACTGAAGAGAACGGCGGTGAATCGAGAAGTGGCGGGTGCGACAGCAGCCGGAGTGGGCGAAGAAGAAGAGGCGAGCAGGTGGGCGAAGAAGCAGAGGGCGAAGAAGAAGAGGCAGAGGCAAAGTGGAAGAACAAAGTTCAAAAAACCCTAAATCCCGATTTTACATAACTATGGAAGTCGTGTGCGCAAGCCACGACTTCCATAGTTTATTAATTTTTTTATTTAATATGGAAGTCGTGTTCGCGAAACACGACTTCCATATTTTATTATTAATAATTTTTTTATTTAATAAATATAAATAAGTATTTTTTATTTAATAAATATAAATAAGTGTTTTTAAAAAAAATTGATTAACGAAAATAAAAATATGGAAGTCGTGTATGCAAAACACGACTTCCATATTTTATTATTAGTGATTTTTTTATTTAATAATTATAAATAAGTGTTTTAAAAAAATTGATTAACGAAAATAAAAATATAGAAGTTGTGTTCGCAAAACACGACTTCCATATTTTATTATTAGTGATTTTTTTTAATAAATATAAATAAGAGTTTTTATAAAAAAAATATTAACGAAAATAAAAAATATGGAAGTCGTGTTCGCAAACCACGACTTCCATATTAGTGATGTGGCCTCGATGTGGCGTTGTGATGTGGCATCAAGTGTGTTATTTTGTTATATATTTTTGTAAGTGTGCTAGATTGGTAAAAACTATTTTCAAATGGGTTAATCAAGCAAAAAGTCCAATACAAGAAGCGATGTAGACTTTTCCTGGGGTTTTTGCTTGATTAACACATTTCACAATAGTATTTGTCAATCTAACACATCTACTAAAATATATAACAAACTAACATATTTGATATCACATCACACCACGTCACAATGTCACATCAACACCGCATCATGCCGATCTAATAATAAAATATGGAAGTCGTGGTTTGCGAACACGACTTCCATATTTTTATTTTCGTTTTTCTTATAAATAATTATTGAAAAAAACTTAATAAAATTTTATTTATTTTTATTTTTATAAAAACAATTATTTATATTTATTAAATAAAAAATTTAATAAAATATGGAAGTCGTGGCATGCGCACACGACTTTCATAGTTTTGTAATATGGAATGGGTTTTAAAAAAAACAAAAACAAAAAATATGGAAGTCGTGAGTGCAAATCACGACTTTCATATTAAATAAAAAATTTATTTTCATTTTTTGAAAAACGAAAAATAATAATAAGGAAGTCATGTTCGGAACACATGACTTCCTTATTTTATTTGGATTAAAAAAAATAAAAAAATAAAAAAATGGAAGACGTGAGTTGCGCTCACGACTTCCATATTAGATAAAAATAAAAAATAAAAAAAAGGAAGTCGTGAGTTGCACTCACGACTTTATATGTAGGTTGTGCGGCCTGACGTGGCGCGTGATGTGGCGTTAAATGTGTTAGTTTGTTATATATTTTTGTAGGTGTGTTAGATTGGGAAATATTACTGTGAAATGTGTTAATCAAGCAAAAATTCTGACTTTTCCTAGTGCTCTTCCTTTACGAATAATATATTTGTCAAATTCAGTAAAAACTAGAGAGTCGTTGTAACTAACGAGATAAAAAGAGAAATTCTCAACTATTTACATGGAATACATACAACATTAAAATATCCCCACTTTGGATCCCCTGCCCTCAACGTAACACATACGCCAGCTCAAGAAATTTAAATAATTTAAATGGAAATCAAATTACACACTATGAAATTAAATGAAATTAAAGCATAAACGGATATATTTGTTTTGATGGTACAACTGTGCAAGCAAATTAGGAAGCACAGAGATGGTACAACTGTGCAAACAAATTAGGAAGCAAGCAAATTAGGAAGCACAGAGATGGTACAACTGTGCAAGCAAATTAGGAAGCACAGATAACCTCTCATTACTCTCCCCAACGTTATATATATGTGATACCCTTGCTTCTCCAAAGCACATCCTTGCTCTTCTCCAACGCACTCTTCTCCAAAATCGCTTATGGCGCCTATCTCCATTAGTTTCTTTGGAAGACGTGGCGACAAGGGCTCGTGCTCTCAATCGTCTATTAGTTTCTTCGGAAGGCGCAGTGGCAACAAGGGTTCGTGCTCTCAATCGTCACTTAGTTTCTTCGAAAGGAGTGACATACGTATTGACTGGAAAGAAACACTAGAAGCCCACGTGGTTAAAATGGAAGTGCCCGGAATAAAAAAGGAGGATTTGAAGGTGGTGGCGGAGGATAAACTCTTACAAGTTAAAGGTGGGAGGAGAAAGGAGGTGGAGGATGTGAATGATACCTGGCACATTCTGGAGCGGAACACTTGGAGCTTTGTCCGCAGTATCGCTCTGCCCAACAACGCAAGGATGGAGGAGCTGCAGGTGGGGTTGGAAGATGGGATTCTCACCATCATTGTGCCCAAGGTGCCCAAGGAGACCAAGCATCAACCCAAATCCTTTGAGATTTCCAACAAGGGGTTTTCAATGAGGCCGGAACACTATTGCTGTGTAATAGTTATTCTAGTATTTTTTTTAATAATGTTTACTTTTCATTGAGGGGTACTCAATGAAATAATGCCTGATTTTGGCACATGGTAATTTAGAATAAAACATATCCACATGGTAATTTAGCACCTTTCGATCTTGACCTATGTTGCTTGATTGGCTGTTGAGAGCCTTTAATGCCTATATGAGTATTTTGGGTTCTTCCGCATTTACAAATGTTTGATTGCTTTCTACCATTTTAGTGTGGTAAGGGTTATTCATGCGAATGTTTTCTTAATATTGTTCTTAAGATTGTTCTAAATGGGTAGTGGCAGTGAGTCCAATTTTGAGGGGGCATGAAAGGGATTTACACTCTTTTTTCTTTCTTTCTATTTCTTTCTTTTTCTTTTTTTTTTTAGAAAAGGTTTACCCTCATATTTTTAAGTCATTTTGAATCAATCATTGTCATCTGGGCTACAACAGAACAAAGGAAGCTTCCCTACAAAGTTGTCCCCCACACTAAAAATGGATCCCCTAGTCCAGAAGTGGACTTGTAAAACTAAAAAGCTGTGAGCTGTGTGTGCTAATGCGCGTGACAAGTACTCGGTGAAAACAGGGCAAGTGATTCTATCTTTCCCTGGCCGCGTAAGTTCAACTTTCAAATGCCCGCCTCTTTCCTCGTCACCACGCCATATGTTTCATAATAAATTCCAACCCATATCACAGAAATCCATCTACTCTAAGCTTTCTGCACCTGTATTCCACTCCCCCTTTTTTGCTTTATAAATAGAGCAACCAACTCAGTTTTCTTTCATTGGTGACCAAGATAAAAAAACATGGGTTTCTATTCCACTTTCTTCCTCTTGTGCATCATTTCTTCTGTTTCTGCTTGTGATCGTTGCATTCATCAAGGAAAGGCCGCTTTTATCTCCTCATCTGCTCCTTTATCATGTAAGTTCTCCTCTCAAAACCACCTTTTTTTTTGGTTTTTTAGATTGCTTTGTTGATACCCAGATGAGGAATCGGTTGTTAGACCCAAAAATCAGATCGACCCAGATCGTATTTTTGTGAAATATTAAACGGGTAGCTCTTGTTTTGCTGATTTGTTGATTGATTGCAGCTGGGGCTTGTGCGTATGGTCTATGATGGACGACGACTAGGAGCAAGTACTCCTCTCTGTATGAATGGAGTTGGCTGTGGTGGTTGCTTTCAGGTATGTAAAATTTAGTTGTAGTAGACATGAAATTGAGGAGAAAATCATGTCATGTTGTCAATTGCATTGCAGCACTAAACGTAAATTTGGTCTTATGCTTGACAAATACGTTGCAAGAATCCTTCAATTTGTTCTTAAAAAGGAACTATAGTGGTCTTGACCGATCGATCTCAATAAGAGTAATGAAACAGACTCTGTTCTCAGTGACAGAGCTTTCGGGGCAATGGCTCTCAATTGCAAATGGAGCTTGGAATTGCTGATGTAGAATTCAAGAGATAATACAAGCAAATGTGCATAAGACAACATTAAGCAATTGATTAAGCCAAAAGATGACAACTAGGGCTCATTATCTTTACAAAAAGCAACTCATATTATTATGATACTGGTTTGGTTGCACCCGCCACCTCTAAAAGAAATGCGTGTGTTAGAAGTGATCAGGCACAATAAATAGCAACACTAATCAATCACTTCCACAAGAAAG
The DNA here is from genome assembly GCA_039657345.1 of Stephania japonica. NCBI lineage: Eukaryota > Viridiplantae > Streptophyta > Magnoliopsida > Ranunculales > Menispermaceae > Stephania > Stephania japonica. The sequence goes on along the minus strand of CM077559.1, from coordinate 2,345,498 downwards.
AATCACAATTAACTACTAGTATTGTTTAACCTGATTGAATATTGTAGTAGGCTCTGGTTACAAACTAGATTACAAACTATGTTACACACCTGTTTGAAAGTCGTGTGCCAAAACTCCACATTATTTAGCAGTAAAGTTCTTGTTCCAAGGCGGGCAAACAGACATTGTGGCCGCAGATGTAGTTCGGGTAAATTGAATCACAAAAAATCATTAATTGTGTTGGTGGTGGTAACGGTAAAGAACGCATTTTCAATCTTGTAGTATGTACTTGTAAATTGATGGGCTAAATTGTTTGTAGGTCAGGTTATCAAATTGTAACTACGGAGCAGTGGGGGACACAAGCCGAGTCCCAGCTGGGCCATTGATGTTTCGGCTGGTGGTCGCTGGAGGGTATGATGGAAAACGGATTTGGGCACCAAAGGTTCTGCCTGCAGACTGGGAAACTAATACGTATGCCACTCCTTCCGAAGAAACTAATTGACGATTGAGAGCACGAGCCCTTGTTGCCACGCCTTCCAAAGAAACTAATGGAGACAGGCGCCATGGTTGAGATTAGCTTTAGAGTAAGTGATTTTGGAGAAGAGTGCGTTGGAGAAGAGCAAGGGTGTGCTTTGGAGAAGCAAGGGTATCACATAGATAACGTTGGCAAGAGTAATGAGAGGTTATCTGTGCTTCCTAATTTGCTTGCACAGTTATACCATCAAAACAAATATGATTTTCTATCCGTTTATGCTTTAATTTCATTTAATTTCTTGAGCTGGTAGTGTGTAATTTGATTGTGTTGGGGGGGGGAATCCAGAGAGGGAATATTTCAATGCTGTATGTATTCTATATAAATAGTTGAAAATTTCTCTTTTTATCTCGTTAGTTGCAACGACTCTCTAGTTTTTACTGAATTTGACAAATATATTCTTCTTACAGGATTTGGGGGATGATAACAGGTTTATCGAATTTTACAATCTAGTTTTCATGCAATATAATAAGAAAGATGATGGATCACTTGGACCATTAATGCAAATGAATATAGATACTGGCTTGGTCTTGAGTGCATTGCTCGCATCCTTCAAAAGGTCTCCATAGTTCAATATTAAAAATTATTGCCTTTTTTTAAAGTTACATTATAAACAATGAGGTTTTTGTTAGACATATGGTGTTTTAATTACTTGATACACTTTAAGGTCTCATTTAGCCAAGAATTCTTATTATTTCTTTTGCAGGTTCCTAACAATTACGAGACTGACTTGATACATCTCATTATTGAGAAGGCCACACAACTAGCAATGGTCTCATATGCTGAAGTCGACGATCAAACAAAAACTAGTCTTAAGGTATTTTGATTGGAAAATCAATTTTCTTTGAGTGTGTTGATAAAATGCTTGTATGTTGACTTCTGTTCATTGATATAATCAGTGTCATTTGTTGGAACACTCGCAACTTTTCCAAATATATATTCCTAGGTTATTGGAGATCATATGTGTGCGGTTGTTTATCTTATATTAGATGGGGTAGTCCCATCAAATATTGGAAGAGCGTATGTTGTTCGACGGATCATTAGAAAGGCTATTCGTACTGGGAGATTACTTGGTATAGTGGAGATGGAAAGGGGAATGCTGAAGGAGCTGTCCTGCCTGCTATTACAGAGAGAGTAATAGAATTAAGTGATGAAATAGACCTAAATGTGAAGTCTAGAGCATCCTGTATATATGAGGAGTTAAAAAGGGAAGAGCTATGATTTGTACAGGCACTAGAGAGAGGAGATAAGCTGCTTGAACAATTGATAAATAGTGCACTATTAAGTGCTCGAGAAAATGGAACTAGGCCTTGTTTATCTGGGAAAGATGCATTTGTTTTATATGACACATTTGGTTTTCCAGTAGAAATAACAAGGGAAGTTGTTGAAGAACAAGGTGTCAATGTTGATATGGGAGCTTTTGATATTGAAATGGAACAACAAAGAAATAAATCTCAAGCTGCTCGCGTTGTTAAACTTGTTGTAGGAAATACTTATGAGATCACAGAAGGTGTTCCTGACACTGAATTTCTTGGATATGATACCTTTTATTCTAGAGCAGTAATAGAGGGATTGTTGGTGAATGGAAGCCCCAGTCGAAGAGGTTTCTGAAGGAAGTGATGTTGAGATTTTGCTGGATATAACACCTTTCTATGCAGAATCTGGAGGTCAAATTGGAGATCATGGATTACTGTATGTCTCAGAACCAAAGGCTAAATTGAAAACAATAGTGGAAATTCAAGATGCCCAAAAATCTCTTTTGTAATATCTTTGTGCACAAGGGCACCGTTAAGGAGGGAGCTATTGCGGTCGGCATAGAAGTGGAAGCAACAGTGGATGCCAAACTTAGACAGAGAGCTAAGTTACAAGCCTTTTGTCTACCATTGTATTCAATATCTACATGCAAGGATTAAGGAAGCAAATGGTGACAGGGACATGGTAAATTGAGATCCTTGTAAATAGGAAGATACTTGCATGTTGCAATCATAAAGCCAAAACCCTGACGAATATGGTTACTTGCCAATCTAAAAAAGAATGCACTGCTACTTTACTGCATTGCACATTTTTATAAGTTCCATACATATCAAGTTTTTGGTTTATTTCAGGTTCACCATAAAGCTACACATTGGCTACAAGCTGCACTTAAAAGCGTAATTGGTGAAGAAACGTCACAAGCTGGTTCCCTGCTGGTTTTTGACTGTCTTCGTTTTTATTTCAACTTCCACAGGCCATTGTCAGACCATGAGATATCAGAAATTGAAGGAATGGTCAATAGTTGGATTGGTGACGCAACCAGTATTCACCCTAAAGTCATGCCTCTAGCAGATGCCAAAGAAGCTGGGGCTATTGCAATGTTTGGTGACAAATATGGAGACCAGGTCCAGTAGTTCATCTGTTCTGTTTTAGATTTTTTAATTCTATGCCAAAGAAGCTTGGAAGGACTTTAAAATGAACAATGGCGACTCGGGTACAAAGGCGTCATGGAAAATGCGTTGCAGAATAAGAAGTGCATCATCAGGTTTCTTTTATTGAGAATAAGCACTTCTTTTTCAAAATAATTAGATTTTTTGTAAAGAAAAAATTCTTTGGATTTTCAGCATATGTGCACATGTCAGCAAGGAAACCGAGGAAGGCGAGCCTAAGAATTCATTAGTGAGTGGCGATTCTATACGTCGCAAATTTCTTGAGTTTTATGCTTCACGCGGTCATAAAGTCCTTCCAAGTTCCTCGCTCGTGCCAGATGATCCAACCGTACTATTAACTATTGCTGAGATGCTTCAATTCAAGCCTATATTTCTTGGCAAGGTATGTCATGTCCAATGCAAAGGAAATTTGTTGTGAGGACTGAGCGAATTGTTGTTGCTTACAAATTTTCATTCTTGCTTTTTTCTTTCCCTATTTGTTTCGATTTGGGTGTTGAGTGTTGGACTAGCACTTGCAAATTTCTGGAAGCTTCTTGTATCTTTTATCATAAATTTTCATTTTTGCCCAGTTCTAATTCTTTGACATCTTCTACAGGCTCCCAGACAAGTACCTCGTGCTACCACAGCTCAGAGATGTATACAAACCAATGATGTGGAGAATGTGGGTCGGACAGCTCGGCATCACACCTTTTTGTGATGCTTGGAAACTTAAGCTTTGGTGATTACTTCAAAAGAGAAGCAATTAACTGGGCATGGGAGCTTACAACCAAGGAGTATGCACAAAATTTTTATTGCTGATGGGCAATAAGCTCTAGATTGGTAACCTGAAGCCCAGTGAAATTTACTTATCACCTGAATTTTTCTTGAAAATTGGTTGTGCCTGATTAATTGCATGGTTCTGGCATTTGTCTCAATCTGACTGTTATTTTACTTTTCAATCATTATGAATTATAATTGGTTATAACCTACTGTTTTCTTCCTCACCGTAGATTAGCCAGACTGCTGGAACTTGTGGGTTATAACCTACTTTTCTTTTGGTTGCTCTTTTATGAATTTATATGTTGAACATTTTTCCTAATGGATCAAAATACGTTGAATAAGTAACCCAATATTTTCAATATTTGAAGAAGTATTCTTTTCAGTTTACTGGCTGGAGGATAGAGACCTGTGCAAATATATATTACTTAAGACCTTATAATTTAAATGACATAATACAATCTATTCTTGGGATTTGGGACCTGCATCCTACTACTCTTTAATAATTAAGAGTATCGATGGAATTCAACACTCCTATGAATCAAGCAAGCTTGTGAGTTTAATCTAACTTGTGAACTTCACTGCTTGACCTGGTTTTTTAGAATCCGGTTGCCCTATATTCTGCTTGCAATATTACACTTTTGCATATTTTTCTTCTATTTGAATGATAAGAGCGGAAGTGAATTTAATCGAGAAAATTCCGAGTTACTCTGTGTTAGTGAGAGAGCGATAAATCCTCCAAATATTGCCCACTGTAGCTGCATAACTAAACACACTTGCCTCCGCTAAAGGGAAAAGACTAAAGGTTTTAGAACGCATTAAAAATTCATGTCAACTGATGAAGATACTTCTGTGTATATGAGCATGTTTTTTTCTTGATGTAGTTGTAGTCTTTGGTTGGCAAATTCTATTAGGGCTGTTCTTTTAATTCTACGAAGTTTATTTACAGATTTGCGCTACCACCTGAGAGACTGTGGATTAGTGTTTTTGAGGATGATGATGAAGCTTTCTCTGTATGGCACAATGAGGTAAGCATCTTGCTGGTTTTCACATGTTTGTGACTTGCGCATTTGGCTCTTTTGTTATTTTATATGTTATGGCGTAATGTGCATTATCTTTTCAAGTGATAGTTTTGTATCAGAGAAGAACATTGTTTTTTTTTACATCATTGGTCTTGTGGACCTCAGTCACCGAGTTGTTGTCTGATTTTTGTCTCGCTTTCACAGATGGAGCCTCTTTTTTTTTTTGGGTAGGAATGGGGCCTCTTTATATCTAGAGGCTTAGAGCATTATGTCTACCGTTAACTCGTCTTTACTGCAATCTCAATTGAAGAAGGCATATTTCTAATTTTATCTCTACTTAGAACTGATATATATATATATATTTTGACAATCCTTATCTTGACCTTGCGTTAAACCCTGCCCAATTATTGAAATGCATGGTTTTGGTTTTTGTGTGTTCGTTAAGGAAGATTCATACTAGACCATAACTGTTCCTCATTTATATACAATTTTGCACCAGGTAGGCATTCCTGTGGAACGTATAAAGCTAATGGGTGAAGATGACAACTTTTGGACTAGTGGTGTCACTGGACCTGTGGACCATGCTCCAAGATATATTATGTTTTCTATCGAGAGGGGATATTCCAATGTTGTATGTATTCCATGTAAATAGTTGAAAATTTCTCTTTTTATCTCGTGAGTCACGACGATCTCTAGTTTTTACTGAATTTGGCAAATATATTCTTCATTCTTCTTACAAGATTTGGGGGATAATAACCGGCTTATTGAATTTTACAATCTGGTTTTCATGCAATATAATAAGAAAGATGATGGATCACTTGAACCATCAACGCAATTGAATATAGATACTGTGCTTGGTCTTGAGCGCGTCGCTCTCATCCTTCAAAAGGTCTCCATGGCTCAATGTTAAAATTATTGCCTTGTTTTAAAAGTTACATTATAAACAATGAGGTTTTTGTTAGATATATGGTGTTTTTTTTTGAAACCTTAAATGCCTCATTTTGCCAGAAATTCTTATTATTTCTTTTGCAGGTTCCTAACAATTATGAGTCTGACTTGATATATCCCATTATTGAGAAGGCCGCGCAACTAGCAATGGTCTCATATGTTGAAGCTGATGATCAAACAAAAACTAGTCTTAAGGTATTTGATTGGAAAATCAGTTTTTTCAGTGTATTGATAAGCTGCTTGTGTTTTGACATCTATTCATTGATATAATCATTGTCATTTGTTGGAACACTCGCAACTTTTCCAAATATATATTCCTAGGTTATTGGAGATAATATGTGTGCGGTTGTTTATCTTATATATGGGGTAGTCGATCCCATCAAATATTGGGAGAGGGTATGTAGTTCGGCGGCTCATTAGAAAGGTTATTTGTACTAGGAGATTACTTGGTATAAGTGGAGATGGAAAGGGAAATGTTGGCGGAGTTGTCCTGCCAAATAGACCCAAATGTGAAGTCTAGAGCATCCCGTATATATCAGGAGTTAAAAAGGGAAGAGCTAAGATTTGCACAGACACTAGAGAGAGGAGAAAAACTGCTTGAAAAATTGAAAAATAGTGCACTATTAAGTGCTCGAGAAAATGGAACTAGACCCTGTTTATCTAGGAAAGATGCATTTGTTTTATATGACATATTTTGATTTCCAATATAAATAACAAGGGAAGTTGCTGAAGAACAAGGTGTTAATGTGGATATGAGAGCTTGTGATAGTGAAATGGAACAACAAAGAAATCAATCTCAGGGTGCTCACGTTGTTGTTAAACTTGCTGTAGGAAATGCTTATGAGATCACGAAGGTGTTCCCGAAACGAAATTTCTTGGTTATAATACCCTTTATTCCAGAAGCGATAATAGACCGCTTGGTGAATGGAAGCACCGTCAAAGAGGTTTCGAGGGAAATGATGTTGAGATTTTGCTAGATAGTACACCTTTCTATTCGAATCCGAAGGTCAAATTGGAGATCATGGATTACCGTATGTCTCGAGAACCAAAGGCTACAACGAAAGCAATAGTGGAAATTTAGGATGTCTAGAAATCTCTAAGTAATATCGTTGTGCGTAAGGGCACTATTAAAGAGGAGCTATTGTGGTCGGCATAGAAGTGGAAGCGGCGAGTGGATGCCATGTAACGACACGAATTTAATTCACTTGTTATTTGTCACGTATTGCAGACGTGGCGGACAGCTCAAACACCTGTGGGACTCGCAATTAGGCTAGAGCGCGCCTGGAGTTAGGTAAATTGTTGTTTTGTGTGTTGTTTTGACTAATTTTGTGATGTTTATGTTAAAATAGATTAAACGACATCGCGTTGTGTGTAATTATATTTCAATTGACGTGTGAGATTGTGTGTTAAGTATTCGCCTCGATATGCGCGTCGACGCGGGTACCAGGTAGACAAAAAGACGAAATATTCGGCCGGAGAAAATAATACACACATTAAATGAATTAAATGCGATAAAATAGTAAATTGATGGGCGCATAGGAACACGCGGGGTCGTGGTCGACACGCGTGGGGGTACGGTAGTGTGCACGTCCGAGTATGCTCGTTAGCGCGCACGACAAAATTGTAGGCGCAAAAGTATAGGCAAATATATATTTATATATATAAGTAATTGACAATATATATATATATATATATTAAAATCAGAAAATTAAAAAATACTTGTGAAATGACCAAAAAGGACATTGGATTATGAAGGATGAGGATAAGAACTTAGTGGTATTTTGGTCATTTTACCCAAAAATGTTGATAAACACACCACCGACACCACATTTCTCACAATTTCACCATTTCGATCAACCAAGGAAGAAGAAGAAGGGAACGAGAGAGATTGAGGAGGAGAGAACGAGAGCACGACGACGTTGAGGTGAGTGTCGTGTTGTTATTGATCTTGTTGTATGTGTTGTTGTTGGATGTTGGTGTGGTGGTACGGTGGGGGCTCGGACGAACATGGCATGGGAGATGTCTCCCATGCCAAGAGAAGAGGAGGGGTTGGGGTTGAGAGCCAACCCCGATTGAAATTGAAAAAAAAAAAAAAAAAAAAAAACGAACCAGGGAAGCCCCTGGTTCGTTGAGAAAAAAGGGACCGGGTCGGGTCGACTGGTCAGCCCAAGCGGGTGGCCGAGCCGACCGGACTTGGCTCGGTCCGGTTAGGCCGAACCAAGTCTGATCGAATCGAACCCTATTCAGCCCAACGCAAATTAAAAAAAAAATTTTAAAAAAAAATCTGAAAAATTAATAGAAAATTCAGATAAAATAAGAAAAATTTAGAAAAAATATATTTTGATAAATAAATGAGTTTTGGGATTTTATCGAAATTTTGGCGAGATATTGTTGGGGTTTATACCTTGAAAAACGTAAAATTGACATAATATATCAAATTGAAGCTAATTCGATGACAAATGGTATTAGGTACATTCGGGTGATAATTTTGATTATCGAGTATTTATTGAAGCTAGACAGGGGTTTAATTTTTGGGACGCGGAGTGCGGATTGAGGTGTGTAGTATCCCAACTGAAATTACTTGAGTATTTACTTCTTTTGGCATTTGAATTCAATTTCTTTCATTTCAATACTCTACTCTGGTTATGGCTATATGGGCAGACGTTGAGCAGGGCTCCCTCCATTCTATTCTTGTGTGTATATCCACTACACCATTGCACGTGCTACCAGATAGGTCTCAGTGAATAGCACGACCCGAGTATCACGTTGTGGCATGTGTCGGTGCGCCGTAGGTGTAATGCTAGCCATCGAGCGGATCCAGATACTTGCCCTGCTTGAGTGGGACTCTCCGACAATATTCTGTGGAAGAGTTCGAATTATGGTGGTAGTCTGACCTTAGGGGCTAGGAACACACTTTGAGCTTTTCCTATTATTTATTCATACAATGAGCGCAGTTGCCTATATTTATTTCCGCATGTTTATTTAATAGTTTTATTTAAATTTCAGTATTTACTTTCAGTATTGTTCACTTAATTTCCTTGGGAATACTCACTTTAGACTCGCCATCTGCGTTTTGTGATGGCTTGAGTGCAGATCCTAGTACGAGCGGGGGCAAAGACAAGCTGCCAGAGTACTTCTGATCTGAGATTGCCTGACTCGTACGTTTGTCTTATGATTATTTTGTTTCATTTTGGATTTAGAGAATTTTGAGACACCTTGTGTACATTGATCTTTTTGAGACTTCAGACGTATTTATGGTTTTATATGGGTTTTCCACATTAGGTTATGGTTTAGGTTACACATTTATAGTATCATTATCCGAGTAAACGTGTTAGAAAGGCTTCCATTGTGTGTGAATTTGAGGATTCTATGATGACTTAACATATAATTTGATTTCAATACAACTTAATCAGTAAATGGATAATTAATAAGGTTTAAAAAGATAAAATGGAGGATATAATTTAATGTAGAGTACAACTGTCGCTGGTAAAATAGACTGTGGGTTCACATTGGCCCCCATGACGGTCTATTTGGAAAATGGGCCGCTACATGCCAAACTTAGACAGAGAGGTAAGGTACAAGCCTCACGTTAGTCTGATTAAATTTATTACATTTTAAAGCCTGTAATGCTGCTATTGTAGTCAATGCCTAAATGCAAGGATTAAGGAAGCAAATAGTGACAGGGAAACAGTAAATCTCGTTATTCTTGAGATCCTTATAAACAGATAGATACTTGCATGTTGTAATCATAATGCCAAAAGCCTGAAGAGTAAGGCTACTTATCAATCTAAAAAAAATGCTCTGCTACTTTAGAGTACTGCACGTTTAAATAAGGTTCATACCTATCAGGTTTTTGGTTTATTTCAGGTTCACCACACGGCTACACATTTGCTACAAGTTGCACTTAAAAGTGTAATGGATCAAGAAATATCACAAGTTGGTTCCCTCACTACAAAAAAATGGTAAAACAGCAACGAAAAAATCCCTCGCAATAGTTGTACGATCGATCGCTAATTGAAAACAGCGACGGGAATAACGACGAGGTAATCTATCGCTGTTTTGGGCGTCGCTAATTTGGATTAGCGACGGGCTATCAAAAAATAGCAAGGGTACCCCGTCGCCATGCCAATATATATATATATATATATATATATATATATATATATTCATGCAAGTTATAATAATCTGGGCAACAATGAATTCATACATTCTAATTGAATTTAATCAAATTTGAATACATAAACTCAATGTATCAATAATTGTCTCTTTCCATATCAATACAAAAAATTAAAAAAAACCAAAATAGGAGAACACAAAATAAGTTCCTAAGAAAACCATCATAAGAATACAATCCATCCATTATATATACCATAGTCAATTGATTTCCTGCAAAAAAATAATAAAATAAAATAACGTAAGCTTTGAGGTATACAAAATTGAGATTCACATATATAAAAGTCATATATTTTATGGACAACAACCTATAATAAAGAACAAATCATATTTATTTCAATAAAAAAAATAAATACAAACTAGTGAAATTAATTAACAGTTAGCATATATAGTCAATATCACAAATATGAAAACACAAAATAAAAGATGTTAATATAGTTTGAACAATTTTTTTTTGTGTAGAACCAATTAAAACACAAAATCCTAAAATCATTCCTAACAAATGTTTAATGTAGACCTAAAACAAACATTCTATTTAGAAGTAAAACCTTTTTAAGTCTCCCAATTCAATATTCAAATAAAGAATATAACAGAAAAAACTAGTGAATAACAAACATTACTCCAATAATCTCGATTCAGTTTTATAATTTATGTTTCTATAATGGTTCCTAATTAATTCATAAGATTTATAATGGTTCCTAATAAATTCATAAGATTCATAACCCCATGTCAACATGATCATGACCATAACACTCTTGCACATGATTACTAAGTGAAGTCACAAAAATATAAGAATTAGTATATATAAATTTAAAACTCATAGAGAATTTATAAACATACAAATGGGAACTTCTCACTTAGTTATACCTTCAAATAGACATCAAAGTTGTTCCTCATTAATTAGTAGCTAATAAAAAAACTTATAAGTATCAAGTCAAAAATGAACCAAAAAAATCTAACCTTTTTGGATGTTGCGAAAAAGAAATCATCATTCATCATCCTCGGTCGTTGAGTCATTGTGAGCAACATCATCATCATCATCATCATCATCATCATCATCAACATCATCTTGCCTTTCTTGTGCAGCTGATCTCTCCATGAAACCCTGTTCTATGCGACGTAACCGTCTTTGCATTTCAAGCAATTGCCCGCGATCTACAGACGTGTCATCAACCAGCTTTAGTAGTATTGCTTGCATCTCCTTGAATTCCTTCTTGAACTGGTCAAATGGCTCATCATCTGCAAATATAGGACGAGAAGATCCAGCTTCATCAGGTCTACGCATCGTAGTCCCTGACGGTGTCCAGCCAAGACCAAATCTCCGCCCTTTGTCATTTCGTTGCACAATCTCCAAATATAATTCTATTTCATTAATTGGAGTGTTAGGCTGCAGCTGTGAAAGCTCTATAGTCCTTTCGTGTATAGCAGCCTATATTAAGAATTTAAACATTGACAAGTCATATAATTCATTGATACCTATAATTAACAAAAAACAATTATGGTAAAATAGTTTCTTACGACAATCGCCTCTGCTCTCGGATCCAAGAAAGTGACGCCATCATGATCCTTTGTATGGAAATACAAACATAAATCCAAAGCAGTCGGCTTTCGACCGAGTTTCTTCTCCTATAAAACATGTTTAATTTAAAATTAAGTTTGAAACTTATATGAATCTAATGTATACATATGTATGTATGTATTTATGTATATATGTCCCATAACATACCAGTCTCAACGAATGCTCATAGATGGATATGGATCCACCTCCGTGCACATACGGACCCGAACCAGGTCCCCCCACCTCTGATCTCCGATTTTGGCTCGCTTGTGCTGACGTTGCTTTATATTCTGGAGTAGACCGCATCTACTTGTAATGCTCAAAAACCTCCAGAGATACATGTGCTGGTTTTGTCGGCTTCCTCGCCATCTTACAAACATAGTCAGCGTAACGAGTGGCAATCTGGCTGTCGTACAAATGCCTAACCATAGCATCATTCGATTGTCTCCAATCAAAATAAGTCTGTAATAATAGAAAGTTAAGTCTTCAACATATGCTAAGTAAAAGAAACTTAATTTTTTATTTAAAAATCTCTTACTGCCCATTTGTTAAAATATTGCTCCTTGATATGGTTAGGAACCGTCTCCCAACAATAGCCATCCTTATGTAGATCAAATTTATATGCCCGCGTTATTTGTTTTGACGCTTCGGATGATGGATGCAATAATGTACCACTACATTTTTACAAAAAAAGTTAGATCAATATTATAGTAAGTTCATTAAATGTAAGTATATATACGTAATAATATTTCGTTGACTTACAATTCTTTCACATTTTTTAAGATAAAAAACACCCGCCCCGTGCCTCGGTCATCATTATATCTACGTCTCGGGGCCCTAGCTGACTCATCGCCTCGTTGTGGTCTACGTAAGGCACCACTAATAGACGGCTCACTCGAATGGTGGCTTGAAGTATTGGGCAAATGTGATGCATGCTCGACATGATCATGACTCGTCGATGGGGAGGCATGCATACTAGAGTCGAAGGGAGCGATCGGGACATGCTGGTAGTCCTACTGATGGGAGGAAGATGCGTGGGTAGATCCTTTAGAAGTAACGCGACCAGTGATAGGTGGAGGGAGTTGCGACGCCAAAAGAGTGGAGTAAGCCTGTAGAGTGGTTGGATCATCAGGGCCAAATAAAGATGGCAAAGACATATAAGTCGATGAATGCACATTAGATGGCCCCGATGGCTGAAGGAGAGGGGCCTGGTGGAGGTGCTGCGCATAAGGCGGACAAGGATACTGCTGAAATAATTGTGATTGATGGTGTTGCTGAGAAAACCGTTGTACAAAAAGTTGTTGCTGGTAAGCAAACTGCTACTGAGCAAGCGGTTGCGGAGTGAGCTACTATTGACGCTGCTGAGGCTCAGCATCATCAGCGGGAGATTGTACTAGTGAACGATCCAAGTCATGAGATGGACGATCTCTGCGACCACCAGATCATCCACTGGATCGTCCACCAGATCTCTCCCTAGATGATGATGCATAATTTCTGCCTGACATGACTTTTTTAAAGTTTAAGAGTAAGTTAGAAACAAATATAAATGTCATTATCAATTATTACAAAAGAAACAAACAAATGTGTAACTAAATTTACTAATTAGGTTTGATTTTTTATACCTACTTAAGTGAGTATGTCATGGTTCGTTGTCACTATTTTCATCATCCACTGAGAAATCAGAATTATCATTTTTGTTACATTCTTCGTCATCGACATCTGACATGTGTGTGCCACTAAGATCAGCAAGCGAAATTGCAACATTGTTGCCAATATTAACTTCAGTATCATGCTCAGGTACTTGCTCTTGAAAAGCATCTTCATGTGTAACTGGAATGTCAACATTCTCGACTAGGATATGTTCGTCGATATACTTAGGCTGAAGTTTGCACACAGCTTGCCAATTGTCCTATGCCCTTCTTAAACTTGAGTATGAAAGAAAGTACACTTGACTAGCTTGCATGGCTAGTATGAAAGGGTCATATGTATTTAAACGCAGATGTCGATGTACATCAACAATTTTCAAGAAACGGTGAACTCTTGTCCTGACATCGAACGTTGGATTGAACCAATCACACTTAAATAATACGGTATGTAAGCAACCACCATACTCAATTTCTATCACTTCTTGCAATTTACTGTAAAAGTCGCTTGCACATTCAGCGTAATTTGTGCCCTTAACCCACATCCCACTACTATTCGTATCTCTCTTTGAGCTACACGACACTGTATGAAACTTGTAGCCATTAACAATGTACGATTGATATATATTGCGAAGTTAACTTGGGCCGTAGGAAAGCACTAGAAGTGTTTGATCTTGAATATGCTTTGGTGCCTATATGTAAAGTTATATTACGTACTGCATTTTCAATTAAATAAGAGACAAGAAAATTTGTGTTACGAAGCATTTCTTAATGACATACATATTGTTCGAACAAAGTCGAGAATTATTTCTCAAGTAGTTAATTGACTGCACTTTCTGAGATATTTGGATGATTGGCTCGCAAATCCGCCATGTACATCCTAGGAGGAAATGAAAGAAATCAATGATTGAATATGTTCAAAAAGATGCGTAATTGACTTTTGATAAGGATAGCCTATGTATTATGATGTGTTTAGGCATACCTCATGTAAGAAGCAACTTCTGGACAATTTAACAATACATATGAGCGTGCAACGTTATACTCAACATCCGTGAGATAACGCTTCCCTCTTCCAAAAGTCCGACCAGCATATGTGAAAATTGAGAAATTTCCATTAAAATCTCAAGTGGGGCCGACTCCACCATTGTAATTGCAAGGTGGACGATTGTGCGTGGTAGAGACATGTTCCTCAAAATAATAAGAACAAAACGCAGTTGTTTCTTCCACTAAATAAGCATTGCATATTGAGCCTTCAACCTTTGCCTTATTCCTAACATTATTTTTTAAATGTTTCAAATACCTATATTCATGCATATAGGTAAAGTAGTTAAATGTATATTCGCTCAATTATGTAATTTTGTACAACTAAACTAGATGTGTTGTATTAGGTCCGATCTGGTTTATCGGGGCTTAATTAGGGTTTCAGGCCGGACATTCTCTAATTAAAATTAGGGGCTGTCACAGTTGGTATCAGAGTCTAACTCAGATTAATTTGGATTCGGATTACTGTTAAATTAATGGAATAATGTTATTTGCATTCCATTAAACTGAAAGAGAAGAATGAAACGGTAATTTAGTTACGTTTATTCTTCAAAGTAAGTTGAGATAGCTTTGTGCTAGTGATATGGTAGTAAAATCACATATTCTAGACAAGCGAGGAATGAAGAAAAAGCTAAGGAACGGGAGTTATAAGGAAAAAATCCATTTATCTTCGAAACTATTGGTTACTTGTACGTTGTCCTAATTTCGAGGACGAAATTGTTGCTAAATTGGGGAGACTGTAACGACCCGTTACTTTAAGCAGGTGATTAGTGTTAATCTGAATAGTAATTAATTCGAGTTAGGCTCGTGGTTAAGCCCGATTTGTCATGATCAACGTGTGTGTGGGATTGCGTGATGTATTGTGTTTGTTTGGTGTGTATTAGTACATATACATGAATAATCGGACTAACGAGGAAATGCCTAATACCATGTGTGGGTCATGTGGACACACATGAGACGCGAGATAGCGTTGACGCTCGAGTGTGTTCGACGGTGGAAATTACGTAATTATAGGCGTAATTATAGGCATAAATATATATTTATATATATTATGGATATATATAAATATATATTAAATGGAAAATAATAAAATAATGGTAATTTGTCGGGCGCAGAGTGATACGCAGGGTCACGAGTGACATGCGTAGGAAGTACAGTGGTGTGCACGCCTGAGAGTTCTTGTTGGCGTGCTAACTGGAATTTTAGGCGCAATGTATCGATAAATATATATATATATAAATTAGTATATATAAATATATATAATAAATCAGGAAAATGTAAGATTACCATTAAGGGTATTGAATTGGTAAAGGAGGAGATAAAATTAGAAGGGCAATTTGGTCATTTCCCCACCAAAACCGCCTTCTCCTTCTTTAAATGTGAAATCAAAGTTGAGAGAGAGAGAGATCAGGATGAATAGGGAGAAGAGAAGGAGAGAACGGAGAGGAAGAGAAGGAGAAGGTGATGGCGAGATCGTGGAGTCGGGCTCGCGTGACTGAGGTGAGCTGGTTGGGTGGATGTTGTGTGTTGTTGTTGTGTATGGTGTAGTGATGAGCTCGGCCATGGCGGAGCCATGGCCGAGAGTCGAGAACCGAACCGAGAACAAGGGAAGGGAGAGTTGTCTCCCTGTCGAGTTTGGAGATTTCGAGTTGATTAGGATTGGGTTGGGAGCCAATCCCAATCGATAAACAAAAAAAAATGATGAAGAACAGAGCAAACGCTCTGTTGAGTCTTAAGGAAGGGGATGACCCTGAGCCGGGCCGGTTCGGCTCGGTTGAGCCGAACCCGGTTCAGGCCCGGTTCAGAGGCCAAACCAAAAAAAAAAAAAAAAGAAAGAAAAGAGAGAAAATGGAAAAGAAAATTCAGGAAAATAGGAAAAAAAATATGGAAAAAATAGTATTTTGACCAAACAAATAGAAATTGAGGGATTTCTACGGAAAATGAGAAATTCGAAAGTCGGATGAGACTGTATACCAGGGTTTTACCTCGAAAAAACGTGAAATGGTCAAAATAGGTTAGAAATTAGATCCCGAGATTCCGAATTCGAATGGGACCAGTTTAGAAATGTTAATAAATGAGTATGAGACTTAAGTTGATAACAATTGGTTTATTTTAGGTAATGAACCGATGTGAAAAGGTTTGAGGACTCCGGAGAGTCGTACAAGTCGGTAAAACATAGAAGCTCAGGACAGGTAAGTGGGACTCGTAGCTTTTATCAATTATGCAATGTAAAATAGTATTATTAGAGCATGTAGTGTACTGGACTGGGAATGGGGCAATGTACCGTGATTTGACTTTGGTTTTACAAAATGTTTTGAAATGAAAATGGATTCGGAAAGAGGTTTGACGGGACGGATCGGCCTGGGGTTTGGAACTGTGGTGGAGTTGCTAACCATCACCGCACCCAGTGACTTGGGAATTATCCCGACCAATGCTTTCCAGTTGAGTTTAGCAGTTCATTAGTCATAAATCAATCAGATGAGCAGTGATTGGTTTAGTGATGATGAGTAAGTGCGACTTGGTGTTTTATGCGTTGGCGGCACATTGACAAGAACTGGTTAGATGCCCAGTGATTGGTTCTTGGATATGTGAGGGGGCGACTCAATGCAAATACGAATATGGGAAATACAAATTACGGGTACATTGCAATGAACCAAGGAACTTGCATCTGTTATATATATTGTTTATATTGATTCATATGCTCCTGTAGATATGCATTTGATTCATGTTGTTATACATTGCCTTGATATTAATTGATAGTTGATGGTTGGTATGAGAGTCACTTACTGAGCATGTAGGAGCTCATCCACCTTAACATTTTCAGGTATGAATGTACGCTAGAACTTGGAACTCAGGAAAGGAGAAGACCATGAGTTTAGTATATTCTCTACGGTGCAGTGAGTTTCCTGTTATATATATATATTGTATTGCATTATGATTTGTAATTAAATGGGTGGGAATACGAGCTCAATACCGATGTTCATACCGATATTGTATATTTTGTATTTTATCAAAAAAGTTTTAAATTTTCCGCTGTGTTGGTTTTCGTTTATTTTATTCGATTAATAAATATAAAGATATACAGGTATTGTCAGGGAGTTTTGATAAGGCTGCTGGCTCTAATTAGGTCCGATCTGGTTTACCGGGGCTTAATTAGGGTTTCAGGCCGGACATTCTCTAATTAACAATTACCTCTCAAAAGGATACATCCATCGAAACTGTACTGGGCCGGCAAGGATAACCTCGTACGCCAAATGGATAGGGAGATGCTCCATTGAGTCGAAAAAACTAGGCGAAAATATTTTTTCCAACTTACACAATATTTTTGGCATGTTTTTGTGCAAGAGATGCAGATTTTAAACATTTAGATTTCTCGCTGTTAAGTCTCTAAAGAAAATGCCTAACTCGCTGATTGCAATCTATATATCCTCATCTAAGAGCTCTCGAAAAGCAATTAGCAAAAGTCGTTGCATGAATACATGACAATTATGACTTTTCATCCCAAACATCTTTAACTTCTTAGAATTCACACAACGACCGAGGTTAGACGCGTAACCATCAGGAAAGTTCAAGTCTTTAATCCACTTACACAACACTTGTTTTCTCTGCTTGTCAAGTGCGTATCGCGCTTTTAAAAACTTCTTAGAAACTGGATCATAATGAAGCTCTGGTCGATGACAAATCTCTTTTAAGTCTTCTCTAGACTTGGGGTTATCTTTCGTCTTGCCTGTAACACTCATGATTGTGTTGAAGATGTTATCAAAAACATTTTTCTCGATGTGCATTACATCTAGGTTGTGTCTGATAAGGTTCGTCTTCCAGTACGGCAAGTCCCACAATATGCTTCATTTTCTCCACCCACTAATCTTCGAAATCTCGTCGTTTTTCGCATCCGATCCCAATTCGGTAACCTTCATCAACCCTAGATCTTCAATTTCGCGCAAGATATCTTCACCTGATTTCATGGCTAGAGATTTATGTGTTACTATTCTACCTCTTCGATAATTAATCTTTTCTTTCCTCTCCTTTGAATAAGGTGGTAAGAAACGTCGATGACAATCGAACCAAGTCGATTTTCTGCCGAACCTTAACTGAAACGCGTCGGTATCTTCTATACAATATGGACAAGCTGTTCTGCCGTGCGTGCTCCATCCTGATAGCATGCTGTATGCTGGAAAGTCGCTAACAGTCCACATAAGTGCAGCAAGCATTTGAAAATTCGTCTTTGTTGATACATCATAAGTAGGCACTCCGTGATGCCATAGATCATGCAATTTTTTCACTAACGGTTGGAGGAGCACATCAGTTTTTTGTGACGGATTGGTCGGTCTAGGCACAATCACCGTTAAAAACATCATTTCTTTTTTCATGCACATAAACGGAGGTAAATTGTACAGTGTTAAAATCATTGGTCAAGAGGAGTACGATTTGCCAGTCATTCCGAAAGGTTGAAACCCGTCGGTGCATAATCCAAGTCGAACGTTACGAACTTTAGCACTGAAAGAAGAGTTTACATGATTGAAGTGGTTCCATGCCATAGAATCAGAGAAATGTTGCATGTTCTCCTCATCTCTGACTTGTTCTGCATGCCATCGCATGTGTTTTGCTGTAGCTTTCGATGCGAACAAACGTTGTAAACGAGGCGCCAAGGGAAAGTAAATCATTTTCTTGTGTGGGCGTTGGTTGGTGTCCAACCTAAGTTATCCACAAAACTTGCAAGATGTACGGTATGAGTCGGGACCCCAATAAAGCATGCATGCTTGAGGACAACAATCGATTAGCTCATGCAGCAAACATAACCATTGCATTAAAGTTTTACATTTATAAAAACTATCTACCAAGCAATTATCTTCGGGCAATGTCTTTACAGACCTGCAAGATTTCGTTAAATGCTTGAACTGAAATATGGTGATTCGACTTTATCATCAACAAATGCGACACTGCTGAGAGTTTTGTCATCTTCTTGCATCCTTTCCAAAGAGTTTCATTCGCTGCATCAATCATGTCAAATAATTTTTTGGATTCAGAGTTCGGCTCCTCCTCACGGTTCCAATTGAAACTCAGCCCTGCGTAGTCGTGTACCATGTGATGATATGACGTCGGATATTCGTCTATTGTATCATCTTCGTCATCCATCGCGTTTAATTCTTCTTCCTCTCCATGCTTGGTCCAACAATAATAATTGAGAATGAAACCATACTTCACTAGATGAAACTGTACTGTCTCAAGATCATGATATTTCTTGTTGGCACATTTTTTACATGGACATCGAGTTTTTTTTTCATCGAGGTAAGTTGTGTAATGTGTTATCACAAAATTTACAAACTCTTTCATGCCATCCAAAAACTCTAATCGAGTGAAACCATCCTTAACGCGATTGTACATCCAAGCTCGAGATGCAAATATCTAATGCATTTCAAATAAAGATCATATATATAGTGTAAAAACATTGTTATATGGTCATATTTCTCAATCAATAACATATTTTTTGTATCATATCACGATAAATACTTTCACTATGTTATGTTATGTCCAACACCTAATGCACTATAATTAAAGATCATACATATATTAACATAAAACATTATGTTAACAATAAAATATCATGTATATGTCAAAAAATTATATACACATATCACAAATATATATAAAAAGATTGTAATTACACATTTGACTAAAAGTGAGAAAAATTCCCAAGAAACGATGGGGCCGTCGTTATTTTCGTTATTCCCGTCGCTATTCATGTATTTTGACAATTTTTTATAGCGACGGAATTTTCCCCTCGTTGTTTTGACAATTTTTTATAGCGATGGAATTTTCCCCTCGCTGTTTTGACAATTTTTTTATCCCCTCCTTACAATTTTTTACACAAACATATTAAGTTGTAACATATTTTCTTTAACATTCAAATATATAAACAAATATATTAACATCACAACATATATATAACAAAAAATAATTAATTAAAAAATACCTTTTAATGGAAAATGAATAACTAGCGGATGAGATAGATGTCCGACCGCAATTTCAACTACAATACAATAAATAACACACAATTATATACTAAACAAATTAATAAAATAAATTATACAACATTTATTTTGAAAAAATGATAGATCTAAAAATTAAAAATAAATCTGAAAAAAAAAGAAATATACAAATATACCAAGAAACGTTGGTGGTGACGCCCTTGGTGGTGAAGATCGGTGGCGGTGTTGGTGATTTTGGTGGTGGTGGAGATCGGTGGTGTCGGAGATGGTGGTGTCGGAGATGGTGGTAGAGATCGGTGGTGGTGATAGTGATACCTAGAGATCGGTGTTGGTGGTAGGGATCGGTGGTGGTGGAGAGTAGATTGGTGGGCTTTGGGAGGAGAGATTGAGAGGTTGAGAGATTGAGAGATTGAGATCCAGAGAGAGGTTGAGAGGTTGGGGCGACGAGAATGAGAGAGGTTGGGGACGATGGGGTTAAATGTGGGTAGTTATAGGAAATAAATATTTTTTTTTTGCTAGGGGGTGGAGAGGGGGGCCCGTCGCTGTGTATATAGCGAAGGGGGGCAGCGACGGGGGCCCGTCGCCAATGGCCCCCTCGCTACCCCCTCGTTACCCCCTCGCAAAAAAAAATTAAAAAAAAAAAAAAATTCCTCTTGTTGCTGCCCCGTCGCCACAATTGCGAGGGGTGCCAACCTCGCCATTTTTCGTCGCTCATTTTACATTTTTTTGTAGTGCCTGGTGGCTTTTGACCGTCTTCGGTTTGATTTGTCTGGCCATTGGATATCAGAAATTGAAGGAATGGTCAATAGGTGGATTGGTGATGCAACCAATCTTCAGACTAAAGTGATGCCTCAAGCAGATGCCAAAGAAGCTGGGGCTATTACAATGTTTGGTTAAAAATATGGAGACCAAGTACAGAAGTTCTCCATTTGTTCTCTTTTAGATTTTTTAATTCTATGGTATTTTATTTTTTTATTACATTTATAGTTTCTTTTCTTGAAATTAGATATGTTTGATTCATGCAACTCCAATCATAAAAAGAGTTTGATTCGTGTGGCCGACCCAATTGATTTGGGGAGGCTTCATAGTTGTTTTGAAATTAGATTTGTTATTTTCACGTTATGCCAAGGAAACTAGAGTCAACATTCCATTCTTAAAATGTTTATAGAGTGATTTATCATTAGGTTCCGAAACACAAATTTTATCTTCACTCTCATTACGCTTGACAAATTCTTCCGTAGAAGTCTAGTACTACCGTTCCATGTCAGAATGTATGAAGGCAGTTTCCCTTTAGTTCGCTTTAAACTTATCAATTTTCTCCAGCATTAAGTTGTTATTCATGCAAAACCTAGTTTATGGCCATCTTTTGGGTTTAAAAGAACTAAGTTTGAAATTCAACTGATTGATTGTTTTCTCTTTGGTCGTTTTATCATTCAAAGCAAACTCCGACCCAGTGGTGTTAATTGAAAGGAAGATCACTAGGAAAGTAGGAAAAGTCTCCACTCCTTAGTCTGTTCAAGGTTTCAGGTTTTTGGAGTTATTTGGATCCTTGACCTCTGGATATCCTATGCTATGTCCGCCCTTTCCCTTGTACAAATGTTCGCCTTCCACTTGTGCAATTTCCTTAATCAAGAATTTGGTCTGCACATATAGAATCTTCTTTTATAAAGTGTTTTGCATTTCTAATTAATTACTTTATAAAATTTCAGTAAAGATTGATGTACATTTCTCTCTTAAATTCATGTATGGACTATGGGGGAATTATCAAAAGCAAGTTTCTAATTTTCTCCTCTACCATGTAATAGGTTCGTGTTGTTGAAGTTCCTGGTGTGTCAATGGAACTATGTGGCATTCAAACTTACCCTATTGACTTTTTTTTAAAGAAAAAAATAAAAAAAATAAAAAACTGGAGAATTTCATGAGAGCGTGAAACATACTCATGAAATTCTTTAATTTTTGGCTTAAAGTCATCAATTCATTTTTATTTTTTTTTGGAGTTCGAGAAAAGAGTTGGCAAGATGTTTATGTGGTTTATTACGCCATTGCCATTTAGCATACCTGAGCCGACCTATGGTAGTGCAAGGCACCTAATTTTTCTTCAGAACTCAAACTTAGTATTTTTTAGCTGAGAGGTGTTGCTTGGGTTTCAACGTAAATGCACGTCTGTTTCTTTTATAGCTAGTTGTATCTTTAAATACTAATGTCTAGATCTAGTGCTTTCTAAAAAAAATACTAATGTCTAGTAATACTCATTTTAC
Source organism: Stephania japonica (assembly GCA_039657345.1). Lineage (NCBI taxonomy): Eukaryota > Viridiplantae > Streptophyta > Magnoliopsida > Ranunculales > Menispermaceae > Stephania > Stephania japonica. The sequence continues at coordinate 2,323,175 of CM077559.1, read as the reverse complement.
TTGGAAAGGTGAAAGCAGAAGATGTATCATCCAGGGTTGAAAGCCTTGTGGAAGAGTTACGCATGGCAAGAAATGAAGTTTCATATGCAAGGTCTAAATTGGTTGTGTACAAAGCATCAATGTTAGCCAATAATGCTTTATCTATAGGAACTTCAAAAACAATCAGGTATCATCCACTGGTCAGATTAAAGGGCTAAAATGTGTGTGTGTGTGTGTGTGTGTGTGTGTGTGTGTGTGTGTGTGTGTTTTGTTTTTTTTTTTGTACTTATTCCATTATCTTTCTTATTTCCTTTCTATTTGTAGAGGTTTTTCTCTCTTTCTTTCTTTCTTTCTTTTTTTTTTTTTTGTAATGAAGGAACATGGAAGTTGAAACTTGAAAAATTGATTTCATACATTTAAAAGGTAATGTGCTTATGTAAAAGATTGATTGTTAATCATTCACATAAAATGTGAAAGCAATTTCACAATATCTTTATTTAAGTTAGGATCAAATTTTATTATATGAATTTCTTAAAGCATATGCACAATAGCTTTTAGCAATCTTCAAAAATAAAGGAGATTCAAAGTTGTTCAAACTACTAAGAAATTATACTTATGAGTATTCTATAAAACTTTGGGAGGGATAATTGACAATAAGACTAAGAAAAGAAACAATAATATAAGATAATCAATTTGGTTTCATGCCTGGAAGGCCAACTATGGAGGCAATTTTCCTTGTAAGATGATTGATGGAAAACTATAAAGAAAAGAAAAGGATCTTTATATGGTATTTGTAGATTTAGAAAAAGCATACGATAGGGTTCTTAGAAATGTTCTTTGGTGGGTTCTAGAAAGAAAATGAGTGCATGTTAGATACATAGACACTATTAAGGACATGTATGAGGGAGTAGTATCGAGTATAGAGATATTTGGAGGAACTACAAAAGAATTTCCCATTGCGATAGAACTAGATTAATGATCGGCTTTAAGCCCATATTCTTTACTCTAGTTATGGATGAACTAACTAGGCATATTCAAGAGGATACATTGACGCACGTCGAATGCGTCAAAATAAATATATAGTCCCGATGAGATTACCAATAACCACAAGAACTGCAGTAGTGGCAAGCACGGGGTCGAACCACGAAGACCAAGTTTTCAACCTAGGGTACGAAACTAAACTAACTTAGAGTGTTCACAAAAGTAATCTCTAATTTTACTAAAAACAATAACTAAAATATAAAGTAAATAAATCAATTAAGAGTGGAAAGAACAATCTAAACCATCAGTATCACAAATCTCCTCAATTTGACATAATTTTACATATGGTCCTCAATCTAATCAAAGCATGCAAATCATAGTAAATTAGTGTAGCTATAGACCCGGTAATGTACACAGGTCATCGCACTTCCCTATCTCGATGGTTAAGGTACGACAATGACCACTTCTCTAGTCAAAAGCATAACCCTATTCTAGTGTTTTGGATTTAATGCGCTGACTGCAATGGATTTTGTGAAGGCACTACACCTAAACAACTAGATTACTCGTGTGTCTGATTTAACCTAGATTCCTATGGTATTCAACCAGTCCCAAAAGGTTCTAACCAATTGGTAGGGTCAATTTCCACTAGTGTGGTCTTATTGCACAAGGACGGGTGCTTACAACTCACTGGCAAATAAATTAAGGTTTAAACTAGTGCTTAACCTTAATTTATTTAAATAATACCAGAGAAAATAAAATACTACGAAAAGAAAATTAAATAAATAATAATATAGATCTCACATATGTTTTAAGGCCAAAAAGGGTGATTTGATCCACCTCTGGTTCAGGTTGCTGAGTTTAGCTGGCCATCGTCGTCATAAACTCCATTAAAATCAAAAAGCAATGTATAGAAAAGGATGAGAAAATACTAGGAGCCGCTAAGAAAAAAAGGAAAACAATATATGTCTAATTCCCTATTAAAAACCTTAATTAATACTCCCAAATTTTGGTCCCCAATGCCTATTTTCGAGTTTGGTGCATGATACGTGTGTCGAGGACAATTTGTGGCTAGTTTTGGTGTTTTCTGGAGTCTACCACGTGTCGCAGTGTGATTGGGAGATTCTGTAGCGTTGCTAATGTGGCGTACACAGATTGGCTGAGAAAGAGATCTGTGACGTGCTGGAAGTGGAGACGCCAATACGTGGCAGCGCGCGATTGGCCGAGAAGCTGGTGACTAACTCGCTGGACGAATGCGCGAATGACACGTAGCATGCATTGTGCGAGAACGCGTTCGTGTGAAGTCGTGCGAAGATCTGGGAGTCTGTGCTGATGCGCATCCCGAGGACGATCAACGAGGATGGGAGAGAGGATGGCTAGAGAGTGACGTGGCGTGTTGACTGCAGTGGCTGGGCGAATGGGTATGCGACATGTGGCAAACTGGCGAATGGGACAGCGACACGTGGCCATTCAAAACTCCAATTTACCTACTCTTGTGTACACTCCAAAACAGACCCTCCGGTATCCGATTTCGTCAAGTAAATACTCTATTTTGAGTATTTTTTCGCCCCGGATCCAACCGTGCATCCCAAAAGTCCTGAAAATGACAAATAGAGATAATTGAGCCCATATTTCGGAGAATCAACACTAGAATATATAAATAAATTGTATATAATATGCATAAATAACAGCTTATCATACACCTTGGTGTATGTTGTTTGCAGATGACATTGTCTTAGTGGACAAAATAAGAAATTGAGTGAATAGGAGGTTTAAGGTTGAGTAGGACAAAGACCGAGTACATGCATTTTGAGTTTAGAAATACTAGACATAGAGATGATGGAGTGATAAAATTAGGAGAAGTAGAAGTTCCTAAGGTGAAACACTTTTGATATCTAGGATCAATCATACAAAATGATGACAATATTGAGAATGATGTTACGCATAGAATTCAAGCTGGATGAAAGAAATGGAGGAGTGCAACGGGTGTTGCCTGTGATAGAAATATCCCTACCAAGTTAAAAGGAAAATTTTATAGGAGCACAATTAGGCCAACTATGCTCTATGGAAGTGAATGTTGGGTGGTAAAACAACAACAATTGCATAAAATGAACGCGATAGAAATTAGGATGCTTAGGTAGATGTGTGATAAAACTTGCAAAGATAAAATAATAAACACAGAAATTTAAAGAAAAGTAGCACCAATTGACACAAAGATTAGGGAAGGGCAGTTGCAATTCAAAAGCACCATAGGTCCATAACAAAACTGACTAACTAAAACATTATCTTGAACTAGCCATATAGAATCCCTAGCTTTGAATTTTGTTTTGATTAGGACATGGGGCTAGCTAGGACTTGCAAGGTTGCAAGTTTGAGCCATTGGCATGATGTAATGTAGCAAACTTTGACGATTTCATATTACCAAAATTTGATGTTCTTTTCCCTATTTTTTCTCCATTAATGTACATCTATAAGACGAGAATTGAAACCATCAGGCTTTGCCACCAATATTGAGAAAAAACAATATTTCTCATAACTTTTGTCTTTTGTACATTTTTATTTTTATTTTATTTAAATCTGTTCATTACCATATTTTCATTGTAAAATCGGCAAGGGCTTGAAGAATCTCAAATCGACCCCATTAACCACTATGCCCCAGATCCCACCAGCCACAACTAGTACGCTCACAACCATCCCCAACCCTCCCAACACCCAATTGAAGTACCACATCACCGTTGCTCTCTGTGGTTTCTCAATCAAATTCCACATAAAGCAAGGGTAAGCCAACGACACGGGCAAGGCTATGCCGCCGATCAGCCCAGCCAGGCTAGGCAAGAACGGGATCGCCACCGCGATAAATAAGGCCAAGCACCCGAACAGGGCTCGCAATCCCGACTGAACCCACCACTGACAAAGCTGTTAAGATTTTGACAGAGAGCAATGACAATAGTAAAACAAGAAGAAAGAGAAAGAGAACAAATCACCAAGAATTTTATATGTAAGAAACCCTCTAAGGGAAGAAAACTCACAGCCGCCAACACAATCTTATTCACAATTCTCACAACTCACACTTTTTACATCAGAAAAGATATATATTTATAGAGAAAGTAAATCCTTATTAGAATACAATAGTAAATCCATATTAGAATACAATAGTAAACTAATCAGGCCCACATACCTAACATATCTCCCACTTGGGGCTGATTCTAAAAATTATTTTCTCGTATAGTAGTATCTCCTTCTCATGTAGTGTCTTCAGGCGGCGGCTGCCTTGTTGTCTTCAAGTCGCAAGGCCAAGAGAAGCTATGCAAAACTTCAGCTTCTCTTTAGGGACTGACTTGGTGAGCATATCTGCAGGATTTTTGTTGGTGTGTACTTTCTCCAATTTGAAAGATCCTTCTTCAAGCATAGCTCGTATGAAATGATACCTTACATCGATATGCTTTGTCCTTGAGTGAAATGCAGAATTCTTTGCCAGATGAATTGCGCTCTGACTGTCGCTTAGTAGTCGACAATCCGCTTGCTTATGATCCAGTTCACTCAACAAGCTCTGTAACCAAGTCATCTCCTTACACGCTTCAACAGCTGCAACATATTCATCCTCAGTAGTAGATAATGCAACAATCTTTTGTAACCTTGATACCCAGGAGATTCTTTGCACTTCCAAGAATAAACACATAACCTGTAGTACTCTTCCTACCATCAATGTCACCAGCCATGTCTGAATCAACAAAGCCATACAGCTGTATTTTTGCACTTGTATGGCACAGTGCCACATCTTTTGTTCCTACAAGGTACCTTAAATCTATTTTACTGCATTCCAATGATAAGAACCAGGATTAGACATGTACCTACTCACAATTTCCACTGCATGAGAAATGTCGAGTCTTGTACAAAACATGGCATACATAAGGTGTGACGACCCATCCCTGACCTAGGGTCAAGTCGCCCGGCCCAATACCATTACCTAGACCCGATACCTGAACCAGGCCCAAATAACGGTTTGGCATGCCTAAATAAACCTGTGGAATAATCATTCTAACAATATATATACGATAATATGAGTGTAAAAGTTAATAATAATAAAATCATAAGATTCCGTATATAATAATGAGATCTATAATCTTAAATACTTAAAAGTCTCATACAACTTTTTAATAATAATAAAAAGGTTCAGAACTACCCATTACTAATTCTCAAGCTATAACCCACGTACGAGGTTTACAAAATGATTAATAATAATGATAGACTAGTAAAATATGAGTCTCACATATGAAGGCACTTCAAGATAAATCCTTTCTCTTGCCTTTCTTGTCTATTCTTATTTGGTAGTAGAGGACTGTGGGGTAGAGTGGGGTGAGCTAAAGAACCAACGATGCTCAATAAGAGGAAAGATTCGCTCAAACATTAAATATGCAAGTACTACCTAGTACTCATGCAAATTCTACATGACATCCAATCCATACGCATAACAAAACATGTAATAACCGAATAAATGTAAATCATAACATTATAAGCATATTTATCGAACACATAATTCGATACAATTAAAGATATGGGTCATGTTCATTGTAATTATAAAAAAAATGGAACTCCAATCACCATACTAATCATAAAAGCCTAACAGTTTTACAATACATTTGACAAGCATTCATTTATGTCATGCATAATAATATTCATCACTTTTTATTTATAAATTATCACATGACATACAAATAAAGTCAAATGAAAGATTTAAATAAAATGCGATAGATATTAATATTAATATAAGCCGTTGTTCCATTCAATGCGAACTAGATATTGGTAAGGATCCGGTGACTGAATCATCTATTTTCAAATTGGTACAAAAATCAGTGGAAACGCAATGGCCGTTACGCCCTCTAGATAATCGCACCAAAACAAAGATAGATTCATCCAAGCCGTCACCGCTACACGTCTCAAAGAATCATCAAGTAGCAAAGGATGGAACTCCAAACTCTTACCCTCGAATAATTCACCTTATGCATTCAATTAGTCAAGCAAAACCCCCGGTGGCTAACTACCACACACTCTGGGGCGTCAAAGATATAGACCACTTGCTAATTTGGCCCGCAGTGGAACTCCACACACTCTGGGGCACCGAATAACAAAAAGGCAAGACAATGTATTCATAATTCCATAGATAATAGAGATCCAAACCAATATCACGACACAACCCATTCCCAAGTCTTTACATTCAAAACATGCATTCCTAGTTATCTAATAGTCAAGCCATATTTAATGCATGAGCGAAGCTCCCCACTTACCTGGACCCGTCGTGACGTCTATACCGACTCCTCGTACGTTTGGGGTCCCACGTGAACCGCCTCGCGAATCTACGCAATTTATACAATTTTATATAAGACTACATAAGTATTTTACTAATTTAAAGTTGAGTATTTTAATTATTAATTTATATTTGGGGACTCCAAATGGTGTGGGTCCCACGCGATGTGCCGTTTAAGGGCTTTGTCGAGGGTGTCGACACCCCTCGTAGGTTTATCCTATTTTTATTTTATTTTATTAATTTTTTTTAAATGGCTATTGCCACCCCCTTCTTCCTCACCATAATGGGGTGGCTAAAGCCACCCCCCCATATTAGGCGACGGTGTTGTCTTCTCCGGCGGCGCCACCAGGCGCCGGCCCCAAACCAGCGGCTCCCCTTGGAGCCGCTACCCCTATTTCCTTCTTCTTCAAAAACAAAACAAACCAAAGAAGAAGAAAAGAAGAAAAAGAAGAAAGAAAAGAAAAGAAAAAGAAGAATCACCACCAAAAGATTACCTATCCTTGATTGTTCAATGCCTCCTCTTCTTCTCCTCTTTCTCCAAGTTTAGGGTTTCAACACAAAAGAGACTACAAACTTTATAAAAGGTTTATATAGATAGGGTTTTAAAGTAGAGTTGTTCACAAATTCAATCCAAATGACACAAACACCCCTATGGGCCCAATTTCCTCATTAAGCCCATTCAAACTATTTTCACTTAGTCCAAATCTTGTTAATATTTTTTTTGTGTAACAATTTCATTTGTTCACATACTTTAATATAAAATCAATAAAATACCTTTAAATTGGGTCGGAGAATATTTAGGTCGTTACAATATCCCCAATTTAAAGAATTTCGTCCTCGAAATTTAAATCAAAGTCATACCTCAAGATTTAAAGAGAAATGGAAAATTCTCTATCATGTAATGCTCCCGCTCCCAAGTCAACTCTTGTTCCCCATGAAATTGCCATCGGACTTGCACTATTGCGTATTCCTTATTACGTAATTTCTTATTTTCCTATCCATTATTTGAATCGGCTGCTCATCATATGACACGTCCTCCCTTAGATCAACTTGCCCCCAATCAATCCTCGGTGCTTGTTTATTATGTGCCTTTCTCAACATGGATATATGAAAAACATCATGTACTCCCACTAATTGTGGTGGTAACTTGAGACGAAAGGCTACTGGTCCCACCTTTTTCTTGATCTCGAATGGTCCGATGAATCTAGGAGATAACTTTCCTTTTAACCCGAATCGGTGATGCCCTTACATAGGAGAAACTTTCAAAAGCACGAATTCCCCTTCTTTGAATACAACATCTCGATGGTCCTTATCGGCATACTTTTTCTGACGGCTTTGGGCGGTTTCTAGTCGTTGCCTAATAATCTTAATTCTTTCTGTTTGATCATGAACCATTTCTGATCTGAGCAACACCACATCTCCAACCTCGGTCCAACAAACTGGAGATCTACACGGTCTCCCATAAAGAACTTCAAAAGGTGCCATACTAATACTTGCTTGAAAACTGTTGTTGTATGCGAACTCGCACAACGAAATATACTTTTCCCAACTTCCACCGAAATCCAATACACAGGCTCGAAGCATGTCCTCAAGTATCTGGATCAATCTCTCGGTCTGCCCATCAGTCTGAGGGTGAAAGGCCGTATTGAGATTGAGTTGAGTTCCCATCTCAGTCTTTGAAACCCTCTCCAAAAGCGAGAGGTAAATCTCGGATCACGATCCGACACTATAGTCACCGGAACCCCATGTAACCCGACAATTTCATTGACGTACATGCCTCCAAGTCGTATCTTTGAATATCCCATGGAGATAGGAATAAAGTGTCTTGACTTAGTCAAACGATCTACAACCACCCAAACCGCATCATGTCCTTTTTGTGTGTTCGGCAGCCCCGAAACAAAATCCATGGCTATGTGTTCCCACTTCCATTGTGGAATAGACAATGGTTGCAATAATCCTCTCGGCTTTTGATGATCTGCTTTTACTAGCTGACAGATCTCACAGTTCTGAATGTAAGTAGCGATGTTAACTTTCATCCCCGGCCACCAATACATTCGTTTCATATCTTGGTACATTTTATTGCCTCCCGGATGCACTGTAAACCATGATCTATGAGCTTCTTTGAGTAAATCATCTCTTAACTGTTTATGAGATGGTATCCATACTCTTTCTCGGAACCTCAACGCCCCATCACCTGATAGTCTCCAATCCTTATCATCACTGTTTTCCGCCAATGACCTATATCGTCCATAATCAGAATCAGCCCTCTGACAGTCAATAACTCTAAACAATGCCACTGGCTTCGCTCTCATCTGAACATACTCTTGACTCCTTATGACATCTAAGTCTTCCACCGGTACTTCATGTATTTGCATTACAACTTTGGACTCTGACTCCAATCGAATACGGCTCAAAGCATCCGCCACTACATTTGTTTTCCCTGGGTGATACTCAAGTTTGAAGTCATAGTCTTTCAAAAATTCCAACCACCTCCTCTGTCTCATGTTCAAATCACTCTGAGTAAACAGGTACTTCAAACTTTTGTGATCTGAATAAACAATAAACTTTTTCCCGTACAGATAATGTCTCCATAATTTCAAAGCAAACACCACTGCTGCTAACTCTAAGTCATGCACCGGATAATTCTTCTCATGAATCTTCGGTTGACGTGAAGCTTAGGCGATTACCTTCTTGTCTTGCATTAGTACTCCTCCCAATCCAATCCCTGAGCGTCGTCGGTGTACACCGACAATTCTTTACTGGGACTCTGGTAGGACCAAAATAGGTACGGTGGTCAAACGCTCCTTCAACAATTGGAAAGCTTTTTCGCATGCATCACTCCAAACATAAGTAACATCCTTCCGCGTCAACTCAGTAAGCGGTGAAGCAATCGACGAGAAATTTTGCACAAAACGCCGATAATACCCTGCTAGTCCTAGGAAACTTCGTATTTCTGAAGCATTTTTAGGTTGTGGCCATCTAAGGATTGCCTCAATCTTCGTGGGATCAACTATTACACCTTCCGCATTCACCACGTGACCCAAAAATTTCACTTCGGAAGCCCAAAACTCACACTTGCTTAGCTTAGCGTAAAGTTTGTGTTCCCTTAATGTCTGCAACACTTTCCTCAGATGCTTTCTATTGTCCGACTCAGTCTTAGAATATATCATAATGTCATCTATAAATACAATCACAAACTGATCGAGGAACGGTTTGAAAACACGGTGCATCAAATCCATGAACATGGCTGGCGCATTGGTAAGTCCAAACGGCATCACTGTGAACTGAAAGTGACCATATCGCGTACTAAATGCTGTCTTTGGTATGTCTTCTTCTCGTATGCGCAGTTGATGGTACCCCGATCTCAAATCTATTTTCAAAAAGAATCTTGCTCCCCTCAGTTGGTCAAATAAATCATCAATCCTGGGATGCGGATACTTGTTCCGAATAGTCACCTTATTCAACTGTCGGTAGTCAATACACATTCTCAAACTGCCGTCCTTCTTCTTCACGAATAACACGGGTGCTCCCCATGGTGATACGCTTGGGGAAATTAAACCTTTCGGAGTCAACTCCTCTAGTTGCTTCTTCAACTCTTTCAACTCGGTAGCCGCCATACGATAAGGTGCCTTAGAAACTGGTCTAGTATCAGGAATTAGGTCAATCACAAAATCAATATCTCGATGTGGAGGAAGTCCTGGAAGGTCAGAAGGAAAAACATCTAGAAAATCCCTAACAATAGGAATCTTCTCAATTAGGACTTCTTGTCCCTCCTCTCCCATAGAAGTTAGACTCGCAATTGTCTCTATCTCATCAAAAGTCGCAATTCTACTTCGGCTAATAACATTAGCCAAAGAACAACCTCTAAACTCAAATGGAGTAGTGCCCGAAATCTGAAAAGTCACCGTTTTATTGAAACAATCTATCTTAGCGTGATACGTCTCTAACCAGTCCATTTCCAATAGTGCATCATATTCTAAACATTCTAATACTCGCAAATCAAACGGCATAATGTGATCCCCAATTTTAATTATGCACCCCTCACATGTCATATTAGGGTAAATCTTTTCGGTGGAGACTGTGCTCAAAATCAAGTATGTGTGCTCTAATTGGTGTCAATCCCAAAGCATGTACCATAGCCCCCGAGATAAGTGAAATAGTAGAACCAGAATCAAATAATGTATGCATGTTACGACCATTAATTGAAACCGTACCTGCGACTAACTGTCGCGCGGCTCTCTGATCCTGTTCCGCCATAGCATGAACTCTTCCTCGAGCAACTGGGGCTGCACTCTCCTCAGATGATGGTGGATATAGACATTGATTCCTGTAATACCCCGGCGTCTTGCACCGAAAACATACAATATGTGGCTTCTGCACATTCGGCTGTGGCTGCGCGACACTTCCTGATACACTTGGCCTTGGCCCTACTGATCCCCTGCCACTATTCTTACTTTGTTGTGGTGGACGTGGCTGTTTAAATGTCACACCCTGGTTAGTCGAAGGTGCGGAAACACGGGAAGGTGTGGTGTTCCCCGTTAAAGGATGTGTAGCCTTCGATGCTACCACTGAGTGTGTCGGTGCGCTTGATGCTCCTCCAAACCGAAGTTTCTTTGAGTTTTTCTCAGGTCCCCTCTGATAACTGTCAAAGTTTCTTTTGCCCTGACCATACCGACTGGATCGTGTCTCATCAATGCGGAGTGCATCCTCACAGTCAAGTGCCTTGTTATACGCTTACTGAAATGTCTCTGCCCCTGATGCCGCAACTAGGGAGTGAATCTCCTCCGTCAACCCATCAATGAAACGTCTCCTTCGTGTCGTCTCAGATGGAACGTACTCATGCGCAAACTCCGCTAATTCATTGTACTTCGCTGCATAATCTGCTACACTCATGCTGCCTTGCACTAAGTCAAGAAATTCTCGAATCTTAGATGCCTTTACTGATTCTGGGAACCACTCATCATAAAACAATTTCTTGAACTGTGTCCAAGACATATTAGTCCCTTGAGCTCTTTCGATGGACAACCACCATTTGTGGGCTCGATGCTCTAACAAGAAAGACACTAGAGGCACCATAGTCCACTCATCAATACTTAGAGTCTTCATCCTCTTATCCATGTGCAAGATCCATGCTTCAGCCTCTACGGGATCCCTATCCCCATAGAAACGAGGTATGTCATACTTCATAAAATCTTTTGTAATTTTCCTCTCCGATATGCCTCTGTATCCTTATCTCCTCCATGTGCAGCTGCTGCCACCGTATTAGTGACGGAATCCGCGCCTTCCTCTGCTACTTGGTGCTCATGGATAGGTTCTAGTGGAGGATTAGGCCCCTATCCCACCTGCACTTGCTCGGCTGATCTAGCATTTCCTTGTGTTTGAATAAGTTCCATAATACGAGTCATATTCCTTTCTTGAGCAGACGCCATTTCTTGTAGAGCTTTTTGATGTGACTCCGTCAGGGAAGATATGCGCTGCTCCATTTCCCTACGCCAATGTCTATCATCTCTGTCCTGAGCATCCCTCAAATTATGCGAACTTCCCCCATGGTTACTCATAGTGCACTGTAGAGCAACAATTGGTCAGTCCAATAATTTGAGGAATTTGTAAAAATATCTAACGTTATAAATATATTACATTCATCAACATATAACAATATATTAACATTTCATCTTGGGTTTTCGACCCCTTCCCAATCTAAAATTTTGACATTTGTTCACATTAAGTCGACTCAAACCGATGTCCCATACCATGGATTTGTTCGACTTAAACTTTTTTTTAAAGGCTCTACAACTTAGGTTTTTCCTAACCTAATGTTTCCCTAGGTTCTAATTCCTAGGCTCTGATACCAACTGTGACGACCCATCCCTGACCTAGAGTCAAGTCGCCCAGCCCAATACCGTTACCTAGACCCGATACCTGAACCAGGCCCAAATAACGGCTTGGCACGCCTAAATAAACCTGCGGAATAATCATTCTAACAATATATATACGATAATATGAGTGTAAAAGTTAATAATAATAAAATCATAAAATTCCGTATATAATAATGAGATCTATAATCTTAAATACTTAAAAGTCTCATACAACTTTTTAATAATAATAAAAAGGTTCAGAACTACCCATTACTAATTCTCAAGCTATAACCCACGTACGAGGTTGACAAAACGATTAATAATAATGATAGCCTAGTAAAATATGAGTCTCACATATGAAGGCACTTCAAGATAAATCATTTCCCTTGCCTTTCTTGTCTATTGCGCTGGTAGAGGGATCTGTGGGGTAGAGTGGGGTGAGCTAAAGAACCAACGATGCTCAATAAGAGGAAAGATTCGCTCAAACATTAAATATGCAAGTACTACCTAGTACTCATGCAAATTCTACATGACATCCAATCCATACGCATAACAAAACATGTAATAACCGAATAAATGTAAATCATAACATTATAAGCATATTTATCGAACACATAATTCGATACAATTAAAGATATGGGTCATGTTCATTGTAATTATAAAAAAATGGAACTCCAATCACCATACTAAACATAAAAGCCTAACAGTTTTACAATACATTTGACAAACATTCATTTATGTCATGCATAATAATATTCATCACTTTTTATTTATAAATTCACACATGACATACAAATAAAGTCAAATGAAAGATTTAAATAAAATGCGATAGATATGAATATTAATATAAGCCGTTGTTCCATTCAATGCGAACTAGATATTGGTAAGGATCCGGTGACCGAATCATCTATTTTCAAATTGGTACAAAAATCAGTGGAAACGCAATGGCCGTTACGCCCTCTAGATAATCGCACCAAAACAAAGATAGATTCATCCAAGCCGTCACCGCTACACGTCTCAAAGAATCATCAAGTAGCAAAGGATGGAACTTCAAACCCTTACCCTCGAATAATTCACCTTATGCATTCAATTAGTCAAGCAAAACCCTCGGTGGTTAACTACCACACACTCTGGGGCGTCAAAGATATAGACCACTTGCTAATTTGGCCCGCGGTGGAACTCCACACACTCTGAGGCACCGAATAACAAAAAGGCAAGACAATGTATTCACAATTCCACAGATAATAGAGATCCAAACCAATATCACGACGCAACCCATTCCCAAGTCTTTACATTCAAAACATGCATTCCTAGTTATCTAATAGTCAAGTCATATTTAATGCATGAGCGAAGCTCCCCACTTACCTGGACCCGTCGCGACGTCTATACCGACTCCTCGTACGTTTGGGGTCCCACGTGAACCGCCTCGCGAATCTACGCAATTTATACAATTTTATATAAGACTATATAAGTATTTTACTAATTTAAAGTTGAGTATTTTAATTATTAATTTATATTTGGGGACTCCAAATGGTGTGGGTCCCACGCGATGTGCCGTTTAAGGGCTTTGTCGAGGGTGCCGACGCCCCTCGTAGGTTTATCCTATTTTTATTTTATTTTATTAATTTTTTTTTAATTGGCTATTGCCACCCCCTTCTTCCTCACCATAATAGGGTGGCTAAAGCCACCCCCCCCCATATTAGGTGGCGGTTTTGTCTTCTCCGGCGGCGCCACCAGGCCTCGCCCCCAAACCAGCGGCTCCCCTTGGAGCCGCTACCCCTATTTCCTTCTTCTTCAAAAACAAAACAAACCAAAGAAGAAGAAAAGAAGAAAAAGAAGAAAGAAAAGAAAAGAAAAAGAAGAATCACCACCAAAAGATTACCTATCCTTGATTGTTCAATGCCTCCTCTTCTTCTCCTCTTTCTCCAAGTTTAGGGTTTCAACACAAAAGAGGCTACAAACTTTACAAAAGGTTTATATAGATAGGGTTTTAAAGTAGGGTTGTTCACAAATTCAATCCAAATGACACAAACACCCCTATGGGCCCAATTTCCTCATTAAGCCCATTCAAACTATTTTCACTTAGTCCAAATCTTATTAATATTTTTTTTTTGTGTAACAATTTCATTTGTTCACATACTTTAATATAAAATCAATAAAATACCTTTAAATTGGGTCGGAGAATATTTAGGTCGTTACATAAGGCTACCCACTGCCAATGCATACGGGATGTTCTCCATATTCTTTTGTTCTTCTTCTGTTTTGGGACTATGTTGTTTCGAAAGGTTTTTGAAATGTCCAGCTAAAGGTGTGCTTACCGGTTTTGCATAATCCATGTTGCACCTCTTGAGCACCTTCGATATGTACTCCCTTTGGCAAAGTTTTAGTAACTTGTTCTTTCTATCTCTTTCGATCTTCATTGAAAATTCTTTCGCTATGTGCTCTTTCAAATTTTTAATCTTTTCAATGTTGGAACCTGCATTCAGCATATCATCGACATATAGGAGTAAAATAACATTCGAATTTTCAAATTTCTTGAAATAACAACAGTGATCTGCATGACAGCGCATGTACCCTATTGTTATCATGAACTTGTCAAACATCAAATACCATTGTCTGGGGGCTTGTTTCAGACCACAAAGGCTTTTGTGCAACTTACACACTAGATGCTCCTTACCAGCCTCTACATACCCCTGTGGTTGCTGCATGTATATATTTTTCTCTAAGTCACCATGAAGAAAGGCAGTTTTTACATCCAACTATTCTAAATATAGATCCTCTGCAGCAATAATGCTTAGAACAGTTCTAATTGTAGTCATCTTGACCACAGGAGAAAAAATCTCAGTAAAATCAATACCTACCTTTTGTTGGAAACCTTTTACTACCAATCTGGCCTTGTACCTCTGGGAACCATCTTGCTCCTATTTCAGTATGTACATCCATTTGTTCTGAATCGCCTTCTTTCCAGTTGGAAGCTTGACCAAATCCCAAGTCTGATTTGTATAGAGAGACTTCATTTCGTCATCCATGGCTTTCTTCCATTCTTCCTTATTCTCGACTTGCATTGCTTCCTCATAGTAATTGGGTTCACCACCGTCTGTGAGCAACAAATAGTGTATGGATGGAGAGTAACAGTCTGGAGCATTGATGGTTCGTCTTTCACATCGAAGTGCAATGGGTGGTGTCACTGGCTCCTCCTAAACTTCATGTTCATCAATGTGTTCAGTAACATTCTGATCAGGATCATAGGGAGAGATATCATCAAGTTCAAGATACTTTGATCTTTTTGGTTCCTTTTTCTTCTTGATCCTATCCTTATACATCACATCCTCATTGAATATGACATCTTTACTTCTGATCACCTTTTTACTCTCAGGATCCCATAGCCTATAACCAAAACTATCAACTCCATATCCCAGCAAGATACACATTTTGGACTTTGCATCCAGCTTTGACCTATTTTCAACATTGATTTGGACATAGAAAACACAACCAAAGGTTCTTAAGTGTGAAAGTTTTACTTCATTTTTTGTCCATTCCTCTTCAGGTAGTCTGCAATCAATTGCGGTAGATGGTCCTCTGTTGATCAGACAAGCAGTATTCACAGCTTCAGCCCAAAACTGCTTAGGTAGCCCAGCACTCAACAACATGCTCCTAGCACGTTTTATAATGGTTCGATTCATACGCTCAGCTATGCCATTCTGTTGTGGTGTCCTTGGTACTGTCTTTTCTCTTCTGATGCCATACATAGCACAGTACTCATCAAATTCCTTGTTATAGTACTCTCCACCATTGTCTGATCTCAAGCATTTCAGCTTTAGACATGTCTGGTTCTCCACTAGACATTTCCACTTTTTGAAAGTTTCAAACACTTGAAACTTATTTTTCATAAAGTAAATCCAGAGCTTTCTAGTCGAATCATCAATGAAAGTAATGTAATAACGAGAGCCATTAAGGGAGGATACCTGTGAAGGACCCCAAACGTCCGTGTGCATAAGTTCTAGCTTTTCAGTTTTGGGAGTTCTGCCCTTTTTAGAAAAACTGACAACTTTTTATTTTTCAACCACACAACCTTCACATAGAGACAAATCAATACATGACAGGCCATCTAACTTCCCTTTTGACACCATTACCTTCATTCCCTTCTCACTCATATGCCCGAGGCGTTGACGCCACACCTTTGCACTGACCTCAGAGGAGGCCATATTCATGGAGTTTTCATTGAGAACTCTGTAGAGAGTACCATCTCTCTAACCATGTGCTACTACCATAGCACCTTTTATGAGCTTCCAAGATGTTTTAGTAAACTTCATCTCAAGACCTGCATCATCAGTAAGTTGACTTACCGAAATTAAATTTCTAGCAAGTTTCGGCACATGTCTAACTCGTTGCAACCTCAACTGCGTCCCATTTTTCATTCTTATCAGCACGTCTCCTTTACCGATTATGTCACAAGGTTCATCATCACCAAGGTACACCTTGCCGAAATTGCCCTTCTCATAATTAAGGAAATATTCTCTGTTGGAAGTAGCATGACATGATGCACTAGAATCTAGTATCCAGCAGGATTCATCTTTACTATCACAACACATGATCAGTGCTTCATCTGAACTTGATTCGTTTGAGACATTCACCGAGTTGTTGTCTTTGTCGTTTTCATCTGCCCTTTTCTTTGGTGCTTACTGTCGCGCTTGAAATGACCTTTCTTCTTGCAATTCCAGCAAGTCATCTGAGGGCCCCTTGAGTGACCTCTTCTAGATTGTGAGCGTCCATTTCCTCGGTCATTCGACCTCTTTGAGGATCTGCCCCATTCATCAGTATTCAGGGCACTATTAGAAACATCATCAGAAGAGTTGATTCTCCTTCGTATATCTTCATCAAGAAAAACTCCCACTACATCCTCAAATTTCAGAATATTGGACCCTGATGAGTTGCTTACAGCCATAACCAGACCATCCCAACTATCGGGTAAACCCGACAAAATAACAAGAGCCAACACTTCATTATCAAAGATATTACCCACTGATTCTAACTGACTAGTGATGGTATTGAAATCACTCAGATGCTCTTGTATAGGTCTACTTTCAGGTTTTTTCATATTAAATAACCATTTCATTAAGAATACCTTGTTTGACGCTGATGGTTTCTCATACATCCGTGTTAGGGCTTTCATCACATCTTGTGTGGTCTTCTCTTTGGAGATGTTGAAGGCTACCAATGGTGACAGTGAAAGGCAAATCGCACCCAAAGCCTTTCGATCCAAGATTTCCCAAGCCTTATCGTCCATATCTATAGGTTTGCTGTTCTTTCCACCAAGCGGTAAGTAGAGTTCCTTCTGATATAGGTAGTCTTCGATTTGCATCTTCCAAAATCTGAAGTTCGAACCGTCGAACTTCTCAACCCGTAACTTCCTTTCTTTTGTCATTACTCCCACTTGAGAATAACCTTGCTCTGATACCAGTTGTTAAGATTTTGACAGAGAGCAATGACAATAGTAAAACAAGAAAAAAGAGAAAGAAAACAAATCACCAAGAATTTTATATGTGAGAAACCCTCTAAGGGAAGAAAACCCACAGCCGCTTATTCACGATTCTCACAACTTACACTTTTTACATCAGAAGAGATATATATACTTATAGAGAAAGTAAATCCCTATTAGAATACAATAGTAAATCCCTATTAGAATACAATAGTAAACTAATCAGGCCCATATACCTAACAAAGGCTTCTTCTTCCTACTAGTGTATGCAGACTCCAAGTTGTCTAACACCGGCATGGCGTAGATTTGAAATTTGAAATGAGCATAGGTAGTTGATGATTATGAGCATACAAATTGTACCCATCCTGCTTTTGATGTGTCTTGCCCATGAAACTTTCTCAAAGCATTCATTATCCCTCCATCTGCACTAATCTGTTAAAAACAATAAAATAAAATTATTGAACGTAATGGGATTGGAGCGATGTGGTGGTAAAGTTATTGACCGCAATTGAATTGGTGAGGTGGTTAAGTTACTTAGACGTGTTTGATGACCAATATATCATAAGATTGGATCCTGCCACCCAACTTCAAATATGCAGGTTTCTCTTATGTCATGGGGTTGGGGCACCCGATTATCAAAAAAATAAATAAATTATTGAGTTGTGCTTGATGATGACACAGTCAC
Organism: Stephania japonica; assembly: GCA_039657345.1. Taxonomy (NCBI): domain Eukaryota; kingdom Viridiplantae; phylum Streptophyta; class Magnoliopsida; order Ranunculales; family Menispermaceae; genus Stephania; species Stephania japonica. The sequence continues at coordinate 2,304,894 of CM077559.1, read as the reverse complement.
AAGATCAAATCTTGTAATCCAACCATATATATGTTGGTTTCTCTCTATGCATGCTATGAGGCGCCCAACTTACTCTAATAGAAATAATCAAGCTAGAGTAGGCAAGGGCGGGAAAAATAAACGTTTGGACCCCCACAATTATCAAAACATGCACAAGAAATTGTGAAGTTTGCTGACCTTGTTTCCATAAGCCCAATAGCCAGCAAGGGCTACGGGAAAGAAGCAGAGTGAGATGAGAAGGTATGCTTGCTTGACGCCTCTCCACATAGGAATGCGAGATGGGCATTTCTCAGTGGATGGCATTGTGCCCTGCGATCAGAATCTACAGTTGATTAGGCCCAATTTCAATCAAGTAGTATAAAGGGATCGACAACAGATTGACTAAAGTTTATGATTAATGCCTTAATGGGCAGTGACATCAGAGATCATAGATCAATGATTCGACAAAAAAGAGGTGCAGCATCCAATCAATCATCTTTAGTCCTTGTCGCCAATAAAGTAGAGAAATCTTTGTAGAAAGTTTAAGGTCATACGCATCAGATTTTTTGTGTCTCAAATTTAAGGCAATGTTTTACTAGTATGTATTATGAAATTAATTTCAATAATAAAATCCTTTTACATTAACTAGTGTCAAAGATTTTTGCAAAAAAAAAAAAAAAAAAAAAGTGTGTCAAAGATTAGCTACTTGACACAAAATGTCTCAAAAATGTCTTAGAAAATTAGAAGATTCAAACTTGTAACCTCTGCACATACAGTTAAACAATTAGTAGGTTCTGACTACATAAATGGTTGGTAATTAATTATGTAATTGATTCAACTGGGCCAATATTTAATTTGTAAATGGCAAACTGCTTGTTGAAAAAGTACTGCAACAACCTTTTTTTTTTTGGGGGGGTATATGCACTACAACTAAATTTCAATCAGTCTTAATTTTCTCATCTAACAAAGAGGAAGGAGAGATTGGATTAATCGTCACCTGAATCTCAAGCACAACATTGTGGCCTCTGAAAGCAAAAGCAATAAGGCCAAGTGCATTAATAGCGCGAAAGGCATTGGCGACACTAGACTTTCCCTTCAGAGTATCATATGACACATCTCTGGCTCCCCTCTTATCAATTGAGATGATCCATATCATTGTACAATACACAATTGCAGTGATGCCACCCGTTAGTGATATCCATGCAATGGAGTTCAAATTGGGCATTTGAGCTAATAAAATGGCCAAGCACACAAACACCAAGTACCATTCAATTGTTGTCAATGGTTGCTTAACATGACTAGTGTTGTCCGGAACAATAAATAATGATACTAATATATATGAATGAGCAAGTTTTACAAATAATTAATAACAGAATCAATCAACAAAATAAATTTCAAACCGGAGGCTTGCACAGAAGCAATGTCCTAAGACAGAAATTTCCTTGAATTCGGTGATTGAATTTTCTTCAAAGATCCGCCCCCAGGATACAACCGGATGCTCTTTCGAACCAAAAATCACCAAGTTCAAAAGTCTGCCAAACTGTGATTTTTCTTGTCTCTCAAAAACGAAATTCGAAAAATATATCTATTTCCAATGTTTTAGTTCTACTTAAATAGAACTTGAGGCACTGGTTCAAACCAATGTGTCTGTTCAAAACAATATATTCAACAGTCACACCTATTCTCAACAGTTGCACTTGTTCTCAACAGTCGCACTGTTCACAAAATAACTAAATTAACTACCAATAATTAATTTCGAAAATACAAAATAAAATAAAATAAAATTTGATTTTACAAGGCTAACAAATCTAAGCCCAAAGCCCCCAAGGCCCTATCTTTGATTTTAAATATAATTATATATATTTATTATATAAATATATATATATATATATATATATATTTACACCTATCACCCAATGGGTGCCAATTTGGACTATATCCATTGGGTTTCTCTAAAGCAAATCTTTAGAGTAGATGTTTGTATATAAAGAGTTTGTACTCTTTGAAGTGAGCAATGTGGGACTAAAGAGGTTTTCTATTCAAACTCACTTGAAACATTTTTCAAGTTCTAACAACTAGTACTATGCCCAGATACTATTTGAATAAAAAGCTTTAACGTTCCACCGACCATGATGAGCATGGTCACGCACGTGCCCCCTGATAGGTACATCACTGGAAGCATGGCCATCAACTTCCCTGCTTTTTCACCTTGATTAAACAAAAAGCAAGAAGAAAAAAAAAAATTGTTAAGACATTGTACATGAGCATGTATACTTGATGCATACATGAGTTCACGCGAACGTTGACTACATACCAAAAGCAATTTTTGCCAATTGAATGTATCGACTGCAACTTTTCCCAGATGTTGATTCATGGAGTTGAATAAGTAACCAGTGAGTGTAAAGCTTCCAAATGAACATTAAGGACAAACATGCAGTCCCCCATGCCCTGTTTTCAACAAATGAAGAAACCAAGTAAATTTTATGAAAAAAAAAAAAAAACAAGTTAATTGGTAGATTGATCAAACTTTTCTTCTTTTTACAATTTCACGAGGGCAACCCTGTCTTCTTAAAGAATTTTTTTTTTTTGGATAAACGGAGGTAGTACCCCTTTTATTAAATAAAATATAATTTACGAAAAATAGTTTACAAAAATATTATAAGCTATACAATATAAAAGCAAGAGTATGACTTTGATGAAACATTAGAGTAAAAAATTGACGTACGTGGTGTTTGTATGCTTGGCCATTCTTAAAGATTTATAAATATTGGCTTGGACTAATATCAACTAAAATTCCAATATTTATAGTGTTATAGTGTACAAAAACTATATATTAAGTGATGTCTCATGCATCTCACTAGAAATGCTTTGATAATTTTTTATTTCTTAGATTTCAAGTTCTTGTTAAACCAAAATGTATGACTTTGTTTCCTATTAAAATAATGTATAACTTTGATGAAACATTAGAGTCAAAAATTGACGTACATACCACCCAAGAATGGTGAATGAGAAGGGAAGTAAGAGCGCCTGAAATCCAATTCCAGAGTTGAGAGTGTGGAACACGGCGTAATAAGAATTGCCATTTTTCGCGAAGCTGTGATGGGTAGCCAATCATCTTTGTTAGATATAATAGTTCAGGTTCAGTCAATACAGTCACTGGTCAAGTGAATGGTCAAGATGTACAACAAACTGATCATGGTTAGGTCTTTACCATGGTTAAGTATATGTTTAGTTAGTTAACTCAGTTGGTTTTAAATTCAGTTGTAGATCAGTATATAAAGAGGTATGTATCTTCTTGAACAAGTTAATGAGAAGGAGAGAACAGTTTTACAGTTCTTCAACTGTGTGTCCTGTATTACATTTGTTGTTGCTGTTCTTGATAAAGCTTGACTAAAGCTCAAGCTGATCAACCTCATTAGGTTAGATCTTCACATGGTATCAGAGCCTACCAATGGCGTCTGATCGTTTGAGCTCGCCAGGAAGTGCTGGAAACGTGGTTCCAGATGTGGCATCGATCGCCAAATCCTTGAATTTCAACTTGTCTACAAAGCTTGATGAGTCAAACTACATCTACTGGAAAGTACAGGTGAAAGCAGCAATTAAAGCTCTTGGTCTGAGTTTCTTGGTCACAGAGGATCGTTTTTCTTCAAATCGACCATCGTCTTCAACCTCTGGATTCTTCGATGATGAGGTATGGAGTAAAATTGATGCAATGTTGATGGTTTGGTTGTTTTCAAGTATAGGAAAGGATGTAATTGGTAATGTGACAGAATGTGAATCATCTTATGAAATTTGGACAACTCTTGAGAAATTGTATGCTCAAGCATCCATGGCTAGGGCACTTCAATTGAAACAAAAATTGAATACTTTAAAGAAAGGTGCATCTTCAATCTCAGAGTTTGTAGTGAAGATAAAGAATATAGGTCTTGAATTGAAGTCAATTGGACAAATAGTCTCAGAATCAGATCTAATTCAGTCAGTGTTAAATGGATTAGGACATGAGTTTGATTCGGTTGTGGTAGTTATTTCCTCTCAACAGAAGACTATGACACTTCAAGATGCACAGTATTTGTTGATGTTACATGAGCAAAGGATTGCTCAACTGAATGGTGGAAATGCACTTGATCTTACTTCACCTTCAGCAAATCTTGTTGTTAACAATGGAGAAAGGAAATCTCAACATGTTAAATTTGGAGGATTTAACAATGCAAACAGGAATAATGGAGGTAATAGAGGAGGATTCAGTAGAGGTGGTAATAACATCAGAGGTGGACGAAATGGTGGAAGAAGTAGTAATAAGGTGTTCTGTCAGATTTGTTCCAATCCTGGTCATATGGCTCTCCAATGCTATCAAAGATTTGATCAAGCCTTTCTTGGACCAACCTATCTTGGAACTGGTAATCATAATGGACAGTTCAAGAAACCTCAATCACATTCACAGTTCTTTAATAATTCTTCTCAAGGAGGTTCAGTGATGCAACAATTTCCAAATCAACATGCTAATTTTCATCAGTTTCAAAGTATGATGGTTTCCCCTGAATCAGTGAGTGATCCAAATTGGTATATGGACTCTGGAGCTTCTTGCCATATGACTTCTGATTCCTCTACATTGCAGAACAAATCTGAATATACAGGTACTCAAAAAATTACAGTTGGAAATGGTGAAAAGTTATCTATATCTTCAATTGGTTCTAGCACATTGCAGTCTAATGTTCATCCTTCACTTGATATCAATTTATGTCCTGTTCTTCATGTTCCCAATCTTGCCAAAAATCTTATCAGTATTTCTCAATTAACTCGTGAAAACAGTGTTATTACTGAGTTTTCATCTGATTCATTTTGTGTTAAGGACAAGGCAACGAAGAAACTTTTGCTTCAAGGCAAGGTTAAGGATGGACTATACTGCATTCCTAACAATTGTTCTTCATCAGCTGATATCTTCTCTACAGGTTCTTCTTTGAACACACATTCAAACTGTTCTTCATTACTTCATTGTAATAATTTGGTTGCAACTGTTGATAAGTCTCATACTTGGCATTAACGATTGGGTCACCCATCTCATGATGTACCGCAAAAAGTTCTTCAGTTTTGTATAACTGCTATACCTAAGACTCCACGACATTTTTATGATTCATGTAAGATTGGAAAGATGCATAAACTACCTTACACTCATTGTTCTATCACTGCTTCTAGTCCTTTAGAGTTGGTATACTCAGATTTATGGGGCCCTGCACCAGTAATCTCATCTACTGGATCTCGTTATTATGTGGTGTTTGTTGATGCATTTAGTAGATTCACTTGGTTTTATCCTCTCAAGCTCAAGTCAGATACATTTGCTGCTTTTCTTCATTTTAAAAATTCAGCTGAATTGCACTTGGGTACCAAGTTGAAAAGTTTCCAATCTGATATGGGACTTGAGTTCAAACCCATTGAGAAATACTGTCTGTCACAAGGTATTCATCATCATTATTCTTGCCCTTATTCTCATCAACAGAATGGGGTTCCAGAGAGAAAGCATCGTGCAATTGTAGAAATGGGACTAACTCTTCTAGCTCATTCACATATGCCACTATCTTTTTGGGAAGAAGCTTTCTTAACTTCAAGTATTTCATCATCGAGTCTTCCTTCATCATCTGTTTTACGATTTCAAAGTCCTTATCAAGTTTGTTTTAAGAAACTTCCTGACTACAAGTTTCTTAAAATTTTTGGGTGTACCTGCTTTCCCAGCCTCACCTCCTATTCTTCTCACAAGTTCAACTTTCGATCATCAAAATGTGTTTTCATTGGTTACAGTCCTCGACATCATGGGTATCGTTGCTTACACCCTTCTGGTAAAGTGTACATTTCACGGGATGTTGTGTTCAATGAAGATGAATTTCCATTTCAGTGTTTGTTTCAGACTTCTTCTCCACCTATTGATACAACTCCCAATACACTTCCTTTATCTGTGTTTAAGCATGTTAATGTGGTCTCCTCATTACCTACTTCACCATTACCTGGTGCAATGACCTCCACTGATTTTTCTTCTTCTGGTTCCTCTGCCGCTTCACTTCCTGCTGCTTCACCTTCTACTGTCATTCCTGCACCTCTCATCACTTCAACCCCTCCAGCTAATACTCATCACATGCTTACCAGGAGTAAGAATGGGATTTTTAAACCAAAAGCTTTGGTCACTCAGTCTCCTTTTGTTTTGACAGCTCACCTAGAGCCTAAATCAGTTAAAGCTGCTTTACAGGACTGTCATTGGTACACTGCTATGGTAGATGAAATTAAAGCTCTTGACAAAAATTGTACTTGGACTCTTGTGCCTCCTACTTCTTCCATGAGTCCTGTTGGATGTAAGTGGATTTTTAAGGTCAAGACTTCTCCTACTGGTGCTATACAACGTTACAAAGCTCGTCTTGTTGCAAAGGGATTCCATCAAACTCCTGGTCTTGACTATTTTGATACATTCTCCCCAGTTGTCAAGCCTTCTTCCATACGTATTTTATTCATTATTGTAGTTACATTTGGCTGGCCTATTCAACAAGTGGATGTCAACAATGCATTTCTTAATGGTGATCTTACTGAGGAGGTTTATATGTCACAACCAGAGGGTTTTGTCAATCAATCCTTTCCACATTTTGTTTGCAAGTTAAATAAGGCTTTGTATGGTCTCAAACAAGCTCCAAGAGCTTGGTTTTCTAAACTTCGTGGAGCTTTATTGGATTGGGGTCTTGTTAATTCTAAGTCTGATGTTTCCCTCTTTTACAAGAGTTCATCTGATTCTCTGTTGTTGTTACTGGTCTATGTTGATGATATTCTAGTAACAGGGTCTAATCCTTCACAAGTTCAGTCCTTGATTACTTGGCTTGATACCAAATTCTCTCTTAAAACTTTTGGTCAGGTGGATTATTTTTTGGGCTTTGAAGTATTTCGCAATACTTCTGGCATTTACTTAACTCAGCACAAATATATTCTTGATCTTTTATTCAAAACTGGTCTTCAGGATTGCAAACCTCTTGCAACTCCTTTTGCTGTTGGTCATAAGTTGTCAATTTCTGATGGCCGTCCATTTGCCAATCCAACCTTGTATCGAAGTACTGTTGGTGCTCTGCAGTATCTCACCTATTCAAGACCTGATATAAGTTTTATTGTTAATAAGCTTAGTCAGTTTCTTCAAGCACCTACTGACTCACACTGGACTGCTTGCAAAAGAGTTCTCAGATACCTTAAAAGTACTCTTCATCATGGTTTATGGTTTAAACCAGCTACATCTTTGTCTCTTGAAGCTTATACTGATGCTGATTGGGCTGGAGATGTTGATGATAGACGCTCTACTAGTGGAGCCTGTTTATTTCTTGGTGGGAATCTTGTGTCTTGGTCCTCCAAGAAGCAGTCTGTTGTTGCTAGGTCCTCTACTGAAGCTGAGTATCGTGCTCTTGCTCATGGTGTTTCAGACATCATGTGGATTGTTTCTTTGTTATCTGAGCTGGGTATACCCTGCTCTTCTCGGCCTATTCTGTGGTGTGATAGTACAGGTGCTCGTGCTCTTGCTTCCAATCCAGTTTTTCATGCTCGCACCAAGCATGTTGAGATTGATGCTCACTTTGTTCGTGAGAAGCTTGCTGCTGGAGTCTTTGATCTTCGATATGTTCCTTCTCTACATCAGACTGCTGACATTTTCACTAAGGTTTTAGCTGGTCCTCGATTCTCTTTTCTTTGTTCCAAAGTAAACCTTGTATCTTCTCCGCGGTTTACTTTGAGGGGGGATGTTAGATATAATAGTTCAGGTTCAGTCAACACAGTCACTGGTCAAGTGAATGGTCAAGATGTACAACAAACTGATCATGGTTAGGTCTTTACCATGGTTAAGTATATGTTTAGTTAGTTAACTCAGTTTGTTTTAAATTCAGTTGTAGATCAGTATATAAAGAGGTCTGTATCTTCTTGAACAAGTTAATGAGAAGGAGAGAACAGTTTTACAGTTCTTCAACTGTGTGTCCTGTATTACATTTGTTGTTGCTGTTCTTGATAAAGCTTGACTAAAGCTCAAGCTGATCAACCTCATTAGGTTAGATCTTCACAATCTTGTTGTGGATTGATCTTTGTTTCTTCTCCTTCTTCTAGGATGCTCACAGTTGTGCTATCCCTCACAGGGCTTTCTGGTACCTGTAGAGGAGCAATTTGAGGAGACTTGGTGAGGAGGTGTGACAGAGATAACAATGAAGAGGAGGTACTTGGAGGATTAGCAGAGATGGACATGGCACGAATTGAAAACGAGCTCTGCATTAATGTGATGCAGAATGTTGAACTCGCTCACTAATTAAAATAATTGTGTATGTAATGAAAGCAAGGATTCTTACATGCAGTATTTATGTGGTTTTCGTGAAGAAGAATCGTGACGCGGTGGTGGCCATTGTGAGCGTCATGCTGAAGGTCATCAAATAGAATTAAAACACGTTTCATTTTAACGTTGTTCAGATTTACCAACGACAATAATACTAAACCAAACTAAACTTCTTTGACTGGTCAATGATATCAATTAGCTTTCCTTGCTCGTTTGACACGCACAAGCTAGTAAGACATACCCTTCTATTTAAAAATGTCGTTTAAGGTAAAAGCATAAGAATTAAGACACTTTTAATCACAAGTGTAATTTACATTTACGTCCTTTGACATTAAATGAATTGAATAATTGAAGAATCATAAATATTTAAATTGTATAAAGGTAAAAAGGGTAAAAAAACGAATAAATACACTATTAAATTTCAAAAACGACTTACAATTTTAAACAAGAAATATTTGTTGGAACGATTTATATTTTTAAACGGAGGGAGTATAAAAATAGAAAAATGATAATCTTAACACACTCACATTTTGGACACACACCTTTATCTTTTAGTCAGGTATTTTGTCAGATATGGGACACACATTGGGAGAGACAAGAAAGAGTCATATATACTTAAAAAGACAAGGGCATGTAAATTGAGATTTTTTATTTCTTTTTTGACAAAACTCATTCAAAATGTGTTAGATTACCATTTCACATAAAAATAATATGTAAGACATTGTTGACCTTAATTTTTTTTTGAATACATGTCTAGTGTCTTTGATGTACACCTCCGTTTGTACGGTCCAAATGCATTGTTGGTGGCTCACCAACTTTTTTTTTTTTTAAGGGAAATTAAAATTTCATTAATTATTTATGGTTCAATAAAAGACTACATATAAAATCAAGTACATTGATTCGTTAATCCTATTTATGCAAAAAAAAACTATTATTAATTTGACTTTTCTTTTGACTTTAAAACAGTTTGACAATTAGGGATTGCTTTGAAACTCATGACAATACACAAAAACACTAAAGTCACAAAACGAATAACAAAACTTTTCAACAAGGAGAAGACCTGCAACTTTTCGATAAGGAGAAAACTTAAAAACTTATCAACAAGGAGAAGACAAATCAAAAACTTCCAACTATGGAATAAAACTAACTATAAAGTAAAAACTAAAGATAAATCAATCCACCGCGCCGCATAAATTCACGTAACAACGTTGATGAAGATGCACCGCAACAAGGATGAATCAATTTCTACAAATCTGATTAGATATGTTAATTATTGAATAAACAAATAACAAAATACTTTTAATTGAAACCGTTATCGATCGTTGAGAGGATCCTTGGTGGTTCAAAAATAAAAATCAATAGTTTTTTTTGTTGTCTCGGTATAACTTTTGGCCATATCCCTGTTATTCTTCTTTCTTTTCTACTCTTTGTTTTTATTTTATTTTTTGGAATTTAGTAGCAGTCTAACCTTCGACCTGCTACACCTTGCCTTTTAACTTTATAGTTTTTAAGTGGTGATCCTATTTCTTTCCTTTTTTTTAGTGGATGGTGATCCTTAATTTGAAGAAAAAAGAAAAGGTTTTCAATTCTGTAAATCATCATGTTTTCATCCTCATTATCATTTTTTTTTTATATGTATGATTATGTTTATGTAAGGAGTTACATAAGATACGATAATGATTTAATTACAATAGCCTTTTTGAGAAAAATGCAGATGGTTGGCAGTGAATTAATTAATAGTTCGGTTACATGTATGCGTAGATGGGCATAAGAGAAAGTGGAAGACAAGAATGGTGGTAACTTTCCATTTTTATGTTTTTTTATGTCCGTGCTAAAGTGTCTAGTTGTATTCATTGAATGTAACTTTATGCCAATTGTCAAATTAACAATGGAAAGAAAACGGTGAGTAGGAAGGGTAATTTGTTTCCATATATTGGGTTAATTTCACTCATCTTCACAAAACAACACTTTGGTTATAAATTTTTTTTTTTTTTCTTTTAAATGGTCACAAAACTTTTCAAAATTTTTATTCATAGTCATTTCATCCATTTTCATTAACTTGTGCTGACGTTGTGATGATGTGGCTAGGACATCAAATATATATTTTTAAATTCAAATTTACTTAAATTTTTAAAAATAATAAATGTCAAAATTATTTTTAAAATTATAATAAATTAAATTAGCCGTAGTGTACATGACGTTGATTGGCCAGAGTGTCAAATTTGCTCATTTTTTTTATTTTTTTGAAAAACATTAAATCAAATGTTTTTAAAAAAAATGAAAATTATTTTTTAAAACTAAATGGCATTATTCCTTGCTCCCACGCAACTTACATTTGCACTCTTTTTTGATATTTATTTTTTAAAAAAAATTTAAGTAAACTTTTTTAACTTTAAAAAATTGAAATTTTTAATTTTAAAAAAAATTGACTGAATTTTATTGCCCTAAACAGATTATGTCACATCCGCGCCACATCAACATAAGTTAACAGCGAGTCAACGGAAATGGATGGAATGACCATGAGTGGAAATTTTGAAAAGTTACGTGACCATTTTGAAAAAAAAATGAAGTTTTGTAACCAAAGGTAAAAAAAAGATAAACTTTTGTGATCATAAGTGAAATTAACCCCATATATACTCAAACAAGCCACATAAGTTTCATGTTCCATACGAGCTATATATGCTCGCTACAACAAAAGTTACTTTTAATGACATCAACTCAATGACATTTTTAGAAAAACTATCATTGAAACACTAAATAATGACATTTTTTTAATTAACTGTCATTGAAGAAGTCTTTTACAATTTCTTTTCAAATAGATGACTTTTTATAAGGTTTTTATGACAATTTACAAATGTCATTGATAATTACTCAAAAAAAGAGTTTGTTGGGTTTGAAAGTAAAAAAAGAAGAAAAAAATTAGACCGCTTGCGTTCAACATGTCCCGCTCGCGCTGGCCTTCACGGCTAAAAAATGAAGGGTATTTTAGACCTTTTGCTCCAAAGTGTTAGTACAAACCCTTTTCGCAGTGTCATGTGTTCCTCTTCACATTGATCATCCTCTTCTCATGTGTTCCTCTTCACATCGATCATCCAGACAAACCACATCGATCATCCTCACAACCAATCGCAATCAATCAATCGATCAATCTGTAGTGTTTTTGTTGTTTTTGATGTGGTTTTCGTCCAATTTGTGAGTTATCTGTGTTGAATTTCAGATCTACCGAGCCATTTGCGCTCAAATCAGCTGTGGAGCTCGCGAAAATGTCAAAACCCAGCTGACGAACACGCAGTGGTGAGTTTCTAAACCCTATGGTATATGTTTCTCAAGATTGTGTATATTTCTTAACCCTATGGTATATGTTTCTCAAGATTGTGTATATTTCTTAAGTGATTCTCTCTTCGATCCCCAAAACCGGATATAGAGCAGCCATTGGAGGAGACCATAGAGCGAGAATTGAAGCCCTAAGGTCCAGATTTGGGTTTGATGTGTTCTGTTGTTATTCGTCTTCGATTTTTCGTTTGATTATATCTTTCTGGTTGTCGTTTCAATGGTTCAATACCAGCCTCTTTGTTTGCCCTCCCTTCGTTGAAGAGCCTGTATCTTTCATATAACCAATTCAGTGGTCATCTTGACGAGTCCACTTTTAAGTCTCCTCCGCAGTTAGAAGAACTTGACCTCGGTGGTAATAAATTGGAAGGGCCGATTCCATTGTCCATCTTTAACATCTCTAGTCTTGTATGTGTCTACCTCGATTCGAACCAGTTTAATGGCACTTTAGAGTTAAATAGGTTTGAGGCCCTTACAAATCTTTCTGCTCTCGATCTCTCGAAGAACCTGTTGTCAATAGACACAAACAATATTAATTCAGCTTTGTTCCCCAAGGTCTCAATCTTCAGGTTGCGTTCTTGCAATCTCAAAGTATTCCCTGATTTCTTACAAAACCAATCAAGATTAACATATCTTGATCTTTCCAGTAATAACATCGGTGGCAATTTACCCAGTTGGATTATATACAACACAACAAGGGAACACTGATGTAGCCCAAAACTATATAATATACACATCTTCATATATATATATATAGGCCCTCTCCAAATCGCCTCTTCTCTTCTTTCATGCTTTTCATGTTTAATTTGTTGATCTAGACCATTCATTCAGTTAGTCCTTCTCAACAAATTCTTCTTGGGCCATCTATCTATACACATTTTTTTAAAAAAATTTCACAAGTACCTTATATAATTAAACATCACACAATCCATTAATTCCCCCCTTTTAATTTTTTAATAAATTATGTAATTAAGTTAGGGTTCAAAATTAATGTGTATTACTATTTTGTATGTATGCACTTATGTATAGTATAGATGAGATAGTATTATATATTAAAATCACAAAAAAGGGTTGTTTTATTGAAGGTTTCAATTTGGTATAATGGTGGTGGTTGGTTCTGTTCCTTAGCAATTCAATTGCTTTATCTTCCAGTATGTGCAAATTACTCTTGTTTTTTAAATGAGGAAAAACTAGAATGACATTCACAAGTTGCACAATCTAGTTTTGTTGTGTTTTGGAAGAGTCATCTTGGCTTTCCTTTTTATTTATTTATTTTTTCCTTTGTGTCATAATGTATATTGGCACATATCGAAACTTCTTAATAATAAATTCTCTTTCAAAGGAGTTATGTGTGTGTCCTTCAATTTTTGGGGATCTCACCATTATCTTTTTGTTTAGGAAAATAGACAAGAAGGTTATTGAGAAATTCTAAAATGGATAAAAGTTGGACTAAATATCCAAGATTTAGTCATGAATACCAAGAAGGTGTCAACAGATTTATTCTTGAAGCTAAGAAGCATGCGAGGAATCCCGATATGGTTATTTGTCCTTGTAAATCTTGTAAGAATTGTTCTCAACAAAGGATAGTGTCTTGTATAATCATTTGGTCATGAATGGTTTTGATTCTAACTACAAGATTTGGATACTCCACGGGGAATCTTCAGAAGTACCTCAAAATTTTGATTCATTAGATGATGATCTTGATATGCCTGAAGCTCACATGATGTATAATGATGCATATTTTTTTAATGAAATGGGAACAAAGCATGTTGGAACCAGTGTTGAGGAGAATTATAGGAAGAAATTTGAAGATGCTACAATTCCCTTATATCCCAGGTGTACGAAATACACGAAGCTATCAACAACTATAGTTTTATATAAGCTTAAAGCGTCAAATGGTATGACTGATAAGGGATTCAATGAGCTTCTCAACCTTTTAAGGGATATATTGCCGGAAGACAATTGTCTTCCAAAGTCGTTGTATAAAGTGAGAAAATTGTTAAATGAATTTGATTTGGGATATGAGAAAATACATGCTTGTATAAATGATTGTTGTTTATTCAGAAATGAGAATAAAGATTTGAATTCGTGTCCCAAGTGTGGAAGCTCTAGATGGAAGGTTAATTCTCGCACTAAAAAGATTAAAGTAGGGGTGCCTGCTAAAGTTTTACGCTATTTTCCTATTGTGCCAAGGCTTAGAAGGATGTTTATGTCATCTGAATTTGTAGAGCACCTTAAGTGGCATTCAACTCATCATAGTCAAGATGATATGGCTCGACACCCTGTTGATTCATTTGCATGGAATTTGATTGATAAAAAATGGCCAAATTTTGCCTTAGACCCAAGAAATATCCGATTTGGGCTTGCCTCTGATGGATTCAACCCATTTGGTTATCAAAGTCCTTCATACAGTTGTTGGCCAGTGATGCTAGTAGTGTACAACCTTCCACCACACATGTGCATGTCACTTGAACATTTGATGTTGAGTTTGCTCATACCGGGACCAAAGCAACCCGGGAACGACATTGATGTATATTTACAACCACTCATTGATGACTTGAAGATGCTTTGAAACATTGGTGTTGAGATGTACGATGCATATTCCAAGTCTATGTTTAATTTGAAAGCAATCTTGATGTGGACTATAAATTACTTCCCTGCATATGGTAATCTTGCTGGATGTACTACAAAGGGTGAGTTTGCGTGTCTTGTGTGTGGTCCTGGTACATGCTCGCATTGGTTAACATGTAGTAACAAGATGGTGTACATGGCTCATAGAATATTTCTTTCACCGAATCATTTGTGGCGTGACAAGGAAAGTTGGTTTGATGGAACTAAAGAGAGAGGGGCCCGACCAAACCAATGACTGGAAAAGAAATTTTAAACACATTGAAAGATTTTAAGAATGATTGGGGAAAATGCAAAAAAAGTGAAAGTAAAAAAAAGGGTGATCCAATGAACATGTGGAAGAAGCGATCGATATTTTTTGAATTGTCATATTGGAAGGTAAACCTTTATTGCTTAATGACATCTTTAGTTATTTTCAAATTTACAATTTTAATTTGATTTAAAACATCTTCGTTTTTTGTTAGCAGGACTTGATTTTGCGTCATAATTTAGATGTTATGCATGTGGAGAAAAACGTTTGTGAAAGTATTATTGGAACAATTTTGGACATGAAAGGAAAGTCAAAAGATGGGCTTGAATCCCGTAAAGATCTAGAGCTATTAGGTTTAAGAAAGGGTTTGCATCCCCAACAAAAAGGCTCTAAAGTCTTTCCTCCTGCGGCTCTTCATTCATTATCAAAGAAAGAGAAACGTATCTTTTGTCAGAGGCTATTTGATCTTCAGCTACCCGATGGATATGGTTCTAATATCGAAAATTGTGTCAAAGTGGAAGAGTGTAAAATGATTGGTCTCAAGTCACACGATTATCATATGTTAATGCAACAATTAATGTCTGTTGCATTAAGAGGACTTTTAACGAAGGGGCCTAGGAATGCAATTTTACGTTTAAGTTCATTTTTCAATGAATTATGCCAGAGAGTCCTCGACAAAAATAAGTTGGAAGAACGTGAACATTACATCGTGGAGACGTTGTGTATGTTGGAGAGGTATTTTCCGCCTTCATTCTTTGACATAATGATACACTTAACAATTCATTTAGGACGAGAAGCAAGATTATGTGGACCGGTCCACTTTAGATAGATGTACCCATTTGAGAGGTAATATTGAATGCACAACTATTTCTTTAAATATTATATTTTTTAATATCAATTTTGTTTTAAAAGAAATACTACTTTAGGTTTGTAAAGGTGCTTAAGGGATATGTTAGGAATCGTGCACGCCCAGAAGGATGTATTGCTGAGTGTTATTTAGTCGAAGAATGTGTGAGGCATTGTAGTGCTTACATAAATATAGAAGCTGTGGGATCGAAACATCTTCGTAATGCAGATCATGGAGATGAAAGGATTTTGCAAGGGCGTCCACTTTTTAAGGGTGAAGAGTTTACATTTTCTGATGAAATGTTGAAGGTTGTTCATCTTTACGTCTTATTAAATAGTGCAATAGTTGAACCATATATCACGTAAGTATAACCAGACATTGTCCTTAAAACCTTTGATTTTTGTTAATCAAAATCATTATCTTACTTAAATTTTTATCACACTTCCTAAGGATGCATAAGGATGAATTGAAGCAAGAAGATGAATAACTTTTGGAGGATGGCTCGTTGTTATATAAGAAACATGTAGACACATTTGCTTCTTGGTTATTGAACAAGGTAAACAAAATTACTTTGAAAGTAATCTTGATGTGAACAATAAACTTATTTAGGACTTTATTTATGAACAGATTAAATTACAAGAGAGTGCAAATACCACAGTTCCAGAGAGGCTTAGATGGCTCGCGCAAGGTCCTAGACACATAGCAACTTCTTTTAATGGTTACATCATCAATGGAAAACGTTTTCATACATTAGATATTGAGAAGGCTACACAGAACTTTGGTGTGCATCTTGAAGCTGAAACTCCTTATAAATCGAGAGATGAAAGACAAGTCATTGAAAAGTACTCTTACTATGGAGTCATAAGAAAGATTCTAATGTTGGATTTTCGTTATTTTGTGGAACCAGTATTTCTATGTGATTGGGCCAACGTAAGTTCTGGTATAAGAAAGGAGGATGGTTTTATTTTAGTTAATTTGCATGATGGATTATGGCAATTTAAAAATGATCCATTCATATTGGCATCGCAAGCCAAACAAGTTTTTTACTCCAAAGAAAGTCCAACATCACACTGGTATGTTGTACTTAAGGCTCCATCCCGAGGTTTTCATGACTTGGAAGCATTTGATGAGAGTATGTACGCCTCTCATTCACCTTTAGACATGTCGAGTATTGATGTATGTAATGTTGATGTTAACGAGTCACATGTAAGAGAGGATTGTGAGGGTGTACTTGTGTAAATGAATTGAAAAGCTTGAATGAGCAATATGTTAGAAATTGTTTTTATGTATTTTGACTTTGTGTTTGTTTTTATGTTTTATCATTATAATCATAAAATTTTACTTCATTCATTTCTATCATATGAAAAAGGTATCTCGCTCATTAGCTATTTGGGGATGGAACAACGTGATCACATAGAGGTAAAGTAATAATTTATTTTTTCCGTTTTTTTTTCTATTACTTGTTCTATATAGCATTGTTTTAAATGTTGCTTAACAAAAGTTTAACATTAAGTTTTTGTTTGTTCTTTTGATAGTCCTCTGAACAAGCTGCAAAGAGAGCAAAAAAGAGTTTACAAGCTTTAATTGCTGCTGCCTTTCGAAATGAGAATGAATGTTTGAGAATAGTAGAAGAAAACAGTGATATCAATACAAATGAGAAGAGGAAAAAGATGACAACGATAAAAGAGAAAAGGAAGGAAGTGAGAATAGATGAATCTGATTTTTTTAATCTCTTAAATGATATATAAAAGGGTAAGGATGCGCCAAATGACAAAGGGATGGAAGTGAGAGTACCAAAAGACAAAGAAGATGAGGCAAGAATTACAAAAGACAAAAGGGAGAAAATGAGAATATCAAAAGAGAAAAGGAAGGAAGTGAGAATAGATGAATCGATTTTTTTAATCTCTTAAATGATATAAACTTGGGTGAGGATTTGTCAAATAGAAAGAAAAAAGGAAGAGGGCCCACTAAATTGCTTGGAGCAAACATTATTGGCGGAGAGAACCCTCGATTAAAAGTTGAATGGAATGAAAGAGGGCAACCCATAGGAAAGAATTCTGAAAAGTTTGTTTCACTACTAGGAGTCCTAGCAAAGGAAATGGTACCACTAAACAAACCTAGCTGGACAAAGGTGAACATGGGTATCAAAAATACAATTTGGCTTCTTTTACTGGTAAGCCTAACATATATTATTTTCTTATTTCTACCTGAGTATATGTCTTACACCTGTAATTTTTTTTTATTTTGTTTAATATTGAAGCAAAAATGCATAATTGAAGAATGCCGCAAGAAGATTGTATTTCGATTAATTGGGAAGCTATGGCGTAATTGGAAATCAATGTTGTCAAGAAAACTGAAAAAAGCAGTTTCACCATCAGCATGCAAGCCTCTCGAAGTGAAAGAACATGAATGGAATGAATTCGTGCAAGTTCGCAGGTCACTTGAATGGAAAGTAAGGCTTCACAATTATTTTATTCTAAATAAATTAATGCTCTTATTTTGATTTTTTGTTTTGATTTATGTATATGTTTAGCAACTTAGTACGAAAATGAAAAAAGTGAGATCAAAAGTGACTTATCCATATACCTTAAGTCGAAAAGGCTATGCGAGACTTGAACATGATTTGGTAAGTTAAACTTTCTTTGTTTATTTATTATCTATCCTTTAAGTGTTTCATTTCTTTAGATATTTAAGTTGGTTACTTTTTTAGAAATCTGAGAAGGGAAATGATGAGTCTATACCAAGGGTGGAACTTTGGATTAAAGGGCGGATAAAAAAGATGGCAATGTTATTAATAGGGCATCGATGGTTACAATGGTAAGGAATATAAAGTAAATTCTTAAAATATTTTGAGTTCTTTGACTATTACTTATTCTATGGGTTGTGTTTTTCAGAAGAAAATAAAGGAAAGCTCTCAAGACCCAAACTATAAAAGTTCATTTTCAATCAAAGATGATTTATTGAGTCAAGTTATTGGACCTGAACATCCTGGATGTGTACGAGGTTTAGGGTTTGGAGCAACGTCTTCAAACATAAATGCTCAATTACAAGTTGTTTCATGGAAGCAAGCAATGAACAACAAAGTGAATGAAGTAATGGAACGTCAAAAGGTGATGGAAGAAATAATTTCACAGTTGACTTGAGCATGGTAAGTTAACGTTTTATATAAAGTCATATGTTAGTTGTTTGATGTGTGAAAAGTACTAATTCTATTATTCTTTTTTTTTCTTTTTTCCATACAAAAAGAATATAGGTAGAAATGGTGTTGGAAATGCATGTGCATCCAAAGATGTTTTAGCGGTAATTGCTTTTTGTATAATCGTATATTTTCTGTTACAATATGTATTGAAGCTCTTGTGATAGCAAGTATAATATTTAGACAAATGTTTTGTTTGTAGTCTCACCGTGATGATAATGGGAACCTTGAGGGGAAGCTATGCAAGTTACTTCATTGGATTGCATCGAGAAGTGGTGGCGTATGGAGAAATTTCTTCAACAGATCCTTCGCTTTAGTGGATGATGTGCCTCTAGGGCCGGATTTGTTATAAGGTTTGGGTAAGGGATGTTTTAATTTCAAATATCGCCTTGCCTCGACCTTCACGTCTTCACTTTCTTTGTGGATGACGCAATGACGAGTACTGATTGCTTGGCCTTGAAGTATATTGATTTGTTTTGAAATTTTGAAAGGTAATTTATTTAATTGGAGGCTATGAGTTTGTATCTTCTACATCTAGTAAGTTAGTTTATGCTACATCGACTTGCACGCCTGCTAATCTTTGGTTTACCTTTCCAGGACATGAGCCAACCAACCCCTACTCAAGAATCGGTGCCAAGGATCTATATAGATTCGAGTGGCGACTTAAGCATAAATTTAGAGGTTCCTTACTAGCCCACTTCTCCTTTATTTGATTCTTATCTTTAAGCTGTCTTTTCGTTTAGTTTCAATTCGTGATGTGTGGTGGGGGGAATTGCAAATAAAAGCCACGAAAGAAAAAAAGGATCATAACATAGTTTATTTGGCTTCTTGATCGATATTTTATTTGACTTTTTGATTGGGAACAAATGCACAGAACTGCTCTCTGCTTCATTTCCTTTTTGTGTTTAGCATAGTTACTAATTGAGGGGAATTCAAGGAATCTGAGGTAGAGTTGGTAGTCCAAATTGGTTTTTCGAAGCTGGTTGAAGCGGGACCCATTGCCATTCTCTAGGAGTTTGAGCTCGAATTAGATGCACTCGAGAGGTTGGTTCCTATTGCCAACCCAAACAACTGTTCTGTTTTGAACTGAGATTTTTTTTGAATTAATTGGTACTCTATCTCTTTTTTGTTATATTTGTTAGTTGTTGTCTTCCCTTTACATCAGATTGGTGTGTTCTGATTATAGGTAAGTGGGTAACTTGAAAAAATGTTGTAGGCATTAAGTGGGACTACTTGTAAATGAGAGCAAGCTGATGAATCAACTGTACTTGTTAATTTCCCAAATTTCATATCGTTGTGTAATCAAAGCTTGAAATGATAAGGAAGCACACCTAAATCTCTCAACACAGGTACTTGTGGCCCTTGTTGTGTTCTCACAAGCCTACCCTTTTAGTTCCCTCTCCTCTCATTTCTCCAATCCCATTTGAACTTGACGCACCTCTCAAACTCTCAACTTCAACACCCACTTCACCAATCTCACTAACTCCTTCAATTATTTCAACATTGATTAATTGGGGTACTTCTCAAACTGCCTTGTTGACATGTTTTCGAACTGCGTAAGACACACAACAGTGTTGGTATTAGTATTGGTAGTAGCAGATGTAGTGTTGTTTGTGTTGTTTGATCTTGAGCTCTCAATTTGGGTTGAGAATGATGTCTTTGACATGTCGAAACATCGGTCTTGGGCGTGCTAAGCTAGATTTAGTCAGATGTGGGTGTTCTTCAAATAGGAGCTTTTACACAAAATGGATATGTGGAGGTGATGCTAGGAAGAGCAGGGCAAGAAATTAGGTCTGATCTAGTCTTGTATTAGTCTATGGATGTTCTTATCTGCTGGAAATGCTGTGAATCAACAACTAGAAATTTTGAGAACAAAGCATGCTAAAACTTGCAATTGCAGTACCAATTACCAAAGACACAAATCGAGCAACGAACGAAAAATATCTTAGATCCTTTTTGTCCTAGCCTGCAAAAAAACACATGAACACTAGACTCACTGCAAAAAAACACATGAACATCTTAGAAATTTCTTCTGTTAACTTAATTTTAAGCATTCTGAATGTGGTTTGTAAGATTGTTTATTGTGGTCATGATTTGATGATTTTGTTTGGAAGGTGAGAACCTTATCTGTTGTTGTTAGATATTTAGTTGTAACTTAGATGGTGAGAAGCCAAATTTTTTGTGTTCATTAGAGTTTTTGACAAAAATTTGGTACTTTTTGGGTTGCCATTTTGGTTGGGCTCATTTGAATTTTTTTTCCTCTATGTTCTTCGATCAAAAGATATGCTGCACTATTATTGATTTTTTGATTTTTGTTGGACAGGTTGCAAAGAAGAAAAGTTGCAAATTTGAAGGGGTACTTGTCTTGCCATGTTGTATTTACATGGCGTAGTTTCTTTTTTTTTTTTAAATACATGGTGTAGCTTTTTTTTTTAAATACATGGTGTATGTAGTAGCTTTTAGTTGCTACAATATTGAAATTGTTATTTGAATTTGAATTTGAATTTAGATATTGTTGGTATTTTAATTTTAGCGCAATGAATTTGATTGTTTAATAGGTTGTATATACATTTGAATAGTTTTAATTGATTTTTTTTTATTTGTCACACAGCTTCAACGATATTTAAAAATTGTCGTTAAAGCTCTTTTATGATAGTTGTTCAATGTCATTGTATAGTTACGATGACAGTTTTTAAGTGTCATTAAACGTTAAAGATGACACTAAACATGTTGTCATTGTAAGGAAATACTTTCTACAACACCCCCATTCTATGACTGTTGAAAACTGTCATCTTTTACTTTTAACGACAGTTTTTAAATGTCATTAATAGGCAAATTTCTTGTAGTGGCTACATATTAATATAAACATTATTTTCGTATGGGCCGTGTAACGGCCTTAAATTTCACAATCTAAAATTTTGGGCACCGCCTGGCCTAAACTTACGTAGACCCCCGAGTCAGCCTCTTGTAAAGTCGACGCAAGCCTAGTCAGCCTACCTTAACATTTACCATTTATTAAGCCATTTTAAATGTATTTAAGTGAGTTATTTCGGTTAGTGAGTTATCAGGTTATAGCGGAAGCATCAAAATCTCAAACTAACCCAAAATAACTCTAAGACATAAGTTAGAACAACCTAGAGTGTGGAAACCCCACATATGTATACCTCTATAAGTATACCTGGTCAGAGGAGAATCAATTACGATATACATATCCCAAAATCACTCACAAATCCCATATTCCAATGTATCAAAAACATAAACATATAATATAAAGAAACCTACATTGTTGGCAGAGAGATCGCCTAGCAACTCTCAACTTCAATCACCTAGTTTCGGTCCTTTTTCTACCATCCATGCAGTATGAGGGGTTGTATCCACCGTTATAAAAATGACGGTGAGTACAGAAAATAACAGTAATTACCAAGTGGAGTTTCAATATAATTTCAAATGTCAAATAAATGGCTAAACTAATACCATGCAGGAATATCACGAAGATAATACAAACCGCATGATAGTAAATCACGAAAAATCCTCGATAATTAAGTGTCCAAGAAAACAACGAAAAATGCAAGTAGTCCCGACTAAAAGTTGTTGAGTCGTGGCAAAAGCCCAACAGATTCGGGTTCAGGACGAGAACACGGCCTACTAGCCCTAATCCTTGTGGCTATGAAATATCCACAGACTCGGATAAGAGTCCCTCGATGTACACCTTATCAGGAGATATCAACAACGTCCAGATAAGAACTCATATTGCAGATAAATAGTAACCATGATTCACTTGCTTTTGGACCACTCATTCGAAAAACCCATGAAAACAACTCCAATAATCCACCACGGAATAGAGCTCATAAATGGAATTCAAGAAACATATTTCATCAAGAAATACTACTCAATAAAAATAACAGCCCAATTTAAATGCACAAATGAAATAATATAAATACTCCCACTGGTTTTACCCACAATACAATGCAACCTCCGCACAACACTCGAACTTGCGGCTTTCACACGCCACCAAAATGACCTCGCACACTCGTCACCCGCTCACTAAGCGCGTAGTGATCATTATCGGTCCAATTTGGTCGTGTTAAAGTTTTATTTCCCTTTAATTGCAATTCCTTATTAATTTCACCATTTTACCCAATTTTTCCATAATTTTACTCGTTCACTCATTTGGGTCGATTACTTGGGTATTAGGTTGTATTTAAACTCATTTGGATACCCGAGAGACCCCCAAAAGTTTTCAAAATTTTTACAAAAAATTGGTCCCTGTGAACAGTAACACGCTGCCGAGACGCCGTGGCGTCCAAGTGCCTGGACAGCGTCTCCACGGCGTGGAGATTATACCACTGCCCAACATGTACGTGAGTGACGCCATGACCCCATTGGTCGTGGCGGCGTCCTCAGTGCGTGTTCCATTGAAGTTTCTGCTCAAGCCTTACATGGGTGATGCCATGAGTTGGAATGCTCACGGCGTCACCATGGCATCTTACCCAAAACGCCTTTGTACCGAGGGTTTCGACACCTCGGCTCGCGTCGCCGTGCTCCGAGCCTATCCCAACTTCGATTAAACATCCAACACAATGCTAAACCACCATCGGCTCGCGTCAAAATCTGACCAAACCATCGATTTATGAAAATCATCCAAAATTTATCAAAAATCCTAAAAATTCAGAAATTCTCAAACACCAAAAACCACTTCTCAAATCATCATTTACTCACCCTATTCAATCACAATCCATCAAGATAAGCCATAAAAATTGATTTTTCAAAATCGTTGTCCAAATTCATCGCGACGAAAACACCTAAAATAAGTGTCAAAACGTAGAGTAACGCGTAGGGAGTCGAAACTCACCTCCAATCGCGTAGTTGGTCGATCCCCGTCATCGATTCGGACTCGGAATCACCAAAACCCTCCTCCTCCATTTCGTTCTTCACGTAGAGTGAAAGAGAAATGAAAGAGAAATGAGAGAGAGAGTGTGTGGGTTAACTCACTTATTTATAGGTGAATCACCATCTTGGCTTACTACCATATCTCGAGGCACGTCTTGTGGCCTATAATCACACTAGCCACCAACCACTTTGATGACACATTTGTGTAACTCCTTCCTTGTCCCTATCCAATTTAACTAAAAATTGAACAATCCTCAGGCTTTTCTACACCCGGCATGTACCACGACTCGTATCGTCGCGCGAATATAAGTCATAACGATCCAAACATATTTCCGAATTAATTTATTTATTATATTTTATTTTTTGGTCGTCCACGAAAATAGTTTTCCGGACTCGTGTACTCGTATTTGTTCGTCACGTTCTTCAAGGTGAATTTCCCTCGAAACTCGATGTCACCATCATGTCACATAGACACGAATATACATCGATAATACACGTCATCATATAAAAATAATACGAATTTTCGGGTCGTTATAGGATGGCCATGAAGAAATTAATTTTTTTAAGTAAAATAGAAATTTCATTAATCATGATGGTTTAATACATTCGGTAGAACAGGTTGAGACATATAATCAATTACCTTGATAAAAGCACATTGATTCACTAATCCTAATTGTTCGTCAGAACATTCAACTGTCATAGAGTTGATTTTGAGAAACTGCGACAATAAAATGAAACAATTTGACAATCAGTTACTGTTATCTTAACAAACGTCTGGAACACAACAACAACAACAAGGAAGACAAACACAAACTTCCAACATTGGAAAACAAATACTTATTGAAAAAGATAACCTAATAAAACTAATTAATTTAATTTTATATGAATTTTAATTATTTTTTATCAAAAAAATATAATTTTTATAAGGTTCGGACACTCATGGTTATCAAAAAAAAAAAAAAAAGAATTTAAGTTATTCAATTAGTTGATGTAAAATAAGAAACTAATTTAATTATCGCATGTATATTTTTTTTTGTACAATAATTATCACATTTGATGTCAAAACTAAGTCGAACCTCCACCATTTATTTTGACAACTGATGGCATCATTATGCTTTGGCTATTCCAACAATATAATTGAATTAAAGTGCACTTCAGATTTGATCTATTTTGTATTAGAAAATATTGATTTTTTTACTTTTTTTGGTACATAGATTTGCTATATACAATGGTGTTGATTCCCTTATTGAAATTTGTGCGACATATATCCCAATCAAATCTATAGTATTATGTAGCAAATGTATATATATGTATATATTCTAGAATGTTAGATTATCATCTTTCTCTTTTATTATCTTTAGGGGTCAACCAATGGAGCAACCAAGTTTGATCCAATAAGTAGCCAATTAATGAATAAAACATCCTCTGAATTTCATTTAGTTTCATGGATTTCTAACTACTAACTAGGGACGTTTGTAAAAATTAACTATGTAGTTTTGTCTTAAAAGTCTTTTGGGCTCCCAAGATTTGAAGAACAAAATATAGCCCACCCAAATTAAAAGTGCATATTTTCTGCCTATTAAGTATTAAAAGCCCTTCAAAACCCTAGCCACAAACTAGATCTGGTTTAGGGGCTGGCATTGCGGATCGGCATTGCCTTTGTCACTAGCCTCCCCTCATCTTCTCTTTCTAAATCCAAGGTCTTTCCTCTCTTTATCTTCTATCATTTTTCTACAACTCTTATCCTTATTATCCACATCCTCCTCTACTCCCTCTGCCTATTTTGTCCACCCTCCCCCACCCCTCCCTCTGTTTGCGTCTGTCCACCCTCTTTTGCCACTCTCTCTATTCAGTAGTTCATTTATCTCTTCCCCCTTCTCTATGTGTCTTGCCTCCTTTTCCCTTTCTTTTTATCTGTTTCATTTCCTTTTATAGGTAAATCTAGCGGTTGTCGCGTAGCTATTGGAGTTCGATGCTATGACGTTGATGGTCCTCTTTTGGCGCCTAGAGTCCTGATCGGGTGGAAGAGAAATGGAAAGATAAAGTGGTGGACTTCAAGTCAATTGGGGCGATCGTCGATGGCCAAACCTAAGGACGTAGTGAGCGATGACTTGACGTGCGCCGAACGCGTCAATAAAATATATATACCTAAACCAACTATTTGTTAGATAGTGATAAATGATCGATCCCACAGAGATCGTTGATCTTTCTAAGGAAAAAAAATACAAAAAAGGGAAATTGTGGTTTTATAGAGAATGTATGAATACTTCAAAAATAAAGAAATTAAGTGAAAGGAAAGAAGTCTAGGTATTTAGCTTCATAGTTTTTGCTATACAATTTGGGATTGATTTCATTAATCGTCGGTTTATGAAAGATATGAGACTCAACTATGATCTAGTGTAGCTATAAACTTGGTGACGTACTTGGTTCCTCGCACTTCCTGATATCGGCAGCCAAGATACGATCATTGACTACTTCCCTAACCAAACACGCAATCTGATCGCTAGTGCTCCTGATTTAACGCATTGGTCGCATTAATTCGATTTTTAAAGGCACCACACCTAGACAATCGGATCGCTAGTGCTCCCGATTTAGCCTATATCCTTAAAGTACTTGATCGAATGGCCAAGTGTCATAAGTATGAAGTCTACCACGTGAGGACGGACGTTTCGACTTCAATGACTAAGGGTGATCAATCTAATATGCATGCACAAGCCTTTATACACAATTAAATCTAACCATAATATTATAAACAGTCCAAATGAAATAAATCATAGAATATAATTAATAATAACTAAAAATAAATAAACCTCATAAAGGATTCCCAAGTCGTAGGATTGATCGATCCACCTTCAACTTAAACGAAGAACTAGCTAGACATAATTAAAGTAAACCCTAGTTCTAATGCAAAACTAAACACAAAACAAAAGACCCTTTCGATTGAGAGTACATGGGTATATATAGGGACAATTAGAGTCGGTGGGAAATCTTAGAAATACCGAAATAACGTGTTATTTCTGATTTATTTGGCATTGTCCAGTTTGCACGCCGTCACCACGCCTCAGGTCTTTCCTCATCACGAAGCTTGTGCAGCGTAATTCCGCAATATACTTCACAATGGTGAGACTTCTTCTCACACACGGTTGGAGCACGGCGCCATCTCGCAATCACTCTTTACGCACATATCCTTATATGCCGCGACTACGCTTCCTCTCACACAACTTCCTCGTGACTTGAGCACGGCTGAGACACGACGCCTGGAGAACTTCTTGGCGGCGTGAATCTTGTGAGTCTCTGTTGAGAACGTATGTGTGGGATGCCTTGGGGAGAAGAAAGGCTACGAAATATTGGAGGCGTTATTGCATGTGAACTGAATTCTGGCCGTAGTTTGTCGTGCGATTTTGAGCCACTTCGAGTCCAATTCTCGTGATGCTTATGAGGAAGAAAATGTTCGTCTCGAAGTCTTTTTTCCAACAAGACTAACGGCGAGTCATTCGATGAAATAGTGACATTGGCACCCATTCAGTTCAAAATGATGCGCCTGTCTGGGAAAAGAGGCACCCAAACTTTGAACAGACCCAATTCAAGGAATCAAAAGGGAACCAATGACTGGAATTAAACACGTGGGGATGGGCCCTTATTTTTGTGCCAACGGCCAACCTAACAGACAATTTGGGTGGCATCGTCATGTTTGCTGAGGCCAACTAGTAGAAATATAAGCCCGATTATTGACCCAACTGGGGCACCCATTGCTCACTACATCACGGAAGGGTATACGGAAGTAACGGAACAGTACACTACCTTATAAGGATTATAAGGATGCACTCCAGATCAGCTGTATTTCTTGTAGCCACAAATTTGATTGTCCGACCCACTTGAGACAATGGTATTATAAGTTGTTTCATCTACCACATATCAGTCTCCAATGGTTCCCTCAATTGTCGCATCTCTTGAACTTTGTAAAGTTCCTCGCTAGACTACTCGTAATTTTAAAAAGGAAAATGATAATTTAACACATTTTTAATGTACACTTTGAATGCGCATCTTTGTCTTTTAATTATTTATGGTATTTTATTCTGAGGAGACAAGAAAGAGTATAAATGGCTAAAAGATAAAGGTATGCACCTAAAGTATGTGTTGAAAGTGGGTTATTTTATTATTTTCTTTTAAAAAATAAGACTTCTAACCCTATAAAATTTAGAAAAATGATAATCTAACACACTCTCAAAGCACACTTTGGATGTACACCGTTATCTTTTAATCATTTATGATATTTTTGTTAAATGTGAGGCTCACGTCTCGAAAGACAACGATATGCGTTCAAAATGATGAAAATATGTCATTTTATCATTTTCCTAAAATCTATTCTTTAATCAAAGAGACCGCTATATTGATTTGATATGTGCGTGAGGTTGAGGCCGGCATCAAGGCTTCTCGTGTAAAAATTAAGATTGTTAATTAGCTGGAGTGGTGTTGTAAAGTTTCCCATAAAAAATTATAAAATTTTCATTATTTTGAAGTACTAGTGTATACGTTTTTGTTTAATTTTTTCCGATAATTAGAGGTAGTACCAGGGGCGGAGCGGGGCGAAACAAACTACCTTAAAATTTAAGAGCTTTTATACATAAAAAATATTAAAATGACATCACAAACACACACCAAAAAGCACATTAAGACCTTCACATACGTAAGCCCGCATCTCGAGGCACTTAAGGACGGGTTGTGTTGTCTAATGTGCATATACATTGGCCAAACAAATATATATCTATGTAAAATACCGTTCTAATGTATAAATTAATATGAATTAATTTGGGCCTAAAAATTAGAGTTAATTTATAGTAGATTGTATAGTATGTTGATGAGTATCCAACATCAGTAACATACATTTGCTACCCATTAGTTGAAGTCTTTTCATGGGCCAAACAAATACTATTTTTAGCTAGTAGTAATATAATTAACAGAGATGCACCCATATATTTTTTTTTTTTTCTTATCAATTATGCTCATCGGTGTCTTATAAATATATAGATCATGTGCTTGCTCAAATTGATGATGAATATATTGGTGGTATTATTAAAGTTTGATTTCACGTGTTTAGATTGTCATTGTTAGCTATTGTACGCAAGAATAAATGTTTTTGAGAAAAATTAGAGGGGGGGCCAGCATACTCTTCTCACCCTTCATATGCAAAGCAATAGCACTATAGATCAAAATTTTAGGGCTCTGCCTCCGCCTCTGGGCAATACTACTCCTTTTATTATAGATATGTTAAAAAAAAAAAATAGTAAATACAATGTATACGTTTTGTTTAATCTAACAACAACAACAATAACAAAGTTCTCAAAAAAAACAAAAAAGCCTTATCCCGAAATTAGTTTGGTCCGCTACATGTATAGATTAATGATTGAACAAGGAGGCCACAACATACACAAGTAATTTTCAAACTATCGAGTAGGACATGTAACTCGTAAGTAAAGACTACAAACTGTAAAAACTGAAAAGATGCATATACATTGAATTGAAGAAAAAAAAAAGGTTCTGAATGCATGCATGATTAATAATCTCATTAATTAACATTTAACAGTCTAACAATATTGAGCTTTGTATATGCTGCTAAGTACTCTTGAATCTTGATGAGTAATTAAAAATGTTATTTCTTCAGAAACATTGCAGTACTTGATAGTTGCTATGGTACTGTACTTCCGGGGCAAGTGAAGTACTACACGTTGATCTTCTAGCTGTGTCAATGGAGTTGAGCAAAGAATTCTCAAGTTCTCTCGCAACGCGACCCTTAACAAACAACAGAGCATACTCCATGAACATAGCATCACAGGGCAACGTTATAGGACCATGCCTTGGCAATCCATAATCCTCTTCAGACATTTTAAACAATTCTTTGAACACGTTGCTGCTTAGATACTCCAACGGAATGACATACTGTCTCTTATCAGCGCTGTACACCACAAAATGTCCCTTATCGGCCACCAAAGTCGACGCTCCTTCTCCTCCCTTATTTGAAGATCTGGTCCTCTGCCACTTCTTGGTCATCTGCACTAGACTCCTTGAATTGATCATGTTGTTGTGTGTATGTGAAACTATGAATATTGGACTAGTTGAGTGTTTGATGATGAGGGTCTAGGGTGAAGGAGGTGCATTATATATAGGAGTAATGACATGGAGGAGACAAACCATTAAAATGTGGTCTAATTGTGTTAGGGTACATGGTCACCGAACCATGTGCTTAAGAATTGATTAAATGTTTGGATGAAGTGTTGTCTTGGATTTAGTTGATATATGCTTCATTTTACTGGAAGAATTTGATTTGTCCAAACCTTAAATTAATTAAACATTTTCTTGTCGTTTTAATTACTAAAACTCTAATAATTGTTGTAAATAATGTGGATTGACAACTCTACGTATTCCACCTATTATTATTCTAACTCTTCACATGATGTAACACCCAAATTAATTCATATAATTACTTAGTCGTAATGCTATTTATTCATGTAATTGTATTGAAATGTAACTTGTGCCCTTTGGTCTTACCAAGGGCCTATATAAAGAGGTTCCACCTATGTAATGTGATACCATATTGGAATGAAAGTTCTCTATTTCTCCCATATCTCTTCTCTTGTTCAATTTCTATTTCTTTACTTTACTTTCCTAGCTTTGTTCAAAGTAATTTTACAACACGTTATCAGCACGAGCTTGCTCTAGCATTAAGGAGATCTTGAAGTTCAAGAAGGCTTGTTAAGGAGACAAAGCTAAGAAGGTATAACTTTTATGAGTTCGGTTTATTTTTATATTGTCTTGGTTGCTTCACTTTTATATGCATACTTTATTCATATACTATGCATTATAACGTCACCGATTGCGAAAGTATGCTCTGTAGTTGCGTCTTGTACGATCTTCTACATCAAAAATCAAAAGTCAATATGTGACATAACTAGTTTTCTCGCTATACTATAAACGATTAATTATGCTTCATTCTCGATTTTTTTATTGCAAATAGTGTTATGAGTTTGGGTTGATAGTGGGTAAGCCTTGTCCCCGGTAAAGCTAAACATTGAAAGGGAGACGGGTTATCCCGTTCGAGGAGGCATGGTTTTTAAATAGACTTCGTCTCACCACCCAACCTGGAGGTTGTCCCACCAACTATTAATAATCAAATTGTGAACATATATTTAATCGTATATTATTTATTTTATATAAAAAAGGAGAACTATTTACGTTATTTTTTTTTTCAAAAGTATTATACTTGATTGAATTTGTGCCATAATATTATTGACAAAAATCACTTATCAAGGCAACTAGATACTAAAATTATAAAGCATCTATGCAAGGCTGTGTGCATAACACTAATATTTATTCGCCGAATATCTCTATAGAGATTTGAAAAGTGAATATTTCACTTTATATTATCCTTTCACCTTATGGAGTTATGAATATAAACACCAAAATTGGTGATGCTCCAAAAGGCTCAAAATGAGTAATTTGGGTCTCACGCTACAAAATTTATATCGATCAAATATCATTTATTGTTCTCGCAATTTCAATTACCTCTATATTGAGGCTATGCGAAATATGGTGATGAAACAAATAAAAGCCACGTGGCTCGCCTCGATGTATTACTGCAACAAATTATCGAGCGCGCACGTCAATCCATTAAATATTAATTATGGATTGAATCCTTGTCTCGTGGTAGCTGAGTAAAATAATGAGATATTATTTATATAATATCACTCCCATCCAATTGTTCAAGCTTCATGAAGCACATGTTGCGTTTATAAAATGACCATGGTCGCAACTATATAATTATGGATGTGGAAAAGTGAAGGGATTCAGTAAAGGTCTTAATAATAATTTCACTCAAAGTGGAATAAAAGTGGTGCACCACATGAAACATGAAGGGCGAAATTATCGACAATGAACATGCTCAAAATCGTGACACGCTATGTCACGTATGAAATACCATTATATTAGGTCACACTGATTATATATTGTCATATATGCCCAAATATTTTGGTGACCTTTACCGTGCCAATCAAAGGCAAAATTATGAATTTTATGGCTCATTAAAATTGACACATTGAGATGTGTTCAAATCATGAGCTAAATAAAGGCGAAAATGTATGTCTTGCTTATTTTGCTACATGCACACTATAAAAGAGAATATTTCTCAAATTTGAACTTAGTTGAGACTAATGTTCAGCCAATATCTGGTACAACATTTATAATGTTGTTAGTGTTTTACACCAGAAGAAATTTACTCAGAATAACAGAGATTTGCTCTATATATTATGATTTAATCTGAGAATCGAATTCCCAGCTTTAGCTTCTGGAATATGTAAGACACATTAAAACGAATGATCCAAAGACATTCATTTTATGGCATGACCGGCTTGGTCATCCAGGATCATCAATGATGCGAAGAATAATTAATAATTCGCATGGACATCCTTTAAGGAGTCACAAAATATTTTCAACAGGTGATTATAATTGTGCTAGTTGTTCTCAAGGTAAATTGATAGTTAAATCATCCCCAAGTAAAATTGTTGTGGAATCCCCAGTTTTCTTAGAACGCATTCAGGGAGACATATGTGGACCTATTCATCCTCACTGTGGACCATTTAGATATTTCATTGTTTTGATAGATGCATCAACTAGGTGGTCACATGTTTGTTTGCTTTCAACCCGCAATGTTGCATTTGCTAAACTTTTAGCTCAAATCATTAAGTTAAGAGCACAATTCCCTGACAACCCAATCAAGACCATCCGTCTTGATAATGCCGGGGAATTTCAATCTCAAGCATTTAAAAATTATTGCATGTCTATAGGAATTACCATTGAACATTCTGTTCCACATGTGCATACCCAAAATGGTTTGGCAGAATCTTTGATCAAACGCATTGAATTAATTGCCAGACCTTTAATCATGAGAACTAAGTTATCATTCGTTATAGGCCTACTGCATACCATGAACATTCCCCCATGCAACTCATTTTAGGTCAACAACCAAATATTTCACACTTAAGAATTTTTGGTTGTGCACACATGTTCCTATACCACCTCCCAATAGAACTAAGATGGGTCCACAACGAAAACTTGGGATTTATGTTGGATTTAACTCATCGTCCATTATAAGATACCTTGAGCCCTTAACAGGGGATTTATTTCTCTTTGCACGTTTTGCTGATTGTCACTTTGATGAAGCAATTTTCCCACCATTAGGGGAGATAAGAAGTCAATTCAAAAGGAATGGCGCGAAATTGCTTGGAATGCATCAACTTTATCACATTATGATCCACGAACAAATCAGTGTGAACTTGAAGTTCAAAAGATCATTCATTTGCAACAAATTGCAAATCAATTACCAGATGCATTTAATGATGCAAAACAAGTGACAAAATCACATATTCCAGCTGTAAATGCTCTTGCAAGAATTGATGTCTCTGTGCAACAAAATGCACAAGAACCAACGAAACGCTTAAAGCGTGGAAGACCGGTTGGTTCAAAGGATACAATTCCTCGAAAGAGGAAAACGAGAGTAAAAATAAATACAAATCAAAATACTCCTGAGAAAGCACAAGAATCATTTGATAAGGGTTTGTCAAAATAAGTTGATTCTGATGTGAAACAACTTCCTCTAGAAAAAGATGAAAGTAAGAGATCTCAATAAATTATTTAAACTCTG
This sequence comes from Stephania japonica, assembly GCA_039657345.1. Classification (NCBI taxonomy): domain Eukaryota; kingdom Viridiplantae; phylum Streptophyta; class Magnoliopsida; order Ranunculales; family Menispermaceae; genus Stephania; species Stephania japonica. The sequence continues at coordinate 2,271,751 of CM077559.1, read as the reverse complement.
GTAAGATTTGGGATCGAAATGACATTGTTCTTGATGATATATTTGCTTTCAATATGTCCTTTGAAATATGTGAAAATGATGATGATCCAGAACCACGATCAGTGGACGAATGTCAAAAAAAGACCTGATTGGCAAAAATGGCAAGATGCTATCCAAGCAGAGTTAAACTCGTTAAGGAAACGAGAGGTTTTTGGACCAATTGTCGAAACGCCAGATGGCGTAAAACCTGTTGGATATAAATGGGTATTCGTACGAAAGAGAAATGAAAAAAATGAAGTTACAAGGTACAAAGCAAGACTTGTAGCTCAAGGTTTCTCACAAAGACCTGGCATCGATTATGAGGAAACATATTCTCTGTTATAGATGCAATCACATTTCGGTTCTTGATAAGCCTTGCAGTCTTCGAAGGGCTTGATATGCATTTAATGGATGTCATTACAAAGCATATCATGTACGGATCTCTAGACAGTGAGATATATATGAAAATCACGATGGATTTGTAATATCGATGAAATAAAATCAAAACCTCATAACATGCATTCTATAAAATTACAAAGGTCTTTGTACAGGTTGAAACAATCCGGACGAATGTGGTACAAACGTCTTAGTGATTATTTACTGAAAGAATGATATGTAAATAATCTGCTTTGCCCATGTGTCTTCATTAAAAGATCATCAACAGGATTTGTGATTATTGCTGTATATGTTGATAATTTAAATATAGTGGGAAACCACGACGACATCGTTAGAACATCCGAATACTTGAAAAAGGAATTCGAGATGAAAGAACTTGGAAAAACAAGACTTTGTCTTGGTTTGCAAATTGAACATTTGTCAAGTGGAGTACTTGTCCATCAATCAAATTATATTGAAAATTATTAAAAAGATTTTATATGGACAAGGCACATCCATTGAGCTCTCCAATGGTTGTCAGATCACTTGAAGTGGATAAGGATCCATTTCGACCTCATGAAAGTGATAAAGAGCTAATTGGTCCAGAGGTACCATATTTAAGTGCAATTGGTGCACTTATGTATCTTGCAAATTGTACAAGACCCGATATTGCTTTTGCTGTCAACCTACTTGCAAGATATAGCTCTTCACCAACTCGAAGACATTGGAATGGTGTTAAACACATTTTTCGATATCTTCAAGGAACAAGTGACATGGGTTTATTTTACTCGAGAGGGGTAAAATTGAATCTCCAAGGTTATGCTGATGCTGGATTTTTATCAGATCCCCATAAGGCCCGTTCTCAAACGGGATATGTATTCACCTGTGGTAATACTGCTGTATCATGGAAGTCAGTAAAACAAACTATGGTTGCCACTTCTTCCAATCCTTCTGAAGTACTTGCAATTCATGAAGCAAGTCGTGAATGTGTTTGGTTGAGAAACATGATTGAACATATTCAAGAATCATGTGGATTGCCTTCAATAAAAGATTCTCCAACCATATTATATGAGGATAATGCAGCATGTATTGCACAATTAAGTGAAGGATTCATAAAAGGGGACAGAACAAAACATATTTCACCAAAATTCTTTTATACGCATGAGCTTCAGAAGAATGGTGAAATTGATATCAAACAAATCCGATCGAGCGATAATCTTGCTGATTTATTCACAAAAGTCTTACCAACTACGACATTTAAAAGGCTTACATATGATATTGGCTTGCATAAACTTAAAGACATTGCAAGTAAAGAAACTGAACAAGTCTCACCCATGTGGACATGAGGGGGAGAATCAAAAGGAGTTGTTGATTAGTGCATTGCACTCTTTTTCCCTTGTCTAAGGTTTTTTCCCCTTTGGGTTTTCCTAACAAGGTTTTTAATGAGGCAATCCTAACAATATTAATACTCCATATCAAAATTGATAAGTGTATTGTACTCTTTTTCCTTCGCTATGGTTTTATCCCAATGGGTTTTTCTAGCAAGGTTTTTAATGAGACAATCCTATCAATATCATACTCCATATCAAGATTGATGAGAACAATGTACTCTTTTTCCTTTGCTAGATTTTTTCCCACAGGGTTTTTCTAGTAAGGGTTTTAACGAGGCATATTCTCTTAGCAAGTTGTCATCCAAGGGGGAGTGTTGTAAATAATGTGGATTGACAACTCTACGTATTCCACCTATTATTATTCTAACTCTTCACATGATGTAACACCCAAATTAATTCATATAATTACTTAGTCTTAATGCTATTTATTCATGTAATTGTATTGAAATGTAACTTGTGCCCTTTGGTCTTACCAAGGGCCTATATAAAGAGGTTCCACCTATGTAATGTGATACCATATTGGAATGAAAGTTCTCTATTTCTCCCATATCTCTTCTCTTGTTCAATTTCTATTTCTTTACTTTACTTTCCTTGCTTTGTTCAAAGTAATTTTACAACAATAATAAACGCAATTGTTACATTACTTTCTAACACTTTTAATCATTAAAATTAGGCTTTAATCATTAATTCAATAATTTCATGAAAAAGCATATGTGGAGGGGAAATGAAGTATTTCATAAGGAAATTATTTAAAGCATACTTCTGTTTGCACTCTTGTCAATTATGAATGGAAGAAAAAGTGGTTTGAGTACATATTCAAAGTACCAAGAATACACATATATAAGGTCCACAATTTATCCAAACTGTAGTTTGATTATACATTTTTTTTTTCACACATTTAATATTATTCAAAGCTTCTATAACTCACCAATTGGCCCAATGGTAAGATATAGTGTTTGGGAGAAAAAGGTGGTTCAAACATTGGAGGAAGCAAATGTTTATTTCTCATCAAAAAAAAAAAAAAAGCTTCTATAACTCATACAGGAATTAAAGGAAGACAGAGCTCTCTGATCTCTCTTTAAATACCGATAAGTGGTTGCCTTCTTAGAACTCATTACAAACATTGCTGAACATTGTTGAAAAGTATTAAAAATCAATCAGATTTTTTTTCTTTTTGATATTTTCTTGTACCTACCAATATGCGATCTCTAAAAGGCCCAAGTTGTACAATTAATATTGTATCTCTGAAAAAAAAAATTGTAGGTCTCAACCATTAATTACCAAAACAAATGGTTGGTAGTCGATCAAAATGTACTAAGTTTTTTGTTTGAAGAGAAATCGAAATTTTATTAATCATTCATGGCTCAATACATGACCAAACATATAATCAACTACATTGATTTGCTAATCCTATTTGTTCAAATATACTGCTATTAATTTGACTGTAAATGCAAAATTAAAACAATTTGACAATTAAGGACTGCTCTCTATATCGTTCAAACTCATGATATATAATGCACGCCGAACGTATCAATAAAATATATTATCTAAACCAACTATTTTGTAGATTGTGACAAATGGTCGATCCCACAGAGATTGGTAGTCTTTCTAAGGTAAGAAAATACAAAAAAGGAAAATTGGGGGTTTTCAAAAAAATGTTTGAATACTTTGAAAAGAAAGAAAAGATTCAGTAGGAGTGAATCTAGGCTTTCAGTTTTATGGACTTCGTCATACAACTTAGAATTGTAACGATCTGATAATTCGCCGTTATTTATGATGTATTGCAGACATAGCGGACAGCTAAGACACTCGTGGCATCTGTAGCTAGACTAGAGGGCGCCTGGAGTTAGGTAAATAATTATTTTGTGTGATGATTTGTTTAATTTGTGATGTTTATGTTCAAATAGGTTAAACGACATCGCAATATGTGTAATTATTTGTCATTGATGTGCGAGATTGTGTGTTAAGTATTTATCTCGATAGGCGTGTCAACGCGGGTACCGAGTAGGCTAAAAGATGAAATACTAGGCCGAGAGGAATAATACACACATGAAATGAATTAAATAATTATTTTGGAATGCCTATGTGTGGTTTAGTATCGCAGGGACTTTAAATGATGCAAAACAAAGTGAGTCACACAAGTGTGTCTCATAAATGAGTTAAATAGTGCTAGAATAGGACCAATTATTGGTCAAATAGAGGCCCTTTGATGAGTCTTTGGATGGATATGTGTTATGAGATTAAACCAAAGTATAAAAGCTTATTTGGACTTTTTCCAACATACTTTTCTCCACTCTCTCACTTAAATCCAAAAATCCATAATGTTGGGGAAGGGTTTGATCCATTTTTAGTGAGGATTTGAAGAACTTGGAGGAGTAAATTCATCAAAAAGGTGAGATTTTCACTCATTTCTTCTTCTTCTCTCTTTTGTAGTAGTTTTGGGCATGTTTGTGTGATTCGGGATTTGGGGTGTGTGGATCACTGATTTTTGTTGAGTTTTTGGTGTTGTTTGGTCATGAATGTGGTGGAGAATGTATTGGAGTTAATGGTTTTCAAGTTTGAGAAGTTTTATGAAATAGGATTTTTCAAGTTTTTCCTTGATCTTGTGATTTGATGAATGTATATATGATGATTATAATTGTGCCTTGGCGTTTTTGAAGTGTTGTTTATCCCCCACGAGGTGAGGATGGGGTCGACAGCTTTAGTGGAGGTTAAGAGATCAAATTCAACAGTTCAGCAGAGAGTTGAACTGCTGGAATTCGATAACCCAACACACTTCAGTTGGTGTTGATGAGGATGAATACCAGCGGGCTGAGCAAACCTCCAGCGCACTGAGTGTTTATCAGATGAGTATTTTTAGGTTGTTTTTGGAGATTTTGAACCTAATGCCAATACTAATCAACTTAAAATATATATTGACTAAAAATCAATTATAAATGGAAATAGGTCATTTTGGGTGATATTTTGGATATCGAGGATTTGGAGAAGTCGGACCTGGGGTTTATTTTACGGGACGAAGAGTGCAGTTTGAGGTGTGTAATATCCCAACTGAAATTACTTGAGTATTTACTTATTTTAGCATTTTGAATTTAATTTTTTTTATTTCAATATTCTACTCTAGTTGTGGTTATATGAGCAGACGTTGAGCTGTGTTCCCTCCGTTCCATTCTAGTGTGTACATTCACTAAACCATAACATGTTGATAATGATCGATCTCGGTGAATAAAACGACCCAAGTGTCATGTCGTGCAGCGTGTCGGTGCATCGTAGGTGTAACGCCGACCATCGAGGGAATCCAGATACTGGCCCTACATAAGTCGGACTCGTTGGCAGTACTCTATGGAAGAGTCTGAATTATTATGGTAGTCTGATCCTAGGGGCTAGAAACACACTTTGAGCTTTAACTATTATCTATTCATGCGATGAGCGCAGTTACCTGTATTTATTTTCACATGTTTATTTAATAGTTTTATTTAAATTTCAGTATTTACTTTCAGTGTTGCTCACTTAATTTCTTTGGGAATACTCAATCTAGACTCGTCATCTGCCTTTTTTAATGGCTGGAGTGCAGATCGTAGTACGAGTCGGGGCAAGAGCAAGCTGCCGGAGTACAATTGATTCAGGGATACATAGCCTGACTTGTACGTTTGTATTATATATATATATATATATATATATATATTTTTTTTTCATTTTTGGATTTGGAGATTGTGAAATACCTTGTATATTTTGATATTTTGTGACATCAGAGGTATTTTTGATTATATATGGGTTTTTCACATTAGGTTTATGGTTTATATTACACATTTATAGCAATATTATCTGAGTAATTGTGATAGTAAGGCTTCCAGCTGTGTTAATTTGAGGATTTTATGATGACTTAATATATGATTTGATTTCAATACAATTAAATCAGTAAATTGACAATTAATAAGGTTTAAAAAGATAAAATGGAGGATATAATCTAATGTAGAGCACAACTGTCGCTAATAAGACAGACTGTAGGTCTGCATTGGCCCTCGTGGTGGTCTATTTGGAAAATGGGTCATTACAGATTTTGTCAGTTGTCAATTTATGAAAGATATGAGACTCAACTACGACCTAGTGTAGCAATAGACCCGGTGAAGCATTCGATTCCTCGCTCTTCCTAATCTCGATAGCCAAGATACGACCATTGACTACTTCCCTAACTAAACACACAACCGGATCGCTAGTGCTCCTGATTTAATGCGTTAGTCGCATTACTTCGATTCGTGTACACCTAGACAACCGGATCGTTAGAACTCTCGATTTAACCTAGATCCCTAAGGTACTTGACTGGATGGCCAACTGTCACAAGTATGAGTCTACCGTGTGAGGACGGATGTTTCGACTTCAATGACTAAGGGTAATCAACCTAATATGCATGCATAGCTTTATACATACAATCAAATCTAACCCTAAGATTAAAAATAGTATCAAAGGAAATAAATCATAGAAGAGAATCAAGAATAAAAGGAATAAATAAACCTCATAATGAAATCCCAATTTGTAGACTCATCCGATCCACCTCCGACCTAGATGAAGGAGATTAGCCAAATATTGTCAAGCCAAAAACCTAGCTTTCTATGAGTTCTCAAGTAAAATAATAGATAGTTTTGAAATAACACATATTCATATTCCTATTTATAGGAAACCCGCAAAGTGGGTTTTAACCTAAAAAAGCCTAAAAAAAGTAAGAATTTTTTAGTTTATGGGGTCCACACTACACCTGGCGCAGCACCGTTTGGAGGCCATGGCGTCTTGGAGGCGTAGAGTGTAGTGAGCTTCTGGTCTAGATGCTACAAGTCACGTCGTGGCTTATTTTGTCCACGACGTCACTCACGGTGTGGGATACTTCTCCGAATTGCAATGCAATTTTGGACCACTTAGAGGTTGAATTTGAAGAAGTTCGTGAGGTGGTAAAATGTTCAGCTTGAAGTCTACTTTCAAAAAAGAAAACAACAAGTCATTTAGATTTGAGATGAAGAAGTTTTAGCTTTTACACTAAAGAGGGGTCATTAAGAAACTTGACAAAACTTTGCCAACTTTGAATCGCTCAATCCCGAACTTTATACTTTCTTCCCCGAGTGTCGTATTTGCTTCATATTCATGTTCTAGGCTCAAAATACCTAAAATCCACAAAATAAGGGTTTGTCACTACAAATGAGAGAAATATAGTCCATAAACACCTATAAACCTATACTAACTAATGCATAATTACACACTTATCAACATACACATAACTACTAGAACAAATAACAAAACTTCCCAACAAGCAGAAAAAAAATCAAAGACTTCCAACTAGGAAGAAAACTAACTATAAAATAAAACTAAAGACAAGATCAATCCAGTGCGCTACACAAATTCACGCAACACTGTTGAAGAAGATGCACCGCTACAAGGGTGAATTAATATCCACAAAGCTGATTAGATATGTTGTTTATTGAATGAGCAAAGTGTAAAAATGATTTGATTGGAAATCATTGCCGATCAAAGAGGAGGATCGATGGTGGTTTAAGAGCAAAAATCATAAAAGTAATCAAGAAAAAATTTTGGGGTTTTGGAGAAAAATGAGAGGCGGCTTCTGGATCGAATTGTTGTTGTGAATTATTAGATTTTCTTAAGTTGTTAAATGTTGTAGACTGGGTTCCATATGTTGCAACGTTGTATTCTTTGAAGTGATAAGTTAAATAATTGTTATATGTAATCCAGGAATGACAAATTAAAAAACTTTATTAAAAGAACTTCAAAGAAAACTCTTAAGAAAAAAAAAAAAAAAAAAAAAAATTATAAAGAGATTGTATATATGTAAATTTGAGTATAAAGAAAATTAATTTTATCTTCATTTTTTGCTCAAAAATTAAAATCCCTTAAAAAAAAAGGTTCGGACGGCCCAGCAACCTGTTTTTCTTTTTCTTGTGCGTCCGTTATCTTATTTATATTTGGTCATTTGGCCTGACTCCAGTCCACAGCCAATTTCAACACATTACAAAATGTGTGTGTGGCTGTTAAGGATTTGATGAATGGGACGGATATTGGCTAAGGATATTCATGTAAAGGCACATGAAATGTTTGCTTAAGATTTTGTGTGAACCAAACATCAGCAGACAAGTTTCAAGCCAGTCTGGCTCTAACTAGCAACCAAACATAGTGAATATGTACATACCATCGCAGATCGCACACTTGTGATTTGTGATTGCTCTAATAAAGTCTAAACTGTAGATGGAGAGGGACTAGACATGCAAAGCAGCAAAAACCCATCGACCATTGTCGCTTCAAATCATCACTCCTATATGGGGCATAAACTTTCTTTTTTATGCATAAATATGGTTCACTTGGCAACGTTTATAAGATAACTTTAGTAGCAACTTTCGTTGACAAAAAAGTTTAGTAACGTGGATATTGAACTTAGATTAAAAGCTGCAAGCCTGCCGACGTAAAATATCTTAAAATAAGGGGATGGGCGAAACTACTATTAATTGTCATCTTGAATTAATGGGGCCCAAATCCACTAGGCTTTTCTGTTCATTATAAGGCCCAACAATACAGTACTGACAAATTGGTTTGTAGAAAAGCAAAAAGCAGCCAAGTGCATCCCACCCTTTTTTTAGTGCACTTCTGAAAAAGTCAAATTTAAAAAGTCAATTCTACTACAAAATAGCTCTTATACCCCGCACTATAATTAATACTTTCCACTATACTTTTCTTTCGTTTTGTGCACCCCATCATCATCATCCCTCCACACACTCTCTTCTTGTGATTTATAGTCATCATCGAGTAGTTTGGCATCGCAAGTCGAATCTCTTGTTGGATAGTCGATCAGAGCCCACTAAACCTCTAGTTGGAGAGTCGATCACAACCTATCGAACCTTTAATTGGAGAGTCGGTCGGAATCCACCAAACCTTTAGGTCGGCAGTTGTCAACTAAATCTCATCAAAGATGTTCAATTGGACAACACCGAGCATAGATGATAAGTCTCGGCTATATGTCATCGAACCTAAAATAGATGTCTCAACCAAGGTTTTGGAGTTTGGTGTTTCGGTTCGGATGGAGTATTTTGGTAAAAATATGGGGTATACTCATAAATTGAAATTTGAATTTTTGGTACTACCCATAATCGGGTGCACTAAGTAAACGTTGGGGTGCACTTATTCGGGCTCAAAAGAAATAGACAATTTTGATTACTTCTTTCTAATATACCTTCTTTCACATGGTATCTTATACCAACTACTCCATGACATGGTCGGTCCAAAGCATTTGGGGCCTTTGGCAAAATTATAACTTAGAAGCCCCTCAACTATAGATGCATGAAAAAAAAAATCCTATTCTTGCATAAGACAATGCAAAATCTCACAAAAACCGCCTAATTGATGCATAATAACGTGATCAAAGCCTCTTGAAACATCTTCAAAAATTTTCAATTAAATTTAAGTAAAAGTTAATTATACTTGAAGAGAAAAAAAAAAGTAAAGTATAATAACACATGCAAAATATGCAAATGAGAAGACAATGTCACTAAGATGGAGCGAATAAGTAGAAAGTGCTACTTTTTTTTTTTGAAGAAAATTGAAAGAACTACTTATATATAGAGAAAATTAAAATTTAACTTAAAAAATACATGACAATTAGCTAGCAATTAATATATAATCACTTACTAAGCAATAATTCTTTAATTATGAAAAATATTTTTTTTATATATTATATAATTTTTTTAAGAAAAAATGGGGCCTCGAAGGTGATGGGGGCCTGGGGCGGTCGTTCAACTCGCCCCCTTCAAGGTTAGCACTGCTCCATGCTCTGGTATTATCAGGTTTGTAGGAGGGTACTCCATGCTATGATCCATACTATGATATTGGCGAACTTTGTAGTGGGGTCTTTTGATCCAACTTACTACATCCAATAATTAAAAAAGAAAGGACAATATTAGAATGACAATAATTAAGTCACACCGCAACACCTTGGTCCATAGTCTCTCAGGTGAGATGGTAAAGACATTGATGGCGAGCCCCAAGTGTAGGACTTTGCGGTAGTAATAGCGACTCAAACTGGTGTTCAAGTCGCGGATATCGAACTCAAGGGACAGTTAAAAGCTAATATACTGCTCAATCAAGACATAAAGTTAGGAAACTTTAATTTGAGTATTTGAAATGAAAATTAAACTAACTAATTTAAGCTAATCACTAATTAAGCTAACACTAAATGCAATTAATTAAAATTGGTTTAAAATCAATGGAAAAATAGTTCTAGGAAATCCATGTCACCTAAATTCTATCCTTTAACTCCAATGTAATTTCGAAAGTTTTCAAACTCATGTGTTGATAGGCGAATTTTCTAAAAACTCACTCCATCCCGAGGTCTCGGTGATGGAGATTCTAGTGGCTCACTCGGACTCTCGCCGGTCGGCGTGAATAGTGTAAGTAAGAACACTGGAATAAACGCCAAATTCTTAAGCCTCCTTAGTCAATGGTCGTCGGTCGACATACCACATGTTCTAAGGTTGTGTTTCCTCAAATCCAGGTCCTAAAGCCCCAATGGTCATTGTGACTTCCTAACCCTATGTTCTACACCTATGTGATCAAGGTAAGCATTGCATAGCATGCAAGAATACACAAATCAACATATTGAAATGAAATAAACAATATATTCACATTGAAATAAAAAAGAATCCAACCTAGGGTCCATAGACGCCTAAAACAAAAGGGATAACCCCATGAATGATCTAAATACAAAATAAAACATGTTAGGAACAAAATAAAATAATCAGAAATAGAGGAGAGAGTCGATTATCCCCTGGTTGAGGCAATCGAAATATATATAAGAGGTGAGATGGTTTGTTTGGTTAAAGTGTAGTTAATGACCTAATTAATGCTCATTAATGCCCATTAATGCCCTATGTTTACTTTTTGGTCAAATGAGTAGATTGCGTGCTGATAGATGCTGACGTGGCATTCAAGGATTGATGAAGCTTAGTCAACTATGCTGGTTAATATCCCTAATTGCATGGAAACGGTCACATTGAATGCACGGGTATATGTGCGGTGATTAGGGAGAAACTGTGTGAACCCTGGCCTTGTTTAATTGCTTCATCTGATCCGTGATGCACATCAAACGGAGTAAAACCAAAAATATACCAAAAGAACCCCTTTTTTATTCCTTTAAAGCAAACACTAAAGGAAACCTACAATTAATAAAAATAAACATTTATTAGCTATATTTGTAAACTTTGACACATTATAATAATGTAAAGTAAATACACAAATAGGGTATATATACCATCTCATCAGACATCACTTGCCAAAAAGGCAAGACCTCGGGAGATCGTGGTTCGATTTCCACTAAAGTCAAAAAAAAAAGTCACGCAACACAAATTGACCCACAAGAACTTCGATGTGGCCTCGACCGCATGTTATGCACTAGGATCTATGTATGCCCGCATCCTGAGGTGGGCACCAACCACGCTTGTGGGAAGTCACACCTCAACGCACAATGACCCACAAAGAGCCATCTATGCCCACTTTGGGATATGGGTACACATATCTCAGTGCATAACACGTGAGTCGAGGTAGTACGGATGGCTCTTGGGGGCCATTGTATGTTAGAGTGTAACTTACCCATTGTCATTCTAGTATTTTCCCATTTGTAATGTACTCTACAGGAAGCACGAAGCGTTTCTTGTCACTGGTGTACACAACAAAATTGCCCTGCTTGCTACACCTACACTTTGATCCGCTCTTGCTGCACTTCCAAGCCGTCTCCATTAGCTTCTTCGCTTTGATCACCAAGAAACAAGAGCACATACATGGTACGCGCCTAGGTTGTGTCAAGACTAGCTAGTATATATGTGCATGTGTACTCGTACATATATAGCATATATATGTTGCAGGGCACATATGTATGCATTTGAAGCAAATTAAACAATGAGCTGCAATATTATCTAGCTAGTACACTGGATTGTTTAATTTCGGAATCGATTGGGTCTCTAATGAACAACTGGTCGGGACCTACGTAAGGGATATGCTTTTGGTTAGATACTTAGTCTGCTAGCTCTAGGCGGCACATTACTAGACAATCATAAAGCATGCACCTTGTTCCACTTGATTATTTTTGTTATGTGATGAACAAAAAATATTTTGGTTTTTTTATGTAACAAAGTTTATGTCTTTATGGACTAAATTTTTTTTTGTATTTATGGGCACGCATGTAAGAACTATACTAGGCAGGTATTAGCTCCCAAAATTAATTAGATTGGACCAGATTAATTATCCGTGGTAATATTAGCCGCCAAAAACTTCGCTTGAACAGCTGACGTTTTTACTGCCAATCCTGTGCTCTCAGTGTTTCGTAGTTTTCCAACTGAAGCCATTGATTGATAGCTGCATCACAATCTTATCCCTATTCAACCGCCAAAGTTTTTATTTTGAAAATTGATTTGTAAAACAAGTTTGATCGTATCCAAACAGTGATGCGATCAAAATATAGATACGCTTCAAAGTCACACCCAAAGCCACAACTTATGACGTAGCGTGTGAGCCCGCAAGCTTCTATTTACTAGAAGAATTCGATCTGTTTAACATCCTTTTTATATGGAAAATGATAAAATGACACATATAACAAAACAACATAAACTGCTAAAACACAAGGATGTGCGCCTAAAGTGTGTATTAAGGGTGTGTTAGATTATCAGTTTCCTACTGGAGTGTGGTTTTGGGACATCATTATAGCATCTTCCCAAAATATATAAGAGATGGAAAGCTCGTGGGCCAGATCCGCTTAATCAAATATATAACATTGAATAGGCCTAAGAAAATCCTCAATCTCAAATTAGTGGGGGATCACTACATGATCAAATTCTTCCAAGAAATCGAAGTAGAGAACATTAATTATATTTCTCTTTAAATGAATTCCAAATTTCAATCACTTCAGATTGTTCCCTTTAGCAGTACTAAAAATTGGAGACCTTTGAAGGCAAACATTCAAAATTAATGTATATATGATCAAAATTGCGTGTTGATGTACAGATGTAGATCCTAGATGTTACAGTTAAATACTCTTCAGGACACTTGAATTAGTCCTTGCTTCATCATCTCAAGTACAGAGAAGGATGAACAGGACGACGACCCACATCGACCATTAACAACACACTTCAAGAACACTGAATCACAAGGTAGTGTGATAGGCCCACTGCCCGGCAATCCAAACTTCTCTTCAGACATTCTCAAGAGCTCTCTAAAGATGTCACTGCTCAGAAACTTCAATGGAATCACAAACCTCACGTTGTCAATAGTGTACACAACAAAATGACCCTTTTCAGCAATTGAGTCACTAGATTTGTTCCCACCCAAAACTTTAACATTGCTACTTTGCATCAGTGAAATTCTTCTCCTCCCGATTGCCGCCGCTTTGCGCCACTTCCTCGCCATCTCCATGAGTCTCTTAGGCTTGATCATGGCCATGTCTCTACTATGCAATTAGGCTGTTTTGCTTCGTCTTAGATGTTTTCTGCTTTGTGATGGTTGAAGTAGAGTGAAGGGTGTGTTTATATATATTTGAATGGAATAGCAGGACATTTGATGTTGTTTGGACTTTGTAGATACAAACCCATGTGAAGATTGGGTTGTAGAGAAGGATTGTGCATTTGGGAATGTTTTGGATTTTGTCAACATGGGCTTTAAAAATGTGGGGCATGGTTATCACCTGATATAGGGCACCCTATACCAATTTCAATTTTTGAACACATTTTCCATAGCCACCTACTTATTATTGTACATCCACTGATTACAAATTTGTGTGGTTTCAAGCCAAAAGATTGCCCACCAGGTTAACAATCAGATAAGGCTCAAGTGAGTCAAAGAAACCAAGTTGATCACCATGACCCTCTTGTTCATTAGTTGTAGTACACCATGATATATATTGTATGCTTTGCTTTAATATTGAATTGCCACTAAGTGGTCAGTTCCTATTATGTAAGGGCTACCTTTCAAAAGTCATTTTCTATTATAAGGGGTCCAGTCTTCTCTACATATTATCTGGTACAAAGCAAAGATTAATGCACAATGCAATGAACGTATAAGGACCATGTGCATTGGCCTGCTTGGATGCCGATATGCATTAATAATACACTTGTATTGCGCTACTTTGTTGATGGACCTATGTCTATTTGTTTTCAACTTAATTTTCACAAAAAAGGCGAGAGTTTTATTTAGATATGATTCAATTAAAAGAGGAGAGAATGATTCACTAATATTGTAACAATCTGCTTATGTACTTAATTACTTGGGTCTCCATTAAATATTGATTTGACTTTAGTTAAACTCATTAGTTTTCCAAAATGTGAGCTTGTATGCTTAAAATGGTGAAACATTAATTTGGATAAGAAGATTTAGTTCAACCAGATAGGCAAATCATTGTTAAGTTCTCTAACAAACACTTGTTCAGGTCTTAACGAAAAAAAAAAAAAAAAAAAAAAAAACTGTCCTTGAATACTCAAGCTTTACAAGTACATGGTTGAGATAAAAGAAGGATATTAGTCCTGAATCGCGATGAATAACCCCCTCCGCCGGGCTGAATTTATTGGGGATTTGGCATCTTCGAAATGAAGGATTTAGTAGTGTGGATTTTTTTTCAAATATTGCTCAGTATTGCTGCCTAATTAATAGAAAGATCTCATGAGTTAAGTCAGGAAGATCATTTATTAATTTGTTCACCAAAGAACATAAGTAGTTAATCTATATATATATTCAAATCAAATGGAAAAACTTTTCAGACATTACTGCAAAGTAGAACTCAATTTTTTTTTTTTTTTTTTGCTCTAAAAATGATTGTATGACATAAGATTGTGACAGAATAAATTGAGAGATACAAGATCAATGATCTAGTTCAAAATTTGGATATATTTAGGCAAAATTGTGGGGTTAATATACAATTAAGCAGACTCAGAAGATTAATTGATATTATAACATAAATTCCTATTTCTCAGAAGCTTTGAACCAATGGTTGGCATGTATCATTACTTTGTGACAGAATCGAAGATGAGCAGCAACGACCGGTAGCCAAAGACATGAGCAACGCGCTCTCCAAGTCCTTCGAAACATGCCCCCGCACCAACCACACCACATATTCCATGAACACTGAATCACATGGGAGTGTAATTGGTCCATTGCCAGGCAAACCAAACTCCTCCGCAGACATTCTGAAGAGCTCTTTGAAGATATCACTGCTGAGGAACTTCAATGGAATCACAAAACGCTTCTTGTCAATGGTGTACACTACAAAATGTCCCTTGTCAGCTACCACTTCACCACACCTGCCTTTGGCATGTTTACTGTTGCTCCTTCGCAACGAGATTCTTCTAATCCTCCCAATTGCCGCCGCCTTCTGCCATTTCCTTGCCATCTTCATGAGTTTCTTGGCTTCAATCATGGCCATTTTCTAAGTCTAGCTAGTCAAGTGAATGCTTTTTGTTTTTACAAATGTGCTATAGTTAGGAGAGAATGGTTTGTGTTGCAGGAAAATCAATGAAGGGTGAGTTGCTTATATATTTGGAAGGTCATACAGAACCATTAAGGGGGTGCTTGGCTTGTGTTGGCATGCATAGGTTGCAAATACATGTGGGGTGCTTTGGAATAAGAGGTGAATTTGCTAGTGGGCATGTTTGTTTATGAAGGGAACCTCCTCTTCGTGGTGGGGCACATATAGCTGCATGAATGTTCAAGCTTTGCCAGACCATATAAAAACAGCAAATTGTGTCCAACCAAAGGAATTGTGTAGTCGATTTATGATTTCCAGATTCACGGCATCACGAGAAATCAATGTTCATTCAAGTAGATAAAAGTAGAGAAGGAAAAAGTAGTCCACAGAAATCTAGATATTGTGCATGAAAGCTGAAACTCTCTAGTACATATCAGGTTTAATGAGAATAGACTAACTGTCTAGATTTGAAAACATACAAAGAAATGGAGGACAAGCCATTTATATCTAGTTTGTACATATATAAGTTAAAGTAACCACGTAGATGTTCTTCCAACACTTCAAATTTAATAGAGTGGATGTGTTATCCAAATTCACAATAAAATAAAGCGAACAAAGTACTTCTATGAATGCTATAAATAATGTCCTGATCTACCTAACAACGCATTATGAAGAAGATAGTAGTTAAGAAAAACAAATGTAAAAAACATTATTGAGACATTGCAGAACTTGTTTATAGTCAAAACCGAAAATAGGGGGGAGCTCCACTGCAGTCAATAGACACTTGTTTCTAGTTTGTACATATAGGATATGTTGGAACAAAAGACACTTGTGTGTTGTTCTAGTGTTTTGAAGAGAAAACATTAGTCCCACATTGGAAAACAACAAAGTACTTTTACACTACATAAGTGAAAGCAACCCAATGCACTTTGTTTTGAGACAAAGGAACGAAAGGTTGGAGACCCAATGGGTGCATGAGGGTGCACATGGATATTAGATAACCCAATTACATTTTAGGTTAAAGATGGGCATTGGGCCTTTGGCTTGGTTGTCAAACGATTATCTTTTACTTAGTTTTTTAATTTCGGATTTAACTTTTCAATAATAAAATTTTGAAATTAAATAACTGTTATTATAGTTGAAATTTTTTGAAACTCAACTAATAATTTTATTTTATTTTTTCAAAATTGAAGAGTTGTCTTTTGGAAGCAACTCTACAAAGTTATTTAAGTCCGACTAGATCACAAGTTGTATACACTAAGTTTTTCGAAATCATTGTTTGTGAGAAAGAAAGAAATACAGTTTGACAGACTTCCAAATTGGTGAATTTAGAATCTGGAACGGTTAAATCCTGGAGACAGATTTCTAAAGAGATTTCATCATCAAATCGAAAACAATTGAAAACAATTTTGTTTTAGGACATTGCATCAGTGCAAACCTCCGGTTAAAAATTTATTATTGATATTTATTTGATTCTGTTAATTTATTTCAATTTCGTTTTTATTGGTGGTATTTGAAATCATTACAAATTGTTGTTTAAAACAGGATAAAGGTCACCACGTCAATGTTCTTCCAAGACTTCAAATTTTATAGAGAGGATGTTATCCAAATTCATAATTAATGAAGCCAACAAATTACTTCAATATGAATGCTATAATGTCCTGATCTACCTAACGATGTATTATGAAGAGGAGGATAGTAGATTAAGAAAAACAAAAGCGAAAACATTATTGAGACAGTGCATGAACTTGTTTCTAGCCAAAACCGAGAAAAGGAGGAGTTCCATTGCAGTCGGCAGACAATCATTTGCCTTTACTCTCTTATGTCCACTAATACATATGAGAGGTTCCTAAACAGAGCTTTTGCTATCATGTTTAATAATCAAACATGTAATCTGCCTTGCCACAATATCACAATTTCTGATCTCCATCTATCACACAAATGTGTGGACTCTATGAACTCAACTATACTTCTTCAAATGGACGTGTTCAATTGTCACCTCTGACTGAAACATATCTTGCATTCTAAGATTGTTGAATGGCTTATCATTTTCATCACTTCTGAGTGTTGTGTATCAGGACTAGGGGAAAAGAGAATTTCCTACCAGTTATTAAAGTTCAAATA
Organism: Stephania japonica; assembly: GCA_039657345.1. Classification (NCBI taxonomy): domain Eukaryota; kingdom Viridiplantae; phylum Streptophyta; class Magnoliopsida; order Ranunculales; family Menispermaceae; genus Stephania; species Stephania japonica. The sequence continues at coordinate 2,254,354 of CM077559.1, read as the reverse complement.
GAAAGCACAATTTTTTTCAACAAATTAACAAATAAAATGAAAAAGGTAAGAAGAAATATGAAGATAAAAAGGATTATATTTATGGGAAATGATTTTTATATTTATTTACTGCTTGACGATGCATAATTCTTCATGTTGTAATAAATGGTATGAATAAACACTTGCAATGTTCCATAATGGTGGGACAACAGGTTGCGTCGATGATTGTCATTCAAGAAGATTAAGAGAAAAGTTGAGCAGTAACGGTAAATAATTTGATGTTTCAAGTGTTTATTCAATATGTATTTGACGAAAAAAGAGGACTACATTTTCAATAGGACGTTGCCAAAGTATTGATAGTGCTATTTGCATACCATAGTACAAAAGAACATAAATGTAAAAGTACAAGTAACAATAGCTCAAGTACTTAGCAATTTACCTATCCAAAAGAACCAAAACTATGTGACTTTAGTGCATTTAAGATTTTGGACGCTTAAGAGCTTCAAAGCGAGTAGAAAGTGCATCATAATCTGGCAATTTGGGATGAATCCGAGGCAGCGAGTGACGCCTATATGAAGCAGAGTTATCCGTCTCCGTTTTAGGATCAGTATAATGATAACGCCTATATGAATCAGAGTTATCTGTCTCCGTTTTAGGATCAGTGTAATGATGACGCGAGTAAGGCAGCTGTGGAGCTGGTCTATCAGGTGGAGGAATTCCACTTGGAGTCATTTCCTTGTCAATCTCTTCATCACATTCTGAACCATCTGATTCATCAAACTTAATATCAGATTCTAATGCAGGAGCATTGTAGCTGTGCCTCCTATAGGTTTTCTTGCAGACCGAATTGGACCCATTCTTCTCGTTATCTAAATAACTAGAACAGTCAAATGCAGAATCACTGGTTCTATCTGGGAGCTTTTGTTGATATCCAGTGTCTCCAGCATTCATCCGTGAACCAGGATCATCCCCATTGGAACTAATAGTGGACAACTTCTTAGAGTCCCTATCAGCCAGAAAAGCAGCAGCTTGTGCAGCAGAAATAGCCTTCTTAGCAGACTCGGCGGCAGCTTTTGCAGCTGAAGCGGAATCCTCAAAATGCACATCACATCCTTCTCCATCATTTGCCGATCTGTAAGGCAGGAGGGAACACCATAATATAAGATTAATAAGATAATTTTTTCTAACCTCAATGAAAGTATTAATACTCTACTCTGATGTGTGACATCTACCTCTTAATTGTGCTTTTCACTTCAATGCCTTCAGTTGATGCACGCTTGACAGGCATGCTACTTGCACTCATAAATGTGCGCGGCCCTTCCTGAGATAAATTACTAGTCATCAGAACACGACGAACAAAAAGCAAGGCAAGAAGGGAGAGAGAGATAGAGCACGTACTATATGTTCTTCAGGGGGTTTGAGAAGCTCCTTTTCAGATTCCGTGGCATCCCATTCAATTTGATATTCCTTAGCTATTTCCTTCATTAGCTTTATCTTCACCTCACCAGTAGGTCGTCTAACAGATAGCTTCTCAATAAGCTTCACAGAAAGAACAAAAGAGAAATTCAACAAGAAGAAAAAAAAAACTAATTAAGTTGTGAAATTACATTGCTGCAGCACTACTTTCATCTATCATTCACTTAAATTAATTTTGGCTGCATCACCGGATAATTGTCTCACCGTGCGATTGACACCGCAATCAGGACGTAGCTCCATTGCAGCAGATACAAAGTCTTTTCCATACTTCTTCTCAAATATGGAACGTATTTTCTGTAGTTCTGGAATTTCTGAACACCTCGGAGCTGCAAATATCAAACTTGAAATCCCTTCCTTCAAATCTACCGGACATTCTCTACAATGTCATAGCAACCACTTTAGAACAAACCTCCCATAGTCTACACAGCTCAAAAGAAATAAATGAAAAACTGTTAAGGCCATCACAAGCATACACAATACCTTTGCTTTGAAATGATAGAAAGTCTAGCCACAATCAATTCGCAGAAGAGCTCAATGATCTCGTTAGCCGCCAATACGTTTTGCTCTCTCAATACATGTTCAACCTGCGACACCACAAAATGTACTTTTACCATATTGTCCCAATTTATCTTGATAAGCAGCAACACAATACTGTTATATGTAATCATCCGTTGAAATTCATTTCTTGCAAGGAAATTAAACTAACCATTGTCAATTAGTGTGAATTCTTAATCACAACTAAACTAAATAACCATTATTTCAACCAAAACAAAAGAAGCTCCTAGCTTCAATTTTTAACGAACACAAGCATTTTAAAATGTGAAGATGGAGGGAAACAAAGTTCTTATTTGTCAATTAGTGCGAATTCTTAATCATGACTTAACTAGATAACCATTATTTCAGCCACAAAAATGTTGTTCCTAGCTTCAAGTTTTAACACACACAGGCATTTAAAAATGTGAAGATGGGGAGAGTAAAACTCTATATAAGGCATCAATGATTGAGCAAGCCATTAACCACCTATATCAGTTTTTCCCATCGCCAATTTGCATTCGAAAAGAATCCATAGTAAATACACATGCACAAAAAGACTAGGCATGAGAGACTTTAATGTCACTAGTGCTAAATTTATATTGGGCCTACCCACACACACAGGCGCAAGCCTGTAGATTTCTGACAGTATTGATATTGTTCTCAAGTTAACCATCTTCAACTCATAGGTGTGGGCTTTTAATTCAAAAGGCCTTGGTACTATTAGAGGAAGATCAACACTTATATACTTCATTTTGAAGTTTCACTTAATCGATTTGAGACTATTATTTCGGTCCACACATCTCCAACACTCCACCTTGGACCGAAAACATCTAAGGGGCTTTTTCTGATATGTCCCAGCTGCACCGTCGGCTCTGATACCATATTAACAACTAGCATCTTATCCATGCATATTGAGAATCGATGTTATCAATGCATATTCAAGTTCACATTTAGGGAAGATTTAGGGATCAAGAGTTACGAGTTTGTTTGAAAAGGCAACTATTTTCATTGATTCTGGTCTGATGGCTGAAAGATCAAATGTTAACCGAAAGCAACGTTTGAAACTTCGACTTCACCTTAAGTTTCGCTCACTTAAAATTCAGAAGTAATTCGAGGAAGTTAACTTTGACGAAGGAAGTTTTACAAAAATTTGTCGATGTACGGAAGCTTAAGAAATTATTTTAAATGCTAGAAAACTCAAATTTCTCCTTAAAGATTGTACAAATGTACTTAATCATATAACAATGATGCATAATAATCACCATACAGTTGTTTAAAATAGTTATTTTGCAATTAATAAACACATAATTTGCAACACGTAATGTTAGTATTTGTTTTTATATTGTTTTATATGATAAGTTTTGACTTTATTTGCTACTTGTTGAAAAAGAAGTTAGTTTTAAAATTTTATTTTATTTAGGGGTATATAAATTCCGTAACTTCCCCAAACTTCTTCAAAAACTTCGGTGATTTCTTTGAATTCTTGCATTTTTTTTCTCTTTTTTAATGGTTTCACGCGAAACTTTGCAAGTTTTACGTAGCCATGTAATTCCACTTCCCCATTTTCATTATCGACAAACATCCACCGAAAGCAATAGCCCCAATTTTCATTATTAACAAACTTCCCCATTTTCATTATCAAACCCCTAAAGCAATTTATCATAGTTTTGATCTAAACCTAGGATTGTTATAACAAAGAAGCGTCTTTTCCAATTTCTTTCCTTTCATAGTGTCTAGGCATTCTTGATATTGAACATTGGAACGAACACAAAAGGCGAGCCCTAATCAAATTGACAGAGAGAGAGAGATATATACTCTGATGCGAGCAGTGGCGTCTTGGCCGGACTGAAGGAGCAAGGCGACGTCGCGTCTCATCTGCTTGACCACCACCTCCCTCTTGTTCCTCAGCAGTTTGATCCTCGCAGTGGTCAGCTTCGCCATGGTTTTGCTATCATAATCAGGGAGAGAGAGAGAGAGAGAGAGAGAGAGATCAGACGAGGCAGAGCAAATGTGAATGAACAAACAAAAACGAAGCCCTCACCACTTGGAGGAGTTGAAGCCTATGCCGAACAAGGAAGCCACGAGCTTCAGCATTTCCTTCAATGGCGGAAGACGAGAGAGAGAGAGAGAGAGTTTGCTATAACGGAAGGGAAGAGTAACGGACACCTGCGTTTGTGAGCTTGCTCTCTCGCTAGCTCACTCACTCAAAACGTTCTAAAAAGGCTGGGTGGGGCCCACCTAGGGTCACCGACATGACCTCTATATCTTGCTTTCTAGACGCTTTTCGGCAAAAGAGCCGTTGCTCGCTAGTCGCTACTCGTGGTTGACAGAGAGGATCCAAAGTTGTCTATTACGAGTTTGCGGCACGCCGAACAGACCACCCAACAATATCAAATACTACTACAGAATACTTAACAATTTGGATTAATTACATGAGAGGTCATCTAGTAATTTATTTATTTAATTTTATTTTTAATCTTTTATCGCTGAACTTTATGTTTTATTTGAAAAAAAACATTTATAAATTATTTCTTGAAATAAAATTTCGGTGCCTTTTTAATTAAGAATTTGACAAGCGGGGCATATATATGTCAGAATGTTTTTAAGCGAAAATTTGTGAATTTTCACATTAATAATTCAATAAGGTTTGAGTAGCTAAAATATCAGAGACATCACTTGCCAAATGTATGCGAGGATGTGGGCTCAAACTCATTTCACTTAACGGGTCGGATGAAGTGCTGTAATGGTGACCGACTAAAGTTGATTTTTACTGTTTTCTTTTTTTTTGAAAAAAAACAAGAGGCTTTACTGGCGTTTTACATATACAGTAAGTTTGCTTTACTTGTGAAGGGAAACTCTGAATTCAAACCATTTTGCCGCTGCTTAATTTGGGTTTATTAATCGCTTGTCATTGCCCTTAGAGGCCTTCTTTGTTCTTCATTTTAAACGTTAGGAGTTTGCCAAATGGAATGACAGATGTAGCATGATGGCTTGTGTCAAATTGGCTCAGTTATAGAAAACTCTAGTTGTAGTCGATTATGGACAAGTAGCGACACATTCTTGTGCGGTGCTTCTTTTGGGCTCTTGATTCAATTTTGGTTTCCACAAACTTATGCCAACTTAAAAAAGGGCTCTAACAAAATGTGTAATGAATGTAAAGGCACCTAAAGAGAGAAACCACAAACACAGATCAAGAAAGAAACAGAGCAAAAGCAGTGATCTTTATTTCAATCAAGAAAAGCCGTTTAGATCGATACAATGACGAGACGCTGTACATTATTTATAGTGCACAGTAGCTCTAACAGTCGGCCACTCAAACGGTCCAACTTAACGGAATCCAAACATCACCTCACACGTGACACTCATCCATGATCAAATGAGTCACATTGACTTAATCTTTGCTCAGCTGAACACTCTTGACTACCTTGAGTACGTAGTATAGGGGGGTCTTCAAAGCTTGGAGGTAGCGAGCTTGATTAAATCTTTTCTCAATATCTTGCCAGAAGGGTTCTTGGGAATGGCTTCCACAAATTCGACCCGTCGAATTCTTTTGTATGGAGCCACCTGCATGTCGTAGCAAGCCATTATGTTTAATTACTGCAATCATATAAACCATCGTCTCAAATTGGAAGACGCGTACTGCAATTTAATTCTAATTTTACCTGTCTTGCAACAAACTCCAGAACTGTTTTATTCGACAATCTGCTTCCCTGTTTGCAAACCACATAGGCCATCGGGAACTGCCCAACCTCCTTGTCCGGAAATCTGCAACATAATTTTTAAGAAATTTTTCTTAAAGAGCATATATCGGTAGCTAATATATACATTATGCGGTAATAGTTTTTCCTTTTCATTAACTGAATAAATTATGTTGGTTTCAGATCAAAGAAAAAAATGGATACACATTATGGTTTATGCATGTAGTAAGTGGTGAAGGGGTCAGAGTCAAAGGCCTTACTCATTACACACTTTTTGTGTTTGACACTGTTGTGTGCATAGGATTACCCTGACTATTCTAGATGAGACACCCCATCCTACAAGAGATAGCGCCTTGAAAAATTAGGAGATTCGAATATTAGACCACATAGAGAGATTAGAGGCCTAAGAGAACAACTAGCTAGTAGGTAACAACTACTACACCAGTGCACTAGTTGGTATTTATTATACAGTACTCTTGCTCAAGAATCAGAGTGTAACAGGAAAAGTGGCCTTTGAATTCCATCATAATAAGGGAACAACACTGACCCGTGACATATGAAGATTAATAAGATCTCTTGTGGGGCTCCCAAAGGGACTTGGTCATACAATACTTGCAGGGAATGGTGATAGAACCCAAAGGAACTTGGACATACATATACTAGCAGGGATTGGTGATGTGCTCTATCTAACAGATAAGTTCTCATCGGGGACTCTGTTAAGATATCAATTCTAAAGCAAGCTAATACAGTAAGCTTTAATTAAATAATGAAGCAAACACAACGCACTACAAAAGTTACTTCATCAATTTCATGAATAGACAAACTTACGGTATGACAGCAGCATCGGCGATTTGGGGATGTGTTAGGAGCACAGCCTCTAGTTCTGCTGGAGCAACCTATCAGTACGTACGTATGATCAAAAGATCAAAATCAATAGAAATCTTCAGTCCTTTAATTACAATAATTGACCAATGTCATAATTTGATTGACATGAATCCAAATGAAGAATTGTTCCACGTCAGCTACTTTCAAAGAAAAATATGGCTTATAAGTGTGGACAGGGCCGGCTTTGGGCATGGGCGGGGCGGGCGACCGCCCCAGGCCCCTACCCATACCCAAGGCCCCCTATATTTTTTTTTTGGTAAGAAAGATTCCTATATTTCAATAATGTTGCAAGTGTTTTTCTTTAACGAGAAGCTTTAGCATTTATGTGATATTAGTAAAGTAGTATCTTTGTACACACTTGTTGGGGTTAATTCATGAAACTCATTGTAATATGTAAGTATTCATCTCAATGCACATTGAGTAGATCTTAATGACTAAATCAGTCAATGCATGTTGAATGTCACACAATTTTTTTTATTTTTATTTTTTTTGTAAAACGCAATAATTTCTTTTATATGTTATGTCTACTCCTTTAAATGAGTTTTTTTCTACAATCTCAAAATAAATAAAGTTTTAGTCTCAATAAATAAATAATACTAAATAAAAGAAGTTTACATCTCCACCAACTAAATTTAATAAAACCAAAATCAAAACAGTTTTTAAAAAAATTAAATTTGAGTAAGAGAATAGTTAGCAATATATGTAAACTTAACTATAAGTACAAAAAATACATCATCAATTGCACTAAAAATCGAGCAAAATAGAGGAATTTTTTTTACCTATGTAGCCAATCCAACTTATTTGGGATTATGCTTTTGTTGTTGTAAACTATATGCACAAAAAAAATTATTTTGGAAAGTCAAATATAAATACCCCAAATTTTTATTTCGCCCCAGGCCCCCAAAATAACAAAACCAGCCCTGAGTGTGGAGTGAGTGGACACTCCATTGAAACTCACTTTCACACTTATGTCCACTCACTCCACACTTATACCCATACATATATAAATTAGTCACCCCACTCTCCTTAGCTTGAATTGAAACCAATATTATAAAAATTGAACAAAAAGTAGTAATTAAAATCCAATTTACTATTTTCACTCACCTGATAACCTTTGTATTTGATTAGTTCTTTCAATCGATCAACAACGAAAATGAATCCATCATCGTCTATGCGGCAAATATCTCCGGTCTTCAACCATCCATCCGAGGTCAACGTAGACGAAGTGGCTTCAGCGTTATTTAGATAACCTGCACAAGATAGACAATTAGATGGCGGAATCAGAAAATTTAGTTAGGGGCTTATTAGCTCGGTCACCTAATGTGGGTCAAACTTGATTTGTAAAGGTCGTAAGGTTAATATATATAGACTCGACGACCCTATTTAAGATTGTAAAAGCCCGATAATTTAATGGAGTTTTAAAAAAAAATTAATGGGGTTTAAATTTATATTTATCGACTCAAACTGTTCCTTAATAAAACTTATAAAATATTTTGGTGTTTACTTTGAAATGAATTAGTTAGCTTCAAAAAAAGTTACCAAAAAAATATTGAGTTGAATTTGCCTAGAACTCAATTTCAAGCTATTTCTCACTAAGCTGGTCACATAGAATAAAATTTTGAAAATGTATTAGTACTATAAAAAATAATAATCAAATAATACATTAATAATCATAATGACTTGTAATATAAATGAGTAAGATAACAAAATTTCACGAGAATAAAGTTAATAATTTCGTAATTTTTTATTAAATAAAAAGTATATATATTAGATCAATTATTTTTTTCTCCTTAATTATTATTTTATGATTTGAAACAATAAAAAATAATGTTTGGGAGCTTTTTAAACTTTATCTTTATGAAGACATTTTGCAGTTAAATATCAATTTTATCATATTTAATTAAGTGTGTATTTTGACTATAACTTTCTTACCGTTACTTGAAATTGAGTTCCATAATTTTTTTTTTGTGAAATTAGACTTTAATATCTTTACGACTTATGGTGTTAATAATTTTTATTTAACAATGTTCCAAAATACATAAAAATAAACTAGGTTTCAAAAAGAAATACATAAAAGAAATTTATTTTTTGGGTTTCCACGTATATTATTAACACGATCAATTATTTTATCAGAAGGGTGTTGATAGTAAGGAGGCGAGAATAGGCCGGAGACAAAAGCGCGTGAGGGATGGAAAAAATAAAAATGGTTGATTATCAAAAAAGATTTCCGTTTTGTAAGTTAAATGGGTCCCATGAAATCTACATGGGAAATGCTAGAATAATTGGTGTCATCTCATGGATGTGGAGAGAAAGTCATTTTTTGACTTTATTTTATTTTTATATGGAATTAGACTTTAATTTGTTTTGTTTTCTAATTTAATTTCTATAACAAACAATGATGATGTGGCAGTAGAGTACCACAATGTCTAGAAGTAGACATTAATGTAGATACCCTCTAATTTGATTTTATGTCACATCAACTAGACATTTACAATTCACGACCCTATTGAAGAACTCTTTTTGAGTTGAATGTGAATTGTGTCCTAAGTAGATCTATTTTCTCCCAATCAATTAACAATACATTGCAAAACAGTTGATGCATCGCATGGGCCCACCTGTGTGCAAATACAAGGGAGAGTGGTGCTCCTCATACTAATACCAATGGGCCTCATGCGACGATACATCACCTATTGTGCAATGTGTTTGGACTTGATTGGATCCATTTTCTCATTTTAAGCATTTCCGAACAATGGGCTAGGACAGCTTGAAAATTTTACCCGTACTGTAATTTTACTTTCAAATTTGAAAAGTACAATAATTTTTTTTATTTGTTAAATAATGTAATCCGTCTTTTGAAAAGGCGTAATTCTTAGGAAAACAAGGGAGTTTTTTGTTGGGGAGGAAGAACACAAATTTGTTGTGACGTAGCATGTCCACGTGGAACCACTTAACACGAATAGCGCATTTTCAAAATGCGTTATTCGTGTTAAATGGATTGACTGGGCAAAACACGAATAGCACATACAGAAAATGCCCTATTCGTGTTTTGAAATTGTGGGCGTGTCATCCACGTGGAGGGTGATGTGGATCGGTCACACAAATAGCGCATTTTGTAAATGCGCCATGTGTGACATGGATCCACTCTACAACACACGAATGATGCATACGTAAAATGCGTCATTCGTGTGTTTTGAATTTGGTTTCGTGTCCATGCAAAGGTTGACGTGGAGTGCTATCACACGAATAGCACATTTTCAAAATGCGCTATTCGTGTTTAAACGTGGAGCCGACGTGGACACGAATAGAGCATTTTCAAAATGCGTTATTCGTGTTTTGAATTTTTGTTCCTTCTCTCCACATAGAGCCGACGTGGATTTCTATCACACGAATAGCGCATTTTGAAAATGCGCTATTCGTGATCCACGCCTTCCCCTTCGCAGAGAATATGCGGTATGCTTGAAACTATTATCTTGTTATCCTCATGAGTCATATTTTAAAATGTTAACTAACACTTATTTTTTTTTATATTAGAATATATTTGCGCGTCAATTGCAGCGAGTGTTCATTGATGGCAGGGCCGATCAAAGCATTGCTACTCTTGATAAATTTAAAATATTAATTTTGTCGTGTCATGTACTTGAAAAATTAATTGTTTGAGGAATTTAATGAAAATGGTGTTGGGTTTGAGGAATGCTACACGAACATTTCAAAATGCATATTGGTATGCGAATTATCTATATGTGCTTCGATTTAGTATGGAACACACCTAATATATATTTTAGTGAGATTTGGATTGATGTATGTGTAGTATTTTTAATTTAAGCGAGTGAGGATATAGATGGGATACAAGTTATATGAATGATTTCTTTTCAAAACGAGTCATTCATACATTTTATATTTTGTTCAAATGACTCATTTTGAAAATGAGTCATTTATACAATTCAATTGTCACATCACACTCATCTACCACGTTACTCACCAATGATGCATTTTGAAAAAGTACCATATATTAGTTTTGTGATTTTTAAAAAATTAATCTTATTTGATGAAATTTAAAAGAAAAGGGAATTACTTTTTTAATAAGCTCAGGACAGCTTATGCTTAAAGAAGAATAAACAGCTGATGCCAAAGGACATCAAGTGTCCTGTCCAACAAAAGGATTTGCACAGTTGACAAGCTCTCAGGCCATCTCCAATCACAACACTAAAATGGTACAACTTTTACACCATTTTAGTGTAACTTTTACACTAAATTTTAAAACCATCTCTAATCTACAATACTATCTTTTACACTATCTTACTTTATTATTATTTTAATATTAAAATAAATACTTTAAAAATAAAAATAGGTACAATACACAACTTTTTTTTGGTGAACATACAAAACATATTTACATAAATCATAAAATTTATGTATTAATTAAATTAATATAGATTATTTAAAAAAATATTAAAATAATTAAGATTACTATAATTATATGAAAAAATATATATATATATATATTTATAGCACTTGTGAACAGTGCCGCACCAAATTGGTTCGGCACTGTAGTTGTGCGCCATCCACGTGGGATGGCGCACAGTAAAATTGGGTTGGAATAACCCAGTGCCATTTATGTATACATGGCATCCCAATCAGCGCCAAAATGGCGCTGGTTGGAGATGCCCATAGAGCATCAGCACGCCAATGGATTGATCGTTGAATGACAGATAAAGGGCCCATGCGCATGGGGCCTACCGGTTTAACTAACTTTTTTTGTTTTTCTAATCTGATTTGTTTTGTTTTTTTTAAACAAAAAGATGTGTGGTCGATAAAGCGTGTAAATAAAAGGATTTAACTATTGTACAATTGAAGTGCAATAGATAATAGTATAATAAAATGATGATGTGACACTCCACTAACCAATTTAAAAGTTCAATCATTATGATGTCTTAAAGAAGAATGTAGATCCGACATAGCAAAGCCTGATGAGATTACCTGATGAGACTAGTGAGGATAGTAACCTAGACACCTAATGACCCACAGTTAAAAAAAAAAAAGGAAAAATCCAATTAGTTTAGTTCAGTTTCTTACCTATCATGATGGAAGGGCCACGTAGCCAAAGCTCACCCGTCTGATTCACCGGCAGCGACTTCCCGGTCTGCAGGTCAACGATCCTGGCCTCCAACGAGGCCGCGAGCCGGCCGGTCGAACCGTACCTCCTGCTCTCCTCGACCGAGTCCGTTGACGCCCCCAACCCAGTCGTCTCAGTCAACCCATACCCTTGAATAATCTTAACCGTCGGATACTCCCCGAGAAACCCCTCGATGACTTCCCTACTCAAGGGGGACCCACCCGTCAAAACCGTCTTAAGCGACCTCAAATCGTACCTCCCCTTGATCTTCACCGCGTTGTTGATCATCGCGACTATCACAGGAGGCACGATGGGCAGGTACGACACCCGATACTTCTCCACCGCCTCGAGCATCTCATCGAGATTAAACCTCGGGAGCACCACCAGCGTAGATCCGGACGCCACCAACCCCGCCACGAACCACGATAGACCGTAGATGTGGAACATGGGAAGGATCGCGAGGAACGTCTGGGCCCCACCTCCACTCTCCGAGTGTACTCGACTCAGCACGTTCTGCACCATCGCGATGAGCCCCCTGTGCGACAACACCACGCCCTTGCTCTTCCCGGTCGTCCCCGACGAGTACAGCAGACTCGCCGGGTCGTCCGGGCCCACTCGCTCCACTACTCTCACTTTGCCCATTTTGCCCTTCCTCATCAGCTCGTCCAACGAGTGAATAGGATGATTAGGGACTGTTTTAATGAGGGCAGAATGGTCGTGATTTTGTTCAATGAGGACGATCGGGATGTCCTTTGTTAGGGCGTTGGAGAGTTTGGGGAGGAGAGAGGGAGTGGTGAATGCGAGTACGGGTTTGGAGTCTTGGATTTGGGAGGAGATCTCTTGGGGGGTGTTGACGGGATTGGTGGTGGAGATGATGGCGCCCAGGGATAAGACGGAGAGGCAGATGATGGGGAAGGAGATGGAGTTGGGGGAGAGGAGGAGGACAACGTGACCTTTGCGTATCCCGAGGAGGGAGGAGAGGGAGTGCGAGAGGGAGTGAACGGAGTCCCAGAGGTTTTGAAAGGAGAGGCGGTGGCCGGAGCAGGCGTCGATGAAGGCGGTGGTGCCGTGGTGGGGCTGGGCGGAGACGAAGGTGGCAATGTCGAGAGAGGGATCGGCGGGGAAGGGCATTGGTGGTCTCTTGCTGTAGAAGATGGAGTTGGAGGCGCAGAACCCATTTTTAGGGTCGATGGTAACGACAGGATCCACTTTGCTGTTCATTTGGTGGTGGTGGTGACTGGTAAGTACTAAAGTACTATGTATGTCGCGGCTCAAATAGTAACGTTTTGATTAATGGTAAGTTGGTAACGAACGAGAGGGTCTATTTTTACGTGTTTGAGCTACGCTGCGTTATTTGATGCTTAAATAGGCGAAGATAATTCATCCCCCAAAAAAAGACAAAAGCCATTTGCCAAGTCGGACAGAGGTATGGCACTAGATCGAGAGAATTCGAACGAGTGAGAATGGTAAATTTGGTAATCCACGGGGGTGAATTGTACAAGTCTTATTACTTTGAATTTATAATCGTATCTTTATTTATGTATGGTAAATTGTATATAGGCACACCCTTTTTGGTGTCGGATGCGCCTCTAATCATGCAACCGTTCGACTTGCAAGGCGTATCTGAGAGGTGTTAAAGGAAGTCAAGCATTATGCATATGGTGTGTGTATATCTTTGGTCCGGCCGGTCTGTTAAGTTGATGTCAAATTTTTTTTTTTTTTTTTTTTTTTTTTTTTTTTTTTTTTTTTTTTTTGATGTCAAATTTAGGAATCAAAGCAAGTTTTGAAGAGACTTGTAGAGCCGCCCCTATCGCAGAGTTAACTACATTCAAATTCTTTGACAAAAAATAAAATAAATAAAAATTCAAATTTATATCTTTGGTTTGGTAGGTCTCTTTTGTTTTGATCAGAAAGAAATTAACTTTTCTTGCCTCTAGTAGGTTTAGCTTGAACCTCCAACCTTTTGCAATCACATATATACCAAATTATTGAGTTACTTGTTCAATCTAGTAGGTTTAGCTCGAACCTCCAACCTTTTGCAATCACATATATACCAAATTATTGAGTTACTTGTTCAATTTTTATAATAAGGGTCCAATCCAAGGTGAGGAGAGTGTGGTAACTAGTTTTTTATTTTATATATGGGCTACAAGTGTGAAGTGAGGTTCACTCCTAAATGATAAGGCAAGATGGAGTGTCCACTCTACACTTATGAACCTTCTTTTTCTTTTCTAAATAGTCCATGTGGGACTATCCCAACATCTCCAACACTCTCCCCTCAAGTCCAACTCGGACTTGACCGCATAACATCAATCAACCATTTTTGTTGGATGTCTACAATGTCCTTGGACAATGGGTAATCAAACCAACTATCGGCTCTGATACCATGTTCAATTTTTATAATAAAGGCACAATCCAAGGTGAGGAGAGTGTGATGACTAGTTTTATGTATGGGCTACAAGTGTGAAAGTGGGGATCACTCCAAAATGCCAAGGCAAGATGGAGTGTACGCTCCACACTTATAAACCTTTTTTTTCTTTTCTAAGTAGTCGATGTGGCACTATCCCAACATCTCCAACCCTCCTCCCTCAAGTCTAACTAGGGCTTGACCGCAGAACATCAATCAACCATTTTTGTTGGATGTCTACAAGGCCCTTGGACAATGGGTAATCAAGCCAACCATCGGCTCTGATACCATGTTCAATTTTTATATTATAAGGCCCAATCCAAGGTGAGGAGAGTGTGTTGACTAGTTTTTTTTTATGTATGGGCCATAAGTGTGAAAGTGAGGTTCACTCCAAAATGTCAAGGCAAGATGGAGTGTCAACTCTACACTTATGACCCTTCTTTTTTTTTTATAAGTAGTTCATGTGGGACTATCCCAACATCTCCAACACTCCCCCCTCAAGTCCAACTCGATCAATCAACCATTTTTACCATGTTCAATTTTTTAATAAGGGCCCAATCCAAGGTGAGGAGAGTGTGGTGACTAATTTTTTTTAATGTATGGGCTACAAGTGTGAAGTGGGGTTCACTCCAAAATGCCAAGACAAGATGAAGTGTCCACTCTACACTTATGAACCTTCTTTTTCTTTTCTAAGTAGTCCATGTGGGACTATACCAACATCTCTAACATTACTCAATATTTGGTTGGTCTGGTTAGTCTCTTTTAATTTTTTGTACTTAAAAAAAAAAATTGTACTTCTTTAAATTAGAAACTTGTTAGGATTTTTATCGGCATGCAATAGAGACCTACGTAATTAGTGGAGTCAGTTTGGGAGACCGTTAGGTCGGTGTATACTCTCCGCAACCTATATATACGACATAATCCAGCTCATGTAAAGTGGAGTTAGTTGGGGAGACAGTTAGGTTGGTGTATACTCTTCCCAAATATACAACATACTCAACTCATGTAATGCTATTGTTTTGGGAATAAATTGAATCACACTTTTCTGTATGAATGGTTCAAATTAACTGTCCTATATATCAATTTCGCCAAAAAAAAAAAAAAAACTATCCTATATATTAATAAAAATAAATAAAGAGAGACATTAGCATCTGCAAGACAAAATGCATACAATTATTAGTTGAGCCTTCTGCCTAATTAGGACATTTAAGTCGAATATATTGAGCATTTAAATCATACCAAACACATGCAAAACCAAAACTATATATATGCTATATTTTCTGATTAGGTATTCAGTTACATATCGTTATATGGAAGTGTTTTTTTTTTTTTTCAAAGATCATTTATATTTATATATATAAGAAACATTTACTTCTTTTAAGGTTTGAACCCATGACCTTTTACTTTCAAATATTATATCTTATCATTAGGCCACCCAATTGTTAGGTTGGTCAAAGATCATAATTATATTAAAGTAGAATCAAAAACCCATTGAAGAATGGGTGAGGACCATTATATATGCAAGTAAGAAGCAAACGCATTCCTTAAATACTACAATGACAAGTATGTCACTCAAGGCGCCTATTTTCCTTAGGAAAATACTAGAGTGACAAACATGTCGCACCAAAAGATATATTGGCTCACATGAGTCGTCTATACGTCCTCAACCCACACGTTATGCACTGAAATCTGTGTATACCCGAAACTCAAGATGTGCATAGACGGCTCAAAGACCTGATATAATTAACTTTCAGTGTAACATTCTCATTATCATTCTTGCACTTCTCTTTTCCTTATCAATTAATTAATGTCAACATTGATAGGAAGACTTCAATGGATGCTCTATTGTTCTCTCATTCCCTATATAACACGTACGACGTGACTAATCACATATACAGGGTAATCGGTCAGGAGTCCCGCTATTAAAAAATCGATATATTTAAAACTAGCTCCGCACGTGGGTATCAAAATATTATTATATAAAAAAAAACGTTGATAAAAAGTGCAAAAAGAATTATTATGTAATCTATGATATGAACTCAAAGTCACTACTTTTAGGTTCCTCGACAACTAATAAAAAAAAATACTTGCAAACGCTGTGCATATTTACAAATCTACACAAAAATATTAAATATTTGTTATATTGCATAGAAATAGCCCTTAATATAATTTTAAATGTCAATGGATCGAAGAAATTTTGATACGTTAATTTCAAGGAAATAGTCGGTAATTTAATTAATAACTATTTTGTGTTTAATCGGCTTATAATTTTTTCTCTTTCGACTTTATACCTATGACTTATTAAACCTTACTTTTTAGCAAGTGACATTTTGTCTATACGAAAGATGCTTTGACATCGACTAATGAATTTTTTTTTAAATGTTGAGAAATCGGAAATAGGTAATTCTCAAAAAGATAGTGATTAAGAGACTAAAAAAATTGATAATCCTATTTTGTAGTTAGATTTGATGTTTAGAAGGAACAAATATAGAAATAAAAAATAGGTAAAAATAGCATAAATAGGTTTTTTTTAGTTCTGTAGGAGTCGAACCACGACTTCTCGAAAATCTTGTCTTTTGGCAAATGATGTCTCTACCATCTCACCAGAGATGTTTTGACAATTTAATATAATAAGTTAAAATAGCAAAATATAAAAATAAAACAAAGATTAATTGTACATTTTTTTAAAAAAAATAGCATAAATATATAGATAAATGTGATATAAATCAATTTGATACGAGTTTTTTTATACAGCGGCTAAACGAACCCCAATTTTTACTATACCAGATCCCAATTTTGAATTTTTACTTCGTGCACCCCACTCTTTATTTAATTTACACCACTTTTATTCTTAAAATTTCAAAAATACCCTTGCTTGCCCCATTATCCAAACCCCCATTTTTAAAGAAGTGTCGCCTATAAGTTTCAGACTTACATGGTTGACACCTCTGAAGAGGTGTTGAACACACAGGGTCGATGCCTCTTTAGAGGTCTCAGTCGACTCCAACTGATAATGCGAAGATAACTCAGTCTAAGTAGATGACGGAGGGATCCAGTTGAAACCTCTTTAGAGGTGTCGTGTGACGGCCCCAAATTCCCAATGCATTTGGGTACGCCCGGCCTAGACCCGTGCAGATCCCGAGTCAGTTCTCAGCGAACCTGACGAGCCTAGTCAGCCTCAAAACATCAAAATTTCACGTTTTATGAAAGAGTTATTGCAATTATAACACAACGGAAGCAAAAATCATATTCTAATCAAATATTGGGAAATAACTCAATCAAAAGGAAATTAGGAATCTATATAAATGTGAAAAACCCAACATGTTCAGTTCTAAGTCAACAAAATGGATTGATGGAATCCACCTCAAAACATATTCCCCAGTTCCAAAACAATCATATATATATAAACGTCATACAAAAAGAAATAATTCATGAACCTACATCTCGATTTACCTCGGTCCATTTGCTCACAAAAAGTCTTCTAGGCAAGGTCCCTTGCCCCTACTACTCTTCGTCCTATCTGCACCCACCGTCACAGACTAGACGGTGAGTAACTGAGAAAATTTGAAAGTAAAGCCAGAAGAATATAGCAGTAATTCATGGAATAACAAACAAGACAGTCTAAATATCATGCGGGTACTGAAAGATAAGAGTTTAAATAAACAAGAATGCATGATAGACAGACTGGAAATGATAGCAATCGAAACATGCGTGTTCTACGAGTCAAGAGAGGCCATAAGTGGTCTATATTCCACAACAATACCACAACAATCCACAACAATCCACAACAATCCAGTACATGGTATCACACAATCACTAGGGGTGGTCAAACACTCGTGCGCTCGAGTGCCCGCGTTTTATCCCTTCTAGTGCAGGCCGCATGTACCTTTGAGACACACACTTATGCCAAGAACACACATACAAGGAATATGGAATGGAAGGCCAATAATTTGATAATAACAAACACAAAGAAATGAAAATGAATCACATGATATTTTCCAAACTGGCTTACTAACGTACAAATGCTTTTTAAGGCAAATGTACTTACCTGAACTATCGTAACCCGCGTAAAACGCTCCCGCGACTCCTAACACGTATCCCCAAGTTTCCCGCTACCTGACAAGGTCGAAAACTCGTATTAATGGGTAAAGTCATTCACTAAACCTAGGTTTAAACTTATCATTATCCCCAATGTTTTGAATGACTCAAACGACACGACAATTTAATCAACAAAGGAATACTCTCTCTCTCTTGGGTTTTGAAAACACAATATATATAAATCTCATCTCGAATCCTGGGCTCGGCTCAGTCTTACGCAAGTCATGTCATAGTCTCGAGGATCCGCGACATGACCACGACGTCATAGCCATTCATCGCCATGCGATGCTTCAATACCAACCAATACTCAAGCATAACTCTTCATGAAAGCCGAACTGACATATACAAATGAGCATGGAACTTCGTTGGTGCTGTCCGATGTTAGAGGAAGGGTTATCGTGGCATGGGTAATGCCGGGAAAACCCTCCACTAGTTCGGAAGTTTCGTCAACACACATAAATTACGACTTGACGACGGCAACACATGAAATCACGTCAAAACGCCTTAATAACATTGTTTCGGACTTAATCAAGGGTTGCAAGATGTCAACTAATGTTAGGTGAGATCTCGACAACCTTCGTTGGTCATGGGTCGACCGGTAGGACCGCCGGCAGTGGCGATTTCCGGCGAGGCTTCAATATACAAAACACATGAAATAATGACATTTTAAACTTGAAATGAAACTGTTGTGGCCACTCTTAGGGCTGTGGGACCCACGTATGAGTTTGGTGGGGTCCCCGACAGCGTCCCAGTCATGGTGGTCCGGCGGTGGTGTTGCGGTGAGGGCGTTTTCCGGCGAGAGGGTAAAACCCTTTAAAACCAACTTATTGTGTGTACACTAGTAGGGACTTTGCATGGGCCATGAGGAGGGTACTCCGGGACAGTCTGGACTCCGGTGAGTCACCGGAGGTTGTCCACGACCGGTCCCCGTCACGGCAGCCGTCCCAGCAGCCCACATGCACACACACAACAAAATTGACGAAAAGCAAAAACAGTGAGCCGAAGGAGAGAGAGAGAGAAAGAAAGAAATAGAGGGATGGAGAGAGAGATCTCCGGTGAGGGAGTGAACCCCGGTCACCACCATCTCCAGTGGGAGAGGTGGTGTCGTGAGAGAGAGAGAGCAAACCGAGACGAGAGAGAGAGAGAAAACCGAGAGGAGAGAGAGAGAGATTGAGTGAGCACGAGAGAGAGATGGGAGGATGTGGGACCTTCGGCGAGCTTCTCCGTCACCACTGGACCTCCGACGACGGCGAGGACTCGGCCAGCTGAAAGGTGAGTGGACCGAGAGAGAGGGAGGCCGAGAGATGAGAGAACAGTGAGGGAGATCGAGAGAGAGAAGAGAAGCTTACCTCCGGTCAACCGCGATCTCCGGCAGCCTAGTCCAGTCACCGACGACGAGCAGAGACGGTGATGAGGTGGGAGAGAGAGGGAGCTCGTGAGTGAGAGTGAGAAGAAGGTGAAAATCGTGAGAAGAGTGAGGAGAGTGAGCACGGGAGAGATGAGTGGAAAATGAGAGAGAGATGCATGACGTGAGTGGTGAGAGTGTTTACATGAGGGGGTGAAGTGAGTGACGTGTGTGAGATGGTGAGATGAGTGTGACGTGAGTGATGGGAGTGGGTGGGGTGTGAGGAGATGTGAGTGATGGGAGTGGGTGGGGTCTTTAAAATTTGAATGGGTATGGTATGAATAGTTCATTAAGTGGGGTGTGTCCTAGTTGTATCCACCCATATTCTTACCAACCCACACATCTCAAAGTTTAACCCAAAGGTTCCCCGCCCCATCTTGCCTCCTCTACCCGTATTTCCCCGTCACATGCACACTTTTACCTTTGTCTCACACAAATAAACTATAAAATTGTTAAATAATTCTTTTAATTATGTATTTTAGTCTCCCGTGTACTCGTAACCCAGTTGTCGAATCCCGCGCGTCGATTTTTCCCCCTCGTTTACCGGCTTCACCGTCCGGTCACTCAAATACAAGTATAAATACATATTACACATCATCATTCACAAATAACCAAATTTCTGGGCCGTTACATGTCGGCCCTATGTGTCGAAACCTCTTCAGAGATGTCGACCCTATAAGCCCAAAACTCACAGACAACCAAAATGAACAAAAAAACTTTAAAACTTTTGAAAAAAATAGATTAACATGGTAAAAAAAATAGTGGGTTTTGCTCGGAATTGCTTAACATTTTCAATTCTATCGAAACTTTATATCAAAAATGCAAGATTTAAGTTTTAAATCGAAGACTTAAACTCAAAAAAAATTTACAAACAAAACGACTCAAAAAAAATAAAAAAACCCAAGAAAATTGTAACGACCCAACCCTCCCCGCAAGGCACGCCAACTGGTACCGCACAAGTGGTATGGCACTCCCCTGGAGTCGAACCACACCTCTGCATCCCTTCCCCCACGTGAGCACCCACAGGTCTCTCTCACGTGGGTGCAGTCTTTCGCTCCCACGACTCGAACCCGCGCCCTGGAGGCTTAAGACGACAAATTCATAGAGCCTGGTACCACTGAGCTGTATGGGGGGGACGCAGAGGTGTGGTGTGACTCCAGGGGAGTTTCATACCACCTGTGTAGTACCAGTTGGCTTAAGAGCCCCAGTTTGACGAACCTTGTACCACTAAGCTTATGTAACGGCCTAGCCCGCCCTGCAAGGCACGCCAACTGGTACCGTACAGGTGGTATGGCACTCCCCTAGAGTCGCACCACACCACTGCGCCCCCCCACGTGAGCACCCGCAGGTCTCTCTCACGTGGGTGCAGTCTTTCGCCCCAAAGGTTCGAACTGGGGTCCTGGAGGCTTAAGAGCCCCAGTTTGACGAACCTTGTACCACTGAGCTGGACTACGGGTGCTCACGATTCCAGCTCTGTGGTACAAGGTTCGTCAAACTGGGGCTCTTAAGCCTCCAGACCCCGCTCGAACCTCCTGGGGCGAAGAGCGCGCCCACGTAGCAGAGAGACCCGCGGTGCTCACGTGGGGGGACGCAGAGGTGTGGTACGACTCTAGGGGAGTGCCATACCACCTGTGCGGTACCAGTTGGCGTACTTACAGGGCGGGCTGGGCCGTTACATAAGCTCAGTGGTACAAGGTTCGTCAAACTGGGGCTCTTAAGCCTCTAGGACCCTAGTTCGAACCTTGGGGGGCGAAAGACTGCGCCCACGTGAGAGAGACCTGCGGGTGCTCACGTGGGGGGACGCAGAGGTATGGTGCGACTCCAGGGGAGTGCCATACCACTTGTGCGGTACCAGTTGGCGTGCCTTGCAGGCGGGCTGGGCCGTTACAAAAACTTTAAAATCGACACTAAAAAAGATTATGAATGCACCAACGACGTCGTATCCATATGGTTTTGCTCGGATTTAGGTTGTTGATTAGTGCGATTTGAGAGAGAGGTGACTGGGGTATGGGTGAGTAAAAACCTTTTTATATAGAAGGGTAGTTGAGTCATTTTACAAAACTGAGATCTTTTTAGCTGCTGCCTCTTTTATAAGAAAAAAACATCTTGCCCCATCAGGGTTACTCATAAATTTCATACCATACCATTAGACTACCCAATTTGTTGGTAAATTTGATATGATTTATGTAATATACAACAGTTAGGATGAATGAGGTGTCAAAGGTAGTAACAATGAGTATTTATAATTAATTTGATTCAAACTAAAATATAACACTCACCCTATATAATCTTTTTTTTGTCTATAGAGATATCACTTTCTTTTTAAATAATAACATGAAAATAGCAATAAAAAGAAAATTATTAAAAAAAATTAAGAACCAAAAATCCTATTTGCAAAAAAAAAAAGAAAATTAGAAAATCACAAAAAAAAATTTAAACCAAAAATCCTATTTTTATCTCAACTAAAATCATAGCCTAAAAACTAAAAAAAATGAAAATTACAAAAAAAAAACCAAAAATCTTATTTGTATCAAAACTAAAAACATAACCTAAAAAATAGCAAAAAAAAAACGAAATTCAAAAATTACGAAAAAAAGCTTAAAAATAAAAAATCCTATTTGTTTCACAACTAAAAACATAACCTAAAAATAGCAAAAAAAAAAAAAGAAAAGTAAGAAAAAAAATTAAAATAAAAATCTTATTTGTATCACAACTAAGGTTCCAACTATATGCACCCCACAAAACAATAAGGGCAAGCCAATGGATCTCAAATTAATTGGAACAAAACATTAGAGGTGGCTTGCCCTTAGTGTTTTAAGGGGTGCACATAGCCAAACCCCACAACTAAAGGGGGGTTATTAAAAAAGTAGGGTTAGTTTTCTTTTAAATTCATTAAATAGGGTAAATTTCTTTAAAATTTTAAAAATAATGTATATCTCCTTTAGTAGAGGCGTTATTGATGATGACGGGGCGCCATGTGGCGATGGAAACGAGGTGGAATTGATGTGGCATGTAGAAAATGGTGACGGGTAGGTACTCGTCGCCAATGAGCCCGTCGCTAAATATATATTATTATTATTATATATAATAAATATATTCATGCAGGTTAATACATTTAGGGTTTTAGGGTTTATACATTCCCTCCATACGGTTCATACATTCTCGCATACATTCGACCGCAACAATGAATTCATACATTCCAATCGAAATTAATCAAATCGAAAGTAATCAAATTTGAATACATAAACTCAGTGCATAAACTCAGTGTATCAATAATTGTCTCTATACAAAAAATTAAAAAAAAATCAAAATAGGAGAACACAAAATAAGTTTCCAAGAAAACCATCATAAAAATACAATCCATTCATCATATATACCATAGTTTCCTGCAAAAAAAAGAAAAAGCAAAATAAAATAAGTTAAGCTTGGAGGTATACAAAATTGAGATTCACATATAGAAAAGTCATATATTTTATGAAAAATAATAATAACGAACAAATCATATTTATTTCAATAAAAAAGAAAAAATGAATACAAATTAATAAAATTAATTAACAGTTAGCATATATATTCAATATCACAAATATGAAAACACAAAATAAAAGATGTTAATATAGTTTGAACAAGTTTTTTTGTGTAGAACCAATTAAAACACAAAATTCCAAAATCATTCTTAACAAATGTTCAATGTAGACCTAAAACAAACATTTTATTTAGAAGTAAAACCTTTTTTAGTCTCCCAATTCAATATTCAAATAAAGAATACAATAGAAAAAACTAGTGAATAATAAACATTACTCCAATAATCTCGATTCAATATATGGTTTACATGATTTATGTTTCTATAATGGTTCGTAATAAATTCATAAAATTTATAATGGTTCCTAATAAAAAAACTTTTAAGTATCAAGTAAAAAATGAACCAAAAAAATCTAACCTTTTTGGATGTTGTGAAAAAGAAATCATCATTCATCATCCTCAGTCGTTGAGTCATTGTGAGCAGTAACATCATCATCATCATCAACATCATCATTAACATCATCTCGTCTTTCTTGTGCAGCTGATCTCTCTATGAAACCCTGTTCCATGCGATGTAACCGTCCTTGCATTTCAAGCAATTGCTCGCGATCTACAGACGTGTAATTAACCAGCTTTAGTATCATTGCTTGCATCTCGTTGAATTCTTTCTTGAACTGTTCAAATGACTCATCATCTGCAAATATAGGACGAGAAGATCCAGGTTCATCAGGTCTACACATCGTAGACCCTGACGGTGTCCAGCCAAGACCAAATCTCTGGCCTTTATCATTTCTCTGCACAATCTCCAAATATAATTCTGTTTCATCAATTGAAGTGTTAATTTGCATTTGGGAAAGCTCTCTGGTCCTTTCGTGTATAGCCGCCTGTATTAAGAATTTCAACATTGACAAGTCATATAAGTCATTGATACCTATAATTAACAAAAAACAATTATAGTAAAATAGTTTCTTACGACAATCGCCTCTGCTCTCGAATCCAAGAAAGTGACGTCATCATGATCCTTTGTATGGAGATATAAACATAAGTCCAAAGTAGTCGACTTTTGACCAAGTTTCTTCTCCTATAAAATATGTTTAACTTAAAATTAAGTTTGAAACTTATATGAATCTAATGTATACATATGTATGTATGTATCTATGTATGTATGTCCCAAAACATACCAGTCTCAACGAATGCTCATAGATGGTCATGGCTCCACCTCCGTGCACAGACGGACCCGAACCAGGTCCCCCCACCTCTGATCTCTGATTTCGGCTTGCTTGTGCTGACTTTGCTTTATATTCTGGAGTAGACCGCATCTTCTTGTAATGCTCAAAAACCTCCAGAAATACATGTGCTGATTTTGTCGGCTTCCTCACCATCTTACTAACAAAGTTAGCGTAACGAGTGGCAATCTTCTTATCGTACAAATGTCTAACCATAGCGTCATCCGATCGTCTCCAATCGAAATGAGTCTATAATAATAGAAAGTCAAGTCTTCAACATATGCTAAGTAAAAGAAACTTAATTTTTTTATTTAAAAATCTCTTACCGCCCATTTGTTAAAATATTGCTCCTTGATATGGTTGGGAACCATATCCCAACAGTAGCCATCCTTATGTAAATCGAATTTATATACCCGCGTCATTTGCTTTGACGTTTCGGATGACGGATGCAAGAAAGTACCACTCCATTTTTACAAAAAAAAGTTAGACCAATATTATAGTAAGTTCATTAAACGTAAGTATATATACGTAATAATATTTCGTTGACTTACAATTCTTTCATAGTTTTTACAATCAATAACACCCGCCCCGTGCCTCAATCATCATTACATCTACGTCTCTGGAACCTAGCTGGCTCATCGCCTCGTTGTGATCTACGCGATGCACCACTAATAGACGGCTCACTCGAAGGATGGCTTGAAGCATTTGGCGAATGTGATGCATGCTCGACATGATCATGACTCGTCGATGGGGAGGCATGCATACTAGAGTCAAAGGGAGCGATCGGGACATGCTGGTAGTCCTGCTGATGGAAGGGAGATGCGTGGGTAGATCCTCTAGAAGTAATGCGACCTGCGATAGGTGGAGGGAGTTGCGATGCCAAAAGAGATGAGTAAGCCTGTAGAGTGGTTGGATCATTGGGGCCGAATAAAGATGGCCCCGATGGCTGAAGGAGAGGGACCTGGTGGAGGTGTTGCGTATAAGGCGGACAAGGATACTACTGAAATAATTGTGATTGATTGTGTTGCTGAGAAAGCAGTTGTTGGACAAAAAGTTGTTGATGGTAAGCAAACTACTACTGAGCAAGCTGTTGCGGAGTGAGCTGCTCTTGACGCTGCTGAGGCTTAGCATCATGAGCAGGAGATCGTACTTGTGAACGATCCAAGTCACGAGATGGACGATCTCTGCGACCACCGGATCATCCACCGGATCGTCCACTGGATCGTCCACCAGATCCCTCCACAGATGACGATGCATAATTTCTGTCTGACATGACTTTTTTAAAGTTCAAGAGTAAGTTAGAAACAAATGTAAATGTCATAATCAATTATTACGAAAGGAACAAACAAATGTGTAACTAAATTTACTAATTAGGTTTGATTTCTTAAACCTACTTAAGTGAGTATGTCATGGTTCGTTGTCACTATTTTCATCATCCACTAAGAAATCAGAATTATCGTTTTCGTTACATTCTTCGTCATCGACGTCTGACATGTGCGTGCCACTAGGATCAGCAAGCGAAATTGCAACATAGTTGCTAATATCAACTTCAGTATCATGCTCAGGTACTTGTTCTTGAAAAGCATCTTCATGTGCAACTGGAATGTCAACATTCTCGACTAGGATATGTTCGTCGATACAAATAAATTACTATGACATGAAAGAAACTCATACAAAGGTATGATGCAGTTCTATCGACGTCGACGTTGCTCCTCCGTGTGGCAAACCAATCGTACTTTATTTCGACGTGGATTTCTGCGTGCTTGTACGTCCGGCTGAGTCTGTTGAACTCGATGACTTGACTGAACTTCTTCCTCATGTTGACTCGATTGACCTCTACTACCAATGCTATCAAAGATAGGAGGTTGAACCATTCCAACATACTGACTTCTTGTATGTGGTATGGTGAAAGGAACATGAGGTGGCATGCCTAATAAGGGCATGAATGAGCCATTTCCACTATATGGAATATTGTAATTATAATATGGCGGAGTAAATGGACTTGGCATGTATTGAGGCAATGAACCATGCATTGAATGTGTAGGCATTCTATGGTCCATGTAGGAAAATGATGGCCCAGGAGCATATGGATCAAAATGATAAGGATGAACACTCATGCTCGATGTCCTAGGCAAAAACATATGAGCATCTGGTTACGTTGAGGGCGGCAAAGGAGAGTACCCATAAGAAGAACGGCGGGTTAGAGGTGGTGGAGGAGAACGTCTGCTGCTCTCACCAACAGTCTCTGTCAACGTTCTTGGTGTTGGACGAGTTGGAGGTGGTGGAGAAGAACGTGTCTCTGCTCTCACCCAAAGTCTGAGTCGTTGTTATTTTTCTTCTCCTCCCTCTGTCTGCTAGGCTTTGATCCTCTTTTTGTTGTTCTTCCTCTTCTTCTTGAGAAGCTTTGTCATCTATTTCTGGCTCAACTACATTTTCATCATTCCACAAAGTAGTCCTTTGCCATTCATCCTCATCTAAGATTCTGATGCCTTCATGTAGAGCAGCAATGCCTTGATCGATCCCGTCATCAATGAACATTCGCTCCAATTGACGCGCAAATTGTAACAACCCCAAATTTTTAATCCGACTTGTACGGCAATTGTCAAAATTGTGACCCGGCTACGTGAATACTGGTCAATATTTCGAACTTCGGGAGTCGACGCCGAAGTGATTTTATGATTCTTTGATTGTGTGTAATAGTATGTTAGTATTTTACGAGTCTCGCACGGTCGGACGATATTTAATTGAGTGAGGTTTCGACTAGTCAAACGGGGAGTAAAACATATAAATAAATGAATTTTTATTAATTTAATTAATTAGTTGGCGAGATAATGCGAGACTACGCGCATTATGAGAGTCGAAACAAGGAAAAACGGACCGAGGAACGTTGTTGGAACGCGGGAGTTGGTTAATTACGTAACATGCGGACTATGTAGTTTGTATTGTTAAAGTGACACGTCTAATGGTGAGGAGCCATGAGATTGGCCTAGAGATGTGTGTGTGTGCTAAGATGAGATGATGTGGTAAAAGACCCATAAGGGTAGATGTGTTTAAATGTATGAAGTGAAGGGAGAAGGGCAAAAAGGTCATTTGATGTTATAAATATATACAAACCGTTTCATAACAAAACCCCACTATTCATCTTCTCCTTTGATGAAAACCGCCGCCCTCTCCTTCTCTTCCATCTCGACCCCTTCACCACACCACTCACGGTCTCTCCCTCTCCCACTCCATTTCACTCGCGTTTCTCTCTCGATCTCCTCCCCACGCTCGTCGTCTCTCACGCTCTCGGTCATTCCCTCCCTCTCGGCCTCACATCTCTCACGCTCTCGGCGGTCTCCTCTCCCGGTGGAACAGCCACCACCACCGCCTACGTCACCGAGGGTAAGTGTGTGTATCTCCTCTCTCGATCGATCCATACAACGAAAAAAAAAAAAAAAAAGAGGAAACGAGAAAAAAACAGAGCGCGCGTGCGCCTCTGTTCAAAAAAAAATTGAAGAAGATGAAGGGCCGGTTCGGCCCTGAACCGGCCGGTTCGGCCTTGAGCCGGGACGGTTGGCCGAACCGCCCTTAAAAAGAAATATAAAAAAAAAATGGAAAAGAAAATCCAGAAAAATAGGGAAAATTATGGAAAAATTCAGAAAAATCCAGAAAAATATGAAAAATTAGAAAAATGGTTCACAACTGAGTTTTGGGATTTTCTCGGAAATGTTGGCGGGATATAGTCGGGGTTTTAGCCTCGAAAAACGTGAAAATTGATATAATGTATTAAATTGAAGCTAATTTAATGACAAATAATCTTAGGTATAATTCGGGTGGTAATTTTGATTTGTTTGGCATTTATTCAAGCTGGATTTGGATAATTGGAGTGCGGTATAGGAAATCGGGAAGTCGCGTTAGGATCTCGGAGTTGTCATACGAGTCACGATAGTTCGAGTAAGTACACTTGCCTTAAACAAGCATTTGTACGTTTGTAAGCCGTTAGAAAATGCCATGTGATTCATTTTCATACCATTGTGTTTGTTATTATTTACTTGTTGGCCTTCCATTCCATACTTCTTGTATGTGTGATTCCGGCGTAAGTGTTTTGTCTCGAAAGTACTAGGACTGCACTAGAGGGATAAACGCGGCACTCGCGCCACGAGTGTGTGACCACCCTTAGTGATCGTGTGACACCGAGTCTTGGGTGGATGGGTTTGAGTCCCTTTCCAGCCATAGCTGCGCTTTCGTTTGAGTCGATGCCGGGAAAACCTCGCGAGGTCTTCGCCGTTATGCTATGGACTAGACCACTTATGAGCCTCTTTTGATTCTTTGGAACACACTTAACTCTCGATTGATATCCATTAGTCTGTTTATCATGCATCTTGTCTATTTAATTTCTGTCTTTTTATTTCCGCATGATATTTAGACTACTTTATTTGAATTATCATGAATTTCTTGTTGTTTTCTGCATTGGCATTACATTCGATTTTATTCGGTTGCTCACCGTCTAGTTTGTGACGGTGGGTGTGAGATAGGACGGAGAGCGATAGGGGCAAGGGACCTTGCCTAGGAGACTTTTTGTAGCAAATTTGGACTTGAGGTATGCAGAGATGTAGGCTCATGTTTATTTCTTTTTGTATGACGTTTATATATATGATTATTTTGTAAGCTGGGAATATGTTTTGAAATGGATTCCATCAATCCATTTTGTTGACTTAGAATTGAACATATTGGGTTTTCCACATTTATATAGATTCCTAATTTCCTTTGATTGAGTTATTTCCCAATTCTTGAGTAGTAAGTAATTTGCTTCCATTTGTGTTATAATTGCAATAACTCTTTCATAAATCTTAATTTTTGATGTTTTGAGGCTGACTAGGCTCGTCAGGGTTGTCGAGAACTGACTCGAGGCTTGCACGGGTCTAGGCCGGGCGTACCCAAATGCATTGGGAATTTGGGGCCGTCACACAAATGTAGACTGATATACAAAAAAATGCAGTGTTGGTTAACAATTTTAAATATGACTCATGAGGATAACAACATTATAGTTTTAAGGTTACCGAGAATTCGCGTTCATGTCCAATGTATCGCCTGGTGATAGATCTGTACCACCTCATTTACTCTTCCTGATCATGTTCCCCTTCTTGTTCCATCGTGGCTATGGTATTACCACGATTTTCCCACAACTCTATATATCTTCTGTGATACACTGCCCAATTTTCTTGAGGGTGTCCTCTCAATTGGACGCAGTGCAGACGTGTGTCAAAATCACAGTGAGGTGGCATGACCTGTGTCAACCCAAACTGTCTCATGATCCTTTCCGGTCTATGCCACTCAACTATATGGAAACAAGTTAAAGGACACGTCGAACGCCAGCTCCCATGACCTTGAGTACATAATTGTGGAAATGACTCGATGACATCAGCGTATGGTTGCCACTCCACGACATTCTCCCTCTGCGTGTCAAGTGCATCATGATATGATGATAAAACATGTGTGGAAGTCCTAGTTACTGAAAATACAACTATCCATCTATATACAAAAATAATAAATTAGTCATAAATTAAAAGACGCAATATATAATTAAAAATAATACGAGAAACATTTTTATTACCGATATCCCAAAGGAACGTCATTGGGCATGTATACTCCATCACATGTTCGTGGTCGAACTCTAGGAACAGGCATGTGCGTTGGTGCTATAAATGGAAACCTTTCTCAGTCCCATAGTTGTATAAGAATTGACGCACCAGCAACCTCGTACGCACCAGAGTGAGATCCACGACATAACTCCCTGTATAAATATGCCAAACATGCACTTCCCTAACTATATTGTCCAGATGTTTGAAGGTCCTTGAGCAACGGAAGAAACATCAAATGTACATATCGGTTCGACTTGTCAGCGAACACACAACCACCAACAAGTTGTAGAATGTAATAACGAACATAACGTCGAACAATTTCCTCATTGTGTCATCCTCTATAGGTGGCACATTTTGTTCGAGCCATGAAACAAGAACTCTATTCCCAGAAAGGTCAAGTGGTTCAGGTCTTGCACCAAGTAGTCTTTCACACACCGCGAGATATTCGACATCTGTGCTTCTAGTCACAGGCATACCATTAATCAGTAACCCGTGCTAAATCTCAACGTCTTGGAGTGTTATCGTACACTCGCCACAACGCATGTGGAACGTATGTGTCTCTGGACGCCATCTCTCAACGAAAGCGGTGATCAAAGCCCAATCAAGTCTAAAAAATCCTACGCGTGAAACCCTATAAAAGCCACTAGAACGTAGGTAAGGGAATATTCGAGAATGGTAATTCACCCGTCGATCAACGACACCCCGTCTTCTTCGCACGTGCATCGTATCATGTACCTTGCAATTAAAAAATATGTCGATATATATATATATATATATATATATTAAACGTTTTTGCATAAATATTAGGCACATACATGTTAAATGTATATACCTGACCCTCCAAACTTGCGATGATCTGTGTGTAGATTGGAGGCATAGTAAAGAAGGATCAGATGGTCCTGGTTCCATGTGTACTCGCTACAACTGTGTGATTAGAGAAATTGGTCGAGTAGTTTTAAAAGTCACAACTAATCATTAGTACGAGTTATATCATAAACAAATACCTATCTATTACTTTACGTAACATATCCGAATACTATATTAATATAAATGTTATGAAATTACCAACTGATACCGTTTACAAACAAAATACAAATCCTCTCATTGGTTTGGATTGGGGGGTTGAGCTTTTGATGGACAATTTTTTTGTTATGTCCCGCTGCACGACAAAGACTGTAACGGTTCCTCCTAGTAGGGACTCGACCACGATCTCTATTCGGACATGTTGTTCGTTTATGTCCTTCTTGATGACATATGCCACATCGCAAGGTCCTCGAAACATTAGGAAGATCCATCTCATTTTGCCTTCGTGTTCCCTTTGGTCTCCCTCGGCCACGTCTACACCTAGGATCTGGTAAAATCTTCGTCACAAAAGTCGGCCAATACTTCTCATCGAGGATGACTTTGAATTGATAGGAGTAGCATCATGCGTACATGTCCATCCTGTAGTATGGCTCAATAAATTGTGTATAATCAAGTCGAATAAGGGCACATGCAGCTAACACGTGTGAGCAATGGAAACCAAACGATTGCCATTTATTGCAGCTGCAATACCAGTTCTTCAGGAAAACAATTTGTGTATTGTTGCCTTTATGCATGCGATCACCATGACGTCCAGTGAGCACCTTAAACTCACCAGTGTCGCGATTTATCAATTTGACGTAATGTCTCCTTGCAAATTGTTCATAATGTGCAATTTTATCCATGACATATTTTGTGTAATTGAGCCCGTGTGAGATTGATTCATCGATTTCCTCCTTGCGTCAGTTGGTGTATGTCACCAACCTGTAGTAAATCATTTGAACCATTACTGTTATTGGCAAGAATCGTGCAACTTTCAATACACCGTTAAAACATTCTACAATGGTAAGATAATGCCGTGTCAGTAATATCAACACAGTGAAAAAATATAGGATAACAAACATAACTACTATCGATTACATACCAACCCCGTTAGAATTCATCCATCCATACCGCAGGCCTCCATCATGCGATTGAGTCCAGAGTTCCTTGGGAATGGCATTCACATATTGAAGACATTGAGGACTTCCTGATGACAAATAAGCAAAACGCTCTATGCATGCATCAAATTTCCACACTTGATGTTGATCAGCAGCTCAAGAAAGGATGTTCTTTAGCGATTCATTTTTGAAATTACTAGTCAAGTGTTAAAATTACTAGTCAAGTGTCGTAGGCAATAACGATGGTATCCTCTTGGTGGACAAAAACCATTTGCTGGTATGTTAACAGCCTCGAGAATGCCAGAGTGACGGTCAGAAATAATACAAATACCATCTCTATTGGTCACGTGTTTGCGCAACATCCTGAAAAACCACCCCCACGAGTCTGTTGATTCGTTTTCCGCAACTGCAAATGCAACTGGAAGTAGATGTCCATTGCCATCAACAGATAGGGCAATCATTAGCTTACCACTGTATTTTCCATACAAGAATGTCGCGTCAATCTATAGAAGAGGCCTACAATGCTTGAACCCTTCGATTGATGCTTCGAATGCGAAGAACACACGACGAAATTGAGGATGCTCTGTCCTGATCTCATCTGCAGCCCATTGTCTATGAGACCACTCAATCTTTGTCCCTGGGCTCTTATTATGTACAGCCACTAACCATCTTGGTAACCTAGCATACGACACGTCCCAATCTCCGAATGCATTTGCAACGGCTTTCCTTTTAGCATCCCACATTCACTTGTAGGGAACTTCATGTCCGTATTTTAGCTTAATCATTTCTACCAAGACCTTGATAGTAATTGTCTGATCTATTTGGACAACGTTTTGTATCTCACGTGCAAGCATGTTGGCGTCGAGTTGGGTATGACTGCGTTCTATGCCGGGATTTATACAGCTGTACGGCTCGTCTAATTGAGTGATTTCCCACAATTGTTTCTTCTTTCGCAAACAAGCACGGAGACGCCACATGCACCTAGCTTCCGGCGCACTTCTGCACTTCACCGCCCATAAGGTTGTAGTTGACTCCATAACAAGGTATTGACAATGGTTGTTAACATGCCATACTTTGATGGCATGCTGCAAGTCTTTCTTATTGTCAAAACATATTCCTATTTCTAACTCAAAATTATGCATGTCCCATCCAGTCGAATGATGAGAATGTTGGGTCGCAGTAGAATTAGCCACTTCACAATCAATTTTATTATACACCGGCAATGATTGGTAAACTTTTTCATCGCTTGCTTCTTCTATGCACTCCTCTTCGTCAATTGCAAATTGCTCATCATCTTGCAAGTATTCCACCCCTGGAGGTTTGTAGGTTGGGTCGTCTGTAACAACATTTATATTTTCCCAATTAATAGATGACGCAGCATCCTCGAGGGGACATACGTCCTCATCGATATCGTTGTTGTCGTCCTCGTTACGGTCATCACCTATAAGTGATTGCATATGTAATCTTTCCATCATTGATGTAGGGCATGTCATGACGACATTTTCTTCTACCACTTGTGAATGCACAGTAGAGTTTTGAAAAGGCTTGATTGGCTCAAAAGTTAAATAAATCTCTACCTTCACTGATAATGGTAGATTCGCCACTGTTGACCACATCAACTCGAAGTGGGTCTCGTCTTGCAACAACACGAGGATAAAATATTGTGAACCTGATGGATAGGTTATTACGTGACGATACGTCATCGTAATGAGAGTCTCAGTGGACGATATACCAAACGCGTTATACACGTGATCCATCAACTCATGTTTACTTATTCCAAACTTAAGAATCAGGATCATTAATGGGGTCTATTGTACTTGATGCCTTGCGAAACCTTAACAATTTCTCCGTATGCATAAAACTAAAACGAGATGTTCTTACGTTCCATGACCTACATAATTTACCGCATTAATAATGTAATAAAGATTACATATATATCAAGCGAAAAAATAATCAAAATGGGGATTTGAAGTGCGATCAACCTTTTGAAGAAATCCTCATCAAAGATTATTCTTGTTCCTATATCAAAACGGAGCATATTGTAGTAAATTTTCAAAATGATTTGAATTTTATCCTAAGGTTGTTTGAGGAGCCTCTTGGGAAAGGAATGAGTCCCTTCTAAGAAACTTAGTATCGATTGAATATTCAATTTTCTTAGAGTCCCTTCTAAGGAACTTAACTTAGGCATTCGAAAATACAAATTGTAATGGCCCATTTTCCAAATAGACCGCCACAGGGCCAATGCGGACCCACAGTCTGTCTTACCAGTGACAGCTGTGCTCTACATTGGATTACATCTTCCATTTTATCTTTTTAAACCTTATTAATTATTCATTTATTGATTAGGTTGTATTGAAGTCAAATTATATGTTAAAGCATTATAAAATCCTCAAATTCACACAGCAGAAGCCTTTCTAATGCATTACTCGGATAATGATACAATAAATGTGTAACCTAAACCATAAACCTAATGTGGAAAACCCATATATAACCATAGATACCTCTAAATCACCAAAAGGATCTATATACATAAAGTTTCTCCAAAACCCCAAACCCATAATAAAACAAAGTAAGTATAATACAAACGTACGAGTCAGGCCATCTCTGTTCAACAGTACTCTGGCAGCTTGCCCTTGCCCCTGCTCATACTAGAATCTGCACTCAAGCCATCACAAAAGGCAGATGACGAGTCTAGAGTGAGTATTCCCAAGGAAATTAAGTGAGCATTTCTAAAAGTAAATACTGAAATTTAAATAAAGCTATTAAATAAACATGCGGAAATAAATACAGAAAACTGTGCTCATCGCATGAATAAATAATAGGAAAAGTGCAAAGTGTGTTCCTAGCTCCTAGGGTCAGACTACACCATACTTCGGACTCTTCCACATAATGCTGTCGGCGAGTCAAACTCCAGCAGGGCAAGCATCTGGATCCACTCGATGGCCGGCATTACACCCACGGCGCATCGACACATGTCACGATGTGACACTTGGCCCAAGTTCGATCTGGTAGAATGTGCTATGGTGTAATGGACATGTCACGACCCAATTTCCTAATCTTGATTAACTTGCTTAATCAGGATCACCGACCCGTGACGTGGGGCCCGCATGAGACGCGCACATTGACCGAGGCACGTGGCCGAGGTAAATGTTATATTTGTACTTGGTGTATGCCTAGTGTTGTGTATGTGTGTAGACTAATTAAGTCCATTTTTGCAAACCATAGACGTCGAGTTGACGTGAGCGGGGACACGCCTTGGAGTGCGTGCAAGTATGAGTACCTAGTGAAATTATCGGGGTAGCGAGACTAGGCTAGGAAATAACAATTTATTTCAAATCTACCTTAACATAAATTAAGTTATTTAATTTAGTTAGAAAATACGACGTTCGACGCACGAGGAAAGCTCCTCGAGTTGCGTGCGAGTCGGGACACTAAGTCTTAGGGTAGTTGAGAGTCGGTGTGACCACTTAGATGAATTTTATAAATTTGTGTGACCAATTAATTATGGTCCATATGGGATTAATGTACATTAATCGATTTAACCTATAGTTTATTTATTAAGAGATTACATTTTAATATCCTATAGTTTGTTATGAATTAAACTAACCTTAGGACATACCTCGAGATCCGTGCTGCCACACACTCCCATGATAAGAGTCACTCAAGTTGTGTCACATGAGAAGCTGGACTACCTAGTTAGTGACCACTGGACTTACCTCGAGATACACAATACACACTAGATCCTAACAACACCTATATATACAACTTGATGAACAAAAATTTGCACTATTTACATGCAAATCACATAGAACGGAAGAGAGGGAGATTTTGGGGAAGTTTGGAGAGAAATTTGAGCTAGGAGTGGAGAGAATCAAGAGATCCAAACTAAGGTAATCTCACCCACCATTTCTTTTACCCAATTTCATATGGATTTTTTTTATTTATTGGGTTTCAAACACAATTTTCGAATTTATATACATGCACTATGGATTTGGTTGATTTGAAGTCCAAATGGTATGAATTACTCAAACAAACTAGTTCTAGTCGAAGTTGTTGGGAATTGTTGGTGAAAAGTTGGTATTTTCATATTTTTTTTGGGTTTATACACATGCACATTAATCCGAGAATTTATTGTTGTTTATGTGGTTTTTGATGAAAAAATTTGGTCTCTTGAGGTGTTATTGGATCAGTGATAGAGGGAAGAAGAAGAAAAAAATGAATACAAAAAAAAAAAAAAAAACCAAAACCAGAGACGTTTTAACGTCTCTGGAAAAGAAAAGAGAAAATTGGGGAAGATGATGCACACGTGCGGGGCCGCACGTGTGCATCCCCCCCCCAAATTGGGCCAGGCCAGGGGGCCTAGGCCGGGCTCGGCCCATGCGCCTGGCCCGCCCAGGAACCCGGGTCGGGAGGCTCGGGCAGACCCGACCCGACCCAACCAAAAAAATAATAATAATAATAAAATAAAAAAAATAAAATAAAATAAAATATATATATATATATATTATCGATTAAATATATATATAATAAAATAAAATAAAAATATATTATTATTAATAATTAATAATAATAATAATAAATTAATAAATTTATATATATATATATTTATATATATTAATTTAATTTCGGGAAAATAAGGAAAATAGTTGGAAAATTCTTGAAAAATTGGAAAAAAATTATAGAAAATATAAGAAATTGAAAAAAAGGTAGAAAAATGGTTTCGGATTTTTCGAGTGTTTTTGGTACCCCGATATAACTCGAAAAATGTGCCACAATTAAAGATTGACATAAAATTCTAAATTTTGGTTAAATATCATGAATCCACTTATAGTGGCTTTAAACCAATTAAAATGATATAAAAAAATGAACCTCAGGAACTAAAGGAAATTCTTAGGAGTTCGGGTGCACGAGTCGGGTGTCAGGAGGCCGGATAGCTAGGACTACTGCGTTGACTTGTAAGTGAAACTGTGGGAACTCTTTACTTTATTTCATTCCAGTCATTTATAAATTTTTCAATCTATTTGTAGACTAGCTAATTTATTTCCCACATCATGCTTTCCTTGTTTCTATTCATATTGAATATTGATATAGCATGATGCCTTGTTTATTATATCATCGACTCCATGTTTCCTTATATGCTCAATGTTTGTATTGGAATGTGGCTAATGGATATTTAGAAAATGCATGCTATAGGGTTATCTGTTATGTTGGACTTGTCTTCTACTTCCCTTGGGGCTTTGTAGCCTAACTTATGTTGAAATCGTAACAACTTTAGGATATATATTCTTGAAAACTAAAGTAGGGATTATCTAGTGTCCATTGCACATGAGACGCGCGGATTCACGAGGATTTCGGTCTTTCGGGGTCTCCGGCACTCGCCACTACACTTGGGCGGCACACGTGACATGGATCACGGGGTTGTCGGCAAGTATAAATGATTTAAATTTAGAGCACAGACTCCGCAATTTGAGGTTATTAGGAAATAAAAAAAAAGAGATTATTATCATATGTTGAGCATAGCTCCATATGAGTAGTGGAAAAGGCTAGGTGATAGTTCTCACCGCCGACCGGAGGACGTAGATCATCTCGACTTAGCTTTGTGTCGGTTAATGGGTATACGTTAACGTTGGTATTTACTTGCATTATTTATTCAAAGCATTTCTTCACCTACATATGCTTTTAAATACCTTTTGTTTAAATTGGAAATGTAGTATTAGATTTCCCCAGTTATCACTTAAATATCACTATACTCACCGTCTAGTTTGTGACGGTGGGTGTAGGTCCATCGAAAACACCAGCCGGCAAGGAGAAGATCGGCGACTACCCTCGAGCTCCGAGCGCGTAGTTTGCCCGTACATGTAGGGTACTTTTTGTATTATGTTTACTTATGTCTTTATCTTTTGGGATGTTAATGGGATGAGCGTTAGATCACCCGACTTTTGGCTTTCACTTCGTTATATATATGTTCGTCGTTATATGCATATATATATGGTGATTGTTATTTCCTGGTTTCCACACTTATAATTATAAGATTTACTTCCACTAAAATATTTAAAAAAAAAAAAAAGAAAATTTTCGCTAAAATATTAAAGACTTCCGCTAAATAAAATAATTGTTTAAACAAGAGAACACAGGTAGTAAAGGCTGACTAATTCGTAATGGGTCCTATGTGTCGTGATTAGGGCTTAATTACGGGATTAGGCCGGACGGTGCCCTAGATTAGAAGCTGGGCCATCACAGGACATACACACAAGAATGGAACGGAGGGAGCCTCGCTCAATGTCCGCCCATATAAACATAACCAAGAATAGAGTATTGAAATAAAAGAAATTGAATTCAAATACCAAAAGAAGTAAATACTCAAGTAATTTCAGTTGGGATACTACACACCTCAATCCGCACTCCGCGTCCCGAAAATCAAACCCCGTCTAGCTCCAATAATCATTCGATCATCCGAATTATTACCCCAATTGTACCTAAGATTATTTATCATTGAATTATCTTCAATTTGACATATTATGTCAATTTTACGTTTTTCGAGGTAAAACCCTGACAACATCTTGCCAAAATCTCGAGAAAATCTCAAAAACTCATTTATTAACCAATTTTCTAATTTCTCATATTTTTCTAGATTTTTCTAAAATTTTTCATAATTTTTAGCTATTTTTCTCTATTTTTCTCTATTTCTCTATATTTTATTTTATTTAAAAATCGTTTTTAATTATTTAAATAAAATAATATAAATAATATAAAATAATATATTATTTAAATATTATGGTGGGTCCCTGAACCGGGTTCAACCCGACCCAACCGGGTCGAGCCCGGTCCGGTCCACCTGGACCCATCTGGATTGGGTCCGGGTCGAGCCCGATCCAGGCCCACCCGGGTTAGGCCCGGTCCAGGCCCACCGGGTGGGGCCTGGATGGCCCGACCCAGGTTGGGGGGTGCGTGCATGCACCCCCACCCCATCGTCTTCTTCACTGCACATCAGAGGCGCTTCTCCGCTGTTTTTTTTTTTTTTTTCATTCCATATTCCTTTCTTTCTCTCTTTCTTTTCCAATGGAATTAGGAGGACCACGCGTCGTCTTCCTCCTTGGAACCAACTTTAATTCTCGGTCTTGGCGGACCACCTCCACCACCACACAACCACAACGCACATAACCACAACAACTGAACCGCACCACTCACCTCGACGTCATCGTGCTCGCGAACTCCTCGAGCTCTCCTCCTCCTCCTCCTCTTCTCGTCTCGGTCTCTCTTTGCTATTTTTTTTTCTTCATTCTCTTCGATTTCAATTTAACGAAGAAGAAGAGGCGGTTTATTAGAGAAATGACCGAAATACCCCTGTGCATATCTCATTTCTTTCTTTCCTTCCATACCCTTAAAGGTAATTTCACATTTATTTATTTATTTTCTTATTTTCATATATATATATATATATTAAATTACTTATATATATTTATAAATATATATACACACCTATATTTTCGCGCCTACAATTCTGTCGTGCGCGCCAACGAGCGTACTCGGGCGTGCACACTACCGTACCACCCACGCGTGTCGACCATGACCCCCCGTGTCCCTAGGCGCCCACCAATTTACTATTTTAGCACATTTAATTCATTTAATGTGTGTAATATTTTCCGAGCCCAATACTTCATCGTTTTGTCTATTCGGTACCCGCGTCGACACGCATATCGAGGCAAATACTTAACACAATCTCACACGTCAATTAAAATATAATTACACACATCGCGATGTCGTTTAACCTATTTTAACATAAACATCGCAAATTAAACAAAACAACACACGAAATAACTATTTACCTAATTCCGGGCGCGCTCTAGCCTAGCTGCAGGTCCTATGGGCGTCTAAGCTGTCCGCCACGTCTGCAATATGTCACAAATAATGGCGAATTAAATTTGGACCGTTACACAAATCATATTCAATTTCCATTTCTTTCCTCGACATATGGGGGAGCAAAACACTAACAACAACAACAACAACAACAAATTGCATAGATTTATCATCAATTCATCATCATCAACATGCATCAACACCACCATTAAAAACATCAACATGCAACTCCATTCAAACTTTGAAAACTCATTTTACTGAAAAATTAGAGTTGAAATCATCATTTTAAGTTCGTAGACCTAAGAAAACCTTAATAGAAACAAAAAATTTTGTTATTATACAAAAGCCATAATTTTTACATGCATTCCAAGGCACAAACATGAAGCATTGAAGAAGAAGATAGGGTTTTTGGGTTACTTATATGATGGGGCCTTGAGTCCTTCAAACTCCAGTTCTAATCCTCCTATAAACCCTCAATTTCCAACTCTCTATAGTCTGAATTTTTCTCTCTTGGTTTGCCCCTTTTTTTTCTTTTTTGAGCACAAAATGAACTAAGTCATCTTTATATGCTAAGTGGTTTCTTCAAGTCTCCACACACTCATCTCTAGGTCTATCTGGTGGCCTCAATTAAACCATCCCACTAATTGTGTTCACCTAGTGTCCATTAAGGGTTTGTACTATTCATATTTTCATACTTAAGCCAAAAATCTTCCTTAACTAGTCTAAAGAGACAACCGCAACCACATTACTTAGTTTCCTTAGCCTAGACTTTGGTTTATTAGACATTTACATACCATAATTAGGCTAGGTACTTGTCCGCTTGACTACTCGTCGTCGTCGCTCATTACGAGGTGTCTCGGGTCCTTTCTTGGCCTAATTGTGTTTTATTCGACTTAGCTCAAGTTGTTTTAACCTTTTAGCTTAAGTTATTATTGTCTACATATAAATGAGTGTATCTAAGTGTGACGGCCCCAAATTCCCAATGCATTTGGGTACGCCCGGCCTAGACCCGTGCAGGCCCCGAGTCAGTTCCCAACGAACCTGACGAGCCTAGTCAGCCTCAAAACATCAAAATTTCACGTTTTATGAAAGAGTTATTGCAATTATAACACAGCGGAAGCAAATTACCTACTACTCAAGAATTGGGAAATAACTTAATCAAAGGAAATTAGGAATCTATATAAATGTGGAAAACCCAATATGTTAAATTCTAAGTCAACAAAATGGATTGATGGAATCCACTTCAAAATATATTCCCCAGTTCCAAAACAATCATATATATAAACGTCATACAAAAAGAAATAAACATGAGCCTACATCTTGGTACCTTAAGTCCAGCTGCTCACAAAAAATCTCCTAGGCAAGGTCCCTTGCCCCTACTGCTCTCCGTCCTATCTGCACCCACCGTCACAAACTAGACGGTGAGCAACTGGAGAAAAATGAATGTAATGCCAGTAGAAGATAACAATAATTCATGATAATACAAGTAAAGCAGTCTAAATATCATGCGGTAATAAAAATGACAGGAATTTAAATAAACAAGATGCATGATAAACAGACTAATAGATATCAATCGAAAGTCAAGTGTGTTCCAAGGAATCAAAAGAGGCTCAAAGTGGTCTAAATCATAGCATAACGGCGAAGACCTCGCGAGGTCTTCCCGGGCATCGACACAAGTGAAGGCACAGCTATGACTGGAAAAGGACTCGAACCCATCCACCCAGTACTTGGTGTCACACGGTCACTAAGGGTGGTCACACACTCGTGCGCACGAGTGCCCGCGTTTTATGCCTCTAGTGCAGGTCCTAGTACTTTCGAGACAAAACACTTACGCCGGGAAACACACAACAAGAAATGGAATGGAATACCAATAATAGAGCATAACGAAACTGAATAAATGATAATGAATCACATGACATTTTCTTACTGGCTTACAAACGTACAAATGCTTTTTAGGGCAAGTGTACTTACCTGACTAATCGCAACCCGTAGACA
Source organism: Stephania japonica (assembly GCA_039657345.1). Lineage (NCBI taxonomy): Eukaryota > Viridiplantae > Streptophyta > Magnoliopsida > Ranunculales > Menispermaceae > Stephania > Stephania japonica. The sequence goes on along the minus strand of CM077559.1, from coordinate 2,212,577 downwards.
CTCTCATGTTCCTAACGCGTATCCCCGAGTTTCTCGCTACCTTCTAACAATTTCCATTGCATCTTGGTAGCGGTTGTACATACCTATAAGGCTCCCATTATATGATGATGGAAGAATAATTCTTTTACTCTATCTGCACATGCTTCTCCAACATTTGTTGCATCTTGCAAACCTTGGTATAGTTCGATCGAAGAGTCTTTTTGTAGTCTTTTAGACACTTCAATCTCAATGATTCAATTTTCACATACATGTCTACTGCATATTATTGTAGAAGACATCCACTGCATGTAAGCGATAATGAGGTCTGATGGCCGGATCTGATATGAAAATGTTAGTTTCTTGTCTTAAATAGTGTTGACTTTTAAATTGTTAACGTTATATTTCTCAATTATCTAACGTTATAAATAGAGGTTATATTTCTCAAAAATAATTAGACGTTATAAATAGACGTTATAATTAGACGTTATAAATAGACGTTATAATTATAACGTTTTAAATAGACGTTATATTTATAACGTTTTAAATAGACGTTATATTTCTCAAAAATAATTAGTAACGTTATAGGCGTTAGCGTAATTGAGGAAGTTTGGGGAAGTTACACTTAAATAATAAATTTTTTTATTTTATAGTCCGTATGTTACATATTTAACCAACTCCCACGTTCAAACGACGTTCCTCGGTCCGTTTTTCCTTGTTCCGACTCTCGTAACGCATGTAGTCTCGCCTTGTCTCGCCAACTTATTAATTAAATTAATTAATAATTCATTTATTTGTATGTTTTACTTGTTTTTCTCCCCCGTTTAACTAGTCGAAACCTCACTCAATTAAATATCGCCCAACCGGCTCGAAACCCGTAAAATACTAAAATACTAATACACACAATCAAGGAATCATAAAATCACTTCGGTGTCAACTCCCGAAGTTCGAAATACTGTCCAACATTCACGTAGTCGGGTCACAATTCTGACAAATGCAACATAAGTCAGTTAAAAAAGTTGGGGTTGTTACAGTCTCCCCCACTTATTAGAATTTCGTCCCCAAAATTTATCTATTAAGTAAGCTAGATTAACGACTCTTCGCAACTCCTAACGAGACCGATAAAAACTCGAGTGAGTCATTTCTTGACTCCGAACCGTTCATGACCCTTGGAGAGTGGAGAGAGTCCTCGAATCAGATATTTAAAGTGGCGGCCCCAATTTCTACGAATCATACCGAAGCTCATCGTGATGTCCCACGCCCAACTAAGCATCATTATCAAAGTCAATACAGCAAAATAAAAACATACAAGACGAACTCCGTCGGTGACAAGGTCACGAGATAGTACACGCAAAGAGTCTCCTTGCCCCCGGTCGTAGTAGATCTGCACTCGTCATCACAAGAAGTAGATGACGAGTCGAAAAGTAAAACCCAGAAGTACACAAACCAAGCATTTATAATAAAGGAAGCCAATAAGCTGTTAAATAAACATGCGCGTAAAGAAACAAGCAATCGTAATTAAGACGCATGCATACATAACATCGATAAACACCAATAATGGATGTGTGCCGTGTAGCAGGAATGAACCCTAATCCAGACATCGGCATTCCTCCGGTGGCTTCTCCAACCCCCTCACCGGTCCGAACCCTTATTCTGTCCCTATTGTCCAGCCTACCCAAGTCCGCCCACACATCACAGAGTAAACCAGAAGATCCGGTGGTGAATGACAAAACCAACCGTGCAACATATGTATGAACATGGAAATAGAGTAAACAACGCTAAACAATAATAGCTGGAATCAAATGAAATCAAATAAATAAACACTCGAGTGTGTTTCTTAAGGGTTTTACTTACCTCAACCGTACTCCAATTACTCGATATACGTTCCGATCTGATCCAGCTCTCGCCTCGAGATGCGCACCCGACACCCGACTATGGTCTCCTAAGTCCACGGTGTCCGAATAAGTCATTTTATGTGATTTAGCATCAAACTAATTGATTTTATATCGTGACAATAAAAATTAGAATTTCATTCCAATTTTTAGTTGTAGCACGTTCTTTCGAGTTACAGGGGTGCCAACCACCCCAAAAGTCTTGAAATTCACTTTTTCAACCATTTTCTAATTTCTCACATTTTCTCTGATTTTTCAGAATTTTTCCATAATTTTTCCTATTTTTCTGGATTTTCTTTTCCATTTTTCTTTATTTTCTCTTTTTTTTCTTTTAATTTAAGGGCGGTTCGGCCGAACCGGACCGGTTCAAGGCCGAACCGGCCGGTTCGAGGCCGAACCGGCCCTTCTTCTTCTTCCTCAAGAGCGGAGCGTCGCTCCGCTCGTTTTTTTTTTTTTTTTTTTTTTCATTTATGAATCGAGAGAGAGGAGAGGGAGAGGGAGGGGGAGAACGACATGTTGTCGTCTCTCCCTCTCTGACGACCGCTGCTCTTGCGATTCGTCCGAGCTCCCAAATTCCACCCCGCCACCACCAAACCACCACATCCGCCAACACCACCCTCCAAAAATGAACACAAAAACACAACAATATACAACACAACAACTCACCTCGTTTGCCTCTCCACCACGAGACCACCACCTCTCCTCCTCTCGGTCTCTCGCTCCTCGTCTCGTCTTCTCTTTTCTTCTTCTTCGGTTGATCGAAAATGGGGAAAATGGGTGTCGGTGGTGTTTATCAACAATTTTGGGGGTGAAATGACCATTTTACCCTTGCATTCTTATCCTCATTCTTCATCATCAAATGCCCTTTTTGGTCATTTCACAACAATTTTTTTTATTCTTTTCTGATTTTAATATATATTTATATATATATATATATTTTAAATTACTTATATACATATATATATAAATATATATATTCGCCTATATTTTCGCGCCTACAATTTCGTTGTGCACGCCGACGAGCGTACTCGGGTGTGCACACTACACTACCACCCACGCGTGTCGACCACGACCCCGCGCGTCACTAGGCGCCCACCAATTTACTATTTTGTCAAATTTATTCTATTTTTATCGAACTAAACGCATTCCCGCCTAGTGTTCCGTCGCTCGTCCTTAGGTTCCGCGTCGCACGCATTTTTAGGCGAATACCCGACACTAAATCTCACCCGATCTAAACAATATTAAACCACACCTGCGATGTAATGAGTCATAGTCTAGTCATTATCATCACAGTTAGTCAAACAATCAATCAAAAATAATACTTCCCGCCCAACCAGGTGTATCTTCGCCGGTTCGTGGCGTCTCCGTGAACTTTGATTTGGCGTCCACGTCTGAAAATACGCAAATAACGGCCTTAATAAAATTTGGGCCGTTACAGTTCTTCCCAACTAGGGGAAAAATTTCGTCCCGAAATTTGTGTAGACCTCCCCATCGAAACACGAAACCGCGACACTGGCAAAAATAAGCTGATCGCCATCTCATCCGCGACTCAATCCTAGGCCATACTCTGGTACGTCGGGATCCCACTAGTGTACGCATCACCTGGCCAATCACCTAGAACCCATCCCTCTAGGATCCCACCAGTGATAACGCCCAATCCTAGTCAATCACCCGATAGTCCTCGCTATGGCCTAGTGTATCGCGTGATCAATCAAATCTTCATCAACATCCTCGGTGAACACATCGACCGTCCGCAATCGCGTAGGTAATAAAACTATAGTTACACCTACGAAATAAAACGACACAATAAGTAAATAAACTCATACGTACCCACAACAGTCTGTCTAGTCTCCTCCCGGATCGACGGTGCAACAACGTGGACCCTATCTCTAGCCTGCACTGGCTCCGGTGGTAGTGATGCTCTCCCGCAATCCGCTCGGAGGTGTCCAATCGACCGCAACGATGACAACGACGTGTCTCTCGGTCTCCTAACGTCTATCCCTGGATCTCTCGACCCCAACTCGGTCCCTCGATCCTGGTCTGTCTGTACTGATGTCTCGATCAGATCGGTATAGGTACAATCTCATGTACCACCTGGCGATCATCATTATTGAATTGATCATCGATCTGGTCTGGTCGTCCTCGCGACTCCAATCTATTTGCTCGTCATTATAGTCGTATCGATCGTTTCTCAAATCACAATCATTAATGAAATCATGATCCTGTTGCCGATGAACTCTACGTGCTCGAAAATCCCGCTCCTGATTCGCTAGATTGATTTCTTTGTCTCTTCGGTCTCGATCGACCGAGAACTCTGTCTACTTCTGGCGATGCAACAAGCGGGGTGGTCTCCTCAACCAATGTCTCCGAACTCGTTGTTGCACGAACAAAGGATGACAAAGTGAAGCAAGTACCGCTTGAGTAGTGGTCGTTACCAAAGTAGTCGTCGGTGCGGTATGCCGCCACTTACCTACCCCGAATGTACTCGAGAACCTCTCGCCATCTGCGCTGATGTAATAAGCTGTTGGTCGGTAACTCTCGCACCATAGTCCTCGGATCGGCTACCTCTCTAGTGAGGTCACTAGTCTCCCGATCTCTGCGAGTAGTCGGCGGAATAATAGTCAGAGTCTGTCCGTCCATAGTAATCTGCACCGCCAACGTGCGTCGGACCAGACTCAATATATACGCGTATAATATATAGTACACAATCAAAACATACACGTATATAGATTTCCTAAGTCTACCCGCCTTACATCACTTCCCAAATAGAATTCTAGGTATCACTTCGGGTTTCCACATCTAAATTTATTAAATTTTATACTCTTGTTTAACTCCAATTTTCGAGGTTTAACCTCGCTCTGATACCAAAATGTGGCGGTATCAGAGTTAATAATAAGCCCTTGAGACCTCATCTCCTTAGGTTTCTCAAATCTAGGTCATATCGACCGCTCCGATACCAAAATGTGACGGTATCGAGGTAACCATAACCCACATCTCACTCCCCTGGTTCCTTAAACCTAAGCTCGATACAAAATGTGGCGGCCCCAATTTCTACATTGGTCCGCCACGGGACCCCATGGGCCCACAACCGGCCACGTAATCGTGTGTCCCACGCCCAACTAAGCATCATTATCAATTAATTCAGCCTAAGTTAGTCATTAATTAACATTTTAATATTTGTAAACAAATGGAAGCTTAAAATATGTCATTTTCTCAAATTATAGAGCATTAATCCTATGTGGAAAACCTAGGTAAAGTACACTTGTATTCAACATAACAAAATGTGATACACTCATGCACCTTTGGTATCTCGAACAGTCCCCATAAACCCAAAAATAAGTCAATACAAGCAAAATAAAAACATACAAGACGAACTCGTCGGTGACAAGGTCATGAGATAGTGCAAGAGTCTCCTTGCCCTGGTCGTAGTAGATCTCGCACTCGTCATCACAATAAGTAGATGACGAGTCCGATGAGTAAAACCAGAAGTACACAAACCAAGCATTTATAATAAAGGAAGCCAATAATCTGTTAAATAAACATGCGCGTAAAAAAAAGTATTTGTAATTAAGACGCATGCATACATAACATCGATAAACACCAATAATGGATGTGTGTAGTGTAGCAGACCGAACCCTAATCCGGACATCGGCATTCCTCCGGTGGCTTCTCCAACCCCTCACCGGTCCGAACCCTTATTCTGTCCCTATTGTCCGCCTACCCAAGTCCGCCCACACATCACGAGTAAACGAGAAGATCCGGTGGTGAATGACAAAACCAACCGTGCAACATATGTATGAACATGGAAATAGAGTAAACAACGCTAAACAATAATAAATTTGGAATCAAATGAAATCAAATAAATAAACACTCGAGTGTGTTTCTTAAGGGTTTTACTTACCTCAACCGTACTCCAATTACTCGATATACGTTCCGATCCGATCCACTCTCGCCTCGAGATGCGCACCCGACACCCGACTATGGTCTCCTAAGTCCCTGGTGTCCGAATAAGTCATTTTATGTGATTTAGCATCAAACTAATTGATTTTATATCGTGACAATAAAAATTAGAATTTCATTCCAATTTTTAGTTGTAGACGTTCTTTCGAGTTACACAGGGGTGCCAACCACCCCAAAAGTCTTGAAATTCACTTTTTCAACCATTTTCTAATTTCTCACATTTTCTCGATTTTTCAGAATTTTTCCATAATTTTTCCTATTTTTCTGGATTTTCTTTTCCATTTTTCTTTATTTTCTCTTTTTTTTTCTTTTAATTTAAGGGCGGTTCGGCCGAACCGGACCGGTTCAAGGCCGAACCGGCCGGTTCAGGCCGAACCGGCCCTTCTTCTTCTTCCTCGAGAGCGAGCGTCGCTCTGCGCTCGTTTTTTTTTTTTTTTTTTTTTTTTTTTTCATTTATGAATCGAGAGAGGGAGAGGAGAGGGGGAGAACGACATGTTGTCGTCTCCCTCTCGGACGAACCGCTCTTGCGGTTCGTCCGAGCTCCCAAATTCCACCCCGCCACCACCAAACCACCACATCCGCCAACACCACCCTCCAAAAATGAACACAAAAACACAACAATATACAACACAACAACTCACCTCGTTTGCCTCTCCACCACGAGACCACCACCTCCTCCTCTCTCTGTCTCTCGCTCCTCGTCTCGTCTTCTCTTTTCTTCTTCTTCGGTTGATCGAAAATGGGGAAAATGGGTGTCGGTGGTGTTTATCAACAATTTTGGGGGTGAAATGACCATTTTACCCTTGCATTCTTATCCTCATTCTTCATCATCAAATGCCCTTTTTGGTCATTTCACAACAATTTTTTTTATTCTTTTTCGATTTTAATATATATTTATATATATATATATATTTTAAATTACTTATATACATATATATATAAATATATATACTTAATAAAATTTGGGCCGTTACACGACAAGTATTTCTTCTGCCACTCCTGGGCACTCTTAAGTCTCAAACAAAACTATCCACAATTACCCAGATGCTATCGTGACCACGAGGAGATCGGGGCAACAACTAACGAAATCCATATCAATATGTACCCAATTCCATCGAGAAATGGGTGGGGCTGCAGTAGTCCTCCAGGTCGTCGATGCCCAGCCTCTACTCGCTGGCATGTCATACGTTCGAACAACTCCGACACCTCGGAAATCATCCCTGGCCACCAAAAGAATGTCGCATATCAGTGCACATTTTAGGTCGACCCGGATACCCAACAAAACCGAAACGATGAATCTCCTGAAGTAACTCTTCACACACATCAGCCACCAATGGAATCCTAGTCGCCCGCGATACCTCTAGCATGAGTCTGTCGACCGACTCGTCTGGGCAATCTGAACCATCCACCATCTCACTGCACCGCTGGTATGACGCATCATCTTGCTTTGTCCCTCGCGCACAATGCCAAATGAGACGTCTCGCAACATCGTTTGACCACGTATCTAGGTCATAGTAGTCATCGGCATGTCTGCTGAACTCATCAACTTGACTGCCTCACGTAAACCACGCTCGTAGGTTCTTTGACACAAGACTATCTTCGCATCCAATCCTTTGCAGCACAACGCATTAGCAACAACGTTGGTCTTCCTCGGATGCCACGCAAAACGAAAAGGTGTAATCCTTCACGAACTTAGACCAAGGCTTTTGTGTCAAGTTCAGCTCCCTCTGAATGAATAGGTAATTCAAGCTCTCAGGATCATTACGTAACTCGAACGAGCATCGTACTGGTGACGTTCTCATATCCTCAGCGCGAACACGATCGCAACTCACTCCAGGTCATGGGTTGATCAGTTATTCTCGCAAACTTTCAGATATTCGAATGCATAAGCAATCTCACGACTTAAATCTTCTCGAATTAATTGCATCACCATTTGCTCTAAACACGCGTCCTAAAATCTAACCCTGGGTAACAAATACTCATACGCGATTCAATATCTTAGCAGCGTCGACATCTGTTTCGCTCTACCACATACGCGATTCAATATCTTACCACTCGCCTTGTCTCGCCAACTTATTAATTAAATTAATTAATAATTCATTTATTTGTATGTTTTACTTGTTTTTCTCCCCCGTTTAACTAGTCGAAACCTCACTCAATTAAATATCGCCCAACCGGCTCGAAACCCGTAAAATACTAATACACACAATCAAGGAATCATAAAATCACTTCAGTGTCGACTCCCGAAGTTCGAAATACTGTCCAACATTCACGTAGCCGGGTCACAATTCTGACAAATGCAACATAAGTCAGTTAAAAAATTTGGGGTTGTTACACTAAGCTATTTCGTACCCTACCTACATTAGCTCGCATCCTAAGGCATTACTGGCCATGCTCTCAACTAGCGTAAAACACGAAAATCAATAGTACACATGGCGTTATGCTACATTTCATAGAATAGCAACCATATAATTAAGCATCACACAAATATAAAATAATTAATTATACCTTGGCAGGCGTGCTCTAGACTAATCCGCGACGTTCACATAGGCCTGACTTGGGTCCTAGTCTAAAAATATATAATCAATTAATACTTAAATTAGGCAGGCCGTCATAATAGAACTGACATAGGTCACTACGAACTCATAAAACCTAGATGAGACTAATTTTTATTTTTTTATTTTTTTATTTTTGGGTTACCTAAATTAGGCAGGCCATCATAATATTAAAATCAATCTTTCTAGTACTTGTGTTAATAAAATAAAACAAGACAGTAAAATTAGAATGAAATAATACCATGTTTCAATTTTTACTACAAGTAATAAGATATGACAATCACTACTAAAAATTAGTTTTTCTATAGCTTTAGATTTATTCCACCTTCTTGAAATGCAATAAAAGACATAGGCATTACTTAAAAATAAAATAAAATAAAATAAATAAAAGGCATACATTTTAATTTAAATGGTCTTAATGGGCTTTAACTTTTGTAACATTTTGTTAACTACAATGTTAAGCTAAAACATCCTTTGGTAGCCATTTTTAAAAGCAATTAGTAGTTACGTTAACTAAAAAGAGTTAAAAGTTAACCTTTAATTTTTCTTAAAAGCTACATGTGACAACGTTGGTAAAAAAAGCAATTAAATTTATGTCACAATGATTTTCACAAGCTATGAAAAACCTTCTTTTAAGTTGTCAATTTTAATATTTTTCTTTTATTTAAAAAGTTATTTTTTAAAGCACAAAATAATTAAATAAACAGTTAAATTATACACACCATGCAACAAACACATGCTACTTAACCACATTTTTTCTTAAAAAAAACTATGCAATTACACAACATAAAAATAATAAATAAATAAATAACTACTTAATCACATTTTTTCTTAAAAAATAAACTATGCAATTACACAACATTAAAATAATAAATAAATAAATAAATTTTAGTTCTTACTATTTTCCTCCTGTTTTGTTCTTCAATTTAATATTCTCCCACCTACAAATAAAATAATATTCCCCGTAAAAAAAGTTAGTTATTTTATTCAAATGAAAAGTAAATAACTAAAAAGATATTATTAAAAACTACTTACAAAAATCCTGCAATCGATCTTGTAGATTCAACTTCAACCTCTTCTCCCACGTCGCCCCAACACCCAACTCTCTCTAACTTCAACCCTATTCTCTTCACACACACACACACACTCTCTCTCTCCTACCTCTCACTCTCTCTCTCGGCTCTTTCCTCTCACTCTCGGCTCTCTCCTACTCTCTCTCTTTCTCTCCTACCTCTCTCTCTCTCTCTGTCCTCCTACCTCTCTATCACTCTCTCTCTCTCTCTCTCTCTCTCTCTCATCTCTCTTTCTCCTACCTCTCCTAACTCTCTCTCTCTCTCTCGGGTCTCTCTCCTCCTACCTCTCCTCTCTCTCTCGGCTCTCACTCTCTCACTGCTCTCTCTCCCACTCTCTCTCTCGGGTCTCTCTCCTCCTACCTCTCCTCTCTCTCTCTCTCGGCTCTCACTCTCTCGCTGCTCTCTCTCCTCTCCCACTCTCTCTCTCGGGTCTCTCTCCTCCTACCTCTCCCCCTCTCTCTTTCGGCTCTCACTCTCTCATTGCTTCTCTCTCCCACACTCTCCCTCACTCTCTTGGCTCTACCACACTCTCTCCTCACTTTCTCGGCTCTCCCACTCTCACTCTCTCGCCTATCTCTCCCACTCTCTTTCTCACTCCCAATCGCTGTTCCGCCGCTCCGCCGCGCTTTGCTCCTCATTGCTTCCCTCCCTCACGTATTCTTCTCTCTTCCTCTCCCTCACATCCCCTTCTCTCCCTCTTTTAAACACCTCTTACCCCTTCCTCATCCTATCATCCCTACCCCCCACCCCCCCCCCCGGTAGGTCTAGGTCAAAGAATATATTCTCTGCGGTTTCGCAGAGAATATATTCTCTGCTCTGCATGGGTTTATTTCACGTATATACACCCCACACCCCACCCCAATTCACCGTAGAAAATATATTCTCTGATTTGCATGGGGTGTATATCAAGTATATACACCCCCATACCCTACCCCAATTCGTGGTATATATAAATTACACGAATAGCGCTTTTACTAAAGGCGCTATTCGTGTATTTATCCACGTCGTTCCACGTGGAATAATACCACGGAAGAATACGTTGTACAAGAATAACGCCTTTAGAAAAAGGCGTTATCCTTGTATACGTGGCAGCCACCTCATTTGAATGATTACACAAATAGCGCCTTTACAAAAGACGCTATTTGTGTAATTGGTACCCACACTTAATTACGCCTTTACTAAAGGCGTAATACGTTATTTCCATTAAAAAAAACACAAATGTACCTTACGAATTTAAAAGAAAATATACTGTGCGGTTGTAATTTTTTCACAACTAAAAACGTAATATACAAATTAGCAAAAGAAAAAGAAAAAATTACGAAAATAATTTAAAACCAAAAATCCTATTTGTATCGCAACTTAAAACATAACCTAAAAATAGCAAAAAAAAAAAAAAAAAATTTCAAAAAAATTATAAAACCAAAAATTCTATTTGTATTAAAACTAAAAACATAACCTAAAAATAGAAAAAAAAACGAAAATTAGAAAATTTACGAAAAAATTTCAAAAACCAAAAAACCTATTTTTATCACAACTAAAAACGTAACCTAAAAAATAGCAAAAAAAAACGAAAATTACGTAAAAAAAATTAAAAATCGAAAATCTTCTTTGTATCATAACTAAAGACAACCTAAAAAATAGCAAAAAAAGGAAAAAATTAGAAAACTATGAAAAAAATTTTAAAACAAAAATCTTATTTGTATCACAACAAAAAACATAACTTAAAAATAGCAAAAAAACACTCCGAAAAAAAATTAAATATAAAAAATCCTACTTGTATCATAACTAAAAACATAATCTAAAAATTAACAAAAGAAAAACGAAAATTAAAAAAATTACGAACAAAATTTTAAATCCAAAGACCATATTTGTATCCGAACTAAAAATATAACCTAAAAAATTAGCAAAAAATGAAGATTAGAAAATTTAGAAAAAGATTTTAAAACCAAAAATTTTATTTGTATCACAACTAAAAACATAGCTTAAAAATAGCAAAAAAAAGAAAATTTGAAAATTATGAAAAAAATTTTAAAACCAAAAATTTGATTTGTATAACAATTAAAAACATAACCTAAAAATAAAAAAAAGGAAATTAGAAATTATACTTTAATAATGTCAACATTATATTTTGTGTGTTTTACCATCCTATCCTCACTTAAGTGTGAGAAAGATCAATGACTTGTATTTTTTATTTTTTTCTTATCAAATCTTAATTATGACATCGTAATGTCACATGTCAAATTGTGAGAGCTTCTCACACGTCACATGTCGCGTTGTGAGAACTTCTCATTTATATATTTATAGATTGGATCAGTATTAATAAAATTATTTATTTATTTATTATTATTATTTTTATAGCTACGAGTGTTCGAATCTTTTACAACTTCTCCTTGCTTTTTTGTTTTTTTTGATGAACGGAGAAGATACTAAACAAAAACTACAAATATACAGAATGAGCTATATACGAAAAGAATAAAAAAATGGGTCTATCAATACCCTTACCAGTTACCTGCCCTGTCAAAATTAGTCCCTAGCTAGCTGGTAGCTACCACCATACTTGCCAAATGAGAGTAGTATTCTCATGCACAAAAATGGGACATGCAAACAATAATGCATCTGTTCACAAAAGTAATTAAGTCATAATTAATAAGAATCCTCCACGAGAGAGAGAAGAGCACCGTACATGCCTTCGATCACCACATGAACTCCAATTAAAATGGTTTGACTGCACATATTTTTTTTTTTGAAACCTGAACGCACAGTAAAACAGCATTCATTCGAAAAGTAAAGCACACTAAGATTCAAGAAGAACGTCAGGTCTCATGCATGCAGACAGCAAAAACCGTCCCCCACCATTCTGTTCATCGGGCCCATGCAGCACCGTCCAAAACACTTTAATTAGTTCACCACCAGGTATAATCCACCCAACTGATAAAACAGCCGAAACCAACAGGTTTGACAGAACCGTGGGAAATAAGTATAGTACCTCGTACGCACAGAGGCCAGATCGATAGAGCCACAGACATCCATAAAGACCACAAAGAAATGGCAAAGGCAAACCCCAATGAGTCGATGACCAGATCTCCCTTTGGACGCCAACCAACGTGCCCCTCGTGCTTCGGCATCTCCAACCCACCCTAATATAGCGTCGGATGGAGATTTTTGGCGCAAGATTTGCTCCAAATCCTGCGCCAAAAGCAAAGCTGAAGTAACGTTGCGGTACAGTGTAGCCACATTATAGCCTTATGAGGATGGAGATTTTAAATGGAGATGGAGCGGGGATGGAGACAAAATCTTATATCCACACAGATATAGGTATGGAGATGGGTAATAAAATATATTCATGGGGATTACCTATAAAGGTTTCAATATATCAATTTGTACACCATATGATATTTTTATATAAATATTAATATAATATACATACTATACACCCGAAAACACTCATAATACACACCATAAACAAACTTTAATGAGATTTATAATTTTAATTTATTTAGTATTTTTTTAAAAAAATTAAGTGGGAAGAAATATTTTTCCACGAAAATTCTCCATCCCTGCAAAAATCCCTACAGTGATTCTAAATGGAGAATAAAATAGGAGAAAGAAATTCTCATGGGGATTCACCATCCTCACGGGAATTAGAAGGGTACAAGGATGGGAATGAAAATTCATCCCCACATAGGAATGGCCGAATGGGTATGGGGACGAGTGATGAGTTCTTAAGTGTAGATGGATATGAGGATGAGGTTCCTAACCCCTACCTTACCTATTTGCATTCCTTAGGAGCAACGCTAATTAAATCCTTACCTATTTTACTCATTCTCAAATATATTTTACTTATTTTGCCCTCATTAATAGAACTTTGAAAGTTGGGTCAATTTTTGTCTATTAGTGTGTCTAGTTAGACTTCTTTTGTTTCACTTAAAAACTGAATGTAAGATTACTTTACAATTAAATCACTCATTAATTCTTGTGTAGTATTTACCTTAAACGATTTATTATTATGATTGGAGGGAGTATGTAAAGGAGTTTGTGGTAGAGCTCACCTTTGATGTAAGATTTGGTGGGATGTGGTGGAGACGGAAATAATGTTTTTTTATCTAATGCATTGGAGATGCCCTTGAACTTAAGTGGATCATGGTCATCAAAGTAATGGTAATACATGTTAGTCCAAACAATCTATAATAAACTTAAATCAGAACATGGCACTGTTATCACAAACAACTAAACATGCTGATTAAAAAAAAAAAATGATTAATAAACAAAGTGTACCGAGGCTTGCAATGCAATGTCCTAAGACAGAAAAATTTCCTCCAATTCGGTCGCTGAATTCAACTAGGAGTTCTGTCTCCGGGATACAACCGGTTTTCTCTTTGATCAAAGCACCAATCAAAAGAGCCTTCAAACTGCAAAATCGTCTCTCTCTTAAACACAAATTGCTTGAAAAAATTATTTCGAAAAACAACTAACTAAGATCTGTGTCAAAGAACTCCTATTATAGATAAACATCTAACTGTCCACTTAGTGGACGGTTTTTTCCCATAACTATCTAATTAGTGTGCCACTAATTTGATAGTTATCAATCAAGCTATTTGGTGCTTTATTTCGTTTAAATTTCAAAACCGAAAATAAAAATAAAACCGAAAAATAAAAACTTGAGTTATGAATGGCTAAGTCTTGAACAAACCAAAGTCCCAAGGCCCAAGGCCATTGTTAAAGATTATTTAATTAGGTGTTTTCCTAGTGAACCACATGGTCCACTCATTCTAATTCACTTCTCACTTTACTCACTTAAATAATAGTGAAGTGAGTTGGAACATATATTAAGTGAGAAAACCAAACCTTTCTCTCCTATGTGGGACTAAAGGTTTTTACTCTTTTCCAATACAAAACTTGAACTTCAATGTTCAACAATACATACATTAATCCAACGCATCAAGGCCCTTCCCAAGTTCCTATACAAGGCAAACATGTGGATCTGAAAGCCTTATCTGATCTGAAATGTTGCAACGCCCACCATGCCCATTCCAATACTTGGCTAGTCACTGATAAGCCACACTCACTAGTGCTGCCTCTCTCTCACCCCCACCACCGCACCATGGAAGGCTCGCCGCTCGCTCACTCTCTGCACACCTTCTGTGCCTGCAAGCCTCTCGTCCCACTCGTCGCCTCATCAAACTTGGCTCCAAACCGCGCCAATCGCAACCATGGTATTAATTCTTTTTTCAGTTTCACTTCAATTTCATTCAATCAGCTTGTCAAATTTACTTTTTTTTTTTTTTTAATTATGTGTGTTGATGTAGATTGCTTGTGCGGTACTAGTTGTTTAGGGTTTCAATGTATTCGAATTTCGCACCTTCAATTGCGTGCGCCTCATTTGATATTTACGTGCCAAATTCATTTCCTTACGTTTTTTGATCCATCAATTGCACTAAATCGAGTGCAATGGAAGAGTTTGATCCATGTAGCTGACCCCAAGGGATTCAGGCTACGTTGTTGTTCTTGTGTTTGTTGCTGCAAAAGATTTGGTTTTTTATTTGTTCTGGATTAGTAAGGACTAACCAGCATTTTTACCAATGTGACTTAATTATTATCTTACATGTGGCGAGGAATTAATGTTGTATCAGTTTATTTCACGTGTTAATAATTTGATGCGTATTTGCTTATGCTTGAACTTCATGTAATTTCTTGCGCTGAAGTTCTAGGGCTTGTGTAGTATACAGGGCGAGAAGTCATGTCCCAGCTTCTCGATGTAAAATGAACAATGGCGACTCGGGTACAAAAGCACCATGGAAAATGCGTTGCAGAATAAGAAGTGCATCATCAGGTTTCTTTTATTGAGAATAAGCGCTTCTTTTTCAAAATAATTAGATTTTTTGTAAAGAAAAAATTCTTTGGATTTTCAGCATATGTGCAGCATGTCAGCAAGGAAACCAAGGAAGGCGAGCCTAAGAATTCATTAGTGAGTGGCGATTCTATACGTCGCAAATTTCTTGAGTTTTATGCTTCACGCGGTCATAAAGTCCTTCCAAGTTCCTCGCTTGTGCCAGATGATCCCACTGTACTATTAACTATTGCTGGGATGCTTCAATTCAAGCCTATATTTCTTGGCAAGGTATGTCATGTCGAATGCAAAGGAAATTTGTTGCGAGGACTGAGCGAATTGTTGTTGCTTACAAATTTTCATTCTTGCTTTTTTTTTCCCTATTTGTTTCGATTTGGGTGTTGAGTGTTGGACTAGTACTTGCAAATTTCTGGACGCTTCTTGTATCTTTTATCATAAATTTTCATTTTTGCCCAATTCTAATTCTTTGACATCTTCTATAGGCTCCCAGACAAGTACCTCGTGCTACCACAGCTCAGAGATGTATACGAACCAATGATGTGGATAATGTGGGTCGGACAGCTCGGCATCACACCTTTTTTGAGATGCTTGGAAACTTCAGCTTTGGTGATTACTTCAAAAGAGAAGCAATTAACTGGGCATGGGAGCTTACAACCAAGGAGTATGCACAAAATTTTGATTGCTGATGGGCAATAAGCTCTTGATTGGTAACCTGAAGCCTAGTGAAATTTACTTATTATCTGAATTTTGCTGGAAAATTGGTAGTGCCTGATTAATTGCATGGTTCTGGCATTTGTCTCAATCTAACTGTTATTTTACTTTTCGATCATTTTGAATTATAATTGGTTATAACCTACTGTTTTCTTCCTCACCGTAGATTAGCCAGATTGCTGGAACTTGTGGGTTATAACCTACTTTTCTTTTGGTTGTTCTTTTTGGAATTTATATGTTGAACATTTTTCCTAATGGATCAAAATATATTGAATAAGTAACCCGATATTTTCAATATTTCAAGTAGTATTCTATTCAGTTTACTAGCTGGAGGATAGAGACATGCGCAAATATATGTTATTTAAGACCTTATAATTTAAATGACAGAATACAATATATTCTTAGGGTTTGCGACCTGCATCCTAGTACTCTGTAATAATTAAGAGTATCGATGGAATTCAACACTCCTATGAATCAAGCAAGCTTGGGAGTTTAATCTAACTTGTGAACTTCACTGCTTGACCTGGTTCTTTAGAATCGGATTGCCCTATATTCTGCTTGCAATATCACACTTTTGCATATTTTTCTTCTATTTGAATGATAAGAGGGGAAGTGAATTTGATCGAGAAAATTCCTAGTTAAATTCTCCAAATCTTGCCCACTGTAGCTGCATAACTAAACACACTTGCCTCCGCTAAAGGGAAAAGACTAAAGGTTTACAATTCATTAAAAATTCATGTTACTGATGAAGATACTTGTGCTACCACCTGAAAGACTGTGGATTAGTGTTTTTGAGCTACCACCTGAAAGACTCTGGATTTGTTTACAGATTTGCGCTACCACCTGACAGACTGTGGATTAGTGTTTTTGAGGATGATGATGAATCTTTCTCTATATGGCACAATGAGGTAAGCATCTTGCTGGTTTTTACATGTTTGTGACTTGCGCATTTGGCACTTTTGCTCTTTTATATGTTATGGCGTAATATGCATTATCTTTTCAAGTGATAATTTTGTATCAGGGAAGAACATTGTTTTTTACATCATTGGTCTTGTGGACCTCAGTCACCGAGTTGCTGTCTGATTTTTGTCTAGCTTTCACCGAGTTTCTGTCTGATTTTTGTCTACCATTAACTCGTCTTTATTGCAATCTCAATTGAAGATGGCATATTTCTAAGTTTATCTCTACCACCTTAGAACTGATATTTTTTTTTTTTTGACAATCCTGATCTTGACCTTGCGTTAAACCCTGCCAAAGTATTGAAATGCATGTTTTTGGTTTTCGTGTGTTCATTAAGGAAGATTCATACTAAACCATAATTGTTCCTCGTTTATATACAATTTTGCACCAGGTAGGCATTCCTGTGGAACGTATTAAGCGAATGGGTGAAGATGACAACTTTTGGACTAGTGGTGTCACTGGACCCTGTGGACCATGCTCCGAGATATATTATGATTTCTATCCACAGAGGGGATATTCCAATGCTGTATGTATTCCATGTAAATAGTTGAAAATTTCTCTTTCTATCTCGTGAGTCACGACGACTCTCTAGTTTTTACTGAATTTGACAAATATATTCTTCTTACAGGATTTGGGGGATGATAACCGGTTTATTGAATTTTACAATCTGGTTTTCATGCAATATAATAAGAAAGATGATGGATCACTTGAACCATTAACGCAAATGAATATAGATACTGGGCTTGGTCTTGAGCGCGTCGCTCGCATCCTTCAAAAGGTCTCCATAGTTCAATGTTGAAATTATTGCCTTGTTTTAAAAGTTACATTATAAACAATGAGGTTTTTGTTAGATATATGATTTTTTAATTACTTGATATACTTAAATGTCTCATTTTGCCAAAAATTCTTATTATTTCTTTTGCAGGTTCCTAACAATTATGAGACTGACTTGATGTATCCCATTATTGAGAAGGCTGCACAACTAGCAATGGTCTCATATGTTGAAACTGATGATCAAACAAAAACTAGTCTTAAGGTATTTTGATTGGAAAATCAATTTTCTTTCAGTGAATTGATAAGCTGCTTGTGTTTTGACTTCTATTCATTGATATAATCATTGTCATTTGTTGGAACACTCGCAACTTTTCCAAATATATATTCCTAGGTTATTGGAGATCATATGCGTGCGGTTGTTTATCTTATATCAGATGGGGTAGTCCCATCAAATATTGGGAGAGGGTATGTAGTTCGGCGGCTCATTAGAAAGGTTATTCGTACTGGGAGATTACTTGGTATAAGTGGAGATGGAAATGGAAATGTTGACGGAGCTGTCCTGCCTGCTATTGCAGAGAGAGTAATAGAATTAAGTGATGAAATAGACCCAAATGTGAAGTCTAGAGCATCCCGTATATATGAGGAGTTAAAAAGAGAAGAGCTACGATTTGTACAGACACTAGAGAGAGGAGAAAAGCTGCTTGAACAGTTGATAAATAGTGCACTATTAAGTGCTCGAGAAAATGGAACTAGACCCTGTTTATCTGGGAAAGATGCATTTATTTTATATGACACATTTGGTTTTCCAATAGAAATAACAAGGGAAGTTGCTGAAGAACAAGGTGTCAATGTGGATATGGGAGCTTTTGATATTGAAATGGAACAACAAAGAAATCAATCTCAGGCTGCTCGCGCTGTTGTTAAACTTGATGTAGGAAATGCTTCTGAGATCATAGAAGGTGTTCCCGACACTGAATTTCTTGGGTATGATACCCTTTATTCCAGAGCAGTAATAGAGGGATTGCTGGTGAATGGAAGCCCCGTCAAAGAGGTTTCTGAGGGAAATGATGTTGAGATTTTGTTGGATAGAACACCTTTCTATGCTGAATCCGGAGGTCAAATCGGAGATCATGGATTACTGTATGTCTCAGAACCAAAGGCTACAACGAAAGCAATAGTGGAAATTCAAGACGTCCAGAAATCTCTTGGTAATATCTTTGTGCACAAGGGCACTGTTAAGGAGGGAGCTATTGAGGTCGGCATGGAAGTGGAAGCGGCAGTGGATGCCAAACTTAGACAGAGAGCTAAGGTACAAGCCTCACTTTAGTCTGATTAAATTTATTACATTTTTAAGCCTGTAATGTTACTATTGTAGTTAATGCCTACATGCAAGGATTAAGGAAGCAAATGGTGACAGGGAAACAGTAAATCTCGTTATTCATTTGAGATCCTTATAAACAGGTAGATACCTGCATGTTGCAACCATAATGCTAAAATCCTGACGAATATGGCTGCTTATCAATCTAAAAAAATGCGCTGCTACTTTACGACACTGCACGTTTAAATAAGATCCATACATATCAGGTTTTTGGTTTATTTCAGGTTCACCACACAGCTACACATTTGCTACAAGCTGCACTTAAAAGTGTAATAGATCAAGAAACATCACAAGCTGGTTCCTTGGTCGCTTTTGACCGTCTTCGGTTTGATTTCAACTTTCACAGACCATTGTCTGACCATGAGATATCAGAAATTGAAGGAATGATCAATAGGTGGATTGGTGATGCAACCAGTCTTCAAACTAAAGTGATGCCTCTAGCAGATGCCAAAGAAGCTGGGGCTATTGCAATGTTTGGTGAAAAATATGGAGACCAGGTTCATAAGTTCTCCATTTGTTCTTTTAGATTTTTTAATTCTATGGTATTTTATTTTTTATTGCATTTATAGTTTCTTTTTTTGAAATTAGATATGTTTGATTCATGCAACTCCAATCATAAAAAAAGTTTGATTTATGTAGCCAACCCTAATTGATTTGGGTTGAGGCTTCATAGTTGTGTTGAAATTAGATTTGTTATTTTCATATTATGCCAAGGAAACTAGAGTCAAGTTTCCATTCTTAAAATGTTTATAGAGTGATTTATCATTAGGTTTGAGTTTGCCGTATCCCAAACACAAATTTTATCTCCCATTACCCTTGACAAATTCTTCCATAGAAGTCTAGTACTACAGTTCCATGTCAGAATGCATGGAGGAAGGCAGTTACCCTTTAGTTTGCTTTAAACTTATCAATTTTCTCCACATTAAGCTGTTATTCATGCAAAACCTAGTTTATAACCATCTTTTGGGTTTAAAAGAGCTAAGTTTGGAAGTCAACTAATTGATTGTTTCTCTTTGGTCGTTTAATCATTCAAAGCAAACTCCGATCCACTGGTGTTGGTTGAAAGGAAGATCACTAGGAAAAGTTCCACCCCTTAGTCTGTTGAAGGTTTCAGGTTTCAGGTTTCAGGTTTTTGGAGTTATTTGAATCCTTGACCTCTGGATATCCTATGCTATGTCCGCCCTTTCCCTTGTACAAATGTTCGCCTTCCACTTGTGTAATTTCCTTAATCAAGAATTTGGTCTACACATAAGAATCTTCTTTTATAAAGTGTTCTGCATTTCTAATTAATTACTTTATAAAATTTCAGTAAAGATTGATGTACATTTCTCTCTTAAATTCATGTATGGACTATGGGGGAATTATTAAAAGCAAGTTTCTAATTTTCTCCTCTACTATGTAATAGGTTCGTGTTGTTGAAGTTCCTGGTGTATCAATGGAACTCTGTGGTGGTACCCATGTCAGCAATACATCTGAGTTACGCGGTTTCAAAATAATGTCAGAACAGGGAATAGCATCTGGTGTTAGGCGCATTGAAGCTGTAGCTGGGGAAGCATTTATTGATTATATGAATGTGCGAGATTTTCAAATGAAACATTTATGCTCCGCTCTTAAGGTATGCTTTTCTTTAGGACTCGTCACTCCAAGAATCACTTATAGTATATAATCAAGATTAAGAGAAACGAAGAATCAGAATCGTGGCGTCAGTATGGCAAAGTAACAAATTCTAAAATGTCCAGAGGCAGGGTTGGTGTCTGGTTGTCCTGAGGGCTTCCTTGATCCTGAACTGTGTACTAAGTTCACTTGTTTTGTACGAGTTTTCATATAAAAATTCAGTTGCAGGAGGTTCTTTTCCTCGAGTAAGGAAGCATCGTAGCATTATAAGAAGTGCATATTATTGTAACATACTGCTTGATGAAATCTTTAAGATATCGCAAAGATAATCACGACAGGCAAAAGGCTCTTAGTTAGGGAAATGAACATATTGGCCTTTTGAAGTAGTTAACGTTGAATATCCGGCATTCAAACTTACCCTATTGACTTTTTTTTAAGGAAAAAAATAAAAAAAATTGGAGAATTTCATAAGAGAGCGTGAAACATACTCAAGAAATTCTTCAATTTTTGGTTTGAAATCATCAATTAATTCTTTTTTTTGGAGTTCGAGAAAAGTGTTGGCAAGATGTTTATGATGGTAATTATGCCATTGCCATTTAGCATACCTGAGCCGACCTATGGTAGTGCAAGGCACCTAATTTTCTTTTCAGAACTCAAACTTAGTATTTTTTTAGCTGAGAAGTGTCCCTTGGGTATCAACGTAAATGCACGTCTGTTTCTTTTATAGCTGATTGTATCTTTAAATACTAATGTCTAGATCTAGTGCTTTCTTAAAAAAAAAAAATACTAATGTCTGGTAATAATCATTTTTCTTGGAAAGGTGAAAGTAGAAGATGTATCATCCAGGGTAGAAAGCCTTTTGGACGAGTTACGCATGGCAAGAAATGAAGTTTCATCTACAAGGGCTAAATTGGCTGTGTACAAAGCATCAATGTTAGCCAATAATGCTTTGTCTATAGGAACTTCAAAAACAATCAGGTATCATTAAAATGGGGCTAAAATGTTTTTGTGTGTGTGTGTGTGTGTGTGTGTGTGTGTGTATGTGTTCTTATTCCATATTCTTTCTTATTTTCCTTTCTCAATGGACATGAACAGATTTTTTTTTTTCCTTTCTATTTGTAGAGTTTTTTTCTTTCTTTCTTTCTTTCTTTTTTTCGTAATGAAGGAAAATGCAAGTTGAAAACTTGAAAATTTGATTTCATACGTTTAAAAGCTAATGTGATTATGTAAAAGATTGATAGTTAATCATTCACATAAAATGTGAAAGCAATTTCACAATATCTTTATTAAGTTAGGATCAAATTTTATTATATGAATTTGTTAAAGCATATGCACATTAGCTTTTCACAAAGTAATCACTTTTCAATTTGTCGAAAAAAAAAGGTAATCACTTTTCAAAAAAAAGGAAGTTAGCAGATTCACTATTTGATTTATCAATTTATGAAAGATTATGCTTAATTGCTTGTATGCCGTTCTTGGGTTGAAAATAGCTAATTGTTTTCTCAGGGTTCTTGTTGAGCACATGGATCATATAGATGCTGATGCTCTAAAGAGTGCTGCTGAGCATCTTATAAATACTCTACAAGACCCTGCCGCTGTGGTGTTGGGCTCATCTCCTGGTGATGGTAAGGTCTGCTTGGTTGCTGCATTTACTCCTGGAGTGGTTGATCTTGGGATTCAGGCCGGGAGATTTATTGGACCAATAGCCAAGTTATGCGGGGGTGGAGGGGGTGGCCGGCCTAATTTTGCCCAGGCAGGTGGAAGGAAACCAGAGAACTTGTTAGGTGCTCTTGAAAAAGCTCTTAACGACCTGGTTTCAGTTTTATCTGAAAAAGCTTGTTGAATTGTAACGGCTGCTTGAATTCAACGATTTGCAATCAATAGCTCACCCAATCTGCAGCCAGAAAAGTTTCACGGTCTTCCATCATACACATGTCTAATAGCTAGAGCACATTTAGAGGTATTTATTATGTTTAAAGCAGCTTACTTATTATGAGAAGGCATGTTTTAAGTTAGCATATCAACCTGTCTCATCTTGTTTAATTGTTCACTTGTCCATTCGAAATGGAGGTAAATTATAATCTGCATATCTTATACTTGAACAAAGGGAAGGTCCAAATAGGCAGTGGCATTGCTAGAAGCTAATATGTCCAGGTTTTGCCCTTGTGTAACTTAAAAACATTCTTCGGAACATACTGAAATTCTGAAAATTATGTAACATGTTGTATATATTGTTGCCAATCATTTTTTTCTTTGGATCTTTTGGTTACCTCTTAGTATACAAAAAGGGTTTTTGCTATGAAATTTACTGTTCTTATTGCTTGTAATTTTAATCAATTTTCTTTGATCTTTCTTTTCATATTGAATTCAATGATGTTTTTAGGCCTTGACATTTTATGTTCAGAAACTTGAGTATGAGCTGCGTCATAGATAATAATTGTACGTGGTATATAAGGTATATAGAAATAGACATGATAAATGTTTGTAGAATGTATGTGCTATCACTACAAGAAAAATAAGTTTTTAAACCACTAATATATGTCATTAAAAGTTACATTGTTAAAAGTTAATTAACGTATAACCGATATAGTATAAGTAATTAATTATAAAATTTATGTGTAATGAATAATTAAATGTTATAAAATAAATAATTTTGTTAAATTTATAATTAGTTTTATTGTTTTGCAAGAAAGATATGTTTGTTAAATATTAATTGAATATTCTATAATTTTGAACAACGTAGATAATTTAAGATGAGTTTTAACAACGTTTACTATAACAACATTATTAGACGTAGTAAAAAACAAATTTTCTAGTGTATTGTGGAGTAGACACCATGGTTTAGGAGATAGCTTACTTTTATCTTTGCAGGGTAATAAACTCTTGCATCATATATGCATGCTCCATATGAGCCATCCCTATTCCTCAAATCTACAACTATAGTTGTTTATATCTTAAGGAATCCAGAATTTGTTTAATGCTCTAGAATCAATATATTTGTCATTGTTTATAGGAAATCACAATTATGGGTTTTTTGGACCTTGTTGACGTAGAATTTGTTTGGGTGTAGCATATGGGGTTGCTCATGTATTTGCTTCTAAATTTGTGGGATTAATCTCTTGTAATTTGATTTTTACCTGTTCAATATTTTCTTATCATTTGTTTCCTTTGTTGATGCTGAAAATCACCTAGTCTCCGTGAGTTTTTTAGCAAAATATCTTGGACTTATGAATACAGCAGTGAAAATATGAATAAGGTTATTTTTAGAGATGCCAGCTTTCACTGCTGCAAAAATGAAAATAAAATTTTCCTAAAACCGCACATGTTTTATTAGTAGTTGACCCAAATTTGCCAATAAGGATCAAATCTGTGAGCATATCTGATTCAAAAACTTCCATTCCTTATTCTACTTCAAACGCCTTTGATTAGAAACCATTGAATTACTTACCTTAATTAAAATCCTGATGCTGAGTGTGTATTACGGTGTTGTAATAGTCAGCTTTATTGGGACACCAAAACAAGCTTTATCTAAGCTTCCGAACAACTAAATCGGATGGCGAGGAAGGGTTTGATTTATGTAGTCGATCTCAACTAATTTGAGATTGTTCATTGTTGTGTTATTACTTTGCTTGGCAAATTGGACAACATTCATCAATATTGGACGACATTCATCATATACTCACCGAAAGGATCATTACTTCAGTCTTCCTTTTAAGTTATGGAACCCAATTACGCCAAATGCCTCACATGGAAGACTTGAGACCCATTTTAGCCAAAAAGGCCATAAATCTTCCTAAATTTCCAATCTCAACTAATTATTATCATAATTATCATCATTATCCATTCTCCTTTTCATCCTGGTGGTTCCCAGGTCACACCAGAACTTAGCACACTTAATTAAAGAAATGGATTCACCAACTCCCATCATAAATACAATTAAACCCTACTCTACCCAACTACTTCTTCATTTGATTGAATGAATGATTACATCCAACTCTACATGTCATCATTATTTGTCTTTTGTTAATCGTATGTTTCTCCATCAGTGCTTATCTTGAAATTATTGAGCACAAAACTCAAACAAACTATAATCACTTATAATTACCTTCAAAAGAATATCCTCATATAGTATTATCGTAGTAATGTCCATGTCTATTATGGTCTTTTTGGGTGCACAAACAAACTATAGAATAGAAGTCAAAGTAAGTGTGTCCAGCTATTGTGAGAGTAGAAATAGCTAGAACAGAACAAAGAAAGCTACTATTTTTTATTCACTTTTGTGATTTTTGTTCTTGAACAACTGTCAATTCTTTCAATGATTGGCGGTAGTTCCAATCAAATCTATTTTGTTCTTTATTTATTCAATAAACAACATATCTAATCAAATTTGTAGAGATTGATCTATTCTTGTTGCGGTGCATTTTTATCAACGGTGTTGCATAGATTTGTACAATGCGTTGGATTGATTTGTCTTTAATTTTTACTTTATGGTTAATTTTCTTCTCTAGTTTCGTCTTTAATTTGTCTTCTCCTTGTTAGAAAGTTTTAGGTCTTCTTCTTGTTATGAAGTTTTATTATTCATTTTGTGATTCTAGTACTTTTGTGTATTGTTATGAGTTTCAACGTTTTAAAGAGCAGTCTCTGATTGTTAAACTATTTTAATTTCAAAAAGAAATTAAATTAATGGCAGTTTGTTTGTACAAATAGAATTAGTGGATTAATGTAATTGATTCTATGTCTGGTACTGTATTGAGCTATTAATGAATCAATGAAATTTTGATTTCTCTTTAAAAAAAAAAAAAAAAACAAAGGAAGCTTCCATACAAAGTTGTCCCCCACACTAAAAATGGATTCACTAGCCAGAAGTGGACTTACAAAACTAAAAAGCTATGCGTCTTTCATGTATGAAAAGAAAGTAACTACACAGCTGTGAGTGCTTGTGCTTATGCGCGTATGACAAGTAGTCGGTGAAAACAGGACAAGTGATTCTTCCTTTCCTTGGCCGCGTAAGTTCAACTTTCAAATGCCGGTCTCTTTCCTTGTCACCACGCCATATGTTTCATAATAAATTCCAAACCCATTTCACAGAAATCCATCTGATCTAAGCTTTCTGCACCTGTATTCCACTCCCCCTTTTTTCCTCTATAAATAGAGTGACCAACAACTCAGTTCTTTCATTGGTGATCAAGATCAAACATGGGTTTCTATTCCACTTTCTTCCTCTTGTTTATCATTTCTTCTGTTTCTGCTTGTGATCGTTGCATTCATCCAGGAAAAGCCGCTTTTTTCTCCTCATCTGCTCCTCTATCATGTAAGCTCTCTCTCTTCTTTTTTTAGATTGATTTGTATACCCAAATGAGGAATCGATTGTTAGACCCGAAAATCAGGTCGACCCAGATCGTATTTTTGCGAAATATTAAACGGGTAGTTCTTGTTTTGCTGATTTGTTGATTGATTGCAGCTGGGGCTTGTGGGTATGGTCCATTGGCTTTGGGGTTCTATGGTGGACGACTAGGAGCAGGTGCTTCTTCTCTCTATAGGAATGGAGTTGGCTGTGGTGGTTGCTTTCAGGTATGTAAAATTTAGTTGTAGAAGACATGAAATTGAGGAGAAAAGCAAGTCATGTTGTCAATTGCATTGAAGTACTAAACGTAAATTTGGTCTAATGCTTGACAGATACGGTGCAAGAATCCTTCAATTTGTTCTAAAAAAGGAACTACAGTGGTCTTGACTGATCTTAATAAGAGTAATGAAACAGACTTTGTTCTCAGTGACAGAGCTTTCAGGGCAATGGCTCTAAATGGCAAGGAACAAGACGTGATGAAGCTTGGAGTTGCTGATGTAGAATACAAGAGGTAATACAAGCAAATGAAAACAAAAAAAGGCAAAATATAGATTATACATTAAAGACATTATGACACTGTGCATTAGACAACGTTAAGCAATTGACTAAGCCAAAAGAGGACAATTAGGGCCCATTATCCTAACAAAAAGCATCTCATATTATGATATTGCTTTGGTTGCACCCACCACTAAAAGACATACGTGTGTTAGAATTGATCAAACACAATAATTGCAACACTAATCAATCACTTCCACAAGAAAGAATCACAACTAGTACTATTGTTTAACATGATTGAATGTAGTTGCTTTAATTACAAACTACTCCTTCACACACCTGTTTGACAGCATATGTGCGCATATATTGCATATATTTTAAAGGGCATTTAATTAACGTGTATTTCCGTGCAGAGTGATGTGTGTATATAAAAACCAAAATCTGTCCGTTAGAGTGGAGGACTCGAGCCAAAAGCCACATTATTTAGCAGTTAAGTTCCTGTTCCAAGGCGGGCAAACAGACATTGTGGCCGCAGATGTAGCTCAGGTAAATTGAATCACAAAATTCATTAATTGTGTTGGTGGTAACGGTCAAGAACGCATTTTCAATCTTGTAGTATGTACTCGAAAATTGATGGCCAAATTGTTTGTAGGTCGGGTCATCAAATTGGAACTACTTGAGCAGGAACTACGGAGCAGTGTGGGACACAAGCCGAGTCCCAGCTGGGCCATTGATGTTTCGGCTAGTGGTCACTGGAGGGTATGACGGAAAATGGATTTGGGCGCCAAAGGTTCTGCCTGCGGACTGGAAGGCCGGGGCCATTTACGACGCCGGGGTTCAAATCAGCGACATTGCGAAGGAGGGGTGCCCTCCAGAGACCTGTGGTGATCAGGAATGGAAGTGATGACATGAGAAGTTATATAAATGTATAGGATGGGCAAACACTCTACACATTATAGTTGTATTTCTTGACCATTCTTTATGTTGAAATGGGAGTAATAAGTTGAGAAAACACAAAATAAGTAAGCCCATTTTTTTTTTTTTTTTTGCTTAGAAGGCAGGACATAGTTTTGGTTTTTAGACTGTAAAAGAGACGGAGTGGTCCATGTTTTATTCTAACTTAATGAATGTATTATATATATCTACTATCTAGTACTTACCTTGGTGTATATATTTGGCGCGTATGGGTGCAAATGGATAAGGTAGGGAATGGGACCTCATTTCTATACTCGTAGACACTAAAAAATTTATCACCCATGCCCATACCCTTTTGGGGATAGATATGAAAATTCATATCATATCCATCCCCATACCCATCAAATTATATTCATCCCACTTCATCTCTATTTAAAATTCACATAGCCGTTAGGGTAAATACTTATCATTCGTAAGTATTACCCTACCCATTTGCATCTATAGGAGCGGATGATTGAATTAAGGAAAATCGATTGTATTAACAAATAACAAGTGAAAAGATAAATGTAGGAGTCAGACAATTTGTCAAACGCTTGAAAAGGGGCTGCTTTTGCCGACAAATGATAACGAATATTACATGCTCCCCTGTAGTTTATAGATAGATCTGCTGGGTCTGAGGGCAGACGCTGAAGGCGATTGAGGAAACTCGGTTTCAACAAGATTCCCAAAACTCGTTTTAATATTGGAGGAGAAGATCCTTATTCTCTCGTTCTCTTCTTCAACCTACATTCGGAAGTAATTTAGGATTCTTGCCTTAAGTCGATTTTGTTTAAGAAATCATCCCTGCATCAATTCTTATATGGGTCGAAATTAGACTAATTTTTTGTTTTTTCTGTTGAAGGCTATTCGTTTTGCATCTTGGCGCCGCGAAGCCTGGCGTCCACCTTATATCCCGCATTAGAGTCACGTTTTACAAACATAAGAAACCTGAGACAACACACTTATCGTTATCCCTCAACTGAAACTTAAAATATTCTTGACAAAGGAAAAACAGAGACATAGTAACAGACACAGTAAACCGAATAAAATAAAATAAATCAGCCATAGATCTCGATGGAATTGAGGTGATAATTCTTCGCCCCCTCAGTCAGTGAGCACACGCGTGGACTGAAAGGTATCACGTGACACCTTAGCCAATTCATCAATCGCCAACTATTGAAGATCCTCTCCTAATTTGTCTCTATGACTTTCTTCTCAATTGTTTCCATTTGGCTGCCAAGATTATAGTTATAGATTTTTGTTATTTAAATTTCCGTATATTTGATTATGTAATTAGTGTTGTACACACACAAGATCAATAACAAGAGTCAATTATTATTGGGTAAAATATAAATTAGTCTATAAGATTTATCATAATATGCACTTTAGTCTATGAGGTTTCAAAAATATACATTTTAGTTCATCATACTAACTTTTTTCTAAACCATAGTTGAGTTAATGTAAGAAGACTAATTTGCCACTACAAAAGAGACAAACACACAAAGAATAAGGACCCAATATTTTTAAATCAATCATGACTTTCTTACAAATTTCTTTTAAATAATTTTCTTGATAAAGTTTTTGTATGTATTTATATATATTATTATAAATGGAGCAGAATTTGGTTTTAGTGTTGGTTTACTACTTTTATAGCCTTTAATAATGGAAAATGATAATCTAACACACTTTAGGCGCACACTTTATCTTTTAGTCTATTTATAGCTCTTTCTTGTCTCCTGACGCGCGCCGAACGCGTCAAAGTAAATTTCCGATTTTTAGACCGAAAACTACAAAAGACTGCAGTAGTGACAAGCTCGGGGTCGAACCTTAAGGATTAGATAACCGACTTAAGCTTCTTGGGGAGAAGAGAAAACAGAGGATTTTGTAAAACTTTTGGAAACTTTGGAAATAAAGTAATGCAATGGAAGAAAATCTAAGTATTCAGCTTCACAGTCTTCACAATACAACTTGAGATTGATTCCATTAATCCTTGGTTTATAAAAGATATGAGACTAATCTATGATTTAGTGCAACTATAGACTCGGTGACGCACTCGGTTCCTTGCACTTTCTGATGTCGTAGCCAGGGTACGACCGTTGACTACTTCCCTAACCAAACACGCAACCTGATCGCTAGTGCTCCAAATTAAACGCGTTTGCCGTATTACCTCGGTCTGTGAAGGCACTACACCTAGACAACCAGATCGCTAGTGCTCCTGATTTAGCCTAGACCTCTACGGTACTTGACTGATTGGTCAATTGTCACAAGTTTGAGTGTACCGCATAAGAACGAACGTTTCGACTTCAATGACTAAGGGTAGTCAACCTAATATGCATGTACAACGCTATACATACAATAAAATCTATCCCTATGATTAAAAACAATACAAAAGAGAATAAACCATAGAAAAGAATCAAAAGAAATAAATATAAATAAACCTCATAACATAATCCCATGTTGCAAAGCTTGATCGATCCACCTTTAACCTAGAGGAAGGAGATTAGCTAGACATAATCAAGCCAAAAACTTAGTTTCTAATGTAAAACCGAAGTAAAACAAGAGTTAATATCGAATTGGAGTCTATTGATATTTATAGAAACATCCCAAAGTGGGTTGAAAATATAAAAATCCTGAAAAGTAGATAAAATCCCGAAATTTTGAGTCTTCAGGGGGGCGGCGTGTTCATGGTGTGTTTTTTTAGCTCTTTGGTTCATTCGTATGTGAGTCACGCCGCCAGAATTTGTTAAGCACGGCGTCCTCACGCCGTGACTCACATACTTTGCCTTGCAATATGATTTTGCACAACTTAGAGGTCAAATCTGAAGAAGCTTGTGAGATTTGAAAATGTTCAGCTTGGAGTCTACTTTCCAACAAAGGAAATAACAAATCGTTCCGACTTTGGATGTGAAAGTTATGACTTGTGAACTGAACATCACTCAATTAAGTTCATAACACGCCTTTTGCTCTTAAAACAACCGACTCATGTAAAATCCCCGAAACACATAAAACAAGCATTTGTCACTTTAAAACTAGATAAATATAGTCCATTAACTCCTAATAACCTATACTAAATTATGCCTAAATGAACACTCATCATCTCCCTAGGTGTGAGCCCCACATCTAACAAAACACTATAAATAGGCTAAAAGATAAATTGTGCGCCATAAGTGTGTTAGATTATCATTTTCCTTTAATAATATCTTGTGTATTTATTTTTAAAAATTATAGAAAGGTGTAAATTGAAAAACAATGCGACAATTTAATTAATAGTTTTTTATTTTTGGGTATACATAAACTTATACACATTTTTGCATATTTTTTATTTTTATTTGAAAATCAACATGGCTTTACAATTTTGATTGTTAACCACTAAATTCCTTTCACAAAATATAGATTATAAATTTATTATTATTATTAAATAATAAACATACTTACATTTATTATTATTTATTTCTTGCATAACATGATTTTTATTAATTAAAAATATATGAATAAGTCTTGAACAAATAAATAAATATACTTATGTACATATAGTTGATATCAAAAAATAAAATAAAATTGTACATATAATTAAGGGACTAAGATGATAATATTTTAAATAGTGTTGATTAGGAAAGAGAGAATTTGGAAAAACTTAAAGGGTATTGTTGGTAACATAAATACGTCACATCATCAAAAAGTAGTATAGTAGGAATATTTTAAGGGTGGGGCTATTTGAATCCCATATTTTGCTTCTTTTACCCCGTTTTTGAATTTTTACTTCGTTTACCCCACCTTTTAATTAATTTACCTTAATTTTTTTCAAAATTTCAACAATATCCTTGCTCACCCCATACCCCATACCCCATCACCCTCAATCCAACACCCCACAATCCTCTATATTTCTCAATTTTAGTCATTGTAGAACACTTGTACTAAATCACCAAGTGTTGTAGGTGTTGGGAAATGTGTCATAGGTCAATCCATTAATAGTCTTTATGAATACATTTTAGTTAATAAAATAGAGGATTTCATTTACTGTTTATTATAATTGATTTGCATGTTTACATTATAATAAGATCCATGGGTATTTACAAAAATATCCTAAATGTCCCTAGTCGATTATTATACTAGGAACTATAATGAAATAAGACTAGTGTGAGTCTTGATTGATGATCATACGATGATCATACGTATAGGAATACGAATCAAGATCATGAGTACTTGTCAGGAAACAAAGTACTGGACCGACCCGCTATAAGAACATCACATGGATTAAGTCATAGTTGTTTCTC
This sequence comes from Stephania japonica, assembly GCA_039657345.1. Classification (NCBI taxonomy): domain Eukaryota; kingdom Viridiplantae; phylum Streptophyta; class Magnoliopsida; order Ranunculales; family Menispermaceae; genus Stephania; species Stephania japonica. The sequence goes on along the minus strand of CM077559.1, from coordinate 2,180,769 downwards.
ATGATATGTATATTATTCAGTCCTCTGACTTGAGATTACCAGAGCCTTCAACATTAGGAACACAGTGATTTGACGCAATCAAACGTTGTCGTTAACTGGACGATTATAAAGGTTGTGATTGGTTACTGTGTGAATAATGTAGTGAAGTTGTGTAATCAAGATATCTAGTGGATCCCTCGATGTGTTAGACTGTTAAAAGGCCTAGTTTAAGTGAATTGATATTGATCAATGTCACTTGGATGTTTTTAGTCTACCTAGAGATCGAGACTAGTACGATTGAACATATTGGATGACAATTCCATGCCTTATGTTTGATTAAAAGGATATCATGTGACAAAAGGATGTTATATACACTATTGATTAGGTTGAATCCATTTGATATTCGTACAACTTGGGTAGTCATAATGTCTTGCTAGAGGCCGCTTATGACTTGTATACCAAAATGCGTTTTGGTATATTGCCAACGTTGTATGAGCCTATTGGGTTGCACACTAAGAATGGTTCTGCGAGATTTTAATATGGTTCAGAAAAATGAATTTTATATGATAAAATTCATGACAGAAACGTCCTTGTAGTGTATTACACTTATACTTCTTTAAGTAGGGGTATATGTGTAATTTACTTAACCGTCTATATACAAAGATTGTATAAATAGACGCTTTGAGTTAGAATACAAGTACGATAGATTAAAAAGGAGTCGAAACTCTATTTTCATTTTAAGAAACGACTTATGATTTTTTGGTATACTCTGGATCGTTTTAGAGAGAAACAAAAAGGTTTGGTATTCTTACAAAGCTAGCACTTCAAATCTCTGCCGCCGTTCGTGTGTGGATTGCTGATAGAGGGCGTTCGTCGTTGGCAGCGCCTTAGAGATTGATTGACCTTCAGAAAGGTACGACTGAGGTATGATTAAGTTTTCATAGTTTAAACGTGTTTTAATGGAATCAGATTCGAACCCTGTTAAGGTTTTTCTCAAAATTGTTTTGTAATCTCCGCTGCGTATGAACCCCAAATACCAACAGTAGGAGTGTTTTTTCGTTGAACAAGGTCGGATGTGGTCGCAATGTGTCCTAGAAACGAAAAAGTGTCACCCGCAGAATTTAGTTGCACAAGGTTAACACCTATGAAGAGGTGTCGGCCGACTCTGACCGCAACCTTTAAAGGGGTAACGGTCGAATCCGACCGAGATTGTGAAGAAAACTCAATTTCAGTGGGTGACGGAGGGATCTAACTGAGAAATCTTAAGAGCTGTTGGCCCTTTACGTCCGACGCCTATTAAGAGTTGTTAGCCCTGTGCGTCCGAACACCACGGGCAAAAAAAATGAACAATTTTTTTTTCAAAACTCCTAAGAAATAAATAAAAATGACAAAAAAATAGTAGGTTTTACTCAAAATCGCTTGATATTTTTGATTCCATCAAAACTTTGTACCCAAAATGTAAGATTCAAGACCCAAATCGAAGCTATAAACCTAACAACAAAACCACAAATAATATCAAGTTAAAAAGAAAAAACTCAAAAAACTACAAAATCGACACTAAATGAGATAAAGAATGCACATACGACGTCGAATCGATGGGGTTTCGCTCTAATTTCTTCAGATTTGGATTGGTGATAAGAGTGCAGTTGGAGAAAGGGGTAACTGGGGTATGCGTGAGTGGGGTGACTGGGGTATGCGTGAGTAAAAACCCTTTATATGGAGGGGTAGTTGGGTCATTTCACAAGGATGGGGTAAAAGAAGCAAAAAATGGGGTCCGAATAGTCACACCCTATTTTAATTTGACACTAATCCAAGGATCTTTTGACTAACTAGAAGTAAACTACAAGGACCAAAGTGCATATTTTTGAAATCACAGGGACTAAAGTGCATATTATAGTAAACTTTAGGGACCAATTTGCAATTTACCCATTATTATTTCTTTATTTTTCTCTCTTGTTCACTTGTTATTCGCGGTTAGTGCTGCAATGCAGACAGTATGTAGTCTTAGGTTATTGCAGGCTGCTCTACATCATAGCTAATTCTGCATTCTATCTCCATTGCCTTGCATCCTTCATTTTTCTGTTAGTACAAGCAATAGTTGTGATTAATTTCGTCCCAGAACCCCTTTCTCACAAAAAAAAAACAAAGATCCATAAATGTGCTATCTACGGGTATGGTGTGTTCTACAAGTCAGTTTGGTGAAGAAATCAGATAATCGAGACTAGTTGTCTTGCAAGATTGAGATAAGGGGTGCAATGACTTCGTAAACAAAGCTGCTCAAAAAAATGCCAATGTCGAGCTGGTAAGGGCGATGACAAGTTTGTGTAGGTTAGGTGCACGGCCTTGGTATCGACTTCCCACGACAGCCAAACGTCAGGTCACTGTTGGTCTCATTTCGAAATCTCAAGGCCTGTGGGACTAGACAGACAAGAATCTAGATATACATGGTTACTCAAAAAAAATTTGCAATGGAGGTGTGGGTTGTGTTTGGTATGAGTAGACCTGTTCATTGAACGGGCTTGAGCCAGGCCTAACCGAGCTCGGGCCTAAGAAGCATTGCTCAAACCCAACCCACCACTTATGTTCGGGCCCATATATTTGTCCAAGCCCAACCCAAAATATAAAAAATTGTGTCCAAGCCCAACTCAAAAGCCCACCTAATACTTTAATTAGCCAAATAAATGATAAAAACCTAAAACTTGACTCATAAAATGCTACAATACAATAAAAGCAACATCAAGCTTAAATAATCGTCTTAAACATTAATTATAACCAAAGTGCAAATGTTGTCAAAGCCTCTCAGGTGAGATGATAAATACATCACTTGCCAGAAAGGAAAGAACTCGGAAGATCATGGTTCGGTTCCCACAGAGTCAAAAAACATAAATGCAAATGATTTAAGAAATGTAAACGGAATATAAGAAACAAAATGATCTGTCCAAATAAAGTCAAATTACCCAAAAAAAAAGTCCAAATAATAAAAAAGCTAGGGCCATCTCAATTTCAATTATGACGATGCCACGACTCAAATCTCTAACTTTCATTTTAATCCTTAATTAGGATCACCAACCCGTGACATGGGACATACACCATGATGCGCACACCGACCGAGGCACGTGGCTGAGGTATATTTTATATTTGTTGTGGTGTATTCCTAGTGTAATGTGTTTGTGTAGACTAATTAAGTCACTTCTACTTATGAATAGGTGTCGAGACGACAGAGGGACGTGCCTCGAGATGCGTGCGGGCACGGTACCAGGTAGAGAGTGTAGGTGAGTCATTTAAATTAATTTTATAATTAAATGTGATCTTGACATATTTAAATAACTTCTATATATAGCGGAAATCAATTAATAAGTCTATGGTTTGAAATAAAAATCCTACACTATTGGAGTGCCTCGAGATATGTGAGACAACATGTTACAATGAAGCCTTGTGTTAATTTTTGAGTTAGAGGGCTGATTTGAGTGGGTACCCTTAGATTTTATGGGGATGTGTGAATCCAATTGATGAAAAAGTGCACTATATAAAGAACACTTGGTTTTCTTCTCCTTCACTTTGCATGTCTTCAAAGAAAGAAAATGGTAATCAACCCTGAAAATTTGTTGGAGTTGCAAAAAATTTTGGGTGCTCTCAATTCTTGAAAGATTGAGCTTAGATGATAGGGTTGTTTCTCAAAATGTATTTGAAACTCCAATTCACTGGTTTTGTGAACATGTTGAAGCTTCGATTTGAGCCTACTGTTCTATTTTTGAAATTTAAAGGTTTTTCTAAAAAATTGGGTTTTTTCAATGAAACTAATTTCGTCAAATTTGGGTAGGAAGATGAGTTTGTTTTCAAAATCCATTTTTGTATTTGAATTTCCTATTGAAAAACACTTGAAATATTGTCCAACGTTTCAAAATTAGTGTTACTATAACATCCCCTAACCTCAATTAGGGAATATTCGTCCTGAAACCCTAATTAAGCCCCGGTAAACCACATAAGACCTAATTAGAGCTAACAGCCTTATAGTAATTCCTGACAACAACATGTATATCTTGATTTTAAATAATCAAAATAAAACAAAAGAAGTGAAAAATTTAAAACTTTTTCGATAAATCACAAAATATACAATACCGGCATGAACATCGGTATTGAGCTCTTATTCCCACCCCGATTATTATAAATCATAAAGCAATACAATATATATAACAGGGAAACTCGCTGCATCGTAGAAAATATACTAGACTCCTGATCTTCTCCTTTCCTGAGTTTCACGTCATATCGTATGTCCATACCTGGAAATGTTAAGGTGGGTGAGCTCCTACATGCTCAGTAATTGACTTTCATACTAACCATCAATTATCAATTAATATTCAAAGGATAATATATAATAACGTGCAATCAATGCATATTTAAAGGACTATTAGAATCAATATAATCAATACATAAACAAATGCAAGTTCATTGGTCTATTGCAATGTACCAATGATTTGCACTTTCAATCTCAGTTTTTGAATTTAGTCGCCCTCTCACATCTTCAAAAACCAATCACTAGGCATCTAACCAGTTCTTGTCAATGTGCCGCTAACTCATAAAAACATAGAGTCGCACTCCCTCATCATCACTAAACTAATCATTGCTAATCTAATTGGTTTATGACTGATGAGCTGCCAACTCAAATGGAAAGCATTGATCGGAATAATTTCTAAGTTACTAGGGGCGCGGAGATGGGTAGCAACTCCACCACAGTTCCAAACCCCAGCCTGATCCGTCTTACCAAGCCTCTTTCCGAATTCATTTTTCATTTCAAAACAGTTTATGTAAAACAAAACCAAATCATGGTACATTGCCTCATTCCCCATCATGAACGCTACATGCTCTAATAATACTATTTTACATTGCATAATTGATAAAAAGTACGAGTCTCACTTACCTGTCCTGAGCTTTCTACGTTTACCGACTTGTACGACTCCTTGAAGTTCTCAACCTCTTTCTACATCGGTCCATTATCTAACATAGAACAATTGTCATCAACTTAAGTCTAATATTCATTCGTCAACACTCCTAAACTAGTCCCATTTGAATCCAGTATCTTGAGACCTAGTTTCTATCCTATTTTGACCAATTCACTTTTTTCGAGGTAGAAACCCCGGTATAAAGTCTTCTCCGACTTTCAAATTCCTCATTTTCAATAAAAATCCCTCAATTTCTATTTACTTGGTCAAAATACTATTTTTCATATTTTTTCCAATTTTTCTAGATTTTTCCAGAATTTCTTTTTTTTTTTTTTTTTTTTTTTTTTTCATTTTGATATTGGGCCTGAACAGGACCCACTGTTCATCTTCCTTGCAAAAATAGCCGCGACTGTTTTCTTCTTTTTTTCTTCTTTTCGTTTCAATTGGGATTGGCTCAACCCCAATCCCAACTCACCCTAGCATTTCAAACCTCGACCATGGCAGAAGCCATGGCTGAGCTCCTCACCACTACCACAACCAAAAACACACCCGCGTACACCACTGCAATAACAAAAACAACAACTCAACATCACACACTCACCTTAGCGTCGTGAGCTCGCCGTCCTCGATCTCCTCGGCCTCACGAGCTCCTCCCTCTCTCTTTCTCTCCGTGATCTCTTGGCCTCCATTTCCATTTTGTGATTTAAAGAAGAAAGAGGCAGTTGGGCTGGAAAATTACCAAAATGTCCTTAAGCATATCTATTTTCTTTTTAAATCAGTTACCATTTATGATAATCTCCCATTTATCTGATTTTATTATATATATTTATATATATATATATATATATATATATATATATATATATTTATCAATATGTCACACCTAAAATTCCGTTATGCGCGCCAACGAGCACCCTCGTACGACCCATGCGTGTCACTCGGGACCTGGCATATTACTTGGCGCCCCGACAATTCATCCTTTATTTATTAATTTTCATTTTAATATATATTTATATATAACCATAAGATATATAAATATATATTTATTCCTATAATTATGTCTATAATTACGTAATTTACGCCAACGAGTACACTTGACATCAACATTATCTCGCGACTCATGTGCGTCCTCCTTGACCCACACAACATTAGTTCAGTTATTCATTTATACATACTAATATAGTCCATACAAACACAATACAACACGCCAATCCACACACACGTTAATTGAGACAAATCGGGCTTAACCACGAGTCTAAGTCAAATTAATTAATATTCGAATTAATACTAATCATGTGCTTAGGGTAACGGGTCTTTACAGTTGCTTTGATCAAATTGCGATTTTCAAAAAAGTAAGGGTTCTTGAGCACATTTCCTTCACATGCATGTTTAATCCTTTGATTTTGATGAAAGTGTATGAAGTGCAGGCGGTGTATGCTTTCGTGGAGGATGTTGTGGACCGTTTACGGAGGGGAGCAAGGGTCCAGTGGCGTTAGAGATGCCATTTTCGTGTTGAAGAACCCAATCATTAAATGCGCAATTTTCAATTGTGGACTTAATTCTAGAATGCTTAATTAGCTTGTCTAGGTGCAGTCTTGTAAATACGCAAGGTATACAACATAGATTAAAGAGTGTCCCTTATAAAACAAAATCGTAGCAGCCTCAATCTAAAGTATTGCCCCTCACAAAAACTTTAATAAAATTAAATAAAACATAAAAAAGGCAAGATTTGTTATTCTTTTTGTTGAGTGGATAGCAATAGATTACACTAATGTATTTTGAGTTTAGCTTCACAATTTAAATGAAGGCCTGGAAGACTATACAGTTACATGACAATTCTCTGAACAAAGTATTCGATTTATTTTTAGCATACAAATTACAACACCATACTAAATTTTACTATCATGCTTATAATATGATTTCGGGTAATTCCCGTGAGCTTAGCAAGCGGGTTCAGTTATGTTTAGTACAATGTCGAATATATGTAGGATGGGCAAATATTTCCAAATGAAATGATATATATGTATGTGTACTTCTACCATAGGAACCAAATATATATCCATGTCATATGTACACTATTTAGAATCATTGAATTTGAATCTAACACATTAATCGATGCGACATAAATGCACAAAACATTTAATGCACAATCACGTGGTTTAAGGATCTTTCTAACTTAGGTGTCGGTTGATATTAGCGGACACTTACACAATGGTATCGACAATGGACGTCCGAGACCAGAAGACAGATTCTGTGTGGCCAAACATTACGAGATTGAAGTTAAACACATCGCCCGACCCTAAAAATAACAAATCTACCTTAAACGAGTAAGAAAATGATGGAATTTGATATATTGAGGTCTTGATGTCGTGATGGAAGTGAGAAAAGAAGGGTTTCATTCAATTTAGTAGTGGGTGTTTGTGTTTCAAACGAAAGGGTATTTTGATAAAAGTCTCGAGGTGCCCTGAGAGGATCTCGAGGTGCACGTAGCGCTGACTTTTTTTTTTTTTTTATTTTATTATAAAAAAACATTGTTCTATAATGGGAACCAAACCCGAACCATTTACTCCTGTAACTAAATGCCTAAGGACTTGGCCAACCTACAATTCTATAACAAATGTGAAACGTAAGTAATTTCGAAAAAAAAAATCATGTTGAGATCTCATATGATTTGTGATGATGCTCCTTGGCCTCCTCCTTCGGCATAGTAACCGTGAGCACCACATCTTCCATTGCCGCCTTCAGCTCCTCCAGCTTTGCATTCTCAGGCAGGGTGAACTTGCGCAAAAAGCTCCAACTGATCTGCTCGACGAGGTGCCACTTATCAGTCATATCCTCTATCTTTCTTCTCCCACCCTTGATTTGGAGGACGTTCCCATCTTCCATGCACCTCCACCTTCACATCCTCCTTCTTTATCCCCGGCACCCCCACCATAAACGTGCGCTTCCTTAGTCTTCTTCCAGTCCACGCGTGTGCTCGACGACTGAGAGCCCTTGTTAGTGTTGTTCGATCGCCTTCCGTTGAAGAAGTTTATTGAGATCGACGACATGGTTGGAGCTAGCTAGCGTTGGGATCGACTGCATCCGCATTTATAGGCAGACTTCTGCTCGGAGATATTTTATTGTCACAATTGTCACCATTTAATAGGTCCACTGTGCTTTTGTTGTCCATCTCCAATATCACCTGACCAAACCCTTCACTCCATGCCAGCTGCAGACCTTATAAGGCCCCCACAATTCTGCTTCAAATATTCTCAGATTAAGTATAAGTAGTGCTAAAGTTTGAACTAGAGATACAAATGGGTAGGGTATATAATACCCACGGATGATGGAAATTTACTTTAATGGTATAGGTATGAGATTTTAAATGGGTGTGGGAACGAGGATGGGTACGAAATCTCATACCCACACGGGTATGGGTACATGGGTGGGTAATAAAATGTACTCACGGGGATTTCCATGGGTATTTCCATGGGTGATACCCATGGGTGATCCCCATAGGGATCCAGATACCCATGAGGATTACCCATAGAGATCTCCATATATCAATTATACATCATATGATATTTATATATAAATATAATATAATATTACATAGTTTCCACCCGAAACATTCATTATACACATGACAAAAATCCTTAATGAGATTTTGAATTGTTAACACTTAGAAGTTAGAACTTTAATTGCATGATATGTTCTACTTTATTTTTTTTTTGGAATTCAACAATTGTGTTGTTATGTATGTATTTTTGATTCTATATTTTTTATAATTCTTCGTTTGAGGAAAATTAAGTGGGATCGAAGAATATTTTCCCTACGGAGATTTTCCATTCCCGCAAAAACCCCCATGATAATCTCCACGGAGATCCCCAATGGAGAATGAAATGGGTAAAATATTTTACCCACGGGGATTCCCTATGCCCACGAGGATTTGATGGGTACGGGGATGGGTACGAGAATTCATCCCCATATGGGTATGTGTATGGGTGATAAATTTTTTAGTGGGTACGGGTATGGGAATGAGGTCCCATCCCCTACCCTACCCATTTGCATCCCTAGTCTTGTAACGGCCCAGCCCAGCCCATCCGCAGGTGGCTCCATGGGGCGCACCCACTAGCACTGGCACCGCTAGTCACAGGCACGGGCGCCCAGCTCAAGTGGTACACGACTCGTGAAATCTGAAATCTTATCCCTCAGGATCCAGGTTCGAGTCGTGGGAGGCGAAAAACCACATAATAAAGAGGGGCGTGGATGAGGGTGCGCCCCTGCCTGTGACTAGCGGTGCTAGTGCCAGTGGGTGCGCCCCATGGAGCCACCTGCGGGTGGGCTGGGTTGGGCCGTTACAGTCTGGACTCTAGGGAGTTTTTGAAAATCTTTTATTTCATAGTCATCCACAAGCAATAAATGACTTTGAAATAACAATTTATAACTCTCATATGATATTTATAACTCTAAGAGTCCAAACAGATTTTTTGTAAGTATAAAACCACCTTTCCAATTCCCACTAGCATGAAACATTTATTTCTTAATTAATTAATATGAAACGTTTCCTTAATTTTTTTTTAACAAATTCCTTTCTCCATATATAAAAAGAAGAGGGTCTTGATCAAAAAAAAGAAGAGGGTTAATAAGGCTTCATCTTGGGCGTGCCATGTGGTACTGCGAAGTGGCTTGAAATTGTCACGTGGCAGACCTAAGATACAATTTTATTATTATATATATACTAGTTCGCAACAACCCGCTCTTTACGCTCGTAGGAATTTTAATTCTAACTTCTTATTATTTAAAATTACAAATAAATTAGATATTTAAATTTTATATTAATTTTGTTTCGTCAAATTTATATAAAGAAAATTAATACAATAAGTCAATTATAAAAGTGTTGATATTCATTTATTTTTTTGGTCAAATTGATATTCAAATTAACACTCTCGCTTCCTTCACAGATATTTAATGGAAACAGAACTTCCAAATAACCAAAAAATAAATCTTTTATGACTTATTCTAAAGGTCTCTTTTGATAGCCAAATCACGATATAGAAAGATAAAATTACACCAAGTTACACAATCAATTTACTTCAGCATAAATTATAGTAAGTGGGGTTGACATCAAATATAAATAATGCAATTTAAACTTTAATTGCCAAGGGGTCCTTACCTATTACTTGTATGAGAAATGAAATCTTTTTACACATACAACCAATAAACAAATCACCAACTAAGATTTTCCATTATTTCTCCATCAGCTATAATTAACTAAAGGTGGTCGGAATAACGCTCTATGGTGCCATTAGAAAAGTCTCAACAATTAGGGCTGGGCACGAAACTCGAGTACCCGACTCGGGTCGAGTCACCCGAATCGGGTGGCGGGTGGCGGGTCGCGTAGAGTGAGTGAAAACAAAGAGTTGGGTCAAAAAAGCCCGACCCATCGGGTGTTGGGTCAGGTTCGGGTGTGATCATATTAGTAATAGGGTACCCGACCCAACCCAACTTCAAAAGTCCACAACAAATAACCCTAAACCCTAACTGTTGCTTCTTGGTTCTGCTTCTGCTGCTTCTGCCTTCCGCAACTCCTCACTCGGTCACTCCGCTGCTATCCGCCATCATCTTCTTCATCCATCCACACACATCCGCCGTTGCACCTGCACATCCGCTACACATCCGGCGTCCGCCATCCGCGCTATCCGCCACTGCCATCATCTTCTTCCTGCTTCGGTTCACCTCCAACTGCAGCCCTGCACATATTCGCTGCATCATCTTCTTCATCCGCTATCCGAGCCATCCGCCATCATCTTCTTCATCCGCCATCCGCCTCACCTTCGCCTGCAGGCCCTGCACACATCCACTGCATCATCTTTTTCGTCCGCCATCATCTTTTCGATTTCATCATCTTCTTCATCGCCTCTCGACACCAAGGTACTTAACCTTCTTTCTTCTTTTCTAATTTCTTCAATCCCTTAATCAATTGGTTCAAATCCCTCTTTGAAGTTCAAATTGGTTCAACTCCCTCTCATTTGAAGTTCAAATTGGCATATCAGAATTACCAATAAGGAAGAAATCTGTTATATTATAGAAAACATTTGTAACCTCTTGTTCCATAATATTAGGCTCCTAATTTCATATTATTTGGTAACCATAGCTTTGATAATTGATGTTGCCTGCAGTTCCTCTTCTCCTTTTCTGATTATACATATACAGAGTCCAGAAACCATACATCCCTGTATCAACAAAAAAGATACCTAAAAAAAGGGTTGTATTCATTCCTAGTCACGTGGGTCACCCGACACCTGACCCGACGACCCGACCCGTTTGGTATATATCGGGTATTTTGTTTGGCGGGTCGGGTGACGGATCATTTGTACACAGAATCGATATAAGTCGGGTCGTCAGGTATCGGGACGGGTCGACCCAAACCCAACCCGTGCCCACCCCCGACAATAATTGATTTGCGTATTCTTTCTCTAGAACCAAATGGCAGCTAGCGTCGTAAGTAGTAAAAATGAAGGGTACGTAAGCAGTAAAGTGGATAATAACCTGTGTCAATGTGCAAAAGAGAACTCTACCCGTATTAAAAATCCATATAGCATGCTTGGTTAAAAAAAAGAAAAAAAGAAAAGATAATAAAACTGAATGTAATCAAATAATTTGAATTGAATAACCCTTCCATTTACTGAATTCTGAGGCACAAAAAGTGTTTCAATTTCTTGCAAGTAAAAGGTTCATGGCAAAAGCCAAACACTCCAAAACTTTGATACCCAATCACCTTCCCATATGCTTGGGTGAAAAATACTAAACTAGTACAATGGCACTAGCGCGGTCCGGCGCTCGAGTGAGTGTGCCCAAATGGGCTCAGCATTTTCAATGTGGCGCACTTCCCATCAAGTTGATTCACAGACTCAGTTGTTTTTTACCATGGTACAGACGCAGATGCGGCGTTTGAGCTTCTCTAGGTACATTACATAAGTTCCCCGATTCAGACCAGAATCGGTTCATCTAAATCGACAAGGCTCAACTGAGGAAGATTGGATACAAGTTGTTATATATCAAGCTCATCTCTCACCAAATATAACAAACTTTATCATGCACATGACCAATAATTAACTTGTCCTACTATACATTTCACGACTTCGAGATCCATGCCTAGCAAACTTATATAAGATGTACTATTATAAACAACCCACGCTGCCCCTTGCACAACTACCCTCAAATAATGGAGGGGCGGTGGTTTGTAGTTGAGACAACAATGCATTTGTTCCCGTGAGTAGTACCCTTAACAGAACGAGCACAAGACACGTTAATGCCCTCTCATGGCTTCTTATATTAAAAAAAAAAAAAAAAAAAAAAAAAAAAAAAAACACAATGAGATTGGTGAACATTGAACCAAAACTAGACTTCTCAACGAGTTGGCATGCATGGAGTCCCACGCTTCACACCACGTGGTAGCCTAGGAATGCTATTTTGTATTGGTACAAGGAACCCTTATATATAAGTGTTCAGTAGTGTCCTTAAGCAAGGTAGATCACAGATCTTGCATTGCAGGAACTAGTACACTTTCAATCTTCCTAGCTAGTTTTCAAAAAAAAAGAAAAAAAATCTTCCTAGCCAGAACCTAAGAGTGAGTAATCCCATTGAAAGAAAAGATGGCCAGCCGTTATAGTGTTCGATCCATTAGCATGCCGCCCAGATCCCATCCCAGTGCGCTAACAGTGGAAGAATCACTAAGCAAGCTAAAGGCCTTGTGGGATTCATCATCCACATTGAAGGGAGAGAAAGTGTGCATTGGTTTGGCAGGGGTAGTCGAGTTGTATAGCTCTGTTGAGGATCTTATGCATTTGCCCATCACTCAACAAACACTCATGGATCTCCATGAGTGCAAGAAATGGGTGGACGACGTGTTAGAAGGATCGGTGAGGTTGTTGGATGTGTGTGGCACCACAAGAGATATCTTGCTGCAGATGAAAGGGCATGTACAGGACCTTCAATCAGCTCTGCGAAGAAAAGGAGGAGAGGTAGCAGAGGACATGGAAGTAGATGCTTACATTTGTTTCCGAAAGAAGATGAAGACGGATCTAGGCAAGTGCATCAAAGAATTGAAGCTGATGAGTGACAGCAAGGTGACTCTTCTTCCGCGCCAATCCGATCAACATAAGATAAGTAGAGTTCTTAAAGAATCAAGAGAAATTACTATCACCACTTTACAGTCTCTTATATCAATAATGTCAGTGCCAATCAAGGCGAAGCCAAGTAGGTGGTTGTTGGTGTCGAAATTGATGCACAACAGGCAATTGACAGGAGAGAGGGAAGAGGACTTGGGTTTGGCTTGCGTGGATAATGCATTGTATACTCTAGGTAAACAAGATGAGAAGAAAAATGAAATGGAGAATGTGGTCAAGGCACGAAAAGGGTTGGAGGCATTAGAAGCCGCAATTGAAGGTGTTCTAGTTTGGTTAGATTGCATTTTCAGACAGTTGATACAGAACAGAGTTGCTCTCCTCAATATCTTCACCCAGTAAAGTCCCCCATTATATATAGCTGCTATGTCGGCTTGTGTCTCTGGAAAAAAAAAAACCCGTAAAGGTGATTGCATCCGTGTTTTAAAGGATGTTTGCGCCTCTGTATAAAATTCAAAAAACAAAAAAAGAAATGTAAATGTACCCTGTGAATTTCATTCGGAATAAATAATTGTCACTTTCTATTTGAAATGGTTTTGCTCTAATATTTCTTCATATAATCGGATCACTCAAGGAGTGGATCTGTCAATGTATACTCGAGGATCTGAATTTTTTCTTTGTTTTTTAATAAGAGACCAACTTAATTAAAACATCCTTGCCTCTAAAATGTGTCGAATACCCTCATCCATCTCACTAGAGATGCTTTGACGTAAAAGGTCTTATCTGTTGCATTAGGGGACCTGAATTCTAGACTCCAGATGAGGTTATGTTTCTACCTCCTAGCTACGGGCAGTTTGTTTTTAGTTTATATTGTTGAGACGAAGATTCCATTTTCTCTTAGACATATTGACAAATTAGCTTCAAAGCAAGTAAGTAGTGGCAGGATAATCCTTTTAACATTCTTTTGATAAGACATAAACCACAACTTGCGTCTACGGTAACATGTTCTTGTGCAAGGTTATAGGCATAGAAATGGAGTTGGAGCCCATCTTGCATAAAACTAATTGACTTTTGCTGGGATTCAATCTACACTACTTTTTTTTTTGATATAAATACCATAGCTCATTTTATTCCAGATTTGAAGTCAAAACATACGACAAGAAAGATGGTACAAACCACCACTCTTTCTGATCAGACATAGAATAAGCTTCCCTTGCTACACAATGGGCCGCCTTATTCTCTGATCTACGAACAAAACACACATTATAGGACCTCATGTCCTTTAATAAATCAATACAATCCCCAATCATTACCCCAAAATAAGAATTATCTATTAAGCTCTTTTGAACAACATGGACTACTAATTGCGCATCTATCTCCAACGCTACATTCTGGTCGCCTCTTGAAGTCCTATCACCTTCACAACCTTGGGTTCATGGACACCCACATATGACCCACCACACGCAACCACCAATTGTCCCTCTTCATCCCTAAAGACCGTCCTAAAAGAGCTCATGCCATTGTTTTTTGAGGTAGACACATCCACATTACACTTTATATACCCCCTATGCGGCCTTTGTCATTTAGGAGCTTTTGCAGTAGTCGTCCCCCTATTTGGTGTAGGCCTGCGGCATTCTTTCATGTCACTAACTCTTATATACCACACCAACTCTTATTATATTTTTGATATGGGATTATATACTCCAATACTCCCTCTCCAGTGCAACTAAGCCTGGAGTAATTGTCACTTGTCAAACAAAGACCTACTTTTAGAGGCCCGAACAAACATACTTAGGTCTACTCTTATAGGTTTCTAGGCCACAAACGGGTCTAGACTCCACTGTTAGCCCAAGCCTAGGATCATTCCGCTTTGATTCCATATAGAAATCTAAAGTGTTGGGCCACACACACATATGGTGTGTATACAAATGGGGTTGGAGCCCATCTTGTACAAAACCAATTGACTTTTGCTAGGATCCAATTTACATTACTTATATATCACATCAACTCTTATTATATTTCCAATGTAAGATTATATACTCCAACACTCCCCTCAAGTGCAACTAGTCCTAGACTAGTTTTCACTTGCTAAACACAGACCTACTTTTAGAGGCCCGAACAAACATACATATGTCTACTCTTATAGGCTTCTAGGTCAACAAACCGGTCTAGAGTAAGTGGTATATATACATTTAGAGGTCCGATACTTTTTGAGAAATAATAGTACGTACATATACATTTCTTCAAATAAAAAAGCTTGTTATATATTGCAATGTATACAAGTGATGATAAAAGGAGCATGGAAAATGTACCGAAAAAAGGAACGTGTAAAATGATATTGGCAACTGACCTACTTGGGAGCCATTTGAAATACGCATGCATGCATCTCGAGATGTATCGGACGGCTATTGAGTGGGTCGGTGCCTAAAGTGGGTACCCCTAGTATATTCCAAGGAACTGACATGCACTACATTTCTTCAAAGTTCAGGGAAAGAAACGTTTAGACTTAACATACTTGTAATGCTATGAACACTACAACAAATGTTGCTTGTTGTGACAAAATATTTTATGGCAGTTAAAAAACTGCCACAAAAACATTTATTGTGGCAGGGATTACCTGCCACTATTAAAGAAACAAAGTCAAGTACTTTCCTTGTGATTTGTTATAAATTATTTAAGGCAGCTTAAGATCTGCCATAAAAAAATTAAACCAAAGAAAAAAACCAAACTATTAAAAACAGTACCGCTCACTTTGAACTAACTTTTCTCGCGCTTGTTCACGCGATTTTTGGTCGAGAGGGCAATTTGGTCTTTTTACTTGATCACAAAACTCAAACAAACCATTCTCTCTTTCGCACAAACCCTCTCTCTTTCGCACACACAAGCCCTCTCTCTCTTTCGCACAAACCCTCTCTCTGTGAACTCAAACAAACCCTTCTCTCTGTGGTGTTCGCATTCGCCATTAATGGAGATCAGCTAGGACCGAAATAGAGAAAAGCTTGATTTCGATTTGATATGCTCATCGAAGCTCTCTTGCATCAGATCTCCTCGCCATCTCTCGCCTGTCTCGGATCTTCTCTATTCGTCGCCGCAATGGCGCTCGTCCTCGCCGCGGACGCTCGGTGTCTTCCCCGACCTCCGCTCTTTGTCGCGGCTTCTCAGCGGTGGCCGCTGCGCTTTCCGTGACCTCAATCGCCGCGGTGGTGTTCGGATCTCTGTTCCGTTGGTGCTCCGGAGGTGAGCGTCTCGAGACTGGTGAGATCTGGTGTGGTTTTTAGTTCTGCAGGGTTTCCGATCTGACGATGAAAGGGAGAATCGATTGGTAGAGGTGCCTCATTTGCAAGTCTATTGAACTCAGTGACGAGCAATACTTCGAAGGAGAAAAGCAGGTGAGATTCTCATTAGCTGAAGCTTTTTCGGTTCCTCATCAAACTCTTCATCGAAGATTTCCTCTTCGTCTTCTTCATCAATTGCTCTCTCTCTCTCTATCTCATTGTTCATCAGAAATTGTTCTCTCTCACTACTCTTGAGAAATCGTTCTCTCTTCATCGAAGATTTCTTTTTCGTCTTCTTCAACAATGGTGAATTTCTCATCAGGTCGCTAAAATGTTCTTTCATTGATGATATTGAATCAATTTTTTTTTTTTTAGGCTTGTTTGAGATTGAAATCTGATTGAGTGATGAATTCAGTTTGATGTTTGAAGCAAAGATTGCAACTTTAATGGTTTTATTGTGTTGAACACCAGTTGTTTGATGTAATGCCCATTAGAAATGACTATTGCACAAATGCTTAGGTGATATCTTGGTGAAATTTTGTTATCTTTTGTAGAATTTGATGTGTGTCAACGACGTGTTTGAATAAATGTCTTAGAAGCATTGGTAAGAATGAAAAGTTTAGTCTTCGTAAATGTGAAGCTTTCGTCTAAAGCGAAGAAAGGGATGGATTGGAGGATTTACGTAGTGCGGTTCGAGCAAAGTTTGAAGGTAGTGAATTTTAGTTTAATCTTGTAATTTCTCTGGTTTCTCAACTGTTTATTGACCTAAAACCTTATAAACTATGCACTAATTTCTGTATGCCGGTAATTTCTAGGAAGGACTTGTTTTTAGATTGTTGCCTCCTCATCCATGCATCATGTTTAAAATTTCTGTGGCACTAGCCTTCGTTTCATGTTGTTTTTTCTCGTAACAATGATCTGAGTTCAATTTTCAGTTATCTTGATTTTTTGTAGTAAATGCCTGAAGTACGAAGTGTGCAGGATGCGAGGACTTTGGCGGTCAAGGTGTGTGTCTCTTCAATTCTCATGTCTCAATTGCATTAATATAATATCTAAATTGTTTAAGTTCTACTGGTCATTAATGCAAATGTCAATGGTAGGTCGATGTCATCAGTAGAAATATTGGGGTTGAATATATTTAGTTTGGAAAGGATTGATAGGTTGTGAGTTGAGTTCAATGAGCTAGAAAATCTAAAGTCATGAGCCAGATGGGAAAAGAAACGAACTTGATTAAGCTTTGGAGGAAAGAAATGTGCTCATTTTATTTTCATCGTTTCATTAAATTGCATATGGTCTAGTTCCATTGTTCTAAAGACTTGTTCTTATTTATGGTACTAGAGCTAGCTACTATAGCTTGCTAGAATGAGGCTATCTACTTGAGTTCATTGACATTTCCCTTGGGAATTGCTGATGAAAATTTTCCAACCTTTCGAACCACCTAGAATGGCAACACTTTGCTTAGTCCAAGTCTAAGGCGATAGAAATATGAAACAGTTCAGTTCAAATTTGCGGAACCTCGATTTAGTTGGAATCTTTGTTCTAGCTATTTTATTTTGATTTAGATCTCATTTCTCATGCATTTGCTTCAGTTTCTCTTTTTTTTTTTTCATTTTTTTTTTTTTTTTCGATTTGCATGTTTTCTAGTCATGCAACAAAGCCGACTCATACCTAAGGCGACGAGAAGTTTCCGATGGATATTGATCTCATTGTTGCTTGTCAACGAGGATTGACGTCATGCTTACCAACATAATTTTTTTACTAGATAAGCTTTATTTGGGATAGTAAGAATGTTGTGAGCATGTGGTCTAGGATAAAGGGAAGAAAAGCGAGTTTGGAGAGTGAGCTCACGGGATTGCTTAAGAAGCATCTTTTACATAAAGTACTGAGTTTCATATAGTTGCCTACAATAGTGCCATAGAGTTTGGAGAGCAAGCTGTTGATGAGGGAATTTAACTAATTTTGCAGGTTGTGTGGAGTGTAAGGACAAGACCAAGGACAACACGATGTTTGTAGTCATGTAATCTTTCTAATGGAATGCTCTACTTAATATAGTTCTAGTTATAGATTTTTGTCATTTGTTTAAATGCTACATTAGTAGCTATTCTAGTCTATTGAATCTGAACCTTCTGATAATACTAAATATGTTAATTTGTTTAAGAATGTAACACTTAACTTCACTTTTTGATCATGTCTGTATTTTACGATTCAATCATTCATGTGGCTATCTATGTATACTCATTAGTCTTTGTTTCATACATTGTCTATGGAGTTGTTGATTCTAAAATTTAATTACTTGTTTGGTTTCCTCAAAAAAAAAATTACTTGGGTATTGTTTATATAGGCAAACTCTTTTGATAGCCGCGAGGAAGAATAAGGAGAAGAATTGGAGTTTGGATTGGATCTCCCAAAGATGAATTTTGGACTTGGATTCCTAATGAAGGTACTTAAGTACTCAATAGCAGGTCCGAAACTCTCTCTTTTCTCTAATTAGACTGTGAATGTTCTCTTTGTGGCATTTAATTCATTCTTGATGCATGCTCTGGTTAAACTTAGAAATTTTCAGTTTATTGCATCTTTGTAATGGCGAGTGATTTTTCCATTTTACGGTTTCGATTTTTGGAGAGACTTTTGGTTGTCCATGTTTCTTGGTGCTATAAGAGGATTGCTCATAAGGTAAGAATCAAATTGCTCTTTTGATTGTTCTTTGTACATTCTTAATACATTAAACAAAAATCATTATCTCATGGAATGATGAATAAGCTTTGATTCTTGATTCTTTGAAATTGAAATTTGCTTCAAGTCTGCTATTTCATCGCTTTTCAACCGCTTTTTATAATTTCTATCTGTTTGGACTAAATCATATGGACACTATGCTAGAACTTGGACTAAATCATACGGACACTATGCTATTTCTTGCTTTTCAACATCTACATTGACTTATATTGACTTTTGCCCTTACCAAAATTTTGAAAATGTTTTACTACATCTAAGCGAAATTACTCTTGCCCCCAACCACATATACCCCAACCTTTTCTTCAATCTCCCAACGAACCAAAGCTCGATTTTTCGCACCATTCTCCTTCGACCTCCTTCATTTCAATGCCTAGGATTTGGTTTACGTGTTTGTATAGTTCGATCTGTAATGTTTGAGACCATTTCAACTACTTGATTCAATATTGGCCAATCCAACCAACATGTTCAACTATAAGCCTTCAACAGGTGTGGTGATACAGTTCGGTCTACAAAGCATGTGTCGATGTACAACACAAGCATTGTGGTTCCAAAAGCATTCTCTTTGAAGAATATGATGAAACAGTTCATGGACAAACAAAATGAGATTATTCTTCACATATATAGCATAGGCACCAGTACTCAACATGCATGTAGCAGAAATGTATTCTTTCTATCTGCTTTTCAACTGCTTTTTATAATTTCTTGTTTGGGATTGTTTGTTTTTGTTAGGCAAACTCTGTTGATAGCTGCGAGGAAGAATAAAGGAGAAGAATTGGAGTTTTCATCAATTCAATTCAAATTTGAATATAACATTAGAGAATTTCATTGTAATTCATGAAAAATGATATTCATGTATAATAAATCTTTTGTAATCTTTTAAGGTTCTTAATGAATATTTTGTAATAGAATTCTTAGTTTTACTTTTTACAAATCATAAAATGTTTTGAGTTTAGCATTTATTTAATTTCACACGTTTTTTTTTTTTGTATAAGCTTTTTATTTGTGGCAGCTAATTGATGCCACAAATATTATTTTTATGGCCACAATATATATATTTTTTATGGCAGTTAATTATTGTCACAAGTACATATTTTTTGTGGCAGCTTCTAATATGCCATAAAAGAACAATATTTTTTTTGGCGGTAGAATGCTGCCACTAAAATTTTTTTATGGCAGTGTGGGAGCTGCCCTTAAAAATATTTTATGTCGTCACAAATACCATTAGTGGCAGTACCTGGTGTCACAAATGTTTTTGTGACGGGCGTATTGATGGCACCATCCATCCCGTCACATAGCTGCCGCAAAAGGTCATTTATGGCAGCAAAATTCTTTTTGTGGCAGTTTTAGTGCTGCCACAAAAAGTGCATTTTCTTGTAGTCGAAATGGATCGAACATACTCATCTCTCCTAGAAATTTTTAAAAAATAATAATAATAAAAATGGATTGGATGAACGTTTGAGATCTAAAATTTGATTTCATTCGCTTGATTTGTAATTTAGTTTGGCTATACATTTTAATTCATGTACAAGTAGTGATGAATGTAAAAAATGAAACCAGTAGACATTATCCTCTAATATGTGGATGCCAAATGATGGGTTTCAGTGTTTAGAGGCAGAGATTGTTAAGTAGAGCAACTCTGGTTTGGATTAGGCTCTTTAACAGTCTCTCTAACCCCTCTTCAAGACCTTCAACACTACCCTCCATAGCCTTCAATCTCTTTTGTGTCTCTCGAACCCTCTCGACCTTGGCATCATAATTCGAATTGAGTCTGCATAAGGCATAGAGTGAATCATCCACACTCTTCACCTCGTTTTCGAGTTTTTGATCTTCCTTGGTTGCTTCTTGCTCCTTGTGCAGCAACTTTGTCACCAAGGACCATTTGCTAGTCCTGGTTCTTGATGAGCTAGATATGAATGACAACAGCGATCGGAACAAGCAGATGGAGCTGTGGCTTGCTTCCTGTAGAGCATCGACCGCTGCTGATAAATGGTGGTCCGAATCAGGTAGTGACGAAGATCCAAGTTTCACCTCTAGTCGCTTTAGCTCTCCAAGGCATTTCTCAATTTCCTTCTTTGCCTTCTTCTGACAGCAAATGTAGTCACTGATGCTGCTTTCCCAGCTAGCCTCTCCTCCTCTTCTACGAAGAGCGATTTGAAGAACTTGCAGAGCTTCCCTCATCTGCAATAAAATGTTTCTCGAGTTGTCACACAAGTCCAACAATCTCACTGATCCATCGAGCACCTCATCGACCCAGTTCTCTTGATGAATGGATACTTGGGCTTGCTGGGCATGTGGCGACTGAAGAAGATTGTAGATGCACTCGTATAATTCTGCAAGCCCTGAAAGACCACCAAGGATCGCCTCTGCCTTGAGCGGGCACGCTGTTGTCTCCCAAGCCTTGAGCTTGTTCAGCTCTTCTGTTACTCTAATGGTACAAGGATCCGATCTAGCCGGCAAGCTAATTGATCGGACATGGTACTGCTTTTGTTGCATCAAAGTAGAAGAGGCCATTTTCTCTCTTTCTCTCAGTTTCTCTTGATTAGAATTTTTTTTTTTGAAACACCTCTTGATCAGAATTCAGATGTTGATGAGATCTGTCCTTCAAGTCCTTGGATCCATCTACTTAGATATATAACCAATATATGGATATGGTAATGGAAGGGAGACAATAAGAATCTCTTGCCTGCCCGTATCAGTATGATGAGCATGTGATGCCAAGCGTGGGCTTCCCTGCAAAATCGGTTGGTTGTCACATTTTCCGCCAACAGTCTATACTTATAATATCATCTTCTTAGTGTATCATGCTCTATAGCTCATCAACATTTGAGCCATCTGCATCAAATTATACAAGGCAGAGTAAGCAAGAGAGGGAACAAGAAACAACAGGAAGAATCAGTACTGTGAAAATGTGCTGCAGTGACACCTTGTCTTCCTAGAGTTTGTAAGGTCATCTCTGCTAGATTTAGCATCTCAATGGTTAGATGAACACATGGGCATTGTACCTAAAAGGGTCACAACCAAGTAATATAGCCGTACCTGTATCTGTACGCTTCATAAACCGTACATGCTTTTGCGACGCATTCGATGCATGTGCTGCCATCCTATATAGAATCTTGTGTTTTTGCTTTGAAACAGCAAAACATGGAGTTCTACTGTTCTAATAATAATGTTTCGCACCTGTTCTAGATCTCCAAAACAACATGATCTATAGATCGATCTCTGATGCCTAGATACAATGCAGCGCTTATCTACTCTGAAAATGCAACAACAAACCGATAAAGCTGTGTTTTCTTGCTCAGACCGATTCAAAGAACCAGCATAGAGAATCCACTACATAGGGAAATGGCGATGTTACAACAGCGGCAAAATTTGTCATGGAACTAAAACTTTATGTAGGACTTGAAAATTAGAGTTGGGATAGGAGCATAGATGCTTGTTTCAAAAATCTCTTGTAAACTCATCTTGGCTTATGCATGCAGTGTTCAGATCACTTTAAATATAAATCTGTCCAGAATGGCCATTCTGATCTTGTCGAGGTGACGTTGCTTGTCTCTTTCAATTTCAATCCAATGAATCAGAAGCTTGAACTTTTACCTCTTAATGTCAGAAACTGGATCCAAAGTGAAATTGCAAGCCAAGTTACATTACAACTTTACAAAAATTCACTTGGAAGACAGATATATGAAAACAAGCATGCCAGAAATGAAAGAAATTCTATCAACATATATATATAGAAATCCCAAAGTGACAGCAACTTGAACATCAGAGTAAAGATTTGGTTCATTTCATTGAAAATGAGAACGGAAAACCAGAGAATATGAACATCTATCAGCAAACTCGTCATCTGATCAGAAATTAATCAGCAGTTTGTTCAGTGTCCTAGAAGTCCATATTTTTCTTCTATAGGATAGGATCTCCTTGGCGTTAGCCTATATAGTAAGTAGAAAGCAATCCACTAAGAGCACCACAGACGAGAGTGGAACATTAAACGAGGAAAACAGACGCCTCCTTCATTGCTCCTGAGAGCAGGTGAGAAAAATAAAGTGTACATATATGCATAAAAGGGAATGGATGAAGAGTCCACCGACCGCTAAGACGCCTGCATAGACTTTAAGTTTTGAACTTCATCATCGTCTAGTATCTATTCTCATCAAAAGCCATATTTTCATTATATCAAAATTTGGGATTTTACTGACACTAGCATATCAGTTCCACCTATAGAGTACAGAGTCAACAGCAGCTTGGAAAGAGAAAAAAAATTGCAAGAGCAATAATGTTTATTGGATTGATGATGAAAAAATGAGATTGTTTTACTGCATTACAAATGAATAACTCTACACTCTACTCTTAATTTCTGCCAAGTAAATCAGAAGGAAAAAAATCCTCAAAATTTGTCTGTTCACTTTATTGATTGAGTATATTCAGAAGTGACACTCTAGTTTGGATCAAATGCCTGAACATGTATTCTAGCTCAACTTCAAGGTGTTCAATGGCAGCTTCCAACTCCTCGAGTCGCTTGTTTGCAGTTTGTATTCTCTTCACCTTGATTCCGCACACAAACTATGGTTGCTCAGGGAAGAAAGGGCTGTATCCACCTCAAGCATGAAATGCCAGTCAGGCGCATTGGGGCTCGATTTGCTAGCAAGAACTTCAAAATGGAATGCCTCTTTGATTTTCGCTTGGGCTTTGAGACAGACATCAAAGACAAAATGGACTCCACAATGGAAATGGTGATCATCCTCACTTCTCTAAGAACCACAACTACTGAAACAACGTTGTGTTCCGAATCTGAAAGGGAAGGAGCAAAACTTTCTGTCATTCCCTTCAGTGTTTCCAGGCATTTATGCATTTCCTTCATCTTATTTCTAGAGTAATGATAAGCACCAATTCTGTTTTGTTGGCCTGGTTCTGCAACACTACTTCTACGAAGAGCAGATTGAAGATGCTGTAAATGCTCTTTGACAAGAAACAAAACATCCCTAGTGATGCCACAAGCATCCAAAACTCTCAAAAACCCTTCAGACACCTCGTCCACCCATCTCTCATGCCGATGGTGAGCGAGTGCTTGTTGCGTCACAGGAGAAAGAAGATCAGTTGCACAATCATGCAAGTTCTTGAGTGTGCAGAAATCGGGACGCAACATCTCCATTATGTGATTGTTGTTTCAATGGTGAATGGCTGAATGTAATAAATTTCGCAAGCCTGTACAACGGCAATGAAGTAGAGTTGATTGCTTGTAGACTGTAAGCTGTATCCAGCCAACTTCACTGCCTTTTCAAACAATAGTTCACACTATATATACACACACATGCACACGAATATACAATTCCATTTGAGATCTGTGATTCAATGAAAGTACGTGGAAGGTCTTATCCAATGATACAAAACGATCCTTTTTTTTTTTTTTGTTTTGGTAGGACAAAACGATCTTTTTAAAAGTTGTATGACAGATCATCTAAAAGGGCAAAGGAAACAGTAGGATCTCATCATAGAGGGAGAGAAGCTTGAAAATGTTATTAGTTGGATTTGTTGCTCGTGCATTGAAAATATACAATAAAACAATATGAAAACGCACGAGTGGTGTGGTATGACAACTAGGCTTGTCTACTTGTTGCACTGCATCCATTACCAATAGACAATCATGAATCATGGAAGAAATGTGAATCAAATGGTTGAAGAGGAGAATTAAATTAAAGGGAACTGATGTTTTAAAAAAAAATTAAATTAAAGGGGACTGATGGTTCCAGGAAGGAATATATATAGCTTTAATAGAAGCGTAAATACAAGATGTAGATTTTGTGACCAAGTTCTTGGTGACAAAGTATATTTGACATCTGGAAATAGGGGCGAGAAGTGTACAGATCCTAAGTTTAAAATCTAGATGAGCTTCAAATAAAAAGGCATGGAAGGTTCCAGGATGTTTTCTTTCTAGTTTTTGACAGAAAATACCAGAATCTCCAGTGCAGACAAGTACAGGTTTTGGTTCACCAGATTTCGATGCATTTGTGAGTTGTGACAGTGTTGAGTAATATAACACGAGGGGCAAGAAAAAGCTAGCTATCTGTTAGCATGTACAATAGTGTTTTCATACCCTTATCTCATCCAAGGTCCTAATGTATAAATGTGCATTCTTGTCTCCAACTAACAGCCCCAATACAACCTATAAGAAAACCATGAAGGTCTCCTAACAAGATTTTCTCTGCGCCCATTGCATAGACTGGAAACTTGGGGAGTCCCAAGGGACATTATGCACCTGAGTCACATCCACTCGCCCTAACTTTGGTTGGTAGAAACTTGTGGGGTTTTTTTAATGGAAAATGATAATCTAACATACTTTGGACGCACACTTTGTCTTTTAGCCTATTTATGGTGTCTTGTTAGATGTGGAGCCCATGCCTGGGAAGACAAGAAAGAGCCATAAATAGGCTAAAAGACAAAGTGTGCGCCCCATGTGTGCGCCCAAAGTGTGTTAGATTATCATTTTCCTTTTTATATTTGGTACACGGCTTGTGCATGGTTTTGGTTACTCTCTCTAGCTCTCAGAAACAACTTAAACCCCTTGGCTACCGTTTCTTTAATTTGAATATTATCAATGAAGAGTTTGGCTCAAAGATAAAGAACTAAAGACTTGTGCAAGACAATTCCAATAATTCTTGAATGACTGAAATCAGGAAAGAAAAACTAAAAATTACAGATGATTATTCATTAAATCAAAATTCAATAGGCTGCATGGTTGCCAACCAATAAAATGGTAAAGTCAATCAAAATAGCCCTTCTTTCAGTTATAGTACTGACAATCTGTTACCTAACTTCAAAGCAGGGGAAATATTAATTACACGCAAGTAAGCTACATGTTATAGCTTAGATATCATCTTAAAGCTTAAGCTGCTGCTACAAGGAGGCTTTTACGTACGTACAGCAGCCTTAAACTTCAGATCATTGAGAAGAAAGCAAAAGCATATCTTCTCTCAACTAGCAAGCATAAAAAAATAAGAATCTAACTTAAATTCTTCATTGAACTGTCAATCAGTAATCGCTCCCACAAGCCCATCTCTACCAAAGGCCGACCACCATGATTGTCAAATCCAGGCCGTCTCACTGCTGCCACACCTGTGCTAATTTTCCATTTTTATCATCCACAAGCAACAACTAGTTGTGAGCTAACCAGCTCCAACAACTGCTCACGCATTAAGGACCTCCTTAATTTATCGACTAATGATCATTTGCCAATTATCACCCAACCCTGCGAGTTACTAGTCCATCACCACCAATCACTTCCAAGTAACATGAAGGTCATCAATCAAAGTCATCTTAAAAATCCAATGACTCTGCAATTTCAATTAATTGTTATCAATCACCAGTTGTTAATGTAGTACTCAAAATCTCTTAACAGTAACAAATGCCAGATATGTTTCCTCAACTACTCAACATGCTCTATGTATCACAAAATTCACAATACTACTTCATATGCAATCAAATCATTGACAAGATCTATACCCAATGCAACTGTGCGCTCCAAGTATTTGCCAAATCACCATATTATCTAAATCATTAACTAATATTATGAGTGTTTCACCATTCTTTCCCCCCATCTAAAGAAATGCTTTGGAGCCAATTGCTCACCCGAGATGCAAAAGAAAGTAAATACTATAGCCACTCAATTTGCAACAAAGACATGAATTGAACAATGTAATGATATAGCATGAACAAGAGAAAAAGGGAGATTTTTAAACAATGGAACTAACCAGTTCTTCAGGCATGCAACTTTTCTTTAACTTTCGCAAACCATTTAAGAGTGGCCTCCAATGTGGAGTACGCGGCCACATCGGTTAGACTCTTACTCGTCACTGCATAATCAAACACTTCATACGCCTCTGCAATTCTCTCCTCCCGGCACAATGCCCTCACAAACGTAGCATAGGAGGCTGACTCGAGCTTCATCCCATTAGACTTCATCAACTCATACAATTCCAAGCCTTTCTCCAACAGCTTCCCCTTGCACAACCCATGAAGCAATGTGTTATAAGTACACGAATTCGGACTACATCCCCTCTCCTCCATCTCCCCCAGCAATGCCAAAGCCCCCAAAGTTTCCCCTTTTCGACACATCCCGTTCATCAGCGACGTATACGTCACAGTATCAGGAAAATGCCCCATTTCCACCATAACCCCAAGAAAGTTTCTCGCCTCCTCCACCCTCCCCACCTTCGACAACCCGTAAATCAACGTATTGTACGTCACAAGATCCGGCTCCACCCCTTCCTCCTTCATCGCCTTATAAACCCCCAAAACCTCACTCCCCTTACTCACCACACAATACCCTTTCATAATTGCATTGTAAACAAAAGCATCGGGCTTCATACCCGACGCGCGAAGCACTCCCAACAACCTCGTCGCCTCTCTAAGATTCTTGGTATTACAAACATTATCAATCAAAATAGTATAAGTAACAAGATCAGGCTTGAACCCCACCAACTCCCCCATCTCCTCAATAAAATTGTACACAGTACTCAAAGCCCTAGTCTTGCACAAATGCTTAACAATAAAATTGAAAGTAAAGGAGTCCGGCGGAGTGTAGCGAACCGACAACTCGCGAACCAATTGCAAGGCATCCTCTTCGCGACCGACGGAGCAGAGGGACCGCACTGCAATGTCGAGGGTCACATGATCCGGGGGGCACCCATTTTTGATCATAATTTGGAGGGTTTGATCGACAGCATGGAGGGGCTGGCGGCAGGATTGGATGAGGAGGATGTGGTAGGTGGAGCGGTCGGGGGAGACGGTAGGGTTTCTACGGGACATGTAGTGGAGGAAGTTGAAGGAGTCTTGGAGGGTGGAGAGGTGGGAGAAGGAGTGGAGGAGGGCGTTGTGGTGGCGGAGGTCGAGGGGGAGGGGGATGAGTTGGAGAGGTACGAGTCGAACACGCGTTTGGCGTGGGAGAGGGTTGGGGAGCTGAAGATTGGGGGTTTCGGTTGGATTTTCTTGGGGGAAGATCGTTCCTTTTTTATGGCGGGTTTGTTGACTTGGGAGGGAGCTGTGGGGTTTTGGCTTTTCAGGGATGTGAGTGGGAGGGTTGCTGATCGAAATGCAGGTGGGATCTTCCCCATTCTTCTCCTATGTGTTTCGATGCGGAACAGAACCGTTTAGGGGTTTCACTCGTTGAGGAAGATCTGAGTTCTCGGTTTATTGCCGTTGGATTTGTCTAGGAGATTGGTGTGGCATTATTATTTTTTTTAGTTTTCATTATTGTCACATTGACGTAATCATGGGTTTGGTTCTGCCTAACCCCATCAACAAATAACTAATTTCTTAGCCAAAGCTCGATAAGAATCGCTTTAAAGTAGGATCAACTTGAGCCACTTTAAAAAGCTCAACCCCGAGTTAAGTTCAGCTGGAACATAAGTTAATAACTAATATATTTTTAAAATAGTTAGTCTCAATGATGAAATTTGATCATAAAACCTAATGCACAAATTATGTAATACTTACAATTTAAACTATTCTCCCTTTTTTTTCACTATAAATTAATATATAGTATATATATATAGAAACACATGTGGTGTCGAAGAAGTCAAAAAAAATATATATTAAATAAATAGCTAATTTATTTTTTATATTTCTTAATATTAAAATATTTTATATGTGGGTTTAATAGGTCAGACTTGGACTTTCTATTTTATACATGAGTTGGAGTCGAGTGTATGTATAGTCTCGAATATATACATATATATGGTGGGTTAGACTTGGGTTAAAAATCTTAGGCCTGAGCCCGGTTTGAACTCGGTTCATTAACTGGTCTATTGCGAAGGTATCTAAACCATAGCCTCAACTAATTTTGAAGTGAAGGAATTTAAGACCACAAGTTAGGTGTCTTTAACCAATAATTTTAAGAAAAATATTGGGATAACCTACTTTGGATAACTACCCATTTGGTGCCTACCAAGGACTTGAATTCAAGGTATTTAGCTTAGGGGTGCATACAGATTGCACTAATCCGCAAATCCGGTTCAATTATTACTAATTGGATTAATTTTTTGATCCCTTGGACTGGACTGAATTGAAAAATTACTAATCTGATTAGATTGGATTGGATTATGAATCCTATATTAAAAAATCGCAGATCCAATTCGATCAAGTCCGTTTAGCACATCAACACATATACATATATTATCATATGTACCATAGTATCTTGAAGAACATCAAATTAAACTATTAACTCTAAACTATAATATTGAAAAGATTGCTTGTTCTTAAATTTTTATTATGCTTTCAACTTTTTTTTTGTAGGTTATATGCACGTACATTTTTTTGTGCTTTTGTGAGGGTATATGGTTAAAATTTGTGGATGACATTTATTTATGTAGGAACTTACATTTTGAAGGTTATTGTGATAACAAGTTTGTAGGAAATATATTATATATATTTTTGTAGAATGTATGTTGTAAATTTATCATTTATGAGATGTATAATTCTTGTGATTCATTTGATTAAGTCTAATTTCATGAATTTTTGGATAAGAAAACGATAATCCGTTGAACTTGATCCAATTCGGTCCGCATCTTCCAAACTGGATTAGTGTGGCGGGGCATTTTGTGAAACGTGCGAGAAGCAATTGAAGCAATTCTCGTTAGAGAGAGGTGGAAGGAGGCGTGGGCAGACTAAACATCTGAGGACCTATCGAAGGATTCGTACAAATTGATGAAACATCAGAGAGAAAGGAAATACTCGTAGCGTAGGTAATGTCACGTGTGGTAGATTGGATTTGTTAGTGATTGTCATTTAAAATCTCATCCAATCAACTAATCTGCTCCTCTTGTAGCACTCTGTTCAATGAAACGCGATTTCTTCTTTCATTCCCTTTTCCCTTGCTTTCAAAGCTACCTATTGCAGCAGTAGCTGCAGCGACACCTAAAGGGGTTGAGCGTCGAATTTACTGCTTGCAAATAAGCAACATTTACTACTTCTATGAATAAAAGACACTTGTTACAATCATTTTTTAGTTTGTGCAATATACATCTGCCTACAAAACAATTAGCAAATTCGACAGTAAAAATTGAAGAGATTTCATGATATATAAATAGATTGAAGCTAACTTCTATGCATTGATTAAAAAGATTTTGAAAGATTAAGAATGAAAGCACATCACTAAGGCTTACTAATCGAGTATAATGGAAGAGTTAGATTCATACATCTGAGCAGTGATCTAACTAATTTAGTAGGGTGGAAGTTTTGTTGTTATTGTTATTGTTGTCGCTATTGCAATACACATCCGAATGAATAGATGGGACTTGAAGGCGTGAATGTCCTATGTGAATAGCTAAGTTACCTGGTATACGTACCTAGAGTAGCATATCTACGTACATAGGCGTGGTACTTGCCTATGTGGCACAATGCTATTCACCTCGGGACAGGTAAGCTCACATCCCAAATATTGCCACACAGGCTGAGTCTGTTCACCAAGAAGCATTGGCCTTAAAACCCACTCTACTGAATGTGGGAGTTAGTACATGACTTTCAATTGTTATACCATCACTTTCCTATCAACAGTTACTATAGTGCACTGCACAGTGGAAACGACAAGAAAAATAAGCAGTAGAGAGCGCCGGAGTACAGTACTAATCACTAATCAGAGCTTGGGTGCCCCAACAACTAATCAATTCCATGTAGAAACCCATCAAACCTTCAATTATCATCACACTGGGGGGAGGGGCCTGGTTGTTTAATTTCCCTGCAAATTAATCCTAGTGAAGTGAAGGGGGGGTTACTTGTTGGCCAGCCTTTACAAATAAGACAAGCCAAAAGATCACTACTAGGTTGGTCTGAAGATGGGATGGGATGAGTCAGTAGATGCAATAACAATTTGACACAACCACCCATAAAGCTGCCCTGCCTCAGATCCTACATTTACTTTGGTAACTTCAAGTTTCCATTTTGTTTTGGTGGCTTAGTGCCATCTTTTCATCACATTTATGATCCATTTTGAGCAAAGATATATTCTGCTCATATATATGTTGAGTGAGTGTATACACATGTTCTGCACAAACGGGCCTTCCAACGCTAGCTCATTAGAGAGATGTGCTTGGGATCTGAGAGCTCTGTAATAATAGAAATGACACCTTTTTAACATTATATTATGTCCACGGTGTGGATTAATTTAACTTTCAATTGTTCTCAGGGGCCTATATAACTCAGCAACATAACTAAGTCGTTAGGGGAACACAGGACTCACCTGATTGATAGAATAGAAACAGCATGAAAGAAATCTTAGATGTGAATAGTGGAGAATTTGAGAAGAAAATGAAAGTGCTAAAGCCTTCGAGGTTTAAGAGAGTCTGCGTCTTTTGCGGGAGCAGCGCTGGCAAACGAGATTGCTACAGAGATGCTGCACTAGAGCTTGGCCAGGAGCTTGTAAGCATAACAAATTAACACATTTATATTTGATTTAGTTCTTACTTAATGTTCTGCCTATATCTTCTTCTGTTTTGTGCAGGTGTCAAGGAATTTGGGTCTTGTTTATGGAGGTGGAAGCGTGGGCTTGATGGGTTTGGTTTCGCAAACTGTTCATAACGGCGGAGGTCATGTTCTCGGGTTAGTACTCACATTTTTTTGAGCTTACTATGCAATTGTTTTTGCATTAATGGATTAATTATTAAATGCTCTCTTGTTTTCATTCTGTTTGTGTGATTTTGCATTCAGGATCATCCCCAAGACTTTAATGTGCAAGAGAGGTTCGTTTGTTTCATTTTTAAGATAAGATGATATATGTTGCAGTTATTAATATACTTACTAGTGAATTCTGTATTTGTGATGTCAGTTAACTGGAGAGACAGTTGGAGAAGTAAGGGCAGTGGCTGACATGCACCAAAGAAAAGCTGAAATGAGCCGCCACTCTGATTGCTTTATTGCATTACCAGGTCCATAATCTATCTTATCATCCCCATATAACTTCCTATAAATTCATAGAGTAGCAGTCAGACCTTACTCTATTTCTAATTTTTCAGGTGGTTATGGCACACTTGAAGAGTTG
Organism: Stephania japonica; assembly: GCA_039657345.1. Lineage (NCBI taxonomy): Eukaryota > Viridiplantae > Streptophyta > Magnoliopsida > Ranunculales > Menispermaceae > Stephania > Stephania japonica. The sequence goes on along the minus strand of CM077559.1, from coordinate 2,148,704 downwards.
TTGGAAGTCATCACTTGGGCACAACTTGGCATCCATGACAAACCAGTAAGCAAGTTCAAATATTTAAACACTGCCCTGCTTTACAAAACTCTGCTTTCATTTTATGTTCACAAGTGAGACCTCCTCTATGAATTAATAAATTTGAAGGTGGGATTGCTCAATGTTGATGGTTACTACAACTACCTACTCACCTTCATTGACAAAGCGGTCGACGACGGGTTCATTAGGCCGTCTCAACGTAACATAATTGTGTCTGCTCCAAATGTCAAAGAGCTAGTACAGAAGCTTGAGGTACATCTCTTAATGTTGCATCAATTTCAAAGTGTTGATTCATGCATTATTCCTTCACTGAATGATCACGTTTCTTTTTTGTTGTGAAACAGGATTATGAACCAGGCCATGATGGCACCATCGCCAGAGCAAGGTGGGAGGTTGAACAAGAAGAATTTAACATGTCGTTGCAAGCTGAAGTTGCTCAGGGAATTAGTGTTGGAAACTAGCTAGAGTAGTAATTTAGGATTATAAATCAGTAAAGATGTATGTATGCAGGTATGTATGTATAGATGAAGCCTAGAAGAGTAAGATTTAAAAAGAGGTGTTTCCTATGTTTCAGGTTGGGTATGCTCTATTAGGGAAAAAAAAATATGTAAATCAAATGTTATTTACTTTGATGAATTAACAATAGCATTCTCCAAGACAAGAATGCTTAGTTCGTAAAAATTTAAATCAAATGGTCTCTATATATATTTGGCTGATGAATTAACAATAGAATTCTTCAAGACAAGAATGCTAATTACAAACTAACTAAATTGGCTGTGCTACTGCTAATATACAATGCTAAATGAAGATTATTTTTTTTGTTCTAATTAAGAATTGGTTAGTGCTTAGTTTAAAATTTGTGGATAACGTGCAATTGTCGTATTCATCGATGAGAATTGCACAAACAATGAATGTCAAATACCTAACAAAATTAAAGCAGAAAGGCAGATTATACTGTTAAAGACTCTTATCTACTATGTCGCTCTCTTTTTACCTTCTTCATCAGTACTTGAAACTTGACTAACTGGCTTTTTCCTAGTTTGCAAGTGCTAATGTGCTTAATAACAACATTTCTCAGTTGAGTAGCCTACGTTGTGATGTACACAATTATAAAGAGTGTAGTGACAAATTTTGGTTGAGCTGCACTTGAAAAGCTGAACCTAGCTAGCCAGTTCAATTTATTGAACACCACAACCTTTTAATTTCATTTAGTAGTACTGTGCATGTGGGCACCCGGCCCAATTAATTGGTCTTGTTTATGTGGGGGCCTAGCCCACAATTCATATATCTTCTTGTCGTCTGTCATAGACCCAACGTCAACTCCAGTTTTAAAGTCAAGAAACCAATACTAAAATATCATCAAATTCAACTTCAAAAAATAAAAAATCATCAAATTCAATTTCAAAAAAAAAAAATCATCAAATCCAACCTCCCTATGCAATTTAGTTGTTTTTTAACATCTTCATCTTTTTGGCGAGTCTATATATGGTCTGCTTGATTTATCTATTGTTCAATTTTATTTTTTTTGGTCAAGATTTGTATTGTATTGATGTTTCTAAACCAAAAGGGCAATTTATAACAACGAGGATAACAAATATTTTATTATGGATATAAAAATATATATATATATATGTATATTACAATAAAGCTCGAAACTAAAATTCAACACTCATACACGTGGTGGTGCAGTAACAATCTCTAATGGACACAACAACCCCATACGACACCACAAACATGATGGTGTCGCAAAAATCTCTTGTGTTATTATTGTTGCTAAGATTGTGTGTTTCGATTAAGATTTTCGGTTATCCCAAAATCTCCACATCAGATTGGTACGATTTGGTTAATATCACAATCACCATCACAATTGGTTACGAGATTGCAACTACCCTTATTTGTTTCTATCTTTTTATGCATTCCTAGCTTTCTATAAATATTTGTACACTTGTACTCAAATACTAAGTGTTGAAACTTGAAAAATGTTTCAAGTAAATTTTGAATAGAAAACATGTTTAGTCCCACATTGCTCACTTCAAAGAGTACAAACTCTTTATATACAAACATCTACTCTAAAGATTTGCTTTAGAGAAACCCAATGGGTAGAGTCCAAATTGGCACCCATTGGGTAATAGGTGTAAATATATATATATATATAAATATATATATATATAATAATATTTAAAATCAAAGATAGGGCCTTGGACCTTGGGGCCTTTGGGCTTAGATTTGTTAAGCCTTGTTATTTTTTATTTTCGAAAATTAATTATTGGTTTGAACCAGTGCCTCAAGTTCTATTTAAGTAGAACTAAAACACTGGAAAAACATAGAATTTTCGGATTTCGTTTTTTACTGAGAGAGAAGGAAAATCACAGTTTGGCGAGACTTTTGAACTTGGTGATTTTTGGTTCGAAAGGGCATCCGGTTGTATCCCGAGGGCCAGATCTTTGAAGAAAATTCAATCACCGAATTCAAGGAAATTTCTGTCTTAGGACATTGCTTACAATGCAAGCCTCAGGTTAGAAATTTATTTTGATTGATTCTGTTATTAAATATTTGTAGAATTTCTTTATTCATATATATAAGTATCATTATTTATTGTTCAGGACAACACTAAGTTGAATAAACTCTCGTTCTTTATAAAATAACATGGTATCAGAGAACTAGGTTAGTATTTTGGGGGTTCGTTTGCATCTTTGTTTCCCTGTTCAACCCCATTCGTCAATGTTCGACCGCTTGTTCGTGTTTGTGCAAGCTCTCTGTGTCCACGTGATGAGTGTCCATTTAGGCATAATTTAGTGTAGGTTATTAGGATTTAATGGACTATATTTATCTTATTTTAAAGTGATAAATGTTTGTTTTATATGTTTCAGGGATTGTACACTAGTCGGGTGTTTTTGGGATCAAAAGTGTGTGCTGAGCTTAATTGATGTTCTACAGTTTAGAGGGCATAACTTTCATATATGAAGTCGGAATGACTTGTTGTTGGTCTTGTTGGAAAGAAGACTTTGAGACACACATTTCATCCTTTAGGAGCATCACGAGATATGGAATCAAAGTGGATCGAAATCGCATGAAAATACAGAACAGAAATCTAGTTCACATGAAATCGTGTTTTGCTTACGCCGTGCACTCTCTTCTCCAAAGCGCTGGTGACATATGTTCAAACCAGAGTGTCCCAGAACTTGCGTCGTCCATCACGTTGTGTCCAAGCCATGCACACGCTTTGGAGAAGTTGTGTGAGAGGAAGCGTGGTCGCGGCGTATGCAGAGATGTGCGTGAAGAGTGATTGCGAGATTACGTCGTGTCTTGGTCTTGTTGTAGAAGAACATGCAGCGTACATGAAGTGCAAAGAAGAGCACAGAACTCACACCTTGCATTCGTCGTGCTTCACAATCCTTCAAGGCGTCTATGCGGCGAGCGCATGCAAAATTTCGCTTTCCTAGAGTCGTGAAGGAGAACTCGAAAACGCCTCTACGACGTGTGTTGGGCTGGACAAGATTTCAGAATTTACATATTATTTTGGGGTTTCTTAAGTGGTGCAACCGACTCTAATTGTTCCTATATATACCCATGACTTAGAACGAGGGGGCCTTTTGTTTTTAGTCTTTTATTTAGTAGTAGTTTTGCATTAGAATTAGGGTTTACTTTTTATTATGTCTAGCTAGTTTCTCTTCTAAGTTGAAGGTGGATCAGCCAAGCCAACGACTTGGGAATCCTTTATGAGGTTTATTTATCTTTATTATTATTGATTCTTTTATATAATCTATTTTCTTTGGTATTGTTTATAATATTAGGGTTAGATTTAATTATGTGTAAAGGCATGTGCATGCATATTAGATTGATATCCTTTGTCATTAAGTCGTAATGTCCATCCTTACGCGGTAGACTCAAATTAGTGATGATTGGCCATCCGTTCAAGTACCATAGGTGTAACGACCCTAAATTCTAACTTATGCCACGTGTCAATTTAGGTCGTACGTGGACCCATTTGCCGTGATACAAAGTCGAATTCTCGGTTGTCGATTCCGAGATATGTTATTTGTGTTTGGTGTTTTGTACTATATTGTATTACCCGAATGTATAATTTTCAATGTCCCAAACGTGTGAGGACGTTTTAGTGTGAGCATTGGTACGGGGAGCTGTTCAGCTCGAGCGGTACGTGAAATAACGGGGTTTTGGACCAACGCTGGTTGGGTAATTAGTAGTTCGGGAGACTCAATTGAATTAAAAATACTGAAAAAATACAAAATAAATAATAATTAAAAGTGTAAAACGCGTTCGATACGTTGGTATATTTGAGACGACGTGACGAACAAGTTTGGTGTTCGAAATGGAATCGAAAATGCGAGTATTGTGTGAGAAATCACCAAGTTAAGCTTGAGAGTCATGTATTAGAGTTATCTATGTGTGTTAGAGTGGTTGGCTAGAATGAATAGAGGCCTAAGGATATGCCTCGAGATCCGTGTTAGAGTAAGGATTAGAGGGGTATAAAAACCTAACCTCATCACCTTTTTCTCTTTCTCATTTCAGTTCTCACACATCTCTCTCTCTCTCTCTCTCATTTCGTTCCCACATCTCTCTCTCTCATCATCATCGTGAAGAATCATCATCGGGATCGAAACAACGTGTTATTTGTGGATGATAATGCATGTATTAGTATATTAGACGAGCCGTTCGGCTATATGTTTTGAGTGAGGTGTCGCTAGTTAAACGGGGGTTTCGGGAATCGTTTTAGTGGGCATTATTAATAAACAAACCTCCACACTCCCACCGCCACTGTTCATCGTCCTCTCCCTCGCCACGCTGCCGTCGCCTCCCACCGGCGTCACGGACCCCGACGAGGTCTCTCTCTCCCTCTCTCTCCGATCTCTCTCCGATCTATCTCTCTCTCGTTCTCTCTCACGTTCTCTCTCTCGTTAGTGGCACTCACTCTCGGCCGACCTCCATTGTCTCGGATCCCTCACGTCACAAGTGCTTCCACCCCTACGGGACGACCTCCACCGCCACCGACGACGCTAGGTGAGCTCCTCTCTTCTCTCTCTTCCTTCTCTCCCCATCTTAACGATCACGTTTTCTCTCTCTCACTCTTGGTTGTCTTCTCTCCATACTCTCGGCTAGTCACCACCGCCACTCACCACCGTACTGGGAACCTCGACCACTCACCGGAGACACCAAGGTGAGCCACCTCAACTGTGCTCTCTCTCTCTCTCTCTACTGTTTTGTGCTCCTCTACCCACCGTTTTCACGTTATTTTTGAATGGATTGTGGGACTGCTTTGGGCGTGTTTCACCACTGTTTTGGGGGGTGCTGACCGAACGTCGACCTCCGACGACCCTGCTGGCCGGAGGTGATCTCTAGGTGTGGCGGTTTGTATGTGTGGATGAGTGATGTTTTGATGGAAAATGTTAACGATTGTAATGTGGGATGTTAATGGAAACAAAGTGAAGTGTGTGTTGTGTGGGGTGTGTGTGATAGAGTGGGGTGCGTACGGGTGTGTATGTGCACACCCCGGTTGGGGTGTGGGTGTGAGCACTTTGGTGGGATTGTTTTCATGAAATGTATGGGTTTAGGTTTGCATAGAAAGCTGTTTTGGGGCGTGAATGGTATGTAAGGGGTGTACAATGTGTGTACACCACAATGGGGTGTACACAACGGTGGGTGTGTACACCACGGTGGGGTGTACACAACACCGTATGTGTACACCACATTGGGGTGTACACAACAGTTGCATATGTTTGAAATAGTGAAAGTGTGTATATAACATAGTTTTAAATAATAAAGTAATGTACTAATGAATGTGAACATGGTAAATCACAGTGGGGTGCACACACCAGTGGGGTGTGTGTGCACAAGACAAGCGTTGTGTGAAGTGTTAGTGTGCACACCAGTGGGGTGTACACATCAATTGTGTGTGTGTGGCCATAATGTATATTATTGTAGGTTTAAGAATAAGTAAACAAGCTTATAAGTATAGACATTTATTTTAAATGAATATGGACTTGTAAAAAGGCCCAACAAGGGTCCAATCCACTCATTTTTGATATAAGTCCATGACAAGTCTCAATTGGTGTGTGTATGGGTTGTGTAAAACCCAACAAGAGTTTAATATGATAAGCACAACTTAAGGCCCAAAACAAATACATAAAATGTAATAATGAGCCCATATGTCCAAGCCTAATAATTATCCACATATCGAGCCTACTTAGGTGGATATAGGCTTAACACGTGGACCCAACAAGAGCCTAACCAATGTATAAAGGATATCAACGATAATATGGGTTCCATTAATTGAATGAATTGAAACAAAGTTTATGAGAATTATTCTAAAACTAAATACTAATCCTAAACAAATCTTCGGACTTAAATCGTTGTCAGGTAGTCGAGAAACACGGGAAGCGCGTTAAAGTCTCGGAGTGAGTACCGGGTCACGTTAGATCAGGTAAGTACACTTGTCTCAAAAACTTGTGTACGTTAGTAAGCCAGTTAAGAAAATATCATGTGATTCATTTTCATTCCGTTGTGTTTGTTATTATCTACTTGTTGGCACTCCATTCCATATTCCTTGTATGTGTGTTCTTGGCATAAGTGTGTGTCTCGAAGGTACATGCGGCCTGCACTAGAAGGGATAAAACGCGGGCACTCGTGCGCACGAGTGTTTGACCACCCCTAGTGATTGTGTGATACCATGTACTGGATTGTTGTGGATTGTTGTGGTATTGTTGTGGATTTTAGACCACTTATGGCCTCTCTTGACTCGTAGAACACGCGTGTTTCGATTGTTATTGTTTCCAGTCTGCCTATCATGCACCTTGTTTACAAAATTTCCTGTCTTTCAATTCCTGCATGATATTTAGACTGCCTTGTTTGATAATTCATGAATTACTTGTTATATTCTTCGGCAATACTTTCGATTTCTCTCAGTTTGCTCACCGTCTAGTTTGTGACGGTGGGTGCGATATAACGAAGTGCAGTAGAGGCAAAGAGCCTTGCTTAGGCGACTTTTTGTGAGGATTAGCGGCTGGACTTGAGGAACCCTAGAGTAGGTTATATGTTTTTGCTCATTTGTACATTGCGTTATATATGTATGTTTTTGGTTTATAAAACTTGGCATTATTATTGAGACTGGTATCATGTATATATGCTTATCGAATTGTACATGAATACCCGGGGTTTTTCACAATTATAGAATTCCTAATTTCCCTTTGATTGAGTTATTTTCCCTTGTTATTTCTTGTTTAGTCTTCCATTTGTGTATTATTGCAATAGCCGTCACAACGGGAATGATCAAATGCGTGTTCTAAGGTGAGATCTCGACTTCCCACGTCAGTATCTACGTTTTGGCAGTGTTTTGTGTGTTTTTGTTGCGATGAATTAGACAACGAATTGGAAATTTTGATTTTTGTGAATTTTTGGGAATTTTTGGTGAATTTCGTGTGATTTCGGCAAATCGATGGTTTGGTCGGGTTTTGACACGAGTTGTGGTTGGTTTGGAGTGGTGTTAGTTGTTTAATCGAAGTTGGGATAGGCTCGAAACACGACGACGTTGGCCGGGGTGTTGAAAACCCCAGTTCAGAGGTGTTCTGCAAAAGATGTCGTGGCGACGCCGTGAGTGTTCCAACTCACGGCATCACCTACGTACATCTTTGGTAGGAACCCAGAGAAAGACTCCGTGAGGACGCCATCGCGACTAATGAGGTCACGGCGTCACTTACGTACGTGTTGGGCAGTGAAGGATAGTCTCAACGCCGTGAAGACGACATCCAGTTCATTGAACCTCACGGCATCTCGGCGGCGTGTTACTGTTCACATGAGTGAATTTTCATAAAATTTTTGGAAACTTTCGAAGATCTCTCGTGTATCCAAATGGGTCCGAATACGACCTAATACTCGGGTAATTGACCCAAATGGGTTAACAAATGAAATTATAGAAAATTGGTTAAAATAAGGGTTAATAATGGGAATTTCATTTTGAATGAATTATAGGGGTCTTGAACATTGACGGGACACGAGAGGTTATAGGAGACGTGTTAGGGGTTTGTTGAGTGCGTAATTAGTTGAATAACAGGTAAGTGAACCACTGAGAACTTTTTACAGTTATTTCTTGAGCTTTAATTTGTTGTTATTGCTCTTTTTAACATCATATTTATTGGAATCTCTGTTGGTTGAGTGGTCCACTGCAAGGGAGTTATGGTTACTTTATCTGTGATATGAACTCTTATCTAGATGTTGTTGATATCTCTCGGTTGAGTGTACGTTGGGGGCTCTTATCCGGATCTATGGATATCTCATAGTCACAAGGGTAGGGCTGGTAAGCTGTGTTCTCGTCCTGAACTCGAGTCTTGAAGGTTTTACCTCAACTCAACGACTATTGTCGGGACTCCTTGCAATTCCATCTCGTAACTCAGACACTCACTTTTCAATTGAGTTATTTACAATCTTATACATTCCACGCATTCCTTATTTCTTTCTTTCTATCAGCATGAATGTGGAATGATATTTATTTATTTCAAAATGTTGTGTTATTGTTTTGCTTAGCGTTACTTACCTAGGCTCGTCATTCTTGTGTTTGATGGAGTGCAGATCCACAATCCAGCATAGGGAAGGCATCAGAGTTTAGGGATTTGCTTTTAGGATACTATAACACGTCCTTCCACTTAGCTGAGTAGGTGATTTTGTATTATTACATATATATATATATGTTGTTTTGGAACATGGGTTTGAATATGTGAGATATTTTGGGCATGTATATCTATTGGGTTGTTCTCCTCTCACTAATCATGTATGATGATATACATATGCGGGGTTTTCACACGCTAGGATGTCTTGTTTATTATGGTTGTGATTAGTTGATTAGTTTGAGCTTTGTTCCGCTATTTTGATAATAATTCGCTAATCAATATTATAAATTATAAATGAATGGTAAATGGTACGGGTTAAGGCTGCTAGACTTGCGTAACTCGTCGAAACGCGCTCGGGGTTTCGCGTAAGTCTAGGCTGGGCGGGGTCCAGTTTAGGTTTGAAAATGGGGTCGTCATAATCGTTGAGACAGTTTTTGGATCGCTTTGTCATCGTATTAATTGACGATATCTTGATCTACTCCAGGACTCGTGAGGATCACGAGGAGCATCTCATATTGTTGTTGTAGATTTTGAGAGAGCACAGATTGTACGTTAAGTTAAGTAAGTGCGAGTTTTGTCTTGCGAAGATTGGATTTCTAGGACACATCGTCGGAGCAGGCGGAGTGTCAGTGACCCTGCTAAGGTTAGAGCAGTTATAGATCAGTGTCAGACATTCGCAGTTTCCTTGGCTTGGCAGGTTATTATAGGCGATTTATACGTGACTTCTCAAAGATTGCGGCACCTATGACGCAGTTGACGAAAAAGTAAGTGAGATTTCAGTGAGATGACAGTTGTGAGCAAACGTTTCGGACCTTGAAGGAACGTTTGACTACCGCGCCAGTGTTAGTATTGCCTGAGTTAGGGAAGGGTTTTGAGGTGAACACCGATGCTTCGAAGGTCAATTGTAACAACCCTAAAATTTGAACCGACTTGTGTCGCACTTCGTCAGGACCATGACCCGGCTACGTGATACTAGACATTATTTCAAACATCGGGAGTCGACACCGAAGTAAAATTATGTTTTTGTGATGTGTGTATTAGTATAGTAGTCTTATACGAGTCTCGAGTCATTTAGACGAATATTAGTCGAGTGAGGCTTCGCCTAGTTTAATGTGGGAGTGAACACAGTAAAAATACAATTGAATGAATTTTTGTAGAATTTAAATAATTATTTGTACAAGATAAAACGAAACTTTGCGCGTGATAGAGAAATACAAACCGAGGAGCGCAAGACCAACGCAGGAGTCGGATAGCTAGGCGACACACGAGACTATGAGATAGAGATTGTTAAAGTGACACAACTCTACTTTGAAGAGCCATGGGATTGGCCTCGAGATGCGTGTGTTTTGAGATAAAATATAAAGGAAAATATAAAAAAAAAGGGTATAAAGGTCATTTTAAACAAATTGGAGTATATATATAAACGTTGCATGAGAAAACCCTACTATTCACTATCTCCTCAAACCGCTACCGCCCTCTCTTCTCTCCCACTTCTTACTTGGTCGACACTCCATCCTCCCCTCTCCATAGTCGAGATCTCAGGTAGTGGTCGAAGGTGTGTTTCTCTCTCTCTCTCTCTCTCTCTCTCTCTCTCTCTCTCCCTCTATTTCGTCCTCACTCCTCGCTCCTCCGTGCAGTCTACGTTTGGTCCCCACTGTGGTGGCTACTGGCGCGGACAGGGGAGGTCGGGGGTGTCATTACACACATGAAGATTATTGAACCTTGGCGGATGTGGAGTTCAAACACGTTTGTTGGCTATTGTTCTCTTTTCACTATTTTATTCCTACGTGATGTTGTATGTGTTATGGTTGGCTGTTTTGGTGTTGTAGGGATAGGGACTCGTGGGGACGACTTCTCGGTGACCCACTGCAATTCCCGACGGCCCTAAAGCACACCAAAGCCACGTGGATAAAGGTTGTGATCAGTTTTGTAGTCGGCGTTCTGTATGCCCTGTTTTTTTACTTTTTCTAACTGTGTTGCTATCGAGTTTTTGGGAGACCGTCGGAGTTGCTGCCGGTGTCAAGGATGGTCGGGGTGGGTTCTCCTAGCCCACCAGAGCCCCCACGTCCTCGGAGTGTCGCTGGATTTGTGTATATATGTGTATGAGTTGTGGTTTGGTTAGTAGTATTATATGGTGTTCATATTGAGCCATTTTTATTGAATTGCCGAAAATCGCCGCTGACCGGCGGTGGTGCGGGCCGGACACCACGTTCGAGAGGTTGTCGGGGACCATGGCTTGCCCTTGTTGGTACCTCTCCGCCCTTCGGTGTGTCCTAATCAGTTACGTTTGGACTGTTTTGGTCTTGATTTCATGTTGGTATGTTGTTCTCTTCCTCGCCGAAAGGCTGTCGGGGATCACGGGCAGCGTTGCCGTCGGACACCATGACCAGGGGAGCGTCGGGGATCACGCCAAACTCTTGTGCATGTCCCATAGCCCCCAGAATGTCCATATTAATGGTGGCAAGTTGTTTTATCGATGAATTCATACGTTGATTTTCACTATCACCTTACGTGGTTGTTAACGTGATGTTAAGCATGCCCCCGACCTTTTCATGTCGTGTTGGTACCCTACGGACATTAAACCACACTCGTGAGGTTCCCTACTCGTCGGTGTATGGTCATTTTGAGTTTGTATTAAGTCGTTATTACCGAGCGATATCGATATTGAGTTTTTACATTGATCGAACGGTAGTGATGTCGTGGTCACACCATCAGGCCTCGAGGTTATGGCGTGACCTATTTACGATTGAGCCGAGCCTACGATTTATGAGTAGGCTTACATGCGTTATGGTTTTCAAACCCGAGAAAGAGTATTCATTTTTCTATTGAATTATTGAGTTGTTCGAGTCATTTAAAACGTTGGGAAAATACTAGGTTTCAACCTATGTTAGTTAATGACTCGACCCATTAATTAGATTTTCCAACCTTGTCAGGTAGCGAAAAACTGGGAATACGCGTTAGGATTCACGAGAGTGTTGTTACGCAGGACGCGTTGTCAGGTAAGTGCACTTGCCCTAAAGCTTGTGTAAGTTAGTAAGCCAGTAAGAAAATATCATGTGATTCCATATCCTGATGTTGTTGTGATTGTTGAAATAAATCTCATGCTTGACATTCCATTCTATCCCTTGGTTGTGTGTTACTACCATAAGTGTGTGTCTCGAAGGTACTTGGGGCCTGCATTAGAGGGATAAAACGTGGGCACTTATGTAGAAGTGTGTGACCACCCTTAGTGATTGTGTGATACCAAGTACTGGACTGTTGTGGTTATCGATGTTTCGACATCGCTGTTGTGCATATTGTTGTGGATTTAGACCACTTATGGCCTTTGATGATTCTTGGAATACTCAAATTTCGATCATTTATCTATTTAGTCTGATTATCATGCACTTTGTTATATTTTCTACCCTTCAATTACTGCATGATATTTAGACTGTTTTATTTGATATTCATGAATTACTGTTATATTCTTCTATAATTACTTTCGATTTCTCTCAGTTGCTCGCCATCTAGTTTGTGACGGTGGGTTCAGATAAACTGGAGTGCTTTAGGGGAAGGGACTCTGCTTAGGAGGTTACCCCTGAGGACTAGCGGCTGGATCGGCGTACCTTAGAGTAGGATTTTATATTGCTTGGATGTATGCTCGTTTATATATAAATTTTTGTTGAACTTGGGTTAATATTGATATCATGTATTGTTCATCTAAGATTATCACCTGAATATTCGGGGTTTCCACATAAAAGATTCCTGATTTCCTTTTGACTGAGTTATTTCTCATATTATTTAGTTTGTTTATTTTTTCGCTTCGTATAACTTGCAATAACTCTTTCATAAACTGTTAAATTGATTGATCGGAGGCTGACTAACTCATCAGGCTCGCCGAGTACCGACTCGGGACCTACACAGGCCTAGGCCGGGCGTAGCCAAATGCATTAGGAATTTGGGGTCGTTACATCGGTTTAAGTTGTGTTTTGATGCAGGACGGTATAGTGATTAATTATGCATCGCGACAGTTGAAGGTTCACGAGAAGAACTACCCTACGCATAACTTAGAGTTGGTGGTAGTGGTGTTTTCACTGAAGATTTGGTGCCATTACCTTTACGAAGTGAGATTTGTGTTGTTTATTGACCATAAGAGTTTGAAGTACTTGTTTACTCAGAAGGATTTGAATATGAGACAAAACGTTGGCTTGAGTTCCTCAAAGATTATGATTTCTCTTTAGAGTGCCACCGGGGAAGGCCAATATGGTTGCTGACGTATTGAGCCGTAAAGGGTCAGACTCAGTGGTTGTTACTTTCTACATCACACATGAGTATGGTTTGCTTAAGGCGGTTGAGAGGATGTATTATGTTGATCTTTTAACCAGTACTAGAGTATTGATTTATGGCTAGTTGAGGATTCAGACTGTTTCTATTCAGTGTGTACTAGATGGTTAGCGGGTTGACGATGAGTATGGCAAATTTTTGGAGTTTGCTTAGAGTTCAGATCATCCAGATTGGAGTCAGTTGATAGACTCATGCTTGAGATTTAGTGAAGCGACTGTGGATTCCATCAGTGGTTGAGCTACGCGATGAGATACTTCATGAGGCACACTACTCGCGTTTTACAGTTCATCCGGCAAGACCAAGATGTATGATGATATGCGTCGTCTATTTTGGTGGTCGGGCATGAAGACCATATTTCTAATTATGTTCGAGGGTGTGAGATTTGTCAGCGAGTTAAGGCGAAGCATCGCAGAACTAGCAGGTTATTATAGTCACTTCCCATTCCTCGGTGGAAGTGGGATCATATAGCGATGAATTTCATCAGTGGTTTACCTCAGTCTTAGCGTGGTCATGATAGTATCTGGTGATTGTGAACAGGTTGATGAAGTCTGTGCACTTTTTACCAGTTTTGACCAAACATCGGGTGGATAGGTTGGCTTTGTTGTACGAGCGTGAGATAGTTCGACTGCATGGTGTACATATATCGATTGTGTTTGATAGAGAGCCATAGTTCACATCACAGATTTGGCGGGGGTATGCAAGTACGTGATTTAGTACGCGGTTAGATCTTTAGCTATTACGCGGTTAGATCTCAAGATACTCGAGGATATGTTGAGGATGTGTGTATTGGAGTACGGTGGTTCATGGGAGGAGTATCTTCACTTATTATCCACACAGTTATCAGATCGTTCGAGGATGGACTCAATATTAACTTTGACGATAGTTAGCGTCGACCACGTGATACTAGACAGATACTCGAGGATATGTATGAGGATGTTGTGTGTATTTTGGAGTACGATGGTTCGCCTAGATGGGAGGAATATCTTCAAATAAATAGTTTTTAGATAGTTTATAATTATTTAAGGGAACAAAGCGAGACTTATCGTGAGTTGCCAAAGAAAGTTATTGAATGCGGGGTATATCATATATAGTTCGAGGCATTTAATTTGAAGAGCCATGGATGATCCTCGAGATAAGTGTCTCACTCACGTTACTCTCTCTCTCTCACTCACTCACGACCTCACCCTCCTCTCCGCTGTCACCGCTGCCACCGCCGTCGACGAGGTCACACCAGCCCGAAAAACCAACGAAGGCGAGCTCACCCGAGGTATGCACCCCTCCCTCATCTCTCGGCTGCTTTCTCTCTCGCTCCCCTTCACCCACCTCACGGTTTCTCTTTTCCCCTCTCTCGGTTGATGTTGCCCTCTCCGCCGTTGGGTGGTCGTGGTTGGTGGCACTGTCCCCGGTCACGGCTGCCAGATGTGGACCACTTTTGATGAGGACCGTGTTGGGGTGGGTTGGACAGTGGTGTGTGAGTGTGTAACCGTGTGTGTGATTGTGTGGGTGTGGCTGGTGGGGTGCGTGTGTGTAGTGTGGACAATTTGACAGTGGGGTGTGGGATTGGACTGTTGGTGTGGTGTGTGGCATTGGACAGTGTGTGTGTGTACACCCCAGAGATGGGGTGTGCGTGGTGTATTGAACAAGGTGTATGTCCATGCATGTGTGTGCATGTGTAAGCATGGGTATGTACATGTATATGCATGTACACCCCACGATTTGGGGTGTGTGCACCCCACGGTTGGGGTGCGTGATGGTGTTGTGCACCCCACTACTGAGTGTGGGGTGTACCATGTGTGAGTAGGTGAATGGATATGGGTGCACTTAATTGTGTGGTTGTTACATTATATGTAGGTGTGTAAATAGAATGAAATAAAAATAAAGGAGAAGTATGGACACTTTATGAATAAAATAAAGTGATGTAAATGGGCTTGTGTTAGGGTCCAATAAGGGCCCAACATTACCAATATAAAATGGCTCACATATTTGAGTTCAACTAGAGCCTAACAAATGATACAAACCCGTACAAATCAACTTATGATTTAATGCTAAATCTTACACTAAGATTCAAGATTTAAACCATTATTAGGTAATCGGGAAATCAGAGGAGACGCGTTAGAATCTTGGAGTTGTCACACGGGCCGCGATAGCTCAGGTAAGTGCACTTGCCCTAAAGCTTGTGTACGAAAGTAATCCAGTAAGAACATTGCATGTAATTCATTTTCGATCATTAATATTTATCGATTGCCGTTGCTGATGTTCCTATCTTGTTGTTTCCTTGGTATGTGTGTTCTCGGCGTGAGTGGGTCGATGTGATACTTGAGGCCTGTGTCCCTCTTGTATCAAGTCAGGCGTGCTACGTCGTAACATTGCCGGGAAGAGCCGGCGTCCTCTTTCCGTACGCTCGGAGGCCTGTGTCCCTCTCGATCTTTGCACGAGTGTTGCGACATTGCCGGAAAGAGCGGCGTCCTCTTTCCGTATCTTTGTGATGTGACCACTCACCGCCTCGCTTGTTTTCTAAGAACACATATGTTTTCGATTGATATCTCGATAGTATGTTTATCATGCACCTTTATCTTGTTATATTGCTCTGTCTTTAATTTTTGCATGATATTTAAACTGCTTCATTTGATGTTCACATAGATTTCTGACTTTCCTTTGAGTGAGTTATCTCCATCTAAATTGTTGTGTTATAATTTGCAATAACTCTTTCATAAATATTGAAATTTTGATGATTTGAGGATGTGACAACTACGGGTTTAGGCCGGGGGCCAAATGCATTGGATAGGATCATCTCCATCTTGTTGGGCACGAGAGATGTGGCAAATTGGGCCGAGAGGATCATGAGAGAAGATGAGCCTGATCAGATTGAGGCTGAAAGGTGCGCAGGAGAGACATAAGATATATTATGATTTGTATCACGGGGAGTAAGAGTACAAGGTCGGGGACTACGTTTACTTGAAGGTGTCTTCAATGAAGGGTCACAAGAGGTTCGGGATCAGAGAGAAGCTTGTGCCGAGATTTATTGGTCCATTCCGAGTTGGGAAGCGTATAGGCAGAGTCGCGTATGAGTTGGAAGTTGCCACCTCAGTTGTCTGGGGTTCACCCTGTATTTCACATATCGATGCTCAGACTTGATAGGTCGAGTGAGGGTAGGAGGCCAATGCTGGACCTAAGCCATATAGACTTAAGAGAGGACATCACCTATGACGAGCAGCCTATTCAGATATTGGACAGGAAGGTGAAAATTTTGAGGAACAAGGAGATCCCGTTAATCTTAGTCAAGTGGCAGCATCACGGTGATGAGGAGTTGACGTGGGAGCTTAAGTCCTATATACGTGAGTATTTTCCCTACCTCTTTTGATTTGGTAAGTCTTTCCATTAGTTCGTTTTAATTTCGAGGATGGAATTTCAATTAGTTGGGAAGACTATAACGACCATAAATTATAACTTGTGCCACGTATCAATTTAGGTCGTACGTGGACCCATTTGTCGTGAAACAAAGTCCAATTCTCGATTGTCGACGCCGAGGTATGTTCTTTGTGTTCAATTTTTAGTACTATATTATATTACCCGAATATATAATTTCTAATGTCCCAAACATGCGAGGACGTTTGAATGTAAGCGTTGGTACGGGGAGCTGTTCAGCTCAAGCAATACGTGAAATAACGAGGTTTTGGGCGAACGCTGGTTAGGTAATTAGTAGTCTCGGGGACTCAATTAAATTAAAAACACTGGAAAAATACAAAATAAATAATAATTAAAAGTGTAAAACGCGTTCGATACGTTAGTACGTCCGGGACGACGTGACAAACAAGTTTGGTGTCGAAACGGGACCGAAAACGAGAATATTGTGCGAGAAATCACCAAGTTAAGCGTGAGAGTCACGTATTAGAGTTATCTATGTGTGTTAGAGTGGTTGGCAAGAATGAATAGAGGCCTAAGGATGTGCCTCGAGATCCGTGTGGGAGTAAGGATTATAGAGGTATAAAAACCCCACCTCATCACCTTTTCTTTTTCTATCTCATTTCATTCTCACATTTCTCTCTCTCTCATCATCATCGAAACAACGTGAAGAACGACAGAGTTCCGGGACGTTTCAACGCAGTTTGACGCCACGAGAGCGATCAAACGCAAGTTCTAATGTAACAACCCGTTACTTTAAACATGTGATTAACAGTCATCCGAATCCAAATTAATCCGAGTTAGGCTCGTGGTTAAGCCCGGGTCGTCACGATTAACGCGTATGTGGGATTGCGTGATGTATTGTGTTTGTTTGTGTGTACTAGTATGTATAAATGAATAATCGGACCAATGAGAAAATGCTTAATACCATGTGTGGGTCATGTGGACATACATGAGACGCGAGATAGCGTTGACGCCCAAGTGTACTCGTTGGCGTGAATTATGTAATTATTGGTGTAATTATAGGCATAAATATATATTTATATATTATGGATATATATAAATATATATATATATTAAGATGGAAAATAAATAAATAATGATGAATTGTCGGGATGCCGAGTGATACGCGTGGTCACTACTGACACGCGTAGGATGTACGGGGGTGTGCATACGCCCGAGAATTTTTGTTGGCGTGCCAATCGAAATTTTATGTGCAACATATCGATAAAAATATATATATATATATATATAAATTAGTATATATATATATATATATATATATAATAAATTGAGAAAATATGAAATTACCGTCAGGGGTAATTGGTGTTAAAAGAGAAAAGGATGAGCTTAAGGGCATGGTGGTCATTTCCATGCCCTAAATCACCTCTCTTGTTCGATAAATTGAACGAGAGAGAGATAGAGAGATCGAAGAGAATGGGAGACAAGGAGAGGAAGGAGAGGAGTGAAGGTGTAGCGGCTAAAAATCACATTGGTCCGCCACGGGAGGCCACGCGGGCCCACAACTGGTCACGTAGCTACCAGCTGTGTCCCACGCTCAACTAATCATCATTATTAATTAATTCAGCCTGAGTTAATCAGTAATTAATATTTTAATACTTGTAATAAGTGGAAGCTTTAAAATATGTAAATTCTTCAAGTCAGATAGCATCAATCCTATGTGAAAAACTCGGTAAAGTACATTGTATACTACATAACAAAATGTAATACATTCATGTACTGGTATCTCAAACAATCCTTATAAACCCAAAAATAAGTCAATACAACAAAATGAAAACATACAATTCGAACTCCGTCGGTGACAAGGTCACAGGTAGTCTGCGAGAGTCTCTTGCCCTTGCTCGTAGTAGATCCTGCACTCAATCATTACAAGAGGTAGATGACGAGTCCAGTGAGTAAAACCTAAAAGTACAAAAACCAGCATTTATAATAATGGAAGCCAATAAACTATTAAACAAACATGCGCAGTAAAACAGGTAACTGTAATTAAGACGTATGCATACGTAACACCGATAAACACCAATAATGGATGTGTCCCATGTAGTAGGACTGAATAATCCAGACATCGACATTCCCCCGGTGGCTTCTCCAACCCCCTCACCGGTCCGAAACCTTATTCTGTCCCTATTGTCCAGCCTACCCAAGTCCGCCCACACATCACAGAGTAAACCAAAAATCCGGTGGTGAATGACAAAACCAACTGTGCAACATGAGTATGAACATGGAAATAGAGTAAACAACGATAAACAATAATAGCTGGAATCAAATGAAATCAAATAAATAAACACTCGAATGTGTTTCTTACGGGTTTTACTTACCTCAACCGCACTCTAATAACTCGATATTTGTCCCGGTCTAATCTCACTCTTGCCTCGGGATACACATTCGACACCCGACTATGGTCTCCTAAGTCCCTAGTGTCCGAATAAGTCATTTTATGTGATTTAATATCAAACTAATTGATTTTATATCGTGACAATAAAACTTAGAATTTTATTCCAATTTTTAATTGTAGCACGTTTTTCGAGTTACACCGGGTGCCAACCACCCAAAAAGTCTCGAAATTCACTTTTCAACCATTTTTCTAATTTCTCACATTTTTTTTTTGATTTTTCAGAATTTTTTTCATAATCTTCTAACTATTTTTCATATTTTCAAAATTTTATTTAATTTAAAATTATTTTTTTCCTTTGGTTGGGCTGAACCGGTCCGAACCAGACCCGGTTCGCCCAACCGACCACTTGGGTTTGGGCCGAGTTGGGCCGACCCGATCCATGAAGAGGGGGTGCACACGCGCGACCTGTTGGAAAATATGCCCTAGGTCAATCCATTAACAGTCTTTATGAATACATTTTAGTTAATAAAATAGAGGATTTCATTTGCTGTTTATTATAATTGATTTGTATGTTTACATTATAATAAGATCCATGGGGGTATTTACGAAATATCTAAATGTCCTAGTCGATTATTATACTAGGAAATATAATGAATTAAGATTAGTGTGAGTCTTGATTGATGATCATACGATGATCATACGTATAGGAATACGAATCAAGATCATGAGTACTTGTTAGGGAACAAAGTACTGGACCGACCCGCTATGAGAATATCACATGTATTAAGTCATAGTTGTTTCTCATGATATGTATATTGTTCAATCCTCTGACTTGAGATTACCAGAGATTTCAACATTAGGAATACAGTGATTTGACACAATCAAACGTTGTCTTTAACCGGACGATTATAAAGGTTGTGATTGGTTACTGTGTGAATAATGTGGTGAAGTTGTGTAATCGAGATAGAATTTGTCCCTCTCATATAAAGAGAGATATCTAGTGGATCCCTCGATGTGTTAGACTGTAAAAAGGCCTAGTCTAAGTCAATTGATATTGATCAATGTCACTTGGATGTTTTCGGTCTACCTAGAGATCGAGACTAGTACGATTGAACATGTTGGATGACAATTCCATGCCTTATGTTTGATCAAAAGGATATCGTGTGACAAAAGGATGTTATATACACTATTGATTAGGTTGTATCAATTTGATATTCGTACAACTTAGGTAGTCATAATGTCTTGCTAGAGGCCGCTTATGACTTGTATACCAAAATGTGTTTTGGTACACTGCCAACGTTGTATGAGCCTATTGGGTCGCACATTGAGAATGGTTTTGCAAGATTTTAAGATGTTTCAGAAAAATGAATTTTATATGATAAAATTCATGACAGAAACGTCCTTGTAGTTTATTACACTTATACTTCTTTAAGTAGGGGTATATGTGTAATTTACTTAACCATCTATATACAAGGGTTGTATAAATAAAGCGCTTTGAGTTAGAATACTAGAAACGACTTAGGGTTTTTTGGTATGCTCTGGATTATTTTGGAGAGAAACAAAAAGGTTTGGTATTCTCTCGAAGCTAGCATTTCAAATCTCGGCCGCCATTCGTGTGTGGACTGTTGATAGAGAGCGTTCGTTGTTGGCAGCACTTAGAGATCGATTAACCTTCAGGAAAGGTACATTGCGAGTGAGATATGATTAAGTTTTCATAGTATAAACGTGTTTTAATGGAATCATATTTGGATCCTATTGGGGTTTTTCTCAAAATAGTTTTGAAATCTCCGTTGTGCATGAACCCCAAAACCCAACACGACCCGCACATGTGCACCCCTTCTTCTCCATCGAACCAGGGAGCTCCCTGGTTCGATGTAAATTTTTTTTTTCTTCAATTCGGTTGGGGTTGGCTCTCAACCCCAACTCCTCCTCTTCTCTTGGCATGGAAGACATCTCCCACGCCATGTTCATCCTCGACGAACTGCCATGGCAATTCGTCCGAGCCCGAACAACCCCCCACCGAACACCCCACTAACATACAACGCACAACAACAACAATTTTTATCGAAATAAACGCATTCCCCGGCCTAGTGTTCCCATCGCTCGCTCGTCCGATTTCCTCGTCCGCACGCATTTTTAGGCGAATACCTGACACGCAATCTCACCTGATCAAGTCAATATTAAACCACACATGCGATTTAATGAGTCATAGCCTAGTCATTATCATCACATTTAATCAAACAATCAGTTAAAAATAATACTTTCCGCCCAACCAGGTGTATCATTGTCAATCTGCGGCGTCTCCGTGGACCTGAGCTGGCGTCCACGTCTGAAAATACGCGAATAACGCCTTAATAAAATTTGGGCCGTTACAGAAGGTCTAGTGAGGGTGAGTTCGAGGACGCAGAGGAGAACAAGGTGAGATTGTTGTTCTTGTTGTGTCGATGCCACTGTTGTGTTGTGGTGTTAATAGTTGGGAGGTTTGGCCATGGCATTTTGCCATGGTCGAACCAGGCAGCAAGGCAAGGAGGGTTGCCTCCCTAGTGCTACAGGTTGAGCTGTGGTTAGGTTGAGAACCAACCCCAATAATGAAGAAAAAAAACACAAAGTTGTTGCTCTGTTGAGGTGAGAGGTAGGGGATGACCCTGAACTGGGCCGAGCCGAACCCAGTTCAGGCTTGGTTCAGGGCCAGGTAAAATGAAAAAAAAAGAGAAAATAAAAAAGAAAATCCAAAAAAATAGAAAAAAATATGGAAAAATAGTATTTTAACCAAACAAATAGAAATTGATGGATTTCTATGAAAAAAGAAATCGAAAGTCAAAGGAGACTTTATATCGGGTTTTTACTTTGAAAAGCGTGAAATGGTTATAATATGTTAGAAACTAGATCCCGGGATTTCGGGTTCGAATAGGACTAGTTTAGAAGTATTAGTAAATGAATATGGGACTTAAGTTGATAAAAATTAGTCTATTTTAGGTAATGAACCAATGTGGAAAGGTTTGAGGACTCCGAAAGTCGTACAAATCGGTAAAACATAGAAAGCTCAGGACAGGTAAGTGGGACTCGTATCTTTTATCAATTATGCAATGTAAAATAGTATTATTAGAACATGTAGTGTACTGGACTGGGAATGGGGAAATGTACCGTGATTTGACTTTGATTTTACAAAAATGTTTTGAATGAAAATGGAATCGGAAAGAGGTTTGACGGGACGGGATGGATCGGCCTGAGGTTTGGAACTGTGGTGGAATTGCTAACCATCACCGTTCCCCCAGTGACTTAGGAATTATCCCGAACAATGCTTTCCAGTTGAGTTAGCAGCTCATCAATCATAAACCAATCAAATGAGCAGCAGATGAGTAGTGATTAGTTTAGTGATGATAAGGGAGTGCGACTCTATGTTTTATGAGTTGTTAGATGCCTAGTGATTAGTTCTTGAAGATGTGAGAGGGCAACTTAATGTAAATATGAATATTAGAAATACAAATCACGGGTACATTGCAATGAACCAAGGAACTTGCATCTGGTATATATATATTGTTTATATTGATTCATATGCTCATGTAGATATGCATTTAATTTATGTTGTTATATATTGCCTTGATATTAATTGGTAATTGATGGTTGGTATGAAAGTCGCTTACTGAGCATGTAGGAGCTCACCTACCTTAACATCTCTAGGTATAGATGTACGTTAGACTTGGAACTCAAGAAAGGAGAAGACCAGGGGTTTGGTATCTTCTCTACGGTGCAGTGAGTTTCCTGTTATACAAATATATATATATATATATATATTGTAATGTTTTATGATTTTGTAATAATTGGGGTAGGAATACGAGTTCAATATCGATGTTAATGTCGGTATTTTATATCTTGTGTTTTATCAAAAAAAAGTTTTAAATTTTCGTTGCGTTTGTTTTATTTTGTTTATTGATAATTAAGATATACAGAGTTGTTGTTATGAAATGTGGTAAGGTTGGTGGCTCTAATTAGGTCCAATCTGGTTTACTGGGGCTTAATTAGGGTTTCAGCTGAACATTCTATAATTGTAATTAGGGGTTGTTACATCTAAGGTGAGATCTCGATTTCCTACGTCGGTATCTACGTTTTAGTAGTGTTTTGTAGGTTTTTGTCGTGATGAATTTAGACAACGAATTGGGAAATTTGATTTTTATGAATTTTGGAAAGTTTTTAATGAATTTTGTGTGATTTCGGCAAATCGGTGGTTTAGTCGGGTTTTTGCGCTCCGGCTGTCATTCATCCGTATGTTTGTTCTGATTTGCCTCGTCTCTTCTAGTATTTCTAATGGAGGATAAAAACAAGGTATCACGACCAATTACAACAATTCTTGATGGTTATAATTATATGTTATGGTGCAGCAGATCAAGAGGTTTTTGATTGACCGAAAGCTTTAACGTATTGTGACAGGAGACATTGTCAAGCTTGAACAAAGTGAAAAGGAATCTGATAACAAGTTTATGGATTGTAATGACCCGAAAATTTATGTTATTTTTGTATGATAACGTGTACTATTGAGTGATACTCGTATCTGTTTGACAAGGCGGTGATGTCGATAAACGAGTAGGATCACCTCGGGAAAAATGTGTCGAATGGGGTTTGACAAGCGAATTACGGGTTTACGGTATCCTAGGGAAAATACATTTAAATAAAACACTGACAAAATAATAAATTAATGGTCGTCGAATGATACACGGGGTTATAGGTGACACACGTGGGTCGCATGGTAGTGTGCACGCCCGAGTATGCTTGTTGGCGGGCCGACGAAATTGTAAGCAAATATATATATATATATGTATATGTATGTAATTTATTATATATATACATATATAAATATTAAAAATCAAAATTTAAATACAAATGACCAATAAGGGCAAGCTGTTTATTAAGTAATGGATAAGAATGGAGGGGTATTTTAGTCATTTGACCAACCCTCCAAAATATCTACACCTACCACCGTCCTCACCATTGGAAAAGAGAAGAAGAAAGTGAGGGAGCCGCTGAGAAGAAAGAGAGTGGGAGACGAGATCGAGTGCTCGGGAAGCGGCATTGGCGACGTTGGCAAGGTGAGGTAAGTGTAAATGTTGTGATTGTTGGTGTCGTTGTTGTTGTTGTGGTTGATTCGTTGTGGTTGTTGTATGTGCGGTGCGTGTGTGTGCGGTGGTGATGCCATGGCTGAGATTAGGTGTTTAGGGTTTAGTTGGGATTAGGGTGAGAGCCAATCCCAACATAAACACAGAAAAGGGCCTCTGTTCGTTCGCTGGAAATTTTTCCAGCGAACGAACAAGGAAGAAAGAGAAACGGGTCGGGTCAAGTGACCCGACCCGATTTCGGTCAGACCGGGTCTGACCCGGGTTGACCGGATCAAACCGGGTTTGACTCGGGTGGACCGGGTCCGACCCGGGTGGACCGGACTTGACCGGTCGGGGGGACCGGGGTTGACTGATCAGGTCGGGTCGAGTCAGATCCGACCCATTCGGGTCGAGTCAGATCCGACCGGGACCCATAATATTATATTAATAAATAATTATTTATTTTAATTAAATATATTTAAAAGGATTTTAAATTGAAATAAAATTCCAGAAATAGGAAAAAATCATGAAAAATTCTGGAAAATTATAGAAAATTATATTTTCATCAAATCAAAAGAAATTTGGAATTTTTCATGAAAAGTGAAGTATTCGAGGTTCTTATGATGCATTTTGTTGGGGTTTTTGCCTTGAAAAACGTGAAATTGACAAAAATAGCCAAGAAATTTAGAGAAAATCAAGAAAAATATGGGAAGTAGATTTAGAAGTCAAGATTTTCCAAATAGACTCTAACATGATGTAAATGGATAAAAAAAAAAGATTACCAGGTGCTTAGTGGATTGGTGACAAGCGTGTGGAGTCGTTTTAGTGGCATGTGAGAGTCGCGAACGCGGAGTGCGGTATTTGTGAGTAAAACCAACGAGAGTATTTACATTATTTCAATTGTGCATTTATTTGAGCTATTATGTTTGTTGAGTAATATTCTTTTGTGGATCATATGAATTGTTGAATTCTCTTTGTTATATCCATCCTTGTTAATTTATGGCTTAGTTTTGATTGGATTCCTCAATGAGTGGTCTATTTGTGTCTAAGTGGACATCATGGTGCTCACGGTCTATGCCAACAGTACATGGACTTTAGACGTGGTTAAACCCGCAGTTTGGAATTGTGGTGGTCGTATGTTGAACTGTGTGTGACGCTACGGTGCCCGTATGCGAACTAAGTGTGACCTGGGGTTAAATGCCTTATTCTAGACTGTCTTGAGTTTGTGTAGGTCCAGAGTTTGTCTTGGAAGTCAGGTTGTAAACTAAGTGTGGCAACCTGGTGGACTTGGAACACTTAGATTTCTTTTATTTTTCTTTGTACTCTCGATACTCATTTATCATTGTTATATCCGTGATTTCACTTATCATGCTGTCTTTTATAATCTTCGTGATATCCATGCATGATACTAGTTTAGTCATTTACTTGACATTTGAAATACTGTTTAGACTTTATTGGTATTTTACTCTCTACATCACTGTACTCACCGTCTAGTTTGTAACGGTGGGCAGACCGATGAACAGACCAAGGCAAGGGATTAGCGCTAAGTGATTGAAAGCGAGGACCACGAGGCGTTCCCCTCTCGCATGTTGAGTATGTTTTGTATTAAGTATCTCTATTGTTTTGGTGAACACGTGATTATGGGTTATGAGAGATCTTGGGCATGTAGGACAATATTGATACTCTCTTTTGGTTCATATGGTGGATATGATTATGGGGTTTCCACACCATAGGATTGTCTTAACTTGTGTGTCTTGATGTTTATTAATTAGTTTTGAGTTTAATTGCTTCCGCTGTATCTGATAATAACTCACTAATTAATTAACTTCACTTATAAATATGTAATAAATGGTAAATGGTAAGGAAGGCTGACTAGGCCTGCATGACTCAGCGAAACTGGCTTGGGGGTTTACGTAGGTCTAGGCCGGGCGATGCCCAATTCAAGGATTGTAGAATTTGGGGCCGTCACATAGATCGTGTTGAAGATTGGGAGAGTAAAAATCATAAGATCATCACTTGGTTTAGTAACACAACTACTCTTTCTATTCATATTCAATTTGTTGCGTTTGATATTGATAGAGATATTTGAGAGTTTTTGTCTGTTAGATACAAGGTTTCCGGTTTGGCATAATTGTGACAGCCCCAAATTTTACAACCCTAGAATTGGGCGTCGCCCGGCCTAGACCCACGCGAACCCCGAGCTAATCCCGCCAAGTCGTGCGGGGCCAGTGAGCCTATCCTTTCCATTCAATCATTTATTAATCATTTAAAAGTGAAGTCAATTAATAAGCAATATCAAAGTATAAAGCGGAAAGCAATAAATCTTAACTAATCAATTAACCTCAAGTATTTTGAAAGCTCTGAGGAGAGCCATGAGATTTGTATTGAGATGTGTGTGTTGAGATGAGATAAAGGGACAAAAGACTCATAAGGGCAATTGTTTTGAAGTGTGTAAATTGGGTCATTTCACCTAATAACATATATAAACGTGAGAAAAAACCCTATCTATACTATTCATCTTCTCTTTTGTTGAACCGCCGCCACCTCTCCTCTCCTTCCTCTCCATCTCTCTCGCTTCACTCACGATCTCCCCTCCCTCACTGATCTCTCTCGGTCTCGGGTCTTCTCTTTCACTCTCGCTGTCTCTCTCTCGATCTCTCACTCTCTCGGCCTCACGCCTCTCACGCTCTCGGTGGCCTCCTCTCCCAGGTGGAACGACCACCACCACCGCCTTCTATCGCGTCACGGAGTAAGTGTGTGTGTGTGTATCTCCCTCTCTTGATCGATCCATATAAAAAAAAATGAGAAAAACAGAGGCGCACGGCGCCTCTGTTGTAAATTGAAGAAGATGAAGGTCGGTTAGTACCGAACCGCCCTTAAATAAAAAAAAAGAGAGAAAATAAAAAAAATGGAAAAGAAAATCCAGAAAAATAGGAAAAATTATGGAAAAATTCAGAAAAATCCAGAAAAATATGAGAAATTGGAAAAAGGGTTCATAAAGGAATTTTTGGATTTAGGATTCTTGTTGTTTTCTTGGCATTACATTCATTTTTCTCCAGTTGCTCACCGTCTAGTTTTGAAGTGTGAGATAGGAAAAACCTAGGAGAGGGGTTTAGCGAGGAGAGTTACTTACTCACGCATCCGGATGATGTTAGGGCGAACAAAGCGGAGACCCGATCGATAGTCACTATCGACGGGACAGAAGAGAAAAAGGAGCAGATGGGATAATCGTGAGCATCGGGCGCAGAGTGTAGGATCGGTTGCACAAAGCAAACCACACATTTGGTACAAGCCGTTCCACTCGTGCCAAGCTTTGCCGGATCATACACCGCAGCCTAATCGACAAGACCAAGAATGATCAGAGCGGACATCGAGAACAGGATGCGACCAAGGAGTTAGGCGAGAGGAGCACGCAGAGAGGTCTAGTCGGACCTGACTCATGGTTTCGCACGGGGACGAAGCGAGTCGACTCGAGAGGTCGCAGGATACCCGTACGTGTTACGAGATGCGGACAAAGTCGGCCACCTTCAGAGGAGTGCCCTCACCAAGAAGAGCATCGTCGCAAAGATCACCAGCACTGCAGAGAGCGTATTCAGCCGCTGTTGAGCTGCATCGGGAGGCGTCCAGACACATTGATAAGGGTATGCTTTTCATTTGTGGTACTTGCATGCATATCATGTTCGATGTAAGTTACGTCGATTCCTTAATTGTTGTGCACTAGGTAGACCTGTTAGGGTTAAAAATTCTATAGACGTAGCAAACCTTAATCCTAGTCACAGCTGTCAGGATGCGATATGCTTGAATGTGCATTAGTCTTGACATTTCGATAGTGTTAGGGGGCTACGAGTTGCCAGTAAACATGCTAGTACTAGAGTTGTTAGAGTTCGAAGCCTTGGTTGGTGTGAACTAGATATAAACATTACTTGCATTGATTGGTGGATACGAGAAGATCAACGCGTTGTTATTCGATGCGTAGCGCGGCACGCAAAGGATTGGATGCGGAGGTAGTCGTATGTTAAAGAACTTACGAGCGTGGTTTACGTGAGGCGATCAAGTTGATGAGTTCACGGACGTGTTCGATGATTACCATGACCTAGATATGTGGTCAAACGATGTTGCAGATCGTCTCAATGGGCATGCGCGCGAGGACAAGAAGACGATGCGTCCTACCAACGATGCGGTGGGATGGTGGATAGTTCAAATTGCCCGCACAAGAGTCGGTCGCCGACGACTTATGCTAGAGGTATCGCGGCGACTGGGGTTTCCATTGGTGGGCGATGTGTAAGACCAGGTACTTCGGGAGAATTCATTGTTTCGGTTTTGTTATGTATCCGGGTCGACCTAAGATGTGCGCCGATATGCGACATACTGCCACCGTATGTCATATATATACCATGTAAAGCAAGGAGAGTATCATCCAAGTCATAATATCTAAAAAATATCTCGACCCATAACCCCATATACAAAAATAATATATGTAACTAATACAACCAAAAGTCACCTATGTCAACAAAGGAGGGCCGCTCAAAGTATATCGCCTAACTGCATGACCTTTTTTTTGCTGGATTGCGGATCTGCACTCGGTCAAACACAAGAATGACGAGCCCAGGTACGTAACGCCAAGTATGAATGTGACGGCCCCAAATTCCACAACCCTAGAATCCGGCGCCGCCCGGCCTAGACCCGCGCGAACCCCCGAGCCAATCCCGACGAGTCGCGCGGGGCCAGTGAGCCTATCCTTACCATTTAATCATTTATTAATCATTTGAAAGTGAAGTCAATTAATTAGCGAGTTATCAAAGTAATAAGCGGAAGCAATTAATCTCAACTAATAAATCAACTTCAAAAGCTCTAAGTTAGGACAAAAGCCTAGGGTGTGGGAACCCCGTATATCATATATATCATGTAAAGCAAGGAGAGAATCATCTAAGTCATAATATCCAAAAATATCTCTCAACCCATTACCCCATGTACAAAAACAATATAAGTAGCTATTACAACAAAAAAATGTCACCTATATCAACAGAGGAGGGCCGCTCAAAGTATATCACCTAACTGCACGGCCTTTCCTTTGCTGGACTGCGGATCTGCACTCGGTCAAACACAAGAATGACGAGTCCAGGTAAGTAACGCCAAGCAGGAACAACAATAAATACAGTATTTCGAATTAAATAAATGAACTGTCAATTCATGCCGATAGAAAGAAAAGGACAGGGAGCGCATGAATATATAAAAACTGTAAATAAATAAATAAGCAATCGAAATTGAGTGTCCCGGAATACAAGGGAAAGGCACAAGTGGTCCCGACCAATTAAAGTCGTTAAGCGAGGACAAAATCTCATCAAAGGCTAGGAGTCGAGACGAATCTCCTCTAAGACCCTACGCGAGTGCGAGTTCCCAACAATCCGGTGGAGAACTCTCACCCCGTATATGTCATTACAACTAATCATGTATCCCCAGCCGTAAACTCCGGTATAATACACCGCGAGCCCAGAATTCTGCAAGGATCACGCTTGACACACTTGCCTTAGGACAAATCAAAAGGAATGGAATGACAAGATAGTATCGAAACAATATCAATAAATAATTAAAAGCTCAAGAAATATTGTGGTGTTCCTCACTGGTTTACTTACCTCGATCCAAGCTAATTCGCGCTAACACGGACTCCGACACGCCCCTTACGGTCCTCGTGTGTACAATAATCTTGATAATGCAATTTATATCAATTTCCTTAATTTCCTATGATTTTCTAAATTTCTAACTATTTTTGCCAAATTTCACGTTTTTTCAAGGCAACAACCCCGACATAACGTCTCGCAAAAATTTCGAATATTTCACTTTTCGTAGAAATTCTCAAATTTCTCTTTATTTGATGAAAGTATAATTTTCTGAAATTTTCTAAAATTTTTCCTGAATTTTTTCTATTTTCTGGTATTTATTTCAATTAAAATCAATTTTAATATATTTAATTAAAATAAATATTTTTTATTAATATAATATATAGGTGGGTCGCTGGTCGGGTCAGGACCGGCTTGATCGATCAAACCGGGTTTGATCGGTCCACCTGGGTCAAACCCGGTCTGACCCAAACCGGGACGGGTCACTTTGACCTGGCCTGGTTTTCCTTCTTCTTCGTTCTTTGTGTTTCTTGGAAATTTCCAGCAAACACAGCAGCGTCATTTTCTTTTTTTTTCTTTTCTAACAACATTAACAACAATACAACAACAATCAACAACCACATCACTCAACCATCATCATCACCACCATTTTCACCATTTGAATCCACCATCCCCTCAACAACAACCTCGACAACAAATTCGAAAACAACCACAACGACAACACCCACAACGATATCAACAACTTCTTACCTGGATTTCGCCTTGACGTCGAGCCCACGCTCTTCGCGAATCGTCGCTCTCCTCTCCTCGATCTCTCCTTCTCTATCGATTCCTCTTCTTCTCCCAATTTTTTTTTTGATCGGCTATGGAGAATGGGTGGCGGTGGTGCGATAAAATTGGGTATTTTGGTCAAATGACCAAAATACTCCTAACCCTTATCCATACCCTTTACAACTTTATTGCCCTTTTGGTCTTTTCACAATTTAACCTACCAACTTTGATAGCTCACTTGGGTGACTTAGTTGACTTTTGGTCTTTTGATCTCATCCATTTCACACAACACTCAAAGTTTCCCTTGGGTATTCTCGCACCCGACTCATAATACTAACTTTGTTCGTCGCGTCACCACAAACGTACCGACGTAACAAACGGAGTTTAATACCTTTTAATTATTATTTATTTAATATTTTTGTCAGTGTTTCTAATTAAATTTGTTCCCCGGACTACCAACGCTCGTACACGCCTTTACCGGTTAAAAACCTTAAAATTGCACAAATGAAATATAATATAATACAACCATCATACAAAACTAACATAGCTCGGAGTCGACGTCCAAGAATTGATGATTGTACCACGGCGTGGGCCCACATATCACCTGTATTAACACGTGGCATGAGTTACATTTTTAGGGTCGTTACAATGAACAACAATAAATACAGCATTTCAAATTAATTAAATGAACAGTCAATTCATGCAGATAGAAAGAAAGGACAAGGATCGCATGAATATATAAAAACTGTAGATAAATAAATAAGCAATCGAAATTGAGTGTCCCGGAATACAAGAGAAAGGCACAAGTGGTCTCGACCAATCAAAGTCGTTAAGTCGAGGACAAAATCTCCTCAAAGGGTAGGAGTCGAGGACATAATCTCCTCTAAGACCCCTACGCGAATGCAGAGTCCCCAGCAATCTGGTGGAGAACTCTCGCCCCGTACATGTCGTTACAACCAATCATGTATCCCCAGCCGTAAACCCCGGTATAATACACCGTGAGTCCGAAATTCTGCAAGGATAACGCTTGACACACTTGCCTTAGGA
Source organism: Stephania japonica (assembly GCA_039657345.1). Taxonomy (NCBI): domain Eukaryota; kingdom Viridiplantae; phylum Streptophyta; class Magnoliopsida; order Ranunculales; family Menispermaceae; genus Stephania; species Stephania japonica. The sequence goes on along the minus strand of CM077559.1, from coordinate 2,117,440 downwards.
CAACTCATATGAATGGAATAACAAGTGGGCATTGAAACAATATCGATAAATAATTCAAAGCTCAAGAAATAATTGTAGTGTTCCTCACTGGTTTACTTACCTCGATCCAAGCTAACTCGCGCTATCACAGACTCCGACACGCCCTTACGGTCCCCGTGTGTACAATAATCCTGATAATGCAATTTATATCAATTAATTTCCTATGATTTTTCCAAATTTCTAACTATTTTTGCTAATTTCACACTTTTCAAGGCAAAAACCCCGACATAACGTCTCGCAAAAATCCCAAATACTTCACTTTTTGTAGAAATTTTCAAATTTTCCTTTATTTGATGAAATATAATTTTCTATAATTTTCTAAATTTTTCCTAAATTTTTCCTATTTTTCTAAAATTTATTTCAATTAAAATATTTTTTAATATATTTAATTAAAATAAATAATTATTTATTAATATAATAATAGGTGGGTGGGTACCAGGTTGGGTCTGGACCACCCTGACCGGGTCAAACTCGGTCTGACCTAATCGGGTTGGGTCACCTTGACCCGCTCGGTTCCATCTTCTTATTCGTTAGAACGAACAGAAGCTCTCTGTTCGTTCCAACGAACATAATTTTTAAAAAAAAAAAAAAAACACAACACCACAACATTCAAAACACACATTACCACCATCATCAATATTCCATTTTCACCATTTAAATCCACAACCCCTCAACAACAACCTCGACAAGAATCTCGACAACCACTGTGACAACAACAACGACAACACCAACAATGAAATTAATAACTACCTTACCTGGATCTCGCCTCGACGTCGCGTCCACGCTCTTCGCAAATCGCTGCTCTCCTCTCCTTGATCTCCCTTTCTCTCGATCGATTGAGAATGTGAGAATGGTGATGGCGGTGACGTGTTGGTGTTTTGGGGATTTTTGGTCAAATGACCAAAATATCCTCCACCCCTATCCATACTCTTTACAATTTAAATACCCTTTTTGGTCATTTTGCAGTCACCTCCACCAACTTTAATAACTCCAATAGGTGACTCTTTGTTGACTTTTGGTCTTTTGATCTCATCTATTTCAAACAATACTCAAAGCTTCCCTCGGGTATTCTCGTACTCGACTCATAACACTAACTTTGTTCATCGCGTCACCACAGACGTACCGACGTAACAAACGGACTTTATAACCTTTTAATTATTATTTATTTTATATTTTTGTCAGTGTTTTTAATAAAATTTGTTCTCCGAAGTACCAACTCTCGTACACAAACGTCTTTACACGTTAAAAACTTTGAAATTGCATAAATGAACTACAATATAGTACAACCACCATACAAAACTAACATATCTCGGCGTCAACTTCTGAGAATTAATTACTATACCACGGCGTGGGGCCACGTATCGCCTTTATTGACACGTGACACGGGTTAAATTTTTATGGTCGTTAAAATAGTATTACTAAGTATTTACTAATCTGAACAATTTGAAGAAAGAATGTGGTCAGTCAATTAATGATTTTCTACCCTAATTTAGTCGATCTGGAATCAGTTACAACAAGTTCAAATCACTCAGGATCATCTTCATCTCATATAAATTTGATGGATTTTCGTCCTGAATATGAGTCAGTTCGTGCAACCTTGCTGCATCGTGATCCATTGCCCTCTTTTGATGCAGTTGTCAAAAAAATCTTGTTTAAAGAAACTAGGCTGGAATTGGTTAAACCTCCTTCCACTTCCTCATATTTTGTTCTAGCACTTACCCATCACGTTCGAAGCCTAGATCCGCATTTTGCAGGAATTGCAAAGAAACCGGTCATGTGTTTGCTAACTGTCCTACTATTGAGTGTAGGTATTGTCACAAGCGTGGTCACATAGTGCTGAACAATTCAACCCGTCCTCCTAGACCCGAAAAGGTGGTACAAAGTCTACATCTAAGACCGATTCTTTTGTTGTTGTTGTTGTTGTCTCTGATGGGTCATCTTCCTCTCCTATCATGCCTTTGAGTGAGAGATAAGCACTTCTCGAACAGGTGATATCCCCCAATGCCACTGCCTTATCTGTTACCCTAGATGCACTTTGGTTTCTTGATTCCAGTTGTTGTAACCATATGATCTCTTAGTTATCTGTTATTTCCAATTGCAAAAATGCTCAATATTTTTCATCTATTCAAATTGCAAATGGAAGTTCTATGTCTATTACTCACATATGAATTGTTTCTACTCCTCACCTAACTCTGCCTGACACTCATTGTGTCCCAGATCTTGCCTTAAATTTAGTTTCAGTTGGTCAGTTATGTGATAATGACTTATCTGTATCTTTTTCTCCTAATGGTTGTCAGGTTTAGGATTTTCAAACGGGTCAGATTCTTGAAAGGGGAGTAAGGTGGGATGATTATTTGAGCTCACATATCTTCATTTGTCTCCTTCTCAAAGTTCTCTGTTGTTGTTTCCTCTCCCTCAGTTTACGAATAACTTCTTCATCTAGGTCATGCATTTGTTAGTAAACTTCGCACTATTATTTCTAGTGGGACATTAGGTGTTTTAAAGTTTCAATTCTTTGATTATATCATTGCCAATTGGCTAAACAACATGCATCTTCTTTCACTCTTAGTGATTCTATTGCAAATACTCCATTTGGTTTAATTCATTATGATATTTGGGGCCCTGCACCCACTTCCATTGATAATGGTTATCATTATTTTGTGTTATTTATTAATGATTATTCACGTTTTACTTGGATATATTTTCTAAATCATAGGTATGAGTTGTCACATATTTATATTGAATTTGCAACCATGATTAAAACTCAATTTTTATGTGCAATCAAAATATTCCGAATTGACAATGCTTTAGAATATCAAGATTATGTTCTTATTGATTTTCTTAAGCAACAATGAATTGGTGTTCAACATCCTTGCCTTTATACCTCTTAACAAAATGCAGAGCTAAAAGAAAGCATCGTCATATTTTAGACTTTGTTCGTTCTCAACTTCTTTCGGCATCATGTCCAGAAAAGTTTTGGGAGAGGCTGCCCTGATGTGTGTTTATACTATAAATTGACTTCGTACTCTGATTTTACAAAATCTCTAATTTTGAAAGATTATATAGTAATGCACTAGATTATACTAATCTAGAATTTTTGGTAATGCATGTTTTGTTCTTTTCAATCCTCCTGAGCATATTAAACTTAAGCCACGTACTCATCTCTGTTGTTTTCTTAGGTATGGAGTTGAACATAAAAGACTATCAGTGTTGGGATCCTATTTCTCGGAGATTGCGAATCCCTACACACGTTACTTTTTAGGAACATACAATGTTTTATAAACTATCCAAGTTTGATATTTCCCTTTCTCGTTCTCGAACTTTCTTCACTAACTCGTCTATCGAGCGTTATTCCTCTTCTGATGCAGGTACTACAATTGAGCTCAATAATTACACCACCACTCTGACATCTTGTTCCTCCTCGTTGTCATTCCGAAAGGGTAAGTGAACCTCCATTTTACCTTAAAGATTATCATTATTTTTTCTTCTTTACATGAGCCTTCCTCCTATCGAGAGGCTAGTACTTACCCTAATTGGCAGCAAGCAATGTTAGAAGAATTGTTTACCTTAGAAAAGATACACACTTGGGACTTGGTGGATCTTCCTTCAGGCAAGACTCCTATTGGGTGCAAATAAGTTTATAAGATAAAAACTCATTATGACGGATCTGTTGAGCGATATAAGGCTCATCCGATTGCGAAAGGTTACACACAGGAGTATGGAATCAACTATGAAGAGACATTTGCTCGTGTGGCTCGTTTAACATATGTCCGGAGCTTGTTAGTTTTTGTTGCTATCAAACACTGGTCTCTTTTTTAGATGGATGTTAAGAATGTATTTCTTAATGGCAATCTTGCCGAAAAAGTGTATATGCGGTCTCCTCCGGATATGCGCATTCTCCAAACCAAGTTTGTCTTTTATGATGAGCGTTGTAAGGGCTTAAGCAAGCTCCTCACGTTTGGTTTATGAAGTTTAGCACGACCATCACAAAATTCGCTTTATATCAAGTCCTCATGACTCGGCCTTGTTTACTCGACACTCAGCTAAAAGGATTGTTTTTCTTCTGCTCTATGTTAATGATATGCTTATCACTGGGGATGACTCTGCTGGCATTTCTGAGCTACAACACCATCTACGACGGCATTTTGAGATGAAGGATTTTAGCCTCTTAAGTTATTTTTTGGGTCTTGAAGTTACATCTACTTTAAATGGCTATTATCTATCACATGTCAAATATGCATCTGACTTAATCTCTCACTTTGTGATTACTGATGACATAATTACTTCCACCCCTTTGAATGTAAATGTTAAGTTGACTCCATCTGATGGTATATTTCTTCCAGGTCCTACTTTATATCATCAACTTGTTGGTAGTTTGGTTTATCTTACAGTCAGTCGACCAAATATTGCATGTCGTTCATGTCATTAGCCAGTTCATGTTTGCACCTCGTACTGCTCACTTTAAAGTTGTTCTTCGTATTCTCCGATATGTTAAAGACACTTTGTTTCATGGTTTGTACTTATCTGCAACCTTTTCTTTAGTTTTATCTAGTTATTCAAATGTCGATTGGGCTGGTGATCCGACTGATCATCGCTCCATTACTGGTTATTACTTCTTCTTGGGCACTTCACTTATATCTTGGCAAAGTAAGAAACAAGCAGTGACTTCACGCTCTCACGCTCCAGAGTACAGTATTCAAGTATCGGACACTTGTTGATGCTACATCAGAATTACTCTAGCTCTGTTGGTAACTTGAGGATATTGGGGTGAATCATTCCTCAGCTACTCTCTTACATTGTGACAATCGTAGTACAATTCAGATCACTCATAATGATGTCTTTTACGAGCGCACGAAACACATTAAGAATGATTGTCATTTTGTCCGTCAACACCTCCTCCGCAGTATACTTCAACTTATCGCCATTTCTTTCGTTAATCAGACAACAAACATTTTTATAAAAGCTCATCTTTCGGGACGGTTTTAAGATTTGATTGACAAACTCAAGTTGGTTTCCACCAACCCATCTTGAGTTTGAGGGAGGGTGTTACGATTGTGTGGTTCGGTTCAGATTTTCAGTTATCCCAAGATCTCCACATCAAATTGGTACGGTTCGATTAATATCATGATCACCATCACAATTAGTTACGAGATTGTAATTACCCTTATTTGTTTATATTTTTTTATGTATTCCTAGCTTTCTATAAATATTTGTACACTTGTCCTCAAATAATACTAAGTTGAATAAACTCTCGTCCTTTATAAAATAACATCTTGTTCAATTTGATTTGTGCATAATTAGGTAAAGTAATACGAAGAACCATCTTTGGTCCGGGGTGTGGGTGTGGCCAGGCCGTACATGTACGATGCGTTTAGAGTAGGGTCCGACAGTGGAGTAAGGGAGTGGGGTTGGTGATTGGTTTGGTTGTTTGGGTTCGTACTCTTAACCGTTCAATAAACTAAAACTTGGAGTCTTGGATGGATGCGAACCCTCCAAAGTAAGAACTATTAGCCAAACTTTTGTGCTAGTGATACGGGTAGATTGTTGACACGTCATTTCTTGAACCAACCCTCATGTGACATGTTTTCACTACCCAACTTACTCTTCAGCCGTCAAATGTTAAACAAGTAGTTCTTCACAGGGGTTTCAGCCGTCAAATGTTAAATAAGTAGTTACCAAAAAGATATGTTTAGGGATCATACATTTGAGTAGGGGTGGGCACGGGTCGGGTTCAGGTCAACCCGACCCGATACCCGACGACCCGACTCATATCGGGTCTTTGTAAAATTGACCCGTCACCCGACCCGCCAAAAAACAGACCCAATATATACCCGATCCGTTTAGGGTCGGGTCGTCGGGTGACCCGGGTTCCTTAAAAAAAAAAAAAAAACAGCAGTCGTCGAGTCGGGTCATCGGGTCATAGACCCCTATTATATATATCCATGCGTTGGTCAGGTCGGGTCGGGTGACCTTTGATCATACCCGAAACCCGACCCGATACCTGACCTGTCGGGTTATTTTGACCCGACTCTTTATTTTTATCCACTCTACCCAACCCGCCACCCGAGTCGGATCATCGGGTTTCGTGCCCAGCCCTACATTCGAGAGCAAGAAACATTCCTTCATACATTCCTGCAACAATACAATGAATTCATACATTCTTACAACAATACAATGAATTCATACGTTCATACATTCGAGGGCAACAATGAATTCATACATTCCAATTGAATTTAATGAAATTTGAATATAAACTCAATCAAATTTGAATATAGGGGTTATTAAAAAAATAGGGTTGATTTTCTTTTAAATTCATTAAATAGGGTAAATTTCTTTAAAATTTCAAAAATAATGTATATCTCTTTTAGTAAATGCGTTATTGACGATGACGTGGTGTGATTGTGAACGCGACGGAATTGACGACGGGAGGTCGCCGCCTAAAAATCGATTGGCCACGGGAAGCCCGTTGCTAATAATATATATAAAAAAAATATATATAATATATATATATATTATATTATATATATAATATATAATATATATAATATACAATATATTATATAATATATAATATATATATATATATATATATATTGATTGGCGACGGGCCCCGTCGCCAAAATCAATTGGCGACGGGGCCCGTCGCCATATTATATATATATATATATATATATATATATATATATATTATATGATATCTAGTTCATTACCACTGATTTGATATAGATTACTTGTGTAAGAGGTTGAATGATCAAGTCGGGGCAAAGTTGGTTTTTATCTTTTTTTAAAAAAAATATTAAATAAGTAATTCCACTAGTTACTTTATGTAATTCATGTGTTAGTTTTACCTCAGGTTTAAATTTTTTGGAGCATGTGAGAATTATTATTTATGGACCCCATAATTTTAAATTTTTTTATGATTAGCAAGTGTACGTATATATGGTTTATGCATAACATAAATCATTCAAAGTAATTTAAATTCATATGTTAAAAACTGTTATAAGACTAAATGATGAAAGAAAAGTTTTCTAAAGAAAAAAGAATGAGAGGCAATTGTATAAACACACTTCATCAATAAGTAAGATTGGTTCACAATAACTTTTTTTTTTTTTGAGACCTTGCAATTTTTTTTTTTTTTTTTTTGGTAGGAGTTGCAATAGTTTTTAAATAAGGGTTTTTTTTAGGACTAAAAAAAAGGGTTTTATTAATAGGATCTTTTCAGGTAATTTAAAATAAGCATTTAGTTGTTTTTAAAAAAAAAAATAGTTCAAATATCCCCTTTAACACCATTTAATTTTGGTATAATATGCACAATTAGTTGTTTTCTTTTGAAAGCTTGCACTATCAGTTACCCTTTACTAATCAATGAAAATTTTGAGTCAAGAAAATAATGAGAATTCTGCACGTAGTGTGATGTGATTTTTAATTTTTAATTTTTTTTTTTTTTGGGGTACATATTAGATCGTTAATTATGCTGTGAATTGGAGTAGTAGTCAAAAGGTCAAAATTAATGTTGATTGCAATTAGCTGGGGAAACCGTTTTTTCTAATTCCACGCGCAAGGAATAACGGGCTTTTGTCTTTAATCTCGTTTCCAACTTTCCATATACAAATAATGGGCTTTCTGGTGCGGTGTCTGGACTTTGAACCACCCATTACACATCGACCAATCAACCAGGTCCACTCTATGCAGTCAATTTTATAGATATCAGCAACTTAGATTCGTCGTAAAATTATACTAATTAAGTTCGCATATACTTTATGTGATTGTTCATTCTTGTTTCTTGAGCACTTAGATCTGAATTTCTTAACACCTCTACATTAGTGGTGCATGCCACGTAAGATTAACTAAGTTATGCAGGAACCAGTCAAAATCTTGAAAGTATTGTAAGTATGGATCTAGATATTCTATGGTATTGGTCTTCCTTATTGAAATAATTTTCAACCTTTAATCAGATCATAGAATTCAAGTCTCCCAAAGCAATGCTACGAGTCATGTTAATATGAATGAAACAGTCATATTTCTTTAGCACCTCTAGATTACTGGTGCCGGTGCTACATAAAACTTTGTCACTTTTTAAATGAGAAGAATTTTAGAATTCAAAGCGGCCGGATGGAAGAAATGGAGAAGTGCAATAAGCGTGATCTGTGATCAAAATATCTATACCAAGTTAACAGAAAAAACTTATGAGGCTAGATATAATTTATGGAAATGAATATTGGACGGTAAAGAAATAGTAAGTACATTAAATGAATATAACAAAAATGAGGCTACTTAGGTGTGGATATGGTAAAACTCATCAAAATACAATAAGAAATACAGAAATTTAAAGAAAAGTAGGAGTAACACTAAGTGATGAGACAAAGATTAGGGAATGATGGTTGTCATAGTTTTGATACCTTAAAAGACGATGTACAAATTATATCCCTACTAAAAAACTTGACTCAATAGAAATTGAAAAAATTCGATGGGTAGTTGTAGTAGACTGCAGCTAATTTGACAAGCATCACTTATGAAAGATTTTAAATGATTCGGAAAGCACCTCATCAATTGCACTAAATTGAATGTAATAAAAGAATTTAATCTATGTAGTTGACTCCAACTAAATTATGATTGAGTCTATATTGTTGGTTAAAATTGTTCGATTTATCAAAAACTTACACTTGAAGTTGAATTCTTCTCAACTTTTGTTAGTAGGTAAATTCAACTTTACATTTGTTGGCAGGTAACCAGCAATGGTATGAGATTTGAGAGTAAGAAATTAGGGTTTGAGAGTAAGAGATTATGGGTTCAAACCTTAATAAGGCAAGATGTTTCTTTCTTATATAAAAAAAAAAAAAAACATGTGTAAACACATGCACAATTAATTGCAAGCTACTGCAATATTCAATGTAGCAGAGTACTCAATCATTTTCCTATAAAGTATAATGCATTTTACACACCATCAACTGCTAATATGGATAACATCATTTTTATTTTATTTTTATAAGAAAGAAACATTTGTTGCCCCCAATGTTTGATCTCATGACCTCTTACTTTCAAACACCATATCTTACCATTGAGGCATCGAATTGGTTGGTTAATACAGAGAACATCATGAGTTCATTTACTGGATTTTTATTTTTTCATGAATGGGAAGTTTTGGTTACATGTATATCTCCTAGTTCAGCCGACTCCAATTAATTTGGGGCCGAGGCTATGTTGTTGTTGTACACCTCCTAGTACCGATAGTCCCAATTTAATCACTATATATATAAGGAAGTTTTACAATGAAGACCAAATATATACTCATGTCGTGGGAACCCTTCAAAATGTATTATGTATTACATGTACAATGCATTGTCTCCTCGATTACTGTGTTATATCGACACTAAGTGTGGGTTTTTACTCTAAAATGTCTCGATACTATTTGAGAAGAGATCCATACTTATGTATTTTTGTGTGAAATGACATTTAACCTATGTGAAGACTATATTTTGGTCCACACGTCCCCAGTATAATCAATATAATGTCTCTAAGACCTTAAAATTAAATGTAAGCTTAGCGACCTCAAAAAAATGTAAATCTAGGGTGTCATTTTATCAACATTATATCAAGTGTTGGGCCCACATGAGCTTGTATCCGTAGGTCTATGAATCTCACTATTACCAATATTGTCCCTAACTCAACCACCTTATAATCACAGATGTAGAGTTTTACTCTAAAAAATCTTGATATTATTTAAGGAGAGATCCATGCTTGTGTGCTTCTTTACGAAGATACACTCAACCGATATGTGATTATATTTCAATCTAAAGCTTTTTTTTTAGCCCGGCTAAGTGCACCCCTCCGTTTACTGAGTGCACCCAATTATGCATGGCACCCCAAATTCAAATTTCAATTTCTAAGTGCACGCCACATTTTTACCCAAATATCCCTTCATCCGAACCGAAGCACCCAACTCCAAAACCTTAATCGAGACATCTATTTTAGATTCGACGACATATGACCAAAACTTATTCTCTAGGTTTGGTGTTGTCCAACCAAACCTCTTTTGTGAGATTTAGTTGACAATTGCGAACCTAAAGGTTCAGTAGATTCTGACCGACTCTCCAATTAAAAGTTCGACAGGCTGTGGCCGACTTTCCAACTAAAGATTTGGTGGGCTCTGACCAACTCTTCAACAAGAGATTTGGACTTGCGAGGCCGAGCTACTTGATGATGCCTACAAATTACAAGAAGAGAGTGTGTGAAGGGAGATGATAGGATGCACAAAATGAGAAGAAAGTATATTGGGGTGCACTAATCACGGTGAGAGGCATAAGAGTCATTTACTAGTAGGATTGACCTTTTTTAAGTTGAACTTTTTTTAGGGTACACTAAGTAAAGAATGAGGTGTACTTCGTGGGACTCTTTTTTTGGGGTTACGTAAAGCCTATTTTTACAGCATGAATCTCCCTCCACAAAGAGCAATAGATGGGGTATTCTACTCCCCCCTAGCGGTGTCAGCGTCACAAGATGAGGAGAAGTTTCCAAGAAACTATAACGAAATTGAAGGCAATACTAAAAGGGACCACTACTGATGGATAATTGGGATTGGCAGGGGAAACGCTGTTTTGATAGGAGCAGAGGATCTGGATGGTCAAGGCGTCTTCTTCATCCAGTCAAGGTATCATGACTCATCCACTCGCACCACAAATATTGGAAATTAAGGACCGGCGTAACTACAATACTTTTTTTTTTTTTTTTTTTTTTGAAGCCAACTACAATACTATTAATTACTAGTAGTATATATATATTTTTTATATTTATAGAAAGTGTGAGACGGGACCCATGGGCCCGGTTGACCTCAAGTCAAGAGAGATATGTTTTTGTTTTCTTTAAATCAAAAGGGTACATCAGTTTCAATCAAGAGAAAAAAAAAAAAAAAAAAAAAAAGGTCCTTATTACCTAAAAAAAAAAAAAAAACGCGTAAAGAAAGCAAGGGCAATACAGAAGAGGACAAGTATGAATTTTATTAATTTGAAACGGTCAAATCTAGCATGGCCTTCTATCAAGGAAAACACTCATAGCTAGAAGACCTCTGCATTGTTCCTTTACACACTCAGTTTTCCATGTTATATATATTCAATCAGTTCACGGGGGACCATGGGTCCCGTCTAACATAAGTTCTAATCATATGATTTGCTGATTCACGCTGATTCTTGAATGCATCATGGGGGACCAACGATATGCAATATGCATTATTAATTTCCTAAGTACAATTAATTAGTTTACTTGCACGGTATACATTGGGCTATGCTGTCGAAATAATTAAATAAAAAGTCTATTTAGACTTTTAGAGTTTAGATTCATAAGAGAGTTTTTAAAATTTTTATAAATGTAAAATGAGTATTACAAGTTGTTATTTCGAAGTCATTTATTGCTTAAATATGACATTGAAATAATTTTTTTTTTTAAAAACCCTACTAAGAGTCTGGAGTCTAAAAAATACTACTCATAATTAAAATAGCTAATAATTAAAATAGTTAATAATATATTATATATATATATATATTATGCAAGTTATATATATATATATATATATATATCGATCTATCTCATGTTGTGGACTTGCATGATGAGATTCCAAAATAGTATGCAGTGTCTATGAGTGTGAATGAAACATTAATTTTCTGAAAAAATAAAAAAAGAATGAAACAGTAATTAATGGAAAATGCTATAATGATTTCACAAAAAAAAATGTTGCAATGTCACCCAAACTTACAATATCATGATGTGGCATGTGGGCATGTGAAAATAGGTGTGCAAATAGTTTTACGTGCATAACACGTAAGGTACATATATCACGGAACGAACAACTCAAGAAAACGGTCTCTTTAAATTTGTCAATGATGGTAAATGTATTTTACGTAGCAAATGTTAGTAAGAAGTACACGTATATTATACATATACTTGTGCATTCAGGTTTCAGGACTCCATGAGACATGGACAAGGTGTCAGGGACTCAAAAGGTAGGGTAATCAAATTGTCCTCACATTACCGAGATTTGAGACAATCACCACTTGGAATTTCAGCGGCGGACTCCAATATTAGAAGTCTTCCTTTCTTTGAAGGAAAAAAAGAAGACACCAACAAAAAAGGATTTATATACAAGTTCATATATATCAAAGACACATAAGCGAAAGCGAATATACGTGTGTAGGTGTAGGGGTGCACATAGATTGAATTCAGTTCAATTAGGGTCAACTCATAATACAATTCAATTATTGCGAATTAAAAAATTACAATCCAATCCAAATAATTCATCAATCCAACTCAATCCAATTTGTAAAATGCGGACCGGATTAGATCAAGTTATGTGGATTAACGTTTTCCTATTCAAAATTTATGAAATTAGACTTAATCAAATAAATCACAAGAATTATATATCTCATGAATGACAAATTTACAACATATATTCCACAAATCTATATAAAACATATTTCCCACAAAATTGTTATCACAATAACTTTCAAAATATACGTTCTTACATAAATAAATGTGTTATCCACAAATCTTCACCATACATCATCACAAAAGAATAAAAAAAGTGTACGTTGAACATACAACCTACAATAAAAAGGTTGAAAGCATAATAAAAGAGTTAAGAACAAGTATAGTCTTTTACATATTTTAGTTTAGAGTTGATAGTTTGAATTGATGCTAATTAAGCTGCTATAGTACATATGATGAAATATATGTATGTGTTGATATGTTAAACGGATTGGATCAGATTGGATCTCCGATTTTTTAATGTAGGATCTGTAATTCGATCCAGTCCAACTGGATTAATGATTTTTCAATCCAATCCAGTCCAAGGAATTAAAAAATTGATCTAATTAATAATAATTGGATCGAATCCGTAGATTAGTACAATCCGTGTGCACCTCTGTGTGGATGTTTGGGGATGGCAAGGGAGTGAATTGAAGTCTTTCGTCAAGCATAAATAAGCGCGTGGGTTCCACTCACCTACGCATTTCCTTTCCACAAGTCACATGACTTTAGTTTCTTGCCCATAACCTCATCGTATTTTCCTCTCCAATCCTTCCCCTATAAAACCCTTCACCCCACTCGCAGCATTAGCTAACATTACATGACCACCACCACGGCAACAACAACAAATACAAACTTACCAAACCAAAACCAAATACGCAAAAAAAAGAAATAAACACTAAACCAAATGGAGCACCAACAAGAAGAGTCCACATTAACATTGGAAGTTCAGAAAACAGCTCCAGAGCTCGAATTGCCCGGTTTCCGATTCCACCCTACCGAAGAAGAGCTCCTCGACTTCTATCTCAAGAAGATGGTGTTCGGAAAAAAACTTCATTTTGACATCATTAGGTTCCTCAACATTTACCATCACGACCCTTGGGACTTACCAGGTAATTAATTAATTAATTTAATTTTGCATCGCGCCCAAGAAATTAATTAATTTATCCTATTGATTAAGATTAAATTTTAAATTGGTTTTTAGTGAGTGCTAATTTAATTTTTTATGTAGGTTTGGCCAAGATTGGGGAGAGAGAGTGGTATTTCTTTGTGCCAAGAGACAGAAAGCATGGCAACGGAGGGAGGCCCAATAGAACAACGGAGAACGGGTTTTGGAAGGCAACGGGTTCAGACCGTCAGATTCGGAGCTTGAACGACCCGAAAAAGGTCATTGGACTTCGGAAGACTCTCGTGTTCTACACTGGGAGGGCGCCACGTGGCTGCAAAACGGACTGGGTCATGACTGAGTACCGAATGCCCGATTCATGTACCCTGCCCAAGGTATACCTGATACAACTCAATTAATTTGTTACACCTCCTAATTAACGGTGTCAAAATATTTTGCACTAAGTGCTAATACATTTTGCAAATGTATGGGGCAGGAGGACATTGTGCTGTGCAAGATATACAGGAAGGCGACGTCGTTGAAAATGTTGGAACAACGAGCTGCCATGGAAGAGGAGTCCAAGAGTACTACTACCTTTCATGTTCTCTCTCCACCTTCAACTGTGGACAATGGCACCATGTCGCCGATGGAGCACCGGAATTTAGCGATGCATCAGACTGAAACCGATGTGGTGTTCAAGACGGAACAAGAAGATCAGAACGAGAGTACCGTGAAAGATGGCAAGGAGACTTCGTTGACAATGTCATCATCGTCTCTGAGAGTTAACTTTGCTAAGGAGGCTTTGCCAGAGCTTCAACTGCCCAAGTTTAGTATGGACTGGACGCAAGACCCGCTCTGGACCCAGTTACGAAGCCCATGGCTTGACATTTGGACTCCCTATGCCAATGTGCTTAACTACTAAAACTTTGGGTTTCGGAATACTAGGCCCAACATATCTTATTCACCCTTCTTTTTTTTTCTTACATTGTTACTCATATGTAGATAGTAGTCCTACTAATTGCCGAACTCGGAGTACGGGATAGTCCGGATGAAAAATGTGTTTTCCTTTGGTTTTTTTTTTTTTTTTTTTTTTTTTGCTGGGATATGTTGTCTGAAGGACCTTGAAGTGAGATGAGTTGCCGGTTGGCCCAAGCCCATAAAATGGGTCGGACCACTCCTATTCACCGGCCCATTATTAATTCAACTATGATCCTAGTTTTGATCTGTTAATTTCTCGTCATTTGTGGAATCCTAATTAATCATAGCCTAGGATTGCTAATTAATGTCAACAATATACTCGGTATATTGCAAACGTGGAATTACACAACCATTGTTGTCGATTTCCACTAAATTAAATATAATAATAATAATAAAATACATCATCATTGTTATGATATGGATGAACAATTGATCAAGATTTGGATGACCACATTATCAAGCATGACCTTCACATTGAATTATGACATCATGTAAGAGTCAATCACTAAACAGAAGAATGAGTGATTATGTAGTGAGGACAATATTGTAATGTCATATTAAGTAGGACGTTGAAGGTGAGATGATCGGGACCATACTTGTGTTCCAAGAAAGTTTCTAAAAATTAGTATTGTAACAACTCACTTACTATATATATATATATTTAAGAGAAGCTCTCTTAAGAATGGACATTAAGAGAAGTAAAGTTTTCTTATCTATCAAGTCTCTCTTGTTCTTTCATGTTTCTCAACACATCAAGTATGACACTTGGTCAAGCATAGCTCTCACATATTGAATTGTAATATCAAGTATGGCTTCTACTCTCCATGCAACTTGTACTCCTCTCCAATGTGCAACTACTCTTCCATGCATTGTCAAATTACTTGTAATGTGTTGTATGACATGTGATGTATATGTTATTTGTAAACATTGTATAACTACATTTCATCATCATCACCAAAGAGCCTATTAATGGCGAGCCCCAAGTGTAGGGCTTCGCAGTAGTAATAGTGGTGCAAACTAGTGTTTGCGCCGGGCTTATCGAATCCACAGGGAATAGCTGTACAAAGTACAAAAGTAGATTAGGTGATTTGAAACATAAACAAATAAGTAGTATAATTATTGATGAACTATCTAAGAAGTAAAATAACAAGAACAAATTTATTTTAGACTTGAATTCATCAATCAAATCAAATGTCCATGAATCAATCAAAATGTGTGTTCAACTCAATTTATAAACCAGGTATCCTACAAATCATATTGTCCCAAGGTCTCGGTGGCGAGAATACTATCTTAACTCTCTGGCTCCACAGGTCTGAGTGAGAAGCGTAAGAGCATCAAAGCATTAAGTTCAAAACCCTTCAAGGTCTCTCAAAATCTAGGTAGTCGGTCAGTGTACCCTAACACATTAAGTTCTAGTGCTCAATTTTGGTTCGATAGCTCCGAGGTCCCGGTGACTATCACTCCTTAATTTCAGTGACTACGTGATCAATGCAATCAAAGCCTGGAGTGTGGAACCTAAAAATAACATTGAGTAGAACAAGAAATGCAACTAAACATGATTTATCAATACAAAAGATTCAAATAAGCACATCAAGTCTCAAAAATATATAAACTAAATAATAAAAAGAGGGAGTTCATGAGAAGATCGAACTCAATAATCTTTGGCCCCAAAGTCATGGCCAATCGATCTCATCTTTTGTTGAATCTATCAATCTCTCCACTCTATGTTACACTAAAAAAATATGAAAATACAACTAAATTAGGGTCTTGAGCGTCACTCGAAGGTGAGCTCGGGGCAAAAATTGCCTCTAAACTATAAAAAAATGAAAAAACTCAAGTTTTTTGTGAAGAAGATGAAGAGAGAGGAGTTATGGTGAGGAAGAGAGAGAGAGAGAGAGAGAGAGAGAGAGAGAGAGAGAGAGAGAGGGGGGCCGCCAGGTGTTGCGCTTGGAGAAACCCTATTTTGGTGAGGACATGCGCAGCGTATGCGCCTAGGAGGATCAACAGCTGCTGATCATTGTTGAAGAGCCTGTAACGTCGCGAAGAGGAAAAGGCGAGCTTCGTATCTTGCAATTTGATGAAGCACTGCTACATTGATATAATTTAAATAAATCTCTTCAAACGTCACACTCTCTTGGGTGCTCATTTGGTAGTGACCATGTATGTAATCAACTTATGTCAACCCTGGATCGAGTCATGCAAAGCCGCTTTTTATTTTACGTTTATATGAGATGAGAAGTTTGTGTCATTTTCCCACCATTTTCACTATTTTTCTTTACTATTTCTCTGTTGCATTTCATACATAACCAGACATTGAATTGTAACATCAAGTATTATAACTTGTATTTCTCTCTGATATACAACTATTCTTCCATGCATTGTCAAATTACTTGTAATGAGTTGTATGATATGTGATGTATGTGTTACTTGTAAACATTGTATAAATATATTTCATCATCATCACCAAAGAGTTTATATAAAGGATGTCAACCTCATTGTAGAAATACACAAAGTTGTATACAACTTCTTATTTCAACTCTCTCATTTCTTCTCTTTTACTTTGTAGTTGTAGTTCTTTGTAGTAGTAGAAGTTAGTAGTTCTTCGACTTTCCTTCTCTAGTTCTAGCAAGTTCCATCTCAATTTACAACAATCATAATTGTTTTTAACACAAAAAATGAGAAAATGCTAAGTATATATATTAATTGACATATATATTTTATACCTTACAATAAGCACTCCACTTTCTTTTTTTTTTTAACTTCAGTGGGAGTTGAACCACGACTTAAGTCTTGTCTTTTTGGCAAGTGATGTTTTTACTATCTTACTAGAGATGTTTTGACCCAGTCTTTGTACAATTAATCTGATACTCCCTCCAGTCAAAAATATAAGACTTTTTGTTCAAAACACACATATTAAGAAAACATTAATTATGAGTTTAAATTACATTCTTGCCCATATTTAATTCTTTATTTCATCAAATGTAAGAAAGACATGTTTAATTATAATTAAATGTTTGAGTTAAAACAAAATAGGTATAAGAGGTACAAAGTTCTCTCGAATTCCGAAAACGTCATATATTTTTGAAACCAAAAAATCTCAAAACGTCTTATATTTTTTGAAGCCAAAAAATTCTAAAATGTCATATATCTTTTTACTAGAGGGAGTAATTGATTATATCAAGTAAGGCCTATTTTATGCTACCAAAAAAAAAAAAGTTCTACCCAAAACAGTAAGGCCTATTTCTTATTATAATCTTAATATTGTCTTCTTAACTTGTATCTAACATATTGGAAGGCCCCAATCAGAAAAAAGTATGTAAGAGTAGGTGTCAATCAAAACTATAATACATTAAATTATACAAAAAATTTATTTAGACTCTTAAAGTTCGAACTCATAGGGGGTTTTTTAAATTTTTACAAATATTAAATGAGTTTTGCAAGTTGTTACTTTAAAGTTATTTATTACTTGGGGATAACTTTCAAATAAAAAAAAATTCAAAAACCCCCTAAGGAATCCGAACTCATGAGTCCAAATAGCATTACTCATATACTATGACCTCAAAAATATGTGGAACTATTATAATCTCAAATTTTATTTATTTATTTATTTTGCACATGTATTTTCAACAATTATTAACAAATAATGAAGCATAATTAATTATTCCGTGCTATTGAGTATTGATCTTTTTTGTACGTAGCTTGCTTGAGTACTCGCGCGTATAATCTAGAAAAGTTAATTGCATGAATTGGAGATCATTATGTTCTAAAAAATTAATAACAAAAAATCTGTTGAACTCTTAGAGTCCAGACTTATAGGAGATTTTTGAAATGTTTAGTAATATCAAAAAAAATTTACAAGTTGTTCTTTCCAAATAGCACTACTCAATTAATAAACCTGAATTTATACGATTAAAGTATATTTATTGATCATCATATGGAAATTAAGGACATAAAGACCAGTAGGAAGGAATATTATATAGTACCATACCGCTTATTAATTCCATATACATGCATGCTGCATCATACACCCTCAAACTCATAAATTTGGTGGTATGATTTGTTTTATTACATGTCATAAGCTAGCTAGTATTTATTAAGCAAAAGGCCTTTGGTTAAAGCAATCAAGGTTTCCACCGGGGCTGACTCCAAGCAGGCTACAGTACCTCTGGTAGTACCCGATCCGGTCCTGCACTTGCGGGTTTGGGCCTTTCCCACACTCAATACCTCCATTGATAATGTTGGTGATCACTCCAAACCCTGGAACCCGACCCGCTTGCCTATCGGCGTCCGACGGATTCCACCGCCCTGTAATCACGTCGTGGCAGGATGGCTTCGGTGCCTGTGGTGTCATCCAGAACCACAACGCTGTCTTGAAAGAAATAACCGGGTCGCTGGTCACCAGATCCGGGTTGTTCAGTAGGTCCACTCCAATAGCTCTTCCCGCTTGTCCATAGTTGTAGTTCCTTAATCAATTAATGTTCATATAATTAATTAACCACATATCATTAATGATGGATGATGAAATTTCTCTTATGGTTAATGCTAAACGTACATCAAGAACGCACAAAATTAATACCATGAAATTTGCATTGGTCCTCGGCCGTAGTATTTCTTGCCTGGAGTGCAGGGCCACTGTGGGCTTGGTTGGCAGTAGTCTCCGGGGCTGCCTTGTTCTTGAATGAAACAGTAACCCCAAGCGTATGGTCCATCAGGGGCAGTTGCCCACCCACCTATAACATTTTTTTTGATGAACTTATAACATAGACCATATATAAATGAGATTTCATTCTTTAAAAAATATAAATGAGATTTCTAGGTCTATAAACATATATTGAGTCATGCGTGTATTAATTAATTAATTAATGTGTACATATGGAGTATATATATGTGTGTGTGTGTGTGTACCGGTGGTTTCATGTGAGGTTTGGGCGAAGAAAGCAGCGATCTCCCTCTTACGGCTGTCGGGGTCACCAGTGGTAGCAAAGCCACCAAAGGAGCGAGCTGCGGTTAAGAAAGAATTGTAAGTGTAGAATCCGCCGCGGCAATTCCCTTCGCCACGGTGCTTCAACATGTTATTGAAGGTGGCTTCGTTGATGAGCGACGAGATGTCCTGAGCCAATGCTCCTTTCACCGCCAGGGACACCAAACACAACACACTCAAAGCAATAACTGATGATAAAAGCTTCCCCATGATTTCACTAACTACTGTGCTCAACTCAATTACTTTTTAGATGAAAGAATTCAGGGATATATTCTATCTTTATATAAACTACGTACTTCTCCATCGACCCGTCGATATGTATCGATGTAGACACACATCTGTTAGTGAGGTCATGATCAACAATGGTGGCTTCCGATTATTTACGGTAAGGGGTGTGACCTTGACAAATGTATATAACGATGCATTTGAGATCAATATATATAGCCAGGTGGCGATCAAAGAGGTAGGCAGAGAGAGGACTAAGTTACAAATTAATGGTGTAATGTGATTCCAGCCAAACCACCATATTTTCTTTCCTTGATTTTGATTTTCTTCTTTAAAAGTTATCCAGTCACAAAGTAATCTTTCAAGTCAATTCCAAGTTCACACTACAAAAAAATGGATGCTATGACCGACAACAATATATACGACTTTTGTTGTAAATATAAACTTTTATCAATGGGGGTGTACTTACGACGTTTTTACCAACAATAATTCGTAAGTAACAACATTTAGTTACAATTTTTAGAACTTTTACTTACAAAAGTGTTCGTAAGTAAAAAAACTACTTCTTTTGTAGTGCACTACAAGAAATTTGGCCTTTGATGACGATACTTTTAGTTACAAAATCAAAATTGTAAGTAAAAATGTACATTTACTTACAACTTTCAAGATTGGTAAGTAAATAGCGACAAAATTCGTTATACAAACTATGTTTTCGTTTGCAAATCATGACCGTAAGAACAAATTAATGTTTTGTAAGCAATTGGTGACCAAGTTGGCAGGAGTTTTTTGGGAGGCAACCAGAACTGCTTTTATTAGTAACAATTTTATTTAGTATGGTAAATTATTATTATTAATGTTACACAACAAGTATTAATTTTAACTACTTTCTTTTTTTTGAATGCATTACTTTTCATATTTCTTTTCGACTTATATTTTTTTTAATTTAGAGAAAACGAAATAGAAAAAATGTCTTCATGATCTATATTTTAAAGTCAATATTTGATCTTATTAAAAAAAATCAATATTTGATCTAAGATTAACTTGACACATCATTGGGTTAATCTAAAAGATAAATACAAAAATTTACTTTAAAAAATGATAAATACTTGAAAAAATTTACAAGAAAAGGGACAAATACTAAAAAAATAAACCCCACCTAACCACGTTTCTCGGTGTAACAACCTTCAAATTTAATTTATGCCATGTGTCGTGTTTCAGGACTGTGACCTGACAGTCGTGACTTGTCATATTGACTAAGCCTCGGGAGTCGCACAGATGTATGTTTTATTTTTCTGTAATGTTTGTACTATTATTTATATCCGAATGTGAACTCTATATGTCTTAGTGCATGATTTTGTTTTGTCCATCGCCATGGGTTTATGTGTGAGATTTCGCTTAGGAAAAATGAGAAATTTCGGGCAAAAAAGGTATAATACAAATAGTTAAACAACGTGAAATGATAATTAGTGAATAATCGGAAAATAATAAATAATTAATTAATGTGCGGGTGTGTTGTTGTGTCCGAAAACACACGACGTGTGAGTCATGGAGTGGTACAGGTCCTATAGCTCGAGGTGTGAGCGAGAAACGGTTAGGTAGTGAGGTGAAAGTCGCCTAATGGAGTCACTCAAGTGAGTTAGAGTTGGTGGTTGGACATAAGGAGAGACACAAGATATGCCTCGAAATACATGTGTGAGGGAAAATGAGTGAGGGAGTATATAAGTCACCACCAACTTTTCTCTCTACTCCAGTTTTTCATTTGAGATCAAATGTGAGAACGAAAATATGGGAGGTTTTGGGATTTTTCAAGCTCAGATCCACGACGAGGATCGACCAACTGCGCGATAGAAGGTAAGATCCCTACTTATCTCGTGATTCTTTACGATTTTGTGCTAGTTTTGTAGGTTTTTGTCACGATAATTCCAAACGATATTTTTAGGAATTTCTATAATTATGTTTTGATTGAAGTATTGGGATTATTTGGTGGATCAATTAGTATTTTGACAATGATTTTGATGATTTGAAATGGTTTGAAATTTTTGAGATTTTTGATAATTTTTAGTGTAATTTTTGAATTGGGGTTGTGTCGGGGTTTCAACACAAGATGAAGATGGTTTTGTGTTGTTTTGGATGTCCTTAATAGTTTGGGATAGGCTAGAAATGCAATGACGCGAGCCCGGGTTCCAAAAAACCTCAGAATTAGGTTCAAGGTGTCACGCTGCGAGGGACACCGTAGAGAGTTTTCTCCTACAGCGTCGATCACGATGTGTAAACTAGAGACAAATGAGAGATTGACATTTTAGATGACGCCATGGGTCAAAACCCTGGCGGCTTCTGTAATAGTAAAAACAAGGATTTTTCAAATAATTTTCAAAACTTTTGGAAAACTTTGGGGGTTTATCTAGGGTTACGGAATGACTCTAATACAACCAAATTGGACTTAAATGATTGCCAAGGATTTAGAAAATCAAATTGAATGAGTTAGAGCTTCATGGGGATTAGTGTTTTGCAATTGGATTGAGGTACGTTAGTAAACTAGTAAGAAGGTGTATAGTAATTCATTTTCTATTATTGTTGTTTCTATTAAATTGAGTCATTTGTTGAAATTTCATTCTTATATTCCTTGGTTGAGTGTCTTTGGCGTAAGTGTGTCGTGAAGGTACTCTTGAGTTCATATTAGTTGGGATAACGTAAACACTTCTGCAGAAGTGTTGTCCACCCACTTAATATTGGGTTTCACCCCGAGTACTGGATTGTTGTGGATATGGAAATGGTTGTGGATGTGGATGTGGAACTGGTTGTGGTTATGTTGTGGATATGTTGTGCTATTGACCACTTATGGGTCTCTTTTGACTCGATAGGCACTCAAATATTATTGATATACTTGTTAGTCTATTTATCATACAATTTGTGTTATTTTCTGCCTTTCAATACAACATGATTCTTAGACCGCTTTATTGGTTATTCATGAATAACTGTTTATATTCTTTTGATTATACTTTCAATTTTATCACGCACTCACCATCTAGTTTGTGATGGTGGTGCAGATAGGGCAGAGACGAGAAAGGGTAAGGAGCCGATGCTAGGTGACTTCCTCTGAGGATTCTCGGAGCGATTGTTTCCTTTACTCCACTGTAGGTGTAACAACCCCAAAATTTTTAATTGACTTGTGATTTCACTTGTCAGAAATTATGACCCGGCTACGTGAATACTGGACAGTATTTCCAACTTCGGGAGTCGACACCGAAGTGATTTTATGATTCTTTGATTGTGTGTATTAGTATTGTAGTATTTTACGGGTTTCGAGCCGTTCGGGCGGTATTTAATTGAGTGAGGTTTCGACTAATTAAACGGGGGAGAAAAACGAGTAAAAAGTACAAATAAATAGAATGGTTACACATTTTAATGTGTAATAAAGAAAAAGAAATAGAATGGTTACACATTTTAATGTGTAATAAAGAAAAATAAATAGAATGATTACACACTTTAATGTGTAATAAAGAGAAATAAATAGAATGGTTACACACTTTAATGTGTAATAAAGAGAAATAAATAGAAAAGTAAAAAGACCCATAAGGGCAATGGTTTAAAAATGGTGTAGGAAGTAAGTTGGGGGTAAAAAGGTCATTTGACCATATAAATATAACAACAAACAAAACCCTACACTATTCACCTTCTTCTCCACATACCACCGTCGTCCACCCTTCTCCTCTCCATCTCCTCCACTTTCGGCCTCTCCATCTCTCTCTCTCACTCACTCACGACATCTCCTCTCTTCTTCTCGGCTTCACGTTGCTGCCATGGGACCGCCGGTTGTCGGAGATCCTATCACATTCATGTTGGTGTCTCACAATCCCCCGAGCGTTCAAAACAATGGTGGTGAAGGTATATTGCTTCGTTGATTTCATGTGATGAGGTCGGGACACTTTTTGTTATTTTCGACTTTACCATGTCGAGGTGACTCTTCCCTGACATCGAACAACACAATTGAGACATCATGGAGGTCTATGTTGTATTTTGTTAATTGGTTTTGGTTAGGGTTTGGCCATAGTGGTTCTTATTTGTTTATATAAATTGTTTTGAGGCTTCGATTTTTATATGGTGAACTTACTTTCCAACTTATCAAGGGTGATTGTTTATCTCGATGACCTCACGACATGTGTGAGAAATATAAGGACTTATGGTTTAGGGTTTTGGTTTTTGGTGTACTTCTCGGTTTGTAGGAAAATGTGTGGTTACAAATGGTATTATTTTATGTGTATGTATAGTGAAAATGTGTATGTTCTTGGTGTGAATGTGTTGGTTCATTGGTTTAGTGTATATGGGTTATGTCATTAAAAGAAAACCACCGTATTTGCGTCATGAAACCACGAACTCAAGCGAAACCTTAACACAACCCAAGTTGAGGACATTCCACAACTGTTCGAGTTAATATCACCAATTATTGTAAACAAAACTTATAGGGAATACTCTAAGATTAAAAACTAACTCTAAATCAACAATTGGGATTTAAACCTTTATCAGGTAGTCGAGAACTCGCGGGGAACGCGTTAGAGTCTCGAGTGATACCGGGTTGCGATTAGTTCAGGTAAGTACATTTGCCTTAAAAAGCATTTGTATGTTTGTAAGCCAGTAAGAAAATGCCATGTGATTCATTATCATTTATTCAGTCTTGTTATTCTCTATTATTGGTATTCCATTCCATTTCTTGTTGTGTGTTTCCCGGCGTAAGTGTTTCGTCTCGAAAGTACTAGGACCTGCACTAGAGGGATAAAACGTGGGCACTCGTGGCCACGAGTGTGTGACCACCCTTAGTGACCGTGTGACACCGAGTACTGGGTGGATGGGTTTGAGTCCTTTCCAGTCATAGCTGTGCTTTCGCTTGTGTCGATGCCTGTGACGGCCCCGAATTCCACAACCCTAGAATCGGGCGCCGCCCGGCCTGGACTCGCGCGAAACCCCGAGCCAACCCCGACGAGTCGCGCGGGGCCAGTGAGCCTATCCTTACCATTCCATCATTTGTTAATCATTTAAAAGTGAAGTCAATTAATTAGCGAGTTATCAAAGTAATAAGCGGAAGCAATTAATCTCAACTAATAAATCAACTTCGAAAGCTACAAGTTAGGACAAAAACCTAGGGTGTGGGAACCCCGTATATCATATAAAGCAAGGAGATAATCATCTAAGTCATAATATCCAAAAAGATCTCTCAACCCATTACCCCATGTACAAAAAAAATAATATAAGTAGCTAATACAACAAAAATCACCTATATCAACAGAGGAGGGCCGCTCAAAGTATATCGCCTAACCGCGTGGCCTTTCCTTTATTTGGATGTGGATCGCACTCGTCAAACACAAGAATGACGAGCCCAGGTAAGTAACGCCAAGCAGAACAACAATGAAATACAAAGTATTTCGAATTAAATAAATGAACAAATCAATTCATGCCGATAGAAAGAAAAGGACAGAGAGCGCATGAATATATATAAACTGTAAATAAATAAATAAACAATCGAAATTGAGTGTCCTGGAATGCAAGGGAAAGGCACAAGTGGTCCCGACCAAATAAAGTCGTTAAGCCGAGGACAAAATCTCCTCAAAGGCTAGGAGTCGAGGACAGAATCTCCTCTAAGACCCCTACGCGAGTGCGAGTCCCCAAAGAACGGTGGAAAACTCTCACCCCGTATATGTCATTACAACTAATCGTGTATCCCCAGCCGTAAACTCCGGTATAATACACCGCGAGCCCGAATTCTGCAAGGATCACGCTTGACACACTTGCCTTGAGACAACTCAAAAGGAATGGAATGACAAGATAGTACCGAAACAATATCAATAAATAATTAAAAGCTCAAGAAATACTGTGGTGTTCCTCACTGGTTTACTTACCTCGATCCAAGCTATTTCGCACTAACACGGACTCCGAAACGCCCCTTACGGTCCCCGTGTGTACAATAATCCTGATAATGCAATTTATATCAATTTCCTTAATTTCCTATGATTTTTCTAAATTTTTAGCTATTTTTGCCAAATTTCACGTTTTCCAAGGTAAAACCCCGACAAAACGTCCCGTAAAAATTTTGAATATTTCACTTTTCTTAGAAATTCCCAAATTTCTCTTTATTTGATGAAAATATAATTTTCTAGAATTTTTCCTGAATTTTTCCTATTTTTCTTGAATTTATTTCAATTAAAATCAATTTTTATATATTTAATTGAAATAAATATATATATATTTTTATTAATAAAATAATATGTGGGTCGCTGGTCGGGTCTGACCCGACCCGGCTGGGTCAGGTCTTGACTGGTTTGACCGGTTCGACCGGTCAAACCGGTCGACCCGGCTCGATTTAAACCGGTCGATCTCCGGTCGACCCAAACCGGTCGGGTCACCTTGACCCGCCCGGTTCTCTCATCTTCTTCGTTGCTTCTTTGGAAAAATTTCCAGCAAGCAACAAACAACAATTTTTTTTTTTTTTTTTTTTCTCCTTTGCAACAACAACACAACAACAATCACATACACCTAACCACCATCATCAACCCCATTTTCACCATTTGAATCCACCCTTCCCTCAACAACAACCTCAACAACAAATCTCGGAAAAATCACAATGACAACACCAACAACGAAATCAATGACTCCTTACCTCGATCTCGCCTCGACGGTGCGTCCACGGTCTCCGCGAACCGCCACCTTCCTCTCCTCGATTTCTCCTTCTCTACCGATTCTTCTTCTTCTCCCAATTTTTTTTTTTTTTTGATCGAGGATAGGGCGTGGTGCAAGTGGTGTGGTTTTATTTTGGGTATTTTGGTCAAATGACCAAAATACCCCTCACCCTTAACTAAGCTCTTTCTGGGTTTAATGCCCTTTTTGGTCTTCTAGATCAACTCCACCAACTTTAATGACTCTAATAGGTGACTCTTGGTTGACTTTTGATCTTTTGATCTCATCCATTTCACACAACACTCAAAGTTTCCCTCGGGTATTCTCGCACCCGACTCATAGTACTAACTTTGTTCGTCGTCACCACGACGTACCGACGTAACAAACGGACTTTAAAACCTTTTAATTATTATTTATTTAATATTTTTGTCAGTGTTTCTAATTAAATTTATTCCCCGAACTACCAACGCTCGTACACGCCTTTACCCGTTTTAAAAACTTAAAATTGCACAAATAAAATATAATACAATACAACTATCATACAAAACTAACATACCTCGGCGTCGACGTCCGAGAATTGATTACTGTACCACAGCATGGGCCCACGTATCACCTATTTTGACACGTGGCACAGGTTAAATTTTAGGGTCGTTACAGTCTTCCCAACTAACTGAAATTTCGTCCTCGAAATTTAAACGAAACTAAAGGAAAGACTTACCGAACTCAGAAGAGGTAGGGGAAACACTCGCGCATATATGACTCCAGCTCCCACGTCGGCTCCTCGTCCCCGTGGTGCCGCCACTTAACGAGGACCGATGGGATCTCCTTGTTCCTCAAGATCTTAACCTTGCGATCTAAGATCCGGATAGGTCGCTCGTCGTATGTGACATCCTCCTCAGTCTATCTCGGCTCAAATCTCTTGTCGGTCGTCTCGCCTTCCTAGATCTATCCATCGCAAAGATAGATATGTGAAAGACGGGATGAATTCCCGACATCGGAGGTGGTAACTCTAGCTCGTACGCGACCTTGCCTACCCGTTTCACCACTCGAACGGACCAATGAACCTCGGCGCAAGTTTCCCCTTGATCCCAAACCTCTTGTGCCCCTTCAATGGCGATACTTTTAAGTATACAAAGTCCTCGACCTGGTATTCTAACTCCCCGTGGTACAAGTCATAATACTTTTTCTGTCTCTCCTGCGCACCCTTCAATCTCAAACGGATCGGCGTATCTTCTCTCGTGTGATCTACCACATTCTCCGCCCAATCGTTTGCCACATCCTCGGGCTCGCCCAACAAGATGGAGATCTACACGGTCTCCGTACAATACCTCAAATGGTGCCATGCCGATACTGGCCTGATAACTGTTATTATATGCAAACTCACACAGATGAAGGTACTTCTCCCAAGATCCACCGTACTCTAACACACACATCCTCAGCATATCTTCGAGAATCTGGATCAAACGCTCTGACTGTCCATCAGTCTGTGGGTGATAGGCGGTACTAAGATTCAACCTCGTGTCAAATTGTGCCTGCATGCTCTGCTAGATCTGCGATGTAAACTGCGCCCCTCTGTCAGACACAATCGACAATGGTACCCCATGCAACCTAACAATCTCTCTCTCATAAAGCTCTGCCAGTCTGTCTACTCGATGTGTGGTCGAGATCGGTATGAAGTGCGCGGATTTAGTTAATCTGTCCACAATCACCCAGATGCTATCATGTCGTTGCCGAGATCGAGGTAGCCCACTGACGAAGTCCATTGCAATGTGCTCCCACTTCCAATGAGGAATGAGAAGTGGCTGTAATAACCCACCGGGTCTGCGATGCTCAGCCTTAACACGCTGACAAATATCACACCCTCTAATAAAATTCGCAACATCGGTCTTCATCCCTGGCCACCAGAAGAGACGACGCACCTCTGCATACATCTTAGTCCTACCCGGATGAACCGTAAATCGTGAGCGGTGTGCCTCATGAAGTATCTCATCGCGTAACTCAGCCACTGATGGAATCCACAGTCGTCCTCTAAATCTCAAGCATGAGTCGTCGACCGACTCCAATCTGGATGATCCGAACTCTTGCGCCAACTCAAAAAAATTTTGATACTGCTCGTCTGTCTGCTGACCCTCGAGTACGCTCTGTATCGACACTGTCTGAGTCCTCATCTGCCCGCAAATCATTACTTTAGTATCGGTTGGAATGTCATCGGTACAAATCCTCTCAACCGCCTCGAGCAAACTGTAATCATGAGTCATGTGGCAGGTAACAACCTCTGAGTTTGACCCTCTACGGCTCAACGCGTCTGCAACCACATTAGCCTTCCCCGGGTGGTACTCCAATGAGAAATCATAGTCCTTCAGGAATTCGAGCCATCGCCTCTGTCGCATGTTCAATTCTTTTTGCGTAAAGAGGTACTTCAAACTTTTGTGATCAGTAAATAGGACGAATCTCTCCCCGTAGAGATAGTGGCGCCAAATCTTCAATGCAAAAACCACCGCCGCCAACTCCAAGTCGTGAGTAGGGTAATTCTTCTCGTGAATCTTCAGCTGTCGAGACGAGTAGGCAATCACTTTACTCTCCTGCATCAGAACACAGCCCAAACCAATCTTAGAAGCATCGGTGTTCACTTCAAAACCCTTCCCTGACTCGGGCAAAACCAAAACGGTGCGGTAGTCGGATCGTTCCTTCAATGTCCCGAACGCTTGCTCACAAGTCATCATTCCACCGAAATTTAATATCCTTCTTAGTCAACTGAGTCATCGGTGTCGCGATCTTCGAGAAATCCTGTACAAAACGCCGATAATAACACCGCCAAGCCCGAAAACTACGGATATCGACGCCGACCTCGGTGTAGGCCAATCGCTAACCGCCCGACCTTAGCGGGGTCCACTGACACTCCGTCGGTCCCAACAATGTGACCTAGGAATCCTACCTCTGTCAACCAAAACTCACACTTACTAAACTTAGCAAATAATCGATGCTCTCGCAATGTCCGCAAAACCAACCTAAGGTGCTCTTCGTGCTACTCGCGAGTCTTGGAATATATCAAGATGTCGTCGATGAACACAATGACAAATCTTTCCAAGTACTGTCTCAACACTCGATGCATTAAATCCATGAACATCGCTGGGGCGTTAGTCAATCCAAACGGCATTACTGTAAACTGGTAGTGCCCATATCGAGTGCGAAATGCAGTCTTCTCCATGTCCTCTGCTCTAATCCTCAGTTGATGGTACCCGGATCTCAAATCAATCTTCGAGAAACACTGCGAACATGTCAACTGGTCGAACAAATCGTCGATGCGAGGAAGTGGATACTTGTTCTTCACCGTCGCCTTGTTCAACTGTCTGTAGTCGATGCATAATCTTAAGCTGCCGTCTTTCTTCTTCACAAACAATACCGGCACTCCCCAAGGCGACATACTCGGTCGAATAAAGCCTAACTCCAACAACTCATCGAGTTGTCCTCTCAGCTCATCTAGCTCTCTCGGAGCCATGCGATACGGAGGAATAGAAATGGGTTTAGTCCCTGGGACCAAGTCAACAATGAAATCTATCTCCCTAGGTGGTGGCAAGCCTGGTAACTCCGCTGAAAAAAAACATCAGGGAAATCGCATACTACTAGCACATCCTCTAACCTAGTCTCTACTCTGCCTGTCGTACTCAACACGCCAGCGAATGTCTCTACATCTACGCTAGTGGCGACTCTACCCCTGGTGATCGGTAAATTGGTCGAAGTCCCCTGGAAGCTAAACTCTGGATGCCCAAGAATCTGAAACATGATCCTCTTACCGTAGCAGTGAATCTGTGCATGATAAGCACCCAACCAATCCATGCCCAGTAGTGCATCAAACTCTAGGAACTCCAACACTCTCAGGTCTGCAGGTAAGGTGTGTCCCTCTATCTCTACCGGACAGTCTACACACACTAAATTCGGGTAAATCTTGTCCCCAGCAGTCGTGCTAAGGATCAAGGGTCTCTCTAATCGAATAGGTCTCAACCCTAACTCGTCAACCATACGACCCGAAATAAAAGAAACTGTAGAACCGGAATCAAACATGGTATGCATAAATCGACTGCAAATGTAAATCGTACCCTCAATCAAGTTCCGTGTGGCAATCGTATCTGGTGCGGCAATGGCATGAACCTGCTCCCGGCTCTGTGGCTGCCCTTAACCTAGTCGTGGGCAAGAACTGATGAAGTGGCTTAGTTTTCCGCACTCATAGCACGCTCTTCTTTAAGACCTTGATTCAGACATACCGAGCTGTTCGTGTCACTATGCCTTATCGACAATCTGTCCCTAACTGTGTCTCTGTTTCTACACCTGACTGGAACTTTGACCTCTTCATGTTCAAAATTAAAGGCGAGAATTACTTATGATTGAACCTCTTTTTTTTTTTTTTCTTAAACTCAGTATAGTCCTTGGGCTTACATTTGGTAACCCTCATGTTACGCTTCCAAGCATCCGCCTTACTTGAACACCTTCACGGTGGGTCTCGAGTTAATCGGCGATCACAACCCGCAACAAACGCGAGTTCTCAATCACTATATAGCTATCGATAATAGTATAATACATTATAATCAAATAGTTCATATAGTCCAATTTTAGTTTTCCCAACTCTCCTCACTTCCCAACTAAGACTTAAGTTAGGTTCATAGGGTTCCACTCAAAGTTCAAACAATATTCTAACTTCCGCTTTACTATGTTTTAGTGGATTGTGATTTAAATTCAAAAGTATTTTATTCAACCTTTATGCTCTGATACCAACTGTGACGGCCCCGAATTTCACAACCCTAAAATCGGGCGCCGCCCGGCCTGGACCCGCGCGAACCCCCGAGCCAATCCCGACGAGTCGCGCGGGGCCAGTGAGCCTATCCTTACCATTCCATCATTTGTTAATCATTTAAAAGTGAAGTCAATTAATTAGCGAGTTATCAAAGTAATAAGCGGAAGCAATTAATCTCAACTAATAAATCAACTTCGAAAGCTACAAGTTAGGACAAAAACCTAGGGTGTGGGAACCCCGTATATCATATAAAGCAAGGAGATAATCATCTAAGTCATAATATCCAAAAAGATCTCTCAACCCATTACCCCATGTACAAAAAAAATAATATAAGTAGCTAATACAACAAAAATCACCTATATCAACAGAGGAGGGTCGCTCAAAGTATATCGCCTAACCGCGTGGCCTTTCCTTTGCTGGACTGTGGATCTGCACTCAGTCAAACACAAGAATGACGAGCCCAGGTAAGTAACGCCAAGCAGGAACAACAATGAAATACAGTATTTCGAATTAAATAAATGAACAGTCAATTCATGCCGATAGAAAGAAAAGGACAGAGAGCGCATGAATATATATAAACTGTAAATAAATAAATAAACAATCGAAATTGAGTGTCCCGGAATGCAAGGGAAAGGCACAAGTGGTCCCGACCAAATAAAGTCGTTAAGCCGAGGACAAAATCTCCTCAAAGGCTAGGAGTCGAGGACAGAATCTCCTCTAAGACCCCTACGCGAGTGCAGAGTCCCCAGCAATCTGGTGGAGAACTCTCACCCCGTATATGTCATTACAACTAATCGTGTATCCCCAGCCGTAAACTCCGGTATAATACACCGCGAGCCCGGAATTCTGCAAGGATCACGCTTGACACACTTGCCTTGAGACAACTCAAAAGGAATGGAATGACAAGATAGTACCGAAACAATATCAATAAATAATTAAAAGCTCAAGAAATACTGTGGTGTTCCTCACTGGTTTACTTACCTCGATCCAAGCTATTTCGCACTAACACGGACTCGAAACGCCCTTACGGTCCCCGTGTGTACAATAATCCTGATAATGCAATTTATATCAATTTCCTTAATTTCCTATGATTTTTCTAAATTTTTAGCTATTTTTGCCAAATTTCACGTTTTCCAAGGTAAAACCCCGACAAAACGTCCCGTAAAAATTTTGAATATTTCACTTTTCTTAGAAATTCCCAAATTTCTCTTTATTTGATGAAAATATAATTTTCTAGAATTTTTCCTGAATTTTTCCTATTTTTCTTGAATTTATTTCAATTAAAATCAATTTTTATATATTTAATTGAAATAAATATATATATATATATATATTTTTATTAATAAAATAATATGTGGGTCGCGGGTCGGGTCTGACCCGACCCGGCTGGGTCGGGTCTTGATTGGTTTGACCGGTCGACCGGTCAAACCGGGTCGACTGTCGACTAAACCGGTCGGTCACCTTGACCCGCCGGTTCTCTCATCTTCTTCGTTGCTTCTTTGGAAAAATTTCCAAGCAAGCAACAAAGCAATCAATTTTTTTTTTTTTTTTTTTCTCCTTTGCAACAACAACACAACAACAATCACATACACCTAACCACCATCATCAACCCCATTTTCACCATTTGAATCCACCCTTCCCTCAACAACAACCTCAACAACAAATCTCGGAAAAATCACAACGACAACACCAACAACGAAATCAATGACTCCTTACCTCGATCTCGCCTCGACGGTGCGTCCACGGTCTCCGCGAACCGCCACCTTCCTCTCCTCGATTTCTCCTTCTCTACCGATTCTTCTTCTTCTCCCAATTTTTTTTTTTTTGATCGAGGATAGGGCGTGGTGACAGTGGTGTGGTTTTATTTTGGGTATTTTGGTCATTTGACCAAAATACCCCTCACCCTTAACTAAGCTCTTTACAGGTTTAATGCCCTTTTTGGTCACTTCGCAGTCAACTCCACCAACTTTAATGACTCTAATAGGTGACTCTTGGTTGACTTTTGATCTTTTGATCTCATCCATTTCACACAACACTCAAAGTTTCCCTCGGGTATTCTCGCACCCGACTCATAGTACTAACTTTGTTCGTCGCGTCACCACAGACGTACCGACGTAACAAACGGACTTTAAAACCTTTTAATTATTATTTATTTAATATTTTTGTCAGTGTTTCTAATTAAATTTATTCCCCGAACTACTAACGCTCGTACACGCCTTTACCCGTTTTAAAAACTTAAAATTGCACAAATAAAATATAATACAATACAACTATCATACAAAACTAACATACCTCGGCGTCGACGTCCGAGAATTGATTACTGTACCACAGCATGGGCCCACGTATCACCTATTTTGACACGTGGCACAGGTTAAATTTTAGGGTCGTTACAATGCCCGGGAAGACCTCGCGAGGTCTTCGCCGTTATGCTATGATTTAGACCACTTATGAGCCTCTTTTGATTCCTTGGAACACACTTGATTTTCGATTGATATCTATTAGTCTGTTTATCATGCATCTTGTCTATTTAAATTCCTGTCATTTTATTACCGCATGATATTTAGACTGCTTTATTTGTTTTATCATGAATTACTGTTATTTTCTGCTGGCATTACATTGATTTTATTCAGTTACTCACCGTCTAGTTTGTGACGGTGGATGCAGATAGGACGGAGAGCAGTAGGGGCAAGGGACCTTGCCTAGGAGACTTTTTGTGAGCAAATTTGGACTTGAGGTACCGAGATGTAAGCTCATGTTTATTTCTTTTTGTATGACGTTTATATATATGATTGTTTTGGGCGGGGAATATGTTTTGAAGTGGATTCCATCAATCCATTTTGTTGACTTAGAATTGAACATATTGGGTTTTCCACATTTATATAGATTCCTAATTTCCTTTGATTGAGTTATTTCCCAATTCTTGAGTAGTAGGTAATTTGCTTCCGCTGTGTTATAATTGCAATAACTCTTTCATAAAACGTAAAATTTTGATGTTTTGAGGCTGACTAGATTCGTCAGGCTTGTTAAGAACTGACTCGGGGCCTGCACGGGTCTAGGCCGGGCGTACCCAAATGCATTGGGAATTTGGGGCCGTCACAGGTCTTGTCTTTTTGTTTTGTGACTATTGTATTTATGTTTTTTAATACAATGGGTTACATTTTGGGATTGAGTGACTAGGGATATCATGTATCATCGTATTGCCACATTTGTTACCAGATTTACATGTTTATCCATTCTTAAGATTTTTACACTATAAGTTGTTTCCTGTTTTTCCCTTTATTATTGAGTTATTTAGTAGATTATAGTTGAGTTCTGCTGCGAATTTCCTCATAAATATATAATCCAATAACTCACACTTTTAAATTGATAAATTAATGACTTTATTGAGGATTTGAGACTGACTAGGATGCGTTGACTTCGTGAATATGATCTCGGGGGACTACGTATGTGTTATGACGGGTGGGACCCAGTTTTATAGGGAACTAGGGCCATCACACTCGGCCCCATTTCTTGCGCACTCATGCCAACTGCAAAGCAAAAAAATTTAAAAGTTTTCGTCCCATTGTCCATGCTCACGCTTCTAAATACATTTTCTTAATACATATCTGTATTAAAAGAAGATCTTGAGTTGCCATTTGTGCCGCGCCATGAACTCATAGGTCACATCATCAACTTCAACTCTAATCTATAAAGTAACATCTTCTATTGCGACATGGCATATTCTCCCAACAATATTCCACCATGTCAACCTCAATTTAAATATATGCCACGTGGTGTAAGTTACAAAACCTTATATCATCTTTAACTTCCATTACGTAAGTTCATGGCAATTAAAATGAATAAAGCAATATAAAAAGCATGAATTAATCATAACATGGTAGGTTACAAAACTTATCACTCCTCAACTTCCAATAATTAAGTCTAAATTGCTAATGGTATAATATATTACTAATGGTATAATATAAAAAGTAAGGTTTAATCATAAGATAGATGGTAGGTTACAAAACTTATCACTCTTCAAATTCTATTAATTGAGTCTAAATTACTAGTGGTATTATCTCAAAGTATTCAATCCCTTATTCTCTCTATAAACATATAGATAAGGAACCTGGATTAGTGACGACCCCAACAACCACAAACTGGGCCCCACCTGGCCTAAACCTAAGTGGACCCCCTGAGCCAGTCTCTGACGAGTCAACATAAATCTAGTCAGTCTTAACTTACCAAATTTATTCATTTACGTTACTTACTATTTCATTATGTTTAACTCTTTAATTTTTTTAACTCTATCAAGTTATTATTTACCCTCAATATAGTCAGGTGTGCAGCAAAATTGTTCTCAACAATATATTAAGCTTAATTAAACAAATTAAAACTCAAAGTAGCCTAAATGTGGAAAATCATGTCCAAATAAAATCTCATGTATAAATATGATCAACTGAAACCCAACATAAATATATACATATATCATTAAGTGTTTCAACTCCCCGAAAACCCTAAAAGATCAAAAACGTATGAATACATAACCAAATATACAACAAAACAACAAAATAAACACCTACTGAGTAAGAGCAAACGCAACTGACTCTAAGTGTGCCTCAAAAGATATCACCAAGCATATGCGCCTTATCCCGTCTCGTCTGTGGATCTGCATCCACCGTCATAAAAAAGACAGTGAGTAGAAAAAATATTAGTAAAGTAACAACAATAGGGATCTCAACATAAATTATGAATATCAATAAGCAAAAGTCTATAAATCATATAATGTTAAAGGAAATGGAAATAGATAGTAAAGTGTATGATAAACATACATAATAAGCACAAAAAACGATAATCAAGTGACCAGGAAGTAAATAGATAGGCGAATAGGTAATACCAATCAAACTACGGGTCACAAGACCTCCTCAGCTTGTAGTTGAAACAGTGGGCCTGTAGGTCACCTTCACTGTTCAACTAGGTACGATCTAGTGGGCTCGAAAATCACCTCCATTGTCTAACACAATATGCTAGGAAAAGCCACAGACAAGGTCAGCTACTAAATTCCTAACACACTACCCGAAGGAAAGTGATAAGTCATATTTTGTGTAGTATTTATTAGGTTTATTTATATATTTTATGGTCAAGCCTCCTAAATATTAGCCTTAAAGTCTTTATTTGTTATTTTCAAGTATTATGGAGTGTGGTTGAATATGGAGCGAAAAACTACGTTACATGAAGTATTTATATGCTCGGAGGCATTCTGCATCGAAAATCATGATGGCACAAATCCCAAGGCGACCTTGGTGGGGCCGTCGTGAAAACATTGGTGATGATGTGGCATACATAGAGTGGTGGCGGCCTATACATAAAACATGCGTGCATTAATTGGTGGAGTGGATCTAGTGTGGCAAGGTGTATAGAGATTGATGTACATGCTTGAAATGTCCATGGAATCGGCCTTGAGAAGCGTGTCAGGTGAGATGATGGAGATCCAGCTATCGTGTGGTGTTCGTGTCGTTCAAAGCAAGAAGGGAATTGGAACGGCCCAAATTTGTTAGATTTGTTTTGGAAATATTCTATTTTTATATTTTATATATCTATATATATCAAAAATTCTACAATGGAGACCAAATATATATCTCTGACATGGGAACCCCTCAAAATGTGTTGCGCATTAAATGTTTTGCGCATTTATGTTGTCTCGATTAATGTGTTGAATTTAAATCTAAGGGTTATAAATAGTGTACCCATAACATGGTATATATTTGGTTTTCATGGTAGAAGTACTGTATATATAATGAAATCGAACACAAAAGAGATCGAATTCAATTCTTGAACCGCAAGGGGCAAAGCCGGCACAAATTGTGTTCTTTATTTTCTTATATTTTAATGGTGTTCTTCAACAAGGTATCTGGCTAAACGT
The DNA here is from genome assembly GCA_039657345.1 of Stephania japonica. Classification (NCBI taxonomy): domain Eukaryota; kingdom Viridiplantae; phylum Streptophyta; class Magnoliopsida; order Ranunculales; family Menispermaceae; genus Stephania; species Stephania japonica. Next base: position 2,080,461 of record CM077559.1, on the reverse strand, counting down.
ATTGATCTAGGCCGGAGGTGGAATAAACATGTTGGTCACATGGATTCATTGTGAGATCTATTTAATTTATATTTTATTGTTCTTCTCTTATATTCTATTTTTTTTGGCATTGTGTTGAATCTAGGGTTAGATTTAATTGTGTGTAAGGGTTCTTGCATGCATATTAGGTTGACTACCCTCAGTTATTGAGTTGAAGCGTCCATCCTTACGCAATAGACTCATCCAAGTGACAATTGACTATATTGATTGGTTAGTCCTCTTTGGGACCGGTTCAGTGCCTTAGGGATATAGGCTAAATCGGGAACACTAGCGATTCGATTGTCTAGGTGTAGTGCCTTCACGAATCGTATTAATACAATCAACGCATTAAACTCAATTCGCGTAAGTTTAGGGTTGTGTGTTTGGTTAGAAAAGTAGTTAATGGTCGTACATTAACTATTGAGAATAGGAAGTGCAAGGAACCGAGTGCGTCACCGAGTCTATAGCTACACTAGAATATAATTGAATTGCATATTTTTGTATGGATCGACGACCAATGAATTCCATGTGCAATTACATAAGTTCAAGAAGTTGAAAGCCTATGTTACTTCTCTCTATTGAATTCTTCTCTACAAAACCGTTTTCATTCTCTAGTTTTACTTTATTCTCTCAATCACTCTAAAACCCTCAATTTTCCTTTTTGTTATTGTATTACCTAGAAAGACTACCAATCTCCGTAGAATCAAACATTTATCACTATCTACAAAATAGTTGGTTTAAGGTAAATATTTTATTGACGCATTCGGTGCGTGTTAGAAAGCCACATTCATAGCCAAATACTAAATCCTCCCGATAGGCTTGAATGAGAAGCCACAAACGGTGCCAGCTGCTAAACTCATTGAGACTCCTCTCTCTTGGTGGACTATTTAAACCTACGTCACCTGAACTAGAAATGAAGTACAATGACACACATTCCAAAAAATTACCAGTCAAGAAACAAAAAATAATTCATATTGATGCTATTGTTGTCTTTACTCATCTCGAATCCTGCTAAAACAACTCTCCCATAGCTCCACATGTTTCCCAATAACAGTCCCCAACTGATTAGTCAGTACTCTGCTGGTTACCTGACATTCATTTAGATTCAATATCTGTTAATTTTCTATTTTTCATAATTTTATTCGTTTTCATAATTGGGTTGATTACCCGGGTATTGAGTCGTATTCAGACCCATTAGGATACCCAAGCAAAGCCGAAGTTTTCAAAAAATTTTAAAAATTGCGTCTATGAACAGTGTCACGCCACAGGTAGCGCCGTAGGGGTCCAATCTTGGCGACGTCATATAAAGCATGGAATCTGATATATCTACTACCCAAACATCTTGGGTAGTGTAACGACCCGATTTATTTGTGGGTGATAACGCGTATTATTTATATATACTTGTTGTACAAATTTTTTTATATTTTTATCGACAACAAGTGCGAGTATCGCCTTGAGATGTGTTATCTTAGTGTTTCAGTGTGTTGGGCTAATTCCTCAATTTTTGCCGAATTTATGGTATTTTTGGAGTTCGAAATTGGGGTTTTAATTGGTTGAAAAGAGTAAGAAAACAACGAAAAATAAAAAGAAATTCAAAATGGCCAAAAATGGTGTTTGCTTTTGTTGAAGTGAAGGATAGGATTGGAGGGCATTTTGGGTATTTGGTTTCTAAAATAATTAAAAAGAGAGAGGATAAATACTACCTTAACTGTTTTCAAAAAAAAAATCTATCTAACCATTCTTTTTTTTTTTTTTTTTCAAAGATCTAACCATTCCTCATCCTCAACGTTCTCACCTCCCTTTAACTTACAACCTCTTATGTGTGTTTTCCCACTCTTGGTGATCTTGCATCCCTCTCACCTTCGGAACGCCTCTTTCTCGCGCACCAAACTCCTCCCACTTGCTCTCTCTCTCTTGTTGGACAATAAGGTGAGCAATTGGTTTACTTAATGATTTTCCAACCTTATCGTGTTAGGTGCAAGATTTGTTAAAGTTTGAGAGTGTTTTCATAGGGCTTTGATGTGAAAATATGTCGTTGATGCTATTTGATGCTATGTGATGAGAGTAAGGTGTTGAGAGGGAGTGATTTTATAAAACGAAAAAAAAATTGAAAATGAAAGGGCAATTGTTGCCATTAATGGGGGGTTTTGTTGCCCTTTTAAAGGCAACAAAGCTACCCATCAAGGCAGCACGTTGCTGTCCACTTTAGGCAGCAACGTAGCTCCCAAATGGGCAGCGATGCGACCAATATTGCGCCGCGATTCGCGACCACATCGCGATGCACGACCACATCGCGATGCGCGGTGCAACGTGCGCCCATGTTAGACCGATTAGACCGAGATGCACACCAAATTGGGTCAACTATATATATATATATATATATATATATATATATGTACAATACATTTTGAGGAATTCTTATGACATAGGTATATATTTGGACTCCATTGTAAAATTTTTCTATATATATAATCAAAAAATATATATATCTATTATATAATTTTGAGAAACTTTCCACAATGAAGCTATTTTGCCACCCATCTTTCCAAAAGTGCCCATAAAATTTTTTTTATTGGTTGAAGTAGAAGTGGCTTGAGGCCCACTGTCTTAAATTCAAGCTGTTGGAAGTGGCTTTAAGCCCATAGTTTGACTTTAAGCTGTTGGAAATGACTTTAAGCCCATAGTTTGAAGATTGATCACTTAAGTCGTTGGAAGTGGTCTTGGGCCCACGGTTTGAGAATGTTTGGGGATTACTTTAAGCTGTATTGAAGAGGTCGTAGACCCACAGTTTGAAGAGTGTTGAGACCACCTAGACGTCTATCTTTTGCATTCTGTCACTGGTCTATTCGTTGTTCATTTATTTAGTTTGTTTAGCATGCATTTACTGCTTTCCTTTCTATTTCATTTCCCGCATGATTTATGAACTATTATTATTGGATTCATTGAATTACTGTGTAGATCTTTCTGGTTATTATTGTTATTATTACTGTATTCACCGTCTTTTTTATGACGACGAGTGCAGACCCGTTGACTAGCAGGTGGGACGAGGAAAAGATTGACGACCACATCTGATCCATGATGTGCATCTAGAATTGATTTGTAGGTTTTTTACTCTTTTGTACTACTTATATATATATATATATATGTTGTTTTAATATCACATGAAACATTTTGGGATCGAGTGACATGAGATATCATGTATTATCGCTCTTTACACTGATCATCTCCAGATATGGATGTTTATTCACTTATTTCATGGTTCCATATAACGACCCGAAAATTTAAGTATTTGTGACTGATGACGTGTACTACTTGTTTATACTCGTATCTCAGTGACCGGATAGTGAAGTCGATAAACAAGTAGAAAACGTGCAGAACGGGTATCGACAGATGGGTTACGGGTATATGAGACATAAAAAACACTAAAAATGTCAATAAATAAGCCAGTTTAAATGATAAATGAGCAAATTGACTATGAGAGAACGTCGACAAGACCAAAAACACGCGACTTGGTGTGTTTTAGAGTGCGAGAACGCAAGAACGGACCAAGAAGTTGGTTAATTAAATGGTGAATGAGTCACCTAGTGGAGTCACATAAGAGAGTTATAGTAGGTGGACAATTTAAAGGAGTGTTAGTTGGTTCTACCTCGGGATACGTGTGTTTAAGTGGATGATGTATGGACCTATATAAGGCCTACTTTTCACACTTTCCTCTCATTCTCTCATTTTCTCTTCTCCTCTCTTTCTTATCTTCTCTTCTCATCTCAAGACCTGGTGAGCAAGAAATGAGTGAACAGCCTTAGGAGGTTGAGCAAGGTGGCCAGAAAACATGTCGGAGTTTCAGAATCTACCGGAGTTGAGGTGAGATCTCGACTTCTCTCTCTTTTTCCTTCGTCTATGTGTTGTTATTGTTGATTTTCATCACGATGACCATGGATGCCGCATCGGGAAGTTGATCTAATCGACAAACCCGATGCCACAACGATCTACAGAGTGATCAACACCCATTTGTGTTGACGGTGTTGAGTTTTGCGCGTGTTTTACACATTCCGTCGAGTTGCGACGTTTGGAATGGTTTTGTCGTTCCAGACAATTTTTGGGGTTCCACAACGATTCGAAGTTGATTTTGGATGGTCACGGATCCCATACAAGTTGGAGAAAAATGCGAAGCACGGCGGTGCAAACCGGGGTTTGAAAAACCCTGGCGAAAAGCCCTCTAGTTTGGGCGTTGCGACTGGCGTCGTGAGCGACTCTGTGACCAAAACACAGTTTCTAGGCATCGCAAAGGCGTTGTGAGCCAAGGGACTGGCGACGCCTTCTAGACGCCCAAACTAGAAGCCAAATAAGGAGACGTCGTGACGACGCCGTGGAGCTTTAGCCACGGCGGCGGTGCCGCGACGTCCTGAACAGTACATGAATTGTAAATTTTGGTTTAAAACATGAAAAATTTGGGAAACTTTGGGAGTTAGTTTTGGGTCATTTATTGACTATAATCCCAACATATTGGGGTTCAAAACATTGACATGTAGTTAGGGAACTCGAGCAAATGGTTAGGATCGTGAAAGTGCAACGGGGTACGCGACGTACCAGGTAAGATAGTAAGCCGGTAAGAAAATATCATGTGATTCATGTTCTCTGTTATTGTTCTGATGTTGCTATGATCCTTTGGTTGGCATTCCATTTCATTATTCTTTGGTTGTGTGTTCTTGGCGTAAGTGTGTCAAGAAGGTATCATGAGCCCGCACTAGTTGGGACAACGCGAGTACTTCTGCAGGAGTGACTGACTACCCTTAGTGTTGTGTGTACCTGGGTACTGGATTTGAGAGGTGTCGCAATGCCTTTTTTTCATGCTTTACGATGTTGCAACATTGCCTGGGGAAACCTTGCGAGGTCATTGCCGTTTTGCTATGTTTGGACCACTTATGGGCTTCTTTTAATTCTTGGATCACATAAATTTCGATTGCTATCTGTTAGTCTGATTATCATGCACTTTGTGTTATTTCCTGTCTTTCAATTACCGTATGATTCTTGGACTGCTTCATTGGTTAATCTTGAATTACTGTTATATTCTTCTGACATTACTTTCAATTTCTCTCAATTACTCACCGTCTAGTTTGTGACGGTAGGTGCATACAGGACAAGTGCTGACAAGGGAAAGGGATCTTTGTTTGGTGACTTCCTCTAAGTACTCATCGGGGGCGATTTCTTTCCTTGTTGCATAGTATGTTTTCCTTTTTGGTTTATATATGTTGTTCTTGAAACACTTTGGAATTTATTTTGGGATGTGAGACTTGGATATCATGTATTGTCCTTTTCATACATTGGTCACCAGACTATACATATTTATCTTGTATTCGAGGTTCCACATTTATTAGAAATTCCTGATTTCCTTTCGAGTTATTTCATGATAGTTGAATCCCGCTGCGTATTGATAAAAAAAACCTTATAATCTAATAACTCTTTTGTAAATTGATGAATTAAGGCCGACTAGGCACGCATAGACTTGCTGAGCACTGACTTGAGAGTCTATGTGGGTCTAGGTCGGGCATTCCTAATTTTATGGGAAATTGGGGCCGTCACATTCCACACCCTAGGTTGAGGACTTTATATTTATAGAGCTATTTAACCTTGTTGTTAGTTTATTTTTGCTATGTATTGTCTGAAAATGACATAACCTAATAACTTAACATATAAAATTTTAATGTTAATGAGAATGCAACTATTGGAGGCTGATTAGGCTTGCGTTGACTTCACGAGGACGGACTCGGGGGTCCACGTAGGTATAGGCCGGGCGGGGCTCAGTTTGTGTGGAAATTGGGGACGTCACAAGTGACGCTGTGGGAACAACTCTCCATGGCGTCACTTAAAGCGTGACTTCTCTAGGGCTTGCTACTTTAGATATTGTGATCGACGGTGTGGGGCTTTATGCTCCACGGCGTCACTTAGTCCTTTGACCTTATCCATTTTCTAGCTCAAACAATGTACTCTCGGGCGCACTTGAAGTACACCACGACTCGCACTGTCGTGTGCTCATGGACGTATCAACGTACCAGACACGTAACACAATAATTATTTATTATTTAAATTACATTTTGTCAGTGTTTTAATTCCATAAATTCTCCGGACAACTAATTACTCGCCAACCGTTCGTCCGGCACCCGTAACTCATGTTTTTTTGGATTGAACTCTAGGGGTGGTAAAACGGGTTAACAGGTCGTGTTTGTGTTAGGTCGACCCTTAGGTGACCTGATTAAGGTCAACACCAACACGGCCCATTTATTTGGTCAACACTAACACGACCCATGTATTTAACGGGTTGTCACGACATGAATTTTGAACGGGTTAACGCGACACGATACGTATAACCCGTTAAGTTAAATAGATCATGCAAAAGATTAAAATACAACATGATCCATTTGACCAATTTAGCTTAATAATCACATTTTTTTTACTCTAAGGCGACTCATTCAAATTATTTATATACATATTCTAATTATAACTTAAACAACATCAAGTGTTCATGTTTATATAATATGTTAAAATTGAGAAAAAAAAAATGTTAGAATTGATATACATGGAAAGTATATTTCAAATATCCTCATATAGAAAATATAGATAAAAAATAAATACTCTACTTTATTAAATAACCTAAGTTTTAGTTGGACAGTTTTGATAAACACAATATTATAATATTATGTTATATATATATATATATATATTCTGATAAATTGGTGGGTCGTGTCATGAAAGGGTCGACATGTTTACGACACGAACCCGCATAAGCTCAACCCAAACCCATTAATCTCTGTGTTAAGCGTGTCAGGATATCGTGTCATGACCCATTTTGTCACCCTACCGAACTTAATCCACAATGCAAACACGCACTCACAAACATCCTCACACGTATGAAACATTGTAATTAACATTTGGGTAATAAATAAATAGTACAAACTACCAGACAAATATAACATACCTCAATATCGACTCCCGAGGATCGAAACAAGTACACCACGATGGTTGAGCCCACAATAGGACCCTGAAATGACACGTGACACGAGTTAGAATTTTAGGGATGTTACAGGATCCATCACAAAACATTTGATCCATCAAGATGTCTTTCCATCGTATTTTCTCTTCAACAATGGAATATACAAGTTTGCACCCATGTCTCCTTCTAAAGAGGTATTTTTTATTTTTATTTAAACTTGAAATAACTTTTTATTGAATCTAATTAGCTTATTAATTAAATTTTTATGTGAATTTTTTTTTTCGAAAATAATTTATATATTTTTATTTCAATTATCGTGATGATATTTGATGTATATTATTAACTTTTAAATTCTTGATGTAGGGCTATTTTTACCTAATAATAATTTTTTTAATCTTATGTGAATGTTGTCTTTTGTAAAGAATTAACTAACAAATAAAAAAGTATTTCAATTTCAATGATATATGTTCGTTATTGCATTTATTGTTGTACTTTGATTTTTAAATAATTATCTCATTGGTAAAATGATTATACTCAAAAGGTATAATAAAAATGATAAATTTATTGATTTATATATATTTTAAAATTACACATATTAATGTTTTTTTTTTCTAATACTAATACTTGATCTCTCATGTGTATTAATACTCAAGACTAGGGCTCACAATTTGGGTTATGAAATGTTTAATACGACACAATACGACACATAATAAACATGTCATGAGTTTAGCATAAGTAGGTTTGGGTCATAAACATGTTAAACCTGTTTATACACGGTTAATAAATGAGTCAATAACATGTAAACCTGCTTGACTCATTTATAATTCGCTTAGCACGATTAAGGAATGTATAAATAATAAATATATTATAATAAATAAATTATTACAAAATTCACCTATTTGAATACATGTTAATAACATGATTTATTAAAAATATGAAATTTTACATATTTTGCAAACATCTTTTTTGATACTTAACTTTACTTTTAGAGGAAATATTTATTTTATTTTTAATATATTATTCATGTTTAAAATCTTATTAATAATTATTCTTAAAAATATGAAAATTTACATATTTTTTAGAGTATTCTTGTTGTCTTATATATGTTATTTTTCACGAGTCATATTCCCTTCATTATTAATACTAAAGAGTAAAGACATGAATGAAAAAGTAAAGTAAAACTTAAGATTACAACTCTATTATATTTTATTGTCTATTTAATAAACATATGACACAAAAATTGACATGTTTATAACATGACCCACTTAAACACAAAAACGATTAATTAACACAATTAATAAACATGTCATGTCATGAGTTTGCATTATATGAGTTATGATCTGTTTTCGACACGACATGTTTACGATTCGCTAACACGAATTGTCACCCCTACTCAAGATTGTCTCGATTCCTAAGCGTGAAGCGCGGGATGCCAACTAGTTTAATGTGTAATTTGGGCATCTTATGTTTTGCTATACTTTGGAAGATTTTATTTCAAATCTTTGCAACTCCCTCCTAATGATAAACAAAATACTTATACAAATTATAAATTAATGAGTACTAAAAAATTTGCAAGTTCCTTTCTAGATTTGGCCTCTCATCTAGTTGAAGTTTGGGTCTGCCCCTAGGAGTGGACACTCCATTTCATGAACTTAACTTTCACATTAAATGTTCATACCTAAATTAGTCACCACTCTCTTTTCACCTTGACTTGTATCCAATATTACAAAAATTGAACACACTAAAAAATGATTAGAATGAAAGGTCAATTGGATAATTTGGATTAGATTTGAATAATGCTTCCCTATCCATTATGATCCAAAATGATGTAAGTTAATTGTTGAAAATAGTAGTAGTCCTGGTACCCACCAAAAAAAAAAGGAAAATGATAATCTAACATACTCTCAACGGACACTTTGGGCACATATCCTTGTCTTTTAGTCATTTATGGTATTTTGTCAGAAGTGGAGCCAAACCTAGGGAGACAAAAAAAAGTCATAAATAACTAAAAGATAAAGGTGTGCACCCAAAGTGTGTGTTGAAAGTGAGTCATTTTATCATTTTTCAAAAAAAAAAAATAGTAGTAGTAGTAGCCAACTAAACTTTGGAGTCATTGAACCAATTTTATTCTCTCATACATTTTTTTTAGCACCGCTATGTTCACTCTAATTATTTATGAGGGCACTCCAATAATATACCAATTTAAATACATTTTAGGGTGCCAGGACATTTTTTTTTTGGTTAAACTCTCAAACACTTTATTTTTATTTTATTTTTGTCAAACTCTCAAACACTTTATTCGACCGTGCATTACAGGTCTACAATGGTGGGCTTGGGGTACACACACGTTAATTAAGCGAAAGACCTTTGACTATAGCAATCAAGGTTGTCATTGGTGCTCACACCCAGCAAACCACAATATCTCTGGTAGTACCCTATCCGGTCTTGCACTTGCGGGTTCGGGCCTTTCCCACACTCAATCCCTCCATTTATGATGTTGGTGATCACCCCATATCCCGGAACCCGCCCCGCTTGCCTGTCGGCGTCCGACGGCGTCCACCGTCCTGTGATCACGTCGTGACACGACGGCTTCGGTGATTGAGGGGTCATCCAAAACCACAAGGCCGTCTTGAAGGAAATCACCGGGTCACTAGTAACCAGGTCCGGGTTGTTCAGTAGGTCCACTCCAATAGCTCTCCCAGCTTGCCCATAATTGTAGTTCCTATACAATTACTCAAATCAATTCAATAGGCCCGAATCAATTGTATATATATTCAAATTAAAAAGTTTATACTTGTGTACGTACCATGAAATTTGAATTGGTCCCCTGCCATAGTACTTCTTTCCTGGAGCGCAGGGCCACTGTGCACTGGCTTGGCAGTAGTCCCCTGGGTTTCCTTGTTCTTGAATAAAGCAGTAGCCCCAAGCATATGGTCCATCTGGGGCAGTAGCCCACCCACCTAAATGTATGCACCCATAAACAAATTAAATTCATTTAATTTTCTTTTGATGCATATTGAGGGCGCCGAGGTTTTTGTCCGCACCTTCTTAATTTGGTAAAACTAATTTTATGAGAATCTCCTAGTAACCCATAGGGTTATAACTCAAAATGTTATAACATATATAGTTGAGTGACTATGTATAAAATTAACCCGTTTCATAATAGTTGTCTCATTTGGAGATATATTTTTGTTCCAATAAACATGTCACATCAGGAATTTAAATGAACTCCAGTCAAATTAGTTGTTGCGGATGGTAATTTATTAATTTTCGGGTGAATCAATACATTTTCTTAATTTTTGTGCTATGGCCAAAATGTGACTTATTAGAGTAACTTCATATGCTGATTTAATTAATAATTAAAAAAACCAAGAGTACTATTGATGATAAAAAAAAAAAAAAAAAAAAACTGACCTGTTGTCTCATGGGAGGTCTGACCAAAGAATGCTGCAATCTCCCTTTTACGGGTGTTGGTATCCCCCGTGGTAGCGAATCCATTGAAAGAGCGAGCAGCGGCCAGGAAAGAATCATATGTGTAGAAGCCACCGCGGCAGTTAGAGTCGCCACGGTGCTTCAACATGTCATTGAAGGTGGCTTGGCTGATTAGTGAGGCTATATCTCCACCGGTGCTAGGAGTGGTTGGAGGAGTCGGGCTAGGTGTTGTTGGAGGCGTTGGACTTGGGCCTTGCCCGGGCTTACAGTTGCTCTGGCAACCGTCGCCGCACCAGGGGTCGGTGCTGCCGCAGAAGCCGAATCGGCTGCAGCACAGCCCTCCGGGACACACCTTTCCCCCGGCTTGGCTCCCGCATTGCGCCTGTGCCGATGCTCTTCCTATCAAGGACACATAAGAGAGTACTACACAAAGAGCAAGTATAGCTAAATTAGGCTGATAGTTGCTCCTCTTCATTTTTATGGTTTAATTTGGAATTGTGAGAGTGGTTACGTGTGTATAAATAGATAGACGATCAACATATATGGCTGCTTCCTTTCTTGTCACGGTGGTGAGCTTGACTTTTGCGCCACGGTGGTATTGCGGGTCATGCACACGAGAGGAGACATAGGCATGTGGAGCCATTTAATTAGAATTTAAGATGGTCGTATGTATTGGTAAGTAAAAACTTACTCTCTTGCCCTTTTTAATTTTGTGAAATATAACTAACATAATAACATGCATGCTTGCTTGTTATTTCATCCGTCACTTAATTTTGTAATTTTACCTTTTTTAAAAATCATTTTTTTACAAGTTACAAATCCATATTTTTTTCATATTTCACTCAATTTACAAATTTTACCCTTTTTAAATTAATTTTTTATATATTAATATATCTTTCTATCCTTTATTATATTTCTTTTCTTTTTTTAATTTTTAACAATTATCATTTTTCAAGTGATATATATTTATATTTATAGATAACAAAGTCTAAGCTATCAACTTTCATATATACAAAAAAAAGTCTCCTATTACTTCTTTATATTTTATCATATTCAAGAATTTTTTTCTTTTTAATTTTTTTTATTAAATAATAAAAATATATTCTTATACTTGAATTAATTCGTGAGTTTGTTCGTGCTAAGCACGTTTCTCAACTTTTATATATATATATATATATATATATATATATATATATATATATATGAAAATATGGATAGGCCGATTCAATGCTTTTGATTTGGTGGCATTTTCAATGGTCAATTTTTTATTTTTACTTTTTTGCCCTTTTTTTGGCCCCAACCTGATTGGTCAGTTTAAGTAGTAAGTGCGTCAAAGCAAATAAAAAATAAAATAAAATAAAATAAAGTTACAAGCGCATGCGTGTAGAAGTCTTTGGGCCTTCTTAATGGTCTTGGACTTAAATTCTGGCTCTGCAGGATTTGGACCCGTATTGGCCAAACACCAAAAAGCCAACGAAGTACAAGTTAAGTTCTCTGTCCCATTTGTTCAACTTCTCTCTCTATGTATAACAAACCTTCACAACAATAGACAACAACGAAACACGTCAAGGGTTGCTGAATTGAACATTTTTGTTCCTGGCAAAGGAGGCTTCAATATCTACGTGTCTCTCAATAATCCTTATCGTTCTCGCCGTATTAGCTTGCCCGCAAGGTCTGATCCTACAACACTGTGGAGGAGCAGTTGTAGAAATTAAAGTCATCACATGGAGCTCCTACGCAATCGAAATTGACTACTTCATCACTTTTTGTGTCAAAGCATGAGAGGCCTCAAAGAGTTGCATAACTCTGTTGAAGATTTGCTTCAGCTGCCACTCACCCAACAATCACTAGCACACGAAAGAGCCGATAAGTTCGTGAATGAGATGTTGGATTGATCATTAAGACTATTGGACATTTGTGGCATTGCAGGGGATGCTCTATTTCAATTGAAGCAAGCATTCGACATCTTCAATTGTCGATTCAGCAAAGAGCAGTAAGAGATTTTAGTTCCGAAAACGAAGATCAAGGATACTACTGAGTAGCTAGAAAACAGGTGAACGAGGTGATCTGCAGGTGCCTTGGAGATTTAAAGAGGGCTGAAACCAGGAGTCTATCAATGTAAACACTTTTGGAGAAAACCCACAAGCTTGTTGTGGTGATTGGTGTGTTAGTGTTAAGAGGAGTCGAAGCGATTACACTCTATCTTTGCTTCACAAGAGATGTGAAAGACTGCATTGCATACAAGAGGCAGAACTCTTTGCTGACGTTGTAGGCGTTGGTATTGCACTGTTCACACTATGCAATACCAAATGCATTGAATTAGTGAACTTCCAAAATGTGCAGCAGCAGTTGAAAACAATGGAGTTAGGCATTCAAAGATAGCATACAAGATGAATTGGAGCCTGTTTTCAGGAACTTAATCAAAACTAGAGTCTCCCTTCTAAATGCCTTGAAAGGCTTGAATCACTAATAAATTGCAAATGATCCTCTCAACTCCATATTGCCATTAATTTGGAACGGAACCTTGTGTATATGCTGGAAGAACACAGATTTGATATGTATAATTCAATCAGATGGGTCAGTTTTGTTTACAAATTATCTACTTCAAATTTTGTCCTGTCTCCAATAATTTGGTGTCACTATTTCAAGTAGGGGTGCACACGGATTGCAGTAATCCGCGGATCTGGCCTAATTCGGACCAATTATCACTAATTGGATCAATTTTTTGAACCCTTGGACTGGATTGGATAGAAAAATCATTAATCCGGTTGTACTGGATTGGATTACGGGTCATATATTAAAAAACTGCAGATCCAATCCAATCCAGTCCGTTTAACACATTAACACATACATAAATTTCATCATATGTACTATAGTAGCTTAATTAACATCAACTCAAACTATCAACTCTAAACTAAAATATCTAAAATACTATACTTGTTCTTAACTCTTTTATTACGCTTTCGACCTTTTTATTGTAAGTTGTATGTTCAACGTACATTTTTTTTGTTCTTTTGTGAGGACGTATGATGAAGATTTGTGGAATAACACATTTATTTATGTAAAAACTTATATTTTGAAGGTTATTGTGATAATAATTTTGTGAGAAATATGCTATATATAGATTTGTAGAATGTATGTTATAAATTTGTCATTCATGAGATATATAATTCTTGTGATTCATTTGATTAAATCTAATTTCATAAATTTTGGATAGGAAAATGTCAATCCACATAACTTAATCCAATCCAGTTCGCATTTTGCAAATTAGATTGATGAATTATTTAGATTGGATTGGATTGTAATTTTTCAATTCGCCGTAATTGGATTGGATTGCGGATTGACCCTAATTGGACTTGATCCAATCCGTGTGCACCTCTATCTACAACTCTCCCCTGTTTCTAGGGCTTTGATGGCCGACTTTGACTATGAGCCTTTGACGTCCAACTTCGAGCCTTCGACCTTCGACGTCCTCTCCCATCTTGCACACTTTCTAGGGCTCCGAGTTTCTCCATTTTCACTCAACAGTGAAATCGCATCAAAAAGTAAATTTTTTTTGGTTTCGATTCAATCTTTCGAATTAGTGTTGATTTGTGGAAAATGATCCATTCACAGTTGTTAGATTATGTAAATATTTAGTTAAAAAATATTAAATATTAAATAAACAATATTGTTCGTACACTCCTTGCCCATGCATCTATGCCGGCCTCCTATTGGCATCATGCCTTGGCCATGGCCACGTATCTACACAATATTCTCCCTTCTAAAATCTTGGCATATAAAACACCCACTCAGATTCTTTATCAAAAGAATCCATCCTACTTTCATCTCCGGGTTTTTGGTTGTCTATGTTTTCCTCTCTTCCCTTCCACACAAATTCATAAACTGCAATCCAGGTCCACTCCTTGTGTTTTCCTAGGGTATCCTTCTAATCATCGGGGGTACACATGCTGCTATGATTTATCGATGAAAACTAATCATAGCCCGGCATGTGTGGTTTGATGAAAACTCTTTTCCTTTTTCAAAAATAAATAATCCAATTCCTACCTCATATGAGTTTTTGGATGATGACAATTCTCCATTAAGAATACAATTGTTGCATGATCAGGCCAATGCTACTCCACCTAATGGGTCGGCCCCACAAATGCGAGCCATTAAGGCCCACGTCCCCTCTCCCGCCACCCACCAACTACATTCACCCATTTCCTCTCCTCCCTTGTTATCGTCCAAGCAGCCACTCCCACCAAGACCCCGTCCCTCGCCCGGCCCCATCTCACCTATATTGCCACCAGTTCCTCGCATGACTACACGTAGTCAACATGGGATATTTAAGCCGAACTTGAAATACAAAAATCATGCCTTAAGTGCCACCATCACCTCAATCTCTCCTATTCCCCGGAACCCAGTTGGTGCACTTAATGACCCGAATTGGAAAAATGCTATGCAGGATGAATATAATGCTCTTATTGATAGTAAGACTTGGGAGTTGGTCTCTCGTCCTTCAAATGCTAATATTATTCGTTCTTTGTGGATTTTTCGGCATAAAAAGAACTCTGATGGTTCTTTTGAGAGGTATAAAGCCCGTCTTGTAGGTGATGGCAGTTCTTAGCGGGAAGGTGTTGATTGTGACGAGACTTTAAGTCCGGTTGTCAAACCGGCAACTATCCGTGTGGTTCTTACTATTGCTTTATCTCACTTTTGGCCCATTCACCAACTTGATGTAAATAATGCTTTCTTACATGGCAACTTGAATGAGACCGTCTATATGTATCAGCCTTTGGGATTCCGGGATCCGACTCTTCCTGATCATGTTTGTCTCTTGCTAAATCTCTTTATGGCTTGAAGCAGGCACCACGGGCGTGGTATCAGCGTTTTGCTGAATTTGTGGCAACCATTGGTTTCTCGCATAGTACATCTGATAACTCTCTATTCATTTACTGTCATGGAAAAGATACTGCTTACATTTTGCTATATGTGGATGATATTATTCTAACTGCATCTTCAAATTCTCTCAGACTCCGTATTATGTCCAAGTTAGCTACAGAATTTGCAATGAAAGATTTGGGTCCATTGAGCTATTTTTTGGGGATTGCCGTCTCCCGGGACAAAAATAGCCTATTTATGTCTCAGAGTTCTTATGCGAGAGGATATTCTTGACAGGCGTGTATGTCACAATGTAATCCTTGCCCCACACTAGTTGATACAAAGGGAAAACTCAGCGCCACTTCGAGCGCCCCATATGAGGATCCTACGAAGTATCGCCGTCTGGCAGGTGCTTTGCAATACTTGACATTTACGCGGCCAGACATATCGTATGCAGTACAACAAGTTTGCTTGTTTATGCATGATCCCAAAGTCGAGCATATGAACGCATTAAAACGCATTTTGCGCTACATTCGAGGTACGATTGATTTTGGTACACATTTATACAAAACCTCTCTACAATCACTACTATCATATACAGATGCAGATTGGGGAGGATGTCCAGACACTCGACGCTCCACATCAGGTTATTGTGTATATTTTGGGGATAACTTAATTTCTTGGTCTTCAAAGCGCCAACCTACTCTATCTAAGTCTAGTGCTGAGGCTGAGTATAGAGCGGTTGCAAATGTAGTTTCTGAATCTTGTTGGATTCGTAATCTGTTGCTTGAAATCAATTGCCCTATTCGTAAAGCAACTTTGGTCTATTGTGACAATGTGAGTGCCATTTATTTATCTGGAAATCTGGTACAACATCAACGTACCAAACATATTGAAATGGACATTCATTTTGTTCGTGAAAAGGTGAGACGTGGAGAGGTTCGTGTCCTACATGTTCCATCCCGTTATCAGATTGCCGATATTTTCACCAAAGGTCTTCCGCGCGTACTATTTGATGATTTTCGGGACAGTCTAACCGTTCGTAAACCTACCGCTTCGACTGCGGGGGTGTGTTAGATTATGTAAATATTTAGTCAAAAAATATTAAATATTTAGTCAAAAATATTAAATATTTAGTCAAAAATATTAGTCAAATTAGTTCCTAATTTGTAGGTAACCTATACATTAGAATTAATTAGTAGTCAAATTAGTTCCTAATTTGTAGCCTAACGTTACGTTGTCAATGATGTATATTAACCTATTGAATGAATGAGAAGGGACACGGCAAATATTTTCTTATAACAGTCCATTGTTTGTTTTTTTTTTTTAGTTTGGTCGATTCAATCTTTCGTAACTCTTGCTAATAATTTTTTTTTAGGCCACGAATCCACGATGAACAAAATGAAAGAGAGTGGGGCGCAATCAACTACTTTCACCTCTGATGCAAACTCAATGTCTAATTATACACTTGACAAGGGTCTAACCAGTCATCACCATCTTTTGATATAATTGAGGTCCTTGAGGAGAAAGATTGTTCCAAATGTGCAAAGAAAAGACCACGTAAGTCCGCTGCACTAGTTTGAAATTACTTTTCTATTAGTGAAAATGGTAAAAGATGTTGCATATTTTGCAGGATATATTTGTTAATTTGCCATTCATTAAATGTATGATTTGTGTGCTTCATTTGATTAAGTCTAATTTCATAAATCTTTGGATATGAAAACGTCAATCCGCAAAACTTGATCCAGTTCAGTCTGCATTTTGCAAATTAGATTGAGTTGGATTGATGAATTATTTGGACTGGATTGAACTGTAATTTTCCAATCCACAATTATTGGATTGAATTGCGGATTGATCCTAATTGGACTGGATCCAATCCGTGTGCACAAGTTCCAGATACCCTCTTCCAGATTCACTGCCATTTAACAGTTTAAAACACAATCATTGTGAATGAAGCATGCACTTAGAAGAAAAGAGACAATAAGTGAAATAAGTACCCGAATTAAATTCCAACATTACATAGGCAAGAACTGTGGGATCTGAATTCGCAAACAAACATCAAATGCCTTGAAAAATTGGACCCTACTTCACATCAATTGCCTTTCGAAACAAAAAATAAAACTAGTAACTTGATCCACATGAAACACATAAAAATTCTACCAAAATCCTCCTCAATAGAGATTCGACCGAAGTGAATACTCAATCACACTAGCAAATAGCAATGCAGCGCAAAATCAATTAAGAAGGAAACTTTGATCATTACCAAATGTGTATGCATGCAGCAATTAATTGGCCCCTAAGACTAAGAGGTATATTCATCAACATATTTATCCAGAAAAAGTCATGAAACAAGAAGTAAAACATAAAATCCTGAGCTACTATGAACATATAGTTCTCAATCTCAAGGTATACTCACCAGTTTCTTTACCACCGAACGAACTGCTTATTTGTTACTGAATTATGTATATGTGTGTGTGTAGTATGCTAATGCTTCTGTAATGATCTCCGTGTGACATTGATATCTGTGATTGACAAGAGAAGCAAGAACCACATCGATCACACATACATCCATTTTAAAGAAAGACATAAAGAATGAAGAGCAATCAGATCTCGGCTCACCTCATGAACATGGTGCTTCACCATCCTCTACTACTCCTTCAACTGCTTCGACAGGTTCAACCTCCGCCAGAGGTGGATCGAGATCTTCAAGCTGAAGACCAGCTTCATCCGCATTCACATCGCCTTCGCCACCGACTCCGACTCCGACTCCGCCTTCCAAATCTCGTAGACCGAAGAAATGTGCATCCGGATTGTATTGATGGTGGCCTGGCCCAATCAGAAGAAGAACCAATTCCTATATCATCTTCATCCTTACAACCATCCCTTCAAGCTCAGGTTCACCTCCAATAGGAAGAGCAACATGGGGGTTTACCTGTCCATGGTAAACAATGTCACTGAGAACTTCCCATAGTCGATTCATCACCACTTTCAGTTCATCGATCAAATCTTTCTCGACTTCAACGGAAGCCATTTTCAGAGACTGAGAAAGAGAAGAGAGAGTGGGAGATCTGACAGAAATTTCAATTTCGAATGTGTCGATTTTATATATTGCGCGCCCAAATTCGCTTTAGATGACGTGGATCTCTCGAAGCTTCGGTAGTTTTTTTGGTTTTTGTTTTTTTTTTTTTTTTTTTTTTTTTTTTTTTTTTTTTTTTTTGTTTTTGTTTTTGTTTTTGTTTTTGTTTTTGTTTTTGTTTTTTTTTTTTTTTTTTTTTTTTTTTTTTTTTTTTTTTTTTTTTTTTTTTTTTTTTTTTTTTTTTTGTTTTGTTTTGTTTTTTTTTTTTTTTTTTTTTTAATGCAGTCCACTGTTAACAGAAAAAAAAGCCCTAGATTTACCTCATTTCATTTTTACTAATTTTGAGGAATTTTTGCAAGCACTTCTGTTCAATTACTAATTTACTATAAACTTTTACAACAGAGCATTAAAAGATTTTTGGAAGGACAATTGGGGAGAGGGTTGCAAAGCAATTGAACTAATTGAGGGCTATGATTGGTGGGTTGGCTCGCTCAAGAGTGATCAAGATGCATGGTATCAGTGTGAACATTGTTGCACAGAAACTATTTGAACAAATGTCGGAAAAGCCACATTGGTAGTTACCTTCTAGACTATGTTTGGGTATGATCAGTTGGAGTTTGCTTGCGTGGCTTATTCAAGGTGTTATTAATGTACAAGCTTTTTCATTTCATATATAAATATGGGCATGAGAAGATAAATTTAGGCATCCAGTTGAGACATCAACTGCTTGTGCAAGGCTTACAGAGCTTCATTTTTATAAGGTCATTCATAAATCCCTCTTGCTTATTGTGTTTTATGTAGTTGTCCGTTTGAAGCCCTTATTGATTAATGAGGTTTGCTATGTCGACACTAGGAGAAAGAACTGGACTGGTTTACATGATGCATTACTGATGCTTCAAGTAGCATTGATGAGTAGTTTCAAATCAATGGCTCGGAGGATTCTCAACAAACTAGCTAGTGAGGTAGCAAATTCAGTAATTAAAAATGTCTCAACAGTATGCAAGACAGTTCCTTGAGCACTTTGAATCACCTCCAACAAAGGTAATCTTGTTTTGGTTGTTTGTGTTCAGCAACTATTTATTGACTACTAAGATTTAGCTACATAGTTCTTTTGTTTGCTTCCTGATACTAGCCGAAGACCTTTGCTGTTAGCTTATTCTGTATCCTCGAACATGCTATTTTTTTTTTTTGGCATTGCCCTCCCTCCAAACATCTGCATATTCTTGAATGAATATATTTATTCATTGTTCTTATTCTATACTTTCTCTTTTATCTCTTCACCTTTGTCCTCGTGTTTCTCTGTTGTTGCATATGTTTAAAATGTACAGTGCTGAATATATCTTTCCTCCTATAAGAAAAAAAAAATGTACAGTGCATATTTTGTTTCTTAACTCCTATAATTTTGCTCCAAGATACGTTTGATATTGCGGTTGGGAAATTTTTTCGTGCAGAGTTTTTGATGCAGCTCTTCACTTCATCCATTCTGTTTCGATTCTTTGATCAATGTCTTAAACATTTGTAGTTACTTGTATATATATATTATGACCTCCATTAATCCAAAAAATAAAATAAAAAAACGCTTGTAGTTACTCTTAGAAACAATTAAATGGAAGATGACAAGATGCTGAGGGACTAGCTCAAATATTTGGATTTTGTGGTTTTTGTCACTTGGGCTTATATGCAACTTCAATAATGCAGCCTATGTGTTTTATTCTCCTTACATGTGCAGTCCTGATTTCTTGTGTATTACTGGTTGATTTTCTTCCTTCGACCATGTCAGCTGGAACTTCATTGCCACATAGCAACTATATATTTAAATTGGTGGGATATACTAGTATGCCAGAGCTCATGTGTTTAGTGATTGCATCAGTCATTAATTTTTTTTTTTTACGCGTGGACAATTTAGTTATACATAGATTTACACGTTCTCAATTTAGTGATTAATTTATGATTTCAAAATATTGTTGCAAAGTGTATTTCTTTTATCTTATCACATACTTTCAGTATCGTTTTTGAGAATCCTATAAAAATAGGTAAATTTGTTCTTGTTAAGTTATTGAATCAGCCATGAAAACTCCATATTATATTTTAATCTTTGTTACTTGCCCATCTATTGATTTAACTATCAATATGTTTAAGTTTGTAGTTGGAAAAGATTATTCATCCATCATGTATTTTGCATCAATAGGATACCGTGTGCTTGTTGCACTAAGCAGCATTCACCAATTTTTGGAGTTGTCAAGTAGTTGACAGATCCACACCTTTAAGGTTGTTCATCCATCATGCTTAGGCATCATAATTTCTTTCTGCTACTGTTCTGGCTGATTGAGTATCTTTTCATTGTTGCAAATCAAAAAGCAAGATTTTCATATATTCATGTCTAAACTGTATGTATCTCTGTACAAAGTTTAGATACAAAGTTTAGTACACACTTAATACACTTAAGCTGGAGTTTCACCTTATCTAATTGTCTTTATCTTTACTTGAATGATATTGGATAAGTTCATCTTGTATACCAAGGCCAACTTATCTTCTTGTAATTTTGTGATAAAACCACCATTCATAGATTTAAGCAGTTCTTATGAAAAATACATTTCTCAAGCAATATCTGGTGCCAGTGTTTCTGGCACAGGATCCCATTGGAAAGCTGCTTATTCAAATTGTTGGAATATATAATCCCACATGGAAAATATATAAGAGTTAGTGTGGTATATAAGTGGTGTAGATTGGATCTTAGCACAAGCCAATTGGTCTTGTGCAAGATGGGCTCCAACCCCATTTATACACCCACATGTGCGTGTCCAGCCCAACACTCTCCGAGCCCATGAATTTCTATGTGGTATCAAAGCGGAACGATTCTGGGCTCGTATTTGATGACCTAGTTGGGCTAGTAATGGAGTCTAGACCAGTTTGTGAACCTAGAGCCTATAAGAGTAGGTCTAGCTAGGCATGTTTATACGGACCTCTAAGAGTAGGTCTATGTTTGGCTAGTGACAACTAGTCCAGTCCTAGTTGCACTTTAGAGGGGGTGTTGGAATATATAATCCCTCATGGAAAATATAATAAGAGCTGGTGTGGTATACAAGTGGTGTAGATTGGATCTTAGCACAAACCAATTGTTTTTGTGAAAGATGGGCTTCAACCCCATTTATATACCCACATGTGCGTGTGCGGCCCAACACTCTCTGGGCCCATGAATTTCTATACAAGTATAATTTATCAATTACTTTTCTAATTATATACCAAAACCTTCTAAAATGCCCGCCAAAATGTGGAACCAATAGTGTGTTTTCGAGCATCCTCTTTGTTGGGATTGACATCCCACATTTTCAGTGAACCTCAGATCAAAATTCCTGTTTCTGCTCACTTGTTGTTTGAAGGGCTTGAGCTCCATGCATAAGAGGGGTATTGCTTCTGTTTTTGACTTGTTGCAACATTTTCATTTGATTTGAAATATATTTCCACATATCATTTTTTGCTAGCCCTAACAAAATTACAAATCATGCACAAAGGTTTCTGAGACCTCTTTCATTTTTTAATGTTTTGAAGTCATTTCGCTCTTACACGCATTTGTATTTATTAGATTGGCAAATTCTACAGAGAATTCCTACTATGGTTCTTCGTCGTCAAAGTCCACTTCTGTGGGAAAAGATCTTTCATCGGTAGGAAGTAGCTTCATATTGTGTCCATGCATACTTTCATATGAATTCAATAATTATTGCTCATATTTCTGATATTTTTCTTTGCCAGGATGAAAGTTGACAAACAAGTTGGAAATTCTCAGTATTTTTTACCACATTTGTGCACACAGGTAGCTTTGTATCCCTTCATTGTTTTCTTCTTATTATTCTGCTCTGATTTTTTTTTTTTTTTTTTTTTTGCTTATGCCGCACATTTTAGTTTAAGGTCTCTATGATGTTGGTTGATGGTAAAGCCTTTTAAGTGAGGGCTTTTGTTTGCAATAATAGATAAAGTCGTTCTGTTTTTCACATAGCCAAACCAAATAAGTTCAGGCTTAAAGCGTGAATCTACTTGTATAAAACCATTATGACACTTGGGTGGTTAGACATAGAGTGTAACCCTTAAAGCCATTGGGTAGTTAGCTTAGAAACAAGTGACCATCTACTTGGCTTCCTCTGTTTTCCTGGTTGAGATACAAAGCACAATAGACCCTGAAGACATTGAGGGTGACTGCTCTTGCGTCTCTTAGGACTCCAACGATGGTGATCATGCTTTTATCATCCAAGTAAAAGTGTATGTTCTCCATTTTCTTAATATCCCAATTAGTCACTGATGAACTTTCTTAATCAACATTTTTTTTTTGTTGATCATGTACTCACTGATTACGTCATTTAGTTCTACCCCTCTTTTTCTTCGGATGGCTGATTGGAGATCTTCAAGCATCTCCTTCAATTGAAACAAAACGTCCTTAGTAGTGTTGCATATGTCTCATGTGCAAGTTGTGCAAATCTCAATTTGTCATGCACTATAAATTAACTATAACATGAGAGATCTCATCTCAATTTCCTTAGTCTTGTGTTGTGTTATGCAAAAGGAATCTGCATAATTGATGTTCAACCACTACTTACAAGGGTGGATGAGGAATGCCAGAGACGCTCAAACAGGCAAACTAGGCCGCCCGTGTGAATTCTGCACACATAATGTTTCAAATCAGACTGAATTTTAGGCTGTCAAACTAGGCAAACTATTGTCTTCTTCGTTATTTATGGTTCTTCTATGCTTCTTCAGCCTTTGAAATATTGACCAGGACTGAAGGTTAATCCTATTCAACCTCCTGACGATCTTGACTAAGATCATGTCTTAGGTCAAATGTACGTATATTATTAATTTTTCACTCAAAACAGACCAGGAATATGAGAAAGAATGTTATGCAATTGAATCCATCAGAGAGAATTCTTGAAATCCAAAGAGGTCTCGGTGTTATGATTGAGACTTCAACGATACTACATCACTTCAAGAGCACTAGTGAGACCAAATCCGACCTTGTTGAAAAAAAATACCTCCTACATATGAAACTTTCGGCCTAGCTAGTAAAAAGTTATCTATAATGACTAAAACCATGAAATGTAGAGGATTGAGGGGTGATGCGTGAGAGTGAGGAGGATATGGTTTGAACTAGGGGTGGTCAAACCGCGGTTTGGTTGTGGAAACCATCAAACCGCGACCAAACTGAGGGTTTGCAGTTTGGCCAATTTGCAAACTACCACCAAACCGCGACCAAACCGACCGTGGTTTACGCAGTTTGGGCAGATTTGGTCGCAATTTTCCTGCAACATTTCAAAAAAAAAAAATGCATACATTTCATACATGTCCATCAACAAAACATACAACAAAATACATGTCCATACACAATCATCCACCAAAAATACATTAAAACACAACAAAGTTATGAATCCAAGTTCATTTCAAAAGTTTAAACAACAAAAGCAAATAAATTCAACATAAAAAGCCTTCAACTTTATTCTTCTAAGTTCCAATTTCATTCTTTCTTTCTACAATAAAACAACAATTAGAAATATAAAGTTAGGAACAAGATAAGAGTTTAATAAGAACTAAAAGTTCCAATAAGATTTACTTACCAAGTCAATGACTCAATGCATTTTGCTAATCATCTCAACTAATCATCTAGAACAAATTAGTTCAAAATGCCTAAACAATGTTTCAAAATATACTAGGATTAGATGATAGTAAAAGAATAAATAAAGGTAACCGCGGTTTGGTTAACCTCAGTTTTTTTGAAATGAAAACTGCCACCACGCCGCGATTCTGTAGTTTTCAAGTTTTCTAAACCACCCCCAAACTGCGAATTCTAAAATCCAGACCAGACCAGACCATCACAGATTGGGTGGTTTGTGCGGTTTGGGCATTTTTGCGGAGACCATGCACACCCCTAGTTTGAACACTAGGAGAGAATCGGGGATTTCAGAAAAATAATAAAAAGTGAGGTATGTTTAGCAATTGAAATTCAAAATCGAGGTATGCTTAATGTGGTCTTTGGGGATATGTTATTCTCCTATTAATTCTGGTAATTAGCACCAGTGGAATAACAAGAAAATTTAGCTAGGGGGGCCGAATTTACCTACTCATTTGTTTTGTTCATGAAATGTGGATTAAGCTTAAATTACAAGGCTAATATAAATTCTATCCTATCCAAGAGTGATAAAGCTGGATAATTTAACGGGCTAGTTTAAATTCATATTTATTGTCTCAAGTTGCACCCTCCTAGAACTTATTAAATATTTTAGTATTTACCTCAAAATGAGCTATTTGGCCTTTAAAAAAATTATGAAAGACAACTTTGAGTTGAGTCTGCCAATGCCCCAATTTCAAGTCATAATAGACTTAGTTGGGCCACATGTTATAATTTTTTGTGTCAAATAAAAATTTTATATCAGTAAAAATTTAAAATCTAATAATAAACGAATAATCATAATGATTTGCAATATAAATTAATTAATAAGATACAAGTGAAATTCAATGAGAAATGAGTTTAAGTAAAAAATTATACTAGTAAAATTCTATAAAAAAAATTATATAATATCACTTATCAATTATTTTTCCTCCTTCCAAGTTTTGACTTAATTATTTTATGATTTGAAACATTAAGAAAATGCAATTTGAGAGTTTTTTAAACTTTATTTTTACATAGACATATCATAATTAAATATAAATTTTATCATCCTTAATTAAGTGTGTTTTTGGCTATAACTTTCTAAGGGTAACTTGAAATTGTGATCCATAATTTTTGGTGAAATTAGGCTTCGATACCATTTATTCTTTTGTTACATTGATTCGTAATTGCCTATGCCTAAAGCAACAAATAATTTTGTTCCTATATCCTCAACAAAACCCACTTACCATTGTCCATAAACTACCAACCAGACCACAAAAAAAACTACCATCCAGGCCACAAGTCGGGTTTGCCGCTGGTAGTGGTGGTTTGGGGTCCATAGTTTAGCAAATAAAAACACTAATTGATAAAAGCCCATATTAAATTTTTTTTTTTGGTTTTTCCTTTCATCATGAGGTTTTTAAATTTAAATACACTCGTATCTTCTTAAGTCAAACCTCAAAACCTCAAAAGAGGCACGCCTTAGTTACATTAGGGTACCCCAATATATCATAGGCTTAATTACATAACTGGGGCCCAAATAGGCTTTGTCGCATCTCCTTTGGGTTTGGAACTCACGCCTAGGGCTGACCTTTGAATTGGGTTTGCAACTTTGAGCCTACAAATAAGTTGTATAATCGAACAAATAAGTTGTAATTTATACCAGTTATTGTAATTTTTTAAAGAAAAAAAAAAGCTGTAACAAATAAGTTGTAATAATTTATCATTATTTATTTGTATAGTCCTACATTTAAGCAATAATCTTTTTTTTTCCTTAAAAACAAATAAGCTGCATAAGTCCTTCCATTTTTTTAAAGAAAAAATAAAGCAGTACTAGACACATATATACGAGTTACTTTTTGTTTTTGGTAAGTGGCAGGCCATGGGCCATTTTATTCAAATAATAACTGACTTATTACAATCATTGTGTAGCAAAAAAGAAATACTGTAGTTGGCGGATCATACATAAATAGTATCCCCTAAGGTCTTAATTCGCCAAGGAATCCACACACGAATTAAAAAGTCGCCTGCTATCTTTGCAACAATTCATGAATGTAGCCGAGAATGAAAGCCTGAGTTGTTAAGGAGCAATCAGCTTAAAACCTTACATTTATAAGAAAGAGGGCAATTACACAAGAGTTTTGTTTGTTATATATGATATTGATCAATGTCTAATACCTTTGCCATTATTCACCATGGTTGACCAAGTGGAGCTAGGCTTGGTACGTATGGAATGGCACAATACCTCCGAAATACGTACCGATCATCTAAATCTTTCTTAAGATATTGATGAATCAAAAGCTCTTCAAACCTGCAACTTTTAAGATCATAGAGAACTAGATGATAACAGCGAGCACTTGAGTCCCGTACTTGTGGTTCCAGTAAAAGCTTGTCATCATCTATAAAACATAATATAGTCCAACATCTTCTTGATGGAATCGTCTCAAGTACTACTTCTGGAACGGTGTACAACTTACACCACGAGTCTATCACACCGTACTCTCTCATTACAAATATATCATAGGAAAACTCCACACCGCGTTTTTCGATAAACAAGTGCATTCTTTCTTTCCACACGATCAATCTAGCATATAAAAAAGGATTAGTTTTCATGTCCTCTAGTAGAGGTATCTCCTTGAATTCTTGGCATCCTAAATCGAAAGCTATTAATCTCAATTCGACGATACTATTAAATCGCGACGTCCCAAGCCAATGAATAGCTCCATTCACAAATATCCCATAACAATCGAAACGTATGGACATCCTCACGTAGTTGAAGATGACAAAACTACTCATGTCTTTAACTCTCTTCCACGTACACGACCCCATAGAAAAGATCTTGACATTACTAACACTATCGAACTCATATTTGTTTGCCTCAAACTCGACCACTACAATCTTATAATCATTCTTGTTTGAATCGCAACCAAATCCATACAATGCGCGACTATACTCACGACAATAAGCTGGAAACATGGATGGATGGGTTATATTTTTTAGATCTCCTGTGGATGGATTCCATATGCCTAAGAATGTAGTACCCGAGACTAATAATAACAATCCATTGTAAGAACCCAGGACCGCTAAATTCCAATCATGATGAACAAAGTCTGATGATAGCAGTGTAGTAGGCTCTTGAATGCTATACACAGCAGATGATGGTGTAGTACTCTCATGATTAATTCTATACGCAATACTGTACATACGCCAATGATTAGAAAACACGAGACCGAATTTGTTGCCTTGACGAACTGCTTTGTTGTAAAGTTTTATGAAAATAGGGTCGGTGATTAAACGGTACCATGATTTAGAGATACACTTATATCTCGTAAGAGATTTTACCGGTAATCTGATAAATATTTCTCGAACCAGCTCGTCCGGGATATACTTCTCCACCTTCTTTACCTTCTCCATTGACAAAAATTGATATAATTGGGATTTTTGTCTTGTTTGTTTAAATAGTTTTTCTATTTAGGTTTAGGGTTTATAGTTGTGACGACGGACGGAAGTCTCAAGGCCCAAGACAATTCAAACGGATCACTAAAATCCCCCATATGGGACAAGAACTACAAAAGTTTAGTACGGCTGGAATCTGGCCCAATCTTTGTATTTATTTTGTTCAATAAAATAGTACAGCCATCGATAGTAATGGATAGGGGTGGGCAGCGGTTTTTAAAAAACCGCCCAAATCGTCCAAACCGCACAGTTTGGTTTGATTTTTGAAGTTCGCGGTTTAGTCGCGGTTTGGAAAACGACCAAACCGCAGATTCGCGGTTTGGTCGCGGTTTTCATTTTGAGAAAACCACGGTTTAACCAAACCGATGGCATTTTGGTAAATACAAACCAAAAACCCTAAAAATTAAAAAAAAAAAAACCACAAATCTCACATCTTGGTAAATACAAACCAAATCGAGGGCATTTTGCTTTGTTTTTTCATTTTGGCTTCTTTGTTTTTTCATTTTTGCTTTTCTTTTTTTTTTTTTGGCTTCTTTTTTTTTTTTTTTTTTGCTTGTTTTTTTTTTTTTTTCTTGGTTTTTTTTTTTTCCCGAAAATAAATTGCATGAAAACCGCGAAACCAAACCGACCAAACCGCGCAAACCGCGGTTCGGTTTGGTGCGGTTTTGGTGATCTGCGGTTTGGTTGCGGTTTGGAAAATCACCAAACCGCGCGATTTTGGTGATCTGCGGTTTGGTTGCGGTTTGGAAAATCACCAAACCGTAGACCCTCGATTTGGTCGCGGTTTGGTGGTTTTCCAAACCAAACCGCGGTTTGCCCACCCCTAGTAATGGACTATAGTTATTGGAAGGACGACGTTGCTTAAGGGACGCATCTAGAAGGCACACTCCTTATCCAACCGTCCGTATCTTCCTCGATATGTATCTGTACGCTCTCAAGATTCACATATGGTTGGATGGAGAGGTGTTCCTTAGGGTTGTGCCTTCTAGCATGACAACACTATACGACATATTACAAGACATTGACTCACAAGAGCCATCTATACACTCTCGACTCGCATTGTATACACTGAGATCTATGTATGCCTAAATCATGAGGTGCACAAGGACAACTTAATTAGTTTGCCTACTTGACTGTTAAACCAGAGAAACGAGCAATGACTTCAAAGCGTATTAACACTGTCACTTTCCTAAAAAAAAACTTTTGCACTCTTATCTGCAAGAGTCCATCAAAAATCTAATAGGATACTATGAAGTATCGATTTGCACTTACAGTAGTGAAAATCGAACTAGAGCAAATGTTGTGATTTTTGTTATGTACTTCTTCCCCCAAGCATATTCTCTTATAGTCCTCCGGTCAAGCCAATTAGAGAGAGAAGAAATGGAATAGTGGTGAAGAGTGAGGAGTTTCAAGTGCCTTGACAGTTGGTAATCGGTAGTTAAAATTGCTCCACTCAGTCAACATTGAATGGGTTTTGTAAACTACCCATTAACACGAACTTATTAACTGCCCACTTAAATTGAGGGGTTCACTTAATTAACCACCCATTTATTAAATCCAAAAATGGTAAAATATTAAAAAAAACCTTCAACTATGGTTAGCCCATGCGTTGTGCTAAATGCGCCTATAAAAGCTCCTAAAATGCGCCATATATGTTCGTGTGTAGCTCACTTTGCATATCTCTTGTGATTTTCCTTTTACACTTAAAAGTAGTGTAAGAGTATATTTACTCTTTAAAGTAGAATTTTTTAACCCACGTGGAACTAAACATTTCCTTTGTTTTGAAAATATACAACATTTATTCCTTTGATTTGAAAATGTCACATTTACCGGCATGCCTCATCCAATCTTGCTAAGCAGTTATTGAAAATCAATTATGCAGATTCTTTTTGCACTACACAACATAAAAACTAAGAAAATTGAGATGAGATCTCTCATGTCATAGTTAATTAATTGTGCATAATCAATTGAGGTTTGGACAACTTCCACACGAGATCATATGCCCTACATGCACTCGGACAGGAGCCAAATCACAATCACATGCAATTGAAAGTTGGATTCCTTTTGTTTTCCCTGTTTATATCTAGTACAAATGAAAGAGCATGACAGACAAAGGAACTCATTTGTTCATTCGGTGTCGGCGTGCTGCAGACTTGCAGTGCCTTGTGTTCTGAAAATGGCTACATCTCACCATGTTCGCTCAATCAGCTTGCCCTCCACATCAGACCCTCTTAACTCTTAAAGTTTTTTTTTTTTTGAAGCCTCTATTTCTTCTAGTTGAGGAGCAGTTGAACCAGTTGAAATCATCCTCATGTTGCCACAACTTGAGTGACCTGAGAGACTTGCTTGGCTCAGTCGATGAATTAGTTCATTTGCCACACCCTCCAAGCTATACTTCGTTTAGCATCATTAAGAACAATGGACATATGATACATTACTAGGGACGTTTTGCTTCAATTGAAGGAGATGCTTGAAGATGCTATTTGCACATCATATATGCGTATCACCATCGTTGGTGTCCTAAGAGTCACAAGAGCAGTCACGTATAATGTCATTAAGGGCCTATTGTTATTTGTATAGCAACCAGCTGAAAGACCGAGAAATTAAGCCAAGTAAATGGCCACTTGCTTCAAAACTAATGATCATCGGAACGGTAGCGTGTGATGCAGAGACGAGCGAAATTGAGAAGATTGATGAGGCATTATTAACTCTGATCACTCGCAAGTCGTCCAAGTAAATTGAAGCAGTGGTGAATCTGCAGAAACAATTGCAAGCATGGAATCTAAGTGTTAGTGCCGGATCCTCGTATCGACGTCATCATGTTTATCTTAGGTAAATGACACACCCAAAGCATGGTCCACGTGCTCGAAATCAAAAGATAAACTTTAGGTGATTTGATGAAGATATGCAGCAAATTGAGCAGTTGCAACTAAACCTCTGAATCCAGTTTGTTATGGATTTGATCTTATCTACAACCAACCAACGAGCAACTGAAGATCTCATGGAAGTTGGAGTTGCGGTTCAGTAACCGAATTGTTAAGATTTGTTTTTAGGATTTAGTGTACTTCATTATCTATATAATGTGTCAAAGTAATTGAGTTTGTACCCAGTTGAGTCGATTCATTTTTACTTTGTATTGTGAACATGTTCACCTCTTTTACCGAGTTGTAAAACACCAAGAGGACTTAATCGTTCTAGTAAGGGGGAGCCTTACACACAAGAGGAGTCTTGCGCACATAATGCCACAAAGAGGAGTGTAAGAGAGTGATAGGTCGTTCAGTGAGGGAGTCATGTCAAGAGTCATGTAGTTCACTGTTGTTATACTCTTGGAGATTACGTTTGGGCGTAGCCCCGCAGATGTAGGCCATGAACCAAACTGCGTAAACAATCTTCTGTGTTCTGGTTTGATTTACATTTTCGCATTTAAGTTTGTGTTTACTATTTCTACTTACAACCGACATCTGTGCATTCGATTATAACCACATTTGGTTATTTCACTAAGCATTCAAAAATCTGAGGAATTAGATCGAGTTCTACTATATACATGTGTGTGTCCTGATACTAACATAATTTTTTATTATTTCTTTAAAACTAATATATTTATTAAGTTTTAGTAACAAATAAGCTACAAGAGAGAGTGGATTGGTGGTAAGTGCCACAAGTTCAAATTTCACAAGACATGATTAACATAAATTTTTTGAAGGAAACACATGATAATTATCATCAATCTTCAACGTGGACCGGTCTCAGGTCGGGGTTGGACTAAAATCATAAACCCAAATTACCCAATCTCGCCCATTTAATGAATGGGGGGCTAGGCTGGGCATATCATTCATTTGTACCCAAGCCTGATCCCATGTTTGGTGGGCTTGGCGGGCCGAGCAGGAGTCCGGACCAATGAACAGTTCTAACTAATGTATTGAGGCTTAATTAAGATTTCAGATCACGTTGCCATGTGAGTGTCGAATCCTGGTGTTCAAAATGAGTTATAAAATCATTTTTCTTTAAACACAGAATCCACTTTCAGGAAACACATTTTGTAGATCTAATTTATTGTCAAGTATTTTCAATGGTATGAAAGGGTTTTTTTACCATTACAGAACCTGAACAGCTTAAGTATGATATGCAAATTTAAACAGAAACAAGTAATGTTAATTTCAATCCTCAGCAAAATGCAAATACTTTCAACCTCTGACATCCAAATTTTCATCTAAAGCAGATTTAGGTCAGTCATGGCATCAAATGTAAATATAACATATTTGATGTGCTATTTGCACATCATATATATTTTTTTTTTTTTTTTTTTTAATAAGAAAGAAACTTGCCTTAACCCTTAACCTCTTCCATCCATAACCAAACATTTAATCATTGGGCAATCCCCATATGGTTCTATTTACCGAGAGTAGAAACAATCCAAAATAAAAACCCGAACGAGTATTTGAAACTCGATTCACCGCAGCATCAAAATTGTCTTAGCCACTCAGGTACGCTCAAGGAGATTGCACCAAGGCTCGTGAGAATAATCAAGCTCACCACGGATATCGAAAAAAAAAAAAAAAAAAAAAAAAAAAAAAAAAAAAAAAAAAAAAACCAAAAAAAAAAACCAAAAAAAAAAAAAACAAAAAAAAAAAAAAAAAAAAAAAAAACCAAAAAAAAAAAAAAACCAAAAAAAAAAAAAACCAAAAAAAAAAAAAAAAAAAAAAAAAAAAAAAAAAAAAAAAAAACAAAAAAAAAACCAAAAAAAAACCAAAAAAAACCAAAAAAAACAAAAAAAAACAAAAAAAACCAAAAAAAAAACCAAAAAAAAAAAAAAAAAACCAAAAAAAACCAAAAAAAAAAAAAAAAAAAAACCAAAAAAAACCAAAAAAAAAAAAAAAAAAAAAAAACCAAAATAAAAATGCTTCCTATTTTTTACTTTTTTTTTTTTTTTTGAAAACAAAATGCTACCTAAATTAGCAAGGTAAAACATGCAATTCAAGAACTCTCTATTGGATTCAATTGCTTATCATCAAATCTATCTCATATTCCTGGTTTGTTTTGGCTGTGTTAATTTGACCAAAGACATGATCTTGGTCAAGATCTTCAGGAAGTTGAATAGGATGAACCTTCAGTCCTAGTCAACATTTCCAAGAAGTATAGGAGAACCACAAACAATGAAAAATACAATAGTAGAGTGATTGGAAAAACGAATTAGCCAAGTCTTGGTCTTATCATAACAATAAGGGGAGGGAACAAGTAAGCATTTTGACAGCCTTGTATTCAGTTTAATTAGAAACATTATGTGCACAGAAGTTGCACGAGTGGCCTAGTTTTGCCTGCTTGAGCTACTCTGGCATGTCTCATCCAACCTCACCAATCAGTTGTTGCACATCAATTATGCAGATTCTTTTTGCATAACACACAACATTTTCCCAAAACTAAGGAAATTGAGATGAGATGAGATCTCTCATGTTATAGTATTTATTGTGCATGACCAATTGAGATTTGGACAGTACATGAGATCATATACTCTAAAAATGAAATTGAATGTTATATTCCTCATGTCTTCTCTATATTACTATAAATATTTGGTTCAAAAGGAGGAGCATGACAGGCAAGGAACTCATCTGTGCATTTGGTGTTGCAGTGCTTGCCTTCTAAAAATGGCTACATCTCATCATGTTCGCTCAATCAGCTTGCCTTCTACATCAGACCCCCTAACTCTTAAAGTTGAGGAGCAGTTGAACCGATCGAAATCATCAGAAGTCGCTTCAACATCATCCCCAATTTGCCACAACTTGAATGGTCTAAGAGACTTGTATGATTCTGTCGATGAATTACTTCATTTGCCACACACCCTCCAAGCGCTACCCTGTTTGACGTCCAAGGAATGTGTGAACGAGTTGTTGGAGGAATCACTAAGGACAATAGACATATGCAGCACGACCAGGGACGTTTTGCTTCAGTTGAAGGAGATGGTTCAAGATCTCCAATCTGCAGTCCGAAGAAAAAGAGGTGTAGAGCTTAATGAGGTAATCAGAGAGTACATGGTCAGCAAAAAGAAGGTGATTAAAAGAGTTCATCAGTGCCTAGTTGGTGAAATTAAGAACATGGAGAACAAACACTCTTACTTGGATGATACAAGCATGGTCGCCATCGTTGGAGAACAAACCATCAATGTCTTTAAGGGCCTATTGTGTACGGTATCACAACCAGGAAGACAGAGAAAGCCAAGTAGATGGTCGCTTGTTTCAAAGCTAATGAGCACCAGAAGGGTAGCGTCATGCGATGTTGAAGGAGCTGCAGAGATAAGTGAGTTTGAGAAGGTTGATGAGGCATTATCAACTCTGATCACTCGCAAGTCACCCAAGGAAACTGAAGCAGTGGTGGATGCACAGAATCTGCAGAAACAATTGAAAGCAATGAATCTAAGCATTCAGAATATTGAGGAGGGATTAGACAGAGTTTGTAGGAGTACAATTAAAACCAGAGTCTCTCTTCTCAATTTCTTAAACCATTAGATACCTGTTAGGCATATGCAACTTTTTTACTCACAATGTAAATGCTTTTTGAATGGATATCATATACATCAATGAAATTACATACTTATCAATTCAAATCAATTAATTTGTATCTTCCTTGTTGCATATATACATATATAAATATATTTCTTCTTTTTTTTTGTCAGGAACCGCTTTCGTATTAGTAAAAAGATTTCACAGATCACAAAAGCAAGAACGAAGGGAAAAAATAAAAAAAAAAAATAATAAAAAGTCAATACTAAATTCAATCTCATTTCACTATTGATCTCAAAGGCAAATCAAATTTTCAGTTCTGTTGATTTTTAAAAACATAAAAAAAAAAAAAAAAAAAAACAGCAAGTTAAATTGACAATTCTTTGATGGATTACATTGCTTCCTTGATTGATTAATGTTTACACTCATCACACACATATTTATAGCTAACATGCAAACACTCCAATACTTGGTCAACATGACCCATTTACACCACTATGACCACTACACAAACATGTCTAACCCACATCCTCATATAACTACCTATAACTACCCATTACACATTCATATACCAACTAACACACTTTTGTACTCATAACATAAAATTTGAATCATAAATTCCAACATTCCCTCTTGATTCAAATTTTCTAAAATTTACATAAAACTTTGAACTTTGTAAAGTGTCTCAAACTTTTTGCGAAACACATCACTTCACACTTCTTGAATTCATGAAGCCCATGTCTTCATGATGATGATGCACTTGTCATCACCCATATTGAATCACAAAACTCAAATCTTTAATTCTGTGAAGTACTTGTCTTCACAATGATGATGCCCTTGTCATCACCCTTCTTGAAGCACATTGTTTGAAATATGCCTTAGAAGCAGCAGAAAATAATGCAAAATGTGATACATGCTGCAGAATGTGACTTAGTCTTGAAGACCATGTCTTTAATTCAGTTTCTAGTTGTTGCTGTTTTGTAGGATTTTAGTTTTGACTCAGTTGTTGAGTCATGGATCCTGTTTTTTAGCTATTAGTTTAGTGACTTTCAGTTATGTTTTGACTTTTAGTTATTATTTTGTGTATTTAAGTACGTTGTCAAGTTGAATGAAAATATTGGAGTTCTTAGTTCATGCTTAAAATCAGTCCTACCTCTTTCATATTTATAGTTTTATAACAATGGTATCAGAGCCTTCAATTCTTGAGGGACAGTGAGTGTTTGAGCATACTCCACTATCAAACAAACCCAATTCAGTTCACCAACAAACCATCAAAGCAACATGGATCCTGAAGCACCTTACAAGGCAGCAGCTCCTCCAGTGTTCGATGGTGAAGGTTATCATGCGTGGGCTGTTAGGATGGAGGCTTTTCTTGATGCAAGTGATATGTGGTTGGCTGTTGAGGAGGACTACGACGTTCCTCCATTGCCCGAGAACCCAACACTTGCACAGCTCAAAAATCACAAAGAGAAGAGGCAAAGGAAGACAAAGGCAAGGGCATGTCTATTTGCTGCTGTATCATCATCAATCTTCACCAGAATAATGGCCCTGAAATCAGCCAAGGCAATTTGGGATTTTCTCAAAGAAGAATATGAAGGTGATGAGAAAATCAAAGCAATGCAAGTGTTGAACCTCATAAGGGAGTTTGAAATGCAAAGAATGAAGGAGTCAGAGACAATCAAGGAGTACTCTGACAAGCTTCGAAGCATTGTCAACAAGGTAAGATTGCTTGGTGACGAATTTCCTGATAAAAGAATAATTCAAAAAATTCTTGTTATAGCTCCTGAAAAATATGAGGCTACAATCGCCTCATTGGAGAACTCTAAAGATCTGGCAAGGATTACCTTGGCAGAGTTGTTGAATGCTTTGCAGGCCCAAGAGCAGAGAAGGTTGATGCGGCAAGAAAGCTCAATAGAAGGAGCTTTAAAGGCAAAGCATCACATCAATCTCAACACAAAGGGGAAGAAAAAGTATGAGAAGAAGAAGACTGCTGATGCAAATGAAGCCATTTCAACTGAAAATTGCAGCAGTAGTGGCGACCAAAAGAGAAGCTTCCTCCTTGTCACCATTGCGGCAAGAAAGGACATCCTCCTTTCGGGTGTTGGAAAAGGCCTAACATCAAATGCAACAAATGCAGTCGCATGGGACATCATGAGAGAATCTGCAAGAATGGAACTTCACAACAAAATGAAGCTAAAGTTGCAGACAAACAAGAGGAGGAAGAACAACTTTTCGTTGCAACCTGTTTTGCAAGTAGTTGTTCTAGCGACAAGTGGCTCATAGATAGTGGCTGCACCAATCACATGACTTTCAATCATGCTCTCTTTAAGGACTTGGATACATCAGTTAAATTCAAGGTAAAAATTGGCAATGGTGAGCACATCGTTGTTGAAGGAAGAGGTACCGTTGTCATCGAAAGTTTCTCAGGTACAAAAGTCATTAAAGATGTATTATTTGTGCCTAATATTAACCAAAACCTGTTAAGTGTGGGGCAACTGATTGAAAGAGGGTTTAAGGTTGTTTTTGAGAACAACCAATGCTTAATCAAATATGCAACAGATGAAGTGTTCAAGATCAAGATGAAGGGCAAGAGTTTTTCAATAGATCCATTGCAAGAAGAGCAAGCGGCTTACTCCTCAAATGACAACATAACTGGGATCTCGCACAAAAGATTGGGTCATTTTCATCATGTTTAAAGTGCTGAATTTGCAAAGAAAAGAGCTTGCTCAAGGATCGCCTTGAACTTGAGTCGAAATACATGCTTGCAAGGCTTGTCAATATGGCAAGCAAGCGCGTCTTCCATTTCGAATTCTGTTTGGAGAGCAACAAAGAAGCTGCACTTATTCACACCGATCTTCTTGGGCCTCAAAGAACTCCTTCACTTAAGGGAAGTAAATACTACATAATTTTTATTGATGACTTCTCTCGTATGTGTGGATTTATTTTCTCGATTCAAATCGAGGTTCTTTGGAATCTTTTGGAGATTCAAGCAATGGATTGAAAATCAAAGCGAGAGTCCCATTCAAATGTTGAGGTCGAGATAATGGCAAGGAGTTCACTTCAAATCAATTCAATCAGTTTTGTGAAAAAGCTGGCATTGATCATCAATTGACAGCTCCGTACACTCCACAGCAAAATGGAGTCAGTGAGAGGAAGAACAGAACAATCTTTGAGATGGCAAGAGGTATGATGCATGATAAAGATTTGCCTAAGGAGTATTGGGCTGAAGCAACAAACACCGCAGTGCGGTGTTCTTATTGAATAGGCTTCCTACAAAAGCTGTGAATGGGAAGACTCCTTTTGAGGCATGGTATGGTTTCAAACCAAATTTGAAAAATCTAAAAATATTTGGTTGTTTGTGTTTTACTTACGTGCCATAGATCAAGAGGGACAAGCTGGACAAGAAGGCTGAACCAGGAATCTTTATAGGCTATAACAACACCTCAAAAGCCTATCGAGTTTTCCAGCCTCAATCCAGAAAAATACTGATCAGCAGAGATGTTGTTTTCATGGAGGCAGAAAAGTGGGATTGGAATTCAACAAATGAAAAAGACCCTATTCACGTGCAGCCTAGCGAAGATGATGTTGATGACCAACCAATCAGAGGAACTAGATCACTTGCAGACATCAATGCAAGATGCAATGTTGCGGTAATGGAACCAGTTGGAGTACAAGAAGCGATGCAAGACATAAAATGGATTTCAGCTATGAAGGAAGAATTGAGTATGATTGAAAAGAATCATACATGGAAGCTTGTACCAAGGCCTTCTAACAGAAAGGTGATTGGAGTTAAATGGGTTTTCAAAACAAAACTCAATGCAGATGGTTCTATAAACAAGCACAAAGCGAGGCTCGTCGTGAAGGGATATGCACAAGTTTTTGGCGTCGATTTTTCAGAAACGTTTGCTCCCGTGGCCAGACTTGATACCATCAGATTGCTCCTTGCGATGGCAGCTCAAAGTGGCTGGAAAGTGTTTCAGCTTGATGTAAAATCTACTTTTTTAAATGGCCTTCTTAAAGAGGAGATTTTTGTAGAACAACCTGATGGTTTTGTTGTGCAGGATCAAGAAGATAAAGTGTACCTATTGAAGAAAGCTTTGTATGGCCTCAAGCAGGCTCCAAGAGCTTGGTATAGTCGGATCGATGATCATTTGATCGGCTTAGGCTTTCAGAAAAGCTTAAGTGAGGCTACCTTATATGTAAGAAAAGAAGGCACTAACATTACCATTGTTTCTATCTATGTTGATGATCTTTTGGTCACAGGAAACAATCAACTGCTCATTGATGAGTTTAAATCTAACATGCTCAAGGAATTTGAGATGGCAGATTTAGGATTAATGACCTACGTCCTTGGTCTTGAAGTGCTGCAGCAGAGGAATGAAGTTTTTGTCTTCCAAAAGAAATATGCAAAGGAGATTTGAAGAAATTTCACATGGAGAGTTGCAAAGCTATAGACACACCAATGCAAGCCAAAGTGAAGTTCTGCCAAGATGATGGGACTCCCAAAGTGAATGAGAATCTCTATAGAAGCTTGATTGGTTGTCTCATGTACCTCACAGCTTCTAGGCCTGACATTATGCAAGCTGTAAGCCTTCTCTCCAGATTTATGCATTGTGCAAGTGAAGAGCACTTGCAAGCTGCGAAGAGGATTGTCAGATATATTAAAGGAACTGTTGATTTTGGAATTAAATATGTTAAATGTGATAATTTTCAGCTGGTTGGTTTTTCTGATAGTGATTGGGCTGGTTCAACTGATGATATGAAGAGCACAACTGGTTTTTGTTTCAGTCTTGGATCAGGTGTGATCAATTGGTGTTCAAAGAAGCAAGAAGTTGTTGCTCAAAGCACTGCAGAAGCTGAATTCATAGCTGCAACAGCTGCAGCAAATGAGGCCATCTGGTTGAGGAAAATCCTTCATGATTTGAGTTTGAAGCAACAAGAATCAACACAAATCTTTGTTGACAACCAAGCTGCCATTTCAATCTCTTCTAATCCAGTGTTTCATGTCAAGACAAAGCATTTCAAGATCAAGTTTTATTATCTCAGAGAAGTTCAAAAGGAAGGGGAAGTTTCGTTAACTTATTGCAGATCGGAAGATCAGATAGCCGATGCATTCACCAAAGCCTTGCCTAAGATTAAATTTGAAGAACTCAGGAACAAGATAGGAGTTTGCAGCTTCAAAGGCAAGGAGGTGTGTTTGAAATATGCCTTAGAAGCAGCAGAAAATAATGCAAAATGTGATACATGCTGCAGAATGTGACTTAGTCTTGAAGACCATGTCTTTAATTCAGTTTCTAGTTGTTGCTGTTTTGTAGGATTTTAGTTTTGACTCGGTTGTTGAGTCATGGATCCTGTTTTTTAGCTATTAGTTTAGTGACTTTCAGTTATGTTTTGACTTTTAGTTATTATTTTGCGTATTTAAGTACGTTGTCAAGTTGAATGAAAATATTGGAGTTCTTAGTTCATGCTTAAAATCACTCCTACCTCTTTCATATTTATAGTTTTATAACACACATCTCTCCAAACATCATTTGTCATCACATTTCTAAAACAAAAGTTTTTTGGGTTGTCACCTCCGTGATTACCGCTTCATACACAATCAACAAACGAATCATCATTGACATCGTCAAAGCTAGCACTTGCACTCTCATGTTGGAGCTTCTCGGATACCGATCTTCGTACTTTCTTCGCAACATTTCTTCACGATCTATCTCGCAACAACTTCTTCAATCATACACCTTAGAATTAAACCATCGGCTCTGATGCCATATTGAAATTTTGACAAAATGAAAGTCACAGAAAAAAAAAAAAAAATCTAACATTGAAATCTAATATTAATCAGCCATTAAGGCCACATTGATTCAACAAACTTACAATAGAATAAATACAACCTGCTTATGGGCTTCTCACTATGACCATGTCTAACTAACAAATAACTGCACCCACTACTCCACTTTATGGCAGTTAATAACCCCACAATTCAACACATGTCCCAACTTCATTCTCCATTAACTTGCTCACTACATGCCCACGTTCACATCACTTGACTTCACATACGCATATTAAATTAAATGATAGACTAAACTTTAAAATATCTAAACATAACTTTAAATTTAAATCACATTTCCAACATTCCCTCTTGATTCAAATTTCTCAAACTTCTTGTGAAACGCATCACTTCACACACTTCTAGAACTCATGAAGCACTTGTCTTCACGATCTATTTTCGCAGCACCTCTCCGCAAACTAACCTCAAGATTGAACCGTCGGCTCTAATACCATGTTGATTTAAAAAAAAAATAAAAATAAAAATACCGTAAGTGAAATTGACAATTCTTTGATGGATTACATTGCTTCCTTGATTGATTAATGTTTACACTCATCACACACATATTTATAGCTAACATGCAAACACTCCAATACTTGGTCAACATGACCCATTCACACCACTATGACCACTACACAAACATGTCTAACCCACATCCTCATATAACTACCTATAACTACCCATTACACATTCATGTACCAACTAACACACTTTTGTACTCATAACATAAAATTTGTATCATAAATTCCAACAAGTTCACATCACATTATGTGGTTTTTGTACTTGTTAACTAGGCTACCAAGAACTCCAGGTTTTTAAAAAGAACTAACAAGCAACACAAAATTCTCAAAAATGAACTGATCTTAGGGCCGAGGGTCAGACTCTAGCCTAAGCCCATTTCCTAGTTTAACACTTCTCTTTCCTTCAAAAAATAGCGATTCCGCTAAAACTTCAACTCAGCTAGGTTGACTCTGAGGCCAAATGGCATTTCCCTAGGACAACAGTTTAAAATTATAACAAGACAAAATTAAGCTTGTGACAAATATCAAGAGAGAACAACCAACAAAAACAATAATCACCAGAGTCACCATATGCATTTAAAGTTTTAATAATATAGACTTGTATTACTTGTCTCCTAATTCCCCCACTAAAAAAGTCGACTCAAGCTGAAGAAATTTGATGAGGTGGCGATAGACCAAAGCTAACTTGGAAGTTGGAACACATTGATTATGAGAGATTTAAATGCTTTTGAAAGCACACCATCATTTACACTAAATCAAGTGCAATGGAAGAGTTTCATCCATGTAGCCGACCTCAACTACTTAATATTTGAAATTTGAACGTGTGCCTAATGCTAGCATCTGCAGCCACTATATTAACTTTTAAGTCTCTAGGGATGCTCCAAATGACATTTAGGAGCGACAAGAATCTTGACAGCCTTGATCTCTGTTGAACTAGCTATCAATTATACTAATTCATGGGCTTTCATTTTGCCAAGTCCCAGAAAACTGCAAGTTTGCAACATTATTTTGAGGCCACAATTTGATTCCCACTTCCTCTTGGTTGTCTAGGAGACAAGGTGTAACTCCACCCGTGTCACATTTTTTAACGCTTCCCCTCTGATTAGATGTCATGCAGGTCTGCAACAATATATGAAGCTCTTTGCTTGCTTAACAAGTTAATTGCGTTGGTGTCCAACTACAAGAGACAGGCCCGAGCATCATGTTGCATCCAAATCACAATCACATGGTCACCCTTTTATGCCTCCCCTTTTGTTGAGATGTTTCTCCCCTATAAATGTTTGGTGCCAAAGCAAAAGTGAGCAAGAAATTGAACAGAAATTTTGGAGTTCTATTCTAACTTCTCTAAGAACTAAAATGGCAACCTCTCCTTTACGCTTCATCAAGACTTCTCATCATGCTCGCTCAATTAGCTTGCCCTCTAGATCCAACCCTCTAGCTCTTGAGGTTCAGCAACAGTTGTGCAGGCTAAGGTCATCTCAAGAGACCTCAACATCTTCAACGTCATCTTTGCTGTGTCAGAAATTAGCCAGTCTAAAGGATTTGTACCATCGCATCGATGAGTTGGTACAATTGCCACACACTCAACAAGCCCATTCCCATGTGAGACTTGAGGCTTGTGTGAATGAAGTGTTGGATGAGTCGATGACAGTGTTGGACTTGTGCAGCACTAGCAGAGATGTTCTGCTTGAAATTCAGGAAAGCACACAAGTTCTCCTATCATCTCTGCATCGGAAAAGAGGGGCAGATCAAGCTAGTCTAGCAAATGACGTTAAAGAGTACATGGCATGTAATGTTAAGGGAAAGAAGGCAATTCAAAAGTCCATTGGGAGTTTAAAGAGAATGGAGAGCAAGTATCTGCAATTACTTGCATTGGAGAGAGATGAAAACCTGGTTTCCATCATTGGCATTCTAGGGGAAGCGAGAGCAATCTCTGTTGACATCTTTGAAGCACTGCTTTCATCCGTTTCTCGGACAAGAAAACAATTGAAGCAAAGCGGGTCCTGGTCTCTTGTTGCCAAACTAATGAACAGCAGAAGGGTAGGATCCCAAGTTTATGATGAAGCAGAAATCAGTGAAATGGAGAAGGTTGACATTGCACTGTCTACTCTCATCACCAACAAATCGTTGAAAGCCAACGCAGTCCTCGATGCCCAAAATGCCCTAGAACATTTGGAGGCATTGGACTTGAGAATCCAAGGCTTTGTGGAAGGATTGGATTGTGTTTTCCGGAGTTTAATCAAAATCAGAGTCTCCTTTCTCAACATCTTGAACTGCCAATTGAGTTCATTGAAGCTCATAGCCAAACAATTTTGTGTACACAAAATTTCTTCTACATAAATGATAAGTACATTATCAATCAAAGTTATACATCATTTACCTATCTCTGGTTTTCTTTATTGTGCTAAATTACTGTTTTGTTAAATTATGTTGGGCAAAATAAAGTACGATGATTTAGCATTATTGCAGTATCTGGTGCAACATCACCATTAAAAATGGATCTATGTTTCTCTAATGAATGACAATGAGAACAAAGGTAGCAACTAGAACATGCACATAATAATTTGATTAGCAATTGGAATCACATGGGTTAAGGATGGATCTATGTTCCTCTAATGAATGGCAATGAGCACAAAGGTAGTGACTTCAAGTCTTCAACATGCACACAATAATTTGATTAGCAATTGGAATCATATGGGCTTGCCTAACTACTACTTCAACATGCACAAAGGTTATGACCTGGTCTGCACAAAGGTAATATGACCTAGTCACAGACCCACAGTTTTATAATCATAAAATAATTAATGACGAAACACGAGATCAAATGAAATTATAACCTTGAAATCTTCAAGTTGCAATTTAAAATAATCCCTAGTGTTTTGATCTTGAAAAAAATGTACTGATCATCAAACAACATTAACTTTGCCATAAAATGATAGAATAAACATGTAGCTTAGCCCTCAAATAAAAAGGCACAAAATAAAC
Source organism: Stephania japonica (assembly GCA_039657345.1). NCBI lineage: Eukaryota > Viridiplantae > Streptophyta > Magnoliopsida > Ranunculales > Menispermaceae > Stephania > Stephania japonica. The sequence continues at coordinate 2,037,169 of CM077559.1, read as the reverse complement.
AATTAAATAAACAGATAAAATTAACAAAATGAACGTGCACCTACTCATAGCATAATCACAGCAACTAACTTGAGATTTGTTCAGTCCATATATCTTTGCTGAATATTTGCATAAGGTATTGTTTCTCCCAAAGACAACAATGAGGGAGCAATGGGCATCTTGACAGCCTTGATCAAGGTTTAAGTTATACCTGTAATATATATGTTGACCACACGAGTGAACCATATATATACTAAAACCCTGAATTCAATTATTGCAGTCAACTCCATTTATATCTGCTTATCGAGTGTATGTTCATTAACTAACAGTATTAGAGAAGGCCATCAAATAATCTTAATTGCAAGTAAAACCTTTAAATTAAGCAAATTTGCATGGTTGCTGTCTAAGAGGCAAAGTGTGTGCCAACTCCATGCGTGTGTTTAATAATTCAAATAGTTTCTCTGATGACGATGTCCATGACTTGCACAACATATGAGATGATCATCCCTTAACTTGCATTAGATCGAAGTCATAATCACATGATGAAGTTGATAATTTGATTCCTTTTGTCTCATCTCAGTGCTAGACCACATGATCTATGTATATATGTATATGTTTGGGGCTAATGAGAACATCGACAATTTGGCAATTAATCATCTTGCCCTCTTTTGCAACCCATCTGTTCAAAAAATGGCTTTCTCTCCCCTACGCCTTATCAAGACTTCTCATCACACTCGCTCTATCAGTCTTCCCTCTAGACCTAGTCCTCTCACTCTTGGGGTTGAACAACAGCTCCAAAGGTTGAGATCATCTCAAGACGCTTCAACATCCTCACAGTACCACAAATTAAATGGTCTAAGAGACTTGTATGATTGTGTGGATGACTTCCTTCAATTGCCAAACACCCAAAGAGCACTTTCCCAGTTGAGATCTGAGGAACGTGTAAACAAGATGTTGGACAGATCTCTAAGAGTGTTGGACGTGTGCAACACTACTAGAGATATTTTGATGGAAATGAAGAAAAATGTGCAAGATCTCCTCTCATCAATAAGAAGAAAAAGAGTGGGAAAATCTGGTCTTGCAGATGATGTAAGGGAATACATGATCTGTCAAAAGAAGTTGAATAAGAATGTTCAAAAATGTGTTGAAGGTTTGAAGAAAAATGAGAACGAGCATGCCTCGTTTTCACTTCTAGAGGAGGATCCAAATGTAGTGGCGATTGTTGGAAGCTTGAGAGAAGTCAATGCAATCACAAACTCCATCTACAAGTCCCTCTTGTCTTCCATTTCACAGCCAAGAAAGAACGATTGGTTTCCCATCTTGAAATTGATGAACAAGAGAGAGGTAGCAAGCCACAGTGAAGACAATGAGTGCTTCAACGACGTGGAGAAAGCTGATGCAGCACTATTAGACCTCATGAGCTCCAAGTCATGCAAAGACACCCAACATGCTTTAAAGCATCTGGAGGCACTGGACTCGAGCATCCAAGGGTTTATGGAGGGATTGAATTGTGTTTTCCGGAGTTCAGTCAAAACCAGAGTCTCCCTTCTCAACATATTAAACTGCTAATTGTGTTCATTGAAGCTCATGGCCAATTAATTTTGTGTACTCAATATTTCATGTAAATAAAAGATGAATACTTATATCAATCAAACTCATACATCATTTTCCTACACCTGGTTCTTTGACTGTAGTAAATTACAGTATGTTTAATTACATGAAAGCAAAATAAACTAAGATGGTTAATCATCTGCAAGAAGATGATTAATTTAACTTCATTTGTTAGCATTATAAATGCAGTACTATCTGGTGCAACCTCACTATTAAAGTAAGGATGAATAATTAAATTCTGCTATGTTCGTCAAATGGATGACAATGAGCCATAAGGTAGTGACTCGAACATGCACACAATAATTTCATTGGTAATTAATTAGAATCACATGGGCTTGCCTAACTACTCCTAATAGAACATTCTTTTAGTCATTGATAGGCACTGTCTTATAATCATAAATAATTAATGAAGAAGCGCTAAATGAAATTATAACCTGTTATATCCAACATGCAATTCAAAATAATCCCTTATGTTCTTGATCTTGAAACAACTGATGCCTTGATTATCAAACATCATTAACCATGACATAATGGAACAATGTTATTTTAGCATTGCCTTTAAACATAAAGATGATCCCTTAACGGAAAAACCTAAGTAAAAGAGACTTCGAAAATAAAATGGATGCACTATCAACAAAGTGAACATGAGTCTAATTGTAGCCAATATTTTTTTAAGCCAATTGTAGCAAATATTACAAATACTAACATGAGATCTATTCAATCTGCACATCTTGACTGTATATCTAATTTGGAATATACTGTTCCTCTCCGAGACAACAACATGGAAGCAATTGGCATCTTGACAGCTTTGATCAAGGCTTACGTCACCTATAATATATATGATAACCACACGAGTGATTCATGTACTAAAATCCTGTATTTCAATTATTGCATGCCAACTCCATCAATACTAAATACATAATTGAGGGTATTATCATTATTAACTAATTTCGATTAAAGAGGCCATCCTATCATCTTAATTTCAGTTAGAAAATATTAAATTATCAAATTTCACTTGGTTGCTGTCAAGGAAGCATGTGTGTGTCAAAGCCATGCGTGTACTTAATTATTCTAACTGTTCTCTGGTGATGATGTCTATGATTTGCACAACACATGAAATGTATCATTTCCTAACTTATGCTAGGTCCAAGTCATAATCACATGATGAAGTTGATAATTTGATTCCATTTGTCTCCTCTTGCAATACCCTTTGCTCTATATATATGTTTTGGGCAAATGAGAACAACATCAACAAGTTAGCAATCAATAATCTTGGTTTCTTCTGCATCTGCTCTTTTAATTTCTTAAAAATGGCTTCCTCTCCTCTACGCCTTATCAAGACTTCCCATCACACTCGCTCTATCAGTCTGCCCTCTAGACCCAGTCCTCTCACCATTGGAGTTGAACAACAGCTCCAAAGGCTGAGATCATCTCAAGATGCTTCGACACCCTCACATTGCCACAAATTGAATGGTCTGACTGACTTGCACAATTGTGTGGACGACTTCCTTCAATTGCCACATACCCAAAAGGCACTTTCCCAGTTGAGATCTGAGGAATGTGTGAACGAGGTGCTAGATGGATCCCTAAGTGTGTTGGACGTGTGCAACACTAGTAGAAATCTTTTGACGGAAATGAAGAAAAATATGCAAGATCTCCTTTCATCTCTTAGAAGAAAAAGAGGGGGAGAATCTGGTCTTGAAGATGATGTCAAGGAGTACTTGATCAATCAAAAAAATTTGAATAAGATTACTCTGAAGTGTGTTGAAGATTTGAAGAAAAATGAGAACAAGCGAGTCTCATTTTCACTTCTAGAGGAAAACTCAAACGTAGTGGCGATTGTTGGTAGCTTGAGAGAGGTCAATGCAATGACAAACTCCATCTTCAAGTCCCTATTGTCTTCCATTTCTCAGCCAAGAAAGAACAGTTGGTCTCTTGCCTCAAAATTGATGAACAAGAGAAAGGTAGCAAGCCATGGTGAAGAGACCGAGTGTTTCAACAGTGTGGAAAAGGTCGATGCTGCACTATCGAACCTCAAGAGCTCCAAGTCGTGCAAGGACACCCAAGATGCTCTAAAGCTGATGGAAGCATTGGCGATGAGCATCCATGGCCTCGAAGATGAACTGGAGTGTGTTTTCAGAAGTTTGATCAAATCCAGGGTCTCTCTCCTTAATGGCTTAAACAATTGAGCCACAAGTTTAGTACCATTGGCATACAATTTTGAGTCAATAGTACGCCAATTCACAATATATCAAACAAGTGATTCCAATTGTACAATAATGTGAAAAAACATCAATGAGAATACATTATTTTCTAACCTATTTGGTTTCTCTTTACTTCTTTAACTATGCGAGGGAAAACTTAATTATGTTAACACGGTAAAAATGAAATAGTTTTCAAACTTACTTTCCACGATGCACGGAATATTTCTAATTAATATCGGTAAGCAATGCAGGAAACCTAAAAATAAAAAGTAACTAGTTTAGTTGATGACACACTTACCTGCAATTTTGCTCTGCAAATTACACTTAACTCCTTAACCTTGACTTCTCTTCCAGCCGTCCGGCGTGATTGATCTAATCAGAATTCAATAATTGATTAGATGCGGAAACAAGTGGAATCTTGACAGCTTAAGCCTCATTCAGAGCAAACGTGTCGATGATTAGGCTAACATAACATGATTTAACTTAATATGCTTATTGATCGAGCCCATAAAAATATGTTTCATTTTTGAGTTCTAGCTTCTAATCCCACCACATCAACCCAGTGATCAACTGATGTAAAATTCAGAATTACAACTTTTGTTGCTTACCAAGACTGGAATCGATTCAGACTTTCCAGTACGCCCTAATCACTTCGAATACATCATCTTCTTCGTCTAGTGGGATTGCGAGCTTTGTCTTCATCTTTCTTAAATCAAATGCACCTTTTCTTCTAAAATTTGATTACAGAAATTTTAGGGCTTCTTTTTTTTTATTCCAAAAGAAACCCCAGAAACCATTTCAGGTGCCGCGCCAAGTTTCATAAGGTCGTGGTTTAAGGAGGTCCGTCGATCCGTAATACATTATATATTTCGAGATTCTAATGCTCAATGTTCGATTTTTTTTTTTTTTTGTTTTTAACAATTATGTAGTTGCTGCGACTGTAGTAGAGGCAACCTCAACCAAAAAATTGTAAATAAAAAAAAATAATAAAAAAAGAGCAAAGTTTTTGCATACGAGTTTTCATAGTGGGCTACCGTTAACATTTTTCATACAATATACTCATGCCTCTCTCAAACTCTATTAAAACTAGAGTCGTGCTAAGGGCACCCCGTAATCCTCTCAGGGTACTCTGTCATTTTTAATTAAAATCGATTTTATGACCAATTGACAAAAATGTCCTCATCCAACCCAACAATTTACATACTCATTCAAATGCCCTCTTAGGGCACCCTACTTTTGAAAATTCAATTTTTTTATGAAGTCAAGTCGATCCGTCGTGGTCCGGACATCGCGTTTGTTGATCAAAGAGTGTGCACTAACCTTTGTCAATTGCGTTTGTCAATCCGTCGCCGTCCGGAGATTCGACGAGTTTTAAGTGTTTTTAGAGTCTAATAGTTGAAGAAAATAAGTGAGAGACAGACGTTGCACACAACAAGTTAGTTTTTATGATTTTTGTGAGGTTTTTTTCCATTTTTGAACGTAAACCACGGACACGAATTTATCGGTCACACGGGATTGTGACATGTTGTAGTGTCTCTATACCCTACAATCGATAAGTAACAAAAGGTGTCAGTTATTACTAACCGAGTTTAATCTCAAACATAGCTTTTTATTACACTTCGGTTGGAAGCAACTGAGACATAGCTTAATGTCTCAGTAACAAGCCACCGAGACCAAAATCAGTAGTCTCGGTGATACACAACCACGTAGTCTAAGGGTCCTTCTCACTTAAGTGTCGGTTGATATTAACCGACACTCACATAATGGTTTCGGCAATGGACGTCCGAGACTAAAAAACAGATCACGGCCCTGTGTGACTGAACACTACGAGATTGAAGTTAAACACATTGTCCAACCATAAAACAACAAATCTACTTTAAACAAGTAAAAAAGTGAGGGTTTTTGTATATTGAGGCCTTGATGTGGTAATGAAAAGGAGAAAAAAAGGGTTTCATTCGATTTGATGGTGGGGTGCTCGCATATCAAACGAAAAGGCATTTTGATAAAAGTACCGGATGCCCTTATAAATTGTTGGGGTGCCATAATCAGCGGGGTGCCCTTAGCACGACTCTAAAACTATCCCAGAGGTACCCAAAACCCACTTTCTTAGCCATGTTTGATCACTTCTAATGCGTCAAAAAGGTAGCATTGCCGCACCATACATCTCTTGGGCGGATGAATGTAACAATTTTTTTTTGAGTTCGTTCTTAGCAATCTTCATGTGGCTCACTGTCTAATCCCCAAAAAAATAATACTTGCACGCTCATTACAATTGTTAATTTTTGGTGTCTCTCTTGTCTCATTCTACTCTCCCAATAAACACGTACATTAATAAAATGTAATTAATCCAATGGCATCTAGCGTTAGCCTAAAACGTGCATTATGTAATTAATAAATATAAATATAGGCTAAATGACAACTTGTACAAATTTGAGATCTCTATGCATCCCCATCTTTTTGTTTTGTTCCTCTGCAAGACAACAATGAGGAAGCAAAGGGCATCTGGACAGCCTTCACAAATAGTTATGTTACCTATATTATGTTCTATCCAAGCACACGAGCGGAGACTGTAATTAATCTCCAATTTAGACTTCTTATATTAGATTATAAGCAAGCGCCGCGGTTGTGTCTACTTGTAATTAGAGAAGGCCATCACATGATCTTAGTTGCATTGGAAATTTTAAATCACATTTTGCATGGTTGTTGTCTAGATGTGCATGAAGTTGCATTGTCGATGCCATCCGTGCGCTTAGTTATTCTAGTAGTTTCATTGATCATGATGTCTGTGATTAGCACAACAAATGAAATGGATCGTCCCTTAACTTGCGTTAGATCCAAATCGCAACCACATGATCATACTCATGATTTGATTCCTTTTGTCTCCCATTGGTGTTATTATACCCTTTGAGGCATTGATCTATATATATGTGCGTTTGAGGCCAATGAGAACAGCATCAACTACTTGGCAACTGATTAATCATCTTAGTTTCTCTTTGCATCCCCTCTGTTGTAAAACAAAATGGCTTCCTCTCCCCTGCGCCTCATGATCAAGACTTCTTATCACGCTCGATCTATTAGCTTGCCCACTAGGCCTAGCCCTCTAACCACTGGAGTTGAACAACAGCTCCAGAGGCTGAGATCATCTCAAGAGGCATCGTCATCCTTGTGGTGCCAGGACTTGAGTGGTCTTAGAGACTTGTATGATTGTGTGGATGACTTGCTTCACTTGCCACACACTCAAAAAGCGCTTTCCCAGTTGAGATCTGAGGAAGGCGTGAACGATGTGTTGGATGGATCTCTAAGAGTGTTGGATGTGTGCAATACTACTAGAGATGTTTTGATGGAAATGAAGAAAAATGTGCAAGATTTCCTCTCTTCCCTTAGAAGGAAAAGAAGGGGAGAAGCTGGTCTAGTAGATGGTGTCAAGGATTACTTGATCTGCCAAAAAAAGTTGAACAAGGTTGTTCACAAGTGTGTCGAGGATTTGAAGAAAATGGAGAACAAGCACGTCTCATTTTCGTTACTGGAAGAAGACCCAAATGTAGTCGCGATTGTTGGTAGCTTGAGAGAAGTCAATGCTATCACAACTTGCATCTTCAAGTCCATCTTGTTCTCAATTTCTCTGCCAAGAAAGAACAGTTGGTCTCTTGCCTCAAAATTGATTAACAAGAAAAAGCATGGAGAAGAGGCCGAGTGCTCCAACGAAGTAGTGAAAGCCGATGCTGCTCTAGCAGACCTAATGAGCCCCCCCAACTCATGCAAAGACACCCAAAATGCTCTTAAGAGTATGGAAGCGTTGGAGTTGAGCATCCATGGCCTTGAAGATGAATTGGAGTTTGTTTTCAGGAGTTTGATCAAAACTAGGGTCTCTCTCCTTAACGGCTTAAACCACTAAGCATAGCTACATCCTACCACCTTTGAGTGGTATACAATTTTGTGTGAATATAAGAATATCAAACATATTTTGCAGTCCAATTGTACAATTCATGTGAAAAATAAAATCAATGAAAATATACATCGATCATTTTCTACCATATATCAGATATTCAAAATTGATTGTAACTTGTTTATCATTTCCCTTATCTCTTACTATTCCACCTGATAATATCAGCTAGTAAAAGTTAAACAAGGATCAACTTTTCATAGTTTTTGTGTGTGACTTGTTACTAGCTAGTCCCTCCTAACTCCTAAGTCCTAAGTTTGATTCCACCATCAAACACCAAATAACTAGGTTTACCAAAAGTTATGAGATTTAGGCGTATAACCGACTCTTGAAGGATTAGTTCGGTCAAAGGTTGTAATGCTGATCACATTTATGTAATTAAGAAGGAAAAAAAATGCAAATAAGCTGCTGCATCAAGTCCTTCCATTTTCTAAAGGAAAAATAGAAGTGTACTATACGTACATATAATTAAAATATATAATGATATTGAAAGAGTATTTGTTTCTTAATTATGATATCGATCAATGTATGATACCTTCGCTATTATTCACAATGGTTGAGGTTGACTAAGTGGAGCTAGGCTTGGTACATATGCAGTACCGGTTATCTAAAACATTCCTAAGAGATTGATGAATCAAAAGCTCTTCAACAATATGACTTTTAAGATCATAGAGAGCTAGATGATAACCTGAGATGAGATGATTCCTGCACATTCGTTTCCAGTAAAATCTTGTCATCATCTATAAAACAGTGTTAGAAATATTGTGCAATTAGGAAATGCGCACAAATCACTCTCGTAATAATATTGTGCACAAATCACTCCTATAATTATGTGCTACCTTATTTTAATGTTTCCTTTTGTATATAATTGCATCTCTATATATAGAGACATATGTAATAGATCAATACAATACAATAAACTTATTATATTCTGTCAAAATTTCAACACACAGTTAAGTCCAAAGTCTTGTATGCGGAATCGCCTAAAGTACGTAGTACTTCTGGAATAGTGTTAACTTACAGCACGAGTCTATCACACCATGCTCCTTCCTTCATTACAAATATACTTTAAGACAACTCCATATATGCCAGGGTTGTAGATGCCGGGGCTGTAGATAAACATGTATATTCTCTGTTTCCACACACTAAATTTCGAGTATACAAATTTATTTTTCATGTCCTCTAGTAGTGGAATTTCCTTAAATTCTTGGCATTCTAAGTCAAAAGCTACTAATGTTGTCTTATCCATGATGCCTCTCCCATGCCAATGAACCACTCTATTCACAAATTTCCCATATTTTCCTTAAGGATCCAAATACATGTTGTTGAAGATCTTGACATTAACACGCTCAACTCCGTTGCCATCCCCAAACTCGACCACTACAATCTTATAATCGTTGTTGTTTGAATCGTAGCCAATTCCATATGAAGCGTAATTAATATGATACGGAGGAGGTATATTCTTGAAATCTCCAGTGGACGGATTCCATATGCCTAACTATGTAGTACGGTAGTACCGAGGCCAACAACAACAATTCGTTGCAAGAACCCCGGACCGCGAAATTGCAACCATGATGAACAAAGTCAGATGATAGTGTAGGCTCATGAATGCTATACACTGCAGATGATGGGGGAGGCTCATGAATTTTAGCAGATGCTATCATATACTCAATGTCGTGCATACGAAAAAAAAATTAGAAAACACCAAGACGAATTTGTTGTCTTCATGAACTGCTTTGTTGTTGTAAAGTTTTATAAAAATGGGGTCGGTGATTGAACTGTGTGGCAAGGCGTAATCTGCTAAAGATTTCTCGAACAATCAGCTCTTCCGGAATATGCTTCTTCACTTCCTCCATTGATAATGATCGTTACAATTGTGATTTTTGGCTTCTTTGTTTAAATAGTTTTTCTATTAGGGTTTAGGCCGTTTGGAAGAAGTTGAGTTACCAACGCGTATGTCCGATCTTATTCCCTCTCCAATTCAACTATTTTATCGGGACAGTTTGTTAATTAAGCAATGCCACGAACCCAGACTGGTGTGGCTTAGTGGTAAGGGCGATGACATGGTTGCATGGGTTAGGCGCACGACCTTAGTTTCGATTCCCCATCATAGCCAAACGTCGGGTCACTGGTGGTCTCGTTTCACAATCTCAGGGCCGTGGGACTAGTTAAACAAAAAGTGGGTATAGTTAGCCAAAAAGTGTCATATCCACTGTTACTAAAAAAAAAAAATTAAGCAATGCCACGATTAAGATTTTTTTTTTTTTTTTTTTTTTTTTTTGAGAACCAGTTTCTATTATTTTGTTAAGGTAAAGTTTTTATGTGAATTCTTTTCGAAGGAAAAATCTTTGTATATGGATAGTAATTAACGATTTGAGATCTGCATATTCATCCACCATATATGTTGATAATTAGGTTTTAACTTCTAATTGACGTTGCTCTCATTTGGATGGTTCGCAAGGTTAGGCGAAATTGTTGAAAGGAAGGACGTGTTGAACATGAATGGAAATGGCACTTGTCCAAGTTGTCTCCTACAACTATGTAGGGATAACCCAATGGTTAGATGTTCGGTTTATGAGTAAAAGGTGTCAGGGATCAAATCCCACGAGTCTCTTTCTTATAAACAAAAAAAATAAAAAATAAAGTTGTCTCCTACTTGGCCAAATGGTTGGTCTCTCTATTGTTGTTCCTATCAAGGACTACATTGAGGGAGCAATTGGCATCTTCACAGCCTTGATAAACGTTTCTATATGTTACCAGCACACGAGTGAGTAGTTCAAATAATGCACCGTCGATGCATGTGATTAGTCTTTAATTTGTTTTGGATAAAAGGAAGTTGTATTAATCTTTAAACTAAATCTTTACAAAAAAAAAAATGGGGTACTTATCTATACAATTAGTCTTTAATTTAGCCTTCATCGTGTTAATTTACTATTAGTTGCATTCAAATTCTTAAACTAATCACATTTTCAATGGTTGCCGTGTAGCTACAAGACAAATGCGTGTCCAAGTCCAACGACTCCAACCCATGCGTGCGCTCAATCAAATTATTTTAGTTGTAGCTAACTTTCATTGATGGTAATATGTCTGTGATTGGCACAACACAGAAAATGGCTCAACCATTAACTCGCGTTCGATCCAAATCGCAACCACATGATTTGATTCCTTTTGTCTCCTCTTAATTGGTGTTATACCTTTTGATCTAGCTAGTATATATATTTATATACATTTGGAGCTAATGAGAAGACCACCAACAAATTGTCAACTAATCATCTTACTTTCTCTACATCTCCTCTGTTAGTTCTAAATTAGCTAACCATAATGGCTTCTTCCTCTCCCCTGCGCCTCATCAAGACTTCCTATCACACTCGCTCAGTCAGCTTGCCTTCCAGACCCAGCCCTCTCACCGTCGGGGTTGAACAACAGCTCCAAAGGCTGAGATCATCTCAAGACGCTTCGACATCGTCCCAGTGCCGGAAATTGAGTGGTCTTAGAGGCTTGTATGATTGTGTTGATGACTTGCTTCACTTGCCACACACCCAAAAAGCACTTTCCCAGTTGAGATCCGAGGAAGGCGTGAACGAGGTGTTAGATGGATCTCTAAGAGTGTTGGATGTGTGCAACACTACTAGAGATGTTTTGCTTGAAATGAAGAAAAGCGCGCAAGATCTCCTCTCCTCTCTTAGAAGAAAAAGAGGGGGAGAAGCTGGTCTTGCAGATGATGTCAAGGAGTACATGATCTGTCAAAAGAAGTTGAACAAAATTGTCCACAAGTGTGTTGAAGATTTGAAGAAAATGGAGAGCAAGCACATCTCATTTTCCCTTCTAGAGGAGGATCCAAATGTAGTCGCAATTGTTGGTAGTTTGAGAGAAGTGAATGCAATCACAACTTTTATCTTCCAGTCCCTCTTGTCCTCAATTTCTCAACCAAGAAAGAGCAGTTGGTCTCTTGCCTCAAAATTGATGAACAAGAAAAGGCAAGGAGAAGACACTGAGTGCTTCAACGACGTGGAGAAAGCCGATGCTGCGCTATCGGAGCTCATGAGCTCCAACGCATGCAAGGACACTCAAAATTCCCTTAAACAGTTGGAAGCATTGGAGATGAGCATCCATGGCCTTGAAGATGAATTGGAGTGTGTTTTTAGGAGTTTGATCAAAACAAGGGTCACTCTCCTTAATGGCTTAAACCATTGAGCTGATAGAGCTACAAGTTCAGTTACATTATTGGCATACGATTTTGTGTGAATAGAATGCCAATTGAGGACTATATCAAACATTTTGTCTAGTCCAATTGTACAGTTAATGTAAGAAATAGAACCAATGAGAATACACCATTTTCTACCTTAACTTGTCTATGTGTGGCTTTTATCTCTTTGTACTATTCCTCTTTTACTGCTTAATTACCACCTCGATCACTATATAAAGCTAGTAAATTAAAGTTAAACAAGTATCAATTTTTCATTACTTTTTATGGACGTAATGCGGATAGTAATTATATATATGCTCACATTCAATGTTACCTAAAATTGGATTATAATTGGAGTCGATCACATCAAACAAGAGAAATTAATTGTATTATTTGTCATTAAATTATCCCGTTACAGAGTGGCTGTCAGCATAATTGGTGACTTGCATCATGGATCTAGAGTTAAAAATTGAAACCACTAGGCATATTGTGATGTCCTAATTTCTTCATGTATGTTCCAGTTGTACAGCGTGATGGATCTCCGTAGACTTCAATAATTGATGATCTTGACAGACTATGCAAGACTAGATTCAATGTTAACAGTTTGTATATAATCTTAATCTCAATTATACATTCAAATTTATGCTCACGCTCCAAGCTATATGTATATAAGTATGTACCCGTGTATGTATGTACTTTTACACAAATTTGTACTTAATTGTGAAATAAGTCTAACTAGAATACATAATTTTTTTAGGCCAACTAGAGTATTTTTACATACCAACAAATTTTTTTTGTTTTTCAAGAAAACATACCAACAAAGTTATAACATGAGAAATCATGACTCAGTATCTCATCAGTCACACCGTGACAGAGAAAACCCCATGTAAAAAGATTCAAAAAGAAAATAACTACCCTAAGTAGTGTTGTGGGGGGTGAGACCTTGAAGGTAAGATACAGATTTGTGAATGCTTTTTTTTTTGGAATTAAGCGCGTATATGTAATTTACATGTAGTATGTAATTTGATTATAATCTACTAGAATATGATATTATTTTTGTTTGAGAACGGATCGCCTGACGGCACAAAGGTGGGAGGAGGATGTCTTTTGCAGTGCTCTATAGACGTGGTAAGATTAACAAAAGATGACTTTTTTTTTGCAAGTGTTTGAAGAAATAACTGCAATATATATGTCCTCTTTGTAAACCCAGAATTTGCCATGTCATCGCTTACAAAATTTAGTGACCTCCCATGAAATCCCACGTGGCACCACATAACCACAGAAGTCTGATTTTTTATCGAAGAGTGACAAGAATTATTTTTATAAAACCTTTTATGAAGTTCAGTGATATATTTGAGACAAATGTGAGTTTAGTGACCAAAGTGTTACAAATTATAAAGATGGGTGATCATCTGTGAAATTAACCCCAATATATCTGTCCTCTTTGTAAACCCAGAATTTTATTTTTTTTTGAAGAGAAATCGAAATTTCATTAATCATTCAAGGCTCAATACAGAACCAGACATAGAATCAAGTATATTGATTCGCTAATCCTATTTGTGCAAACAAACTGCCATTAATTTAGCTTTTTTTTAAAATTGAAACAGTTTGACAATCTGGAATCGCTCTTTAAAACGTTGAAACTCGTGACAATACACAAAATTACTAGTACCATAAAACAAATAAAAAAACTTCTCAACAAGGAGAAGACCTAAAACTTTCTAATAATGAGAAGATAAAATCAAAAACTTCCAACTAGGAAAAAAACTAACTATAAAGTAAAAACTAAAAATAAATCAATCCAGAGCGCTGCACAAATCCACGCAACACCATTGATGAACATCGCAACAAGGATTGATCAATCTCTACAAATCTAATCAGATCTGTTGTTTATTGAATGAACAAAGAACAAAAGGGATTTGATCCTCATTGGAACCACCACCGATTGTTGAGAGGATCAGCTATGGTTCAAGAACAAAAATTACAAAAGTGAATCAAAAAAAGAATTTTTGCACTATTTCAACTTATCAAACAATACTTTGATTTTTGAAAAGGTCATAGGGTTTTATAAACCGTGAAATGTTTGGTCTAAAAGTACTATGTTGAATAACGTTGTCATATGTATCAACCATAGCTACATATAGAATAAGAGGGTATAGTAATTGAAGGGGAGACAAGAGGAATCAAATTCTCTCTATTGATTGAATAAGTGAGCATGTGATCTTGATCTGTATAGAGTGCCGTATAACGCGGTGCCTCGCAATGTCTCCTCAGCACATATTGGTGAAACAATTAAGTATTTTTGGTCGAGTAAATAAGCATTGTGTGCACGAGTGGGTTGATATCTTGTCTAGAAGACACCAAAAGACAAAGGGAATCAATCTGCTCTCAACATTACTCAATTTCTAACTTTCTCTATTTTGTTATGTTTCAGATTAGACAATTTGGTTTATGAGATGGACCGAATTGTGTTAACTTGTTCTTCTCAACATATCATAAAACAACAGACTATGACTTCTGTGCTTCTTGTTATATATAGTTATGTTATGTAATGAATATAAGGAAAATATATAAGAATGATAATTATGATATTGATTCATTTTGCCATTGCGGGGGGAAAAAATGTACAAAACTGAATTATAAATGATTAGTTCCACTGGCATTTCCTTTCAAAAACTCTCAGAATACCAATGAAAGATCAATGATGATAACTCTCTAGTTGTTAAGTATGTTGAGAAGGCAGACTCTTGTTTTGATTAATCTTCTCAATGCACATTCAAACCCCTCCTCGAGGCCCCTAATACTCGCCTCCATCGCCTGTAGTTGTCTCTGTGCATTCTGAACATTCATTACTTCTTTCTGATCATTACATGGCTTTACAGCACATGTTGATGCAGCATTGCACTCATTCTGCTCTACTTCGCATGCAATTCTTCGTTTATGAATCAGTTTAGGAATCAAGGACCAGCGGCTAGCAGGCTTCCCGCCAAGTGACTTAATTGATGCTGGTGCAAGGGACAGCAGAGTTTCAAAGACGGAGATGGTGATGGCCTCGACGTTTCTCAGCACTCTCACTATGGCAACAAAGTCGATGTCTTTGTCTACAATATCGGTAGGCTTGGCATAACGTTTCTCCTGGTCTCTCAAGTATCCAATGAACTTCTGCATCTCCTTGTGCAGTTTCTTTCTGCACAACATGTAAGAGTAGTTGGTGGTTTCATTTCTTAAGCAACTAAGCTCTCCCCTTGTTCGACGGAGAGTAGATTGCGTCTGTTCGACGCACTCCTTCATGCGCAACAGGGCATCCCTGGTTGTGCTAGTGACGTCTACTAGTGTTAGAGAGCCATCCAACAACTTGTCCACCAATTTTTCATGTCTGTACTGAACTAGTACTTGTTGAGTGTGATGGGATTGCAACAAATCCTCTACACTCTCATACAACCCTGTGAGACCACAGAATCCACTTTGTAGTGGCTCTTCAGATTGATGAACTTGTGAGCAGGACATAGAGTCAAGCCAGCCCCTCGACTTGTCCAACTGCTCTTCTACGGCCGCAGTGAGGGGATGTGGCGTGGAAGGCAAGCTCGTGGAACGAACATGGTACCGATGATACTTGGGAGCCATCGAAGATGATCTTAACATTAATATTCTTAAAACTCAATGTATGAAGGCCAAATGATGATTGATGAAGGCTTGGTTACTGTGCTATGAATGTTGGTATTTATATGAATCTCTTAGCTAAGAATGATTGAGGAACATATGGAGACAGCGAGAATCGAAAAATCTCTCTTGAATCTAAATGAAAAAGGTGTTTGGGGATGTTATATGGTTGTGGATGGAACACACATTGCATTTAGGCGAAAATAAGATAGAGATATAGCAGATACTGAAATCTTAAGTCGGGTGAGACCACAATTTGCAGCACTGGCATGTCTCCATGTCCTTCCAAATGCCAACCAACACAAAACAAAACATACTTTTTAAAACCTTCCCGTACTTAATAACATTTCTAATTAGCACGTAGGCTACGTAGCTAATACCCTAATGGCTAATGGCACCGTACTTGCTGCTAAGATTATCAATAATGGAATGGTGAGAACATTTTAATAAGCAAATAGCGACTGGGTCACATTTTTGGCATACATTTGCGACACGGTTGTTGGAGACCGTTGGATCTACATTGAGGGGTTGAGCCATCATCCATATACACGTCGAATGGACAACAAGGACTTTTCTCAAATTTGGGTATCAAGAATATATATGTGACTCGTTCGCTACTTAATTACTAATAAGTTTGAACATGCCATGAAAATAATTGTTAGATGTTATACAGGGTGTGCAGTACAGTGGCGTGCTCATGTTCGGTGAATGTGACTCATGACGGTGGACCAAATGGATATTTTTCCCATCTCCAAATTTGTTTGTATGTATATTTCTTCATGAATCTGTTATCCAAACATAACAAAAAGATAAATAAATAAATAAGCTATACTCTCTTAAAATATACACAACATAATCGAAGTCCTTAAGTACTTTGTTTTGTATTTGAAATTATGCAGTTCATGTATCCGACTTGTTAGAGATACTAATGTGGTCAATGTAGTCAATGGTCAAGAGAATGGTCTACAAACTGATCATGGTTAGTTTTTCTACTATGGTTAAGTTTATGACTAGTTAGTTAACTAAGTTTGTTACGTATCGGTTGTAGAGATGTATATAAATGAATGTATCTTCTTCATCAGGTTAATAGACTAGTTAGTTAACTAAGTTTGTTACGTATCGGTTGTAGAGATGTATATAAATGAATGTATCTTCTTCATCAGGTTAATGAGAAAGGAAGCAATAGTTTTACAGTTCTGTCTTCAAGTGTATGTTCTGTTTTTTCATTGTTGTTAAAGCTTGAATAGCTCAAGCAGATCAATCTCTTTAGGTCTGATCTTCACATGGTATCAGAGCCAGCAATGGCGTCTGATCGTCTGAACTCACCAGGAATTCCTGGAAATGTGATTCCAGATGTGGCAACGATTGCAAAATCCTTGAATTTCAATTTGTCTACAAAGCTTGATGAATCCAACTACATCTATTGGAAGGTGCATCTTCAATCTCAGAATTTGTAGTAAAGATCAAGAATATAGGTCTTTGTAACGACCCTAAAAATGTAACTCGTGCCACGTGTCAATACAGGTGATATGTGGGCCCACTCCGTGGTACAGTCATCAATTCTCGGACGTCGACGCCGAGGTATGTTAGTTTTGTATGATGTTTGTATTATATTATATTTCATTTGTGCAATTTTAAGTTTTTAACGGGTAAAGGCGTTGTGTACGAGCGTTGGTAGTTCGGAGAAACAAATTAATTAGAAACACTGACAAAAAAAAAATTAAATAAATAATAATTAAAAGGTTGTAAAGTCCGTTTGTTACGTCGGTACGTCTGTGGTGACGCGACGAACAAAGTTAGTACTATGAGTCGGGTGTGAGAATACCCGAGGGAAACTTTGAGTATTGTTTGAAATAGATGAGAACAAAGGACCAAAAGTCAACTAAGTCACCCAAATAAGTTATTAAAGTTGGTAGGTAAAATTGTGAAAAGACCAAAAGGGCAATAAAGTTGTAAAGTGTGTGGATAAGGGTGAGGGGTATTTTGGTCAAATGACCAAAATATCCAAATTTCATCACAACCACCGCCACCACAGTCGTCATTTGGAGTAAAAAAATTTGAGAGAAAGAGAGAGATCGACCAAGAGAAGGAGAAATCAAGGAGAGGAAGGCGGCGGTTCGCGGAGATCGTGGATGCGACGTCAAGGCGAGATTCAGGTAAGGATTGATTTCGTTGTTCGTGTGTAGTTGTGGTCGATTTCGAGATTTTTGTCGAAGTTGTCGTTTAGGGGATTGTGGATTTAAATGGTGAAAATGGTGGTGATGATGGTGGTAATGTGGTTGTTGATTGTTGTTGTAATGTTGTTAGATTAACAAAAAAAAAAAAAAAAAAAAAAAAAAAATTGTTGTTGCTTGCTGGAACGCTTGCTGTTCCAGCAAGCAACAACGAGGAAGATGATAGAAAACCGGGCCGGGTCAAGGTGACCCGACCCGGTTTGGGTTAGACCGGGGCTGACCCGGGTTGACCGGGTCAGACCGGGTTTGACCCGTGTGGGCCGGTCAGACCCGGTTTGACCCGGTTTGACCCGGTCAAGCTGGTCTTGACCCGACCCAGCCGGGTCGGGTCAGACCCGACCCGCGACCCACATATTATTTTATTAATAAAAAATTATATATATTTATTTCAATTAAATATATTAAAATTGATTTTAATTGAAATAAATTCAAGAAAAATAGGAAAAATTCTAGAAAATTATATTTTCATCAAATAAAGAGAAATTTGGGAATTTCTAAGAAAAGTGAAATATTCGAAATTTTTACGGGACGTTTTGTCGGGGTTTTACCTTGGAAAACGTGAAATTTGGCAAAAATAGCTAGAAATTTGGAAAAATCATAAGAAATTAAGGAAATTGATATAAATTGCATTATCAGGATTTTTGTACACACGGGGACCGTAAGGGCCGTGTCGGAGTCCGTGTTAATGCGAAATAGCTTGGATCGAGGTAAGTAAACCAATGAGGAACACTACAGTTATTTCTTGAGCTTTGAATTATTTATTGATATTTGTTTCAATACCTTCTTGTTATTCCATTCCTTTTGAGTTGTCCTAAGGCAAGTGTGTCAAGCGTGATCCTTGCAGAATTCCGGACTCGCGGTGTATTATACCGGGGTTTACGGCTGGGGATAAGTGATTGGTTGTAATGACATGTACGGGGTGAGAGTTCTCCACCATATAGTTGGGGACTCTGCACTCGCGTGGGGGTCTTAGAGGAGATTCTGTCCTCGACTCCTAGCCTTAGAGGAGATTCTGTCCTCGGCATAACGACTTTAATTGGTCGGGACCACTTGGCCTTTCCCTTGTATTCCGGGACACTCCATTTCGATTGTTCATTTATTTATTCACAGTTTTTATATATTCATGCGCTACTTGTCCTTTTCTTTCTATCTACATGAATTGACTGTTCATTTATTTAATTCGAAATACTGTATTTGTTGTTGTTCCTGCTTGGCGTTACTTACCTGGACTCGTCATTCTTGTGTTTGACCGAGTGCAGATCCGCAGTCCAGCAAAGGAAAGGTCGTGCAGTTAGGCGATATACTTTGATCGGCCCTCCTCTGCTGATATAGGTGACATTTTGGTGTATTAGCTATTTATATTATTTTTTTTGTACATGGGGTTATGGGTTGAGAGATCTTTTTGGATATTATGACTTGGATGATACTCTCCTTGCTTTACATGGTATATAGGATATACGGGGTTCCCACACCTTAGGTTTTTGTCCTAACTTATAGCTTTCGAGGTTAATTGATTAGTTGAGATTAATTGCTTCCGCTTATTACTTTGATAACTCGCTAATTAATTGACTTCACTTTTAAATAATTAACAAATGATGGAATGGTAAGGATAGGCTCACTGGCCCCGCGCGACTCTGCGGGGTTGGCTCGGGGGTTCACGCGGGTTCAGGCCGGGCGGCGCCCGATTCTAGGGTTGTGGAATTCGGGGCCGTCAGAGTCTTGAATTGAAGTCAATTGGGCAAATAGTTTCTGAATCAGACCTAATTCAATCAGTTTTAAATGGATTAGGACATGAGTTTGATTCGGTTGTTGTAGTGATTTCTTCTCGACAGAAGAGTATGACTCTTCAAGATGTTCAATACTTGTTGATGTTACATGAGCAAAGAATTGCTCAACTGAATGGTGAAAATGCACTTGAGATGAATTCACATCTTGCTGTTAACAATGGGAAAAAGAAGTCACAAAATGTTAAATTTGGAGGATTTAACAGTGTGAGCAGGAACAATGGAGGTAATAGAGGAGGATACAATAGAGGTGGTAACAATTTCAGAGGTGGACGAAATGGTGGAAAAGGTGGTAACCGATTGTTTTGTCAAATTTGTTTTAAACCTGGGCATATGGCTCTTCAGTGCTATCAAAGGTTTGATCAATCTTTCATTGGACCAGCTAGTAGTGGAAATAGTAATTATAAGGGTCAGTTCAAGAAGACTACATCAACTCCACAGTTCTCTAATAATTCGTCTCAAGGAGGTTTAATGATGCAACAATTTCCAAATCAATATGCTAATTTTCATCATTTTCAAGGCATGATGGCTTCTCCTGAATCAGTGAGTGATCCAAATTGGTACATGAACTCTGGAGCTTCTTGTCATATGACTTCAGATTCTTCTTCACTGCAAAACAAATCTGATTACTCAGGTACTCAAAATATTACAGTTGGAAATGGTGAAAAGTTAGCTATATCTTCAATTGGTTCTAGCACATTGCAGTCTAATGTTCATTCTTCACTTGATATCAATCTATGTCCTGTTCTTCATGTTCCTAAACTTGCCAAAAATCTTATCAGTATTTCACAATTAACTCGTGACAACAGTGTCATTACCGAGTTTTCATCTGATTCATTTTGTGTTAAGGACAAGGCAACGAGGAAAATTTTGCTTCAAGGCAAGGTTAAAGATGGACTATACTGAATTCCTAACAGTTGTTCTTCATCAGCTAATATCTTCTCTACAGGTTCTTCTTCTTCATCATTTCATTGTAATAATTTGGTTACTACAAATTTGGTTACAACTGTTGATAAATCTCATACTTGGCATGCTCGATTGGGTCATCCATCTTATGATGTACTACAAAAAGTTCTTCAGTGCTGTAAAACTATTGTACCTAAGACTCCACAACACTTTTGTGATTCATGTAAGATTGGTAAAATGCATAAACTACCTTATAATCATTGCTCTATTACTGCTTCTAGTCCTTTGGAGTTGGTTTACTCTGATTTATGTGGTCCTGCACCTGTGCTTTCATCTACTGGTTCTCGTTATTATGTGGTGTTTGTTGATGCATTTAGTCGTTTCACTTGGTTTTATCCTCTCAAACTCAAGTCAGATACATTTGTTGCTTTTCTTCATTTTAAAACTTCAGTTGAATTGCACTTGGGTACTAAGTTGAAGAGTTTTCAATCTGATATGGGACTTGAGTTCAAACCTATTGAGAAATACTGTCTGTCACATGGTGTTCATCACCGTTATTTTTGCCCTTATTCTCATCAACAGAATGGAGTTCCAGAGAGAAAACATCGTGCAGTTGTAGAAATGGGCTTAACTCTTCTAGCTCATTCAAAAATGCCACTGTCATTTTGGGAAGAAGCTTTCTTAGCATCAGTCTTTCTCATCAACAGTCTTCCTTCATCTATTTTGCAATTTAAAAGTCCTTATTAAGTTTGTTTTAAGAAACTTCCTGACTACAAGTTTCTTAAAACTTTTGGATGTACATGTTTTCCCAGTCTCACATCCTATTCTTCTCACAAATTCAACTTTCGATCATCAAAATGTGTCTTCATTGGTTACAGTCCTCGACATCATGGGTATCGTTGCTTACACACTTCTGGTAAAGTGTACATTTCAAGGGATGTTGTGTTCAATGAAGATGAATTTCCATTTCAGTGTTTGTTTCAGACTTCTTCTCCACCTAATGGTACATCTCCCAATACACTTCCATTATCTGTGTTCCAGCATGTTAATGTGTTTCCCTCATTGCCTAATTCATCATTACCTGGTGCAACGACCCCTCCTGATCTTTCTTCTACTGCTTCACTATCTGCCGCTTCACTGTCTGATGCTTCACCTTCTACTGTTAATCCTGCACCTCTCATCACTTCAACTCCTACAATTAATACTCATCACATGCTCACCAGGAGTAAGAATGGGATTTTTAAACCAAAAGCTTTGGTCACTCAGTCTCCTTTTGCTTTGACAGCTCACCTAGAACCTAAGTTTGTTAAAGCTGCTTTACAGGACCGTAAATGGTACAATGCTATGGTAGATGAAATTAAAGCTCTTGACAAAAATTGTACTTAGACTCTTGTGCCTCCTACTTCTTCCATGAGTCCTGTTGGGTGTAAGTGGATTTTTAAGGTCAAGACTTCTCCTACTGGTGCTATATAAAGGTACAAAGCTCGTCTTGTTGCAAAGGGATTTCATCAAACTCCTGGTCTTGATTTTTTTGATACATTCTCCCCAGTTGTTAAGCCTTCTTCCATACGCATTTCATTCATCCTTGCAGTTACATTTGGCTGGCCTATTCAGCAAGTAGATGTCAACAATGCTTTTCTTAATGGTGATCTATCTGAGGAGGTTTATATGTCTAAGCTAGAGGGTTTTGTCAATAAATCCTTTCCACATTATGTGTGCAAGTTAAATAAGGCTTTATATGGTCTCAAACAGGCTCCTAGAGCTTGGTTTTCTAAACTTTGTGAAGCATTGTTGGATTGGGGTCTTGTCAATTCTAAGTCTGATGTTTCACTCTTTTACAAGAGTTCATCTAATTCTCTGTTGCTGCTACTAGTTTATGTTAATGATATTTTAGTAACTGGATCTAATCCCTCACAAGTTCAGTCCTTGATTACTTGGCTTGATACCAAGTTTTCTCTTAAAACTCTTGGTCAGGTAGACTTTTTTTGGGTTTTGAAGTATTTCGCAATAAGTCTAGCATTTACTTAACTCAGCATAAATATGTTCTTGATCTTCTGCTCAAAACTGGTCTTCAGGATTGCAAACCACTTGCAACTCCTTTTGCTGTTGGCCACAAGTTATCAGTTTCTAATGGACGTCCCTTTGTCAATCCAACTTTGTATAAGAGTACTGTTGGTGCTCTGCAGTACCTCACTTATTCTCGACCTGATATAAGTTTCATTGTTAATAAACTTAGTCAGTTTCTTCAAGCTCCTACTGATTTACACTGGACTGCCTACAAAAAGTTCTCAGATACCTCAAGAGTACTCTTCATCATGGTTTATGGTTTAAACCAGCTTCGTCTTTGTCTCTTGAAGCTTTTACTGATGTTGATTGGGCTGGTGATGTTGATGATAGACGTTCTACTAGTGGTGCTTGTTTATTTCTTGGTGGGAATCTTGTGTCTTGGTCATCAAAGAAGCAGTCTGTTGTTGCTCGGTCATCGACTGAAGCTGAGTATCGTGCTCTTGCTCATGGTGTATCTGATATCATGTGGACTGTTTCTTTATTGACTGAACTGGGTATATCCTGTTCTTCTCGACCTGTGTTATGGTGTGATAACACTGGTGCTCGTGCTCTTGCTTCCAATCCAGTTTTTCATGCTCGCACCAAACATGTGGAGATTGATGCTCATTTTGTACGTGAGAAACTTGCTGCTGGTGTTTTTTATCTTCGTTATGTCCCTTCTCAACATCAAACTGCTGATCTTTTTACTAAAATGTTATCTGGTCCTCGTTTCTCCTTCTTATGTTCCAAAGTAAACCTTGTAGTTTCTCCACGGTTTGCTTTGAGGGGGGATGTTAGAGATACTAATGTGGTCAATGTAGTCAATGGTCAAGAGAATGGTCTAGATGTACAAACTGATCATGGTTAGTTTTTCTACTATGGTTAAGCTTATGACTAGTTAGTTAACTAAGTTTGTTACATATCGGTTGTAGAGATGTATATAAATGAATGTATCTTCTTCATCAAGTTAATGAGAAAGGAAGCAACAGTTTTACAGTTCTGTCTTCAAGTATATGTTCTGTTTTTTCATTGTTGTTAAAGCTTGAATAGCTCAAGCAGATCAACCTCTTTAGGTCTGATCTTCACACGACTCTAAAGAGCATTGCAAGTTGGGCATAACTTTAATTGCAACATGCATTTTCTTATCTACTCCAACTCTAAAAGTTGTATGCATGCCTATGTTACTTGATTTATCTATTTGTTTTTGAAGTACATGGTTTTAAATTAAAAAATAATGTTTTTGAAAATTTAGCTGTGATCTTTTCAGGAATTGTGTCTAAAAAAAAAAACCAATTTTGTAACTTTATTCCCCTAAAATAACCTTCCTCCATTTTGTTAACCCTTGAATATATTAACATTTATTTGTGGATTAGGGAAAGGACGCAGTGGTTTTGCTTCTCGTCAGGTGTTTGCAACCTGCCCCTCTAAATGATCTTAGGTTTGAATCTACTACCATCCAACATGGGTGACGCGCGCCGAACGCGTCAATAAAATAAATATATTAAACCTAAACCAACTATTTTGTAGATAGCAGTAAAGCGTCGATCCCTCAGAGATTGGTGTCTTTCTTAGGTAAAAAAAAATACAAAAAAGAAGAATTTGAGGTTTTAGTGAAAATATATATATTTTAAAAATAAAGAAATTAAATGGAACGATAATCTCATATGAATGAATTTAGGTATTCAGTTTCACATTCTCGCCATTCAACTTGGGATTGAATTTATTAATTGTCGGTTCATGAAAAGTATGAAACTAATCTATTATCTAGTGCAGCTATAGAACCGGTGACGTACGCAGTTCCTCGCACTTCCTAATCTCGATAGCCAAGGTACGACCGTTGACTACTTCCCTAACCAAACACGCAACCTGATCGCTAGTGCTCCAGATTTAACGCATTGACCGCATTATTTCGATTCATGAATGCACTACACCTAGACAACCGGATCGCTAGTGCTCCCGATTTAGCCTAGATTTCTAAGGTATTTGACCGGTCTCAAAAAGTTCTAATCAATTGGTATGATCAATTGCCACTAGTGTGGTTTTATCACACAAGCACGGGTGCTTACGACTCACTGACATGTAAATTAAGGTTTAAACTAGTGTTTAACCTCAATTGTTCAAATAATACCAAAGAAAATAAATAATAGAGAAGAATCAATAATAATTAAAAATAAATAAACCTGGTAAAGGATTCCCAAATCGTAGGCTTGACTGATCCACCTTCAACCTAGATGGAGGAACTAAGTAGACATAATTGAAAACTAAACTAAAAAAATAAAAATAAAATAGATCCTCCTCCTCTCTAATCTAAGTCCTAATATATATTTATACCCCAAATTTGGTCTCTGGAGGTGAGAAAAAATAATTTTCGTAATTTTAGAGAGTTTTTTGGCGTACAGGACACTTGGCAGGCTGTGATTGGTGGAGAAACTGGACGCTGCTGACGTGTCAGCAGCGGATTGGAGGAGCTGATGCGCGTAGCTGACATGGCGGACACTGATAGGCCGAGACTGCTGTGTATGACGTGTTGTTGGATGACGTGTCGACACGTGGCGGTTCCTGGTTCGCTGGAGCTGTTAACTGTGCACACGATAGATGAATGAGAGGCTGCCACGTGGCGATGACGTGGCGTGGGCGAAATCGCACGTCTCGTGCGAAAATCGGGGAGTGCGGTTGAGAACGCATCCCGAGGTAGATCTTGCAGTCTAGAGAGAGGAGCTGTGGACGATGTGACGTGGCGTGCGTTGAAGAGTTGACCGACAGCCGGACCAATGGGGATGCGACACGTGGACCTCAAAAACTCCAATTCACATACTCTTGTGTACACCTCAAAACAAACCCTCCAGTGTCTGATTTCTGCAAGTGTATACTCTATCTTGAGTATTTTTTCACCCCAAATCCAACCGTGTACTCCGTTTCTCCTAAAAATGAAAATTAAATATAATTAGATATATATTTTCATATTATTCCAATAAATCACTAATTTCCTAAAATATGCATTTATCACTATAAAATAAAATAAATATAGTCCAATTACACCTAATAACATATACTAAAGTATGCCTAAATAAATACTTATCAATGGCAAATGAGGAAATACTTAAGTTTCTCCAAGTCCTGGGATTTTGGTTGTCCGAAAAGTAACCTCGGTTTCAGTAGAGAATCAGAATTGGGCTTAAAAAATTGATTACCCAACTATTTGTTAATTAATAATGGGCTTGGAGCTTCTTTCATAAAGAAGTCCAATTGTAGTCTAGGCCCAAGGAGTAAGTAAGTGAGAGACATTTAGCGTTGGCTTCTTCTTCCTCACCAAAAAATGGTTGGATAGAATTGAAACCACGTAGACGAAGTCCACACTACACTCAATTTCCCCACACATCTCACTAAAAAAGAAACGAGACCACAGAGGGTGGCCGTCGACACTGAATGGAAATTGGTTTGATTTAGAGTTACACGTTTTACAAGTTTTACAAGCCATGGCCTCCTCAGCAACCAATCCTCTCCTCTCCTCACCCTTGTTTGGTTCCCAACTCCAAATCAAACTCCGACTCTCCCCTCCAACACCAAACCTCATCATCATGAAAAGGGGAAGAACCCTCATCGCCCAATCCATATCAAACCCAAAAACCAATCCCAACAACCCCGTGAAAGACGTGAAATTCCCTTCAAAGAAGGCCGCCATTGCTGCCCTTCTCTTCTCCTCAATTTCCCAATCCATGACCATGACACTGACCCCTCCTCCTTCCCTCGCCATTGACACCCCCTCCTCCTCTGTCATCCAAGCCGAGGCGGCGCGGCCCGATTCCTCCTTCTCCCAAGACGTACTCCTAACAGCCCCGAAGCCCCAGTCCCAATCCTCGTCCGACCTCCCAGAGGGCACCCAGTGGAGGTACAGTGAGTTTTTGAATGCAGTGAAGAAGGGCAAAGTAGAGAGGGTGAGATTCAGCAAGGACGGCGGCGCCCTCCAATTGACGGCCATCGACGGCCGCCGCGCCACCGTAGTAGTCCCCAACGACCCTGATTTGATAGACATACTTGCGATGAATGGGGTGGACATTTCTGTGTCGGAGGGTGAGTCTGGGAATGGGCTGTTCAGTTTCATTGGGAATTTGCTCTTCCCATTCCTTGCCTTTGCTGGACTGTTCTTCCTCTTCCGCCGCGCCCAGGGCGGCCCCGGCGGCCCCGGTGGACTCGGGGGGCCTATGGATTTTGGGAGGTCCAAGTC
The DNA here is from genome assembly GCA_039657345.1 of Stephania japonica. NCBI lineage: Eukaryota > Viridiplantae > Streptophyta > Magnoliopsida > Ranunculales > Menispermaceae > Stephania > Stephania japonica. The sequence continues at coordinate 2,010,391 of CM077559.1, read as the reverse complement.
CAAGTTTCAGGAAGTGCCCGAGACTGGTGTCACATTTGCTGATGTTGCTGGTGCTGATCAGGCCAAACTGGAGTTGCAGGAAGTTGTGGATTTCTTGAAAAACCCTGACAAGTACACTGCTTTGGGAGCTAAGATTCCGAAGGGCTGTCTTTTGGTTGGGCCGCCGGGGACTGGGAAGACGCTGTTGGCGCGTGCCGTCGCGGGGGAGGCTGGAGTGCCCTTCTTCTCCTGCGCTGCTTCCGAGTTCGTGGAGTTGTTTGTGGGTGTTGGAGCCTCCCGAGTGAGGGACTTGTTTGAGAAGGCCAAGTCCAAGGCGCCCTGCATTGTGTTCATTGATGAGATTGATGCTGTGGGGAGGCAGAGAGGGGCTGGTCTTGGTGGTGGGAATGATGAGAGGGAGCAGACTATTAATCAGCTCTTGACTGAGATGGATGGCTTCTCAGGGAACAGTGGAGTCATTGTGTTGGCTGCCACAAACAGGCCGGATGTACTTGACGCCGCCTTGCTGCGACCCGGGAGGTTCGATAGGCAAGTCACTGTGGACAGGCCTGATGTGGCTGGAAGAGTTAAGATCCTTCAAGTTAAGTCCAATTCAGATTCAGTTTTTCATTCTCTCCATCATCTCCTTCATGCATTCACAGTCTTATAAATCATAATTCTTCCACTTTCTAATTCTAGCATAAATCATACTACTGCTTTTTATTTCAAATGTGCATAAATTAAGTCTCATATTCTACTTTCATCGAAAAAGGCACTTCACCATCTAATGTACTAATTCAAAACTTTACTATCATTCAGGGATTTGATTCAACTTTATTAGTGCCTCATTATTAACTCTTTTTCGCCAAATGGAGTGTGCATTGACATGTCTATGAATCTTTGGATAGTTTTTAGGGCTTCGGCTTATCTGTCCTGGATGGACACTTAATTTGGTATTTTGGACTAATCAAGTTATTTTGCTTGGTTCCTTAGAAGATTTCTATCTCTTAATAATTCATCTAATCCTCATTTCTTTGGCTTGTCCTATTGATATACGGTTTTCAATCAGGAGGTCTTTCATGCTTTTCAATCTATTGTGAGAAAATGGTTTAAATGGTTCTTGCTCTATAATTAGAATCGGGAATTAGTTCAATGGATTTAGATTTCGACTATTTAAGGTGGACAGCAGTCTCTACTTAGAATATTTGTTCAACTCTTTCTTTATGGATAGCATAATCTTTTGGTTGATGCTAATTTGTTTAAATAAAACAACCTTTCATGGTATAGGTTCACTCTAGAGGAAAGGCACTTGCAAAGGATGTGGACTTTGAAAAGATTGCAAGAAGAACTCCTGGTTTTACAGGAGCTGACTTGCAAAACCTGATGAATGAAGCAGCCATACTTGCTGCTAGGCGTGATCTGAAGGAGATAAGCAAGGATGAGATCTCCGATGCACTGGAGAGGATAATTGCGGGACCAGAAAAGAAGAATGCTGTTGTGTCAGATGAGAAGAAGAAATTGGTGGCCTATCATGGTATATTTCACGAGCAGTTCTCTTTATCGAATGGCAGTTTATGATAACCATGCTTTGTACTGACTTCATATATATGCTTTTTTGGATTTTTCGCAGAGGCTGGCCATGCACTGGTGGGTGCACTTATGCCTGAATATGATCCTGTTGCCAAGATTTCCATCATTCCTCGAGGCCAAGCTGGTGGTCTAACCTTCTTTGCGCCAAGTGAGGAGAGGCTAGAATCAGGGTTGTACAGCAGAAGCTACCTTGAAAATCAGATGGCTGTTGCTCTTGGTGGAAGGTATGTTATCCAAACATCTTACTTCCTCCCTTGACAATAAAAAAAAGGATTAGAATGAAGATAGAAGCGTGTACACCTGAACCAGTGTTCTTAGAATGTTTAAACTTTAGACTGAATGTAGTGGCTGTCCTTGACATGTTGCGCTGCTTGTGCAAGATGCCTTGCCTCAGATTTTAACATAGACCAAAGTTGGTAACCTTAAAAATATTAGCATGCCACTGGAGTAGATCATCTGCAATTTTCCCAAAACGTTGCAAGCCCTTGATAGGATATCGTAATGACTGTACCTGTATGTAGTTAGGCAACAAGAAAATAATATTCGAGGAAATTAGGGTTGCAGCTTTTTTTTTATAGTAAACAAGGATGTATTAGTAATGAAGAATTTAGAGGACCAGGAATCTTCTGATGCAAAGTTTTTGAGTACACGATCTTGAAAATCGTTACATCAACCAAACCAAAAATGCCTCATCCATGCTCACATTTATGACCAAACAAAACGCAAAGTTATAACTAGGAAAACCAAGAATTAGTGTTGCAGCTTTTGTGTAACATGTAGACCCACCCTCATGCCCATCTATGATTCAATTAGTTGGTAATTCCCTTGTATGCGAGCGACGATTGGAGACTTTTTTTTGGGTATTTCAATTCGCTCATAAAGTGTTTTCTACTCGGTGCAGGGTTGCAGAAGAGGTGATATTTGGGACTGACAATGTAACCACCGGAGCATCGAACGACTTCATGCAGGTTTCACGGGTTGCCAGACAAATGGTCGAAAGGTTCGGCTTCAGTAAAAAGATCGGACAGGTTGCGATTGGTGGTCCTGGTGGGAATCCCTTCTTGGGCCAACAGGTAGAGCCTTAACTTTCTTATCATGACTGCATTATGCATCTCATCCGCTATTTTTGCTAACTAGTACTGGTTTTTTGTTCCACTTGCAGATGTCCTCCCAGAAAGATTATTCCATGGCAACTGCAGATATAGTGGACTCAGAAGTGAGAGAACTTGTGGAAACCGCATACGCTAGGGCCAAGCAGATCATGACGACCCACATTGACATCCTCCACAAGCTCGCTCAGCTCCTAATCGAGAAAGAGACTGTCGACGGGGAAGAGTTCATGAGTCTCTTCATCGACGGCAAAGCTGAATTATACGTTGCTTAATCGACAATACCACAAGCGCTAGCTTCCTCCTGATAATCTTGTAATTTAAAACTTGTACACACATTTCTTTGAAATGCTAAAATATACAAATGTGAACCACAATTTTCCTATCAGGTAGCGGAAAGGCCGCAACAATGTATAATTCACAGGTGTTTTTCTCTCCCTCTATATTACATATTTTAATACTACTACTACAACAAAGCCGAGTTCCCAAATTGAATGACCAAACTTGCGTACAACAATAATTGGTGGAGGTATTGTCACAGGTTGAGAAAGCATTTTCTGATCAGGAACCTTTCCCCCCTCGCTGCCTCTTCTCTTCTAGAGCTGCACCTTCGCTCAACATGTCTGCAGCATCTTTCTGCATGTCTAGTTTGGCTAATGCAACAGACTGCATGTAGAAGGCTGTTGGCCATTCGGGATAGACGCATTGTGCTTGCATTGCATCTCGAAGAGCTGCATCTGGTTGGTCACACAGAAGATGACACAGACTTCGCCTTGCATATACAGTAGGGGAGGACATGGTTCCTACGTCTATAAACTGCAAGGAAAGCAAGAATTTAAATCTGCATATCAGAAATTCGTCCAAATTCATGGTTGTTACTTCATTACACTGTCACTAAAATTTGATTGTGCCAAATTGGCACTTGTTTTGACTGAACTCATAGACAACATTCAGCCAGGAATTTGAGTGATAAGAGAAAATTTGAATAATGTCTGTAAAATCAATTTGTGCTGCTCTTATATGGCAAGTGCCTCTTTGGTCTATTTCTAATTTTGAATTCAACCAGCCACTTTGATCAGTAAGCTATATTTGAGGAATTGGTAATGAGCAAATAAAACTACAATAATTAGAAAAATAAACAAATAAAAAAGAAGAATCGAAAGAACCATACCTGTGAATAGCATTCAATGGCCATTTTGAAGTCTTTGTCACGAAATGCCAAATCCCCACGCTTCCTCGCGTCTAACATGTCTCTCATTTGCTGGGTCCACTCTTGGAAAGATAACTGAACAATCATACACAAAGTGTTAAAACTTATAATTTCGAATGTGAAAATGCCTTCGAGACTTCAGAAATTAGTTACCTCATTGGTACCCTCGTCATCTCTATAATGTGTAATGACTAATATCTGATGAATAGCGGTAAGATCCATTCTTTGACAGGCCTCGCCCATTGGGGAAAGAGGGCGTTGAGGTGTAGGCGGAGCTTCTTCGTGCTTTGAAATGCCTAGCATTACATAAGAGGGAACCTGCATATAAACATTTAACATAAGATAATGCTTAGGACAAAGAAATCCATGTGAATAACATATTCTAGCCTTTGTGTTCAAAGTAAACTTACATCAGATTTGGTTTGGAGAGGAGCAAGTGTTGCTACAAGGTTTTTTGTATTTGGCCTCTCCCTGGGCTCATACTGTAAGCATTTAGAGGCGAGCTCCATAACTGCAGTGGCTTCTTCTGTTAAAAAGTTTCCTTCCAAATGTGAATCCATTAGGAGCGGAATATTCTTGTCGCGGATCATCTCAAGAGCCTACATGTGTGCAAAAAAGATCATAAGATGCATAAGAAAGAAATTAATGAACTAACATCTGATATCAAGTCATCTCAATATTAATGTTCTAATGAAAGAGGTAAGATAAATAAACATTAAATAAAGCTTCTCACTTCTTTTTTTTTTTTTTTGATAGGATTGAGACTTTATTTTATTATAGCCAAAGAAAATAAATATGTACATGGCGAGAAACAATGTGTTTCCCTAAAATAAAGTCGAAAAAAACCCTTGCCAGTGTAGCAGGGGAAAAACGCGTCGTTCCTGTGAGTCTAAACTACCTCAATTCCCCGCCATTGGAGCGAGCCAATAATGAAAAGCCTCCCCAACGCGGTGCCGTACGCTCACCGAATCAACTAGGTTGAACCTGTGATTGTACAGCTGTTTGATCAGTTACATAATGAACTATATTTTTGGATCCTGCAACCCTTTCTGGAAAGGTAACCCCCTTTATGGAAAGATAACCCTTATAAAAATTAATCAGACTTAGAACTACAATTTGTAATTTGGGATCCAATATTCTTGTCTCATTTGTGATTCTCAAAAATCTTTGAACAAACAATGGGTCATAAGTTTTGATTACAGTTCAACGAATTTATTTTTTATCTTTATTTTTTTAGATGAAAAGATATTTTTCTATTAATAGAAATTGCTCACTATTACATTTGATTTAACAATGAAATTACATCAATAGCAATTTCCTTCTCTTTGAAATCAAATCGATGTTGTGAAAGTTTGCAAACTTGTGTGCAACTTATACGCTTGTCTTTTGCATCTACAATAATATAACCATAACGAGAAATAAAACTTCCGAGGAAAGACGAACAAAAACTCCCAACGAGGGAAGACAAACACAGACTTTCAACAAGGGAAGAAAATAACTTACTGAAATAAAGCCCCTATTGAAAAATATCAAACCAACAACTGACGCAGATCCATACACAAGCATATAGAAGTGAGGACGGAATTGAGTGATAGCAAATGCATGTGTGGAGGAGAGGCAAGTGGTGCTAATGATGAATCTGACAACTGCTTCAGACCGAATGAAATGGAACATTTCAGATCTGAATAGATCCGACTTTTATTGAATAAATAAAAATAAAGATTGTTATTGGAACCACCGCCGATCAAAAGATAAAGATCGGCAGTGGTTCAAACTAAAGAATCACAAAAAAAACAACCCCAGTTCAACGAATTTATTAATTGGTCATTGTTGGACACAAAAGATATCCATCATCCACATGGATAGCCAGAAAAGAAGGATAACAAAACATAAACAGAACATGCAAATCACATAACAGCAAATGCAAATGCTGACTAGATATTTCAACTTGAGAACTAGTAAAAATTGTCGAACATAACATTAGGTTTCATTAGGTCTGAATGGACCCAAAAGCTAGGACAACAATGGATATCAAGCTTAAGTTTACGAGTTCTCCAGGTTTTTCGTAGAATTAGAATAGGCAGGAACTTTGGATGGAAAGCTAGAACTCAAAATTTGTTCAAGGCTGGCCATATATAAAACCTCAATTTTATTTTAGAATTAGAATAAATCAGAATTTGTCTGAATGCTTCACAACTTACAAAACCAATTCAAGCCACATCTAATCTGCTCCATCAGCTCAATTTCCAAACAAAAAGGATCGTAGTCTAGAATTGTAGAATTTCAGCTTTGCTTCAGTTGAAGTAGTCCAACCACATTGTAGATTTATATACACAAAATAAAGATGGCATACTATACAGGCAGATATGCACCTTCAAATATTCCAAGTTCTGTTGCCTCCTTTTGTAGGTAACACAGCTAAGTTGATTATGCAATGGAAATTGCATTGCAAGAAATTATAGCTCTTAAAACTAATAAAGGACATAGATCGGAAAAGCTCACATGAGTTGGAGGGATGTGCTTTCCACTGAGAAGATCCAGGAGGATGGTGCCAAAGCTGAAGATAACACTTTCTGGGGTGACCCTCCCTACAAGAAAAAAAAAAAACATGTATGATAAGCGAAGGAAATAACCAAGATGGGAGATAAATTTACAATTCTACTTGAAGAGAAAAAACTTAAATGTGGAAATAGAGAAAATGAATAGAGCAGATTGAAGAGAAAAGGGAAAAAATAGGCTGCCGAATGGAAATTGAGCCAAGTGACAAGTTTGCATGTCAAAGAGAAAAAAAGGAAAAATGAATTTAGCATGTCAAAGAGAGAACAAGAAAAAATACGCTACCGAACTTGAACCAGAAGCAGTCAACAATCATTTCTCTACCAAATCGTAAAGAATATAATGTAATCAACCAAATCCTATCAAAATAAGTATTGGCAGCGGCTAAAAGGAACCCAGTTTTTGCTACAAAAACCCCAGTTTTGTGAAATTACCCAACTACCCCTTTATATAAAAGGGTTTTTACTCACCCACTCACCCATACCCCACTCACCCACACCCCACTCTCAAATCGCACTCATCAATAACTCAAATTCGACGAAATCTGAGCAAAACCACATGAATTCGCCGTCGTGGGTGCATTTATCATCTCTTTTAGTGCCGATTTCGAAGTTTTTTTTGGGTTTTTTTTTCTTTTGAGTCGTTTTGTTTGTGAATTTATTTTTGAGTTTAAGGCTTCAATTTGAAGCTTGAATCCTACATTTTGGGGACAAAGTTTCGATGGAATCGAAAATATTAAGAATTCCGAGCAAAACCCACTATTTTTTTTTACCATTTTCATGTATTTTTCGGGAGGTTTAAAGTTTTTTTGTTCATTCTGGTCACCAACGAGTTTCGGACTTATAGATCCGATATCTCTGAAGACCTGTCCGACACACAGGGTCGACACTTATGAAGAGCTTTCGGACACACAGAACCGAAAAATCTAAAGAGGTTTCGCTAGATCCCTCTATCACCTACTGAGACCGAGTTATCTTCGCATTATCGATTAGAGTCGGCTGAGACATCTAAAGAGGTATCGGCCATATGTGTCTGAAACCTCTTTCAGAGGTGTCTTCTCAGTTCATCCGAAACCCGCGGGCAACACTTCTTTAAAAGTGGGGTATGGGTGATGGGGTGAGCAAAGGTATTTTTAGAATTTTAAAAATAAAAGTGAGGTAAACTAAGTAAAAAGTGGATACACAAAATAAAAACTCAAAACTGGGGTCCATTTAGCCGCTGCCTAAGTATTTTGCATTACAATTTCACCCAGAGAAATATTAAGTTTTATGAACGGTAACTTGCTGTAAATAAAGAACAATCCTTTAGCAATGCCAACGTGCTAAATCAAAGAGCTACTATTTTATTATCTGCTTCTTTTCTTTTTTTCTTGGCTCCGACCAAATAGCTTTTCCAGATCAGTTGTCACACAAAAATGAATTTGGAACATGAAAATTAAGATTGTTGCCCAGATAATTACTCTTCATAAATTAAACGCAGGGGCTAAACGCATGAATTTGTCACCAAAATATTGCTGCCTATGTTGAAGTGAAAAGATCGGCCACCTTTTTCCCCAGTGCCTTTCTCATCATCTAATCAGAACAAGATTCTCAAGAGAATCAATTGGTTTAGCATCATACACCAAAAGTGTATAGATCCTATCATAGTTGGTTCGTAGGAGATACATGGAAAGGGCCTTTGAGAGCACAGAACACGTTTAAAGTGTGGATCATGACTTTTCAGTTCGAATTGAGCATGTAAACCCTACATTGTTTAATTAGGTTGTGGGAGGTGTTCTCACTGTTCTGGAGCGAACTTAAGTCCCTAGATGAAAGATTCTCACTTTTGGATTTAATCCCCAGTTTTCCATTAATTGTTGAGGTCGTAAGTATTATTTCAGTGGGTGGGTGTTGAGATAGGATTTAACTGTGATGATCTCTCATATAAAGGTCATTTACCATACAACATAACATAGACTCAATCCCAAATTAGTTGGGGTCGGCTAAAGGTCATATACCATAAAAATAATAAATTCATTCTCCATTCCAACCACTAAACTCCAATTCTACAAGAATAAGGAAATTTTCCACGGGCTTAATGAATTTCATAATAATGTGTTATGTTTTGTTTTATAAGCATCTGTATGCCTATAGCATGGACATTTCATGATGAGTAAGTTTTAGCTTATAATCTCCTTATCTACAGCCATTCCATTAAAATGGATGAAACAAATGGGCTGCGGGCAAAATGGTGGTACATAAAAGCAAAATGTTAGCAGGCTCTAATTTCTAAAACAATGCCGAACAGAGCCAGCACTTTCTTGATGGTGATTTCTTAGGCAGTTATACCAACTCCATACTATTGCCCAAGTACAAGAATCTGATATGCAACAACAGATCAACATAGCACATAAATTTATTTCCTTACATGGCATCTACATGTCCTAAAAGTCTAAAACTAACATTTGATACTAGAACCTTAAGGCGGGAGAGAAAAACATACCATTTCTCAGATACTCGGGAGGTGTATATGCAAGATTTGTACTATAGCTTCTCCCGTCGCGGCTATTTTTAATGAACCCAAAACCAGATAGCCTTGGATCACCATTCTGCAGAAGAGCCAATAGAATCATCAAATTAAGCCCACTGGCTAGCAACTAATCAACTCAGAGACAGCGACCGAATGCCGGGTCCCCAACATATACAAAATGATAACAGTTTAGAGGAAAGAGTGAATGCATCACCTCATCAAAAAGAACTCTATAAGCATTTAGGTCATGGTACAATTCTCGGCCTTCGGCCTTACAATAATCTAATGCCTCTGCAATATACTTTGCAACTCTTAACCTCATTGCCCATTCAAGGGTCTGGTTTTCCCCTGTCAGAATTTTTTTTTTTTTTTTTAAAAAAGAAAAAACAACAACAGAATATGAAATCATAATGATTAAAAAAAAAAAAAGACATCTTTCCCAACACCCAATCCACCCAAAAACTAGTATTGGGGTTTTCAATAAAATTCTCTCATTTAGACAATGAGGGTGCCACTCAATCTTTCACAAGAATGATTAGATTGAATTGCTTACTAAATTCCATTAAGTAGTCCAATTAGGCTGAAAACCACAGGCATACATACAGTGAAAGAGATGCTTGGCAAGAGTATCATTGGGCATGAATTCGGCAACCAGCAACCGCTCGTCGGCGTCGCAGCAGTAACCAATCAAATTGGCCAGCCTGTTGTGCCTCAACTTCCCCACTCCCCACGCTTCATCCTAAACAGACAAAAACGCCCAGAAATGAAAAACCCAAAAAAACAATGATAGAGAACACACAAAAAGGGGGGGGATGAAGAATTGATTGAATTGGAGTACAGCAAACTGCTTGGGGTCGGGCCAGGCCATCTTGTTGAACTTCTTGACAGCGATCGATCTCCGGTTGGGGAGGCGGCCCTTGTAGACGACATTTGGGGCTTTTTCGCCGCTTTCGGAGACGATCAAGTCGGAGCTGAAGTTGTCGGTGGCGGATTTGAGGTCGGCGAGGGAGAACTCGGAGAAGGGCGGGGTTGCTCCATCGAGAGCGGCGCCGCCTCCAGCTGGGTCGGAGGAGACGTGGTGGGCGGCGGTGGCGGGTTTTGAGTGGTTTTGGGGGCCGGGGTGGGGATGCTCTTGCCCTTTCACGGCTAATAAGGAAGATTCACAGCAGCCCATTAATCAAACTCTTCCAATTCCTTCTCTCTATTCACTCACCAACAACAACATCAAACAACAACAAGAGCAGCTGAGCTTGGTGGTTCTAGTGCTACTTGGTTTCTTCTCTCTCTCTCTCTCTCTCTCTCTCTCTCCCCCTGTTGTCTTGTATTCTCCTTTCTGAGTGACTTGTCTGTGTTGATTTGTGTGTCTGAGTGAGTTTTTGATGATTGAGGTGTGAAGAGGAGGTGGAAGGGGAGGGAGGGGTTTCACCACAGTAACGGTCATATCAATAGTACTTTTATTTTCACACTACTGAATTTCCCTCTAAATTTTTACAAGTCATGATAAAGTATTATTTCCCGTCCTCAAGCTTCCTGTCCCTCTATTGGTCCTTATGTTAAATTTAAAGAACCATGTAATTTAACAAAGCACTTCATGGACAATTTATAGATACTTCACAACTAATTCATCAACTTAGTTGTTAACCATTTCATTATATTATTTTATCAACTTAATAAAATAACTAAAAGTAGAAAAAAGTTTAAAGACCAAATAAAAAAAAATTGAAAATTCAGGGGCTAAATGATTGATACTATTTACCTTTTTAGTCAGGTCATTATGTTAATACACTTTGGACAGTAACACCCACCTATCGAGCAAGGACCACATGACACATCTAGATGGCACCCAAAAGTAGATGCACCTAACTTGGTGTCCAAAGTGAGTCCACCATTACTATAATGAGATTTAAGATCATTTAAGTGGGAGCACACTTGATGAACTCTTTTACTTAAATTTAAGCAACACCACAGTAACTAATTACTCCAGCAGTAATTAATATTTTGAAGCTTTGCTTTAAATTTGAGATTGTATTGATTGTATTTCAAAATAATTATTAATTATATGACTTAAATTCATTATTTAACTGCTAAATCATCAAATTTGGAGTTCAAAAATGGTTTAGAATACAAATTAAATAATCTAAAAAGGTTAAGATATAATAACAAATTTCAAAATGTTAATATATAATAACAAAAATTGTGAAAGGTTATGAGATTTTAACCAATTTGACATTTTTTTTTTATGAAAGTGAGTGGTTATGTTTCACATATTCCACCTTTTTTAGTTGTATAGCCTTTTTATTTATTTATTTTTACTAAGGCTACTTGTAAATATTTTATAAAGCTATAAATAGCAATAAAAAGGAGTCTCGCCTCCGTTTCATCAAAAAAAACTTAATTATCAAAAACTAACTAGAAACTACAATAATGTGTATGATTTGAAAAAGTGCTAAAATCTTGTAAATTTGATATAAGGGGTGAAAATAGATCATGGGTGCTTAGATGGAAAGTGAGTTGGCCTTAATAAGCATGACAAACTATACGTTACCACAGTTGTTATTCGGTTGGTGGTTGCTATATATAATATTATTTTATTATTCTATAAGAAATGAGTTGAACAACATGCATGGTTGGATATACATACATAGACTTCGGAATGCATATATGTATACTTTCAGGTCATGTGGAGGCCTCATTTATATGTCTTCTTCGAAATTTGCTGGCTAGATTTTCTTCGTTGAAAGTCAATTAAGCCAACAACACTAGCTAGGGGGGCTCTTCTTCCTTGAATCTTCATATCTCAAATCAAAGATGATCTGTGTCATATTTTCCTATATTTGATGGAATTTCAAAGGGTTATTTTTAATCTCTCTCCCTCTATGTAGTATAGAATAAGACTTGTTAATTTTTACAATTAGTGAACATAATCCATGAGTTTTGACAATGAAAGCATTTTGGACCTTAATGACGAGATCGTTTATGGTGATGTGCATCCCCTATATAAATACATGCTCTTTCCAAGAGTTGACTACGCATACGAAGAGAAGTCAACTACCCACGTGGAGTTATGTAAGAAGTTGAATTCACATGTGCTATCGATCCCTCTAATAGGCAACAATTAATTAACGTTGAGCGCTGTAGACAAAAAAAAATAAAGTACATACGATTATGCGCGCGTCTCGATGCCCATCCGACACATCACAGTCATATCCACATTCCACGCATAACAGGAGTGGCAAGTGAAGTTCGTGCTTGTGTGTAGCTCAACCAATTAATTAATCCTTAATTACGAACTTAAATTAATTGCATTATGATTAGTTCGTGACATTAAAATTAATTTTTTAGTCTCTGAAAGTGATTTGGTGCCTGTATGTGCCCTTGATGATGCAATGTAACCAGCACTTCACGGGCCACATTCAAAGTGAGGTGATGAATGAATTGAATGATCCCAGCCGTCCATTCTCTACTTATATACATATATGTATGTCCTGTCATACTATCGGTGATATCTGGAAACTAAACAGATCCGTGGAACATCAAATGATAACAACTTAAATTATGAAAGTGTTGGCGCGTGTAGTGATTAGTGAATTGTTAGGTTTGGTAGTGTAAGTTGGAATCAAAGGTTAGGCAAAAAAAAAAGAAAAGAAGAGAGTAATATAATTTAGAAAGTAAGGGGGCCCAGTAGTGTTTCAAATAAAAAATACGTATAAAATAAAATGGATGCTGCATATACATACATACTAGTGTTGGAAGTGGGCATGCAAAAAGAATGTGAAGGCCCATGCCAGGAGGTTTGATCTGGCGAGTGACTTTTGGAGAAAGAAATTAAAGAGAGACAAGATTAGAGGATGCATTGATAGGGGGATCAGGGATCACACAGGTACGTACACCGTGGAGAACAAATGCCCACATAGCGAGCAAACTTTTGGGGGGAAGGCTAGGGGGATGGCATTGGAGGATATGTGCTTGGAATCCTAATTCCTCTTTTAGAAGAATAAGCTAGCTAGCCAGTCCACATCTTTGCAATGATCGATCCATTCGCCCCCACCACTCGTGTGGTATTAGTCTCGACTTTGCTGCGATTATATAGCACCCTTTTGACATCGTTACCATATCTCTTTTATTGCAAAACCCATCATATTAAGCTAGCGTCTTCATTTTTATATTTTTTATTTTTTATTTTTTATTTTCTTTTAAACAACCTCAATCCCAAATTAGTTCACAATTAGGTTAGTTTAGGTGGTGAAGTCCATAAATCAATCTAGCACGCACGCACGCATTATTTGGTTGAAGAATTTCATAGGCAATGAGTGAAGAGCTGAGTAGGGCATTGAGTGGTACCACTGCTATTGCTAAACGTACACTAGGAGTGTGACTATACACGGGGCCAAGGCGTCCCCAATGGCGTCAGACTGCATGCATATCAATAGAGACTTTAAACGCATAAAAACCCCCAAGGAATCCCAGAATTATTACTACTGCTGCTTACACAACCGCCCGGATTCCCTGCTACTTAACTGCACAAAAAAAACAGCCTAACATGCACGAGCCGCGTCCCGTCCCGTCCATTCAGAGATGCAGACACTACTACAACCCACAACAACCAATCGTTCCTTGTTTCACAGAAAGAGCTTAATTTGTTTGGTTGCTTACGCATTCAATCGTCATTGTACGAGACAATAAATACCCTTAAACCCCCTCACATCACATCATCATGACATATGGCCAATCATTCAATGGTGCTTTCTTGCTATTGGTCTATAGGGCAGTGCGATTACTTCGAGATATGTGGCACAGCACTAGATCTACGGACAACACTGCACTGCCTCTGTGACTTTCTATTCCAACCGTTACGTTACCTTATCATCTTCCTTCCTTTTGTATACATCATGCTTCTCTAGAACTTGGTATACTCATCCATGGGGTGCCAAAGTTCCCGTTGAACCCTCAATTCTTTCTATAAAACATACATTTATCATACATCTTCTCTGTACAATGAACACAAATATGACCAAGGGTGCAAAGGAAGTACCATCCCCTGCGGAGTAGATTTCCTCCTGGATCCGGCGCTGCATAACATAATACACTTGCCTGACTAGCGCCAAGAAAGCGGCTCCAAACCGCCTTGTGAGAACTTTTCCAATGTAATTTGAAACGGACTTTGTCATCAAGAACCATGCGAAAATCAGCTTGCCCTCCCCCCATTGGGCATCATCGGAGGTTTCAATACAACTGAAACCAATTTGAACACCTCCCTATCCATGATGCACAAGTGACAGTGCCAGCAATTGCAAATATGACAGAATAGCTAGGCCACCAGTTCAGTGTCCACCGATAGTTCTTGCTCCATATCAACTGGCTCTGAAGAAGCTCCCGCAGTACGTCCAGCAGAATATAGGGAGCAAAGTTTCTCGATTGTTATACCAAGCCACGGTTTTGGATGCACCGGAATCACATGCATGGTCGGATGATCCTCCCACCAATATATCATGTACACGCCTGCCTCACCAATATAAAACTAAGATGACACCCTATCAAAAGTACTCTGCAGACTGAGCACTGATAATTAGGAACCATCAGACGCTGCTCCAATACTGACCCAATAAACTATCCCAACAAAACCAACCTATGAAACCTTAGAATTCTCTTGAGCTAGCAGATCCTCCTCACTTCGTACTCTCAGCTCTTCACAAACTTGCTTGCAATTGACCACGAACCGCTGCATTGCATCGAAAATCCTCTTCAGAATTGATTGAAAGCTACTAGCATTAAAATTATCTTGAGCCTCCACAAGTTCTCTGGGCATAGAGAGACCCTGACCAGATATCATAATCATCTTCTTATCTACAGCCTGCCATTCCTTGTTCATCTTTTGCTCCTCCCTCTCAAATTGCTTCACTTTTCTCTCCAGATCCCTATCGGTGACCATCCTCTGACGCAGCTCCATATTGTGCCGTTCAGATAGTTGATGCACCATTGTCGCAAAGACGTGCATAGCATCCACAACTTCCTGCTCAGAAATCCTCTCCATTGCTTGTGACCACTGGTTACAAATAACAAACACCGGCGGAGCACCCATCCTCCCTGGGGAGAAAGGTGCGGGCCCATCAGGCGTTTCTTCAGTTTCATCAGGAAGACATCTACGAAGCCAACCATTTAAAGCAGTCACATATCCTTTCTGAGCACCAACCCATCCGGTAAAATTCGATATCCACTTGAGAAGCTCATGTTCAAGCCTCCATGCAGCCAGAAGATGATCGTCACTAAATTTTTTGGAGGACGCTATGGCATCCAAGTTCTTAGCCTCGGCGATAGCTTGGCATTGGTTCTGATGGCATTCAAGCATTACTGTCCACATAGTAATTAAACTGAAAACAAATAAACAGATATTAGAAGATCAGTATTGAGAAGAAACAAGTCAATTGCAGCACCCAACTCCTACAGAAAATAAGCTTTCAGATCATAACCAAAACCGAGACGCTTATTAAGCAATTAACACTAAAAAATACCAAAAGAAAGAATAGAAGTCACGCACCCACAAATTAATTCATTCATCTGTGGCCAAAGCTCTTCGTCCCTTAACGTATTTATTTTAATAGATATCTTGTCCACTACTTGGATTGCTATTCTTATTTTAGTGGATAGATTCCTGATTAAGGTTCTGGTGGTATCAAGTTTATGTGCCTCGGCACCTTTTTCGTCCAAACGTTTCAGCTTTCGGCACTTCCTCTCATGAATTATCCTCATCTTTTCCTCAGCCTGTGAAAGAACAACCGTTAAACATAAACTCAGAGAAGGCAAAGAAAAATTCAAAATCCATGAAAAGATCTGGTCACAAAAGCAAGTGAAAAAAAGAAACCTATGGAAAATTAGATTGATGCCCTTCAAAAGTGGTACCAAATACAGTTCAACAACTTCACTACTTGGGAACATTTTCTGAGGACAATTCAGAAAATGAACAGTATTCACGCAGTTCAAGAAATAGTGAATGAGAAAGGGATACTACATCACTGTGTATACCATGGATGTAAATCAAAAAAAAGTATAGACCACATTTTGAACTTCAGAAACATAGAGAATGTCGAAGAAGAAAATCTAAAACTAGTTAAAAAGAACCCACATTCGGGAAGCCCTCAAAAAGTCAAAATGCATGTGCATCAGTATATGCAACATCAATAGGCTGAAAATAAAACTATCCACAATGCTATCTTGAGAATGAAAGTCAATGGATTCAACGAGAAAGGGATTAAGATCCGAAAACACAAATAGATAAACAAGAAGAATATACTGGGAATAGAAGCCTATTTTACTTATTCATTTTGGTTAGCAAGAACCATTGTTTTGGATGTATGATAATTTACAGTATCTCTATAATTGGACCAGAATCTCACTAGAAATCCCACTTCTTATTTACAAATGGACCCTTAGACAAATGTTGTGAATCAACAGCTTAGAAACAAAAACAAGTCATGTGCACATAAAGGTGGAAGCAAAGATTTTATTAGATCAAATGTCTGAATGAACTACAAGGCTACCAGGTTCCTCATTTTTGCACAGAACAAAAACATAAATGTAGAATTTCCCAATAAAATCTACATTTCCCCAAGGAAAAGAAATCAAATTCAAAGATCTACAACAACATCAAAAGCCTCAAACCCAAATTAGTTGGGGTACGGGCTGCACGGCTGCATGGATTAAATTCTTCCACTTTGCTCGATTTAATGCCCTAGACTAATCCTGTTAAAATTTTAACGATAAGAACACAACATGAAGGATGAGAATTCCAACTTACAAAATGGTGATTTTCTCATCAGTTTCCATAGTATGATACAAGTATTTTAAGATAATATAGAAAATTTTAGATTTCAATCTACGTATTGTCGTCACGGATTGCCAAGCATAGAAGAAGACCAGAGCATCAGAAAAAAAAAATATATATATATATATATATATATATTGCCACTAGAAAAGCGAAGGATTTTTTTTTAGTAAGTATTCTACAGTAACACAAAATAATCTTTAAAGCAATTCTATTTGTTCATAAATAAAACATAAATATTTACTTCTAAAAGGCAATCAAGAAAGTTTAATGCAGCTTCAAATTCAGAAACACTATAATAAAATCTCTCTCACACAATTGGTCATGTGGTTCTCACAGAGCCATGGGCACATGATCCAGCAGCTGGACGCCAATTTTCACTCACTGACTTGCATAAGTTTTTCAAGCGTAAAATAAGAGAAAAAAATGGAAGAACATCTACAAATCACTTTTTCAAGAAACTACAAAATCATTTCAAAATTTATTCTAAAGATGCCAATTATTATTAATAAATGAAGGTTTGTTAGCAGCCTGTTCAAAGAACAACCTCAGCATAGTCACCTTAACTAAAAATGTGGAGGCAACAGGTCGGTCAACAATTGGAAAAATATTGGAAACAATCATTTTGTTCTTCTTTCCTCCTCTCTTTATCCTCTCCACATCATCAGTAAGATTACTTGAGCTCATTTCCAGCTAACTATGTTTAAGAATACCACATACATCCACAAACAATAATAATAATAATGATGGAAATATATGATGGATATTATTATTGTGACAAAAAAAAAAGTCCTCATATTCCATTGAATAGAGAACACCTTGAGAATTACAAGTCACACAAAATTTATGAAAATATCACACATGAGTACGAATGGGTACAAAAAAACTACACTTTAGTTCTATTGTCGCAACGCATGAATGACAATGTGAGAAGCATAAAAAAGGAATAGTGTATTTTCATTAACCATAAACTAAATCACCCATAAAGAAGTGCTGACACGACATTTTTAAGGAAGAACAAATACCACCGTAAATATAAATGATGGCATAGTGTACCTTAACTTCTTCATAGAGTTTCTTCTCCCAAATGTACAGCCTCTGCAAAGTAGAAGTAAGACTTTTAGAGTTCCCTCCAATTCCATTATCGAATTCGAGTAAAGCAGATCCAGCCTTCTCTGCAGAGGATGAGGGATCTCCACCTTTAGACGGTGATGGCAGAGAAGAAACAACTGGCACTGAAGGGGTAATTGAATGCAACACCTTTGATGACACTGTCATAAATAAGTTTTCAAATTATTCAAATGATACCTAAACAAAGATCTAATTTTTTGTGTAAAATCTACCAGATCAAGTACAAACGGTTTAATGTTCCGCACTAGTAGAGGCGCAAAGCAGAAAGTTGCCTTAAAACCATTCAATATCCATATCAATAAATAAATAAATAAATAGGCTCATTAGAATTTTGTAGAGAATCACCGAAGAACAATAGTAAATTTTCCAAAACAAGATTGACTGTGAGATTATAAATTTTGCCACAGAGCTCTCAAAATACCTACATTAATGACTAAAAGCACTTGAATGCTATACATTGTTAACTGACAGGCATATCCTCACTAGGATTTTGTAGAGATACAGCAGAATGATAGTAAATTTTCCAAAACAAGATTTGTCGCAAGATTACAAATTTGACCACGGAACTCTCAAAATACCTATGATAATAATGGGGAAAAGCACTTGAATGGCATACCTTGGTAAACTGCATTTTTCCGGGCATATGGAACCTTCCCTGCCTCGAGCATCTTAGCAACCTCATTTCCAGATTCTGAAGCTCTCTCAAACTGAGCCTTGATCTCTCGTATAACCTCGGCGGCGCCCAATGAGCCACCTCGAGCCTTAAAAGTAGGCACATTGTTCCGTTCTTCCATCCGTTGCTCCTTCTCTATCACATTCTTATCAACCATGTGAACCTCATACTCCATTGCATTCGACCCAGCTGATTCAGTCTGCCTTTCCCTTCTATAAAGCTTTTCGCCATCGTTTTCCTCCTCATTCTCTTCCGCTCGCATTTTAGAATACTCCACACCAACTCCATCGCCAAATTTCTGCTCCCCGTGAACCTCTTTCACCACCTCATCCCTATAATTCTCATCTTCCAAATCAGGGATCCCCTCTTCTTCCCTCACTTCCTTGGAATCCCGACTGGGCGTGGTCTGCGGGTAATACCTATCAAAAGTATGAAAGGGATTCAAGAAATCCCAAGGTGAGTTCCTAGGCGGAGATGGAGGCGGCGGAGGGGGCTTTGAAGATGAAGTGGAAGCTTGTTCTCCAACATTCTGCGGCATATAGTAAGCCGAACCATACCGAGATGGCGAACCCATCATCGAGTAATTGGCATAATTAGTATAATTGGGGGCGCCACTATAACTGTATCCAGGAAAAGACCCAAGATTCTCTTGCTGGTTACTGTAATAATTAGAAGGATAATAAGAAGATGAAGAAGAAGATTCACCAATATACACAGTCTCTGGATTCATGGGGCGCTGCTCGTGAACAACAGATTGGGGGGCTCGATTCTTCATGAAATGCATATTCATATTCATCCCCATAAACCCCCCACCAGGAGGCATCATTGAACCATCCATATGTTGTTCATAATGTAAAGGAGAGGAATTCCCAGTGTGATGAAGCGACCCATCTTCGTCGTCATCGTCGTCGTCGTCATCAGAATCTGAATGGAAATCTATATGGGAATTCTCAGAATTGGAGTGTGAATGTGAGTGAGTGTGAGAGTGGAATTCATCAGAGACAACAACAGCTGGAGCGGCGGCGGCGGCGGCGGATGCAGAGGAATTGGCCTTCTTCTGCGGCGGCAGAGGAAGGACCGGTGAAGGAAGAGCAACACCAGCAGAGGCCTCGAGATACTGCTCAAAGAAGAGATCAAGAGACGCCCCCAAATCCCTAAGCGAGTGGAT
Source organism: Stephania japonica (assembly GCA_039657345.1). NCBI lineage: Eukaryota > Viridiplantae > Streptophyta > Magnoliopsida > Ranunculales > Menispermaceae > Stephania > Stephania japonica. The sequence goes on along the minus strand of CM077559.1, from coordinate 1,990,648 downwards.
GTATCCGACGTGGGAGGCCGCGAAGGCGTACCGCTGCCGGATCGCATCGTCTAGGAAGCTGCAGCGCTCCCGGCACAGCGCCACCGCCGGCAGGTCGTCCACCTTCGACGTCGTGCAACCCATCACCCCCCAAAACCCCCCAAAACCAACAAACAACAACAACAACAACAACAACAACAACAAACCCTAGAAAATCGAAAACCAAAAGACGAAAGTAAAGAAGAAGGAGCAGAGGATCAGAGACGGAAAAATCAACAATAGCAGATTCAGAGATTGACAGCAGCATGTGAAAAATCAAACATGGCGGTGCGAGCGAAGAGAGCAAATGTTAGGGTTTTGGATTTAGAGAGAGAGAGAGAGAGAGAGAGAGAGAGAGAGAGAGGACAGAAAAGGGAATCTTGCCAGCGAGGAGTGTGTCGTCGCGTTGCAGCAGTCCACTGCATCACCACCACCGCTTAAGCAGAGCTCCTCTTGTTGCTGTTGCTGTTGCTGCTGCTGCTAATGGAGAGAAGAACAACTGCTTTGCTTTGCGGTTTTTGTTTTGCTTTCTAACTCATCTCCTCCATTAGAAAGACTTGCAGTGCAGAGCTCCACCAATTCCATCGCCACAAATGAAAAAGAGAGAGGGACATCTTTTGTGTTCTCTTCTGTTCGGAATTCATCTTTATTGGTAAAAAATATATTTTCTTTTGACAACAACCGTGTTCGATTGTGTTGTGTGGAATGGTGCGAGACTGTTACCGCCAGCGCCACGACACTTTTTTGGACTGTGCTTCCAAACTACACTACTATAGAGACTATTTACTATTTAGATTTTAGACCCATTCACTCCCTCACTCACTGCTTTTTATAAATTTCATGCCCATAATGCCCCTGGTAGAACCTTTTTTTACCGCCTTTGCTGCTGCCCCTCGCACCTACTACTACTACTACTTGGAATGCTTCGGTCGTTCAATTACAATAATGCCCCTCCCTTACACGTACATAGTTCCTCATCAAATATGTAGTGTAATGGATGGTTGCTATTTCCATCATCGTCTCATACAGTGAGATTGTCTTGTCTTGGATTTTCAAGGATGTAATCGAGTGTGATCACTTGGGCTTTTTGAGCAGTTACTAAGGTGAATTATGATATATTTTTTTGCGTGAGGCCTACTGTTGGATGGAATCTCTTAGGTGGTTTAATCAAATCAGGGTCTTTTTAGAGAGGGACCATTGGATGTGGGGGAGGAATGAATGAATGATAGAAAAATGACACTACCCTCTCTAAATGTGTGCCATTATGGCTTGGTTTCTTGGGAGGCCCCATCATATATCCATTATATATGTTGCATTGCTGTTCTTCTCTCTAGCTATCAACTTTCACTCACCTTTATTATATTGCTTTCTACCCCCAAGTGCATGTATATGTGGTGGGTCCTGTGCCTATATATTTGATAGGTCTCACAAATTTGTACTGCTCATTCTTTCTCCTTCAATATATATTCACCAATATCATATGGATCACAGGCATCATTGTTCAATCAGCTCGTTCATTTTTTCTTTCAAATCTAAAAATGTAAACAATAAGAAATTATACGTTCTATGATCACAAAATTATTGGAGTATGTATTGCGGTTGATCAAGACCCTGATCATGGTATTGCATATAAATTATTTCTACTTATTACATAATTAAAATAAACACAAAGTTAGCAAGCAAAGAATGTCTTCCTCAACCCCAAGCCATGCTATTCAATGATATTACTATTCCAACTAATAACCGATATTAATTTAAGTGGTAGGGGACTCAATTTCTTTTAAACATGTTACTTTTAATGGATTAATTAATTATGATTGAGCCAAAATCAACCTAATCCTCAGTTGATCCTAACAGTTTGAACTGAATTGGAGTGGGGGAATTAATAGAATAGTTGAAATTATAATTACATTTTCCCAATTCAATATAATTTTTAGTTAATAAAAAGAATATACCAGCGTCCCCAGGGTCATATTAGACATTTCGCAAGGTCGATTGTAAATTGTAGGGGTAGGGCCGACCGATATTAACAAATTAAATTAATCAATTACGAATACTAATGCAGAAAACAAGCGTAGTGCATTGCCGGTTCAAACCGGGGAATTTTAAACGTCAGCACGTCAACTTTCTCCGAGTCACAATCTCTAATTGACGGGTTCCCGGTCCCCTTCATCTAATAATGTTAGCTACCTACCTATTTTGGTAGATTTCCAAATGACTAAACTACCCTTCACCTTCTCATCCCACCCCAAAATATTTTCTTAATGGCTTATCCCATATACAAGTATTATATTTAGTTTCCTAGATAGTAGATGGATAGATCAATAGATATACATTCCTGATATTAATACTTTTGTTTTTGTTAGGGAGTGACCTAAGCTAAGCTCTAATGAAAACATTGAAAAATACTATTACTACATGATCTTATAAGTGGAAATGGAGTGGCTTAGCTCAGCCCCCACGAGCGCGTCAAGCCGCGCATGCCACGTGTAGTCCACGTAACGCACAATTTTTATTTTATTTTTTATCAAAACATAACGCACAATTATTTGGTGGTTTTGAGATCATAATCTGATTAATTAACACCATTGTGATTAATCTACCGTCTCTCTAAGAATGTTAAAGCCTCTTCGATGAGATGATAATAACATTACTTGTCAAAAGAATATGATAATCTAACACACTTTGAGTACATATTTTATCTTTTAACCTATTTATAATATTTTATTAGATATGGGGTTCACGTATAGGGAAATAAGAAAAAATTATAAATAAGTTAAAAAATAAAGTGTGCGCCTCAAGTATGTGTCTAAAGTGTTAGACTATCATTTTTTCTTGCCAAAAATATAAAAATTCAAAACATCGTGGTTCAATTTCTACTTAAAGTTAAAAAAAATAAAAATAAAAAAATAAAAAGTCGCGTCGGACACTACCATTTTCAAATCAGATGGTTCAAAATCCACCTTCTCATTATGATTCAACCACCATTTTCAAAAGGATACATATCTTCAAATAGCTGAGCAAACGGTAAATAATGGAATCAAAATTAATAACGGCTTGAATGAGTGCTAATTATGTTGATACGCCCTCGAGTAGTTTCTCACTTCTAATACAAGCCGCAAGTGTATGACTTTTGCTGCAAGTAATAGCAATCTAAACTAGTGTTCGAGTTACGGATATCAAACTACAAGGACGATGTATTACTAATCTATCTAAGTCTAATCAAAACATAAAGTTAGGGGCGTGATTTTGAGTTGTAAAAATAAAAAGAGTTCGGCTAGGTGCATCCCCACCATTTACTGAGTGCACCCCATTTTGCGTGGCACCCTAAATTCAAACTTCAATTTTTAAGTGCACATCACATTTTTACCAAAATACTCTTTCATCCGAACTGAGGCACCCAACTCCAAAACCTTGGTCAAGACTTCTATATTAGGTTCGACAACATGTAGTCAAGACTTATCCACTAAGCTCGGTGTTATCCAGCCGAACCTCTTTGATGAGATTTAGTTAACAACTGCCAACCAAAAGGTTCGATGGGTTTCGACCAACTCTCCAACTAAAAGTTCGGTGGGCTACGACCGACTCTCCAACAAGAGATTCAAACCTTCGAGGCCGAACCACTCGACGATGCATACAAATCACAGAGAAGAGAGTGTGTAGTGTGTACTTATAAATTGTAGTGGGTGCACTAATCGCAGTGAGGGGCATAAGGCTCATTTTGTAGTAGGATTGACCTTTTTTAAGTTTGACTTTTTTTGAGGTGCACTCAGTAAACGATGGGGTACACTTAGCCAGACTCAATAAAAATTGAACTAATTAATGAACTAAATTAAGCTGACATTAATTCCAATGAAATAAAATTGGACTTAAGCTATGGAGAAGTAGTCCAAGGATTCAACCTCACCTAAGTTGCTCTCTTTCTATCCAATTTTATCTCAAAACACATCAATTCAAGTTAAGATAGGTGAATTTCCTTCATTATCATTCCACCCCTGAGGTCTCGGTGATGGAGATTCTAACGTTTCACTCGAACTCCACCGGTCAGCATGATTAGGGCAAGAGACGATGCATCATGAAACTCCTAATTCAAAGGCCTCACTTGTAAATGGTCGACAGTCGACGTGTTGTATGTTCAAGGGTTGTGATTCTCTACTTCTAGATTCAAAAACCCCAATGGTCATGGTGAATCTAGAATATATCCTAATTCTACACATGTGTGATCAAGACAAATATAGCATAGAGCACAAGAATGCACAAATCTTAACAATGAATTGAAGATTAAACTCAAAAACTACATTGGATTTGAAAGAGTAGTAACCGAAACAAAGAGTATTACCCCATAGTGGGGTTCAAATAAACACAAAACACCATAAAAAATAAAGTAGACATGATTCAATACCTAGAAATTCAAGAGAATCACCAATTAAATTTGATCCAATACTCTAGCCTCCATAAGTTCTTCTCAAAAGATAGCAACCCTAGTTTTTCTTTTAAGTCTATTTACACCTCCAATGACATTTTGCTCCAAAAATGACCAAAATTTTGACAAATATTGCAAAATATGTGTGTTGGCGATCACTTAGTAGACCGATGGTGTGGCTTGTTCGCGCTCAGATGAACGGGCCTTATGGGTTGTCTTCTAATACCTATTCTAGCCTTCACTTTTGCTCCATTTTCACTCCGTCTTCGTGCCCGTTGCCTTCTTTTACCTACCACGCACACAAAATACCTTAAAATTAGTATAAACTAATTATTTATTGGTCCGAATTACTAAGCAACTACAACATAAAAACCACGACCAATATGCTACGCATCAGCTTCTCTGCAAGCTCATGGATCTCCATTAATACTAATATTGTTTCTAACTTTTTTAAACCTAATATTATTGTAACAACCCGCAAATTTTAACCGACTTGTGTAGGACTGTGACCCGGCCAAGTGATACTGGACAGTATTTCAAGCCTCGATAGTCGACAATAAAGTAATGTTATGTTTCTGTGATGTATGTATTAGTATTGTAGCTCATTTCGGGTCTCGCGCCATTCGGGAAATTTTTAGACTGAGTGAGTCTTCGCCTAGATAAACGGGGGAATAAAACACTGTTAAAATACAAATAAATAGATTTTTAGATAATTTATATAATTATTTAAGGGAACAAGGCGGGACTACGCGCACGGTGAGTTGAATCGGACCGAAGAAAGTTGTTTGAATGCGGGGAGTTGGATAACTACGTGATATACAGTACATGGGATAAATTGTTAAAGTGACACAGCTGTAAGTTGAGGAACCGTGAGATGGACCTCGAGATGAGTGTGTGTGTTGAGATGAAAGACCATAAATGTGACAACACAAACCTACTTTACTGTTCATGTACTATTTATCATCATTTATATATATATATATACAAACACACTCATCTCTCCCATTCTCACCTTCACCACCGTCCTCACAACCTCTCATCACCGTCACCTTCCTCCTCCCTGGTTCGCTGGCCACCGGCCTTGGACCTCGCCAGACCTCACCGGAGGTCCTCCTCCACTCACTCTCTCAGCCTCTCACCCTCTCGGTCCTCTCTCGACCACTCTCTCTCTTATTCACCTACCTCACCACCATCCCTGCTCTCACCGGCGACCAGACACAAGCCTCGCCGGAGGTACCTTTGCTCGCTGGAGGTACGTTACTCACTCTCCCCCTCCCAGTTTTCTCTCTCTCGATTTGCTCTCTCTCTCTCTCGGTTTCTACTCTCCTCTCTCGAGTCTCTCATGGAGAGCCACCACTGGCCCTGGCTGAACCAGTGGTGGCCGGGGTTCGCTCCTCACCGGAGGTCTCTCTCTGCCTCTCTATATCTCTATCTCTCTCTCTCTCATTCCCTCTCTCATTCTCACTAGTCTCTACGTTTTTCCACTGCTGCCGCCTCTGGCCGTCGCTGCCGTAGGTGACGGTGGTTGGGGACGGTCGGGGACTGACCCTCGTGGCTCACCGGAGTTCTCATATTCCCGAGGAGACCTCTGGTTCGTGATACATAGGGTTTTAGTGCTCATATTTGGTTTTATTGCATGTGTTGATGTTGTTGTTGGTCTCGCCGGAAAACGCCCTCACCGGCCGCGCCACCGCCAGACCACCATGACCGGAACGCTGTCGGGGATCCCACCAAACTCCTACGTAGGTCCCACAGCCCTTTAGAGTGGTCAAAAACAGTTTTATTATGCGCGGAAGAGTCGTCATTTCATATGATATGTGTGGTGGAGCCTCACCGGAAACCGCCACTGCCGGCGGTGCTACCGGTCGAACCATGACCAGTGAAGGTTGTCGAGATCTCACCTAACATTGGTTGACGTCTCGCAACCCTTGGTTAAGTCCGAAACAACGTTGTTAATGTGTTTTCGTCGTGATTTCATGTGTTGTCAACTTCGAGTTCATATTTGCGTGTGTTGAAGTAATTCCAAACTGGTGGAGGGTTTTTCAGCTTTCCCATGCCATGATAACCCTTCCCCGATGTCGGACAACACCAGCGAGGTTCCATGTTCGTTTGTACATGTCAGTTCGGCTTTCATGAAGAGTTATGCTTGAGTATTGGTTTGTATTGAAACATCGTGTGGCGATGAGTGGTTATGACGTCGTAGTCGTGTCGCCGGTCCTCGAGACCATGACATGACCCACATACGACTGAGCCGAGCCTATGATTCACGATGAGGCTTATAAATATTATGTTTTCAAAACCCGAAAGAGAGTATTCGTTTTTCGATTAAATTGTCGTGTCGTTCGAATCATTTAAAACATTGGAGAAAATAATAAGTTCAAACCTAGGTTTAGTGAATGACTTGACCTATTAATACGAGTTTCCGACCTTGTCAGGTAGCGGGAAACTCGGGGATACGTGTTAGGATTCGCGGGAGCGTTGTACGCGGGTTACGATAGTTCAGGTAAGTACACTTGCCTTAAAGCTTGTGTACGTTAGTAAGCCAGTTAAGAAATTCTCATGTGATTCATTATCGTTCATTGCTATTCTTGCTATTATCCATTGTTGGCATTCAAATTCCCTTATTTTCTTGGTATGTGTGTTCTTGGCGTAAGTTGTCTATACAGTATCATGTGGCCCGCACTAGTTGGAGAAACTTGGGTATTTCTTATCGAAATTACTTCTACCCACAGTGTTGTGTGAACCTGGGTACTGATTATGAAGGTGTCATGTGGCCCGCACCAGTTGGGGAAACGCGAGCCACTCTCTGCAGGGAGTGTCTGACCACCCCTGGTGTTGTGTGAACATGGGCACTGGGTTGTTGTGGTTATTGTTGTGAATATTGACTGCTTATGACCTCTTTTGACTCTTAGAACGCACATGTTTCGATTGCTATCATTTCAGTCTGCCTATCATGCACTTTGATCTATTTACATTCTTGTCTTTAAATTACTGCATGATATTTAGACTGTTTTATTTGATATTCATGAATTACTGTGAAATTCTTCTGGCATTACTTTCGATTTTCTCTCAGTTGCTCACCGTCTAGTTTGTGATGGAGGGTGCAGATATCCCAGAGTGCAGCAAGGACAAGGGCCCTCTACTTGGTGATTTCCTCTGAGGACCTCTCAGAGTACGTAACTTCAGGGATAGGTTAGATTTGATTTATGCTTATTGCTGATTGTATGATGTTTTTATATATATATATATGATGTTAGCTATTGAACTGGGGATCACTTTTTGGATGGATACTATGAACACTCGGGGTTTCCACATTTATATAGATTTCCTACTTTTCGTTTGATTGAGTTATTTCTCAATACTTGTTTAGTTTTTCGCTGCGTATAATTGCAATAACTCTTTCATAAACTGTTAAATTGATTAATTTGAGGCTGACTAGGCTCGTCAGGCTCGCTGAGTATCGACTCGGGACCTGCACGGGTCTAGGCCGGGCGTACCCAAATGCATTGGGAATTTGGGGCCGTCACAATTATCCCTAACTTAATTACCTTTAACTCATAAATATAAGATTCTATTTGTTTTAGAAGTCCTCGATACTATTAAAGGAGAGATCTACACTTATATTTTTTTATTATAATATCGCTTGGTATGATTACCTTTTCGTGTAGTCGTCTCCAACAAATTAGAAATTTTGATCTTGAATAGTATGAGCATCTCCAATGTTAATGTAGATTTAGACCATAAATTGGTGGTTATAGAGCGACATTCAATTTTCAAAATGATTTCTCCAATGATAATATGGATTTATGTCATGGATTGTGACTTTTTATAACAAACAATGATGATGTGGCAATAAATAAGATATCTATCACAATGCCTAGAAGTAGACATTGTGGTAGATACCCTCCACTTTGATTCCTGCCACATAAGATAAACATTCACAATTCATGGTATCATTGGAGAATATTTTTTGAGTTGAATGTGGATTGTGTCCTAGGTGGATCAATTTGTAACTCAATCCATAGTCCCATAATCCCATTGAAAATTTTCTAAGAGCATCTCCAATATATGGTAAATGTGGATTGCAGGCATGAATTCTCAATGTGGAGAGGATGTCCATCTCATATGGCTAAAATAGAAATTGGACTTCAAAATAGGTCTCCAATAGTAGATGTGGATATGTGGCTCGATTGATGAGGTGACATTTCTTTTTGTAATTTTATTAATTAAAAACGTGAAAATAAAAATTTAAAATTAAGTAAATATTTAAAATGGACCAATTATCCAACATGGATGCTAGTTTGAATGTCCAAACTTGATATTAATGTGACGGCCCCGCTTCTAATCTAGGGCACCGCCCGGCCTAATCCCGTAATTAAGCCCTAATCACAACACATAGGACCCGATTACGAATTAGTCAGCCTTTATTACCTGTGTTCTCTTGTTTAAACAATCATTTTATTTAGCGGAAGTCTTTAATATTTTAGCGGAAATTTTTTTTTTTTTTTTTTTTTTTTTTTTTTTTTTTTTTTTAAAAGCCTAAGTGTGGAATCCAGGAAATAACGATCACCATATATATGCAAGTAAACGGCGAACATATATAAACGAAGTGAAAGCCAAAGTCGGGTAATCTAACACTCATCCCAATAACATCCCAAAAGATAAAGACATAAGTAAACATAATACAAAAAGTACCCTACGTGTACGGGGCAACTACGCGCTCGGAGCTCGAGAGGTAGTCGCCGATCTTCTCCTTGCCGGCTGGTGTTGCTCGATGGACCTACACCCACCGTCACAAACTAGACGGTGAGTATAGTGATATTTAAGTGATAGCGGGGAAATCTAATACTACATTTCCAATTTAAACAAAAGGTATTTAAAAGCATATGTATTTGAAGAAATCTTTGAATAAATAATGCAAGTAAATACCAACGTTAACGAGAGACACAACCGACACGAGGCTAAGTCGAGATAATCTACGTCCGGTCGACGGTGAGAACTATCACCTAACCTTTTCCACTCTTCGTATGGAGCCGTGCTCAACATATGATAATAAATCTCTCTCTTTTTCTTTTCTTTCTAATAACCTCAAATGGCGGAGCTATGCTCGCGTATTTAAATCATTTATACTTGCCGACAACCCCGTGGCTCATGCCACGTGTGCCGCCCAAGTGTAGTGGCGAGTGCCGGAGACCCCGAAAGACCGAAATCCTCGTGAATCCGCGCATCTCGTGTGCAATGGACACTAGATAATCCCTACTTTAGTTTTCAAGAATATATATCCTAAAATGTTATGATTTCAACAAGAGTTGGGCTACAAAGCCCCAAGGGAAGTAGAACACAAATCCAACATAATAGATAACCCTATAGCATGCATTTTCTAAATATTCATTAGCCACATTCCAAGACAAAAATTGAGCATATAGGAAACATGGAGTCAATGATATAATAAACAAGGCATCATGCTATATCGATATTCAATACGAATGGAAACAAGGAAAACATGATGTGGGAAATAAATTAGCTAGTCTACAAATAGTCGAAAAATTTATAAATGACTGGAATGAAATAAAGTAAAGAGTTCCGCAGTTTCACTTACAAGTCAACGCGAGTAGTCCTAGCTATCCGCCTCTCGACACCCCGACTCGTGCACCCGAACTTCCAAGAATTCCCTTTAATTCTGAAGTTCATTTTTATAGCATTTTAATTGGTTTAAAGCCTCAATAAGTGGATTTATGATATTTAACTAAAATTTAGAATTTTATGTCAATATTTAATTGTGGCACATTTTTCGAGTTATTTCGGGGTACCAAAAATACTCGAGAAGTCTCGAATCATTTTTTTCTACCTTTTTCAAATTTTCTATATTTTTCTAGAATTTTTTCCAATTTTTCTGATATTTTTCCCCTATTTTTCCTATTTTCCAAAGCAAATTAAAACTGTTTTTTTTTTTTTATATATATATAAATAAAAATATTATTTAAATATATTATTTAAATAATATTTATGTGGGTCCCCGGCCGGGTCGGACCCGACCCAACCGGGTCGGCCGGTTCGGCCCCTCGGTCGGCGGGTCGGGTCGGGCCGGTCAGCCCACTCGGGTTGGGCCGGGGGCGGTTTGGCCGGCCCGCCGGGATGGGCTGGGCTGGCCGGCCGGCCCCGGCCCAGTGGCACGCACGCACGCACGCGTGCGTGCCCCCTCCCCCATCTTCTTCTTCCTACCGAGGCGCACGCGGCGCGCCTGCGGTTTTTTTTTTTTTTTTTTTTTTTTTTTCTTCTTCCGATCTTCTTCTCTTCTCCTTCATTTCCAAACTCATCTTAAACATCATGGAGATCAATAAGGCACCAAAATTTCACCGCAAATCCACAAAAACAAACCCCAATTTTTCGGATCAAAATACATGCAAATAACCCAAAAATTTACCAATCACCTCAAATTTTCCACAAATTCGATCCCAATTGATAAGATTCATTAAACTAAACCTCAAGAACACCAAATTGACCTCCTAAAACCAGTAAAAGTAAATAAAATCCGAATTCACCACAACCCATTTTAAATCACATTTTTATCAAAAAAATTCATATGAAATTGGGTAAAAGGAATGGTGGGTGAGATTACCTTAGTTTGGATCTCTGATTCTCTCCACTCCTAGCTCAAATTTCTCTCCAAACTTCTCCAAAATCTCCCTCCCTTCCGTTCTATATGCTTTGCATGTAAATAGTGCAAATTTTTGTTCATCAAGTTGTATATATAGGTGTTGTTAGGATCTAGTGTGTATTGTGTATCTCGAGGTAAATCCAATGGTCACTTGAACACCATGTGTCACCAACTTCTTGAACACCTTATCATAACATTCATTGCCTTGTTTTACTTTGTTGTGCATCTCGAGGTTAATCCTATGCACGCTGATTTTTCTTTTCAAACTATAGGACTTCAATTTATTCATTAATACATTACTTCAACCTTAGGTTAAATCACCTTAATAAATCATATAAAATTCATAAGTGCATCACCCTAGCACTCAGCTACCCGGCAACCCATGCCCCGTACCCCGGCTACCCAAATACCCGGTACCCGGTGTCCCAACTCGCACGCAACTCGAGGCGCTTTCCCCGTGCGTCGAATGTCGTATTTTCCAACTAAATTAAATAACTTAATTTATGTTAAGGTAGATTTGAAATAAATTTGTTATTTCCTAGCCTAGTCTCGCTACCCCGGTAATTCCCATAGATACTCATACTTGCACGCACTCCAAGGCGTGTCCCCGCTCACGTCAACTCGACGTCTATGGTTTGCAAAAATGGACTTAATTAGTCTACACACATACAAAACACTAGGCATACACCAGTACAAATATAACATTTACCTCGGCCACGTGCCTCGGTCAATGTTCGCATCTCATGCGGGCCCCACGTCACGGGTCGGTGATCCTGATTAAGCAAGTTAATCAAGATTAGTAAATTGGGCCGTGACAAATATTCCCAACAAAATGGAAATTTCGTCCTCGAAATTAAATTCAGGTTAGGATTATACCTGACTCGAAAAGGTACGGAAACGATCTCGCATATAGTCCTCCCCGCTCCCAGTGAGTTCGAATCGCCGTGGAGCGCCACTTGACGAGCACCTTTGGGATAGACTTGTTCCTCAATTTGTTGTACCTTTCGGTCTAGGATCGGATAGTTGCTCCTCATATGAGAAATCCTCGCTCAGTCGATCGACTAAGTCAATCGTCGGTCGTGCGCCTTCGACTCGGCCCGGTCGAAGCATCGAAATATGAAAGACCGGATGAACACACGACATTTGCGGAGGAAGCTCTAACTCGTATGCAACCTTTCCAACCCGTTTCCTTACTTTGAATGGCCCGATGAAACGCGGTGCGAGCTTGCCTTTCACACCAAATCTCTGCAAACCCTTCCGAGGGAGACCTTAAGATAGACGTAGGCTCCCTCGGAATAAGTGAGATCATTTGTGGTACTTGTCTCGCATACTTCTTCTCGCCTCTCTTGGGTCGCCTTGAGTCTCTGTCGAATCAATCGTACCTTCTCGGTGTGGTCAACAACAATCTCAGCCCTATTGTCACTCGTCTCTCGGCTCAGCCCCAACACGAGGGTGAGCGACACGTCTCGCCATATAAAGCCTCAAATGGTGCCATCTCAATGCTAGCGATAAGCTGTTGTTGTATGCAAACTCACACAATGGTAGATACTCCTCCAAGATCCACCGAACTCTAACACACAGCCCGCAACATGTCCTCTAGAACCGATTCGATCTCTCTGTCGTCCGTCGCCCGAGGATGGAAAAGCTATCTTGAATCGTAGGCGTGTACCGCATCTTGCTCTTGCATACTCGCCACATCCGGAAGTATACGTAGCATCTCTCGTCTCGATGTGATGGTCAACGGTACCCCATGCGGCTAATGATCTCCTCTCGAAAAGTATACTCGGTGATCAAACGTGTAGTGCGCTGCGCAATCGCGAGAAAATGAGCAGACTTTGTAAGTCTATCAACTATCACCCAAATGGAATCATGTTTCTTGGTGTCCTCGGCAACCCTCGATGAAGTCCATGGCGATGTCTTCCCATTTCCATCTCGGAATGGGTAATGGTTGTAACGATCCTCCAGTCTACGATGCTCGCCTTCACTGCCGACAAATCTCACAATTCCCGATAAACTCGACACATCCGCTTTCATCCCAGGCCACCGAAATGTCTCTTCATGTGTCGTGATACATCTTAGTCCTGCTGGATGAACGATAAATCGGGAATGGTGTGAATCTTGAAGAATTTCCTCTCTCGACTCCGGCATCTCGGGTATCCCACACCGCCTCGAATCTCGACAACGATCGATGTCTCGTCCAATCAACACAATCTAAACTCCGCGCTAGCTCGTTGAATTCTTTGCTGGTACAACTGTCGGTCCTCGACCCTCGACACACTCTGTGTAGACACGGTATGTACTCGTCGTGCGCGCAGATCTCAATCCGGTATCGATAGGAACGTCGTGACCGACCCTCGTCATCGTCGCCTCAAGTAATCCGTACTCGTGCGTCATATGACATCGACAACCTCGGCGTCTCGGTCGGTCTCCTACTCGGTGCGTCGGCGACTACATTCGCTTTTCTGGGTGATATTCCAAGGAAAAGTCATAGTCCTTCAAAAATTCTAACCACTGCGTTGTCTCATATTCGGTTCCTTACGTGTGAAGAGATACTTCGGACCTTGTGATCGGTGAAAAGTGTGAACCTCTCTCCATACAAGTGGTGTCTCCACACCTTCGGCGCAAATACGGCGCTCGCTAACTCAAGGTCATGCGTCGGGTAGTTCCTCTCATGTATCTTCACTGTCTCGAAGCATAAGCCACAACTCCGCTATCCCGCATCAACACGCATCCAAGTCCCGTGTGTGAAGCATCGTGTATACTAGGAATCCCTGTCCAACCTTAGGCGGTGTCAATGCGGGTGCGGTCGTCAACAACCTCTTCAATCGCTCAAATGCGTTCTCGCATTCCTAAATCGTCATCATACACAACGTCCTTACGTGTCGGTCTAGTCATCGGCGAAGCGATCTTAGAAAAATCCTTCACAAACTGCGGTAGTAGCCTCGCTAATCCCAGAAAACTCCCGATCTCGTCACGACGTCGGTCGCCAATCCATAATCGTCGAATCTTGGCGGATCTACGGCAATCCCCGTTGCTCCAACAACGTGACCCAAAACTTGACTTCCGAAAGCCAAAATTCACACTTGCCGAACTTGGCATATAAACGGTGCTTCCTCAACATCTGCAATGTCTCCCGAGTCTTTGCTCATGATCCTCCGTGTCCTCGAATAGATCGAATGTCGTCGATAAAGACTACTACGAACCGGTCAAGAAATGGCTCGAATACTCGGTGCATAAGGTCCATAAACACGGCGGGGCGTTGGTTAGCCCGAACGGCATAACCGTAAATAAGCGGTAGTGTCCATATCCGGTGCGAACGCATTTGTCTTAGATCGGTCCTCGTCCCCGATCCTAAGGCGATGATACCACGATCTCAGTCTATCTTGGAGAAGAAGCGCGCTCTCTCTCATTTGCTCAAACAAATCATCAATCCTCGGTAGCGGGTACTTGTTCTTGATTGTAACCTTATTCGGTTACTGTAGTCGATGCACGATCGTAGACTACCATCCTTCTTTTTCACAAAAATGCGGCGCTCCCCACGGCGACATGGAAGGTGTGATGAATCCTTTCTCCCCATGTCCTTAGCGAGCCCTCAACTCCTCTAGCTCCTTCGGGGCCATGCGGTAAGGTGGTATCGCGATCGGTTTGGTGCACTGGTACTAACTCAATGATGAAGTCTACCTCTCGCGGCGGTGGTAGTCCCTGGCAACTCCTCGGGAAAGACGTCGGAAAACTCTCTAACAATCGGTATGTCCTCAAGTCGGGGTCCCTGACTCTCTGCTATAGTATACAAGGCTACTAGAGTCTCCATCTCCTCACTAGTCGCCAATCTACCTCTCGTGGTATCGACTCTCGGTGTACTACCTCGGTGTACGAACATCGGACGTCCTGGGATCTCAAATATGACAGACTTACTAAAACAATCTATGTGAGCATGGTATGCGATAACCGGATCCATCCCGAAGAGAGCGTCGAACTCTAACATCTCAAGGACTCTAAAGTCGGCGGGTAACTCTATCCCACTAATCTCTCTTGGAACTCTCTCCCTAGACTATTAGGGTAAACCCTATCTCCGGCGGCGGTGCTCAATATCAAATGTACTCCAAGCCTAATCGGTGTCAATCCTAGTATGCCTAACATGCGTCCGAAATGAAGGAAATAGTGGAACCCGAATCAAATAAAACATAAGACTCTACCGGCGATAGAAATCATACCCTCGATGAGACTCGCGTAGCGCTAGTATCCATTTGTGCCACCATGTGAGCCGCCTCTCGACTCGTGGTGGATACACTGCTGCTGCTGGGCGTGGACACTCCTCACCAAATGTCCCACCCGTCCGCACCTATAACATGAAACTCGTTCTATTTGGCCGGATTTGTGGTCGTCCCCGAACCGGAGTCTGTCTCTGTCCCCGACGGGGTCCCCTCTCGCCTCGACCCCTACCTCGGCCTCTACCACCTGCGCGCGCTGTCGTCGTGGTGCGATGGTGCCGGAAGAGTAAGTCTCTCTCGGCGCGGTAATCTTGGCCTAATCGATGGTGGTGGTAAGGAACGTCCTCTCCCCGAGCTCTGTCTTGCCGACGCGACATAAGACACCGAGGTACCACCGATGTGAAACGTGAAGTCATCCCCGATCCTTGAGAACCTCTATCCCATGTCCTAGGTGCCTTGCCACCCCGTCGTCTCCTCTCAAAATCTACGGCTGCTCTAATGTCAATCTCTCGCCCTAGGCGCCTGTCGTCGGCTATTACACCAAGGTAGTAGGTCTCGTGCGAAAGTGCACGCTCGTATATCTCGGTAAGTGTCCTAGCGCCGTGCCGACTACGTGATAGCCAATGTCGCTCTCGGACACCGCCCCAAAATGATACACATCTCCCAACTCATCTCGGACCAAATCCCCCATGGCGCCTCGGATACCGTATCTATCTCGGTACTCCATAACCGACTCATCTCGCTCTCTCGCCTCAAACTCATAAACTCTCTCCTCAACCTCATCATGATTGCCGGGAAATACTGCGATAAAATTTGGCCTTAAAGGCCGTCCATGACTCAAAGTCCCCATCGGTAGCTATGGTGGTACTCCACCGAACGTCGGCATCTCTCTCGTAGCGTATAAGAAGACAAATCGGGCGTAGTCTATCCTCGATCCCCAAAATCCGATGTAGCTTCTCTTGTGATAATATCCATCCCTCAATCTTCTCAAAGTTTCTCTCCCCGTCGAAGTACACTGGCTGAAGGCGGAGAAAGTCCTTCACCAGCTGAATCCCCACTGCTTGAGCCCGAAGGTGTAGGTGTGGAAGTCGGAGTCATCATGCTACCTACCTCGTCGAAACGGTCACTACCGGAAGAGTCGGCGTCACTACCGTGTCCTGAACAATAGGTGGGTCTAGTACGGGTGCAGTATCTGGAACGCTGGGTGGTATAGTAGTAGGTCCGGTCGTCGGATGTGTGGTAGTCGCAGGAGTAGTGGCGACGACGCCGAGTAAGGCGGTGATCTCGTGCTTTGTCATGAAGGCCATGAAATCGTCATCTGTTGTCCCCGTGCCGCTACTCTATCCGCCAACCTCGATAGTCGTCGTCGATGTAGTAGGAGGCCGACTACGCTAGCACCCCCATCGCTTTGTCTCGCGTGCATCCGTCATCGTCGTCGTCGCATGTGGATAACGATTTCCTATCACTATTACGAAGTATACCACGTATATACGTATACATATTGAAAAAGATAACATATATATAAAAATTCCCAACTCACTTTCACTCAATTCCCAACAAAATAATTCCTAGGCAAGGTTCATCTGGTTTCCACTTCTAAGGTTTATGTTTTATGCGAATTTATGTTTTACTCTTGATAACATAATCTTTGATACCAATCGGAAAATTTGTATCAAAATCCTTATTAAACACTATGCTTTGCCCCTAAGGTTCTAAAGCCTAAGCTCGATACCAAGCGTGACGGCCCCGCTTCTAATCTAGGGCACCGCCCGCCTAATCCCGTAATTAAGCCCTAATCACAACACATAGGACCCGATTACGAATTAGTCGGCCTTTATTACTGTGTTCTCTTGTTTAAACAATCATTTTATTTAGCGGAAGTCTTTAATATTTTAGCGGAATTTTTTTTTTTTTTTTTTTTTTTTTTTTTTTTTAAAAGCCTAAGTGTGGAATCCAGGAAATAACGATCACCATATATATGCAAGTAAACGGCGAACATATATAAACGAAGTGAAAGCCAAAGTCGGGTAATCTAACACTCATCCCAATAACATCCCAAAAGATAAAGACATAAGTAAACATAATACAAAAAGTACCCTACGTGTACGGGCAGCTACGCGCTCGGAGCTCAGAGGTAGTCGCCGATCTTCTCCTTGCCCGGCCTGGTGCTGCTCGATGGACCTACACCCACCGTCACAAACTAGACGGTGAGTATAGTGATATTTAAGTGATAAGCGGGGAAATCTAATACTACATTTCCAATTTAAACAAAAGGTATTTAAAAGCATATGTATCTGAAGAAATGCTGAATAAATAATGCAAGTAAATACCAACGTTAACAGAGACACAAACTGACACAGGCTAAGTCGAGATAATCTACGTCCGGTCGGCGGTGAGAACTATCACCTAACCTTTTCCCTATCTTGTATGGAGTGTGCTCAACATATGATAATAAATCTCTCTCTTTTTCTTTTCTTTCTAATAACCTCAAATGGCGGAGCTATGCTCGGCGTATTTAAATCATTTATACTTGCCGACAACCCCGTGGCTCATGCCACGTGTGCCCCAAGTGTAGTGGCGAGTGCCGGAGACCCCGAAAGACCGAAATCCTCGTGAATCCGCGCATCTCGTGTGCAATGGACACTAGATAATCCCTACTTTAGTTTTCAAGAATATATATCCTAAAATGTTATGATTTCAACAAGAGTTGGGCTACAAAGCCCCAAGGGAAGTAGAACACAAATCCAACATAATAGATAACCCTATAGCATGCATTTTCTAAATATTCATTAGCCACATTCCAAGACAAAAATTGAGCATATAGGAAACATGGAGTCAATGATATAATAAACAAGGCATCATGCTATATCGATATTCAATACGAATGGAAACAAGGAAAACATGATGTGGGAAATAAATTAGCTAGTCTACAAATAGTCGAAAAATTTATAAATGACTTGGAATGAAATAAAGTAAAGAGTTCCCATGAGTTTCACTTACAAGTCAACGCCTTGATAGTCCTAGCTATCCGGCCTCTCGACACCCCGACTCGTGCACCCGAACTTCCAAGAATTCCCTTTAATTCCTGAAGTTCATTTTTATAGCATTTTAATTGGTTTAAAGCCTCAATAAGTGGATTTATGATATTTAACTAAAATTTAGAATTTTATGTCAATATTTAATTGTGGCACATTTTTCGAGTTATTTCGGGGTACCAAAAATACTCGAGAAGTCCCGAATCATTTTTTTCTACCTTTTTCAAATTTTCTATATTTTTCTAGAATTTTTTCCAATTTTTCTGATATTTTTCCCCTATTTTTCCTATTTTCCAGCAAATTAAAACTATTTTTTTTATATATATATAAATAAAAATATTATTTAAATATATTATTTAAATAATATTTATGTGGGTCCCCCGAACCGGGTCGGACCCGACCCAACCGGGTCGGCCCGATTCGGCCCCTCGGGCGGGTCGGGTCGGGCCGGTCGGCCCAGCCCACTCGGGTTGGGCCGGGGCGGTTTGGCCGCCCGCCGGGATGGGCTGGGCTGGCCGGCCGCCGGGGGGGTGCACGCACGCACGCACGCGCGCGTGCCCCCCCCCCCCCATCTTCTTCTTCCTACCGAGAGGCGCACCGGCGCCTCGGTTTTTTTTTTTTTTTTTTTTTTTTTTTTCTTCTTCCGATCTTCTTCTCTTCTCCTTCATTTCCAAACTCATCTTAAACATCATGGAGATCAATAAGGCACCAAAATTTCACCGCAAATCCACAAAAACAAACCCCAATTTTTCGGATCAAAATACATGCAAATAACCCAAAAATTTACCAATCACCTCAAATTTTCCACAAATTCGATCCCAATTGATAAGATTCATTAAACTAAACCTCAAGAACACCAAATTGACCTCCTAAAACCAGTAAAAGTAAATAAAATCCGAATTCACCACAACCCATTTTAAATCACATTTTTATCAAAAAATTCATATGAAATTGGGTAAAAGGAATGGTGGGTGAGATTACCTTAGTTTGGATCTCGATTCTCTCCACTCCTAGCTCAAATTTCTCTCCAAACTTCTCCAAAATCTCCCTCCCTTAGTTCTATATGCTTTGCATGTAAATAGTGCAAATTTTTGTTCATCAAGTTGTATATATAGGTATTGTTAGGATCTAGTGTGTATTGTGTATCTCGAGGTAAATCCAATGGTCACTGAACACCATGTGTCACCAACTTCTTGAACACCTTATCATAACATTCATTGCCTTGTTTTACTTTGTTGTGCATCTCGAGGTTAATCCTATGCACGCTGATTTTCTTTTCAAACTATAGGACTTCAATTTATTCATTAATACATTACTTCAACCTTAGGTTAAATCACCTTAATAAATCATATAAAATTCATAAGTGCATCACCCTAGCACTCAGCTACCCAAGCAACCCATGCCCCGTACCCCGGCTACCCAAATACCCGGTACCCGGTGTCCCAACTCGCACGCAACTCGAGGCGCTTTCCCCGTGCGTCGAACGTCGTATTTTCCAACTAAATTAAATAACTTAATTTATGTTAAGGTAGATTTGAAATAAATTTGTTATTTCCTAGCCTAGTCTCGCTACCCCGGTAATTCCACTAGATACTCATACTTGCACGCACTCCAAGGCGTGTCCCCGCTCACGTCAACTCGACGTCTATGGTTTGCAAAAATGGACTTAATTAGTCTACACACATACAAAACACTAGGCATACACCAGTACAAATATAACATTTACCTCGGCCACGTGCCTCGGTCAATGTTCGCATCTCATGCGGGCCCCACGTCACGGGTCGGTGATCCTGATTAAGCAAGTTAATCAAGATTAGGAAATTGGGCCGTGACAATTAAAAATAGACAATGTTTATCCACATTAGCTCAACATTCAAAATGCACATTCTATTGGAGAGGTTTTTTTCACTCCAATGTTTATTTAGTCGTAAGTGGCACACATTGACCTCAAATCCACATTTCATGGATGTCGATTTGAATGTCCAGAATTGATATTCAAAATAAACAATAATGTTTATCCACGTCAGCTCGACATTCAAAATGCACATTTCATTGGAGAGATTTTTTTCACTCCAATATTTATTTAGTCGTAGGTGACACACATTGACATTCAATTCACATTCCACTGGATATGCTCTAAATGCTTTTTTTGGTCTTGAAGGGTTAAAAGCATATAAACTTCTTGATAAAAAAAAGAAAGATCATAATCTAACATTTTGTTTTCAAAAAAAAATAATCTAACATTTTAGGAGATACATTTGCTATATAACGATGTAGATTTGATTAGGATATGTGTCACTCGTGCAAATTCTAAGGGAAATGTATGCACTAAAAAAACATTTTCCATTTTCCTAAAAAAACATATATATAAGCAATTGATTATTAAATGATTAAAATAGTAATATTTTTCATTTCATAAGTGACAGTCAATCTTAGGGATGCAAATGGGTAGAGTAATACTCATGAGTGGCAAAAATTTACTCTAATAGGTACGGGTATGAAGATTTTAAATGGGTGTGGGGGCAGGGATGGATAGAAAATCTTATATCCACGTGGGTATGGGTATGAGGATGGGTGATAAAATATACTCATGGGTGATCCTCACAAGGATTCCCATGGGTTGGGTGATCCCCACGAGTGATCCCCACGGGATACCCATAGGTGACCCCCACAGGGATCCTGCTCCCAATAGAGATACCCATGAGGAATACCCATAGAGACACCATATGATATTTATATATAAATATAATATAATTTTACATAGTTTCCACTTGAAACATTCATTATACACATGACAAAAATCCTTAATGAGATTTTAAATTGTTAACACTTAGAAGTTAGAACTTTAATTGCATAATATGTTATACTTTAATTTTGTTAGAATTTCAATAATTGTGTTGTTATGTATGTATTTTTGATTCCTTATTTCTTGTAATTCTTTTTTTGAGGAAATCAAGTGGGATCGAAGAATATTTTCCCATGAAGATTCCTTATCCCCGCAAAAATCCCTATGAAAATCCTCGCGGAGATCCTTAATGGATAATGAAATGGGTAAAATATTTTACCTATGAGGATTTGATGGGTACAAAAATTTGTTCCCAAATGGGCATTGATACAGGTATGAGTGACAAATTTTTTAGTAGGTACAAATATAAAAATGAGGTTCCCATCCCCTACTTTACCTTGCCCATTTGCATCCCACGGGCTCAGTTTACACCAACATACATACGTGATACGTCTTTGCTATGGGGACAACATATAGTGGGTTTTACCTACCAAAACAAAATATATATAGTGGGTTTTCGACGTGTCAAATGGTCTAGATTGTCCAGCATTTTGAAATGTGAAATGGCAAATGACACTTTGGTATCCTTAAAGTCACATGTTTCTTTATACGCCTACTTCAAAACTGTACGATGGAATTAAAGATGTGTAGAAGCATAACTTATTGTACATCTAACGGCTTTTAAGTAGCTGTATAATTAAATTTAAATGTTTAAATCTAGCCAATAGCTGCCGCATATACCATACTTTTTTGTCACAAATACCATTTTTGTACGACTTTAATTAAGGGCAGTGCAAAACTCGTGAAGAATGAAAATAGTGATTTTTATTATTTAATTTGTATTTATATTTTAAATATAACAAAATTATTAAAAAAAATTCTTTGTATCGAGCAATTTATTTATAATAATTTTATTATATTTAAAATATAAATACAAATTAAATAATAATAATAAAATATTATTTTCTTTCTTTCATCGATGAGTAATTTTAGACACGTGAGATGGACGCTCAATTGTTAATATCTCTTACACACATCGATTTGTATGCGAACAAACATATCCATGCATAAATCAATAAACACGGTAACATGTATTCAGAACAGACGCCCAATCATTTTAATGCAAGGCTAATACTCTTAAAAAAAAAGTGGAAGCAGAGTTCATTGGGAGTTGGACCAGTTGGTGCATGAACCATATTTGTTCACCAAAAAATTGGGTCACCCAATAGTTTGATATGACATTTGAAAGTAAAAGGTCATGAGTTTGAATCCCAATAGGGATAAAGTTGTTTCTTTTTTATCAAAAAAAAAAAACCATATTTGTTCAGCAGAAGCAAAGCGTTTATGGCCTTGCTACTTGTCCAACTATAAATGAAAAAAAATCAATAGCACATATAACAATATATAGCAATGAGGAATGCTAATTTGACCAGCAAATCACACCCGGTGATGTAGCACTCGTGGGTCCCAACAAAAAACAATTAGTTTTCGGGAGCTAAGGTCACCGAGTGTAATTTCTGAGTCAAATTAGAATTCTTCTATAGCCATGTCTATTCCAAGAAAGAGAGCTAGAAATGAACTCGGCGCTTCATTTACTTTGATTCGTCCCTTTAAAAGCAAAATTGTCACTCAAGTCAACCTCTCAATATAGAAGGAATTCTTTGACAAAATCTATTATAATTTGTTTCGTAATATCACTAAACCTCTATTTAGATGATGTTCATCCAAAAAAAACCTATATTTAGACATGTCGTGACAAAACTCACAATGTTATATTTAACATTAAGAGTTCATAGTTTATCAAAAAAAAAAAAAAAAAAACATTAAGAGTTCATTAATCTGCTCACCTAAAAGAGGAGAGAACAATGTGATAGGCCAAGAAAAGAAAAGGAAAAATAGTTTCTACCAATAAAGTGCGCCTGCTTTAGTGCTGTGTTTTTTTTTTGGGTTAACTTAGTGATGTGTTTAAGAAACGCAAACATTTATAGAGTGTACTTTCAATTTGGTGGTTGATCGACTATGAAGATTTCTTAAGTTCATGAAACTTCGCAGAGTTTTCTCTACCCTCTTTTATTTTCTTATCAAAAGCTTGCTCTTTTTGGAGTTTAGGTTGCTTGAGCAAGAAAAACATGTGGCCTACAAGTTGTTTAATCGATCATTAATCCAACAGAGTACATATTGGCACATGTTGATGCAAATACTATTAATTATATAGGCAGACATGGCAATCTATCTTCTTGGGCGGTCAGCATGCATCATATATATACATTTATATATGTGGTGCCGTGTAGTGCAATATCCATGCCTTTATAGGACTTGTATAGTACTAACTACAGCTACATTCAAATTAAATTAATTGACAGAATATACGAGCTAGCACTCGCTTTTATTAATATTTTGTCTCTTCTCATTGGTGATCTGTTCTCCCATCTTGATCGCCTTTGGCAAATTTAAGTAAATTATTGTTCCAACTTTTGACAGTGTTTGTGAATGCCATTTATATATGGTGCCTCGATAGTATATATATAAGATAATGAAAAGCCTAAGAATCTAAGCATATGGGCTCTAGCTATTTCCCTTTTTGAGAACTAATTGTTGCCCCAACATTACTTCAACTTCTTCGAGCAGCCCTGGATAGTTGCCCATCAAACAAAGCAGGTAATATAATACACATTTCAAAGATCTCCTGCTCCTTAATCGAACTTGAGTTTTATAATCAAAGAGAATATTGGTCGGGCCTTCCCTCTTTTGTTTAACTTTTGACAAACTTTTTTCAATATAAAGCGCTGTCTTTGACAATCTGCTCAAATTCAGCCCGACCCATGTTCTTTGCTGTTTGACATATATTTCATGTGTAGACCACTCTAGACTTTAAAAATAAAGATGTAAAATTGGTTTTGCACTGCAATCTACATTGTGATCAAGCGATTCACGTAACTTAAAAATTCAAAATGCGCACTTCAGCATGGTACGTTAAATATCACGAGAACAATCTATGAAGATAAGCATGAGAGTGAGAGGAGATGGTGACGCGTGCCCACCATATAGTACATGTAGAGTTTTAAAACATTGAACAAGAAAGAAGTAATTGAAGAAAACGTGCAATGGTGCAATTCCAACTAGGTTTATTTTGTCGTATCATCATCTTTATTTTCGAACCTTAGCCCACCATACTAGAACTATGTATGCAATATGCATTTTAGTAATTAATCAGATGCTGAGATCATGTATATATAATTAATGTAAGGGGTAGAGATCGTGTATATATAATTAATGTAAGGGGTACTATATATACCTATACATAGGGGTGTCAATTTTTTGTTTGGCCTACCGACTCGATTTTATACGGCCCAAAAAAAAAAGTTTGGACAATAATTTTTTAAATACAGGTCAAGTCTGGGCAAGACTTTGATATCTGAAATTAAAATTTGGTCCGAGTTTGAAATAGACCCTCTAAGCTCAGAATCAACCCAGATTTTAAAAAATATTAATTTTTTGAAAATATAATTTCATATATACGTTATATGATTTACAAAAACAACTATAGAAATAAAGAAATTACAAAGCTTCTATTGAAATGTACTACTTTAGTTTCGAGACAGCTAAATTGTTTGAGACATTATTATATTTTTTCTTTTAACAAAAAAACATTATTATACATTTTGAACATTATTTTTTTTTGGTTAAGATTGCGAACATTACTTTTAAAATCAAGTTAGAGAAAATTATATTACGAGGAATTTATAATAATTTTATTCATTAAAAAAGTTTTTAAACTTAAAATAATTTTTAAGAAATTAGACAAATTTGAACATTTAAACCATCCAAATTTAAAGTAAATCGAGTCAAAATAAGACACATTTGTTCGAATATAAAATTAGATCAAATTTGAATAACGTAAATACTTGTTTATATCAAACGTGATCGAGACGTCCAGACCCCAAACCCGACCCACAAAATGGACAACGTTACCTGTACGTACCTTTTCTTCAATGGGCCACGTGTAAGAGCTGAAGCCAGTCTCATCTCGAATGGTGTCCAGCTCCGCACCATTGACGTCATTACGTTGGGAGGGCCATCAGATTTCACTTCGAGATCAATGGGGTGGAGATCGTTCGTATCGGTCGAAGGGGTGTGATCGATTATAAATACAGTAATTTTACGTACACGCGGTGGGGGAGCTTGGAAAGCTACAACACTTGCTCAACAGTGGATCTGATTGAATGTACTAAAAGGGAACAATGATTCGATGTACCGCGACGCTGGGTCGGTCCCACAACGTAAAGGAATCTCATTTGCTAATTAAGTCCGGACCAATGATTTTAAATTGTACAAGTTCATGAATTGATTTTTTACCAATAATAAACACTTTTTTGTATTAAAAAAGACTAATAAGAGCGGCACATGTTTTGCACGTGAGGCATATATAATAATTATCTTATAACATATTTTTAACAAATTAACATGTTTTCACTTTGTGATGGAAAATATTTAGTAACCCGCTTTAGCTACCCATCGAATTGGTGGTCGTGCGATGCACACATCGGAACGTGCACATATATTTGGAGGTATATTGCAAGGATCGAGTTGATATCTAAAGTTAATTACTGTAAAAAAATCCCTTTCGTGATAATATCTTATGGTATAGGCAATAATGTTTTATGAAATGAAAAAATTCAACAGACAATATTGTCAGGCTCAAACTGTCTAATCTTTGTACCGCACATCTACTCGGGGCTCTTATTGTAGAGAAATATACATTGGCATAAAAATGTTGTTCTACATAACCAAAAATATAGCAATACACATTTGTCCCCAGTATACGTGACTTATATATTTTTCTTATTTTTTTGAATTCTTACGTGACTTATATTTGCTCTAATACTATTGATTGAATAGTTTTGAAGTTACAAAAAAAAAAAAAAAGAAGTTAGAAGACAACAATTATTCCATTTATAAAAAATGGCAGTAAGTTGTGCTATGAAAGAAACACTTTTATTTTAACCCAAAAAAAGAAAGAATTTGTATTTCATTTCATTAGAAAGTTTGGCTAACTGTGACGGCCCCAAATTTCACAACCTTAAAATTAGGCGCCATCCGGCTTAGACCTGCGTGAACCCCTAAGCCAGTCGCACTGAGCCACGCATACCTAATTAGCCTTCGTTAATATTTACCATTTATTAAGCCATTTAAAATATGATTAAGCGAATTATTTCAGTTAGTGAGTTATCAGATTTTAAGGGAAGCATCAAAATCTCAAACTAACCCAAAACAATTCTAAGACACAAGTTAGAACAGCCTAGAGTGTGGAAACCCCGCATATATATACCTCCCTAAGTATACCCAATCAGAGGAGAACCAATTACGGTATACATGTCCCAAAATCACTCACAAAACCTATATACCAATGTATCAAAACATAATCATATAATACAAAGAAACCTACACTGTTGGCAATAGGAGATCACCTAGCAACTCTCAACTTCAATCACATAGTTTCGGTCCTTTTCCTACCATCCCTACAGTACGACGGGGTTGTACCCACCGTCATAAAAAGGACGGTGAATACAAAAAATAACAGTAACGACCAAGTGAAGTTTAAATACAATTTCAAATGTCAAATAAATGGTTATACTACTATCACGCAGGAATATCATGAAGATAGTACAATCCGCATGATAATAAATCACTGAGAAATCCATGATAATTGAGTGTCCAAGAAAACCACAGAAAATGCAAGTAGTCCCGACCAAAAGGTCGTTGAGTCGCGGCAAAAGCCCAGCAGACTCGAGTTCAGAACGAGAACACGGTCTACCAGCTCTAACCCTTGCAACAATGAGTATCCACATACCCGGATAAGAACCCTCGACGAACACCTTATCGGAAGATATTAACAACGTCCATATAAAGAGCTCATATCGCAGATAAATAGTAACCATAACTTTCTTGCTTTTGGACTACTCATTCGAAAAAACCCACGAAACACAATGCCAATAATCTACCACAGAAAATCAAGGAAACACATTTCCAAGAAATATAACAACCCAATTTAAATGCACAAATGAAATAATATAAATACTGCCACTGATTTTACTCACCTATATTTTAAGCTACACACACTCCACGGACTCTAGTTCGCCTTTTACAACCCTCAAACAGCCCGTATATCCACTAGTACACATGATTATCAATTTACATCACCAATTTCCGTTAATTATGTCATTATATCCAAATTTGTATAATTTCATTCATTCATGTATTAATCATTTAAAAGTGAAGGCAATTAATTAACGAGTTATCAAAGTATAAAGCGGAAGCAATAAAGCTCAATTAATCAATTAACCTCGAAAGCTCCAAGTTAGGACAAAAACCTAAGGTGTGGGAACCCTGTATATCATATATACCATGTAAAGCAAGGAGAGTATCATCCAAGTCATAATATCCAAAAATCTCTCAACCTATAACCCCATGTACAAAAACAATATAAGTAACTAATACAACAAAAAGTCACATATGTCAGCAGAGGAGGGTCGCTCAAAGTATATCGCCTAACTGCATGGCCTTTCCTTTGTTGGACTGCAGATCTGCACTCGATCAAATACAAGAATGACGAGTCCAGGTAAGTAACGCCAAATAAGAACAACAATAAATACATCATTTCGAATTAAATAAATGAACAGTCAATTCATGCAGATGGAAAGAAAAGGACAGGGAACGCATGAATAAATAAAGACTGTGAATAAATACATGAGCAATCGAAATTGAGTGTCCCGGAATACAAGGGAAATGCACAAGTGGTCCCGACCAATCAAAGTCGTTAAGCCGAGGATAAAATCTCCTCAAAGGCTAGGAGTCGAGGACAGAACCTCTTCTAAGACCCCTACGTGAATGCATATTCCCCAGCAATCTGGTGGAGAACTCTCAGCCAGCACATGTCATTACAACTAATCACGTATCTCCAGCTGTAAACCCCGGTATAATACACCACGATCCCAAAATTTAGCAAGGATCACGCTTGACACACTTGCCTTAGGAAAACTCATATGAATGGAATAACAAGAAGGTATTAAAACAATATTAATAAATAATTCAAAGCTCAAGAAATAACAGTAGTGTTCCTCACTGGTTTACTTACCTCGATTTAAGCTAATTCGCGCTAACAAGGACTCCGACATGCCCTTACGGTCCCCATATGTACAATAATCCTGATAATGCAATTTATATCAATTTCCTTAATTTTCTATGATTTTTTCAAATTTCTAATTATTTTTTGCCAATTTTATGTTTTTCAAGGCAAAAACCTCGACATAACGTCTCGCAAGAACCCCGAATACTTCACTTTTATAGATATTCTCAAATTTCTCTTTATTTGATGAAAATATAATTTTCACTAGTTTTTTCAGAATTTTTCATGAATTTTCCTTATATTTTCTAGAATTTATTTCAATTAAAATCCTTTTAAATATATTTAATTGAAATAAATAATTATTTATTAATATAATAATGGGTGGTAGGTCCCAAGTCGGGTCTGCCTTACCCAACCGCGTCAAGCTAGGACCCAGTTCGGTCCAACCGAATCGGGCCTAGTCCACCTAACCCGGCCCATCACCCCTTTCATCTCTTTTGCTAGGATCGAACAGAGAGAATTTCTCTCTGTTCGTCACAACGATCTTCCTTTTTTTTTGTACTGCAAACAACAATCAACACACACATAACCACCATCATCAACACCTCATTTTCACCATCAATCACCAGAATTTAAATACGCAACCCCTCAACAACAACCTTAACAACAACTTCGACAACAACAACGACAACAACAACGATATCAACAACTACCTTACTAAAATCTCACCTCGACGTCGCGTCCACGCTCTCCAGCGAACCCCCGCTCTCCTCTCCTCGATCTCTCCTTCTCTTTTGATTTGAGGATGGTGAGAATGGTGATGGCGGTGACGTGTTGGTGTTTTGGGGAGGTTTGGTCAAATGATCAAAATACCCCCATCCTTAAACTTACCCTATACAAATTTACTGCCCTTTTGGTCATTTCGCAATCCTATCCACCAACTTTGATAACTCAATTGGGTGACTTTAGTTGACTTACTCCTCACTCTAGCCTATCCACCTCATCCTTTGTGTAATTCGGACTCGACCCGCGCCGCATTCCGCGTGTCTTGGGCACTTGGTCGAATTGTGTACCAATTATTTTGATAAATTTAAAGTTTGTATTTTATCAGTGTTTTTAATTAAGTTTGTTCCTCAGACTACCAACATTCGTACATAAATGCCCTCACACATTGGAAACTTTAAATTTTTATAAATTAAATATATTATAATACAAACACCATACAAAACTAACATACCTCGGCCTTGACGTCCGATAATTGATGATTGTACCACGGCATGGGACTATGTATCACCTGTATTGACACATGATATGGGTTAAATTTTTAGGGTTGTTACAGTCTTCCCAACTAAATGGAATTTCGTCCTCGAAATTAAACGAAACTAAAGGAAGACTTATCGAAATTATACATATATGACGAGGAATTATTAATTTATTAATTAATTGAATATACTGTATACATATATAGAGATAGATAAGAAGGATGGATGTTTTGAAATTATATAACATGGCCAACACTATCATGTTCTCTAGTCTTGAGCACACATTTTTATGATAGTAGCAGTAAGGTTGGTAGATTTGAACTGATTAAAGGCTGCCTTGAAACTTATTCAGTCTACTAAATATGCATACTCGATCTTTTACCTTAATTTGTACCTGTAATGTCTTTTAAATTAGCAAGTGCACCGGCAAGCAAGCAAGCACGTGTTATAGTAAAGTTTGGACAAAAGAAAAGGAGAATTTTGAAAAGCCAATCAATTAATTAATGAAACAAAGTACTTTTTAAGTTCGAAGTGGTACGGTTAAGCTCATTGAAATTTAAATAAAATGGTTTGTGCATACAAAGTTGAATGGATTTTCAAATAAAAATTGGGGAATCTCTACGACTTCCCAAAATCCAGAACTCCATGTTATTCAAATTCAAATACTATTGATACTCCTCTAAAAAGAATGCTACTGATGCTCGATCTAAAAAAGCCTCCCAAAAGAAGTGTGTGTTGGTATCTTAAGTACTAGTTTATAAACAAATTATCTGTTAAGAAAGACTGAATCTGCTCGACGTGCTCGTATAATTGAGCTCCTCGATCACTAACATTTTTAGTATGACTGTATTTTTTCTTGCTCTTTAATCAGCTGCAGCTAATGGTACTGGAACATATAAAAAGATTTGCTCATCTTTTTCGGTTGCTGGACCCTGGTTTAACGAATTTCTTTAAATGGTGCAATTCTTGCCTAATAATAATAGTAAGTTGACAAGCAGTGACAATCTCGATCGGTTAGATATTGGCCTTAATTAATAGCCATGCTTGGTTGGGGTAAATAGAACTTTCCTTTGAGTTAACTCCTTGCGGCAAAAATGAACCAAACAAGGCCTAGACTAAGAGTGGAGAAGCACACTGCATATGATACAACTTTTGGCTGGTAAGTTATTCGATTCACTTCTTCATAAGTGTACTCCTTAAGACCATGGCATGCACGTCCTAACAACTTTTGAAAGTTTAGGGTCCGAGATCCGCAAGATATTAGTAAATATATGCAACTTGCAAGCGTTGGTCTCGCCTTATATGTTAAACCATGCACGTACATTGTATATTGTGAATGTAATATGAAATTGTATTGATTTAGGTAAAACATGGTAAAGTGTATACAACAGGTTGCCCTTATTTATAGAGCTGTACAAAACAATATACATGAAAATATCTGATTTACACAATCGGTGGAGAAGTTACACAATCAGTAGAGAAGTTATGAATATACGGAAACTAATACATAAATGCTATAATCATACAAATATGGTAATTACTATAAATCGTAATACACAAATATAGTGACTGCATAGTTGCCTAACATCCCCCTTAAACTCAAAGTGGTGACAATGAAACCACTTGAATTTGCTAACGAGAATAAGATGAGGAGACATCAAATTAGCGATAATCTGCGTGGGGACACTAGATCGCGACGAACGGATGTAAGTGCTAACAGACAAAATTGACAGATAGGTAGAAGGGACAGGCAGATCTGAGATGTATATGAGATGCGCAGACTGCAATCTCGCACTGATTGACATATCAACAGGTATGACAAAACAACAAACAACAATTGTACTCATAGGAAAGAAAAAAACTAACCGAGAAGGTTAGGGCTTTGATACCATATGAATGTAATATGAAATTGTGTTGATCAAGGTAAAACATGAAAAATTGTATACAACGAGTTGCTCTTATTTATAGAGCGGTACAAGATAATATACATAGAAATATCTTATTCACACAGTAAGTGGGGAAGTTACACACACACACACACACACATATATATATATATATATATATATTTGTTGCTTTCAGTAGTTATTACTACTTATATATATATATATATATTTGTTTATTTCAGTAGGTATTACTACTTATGAGCAAGGCTCAGTAGGTATTACTACTTATGAGCAAGGCCAACTACATGCAATACCACTAAAACCAACGCTTCAACTGTATATACTCGTACTTTTATATATATATGGAGTTCCGCCTCCGATTTATGAAAAAATAAACACCTGTGTGTGTGTGTGTGTTTTTTTTTTTTTTTGGGTAGGAAAATAAACATATGTTTAGATCACGTAGAGCGGGGCTGGGCCCAGACATTGCATTCGCAATGAAATTGATTTTTTAATTTTAATTTTAATTTTAATTTTAATTTTTTTTTGTTAAGTCGCAATGAAATTAATTCGGAGTAGAAAGGATGCATATGAATAATTCATTGTAAGGAAGCACCAATATATAGTTGATGTAACTAATCATACTTTTGGAAAAAGAAGTTTTGAATCAATGAACACATCTTCAAAAATTATATAAGTATTTTTTCTTCTACGAATAAGCTAAAATGAAAATTTTATAGAACTGTAATTTTTTTTTTGATAAGAAAGAGACATTTGCTTCTCCCAAGGTTTGAAGTCATGACCTTTTACTCTCAAACACCATACCTTACCATTGGGCGACCCAATTGGTTCTTATAGAAATGTAATTCAGCTTGCTATTCTTCATAAAAGTGAATGTTAGGCGGTGAATAAGGAAAAAACTGTACAAAAATGAATTCAGTAGTGGAAATGAGGATGCTTAGGTGGATACATGATACAAAACTCTTAAAGATATAATAAAAAATACATTAATTCAAAGAAACGTAGTTGTAACACCCAATTAACACAAAATATTAGGGAAGAGCGGTTGTAGCTGTTTGGACACCTCAAATGATGGCCTATAAATTCCCCCATTAAAAATTCGACTCAATAAAATTGAAGAAATTATATGATACAAGGGGTAAATTGAAACTAACTTCGGACGCATTGATTATGAATGATTTAAAAGACTTAAAAAAAACAAATAACAATTTCCCTAAAAAGAATGTATCGGAATAGTTTGATTTATATATGCAGCTGACTCTAAACTAATTCGAGATTGAAGCTTTGTTAACGTTATTGTAAGGCTTTGTTTGGTTGGAGGTGGAGATATCTCCCAGGAGATAACTTATTGGGAGTTGGAAACTAATCTTGTTTGGTTGCCCAACTCCCTTGTAAGTTATCTTCCAACTTATAGAGATGTGTGTTAGATATCTCCCCACCCCTGATAACTCTCGGAAGTTGTATGGACACAATTTCCCCTCACAAATCCTCATTTATTCATTTTACTGTTTTTTAAAATCTGAACTACTTTTTTATGTATGAACGATATTTATGTCAATTCCCCCATTTTTACTATTTTTTTAAAATCTGTAACTTCCCTATAAGTTCAAAGTTGAACCAAACATGAAATATGAACTTACATTATGAGTTAGCTCTAGAGAGTTATCTCCACTCGCACTGTAAATTGGCAAAAACAAACCAAACAAGGCCTAAAATTCTCGGATAAAGTACTTAATTTTTAGCTACCAAGCACTATAGGTTTGGGACCTACAAGGCACCCTTTTTCCTTTTCAAAGTTAAATTATATGTATGCATGAATAAGCCATAAAAAAGAGTGAATTAAACGTGATGGACGGCAGTGGATGACAAATACATTTAAATGATGGATTCTACTTTTTCCCGAAAAAAAAAAAGAAACTTATGATTTATATTAGAAATCTTGTATTAATCATTGGAACCTTGTCCCAGGTTCGGTGAAAAATGGTACATTTTTGTTTTTCGGCCAAACAACCTATTATCTACCATCTACTGTCTAGCAGAGGTTTTGTTTTGTTTTGTTTTGTTTTGTGAGGAAATCAATTACACAATCATTTTAGGTGGTCTGGTTGACTCTCGTCCAAAGACCTTCTCTACGGGCCAGGGCCCATGGATCAAATAATAATAAAGGAGTTAGTCCATTGGGCCCGGCCCACAATTGACATCCCTACCGCCTACGAATGAGAGAGGAGATCGATGTGGTGAGCGAAATAAAACAAGGAGAAGCGGTGATTTGGTAAATCTCAGATTTAGTACCTTCCTCACTCTCTATCAACTTCAATTCCTTCTTTGAATTAGGTTGTTGGATCTTCGAATTGAGTAGGTTTCATTCATTCATCGCTCTTCGTTGTTGCTAATTTTTTTACTACTTGTTTAGCTTTCAAGTTTGAGTTTTAAGTCCACAGAATATGAATTCTTAGTGCAATTGTTGGTGATTTAAGAATGGAGCTTCTGCTTATTATAATTCACTTGTTTTAATGCAACGAATCAACTAGAGTTAGCCTCGCTATTCTTAAAATGCACAAGAAGCAAAATGTGGATTTTTTATTTTTATTTTTTTGGAGATAAAGAGAAACAAAACGTAGATTATTAATACTATAACTATTTCAGGACTTTCATTTTGAAATTGCTACCAAAGCTACATTGTGTTAAATAATATTGAGTTAAGGGTCTATGAATTGAGGATGTTGGATTTAGCCAACAACATACCTATGCGAGAAACCATTGATATAAATAAACTGAAGTGCGGAAGCGTACCTGATTCCATTGATTGCGGCTCCAATAGGTTGAGTATTCTTAGGTCAATAGATGGAGAGACTTGTAAAAAAAACCTTAATGCTCTCTTGGGGACCACAACCACTGATATAAATAAGTTGTGTAACATTTCCAAATCTCCCATCAAGAATTAGGAAACTATACTAGGGTTTCTACACATATTGGACCTACACTTTATATGATAATTTAGGCTCACGAACTTAAACCTTATTAGGCCACATTAAACAATAGGCCAAACCTTATAATAGCGCATGTCATATAATTATATGTATGTGTGTCCATCAAATAATCCCAACAGAGAATTCCTAGAATCATTTTGGTCGAAATTAAAAATGTGACTTGCCTTAATTTTACGATAAACATGACTAGACTCACTATAGTTTGTGAAAAAGGTAGTAATTGGTGAGTTAGTGGACTTAAGCTGCCTCGATTTAGCAAATGGCCTTCGAAAAGTTTCAATAGAGTTTAAACAACCGTGTTATACCTTAATGATTGTGGTTTCTCAAGGGAAAGCTAACTAGGCTATTTGGTGATCGAGATTGAATTAGGTGTAGCAGTGAAGCGAGGTAAGTGAACTTTCCTTAATTCATGGACTTTTATCGAACGTATGACTTGCGGAAAGGATAATTTCTGCAAGTGATTTAAAATTGCAATTGAAACTTTAATAAAAACTAGTTCGAGGCTCCTTATGAATTATGGTTATTCGGGGTGCCACGTTATCTCACCCAATTACACCAAACGGTTTTTAAGTTGGTTAGTTGTGGTTGCAATACCAACTCATTAAATCCCAGATCTAAAGGCTGAATAATTTTGCATAATTTGTGATAATTTCCCTTCGCCATTTGCAACTTGGTTAAGTTGGTGCACTAACTATTATTCTCTCTCTAAGTTCCTTTATAATGTTTCTTCTTTCTTTTTGTTTAATCAAGATGAGCAAATGAACGATTTATATGCCTATATGAATCATACTTTGCTTTCTAAGGAATCT
Source organism: Stephania japonica (assembly GCA_039657345.1). NCBI lineage: Eukaryota > Viridiplantae > Streptophyta > Magnoliopsida > Ranunculales > Menispermaceae > Stephania > Stephania japonica. Next base: position 1,955,424 of record CM077559.1, on the reverse strand, counting down.
TAAATCATGCAAGCATAATATTCACCTTAACATGTACTGATGGAGTCACAAGTGACTTTGGATGGTGAGGTTGTAACGACCCAAATATTCTCCGATCCATTTTAAAGGTATTTTATTAATTTTATATTAAAATATGGGAGCAAATCAAATTGTTACACAAAAATTAATATTAACAAGATTTGGATTTGGACTAAGTGAAAATAGGTGGAATTAATGAGAGAATTGGACCCAAAAGGGGTATTTACGTAATTTGGGGTTAAATTGTGAACAACCCTACTTTAAAACCCTACCTATATAAACCACTTATAAGATTGAAGCCTCTTTTGTGTTGAAACCCTAAACTTGAAGAGGGAGGAGAAGAGGAGGAGGCTTGAACAACAAAGGGCGAGGTAATCCTTTGGTGGGTTTTCTTTATTTTTCTTTTTCTTCTTTTCTTCCTCTTTGATTTGGTGGTGGTGGCGATTCTTCTTTTTCTTTTCTTTTCTTTCTTCTTTTTCTTTTTCTTTGGTTTGTTTTGTTTTTTGAAGAAGAAGGAAATAGGGTGGCGACTCCAAGGGAGCATTGAGTTTGGGGCGGCGCCGGTGGCGCCGCCAGAGAAGACAACGCTGCCGCCTAATATGGGGGGTGGCTTTAGCCACCCCATTATGGTGAGGAAGAAGGGGGTGGCAATAGCCAATTAAAAAAAAATAATTAATAAAATAAAATAAAAAATAGGATAAAACCTACGAGGGGCGTCGATACCCTCGACAAAGCCCTTAAACGGCACATCGCGTGGGATCCACACCATTTGGGTCCCCAAATATGAATTAAAAAAAATAGAATATACAAATTTAAATTTAGTGAAATTCTTATATAGAATTGTATGAATTGTTTAGATTCGCGAGGTGGTTCACGTGGGACCCCAATCGCGCGAGGAGTTGGTATAGGCGTCGCGACGGGTTCAGGTAAGTGGGGAGCTTCGCGCATGCATTAAATATGGCTTGATTATTAGATAACTAGGAATGTATGTTTTGAATGTAACGACTTGGGAATGGGTTGCGTCGTGATATTGGTTTGGATCTCTATTATCTATGGAATTGTGAATACATTGTTTTGCCTTTTATGTTATTCGGTGCCACAGAGTGTGTGGAGTTCCACCGCGGGCCAAATTAGCAAGTGGTCTATATATTGGATGCCCCAGAGTGTGTGGTAGTTAACCACCGAGGGTTTGCTTGACTAATTGAATGCATAAGGTGAATTATTCGAGGGTAAGGATTTGGAGTTCCATCCTTTGCTACTTGATGATTCTTTGAGACGTGTAGCGGTGACGGCTTGGATGAATCTATCTTTGTTTTGGTGCGATTATCTAGAGGGCGTAACGGCCATTACGTTTCCACTGATTATTGTACCAATTCGAAAATAGATGATTCGGTCACCGGATCCTTACCAATATATCTAGTTCGCATTGAATGGAACAACGGCTTATATTAATATTTATATTTATCGCATTTTATTTAAATCTTTCGTGTGACTTTATTTATATGTCATGTGTAAATTTATAAATGAATAATGATGAAAATTATTATGCATGACTTAAATGAATGTTTATCGAATGTGTTGTAAAATTGTTATGTTTATGTATAGTAATGTGAATGGGATATGACATAAATTATTGATCTGAAGATTATTGGATAATAAATTTGGAAATAGAAATATTAGTTATTTATTCTTCTTGGAATATGAATCCATTTTTATAATTGCTATGAGTATGAACCATATCTTTAATTGTATCGAATTGTGTGTTCAATTAATATGCTTATAATTTTGTTATGAATTACATGTATTCGGTTATTACATGTTGTGTTATGCGTATGGATTGAATGTCATGTAGAATTTGCATGAGTACTAGGTAGTACTTGCATATTTAATGTTTGAGCGAGTCTTTCCTCTTATTGAGCATCGTTGGTTCTTTAGCTCACCCCACTCTACCCACAAGGTCCCTTTACCAGCGTAGTAGACAAGAAAGGCAAGGGAAAGGATTTATCTTGAAGTGCCTTCATATGTGAGACTCATATATTACAAGTTTAACATTATTATTAATCGTTTTGTAATCGTACGTGGGTTTATAGATTGAGAATTAGTAATGGGTAGTTCTGAACCTTTTTATTATTATTATGAAGTTGTATGAGACTTTTAAATATTTAAGATTATAGATCTTATTATTATATACAGGATTATATGATGATTAACTTTTACACTCATATTATCATATATCTTGTTAGAATGATTATTCCGCAGGTTTATTTAGGCGTACCAAGCCGTTATTTGGGTCTGGTTCAGGTATCGGGTCTAGGTAACGGTATTGGGCCGGACGACTTGACCCTAGGTCAGGGACGGGTCGTCACAGTTGGTATCAGAGCCTAGGGATTAGAACCTAGGGAAACGTTAGGTTAGGAAAACCTAAGATGTAGGGCCTTTAAGTTTAAAGGTCAAGTTAAGTCGAACAAATCAGTGGTATGGGACATTGGTTCAAAGTCGACTTAACACGCAATAATGATAAATCCTAGGATGGGATGGGATAAAAGAAATTTGAAAAAGATTTAATGTGATGATTATTTGCCACTTTGTATATATAAATATATCGTTAGATATATAGGTAAATGTCTTTCCTTAAGACGTGAAACCATGGTCCCACGAGTTGGGAATGACAATTAACGACACAAGAAAGTTGAAGGGAAGTCCGTCGAAGGTTTCACATGCGTTGCAAGGAAGTCTACAAAGCTTTGCTGCAAGAATGGTTCTGATAGAATGACTAAACTTAGTGAAAATTGTATGGCGAGATGCGCCTATACTTGACGATAGAGTGGCAAATAAAAATTTAAGCAAGATCGATAGACTTGAAAGGACAATGAGATGCCACGTTAAATGCACAAAATGGAATTGTGATGTGGTCACATTTCAGAGAAGTAACTCTGACGCCGAAAACTATATTAGGATAATTAAAATTAACGATATCTTGTTGAAAACGGAAGTTAACAATCCTAGGAAGGATGTAAATGAATCTTTGATTTCAAACAATGATAAGCAAGTTAGTCTGGCCAGGTGGCTGAACTTAATTTAAGATATAGTGGACACGTATACACTTAAAACTTCTAATGATCGATTAAGAGTGTGAACCATTGGTCTATAAATTCGATTAGAAGGTTATTACTATAGATCGAATTATGTTGTTTCAGGTGATCTATTTTTATCGAAAAATGATTTTTCGACTATATTGGACCATGATTTTTGTATTGTTTTCGAGTGGATGTTTGCCGCACTTTATTGAAATTTTCATGGAAGGATTTAACGTGACTTTACAAAATTTTGAAAAGGCAAACAAGTACAAAAAAAAGAAACCATTTATTTTCCTTGGTGTTTAAAAGATAAAGCGAATAGACTTATACATATTTCGAAAATTTGACGTTGTAATTTTAATCCTTACATAAAGAGGTTTACTGAATTTCAGAATTTTGACTTGATGAAAATGCAACGTATTGTTTGGATCTATGTCATCATTGTGTGTTTGGAACACAAAATCTACTTACGATTATAGTTTACTTTTGAATTGCATCGATTAAAACGATTTGAAAAGGGTTTTACAAATTGCTTGAAAATACGAGAAGAATTTAAGATGATTTCTATAAACTAAGCCTAGTTCGGTTTGAAAAGTGGTTTTGATGAAAATTTGACAGTATAAAAAAAAAGTTTTGATTCGGATTTGACTTCTTAATTGATTGAATTACAACATTCAAGTTTCGATCGAACTTATATAAAAGAAAAATAAAGTTAAGCTAATTATCGATAGGTTAAATACTAAATATGAGGACCCAAATTGAGAGTTAGCTCGAAGCATAAGTGCATAATGTACGAGATGGATAATGAGGAATTTAACAATGCATCGAAAACAACTATGAGAAAATTCAGTGAATACAAAATGTCAAATTAGTACACTAAAAAATGGGTGAGTTACTAAAATTGGGAATCCAAAGTCAGACTATTTTGGTGAAATAGTCATGTGTGAAGATCGTGACTGCCAAGTAGAAAATTTGTAGATGTTGTAAAGATTCAAGATCTGAGGTTAAAATGATATAAATCAAAGGTAACCACTGCAACAAAGAAATTATTCTAACATAATTAGAAGAGAGTTGATTCATAAAGTTGGGGATACCAAGAATTGATAAATTGTGTTCGAAATGAATAGAGAGTATGCAATAGCAGTACCATGATTGAATAATTAAAGTAAGCCCCAAACTAAACAGTATGCATGAGTTATATTAGTAGGCTGTAAAGAGCGTATGACGTAGTTAATGATATTATAATGAACTCGATGATAAGTGAATCATTAAAATCGGGGGTACACTAATAAAAAGAATATTTCTGATATGATTAGACGTGTGGACTTATAGCTTTTGAGTCAAAATGAAACCTAACCTGATTGGTAGGGGATGGTTGAATGAAAAATGACGTTGAAGAGTAATCGAGGCAAATGATTGTCATATAACCTTAGTCAATAATGACTTGATTCTTAAAATTGGAGATCCTAAAATAGGATCGACCCATGGAAAAACGAATGAGTAATTTGGTGGTGAGAAGAATTGCGAACTTGAGACAATATGTATTGCAATAGTACCATACTCAAGAACAAAATTTGTAATCGAAATGGTGACGTCACGAAGAATCATGTGGATCACTTGTGGGAAGTAACTTGTGATCTTTTGGATAAAAGTCAAAGATTTCATTAAACATCTAAATAGTTGAAAGGAAAGATGAAAGATCTGATCAGTGATAGGTCGACCATTAAAAGTGAGGATCCTAGGTTAGGATCAAGCCCCAATAAGATTTATACTGTACAATACGTACGAAACAATTAAGGATGGTGAGGAAATACCCTAAACCAGCAACGAAACATGAAAGCTAAATCACCTCCGTTTCTCAGAGAGTGAGGTACTAAACACATTATAAGAGCTAAGAGTTAGCTTAGAAAGATGAGAAGGGACCATTGTATACCAAAAAGGGTCATGAATAAGTCAACAATGTTTAAAATAGTCACCCAGGATCGTGAGAATTGCTCAATGCGAGGACGCAATATGATAGATCTCCTGAAAATCGAGATATAGTGATAAGAGATCTTGGTATAAAAAAAATGGTGATGCAATGGAGCGCATTCAGATGAATGCTGAAACCTACTTAAAAATAATGACGATGTTAAAAATATTCCACAAGATTTTAAAGGTGGAAGCTTGTTTACGTCAATTAACAGTTAAGTGTGACGGAGGAGTTACAAAGTGGGTCATTAGTCAAAAGTTGACTTAAATTATGAACCTATAAGAATGAATGTCGATAAACATGTAACGCCAATAATATTAAGGTATTATTCTAGAAAGGAATACTAAGTCTGCCCATTTGTAGCCTTCACAGATAAGCCGCAAAAACATGATGAGTCGTTCAATAATATGCGTAACCGAGATGTTGATAGAGATGGTGTGCTAGTGCTCATGTTATAGCAGACAGCTATCCTTGTTTCCCTACTACCAGTTGGTGGTATGGTTTCAATGCCAGATAGGCAGAGATGTTTATTGACATAGATATGCACCAAATCATATCTCAGTATGGTTCTACCTCTCTGTAAGTTGAGCGACTTGAGCATATATTGCGACTTCGGTGAAGATTATAAAGAACTACCTTAAGAACATGTGATGACAGAAGAACTTGGCAAGTGGCTGAGTATAATGATTCTATTGAAACCTATAAGAGAGGCCTTATGAATTTCGGTCAGTGGGACGGAAATGAAAATGTTGAGATAGTAGAGTCAAGAGTAAGACTTTATTTTATGTGGGGTATAAGCAGAACGTGTAAGAGAGAATTGACACCAATTAAATAATGGGTCATTAGGGAAACCATTACGAATGGACCAGTCAAATTATGAGTGTACGTTATTTTGACTTTCGAGGACGAAAGTTCTTAAAATTGGGGATATTGTAACGACCCAAATATTCTTCGACTCATTTTAAAGGTATTTTATTAATTTTATATTAAAATATGGGAGCAAATCAAATTGTTACACAAAAATTAATATTAACAAGATTTGGATTTGGAATAAGTGAAAATAGGTGGAATGGACTTAATGAGAGAATTGGGCCCAAAAGGGGTATTTACGTAATTTTGGGTTAAATTGTGAACAACCCTACTTTAAAACTCTACCTATATAAACCACTTATAAGATTGAAGCCTCTTTTGTGTTGAAAACCTAAACTTGGAGAGGGAGGAAAAGAGGAGGAGGCTTGAACAACAAAGAGCGAGGTAATCCTTTGGTGGGTTTTCTTTATTTTTCTTTTCTTTATTTTTCTTTTTCTTCTTTTCTTCCTCTTTGATTTGGTGGTGGTGGTGATTCTTCTTTTTCTTTGGTTTGTTTTGTTTTTTGAAGAAGAAGGAAATAGGGGTGGCGACTCTAAGGGGAGCCGCTGGTTTGGGGGCCGCGCCGCCGGAGAAGACAACGCTGCCGCCTAATATGGGGGGTGGCTTTAGCCACCCCATTATGGTGAGGAAGAAGGGGGTGGCAATAGCCAATTAAAAAAAAATAATTAATAAAATAAAATAAAAAATAGGATAAAACCTACGAGGGGCGTCGATACCCTCGACAAAGCCCTTAAACGGCACATCGCGTGGGATCCACACCATTTGGGTCCCCAAATATGAATTAAAAAAAAAATAGAATATACAAATTTAAATTTAGTGAAATTCTTATATAGAATTGTATGAATTGTTTAGATTCGCGAGACGGTTTACGTGGGACCCCAATCGCGCGAGGAGTCGGTATAGGCGTCGCGACGGGTCCAGGTAAGTGGGGAGCTTCGCTCATGCATTAAATATGGCTTGATTATTAGATAACTAGGAATGTATGTTTTGAATGTAACGACTTGGGAATGGGTTGCGTCGTGATATTGGTTTGGATCTCTATGGAATTGTGAATATATTGTTTTGCCTTTTATGTTATTCGGTGCCACAGAGTGTGTGGAGTTCCACCGCGGGCCAAATTAGCAAGTGGTTTATATCTTGGACGCCCCAGAGTGTGTGGTAGTTAACCACCGAGGGTTTGCTTGACTAATTGAATGCATAAGGTGAATTATTCGAGGGTAAGGGTTTGGAGTTCCATCCTTTGCTACTTGATGATTATTTGAGACGCGTAGCGGTGACGGCTTGGATGAATCTATCTTTGTTTTGGTGCGATTATCTAGAGGGCGTAACGGCCATTACGTTTCCACTGATTATTATACCAATTCGAAAATAGATGATTCGGTCACCGGATCCTTACCAATATCTAGTTCGCATTGAATGGAACAACGGCTTATATTAATATTTATATTTATCGCATTTTATTTAAATCTTTCGTGTGACTTTATTTATATGTCATGTGTAAATTTATAAATGAATAATGATGAAAATTATTATGCATGACTTAAATGAATGTTTATCGAATGTGTTGTAAAATTGTTATGTTTATGTATAGTAATGTGAATGAGATATGACATAAATTATTGATCTGAAGATTATTGGATAATAAATTTGGAAATAGAAATATTAGTTATTTATTCTTCTTAGAATATGAATCCATTTTTATAATTGCTATGAGCATGAACCATATCTTTAATTGTATCGAATTGTGTGTTCAATTAATATGCTTATAATTTTGTTATGAATTACATGTATTCGGTTATTACATGTTGTGTTATGCGCATGGATTGAATGTCATGTAGAATTTGCATGAGTACTAGGTAGTACTTGCATATTTAATGTTTGAGCGAGTCTTTCCTCTTATTGAGCATCGTTGGTTCTTTAGCTCACCCCACTCTACCCCACAGGTCCCTCTACCAGCGTAGTAGACAAGAAAGGCAAGGGAAATGATTTATCTTGAAGTGCCTTCATATGTGAGACTCATATATTACAAGTTTAACATTATTATTAATCGTTTTGTAATCGTACGTGGGTTATAGATTGAGAATTAGTAATGGGTAGTTCTGAACTTTTTTATTATTATTATGAAGTTGTATGAGACTTTTAAATATTTAAGATTATAGATCTTATTATTATATACAGGATTATATGATGATTAACTTTTACACTCATATTATCATATATCTTGTTAGAATGATTATTCCGCAGGTTTATTTAGGCGTACCAAGCCATTATTTGGGTCTGGTTCAGGTATCGGGTCTAAGTAACGGTATTGGGCCGGGCGACTTGACCCTAGGTCAGGGACGGGTCGTCACAGAGGTTCTCACGCCATCCAACAATCCCTTGACGAAGGATGTAGAGTCTAGTGTTGCTTCTTCTTCTCCCGACATTGTTGATTCTCAACCTGGTATGACTATAGGAATTTCGATTTCATTTTCATTTACGTCTTCTCTTTATTTTCTTTTTGTTGTAGAAAATACAATCCTTTGATTATATTATGTATAAAGAAATCCATGTTTTCTGATGATTCTAATTGTCATTTACAGCTAAGAAGCAAACTCGACAGTGGGCTGCCTGGACACGCCAGGAAGAGGAAGGTTTCTTCGATGCATTGCAACAATTCGGCAAGGTATGTGTAACTTCAACTCTCATTTTCTTCAGGATTGGCAGAGTATATCATACTTTCTCTTTTCCTAATGAAGACCCTGGGATGCCATGATTGCAGAATTTTGAGAAGATCACTTGTCGTGTACAAAGTAAAAACAAGGATCAGGTGAGGGTGAGGTGCTCTCCATATTTTTCAGTATACTACCCAACTATGAGATATTGGACGCCCTCCAGTCCAAGTTTTCCGCATGTTATGTTTTCGTTATTGACAATGAATCATATTTTTTTCGGAGAGATATTGGATATATGAAAGTAGCGTACAAATCTAGCCATCAATTGCGGATATGGTTTGAATGTCAAATTTCATTTCATATGGAGCTCTTGGTTAAAATTGTTTCACCTTATGGATAAAAGTTTCATCCACATACTAGTCAATATATGTCTATTAGAGAATATCTGACGCAAGTCCACGACATGCATGTGACATTACTAAATTAATTTATAAACTTCAAAGTTCAAGCGTGACACATGGTAACATGATGTTTGTATTTGTGTGTCAATTGCCCTTATCTTTAGCGTTCCTATGAGTCCTAAGTGTGGCACATGCGCTTCTTCAAATAGTTGGAAAAACTTGGAAAGTGTTTGACAACATATCCACTTGTTTCTGTAGCAAAATGCATTTCTTTTGATGTTAGCTGCCTAATTAATGGGAGCAAATTGGTACAATATGCAGCTTTATTTTATCTGGTTCAAAGGTGCTTATTTTTTTTGGCAAAACCCATCATTTGGTCTCTGAACTTTCTGATTTTTATGCTTTTAGTCCCTCAACTTTTATTACTACACATTTGGTCATTGAACTTTCACAAAGATCTACATTTAGCCCTCCATCATTTAAAGTATTAAATTCCGCCAACGTGAGTAACAAAAGCGCCGCTTGACTAGTCAAGAAGAGTAAAATGGTTTATATTACTGAATCGGGCGGCTCACGTCGACCAACAAAAGTTGAAAAAAAAATCTCCAAAAACATAAAAAAACTCAAAGTTTAAGGACCAAAACACAAAAAACTCAAAAGATTAGGGACCAAATGTGCAACAATGAAAGTTTAGGGACCAAATGTGCACTAGTAAAAGTTCAAGGACTAAAAGCATAAAAAACTCAAAATTGAAGGACCAAAAATTATGTTTTGCCTATTTTTATTCTTGGAATAAAACGTTATATTTTTGCAATTGTGCAATTTGCAGGTTAGGCATTACTATTACCGTCTTGCAAGACGCTTGAAAAAACTGCTAGGTCCTGGATTTTCCTTTGATGCAAAAAATTCCTTAGATACTAATGCTGCAATGCTTCAATGGTAATCCACAACTATCATTTTGCACCTTAGCATTTTCTAAAATTTTCATTTTTAAATGTCTTTTTTCTTTAAATTGATTGTTGTTGTAAAATTACTTTGAACAAAGCTAGGAAAGTAAAGTAAAGAAATAGAAATTGAACAAGAGAAGAGATATGGGAGAAATAGAGAACTTTCATTCCAATATGGTATCACATTACATAGGTGGAACCTCTTTATATAGGCCCTTGGTAAGACCAAAGGGTACAAGTTACATTTCAATACAATTACATGAATAAATAGCATTAAGACTAAGTAATTATATGAATTAATTTGGGTGTTACATCATGTGAAGAGTTAGAATAATAATAGGTGGAATACGTAGAGTTGTCAATCCACATTATTTACAACACTCCCCCTTGGATGACAACTTGCTAAGAGAATATGCCTCGTTAAAACCCTTACTAGAAAAACCCTGTGGGAAAAAATTTAGCAAAGGAAAAAGAGTACATTGTTCTCATCAATCTTGATATGGAGTATGATATTGATAGGATTGTCTCATTAAAAACCTTGCTAGAAAAATCCATTGGGATAAAACCATAACGAAGGGAAAAAGAGTACAATACACTTATCAATTTTGATATGGAGTATTAATATTGTTAGGATTGCCTCATTAAAAACCTTGTTAGGAAAACCCAGTGGAAAAAAACCTTAGACAAGGGAAAAAGAGTGCAATGCACTAATCAACAACCCCTTTTGATTCTCCCCCTCATGTCCACATGGGTGAGACTTGTTCAGTTTCTTTACTTGCAATGTCTTTAAGTTTACGCAAGCCAATATCATATGTAAGCCTTTTAAATGTCGTAGTTGGTAAGGCTTTTGTGAATAAATTAGCAAGATTATCGCTCGAACGGATTTGTTTGATATCAATTTCACCATTCTTTTGAAGCTCATGCGTATAAAAGAATTTTGGTGAAATATGCTTTGTTCTGTCCCCTTTTATGAATCCTTCACTTAATTGTACAATACATGTTGCATTATCCTCATATAATATGGTTGGAGAATCTTTTATTGAAGGCAATCCACATGATTCTTAAATATGTTCAATCATGTTTTTCAACCAAACACATTCACGACTTGCTTCATGAATTGTAAGTACTTCAGAATGATTGGAAGAAGTGACAACCATAGTTTGTTTTACTGACTTCCATGATACAACAGTATTACCAAGGGTGAATACATATCCCGTTTGAGAACGGGCCTTATGGGGATCTGATAAAAATCCAGCATCAGCATAACCTTGGAGATTCAATTTTACCCCTCTCGAGTAAAATAAACCCATGTCACTTATTCCTCGAAGATATCGAAAAATGTGTTTAACACCATTCCAATGTCTTCGAGTTGGTGAAGAGCTATATCTTGCAAGTAGGTTGACAACAAAAGAAATATCGGGTCTTGTACAATTTGCAAGATACATAAGTGCACCAATTGCACTTAAATATGGTACCTCCGGACCAATTAGCTCTTCATCACTTTCTTGAGGTCGAAATGGATCCTTATCCACTTCAAGTGATCTGACAACCATTGGAGAGCTCAATGGATGTGCCTTGTCCATATAAAATCTTTTTAATAATTTTTCAATATAATTTGATTGATGGACAAGTATTCCACTTGACAAATGTTCAATTTGCAAACCAAGAAAAAGTCTTGTTTTTCCAAGTTCTTTCATCTCGAATTCCTTTTTCAAGTATTCGGATGTTCTAACGATGTCGTCGTGGTTTCCCACTATATTTAAATCATCAACATATACATCAATAATCACAAATCCTGTTGTTGATCTTTTAATGAAGACACATGGGCAAAGCGGATTATTTACATATCATTCTTTCAGTAAATAATCACTAAGACGTTTGTACCACATTCGTCCGAATTGTTTCAACCCGTACAAAGACCTTTGTAATTTTATAGAATGCATGTTATGAGGTTTTGATTTTATTTCATCAGATATTACAAATCCATCAGGAATTTTCATATATATCTCACTGTCTAGAGATCCGTACAGATATGTTGTAACAACATCCATTAAATGCATATCAAGCCTTTCAGAGACTGCAAGGCTTATCAAGAACCGAAATGTGATTGCATCTATAACAGGAGAATATGTTTCCTCATAATCGATGCCAGGTCTTTGTGAGAAACCTTGAGCTACAAGTCTTGCTTTGTACCTTGTAACTTCATTTTTTTCGTTTCTCTTTCGTACAAATACCCATTTATATCCAACAGGTTTTACGCCATCTGGCGTTTGGAAAATTGGTCCAAAAACTTTTCGTTTCCTTCACGAGTTTAGCTCTGCTTGGATAGCATCTTGCCATTTTTGCCAATCATGTCTTTTTTTTTGACATTCGTCCACTGATCATGGTTCTGGATCATCATCATTTTCACATATTTCAAAGGACATATTGAAAGCAAATATATCATCAGGAACAATTTCATTTCGATCCCAAATCTTACCAGAGTTTAAATAATTTATTGAGATCTCATTACTTTCGTCTTTTTCATCTTTTTCTAGAGGAAGTGGTTCCTCATCAGAATCAACTTGTTTTGACAAACCCTTATCAAAGGATTCTTGTGCTTTCTCAGGAGTATTTTGATTTGTATTTATTTTTACTCCCGTTTTCCTCTTTCGAGGAATTGTATCCTTTGAACCAACCGGTCTTCCACGCTTTAAGCGTTTCGTTGGTTCTTGTGCATTTTGTTGCAGAGAGACATCAATTCTTGTAGGAGCATTTAGTTGGAATATGTGATTTTGTCACTTGTTTTGCATCATTAAATGCATCTGGTAATTGATTTGCAATTTGTTGCAAATGAATGATCTTTTGAACTTCAAGTTCACACTGATTTGTTCGTGGATCATAATGTGATAAAGTTGATGCATTCCAAGCAATTTCGCGCCATTCCTTTTGAATTGACTTCTTATCTCCCCCTAATGGTGGGAACATTGCTTCATCAAAGTGACAATCAGCAAAACGTGCAGTAAATAAATCCCCTGTTAAGGGCTCAATGTATCTTATAATGGACGATGAGTTAAATCCAACATAAATCCCAAGTTTTCATTGTGGACCCATCTTAGTTCTATTCGGAGGTGGTATAAGAACATACACTGCACAACCAAAAATTCTTAAGTGTGAAATATTTGGTTGTTGACCTAAAATGAGTTGCATGGGGGAATGTTCATGGTATGCAGTAGGCCTATAACGAATGATAGATTTGCATGAAGGATCGCATGTCCCCAACCGAAGTTGATAACTTAGTTCTCATGATTAAAGGTCCGGCAATTAATTGAATGCGTTTGATCGAGATTACGCCAAACCATTTTGGGTATGCACATGTGGAACGAATGTTCAATGGTAATTCCTATAGACATGCAATAATTTTTAAATGCTTGAGATTGAAATTCCCCGGCATTATCAAGACGGATGATCTTGATTGGGTTGTCAGGGAATTGTGCTCTTAACTTAATGATTTGCGCTAAAAGTCTAGCAAATGCAACATTGCGGGTCGAAAGCAAACAAACACGTGACCATCTAGTTGATGCATCTATCAAAATCATGAAATATCTAAATGGTCCACAGTGAGGATGAATAGGTCCACATATGTCTCCCTGAATGCGTTCTAAGAAAACTGGGGATTCCACAACAATTTTACTTGGGGATGATTTAACTATCAATTTACCTTGAGAACAACTAGCACAATTATAATCACTAGCTGAAAATATTTTGTGACTCCTTAAAGGATGTCCATGCGAATTATTAATTATTCTTCGCATCATTGATGATCCTGGATGACCAAGCCGGTCATGCTATAAAATGAATGTCTTTGGATCATTAATTTTCTTATTTAAAACGACATTCGTTTCGACATGCCTTATATGAGTAAAATATAATCCAGAGGATAAAGCTGAGAATTTTTCTAACACTTCCTTTTTCCCATTTGAAACCAATGTGATATAGAGAAATTCTCTATTATTTTCGTTCATGGTTTCAATGTGATATCCATTTTGTCGAATATCTTTAAAGCTGAGTAAATTTCTTCTGGATTTTTCAGAGTATAAGGCATTGTCAACATGAATTGTTGTTCTCTTAGGCAACATAATATTTGCTCTTCAAGAGCCATTAATCAAATTGGAGATGCCAAATACTGTTTGAACATTAGCCTCATCTAAGTTCAAATTGGAGAAATATTCTCTGTTTTTAAGGATTGTGTGCATGTAGCAAAATAAGCAAGACATGCATTTTCGCCTTTATTTAGCTCATGGTTTAAACACATCTCAATGTGTCAATTTTAATGAGCCATAAAATTCATAATTTTGCCTTTGATTGGCACGGTAAAGGTCACCAAAATATTTGGGCATATATGACAATATATAATCAGTGTGACCTAATATAATGGTCTTTCATACGTGACATAGCGTGTCACGATTTTGAGCACGCTCATTGTCGATAATTTTGCCCTTCATGTTTCATGTGGTGCACCACTTTTATTCCACTTTGAGTGAAATTATTATTAAGACCTTTACCGAATCCCTTCACTTTTCCACGTCCATAATTATATACTTGCGACCATGGTCATTTTATAAACGCAACATGTGCTTCATGAAGCTTAAACAATTGGATGGGAGTGATATTATATAAATAATATCTCATTATTTTACTCAGCTACTATGAGACAAGAATTCAATCCATAATTAATATTTAATGGATTGACGTGCGCGCTCAATAATTTGTTGCAGTAATACATTGAGGCGAGCCACGTGGCCTTTATTTGTCTCATCAGTTGATAAGTGTTCATTTATGCATAATTTAGTATAGGTTATTAGGTGTAATTGGACTATATTTATCTTGTTTTAAAGTGATAAATGTGTGTTTTATGTATTTCAGGGATTTTATATGAGTTGGGTGTTTTTGAGACCGAATGCGTGTATTGAGCTTAATTGATAGTTGTTCAGTTCAGAGAGCATAACTTTCACATCCAAAGTCGGAATTACTCGTCTTGGTCTTGTTGGAAAGAAGACTTCAAGGCAAACATTTTCTTCTCTCACAAGCATCACGAAATTCGGACTCTAAGGGGCTCAAAATTGTAGTACAAGTTACGGCCAGAACTTATGTTCAAAAATCACTTCCAACGAATGAAATCGCGCCACGTCAGCGGTGCTCCCTCTTCACGTTCTCGCGCACGAACTCCTTCCGCGTTGTCCAGCCGCCACGTGTCGTCTCCTCGCGCCCCAAAGACGTCATCACCCCTCCTTCCATCCAATGAGAGCGCGACACGTCAGCATGCCACCATTTCCATCCAATGAGGCAATGCCACGTGACTCTCTCAAATTTCAGCAACGCACATTGCGTATTCCAGCCTTGTTCACGCGTTCAACCAACCGACTTGAAAAATATTCCTATAAATACCATTAGGCTCTAAGAAGAAGGGGAGGAGGATCTATTTTTATTTTTCTTTCAGTTTAGTTTTCAATTATGTCAAGTTAGTTCCTCCATCTAGGTTGAAGGTGGATCAGTCAAGCCTACGACTTGGGAATCTTCATGAGGTTTATTTAATTTTAATTATTATTGATTCTTTTATATGATTTATTTTCTTTGGTATTATTTGAACAATTGAGGTTAAACACTAGTTTAAACCTTAATTTACATGTCAGTGAGTCGTAAGCACCCGTGCTTGTGCGATAAGACCACACTAGTGGCAATTGACCGTACCAATTGATTAGAACCTTTTGGGACCGGTTAAATACCTTAGGGATCTAGGCTAAATCGGGAGCACTAGCGATCCGGTTGTCTAGGTGTAGTGCATTCACAAATCGAAATAATGCGACCAATGCGTTAAATCTGGAGCACTAGCGATCAGGTTGCGTGTTTGGTTAGGGAAGTAGTCAACGGTCGTACCTTGGCTGCCGATATCAGGAAATGCGAGGAACCGCGTACGTCACCGGGTCTATAGCTACACTAGGATAATTTGATTTGTATCTTTTGACATAAGTTGACGACCAAATTCAATCTTTTTATCGAACCAAACTTGTATGTCTTGACCTAGGTGCTATTTTTATTAATTGTTTTTAACTTTATTTCAATTGCTTTTATTATTTTGTTTATATTTAGATTAGGTAATTAACTCATTTTCTCTAAATCCCCCGATTTCCTTTTTGTTATTTATTTTACCTTAGAAAGAAAACTAATCTCTGTGGGATCGACCCTTTACCACTATCTACAAAATAGTTGGTTTAGGTTTATTTATTTTATTGACGCGTTCGGCGCGCGTCAATTTTTGGCGCCGTTGCCGGGGATTGATTTTTCTTTCTTTAGTTATTTTTGTTGTATTTTTATTTATTATTTATTTATTTATTTTTGTATATAGTCCTTTGTTTCTAAAATTTTTGTAGGAAATTTCTCCATGGCCTCCTACTACCATAATTATGATCGATTCGAAGACTCATACCATCATGGTATGAATGGGGTAGGTATGTCACATAATGGACATCAATTTTCTAACTCGCATTCTTTTATGCAACAGGTCGAGGCTTGTGATTTTTGTGGTGAATCCTTTCATCCCACGTATGCTTGTCCTTACCATCCAAGGTATGGAAATCATCACGGTTCTAGCTATGTATCACCACAACCCGACTTTGGCCTTTATTTGTCTCATCAGTCATATTTCTGCATAGCCTCAACATAGAGGTAATTAAATTTGCAGAATAATAAATAATATTTGACTGATATAAATTTTGTAGCGTGAGACCCAGCCGCTAATTTTGATCCTTTTGGAGCATCACCAATTTTGGTGTTTATATTCATAACTCCATAAGGTGAAAGGATAATATAAAGTGAAATATTCACTTTTCAAATCTCTATAGAGATAGAGATATTCGGCGAATAAATATTAGTGTTATGCACACAGCCTTGCATAGATGTTTTATAATTTTAGTATCTAGTTGCCTTGATAAGTGATTTTTGTCAATAATATTACGGCACAAATTCAATCAAGTACAATACTTTTGAAAAAAAAATGACGGAAATAGTTCTCCTTTTTATATAAAATAAATAATATACGATTAAATATATGTTCACAACTTGATTATTAATATGCAAAATGTACTACTTGTATGAGTTGGTGGGACAACCTCCAGGTTGGGTGGTGAGACGAAGTTTACTTAAAAACCATGCCTCCTCGAACGGGATAACCCGTCTCCCTTTCAATGTTTAGCTTTACCGGGGACAAGGCTTACCCACTATCAACCCAAACTCATAACACTATTTGCAATAAAAAAAATCGAGAATGAAGCATAATTAATCGTTTATAGTATAACGAGAAAACTAGTTATGTCACATATTGACTTTTGATTTCTGATGTAGAAGATCGTACAAGACGCAACTACAGAGCATACTTTCGCAATCGGTGACGTTATAATGCATAGTATATGAATAAAGTATGCATATAAAAGTGAAGCAACCGAGACAATATAAAAATAAACCGAACTCATAAAAGTTATACCTTCTTAGCTTTGTCTCCTTAACAAGCCTTCTTGAACTTCAAGATCTCCTTAATGCTAGAGCAAGCTCGTGCTGATAACGTGTTGTAAAATTACTTTGAACAAAGCTAGGAAAGTAAAGTAAAGAAATAGAAATTGAACAAGAGAAGAGATATGAGAGAAATAGAGAACTTTTATTCCAATATGGTATCACATTACATAGGTGGAACCTCTTTATATAGGCCCTTGGTAAGACCAAAGGGCACAAGTTACATTTCAATACAATTACACGAATAAATAGCATTAAGACTAAGTAATTATATGAATTAATTTGGGTGTTACATCATGTGAAGAGTTAGAATAATAATAGGTGGAATAGGTAGAGTTGTCAATCCACATTATTTACAACAATTGTGTATTAATCTCTGAAAAAGTGGGTGCTGCTTGCTGCTTTATATATTGTAATTACTGTTTATAGGTCACGTAGATCCAAGAAGAATAATTATACTTGATCATCGAAATTGAGTCCAATTACAAACCTTAAATATGTAAAAACAAAACAAAAAATCTATTTGGACACTAAGGGTCCGGACTCAAAGGGAGGTTTTTGAGATTTTTGTAAATATTAAAGGAGTGTTACAAGTTATAATTTTGAAGTCATTGATTGCTTGAGGATGACTTTGAAATAAAATTTTTTCAAAAAACCCCCTAAGGGTCCGGACTCATGAGTCCAAGTAGCACTACTCAAAACAAAATACCTAAAAGGCTATAATTCAATTGGAAACTAAAATCCTACTTAAATTGCAGCAATTCACTTTTCAAAAAGATGAAATGAAATTTATTGTCCTTTCTCAATTTGCGGCTTGTAGCAGTAGTTGCTTGTATAATCATTCAAACTCAATTGCTTATTCATTGTATTTTCTTTTGTTTTTTTGGAAGTCTATTCATTGTTTTAAATTTTTAATGCCGTGTGCTGATGTTATCTTTTTCATGTTCTTTCCAGTTTACATGGGTAATTTGTTTCTCCATACTGGGTTTTTTTGGTTCATTATAATGTGGAATACACCCACATTCATTGTCACTTTATTTTTCCAGGTGGTCCTCATTGAAAAATTATAGCTCCAAAGCCTTAAAAAAGCTTTACATGAAGCCTAGGTCTAGGAGATTTAAAAAATTTATCAGCGCATTGGTTAGTTTTAGACCTCTTTATGAACTTGTTAATTTCTTCTAATACTTAGTTTTTGTGCGCACTATATAATGCAAAGTCTTCTTGCAGATGCACCAACTACTAAAAGATCGTGAGGAGAACATACAGAAGCGACCCTCCCAAGGCGAAAATAGTTCATCTGGGTCTCCAACAAGTGTTTCTGTTCAGGGTAGGCCATCAGGGCATGATAATGGTGCTGTTAAAGAGGTCATCGATGATAGTCAAAACATTCAAAAAGTAGTTTCTGGAAATGGTTCTTCAGTGAGGCACAATGTAAATACTGAATTGAGTCTCGGTAACAACAAAGTCGACTTATCGGCTGTCAAGGCAGTGAAACAACTACAAAGTAATGGTAAGTTCTGATATTTGATTCCTTTTTTTTTTTCATCAGGAATGTTTGATTTTTCTTGTCTTAAAAAAGGTCATTTCCTGAGGTTGTCAGTTCTTAATGCCTCAGTTGTGAATTCGTAAAATGTTCTGTATGAATGATTCATTGATTCTCCTACAGTTGGTTTTAATTTTATTGGCTCTTGATATCCTTAGATGTGGTTGGGGCCTCATGGCCTCGCTACCACCAACAGTATGTTGTGGAGAGTGAAATATCTGTTAAAGTATGAGATCTACTAAAAGTACCTGATTTTAGCCTATCTAATTGTTCAGGTCTAGAGGGTTTCCATTTGTATAACCATCGCACATCCTCAAACAATCAGATTGTAGAAAGCAGCTTGCAACCCCCTATGAAACTCAAACTTCAATTGTTCCCAATTGATGAAGCTACTCGAAGAGCCTTGGAAAAGGTGGGTGATTGTCGGTCCTTTATTTCTGTTTCTTATAATTTTATCTTGAAGGCAGTTGTGCATTGGGCCTGGAGGCATGGGCCTGGATTCTGAATTGGCATGGACTTGAGGCAGGCATAAGCTTGATGATGGCAGGCAGGGCCCTAGAGGCATGGGCCTGAATAACTTAATTGGCATGGTCTAAGCTTCTAGTAAAAATGCTTAAGAGACATCTATTTATTTCATTTCATAGGATGAACTTAATCCTCACTTGGAGCTTACAGTAAGTGCCAAGAAGAAGATATCATCTGTGTTGAATCATCTAAATCGTAAATGGGAAAATTCAAGAATAGCATCAGGGGAGCTTATGCTTTTTCCGTATGGTGTTCAGAGAGACAAGCTTGCAGGTAGTCTAAGATGGAGAAGGGACACTGCTGCTAGGGCTGCCGATGTTTATGCAACTATTGGAAGTGCCAAAGTTTTCCGTATGAGGTACATTCTTCAACTTCACTACCTAGCAACTGTATTAGGGAATCCCAAGTGTGGCAAATCTGTAATACTTTCTTTTCAAGGTATGGGTGGTTCTCTAATATAGAATCTGCATCAGTAACCTTACTAGCACCTTCAACAACTCTATATGTTCAAGAAGACAGTTTGAGTTTGAGTTTGAACATGTGGATTAAGGAGGAGGAGAATGGAGAAGCGGCGCAATTGCCTTCTCTACTTATAGGTCATGTTGTTGACCAAATAACTGTCGCTGAAAGATAAGGGAGCCGCAACGAAAGAGAATACTGATCTTATATCATTTACTGACTTTGCCAAATAATGTGTGCAACATATCAATGCTTAGAAGTGACAAGGAAAGAAGCATTAATAAGAGGCTCTGGGAAGACGTGTTACATCTCTCACTTATTTCTGATGCTATAAGGCTATAACTTGTGTATGGCTTTTAGATAGGACTGGTTTTGTGCTTGATACACACTTATACATGTATTTCTTCTTTTTGAATTTCTTTAGGACAATCCGAGCGCGGTTGTCAGCGGGGGGACTGGCTGATAGCCTTCCAAATATGAGTGTTGGAGATGTAGAACTGAAACCCCTTCTTCCATAGAAACTGAAGGGGACTTGCTAATCTAGAATTGTAGATGCCTTTGAAATTGACCTGTTAAAAACCACAGCCGCGAATTTTTTTTCCCAGTTTGGTTATAAAAGATCGCTTTCCGTCTTAGCTAGGCAGCCATTTGAGTGCAGCGGACTGGCCTTGTTTGCAGATGGTGCATATGTAAAACATGAATATATTACCTGCGAAGAGCCTTGCTCCAACAGTTTACAAAAACTTGAAAAGCTATATGAAAGAGGTGTTGTTTTGTTATCTTACATTTTAACGTTCTTGTTAAAACAGGTTGTCAGGTTTCCTTTCATTGTAAAAGCTGTTGCTGTACACAGAATGATATAAATTCAAATAGGCTGAAATCTCAATTTAATCTATCCAATTTATTCATTAATTTATCAAGTTCTGTCAAGTTTACTAAATGTGGATTAGACTGATTAAGTTAAATGGATTTGTAGTCACAAAATTAATGCATATAGGTGGCTCATTGTTAAGGTATAGAGTAATTGGATAAGAGGTTCGGCGTTCGAACCCAATTGCGGAGAAGATCTGAAGATGTGGTTTCTTTCTTATAAAAAAATGGTTAAAATTCAAGTATACTTTTGCGACTTTAGAGAAAGGGCAATGGCCACACAATTGGTTCGTGACGACGTAGGAAGCAAAACATCCTCATATATGTGTCCATTTTTGTTTTTATTTTTTTTTATGAAAATATTAGCTAGTCTCACAATATTTTTGGTAAAGAGAGACACATTACACATACATACAATCACTAATCATTTGAGATGATGAGATTATCACTATTGGACTGGCTATGCCGGCCTCTCAAACTTTTTTGGAACACGTTATTATCTAAATAATACTTTATATAGTTAGTTGTCTCTTTTCAATCGAACTAGCTTCGCTAGTTGATGCACAATACTATGAACCTAGATACCAACTTTGGCATTTAAAATCATTTCCGCCCCACATGCCTAATAACCATATTATATATATGCATCGTTACTTATCTACAATTGATGATCATTTAGCACTTAGCAGCCATGAATGGCCATCTTATATATTGTCTTGTCCAAGCATGCCTTAGAACACCCACAATGTAAACATGTGTACATTGAATCTGCTAGCATGCAACGTGAGAGTTGCAGGTTTTGCTTTGTATCTACTCTCAATGTCCAAGTCATTAGCTAGTCATGTATGTGGTGGACTAGTAGAGAATAAACAGTTACCACGCCAGAGCCAGACAGGCAGAATTTAGTGGACTTTGAATTCCAGAAGAGTTGGGGATCGATTAGTACCAGACACTTAACTGCTTAATTTGCTTGGATGTTATATATATATATTAAGAACTTATGCATGTGAGGTTGTTATTCATCCAAAAAAAAAAAAAGGGGCTTTAAGGCTAAGTGCATTCTAAAAAAGTCAAACTTAAAAAAAAATCAATCTTACTACAAAACGACCCTTATGCCTCTCACTGTGATTAATGCACCTCACTATAATTTCTAAGTGCATCCGACATACTCTTTTTCTTTGTAATTTGTAGGCATCATCGATGGGTTCGGCTTCGAAGGTCCGAATCTCTTGTTGGAGAGTCAGTCGGAGCCCACCGAACCTCTAGTTGGAGAATCGGTCATAGCTTGTCGAACCTTTAATTGGAGAGTCGGTCGGAACCTACCAGAACCTTTAGGTCAGCAGTTGTCAACTAAATCTCACTAAAGAGGTTTGATTGGGCAACACCGAGTTTAGTGGATAAGTCTCGGCTACATGTCGCCAAACCTAAAATAGATGTCTCGATCAAGGTTCAAAAGTTGGATGCTTCGGTTCGGACAAAAGGGTATTTTGGTAAAAATGTGGGTGCACTTAGAAATTGAAATTAAAATTTTGGGTGCCACACAAATGGGGTGCACTTAGTAAAAGGTGGGGTGTACTTAGCCGGACAAAAAAAATGTATAAGAGGCTGTTGATGAGAATTAAAGAATCATTGTAAATTAAGCAAACAAGTTGATTTTATATCAAAATATATGAATTAAACTTAAAGAGAGAGGACTCCTAGATTGTTCATACTCATCTCGATGTCTAGTCCAAAAAATCTCTAATGACTGTACGTGAGGCCGGGGCAATGTACAATATGAAAACTAATTAAGTCAACAATTATATATCACTGTCCCAAAAAAAAAAAGTCATTTTTTTCCCTTGTAGCTAGCAATTTTAATTAAGTATTGAACTAGTTAGTTTTCAAAAAAAAAAGTATTGAACTAGTTACTTAAATGTGGCATTTGTAGCTAGCTGGGTTTTGGAATCGTTTGGTTGTTTTAAAATCTTATCAATTAATTGATTTCGCATGTATATATGTGAAGTGATGGGATATCTCTGAAAAAAATAAAAAAGTGATGGGATATGTATAGTGGTATTATTTATTGATGAGAAGGCATGAAACGCATATTCTTTCATGACAAAATTATATATATATATATATATATAAGTAAACAAAAAAAAAAGAATGCTTTTACATTAAAATAAAAAAGAAGAATTTGACAAAAAGAAGAAGAAGAAGAAATAATGAAGAATGACCAAACAAGAAATGACGATCTTCTTCGAACTTGCAGAGTTGGCCCGTCTATTAAATATATAATAGTCTACAAATGCTTCTCAAAAAACAAATGCGAAACTCAAACTTAAGACTATCAATTGCGTCCATGTTAACCATAACTAATCTGGATAAAAAATTAACAATTAATACTATTCAAAATTTTTATTTACACTATATATAGTTCAGTATAAAAAGTTGTGAATTTTTTTTTTTGAAAAGAAATCGAAATTTCATTAATCATTTATGACTCAATTCGTGTCTTGATATAGAATCAAGTACATTGATTCACTAATCCTATTTGTATAAAAAACTGCCATTAATTTGATTTGCTTTTGGAAATTGAAACAGTTTGACTATTATGGACTGCTCTCTATAACGTTGAAACTTATGAAAAAATACACAAAAATACTAGAACCACAAAACGAATAATAAAACTTCCCAATAAGGAGAAGATCTAAAACTTCTCAACAAGAAGACAAATCAAAGACTTCAAATTAGGGAAGAAAACTAACCATAAAGTAAAAACTAGAGACAAATCAATATAGCGCATCATACAAATTCACGCAACACCGTTAATGAAGATGCACTGCAACAAGGTCAAGGATGGACCAATCTCTGCAAATCTAATTAAATCTGTTGTTTATTGAATGAATAAATAGCAAAAGATATTTGATTGGAACCACAGTGGTTCAAGAACAAAAGTTACAAAAGCGAATCAAAAAAAGAATTTTTGGTATCCAATAGTGTGTATATACATGTGACTTTTAACTCTATAACTACAAATTTCTACCAATCGATCGAGTGCGTAGTTCACTGGTTTGATATGATCACTTGATTAAGAGATTAATTGTGGTTCGAGTTTTAATGGGGGGAAGTTGGTTTCTTGAAAAGAGAGAAAAAAAAAAACTAAATTAAAAAAGAAGTTTAGTTCTGCTCTCTCTTGATTAAGGAAGCTGATTTTGCAGTAGTTTGAAACGTGAAGAAGATTTGGCATATCATACAGTTTGGTGTTTCGAGATTCTCAGTTCATGCGTCCAAGTCTTCCCCACGATTTGCTTTATTTGTAATTCTGTAATACTCATTAATTCAAGTATCTTCTAGACAGATACAACGGATCTTCAACGAAAACCAGTCAGGCTAATGGCAGTAGTAAAAACTGTCAAGTGGTCATCTTAATTAATTAAACAACTAATCTACATTTCAAATGTATTATATATCAATCAAGCCAGCATAGCTCTGCATAAGTTAAGACAAATCTTATTTAGTAGATCCTAGATTGGCTTTCTCACATCTTAAAATTACACACCATTTCCTAAAAAAATGTCAGTTTTTTTTTTTTTTTTTGTTTTTGTTTGATATAGAGGTCATATAAATTCTAATTTTCTTACTTTCTAAGATAATATCTCTAATAAGTGAGGTGCATCTAGAATAGCTAAAGATAATACACACTGATGAAATAAAGAAATTCTTTAAGATTAATTAAAAAAGGAAAATGATAATCCAACACATTTTTAACGCACACTTTATGCGCACACCCTTATTTTTTAGTCATTTATGATATTTTGTCAGATGTGGGACTCATGCCTGGTGAGACAAGAAAGAGTCATAAATGGCTAAACAACAAAAGTGTGCATCCGTTGAAAGTGTGTCATTTTATCATTTCTCTAAAAAAAAAAATCCCAATCTCCAATAATGTGTGATTAGTGATTAGTGATTGATGAGCGCCCCCGAGGAAGATCTACCTTTGCAGAATCAATCATTTTAAAATAAGTAAGTCCCTTGAAAAAAAAAAAAAAAAAAAAAAAAAGAGCAAGCCACAACATGCCACGTGTCGACATCAACGTGTTTAACCTGGATGGAGCCTGCATTGAGAAGCCAGAGTGTGTGAATCCACGTGGTGTATCCTGTCCACAGAGAAAGGAAACCAAAAGCGCCTCGGTTTTCAACCCCTCTCCACATGCCCCATTTAGCTCATAGCTGGCCATTTTTATTCTCTCCTCTTCGTGCCCCTCGTGCGCTCCCTATCTAGCTCACAATTCATTGCTACTAATTATTAATTACCCCAATTAAACTAACAAAAAATCTATTTGGATACTAAGGGTCTGGACTCATGAGTCCAAGTAGCACTACTCTTAAACTAATGACAAACAACAATAATAACCTCCACAACATGTTTATCAACTAATCTCACTCACTCTCCAATTACCCCTTTAAATACTACCCCCACAACCGCCCATACGTACCGGCCAATTAATTGTGGGAAAGGGAAATTGAGAAGCAAAGTGAGACGAAAAATGGTATCAAGATTCCGGCGCACCCTGTCTTTCCCCACGAAGGGCACACCGAATCCCAGCCGTCCATCAAAGTCGTCCTATCACGTAAGATCGACGTCCCTGATCCCATGCAGATCCCACCCCTTGATCTCCCAACTCCAGACCGAAATCCAAGAGCTCCGAGCATGGACCAAAACCCGCGCATGCGACGGTCTGGTCCTGCTCAAGAGCCTCCACGACTCCGTCGGCGACCTCCTCCAGCTGCCCCAAACCCAGGACTCCCTCCGCCGCCGTCCCGACTGGGCGGAGCCCCTCCTCGACCACTTCCTCCTCTTCGCGGACGTGTTCGGGGTGTTGAGAGATGCGCTGATGGATCTCAAAGAGCAACAGTTGGGGGCTCAGGTGGGGGCCAGGAGGAGAATGATTAACACTAATAACGAAGCTGCATTGACTGCTATGAGGGCTTATGTTAAGGCTCGGAAGAGGATGGGTATGGAGGTGAGGAGGGCGGCGGCGGAGGTGATAAGGAGCTTAGTTCCTCGTCCTCGTCTTCGTCCCGTGCCGGACGCCTCTCTCCATGTGTTGGTTGATGGGAATTCGGAGCTTGCTATGATTCTTCGAGATGTGCACGATGTCACCGTTTCGTCTACGCTTTCGATCCTCGACATCATTGTTAAAGCTTCTACTTATTCAACTACTTCTTCGTTCGTCAATAATATTGTTTCTTGGAAGGTGTGGAAGTACAAGAGGAGTACTGGTAGTGATTTTGGGGGGTTTCAAGAGGTGGAGAGGATGAGGAAAAGAGGTGGCGGGGTGGGGATAGAGGAGTTCGTCAGGAAGTTGGAGGAGATGGAGAAATGTATTGGGGAGATGGAGAGTGCGAGTCAGGGTGTGTTTAGGACTTTTCTAAGAGCAAGGGTTTCTCTCTTGAACATTCTCTCTCAATCTCAATAGAGGATATATATATATATATATATATATGGAAACAAAGAAATGAATAATTACTTAAAGATCATGCCTGGTTGAGTTGTTTTTGTGAAGAGTGTACAGTCTTCTTCTTGGATTTGTTTTCGTTTTTACACTGTAAACTACAATTTATTCATTTATTTCATTCATTCTTTTGAAACAGAAAAAAAAAAAAAAAAATGCAGAAATTTTAGTTGAAAAAATTGGATATATAATTTGAGCCTGATCTTATCTATGTCAATGAACTACATAGAGCAAAATGCAGGGAAAGTAAGTAGGAATCCTTTTCCATTCTGTTCGTACATATATGATCAACTGATTGTGGAAGAAAATGATGAATTGATGCAAATTAGCAAAGACGTTTTGAGAACTTCATATGTGCCACAAAGCCAGGCCCAATTTTATTTTATTTTATTTTATTTATTTTATTATTTTTCTTTTATATAAGAAAGAAACCAACTTTTCCTTGTCCCCTGTAGGACTCGAACTCTCATCCTCTTGTCATAATATCACATACTAAACTATTAGGCTATCCACTTAATTGGCCATAGATATATATTATTTTGAGAACTTCATTTACTAAATTAAGATACATGTATTTTCATTTGATTAACCGTATACGTTTCCCCTTTAATAATAACG
Source organism: Stephania japonica (assembly GCA_039657345.1). Classification (NCBI taxonomy): domain Eukaryota; kingdom Viridiplantae; phylum Streptophyta; class Magnoliopsida; order Ranunculales; family Menispermaceae; genus Stephania; species Stephania japonica. The sequence continues at coordinate 1,928,424 of CM077559.1, read as the reverse complement.
AGAATAAAGCCTTGTTTCCAAATTAGTTGAGGTCAATTTTACGTGGATCAAATTCCGGTGTTCTACCCTTCTCCTAATAGAAGGATAAATCAAATTCTTAACAATGTGCCATTTCTTTTCACATTAATTTTTAAGTAACACACCCATTAGGAATCCTCATCCCATACACATATGTCAATGTGCAATTGTCTCAAAACCCATACCATGATACCAGTCATCGCAGTCAACATATGAGTTGTGACTTGTGAGCAAAAAGTGTCCTTTGAACTGGCATGCCATAAACTCGATCTTCACTACTAATTCATCCAATTTTTGAGAGCTATTGCGCTTACATCAACGCGTCGCGAGTTCCTACCAGCGAGGATGGAATTAATGCAAACAAAACGACGAATTTTCATCCATTGTTTATGTACTCAATTCAATTATACAGTTAAGTACTCTCTGCCTCTCGTCATGCAAGTTGGGCATTGATAAGCCATTTCTGCAGCTCACATGATTCCACATATATAATTGATCTTTTTTTTATGGCACTAGCTAGCACACAAAAGTGATCATCAACATGCACCACCGTCCTCGGCAACTCTAACAAAACTGCAGTCCCAGGTGGATTGGTTCCCATAGTTTGTGTCTGCTTTCATTCATATTCCATCCATATATGTATATCCCACATTGACAGCCTTTTTTTGCTGTGGCTTTGCGCTTTTGTTTCCAATTTAGCATGCAAAACGATGGAATGATCTGTTACGAATTTACAATCTCTGTTTCGCTTCCCAGTGGTCAGACTCATAAATCACAAACCATGTGAGCCAAGTATATAGACCGCATCTAAATAAAGGACAAGGCCCGGCCCAACTTATATTAAACCATACACAACAATATGACCAATTAGGTCCTGATTGTAAAAATTAACAGGGGTCATTAATCTCAACTAACAATTCAAACTCCCATGTAGATATCCCATGTAGATATGACCAATTAGATATCCAAATCAGTACTGAATAATGGAACCACTTAATTAAGGGCCTCTCCTTCTCTCCAAAACCACAAATTCTTTTTTTGATTCCCTTTTGTAATTTTTTTTCTTAAACCACCGCCGATCCTCTCAACGATCGGTGGTGGTTCCAATCAAATCTTTTTTGCTCTTTGTTCATTCAATAAACAACAAATCTAATCAGATTTGTAGAAATTAGTTCATCCTTGTTGCAGTGTATCGATCTTCATCAATGGTATTTGTGTGGATTTGTGAAGCGCACTGAATTGATTTATCTTTAGTTTTTATTTTATAGTTAGTTTTCTTCCCTAGTTGGAAGTCTTTGATTTGTCTTCTCCTTGTTCGGAAGTTTTGTTATTCGTTTTGTGATTCTAGTACTTTTGTTTATTATCATGAGTTTCAACATTGTAGATAGCAGTCCCTAATTGTCAAACTGTTTCAATTTTAAAAAAAAAACTAAATTAATGGCCGTTTGTTTGCACATTTAGGATTAGCGAATCAATGTACTTGATTCTATGTCTACTTTTGTATTGAGCAATGAATGATTAATGAAATTTCAATTTATCTTCACAAAAAATACAATAAAAGAGGAACATTTTTTTTTTTTTTTGCTAAAAAGGAACCACTTAATTATTAAGTGGCACAAACAATATTGAAGTGCAAATAATCATTGTTCTCTGTGTCAAGATTGTTTGAGCCATTGGGGTATGCTCACGTCGATTGCACCAGGGCCTCATGAGGATATTCAGGTTTGCCAAAATATAAGTTTGCCTCAAAGTATTTTAGGTGAGATGGTAGAGACATTTATTTGCTAAAAGGCAAGTCGGGAGGTCGTGAGTTGACTCTCACTCAAGTCAAAAAAAAAAAAAAGGTTTCACTTTACTGACCATATGGTTGGAAATCATGTAATTTAATTGGGCCATCATGAAAACCCACAACTCCAAGCTCATGTACAAGTTAAAGCCCAACACCCTTACACAGTGCAAGGCCTGCCTATTTGCCAAACTCATTGTGAGAACGCCGTTGTTGTTGATAGGCAATTAGTACAAGGAAAATGCTTTTTAAAACCACTACTCTGTTGCTCAGAAAGAAATTCAAATTTTTATCCAATGTGTTCTGCACTAGCACTAGGGGATACATAAGCTACTATCCCGATATGCATCGAAGGTGTTATTCTAACACTTGTCTTAATTTGTGAATGGACTATTTTAGTTGTACAACTGAATGACAGGTGAAGAGCAACTGTGAGGGCGGTGTGGAATCTGAGTGGCCAAAGATTACTTAGTTAGCAATTGAAAATTGTGTAGTTAGAGTACATATACACAGTATAACTACCCAATCTCTTCATCATTCTTTATCATCATATTTACTAGTAATCTAATAATCCAAAGTGAAAGAATGTATAGAGTAATTATCTAAAACAGCAATGAATTAATTAATTTCAATACGTACAGATTGTAGTGTGAGTGCTACCGATGACGATCCACCTCCACACCTAACCTACAAATCTCCTCCGACCCAGGAGCCTCCCACTTCCACGCCATCCTCCTCAGCTCCTCCATCCCCTCAACACACTCCCCAATGTTCCCCCTCATCCCCTCCGCCCTCCTCCTCTCCCTCGCCAGCTCCTCCCCAGCCACCCCATCAAACACCTCCTCCCACCCCACCTCCCACTCCCCATGCGCATCGCACAGCTCCAAGCTCCCATTCCTGTACTCCGTCCAGCTCCACCCCTTCTCCACCGCCCCCATCACCCTCTCCACGCACCCCCTCCCGCACGCCCCGCTGCACGGCCTGCATTTCGCTCCGCTAAGCGCTCCTGGACTCCCCATCGACGCCACCGGCACCCCATACCTCGCCGGGGGGTACCCGTATCGCCTATCGGAGACTACGCAGAATGGGAGCCGCTTGGTGACGTAAGGGACGCCTTGGGTGGTGAGTTGGGCCTTAAAGGCCGACTCCGAGTTCAGCTGAGTCGACCCGGCCGAGTCGAGTTGTGGGATGAGCGCGAGGCGTGAGAGGGCGACCCGGGATGAGTTGAGGTCCCCGATTCCGAGGCGGTCGTTGAGTCCGCCGTAGTCGGATCCCGGTGGGACCAGGTAGTGGTTGTTGGGTATGAAGTTGGAGGGGTCCAGTGGGGCGGACCAGTACCCATCGACCCGGGTCCGGATCACCCAGTCGTAGGTGAAGTTGTGCTGCCCTTGGTATTCTTCTATCAACTTTAGGCAACCCTCCACTAAGTTGAAGTACTGCAGCAGCCCCTACAAAATTTCAACAAAATGAACCCACTACTCTTAATAATGGCTAATGGCTTGTTTCATATCCTAGCATTATTGTTACAAAAAATACTAGAGTAACACCACATCCCATCATATATTACACCTCAGGAAGTGTAAGAGCATCTTCAATGGGGCTGTGGATTGGAGTGGATATGTGTCCACATAGAATTGAATAGACATTAGAGTAAAAAAATTGTCTCCAATAAAAATATGGATTGACACTGTGTGGGTGATGTGGCATAGACACTGTCTACCGCACCTTCTACATCTAGAGGGTGCGATAGACACTGTCCACAATACCACATCATCTTATAAAACCGAAATAATAAAACAAAAAAAAAGCCCATGCGCATAAACAAAAAAACTGAAAAACTTTAAAAGCCTACATAATAGGAAAAACAAATAAAAATTGCCTAAAAGCAAGGGAAAGAAAAAAAAAAACGCCTAAAAAAAAAGGAAAGTTCACATTATCGATTGGAAAAGGTTTTCACTATTCAATGTGTATTTACGCAATGTAATGTGAACATCCCCTCAAAATTGATGGTGTGGCGGTAATCCACAATCTCAATCCACATTTACCATTGGAAATGCTCTAAGGTTGCATATCAAGGTGCACACAAATGATGGGATTTGATGCCACGTGCATTCAAAAAGCATATTGTGTTGTTATTTTAAAATTTTCCAACCTACATTTTTTTTTTTGAAAACCCTAACCTACACTTTTGAATTGTAATTTTCCTAATTTTTTGTATGTACCAAATAGACTTGTTTACGAACTGAATCTTAGAGACTTCTCTACGTTGTGGTTGTAATTGAGACAAAAAATGTCTCTTATAAGTGGCGAGATTGTTCCTTAGAAATTTGTAATAAAAAAATACTAACACATAATACTTTTGACCATCATGAAAAACACCACCACCAACATACCAACATAAACGTAATTTTAATATTAAATTAATTTGGGTTGGCTACATAAATCAAACTCTTTTGTAGTGCTCAATGTAATTGATGGTGAACCATCTTGAAAAAAAAAAAAAATACTTGGAACCAAATTGGACTAGATTGGACTTGAGTAGCGCGAGGTTACTTCATTAATCTAATAGTCTCCATGCTTCACTCATTTTTTTTTCCATACACTAAAAGAGGTTGGGGGCAATGCCGAGAATCCATGAAACGGTGGGTACCAAACATTCCCCAAGTTGAAAGTAAGTTGTTCAGCTTTAAATGAAAGCAAAGCAACGCGCCAGCCAACCGGCACGTGTACAATAATAAAAAGTAGGATTTGTACGTGGCAAATAGTAATGCAGGGCGGTGTGGGCCAGGGGGAGATACTTATGAAGAAGAAGAAGAAGAAGAAGAAGAAGAAGATATACTCGACGTTCATTCATTTCATTCGATATGCGTGAGTGGGTGAATATCGTAACGCGTTCCGTCAACCGTGACACGTGTCATGAGAATATGTTACGGCCATATTTGAATGCGCTTAAAATAGGACGGACGGACGGACGGACGGACGGACGGACACGATTGAATGAATCATGCAGTTATAGTTGAAGGTGAAAGATAGATAGAAAGGTGACGTAGGTAGGAACCTGGATGCCGTTGGGGGAGTTGTGGGAGGTGAGAACGCGGAGGCGCTCTTCCGTCTCGGGCAAGTGCTGGGGCTTGAAAATCCGAACAGTAGCGATTCTGGGCGCGGCGTTGAGGAGGGCGAACTTGAAGGAGTTGGAGTCCAAGGGAGTGTGGAGGAAGAGATCGGCGTTAGGGTACACCTTGAGAATGTTCTTTATTATAGACGGCCCCGTGAGTTCGAACCTCCTCGCACCGCCCACAAGACACACCGCTATTCTAGAGCCTTCTAGATCATAATAACAATCCTTATTGTTCTTGGTCACCGTGCCATCATTGTTTGATGATGATGATGATGATGGGGTGAGGTTGAGATAGTTGGGGTTGATGAAAGAAGAGGTGTTGAGGAAGGAGAAGGAGAGGAGGAGGAGGAGAGAGAGAGGGGGGAGGAGGAGGATGAGGTGGCGCCAGTCGGGATGATGATCGGATGCCCACCTCCACAATAACATTGTACAATTTGCATCTATCTATATGGATGCCCGCCCGGATCACGTATACTACTTCTCTCTTATTGCAATCTCTCTCTCTCTCTCTCTCTCTCTATTTTTCTTTTCAAAATTGAGGGCGTTACGTCAGATAAGCACGCATCTTGTGTGCCTCCACCAAATGCTGGATAGTTTGGTGGCGGTTGCTTTATATGTATTGCGATGAGATACGATCTCACTTGCGTGACACGTTTTATTAATTCTTTCGTGAGTCGTGTATATATTGTGTATTAATTATTAATGAACGGCCGGGGAGGTTCATTATATACTCGTGAGTCGTGACGTAGATGGAAGGAATTGAGTGTTATTACTGATTACACACGACAGCGCTGTTAGTAAAGTTAATTAAAATAATGGATTCAAACTTAACAGGGGAATTAATTGATTAGGGCCCATACAGTTGGTTGGTGGTGTGTTTCTTTCGTTTTGGTTATAGTCTGTTTTTCCTGCTTTATTTGGTTCAACAAACTAACAAATAATCAAAGTTTGCTGGCCCTTGGCTCAAGACAAAAAATCAAATTTACCCCAGGTTTTCATACCTCCATGACCTTTTTTAGGATTTCTATGAATGATTTAATTGTGTATAGATATGCTTTCCCCAGTATTAATTAGCTGGGAGGAGTAAAGTGGTAAGAGACCTGAATTGATGAAAAATTAGGTGCTTAATTGCTTGTCATAAGCCTCCAAATTACAAAAAGTTGGACGTCTAGTATCTATCATTCTACCCATGATCTATATATGCCCCATGATTTCTGTCACTAATTTATAATTCATTACCACCTCAAGTGTTCATCATCATGTTATCAACCAAGCTACCTTGGCACACATCATATTTCCGAATTCCTTAGCTGCAACTTCATCCATTTTTGTATTATAAACCTTTTCATTCTTTTTAATTAAACCCTGATGCTTCAGCTGGTAAGTACAGTTACCAGAAACCATTTACTACATTCATCAGTCCTTTGATTTAATTTAGCATTTGTTTTACATTGATGTATTGTTTTCAGTAATTAAGGACACCTAATCTTGGTTTTCAAAAAAAAAAAAAAAAAAAGACACCTAATCTCAGAATCTTTGAAACGGTTTTAGTTTCATCATACTCACCAACTCATGCTGGTCTAGGCAGACATGACTGTTCAAATGTCCTTGTATCAACTTAAAGGAGGTAAAGAATGCACAAATGTATTGTTTACTTTGTATATATATATATAACTTACATAAAATATATAAGACATGCCCTATCTCGCACATTTCCTTCTTCATTCATAAATACAGGACTGCAATCGCAATGTAATTAACGTAAAAAGAATGCAGAAGACAGGTTAACCTCTTTTGTGACCATCGTCGATGTGACATGGGTTTTCGTCGGTAATCTTTTGCAATGATTTACAAAACTGCAGCATCTCTTTTCATATGTAGAAGTCTGTTTGCTTTGATTGTGCTTTCAGGTCTTTCAGCTTCTTCAATATGTTTGTAAAATAATCCTGCAAATACTTCTCCAGGGTGGTGATATCTTTTTGATCCACCCCGAGTAGGTCGAAAGTCTCAGTCATAGGAACGGAGAAAACCATATCACTGCTAAGAACCTACAAACCACCACCAAATGAAAATTCAGATGAACCTAAAATTCAGATGAACCTCATTTTCTCAAGTCAATAAACATGTAAACAAATTCAATTTGCAGACTTTATGAATTGACATACAGGAGGGAATGAGATTCTAATATTCAGAATTCAAGGAACATAATGTCATGAAAATGAAATCAAAGTGGGGGAACATTTCATAAGTGGTCAATTCATAAGCCAAACAGAATATAGAAAACAAGAGCATAGAATTAAAAAAATATTACCTCTGAAAATGACAATCTATCAGCAACATCATTGGTCCACTCAAAAAGTCTGGTTAGTTGGCGGGTAAGTTTCAAAACTGAGACAGGGACTGTCGTCACATTTGCATCTTGCCCAGCAAGCCTCTCACACAAGGTTATCACCTAATAAGCAAATCAAAACAGCAGAAAAATGTTTTCACCACCAAAAAAAAAAAAAAACGGGTAAAAATTGTTTTTTGAGATCATATCTAAGTGGCATCAAGAAACATGCACTTCGAAGGGGTAGGTTTAAGTTGCTTCAAGAAAGGGAAAGTATTAAGTCTCCAAACTTGCTCTCTCTAGAAGAGGCAAGGAATATTCTACGGGTTGCAACCCAACAGAACGATCTGTTCATTAGGTTGTTCAGCAATTTGTACTTTACAAGGGTTAAAACTTTAAAAATTAGAAGGGCAATGTACTTGTTTACCTCTTGAGTTGTCCATGCACGAGGTCCAGCAAATGTAAGAAGCTTCTTGTTGATTTTCTCATTGCGCAAAGCAATAAATGTTAGCCGAGCTATATCCTGGATATTTAAGTGATGGTTTTATGAATAAAAAATGCACAAGGCTCACTTGACCGTAATAAACATCAATTTACAGCTGAAAGAAATCCTTACCTGGGTATCCATGTAGGCAATTCGTGTAGGGGCGTCTGTTCCCCAGACAGACTTATCTTCTAGTATAGGCACTGCATATTGCCCAATCAGCCCCTACGAAAGTTCAAGACTCCTCAATTTACTTAGTTTATGTTGAACATTGAAGTTCAAGTTTTGTATTGGAAAAAAACAAAACCTTTAGTCCCACATAGGAGAGAAAGGTTTGGTTTTCTCACTTAATATATGTTCCAACTCACTTCACTATTGTTTAAGTGAGAAGTGAGTTAGAATGAGTGGACCATGGGGTTCACTAGGAAATCACCCTAATTAAATAAGGCTTTGGTTTGTTCAAGACTTAGCCATTCATAAACATAGTTTTTATTTTTCGGTTTTTATTTTTATTTTCGTTTTTGAAATTTAAACAAAAGAGAACCAATAGTTGCTAAGTTCAAATTAGGAGTTAAATAACTATCAAATTAGTGGCACACTAATTAGATAGTTATGGGAAAAACTGTCCACTAATTAGACAGATGTTTATCTATATTAGGAGAGTCCTTTGACAAAGAATGAGTGGTTTTTTTTCGAAATAAAATTTCAAGCAATTCGTGTTTACAAGAGAGAGAGAGACGATTTTGCAGTTTGAAAGTTCTTTGATTGGTGCTTTGATCAAAGAGCAAACCAGTTGTATCCTGGAGACAGAACTCCTAGTTGAATTCAGTACCGAATTGGAGGAAATTTTCTGTCTTAGGTCATTGCACTGCAAGCCTCTGGTACACTTTGTTTATTAATCTTCTTTATTGTTTAATCAACATGTTTAGTTGCTTGTGATAACAGTGCCATGTTCAGATTTATGTTTATTATAGATTGCTTGGATTAACAGTTTAAAGATGGGTTTCAACATTACATGGAAGAAAAGAACCAAATTACATGGTGGAGAAGATAAGAACTTAAGGTGGACAGATGCCAAAAGTGTATAGCATGAAAACAGGACAAAAAGCCTAGGGCAAAAAATAAAGGGAAACTGGTAAAAATATTCGGATGAAATTGTCCAATTCATAGCAGCCAAAAGTGCATGTAAAATACTTCTTAGGTTGATATGTCATTAAAGAAATTGACTGGGCTCAAAATATAATCCTAACTTTGAGTAGCAAAGTGATAGTCGAAGCAATAGGATAATGCTTTATTTCGATGCAGATTCAGAGTAGTCTAAAGTGAGCATATAATTACAGCGTTATTAACAAAATTCATATCTAAAATATTGGCAACCATGTGAAAACACACACAACCCTATTCTGTTTATTACATAGAAACAGGAGACAGGTAAAGAACATAGTTGTTCAATTTTTGAACACTAGGTATCAACTTGTTTACTGAAGTAAATTGTTCAAAATAAAATAACGGGATCATTAGTGATCAAGCAGAGGATGTTACTATGTGTGATCATAAGCAATCACACAAAGAACATATTAAGTCAGCATACCTGCATGAAACCGCACAAGCGGATAATGATGTGTGTCAAACCTGAGTCCTGGAGGAACTTCTCAGTGCAATATTTGATCTCCATGAGAGGAACTTCTGGATGCTTATCACAGTTATGAATAGAAAAGAATACATACTTTTGAATACCCATTGCCTTTGCACATTGTATTAGAGCAACTTTTCCTTCCCAATCTACCTAATTAAAGAGAATAAGGACATAAGAACAAGATTCACAAACAGCGAAAAACAATTATATGGAAAGAAACATGTGTAAATTGTACAAGTACATACTGTTTTAATGGGTTCTTCGGGACGTCCAGTAGCACAATCAATAACTGTATGGATGCCAACCAGCGTTGCAGGTATGGACTCTGGTTTGCTTAAGTCTGCCTGTACATATCAGACAAAATCTTCCTATAAATGCAGGCCTCTTAACAAATAATTTAAACAAGAAGAAAAGAAATACTCTTATAGTTTTTTCATTGTCCTCCTTATGACTAGTAGTCGCATACAGAGTTTCAAACTCTGGGTGTGAAAGGCACAAAAACTTACATTTACGACAGTAGCACCCCAATCACGAAGAAAATCGGCGGGAGCCGGTCGAGGCCTAACAAGACATCTAACGTCATAGCCTTCATCTAAGGCTCGCCTCACAATCTGGCGACCAAGAGTCCCAGTGGCACCAACAACCAACATACTTGTAGGCCTAACAGGTGTCCCTGGAGCCATATTGGTTGCAATTCTCGTTTGAGCACTACATTTTACAACTGACCGCGTCTGCCTGTTCAAACCGCCTGATGAGAACAGATCAATGTACCCAAAACTCAGATTGCTATCGCTCCGTTTACGCAATCAACTCATTTTACCGAAGTAGCACAATATTATAAACCCTAACTGAGTAATTGAGTAGTAATTCGATCAAGAAACCAAGCGTAAGACTCAATTAAGTAACTTAGGAGAGGAGGATTTACAAGAGTGCTTGCCTTGGGAGGCCGAAGAGGAAAGAAACTCTGGTGCTAACGTGCGCTTCCAGGACAGAGCCGATTGCCGATGAGGATCACAACATGGGCTTGAATGACGGTGATTATGATGGTGAGCCAGGGAAGGAAACTGAGTAGCGAACGCGGCGCATCTGGACGCCATTGTCGTCCTCTCTCAGTTAATCTCTTCACCTTCCTTTCCTTTGCTTGTGCGGCTGTAGCATAGCTGTTGGTTTTGCTCGCTTGCTAGCTAACGTGCGCCTCGTTCATTCAATCCACTTCAAGCTTGCTTGTGTGGTGTTCGTTCGTGTCGAATAGCAGTCGATCACAATCTTGCCACGTAGTCAGTATTTTTAATAGATCTACTTTAGATTCCCCCTACTACAGCAAATCCGTTGTAGTCTAGTTGGTTAGGATACTCGGCTCTCACCCGAGAGACCCGGGTTCGAGTCCCGGCAACGGAATATCTTTTTCACTTTTAAAATCTAATTATTCTTTTATTACTTTTAATCTGATTTTTCTCTAATTATTCTTTTATTACTTTTAATCTGATTTTTCTTGTTATCTAATTTTTTTAATCTAGTTTTTGTTTATTACTTTTAATATAATTTTCTTTTTTTATTGTATCATTTATAACAACTCCAATTAAACTCTATTTCAGCATTTTAATTTTTTTTTTATTAATTTTAATTTAATCTTTTTTTTTAAAGTGTTGTTGAGAGTAACTCCAATCAAACGCTATTTTAACTTTTAAACTCTAAAATAATATTAGTTTCTCTTCAATAAAATGTTAAAATTACTTTTTTAATTATAGTAAAATTTACTGTTCATCAACACTATAAATAACGTTCCGTTTTTTCATTTTTTTACTTTTCGAATGTTTTAAATTTATTTTAAGGTTATAAATATAAATATATCTTTTTTATTTTTTATTAATTAAATAATTTATTAAAAATAATATTAAAAAGGTGAGCAAATTTGTAAAGATTTGAAATAGCGAAGAAATATAATTTGATGTGATAAGGAGAAAATATAATTTTATGCATGGTTGAAGATGGCGTTAATTAGTCGTTTTGATTACTTTAGAATATGGTGTTTTTCCTTTTGATTAGTCGTTTGAAGGACATGGAGCTCCGTCGTCACTATCTACTTCATTTGGCATTTGATCGAATCATTTGATTTCCTACGCCTTTTATTATGCCACGTATTGGCCACTTATTATATATGGGAGTAAAGTCGCTTTCAAGTGTGATCTACTGATTGGTTGCAATAAGTGATGAAATGACACTAAGCTTATCCTCAACGAGCATCCCTATAGAGCCAGCAAACATGCAAACATGTCTAGCCCATACTAGACAAAACATTCCTACTCTCCACTCCTGTGGCTCTCCTCTTCTTGTAACTTCCTCCTCCAAATCCCAACCACCAAAACCTCCAAACTCTATTTTTATTTTTCAACATGTACACCATGAAAGGCCCTGCATGCTCGCACGTTTTGTGCCACAAGTTTTGCTGCCTCGTACTTACTTATGCATGGCTCACGTGTTCTCAACTAGGGGTGCACGTGGATTAATTCAGTCTAATTGAGGTCAATTCGCAATTCAAGCTAATTATTGTAAATTAAAAAATTATAATCTAATTCAATCTAAATAATTCATCAATCCAACTTAATTCAATTTACAAAATGTAGACCGGATTAGATTAAGTTCTGCGAATTGACGCTTTCCTATCCAAAATTTATGAAATTAGATTTAATCAAATGAATCACAACAATTATATATTTTATGAATGAAAAATTTATAACATACATTTCACAAATCTATATATAGTATATTTCCCACAAAATTGTTATTACAGAAACCTTCAAAATATAAGTTCCTACATAAATAAATGTGTTATCCACAAATCTTCACCATACATCCTCACAAAATAACAAAAAAAGTGTACTCTGAACATTCAACCTACAATAAAAAGGTCGAAAGCATAATAACAAAGTTAAGAACAAGTATAGTCTTTTAGATATCTTAGTTTAGAGTTGATAGTTTGAGTTGATGCTAATTAAGCTATTATAGTACATATAATGAAATATATGTATGTGTTGATGTGTGAAATGAATTGGATTGGATTGGATCCGTGATTTTTTAATGTAGGATCCGTAATCTGATCAAGTTCAGGTGGATGAATGATTTTTCAATCCAATCTAGTCAAAGAGATCAAAAAATTGATCCAATTAGTGATAATTGGCCTGAATTGAATCGAATCCGTGAATTAGTGTAATCCGTATGCACCTCTATTTTCAACTTAGCTTCTTATCCAAGTGTGCGGATCTTATTGATGTATTGCAATTTGAAGTTTGATGTTCGCAGTTGAAGCAAATACTGAAACGTGGCCACGCAATAATGAAGTGGCGGCCTTGTTGACGTAAAATGGATAAGCTTTGATGCGTCGGACTGCTGACTCACTTTGACAACAAGGGCTGTTTAATTTGTTTGAATATTCTAAAGATCTCCCGCGATCCTCAACATGCCATTCAGAAAAAAGTGCCAAAAGTTCAACTGTAGCAACTTCTCAAAGTTAGTAAGGCAAATGAGCTAGGCATCTGTTTGTTACTTTGTGGTTTATCTTAAAGTTTCCGCATATATTGAAGACCCTAATATAATGGCAAAAGTGCGGTTCTTTTTTTTTTTTTCTTATTTTTTTTTGACAAGTGTTGTTTTCTTTTTTTTTTGGTAGGATAAGTGTTGTTTTTTTTTTTTTTTTGGTAGGATAAGATGCATGGACGATGGAACTTCACTCAAGGGACCAGAAAGGCTGTATTCTCATTCATTCTGACCTCGATTTCCTACCTCCTCGTGGCGTACATAGCAATCAAGTAGCCAGCGTGAAACGCGCGTGATCCTCCTCCATTGTTTACCATCCGATGTTGGTAAAATTTGTAATACCCATCCATCAGTGGGCCTCAAATCTGCCAACTTTTCAGATGGTTGGTTGGTAGTATATAAGTTAGGCCCTCAGATCAACGTTTGGTTTGGTTTGGTTTGGTTTGGTTTGGCGTAATTTTGAATTGTAATTGTATGATACGTTTGTTTAAACTCCGTAGACATCGCACGATATCTCTCTCACTTGGGTTAGTCCAAATCTCGACTATTGAGCTCAACTCCCACAGACCGACTACCGACTACCGACTACCTCTTCACCAAACATTTCAACAAATTAGGGTTTTTTTGGAAGCAAAGCAGATGCAGATGCAGATGCAGATGCAATGATGGCGTCCTCGTGAGTAATGGCATCATCGACTGCTTCGAGTGGCGCCTTCTCCGCTCCCTTCCCTCTCAAGCTCAGAACATTCCAAGCTTATGCGGTGAATCCAGTACTGGATTTCGCTTACAAGAGCCGAAGATGCGGTCACGGACGACGGAGACCGAACCGATTCGGCTACTGTTACTGCCAATCTGTGTCTCATCATGTTGGGAGAAGCTCCGCCACGGGGAAGAAGGCTGCGGCGGAGTGCGCCGAGGATTGGAGGTTCGACCGCAACACCAGTCGCCCGTGGTTCTTCGCTTCGCCTCCGTGAGTATTCACTTTTCTAGGGTTGAATTTTATCGATTGATCTTGAATCGAGCGGTACGGTAGGGATTGTTGAGATTGTGAACTCAGACGCTCTAATTCCAGTGATCACCTCATAAACATTTCTAAAAAAGTTATCTTTTTTTTTTTTTTTTCTGGACTCTAATGAAATTGACCTTCCTTCCCAATCGAATGCTATGTGTAGGTCTCGAAATGCTTCCAAACAGGATAAGTTTTTCCCTCGGTGTACTCCGAGGAACTCCGGTCTGCAGTCGCGCGATAGTCCGCCAAAAAGAGGTAGGAGATTTAAGATCTAATGACTTTTGAATACTGAAAGAATGAAGAATCGCAAGTTTGGTGAACTTAATTAGGACTGACAGTATTGTGAAGTGATTGGTGTTCATAAACCGGTGTTTCGCGAATGTTATCAATGCCCTTGTTTCTGCTATGTAAAATGTTTCCTTGTTTATTTTGCTTTGAATTGCAGATACTGGTATTGCCAATGAAAAAGACTGGGGCATTAACTTGTTGAGTGAAAGCATTAATGAGTCTGGCACAAATGAGGATGGTAGCACTTGGTTCCGGGAGAGTGGGGAGGAACTTGGGGAGAACGGATATAGATGCCGATGGACTAGAATGGGTGGTCAGTCCAGCGATGCTTCCTCTGAATGGAAAGAAACAGTATGTTTCAGTTGAATTCTCGATTTTAGTTGTTTACTCTTGCAATCCTATGTCGGTTTATCCCAGAATTGTTATACATAATTTATGCAATTCGTTGCAATTGACTTTTTATTAAGAACTTTAATTTTTCAAGACAATGCATATGTACATCATTCCCAACTAATTTAGGATTGAGGCATTGTTTAAATTCTTGCATATGCAGTTCATTGCTTAAAAAGCCCTTAGAAGACTATAATATTAATGAGCAACGCTAGCTTGAATATATCCATCTTGTTATTTTAGCTCTTATAAAAGTGATGGCTTGATGTTGAACCCACGATTAACTTGCCATGCCTGCCTCATTTTCCGGTGATTTTGCTGTTTTGGCGCTTTCCCAGAATTTATTGGATAGGTACTACTTTAAACGTTAAAAATTGTGGTTGGCAATAATCCTTCAGTTTTCTTCTCCACTTGGATCCAGAATCCTGTGCCGAAGCTTGCATTTTGTTTTAATGAGCTAAAGTGTGCTTTGATTCTAGGAGTTCAAAACGTCAAGTGTGTTTTGTATCTCCTTGCACTGAGGTTTTCTTGTAGATGAGTTGTTGCTGGGTGCTATAATCGGTTATTTGAAATAAACCATTTAATCAAAGTTGGCGTCTTCAGAAATGCTTTTTAAAAAGGATGTTCTAATTTCTGAAAAGTTATTCGAAAGAGTTCTCTTAGATTGATGAGGAAAACAGTATGCTCTTCTTCGACATATTTTCTGTAATCCCAGGTCTGTGCACTTAATTGGCCTTTTTAATCTACTCGACAGTGGTGGGAGAAGAGCGATTGGACTGGATATAAGGAGCTAGGTTTATTTCTTACCTCATTGTTTTATTTAATATGCTTATTTCACATTTTGCCAAATGCTTTATTGTTTGTGCTTATTCATTATTCTTAATTTTCTTAGGCGTGGAGAAATCTGGAAAAAATGCTGAAGGAGATTCGTGGTGGGAAACATGGAAAGAAGCTCTCTATCAAGATGAATGGAGGTGGGAGCTAAATGGAAATTTTCACTTAAAAGGTTATGATTATCGAGACTTCCTTGACAGTCTTGGATGAATTTTAGCTGCTGTGAAAATTTACTAAGTGTTATAACCTTGTTGCTTGAAAAAATTTTCATTATTTTTGTAGAATCATCGAGTTAGTTAAGATACCAGTTCAGTTGATATTTTAAACCTGCATATGGCTTTGTATTCTCTGAAAGCATGCAATTGATTTTACAAGGGTGCGTGATTATAACTTTTTGACATTGCAGTAATTTGGCAAGGATAGAGCGGAGTGCAGAGAAACAAGCCAAATCAGGGACAGAAAATGCTGGCTGGTACGAGAAATGGTGAGGGAACCTCTAAATACTTGCTCACATTAAATTTAAAAGTGAAACATCTTTGAGGGTTCATTTATTATGCCCTCAGGTGGGAGAAATATGATGCCAAAGGTCAGACGGAGAAAGGAGCTAATAAATATGGTAGATTGAATGAACAATCATGGTGGGAAAAATGGGGAGAGCACTTTGATGGAAGAGGATCTGTCGTGAAATGGTTTTGAGCAACTCTCTTTCACTTCAATTTGTTTTTCTTTTACATTTGGCTTCACTTCATCTAACACATCCACCAAATATTTGCTCATGCTAGCAAACTTCTGTCGATCAGTTGAAAGTAGACTAGCAACATATGCTATCAATCAACGGTTGTGTTGTCATCCATCAACTATTACACATTGAGTGACCAACAATATTTGGGTTGAATGTTTGTCTTTTCCTCTTCACTTAATTCCCTGAGCTAGTTTAATTTGAGTTTTGTTGGGGGCTTGGACTACAGTATGTTTATAGAATTATCTTCTACTAACACCATTTACAGGCATGCTTTTGAGTAGGATGAAAGTTCAGTCATTTGATAGCCTGTCCTGATATTGGTCATATGGATCAGCCCAGACCAATCACAAAATATATCAATGTATCTTTATTTTTTGTATGGCAAGGTCTTTTGCTTGGAACTTAAATCTCTATTCGTTGGGCAGTAATCACGCAGTGATGCTTTGTTTTTGGCTTTCTTATCGCAGGACAGATAAATGGGCTGAAACTGAACTAGGAACCAAATGGGGTGATAAGTGGGAAGAAAAGTTCTTTGATGGAATTGGTTCACGTCAAGGGGAGACGTGGCATGTGTCTTCAGTTGGCGATCGTATGTACACTGAACTTAATGCATATGCTTTTAATCTTCTTATGTCATTTGAAATTCCCCTACTATGAAGACATGGTGAATTTTTTGAGGAACAAACGCCAGTTTAACCTCTTCTCCTCTTTTTTTTGGAAGTAACCAGTTAACTATTAAAAATAACTTGGTAGTTAAAAAATTCATTGAATCTAGCTTGTCTTATCAAGTCATTCAATGCAATAGGAATTTCACCTTTGTGCATAACGGAAGATACTCAACATTCTAGTGGTTGAATGAAACTTACTTTATCCAAAAAAAAAACATTCAGTGGTTGATGATTACATTACATGAAGAGAATTTTTTTCTAAGCACTTTTAGCCATGAGAGATGTTCTTATGAGATTAAATCAAGTAAAACTCTGGTTATGGTGTCTAAATTTCCCTATTTGCTAATTGATATATAATTCACTGTTGATTTTATTTAAGAAAGTATGTCAATTTATAATTGTTCTGTAGGGTGGTCACGGACATGGGGAGAGGAGCACTTTGGAAACGGGTATGGTTTTCTAATTGGAAAATGATAATCTAGCACACTATGGGCGCACACTTGAGGCGCACATTTTGTCTTTTAGTTTATTTATAGTGCTTTGTTAGATGTGGGGCCCACGCCTTGGGAGACAAGAAGGAGCCATAAATGGGCTAAAAGACAAAGTGTGCGCCAAGTGTGTTAGATTATCATTTTCCTTTCTAACTGGAATATGAAATACTAATACATGGTTATTTGCTGTTGAGTTGTTTTTCTCTGAAGCTCATCTTTTTTCATGTTCTTCATCCTTCAAGAGCTAATGAACTTTGTATGTGTATAATAGGAAAGTGCACAAGTACGGTAAAAGCACCACAGGAGAAAGCTGGGATATATTTGTAGAGGAAGAAACCTACTATGAGTAAGATCACCACCATCTGCTTGGCACAATGCGTTCTCTCTTTCAAGTTTTTATAGGACAATGAAAGGACAACTTTCTTGAGTAAAATATAGTCTTAGCAGCTGCAAACCTAAATTGATAAATTCTTACTTTTGATGCAAGGGCTGAGCCTCATTATGGATGGGCAGACGTCGTGGGTGATTCAGGCCAGCTACTATCTATCCAGCCTCGTGAGAGGCCTCCTGGCGTCTACCCTAATATTGAATATGGATCACCTCCACCACCTTCAGCCGATGAACCACCTACTCCACCATCTTCTCCATGAAAATCTTTGCTCTTTTGCATTTAGTATTTTTCCATCATTTTTTCCCCTCCCTATCCTGGCCCGTAGATATGTTTTATTTTTTAAATGGCAAAAGCACTTGTACTATATATTCATGAAAATCCTTTCTTTGATTTATTCATTCTTTCATTTTTCAACATACCTTATATTCGGCATGGGCAGTTTTTTAGTAGTCCCTGTGGCACATAATACCCGAGTTATGTTGTTATTTGACAGGCTTTGACTATAGTTGAATACTTTTTTTTTTTTTTGATAAGACTATAGTTAAATACATTGATGATAAGTAGGTTAACAAACTAGCTAGGTCTTTTTTTTAACTCAATCCTCAGACGTCTCTATATTCATCGAAGGAAAATGATAATCTAACACACTTTGGGCGTACATTATCTTTTAGTTTATTTATGGTTTTTGGTCTCCCTAAGCATGGGCTTTATATCTAATAGAACATTATAAATAGATTAAAAGACAAAGTGTTGTATCTAAAGTGTGTTAGATTATCATTTTTCATTCACCAAAACCATGATTTGCAATTGCACCATGAACCCAAGACAATAATAACATTACTATGAAGCCCAATTCTATTCTCATCAATAATATACAACTTTTACTTCTGTTCTAAAAGATGTACTCTAGATAAGCTAGTGTTTTCCATGGGGAACACACTTGCCATGCCGGCAAAGGTTTAACTGCACATTTCCGATGGTCCCAAAATGCACGTTGGTGAAGATTACTGGTCCTGAAGCTCCGGTATGTAGACCTCTATGCGAGATGGTGTATATACAGAAGGGCACACTGCAGCTTTGACAAAAAAAGACAAGTGAACCCAACAAAGGATGCCACAAGGTTCAAAGAATTTGATGAAAAAATGGGTGTCAATGTACAACAGAACTCGAACATGTTGACTCCATCAGTCTGAAAGTATCTCTTCCAACTCAGGATGTTCCTCGGATTTTAGGAACAAATTGTAATCAAAGTCGCTAGGGTTGTACAACTTTCCATGAGGCTCGGTCGGATTCTCATCATAATCTGGATTCGACCAGTCTGGCTCCTCATCGCTCATCTGATCATCAACTGGCTCGCTAGTATCTTTGCTCTCGTCGCCTTTCCTATTTTTAGGACTGACAATAGCTGGACTCCTAAAACTCGCTCCTTCCTTTAACTTCGCCTCCAAATCTTCACAAATGCATGTTGAGGGGTTTTCATGGAACTCACCCCTGCCAGGCCTCACCTCATTAGGCTCTCCCATGAAACCTTTCTGATGAGTGCGAACCTTTGAGGCAAAAGCTTCCCAGCTCATGTTAGCACGGTTCAGAAACAAGGAATAGAGTTTCTTCGCATTCGGACGAATTGTTCGCTTGTGTCCAAAATATCTCCTGTGATAAGAAGCCACAAAGTGTAACAGATCAACTCACACCTTAATGAGCAACGAAATACAAACAACATCGTTACCCCAATAAGAAAAACCCCGGAAAAGAAAAACGAAACTATACCTTCGACCAGCTAGCATTCTAGCCATGTTGCCATTGTTGTTTGTGACAAACACATCACTCTCATCACAAACCATGAAATCGAGTGCTGCCATGCGGGAAGAAAAAGAGGAGAAAGGCACCAATTCATCGTTGTTTGCTATAGTATCTTTTGAATGGAAATTAGGGAAGAGTCTTTTGAGAGGCGCTAGTGTTTCTTCTCCCCCATATACTTCACCAGATGCCACATATATGTGGACATCACTGCCAAATCCTAATGCTCTCAGCATGAGTCCAACCTCTTCTGGTGTAAGCGGGCATTTTCCATGCCTACGTTCCTTATCTGGGTTGCTAGTCTAGAGATTATTCAAAACATGGATTAGGGTGCTTCAACATAAAATAGCAAAGAGATTACTTTCTTTTGGAAATCCTTCAAAACAAAACTTGAAGCCTTACATGTAAAGTTTTCCACCTCTTGCGTATTGCTCCCAGTTCCCTCCTTTCTTTTTCTCCACCTCCATAGTAGCATCCAGAGAAGGCAAGCATGTCAGGTTCAAACCTGTCATTCATAGTAGTACTTTCAACAAATATTGCTTCATATCTTTTTGGAAACCCAAACATTTCTCATATAACCCCTCTTGTGATTGCATTCTCTAAGGAAATGATACAAACTGTGGCAGCTAATGACTTTTTACATCTACTCATGCCATCAGACCATTTGTATACCGCAATAGACATAGACATCCTTAATCATTTTCAGGCAAAAAAAAAAAAAAAAAAAAAAAAAGAGATTCTCTTAAATGTTTTGCATAACATCCAAACAAGAAGGATGTGGAAACCAATGTGCCAATGATACAAGTGTTTTTGGTTTTTGGTGATGAAACATGCACAACAATAATAACAAAGCCTCATTCCCAAATTAATTGTGATAAAACATGCATGGTGGATATGAAATAAATATAGCATATAGAACATACGATTTAACGTACGTTAAAAATACTAATCATAAGTGGCATTATAGCATACCTTAGGTGTAAAGCAATGAAATGCCTACTTTTCATTCTCATCCTCCGGACCAACTTTCTACCCATTTCTTGTATTTGTTCAGTGAATTTCAATGCATGGTAGTTAACTCTACACCTCAGCTTCTGTAAATCGGTATCTAACTTATTTGCAAGTCTATAATCAAACTTTGTCAGCTGGACAGCCTGCATGGAGAAAAAGACCTTTGCTAGTGTTACATATTATTCTTAAAAGCACCTTCAAAACAAGATGGATAAGTCAATCACCATCAGACATTTACAGCAAGTTAGAAACCTTATCGGAATAAAATGAGTAAAAGAGAAAGAGAAGAAAAGAAAACAAGTCTTACCAATACAACAGTGATTCAACAATGAGGCTCAAGTCTCAACCAACTTGACCTTCCAATAATAATGGAAAAAAATGTAAAAGGCATGCGGATTTTGGAAAGTAATTCCACAGTTTTTGGAAGGTATCGACCAGCCAAATAGTTTTCTAAGGCACAAAAGTTAACAATCTACTGAAAACATACAATCAACTGTGTCTTCATAAATTGTGACCCATTGTTAACAAGTTTGAATCGGATGTGTGCGGGGCAGGAGTGGTAGGAACAGACAATACAAACAATTTTGCATCATTTAAGAGCAGTAACAGAGTAGGAGCCGAGTTATTTGCCGTAGTGTGGGCTTCAAGTCAAGTGAAAAGCATAAATCATACAAAATTGCATGCCGGTGATTTCTATTAAAACTTCTTATGAGCTCACATGCTGAATGCTAGTATATCTTAGCTAGTTATCTTATAGCAAGAGAAAGCGAAGAAGTAAAGCATGCCCAGAAAATATTTTTCCTCTTTCAGAGTTTTTTTTTTCCTTGACAACCTTTCAGACTCTCCCATGAATGATACTAAATTAACAAATGTTTTCACGCAAAATAAAACACTGGGTTACACTATTTAAAGCACTCTTCAATTATGCTTCAATTAATCAGCATGTTAAATCCCTTGAGTCCACTGTAGTTTTTCTATCAATAGAAATTTTGCATAAATTATTAAGAGTTATTTGGGAGATTTGCATTTTCAATTAAGATTCTTCGTCATCCTTTTTAGTAAACACATCAGCAATATGCTAGTTATTTAGTATTCAAATTTTGCATAAATTATTTAGAGTTATTTGGGAGATTCTTCGCCATCCTTGAGTATTACGTCATTATTATTAGCGGGCAGCTATCGATTCCCTTCTTTATAGCAATCAAGAATAATATATCAAATATTAATGATTTATTTTCGTTACCATTGAAATGTTAGCGAATGTTGCACGGGTTCGTTATAAATCTATAGATTGACTACTGGATTGAGCCTCTAGCTGGTTATAAGTCTAAAGATTGATTACTGAATCATAATTTCCTTCCATAACACGTGATTCCAAGGGAAGATTTTTGTAAATATTCAGCTGTTAGGAAAATCAGTTCAGAATTCAACCAACAAATAAAAATCAAACATAAATTAGGAAATGAGGGAGAGGGAGAGAGGAACTCGATAATTACACGTTTTTTCAAAAGAACTGGCACCACACGGTTCTGATAGCACCTTGGAGTGCACTTCCTTGGAACGCGCATTGTATAAGGAGTCATAATTTTCCCTCCCTTTCTTGGAAGCTCCTTTATGATCTTCACATCTTTCGATAGAAATGATATAAACCAGTCTACATCGAAGATCTGGGTAAAGTCACTGCAGCACAACATTCAATGAACTAATGAGCAAAGAAATGTTCATTTCCAAAGGACCAGAACAATAGAAACTACAAACTATCGTTTAAGCAGCCCTGGCATTTAAAAAAACAGTTTAGAAACCTGGCATCCTTCCAAAAAGATTTTGCATCCAGCTTTGGAACAACAAGAGTAGCATTAAGTATGCGGGCTGCAACAACAGCATCAGTGATCTGCAACCACAGGATAACAAATTCAGCATGGATAATACAATGACAAAAGTTCATAAGACTATTACAAAAAATGAAATTCCGTGAGATTCATCCCATCTATAAGCCATTAAAATGCAATAACCATGGCAAGACTCAATACGCAGTTCGATTGTTAATAGACATTGTAAAGCTATTGACTTCTTAAACCTGATAAATTCATTCAAATAGATAATATTTACATGAGTAGGGACTTTTGTTGGCTATTGTTTAAAATGCATGCTGCTAAAGTAGTAAAAGGAGTGCTAGGACTGCAGAAATAACGACGATCACACATAAATGTCTCATAATAGTTAATCTCTAAGCCATCTAAAATAAGTGTATTACTGCTCATTGTTGTTCATTATGGCCCGATAATCGCAGATATCGCTAATTAAACAGCAACCAACAAAGCCTCAACATCAATTAAACAGATACGAAAAGATTGAAGTCCGTTTATTATGCATAATAAAAACCAACCAATCTCAATTGGAGCAATGAAAAATCATCGTGCTACGTAAGCACTCGTAATCTGACGTCATAGCTAACTAGAAATTATTTAATAAATGAGAAAGATGTAGAAGGCATGCAGTGTCTGTCTAATGAATTCCTAAGTGGCATTTGCTGAAAAATTGTTAATAAAGAATGCTACTTACCCCAGTTCTTTGCTGATTTAAGCCTCCACTGGTGGCAATCATCAAGAATCGATTAGCAACCGTGTTCTTCTCAGCCTCTGTACCATAAAGGTCGCGATTATAATATTGACAAACGAGCATTTCAATCAGAAACCACTAGAAAACAATCAAAACACCAATAACAAGTAGGAATGCAGATTCAATCATCAAGTTTAGGCAAATAATTCTAGAACAATGTAGGTAACAGATTCACCATCTAGATTCGCCTCATAAAACAATTCCAAAGTCAATCATCTGAGACATCAAAGCAACTCGAAAAAAATCGCATTTTTGAAAAACCACAACACAACACAGCACAAATCAAGTCAAATTCACAAAATGTAGACAATAAATGAACCGATAAATTGATACGCACTGATAAATTTACTGGTGGCATTACTGCATCCATGGAAGTACCTCGACTTCTTCGAACCCCACAGCCCTCGCTCAGAAGTCTTTCCACCGATCTGAACATTCCATTCAGCAATCAAAAACGCCCTAATCAAGATCAACATCGCAAAAACAAACTCCAAAACCAAATCAACACAACAAAACACACAATCTCATCACAAAACCCTAACCGGAACGCGAAACGCCTCCGCATCAACCCCCGCCCTCTCTCCACCGCCGTTCTTCAGCTGAACCAAACAATCAAACCATTCAAACAACAAAAACAATTGAATCGGTTGGATTCGACCGAAATGTAATAAGAGGCGAAATCGAAGGGCAGAACCGGAAAGCACATACGAATAGGCGGTGGCGGACCTGGTGGAGCGACTCGCCGTCAAGCGGCGGAGCTAGGAAGGAGAGCATACAGAGGAAGACGACGGTGATCGTCACGGCGGAGATGGCCGGAATCAGGCACCGCCGGAAACCTCCGATCGAGTGGTGGCGCCGCCTCTGCGACGCCGCCATGCTGCGCTGCCGCAGCAGCAGCTTCGCGCCACCCGTCTTCGCCTCCCGAGTCTCTATCTGTGTCACTGTAAACGACCACCGAACCTAAAACCGTCACAAAAGCGTAACCGAACCTACAGCTTCGGCTTCGGCTTCGGCTTCCGAGCCTACCATCCCCCGCTCGCTCTTCGTCTTCAAATCTTTTCTTCGTTGTCGCTCGCAAACAGAACCTTCGTTGTTGTTGTTGTTGTTTGTCTTCTCAACTGAAATTAAGGAGGAGCCGAGCGCACGTGCGTGACTCGTGAGGTTTGGAGGTGAAAATATAAAACGTAAGATAAGTAGTATTTGTTAATCAGTTACTGTAAAGATAGTGAAATTACTTGATTAAAGATTCGGCTTTACTAATTATAGACCGATAGCTGGAACGATGAATTGCAGATTGTGTAGATTAGGACAAACCCATATTAGAATCATAGATGGGGCGGACCCCATCTATGTATGTATCCACTAATCTCTGCTACTTTTGGTGACAAATTGGGTGTCAAAATGAATGGCAAGAAGGGCTGGTGAGTGGTGAGATACATATAGTTGGTACTTGTTGCCTTGCCTTGCCTTGGCTTGGCTTCCTGGTAGGTGACTTGAAAATGCATAAATAATGGCAACTTTTCAGTTTTTTTTTTTATTTTGGGTATGTAACGCTTTATGTTCATTGGTTTGGGTGTCGCACGGATCTATTATTTGTCGTGAACGGGCCCATGAGTTGTGTGCACGTCGTCAGGCCTTCAGAGAGCAGGTAGAGATTAAATTATGTAATGCTAATCTTGCTTGCTAAATTACTAATGGATTGTATTCAATTTAAGATTTTCATGAATTTCTTAAGTGATGGATTTTATGAAATATGATGAATTTGGAAGAACTAAATCAAAATTTGACCTAAATCTCATCGGTACGGATGAGATTCGGTTGAATACAATTTTTGAATAGAAATCTATTAAAGTCCATCAAATTATTAAATAGTGTTTAAAAATTAAATATACATCCTTAAAAACTTAAATCCAAATTATATTTTGTTTATGACAATATATGTATCGTGCAATACACTTCAAGATGTGTTGGCATGATACATGTACACCTTGATTTCATTTATGTTAAAAAAGAAGCATTTCCTTATGTTTATTATATATGGTAATGTACTTAACGACCGTTTAATTAGCACAGTCAATATTAATTAACTGTGTTTAGTCAACTTCTTTACATGCGTATACAAAATTGTTGGCTCTGCTGGCGCTGATCGTGTCAATTTTCTTTTTTTATGGATGAGTTTCAACGATTAAACAAAAGAAAAGAGGGGTTTGTTTGGTTGATTAAAGAAAGATAATTAATGGGAGTTGTGTTAACAAACAAACAACAGGGTTGGAGACTGGTGAAGCGTTGATTGATTGTGAAGAGAGAAGATGATGAAGTACTACATTTGCAGTCACAAGAAGCATAGTTGAAAATGAGTAGTAGTACTTCTATGGCAAACAATATTCGCTTACACAAATTTATTGTGTTTTGCGCCGGTTCCTCCACCAACATCCACATCGACCACGTCGTACACCTTTGTATAAAGGTTTATTTTAAATATAGTTGATTACACGATAAGATTACGTATAATAGTGCGGTTTAAATAGAGTTGTGACTTTTTCATATATATATTTTTTGGACTTATGCAGAAATCCAACCTACAACCTATCTAAACTTTTAGTAAGTAATACCATAGATACTTTGATAATTTTATAATATCCTACTTGCTAGTATAAATTTTATCTTTACCTTACAAAAAAAGAAGAGTTGAACTTTGTATAAGATAAAATATTTTATCATATGTTTTATGCGAGGGATTTCTAATTTTTAGTTTCTTTAGATTCATTGTATTGCTCCATTGCAACTTAGATTAATTTTGTAAAATTTTGATAAATATAGAGGCCTTTTTTAAATGTGCTAATAATTAATTGAATAATCAATACAAAGGGAAATGTGATTGATGCCACTACCGATCACCACGGTTGACCAAGATCTTAAATCACGAAGAAAGCGTGGCTCCAAAATTTTTAACATCAATAGTGTTGTTATTATAGGTGCTAATACACCAGACGGGAGATTGGAACATTTCTAACACACCAATTATCGGTCTAAAATTATAGGTGCTAAATCACCTGTGTTGTTATTATAGTTTATAGTAACAATCTTTGTTTTTATTTATTCAATAAAAGTCGAATATATTTAGATTTGCCACGTTTAGTTTTATTCGACCTGTAGCAGTTGTCAGATTCATCATTGGCACCACTTATTTTTCCTCCACACATACATCAATTATCATTCAATTTCATCCCTACTTTTATATGCTCGTGTATGTATCTACGCTAGATGTTGGTTTGTTGTGTTCACTATGTTTTCTTTTTCAATAAGTTGTCGTCTTCATTTTTTGGAAGTCTGTGTTTGTCTTCCCTCGTAAAAAGTTTTTGTTCGTCTTCTCTTGTTAACAGTTTTATTTTTTGTTATGGTTCTATTTTTTTGTTATGATTCTATTGTTGTGGATGCAAATAACAAGTGTATAAGTTACATATAAGTTTGCAAATTTTTGTAACGTCGATTTGATTTCATCAAGGAGTGGAAAAAGACTGCTACTAATATAATTTTATTATTAAATTAGATGTAATAGTAATTTCTATAAATAAAAATATATTTTTGTCAAAAAAAAAAAAAAAAAAAAAAACTAAAATCACATGGGGCCATCTAGCCTTCCCGGCAAAAAAACGGAACGGAACTAACCGAACCTAGAATCGGTCGCATCGCACCGACCGAAATCCGGGTTTTACATAACCAGAACAAGACTACATTGTGACTGAACTGAACAGACCACACTACTACAGAAAGCTCAACAAACCTAACAACAGCGGTGGTGCGGTGAAGCAAGCACAACATGTTTTCTGCGTTGTCGTTCGACTGCGCTTCAACGACCGCTATCTTACACCCCACTCCCTCTCTCCTCGCCTGCGCGTCTCAACGCGGCACTCTTCACTTCGCTTCGTCTTCGACTCCAACTTCAACTTCTTCGTTGTCGCTCAAATTCTCGAAGAGCAGTAGCAGAGCAAGCACAGTTCGCTGTCTCAAATCCTCAAATGACAAAAGCAACGAAGGCAGCGACACGAAGAAAGCCCCAAATGGGACTCTGGTATTCGCGCTTTCGATTTCATTTCTATAAACCCTAATTGATGTGTGGAATAGTGGGTGTTGATAAAGTTTTGATTTTGATGCACCAGCCGAAGAGCAGGAGAGACATTTTGCTGGAATACGTGAAGAATGTGCAGCCTGAATTCATGGAAGTGTTCGTGAAAAAGGCGCCTCCTTTGGTTAGTCACTTCGAAATTGCAATCCCTTTTTAGGGTTTTTGGTGTGTTGTTGTTGATGATGATAATTTTGAACATTTATAGGTAGTTGATGCTATGCGTCAAACAGTGGCGAATATGATTGGGACTTTACCGCCTCAGTTCTTTGCAGTGACAGTTACCACGGTCAGCTTTCTCACTCTCCATTTTTTTTCCCAATTTCTTTCTTTGATGTAACAAAGATGATTGGGTTTTAGGGTTTAGACATTGGAAATGTGTTGGAATTGATAAAAAAGTTTGGTCTTTTTTTTTCAGGTTGCTGAGAATCTTGCTCAACTCATGTACAGTATTTTGATGACTGGTTACATGTTTAAAAATGCCCAATATCGTCTCGAATTGCAGCAGAGTTTGGAGCAAGTTGCTCTTCCTGATGCCCAAGAAAAAAAGGTGTCTTGTTCTGCACTTGTTTAATGTTATGTAGCACATCTAATATGCTGGTTGGAACTTATGAGGAAGTACTAGTTTGGTTTTTAATCCAAACCATGGAAGACATTAGTGTATTGCTTCTTTTTTGTTTAGTCCGACACTCAGACCTCTTTCTTTGTCTCCGGCTGTTTTATCAATTTGGTGGCTGCCCTACAATGGACGATGGTTGGGTCTGTTGTCTAACTTTATGTGAGCTAAACAAATTAGGCATTGCTTCCGGTGTCTGTCTCATTGTCAAAAAACTATTAAGCATTTAACGAAAGATATGATGAAATATTGGTAAACTATTGATCAAGCTCCAATGTGAAGGGTCAGTTGCGTGGTTAGCTTGTTGTTCAACCTCGTGAAAAGTACTGATACCATATTTTCATAGATGGAACTACTGAATTTCCACTGCATTTAGTGTTTAATCGTCGCATTATTCGTTTGGGAGATAGATGCTGTAGCGATCTTAAGTTCCTTCACGCGAGATTTGATCGCACGTATTACATGTGTCTCAAATACAAGTTTATCAACCTACTAGTCCTAGATGTTGTTCATAGCATTGCTCAGGTATTTAATATTTGGCAACCTAGATTTTGGCTGATTGCAGTTGCTTCTTCTTGTTACTGTTATTCCCATTGTCATCATCAACAGTCATTATTTTTTCTAGTTCATCTCAAGATATTAACACTTCACAACAATGGAAGTGTGCTTTAATAGGCTTGTTTGCATCACTGTGGCAATTCTTCATGTTTGTTTATTGTCTTAATTTGAAGGGAAACTTAGACCCATTGACTAGGTTAAAACATAATTCACGTTTGAAAATCTAACAATAAATTTGTCAGGGTTGTTTTATACTCATTTCCACTTTAAAGGTGCTGTATTTTATTTCTTTGTTTTTTTTGGTGAAAGTATTTCACTTCTTTAATTTCTTGTGTGATGTAGCGTCTTCTGTGAACACTGTAGGACGCCCCAGACTATGCTCCTGGCACTCAGAAAAAAGTGACTGGTGAAGTTATCAGATGGAATGTTGTTTCCGGACCTGAGCAAATAGAAGCAGTGAAGTACATCGAATTACTTGAAGCGGAAATTGAGGAATTAAAAACTCAAATAGGAAGAAGATCTGCAAATGGGCAAAATGAACTCCTGGATTATCTTAAATCCCTTGAACCTCAAAACATAAAGGTTAGAGATAAAGATATTGTTTCTTGCAATATATCTGCTTTTTTTTCTTTGGGTCAATTCAATTTATCTGCTTTTGCACTAAATCAGGTGCAATAGAAGAGTTTGATCTAATGTAGCCCATCCCAACTTATTTGGGCTTGAGGCTATGTTGTTGTTGTTGTAAATCAATTTATCTGCTTTTATATGCTCAGGTTGCAGGCAAAAATATCTTTTGTACTTGGTCATGAGTATTGGTTGTTTGGGAACAAATCTCATTTCTGCCTCACATGGTACTCCCAGGTTTCATACACTAAGACTGATGAAAGTTTGTCAGTCTATTTTGTTATACTGATATACAGTGACTATTTGGGATTTTAAACATTATAACGAGAGTTTATCTTCATTGAACCTTATCATTCTTTGTGGAATGAGTCCTTAGATTGTTTTGTATGCAAGCATTGTCCTTCTGCTGTTGCAACCGGTGTATGGCTCTCGCCTCTCAAAAACAAAATGGTGCATAGCAAGTGGCAAGGAAGAGTGGTGATGCAATTGCACTTGCTCTAGCACCACATTTTTTCCAATGTTCTTTTATGTTAAAGAATTATTTATTTTGTTCTATGGTCTTAGAATTATTTATTATTTATTTATTTTGCAAGTCTTGGAATTAATTTGAGGATTATGCTGTTCAATATGTTTTTATTGTTATTGCATCTACATCATAGAATGTTTTTATTTTATTTGACATGACATTAACTATTTGTGCTAAGATCAATAACTTTGTATCATATGTAGGAACTTACAAGTACTGCTGGTGAGGATGTTGTACTGGCCATGGACACCTTTATAAAACGTCTCCTGGAAGTTTCAGATCCTGCCCAGATGAAGGTTCACTATATTTTGTAGCTCTCATCCTCTTTGATCTTATATATATATATAAATATATATGATATTCTTAGTTGATAACTGTGCTTCTTTTACAGTGATTTAATGTATTTTGGAATCTGAGGAACTCTGAAAGAAAATGATTAAAAAATGTCAAAACTGTTGTTAGTTAAAA
Source organism: Stephania japonica (assembly GCA_039657345.1). Taxonomy (NCBI): domain Eukaryota; kingdom Viridiplantae; phylum Streptophyta; class Magnoliopsida; order Ranunculales; family Menispermaceae; genus Stephania; species Stephania japonica. The sequence goes on along the minus strand of CM077559.1, from coordinate 1,898,364 downwards.
TTGAGTTGGGATAGAGGGCTATGCATATTCTAAATATTATTTGACTCAGATATTAGGCTGGGAAAAGAACATTTTTCGTGTTTTTGCTTGATTATGCATTTGTTTACTGTTAGAATGAGCATAATTGTCCTTCTGAATCTACTTTTGTCGTGTTAAATTTTAATCAATTAATGTAGAAAGCTCTGGAAAAATCTGGGATAATTAATATGTTAGCTGTGTTTATTCCTGCTAATATGATCAATACACCTTCGTATGTATCTTTTTCTTTTTAAACCATGTGAAGCACACTGCAGTAGTTTGTCAATGACATTTGTTTTGTCTTTTTGTCGACACCATCTTTCGTCTTGTAAACAAAGATTAATAAGTAGAGATACTAACTTTTCACAAAATTTTAAGATAAGCCAATAGTAAAATCCTAGCTCCCCATGTGGTCAACCATGCAACAATGAATTTGCCATATATGAATCAGCATATGAAGTAATCATTCCTTTTTCTGGAAGTATTACATTCTTGTTAAGAGGATGGTTACTGAAGCATTATTATGAGCTAAGTTCTAACTTGTGTTTGCAGATGATGCCAACAACCACCAGTGCTCCAGAGCTTGCCAAACTGCTTTACTGGCTCATGGTGGTGGGTTATAGCATTCGAAACATCGAGGTAAGGTTCGACATGGAAAGAGTGCTGGGCACTACTCCAAAACTTGCGGAGTTACCACCTGGGGAGAACATTTAGGCATACGATAGGAGGAGAAAAGGCAAGTCACAGTAATTGGGGTGCTCCAAGGTTATATATATATGAAGAGCTAAGGCTGTGATTGTTTGACTCAAATCTTCATCAGCCAAAGAAAGAGGATTCATAATTTGGAGAGCTATGGTATTTTATGGCTTTCCACATCGTCTATATTATAGTTAGCAATTATAAATAGCTGAAGGAAGAACACTTGAATTATTGAAATGAGTTGTTTCTTCCTAAGTGTTCAGTATTCTGAACTCAGTAAAATTATCGAAATTATTTGCAGTGATTTTAGCTCGAAATTTTTTTTTGTGTTCCTATCCATTTTAGTTCATATGGTAGAGCAAAACTATCCTGTTGTCTCTAAATATTTTTTTTTTCAAGTATTCGTTTATTTTTATAAGAGACCCTCACCTTATAAGAGACTTGCCTCGAGAATTAAGAGACTCGAATATGTGGTCTCACAGAAGACAAGTGAACAATTAGATTTGTAGTTTGCAACCGCTACATCGGGAAAAAGAAAAGTCAAGTCAACTTAGAATTTTCTAAAATTAGTCAGTTGTTCCAAATGTAAGAAGTCGCAACCCCTTCAAACACGTTCTCATTCAATATACAACGACTTCACTATTGACACTTCACACTTGCCCACTATTGACACTTCACACTTGCCCACATTAACTAGTCGCCCTCTTTCTATTTTGTTGAATTTTTGTGTCTTGTGGTACATTACATTCAAGGGGCCGCGTAAGCATTATATACTCTGATACCATGTAAAAATTCTCACGGCATGTGCAGCATGAGGCTGTTTCAAAAATCTTCAGTACTAGTTAGGAGTCAATCAATTATATATTTCATTTTGAAATTATATTTAATTAATGTAGGACTAACTTTTGGTCTACAAATCTTCAACATCCTTCATAGACCGAAAGTCAAATAATTCACAAAATTTTTTTTTTTTTTTTTTTCTTAGGTCCATTTGAACATGAGCTCTAATACTATATAAAAATTCATGAGTCTAGAGAGTGTTAGGCCACATGTGCAGAGTATATAAATGGGGAATTAGAGTCTATTTTACACAAAATCAATTGACTTGTACTAATAAGTTATAATATACATCACTTATATACCATACCAATTCTTATTATATATTCCAACACAACCTCTCAATTAACATCCATCCCAAACGCTCCAACGCACAGAGATGATGAAGTACAGATCATGCTCTCTTTTGATGAATTCACTCATCCTCTGTGTTGTCCTCCTCTTCACAATCACAACCACTCATGCCTTCAATTGCACTAGCCCATCAAGCTCACCCACCGCCAAATGCAATTCCCTAATCGATTACATCCCACCCAACACCACCACTCTCTCCCACATCAAAACCCTTTTTGGGGTCCCAAATCTGCACACTCTCTTGGGCGCCAATTCCATGCCCGTATCCACCCCGCCCACCCAGTCCGTACCCGCTAACCGCTCCATCAAAATCCCATTCGAGTGTCTATGCGCCAACGGCACGGGCGTGTCCAACAGGCGGCCGATCTACAGGGTCAAAGCAGGGGACGGTCTGGATCACATCGCGAGGGACGTGTTCGGGGCGCTGGTGACGTACCAGCAGATCCAGGCCGTTAATGGGATTGCGAATGCTTCTCTCATAATGGTTGGGCAGGAGCTGTGGATCCCTCTCCCGTGTAGCTGTGATAAGGTGGATGGGTCCCAGGTGGTGCATTATGGACACGTGGTGGCTCCTAAGAGCACGCTGCAGCAGATTGCCGATGCCTACGGGAGTAGGGTGGAGACTCTGTTGAGGCTCAATGGGTTGGCGGATCCAAGGGACCTTCTGGCCGGGGCAGTCCTTGATGTTCCTTTAAGAGGTATCTACTGTTTTTTCTTCCTCTTTGTTTATTGTCTTTGGTGATTATGATAATTTGATATTCCTCATAGTTTGTTACCTCTAATTGGGGTACAGATTGTGAATTCTAATTTAGGAGGGAGAAATGAGTTACAGTTTTACAATTATATATATAAGTAGTATAGGAAGACTAATAGTTGCCTTCACCTTATCAACGTTTGCTTCGCTACTGAATTGTACAAAAAGTAAAGAGAGTCTAAAAAGTTAGGATACCCAAAGATATAAATAAAAAATATAAATAAGGGAGTTGTGGTGAGATGACACGAGTTCAACATTTCTAAACTAGATGTCTCGAGTTCGAGATTTTATTTTATTTTATTTTTTTTCTTTTAAGAATGAGAATGAAAAAAATTTAAAAACTCTTAAGTAGATGCACTACCCTTGTAATCCTACATTCCTTGAGTACGAGACTAATAGCTATACCTGACAATTATTAAAAAAATGTAATTGTGATAGTTAAGGTAATGGGGTGTTAATTATTTTAGTGTGGAAATTTGATTTGATTAAGATGTGAATGTCATTTAGCGGTCAGTGCTTACCGCTTAGATTTGTGGGCGAGAATCTGATCAGAGTAAAGTGGGCATCATTTGATTAAAAAAAAAATTGAAAGCCAAGCCTGCCTTTTTGTGCTTTGGATATATCCACTAAAATGTCGGCTCCTAAATACCCTAACCTTAGCAGAATCAACATTTTAATATTCATCGAGACAGTATGATTAGATTTTTGAGCTTTGTTTGGGCTAATTATTAATCAATGCATAATCCGATTGTGTTTGTGGGGATGTACAGCTTGTGCGTCATCTATAAGTAATCAGTCACGTGACTCCCCACTTCGACTCTCAAATGGCACCTACGCGTTCACAGCACACAACTGTGTACAGTGCAAGTGCGATGCCTCCAACAACTACATGTGAGTGAATGAGATCATAGTGACATATGCTTACATCCAAGTTTGAGTTACTGTTGATTTGCCTAGTTAATTTTTTTCTTCTGGGGTGCTATTGTTTTGATTTAGATTGCAGTGTGATCCATCCCCTCCAAAGACCAAACTTTCTGATTGGTCCAAGTGCCCTTCGATGATCTGCGAAGGCTTGGGGAATTCGAGCATTGGCGACTCAATGTCTTCAGGCAATTGCCAGAACACTACTTGCTCCTATGCTGGATACAACCACACTTCCATCCTCACAACTCTCACCAACATTTCCACTTGTAATCGTGAGTACCTTTCACAATATTAAACTTCAGAACTTTCATGGTAATGTATCTAACTTGGTTTAACAGAAAAATAACTTACTAGCCTACTGCATTCTACTGAACAGCTGAAGGGGCGCCTCAGTCACCTCCTAGAAGCCATGCTATGACAATTGGCTTATCCGGGAACTACTTCGGCCGGGCTTCCCTCTTTGTGAGCTTGGCTTTGCTCTCTCTCAGCCATCTTTTATAGGGAGTTGATGTTTGGTTTGTGTTTTCAAGGTTAAGATATTTAAGTTTTGTATGTTCAGACATCTGCAGCTAAATAATTGCATTGAAGTGAGATCAAATGGTTCAACCTGCGAAACCTTTCTCCATTTCTTGTCAATGTAGCTAAATTCTAATTATTTTAAATTAAACATTTTTTTGTCAATAATTTGAGATCCCTAAAAATGCTAATCAACCTTTACAAAAAGGGATAATGTAATAGCTAAACTATAAATTAAGTCTCCTCCCCCTCGTGTGTGTTGTGTTTACCAGTCGGACAACCTAATATTTGCTGCGAATTAAAATGGTTAGCTCAATGGAATTGCTCTCCCATTATACTAATTTCAAATGCTAACCTCGAAATCAAACTGCAATAGGAATACGATAACTCACCTTCTAGCAAAAAAAATGGCTTGTTTTACTTCAAGCTTGAGATGGAGCAAATGAGGAAAGAACTCCGAAAGCCAACTGAGTAGCAATTAGCAGAGCAAGCATTCTTGATATTAGATAGCAGTCTGTTCCTGATTAAACAAAAAATATGAACTTCAATCGCACTTGATGTACAAAATTCACGTGCACCTTTTCTCCTTGAAATGAGCAAGAGCAACAACAACCACCTATTGCAATCCTTCCCACTTTTTTAGAATGAAAAGGGCTCGGGATCTCCCCCCTCCCATTTTCCAGGTATTGAAGATGGCTTGTGAGCCCTCATTCTTTATCCGGACTTGGGACAAGCTATGTTGCGCATATAATAGTCTACATAGGTCGAGTTTAGAATGAGCTCCAAATAAAGCTCATTAAACTTGACATCCATGAATGCTTTCATCTAAGAAGAAAAGCAAATACGGAGAGAACATAACCCCTCTTTTGCGATTCACAGTTCAAAAATTTATTGCCTTTAGGATATACTTGAAGTTTTGAACAATGTACACCAGAGATTGTTGAAGATTTTCCACTCTTTTTAAAAAAAATAAAAATAAAAAAAATAAAGGTAGACAAGCTTGCTTGATATGTCTAACAGTAACACAACAGATCAAATAGCTGATTCTCAGAATAAGGTTATAGATTATCTAACCTCAATTTTCTGACTCTGAAAGTCTTTATGCAAAAACCACCAGGGTCCATTTTTCGATACTAATCTGAAAACAAGAAGCAGCAAATCACATGGCAAAGAACATATATGCATATCAGAATATAACATACTCAATAAAACAAAATCGCAAATATTAAGACTCATTCATTAATAGATTGTGGCTTGACCAAAAACAACACAAACAATTTTGTTATATATTTTGAAACCAAGATGTATAATATGTAAACAGCCCTTCTTTTCAAAGTAAACAAGATTAAATAAGATCTTAAAAAAATATAGTTATTGCTGAGTGCTACATCCAGTCACGTTACTCCTTTAATATCACCATTTATTCTTAATACAATATTTTTTCCACACAAAACATCTATTGGTCTTTAGTATACATTTTCATTTTCCAAACCTTCTTAATTTATTTCCTCACTTTTTTTTTTAAATCTCCAATTGATGCAATTCCTGACACTTTTTTTGTTATATATGTGTGCGTGTGTGTTCATCAGGATTTTAATATTTATCATACCATATGAGACTTTAAATTAGCCCTTATATACCTAAGAGTAGTTTAGCGACCAACACAAAACTTAGCCATACGGACCATGCTACCACTAATGACCTTTCATTTTGTCAATTTAATAGGAAAAAATGAAGGTAAGAAAAAAATGAAGATGGTGAGAGTTCTGATCAAGATGCATGTAATTTAAAAACAAATATCAAGCAACTCACAAAGTCAAAATGGAAGAATTCATAAATTTAAAAAGATGACAGACAATCTCTTATTTGAAATTAGAATAAGAAAACAAAATTACCTGACAAAACCTGCTGACATTCGCAAGGTCATGCAAAGAACTAGACCCAACCAAACTCCTGTAAGGCCCAATTTAGAAGGAGCATACATGAGAAAAACAGAAGATATACCCCCAGCCACCATCTGCAAAGTCAAAATCACATTATGAGCGTTGACAAGAACAAGTGGAGAAAAAATGCTGTTTCTGGTCCGTGTTTGAGATTGAGGGTATAGAATACCATAGACTGAGCTGCATATGCAAAGTCTGAAACACCATAATATAGTCCATCCGCAATGAAAGCTAAAGCATTAATGGGCTGACTGGCACAGACTAGCTGTAACAAACATATACAACAATGCATCAGAAAAGCATGACTAAGAAAAAGCTATTTAAATTTAGATTATTCAAACTATAATGCAGATCTATATTTATACCAGAGCCATAGACTTGACGATACCAAGAACATCGGCATCCTTTGTGAATAAAGTGGGAAGAGTACCAAAAGAGGCACCCAACGCCACAGCCAAGAAAGTACCTGTGAGCAATCCTATCTGAAATATCATCTGTAAGATAATGAACCGAAAGAAAGCATATCCAACAAACAGAAAACAAGTAGTGGGTATGTAAAATAACATAAAATAAAATAAAAAATAAAAAAATAAAAAAATAAAAAAAATAAAAAAATAAAAAAATAATAATGATAATAAAACTTAAAACAGAAGATTTTGAGAATAAAAGAACAGCTTTCACCTTTACAAGATAAAATGTTATTTCTTTCACTGTTCTGTAGTCATGCTTCGTGAAGGAACTAGCAATAATAGCCTAAGAATAGAGAGAAGAAATCAATCCCATGAAACAAGAAAAAAAAAAAAAAAAAAAAAAAAAAAAAGAAAAACTGCCCCAAGGTATAGTTCTCAAACATTTTTAGAAGGAAAAAAGCTTGCAACCTTCGACATAAAGGAAAACAACAAACTCAAGCCATGACTTGCGTTATAAATTTTTTTGCCTAATAGAACATTAGAATGTGGATCTGGTATATACTTCAAGAAGTTAACGACCAAGCAAAAATACCTGGCTCTTTTTCCTCTATGAATCAAGAAATGTTACATTTTTATAAAGGCAATGAGACAATCTTTAAAATGTCTGATCAGGAGTAACAAACTACCTGACCAGATGAAGCAAGTGCGTCCGTCAGGAGAGACACGGACAACCACACTTGCAAGCAAATCTGATGAGCTGCCATTGCTAGAGGTCCCTGACGAGCTGCCATTGACGTCCCCAAGGTCATGGTACTAAGGATTGCCAAAGTTCTCCCAAGAAGGAAACCACCTGGAGGACAAACGTAGAAAATGTAATTATATGTTTACTGCTATCCCAAGATAAAGTGAATGAGGCAATACAAATAGACACAGTTGAAGATTGCAAGTATATAAGAAATGCCAAATGACAGGCCAGATGGAGCATAACTAGGTAGATAGGAAACACCAAGTTTCACGAAGAAACAATTGTTAACAACTTTGTGGTAGAATATGGTTATTTCAGTTCTGGAAAAAAAAAAGTTTATTACATTTCCATATAATCTTGACGATGAAAACGTGCCAAAAAGTTTGACTGTAGAAAAGAGAAGTTTTGCGTCCCCACAGTATTTATAGTTGGATAAAATCCAAACTTGATAATATACCACATATTCCACTTCTTAGTTTTAGAATTCAACAGGATACGCATTAAAAAGAAATCAAACTAGCAAGCATACAAGATATTTAAGGTGCTGCATGGATGTCTTGCTCAGTTAATCACTATGCAGAATATATAACTAGCCACCAAAACAGCAACTTATAAATGCAATAACCATATTTTTTCTTAAAAAAAAAACTCGTTTTAGTTGGATCACTAATCAGATACAAGAATTAATTTATTAGTTTATCAAATTGTGAAGATCATGCATTCAATAACCATCAGTCAGATCAAATCAAAGAATTAGATGGGATTGCAAACGCTTCTGAAGAAACTCACCGGACTTCAGATAGCTACTGAAGTTCAGATTCTCCATCTTGGGAGGTAATAATATAGCTTTCTTACTCAGAGACCATATCATAAAAAAGGTGACTAAATACCTGAAAAAATTTACAGAACAATAAGTAGTAGAAGTGATTAAAATAAAGATGATTAGATTTTATTCACCAACATTCTTACATAAATTTGGGAAACCATATGAAACTTAGAAGCAATTTACTTTCCAATCAAACCAATTCACAAGAATGTGGTTAGACAGGAGAGGATTAAACGCTTCAGACTGTGGTGCAAATATCAAAGTTTACCATCCATAAGAAATATAATGATGTTCAAGATCAATGAGAAGGGCATCATAGGTAGCACCAGATACCCATAAAATAATTAGCTCAAGTTTCATATATCAAGAGACTAATAGTATGAGAAGGTCATGCATAAATATAAGGAAAGAAAAGATTATAAGGGAGTTAAGAACTTACTGTGATGCAACAGTGGAAATTGCAGCTCCAGTTACACCCAAGCCAAATGAATATATAAGGAGAGGAAACAAAAACACAGCTATAAGATTGCCAGCTCCTGCACACGGTTCCAGTTATATAATTAGAGGACACAAGAAACTGCAAAATGGCAATTACAATGGAAGTAGGCAAGACCAATGGTCAAGATGAAACCAAACACTGATGGTGATAAGGTCTCAAGAAATAGATTTAGAGAATGACACAAGTAAAAGTCTAAAAAGTTTAATGACCAATTGAAGAGAAATGTCAACATTTAAATTTTCGTCCCTAAATTCTTCCCAAATGTTTTTCAATGATTAATCTATAAATTCAAAAAAAAAAGCAAAAAAAAAAAAGAGAATAGTAGAAACCCTAAACCCATTGTCAAATTGGGTTTCAATCAAAGTTGTTCTAATCAGGCAGAAAGAGACACTTGCAACTTCGAATATTTTTTTTCTCGTTTGAAGGCAATTTAATAAGTTTCATTTCTGAAACACACCATTAAAATCTTGTGCGCTTTACACCTCCTATTTTCTTTTCCTGTTTTGAAACTACTGCAACAAATACCGTTACTGGGTATCATTTTCCTAGAGTAATATGCAAGTTCTTATGCTTTAGTACAATACCGATCTTTGCGGTTTTCTTTCTCATTACAAATCGAATTCCTTTGAGCACTCAAGAAACACATCACTTTGTAAGAGTGAAAAGAAATGGTACTGATAAGGAGTGCAGGTGAATGGAAGAAAAAAATCAATGGAACGTGTAAAAAAGAGTAAAGCAAGAATTAATTACACAAAGAAGTACTAAAAAGTAAAAACTAAATCTACACATGTAACATGGAGAAAGAGACAAAACAGGGACATGAATATAAATGTGTTTGATCCATCGTGAAAGTTTACCCAATGTGACAAAAAACAAAAGTACTGAAAACAAAAAAAAAAGTCTTTTATTCTTAAAAGCTTAAGATTTACTCAAAAACTTGCCTAGACAAATTAAAGGAGTTTTTGTGTCCTTGAAGCCACGAAAGACACCTTGAAGAGCCAGAGAAACCACAACAGCAGGGGCTCCGATGGCTCTTAATGAAAGAAATTGTTGAGCTGGAACCCGCATGGGTGAAGCCTGTCCAGAAAACAAGGTTTAGAAAAGTCACTTCTCAACTGAAAATTTAGGGTAGCCTGATGGCTGTAGATTTGCAGCACACAAAACATGGAAGCATGATGTACTTCAGATAAAACTCAGCAACCCAAAAAAATTCCTCTTACCATGATATTCAGTTCCATTCCACCACATACTATTAGCATAGATGCATACTCATGATAAGACAAAGGGTAAAGACAGAAAATCCTACATACAAGAATAAATTCATTAACTTACAGATGTTATACCCATCATGTTCAAAAATAGTCCGGAACCAAAATATAAAGCCACAGCCTCAAAGATACCGATTCCACCAGCAAGAAAAAATGCAGTAGAAACAGATGCCAATTGTTTCCTTCCTGAGATTTCACAGAATTGTTCACTATTAATGCTTCCTCTTGAAAAACCTCATTTATAGAAAACCAAGAAGCCAAAGATGACATCAGCATCAGTAATCCAAGTTCCAACAATGTTCAAAAATTCTTTCATAAAATCATTAACAGACAGTGGTCAAAGCTTTCAAAACCATTAAACTATTTCTTTACTTCACCTGAAGCAGATTCCTCGGAGTTTCTCGATATGTCTTCAGCCACAAATGAAGTTGCAACACTTAGCAAAGGAATATTGAATAACTTCGAAATGATGTTAAAGACCGATACGGAGACACCAGCAGAAGCCAACTCCACAGGACCTTTTACACAAGCCAGAAAGCTTATAACCAATGTAACCATGACATCAATGATCTAAATTTAAAAAATTAAATTTCGACATCCAAAGTAATTTAGAATCATCGAAATATAAGAGTTTAACCATATTTAACAAAGGTTCAAACATCTAATTTTCAAAAGACTTGTTGTCAATGATAGAGGACAAAACATTACTGGAATAGCTTGATAGTCATTGTTGGGACCCTAAATTATAGCAATGCCTTGCAAATTCAATGACGATCCAATATAGTATCACACTTTTGGCTCAATATTTGCTTGTTTTTCATTTGCACTTTCATCTTCGTCTTTTGGTTCTTTACATATAGTACGGAGCTCAGTCCCATATCAGAAGGTCATTGGAGTAGCTTGACAGCTATTGATGGTCTCCTTCTAAACAACTACAGCGTAAGTTTTGGGAGGCAACCTAGTAGCAAGTGTACATCATGTTCTTAAACCATTGAACCATCAATATAGGCACCTATATGGTAACTCTGTTCAAGCTTTAAAAGCGCTTGGACACCAAGCTCTTCATACATAGTGGAGACTGAAGTGGGGATTCTAGCATGAGATGTTTGTATAAAGAACATATCAAGCCCTGATAGTTGGAGGACAACCTCAAGAGATGACCCCTAGAAACAAGTTTTGATGCGAATGGCTGAACTCCCATAAAAAACTTTCAAAAATCTAACCATGAACTGTCCTTCATTCAATGTTTGTCCCATTAGTTCTAAATGTCTAACAATATATTGCATACAAAAACTACATTATCACAAGTTTATACATATAATAAATCAGAAAATGGAGAATCCAAAAAACAAGTCAATGTATCCTACCAGAAATTATGTGATAAATATAATAAGATGGCATGGCAACCAAAAGAAAGAGCCACAATAATAATAACCAAAAAAATTGAAATAAAGAAGAGATCATTGGTTGATGAAATACAAACTTCCGAATGTTGACAGAAAAGATAAATTTTTGAAAGAGTACTACAGAGCTTTGGAAGTACCCAATCTACCGATAAAAGCTGTTTCCATCAGTTGTGCAAAGGGCTCAAGCACTTGCCCACCAATTGCTGGTAAAACTAGAAGAATAAGCTCACTTTTCACATTTTGATAATCTGATTTAACAGCTGAAGTGCCTATTAACTTACTGAAAATAAAACAGAAATTTCATAAGCAACCACAAAATAAAGATGGATTACAACACAAGAATAAAAAAAATTGAAAGAAAGAAGAAAGTTTGCTAAGAAAAGCTTATCTGAAACAAAGACGCCCAAATCAAGTAAATACACAGGGAAGGAAGAATTAGGTACATAACATGAAAGATGGTATGGCTAGAAGTCTGTGAATAACATCAACAACAACAATATAGCCTCGATCCCAAATTAGTTAGGGTCGGCTACATAGATCAAACTCTTCCATTGTGCTCGATTTAGTGCAATTAACATTGAGCTTTTTAAACCATTCAAATCCCTCCTAATTAATGTGTCCCAAGTTAACTTAAATCTACCCATACCTCATCAAATTTTTTCAGTTTCTATTGAGTCAAGTTTTCTAATAAGTGCATTTGTGGGCCGTCTTTGCATGTGTCCAAATCACCGCAACTACCCTTCATTTTATAAAATTGTTGCAGCTTTACCGTCCAACATTCACTCCCATAAAGCATAACTGGCCCAATTGCGGTCCAATAAAGTTTTCATTTAAACTTGGTAGCAATATTTTGAAAATATAAATTTTCCAATATGATAGTCCTAAAACAATTAGGATTTCAAGTGTTAAAAAAGAGCACATTTTAGAAGGTAATACAGATATCTCACATAATGTAACAACGTAAGAAGAAGCGGAAAAATAGGTTGAAGATGTAAAATTACGAAGTTTTCAGCAGGGGCTCATCCACTTCACCCGATTCGGAAACCTCCTCGACATCACAAGGATCCAAACTGCAATCCGAACTAATCCTATTATCGATCGAACGGAAGACATGCTTTGCACGTTGAGGTTTTCTCAAACTGAAAACGCTAGCACGGTTGGCAGATTGAAAACATGGCCTCAACGAATTGTTGGAGTTTATTTCCTTGATATTCAATCTCGGTAACTGCACTTCGCCATATCCTCCCACCGCAGAGACCCTCCCCAATCTCTTCACATAGTTTCTTCCACAAAGCTCAATCGGTCTACTGGAGTATGCTCCGCGCACATTAATCCTTTCCATTGTGAGAAATCAATAACGAAAACACTGGAACAAATGAACAATCGAATAGACGATTCAGAGTTCAGACGAAACTCTATTACGACTACGAACGAGAGAAATTAATGCAAGGCCAAGGTTAAAGGAAATGTTACCTGCACTGCTAGGGCACGCTGTGGAAGAAATGAAAGTGAGAATTGGTAAGAACCCTAGATATCGAACGAAGGAGACGACGAGAGAGACGATGATTCCGTCTTCCACCGACTCTGTTCGTCTCCCCAAACCCCGTTTAACAGTATCTGCGTAAGAGAATCGCATCGGGATTGATATCGACCTTCCTCTAGGATCTTTCTTTATTTATTCTTTTTTTTTTTTAATTTGCACAATCTTTATTTATTTATTATTTTTTTGATAAATTATTTATTTATTTATTAACTTTGTGAAACCTTACCTTTTGGCAAATGATGTCTCTACCATTTCACCACAATCTTTATTTATTTATTTATTTATTAAATTTGTCGAAAACCTTGTCTTTTGGCCAATGACGTCTCTACCATTTTACCACAATCTTTATTCATTTATTTATTAAATTTGTCGGAAACCTTGCCTTTTGGTTAATGATATCTCTACCACCATTTCACCACAATATTTATTTATTTATTTATTAAATTTGTCGAAAACCTTGCTTTTTGGCCAATGATGTCTCTACCATTTCACCACAATCTTGCATATATGCTATCATTATAATTGTTTTATGTACAGGGGCTTATTAAATTTTATTTATATAATTGCACGAGTAATTGTTTGTTATGCTTTCATAAAAAAATTGTTTGTTATGCTAAAAAGTTATTGTTACACCTGGTTTAAATTTCCATTGTATCAATATATATTGTTCGGGCCCTGAGATGCTCAGGCCGATTGCATCATGTAATGACACAAATTAATTAAACCATAATTTACATTAATCACAAGGATTAATGGGTCATAACTCAGGCCTACGTTTTAAACTTGGTCAACTCGAACACGAGAATTGAGGGCAAATGTTAATTTTTTGTGGGTAGGAAGCAAATGTTATTTTTGAGTGATGTCTGACTATATTGCGAGATTTATAATTTTTATTTATCATATTGCATTGCATATGTGAGAATACAGTGTCGTATCGGGTGAGATTATGTGACTGGTCTTTCACCTTAGGATGTTTGTCGACGCGGACATCGAGTAATCAATACACGGATACATTTGAATGTAATTAGACACAAATGAATTTCTATAACAAGACAATAATGCGTGTAATGAAACCATAGTTTGAGCCAAATAACTTCATAAAGCAAGCTATGGAGTGCCTCAAGATGCGTGACACACCAACAGGCATAGCAACAACTCTGTCGGCTCCTCCCTGACAAGCTCCTTGGCATTTTTTTTTTATTTTTTTTTGTTTTTTCACTCATTTAACCGTGGGCTTAGCTAGCTAAAGATAGGAAGATGTATGTCTTTAGGTAAGAAAGGGTTTAAATGTTTTGGTAACACCTAGTGTTAGCTAACACTCGACTTTTGACTTGATTAATACACTTTGAAATAATGTTTACCAATCAAACACCAGTCTTAAAGTTAATAGGGGCGCTCATAACTACTATTGGTCATGTTGATTTAATTAGCTTCAAGCTTTTCCATTTTAGAGTTGGAAGCTCTTTGAAGATTTCTTAATTTATCTTATAATAAAAAGCTTTCCTTATTGTTGTTTATGAATCAACCAATTCCATCCAAACACACAATCTTTCTCAAAAAAATAAAATAAAATAAAATTCAAACGCACACAAACACTATCAAGTTTAAATTACTCATTTTTTTTTTTTGGTAGATTTAAATTACTTATTCGATATTGTGCAAACTTTCTGCAACTACTTTTTGTGTTGATTCAACAGTTGTACAGGCAGCCATTAATTAATTAAGACAAATTTTAAAAAGCACATTCTAGTAGATGTTTTAAAAGAAAGAATTGATGTAAGCAGATTAGAAAAACCAGTAATTAATTAAGGGTCTTATTTTACATATGTAATTACATGATCAGTAGTACAATTGAGCTCGACCCTCCTAATGAATTCTCTCTAATTAGGTAGCCCTCTCAAACACAACACTCAGGGGGTCAGGCACATGCAAAGCCAAGAGCCTAGTCCCATTTTCTACAACAATCCCAGCATCCCCACACCTGAACCTACACAAAGGACACACATCACTTGGGCAAAATGTCAACTTATATCCATTTCCATCCTCTATAATTTTAAAGAACGTGCTTCGTTGGTTCTCCCTACTAGTTGTGATCAAAACCCTTCCACTAAGGTTGGGATCGGAGGCACTGTCAGTATCCCATTGTGTAGTATATCCGGCACAAGACACGGGCGGGGACCCTACGGAACTCAGTGTGAAGGAACTCGATTCCCTTATAATTGTCTCGTCGGCGACAAAGGGGTTGAAGACGACCGGCAGCACAATTGTCCGGAATTGGAGGCTGTTCTGCCCGACATACAACGGGCATGAGTTGTTGGCTCGAACTAAGGTTAGAGCAGTCCCCTCAGGGAGACGGCCTTTCGGGGAAATGAAGTAACGAGTCCCGGCTCTAAGTGGCCTCCCTTGGGTGTCTAGAACTGGAGGCAGAACGTCTTGGGCCAGAGCACCCACAATTAGGCAACATATTGTTACAAGCAGTATTCCAACAGTTCTCAACATAGTTGTAGTTGATATATGTATGCGCTTAATTTATTTATTTAGTGTTGAATGAATGAACCTAAAGTATATTTATAGAGAAGCTCATATAAGAGATAAATACTTGCAATCTTATCTACGTAGGAACCAAAGTCATATAAAAACAGTGAGGGGCCTAACATACTTCACGTGGAAGTTGAATAAAGTTTGGGATTCAAATTAAGATGTCAAAGTTGGAGCTTAGACGTAATTGTTGAAGTGTACGTACGTGTGCTAAAAGACTTCAAGACGAGGAGGCCAGCCGACGAATGAGGATAAATCAGCTGTAACGTAACTCTCTGGATTGATAATTAACAAATTAACAATATGAAATTGATATGGACAGAGAGGAGTTCATTATCAATTCAATCATTCCTATATTTTCGTGAATCATGATTCAGTTACTAATTAGTATGATTATATTGCAATTAGAGGAAGCGAAAGAGAATTGTTACTATTCAGTCAAGATTTTGTTTGTTTCATTGAAGTATTTGAACAAAAAATTAGATGTATGTATTGAAGTAGTCTAAACACATCAAATGACAACCTGTCACAAACTTTGACAAATTCAAAAAAAATAAAATGCCTTCATGAGTTACTAATCTTTTTTACCTTTGAAAACTAAGACTTTTAGATGGATTTAATACATAATAATATAAAACCTTGCTAATAATGGCAAAAGAATAATCAATGTGCTTGATTCTATGTTTGGTCCTATATTGAGTTATGAATGTCTAATAAAATTTCGATTTCTCTCCAAAAAAAGAAAAGAATCAATATTCTTGTTTTCAAAAAAAACATATTCTTGTTTTCTATTGAGAGGCATATTAATAAGCTAATTTGAACACAATTAATTTAGTGTGTCATTGTTGCATACCTATAGCTCATATTTTGGATTAATGAAACCTCTACCATCTCTTCAGATGCTTTGGTTGGAAAAATGAAATCTCTGTTGTCGAATTAAGTCGTAAACAACTATTTTTTTGGATGAATGTAAACAACTATTTTGAATAGTATTGTCACTATACTATACTGAAACAATTTTTCAACATGAATGAAGAAAGTGAGATTCACATATGTATAGCAAGCCTTATTTATTAGTGCCATCCAACATTAATTACAGCCATAACAGGACAGCTTGAAATACAATTAATAATTAAGCCCTCTTAAACACAACTGGAAGAGCTGGATTAACACCAATGGCCAAGAGCCTCCTCCCATTCTCCACAACAATGCCAGCATCACCACACCTACAAGGCTTATCACCACATCCTTGTGTAGGACAGTACCTCAGCTTATAGTGGTTTCCTTCTTTCACTATCAAGAAAGGATCACTAGGCATGTTCTCCCTCCTTGTTGTGATCAATGTCTTACCATTCTTAGTGTCTTGACCAATAGCCCAGTCAGTGCTGGAGCTGGTGCAAGTTGTAGAGCCCTCGAAGCTCACCGAAACGTCGGTTGATTGGTATATCGTTAGCAAGTCTCTGACGTAGAAGAGGCTGATGCGAACCGGGCGGCCTATCAAGGAGCTTGTTGGATCCTGTCCGACGTATAACGGGCATGAGCCGTTTCGGCTAATGAGGGTCAAGCCGCCCTCGTTGATGACCTGGGAAGGTTGTTGGAGGATGTAGTACCGGGCTAACTCCGTGACCGGCTTACCTTCTGTGTCGAGAACTGGAGGGGGGAAGCCTTGGGCAAGGGTTGGAACAGAATTGTAGGCCAAAGTTATTAGTACAAGGCAAAGCAGGGCAACTAGTGCTGCTGCTGTTTCAGCAAATCTAGACATGGTACTTGGTTAGTGTTTGTTGAGTGATCAATTTTCTTTGTATGGCTAGTGTTGATTGAGTGATTGAAAGAATGATTAGGTGCTTTAGATTTGGTGAATTGGGTACGTATTTATAGATGATTAATTGATGAGTGGACAAAGTTAGGTTCCGAAACCTTATCGATATGAGTAATATATTAGAACAAAAATTGGGGATGAGTTGTTAGAGTCATACAAGCAAACGTGATCCCCATGGCGGCTTCAATACCAAATTTTGAGAGTCAGGGTTGATTACTTCGAATTTCACTAAACTTTATGGGCCCCCTAACTAAGAAAAATCTAGAATAACACTTCCTATCAAATAAAAAAAATCTAGAATAACACCTCTCATCACATCTCTCTACCCCAACATCCCATGCACGTGGCTTCCGACGGCATTCATGAGTGTCACCGGTGGCCCTTAAGGTCTCGGCCTCATTCTCTTTTTTGTTTCCCCCTTCCTCTCTTCATTTTTCTCAGCTTTCCTTCCATGTTTCTCATTTGTCCCTCCATGTCTCCTCTTTTCTAATCTTTTTCTTCCATTCTCGATCTTTTCATTTTTGTTGGGGCTTTGGAGAGAAGATGAAAGGGAAATAGGGCTTTGGCCGACAAGTGGTTATGGCGATTCCATACGAAGCAAGAGGCTAGGTGGGCCGAGGTAATCCAGAGCATTTATGGGATGGACACAAATGGTGGGACTCTACCAGGCGTTCTCGTAGCACGTATATGACACCGTGGAAATTTATTATTGACTGCCAGGAGGAGTTTCGGAAAGGCTTACAGTTTACGATGAGAAGCAGGGACAAAATTAAGTTTTGGAATGATCTATGGTGCAGGGGAGAGTTGTAACGACCCTAAAATTTTAACTCGTGCCACGTGTCATTTTAGGGTCGTATTGTGGGCCCAGCTAGCCGTGGTATAATTGTTTCAGTCTTCGAGAGTCGATACCGAGGTGTGTTATATTTGTCTCGTAATTTGCACTATTTATTTATTGCCAGAATGCAATATTCTAAACGTGTGAGGGCGTCTGTGAGTGCGCGTTAGCATTGAGGAATGAGTTCGGCTCGGAAAAACGTGTGTTACGAGTGCCGGGCGAACTGTTACGGGTAATTAGGAGTTCGAGGGACTAAATAAACTAAAACACTGACAAAATACAATAAAAATAATAAATTAGTGGGTGTCGAGTGATACACAGGGTTATGGGCGACAAGCATGGGTCGAACGGTAGTGAGCACGTGTGGCGGCCCCAAGATCCCGAGGCCGCCCCGTGGACCCCGTTTCCCCTGCTAGTGCACTGGAAACCACCGCCACGTGTATAACTGCTTTCGACTTTAGATAATTATCAGATAATTCATTAAAGTCACTTAATTTATCATTTTAAAGAAATTAACAGCGGAAGAACTTAAAGTTTATCAAAATGCATATATATGTAAATATAAGTTTACTGATCAAACCTATAGTGGAAAACCCGGCTGTACTGTGCATACATGCGATCAACTATAACAGTAGGTATACCAGTACAAGTGTGTATCCAATTTCCCAACCCCAAAACATAATACGACATATCAAAACATTATAATATCTACACACATACCAGCGAGGCCTCGGCGTAGGCAAGTTAGATGTAATCGCCGATGATCCCCTTACCCCCGCTAGTACTTAGGATCTCGCACTCAAGCCATCACAAAAGACGGATGACGAGTCCAGAGTGAGTAATCCCAAGGAAATTCACCAAGTAATTACGGAAGTAAAAGTCTTGGAATTTAAAATACTATATTTAAACATGCGGAACAAAAGAATTTCGAAGTAACCGTGAAAGGATCATCGCATGCATAAAAAATAGTAGCAAAGCAAAGTACGTGCACAATAAAAATCGACTAAGTCATACTTCGGGCTTTCCCCGAGTGCACGGCCGTGAAAACACCTCTACGGGTTGGCCCTGGACCTACAGGTGGTCGGCGTAGACCCACGACGCACCCACACAAGCCTACCATAGCCATGGCGGGCGGCCTATTCACCGGCATATGCATAGACAAGTGCTATGACTCGGTGGACTCTATGGCCGTAACGAATAAGCACCAGGTGGGGAGTGATCTCAACACCGTAAAGACACCAGGTAGGAGTACACTCCACTACCGTAAAGTCACCAGTGAGAGTACTCCGCCACCGTAAAGCAATAATGAAATGGAGTAGAGAATAAATGGGCGAATTCAAATAAATCAAACGGTAAATACTTAAAGTGAAGTTCAATTGGGATACTACACACCTCAAATCGCACTCCGACTTCCCGGACCCCCATCACGCCCACCTAGCTCCCCAATGTCCGAGCTATGGTTTCTCGGTCCCCCGAAGTCCATTTATAGTGTTTTATACTTTTTGAGAACATATTCTATAATTTTATGTTATTTTATAAAAATTTACAAATTTTTAGTTGTGGTACCTCTCCCGGCTATGTCGGGGTTCCAAAAATACCCGAAAAGTTCCGAAACCACTTTTCTACCTTTTTCTAATTTTCTATATTTTTCTAGAATTTTTTTCCAATTTTTCGATATTTTTTTTTCTCTATTTTTCCTATTTTCCGAATTTAAAACTGTTTTTTTTTTTTTTTTTTTTTTTTTTTTTAATAAATAAATAAATAAAAATATTATTTAAATATATTATTTAAATAATATATGTGGGTCCCCGAACCGGGTCGGACCCGACCCAACCGGGGTCGGCCGGTTCGGCCCTCTGGGCGGGTCGGGTCGGGCCCGGCCCCAGCCCACCCGGTTGGGCTGGGCGGGCCGGCTTGGCCCGCCACCCGGATGGGATGCCTGGGCGGCCAGCCCGGCCTGGGGTGCACGCACGCGCGCGCGTGCGTGCCCCCTTCTTCTTCTTCCCCCCACTGTGCGCTTAAAGTGCGCAGCCGCCTCTGTTCTTCTCTTTTTTTTTTTTTTTTCTTCTTTCATGCTTTCTCCTTGCTTCTTCTTCCCTTCTATCCATTTCTCTCCTCTCTCAATCCATTGGAGACCCCAAAAATCTCAAAATCTCTCCTCAAATCAACACAAACCATACCCAATTTTCGAATTTTATGCATGTAACCCCAAAATCCCAAAATTCACAAATACACCTCAATTTTCCACAAATTTGATTCCAATTGAAATGGTTCATCAAACCAACCTCAAACACACCAAATTTAAACAAAAACAAGTGTAAATTCACTCAAAAATCCGAATTTATCAATAACCCATTTAAATCACATTATTTTCGAAATTTCCATTAAAATGGTAAGGATTACCTTGGATCAATGTTGTGTGGCTCGGATTTCCCTTTCCCAAAGCTCGAATTCTCCCTCCAAACTTCGATTTCTCTCCCAAAAATCTCTCAAATCGTTTGAACAAAATGAAAGTTTGCATGCATTTGATCGATCCAAGTGTATTTATATGTGGTGTTCTAATCGGCGTATGCACACATCTCGAGGACGATCGGACGGTTCTCGATCACTTTTGTCACCAAATTCCTAGACACCTTATCAAGACACCATCTAGCCTTGAATCTCATTGTTGTGCATATCGAGGCTTATCCTAAGTGTCTTGATTATTCGGTTCAAACTATAGGATTTTATTTACTCCAATTTGATTTAATTCATAACACCTATTCTAGTCATCAATAAATTCCATAAATTTGTAAATAGGGTCACACTAACTTCCCGACCACTCGACACCCCGTGCCCCGTGTCCAAGCACGCTTCTCGAGGCGGTCCCACGCTTAGTGTACCTAATTTAATTTCCTTAGCTTAGCCTAAGCTTATATATTTACATTTAATTAAATAAATCTTCAACCATAACATGTTTAAATAATTTAAATCTAATTAGCCCCAACGTCGGCCTCACCGCTACTAAACCCCGCATTGGTGCGTTCACCGAACTAAAACCCCTAAGCGCTCAAACTCGCCCGACAATAATTTACACACATGTGATGTTTATATAAATATTAAATTTCCACATCACAATAATAGCCATACAACATGCACAAATAACACAATATACCATGGGTACTCCTATCCGAGTCAACCCAATTTGTCCACGTAACGCCCGAATTAACCACTAATCATTGTGATTAGCACCAATATTCAATTAAATTAATTTGGGCCGTTACAATTCTTCCCAACTAAAAAGAATTTCGTCCTCGAAATTAGAACACTTCGAGTACATTCGGTTCATCAGCTTATATATTGTGTGAACTCTAACATTTTATTGAACTCACTTCTAATGCGTCAGGACTCCACTAGGGTGTGTATCAATTGGTCCTTCACTCGAATTATTTCCATCCGAGATTCCACCAATGGTACACCCCCCACCACCCTTCACCTCACGCATGTTCTATCTTGTGTGAATAATGTCTCTGGTGACTCTATCTGATCGTTGCTAATATCCGCAACTGTCTTGATTTCAAGATAACTGTACCTTCTGGCCTTGCCAACTCTATAGCTTAGATTTTTCGCGATATCTATCTCGCATACTTCTTTTGCTTGTCTTGTCGCTTTCGAAGCCTATGACGAATCTGTCGGATCTTCTCTGTGTGATCAACAACTATCTCCGCCCAATCGTAATCGTATCTTCCGCTCGCCCAACACGCTGGTGACTGCGGGGCCTCCCATACTGGCGCCTCATAAGGTGGCATCTCGATACTAGCTCGATAGCCTGTTGTTGTAGGCAACGTCACACAAGTGGTAAGTAATCCTCCTACGAACCTCCAAACTATGAGAATACAAGCCCAAACATGTCCTCTAAAATCCGTATCAATCGCTCACTGACTGGCCATCTGTTTGAGGATGATACGCCGTGCTAAACTGCAACCTAGTGTCAAACTGCTCCTGCATCGCTCCTCGAATCCCGAAATCAACCTGGGATCCCTATCAAATACAATGGAAACCTAAGCACTTACATGCAGTCTAACAATCTCCCGCATTTCAAACAGTCGCTTCAATCGAGGAAACGTGTATCGCATCCGAACTGGTATGAAGTGCGCCGATTTAGTTAGTCTGTCTATCACCACCCGTATCGCATCGTGTCGCCTAAACGTCTACGGTAATCCATTGACAAAATCCATGGTAAGGTGTTCCCATTTCCATTGAGGAATGGGTAACGTGCGCGCAATCCGCTTGTCGCCGTGTCTCGCCTTTACCCGTCGACATATATGACACCCTCGAACATATTCACCAACATCGACCTTCATCCCCGGCCACTCAAACAATCTACGCAAGTCTTGGTACATCTTGGTTCTGCCCGGATGAACTGTGTAGCGCGATCGGTCGGCGTCCTCTAACATACTATCTCGTATCTCGACACGGTGGTACCCAAAGTCGCCCTCGATGCCACAAATATCCATCGATGTCTCCGCCCAATCGGTGCACTCGGGATCCGTGCCAAATCCACCGAACCGCCCATAAAGCCCATCGACCCTTTGACACTCCGATACCCGCTCCAGTGACACGTTGTCGGTACTCTCATCCGACTACAAATATGTACATCATGCATGGCCGCAACGTCGACATGCTCATAATTGATCCGCCTCCAACGAGTCCCGTGTGTCGCGTCTTGATCGGTCCGATTGTCAACGCCGCATCTACTCAAAGCATCCGCCACTACATTGGCCTTGCGAATGATACTCAATCGTGAAGTCATAGTCCTTCAAAGAACTCCAACCATCTCCTCGACGCCTATTAAGATCTTTTCGTGTGATAATGTAGCGTAGACTCGATGGTCGTGTAAAGCATAAACTCCTCTCCGTAGAGGTAGCGTCTCCAAGCCTTCGAGGCGCAAACACAACCGCGCAAGCTCCAAATCGTGTACTGTGGTAGTTACACTCATATTATTATGTTTGAATAAAACAACCTTCTCAATAATATATCTATCCCATACATATATTTTATAGCAAAAATCCTTAGGCTTCATTTAATTATAACAAAAAACAACTTGATAGTCTTCATACATAACACAACTCGCACGTTGTTTTTACCATAATTTACACAAAAATATAGTTGACACTTTATTGTCGGTGCACTAACTTATGGTTCGGATACGATCCGAACCCGATTCGAACACGCAACGCTCTACAAATATCGGTGCCATTAGGATCAATGCGCATTCCCAATGTATATGCCCCTCAACTCCACAAATGAGCACATCTCTCGAACATGTCGCGGTCTCTCCCGTGAACCACCGATACACGATGTAGCAAAACTAGGCGCATATGGTGTCCTCATCGTGGTAGCGGTCGTCGCATGCTCTCACTCCTCACCGGCTCGTATTGTCCATCCCGAACATCTCCATGTCGCAACTTCTCTCGCACTTGTCGTCGTCGCCTCCTACGATACTCTGCGATCGCGGCCGCCGGTGCTTGGCAAACGACCCTCCGATGTCCTCTCTCGTCCGCATTTATAACATTTGCGCGTCTCTCGCATCCTAGTATGCCTATCACCGGATCTCGACGACCCGACCCTGGTCTCTCTGTTCCTTGTCCCGACTACCCCGATCCCTATCCCTGTGCTTGGTGCGAGGTTGATGTCGCCGCCGCTCGACAGTGCGAGTGCGTAGCATACACCACATGCCCCTCATCTCTCTCGCTCGCGCCCTGGATGCCTATCCCGTCGACCCCTGTTGATCCCGTCTCTGTCGTCACAACCGGTCTCCCTCGTCTCTAACGGTGTGCCTCTGTGTGTGTCTTGCTCCAAAACTCGCCGGCCGCCTCTTGGTACTCGCAAATCCCTGTCGATCATTTCCCTCATATAACCTCGGGTAAAGTCGTTGTCGCTCTGATGGCTCAGTCGTGAGTGATTGTGACGGCCCCGCTTCTAATTTAGGGCACCGTCCGGCCTAATCCCGTAATTAAGCCCTAATAACAACACATAGGACCCGATTACGAATTAGTCAGCCTATATTACTTGTGTTCTCTTGTTTAAACAATTATTTTATTTAACGGAAGTCTTTAATATTTTAGCGGAAATTTTTTTTTTTTTTTTTTTTTTTATTTTATATTTTTTCTTTTATAAAGCCTATGTGTGGAAACCAGGAAATAACGATCACCATATATATGCAAGTAAACGGCGAACATATATAAACAAAGTGAAAGCCAAAAGTCGGGTAATCTAACGCTCATCCCAATAACATCCCAAAAGATAAAGACATAAGTAAACATAATACAAAAAGTACCCTACATGTACGGGCGACTACGCGCTCGGAGCTCGAGAGGTAGTCGCCGATCTTCTCCTTGCCGGCCTGGTGTTGCTCGATGGACCTACACCCACCGTCACAAACTAGACGGTGAGTATAGTGATATTTAAGTGATAAGCGGGGAAATCTAATACTACATTTCCAATTTAAACAAAAGGTATTTAAAAGCATATGTAGTGAAGAAATGCTTGAATAAATAATGCAAGTAAATACCAACGTTAACGAGATACCCATAAACCGACTGAGCTAAGTCGAGATGATCTACGTCCGGTCGGCGGTGAGAACTATCACCTAGCCTTTTCCACTCTTCGTATGGAGCTATGCTCAACATATGATAATAATCTCTCTTCTTTTTTTTTTCCTAATAACCTCAAATTGCGGAGTGTGCTCGCGTATTTAAATCATTTATACTTGCCGACAACCCCGTGATCCATGTCACGTGTGCCGCCCAAGTGTAGTGGCGAGTGCCGGAGACCCCGAAAGACCGAAATCCTCGTGAATCCGCGCATCTCATGTGCAATGGACACTAGATAATCCCTACTTTAGTTTTCAAGAATATATATCCTACAATGCTATGATTTCAACACAAGTTAGGCTACAAAGCCCCAAAGGAAATAGAGCACAAGTCCATCATAACAAATAACCCTATAGCATGCATTTTCTAAATATCCATTAACCATATTTCAAGACAAACATTGAGCATATAAGGACGCATGGAGTCAATGATATATTAAACAAGGCATCATGCTATATCGATATTCAATATGAATAAAAACAAGGAAAGCATGATGTGGGAAGTAAATTAACTAGTCTACAAATAGACTGAAATTTATAAATGACTGGAATGAAATAAAGTAAAGAGTTCCCGCAGTTTCACTTACAAGTCAACGCAGTAGTCCTAGCTATCCGCCTCTCGACACCCCGACTCGTGCACTAGAACTTCCAAGAATTCCCTTTAATTCCCTGAAGTTCATTTTTATAGCATTTTAATTGGTTTAAAGTCACAATAAATGGATTTATGATATTTAACTAAAATTTAGAATTTTATGTCAATATTTAATTGTGGCACATTTTTCGAGTTATTTCGGGGTACCAAAAATACTCGAGAAGTCCCGAATCATTTTTTCTACCTTTTTCAAATTTTCTATATTTTTCTAGAATTTTTCCCAATTTTTCTGATATTTTTTTCCCTATTTTTCCTATTTTCCAGCAAATTAAAACTGTTTTTTTTTTTTTTTTTTTTTTTTTTTTTTTTTTTTTTATAAATAAAAATATTATTTAAATATATTATTTAAATAATATTTATGTGGGTCCCCGAACCGGGTCGGACCCGACCCAACCGGTCGGCCGGTTCGCCCCTGGGTCGGGTCGGGTCGGGCCGGCCCAGCCCACCCGGGTTGGGGCCAGACCGGTTTGGCCCGCCCACCCGGGATGGGCCTGGGGCGCCGGCCCGCCTGGGGTGGCACGCACGCACGCACGCGTGGCCGAGGCACGTGGCCGAGGTAAATGTTATATTTGTACTGGTGTATGCCTAGTGTTGTGTATGTGTGTAGACTAATTAAGTCCATTTTTACAAACCATAGACGTCGAGTTGACGTGAGCGGGGACACGCCTTGGAGTGCGAGCAAGTATGAGTACTTAGTGGAATTATCGGGGTAGCGAGACTAGGCTAGGAAATAACAATTTATTTCAAATCTACCTTAACATAAATTAAGTTATTTAATTTAGTTGAAAAATACGACGTTCGACGCACGAGGAAAGTGCCTCGAGTTGCGTGCGAGCCGGGGAACCGAGTAATTGGCACTTTGGAGAATTTTGTTTTATATTAATATGAATTTATAAGAGATTAATATGCATTATGGAGTTATTAAAATGTATATGGTTCTATGTAATTGAGAAAATCAAATTAGAATCCTATAGTTGGTTGGAAAATACAACACACATAGACTTACCTCGAGATTCGTGTGAGCACACACCCCCATACACTTGTGTCACACATGTGTGTTACAAGGCTGGATTTTAGTGGAGAGTAGGAGCAAAGGATGGCCACAAGATATCATAGAGATTGGATGGACACATTAGATCAAAACCCCCACTATAAAAACCATCTTTTCTCATACATTGCTTCATAATGCATGTCTTTGGCTGAAAATTCAGAGTTGTGGAGAACTCTCTTGCTGGAAAACTTGAGAGATTTAAAGGAGTTTTTATAGCACAAATCAAGGGATCAAACACCCCCCATCAAAGAACACCAACTAGGTAACCTTCCTTCCTCCTCATGCATTCAAGTTGTAGTATTTTTGAGTTCAATCAAAGGGGTTTTCTGTGGGGATGATTCTAAAGTGTTTCGATGTAGATTTGATCCAATTCTAAACCTTAATCTCAAACAACAAGTTCCATTTTCGGATATTGTAAGTTTTTGCCAAAAAAAAAATGGAATTTTCTTATGATTTCGATTTTGGGAATTTTCGAGCTAGTAAATAATGTTGTTTTTGAAAACAAAGTTCATATTTGGATTCTCCATTGAAAAACACTTGCGATTCCAAAAGAGGTTTCGAAAATCAGTGAGATTTTGGTTGGATTAAAAATTTCAGTTTTGGGTATGTTCTTGAAGTTCTTGAGGTGTAGTTTAAAAATGCATGTTTAATCTTGTTAATTAATGCATATTTTAATTTTAGAAAATTTGGTAAGACATCAACATGGCGTCAACGGGTCGTCGATGGGGCATCGACGCCGGTCGACAGCTGTGGCGAAGAAAGCACCAACGAGGTGCTGGCTCGGCCAACATGAGTTGCTGGCCGAACCAGCACACTCCTAACGTGCGTTCAGCACAAGCAGGAAAGCTTGTGCTTGAACGCACAAATTAGGAGGTGATTGTGAAGGCCCAAGTCCATGTATATGGGCTTGGGCCATCCAAAATTAAAAAAAAAAAAAAAAAAAAAAAACCATATGCATATATATGTGCCAACAGCATATATATGTATATGCATGTACAGGGGCCAAGTCCATGTACATGGGCCAAGTCCATGTATATGGGCTTGGGACCTAAAATGTGTACGATGGTGGGCTTTTGTTGTGCACAGTCACATTCATGTGCATAAAATGTGGGCCTTTAATGTGTGCCAAAAGCCCACATGCATAGGGACCTATATAAATAATAATGCTCATATACAAAAATTATAGAAATTAACTAGGAATTTAGAAAATAAAAATAAAAATAAAAATAAAAATAAAAATAAATAATAATAAAAATAATAATATACATATATATATATTTATATATGTGTATACATTTATATATATACACATACACTTATATGTATACATACAAAAATAATAATAATGATAATAATATAAAATATATCTATGTAATAAAAGTATTAAAAATAAATAAATAAATGATATGAAATGACCTTTCAGGGACCTAGGGGTGTTACGAGATTTCGAGAGCGGTAGTCGGAGTGTCGCGAGGTCGGATAGCCATAGCTATCCTGTGACTAGTAAGTGAAACTGTGGGAACTCTTTACTTTATTTCATTCCAGTCATTTATAAATTTTCGTCTATTTGTAGACTAGCTAATTTATTTCCCACATCATGCTTTCCTTGTTTCTACTCATATTGAATATCGATATAGCATGATGCCTTGTTTATTATATCATTGACTCCATGTTTCCTTATATGCTCAATGTTTGTCTTGGAATGTGGCTAATGGATATTTAGAAAATGCATGCTATAGGGTTATCTGTTATGTTGGACTTGTCTTCTACTTCCCTTGGGGCTTTGTAGCCTAACTTATGTTGAAATCGTAACAACTTTAGGATATATATTCTTGAAAACTAAAGTAGGGATTATCTAGTGTTCATTGCACATGAGATGCGCGGATTCACGAGGATTTCGGTCTTTCGGGGTCTCCGGCACTCGCCACTACACTTGGGTGGCACACGTGACATGGATCACGGGGTTGTCGGCAAGTATAAATGATTTAAATACGCCGAGCACAGCTCCGCAATTTGAGGTTATTAGGAAAAAAAAAGAGAGATTATTATCATATGTTGAGCATAGCTCCATACAGTAGTGGAAAAGGCTAGGTGATAGTTCTCACCGCCGACCGGACGTAGATCATCTCGACTTAGCCTGTGTCAGTTTATGGGTATCTGTTAACGTTGGTATTTACTTGCATTATTTATTCAGCATTTCTTCAGCTACATGTGCTTTTAAATACCTTTTGTTTAAATTGGAAATGTAGTATTAGATTTCCCAGTTATCACTTAAATATCACTATACTCACCGTCTAGTTTGTGACGGTGGGTGTAGGTCCATCGAGCGACACCAGGTAGGGCAAGGAGAAGATCGGCGACTACCTCGAGCTCGAACGCGTAGTTGCCCGTACATGTAGGGTACTTTTTGTATTATGTTTACTTATGTCTTTATCTTTTGGGATGTTATTGGGATGAGCGTTAGATTACCCGACTTTTGGCTTTCACTTTGTTTATATATGTTCGCCGTTTACTTGCATATATATGGTGATCGTTATTTCCTGGTTTCCACACATAGGCTTTATAAAAGAAAAAAATAAAATAAAAAAAAAAAAATTTCCGCTAAAATATTAAAGACTTCCGCTAAATAAAATAATTGTTTAAACAAGAGAACACAGGTAGTATAGGCTGACTAATTCGTAATCGGGTCCTATGTGTTGTTATTAGGGCTTAATTACGGGATTAGGCCGGACGGTGCCCTAGATTAGAAGCGGGGCCGTCACAGTTGGTATCAGAGCTTAGGCTTTAGAACCTTAGGGGCAAAGCATAGTGTTGAATAAGGATTTTGATACTAATTTCCTGATTGGTATCAAAGATCATTTATCAAGGAGTAAAGCATAAATTTGAATAAAATACACACCCTAGAAGTGGAAACCAGATGAACCTTACCTAGGAATTATTTTGTTGGGAATTGAGTGAAAGTGAGTTGGGAATTTGTATATATATGCTATCTTTTTCAATATGTATACGTATATACGTGGTAGACTTCGTAATAGTGATAGGAAATCGTTATCCACATGCAGACGACGATGACGGATGCACGCGAGAAGCGACGGGGTGCTAAGTAGCCGCCTCCTACTACATCGACGACGACTATCGAGAGGTTGGCGGATAGAGTAGCGGCACGGGGACGACAGATGGCGATTTCATGGCCTTCATGACAAAGACGAGATCACCGCACTTACTCAGCCGTCGCCACTACTCTGCGACTACCACACATCCGACGACCGGACCTACTATTATACCACCCGGCGTTTCCGGATACCGCACCCGTACTAGACCCACCTATTGTTCAAGACACGGTAGTGACGCCGACCCTTCCGGTAGTGACCGTTTCGACGACAGAGGTAGCAGTGATGACTCCGACTCCCACACCTACACCTTCAGGCTCAGCGGTAGGGATTCAAATTTGGTGAAGGACTTTCTCCGCCTTCACCGGTGTACTTCGACGGGGAGAGAAACTTTGAGAAGATTGAGGGATGGATATTATCGGGAGAAGCTACATCGGATTTTGGGGATCGAGGATAGACTTCGCCCGATTTGTCTTCTTATACGCTACAGAGAGATGCCGACGTCTGGTGGCGCACCACCATAGCTACCGATGGGGACTTTGTGTCATGGACGGCCTTTAAGGAGTTTATGAGTTTGAGGCAGAGAGCAGATGAGTCAGTTATGGAGTACCGAGATAGATACGGGTATCTGAGGCGATTATGGGGATTTGGTCCGAGATGAGTTGGGAGATGTGTATCATTTTCAAAGGTGTCCGAGGCGGATATTGGCTATCACGTAGTCAGCACGGGCGCTAGGACACTCACCGAGATATACGAGCGTGCACTTTCCCACGAGACCTACTACATTGGTGTAATAGCTGACGGGGCAGGCTTAGGGCAGAGATTGACATTGGAGCAGGCCGCAGATTTCGAGAGGAGGCGGCGGAGTGGCAAGGCACCTAGGACATGGGATAGAGGTTCTCAGGGATCGGGGATGACTTCACGTTTCACATCGGTGGTACCTCAGGTGTCTTATGTCGCGTCAGCACAGAGCTCAGGGAGAGGACGTTCCTTACCACCACCATCGATTAGGCCAGCATTACCAGCACCAGAGAGACTTACTCTTCCGGCACCATCAGCACCACGACAGTATCAGCAGCAGGGTGGTAGAGGCGAGAGGAGGGGTCGAGGCCGAGAGGACCCGTCGTCGGGTGAGAGACAGACTCGGTTCAGGGACGACCACATACCGGCCGGCGCAGACGGGTTTCATGTTATAGGTGCGGACGGGTGGGACATTTGAGTGAGGAGTGTCCACGGCCCCAGCAGACGGTGTATCCACCACGAGTCGAGAGGCAGCTCACATGGTGGCACAGCCGGATACTAGCGCTACGCGGAGTCTCATTGAGGGTATGATTTCTATCGCTGGTAGAGAGTCTTATGTTTTATTTGATTCGGGTTCCACTATTTCCTTCATTTCTGGACGCATGTTAAGCATACTTGGATTGACACCGATTAGGCTTGGAGTACATTTGATATTGAGCACCGCCGCCGGAGATAGGGTTTACCCTAATAATCTAGTGGAGAAAGTTCCAGTAGAGATTAGTGGGATAGAGTTACTCGCCGACTTTAGAGTCCTTGAGATGTTAGAGTTCGACGCTCTCTTCGGGATGGACTGGTTATCAGCATACCATGCTCACATAGATTGTTTTAGTAAGTCTGTGATATTTGAGATCCCAGGACGTCCGATGTTCGTACACCGAGGTAGTACACCGAGAGTCGATACCACGAGAGGTAGATTGGCGACTAGTGAGGAGATGGAGACTCTAGTAGCCTTGTATACTATAGCAGAGAGTCAGGGACCCCGACTTGAGGACATACCGATCGTTAGAGAGTTTTCCGACGTCTTTCCCGAGGAGTTGCCGGGACTACGCCGCCGCGAGAGGTAGACTTCATTATCGAGTTAGTACTGTGCACCAAACCGATCGCGATACCACCTTACCGCATGGCCCCGAATGAGCTAGAGGAGTTGAGGGCTCGGGCTTAAGGACATGGGGAGAAAGGATTCATCACACCTTCGATGTCACCGTGGGGAGCGCCGGTACTTTTTGTGAAAAAGAAGGATGGTAGTCTACGATCGTGCATCGACTACGTGAATCGAATAAGGTTACAATCAAGAACAAGTACCCGCTACCGAGGATTGATGATTTGTTTGAGCGGTGAGAGGAGCGCAGTTCTTCTCCAAGATAGACACGAGATCGGGGTATCATCGGTTTAGGATCGGGGACGAGGACCGATCTAAGACAAAGCGTTCGCACCGAGATATGGACACTACCGGTTTACGGTTATGCCGTTCGGGCTAACCAACGCCCCGCCGTGTTTATGGACCTTATGCACCGAGTATTCGAGCCATTTCTTGACCAATTCGTAGTAGTCTTCATCGACGACATTCGATCTATTCGAGGACACGGGAGGATCATGAGCGGCACCTCGGGGAGACATTGCGAGATGTTGAGGAAGCACCGTTTATATGCCAAGTTCAGCAAGAAGTGTGAATTTTGGCTTTCGAAGTCAAGTTTTTGGGTCACGTTGTTGGAGCAACGGGGATTGCCGTAGATCCGCCAAGATTCGACGATTATGGATTGGTCGCACCGACGTCGTGACGGAGATCGGGAGTTTTCTAGGATTAGCAGGCTACTACCGCAGTTTGTGAAGGATTTTTCTAAGATCGCTTCGCCGATGACTAGACCGACACGTAAGGACGTCGTGTATGATTTGGACGAGAGGAATGCGAGAACGCATTTGAGCAAGCTTGAAGAGGTTGTTGACGACCGCACCGTATTGACACCGCCTAAGGTTGGACGGGGATTCCTAGTATACACCGATGCTTCACACACGGGACTTGGATGCGTGTTGATGCGGGATAGCGGAGTTGTGGCTTATGCTTCGAGACAGTGAAGATACATGAGAGGAACTACCCGACGCATGACCTTGAGTTAGCGACGAAATCGTATTTGCTATTTGAAGGTGTGGAGACACCACTTGTATGGAGAGAGGTTCACACTTTTCACCGATCACAAGAGTCAGTATCTCTTCACACGAAGGAAGCGAATATGAGACAGCGCAGGTGGTTAGAATTCTTGAAGGACTATGACTTTTCCTTGGAATATCACCCAGGAAAAGCGAATGTAGTCGCCGACGCACGAGTAGGAGACCGACCGAGAGCGCCGAGGTTGTCGGATGTCATATGACGCACGAGTACGGGTTACTTGAGCGCAAAGAATGACAAGAGGTCGTCGACGTTCTGTCGATACCGGATTGAGATCTGCGCGCACGACGAGAGTACATACCGTGTCTACACGAGTGTGTCGAGGTCGAGGACCGACAAGTTGTACCAGCAATTCAGCGAGTTAGCGCGGAGTTTAGATTGTATTGATTGGACAGAGACATCTGATCAGTGTCTGA
Organism: Stephania japonica; assembly: GCA_039657345.1. Taxonomy (NCBI): domain Eukaryota; kingdom Viridiplantae; phylum Streptophyta; class Magnoliopsida; order Ranunculales; family Menispermaceae; genus Stephania; species Stephania japonica. Next base: position 1,865,602 of record CM077559.1, on the reverse strand, counting down.
GATTCAGGGGCAGATTGTGGATACCCGAGATGCCAGAGCTGAGAGTGGAAATCCTTCAGGATTCACACCATTCCCGATTTACTGTTCATCCAGGCAGGACTAAGATGTATCACGACATGAAGAGACATTTCTGGTGGCCTGGGATGAAAGCAGATGTGTCAAAGTTTATCAAGAATTGTGAGATTTGTCAGCAAGTGAAGGCAGAGCATCGTAGACCTGGAGGACTATTACAACCATTGCCCATTCCGAGATGGAAATGGGAAAACATCGCCATGGACTTCATCAGAGGGTTGCCGAGGACAGCCAAGAAACATGATTCCATTTGGGTGATAGTTGATAGACTTACAAAGTCGCTCATTTTTCGCGATTGCGAGCGCACTACACGTTTGATCGGTGAGTATACTCTTCGAGAGGAGATCATTAGGCCGCATGGGGTACCGTTGACCATCACATCGACGAGAGATGCTACGTATACTTCCGGGATGTGGCGAGTATGCAAGAGCGAGACGGTACACGCCTACGATTCAAAGATGACTTTCCATCCTCAGACTGACGGACAGACAGAGAGACTGAATCAGGTTCTAGAGGACATGTTGCGAGCCTGTGTGTTAGAGTTCGGCGGATCTTGGGAGGAGTACCTACCATTGTGTGAGTTTGCGTACAATAACAGTTATCAGGCTAGCATTGAGATGGCACCATTTGAGGCTTTATATGGCGAGGCCGTGTCGCTCACCCTCGTGTTGGGGTGAAGCCGAGAGGACAGAATGTCAGTAGGGCCTGAGATTGTTGTTGACCACACTGAGAAGGTACGATTGATTCGACAGAGACTCAAGGCAGCCCAAGAGAGGCAGAAGAAGTATGCAGACAAGTACCACAGCGATATCACTTATTCCGAGGGAGCCTACGTCTATCTTAAGGTCTCCCCTCGGAAGGGTTTGCAGAGATTTGGTGTGAAGGGCAAGCTCGCACCGCGTTTCATCGGGCCATTCAGAGTTAGGAAACGGGTTGGAAAGGTTGCATACGAGTTAGAGCTTCCTCCGCAGATGTCAGGTGTTCATCCGGTCTTCCATATTTCGATGCTTCGACTGGCCGAGTCGAAAGCGGCGCACGACAAACGATTGACTTGAGCGGATCGACTGAGCGAGGATTTCTCATATGAGGAGCGACCTATCCGGATCCTAGACCGAAAGGTACAACGGTTGAGGAACAAGTGTATCCTAAAGGTGCTCGTCAAGTGGCAGTTCCATAGCGATTCAGAACTCACTTGGGAGCGGGAAGACTATATGCGAGATCGTTTCCCGTACCTTTTCGAGTCAGGTATAATCCTAACCTGAATTTAATTTCGAGGACGAAATTTCCATTTTGTTGGGAATATTTGTCACGGCCCAATTTCCTAATCTTGATTAACTTGCCTAATTAGGATCACCGACCCGTGACGTGGGGCCCGCATGAGACGCGCACATTGACCGAGGCACGTGGCCGAGGTAAATGTTATATTTGTACTGGTGTATGCCTAGTGTTGTGTATGTGTGTAGACTAATTAAGTCCATTTTTACAAACCATAGACGTCGAGTTGACGTGAGCGGGGACACGCCTTGGAGTGCGAGCAAGTATGAGTACTTAGTGGAATTATCGGGGTAGCGAGACTAGGCTAGGAAATAACAATTTATTTCAAATCTACCTTAACATAAATTAAGTTATTTAATTTAGTTGAAAAATACGACGTTCGACGCACGAGGAAAGTGCCTCGAGTTGCGTGCGAGCTGGGAACCGAGTAATTGGCACTTTGGAGAATTTTGTTTTATATTAATATGAATTTATAAGAGATTAATATGCATTATGGAGTTATTAAAATGTATATGGTTCTATGTAATTGAGAAAATCAAATTAGAATCCTATAGTTGGTTGGAAAATACAACACACATAGACTTACCTCGAGATTCGTGTGAGCACACACCCCCATACACTTGTGTCACACATGTGTGTTACAAGGCTGGATTTTAGTGGAGAGTAGGAGCAAAGGATGGCCACAAGATATCATAGAGATTGGATGGACACATTAGATCAAAACCCCCACTATAAAAACCATCTTTTCTCATACATTGCTTCATAATGCATGTCTTTGGCTGAAAATTCAGAGTTGTGGAGAACTCTCTTGCTGGAAAACTTGAGAGATTTAAAGGAGTTTTTATAGCACAAATCAAGGGATCAAACACCCCCCATCAAAGAACACCAACTAGGTAACCTTCCTTCCTCCTCATGCATTCAAGTTGTAGTATTTTTGAGTTCAATCAAAGGGGTTTTTCGTGGGGATGATTCTAAAGTGTTTCGATATAGATTTGATCCAATTCTAAACCTTAATCTCAAACAACAAGTTCCATTTTCGGATATTGTAAGTTTTTGCCAAAAAAAAAAAATGGAATTTTCTTATGATTTCGATTTTGGGAATTTTCGAGCTAGTAAATAATGTTGTTTTTGAAAACAAAGTTCATATTTGGATTCTCCATTGAAAAACACTTGCGATTCCAAAAGAGGTTTCGAAAATCGGTGAGATTTTGGTTGGATTAAAAATTTCAGTTTTGGGTATGTTCTTGAAGTTCTTGAGGTGTAGTTTAAAAATGCATGTTTAATCTTGTTAATTAATGCATATTTTAATTTTAGAAAATTTGGTAAGACATCAACATGGCGTCAACGGGTCGTCGATGGGGCATCGACGCCGTCGGCGGCATGCGGCGAAAGAAGACTAACGAGGTCTTGGCTCGGCCAACATGAGTTGTTTGGCCGAACCAAAGACACTCTAACGTGCGTTCAAGCACAAGCAGGAAAGCTTGTGCTTGAACGCACAAATTAGGAGGTGATTGTGAAGGCCCAAGTCCATGTATATGGGCTTGGGCCATCCAAAATTAAAAAAAAAAAAAAAACCATATGCATATATATGTGCCAACAGCATATATATGTATATGCATGTACAGGGCCAAGTCCATGTACATGGGCCAAGTCCATGTATATGGGCTTGGGACCTAAAATGTGTACGATGGTGGGCTTTTGTTGTGCACAGTCACATTCATGTGCATAAAATGTGGGCCTTTAATGTGTGCCAAAAGCCCACATGCATAGGGACCTATATAAATAATAATGCTCATATACAAAAATTATAGAAATTAACTAGGAATTTAGAAAATAAAAATAAAAATAAAAATAAAAATAAAAATAAATAATAATAAAAATAATAATATACATATATATATATTTATATATGTGTATACATTTATATATATACACATACACTTATATGTATACATACAAAAATAATAATAATGATAATAATATAAAATATATCTATGTAATAAAAGTATTAAAAATAAATAAATAAATGATATGAAATGACCTTTCAGGGACCTAGGGGTGTTACGAGATTTCGAGAGCGGTAGTCGGAGTGTCGCGAGGTCGGATAGCCATAGCTATCCTGTGACTAGTAAGTGAAACTGTGGGAACTCTTTACTTTATTTCATTCCAGTCATTTATAAATTAGCTAGTCTATTATAGGAAAAAAAATATCAGAAAAAATGGGAAAAATTCTAGAAAAATATAGAAAATTTGAAAAAGGTAGAAAAAATGATTCGGGACTTCTCGAGTATTTTTGGTACCCCGAAATAACTCGAAAAATGTGCCACAATTAAATATTGACATAAAATTCTAAATTTTAGTTAAATATCATAAATCCATTTATTGTGACTTTAAACCAATTAAAATGCTATAAAAATGAACTTCAGGAATTAAAGGGAATTCTTGGAAGTTCTAGTGCACGAGTCGGGGTGTCGAGAGGCCGGATAGCTAGGACTACTGCGTTGACTTGTAAGTGAAACTGCGGGAACTCTTTACTTTATTTCATTCCAGTCATTTATAAATTTCAGTCTATTTGTAGACTAGTTAATTTACTTCCCACATCATGCTTTCCTTGTTTTTATTCATATTGAATATCGATATAGCATGATGCCTTGTTTAATATATCATTGACTCCATGCGTCCTTATATGCTCAATGTTTGTCTTGAAATATGGTTAATGGATATTTAGAAAATGCATGCTATAGGGTTATTTGTTATGATGGACTTGTGCTCTATTTCCTTTGGGGCTTTGTAGCCTAACTTGTGTTGAAATCATAGCATTGTAGGATATATATTCTTGAAAACTAAAGTAGGGATTATCTAGTGTCCATTGCACATGAGATGCGCGGATTCACGAGGATTTCGGTCTTTCGGGGTCTCCGGCACTCGCCACTACACTTGGGCGGCACACGTGACATGGATCACGGGGTTGTCGGCAAGTATAAATGATTTAAATACGCCGAGCACAGCTCCGCAATTTGAGGTTATTAGGAAAAAAAAAAAGAAGAGAGATTATTATCATATGTTGAGCATAGCTCCATACAGTAGTGGAAAAGGCTAGGTGATAGTTCTCACCGCCGACCGGACGTAGATCATCTCGACTTAGCCTGTGTCAGTTTATGGGTATCTGTTAACGTTGGTATTTACTTGCATTATTTATTCAAAGCATTTCTTCAGCTACATATGCTTTTAAATACCTTTTGTTTAAATTGGAAATGTAGTATTAGATTTCCCCAGTTATCACTTAAATATCACTATACTCACCGTCTAGTTTGTGACGGTGGGTGTAGGTCCATCGAGCAGCACCAGGCCGGGCAAGGAGAAGATCGGCGACTACCTCTGAGCTCCGAGCGCGTAGTCGCCGTACATGTAGGGTACTTTTTGTATTATGTTTACTTATGTCTTTATCTTTTGGGATGTTATTGGGATGAGCGTTAGATTACCCGACTTTTGGCTTTCACTTTGTTTATATATGTTCGCCGTTTACTTGCATATATATGGTGATCGTTATTTCCTGGTTTCCACACATAGGCTTTATAAAAGAAAAAATATAAAATAAAAAAAAAAAAAAAAAATTTCCGCTAAAATATTAAAGACTTCAGTTAAATAAAATAATTGTTTAAACAAGAGAACACAAGTAATATAGGCTGACTAATTCGTAATCGGGTCCTATGTGTTGTTATTAGGGCTTAATTACGGGATTAGGCGGACGGTGCCCTAAATTAGAAGCGGGGCCGTCACGGTGGTATCGAGCTTAGGCTTTAGAACCTTAGGGACAAAGTATAGTGTTGACTAAGGATTTTGATACAAATTTTCCGATTGGTATCAAAGATTATGTTATCAAGGAGTAAAACATAAATTCGCATAAAATACACAAATTTAGAAGTGGAAACCAGATGAACCTTGCCTAGGAATTATTTTGTTGGGAATTGAGTGAAAGTGAGTTGGGAATTTGTATATATATGCTATCTTTTTCAATATGTATACGTATATACGTGGTAGACTTCGTAATAGTGATAGGAAATCGTTATCCACATGCGAGCACGACGATGACGGATGCACGCGAGACAGGCGACGGGGGTGCTAGCAAGTAGTCGGCCTCCTACTACATCGACGACGACTATCAAGAGGTTGGCGGATAGAGTAGCGGAACAGGGACAAGAGATGGTGATTTCATGGCCTTCATGACAAAGACGAGATCACCGCACTTACTCGGGGCCGTCGCCACTACTCCTGCGACTACCACACATCCGACGACCGGACCTACTATTATACCACCCGGCGTTCCGGATACCGCACCCGTACTAGACCCACCTATTGTTCAGACACGGTAGTGACGCCGACTCTTCCGGTAGTGACCGTTTCGACGCGAGAGGTAGCGATGATGACTCGACTCCCACACCTACACCTTCGGGCTCGGCGGTGGGGATTCGGTGGTGAAGGACTTTCTCCGCCTTCACCGGTGTATTTCGACGGGGAGAGAAACTTTGAGAAGATTGAGGGATGGATATTATCACAAGAGAAGCTACATCGGATTTTGGGGATCGAGGATAGACTACGCCGATTTGTCTTCTTATACGCTACGAGAGAGATGCCGACGTCTCGGTGGCGTACCACCATAGATACCGATGGGGACTTTGAGTCATGGACGGCCTTTAAGGCTAAGTTTTATCGCAGTATTTCCCCGCAGCGATCATGATGAGGTTGAGGAGAGAGTTTATGAGTTTGAGGCGAGAGAGCGAGATGAGTCAGTTATGGAGTACCGAGATAGATACGGGTATTTGAGGCAGTTTGCGGGGGATTTGGTCCGAGATGAGTTGGGAGATGTGTATCATTTTGGGGCAGGTCTGAGAGCAGACATTGGCTATCACGTAGTCGCACGGCGCTAGGACACTTACCGAGATATACGAGCGTGCACTTTCGCACGAGACCTACTACCTTGGTGTAATAGGCGACAGGCGGGCTTAGGCGAGAGATTGACATTAGAGCAGGCCGTAGATTTTGAGAGGAGACGACGGGGTGGAAAGGCACCTAGGACATGGGATAGAGGTTCTCAAGGATCGGGGATGACTTCACGTTTCACATCGGTGGTACCTCAGGTGTCTTATGTCGCGTCAGCACAGAGCTCAGGGAGAGGACGTTCCTTACCACCACCATCGATTAGGCCAGCATTACCAGCGCCAGAGAGACTTACTCTTCCGGCACCATCAGCACCACGACAAGATCGCAGCGCAGGTGGTAGAGGCCGAGGTAGGGGTCGAGGCGAGAGGGACCCCGTCAGGGACAGAGACAGACTCCAGTTCAGGGACAGCCACAGTCCGGCCAGCGCAAGACGGGTTTCATGTTATAGGTGCGGACAGGTGGGACATTTGGTGAGGGAGTGTCCACAGCCAGCAGCAGTGTATCCACCACAGAGTCGAGAGGCAGCTCACATGGTGGCACAGCCGGATACTAACGCTACGCGGAGTCTCATCGAGGGTATGATTTCTATCGTTGGTAGAGAGTCTTATGTTTTGTTTGATTCGGGTTCCACTATTTCCTTCATTTCTGGACGCATGTTAGGCATACTAGGATTGACACCGATTAGGCTTGGAGTACATTTGATATTGAGCACCGCCGCCGGAGATAGGGTTTACCCTAATAGTCTAGTGGAGAGAGTTCCAAAGTAGAGATTAGTGGGATAGAGTTACCCGCCGACTTTAGAGTCCTTGAGATGTTAGAGTTCGACGCTCTCTTTGGGATGGATCGGTTATCGCATACCATGCTCACATAGATTGTTTTAGTAAGTCTGTCATATTTGAGATCCCAGGACGTCCGATGTTTGTACACCGAGGTAGTACACCGAGAGTCGATACCACGAGAGGTAGATTGGCGACTAGTGAGGAGATGGAGACTCTAGTAGCCTTGTATACTATATAGCAGAGAGTCGGGGACCCCGACTTGAGGACATACCGATTGTTAGAGAGTTTTCCGACGTCTTTCCCGAGGAGTTGCCGGGACCGCCACCGCCGCGAGAGGTAGACTTCATCATTGAGTTAGTACTGGCACCAAACCGATCGCGATACCACCTTACCGCATGGCCCCGAAGGAGCTAGAGGAGTTGAGGGCTCGCCTTAAGGACATGGGGAGAAAGGATTCATCACACCTTCGATGTCACCGTGGGGAGCGCCGTACATTTTTGTGAAAAAGAAGGATGGTAGTCTACGACTGTGCATCGACTACAGGGCAACTGAATAAGGTTACTATCAAGAACAAGTACCCGCTACCGAGGATTGATGATTTGTTTGAGCGCTGAGAGGAGCGCAGTTCTTCTCTAAGATAGACCTGAGGTCAGGGTATCATCAGCTTAGGATCAGGGACGAGGACCAGTCTAAGACATGCGTTCGCACCGAGATATGGACACTACCAGTTTACGGTTATGCCGTTCGGGCTAACCAACGCCCCCGCCGTGTTTATGGACCTTATGCACCGAGTATTCAGGCCATTTCTTGACCAGTTCGTAGTAGTCTTCATCGACGACATTCTGATCTATTCGAGGACACGGGAGGATCATGAGCAGCACCTCAGGGAGACATTGCAGATGTTGAGGAAGCACCGTTTATATGCCAAGTTCAGCAAGTGTGAATTTTGGCTTTCAGAAGTCAAGTTTTTGGGTCACGTTGTTGGAGCAACGGGGATTGCCGTAGATCCGGCCAAGATTCAGACGATTATGGATTGGCCGGCACCGACGTCAGTGACGGAGATCAGGAGTTTTCTAGGATTAGCAGGCTACTACCGCGGGTTTGTGAAGGATTTTCCTAAGATCGCTTCGCCGATGACTAGATCGACACGAAGGACGTCGTGTATGATGGACGAGAGGAATGCGAGAACGCATTTGAAGCGATTGAAGAGGTTGTTGACGACCGCACCGTATTGACACCGCCTAAGGTTGGACGGGGATTCCTAGTATACACCGATGCTTCACACACGGGACTTGGATGCGTGTTGATGCAGGATAGCGGAGTTGTGGCTTATGCTTCGAGACAGCTGAAGATACATGAGAGGAACTACCCGACGCATGACCTTGAGTTAGCAGCAGTCGTATTTGCGCTGAAGGTGTGGAGACACCACTTGTATGGAGAGAGGTTCACACTTTTCACTGATCACAAGAGTCTGAAGTATCTCTTCACACAGAAGGAACTGAATATGAGACAGCGCAGGTGGTTAGAATTCTTGAAGGACTATGACTTTTCCTTGGAATATCACCCAGGAAAAGCGAATGTAGTCGCCGACGCACTGAGTAGGAGACCGACCAGAGACGCCGAGGTTGTCAGATGTCATATGACGCACGAGTACGGGTTACTTGAGGCAAAGAATGACAAGAGGTCGGTCGACGTTCTGTCGATACCGGATTGAGATCTCGCGCACGCACGACGAGAGTACATACCGTGTCTACACAGAGTGTGTCAGAGGGTCGAGGACTGACAAGTTGTACCAGCAATTCAGCGAGTTAGCGCGGAGTTTAGATTGTATTGATTGGACAGAGACATCTGATCAGTGTCTGAGATTCAGGGGCAGATTGTGGATACCCGAGATGCCAGAGCTGAGAGTGGAAATCCTTCAGGATTCACACCATTCCCGATTTACTGTTCATCCAGGCAGGACTAAGATGTATCACGACATGAAGAGACATTTCTGGTGGCCTGGGATGAAAGCAGATGTGTCAAAGTTTATCAAGAATTGTGAGATTTGTCAGCAAGTGAAGGCAGAGCATCGTAGACCTGGAGGACTATTACAACCATTGCCCATTCCGAGATGGAAATGGGAAAACATCGCCATGGACTTCATCAGAGGGTTGCCGAGGACAGCCAAGAAACATGATTCCATTTGGGTGATAGTTGATAGACTTACAAAGTCTGCTCATTTTCTGCCAGTTGCAGCGCACTACACGTTTGATCAGCTGAGTATACTCTTCGAGAGGGAGATCATTAGGCTGCATGGGGTACCGTTGACCATCACATCGACGAGAGATGCTACGTATACTTCCGGGATGTGGCGAGTATGCAAGAGAAAGACGGTACGGTACTACGATTCAAGACACGACTTTCCATCCTCGGATCGACGACAGACAGAGAGACTGAATCAGGTTCTAGAGGACATGTTGCGAGCCTGTGTGTTAGAGTTCGGCGGATCTTGGGAGGAGTACCTACCATTGTGTGAGTTTGCGTACAATAACAGTTATCAGGCTAGCATTGAGATGGCACCATTTGAGGCTTTATATGGCAGACCGTGTCGCTCACCCTCGTGTTGGGCTGAGCCAGAGGACAGAATGTCAGTAGGGCCTGAGATTGTTGTTGACCACACTGAGAAGGTACGATTGATTCGACAGAGACTCAAGGCAGCCCAAGAGAGGCAGAAGAAGTATGCAGACAAGTACCACAGCGATATCACTTATTCCGAGGGAGCCTACGTCTATCTTAAGGTCTCCCCTCGGAAGGGTTTGCAGAGATTTGGTGTGAAGGGCAAGCTCGCACCGCGTTTCATCGGGCCATTCGAGTTAGGAAACGGGTTGGAAAGGTTGCATACGAGTTAGAGCTTCCTCGCGATGTCGTGTTCATCCGGTCTTCCATATTTCGATGCTTCGACCTGGTGAGTCGAAGGCGGAGCGCACGACACGACGATTGACTTGAGCCGAGATCGACTGAGCGAGAATTTCTCATATGAGGAGCGCCTATCCGGATCCTAGACCGAAAGGTACAACGGTTGAGGAACAAGTGTATCCCAAAGGTGCTCGTCAAGTGGCAGTTCCATAGCGATTCAGAACTCACTTGGGAGCGGGAAGACTATATGCGAGATCGTTTCCCGTACCTTTTCGAGTCAGGTATAATCCTAACCTTAATTTAATTTCGAGGACGAAATTTCCATTTTGTTTGGAATATTTGTCACGGCCCAATTTCCTAATCTTGATTAACTTGCCTAATTAGGATCACCGACCCGTGACGTGGGGCCCGCATGAGATGCGAACATTGACCGAGGCACGTGGCTGAGGTAAATGTTATATTTGTACTGGTGTATGTCTAGTGTTGTGTATGTGTGTAGACTAATTAAGTCAATTTTTTTGCAAACCATATATAGACGTCGAGTAGACGTGAGCGGGGACACGCCTTGGAGTGCGTGCAAGTACGAGTGCTTAGTGGAATTACCGGGGTAGCGAGACTAGGCTAGGAAATAACAATTTATTTCAAATTTACCTTAAAATAAATTAAGTTATTTAATTTAGTTGGAAAATACGACGTTCGACGCACGGGAAAGCGCCTCGAGTTGCGTGCGAGTCGGGACACCAAGTCTTAGGGTAGTTGAGAGTCGGTGTGACCACTTATATAAATTTTATAAATTTGTGTGACCAATTAATTATGGTCCATATAGGATTTATGTACATTAATCGATTTAACCTATAGTTTATTTAATTTAGAAATCACATTTTAATATCCTATAGTTGTTGTGAATTAAACTAACCTTAGGATGGACCTTGGGATCCGTGCTTTGCCACACACTCCCATGATGGGAGTCACCCAAGTTGTGTCACATGAGAAGCTGGACTACCTAGTTAGTGACCACTTTGGATTTACCTCGAGATACACAATACACACTAGATCCTAACAACACCTATATATACAACTTGATGAACAAAAATTTGCACTATTTACATGCAAATCACATAGAACGGAAGAGAGGGAGATTTTGGAGAAGTTTGGAGAGAAATTTGAGCTAGGAGTGGAGAGAATCAGAGATCCAAACTAAGGTAATCTCACCCACCATTTCTTTTACCCAATTTCATATGGATTTTTTTTTTTATTGGGTTTCAAACACAATTTTCGAATTTATAGACATGCACTATGGATTTGGTTGATTTGGAGTCCAAATGGTATGAATTACTCAAACAAACTAATTTTAGTCGATGTTGTTGGGAATTGTTGGTGAGAAGTTGGTATTTTCGGATTTTTTTTGGGTTTATACACATGCACATTGATCCGAGAATTTATTGTTGTTTATGTGGTTTTTGATGAAAAAATTTGGTCTCTTGAAGTGCTATTAGGTTAGTGATAGAGAGAAGATTAGAAAAGTGAAGGAAGAAAGAAAAAAAAAAAAATTGAAAAAAAAAAAAAAAAAAAAAAGAGGAAGAACCAGAGGCGCTGGTGCGCCTCTGGTTGAAAGGAGAAAGAAGAAGGGGGGGCACGCACGCGTGCGTGCGTGCGTGCCACCCCGGGGCGGGCGGGCGGCCCAGCCCATCCCGGCGGGCGGGCCAAACCGGTCCTGGCCCAACCCGGGTGGGCTGGACCGGCCCGACCCGGACCCGCCTGAGGGCCGAACCGGCCGACCCGGTTGGGTCGGGTCCGACCCGGTTCGGGGGACCCACATAAATATTATTTAAATAATATATTTAAATAATATTTTTATTTATAAAAAAAAAAAAAATCCATATGAAATTGGGTAAAAGAAATGGTGGGTGAGATTACCTTAGTTTGGATCTCTGATTCTCTCCACTCCTAGCTCAAATTTCTCTCCAAACTTCTCCAAAATCTCCCCTCTCTTCCGTTCTATGTGATTTGCATGTAAATAGTGCAAATTTTTGTTCATCAAGTTGTATATATAGGTGTTGTTAGGATCTAGTGTGTATTGTGTATCTCGAGGTAAATCCAGTGGTCACTAACTAGGTAGTCCAGCTTCTCATGTGACACAACTTGGGTGACTCCCATCATGGGAGTGTGTGGCAAAGCACGGATCCCCAAGGTCCATCCTAAGGTTAGTTTAATTCACAACAACTATAGGATATTAAAATGTGATTTCTAAATTAAATAAACTATAGGTTAAATCGATTAATGTACATAAATCCTATATGGACCATAATTAATTGGTCACACAAATTTATAAAATTTATATAAGTGGTCACACCGACTCTCAACTACCCTAAGACTCGGTGTCCCGACTCGCACGCAACTCGAGGCGCTTTCCCGTGCGTCGAACGTCGTATTTTCCAACTAAATTAAATAACTTAATTTATTTTAAGGTAAATTTGAAATAAATTGTTATTTCCTAGCCTAGTCTCGCTACCCCGGTAATTCCACTAAGCACTCGTACTTGCACGCACTCCAAGGCGTGTCCCCGCTCACGTCTACTCGACGTCTATATATGGTTTGCAAAAAAATTGACTTAATTAGTCTACACACATACACAACACTAGACATACACCAGTACAAATATAACATTTACCTCAGCCACGTGCCTCGGTCAATGTTCGCATCTCATGCGGGCCCCACGTCACGGGTCGGTGATCCTAATTAGGCAAGTTAATCAAGATTAGGAAATTGGGCCGTGACAGTGATGCAGCCATTTCTGAAATTGCGGCGCCCTGGTCCCGTAATATTCGGAGTACTTCTGTCATCTGAACTTCCTGGGCTGTAAGTCGATCCTCCAAGCTCACCGTAGTAGCATGCGGACTCCTAATAACAATGCCAGCTTGTCTCGTCTCTGAGGGTATAGTAGACCGTCCATCCATGCTGATCTGCACCGAAAAACGTGCGTCGTATGCGATCCTCCATGATATACGTATACATATATAATACACAGTAGAATCATAACACATACATATAATTCTGTTAACCACCCATTTCTTATTGCTTCCCAACTAAAAGTTCTAGGCAATTCATCGGGTTTCCACATCTAATTTGTTTTAAAATTTATGCTCTTTTATTTACTTTATTTAATTCGAGAGCCCTATCGACCTTGCTCGATACCAAACCGTGGCGGCCCCAAGATCCCGAGGCGCCCGTGGACCCCGTTTCCCCGCTAGTGCACCGGAAACCACCGCCACGTGTATAATCGCTTTCGACTTTAGATAATTATCGAGATAATTCATTAAAGTCACTTAATTTATCATTTTAAAGAAATTAACAAAGCGGAAGAACTTAAAGTTTATCAAAATGCATATATATGTAAATATAAGTTTACTGATCAAACCTATAGTGGAAAACCCGGCTGTACTGTGCATACATGCGATCAACTATAACAGTAGGTATACCAGTACAAGTGTGTATCCAATTTCCCAACCCCAAAACATAATACGACATATCAAAACATTATAATATCTACACACATACCAGCAGGCCTCGGCGTAGGCAAGTTAGATGTAATCGCCGATGATCCCCTTACCCCTGCTAGTACTAGGATCTGCACTCAAGCCATCACAAAAGACAGATGACGAGTCCAGAGTGAGTAATCCCAAGGAAATTCACCAAGTAATTACGGAAGTAAAAGTACTGGAATTTAAAATACTATATTTAAACATGCGGAACAAAAGAATTTCAGGCAACTGTGAAAGGATCATCGCATGCATAAAAAATAGTAGCAAAGCAAAGTACGTGCACAATAAAAATCGACTAAGTCATACTTCGGGCTTTCCCCGTGCACGCCCGTGAAAACACCTCTACCGGGTTGGCCCTGGACCCTCAGGTGGTCGGCGTAGACCCACGACGCACCCACACAAGCCTACCATAGCGGGCGCCTATTCACCGGCATATGCATAGACAAGTGCTATGACTCGGTGGACTCTATGGCCGTAACGAATAAGCACCAAAGGTGGGGAGTGATCTCAACACCGTAAAGACACCGGTGTAGGAGTACACTCCACTACCGTAAAGTCACCAGGTGAGAGTACTCCGCCACCGTAAAGCAATAATGAAATGGAGTAGAGAATAAATGGAACTGAATTCAAATAAATCAAACGGTAAATACTTAAAGTGAAGTTCAATTGGGATACTACACACCTCAAATCGCACTCGACTTCCGGACCCATCAAGCACGCCCACCTAGCTCCCCAATGTCCGAGCTATGGTTTCTCGGTCCCCGAAGTCCATTTATAGTGTTTTATACTTTTTGAGAACATATTCTATAATTTTATGTTATTTTATAAAAATTTACAAATTTTTAGTTGTGGTACCTCTCCCGGCTATGTCGGGGTTCCAAAAATACCCGAAAAGTTCCGAAACCACTTTTCTACCTTTTTCTAATTTTCTATATTTTTCTAGAATTTTTTTCCAATTTTTCGATATTTTTTTTTCTCTATTTTTCCTATTTTCCGTAATTTAAAACTGTTTTTTTTTTTTTTTTTTTTTTAATAAATAAATAAATAAAAATATTATTTAAATATATTATTTAAATAATATATGTGGGTCCCCGAACCGGGTCGGACCCGACCCAACCGGGTCGGCCGGTTCGGCCCTCTCGGTCGGTCGGGGGTCGGGCCGGTCCAGCCCACCCGGGTTGGGCTGGGGCGGTTTGGCCCGCCCACCCGGGATGGGCTGGCCGGCCCGCCCGGCCGGGGTGCACGCACGCGCACGCGTGCGTGCCCCCTTCTTCTCCTCCTGCGCTGCTGCGTAGTGCGCACGCGCCGCCTCTGTTCTTCTCTTTTTTTTTTTTTTTTTCTTCTTTCATGCTTTCTCCTTGCTTCTTCTTCCCTTCTATCCATTTCTCTCCTCTCTCAATCCATTGGAGACCCCAAAAATCTCAAAATCTCTCCTCAAATCAACACAAACCATACCCAATTTTCGAATTTTATGCATGTAACCCCAAAATCCCAAAATTCACAAATACACCTCAATTTTCCACAAATTTGATTCCAATTGAAATGGTTCATCAAACCAACCTCAAACACACCAAATTTAAACAAAAACAGTGTAAATTCACTCAAAAATCCGAATTTATCAATAACCCATTTAAATCACATTATTTTCGAAATTTCCATTAAAATGGTAAGGATTACCTTGGATCAATGTTGTGTGGCTCGGATTTCCCTCTCCCAAAGCTCGAATTCTCCCTCCAAACTTCGATTTCTCTCCCAAAAATCTCTCAAATCGTTTGAACAAAATGAAAGTTTGCATGCATTTGATCGATCCAAGTGTATTTATATGTGGTGTTCTAATCTGGCGTATGCACACATCTCGAGGACGATCGGACGGTTCCTGATCACTTTTGTCACCAAATTCCTAGACACCTTATCAAGACACCATCTAGCCTTGAATCTCATTGTTGTGCATATCGAGGCTTATCCTAAGTGTACTGATTATTCAGTTCAAACTATAGGATTTTATTTACTCCAATTTGATTTAATTCATAACACCTATTCTAGTCATCAATAAATTCCATAAATTTGTAAATAGGGTCACACTAACTTCCCGACCACTCGACACCCCGTGCCCCGTGTCCGGCACGCTTCTCGAGGCGGTCCCACGCTTAGTGTACCTAATTTAATTTCCTTAGCTTAGCCTAAGCTTATATATTTACATTTAATTAAATAAATCTTCAACCATAACATGTTTAAATAATTTAAATCTAATTAGCCCCAACGTCCGGCCTCACTGCTACTAAACCCCGCATTGGTGCGTTCACCGAACTAAAACCCCGGCGCTCAAACTCGCCCGACAATAATTTACACACATGTGATGTTTATATAAATATTAAATTTCCACATCACAATAATAGCCATACAACATGCACAAATAACACAATATACCATGGGTACTCCTATCCGAGTCAACCCAGCTGTCCACGTAACGCCCGAATTAACCACTAATCATTGTGATTAGCACCAATATTCAATTAAATTAATTTGGGCCGTTACAGCACGCCCGAGTGAA
The DNA here is from genome assembly GCA_039657345.1 of Stephania japonica. Lineage (NCBI taxonomy): Eukaryota > Viridiplantae > Streptophyta > Magnoliopsida > Ranunculales > Menispermaceae > Stephania > Stephania japonica. Next base: position 1,849,544 of record CM077559.1, on the reverse strand, counting down.
CTCGTTGGTGCGCACAATAGAATTATAGGTGCGAAAATACAATTGTATATATATATATATTATATAAATAAATAAATATGTGAAAAGACTAAAAAGAGTGTTTGGTTGAGAAGGAAGTTTGGATAAGGATGGGGTATTTTGGTCATTTGACAACTCCAAAAACATCAACAACACCACCACCCTCACCATTCTCACTGTGTCGAACCAAAAACTGAAAATCGAAAGAGAGAAATAAAGGAACCGAGAGATCGAGCAAAAAAGGAGAGCTTGGAGGTGAGGCGGCGGTCGATGAAGGTAAGGTGTTGTTGTTTGTGTTGTTGCATTGTTGATGTTGTTGTGGTCGATGGTGATGATAGCTTGAGTTGGGAGCTCGGACGAACAGTGTAGTTCGTCCGAGGAGGGAGACAACGTAGGGGAGTTGTAACAACCCCAAAATTTTTAACTAACTTGTGTTGCACTTGTCAGAAATTGTGACCCGGCTACGTGAATACTGGACAGTATTTCGAACTTCGGAAGTCAACACCGAAGTGATTTTATGATTCTTTGATTGTGTGTATTAGTATTGTAGTATTTTACGGGTTTCGAGCCGTTCGGGCGGTATTTAATTGAGTGAGGATTTGACTAGTTAAATGGGGGAGAAAAACAAGTAAAACATACAAAATACATGAATTTTTAATTAATTTAATTAATTAGTTGGCGAGACAAGGCGAGACTAAGCGTGTTACGAGAGTCGGAACAAGGAAAAACGGACTGAGGAACGTCGTTTGAACTTGGGAGTTGCATAGTTTCACAACATACGGGCTATGGGAGTGAAACTGTTAAAATGACATAACTTAATGAGGAGAGCCGAGAGATTGGCATCGAGATGTGTAGGTACTTTGGGATGTAATAAAGAGAGGAATAAATGAATAAATAAAGAAAAGACCAAAAAAGGGCAACTGTTGTAAATTGTACAAGAATAAGTTGGAGGGCAAAAAGGTCATTTGACCAATTTAAGACATAAAAACGTTTTAACAAGAAAACCCTACACTATTCATCTTCTCTACAAACCACCGCCGCCTCTCCCATTCCCACCTCTCGTCCCTGCTCTCACCAGCGACCGGACACGCCTCGCCGGAGTTCCCACTCGCCGGAGGTCGTCTCTCTCTCTCTCTCTCCCCACTCTCTTTCTCTCGGTTTCTCTCATCCTCACGATCTCTCGCTCTTGGTCCCTCCCTCTCGGCCTCACATCTCTCTCGTCTCGGCAGTCTTCTCTCTCTCCCTCACGACTGTGATAACCACCCTCACCGGAGATCTCTCTATCTCTCTATTTCTTTCTCTCTCTCGTCTCACGGTTTTTAGTTTTTTTTGTTATTTGTTGAAACCGTGATGTATGTATGTGTTGTGTCGCCGTTGGTTGGTCGCTGCCGGAGGTGTTGTTGCCGGTTGGGATGGGTCCTCAGGGTTCGCCGGAGTCCCTCCGTCCTTGATGTGGTTTGGTTCATGTTTATAGGATTGTGGTGTGTGTATTTCCATTATTTCATGTGTTGTTACTATTTTTGGCCCCTCTCCGGAAAACACCCTCACTGGCGGCGCCACCGTTGGACCACGATGATTGGGACGCTGTTGGGGACCCCACCAATCTCCTATGTGGGTCCCACAGTCTTCGGAGTAGTCAAAACAACCCTATTCAATGTTAAAAAGTCGTCATTTCATGTGAATAGGTGTGGTGGAGTCTCGCCGGAAACCGCCACTCTTGGCGGTGCTATCGGCCGGACCACCATCCGTGAAGGTTGTCGGGATCTCACCTAACCTTTGTTGAGGTCTTGCAACTTTTGGTTGTGTTCGAAATTTTGATGTATTGGGGAAATGGTTATGTTTTTATGGAAATATTAAGTTTGAATTCTTGTTTGGTTAATGTGTTTAAGTTCTGACTAATTAAGGTGTTCTCGGCCATTTTATGCCAAGGAAACCCTCTCCCAACGTCGGACAAATACCAGCGTGAAGTCATAACGGTGTCTTTATCGATTGGTGTTTAGTTATTGAGGTTTTGTTGAGTCTTGCTGATAAACTATTCTAAGTTTGTTTTATGTGGTCTTAATGATTCGACTTGGTTATTGGTGATGACGTTGGGGTCACGCCGACGGTCCTTGAGACTATGACGTGTGTTATAGTGTTTCCAAAACTCAAGAGAGTATTTATTTTTTATTTTCATCGCGTTGTTCGAGTCATTGAAACACTGGGAGAACATTTGGGATACAATGTAGATTTAGTAAATGACTTGACCTATTAACACGAGTTTCCGACCTTGTCAGGTAGCGGGAAACTCGGGGATATGCGTTAGGGACGCGAGAGTGTTGTACACGGGTTGCGATAGTTCAGGTAAGTACACTTGCCTTAAAAAGCATTTGTACGTTTGTAAGCCAGTAAGAAAATGCCATGTGATTCATTATCATTTATTCAGTCTTGTTATGCTCTATTATTGGTATTCAATTCCATTTCTTGTTGTGTGCTTTCCGGCGTAAGTGTTTTGTCTCGAAAGTACTAGGACCTGCACTAGAGGGATAAAACGCGGGCACTCATGCGCACGAGTGTGTGACCACCCTTAGTGACCGTATGACACCGAGTACTGGGTGGATGGGTTCGAGTCCCTTTCCAGTCATAGCTGTGCCTTCGCTTGTGTCGATGCCCGGGAAGACCTCGCGAGGTCTTCGCCGTTATGCTATGGTTTAGACTACTTATGAGCCTCTTTTGATTCCTTAGAACACATTTAAATTTCGATTGATATCTATTAGTCTGTTTATCATGCATCTTGTCTATTTAATTTCTTGTCTTTTTATTACCGCATGATATTTAGACTACTTTATTTGAATTATCATGAATTACTGTTGTTTTCTGTTGGCATTACATTCGATTTTATTCAGTTACTCACCGTCTAGTTTGTGACGGTGGGTGCAGCAGATAATGAGAGCGAGAAGGGCAAGGGACCCCGCTGGGGATCTATTGTGAGGATTAGCGGCTGGATTTGGAGACTATTTTATAGGTTTCCTTATGTTTTGCTTTTATGTATATCGTTTTATATATATATGCTTTGGGATTATTAAACTCGGCAAATTTTGATGAGACTGGTATCATGTACCTTTGCATTTCGAATTGTACATGAATACCCGGGGTTTTCCACACTTATAGAATTCCTCTACTTCCTTTGATTGAGTTATTTCCCCTTTATTTTAATTGTTTTTAATCTTCCGCTGTTTACTATTGTAATAACTCTTTCATAAATTACTAAATTGACTAAATTGAAGGCTGACTAGGCTCGTCAGGTTGCCGAGTGATGACTCGGGGCTTGTACGGATCTAGGCCGGGCGTACCCAATTGTATGGGGAAATTGGGGCCGTCACAGGAGTCGTCTTCTATGACAGCCCAAATTTTCGAGGTCATCTCATGACCCACGCCCTCCACTTGTAAGCCCAGCAGTGCCTGTCACGTCACCGGACACGTCATCACTACTGCCACTTCCGTAACTCTATGAAGTGACGCTCCATTTAACTAATCCTACTATATTGAATTGTTTAATTCTCCTAAACATCTAGAAGGTTAGTTAATAATAATAGCGAAAGCCTTTAATGTGTATATTATGAGAATTTATTAAACATAAGTAGTGAAAAACCCGAAAATAAACACCATGTATATAATTGAGACGAAGTAAACAGTAATCCATATACATGTGATAAAGTTCTAAAGTTCCCAAAACCTAGCAAAATAATATATATATACATACTAGGTAGTCAAAACACGAGCTGTCAGCAGCAATGACCTCATAGATAGTCGCATAGTACCTCTTTTTCCTTGCTCTTGCTCGTACCAGGATCTGCGCTCAATTGCCCAACACATACAACAACGATCCAAGTGAGTAAATTCCTAAGAGAAGTCTACACGATAATCATGAAAACCACAGTAACCTGCGAGACATGTGAATATGACCCTGGCAACAGGAATCATTTTCCCATGACTGGCAGCAAACAACATTCACAGCAAACATATCGATCACACACAGTGAATATAAAACATCATTCAAGTAATCCGGTTCAACGACGATATCAATTAAAACTAGATAGAGGTGTGACAGAGTCTAACAAAACTAGATCATACTTTGTAGATTCGGATACCCCCGGCTGAGCACATCAATCCTAGACACACCCGAACTACTAACGGTGACTAGAACACATCACAACCCACCGGACATGTGCACCCCGCTACTCGGGTAGCTATTCACCGGCTGCACCAAGTACACGTACTACAATCTAGCCTGCTCAATTCCATACCACGACCATCATGATTAATCTCCGTCCATGTGAACAAATCAAACACCGACCAACACATGATCACAGTGCATAAGCATGACAACCAAATAAGTAAACAAAGCAATAAATAAATAAATGAATAAACACTTGTTTATATGGACAACCCACACATTAATTAAAGTGTAACATTCTCAAGGGTTTTACGTACCTGTAAACATGCACTCCGACTTCCCGGACCCGTCAACCCAACCCGCCTAGCTCTTCGGTATCCGAGCTATCGTCCTCTAGTCCCTGAAGTCATTTATGATGTTTTTAAGGTCAATTAAGTGGGTTTTGTAGGCTTACGTTGACTGCATGAGGGTTGACTCAGGTTCTACGTAAGTCTAGACCGGGCGGGGTCCAGTTTTATGATTATGGAACTGGGGCCGTCACAGATTATGATGTGGGTGTTAGTGGGTATGAACATTTATGGGGTGTAGTTGAGAACCAGGAGTTAAAGAGTGATTAAACGTTGTTGTATGTGATTAATGGTTTGTTTCTCTGCTACTCTTTTGAATGTCTATGGTACATGGGCGGGGTAGCACCGGTTGTGCTGTAAGAGTTAATGGGGACGAGCATTTATGGGATGTATTTGAGTACCAAGAGGTTGGGACATAAAACATTAATGTATGTGATGCATGGTTTATTCTTTGTCACCTCGAGGAGGAGTTTATTTTCCCATCACTTCTGCAGGGCAAATGGATGTCGATGATGCATGTTTTATCCTCCGTTACTTTGATGAATTGGTGTTTTCTTTTCCTCAATTTTGTTGCAGGGTAAGTGGGGTACTAATATGGAGTGAGAGGGTGATTGGAGGTCCTGGAACCAACATGTTTGTTTATTATTTTTTTTATGTAAGAACCTGCAGAGATGGAAGATGTAACAACCCTCAAATTTTAACCCGACGTGTATGGCACTTGTCAGGATTGTGACCTGGCTACGTGATACTGGACAATATTTCGAACCTCAGGAGTCGACACCGAGGTAATTTTATGATTCTTTGATGTGTGTAATAGTATTTTAGTCTAATGCGTGTCACGAGCCGTTCGGGCGATTTTCAATGAGTGAGGTTCCGGCCTAGGTAAACGGGGGAGAAAAATACAATAAAAATATAATTAAAAGAATTATTGAATAATTTAATTATTTATTTAAACGAGACAAGGCGAAAGTATGCACGTGACAGGGAAATACGGACCGAGGAGGCAAGATGGATCGGGGAAAGTTGTTGGAAATGCTGGTGTTGGATAATTATATAGCAAATGGACCATGGGGTAGGATTGTTAAGGTGACACAACCCAATAGTGGAGAGCCCTTAGATCATCCTCGAGATGTGTAGTTAGGTGGAGATGAGTGGCCACAAATGAGACAACACCCCACCTAATTCACTGTTCATCACTATTCACCCATCATTTGGTGTTTAAAAACACATTCTTCCCCACCCACATACTCCACGGTCTTTCTTCACTCTCTCACTCACTCACGGTTTCTCTCCTCTCCCTTATCTTACCACCGTCCCTTCTCCTCTCTTTTGCTGGTGACCGGACCAGACGCCGGAGGTTGCTGTCGACCGGAGGTACGCATCTCCTCTTCTCTCTCTTTCTCCCTCTCGGCTGTTATCTCTCTCGATATCTCTCCTTCGTCTCGGTCTCCCTTTCTTCTCAACCATGCTCCACGGCCTCACTGCACCACCGGCTCTGACCGAGCTAGTGGTGGCCGGGGTTCACTTTCTCACCAGAGATCCCTCTCTCTCTCTCTCCCTCTCTTTCTCTTTCCCACTATTTTTTTATTTTTATTTTTAACTGTAGGGGTGGCTGTCGTGATTTGGTTCTGATCGGAGGTGAGGAACGTTGGACCACCGGAGCACCGACGAACCTAGAGCACCCCTAGCAACGTTGAATGGTTGAGATGTCAAGTGGTGTGCGTATATCTTGTTTTTTTCATTGTTTATTGTATGTGTTTTGTTGTATGGCCCGCCGAAAACCGCCTCTGTTGGCGGCACCACCGCCGGACCACCGTGACTGGGACGCTGTTGGGGACCCCACCAAACTCCTACTTAGGTCCTACAGCCCTTCGGAGTGGTCGAATCAGTTTAGACAAGTGCAAAATGTCGTCATTTCATGTAATATGTGTGGCGGAGCCTCACCGAAAACTGCCTCTATTGGCGGTGCTACCTGTCGGACCACCACCGGTGGAAGTTGTCGGGGATCTCACCTAACCTTTGTTGAGGTCTCACAACCCTTGGTTATGTCCGAAACAACGTTGTTAATGTGTATTGTCGTGATTTCATGTAGTGTCGACGTCGAGTCCTTATCTGCGTGTGTTGACGTAATTCTGAATTGGTGGAGGTTTTCGGCGTTCCCATGCCGTGATAACCTCTCCCCGACGTCGGACAACATCAGCGAGGTTCCATGTTCGTTGGTACATGTCGGTTCGGCTTTCATGATGAGTTATGGTTGAGTGTTGGTTTGTATTGAAACATCGCGTGGCGATGAATGGTTATGACGTCGTAGTCACGTTGCCGGCTCATAAAGGCCATGGCGTGACCCATATACGACTGAGCCAAGCCTAAGTTGTGTGACTAGGCTTACATATGGTATGGTTTACAAAATTAAATGAGTTGTGGTGTTTTTGTCTAGTTTTCCGATCGATTTTCATCGAGTTGTTCGAGTCATCAAAACATTGGGAAAACACCAGGGTTTAAACCTAGATTAGTTATTGACTTGACCCATTAATTAGAGTTTTCAACCTTGTCAGGTGGCGGGAAACTCAGGGATACGCGTTAGGATTCGCGAAAGTGGATACGATTTGCGATAGTTCAGGTAAGTACACCTGCCTTAAAGCTTGTGCACATTAGTAAGCCAATTAAGAAATTCTCATACGATTCATTATCATTTATTGCTATTCTTGTTATTATCCATTGTTGGCATTCAAATTCCCTTATTTGCTTGGTATGTGTGTTCTTGGCGTAAGTGTGTCGATATAGTATCATGTGGCCCGCACTGGTTGGGAAAACTTGGGTATTTCCTATCGGAATTACTGCTACCCATAGTGTTGTGTGAACTTAGGTACTGATTGTGAAGGTATCATGTGGCTCGCACCAGTTGGGGAAACGCGAGCCACTCTCTGCAGGAGTGCCTGACCACCCCTGGTGTTGTGTGAACCTAGGCACTGGATTGTTGTTGTAACGACCCGTTACTTTAAGCAGGTGATTAGTGTTAATCCGAATGGTAATTTATCCGAGTTAGGCTCGTGATTAAGCCCGATTTGTCACGACTAACGTGTGTGTGGGACTGTGTGATGTATTGTGTTTGTTTGGTGTGTATTAGTACATATGTGTGAATAATCGGACTAACGAGGAAATGCCTAATACCATGTGTGGGTCATGTGGACACACATGAGACGCGAGATAGCGTTGACGTTCGAGTGTGCTCGACGGTGGAAATTACGTAATTATAGGCGTAATTATAGGCATAAATATATATTTATATATATTATGGATATATATATAAATATATATTAAATGGAAAATAATAAAATAATGATAATTTGTCAGGCGCAGAGTGATACGCGGGGTCACGAGTGACACGCGTCGGACATACGGTGGTGCGCACGCCCGAGATGTTCTCGTTGGCATGCCAACTGGAATTTTAGGCGCAATGTATCGATAAATATATATATTTATGTATAAATTAGTATATATAAATATATATAATAAATCAGAAAATGTAAGATTACCAGTAAGGGTATTGAATTGGTAAAGGAGGAGATAATATTTGAAGGGCATTTCGGTCATTTCCCCACCAAAACCGCCTTCTCTTTTGTTTAAATGTGAAAACGAAGAAGAAAGAGAGCAGAGAGAGAGATCGAGCAGTGAGGAAGAGAGGGAGAAGAGAAGGAGCCGAGAGGAGGTCGAGAATTCGTGATGTCGACGAGGCCGAGGTGAGTTGTGTTTACGTTGTGTGTTGATTTGTTGTACCGCTGCAGTTGTGATGTGGTTGTTGCAGTTGTTGTGTAAGGGTGAGGAGCTCGGCCATGGTGGAAGCCATGGCCGAGGGTGGAGACGGCAAGGGAGTAGTCTCCCTTGCCAAATCGAGTTGGGGTTGGGGTTGGGAGCCAACCCCAATCGAAGGAAAAGGAAAAAAAAAAAAAGAAGAAGAAGAACAGCGTCTGCTCTGTTCTCATCTCGTGAGGAAGAAGGTCCTGAACCGGGCCGGTTCGGCTCGGTTGAGCCGAACCCGGTTCGGTCCGGTTCAGGACCAAACCTTAAACAAAAGAAAAAAAAAATGGAAAAGAAAATCCAGAAAAATAGGAAAAAATATGGAAAAATAGTATTTTGACCAAACAAATAGAAATTGAGAGATTTCTATGAAAAATGAGAAGTTTGAAAGTCGGAGGAGACTTTACACCGGGGTTTTACCTCGAAAAGCGTGAAATGGTCCAAATAAGTTAGAAATTAGGTCCCGAGATTCCGAATTCGAATGGGACCAGTTTAGAAATGTTAGTAAATGAGTATGAGACTTAAATTGATAAGAAATGGTTTATTTTAGGTAATGAACCGATGTGGAAAGGATTGAGGACTTTGGGAGAGTCGTACAAGTCGGTAAAACATAGAAAGCTCAGGACAGGTAAGTGGGACTCGTAGCTTTTATCAATTATGCAATGTAAAATAGTATTATTAGAGCATGTAGTGTACTGGACTGGGAATGGGGCAATGTACCGTGATTTGATGGTGGTTTTACAAAAATGTTTTGAAATGAAAAATGGATTCGGAAAGAGGTTTGACGGGACGGATCGGCCTGGGGTTTGGGAACTGTGGTGGAATTGCTAACCATCACTGCGCCCCAGTGGCTTGGGAATTATCCCGATCAATGCTTTCCAGTTGAGTTTAGCAACTCATTAGTCATAAACCAATTAGATGAGCAGTGATTGGTTTAGTGATGATGAGTAAGTGCGACTCGGTGTTTTATGAGTTGGCGGCACATTGACAAGAACTGGTTAGATGCCCAGTGATTGGTTCTTGGATATGTGAGGAGGCGACTCAATGCAAATACGGAAATGTGAAATGCAAATCACGGGTACATTGCAATGAACCAAAGAACTTGCATCTGTTATATATATTGTTTATATTGATTCATATGCTCCTGTAGATATGCATTTGATTCATGTTGTTATACATTGCCTTGATATTAATTAGTAGTTGATGGTTGGTATGAGAGTCACTTACTGAGCATGTAGGAGCTCACCCACCTTAACATTTTCAGGTATGAATGTACGCTAGAACTTGGAACTCAGGAAAGGAGAAGACCAGGAGTTTAGTATCTTCTCTACGGTGCAGTGAGTTTCCTGTTATATATATATTGTATTGCATTATGATTTGTAATTAAATGGGTGGGAATACGAGCTCAATACCGATGTTCATACCGGTATTGCATATTTTATATTTTATCGAAAAAGTTTTAAATTTTCCGCTGTGTTGGTTTTCGTTTATTTTATTCGGTTAATGAATATCATGATATACATGTATTGTCAGGGAGTTTTGATAAGGCTGCTGGCTCTAATTAGGTCCGAATTGGTTTACCGGGGCTTAATTAGAGTTTCAGGCCGGACATTCCTTAATTGAAATTAGGGGCTGTCACAGTTGTGGTTATTGTTGTGAATATTGATCGCTTATGGCCTTTTTGACTCTTAGAACACGCATGTTTTCGATTGTTATCATTTCAGTCTGCCTATCATGCACTTTGATCTATTTATATTCCTGTCTTTAAATTACCGCATAATATTTAGACTGCTTTATTTGATATTCATGAATTACTGTGAAATTCTTCTGGCATTACTTTCGATTTCTCTCAGTTACTCACCGTCTAGTTTGTCACGGTAGGTGCAGTTATCCCGGAGTGCAGCAAAGGCAAAGGCCCTCTACTTGGTGATTTTCTCTGAGGACCTCTTAGAGTACGCGACTTCAGGATTAGGTTAGATTGATTCATTTTTATTGCTGATTGTATGATTTTTTATATATACGATGTTGGATATTGAACTGGGATCATTTTTGACATGGATACTATGAACACTGGGGTTTCCACATTTGTATATATTTCCTAATTTTCATTTGATTGAGTTATTTCCCAAAACTTGTTTAGTTTTTCTGTTGCGTATAATTGCAATAACTCTTTCATAAACTGTTAAATTAATTAATTGGAGGCTGAGTAGGCTCGTCAGGCTTGCTGAGTATCGACTCGGGACTTGCACGGGTCTAGGCCGGATGTACCCAAATGCATTGGGAATTTGGGGCCGTCACAGAAGGTGCATGTTTTCATGATAGGGAGGTGGTTGAAAGTAAGCAAATGGGATGCTTGAAGGGATCGTAAAGAGGGAAGATGGATGCTCTCGAACATCCAAGTGAATCTGACGACTTCGATATGGGCTTTTATTGTTGCAGTGAATCTGATGACTTCGATATCTTTAGGTGAGAGGTGGCAATAGGCATTACATTTGTAAGGTTGGCATTTGTGGTATTTGGGTAGGTCCTGGTAATGGGTTGGTCTTACATTCAAGGTGGACACACCCTTCTTTATTTTTTGTGTTGTTAGAATACTATGCTACACTAACAAAAGTGGAATGGCAGTTCCATGGATTTTCTTCTGTTTATTCTGGATGTGTTTCATGTAGGTGGATGAGGAGGTGATGGCGTACAGTTTCTGGTGGCCCCCAGGGACTTTATCTTTGCCTCACTTGACAGTTTGAGAGATATATTTATGTAAAAGTATTTGGATGCTCTGTTAGAGCTTGAGCTCATTTGAGCCTTAAACTCGCTCTTCTTAGACTTCTCTAAAGGAGTTTGGACTCCGACTGCAGTTGGAGTGGGGCGGCGGGGAAAGCTAGAAGGTTGGAAGCATTGGCTTCATGTTTGGCTACGACCTCTTTATGCTTATGGACATATGGTATGTGGGCACTAAATCGACTTATGCAAAGTTGGGAGAGAATCGTTGTCTTGGGTGTATAGCACATTCTTTATCATTCTTTTGTACATATAACTTGGAGGGTAGACAATCCCTCTTTGTATCTACTTTTACACATAATGCAACTTTCGGGTGCTCGCCTCCCTTTTTTCTCAAAAAAAAAAAAATGAAAGGGAAGACGGGTCTAAGCGAGCCAGATCTGATGTCTTGAGTGATGTTGATGCTTCGTAACTCGACACACCAGGAGGTTTGTTGGCGTGTGGGCATCACCGATCAGTGGTCGCAGCCATGGCCGAGATGATAGTGTGTTTGGATGCTGAAATCGATCTCTTATCGGATTGTTAAGCCTGGTTGGCGTGGTTTTCCTCCTCTCTGTGATATGTTTGTTCCTTGTCTGCATAAATAATTGTAGTGTTTGTGCTTTGTTTAGTTGCAGTTTGTCTAGCTTTTTAGTTAAGTATGTTAAGGTCTAGTTCTTGCCTGCGGAATTTGTCTCTGTTGTCGAGGTGGTTGTCCCCATTGTCGGGGTGGTTATTCTGCCCTAGGGTAGTGGTTTAGGGTTGCACTATAACGTGCGTGTTTTCATAATTTGTTCCGTGCTTCATTGTTGTAAGATCTATTTGTAATAGATACTTGTCCGATTGGATTAGGAACACTTCAATACAAATCACTTTGACAAAAAAAAAAAAAAAAAAAAATCATTTCATGCACGTGTTGGATCTCAAGATGTGAAAGTCTTCATACCGAGGTGAATTCAAATGGTTAGGGACTTTGGTCCTTCCCGATTCGAGCGCGGATTAATTGGAAAAGCATGAAATAATGAAAATGTTCGAATCGATTACTACTAGTGATTTGTCCAGGAAATGAACTCTTTGCGGCGGCATTAGTTTTATTTTTATTTATTTTTATTTTTTTATTATTTTTTTATTTTTTTATTTTTACTTCAGTGGGAATCAAATCACGATTTTCCGAGGTCTTGCTTTTTTGTGGCGGTATTGATGTTCTTGATAGTAACTATTCTACTAGAAACAATCAAAATATTAATTACAATTAGATTTTCAAAATTTTGTTTTGAGTACGCATATGGCTTCGACTTATGGTTGGAGTATTCACAAAAATTAAAGAAAAGCAGTTGTAGTCGTTTGAATGCATAATACATTCACTAACAACCTACAAATACTTCAAACTTGACATACTAAAAATCTGAAAACTTTTCAAAGAATCACGAGTTACTAATCATTTCATTTTAGATAACTAAGACTTTAATTTGGATGGATTTAATTTCATATTTGAAAATATATATAACACCTTGCGTAGTCATGGTAAAAGAAGAATCAATTAGTTAATTTGTTTGGCATAGTCAGACTCATAGGCATATATATTAGCTAATTTGAACATAAATTAGTGTCATATATATATATATATATATTATTGTTGCATACTTGCATATATTGCTCATATGTATTTTGGTAAGAGAAACCTCCATTGTCGATTAATGTTAAAATATAAAAATAAAATGAAAGACAGTAACAAGATTAACATATCAAAATACATTTCATTGCATTAATGGATTACATTGCAACGTTTATAAATAAATGTTTACGCCCATCTCACATATCTATAGACAATGTTACACATGTATGAACTTGGTTAACATGACCCATTTACACCACTATATATATGCACCACTTTACTAACTAGTAACTACCCATTGTCCCGTTGACCAAAAAAAATAAAAATACCCATTGTCCCATTACATGGTAACTTCTCATAACTAACACCAATCATCTATATATGCCACATATACACATGCACTTAATTTGATCTAACCATGTAGACTTGTTCTACCAATTTAAATCATAAATTCCAACAATTAAGTTATAAACAATTATTTTGAATAATATTGTCACTATTCTGAAACTTTCTTCTCTCAGGTTACATGAGTGAAGGAAAGCAAGATTCACAGTAGTATATATAACAAGGAGTCTTATTCATTACTATATATCCAACATCAATTACAGCTATAACAGCTTAAAATATTGAAATTTTAGGTACTATACATGTATATTTTTTTTGTGTACTATACATGTATATTAATTCTTTAACATCTTAAACGACCAAATTAAAGCGCCCCCTTTGATCATGGTCATCTAGACTTAAATCTACAATTAATTAAGCCCTCATAAACACAACTGGAAGAGCTGGATTAACACCAATAGCTAAGAGTCTCCTCCCATTCTCCACAACAATGCCGGCATCACCACACCTACAAGGCTCATCACCACATCCATATGTAGGACAGTACCTCAGCTTGTAGTGGTTCCCTTCTTTTACAATCAAGAAGGGGTCGCCGCCCCGGTTCTGGCTTGCTGTTGTTATCAATCTCCTTCCAGAACTACTCTTACTGTCTTGATCTAAAGCCCAGACTGTGATCGAACTGCAAGTAGTAGAGTCGCCGAAGCTCACAACAACATCGGTCGATTCATAAATCGTAGGCAAGTCGTTGACATAGGCGAGGGTGATGCGAGCTGGGATGCCTATCAAGGAGCCTGTTGGATCCTGACCGACATACAATGGGCATGAGCCATTTCGGCTAATGAAGGTCAGGCCAACTTTCTTGATGGTCCTGGAAGGTTGTTGGAGGATGTAGTACCGCGCTTCGTCTGTGACCGGATTACCATCTGTATCGAGCAATGGAGTTGTTAGCTCCTGGGCAAGTGTTGGAACAGAATTGTAGGCCAATGTTACAAGGCAAAACATAGCCACAAGTGCTGCTGTTCCACCAAATCTCGACATGGTTGGTTAATTAATATTGTTAAGAGTGATTGAAAGGTTGTGTGCTTTAAATTTGGTGAACTGGATTGGTATTTATAGATAGATGATCGATGAGTGGACAAAGTTGCGTGGAGCAAAGGAAATTGGTGATAAGTTGCTTAAAGTCATACATGATCACCATGGCGGCCTACAATTATAAATATTTTACAGTCAAACAAATTGCTGAAACGCAACAGTTCAAAGTGGATTTTTTTTTAGAAAAATGCTAAAGTGAACTCACTAAGAGCAGGCACCTTGATTTTTAATTTTTTTTTACTTTTCTTACAATTTTGTGCTTGAGAATAATGCTAAGGTTACGCACTACGGACACTCACTACGACTACGAAATTGTTAAAAAAATAAAAATACAATAGAAAAAATCAAGTGCATGCCATATGAGTATCCGTAGTGAGTTATCGTAGCATTACTCTTTTTTTTAAGCCTCAAAATGTGATTAATTTACTTGTCATTGAAAGATAAATGAGACCATTTGCAGCCCAACGCAAACAAAATTTGTTTCTATTAAATTATCAGAAATCACAATATATTAGAAACTATAACATTTACTTCATCTTGATCGACAACATGAGTTATAAGAGGACATTAATGGAGATCATTGTTGGCAGTTATGCAGTAACCTTCACTAGCTCTTCGTTTCCGCAACTATCCAAGATGAGCAGTTCATTTCACTTGCTCCATCAGACGTATAAATTCCCCGAAAGCTGTAGAAAAAATGTCATCTATGCCAGGTCAAAGAGAGTTGCAAATCATCAACATCATCAAAATAGACAGTCAAAAGCTGATCAGTACATGATAGCATATGAAAACAACATTATGTCAGGTTTTCAGAGTGTATGTTACCCTAGACTACAAAAAAGCTGCCGCACCGTTCACAGATCATTGCATTGTTAGCATATGCATGGCTACGGCGCATTTCATTACATTGCATGGCTTGTTTGAAGGTGGGAAGGATGGTTACCTGGGTCAGAATCATGAGGTCCCGGAGATGCCTCTGGGTGGTACTGAAGAGACATGAGTTTCATTGCAGGGAAGGCGAGGCCAGCGCAGCTTCCATCATTCAGATTGATATGCGTAACTTCTACTCCCTCGGGGAGGGATGCAGGGTCAACTGCATAGTTATGGTTCTGCCACATGAAAATTATGTGTAATTAAAACTTATCCATGAAAAAGAAGATCAATACCAGAAAATTGTCATTCCATCATAGGTAACACACCTGAGTTGGATAGTTCCAACCATGTAGTAAAAGAAAAAAATTGCCAATATTTAATGGCATCGTCAATTTCATTTCGGCGAGAAATCAAACAGATTTATCAGCCGAAATTCCACTCACACCGCCACCAGGTGTCTATTTTTTCTCAACATGCTAAATCTACAATATTAAAATTCCAATGTACTACAAGAAGAGATATCTTTTCCCTTAGCTCGCCACACATGGAGAAATGAGTTCACTGGTTCTACATTTATAGTCTTAAAGACTACTCTAACAGGAAGGATCCAGCCCGTTAAAAACAGAAAGAAACTCTAGACCAACAAGAATATTTTGCATTCATCAACTGCTTATGGAAAAACACAAATGCCGCTATGAAAACTCTAAGGAAAAAGAAAGGGGAGAAAAATAACACCTGAGCACTGATTTCAACGCACCCATTTCGGATGTTTCGGACTGGATGGTTGCCACCATGATGACCAAACTTCATCTTGAAGGTTTTACCACCTAATGCTTGACCAAGTAATTGATGTCCCATGCATATTCCAAAAACAGGAACCTGTCCAATTATTTCCTTCACCGTCTCAACAGCGTAAGGAACTGCAGATGGGTCTCCGGGGCCATTGCTAAAAAGAACTCCATCTGGTTGCATCTTGAGTGTCTCTGAAGCAGGCCACGTGCAGGGAACAACAGTAATTTTACATCCATAAGAAGCCAAGCGCCTGAGTATATTATATTTGATGCCAAAATCATATGTAACAACCTATTATTCAAACAATGAAACTATTAAGAGTTTTCACCTTTAAGCCAACAATCAAGATAACTGATGATGATAAAGTTTGCAATTTAAACAACTAACATGGAATCTCTTTCTGTCTCTCTCATTCTTTTTGAACTCCCACTCTGAATCTGTCGTGTCCACCCATTCATATGGTGCCTTGCAGGAGACACCACTTATTAAGTCAACCCCTGCGATCACGATTATACTAAAAATAAGAAATAAGAAAAATTCATCTTACCATATCTGAGTGTAAGTGAAATACAAAAGTTCAATTGTGGAAAGGAAAAACTATAGAATTAGAACCTACCAACAATATCCCATGTCCGAGACATTTCAAGAAGTTCCTCATTTGTTTTTGTTTCCTCAGTGCTCAGTGCACCTATGAGGCTTCCATCTTGTCTTAGCCTACGTGTTATAGCACGTGTATCCACATCATCTATATAAAAAAATGGATTTTAATGATCAAGAAAAAAAATTATGTTCATAGAAAGATAGGTAACAAGTAACAAACCTATAGTCGGCTTCCCGCAAAAAAAATAAAAATAAAAATGAATGAACAACACTTACAGATCCCCATGATATTTCTTTCTGCAAAGTAGTCACCAAGAGGCTGTGTGCATCTCCAGTTTGAAGTACTGAATATAAATTGTCACGTAAAAATACATCAAAAGGTAAGCATAGACGATATTACATGTGGTTAAAGAAGCAATTTTGAAAAAAAGGAAAAAATAAACCTGATGCTTAAATTCCTAATCACCAAACCAGCAAGGAAACATTGCCTCGATTCTTCATCATCTGCTAGGAAACTCTCACTGATTTCAGGAAAACGATACATACAAAGACTTGGTATATCCATAATGTTACAATCAGAAACTTGCACTCACCTAAATTAACGCCAGTATTACCGATATGTGGATTTGTCATTAGGACAAATTGGCCAGCATAGCTAGGGTCAGTTAAAATTTCCTGGTACCTGCACATCACAAAAGATCATGTCAAGTTTTGCATATTCGCATTACTTCCTACCACAACGCTCAATACTCTTCCAAAGAATTTAGCTTTATGCATCAACATAGTACTGCCACGTTTTACATATATTCACAAGGTCTGCCCATCGGATAGTAATTCAGAAACAAAGAAGCATGTCAATAGCAACTCGGTCGCAATGGAGCCAAAACAAAAGAGAGACAATTAGCATGTAGTAACTGCAGAAGCTAACAAATGTGAGATAATACTACTCAAGATGTAAGACATTAGAGTCATTAGACATTATAGTAGTTGAAAAACTAATGCTGCATGCATGACAGCGACATAAGAATTGCACCGAGGAAGTTAAGCCCTGAAATCAAAATCCTTAGTTTATAGTATCCATCGTTCACATCATTCTTACTCTATCTCAACAAATAAGCTACAGGTTTTTGCACAACAACTTCATTGCTTCTTACAGAACTGACTAAGCTACAGATGCCACCCTACCACCAACAAAAACAACAAGAAGTCCCAAACTCTTCCATTGTGCTCGATTCAGTGCAATTGATGGTGAGCTTTCCAAACCATTCAAATCCCTCCTAATTAATGCGTCCAAAGTTAACTTTAGTCAACCCCCAACTCGTCGAATTTCTTCAGTTTCTATTGAGTCAAAATTTATAATGAGTGCATTTGTCGGTTGTCTTTGCAGGTGACCAAATCAAGTATTGAAACAAAGAATAATTAATCAAACTGATTAGAATTGACATAAAAATGAAAACTTTAGCGGCAATGTTGAAAGAAAAACAGAAATGGGAACTGACCCAGTTAGGGATGTGTTGAAGACGACCTCGCCGAGCTGAGTTCCGGTGGCGCCGAAGGATTTGGCGGGCCAGACAGAGCCGTCTTCGAGGACCAGCCTCGCGTCCGATACCTTCCATGGTCGATCGACAGCAGTGGAAGAAGAAAGGGAGGAGCATCTGATGATGTTCAAAACCCTAACTTTTTTGGGGGCATTTGGTGCTGCTCTTCTTCTGCCTCGTTGGGAGGAATTGGGGGTGCATGGGTTCCCGAACAAGTTCAGATTCGCGACTGCTTTCGTCGCCATTGTTGTTCGAAAGAACTCACAATCCAATCAGAGCCGCTCAGAGCCGCCGTTAGAGAGAGAGAGGGAGAGGGTTTATGGTTTTATTCGCCCCTTAGACATGGGACAAAATATGCAGTTTTCTGTACACAAATCTCGAGGCAAATCTAAGAGACGAAGCAAATCTAAGAGACACATACAAGTACATGCCGAACCCGTCCTAAAAGGAGTTATGCTAGTATTAAAAGGTCTTAAGTTAGAGCCCTTGAGTTGAACAAACCAAATCACACTCGACAAAACGTTGATTAGTCAGTGTTGTTGAAGTCGTAAAGTAGTCCAGTGCCGCACATGGAAAACTAATTGAAAAATCAAAAACACTAATTATTAAATGCATATAAATACATAAAAAACTTCACTTCATTTAAAGCAAATATCAAATTCATGGAGTCCAAGTTATGAATAAGGGATAAACCACAAACTGATCAATATCCATCAATGCAATAACATGTATACAGGACCAATACAACTTGGATAAAAATTTGCTTCTATCATCAGTAATTTTTTTAGTTTACACAATCAATAATGGAAGAGGAAAAAAAGAAAAAAAAAATCTCTAAAAGAAGCTGTAAAAACTTGGATGAAGAACAAAGCCTCCTGTCTCCGCGCCATATGTAATTTCCCGACGATTCGTTGTTGCAGTGTAAGTGAATGCAGCCGTTATATTATGAATCCATCTTCACAAGGGCACAGCAGAGACAATGGGTCTGATTGCAGTGTACTTGCTTTTTGAGATTCTAGAACAGAACATGAACATTAGAAGAACAGATGACAGCAAAAAAAGTCTGAAATATGTCCTAATCTCCTGCATCCCTAACTCAAGCACTTCAACCCTCTTCCCATATCTACTGCTCCTCTCCATCAAGTATCCTTCTAAGTACTCATCTATAGAAATCAACTTGTTGCCATCTGCCGATCCATTTGATGACTTCATTGCCTCCAGGCGGCGCGGCCCCATTTCGAAAATTGTAACGAATGCTCCGCACCAATCATTTAGAACTCTCTGAAATCCAAGAGGAAGCCAAATTGAGGTGCAGTTCAATAGTAAGGTTAGTGCATTAGTAGTATAGCATCGATTTCATACATTGTAAGTTTTCAGGTCGATCGGATTGAACATTTTGAAGCAATCTTTTGTTGAGGCTTCTTTGTCTCCATATATCTGTTAAGACAATCAATCATGGACAAGTGAATGGAAAAGTTGTTTGAGGGGCAGTAAGAAGCAAATCTTAGATTGTCACTGACCTCGAATGTGAATGACATGGGCACCTTGTTGACATCATACATGTAATCCGTCGCAGTCCCATGCGCAAGATACCTGGAGTAAAGAGATTTTACCCAGGTTATAAAAATGAAAAGGGCAAGAAAATGCAACAGCCAGCAAAACTCAATCAAAAGCCCCGCCCATGACCAATGACTATACTCGTTGTCAAGTATTCTCAGTTCAACCACCATTATTTCTCAAAATGACATAAACGCGATGCAGTGCTCATGGTCATCAAGAAATGGCTCAAAGGTAGCCACTATTGTCTATTTTGATAAGCCTCAATGGACAAAATTGCTTATGCGCATATAAACAAGATCTCTATTTCGATTCTCAAATCCTTTATACACTCGTTTGAAAATAACATTTTCATTTTCTACTGTTAGGAATGAGATATGCATGTAAGAAATAGCTTTTCTCCTAGCACCAAAGTTGATACGAACCCGACAGAGCCACCGCCAGATCCAACTAAGCATCGACCCTTGCAGTGCAGACGGTTCACATCCTTGAGGATGAACTTCATTGTGTCTGATAGTAGTCCATCAGGAGTTCTGTTCTTGTGATCATATGGCATGAACAAAGCCTAAAAGGATCAACATTGTCGCAAAGATTAATGAAATTATAAGGGTAAAATACAAACATAAGTCTAATAAGAAAAAGATACAAACATAAGCCAAAGAGAGAAACCAGATAAGAAAACAGAAAGTCTACAGGCTACATTTCTTTTTTTATTTATTTTCTTTATAAGAAACATGCTACAAAATCCAAATTGACGACTTTATCTATTTGTGATTAACAGATATGCATAAACTTGAATAATGAAGAGTATATAAAATCTCAAGTCTATAACAAACTTCAAAAATAGTCCATATGACTTTTGAAATTAATGATCCTTTTAGGCATGAAAAATAATCCTTTTAGGCATGAACAAAGCCTAAAAGGATCAACATTGTCGCAAAGATTAATGAAATTATAAGGGTAAAATACAAACATAAGTCTAATAAGAAAAAGATACAAACATAAGCCAAAGAGAGAAACCAGATAAGAAAACAGAAAGTCTACAGGCTACATTTCTTTTTTTATTTATTTTCTTTATAAGAAACATGCTACAAAATCCAAATTGACGACTTTATCTATTTGTGATTAACAGATATGCATAAACTTGAATAATGAAGAGTATATAAAATCTCAAGTCTATAACAAACTTCAAAAATAGTCCATATGACTTTTGAAATTACTAGCTTTCAAATAATTGACCATCTTCATAAAACCAACAATATTGGCAGCCATCATTCCCAGGCTTGTCTGTGCGGCAAAGATCATGTAAACACACTTGGTTTTATGGTGGTACCTTATGTAAGAGGCAGCACACCAGGATAACTTGAACAATTCTTAAGAATTTCTTATGCATGTCAGGAAGATTAGACAATAAGAGTGTAGGAAAGAAAGGATAAAAGATCATGTTTCCCGCATCATACTCACATTTGTCTTCAAATAGATAACCGAGGGCAGGGTAGCAGGAAGAAAGAAGCAATAAAAATATTAAAAAATAAGTTCAATTATTATAATATACTTACTTCCATTCCAGAATGCACATTAACCCATAAATGTGGATTAAATGCTCCAGAAACTTTCCGCATTATTTGCGTCTCGGGTTCACTGAAAGGAGCAACTCCTGGGTTTTCTTCATACGGATCATAGTCCTACAAAAGGGATGAGGAAAAGTCAACAAAATATAAAAAACTAGCGATAATTTTTCTTAACCAATTGCACACGTAGGAAAAGATTGAAACAACAGAAGCAAAAAGTCCATCCACAAAAGAAAAGAAAATCATTCAGTTAAATGAATATACATAATAATAAACTTCTGTGTTGTGCTACAGATATTGTAATGATGTGTTGCATATATACAAAATCTTTTAGCAAAAGAAACATGAGGCACACATACTACAGTTGAGGAGAAGTTAATGTCCAAGAAGACTAATAAGTCTAATCTAACCAAATGAGTTACGAAGAAATTTGAGTGCAAATAGGATGAAACCTTCTCCTTTTTGCCCCAGTCTACACTCCAATTTCGGTTGAGATCAACTCCTCTCCCTGCATAGTTACATTAACAAACTGGATTAGTAAGAAGAAGAAGAATCATCTTTTAATAAAGAAAGAAATGAAGGGGGGACCAAAGCAAAAGAATTTATAAGACCATTTCTCCTCTCACAATGGTCTCCATCTTCGACAAGTTTTCGTCCATTCCTATTTTCCATAGGCACCACCTGAGAGGTAGGACAACGTTATCAAACAAAGATTCTCAATTATCAGTTACACTATGGAACATGAAAGGACATATTTTATTTTATTTTTTTCATTTAACTAATCAATTTAAACTTCTGAAACATTGAGTGTTGCAATGCAAATCAACGGGTGACTGGTGAGGCATGAGAACTTATCCAAAAGCAACTATGATTTGGACTAAATGCAGTGTAGAACCTCCTATAACACCATATTCACAAGATCAACGATTAAATAATGTTTCACCACATTGGTTCGTAACTATTTTCATATGAAACTCTACTTACAAAACCAGTGAAAAGTTAGCATGTATTGCTTACCTTTAGCACTAGTTTGCTTAGAGTACTGTTTAGAGAGATTGGATCCATATTAGGCATAGAGTGTTCTCCGCTTATAATGGACAGGAGCCGCAGTGCCAGTTCAGAAGTAATAAGCTCCCGTCCATGCTGTCCGAAACTCTGGAAGACAAGGAATCGTCTGTCAAAAACAGCAGCCATTACCAATCTGAGACATTCTAACAAATCACATAACAAATTGTAAGGCCATTTCGATTCTAAATCAGTAAACTCTAATTTTTCTTTTTCTTGCGCACAATCACTTCAATTCAAATCTTATTTAGCCTATCACAGAGTAACCACTAACCAAGACTAGAGCTAGTATTAGGAAACTCACAAGAAGGACTCGAAACTTTGACTTGTCGTAAATCGCCTTTGCCGAACTGCCATATGTGACTACTAAAATCTCAGCATAGTATCCCTTGTTTTGAGTTTTAATTGTCTCCATCTGTATCAATGCTACCAAAAATGTCAATTGAAAAGCAAAACCTTTCAAATAGGTTAACAAACAATCTGACACTCACAGTTAATCTGTCTGGGTGACGACCCACCAATGCTTTAATATCTTCCATAAATACTTCACTGCGAGATTCCACAAAATCAATAAAATTTAGAAACAAAACCAACCATTGATTCAATTGATTCAATTCCACATGGCATGAATTAAAGTTTCAATTTTTTTCTTTGACAATCAAAACTTTGCCCAGTCAAACACATCAAACAAACAGGTTGGATCCAATATCAAGCAAAAAACCCTAAGATTTTCAGACTAACCCTAAACCCCCAAATTGGGCACTCGAATTGAAGAAGTGTAAAATTCGATTCCCCCAAAAACCAAAACCCCAATTGAACTGCCCAATTGAGAAATTGACGTAAAGGGTATTGAGAACATACCCAGATCTGTAGAGATCACGATTGATCGGCGTGAAAGAAGACCGAGAGAGATTTCTGCCATTAACGACTGAACAAAGCAGCGAAACCCAAATCAAGATGAACACCAAGAAATAGCCCATTTACAGATCCACAGCTCTTCTTCGCTTAATCTCATTGGTTCATATAATCATAGAACTCGCAATCCCTTCTTGAATCTTGATAGATCGATTCATCTGTGTGAGTGTGCTCATTGTCAACAGCCCAGATGCCCAGTCAACTATATATATAATTGACCCATGATGGACGGCTGGGATGAGCTGATGATGCTGAAAAGTCAAGTATCAAGAGAGGGAAATGGTGGTACAGCGAAAAAATGATGTTGGTGAGTGCATCGGCTGCCACGTCACTATTTTTTACGTTTTTCGAGATCTAAAGCTCGCACCGACAAATCAAGTGCTGCACATCTTTGTTGTATTGGAGTATGAACTGTCGGGTCTATGCGATAACGACGAAACTTTACTGATACTGTGCTCCCATTCGCCGGATTACAAACACTGTAGCAAACTATTTCATTTCACTCGATTTAATGCTTTGATAGCATGCACTCAAAATCCTTCCTAAATTATTTTAATTATGCGGTTGAATTTCTTTAATTTTTAATTTGTATTGATTTTTCTAACTAAGATAAAACATTTGTAGATCATCTTTCAATGTATTTAAACCACTCAAACCATTTTCTTAAGTTTTTGCTTTGTTCGATGCGATTTTTACCTTTTTTTTTTTTTTTTTTTTTTTTACAGGAATGAGCAACAATAATTAGATTTGTATGAACTTGTTCATGTAGTTATAGATTTTTCTTGTAGGAGATATTTTTTGTTGATCCACTCGTGGGAATAGCTAATTTATCTTTTTGAAGTATAGTTAATGAAATGACATCTCTAAATTGTCCTTTGTTATCCTTACAGTTGTCCCACATTTTGATTTCTTCTTTTTTGATAGAATATCATTATTGGAATTTTAAGACAATCAAGGTAACATCACTACTACTACTAGACCACAAAAAAAAGGGTAACATCACTACTTGTCCTCCATTATTTTTCAATTCTTTCCGATAAGTGATTCCAACACGAGTTGACGCTCGGACCTCCCCCGACCTTACATTATTTAGCAATGAACCACATAACAGTAACTCATGATTATAGTAGTTCCTCTCCTTTACTAGTTTCTCATCAAACAGTGAGAAACAAGTGCAGAATTAATTAGTAATTGAAACTGTGTTAGCCGGCTGGCCTTTTACAGCAGTACTTAACCGGAAAGATTAGCGTAGTCCGAGGGTCCATAGGCCTGAAAGAGTTCGTCGAAGAAATTCTTCTTCCTCTTGGGATTGAATCCCATATCTCGAAGTAGTTGATCATTGTACCATATGTGCACAGCAGCCATACAAGATCTCCTATAATATTGTGCAGTGTACCTCTTCATATACTTTTCCCACTGCAAAGCATCACATTCCATCTCTTTTATGCTGGGCAGCTTCACATTCCCTTCAAGAACATGCATCAGCCATCGACATCGAATTTCCGATGTATATAAGTTCGAAAGACTCTCCGAGTACCCTATCACTGCAAGTTGAGGTATTCGAGGATGAATGCACCCTCTGCCATGAAAAACAGAATAAATATATTGTTGTATAAACCTTGATGAATGTGAAAGAATTATAACACAATATATGTAGAGTGACCTATAGAGTTGAACAGTTGTGTTTAGTGACCCTTGTATGTACTTCTGAAATGTTGGTGACTTGAAGATGTTCTTTAGCTGTTGGTCACCCCTGTATCCAGTAGCAAGAATCACTAAATCTGTTTTCAAAGATTCATTTCCACCGTCGATCATTACTCCATCCTTGCAGAAGCTAAATTTTGGTGACTTCCTCAAAATGATGCTCTCCTCCTCAACTTTGTCATAGAAATTACTTGGAACAGTTGAGATTAGACAAGAGGATATATCTTGTGAGAAGTCATGTTTTGGTATCATTTTGTACTTCTTCAAGGGGAGCTTCCACCTGATGTAGCTTTCGACAAATTTCGAGAACATCCATCGCTGACATGAGCAGTGGAATAAATCAACATGACTAGAAGCACTATAGATATATTTAATCGTAAATTCGTAAGGGAATTTAACGTTGCCATTCAAAGTGAACAAAAATTTAATCAAAATACAAGAACTCTTTTACCAAAGGTGATAGAAGAGTAGCTAGGAAGCTGAGTAGGTATCTTTCACCAGGTTTATGAACCATAAGCTCGGAGAAACGATTGAGATAAAGATATTGAAGGTGCACACCCCATGGAAGGTAATTTGGAACATTCCAATGCTCAGTCCTGTAAATTAATGTACATGGATACTGTGACCCTATAACATGGCACAGCAAACATATTAAAAACCAAAAACATCCATTGCATTGAAAAAAGAAGTGAAAAGTTTCAAACCATTTGCTGTGGCGCATTCTACTGCAATGTCCAATGCCGATTTCTGAAGTCCAACAACGGTAATGCGCTTTCCCTTGATAAATTCTGCAGCCTTAGCATCCTCCATTGCCGAGTAGTCCATTGAGTGTATCACTTTCCCATCAAAAACTTCACGGCCCTTGTTAGGTGGAAAATCAGGAATATTTGGAACACCACTGAATCTTCCAACACAAAGGATCACAAACTCCACTTGGTAGACCTGTGTTGTTTGTCATCAAATCACCAATATCTTTTAACAAAACTCTTTAATCTGTCGAGGACAACAACTCTAGATATTCATTTACCTCTCTTGTATGCTTTAGGGTGTCTTCAACTGAACAAATCCATCTTCCTCTATGATTGAAAGGCTCATCATTACCACTCCATAGAGTACTCCACGAACCCATCTCTTCATTAGATGCTCCGTCGAACTCAATACCAATGACTCTAGTGCTGAATTTGATGAACCGAAGTAAGTCGAAATGATGAGCATAGGATTGAATGTAGTTAAGAACTTGAGAGTGATGTGGGAATTTCTCCTGAACCGATGAAGGCCACGGGAAGTCTGAGAACTGATAAGAACTTCTTGGAGTCTGAAGTTTTGTAGTCTCAACTGTATGAGTCCAAACACCTCCAACTTCACTCTGAGCTTCAAACACAATTGGATGAAAACCCTTCTCCGATACATACTTACAGGCTATGAGACCACTCACCCCAGCTCCGGCGATTGCTACTCTCTTCGGACTCTTCCCCATCAATGCTTTATGTGCATTTCTCCAAGAAGGGAAGTAATATAACAGAACAAAGCAGAGATGGGACTTTTTTAAGAATACAAGTGGTAGTGGAGATAGTTGATTTGGCTATCACTATTGAAGTGCATGCTTAATCTGCCTCTAATTATTTTGCTTTGAATTTGCACAATTGAGTCATTTCAAATGTACAGTTTTTTAAAAAACCAATCTAGCTAGATATGGAAATATGAAATGATGATGTAATTGATCATTTTGACAAAGAACATTAAAATGCAAAGCAAATAGAGTTTCAGATTACCAAGATAAAATAGATTGAATCACACCATCAAAATAACACCTTATTTTGACAAGCTTCAATTGAACCAAGCTAACATGCATGGATGTCCAACAAGAGATCTTATTTGAGATGAAAACAACAACCAAATAGAGCAACTTATATTTTGTAACAGTACTTAGGTTGTAGAAATTTAAAAGTGAACACGTCGTCGACTTCAAAGATCCTTGTAATCCATGGGTCCATTAGGCTCAAACAGTTCTGCATTTTTCCTTTTAGGATTGCATCCCATGTCCTTGCAGAGTTGGTCATTGTACCATATGTGAAGAATACCAATGGAGGATCTCCTATAGTGAGGCCCAGAATACTCTTTCATGCACTTTTCCCACTTCAACACATCCTTCTCCATCTCTTTTATAGTAGGCAACTTGAAGCTCCCTTCAAGCAGGCATGCTAGCCATCGACACTGCATTTCTGATGTATATAGATTTGACAAGCTCTCCGAGTATCCGACCACTGCTAATTGTGGTATCTACACGCATGTAATTAAAACTTATTTGGAGTGGGTGTTTAGATAATATAATCGATGCGTCGGACATAGAGCTGAATCTAAGTAAATATATAGAGATGAATCTAAGTAAATATACCTGTATAACGGAACAGTTGATGTAGGCGATCCAATTATGCGTTTCTGCAAAGTTGTTGATGAAAAAATGTTCTTCAACTTCTCGTCACCTTTATACTCGGTTGCCAAGATCACCACATCCACTTGAAGAGGAGCTTTGTCCTCCTCTATCTTCAAACCTGTTTTGCAAAAGCCGAAGCGCTTGGCCTCCTTAAGAACTATGCTCTTATCTTCTACCTTGTCGTAAAAATTATCCGGCATGATTGTGATGCACTAGTAAATGCCTCTTCTAAGAAGCTACATTTGGGGATCATATTGTACTTCTTTAGCGGATACCTTGACTTGACGTAGCTCTCCACAAATTTAGAAAAAAACCACCTCTGCATTGATTCAATCAGCATTAATTTATCCATGACTTAGTCTTATTTTTTCTTTATCACATGAAAACGGTAGAAAGAAAGTTGCAACCTCTTCATAGCATTACCATAGGTGAGAGAAGAACAGCAAGGAAAGCTAGGGAGAGCCCTTGACCAGGTTTATGAAGCATGAGCTCGGAGAAACGATTGAAGTACAGCATAAAAATCGGCACTCCCCATACAGCGAAATTCGGAAGGCTCCAATGTTTTGTTCTGTATATCAATGTACAAGGGTGTTCTGCTCCTGCAGGATTAATAATTAAACCAGATTGATATGCTTAGTTTACTCAAAATATAAATTATGCATCATCAACTCTAATGCCTATCTATACATACCATTTGCCATATCACATTCAACTGCAATGTCCAGTCCTGATTTTTGGTTCCCCACAACGGCAACATGCTTTCCCTTCACGAGCTCTGCAGCGGTAGCATCCTCCATTTTCGAGTAGTTCATTGAATGTAACACCTTCCCATGGAAGACCTCTGGACCTTGGTTTTCAAGGAAATCAGGAAACTCTGGCAGACCACTGAACTTACCAAGACATAAGATCACAAACTCTGCTTGATAGACATGTTAGAATACAAATGATATTAGTTTTCTCTGATTAGGAAAATTTTAGTCAAGTTGATTAGGATTAACTGAATGTTAAAGGGTGTGTCTTTCCCCCTAAGGGGTGCGGTTTTGTGGCGAAGAAAGGAGCACCGGCCAAAACCTGAATGAGACAAAGGTCTTGAGTTCAATTAATTCTTGGTAGCTACATTATATTTTCCTCAGTTTCTCCCTGGTTATGGGGTTAAGAAGCACCCGCTGATTCCGATGGGATTAGTCCAGAACCAAGTAAGGAGGTGTGAAAAAGGTTCGGACACCCATGCAAGGTTATAAAAAAAGTGTCTTTAATCATATATTGGTTGATATGTATAACCTCAGTTGATTGGTTAAGTGTGTTTAGAACTGAAATGTTCCATCTTCCTTTGGCACTGAAGGGCTCGCCAGAGCCACCCCAGAGACTCCATGAAGCCATCTCTTCATCAGTGGCTCCGACATACTCAATATCGATGAGTTTGGAGTTGAATTAGATGTGGCGGATTAAGTCGAAATGGCTGGCATAGGATTGGAGGTAGGCCAAGACTTGACGACTGTTGGGATTGTCTACCTCAACCGAAGAAGGCCAAGCAAGAGAAGTCTGAGACCTGGAAAGCTGGCTTGGGAGTCTGAAGCTTGGTGGTCTTCACTGTGTGAGTCCAAACTCCACCGACGCCATTGTCTGCTTCAAAGACAATGGGGTTGAAGCCCTTCTCCAACATGTACTTGCAGCTGAGCAGACCACTGATTCCCGCTCCGATAATCGCGATCCTCTTCTCCATGGCTGCAATGTTGCTGCTTGACATTAATTTGAAGGTGAGAAGAGAAGAGAATTGAAGAATAGAAGTGTTTAATTTGCTCTCCCTTATCTTTGCATTCTTATGTGTATTTATAGTAGTTTCTACATACCACCACTAAGATTGCACAGCTATAAAAATGTATTCATTTTGTTCCTTAGATTTTATTGTCTCAAGTAACACAGCTCATTTATTCTATCCTTGTCTCCCATTTCTTTGCTCGTCACTACCCCACGTTGGCGTTATTGCATAAGACTTGAAACTATAATTGCAAAACATGATTTAGAAGTATACGCTTAATAAATTAATTTCTAAACGAGCTTCGCACACCTACAGATCATATGTGAAGAGTTTTTTATAAAGTTTCGGTTTGTTCTTACTTTTTTTTTTTTAATATATAATTGTAGGTGTTCAAGTCATTGCTTGACTACTTCTGTGAGAGCTAACAAGGCGCCCCAATCCTTCCCCAATCCTTTGACTAGGGAGAAACTAATATATTTGAAGTTCGATGACCAACCAAATAGATGACTCACTGATTTGGTATAGAGTTGCTCGGGTAAGATGTATGGAGTACAAGCCTCACAATAGACAAGTTATGGCTTCTTTCTAATAAAAAAAAATATATTTGGAGTTGGAAGATAGAATTTGAACCCATGATCTATTGGTTATTAAGCACATTCAATAACTTTACCATCACACTAATCGGGGTCCTTTTATTCTAACTCTTGAAATTATTTTGAATGCATTGTTTGAATGAATAATTTCTTTCAAGTATGCATTGTTTGAATGAATAATTTCTTTTAAGTATTTTGTTGAAATCCGCTCGAAAGAATATGTCACGTGAGTACGTCGGATGTTCTGAATCTTCTGATAGTTGTCCCTAAATTTAGGAGTAAATGCTGATAATTTTATCACAAATATAGTGCATATCTATTGCTCTGATCACATGTTCACCTTAATTTAAACAGCAATGTGATTCATCCATTGATTAGAAAATCCAGATAAAATCTTTTTGGATGAAACGAATTTAATCATTTCTCTTTTATTAGTGTTGGAGGAATTTCAAGTCCCCTAGTCTGGCATAAGCGAAATCAGCCAGCTATTACATTGAATTAACTGCTCAATCAATATCAAAGCATTTCCATCTTCAAAAATAGGATAACTCTTTTTTCAAAAAAAAAGAAAAGAAAAGGTATTACAATAGGATAACTAAAGCGTGTTGAATACTTGGTGCTATCAATGTGGAAGGTAGGGCTTGATAGAGCAATAAAATGTATGATATATAGTGAAGTGCCAAGTAGATTTAATAATAAATCAAATAAAGAGGAACAGAATTGGGATCAATTTTATTTGGCTTCGTTTTTTATTGGGATCAATTTTATTTGGCTTCGTTTTTTATACTCATAAATAAAAAATAAGAGAAGTATTAATTGACGCAAACATTAAAGAAGGGCATTTGCCGTAATTTGTACATTTACAAAAACAACTTGCATCTCCAAGTGTGCCACTGTTTGAAAACTCGACATAATGTAAAATGAAAAAATTCAACAAGTTTGACATCTTCCACGTCCATAATTGAGGCCTGACCAAGCCCATAATAAAGCCCCGACCTTAACAAGTCTTAAGTAGGCCTGGTCACATCACAGATGGACCGAGCCTCCAACAAACTAATTTTAAGAAGTTTCGGCCCAATGAAGCTCGGGCCATGCCCCGCCAAGAAACAGTTTTTTTTTTTTTTATTTCACCACGCCGAGAAACAGTTTTTCTTACTTGAATGGTGAAACTTTTTTCACTGAAATTACTCAGAGTATCTGTTCGTCACATTTTTCAAGAAAAATATTAAATTTAATACAGTATATCAATATAAATGGTTCATACTTCAAAAAAAAAAAACTGAAAACAGTTCAAGCAATAATACTGCCTACATATATGTCTATATAATAAGGGTAACTGCGATCCCATATGAGACGATCCCCATATGGGGATCGTCTCATATGCTGGAGTGTCTCCAAATGTGGAGACGCTCCAACCTGGGCTAGCAGCAGTGGGCTCTTTTTTTATTTTATTTTATTTAAAAAAATAGAAATTTGCGTTTTAATAAATATTTTAAATTTTAGGTGTGATGTGATTGCGGATTTCATTTGAATATAAAGAGAGTCTCATCATTGTGGAAAAAAAGTCGAAGTATGAGAGAGAAAAGAGTGGCTTTAATAAATTGATGATGTGGTATGCTAATAACTCCATTTTGGGTACAACCATTGCGGATACTCTACATATATAACAAGGGAAGATCTTTGATTTGTCACGTAGCGATTTCGATCCTTCTCGTAGTGCCACGTAGCACACCCAAGACCTTCTATTATTAACTCTTTCTAAAAAAAAAATTTACTCCTTAAACATTACAATATTTTTGGTCTCTTAGTTTTTATATGCAACGGTTATTTAAATTAATGCAATTAAATGATGATTAGAGTTGTCACTCATTCATTTTATGATCTCTTTATCTCCCCATGCATTGTTTTTAGTCTCTTGATTGCAAGTATATATGTAACATAACACTAATGCTTTAATAATTATCTCATCTATATAAGCTAGAGAATCCTAATCACTCACATACTCACCTCCCAATCTTTATTGTCAATATCTAATTTTATTTTACAAGCATTTGAAAGTATTCTGATCCTTGGCAATCTAACTCTTTTCGTGTTTCTTATGTTGCTCGTGTCATGAAGTCTTTGGCATCGGAAGTTGCTCTTGATGGCTGGGTGGTAAGAATTATATATAAAATTATAATTCTTATGACTATTAACCATAATTGATCTAATTTGTCACTTGTCACACATGCACTCAACACTTCTCAGTTTTCTTCTATTTTGTCCTCTCTTTTTTATTTTTAAGTTATTAGTATTACTTTTGTTTTTTGTTTTTAATTGACATTAGATAGGAGCTCTCAATGTTTGATCATACGTAAGTATCTTGTGTGAGTATTCAATGTTGAATGCTTATATTGAACAAAATAAAGATAAAACAATAACACAAGTTTGCGTAACATAGAGTTTTTTTTTTTCAGCAGTAACATAGAATTTTTAGGAACTTCAATGGTATACATATACATTGTTATATTTCAATTTGCTTTGAGTTGTATATTCTCCTTTTTTAAAAAGAATTCGGATGATTATTAATTGTTCTGTATTTCGAGTTCATTTTTTTCTTTGCTGGTTGTATTATGTTCCTCACATAAAAAGGTACAACAAACTATTACAACGAGAATAATAAATATTACATTCCAATGAAAATTATATAAAAGATTTAAGTATATATTGATGTTTGATCTTGCCCGTGCGCGAAGCGTGGGACACTGACTAGTATTTAATATGGTCGCGCAGGACCTACAATCAACTGCACCCATAGCCATATTTACTGCAAAGCATGTAGACCGAGATATTACAATGATCAGAAGATTGAATTACATACCATAAACTTGGATATTCCAACTAGAAATCTTATTTGAGACAACAATTAATTAAGAAAAGTATGCAGAGCCATTGTTGAAGTAAATTAAGTGGTAGATTTAATTGAATCATGACATAATACTTCATAAGTTTTGGTAATCAATGGGGCCATAAGGCTCAAACAATTCTGCAAAGAATCCCTTTTTCCTTTTAGGATTGTATCCCATGTCCTTGCAGAGTTGGTCATTGTACCATATGTGAAGAATAGCAATGGAGGATCTCCTATAGTAAGGTCCAGAGTACTCTTTCATGCATCTTTCCCACATCAACACATCCTTCTCCATCTCTTTTATACTTGGCAACTTGAAGCTCCCTTCAAGCAGATGTGATAGCCATCGACACCGCATTTCCGATGTATATAGATTCACCAAGCTCTCCGAGTACCCAATTACTGCTAGTTGTGGTATTCGAGGGTGGATGCATTCTCTACATGTACATAAATAAGCATTTATAAAGTTGAATCGATGCAACATAGAACTGAATCTAATAAACCAAAAATATATATATGATACCTATAGAGTGGAACGGTTGATGTCGTGGATCCAACTATGCGTTTCTGCAAAGTTGGTGATGAAAAAATGTTCTTCAATTTTTCTTCTCCTTTGTAGCCAGTAGCAAAAATCACCACATCTGCTTGAAGCGGAGTACTCTCCCCTTCTATCAACAACCCTGTTTCGCAAAAGCCGAAGCGCTTGGCCTCCTTAAGAATTAAGCTTCCATCTTCCACTTTGTCGTAGAATTTGTCGGGCATGATTGAGAACGTACTCGAAAATGCCGCTTGTAAGAAGCTGCTTTCAGGGATCATATTGTACTTCCTTAGTGGGTATGTCCACCGGAGGTAGCTTTCCACAAACTTCGAGAAAAACCATCTCTGCATCATATAATCAGTTAATATTTATTACACTTTCAATCCTTAATTTGTTTGTGACTCCAAACATACGAAGTACAATTGCCTTTTCTAATCAAAGCTATGAAAAGAGAGGAGAAATATTGGTACATTACCAAAGGTGAGAGAAGAACAGCTAGGAGAGCTAGAAAAGGGCCTTGGCCAGGTTTATGGAGCAAGAGCTCCGAGAAACGATTGAAGTACAGCAGTGCTAGCGGCACTCCCCAAACGATGAAACTCGGAACGCTCCAATGTTTAGTTCTGTATATCAATGTGCAAGGGTGTTCTGCTCCTGCAGGAAACCATATCATTTTACTTAGTAAAACCAAGAAAAATTATGCATCGCCAAGTTAATTAGAAGATAATTGTACATACCATTTGCCGATGCGCATTCAACTGCAATGTCAAGTCCTGATTTTTGGTTCCCGACAACGGCAACTCGCTTTCCCTTTATGAGTTCTGCGGCGCTTGCATCCTCCATGGCTGAGTAGTCCATTGAGTGTAACACCACTCCCTTGAAGACTTCTGGACCTTGGTTTATAGGGAAATCAGGTAACTTAGGCAGACCACTGAACCTTCCAACACACAAGATCACAAACTCTGCTTGATAAACCTGTTTAGAAGATATTTCAGTTCTGTCAAACAAAAATAGAAGAAGTGAGCAAACAAAGGATACTCTTATATATATGCATTAATATGTACTACCTCAGTTGATTGTTTAAGTGTGTCTTGAACTGAAATGCTCCATTTTCCTCTAGGACTGAAGGGCTCACCATTGCCACCCCAGAGACTCCACGAATCCATCTCTTCGTTCGACGCTCCATCATACTCGATACCAATGACTTTGGTGTTAAATTTGATGTAGGGAAGCAAATCAAAGCGACGGGCATAGGACTGAACATAGTCCAGGACTTTTTATTAGTAGGGGAGTCCTCCTCATGAATTGAAGAAGGCCAAGGGAAGTCTGAGAACTGATAAGCTTGCTTGGGAGTCTGAAGCTTGGTAGTCTCTATTGTGCGAGTCCACACTCCGCCGATGCCATTATCTGCTTCAAAGACTACAGGGGTGAAGCCCTTCTCCAACACGTACTTGCAACTAAGCAGACCGCTGATTCCGGCACCTATAATTGCTATTCTCTTATCCATCTCCAATAATGTTCTCTCTGTAGTACTGCTGCCTAGCTTAAATAGGAAATAAAATTTATTATTTCGAGGTGCAGTAATTTAATTTGTACTGCAGTAATTCATTTACCAAGTACTAATATATGTACATGATCGGTCCATGCATCTATCCGTGCAACATTGTTTTCAATCTCTTAACGGTGTCCAGAAACTACTACTAATTAATTCAGATATCATAAAGGGATCTGAGGACACCAATAATTAATAACTTCATTCATTGAAAAAACAATAAATCTATTTGGACTCATAAGTTCGGACTCATAGAGAGGCTTTTAAATTTTTTGTACATATTTAAGGGGTATAATAAGAATTTTACAAGTGATTATGGTTGTTTTATTAATTGCTCGAGGGTGTATTTCAAATTAAAAAAAGTTTTGAGTCTGGACTCACGAGTCCAAATAGCACTACTCTTGAAAAAAAGCCTTAGCCAACAATATCAATCTGGGAGGTCCAATGTATGCGAAAGCTCTATTTGTGTTGCTAAATACAACAATTTATTAAACATTTGGGGGTCCGCTAGATGGAACAAACTCTTATGCGAAAACTCTTGCTCAATTTGGTGCAGTTGAAGGCGTGTATGTATTCCTAATTGTACTTCAGATGCATTTGACACTTGGGTGCTATCTGTTGTGTGTGTGTCCGTTACATTGGACATTTGGAGACTGAAACCACTTCCGTGCTATGCCCGGAAAAGCTGCACGCCGTTTTTGAAAAGCAAGAAAGAAAGAAGATATTCTGCACCATATTTGAAAAGAATTAAAGAGTAAGAAAGAAAGAAACGGAACATTGGAAGACTAGATTTTTATGTTTTATAGTAATTCAAAATTCATGTTATTACAGTCAAATGGTTATCAAAAGAACAATCACTAATTATTATTATCACACTATTCTATTATTAACGTATCCCATCTAGAAAGATAGACAACGTTTCAAGATTACCATACATGCATGTATATTTACATTCGTGCATATCAAACAATATGCATACTTAGGAACCATGTAGTGTGATAAGATGTGATGGTTGGAGTGTCTATACGATGTAGACTTGTTTGAAAGGTCACCTAAACGAATTGGTTTAAAAGGGAAAAGTCGCACACTTTGTGTACGGACACAAATACATTATGGAAAATGCTAGAATGACAATGGGTATGATACACCCCAACACACATTGGCCCACAAGAGCCCTCCACGCGGCCTTGACTCACGTGTTAGCATCGGGATCTATGTGTGGCCCGTATCCCAAGATAGGCATGGATGGCTCTTGTGAGCCAATGTGTGTTGTGGTGTGACTTGCCATTGTCATTGTAGCACTTCCCATACATTATATATATCTCACGTAATAGGATTAAAACACAAGTTTTGCATTCCGTTTTCTTAAAAAGAAAATTCCCATTTTTCTCTCTTAATTTTACAAATCATTGTTTAGTGTGTGTGTTAAATCTTAATAAAATACGATAAGTTTATTGTATATTATGAGTTGATCTATTGCATATGTCTTTATATATAGAGATGCAATTACATAAAAAAGAAACATCTAAATAAGGTAGCACATAATTGCGGGAGTAATTTGTATACAATATAATTATGAGAATGATTTGTGCATATTTTCTAATGGCACAATATTTCTTAACACTCCCCCTCAAACTCAAAGTGTGGACAATTAATAGAACTAATTTGAGTTTGGAAACAAAAACCCTAAACCTGGGCAGAATCCGGATTGAGTTCGATTTGGAATTCGAATTAACTTCAGACTTGAATTCGGACTGGAATTCGTACTGAGTTCAGGGATAATTCTGCGTGGGAACACCAGATTGGGACGAACGGATGTAAGTGATCACAGACAGAATCTCTGGACAGGCAGACGGGACTGATAGATCTGCAACATTGTTGCAACTAATAGGTATGAAAGACATTGCGAATTGCGTTTGACAACACATAGTACGCAGATAACGGGAGTGACAAGCATCGTGAACTGCGCTCAAATTAGCGAACTATGCACGAATAACATGCGTGACATGCTTCGTGGACTGCGCTCTAATCAACGGATAGTGCGCGGACGGAACAATAGAATAAGTGAACTACAGAATAACGGAGTCGATAGAACAAATTGGCGGAGCAGTGTCGAAACGACTATTGGAGCAGAGTCGACGGAACGACTAACGGAGAGTCGACGAACAGACAATAGAGTCAACAAAGTCGACGATAAGCAGGAAAGCAGACAATTAGGGTTTAGGTCGGGCGTACCGAATTGCACGGGAAAATTGGGGTCGTCATAGTTGGTATCAAAGCATAAGCTTTATAACTTTAGGGACAGAGTTTATAGTTGTATAAAAATTGTGATACCAACGTCACAGTTGGTATCAGAGCGCAAGGTTCTAAAGACTTTGACTCTTGATTTAAATTCATAAAACACAAGCCATTAAGCCAGCGGAAGTTAGGAACAGTTGAACTTAGAGTGGAAAACCCTACGATCCTAATTAAAACTTTAGTTTGGAGGGATGAGTTGGGTTAAGTCGGATGTGATGTTTGTACATATTATGATTGTTGTGTGTACTATATGGTATGCAGTAGCTATGTATTGTTCCGAAGTATCGCTCTCTTGGTTTAGACAGCGATGGCGGATCAGGCAGGTCCGAGCGACGACAGCGGGACGGCTGGTTCTCGATTTGTTACTTCGGAGGAGTTTTGCGCTTGGACACGGAGATTTGAGGATCTAGTGCGGTCGCTGATGACACCCGCACCGACTACGCGACACCATCAACCCCGACCACACCTATTCCACCCGTTTCACACACACACACACACATATATAAGCAATTACGTATAAAATCATCAATGAATATCAAGCTATGCCAATAGAATCATTTTCCATTAAGAGTAAGAAAGTAGGAAGAAGAAATTGCAATTAATACCAACTTAATACGAAAATACCATGCTAAAACACCCACTCAATCCAAATTTGTAGGGGTTGCCCACTTGGATCAAACACTTCCACTCAGCTCGATTTAGTTTAGTTGAGAATGTGTTTTTTTTTTTGAATCATTTGAAAATGTACTTTTATAATCCTTAAAAAGTAAAAATCTCCCAATGAGGATTGAGAGATCAATGAGAATGTTGACGTCGGATCTCAAATTTGTATATACTATTTTTATTGTAAATAGAACCTTGCGGGTCTTGTTCGGAGGGTACTCAGTCTCTCCAATATAAGTACATCTTGCGAGCAATATAACTTTATCAAGCTTGTCTCCATTTCTCAAGAAAAAAAAAATCCCTCACTAAACAAAAAAGATCCCTTAATCACCTACTAAACCTAAGAAAAATGATTGATGAACACCCACTTTTTGGTGTCCCTGTGTATCGAATTTTCTAATTCCTAGACTCAATTGAACTGATTACACCATGGATTCAATCCATTAAGATAATCAAATTAGGATTCCAAAGTAAAATTTAAAAAGAAAAAAAAACACCAACACAGGATCAATACAGAAAAAGCAACAAATTTACAAACTCACAACATCCCCGCGAGAAATCCCGAGTTGAGTAAGCGCGGAAGCGAGTCTGCGACAGCGATTCCGCGTTTCTTCCCAAGTGAACTTCAAATTTCCGTACACAACAGAGGTTCTGTCTCTATAAACAACGGCTGCTCGCTCTATGAAGCTGATGGGCGTCAATGGAACATCGTTTGCAGAGCACCGAAGCAGACCCTCCATTGATAGCAGATGGCGCACTCCATGTCCATGTTTGTGGGCCGAAATTGGATGAACTCGTTGGCTCGCACCACTGAGGACCCTCGATGATCGGAAAACCCTACTGAACGTGAAATTCATTTTTGAGTAGTCTTATTAGCTCTGCTTCAGATTTATTTGGATCGACTTCTTCGATTTTCCATCATTTGGTTTGGGCCGAGTTTCCATAAACAGAAAGAAGCAGAGAGGGAGTTGGATGATCCGGGACATCTTGGATTGCCTTGATAGAAACGTATCAACTGTGTATTTATCACATTTATCGGATAATATCCGATGAGAACGTGGATTCAATAAAAATGTGTCATATATGACCAGATAGATATTAAAACTTAAAATACACTCTCTCCAATGCAAATATATGAGCATGTAAGCTGGCGTGATATCAATAATGTCTATATTGAATGTTTATTGCTAGGTATTTTGCACCCACAATGCTACTTCTAGACATCCTCTACCCACACTTAAAACTCGTCGAATCCCCGAGCGACGACGGATCGACAAATACAATTGATAAGGGTTAGTGAACACTATTTGATTGACAAACGCGATGTCCGAACCGCGACGGATCGACTTGACTTCATAAAAAAATTGAGTTTTCAGGTGCCCTGAGAAGGCATTTGAATGGGTTGGATGAGGGCATTTTTGTCAATTGGTTATAAAATAAGTTTTAATTAAAAATGCAGGTGCCCTGAGAGGATTGCAGGGTGCCCTTAGCGCGACTCATTAAATTGCTTCAATTTAATTTTCACCAAACTTCTTGAATGCGTACAATTGTAATGAAAAATGTGTAAATTAATTGCGGGTGTCTAAGCATCTTTGGTGAGATGGTAAAGACATCACTTGCTAAAAAGGCAAAACCCTCGAGAGATTGTGGTTCGATTCTCACTATATTGTAATCGGCCAAAGCGTACCCCAGTGGCCTAGACAATCTTGAAGCAACAGAAAATCAAACCTAAGAACGCACGACTAACCCACACAATCCCAAGCTCTCGCCCTTACCATTGGGTCAACCTGTCCGGGTTAATTAGTAAGATAGTACCCTTTTAATTAAAAGTGAAAGTAGTGTTGGAATATATAATTCCACATCGAAAATATAATAAGAGTTGGTGTGGTATACAAGTGGTGTAGATTGGATCCTAGCACAAGTCAATTGGTTTTGTGCAAAGATGAACTCCAACCCCGTTTGTATACCTTCATGTGTGTGCGTGTGTGGCCCAAACACTCTCTCGGGCCCATGGATTTCGATATAATATTAAAGCGGAATGATTCTGGGTTCGTATTTGATGGGACCTGGTTGAGCTAGCGGTGGAGTCTAGACCCGTTTGTGGACCTAGAAGCTTATAAGAGTAGGCCTAGGTATGTTTGTTCGGACCTCTAAAAATAGGCATGTGTTTGGCAAGTGACAACTAGTCCAGACCTAGTTGCACTCGAGGGGGTGTGTTGGAATATATATAATCCCACATCGAAAATATGATAAGAGTTGGTGTGATATATAAGTGATGTAGATTGGATCCTAACACACGTCAATTAGTTTTGTGCAAAGATGGGCTCCAACCCTATTTATATATCTACATGTGTATGCGTGTGTGGCCCAACACTCTCTCGGGCCATGTATGTCGATAAGTAGGAGGATCAATCTCAGCCCCTAAATTGAGAAAAATACATGGGGTGCTCATCCATCTCACCAATGCTTTTGATATGCAACATTTACTTTTTGATTTTTAATTTGTTTTGAGAGTTTGGTGTATATATATATATATCCATCTCACCAATGCTTTTGATATGCAACATTTACTTTTTGATTTTTAATTTGTTTTGAGAGTTTGGTATATATATATATATATATATATATATATATATATATATATATATATATATATATATATATATATAGTATTGTTGCAAAAAAAAAGGTGGGGGTTGAGTCACATAAGGGGCAAGAAAAAAATAATTTATTTCTTGCAAAAAACTTGTTTTGCACCCTAAACCCTAAATATATATATATATATATATATACACACGATCATATATCATACATTTATTTGCCAATTTTTGTTCCATTAATTTCCATACAACTTTATTTTTTTTGTAAGAATCCATACAACTTTTTTTTTTTCGACGAAAGAATCCATACAACTTTATTGAATGCAATATACATTCTTCCGCTGTGATATTATATATAATTGATGTAAATCCATTATTCAATTCTTCGCACTTGAATGTAGAGACCATCTTTAAAGGTTAGAGCAGGATCTCGAATTACATCTCCACCTTTAGTCTTCTTCCACCTGTAAAACATTTCAAAAATGTATTCATATAAAGAATTATAATTAGTCCCCCTCGTAGATACATGTATTCCTGCATCCAAAAAATTTGTTAGGTTGCATGAATGATGGATATATAAGGAATATAGACTTACGTATAGTTGGTGACAATGGCATGAAGAAATGTACCAATGAACGCCTTAGTGAATTCCGCTCCTGGACACACTCGGAGGCCTCCTCCAAATACTAAGAAATCCTTTCTCGTAATCTCTTTTCCTATATCCTGTTCATATTCAAATCAAATCCGATAATATGATCTATAATTATTGTCAGTGCGGGTATTTATTTCAAAGGACACATATCACACGTATGCATGCTTTAGTGGATGTGTGGTAAAACACTTAAAGATAGAGTAAGAAATAAATAAATACAAAAATACAGAAATTCAAAGAAAAGTAGAATTAGTAGCACCAATCGACAAAAAAAGTAGAGAATTAAGGGTAATTGTGGTGGTTTGGACACTTCTAAAAACAACCTACAAATGGCACCACTAGAAAACTCGACTCAATAGAAATTGAAAAAGATGCAATGGTAAACCGAAGTTAAACTGGGACGCTGATTAGGAAAGAATTTAAGGATATGAGAAGTACTCCATCAATTGCGCTTAATTGAGCACAATATTGTTAATTACTGTCCCATTCGGAAATTAAAGCATGTTATTTTGTTATAACTTTTTACTCATAACAGCAGATTTTGACATATGCGAACATCAATTCCTTCGTGACAAAAGCGGCTAGCGTTTGGAGCATTGGCTTTTTTTTGTGATTCTTTAGTTAGAACTACCGCCGATCTTCTCTTTTGATCGGTGGTGGTTCCAATAACAATCTTTGTTTTTATTTATATAATAAAAATTAGATCTATTCAAATCTGAGATGTTCAGTTTCTTTAGACTTGCAACAGTTGTCAAATTTATCATTGGCACCACTTGCCTCTTTTCTACATATGCATCTATTATCATTCAATTTCGTTCATACTTCTATATGTTCATGTATAGATCTGTGTTAGTTGTTAGTTTAATATTTTCATTAGGTTTTCTTTTTCAATCAGTTGTTGTCTTCCGCTGTTGGAAGTCTATCTTTGTCTTCCCTAGTTGGAAGTTTTTGTTCGTCTTCCCTTGTTGAAAGTTTTATTTTCAGCTATGGTTCTATTGTTGTAGATGCAAAAAACTAGCATATAAGTTGCACATAAGTTTGCAAACTTTCGCAACGTCGATTTAATCCATCCAAGGAGTGGAAAAAGTTTGCAAACTTTCGCGCATAAGTTGCACATAAGTTTGCAAACTTTCGCAACTTGCACAAGCATATATTTTCTGTTATGTAATTTATTATTAAATTAAATGTCATAACAATTTCTATGAATAGAAACATCTTTTAGTAAAAAAAAAACAGTAAATTTTGACATAATATACGTTATAAGTTTTAAAGTTTTTTTTTTTTTGAAGCCAGTTTTAAAGTGTATATATATATATATATATACATACATATATATATACTTCTACGTATACTATTTAGAACCACTGGACCCAAATCCAACACATTAATTGAAGCGACATAAATGCATTGTGCATTTAATGCATAATACATTTTGAAGGGATCCCATACATAATTATATATTTGGTCTCCATTGTAAAATTTCCCTATAATGTATAACACATTTTGAAGGGTTCCCATACATAGTTATATATTTGGTCTCTATTGTAAAATTTTCCTATATATATATATATATATATATATATTTGTAGGCTTTTAAAGTATATTTACATACACGAGTATTTGACAAAAAAAACAAAAATGTATATACATGTACCAACCTTCCATCGCCATGGGTTGAATACGAGGGGATCTGGAAACTTAACAGAGTTTAGATGCAAAGTTGAAGTCACAAGTACCACCGTCCATCCTTTTGGA
Source organism: Stephania japonica (assembly GCA_039657345.1). Classification (NCBI taxonomy): domain Eukaryota; kingdom Viridiplantae; phylum Streptophyta; class Magnoliopsida; order Ranunculales; family Menispermaceae; genus Stephania; species Stephania japonica. Next base: position 1,807,073 of record CM077559.1, on the reverse strand, counting down.
ATAATGTATCCTTTATAAATACAAATTAATAATTGTATAAGTGGCAGGGTACACGATGATATGAATCTTAATAAACAGAGACATTTTTTTTTTTTTTAAAACATATAGACATATTGTTTTTTGAGAACTATTATAAAATATTTATATGTATATATACCATCGTAATTAATGTCATTCCTTGCTCTTCTTATTATGCCCGGTGTAAGATTTGCCAGCCGTAACGTTTCATTGATCACCTGCTTATACATGCATTTCCATTTGATTAATAAAACACAATAATATATATGGTGATGATGATCAAGTAACTAAACAATATATATCAATTAATTGTATAAGCAGGTACGTACGTATGAGGTGAAGGTCATGGATTTGTATTCTTCCCATGTAATACATGACTCTTGATGATTATTAGTAATATTTTCCTTTCTCATTTGTAATATTGCTTCGTGTTCATCCTGCTCATCAACAATATTCGTTTAAAGAAAAAAAAAAAAAAAAAAGATGAAGATCGAAACAGAGAATTCTAGAGAGAAATTAATGTTGGTCATGCATGCTTGCCATAAATACTAACCCTCAACTCCTTAAGAGCCAAGGGATGTTCAGTGAGGAGCTTAATGGCCAAAGATAGACTTGCTGATATTGTTTCAGAGCTTGCAATGATAAGGCCAAACATGACAAATGCTGAAAAGTCGTCGGTTAGGAACACCTCGCGTTTCATGTCTTCCATAACATCATCGAGAGCATCACGGCGACGATGTTTGATCTCCTCATCAGGCAATGAAGATGATGATGAACTGTGTCGCCTCCTCTTCATCACATCCTTTATCATCTCCAACACCATCTTCTGGTTCTGATGACACCAATTAATTTAATTACATGCAAGTCAAACTATGTACTACTACATGATCGTATATATTTCAGTATATTAATTTTTGCTTATGCATGCTAGGAGAACTTTTAACTCATCATGATTTAATTACCTTTAGTGATTCATGGAAAGCAGTGCCAGGTATGTTTACTGGAAAGCATAAGATAGAGCGCAAAAAGTTGGTAAACATCAGACCTAAATCCTCTTGTGATGACTTGATAGGATCATAACCAAACAGCATTCCTAACGTGCAATTGAATACCATCTGAAATATATTATATGATCCAAGAATTATAAGTCACCACGTACATATATATATATATATATATATATATATATATATATATATATATATATATATACAAACAAAAATAATTATATATATATATATGTGTGTGTGTGTGTGTGTGTACTTACACTTGATACGGCCTCTTTCACATTTATAGACGGCTGAGAGGACCAAGAGCTCAAGCTTTGCTTCGACAAGGCTTCCAATTTAGGGAGAAGATTGTTCTTTGTCGTTTCGATTCCAAAGTGAGTGAGAATCAAGCTCTTGACGTACTTGGTGATAGAACCAATTGCAAGGATGGATGGATCATCTAGGCCAAGAATTTCAGCGAATGCCTCCATGTACCACAAGTCCACCAACTTCCCTTCTTGTTGTAATATGAAATGGATGAAGTTAGGGTCCGACGACACCACCACTTGCCTGCCCGCGAGACTAGTTCGAAAAATCGAACCGTACCTACAAATTGATCAAATATTAGGTTCATAAGCAGTAGAGTACATGAATCATCAGTACTACTTTTTTGAGAAATAATCAGTACTACTTTAACTTTCGTCCAATATACAGTGCACTACATTTTAGTTCAATCACTATATACGGATCTTAATCAATGCATGCCACATATTACTTTTGTATTCTCTTCTTGAAAAAAGAATGGACGTCGAGTGAATCACTGCACCGCCTAAGCTCGAAAGTTTCTCCAATGAAGGGGAAACCCATGGATCCAGGTGGAAGCTTTCCTCCATTGCATTTGGGGTTCCTCCACCTATAGACCCAGTGAGTGATGTAGATTACAAACAAGGTTGTGGCACAAACAACAATTAGAGACAACATGGTCATGAGCTAGCTAGTAATATTATGTGTCACTACTCACTAGCTTGATGGAGAGGGATTATAACTCCAAGTATATATTCAATGAAAGATAGTAGCATTTATTGGAAAATGATAATCTAACACACTTTGAGCGCACACTTGGGACCCACACTTTGTCTTTTAGCCTATTTAGGGCTCTTTCTTGTCTCCCTAGGAGTGGGTCCCACATCTAATAAAACACCATAAAAAATTCAACCACCTCTCTTAAATGATACTATTGACGACTACCATAAAAAATATATTGATGTGTCTATATTGATCCATCGGATCAATATATTTATGAGTCTATATTGATCCATCAGATCAATATAAATGATACTATTGATGAGTCTATCGGATCAATATATTGATGAGTCTATATTCAAACACCATTAAAAATTCAACCACCTCTCTTAATTTCTTGTCTCCCTAGGAGGGATCCATGGGATGCTGATAGTACTATATTGATCGAACTTATTAAATGATACTATTGATGAGTCTGGTATCACTTAAAAATTCAACCACCTCTCTTAATTGGCTCCCTTGCCATATCCTCCAAGTCATATATTGAATTGATAATAAGATTCATCAGTTGGAACATTTATAACCACACCCTATCCGCATCTTTGTTGGCGATGCACCTCGACATAAGAGTCTTTGCACGATTCAGAGTAGCACAAGTCTTTTAGAAATATATTTTCATATGATTGAGTTTAGGCTTGTAATTTCTTTAGCTGGATTTGGATAAGTCGTTGTGCACTTAATTGAATGAAGCATATCAACAAACTTGGACAAAAGTGCTTCAATTTAATTTTGCACCACCTTTAAATGCATGCAATAGCAATAAAACTGCTGCCCATTGCTTTTGGTTAGACTTGTTTTCCCAATACCGCGATGGCCAGAAGAATTACCCCTAGATTATTCGGCAAGACACACACCTCTTCTTACCAGAGATGCCATGAAAAGCTAGATCATTCAAAACTGTAATTTCTAAAGAGTCGCGCTATATGCACCCTAGTATCCTCTTAGGGCACTCTGACTTTTATTTATTTATGTTAATTCTAAAAAAAAATAACACATTTGCCTCGAGGTGCCCAGACGGTAGGGTGCCCAAAGTGCGACACCACATTAACTGACATTATGTTTCAGATCTCAGTGGGAAATGACCGAACCTATGGTCTCAAACACACAGGATCAAAACATAAATTGTTGTCATTTGGTATCGATCGAGACATACACACATGTCTCGACACAAGGCCATCGAAACCACTTGTATAGTATCGGTGGTCACCCACATCGAGTTGCGTGTTTTGACAACCTTAGATGGGTGTCGATTGGTATAGACTAACACTGTAATACGGGTGTCGACAAAGCATAACCGAGACCACTTTAACATGTGTCTTAGGTAGTAGGGTGCGTTACTTCACAAACTATGAACATCTTGGTAAAAGATCACGTCTCCCGCATCATACTCACATTTGTCTTCAAATAGATAACCGAGGGAAGGGTAGCAGGAAGAAAGAAGCAATACAAATATTAAAAAATAAGTTCAATTATTACAATATACTTACTTCCATTCCAGAATGCACATTAACCCATAAATGTGGATTAAATGCTCCAGAAATTTTCCGCATTATTTGCGTCTCGGGTTCACTGAAAGGAGCAACTCCTGGGTTTTCTTCATACGGATCATAGTCCTACAAAAGGGATGAGGAAAAGTCAACAAAATATAAAAAACTAACTATAATTTTTCTTAACCAATTGCACACGTAGGAAAAGATTGAAACAACGGAAGCAAAAAGTCCATCCACAAAAGATAAGAAAATCATTTAGTTAAATGAATATACATAGTAATAAACTTCTGTGTAGTGCTACAGATATTGTAATGATGTGTTGCATATATACAAAATCTTTTAGCAAAAGAAACATAAGGCACATATACTACAGTTGAGGAGAAGTTAAAGTCCAAGAAGACTAATAAGTCTAATATAACCAAATGAGTAACGAAGAAATATGAGTGCAAATAGGATGAAACCTTCTCCTTTTTGCCCCAGTCTACACTCCAATTTCGGTTAAGATCAACTCCTCTCCCTGCATAGTTACATTAACAAACTGCATTAGTAAGAAGAAGAAGAATCATCTTTTAATAAAGAAAGAAATGGAGGAAAGGGAAGAGGGGGGGGGTTGCAAAGCCATTTCTCCTCTCACAATGGTCTCCATCTTCGACAAGTTTCGTCCATTCCTATTTTCCATAGGCACCACCTGAGAGGTAGGACAATGTTATCAAACAAAGATTCTCAATTATCGGTTACACTATGGAACATGAAAGGACATATTTTATTTTATTTTTCTCATTTAACTCATCAATTTAAACTTCTGAAACATTGAGTGGTGCAATGCAAATCAACGGGTGACTGGTGAGGCATGAGAACTTATCCAAAAGCAACTATGATTTGGACTATATGCAGTGTAGAACTTCCTATAACACCATATTCACAAGATCAACGATTAAATAATGTCTCACCACATTGGTTCGTAACTATTTTCATATGAAACTCTACTTACAAAACCAGATGAAAAGTTAGCGCGTATTGCTTACCTTTAGCACTAGTTTGCTTAGAGTACTGTTTAGAGAGATTGGATCCATATTAGGCATAGAGTGTTCTCCGCCCATAATGGACAGGAGCCGCAGTGCCAGTTCAGAAGTAATAAGCTCCCGTCCATTCTGTCCGAAACTCTGGAAGACAAGGAATCGTCTGTCAAAAACAGCAGCCATTACCAATCTGAGACATTCTAACAAATCACATAACAAATTGTAAGGCCATTTCGATTCTAAATCAGTAAACTCTAATTTTTCTTTTTCTTGTGCACAATCACTTCAATTCAAATCTTATTTAGCCTATCACAGAGTAACCACTAACCAAGACTAGAGCTAGTATTAGGAAACTCACAAGAAGGACTTGAAACTTTGACTTGTCGTAAATCGCCTTTGCCGAACTGCCATATGTGACTACTAAAGTCTCAGCATAGTATCCCTTGTTTTGAGTTTTAATTGTCTCCATCTGTATCAATGCTACCTAAAATGTCAATTGAAAAGCAAAACCTTTCAAATAGGTTAACAAACAATCTGACACTCACAGTTAATCTGTCTGGGTGACGACCCACCAATGCTTTAATATCTTCCATTAATCCTTCACTGCGAGATTCCACAAAATCAATCAAATTTAGAAACAAAACCAACCATTGATTCAATTCCACATGGCATGAATTAAAGTTTCAATTTTTTCTTTGACAATCAAAACTTTGCCCAGTCAAACACATCAAACAAACAGGTTGGATCCAATATCAAGCAAAAAACACTACGATTTTCAGATTAACCCTAAACCCCCAAATTGGGCACTTGAATTGAAGAACTGTAAAATCCGATTCCCCCAAAAACCAAAACCCCAAGTGAACTGCCCAATTGAGAAATTGACGTAAAGGGTATTGAGAACATACCCAGATCTGTAGAGATCACGATTGATCGGCGTGAAAGAAGACCGAGAGAGATTTCTGCCATTAACGACTGAACAAAGCAGCGAAACCCAAATCAAGATGAACACCAAGAAATAGCCCATTTACAGATCCACAGCTCTTCTTCGCTTGCTCTCATTGGTTCATATAATCATAGAACTCGCAATCCCTTCTTGAATCTTGATAGATCGATTCATCTGAGTGTGTGTGTTCATTGTCAACAGCCCACATGCCCAGTCAACTATATATATCATTGACCCATGATGGACGGCTGGGATGAGCTGATGATGCTGAAAAGTCAAGTATCAAGAGACGGAAATGGTGGTACAGCGAAAAAATGATGTTGGTGAGTGCATCGGCTGCCACGTCACTATTTTTTACGTTTTTCGAGATCTGAAGCTCGCACCGACAAATCAAGTGCTGCACATCTTTGTTGTATTGGAGTATGAACTGTCGGGTCTATGCGATAACGACGAAACTTTACTGATACTGTGCTCTCGTTCGCCGGATTACAAACACTGTAGCAAAAAAAATCTAGCTAGTAAGTGGTTGGAATTTGCTACAGGGGCAAACTATTTCATTTCACTCGATTTAATGCATGCACTCAAAATCCTTCCTAAATTATTTTAATTATGCGGTTGAATTTCTATAATTTTCAACTTGTATCGGTTTTTCTAACTAAAATAAAGCATTTGCAAACCATCTTTTAATGTATTTAATCCACTCAAATCATATCTCTAAGTAGTTGATCATTGTACCATATGTGCACAGCAGCCACACAAGATCTCCTATAATATTGTGCAGTGTACCTCTTCATATACTTTTCCCACTGAAAAGCATCACATTCCATCTCTTTTATGCTGGGCAGCTTCACATTCCCTTCAAGAACATTCATCAGCCATCGACATCGAATTTCTGATGTATATAAGTTCGAAAGACTCTCCGAGTACCCTATCACTGCAAGTTGAGGTATTCGAGGATGAATGCACCCTCTGCCATGAAAAACAAAATAAATATATTGTTGTATAAACCTTGATGAATGTGAAAGAATTATAACACAATATATGTAGAGTGACCTATAGAGTTGAACAGTTGTGTTTAGTGACCCTTGTATGTACTTTTGAAATATTGGTGACTTGAAGATGTTCTTTAGCTGTTGGTCACCCCTATATCCAGTAGCAAGAATCACTAAATCTGTTTTCAAAGATTCATTTCCACCGTCGATCATTACTCCATCCTTGCAGAAGCTAAATTTCGGTGACTTCCTCAAAATGATGCTCTCCTCCTCAACTTTGTCATAGAAATTACTTGGAACAGTTGAGATTAGACAAGAGGATATATCTTGTGAGAAGTCATGTTTTGGTATCATTTTGTACTTCTTCAAGGGGAGCTTTCACCTGATGTAGCTTTCGACAAATTTCGAGAACATCCATCGCTGACATGAGCAGTGGAATAAATCAACATGACTAGAAGCACTATGGATATATTTAATCCTAAATTCGTAAGGGAATTTAACGTTGCCATTCAAAGTGAACAAGAATTTAATCAAAATACAAGAACTCTTTTACCAAAGGTGATAGAAAAGTAGCTAGGAAGCTGAGTAGGTACTTTCACCAGGTTTATGAACCATAAGCTCGGCGAAACGATTGAGATAAAGATATTGAAGTTGCAAACCCCATGGAAGGTAATTTGGAACATTCTAATGCTCAGTCCTGTAAATTTATGTACATGGATACTGTGACCCTATAACAAGGCACAGCAAACACATTAAAAACCAAAAACATCCATTGCATTGAAAAAAGAAATGAAAAGTTTCAAACCATTTGCTGTGGCACATTCTACTGCAATGTCCAATGCCAATTTCTGAAGTCCAACAACGATAATGCGCTTTCCCTTGATGAATTCTGCAGCCTTAGCATCATCCATTGCCGAGTAGTCCATGTAGTGTATCACTTTCCCATCAAAAACTTCACGGCCTTTGTTAGGTGGAAAATCAGGAATATTTGGAACACCACTGAATCTTCCAACACAAAGGATCACAAACTCCACTTGGTAGACCTGTGTTGTTTGTCATCAAGTCACCAATATCTTTTAACAAAACTCTCTAATATGTCGAGGACAACAACTCTAGATATTCATTTACCTCTCTTGTATGCTTTAGGGTGTCTTCAACTGAACAAATCCATCTTCCTCTATGATTGAAAGGCTCATCATTACCACTCCATAGAGTAGTACTCCACGAACCCATCTCTTCATTAGATGCTCCGTCGAACTCAATATCAATGACTCTAGTGCTGAATTTGATGAACCGAAGTAAGTCGAAATGATGAGCATAGGATTGAATGTAGTTAAGAACTTGAGAGTGATGTGGGAATTTCTCCTGAACCGATGAAGGCCACGGGAAGTCTGAGAACTGATAAGAACTTCTTGGAGTCTGAAGTTTTGTAGTCTCAACTGTATGAGTCCAAACACCTCCAACTTCACTCTGAGCTTCAAACACAATTGGATGAAAACCCTTCTCCGATACATACTTACAGGCTATGAGACCACTCACCCCAGCTCCGACGATTGCTACTCTCTTCGGACTCTTCCCCATCAATGCTTCATGTGCATTTCTTCAAGAAGGGAAGTACTATAACAGAACAAAGCAGAGATGGAACTTTTTTAAGAATACAAGTGGTAGTGGAGATGGTTGATTTGGCTATCACTATTGAAGTGCATGCTTAATCTGCCTCTAATTATTTTGCCTTGAATTTGCACAATTGAGTCATTTCAAATGTACAGTTTTTTAAAAAACCAATCTAGCTAGATATGGAAATATGAAATGATGATGTAATTGATCATTTTGACAAAGAACATTAAAATGCAAAGCAAATAGAGTTTCAGATTACCAAGATAAAATAGATTGAATCACACCATCAAAATAACACCTTATTTTGACAAGCCTCAATTGAACCAAGCTAACATGCATGGATGTCCAACAAGAGATCTTATTTGAGATGAAAACAACCAAATAGAGCAACTTATATTTTGTAACAGTACTTAGGTTGTAGAAATTTAAAAGTGAACACGTCGTCGACTTCAAAGATCCTTGTAATCCATGGGTCCATAAGGCTCAAACAGTTCTGCAAAGAATTCCTTTTTCCTTTTAGGATTGCATCCCGTGTCCTTGCAGAGTTGGTCATTGTACCATATGTGAAGAATACCAATGGAGGATCTCCTATATATAGTGAGGCCCAGAATACTCTTTCATGCACTTTTCCCACTTCAACACATCCTTCTCCATCTCTTGTTAGACCAGGGGAATTGCAAAGACTTCAAAGCGTGTAACACTGCCAATTTTCTAAAGAAATTTTTGCTCTCTACACTGCGAGAGTCAGCAAATACCCTAAAGGATACGATGAAGTATACCTACCTTTCACTTTGCAGTAGTGAAAGATGAAAAATAAGAGCAATTGCTAGTGAATTTTGAGATTCCTACTTCCTCCCCAAACCTCCAATTTTATAGAGCACTGGTTATGACCAGTTGGGGTGAAAATGGGGTCAAGCATTGATGCAATGGAATAATGTAGCAATTAATTCCTTTGCAGTTTCAATTATTCCTTAATGGAGAGCAGTTTCAATAATTTCTTAATGGAGAGCCGTTTCAATAACACCCATTAAGCCACTCTACAAACTATCCATTTAATTTGAAAATGTATAACAATCCCCCGCCATTTTCAAAATATTCAGATCATTCAATCCACGAAATCTCAAACATTATATGCATAACTAATGGTATCTTGCGATTTGAACCACTAACTTGTAAAAAGTTCATTACATTATATCAGAATTACATGGTAGATACACTTTGAACCAATGATTCTATTCGATATGTAGCATAAACATATCACGCATATAACTTACACCAGCAAATAGCCATAAATATCCTGACACATTCAACATTGGCCTTGTGTCCCGTATCTTCTCGTGAATGTCTTTGGAGCCAAGCCCTTGAACTCCTTGAAGCGGCCGCACTTCACATCCACATAGGTAGTCTCCATTCTAGTATCCCCGCAATTTAAGTACTTTTAGAAGACTATTAAGATATCATCTCAACCTCCTCTCTTTATATGCAGGTACCGAGCACTAACAACTTTGGGATGATTATTAAAATTTAGTGCTCACAGTCACACCTATAATGAATTTGACTGCATTGAACTCAAGACTTAACGTAATGTTAGGCGTCGAGTTGAGTTTTCACTATTGGTGACCTATAATTCATGAGCTTGAGACCCATCCCCTTGATGTTTTATTTACCAAGTCTCTTAGCAATCCTTTAGTAAGGGGATCTTGCCAAATTTTGACTAGATCTCACATAGTCAATTGTGATAACTCCACTTGTTATCAATTCTCTGACACAACTGTGTCTTAGTCCAATATGTCTGGATTTACCATTGTACACTTGGCTATAAGCCCTTGCCAATGTGGCCTGACTATCACAATGGATAGAGATTGGAGCTACCGGTTTAGGCCACAATGGTATCTCGTGTAATAATTCATGTAGCCATTTAGCTTCTTTTGAAGCCGAGGCCAGCACAATAAACTCTGATTCCATGGTAGAACCAACCATTAAAGTTTGTTTCTTTGAAGCCCACGAGATTGCTCCTCCAGCAAGTGTGAAAATCCACCCACTTGTAGATGCATGATCTTGATCTTTCACAATCCAACTTGCATCCGAAAATCCTTCTAAGACTGAAGGATATCCACTATAGCATAAACCATAGTTAATTGTTTTCTTCAAATATTTCAAAACTCTTCGAATTGCAAACCAATGCAATTCACTTGGATTAATTGTAAATCTGCTTAACTTACCTACTGCCAAGGCAATATCCGGCCTAGTGCATGTCATTGCATACATTAATCATCCAATTAATCTAGAATACTCCGGTTGTGGCTGGATTGCCTGTATTTTTCACTAGCTCAATACTTGAATCTAACGGGGTGGAAACAGGGCACAATTCAAATGATTGAATTTATTGAGAACTTTCTCAATATAATGAGATTGAGTTAGAGTAATACTCCCCTCATCTCTTACAATCTGAATTCCAAGTATGACATCAGCTTGCCCTATATCTTTCATTTCAAACTGGCTTGAAAGAAACCTTTTGGTCAACTGAACTTGTTCCAAATCAATTTCAAAAATCAGCATGTCATCTACGTAAATACAGATAATGACACCATTGCCTTTTCCATCAAACTTGCTATATACACATTTATTAGATTCATTTATTTTGAATCCAAAAGAAAGTACAACCTGGTCAAATTTTTGGTGCCACTGTTTTGGTGCTTGCTTTAAACCGTACAATAATTTTTGCAATCTACACACTTTATTCTCATGACCGGGTATAATAAACCCTTCAGGTTGTTTCATGTATATTTCCTCATCCAATTCTCCATTTAGGAACGCTGTTTTAACGTCCATTTGGTGAATGACTAGCTTTTTATGGCTGCAATTGCAATAAGCAATCTGATAGTAGCAATTCTAGCTAATAGTGAATAAGTATCGAAATAGTCTATTCCATACTTTTGGGTGAAACCCTTAGCAACCAGTCTCACTTTGTGTTTTTCAATGGATCCATCAACTCTTCTTTTCCTTTTGAAGAGAAATTTGCATTTAATGGGTCAGGAGGTAGATCAACTAGCTCCCAAGTGTTATTTTCCATTATTGAATCCATCTCATCATTTAATGCCTCTTTCCAAAAAGCTGCATCTCTTTCTTTCATTGCCTCCTCTACTGTTTGAGGATCAGCATCCGTATTAAAATAATACGAAATTTGTCTAGTTACTGTTTCTCTACTTCCTTCAACTAGGAATGTATAGAAATCAGAACCAAATGACTTAATTTTCTGAGCTCGTTTGCTCCTTCAAAGTTCAGGAACTTCTACTATTTCTTTGTCATTTTCAATTTCTATGACTTCCTTCCCTTTTTGGTTTTCTTCAGGAATACTTTTAGTAATAGATTTAAATCTTGTCTCATCAAAGATTGCATCCCTTGATTCAATTATAGTGTTTACTGAAATCGAATTATTAGGCTCAATCACCATGAATCTATATGCCTTACTGTGTTGTGCATATCCAATAAATATGCACTCCACTCCCCTTTCACCCAATTTCCTCTTTTTTGGGTACAGGTACCTTTACTACTGCTCTACAGCCCCAAATTCTTAAATAATTAAGGTTTGGTTTTCGCTTATTCCAAAGCTCATATGGGGTCACTTTATTCCTCTTTTGTGGAATTCTGTTCAAAATATGGCATGCAGTCAGCAATGCCTCTCCCCAAAATCTGCTACTCAAACCAGAGTTTGATAGCATAGCATTAACCATTTCGGTTAAAATACGATTTTTACGCTCAGCCACACCATTTTGTTATGGTGTATAAGGGGCAGTAGTTTCATGGACTATTCTAGTGGATTCAAAGTACTTTGGATAATAGTACTCTCCTCCCCTATCAGACCTTAAACATTTTATAAAGGTTTCACATTACAATTCAGTTTCTGCCTTATAAGCCCGAAACTTAACCATTACCTCATCTTTGGAATGCAACAAATAAACATAACAATACCTACTATAATCATCAATAAATGTTATAAAATATTTATTGCCTCCTATAGATGGTGTACTATGTATGTCACAGACATCAGAATGTATTAAGTCTAGCAACTTTGAATTTCTTTCAACATTAGGAAATAGATTTCTAGTTATTTTTGTTTTCATGCATGTATTGCAATTTCCTTCATATTTATCAAAATAAGGCAGTAATTCCAGATTTACCATATCATATAATTTTCTGAAATGAACATGTCCTAATCTATGATGCCATAAAAATGAAGAAGACTCAACAAGATACGCAGAAACAACATTCTTATTAGATAAAGCGATCACATTAAGCTTAAACATGCCCTCATAAGCATACCCCTTCCCTACATATGCCCCTCCCTTGGAGAGTACAAACTTGTCAGCCTCAAAGACAAGCTTAAATCCAAACTTATTTAAAAGACCACCCGACACAAGATTCTTCCTCACTTCTGGTACATAATACACGTTAGTGAGTGTTACAATTTTGCCAGAAGTAAACTTCAGATCAACACTACCTATACCTTTAACAGGGACAATAGCATGTGACGGCCCCAATTTTCCCGTGCAATTGGGTACACCCGGCCTAGATCCGTACAAGCCCCGAGTCATCACTCGGCAACCTGATGAACCTAGTCAGCCTTCAATTTAACTAATTTAGTAATTTATGAAAGAGTTATTGCAATAGTAAATAGCGGAAGACAAACAATTATAATAAAGGGGAAAATAACTCAATCAAGGGAAGTAGAGGAATTCTATAAGTGTGGAAAAACCCCGGGTATTCATGTACAATTCGATAGGTATATATACATGATACCAGTCTCACAAAAGAAATACCAAGTTCAATGATCCCAACAATGTAAGTATAAAATGATATACACATCAGCAAAAGTATAAACACCTACTATAGAGTCTCTCTGATGTCGCTGCTAATCCTCACAGTAGATCACCTAGGCAGGGTCCCTTGCCCTGTCGCTCTCTCGCCTATATCTGCGCACCCACCGTCACCAACTAGACGGTGAGCAACTGAAGAAAATCGAATGTAATGCCAGAAGAAGATAACAATAATTCATGATAATACAAGTAAAACAGTATAAATATCATGCGGTAATAAAAGACAGGAAATTAAATAGACAAGATGCATGATAAATAGACTAATAGATATCAATCGAAAGTCAAGTGTGTTCCAAGGAATCAAAAGAGGCTCATAAGTGGTCTAAATCATAGCATAATGGCGAAGTTCTCGGGCATCTACACAAGCAAAGGCACAGCTATGACGGGAGGGACTCGAACCCACCCACCCAGTACTCGGTGTCACACAGTCACTAAGGGTGGTCACATACTCCTGTACATGAGTGCCTACATTTTATCCCTCTAGTGCATGTCCTAGTACTTTTAAGACGAAACACTTACGCCGGGAAACACACAACAAGAAATGGAATGGAATATCAATAATGGAGCATAACAAGACTGAATAAATGATAATGAATCACATGACATTTTCTTACCGGCTTACAAACGTACAAATGCTTTTTAAGGCAAGTGTACTTACCTGAACTATCGCAACCCGCGTATAACAACACTCTCGTTCCTAACGCGTATTTCCAAGTTTCCCGCTACCTGACAAGGTTGGAAACTCTAATTAACGGGTTGAGTCATTAACTAATCCTTAATTTAAACCCTAGTGTATCCCCAAATGTTTTAAGTATTTTCATGACTCATCAAATTCTTATGAAAACGTATGCTATCTCGGGTTTGAAAACCAACAACAATAGCTACGACTACGATATCATAACATAGATAACTATGACGCATGTAAGCCTACTCATGATTTGTAGGCTCGGCTCAGTTATAAGGGGTCACACCATAGTCTCGAGGACCGATGACGTGACCATGACGTCACAGCCGTTTACAATTCATAGACTCACACGAAATCGTCATTACACTTCACGCCCATTTTAAACCAAGATAACATTCCAAACCCTTTACTCTACGTTGCAATTTATGTTCAAATCAATACCGCGAGGAAACCATGCATGAGCACGCAACTCCAACATAAATTCGTTCTCACACACGACGTGCTATTAATTCAAGTGATTTCAATAAAACATTCAAACTAGATTGATAAAACCTTGACTGAAAACTCAACACCGACGTCATTAATAAAGAATAGTCATCATGATCGAAACTCGAAACCACGCAACATTGATAAGAAACTACGACAAGTCCGATCATTTACTCAAAATTAAGTCAATCAACTAGACAACGGAATCACATGACATGATGACACGAATAAAGAACCTCGATATGGTGAATACGTTTCCACTTTCATAGGTTATATGTTTTAACATAAACTTGACTCTTTATATATATATATATATATATGGTACACCCCACACCCCAGCCGTGGGGTGTACTACCCCTTTATGCACCCCAGCAGTGGGGTGCACACGCCCCATCACACCCCAACAGTGGGGTGTAAACACCACATTATTCATACACACACCAGTAGTCTAATGCACACTACACACATCACATTGTTCACTGTCAAACCCCATTGTGCACCCCACCAGTGGGTGTACACACACCCACACCATACACACAGTCCAAAAAATACACCTCATCACGCACCCCATCATTCACACATACACATATACACACACACACATTGTCCAATGCCACACACATACCCACGGTTTCAACAACTAACTAAAAACAGTGAGACGAGAGAGAGAAAGAAATAGAGAGATAGAGAGAGATCTCCGGTGAGGGAGGTGGCCTCAACCACCACTGGTTCGGCTAGGCGTGGCAGTGCAGTGGGCGTGGAGGTGTAGGCAGAGAAGTGGGAGAGAAAGAAACCGAGAGAGTGAGATAGAGATCGAGTGAGAGAAAGACGAGAGAACGTACCTCTGGTGAGTGAGCGAACCCCGGCCTCCACCAGCCCAACCAGGGACGGTGGTGAGATGAGGAAGGAGGTGTGAGACCGTGAGTGAGAGTAATGGAGAGAAAACCCGAGACCGAGAGGGGAGAGAAGACTGCCGAGAGTGAACGAGAGAGGAAGAGTGGGAGACGTCTTCCTCGTCGACGGTGGCTCTCCGGTCACCACTAACCTCATTGGGATCGGTGGTGCGGTGATGGCAGTAGGGAATAACGAAAAGGAGAGGTGGCGATGGTGTTTTGAAGGAGATGATGAATAGTAGGGTTTACATCCCACGTTTTGTTTATATATTGGCCAAATGACCTTTTTACCCTCATCTTATCACTTGTTCAATTTTAACTCCTTTGCCCTTATGAGTCATTTACCCTTTTACCACATCTCAACCTATACACACATCTCGAGGTCAATATCATGGCTCTCCTCATTTGAGTTGTGTCACCTTAACAATTTCCACTCCATAGCCCGTATGTCGCGTAGTTAACCAACTCCCGCGTTTAAACGACGTTCTTCGGTCCATTTTTCCTTGTCCGACTCCCGTAACGTGCGTAGTCTTGCCTTGTCTCGCCAACTAATTAATTAAATTAATTAAAAATTCATTTATTTGTACTCTTTACTTGTTTTTATCCCCCCATTTAACTAGTCGAAACCTCACTCAATTAAATATCGCCCAACCGGCTCGAAACCCGTAAAATACTAAAATACTAATACACACAATCAAAGAATCATAAAATCACTTCGGTGTCGACTCCCGAAGTTCGAAACACTGTCCAGTATTCACGTAGCCGGGTCACAATCCTGACAAGTGTAACGCAAGTCAGTTAAAAATTTGGGGTTGTTACAGCATCATTTCCCATGTACAGGATAGTATTTTCATCTACTACCTCCATGGTCTTGAAGAACCTCTTGTTCTTGCAGACATGTCGAGTAGCACCAGAATCAACCCACCAAGCCATATCATTTTCAACGACGTTGATTTCAGATATCATAGCAATGAGATCATCATTGTCGTTACCTGCACTTTTGGCAGCGCTAGAGAAAGCATGATTTTTTCTTTGCTTTCTCTTCCAATGATTACATTCGGACTTGAGGTGGCCATCTTTCCCGCAGAACCAACAAGTGATTTTCTGCTTCCTTTGATTCTGGTTTTGGTTGTTCGATTTTCCCGAAACATTAGGCTTTTTGAAACCTCTAGGCTTGTTAGGCCTGTTCAGCAGTGGCTTTTTGAACTTAGCCGCTTCCATCACATGCACCTTTGAAATTTTCTGAGCATTCTACTCTTTTTCATTTTCCTGCATGCGACAATCCTCTTCTACATGAAGATGGTTAGCAAGTTCATCAAAAGATATGTCCTCTTTTTTATGCTTAAGAGTTTGTTTTAACTCCTTCCAAGGTGGGGGTAGTTTATCAATAATAGAAGACACAACAATTGTTTCATCCATGACAAGATTTTGTTGAGAGAAATTATTTCTAATTCTCTCAACTTCACAGAATTGTTCCATGATAGACCTTTCATCAACCATTTTAAAATTAATAAACTTTGATATAAGAAATTTCTTACTTGTCGCATCCTCCTTATGGTACCTTGCCTCCAATTTCTCCCACAGCTCCTTGGCAGAGGAGACATCACGGTAGAGGTCGAACAGTGAGCCTTTCATGGTGTTCAGAATGTGACATCTGCAGGTGTGGTCATCTGTCTCCCATTTCTGCCTCTTCCTGATCTGCTCGACAGTTTCATTGTCGGACTCCATAGGTTTTGGTGTATTCAAAACATACACCAGATGAAGAGCCACCAACAGGAAATGTACTCGCTTCTGCCACCTCAGGAAATCGCCTCCATCGAAGCGATCCAACTTCACAATGTTAGCCGACAGTTCTTTGATTGAAGCCATTGCAACGAAAGAAAAAATTCCTTTAGATTGTTAGACCAGGGGAATTGCAAAGACTTCAAAGTGTGTAACACTGCCACTTTCCTAAAGGAATTTTTGCTCTCTACACTGCAAAAGTCAGCAAATATCCTAAAGGATACGATAAAGTATACCCACCTTTCACTTTGCAGTAGTGAAAGATGAAAAATAAGAGCAATTGCTAGTGAATTTCGAGATTCCTACTTCCTCCCCAAACCTCCCCTTTTATAGAGCATTGGTCATGACCAGTTAGGGTGAAAATGGGGTCAAACATTGATGCAATGGAATAATGTAGCAATTAATTCTTTTACAGTTTCAATAATTCCTTAATGGAGAGTTGTTTCAATAACACCCATTAAGCCACTCTACAAACTATCCATTTAATTTGAAAATGTATAACATCTCTTTTATACTAGGCAACTTGAAGCTCCCTTCAAGCAGGAATGCTAGTCATCGACACTGCATTTCTGATGTATATAGGTTTGACAAGCTCTCTGAGTATCCGATCACTGCTAATTGTGGTATCTGAGGGTGGAGGCACTCCCTACACGCATGCAATTATAACTTAGTTGGAATGGGTGTTTAGATAATATAATCGATGCGTCGGACATAGAGCTGAATCTAAGTAAATATACCTGTATAAGGGAACAGTTAATGTAGGCGATCCAATTATGCGTTTCTGCAAAGTTGTTGATGAAAAAATGTTCTTTAACTTCTCGTCATCTTTATACCCGGTTGCCAAGATCACCACATCCGCTTGAAGAGGAGCTTTGTCCTCCTCTATTTTCAAACCTGTTTTGCAAAAGCCGAAGCGCTTGGCCTCCTTAAGAACTATGCTCTTATCTTCTACCTTGTCGTAAAAATTATCCAGCAAGCTACTTTCGGGGATCATATCGTACTTCTTTAGCGGATACCTCGACTTGACGTAGCTCTCCAAAAATTTAGAAAAAAACTACCTCTGCATTGATTCAATCAGCATTAATTTATCCATGACTTAGTCTTATTTTTTATTTATCACATGAAAACTGTAGAAGGAAAGTTGCAACCTCTTCATAGCATTACCATAGGTGAGCCCTTGACCAGGTTTATGAAGCATGAGCTCGGAGAAACGATTGAAGTACAACATAAAAATCAGCACTCCCCATACGGTGAAATTCGGAAGGCTCCAATGTTTTGTTCTGTATATCAATGTACAAGGGTGTTCTGCTCCTGTGGGATTAATAATTAAACCAGAGTGATTTGCTTAGTTTACTCAAAATATAAATTATGCATTATCAACTCTAATGCCTATCTATACATACCATTTGCCATATCACATTCAACTGCAATGTCAAGTCCTGAATTTTGGTTCCCCACAACGACAACATGTTTTCCCTTCACGAGCTCTACAGTGGTAGCATCCTCCATTTTCTAGTAGTCCATTGAATGTAACACGTTCCCATGGAAGACCTCTGGACCTTGGTTTTCAAGGAAATCGGAAACTACGCGGACCACCGAACTTACCAAGACATAAGATCACAAACTCTGTTTGATAGACATGTTAGAATACAAATGATTTTAGTTTTCTCTGATTAGGAAAATTTTAGTCAAGTTGATTAGGATTAACTGAATGTTAAAGGGTGTGTCTTGCCCCCAAGGGGTGTGGTTTTGTGGCGAAGAAAGGAGCACCGGCCAAAACCTGACTGAGACAAAGGTCTTGAGTTCAATTAATTCTTGGTAGCTGTATTATATTTTCCTCAGTTTCTCCCTGGTTATGGGGTTAAGACGCACCCGCTAATTCCGATGGGATTAGTCGAGAACCAAGTAAGGAGGGGTGAAAAAGGTTCGGACACCCATGCAAGGTTATAAATAAAGTGTTTTTAATCATATATTGGTTGATATGTATAACCTCAGTTGATTGGTTAAGTGTGTTTAGAACTGAAATGTTCCATCTTCCTTTGGCACTGAAAGGCTCACCAGAGCCACCCCAGAGACTCCATGAAGCCATCTCTTCATCATGGCTCCGACATACTCAATATCGATGACTTTGGAGTTGAATTTGATGTGACGGATTAAGTCGAAATGGCTGGCATGTTAAGATTTTGACAGAGAACAATGACAATAGTAAAACAAGAAAAAAAAGAAAGAGAACAAATCACCAGAATTCTATATGTGGGAAACCTCTAAGGGAAGAAAACCCACAGCCGCCAACACAATCTTATTCACGATTCTCACACCTCACACTTTTTACATCAGAAAGAGATATATATACTTATAGAGAAAGTAAATCCTATTAGAATACAATAGTAAATCCCTATTAGAATACAATGGTAAATCCCTATTAGAATATAATAGTAAACTAATCAGGCCTACATACCTAACATATCTCCCACTTGGGGTTGATTCTAAAAATTATTTTCTCGTATATTAGTATCTCCTTCTCATGTAGTGTCTTTAGGTTGCGGCTGCCTTGTCGTCTTCAAGTAGCAAGACCAAGAGAAGCTATGCAAAACTTTAGCTTCTCTTTAGGGACTGACTTGGTGAGCATATCTGCAGGATTTTTGTTGGTGTACTTTCTCCAATTTGAAAGAACCTTCTTCAAGCATAGCTCGTATGAAATGATACCTTACATCGATATGCTTTGTCCTTGAGAGAAATGCAGAATTCTTTGCCAGATGAATTGCGCTCTGACTGTCGCTTAGTAGTCGACAATCTACTTGCTTATGATCCAGTTCACTCTACAAGCTCTGTAACCAAGTCATCTCCTTACACGCTTCAACAGCTACAACATATTTAGCCTCAGTAGTAGATAATGTAACAATCTTTTGTAACCTTGATACCCAGAAGATTGCTGCACTTCCAAGAATAAACACATAACCTGTAGTACTCTTTCTACCATCAATGTCACCAGCCATGTCTGAATCAACAAAGCCACACAACTGTATTTTTGCACTTGTATAGCACAGCGCCACATCTCCCCATGCATTGTTTTTAGTCTCTTGATTGCAAGTATATATGTAACATAACATTAATGCTTTAATAATTATCTCATCTATATAAGCTAGAGAATCCTAATCACTCACATACTCACCTTCCAATCTTTTTTTCAATATCTAATTTTATTTTACAAGCATTTGAAAGTATTCTAATCCTTGGCAAGCTAGCTCTTTTTGTGTTTCTTATGTTGCGCATGTCATGAGGTCTTTGGCATCAGAAGTTGCTCTTGATGGCTGGGTGGTAAGAATTATATATAAAATTATAACTCTTATGACTATTAACCATAATTGATCTGATTTGTCACTTGTCACACATGCACTCAACACTTCTCAGTTTTCTTCTATTTTGTCCTCTTTTTTTATTTTTTAAGTTATTAGTATTACTTTTGTTTTTTGTTTTTAATTCACATTAGATAGGAGCTCTCAATGTTTGATCATACGTAACTATCTTGTGTGAGTATTCAATGTTGAATGCTTATATTGAACAAAATAAAGATACAACAATAACACAAGTTTGCGTAATTTGAATGTGGAAACATACATGACAATTCGTAACATAGAGTTTTTTATTTTTTTATTTTTTCAGCAGTAACATAGAATTTTTAGGAACTTCAATGGCATACATATACATTGTTATATTTCAATTTGTGTTGAGCTGTATATTCTCCTTTTTAAAAAGAATTCGGTTGATTATTAATTGTTTTGTATTTCGAGTTCATTTTTTTCTTTGCTGGTTGTATTGATCTTCCTCACACAAAAAGGTACAACAGAATATTACAACGAGAATAATAAATATTACATTCCAATGAAAATTATATAAAAGATTTAAGTATGTATTGATGTTTGATCTTTCCCGTGCGCGAAGCGCGAGACACCGACTAGTATTTAATAAGGTCGCACAGGACCTACAATCAACTGCACCCATAGCCATATTTACTGCAAAGCATGTAGACCGAGATATTACAATGATCAGAAGATTGAATTACATACAATAAACTTGGATATTCCAACTAGAAATCTTATTTGAGACAACAATTAATTAAGAAAAGTATGCAGAGCCATTGTTGAATTAAATTAAGTGGTAGATTTAATTGAATCATGACATAATACTTCAGAAGTTTTGGTAATCAATGGGGCCATAAGGCTCAAACAATTCTGCAAAGAATCCCTTTTTCCTTTTAGGATTGTATCCCATGTCCTTGCAGAGTTGGTCATTGTACCATATGTGAAGAATAGCACTAAGGTCCACAGTACTCTTTCATGCATCTTTCCCACCTCAACACATCCTTCTCCATCTCTTTTATACTTGGCAACTTGAAGCTCCCTTTAAGCAGATGTTGAACTATATGAGAGTTTGTGTTGTATCCAATATTAGTCCCACATAGGAAAGAAACATTTTTGTTTCTTTCCTTATAAGATATCTTTCACTCACAAGTATTAGTTAAGTGAATGTGGGTTGGAGGCAAAGACCATGGGTATTTTCCATTGATTAATATATATTAAATACTTGATATTTAATATGTCTTTGATTAGGCCTTGGGACTAATGTTAAAATAACTTAGCTAATTCACAACATAATTTTTATTATTATTAATTTCGTAATTACTTATTTATGTGAACAGTTGTAATTTTTCATGAACAGTTGTAAGTGAACAGGTGTAAGTATTCATGTTTTGTGAACAGGTGCATGTCAACAATTTGTGAACAGGTGCATGCATGTGACTGTTCATAAGAGACATGTGACTGTTCATAAGAGGCATTATTTGTCTATATATAGTATGTACGAAATAGAAGAAATATCAAATTTTTTGTTGAGAGAAATCAAACTGTTGCACAAGAAAGGTTCTTTGATTAGTGTGTAATCAAAGATCAATCCAGTTGTATCCTGGAGGCGAATCTCTTGAAGCATTCATACACCGAATTGGAGGAAAATTCGTCTTAGGACATTGTTATTTAGTGCAAGCCTCTGGTATGATTTAATTTTGTTCTTTGTAATTGAATTCACATGTGATATATATTATAGTGTAGTGATATGCATATTGTATAATTGTTCCATCAAACTAAGACGAATTATTATTAAGTTATCACTGATTTACATACAATAGTTGAGTGCACATAATTTGTCATTGATTTTAGAAAACTAGTCACTGATTTATACGAAATTGTTGTTTTCATACTAGTTTGAAATGGCATCTCTTGTAACTGAGAAATATGAGAAATCCACATCTGCCAATCCCAAAGATGAAAGACCAGAGAAGTTCAAGGGTCTTGACTTTAAAAGGTGGCAGGAGAAAATGTTGTTCTGGCTGACCACTATGAATCTTGCCAACATAGTGAAGGAAGAAGTTCCGAAATCTGATGAGGACCCTTTGTCTAGGGAAACTCTCCTTACTATTGAAGCATGGAGGAATTCTGATTTTCTTTGCAGGAATTACATTTTGAATAGACTTGATGATACATTGTATGATGTCTATTCTGAATGTAAAACCGCAAAGGATGTTTAGGATCTTCTCGAAAAGAAATACCAAACTGAAGATGCAGGGGCTAAAAAGTTCGTGGTAGGCAATTTTTTGAAATACAACATGGTGGATTCGAAGTCCGTGGTAAAGCAAGTGGAAGAACTGCAAGTTCTGATAAATGAATTGCACGCTGAAGGGTACATCGTAAATGAACATTTTCAGACTGGAGCCATTATTGAAAAGTTTCCACCGCCGTGGAATGACTTCAAGGTCTACCTAAAGCACAAGCGAAGGGACATGTCCATCGAGGATCTCATTCTGCGACTTCGTATTGAGGAAGATCACAGGAAGGGAGACAAAAAGGAAATGGCTAATGCTAATGCTAACATGGTGGTAGGACAATCAAGCAAGTCCAAATTTCAGAAATTCCAGAATAAGAATTTCAAGAAAAATCTTAAGAGAACAGCCAAGCCGTTAGCACCAAAGGGGATGGATTACAAGAAAATTAAGGGAAGTTGTTGGGTTTGTGGAAAGCAGGGTCACAAGGCTCAAGATTGTCGCCACAAGAAAGATCATAATTTTGATAATTCTGGTGTGAACAACCAAGCAAATGTTGCTGACATGGAAATTGATGATACTGACTTTGATCTCACTGCGGTTGTTTCTGAAACTAATATGGTTTCTGATGCCAAAGGATGGTGGATCGATACTGGTGCAACATGGGACATATGCAGTGACAAAACCTTATTTTCTGAGTTTCATCCGCTGATAGTGAAGAGAAACTTTACATGGGAAACTCATCCTCCTCCAAGGTTGAAGGCAAAGGAACAGTGAAGATGAAGTTCACGTCTGGAAAAGTAATCACTTTACTTGATGTTCTTTATGTTTCTGATATTAGGAAAAATCTTGTATTTGGCCCTTTACTGAATAAGAAAGGGTTCAAACTTGTTTTTGAGTCTGACAAATTTGTATTGACTAAGGGTGGCATGTTCATAGGGAAGGGGTACCTTACTGAAGGTCTCTTTAAATTAAGCATTGTAATTGTTAATGGCACTGGTAATAGAATGATTGTTTCTGCGTATATGGCTGTCTCTGCTTATATGATTGAATCTTTTGATATATGGCATGCTAGACTAGGTCATGTCAATAACAGATTAATTCATAAAATGGTACATTTGAACATGTTACCAAAGTTTAAAATTGATTTTAAACACAAATGTGAAGTTTGTGTAGAATCAAAGTTTGCTAGACAAACATTTAAATCTGTTCAAGAAAGATCAAATGAATTATTAGATTTAATTCATAGTGATCTTTGTGACTTCAAATCAAATCCTATGAGAGGAGGAAAGAACTACTACATCACTTTTATTGATGATTGTAGTAAATATTGTCATGTCTTTTTTATCAAGAATAAAAGCGAGGCCTTTGATGTTTTTAAAATATATAAGGCAGAAGTTGAAAATCAACTTGACAAAAAGATAAAAATATTAAGAACTGATCGAGGTGGAGAATATGATTCCATTAAATTTACAAAATTTTGTAATACAAATGGAATTATTCATTAGACCACTGCGCCATATACACCTCAACAAAATGGTGTGGCAGAGAGAAAAAATAGAACTCTCAAGAATATGATTAATTCTATGTTGAATGATTCTGGGCTTCCCCAAAACTTGTGGGGTGAAGCATTACCGACTGCAAATCATATCTTGAATAGAGTTCCGTTCAAGAAATCTGATAAGTCTTCATATGAGATTTGGAGAAAGAGAAAACCCACTTACAAAACTTTAAAAATGTGGGGTTGCTTAGCAAAGGTTCAAATTCCTTTACCAAAAAGGACTAAATTGGGACCTAAAATCATAGATTGTGTGTTCATCGGTTTTGCTAAGAATAGTGCAGCGTATAGATTCTTAGTAGTTAAATCACGTATTTCAGATATCAGTGACAATACTATCATAGAATTTGCAGATGCTACATTTTTTGAGCATATATTTCCTTTTAAGGAAAAACAAAATGGTTCATCACGAAAAAGGACGGCTCAAGAGAGTCTAGAAGAACCAACCACTTCAAGGGTTTAAGAACAAGAATTGGAACCTAGAAGGGAAAAAAGAATTAAGGTTCCAAAGAGTTTTGGACCTGATTTTATAAGTCTGTTAACTGAAAATGAACCTTAGACTTATAGGGAGGCTATGTCTTTGCCGGAAGCGCCTTTATGGATGGAAGCAATCAATAGTGAAGTTGAATCCATTTTACAAAATAATACATGGGAATTGGTTGATTTACCATCCGGAATCAAACCAATTGGATATAAATGGATATTCAAAAGAAAGCTTAAAGCTGACGATACTATTGATAAATACAAAGCACGATTGGTTGCAAAAGGTTATAGACAAAAAGAAAGTGTAGACTATTTCGACACCTATTCTCCTATTTCGAGAATAACTTCCATTAGAATGTTGATTGCCATAGCTGTTTTATACAATATGGAAATACATCAAATGGATGTTAAAACAATATTTCTAAATGGAGAGTTAGAAGAAGAAATCTATATGGACCAACCTGAAGGGTTCATAGTCAAAGGCCAAGAGAATAAAGTTTGTAGACTTGTTAAGTCATTATATGGACTCAAACAAGCTCCAAAACAATGGCATGAAAAATTTGATCATACTATGCTAGCAAATGGTTTCAAAATAAATAAATGTGACAAATGTGTGTACATTAAAGAAATGAAAAACTTTTGTGTCATAATATGTTTATATGTTGATGACATGTTGATTATGAGCACAAGTAGAGATGCTATAATGTCAACAAAAAAGATGTTGAATTCTAGTTTTGACATGAAAGACTTAGGTCTAGCTGATGTAATACTAGGAATTCAAATCAAAAGGAATAACGAAGGTTATGTCCTCACACAATCTCATTATGTTGAGAAAATCTTAAAAAGATTCAATCAATTCGATTGTAAACCTGCTCCAACTCCTTTTGATGCTAATTGTCATCTTAAGAAAAATAATGGAGAAGCAATTTATCAATTGGAATATTCTCAAGTAATTGGAAGTTTGATGTACTTGACGAATTCTACTAGACCTGACATAGCTTATGCAGTAAGCAGGCTGAGTAGATACACAAGTAATCCTAATGATGCTCATTGGACAGCATTAATAAGAGTTCTAAGGTATCTTAAATATACCTTAAATTATGGACTTTATTATACAAAATATCCACTTGTACTTGAAGGATATAGTGATGCAAATTGGATTTCTGATAATACAAAAACCAAATCAACAAGTGGATATATATTCACATTAGGTGGAGCAGTGATTTCTTGGAAATCAACAAAACAAACGTGTATAGCACGTTCCACTATGGAATCTGAATTCATAGCTCTTGACAAGGCAGCTGAAGAAGTTGAATGGCTAAGAAATTTCCTAGAAGATATTCCTTGCTGGCCAAAACCAGTCACAGCAATTTGCATACATTGTGATAGTATGGCAGCACAAGCAAGAGCTAAGAACA
Source organism: Stephania japonica (assembly GCA_039657345.1). Lineage (NCBI taxonomy): Eukaryota > Viridiplantae > Streptophyta > Magnoliopsida > Ranunculales > Menispermaceae > Stephania > Stephania japonica. Next base: position 1,781,147 of record CM077559.1, on the reverse strand, counting down.
ATATATATAATGGTAAGTCGAGACATATAAGGCGCCGACACAATACTATAAGACAATTACTCACAAGTGGAGTAATTAGTATTGATTATGTTAAGTCTAAGGAAAATATTACAGATCCTTTGACTAAAGGCTTACCAAGAGATCAAGTGAAGATATTATCGAGGGGAATGGGCTTAAAGCCTATAGAGTAAGTCAAGTCCAGCGTAAACCTAACCTAGCTGATTGGAGATCCCATGGTCTAGGTTCAATAGGCAAACTAGTTAGATTTGACTTAACAAACAGGACACACAATTACCTGTTCCTATGATGAAGTAAGTGTGTTAATAAGAAGTTTAGGGTATGCAATACCGCATTTAATGATTAAAGATAAGTCACCTATATGATAATAAATGTGGGGTCGCATTTATGAGAATGAATAGGCTAAATTCTCTAAAGCTATCATAAATCCACAATTCGCATTTATGAGAATGAATAGGCCACGACTAGGGCTCCTGGTCCTCAATGCACACTTTAGTAGTCGTGTTCACGCCCATTTATATATCTGTGAGTTTATATTTATGCGATGAGCTTTGAGCAGTTGTCTGCATTATTCCTTCTTTTCACATGTTTATTTAACACTATTTATTGGCTCTGTCATTTACATTCTTAAATTAATATGCACGGTGGTTTTCCTTAGAATTTTATTTACTGGGCTCGTCATCTGCCTTTTGTGATGGCTGAGCGCAGATCCTAGTACTAGCAGAGGTAAGGAGATTCTTGGCGATTACATCTGACTTACCTACGCCAAGGCTTGCTGGTATGTTTGGTTATAGTTATACTTTTGATATTTTGCATTATCTTTTCGGGTTTGGAGACCACTTCACACCTATACTTGTATATATATACTATTATGGTTGATCGCCTATATGCACAGTACTAACGGGATTTCCACTATAGGCTGAATAACAAAACCTTATACGTTTTTTTGGTAATGTAAGGACTTCCGTTGTTACTTCATTATAAGTGCTGGAGTAGCTTTATTGTTTAATCTAAAAGGTATATATAACCTAACGAATCAATTGACAAGAAATGTCAAGGTGTCATACAAGTGATGAGTATGAGTGGCGTGGCAGAGGCTTCAGGTGCTGAGGTAGAGTAGTAGCTGACCACGGGGCGGCCTCAGAATTTGGGGCCGTCACATTTTGATATCAGAGCCTAGGTTTGAGGAACCTAGGGGATGAAGCATGGATTATTATTAACTCTGATACTGTCACATTTTGGTATCAGAGCGAGAGTTTTCGAGGAACTTCAAATTAAAAATTTTCAAGAGCATAAAATTTAAAATAAATTAGATGTGGAAACTCGATGAGTCTGCCTAGAACTTTTAGTTGGGAAGTGATAAAAGCGGGTAGAGTCAGGATTGTTATGTGGTATATGTATTGTTGTATATATATATATAATATACGCATACGTATATTAGAAATTAATTCGGACACGCGTGTCGATGCAGAACACTATGGAGGGGCGAACTAGTAGCACCACGAGAGTTCCCGGATCGTCCGTTCCCCTAGAGGATCGAGTGACTGCACATGAGACACAGATAGCGGAGATACCGTAACAACCCCAAATTTTTAATCTGAATTGTATCGCACTTGTCAAAATTGTGACCCGGCTACGTGAATACTGGTCAGTATTTCGAACTTCGAGAGTCGACACCGAAGTGATTTTATGATTCTTTGATTGTGTGTATTAGTATTTTAGTATTTTACGAGTCTCACGCCGTTCGGGCGATTTTAAATTGAGTGAGGCTACGCCTATGTGAACGGGGGAGTAAAACATACAAATAAATGAATTTTCTAATAAATGTAATTAATTAGTGTTGAGATGTGGCGAGAAAACGGGCGCGGCGAGACAATTTACGGAGAAATACTGACCGAGGAAATGCAAAAATTCATGTGGGTGTATAACTAATTGTGTTGTGTCGTTGTGCCTTGTTTTGTTAGTTTTTATGTGAACTGTTGGTTGTTGTCTGGCGGCGCCGATGCCGGTGACCGTCGTGGCCTGGTGGACTGCCGGGGGGTCATCATGATCATGTTGATGTCACCCTAGAGTCAAAACCCATAGCATGAGAGTGGTGTTCGCTGTTTTTGTAAATTTTTCAATATTTTGCTGTTTTGTGTTTTTCGACGGAAAGCACCCCTATGAGCGGCACCACCGTTGTACTGCCGGGACTGGAGGTTGTCGAGGACCCCATTGAGCTTTGGCTTGGGCCCCACAGCCCTTAGGAGTGGTCAATAACAGCGAGACGGGCACAAACCTTGGATATTTTACATAGACATGATTTCATGAGTTTTGTTCATCTCCTCGTCCGAATCCGTTGCCGTGAGCGATGCCATCGCTGTACCACCATAACCGGAGAAGTCGGGGTCCAAGTTACGATCATACTTGTGTCTCACGACTCTTGGAGTGGCCAAAAAAGAGCGGTGTTATTGTTATGTTATGCACTTATGTGATTTCATGCGTATTGTAACCTTCTCGCCGGAAACCACCCTTCGTGGCGGTACTTTCATCGACGCGATGACATGGGGGACTGCCGGAGACCTTACCATGTCAGTCATGGAGTCTCATAGCCCTGGAGCGTCCATATCAATGATGATGAGTCGTAATGGCGGAGATATGCGTGAGTTGTTTATATTGCGTCGAGTAGTTGTCAACGCGACGTAGGGCGTGCACACGGCCTTTCCATGCTGTGTTGACACTCTACGGATGTTGGACCACACCCTAAGTTCCCTACTTGCCAGTGTATGGTCGTGTTAAGTTTAGTATTGAGTCGTAATTGTTGGACGACATCAAAGTTGTGTTTCCGTGTCGATGAACGGTAGTGACGTCGTGGACACACCGCCGGTCCTCGAGACTATGGTGTGATTTCACATACGACTGATCCGAGCCTAAGACCTATAATTAGGCTTACATAAGTGTAGTTATAATACCCAAAAGATTCATTGTGTTTCGTTGTATTTTTGGTTTGATTTACCGATTGAGTTAACGAAGTGTTCGAGACATTAAAACACTGAGAAAATACTAGGGTACCAACCTAGGGTTTAGTTAATGATTCGACCCATTAATTAGAGTTTCCAACCTTGTCAGGTAGCGGGAAACTCGGGGATACTTACTAGGAACTCGAGAGTGTTGTTACACGGGTTGCGATTAGTTCAGGTAAGTACACTTGTCTCAAAAACTTGTGTACGTTAGTAAGCCAGTTAAGAAAATATCATGTGATTCATCTTCATTCCATTGTGTTTGCTATTATCTATTTGTTGGCATTCCATTCCATATTCCTTGTATGTGTGTTCTTGGCATAAGTGTGTGTCTCGAAGGTACATGCGGCCGCACTAGAAGGGATAAACGCGGCACTCGTGCGCACGAGTGTTTGACCACCCCTAGTGATTGTGTGATACCATGTCTTGGATTGTTGTGGATTGTTGTGGATATTGTTGTGGTATTGTTGTGGATTTTAGACCACTTATGGCCTCTCTTGACTCGTAGAACACGCATGTTTCGATTGTTAATGTTTCCAGTCTACCTATCATGCACCTTGTTTATTTAACTTACTGTCTTCCAATTCCTGCATGATATTTAGACTGTCTTGATTGATAATTCATGAATTACTGTTATATTCTTCTGGCATTACTTTTGATTTCTCTCAGTTGCTCACCGTCTAGTTTGTGACGGTGGGTGCAGATATAGCGGAGTGCAGTAGAGGCAAAGAGCCTTGCTTAGGCGACTTTTTGTGAGGATTAGCGGCTGGACTTGAGGAACCCTAGAGTAGGTTATATGTTTTTGCTCATTTGTATATTGCTTTATATATGTATGTTTTTGGTTTATAGAACTTGGCATTATTATTGAGATTAGTATCATGTATATTGATTTATCGAATTGTACATGAATACCGGGGTTTTCCACAATTATAGAATTCCTAATTTCCCTTTGATTGAGTTATTTCCCCTTGTTATTTACTGTTTAGTCTTCCGCTGTGTATTATTGCAATAACTCTTTCATAAACTGCTAAATTGAGTAAATATGAGGCTGACTAGGTTTGTCAGGTTGCCGAGTGATAACTCGGGACTTGAACGGGTCTAGGTCGGGCGTACCCAATTGCATGGGGAAATTGGGGCCGTTACAGATACTGTGACTTCTGAGGGAATAGGCAATCACAATGGCTGCATTGGCTATGACTAGAGAGACAGCAGTGACCACGAGACCGACAGAGGCTGCAGTTATACCTACACAGACACAGACAATGGTACCTGAGACTCAGATGGCAGAGATTACACCAGTTATAGCGGCAGTAAAGACACCGACTCATACACCACACCAGCAGTGGAGGTTACCCCGACAACAGCTTCAGAGTATGTTATGGATCCACAGGCTCGGAGACTACAGGATTTCCTCAAGTTTCAGCCTACTTACTTTTATGGAGGTGGAAACCCCAAGGCAGCAGGGGACTTGATTGTTTCACATCAACGCCTGCACAAGGAGCTGAACACGGAAGAGAGGCACAGGGCGAGACTATCTGGGATGTGCTTCATGTCTAACGCAGCAGTGTGGTGGACCATTTACCAGGAGATACATGCCGATCCCACGACTTGCGCGGAGTTCCGAGAGATATTCTATGACTAGTTTATTCCGATGGAGGTTCGACTGAGGTTGAGAGAGGAGTTTTTATCCCTAAGACAGGGAAATCGGACTATGTTACAGTATATGGATAGATACAGATATCTCTTGCAGTTTTTGATAGATATTGCCGGCACCGAGCGCCTACAAACCTACTACTTCATCTCGGGGGTTGAGGAGAGCATTGCTAGAGCGATCGTATCATCTGGGGCTCCGACAATACATGTTATGTTTAAGAGGGCATTGACCTACAAGACTTTCTTGTTGCAGAAGAACGGTTTTCTAGTAACAGCATCAGCCGAGGTGGAGGTTAGGCAGAGTTCTCGACAAGATAGGAGGCCGAAGAGACAGCGAGATCAATTTACTAAGGGTCGTAGAGATGATCGCAGGGATGACAGTAGGGGCAGAGATGTCAGGGATAGGCGCCAGGATAGCAAGAGTCAGTATGGGGATAGGCAGCCAGTGCATACTATTACTCCAAAGACAAAGAAGAAGCGACAAGAAATTTCAAGAAGAACATCAGGATAGAGATCAGGGTAGCCGTGACTGGGGTCAGAGGGACTAGGGTCAGGGTCAAAGATCTGATGACAGACAAGCTGAGAGGCGAGAGACGCGTAGATGCTTCAAGTGTTGCCGAAGAGGACATTTGAGGTCAGAGTGCAGGGTGCCATCTCCACGACGGGATCAGGGCCCGGATAGGGACTGAGTACATGTAGTAGCACAGCCAGACTCTGGAGCTACCAGGCAGCTAGTCGAGGGTACGTTATTTCTTCACAGTAGACTCATACATGCCATGTTTAACTCGGGTAGTACGTTATCTTTTATTGCTGAATGTTTAGTTGGGGAGTTAGGGTTAGTCACACACACACACTTGATACCCATCTTGTTTTCAGCACAGCTGCTGGGATAAGATTTACCCTAACTGGATAGTTCGGGACGTCATGATTAAGGTTGTCGGACATCAGTTGCCAGCTGACCTCCGAGTACCGGAGTACTTGGAGTTCGACGCACTTTTCAGGAAGGATTGGCTGTCAGCTTACCATGCAAGGATAGATTGTTTCGGGAAGAAGGTAGAGTTTTGCATTCTGGATTTGCCAGAGTTTTTGTTAACCGGGATCGTATCCGAGTTACCTATTACGAGAGGCAGATTAGTGACTACCCAAGAGATGGAGGATTTTGCAGCGATCGTTGGGCTCAAGATCGAAGTTCCTGTTAGAATGGAGGATGTACCTATAATCCGAGAGTTTTCCGATGTATTTCCAGATGACTTACCCGGATTACCACCACCACAGTCGATAGAGTTCGTTATAGAGTTGATACTGGGGACCCAGCCTATATCTAGCAGACCTTATCGGATGTCACCTATGGAGCAGGAGGAGGTCAGGAGACAGCTAGAGGATTTATTGGCGAAGAGATTCATTCATCCAAGTATGTCAGCGTGGGGAACATCGGTGTCATTTGTGAGGAAGAAGAATGGATCGATGAGGATGTGTGTGGACTATCGGAAGCTGAATCAGGTGACAATCAAGAACCGTTACCCACTTCCGAAAATCAACGATCTATTTGACCAACTGACGGGTGCATAATTTTTCTCGAAGATCGACTTACGCTCAGGGTATCACTAGTTACGGATTCGAGAAGAGGACATCAAGAAGACTGCATTCAGTATCAGATACGAATTGTTCGAGTTTACAGTATTACCATTTGGTTTGGCGAATGCTCCAGCAGTTTTCATGGATCTGATACACCGAGTGTTCAGGCCTTATTTAGACAAATATGTGATAGTCTTCATCGACGATATATTGATATACACCCAGACGCGAGAGGATCACGAGAGTCATCTTCGATCAGTACTGGCGACGTTGAGGGAGTACAGACTATATACGAAATTCAGCAAGTGGGAATTTTGGATGAGGGAGGTGAAATTTCTGGGACATGTTATCAGCGGTCAGGACATCTCTGTGGAAGGAGACAATATTAGAGCGGTGATTGACTGGAAGACGCCAGAGTCTATTGCTGAGATACAGAGTTTCTTGGGTCTAGCAGGATACTATCGGCGGTTTGTAATTGATTTCTCCACTATTGCAACACCGATGACGAGGCTGACGAAGAAGAATGTTCCATTTGAGTGGTATGAAGGGTGTGAGCGGGCATTCATGGAATTGAATAGGCGATTGACTTCTGCACCAGTGTTGACATTACCTGAGTCAGGGAAGAGTTTATCAGTTTATACCGACGCTTCAGGGACTGGACTGGGATGTGTTTTGATGCAGGAGGGATGACTAGTGGCTTACTTATCCAGGTGATTACGACCACATGAGTGTAATTACCCCATACACGATATGGAGCTAGCAACAGTTGTGTTTGCGCTGAAGGCTTGGAGACACTACCTATATGGAGAGAAGTTTGTCCTGTACACTGATCATCAGAGTCTGCACTACATTTTCACAAAGAGAGATCTTAACATGCGTCAGAGGAGATGGTTGGAGTTGTTGAAGGACTATGACTTCACGATCGAATATCTTCCCGGCAAGGCCAATGTGGTGGCAGATGCATTGAGCAGATGCAGAGTTAACAGCCAAAACGTTGATCGACATATGGGTCTGTTGGAGGCAGCATCAGTTATGGGCATGTCAGACATTTCAGCTACACCTGATGTACCGATCTGTGGTCAGATGAGAGTACCAACAGTATCACTAGAGCAGGTAACGGAGTGTCAGAGGGCTGATAGGCTTTATGAGCAGTTCAGTGGATTGGCACGGGATCCCGAGTTTACTGATTGGACAGAGACGGCAGATCGATGTTTGCGACACAGAGGCCGACTTTGGGTACCAGCAATGCCAGAGATCCATGATACTATATTAGAGGATGCTCACCGGTCGCGTTATACAGTTTATCCGGGCAGAACCAATATGTACCATGACTTGGGGAGAATCTTTTGGTGGTCGGGGATGAAGGCTGATGTCGGCGAGTATGTTCGAGGGTGTCATATATGTCAACAGGTGAAGGCGGAGCACAGACGACCAGACGAGTTACTACAGTCGTTACCCATTCCTTAGTGGAAGTGGAAACACCTTACCATGGATTTTGTCAGTGGGTTACAGCATACGTCGAGGCGTCACGATGCGATCTGGGTGGTGATAGATAGACTGATGAAATCGGCGTACTTTATACCAGTTTCAATACGATACACGTTTCCTCAGTTGAGCAAATTGTTCGAGCAGGAGATTATCAAACTGCATGGGGTACTGGTCTCCATCATATCTGACAGGGATCCCAGTTTGACTTCGAGGTTCTGGGGAGCAATGTAGGAGCAGTTTGATACTAGGTTGCAGTTCAGCACGGCTTATCATCCTCAGAAAGATGGCCAGTTAGAGAGATTGATAAGGATTTTAGAGGATATGCTGAGGGCTTGCATTCTGCAGTTTGAAGGTTCGTGGGAGGATTACTTATCATTGTGTGAGTTTGCCTACAACAACAACTATCAGGCTAGTATCGGGATGCCGCAATTTGAGGCACTGTATGGGAGGCCCAGCAGGTCACCAGCGTGTTGGGCAGAGCCAGAGGATACAGTTACGATAAGGCCGGAGATAGTTGTTGATCACACAGAAAAGATTCGACAGATTCGCCAGAGATTTCGAGCAGCACAGGACAGGGAGAAGAAATACGCGGATAGATACCACGAGAGTCTGAGCTATGAGGTTGGTGATATGGTTTATCTGAAGGTTTCTCCTTGGAAGAGTCAACAGAGGTTTGGGATTAAGGGGAAACTGGTGCCGAGATTTATTGGACCTTATCGAGTCGCAGAGAAGGTTGGCAGTGTGGCTTACAGATTAGACCTACCGGCGGAGTTAGCAGGGATTCATCCTACCTTCCATATTTCGATGTTGCGATTGGCTATGACAAGGCCACGACCCATGGTTGATATGCGACAGGTTGATATCCAGACTGACGCAACTTATGAGGAGCGGCCATTGGCAGTATTAGATCATAAGATCCAAACTCTCAAGAACATCTAAGGTACTCGTACGGTGGCAGCATCACGGTACGGAGGGACTTACCTGGGAGTTGGAGTCAACCATGCGAGAGCGTTATCCCTAGTTATTCCACATTATGTTTTAAACTAACTCAAATTTTGGGACGAAATTTCTTTTAGTTGGGAAAAATTGTAACGGCCCGTTATAATTATAACACTGTTATTTAATTATGATATATAATATTTTTATTATTATGATGTATTATTCATCACAGGTGTGTATCTATAATTACTTATCGGGCGAGGTTGAGCGTCGGGGTTCCGTTTATTAGAACATGCCAACGCGAGGGCTCGGTAGCTGTGAAGCCGGGCGTTGGGGTTAGATTAGATCGAACCAATATGGCATGACTATGGTTGAGGACTAAATATAATGAGACTTATTAGGCTAAATTATATAATTCGATTAAGTACACTAAGTATGGTATCACCTCGGGAAGCATGCCGAACGCGAGGCACATGAGCTGGGTAGTCGAGAAGTTAATGTGACCCTATTTACTATTTTATGAAATTTATTTGATGGCTTTGATAGGTTATATAGGTTAAATCAAATAAAATTAATAAAGTCCTATACTTGAACTGTATAAATCAGCACACCTAGGATAGTCCTCGAGATACACAACAGATGGGATACAAGGCAACTAATGTCATGATAGGTGTCCAAGAATTGAGTGACACAAGCTTAACAAGGACCGTTCGATCAACCTCGAGATGCGTGTGAACGCCAAATTAGAACCCAACATATAAATATCGGTTGATCGTGGAGACATGCAAAATGGAGTAAATTTCAACCAAAATTTGAGGATTCTGGGAGAGAGATCCTTGTTAAGGAAACACAAGTAAGTGTTGGGAGACTAGATTTGGGTGTTCAAACAACAAGATCTAAGGTAAACTACTCACCAATTTTTCAAACGAAATTTTGAGAATTTATCACTATTTCTAGTTGATTAGTTGTTATTAAGGATTAGTTTGATGAATTATGTTAGTTTGAATCGGATTTATGGCAAAAATGAGTGTTTTGGTGATTTCAGATTTTGACACATGTACATTTTGATTTTCGGTTTTGAGTGAAAACTTGTTTAAATTGGTGTTTTGGAGAGAAATTTAGGAGTAAGTGATTATGAGTTCAAACCTCGATGAGGGCAAGATGTTTCTTTCATATAAAAAAAATCTTATCAAAAAAAATCTTATCAAATTGATCTATATTTATATCTAACTATATATTTATGCTATGTTTTTATAAAATTGTATCCAATTGATCTATGTTTTTATTTTTTTCGGCTATTTTAACTTATGTATCAAATTGTCAAAGCATCTCTGGTGAAATAGTATAGACATCACTTGCTAAAAGGCAAGGTTTTGAGAGGCCGTGTTTCGACTCATTAAAGTTAAAAAAAAAAAAAACTCATTTATGCTATTTTTATTTCTATATTTTTTGGTGAGATTTTTTATTTCTATATTTGTTATTTCTAAACATCAAATCTAATTACAATTTTTTAGTATCTTAATTATTAGCTATCTTTTCGAGAATCGCCTATTTCCAATTTCTCAACATTCTTTTTTAAAAAAATGTTCTTTTCACATTAGTTCGATTATTTTAGTATAAAATTGTCTAACTAAAGTTTTAACACAATTAAAATTTCATTAGTCGATGCCAAACATCTTTGGTATAGATAAGACGTCACTTGCCAAAAGTAAGTTTTACGAAGTCACATGTCTAAATTGAAAGAGAAAAATTATTAGCCGATTGAGCACAAAAATAGTTATTAATTAAGATTTTTGATTATTTTCTTGAAATTAATATTTCAAATTTCTTCGATCATTGCCCTTTAATATTATATTAAGAACTATTTCTATGCAATATTACAAATATTTAATGCTATCATGTAGATTTGTAAATATGCAGTGTTTGCAAGTATTTTTTTTTTTATTAATTGTTGAGATACTTAAAAGGAGCGGCTTTGAGTTCATATTAGAGATTACATAATAATTCTTTTTACACTTTTTTTCAACTTTTTTTTTCATATAATATTTCGATACTTAGTCTTGTTCATGCGCAAATAGCTGGATGCCGACTAGTTAAACATTATTAGCAAAATTAGGCAAACAAATGATTCATTTGAGGGGCATTTGACATATGCATTAGACGTGGAAGTGATGTGCAATGCTTTGGATAAGAAGATACAGTAGGAGACATTTGTGAAGGCTATAAGCGCATCAATGCCTTCCAAACCTCCACTAATAATACTTCTACTAAATTCCCAATTTTTTTTTTTTTAATTGACATGAAAAATAAAATGCAAATCTATATTCTAACATTATTAATTTTACTAGAATTATAGAGCTTAATTATTTTTCCTTAGTAACATGCATGCATGATTATACCCTTAGTTTTGTAAAATAGGAGCCACCTAGCAACTAGATCTTGCTGCGCATCTTCTTAGTAAGGCTACCCATGGCCTCTGCTCTCTCTCGGAGCACATACTTCTGAGTCTTTCCTGTTGAAGTCTTGGGCAGGTCCTCAAAAACAACAGTTCTGGGTGCCATGTAGCTTGCTAAGTTTTCTCTGCAGTACCTAATTATGTCTTCCGCATTGGCATTGAAACCTTCCTTCAGCTTCACAAACGCACACGGCGTCTCGCCTAAATGATCATCCGGACGCCCAACAACCGCGGCTTCAAGTATCGCTGGATGGTAAAACAGAACTGATTCCACTTCAATTGTACTCACATTCTTTCCGTCGCATACAACAATATCTTTTGAACGGTCTTTCAGCGATATGTATCCATCGGAGTGTCTCACCCCTATGTCCCCGGTTCGGTACCATCCACCATTAAATACCTCCTTGGTTGCTTTCAAGTTTTTCAGGTAGCCACACATCACTGTGTTGCCTCTGAACATAACCTCTCCCATGGTCTCCCCATCAGACGGTACGCTCTTCATGGTAACTGGGTCCTTCACGGCTAACTCCTCCATTAAAACATGGTGAAGGCCTTGGCGTGACTTGATCTTCGCCTTTTCATTTGGGGGCAAGGAATCCCATTCCGGCTTCCATGAACAAAACGTTCCAGGACCATAAACTTCAGTCATGCCATACGAGTGAGTTACTCCAAAACTCAGTTCTTCCATCTTCAGCAAGACATTGGGAGGAGGTGGTGCGCCGCCCGTCATTACTTCCACCTTTGAGTTAAGTGGCTTACGTTCGGCAGCAGATGCATTCACGATCATGTTCAGAATTGTGGGCGCGCCACCCATGTGGGTGACATTGTGGCGAGAGAGGTTTTCGTATATGGTCTTCGCAGAAACATTTCTAAGGCATACATTGGTTCCACCCAGAGCAGCCATGCCCCATGGGAGACACCACCCATTGCAGTGAAACATGGGGACAGTCCACAAGTACACAGACTTTGGGCTCATCGCGTTGTGGAGAATTTCTGCAAGGGCATTGAGATAGGCGCCACGGTGGTTGTATACAACTCCTTTTGGACTCCCTGTTGTGCCGGAAGTATAACTTATAGAGATTGGATCTGTTTCATCTTTCGGCTTTCGAACTTCAAATCCTGGTTTCCCAGTTTTCAGAAGGTTTTCGTATTCCAAGTTGCCAAAAACCACCTTAGAATTCTTAATATTGTCATTCGCGGTCGGTTTGGAGACTTCTTGGATCACAACCATGAAAGGCAGCTTGGCTTTCAGCTTGGATAGTAGCTCGAATGCTCCATTGGCGACATGAAGAAGCTGGTAGTCTACAAAAATCACCTTGGCATCCGAGTTTCTCAAGAGGATAGAGACCATGACGGAATCATAACGCACGTTAAGGGGACAGAGAATAGCTCCAGCCATCGGAACACCAAAATGCAGTTCGTATAATGCCGGGATATTAGGTGCCAGTGCAGCCACCTGTTTAAATAAATATGAGTAACACAATGATTATAAATATTCCATATGAAACTAGAACGATATATGAGAGTGAAAACATTAAATCAATTCATAGTACACAACTTACAACATCTCCTCCAGAAATCCCAAGTTGAGCCAAGGCAGAAGCGAGTCTCACACATCGTTCTCGAGTCTCTTTCCAAGTGTACTTCAAATCACCATAAACAACTGAAGTATAGTCTCCGTAAACAATGGCCGATCGCTCCAAGAAACTAATTGGTGACAATGGAATGTAGTTTGCAGAGCACTTCATAGTACCTTCCATGGCTTTCAATCAATTCAATCTGGGTTTTCTCCGCATTGCGGCATTGCGAAACAGATTTATATAGAAACAGGCAGAGCTCAATACAAAGAACCTATTTAATGCCGGATTGGGACGAGCTTTATGTTTCTTCACAAAAAGTTTCTTTGCAGAAGATATGGCAAACTTTTATGCTTTAAATTTTAGATTTGAAGAAATCAAATCTCACAGAATTTGAGAAATTTTGAAGATGATTTTGTGATTCTTGATTTCAATTTGATGTCACAAGAGAAAAACTTTCATTACATTTGTCGACCGGAATGATTAGTGTAATGGTTCGAATTTAATTCGTTGTTATTTGTGACGTATTGCAGACGTGGCGGACTGCTCAGACACCCGTGGGACCCGCAGCTAGGCTAGAGCGCGCCTGGAGTTAGGTAATAGTTATTTTGTGTGTTGTTTTGTCTAATTTGTGATGTTTATGTTAAAATAAGTTAAATGACATCGCGATGTGTGTAATTATATTTTAATTGACGTGTGAAATGGTGTGTTAAGTATTCGCCTCGATAAGTGTGTCGACACGGGTACCGAATAGACAAAAAGATGAAATATTAGGCCGGGAAAAATATTACACACATTAAATGAATTAAATGTGTTAAAAATAGTAAATTAGTGGGCGCCTAGGGACAAGCGGGGTCGTGGTCGACATGCGTGGGTGGTACGGTAGTGTGCACGTCCGAGTACGCTTGTTGGCGTGCACGACGGAATTGTAGACGCAAAAATATAGGTGTGTATATATATTTATAAATATATATATAAGTAATTTAATATATATATATATATATGAAAATCAGAAAATAAATAAATGAATGTGAAATTACCTTTAAGGGTATGGAAGGAAAGAGAAAAAGTGGGTGGACACAAGGGTATTTCGGTAATTTTCTACCATCATCGCTTCTTCTTCGTTAAATCGAAAAGAAGAGAGAAAAAAAAAACCAGCAGAGAGAACGAGACGAAGAAGAGAAGGAGGAGGAGAGTTCGAGGAGCTCGTGACGTCGAGACGTCGAGGTGAGTGGTGTTGGTTTATTTTTGTTGTTGTGATGCGTTGTTGTTGTTGGTGCGGTGGTGGTGGCGGTGATGGTTTGGTGGTGGAGTGAAGTAGCTTGAGGGCTCGGACGAACTGCTCTCGCAGTTCGTCCGATGAGGGAAAGTCGCGTGTCGTCTCCCCCTCCCTCCCTCCCAATCTAATGGAAGTAGGGGTGGGCACGGGTCGGATTTGGGTCAACTCAACCCGATACTCGACGACCTGACTCGGGTTGGGTCGGTATAAAAATGACCCATCACCCGACCCGCCAGACAAGAGACCCGAACCCGACCCGACTCGCCACACAAGAGACCCGAACTCGACCCGACCCGACTCATATCAAGTTTGTATCAACTACCCTATAAAAGCCATGATGACACACGAACCCGACCCGACCCGACACTAATATGATCACACCCGACCCGACCCGACACTATTATGCTCACACCCAAACCTGACCCGACACCCGATGGGTCGGGTTTTGATGACCCGACTCGTTTTCTCCACTCATCTTACCCGACCCACCACCCGCCACCCGATTCGGGTGACCCGACCCGAGTCGGGTACTCGGGTTTCGTGCCCAGCCCTAAATGGAAGGAATGAGAAAAAAAAAAAAAAAAAAAGAAATGAACCAGAGGCAGAAGCCTCTATTTGGAAGAAGAAGACGATAGGGGGAGGGTGCACGCACGCACGCACGCGAGCCATCCAAGCCTAACTCGGGTGGGCCTGGACCGGGCCCAACCCAGGTGGGCCTGAACCGGGCCCGACCTAGTTGGGTCAGGTCGGACCCGGTTCAGGGGACCCACCATAATATTTAAATAATATTTTATTTTATTTTATTATTTTATTTAAATAATTAAAAAATGTTTTTAAATAAAATAAAATATAAAAAAATAGAGAAAAATAACCAAAATTATGGAAAAAATTCAGAAAAATCCAGAAAAGTATGAGAAATTAAAAAATGGGTTAATAAATGAGTTTTTGGAATTTTCTAGGGATTTTGGCGAGATGTGTCGGGATTTTTACCTCGGAAAATGTAAAATTGACATAATATGTCAAATTGAAGCTAATTCAATGATAAATAATCTTAGGTACATTTGGGGTGATAATTTGGATTATCGGGTGATTATTGGAGCTAGACGGGGTTTCATTTTCGAGACGCGGAGTGCGGATTAAGGTGTGTAGTATCCCAACTGAAATTACTTGAGTATTTATCTCTTTTGGCATTTGAATTCAATTTCTTTAATTTCAATACTCTATTATTGGTTATGATTATATGGGCGGACGTTGAGCGAGGCTCCCTCCATTCCATTCTTGTGTGTATGTCCACTACACCATAGCACGTGCTACCAGATCGAACTCGGTGAATAGTACGACCTGAGTGTCACGTCGTGGCATGTGTCGATGCGCCGCAGGTGTAACGCCGGCCATCAAGCGAATCCAGATGCTTGCTCTGCTTGAGTTGGACTCGCCAGCAGTATTCTGTGGAAGAGTCCGAATTATGGTGTAGTCTGACCCTAGGAGCTAGGAACACTCTTTGAACTTTTACTATTAATTATTCATGCAATGAACGCAGTTGTCTGTATTTATTTCCGCATGTTTATGTAATAGCTTTATTTAAACTCCAGTATTTACTTTCATTAATGCTCACTTAATTTCCTTGGAAATACTCACTCTGGACTCGTCATCTGCCTTTTGTAATGGCTTGAGTGCAGATTCTAGTACGAGCAGGGGCAAGAGCAAGCTGCCAGAGTACTGTTGAGCCAAGACAGCCCGACTCGTACGTTTGTATTATATTTACTTTGTTTTATTGTGGGTTTGGGGTTTTGAGAAACTTTATATATATTGAACTTTTTGGTGACTTCAGAGGTATTTATGGTTGTGTAGGGGTTTTCCACACTAGGTTTATGGTTTATGTTATACCTTTAAAGTATCATAATCCTAGTAAATGTGATGATAATGCTTCCGCTGTGCAAATTTGAGGATTTCAGGATAACTTAATATAACATTTAATTTCAGTACAACTTTATCAACAAAAGGACAATTTACAAGGCTTAAAATTATAAAATGAAGGATGTAATCCAATGTAGAGCACAGCTGTCACTGATAAGACAGACTGTGGGTCCACATTGGCCCCTGTGACGATCTATTTAGAAAATAGGCCGTTACAATTAGTGTCAGGTGTCAGTGTCTTTGTTGAATCTCTTGTGATGTTATATCATATCAAGAGGGGATGACATTTCACAATTATAAAATCTTTATTCAGATAAAGCGATCCTTGCGAATCTCAAAGATTGCTAATTTTTGGATTTTGCTATTGAGTTTAGGATTTTGATTGCTTTCGGGTGTCTAAAAGATCGAATCAGGGGAGGTTTTGTATTAAATTAAAGGATCTGGTTCAAGTCTTGGTAGATTTTGGTATGAAAATAAGTTTTAAATCCACCTACTATGTTGGCTTACAATTGAAACTACTTAAGAGTAATAATCCCTGAACTAATCTTGAATCCATCAATAATTTTGTGGAATTGAAACTTGAAAACTAACAAACTAAGACGTGAACTTTAAACAAGTATCCAGAACAAAACCATCATAACTGTTTTCCTGCTAGGCCATTCACAGATATTGGAGAGAGACTACACTGTTTCTAAGCGCAACAAAGAGACTGAAAAGGAAAGTCGATGTGTAAGACAATATGGTATTACGTGGTTCATGGTCTAAACGCCAGTTTAGCCAACTATTTTCTCATGTCTCACCTAGCACTGTCAATTACCTCGTAAAAGCTCACCAAACGTTTCTAAAGTACAATAAACAGATTTCATTTTAGACCCGGATAAGGAAAGTTTTCGGGTGACTCTTGTTTGGATGAAGGGTATGACTACAACGAGAATTCAGTTCCACCACGTTCGTGACTAAAAACAAGGTAAAGCCAGGTGTAAATATTGGAAGGAAAATTTGACATGCACAAGGCTTAAACAAAGGTAAAATAGCAACAGAAGCTCATGACAAGTATCAAAACTCGATTACGTAGAAACCATGCGTGATTGGAAAATAGAAACCACAATTAAAACTCATGTCCATCTGAGCAAAGTTATTTTCATTCAGGAAAAAAAAAAAAAAAAAGAGAGCAAGTCCACAATTTTATTTTGAAAGAGAACTTTCAATCATGAATAAATGTCAGTGTTAGTAAACTTGCATCCAAAAAATAAAATCTAGGTGATTTTGTTGAGATTTGTGGACCGAAATAATAGTCCCACATTAGATAAGTGAAACTTTTAAATGAAGTATATAAGTTGTTGTCTACCCTCAAATAGTACTGAAGCCTTTTGAGATTAAATCCCCTTCCTAAGAATTGAAAGGTGGTT
This sequence comes from Stephania japonica, assembly GCA_039657345.1. Classification (NCBI taxonomy): domain Eukaryota; kingdom Viridiplantae; phylum Streptophyta; class Magnoliopsida; order Ranunculales; family Menispermaceae; genus Stephania; species Stephania japonica. The sequence goes on along the minus strand of CM077559.1, from coordinate 1,763,838 downwards.
AAGTTGGAGACAATATCGGTACTGGGGAGATCAATGGCTCACGAAGAAGTGCTGCAGGCGGCAAGACGGAAAAATTCAACAGATTTTACAGAAATTCTAGCACAGAATCATATTCATTGCTTAGGAGAAACATGAAAGACAGTTATAATAAAATAAATTATTAATGCAGATTGATTTTCCTCTTTTTTTTTTCTCGGATAAGAAATGAAGCCTTTTCATTTATGTAAAAAAAAACTTACAACAAGGAAAAGTGAGGAGCAGAGAACTTCAATAACAATGACATAAAGAAGCCAGATCCACATACCAATTACCAATTCAAATGATAGTGTTACCTTGCAAAGGAGGAGAATACTAGATCTTGCTGTGCATCTTCTTAGCAAGGCTACCCATGGCTTTTGCTTTTTCACGAAGTACAAACTTTTGTGTCTTTCCTGTTGAAGTCTTGGGTAGTTCGCCAAAAACTACACTCTTAGGAGCCATATAGTGTGGCAGGTTTTCCCGGCAATAATTCATTATATCTTCAGCACTGGCATTGAAACCTTCCTTTAATTTCACAAACACACATGGTGTCTCCCCCCAGTAATCATCTGGGCGCCCTACAACGGCAGCATCAAAAACTGCTGGATGAGAAAACAAAACTGATTCCACTTCAATTGTACTTATATTCTCGCCTCCGGATATGACGATGTCTTTTGAGCGGTCTTTCAACTCTATGTATCCATCAGGATGTTTCACCCCTATGTCCCCGCTTCGGAACCACCCACCCCTAAAAGCTTCCTCTGTTGCCTTTAAATCTTTTAGGTACCCGCTCATCACAGTGTTGCCCCTAAACATGGCCTCCCCCATGGTTTTAGCATCAGGTGGTACACTTTTCATGGTAACTGGATCTTTGATATCAAGCTCCTCCATTCCAATATGGTGAACGCCTTGGCGAGCTTTAAGCTTTGCCTTTTCATTCGGCGGCAAGGAATCCCACTCTGGCTTCCATGAACAAACTGTTCCAGGACCATAAGTTTCAGTCAGTCCATATGCGTGCGTTATGCCAAACCCCAGTTCTTCCATCTTGAACAGGATATGGGGAGGTGGAGGTGCAGCACCTGTCATTACTTCCACCTTTGATCTGAGTGGCTTACGATCAGTTGCCGATGCATTCACGATCATGTTCAAAACTATGGGAGCACCACCCATGTAGGTGACCTTGTGAAGAAATATATTTTCAAATATTGCCTTTGCAGAAACATTTCTAAGGCAAATATTGGTTCCACCCTGAGCTGCGATGCCCCAAACAAGGCACCACCCATTGCAGTGAAACATGGGAACAGTCCACAAATACACGGGCATTGGACCCATCCCGTTAAGGAGAACAGCCGCAAGGGAATTGAGATAGGCACCTCTATGGCTGTAGACAACGCCTTTGGGACTTGACGTCGTGCCAGAAGTATAGTTTAGTGAGATTGGATCCAATTCATTTTCTGGCCTTCTAATTTCAAATCCAGGTTCTCCTCTTTTCAAAAGGCTTTCATATTCAAAAAAGCCAGAACCCATGGTAAAATTCCTAAATTTAATGGGTGATTCATCAACTTCTGGTATTACAACCAGGAGGGGTAACTTTGCTATTTGCTTGGATAGGAGATCCAATGCTCCATTGGCAACATTAAGAAGCTGGTAGTCTACAAAGATCACCTTAGCCTCCGAGTGCTTCAAGAGGACCGAAACCATGGCTGAATCATGCCGTACATTAAGTGTACACAAAACAGCTCCAGCCATTGGAACACCAAAATGTAATTCGTACATAGCAGGAATGTTCGGGACCAGCGCAGCAACCTATGCAATTAATCAAGAGCAACAAATCAGAGGGAAAGTGAAGCAAAATGACAAATATATGTAAGAAGATTTTTTACATACATGACACTTATTAAAGCAAAGCAGATATCAAGTAATCATTAAAAAAGAACATCAATCAACACCATCAAAACGCGCGAAACTTTAACATGCCAACTCCTCAATCCGTTGCCCTGCCTAGTTAGAAAAAGATTTCTTCCGACCACAAGGCCGCATTGAACTTCACCTGGTCATAAAATTCCACAACTATTAGTTTCTTCACCTCGAAAATTCCCCCCTATTTCTTACCAACCAAGTGGACCTAAGGACTCCTCAACAAGTTGAAAGTAAAATTGAATAACATACACTAGAAGTGATCTCAGCTTAATTGCATCTTCTTCTGCCACCAAACTTTCAATTGAGCACAGTTTCCTGATTAATTCGAAGTAGTAAAGATTTGCAGTCTAGCACACTAAAACCATCGAAACCATTACTTGGACTAGTAGTTAGGGCACAAAGTAATCAAATGGTCACATTATCTGTGATTTTTTGTTCATCTAAACAATGGCTTCAGTCTTGTTCAAAGCTCACAGCGAAAAAGCAATCTTTCTACCCCAAAACACCAGTGAAAGAGCAAAATAGAAAGCGAGGGAAATCGCTTTCTCCAAATTAAGAACTAGAAGCTGAAATCAAACTGAAAAAACTTAAACTAAAAACTAACAAGCCAAACACCCATAAATGAAAAGCGAATGATCAACGAAACAACGTACAACATCTCCTCGTAAAATCCCAAGTTGCGCCAAGGCAGAAGCCAATCTCACACATCGTTCTCGTGTCTCTCTCCATGTGTATTTCACTTCCCCATAAACAACAGAGATACTATCTCTATAAACAGCTGCCGATCGCTCCAAAAAGCTAATCGGTGACAAGGGAACATAGTTTGCAGAGCATTGGAAGGTACCCTCCATGGATTTCGATCAATTCAATCTGGGTTTTCTCCAAATCGCAGAGAAGATAGGTATTTTATACAATCTGAGACCTCCCAAAACAGACAATGATAAGGATTGCTTTTTAGCTACTTTTGTTTCTTCTTTGTTGTACTGGTGCATTTCAATACCAATGTTAAAAGAATTTTTTTTTTTTTTTTTTTTGACTTAGGTGGTAATCCAACCACGATATTCCTAAGTCTTACCTTTTTGGTAAGTAATGTCTTTAAAGGTGCTTTGACCTTAAAACCACACTTGTGATGTGAAGTTGTGATTCAAAGCATGTAGCCAATAAAAATAAATAAATAAATAAAAAAAAATGCATGCATTGAACCCATGGCGGCCCACTAATACGATGGTTTTTGCATTTTCAGAGTCTCGAGCTTGAAATATCATTTTAAGTTGCCGGAGTTTTGAACCACTCTAATGCACCAGTCATTCACAACCAATATCTTTTTTTGTTGTAAGCAACAACATGGAGAACTACTACAACCCCATACTTGGACTAATAGTTAGAGGACAAAGTAATCAAATTTTCACATCTTTTTGGTTCAAAGTTGATACAAAGAAGGAAAATGATTGAGTCATTGAGATACCCACTTTTAGCAACACTAATCACCCAAGTAGGTGCACCAAAAAAAAAGAAAAAGAAAAGGTAATTCTTCAATGATTCAACTAAAAAGATCTACTGATAATCGATTGATAATTGGTTGGCTCAAGTGTTAATAAGAGACTTTTTTTCGATGAGACAAGTGGTAAGGGACTTAGTTGCCATTAAATAAGGTCTCGAGTCTCGTGAATGAAAAGAATTGAATTAGGAGGTTCCTCAAATGTGAAGCCAAGAATAGAAGTGTTGGAATGATAATGATATGTTTCACCCCAACAATACACTACACGATGGCTCGTATGAGTCATTCATGCTTACCTCCTAATGCAAGCATCATTCATGCTTACCTCCTAATGCAAGCATACATGGGTTGAGGCTCTTATGATCTAATATGTCTTGCCGTGTGACATTCTTCTTGTAGGAAAAAATGTATAAAAAAAACTAAAAAAAAAAAATCAACGACATTAAATCCCAAGACCCATAAATGTGAGAAAAGCGACTGATAAACAAAACAAATCAACGTACAACATCTCCTGGCGAGATCCCAATCTGGGCCAAAGCAGAGGCCATTCTCACACATCGTTCACGCGTCTCTCTCCATGTGTACTTCACTTCACCGTACACAACCGAGATGTTATCTCTGTAAACAACTGCCGATCGCTCCAAGAAGCTGATTGGTGACAAGGGAACGTAATTTGCAGCGCATTGAACAGTGCCCTCCATTGATTTCGACCAATTCGATCAATTCGATCTGGGTTTGAGTTTGAGACGATTCAACAAACTAAACCAAATTAGGGGGGGTTTTGCTTCTTTAATGCGGAAGAGTCAAAACGGACAAGTAGTAGATCGGAACGGAAATTCTGCACCTTTAAATCTGGATCGTTGGATGTGTATCGTAATGGTGTAGAGATAGAGTTTCATGGTCATTGAGCAAGGACACGTCGGTGTGTGTCTTTAGTGTGTTACAATAGGAGTAAATGTTTTGTAATGAATCCACTTTGTCCAATGGGTTCAAGAGACTGTTCAACCCCAATTATGAGAAGAAAGAATTAGAAAATTTTTTCTCAAAGTAACGCTGATGAGGCAAGGCTGAGAGAAGTCTCTATTGTACTTATGTTAAAGTCACTTATAGAAAAGATATTATAAAAAGATCTTGGAGCTCTAAAAACCTGATATATTTCCTTCTTTTTTTTTTTGTGTTTAGGACAATTGTAAATTAATTTCTTTAGCTTCTTTTCCACATATTCTCCATAAATTAAGTTGTTTGATTTATTAGATGGTATCATCTTTTGGAGGTAAGCATTAACCAAGATCATGTTCAGCCAGCTATTATTTGTTTTTTGGTATTGACAAAGCCTTGAAATTAAGTCTGAAAGAAGGGACTCCCTTTACAGCTATTGATCCTTCAAGAAATACTGCCCATGGATTTTGCTCTCTCCCTAAGAATGAACTTCTGCACCTTCCCTGTTGATGTCCTCGGTATATCATCGAAAACGACAGTGCGAGGAACCATATAATGTGATAAGCGATCTCGGCAAAACTTAATTATCTCTTCAGCATTTGCATTGCACCCTTCTTTCAGTTTCACAAATGCACAAGGTGTTTCACCCCAGTGATTGTCTGGCCTACTAACAACTGCCGCTTCAAATATTGCTGGATGACTATACAACACCATTTCAACCTCTATTGAGCAAATGTTCTCTCCCCCGGAAACTATGATGTCTTTCAAGCGATCTTTCAGCTCTATATAACCATCGGGATGCTTCACTGCAAGGTCGCCGCTTCGAAAGTATCCACCCTTGAAGGCTTCTTGGGTAGCTGTGAGATCTTTGAAGTATCCACTCATGACTGTGTGACCTCTGAACATCACTTCTCCCATTGTTGTTCCATCTGGAGGTACACTTTCTAAGGTACTTGGATTTTTCACGTCAACCGCAATAGCTAGATGAGGCAGTCCTTGGCGAGATTTCAACTCCACTTGTTCGTCGAGAGACAATAAGTCCCACTCGGGTTTCTTCACCGAGTACACTGCAGGACCGTAAGTCTCTGTCAATCCATATATGTGAGTCGCACTGAAACCAAGCCCTTCCATTCTTGATAGGATTTGTGAGGGAGGCGGTGCGCCACCAGTTAGTATTTCCACTTTTCCAGGAAGAGGTCTTCGGTCGCTAGCTGGGGCGTTAACTATCATGTTGAACACAGTTGGTGCGCCGCCCATATGCGTTACTTTGTGAAGAGCGATTTGATCGAAAACAGCCTTTGGTGCTACTTTTCTCAGGCATATATTGGTTCCCCCTTGAGCCGCCATCCCCCAAGCGAGGCACCAGCCATTGCAATGGAACATTGGTACAGTCCACAAATAAACAGGCATTGCTCCCACGCCATGAAAAAGAATTGTGGCGAGGGCGTTGAGATAGGCCCCTCTGTGGTTATATACAACTCCTTTGGGACTCGAAGTAGTACCGGAAGTATAGTTTAAACTTATCGGATCCCATTCATCCTTCGGTTCCTTAATCTCAAAATCCGGGCTTCCCGTTTGCAGGAGCTTTTCATACTCCAAATCGCCCGAACCCTTGACGCTGCTATTGGACTGACTATTTGATTCAGTTATCAGAACCAAGAGTGGAGGTTTAGCATTTCTTTGGGAGAGGAGCTCAAATGCTCCATTGGCAATGTCAAGTAATTGATGATCCACAAAAATGATCTTGGCTTCTGAATGTTTTAAAAGATGCACCAACATGTTAGAGTCATAGCGCGTGTTAAGTGTGCAAAGAACTGCTCCCATCATTGGAACCCCAAAATGTAGCTCATACATTGCAGGAACATTTGGTGACAGAACAGCAACCTACACAATCACACATTAAAAGAAGCATTAATAAACAAAAACATTCGACGATAATAGAATCATTTCTAGCTCTATATTCAAACATATAAGTACTGAATTAGCTTTCAACACACACTAAGAATAAATCTTTGCTCCATAGCTTACATAAAAAGAGAGCAAAGGATGTTTAGATGCATCTAGTCAGCCAAGCATGAATATATATATATATATTCATGAGGATGCAAAGCTCATTTCTAACAAAACATGAGATAAACTCAAAGCAAAAATGTTGCAGATTTAGGATTAAGCCAAAAAATCATCCAAGGTCACATATATATATATATATATATATATATATATATATATATATATATATATATATTTATATATGTAAGCAATTACGTATAAAATCATCAATGAATATCAAGCTATGCCAACAGAATCATTTTCCATTAAGAGTAAGAAAGTAGGAAGAAGAAATTGCGATTAATACCAACTTAATACGAAAATACCATGCTAAAACACCCACTCAATCCAAATTTGTAGGGGTTGCCCACTTGGATCAAACACTTCCACTCAGCTCGATTTAGTTTAGTTGAGAATGTGCTTTTATTTTTATTTTTTTTGAATCATTTGAAAATGTACTTTTATAATCCTTAAAAAGTAAAAATCTCTCAATGAGGATTGAGAGATCAATGAGAATGTTGACGTCGGATCTCAAATTTGTATATACTATTTTTTTTGTAAATAGACCCTTGCGGGTCTTGTTCGGAGGAGGGTACTCAGTCTCTCCAATATAAGAGCATCTCCAATGGGCCATGGATTGGGGTGGATGTGTGTCCACATAGGATTGAATAGACATTGGAGTAAAAAAATTGTCTCCAATGGGAATATGGATTGGCACTGTATGGGTGATGTGGCATAGACACTGTCTACCGCACCTTCTACATCTAGAGGGTGCGATAGACACTGTCCACAATGCCACATCATCTTATAAAACCGAAATAATAAAACAAAAAAAAGCCCATGTGCATAAACAAAAAAACTGAAAAACTTTAAAAGCCTACATAATAGGAAAAACAAATAAAAATTGCCTAAAAGCAAGGGAAAAAAAAAAAAAAGCCTAAAAAAAGGAAAGTTCACATTATCGATTGGAGAAGGTTTTCACTCTTCAATGTGTATTTACGCAATGTAATGTGCACTTCCCCTCAAAATTGATGATGTGGCAGTAATCACAGTCTCAATCCACATTTACCATTGGAGATGCACACCGTACATCTTGCGAGCAATATAACTTTATCGAGCTTGTCTCCATTTCTCAAGAAAAAAAATCCCTCACTAAACAAAAAAGATCCCTTAATCACCTACTAAACCTAAGAAAAATGATCGATGAACATGCACTTTTTGGTGTCTCTGTGTCCCTGTGTATCGAATAATTCCTAGACTGAATTGAACTGATTACACCATGGATTCAATCCATTAAGATAATCAAATTAGGATTCCAAAGTAAAATTAAAAAAAAACACCAACACAGGATCAATACAGAAAAAGCAACAAATTTACAAACTCACAACATCCCCGCGAGAAATCCCGAGTTGAGTAAGCGCTGAAGCGAGTCTGCGACAGCGATTCCGCGTTTCTTCCCAAGTGAACTTCAAATTTCCGTACACAACAGAGGTTCTGTCTCTATAAACAACGGCTGCTCGCTCTATGAAGCTGATGGGCGTCAATGGAACATCGTTTGCAGAGCACCGAAGCAGACCCTCCATTGATAGCAGATGGCGCACTCCATGTCCATGTTTGTGGGCCGAAATTGGATGAACTCGTTGGCTCGCACCACTGAGGACCCTCGATGATCGGAAAACCCTACTGAACGTGAAATTCATTTTTGAGTAGTCTTATTAGCTCTGCTTCAGATTTATTTGGATCGACTTCTTCGATTTTCCATCATTTGGTTTGGGCCGAGCTTCCAAAAACAGAAAGAAACAGAGAGGGAGTTGGATGATCCTGGACATCTTGGATTGCCTTGATAGAAACGTATCAACTGTGTATTTATCACATTTATCGGATAATATCCGATGAGAACGTGGATTGAATAAAAATGTGTCATATATGACCAGATAGACATTAAAACTTAAAATACACTCTCCAATGTAAATATTTATGAGCATGTAAGCTGGCGTGATATCAATAATGTCTATATTGAATGTCTATTGCTAGGTATTTTGCACCCACAATGCTACTTCTAGACATCCTCTACCCACAATATCTAAAATTGGACAACAAATATGAAAATTATTGTTACTGTATCGGCTCGCATGTTAATATACTGCATTGGAGTGTATTTTCTTGCTTTTAATGTCTATTTCATCATATGTGACATTTCATTTTTTTCGAATCCACAATCTCATTAGAGATGCTCGGCCTTTTTAGTTTTTCTCAAGTGTTTAGAGCCAACTGAGGATTTTGAGTGCACCTCATTCAAATTTTGATTTAGGAGGACATCTCAGCCTTTTTTTTTTTTTACCAAAATAGCTCTTCATCCAATCGAAGAACTTAACTTCAAAACTTTGGTTGAGACATCTATTTTAGGTTTGACAACACATGACTGAAAGTAATCTTTTGTTGTGTGTGACGTCCGCCTCCCACTCATTTTCTTCAACCATTAGACTCTAAAAACACTTAAAACTCGTCGAATCCCCGAGCAACGACGGATCGACAAATGCAATTGATAAGGGTTAGTGAACACTATTTGATTGACAAACGTGATGTCCGGACCGCGACGGATCGACTTGACTTCATAAAAAAATTGAGTTTTCAGGTGCCCTGAGAAGGCATTTGAATGGGTTGGATGAGGGCATTTTTGTCAATTGGTCATAAAATAAGTTTTAATTAAAAATGCAGGTGCCCTGAGAGGATTGCAGGGTGCCCTTAGCGCGACTCATTAAATTGCTTCAATTTAATTTTCACCAAACTTCTTGAATGCGTACAATTGTAATGAAAAATGTGTAAATTAATTGTGGGTGTCAAAGCATATTTGGTGAGATGGTAAAGACATCACTTGCTAAAAAGGCAAAACCCTCGAGAGATTGTGGTTCGATTCTCACTATATTGTAATCGGCCAAAGCGTACCCCAGTGGCCTAGACAATCTTGAAGCAACAGAAAATCAAACCTAAGAACGCACGACTAACCCCACAATCCCAAGCTCTCGCCCTTACCATTGGGTCAACTGTCAAGGGTTAATTAGTAAGATAGTACCCTTTTAATTAAAAGTGAAAGTAGTGTTGGAATATATAATTCCACATCGAAAATATAATAAGAGTTGGTGTGGTATACAAGTGGTGTAGATTGGATCCTAGCACAAGTCAATTGGTTTTGTGCAAAGATGAACTCCAACCCCGTTTGTATACCTTCATGTGTGTGCGTGTGTGGCCCAAACACTCTCTCGGGCCCATGGATTTCGATATAATATTAAAGCGGAATGATTCTGGGCTCGTATTTGATGGGACCTGGTTGAGCTAGCGGTGGAGTCTAGACCCGTTTGTGGACCTAGAAGCTTATAAGAGTAGGCCTAGGTATGTTTGTTCGGACCTCTAAAAATAGGCATGTGTTTGGCAAGTGACAACTAGTCCAGACCTAGTTGCACTCGAGGGGGTGTGTTGGAATATATATAATCCCACATCGAAAATATGATAAGAGTTGGTGTGATATATAAGTGATGTAGATTGAATCCTAACACACGTCAATTAGTTTTGTGCAAAGATGGGCTCCAACCCTATTTATATATCTACATGTGTATGCGTGTGTGGCCCAACACTCTCTCGGGCCATGTATGTCGATAAGTAGGAGGATCAATCTCAGCCCCTAAATTGAGAAAAATACATGGGGTGCTCATCCATCTCACCAATGCTTTTGATATGCAACATTTACTTTTTGATTTTTAATTTGTTTTGAGAGTTTGGTGTATATATATATATCCATCTCACCAATGCTTTTGATATGCAACATTTACTTTTTGATTTTTAATTTGTTTTGAGAGTTTGGTATATATATATATAGTATTGTTGCAAAAAAAAAAGGTGGGGGTTGAGTCACATAAGGGGCAAGAAAAAATTAATTTATTTCTTGCAAAAAACTTGTTTTGCACCCTAAACCCTAAATATATATATATATATATATATATATACACACACACACACGATCATATATATATATATATATATATATATATATAAAATAAAGTTGTATATATATATACACACGATCATATATCATACATTTATTTGCCAAATTTTGTTCCATTAATTTCCATACAACTTTATTTTTTTTGTAAGAATCCATACAACTTTTTTTTTTCGACGAAAGAATCCTTACAATTTTATTGAATGCAATATACATTCTTCCGCTGTAATATTATATATAATTGATGTAAATCCATTATTCACTTCTTCGCACTTGAATGTAGAGATCATCTTTGAAGGTTAGAGCAGGATCTCGAATTACATCTCCACCTTTAGTCTTCTTCCACCTGTAAAACATTTCAAAAAATGTATTCATATAAAGAATTATAATTAGTCCCCCTCGTAGATGCATGTATTCCTGCATCCAAAAAATTTGTTAGGTTGCATGAATGATGGATATATAAGGAATATAGACTTACGTATAGTTGGTGACAATGGCATGAAGAAATGTGCCAATGAACGCCTTGCTGAATTCCGCTCCTGGACACACTCGGAGGCCTCCTCCAAATACTAAGAAATCCTTTCTCGTAATCTCTTTTCCTATATCCTGCTCATATTCAAATCAAATCCGATAATATGATCTATAATTATTGTCAGTGCGGGTATTTATTTCAAAGGACACATTATGCATGCTTTAGTGGATGTGTGGTACAACACGTAAAGATAGAGTAAGAAATAAAGAAATTCAAAGAAAAATAGAATTAGTCGCACGAATCGACAAAAAAATAGAGAATTAAGGGTAGTTACAGTGGTTTGGACACTTCCAAAGACAACCTACAAATGACACCACTAGAAAACTCGACTCAATAGAAATGAACTGGGATGCTGATTAGGAAAGAATTTAAGGATATGAGAAGTACTCCATCAATTACGCTTAATTGAGCACAATATTGTTAATTACTGTCCTATTCGGAAATTAAAGCATGTTAGTTTGTTATAACTTTTTACTCATAACAGTAGATTTTGACATGTGCGAACATCAATTCCTTCGTGACAAAAGCGGCTAGGGTTTGGAGCATTGATTTTTTTTTTGTGATTCTTTAGTTAGAACTACCGCCGATCTTCTCTTTTGATCGGTGGCAGTGGTTCCAATAACAATCTTTATTTTTATTTATATAATAAAAATCAGATTTATTCAGATATGAGATGTTCAGTTTCTTTCGACTTGCAACAGTTGTCAGATTTATCATTGGCACCACTTGCCTCTTTTCCACACATGCATCTATTATCATTCAATTTCGTTCATGCTTCTATATATTCATGTATGGATCTACGTTAGTTGTTGGTTTAATATTTTCATTAGGTTTTCTTTTTCAATCAGTTGTTGTCTTCCGCTGTTGGAAGTCTATCTTTGTCTTCCCTAGTTGGAAGTTTTTGTTCATCTTCCCTTGTTGAAAGTTTTATTTTCTGTTATGGTTCTATTGTTGTAGATGCAAAAAACTAGCATATAAGTTGCACATAAGTTTGCAAACTTTCGCAACGTCAATTTAATCCCACCAAGGAGTGGGAAAAGTTTGCAAACTTTCGCAACTTGTACAAGCGTATATTTTCTGTTATGTAATTTTATTGTTAAATCAGATGTAATAACAATTTCTATTAATAGAAATATCTTTTAGTAAAAAAAAAACAGAAAATTTTGACATAATATACGTTATAAGTAAGTTTTAAAGTTTTTTCTTTTTGAAGCAAGTTTTAAAGTGTATATATATATATATATCTACGTACACTATTTAGAACCACTGGACCATAATCCAACCCATTAATTGAGATGACATAAATGCATTGTGCATTTAATGCACAACACATTTTGAAGGGTTCTATAACATGGTTATATATTAGGTCTCCATTGTAAAATTTCCCTATATATATATATATATATTTGTAGGAGTTTTAAAGTATATTTACATACACGAGTATTTTACAAAAAAAAAAAAAAAAAAAATGTATATACATGTACCAACCTTCCATCGCCATGGGTTGAATACGAGGGGATCTGGAAACTTAACAGAGTTTAGATGCAAAGTTGAAGTCACAAGTACCACCGTCCATCCTTTTGGAATAATGTATCCTTTATAAATACAAATTAATAACAATTGTATAAGTGGCAGGGTACACGATGATATGAATCTTAATAAACAGAGACATTTTTTTTTTTTGAAAACATATAGACATATTGTTTTTGGAGAACTATTATAAAATATTTATATGTATATATACCATCGTAATTAATGTCATTCCTTGCTCTTCTTATTATGCCCGGTGTAAGATTTGCCAGCCGTAACGTTTCATTGATCACCTGCTTATACATGCATTTCCATTTGATTAATAAAACACAATAATATATATGGTGATGATGATCAAGTAACTAAACAATATATATCAATTAATTGTATAAGCAGGTACGTACGTATGAGGTGAAGGTCATGGATTTGTATTCTTCCCATGTAATACATGACTCTTGATGATTATTAGTAATATTTTCCTTTCTCATTTGTAATATTGCTTCGTGTTCATCCTGCAATATTCGTTTAAAGAAAAAAAAAAAAAAAAAAAAAAAAAAAGATGAAGATCGAAACAGAGAATTCTAGAAAGAAATTAATGTTGGTCATGCATGCTTGCCATAAATACTAACCCTCAACTCCTTAAGAGCCAAGGGATGTTCAGTGAGGAGCTTAATGGCCAAAGATAGACTTGCTGATATTGTTTCAGAGCTTGCAATGATAAGGCTAAACATGACAAATGCTGAAAAGTCGTCGGTTAGGAACACCTCGCGTTTCATGTCTTCCATAACATCATCGAGAGCATCACGGCGACGATGTTTGATCTCCTCATCAGGCAATGAAGATGATGATGAACTGTGTCGCCTCCTCTTCATCACATCCTTTATCATCTCCAACACCATCTTCTGGTTCTGATGACACCAATTAATTTAATTACATGCAAGTCAAACTATGTACTACTACATGATCGTATATATTTCTGTATATTAATTTTTGCTTATGCATGCTAGGAGAACTTTTAACTCATCATGATTTAATTACCTTTAGTGATTCATGGAAAGCAGTGCCAGGTATGTTTACTGGAAAGTATAAGATAGAGCGCAAAAAGTTGGTAAACATCAGACCTAAATCCTCTTGTGATGACTTGATAGGATCATAACCAAACAGCATTCCTGACGTGCAATTGAATACCATCTGAAATATATTATATGATCCAAGAATTATAAGTCACCACGTACATATATATATATATATATATATATATATATGTGTGTGTGTGTGTGTGTGTGTACTTACACTTGATACGGCCTCTTTCACATTTATAGACGGCTGAGAGGACCAAGAGCTCAAGCTTTGCTTCGACAAGGCTTCCAATTTAGGGAGAAGATTGTTCTTTGTCGTTTCGATTCCAAAGTGAGTGAGAATCAAGCTCTTGAAGTACTTGGTGATAGAACCAATTGCAAGGATGGATGGATCATCTTGGCCAAGAATTTTAGTGAATGTATCCATGTACCACAAGTCCACCAACTTCCCTTCTTGTTGTAATATGAAATGGATGAAGTTAGGGTCCGACGACACCACCACTTGCCTGCCCGCCAGACTAGTTCGAAAAATCGAACCGTACCTACAAATTGATCAAATATTAGGTTCATAAGCAGTAGAGTGCATGAATCATCAGTACTACTTTTTTGAGAAATAATCAGTACTACTTTAACTTTCGTCCAATATACAGTACACTACTTTTTAGTTCAATCACTATATACGGATCTTAATCAATGCATGTCACATATTACTTTTGTATTCTCTTCTTGAAAAAAGAATGGACGTCGAGTGAATCACTGCACCGCCTAAGCTCGAAAGTTTCTCCAATGAAGGGGAAACCCATGGATCCGGGTGGAAGCTTTCCTCCATTGCATTTGGGGTTCCTCCACCTATAGACCCAGTGAGTGATGTAGATTACAAACAAGGTTGTGGCACAAACAACAATTAGAGACAACATGGTCATGAGCTAGCTAGTAATATTATGTCACTACTCACTAGCTTGATGGAGAGGGATTACAACTCCAAGTATATATTCAATGAAAGGTAGTAGCATTTATAGGAAAATGATAATCTAATACACTTTGAGGGCACACTTGGGACGCATACTTTGTCTTTTAGCCTATTTATGACTCTTTCTTGTCTTCCTAGGCGTGGGCCCCACATCTAACAAAACACCATAATAAGCTAAAAGACAAAGTGTGCACCCCAAGTATATGTTCAAAGTGTGTTAGATTATTATTTTCCGTATTTAGAAGGCGATCGATGACGGATCCATCGGATGCTGATAGTTCTATATTGATCGAACTGCCTCTATTAAATGATTCTATTGATGAGTCTGGTATCACTTAAAAATTCAACCACCTCTCTTAATTGGCTCCCATGCCATATCCTCCAAGTCATATATTGAATTGATAATAAGATTCGTCACTTGGAACATTTATAACCACACCCCATCCGCATCTCTGTTTGTTTTACCAATACCGTGATGGCCAGAAGAATTACCCCTAGATTATTCGGCAAGACACACGTCTCTTCTTACAAGAGATGCTACGAAAAGCTAGATCATTCGAAATTGTAATTTCTAAAGAGTCGCGCTATGTGCACCCTAGTATCCTCTTAGGGCACTCTGACTTTTTTTTTTTATTTATGTTAGTTCTAAGAAAAAATGACACATTTGTCTCGAGGAGCCTAGACGATAGGGTGCCCATAATGCGACACCACATTAACCGACATTAAGTTTCGGATCTCAATGAGAAATGACCAAACTTATGGTCTCAAACACACATGATCAAAACATAAATTGTTGTGTCATTTGGTATTGACCAAGACATACACACATGTCTCGACACAAGACCATCGAAACCACTTGTATAATATCGGTGGTCACCCACATCGAGTTAGGTGTTTTGACTACCTTAGATGGGTACGATTGGTATAGACCGACACTGTAATACGAGTCTCGACAAAGCATAACCGGGACCACTTTAACATGTGTCTTAAGTAGTGAGATGCGTTATTTCACAAACTAGAGACATTTTGGTAAGAATCTTGAGGTTCCCTGATAAATTGTTGGAGTGCCCGGAGAAGATAACGAGGTGCACATACTGCGACTCTTTCTAAATTGACAGTTCTAACTCCATACGTCAGCTCGTCACTATTGAACGACATTTCAAGTTTATGCAGTGATAGAAACACAAGCCAACCCATATTGATTGACAACAAAAGAACGTGAGAGCAAAAGAACAAGGATAGGGAGCCTCCAATGGAGCTTCAAATGCTTTTCGTATTGATATTTTCAGCTATCTCTTTTGTCAAGTATTCATTACATAAATGGAAAATGATAAACCAACACAAGTACACTTTATTTTTTAACTGTTTTGTCTGACGCCCAAACTTGGAAAGAGAAGAAACAAGAGAGAAGAAACAGTCTCTAAAAAATAAAGCGTACTACGTAAGGGACAGCTAGTAACAGCTACTGTGGACGACCTCTGTTGTAACAGCTAGTGTGGACAACCTCTGTAGTGGAGTAACAGCTAGAAACAGCTAGTGTGTGCAGTGGAGTAACAGCTAGTAATGAGGGACAACCTCTCTTGTGTACAATCGATCTTCAGGCTTTTCAGAGGAATCGTCCTTGTGCAATGCTAATTACACATGCTTAGGGAATTCAAACAAGAAAAAGTATCATAACCAATAGAACATTGATAGGGCGATCAGGAACCATGGATGTGCCTCGATCCTGTCGCGTGTACGAACTGCTGATCAACCTCAGATCACGCAAGAGAGCATCCCTATATCAGAGATCTCCCCTGAATCAAAAAGTTACCAAGAGTTTCATCTTTTTAATACAAAGAATTATATTATGTGAATTGGTTATTTCCAGTAACAAATTGTTTAAGTATTTTGCATGGGCAACATTAAATCAACATCAGTTCAACCGCACAAATTTGAATTTTCACAAATGGACTTTCAAAGTTTTGATTATAAACCCTAGTCCCACTTCCAATATTCGTCTGATTAATTTAAAAAAATTATGGTCTCTTATGCTTTGGGCAATTTAGAGAAAAAAAAACTGGAAGCGAAAGAACAAAAAATCAAAGCGCGATACCGTCCAATGCGTCCATGTAAATGTGATCTCTTTTGAAGATGTCAAGGTTGGATATGCTTCTTAGTTCAATCTAGACCGGCTATTACTGCATCAACAACCTCTTGAGTAGTACTATCCCCTCCAAGATCTTTTGTCCGGTGCTTCCCCTCCAAGATCACACGCTTGACAGAAGTCTCTAAACGATCGGCAAATGAAGGAAACTGAAGATGCCTCAGCATCATGGCAGATGAAAGCAGTAGAGCTACTGGATTCGCCTTTTTTTGCTCTACCACCTTCTGGTTCCCCACGTTACCAGCTGAAGCACCTTGCTCAAAAATTGCATGATCCGCTCCGACATTGCCTGTTTATTGAACCCACAAACATTAATACAAAACATGTTTATTTCAATCATAACAGAGGCAATGCAAATGTGCAGGGTTGTTGGTTATTATAAGACAACCAATCAATATGCAGAGGTGAAATAACAAGCTACGGCATTTAGGATGAAAAACCAGCAAAAGTTGACAAAAACCTACATTTCCTAATCTTACAAAGGAACAGATATAGTAACACAACGCCCCCACCAATGAAGCACATGTTACAAGCAAGATGCCGCCTTCATCCTGACCACGACATCTCCTTAACAAACCTTTTCATAATATTCAACAAAATTTTGAAGATGACAACAGAGTAATCGAGAGAATTATGGTAACTACCTCCAGGCATGACACCAGTGCCTCCGGCAATGCCAGCTGCTGTGTTTGCCACCAAATTGCCATACAAATTTGGCGTCACCTGCAAAATTTAAACCCAGGATCATATTTGTACTCCATTGAAGTATCCTAAAATAGAGACCATATGAGAATCTAAACTAAAATAGAAAAACAAAAGAACAGAGTACTCATTAGCCTCATTTTATATATTAAAGACATAAAATATATATAAAAAAGAAGGTTCCGCTATAATGGAAAACAATTGAAAAAAGTGGCCCTTGGCACAACCCTAGGGTCGCACAGAACAAAGATCAAGGAAAGAAGTTTAATAGAAAAACTGAGAAAGAAAAGCAAAGAATTTTTATCTAAATTCTAAACCATAAGGTCCAATCCAATAGAAAGTAAGGATGACATTTTTTTTGGTTAATTCAACACAATGACAGAAACTAATCCCCCTGAACTTATCTTATAAATTATAGGAAAACAAGTCAAAGAATTGGATCTTAATAAACAGATCATGGTGAAATTTCCTTCCACAGTCAAATTCTAAAGATACATTGAAATGCTGCTGAAGAAACTAGTGCATTGGGAACTTAAGTTGTATTGGCAACATGCAAGCATCTACTGATCAATTCTTTCATTGAATGAGTTAGACTGTAAAACAAATTTAACGGCACCAAGTATGATCATATTTCTTCTCTTGTGGTACAAAGATTCAGGAATCTAAAGTAAATGAAAAACAAACCTTCAAGCAAATAAATTAACCAATCACATAACAGAAGCAGCATTATCATCCAATGCATAACACTAAACCAAAACAACCAACCACACAAGTTCAGAAACTTGTCGTAAACCCAATAACAATAAGAGACAGATCTAACAAAGAATTAAATGCATGAACAGTTAACTGTATGCAACTTGAGTTCATACCATAACATCGAATTGCTCGGGCTTTGAAACAAGTTGCATACAACAGTTGTCCACGATTATCTCATTGTATTTTATGCCAGGATACTTTGTTGCAACTTCACGACATGATTCCAGGAACAGACCATCCGCAAGCTTCATAATGTTGGCTTTATGCACAGCTGTAACTTTCTTTCTGTTGTTTAGATAAGCATACTCAAATGCGTACTTAGCTATACGTTCTGAACAGAACTTCGTTATCACCTAGAAAACAAACTTTGTGAGAGCCATTTAAGAAAAAAAAAGATTTTGACATTTTGATAGCTAATATAGAAATCTTGGTTGAGGGAAATACAAAACCATCACTCTTAGTTAATTCAGAATCACTAAATAGATAAAAACCTAGTTAATTCAATGGACCGAGAGCAGATTCTGATCAGTTTGATCTTTAGATTTTCTTTTTAGATATTTTAACAATTCACCAGAGTCCATAAGCCATTAAAATCTTCAACAAAAACCCTCCCACCTCTACCTCGCAAACCCCAAAGCAAGCTCACCTTAAAAAAATAATCCTTATTTTCAATTTCAATGATTGATTAACAAAAGTAAACATATTTGTTTCTTTAAAAAAAATAAATAAATAAATAAATAAATAATAATAATAATAATCAATAACCCATTTTCATCAAAGCCCATAAAGCAAATTGACACTCCAACTCATTTCACACAGTTAACTGATAGCAACATCACCTACAATACAAGAAGTACTTTAATGCCAAGTAAGTAAAAAATAACTCCTACAAGTCACTTCGATGCGCTATATATCAAATGATTCGCTACATAGGGCAACGTATTTAGTTGGTGCGGTTGATGCCAGATACCACTTGGAAAACTAAAAATGCAATTCTACTGTGATTAGCATACAATGGATCAATGAATACTTCATAGGCACAATGCACACAAATTCAGGAACAACTATGGAATTAGGGCATAAGCAGAGATTCAAATTGGGAAAGTTGTCACCTTTAGACTCTCAACCACACCAGGAACAACCTCATGTTCCAACCCCGAATACTCCCCCTCCGTGTTCTCCCTAATCACAACAATATCGACATTCTCGTGGCGCGTTGGCAGCCCCGGAAGATTAAAGCAATTCACAAGCGAAGCATACAAATCAAGCTCCTTCCTCAGCTGCACATTCAGCGAATTCACTCCTCCACCGACCGGAGTCGCCAATCCCCCCTTCAAACACACCTTGTTCTTCCTGATCGAGTCGATCACCTCCTGCGGCACCTTCGGCATGTCGCCGCGCACCTCGTACTTCTCGAAGTACACCGGCGCGTGCATCGCCGCCATCACCTGCTCCACCGCGCCGGTCACCAGCGGGCCGATGCCGTCCCCTGGGAGCAGAGTCACGGCTCTCGGCGTGCCGTCGCCGGGCCGGGGCATGTAGGTTAAGGACCTCTTGGAGGTGGATTTCGCGAACCCTAGAATTGGAGCATAGTCTGATTGGAGAAGGTCTCTGAGGATTGTTAGGTTTCCTCTTCTCGCCATCAAATCGATGAGTTTCAAGTTTTTGAATTTCTAGGGTTTAGTGTTTTGGGGATTGCGAAGAAGAAATGGGAATGATTGGAGTCATGGCGGCAGCGCTCCCGCGAATATCAAATTGGAGCGAAATGCAGAAGGAGAAGAAGAATAGAGAGGACTCCAGAAATACCAGAATACACGCAAAAAGTTTCTTTTGGAAACACTCTAAAAAAAAAAAAAAAAAAACTCATTTAGGCGCTCCGTTTGTCTGTCTCTGCAAAATGGTTTTCCTGACTCAGTAGTATTTCACAAAATAGAAGCACCAAAATATTTCCTCCAAAGCAACAAAGTATGCCAATATGGATCAAAACAATCGTATCTCACATCTAACTAAGCCAATTCCATTACATTGTGCTGTGAAATCAAATAGGCACAAAAGAAACAACAAATTGTAACCAATGAACAAGATCAAGTTCATCATCCCAACCACCACAAAAAAAAGAAGCACCACCAAACATCATTAAAGAAAAGAACACATTGAATCCATCTGAGAAACTTCAAATCCGGCGTCCTTTCCTAGCTCCGATCTTCCTTTCCCCACCCGTCGCAGATCTGTCGACCGAGTTCAACAACGGGGGTTTCTTGTTCTCCTTACTATTGCTTCTCAGAGAATACCTCACATTCACAGTACTAGCAGTCATAAAGCCCTCCGGCGCAGTCTTTCTCAAGCTCCCCAATTTCTTCAAATCCCTTCTCTTCACAGAATCACAGTTGACTCCCAAACTATATGAACTCCTCTTCTCCTCCTCTCTCTCCCCCTTTTGACCCTTCTTTCTCTTCAGCCTCTCATTCCTCCTCGCCGAGTATTCATCGTAGAACCGCCCCCTCTCAAACATATTACCATTAAATGTATCAGCAAATCCAGCATTGCCCATATCATTATTCCCAAATTCATCTTTCACCATCTTGGCCAGAGCTTGCAACTCGCAAGAAATCGATCGGTACTCGGGCCGAATCTCAGACTTTTCGACAAGGGGCAAGCGACTCGGGAGCGGGATCTTGGTCAAAGAAGCTAAACCAAGAAAGAGATCAGACAAATTGGAATTCAATATAAATCAATTGGGTTTTCACTTTTCATTGATCTAATGATCTTGATTCCTCACCTTGTGGAGTTTGAAAAGGCGAAGCTTCGGGTTGTACGACGCGGCGAGAGCGGAGCTGGTACCGCGATTGGTAAATGGGGGGCTTGCGATCGGAAGGAGACCCAAACTTAGACATTGATTTGGGAGTGAAAACCTGCAGAAAAGATTGCAAATTGATAGATGGATTAACAGATTGAAGGGTTTTCTGCAATGGGTTTTGATTGAGCGATCGACAAACGAGGATTGAAGAGAGACGGAGATCCAAGGCACTAACCTGGGAGTGATTTTCTTGGATTTCTCTGCGTTTTGTCTCTGTTTACGTTTGTTTTGTTTCTTCAACCAATGCGACAGGAATGAAAAGAGGGGAGGACTTTTGAAATTTGAATACAGGAGTGGAGCGTTTCCAACGGGCAATTTATTAATCGGACGGCGTGGAATGGCCTAGTATCTAAATCGTATGAAACTAATTAATGGTCAATGATTTGATTCTTTCCATATAAAAAACCTCTAGTTAGCTAGTTGCCCCTTTAATTAACAAGATACGAGCATAAAAATCTTTAAAATAATGTTGCCATTAATAGGCCTATGAACAAAAATGTTACCTTTAACACGATATTTCCAAGAAATTAGTATTACCAAGTTAGCTTGAGCAGTAGAGTACCTTGCCATTTTTTTTTTTTTTTTTTCTGAAACAAGGGGGAGCAACCTCCATTCTCTTGAATCATTGTCTTTAGTTACAAGCTCACTAGAACCAATTTCAAACTATTTCAAACTTAATAAGTTCAACGGATCTACCTGACTAGTTATAGTAAATCCATAGAAACCAGCACCCATAGAGCCTCATAGGTAGCTAACAAGATTCATGTGGATGGACCTGAATTATACAACCAGGATCATTACTGACTTAGACTAAATATTAATTAAAGGTCTAAAATTTATTATATGTATTCCACAAGACTGAAACCTTCCTCTAAGTCGAAATGCTGGACTTTCTTACCATTAAAGATCAATTAAATGAAATTAAACAGGGAACGGTATACTAACAAGAAAAGAAAAGCTATTCCAAATTCCCAAGTGCCTCTATAGACCAAGACAATGACTAAAACATTCAGTGGTTTTTTTACACAAAAGCAAAAGTAGTCATATCAAATCATACAAGATGGGATGATGTAAAAACACATCTAAAAGTAAGCAAGATAAGAATCAAACTTTCCTAGTTTCTTAAGACAAGAATCACACAAGTTTAGACATCAAACTTACATGTGATGTAAATTATAATACCAACAAAAAAAAAAAAAAAAAAAAAACTTACTTGTGATGCATTTAACCCTCTACAAAGACTACAAACACCAAAAATCTTTGCTTCCAAAAACATATAGCAACTGCTTCACAATACAGAGGCAAATGAAACACGGAAAGTGAATGAAACAAGAAGATGTATATAAATCATATATGCTGGTTTTGGAAGATATATATCATGCAATGCCGATGTCTGTGTTGCAGTTGATATCCCAAAGCAGATTCAGATGCTTGTATATGAATAACAACAATATCACAATGTCTCTGCAAGGACTGGAGATGAAAAAAGAGACGGCTAATGCGAAAAACTGTCAAAATTACTATGCATAAGTGAACATAAACAGGCCTCCCTTGTCACAATCTTTCTTCCTTCCATATTATCAATGATCCCAAAAAAAAAGTTGAGGAAAGCTCACTATCTGTTCAAGAATTTGTCGCAACTGGAAAATACACATGAGCTTTGTGCAACAGCAAAACATGATTCAAAGCAAGAGAATGGCTTCCTCATTGAGATGAACTGACGGTACTGCTACCGCAACCCATCTTCTGCCCTAACAATGTAAGCTGGTCCACAAACTCAGCTCCAGTAAGAACATCAGTAGTTCCATAAATAACATTTCTAGTGGGCTGCTGTCGCTGCGCAAGCTCCTGCAAGCTTCCGTACTCCATGTAATTGCCTCCGCCAATCATAAAGACTATGGCTTCCTTAAACGGTCCTTTCGAATGGCTACTTCCTGTTCCAGAGCTTGATTTGGGCGCACGTGGATCAAACAAGTGGTAGGATTCGATTTCAGGGTCTGGCCTTCCCTCCATTAGTGCTTCCACAGTCCTCGTCAAAGCTAGCTGCCTGTCACCCGACAAAAGGTTCCTCACACCAGCCGTCATCGCACTAATGGACTGTCCGTAGATTTTCTCAGCCCAATCAACAATGTTACTCTTGCTCGCAGAATTCGCCGAAGCCAAAGAAACATTCAGAGACTTTATCCTCTTGACATATTGAAATGCGCAGGTGTCAACCTCGGACTCCTTCAACGCCGCCTCCACTGCTTCAATTTCTGATTGTGGAGTGTTCTCCGAGCTCAGAAGGTAAATTATAGCAAACCTTAGCTTGTCCACTTTATTGCCTTTTCCTCTTAGAACAGTAAGAAGCTCGTTGCGATCAATGCCACCTTTCGTCAGCATATCATTCTCCTTCTTAGCATAAGAATCCAAAGACCTCTCCTTGATCTCGCCAAGCAACACGGTTGCAATGTTGGTGTGCTTGTCGATCAACTGTTTCCTCTCAGTCAATTCGGGCAGGGAGTTGACTGCATTCATCAAATGCTTTGTGTTCCCAATCAAATCAGTACCATCGAATTCAGCCCCCTCTTGGCCGCAGGTCTTCCTGTTCACCTCATCGACATCTCTCTTATACTTATTCAGCTGATTCTCAATCTCAACGGCAACCTCCGGGAACTCCAAAGACCCATTTGCGATCCAAAAGGGATCCCCCCCATCCAACTCGTACGACTTGGACCCCCCCTTCTCCCCCTTGACAAGCACAGCATTCAACTTCAATCCAAGCACATCATGAACAAGCGGCCTATACCTAAAATCATGCTGAATCCCAACGGAAAGCTCGAAATTCCTATCAAACAAACACAATATGGGCCTCTGAAACGAAGTCCCCAAACTCCCCCCCTCCGAAAACAAATTATTCTTGGACACCAAATGATCACGCAAGCGCGAATCCAAGGCGGCGGCGACCATCTCGGCCGGCCCATTCCTGGGACACCTAATCACGGGCACTACCCCTAGCGTGACCAAGACACAAAACAAGCCACTCGCCAGCCTCTCAACAATGTCCTCAATCTCCCTATCCCCCGCAGAGGGATCATTCAATTGAACATAACAAGACGGTTGCGAAATCGAAAACATGTTATCCTCTAAAGTAACAAACTCCAAATACTGATCGAATACCTTGGCGATGCGGTGCACGGAGTCGGACTTGAGCGCCCCGGTGGCGATGTCCTCGAGGAGGGGGCGGGGAAGGGAGGATGAGAAATTGAGGTGCATTGATTGGTAGAGGGCGCGGGAGGCGTCGGCGACGATGCGGTGGACGTTGGATTGGGTGGGCTGGACGAAGTACACGGCGGGGACGTCAGGGATGGTCTGGCGGTCCTTGTCGATCAGGAAGTAGAGAGTGACGCCGTGCTTGCGGAGGTCCTTGATGTGGATGAGTGGGGAGAGGATGTCGCGGCAGAACTTGTCGAAGATCAGGACTTTGTACACCTCCTCGTTTGAGTTCAGTGCCGGCTGGTTCAGATTCAACATTCTCACTATGCAATCTGTGCACCGTCCACACAATTCAAATCAATTCAATTCAATTCAATTCAATTCAATTCATGCTCCTCATTACATCTAAACAAAATTCAGAGGTTTCCACAGATTCAGGACTTACTGCTTTGTTTCTGTCGCAGATTCAGCGCCATTCGACCCCGATATTCAGATGATCCTTCGAGGATTTAGGGTTAGGGTTCTGATCTGATCTGATCTGATCTGATCGGATCTCAACACAGAGTGAAGGACAACGCCACGCCCCCCCTTAATGATGTACTTACTATTCCTCACAGTAACTTATTTTTTTTATTTTTAGGGCAAATTACATAATACTAGTCGTCCGCTTGTTACTTGAAAACCACATCTCACTAAAGACAAACTACTAAATGATGTAAGCACTTGTGCACCCTAAAAGAATTTAGTTAGTTCCTAAAATGCCCTCCACGCCTTGTACAACCCAAATCAAAATTTTCAAAAATCGGGAAGAAAGAGGGTGAGGATGCACAATGCCTAAACTTCTCTATTCGATCGATCTTCACCTGATAATCCTTGGTCTTCCTTTGAAGCAGTGGACAGGTGTGAAGTTGGCGCTTCAAACGCATTCGCATCAAGATTTTGTTTATTTGTTCAAATTTGCCTTGTTATTATTGTGATTTTTTGTATGTGTTTGATCGAATTGAGTAGTCATTTTGTGCACGACGCTTGATCAAACCTGAATAATGAAGAGTAAAGTCCCCGAATGATGTAGTACTCCTGAGCGTAACTTATTAACAGTCAGCATCTACTCAGATTGACACGCGGCGGGTTTGTATTGGTGGAATGAGGCGAAGGTGGGGCCCACGGGAGGACACGTGGAGGTGCGCGAGTATTATTTAACAGTGAAGTTGTTTGGGTAGAGAGAGAGAGAGAGAGAGAGAGAGAGAGAGAGAGTCGAAAATGTCAAAAATGGGGAGGTTTGGTTTTGTTGGGAACAAGTACTGGGTATTGAGGCATGGGAGGAGTGTGCCAAACGAGAAGGGCTTGGTCGTTTCTTCTTTGGTTTGTTTTCTTCCCTCCCATTTTAGTTCATATAGCATATCATTTTATTGTATCCGTTGCTTGTCGCCGCCGTGTGTTGGATGAAATTTAGGTTGTACTTGTAGCAAATTGAATTATTTTCTAACTTCCAAGGCATTAATAGACTCATTGGTGAAACAGTGGTTCACATTAAGAATTGTCTTCTATGATATTTCCTTTTTGTTTGGTTATAAATAATGAAATGTCATCAACTTCTAATATAAAGTCTTTTGGGTGCTTTTATTGCCAATCGTCTGTTACTAATGTGATTGAAATATCTTGAAGTTTCTCTCTTTGATCGGCAAATGCTCGTGGAATTTCCTTTTTGCCCATCTTTTTGTCAGTAATAGATTTTGTTGGCAATTGATGTCCTTAATAATAATAGATTTCTTATACTTCTAATACTTGAAATTCTCATCCTTAAAGAAGCTTTTGAAACCACAATTCCTATTTTTATTCACAAGCGATGACTGCAATTCATGCAGGAAAACGGCACACTCGCGGAATACCAGCTTGCTTCTGAGGGTGTAAACCAAGCACGCCTAGCTGGGGAGTTGCTTCAAAAGGTCACATTTCTATTGTTGCATAGATTTATAGCTTACGCCTTCTATTTTCTCTTATATTTTGACCTGCTTCAATTTGCAAACCTAACTGTACATGTGCAGGAACTGAAGGAAAAAAACATACCAGTTGAAAATGTTCGAATTTGCTACTCTCCATTTTCAAGAACAAGTCACACTGCTAAAGTAGTAGCTTCTGTGCTGAACCTTCCATTTGAAGTTCCTCAATGTAAGGTAGACATTACTTCAGAGAAGATTCAATATTTATTGTAAGAGAATGAATATTAAGAAACCTCCAATCAAGCAAAGTAAGATGGGTCTTCGATTTGGTTTACATGCAATCTTGCACTATACCATTTGGTTGTCTTCTCATTTTTTTCATTTTTTTTTTCAAAAAGTCGAAGCATCTGTAAAATGACTCAAGAAATATTGTTACATGGAAACAGTCAATGCTACTGTTAGAGCTGAGATTTCCTTTTGAGGGCTGTGCTCCTTTGGTTCACTGGACTAGCCTATGCTTTATTCGCTGTTATAGAGGACCATATAATTCTCATGATTTTCACATGTTCTTGCACAATCTTTGCACTTGTAAAAGTATGCTCATTTGGCACAAGAGAGGGAAGTATTTTTTTTTTTTTTTTGATAGGAAGAGAGGGAAGTATTTTGTTCATTAATATTAAATCATTAAAAGCTTCATGTTATCGAGCTTCTAATTGTTTGTTAAATCTTTTGCTTCTATTCCTGTCAAAAAATCTTTTGCATCTTTGAGTGTGCTTGGTTTTTAATTCTTGCATCGCCCTATTTTTTGTGATGTTGGCATTGTTTAGGTCATTGAAGAACTCCGGGAACGTTTCTTTGGCGCTTCTTTCGAACTTGGATCACATGATAGAGTAAGAATATCATTTAGTATGAGTGGTACTTCATTTGTACCTTGCCCATTGAAAAATGTCCTTAGGAACAGAAATACACTGGTGCAGTAATTTGCTGAGATAATTGTGGCTTCATAATCTTCCCTAATGTATATAAGCCCATGGAATCTAAACGGTTTAGTACTGGAAATGAATGTTGGAATTCATATCTGAATTTATTTTTTATCCTCTCAAGGATAAGAAGTTTGTATCAAAGTATTGGGTATTTATTATCTCGATGTTGTTCTCTGTTTCCTTTTATTTCACGACCAGTATCCAGAGATTTGGGCTCTTGATGTGAAGGATCCATTCATGCGGGCAGAAGAAGGGGGAGAAAGTGTTGCAGATGTGGTTTCTAGACTTACAACTGCTATGGTGAACATAGAGAATCAGTTTCAAGGGTAAGTAATGGTTGCAGTCTCTCGTCTCTTTGAATTGATAATCTCAATCTCATCTTTGTCAATTTGTGCATATGATGTAATAGGTGTGCAATTGTTATTGTAAGTCATGGTGATCCACTGCAAATCTTGCAAACAATACTGCACGCAGCAAAGGAGCTTATTGGGCCTGGCACCGATGACTTAGCTTCAAGGATACAGCAAATCAGTGTACCTTCAATCTTATCACATCACCGAAAGTTTGCATTAGACACTGGTGAACTTCGTCAAATTGCTTGATTAATGCATAGGATAAATCTTGTTTTAGATGCCAATAATGTAGTAGAAACTAGTATTTGCTTCGTTTTAAATTTTTTCTTTGCCAGAACTTTGACTGCAATGAAATTAGACATGCCTGATGGCTTATTTATTCATACTGCATGAGTTGCAGTCTTCTCAAGGAGCTGTATATCTTTTTCTCTATTTTGTCATGCTCTAGCAGAATCTACGTAAGTTTACATAAGTTTTTTTTTCACGTTTGTGAACCTCCTGATTCATGCAAATAAAAAGTTATTCCATCCGAAAAATTTGTATCCTAGATCCTAGTGATGCCTACTTTCTAAATTGACATTGAAGCTTGAATGATAACAAAAATAATGTTAACAAAGCATCAATTCCAAATCAATTGGTGTCAGCTACATGAATCAAACTCTTCTATTTGGCTAACACGAAGCTTGAATGATTTTGCAAAAGACAAAATGTAATGGTAATAAAGATTTAGTCATTTAGAGTTACTTAACATTTCAGCATTAATCGTCAAGATGACTGATCAAAAAATTACTTGTCAGGCTGAAAAATTCAAATTTATAGACTGAAATTCACTTGAAATCTCATCATTATTAACTACATGGGAGAATAAAGCTGCTGCAGTTTAAACTGCACACTTATTTATTTGGTTTGCCAACCAGGGCAGCTCATTTTATGCACAAAAAGGTCATCACTGGATCCCTTTATCAGTTCGGAATACATGATAGGCTAATGTACAAACAAGGATATAGTGCAAGGGGGGAGGCTCTGGCATCGGTAGCCTGAGAGGAGCATGTCTCTGAGGTAAAATCCCATGAATCTTCCCGTGCCTATTTTCACCTGAATACTATTTTTGAGGGGCGCGAGATAGATCTTCAACTTCTGTCTCTTCCGTATCTTCGACCTCACTTTCTCCAACTTCTTCTTGGCATAAAGACAAATCTTTGTTAGGCACATGATGATCCATCACAACTGCTGCAGTAGTATCAGTTCTAGGTAATTTAACTTCATCTTCTAGATCTTCTTTGACATGTTCATCTAAATCTTCTTCAACCTTTTGATAAACCTGAAATTGCAAGAGGTCAGCATCTTCAGATGAACAAACACTACAAGTAGCAAGTAATGTGCAGTGGATGCACAAGCAATACTAAAACTAATTAATTAGAGGACCAGGATTTTGGTTCTCATCAAACAAGTTGCTAAACCTGACATTTTCCAAGGGATCCTTTAAGGAGATTTTGAACGCCAAACATTCAAACTCCATTTTCGGACTTTAATATCATTAAAAATGCAAAGCTTTTCGGCTTCAACACAAAAATGCAAAGCTTTTCTCTTATGTTTGGAGCACCCAAGAATTGATTTCATGTTTCAGTGTGAGAATGATCTTGAAAATAGACAAGAACAAGCATACCACACAAGTTCGAGCTGGGGAAAGCACTTTGAAGGAGTTTGGACGGTTGTTGAAATTTGTTTCTGGTTCACCTGGTATCCCTTCTGGAGAGGTGAAATGATCCACATCATGACCCACCTGTTACAGGATAATAATCAATAAATAAAGAAGTAGCAACAAAGACAAGAAATGAGCTCTATATTAGCAAACAAAAAGCCTCCAACAAAACCTGTGTATGAACTATGAAGTAAGAATATAGCAGAGCGAGATTAATTTGCAGGGAAAAAAGAAAAAAAAAAAGCACCACATAGTAATTGTTATAAGTTCAACAAACATAATATACCAAAACTTGGTAACTTGGCCTATCTGCAAATGTTTACAGTGGGTAGCGTCATCTCAAGAAAATCAAGATTTGCTCCAGCAAATGTAACACAATCTGTGTTATATCTTAGTTAGGCAAAGCACTCAACAAGTCCACCTCAGACACCCATTCTTACACATTCTTTTCCTACTAAGTATTATGCAGTATCTAATAAAAAAAAAGTATTATGTAGTGGTGCAACGGAGGTCCTTACTCTTCCATGTCCGCCAAACTCCAAAGCATCGCTGTCCAAAGCAACTCTATACTTCCCCGGCAACTCACAACCAACCTTGTAGCTGTGTTTCAGAAAATTGAAGTAAAAAAGCCAGCTCATTCATGTGCTTTCACAATTTACATTCATTGCATCCAAAAACTCCCTCAGCAATATCTCCAACAAAAAGAAAGGGAACACAAAAAGAAAAAGAATAAATGAAAAAAATGAAATAAAGGAAACATTACTTCAAAAACTTGGTTCTATTTTCAGTAAATTTTGAAGGTCAGTAAAGCATTTTCATTTTGACAAATCTTCAAGGATTCACACTTTGTTCTGCAACATAGCATTGTATTCCTCACCTGTTTTAGACAATTACGTTGTATGATTAAGCCACCCTCTTTTGTTTCAAGGACTTGTGATCCTTAGATGAGCTTGATTGTCGTTTATTTGTAATAAAAATGTAAATTTTCAAATTTAAAGAAAATAAATTGAAGTTCTGCAACCTCATCAGAATCTAATATGAATAGGTATAAAGTTTTGAATCACCACCATTCTATGCTAGTGTGACCAACCTTGTACTTTCTTTCCCAAAATTATCATAGACTTTTCAGAAGACAGAGACCCACACCTTATGCCTATGGTGGAGCCAGACAGTTTTTTTTTTTTTTTTTTATTGGAGTAGACCATAATTAATAATGATGATGATCTAGAATAACTTCAAAACCAAGAAAATTGGGTACCCGTCATATGTAACCTCTGGATGAAAATTGAACACAAAAACAAGATCTCCACGCTCAAACACAATAACCTGCAAAAGAAGTAAAGAAGAAAAAGAGAAAAAGTTCAACATGAAATGATTGAATTATCTTAGAGGAAAATAGTATTTAACTCTGAAGCAACACCAACTTCACTTGTTAACTCAATTTCGAAAGCCTCACTGCAAAGGCACACTTATTAGTGAATGAATCTCAAATGGTCGTCAATGGAAAAGAGAGATGGTTTGACAGTGTCAAGTAAATTTTCAAAAAACAACAAAACCAAATAAAGCCTTGATCCCAAATTAGTTGCGGTCAGCTCCAATGCTACATGGATCAAACACTTCCACTCAACTCAATTTGATGCAAAGTGTCAAAGTAATTTTCTAGAAAAAATAATTTAAAGGGAGATCTGGCATTAGAATAATTCACATGGTTTTTCCATGAATGTGCTAAAAGATGATGGAAAATAAAGGCTAAATCAGAGAAGTCAAATAAGGATGGAAAAGATAAATTATATTAGAATATTGATGAAAAAGCTCCAATACATATTATTCCAACCT
The DNA here is from genome assembly GCA_039657345.1 of Stephania japonica. NCBI lineage: Eukaryota > Viridiplantae > Streptophyta > Magnoliopsida > Ranunculales > Menispermaceae > Stephania > Stephania japonica. The sequence goes on along the minus strand of CM077559.1, from coordinate 1,732,836 downwards.
TGTCCTCGTTATTTGCACTGCTGACAAACTGCTTTGTTGATTCAAGGAAAGAAAACTTATCATCAAGTGCATTCATGGCCCTGTCAAATGAGTTCATAAACTGGAAATGTTCCAGGAAAGCAAAGAAGAGTGATATATTAGAATTTATTTATCTTTAAAACATTCAAACAAGCACAACAACCTAGTAGTAATTTAACAGAAATCTCAGATCAATACAGGCAAAAGTCCTAACTTGATCTTTAATTCTGAAGTTGTCATTTGAAACCAATGTAAAGAGACGTATAAACATCATATGGAAGAGAAAAATGGTCCTAATTATTTGAAAAATGAACTTTGCCAAAGCCATTCACAACAATGACATAGGCAGGATAGAATAATATTTATGGCCATATCCTGACACAAGAACATTGGAGGTAGCAAGATTTTAAGTTTTTACCTAGTAGAGAAACAATCAAACATAGAAATTTGAAGTATAATATGGACCTTGTATCTCAAGTGATCTGCATCAACCAGGTTCCACTGACGTCTGCATTTATCATAACTCCACCCATTTCCTTCCCTTGGAAAATCAATCCATTCAGGATGACCAAACTACAAACAGCACAAAAGTGAAGAAGTCAAAACTAGTAGCATGGTAAAACCGTGATAAAAACACTACAAGGAGTGAAAGGTCTCGGTCCATGTAAATGCAATGTTCAATAAAGGCATCTTTTTTTTTTTTTTTTTTTGTATATGATGCTGCATTTGATCTGGGTAAAATTTACCTCATTTCCCATGAAATTTAGATAGCCTTCGCCTCCTAATGCCATAGTTATGAAATGAATCATCTGCGGAAAAAAAAGTGTTATACACTAAGCACAACAAATAATTCTGAATCGATGAACCAAGATAAGAATAAAATGACCCTACTAAGTAGAGAAAATAGAAACTGACATGCCTGTAAAAATTAATCACCATTCACTGTTACAATCTAGAGCTAATCAGGGATATGATCTTGATTTATGCACTAGGATGCATAATCTGGTCAGTGGTAAAACCAATGCAAGCACAAGGAACACAAACCTTGTGAAGTGCAATCCCTCGCTCGATAGTTGGAGAAGCATCCATCAAACAAGACATGCCGGAGTACATCTCTTTATCCATTAGAAGAAAAGAAATTGTCTTGTCGCCAACAATGGCCTGCAAAATGGATAAATGAGTATACATTAAATAAAAAAAGAACATGTTATATAATTCATTTTGAACGTATCTTAGTACAAAATTCAAAATATATTTTATCGGATGTCTCCAAAGAGACCAAAATTCAAAATATATGACCATAAGTTCTAAAACAATTAAAGGATTGGTTCAGCCAGATGCCCATCAGTGTGTGCTATTCATATACAAGCATCAGAGCATATATACGGGTCTCCCTTGAGCATTCAGCTAAACCAATTGACAGTAATTCCCAAGATTTCCTACTCTTTTAACCCTTCCCTCATCCCAACTTCTTCCTTTTAGAGAGGCAGTGAGCTGAAATAAACATGTGATTTAAAACTTTTAACCAAAACTAACGATGACGATCCAAAAGAACTAAATCTTGGTACCTGATCATGACACTCAGCATATGCTATACACTTTTCTGTGTACCTTCTGTTTGTCAAACAAAACAAAATCTCCTCCATAGACCATTCTTCATCTTTCTTGTTCTTCAAGTAATCAATCCACTTGTCAGGAATAGCCATTGCCAGTCGGAAATCAAATCCAATCCCTCCATCAGAGACAGGTCGTCCTAGTGCAGGCATGCCAGAAACATCTTCAGCAATTACAATTGCATCAGGCAAGATGTTATGTACAAGGTTATTGGCAAGCATCAGGTATACCACAGCATCCACGTCAGTGGCCTCAGTGAAATATTCATTATAGTTTCCTGTAAATGACATGTTGACTCCATGGTGCTGATACAACATTGAAGTTACTCCATCAAATCGAAATCCATCAAAGTTGAACTCCTCTAGCCACCATCTCAAGTTGGACAGAAGAAATCGAAGAACTTCCCAATTAGCATAGTTGAATAAACGGCTATCCCACAGCTTATGGTAACCTTGTTCTCCAGTGTGGAAGTAAGAGTCTTGGGAACTTTGGCCAACATCATAGCCGTTAAGCCCATCAGTGAAATTCTTACTAGCATGGCTGTGAACTACATCCATCAGTACCCTCAAACCTAAGCCATGAGCTTTGTCAATCAGATACTTGAGATCCTCAGGGGTCCCAGATCTGCTGCTGACAGCAAAAAAATTGGTAACATGGTAACCAAATGAACCATAGTAAGAATGTTCCATGATCGCCATCAACTGGACTGTGTTGTAGTTGTTTGCCTTTATCCGAGGCAATATATCATCAGCAAATTCTCTGTACGAATTTACGCAAGGCTCTGTGCTACTCATGCCGATGTGAGCTTCATATATGCGCGGGCTCTCAGGCTTTGGCGGCCGAGCATGCTTAAAGGTGTACCTGCAAGATCATATGAAAATATGAGTCACTTTTTTCACTTTTCTGACTTCAAAAAGCTTTGACTAAAGAATTAAGCAACGCCTCTTACTGTAATAATTTGGTCACTAATTCCTTTCTAATTTTCATAAAACTTAAATCAGTTTGCACAACTGGAAATATCTGCTCTTGTTGAATGGAGAAACGGAAATTGTTTGTCACGCTACCCTTGGCATATATGGAAAAGAAGCATATAGAAACAACAAAAATAAAACACCTTTCCGAAGGTGGGGGGTCCCAATATACACCATCGTATGGTGCAGCAAAAACTGTACTGTCCACAGTGGCATATTTGATCCATGCAGGAATTCGATCCACCCAAATCCCATTTCCGTGTTTGAAACGAAACTTGACTCGTGAATTATTTGGAATAGCTGGTTCACCGTCTTGATCAGGAATTTTTATAGTCCAAACGCCATACTGGTTTTTTTCCATCTGGTAGTTGGAACCATCCCATCCATTGAAATCTCCAATAAGCTGTGCTTCCCTACATCCAAGAGCGTCAATGCCAATATTAGTTATCTACAACAACAAAGCCTCAATCCCAAATTAGTTGGGGTGGGCTACATAGATCAAATCTTCCATTGGGCTCGATTTAGTTCAATATCAGTTATCTTAGTTTTAGTTATTTTACTTCAGGAAATTTCCATGATAGCTTAATGGAATTTTCCCTCAAAAGTCACCTCGTTAGAATCCATATTCGGATGAGGTATCAATACCCTAAACCCTAATCATAGTATGGAGCTTATAGTGACTCAAGATCCATGTAAAACCAACATTGCCCATATCCAATGATCAAGAACAAGATAGAAACATGCATTTGATATTTTGAATCCCCATTAAGTAAATAACAAGATCATATAGATCAGGAAAGTATGATGATATGTTAAAAATAAATAGTTTTTTTTAAGTAAAAAAAATAAATAGTTATAAAGATGAAGATGAGAAAATGGTCAACAGTAACTTACAGTGCAGCGGGTGCCCATTCACGGTATACAATGCCATCTTGCTCTTTGTTGAATCCAAATTTTAAATAACCTATTTAGAAGTAGTAGATAACCAATCAGTGCAGTTCCCTTATACAGCCAAAGCAATGCCATTGCCATTTGATAGAGAAGATACCATTTTATTAACCATTAAGTGATTGTGGTCATGATCCATTTGATACATAGCATATTAATCGTTGATTGCATGATCACGTTATGAAGCATCATAAGCTTATGAGTATGTACATTAGGTAAATTGTCCAGATAGCATATGATTTTTGTTATTATTGCAATTGGTTCTAGGAGATCATTTTTTCAAATACAGTGGTGTATTTTTTGCATTCTCAATTAACTGTGGTCATGCTTTAGCCACACTCTTAGTTTGGGCAGGATCAAAATCAATATTTGATAAAACTAGATCATACATTTCAAAGTAAAGAACTGACCTTGTGCAAATTCCTCAAGACTGCCTTCATACGTTTCAATTAGCCTCTTTTGCTCTAGATATCTTCTGAATCTATGTCTTAAGTGATCTTCAAATGCTTTGAATCCAGGATCCAAAGACAAAATGCCTAAAGGTTCAGCATCTTCTTCAATTGTTTCGTCATTTTCTTCAAGGGTCGACATTGTATCACTGTCTTCTAAAAGTGCAGAAATTTTCCATTCATGCCCAACCTAATCAAAACAATTATATTAGAAATGTATCACTGACTTGAGCACTCATGGTTAAGCATCACCTAGAAAATGATAGCTCATAGAAAATGTATCACTCACAGTTTGTGCAATATATTCAAATAATTTTTATTAAAATGATAGCTCATCACAACAAATTTGAGTGGAATAATTACCCTCCCGTGCATTAAGATCATATCAGAAGATAGGAATGAACACTGCCCAAGCAATTTCTTAGTTCCAAGGTATGCCGAAGTCGGCAGCAATTTGGCTAGGCCCTGGAAATTAACTGAAGCCTGCGGACAAATAAAAAGAAGCTATGCAGTTCAACCTTTGTCAAAAATTAGCTGCAGCTCAAACCGACAACATAAAAGTAATCAAACATCCAACAAATAGCAGAAATTGCATCACCCGCCCAAATGACTATGGGAGAGTGCAACGACAACAACCAATACTCAATCTCAAAATATATAAACTAAGGGTGGGTAATAGTCTAAAATGATTCATTAAAATTAGGCCTTGATGGAAATAAATTAACATCCTTAGACAACCTAAACAGGGAAACTAACTTGATCATTACCGTTGAGCAAATCATAAGCCAACGAAATTTCCTTAATTTTTTACCCAGCAATCAAATTCAAACAAAATCGGCACAGTTGAGCCCAAGTAAACCTTTCAATAACCAAACCTAAAAAAAAAAAAAAAACTTTCAATAACCACAGATAGCACAACATAAGCACTGCTGAAAACAATCATTCAGACCCATTGATCAGAAAACGTTCAGAATAAAAACCCATTTCCAAAAACTCCATCCATCAAATCCCAAAAAAGAAAACCCATCAACACAAGAAAACATGGGTTCCAACCTAAACATGAAATTGCTTCTGCAACTTAATTTGTTTCAGCACAAACTCAATACCCATTATTTAAACTAACATGTACTCAATGCCCAACAAACTTATAACCAATATAACATCAAAAATATCTTAATATACGAAAACAAATTACCTTATGATTAGACCTATTATTACAAGAAAATGGAACAGTGGCATAAGGAAGAGCAGAAGAGCTGTACATCTTCTTCACGGGTACTTCTCGGCTTCTGCTGATTCATCTGCTTTTCTTGTTTGCTGAGATTGGTTTAAGTACCCATTAATTTGAACTGTTAAAGGAACTCAAAAAATCAAGCAAAAGTGCCATCGACAGGTGTCACTTTGTTTCACCGTTGAATGGCTTTTCAGTTAGACTACTGCCCATTTGGTCTGATGTGGCAACGTTAGAATTACAAATACAAATTTTGAATTTTTGAGATGGAATTGTTTGTTAAAACAGAGAATATAAAAGGAAATTTTGATTTGCTTTTACGATGAGGAAGCAAAGCAAAGCACACATACTTTGATGGACCCGTTTGCAAGGAATTTATTAGAGATGCATTCCATTTCATTTAATCATGTTTGTTTGGACTTTGTTTTGGGTTTGATGGGAAAATGTGTTGTTGATAATTTAGAAACTTGTTCAAAAAAAAATGAATGATAATTTCAAACTGTTTTTGAAGCTATGAAAATTAAATTTAAGTTATGAAATAGATTTGATAATTTTAACTTGATTTCTAAGATTTCTAATGCACGTCGCGTAAGTAACAACTTTACTTTAGCAGAACTATGACCCTTGCCACTCGCACCACTCACTTGTTGTTGGTATGAATTTATGCTTTTGCAGCATCAAAAAATAAAAAATAAAAAATGCTTCCATTGTATCAAATGAAAGTGAAACGATGGGATTTTTATTTTTATTTTTTGAAAACAAACGATGGGGATTTTATCTCTTAGCTTTTGAGATATGGAGATTTTCTGATAATGATTGACGTTCGGTTAGAATTGATTTTGAGTGAGAAGAGGGCCGTCCGTTTCCTTCACACCCACTAAAAATATAATTTTTTTTTCAATTGAATGACCTTTCTCATTGTTTTGTCTATAATTGCTACAAGGATCAAATGTTCTTTAAGTGTGGCAACATTATATAAACAAATCCATCACTTCCTAATAATTGAGGTAGGAATATTTACCCACATATAAATCGTAATATTAGCTATTTTTTCACTCCAAGACCTTCAAAAAACACATTTAATCTAATTCTCTGTACTCTACAAGTTTAGAGATGCACGAGGAAAGAAACTGAGACCTCATTTGGTTCATTTTTGTCAACTAACAATGTAATTTCTAAGATATCTCCTTGAAGTTAAGATTTTCATATTTAGTTCAACTTGAAAGTTGTAAATTTTTAACCAATAAAATATATGAATTGACATAAATTTTTAAACAATAAAACATATGGGTAATAAAAGTTATTAATGAAGGTAATTGTGTCCACAACTCCTAGGAGATAACAGGGGTGGGGTAGATATCTTTCACCTTTCCCTGTAAGTTGGGAAATAACTTGGGTAACCAAACAAAATTAGTTCCCAACTCCGTGCACCTCCAACCAAACAAGGCCCGAAGACTTGTTTCTTGAAAGACCTTTTGAGTTCAAAGTTCTTCAAACCCTTCTTCATCTCCATCTTCTTCTAATCTTTGAAATTCCCTTCTCCAACTATCCATCTGCATCAGAAAAATCACATCAAATTCAGACTGTAAGTTTGAAGGCAATCTCTTTTAACTTTTTATATACACTCCTATGTTGGTCAAAAATCGATGTTCAATTTTACGAACTACATATGCAGGACATGGGAAGGCCAAATGTTTACATCCCTGAGAAGATGGTTCATCTCCACGTGTTTTTGAAACAATTAGATAAATATAAAAGCAAATGGATCACAACTATGAATAAATCTCTAACCTGGCCGTCGGATAAACGGAGCTGTTCTGCGATGAAAAGCAGATACTCATATTCTCCTGCAGGAAGATCGGTGCCTAAATCCCTTGCAACTTCTTCATATGCAATTGTATCCACTCGGAAAGCATTGCTCAAGAATAGCTTGTCCATCCATTTCCTGGCATTACACTGTTCAATCATGCAAAATAAGAAATCTCACCATCTTCTCGTGGGGCGATGTCAAAGACCTAAACCACTATATATGAACAAATTAGTCGTCAAAGACTACCAACAGTCGGCATATACCAGCTATGTAAGAACAAATTAGCAGCAGGAAAATACTATAATGACAACAACAATGTCACACTGTAAGACGCATTGGCTCACAAGAGCCGTCCATGTGACCTCGACCCGTGTATTATGCACCGATATTTGTGTGTGCTTGCATCCCGAGGCGCTCGTGGATGGCTCCTATGAACTATTGTGTCTTGCGGTGTGACATAACATTGTCATTCTAGCACTTCTCTTAGCAGCATAGGCCGGAAGTCCGGGATGGACATAAATGTACATAGTGGAGTCTTTCTCCATTAGAAGGCTCAAGTATCAGTAGTTAAAATATATGTAGTTAGGAACTTCAAAAGACTAACCTTGGTCCCAATTTCAGTTTCCACCAACCAAGCAGGCAAATCTCCTATGAATTTGCATCCTTTCGAAGCTAAACTACTAATGACTAACAAAATCTCTTCGAAACTTGCCAATGTAATCACTGGTAGCCCCTGTAAGAAAACTGATAGCGCTAGTTAACCCCTCCAAGCAAAGCTACTGACTGCATAACAATTAAGCAGAGAAGATGTTTCCAGAAGACGAAATCAAGGAAGTTACCTGCATCACCCATACACTAGGCTGGTTACTGTTGAATCCTTTTTTGCAAAGAATATCTTGAATGCTGGAGGATTCTGATGAAATATGAAGAAGCATACAGCTTCTAGGAACGTTAGCCCCAACACCTGGATAGTTGCATGTTCACATTATATCAAATCCAGCCAAGGACATTGTTCATGTCTTCTCTATTTAATAAGAGATTATAAAGGTCAACTAAATAGCCGAACAACCAGCCACATAAACTCTCACAAAAAGGTGAACTCTCCACACTGTAATTGATCTGTGCACTACAAAACCGTGCACCAAATAAATACAAGGATTGATGGAACTCTAGAGCCCAATGTCGGAATAACAAATAAATTATAAAACAAAAGGAAGCGAACCTTGAAGTTTTTCAGATGCTCTTTGGAAAACTCTCTCTGGAGATATGTCAAATATTATAGTTGAATTTGGCCATTTCAGCCTATATGGCCGGGTGTCCATCCCATCTGTTAACAGAACAACCTGCAGGAAGTAAGCAAAGGACGACACACTCTTCTATCGTGCTTTGGTGATAAATAACTCCATCTTAAAATGTTGGCTTTGTTCTACAAAATGCTTATGCATAGTAAGTATCTCAGAAAAGGAAATGTAGCAGTACAATTTCATCCCACCCTCTTTGTTCCTACAGGGATACTTTTCAATCCTTTGAACTGGTTCCACGAGCAATTCACAATCATTTATCCCCACAATTCAACGCGCCTGCGTGAGTCCGTGGATCTCTTTAGTACCAATATCGTCTCCAAATTAACCACCTTCAACTCGCCAGGTACTATTTGAGGGGAGATCCACACTTATATACTTAGTCTATAAATTCATATTTAACTAAACATTTCGGTCCACACGTCTCAAAAGAAGAAGAAGAATAATTTTGTCAAATGCAACCATGGGAATAAGGGATAAATCCGCAAGCTAAAAGCTTTTCATGAATTAGTAAGAATACCTGCTTCACTCCATCCATACGGTTGGCAATGCCAATCAATTGATCATCAATAAACTTGGTCGCGACGCAATAGAAATGAGCGGATGATGTTTCTGGCTGATTTTGATGCTTAAGAGCCTTTTGAACATCAAGAGGAACAAAGCACCCAGCATATGGATCGAGAAAGAGTGGCTCTGCAAGCACAATTGTACAATTGTACAATTTGGAACCAAACCCATCGATCGATGAAACAGAAAGAAAGATATGATAAGACTGACCTGGTCGGAGGGACTCTTGGAAGCGAAGAGTGGCGCCGTTAGTGGCGGATTTCAGTAACGGGTGGTGGTCTTCTGGGCTGAGTTTCGCTCTGAACCCAGCGCTCCGATTTGTGTTGAGCCTAAACGCGTTGAATCCGAGAAGAGGCGATGAAGGCACCAAGCACCACCCCATTTATCTGCCTATGCTACAGTAAAGCACAATAAAACCATTAAAACAGCCCACGTACCCTTTAGAAACCTAGGGCGTGTTACCAACCCAGAGTCCGATACTAGTTTTATGTAGTTGGTTGTTACTTATGTAAGAGGCTCAAGTGACTACTCATAGGACCCTACAATCCTACTTGTGTGAAATTTAGTCAGCCAAATTTAGAGGTGACAAAAAATATCTGGACTCATTTGTCTGCATTTTTGGACATATACTTTTCAAAATAAATACAGATGTTGGGTCCGAACACTATTTTTAGTTGTTATTAAGGGTTGGTGTCCAGACCCTACCCGTCTATATCTCTTTTTTTAATGCAATAATGATTTGCTAGGGTAGTCTCACCAAACTTTTAGCTTCCATAGCAACTCTTTTTTTTTATGAAAAGATATGCATTCATAAAACTTGATCGTTATTACATCTCATTTAAAAATAAAATTACATCAATAGCAACTCTTTCCCACATATTGGGATCAAAGTGACATTGTGAAAAGTTTGTAACCTTATGTAGAACTTATATATTTGTCAAATATATCGAATTGATCATTCTATATAATTAGAAGCAACAATATTATTACTGTTTGTTAAATCTTCTGTTTTTTCAGACAACCAGAACATCTTTAAAACGACTTAGATGTTATAAAATAAATTGGAACTTGCTAAGAGCTAGATAAGGAAATAGAAGACTAAGAACTTCTACTACTACAAACTACTACTACAAAGGAGAAGAGAAGAAATGAGATAGTTGGAATGAGAAGTTTTCATTCAACTTTGGTGTGTTTTTACAATGAGGTTGGCACCCTTTATATAGGCCCTTTGGTGATGATGATAAATGTACTTAGACAATGTTTACAAGTAATACATACATCACATGTCATACAACTCTTCACAAGCAACATTGACAATACATAGAATAATGAGTACATTTGATATGGATACAAGTAAGGGCCATGCTTGATACTACCACTCAATGTAAGAGCCATGCTTGACAATGATTAGTCATACAAAATCTTGATCAATTGTTCATCCATATCATAACACTCCCCTTGGATGACAATTATTGAGAGAATGTGCCTCGTTAAAACTTCTACTAAGAAAAACCCTGTGGGAAAAAATATAGTAAAAGAAAAGAGTACACTATTCTCATAAATATTAAGATGGGTATAATATTGTTAAGATTGCCTCATTAAAAACCTTGCATGGAAAACCCAATGGGATAAAACCATAGCTAAGGGAAAAAGAGTGCAATACATTAATCAATAACTCCCCTCATGTGAACATGGGTGAAACTTGTTCAGCTTTCTTTACTTGCAATGTCTTTAAGTTTACGCAAGCCAATACCATATGTAAGCCTTTTAAATGTCGTAGTTGGTAAGGCTTTTGTGAATAAATCAGCAAGATTATCACTCGATCGGATTTGCTTGACATCAATTTCACCATTCTTCGAAGCTCATGCGCATAAAAGAATTTTGGTGAAATATGTTTTGTTGTCCCCCCTTTATGAATCCTTCACTTAATTGTGCAATACATGCCGCATTATCTTCATATAATATGGTTGGAGAATCTTTTATTGAAGGCAATCCACATGATTCTTGTATATGTTCAATCATGTTTCTCAACCAAACACATTCACGACTTGCTTCATGAATTGCAAGTACTTCGAATGATTGGAAGAAGTGGCAACCATAGTTTGTTTTACCGACTTCCACGATACTAAAGATATTACCACAGGTGAATACATATCCCGTTTGAGAACGGGCCTTATGGGATCTCGATAAAAATCCAAAGATCAAGCATAACCTTGGAGATTCAATTTTACCCTCTCGAGTAAAATAAACCCATGTCACTTGTTCCTCGAAGATATCGAAAAATGTGTTTAACACCATTCCAATGTCTTCGAGTTGGTGAAGAAAGCTATATCTTGCAAGTAGGTTGACAGCAAAAACAATATCGGGTCTTGTACAATTTGCAAGATACATAAGTGCACCAATTGCACTTAAATATGGTACCTCCGGACCAATTAGCTCTTCATCACTTTCTTGAGGTCGAAATGGATCCTTATCCACTTCAAGTGATCTGACGACCATTGGAGAGTTCAATGGATGTGTCTTGTCCATATAAAATCTTTTTAATAATTTTTCAATATAATTTGATTGATGGACAAGTACTCCACTTGAAAAATGTTCAATTTGCAAACCAAGACAAAGTCTTGTTTTTCCAAGTTCTTTCATCTCGAATTCCTTTTTCAAGTATTCGGATGTTCTAACGATGTCGTCGTGGTTTCCCACTATATTTAAATCATCAACATATACAAAGAATAATCACAAATCCTGTTGATGATCTTTTAATGAAGACACATGGGCAAAGCGGATTATTTACATATCCTTCTTTCAAGTAAATAATCACTAAGACGTTTGTACCACATTCGTCGGATTGTTTCAACCCGTACAAAGACCTTTGTAATTTTATAGAATGCATGTTATGAGGTTTTGATTTTATTTCATCGGATATTACAAATCCATCAGGGATTTTCATATATATCTCACTGTCTAGAGATCCGTACAGATATGCTGTAACGACATCCATTAAATGCATATCAAGCCCTTCAGAGACTGCAAGGCTTATCAAGAACCGAAATGTGATTGCATCTATAACAGGAGAATATGTTTCCTCATAATCGATGCCAGGTCTTTGTGAGAAACCTTGAGCTACAAGTCTTGCTTTGTACCTTGTAACTTCATTTTTTCGTTTCTCTTTCGTACAAATACCCATTTATATCCAACAGGCTTTACACCATCTGGCGTTTGGACAATTGGTCCAAAAACCTCTCGTTTCTTTAACGAGTTTAGCTCTGCTTGGATAGCATCTTGCCATTTTTGCCAATCAGGTCTTTTTTGACATTCGTCCACCGATCGTGGTTCGGATCATCATCATTTTCACATATTTCAAAGGACACATTGAAAGCAAATATATCATCAGGAACAATTTTATTTCGATCCCAAACCTTACCAGAGTTTAAGTAATTTATTGAGATCTCATTACTTTCATCTTTTTCATCTTTTTCTAGAGGAAGTTGTTCCACATCAGAATCAACTTGTTATGACAAACCCTTATCAAAGGATTCTGGTGCTTTCTCGGGAGTATTTTGATTTGTATTTATTTTTACTCCCGTTTTCTTCTTTCGAGGAATTGTATCCTTTGAACCAACCGGTCTTCCACGCTTTAGGCGTTTCGTTGGTTCTTGTGCATTTTGTTGCACAGAGACATCAATTCTTGCAGGAGCATTTACAGCTGGAATATGTGATTTTGTCACTTGTTTTGCATCATTAAATGCATCTGGTAATTGATTTGCAATTTGTTGCAAATGAATGATCTTTCGAACTTCAAGTTCACACTGATTTGTTCGTGGATCATAATGTGATAAAGTTGATGCATTCCAAGCAATTTCGCGCCATTCCTTTTGAATTGACTTCTTATCTCCCCCTAATGGTGGGAAAATTGCTTCATCAAAGTGACAATCAGCAAAACGTGCAGTAAATAAATCCCCTGTTAAGGGTTCAAGGTATCTTATAATGGACGATGAGTTAAATCCAACATAAATCCCAAGTTTTCGTTGTGGACCCATCTTAGTTCTATTGGGAGGTGGTATAGGAACATACACTGCACAACCAAATACAATAATTCTTAAGTGTGAAATATTTGGTTGTTGACCTAAAATGAGTTGCATGGGGGAATGTTCATGGTATGCAGTGGGCCTATAACGAATGATAGATGCTGCATGAAGGACTGCATGTCCCCAAACTGAAGTTGATAACTTAGTTCTCATGATTAAAGGTCTGGCAATTAATTGAATGCGTTTGATCGAGATTCTCGCCAAACCATTTTGGGTATGCACATGTGGAACGAGAATGTTCAATGGTAATTCCTATAGACATGCAATAATTTTTAAATGCTTGAGATTGAAATTCCTCAAACATTATCAAGACGGATGGTCTTGATTGGGTTGTCGAGGAATTGTGCTCTTAACTTAATGATTTGCGCTAAAAGTCTAGCAAATGCAACATTGCGGGTCGAAAGCAAACAAACATGTGACCGCCTAGTTGATGCATCTATCAAAACCATGAAATATCTAAATGGTCCACAAGTGAGGATGAATAGGTCCACATATGTCTCCCTGAATGCGTTCTAAGAAAATTGGGGATTCCACAACAATTTTACTTGGGGATGGTTTAACTATCAATTTACCTTGAGAACAACTAGCACAATTATAATCACCAAATTTGAAAATATTTTGTGACTCCTTAAAGGATGTCCATGCGAATTATTAATTATTCTTCGCATCATTGATGATCCTGGATGACCAAGCCGGTCATGCCATAAAATGAATGTCGTTGGATCATTAATTTTCTTATTTAAGACGACATTCGTTTCGACATGCCTTATATGAGTAAAATATAATCCAGAGGATAAAGCTGGAAATTTTTCTAACACTTCTTTTTTCCCATTTGAAACCAATGTGACATAGAGAAATTCTCTATTATTTTCGTTCATGGTTTCAATGTGATATCCATTTTGTCGAATATCTTTAAATTTGAGTAAATTCCTTCGGATTTTTCAGAGTATAAGGCATTGTCAACATGAATTGTTGTTCCCCCAGGCAACATAATATTTGCTCTTCAGAGCCATTAATCAAATTGGAGATGCCAGATATTGTTTGAACATTAGCATCACTAAGTTCAAATTGGAGAAATATTCTCTGTTTTTAAGAATTGTGTGCGTTGTAGCACAATCAAGCAAGGCACATATCGCTCTTATTTGGTTCATGACTTGAACACATGATTTGTTGATCCATCTCGACAAATAATATTTGACAAATCGAAAAAGAGTCATGATAATATTCATAATATTTTGCCTTTGATTTTAAAGGCATGGTAAAGGTCACAAAAATACTCGGGCATATATATGATAATATTTAGGCAAAATAGCCTTTCATATATGACTAAAAAATGTCACAATTATGAGCGCTCATTGTCAATAATTATTTGCCCTTTGTAGTGGTGCACCACTTTTATTCCAAAATTTGGTGGAATTGTCAATACGACCTTTACCTGATATTTTCACCTTTTCCACGTCCATAAATTTATTGCGATCATGATCATTATATGCAACATATGCTTCTTAATTTGAAGTTGAACTAATTGGACGGGAGTGATATTATATTTATAATATCTCATCATTTTACTCAGCTACCATGAGACAAGAAATCAATCCTTAATATTTATTGGATTGACGTGCGCACTCGATAATTTGTTGCAGTAATACATCGAGGCGAGCCACGTGGCTTTTATTTGTCTCATCAGTCATATTTCTGCATAGCCTCAATATAGAGGTAATTAAAATTGCAGAATAATAAATGATATTTGACTGATATAAATTTTTGTAGCATGAGACCCAGCCGCTCATTTTGAGCCTTTTGGAGCATTACCCTTTTGGTATGTATAACTCCATAAGGTGAAAATATATATAAAGTGAAGTATTCACTTTTCAAATCTCCAAAGAGAAATTGACGAATGATTATGTATAACACACATGACCTTGCATAGAATTATCATGACAAGAATTATAATAAGGTAACAAATGCAAACTATGGTTGAAAAGAATTTTGAAAATAAATTTAATATAAAAGAGTTTTCCCTTTATGTAAAAACATAACATATGATTAAATATATGTTCACAACTTGATTATTAGTATGCAAAATGTATTACTTGTATGAGTTGGTGGGACAACCTCCAGGTTGGGTGGTGAGACGAAGTCTACTTAAAAACCATGCCACCTCGAACGGGATAACCCGTCTCCCTTTCAATGTTTAGCTTTACCTAGGGGACAAGGCTTACCCACTATCAACCCAAACTCATAACACTATTTGCAATATAAAAAATCAAGAATAGAGCATAATTAATCGTTTGTAGTATAGCGAGAAAACTAGTTATGTCACATATTGATTTTTGATTTCTGATGTAGAAGATCGTACAAGACGCAACTACAGAGCATACTTTCGCAATCGGTGACGTTATAATGGTATATGAATAAAGTATGCATATAGAAGTTATGCATGTAATAAAAGGAAACAACCATGGTAATTTAGAAATAAATTGAACTTATTTAAATAACAAAAGTTATACCTTCTTAGCTTTTTCTCCTTAACAAGCCTTCTTGAACTTCAAGATCTCCTTAATGCTAGAGCAAGCTCGTGCGATAACGTGTTGTAAAATAAATTGGAACTTGCTAAGAGCTAGATAAGGAAATAGAAGACTAAGAACTTCTACTACTACAAACTACTACTACAAAGGAGAAGAGAAGAAATGAGATAGTTGGAATGAGAAGTTTTCATTCAACTTTGGTGTGTTTTTACAATGAGGTTGGCACCCTTTATATAGGCCCTTTGGTGATGATGATAAATGTACTTAGACAATGTTTACAAGTAATACATACATCACATGTCATACAACTCTTCACAAGCAACATTGACAATACATAGAATAATGAGTACATTTGATATGGATACAAGTAAGGGCCATGCTTGATACTACCACTCAATGTAAGAGCCATGCTTGACAATGATTAGTCATACAAAATCTTGATCAATTGTTCATCCATATCATAACATTAGAAAGTATTATTACTTGAAAACAATTTCAGTGATTGTTTGTGCTGAGATTTCCTGTGAGGACCTTCCTCCGTTGGTTCACCGGACTAGCTTGTATTTTATTTTTGATGCTATGAAGGACCATACAACCCTTGATATTATGATAGGAAAATGCTAGAATGACAATGGGTATCACACACCCCAATACACATTGCCGCATAAAAGCTCTCTATGCGACCTCGACTCATATGTTAGCACCGAGACCTGTGTGTGGCCTATATCCCGAGGTAGGCATGGATGTCTCTTGTAAGCCAATGTGTGTTGTCATTGTAGCACTTCCCATGCTGATAATACCAGATGTTCTTTCACAATTTTGTCACTAGTAAAAGTATGCTTGTTTGCACAAGAAAAGGAGGTATACCAACATGTTATCGAGCTAATAAAACATATTATTACTGTTTGCTAAATCTTTTGCATCTATGAGTGTTCTCGGTGATTAATTCTTGCTTCTCCCTAATTTTTTGTGATGTTGGCATTGTTTAGGCCATTGAAGAACTCCGGGAACGTTTCTTTGGCGATTCTTTCCAACTTGGATCACATGATAAGACTAAGAATATCATTTAGTAGGAGTGGTACTTCATTTGTGCCTTGCCAATTGAAAAAGGTCCTTAGGAACAAAAAGTTTACACTGGTGCAGTAATTTGCTGAGATAATTGTGGCTTCATAACCTTCCCTGATTTATATAAGCCCATGGCATCCAAGCGGTTTAGTTCTGGAAATGATTGTTCGAATTCAAGGTATTAGTTATTTATTATCTCGATGTTGTCTCTGTTTTTTTTTTATTTCGCGAACAGTATCCAGAGATTTGGGCTCTTGATGAGAAGGATCCATTCATGCGGGCATATACATATATGATCGTATGTACTTTAATACCTTAAAGAGCACCAATTTAAACTATTAACTCTAAACTATAACATCTAAAAGACTATGCTTGTTTTTTAACTCTTTTGTTATGCTTTTAACCTTTTTTTGTAGGTTGCATATACGTGCATTTTTTTGTGCTTTTGTGAGGGTTTATAGTGAAGATTTATGTATGACATATTTGTTTATGTAAGAACTTACATTTTGAAGGTCATTGTGATGACAAGTTTATGAGAAATATGCTATATATAGATTTGTGAAATGTATGTTGTAAATTTATCATTCATGAGATGTATAATTCTTATGATTCATTTGATTAAGTCTAATTTCATGAATCTTTGAATAGGAAAACGTCAATCCGTAGAACTTGATCCAATCCGATCCGCATTTTGCAAATTGAATTGAGTTGGATTGATGAATTATTTGAATTGGATTGAACTGTATTTTTTCAATCCGCAATAATTGAATTGGATTACGGATCGACCCTAGTTGGACTAGATCCAATCCATGTGCACCCCTGTTATTAACTACATAGGAGAATAAAGCTGCTGCAGTCTAAACTGCACACTTTATTTATTTGGTTTGCCAACCTGGGCAGCTCATTTTATGCACAAAAAGGTCCTCGCTGGATCCCTTTATCAATTCGGAATACATGATAGGCTAATGTACAAACAAGGATATAGAACAAGAGAGAGGCTGACAGTGGTAGCCAGAGAGGAGCATGCCTGTGAGGTAAAATCCCATTGAATCTTCCGCGCCTATTTTCACCTGAATACTATCTTTGAGGGGCACAAGATAGATCTTCAACTTCTGTCTCTTCCGCATCTTCAACCTCACTTTCTCCAATGTCTTCTTGGCATAAAGACAAATCTTTGTTAGGCACTTGCTTATCCGCCACAACTGCGACAGTAGTATCAGTTCCAAGCAACTTCACTTCATCTTCTAGATCTTCTTCGACATGTTCTTCTAAATCTTCTTCAACCTTTTGATAAACCTGAAATTGCATGAGGTTAGCATCTTCAGATGAACAAACACTTCAAGTACCAACTAGCAAGTAGTGTGCAATGGATACACAAGCAATACAACAACAATAACGTAGCCTCAGTCCCAAATTAATTGGGGTTGACTATATAGATCAAACTCTTCCATTGTGCTCGGTTTAATGCAATTGATGGGGTTGACTATATAGATCAAACTCTTCCATTGTGCTCGGTTTAATGCAATTGATGGTGGATACACAAACAATACTAATACCAATTGATTAGAGGACCAGGATTTTGATTCTCATCAAACAAGATGCTAAACCTGACATTTTCCAAGGGATCCTTTCAGAGATGAGCTCTATATTAGCAAACAATAAGAACAACAAAACCTGTGTATGAAGTAAGAATATAGCAGAGCGAGATTTGCAGGGAAAAAAGAAACAAAGCACCACATCCACATTGTGATTGCTACTAGTACAAGAAACATAATATACCCAAATTTGGTAACTTGGACTAACTGCAAATTTTCACAGTGAAGAGCCCCGTCTCAAGAAAACAAGACTTGGTCAAGAAAATGTAACACATTCTGTGTTGCGTCTTAGTTGGGTAAAGCATTCAACAACTCATTCTTGAAAAAAAATTTCCAACTAAGTATTATGTAGTATCTTATCAGGAAAAAAAAAAAAAAAAAAAAAAAAATGGGCATTATGAAGTAGTTGCAATGAAGGTCCTTAGTCTTCCATGTCCGCCAAACTCCAAAGCATCGCTGTCCAGAGCAACTCTATACTTGCCTGGCAACTCACAACCTACCTTGTAACTGTGTTTCAAAAAAAAAAAAAAGGTCAAAAAAACCAGTTCATCCATGTTTCACAATTAACCTCTATTGCATCCAAAAAATCCCGTAAACTTATCTCTAACAAAAAGAAAGGAAGCACCCAAAAAAAAAAAAAGTAAGGAAAATATTATTTCAAAAACTTGGCTATAACCGTCAATAAATTTTGAGGGTCGATTAAGCATTTTCTTTTTGATTAATCTTCAAGGATTCATGCTTTGTCCTGAAAAATAGTGTTCTATTCCTTGCCTATTTTAGATATTTTGCAGCATAATTCCTTTGTAGACTGAAGTCACCCTTTTTACCTTAAAAGACTTTCGATCCTTAGATAAGCTTGATTTTGTTTATTTTTAATAAAAATGTTGATTTCCAAATTTAAAGAAAAAAAATTGAAGTTCTGCAACCTCATCAGAATCTAATATGAAAAAGTATGAAGTTTTGAACCACCTCTATACTATGCTAGGGTGACCAACCTCGTACTTTCCCACAATCTCCATAGAATTTTCAGAAGACAAAGTAGACCATAATTAATAATAAATTAATAATGATGATGATGATAATCTTTTTTCCATGAGGATAAAAACTTCAAAACCAAGAAAATTGTGTACCCGTCATATGTAATTTCTGGATGAAAATTGAACACAAAAATCAGATCTCCACGCTCAAACACAATAAACCTGCAAAAGAAGTAAACAAGAGAGAGAGAGATAGTATTATCTTAAAGTTCAACATGAACTGATTGAATTATCTTAAAGGAAAATAGTATTTCACTTTGAAACAACACAAACTGCAATTGTTATCTCCATATCGAAAGCCTCACTGCAAAAGCATTAGTGAATCTGTGAATGAATCTCAAATGGACGTCAATGGAAAAGTGATAGTTTGACATAGTGCCAAGTCATTTAAAAAAAAAAAAAAAACAACAACAACAACAAAAACCAAACAAAGCCTCGACCCCAAATTAGTTGGGCTGGCTACAATGCTATATAGATCAAACCCTTCCACTCAACTCAATTTGATGTAATGTCAACGTAATTTTCAAGAAAAAATATAAATTTAAATGGGAGCATCCAACATTAGAATAATTCACATGGTTTGTCCGTGAATCATAAACAGAACTGTGTCAAAGATGATGAAAAATAATGGCTAAATCTCAGAGTAGTCATATAAGAATGTAAAAGATAAATTATACTAGAATATTAATGAAAAAGCTCCAGTACATATCATTCCAACCTTGTCCTCATCATTTGCACTGCTGACAAACTGCTTTGTTGATTCAAGGAAAGAAAACTTACCATCAAGTGCGTTCATGGTCCTGTCAAATGAGCTCATAAACTGGAGATGTTCCAGGAAAGCAAAGAAGAGATATATTAGAATTTACTTATCTCAAAAACTTTCGAACAAGCACAACCACCTAGTAATTAATTAACAGAAATCCAGATCAATACAGGCAAAAATACTACCTCAAACTTTAATTCTGAAGTTGTCATTTGAATCCAAGGTACAGAAATGTATAAACATCAGATGGAAGAGAAAAATGATCCTAATTATTTAAAAAATGAACTTTGCCAAACTATTCACAACAATGAGATGCAATTTTCACACACATAATGTTATATATTAAACATAAGCAGGATAGATGTGGCCATATACTGACACAAGAACGTTGGAAGTCGCAAGATTTTAAGTTTTCACCTAGTAGAGAAACAATCAAAATTTGAAATTGAAGTATGATTTGGACCTTGTATCTCAAGTGGTCTGCATCAACCAGGTTCCACTGCCGTCTGCATTTATCATAACTCCACCCATTTCCTTCCCTCGGAAAATCAATCCATTTGGGATGACCAAACTACAAACAGCACAAAAGTGAAGAAGCTGGAACTGGTTAGCATGGTACAACCGTGATAGAAACACTACGAGTAAAAGGTCTCGGTCCACGTAACTGTTCAATAAAGGCATTTTTTTTTATCATTCTATATGATGCGGTATTTGATCTGGGTAAAATTTACCTCATCTCCCATGAAATTAAGATAACCTTCGCCTCCTAATGCCATAGTTATGAAATGAATCATCTGTGGAAAAAAAGCGTTATTTACTAAGCACAACAAATAATTCTAAATTGTTGAACTAAGATAGAATAAAATGACCCTACTAAGTAGAGAAAACAGGAACTGACATGCCCGTAAAAAATAATCACCATTCCCTGCTACAACCTAGAGCGAATCAGGGATATGATCTTGATTTCTACACTAGGATGCATAATCAGGTCAGTGTCACAACCAAAGCAAGCACAAGGAACGCAAACCTTGTGAAGTGCAATCCCTCACTCAATAGTTGGAGAAGCATCCACAAACAAGACATGCAAGAGTACATCTCGTTATCCATTAGAAGAAAAGATATTGTCTTGTCACCAACAATGGCCTGCAAAATGGATAAATGAGTATACATTATAAATAAAATAAAGAATATAATTCATTACAATGTATCTTAGTGCAGAATTCAAAATATATGACCATAAGTTCAAAAACAGTTGTAAAATGGGTTCAACCAGATGCCCATCTGTGTTTGCTATTCATATACAAGCATCAGTGCATATGAATCTCCCTTGAGTGTTCAGCTGAACCAATTGATGGTAATTCCCGATATTTCCTACTCTCCTTTTTTAACCCCTCCCCCATCCCAACTTCTTCGTTTTAGACAGACAGTAAGCTGAAATAAACATTTGATTTGAAGCTTTTAACCAAAACTAACGATGATGGACCCAAAAGAACTAAATCTTGATACCTGATCATGACTCTTAGCTTATGCAATACACTTTTCTGTGTACCTTCTGTTTGTCAAACAAAACACAATTTCCTCCATAGACCATTCTTCATCTTTCTTGTTCTTCAAATAATCAATCCACTTGTCCGGAATAGCTATTGCCAGTCGGAAATCAAATCCAATCCCTCCATCAGAGACAGGTCGTCCTAGTGCAGGCATGCCAGAAACATCTTCAGCAACTACAATTGCATCAGGCAAGATGCTATGTACAAGGTGATTGGCAAGCATCAGGTATACTGCAGCATCCACGTCAGTGGCCTCACTGAAATATTCATTATAGTTTCCTGTATATGACATGTTGACTCCATGGTGATGACACAACATTGAAGTTACTCCATCAAATCGAAATCCATCAAAGTTGAACTCCTCCAACCACCATCTCAAGTTGGACAGAAGAAATCGAAGGACTTCCCAATTAGCATAGTTGAATAAACAGCTATCCCACAGCTTATGGTAACCTCGTTCTCCGGTGTGGAAGTAAAAGTCTTGGGAACTTTGGCCAACATCATAGCCGTTAAGCCCATCAGTGATATTGTTACTATCATGGCTGTGAACAACATCCATCAGTACCCTCAAACCTAAGCCATGAGCTTTATCAATCAGATACTTGAGATCCTCAGGGGTCCCAGATCTGCTGCTAACAGCAAAAAAATTGGAAACATGGTAACCAAATGAACCATAGTAAGAATGTTCCATGATTGCCATAAACTGGACTGTGTTGTAGTTGTTTGCCTTGACTCTGTACAAATTTACGCAGGACTCTGTGCTACTAATGCCGACATGAGCTTCATATATGCGTGGGCTCTCAGGCTATGGCGGCCGAGCATGCTTAAAGGTGTACCTGCAAGATCATATGAAAGAATGAGTCACCTTTTTCCCTTTTCTGACTTCAAAAAACTTTGACTAAAGAATTAAGCAGCGCCTCTTACTGTAATAATTTGGTCACTAATTCCTTTCTAATTTTGATAAACCTTAAATCAGTTTGCACAACTGGAAATAGCTGCTCCTGTTGAATGGAGAAACGGAAATTGTTTGCTCATGCTACCCTTGGCATATATGGAAAAGAAGCATACAGAAACAACAAAAATAAACCACCTTTCCAAAGTTGGGGGATCCCAATATACACCATCATATGGTGCAGCAAAAACTGTACTGTCCACAATGGCATATTTGATCCATGCAGGAATTTGATCCACCAAAATCCCATTTCCGTGTTTGAAACGAAACTTGACTCGTGAATTATGTGGAATAGCTGGTTCACCATCTTGATCAAGGATTTTTATAGTCCAAACTCCATACTGGTTTTTTGCCATCTGTTAGTTGGAACCATCCCATCCATTGAAATCTCCAATAAACTGTGCTTCCCTACATTCAAGAAGCGTCAATGCCAATATCAGTTATCTACAACAACAAAGCCTCAATCCCAAATTAGTTGAGGTGGGCTACATAGATCAAACTCTTCCATTGCACCCGATTTAGTTCAATATCAGTTATCTTAGTTGGACTTATGTTATACTAGAGGAAATTTCCATGATAGCTTAATGGAATTTGCCCTCTCAAAAGTCACCTCGTTAGAATCCATATTCAGATGAGGTATGGATACCCTAAACCCTAATCATAGCATGGAGCTTATAGTGACTCAAGAACCATGTAAAACCAACATTGCTCATATCCAATGATCAAGAACAAGATAGAAACATGCATTTGATATTTTGATTCCCCATTAAATAAATAACAAGATCATAGAGATCAGGAAAGTATGATATGTTAAAATAAATAGTTATAGAGATGAAGATGAGAAAATGGTCAACAGTAACTTACAGTGCAGCGGGTGCCCATTCACGGTATACAATGCCATCTTGTTCTTTGTTGAATCCAAATTTTAAATAACCTATTTAGAAGAAGTAGATAACAAACCAGTGCAGTTCCCTTATACTGCCAACAATTCCATTGCCATTTGATAGAGAAGATACAATTTTATTAACCATTAAATGATTGTAGTCATGATCCATTTGTCACAGCGTATTAATCTTTGATTGCATGATCACGTTTTGAAGCATCAGAAGCTTATGAGTATGTACATTAGGTAAATTGTCCAGATAGCAAATGATTTTCGTTATTATTGCAATTGGTTCTAAGAGATCATTTTTCCAAATACAGTGGTGTATGTTTTGCATTCTCAATTAACTGTGGTCATGCTTTAGCCACGCTCTTAATTTGGGCAGGAGCAAAATCAATATTTGATAAAACTAGATCGTACATTTCAAAGTAAAGAACAGACCTTACACAAATTCCTCAAGACTGCCTTCGTACGTTTCAATTAGCCACTTTTGATCTAGATATCTTATGAATCTATGTCTTAAGTCATCTTCAAATGCTTTGAATCCAGGATCCAAAGACAAAATGCCTAAGGTCTCAGCATCTCCTTCAATTGTTTCGTCATCTTCTAAAAGTGCAGAAATTTTCAGTTCATGCCCAACCTAATCAAAACAATTATATTAGAAATGTATCACTGACTTGAGCACTCATGGATAAGCATCACCTAGAAAATTTTAAGTCACAGTTAACGCAATGTCTCTTATTAAAATGATAGCTCATCACAAAAAATTCCTTCGAGCGGAATAATTACCTTCCCGTGCATTAAGGACATATCAGAATATAGGAACGAACACTGCCCAAGCAATTTCTTAGTTCCAAGGAATGCCGAAGTAGGCAGCAGCTTGGCTAGGCCCTGGAAATTAACTGAAGCCTGCGGACAAATAAAAAGAAGCTATGCAGTTCAATCTTTGTCAAAATTAGCCGCAGCTCAAACCAACAACATAAAAGTAATCAAACATCAAAAATTGCATCACCCGCCCAAATTTATATAGCAGAAATTGCATCACCCGCCCAAATGACTATGGGAGAGTGCAACAACAACAACCAATACTCAAATGACTAAGGGAGGTAATAGTCTAAAATAATTCATTGGAATTAGGCCTTGATGGAAATAAATTAACATCCTTAGACAGCCTAAACAGGGAAACTAACTTGATCATAACCGTTGAGCAAATCATAAGCCAACAAAATTTCCTTTATTTTTTACCCAAAAATCAAATTCAAACAAAATAGGCACAGTTGAGCCCAAGTAAACCTTTCAATAACCACAGAAAGCACAACATAAAATAATCATTCAGACCCATTGATCAGAACACGTTCAGAATCAAAACCCATTTCCAAAAATTCCATCCATCAAATCCCAAAAAAAGAAGACCCATCAACAAAAGAAAACATGGGTTCCAACCTAAACATGAAATTGGTTCTGCAACTTAATTTGCTTCAGCACAAACTCAATACCCATTATTTAAACTAACATGTACTCAATGCCCGACAAACTTATAACCAATATAACATCAAAAATATCTTAATATACGAAAACAAATTACCTTATGATTAGACCTATTATTACAAGAAAATGGAACAGTGGCATAAGGAATAGCAGAAGAGCTGTACATCTTCTTCACGGGTACTTCTCGGCTTCTGCTGATTCATCTGCTTTTCTTTGCTGAGATTGGTTCAAGTACCCATTAATTTGAATTGTTTAAGGAACACAAAATATCAAGCAAAAGTGCCATCGACAGGTGTCATTTTGTTTCACCGTTGAATGGCTTTTCAGTTAGACTACTGCCCATTTTGGCCTGATGTGGCAACGTTAGAATTACAAATATAAATTTTGAATTTTTGAGATGGAATTGTTTGTTATAACAGAGAATAGAAAAGGATTTACGATAAGGAAGCAAAGCAAAGCACAAATACTTTGATGGACCCGTTTGCAAGGAATTTATTAGAGATGCATTCCATTTTTTATTTTTTATTTTTGGTAGGAACACTGTCTAAAAAAATGAGCTGAGAATTATACTGTGCTATCAAACTTATCTTGTGCTAATAAAAGGAAAATACAATGTCTAATATATGAGCTTCATATTGCAATACGAGTGCATTCTTCGCTAGGAAGTCTGCACAAACATTAGTACAACTGGTGATGTATCTAATGTAGGTACCCTCTATTTGATGAAGAGTCCGTTGAATCTCCTCGATTTGGTAGTCCATGAAAACCAGAGTATGACGAGGATCCATGAGCGAAACAACTTCTAATGAGTCTGTCTCGATCACCACCTTAGTGAGTCCTTTCTCCTTTACCATGCGCACTCCGTACCATAACGCCCAAATTTCTGCTGACAAAAGTGGACAACTGTCCAACTTGACTTGAAAACCAGAGATGAACTCTCCTCTGTCATCTCGTAACTGCCCTGCAGCGGATAAGCATGCGAGGTCGTTCGTTACGACCCCATCACAATTCAGTTTTGCCCAACCCTTATCCGGTTTTCTCCATCGTGTCTCCCTCTTATCTTGCCTTTCAAGACCAGCGGTACGTGTTCGAGCGCCACATCTAATTATCTCATCTGTTCTATCTCGAACTTGAGAAATCACCTCCATAACTGACGACTGAATGCCCTTAAAGACAAACTCGTTTCTTGTGAACTAAAGAACCCAACATGTGACACCAAACAGGGTCTTCCAAGAAGAGACATTTTCTTTCATATTAGAGTCCAACCATTCTCTTTGGCTATCACTAAAAAAGTTAGGACTCTGTTTTCCCATCAAAAGATTATCCTAGACCGTCCTTGCTATAAGGCAGTCCCTAAAGACATGAAGAACCGACTCTGATTCTGCATTACATCTCCTACAAACATCGGAAGTATTAATTTGGCGTTTACAACACAACATGTTAGTAGAGAGGCAATCATGTCTAGCCAACCATAGAAAAGTCTTGATTCTCTGCGGACCCTCCCAATCCCACACTGACCTCCAGCCTGTATCACATATTGGATATCTTCATTGGTGATTCGCTCATAAGCCTTCTTAACTGAAAACTTCCCAGACTTGTACATCCAGTAGATCATGTCTATTCCTTTGCTACTATTAGGGTGAGGAGTGGCCAAGATTTTGTTGCACATCTCACTAGGTAAAATCTGTGCAAGTTTCAAGGTTTCCTAACTTCCTGATGTTGTAGTATAATGAGCCACCTTCTATTTTATGTTCCTGTCGGAAAGTGAAGTAGTAGCATAGGGTAGGAGAGAGTCTACGTTTTCCACCCACTTTCCTTCCAAAATAAAGTTCTTCATCCATCTCCAATAATCTTAGTAAGGCCTTCCTTGTAGAGAGGCCAAGATTGTCACCTCCATACCAACGAGGCAGGGCGGCCCGCTCTTAATGAAAGTTCCTCATTTGTTAACTTGCAATACTTCTCTCTCATGACTTAGGCCCATAAGCACTCTTTCTTAGTATAAAAGTCTCAGTTAATCATGTTTGTTTGGACTTTGTTTTGGGTTTGATGGAAAATGTGATGTTGATGTGGATTTGATAATTTAGAAACTTATTAAAAAAAATGAATGATAATTTCAAACTTTTTTTGAAGCTATGAAAATTTAATTTAAGTTATGAAATAGATTTGATAATTTTAACTTGATTTCTAAGATACGTCTCATAAGTAACAACTTTACTTTAGCAGAACCATGACCTTTGCCACTCACACCACCCACCACCCACCACTTAATCTAATTCTCAGTACTCTACAAGTTTAGAGATGCACACGAGGAAATAAACTGAGGTCTCGTTTGATTCATTTTTGCTAACTAACAGTGTAATTTCGGAGATATCTCCTTTGAGTTAATATTTTCATATTTTGTTCAACTTTAAACTTGCAGGAAAGTTGTAAAGTTTTTAACAATAAAATATATGAATTGACACATATTTTTAAACAATAAAATATATGGGTAATAAAATGGTTATTAATGAAGGTAATTATGTTCACAACTCCTAGGAGATAACTCTCTATAGGGGGTGGGGAGATATCTCTCACCTTTCCCTGTAAGTTGGCAGATACCTTGCAAGAAAGTTGGACAACCAAATAAGATTAGTTCTCAACTCCCTGCACCTCCAACCAAACAAGGCCTGAAGATAAGACTCTTGTTTCTTGAAAGACATTTTGAGTTCAAAGTTCTTCAAACCATTCTTCAGACCATCTCCAACCATGTTACTCTACTTTTTCCTCTATTTTACAGTTTTGTCACATCAAATTCTATTTCTTTTTCAACCATAAACTCTATTTCTCCTCTAAAAAGAAATATTCTCTCACTACTATTTTTTACATATTACTTACAATTGTCTTTCTTTTCTTTTTTATCTACTCACTCCTAACCACATACAAATATATAATAATATTATTTAACATATTATAAGAACTAATAAATTAATTTATATAATTAATAAATAACGTGATTAATTAATATAATAAATAATTAGATTATAACATGTGCTACAGTAACGCACAATAAGACCATTAAAACAGCCCACATACCCTTTAAAAACCTGGGGCTAGGGAGTGTTACCAACCCATAGCCCGAGACTAGTCAAGGCCAAGACTAACAAGATACCCCAAACCCTTTTGTAGTTGGTTGATACTTGTAAGAGGCTCAACCGACTACTCATAGGCCCCTACAACCCAGCTCGCGTGAAATTTAGTTAGCCAAATTTAGAGGTGGCAAAAAGTGTCAGGACCTCTTTGTCTACATTTTCGAACACACTTTTTTCAAAATAAATACAAGTATTGGGTCTGAACACTATTTTTAGTCGTTATTAAGGATTGGTGTACAGACCCGTACCCGTCCTTACCACCTTTTTTAGTCATCCCTAAACGCAATAATGATTTGTTAGAGCAGTCTCACCAAATTTTTAGCTTTCATAGCCACTCTTTTTTTTGACGAAAAAGATATGCATTCATAAAACTTGATCATTATTACATTTGATTTAAAAATAAATTACATCAATAGCAGCTCTTTCCCACACATTGGGATCAAAGTGACATTGCGAAAAGTTTGCAAACTCATGTGTAACTTATATGTTTGTCAAATATATCGAATTGATCATTTTATATACTTCTAAGCAACAATATTCTCAAAATATATATATGGCTTATTCAACCTAACTAAATCTCTAGATTAATAACTGATCAAGGGAGGCCCTTGACAGTTCAAACTTGTGTCATTCACAGCTCCCGGATTGCATGTTCCACGAGTATCGTCGTCCATTACTTGCAAAAAGAATTTCAAAACTTCACAATAAAGAGGAGAAAACTCAAACCTCTCTACAAGGAAAAGAAAATTTAAAAGCCTCCCTACAAATGGAGGAAAAATTCAAAGTCTTCCTACAAGAAGAAGAAAACTCAAAGCCTCCCGACAATGAGAGAAAAAACTCACTTCTATTTAACAAAAAAAGAAAATGAAAAGAAGCGAGAGGGGGAAGAGGGGCCACCGGTGTAGATCAAAGAAAGGTTCAATTTGCATTTGATATAGAATTTTGAAGTGCAGCAAAATGTTAAAATAAATTTACAAAAATTGAAATGTTTGGACAGATTTACCTATTATTTAAATTCAAATGAATGAGCATTGCTAGAGTATGTAGAGTTAACCAACTCGTTAAATTTAAATAAAAAAAAAAAGAACAGAAATCCCTGCCCTCATTTGACAGATGAAGCTCAGAGTCGTGCCAGCATTAATGAAATGAAACCTCTTTACAGCAGCTGCAGACATCATTTCTCTCGGATTATCAAACAACTTTTCAAGTGGTAGAACAAGGGGATACAGTTTGAGCTTACAATCAACAACATATCATCATAATCATGAACGAAAGCTCCATTTAAATACAAATGAGGGGGAGGGGAGGATCCCTCATGCAGCAAACAATACAGAATCAGATGAATCTTGAATCAGCGGCTTACGAAGAAACAACGCCAATGTGACTGCATTTCAACCACAGGCAGTCATCGGAGTGATCACCAGATCTTCTAGTATGGAATTTTCACTCTAAATTCACCACAATACAAACGCAGTAGTGCAGTATGCCAGTAGCTCCCGACTAAAATCCATTGCATCTTGCAAATGAATTCTGCCGGCATGATGCACAGGCTCTGACCATCTATCATTCAATTATAATCTCCCTTTACTCTTTTGTCACCCACCTCCGCCCACGAACTTGAAACCCACCATAGCTTTGGTCACTACTACTTTCTCCCCCGCTCTCAGCGCTACCATACCCTGTTGATTTTCTACGGTGTCTCTTAGATCTTGAGACTCCACTATCACTGAAGCTGCCATTCAAAAGGGGGTCGTCAATTCCACGAATAACCCTGCGTTGTGGCCCTATGCAACTGTCATCCTTGGTTCTCCTCTTGTCTTTATCATGCTTCTTTATGTTCTCAGAGATTTTCTGAAGCTTTTCATTAAATTTGGTGAAACCTTTCTCCACGGGATCCACTGCTTGTGTCACAGTGAATTTTACATCTTTCACTATCTGAATTTAGAAACCAAAAAGAAGAAGCATATCAACACAGGTTTTCTTGATAAAAAAATAGTCACTTATATATTCATTCCAATTAAGAGAATGATACAACACTTGAATGTAACTACATGGCTGAAGGATAACAAATATATTTGAATTATAAACGGAACCACTTTTAGGCAACACAATATTATTGCGAGCACACGGAGCCAGGAACATCAATTCCTTGTGGGTTTCACATCGAAGTAAAAGCACTTTCGGAATTTATTGATTTCTAACAGGGTCCAAGTAACATCTTAAGATTGCGTCCTTGACATTTTTATGTACTTGCGATTCTGCTAATTATCAGGTGAGAGGGAATAAAAGAACCAGCAAATATGTTGTCAAATCAGAACTTTTCCAGTTCAAGAAGTCATTTCGGTAATTAATTTGGGGAATGTTCAGTATTAATTTTGAAGACAGATTATACTAGCAGTAAATTACCAACTTAGGTATCGGTTCAACTCTTGCATGTTTACATCCTTTTTCTCTTCCTCTTTATTAATTTTACTAATCCTACACCAATCTTCAAAGAGTACTTTGGGATGATTTTCGGCAGAGGCCAGGAAAGATTACACCTTTATTAAATCTTGCCTGCACAGCCTACCAAGAAAATCTTAAAATAACTAAGACAGATCATATTAAACAATCAAATACAAATACGTTTGGAGCGACTTACATATCCACCGCCACCTAAGACAACATCCTTCACACTTTCTCTAAAAGTCATCCCACCCTTGACATCAATTTCATGTTGAGGTAGTCGCATTTTTGTGGGGCGCTCGCTATCCCTAACTTCATCAGGATCTAGAGGACAGTCTGCAGAATAATCACCGAGTACTGCAACACTTCCAGGGAAGTGATCCCCCATTAACTTGTAGGGTTTAGCAGGGAACACGTAGAGGTGCACGATAGAAGCAATGGTCATCTGTGCTGGAAGAACACAAACATGTTAAAACTTACAATACTTTGCATTAGGCAAACAGAACCTCGTCCAAACAAATAAAAATTATGTAAATTGCCTAATGAAATCAGGATCATGCCAGAACTAGAAATTTTCATAAAGAACATCAATGTGGCTTCTCAAGACACGCAAATAACTGATCAAAATTCATTTTGAGCGCAAATGATCCACTTTAAACAGTGAGTGTAAAATCAGAACTTTAAAGAGAAAATTACGATTATAATTTTTTTTTAATAGGAAAAAATTACGATTATAATGTTTTCAAGCATTTCTATATTAACTAATTGGTGGAAAAAAGACTCTTTTTGTGATCCCATAACTTATACTCCTAAATTATTCACATTTAATCCCACTTGAGCAAAAGAAAGGTGTGCCAAGGTGATAGAGTGACCTACACCTTAAATTATTCATTTTTCATCTTAATAAAGGGCTATTTCCATTGCACAATCCAAATTAGAAGGACATAGAGTAACCTCACGGCTGCACCATATGAAAGAGCCGTATTGGGTTCAAACCCATAACCCCCAGGTAATAGTGAACTAGTTTTCATTACAGTACCGACCTGTTATTCACATAAACCCACCAACTAATTAAGCAAAGTCAATTATTAAAATTCAAAGCATAACAATGATGGCATACTTGCCGTCAAATGACATGAAACACGGCTGCTATTGGCCATAAGCATGGTCCAAGAAATCAGACAATTCAAAGGCAAGACTGCCTGCTCAACTGCACCCAGAATGCATATCCAAAGTGAAAATTTTGGAAACGAACTGGAATTCAAAAAGACTAGACGGTTCTGGCAGGAAAACAATTTTCAGCAGCACAATCAAAACAAGGACTATAAGAGTAGCATACAACTGCCATTGTTCCAGCTAGCTACCTACAACAATAAAAGTACTGTCTTTCGCAACTTATCCCTAACGACTATGTCCACGGCCACCTTATAGTCAGTTTGTGCTAAACTGCTAAGTGCTAATAAATGAAAACGATAGTACTAGTGGTTTAGAACAATGATGATCATGACCGGGATAACAGCAGCATACCTCTATACAAATGATGAAGTCTTGAATACTTGATTTAAACTGCAAACCTTGAGCTATGGGACTTTTAACCAGTCCTAAGGAGCAAAGGAGCGCAATTGCCACTCCTTGCCACCATGTCAGAAAGACAATAGATTTGAATACTAGGAACTTGGCCAATGGTTTGATGTGCTCTAGTTCATCCTTTGTAACAGTATAGAATTGGACCAAACAGTACAAAGCCCATGATTGACTAAAATTGAGAACCACAGCCATGTAAGGGTACCTACAAATTAAGATCAGGTCCAGAAAATAAATGAAAACGACCACACAATATCAGATCCAGATGAAGATGACGAAGATCATAAGAAAAATAATTAATAATGCACGACCATAGACATTTTCAGGACGTCCTTACCCGCAATTCAACTTGAACTCTCCTTCACAATAAACTCCAAATGCCTCGAGAATGACTGCAAGAATAGCACTAAAACTCTTAATTATCATCTGCAGACAGCAATAACAATCGACACCGTAAGTAGTGTTTCCTTGCAAATCAAAAGGAAACAAGTAATTGCTCAAAGTGGTGCACCTACATATTGAACTATTCCAAACTTCACAACTTGGTAAAACCATTGACCAAGTTTCCATGGTTTCAAGACATAGTTCATTGGAAAAGGATGATGAACAAATCCTTTTTCAGAACTATGTTGTAACAGAG
Organism: Stephania japonica; assembly: GCA_039657345.1. Taxonomy (NCBI): domain Eukaryota; kingdom Viridiplantae; phylum Streptophyta; class Magnoliopsida; order Ranunculales; family Menispermaceae; genus Stephania; species Stephania japonica. Next base: position 1,700,184 of record CM077559.1, on the reverse strand, counting down.
GAGTTTTTGAGTTTGTCCTTCCTTGCCTTTTCATAAACTCTATCGTCCTCTCCTCACCACCTGAAAATTGGGATCAAAATCAGCAAGCAATTACGTGACTAAACAAGAACCAAGTAAACTGAGAGTCTTAAAGTTTATGCCAAAGATGTGAAACAAACATTCAAGCCCAGCATTGGTGGAAAGGGTACAATACAGCAACAGAAAAGGGTTAGTGCCATGGGATAGAACTTAGCTATATATGAATCAATTATTAGTTTTAAACAAGTTTATCCACACGTGTGCTTTAAGGGAGTGCATGACGGGTGGTAAAGCAGCAACATGTACATAAAAGGAGCTTAGCAAAGCTGTAACGACCCGGAAATTTGGTTATTTGTGAATGATGATGTGTATTACATATTTATACTCGTATTTGAGTGACCGTACAATTAAGTCGGTGAACGAGTAGGAAAATTGGGTTTCGGGTACACAGGGGATTTAAAATACTGTTAAAATATAAATAAATGAATTATTGGATAATTTAAATAATTATTTAAAGGAACAAGGTGGGATTTCGCGCACGGCAAAGAAACACGGACCGAGGTGCATTACTTGGACCTGGGGAGTTGGATAACTACACAACACACAGGCTGTGTGATAAGGAATTTTTAAAATGACACGATTTCATAAAGAGAGTCATGGGATTGGCCTCGAAGTGTGTGTGTGTGTGTGTGTTGAGATGAAATAAAGAGAAAAATAAAAGAAAAAGGGTATAAAGGTCATTTTGATCAATTGTATATATATATATATATAAACGTGAGAAACCCTAAATTATTCACTCAAAACTCCCGCCGCTCTCTCTCCTTTCCCACTTCATCTCTCTCGTCGGTCTCCCACTCCACCCTCCTCCACGACTGCGCCACGAGCTCGCCGGAGCTCACTCACCGGAGGTCGTCTCTCTCTCTCTCCCTCTCTCTTGGTTTCTCTCGATCTCTCTCTCTTCACCGTCCCTCCCTTCACTCTTCTCTCTCTCGTGAACCCACCACCTAAACACCACTGGCCTAAGGTGTTCAAACCTCACCGAAGGTGTCACTGCTCGCCAGAGGTACGTCTCTCTCTCTCTCTAGGTCTCTCTTGGTCTCTTTCTCTTTCTTTTCTCTCACTGGTTTTCGGACTGCCCATATGGTGGCAGTTCTATCTGGTCGGAGTGACGGTTGTGGAGGTTGGAGACAAACCTAAGAGGCCATCGGAGTCTCGGAAGCAACCCAACGCCGCTGTTGTAAACAATAACGTGGGTGTACTATGAATAATATTCTTGTGTTGGAGTGTCGGTTCAATCGGAGGGGAGGCTAATGCCGCGATTGGGACTCATCTCGGACGACACAAGGCGACTCACCGGAGCCCTGACGGTCCTGGAACACCTCCCCATCGCGATCTCGGTAAGGTTGTTGACTTGTCGTTTACACCGTATTTTGTTTCGAGCTATTGGCTGCTTTACTACCTCGTCAGAGTTGCTGAGCTCGGCGGCATTGCTGATCGGATCACCATGACCTGGGGGGGACGCCAAAGACCATGCCAAGCCCCTACTTGAGTCTCACAGCCCCAGAGTGACCAAATCAGTGGCGGTGGGTGTCCATCGTTGTTGATTTCATGTAGATTTTGCCGTCGATTTTCGCGGTCATGTATGGTGTTTCCGATCTGGTTGGGGGGTTTCCCGACAACCCAATGTCACGGTGACAGTACCAAAGTGTTGTTATAATGGTCTTGGTCAGTGTTGAGTGTTGTTATCATGGCCGATTAGGGTGTATTGTTGTCAATTCTTGTTTGCTGATGTTGAGTCTCCTATCCGAGTAGTGTTGATGATAATCCGAACTGGTGGAGGAGTTTTCCGGCGTCCTCATGTCATGATGACCTCTCCCCGACGTCGGATAATGCCAGTATATTACCATAGAGGTCACAGTGTTTTGGTTGGTGGGCCGGATTGACTATGGTTTCTTGTCAATATCAGTTTGAATCGTAGTTTTTGACTCTTTGAGTTTTGTCGTTGTTTCACTTCGAAGTTTATTATGATTTCGAGTTTCGATCATGATGACTATTCTTTGTTGATGACGTCGGTGTTGAGTTTTCAGTCAAGGTTTTGTCAATTTAATTTGAATGTTTTATTGAAATCGCTTCAACTTATAGCACATTATGTGTGAGAACGAATTTATGTTGGAGTTGCGTTCTCATGCACGGTTTCCTCGCGGTATTGATTTGAACATAAATTTGCGACATAGAGTAAAGGGTTTGGAATGTTATTTAGGTTTCAAATGGGCGTGAAGCGTAATGATGATTTCATGTGAATCTATGTATTGTAAATGGTCATGACGTCGTGGTCACGCCGCCGGTCCTCGAGTCTATAGCGTGACCTATTTACGACTGAGTCGAGCCTAAGATATGTGATTAGCCTTACATTTGTATTGTGATTTCAAAACTCAAAAGAGTTGTGTTTCAATGGGTTTTTGGTCGTTTTATCGATTGGTTATTGAGTTGTCGAGTCCTTAAAACACGGGGAAAGTACTAAGAAGTTAACTTATAGGTTTAGTTAACGACTTAACCTATTAACACGAGTTTAAACCTTTATCAGGTAGTCGAGAAACCGCGGGAAATGCGTTAGAGTCTCGGAGTGGTACCGGGTTGCGCTAGTTCAGGTAAGTACACATGCCTTAAAAGCTTGTGTATGATTTGTAAGCCAGTAAGAAAATGTCATGTGATTCATTATCATTTATTTAGATTTGTTATGCTCTATTATTGGTATTCCATTCCATTCCTTGTTGTGTGTTTCCCGGCGTAAGTGTTTCGTCTCAAAAGTACTAGGACCTGCACTAGAGGGATAAAACGCAAGCACTCATGTACAGGAGTGTGTGACCACCCTTAGTGACCGTGTGACACCGAATACTGGGTAGGTGGGTGGGTGGATTTGAGTCCCTCCCATCATAGCTGTGTCTTCGCTTGTGTCGATGCCCGGGAAGACCTCACGAGGTTTTCGCCGTTATGCTATGATTTAGACCACTTATGGGCCTCTTTTGATTCCTTGGAACACACTTGACTTTCGATTGATATCTATTAGTCTGTTTATCATGCACTTAATCTATTTAAATTCCTGTCTTTCTATTACCGCATGATATTTAGACTGTTTTACTTGTTATATCATGAATTACTGTTATCTTCTTCTGGCATTACATTCTATTTCTTCAATTGCTCACCGTCTAGTTTGTGATGATGGGTGCAAATAGGGTGGAGAGCAGTAAGGGCAAGGGGCCCTGCCTAGGAGACCTACTTTGAGGACTAACAGCGGGATCAGAGAGACATTATAGTAGGTGTTTATGTTTTGCTGATTTGTATATCGTTTCATATTTATGTTTTTGGGATTATTGAACTTGACATTTTTGATGAGATTGGTATCATGTGTATATGCTTATCGAATTGTACATGAATACCCGGGGTTTTCCACACTTATAGAATTCCTATATTTCCCTTGATTGAGTTATTTCCCCTTTGTTATAATTGTTTAGTCTTCCGTTGTGTATTATTGCAATAACTCTTTCATAAATTACTAAATTGATTAAATAGGAGGCTGACTAGGCTCGTCAAGTTGCCGAGTGATGATTCGGGGCTTGTACGGGTCTAGGCCAGGCGTACCCAATTGCATGGAGAAATTGGGGCCGTCACAAAAGCTAAGAACGCTTAGGTGGATGTGTAGAGTGATAAAAACCATAAGAGCAGAGTAGCAGCGACAGTACAACAATAACAACAAAGCCTTGATTTTCACCCAAAAACAAAAACAGAACTTCAGTCCAAATTAGAACTAGCGCCAAAAAGGAAAAAAAAAATACATTTAATTTATTGACATGCATAACAACAAGCAAGTGTTTAGTCCCTTTCATCTGTCATGGGAAAGAGGAGAATACGGTTATCTGGTACTCGTTGAGAAAGCAATCAGTATGCGTGTCAGAAACATCCATAGACACCTAATCCTATAATGTTTTTCCTAAGCATCATGTTTTCTATATTTATAAAGCTATACATGGATGTGAAACTACGAATTTGAAATAAAAGGCTTGATCAGATGCAAGACAGGAAGTATGGAATGCGAATGTAATAAACAAACTTCCAAAGTATTCATTGAGCAGCATCCACAGCACACAATGCACTAACACTATTGAATCCTTTATAAGCCCAATGTAACATAAACGTGGGAGACATTCAAAGTTCTGATAAGTTCCATTTCTCAACAATCCCTTTACCAAAAAGGAAAAACAGAAAAAAAGTTACATTTCTAAACAATCAATAAGACAAATTAGTACATCAAGTTATCATTTATTGGCGTACATACCCAAACAAGCAACGAGGTATCGCCCAAAGCAATACATGGCGAAGGCCTCATAGCAATCACGTAGAATCTCACAATCAACACTGATTGATGGGTTAGCCAGCGATATGAACTGCATAAAAAAACAGGGTGTTAGAGAAAATGAGCAGATAAAACAACCAAAAAGAAAAGAAAAATCAAGCTTACCAAAAACTAGATCAGGATAAATTGTTGTGGCATTTAAAATAAGAGTGTAACATTATAATGGCCAAATCCGTAGTGAAAAAAAATCTAAAAATCATAGAAGTCCAAAAAGAGATTCATTCAAGTTCATAATGAATATACAAACGAATGAACAGTTAACAATGTACGTTAAAGTCCATTCAAGTTCATAATTATTTTATTATATTCAAAAGAATGAACAGTTCAACAAAGTAGCTTAACAAAAAAACGAACAGCCTGACTTAATAATAGAAAGGACGAAAGTAAAAGTTCAAAAAACTCAAACCAATGTATAGATGAACTGCTCACAATGCAAATTGATGAAGCACAGTACTTGGGTGAAAATGGCAAAAGTACTAAGTGGCAGAAAGGCAAATAAATTATTGTTTCCTTTAGTCATTTCCAAGGAATTAAATAAATAAACACATCAAACAGGGGATCTTCGGGAACAAATCAAGGATAGATCTAACGCATCAAACAAGGGATCAATGCGTGTTCTAATTTTTTTAGAAATCACAATAATTGAAGCCCAATGCCAGTTAATTTGGCCAATACGTTAACCAAAGTGATCATCATACTTGACTCGTAGACCTAATAAACCAATGGAGTAGATTTGACAAGGCTGTGTTTTAGCTTCTAACACACATGCATCATAAGATGAAATAGGAGAAAAATGTGACAAGCAAGCTTTCAAAATATGAAATTCTAGTAGGCTATTCATCCTTTTTTTTTTTTTTTTTTTTTTTTTTTTTTTTTTTTGATTAGCTATTCATCCATATTCACAAGTTACAATGTCACATAGTTCACTAAGAAGAACTTACTGATTCAATGGTATAACAAGGAACCATTAAGATAACACCAATAAGAAACTTTTGCTCCTGTGAAGCAAAACAGGAAACTAGACTCAGTAGCCATAACATAAGATCCATGACAGCTTAAGGAAATAACCCAAACAAATGGCACAAACCTCTGGATTCTTGTAGGACGAGAGATGCTCAAATAAAAGGTATACTGAAAGTGAAAGAGTGATAAGTAAGAGGATGCCAGCAGTAATCGCTGCCCATGAGGGTGGAAAGTAATCTAGAGCTACAATGCGGATAAACTCAAACATCATGACCAGAATTGACAGGCAATGGCTCTAGCTTATGGACTGCCGGCATAATGGGATTGTCAATTGCATATGTAAAAATTTTACGCTGGTCACTGACACAATTGAGCGCAGGAGGTACCATAGAGACCTGGTGCATACAATAACAAATAATTAGCGAACTTTGAACGAAATCTTGCAGATCACTCACGATATACGAAAGCTTATATCGAGAAAGAAAGGGAAAAAAAAAAAAGAATAGGCTCGTTAGAGCATAAATCATAAAAGCAGAAGAGGCTAATATTGACATTCTTTAATATTGATGCATTAATTGAAAGCTCGAATAATAGGACAATGAAATACTTGCAGAAATTAGTATATAATAATCACATCCAACACAGCATTAAACTAAGGATAAGCCTAACAGCTCACTCTCGTAATATCATCTATGAGATCAAAACCCAGCATCTGAGATTTGACAACAGATGTTGGGTGGCTGTGAGACTCAGACCAACTCAATTACTTTAACAAGCAAGAGGGACAAACTGCTGAAATGCCAACATAAGAGACATTTGACAATATGGTGTAGAGCATACATTCGCCAAAGAGATTGTTTGATTTATAGAGGTTAAATTGTCTTCGAGCTCAAAGTTTACTAACTCAACAGATCCTACCTCAAAAGATAATTTTAAAACAAAGATAGTGACTTTGGTCTTTGATCGACACTGAACTTCGCTAAAGCATCAATATCTTCATATCACAAACTTAAACATTAAAAAGGTGCAACCTTTTCATCGACTACAATGAATACTATCTCTCGTCAAATCCCACATTCATTGTCTGTCAAGTAGGAAGAAATTCGAACTGAATAAAACTTTATCATACTAGATTTGCGATAATCTATCAATTGGACTGTTTAGCTTTCCACGGATCATACACATGGCTAATTACAGATCCGCGATCTTTTGATTCGCTCGTTCGGCGAGACGAAGACCAAACAAACTCTAGAGTCTAGATGGATTTATCAGTCCAATGATGCCAAGAAAGAAAACCATAATGAGCTTGATGAAATCCGATCAATTCCACGCCGTCAATTCTCTAGCAGAAACTTCAAATAATAATAATCAGATTCGAAAAAAAAAAATTCAATTACCTCCACCTCCAAATTTCAATGGTTTTTTTTTCGGAAATCGCGAAGAGAGAACAAACAAGCGCATCAAGGAACAATGATACAATCGATGAACATTATCAAAACCCTAGAATAGCCATTAGAATTAAAATCAGCTGAATTCGTATTCGACTGTGTTAAATTGGAGCAGAGGAGATTACCTCATTTTCACGAACACGAAACCCTAGAAAACTTGCGCTCTCTCTCTCTCTCTCTCTCTTGTTTGGTAAGGGTCTTTTCGGTAAGGTCTTTTGCTAACCTTTGACGGCTATGCCACGTCGACTATGGCCGTTTTATTTTGCATCGCGATTTGTGTTGACTTACATCTCAAAGAGCACGTGCACAGCTTGTGACATGCGTATTCTAATGCGTCACTCTAGCACTATCCTTTCAATACTCTATTTTGACATTTTTTATTGTGTTTTTTAAGTCAACTCTAGCACTATCCTTTCAATATCTCGTCCATCTTTACAGAAATATTTTGATAACAAAAACAAAAAAAAAGGTCCCACCAAATTATACCCCACCCTGCACTTCAAAAAAAGTAAAATTTTTAAAAAATCAATTCTACTCCAAAATAACTTTTATCCGCCTCATTATGATTAGTGCACCTCATTATAATTTCTAAGTGCAACACACACACACTCTCTACTTTGTGATTTGTCAGCATCATCAAGTGATTCGACCTTAAAAGTTCGAATATCTTGATAGAAAGTCAGTCGAAGCCAACTGAACCTCTAGTTAGAGAGTCGTTCACAACTTGTCAAAGCTTTAACTAAAGAATCGATCGGAACTCACCAAACCTTTAGGTCAACAGTTATCAACTAAATCTCACCAAAAATTTCGATTAGACAACACTAACGCTAGTGGACGTCGCCAAAGTCGAACCTAATATAAATATCTCGACCAAGATTTTAGAGTTACATGCTTTGGTTCAAATGAAAGAGTATTTTAATAAAAATATAGGATGCACTTAGAAATTAAATTAGAAATTAAAATTTGTATTTAAGTGCACTCAGTAAATGGTGAGGTGCACTTAACCGAACTTAAAAAAAATGCATTAGTTAGTCGGTCTCCATTGATAAATATTGACACCCACAGCTATAGTTTTGTTATTAGATAATAATAGATGTATAGATATTGTCGAATTATTTGTGTTGAAGGTTAGTTCAACATCACGACCCTCTCAAATATAAACTTCCGCTCAAAGCTTATATATTCAAACAATTCGCAATTTCAACAAGCTCTTGCATGGCCTCACCATGAATAACCAATCCAATCCAGAGGTCGCCTCTATTAGAAATTTAAGCACGCGTTAATATCAAGATTAAAACATAAGAAAATTGCAGTGGTACAAGATTTTAATGTAGAAAATATTGTTAACCATCATCTCATAGCTACTATAATAATTATAAACCCTGAATTTGTAAACACAAGCTTCTTAATTTTTCCTGTCATCTGAAGCTCCAAAACGTTGTTTCGAATTCAGGCGGGCATCAATTCAGGTCATAGATTGGTAAGGCAATCAGCAATCTTGGATCTTGGGGTATGTTGTGTAAACCTCCTTTCGAGATTCATTTTCAAATGACGACGACTCAAATAGCACGCAGAGGACCAATATCTGCTGCAGAAAACATATTGCAGCATCAACATGAAGTTAAATAGGTTCTCTAGCATGGGCCAGGAAATTGTTATATATTGACACACATACCACGTACGCCATGCGCCATTTATTTTGAATTCAAATTCCCTGCAACATGCCAAGTATGAGATAATCGAGAAAGAGGAGATAGAAAGTACAGCAAAATTTTATGTCAGTTGAACAAGCCTTTCTCACTTGTTCTTGAATCAAACTATCAAATGCGAGAAATAGGAAGGGCAACGTAAAAAAGGAATTACCTAAAGCACAGTAAAATGAAATGTTCAATATTGAGGATCTGAGAAAGCTTACCACTACCATTAGATCTGCCATCCATAGAATTGACAGCTACAAGCTCAAAAAAATCTTTTGTAGCATCTGCAAGTTTGACGAATAAGTAGCAAAGAAAGGACAAATTAACTGCTTCAGGAATATTCGATAGAATGCTAAACATTTTCGCAAGTCTAAGGCACAATCTTTCATACGAATAATCCCTAACCAAAGCAAACAACAAGAAGAAGCGCTGGAAAAGGAAGATATCCAACAAATATTGGTAATTTGGTATTGACGACATTATAGGTCAGGAACATCCAACCAGGTCTGTTAGTAATCAAGACCTTAAGCTGACATTACCTAGTAACCCCCACCCTAAGACTAGTGCTGGTAAGTAACCAAGTACCACTAACGTGTAACACTAACATTGTGATAAATCAAGTAATGTTTGAAAATTCATAAAGTTTTGTATATGTTCTGCGCCCATATCTACATACCGTGGTTCATTGTCAGAGATGGATCCTGCTCTTGTACATACCCGACCACCTTAGCGGGATTCCCTGCCACCATGCTTTAAAAGTGTAAAAAGAAAAATTAGCGCATTAATGACAAATAGCACAACGACGATAACAACAAGAGAAACAAAAACAAAAAGAAGCCACAGCCCAAAATTAGTTGGGAAAGGCTACATGAATCCAAACAACTGAAGCACAATATCTATTAAATTAACTCTATAACAAATTAGAGCAGAATGATTTTTCACAAGTAGCTCATACAATTTAAACTTTACACAGATTGTCACATACCATGACGTGCTAAATGGAAGTCCAAAGTCTCCTTCGATGAGGCCAGTATATGGCAGCATATCTAATAATTTCACATCAATTCAAGAATCCAATATATTTTTCTTCTAGCAATTATGAAATCATCTCAACTAGCATCTTTTCCAGACATTCAAGGAAAATTTGTAACAGTGTCAATAGTTGGGTCAGGAAAGTTCATTATCAATCAACTCAATAAAGAATTTCTTTCTTACCTATGTGGAGGAATATCCTTTAAGACGAGTGAGCCAGCCGCAATCATGGCACCTTCACCTATTCTAATGTTGCCTAGAATGGTTGCACTAGCTCCAATTAGTGCTCCTTCACCTATTTTTGGATGACGATCCCCAGTTTCCTTCCCAGTTCCTCCTAATGTTACACCCTGGCAGGTTATAGAACAGTGAGTATAACAAATAAATTGTTCATAAATGATGAATCAAATTTACAAGAACATAGACCATTAATATCTTTTAGCATCTTGAAAAAATCAGAGAATATTTGTGAATGTTCATGGAATGTACAAGCATTAACAGAAACCACAAGTTAATCTCTTTGGTTTCAGTGCGCAGGTGGCCCGGTGAACTTGCCTTTCAGCTATATAGGTACATGAAATGACCACAAGTACCGTTACACCTTACAAACATCACAAGTTCAACATTTCTTTTCCCAAAAAAAAATACCTTAGAAAGAAAACTTGACTTACCTGCATCAGAGAGACTCTATTTCCCACAATAGTTGTCTCACCAATAACTACCCCTGTTGCATGATCCAATAGTATCCCATCTCCAATTTTTGCAGCTGCATCAATCAGTTAAGAAAATAGCAGAGTTTAGACCGAATCTAGTAATCAATTGTAGTAGTCAGAAGTCTTTACCATCCTCTCGTCCATCAACCACGAAATAAAAAATAGTCAAAAGAGAGTGGAAAGGAATCACAAAAGTCCCCCAAAATCAACCATAAAATATTACAAGAATATTCAAACTGCACCATGAGAACTCTTCACACCAATGGCACCAAGAGTTTTTGGCAAAGCCGTTAAGGCCTACAGAAGATAACAGCTCAATTCTTCACAATATCACATTTGTAACTCAAGCACACAACTGAGTCCCCAACCACCACCTCTCTCTCTCACACTCTTTGGCCCACCCCTAAGAGAATTTACGAATGAAAGTAGAAGCACCTACAATAATTTTGAAATCCTACAAATTACTAAGTATCATTAAGACGCCTTTCTTCTACTGCAATTGACCTTTAATTATTACTTCAGGGAAAAACTCATGAAGCACGTAGAAGGGTTCAACTGAAAAAGAAGTAAAAGGGAGCATTAGTGGGAGCCATACCTGGATGAATGTCTACCCCAAAAACCTGTAGAATTTTAAATGACAAAGGATGATTCATTTTACAATAACGAAGACCTATAAAGGCAAACAGTAATCGCATGATGGACATAAAGCAAACTATCACCTCACTCATTCGGCTTTGTAAAGCCAAGGCCATAACAGTACGTCCTTTATTCCATAAAACATGTGCCACTCGATATGTTTGCAAAGAATGGTACCCCTGTTCAAATACAAAAATATTGATGTCCATAACACACAAGACCTAGTGAAGCAAGGATAACTGATCATTGAATAATGTAAGATTCATTCAAAGGAAAATAAAGGTAAACAGTCAAGGAACACCGTAAAATGAATACATATCATTTAAAATAACACAGGCCAGTACCTTGAGATATAATAACACAGAGCAATATGACAAACAAGAAGGATCCCTGTCCTTAAATGCCTGAAATAATGGCCAAAAACAACACATAGCATACTTTTTTCAGTCATTTGGGCATAAATCAAAAAGCACATAGGGAGAACTCAAATTCCTTGAGATGGCAACAAAATCACCTGCACATCTAGGCGAATTGATTGTTGAATACCTCTATCATGCATCATTACATCATCAAAAATATCCATCAGCTGCGTCGCCAAGAGTATGGGGTTCTGGAGTCGATTAGCAAGCACAAACCCCAAAGCCCTTTCTAAACAATCATGCGATAAAATACTAGCATACAAAAAGCTACTTAGAATTGGCTCCTTCTCTGCCTGAAAGTAAACAATTGAAACCAAATAACTTAGATACAAAGGGAAAATCTCCGCAGCACTGAACACGTTACTAACTGGGGAGTTGGTAATACCATTTATGACTTTATGTAGGAGGAGATAATTTACAGCAACACCGTCCCCTTCTAATTCTATTTTTCCTTTTTGTTTATTATAACTTAACTTGTTAAAAGTGTACTCTAAACATCTCATGCAAGGTGAATGTTAACTTTCTATCTCATTTTATTACACATGCCTTTTTTGTATGGTCCATGAGGTAGAGGTAAACTAAAGTTAACTTGGAATGCATTAATTAGGAGGGACTTGAATGGCTTGGGAAGCTCACCATCAATTGCACTAAATCGAGCACAATGAAAAAGTTTGATCCATGTCGCCGACCCCAATTAATTTGGGATTGAGGCTATGTTTATGTTTATGTTGAAACCATTTATTTAAAGAGAAAACCATCAATTAGTTATTGGAGAGACCTAGAGCTTGTTTCTTAAGTTTATTCCAATTTATCTTGAAACCTTTCTAACATTTCAGATCCTCCCGGACCCCTTTAGTCGATGGCTCGGGTAAACTTGAACAAAGTTCAATAATGTTAAAATTGATAGTTTGCATTGACAGCTACATAAAAACCAGGGACTACAACAACAACATAGACTCGGTCCCAAATAAAAACTAGATAAAAAACTGGGGACTTGGTTTTTTTTTTTTTTTAGTAAGCAATTTAATACACACATTAAACGCTAAAATTATGATAGGTTGACAGCCAACTTAAAACTTCTGTTGCTCTTCATGAATGGGTCAAACAAATTAAACTCTAAAATTAAGTGAATTTTTATCTTAGTTTTAAACTCAAATCTTTGGATGTTGGAGCAAGAATTTTGATCTAAATGCAATTCTTCAGAATTCGAAGATTGCGAAAACGAACGCGATAGCAAAAACGCACCTCTGACTTAGCCTCGGCTGTGACGGCCTCCCAAATGGGATCAGAGACAGCGTTGCTGTTGTTGTTGAAGGAAACGTCGTCATCAGACCTAAAACTCCCCAACGCGTATAAAGGAAACACCTTCTCCAATGGATACTCCAACGGAGGCGATCCAGCTTCTCCTCCGTCGAAGACCACTCCGTTGGATAGCTTCTCGGAGAGATATCGACTCCGCTCCTCGCTCGCGCGAGCCATCGCAGAAATCGGGGGTTCGATGGTTCGGCAGAGAAGGATTTTTGTTCGAGAGAGCACAAAACACTAGTTGAGAAGCAGAAGAAGAAGAAGAAGAAGAAGAAGAGCTCATGAAGGTCGAATAGGTTTTTTAATGGCGAAGACGAAAACAAACGAAGAGCTGGTGTTGCTTGCTTGCAATAGTTCGCACTAAAAAACGAAGATTGTTAAATTACGATAATGCCCCTATCGAAGAACTTGTGTTGTGGCGGTGAGCGGCTCACTTCTCTGTGGTCTTTATAAGGAAGGAGTGGAGGGATATTTGTGATCAAGGGTAAGAGTAATTTTGGAATGTAAAAGTTGTGTCCAAAACTATGAAGATCACCGGGTATATTTTATCTTCAAATATACTATAATACTCAAAACAATAGAAACAATACACCTAATTGATTGGAATTGAAGAACTTATGTCCCTAACAATAGGCACTGGAATGAATTTAATACCCTGTGTCCCTTTCGACCATTCAACTTATATTGAAGTCACTTAACAAAAAAAAAATGGTTAATACGAGGTAACATAGCTACTAAGAGTGTAACATAGCTCAAACAATTATGAAGTTCAAAGTCGCATAGTCATCAGTGGTACCTTGCTATAAATACAAATTTTAAAACTTCAGTAGTTCTAGCCTTAAGGGGAATAGTGTTGTAGCCAAAAAAAAAAAAAAAAAAAGAGAATTATAACTCTATTTATAACAACAACAACAACAATAGCAACTTAACCTTGAAATAAAAAAATAAAAAAAATAAAAAAACAACATAACGTGGTGATATTGTAAAGACATTAGTTGCCAAAATGCAAGGTTTCAGAATATTGTAGTTTGATTCCTATTGAAGTTAGGAAAAAAAAAACAATAACATAACCTCAATCCCAAATTAATTGGGGTCAGCTAAATGGATCAAACTCTTTCATTGTGCTCGATTTTGTGCAATTGATGGTGAAAAAAATGTAATCAAAATTTAATAATTATATCAAATTAATTGGGGTGCATGAGATTTTATTGTATTACTTTTGTGCATAGATCAACGAACTTTAACATATCACACTTTGGTGAGGAAAGCTAATTCTTTGCCTGTTCAAAATAAAATGGTGTTATATACTACCATTTCTCACTGATTTATTGACTAATGAGTTAAAATACAATTAGCTGAGTGATTTTTAAAAAAATATATTATTATTATATCGTATCTCCTTAATTTTTTTGCTACACAGTTAAGCACACAACTAACTTTTGTAAGATCAATGAAATGAAAATAAGGAAGGATTATCCTATAAAAAATAACGATGGACTAAAATAAGTCGAACATTCACAAATATATATATAAAAAAAAATTAGTACTTAAAATAATAAATCAGGGAAAGCGGATGTTTTGTCATAGAGAAGAAAAAAAGAAAATACTAGAACACACAAAAAAAAAAAAAAAAAAAAAAAAAAAAAAAAAAAAAAAGGATAACCCGAGAATCCACGTGTCATTCATTTACAGTCCAGGCGCCGCGCGCTAAAGAGGTAGGGCATCAAATAAAGTCAAGTGGGGCCAAGAATCCACGTGTCGTCCTGCTCATGCTACACTTGCTGGGTCCTTTCTCCTTTTGATTATTATTATTATAGCAGATGCTCTGTGTCTCTTCAGTTCAGATAACCAAATCATGAACGAACTTAGACGTCAAAACGACCCCCAGAGAAGGTACCTCTAAATAGCACAAATTTTCTTTTTCTGAGCAATTATGGATTTTCTGTACCCACCACGACCAAAGTTGGATTTGGACTTCCACGCAAATACAACAAAACAAACAACTAGTGCTCTCCATTTAAAGAAGATGTTTGAATGTGTGAACCAAAATATACTCCTACATTAATTAATTATGACTTCATAAAGTACTTAAGTGGTTGCCTCTTCCCAAATAATACTGAAATATTTTGAAGTAAAACTTCACACCTATGAGTTAAATATGGTTAAGTTAAAAATAATATCAGTACTAGTGAGAACAACAAATCCGCAGATAAAAGCGCGGGAGGGGCCAACAGAACACTTTTGGGGCCATAAACCCATCAAGTCAAGTGCTTTAAGGATCTTAAAATGAAAAGTGGAGTACATCATTACAAGTTTACAACTCCCCTATAAAATTACGGAGCGATGCACAGAAATACAAGTATGCAGTGCTGGGGAATGTTCAGAGTGCAGAGCAGGATTCAAATTCTGCAATTCGCCGCTGCAAGTGGAAGTAAATAGTTACAAGCGTTTAGACAAGATCCGGTGAATATGTTCGTTCATTCACATTCGCAGCTACAAAGAAATGCTTGAGCTATTGTTTGCAAGGAAATTGATTGCACAGAAGTAATGTGAAGCATGACATGAACAAAAAAAGAACGAGCCAGGGTTTTGGGATTTAATTCATGTGCCTATATTCAAAGGGGCTCTTATGCAGAGCTTTTTATTCTTGTTCCTATGGTAGCTTAAATAAGGCAGCTCAAACAATCACTCATGAGCAAATAAATCAACAGGTGATGATGGTCTAGATAATTAAGAAGCATTTCAAGTTGCCAACAAATTTTAAAAATGATTATGCATACGAAACCCACCGCAATAAATAAATTGGTTGAGATCCAATGACACTCGTCCTTGCTTAGCAACATCGAACGAATTAAATAAATTCCTGCAAGTAGAAAGAATTCACACGGTGAACTACGCCAGTAATAGAACATGTAAAATTTCATAATCATTGTCATTCACCACAAGCCATTTACAGTATGCTTTGTCAAACTCCTTATCAGACAAACCATTGAATTTGGATTTTGGAATATGATTTCTAGTTATGTGTCAATAATATCATAGACAACAGTCTAATATTAAGTAAAAAAAGAATTTCAATATTATTTGGAATATAATTTCTAGCTTCTTTAAATAACATTTCTATTTTATTGTTCCAATTTTATCATTAACCTCGAACAAATGTTGCTAAACCTACTCTATTAAGTTGCGAAACCATCATTAACTTTAAGTAGTGTACAATGAGTCAATGACTAGCATTTTGTTATAACTTTGAATAAAATTCAACTTCATCTAACAACATTTATTCAATATAACATAATAAGTTTTTTATTGTACCAAACTTATAAGAAAATTTGCAACAAAAAAACAGTTAGATATGTCAGGTCTTCCTTCATGAAAAATACAAAGATGGTGTTGTAAGTCTCATATCAATAAGATCAACGAGTAGATTGACAGACATATAAATAAAAGTCGTGAAAGAATGCATTTGACATACACATTTAACCATTTCTAGAGTCATGCTAAGCTTCATTTGACCAATGCCAAGTTAGGATTCACATACCTAGCAGATTGTAAGAATATACAAAGTGACATTAAGTCATCCAAACGGAACTTTCCACTTTTGTCTCGATCAAAGCTCTGAAATGATCAAGAATTAACTTGAATTTATGCTCCATTGCATGCACATAAAGTTATGAAAATTAATTAAAGACACCATAAAATACAGTAAAGTGCAAACCATTTTACCTCGCATACAGTATAAAAAGCAGGAGAATCTAGTGAGAATCCAAGTTTCACCAGAGCCTACACCAAGTGGTCCAACAGAGGAAATGAGCAATTTGATTAATATTTAAAAGTTAGTTTTGAGTTGTGATATTTTAAGCAGAAAACTGGCAAAAGTAATTTAAGTTCTCCGAAAATGAAAAATAAGCAAAGGAAACAGAATGTCAGGAAGCAAGAATTTTGGGCTAAATTATGTTCTGTTTCCATTGCAATCATCATCTCGACATAAATCACTTTTTTTAGATGTTCAACTCCTACGAAAATTACTTCCAAATGAGATAAAGATATTTTTTTCTTCTGAAAAAATGTTTATTAGGCGTAATCAAGTTCTTTAAATTTTTCCCTTTCCTCAACGCATTTCCTTTTTAACCCCTCCTACACACTTTGTGGAATTACTTTCTCATGGACAGAAGTTAATTTTCACTTTTTCCTTTCTATTTTTGAGAAAGTTTCAGTCACATATAAAACAATTGAAGAGCAATGCTTCTTTTATTGGTGACATGATCATAGAAAGCATAACTTTATAGAATTATGCAATGTCTTGGCCTTATAGCTTTGGAGTTTTTGACAAGAGATAAATCACTGAAACCAGTTTCCATTTTGCAGATACACTTGAAATCATGCCATGCCTACTAAGCGTAATTTTATTCAATCAAACTACGAAAGTATTCCAGAAGAAAATACCTCAAATACATCATCAGGAGCAAGAAATCCACGACCTCTGCAAACATAACAACAAAGTGAGTAGTGCAATGAAAACTCAACATACCTCATAAGCCAATGCATACAATTGTCTCAGACTTTTCAAGAGTATAAAAAAAAATTGATATCTTAAGTTAATAAGGAAATAAAAATAAAGGCGATCAAGGGCACAAAGATGTAACATTTATGTAATAACGAACCAAAAAAAGGGGAGTTTACACAAAAGTGACAAAACCACTCCAATAGATTTTCTCATTCAAAAGCTAGGTACGTGTACATCAAATCAACATAGCCTTCATAAACTGTCTTTTGTGCTCATGAACCAAATTGACAGTAACTTGACTGTATTTGAGATTTAAATATCGTCTTTTACTCCAACAACTTGGTAATTGGTTAGCACCCTTATGGAATTAGGCTGACTCTTTGAAATTAATAGCAACCTGTAAAAAAATTTAAATTTTTAAACACGGGCTATGCAGTTAAGATTCTCCAACTGCTTAAATTTTCAAAGGTGACTTGAAGAAAATTCATATTATACAAACAAACTTATTCGACGTGAATACTTTGAGGAAGGAAATCCATCAAAGAGCTCTAAACAAGCTAGTTCTGATATTCATAAACCAAATTAACAATTATGATGATAATCATTGGGAATAAATTAGATGCATCAGCATGCTTCTTCCCACAAACATATAAAAATAAACAAAATAAACTCTGCATTTAAAGTTACAAGCAGGTTAGAAGTATAATTCAAAAGAATTCAGAAGATAAGAAGCAGTAATTAGCACCTTTCAAAATCTGAAAAGGCCTGTTGAACCTGCAAAGATATTTACAATAAAAGATAAAATGAACAAAATATAATTATGACGCAACATCAACTCTCCAACTCTTGTTTGGCTATATTTACTTCATATGTTTAAAAAAAAAAAAAAAAAAAAAAAAAAAAAAAAAAAAAAACAAACAAACAAACAAACAAACTTAAAAAAGCCTTTTCACCTTTTCTTTTTCTCTTTCATTTTACTTTTGGACGAGGCCACTTTTATTAAAAAAAAAATAGAGTAGATGTTCATTGACAAGATTTCTCCACAATAGTAAAAACATCCAAAATAAGCGTGAGAATGCACATGTTATAAAAAAAAGAATAACAAATGAAACTTAGATATTCAGAAACTCTTTACTAAAAGACTAGTCTTGCCAAAATTTCACATGCTACAGAAAAACACCTTTTCATATACTTACTTGCCTCGAGCTTGATTCATGAGCAAATGAAAATTGGAAAAGGTGCTTGAAAAACAAAAATATCATCAAGGAAAATTAATTTTGTGTTAGATTTTATCTGAGAAATGCACACTATTCTAGAAATCTAACGCGTGGGCGGAATAATCTTTCATGCTTGAATAGTCCTCAAAAAAGACAGAAGGCAATATCCAAATTTAACTGTAATTTCTATAATACAACAAATCCTACCTTTCCTCTTTACTGCAGGTACATCAGGGTGTTCCCATTCAGTGGATTCACTGAATACAGTTTCACCAAGTACTCAATATTCAATGTAACAGAGTAGTAGTCCAGTTTTAAAGCAACTAATATGCTGTCAAAAATAGCTCTTTTAACTACAATCCATTCCTCATTTATTTGATTCTCAAGAAACTAAAATTTTCTGTTTCAATCAATTCAACAATAAAGTATGTATTCAAAGCAAAAGTAAAAAGAAAGGACGTGAAATTGAATCATACTGCAGAGTTCTATTAGTGAAAGTGCTGACCTTCAGAAGAAATTTGTTAAGAGCAACAAACTCTGAGAAATCAATCAATAAGCTAAATCAGTAATCCCCAAAAATGAAGGTAACAAATATACATTAACAACATCAAGAAAGCAACAAAAAGGATTAGGTGCCACACTGAAATAACCTTTGAAATTAACCATTCTGTTATGGAATAGCGGAAACTCACCCGATTCTCTAGAGAATATCGTATGAATGGCAGGTATGTTTCTTTGCTTTTAGTGGTGCATATGTTTTCCATTATAGATTCATTAAAGAAATGAAAAATGGCAATTAGTCACAAGATCTCTGAATATCATGAATGTTAAAAATCTTACTCATATGCATACAACTATGTATTAATGCGCCAGTTCCATTTCAATCCACTCAAGTAAGACAATCATATTCCATATAAAAATAACACAGTGCTTACAACAAAAAGGCTGATTTTCATGAACTAGGTGTTCTTAATTATTAACTATTAACTAACTTTTCATCTTCCCCAAGTCCCTCGATCAAAGAAAAGTAGGTACTATCATCAGGATTAATGCCTCTATTCACCATTTCTTTAAGGAGAAGTACAGCATCATCTCCATCCTTACTTTCACATAACCCTCGAATAAGTGCATTGTATGTGAGCAACGTGGGATTGAAACCCTTACTCAACATCTCATCACGAACTTTAAAGGCATCGCTTAGGTTGCCTTTTTTGCTATAGCCACTGATAAGGGTGTTATAACTAATGTGATCGGGTTTGACACCCTTTCTCTCCATTTCATCGAGAATACGACGAGCCTCATCAACTTTACCTGTCTTGCAAAACCCTTGCATTAGAGTATTGTAGGTGACTTCATCTGGAGAAACTTTCTCGCTACCCATCTCTGACAAAAGAACGAATGCACGTTCCATATCTCCATTGACACAGTGACCATCAATCAATGAATTGAACATTATAAGATCAGGGGATAAGCCTTTGCTCTTCACCTCCTCATATAATTTATCTGCTTCTTTCATCCTATTTTGCTTGCCAAGAACATAGATAAGTGATGTATAAGTTACCAATGTTGGACAAACCCCTTTAGCCAACATTTGCGCGTGTATGGCAAAGGCCGCCTTTGCATTGCCTTCCTTGCAATAACCATTGATCAGTATATTACAAGTAATGCAATTAGGAGCTATGTTTCTTTCCTCCATTTCTTTCAACAAAGCATTGATTTCAGACATCTTTCCCTCCATAAATAAAGCATGAATGAGCACATTGTAAGTCGATAGGATCGGTTTGACACCTCTCCTCTTCATCTCATCCTGGTATTTAAATGCTGTAACCAAGTCGCGATTGTTGCAATACCCATCAATCAAGGCATTGTAAATTACAACTGTGGGAGCCAGGTCATTCTCAGACATTTTATTAAACATGTTAACTGCGTCTTCGAGTTGGCCTTTCTTGCAAAACCCACTAATCAGAGACCCATATGTGTATGAATCTGGTTTAATTCCTTTAGCTTTCATGGATTCCAAAACCTCTAGAGCCCCTTCAATCTTCCCTCTCGAAGAGTACCCATGAATTACGGTATTGAACGAAATTACAGTTGGCTTAAAGCCCCAAAATTCCATGTACCCAATTAAAGCTTTCGCCTTCTTCAGTTTCCCTTCTTTGCACAACACATTGATCATTATATTAAACGTAACGACAGTCGATTTGATCCTCAACTGAAACATCTCTGCATACAACACCCAAGCTGTCTCTGTTCGATTCTCCTTCAAAAACAAGTTCAACACTTCATTACAAGTCTCAGTTTGGGGAAGAACCCCAATACCCTTCATAAAGTAAAACACTTCAAGCGCATCATTACTCCTCTTCAACTTACAACAAGCCCTGATCAGTAAATCAAGAACCAATGAGTTCGAAAGACCCAAATCCTGCCGAGCGAGCACCAACCCATCAAATAATTCTCTGTGCGACGCGTAACTCCCATCTATCGCTCGCTTCAAGAGCTCCAAAGATTGATGATGCGACGTAAGTTGAGACACGATAGCAACAGCCAAGCAGAAGAATTTGGAATCAAATCGAACAAAGCCAAACTTCTCAATAAACCCCAAAACTAAATCGGGCGAGTTACAAAGCTTCATAAGTACTTTATGCACTAATTGGGGAGAAAAATCTTGAGAGATTTGATGCCACCTCGAAGATGTTATTGATTCTTGGAGCAAGTATTCTGCGGTGACTACTCCTTCTTCTTTGTGGTTTGCGAGCGAGGTCGATGCATAACAACGCCTTACTTGGGTTAGGGCACGGAGATTGGATCCCTTGAGATGGAACTTCGCAGTTCCGATAATGGAGTAGGTGGATGAGGTGTTGCTAATTCTCATCGTTCTAGCAATGAAAGTAATTGGTCGAGTTCGCGGCAAGCAACAGCGCCCTAACCCTAACCCTAGCCCTAGTTATGAAGTAGTTATGATCATCTAAACTATCTCATCAACATCAATTAAATAAACTCCTAAAACACATGATTCATTCAATCAATACAAGTTGGAATATTAATTACCTTGAAAGCTCATGGTGCCGTTTCTATCGAAATCATACATCCTGATCATCTGCTCAACGACTGACGTTGAGAATTCGAGATTTCCAACGGCGAGAGCCGCCTGTTTGTTTGATCAACATAAACAATTTCAGCAAAACAACAACGACAAACCAAACTCGATCGAACTCGATTGAAAACAGTTAGGGTTAGGGTTACAAACCTTGAGTTGAGTAGCAGTGATGGTTCCCTTTTTGTTGAAATCGACTCGGTCGAACCACTCCTTCAGAATTCCCTCAGCGTTCTCCATCGTTTCCTCCTCACTAATCAAATACACTATACTAGTATACTTAGTTGGGGAGAGGCTATGGGTGAAATGAAGATGTCAGTCATCCGAGGGTCTGGTCTCTCTTTTCTTTTCTTGGAATCATGCATGTAAGTTTGATGGATCAACTCTGTTTTCTTAAAATATACTGTTCAAATGAACATTTACATAAGTTAATTCATAATAAAAACACTGGAAAAAAAATTGATAATAAAAACAAAACAAACTTAATTTTCCATTACCAAAAAAAGAAAAACAAACTTAATATAAGTCCTAATCTCATGGAAAAGAAGTCCTAACGTAGCGGATTATTGTTTTATATTACTAATGATAGACTTGTTTTATTTGTCACATTACGGATTTTGATGAAGTAATTCATGTTGAACAATTCATTACTAGCAAAACACTCGTAAGTTTTAATTCCTATAAACCAAACTTTTAAGTGTTTTTTTTTCTTTTGAATAAACCAAACTTCTAATTAATTTGAGACTAAATTTATATTGTTGTTGTATATCTGTGGGTATCAAGATGAGCTTGACTATTTTCACAATGCCTAAGTGCAATTGACCTTAACATACTTCAATGACTAAAACAATGTTGACGTTGCTAATAATTGAATTTAAATCGTGTGTCTAACTCACACAAAGTGAAGCTCACCCATATCATATGATTAATCCATCTAGGTTGACTTCTTTGATGATTCATTGTTGTTCTTTGTATTGCTGCCGGGGAGTACTCAAGACTAATGATTACTTACCATAAGAACGTAGGACGTAGGAAGCTCACAGGCGTGCACAAGAAGTACAACACGTGTATGTTCGGTCTCAATTACTTTTTGTAAGACACCATCGTCCAGCAGTGAAGTTAAGCAGATTCAATAAAATGTAAGCTCACAGGCGTGCACAAGAAGTACAACACGTGTATGTTCGGTCTCAATTACTTTTTTGTAAGACACCATCGTCCAGCAGTGAAGTTAAGCAGATTCAATAAAATTGACTTAACTTCTATGTGAATTTTTTTTATATGGAAGGGGGATGGTAGCGTGTGCAACATAACGTTGGTCCATATTAAGAAGTACTTTTTGTTGTTATTTATGACATCGTTATAGACATAGACAAAACTCGAATGCTCGTGGACCCTGCAGCTAAGTCAGAGCACGCTCGAATTAGGTAGTTTATGGTATTAAGTACTTTATGGACTAATTCGGGAGAAAAATCTTGAGAGATTTGATGCCACCTCGAAGATGTTATTGATTCTTGGAGCTAGGATTCCGCGGTGGCTACTCCTTCTTTGTGGTTTGTGAGCGAGGTCGATGCATAACAACGCCTTATTTGGGTTCGGGCGCAGAGATTGGATCACTTGAGATGGAGTTTCGCAGTTTCGAAAATGGAGCAGGTGGATGAGGTGTTGCTAATTCTCATCGTTCTGGCAATGAAAGTAATGGGTTGAGTTCGCGGCAAGCAGCAACGCCATAACCAGGTCCATCTAATTTTATAGTTTGTAACACTTTGGTCACTAAACTCACATTTGTCTCAAATATATCACTCAACTTTATAAAAAGTTTCATAAAAATTACTTCAGTCACTCTCCCATCAAAAATTCGTCAACCCTACTTATGTGGCGCTACATAAGATTTCATGGAAGGTCACTTAACTTATCATTATCACTCATTTATAATAAAATCAAAATGATTCACATTATATAATTAAAACACATAATCGCATAACTAATTTTATTTTATTTTTTATTTTTTAAAAATTGATACTAAATTAATTTTAGTTAATGGGTTGATTATTTATTCATTTGCTGCAAAAACGGGTATGGATTAGATTTATAAGCCGAGTTAATATGAAAAACCATGTCATACGCCACATCTTCAAACTTAAGTTTTGAAAAACAACACAAAAGAAAGTTTAGTGACCATAGATGTAATCCCACATGGCGACACATTAGCAAGTCCATCGGGAAATATGCTGAAAATTTTTGAAGTGATTTTATTGAAATGTTTTGAAAAGTTGAGTGAGTTTGTTGAAATGTGTTGAAAAGTTAAGTGATTTTTTTGTTACAAACAAAAACTTAGTAACTAAAGTGTTACAATTTAAAAAGTTGGATGACCATGAGTGTAATTAACCACGCCCTAACCCTAGCCCTAGTTATGAAGTAGTTATGATCATCTAAACTATCTCATCAACATCAATTAAATAAACTCCTAAAACATATGATTCATTCAATCAATACAAGTTGGAATTGTCATTGTTATTGCTCTGTTCCTGATGAGTTAGTTTATGTGCCCCAGTTTGATGTGTATATTTTACATTTTAATGTGAATAAGTCTTCAAAATTACTTTCTAATTACTTATTTTTATTTTTCTCATTTCAATCATAATTTTATTGAAGCTCAACACAGGTTACAAATATGAAATTGCTTATACATCAACTGGTGTCACGCTCTAACAATTAGTACCAACTGACTTCGCGAATTCCTTGCCATATCATGAGCCAATGAGTTCGCTTGTCTTCTAATGTAACGGATCTTCCATAAGGGCTGCCTAGCCAATAACCTCTTACATTCATCCAAGATTACACCAACTTCAAGCATATTTGAATTCAAATTGTTTATGCCATTTAATGTCGGCAGTGAATCCGATTCAAATATGACTTGTGTGAGTCCTAGTCCATCCACCCAGCTCAACGCTTCCTTTATTGCCATAGCCTCAGCCTCAGTGGGGGTACATCCACTTGTGAAAGTCCTTGCTCGTCTATAGATCAACACCCCCATATCATTTCAAACAACACCACTCAAGCCTACTTTTCCTTCCTTGTCGAAAAGAGCTGCATCAGTATTGCACTTAAACCAACTCATTATCAGAGGACTCCACTGTTCGTCGCGACCGCCAACAGTTTCTTGGGGTGTCCCGGTTCAACTACTCATTTTCGCCTCAATCCATGCCACAAACCATTCCATGCTCTGCCTAATAACCACATGTACTGGGGCTCCATTATTTCTCCATAATAAGTTGTTTCTATACCTCTAAATTGCCCACATATACATGCATATTTTTTGTATTTGGGTATCCTCCATCACCTGAAAGAGCTAGAAAAACCAACCCTTGAGATCGGTTTCATCCCGATCATACTGACTTGGCAAGACTCCCCTCCAACATTTGCGTATCCTACTTCAATGAAACGTCATATCTTCATATGTCTCGACTTGACTTGTGCAACAAGCACACCCGTCATCAATCAGCATGCCTCTCTCCACCAATCTATTTTTGCTAGGAATACATCTCCACATGAAATGTCTAACTTTTGGTTGGAGCTTGAGGTTCCATAACTTCATCCAATCCCCAGGAATACACGCCAAATCATCCTTATCCATCTCTACCACCACTCTATACCTGGAGTTTACTGTGTAATGCCCATCCTTAGAATGACTCCACACTAGTTTATCCTCTTCTCCATTCGTTAACAGGATTTGGTATATCTCACCCATATCATATGATTAATCCGTCTAGGTTGACTTCTTTGATAATTCATTGTTGTTCTTTGTATTGTTGCCGGGGAGTACTCAAGACTAATGATTACTTACCATAAGAACGTAGGACGTAGGAAGCTCACAGGCGTGCACAAGAAGTACAACACGTTTATGTTCGGTCTCAATTACTTTTTGTAAGACACCATGGTCCAGCAGTGAAGTTAAGCAGATTCAATAAAATTGACTTAACTTCTATGTGAATTTTTTTTATATGGAAGGGGGATGGTAGCGTGTGCAACATAACGTTGGCCAAATTAAGAAGTGGACTTTAGGGTATTAGTGGATCTATTATAACTGCACAATTCTAATTTGTTGTTATTTATGACATCATTATATACATAGACAACAACTCGAATGCTCGTGGACCGTGCAGCTAGGTCGGAGCACGCCCGAATTAAGTAGTTTATGGTATTAAGTACTTTATGGACTAATTCAGGAGAAAAATCTTGAGAGATTTGATGCCACCTCGAATATGTTATTGATTCTTGGAGCGAGGATTCCGTGGTGGCTACTCCTTCTTTGTGGTTTGTGAGTCAGGTCGATGTATAACAACGCCTTATTTGGTTCGGGCGCAAAGATTGGATCACTTGAGATGGAGTTTCGCAGTTTCGAAAATGGAGCAAGTGGATGAGGTGTTGCTAATTCTCACCATTCTGGCAATGAAAGTAATGGGTCGAGTTCGCGGCGAGCAGCAACGCCATAACCAGGTTCATCTAATTTTATAGTTTGTAACACTTTGGTCGCTAAACTCACATTTGTCTCAAATATATCACTCAACTTTATAAAAAGTTTCATAAAAATTACTTCAGTCACTCTCCCATCAAAAATTCGGCGACCCTACTTATGTGGCGTCACATAAGATTTCATAGAAGGTCACTTAACTTATCATTATCACTCATTTATAATAAAATCAAAATAATTCACATTATATAATTAAAACACATAATCGCATAACTAATTTTTATTTTATTTTTTATTTTTTTGAAAATTGATACTAAATTAATTTTAGTTAATGGGTTGATTATTTATTCATTAGCTGCAAAATGGGTATGTATTAGGTTTATAAGCCGAGTTAATATGAAAAACCATGTCATACGCCACATCGTCAAACTCAAGTTTTGAAAAACAACACAAAAGAAAGTTTAGTGACCATAGATGTAATCCCACATGGCGACACATTAGTAAGTTCACCGGAAAATATGCTGAAAAGTTTTGAAGTGATTTTATTGAAATGTTTTGAAAAGTTGAGTGACTTTGTTGAAATGTGTTGAAAAGTTAAGTGATTTTTTTGTTACAACAAAAACTTAGTGACTAAAGTGTTACAATTTAAAAAGTTGGATGACCATGAGTGTAATTAACCACGCCCTAACCCTAGCCCTAGTTATGAAGTAGTTATGATCATGTAAACTATCTCATCAATATCAATTAAATAAACTCCTAAAACATATGATTCATTCAATCAATACAAGTTGGAATTGTCATTGTTATTGCTTTGTTCCTGATGAGTTAATTTATGTGCCCCAGTTTGATGTGTATATTTTACATTTTAATATGAATAAGTCTCCAAAATTACTTTCTAATTACTTATTTTTATTTTTATTTTTTATTTCAATCATAATTTTATTGAAACTCAACACAGGTTACAAATATGAAAATTGAGTATACATCAACTGGTGTCACGCTCTAACAATTAGTACCAACTGACTTCGCGAATTCCTTATCATATCATGAGTCAATGAGTTCACTTGTCTTCTAATGTAATGAATCTTCCATAAGGGCTGCCTAGCCAATAACCTCTTACATTCATCCAAGATTACACCAACTTCAAGCATATTTGAATTCAAATTGTATATGCCATTCAATGTCGGCAGTGAATCCGATTCAAATATGACTTGTGTGAGTCCTAGTCCATCCACCCAGCTCAACGCTTCCTTTATTGCCATAGTCTCAGCCTCAGTGAGGGTACATCCACTCGTGAAGGTCCTTGCTCGTCCATAGATCAATACCCCCATATTATTTCGAACAACACTCAAGCCTACTTTTCCTTCCTCATCGAAAAGAGCTGCATCAGTATTGCACTTGAACTAACTCATTATCGGAGAACTCCACTGTTCGTCACGACCGCCAATAGTTTCTTGGGGTGTCCTAGTTCAACTACTCATTTTCGCCTCAGTCCATGCCACAAACCATTCCATGCTCTGCCTAATAACCACATGTACTGGGGCTCCATTATTTCTCCATAATAGGTTGTTTATATACCTCCAAATCGCCCACATATACATGCATATTTTTTTGTATTTGGGTATCCTCCATCACCTGGAAGAGCTAGAAAAACCAACCCTTGAGATCGACTTCATCCCCATTATACTGACTTGGCAAGACTCCCCTCCAACATTCGCGTATCTTACTGCAATGAAACATCAGATGTTCATATGTCTCGACTTGACTTGTGCAACAAACACACCCATCATCAATCAGCATGCCTCTCTCCACCAATCTATTTTTGCTAGGAATACATCTCCTCATAAGTCTCCACATGAAATGTCTAATTTTTCGTAGGAACTTGAGGTTTCATAACTTCATCCAATCCCCAGGAATACACGCCAAATCATCCTTATCCATCTCTATCGCCACTCTATACCCAGAGTTTACTCTGTAATGCCCATCCTTAGAATGACTCTACACTAGTTTATCCTCTTCTCCATTCGTTAACAGGATCTGGTATATCTCACGGACATCCCTATCATTAAAGAGTTTTTCAATTATCTCATGGTCTCACTCCCTTCTAAACGGGTTCATAAGCTCATCAATTGTTATATTTTCTAAACCTTGTATAGGCTCAGTTGAGATAAACAAATTCCCTGAATCTTTTAGCCACGGATGACCCCAGACCTTCACCGACTTCTCATTGCCTATTCTCCATCTACTCCCTCGCTCCACAATTGATTTTGCTGACACGATTCCTCGTCATGTAAAACTAGGATTATGGCCTATCTTGGCCTTCAAAAAATCCTCATTCGGATAGTATTTAGCTTTGAGAATTATCGATGTCAAAGCACTTGGGTAATGCAATAATCACTGTGACGGCCCCAGTCCACAAACCTAAAACTGGACCCCGCCCGGCCTAGACTTACGTAGACCTCGAGTCCCTCACGCGCAGTCAACGCAAATCTAGTCTGCATTACCTTACCTTTTCCCATTTACTAAATAATTTAAGTGAGAGTTATTAATATTAGTGAGTTATTCAGAGATAAACGGAAGCAACTACAATCTCCAACCAATGTAATAACCTCAAGACATAAGTTAGGATAACCTATAAATGTGGAAACCCAACTAATATACACATCATTACCAAATTTCATACTACATGATAGAATATCATCATATACAAGTCTCAAGATCTCTCATTCCCAAAACCCAGTTTCAAAACATATAGCACTATAATACAAAACAAGCCTATATCGAGTCTAAAGATAGAATAGCTTCGCTATTCTCAAAGCAAATTATCAAGCTAAGGAGCTTTCCCTTTGCTCAACTGTGAACCTGCACTCAATCAAACACAAGAATGACGAGTTTCAGGTAAGTAACGTCAAACAGGATGTTTACAGTATTTCGAAAGTAAATCACAGTCAATATTCATGTTGATAGAAAGAAAATGACAGGGAATGCATGAATAAATAAAGACTGAAAATAAATCTGAAAGCAATCGATAATAAGTGTCCAAAAATCAAAAAGAAAGGCGCAAGTAGTCCCGACTTAGTGAAACAGTCGTTTGAGTCGAGGAGAAACATCAATAAACTCTTTTAGAGTCAAGGAAATTCACCATCCCAACGCGGAGTTTAGGACGTGATATATCACATAGTCCTAAATCCATGCGAATGTAGAATTCCTCAGCAATCTAGTGAAGTAATTCTCACTCCGTATGTATAGGAACTAAAAGATTAGCTCGTGAATATCAAATTCCAAAAAGTAACGTACATCCCCCCAAATCTCGAGGATCACACTGACTCACTTGCCCTTGGACCACTCAATCAGAATAGAATTCTGAAATAGGACAAAGCAATAACAAAAATAAATTAAAGCTCAAAGAAATAACTGTAAATTTCTCTACTGGTTTACTTACCTGTGTCCAACGCTACTACGCACTCACGACTTTCAATAACTACCATGCATACCTAATTATATTATAGTTAAGCTCTAAGTAAAACAAAGTTACGAAACATCGTGCAAACTACGACTAAAGTACACTTGAGAGCTAGTTCCAAAAATAATTATTTATAATTTCAACTAACTTCAACTAGCTAATTTGGGGTAACTTGTTAACCTTGAAAACCTCAATATTTATCATATTAACCAAAAAGAAACTTGTAGTACGCATTTCATACTTTCCATAGACTCTAAGAACACTCAAATCGGGTAAAAAATAAAGGAGTTATGAATTTTCCCGTATGGTTTATTGACAATATAAATTTCATTTGTTTTGAACTATCTAACTCTTCTTCAAATTGATATTTTCGCAGTGAAATTTTCAAATCTCGCCAATAAACACCACAAAACCATTCGATACTAACTTTTAACTATTTCCACAGCCCGTTGAGTTAATTAAAATTAAAACTAATATTTAATTCATCTAAAATCTCAATATAAATCAACATCAACTGCAAAGACATTTTCAAAATTATTATCAACTAAGTTGCATCACTTCAAATTACAAAAACCCTATCCCACATCGTGAAATTTATCCCAAATTGATGAAAATCAACTCAATACGTCAATTCACAATAATTGATACAAATTCCTACAAAAACCCCGTGAAAGAAACCAAAAAATCACGAAATTTCTAATTGAATTGAGCAAAAACACCCTGAATGAAGATTTTACCATATTCCAAGCTGAATCCCTCATTTCCACAGTGATAACTTAGCTCAAACTGACCTTCTCGCGATGCTTTACTATTTTGCAGAGAGAAATCAGATGAAAAATCAGACGTACAAAGCTCCACGTGCGAGAACCAGAGTTGAAGGGTTTTGTTTCAACGAACGAAATTCGTTTGGTTGAAAACAAAAGAATCGATCAACTTTTTTTTTCTTTCATATATTTATATATATATATAAACTCTCAGCTGCTTTCATTTATTAATTCTCATAAATCCCTATTTTGACGGTTTTTAATTTTTGGTGCCCATTTTGAATCCGATTTTTCACCAAATTAAGTCAAACTCTCAGCAAAACAATCCATTTTCATAAAATGCTCATAACACTAGTTTTTGTTACACCAAAACCCCATACGTCTTAACTTTGTCCATGACATACTAACCTCTCATCGACCAATTTTCTTACCACACTTAACCAAACTTGTCGTATCACATCTTAATTATTATAGTTGATTGTATTTTGTTAGTTTTTCTATTCAATTTGTCCCTCGGACAACTAAATACCCGACCACAGTTCGCCCCGATTCCCAAAAATCGTATTTCCTCTAGCCGAACCCATTTCTCCGCGTCAATGCTATCACTCAAACGCTCTCACACGCTTGGAACATTGAAATCTAATTTCGGGTAAATAAATAATAATACAAAACAACAACAAAAAATAACATACTTCGGTGTTGACTACCTAGAATTGTTCACATGTATCACGGCAAGAGGTCCACGTATGACCTAAAATGAAATGTGGCACGAGTTAGATTTTAGGGTCGTTACAATCCCCACCCTTGCTTTGCTAACATGGCTAAGTTAAACTGCGGAGATCTTTAAAACCCGAACCCCACTCTTCCTTCCTTACACAGTCTGCGTCAATTCAACCAATTCATACCCCTTTGGTTGTCATTATTCATACCCCGCCAAAAAAAGTTTATCATCTTTTGGAGCGAATCACATATAGATATAGGTATCAAGAACGTCCCCACACAATAAGGAGGGAGTGCTTGGGCTATCGATTTCAATAACACCTTTTTACCTGCCTTTGAGAAAAACTTGTGCTTCCATGATGTTAGTCTCCGCCATAGCTTCTCTTTCAAAAAAGAAAAAACTTCACACTTATTTCTCCCTATTAGAGACGGCAGCCCCAAGTATTTATTATCATAAATATCATTGTGGACCCCTATTCCATTACGGATTCTTGCCTCCAACTCTACTGTCACGTTCGCTGAAAAGAACATCGCTGATTTTTGCAAGTTTATAGCTTGGCCTGACGCTTTCTCATACCTATCCAACAATTATTTCATCACCAGCATTTCGTCCTCTGATGCTCGAAAAAATAGAAAGCTATTATCGCCAAATAATATATGAGATACCAATAGGGCACCTCGTATCACTTTGCAATCATAGATCCTACCCCGAATCTTGGCTTGACGAAGAAGTGAGGATAGTCCCTCCGAACATAGGATAAATAGGTATGGTGCTAATGGACATCCTTGCCTTAATCCCCTGCCAGGTTTAATTGGTCCCACCAACTCACTATTCACATTGATTCGAAACTCCACATTGGTAACTAACATCATCACTAAGTTCATCCATCTTTCTGCAAACCCTAACCTCCCAAGAATGTCTCTAAAAAATGCCCAATTCACCCTATCATAAGCTTCACTGATATCGATCTTCAAAGCCGCAGTGCCATATTTCCCCTTCTTGTTACACCACATCGAATGTAGTAGTTCAAATGCAATTAAGACGTCAACAATCAATCTATTAGGGACAAAAGCTGACTGCTCCTCCGAGACAATGTCCTGTAGAAAAGATTTCAATCTGTTTGCCAAGACCTTGGCCATTAGTTTATATAATACATTATATAAAGATATTGGTCAAAACTCCTTCATGTTGGATGGTTTGTCGTATTTTGGGATGAGTATGATTGTCGTGTCAGTCATTCCATCAGGAATGTTCAGATTTGTCATCCAACTACTACATTGTTAAAAAATATCTCTGCCCATCACATTCCAACTCTTTTGATAAAAGGCCGGGTTAAATCTGTCGGGCCCTGGCGCTTTATCAGGGTTCATTTGGAATATAGCTTCTTTCAACTCCTCTATGTTGAACAGTATCAATAAAGCATTGTTTATTTCCCCCGTAACTTTCGAATGAACAGCAAAGAGCACGGACTCTAAGTCCACATCCGCATGCTCGAATAAGTTATGAAAGTACTGCACCACAACTTGTTGGATTCGTGATACATCCTCTACTTATTTTTATTATTTGTATCTATGTAGGATATGTTGATCAAAAGGAATAAAAGTAGAGCTCTTTTGGAAAACTTTGATCTTCTACCTTGTAAATCGCACAAGCACGTATATTGAGACAGCTGTGGGTCCCACATTGAGCTTTGGTAATGGCCAGAATTGAAGTGTTCAAAGTTGAAGAATGGCGAAGGCGTAGAGCAAAGCTGGGTGCTTCAGCCACAGATGTGCCTGAAGCATTCACAGATTTGCCTCGGGACACGGCTTACACAACAGATTCGAGTTAAAAGAAGGACAATAGTTGATACGAAGCAGAGATACAGAAGACATACACGCGTAGGCCCCACTGGTCGGCTCTCCTCTCCATCCGCACACGATCCGCTGCTCCTTCACTCTCACGTGCGACGCGTGTGACTCTCCAGCGATCCAGCACCCCACGATCAGCCTCGATTGACATGAAAGTCCACTCCAATAGCATCATGTGTGCTCTCCCGTGCATCAATTCGTTCATCAAACCCAAGAAGCATATTTGGAAATTCAACACTTCATAAGGTTTTTGGCCACCCTGACAGAAGATAAAACACTGACTTGAGCCGCCACTCTTTCTCACCAGCACCCACGTTTTTCCTCAATAAAAACACACACCAGAACAGATCTAGAGGACAACTCCTTTCTCACCTTAAGGCGAAGTTTGGAGACTTTAGTTTAGTTATATGTTCATATTTTCTTAGTGTAGTTTCGAGTGAGAGAGATTGATAGATACAATAAAATATGAGATTCGATTCACTATGACCTTAAAGCCGAAGACCATTGAGTTTGATCTTTTCATGAACTCTCTCTTTATTATTTTTGTTTTTATATATTTTTTATACTTGATGTGCTTAGTGTATTGAATGAATCATGTTTAGTTACATTTGTTGTTCTACTTAATGTTATTTTTAGTGTTCCACACTCTATGCTTTGATTGCACTGATCATGTAGTCACTGAATTAAGGAGAGATAGTCACCGACACCTCGGTGAACTTAATTGTTTTTAGATACCGAGAGTACATATCAATGTTGTGGTGATTATAATTCCATTATTAATTTTTAGATGTGATATTGCTTTTTAATGAATATTCTAGTCTTGCATGATTATGTTGGTTCTTACTATGATAAAGATTTATCTATAAATAAGGTGTGAATTACATATGTGATATCATGCATGTGTTTACACTACAACATATTTTATTGTTAATAACGGAACCAAAGATAACGGGTTTGGTAGGCCGATATTAATGACAAGAAAAGATAACGGTAGCCGTTATCTTTAGTTTTTGATAACGGCTACCGTTATCTATAGTCGAATTCAAAACACAAATGACCCCTCCCTCACGCTGTCCTCTTTCTGTCTCACGCTCTCCTCTCTCTCAAGACCTCTCTGTCTCACGCGATCTCCTCACGCTCTCCTCTCTCTCAAGACCTCTCTCTGTTTCACACTCTCCTCTTTGTGCTCACGCTCACGACCTCTCTCTCTCCCGACCTTCTCTCACGACTCTCTGCATTTCTTCGATTTAGGGTTCATGATCTCGCTCTAGATCTCTCACTGCCGATTGAAATCTCGCTCGCGCAACCTCACCAGATCGCTCTTGGCTTCGACATTTCGGCGTTTGCTTTGTGGCGATTCACATCAGGTGGTTTCGTTCGTCAGATCCCCATTCTAATGTATGGAATCCTTTCAATCTCATCAATTCCTTCAACCTTTGATCTTTGCTGCCATTGTTTTGTGTTGTGTTGTTGTTGTTGGTGTTGTTGTTGTTGTTGTTTTGAAGCATTGATTGATCGATTCAACTGTATGTTGTGAAGAATCGGTTCGTGATTTGGAGGTTCGGTTAATCGCGGCGAGTGGAGGAATCGGGAATGTGCTGAGATTTTCGATCAGGTTTTGGTTCTGCCTCTCTCTTCGTTTGATTTGTAGTGCTTGTAGGAGATTTTCGATCAGGTTTTATTTCTATGTACATCTTCTCAGGAAGAAGTTACAGAATTGAAGGACTTTGGTTCTGAGATATAACTCTAATTGTGGGAAAGTAAATCAGTGCAAAATTTGGTACTCTTTTATATCTATTCACGTGCTTATGCTATACTTGTTTTAATGGTGATATTGTTAAGTGCTCAGAGTACTCTTTTATATCTTTTTTTTTTTAATTTCTGCTGCTATACTTGTTCAGCTACCTAATTGTTACTTAAAACAAGTAAGTCTCCCTAATTGTATTGTTTACTTTGGTAGAGGTAGAACACATATATGCTTAATTAATCCATTTGTTTAATTGGTTGTCCTGTACCTTTTCATAATACATACTTTATTAATGTAGCTAAACATGTTTGTTGTTAATTAAGTGGTTGCCAATGCTCTAGTTGTTGCTGCTGCTATTGCCTTAGGATTACATGACTTATCTGTTGTTGCTGCTGCTATTGCCTTATGGTTACATGACTTATTTGTTGGATTGGCAGTGGAAAACAAGTCTTGGATTAGCGTTTCAGATTGACTGCTGCTGCTGCTGCTATTCATATTTCTATTTGATGAATGACATTTCCCTTCATTTGCAGGTATGTGCTATATATATATATATATATATATATATATATATATATATATATATATATATATATGTTGCACCTTCACAATTTTTCTATTAGCAGTAACACCCCCATCAAAAAGTCCACTGCTGCATTTCTTCTGACGCTGAATGACATTTCCTCGGAGATTTTGAAATTCTAGTTGTGGTTTTTCTCTAATATGAAGGAGCTAAATATGTGTATGAGTTCATGTGAAACTACTACTGGGAAATCGATTCAATTTTCTTGATTTTTTCTTCTTCTTTTGCATCTCATAATACATTTTACTGAGTAGAAATTCTTTTCTATCATTACAAATAAGGTGGAAAAAAAATCAGAGAAGAGATATGTCAGATTTTTTGGTTAATCTTTGCCGGGAAGCAACTCGAAGACAACCCTACTCTCGCGGATTACAACATCGAGAAAGGTTAGATTTTTTGGTTTTCATTTCATGATCATGTTGTTGTGTTTGGTGTTCTAGAGTTTTGATTTGCTTG
This sequence comes from Stephania japonica, assembly GCA_039657345.1. Taxonomy (NCBI): domain Eukaryota; kingdom Viridiplantae; phylum Streptophyta; class Magnoliopsida; order Ranunculales; family Menispermaceae; genus Stephania; species Stephania japonica. The sequence continues at coordinate 1,664,669 of CM077559.1, read as the reverse complement.
ATCAGTTTCAGTTTTAGTTTTTTTTACTTTGTGTTGGGTCAAATTGTGTTCTTGTGCTTTTCGTCTTCATTTTGATCTTTGTTTAGTTGGCTTAATTGGTATAAATCATGAGTTGGAGTTGGAAGAATGAGTGACAAATTATTACCAGATTGACTACAAGTGACACAGCTTGTTCTTGTGCTGGTCTCAATCCGAAGTAGTGCTGGACTCCATGGTATTAAAGCAATGTGCTTGCTTTAGAACAGACATATTGGGACAATAGTGCTAGACATATATTTGTTCCCAAGCCTTTCACCTTCACAAGAAGCAGCCGTGTAAAAGAAATATGGGAAAAGTAGAAAATCTGATTGATTAACAAAAGAACCTCATGAATACAACTTAATTTACTATAGATCTAAACTTAAAAATGTGAATGGAAAGATCTATTTACATGTGCCTTCTCACCCAACTTAAAAAAAATACTTGTATTTGTCCATGCTTCAGATTCTTAGAACCCCAGAACTTGAAAACCAAGATAAGAATTTGTATTATATTCTCTTTTACATGAAATTGCTTTGAATTCACTCTATATGAACCAGGTGGAATTTTTGTGCTTCTTGTGTTTTTTTAAATCACAATATCATCATTCTTTCATGAGTATATATTAGTATATTTTTGTGCTACTGCGACTATGGAAAGTCTTTCAAATTTCTACATAATTTATAGAATTGCTCATGTCATTTCTGGTTTGCTTTGCTTTTCACATATTGGAGAAAATGTGCCGGAAGCAAATAAGAATCCTGATTGGATGGTTGGGCACTGCCTCAATATGTTCTTCCTAGTAGCTCATGAATGGCAAAACTCATTGTTGAATTCTGATTTGCTTTGCAGATTTCAAGACCTTTTTTTTTTGCAAACTGCAGATTTCAAGACTTGGATGCAAATCTGTTGCTCATTATCTCATTCAAACTAGACGGCCTCAGATCAACTCCAAGAACACTTGCATTGCTCCTGCAGCATCTGCAAGGAGGACTCCACCCTTTGCGGAAGCAGGAGGAGATATTGAGTGCAAAAAGACTATGCTAGCGCTCGAAGCACCAAAAACTGAATTTTAAAATGGAGAAAATAATGATGAGATCAAAGGCGATGAACTATGTACTAACTTGTTTTTTAAAACTTGATTGTAAGAAGATTCAGTTTCTCTTTTAATAATTATTATTTATTTTTATTTTTATTTTGTAAAAAAAGCTATATGTTGCAGGCTAAAAAAAACAACAGCGTTTATTTTTTTTTAAAATGTGAAAACCTTTTATGACGGTTAAAAACCGTCACAAAAGACCAAAATCTAATACAAAAGTTTTGTTAAGATGACGGTGGAAAACCGTCACGAAAGGTATTGACCTTTAATAACTTCTCATAACATGACGGAGCTTGTAACGGTTTGAAACCGTTATTAAAGACTTTTTATGACGGTTAAAAACCGTCATTAAAAGTCTTTACTGTTGTAGTGTTATTATATATATTTTGGTAGAATCTAAAGATGAGAATTGAGAGTTGTGAGTGAGTGGAGTGTTTGATATACCATGGTTGACAAAGAAGGTTGACTTGAGTTTTCCTTTTATTTTCTATGATCGTCCATGTAAAATGTATTAAAAACGCTTGAGCTCGTGAAGAAAAATATAAATAAGTTATTACTTTAAGATAATATACATCATAAATAGTATGGTAATCAATCTTGGCCCCAACTTTTTTTTGGCTTCATTATAAGAAATCATCTTTTCCTTATTAGCTATCCAATGAGTTTGCTTCAAACCCCTAATAAAATCAACAAGAAGTTAACCAAGTCATAAAAAAAAAAAAAGAAAACTTTTTCTTTGAAGGATCTAAAACTGTCAATAGGATTTTAAAAAATAAAAGGGTTAATTTTTTTTTCTTTTGACTAACAAAAGTAAACAAACCATAAACTCTCAGTAGTTACATGTTGTGGACTTAGTTTTTACTTTTTACGTCAATAGTGTCAAAAAGACTTTTCTTTTCAGTAAAGTTGTGAAATGTTGATTTGGCTTAAATTTGTGAGTGAACATTGAACAATCACTAGCTAGAGTTGTTTGACTACTATAGCAAAATAAAATTTGTTGAGTTGCATCCTTATTCAATAGTTGATAAAATTTTTTCAACAATCAACATAGCTGAAAGTGCATTCGTACTTTCTTTTTACTTAATAGGGTGTTCAAGAAAGCTTACCATTATCAAGGAAAGTTTCAACCATGAAAGTAGAACAACTAACTAATGTAGTGTTTTAAATTTAGTTTCCTATTCTGTTTTTCGCTTTATTTCTGTTTTTCTATTTCAAGTGCTTGTCAACAAAAGGATAATTTTTGGTCCTTCTTAGAGATATTGTACTCAGTAAAATTTTCTTGTTTCTTACAACTTCCCTTCCATTTTGACGTTGGACGACCAAATCCCTTATTACTAAAACTTTTTGAATTTGGACAGTGTTTTCTCCATCAAAGGAAAAAAAAAATATTTGCATGGATTATAACATTTGTATATAGCATATTTTATGGTTTTAATTTGTTGAGCTTGTTATTGTTAAGTGTTTGACATTAATTTTGTTTATGCTTTGTTTGAGTTCTATTTAGCATTGACTTATTTTGATGCCTACTGGTAACACTAGACAACATCTACGATGAACAGGGAAGGAAATAAATTGACAAGACAAGAATGAAATGGATAACTTTCTTCTAGATTTCCGTTCTTCATGTAGTTTGATTAAATACACTGATAGACAGGGTTTGTCTATGCTAACTAGCTAAACTTGGGCTTAAAAAAATCAACAAAAGTAATGGCCCAAATAACACTTAATGGAATGCTACATCTGATAATCTTTTTGCCAGGCTGGGCTTTTAATGACTCGCTTTGGGCCTAAAGATGGTTGAATGGTTCATTGGGCTCTGGTCCCTTTTTGTGGTTGCACTCGGTCCACCCATTAAGCTTTTCTTTGGGACAGAGATTGGGATTGCATCACCTACATATATGAGTTTCTTTAATTTAAGGATATTAAATTGTTACGTACATTGCTATTGTTCATGAATCTTGTAGTTGTTTGATTATTGACCTTTTTATTGAGTGTTTGTTTATAACTCTCAAGTCTTAACAACTATACTTTGAATTTATTTTGCATATTTACATTGTTTAACATGAGAATTGGTTTCGCTCCCCTTTTAAGGTATTGCTTAGTGACCCCTGTTAAGGAATATTGTGCAATTAGAAAATATGCACAATTCACTCCCATAATTATGTTGTTAGTTTTAGAATAGAATAAGTTTTGTTTAATCATGAATTCCCAAAAGATATTGTTAGTTTTAGAATAGAATAAGTTTATTGTGTACTTTGATCATAATTATGAGAGTGATTTGTGTATATTTCCTAATTACACAATATTCCTTAATAACCCCAACTACTTTATTTGGGATTGATGCCTCATTGGATGTTGCTCTTAGGTAGCTAGAAAGTAAAATTGTCAAAAACCCTTGCAAGATTGAGGCTTTGTTGAATGTGCTCATGCAAGTTCTTTTTTTAATGCTACGTCCAATTCTTTGTTGGAAGTTGGTCATGTAAGTTCTTTTTTTAATGCTATGTCAATTCTCAAGCTGAATTTTGATGAAAGTCTGAATGAGTACGTAAATTCTATTTGCCAAAATAATTTGTGTTTTTTGAGCTACGCTCTTTTAGGGTTTAGGGTTTGTGATAATTACTTACTAAAATGGCCCTAATGTCATTTGTTTATATGTTCACAAGTCAACTCTTGGACAGTCAAATTAGATAAGGGTTTCTACCATTATTTTTAGCTTTCTTTGGTATGGACCTTACGGTATTTAAGAACAAATTAACTTCACTCATGTTGTTTATTGTGCAAGTGTTAAGCATTGTTTCCAGCTTTCTTTTGTATGATCACAACTATATTCTTAAACATATTAACTTGATTCATGTTGCTTATTGTGCAAGTATTGTTGTTTGTGCATTGATGTTTTTCCTCTAAGATTGATGTTAGACAACAGCTTTACAATGATGATAGGTTTCACAGAAATAGAGATAATTGAGGAATGATGGCTTCATTTACCCACCAAGTTTGAGGTTGAGGAGAGGCCCAATAGTTCTTTCCATGTTGAGGACTTATAAGAGGGGTAAAGACAAGTATATTAGCATCGTTCATTTTTTTTTATGTAACTGTTGCGACCCAGTTTTCTAATCTTGATTAACTTGCTTAATCAGGATCACCGATCCGTGACGTGGGGCCCGCATGAGATGCGCATACCGACCGAGGCACATGGCCGAGGTAAATTTTATATTTGTACTGGTGTATGCTTAGTGTTGTGTATGTGTGTAGACTAACTAAGTCAGTACTTGCAGCTATCGATGTCAAGACGCGAGCGGAGACGTGCCTCGAGTTACGTGCGAGCCAGGTATAGGGTAGCAAGACTTGTGGTAAGTCTAAACTTAGTTAAATACAATTTAGAATAAATTAGTACACAACCTTGATAATTTAATTAATGCATATTATATTTTATCCTATAGTTTTAATAAATTAGTAAATTACATTTTAAATGTCCTATAGTTTGTATTGAATTAAACTAACTTTATGACAGACCTCAGGATCCGTGTTGCCATACATTCCCATGTCGAGAGTCACTCATGTTGTGTCACATGAGAAGCTGGACTGCCTAGTTAGGAATCATAGATTTGCCTTGAGATATGCGGTGCACACTAGATCCCACCAAACCATATATATACCACTTGATTAGTGGATTTCTCATTTCTCAACCAACAAATTTACATGCATATAGAGAAATCTGAGATTTAAGTGTGTTATGGGGAGTTTGGAGAGGATTTCAAGCTAGGAGTAAAGGCAAACAGAGAATCAAACCCAGGTAATCACCCTTCCTATCTCTATTTCCACTAAAGTGGGTCAAAATAGCGTTTTTGTGTTAAAATCGGATTTGAGCTATGAATTTGGTTTATAAAGTGTTTTTCTTTCATATTATGTATGATTTAACTGTTATCTTTAGTTTTGATTCGGATTTTTGAAGAAATTTGGGTTTTTAGTTGAAAATTTTGTAAAGAGTTCATGCATGAATTGATATGGTTTAAACAAGGTTTTTGTGACAGCCCCAAATTCCCCTTGCATTTGGGTACGCCCGGCCTAGGCTCGTACAGGTCCCCGAGCCGATACTCGGCGAACCTGGCGAGCCTAGTCAGCCTCTAATCAATCAATTATACAATTTATGAAAGAGTTATTGCAACTTTTACGCAGCAGAAAGTAAATAAACTAAAATAAGGGAAATAACTCATTCAAAGGGAAATTAGGAATCTATAATGTGGAAAGCCTCGAAATATTCATGTACAAACAGACGTGAGATATAAATCAGTACATGATAGCAATATCAAAATACCAAGTTCTATAACCCAAAACATATATATGAAACGATATACAGATAAGTAAAACATAAAAACCTACTATAATGTCTTCCAAGTTCAGTCACTAATCCTCACAAAAAGTCGCCTAGATAGGGTTCCTTGCCACTACTGCACTCCGCTCTATCTGCACCCACCATCACAAACTAGACGGTGAGCAACTGGAGAAATTGAATGTAATGCCAGAAGAAGATAATAGTAATTCATGATATATCAAGTAAAACAGTCTAAATATCATGCGATAATAGAAAAACAGGAATTTAAATAGATCAAGTGCATGATAAACAGACTAATAGATATCAATCGAATTTAAAGTGTGTTCTAAAGAATCAAAAGGGGCCCATAAGTGGTTTAAATCATAGCATAACGGCGAAGACCTCGCGAGGTCTACCTGGGCATCGACATAAGCGAAGGCACAACTATGATGGGAGGGACACAAGCCCACGCACCCAGTACTCGGTGTCACACGGTCACTAAGAGTGGTCACACACTCCTTTACAAGAGCGCTTGTGTTTTATCCCTCTAGTGCAAGTCCTAGTACTCTTGAGACAAAACACTTGCAAGTCTTAGTACTCTTGAGACAAAACACTTACGCCGAGAACACACAATAAGGAATGGAATGGAATACCAATAATCGAGCATAACGAATCTGAATAAATGATAATGAATCACATGACATTTTCTTACCGGCTTACAAATCATACACAAGCTTTAAGCCAAGTGTACTTACCTGACAACGCAACCCATGAATAACAACACTCCCGCGAGTCTTAACGTGTATCTCCGAGTTTTCCGCTACCTGACAAGGTTGAAAACTCTATTTAATGGGTCGAGTCATTAACTAAATCCTAGGTTAAACCCTACTATATTTCCAAGTGTTTTAAGGACTCCAACAACTCGACAAATTGATAGAAAAATGAATACTCTCTCGGGTTGAAAACCATAACGTATGTAAGCCTAATCACACATTTTAGGCTCGGCTCAGTCGTAATTAGGTCACGCCATGACCTCGAGGACCGGCAACGTGACCACGACGTCATAACCATTTGCAATACATAAACCCTTACCATGCGACGTTCAAACACCCATGAACCAAGTTATACACAACGTAGGGTCGAAACGGAAGGAAAACACTCGCACCATGCAATTTGCCGCGAAGTTATAATACAAATAACTCATTGCTCGGCGTGAAGTATACATGTACACATACTATGCCGCATACACATACCAATGTCCCTATGACCTCAAACTTCAACACAACATATTCTCGAGACATAACCAAGACCGAACACCAATCGAGATCAAAAACTATTATAGCAACATGTTGATGTTGTTCGACATTGGGGAGGGGTCACCACGACATTGAGTTGCCGAAAAATCCCTCCACCAGATCGTATTCCCACCATACATACAATTACGAACTCGACATTGAAATTCACATGAAATGATAACAAAAATATAGGAAATTATTTAAACACCACAACTCTTCTCTACCTTCATTGTTATGGACCACTCCGGGGTTGCGAGACACCAGCATGTGTGTAGCATGGTCCTCGTCAACCCTTAATCACGGTGGTCCAACAGCGGCGCCGCCTCTAGGGGCAGTTTCTGGCGAGGGCATAAAATAGTAACCAATTCAATAAAATAGTGCATATGATAAGAAACATCCAACCTACATTAGTGCCTTGAAGTGGGGTGTGCTCTGGGACCATCGGAGCTCCAGTGGTCCTCCGAGCATCGACTTCGACCAGCCTCATCACGGTAGAACACCTCCTCCATCGGACAGACCTTCATTAACCCAACAATGACGCAAACACAACAAACTACGCTCCACCATAGCACCGCCGAGGCTCTGGTGTATGACCAGATATGGAAAATGGATGTAAAAACAACATTTCTTAATGAAAAGTTGCTTGAGGACGTGTATATGACACAACCTGAAGGTCTTGTACATGCTGAGAATTCTAGGAAGGTATGCAAGCTTCAAAGATCCATTTATGGATTAAAGCAAGCTTCTCGGAGTTGGAATCTTCGTTTTGATGAAGCAATCAAGGATTTTGGTTTTTATTAAGAACGAAGATGAGCCTTGTGTATACAAGAAGGTCAGTGGGAGTGTAGTTATTTTTCTGGTATTGTATGTTGATGATATATTACTCATTGGAAATGACATCCCAACATTGCAGAGTGTCAAGTCTTGGTTAGGGAAGTGTTTCTCAATAAAAGACTTAGGAGATGCAGCCTATATCCTAGGGATAAGGATCTATAGGGATAGATCTAAAAGGCTAATCGGTCTAAGTCAGAGTGCTTACATAGACAAGGTGCTGAATAGGTTCAGTTTGCATGACTCTAAAAGAGGATTGTTGCCAATGTCTCATGGCATAAGTCTCAGCAAGACTCAATGTCCTAGGACAAATGATGAGCGGGATCGTATGAATAAGATTCCATATGCATCTGCTATTGGATCTATCATGTACGTCATGCTATGCACTCGGCCTGATGTATCATATGCTTTGAGCACTACAAGCGAGATATCGTCGAGATCCAGTGAGAGTCACCTTTGGATAGCAGTAAAGAACATCCTTAAGTACTTAAGAAGGGCTAAGGAAGTATTTTTGGTCTATGGAGGTTTTGAAAATGATCTAGTTGTAAATGGTTACACAGATGCAAGTTTTCAAACTGATATAGATGATTTTAGATCGCAGTTTGGATATGTGTTTACTTTGAATGGGGGTGCAGTAAGCTGGAAAAGTTCGAAGCAAGAGACTGTGGCAGATTCTACAACAGAAGCTGAGTATATTGCAGCGTCCAATGCAGCAAATGAGGCAGTTTGGATCAAAAAGTTCATTTCTGAACTAGGTGTGGTTCCAAGTATTGCTAACTCTATTTGTTTGTATTGTGACAATAACGGGGCAATAACACAGGCCAAGGAACCTAGATCATACCACAGATCCAAACATATACTCAGGCATTTTTCATCTCATCAGAGAAATTATTGAGAGGGGAGACGTAAAGATTTGCAGAGTACCTAATGAAGACAACGTTGCGGATCCATTGACAAAGGCTCTTCCACAAGCGAAACATGATGGTCATGTTAGATCACTAGGCATTAGATGCATGAATGATTGGCCCTAGAGCAAGTGGGAGATGTTGGGAAATGTGCCCTAGGTCAATCCATTAACAGTCTTTATGAATACATTTTAGTTAATAAAATAGAGGATTTCATTTGCTGTTTATTATAATTGATTTGCATGTTTACATTATAATAAGATCCATGAGTATTTACAGAAATATCCTAAATGTCCCTAGTCGATTATTATATTGGGAACTATAATGAATTAAGACTAGTGTGAGTCTTGATTAATGATCATACGATGATCATACGTATAGGAATACGAATCAAGATCATGAGTATTTGTTAGGGAGCAAAGTACTGGACCGACCCGCTATGAGAACATCACATGGATTAAGTTATAGTTGTTTCTCATGATAGGTATATTTTTCAGTCCTCTGACTTGAGATTACCAGAGACTTCAACATTAGAAATACAGTGATTTGACGCAATCAAACGTTGTCTTTAATCGGACGATTATAAAGGTTGTGATTGGTTACTGTGTGAATAATGTGGTGAAGTTGTGTAATCGAGATAGAATTTGTCCCTCTCATATAAAGAGAGATATCCAGTGGATCCCTCGATGTGTTAGACTGTTAAAAGGCCTAGTCTAAGTGAATTGATATTGATCAATGTCACTTAGATGTTTTCAATCTACCTAGAAATCGAGACTAGTACGATTGAACATGTTGGATGACAATTCCATGCCTTATGTTTGATCAAAAGGATATCGTGTGACAAAAGGATGTTATATACACTATTGATTAGGTTGTATCGATTTGATATTTGTACAACTTGGGTAGTCATAATGTCTTGCTAGAGGCCGCTTATGACTTGTATACCAAAATGTGTTTTGGTACACTGCCAACGTTGTATGAGCCTATTGGGTCGCACACTGAGAATGATTTTGCGAGATTTTAAGATGGTTCAGAAAAATGAATTTTTATATGATAAAATTCATGACAGAAACGTCCTTGTAGTGTATTACACTTATACTTCTTTAAGTAGGGGTATATGTGTAATTTACTTAATCGTCTATATACAAGGGTTGTATAAATAGACGCATTGAGTTAGAATACAAGTACGAAAGATTTAAAAAGGCTGAAACTTTATTTTCGTTTTAAGAAATGACTTAGAGGTTTTTGGTATGTTCTGGATCGTTTTGGAGAGAAACAAAAAGGTTTGGTATTCTCTCGAAGCTAGCACTTCAAATCCCGGCCGCCGTTCGTGTGTGGACTGCTGATAGAGGGCGTTTGTTGTTGGCAGCGCCTTAGAGATCGATTAACCTTCAGAAAGGTACATTGCGACTGAGATATGATTAAGTTTTCATAGTCTAAACGTGTTTTAATGGAATCAGATTCGGATCCTGTTGGGGTTTTTCTCAAAATTGTTTTGAAATCTCCGCTGCGCATGAACCCCAAAACCCAACATGGCCAACAACCACTACACTCACACAGTTCAATGAAGATGAAATAGTGAGATGAGAGAGAGGGAAATAGAGAAAACACAAGAGAAACCGAAAGAGGGAGGAACCGGGAGAGTGAGAGAGAGCAACCTTGACTCCGATGAGGACTCCGATGACTACCTCTAGTCGTCTCTGAAGATGGCAGCCCCATCCCAGTCCAACAGTCCCAATAGATGGGTGCACAGCTGAGAGAAACGAGAGAGATAGAGAGAGAGATCGAAAGAAACTGAGAGAAAGATAAATGTACCTCTAGATCCGACGACTTGAAACACCTTCAGCGATTGTCTGACACTCCAACGTCGCTGAGAGAGGTGGCGGCTCATCAAGGGAGGATAGTGACTGAGAAGAGAGAGAAAATCGAGAGAGATAACATTCACTGCGACGACCGGAGACGTCTCCGGCGAGGTTTGACCGTCTCGAGTTGCTGCTGGTCGGCGGTGGTATACCTGGGGTAGAGAGAGGGACTGTGGTGTGAGATAGTGAGGATGATGGTGAGAGTGAAAATGAGAGAGATGTGTTATATGTGTATATATATGAGGTGATGAATAGTATTTAAATAGTAAAGTAGGTGTGTGTTGTCACTTGCATGGCCCTTTATCTCAACACACACACACATCTCGAGGTCAATCTCATGGCTCCTCACTATTGAACTGTGTCACTTTAACAATCCTATCATGTAGTCCATATGTTGCGTAGTTAACTAACTCCCGCGTTCAAACGACGTTCCTCAGTCTGTCTTTCCTTGTTCCGACTATCGAAATGCACGTAGTTTCACTTTGTCTCGAAAATAATTATTTAAATTATACAAAAATTCATTTAATTATGTTATACCCCCGTTTACCTAGGCAAAGCCTCACTCAGACTAATATTCGCCCGAATGGCGCGAGACCCACATTAGACTAAAATACTAATACACGCATCACTGAAACATAATATTACTTCAGTGTCGACTCCCAAAATTCGAAATATTGTCTAGTATCACATAGCCGGGTTACGGTCCTGACTAGTGCAACACTAGTCGGGTTAAAATTGAGGGTTGTTACAGTTTTCTTGTGTTTTCGGGTAGTTTTTAGTCTAAATCGATGTATTATGATCATGCATGTTGTTTTAACAGAGTTGGTAGCACCTAAAACGCCTAGAAAACCAAAATTTCTCTGTGCAAATTCTGGAATTCGCGCTGTCCAGCGTGCTAGGCACAATGCCTAGCGTGCTGCCTATTCTGGTGAAGATGAAGCATTGTTCACCCCAAGAACAGTAGCGCGCTGGGTACTGTTCACAACCCACTTTTAAATGAAAATATTAAAACACTAAAATTAACCAATCAAGTATACAACCTATATAACCGACACACATCGACCCTAAGTATTATCTAAACACACCAGGAATTAAGAGTGTGTATCTAGAGTCTGGGGACGTGGGTTTCGGGTGTTAAGAGGCCGGATAGCTAGGACTACTACTTTGATTTGTAAGTAAAATTGTGGGAACTCTTTACTTTATTTCATTCCTATTATTTACCATTTTCAGTCTATTTGCAGACTTGCTGTTTGTACTCTCTCATCATGCTTTCCTTGTTCTGTTCATTATGAATGTTGTTATAGCATGATGTCTTGTGTAGTATATCATTAACTGTATGTTTTCCTTATATGCTCAATGTTTGTCTCTATGTTTTCCTTATTTGCTCAATGTTTGCCTTGAACTGTGGTTAATGGATATTTAGAAAAGCATGCGTTAGGTTCATTTACCATATTTGGACTTGTATTCTATTCCCTTGGGGCTTTGTAGCTTAACTTGTGATTGAAATTATAGCGTTATAGGATGTTAATTCTTGAAATCTAAAGTAGAGATTATCTAGGGTTCATTGCACACGAGATATGTGGATTCACAGGGGTTTTGGTCTTTTGGGGTCTCCGGCGTTCGCCACTACACTTGGGTGGCACACGCGGGGTTGTCGGCAAGTTTAGGCATAGCTCCGTCATTTGAGGTTACTAGAAAATGATGATATGTTGAGTGCACGCCATATAATAGTGGTAAAGGCTAGGTGATAGTTCTCACCGCCGACCGGACGTAGATCATCTCGACTTAAACTATGTCAGTTTATGTATTTCTGTTAACTCTGGTATTTACTTGCATTATTTATTAAACAATTTTTTTGCTATTTTATGCTTTTAAATACCTTTTGTTTAAATTGAAAATGTAGTATTAAAATTTCCCAATTATCACTTAAATATCACTATACTCACTGTCTAGTTTGTGACGGTGGGTGTAGGTTTGTCGAGCAGCACCAGGTTGGGCAAGGAGAAGATCGACGACTACCTCTAAACTTTCAGCGCGTAGTTGCCCGTACATGTATGGCATTTTTGTAATATACTTTACTTATGTCTTTTACTTCGAATTTTTATTGAGATAAGATTCCTCGACTTTTGACTATCACCCTAAACCCTAACTAAAGAAAAAGATACTACGCTAAAACATCATAATGAATAGTGGATCGCCAAATTTGGCGTTCCACCATTCACTTGTACTATTTTAGAGGAAGAAATAGAGTTCCATTGATACAACCAAACTTTATTTCTCCTTCCAGACGCTATAATAACGTCCAGTTGGAGTTGGTTTAAGAACGTGTTTAGGGATTTTTTTGAGTAAACATAGATATCCAGACTCTTTGTCTGACTAGTCCCACAGGCCCTAACATTGCGCAACGAGACCATTAGAGGCCCGACGTTTGGCTGTATTGGGGAATCAATACTGAGGTCGTGCGCGTAACCCATACAACCCTGTCATCGCCCTTATCACTAGGCCACACCCGTTCGGGTTCGTTTAGGGATTATAATCTTAACGGAGCTAAAAACGATTCTCCAAATCTCTAAATATTAATTTGTCAAGTCCTAATCCACCAAAGCCAAAAGATATTTTACTTTTTTTTAGAGCAATTATGATTTTATTTCACAAATTAGATCATCTTTTACATTAAGCACAACAATAACTTGGAGAATTGACACCACACTTTTTTGTTACCATAGAGATTAGCTAATTTTACCAGAACATGAGCTACTTCATAATAATAAGGATTAGAGTTTAACACATTGATAATTTTTCTTCTCACTATAAATATTGTATCATGTTTTCTAATACAAACAAACTTCATAATGTTTTTCAATTAAGATTTTTTGATATTGTATTATTGTTTAGTGAAGTTAGAGCCCCACTAAGCTAGGCAATTAGAACACTTAAATAACTTGGAGTTCCAACTACATTTTAAATGCTCCTTGTGTCCCTCAAGCCACACCCGTTTGGGTTCATTTAGGAATTATAATCTTAAGGGCGTAAAAAAAAATTCTCGAAATCCCTAAATATTAATTTGTTAAGTCCTATTCCACCAAAGCCAAAAAATATTTTACTATTTAGATTTTTTTAGAGCAATTATGATTTCATTTCATAAATTAGAAGATCATCTCTTAAATTAAACTCAACAATAACTTGGAGAATTGACACCACCCTTTTTCTGTTATCATAGAGATTAATCAACTAATTTTACCAGAACATGAGCTACTTCATAATAATAAGGATTAGAGTTTAACACATTAATAGTTGGTCTTCTCGCTATGGATATTGTATCATGTTTTCTAATACACACAGACTTCATAATGTTTTTCAATTAGGATTTTTTGATAACGGTATTACTGTTTAATGAAGTTAGAGCCCCACTAAACTAGGCAAATAGGATACTTAAATAACGTGGAGTTCCAACTACATTTTAAACGCTCATTGTGTCCCTTAAGCCCCCCGTGTATCCCTTATTATACATCATCAACCACAAGGATTAATTCACGCTTGAGCATCATAGTGAAACAATTTTCAAGAGATGGCCCTTCGAATCTATCTTTTTTCAACTATATAACCTCACTTAAGGGAATCACGTCCTTTACCATTCTATCTGCCTCGAGAAAGGGATAGTGGAGAGGACAGTGGGGGTAATGATGCGATTGGTGGGCGTGTGTTTGAGGTGAGGATAATTTGGTCAAAGTTTTCTTAAGAAAAAAAGGAAAATGATTTTTTAACATTCTTTACATTTCCTACACAATGGTTTAGATTCCTTTGAAATTCATACTTCAAACACATCAATCAAATCTATACTATTGTGTAATAAATTTATGCCTCCTAGAATGTTAATTAGATGATGATCTTCCTAAAAAAAGGTGCATAAGGGCATTGGGAGTGTGCAAATAAGTGAATAACAACCCCTTTAATCTACTGTATTAGATACAAAAGCTTCACATAAACATATGAAGCAAGGAAAAAAATTGATAAAATGAATTGAGCATAAAATCATCCAAATATATGCAGAACATAAAAAATACCAAAACACAAATTTTATGCAACATCAACCACAAGGATTAATTCACGCTTGAGCATCATAGTCAAACAATATTTGAGAGATGGCCCTTCAAATCTATCTTTTTTCAATTATATAACCTCACTCAAGGGAATCACGTCCTTAACCATTTTATCTGCCCCGAGAAAGGGATAGTGGAGAGGGCAGTGGGGCTAGTGATGCGATCTGTGGGTGTGTGTTTGAAGTAAGGATAACTTGGTCAAAGTTTTCTTAAGAAAAAAAAGGAAAATGATTTTTTAACATTCTTTTGGTATATATACATTTGCTACAAAATGGTTTAGATTCCTTTGAAAATCATACCGCACACACATCAATCAAATCTACACTATTGTGTAATAAATGTAAATAAGTGAATAACAACCCCTTTAATCTATTGTATTAGATACAAGAGCTTCGCATAAACATCTGAAGCAAGGAAAAAAAATTGATAAAATGAATTGAGCATATAAATTCATCCAAATATACGAATTTGTGTGAGCACAAAATTTTACTGGATGCTCTACCATGTCGCCGGTTGAACTCATTGTTGAATTAACACTGAAGACGCTACGAACTTGATGAAACTGAAAGTTTGCAGATTGAGGCTAGAGTCTAAATACTCTATGTCCTTAAGACAATAATGCCCCGTAAACGTGCTCGCGGTTGGTAGCACTTGTCTCACAGGATACAACAATCACGATCCTACGACTGCAGCATTTCACAACGTAGGAACAAGTAAATCAAATTGTTGTACTCACTCTATAATAAAAAACAATGGTGTTGAATACTGGAGAAAACAACACTGTTTTTACTTGAAGTATAAAATCAGAATAAAAACAAGAGTGTTTTTCCTTTTACGTAGAAGATTTATTTATAATGTGTTTGTGTCTATTCAAGAAATGAATCAATTCAGTTTCGGTTTCTTAGAAACACGACTGTTCGGGCGTTTGTATTTTATTCAATACATACACTAGCGCAACCAATGTACACTTGTACATAAATGTGAAACGATTCCATCGTTTCTACTATGCATGTATATCCAACCATTAACTACCCATTGGTTCAATGCATATCAAACACAAACAGTGTACTGTTTCTAAAGGTGACTGTTGGAGTTTATCTCGTAGTCATTACAAACTACTACGTTTCCTGAATCATAAACACATACATTCAGTGTATACTTAAACTAATGCCATCAATTGGTCTATGCTCTTACAAAGCATCACACCTTTTCATTGGGTTGCTAAATAAGCATACACCTATATCTTTAATATTAGGTTCTCATCTATGCTACTTTTAGGTGTATCACCTCATATATATTGTATATATGCTATTTTATTTCCATTCATATATTAAAATATATGCCCAAATTATTTGACATAAATATGATTCCAACAAAAAAAACACCAAAACACAAATTTTATATAACATCAACCACATGGATTAATTCACACTTGAGCATCATTATAGTCAAAATATTCGAGAGATGGCCCTTCAAATATATCTTTTTTCAGCTATATAACCTCACTTAAGGGAATCATGTACTTTACCATTCTATTTGCCTCGAGAAAGGGATAGTGGAAAGGGCAGTGGGGGTAGTGATTCGATCAGTGGGTGTGTGTTTGAGGTGAGGATAATTTGGTCAAAGTTTTCTTAAGAAAAAAAGAAAAATGACTGTTTAACATTCTTTTAGTACATATACATTTGCTACATAATGGTTTAGATTCCTTTAAAAATCATACTGCACACACATCAATCAAATCTACACTATCGTGTAATAAATGTATACCTCCTAGAATGTTTATTAGACACAAGAGCTTGCATAAACATTTGACGCAAGGAATAAAAGAAATTGATAAAATGAATTGAGCATAAATTCATCAAAATATAAGAATTTGTGTGAGCACAAATTTTATGCAGAACTTAAAAAACACCAAAACACTAAAAAAATTAAGGATGCAACACTGTCATCCACAGTATATATGTTCATAGATCCACCAATACTTCTTAATTTGGAGCAACCTTATGTTGCACACTACCATCCCTCTCCCCCCCCCCCCCCCCCCCCCTCCTCCTCCTCTCTTCTCCGCTCTCATATCAGAAAAATTCACATAGAAGTTAGTCATTTTTATTGAATTAGCATGTCAAACTGCTTAACTTCATTGCTGGACCATGGTGTCTTCCAAAAGAAATTGAGCTGGTTCGGCTTTTGCCGCGCAACCGAACTTGAAAGTGCAGTACTTCTTGTGTACACCGGTGAGCTTCCCGGATCCAGCTTTTTGATGGAAAGTAACCATCAGTTTTGAGCACTCCCTGTAACATTACAAAGAAACAACAATCAATTATCAGGCAAGTTGAATAACATAACTAAAAGTTTGGTGCATAAGAACTAAAACTTACAAGAGTTGTTCAACTGAGTAAGTACTGTGCCACTCGCTTGTTTTGCTCCAATGGTGGCTTGATCGGTTTACCGTACACTGAGCAGTGTAGATTGAAGCTGCAGCCAATAGAGATGGTGGGTATTTGAGCATCTCATACTCCACCAAGCACAGTTCAATCAAGAAGAAGGAGAGTAGCTCAAGCTGGCATAGAAAATTATTCACACTCGATGTCAAAATTTTACAAGATGTAAGTCATAAAAGAGAAAGACAGTAATCTATTGACTAACGAATGGATGAGTGAAGAAGGTACTCACTGTTTTATCCGATTGAGACGCCTTTAGGAATCTCCTCATGAAGACATATGGTGTCGGTAGTGACAAGTTGAACTGCAGCTTATTCACAATCAATTTTTCCTTCAACAGTGAAGGGGTATCTGTTATTAATTAATGTGAACATAATAAAATCAGAAGAGAATAGTTCAAGTGATTTGTATTTATAAAAATGTAATACCATGTCAAGAACTTCCTTTCTCGTGTAGGCCTTGTCGGATATAAGAATTAGATCCTCTACCACAGGTACTGAAACTTCTTCATATTTACAAGCTAACAGCATGGCTGTCACTCCAACCAACTGAAGCTTCTTTCTTTCAACCGATTGAACGGCTAAGAATCTGTCTATAAGATTGACAGTCAAAAACAATGTCTCTTCCATGAGCTCGAATTTATAATGCACCTGTTAATTCCAGTCGTAGGATCACAATTTGCTGCTTAGGACTTCTGAATTGGTACTGGTACTTAATTTAACAAGCTGTGCTTTTGAAACAACACTTGACACCTACCTCAATCAGCCAATCTATAAGAATGGCTCTCATTCTCTCATTAATGTCAAATTGATGCGACATATATGTCGGTGAAACGCAGCTAGAGCTCTGCACAAACCAATTGATTCAATTGAGGAAAAGTGTTACCTTTAATAAATTCGTAATGTAGTTCGACAATTTGAGCAAAATTTCATCCAAAAAAAATAGAACCAAAACTGTTGTTGTGAATGTAACAACCTCTGATTTTTTATGGTAGGCATAGATGTCATCGATATACTCAACAACTGCAAGTGGGTTCGTCAAATCTTTGCCGTCAATATCTTCAATGCCCTCCGGTACCAAGTCCTCCATTTCAACTTCCTCCTGCGAGAACTCAAATTATCAAGTAATACTTTAAAAAAGAACTAAAAGAATCTGAAATTTATCACGTAAAGCACGAAATCAATCATACCATCTGATCGATTTCTTCCAGCATTGCCTCTGTATGCTTCACAAACATTGGGACATTGTCTCTAGCTGCTTGATACTCTTCAACATCTATAATTGTGCAGTCTTCAGAGTCATCTAGGTCAGGCAACACTTGAACAGGCTTATTTTCCTGTCAAATGAGAGATTGTTAACCTCATCTATTGATGGTCATTGAAGTGGAAATAATGACTATAAGTGGGTTTAGTTTCTTCGTGAAAAAATTACCGGAACACAAGGCTGAGGTTGCTTGTTTGCGATTTGTGCAGCATATTTCCTAAAACAAGTGATCAAGAAACAAATCTTTAGCTCCAATTTACAACTAAAAGATGTTTACTTTCAGATATCATATCCAAACCTCGTAATTGGTCGATGCACCGGAAGGGCAGCATTCTTATCACAAAACACATGTTTCCTAAATATGAAATGAAGAAATTAATACAAGGAACTAAACATTGTTGGAATTAATCAAGACTTCGATCAAAATTATATAAGATCATCAATTAGGATCCTAAAAATTTACTCTGATAATCCTCTTTTGTTGACTGCACAAGGGTAGGGCGGCATCCCGACTAAATTCCGGTTGACATTGCTCAAAGCCCTTCGATTTGGTCCGAATTCCGGGACTATCTTTCCGCTCCCCATCCGAACACCCCCTTTTGAAATCATCAAAGATATATAAACACCCAGTTCAGAATCAAGGGTTTCGCAGCTAAAATCAACACTTCCAAGACCAACATTTCAAAAGTCCAATCAAATTACCTTGAAAATTAGCGGTTCCCATCACGCCCAGATTGTTCTCGTCTGATCCAGCCATTCTAATTATCTACAAGAACAACACAAAGAAATCAAATTTACCCAAACAAGAAAAACAACCCAACCTTTCTCACACTAAACCTAGAACCAAATTCAACAAAACGAAATCAAGATAAAAAATTGAAAGGTACCCAGATCGGAAAATGAGATAAACAACACACAGACCTACAAAACCCCAATTATCTCTCTCGATCTCTTCAAATTAGGTCCTCAAATTCAAACTTCAGTCGTGAATCAGAGAGAGAGAGACTTTGCTCAAAACCGTCAAAGCCCCATTGAATTGACAAACAATAGAGGTAAGATCACTTCTCTCCTCTCTCTCACACACTCACTCGATCGCTCTTGCTCTTCTTCGGTCGTCTTCGTTGTTCGATTCAACAAAAAGAGAGAGAAGTTCGAATGAATAACGAAAGGTCGACGGAAATAGCGGATATATGTCCGCACATGGGTTCCCTTTTTTGAATGCAACGGCTAGTTAATCTGGACCGTCGGATCGCTCTCCTGGAAAGACACCTTGGTCTGTGTGGTCTTAACGGTTACCTAGCCATGTGTGGTATTCAAAATTTTTTTTTTTTAAACTAGGGTTTTTAGGTTTCACGCTCTTCCCCACTCTAGTCCTTTGCTACGTGTCAATCTCTCATTTTTTTCCCAATTAAATTCTTTCTATTTTGGGAATGTCCCAAACGCCCTTGTTTGCCAACGTTCAATTTTATGTGTGAAATGTCCCAAACGCCCTGGTGCTTGATTGTGGTAGTTTAGTCTCTAGTAAAGATATGTAAAAATGCCTAGTAGAAAACTCGAGTTAATAGAAAATAAAACAACCGTTCTGACTATTTTTTTACCAAAAAAAATAAATAAATAAATTAGATGATGTAGGGTAGGATGAAGCTATTTTATGGTAGAAAATATGGTTAAATATCAATTGTTACAACTTAGACTCATCTTGTGTGATTAACATAGATACACTGCTTGAAACGTGAAAAAGTAAATTATCGAATTTATAGTGTCATGTTACTCTCTTGAACATATGTCAGCGTATGATGTTGTCCCTATTCTAACTTAGGTCAGCCTGTATATCTTGAATCAGGTGATCAGAACTTAACAAAGATAACTTAAAATGCGTTAAGGAATTTAAAGGATTTGGAAAGTACGCTAACCATTAATATTGTCAAATCGAGTTTAATGGATGAGGGTGAACATTTAGTTGAACTAATTTATGATTGAGAACTCAAACAAGTTGGCCTACCCTAACGGTCTATTTTCACAATTTCATGGTCTACGGTATTAATGATCTACAATCAAGGAATGATAAAAGATCACTAGGATCCTTGCTTACATGTAAGTTTAACAAATAAGAAAACTCGGCTAATTGAAGATTTATTAGTCGTTGGTCCTAAAAAAAAGACGATCAATTAGTTGTTGAGTTAATGTCAAGAATATAGTTTTATGAATCTTTTCCTTATTTAGTTGTTGTTCTTCAAAAAATAAATAAATTGTGTAACAACTATATGACGATCATATAACGACTATATGTATGATGAGTAACCTATATAATATCTAGTTTAAATTTTGAAAAGTATCAAAAGAAAGATCAATACAATTCATTATTCTTCTCTATATCTTTTTTTTTATACGGGACTAATCAAACAAGTGTTTGAATACCTAAAATTAATCAAGAAAAAAATAATTTAATTAGAATGGAGGCTTTGTTGTTGTAAGTAGTGGAGGTCGTCTTCATCATCATCTTTTATTTATTTTTATTTTTTTGACAATGTCTTCATCATCTTAAATCAACGGTTGGTGATGTTGGGTAGTGTATCCTACGTGCGAGAGTGGTGACCAGTGGGGACAATTTTGAAATGTGGGTGGTGGAGATGTTACGGTGTTAATTATGTGTTGGGTGTGTTGAGGTTGAAAGGCTGGCAGAGTGGCAGTAGCAATGCACGCAGTTTTTCTGAAGGAGCCGTTAGAGATTTGTCGTTTTTTTAAAATTTATGAAAGTGGGGGTAGAATGGACTTTTTCATCGGGTTGGTACTTTTTGACCTGGTTAGTTTTATCTTGATCATGAATGTTGGGAAATTTAATTGCCACTTAATTAACAGACCCATTTTCAATTTAACCTACACTGGCCCAATAATTAATGTATCTAGATTTTGTCTTAAATTGTAGTAAAGCAAAATATTTACATTTATTTTTACCGTTTTCGATTTGGCAATATTTTACCCGATTAATATTGACCTTTAGGAAGAGTTCACAAGCATAGAAATTATATACTGTATATGATTTTAAATGGTCACTAGAAGTCTAGATATTAACTAAAGGTTTAAGTTCTGAAAAAAAAAAAAAAAAAGCAAAACAAAAAAATTTAAGGTTTAAGATTTATTTTGCATTCCACAAGGCCCAAATTTTAGTCTAACTTGTTGAAAATATTAGACCTTACTCCTTACTCCTTAGCCGTTGTACAAAACCACTTTAAATCGTATATATAATTTGATATGTTTTGTTTTCAAAAAAAAAATTTAATATGTTTTTTTAGTTATTAACTTGTTGAAGCAATCTCTGCATCTAAAATACAAATTTGCACTGAAGGATTTCCCTTTTTTTTTTTTTTTTGGAATTCAAGGATCTCCATTTTTTTTTTTTCTTTTTGAATTCAAGGATCTCATTATTTATGATTATAATAGATCCTCAAAGTTTAAGTAGGTCAATTCGTTGAATCCAAATAAGCTGTAATGGACTGCTTAACTATTAAGATTTATAACCAATCCGGGAATTTGTTATATGCATGTCAAGTTAATGAAGTTTTTTTTTTATTTTTTTTAACCAGTCAAATGAAAATTTGGCTAGTATTATGAAAGTAACTAATTTAGCTACAGGATTCTTCAAAAAAACAGAAAAAAAGACTACTTTAGCTACAGGAAGCAATCAATCTACCCTTGGAGGTTCTTAAGAATAGGTACTAACATTTCCTTTTTAGTGATTTTCTTTTTGATGAAATCCTTTTTATTTTTGTGTTATAATTAACACATACTCCAATATTTAGCTGAGTTTTTTTTTGGGACGTCAAAAACATGGGCCAGAGGCAGAGCCTGGCGTGGTGGTTGGAAGTCTTGAAGTGGACCATGAAGTATGAACCTCCATTTTTTCAACAGTACCTTTGTTTCCAAATGCTAATATTTTAGGGACCCCTTTTTATATTGGATATCACAATTGGCCCCATAACACATTATAAGTTTATGTAGCACTACGTGCACGGAATTGGTTGGCGTGTCATTCCCCACATACCACGACGCTCCTCTCTAGTTCTACGTACAGTGAGAAAAACACAAAAACAAAAAGCAGATATTCATATATGTAAATTAAAGATTTTGGCTGTAAGCTCCCATGGGCCATACACATTGCATGCTGATCGGTCTGATGACTGAGGCATGGGAAGTCTTTATTTTAGTCTCTCTTATAGATGATGAGTTCATCGTGCCTGATGAGTTTCCAGTCTTCTAGCGACTGCAACATACGTGTACAATTCATCTTGTTTTTTCATGCGATGTACATGTATGCATAAATAAATTTTTTTTTTTTTTTTCACGGTGGGTGACTGCACTGCCTCCGCCTTCTTACAGCTCATTTTGATGACTAATCAACTATCTTAACTAGTCGGTGACATTCGCAAAGGGCAAGATGGAATGTCAATATATCATAAAAATGAATATGTTGAGGAAAGGGCAAGATGAAATGTCATATATTATAAAAATGAACATGTTGAGAAAAATAAGTGTAAGAAATGATATTCTGTATTATTATATGAACTCGAAGCCAATAACAATATAGAAAAATGGAAAATATACATTTGAAAAGATATTTTTTAAGAGGCGGCTGCTCTAACTCTAAAACTCATTTTTTGAGTTTTTTCTGTTGAATCAAGATCTTGAACCATCGTCGATCTTCTTTTTGAATTGGCAGTTGTTTCAATCTTTATCTCTTCGTGTTTTATGTGTTCAATAAAGTGTAGATCTGTGAAGATTGGATCTCCTTGTTGCGGTACTTCTTCATTAACACTCATTTTTAGATTTGCGCGACGATTGAGTTGATCCTTAATTTTAGTTTTATTATTGGATAGTTTGTCTTCCCTTTGTTGGAGGTCTTGATTTTGTCTTCTCCTTATCAGGAAGTTTTGTTATTGTTATGTGGTTCTAGTCATTGTTTGTGTATTGTAATGTGTTTCAACGTTGTAGAGAGCAGTCCATGATTGTCAAACTGTTTCAATTTCACAATCGCATTTACAGCCAAAGTAATGACAGTTCTTTTGAACAAATAGGATTAGTGAATCAATGTATTTTTTATTCTATATCTGGTCTTGTACCGAGCCATTAATGATTAATGAAACTTCTATTTTTCTTCAAAAAAAACACGCAAAAAAACACTTAATATACCAAAGAAAACATTTTATAAACCCCGGTAAAAAATAGTTCATCAACAATATTTTAAAGGCCTAATAGACAAATGGAAAATGCTAGAATGACTTGTTGGTGGGGCACCCGGTGATGGTGTTCATCTGATGGCGAGCCCCAAGTGTAGGGCTTCGTGGTAGTAATAGTGGAGCAAACTAGTGTGAGTTTATCGAATTCACAAGGAATAGTTGCACATAACACTAGAGTAAATTAGACGATTTCTAACTTAAACAAACAACCTAAAATAGAATTTATTTTAGACTTGAATCATCAATCAAATTAAATGTGCGACGAATCAATCAAAAGTTGTGTTCAACTCAATTTATAGACTAGGTATCCTACAAGTCACCTCATCCCAAGGTCTCGATGGCGAGAATACTATCTCAACTCTCGAGCTCCACAGGTCTGTGCGAGCAGCGTAAGAGCATCAAAGTATTAAGTTCAAAATCCTATAAGGTCTGTGAAAGTCTAGGCAACTGATTGGTGTATCCTAGTATATTAAGTTCTAGTGTTCAATTTCGGTTCGATAGCCCCGAGGTCTCGGTGACTATCTCTCCTTAATTTTAGTGACTACGTGATCATTGCAATCAAAGCCTAGAGTGTAGAACACTAAAAATAACATTAAGTAGAACAAGAAATGCAATTAAACATGATTCATCAACACAAAACATTCAAATAAGCACATCAAGTCTAAAAAATATATAAACTAAAATAATAAAGAGAAGGAGTTCATAAAAATATCAAACTCAATAGTTTTTGGCCCCAAGGTCATAGTAAATTCGATCTCATTCGATTCTATCAATCTCTCCTACTCTATGTAACACTAAGAAAATATGAAAATATCACTAAATATAAAAAATGTGAAAAACAATAGCTCTGAGCGTCGCCTGAAGGTGAGCTTCGAGCATAAACAACCCTAAATATAAAAAAGTGAAAAACAATGGAGATGTTGGTAAAGAAGATGGTGTTGTTGGTGAAGAGTATGGAGAGAAAAATAATAGAGGAAATGATGGATTATGAAGATCGGTGTCTTGTTTCGGCGCTGGTGTGTGATATGAATCTCGGTCAAACTTGGGTCAATACCCTATTTTCGGTGAAATTCCCAACTTGCCCTCTGTTTTGTTTGAAAGAATTGGTGAGGACATGCACAGCGTGTGCGCCTAGGAGGATCAACAACTGCTGATGGTGGAGAGGTGGACGACATGTCACTCGAGGCAGATCCAAGAGGAGATCGACTGCTGTCGCGGAAAGAGAGAGAACGCGTGCGTGCTGGGGTGGGACGAGCTGACGTGGTGACGCGTGGCGTGTGCGGAGGGGAGAAGCGGACGTCGCATAAGTGAACGCGGAGGATGGTGACCTGGACACATGTCGCGCATGGATTGGTTGCTGACATGGCTTGGCGAATGGTGGAGCGACACGTGGCATATTGGGACGACTTGGTGCATAGGCGGAACAACTCGTGCGAACTTATGGGAGGTGGTACGTACGTTATAGATCTCGAGGCAAGATGGGCGGCTGTGGAGCAGGTGTTTTATGATCTGAGTCCCATTTACGCGTCTCTCCGCCTGCTCCATCTCTTCTAATCTTATTAAAGTGCGTGTCTCTAGACGGATTTCCTGGCTGCTGATTCACCACAGCTTTAGACTTGTCCTTAGCCACATTTTTTATATTTTCTTCAACTTACTTCTCAAACTCTTTTGCACATCGATGAACCGTCGCCTTAGCCCAATGTGGGTCCTGTAACATTGTCTCGGGATACGTGAAGCATGCTTTACGATGTGGATCACCAAAAATAGTCCATAAGGCCCCAATTTTATTACTTTTCATCAAACAACCTACAAATAATAAAAATAAACATTTATTAGCTATATTTCGAAACTTTGGTACATCATAATAATGTAAATACACACAAAATATGGGGTACAAATATCAACTTATCACCATCCATCATGCATTGATGTCTGTGCGCACATATCCATTGTGGAAATGGATGGACATCATTACCTGGGTGTCTCATCTGGATCATTAACCTAGACAAATATATCCTAACGTTTTAAGATTTTCGCAAAAATATTTTAACATTTCGATTTTGGCAAAAATATCCAAAACTTTTGATTTCTTGTAAATTGTACCCTTACTTCATATTATTTGAGTGGATTAAACTTAAAAATATAAGAAATTATACACATAATTAGAAATATTATTTCATATAATGCAATGGATATATAATACATTCATTTGCTTTAATTGTGGTTTGACACATAATAATTATAAGCAATGATACAATTTTCATTAAATCAAAAGGTTATGATTGTGACGGCCTGAATCCCTAAACAAGACACTGCCCGCCCTAATCTTGTAATTAAGCTCTAATCACATCTAAGTAGGACTTAACTACGTATTAGTCAGCTTTTCTAACTCATTTTCCTTGTTCTTTCTCGTTCAAGATAAGTAATACACGTATTACACCATTATTGAATTTAGGGTGAATTAAACATTTTAACAACCATTAAATACAGCAAAGGTCTTAACAATTTATGCAGAAGCAATCATATTTAAACCCTAAATGTGGAAACCAAAAAATAAAGATCACATGAATATATAATAAGATGACGAATATAACATCGTGATAGTCATCAAAAGTTGGGGAACTAATTGCTCAACCCATTATATACAACTAAAAAATGTATAAAGAAAGACACAAGTAAATAAATACATCAAACTATCAAAACCTACGTAAGTCAAAGGTGTACGCCGAAGGCTTAAGAATGAACTAACAGATTATCAAGAATTACAGCTCAAATGAATAATCAATAAGTAAATGCAGTAGTGGTGTTCAGTTGAGTTTTACGTACCTCAAACCGCGCTCAATAATCCCGAAAACACCCCCGGTCTGACCCCCGACTAGTCCCCGACTCCAATTTCTGTCCCGTGACTCCTGAGATCTAATCTTGGGGTTTATTAATTAATTAAGTGGGTTTGTAATCAATTAGGCTCGATTTCATGTTTTAAAAATTTAGGGGTCTGGTATTAGCGCGCTAGGCTGGGTGATTAGCACGCTAATTGATCTTCGTGCACTGTTCACGCACGAAAATCATCATCTTCCCCAGCGTGCCTAGCGCTAGTGTTCATTACCTAGCGTGCTAATTGCACTCTACCCAGAATTTTCAGAAACAGATTCTGAGCTTAATTAGTTCCTAACACTTCACAAACACCATATAATCAATACATACACCCTAACAACATCAAATCCCTATCCAAAATACCGATTAAACAAGTTTTTCATTCAAAACAACGAATCGAAGTGTGCATGTGTCAAAATCCAAAATCACCACATTGGTCACCAATCCTCGCAAATTCGAGTAAAACCAATATATTTCATCAACTAATCCTCAATAACAACAAATCTAACAAAAACAATGATGAATTCGACCAAAATTCATATGAACCTCAACATACTCAACAATATCAATTTTTCATAAAAATCAAAGATTTGGTGAATAAATTACCTTAGATTTCGTCGTTTGAACCCTCAATTTCGGTCTTCAAACCCTCAGTTGCTTCCCTTAACAAAGATTTCTCTCCTCAGAACCTCCAAAACGTTTGAAATTTTGCTTCCTTTTCATGTCTCACGATCAAATTGACATTTATAGGTGTTATTCTAATCTGACGTTCACACACATCTCGAGGTTGATCGGACGGTCCTTGTTAAGCCTGTGTCACTCAATTCCTGAACACCTTATCATGATACTAGCTGTCTTGTTTTGATCTGTTGTTAATCTCGAGGAAAATCCTAAGTGTGTTGATTTATTCAGTTCAACTATAGGACTTTATCAATTCCATTTGATTTAACTTATATAATCTATCAAACTAATTCCATAAAATGCTAAGTAGGGTCACACTAATTTTTCGACTACCCGGCTCCCCGTGCCCCGCGTCCGGCATGCTTCCCGAGGCGGTCCCACACTTAGTGTACCTAATCGAATTATATAACTTAGCCTAAGGTTATATTTAAATCTCGTTAAATTAACTCCTCAACTATAGTCATGCTATATTGATTAAGTCTAATCTAACCCCAACACCTGGCCTCACAGCTACCGAACCCTCGCATTGGTGTGTTTTACGAAACGGAACCCCGACGCTCAACCTCGCCTGACAAGTAATTATAAATACACGTTTGTGATGAATAATACATCATAATAATAAAAATATTAATACATCATAGAACTTAAGAAAACAACAGTACACAGTCAGTACCCTAGGTTCGGTCATGCCTAGCCTATCCGCAACGTCCACGTGCCGTTCGAGCTGGCGTCTTAATATGAAATTAATTAAATAACGGTGTTATAATTATAACGGGCCGTTACAGGTATTATGAGCGCTCATTGTCAATAATGTATTACCCTTTCTAGTGGTGTACCACTTTTATTCCAACCTTCAGTGGAATTATCAATATGACTTTTACAATATCTTTTCACCTTTTCCACATCTATAATATGTTATTGTGACTATGGTCATAGTATGCAACATATGTTTCTTAATTTGAAGCTAAACCAATTGGACGGGAGTGATATTATATTTATAATATCTTATTATTTTACTCAACTACCACAAGACAAGAATTCAATCCATAATTAATACTTAATGGATTGACGTGCGCGCTCGATAATTTGTTGTAGTAATACATCGAGGCAAGCGTGGCCTTTATTTGTCTCATCAGTCATATTTCTGCATAGCCTCAACATAGAGGTAATTAAAATTGTAAAATAATAAATGATATTTGACTGATATAAATTTTGTAACGTGAGACCCAGTCGCTCATTTTGAGTCTTTTGGAGCATTACCAATTTTGGTCTTGATATAGATAGCTCCATGAGGTGAAATGATAATATAAAATGAAATACTCACTTTTCCAATCTCTAAAGAGATATTTGACAAATAAATATTAGTATTATACGCATAGCCTTGCATAGATGCTTTATATATAATTTGAGCATCTCATTCCCTTGACAAATAATTATTATTGTCAATATTGTTAAGGCGATTAATTCAATTATAATTAAATAGAAATTTTATGAAAATAGAGATAAACTAAATAATTTTCTTTTTATATAAAATAGATAATATATAATTAAATATATGTTCACTATTAATACGCAAAATGTAATACTTGTATAAGTTGGTGGGACAACCTCCAGGTTAGGTGACGAGACGAAGTCTACTGAAAATCATGCCTCCTCGAACGGGATAACCTGTCTCCCTTTCAATGTTTAGCTTTACCGGGGACAAAGCTTACCCACTATCAACCCAAACTCATAGCACTATTTGTATTATAAAAATGAAGAATAGAGCATAACTAATCGTTTATAGTATAGCGAGAAAACTAGTTGTCACATATTGACTTTTGATGTCTGTTGTAGAAGATCGTGCAAGACGCAACTACAGAGCATACTTTCGCAGTCATTGATGTTATAGAGCATAGTGTATGAATAAAATATGCATATATAAATGATGCATGTAGTGAAAAGAAAGTAACCATGATAACATGGAATTACATTGAGCTTATTTAAATTAACGAAAATTATACCTTCCTAGCTTTGTTTTCTTAGCAAGCCTTCTTGAACTTCAAGATCTCCTTTGTGCTAGTGCAAGCTCGTGCTGATAATGTGTTATAAATTGAAATGGAACTTGCTAGACCTAAAGAAGGAAAGTAGAAGAACTACTAACTTCTACTACTACAAAGAACTACAACTACAAAGTAGAAGAGAAGAAATGAGAGAGTTGAAAAGAGAAGTTATATACAACTTGGTATGTTTCTACAATGAGGTTGGCACCCTTTATATAAGTCCTTTTGTGATGCTGATGAAATATACTAATACAATGTGTACAAGTAACACATACACCACATGTCATACAACACATTACAAGTAATTTGACAATACATGGAAGCGTAGTTGTACATTGGAGAGGAGTACAAGTTACATGAAATGTAGGAGTCATACTTGATGTTACAATTCAATGTGTGAGAGCGATGCTTGACTGAGTGTCATACTTGATATCACAATTCAATGTTAAGGTCATGCTTGACAATGTGACCATCCAAATCTTTGATCAATTGTTCATCCATATCATAACACTAGCAACAATAATCAAGGTAACAAGTCTTGTTCCAACAGCATCAGCTCGATCTAGCCTAATGTATAGTCGAAATTATTTCTCCCATGAAGTAACGTATGAATTGTTTCTTATCTCATAATGTTCGTTACCTTCCCAACAAAAATGAAGCAAAATGTTAAAAGTTGTCATGAAGTGGCTTTTCAATGCTGATAGTGTCTTTGAACTCATTAATCTTATCAAACGATATGTTGATGTGATTAATTATCTCTTTCTAGTTTAGTCCGATAAGATGTCTACATCTAAACTAGAAAAGTCAGCATAAGCATATCATTTATATTGAAGAAAACAAATGAGCAATTTCATGAGCAAAACTTGATGTTACTCGCATTGAAAAAGAAAGGCCGGGCAATTGCACAAGGGTAGTGCTATTTAGACTCGTGAGTCCAGACTCAAAACTTTTTTTAATTTCAAATACACCCTCGAACAATTAATGAAATAACTATAATCACTTGTAAAATTCTTATTATACCCCTTAAATATGTATAAAAAATTAAAAAATCTCCCTATGAGTCTGGACTCATGAGTCCAAGTAGATTTAGTGATTGCACAATTGGGTCCAGCTAGCACGATTTATGATATAGACTACAGAGTACTATGTTATGTGATTTTCCACCACTTAAATAGTCACGTTTGATGTGGGAGACAGTTATATATGCATACACCATGCATTTATAGCGTTATTTTTACGTTGTTGCAATTGTTTGAATTCCACAGCCTCCTCTTCTTTGCCTTATCTGAACAATTAAATAATATTTAATTTGGTTGAATTCCACAGCCTCTTTTTCTTCCTTCAAAACCTTAAAAATCTTTTTTTTTAATTCACTTTTGTGATTTTTGTGATTGAACCACCGTCGATCCTCCTCTTCGATCGGCAGTGGTTCCAATCAAATCTCTTTTGTACTTTATTCATATAATAAACAAGATATCTAATCAGATTTGCTTAGATTGGTCCATCCTTGTTGCGGTACATCTTCATCAACAATATTGCGTGAATTTGTGAGGCGCACTGGATTGATCTTGTATTTAGTTTTTTACTTTATAGTTAGTTCTCTTCCTTAGTTGGAAGTCTTTAGTTCTCTTCCTTAGTTGGAAGTCTTTATTTTGTGTTCTCTGTGTTGAAAGTTTAGGTTTTCTTTTCTTTATTGGGAAGTTTTGTTATTCATTTTGTGGTTCTAGTAGTTTTGTGTATTGTCATGAGTTTCAACGTTGTAGAGAGTTGTGGCGACCCCGTGCCCTGAGGCCGTCCCATGACCTATTGCTCCCTACCCGGTTACGCCTGCCATGTCGCTCCGACCAGTGGGTCCCACACTCCATTGCGTCTGACTCCAAGTCAACATTCTCAATTTGCGTGCCAACTTGTCTCGTAGTTTGTATCTTACACATTATTCAATATTTACTTCAGTTAGCCTTTTCCAACACTTAAATTTTCTAATTATTCGGTTAACTTAATTCTTGATGGTTGTATTGTATTTTAATAGAGTTGCAAATTATAACCAGTGTTTAATAGCGTAAGTCTTAAATTAATAGAAACAGTGAATATATATATATATATATTTCATTCCAAGTAGAGCATCAGTCATAATGTGGAAAACCCAAGAAAATACTTAGTATATATGGGCAACAGTACCAAAGTCAGTAATATATACATGTACGGTGTCTCGCAAGTCCCCAAAATAACCCAAAAAAGCAACATATTTATCAGGATAAAAACATCTATGAGTATGTCCTCGATAGTTGACAAGTCCAAGATGGCCACCCCATATCTCCTTGCCACTACTCCTAAAAGGAATCTACGCTCAGTCACCCAACAAATAAAGTGACGAGTCCAGTAAGTAAAATCCCAAGAGAAGTCCACACCATATTCAACATGAGAAATCAAATATTCTACAAGACATGCCAGTATGCTATCTAGCAACAGATAAACATATTCCCATGAATGTAGGACGGTAAAGAGATTCAAGCAGTAGGCGGTAATACTAACACAGTACAACATGCAATTATTTAAAAGTAGAGCAAACAGTTAAATAAGTAGACAAGCATGTAAATACAGACAATATCAAGTCAACCCATAGCTAAATAATAAAGCGAAAAAGTAAATCAAGTGTGTGTTTGTTCCTGGTTAGACTAAATTATACTTCAGACACTAAGATCTCCTTCAGTGGGTGCCCCCATGTCCCTTCACTTGATATTCTAGCGGCGCTAGCCAAAATCTCGCATCACACCGATACATGCACCAAAAGTAGCTCGGGTTGCCATTCACCGAGGGTCGGGTCACACGTGCTACAATCTAGCGAGTCATAAACACACAGCATTGGATAAAACCCCAAGGATGTATCTCGTGTAAAATACTATACCATAATTCGGAGCTAAGGGTCTCCCCAGTGGGCTTCTCCAACAACCTCCATGGTCCCATCGCCTTAGTCCTCACGACGTTGGGCCTATATCATGCGCTACGCCGACATGTGCACCTTTATGCAACTCGGGTTGCAATTCATTGAGGGTTTGATCACACGTGCTACAACATAGTGTACCCCAAATCCATTCATGCATCCCGGTATGAAACCCCGATAAACTACTCAATTGGTCTAACAAATCAGCGAAGTGAAAACAGTTTGGCGCTCGACATACGTATAAGAAAAACGAACTGAATGTTGTGGAGTATTCTTAAGGGTTTCACGTATCTCAATACGCACTCCAACTTCCTCAAACTTCCGAATCTGAACCCTGTCTAACTCCCAGGTACCCAAGCTGTGGTCCTCCTAGTCTTTGAAGTCCATTTAATATCATTTTAATTAATTTAAAGCCGCATTAAGTAGATTTATAATATTAGACCAAAAATTAGAACTTTATTCCAAATTTCCAATTGTGACACATTTTTTGAGTTATATCGAGGTGTCAAATGTCCGAAAAGTCCTGAAAACTAATTTTCTACCTTTTTACCAATTTCTTAAATTTTCTATAACTTTTTTTGGATGAAATGGAAACTAAGGCCCTGAATTGATTCAAAAAAAGTGATTCAGCTAATAAATTTTGTTTTGCCAAGAAAACCCTCAAATCTAAGCTCATTTTAATAGAAATCAATCTGAGCAAAGATGAATACGTAGCTTAAAATGCTGAGATCCTTGTAGTTCCCTTTATTTCCTGCTTAGATCCTCTAATTTGGACAGATTTCTCCTCCAATTTGAACGATTAGTCTTTTGCATGTAGAATTGGTTGTTTGGTTTGAGAACAAACCACTAACTCAAGTTTATATACTTGTGTTTAGATCTAGTGTGCAATACAAATCTCGAGGAAATCTTGTGGTTCTTAGTTGGGCTGCCCTGCTCTCCAATGACACACAATGGTGACTCATCTTACCTTGTTTGTCACATTCTAGGATTATCCATATGAGCATCAATGGCTCCCAATTTAATTAGTTCAACCATAGGCCTAGTCTTGATTTAATTAATTTAATTTACTACTGGGCGCATTAAACCTTTACTTTCGTTTGTAAAATTATGTTTAAGGTTACACTAACTCCTCGACTACCTGGCACCCAGTGCCCCACGTCCTGACATGCATTACGAGGTTCGTCCACACTACCCGATTAATGTAACATAGCCTAAGGTTTAATTATTCAATTAAGCTACATTACTTTAACCTTAGTCATTTTAATCACATTGTATTATTTCGACTTAGTGTTCTCGTATTCTGCCTATCCGATACTCGAGTCAACACGCTTTACGAGGCAAATACCCGCCACACATTCTCATGCAGTATAGAGATATAATAACATACATGCGATGATTAAATGAATAAAGTAATAATAAGCCACCGCAATTAAATAACCATCACGCAAAAATAACTATTTTGCCTAGTCCAACTTGTCCTAACCCTATCCACGACGTCCACGTGGATCTGACTTGGCGTCCTAATTCGAAATTCTTGAATAAACGCGATTAATAAATATTGGGCCATTACAAGAGCAATCCATGTGTCAAACTGTTTCAATTTCGCATTTGCAGCCAAATTAATGGTAGTTTATTTGCACAAATAGGATTAACAAGTCAATGTACTTTTTTTAGTTGAGAAAAACGAATCAATGTACTTGATTCTATGTCTGGTTCTGTATTAAACTATGAATGATTAATGAAATTTTGATTTCTCTTTAAAAAAACAATTAAATAATATTTATGATATAGAGTACTATGTTATGTGATTTTCCACAACTTAACTAGTGACGTTTGAGGTGGGAGACAGTTATATATACATTTATAACGTTATTTTTACTTTGTTGCAGTTGGTTGAAGAATAATTCTTCTTCTTCTTCTTCTTCTTTGAGCAATTAAATAATATTTATGATATAGAGTATGTTATGTGATTTTCCACAACTTAACTGGTCACGTTAATTTGAGGTGGGAGAAAGTTATATATACATGCATACACCATGCATTTATAGCGTTATTTTTACTTTGTTGCAATTGGTTGAATTCTTCTTCTTCTTTGCCATATCTGAACAATTAAATAATGAATTGATAAAACATATTAGCATATTTAGACAAAGTCTCAATCTCAAATTTTAATAATAAGAATCATAAGCTAACGTACAACAACAATATATAGTCTCAATCTCAAATTAATTGGAGTCAAACTAAATTACAAAATATACATATGTAATGAAATTGGAACAATATATATGGTGTAGCACTTGATAATCAAAAGTTCATGAGATCAATCAAAATTTGTCATTCAATTGTAAGCATATACCAATTTTTCTTATAATGCACATTTTCTCCTTAATTATAAAGTTAATATGGCATTCGATTAACTGCTTTAGCAAAATTGATCATATTACTAAGAAGGAGACAAGAACCTCAAGTAGTCAGATAATCATGATATTGGTGGTATATATAGACAAAGAAAAAAAAGAGGCAAGAAAAAAAATCAAATTAGTTAAAATATCCTAACTTTTTTGCAACTTTTGTAATTCTATCATAACCTTTTGAGATTTGTTATTATATCCTAACCTTTCTAAATTGTTTAATTTGTATCCTAAACCACTTTTAAACTCTAAATTTGACTACGTAACAGTACTTAAATAATAAATTTAAGCCTTAAAATTAATAATTATTTTGATAATTATAGGTGATGAGGTGGTTTTTAAACTCATAATTAAGGTGTTGCATCTTCAAATTTTAAGTTAAAAACTTAATTAGGATACAAATTTACCAATCTACAAAGGTGAGAATATAATATATTCAGATCCGAGACGTTTCAAAAGCATTGGTTGTTTCTTTTTGTGATTCTTTAGTTAGAACCACCGACGACATTTTCTTTTGATCGGCGGTGGTTCCAATAATAATATTTATTTTTATTTATTTAATAAAAGTCAGATCTATCTAGATGGGATGCACACGGATTGCACTAATCCGCAGATTCGGTCCAATTCGGACCAATTATCACTAATTAGATCAATTTTTTGATCCCTTGGACTGGATTGGATTGAAAAATCATTAATCCGGCTAGACTGGATCGGATTACAGATCCTACATTAAAAAATCTTGGATCCAATCCAATCTAGTCCGTTTAACACATCAGCACGTACATATATTTCATCATATGTACTATAGTAGCTTAACTAGCATCAACTCAAACTATCAACTCAAAACTAAAATATCTAAAAGACTATACTTGTTCTTAACTCTTTTATTATGCTTTCGACCTTTTTATTGTAGATTGTATGTTCAACATATACTTTTTTTGTTTTTTTTGTGAGGATGTATAGTGAAGATTTGTGGATAACACATTTATTTATGTAGGAACTTATATTTTGAAGGTTATTGTGATAAAAATTTTGTAGGAAATATGCTATATATAGATTTGTGGAATGTATGTTGTAAATTTGTCATGCATGAGATGTATAATTCTTGTGATTCATTTGATTAAATCTAATTTCATAAATTTTGGATAGGAAAACGTCAATCCGCATAACTTGATCCAATCGGGTCCACATTTTGCAAATTGGATTGAGTTGGATTGATGAATTATTTGGATTGGATTGGATTGTAATTTTTCAATCCGCAATAATTGGATTGGATTGCAGATTGACCTTAATTAGACTAGATCCAATCCGTGTGCACCCCTATATCCAGATATGAAACGTTCAGTTTTGTGAATGTAATATGAAATGTATTAATTAGGGTAAAACATGGAAAATTGTACGTAACGAGTTGCTCTTATTTATAGAGCGATACAAAACAATATACATGGAAATAACTGATTTACACAATCAGTGGAGAAGTTATGAATATACATAAACTAATACATAAATGTTATAATCATACAAATATGGTAACTACCATAAGTCATAATACACAAATATAGCAACTGCATAGTTGCCTAACATCCCCCCTCGAACTCAAGGTGGTGGCAACGAAACCACTTGAGTTTGCAAACGAATTAGATGAGGGTACACAAAATCAACGATAATTCTGCGTGGGGACACCATATCATAACGAACAGCAAGTGATCATAGATGGAATTGACAAACGGGCAGACGAGATATGTAGATCTGAGACGGGTATATGAGATGAATA
Organism: Stephania japonica; assembly: GCA_039657345.1. Classification (NCBI taxonomy): domain Eukaryota; kingdom Viridiplantae; phylum Streptophyta; class Magnoliopsida; order Ranunculales; family Menispermaceae; genus Stephania; species Stephania japonica. Next base: position 1,628,586 of record CM077559.1, on the reverse strand, counting down.
GACTGCAATCTCGCACAAATTGATAGATCAACAGGCATGGCAAAATAACAAACAACGATTGTGCTCATAGGAAAGAGGAGGTTAGGGCTCTAATAGCATGTGAATGTAATAAGAAATGTGTTTTTTTTTTAATTTCATAATAGGAAATGTGTTGATCAAGGTAAAACAGGGAAAGTTTTATATAACGAGTTGCTCTTATTTATAGAGTGGTATAAAATAATATACATGGAAATAACTAATTTACACAATCAGTGGGGAAGTTACACAATTAATGGAGAAGTTATAAATATACATAAATGGTATAATCATAGAAATATGGTAACTACTATAAATCATAATACACAAATATAGCAACTGCATATTTGCCTAATACATACAAATATGGTAACTACCATAAATCATAATACACAAATATAGCAACTGCATAGTTGCCTAACAAGTTTCTTTTGGCTTGCAATAGTTGTCAGATTTATCATTGGCACCACTTACCACTCCACACATGCATCTGCTATCATTCAATTTTGTCCTCACTTCTATATGTTTGTGTATGGATCTACACTAGTTATTGGTTTGATGTTTTTACTAGGTTTTCTTTTTTAATAAGTTGTTGTCTTCTCTTGTTGTAATCCTGTATTTGTCTTCCCTCGTCGGAAGTTTTTGTTTGTCTTTCCTAGTTGAAAGTTTTATTTTTCATTATGGATGCAAAAAACAAGCGTTTAAGTTGCACATAAGTTTGCAAACTTTCACAACATCGATTTGATCTCATCAGGAGTGGGAAAAAAATGTAATTGATGTAATTTCATTGTTAAATCGGATGTAATAGCAATTCATATGAATGAAAATATCTTTTTATTAAAAAAATCACAAAAGGTTATGATATAATAATAAAGCTGTAAAAGGGTTAGGATATTTTAACCAATGAAGCCAGAGAAAAATTACATGAATTGATTCTCTGAGTGGCAAGTGTCAATAAAGTACTTTTTTTATCTCAAAGATCATTGAAGTAAAAATTCAGGATTACATCAAATTAATATAACAAAGTTTGAACATAATCTGATAATTCACTTAAAAACAGTACTCCAACATGAATTCGCAATGTTTTTGCCATATGATGGGTAACTTCATTCGCTTGTCGATTAACATGATTGATCTTCCATTTGTTATGTCTTCTCATCAATGCTTTACAATCCAGAAGCACCTCTCCCGCTTCAAGAAGATTGGGGATGTCTTTGTTGATTCCTCTAACCGATTGGAGTGACTCTGATTCAAAAACCATATTCTGAATCCGTAACTCATCAATCCAACTCATTGCTTCTCTTATACCAATTCCCTTTACTTCCAATGGGTCATACCCACACTAAAATATTTTTTTCCTCGCTTGAACAAAACGACCATCTGAGTCTCTAATTATTGCACTCACCCCTACATGCCCTTCAGTCTCAAATATTGTTGCATCTGTATTGCATTTTCTCCAACCAACCTCGGGAGGATTCCATGTCATGCCAGTACTCTATGGAGGGATCTGATTGTGGCGGCCCCAAATTTTCGGGGTTGCCCCGTGCAACTGATACCTCTCCAGCCCATACTCCAGAAGTACCTGCCACGTCACTCATCCGTCCACCTATCTTTCATGTCCTAATTTCATGCCAATTAATTTAGCAATTCAACATTTTACTGTTTTATAGTTTTACAGCGGAAGCCTTAATACCACCAACTTAGTCTGACTTACAATTAATTTATTCAACCTATAGTGGAAAACCCGAAAGTACTTAGTATACAGGCGACAATTGCTATCAGCGCATGTATATATACCAGTACTGTAAATGTATGGTTTCAAGTTCCCAATAATAACAATTTAAAATAACTTAATACCAACAAACATACCAGTAGGTCCTCGACAGTAAACAGGTGAGGATGTGTCGCCTTGACCTTCCTGCTCCTACTAATACCCAAGGTCTGCACTCAGTTATCACAAGAACCAGATAACGAGTCCAGTAAGTAAAATCTCAAGGAAAACTATTGTGCATCATATTTAAAAATGTAATACCAGCCAATAAACAGTGTTTAATAATCATGCGGAAAGAAGGAAAATGCATACAACTGCTCAACATGAATCGCATGAATACAAAACACTAAGATAACAAATGGTTGTGACCTAGCCGAAGAAGAAGTGAAAACTTAGGACCAGTCGCCCGGTTGGAATTACTGCCGTCGACCCCGCCACTGTATCTTAGGTTATATTCCCCGAGCCATCTCCATAACCTCTAGATACAAAGACTCAAATTTTCAAGAATGAATAGCTCAAATGATATAAACAATAAGTAAATGCAGTGGTGGTATTCAATTGGGTTTTACATACCTCAAATCGTGCTCACAAACCCCAAAAATACCCCCGGTTTGATCATCCACTAATTCTCCGACTAAATTTTAATGTCTTGGGATTCCTGGAATTCATTTGTAAGGATTAATGATCAATTAAAGGGTTCATAATGTCATTAAGCTTATTTTCCCATTTTCTAATTTTTGAGGGTCCAGTGAACAATTAGCGCTAATTGATCTTCATCACTGTTCATCATCGTCTTCACTCAGCGTGATTAGCGCGCTAATGTCTCCAATTAGCGCGCTAATTGCTTGTTGTCCAGAAAATTTCTAATTTAAAATTTTGAACTCCAAACAACTCACAAACCCATAAATTCAATTCTCATATTTCCATAACACATCAATAACCTCAATTACACCATTTAAACATGAATTACCATAATCAAACACCAAGATCCACAATTTACAAAAATTTTCATTTTTAAACCCATTTGCAAAACTATTCCAAATTCTCTCAAATTTACATCAATTTGGTCAATTTCACATACTTCCAACCTTGTAGGCATCATATTTCTAAAATATCATGTCGATCCCCCAAAATTTCGTTTAAACAAAAAATTATTTCAACAACCCAAAATTCCATAAAAACCCAAGTTGAAATGATTTCATATTTTAATTCTTGTTATTGCTTGCCACAAATCACTCTCCAATCTCCAGCTTTCCTTCTCTTCTCCTTCTTCTCCTACCAATTCTCTCCTCAATTCTCCACTTCCTCATTGTTTGATCGGTCAAACATGTATATATATACTTGGTTTTAATCAAATGTGTGCACATATCTCGAGGCAAATCTGGTGATCACTGTTCACCCTGTGTCATTCCAACTCACTAACACCTTATCTTGACACTGGTGACCCTGTTATGCATCTCGAGAACAATCTAAAGGGTCCTGATTAATCCAGCTCCAACTATAGGACTTTACAATTCCAATTGATTTGGCCTATATAAATTATCAAATCCACTCAATAAATTCCCAAAATTTATAACTAGGGTCATACTAGTCTCCCGACCACTCGGCACCCAGTGCCCGCGTCCGGCACGTACCTCGAGGTGGTCCTACACTTAGTGTACTTATCGATTTTTAGCCTAATTTATATTTAAATCTCTTTTAATTGTATTCCTTAATATTAATCACATTTTAATTATTAAATTTAAACTCAAACCCCAACGCCCGACCTACCAACTACTATACCCTTGCGTTGGCGTGTCTCACGAACCAAACCCCGGTTCTCAATCTTGCCCGGTTAAAATTTACAAACACACACCTGTGATGATTAATACAATGATACTAAAATAATATTAATGCATCACAGAACTCATAAAACACCCATACACACACAAAACATCTAGATGCGGGTCCTGCCTAGCCTACCCACGGCTTCCACATGCCGTCCCAGTTGGCGTCCTACTCGAAAAATAATTAAATAACGGCGTTATAAAATAAGGGGCCGTTACACTGATTGTTTCCAATGTTAGATTTCTTCCTCACCTCAATCCATGAAGCGTACCAATCCATACCTTAACGGATCACATGAAGTAGGTGGAGATCACTCTTCTTCTACAACAAATTATTTTTGAAGTTCCATATAGACCACATCTTCATGCACACTTCATTGACTGACGAATTTGAGTCTTGACACAAATTAAATAATCACTATTTTATATCACTATTTGTAGGTTTTCGGTGACGTAGGTCTTGCTAACAATTTCATATATTTGAACATTCAAAGAAAAGATATTGTGCTGATTCAGCAGGCTCTGCACATCAAACACAAAAATCTTCAATTTGTAGCCCTCGATCAATAAGTCGCGACCTTGTAGGAATACAATTTCACAAAAGTCGCCACATAAAATGCTTCACTTTTGCTGAAATATCAAGGTTCCACAGTTTCAACCAATCTCCTTGGGTCACCACCAAGTCCCCATCTCTACTCAATTCAATTGCAACTCGATATCACGAGTTTACCTTATAGACGTCGTCCTTTGAATGCTTCCAAATTAACCTATTACAACCATGGTTACTCAATATGATTTTATGTATGGCCCACATCTCTCACATTAAAAATCTCCCTAATAAGATCACTGTTTCCTACGCTACTTCCAGGAATCATCAAATCATTAACTCTGGCATCCTCCATTCCTTGGGTCATTTCAGTGGTCAGACGGTTATTAACATTATCTTTCAACCATGGATCATGCTATAACTTGATCGAACTCCCATCACCCACCTTGCATCGACACCCATTTTTCAACATTGATTTAGCTGCCATGATACATCTCCAAGTAAAACTTGGATTATAACCAATCTTGACCTTCAAAAAATCACCATTTGGGAAATATTTAACTTTGAGATTTCTCAAGATTAAGGTATTTGGATGATGGACAATACGTCCTCCTTGCTTAGCCAACATGGCAAGGTTAAAACTGTGCAGATCTTTAAAACTAAGACTTCCCTCCTCCTTCCTTACACAAAGTCTACACCAATTCATCCAATGCATTCCTCTTAGCTCCCTATTTTTTGAACCTCGCCAAAATGAATTCATCATTTTCTGAAGTGAATCGCATAAAGATTTTGGAATAAGAAAAGTACCTATACAATATGTTGGCAACATTTGAGCTATTGACTTCAACAACACCCCCTTCTTGGCCTTTGAAAAAATTTGTGATGCCACAACATCAGTCGCTTCCATAACCTCTCTTTCAAGAAAGAAAATACCTCGCATTTTTTTTCTTCCAATAAGTGACGGTAGGCCCAAGTATTTTTTCCATGCAAATCATTAAATACCCCTAGTTTGTTGTGGATCCCTGTTTCATCCTCCCCCACTATGTTTGAAGAAAAGAACATAGTTGATTTTTGTAAATTAATAGTTTACCCCGAAGCTTGTTAATAGGTATCTAATATCCATCTCTTGACAATAGCTTCATTTATATTAGCTCTGAAGAAAAAAAAACTATCGTCTGCAAACAGTAAATGTGTAATCGATGGAGCATTCCACGCAACTGCACAACCATGAATACGCTCTTCCACAACTGTTTAGTTCAGAAAAGCTGAGAGACATTTCGAGCACAAAATGAACAAATACGGGGATAAAGGGCATCCCTGCCGCAATCCCCTAGAAGGAATCACTAGATTGACTAAGCTTCCATTAACATTCACTTTGAACTCCACTGTAGTAACTAACAACATAACCATATCCACCCACGGGTTGGAGAAACCAAGTTTTAACAAAATGTTTCGTAGATAACCCCAATCAACTTTATCATACGCTTTGCTAATATCGATCTTCAGTGCAACTTGTCAGTACTGGCCACTCTTGCCACATCTCATGGCATGTAGTAATTCGAAGGCAACTAGGACATTGTCTACAATGAGTCTATGTGAGACGAAGGCTAACTGTTCTTAAAAAACAATGTCCTGAAAAAAATTTTTAATCTATTCACTAATACCTTGGCCATTAGCTTATAAAGAACATTGCATAGAGAAATGGGTCGAAACTCCTTCATATTCGAGGGATTATCGCATTTCGGGATAAGAACAATTATGGTGTCGTTTACACCCTTCAGGATACGCAACTCGGTCAACATTTTGCAACATTGGTGAAAAATATCTCTTCCCACCAACTTTTTTTGATAAAAAGATAAGTTGAAGCCATTTGGACCAGGAGACTTGTTGGGATGCATCTCGAACAGTGCTACTTTGAACTCCTCCATGGTGAATGCTTTCGTTAAAAACGTGTTTATCTCATTCTTTACCTTCGTCTGAATAACTGAGATGACCGGTTCTGCCTCTACCCTTGAAGCAGAGAATAAGTCATGGAAATATTGGAGAGCAATGTTCTGCACTTCAATAGGTTATCAGTTCTTTTCCCTACATTATCAAATAAAAAAGATATATTAATTGTTAATTCTCTTCCGATGAGTTGCTGCTGCGTGGAAGAATTTTGTATTGGCATAGCCTTCTTGCAACCATATCATTTTTTATTGTTGCCTCCAGTAAGTCTCCTCTTGCTCTAAAAGAGTGTCCAATTCTCGCCTTGAATTCATCAATTGCACCACCCCACTGGGATTCGAAGACGTTTTCAGTTCATCGATTCGTCTTTTACTCCGTTGGATTTTGTGATGATAATTTTCTGACATTTGACAACCCCATTATCGAATTGCCTTTGCACAATTGGTAAGCCTAAATTGCACTCCCGTTTCACATTCTTGGTTCCATGCATCACTGATAATATCCATGACCCTTTCCTCCTCAAACCAAGAATTCTCAACTCTAAATGAATGTGTGTTGGTGTAGTTCGACAACTTCAAACTTCGACAATATTGGCGAGTGATCAGAGGCAACAAGCATCATGTCGTTAAGCTAACTATCGAGAACAACTTCATGAAATCCCCTTAATAAAAATTACTCTCTTTTAGGGACTCCCCTCTTATCCTCTTTAAACATCATATCGTTAAAAATCCCCAATAAGACACCATGGGAGATTCGACTTCAAGATAGGGCACGAATAAAGTTCTAAGCTCCTCGTCTCCTATTACGGACAAGGAAACCGTAATAGCCCTTTAAGTGCCAAGATTCCCTCCCCTGCTCCCTCATCTCTAAATCGATATAATTATTAGAAAAACCCAACAACATATACTGGTCCTTATTTCTCCACAAAATAGCGAGACCAACACTTCTACCAATTTTATCTACAACAAAATAACCTTCAAACCTTATTTTTCTTTGCACTTCAATAATTTTTGCTTCGAAAGACAAAGTTTCAATTAAGAAAACTACATCGGGCTTATTTGACTTAACTTACTCCACTAATGCTAATAACGTTCGAGAGTTTCTGAGCCCTCGACAATTTCAACTAAGGCAACTCATAGTGCTCGGTCAGACTATCTAGCACGTCTCGTCGTTAGTGCAATTTCAATTTACTTGGCCCACCTTGCATTCAATTAGACCCTTATGCTTGTAATTCAAATTTGAATTTTGAAAACCCCACCAATAGGTTGTTAATTTTAAGAAACTCCTAATTGGTTACCTCAATCAAAGTCTAAAACTTCTTGCCTTTACCCCTACCAGCTAGTTATTAATTTTAAAAAACTCCTAATCAGTTACCTCAATCAAAGCTTAAGAATTCTTGCCTTCACATCGATTTGAACTTTCCTTATTGATTCGTCCCAAATGTCACCGCCATGACATGTTTGTTTCTTGCTTCTCTGTAAAAATAACCTTCAATACAGAATCTCCGCAAAAGAAAGAACTTAACTTTTATCTAATAAGAACCTCCCACAAGATCAACCTTCTAAAGCAGACCGCTAGATTGGCATATCAAAAGTTATAAAACCTCCCAAATTAATTTATGAGAGAAAACTCACATGCAAGTTCAAAAAAACCTCTCAACAAGAAAAGGAAACTTAAGGACCACTCAACTTAGAAAAGGTAACGCACAAACATCTCAAAATAAAAGAAGAAACTCATAAACAACAAGAAGGGGAAACTTACAAACTTCTCAACAAGAAAAGAAAAATCATATATCTCTCAACAAGAAGAGAAAACTCAAAAACCTCTCTCAACAAGAAGAGGAAGCTCACAAATTAAAATTTGTGTTTGTTTTTTTGTGATTAAAATAGACTAACTACTATAGTTTAGTCTTTATCACCACCCGTGACACAAAATTACACCAAGCGGCGCCCAATTAACAAGTCCGTAGTTAGGTCACCTAGTCAAATTGATAAGACGATGCCACGCGGTAACTGCATTTTGTCTCAATCAACTCCCGGGCCCACGCGATCCATCCCTCTGTCGGTGAAATCAGACAAAAAGTTTCCGAAAACGCGTTCCACCGAATCAATAATTTTCAGCGTCCACGCTGATTCTCCACTTCCACACCACCAACACATTCCTCGCTTCTCATCCATCCGATCACATTCGTATTCTTTAAAACTAACATTGTAGAACAATCCAACAAATCAGAATGTCTGAGTGAGTTAAATAGTTATTATTTGCTCATGGGCTCTCTACGTACAACCGACGCTGAACAGTCCACGTGGCGGTTGTTTAGAAACAGAGCAATAACTGTTTTTCAAAAAGAGAGCCAAATGGCCCGCGAAATCACTCTTTAGTCCCCGAAAAATGCGCCAAATGCTCACAAACAAAAACCAAAAACACAAAACAAATCCAGCAAGATCAACCAAGCTAGGGTAAGGGTTTCGTTTCGACACCCAATTTCTCAACTTCTCAACTCTCCAGCTCCAAATTCTCTACCAAGTTTTGAAATTTCGAGCTGATTTCGACAATGGAGTATCAAATGGAGGGTTCTGATAAGGGGGAAGTGTCGAATCTGTCGAGTGTGTCGAGTAGTGGAGTGGGAGAGGAGAGTTTTTCAGGGGTAGTTGTGGGGGTGATTGGAGTGATTGAAGCGATCGGGTCGATTGGAAATTATCGGCTGACGCTGAAGAAGGAGTGTTTCAATCTGGTGAGGCGGATAAAGCTGTTGGCGCCGCTGTTAGAGGAGATTAACGAGCTGGATAGGGTGGTTCCTGATGGGGCTTTGGTGTGTTTGAGGAATTTGAAGAAGGCGCTCGGTTCCGCGAAGAAATTGTTGAGGGTTTGTCATGATGGGAGCAAGATTTTCCTGGTTGGTTTTTTTTTTTTTTTTTTTTTTTTCCATCTTTGTTGATCAGTGGAGTTAGTTGCATTGATGGGGGTATTTGTGGTGTTGTTCTGAAATGGTTTTCTTGGGTTTTGTTTTTCAGGCGCTGGAAGGCGAGGCGATTAAGGGAAGATTTCAAGCTGTTTATGACAAGTTGAATCAAGCGTTGAATGGAATGCCTTATGAGGAGCTTGGAATTGCTGATGAAGTGAAGGAGCAAGTGAGTCTCTCAACTTTCATTATTAGCTCTCAATTTACTTCAATTGAGTTTATTGGATTGTTTTTGTGTAGACTTAAAGTGAGAATCAATCGAAATTGAGGTTTAAGTTCTATGGTCATTATTCTGATCACTTAATCAAGAAGAAGCCCAGTGATTTTTGGTTGAATTCGTCTTATTTTTGTTGGTGAATTGGTAGTGAGAAGTAAAAACTTTCACTTGATTTCTCCTGTACTTGGGAGTAATTAATGAGGGGAAGATTAAGAGTTTAATCAAGAACTTAATTACCCATCAATGAAATTACCTTTGCCAGATCAGTGTGACACGAATGTGTTAAGAGTATGTGCTCTGTCCGAAATTCCCAATTAATGATTAATCACAGCACATAAACATTTTGCGTGCTTATCACCCATTGCCGTAAAACTTCAGATAGTGCTACTGCATTTGCCCTTTTTGTGTTGCCGGAGGCTCATGGAATGTTTTGTGATTTTGGATGTATAGGTTGAGCTGATGCGGATGCAACTTAAGAGAGCAAAGAGGCGAACGGAGACTCAAGACATTGAGCTTGCAATGGATCTGATGGTTGTACTTTCTAAAGAGGATGACCGTAATGCAGATAGCGCCATACTAGAAAGGTTGGCGAACAAGCTGGAGCTGCATACTATCCCAGACTTGAAAACAGAAACTGTTGCAGTAAGGAAGCTTGTAAAGGATAGGGGTGGCCAAAATATGGAGAGCACCCAGCAAATTATAAATCTCCTGACAAAGTTCAAACAAATAGCTGGATTTGATGAGATCAGCAGTGTGTTCAATGTTCTAGCTGCACCGAAAAGTTTGGAGAGGTGCCCATCGTTGGTAATCCCCCACGAATTCCTTTGTCCGATCACACTTGAGATCATGACGGATCCAGTGATTATTGCATCTGGACAGGTAAACTTGCGTGCAACTACCACTCATCTGAAAAAATTATTTAATAAAATCATTTGATTCAGCTATGTGCAAAATAAGCTAACATGTTTTTTTTTCACTGTTCCATGCAGACTTATGAGAGGGAAAGCATACAGAAGTGGCTAGAATCAAATCACAGAACATGTCCAAAGACCAGACAACCTTTGGCTCACTTGTCTTTGGCTCCAAACTTCGCCCTTCGCAACTTAATTCTTCAGTGGTGCGAGAAGAACAATTTTGAACTACCCAAAAAAGAGGTAAGTGCAAATGTTGATAGCTTCTCGACTGAACATGAAGAAGAAATCTCTCTCTTGGTCCAGAACCTGTCTTCAAGTCAGTTGGAATCACAGAAAAATGCCGTAATGAAGATCCGTTTGCTCTCCAAAGAGAACCCTGAGGACAGAATCATGATTGCCAATGCTGGAGGGATTGCTCCTCTGGTTCAGCTCTTGTACTATCCAGATTCCAATATGCAAGAGCATGCAGTGACCGCGCTTTTGAACTTGTCACTCGACGAGGCAAACAAGAGGCTCATAGCGAGAGAAGGAGCTATTCCAGCAATAATTGAAGTGCTGCAGAATGGGAACCCAGAAGCTAGAGAGAACTCCGCAGCGTGTTTATTTAGTCTGTCGGTGGTAGACGACATCAAAGTAACTATTGGGTCTTGGAATGGCATCCCACCTCTGGTAGATCTGCTGCAGAATGGAACTGTTAGAGGTAAAAAAGATGCTGCCACTGCTCTCTTCAACTTATCTCTCAATCAGGCAAACAAAGGAAGAGCAATCAAAGCGGGAATAGTAAAGCCATTGCTTATGTTGCTAAGAGATAGAAATCTAGGTATGATCGACGAAGCTTTATCGATCTTCTTGTTACTCGTGGCACACCCGGAAGGACGAATTGTGATCGGACAGCTCTCCTTCGTCGAAACTCTTGTTGAGTTTATAAAATGTGGAACTCCCAAGAACAAGGAATGTGCAATTTCTGTTCTTCTGGAGTTGGGACTGCACAACTCGTCGTGTCTTCTCGCCGCACTTCAATTTGGTGTCTATGAACATTTGGTTGAGGTTTCGAGGAGTGGAACCAACAGAGGTCAAAGGAAAGCCAACTCTCTTTTACAGCATATGAGTAAATGTGAACAAATATCTTGAAATGAAGTCACTGGTGGTGTTCATATCCTAGCTTTATACAAAACTACAAGCAAAAAAGAAAAGAAGAGAAGCTTTGTAATTTTTGTACGCCGTCTCTGTATGTAAAAACAAGAGAAAGAAAATGCTTATGACAATCAGCAAAGTATGCAATGTTAAATGAAATTGCTTCATTATCAAAATTTCACAGTTCAAATATTGCTATCTTGATTAACACAAATAGAATGTAAATGAAAACTGCCCTTCCCAGACTGGAACAAATTTACTTGTGTTCAAAGAAATTAAAAAAGATAAAATTGTTACATGTTTTTATGGAACAGATGCTATAACCTACATCGAGATTACACAAACAGAATTAACAGCCACAGCAAAAATGAACAAGTCCTTATCCTAATACAAGGACTGCATTTAACTTAAGGTGCTAATACTACGTGCAAAAAGACAGCTGATTACCTAAACAAACTAGACAATGGCTTACAACCCTTCTCTTCGGCCTTCTGTTCCTGTTTTGGACTGGATTCTAGTACCTTCTCTTTATCAGCCATCACTTGCTCCCCACCGGAATCCCCAAACAGGCTAGATAATGGTTTGCAGCGCTTCACCTCAGGCCTTTTTTCTTGTTTTAAACTGGAATCTAGTTTAGCCTTCTCAACCATCTCTTGCTCTTTGTAAGATTTCCTCCGACGATGCTTCACATTAACTGAGGGGGTATGATGTTTCTCCTTTTGTAGCTTGTGTAGTAGCTTTAACAAAGAATCTGGTGAAAGGTCCTCCCCAGCCGTTAAAGGCTTTTGTTCTTGGATGATTCCGGTAGTCAATGTATCCATTATGACTTTCCCAAGAACAAATCTGGTCTCGTCCACATTGCCCTCACTGAGCAAACCATGGTCAATTTCAACACTTACCCTTTCCTTTGCGTATGATTCAATGTTCTCCAGTAAAACATTGAATAGCTTAGCAACAGTCTGAGCCACCTTGTCCGATACAAGTACCTGAAAATCAGCATGCGCATACAATGAGACAGCATAAGAAGACCAAGACATTCCTATGCATACTATGCATGTAAAGAGATTATGTTACTGAATAGAAAAGCCCCAGATACATGTATGTGCATAGCGAGGTTCAATAGAAGGCAAAAAAGATTTATAAAGTTCATATTGGCAATGAGTGTATTTGGCTCTTGCCTGTAGTCGCATTATATCCCACATTGGATTGGATTGGTGTTCACCAGGTAATTTCTAACATTGTAGAAGTCTGATTGGCGACAAACAAGACTATTTAGTATTTAATCGTAACTGAGCAATAATAGTCATCACAACAATTACTAATCATTCACACAAGAATGTGAAGATATTAGATTGAAGGGGCAACAAAAGCACAATTGCTGACTAAGAACCGACCATCCCACGTTATTATCCGATCGATGGCCGGCCGTCCCATGGCTAAAATCTAGATTGAAGAAAAAAGGATGCCCTTCAAAACATTGTTGTCAATATACATCATTGTAAAGGTATTATTACTACAGCAGACCGAATGAACTTCCAATGCTTATCAAAGTAAGAAAAATAAACCTTTTGTCTGAGGGCAGGAGAATAGTGGCATCATAGCCTCCTACACACGAACTACTAGGTTCATCCGTTCATGTAACTTGTAACAAACAACTTCTACAGTTCTACTAAGAAACTAAATGCGTCTCCACCAGTTAGGAAATTACTTTTGCAACATAGTATATAATAATAGTATAATACGTTCTTCCTCTGGAACCTAAACCAGTGCAAATATAATTTTGGAAAAAAAAAAAGGAGATTAGGTTGTATCTGCTTACCACACCCGAACAAGGGGCGGTCGGGTATTTGTTCATTGATTCGAGAAGACTTTCTTCCTTACTTAATGAACTTATAGAAGACACCACATGTGATGCAAAACAAGTTACTTCTTCTGCAAGGTCATTGTCGGATTTAGTCAAGGACCCTTCTAATACCTCAGGTGAAAACTTTACAGGCACGTGAGCTTGTTTTCTAGCAAATTCCACAGCTTTGTTCCACTGTCCATGATACAAAACAGAGGAAAAAGCCCAAACTACAATAGCATCTTGAGGCTTATTTACTAGCGCCAGATGAAATGCCAACAACCCAACCCTGTTTCATACACAAAATGAGAACCACACTCAGCCAGTAACAAAAGAAGTAACGACATAGCAGACAATTTGTTGTTAGTTAAACGTTAAGATAAAACGTCAGTACAGGACAAAAAACAGTTTTGCCTTCAATATCATATCCACAACTGTGTTAAATAAACGTAAATGTCTTTGACAACACGCCAATACTTGTTTCAGAAGCAAGTCATGGATTGATATAGAATAACCTATGTGCCAGTACATATTATATACACAAATTACTTGTACGACCATTAGCGCTTGTAAGCCCCAATTTATGATCAGGATAGAAACTGTACAGCTCAATTCATCGGCAACACCAGAGGATGATTCCGATTTGCTTGTGATAAAACAGATCACATATTTTTCTTATCCAAAAAAAAAAATCACATATTTCCTATTCTTTTTCTCTGAATACAGTCACAAACATCAAAGTATACAATGGTCAAACAAGAACAACTACGAAAGATTTAATAACTATAGCTTACCACAGACTGCAATGGGATGGTCGGTCACAAGCAAGTAACTTGTCCACACAGGAAAATAGTTTCTGCAAGGAATACCTCAGTACTCAGAGAGAGAGAAGACGTAATAAAAGCACCGTTTAAAACCGAAGGAACTAAAAAGCAAAGTTGACAAAATTATCAATATTCAGGATAGCTTGGACTAGGAAATAGTTTGATTTTTTTTTTTCTTTATTTTGCAAGCGACACATTGCCGCATTGTATGGTTAGTATTAATACTTGATAGTAGGCTAATATTAATATTTAAAAATTCCTAAGCTATTCCGTACAGCAAACACAGAAGTCGAAAGATAGCATCAGATCATTGGAAGACTAGTGACAAAGCTTACCAACAGCATATAAGAACTTTGAGTAGACTCACGATGGTTCTGTTGATTTAGATACGCAGCCTGCAACCAGAGATTTAACAAAAATAAACAACCTTTCTTAACTTCCAAAACATTCATTGGGCAAGTGGAAACTGCTAAAAGTAACAGGTATACTAACGTGGACAGGAAGCAGGATTTCAAGAACTTTGTATCTCTTTAGTAAACGAATAGAAGATTCCGCAGCTCCGTAAGAGAGCATAAAGTTTAGCTCCATCATAAGCCTATTCTAAAACACGAATTCAGATTTGATTAAGATTCTAAAGAGTATCGTGAGTAAAAAAGGGCATTACTAGGACTTGTAAAACATACCACCAAATATTTATTCCACCTACTATATACCTTGCTCAAATCCATTATTGATAAATAATGATTTTGGATAGCTACAGAAGTTTCCTTAGAAAATGTCAATCCAAGACGAGCAACAATTCGTAAGCCACGCAAAATTCTAGCTGCAGGCAGATTTTCAATTTATAAAGTTAGATCCTTTCAGCATTATATCTAATGATTTGGGAACATAAAAATCCCTAAACCACTAAGACGTGGAAGTTCTAACCGCAATCTTCTTCGAAAGATGATTGAGCTGGGCATACAGTCTTCACCTGAAAATACATGTAAAAGCAGCACAGAACACTGACTTAATTGTTTGTAGGGTAAATAAATCAGAAAACAAAAGAAATGCCTTGAAACTAAAGCAAGAACTTCATTGTTATGATGCAATCAATCACCTTGCGTAACCTTAAATCTCTTAGGCCATTGGTGTAATCATAGATTTTATCCACGAAAGGGTCAAAGAATAAACTGTTCAAATCAAGTCACAAATGTAATAGCGAGTTAGATTAGGTTGAAAAATCTCTTCAAATCAGTCTTCAAATCAGGACAAGCATTTTCTGTAATTGAAGATCCCGAAATTGATCTCAACTTTAAAGTGACAGATTGATGGTCGTAGTTTCATCATCAGCCAAGTATAGCGACTAAAATAAACAGGACACAATTCATTAGCATACCTATTAATTGTGAAGTCCCTGGCCATGCTATTTCTCCATCGTACAACGTCCTTCGCATCAAACCCACCTAATAACGGGGGTAAATGATTTGAATCATTTTGTTTACCACGTTTAGCAGCTGTGTCGAAACTAGAAACCTGATAAAACAAATACCGTATCAGCAAAGATAAAGAAATCAAAAATAATAATAAGGTAGCAACTGTGGCACAAAATCGTTCTGCAACTTTAAAAATAGTCTGAATTATGTAGTCATTTCCAAATAGAAGCTCCAACCAACCTCTATCATTGAACCTCTAACATTAACCAAACATATAGGAAACCGATGCCCAATGATGTAGGAACTATAAAATATCCGGCGGATCTGCAAAATTTCAACTGTAAATTAATAAGGCAAACAAGCTTGAACTACGGACAGATTTTGTTAAAAAGGTGGAAAATGGCTCATTCAAGGCAATCAAGAAAACCTGCTTGAGCTGAGCAGTGGTGATCACATCAAAATCCTTGGGCACTCTCTTTGAGAGTAAGTCCCTCACGCATCCACCCACGAGATATGCCTCAAAACCTGCTCATCATCACAAAAAGGTTTTAACTTTACGTACTACAAAACCAGCGGAAACACACCAATGGAAGTAACAAAAGCCAAAATTGGATTAAGAACACTTAATGATAACATACAAATATCAGTAGAACTCTCTTTTTTCTTTTTTCTTTTTTTTTTTTTATCCGTGGGTATCTAGGTGAGCCTGACTATTCCCACGAGGCCTTGGTGCAATTAGCCTGAGCGTAGCCCAGCGGCCCAAACAAATCTTGACGCAGCAAGGAATCGAATTTGGAACCGTGCACCTTACCCACACAATCCCAAGCTCTCCCTTACCGTTGGGCCAACCCGTCCGGGTTATTATAACTCTATTTCTAGCTCTCAACATTGAAAACTGCTAAACAACTGCTAATTCAGTGGAAAACCCAGGTTTTCAACAATTGAAGCGAGTTCGGATCAATCAAATCAACGACAACACAATTTGATAATTACGAACGTAGCTACCTTCTTGTCTAAGTATTTTGAGGACTATCCATGTAGGGGAGGGAATCATATTTCTTCTGATCCCAAAAACCCTCGAATCCACGGCTTTCCATTTCGACGTATCGAAACAGCCTACACAGTTTCAAACAGAACCACATTCAGAAAACCTAGAATCCACAAATTCAAACGAGAAGCAAAACAAGGAACTCATAATGACTCGATTTCTCGGTGCCGGCGGAAGCTTCTATTTCTACTTGAACTTGTTCTTCTTCTTCTGGAGGTCGAGACAGTGTGTGGAACAATCTACATCGGTGCAATTCGAAAGCGCCACATTGATCACAAGGTGTTTGAAGAAATGTCTCCGAGAGATGAAACGTTCGGTGTGAGAGCTTGTAATGGGAAAGAGGGATTCGCAAGAAAGTGAAGAGGAAGGCAGAGATGACGCGACTGCTTCTATCGTGTATGCCCATGAAAGATCTCTCTCTCGCGCGCGGTGTGGTTCTTCTTCAGACCTCTCGTCCAACTACTACGGTCCAGGTCGCGGCACTGAAAGGTTCGACTTGTCCTTCCGAGTTTGTTTTTATACCAAAACAATATCGGCGATGCTTTGGTGACTTGTTAGGACTCTCATAAGAACACTCTGTTGTCATTTTAATACACATCAATTTATATGGATGTTGAAAACAATAGACACAAACAACTGGGTATCTTCACCAAATTATTTTTGTTTTATTTATTTTTGTTGGTTTTTTGAACACCATCGACATTGTGTAATCCACATTTCCGGACTGTCGAGTCTCACCAAACTCGGGCGAGGTCTCTCCAACGAAATAGTTGTTGGTAACAAAACTTTTTATCATTATATATATTTTTTAATATTATTAATAATTAATCCTTATTATTATTATTATTATTATTATTATTATTATTATTATTATTATTATAACTTTATATACAGTGACCCCACCTCTCAAAATGCACCTTAATCTCAATTACAAAATTACTACTGTTAATTGAACAAATCTTATCTGTTATAGTATACCCTTTAAATCTAAGTATAGAGTTGCAAACGAGACAGTGTTAGACGAGAATTTATATTTAAATATTCTCCACGAAAAAAAAAAAATGTATCCCACATCTTACTTTAATGCTCTACTAATTTTATATAAGTTAAAAGACAGGTTTATTTGTGAAAAACTCATGGAGTAAGTTAAAAAATAAAATAAAAATACTTTAATTTTTTTTATTTTTATTTTTCATTTTTAAATTTTGAACTCATGGAGGTAAGTTAAAAAATATAAATAAAAATCAACTTTAATTTTCTTTTATTTTTATTTTTCATTTTTAAATTTTGGTCTATTTCCCTGGTCACGTGCATATCACGTGATAGTAAAGAAAGGAAACGCATTAATAGCTCTCTCTAAGGTGGTGAATTAGACCCCCACTACAGAGCAAGGGACGTCTCTCTCTTCCTCAAAATTCCAAATCCTCTTCTAGGGTTTGATTTTCGCTATCACTCCCGCACTCGTCTGGAATCCGATCTCCTTGTCTTCGAATCATGGGCAACGAAGGAGATTCCGGCGTTGTGAGCGACTTGGGCCGTGGCGACGGCGGAGTCACTGTGAACATTCGGAGCTCGAACGGCTCCAAGTTCTCCGTCCGCGCTCGTCTCGATTCGACTGTCGGATCGTTCAAAGCACTCGTGGAGCAGAACTGCGACATTCCTGCCCAGCAACAGCGATTGATCTACAAGGGTCGGATTTTGAAGGACGATCAGACCCTCGAAAGCTATGGTCAGTTATCGATTATCGTATTAGGGTTTCGTGGTTGTTCATTTTGGATTATCGATTTCACACGCCAGTGTTTGTTGAATTGTCGATGCTTTGGATTTTTAGGGTTTTGTTTTTTTGAATCGCTTGCTTGATTTTCCTAACAGTGGAAGTATTGAATTTGTTGGTTGGATCAGACTCTAATGATTGTATTAGGGTTTCGTGGTTGTTTTTACGTGTAGTGTTTATTGAATTGTCACTGCCCTTCGATTTGATGCTTTGGATTTTTAGGGTTTTGTTTATTGGAATTGCTTCATTGAGTTTGCTGACAGTGGAAGTATTGAACTTGGTGGTTGGATGAGGATCAGACCGTTTAAAGCTGTGGTTGGTGATTTTTCGCGAATGATATTAGGGTTTCAGGGTTGGTTAGTTTTGATTTTAGGTTTTAAATGCTACAGCTTGTCGAATTGTCATTGCCCTTCAATTTGATACTTTGCATTCTTAGGTTTTTGTATGTCGGAATCGCTTCATTGAGTTTAATGACAGTGGAAGTATTGAATTTGTTGGTTGGACTAGACGTTTGAAACTTTTCTTTAACTTCATTAGAGTAGGGACCAACTGAGGGAATAAAGCGATCAGTATTTTTTTACAGTTCACCTATGTGTATGTATTCTAGTCAATCTGATACATTATCTAGGTTTTGGGGAGACAGTTTAGAGTTTGCAGGCATTGCCGTAAAAAATGACAATTGTCGAGTCAATTATTCAGAGGATGAGATCAAGACTTAAAAAAAAGTCTGAATACCAACATGTGCAAAGAAGGGAGATGAACAAATGATAATCAGTGTTTCTATCCTGGAAATTGTAGTTTTATTGAGATGTTTGGCGACAATGACATCACTTTAATTCTTATTGGTAAACTTTTGTCGTGGCCTCTGAATTCTGAACTATTGATTCTATTGTTTTGGGAACTTTGTCCAGTTATCAAATCTTATACTTTGGATGCATTAATTATGGAAACTTAAAAACACTAGCAAGTTACATGACTCACATCGTCAAGTTCATGAAACGGAATGCAATGGAAATGTTGGATCCTTGTAGTCAAAGGCTTCTTCACATTTCCTTTGTCATCTAGAATCTCCTCTTACAAGGAACTTAAGAAATTTTATGCAAATCAATAAACCAATACTTCAGTTAGCATCCTCTCCATGAACCACTTTTTTCTGCAAATCACTTGTTTCCTTACTATTTTGGACAAATCGTCCATTTCTCTATTTCCACTTGCCCCTTTCCTGTTGGAACTTCGGTGTTCCTTTGAAAGGTCAAATTTTGTGGGTAAATCTTGGTCTTTGTCCCTTATATAGGCTGCAAGTAGGTTCCAGATTTGCAAATCTCTTTTTATTCATCACAAGTTCTCAAGAATTTTGTGGTCTAAAAAGCTTGGGGAGCTGAGGCGAGGGGGTTTTTATTTCCTGTTCACCAGAAAGACTGTGCTAGAATTGGAGCTATTTAAATTGAACCAGCGTTCAAATAAGCAGTAAGATATTTCGGGGAAAGGATTTTCTTGCCACTTATGGGTTTGATTTACAGAATAATTATTTGCATATAATTGTAAAACGATTTCAAGAACTTCATTTGGACTTCATCAGTGGTTGGGCTTTCTTAGTATGATATCTCCTAGTGTTTTTTCTTTGAGCCTTACCGTATATATTTTTATATTTTTTCAGTTATTGTTTTAAATATCTGCTTTTTTGCATTTAAAATAATAAGATGATCCTAAAGTTTGCAATGGTCAAACGCGGGCCAACGAGCTGTCTAAATAAAGCATCTGAAAAATCTATGGCTATTTTTGTTGGTACTGTACACATGATGTACGCACAACTTGCTAGCTTAGATTTGCTTCCATATCATACGAATTTTCTTATGTATTTGCTCTATAAATAGTGCTCATCAGCATCAGATGGCTGGCATTGTGTGGTTAGTAATTTCCTTCCATCCTCTTCTGTATTATCTGTAGGCCTGCAGACTGATCATACTGTTCACTTAGTTCGTGGTCTGCCATCTCCACCTGAGAATGCAACTAGTGGAGCCAATAATGGAGCTACAAATGTCTCTCCTGGTTCTGCAAGGGGAGTTGGTCCCAATGAAGGTGGAGGTTTTGGCGGAGCTGGTTTTGGTACATCCCTCTTCCCTGGACTGTTTGGCAGTGACCTAGGTGGCAATGGAACGCCTGGTTTATTTGGAGCAGAGTTTGAACAAGTGCAACAGCAGCTTACTCAAAATCCCAGCATAATGAGGGAAATGATGAACATGCCTATTATCCAGAATCTAATGAATAATCCTGATTTTATGCGTAATTTAATCATGAGCAATCCCCAAATGCAGGAAATTGTTGATAGAAATCCTGAACTTGCTCACATACTCAATGATCCCAGCATTTTGCGACAGACATTAGAAGCTGCAAGAAACCCTGAACTTATGCGAGAGATGATGCGTAATACTGACCGGGCGATGAGTAATATTGAAGCTACTCCTGAAGGATTTAACATGCTTAGGCGAATGTACGAAACAGTTCAAGAGCCATTGATGAATGCCACAACGATGTCTGGAGATAATGGGAATGACTTGAGCTCAAATCTGTTTGCTTCTCTTCTTAGTAATCAGGGTGGATCCCAGACCAGGAACCAGTCATCAAATGCTTCCACAGCCACTTCTGATGCAACTGTGGGGTCTGCAGCACCCAATACTAACCCACTTCCTAACCCGTGGAGCAGTACTGGGGGTAAGCTCATGTTCCTAACTCATTGGATAAAGACGTCCACCACCCAATGCTTCAAGTTGGGTGGTTCTTTTTCTTTCCATACTAGGCATGTTTTAATTTACATGGTTGTCTGCCTGAAACTTTAGGTAGAGAAATTATGTAATGTTTAGTTTTGTTTTGGGTACTTGATTCAGTAATAGTCCTTTGGTTTATGTAAATTATTTTGTTTTAGCACTGTCCTTTTATCAAGGATGGAAACTCGATTTTGGCTGTAATTTAAATTCCTCAATATTCGTCATAAATTAGGGGAAGAGATGTAGGAAATTTTTGTATAATTTAGAGATTATAAAGAACTACAAATAACTTCATCTAAGCATTATTAACATCTAAGTTCTGTTGAAGTCCAAACAAAAAATATCTAAGTTCTGTTGCGACACATTAATAAATTACATTGTTTGTAATGAGTTATGTTTTTTCTTTCTTTTTTTTTTCTTTTTTTTTGAGATTATGTCTTCTCTTTCTATAATTGTTCTTTAGTCTTTTAAAATTCAATTTTAATGGTTTTAATCAATTTTTGTTTATAATTGTGGATGCATCTTTTTTGGGCCCTTCCTTAGGCTCGACAAAAACCTACGAGAGTTTATCAGGTGCCCCAACCCTATGACCTGGGAATGGTTTTGATCATTATGGATATTATTTCTCTCTTATTTAGGCAATTTGTAGAATTCATTTCTTATAAAGTTATAATTGCGATTGATTTTTAGTCGTGTTATGTATAATGCAGTTTTATTCTTTAGAGTGTGACTATGTATCATTCTTCTTGCAATTTAGCATTAAAATTTGTATATAACATCATTTTTCCGTTACTTAAAACGGTTTTTATGTAAAATCTCGTTTACATCAATTTGCTATTTTGGTACACTAAAATTCTAATACATTCATTGAAGTTTGGAGAATTTCCATGTCATGCTTTAAGTTTTTATCCAAAAAGAAGTGTTATTAATCTTGCCATTTAACATCGAAATTCGTTTATTACATGAAATTTCCATAACTTCGATGGTTTTTATGTAAAATCTCATTTACATCATATTCTTAATTCAGTACTCTAAAATTCTAATAAATCAGCGAAGTTGGGAGAATTTCCACTCGATGCTTTTAGTTTTATCCAAAAACGAGTGGTATTAATAGCACTCATTAATGCTCTTTTATTTCTAATTTTGGAAAATCAGTTATTGTTTGCACTAGCTGACATCTATTAGATTTAAAAAATCGGCATCGAAAGAGCCCTCAAATTTGCCTGGCGCTTGTTTTATTTTTTGTGCTAATTGTTGGTATTTAGACCTGTGACCTGAACTCTTTCATGCCTGTTGGATCATTGAACCAAGGGCTCAGTCCGTCCTTATTTTTTAATGAGTCGGAAATTTTGCTTTGTTTATCATCAATAACGAGCTTTCTTAAAGTTCAAAGTTCTTTTCTCGTAAAAAAGTTTAATTTTCATTATGTTTCTTCTTTTAGAGCGAACTTAGTCATGGTTCTTATAGTGTTGTTTCAATGTAAATCCAGGTAGACATGGCACTCAAACTAATGTTAGGTCAAATCCAGTAGGGGATGTTGGGGTGCCTGGTAATGGTGGCTTGAGTGGATTAGGCATTCCAGACATGGAGCGACTTCTCAGTGGCATGCCGGATTTCTCTCAGTTTAATCAGTTTATGCAAAATCCAGCCATGTTGCAAATGATGCAAAATTTTATGTCTGATCCTCAGTACATGAACCAGGTGTGATTATGTTACAAATCATACTTTTTAAAGTCTTTGTCAAGTATGGTCTTTCATTGTCTAAAACATCCTTTTGATTGATAGATACTTGGTATGAATTCGCATTTGCGTTCCATTCTTGATTCAAATCCTCAAATGCGGGAAATGATGCAAAACCCTGAACTTATTCGCCAGTTGACTTCTCCCGAGACAATGCAGGTAGTAGTTTCTTTCTTTCTTTTAGAGATTTGCGAAGACAGGTATTAATTATATTGCTTAGCTATGCCAGAGTGTTCTCCTTTAGAAGGCTACTATTATGGTTGATTGATAGGATGGTGTTAAGAATTAATGATGATCAGCATGCACTCTTAATGTATCTGGCTTAATGGACATATTTTTGAATTGTTACTTTTCCTTCTAATTGATTATTATTATTATTTATGCAGCAATTGTTGGCTTTGCAGCAATCGCTTTTTTCCCTTCTACCACAGCGAGTGACCCAGTAAGTGATCTATCTGTATCTGTATGTTTTAAAAAAAATCTTTTGAGAAGCTGTCAACTGTCCGAATTCCTGTGCACACTTGAATTTTGTTGATTCTATCAAATGTATTTTAAGGGTAATGGAAGAAAATATCAACTGGTTGATGTTCAAAACGTGTGAAAAACACTTAATGTGGGATTCATTGTTAATTATCGATATTGTTGACATATGTGGGCAACCTCTTATGGATTTGGTATATAATATTGTGGAGAAATAGTTTCATGATGTTATGTTTGTGTTCTTGGCCGTTCTCTCAAGTCGAGTTACATTTTCTTTTCAGTGAAAGAGGTTTAGTGCCAATTAGTTTTCTTATTACATCAAACCTTGGGAGGTTGAATTTGTTGTGCATCTTTCCCACATTTTGTTTTCTTTCACAGCTTGCTTATATGGTGAGATGGTGTTATCTTTCAGGGAATCAGGTCAGACTGGAACTGGAGCAGGTATCTAGGTCACCCCAAGATAAATAGGTTTAACTAGCCCTTTTTGCTCTCATGTTTAGAAATAATGGGTTGCATTGCCATCTGCTTAACATCTGAGGCGGCTATGTTAACATTGATGTCGACGCTTCATCCATTGTTTCTGCCTGGGGAGTTTCCTTCTAAAAGGCTTCCTGTCTTTAATATTTTCCATTTCAAGTGGAAATAATGAGAAGGGAGATTTTTTCCCAGATTTAATCTTGTTGTTCACTTGTGTCTTAGCTTTATCCCTAGTGTGTGTAATTGGTAACATTTGAATTTCCCCTTTAGTTTTTGCTCTCAAGCATGTCTTTCTGTGGCAGGGGCCGCCACAATGAATAATATGGGATTGGAAATGCTGATGAACATGTTTGGTGGTCTTGGGGCTGGTAGTCCAGGTGTTCCGAACACAAGTAACGGTATCATTCACTTTTATTGTTTTCATTGATCCCCTCCATGTCAATTTGCTTAGCTCCAATTTGCATACAAAGCATCGTCTTTTGCTAAAAGTTTTACGTGTTTTCTTCCCCCTTGCAGTGCCACCTGAACAACTTTATGCAACTCAGCTCTCACAGCTTCAAGAAATGGGTTTCATCGACACCCAAGAGAATATAAGGGCATTAAGCGCCACATTCGGTAACGTGAATGCCGCAATAGAGCGACTCTTGGGCAATCCTGGTCTGTGACTTGCTTGCTATTTATGTCTAGTGCACATCCTGTATAAACCCCAAGAGCGATCAGTGCGGATCAGTAGCAGCAAAGGGAGCGGAAGATTGTTGAGCAGACGTTCAGGCTATAGTGACTACAAAGATTCAGAGAGTTATGATTGCCAGTTCTGCAAACATATGGATGCAAGAAGAAGAAGCGTTGGACCATACTGTACATAATATGGTCTAAAATTGGTTTTTGGGCATCGGAGGTCATATAATACAGTCGGGTGTTCATAGAAAATGAATCCCTGTTGAAGTTTTTCTTTTCAAATAACCTTTTCTTTCTTAAACTTAAAGAAATGCTTGTGCAGCAGCCGTGCTTGCTTTAAACTGCACTGCTTATGCTGCTATGCTCTTTAAACGTTTGAGCTTGATGAAATACACAAACTAAGCTTTCATCTTTTTCGTTGCAAAACTTCTGAAAATACATATGAATGTCTGGTTTTAACCAATCTAAATTCTAAGGTATATTTTTTTCTCGAGTGAAGTCTCTAGTTCAAGCCTAAGAACATAGTCAACTTAAAGTTCTGGGCTAGAGGGTGGTCCTGCCAACTCTTAAGTCTGGGACTGGTCGGGATGAACATTAGGATGCCTGTGCGCCAGAAAAGTCGTGAATAAAAATAGAAAGTATTTTTTTTTTGGTACAAAATATAGAAAGTAATATTTTTGGTTGTTTGTAGTAAATTTTAGCTGCCCTAACGGTTTGTTTCCAAAATTAAAAATCTCAACGTATAATTGATGAGATGGTGAGTGGAGTAGAATTGGGCGGGGGCTTCCGGCGGCGAAACTTGTATTTTCGGAAATCGAAAAGGCGCTTTTGTTTTCCCGCGCAATGGTTGGAAAATTAAGGAAACTAAAAAGGTCAGATGGATCAGTTTTGTTGACTACACACTCAAATTCTCAAAACCCAAACCCTCTCTCTCTCTCTATCTCGCGCGCGCGCTCTCCTCTTCGATCGTCAGCTTCAATGGTCGTCTAGGTTGAAATTTCGCCGAATTCTCTGTAATCGCCCTCTCTCCCTCTCTCGTAGACGCAAAATTTGCTTTTTTGTTCGGTTGATTTTGGTCTAGTGTTGTGGATTGTTCAAGAAAGCTGTGATTTTGGGGAATATTTTGCTTTCTTTCTCGTTGTTGTTTCTTTTTTTTTTGTTTCTCAGGTGAATTTCGTTTCTGTAAGTAGGAATTAGGGCCGGATTGGTTTTGTGTGGGATTTGATGGCGTTGGTGGTGCTGAAAGATGGGTTCTTTTTGAGGAATCCTGGAAGAACAGTTGTACAAGTACTGAAATGTGTTTGAATTTGAGGTTTGTGATTTGTGTGATCTGGCAAATTGGTGAAGTTCTGTGGATAGTCTAGAGCATAAGTGTGCAATATTGAAACAACAGAAAGTTTTTTTGAATTAGTCGTTACTCAATATCAATTGGGTTTCTGTAATATCAAATGTATGCGCATGATGCATATATGTTATAGTAGTTTTACTATGAATTGTAGTAGGGTTAGTATAGTTTGATGTATATATGTAATAGGGTTAGTCTAGTCATTAAAGATCATTATGGTCTATATAAGTACCTTAATAGGAATTGTAATTGGCAAGTAATGAAGTTTAGCTAATTTGCCCTACTTTGCTAGTTTAGCATCTCGCTCAGGTACTTAACAGAAACGTTTTTTCCTTTTTTGTGATTGAATGTTGATTGGGTGTTACAATGTTCTCTATTTTGTTATGTATGGTTAGAACATAGACTTAGGTGTGGTTTTGAAAAGTACAAATATGAAAATGATGTTCAATCTATTTTGGATTTCCTGTATGGATGTGTGATGCCCATTTGCTTACAAAGCCCACATTATTTTAGTATTCATGTAGAAACATACTGTTCTAGCATAAAGCAAAGGCAAGAGCTGCAGTGTCATTGTCTCGTAGTTCTCAATGCTACCAATATATGCGGTATAGGTTCTATAGTATTTGATTTTTCCCTCTTGAATCTGTTTGTATTTGTAATTGATGAGGTTTTTTCTCTGGTTATACTATCCTGGTTTAACAAGTTATCTAATAAGTTCATTTGGTTCCAGTTTATTGTATCGTCCATTGCACACACAATGCTCATGTTTTTCACTTTGCAATGGGAAGTGCAGTGACTTTTTTAAGTCTATGGCCATGTGAGGAATGTTTATTAGTTGAATATGCGCCAAAAGAAGTTTATTAGTTGAACTGATTTGTTTTTTTTATAGGATAATCATCCCAATTTGTCTGGTTCATTACATTTTTACTTGAATTTACAAATCTTTTGATGTTTTGGGCCCGATTTTAGAAATTATGTGATTTAATCTATCTTCAATCAGATTCATCAATTTTATTTTTTATTTTTTGGTTCTTAATCAAATCCATCAATTTGTGAAGCTTTTCTGCTACATTCATGGTTGCTCAAAAGTTTTTTGCAATGCAAGCAAGGGAAATTTTGTGCATTATTCTTTCATTAGGCTCGACTTGTATGGATTATGGAACCTTGTTCCTCCTTCACTTTCTTTTTAATTTGAATATTGATAGCTATTCTAATTTCTGGTTTACAATTTTTCTAATTTATTATTCGACAACTGTGAAACTAATTGAAGTTTTTGGATTGAATCACTTTATGCGATTGGTTTGAGTGAAATTTGTTGACTGCTAACCTCACCCAGTTTATTAACGTCCATGTTTTCGAGTAAACTCAGTTTTCGATTCTACATCACACTTTCATAACTATTTCTAATCTCTCACATCTCATTTCATTCTTTATCAACTGCTCCATAATGATAGGTGGAACAAATGTCACAAAGGATGGAGCTGCTTTCAAGGAATGCTAATGTGAGTTCGCTAGGAATCTGCTGGTTTTATTCCTTTTGTAAAAAATTATAGATGGTACAAATTCAAGTTTTGTTAATTTGGATGATGCAGTAAGTTTATTTTGCATCTCATGCGCCTGAAAAAACCTACTTGACCTACCGCCCAAGGGATTTCATTTATTTAATTCAGATTCTTATCACCTTTAATTGTATGACAACCTACATCTACTACTTCAACCTGTTGGTGAATATTTAGACCTTCTCCTTCTATCATATCTCATTGCTTTCATTCTTAATTACCGGTTATTTTATAATTCAGCCTTTCAGGTATATGTAATAGGGAGTAAATCAGTTAAATACCAAAGAATAATACGTACCCATAAATATTGAAACTCTTCCTTCGTCTTCATCCTCCCTCTTTCATTTCAAGAAACATTTCAGTTTTTCAGCTTTACTCCTTCCAACCCTCAATCTTTACACTTTATACTTTTTTCCCCTCACCACAATTTAGCTTAAACTTGTCTCATTGTATCAACTGAAGGTTTATCATCGTTGCAATGCTTATTAAACGTATCATACATGTCAGATCTCTTCTTACTCAATAGTTATTGAGGGAAAAATATCAAAACATGAGCCTCCAGATGAAATACTAGAATTCCCATTCACCAACAATATTTTTGAAGATGGGTTTTAGAGATGAGTATTCTATTATCTGCTTGTTGTTCAAGTGATTTGAACGATGTGACAAAACATAAGCTGAAGCCTGAAGGTTGAACTTGAATCCCAGCAATGCTCACTGAAAAGGGAAGTGCTGCTGGGTCATGAAAATTTCTAAATTTAGCATGACATTTTTCCTCTTCACTAACTCTATCTTTGAAAAGCTAGGTCTACATTGTGACGCTTATAATCTGATTGTTTCTTCTCACTTCTGATATGTTAGGATTTCAAGTTCTTCTGTTTTTTCTTTCATTTTTTGCTTCCTTTCTTATACTAATCTAAGTTCCTTATCAGATTAACATGTTCTATGGATGAGGATCAACTACAATTGTCTCACTGTCAAGCAGTATGGCATAATGTCCGATGTAACAAAATGGGGCTTTCAGCTTTTGTTCTATCCATTCATTTGTCAGCTAGTTATACTTTTTATTTGGCACACCTTATGCTATTTGTTGATGTAGTTTTGGTCCATGCCTTGATGACAGAGAAATGAAATATGTTCTTCGACAACTTTCCATTTGTGAATTGATACAATGCAGCTTGATTTAGACTGAGTAGGCCCATGTAATATTTTATTAGATTTTCTCTAGATGGCTTGTTTGTCAGTTATTATTATGATTTCTAACCTCAACCATTTGACTACCATTTATTAGTTGATAGAAATATATGCTCTCTGTAACGGCTTCTTTGTTTTCTATGAAAATATTGTCACACAAGACAATCAACTTGTGTAAAAGATATTTATCTGATTTCATTTATGCATTACTTGTACTGCTAGTGTGTTAAAATTGAGATACACAATAGTGAGACTCCAAATGTTAATGCGCATTACTTGTGTCTCCCTTTAGATTACCTTTATTGCTGGCAGTTTTAGTTCTCATATATTATCTATTTTTCTCCAGGAGCCTTGTTGAGATTGTATTCAGTGGTTGGGTGCTCCTGGTGGTTCAATTTCTGCCGATGATTGACTTCAAAGTTTTCGAGCACAAGCTGGCAAACACTGGAACTGACTCGCCTAACAATGATAAACAGCAGCAACCAGCAGGAAAGAAGGCAGTGTTGAGAGATTTACAGAATGATAACAGAATAATGGTACCAAAATCCATATGCAGTCCTTCCTTTATAAAGGACAAATCACCTATTGCTCCAGCTATCAATGTTTCTGGAAATAAGAGATTAGCAACAGAGCGCATTCCAAACCCCACACGTCACCAATCTTCTAGTGGTTGCAATCCTAGTGGGCAGCTTGTCTATGCTCGCAGAAAATCTGAACAAGATCTACTCAAAAGCAGTCAAACCGAGGACAGCAATGGCAATCCATTCATGAAAAAGATTTGCCACCAGGAGCACGGAATGCCTCAGCAGTTATTAACAACAATTGATAGCCTGAAGTCTTGTTTTCCTGCATTTGCGCCCATGCCAAGGGGTTCTCTAATGACCTTCTCATCTGCTGAACCATCAGTTCCTCTTCTGGGGAGACCTGTCAAGGAGACCCAATCTGAAGAATCAAAGCATTTTGCAACTACTGTAGTCCCACATCAAGTTCATTCTCTGATGACCAGCACTCAAAACTGGAGAGAGCGTTTCCATCAGTTGCAAGCTTATTTGAAGAACTGTGACCAATCAAATCAGGATGAATACATCCAGAGTAATGCCTTCTTAGAACTGTTGTTAATTTTCGTTGCAAACTTATTTGAAGAACTGTTGTTATTCTGCTTCTTACTGAAAGCGCCTTCTTGCTTTTTCGTTTTTTTTTTTGTTATACTAGTGCTCCGATCTTTATCCTCTACTGGTCGAAGCAAACAAGCAGTTGAACTGGAGAAAAGAGCTATTCATCTCCTGCTGGAGGAAGGTAAAATTCATAGGACCAATTCTTTTTAATATATATTTTTTTATCATTCTCTTTCTGCAACTAATTAATTCTCAATACTTGTTTCTCCTTATTTACTCAAAAGAAAATTGTTTGTCTCTAAGTGCTGAACTGTTTGCCTTTAACATCATTACTCGTTAAACTGCTTCTGACTAGGGAATTTTTTGATAGGAGCTTCTGAATAGGGAATTTTTGATAGGAGCTTCTGAATAAGGAATAGAGATATAAAATTAGTCTTTTGTTAGAATTTATTAACAAACCCTGCTACCAGCCATTCTTAACTATTGGAGAACTTAAAGCATTTCATGCTTTAAAATATGGAACAAATTCATTGGGCAAATTGATGATAAACGTATCAAATCTATCGAATTTGACCTTTGGGGTTGGGATTTGTGATTTATTGCTAGAATTTACTTAGTTAAAAGAAGCTTTTGCCGGATTGGTAGCTTCGAGGTTGAAAATGCTAATAAGTGAACGTAAGAAAGGAAGTGGAATTGCCAAATGAGCTACAAGAGAAAAATATTCTTGCCATAATTATGAAAAATAACTATGAACTTTTGAAGTTGAGAATTTTGTACACAACTGCATGAGAAGTTCTATGGTTTTGATTCTTTTGAAAAGATGTAAAATTACGTGCAGTTTTTATGCTTCTAATCACCAGCAACATTGTACATTGATTTGACTAAACTTTTGACGTTGAGAATTTTGTACCTTGTTGTATCTATTGCAGGGAAGGAGTTGCAGCGAATGAGGGTTCTGAATGTCTTGGGGAAAGCAATACCGAAAAATTCTGAAGCACCCTCCGCTCAAGAAGTTCCTTCAGCGAAACCAGAGGATTGTGCCAAAGCAACTGTCTTAAGTTGATGATCAGTCCCGTCCGGGAGCCATTTCACGTAGATTGTTAATGTGAATCTAATAGATTCGTTATCTTTGTGAGCACTGCATTTTTCCTAAGCTAGCAAGATGATTTGAACAATTACTTTCGCTTCTTTGAGTTCCAGAAGTTTGCGAATGAACTTACTCTTTCGACTTCATTCACTGTAACCTTTCTTGCTTGAAAAGTACAGTTATTGATTCTACATTTGCTCGTCAGAGAATCGTTATTATCATATGTATTACTTAAGTAAATCTTGTCGACATGGAATCTCACTCGAGTAATGACAAAAAAGGAAAAAAAAAATGTTGGTATATCATGTCTAACTTACATTAAACATGTCGAGCAACAATAATTAATTTTTTTCATCACAAATAGACTATGGACGCTCCAATCCGATGCAATGGTAATACTTTCTAATTTTATTGCACTTGTCTTCTTCCCTTCATGCACCGTCGGATGCGTGTGCGTCGGAGAATTAAAAGTAACTGATTCGTGCGCGTGTCCATACAGGGCGCACCAAAGCATTTTTCATAATAGACATTTTTTTTCTAAGAAAAAACTTACCAAACTTTTGAAATTCGAACAATTGGGGCAGTCATTACATTTGTCCACTAAAGTTCGATTGACATCATTGGATCAACGAATAAAAAACATTACTAGAAACTAGAAAGCAAGCGTGGCCTCAGTGAGTCACATCACCCCAGGATGAGATAATAGTAGATGATCCAACTTTCAACGTTGAGGACATTATTCGCAATTCGCAGTTGGAGATCCAACATTCTCGCAAATCACACCAACACCTCTATTTATTATCACCACACTCCCCACTCCAAACCAATTCCCCAATTCGCTCGCCTTTCACACAATACGACAACAACACTCTCTTCTCATCGCCGTCGAGGTACGTTTTTTGGTTTTCTAGGGTTTCCTTGTGATCGTGTAGTTGTAGTTGTAATGGTTGTTGGCCTCTCTGTTTGAATTCTCATAGATCACAGATCCGTAGCGCAAGTCCTCAATTTGAATCCCCAATCGCTCTTAAATTTTTAATCTAGGCAGTGGAGATAGATTTAGAGGTAATTATAATGATTATGGTTGTGTAGCGCCGCGAATTGGTTCGGAGAATTGACGCTGTTTTTGAATTGGTGTGTTCTGTTGGTCTTTGTGTGAGTATTTGAAATGGCTGCTGCGAGGTTTTGATTAGTCTGGACTCTTTTTCCTATTGTATATTGGTAAGCCTTTACTATTGGCTTATTCTTATATATGTGAATCTGTGATGATTACCGAGTAGTAGTGTGTGGAGTGGAACGAATTAAGATCGGGACTGCTTCATTTGGGGATTAACTTTTAATTCTTTGGATAATCGGGATCGAATAGACTGAAGCTAACTTGGGGCACATTAATTAGGAGAGATCAATTGCACTAAATCAAGTGCAGTGGAAGAGTTTGATCCATGTAGTAGACCCCAACTAATTTGGGATTAAGGCTATGACGTTGTTGATAATCGGGAGTAGATGATTTTCAAGTCCTATAAGTTGGGCAATACCCAAAAAAAGTTTTTTTCTACAGAATAGGGTTAAGGTTACCTGTATTGACCTTTCTAGGGATAACGCGGTGGCAGCAGGCTGAATCATGTATAGGTGTTCCGTTTTACGTATATTCGAGAGATGTATGGAGTCTATGGATTAAGTAGATAGGAATTAGGAAAGCATACATCAGTTTGATTTTGTCTATCTGAGAACCTACTGTGTCTTTCTCCTTGGAGTTCCCATGTTGATAGCATCCTGAAGGGGGCTCTTAGTTGATCAAACTGAGGGTTAACTTTGCGCAATCCATCTCTTAGGATCAAACCTGTATCAGCTAGAAAATCAGAATGCATGAGCCCTTAGAAGTTCTTCTACAAGTACCCCCAGAAAAAGTTAAAAGCAGAAGATTATTTTTTTAAAAAAGTACCTAAAATGACTCATTATTTCCAAAGTAGTCATAATTTTCATAAGCGCCTTTTTATGTTTTATTTTTACATTTATATAACTATTTAACCATGTAAGCATAACATAAGCAATAAGCAGTTGTGGTGCCAGACAAGCCCTATGTCATTTTCTACTGGCACTGCCCAGATTTGGCTTCCTGTCATTTTATGATCTTACATAAATTTTTTTTTTACTCCATTTGTTCTAAATCCATACAATTGTTTCAGTTGACATGTTTCCAACTTTTCATGGACTCTAATTTTCTTCACTTTGTCTTCTCTTAGCAAATAGGAAACTTGTTGCTATGGAAGTGACTGATTCTGAAAACAATCTTTACACACGAATGCGACTGTGGGAGTTTGCTGATCAATATGTCATTGAGCCTACTGATGGAAATTCTGGTTCTTCTTTATCAATTAGTCGTGTAGATGGGTCAATGAAATTGATTGGTAGTTGCCTTTGGACATTTTTTACTTGCTTTGGTAGTTCCATTTGTTTGTTTTGCAAATACTTTGGTTTCTTTTTTTTTTTCTTGAAAATATTTATTTTAACAGGTGAGCTTCCACACAACAGCTCTACTCGCGCGACGAAAATCCAAATAATTTTTGGTTTGGTTGGCATGTTAAAGCTCTTTGCAGGCAAGCCTTTCCACCCCTCCTCCACTTTCCCTCACTGCTTTTCAAGAAAAGAGCATAAGTAAATTCATTTGCTAAGCTCAGATAAAATATCTTTTTGTTATTTTGAGAAGTTCACAACCAAAAAGATGCCAGAGACAGAATAGTCTATCAGGGCAAACTTTATTCTTGTTTGTCTGTGCATATAGATAGATATGTATTCTTAATGGGAAATATGTTTTTCAGAAAACTTTGGCCTTATCTATCCTTCTTGATGTATTCAGGTGTATATGTGATTGTGATAACAGAACGGGAATGTGTTGGATCTTACATGGGTCATCCCATATTTAAGGTTTCATCCTTAAAGATATTACCATGTAACCATTCTCTCAAAAACTCTCCCGTGGAATTGGTAAGTAAATTGACTATTGGCATCCTTTTTGGCTATTTTTCAACTAACAATGGTTTGGTTTTTTTAAAACCTATTTTCAATGTGCTTTTGACAGAAAAAGATGGAGACTGAGATATCTGTGCTCCTAAATGCTGCAGAGAGGACGACTGGCCTGTATTTTTCCTATGATGTCAATTTATCGCTTAGGTGGGTCAATTTTAGCTGATAGTCACCTTGTATCTTTTCAGTTGTGGACTAAGCAGGGACAACTTTTAACCAATTTTTGAGTTTCTTTCGAACACTATACTGTAGCACCATCTGTTTAATATCATTGAAAAACTCTATATATTGAATAAATTCATAATGTTTGGGCATAAACTTGGCTTATTTGGTCTACCTGGTTTATCAGCTGTAGTTCTAAAGATGAAATATGCAACTTTCAGTTTTTTCATGATATCATTACAATGTCATAATTTCTCCCTGTTATTAATTGTTGATTTATTTGAATCATGCTTAATTGGATGTGATGGTGTTGTGGTGTAGTGCGCAGCGACTTTATGAGTTGGGTAATGAATCGAGGAAGTTTCCACTTTGGAGACAGGTAAGCCTATTTGCAATTATCGACTGTGAGGTTTTTAAAGAAACCGGTGAGATTCAGAATATTTAAAGAGAATGGAGTTTTTGTACATTGCCTACTATTCGGTGAAACTGTGTGAAATATAGTTTTTTCAAACATACTTTTGTTCATCCATCTGAAATACTTTGACAAATTTCTTAAAAAACATTATTGGCACTCTATGGCAGGCAGACCCCAGGTACATTTGGAATAATTACATGTTGGAAGCTCTTATTGATAATAAGGTCAGATGCTCTGTTGTCGATATAGGTTTGTTTTGCAGTTTATTATACTTAATAGAATTGCAAAAGCAACATGGTATCAATGTTTCTGCTACTAATACATTTATTTCAATGTCATATGCAGCTGGACCCATACTTGCTTCCTGTAGTTCAAGGGAATATCCTTTGTGTTCGATTATCTTGCTTCTATTGTATTATTTATTTGTTATTTTTTCTTGGGAGGGAGTCTGGGAAGCTTTTGCTTATATGTTATTCATACTTTTTTAGAGTGTTAGATCAGGTCTTTGTTCAGATTCTTAGGTGTGTTACTTTCTGATAAATCTTGTTCAATTTATCTCAAATCTCAATCAAGTTATTCTTTAACTTCTTAGTAAGTTTTCAGAACTTTCAGGCTGCAATAGGAAAAGATATTGCTGATGTTACTCTAATTGCAAGAAGATGTACGAGGAGAAATGGTAATAATGATTTGAGGTTCCCCAAATTCCTTTTTTTTTTTTTTTTTTTTTACTTTTTTTAGGAGTTCCTTGGTGTGACACCTTATACAATGCAATACTAGTGAAAATTACAGTGTCTAAATGTGTTTTGTGTCTGGCTTTTGTGGCCATCGTAATCCTCTTAGATTTTTTGACCATTTGAGATGTATTTTTCCTTTAAAGGCATTCTTATTTGTCTAAAGCCCATTATAATCCTAGTGGGTTTTATTCACTCAACGTCAAATTGGTTAAAGATTCATTTGCTTGTTTTTAAATATGTTCACTAAGAACTGCATTGAACTTTGGTTGTAAGTTTTATTTAATGCTTAGTTTATTTCTTTTCTTTTTTTCATTACTTAACATTGTGTCAGTATATTAGATACTTTTTTTTTCTCTGACAACATCATATTTCATTTATTTTCCTTATTCCTCCTCTAGGCCTAGTTGGGTCTGATGCAACTCCCTTCCTTAGGAGAAGGGCATGCATGCATTGGGCATTGGACCACAAGAGCGACAAGTAGGTCTTGGCATCATATAATTATGCTTTCAAGATAATGGGAGAACATGGAGCACATGAAAGTGGTTTAGGATTTAAAAAGGCAGAGGCTAAACGGACCCCAATTTTGAATTTTTACTTCGTGTACCCCACTTTTTACTTAGTTTACCCCACTTTTATTTTTAAAATTTCAAAAATACCCTTGCTCACCCCATTACCCATACCACTTTTGAAGAAATGTCGCCCGCCGGTTTCAGACGAACCGAGACAACACCTCTGAAAAGGTGTTAGACACACAGGGACGACATCTCTAAAGAGGTTTTAGACACACATGGTCGATACCTCTAAAGAGGTCTCGGCCGACTCCAACCGGTAATGCGAAGATAACTCGGTCTCAATAGGTGACAGAGGGATCCAGCCGAAACATCTTCAGAGGTGTCGATCTTGTGTGTCCGAAACCTCTTCAAAGGTGTCGACCCTGTGTGTCCGACACCTCTTCAGAGGTTTTGGCCCTATAAGTCCGAAACCCACGGGCAACCAGAATGAACAAAAAAAACTTTAAAACTCCTGAAAAATACATGAAAATGGTAAAAAACAATAGTGGGTTTTACTCGGAATCGCTTAAGATTTTTCATTTCATCGAAGCTTTGTACCCAAAATGCAAGATTCAAGCTTCAAATCGAAGCCCTAAACTCAAAAACAAATTCACAAACAAAACTACTCAAAAGAAAAGGAAAAAAAACCTCGAAATCGGCATTGAAAGAGATGATGAATACACCCATGGTGTTAAATCCATGTGGTTTTGCTCGGATTTCATCGGATTTGAGTTGTTGATGAGTGCGATTTGAGAGAGAGGTGAGTGAAGTATGGATGAGTAAGGACCCTTTTATATAGAGGGGTAGTTGGGTAATTTCACAAAACTGGGGTCCTTTTAATCGCTGCCTTTAAAAATTGGGCCATATTTTTTTTCTTGAAACCCGAACCTCTCAAGGTGTTTTTGAATTTTTAGTGATGTAAAAAATATTATTGATGATTGACTTGCTAATATTGATCAATAAAATTACTTGGCATAAATTAAATTTCTCAATGGTTTACTTTTCTTGCTAAAATAAGTTGCTCACATTGGAAGGTACACGCATGTGGAGAAGGGGTGCTGATGGTGACGGTTATGTTGCAAATTTTGTAGAGAGTGAGCAAATTGTACAAATTAATGGATTTACTGGATCATTTGTTCAGGTGACCTCTCTCATTTGTATTTTTGCTATTTGTCTTTTTTTTCTCGCACTTTTTGTGTTTCATTTATGCTGTAAGATTTGGAACTTTTAAGATGAGCTTGTGAGTAGGATTATAACCTTGCTACACCTTTGAACATCTATATGGATGGTCCGGAGACATCTAATGGCCTAAATGGACAACAAAGACTACTAACAAGCTTATCTTTAAGAAAATTTGTGATGCAGTTCAAGAAGTATCAAACACATCTTTAGAAAAGTTTGACTGAAAATAATTTTTGGTTGACTTTTGAAGGGTCCAACTATGGAATTCGGCAGTTTTAAAGACATGGTTTTATTGAAAACGGCATGGTGATCAATACCCATTAGTAGTGACTATGGTGTTTTTAGCAAATTCGTTCGAATATGCCTCCGAATTAGCAATTTTTCTATTTTTAGTTTTAGTTCGATTACAACTTTTAGTAGGAATTTCTATTTTGTACGTTGTTTGTGGCATTAACTTTCCTATTTCGTCTAGTACTCAATTTAGGGTATTTTGGACTTTTGCTATTTTTTACAAATTTTAGGGTTTTGCTATTTAAAACACCATTTTTGTTGTAATTAGATGTTTTTTTATTATTGAATAGTATTCCAACTTTAATTTAGTTCTTGTGCCCTGAATTGCATTATTCGTAGTGTCAAATAATCAGTTTAGAAGACTTTCGCTGCGTCAATTGATATCAGAGCCATTGTCACGTGTGATTTGGATGAATCATGCAACTGAGGGTGGAGTTTGGCTTTGGTGAGAAACGAGAAGTAGAATATTCCTATTCCGATGAGAAATAATTTGTATTGGAGGAAGAAATCGATGGGGTTCTTTTTCTTTACGATGATGTGCAATGAATAGATCCAATCTTCTTTGAGGACGACTCCGACAACTTTGACGAAGAGCCAAAGTTTGACAGTGATGGGTACGACTTTGTGGAGGACAAGTTAGTCTTTGGAGAGGACGGCTTAGTCATTAAAGTGGTTTCATTGTTTGAAGTTCCTCAAGTGTTTGAAGAGTTGGTTCGTGATGTTGGCATCAACAATGACTCCCTTGGTCTCATTGCAAAGGCAAAGTACTCAAATTTGCAATCAATGACGACGTATGCATCGATGGATATTTGCACGACTTTTCTGGTCGGAATAATGTCCTATTTTATCTTTTCAAGCACGTCAAGACTAGTTTTGATGATTTCATCATCAAAGCCGGGAAAAAGCGTGAGGTTACGAAAATTCGAGGACGAACTTTTGTCAATGAGGGGAGTATGATGCAGGTGTGGGTTGAATTAGTGATGTGTATCACAAGGCTATTGTTAGTTTGAGCACGTAACATGGTGTGCCACGCACAAAATTGTTTTTCTTCAGTTGGTTATTTTAGTTAAGTTAATTTAGGTGTCTAATTAGAGTCCTAGCTAAAATTTTGTAGGTTTGCGATATATTTTTCTAAATATTAATCGGTCATGTCTTCATATATCAATGGTTATCTTTGAGATTTTTTTTGGTTTTAGCTACTTTAATTTAGGATTAGGTAAAGTTGAGGTTTAAAAGTAAAAAGTCTTTCAAAATAGCAAGTATTTGATGGTTAATTATTCTTATTAGAAGTCTAGCAAAATAGGAAATGTGTGACGGTCGTCAATTAGGAGATTTTTGAAATTGATAATAATTAGTAACGTGTTCTTTAATTTTAGCCTATATATATATATATAGGGTAGCTATGTAAATTATTGTTTGATTTTTTATTATATTAATAAAGAATTTTATTTCTTTTCTTGAGATTTTGGTGTTAATTCTCTTTAGCCCTAGGTTGTTTTGTTCGTAGTGTCGAATAATGCAATTCAGGGCACAAAAACTTAATCAAAGTTCAAATTTTATTCAATAATAAAAAAACGTTTAAATAGTAAAACCCTAAAATTTGTCAAAAATAGCAAAAGTCCAAAATACCCTAAATTGAGAACTAAACGAAATAGGAAAGCTAATGCCACAAACAGCGTACAAAACGGAAATTTCTACAAAAAGTTGTCATAAAACTAAAACTTACTAAAAATAGAAAAATTGCTAATTCGGAGGCTTAAACGAAGGAATTTGGCTAAAAACGCCGTATTCATTACTAAAGTAGTGAGTATTGATCACCACACCGTTTCCAATAAAACCATGTCCTTAAAATTGCCGAATTCTGTAGTCGGACCCTTCAAAAGTCAACCAAAAATTATTTTCTATCAAACTTTTCCAAAGAAGTGTTTGACACTTCTTGGACTGCATCATTCTCCCCAAAGTGGACAGGATTTGCCTTCGAATCTTCATCTTTGTGACTTTCGATCCAGAATAATCTTCTACTCAAAAGTAGTTTTGACTAATTCGATGATAGGAAATAAGATAAAGTCATTGGTATCACTTTCAAAATCATCCAAATCAATATGACTAAGAAAGTTTTGAGAAATTTCATTGAAGTTGACATCGTCCGCGGTTAATGAACAAAAATATTTTGTTGCAAATTTGACTTTTGTACTTGCAACAACTTCAATGGAACATTGATTGACTGTCGCATCGCCAACCACTGCTTGCACTTGGGAACTTGTCGACATTAGAATAATTATGACAATATGACCTTCATCTTCAAAGACTACCACCGTGTCTTTAATGAAGCCTTGATCGTCATCAAATTTAGGCAGCTAGTCAAAGTTGACATATTTTTCCTCACTTTCAAATTCACCTCACCCATCGAAAGAGAAATCTCCTTTTGTTTCTTCAAAAACAATAGAGCCTTTTCGACAGTTTGGGACATGGAACCCATGAATCTGTAACAACTCTGTCATCCTTACAGATAAATCATTAACTTGCAAGAGGATTTGTTCCTGCGATGCAAGAAATTGAGTAAAGAACTGCTACAGTCGGACTTGGTTGTCTCGTTGATAAACATCTTCAACTCGTTGGTGGTTCTGATTCTTCTTCAGAGACATGATTAACGTCAAATCACGCTCGATGAAAGCTCTGATACCAATTGACGCAGTGGGGATCTTCTAAATTGATTATTCAACACTACGAACCAAACAACCTAGAGCTAAAGAGAATTAACACCAAATTCTCTAGAAAAGAAATAAAATTCTTTATTAATATAATAAAAAACCAAACAATAATTTACATAGCTAGCCTATATATATATAGGCTAAAATTAAAGAACATGTTATTAATTATTATCAATTTCAAAAATCTCCTAATTGATGACCGTCACACACTTCCTATTTTGCTAGACTTCTAATAAGAATAATTAACCATCACATACTTGCTATTTTAAAGACTTTTTACTTCTAAACCTCAACTTTACCTAATCCTAAATCAAAGTAGCTAAAACCAAAAAAAAAAATTCCAAAGATAACCATTGATATATAAAGACATGATCGATTAATATTTAGAAAAATATATTGCAAACCTACTAAATTTTAGCTAGGACTCTAATTAGACACATAAATTAACTTTAACTAAAATAACCAACTGAAGAAAAACAATTTTGTGCGTGGCACATCATGTTACGTGCTCCAACTAACAATAGCCTCGTGATACACATCCCTGATTCAACCCACACCTACATCAATTTGTGACCTAGATATGCAAAAATGAAGACATAGACTTTTTGGTTTTGTACCTTGCCATACATGTGTTGTTTCAATGACTTGGTGACTATAGATCGAGGATTTTGTGAGTAGGTGTTTTTGGGGTTTTGTTTCTTGAACTGTGAGAATGTACTTGGGTGATTTGTATAAACTGACTCTTTGTAAGTTCTGCTGATCTTATTTAATGATTACAGCTCATTTTAGGATGCGAGCTCCAAAGATTCCTTATGCTCGATGCTACTTGAATGGTCAAATGAATTTATTTTCATTTTTCTTTTTCAGGTTCGTGGGTCCATCCCATTATTGTGGGAACAGATTGTGGACTTGACTTATAAACCGAAGTTTGAGGTTGTGAGGCCTGAGGAAGCAGTGAGTATTATATCAGTCGTTTGCTCCCCAATTTGTTTATTTATTATTCACAAGTTTCTTGTTTTCTATGTTCTTGTTTTATTATAGTACAATATTTGTTCTTGTCAAATCAAGTTTCACTTTCTTGCAGCCTCAAGTTGTTAAACGCCACTTTCTAGATTTACAAAAAAGATACGGAGCTGTCTTGGCAGTAGATCTGGTCAATAAGGTATGTATCTGGACACTATATTGAAAGCCTGGTATATTATTTAACTTGTAAAATATGCAGGTCTTTGTTTTAACATAAATCTCAAATAGAAATTTAAAAGCATAGACAATCCCATCATCTGGTCAAATTATTGGTATAGTGTGCTCTTTGTGGTTTCTTTGCTCTCGTCCCCCTCTCCCTCCCTTTTAGACTACTTTGGATTGCTCTGATTTCTGTCATGTTCATATTTCTCTGCCTATGGAAGATAAATCATTTTTCTTGTGCATTTTTATTTCTTGATAGCATGGAAGTGAGGGACGCTTATGCGAAAAATATGCTAATGCTATGCAACACATTGCTAGTGATGATATAAGGTGTGTCCGTTGTTTGGATATTCTTTTTTTTTTTGTTATGAACTCGTGTTCTCTTCTGATCAATTGATTATTGTAGGTATCTGCACTTTGATTTTCATCAAATTTGTGGTCATATTCATTTTGAGCGCCTCTCTTACCTTTATGATCAGATTGAAGGTTTCCTAAAAAAGAACAGGTATGATCTTGTGAGAAATTGTTTTATTGCTTAACTTATTAACTGTTTTTTAGTTTTTATGCTTAACTTGATTAAAAGTAGTCTTCTCACGGTACTTGAGCAGAATGCCTCTCTTTCTTTTTCCTTCCATTCTCTGTCAATGTGACTATAGTGGGCAACAATTGTTGATATATGGATTTTTTCCTTCATGGTACTATTAGTCCTCGGCTAGGCCATCTGAAACTGAATTTCCTATTGTTTATCATGTTCTCAAAGTTAAGACTTTATTTGGAATTCTTATTTTTTATTTTTTGTCTTCCTACTCAAGTTTTAACTAAAGCAATGCAACAATATCCTGGGAGAAAACACTAACTTTGAGGAAATGCATACCTTTCACGGTGCCAAATCCCAACAATGGTTTACTTCCTTTAAACAAGTGGCTGAGAGTTAGGAAGATGTGTCGGCTTGCTCTTCCATAGTTCCTCTTGTAGGAAAGGGGGTTTGCTTATAATTAAATTCAAAAGGCTTCATGAAGTGCCTCTTTGGTTAAACTCTCATTTCTTCATATTTTAAAGAGGAGAATAATATCTATATATGGTGCTAAAACAGTTTTACAAAGTTCAACATATTTTCTCAAAGGCATGCTTTAAGTTTTCTGTCTCTTTCCTGAGAATGATGGTTATGTGAAATCTGGTTTCCATAAATGTTTTCTTTTTTCCTTGCCTTCTAGAGATGCTGGCCTTGTATTTGGTGATTTATGCTGACTGTATTTTGTGCTTTTTAAATCTGTATGTTTTGGTTGCTTATTTTTGGGTAGGTACTTTTTATTAAATGAAAATGGTGAGAAGGTTGAGGAGCAACTTGGTGTTGTACGGACTAACTGCATCGATTGTCTAGACCGCACCAATGTTACCCAGGTAATTGATGGTTTCTTCCTCATGTGTCGGTATTCTTATTGTCAATTAAAGGAATTATTTACACATGTACAAGAAATTAACTGAATGGGAAA
The DNA here is from genome assembly GCA_039657345.1 of Stephania japonica. Lineage (NCBI taxonomy): Eukaryota > Viridiplantae > Streptophyta > Magnoliopsida > Ranunculales > Menispermaceae > Stephania > Stephania japonica. The sequence continues at coordinate 1,586,164 of CM077559.1, read as the reverse complement.
CATATTGTTTTTCTTGTACAGTGGCATTAATCTAACCTGTAGAGAACATGACTTGTGAACATATATGCATGCTACTACATTTGGTTGGCTTGATGGATTTGCAAGTTCTCTATTTAATTTTAAAGAAACTAAAGACATTTCTGTAATTTGTAAAGTTCTTTTCAATTAATTCCATTCGTGCTGTGACTTTCTTCTTCTATTTTTTTTTTAGTATTTTCTTCCCATAAATGCCTCTATATCAACGTGCATTTATGTGAAGATTGGCAGTAATATGCCATCATGTCATTTTGTAAAGTTTATTTTAGGACAGAACTGGTGTATACTTGGAAAATGAATTACCTGGCCTTTATCTCTTATTGATAAACATGGTTTATGGAGGATATATTTGTATTAATTGACTGGTTGCTGGAACCACTTTTTTGCACTGCCTCCCTTATTTAAGTATTTTTTCCCTTTTTCATTTGTGACTGCTTAATTTAGAATGTTGGTATTTCGAGTTCTGACTTTAATCTCTTTGTTATTCTCTCTCCCTTGCTATTTCTGTTCTGAAATATGTTTGTGTATGTCTGTGCTACTTTTTTTGTTTGTTCAATATCATGTCTGCTCTATTTTCCTTTTCTATTTTTTCTCTGTACTATTACATTTCCAGAGTCTAATTGAGTTTTTCTGACACCAACATTTGGTCACTAGAGTATGATTGCAAGAAAATTGCTGGAAAGTCAACTTCAGTGCATAGGTGTCTTCATTGCCGATGATACCATTGGCAAATATCCCCATTTCGATGAATGTTTTAAAATAAGTGAGTTCTATTGCATTTGACTCAAATCATGCTCTTTTAGTATTAAAATTGATTTTCTAAACTTCTTCCAATTTCTTAAACTACTGTGGCAACCATGTAATTTATTGTCGCAGCGATTAGCATGTTCTGTTTGACATTTCCTTGTTCAATTATTCCAGTGTGGGCTAATCATGGTGATGAAATAAGCATTCAATATTCGGGTACACCTGCTTTGAAAGGAGACTTTGTTAGGTGCTTTTCTTAACCAATTGAGTGAATTTCTCTTTGTTTCTTGAATTTACATTTTACAATTATATAGGTTTAATTTTGGGATATTATTTATTTTCTTGTTTTTCAAATAGTTAGTGGCATATTCTGATTTTAATGATTGAATTTCAGCATTTAGAAGCCTGTGTAAGAATTAATCTTTACATTGTTTACCACCACTTAAGGAGCCCTAATTTATGAATGAATTGTTACCCTGACCTGTACTCTCTAAGCCCAGTTAATCATTTTATTGAAGCTTATTTACTCTTGTTGAATTGATTAACTTACAGGTTTGGCAAGCGTACAATGGATGGAATTGTAAAAGATGGGTGCAATGCTCTTGCTCGCTATTACCTTAATAATTTTCGAGATGGAGCAAAACAGGTTGAATATCATTCTTATTAATCAGTATTCTGTAATAAATTTTTGGAGATAACGCAGGGTTTTTTCATTGATTGAACCTTGCGGGACATTTAACATTATGGATTGTTCATGGGTAGAGCAAAAAAATTATCATTTTCTTACCTGCGAACAAAAAAAAATCTTAGTCCATAAGATTAGGAGAAAAAAAATTTTGGATCAAGTAGGCAATAAGGTTAAGTTTCACATCTAACTATTATAAGATAAGAACTATGTTGGTAAAAAAGCTTTATGCTTAAAATTTCTGAAAATGACCTTATCCAAGTTAGTGTCTTCTCTACAACAACAACAACATAGCCTTAGTCCCAAATTAATTGGGGTCGGCTACATGGATCAAACTCTTCCATTGACCTTATCCAAGTTAGTTCTTCTCTAAAAGATATTTTTGAGCTGTAGACGACTCTATGTCACTTGTAATTTTGTGATAAGTTTGTCATTTGTATAGAATCATAGATGATCAATGTTGGTTAGCATGATTTATCCATTATTGATCATCATGAAGCTATATAGTTGTAGTAGAGAAAGTCATGAGAGCACTAATTCCAGATTACAAAAAGATTCTAAACTCATTTGTATAGAATCATAGATAATCAATGTTGGGTAGCATGATTTATCCATTATTGATCATCATGAAGCTATATAGTTGTAGTAGAGAAAGTCTAATTCCAGATTACAAAAAAGATTCTAAGAGTTTAGAATCTTTTTTGTAATCTGGAATTAGTGCTCTCATGACTTTCTCTTGTACTGGAAGGATTCTGTTCTGCAGTGCGCTACTAAATTTTATTTATTTGTCTGCTATTGATGTTTTACAAGTCATCTTTCTTTTGGTCTCATATTTCCATTGAATGTTTGGATTTCATCTTCTTATTTTAAGGATGCAATTGATCTCTTGCATGGACATTTCATTGTCTCCGCCAAGCGAGATTTGACACCTCAATCTCAGCATCAAGGCCTCGAGTCTATAGCTGTGAGTACACTTTTTCCTGTCTTATTCCATTTTAATAAAAATATTGGATTACTGTATGGGAAGCATTGATTATTATTTAAAATTTCTGGTTATCACTATCTTGAATTTTCTTTTAGATGATTTTTTGTTTCTACTCATTGTTTAGAGACGGATCCTTGTTTTCATTGCTTCTCTTAATCTATGAAAAAGATTGTTATACTGCAACAATGCACGTTTGTCTTCTTCTTATATGATGAATTCATAGATCTACTTTACTCCATACCTCGTGTAGGGTTATCTTCTTCATTGGCTTCATAATTTATTTGCTGCATCTCAATTCTACTACATCTCTAGCTGGCTTACCTTAATAAAATATATAAGAGGTCAAATTGTTTTAAATATAGCTTAGGCTTTAAGGTAGCGGAGTCATTTAAAATCAATTAAATAAAATGAAGTGAATTATCTTTTATATTCATAAAGAAACAACACGCGTGCACACACACACAAAATGAGCAGGTATGAAAGTGAAGAGGCTCAGGTGGTTGTGTAGGAAAAAATTTGAGGATCAAATAAGAAATGTGGAGATGAAAAAGAAAGTAAAAGTAGATGAAAAAGATTAGAGAAGAATAGTTGTGGTGGTTTGGATGTATCCAAAGACGACGCGTGATGAAAATTGGACTTTTTGAAAATATAAGGGATATATCTAGGATAACTTGGGATGCATTAATTATGAAAGACTTAGAACGTCAGAAAATCACATCATCAACCGCATTAAGTCGAGTGGAGTGAAAACATTTGATTTGTGTAGCCAACCCCAACTATTTTGGGGCTGAGGGCTTGAGGCTTTGTTTTTGTTGATCGATAAATAATAGAATCATCTCACGTGTGAATATACGCTACTCTGAGCAATAAATCCTAATTATAGATCAAAATTACAGTGAGAAACAAGCAAAATCGACCTTATTTGATCAACACATCCTCCTTGGTTACACTACTTTATATAGGAAAGAAGGCCTAATCGGTAGGAGTGAAGGTGGCTTCTCTAATATCCTTGTTGAAAAAAAAAAAGAGGGAAAATGTTCTTAGAAACCACCTTCTAGGGTTTAGATCCACACCTCACCCATGCAACAGGTGGCCATCAATATATACTTGGAACATGGATGCATGGAATTGAATGAGCAAAGAACACAAGCTCCATATATATTGATAGTTGATTCCTTTATGTTCATGATTGTTATGCACTGACTTCTTTTGCTTCCCTTAATTAATTCCATATGTATTATAATTCTTAAAATTTAAAAGGTAAGACGCTTTGAATTGTTTAGTAGGATATGAACCTAGCTGAAAGTTTTGGAGCTTTTTGTTGGTTAGCAACCTCTTATTTTATTTTAAAAAAAAATCATAGTTTTAGTTATAGTTATAGTTTTTTTTTTTTTTTCCTTTTTCATTTCTAATTTACATTTTCCTCATTATTTTTTGTCAAGATTTTCTTCACATTTCAATGGTTGAGCGATTCCATGACCCCGCGAGTAAATGATGTATTGTGTACTTAATTTTTGGTCGGGAGAGTTTAAGAACCTCAGCGGCTCTGCAATTGGTGTGTCTAGACAGAAAATTAAATGATGAAAACCATAAAATAAATCTTTTTTTTGTTCAGACCTCAGCTGTATATGGTTGTGGATATTTCAGTTTCTGATACTTATGCATTATCCCTTCCTTTTTGTAGTCTTTACGATTGGCCTTGGCATTGGGCTTGTCATGTCTACTCTTCGCAATTATGTCATTGAAGCAAGGTCAGTTGTTTCTCTTTATTCAAAGAAGTAAATAGCTATACAGCTGTATTATGGCCCATTAACATCCTGTAGTAGGAATACCCATGCATTTAATTTCTCTGATAATTCTAGTCATTCTAGAGATGCATTTCTCTGGACAGACAGCCAAGAAATCCTAACTGGTATTCATGGGCTAGTTTGCTCGTAAAATACAACACCTACACGTTTGCTTTTGTGGCTCTCCTAACATGTCACTTTGAAACCAGTATCAACTCTGCCTAAGAGAATGTTCTGACTTGCAATTTTTTTTTTGCAGCTCGTTCTGATTTTCGCCATTTCTTCTTTTCACTTTTCTGGGCGTGCTTAAGTTTGGGTCTGGCAGCATTTGTGAGGGCCAATGGTCGAATCTTCTGCAATCGGCCTCGTTTGAACAAGTCTTTACGGTGATGATCAGGGATACACGTCGAGGAGGGGTGAATTATTAACCCAGTCCATATTTTGTAGCTTTTTTGTGTGCGGTTGCTTATTATTCTTTTGTAATCAGATTAGCTCTCTCTGTCTATTCTATAGACAACTAAGTTATGTGTATCATTGTTTTGTGGTCATCTCCACTTGGCAGAAATAAAGATGTTGCATTGCAGAAAATATTTTGTGATCTGCAGGATTTGAAAGAGTAGAAATTTTCTGAGCAAAGCATCTAATCATCAACACAAGACTTTTGTGTACTGAGTAAGATAAATTACACATGGTTTTTCAGAGTGGGTTCTCCCTGTTATTCGTCTAGTAGTAATGAAATCTGTTACATAAGATGCAAGGCTTGAACGGTGAAGTAAAAAAACACTGCTTAGTAATGGATACTATACTAGGTACTTCTTACAAAGACCAATATATATGGTTCATCGACTGATTCAGGACGTTGCTTTGGTTACATAAGGTGGCCAGTAGAGATGGAACTCAATCTTGTAAACCACAGTAGTGCCTTTGAGATCGACGGGCGAGGAGGTCACATATCCTTGGACGAACAAGAAATCACCTGTACCCCCAACTACTGGATGGTCTGCAGGCTTAGTATTATGTGTTACTCCAAGAACAGACAGTGACCCCTTATAGTGCTTCATATTCAAAGTGATCTTTGCAAGAGAGATGCTCTTAAACCCGTCCAACGAAGACGTTATGGAGCTCCCCTGCGCAACTGCCACAACTGCAGAAGACCTATTTGCAGTGACTGTCATGGGGTCCTGGAATACAAAGATGGTACCGAAGGGTGTTGTGACCTGGCCGACGCCTGGTCCTGCAACCCCTTTGACGATGATGTAGCCAGTCTTGTTGATTGTCTCATGTTGATATAGGGAGAAATGGAGGGACTTGAGTTCATGTTTGTTGGTGGTGGTGGTGGTGGTGGTGGTGATGGTGATGATGAGAGGTTGCGGCAATTGCGTGAGGGAGGATGATGAAACTAAGGAGAGGAAGAACAGCAAAGAGAGTCACTGGACAGTGCAGAGAAGATGCCATTTTTACAAGTGAAAACTGAATTTTGGTAGGATTATATACACCTGCTAGTGTAGAAACCATGAATCATGATGGCACTTAAGTGAATAATGTGAATAAATGACGTTTGGACGATCTGAATAAATGACGTAAGAGACCACAGGAACAATGTGAATAAATGACGTTTGGACAATGTTTCTACATTGCCTTAGAATTATGGTGGATAGAAGATGGATGTACCTATTTAGTTTGGTCCCAGCTGTTGAAGTGATTCCGCGCACTTATCACGGCTTTGAAGAATTTTCTTTGCTCCAGAAGGTCATGTCAGCATCATTTTGCCAGTTTTCCATCTCTATTCGACATTACGTATGATAATCTAACACACTTTGGACGCACATTTTATTTTTTAGCTATTTATGGTATTATGTCAGATGTGAGACCCACGCCTGGGGAGACAATAAAGAGCCATAAATGGCTAAAAAAACAAAATATGCGCCCAAGTGTTTAGATTATCATTTTCCAATTCTATATCCAACCAGCGGTTTTGATTTCCATTCTTTCTTGGGTGTAAATGAATGAAGCTGACATACCTGCCAAAAATAAATACAATTATAATGAATAGATGCAAGGACTATAATGTAATGTAATCTGAGAGGCTTCTAAATATTAGATGAAAAGGTTTAAGTACCTTCACAATGCACCAACACTCATTGTTGTAGACATTTTCTCCACAATGACATCATCGTTGTTTGTTATAGAAAGTAAAAAAAGTCGCAATCCATAGTCTAACTCCACATTACCATTAGAGATCATTTTTAAATTTGAATGTCTATCTAATGATTCTAATGCCAAATAGGATAGACATCCTCCCCACATCCATGATAAAGCACCAATCCATGCTCTAAATCTACATTACCATTGAAGATGCTCGTTGTGTAAATCATTGTTTTGTGGTCATCTCCACTTGGCTGAAATAAAAGATGTTGCATTGCACTTATGAAAAGAGAGAAAGAGAGAGAGAGAGAGAGAGAGAGAGAGAGAGAGAGAGAGAGATGCTGCATTGCAGAAAATTTTTTATGATCTGGATTTGAAAGAGTGGAAAAAGATGGAATCCACTGCTGTAGGGGCTATTCCCTTATTATTCTTCTATTAATAGTTATGTACTCTGTTACAAAAGACGTGACTGAAGTAAAATATTGTGCTAGGGCTGATACTTGTAGGAGTTACTCAAAAACCAATACATGTGGTTCAGGGCATGAGTTTGGTTGCATAAGGAGGCCAGTAGAGATGGAACTCAATCTTTTAAACCAGAGTAGTGCCTTTGAGATCGACAAGAAGTCGCCTGTACCACCAACTACTGGATGGTCTGCAGGCTTAGCATTATGCGATACTCCAAGAACAAACAGTGACCTTTTGTAGTGCTTCATATTCAAAGTGATCCTTGCAACAGAGACTCTCGAACCCGTCCAACGAAGCCGTTGTGGAGCTCCCCTGCACAACTCCCACAACTGCAGAAGTCCTATTTGCAGTGACTGTCATGAGGTCCTGGAACAAATAGATGGTACCAAAGGGATCTGTGACCTGGCTGACACCTGGTCCTGCAACCCCTTCGACGATAATGTAGCCAGTCTGGTTGATTGTATCATGTTGATATAGAGAGAAATGGAGGGATTTGAGTTCATGGTTGTGGTGGTGCTGGTGCTGGTGCTGGTGCTGGTGCTGGTGCTGGTGCTGGTGACGAGATGTTGAGGCAATTGCGCAGGGTAGGATGATGAGACTAAGGAGTGAAAAAAGTCACTGGACAGTGCATAGAGGATGCCATTTTACAAGGAAAAACTGAATTATGGCAGCATAAGCATTTAGGGGGGTTATGTACACATACTAGTGTAGAAAATATGAATGGTGACACTTAAGCTGATGTAAGAGACCATAGAAACAAGCAAGGAATCTCACCTCGTTCTGGACTGCTCACTCTAAATGGGGAAAAGATGTCTTTTTTTTTCAATCTTGTGCGTGATTGGAGTTTTTTATGGATACAAAAATTGTATAGGGGATAGCAACTATTTCTATCTTGTATGAGCCATGAGGACGCCTTGTCCTCTAAGCAATTTTTTTCATTTCTGTGTAATTAATAGCATTTATATATTAATACAAATAGTTTCTTTGTCAAAAAAAACAAAAAAAAAGCAATGTGAAGAAATGACGTTTGGAAAATGTTTCTACATGGGCTTAGAATTATGTGGGATAGATGCCAAAGGCCAATTTTGTCCCTGTAGTCTCAACTAGGTGCTAAATAAGTCCTTAAAGTCGAACTAATTGTAGCAAAGTCGAAGTACACACCTATTATTACTTTTATTTGCAGCAGTATTCTTTGTTCCAGGTCGGGTCAGCATCTTTTTGTTGAGGTTTTCCACCTCCATTTCTACATCCAACATGCTGTTCTGATTTTCATTCGTTCTTGGGTGTAAATGAATGAAGCTGACTTACCTGCCAAAAATAAATACAATTATTGTGAATAGACACAAGGACTAATGTAATCTAAGAGACTGCTAGATATTAGATGAAAAGATTTAACTACCTCCACAATGCACCAACACTCATTTGACGACTGAAATTCTGCAACTGAGGGTAACCATGCTCAAGTGATGCACTAAAATGCTCCTTGCCGGAATGTGTGATTAACCGGACTTAGGATTTCCATTAGAGCTTCTGCTTCTGAGCAATTTGTATACAGCAGCCTTTCAACTCTCCTCACCACTCTTAGGCATGGTTCTCAAGGCTGAGTTTCATCTTTAAATCACCCAACAAGATCTCCGACATCCTCATTTCAAGTTAGCTTTTCTTCCATATTTAGTTTGCCTGAGAAAATGAGCATTGAGTGCTGTAAACTGCACAAATCTTCGATTAATAATCTCAGCCCCCATAGACCTGTGTCTTTCTCAAATCCAAAGAATATAGTTTTAAAACTGCAGTGAAGCTCAAAGTTGAGAATGATGTTATCAAGTATCCTCCCAGTAATCAAGAATATCTTTCTTCTTTGGTCGGATACTAGATACATTGCCTTGACCCCATCCTTTCTGTACCCTTTTAAGCACTTTCCCAGCTAATCCACTCCCATCGTCCCTGTAAAAAAAACAAGTTAATTAACTTATTCGAAAGTTTAAGAAACTTCCCCATCAGTAAGCACATATTCATCGGAAGACTACCCTATGCATGACATGAGTATGGGCAGATTGTCCAACCAAAATTGTTTCAATCTGCCTCCCAGTCTATCAGACTTTCAATGTAGATGATTTTGCTGCATGTCAGTCTCTACTATATCCTTTCTACTAGTTGTAGTATCCATAAAATTTTCATTTTCAGGTTGTCCTGAAATTTTTTTTGTTTCTTTAAAAAAAGTAGACTAGGTATTGCTATTCTAAAGCTAAAAGAATAGAAAATAAAGAGAAAGAAAGCATGCGTAATCTTAATTTAAGAATGGACAAGGAAGCTAAGTAAAGAAAGAAAAAACTGTGAAATAGAACCAATCAAAAGATTTTGTAAGTAAATTTGGCAAACAATATGAAAGATTAAGTGATTCCTAGAGTGTAATACCTGTGCAATACTGTCCGCCAGTCATTTTCACTGAAATCGCCTTTTCCGTGTCTTCTTTGACCAAATTTCTTCTGATCATATCTCTTGTGATGCCCTTTGTCTTCTGACCCTTGCGCTGAAACCATCTCCATCATCTTGTCAGTCAATTCGTCAGCCTCATGTTTGTTTCCTCTTCTACCTAATCCATCAATCACTGGCATGAATGATGCAGGATCAAACTCAAAACCATCATTGATCATTTTCTGAAGTATTTTGCGAGCCTCTTCTAACTTATCATTCTTGCAAAGCTCCTTGATCAGATCTTTGTATGAGAAGTTCCCAACATCAAATCCTCTATCCATCGCAACTATAAATAAATTCTTAGCCTCTAAAACTTTTCCCCTAGAGAGGAACTCATTGAGCATTAAATCATGAAGTACTTCCTTATGACCACAAATACTTGTACCAATTTCCATTACTTCTTGAGCAGCTGCAAAATTATGATCCTTGCAGAAAGCCTTGATCAACATTCGAAAAGAAGAAATATTTGGAAGGACATGACTTTGCAACATTTCATCCAAAATTGACGTAGCATCTTCAGTTCTTCCGCCCCCACAGAGGGAATTAATAAGATTATTATAAGTGAAGATATCTGGAGGAATTCCTTTGTCCTTCATCCCATTCATTAAGTTAAGCATCTCATCTATTTTTCCTTGGTTCCCTAAGGCCCATATCAATAAATTATAAGTACGAGTATTTGGATCACATCCCTTCTTCTCCATGTCCCTTAAAACCCGAAACGCAGAGGATGTCTTTCCATTTTTGCAATAGTAGTGTATGAAGGTATTGTAGATAACTGAATCAGGAGTAATATTCTTCTGCACCATCTTGACAAAAAGTTTTCTAGCTTCATCCACTCTCCCAGCTTTGCACAGTCCATCAATTATTGTAGAATATGAGATCAAATCAGGCATGCATCCGTTCTTGCTGACAGAGTCATCTACAAGCCTGATATATGAGTTTCCCATATCACCAAGAGCAGCACTTCCATGAATCCACATCCCTTCTAAAATCTCAATTGCCTTATCCAATTTTCCAGTTTTACATAGACCACTAATTATGATGTTACACGTAACAGTATCTAAACTGTATCCTCTCTCGTTCATCTTCTGCAACAATTTCTCCGCTTCTGTTGTTTTCCCTTTCGTCCACAGACTGTGCAATAAGATATTGCAGGTAAACGTGTTCGGAAAGCATTTGTTCCACATCATCTCATGTAGAACGTTATTGGCTTCATAGACCTTTCCCTTACTGCAGTACCCATGGAGCAAACAACTATAAGTAACTGTATCCGGCAAAGTTCCATTATTTCTCATCAAATTCATCATGGTTCTTGCATCGGATACCATCCCCTGCTTGCACAGCCCATCGATCACAATGTTGTAGGAGTAAATACTTGGATTAATACCCTTATCAATCATTTCTTTCAACACAAATCTAGCTTCCAACAACTTCCCATTCCTAACTAAACCCAACAACCATACATTATAACTCTCCACTTTCGTAAACATTCCCTCTCTTCTCATCGAATCAACCAATGCCTCGGCTTCATTCAACATTCCTTCTTTATACAACCCTTCAAGCATTGTATTAAAAGTGATGATATCAGGTTTTGGCAACTCTAACTCGTCATTCTCCCGCATATCTTTAACTATACTAAGAGCTTCCCTTAATTTTCCTGCATCGCATAGCGACGAAATCCTAGAATTGAAGGTAACAACATCAGGACTCAATCCACCAGCTCTCATTCTCTCCACTAATTTCTCAGCTTCATCAATCCTACCCTCCCTACAAAAACAAGAAATCAATGAGTTGTAGATTACCTGATTCGGGGAGCACCCGAAACCCTCCTCCATCTCATCCAACAACTCCAATGCTCGAACGCCACGCCCGGACTTGCAATACCCGCAAATCAAAATCCCAAAACTATACTCATTCGGTCTGCATCCTTTAAGAGGCATTTTATCAAACAGTTTCTGGGCATCTCCCAAACGCCCAGAATCACACATAAAACTCATCAGAATGTTAAATGTATACGTTTCCGGCGACAACCCAGCAACCATCATGTCTCCATACAGCTCTGATACCAATTCGGGTCGATTTTGTTTAAGAGACACTTCAAGAAGAACATTGTAGAGATGAACTGGGGGAGTTTGATTGGGGAAAACCCCACGAATTGATCGAAATTGGAACAATGCCTTGTCCAAAAGACCAGATTTTGCGACGGTTTTCGCAATCTCGATCATCAAAACCCGCGAAACCTCGGCGGGTTGGAGGAGAATCAATTGGTGCAATTGGTCGATTTCTTGGACCATTTTGGCGCGAATTAGGATTTGAGTAATGAGGGGCGCGAAGTGAATGGGGAGTATAAAAGAGGGGGAGGAGAGGAGGTGCTTGAAGAGACGCCATGTGAGGGATGGATTGTTGTTGGAGTTGTTGAGAAGTGCCTTCACAAGGCGTGTGGTCTTGTCCATACAACCATTGATTTCTTGGTTTCAGACAAATCTCAGGTCGTAAGGATTGGTTTCGTCGCTAAACAGTTGCTTTCGTCGCCATTAAGTGTGACAGATATTCGTTTAGTTGGAATAAGATTTGGGCCGAACCCCAATTCACAATGGGCCCTTACTGGGCTAAACGGCCCAATTTAATCCACTTAGTTTCCGACCAATCTCCGGTTTTAAAGATTCGCTTCGTCGCTAAAAAAGCTCCTTTCGTCGCCATTAGTAGAAGTAACTGAGCTTTGTTTAATTGGATTGAGACTTGGGCCTTAAGCGGGACGAAGCCCAATTCAGAACGATCTCTTATTGGGCTGGTCGGCCAAACGTAATCCACTTAGTTTCAGATTTTAATGATTTGTTTGGTCGTTAAAGATGTTATGATATGGATGAACAATTGATCAAGATTTTGTATGACTAATCATTGTCAAGCATGGCTCTTACATTGAGTGGTAGTATCAAGCATGACCCTTACTTGTATCCATATCAAATGTACTCATTATTCCATGTATTGTCAATGTTGCTTGTGAAGAGTTGTATGACATGTGATGTATGTATTACTTGTAAACATTGTCTAAGTACATTTATCATCATCACCAAAGGGCCTATATAAAGGGTGCCAACCTCATTGTAAAAACACACCAAGTTGAATACAACTTCTCATTTCAACTCTCTCATTTCTCCTCTTCTACTTTGTAGTAGTAGTAGTTTGTAGTAATAGAAGTTCTTAGTCTTCTATTTCCTTATCTAGCTCTTAGCAAGTTCCAATTTATTTTACAACACGTTATCAACACGAGCTTGCTCTAGCATTAAGGAGATCTTGAAGTTCAAGAAGGCTTGTTAAGGAGAAAAAGCTAAGAAGGTATAACTTTTGTTATTTAAATAAGTTCAATTTATTTCTAAATTACCATGGTTGTTTTCCTTTTATTACATGCATAACTTCTATATGCATACTTTATTCATATACCATTATAACGTCACCGATTGCGAAAGTATGCTCTGTAGTTGCGTCTTGTACGATCTTCTACATCAGAAATCAAAAATCAATATGTGACATAACTAGTTTTCTCGCTATACTACAAACGATTAATTATGCTCTATTCTTGATTTTTTATATTGCAAATAGTGTTATGAGTTTGGGTTGATAGTGGGTAAGCCTTGTCCCCAGGTAAAGCTAAACATTGAAAGGAGACGGGTTATCCCGTTCGAGGTGGCATGGTTTTTAAGTAGACTTCGTCTCACCACCCAACCTGGAGGTTGTCCCACCAACTCATACAAGTAATACATTTTGCATACTAATAATCAAGTTGTGAACATATATTTAATCATATGTTATGTTTTTACATAAAGGGAAAACTCTTTTATATTAAATTTATTTTCAAAATTCTTTTCAACCATAGTTTGCATTTGTTACCTTATTATAATTCTTGTCATGATAATTCTATGCAAGGTGTGTGTTATACATAATCATTCGTCAATTTCTCTTTGGAGATTTGAAAAGTGAATACTTCACTTTATATATATTTTCACCTTATGGAGTTATACATACCAAAAGGGTAATGCTCCAAAAGGCTCAAAATGAGTACTGGGTCTCATGCTACAAAAATTTATATCGATCAAATATCATTTATTATTCTGCAATTTCAATTACCTCTATATTGAGGCTATGCAGAAATATGACTGATGAGACAAATAAAAGCCACGTGGCTCGCCTCGATGTATTACTGCAACAAAATATCGAGTGCGCACGTCAATCCAATAAATATTAAGGATTGATTTCTTGTCTCATGGTAGCTGAGTAAAATGATGAGATATTATAAATATAATATCACTCCCGTCCAATTAGTTCAGCTTCAAATTAAGAAGCATATGTTGCATATAATGATCATGATCGCAATAAATTTATGGACGTGGAAAAGGTGAAAATATCAGGTAAAGGTCGTATTGACAATTCCACCAAATTTTGGAATAAAAGTGGTGCACCACTACAAAGGGCAAATAATTATTGACAATGAGCGCTCATAATTGTGACATTTTTTAGTCATATATGAAAGGCTATTTTGCCTAAATATTGTCATATATATGCCCGAGTATTTTTGTGACCTTTACCATGCCTTTAAAATCAAAGGCAAAATATTATGAATATTATCATGACTCTTTTTCTGATTTGTCAAATATTATTTGTCCAGATGGATCAACAAATCATGTGTTCAAGTCATGAACCAAATAAGAGCGATATGTGCCTTGCTGATTGTGCTACAACGCACACAATTCTTAAAAATAGAGAATATTTCTCCAATTTGAACTTAGCTGATGCTAATGTTCAAACAATATCTGGCATCTCCAATTTGATTAATGGCTCTGGAATAGCAAATATTATGTTGCCTGGGGGAACAACAATTCATGTTGACAATGCCTTATACTCGAAAAATCCGAAGGAATTTACTCAAAGCTTTAAAGATATTCGACAAAATGGATATCACATTGAAACCATGAACGAAAATAATAGAGAATTTCTCTATGTCACATTGGTTTCAAATGGGAAAAAAGAAGTGTTAGAAAAATTTTCAGCTTTATCCTCTCCGGATTATATTTTACTCATATAAGGCATGTCGAAACGAATGTCGTCTTAAATAAGAAAATTAATGATCCAACGACATTCATTTTATGGCATGACCGGGTTGGTCATCCAGGATCATCAATGATGCGAAGAATAATTAATAATTCGCATGGACATCCTTTAAGGAGTCACAAAATATTTTCAATTTGGTGATTATAATTGTGCTAGTTGTTCTCAAGGTAAATTGATAGTTAAACCATCCCCAAGTAAAATTGTTGTGGAATCCCCAATTTTCTTAGAACGCATTCAGGAGAGACATATGTGAACCTATTCATCCTCACTTGTGGACCATTTAGATATTTCATGGTTTTGATAGATGCATCAACTAGGTGGTCACATGTTTGTTTGCTTTCGACCCGCAATGTTGCATTTGCTAGACTTTTAGCGCAAATCATTAAGTTAAGAGCACAATTCCTCGACAACCCAATCAAGACCATCCGTCTTGATAATCTTTGGGGAATTTCAATCTCAAGCATTTAAAAATTATTGCATGTCTATAGGAATTACCATTGAACATTCTCGTTCCACATGTGCATACCCAAAATGGTTTGGCAGAATCTCGATCAAACGCATTCAATTAATTGCCGAGACCTTTAATCATGAGAACTAAGTTATCAACTTCGAGTTTGGGGACATGCGATCCTTCATGCAGCATCTATCATTCGTTATAGGCCCACTGCATACCATGAACATTCCCCCATGCAACTCATTTTAGGTCAACAACCAAATATTTCACACTTAAGAATTTTTGGTTGTGCAATGTATGTTCCTATACCACCTCCCAATAGAACTAAGATGGGTCCACAACGAAAACTTGGGATTTATGTTGGATTTAACTCATCGTCCATTATAAGATACCTTGAACCCTTAACGGGGATTTATTTATTTACGCACGTTTTTGATTGTCACTTTGATGAAGCAATTTTCCTACCATTAGGGGGAGATAAGAAGTCAATTCAAAAGGAATGGCGCGAAATTGCTTGGAATGCATCAACTTTATCACATTATGATCCACGAACAAATCAGTGTGAACTTGAAGTTCGAAAGATCATTCATTTGCAACAAATTGCAAATCAATTACCAGATGCATTTAATGATGCAAAACAAGTGACAAAATCACATATTCCAACTGTAAATGCTCCTGCAAGAATTGATGTCTCTGTGCAACAAAATGCACAAGAACCAACGAAACGCTTAAAGCGTGGAAGACCGGTTGGTTCAAATGATACAATTCCTCGAAAGAGGAAAACGGGAGTAAAAATAAATACAAATCAAAATACTCATGAGAAAGCACAAGAATCCTTTGATAAGGGTTTGTCAGAACAAGTTGATTCTGATGAGGAACAACTTCCTCTAGAAAAAGAGGAAAAAGATGAAAATAATGAGATCTCAATAAATTATTTAAACTCTGGTAAGATTTAGGATCGAAATGAAATTGTTCCTGATGATATATTTGCTTTCAATGTGTCCTTTGAAATATGTGAAAATGATGATGATCCAGAACCACGATCGGTGGACGAATGTCAAAAAAGACCTGATTGGCAAAAATGGCAAGATGCTATCCAAGCAGAGCTAAACTCGTTAAGGAAACGAGGTTTTTGGACCAATTGTCCAAACGCCAGATGGCGTAAAGCCTGTTGGATATAAATGGGTATTTGTACGAAAGAGAAACGAAAAAAATGAAGTTACAAGGTACAAAGCAAGACTTGTAGCTCAAGGTTTCTCACAAAGACTGGCATCGATTATGAGGAAACATATTCTCTGTTATAGATGCAATCACATTTCGGTTCTTGATAAGCCTTGCAAGCCTCGAAGGGCTTGATATGCATTTAATGGATGTCGTTACAGCATATCTGTACGGATCTCTAGACAGTGAGATATATATGAAAATCCCTGATGGATTTGTAATATCCGATGAAATAAAATCAAAACCTCATAATATGCATTCTATAAAATTACAAAGGTCTTTGTACGGGTTGAAACAATCCGGACGAATGTGTACAAACGTCTTAGTGATTATTTCTTGAAAGAAGGATATGTAAATAATCCGCTTTGCCCATGTGTCTTCATTAAAAGATCATCAACGAGGATTTGTGATTATTCTTTGTATATGTTGATGATTTAAATATAGTGGGAAACCACGACGACATCGTTAGAACATCCGAATACTTGAAAAAGGAATTCGAGATGAAAGAACTTGGAAAAACAAGACTTTGTCTTGGTTTGCAAATTGAACATTTTTCAAGTGGAGTACTTGTCCATCAATCAAATTATATTGAAAAATTATTAAAAAGATTTTATATGGACAAGGCACATCCATTGAGCTCTCCAATGGTTGTCAGATCACTTGAAGTGGATAAGGATCCATTTCGACCTCAAGAAAGTGATGAAGAGCTAATTGGTCCGGAGGTACCATATTTAAGTGCAATTGGTGCACTTATGTATCTTGCAAATTGTACAAGACCCGATATTGCTTTTGCTGTCAACCTACTTGCAAGATATAGCTCTTCACCAACTCGAAGACATTGGAATGGTGTTAAACACATTTTTCGATATCTTCGAGGAACAAGTGACATGGGTTTATTTTACTCGAGAGGGTAAAATTGAATCTCCAAGGTTATCGATCTTTGGATTTTTATCAGATCCCATAAGGCCCGTTCTCAAACGGGATATGTATTCACCTGTGGTAATACTGTTGTATCGTGGAAGTCAGTAAAACAAACTATGGTTGCCACTTCTTCCAATCATTCTGAAGTACTTGCAATTCATGAAGCAAGTCATGAATGTGTTTGGTTGAGAAACATGATTGAACATATACAAGAATCATGTGGATTGCCTTCAATAAAAGATTCTCCAACCATATTATATGAAGATAATGCAGCATGTATTGCACAATTAAGTGAAGGATTCATAAAGGGGACAGAACAAAACATATTTCACCAAAATTCTTTTATGCGCATGAGCTTCAGAAGAATGGTGAAATTGATGTCAAGCAAATCCGATCGAGTGATAATCTTGCTGATTTATTCACAAAAGCCTTACCAACTACGACATTTAAAAGGCTTACATATGGTATTGGCTTGCGTAAACTTAAAGACATTGCAAGTAAAGAAAGCGAACAAGTTTCACCCATGTTCACATGAGGGGAGTTATTGATTAATGTATTGCACTCTTTTTCCCTTAGCTATGGTTTTATCCCATTGGGTTTTCCATGCAAGGTTTTTAATGAGGCAATCTTAACAATATTATACCCATCTTAATATTTATGAGAATAGTGTACTCTTTTCTTTTACTATATTTTTCCCACGGGGTTTTTCTTAATAGAAGTTTTAACGAGGCACATTCTCTCAATAATTGTCATCCAAGGGGAGTGTTATGATATGGATGAACAATTGATCAAGATTTTGTATGACTAATCATTGTCAAGCATGGCTCTTACATTGAGTGGTAGTATCAAGCATGACCCTTACTTGTATCCATATCAAATGTACTCATTATTCCATGTATTGTCAATGTTGCTTGTGAAGAGTTGTATGACATGTGATGTATGTATTACTTGTAAACATTGTCTAAGTACATTTATCATCATCACCAAAGGGCCTATATAAAGGGTGCCAACCTCATTGTAAAAACACACCAAGTTGAATACAACTTCTCATTTCAACTCTCTCATTTCTCCTCTTCTACTTTGTAGTAGTAGTAGTTTGTAGTAATAGAAGTTCTTAGTCTTCTATTTCCTTATCTAGCTCTTAGCAAGTTCCAATTTATTTTACAACAAAAGAGTTCCTTTCGTCGCCATTAGTAGAAGTAACTGAGCTTCGTTTAATTGGATTGAAATTTGGGCCTTAAGCGAGCTGAAGCCCAATTCGGGACGAGCCCGTACTGGGCTGGTCGCCCCAACTTAATAAATTTTAAGATTTAGGCCTTATGCATGCCGAAGCCCAAATTAAAACGGACCCTTATTTGGAAGTAACATATTCGTTTAGTTGAACTAAAGATTTGGACCTTAAGCGGGCTGAAGCCCAAATCACTAATTAGCCTTACTGGTCTTGAGGCCCTATTTAGTCCCATTTTAGCAGTGGATTCATTGACCGAATGTGTTTTTGCTTATGTACATTGGGGAAAAGTTGGGATCAGACAGAATCTTCATTTTGGGTTTATAATATGGAAAATGTTGTAGTGGCCTCATCCAGCCACCCGTGATTCTCAAAGCACACATGCATACAAAGGTGTATCAAGGGCAGACAAAGACAATGAGTGCGTGTCACATTTGCTTGTCCTACCGAAGGGACACAGAGCTTTGATTGCGATTTAACCTTTAGCCGTTGAAGCCCAATTCCGTAATGGGCCCCTTACTGGGCTAAGAAGCCTAATTTAGACCACTTTTACTGGTGGATTTGGTGAACAAGTGTGTTCGTGTGTATGTACATTAGGGAAGGAGTTGGGATCGGACAGAATCTTAATTTTTGGGTTGAACATTTTCTTTTCTTTATTTTTATAGCACAGAGAATATTTTATCTTTTTTTTATTTTTTTTATGCATGTCGTCATCAATAAAGTTTTTAAAAGGGGCCGCTTTGTCTTAATAAATGGGGCAACTTGGTTTTGATTAATATTAAACCAATCACTAATTCACTATAATAATTGAAATCTGACTTTTTATGCTGATGACGCATGATTCACTTATAATTTAAACAATTAGCTTGTAGATTAATGAAGATTGAAGACTTTGCACTATATAGATTCTAAATACATTTTATCCAAACATTTTTTCCTTTTTTTGATGAGTACATGTGATCAAATCTGAATCCATGATCTGGTTATCTTGCAATTAATCGTTGACTATTTTTTGATGAATTAATTTCAAGAGATCGACTTCTGAACTTTGCCAATTTGTTCTCTTCAACAAAAAAGACTTTTCCAATTTGTTTATCAGTTCTTGCACATCAAGGTATTAGTTTAATTTAAAGCTGCAGCTCTTAATCGACTTCTGAACTTTGCGATTTTTTTTTTTTTATTTTTGTTTTTTCTTTCCTCAAAAAAAATTAGACATTCAAATTGGTTAGGTCAGTTACATGGTGTGCTTTCTAAATTATTTAAATCCCTCATAATTAATGTGAGCCAAAAAATTAAAATGTAATTTAAATTTATTAATTTGTCATTAATATTAAGCTAAAATTATATATTTCACGATCTTCTGCATTTGTTAAACATATTTTTATGATTTGAATAAAGAGTTGTGGAGAACAACTTTTCCTAGTTTCCCGCCATGATGCAAGCTATATTATTTTTTAATACTGTTTGTTCTTGAGTTAATTAATTGAGGTGAGTTTCTTAATTAATTATTTAACATGTTAAGCTCAGATCATAGGTGTTGTAACTTGGAAGTGATTGAATATTCCGCAAATCGAATGATATATATAAATTATTAAACACTAATATCTAATTTAGTCATTTGTGTTGGATTTCCCTGTTGACTATACAAATTCTGACTAGAGAGTTATATGTTTTAATTTGTTAACGAAAAACCATTTAGATAATTAATCACGTCATCATGCATGTGTGAGTCAATATTTTCTTGTATTAATGCATCGCTGGTTTGTCTCTCAAGTGTGATTGACAAATGATTCAAGAAAATTGATTTAGTTTATCCAAAATTAATTCCATTTAATTAAATTATTGAATTTTTTTATACCATATTTTTTAACTAGCTAGATTTTTCATATATATATATATAATTAATTTGGAACATATATTGCCATTTAACAATTTTACTTTTTTTTCATTAAATGAGAACATATATATATATATATATATATATATATATATATATATATATATATATATATATATATATATATATGGTGATCTAAAAATATCACCATGTGATTTAACATGTTGACCATCCAATGGTTCTTATGAAAGATGAATTACTGACGCTTAAATGCATGCACAAGTTCTAAGAAGGAATATTGTCCATTAGATCTAAATCCAATAGTCAATGGTGATATTTTTAGATCAGTAGAAACACCTTTTATATATATATATATATATATATATATATATATAAAAGGTGTTTCTCTGATCTAAAAAAAAAATATCACCATTGACTATTGATTTAGATCTAATGGACAATATTCCTTCTTAGAACTTTTAATGCATGCATTTAAGCGTCAGAATTCATCTTTCATAAGAACCATTGGATGGTCAACATGTTAAATCACATGGTGATATTTTTAGATCACCATATATATATATATATATATATATATATATATATATATATATATATATATATATATAATATATATATATATATATATATATATATATATATATGGTGATCTAAAAATATCACCATGTGATTTAACATGTTGACCATCCAATGGTTCTTATGAAAGATGAATTACTGACGCTTAAATGCATGCACAAGTTCTAAGAAGGAATATTGTCCATTAGATCTAAATCCAATAGTCAATGGTGATATTTTTAGATCAGTAGAAACACCTTATATATATATATATATATATATATCAAGATTGCATTACAATTAATTGCTCATTAATTATAATTATATACTCTGATAATAACACGATTTGAATTAAAAAAAGAGTAGTGCTATTTGGACTTATGAGTCCGAACTTTTAAGAGATTTTTTGAAATTTTTTTATTTCAAAGTTATCCTTAAGTAATCAATGACTTTAAAATAACAACTTATAACACTCCTTTGATATTTGCAAAAAATTTAAAAAATCCCTTATGAGTCCGGACTCTTAGAGTCCAAATAGATTTTTTGTTAAAAAAATCCTTTTAAGTACTTTTCTATGCCATCTATACAATTAACGAGACTTATATATAGTCATTAAATCCCCCACTCTCTTGAAAAATAATCCCACAATCATCTTACTAGTTACAACTTGGTGAGCTGGTGTGCCAATACATTGAATCCCATAATCTCTTGAAAGTTGAAAAATGTACATACGTGGTTAATTGTGTGAATCCTTGAGCCGGAATTGAAAAAATCCGAAGATTTAATGACAGTGATTTGCAGTAAACAAATCATTGTTAAATCGGAGAGTGCCGTCATCAACAGTAGTGACATAGTTCTCTTGAGTTGCTTGATCTAACAATCATATAAACCATATAAAAATACTTTGTTCATCAATGGCAAAACGTATTTTTTGGTCCTTCAACTTTGAGTCTTTTATGTTTTTGGTCCCTGAACTTTCAATAGTGTACATTTAGTCCCTGAACTTTCATTGTTGTACATTTGGTCCTTGAACTTTTGAGTTTTATATTTTTGGTCCCTGAACTTTGAGATTTTTATGCTTTTAGGAGAAATTAAAATTTTTTTCGACTTTTTTAGGTCGATGCGAGTCGTCCGATTCAGTAATATAAACCATTTTACTCTTCTTGACTAATCACACAACACTCCACATTGACATAATTTAACACTTTAAATAGTGGAAGGACTAAATGTAAATTTTTGTGAAAGTTTAAGGACCAAATGTATAGTAATAAAAGTTCAGAGACCTAGAGCACAAAAAACACAAAGTTCAGAGACCAAATGATAAGTTGTGCCTTCATCAATTCATATGCATCTAAATTAAGTTCGTTCCGCACCTCAAATTTCCACAGCAGGTTTAAAAATACATGATATAAAGATGTAAATGTTTCTCAATGAACCAACATATTTGTCGGAATCATTAAATTAAATAAAAAACATTACGTTTATTAATATTATAGAGTCTAGAGACTCATCTAGAGAGTGGAGGCAGGCCACCAACTAGACCAATAATGCAACAATACGTATAGTGTTAACAAATGTATACATATGTAGCATTTGTATATGTATATAGCTCAATTTTGGATTCTATTCATATAAAAATAGGGCAGTGAATATTATCTTATTATGTACCCAAACTCAAGTGGCTTCGTTGCCCACCTTGAGTTTAGAGGGATGTTAGAAAACTGATTGTGTATATCAAAACTTCCCCACTAATTGTGTATACCATAACTTTTCATTGATTGTGTATACCATAATTTCTCCATTGATTGTGTATGTCATAACTTCCCCACTGATTGTGTAAATCAATTGTTTCCATGTATATTTTTTTATATCGCTCTATAAATAAGAGCAATCCATTATATACAATTTGCCCTGTTTTACCCTAATTAATACAATTTCATATTACATTCATATGGTATCAGAACCCTAGCCTGTCTAGGTTAGTTTTCTCCATTAGCGCTCCTCTTGGTGTGCGCGTACTTTGTTTGTCCGCACTTGTGCGTCTCTATGTGATTACCTCTCATCCATGTCTCTATTGAACGCGTGTCTTAGTCTCGTCTACCCTTGCGCTTCAATTCTATTTTTTGCAATTTTGATTGTCGAATCTCATGGGCTTTCAACCCATATTGGCCTGCATCAACAATCGCACATCATAAGAAACAAAAGTGATGAAAAAAGAAAGGTTTACAATTTGTGATGTTTGACGCACGTCGTAACACATCAAATATAATTCCTGATTCTACACCGAAAACTACAAAGACTGCACTAGTAATAAGCTCGAGGTCGAACATCAAGGACTAGGCTACTGACTTAGGTTTCTAGGGGGAGAAGAGAAGAACAAGAAATTAAAAGCCTGGGTATCCAGCTTCACGGTCTACACTAAACAACTTGGGAATGATTCCATTATTCCTCAGTTTATAAAAGATATGAGACTAACCTATGATCTAGTGCAGCTATAGACCCGCTGACGCACTCGGTTCTTTGCACTTCCTGATGTCGACAGCCAAGATACGACCGTTGACTACTTCCCTGACCAAACACGCAACCTGATCGCTAGTGCTCAAGATTTAACGTGTTAGCCGCATTTCTTCGATTTGTGAAAGTACTACACTTAGACAACCGGATCGCTAGTGCTCCCGATTTAGCCTAGATTCCTAAGGCACTTGAGCGGTTGGCCAACTGTCACAAGTATGAGTCTACCGCGTAAGGATGGATGTTTCGACTTCAATGACAAAGCATCAATCTAATATGCATGCACAACATTGTACATACAATCAAATCTAACCCTAATATAATAAACAGAACCAAAGGAAATAAACCATATAGTAGAATCAATAAGATCGTGCATAGATAAACCTCCTAATAGAGTTCCAAGTCACAAGGCTTAACCGATCCACCTTCAACCTAGTTAAAGGGGATTAACTAAACTATAGTTCAAAAATAAAACAACGAACTAAACAAAGGTAAAACTCGGTTTTTTTGTTTAAAGCCTACTGGTATTTATAAGAATAATTCCAAGTCGGTTGGGACTCTAAAAATTCCAAAATTATGTGAAATTCTCGAGTTCCTAGTCGCGGCGCCGCAAAAGTGCCGTGAAGATTTGTGAAGACAGCGTGTTGGACGGTGCGTGGAGTTGGGAGAGTTTCTGGCCACGTGGCAACACCTCATTGGAAAGAAATTGTGGCATGTTGGCCACATAGCAACGCCTCATTGGTGGAGAAGTGATGACACAGTGGGCAAATGAGGTGTCGCCACGTGGAGGGCGTTGGGCACGCGAGCAGCAACGCGGAAGTGAAGTCGCCAAAGTTGTGGGAGACAGTACCAGCATGCATCTCGAGGCAGATCGACTCGTGGAAAGAAGGAACGGCTGGACTGATGACATGGCATCTCCTAATTGGTTGAGGCGGTTGTGTGTAACGTGTTATGGCCAGTGGAGAGACGACACGTGAACCTCTAACGCAGCTGGACCAATGAGACGACACGTGGACCTGCTGGAATCTACTTATTCAAATGTGCAATGTGAGTTTCGAGATGAATCCTCTGGTATCCGATTACTGCAATTAAATACTCTATTTGAGTATTTTTTTGCTCTGGATCTAATCGTTCACTCCGTTTCACCTAAAAACGAAAATTAAATGTAATTAGATATATATTTTAGAACTATTCCATAAATCACTAATTCCCTAAAATATGCATTTATCACCATAAAATAAGATAAATATAGCCCAATTATTCTTAATAACATATACTAAAGTATGCCTAAATGGACACCCATCAATGTTGGTATTGCATATAGCAATAAGCTTCCTGTATACTTGAAGTGTAATCAGTTTTGGATCTGTCTACTTGTTCGTGCGAGCGCATCTCATGCGATCTTGTTCGTTACCCCTGTGTTGTACGTTGCCAAGCTCAGTCCTCGATGCCTGTCATGCTTGTTCGCTGCAATGTTGTTGTAGATTTGTCTGTCTCGTCTGCCTGTTTGTCAATTTTGTCTGTAATCACTTGCATTCGTCCGTCGCGATCTGGTGTGCCCCACACAAAACTGTCGTAGGTTTAGTGTATTATAAACTTATTCATTTGCAAACTCCAGTGGTTCCGTTGCCACCACCTTGAGTTTGAGGTGGGGATGTTCGAAAATTGATTGTGTATACCATAACTTCCCTACTGATTGTGTATACCATAACTTCTCCATTGATTGTATAACTTCTCCATTGATTGTGTAAATCAGTTATTTCTATATATATTATTTTATACTGCTCTATAAATAAGAGCAATCTGTTGTATTCAATTTGCCCTATTTTACCCTAATCAACACAATTTCATATTATATTCTCATGGTATCAAAGCCTTAGCCTCTAGGTTAGTTTTGTTTGTGGGTTAATCCCAATCCATTGAATTCTACCGTCTGCAATCGGTTGTGATTTTGTTGTTGTCTGTCTTTGCCCGTTTGCAGTTTGTTCTACTCTCATTCAGTGACTAAGATTTGTACGTGTGAAATCGGTGTTGCGTGTCTCTTACGCATCCTAGTCCACACCTTCACATACGCACACTAGCCCGTTTTCGTACATTCTACTTGTCCTCCCTTGTGCAAGCCGTCATCCGCATGCACTTCTGCTAAGTGCCTTCGTACGTTTGTGGGAGAAGTCCGTAACATCTATTTTAGTGGGATTCTATCAACTGCTTGCCTACACCAGCACACATCAACAACCTTGTCAACATGAAAAAAAAAATGTTGCTACTTTTGCATCATAAGAATGTGTCCTATATGTCTGATCCAATCACATGCTTCTGTCTAATCTAATTTCACTTGCCCATGCAACTCTGCTTATACGACGTCTCTGCCTATGCATCTTGTCATGATGTCTCTGTATGTTCATCTGCACGTTCTGCATGTCTTGCCTGTTAGCTGCAATGCTATTGCGGATTTACCCATCTTGCCTGTTTGCCTGCTCGTACAAGCCAATCTCGTGCGATCCTGCCAATTACCCGCGTATTGTACCCTGCCGAACGCAATCTGTGATGCCTATACGCTGCAACACTATTACATATTTTTCTGTTCTGCCTACTCGTTTATCAATTATGTCTGCGATCACTTGCATCCGTTCGTCGAGATCTGGTGTCCCTACGCAAAATTGACGCCAACTTTGTGTATCCTCATCTTATTCGTTTGCAAACTCAAGTGGTTTTGTTGCCACCACCTTGAGTTTGAGAGGGGATGTTAAGAAACTGATTGTGTATACCATAACTTTCCCACTGATTATGTATACCACAACTTCCCCATTGATTGTGTATGTCATAACTTCCTCACTGATTGTGTAAATCTTTCCTTGTATCACATAAGTTTCTATGTATATTATTTTGTAGGCTCTATAAATAAGAGCATCCTGTGCTTTACCACAATCAATCAAATTCCTATTACATTCACATGGTATCAGAGCCCTGGCCTATCTAGGTTAGTTTTTTCCATTAACGCTCCTCTAGGTGTACACTTACTTTGTCTGTCCGCTCTCGTGCGTCTTCGCGTGCGTGCTTGTCTCTGTTGAACGTGTGTCTCCGTCTCGTCTGCCCGTGTGCTTCAGTTCTATTTTTGCAATTTTGTTTTTATCTATGCCTGTCTCATATCTGTCTGTCTCGCCAGCCCGTTTGTCAATTTTGTTCATGATCACTTGCATCCGTTTGTCGTGATCTGGTATCCACACACATAATTGTCATCAATTTGATGTATCCTCATCTTATTTGTTTGCAAACTTAAGTGGTTTCATTGTCACCACTTTGAGTTTGATGGGGGATATTAGGCAACTATGCAGATGCCATACTTGTGTATTATGATTTAGATGTAACGGCCCCATACGGGAAATATTATTTTTTGATTGTTTATTGATGATAATGACTAGACTATGACTCATTAGTGTGGTTTAATATTGTTTTGTGAGATGATTATAGCGGGAATGCGTTTAGTTCGATAAAAATAAAATATTTGACAAAAATAGTAAATGTATATTCATAACGTGGGTGGTAGTGTAGTTGCACGCCCAGTATTCGTCGCGCGCACAACGAAATTTTAGGCGCGAAAGTATAGGTGAGTATGTATATATATATTTATATATATGTATATAAGGAATTTAATATATATATATATATAAATATATATTAAAAATCAGAAAAATAAAATAGAAAATGCAAAATTACCAAAAGGGTATTGAAGGAAAGAAGGAAAGAAATAGACATGAGGGGCATTTGGTCATTTCACTCCAAAAATGTGGATAAACACCACCGACACCACTATTTTTCACATTTTGGTATCGAGCTTAGGTTTATGTTATGAGTTAACTTTATTTCCTTTAATATCATATAACCTCAAATTACGCAAATGAATATTTACTAATCACATAAAGATTTATCATGTAAATTATGAACATAATGCCTAAGTGGAAACCATACCAAATGTAAATCCTATACATATCATCCAAGATCCTCAAAATATCAAAATATATGCAACCCATCTCTCATTTTCCAAACCCAGCATAAATCAAATAAATACATACAACCAACTACGCATATAAGAGGAGTAGTCTCCGTCTTCAGTCACAGATAATCTTTAAGTGTCTCCTTGCCTCCTTCACATATCAAATCCTGCACTCAAATCACCCAACACATACGGTGACGAGTCCAGTGAGTAAACTCCCAAAGAAAACCATCGAGTAAATAATAACAGATTCAGAAGCCAATAAACAACGTTAGCTACACATGCAAAGAGTATGGATGACCATAAATCCCTGCGTGTGTAAGTAACAAAGTATACAAGATGATCAACCAATAATCATGATGACATCAACATGCTCCACAACAATTTCGATAAAACCAGACGAGAAATAGAACGCAATCTCACATACTAGATCATACTTCGTCAATCCGAGCGCCCAGAGGAACACATCACACTGGGATCCACCGGACCACTAACGGTGACCGGAAACACTCACGAGATCCACCGGACACGTGCACCCCACGGCTCGGGTCACTATCCACGGCGGCGCAAGTACACGTGCTACAATCTAGCATGCTTGATCACGTGCTACAACCATCCCGTATTTCTATGTATATTGTTTTGTACCGCTCCATAAATAAGAGCAACCCGTTGTATACAATTTGTCTTGTTTTACCCTAATATATACAATTTCCTATTACGTTCATGGTATCAAAGCACCATGAATCGGAGAGAAGAAACAATAGAAAGACAAAAGAATGAGATCAAACAACAAAACGGAGTTTAGGGAGTCGACCAAAAGGGAGAAGAAATAAGAAATTACCCATAATCGAATGAAGACTCTGATATCATGAGAAATCTTAACAGAGAAAATGATAAGTTTATTGTGTGTTTTATATATATTACATATGTCTCTATATATAGAGATGCAATTATATACAAAAAGAAACATTTAAATAATGTAGCACATAATCAAGGGAGTGATTTGTGCACAACATAATTACAGGAGTAATTTCACAACATAATTATGGGAGTGATTTGTGCATATTCCCTAATTGCACAATATTCCTTAACACAAAAAATTGTATATTGGACCTCCTAATACGAAAAAAATAAAAAAATATTGGATCTCCTGCACATATTCACATATATCAAACTTAATATATATGGAAGATGCTAGAATGACACCCCAAAGTTACACTCAAAGTCACATCCTAGTAACGTAGCATGTGGGTCCCACGTAAAATGAGTATTAGGCATGAAGTTTTTGTGCTTAACATACGGGGTTTGTATCTCGAGACGTGCATGAATGGATATTAAAGATGCAAGCTCACATGCCACATCACAAGGTGTGACTTTGGAGTGTCATTTTAGTATTTTCCTATATATATATATATATATATATATATATATATTTCAATTTTTCTTGTTTTTTAATCAGTGCCATATTATATAAATATAATGGAAATCAGTTATTCCAGTTGCAGAGAATCTTACTACATCCGATTAAATTTTGATACATGAATATTCAGTATAATTCAACTATTCATACCCATTGGTTGATACTTGATACTAGCTGGGTCATGATATCCCCATCAAGTAACTTCAGGCACACACGTCGCGTTAAAGTTTGATTTCAAGATCAAGCGTGCCGCGTGCCCTTGATTATGTATGCAAACAATTATTCAAATATATATAAAATATATATATATATATATATAATGATTTTTTTTTCAATTATTCAGTGAGCTACCACTTGTTTATGGTAATAAATTATAAATTGTTGCTAACACAAAATTAGAGCACCTTAAATACTCATGGAAAATGCACTTATTAATATATCAAGATATTTTATATACGTTGCGGAATAAATCTTATCATCATTCTGCTTCGACGTGGGATACAATTTTTTTTTCGATTTCGGTCGGAGTCAAACCCATGAGGTCATGAGCCATGACCTATCTAAACTGTCTTTTGACAAATAATGTCTCTTCCATCTCATCCAAGATATATAATACAATTAGTAAAGAGAGATCGATAAATTTTTACGATATATTATTATTGTTAGAATTCGATTTCACTGCTTGTAACTGATATTGCTAATATAGTATATAATTAGCTTACTTAATTAATTAATTAATCCAGCCCAAAATCAAGATATCTATACTTCGACAATATTGAGTTGGTTGTGCATGAAACTTATTATATATGTACTTATAGCACCAGCTAATTGGGCGGTTCATATTGTTCCTATAAAAAAAAAAAATTAGTTGAGTGGTTCAATAATTTAGTATAGAGCTTAGAAGTAAGAGGTCATAAGTCTGAACTTGGAGCAAGTTGTTTATTTCTTATCACCAAATAAAATAAAATTATGTATATGTATATATATATATATATATATATATATATATATATATATATATATATATATATATAGCCAGCCAAGGATACATAGCCAGCCAAGGGAGGTGTTATGTGATCGTGGCTGATATCAACATGGAACACAGATTTCTCAAATAATACGTAGTCAATTTGTTTTTATATTTGTGTCACAAATCACAGCCACGTAATTGATTCAGTTTGGACCGATATTCTCGATTCACTAAATTTAATTAAAAATAAACGTCTAACTAATCAATTGGATGATGTAATGGTACGGTACAGTGTTTTGAGAGTAAAAGGATTATATGGGATCAAACCTTAGAGTACCCAAAAAAAGAGGAAACGACTAAACAAACACCACTTTTTACTTAGAAGACCTCATTACTCTTTGTATCCCATTTTTTAGTATACAATGGTTAAAATTAAGAAAAATAAGAGGATTAAGGGGTGTTGAGGTGAGGTTAGAGATATTCTTTCAGCTTAAAAAAAAGTGAAGTATTTAAAGTAAAAAAGAAGTTAAGTACAAGAAATAATAGAGTCCTCTAAACAAGAATTAGGATCTGTTTAGTTATTGTCAAAAAAATTGCATAAAGCTATAACTAGCTAGCTAGATTCATTGTTCAATAGCTACATATCGGTGTAAAAAGTAAGAAACTTGCTTTTAGTGAGAATTAAAACCCCAACATGATTATTAAACTATTTTTTTTGTGATATGACAAACTACTTTCATATCTACTATATATAATTAAATTGTTTTTTTTTATCAAAACACATAATGGATTTGTTAATTTAATTGATACATAATTAATCAGTATTATCAATTCGTTATTGAGCTCTTAACAACATAATTTAATAGATCATCAATTTTTTTTGATAAGAGAAGGTCACCCAATTGGTAATTAATCGGGTGACCTAATACGTGCATTGTTCAATTTTTATAAGTGTAAAAGTAGGGTTCACTTTAAAATGTCAAGGCAAGATGGAGTTGTGACGGCCCCAATTTTCCCGTGCAATTGGGTACGCTCGGCCTAGACCCGTACAAGCCCCGAGTCATCACTCAGCAACCTGACGAGCCTAGTCAGCCTTCAATTTAATCAATTTAGTAATTTATGAAAGAGTTATTGCAATAGTAAACAGCGAAAGACTAAAACAATTATAATAAAGGGGAAAATAACTCAATCAAGGGAAGTAGAGGAATTCTATAAGTGTGGAAAACCCCGGGTATTCATGTACAATTCGATAGGTATATATACATGATACCAGTCTCACAAAAGAAATACCAAGTTCAATGATCCCAACAATGTAAATATAAAACGATATACACATCAACAAAAATATAAACACCTACTAAAGAGTCTCTCTGATGTCGCTGCTAATCCTCACAGTAGATCACCTAGGCAGGGTCCCTTGCCCTTGCTGCTCTCCGCCCTATCTGCACCCACCGTCACAAACTAGACGGTGAGCAACTGAATAAAATCGAATGTAATGTCAGAAGAAGATAACAGTAATTCATGATAATACAAGTAAAACAGTCTAAATATCATGCGGTAATAAAAAAAATAGGAATTTAAATAAACAAGGTGCATGATAAACAGACTAATACATGTCAATCGAAAGTTAAGTGTGTTCCAAGAAATCAAAAGAGGCTCATAAGTGGTCTAAATCATAGCATAACGGCGAAGACCTCGCGAGGTCTTCCCGGGCATCGACACAAGCGAAGGCACAGCCATGACGGGAAGGACTCAAACCCACCCACCCAGTACTCGGTGTCACACAGCCACTAAGGGTGGTCACATACTCCTGCACATGAGTGCCCACGTTTTATCCCTCTAGTGCAGGTCCTAGTACTTTCGAGATAAAACACTTACGCCGAGAAGCACACAACAAGGAATGGAATGGAATACCAATAATAGAGCATAACAAAACTGAATAAATGATAATGAATCACATGGCATTTTCTTACTGGCTTACAAACGTACAAATGTTTTTTAAGGCAAGTGTACTTACCTGAACTAATCGCAACCCGCGTATAACAACACTCTCGTTCCTAACGCGTATTCCCAAGTTTCCTGCTACCTGACAAGGTTGGAAACTCTAGTTAATGGGTCGAGGCATTAATTAATCCTAGGTCGATACCCTTCACATTTTCCCATCCTTTTAAATGACTCGAAAACCTCGACAATTCAATCGGTAAATCAAACCAAAAACACAACAAAATACAATGATTCTCTTGGGTGTTGTACCCACACCTATGTAAGCCTAATTACAAGTCTTAGGCTCGGCTCAGTCACAAATAGGTCACGCTATAGTCTCGAGGACTTGGCGGCGTGATCACGACGTCATAACCGTTTACAATATATAGACTCGCGTGAAATCATCATTACGCTTCACGCCCATTTGAAACCTAAATAACATTCCAAACCCTTTACTCTACGTCGCAATTTATGTTCAAATTTATATCGTGAGGAAACCATGCATGAGAACGCAACTCCAACATAAATTCATTCTCACACACGACGTGCTATTAATTCAAGTGATTTCAATAAGACATTCAAACTAAATTGACAAAACCTTGACTGAAAACTCAACACCGACATCATCAACAAAGAATGGTCGAAAATCGAAACCACGCAACATTGATAAGAAACTACAACAAGTCCAGTTATTTAATCAAAATCGCAACAAGTAATTCGGCAAAATAATAATATTACTAGTATTTTAGATGAACCAAAAGTCGCGAGAGACCATCAAGGACATGAGCAAGATCCGTGATAACCCCCCCACCAGTGATGGTTCGACCAACAAATCCGTTCAAACATGCGATTTTACGGCGAGAGAAAGAATAAAAATAAAATAAAATACAACACAAAAACAATCACATGAAATGATGGGTTCACACACTAAAACCATCACCCATACATACATTCACCAAGCAGTCACATATGGGGGGTCTTCTCCGGCGAGTAGAGTCGCCGGAGGGTGACCTTCGTCCAGCCTTGATCGACGCCAACGTCGGTCATCCAAACCGTGGCCAACACACTCATAAAACAGTGAGAGAGAGAGGGTATGCTCACTGCCGAGAGAGAAAGATGGAGAGGTCGAGAGTTTTACCAGTTCCAGTGGCCGAATTTCCAGCGAGGTTCCGTCGTCCAGCGTCGGCGAGGGTGGTGATGACAGTCGAGAGGGAGAGAGAGAAGAGACTGCCAAGACGAGAGAGAATGTGAGGCCGAGAGGGAGGAACCGAGAAAGAGATATCGAAAGAGAGGGTGAGAGAGTTACCTCTGGTGAGAGGTCCCACGACGGGCGGTTGTGGTCGACGATGGCGAGCCAGGGAGAGAGACGTGACCGTCACCGTGAGAGGAACCCGAGAGTATGGGCGAGCGAGAGATCGTGAGGATGAGAGAAACCGAGAGAAAGAGAGTGGGGGAGGATCTCCGGCGACCAGCACTCCGGTGTGGTCCGGCTCGGCGTGGGACAACAGAGGAGAGGAGAGGAGAGGTGGCGGCGGTGGTGGTGTTTGGAGAAGAAGATGAATAGTGAAGTAGGGTTTTTGTTTGTTTATATATACAATATAAAGGTCAAATGACCATTTTGCCCTTCCACTTATTTCATACACATTTTAAAACCACTACCCTTATGAGTCTTTTATCCTATTATCATATCTCAACACACACACACACACACATCTCGAGGCCAATCTCATGGCTCCTCACCATTAGGCTGTGTCACTTTAACAATACTAATCACATAGTCCACATGTTACATATTTAACCAACTCCCACGTTCAAACGACGTTCCTCGGTCCATTTTTCCTTGTTCCGACTCCCGTAACGCGCGTAGTCTCGCCTTGTCTCGCCAACTAATTAATTAAATTAATTAAAAATTCATTTATTTGTACTCTTTACTTGTTTTTATCCCCCGTTTAACTAGTCGAAACCTCACTCAATTAAATATCGTCCGACCGGCTCGAAACCCGTAAAATACTAAAATACTAATACACACAATCAAAGAATCATAAAATCACTTCGGTGTCGACTCCCGAAGTTCGAAATACTGTCCAGTATTCACGTGGCTGGGTCACAATTCTGACAAGTGCAACACAAGTCAATTAAAAATTTTGGGGTTGTTACAAGAGTGTCCACTCCACACTTATAAACCTTATATTTCTTTGTAAGTAGTCGATATGGGACTATCCCAACATCTCCAACACTCCCCCTCAAGTCCAATTAGGACTTGACCGTCCATCACAACTGGAGGATGTGTCTAGTTTTATCTTTTTCTTTCACTAGCCGATCTTAACCTCATGTTAAACCCTCCATTTCACTACAAAAAAATCGCAAATCAGAAACGGAATTTTCCGTTTCTGATTGGCGAAAATTCCGTCTCTGAATGAAATCAGAAACGGAACAGAGACGGACTTGTTCCGTCTCTGAAAACGTCGTCGCTGATACGATCAGAAACGGAATATGGATTCCGTTTCTGATTAGAGACGGAATAGAGACGGAAATTTTCCGTTTCTGATTAGAGACGAATTTAGAGACGGAACTTAGAAACGGAACAGAGACGGAACAGAAATGAATTTTATTTCGAAATGGTACATTTGTACTTGCATTTCGTCTCGATTCCGTTCTTTGCGATTAGCAACGGAATCGAGGCGAGGCAATTAATAAATTTATGAATTTCTCTCTCGATTCCGTTTCTAATCAAGAACGGAATCGAGACGAATACAAAGTGTCGTCTCGATTCCGTCTCTAATTAGAAACGGAATCAAAGACGGATTATTCCGTTTCGATTTGTTTAATTAGAGACGGAATCGAGACGGAATTAATATTTCCGTCTCGATCCGTTTGTGATTGATAGAAATATTTACGGAAAATTAGAGACGGAATAGCAACGGAAAATTTGAATTCGTTGCTAATCCGTCTCTAATTTTTGTTTTGTTTAAATATGGCACGAATACATAAGCCAATCGATTCTTCAACCTAAAAAATCAAAATACAACCTGATATGACATACTCCATCGCCTGCACCCCCTCCAACAACTCCTTAAGGGTGCTAACATCCCCAAAGAAGCCAAATTGCGCATCCATACATCAAAAATATATATCAACAAAAATTCAAAAGAGAAAGAAAAAATGTGAAACTGAAAATTAAATTAGCCCAAACAATCCTATCGTTCAACAAGCAAAAAAAAAAAGAACACTCACAAAAGGTCCAAAATTTGGAAGTATAGACAAAAAGGACTTCATCTAATAAGTAAAACGCAGACTTTGAAGCATTTCGAATCTCCATCGAGGGCAACAACCGGTGAGTATGCACTGAAAGAAGTAGGCAAAGGAGAGATTAATTAGTTTGAGGTCCCTGCAGTTAGCGCGCTAACTCAAAGATTAGCGCGCTAATTAGCCCCTGAGATATTTTTGACTTTTGGAAATCAAGCTTTAAATTTGAATTTTTGATTTCTGGATTCCTAGAACGGCTATAAACGGTCATATTGGAATTCCTATCACTATAAAACCACCACAAACTTGGTTTTAACATAAGAAGAAGACGAAACACATTAAAAAATGCAAGATCTACAAAGAGAAGAATGGCATAAGTGCAAGAATGCTAAAAGGGAAAAACTAAAAGTTAAGCACAAACCTATCATGTAAGTATGATTCTAGAACTCATCCTCTCACCCCATCTAAAGCTTGTTGTGTGCTCCAAAGGCGACAAGCCATGTGTTCGTACTAAAAAAAAAAAAAAATAAACCAGTGGGATTCAAGAAAAGCGGTGAAGAAAAAAAAAACCATACCTTTGGTGAATAATAATGATACCAAAAAAAAACATGATCATCAAGCAAATGCGATCACGGATGAAGTTGGTGTCAATGTTGCTATTTTCCTAGGCATAGGAGATGGCGAACAATGTTTCTATAAGATGGACCTATCATGTAAGTTGAGTTGTATAACATGTTTTATAAGGGTTGGTTAGGTCGTGGACGAGTTTATGGGTCGCTAACACAAAGGGATAAAATTATTACTACGAGGTCCCTGCAGTTAGCGCGCTAATTCCGATATTAGCGCGCTAATTAGCCATCACGCGATATTTTTGACATTTGGAAATCAAGCTTTACATTTGAATTTTTGATTTTCGGGATTCCTAGAACGGCTATAAACGGTCATATTGGAATTCCTATCACCATAAAACCACCACAAACTTGGTTTTAACATAAGGAAGAAGAAACACATTTCAAAATTCAAGATCTACAAAGACAAGAAATTTGATTTTTTAGAAGGAGCAATAGGAGATCACTATAAAACCACCACAAACTTGGTTTCAACTATAATATACTACTCTTGTTTGAAACAAACTAAACCACCAACAATATGTAAATCAAGTAACTTAAAAAGTCAACACGACAAACTATTGAAAGGAAGTGATTCGATCGCTAAAATAGAATAGCCAAGAGAAGATTCACCTCGATAAGCACCTAAGCCACGGCCCCAAAGCCTCCATAACCCCCACCAAGCTCTTTCACCGCCTCCACTATACCCACCACGCCTACCTCGAGACACGGAGTCCTATAAGGACCAAAATCACCACCACCAAAAAAAGAATGAGTTTAACATGCAAATGAAACAAATCGTCTACAACATGCTCATCGTCAAAAGCAATGAACCCATTCCCTCGAGAACGAAAGGAAAAACTAAAATCCGCCTATCCGAAAACAGGAGAAAAAAAAATAAAGGAACTTCATCATCGGTACCCTCCACTACATCGAGGCTTCAACAAACCACCATCGTCCGAGTACATTCATTGTCCATTTAATCTAAGCATTTGAAACAAACAACAAGTCAAGTACCTATGTATCACCAACCCTGCTCATCTCTCGAGAGCCACGTTTACGTCTCACGCCCAACATTGTCCCCTTGTTGGGGTGGATCGGCCGGATCTATTTGCGGCGGCATTCTTGGTCATGAGGTGGTGGTGGTGGTGGTTGTTCTTTGAGCTAGGCCTATTTCGTCCATGTCCATCCCAAGACGCCGATGCATGAAGTTCATAACCTTTCGTAGTTGCTCCGCAACGACATCGAACTCGCCCGCGGCACCACATCCGGCGTCTGCGACGTGCTAGCACCAGGAGTTCCGTATCTCCTCTTCTTTCTCCCTACGGACCCGAGTCCGAGACACGTCCTTTGGAACACTCACCCGCCACATTGAGGTACAGCCTCATCATCCACCGATTGCTCGGTGTAGCACGGGTCGGCTCGACGTCCGCTCTCGGAGCCTATCCCGCATATATGCACAACAAACAAAGTACATGATATGGGGTAAGTGAAAGACTTAATAATAATTTACATTTTTATTCTACACTTACATAGAACCGCTCGATCTAGTATCGATGAATGTCGTCTGTCGTGATTAACGGTGTGGAGATGCAAGTACAAATCATTCACCGACGGTGGCGTCTCGGATGAATCGTCTGCGTGCGGGACCAAGCATAGTGAACAAGAGTATAAATGTACGAAATATCCTAGATGTTAAAAAAAACTAACCAATCTTTCTTGGGTAGTCGCAAATGACACGGAACCACCACCGTGCTTCGAGGGTCCGGTCCCGGGGCCTTCGACCTCGGTGTTCTATTCTGCGTCGCTTGCCTAGACCTAGCACTGGAAGTCCTCGCTCTCCCGATCTTGCAAGTATCTCCTCCATGCCTCATCTCGTAACATAAAGCGGCCGCACCCGATTCTTCTTCAACTTGTGCATCAACGCGGTGTACCTTGTGTGCTCGCAAGCTTTGTCGTACGCCGCTCGCACGAGATCCTCGAGAAGTGCATCATCCCATCTAAAAAATATCTACAAATTGGCGATTGCTATTGTTAGCACTTATTTGAGAAAATAGTATAAATCATAAGGCACATGGTAGTCTTGTTTACCTTCCATTGTCGCCGTATTGGTCTTTATGATGAGGCGGTACCGACTTCCAACAATACCCTTCGGGAATCATCCATCGTTTAAAAACTTTTGTCATCCTCCGTGCACAAAAGTGCGAAGGATGCAACTCCTGTGTTTCATGAACATGCATATCACCTTAACTACTTCTTCAATATTTGACATCCATATTGAAATTGACATATAAAAGTCAAACGCAAACTTACGTATCATTGGCAATCGCGTGATAGGGATCCCCGCACGCGAGGGGCCTCCATCCCCGGCCTCGAGGTGGGCCGGAGGGCCTGTCACCTCCAACTCGCTCTTACGTCTTCCTCTCGGGATCTTTGTCGGTGATGCTTTGTGTGGCCGGGGGTGCAGCCTCGTGGGTAAAGGAGTCATTGACGTCGGAGAAGGTGTGGGGAAGTGTGTAGTAGGCATAGTCCTTGATGACGACGAAGATGGTACGACGACCCGACGGTATGGAAGGGAAGGTGACGACGCTTTGCGGGCCGTATCGTGCTCGAGAGACCGAGAAGTCGGAATCGATAATGGAGGTATCGAACCACGACCTCGACCGCCACGACCTCTATGGACCCCTCTCCGTGGCCGACCACGAGGGCGGTTGGTATTTCGCCGCGGATGTCGGTGCCGCACCTATTCCGCCTGGACGATGGCGTCCTAATGGCAAACCTCGACATCCCCTACGACCACGTCCGGCCATGATACCTAACAATCCCTGCCACGAGTAAAACATCGAAAAGAAGGGCATACAAAAAGTAGAAATTCGTCTATATTATTGGACTTAATAAGAACAAAATCCATGCAAATAAAAGTAACTACATTATTGGTCGTTGACGTATCATATACAAACTTTATTCGCTATCATCCGTTTCAAATTCACTCTCATGAGTAGAAGGTGATGATTCTTCTTCGATTCATCTTCACTATAAACTTCATCGCTTGGACCCGCTTCAACAATGAATCGAGTCCCGATCGGAACATCCAGATTGTTGATATCGGCGTCGCATCATCGACTACGCACGTGGTGGGCATCCCATCTTGGAAAGCAATCTCTGCCGAGCCCTGGTCATTATCGTCTTTGCTAGTTTCCTCGTCGCGAATTTTGGTCGACAAGACAACAAACCGCTAGCCATTCTTGTCGATCGTTCGCGCATAGAAGGGTACGAAAGGTAGTAGACTTGAGTGGCTTGCATTGCCAAGTACAAATGGCTCGTAGTTGTTATATCGTCGACTTCGATGAACCTCTACCAATTGAAGTGTTGGGTGAGTCCTAACACCATGATTCGGTGTAGGGTCATACCATTCGCACTTAAACAAGACCACACGTTTGAGGCCGGTATACTCAATCTCCACAACCTCTTGCGGTACTCCATAATAGTTATGGGAAACATCGGCGTAGTTTGAACCCTTCACCAAAACACCGCCGCTTCTGCGTCGATCTATCAACGTCATATGTTGCGGAGTGGAACTTATACCCATTAACAAGGTAACCAGGGTAGACGGTACATGATCGACTAGGACCAACAGAAAGATCAACGAGCGTCTCGTCAACTATAGAATTCCGAGCCTATTCGTCAAAATTAGAGATGCAATATGACACATTAGTTATGGGAGAAACATTTGAATCTATAACGTACAAAAGTAATGCCCTTACATATGTTTGAAACCAAATGGGGAAGTTGTGCTCTAGACTACTATCAACTTGCGACTCCCCATTGCTTGAGTGATTTCATCGACGAATATCCTAGAAGAAATGAACGTGTAAGTCGGATGTATTTATAATGTATGAACAATGAATGTCTTGCATTAATGAAAGAAAGTGATGGACATGCGAACGTAAGGAGCGATCTCGGACAATTGAGCAAGTATGTACGAATGAGCGGCATTATACTCCCGCTCTGTTAAGTACCGCTCCTTCGACTTGCCCATGGGTCGACCGGGATAAGTGAAAATCGAGAAATTGCCAACGAAGTTCGGTGTGGGCCCAAGACCGCCATCGTCGTTACGTGGCACTTTGTCATGCAACGTAAAGACGTGATCTTGAAGTAGTAAGAACAAAAGGACGTGACCTCTTCTACCAAATAAGCATTACACATGGAGCCCTCAACCTTCGCTTTGTTTCGCACATTGTTCTTCAAATGTTTAAGGTACCTATATGAATGTTATAGGAAATGTTGATATAAAACCTATTGAATGGGAAAATAATATCAAGGGCTCAAGATAGTACCTCTCAAATGGATACATCCATCGAAATTGAACGGGACCGCGGGACGGGCCTCGTAGGCCAAGTGGATTGGTAGGTGTTCCATAGAGTCAAATAAGCTTGGAGGGAAAATTTTTTCCAACTTGCAAATGATTTTTGGTATTTCGAGACTTTAAGACCTCCATATCTTGATCCGACACATTTCGCAAGATAGGGACCAGGAAAAATAGGCTTAATTCGCTAATTGCAACCCAAACCGGGTTTGGGAGAAGTTCTCTCGAATGCAATTGGTATCAACCGTTGCATGAATATATGACAATCATGGCTCTTCATGCCGAACATTCGCAGATTTCTTTGGATCTACACATCGACCAAGATTCGATGCGTAACCATCAGAAAACGCAACTTTTAACCCACTCGCACAATTTTTGTCTACTTGATGTATCAAGAGCATAGCACCCAAGGACGTAAGTATTTGTCACCGAATCAATGTGTAGAGAAGGTCGGTGACAATATTCACGAATATCTTGCCTCGATTTTGCATTGTCCTTACTCTTGCCGGTACACACATAATAGTGTTGAAAATGTTGTCAAAAACATTTTTTTCAATGTGCATGACATCTAAGTTGTGGCGGATCAAGTTTGTCTTCCAATACGGCAAGTCCCGAGAATATGCTTTTCTTCCTCCATCCCGAATTCTTAGCTATCCGCCCATTCGCAGATTCGGCGCCGATTTGTCACCTTCATCAAGCCAAACGATTCAATTTCGCCAAAATTTCTTCACCAGATCGCAAAGCGGCGAATCATCGATTATGACCATTTTGCCTCTAATGAAATTTTTTTTGTCTTTCCTTAATGGTGATGACTTCTCCAAGAAACGACGATGACGAGTCAAACCACGATGTCTTACCTCCATTTCGCAATTGAAATGCATTTGTATCCTCCATACAATATGGACAAGCGTACTTACCGTGTGTGCTCCAATAGGACAACATGCTATATGCGGGGAAATCACTAACAGTCCATAAAAGGGCAACTCGCATGACAAAATTTGTCTTGGTGGAAACGTCGTATGTAACCACCCCATTGTTCCATAAATCTTGCAACTCTTTCACAAGCGGCTGAAGGAACACGTCGATTTTACGCTTGGGGCTGGTCGGTCGGGAACGATAACCGTTAAGAACATAAACTCGATTTCATGCACATCGACGGTGGAAGGTTGTAAGGAGTCAATATCACGGGCCACGAAGAGTACGATTTCCCGGAAATCCCAAATACTTGAAAACCATCAGTGCACAATCCTAAACGAACATTCCGAACCTCGGCGGCAAAGTCTTTATTGACGTCATTAAAATGTCTCCAAGCAATCGAATCAGAACAGTGTTGCATAACATCTTCGAGCGATGAATGATCTCCATGCCATCGCATATGTTTTGCGGTTGACTCAGACGCATACAATCGTTGCAACCGAGGGCCCAAAGGGAAGTAGTACATTCTTTTGCAAGGGCGGTTTTTTGTGTTCCGACCACGACCTCGTCGATGTGCAACGTATCGTGATTTCCCACAAAATTTACATGACGTCAACTCAGAGTCCACTCCCCAATAAATCATACATTGGTCCTCACAACAATCTATTTTCTCAACAGGTAGACCTAGACCTCGCATTAGTCTTTTAGTGGCATAAAAATTCTCAACCATTGAGTTGTCATTTGGCAAACAATCCTTCATGAGTTTAATGATTTCATTATACCCTCGTTCGAGATATATGATGTTCGGACTTGATCGCAAGTAATCTTGCCATTGCGACAACGTTGTCATGGTTTCGCAACCAGGCCACAATTGTTCCCTACTTGCATCAATCATGTCATATAGTTGGCGTGCTTGGGGGTTTGGTGATTCTTCCATGACATTCCAATTGAAACTTGGACTGCCACGTTGTGTAGCATCTCGCGGTAAGGTGTCGGATCGTAGCCTCGAACATCGGCATCATCAATATGGCAATCCATTGCGTGAAAATTTTGCGGCCCTTCATCTCCGTTCTCACCATGTTCGTACCAAGCTGTGATATCCCGGACAAATCCATACCTACATAGGTGGTGCTCAACCGTTTCGACGTCAGTGTACGGAACAAGTCGACATTTCTTAAAATTGCACGGACATCTAATCTTTCGTTCACTTTGGTATGTAGGACAATGTTGTTTTGCAAATGATATGAATTCTTTAACCTTCGCCGCGAATTCAATTCGAACATAACCGTTGTCGAGCGGTTGTACATCCGATCTCTGTTTATAGACGACATTCCTAGTCGAACGTAACCCTTGTCGAGCGGTTGTCTATTCAAGTAATGAAATAATAATGAGTAAGATGATAAGAAGCCTCCAAAATGGAGAATATTGTAAATCGGAAATGCGATCTACACCATCTAAAGAGAAGAAATTGATAGCTTAGTGAAAGAACGAGGTTCGCACATTAAACTCATGGGTAGAGAATAAATTGACAAAGTTAGGAAGTCATTAATGAGTCATCACAATGTAAAGAGAAGGAATTGATTGAGTTATGTTGTTTATGTAAGAAGCTTGGGCATTATCAAAAGGATTGTTGTAAATGACTCATAATAAACATGTATAACATGTATTATAAGGGTTGGTTAGGTCTGGACGAGTTTAAGGGTCGCTAACACAAAGGGATAAAATAATTTTTTTGAGTTCCCATAGTTAGCGCGCTAATTACAGAATTAGCGCGCTAATTAGCCACCGCCATATATTTTTGATTTGTTGGAAATCAAGCTTTACATTTGAATTTTTGATTTCCTGGATTCCTAACACGGCTATAAACGGTCATATTGGAATTCCTATCATGATAAAACCACCACAAACTTGGTTGTAACATAAGGGAGAAGAAACACATTTCAAAATTCAAGATCTACAAAGAGAAGAAATTTGAATTTTTAGAAGGAGCAATAGGAGATCTTTTTGGTTGTTCTTAAGTCCTCAAATCCAAAGCACCTTTGAGGCTTACAAAGGAAATGCGATCTACACCATCTAAAGAGAAGAAATTGATAGCTAAGTGAAAGAACGAGGTTCGCACATTAAACTCATGGGTAGAGAATAAATTGACAAAGTTAGGAAGTCATTAATGAGTCATCACAATGTAAAGAGAAGGAATTGATTGAGTTATGTTGTTTATGTAAGAAGCTTGGGCATTATCAAAAGGATTGTTGTAAATGACTCATAATAAACATGTATAACATGTATTATAAGGGTTGGTTAGGTCCTGGACGAGTTTAAGGGTCGCTAACACAAAGGGATAAAATAATTTTTTTGAGTTCCCTGCGGTTAGCGCGCTAATTCTGAGAATTAGCGCGCTAATTAGCCAACGCCATATATTTTTGATTTGTTGGAAATCAAGCTTTACATTTGAATTTTTGATTACCTGGATTCCTAACACGGCTATAAACGGTCATATTGGAATTCCTATCATGATAACCAACAACACCTAACTAATCAATCATCCATAGCAAGTGCATGAATATGAAATTACTAACTATAACATCAAACGACAAAGTAATTACCTCAGTACATGATTCTAATGTATTATAATGACTCTCATGACATGCTTTACCGATAAAATAAACATGGAATAACAACCAAATACGGATGACATGCTTTAGATAAAATAAACATGGAATAACAACCAAATACGGAATCAATATAAATCTTGAATTGCTCAATTAAAAGGTTGAAATGAAATAGTACATATTAATAAACCTAAAAATAGAACAAGCATAACCTCAATAACTATGCATGTAAGAGAAAGCGAGAACAAAAACTTCTAAACCAAACAAAAGACACAACATTAACTTAATAGATCAAGTGAAGAACACCAACTAATGCACAATCAACCAAGGAACAAATCAAATCACTCAAGAACAGTTAAAATAAAACCTCATAAAGTAATAACAATTATAAGAACCTGAACTCTTAAAATATGTCACACGATAAAGAGTTTGTTCCTTCACAGTTCATAAACAATAAGGTAGTACTATAACACGGCCAATTGCCAAGACGAATATACAAAAATAAAATGGATTCCATGACCATAATAGCTAAGACCTTTCAAGAAAATAAATTTTTCATTTAAATCCATTTATTAGACTAGTATATTTGAGCCGCTAAGAAAACCTAGTATACACTGAT
This sequence comes from Stephania japonica, assembly GCA_039657345.1. Taxonomy (NCBI): domain Eukaryota; kingdom Viridiplantae; phylum Streptophyta; class Magnoliopsida; order Ranunculales; family Menispermaceae; genus Stephania; species Stephania japonica. Next base: position 1,542,255 of record CM077559.1, on the reverse strand, counting down.
GGTCGACCACATTATGTTCATTTCCTATATTTGAACATCAAGGCATATATATGATTGCCTTCCCTAGTAGATATAGCTTCAGTTCAAGTGAAAATCTATAACATATTTCATTCATGAGCATAATATTTGCAATGCTAACAAGTATTACGACTTTAATATTCCTGGATGCCGCATATAATGTACGTAGGAACACAGGACACCCCAAATATTTATTGATAGATGGAAATTTATGAAGTCTCCATGCTTAATTTAAATTGGAAAATCTCTCTAGATAAAATAGCTTCTTGCCTTCAACTCCGATGTTTACTAGAAGATCGAACTATCAAATGAACCATAGCGGAAACTTAAATAATTCTCATGTCACCCGACGGAATATTCCATTAATTTTTTAAATTAGATAAACAAGGGGACTAGAACGCCAACCCTGACAGACGCAAATTTTTAGCGAAAACGGCCAAGCGATTCGATGTTTCCTCAAAACCGTCACAAGGTGAATGATCTCTATGAAAGTGAAGAGCTCTTGATCATGAGTGTTGCACGCATTATAAAGAACAATAAAAAACAAATAAGAAATGAAGATTGTAGTAAGACTCCAAAACTACAAATTCCTTGCTAACCGGATCCGAATCGAGACCGAGAGAGAGCGAGAGATATCGGCGATGAAGGAGCAGCGCGCGACGAGACGGAGAGACAGAGAGACGGCGAGACCGGGTAGCACGACCAGACGGAGAAACGGAGACCACCGCGACCGAGACGGCCAGAAGCGAGCACCGAGAGAGACCGGCTCGCACGACCGAGACGGAGAGACGAGACGATCGAACGGGATGGACGTGTGGGGACGAGACGATCGGCCGGCGCGCGAGACGGAGAGACCGAGAGAGACGGCGAGACCGGGTAGCACGACCGAGACGGAGAAAGGAAACCACCGCGACCGGACGGCCGAGAGCGAGCACCGAGAGAGACCGGCTCGCACGACCGGACGGAGAGGCGAGACGATCGAACGGGATGGACGTGTGGGGACGAGACGATCGGCCGGCGCGCGACGAGACGGAGAGACGGATTTAGGTTTTTGGGGTTTTTTGTGGGAATGATTTGGGGATTTCGTGTTTTGTTGCGGGGGTGGGGGTGGGGTGCGGGAAGAGAGAAGAGGCGCCGGGATCGGAGAAAATACAAATCTCGAGGAATGATGAACGGCCATAAGAAATGAAGAATTTGGCGGGAATGGTGGCGCCAAATTTCAGAGACGGAATTAAATTCCGTCTCTAATTCCGTCTCTAATTCCGTCTCTGATCCATCTCAAATCCGTCTCTGAAAATTTCCCTGTCTGTTCCGTTGCTAACTGTTACAATTAGAAACGGAATAAGTTCCGTTTCTAATTCCGTTTCTGATTTAGAAACGGAAATAAATTCCGTTTCTAATTCCGTTGCTGATTTGCTGTTTTTTTGTAGTGTTTTTTGTTAGATGACTACAAGGCCCTTTGGATAATGAACTATTAAGTCAACCATTGGCTCTAATATCATAGTCAATTTTTATATTATAAGGTCCAATCCAAGGTGAGGAGAGTCAAGAATATGGTGACTAAATTTATGTATGGGTCATAAGTGTAAAAGTGTGGTTCACTCCAAAATGTCAAGGCAAGATAGAGTGTCTACTCTACACTTATAAACTTTTTTTTTGTAAGTAGTCAATGTAAAACTATACCAACATCTCCAACATGCACACGTACCAACATAATCATAAACTACAGTACATGTCATGTGTAACAGTCCACTAATAGTTGATCAATATTTTTGGCTTTTCGTGCGGTTGCTGTTATAGATGTCATCGCCAAAAAGTGTATAATAAAAATGATATCCGTACAACCCACAAATTTGGACAGGTCTGCAAAGTACGTATATAAAACGGAGAGCAGCAAATGCAAGCACTAATATGCCTTGTTAGTGGGTGCTTTTCCAACTCCAAATACATACATATTTCACAGATTGGGTGATGATCTAATAGTAGTGGAGCAACACAAATGTATGTCTGTGTTTTTTTTTTGATGAAAAAATGTGTCAGCTAATTAGGCCATGAGTGAGGCTAATTGTGCCAATATTATTTCTGGTGCTTTCATAAGCGTCAACATTAACCGGAGAGAATATATATATATAACCTCTCAAAATGTGTTATACATTAAATGATTGTACATTTATGATGTCTCGATTAAAGTATTAAATTAAAATCTAATGGTTGTATATAAATAGTATACACATGACAAAGATATATATTTAATTTTCATAGTAGTAATACCCATAGAAAAATTCTACAATGGAGACCAAGTTCTACAAAATATATTATACATTAAATGTTTTGTGTATTTATGTCGCCTCAATTAATATGATGTCTCGATCGATCCGAGTTGCCGCAAAAGAGACCACCAATATTGAATGTAATAGTGACTCTTGAAACCATGAAAAGACTAATGAACTCAAATGGGTCTTCGGTTTATTAAGCCATTTACAGATTCAAATATAGCTCCTGTTAACAGTGAACTTACTGATCACCAACTATCGCCATATCGTACCACTTCTTTGAAAAAAAAAAAAAAGAAAAAAGAAAAACGTTATGAATATACCACATGGAAGTGAGGGTCGGTTATGTCATTTTTTGGGCTTGGGGCAAAATAAAAATTTTGGGGCCTTTATGTTAGATACTTAAACAATCTTCTTCTTTTTTCATATAGTTACAACAATAAAGTTTCAATCCCAAATTAGTTAGCCTAATTACATGGATTAAAAACTCATCTATTTCACTCAATTTAGTGCAAATGATGATGTGATTGTTGTACCTATAGTTGTTATATATATATATATATAGAGAGAGAGAGAGAAAAAAAACTATTTTAATTTTAATTTTATTAAATGTAATTGGTGGAAATGTAAACTTCATTTACTTATTTATTTTTTGAGACCAAATGTAACGACACTAAAATATAACTCGTGTCACGTGTTAATTTAGGTCGTATATGGACCCTTGTCGTAATACTTGTGAACAATTCTCGGTTGTCGACACTGAGATATGTTATATTTTTGGTTGGTGTTTAGATTCCAATATTTCAAACGTGTTAGGACGTTTGAGTGAGGGCATTGATGCAAAGAAATGGGTTCGGCTCGAGGAAACATAATTTTCGGGTATAGAGGCGAAGCGTGGTCGGGTAATTAGTTGTCCGGAGGGACATATGCGAATAAAACACTGAAAAAAATACATTAAAATATAATATTTATACGTTGGGTAATGTGTTCAGTGGTTGGTAAGTAATTAGGCACGCGATGGTGCGAGTTGTGGTGTGAACGGGGTTCGAAAACGTGTGTGGAAGATGGTGCATGGGAGCGAGTGTCTTAAGTGTGTCACGAATTGTGTAGCTAGCCATAGTAGAAAAGGCTGTTAATTTGGCTATAAAAAGGAGCTTCAGATTTCCTAGAGATACACACGTACGTGTAGATGAAAAAGATATATATATATATATATATATATAAGATTTTTTGTTCTTATTTCCTTCTCTTCATCATTCATTCTTCGTTGCACTGAACGAATTGGAGAAAAGTTCTTGACGAGATTTCGAGCTCGGAATAACGCCACGACGCGGTCAAACTCAAAAATTAAGGTAACTAGCCTATTCTTTGCGAGGTGTACGTCATTTTAACAGGTCTTTTAAAGGTTTTCGTCGTGGTATTTTTGGGTGACCGAGTTGAAAATTGATTTTTCAAGTATTTTGAATGTTCCAATGGACTAAGTGATCGGTGTGGATCACAATTATGTGGTTGTTTTGAGTGTTTGGATGAATTATGTATTTTTAGAAATTATCGTGATTTTTGAGTTAATTTTCACATCGGGGTTATAGACTGTCATTTTGATCGATCTAAATGTTGGTAAAGTTGTATTAGAGCGTCTTTGTGAGTTTGGAATAGACCCGGGATGTCGAAAACCCCGGGAACAATTGCAGGAACTGGCGCCGCGAGATACGTCGTAAGAGAAATTCCCCACAGCGTCCGAACCAGTGAGCAATTTGGGTTCGCACTTTAGATGAAGCCACCAGGCATTTGCCCACGGTGTCGATCACGGCGTGGTACTGTTCATAAGACCAATTTTTCATTTTTTTTCGAAAACTTTAAGGATCGCTCGGGTATTTAAATGGGGTCCATTAAAGACCAATACTCAGGTAATTGACCCATTTAAGTAAATTAATACAATTGTGAAAAATGGTATAATTGAGGAATAAATGATAGATTTTAGTTAATATGTGTTGTAGGACAGTACAAGGTATATCTGGGATTCGTAAGACAAATTATGAGCGCACAAGTGAGTATTAGCATTGGACACGGGTAAGTAAACCAGTGGAAAAATTTACAGTTATTTCTTGGAGCTTTAATTTATTTTTGTTATTGCTTTATCCTGTTTCGGAATTCTATTCTTTTTTAGTTGTCCAAAGGCAAGTGTCAGCATGATTCTTGAGAGGACGGGTTACCTAGGGTCATTCTCAAGCACCAGGAACTTGGGATGCACGTTACTATTTTTGGAATGTAACGACCCAAATGTTCTTCGACCCATTTTAAAGGTATTTTATTAATTTTATATTAAAATATGGGAACAAATCAAATTGTTACACAAAAATTAATATTAACAAGATTTGGATTTGGACTAAGTGAAAATAGGTGGAATGGGCTTAATCAGAAAATTGGGCCCAAAAGGGGTATTTACGTAATTTGGAGTTAAATTGTGAACAACCCTACTTTAAAAACCCTACCTATATAAACCTCTTATAAGTTTGAAGCCTCTTTTGTGTTGAAACCTAAACTTGGAGAGGGAGGAGAAGAAGAGGAGACTTGAACAACCAAAGGGAGGTAATTTTTGGTGGTTTTTCTTTATTTTTCTTTTCTTTTTCTTTTTCTTCTTTTCTTCTTCTTTGATTTGGAAGAGAAAGGAGGGGTGGCGGCTCCCTTTGGAGCCGCCGGTTTTGGGGGCGGCGCCGCTGCCCCTCAGCGGCGCCGCCGCTTGTTATGGGGTGGCTTTAGCCACCCCATTATGGGAGGAGGTGTGACGGCCCCAATTTCCACATTGGTCCGCCACGGGAGGTCACGCGGGCCCACAGCTGTCCACGTCACCGCCAGCTGTGTCCCACGCCCAATTATCCATTGTCAATCAATTTCAGGTTAACTTGATGTTACGAGTTAACTTTTATTCCTTTAATATCATTTAACCATAAATTACGCAGCGGAAGATTATATGAACAACCTAAAGATTTAACCTGAATTTCCTGAGCATAATACCTAAGTAAAAACCATACCAAATGTAAATCATATACATATCATCCGAGATCCTCAAAATATCAAAAATATACAACCTATCTCTCAAATCCCAAACCCAACGTAAAACAAATAAATACATACAACCAACCAGGCGTATAAGAGGAGTAGTCTCCGTTGTCAGTCACAGAAAATCTTTAAGTGTCTCTTTGTCCCCTTCACATATCAAATCCTGCACTTAAATCACCCAACACATACGGTGACGAGTCCAGTGAGTAAACTCCCAAAGAAAACCATCGAGTAAATAATAAACAGATTCAGAGGCCAATAACTAACGTTAGCTACACATGCAAAGAGTATGGGCAGCCATAAAACCCTGCATGTGTAGGTAACAAGTATACAAGATGATCAACCAATAATCATGATGACAACAACATGCTCCACAACAATTTCGATGAAATAGAACGCAATCTCACATACTAGATCATACTTCGTCAATCCGAGCGCCCAGAGGAAACACATCACACCTGGGATCCACCCGGACCACTAACGGTGACCGGAACAAATCACAAACCCACCGAACACGTGTACCCTCAGGCTCGGGTCACAATCCAACGGCGCAGTACACGTGCTACAATCTAGCATGCTTGATCACGTGCCACAATCGTCCCGAATAAACTTCGATAGTGAAAACAATCCAACACCAACCAATAACCAGACCAACACATGATCACAATGAATATGAATTTCAAGAATAATAAACGCAAGAATTTAAAGAATTAAATACTCCAGATGTGTTTCTGTTGGGGTTTACGCACCTATACCGCACTCCAATTATCCAGTCCAGCTCGAATAAATGCCCAACAAATCAAAATTACCACCCGAATTATACCTAAGATCATTTGTCATTAAATTAGCTTCAATTTGATATATTATATCAATTTTTACGTTTTATGAGGCTAAAACCCCGACTATATCTCGCCAACATTTCCGAGAGAATCCCAAAATTCCTTTATTTGATCAAAATATAATTTTTCTAAAATTTTCCTATTTTATATGAATTTTCTATGAATTTTTCATATTTTTTTTTTTCAAAACTGTTTTTTTTTTTAATTAATTAGGGGCGATTCGGCGAACGAACCGGCCCCTTCTTCCTCACCTCGCCAAACAGAGAAAACGCTCTGTATATATTTTTTTTTCATTCATGGATTGGAATTGGGAGGGAGTGGAGACGACATAGGCGTCGTCTCTCCTCGACAACGCTCGCTCGCGATTCGTCGAGCTCCCGAGTTCCTCCCCACCATCACCGCTAAACCGTCACCACCACCACCATTTAACCACCGAACCACCACCCAACAAACAACAACAACACACAACAACAACAACAACACAACAATCATACCTCGACGTCGCGAGTTCAATCTCTCTTTCCCTCGATTTCTCTTCTCCTTCTTCCTCGGTCTCCCTTGATCGATCAAAAATGGGGAAAATGGGTGTCGGTGGTGTTTATCAACAATTTTGGGGTGAAATGACCAAAATGCCCCTCATGTCTATCTCTTTCCTTCTTTCCTTCAATACCCTTTTTGGTAATTTTGCATTTTCTATTTTATTTTCTGATTTACCATATATATATATATATATATATATATATATATCAATTTACCTATATATATATATATAAATATATACACTCACCTATGTTTTCGCATTTAAAATTCGCCATTCTCCATTCGCGCTAACGAGTGCACTCGGGCGTGCACACTACCGTACCCCCTACGCGTCTCGATCATGACTAAACCCCGACTTAAATTTCGCCTCTTAGTCGCTCAGGTACCGCGTCGACACGCATATCGAGGCGAATGTTTAACACAATCTCACCCGTCAATGGCAATATAAACACACATATTGCGATGCCATTTAACTAATTTGGACCTATACATCGCAACTTCACCACCAGAGCACATAATATGGACTGTAAACCCTATCCGGTCGTGCTTCGTCTTCACTATGGGATGTTCGTCGGTCCTGCAGCCATTCCACGTCCGCGCTAACGTCACCAGTAACGGCTATTGAAAATTGGGCCGTTACAATTCTTCTCAACTAATTTGAAATTTCGTCCCGAAATTTGAGTTAACTAATATCTCGTCTCAGAGAACTGCAATGTAGATACAATTTCCTATCAGGTCAACCACCCTAAACAAATGTAGCCAACCTAATCAATCACTATTCCACTAACACTTTTGATGAACTATTCAACCTCTAACTTTGGTAAACAAATCAACCTCAACCTAGGTGAAGAAAAATCAATCTGCCACTGGTGAACCGATCAACCAGTCGTCCACTCACTCCTGGTGTACAAATCAATCCCTGGTGAACTCATCAACCAGTCCATATCAACCAGTCCCTGGTGAACACATCGACCAGTCCCTGGTGAACCACATCAACCAATCCCACAACAACCAGTTGCAAATGGACTCCTGGAGAACTGATCAACCAGTTTCACAATCTCCTGGTGAACACATCTACCAGTTTCACAACCACCTCCTAGTGAACACATCTACCAGTTTCACAATATCCCTAGTGAACACATCAACTAGTCTCACCATAACCCTAGTGAACACATCAACTAGTCTCACAATAACCTTAGTGAACACATCAACTAAAACACGCTGGCTCAAAAATAAACTAACCAGCCTATATGCAACGAATGCATGAAAAATAAGACTAATGAAAATGTACACCAACGACGTACCCTAATCATGCTGTCGTGTCGTCACTCTGACAGGATGTGTCACTTCATAAACTCTCTCATCAGCTGGTGGTATCTCTGATGCTGAAGAAGCTCTCCGACAATCCACTCCGATGTGTCCTCTCTGACCGCATCTATAACATCTGCGTCTGTCACGTCCTCCAGACTGTCGACCCTCGGATCTCTGACCCCAACTCCGGTCCCTCTGATCATGATTCTGTCTGTACAACTGTCTCGGTTGTTGTATCGGTATAGGTACAATCTCATGTACCACCTGGCGATCATGATTATTGAATTGATCATCAGTCTGGTCCTGGTCGTCCTCGCGACTCCAATCTATCTGCCCATCATCATAGTCGTACTGATCATCCCTCGAATCACGATCGTCACTGAAATCATGATCCAACTGCAAATCATCTCTGGGTGTACGATGATCTGATTGCTCCTCGCTCTGCAGCAAATATGTCTCGCGAGCCAACGCCCTATCATAAACAATCTGTAGCGTCTCTGCACCATGGCTCGCAAATCAGTTACCTCACTAGTGGTATGATCACTAGTCTCCCCAACCTCCTGCCGCGTAGTCGGCGGAGTAGTAGGAGTCTGTCCATCCATCATAAACTGCACAACCAACGTGCATTGGATCAGACTCAGTATATATACGCGTATAATATGTAATACACAATAAAAACATACACATGTAATTTCCTAAATTTACCCGCCTCACATCACTTCCCAACTAAGCCTTTAATCATTCACTTGTGGTTTCCACATCTAAGGTTTATTCATTGAGTTTATACTATTGTTCAATCTCCAATTCTCAAAGTTTGACCTCGCTCTGATACCAAAATGTGGCGGTATCAGAGTTAATAATAATTTACGCTTCATCCTTTAGGTTCCTCAAACCTAAGCTCTGATACCAAAATGTAGCGGTATCAGAGTTAATAATAGCCCAGACCTCATCTCCTTAGGTTTCTCAAATCTAGGTCATATCGACCTGCTCTGATACCGAAATGTGACGGCCCCAATTTCCACATTGGTCCGCCACGGGAGGCCACGCGGGCCCACAGCTGTCCACGTCACCGCCAGCTGTGTCCCACGCCCAATTATCCATTATCAATCAATTTTCGGTTAACTTGATGTTACGAGTTAACTTTTATTCCTTTAATATCATTTAACCATAAATTACGCAGCGGAAGATTATATGAACAACCTAAAGATTTAACCTGAATTTCCTGAGCATAATACCTAAGTGAAAACCATACCAAATGTAAATCATATACATATCATCCGAGATTCTCAAAATATCAAAAATATACAACCTATCTCTCAAATCCTAAACCCAACGTAAAACAAATAAATACATACAACCAACCAGGCGTATAAGAGGAGTAGTCTCCGTTGTCAATCACAGAAAATCTTTAAGTGTCTCCTTGTCCCCTTCACATACCAAATCCTGCACTCAAATCACCCAACACATACGGTGACGAGTCCAGTGAGTAAACTCCCAAAGAAAACCATCGAGTAAATAATAAACAGATTCAGAGGCCAATAACTAACGTTAGCTACACATGCAAAGAGTATGGGCAGCCATAAAACCCTGCATGTGTAGGTAACAAGTATACAAGATGATCAACCAATAACCAGACTAACCCATGGTTACAATGAATATGAATTTCAAGAATAATAAACGCAAGAATTTAAAGAATTAAATACTCCAGATGTGTTTAAACTATTTGGGGTTGGGGTTACGCACCTATACCGCACTCCAATTATCCAGTCCAACTCGAATAAATGCCCAACAAATCAAAATTACCACCCGAATTATACCTAAGATCATTTGTCATTAAATTAGCTTCAATTTGATATATTATATCAATTTTTACGTTTTACGAGGCTAAAACCCCGACTATATCTCGCCAACATTTCGAGAGAATCCCAAAATTCCTTTATTTGATCAAAATATAATTTTTCTAAAATTTTCCTATTTTATATGAATTTTCTATGAATTTTTCAGATTTTTTTTTTTCAAAACTGTTTTTTTTTTGTAATTAATTAGGGGCGGTTCGGCCGAACCGGCCCCTTCTTCCTCACCTCGCCAAACAGAGAAAACGCTATGTATATATATATATATATATATTTTTTTTTTTTCATTCATGGATTGGAATTGGGAGGGAGTGGAGACGACATAGGCGTCGTCTCCCTCCTCGGACGAACTGCTCGCGCAGTTCGTCCGAGCTCCCGAGTTCCTCCCCACCATCACCGCTAAACCGTCACCACCACCACCATTTAACCACCGAACCACCACCCAACAACAACAACAACAACACACAACAACAACAACAACACAACAATCATACCTCGACGTCGCGAGTTCAATCTCTCTTTCCCTCGATTTCTCTTCTCCTTCTTCCTCGGTCTCCCTTGATCGATCAAAAATGGGGAAAATGGGTGTCGGTGGTGTTTATCAACAATTTTGGGGTGAAATAACCAAAATGCCCCTCATGTCTATCTCTTTCCTTCTTTCCTTCAATACCCTTTTTGGTAATTTTGCATTTTCTATTTTATTTTCTGATTTACCATATATTTATATATATATATATATATCAATTTACCTATATATATATATATATATAAATATATACACTCACCTATGTTTTCGCATTTAAAATTCCGCCATGCGCGCCAACGAGTGCACTCGGGCGTGCACACTACCGTACCCCCTACGCGTCTCGATCATGACTAAACCTCGACTTAAATTTCGCCTCTTAGTCGCTCAGGTACCCGCGTCGACACGCATATCGAGGCGAATGTTTAACACAATCTCACCCGTCAATGGCAATATAAACACACATATTGCGATGCCATTTAACTAATTTGGACCTATACATCGCAACTTCACCACCAGAGCACATAATACGGACTGTAAACCCTATCCGGTCGTGCTTCGTCTTCACTATGGGATGTTCGTCGGTCCTGCAGCCATTCCACGTCCGCGCTAACGTCACCAGTAACGGCTATTGAAAATTGGGCCGTTACAGGAGGAAAGGGTGGCAAAAACCACCCCACTTCCTCCATCACCACCACCACCACCACCACCGCGGCGGGTGAGCCGCGGTGGAGGGGTCCCCAGTGCCGGCAAGCATTGGGGACCACCCTCGGACCTAGATCCGAGGGTTGGTGGGGTGGGGAAAACCCCACCGTGAAGAAGGCGAGACGCCAGGGGCGTCTCCCCCTGGTCTCGGTCCCAGGGGAGGCAGGCCCCTGGACCTTTCCAGGGGTCAGTCGCCCCTGGGGAGGGGGGCCGTGGGCCGTGGGACCATTTGGTCCCTGTTCAACCCAAAACAGGGACCAAATTGGTCCCTGGCCAAAATAAATTGGAAAAAAATAAAAATAAAATAAAATAAAATAGAAAAATTTACGATGGGCGTCGACAACCTCGACAAAGCCCTCAAACGGCACATCACGTGGGACCCACACCATTTGGAGTCCCCAAATATAAATTAATAATTAAAAATACTCAACTTTAAATTAGTAAAATACTTATGTAGTCTTATATAAAATTGTATAAATTGCGTAGATTCGCGAGGCGGTTCATGTGGGACCCCAAACGTACGAAGAGTCGGTATAGACGTCGCGACGGGTCCAGGTAAGTGGGGAGTACTAATGCAAGACAAGAAGGTAATCGCCTATGCTTCACGTCAACTAAAGATTCACGAGAAGAATTATCCGGTGCATGATTTAGAGTTAGCAGCAGTGGTGTTTGCTTTGAAATTATGGAGACATTATCTGTACGGATAAAAGTTTACTGTTTACTCAGATCACAAAAGTTTGAAGTACATGTTTACTCAGAGTGATTTGAACATGAGACAGAGGAGGTGGTTGGAATTTTGAAAGACTACGACTTCACACTTGAGTATCACCCAGGGAAAGCGAATGTAATGGCGGATGCTTTGAGCCGTATTCGATTGGAGTCAGAGTCCGAAGTTGTAATGCAAATACAAGACGTACCGATGGAAGACTCAAATGTTATAAGGAGTCAAGAGCATGTTCAGATGAGAGCGGAGCCAGTGGCATTGTTTAGAGTTATTGATTGTCAGAGGGTCGATTCTGAGTATGGACAGTATAGGTCATTGGCAGATAACATTGAAGATAAGGACTGGAGATTGTCAGGTGACGGGGCATTGAGGTTCCGAGACAGAGTATGGATACCATCCCATAGGCAGTTGAGAGAGGATTTACTCAAAGAAGCGCATAGATCATGGTTTACAGTGCATCCGGGAGGCAATAAAATGTACCAAGATATGAAACGAATGTATTGGTGGCCGGGAATGAAAGTTGACATCGCTACATACATTCAGAACTGCGAGATATGTGAGCTAGTAAAAGCAGATCACCAAAAGCCGGGAGGATTATTGCAACCATTGCCTATTCCACAATGGAAGTGGGAACACATAGCCATGGATTTTGTTTCGGGGCTGCCGAACACACAAAAAGGACATGATGCGGTTTGGGTGGTTGTAGATCGTTTGACTAAGTCGGCACACTTTATTCCTATCTCCATGGGATATTCAGCATACAGACTTGGAGGCATGTACGTCAATGAAATTGTCAAATTACATGGAGTTCCGGTGACTATAGTGTCGGATCGTGATCCGAGATGTACCTCTCAGTTTTGGAGAGGGTTTCAGCACCAGATGGGAACTCAACTCAATCTCAGTACGGCCTTTCACCCTCGGGATCGATGGGCGGACCAGAGATTGATCCAGATACTTGAGGATATGCTTCGAGCCTGTGTATTGGATTTCGGTGGAAGTTGGGAAAAGTACATTTCGTTGTGCGAGTTTGCATACAATAACAGTTTTCAAGCCAGCATTGGTATGGCACCTTTTGATGCTCTTTATGGGAGACCATGTAGATCTCCAGTTTGTTGGACCGAGATCGGAGATGTGGTGTTGCTTGGACCAGAAATGGTTCATGATCAAACAAAAAGAATTAAGATTATTAGGCAACGACTAGAAACCGCCCAAAGCCGTCAGAAAAAGTATGCCAATAAGGATCATCGAGATGTTGTATTCAAGGAAGGGGAATTCGTGCTTTTGAAAGTTTCTCCTATGAAAGGGCATCATCGATTCGGGTTAAAAGGAAAGTTATCTCCAAGATTCATCGGACCATTTGAGATCAAGAAAAGGGTGGGACCAGTAGCCTTTCGTCTCAAGTTACCACCACAGTTAGCGGGTGTACATGATGTTTTTCATATCTCCATGTTGAGGAAGGCACATAATAAACACACACCGAGGATTGATTGGGGGCAAGTTAATTTAAGGGAGGACGTGTCATATGATGAACAACCGATTCAAATAATGGATAGAAAAATAAGAAAATTACGTAATAAGGAATACGCAATAGTGCAAGTCCGATGGCAATTTCATGGAGAACAAGAGTTGACTTGGGAGCGGGAGGATTACATGAAAGAGAATTTTCCATTTCTCTTTGAATCTTGAGGTATGACTTTGATTTAATTTCGAGGACGAAATTCTTTAAATTGGGGATATTGTAACGACCCAAATGTTCTCCGACCCATTTTAAAGGTATTTTATTAATTTTATATTAAAATATGGGAACAAATCAAATTGTTACACAAAAATTAATATTAACAAGATTTGGATTTGGACTAAGTGAAAATAGGTGGAATGGGCTTAATCAGAAAATTGGGCCCAAAAGGGGTATTTACGTAATTTGGGGTTAAATTGTGAACAACCCTACTTTAAAAACCCTACCTATATAAACCTCTTATAAGTTTGAAGCCTCTTTTGTGTTGAAACCTAAACTTGGAGAGGGAGGAGAAGAAGAGGAGACTTGAACAACAAGGGAGGTAATTTTTTTGGTTTTTCTTTATTTTTCTTTTCTTTTTCTTTTTCTTCTTCTTTGATTTGGAAGAGAAAGGAGGGGTGGCGGCTCCCCTTGGAGCCGCCGGTTTTGGGGGCGGCGCCGCTGCCCTCAGTGGCGCCGCCGCCTGTTATGGGGGGGTGGCTTTAGCCACCCCATTATGGGAAGGGGAAGGGGGTGGCAAAAACCACCCCACTGCCTCCATCACCGCCACCACCACCGCCACCGCGGCGGGTGAGCCGCGGTGGAGCCCAGTGCCGGCGAGCACTAGGGACCACCCTCGGACCTAGATCCGAGGGTTGGTGGGGTGGGGGAAACCCCACCGTGAAGAAGGCGAGACGCCAGGGGCGTCCGCCAGTCTCGGTCCCAGTGCGAGACGGGCCCTGGTCTCGGTCCCAGGAGCAGACAGGCCCCTGGACCTTTCCAGGGGTCAGTCCGCCGGGGGGAGGGGGATTGTGGACCGTTGACCAGGGGCTGGAATGCCCCTGGTCAACCCAAACAGGGACCATTTGGTCCCTGTTCAACCCAAAACAGGGACCAAATTAGTCCCTGGCCAAAATAAATTGGAAAAAAATAAAAATAAAAAAAATAAAATAGAAAAATTTACGATGGGCGTCGACAACCTCGACAAAGCCCTCAAACGGCACATCACGTGGGACCCACACCATTTGGAGTCCCCAAATATAAATTAATAATTAAAAATTCTCAACTTTAAATTAGTAAAATACTTATGTAGTCTTATATAAAATTGTATAAATTGCGTAGATTCGCGAGGCGGTTCACGTGGGACCCCAAACGTACGAGGAGTCGGTATAGACGTCGCGACGGGTCCAGGTAAGTGGGGAGCTTCGCTCATGCATTAAATATGGCTTGATTATTAGATAACTAGGAATGCATGTTTTGGAATGTAAAGACTTGGGAATGGGTTGCGTCGTGATATTGGTTTGGATCTCTATTATCTATGAAATTGTGAATACATTGTTTTGCCTTTATGTTATTCGGTGCCCCAGAGTGTGTGGCGTTCCACCGCGGGCCAAATTAGCAAGTGGTCTATATCTTAGACGCCCCAGAGTGTGTGGTAGTTAACCACCGAGGGTTAGCTTGACTAATTGAATGCATAAGGTGAATTATTCGAGTGTAAGGGTTTGGAGTTCTGTAACGGCCCAATTTTCAATAGCCGTTACTGGTGACGTCATTGCGGACGTGGACGCTAGCAAGGACGTACGTGGGTCCCACAGCGAGGCTGGAACGAGTTTGGAATAGGTATATAGTCCATTTTGTATGCTTGTTGTGGTAAAATGTGAAAAAAAAAAATAGTAAATTGGTGGGCGCCTAGTGACGCGCGGGGTCGTGGTCGACACGCGTGGGGAGTAGTGTAGTGTGCACGCCCGAGTACGCTCGTCGGCGCGCACAACGAAATTTTAGGCGCGAATGTATAGGCGAATATATATATATTTATATATATATATGTATATAAGAAATTTAATATATATATAAATATATATATTAAAATCAGAAAATTAAGAAAATAATTGTGAAATGACCAAAAAGGGTATGGAATTGTGAAGGAAAAGGATAAGAACTTAGGGGTATTTTGGTCATTTTACCTCTAAATTATTGATAAAAACACCACCGACACTCATTTTCTCACATTTAGTCGATCGAGAGGAAGATCGAGAGGAAGAAGAAGGGAACGAAAGAAGAAGAGAGATCGAGAGATTGAGGTCGGGAGCTCGTGGGATCGAGGCGAACAAGGTGAGTTGGTGTTGTTTTTGTTGTTGTTGTTGTTGTATGTTGTTGGCGTTGTGTGGTGGAGGTGGTGGAGAGCTCGGCCATGGCCGAGAATTGAAATTTGTCGAGGAGGAAGACGATGTGTGGTCTTCCCATCCTCTTAAGTCCATTGGAGAGAAAAAGAGAAGAAGAAAGTAACAAGAAAGAAAAAAAAAAAAAAAAAAAAAAAATACAGAGCAGAGCTCTGTTTTGTGAGAGGGGAAGAAGAAAGGGGTGAAGCCGGGCCGGTTCGGTTCAACCGGTTCGGCCGGTTCACACTTAAAAAAAAAAAAAAAAAAAGAAGAGAGAAAATAAAGAAAAATGGAAAAGAAAATCCAGAAAAATAGGGAAAATTATGGAAAAATTCAGAAAAATCCAGAAAAATATGAGAAATTAGAAAAATGGTTCACAACTGAGTTTTGGGATTTTCTCGGAAATGTTGGCGAGATATAGTCGGGGTTTTAGCCTCGTAAAACATAAAAATTGATATAATATATCAAATTGAAGCTAATTTAATGACAAATGATCTTAGGTACAATTCGGGAGGTAATTTTGATTTGTTGGGCATTTATTCGAGCTGGACCAGGTAATTGGAGTGCGGTATAGGTGCGTAAACCCCAACAGAAACACATCTGGAGTATTTAATTATTTAAATTCTTGTGTTTATTATTCTTGAAATTCATATTCATTGTGATCATGGGTTGGTCTTGTTATTGGTTGGTGTTGGATTTGTTTTCATGATCGGAGTTTATTCGTGACGATTGTGGCACGTGATCAAGCATGCTAGATTGTAGCACGTGTACTTGCGCCGCCGGTGGATTGTGACCCGAGCCGCGGGGTGCACGTGTTCGGTGGATCGTGATTCGTTCCGGCCACCGTTAGTGGTCCGGTGGATCCCAGTGTGATGTGTTTCCTCCGGGCGCTCGGATTGACGAAGTATGATCTAGTATGTGAGATTGCATTCTACTTTTGTCCGGTTTTATCGTAATTGTTGTGGAGCATATTGTTGACATTATGATTATTCGTTGATCATCTCGCATGCTTGTTACCTACACTTTGGGGTTTTATGGCTGCCCATACTCTTTGCATGTGTAGCTAACGTTAGTTATTGGCTTCGAATCTGGTATTATTTACTCGATGGTTTTCTTTGGGAGTTTACTCACTGGACTCGTCACCGTATGTGTTGGGTGATTTGAGTGCAGGATTTGATAAGTGCAGGGACAAGGAGACACGTAGAGATTATCTGTGACTGAAGACGTGGACTACTCCTCTTATACGCCTGGTTGGTTGTATGTATTTATTTGTTTTACGCTGGGTTTGGGATTTGAGAGATAGGTTGTATATTTTTTTATATTCTGAGGATCTCGGATGATATGTATATGATTTACATTTGGTATGGTTTTCACTTAGGTATTATGCTCAGGAAATTCAGGTTAAATCTTTAGGTTGTTCATATAATCTTCCGTCATTGCGTAATTTATGGTTAAATGATATTAAAGGAATAAAATTTAACTCGTAACATCAAAGTTAACCGGAAATTGATTGACAATGGATAATTGGGCGTGGGACACAGCTGGCGGTGACGTGGACAGCTGTGGGCCCGCGTGGCCTCCCGTGGCGGACCAATGTGGAAATTGGGGCCGTCACAAGTTCCATCCTTTGCTACTTGATGATTCTTTGAGACGTGTAGCGGTGACGGCTTGGATGAATCTATCTTTGTTTTGGTGCGATTATCTAGAGGGCGTAACGGCCATTACGTTTCCACTGATTATTGTACCAATTCGAAAATAGATGATTCGGTCACCGGATCCTTACCAATATCTAGTTCGCATTGAATGAAACAACGGCTTATATTAATATTTATATCTATCGCATTTTATTTAAATCTTTCGTGTGACTTTATTTGTATGTCATGTGTAAATTTATAAATGAATAATGATGAAAATTATTATGCATGACTTAAATGAATGTTTATCGAATGTGTTGTAAGATTGTTATGTTTATGTATAGTAATGTGAATGGGATATGACATAAATTATTGATCTGAAGATTATTGGATAACAAATTTGGAAATAGAAATATTAGTTATTTATTCTTCTTGGAATATGAATCCATTTTTTTTAATTGCTATGAGCATGAACCATATTTTTAATTGTATCGAATTATGTGTTCAATTAATATGCTTATACTTTTGTTATGATTTACATGTATTCTGTTATTACATGTTGTGTTAAGCGTTTGGATTGAATGTCATGTAGAATTTGCATAAGTACTAGGTAGTACTTGCATATTTAATGTGTGAGCGAGTCTTTCCTCTTATTGAGCATCGTTGGTTCTTTAGCTCACCCCACTCTACCCCACAGGTCCCTCTACCAGCGCAGTAGACAAGAAAGGCAAGGAAAAGGATTTATCTTGAAGTGTCTTCATATGTGAGACTCATATATTATAAGTTTAACATTATTATTAATCGTTTTGTAATCGTACGTGGGTTATAATTGAGAATTAGTAATGGGTAGTTCTAAACCTTTTTATTATGTTGATGAAGTTGTATGAGACTTTTAAATATTTAAGATTATAGATCTTATTATTATATACAGGATTATATGATTTTATTATGATTAACTTTTACACTCATATTATCATATATCTTGTTAGAATGATTATTCCACAGGTATATTTAGGCGTACCAAGCCGTTATTTGGGCCTGGTTCAGGTATCGAGTCTAGGTAACGGTATTGGGCCGGGCGACTTGACCCTAGGTCAGGGACGGGTCGTCACATGGAACTTGATATTCGTGAGCTGATCTTTTGGTTCCTAAAACTCCGAGTTGGGATGGTGAATTGTCTTGGCTCTACAAGGGCTTGATAGATGTTTCTTCTCGACTCAAATGACTGTTTCACTAAGTCGGGACTACTTGCGCATTTCCTTTTGATTCCTAAACACTCATTATCGATTGCTTTCAGATTTATTTTCAGTATTTATTTATTCATGCATTCTCTGTCATTTTCTTTCTATCAACATAAATATTAAATGTTATTTATTGTGAAATACTGTAAACATCCTGTTTGGCGTTACTTACCTGGGACTCGTCATTCTTGTGTTTGACTTAGTGCAGATCCACAGTCGAGCAAATGGAAAGCTTCTCAGCTTGATAATTTACTTTGAGAATAACGGAGTTGTTCTATCTTTAGACTCAATATATGTTTGTATTTGTGTTTGTATTATAGTATTATTTGTTTGGAAACTGAGTTTTGGGAATGAGAGATCTTGGTGCTTGTATATAAGGATATTCTCTCCTGTGATATGACACTTGGTGATGATGCATATATTTGTTTTCACATTTTTAGGTTATCCTAACTTATGTCTTGAGATTATTATATTGTTTGGAGATGGTAGTTGTTTCCACTTATCGTTGAATAACTCCTTAATATTAATAATATATCTTTTTTAAATTGTTGTATAAATAGTAGAAAGTAAGGTAAGGTTGACTAGATTTCAGTAGACTGCGCGATGGTTGACTCGGTGTCTACGTAAGTCTAGGCGGGGCAAGGTCCAGTTTTAGGTTCCTCGTAAATTCTCCTTAAGAATTTGTTTATGTTAAACTTTAATTTATTATAACAAAGACAGTTTTGATACATTAACTTGTGAGTTAATTTCAGTCACCAAAATGTTTAAATTCATAATTTTGGTACAATAAGAAGTTTTTAGGAATATGTCTTAGCTTTCCAAACTATAAGGAATGCACAATTCCGATTAAATACGAGAGAGATGAAACTTCTACAACAATCACTTAAAACTATTTTCAAGTTTGACCAGCAAATTTGAACAATTTATTTCTCCTTAACCATAGCTCCAAAAATCATGATTTTTTTTTATTGAAAACTAAACACATACCCAAAAATTTCCTACTAAAATATGAGCTCAATTAAATAAGAAATGATTGAGTTATTCCTCAAACAATAAGATATTATTAAAATAGTGAAGTCCAAAAAACTCAGATTCAATACCAATGATGCAGAGGGTTTTTGGACGGCAAAACGTTTGCATTTCAAAATCACTCATCAGGCAAAAGTTGTTCCCCTTTGAGTTAACTTTTCAATGCCACTAGAAAGAATCTATTTCAATTTAAAATAAGAAAGTTATGACCAAAACACAAAAGCTAGTTTGAAATGGTAATATGCAGAATTTCAGTTTTTGTTTCAAGAACACATGCAAACTTAGAAAAATCATAACTTACTAAAAAATGAACCAAATCAAGAACTTCTTTATACCAAATTGAGTGGAAAAATACAAGGAATCAAAATATGTAAACCAATTACGAGAAATCTCAAATTTATTCTTTGAAAACAACTCAAAACCAAAACGGGATTCAAATCAATTTTTGTCAAGAACTTCAAAATTTTCATACCTCAAGCTTGGTGATCCAAAAAATCTTCAATTTATAATCAACCAACCTTAAAAAGACTCAAATTTAAATGATTTATCAAAAGCCCAATGATGCATGCTTGGATTTATAAAAAACTGATCAGCGGAAAACATAAAAATGCATACCTAGGTTCTAGTTGAACCTCATATGTTTGGTCTTCAAATTGAGCACCTAAAACCCTTCTTGTTTTCTCCCAAACCAAAATTTCCAGCAGGTATTTCACTTCAACTCCATTTTTCTCTTCTTTGTTTTGTTTTGCATGAGAATAGAGAAAAAAAACTTTTATGGTTATAGTAAAGTTTAATTACTCACTTAACTTAATTGAGTCTTAATTTGAGAGACACTTGGCATTCATGGGGACTCCTTGCTCTCCTACTTTTAAAAGTGTCTTACCTTTTTTGCATGCAAACAAACACTTGTCCCACGTGAAGCCTTAAGTCTCCTATTTATATTTTTGAATAACTTATCTTGACCATTCATCTCATGTGAATCAATGGCTCTCAATTGCTCCATCCAACCTACTAATTTACTCTTTCTAGCACCAAATTTGACATCAATCTCACATGGATGGGTTCTACCTCACACAAATCTCAAGGCATATCAATGTGTGTTGTATTTTAAATTAGACCTATAGGCTACAACTTGATTTACATTGATATAAATGACCATAGGCTATGCAAATAATTCATTAAGCATATATAAATGAATTATGACTTACCATAATACTATCTACCCGATCCCACGACACGCACACAACTCGAGGCATTTTCCCGCACGCGTCGAATCGACGAAACTATCAAACTTAATAAATTTCGGGTATAAGGTACACACATACAATACACTAAATATTCACTACATCAAATATAAAAATATACTCCGACCACGTGCCTCGGTCAGTACACGTGGCCCAATGCAAGTCCACGTCACGGGTCGGTGACCCCGATTACAACCAAAACCTAAGATTAAAAATTTGGGTCATGACACCGAACCCCGCAGGCAACAAGAACGAATAAAAAAATTTCAAAATTCCTAAAAATACATGAAAAGAATAAAAAAAAATAGTGGGGTTTGCTTGAAATTGCTTGATATTTTTGATTCCATCGAAACTTTGTACCAAAAATGCAAGATTCAAGTCTCAAATCGAATACTTAAATCTAAAAAGAAAACCACAAATAATACTGACTTAAAAAAGAAATAAACCCAAAAAAACTTTTTATCGACACTAAAATATATGAGAAATGCACCTATGACGTTGAATTGAGGTGAGGTTTCGCTCGGATTTTGTCGAATTCAAGCCGGAGGTAAGAGTGCGATTCAAAAGAGGGGTGACTAGGATATGTGCGAGTAAAAACCCTTTTATATGAAGGGGTAGTTGAGTCATTTTTCACAAGGGCGGAATACATGAAGCAAAAAGTGGGATCCACGCAGCAAAAAAAAACCAAGTGCATACTAGTATCTCTTACACAAATAATAATAATAATAATAATAATAATGAAATAATAATAATAATAATAATAATAATAATAATAATAATAATAATAATAATAATAATAATAATAATAAACTATATAGATCCGTGTCATATACATATAACAAATATGTACACTCATTAATTAACAAATCCCCAAAACTCGCAATACGAGCTCATTTGGTAGTGCGGTGTCACTATGAGAAGAGTTATCATTAATTGATTCCATCTAATATAAGAGTGGGGATGGGTCCTTATTCAGGACGATGAATTTTTTTCCCTATGTTTTTTTTTTTTTCGACTATGCAAGTGAGGCTCGAACTCAAATATATATACTGGGACAGCTAGAATCAATATACCAATCTATACCAAATTACCAAACGGTGGTTGGTTTTGTCAAATTATCTAATTAATTAGTGAAATGAAAATCCATGCTTCAAACTAAGCTCGCTGTCATCATCATGATTCACCCCATATGTATATACTCGAACCGGGACAGTAGAATCTCAACAATTTTTAATTAATTGCCCATGCCAACAACATAATGTGCATGGGCCACACATGCGTCACCAAATTAAAATTAACAATTAATTAATTTGATTAGAATAGCTGATTAATTAATAAATAATATATACTGGCTTATATAGCTAGGCTGTCCCCTCCACTTCTTAGTTATAAACTTCTTAATATAATATATTAGAGACGTAAAAGCTCGATGTTCGAGTGAGTGAGTGAGTGAGGGAGGGAGGGAGGGAGGGGGAGGGCGGGGCGAGTGACTACCCCAGGCCCCTCACCCCAGAAAGGTCCATCATGTATGTGGTCTTATGTTGCTATCTGAGGAGCTCCACTTAGATGAATCTCGCCATGTACAACTCTCGCTCCTCTCTCTTTCATAAACTCAATAATACCATTATTTTGGGCAATTATAATAAATTAACAAAACTAACATTTTTTATCAAAAAATTAATTGATATTTTGATTATAAATCATTAACGATTACCCAAAAATAGATAAGAATTACATATAAACAATTTAATTGATTACAAAAAATAATAACATTTTATATGATCGTATTCATGATCATATTATCTTCAAAACTATATAGTACTTTATATATATATATTTATTTTAGTTTTTTTTTTAAAAGCACACACACACACACTTAATTTAATTTAAATCTTTTTTTACTTCAGCAATAGCCGAACCTGCGTAACCTCTTTAAACCTTGTCTTTGGCAAGTGATATCTCATCTATCTCACTAGATATATATGCTTTGACATAACACACCCACACACTTTATATACAGGAAAAGATATAAAGTTTATAAAATTATATAAATATAATAATAGCATAAGCATATCAAAAAGTTTTTTTTTTTTGTGGAAACAAGGCCCGAAGGCCAGGGTTACATAGCCGCCTTATTCATGACGTCTTGCATTAGAAACAGAGCCATACATTGAGAATTACTATTAAAGAAACTAAAATCTATCCTAGTAGATAGAGCCTCCTTGGCGAGGAGGTCAGCGTAATAAAAAAATTGATTAAGCTAAACATTTTTTTATAGAAAACAAGTTAAATACAAAAAGTCCTAATTTCTGAGGTCACCCTAGCCCCAAAAATGTCAAGGCAGGCCCTAGAGACGTACATACTAATTACAGTATATAGGTTAATTTTCCGTAGAATATTTTGTGTGGAAATGCGGAAAGCCCTTAAGCTTCAAGAAAATACTAATAATGGTTTAATTAGGTTTTCGCTTTCATTATAAAATAAGGGTTCTCTCTTGGCCCTGCAAGTCGAATTAATTAACACTCTAACACAAAAGCATCCCGGACATCGAACAATCCTTGATATTTCTATAAATGCGTATCCCGAAAATACTTCATTGTTCTGGTTAATTAGATTCCTCGATCTCCAATTAATAGTGATCATCAACTCATCATATATATAGTATATGGTAATTAATGGGTGGCTATAAACAAATATTTAGTAAACCAACAAAAAAAATAATCTTTAACGTTAGGACGACACTGTACGTCATTCGATGCACTTCGAATGGAGACAAATCAACCTACATACTTCTTTATATACTTGTTATTAGCTTATTAAATGTGTCTCGAATCACACAAAACAAGTGATTCTAATATATTTGATTGCATCAAACGAAACAGTACGTACATATGTATAGTGATTGCAGTGATCCTACACGTGGCATGACTTAAAACAAATATTTAATTTGAAAAAATTATTTTTATTAATTTGAGACGGAGGCTATGTTGTAGTTGTTGTGTTCGCTGTTGTTATTCTTTTTTTCATGAGATGGAATTGATGGATTGGCTTGTCTAGCTAATACAATCTTCTTAATTGTTAATTAAATTTAAAAGGTGATATGTTGCTTTCTATTTTGCATAAGCTTGATTAGTTAGTTTATGGCTTAAACTGATTAATTAAGCTTGCAGCATGTAGTCAAATATACTGTTCTTGAACAATCGACAGTCGGATTTTAATGCAGATCGGACGGTTAATTGAATCACCACTGGGTTCACTTGATGGTTAAAAAGGTCATCCAACGGTTAATATCTGTTAAGGAAATTAAAAACTGCGTCATAGGTAGGGGCCACATGCTATTATAAGAGTTTGAAGGCTTGGAAATTCATTTCAAGTACACAATGGATGTCGACATGCCAAACCGCGAGTGGCTAGGTAATAACTTATCAGCAAAACAAAAAAAAAAGGCAGGACAAATTAATGAAATTAATTAATTTTATTAGCTTATAATTAAACGTGAGTTTCCTTCTGGCCAGTACCGTGGATTTTTGGCTCAATACAAGATTAGACATATGTCTTGTCTGGTTAAAATGGACTTAACTCTCAAGAGATAACTTGCAGTGAATTGAAAACTAATCTTATTTGACTACCCAACTTTCATACAAGTTATCTCCCGACTTCCAACCTAATGTGAGAGATCTCTCCAATTCCCTATAGAAAGTTATCTCCAAGAGTTATGGATACAATTACCCATCACTAATGACCCTTTTATTACCCGTCTCTCTCTTATTTGAAGGTTATTTATGTTAATTCATATATTTTATTGTTAAAAAATGTGTAACTTCCCTGTAAGTTTAAAGTTGAACCAAACATGAAAATATTAACTTCATAGAGTTAACTCCAATGAGATAACTTTAAACTAACAATGTAAGTTAGCAAAAATGAACCAATCGAGTCTATAAAGTCAAGTACATTGATTCGCTAATCTTATTTGTTCAAACGGACTGCCATTAATTTGGTTGTGAATGCGATAGTGAAAGTGAAACATTTTGACAAGTAGATACTGCTCTCTACAACGTTGAAATTTATTACAATACACAAACACGCTACTGTGACTACATAACAAATAATAAAACTTTCCAACAAAGAGAAGAAAGAGTACAACTTTCCAAAATAAATCAAAGACTTCCAATTATGGAAGAAAAACTAACTATAAAATGACAAACTAAAGACAAAATCAATCCAGTGCACCGCACAAACTTATGCAATGTCGTTGATGAAGATGCACCTTACATGGATAAACCAATTTTTACAAATCTCACTAGATCTATAGTTTATTGTATGAATAAAGTGCAAAAAAATTTGATTGAAACCACCAGGAGGGTTGACGATGGTTCAAAACACAAATTACAATAAGAACTTAGGAGCTTGGGAGAAAAAAAAAGAGGTTCTCAACCGACTTTAATACTTATTGTTGGAATATAATCCCACGTTGAAAATATAATAAGAGTTGGTGTGGTATTGAGTCGTGCAGATTGAATCATAGCACAAGCCAATTAGTCTTGTGCAAAGATGGGCTCCAACCCCATTTGTATACCCACCATGTGCGCGTGTGGCTTAACACTATTCGATTGGGCTAGTACTTGAATACCTTATTGGGCTAGTGGTGGAGTCTAGACTCGTTTGTGGACCTAGAGCCTATAAAAAAAGAGGTCTAGGCATATTTACGGATCTATAAAGAGTAGGTTTGTGTTTGACAAGTAACAACTAATTCATGCATAATTGCATTGAGGGAGAAGTGTTGGAATATAATTTCACATTGGAAATATAATAAGATTGGTGTGGTATAAAGTGGTGCAGATTGAATCATAGCACAAGCCAATTAATCTTGTGCAAAGATGGGCTCTAATCCCATTTGTATACCCACCATGTGCGCGCGTGACTCAACACTCTCCGATTGGGCTAGTACTTGAATACTTGATTGGACTAGCGGTGGAGTCTAGATCCGTTTGTGGACCTAGAGCCTATAAAAAAAGAGGTCTAGACATATTTACGAACCTATAAAGAGTAGGTCTGTGTTTGGCAAGTAACAACTAGTTCATACATAGTTGCATTTGAGGGAGGAGTGTTAGAATATAATCTCACACTGGAAATATAATAAGAGTTGGTGTGGTATAAAGTGATGTAGATTGAATCCTAGTACAAGTCAATTGGTTTTGTTGAGGTGGTTAAGTTGGAGACAATATCGGTACTAGCGGAGATCCACGTGCTTGCATATGCACGTGTGGATGGGACTTAACAAAGTGATATCAGAGCCGACGGATCGATCGAGACCTGTCGTGAAAAATTTCTTTGAATGAATTTCGGTCCAAGGTGGAGTGTTAAAAAATTTAAAATTATTTTTTGTAGTTTGTATTGGAGACAAAATTTGCTCTTCACCGTGCAGGGATAAAACGTACCGGCAAGTGAAATGGCATCGTGTGTAGGCCAAACGCCATTGGTTACGAGGGAGTTAAAAGTGACAGGTGGCATAATTCTAGCCTCAGACATCGTACGGGCACACGACGAGAGGATAATCTACAGTTTCCATTTTTTATAAAAAGTTGAAAGATTCCAATTTGTCGTCTTATTGCACTTTCAGGACAATTTGTTTACATGTACGATGAGTTCGAGGCCAAGTGCGACTAAAGATTGGCTAACCATTACCGTTGGATTATGTATCGAGATAAGGACGTACAAATCTCGGGGTATATATAAGGACCCCAGCAGTTAGGCAGCCATGCAGGTAAAGATGCCCTTGTTTCTTTCTTTTTGTTGAAAAAAAACTTTTTTCCAAAAAAAAGATCTCTTTTAGAAGTTCTATTTCATTTTTCATTTAAAAATTTCCTATAAAATAGATAAACTTTGAACGTAATTTTAAGATTGTATGTATTTTTTTTGGTGGACATGCTTGTACACCTAGAGAAATAAGTGCACAATATGATAAATTTTGAGAATAATTTTTAATTGAAGTCTCATTTGATTCAGGTAAGAGAAATACACTTTATAAAAAGTTGACATTTTTCTTGTTTGGATAAAGTTGACACTTCCCTTGTTTAGATAATCATTTGAGTCAATTCATTAATGTATTCATTTAACGCCTAGTGGGATCTCAATTTGCATCTGTGATAAATCAATAAAGAAAAATACTAAAATGAGGAGCCACTTAGGATAGACACTCAGAGATAGTGTTCATCCATCACGCTTTGATGTGTATGTATATATATCTCTACGTACAAATGGATGAATGCCATTGTCCGGTGCCCATCATGAGTCCCATCTCTGTTCACTTAGCATCTCCTTCATCAAATCGTCTATCCAATTATGAAAATCCCCCAAATCGTAGAAAAAAAAGATACTAAACGTTTCTAACTATACATAGATGTCATAATTGCTTATGTCATTCCATTTATCATGTCAAAATTGTCTTCCATTTCATCACTTTCAAGATTTGATCACAATGTTACAACAAACAAAAACAACACACTAAGCCACACACAAAACCCACTCAACCTCAAGATACGCGTCAACAAGCCTCATCTTACACATCTGAATGCAAGAACACACTTCCCAATACACCATTATTGGACACCCCATATTAAATTGAAGTTTGATACAAGTGTACCATACAGTATTGGTTGACATGTTCGTACCCACGTACGTTGTGGGTGTACCCAATCATTGTCTTAGGCAAGTTGCAGGGTTATATATAGCAACAAAAAAGAAAAGAAAGGACGGAATCTCAATGTCACAAATCTGATTCTCTCTCTCTGTCTCTCACACTTTCTCTCTCTAGTTTCTCTCTCTAAAGCAAGCAACATTAACAACACAAACACTCACACTCTCTCATCAGAGTTATCAATTTGGAAGCTTGGTTGACTTTTATGTGAAATTGGTGGAGAATAAGCTCTGGGTCTGGGCGTGGGTGTGGGGGGTCCTGTCTTTGCTTGGAAGGATATTCTCTGCAGCTCTCACAACACACACTCCTCTTGAAGCCTCTGATATGATTCACTGGTGAGATTTTTGAGATTTTACATGTGGTTTTGGTTCTTAGAGGCCTAGAGACCCTTTAGAGTATGAATTCATGTATAAATTTTTCTGGGTATTTCATGTTGTGTACATAATTGGTAGATTCATTGAAGATTCTGTCTGTTGAATTGGTATTTTTGTAGGGGTTTGTGACATGGGTATTTCAGGTTTTGTTGGATTTGGTTGTAAAGATTGGTTCTTTATTGTTAGTTTGTGTAGATTGGATGTTTGTGGGAAATGGGTATTTGGAAAAACTGCATATGTGGCCCCTGTTTGATTGAATCTGCTTTTGTTTGTTTGTTTCAATTTTGATTGAATCTGACGGGGTTTTTGAGGCTTTTGTTGATAATTTGTCGCCAGTGTCACTGATTTGGATTTGTTCAAGGCATAGGAGGAACCACTTTTGAGAAAAGTTTAGTTAGAGTAGTAGTAGTTGTTGTTGTTGTTGTTGTTGGTATAGTGTGTTTGAGCTTGTGCAGGAATTCTTGGTTTTGCCGGTTCTCTCTGAAATGCTTTTGTCTTTGCAGTTCCTCTAAAGATTTTTGTTGACGATGTTTCTCCGACTCGGACAGATAGGATTCGTGAAGACAGAAGAAAGGAATCCATCTTGGAAGTTCCTCTTTTTGTTTTTCATCTTTTGTGTTCTTTTCTGTTTTGGCTCCTAAGACAGTCCCCAATTTGGTGGTTTTGAAGAGAAGGTTTTCGGTAATTAGTTTTCGAGGAGAACAAGCATGGAAGATATGATCCTCCCGTCTGATACCATGTTAAGCGGCGTTGAAGAAAGCACTGGGGACTTTGATCTCATGGATGAGCTTTTGTTGGGTGGTTGTTGGTTGGAAACTGCCGATGTATCAGATTTGATGCAATTTTGTCCCTCTTCATCTTCTCCGTTAACCAACAGTTTATACGGTTTGCCTACTTCAGAGACCTTCAATGATCAAATGAATCCGAATCCGACAGAAAACAAGAACCCTCAAGTTATAGAAAGGCCAATTGTGCTTAAAGAGTCATCATCAGTTGGGCCTCAAGTACAGAACTCTGTGGTAATACATCCAGCTGATGGGTGCTCGGAAATGAATAGGCGGTGGTGGATCGAACCAAAGGCTAATCAGGATCCTGATTCTACTGTGAGAGAGAGATTGGTGCAGGCACTGAGACACATAAAGCATATTATGAAAAGCGGTAATGCTCTTATCCAAATATGGGTGCCGACGAAAAAGGGGGACAAGAATGTTCTTACCACTCATCAGCAGCCATTCTTCCTGGACGATAACTGCCAGAGCCTTGCTATTTACAGAGATGTCTCCGAGAGATACGAGTTTCCCGCTGAGGAGGATTCAAATGACTCAGTTGGATTGCCTGGTCGTGTTTACTCAGGAAAGGTGCCCGAGTGGACTCCTGATGTTCGGTTTTTCAGCAGCGATGAGTATCCACGGGTTGATCATGCTCAACGGTACGATGTTCGAGGGTCCATTGCAGTTCCTATTTTTGAACAAGGTAGTGAGTCTTGCTTGGGGGTTTTAGAGTTGGTGATGACCACTCAAAAGATGAATTATCGTCCTGAAATGGCGAGTCTGTGCGAGGCTCTTGAGGTTGGTACACAATTGTTCATAGACATTTGTTTGCATGCATTTAATCTAGATAGAATGAACCATGATTATTGCATGGGGTAAAAGAAGGTTGAATCATGAAGATTGTCTTCGATACACAATCATGATGCATTGTGAGAAAAGTCCAACTTCAGCCTCAGAATTTCCAATTTGCATTCCACCTTTATATGTTCTATTAAAAGAGGGAATCACAAAGTTCTAGGCAATAGTATGAAGCCTTGCGAAGAAAATGAATGCTCAGAGTTACGAGACTCATGCCACACCAAGATTTTCCAATTTATGAACCGCCTTTGTATGATTAAATCACTGTTTATTCAGCTCTAATTATTTCTATGTATTGAACTGAAAAGAACTAAATCTTCTCATTGCATTGTCATGTTTAGTTTCCTAAGCTAGTGGTACTATAACTGATATTGATTCACATATAAATGTTGTCCTCAGTTCTTATGTTTCTCCCGACATATTTGCTACTAGCTCTGAAATTAAAGAGATAATCGCGCCTTTTTTCATATTTTAATTAACATCAAACTTGTTTGCTTGCAGGCTGTTAATCTGAGGAGTTCTGAAGTTTCAATTGCTCCTCTTCTAAAGGTAAGCAAATACAATTTGGCTGAATAAATCAAGGCGTCTAAAATTAAGATGTTTTTAATATTTGGGTAATTATCTTGATTCTTCTCAATCAGGCATCCAATGAATCCTACCAAGCTGCTCTTCCTGAGATCCGAGAGGTCTTACGAGTTGTCTGTGAGACTCATAGATTGCCTTTAGCTCAGACTTGGATGCCATGCTCCCAACAAGGTAAAGGGGGATGCCGTCACTCAGATAAAAACTACGGTAATTGTGTTTCGACTGTGGATTCTACTTGCTACATTACTGATCTCCATTTCAGAGGTTTCCACGAGGCATGTTCTGAGCACCACCTCTTTAGAGGCCAGGGGATGGCAGGAAGAGCATTCTTGACAAACCAACCTTGTTTCTCTAGCGATATAACTGCCATGAGCAAGAAGGAGTATCCCCTCTCACATTATGCGAAGATATTCAATTTGCAGGCAGCTGTTGCTATCCGCCTACGAAGTATATACTCCGGAAAGATTGATTATGTATTGGAGTTCTTTTTGCCGGTAAATTGTAGGGACCCTGAAGAACATAAGGCAATGCTTAACTCGCTGTCCATGGTGATAGAACGGGTTTGCCAAGGCTTACGAGTGGTTACAAAGAAGGAGCTTGAGGAAGAATTTGTGTCAAGAATTAGGGAAGCTGTCAGTACTCCCGCTGAGGTATCACCGAGAGAAAAAGTGCAAGAGTTGAAACCTGATTCAAAAGTATCTTCTCAGGAAGATACATCCTGGGTTTCCCAAATGATGGAAGTTCAACAAAGAAGTAAAAATGTTCAGAAAGAGGTGGACATTGGGTTCAAAGTAAACAGTAACTGGGATGATCCGGATGTGGTGTTACAACATCGTCAAGGAGACTCCGAGTTTCCACAGCATCACCAAGATTCTGGGTTGAAAGACAAAGTCAAATGTCGTGGGGCATCTTCCATTGGTGAGGGCAGTTACTTGTCTGGGGCTAAAATTGCAGAGAAGAGACGAACTAAGATGGAGAAGACTATCAGCTTGCAGGTTCTCCGGCAATACTTTGCTGGTAGCCTAAAAGACGCAGCCAAGAGTATAGGTGGTAAGTTTTATGTTTCCTCATTTTCTTAATATAATAAAGGTTACATATAACTGTTCTTGCTTTTCTTTGATTTGGCAAATATTTTAATGCAATCTGATGTCAGCTTGCACCATAATCGGAAAAAATATTCTTGAAGTAATTGGATTAAGTGCTAGATCACTAACCACATGGTTGCCAGCGTCAAGTGCATGTTAATATCTAGATTTTAGACTTGTTCATATCTTAAATTATTATGGGTTTATTGTTGAAGAATTTGGATATGAATGATGTTTGTGTTATTTATTCCTTTCCTCTTCTAGGTGTATAGGCCATAGCATATGTAATATCCACATAGTGAAACGAGATAAGATTCAGTAGACAGTCTGGATAACATAGGCTGCAAATTCCATGATCTAGATGAACCAAGATTCTTTTTCAGAAGCTGCGGTGTATATAACCGGATCCTATATTATCTCAGAAGCGTTGCCTGAGACATGTTTATTCTCGGCATGGTTTCTAGATTTTGCACTATCGTATTATTGTTGTCTTCTCGCATGATGTTTCCTTTCAATGACTTTTTCTAGCTGTTTTAGGTAGCTTTTCGGTTAATTGAAGAATTGGTAAATTCAACATCACCTGTGCATTCTCTTATAATTTGGAATCAATGTAAGTCTAATCATACGTATCTGGAGAAGTTTCATAAAATTTCAAAATTGTGGAGCAATAATGAATAGGAGGGAATCAAGAATTAATATCTATGTAATGCTTGACAGACATTTATCAGCAACAAACTCTTAATAACTTTTGATCTTATATTTAGTTAGGATTTCTAAAATGATGACAAAGAGTTCATCATATCACTTTTTTTTTTCCTTAAATCAAACCTTAGTTTTTTTGTTTTTTTGTTTTTTTTTAATTATGTTTTAGTAGTGTACAGTTGCTTTTCTTTTGTGTTTTACTGATACTTATAGTCTGTTCGTTATAACATCTTTGAAGAAGGATTGATGCTGCTATTATGATTACTTGTAACTTAGCATTTAAAACAGAAATTTAAAACTTTTAAAAAAAAAATAATCGTACATTATTGTTTTCTGCCTTTTATGGCACTGGCCTATTGCTTAATGTGGTTCTTTTTTCTGATCACAGTATGCCCTACTACTCTGAAGAGGATATGCAGACAGCATGGGATCACCAGATGGCCTTCTCGAAAAATAAAGAAAGTGGGCCACTCTTTGAGGAAACTCCAGGTTGTTATCGACTCGGTCCAGGGTGCTGAAGGTGCTCTCCAAATTAATTCCTTCTACGCAAATTTTCCGGAGCTGGCATCTCCGAATGTATCTGGTACCAGTCCATTTACAGCATCCAAATCAAATGATCTCACAGGACCGTCTTCAAACACACAATTTGAGGGTGAATTTAGTCATCAAGTTGTCGCATCTAAATCACCGTCTTCTTCATGCAGTCAAGGTTCCAGTTCAAGCCTCTGCTGCTCGAGCGGCCAAAATCTACCTCTCCAGGACACTCAGCCAACATGTAATGAAGACACTTCTGCAGCAGAATTCCCAGTTCCTTTGCTTAAGAGAGCGCGTAGTGATGCAGAGTTGCATGCTTTAGCTACTGAGGAAACCAATCTTCTGGTGAGATCTTATAGCCAGCAATCCCTCGGCGTACATTCTGGTCTGGAGACTCTTCCCCCGTTAAACAAGAATTACAGTCGTATCTCTACCGACAAGACTGCATTCAGAGTAAAAGTTACTTATGGGGATGACAAAGTTCGATTCAGCTTGCTATCTCATTGGGGCTTTGAAGATCTTCGACAAGAGATTATGAAGCGATTCCGCATAGATGATGCTGGCAAAATAGATCTTAAGTACCTGGATGACGATTCTGAGTGGGTGCTATTGACATGCAATGCCGATCTGGAGGAATGTACCGACATATACCGAACATCAGGCTCCGACACTATTAAAATCTCAGTGCACCCTACATCACGTTTTTCGCCTTAGTAGGGAAATCTCTTCTGGTTGCACTGTTGCTGCATACTGACTGTACCGAAGAACCATCTTATGCAACTCTAATTCGCGTAGGTCTAAATGCTGGAGAACGATAATGTCGTGGTGACTGACGAGTCAAGTGGCTGTTAAGAGGGAGATCCAAAGCTTTTCGGGGTGGAGACTAGAGGCATCGTGATCTTGACAATGCTAATTGTTGAATAGAAATACAGGAAGGCGTAAACGTCATTTAAGTACCTATCAAGATAAAACCGTTGACTTGCCCTGATTATGCATTCCTATTTTTATATGGAGTACTTTGTGAGAGGCATTTGAATTGGATATGTTACCTACCTATTTGTTGTTCCAATTGGAATCTTATAGGTTTATTGCCTTTCGCAATTCATGTTTTTCCAGCATTTATAGTTTGTTTTTTAGGGCTTGGAAGATGCATCAACTCTACTTGTATTCATACCAGAATAAGGAGCATGAAGAGGTTCTGGGTCAAATCAGCTTTGACCCAGATAGACTACAAGAAAGGTTGGAACTTGAGTTGGACATTCATTCTGTGTAGCAAGCTTTTCATGTGTCAGTTGTATTGTTTGAATCCTCCAGCAAAATCATAATTTATGTTGTATAAACTGCCAATAGAATGTATTCTTTTGTTTGAAGTTTCACTAACATAAATACTTAATCAGATTTTAATAATTGTCAGTATGTGTTGTACAGTCTCTTTAGTGTATACTGTCAAACATTTCATCAGACTTTTGGTCTTTTTATTCAAGATTTATATTTGACATTCTGCATAACAACATCCTTTCCAATCCACTAACTCAGTGTCCATTTAATGTAACTTATTTGGTTACGAACCCTTTTTCCTTTTTCAGCTTCCCACACGAAGTTAATTTTACAAAAAGGGAATGTGATGAATGTATATACACTGGGACAGAAGCAAGTCCTGTCGTTTTTTTGGTCAAGCCACTAAATATCTGAAGTCCAACGGGCCTCGACTAATTCAGACCCAAGCCAAATAGGACCACCAGATGATGGCTAAGCTCCCCCTCGAGGGTTTTAAAAGGTCTCCATACCTAAGGATCGAACTTGCAACAAGCCAGCTCCCCCTCAAGGGTTTTAAAAGGTCTCCATACCTAAGGATCGAACTTGCAACAAGCCATCGCACCAAACCCCCCTTGGTAAGTCCTGGTGCTGGATATGGTGAAAATGGCTTAATTGGGTTAACCGTTGGGTGTTGAAATTACCCAATTTTAATTGGACAAAAAAGGTAGGAAATGCCCTTAAACTGGGCATGGCAATTTGACTTCTAAGAACTCGAAAATTTTGTTTTGTTATAAATATTCACATACATGGAAATATTGCTATTTGTATACCTTCTTGTAAGGTAAAATTCAGCCCAAACTTCTTTGGCATCCATTATCATGACACCATCTTACTCTTAAACCGAAAAAAAAAAAAGAAGATGGTTTGATGAATGAGAGCAATTGAATTATACAAGCATTCAGTTAGCATTACTACATACTATATGATTGAACAGTACATAAATACAGAATTATATCAAGGACAGTATGCTGGTCAATGAAGTTGTGATGAAGAAGACGAAGCCTGACCTTCTTGCTTCTCGGTTAACTTGTATCTGGAAGGTGGACCAAATAAGCTAAGTATCACCTGCAGAGGACAAATTTCTTGAAATGTTAATGCAATCTAGTGAGCTCATATTTTATATCGGCAGACTACCACGGAGAAGAGGCAGGGTATATTGTACACTTCATGAAACTCGAAAAGAGTTAACGATATCTAATGCATGAAAATGTTTCTTTTCTTTTTTCTTTCCTTCCTTTTCGCTTATTCTTTTAGGTGCAAGGAGAAATACAAGCCTAATCTAAATGTCTAAAAAATTAATAACTGAGTGATCGAAATCTAAGCCCAGAAATAAGTGACGATTCTAATGAACAGATGAAGATGCTTTCAAGCACGTTCAGAAATAATAATGGAGTTCCAACCACAAAAAAAGAAAGAAATTCAAACCCAAAAAAAAAAAAAAAGAAATTCAAACCCCCCAAAAAAAGAAAGAAATAATAATGGAGCAACAAAGGGAATGAGCTACATACAGGCAAAAACACAAGGCCATGCAGAAACCCAATAAGAACTAACGCCAGGTACATCTGAAAGTAATAAACCTGCATACGATAGAAGGAAATGAGGATTTAGAGGGCTACAGACTATCTAATTATTGAACAGAAAGCTTGTAAAATCTCATACCACAAATACTTCAGATTTTGCAAAGCGCAGAACAATCACTCCAACCAGCTTAGTAAGCGTGATTCCACTGCAAACGTCAGTTGGGAATATTTTGAGATGAAGAAACATATTTCATTATGCATCAAAATAGACTACCTATGAGTTTGCCCACTCAATCAAGTTATATATTGTAAACCTTCAATGAAAAAATATAAGTAAAATTTTACATGGCCTTGAAAGTTTCATCAGACTTATTTGCCTAATGACCTCAGTCATCGCTCATTGTAAATAGGAAGGTCTGATCCATTATATAAATAACCTTTGAATGCAGCTGAGACTTTTTTCCTAGTTATGGCAAAAGCACTGCATTTGAAGACCCGCGCCACCACAAGAATGAACAGCCAACATCAACCTTTTTCTTGTCTTTTCATGAGTGGCAAAAAATTACGAGTAATAACCCGTCCTAAGAGAGTAATAACCCGTATGGGTTGCCACAACGGTGAGGGCAAAGTCGGGGTTGTGTGACTTAAGCGCACGACCTTAGTTTCGATTCCCCGGTGTAGTAAGATCGTTTGGGCCACTAGGTCTCACTCCCGGTCGATAGAGCCAAGGCCTTGTGCGCATTAATGAGGATAACCTTGACACCCCACACAATTATCAAAAAAAAAAAAAAAATAAAATTAAGAGAGCAATAGCCACCAAGGCTAAGATATCTCTTTATCATACTATTTCTTCTACACAGCCACCTAAGTATGTCAAACCATCTGCGGCAGGGATGTGACAGAAGTCTTGTATTTTTAGACAAAAGCTCTTCTATACTGTTCACAAATTCCATGGAGCCTTCTTGGCAGAAAATAAAAAAAAGGAGTACAACCATTAAGTTTCCTTTCTTACAATTCAAAAGGAACACCTCAATACCGGTTTTAAGGATATGAAATCGATGCAAAAAACATCATTCTCTCTCAGGAACCATTACTCTATGAAGATACGAATGGCCAAAAAGCTAGCGTGTTTTGTGTTTGGGATGATAGTGTCAAAATTTCAAATCAGCTTAATTTGTGTAGCATGCATTTCAAAGAAAAGATAAGAACAGTGGCTATAACCACAAAAAAAGTCAACTAACCTGAAGACAGAAGCACCCATGGTACTCAATGCCTCTTTTGCCCGTTGTCCTCTATCCCCACTGCTAACCTACGGAGGAGGAAAAAAAAAAAAATGTGTTCAACAAGATGGAAACCTATTGCTTAAAATAAATCATTCACTGCCGGGATCATGAAAATGCTACCACCCAGCAAAAGCAATAAAAATGGTCCAATTGAAGAATAAATAACGGTACTCAACCAACCGTGAATGCATGAGTTATGTGCACACAGAACTCAACAGCGATTCCAATAGACATCACCAAGTTCACAACAGAAACAGCATTGAGCTGGATATTAAGAATAGCCATTACACCCTGCAAAAAACATTGCTGCATCAGTCAACGAGAAAAAAATGGACGCCATTTTACCTCACTAGTCACTACCCATCCCCTATAGGAGAAAACGAAAAAAGATCACCCAGAAAGAAAATAAAAAAAATGCTCATTTCATTTTATTGTTTTTTAAGTTCGTATATATATTTGAAAAGATCTCACAGCAATGAATTATTTCTACATATAAATTGTCTACTAAGATTGCAAAGAACACTTAAGAACCCTCACTTTATCAAAGTTCAGCCCGTCAGGACCTAAACAAATAGAACTTGCATTGACCCTTATTAAAGGAAACATGCTCAATTAAGTCATGTATTTAAAAGAATTTAGCTTTGATACGGCAACAATATATAGTAAGGTGGGAAGGTTCACAACTTCCTAGATTACTGTCATGTGTGGTAATTGAAAAAAAACATGCACATACAAGAAAAGAAATACCAAGTAAAACAACAATATTTGTGAAGAATGGGTATGAAAAGGAAGTTAAAGCGATACAACAAAGACAGAAAAAACTTTTGCACAGAAAATAGCACAAGCAAAAAATTGATGCACCTGCAAATACCATATGTAACTGGAGTAAGGAGGGGTCATTTACATCAATTGTCTAAAAATTATGTAGACTACAGATACTGACATTATCAAATCAATTCTGTACAAGGTACAGATAAGAGTGGCTATAATGTTATTAAAAAAAAAAAAAATCGAAGAATCTTAGAAAAATCAACAAAGGGTATACGTACTCGAAGTGGCTCTGTCATTGAAGATGGATCATGTAAGGAAACATAAGTGATCTGTTTCACATTCTTTTTTGCTTTGAATATTGTTCACTTTTATGAATCATGCTTGCAGTTTTAACGAAGAATGTCGCCTCTTTGTGACGAGTAGAATGGTTTCTTTTGATTTATTAATGTATTGTGAGGACTCCTGGTCCTCTTATTTTATCATTTAAATAAAATCCTTTGCTCACTATACATAAAGAATACTAGAAAATTAAGGAAATACTAGACTAAAAAAAAAAAAAAAAAGTAGCAAATCAAAATCATAATTGAATAATAAATGAGGAAATTAATACCAAATATGTTTCATCATTAAGAAAGACATACCATGAGATCCACCACTATCATTGCCAAAACACCTAGAATAATAGCTGAGCTCCATAAACTGCAGTATATAGCAAAAGAGAAGGAATAGAGCTCAATATTTCATATAATCAAATTCAGAAACAAAATGAAGACAACAAACGTAATGCAGTTTCATTTGCCTATCTTGGCATAGAGCATAAGGGGTGAGTGAGGGGGGAAAAAAACTAACCTGCAAGTGATAACAAGGCATACAATAAACACAGCACCTGAAATTTAAAACAATAATGACCTAGTAAGTTTAGTTAAGATAAAAAGAAAACTTCCTGTGCATGGTTAACGCTTGACACAAATGACGGTCAACAGGGTGCTACTGCTAAGTTGGCAACATAATTCCAAAATTTAAGAAAGTTAAAAAAACTGTCAGTAGAATACCAAGAGCTATAGCCAGGTTGATCAATGCTGTCCTCCATATGTCCAGATATTGCTCAAAAAATATGTAAAACATTGCATACGGGAAGACATCAATCTGCATGAAGTCAAGATATTGTAATATGCAATTAACGACGTTCTCAATCATTGAGCAAAGAGAGCAAGGATCAACTCACATCACCTTTTCACTTATTCAACCCAATAAACAATATTTATGTCGGTGACAACTTATCAATCATTTCAGATCATTATTTGTGTTAGGCATGCCTCCTTTCTTCAATTAACAATGACAAGTAGTGATGCATCAGTAAA
The DNA here is from genome assembly GCA_039657345.1 of Stephania japonica. Classification (NCBI taxonomy): domain Eukaryota; kingdom Viridiplantae; phylum Streptophyta; class Magnoliopsida; order Ranunculales; family Menispermaceae; genus Stephania; species Stephania japonica. Next base: position 1,503,531 of record CM077559.1, on the reverse strand, counting down.
TGCTTCCTACTTTAAATTGGGGTTCTCGACGACATAGTTTCTCCATATTTCAGAGACTGAAAATGCTTAATAATCAGTCTAATCCTAAATGATTGACAACTGCTTCATCTAGAAAGCACAGTTGCTAAACTCGGAGTTAAATTTTCTTTTGCATAATTCACATAAAATGAGCAATTTAAAATCACAAAACAGAAAGCAATCAGTTCTTCTGCGTTACCTATGTCATAAAGACTATAGTACAACAACAATAGCCTCAAATCACAAAAGTCATAAAGACAAAAGTAAAACACGAAATTTATGTTCTCATAGGGTTCAAGCTACCTCTAATGAAGCAGAAACCCTTGAGCTGAAATCTCTTGCTGCCCGCATTGAACTGACAAAGTCACTCTGCAACACAAATGAAAATATGAGTAAACAATCATATCACATTAAATAATAATTTAAAATTTTAATCAACCAATTATGTCATTTTACTTGTTTGTTAAGAGGAGTATGAAATGTGCGGAACTCTGATGCTTGAATGATTCCACTCTCGTAACCTATAAACATTTAGAACAAACAAAAAAATTCTACTTTAAACATGAATGATTGGCACTGGTTTATATATGCATAAAAGTGAAGGTATTCTGCACAAACCATTTAGGTCTACGCTGGTTGTATAAGCCCCATGGCCACCCTTAGCACAGTCAGCAGAAGGTAGGGAATTGAGAAACCATGGAAGTTTCTCTCTAAACTGCTCAGTGGTTGGGCGATCATCTTGCAAATCTGAGTGTCGGAAACACTGAATAGTGCAATTTATACTCATCAACAAGTAGCGGACACAACATGCATGATTGAAAATCCACTAGGGAACGGAATATAAAAAGAAAATAAACATCTATTAATTCTGGCAATTACTACCGTTGTACAGTCCTTGCATACTCCACCCAGATCACATACACCTTCATCAGGCGAACAACAAGGAGGCTGCAAAAGTAATCAAATAAATATATTTTATTAGAAAACCCATATACTAATTTTTCATAGACACTTCAATAATAAATTAGAACCTGTTATTGTCCAATCAAATAGAATTGAGAGGATGCCTTTCAGTAACAACTCAAAGATCAAATAATGCAACTTAACTGACCAGAAAAATCAGAATATGGTTTTCGATGGTTTGTGAAAAAAACTAAATAAGAAAAATAATAATGCAGTACTGCCAATGACTAAGGTGGTGATATCATTGTTGCGCCAATATCTTAGAACGAACAAACGGGAAATGAGAATTTTGATCAGGATTGGCTTTCATATAAAGAACTTTTATCAACTGTTGACAAATATTACCACTGTACTGCATGCATATATATCAGGAGTACCAACAAACTAGTGGAATCCAACAGGTTTTCATTCACTTAATCACTTCATTTTTTTTTTTTTTTTTTGACTGATATTCTCTTCATTTTGATATATCATTTCCAGAGTCAAAAGGATCAATGTTTTGTTTCAATGACCTTTCCCTTTTGGTAAAGATGATAGATTAACGATTTTTCGCATCCCCAATTCTCAAGAAATAACAACCCATATGCAACTTGTGAGTCAATTTAATTGATACCCATTAAAAAATTGATCATCCAAAATTCCAACTACACAAAACACAATCGAATGTGCCAAAAATAACCTGGTCATCAGGGGGACAATAGCTGCCATTTGTAAATTTCCTGCAGCATCCAAATGCTTCTGGAGACATCCAGACAAGAAAGTCATCAAGCCAAGAAGCTGCAGGCTTAGCAATGTAGCTTGATTCTGGACTTGAGGATGCTTTTGCAATCTGCATTAAAATGAAAGAATAGCCAACATGAGAACTAAAATTATTGCATCTTAATAAGTGGTGAATAAGACATAATAGTGTAATCAATTGGATGACTTTACCTCATTCAGCAAAGAGCTAGAATCACATTTACTAATAGAGCATAGTTGGTTTGTATTTCTTGATTTTGAGCTGAGAAAAAAGGACAGAAAATCAGGAAAATACCAGGAGATTTCAATTTAGCTATGTTGCGAGCATTAAATTTATAAAAACCATCAGCAATGACTTCCTTTTTTTTTTTTTTGATAACTACGGGTATCCGCACCCTTCGGGTACGACTAATACCATAGGTCAAGTTGGTCCCACCAAACCCCTTGACCGGGAGAAACCATCAGAAAATGGTTTCATTGTCGACGCAAGGACTCGAACATGTTGCCCCCTTCCATGTGAAGAAACCCTTATGTAGTCCTTGCGTCACTCTGCCACCTCTGCTGAGTGGTATCAGCAATGACTTTTCAAATTAAAAGACAAAGTGCCTCAATTTTCAACAAAAGATAGAGCGTCAATCTCACTTCTACAATTTGTATTAAACCTAGATAACAATTGAAATAATCAAATAACGTGGCTAAGTCTCACATTCAAATCATTTTTGGCGCAACAAATTTACAAAAAGAAATACAATAATAAACAACGTAGCACCTAAATATCAGTGCACCATTTTTTGTTTTTTATTTTTGGTCAAGGTTACATTTTGGTGCACCATTCCCATTACATGGATTGTTAAACTATTGAAGTTCTTGGCACTTGAGTCCACATCACTGCTAGTCGGGCTAGACATCACTAGTACTACTCCAAGTGCACTAAATGATTCATATATTCATTTACAGCATGTCATCAAATGCAACAACATTTTGCACAAATGTTGGCACGTGCATTCATTTCACATACAACTAGCATTTGTAACCGACTCCAACTAATTTAGGATTGAGGCTATGTTGTTGTTGCTGGCATGTGTATTCATATTTGCTAGAAAGGTACACAACAACAAAGCCTCAATTTCAAATTAGTTGAGGCCAGCTACATGGACGTCAAACTCTTCCACTTTAATGCAATTGATGACGTACTTTTAAAATCTATTATCTTTCTTAATCAATGCATCTCAATTTATTTTAGTTCTACCCTTATACCTTTGTATTTCTTCAGTTTTTATAGTGCCGAGTTTTCTAACGGGGAAATTTGTAGGCCATTTAAATGTGTCCAACTTTCTAGAAAGTTAAGTAGTTCAGATTGTCACATGCTTCATTTCAATATTCATCTCTAAAACAAAGCTACAAATATTAGAATCCTATTATAAACTTAGGGTGGCATCTAACAAATTAGAATGCTATAAATAGGAGATAGAGGCAAAACAAAACAACTACTAATTTTTCTTTAAAAAAGTATAGAGATCCATGGGCCTAGAGAGTGTTGGGCCACATGTGCATATGTAGGTATATAAATGGGGTTGGAGCCCATCTTGCACAAAATCAATTGGCTTGTGCAATTGATTTGTGCTAGGATCCAATTTACACCACTTATATACCACACCAACTCTTATTATATTTCCGACGTGAGATTATATTCTCCAACATTTCCCCTCAAGTGCAACTACGCCTGGACTAGTTGTCACTTGCCAAACACAAACCTACTTTTAAAGGTCCGGACAAACATACCTAGGCCTACTCTTATAAACTTCTAGGTCCACAAACGGATCAAAACTCCACCGCTAGCCCAACCGAGTCATCAAATACGACGAGCCCAAGATCGTTCTGCTCTGATACCATATAGAAATTCATGGGCCCGGAGAGTGTTGGGCCACATGCGCACATGTGAGTATATAAATGGGGTTGGAGCCCATCTTGCATAAAACCAATTGGCTTGTGCCATCCAATCTACACCACTTATATACCACACCAACTCTTATTATATTTCCGATGTGGGATTATATACTCCAACAAAAAGAAAAACTTCAACCGATTTTGAGATAAGTTAAAAAAAAAAAGATGAATTTGAGATTAAGCAAAGTACCTATAGTTGTAATTCTTCACCACAAAATATAATGGAGGTCCAATTCTAAGATGTTCAGAAACATTATTGAAATAACCCTGCAGTAAAAGTTGGCATAAAAACAACGGGAGATCAAAATAAAGATAGCACAACACAAGCCTATCTATATAACATAACAAAGAGAGGAATAGCTTCAAAATGTGACCTGAAGATAAGAATCTCGTGGAAGAACAACCTTTTGCTCCAGACCAGGTTCAATCCTTGTACAAAGAGCCTACGAAGTTACAAGAATGTAAAAAAATTACAACAGCACTGCAATCATCACCAATATTAACCATCATCCCCTTTTATGTTTCCCCTTTTTACATGGTTACGGTTGTGACCAACTTACAATACTTGCAAATGCAAATGCAACGAAGATGGCAACCACAGCTATTTTAACACCCCAAAGATCAAGAATGGGCGCATGGACTTCCTACAAAGAGAAGAACGACAAAACTCATCAAGCAAAGAACAAAAGGCCAAAGGAAAAATCTGTTCAATCAGATCTCCAGGAACCAATAAGTTTGCTCATACATCCTAAAAGGAAGATAATAATCAAGTCTTTATGAGTTACATTTAACAACATCGGATTATACATACTAATAGAAAACACCATTACATATCCTGAAAGGAGCAAATAATAGATGTTAAGAGCTGCACATTTTTTGGTCAAGTGGTAAATTCAAATTTTATCAGTGCTTTCCTTAACAAGAGCTCTTTTGTTCAAGCCTATTTGTTAGCTTTTTCTTGGAGTTCTCCATATGCAAATCTCTTTTAGGCTCACCATTTGGAGTGAGGGGAGGAAGTAGTTTGATGTATCATACACGGCTGCCCCCTACCTCACAGCTACAGCTTCTAGGAAGGTGGTGAAACATAAGTAAGAAACACTTAATCTTATTTCATCAATTAAAGAAGTGCCTAGCATATGCAAAGTAACATCCGCTACCTAATCATTTCATCATGAAAAGCAGATGAATAATCACAACCTATCAATAAAAAATGGGAATAGTTATCCTAGAATAGCCCAAGATAACAAAAATGACAGTTCAACATACCAGAATATAGCCAATACATATTTTTTTTGACAATGGATAAAAAATATTATACCCCCCCTCATTCACCAGATTGAAAAAGCGCAGTTACTAATTGAAATTCCTCATCTTAACTATTTCTACATAAACATGAAACGATATGAACCATATTCAATCGTATGTACTTTGGGAAAAGTAGTCGAAGTTGTCTTCAAAATCTAAGTTTTACTATTTGCAACATACAAGTTACATTCTGATTATCTATTTTTTTTGGGATGCTGCTAATGGTATCTTTATCAGAAAGAAGATTAGGTTGGAGATAAGAGTACAATTTCACATTTCTAGTCTAGTTAGAACCTGGCTTGTATGAGTGTCCATTAAATTTGCATCAAATATCAAGTTTCATCAGAGCTTTAAGATTTTCAAGCCAACCCACACAAGAGAAAATAAGTAACTAAATGAATTATATCTCAAAATAAAACAATTCATGCTTAAAAAGGAAAATCAACATCACCACAAGACTGAAGCAGAAATCAAGCAAATGAAGAGAAGAAATAATAATAATAATAATAATAATAATAATAATAATAATAATAATAATAATTAAAGAGAAACTAAAAACCAAAGGATTTTAAGCACACGATAGTCACAAGAAAGATGTTGGCACAACCGCACAAGCATTCCATAAAGTATAGCAATATAATCTATATCATTGATCAATCACTACAGACCTTCATGTAACGAGTCAACAATCCAGGCTCTCCCTGACCAGTACCTACACTCCATCAAAAGTTCTTCAATCAGTATTAATCCACACTAAGAAAACAAATAAAATAAAGGCTTGAACAGTAGGGAAAAGAACTTCAGAAAACAAGAGTAGAATAAAAATGCCATGAATTAACCAGTCCTTTTTTTTGGTCCATGAATTAGCCAGTTGCCTATCAGTCAAAGATCCGTGAGTACCTTTGTCAGATTCAGAAGAAGACAAAGGAATTTTTATGCATGGGAAACAGTCAACTCTATGATCTTCAGCACGTAAAAAGTCGAAGACAATAAGTGCAACAAATGCAGTAACCTGTAAAAGGAAGTCCAAAAGAACAGCTAGTGCTGCATGAAAGCAAGAAAAGAGAGTCAACAAACACATATATTCAACGATTCTATTGCTGCCAAAGGAAATATAGTACCGACCTGCAAACATGGAAAAGACGCGACAGGCTGGCATTGGAATAAAACTTCCAACTGCAAATGCTAAGACCTCAGAAAGACTGGCTAGGGTTATAGACGGCCCAACTTCAACCAGCGCATTACTTATTCGTCCTTCTAGAGGCAACTCTAGAGGTTGCCGCTTAACAGCATGCACCAGGATACACATATTATCTACTCCAACCTGGGAGAAAAATAAATGGGTTTCATATAAATCTCCAATAAGTGAAGTGTAAAAAATTAGAAAATTAAAAATACTACAAAGAGCTGGTTTATAACATTAATAACAAGATAGAAGCAAAATATAAGATAATATCATTCTGCAACAATTAATTAAGTTTAGCATCACTTTGCCCTTAGTTTTCATGTAGCACTCAATAATTACTAATCCCTTGACAATCCAAGTGACTCCTTGGAAAATCTAAAAGCAGGGATGCGTTCAAGTCAAAATCTAATCTCGAAGCATCAACAAAAGATTGATAATTACCAGTGAAATGGAAAAGCAAAGTCTATGAAAACTAGATCATATATGATATATCTCGACAAACAAGCTAATTACAGAGCAATCTCATTCAGCAACGAACATAGAGAATAAGTTCGAACTTTCCCAAACATCAAAATCGATTAATGACAATCTAGAATTACAGAGTAAGTTATTGATGTTATTACTAAACAATCTCACTGGTGGCCTGCAGAGTGCAGACCAAGAATCAAATAAATCATTCCACAATATACACATACAGATTTGTATGCAAGGGTCTTGGATTAATACTACTTGAACAAAAATATCCAGAAAAATGCACAAAAGGACACTAAAAGTCTCCCATAGTGACCAAAAAAACTTGTCAGGAGAATTGCAAAAAATGATTGGATAAGGAAATCCTAGTTGAACAATTTAAAAATGAAACAAGAAAGAGAAAACAAGAAATACTTACAGCCAGTACAAGAAATGGAATGACTTCCATTATGATTAGTGTTGACTTAACACCAATTGCACTAAAAAAACCAACAGATCCAAGAACAGAGAGCATGACAACTACTACTCCTGAGAAACCAAGCAAAACCTAGAACCAAAACATCACAAAAGAATAAGTATACAGGAGCATAGATGACGGCAAAAGCAGAAACTCCTATACAAAATGAAGGAGAATTAAAAATAAGGACAAACAAATGTGTTTTTGAACAAAAAAGGGAAAAGCATTATTTCCTTCAAAATCATTTCCCAAATGGAGAGGAACACAAATTCCATCACAAACACATATGTTTGTCCTTACTTTTAACTCTGATTGCTAGTCGGTAAGTCAAATGGAGAGTAACACAAATTGCATCATAAATGGCAGAACATGCAGTCATTAGCTTATGCAAGAACTCACGGTTACCAATACATGACATGTCTACTTGTTACAATGAGAAAATACAATGAGAAGTGATGTGACTTAACACAATTATATATCGCCATATGATGCTGGTAAGGTAAAAATAAAACAAAGTTCTCATAAAGCATTTCGAATAGACATTTCATGGTCAAAGAGGAAGGCAGGAACAAGTTAAAATATAAGAATAAGCAAAATCACAAGCAAGTAGCATTTCCATAACATCATAGATGATTAATATCAGAAATAACATAGAACAGATAACAATGTAATAACAATGTAACTATGACCAACCTAAGAATGAAACATAGTGAAGACCATAGATTAGCAAACATTAAACAACACAGTTTTAACATCCTCCAACAGCAATGGTATTAAGATATTTAAACCATCAATTATACATCAACTGAATAATGACAGGTGACAGCAATAGATTTAAAAAAAAAAGAACTTAGTCATACCTTTGATGAAATATAGAAAGAAGACAAATGAGGTGCATCGCCAAGAGTGATTGATATATAGATAAACATCACAATGTAGCTTATCTGCATTCAAGATCGATATGAGAGAGAGTTGATGAGGGAGTTCATATGTGAAAAAAAAAACTTGAAATTCTGAAAACTACAAGATACGAACATGAAAAATCAGATTCAGCTATCTTATATTATACTTGACAACAACAAAGCCCTGATCGCAAATTGATTGGGATCGGCAATCAGGAATAAAACTCTTCCACTCCGCTTGATATATAATGGTGTAATCATGTTAAACAAATTAATTTGCAGCCAAAGCACCACACCAGTACCAAAGAACTTTAATAAAGTATTGACTTCCTGTTCTCTACCTGGTTGGTTTGTCTAATTGATCATAGGCATTTCATTTTGACTGATTACCAAAAAAATAGGATAAATGAACGATGAAATCAAATGCAAGTATAAAGGGAAATGAAATGAAAATGACAGAGCATATTCTTTTCAACAGTTAAAATCAACCTCTTAGAATGCTAAATCATGTGCACTGTTAAAGGTTGCTCCATTTGTGAGTTAAAAGGCTACGCTCAAATAGCATCTTCCACAATATAGGAGTAAAGTAACACAAGTCAACAGTGGTTGACTACAAAATAGTTTAAGCCTATGAACATTTTTTTTTTGAAGCCTAAGCCTTGAGCATCACTGCCTTTTATTACGTTAAAATAACCTATTAGATGTTTTTCCTAGATGTGACTACACAGTCAACAAGAACTGCTTATTAAGAACTCACCAATATGGTTACAACATCAGCTGTACTTTCCCTTTTCAGTTCTTCTTGGATAGAGTTCTCTGATGAAAAGGAAAGCGTAAGATTTCTAGATTGTACCATTGGTACTACCTCTTCCTGGCACAAAAGACTGAAGCATATCATTCACTAGAGAAAACAGATAATGTCAAGACAAATAAAAATCATTGTAAATCAACAGGATATTATGCACGTACAAACTCATGCAAACATATACATACAAAGAAATCATTGGTACTACCTCTTCCTACCACAAAAGACTAAAGCAAATCACTAGAACTAGAAGAAAACAGATGTGAACACAAATAAAACATCATTGTAAATCAACAATAACATACAGAGAGAGTATTATGCATGTATAACTAATGAAAACCTATTTAACCAGTATGACGGGGTGGGTATAAATGTTTTTTGGTAAATTGTCAAAACCTAATCTAAGAGATTATGACATTAGAGTTGTCAAGCACTACTTTAAATTCAAATTTCATACCCAACAAATCCAATGTTTTCATAGCGTATAAATATTGTTTAGCAAAAATTTAGTACCGTGCATTTTCATCAAACATCATAGTTTATATCTTTGACTTGTAATCACAACTTACTAATTCCATCAAGCAGTTCACGGAAGGAAATAAGGAGCATCATAATAGACGACTAGAAGTGTAGCTAGAGAAATTGAATATATATATATATATATATATATATATATATATATATATATATATGTATGTATGTATGTATGTATGTATGTATGTATGTATGTATGTATGTATGTATGTATGTATAAACAGTCGCAAAGCTGTCATAAAATGGTTAAAAGAAAAAGTAAGGAAATAAATAACCATAATTAATTGAATAAAAGCCTTTTCCCAAGCTACTGCTGCTGCATTTTCATTGCCTGTTTCATCATTCTTGTTATTTACTGGATAAGTTGCAACAAACGCGGAAGCCTGCCATGAAAGAAAATTACTGAATATATGCTTATCTTAGCATGCTCAAACTGTTTTTATGAACGCAATTAAAGGTTACCTCTGAATAGTTATTTCCCGAAAAACTCCCCAAGGCAGTGCTTGGGTCAAGGGGTGCCTGAAACGCACTCATACATGTTGCTGTTGAGGTATAATGCTGATGGTGTGCCATAAAAAAACAACATGCAATTCACATGTTGCAGTATGAAGAAAATAATGACGATTATATAACAAAAAAAAAAAAAAACCAAAGCACACTAGAAAGATGGAGAACAAAAAAGTAAACCTGAAAGCAATACACAGCATGATCTACACCTCCATAACTGTCAAAATTATCAGGATCCATCTTGAAATACTGCCAAGAAAAATTAACTATTATAATCTTTTGAAAAAATTGACTAGAGTTGATTAGCAGAGAATGACAGAAAACTGCTAAAGAATCATGCCAATTCTTATATTTATATTCATTGTTTTTTATAAGAAAAACTGAGAATACTCATTTATAATAATCAAATGAAAGAGAAATCACAATTTTTGTACAATATACATAATTCATTCAGATGCATCAAAACATCATAAAGCATTACTTGCAGCACACTTTGAGTAGCACAATCTTTGCCAAGTGGCTTTAAGCAAATGTCAGTAAGAGACACCATTTTTCCCGAATAATTTGCACGGATTCCATCAACCTGCCCAAATAGTCCCAAAAAAAAAAAAAAGCTAGTCTCAGACACAATGGCCACTGATTGGAAGAATAAGTATCTTTACTGGATAAAGGGCAATGAAATGGCCAAGATTATAAAAATATCATCAAGATAATCTCAACTGAGAGTTCTTGAGGAGTAGCATCAGGTAATCAGAGTTACCTTCTTTTGTATTTCAAAGAGTAACCGTATATTCTCCTCTGTCACAATACTGGGTGCTTTACCATTCTTTGTATCTGGGATTGTAGCTAGGATGAGCTGCAAAGAAAGCAATGAGTAAATTGTCATTGCATCACATGAGAGAGATCATTTGATAGAAGATACATAGGTTCCTTTTCAGAAAATATACACAAACAACACTATGACAAACCTAAATAAAGGTTGTTGTTATACTATCCTTAGTAAGCAACTTGGCCAATAGATAGTCCATGAAGATTTGAGAATTATATGGTGGTACGTAAAAGTCAAACAATTCATTTGCACCTTGGCTGTTCTTGCTCTCATTCTTTTCCATTTGATGAAAGTAGAAACAATTGGAAAATGGAACTTTGTATTAGATGATAGCAAACTAGGCTTTTCAATTTTACAGTTGTTACCTTGAAAATACAATTAGTTAAAAAAGCCAATTCAAGTCAATTCAGCATAGGAAACGTGTATTTATTCATATGTTGAAAAGCTTAATAATTAATATCAATCCTACAAATAGCGCAAATGCTTTTAACATAAGGGACACCAAGCTTATTAAAAACACATTCAGTCACAATTCACAATTAAGTTAACATTGCATACATAACATCTGATAACCAAGGAGTTTGAGGGGCACTCTCAAAATTAATATTTTACCTTGGCAATAACAATGAATTTATTTCAAATCCTCCAAATACTTTAATACTTAATCAGTTATTCTGTTACAAATAAATGAGTATAAAATCGCAAGAAAAACAATTCAAACTAACAACAACAAATAATTCCAACATATGAAGATACTCACTAACAATTAACCGCCAATAGTCAAATGTAAAGTCTTAAAACACTGAAACCATGTAAGCAATGCAATTTGTATAACACTGGCATACATTTTTCAACAAAGTAGCATACCATGTAAATGCAGTGATAAGCAAAAGTAGGGCCAACATGGTGGGTATCTAGTACTGATCAATACAGAAAGATATATCATTTGAACGCTTTCCGCTAATTTTCAGATGCTAATGAAGAGATTTATGCTAAACAAAAGCATAAGACATAAAAAGAGTGAAAAGATATTTTCATAAAAGCAACAAAAACTCAGTTGCATAGATGCAACACCTGTTCGATTCTGTAAAAAGGAGCCAAGTGAGAATCAAAAAAGCGTTTCTCCGCTCCAGCCTTACTCCCATGCCCCACCCATAACTGCAGTAAAATGCACACCAAAACACAAATTCAATAGACACATAGAAATAACGAACAAGAGAAGATAAGCAATCAGGAATGAGCTAAAAAAATTAATAATTTCATGTGACAACTAGCTTTTGATGGACCATGGGTTTAGGTGCCAAATAAATCAAAATATTCACAAGATGATAAATCTTCACTGAATATTAATCAACAAATAGGTAGTAACTTAATGTATAAGACTATCCACAGTTTACATGGTAAGATAAGAACCAACACTAAAGCATTCTCCCATTTTAAGTATATATGAGAACCGCTCAGAAGAACAAAAAAAAAAACATCCTAAAAATATGGAATAACAAATTAACAATAAGCTCAGTTTATACACAACATTATTTGAGCTTATTTTATGTAATTGTGCCATTTAGAAGAGACTTCCAGCTTTCAAAGAATTTAGTGTGCATAAATACACATGGAAGTTGGAACATAGCATACACGTGGAGGGAAAATATTACAGGAATGCAGTAAATTTCTTCTCATTTGAAGGACATATGCCTTTATACCTTCTCAGGTCGTGTCTCCACCTTGAACCGGATCAGACCTAAGCACAGCAAAAGAACAATAGCTAGTGAAGAGCATAGTACACGTGTTGGGTTTCTTGCAACCCATGTTCCATATCTCCTGGAAACATGCCAAAAGAGGTAGCCAATTAGCCATAAGTCAAACTTGGAAAACATCTGCAAATCAAGGCTATTGATTGAATGGAGATATAACCTATAAAAACTTGATATATAGCCTTGCACGAGTGAGAGCTGAAGTCCCTGCATCACTCGAGGAGCCTCTCCATGCATCTATAAACATCAAAGAAACATCAACTACAAAGACCATGAATCATGACAAATTCAAATAAGAAATATTTTACATCACAAGCCTACACATAACTCTTACAGAAAAACAATAATAAATGGTCTTTTAATGGATATCGAAACCCAGGATCGGCTGTTGTAACTTAAGGAATACATGTAATAACTAACAACAACAACAACAACAACAACAACAAGAACCAAGCCTCAATCCCATATAATACATGTAATAGCTAATAGGGAAAAAAGGTTCAATTGTCATAATTGTATTCCACTTCATTCCAAAACAGAAACAAGGATTACAATGCTTCCGGGAGTCAGTCTTGAAAGACGCAGGGAATAGTAGAATTCACATAATAGAAAGCAAATGATGTTTCAAGATTCTCAAAAGAAGATTTTCAGTCGACAAAAGGAAACCAATAGCATCAGATGGAGATTTAAGAAAATAAAAACTGCATCAGGGTACAAAGCTCTAGCAAATCATCCTTATTAATAGTTTCTAACGTAGTATGTTGAAAGTAAGATCATACTTCTAATGATGATGGAGAAATAGTTACAATGAAACTCAATCGGATCAGGTACCATTTTCGCTATCCTTCACACAGCTAAGTAACTCAAATTAAAATGGTTTGACACAGGTACAATACAAGGCATTGAAGAAGAAATGTATAAAGATACAAACGAGAGCAATTTCATGGTATGGAAGTGATGGACATTTAATTGTGTAATGAAACAAGTTCAATCTAATGAAATAAACAAGTAATCACTTGATGAGCTAAAACCAATGAATTAGAAAAAAATGAATCAAAAATTTTATGTTTCACATAAATAACAAATATCTTCTCTACAGAATAAGAGCACATACGCTGCCAGAGCACAAAATATAAGGTTAAGAAAAGCAATAAATATAAATTATGCAATTTAATGTTGAAGAAATACAATGAGCACAAAATTCATCCTATACCTGTATTGGCTGGCTTTCACTTTTTTGCTTGTTAAAAGAATGATCTTCACCTCCTTCGGTGACATTCAGCAATGGTTTCATACGTGATGCAGGTAGCCTTTTTCGTTTGTGAAATAGACTCCACCCAAAAAATATAAGCACCACAATCCCATATAGAATTGCCAAGGAAAACTCAATGCACTTGACCTACATTCATCACAAAGAGGCAGAATCTTGGAAAGGAACCTCAATGAAGAATATGATTCACTGAAGCAATTTTTGACTAACTTATGATTAAAAGATAGTGTTGTCACAAAAAAAGGTCACCAATAACATACAACTCAGATTTTTCACATAGAATATCCAAAGCTGTCAGATAAATAAGTGAAGTTTGGATATCAATAGAAATAGTTAACCAATAGCTTGTTACCTTAAGAGATCCCATTTTAATTGTGCAAGAATGTTTTTTATGAGGGGAAGGAGGTGCAGAACCAGAGCATGTAGGAGAAGAAGGACAATCCCCACAAGAACAACCCAATGAAGTATCACCACACGAATACGCAGAGACATTCATAGGCTTCATTCCAGATGACTCTGATATACTTGATCGAAAATTAATGGCATATGGTGAACCAGGCACTCCAGGTTCTGCTTCCCGGCCAATAAATGCAAACCACTCTGCCATAATGAAAAGGAAAAGAAACCATTAATATATTGGAAAAAGAAGACAAATACAAGTAACCCATTTAACATAAGCATCAACACTGAGAAAAATAAAAACTTCATCGAACATTTATGAGACAGTCAATAAAAGTTTCTTTTCCCAATATTAAATCATTGTATCTCTGTATGTGGTCATTCCCAACCATGAAAAAAAAAATTGAACAAACATTGAGAACAGAGTATGACCTCAAGGACGGGAGAGAAAATACCATCCCCAAAGAATGACTGAAATACTAGAATGAAATACACACTTTAGTAGCTTCACAAGTTCGATATAAAACAAGAGCTCAAGTTTAAAGCAATAAATTTGACCACTAAATCAAACAAATCAGATTAGCAATTCAATAAGATGAAAGTACTTTTCCATGAAAAGAAACTTAGTGTGAAAATCAAGACATCACACTACGCAACAGAAAAAACTTGAATTTCTTTCTTTTTTTTTTTTTCTTTTTTCTTTTTTTTTTTTTTTGAAAAGAAACTGTCAGAAATCTTAATCGATTAATAAGTGCAAACACATCTCACCACACATAAATTCAGTCTCATATGTCTATAAGAGAGGACGAGAAACTCTCCTATCAACTGCTTGTTCCATCATGTTAAGACTTAAGAACTTAGAGAACCAGAGGTTAGAGCATTTACTTTACCAATGAGGTAAGCCCATTGACAAAAATAAAGAAATTCTCCATGATAAACAATAACTAATAATCATGAAATGCAGAAATCGACTCATTGCATGAATACGCATAAAAGAAAATAGAACACGAAATGGTGAAATACTTGATGAAAAAATTGCTCAAGCAAAAGATTCAAGAGCATTTCCCACCTTTAAAATTTTTAGCACCCGCACCAACAAAATCCATGGCTCGAGTATTCATGGTCCCAAACTTCACATCTTTGCAGGAGTTGTACAACTCTTCACCAAAAGCATCAGTAATATAATAATCAATGCCACCCACAGTCAGGTTGTTATTAACCTATAAGAAAACACAAATAAGGTTTCTAAAAACTAGGAAGAAGCTATACTATAATTTAATTAATAAACAAAATGATAGAATGAAATGAAATGCAAAATCATCTTGCAGAATGGGAAACAATTAGCTGCTTTCAATAGGAAACACTGGCTGAAAAATATATTATGCCAGACAGATGAAAAAACAAAAGAGAATGAATGGAGTTTTCAATGTACTACCATTATATGACTTAATGATGGTAAACTCCTACGCAGACCCAGATTACCAATACAAGAAACAGTGATGCTATTATTTGGAAGATAAATGAAAATTATTACTTTTTTCGTTTTTGGTTTCCCATGTGGTATTTAGCACAAACCACGTAAACCAGTTCTCCCTCGGCACTGTTGGGCCTGTTTTGGTGGGGTGAGTCAGGTGATCCTCCCAAAACTAAACTAATATCTTCAAAGAAAGAGCGACAAAAAGCAGTATATTTTTTGTCATTCAGATTCTATCCCAACCCATATTGAAAATTATTTTTAAATTTCTTATTTTTAATTAAAGAAATTTAAAAATAATGAAGCAGTTGATACTTCCAAGCCACATGTTATACGGTAATGTGCCTACTATATTAAGGGACAATGATCTAAACCATGTCTAGCAGCACGTTGTCAAGTGATGAGCCCTGCTATGCAAGTTGCACGCGATGAAATCCATGGGCTTAACTCATTTCTAAAAATCCACTCAGGAAAAGAGAATTGTTCGTGACTTAAACAATTTAACCATGCCCTGAGATGTGGAAAATTTCCAAACTACCCCTCAGAGCGAGGTCTGCAGCCTATTGGTGCTCCCCCTCCAAGCAAGAGTATACCCATAAACGGATAAACCCAACCCATCCCTAAGCAGTGCTTGAATACCATCTAACCATGATTAAACAATGAGCCTAACTCATCCTTGAAAATTGGCTTTGCTAGAAGAAGGTTGCTGAGTTGCTCACGACAAATATCTTGCACAAATAGCAAGCAGCTTTGGATTAATCTAATAGCAAAAAATGCTTTGGCAAATTAAGAAACAAATTTGTATCAGTCTTCTTTTTGTTTGGGAATAAAACTGGGATATTTTTTCCTCAACAAAGACCACACTATCCACAAAGTTTGGCATATAGAAACTATTGAGAAAAGAGACTCACTGAAACGGTCTACAAACTAACAAAGCAAACGAAAAAAATGCAAGACTGACAAATGTTATGCAACTCGATTGGCAACATACCTTCAACAACTAAAAGAAAACTCTTTCTGAAGTCAGCAACAGAACAACATCAGTTGGAATTACATACCTTCGAAACAGAAGTCACATTGATGAACTGACTTTGATTTGGAGAGCAGGTAAGTTCACAGAAAAGATTTAAGAAGTTCCTCAAGCATGCTGGGCAGCTTACAAGAATAGGCACCGCCTACAATATAAATGTTTAGCAGCAAAAGTAAATATTCAGGAAAAAGAAAATCAATACCAACGTACAACCCAAGTCAAAATCGTCAGAGGACCAACAAAATGTCCCCCAAAAAGTCAAAATAGACAGAGGACCAACGTACAACCCAAGTCAAAATAGCTAAGATTTAAAAAATCTATCCCACTTAATCTTACTGATTTTTTCAAAACTAGATAAAAGCTTTATTCTTCAACAAAGCAGACAAACACCAGCAATGAACCGACTCCTAATTAGATAATCAGCCCTGCAAGTACTTGTCTAAATCCATCCAAGATGATGCTCGAATACCAATAGAATGCCACATTCACTCCACTTCCTTTGCCTCTCAAATATATTATGTTTCTTTGCCGAGCACATGGAAGACCTAAATGCCAAACCCATGGAAATGCATAACGGCCACTGGCAATTGTGATATGCACCTCGGGATGCGTAGCTCGCATCCCAAGGTGAGCACGAGCGATTTGTGCGAGTCATTGTGCATTCCGTTGTGTGTTTGCATTGTCATTGCAACATTCCCCTTTTTCTTATGTAGTAAACATATTGACAGTATATGGCAACAACAAGCACAAATGCATACTATAGTTCTTTGTAGCTTCTCATGTACTTCAAAATGTATGGTCACTTTTAAAGTTCAAAGCAGTCATAAATCCTGCAAGCATTAGCGCTCAGGCTCTATTTGGCAGAACTAGCTGATAATCTAGTGGATAGCAGATAGTCTAGCTGATAGTTGATAATCTAACTGATCAATGAAAATTGTTTGGAAAAAATAGCTGATTAAGCAGTTGATGAATGTTAAATGACAAGAAAGGACATGCTTATATTAATTTAAATATTAAATACATTTTTTTAAAGTTATTAAATAGATTTGTTATACCAACATATTATTTGTAATTGATACAATATTATTTATGTCATGGATATAAATATATTATTTACTATATTAGTAATCTATTTGTATTAGTAATATTATGCAAAAATATAAAATGATTATATTTTTGAAATAACTTATACAAACATATAAATAGAAAAACATAATATATATATATATATGTTTATGTATGTAATTTTAATTATTTTTAGTTATAATTTATAAGAAAAACCTAATACGTTAGCTAATTTCTAATATGTTTTGAGTACATATACGTACATTACTAATACGCCATAGTATTTATATATATTGCGTATTTAAGATAAGTATATATTCTCTCTAAAAAAAGATAAGGATGCATTATTTTATAAAAAAAAAAAAAAAAGATAAGTTTGTATGTCTTATTCATATGTGAACGGAAACAACTGATGCATGCGTACCTGATTTTTCAGATTTCATTAGTCGAATTATTAATTTGCCACACTTGAAGGGCACGAAAGGAAACAAAAACTTCATCCGACGTTTTTTTAAAGAAACGCTGCTCTGGTTAGCGTCTAAGATTCTAGATTATTTTTTGAATAATCTAGTTACCAAACACAGCTTATTTGTTAAAGTAGCTTATAATCTAGCTTATAATCTAACAGATAAGCTAGTTTGTGCGTGTCAACGCCATGATAACTTCTTAATACTTTAATTGTTAACATAATCACCTTTATTGTTCTTGATTAATGGGAAAAAAACATAAAGTATTGAATATGTCAACTTCAGTTCAAACAAAACAAGTCACTGAAATATGAAAGCAAGTAGCAACAGCGGTTCGAGGATTTAATAACTATATCATTTGGCTGTCTGTTTAGAGGTTGAAAGAGCTAAGCAAGCATCATTAATCAGGAATCCAGTTTAAATAATAGCAATATATATTATGTGTCGCATATCTTTTCTATGTATTTCCCACCATTGTAAATGATGATCACAGTGTATAGATGAGTCGGTGCTTGCGAGTGTCTATATAAGAAAATGATGATGTAACTTCCATACCAATGTACAACGAAAAAGCAACAAGTTACAGCCTTCTATATAAAAATCTTACTTGTTGGACTTGTGAACGTAATGTTTCAAACTGAAATTCTGTGCAACACACATTGCCGCTGATTGTCGGACATAAGCTCTGAATCTTTGAAGAGAGTAGATCATCTGGCTGTAAAATAAATTAATTGAATTAAGTTCCACATTTCTTGTTAATAGACCAGACAAGATTAAATAGATAACTAGTGGATGACAGTTCTACAGTTGTGAAGTAAACTGTAACAGACCAAATCAGCATACATATCAGCAGCCTGGGCAAGCCAAGTGTCACGTCTAAGACACATTTAATTGTTATTAGAAAATTCAAACAAAGAGAATACAGGAGATAATGGTAAACTTTCAGAAAACTTTGACTAAAAAACACTAATGAACAAGAGAAGCAATTCCGTAAAGAAACCACTGCCACACAAGATGGCATCTTCCATATCAATACAGTTGGAGCAGGTATGCGTGGCAAAGTATCAAACAAAATCTAATCGAAATATGAATATGAATATGATTCATAAAAATACCTTCACTGATGGAGAACCATAAGGACAGTTTAAAACTCTTCCATCACTGCGCTTTCCACAAATATCATACATTGCACAATATTCTCCTGCATGTATTTTCCTAAACAGCATAGAAAAGTAGAACGTTGTCAAAACCCAAAAGTTTATTCTACTTTCATACTGGCACATTCAAGCACAAAATACTAAAATGTATTGCAAATTAATGAAGCAAGACACAACAATATTCAAGTCCCAAAAAAATACTAAAGTCCCAAAGAAGAGCTAACGTTGGTCACGACAATAAATATGCTACACTAGCCAAAATAAGTAGAAGATGCAATTAGATAGATGGTGGAAAAGGGTAGAACTAGGCAGTTGAAAGAAAGAAGCTTGCCAAAGCTGCCATACGCCCAAATACATTTTGAAAACGGAAGAAATAAAGCGCACATCCGCTGATATAATAGATGTGTTATTTTGTATTTGCATATGCAAAACTAAATATCAAAAACCAAATTGTAGAAGCCTTCAATTAGCATTATATAATGGCCATGGCATAAGAAAGGTTCCATTTAATCAACAAAGTCTTTACCCCAACAAAGAAAGAAAAGGCATACCCTGGTGAGGTCCATTTAAGTAACAAATTCTTTCCGACCCCAACAAAGAATGAAGAAGCATACCCTGATGAGGAGCTCGTCGCCAAAAGAGACCGCGAATTCGTAGATTCTGCACTCACTATAGAAACAGAAAAAATCACCTGCACACACATGTTCATGTTACACAACCAATACGTAGTAGTAATCCAGCCAACAACAGCAGAATTTCTCAAACTGTCTTGTAAACAATGCAATTACCAAAACATCAGATCCAAACAGTTCTCAATCGCCAATTAACACAATTTCACACATAAACATGAAGAACGGACTCCATCAACGCAACAAAAACGATTGAACTGACTAGTTGAAGAACTCAACAAAGATCGAAACTTGTTTCGCCGATGAAATCAACCATAAGATAAAACCAGAGAAACTTCAATTCATTCACAACGACTAAAAACAGCCCCAAAATCCGCTAGGGTTTGAAATTGAACACAAAACCTCACAATTCCGAAAATAGAGCGAAATCAAACGAGCGGTTAACAGCCATTGAAGAACACCAACAACACTGGTAATCAAAATTCGAAACGAAATCACGAATCGCATACCTGAAAGAGAGAAACCGCCATGAAAGCAGCGCTTCGACGGAAATGGAGTTTTCTGCGGCGGAGCTCCATCGCTGGCGCGGAGAAGGAATGGAACGAACGAGTGTCAGTGCGGAGAGTCAAATAGAGCATTTATTATATAGATAGAGATAGCGAGCTCTCTTGGAGATTGTTTGCAGTTTTTCCGATCTTACCGAAGCACGAACGATGCAACGCGGGTGTGCTGGCTGGGCTTACCAAAATGCCCCTGGAAGGGTAATCCTGAAATAGTAATTGCTGACTGCTGACTAAATGGTAAGGACATCTCCAATACACTGCGTAAAAAAAAAAAAAAGTGAAATTTTTGTACTATTTTAATACAAAAAAATACATAAAATACTATTTCACCTCCAACTCCAAAACATCAAAATTTACATTAAACCACTTTACAAGATAATCTTTTATTTTTTAAAAAATTTTAAATTAATTTGTGGGCCCCACATCAAATAAATGTCAAAAAAAAAGTCCTTGAGAACAGTGTTTAGTGTTACGCCAAATACTGTTATGCATCTAGCCAATCCATCGCCATATTCCAATGCAGCGCCCTAAAAAAAGAGGAAGACTATAGTCTATTATTTGGATCAATTGTAACGATAATCAGCTCGGCAATGCTATTTTATAGCAAGATTTAGTGGATTACAAATTTTTTGGTAAGTGTACCTCATCGGTAGAATAGGATATTTAACGATCACAAATTTATCTTCCTTAAAAAAAATACTTATAATTTATATTAAATTTAAAATTTTAGATGTTACTTGAGATAACGTTTTATTTCTAGGTTTTTAGCTACTAACTAATAAAATTTTCCTTTAAGGGAAATGTTATGGTGCCCAACATATGGAGACACAGATCGGACAAGAACTTATTGGCTACCCTTCTATATATCTCAGGATATGTGCACACCTAAAAATTAAGGAGTGACTAGATGAATGCGTGGCTTAAGTATTTTTAAATGTATTATCAGTTAGTTTTAACAGAAAAATAAATGCGTGCATGACAGCATACTACATTTGATGTAACTTTTTTTGATACATTGATTTAACTTTTTTAAGTATCATTAGAAGGTACATAAAGGGGCCTTCAAAAAAAATGTATAAAAAAATTTATCATCAATGTATTTCTTAATTGGTGGACTAACGTTAGGGTTTGGGGGGTGGTCGGGCCAGGCGATCACCCCAGCCCCCATCTCAAGATAGGGCCCCAAATTTGTTGATGTAATTTTTTTTATATTTTTTTTTTGATGACAAGTTAATTAATATAATACTAAGAGTATGTCTTTTAAATCTATTAGCCGGTCGCACTTATCAATCAACCCTCCAACAAAGAATCCCCACATATTGGCTCTTCTCTCAAAAATTCAAAAATTCTTTTTTTGATTCACTTTTGTGATTTTTGTTTTCGAACCACCGTCGATCCTCTCAACAATCGAAGGTGATTCCAATCAAATCCCTTATGTTCTTTGTTAATTCAATAAACAACAGATCTAATCAGATTTGTAGAGATTAGTTCATCCTTGTCGCGGTGCATCTTTATCAATGGCGTTACGTGGATTTGTACGATGCGCTGGATCGTTATCAATGGGATCAGGGATACTTCCAGCAAGAAATATATCGAAGAGTTAGTGAAATTTTTCTTTAGTTTTTCCTTTATAGTTAGTTTTCTTCTCTAGTTGGAAGTTTTTGATTTGTCTTCCTGTTGAAAAGTTTTTAGGTATTCTTCTTATTAGGAAAATTTAGGTCTTCTCTTTGTTGGGAAGTTTTGTTACTCGTTTTGTGGTTCTAGCACTTTTATGTATTGTCATGAGTTTCAACGTTGTAGAGACCAATCCCTGATTGCTACACTGTTTCGATTTCAAAAAAAAAAAGTCAAATTAATGGCAATTTGTTTGCATAAATATGATTAGCGAATCAATGTACTTGATTCTATGTCTGGTCTTGTATTGAGTCATGAATGATTAATGAAATTTCGATTTCTCTTAAAAAAAATATAGTGCCTTTTAATTTATGGGTTTTCTAAGTTAATCTCTTTGTGCGTGTGATCGTCTCGTTCATTATGTGGGGTTGTAGAAGGCACGAACTTAGATGAATCTCGCCATAGGGTTTAGGGTCATATATGAATCCCTCTCTGTCTATTTAAGAAGCACTCATTTCGTTTTAAAAAAATCTCGCCCCTCTCTCCTTAGATATCATTACTCGTCTACTCTATGACTTTCTATATGTAATAAATTAATAAAATCTACATTTTTTTCTTCTAAAAATCAACTATTGTTTTGATCAAAAAAATTAGCAATACATAAACTTAAAAATTCAATTATTTGTGCAATAAAAATAAATTAACAAAACTAACATTTTCTTTTTAAATTGTAGAAATTAATTGATGGTTTGATCAAAAACTAATTAACGACTACCAAAAACGAGATCAATTAGCATTATATAAACAACTTAATTGATGTATAAGTCTAACACAAAAAATAATTAACTTTTTGGTTAATTTTTTCTATTATACCCATTGATCAAATTATGTTTAAATACATATAATACTTTCTGTATATTAATTTTATTTTTCTTTAAAAGACACAAACACTCTTTCTTCAAAAAAAAATCTATATATATATATATAGAAAGAAATGTACAGTTCACAAAATTATATAAATCAAACAATAGCGTAAGATATTTTTGTTATAGAAAATAAATCAAATGTAAAAGACCCACATTTCTCATGTCACCCTAGGCTTCAAAAATGTCAGGGCCGGCATGACTAAGGTGCTTGGCTTTCAATGTTGCAAGCATAAATATTCGTCCTATAACCTGGCACATGAAGAAGAAAATGAATATACTACTTTACCAAGATATGGACTATGGCTCACCTGCATGCATGGTTGAAAATTTAAATCGCTCATAAATGAACAGGGCGCCTTTTTTTTTTATGAAAACAAATGAACAGGGCTTAAATTGCTTAGTAGTGTGAAGTCTTTATGGTAAGGCCAACAGAGATTGACATGCAACCTTACACGCGTACTTCCCAACAACAATTGTACCAAGATACGTATAAATAGGCAGTAATAAATCTCAACTGGTAGGTTTGATTAATAATATTAATTGCTAATTGAATGCGGGGACGACCAGATTCAACAGTAGTACTACATGCATATCAGCATATGGCACCATTAATTCAATACGACGTTGGTGACGTGATGATGGCCATCAGATTATGAATCCAGCCGTAAAGCCGAACGCACTGGAAGGCATGTATGGGAGCAAAAAAAAAAATCTGTCATTGGGGCTTTTTAAACGTTTTACAAATACTAAAAGAATTTTTTAAGTTGTTATTTCAAAGTCATTTTAAAGACCTCTATGAATTTAAATAGCATTACTCGAAAGCAAAAAATATAGGAGATTTTACATATAGAGAAAATGTTATATATACACGTCCTTGGTTGGCACATTAGTTCACTCACCACATTACCTTACGTGACACCAGTTGTAAGTGATTACCAATATAAAAATAATCAGGCTTGTCATTATACCCATTAAAATACCACTCAAGACACTTCAAATACAATTTTTTTACAACACTACACTTATTATATAGGGAGCGTGTGTCGAGCTTAGGAGAGGCAGAGACCAAGCGAATACATAGGGACACTATAGGGGGTCTTGAGGGTTTAACTCTCATTTACTTATGCACCTCAAAATGCATAAGACCGCATCTCGTAAACGTGTCACGTAGTGGGTGTGGTGGATGAATGTGTTCACTGAGTACTTGTAGCATTTCCATTATGATTATTATAAAGTCAAGGCAAAACTTATCATTTGGTCCCTGAACTTTGTGTTTTTTGTGCTCTAGGTCCCTGAACTTTTATTACTATACATTTGGTCCTTGAACTTTCACAAAGATTTACATTTAGTCCTTCCACCATTTAAAGTGTTAAATTATGTCAATGTGGGCAACAAAAGCGTTGTGTGATTAGTCAAGAAGAGTAAAATGGTTTATATTACTGAATCGGACAACTCGAATCGACCTAAAAAAGTCGAAAAAAATTTTAATTTCTCCTAAAAACATAAAAATCTCAAAGTTCAGGGACCAAAAACATAAAACTCAAAAGTTCAAGGACCAAATGTACAACAATGAAAGTTCAGGGACTAAATGTACACTATTGAAAGTTCAGGGACCAAAAGCATAAAAGACTCAAAGTTGAAGGACCAAAAAATACGTTTTGCCTAAAGTCAACTATAAGCGCACCACCTTTACATTAATCAACCTAAGTATTGTTGTGTTCAGTACTTCAATACAGGCTCTATCTTACACAAAATCAATTAGTTTGTGCTAAGTTCCAATCTAAACCACTTATATACTACATCAACTTTTATTATATTTTCGATGTAGGATTATATATTTCAACACTCCCCTCAAGTGCAACTAGGCCTGGACTAGTTGTCACTTGCCAAATACATGCATACTTTTAAAGGTTTGGACAAACATACATATGCCTACTATTATAAGGTTCTAGGTTCACAAGAGTCTAGACTCCACCGTTAGCCCAATCAAGTCATCAAATACAAGCCTAGGATCGATCCGCTCTTATATCATATAGAAATTCATGGGCCTGGAGGGTGTTGGGTCACACATGCACATGTGGGTATATAAATAGGGTTGGAGCCCATCTTATACGAAACTAATTGACTTGTGCTAGGTTCTAAGCTACACTACTTATGTGTGGCGGCCCCAATTTCCGGGGTCGCCCCGTGCTAACAGTTACTTCTCCAGCTCATGCACCAGAAGTAACTGCCACGTTATATCTCTATCCATCATCTAAGAATCTTCAAATTAGAGTTATTTATCCATAAGCAACAGCGGAAGTCTTGTTTTAATAAAAGAAACATTATATAGAGTTATTTAATTCAATCTATAGTGGAAAACCCGGCTATAGGCGATCAACTATACCAATATATATACAAGTATGGAAGTGGTTGTAGTCTCTCATCCCAAAGTAATACAAAATCTCAACATAATACACTAGCAACATACGTACTAGCAGGCTTCGGCGTAGGCAAAACAGATATAATCGCCAAAGATCTTCTTACCCGATCGATATCGGTATCCGCACTCGTTATCACAAAAACCAGATAACGAGTCCAAGTAAGTAAAATCCCAAGGAAAACCACAGTGCATCACAATTTATGAATATGAGTAGAAGCCAATAAATAGTGTGGAATAATCATGCAATTATCAAGAAAAATAATGCAGGCAACTGCTCAAAAGGAAATGCATGAGTACCAACACCAAAAAAACAAACTGGGTGTGCAATAAATACCGCCAAATGAAGCTAGGATCAGTGGCCCATCATACCCTACTCCAAAGACCCATTGATCGTATCCTAGTCACCAAATACATTTGAGAAGAAGAAACCCCACACACCCGAAAACCACCGGAACGCTATCGTTCCCATCACAATCGAATTTAGATTGACAAGGAATAAAGCTCAACGAATAAAATAAGTAAATGCAATAGTGGTGTTCAATTGGGTTTTACATACCTCAATTCGCGCTCACATCCCAAAAATACCCCCGGTTTGATCATCCACTAATTTCTCAACTCAATTTTACTGTCTCGAGCTTCCTGGGTTTCATTTGTGAATATTAATGGTCAATTAATGGGTTTATGATGTTATTTAGGCTTATTTCTTCATTTTTCCAATTTTTAAGTTCCAGTGGACAATTAGCGCGCTAATGAGATCAATTAGCGCGCTAATTGATCTTTATCATTATTCATTCAGCGTGATTAGCGCGCTAATTTCTCCAATTAGCGCGCTGATTGCTCGCTGTCCAGAAAATTTTCAAATTAAGATTTTGAACTCCAAATCCATAAATTCCATTCCCATGTTTCCATAACACATTAATAACCTCAATTACACCCTTTAAACATGAATTTCCATAATCAAACACAAAAATCCACAATTTACCAAAAATTTCCATTTCAAACCCATTTACAAAAATTCATCAAATCTCTCTCAAACTTGATTAATTTCACCACCAATGTCATACAAACCTCATGAATACTAAATCCCATCTAAAATACAGAATTTAACACTTCACAAATTCGAATTTCCTCAAATTCTTCAACAAAACCAAAATCTCATAAATCACCAAAGTTTGATGAATCATACCTTGGAATCTTGTTGTTGTTGCCCTTGATTCACTCTCCAAACTCCAACAAATCTTCTCCTTTCTCCCCTTCTCACCGATTCTCTCTTCTCCATTTCTCTCTACTCTTTCTTCACTATTTGACCGATCAAACATGTATATATAGTTGGTTCTTGATCAACTGTGTACACCCATCTCGAGAACAATCCTGTGGCCACTGTGCACCCAGTGTCACTCCAACTCACTAACACCCTATCTTGACACTGGCCACCATGTTGTGCATCTCGAGAACCATCCAATGGATCCTGATTAATCCAGCTCAAACTATAGGACTTTACAACTCCAATTGATTTGGCCTATATAAATTACCAAATCTACTCAATAAATTCCCAAAATTTATAAGTAGGGTCATACTAGTCTCCCGACCACTCGACACCCGGTGCCCCGCGTTCCGCATGCACCCCAAAGTGATCCCACACTTAATGCACCAAATATAATTTTATCCTAAAGTTATATTAAATTTACATTAAATTAAATCCTCCACCTTAGTCATGCTTAATAAATTTAATCTAATCAAACCCCAACGCCCGGCTTTACTACTTTCAAACCCCCGCGTTGGCCTGACTCACACCACAAAACCCCGGCGCTCAACCTCGCCCGACATCAAGTTACACACATGTGATGTTTATATAAATAATAATAACTTTCCCATCACAATAATAGACATACAACATACACAAATAACATAATACAAGCCTGAGTACTCATTTTCAAGTTAACCCAGCTATCCACGTAACGCCCAAATTACCCGTTAATCCTCGTGATTAACACAAATCCTGATTTAATTAATTTGGGCCGTTACATTATGTACCACACCAACTCTTATTATATTTTCGATGTGAGATTATATATTCTAACAGATACCTAACCAACAATTAGTTTGTATGGTAACGTTAGTGTTGGAGTACAATTCCACAGTTAGGTTTGCAGGATTAAAAAAAAAAAGTTGTTCTGTTGTTGGACGCTCAACACCAGAACGCTTTTGTTCTCTGGACTGAAGAGCTGGGCCAGCGCCTCAACGCCTTGAACGAAAAATACACAATTTTTTGGGGAAAAGTTGATTTTTTTTACACCAAGAGTTGTGTTTCTTCGTACGGACTTGATAACTTTTAGTTTTATATAAGAGAAAGAGTCATAGTACGAATCAAATATACCAAAACATTGAGAAAATCAAAAGCTTTTGAATCAAAGAGTTTTCCTACTCTCACAGCATCATTCTATCAAAGTATTCTCCAAGAGTGTTCTTGGTTGGAGTTGTGAGTTGTGTTACACACACACCATCCAATAACCATTAGAGACTTGATTGTATCTTGAAAGCAAGTTTCGATTACTCTTAGTGTGTATACGCGGTTTCGAACGGTAGGAAAAAATCTTGTCTAAAAAGAGTGATTACACGCCTCAAGTCTTTGTTTAGTTCTCTCATTTTGTTCTTGATTTCAAACTCAGAAGAAATTTTGCACCAACATGGTTAGAAGGCCTATGGAGGCAAATTGGTTTCTTTAATTCTTATCGAAAAAAAAAAAAAAAAAAAAGTTTCACGCAAGTTGGAGTATTTTTCATTGGAGTTGAGTGTAGACTTTTTTGAAACAATATTATAATTGGTTAAATGACTCAAATATTCATCGGTTGATCAACAAAAATTTCGTATTTAATTAGTAGTTGTTTTTTTTTTTTTTATTCTTTATAAATCATTTGATTCTTTTTCAAAACAGTAAGGTCTCTGCCACAGTTGAAAACAAAATAAATAGAAATATCTGAAAATTCTGTTGACTTTTATAAGAGTGTTCAATTTTTATAGAGTCGGGTTAAGTGCACCCCACCTTTTATTATAGTGCACCCTATTTTATATGACACCCCAAATTCAAATTTTAATTTCTAAGTGCACCCCACATTTTTATCAAAATATCCTTTCATTCGAACCGAAACACCCAACTCCAAAACCTTGATCGAGACATGTAACGACCTAAACATTCTCCGACCCATTTTCAAAGTATTTTATTAATTTTATATTAAAATATGCGAACAAATGAGATTGTTACACAAAATTGATCTTAACAAGACTTGGATTAAGTGAAAATAGTTTTGATTGGGCTTAACGAGGAAATTGGGCCCATAGGGGTATTTACGTAATTTTGGGTTAAATTGGTGAAAAACCCTAACTATATAAGGATAAGTTGTAAACCCTAGTCACCCTAGTGGTTGCTTCAACAAACTTGGAGAGGGAGGAGAAGAAGAGGAGGAACAATCAAGGAGAGAAAAATCTTGTGGTGATTTCCTATTTTCTAGTTTTTCTTTTCTTTCTTTCCTTTTCTTTCTTTCTCTTTTCTTTCTTTCCTTCTTCTTCTTGTTTTGATGTTGGCGGACTGTGGAGGCGGCGCCACTAGGGCGCCACCGGAGATGGGTGGCGGCGCCACCAGGCGCCGCCGGAGGAGACAGCGCGCGCTGTCTCGGCGGCGCCAGCCAAGGGAAGGAGGGGGTGGGCTTGGCCACCCCCCCATTGAAACAGTGAGGAAGAAGGGGTGGCATGCCCCCCCCTTCTTCCATCACCACCACCACCACCACCGCCACGGCTAGTCGGCGCGGCGGTGGGGTCCCCCAGGCTTCGGCGAGCACTGGGACCACCCTCGGATCTCGATCCAGGGTTGGGGTGGGTGGGGGAAACCCCCCACCCCGTGGTGACGAAACGCAGGGGCGCCCTGCGTCCTGCGTTCGGTCTCGGGGGGCGACAGGCCCCTGGACCAGCCGGGGCCGTCGGCCCCCTGGGTTGGTTTGACCTGTTGACCAGGGGCTGAAATGTCCCTGGTCAACTAAACAGGGGCTGGAATTTTCCTGCCCAAAGAAAAAAAAAAATAAAATAAAATAAAATATGATAAACTTACGGTGGGCGTCGACAACCTCGACAAAGCCCTTAATGGCACATCACGTGGGACCCACACCATTTGGGTTCCCAAAAGTGAATTTAAAAATTAGATTATACAACTTCAAATTTAGTAAAATTCTTATATAAAATTGAATAAATTGCGTAGATTCGCGAGGAGGTTCACGTGGGACCCCAAACGTGCGAGGAGTCGGTATTGGCGTCGCGACGGGTCCAGGTAAGTGGGGAGCTTCGCTCATGCATTAAATATGGCTTGATTATTAGATAATTAGGAATGCATGTTTTGAATTTAAAGACTTGGGAATGGGTTGCGTCGTGATATTGGTTTGGATCTCTATTATCTATGGAATTGTGAATACATTGTCTTACCCTGTTATGTTATTCGGTGCCCCAGAGTGTGTGGTAGTTAACCACCGAGGGCCAAAGACACCCCGAGTGTGTGGTAGTTAACCACCGAGGGTTTGCTTGACTAATTGAATGCATAAGGTGAATTATTTGAGTGTAAGGGTTTGGAGTTCCATCCTTTGCTACTTGATGATTCTTTGAGACGTGTAGCGGTGACGGCTTGGATGAATTTATCTTCGTTTTGGTGCGATTATCTAGAGAGGCGTAACGGCCATTACGATTCCACGATTATTGTACCAATACGAAAATAGATGATTCGGTCACCGGATCCTTACCAATATCTAGTTCGCATTGAATGGAACAACGGCTTATATTAATATTTATATCTATCGCATTTTATTTAAATCTTTCGTGTGATTTTATTTATATGTTATGTTTTAATTTATAAATGAAATGTGATGAATATTATTATGCTTGACATATATGAAAGTTTATCAAATGTGTTGTGAAACTGTTAGGCTTTTATGTATAGTATGGTGATTGGAATTTGAAATGAAATATTGATATATAAAATTATTGCATATCTAAATTAGATGTGGAAATAATATTTAGATATTTCTTCTTAGAATATAATTCCATCTTTCATAACTACGATGAGCATAAACCATATATTTAATTGGATCGAATTATGTACTAAATGATTATGCTTATAAGTTTGTTTTGATTTACATGTATTCAGTTATTACATGTTGTGTTATGCGTATGGATTGAATGCCATGTAGAATTTGCATGAGTACTAGGTAGTACTTGCATATTTAATGTTTGAGCGAGTCTTTCCTCTTATTGAGCATCGTTGGTTCTTTAGCTCACCCCACTCTACCCACAGGTCCTTCTACCAGCGCGATAGACAAGAAAGGCAAGGGAAATGATTTATCTTGAAGTGCTTTCATCTGTGAGACTCATATAATACTAGGTTATTATTATTATTAAATTGTTTTGTAATCGTACGTGGGTTATAGCTCGAGAATTAGTAATGGGTAGTTTTGAACCTTTTGATATTATTATGAGGTTGTATGAGACATTTAAATATTAGAGATGATAGATATTATCATGATATACAGGTTTATATGGTTTAGTTATGATTACTTTTCACACACTTATTATTATTATATATATTGTTTAGAATAATTATTCCGCAGGTTATTTAGGCGTGCCAAGTCGTTATTTGGGCCTGGTTCAGGTATCGGGTCTAAGTAACGGTTTGGGCCGGGCGACCCGACCCTAGGTCGGGGCTGGGTCGTCACAAGACATATATTTAATTTAGGTTCGACGATATGTAGCCAGAACTTATCCACTAGACTCGGTGTTGTCCAACCGAATCTCTTTGGTGAGATTTAGTTGATAATTATCGACCTAAAGGTTCCAAGTGACTCTCTAATTAAAGGTTTGACAAGCTGTGACTGACTCTCCAACTAGAGGTTCGGTGGGCTCTGACCGACTCTCGAACAAGAGATTCGGACCTCGAAGCCGAACCCCTCAATGATGCCTACAAATCACAAAGAAGATAGTGTGGGTGCACTTAAAAATTGTAGTGGGGTGCACTAATTACAGTGAGTGCATAATGATCATTTGTAGTATGATTGATTTTTTTTTAAGTTTGATTTTTTTTCGAAGTGTACTTAGTAAAAAGTAAGGTGCACTTAGCCATACTCTTTTTATAATATTGGATCCAATCGAAGGTGAGGAGAGTGTGGTGAATAAGTTAATGTATAGACTGCAAGTGTGAAAGCAGAGTTCACTTCAAAACGCCAAGGTAAAATAGTGGGTCTACTTTACATTTATAAGTCTTATTTTTCTTTATCCAACCGCCGGAAAAAAACATAAATACTGTACTAATTATGTTATTGTTATTTCCTTAAAAAAATTATTATGTTGTTATAACATATATATTATGCATGAAAATCATTTCAAAGTTCAAACAACAATAATAAATAAAGAAGGTTAGTATATAATACTATATTTTGTAGTGCATTTCTTCAACATATAATAATTTGGAAAGCCCCAAAAAAGTGAAAAACTCGTATACTGTATTTTTTTCAGTTTTTCAAATGGTGTTGATTTATTTTATTTTAAAAAATATATATACATACTTATAGTCTTATACAAAAAAAGATAGCGTTTTTATGAAAATGAGAGAAATTGTGAAAGGGACAATAGTGTTGGATAGAATAACATCGTGATCAAAAAATTTGTTTGAAGTCTTAAAATTTTTAGATTCATATAGAGTTTTTAAATTTTTTATAAATATTAAAAAAAAAATTATAAATTATTATTTCAAAGAAGATGATTATGAAATAAAAAAATTTTAAAAATTTCGTAAGAATCCGAGTCCATATCACCACTCGTTGGTGATTACGGTCATTTGAAGTTTAGGATTAATTAATGAGGGGGACTAATGAGGTATTGGCGAGATAATTAGGAGAAGCTAGTGCGATTAATGATGGAATGCGATGTGGCGGGGCCCACTCGCATTCAAAACCCGCAGTCAAAGCGAGCCATCTCTCGTCATCATTGCATCGCATTTGATCTGAATTTTGGTGGAGTCGTCGCCACTTCGCGCCACGTTGGTCGTCTTAACAACAACATTCACGCACGTGTCTTTCCAATACACGCGCGTGCCCAAATTTATTACTGCATGTATTCAACAGTAATATGAGTTTCCAATGAATAATGATCAATGGGTTAAACCATTTGTAAATGAAAATTACTTTTGTAACCCAATAGCCACACCACACGCAACTCTCTGCACATTGAGATATAGGTATTAAAATAAACAATAAATCTACTTAGACTCATGAGTTCAGGACTCATAGAGAGGTTATTAAATTTTTTGTACATATTTAAGGGGTATAATAAAAATTTTACAAGTGATTATGATTATTTCATTAATTACTCGAGGGTGTATTTGAAATTAAAAAAATTTTTTGAGTCCGGACTCACGAGTCCAAATAGCACTACCCTAAAATAAAACAATAAATCTACTTGGACTCATGAGTCCGGACATATAGGGAGGTTTTTAAATTTTTTAAGGGGTATAATAAGAATTTTACAAGTGATTATGGTTGTTTCATTAATTGCTCGAGGGTGTATTTGAAATTAAAAAAAGTTTTGAGTCCGAACTCACGAGTCCAAATAACACTACCCAAAATAAAATATCATTTCTGATTTAAGTAAGTTTGTGAGTTAATGTCGTTTGCAAACTGTAAGTTGGGTTGGAGTCTTGGAAACCTTTTATTTTGAGGTCCGCTAAAGTAATTAACTTTTTAATCTATATTTGATATCGATCTTATTAAACATCATTCAAATCACACTGATATGCGTGCGTACGTATCTGAATACAGAAATGAACGATATCCACTTAGGTCGATGTTAAATGTATGTGGCAAAAGTGAGTTACTTGATCTGACAATTTTTTATTTATTTTATAATGGTCCGGCCGAGGGTAACGTGATAGACTGATGGTATGAGTTCGGGATTCGGCGATTGATCCCGAGCAAGAAAAAGGCGCGGCGCATGCAAACTTTTTCAAAAGGAAAAGCAACGGCCTTTTTTTTTCACATGCATTTGAAAAGTCTAAAAATCAATGATAACGCAAGTACTACCAAAAGCCGCTTAATTTGTAGAAATGGTGTTGGTCATAAAGATTCAAAGAACTACCATGCATCGCCATTGAGTTGAACACGTACACAATGATCTAAGCGATTTGTAAGCAGTGCTTACACCAAGTGGTTTGGGTTTACTAGAGTCACCTAACCTCTCTAGCAGGGCGAAGCTAGGTTTTTTCTAGCCCTAGGATGAAAGTAATGCGTATTTTTTTTTTTTTTTTTATAGGAACACGATTCTCTAACCTGATACTTTTGAGAACTGATGAACAGTTCTTATAAAAATATAATTTTCTAACCCATTTTCTACACTAATTGTGTAGTTCTTATAGGAATTGATTTTCTAATTCACTTTTGACACCAACTAAGTATACGTTGTGCAATGCAACACATGCATTTTGAGATGTATATCACAACGCTACTTAGTGGGTGTCAATTTGGTAGTGCTAAGTCTTTTTTATATTAATGATTTTTAATTGATCTTCATTCAACTATGTACTTTTGACTTTGAGACCTACAATTGGTACAAAATGATGTAAATTTGAATTGAGATATGAATAGCACATAAACAAAATTTCTAAAAAGTCTATCTAAAAAATACGTAAATGTATGCCTAGGTATGTCAAATGTAATTAGGACAATGAACTTTTTATATTTGGGTGAGTTGAAATAGTAGGGCTTAGAAAATGATAATCTAACACACTTTAGACGCACATTTTGTCTTTTAGTTTATTTATGGCTCTTTCTTGTCTCTCCTATGTGTGGCTTCACATCTAACAAAATACTATAAATAAATTAAAAGACAAAATGTGCACTTCAAATATGTGCTCAAAATGTGTTAGATTATCATTTTCCTTTTTATTTAATTGTTTGGGGGTTGCTTGTTGTTTTTGGGGTGAGCTACATCCAAAGTTACCAATTTATTACTAAAAATATTTTTTTTCTTGGAAGCTGCCCTGGGCTGTGCAGCCCCCTAATGTCGCTCTGCCACTGCTCACGAGGCATCTGTCTCAAAAAGTTTCCAACTTATTAGCTGGTACAATAATAACTATCGTTTTCGTCAATCATTGTATATTTAAAGGGATCGATTTACTTGTGCCAAAATAACTAGTTAAATAGTTGGAGTATATAATTTTACATCAAAAATATATAATAATATATAATATAGATTAAATTTTAGTACAAGTCAATTAATTTTGTGCACCCATTTATGTGCCCACAAGTGCTTATGTGGCCCAATGTTTTTTACACTCTTAAATTTCTTCATGGTATCAGAAAGAGGTGATTTTGGGCTCGTGCTTGAAGCCCACTTGCACTAACTAGAACAATTTTGATCTTTAATAGAGGTTTTAAAACCCCTATTAAAGTTGGTGTTATTAAATGTCATGTAAGAAATATATTCGATGAGTTGTATTTTAATTCATATATAGTAGAGTTTTGGCATTTAATAATACTTAATTGATAGAGATTATAAGCAACCTCTATGTAATACATGTATTAGCAAATAAAACACGATACATCGAACATATTTCTCACATGACATTTATAACACTCATCTTTAACAAGATTTTTTTTTTGGTAAACCTTTAACAGAATTTTGAAACCTCTATTAAAGATCAAAATTGTTTTAGTGACCTAAGGGAAAGTGTTGGAGTATACATATAATTAGTCGGCATCCTGTGACGGTCCCAAATTCCACAATCCTTGAATTGGGCACCACCCGGCCTAGACCTACGCAAACCCCCGAGTTAGTCTCGCTGAGTCACGCAGGCCTAGTCAGCCTTCATTACCATTTACCATTTATTACATATTTATAAGTGAAGTTAATTAATTAGTGAGTTATTATCAGATACAGCAGAAAGCACTTAAACTCCAAACTATTCAATAACTTCAAGACACACCAGTTAGGACAATCTTAGGGTGTGGAAACCCCGTAATCATATCCACCATATGAATCGAAAGTGAGTATCAATAATGTCCTACATGCCCAAGTTCTCTCATAACCCATAATCCCACTTCAACAAAACAATATAGATACTTAATACAAAACATACTCAATACGCGCGAGGAAAACGTCTCGTGGTCCTCGCCTTCAATCGCCTAGCGCTAATCCCTTGCCTTAGTCTGTTTGTCGGTCTGCCCACCATCACAAACTAGACGGTGAGTTACAGTGATGTAGAGAGTAAAATACCAATAGAGTCTAAACAGTATTTCAAATGTTAAGTAAATGGCTAAACTAGTATCATGTATGGATATCACGAAGAATATAAAAGATAGCATGATAAGTGAAATCACGAAGATAACAATGATAAATGAGTGTCAAGAACACAAAGTCAAAAGAAAAGGAATCTAAGTGTCCCGAGTTCACCAGATTGCAACACTTAGTTTACAACCTGACTTCCAAGACAAACTCTGGACCTACACAAATCCAAGACAGTTTAGAATAAGGCATTTAACCTCAGGTCACGCTTAGTTCGCATATGGAATCCACTTCAAAACATACCGCAGCAAAACACACGTTCAACATACGGTCACCACAATTCCAAACTGTAGGTTTAACCACGTCCAGAGTCCGTGTACTCACGACATAGAGCGTGAGCACCATGATGTCCACTTAGACACAAATAGACCACTCATTGAGGAATCCAATCAAAATCAAGTCGATAAATTAACAAGGATGGATATAACAAAGGGAATTCAACAATCCATATGATCCACAAGAGAATACTACTCAACAAACATAAATAGCTCAAATAAATGCACAATTGAAATAATGTAAATACTCTGGTTGGTTCCAGAGACTCTAAAACGTTCTGCGGTTTCGTTTACCTAATAAAGTTTTAAAACCCAAGTGTTGATTTAGAGTTAGTACCTCGTCTTCAGGGTGTTTCTCGTATAGGGTGTTTCATTTGTTAGTCACACAAATACCGCACGTAACTCCGCACTTGTGGTTCTCACACGCCACCAAACGACTCCGCACGCTTGTCACCAATCTACTAGACACCTGGTCATTATTTTTTTGATCCATTTACATCATGTTAGGGCCTTTTTAGAAAATTTTGGATTTTTAAATCCATTTCTCATATTTTCCTTAATAATAAATTTTTTCTAAATTTCTTGGCTATTTTTGCCAATTTCACGCTTTTCAAAGCAAAAACCCCGAAAAAATGCGTCATAAGAACCCTGAATACTTCACTTTTCATGAAAATTTCCAAATTTCTCTTTGTTTCATGAAAAATATAATTTTCTATAATTTTCAAGAATTTTTCATGAATTTTCATATTTTCTGGAATTTTATTTCAATTAAAATCCTTTTTAAATATATTTAATTGAAATAAATAATTATGTATTAATATAAGCTAGGGTGGGTCCCGGGTTGGGTTTGACACGACCCGACCGGGCCAGTCTGACCCGCCCCAACCGAGTCAGGCCATGACCCGGTTTAACTCAACCGGGTCGGCCATGACCCGGTTTGACCCATCCGGGTTGGGTCAACTTGACCCGACCCGTTTGAGTCATCTTCTCAGTGTTCGCTGGAAATTTCCAGCGAACAGCGCTGCAACACCAAGTGCAACACGTGGCGGGTCGCAATTTTTTTTTTTTTTTTTTTTTTTTTGCGTTTTGTTAGGATTGGCTCTCACCCCAATCCCAACTAAACCCTAAACCCCTAATCTCGGCCATGGCTTCCACCATGGCCGAGCTTTGCTCAACCATCACCACCACCACCGCACACACACACACATACCGCACATACAACAACACAACACCAAAAACACAACATTAACACTTACCTCACCTCGTCAACACCGCCAATGTCGCTTCCCCGAGCACTCGGCCTCGATCTCTCGCTCTCTTTCTCGGCGGCTTCCTCACTCTCGGGCTCTCTTTTCCTCTATTTCTCTTGATAAATTGTGGTGGTGGTGGTTTTGGGGTTAAATGAAAATGGTAGCCAAATTATCAAAATGCCCCTAAATCTTATCCTCTTTCTTAATAAACCCAAAGCCCTTCTTGGTCTTTTACATTTTAAATTTTTGATTTTTTAATATATATATATATGTATATATATAATAAATTACATACATATACATATATAAATATATATATTTGTCTACAATTTCGTCATGCACGCCAACGAGCATACTCGGGCGTGCACACTACCATATGACCTACGTGTGTCGCCTGTAACCCCGTGTATCACTCAGCGACAATCAATTTATTATTTTGTTAGTGTTTTATTTAAATGTATTTTCCCCCGAGACACCGTAAATTCGTAATTCGCCCGTCGAAACCCATTCGACATGTTTTTTCGAGGCGATCACTATTCGTTTATCGACGTCACCGCCCTATCACATAGACACGAGTTTAACTCGATAATACACGTCATTACACAAAAATAATATAAATTTTCGGGTCGTTACACATCCCGAGTGTCGCGCGCGAAGCAAAACTAAGTATCAAAATATTATGTAAAAAAAACGTTGAGAAAAAAACATAAAAAAAATTATCATGTAATCTTTAATATAAACTCAAAGCCGTTCCTTTTAGGTCCCTCAACAATTAATAAAAAAATATACTTGTATGCATATTTACAAATCTACACAAACACATTAAATATTTGTAATATTACATAGAAATAGTCCTTAATGTAATTTTAAATGGCTACAGATCGAAGAAATTTGATATGTTAATTTCAAGGAAATAGTCGAAAATCTTAATTAATAGCTATTTTTGTGTTCGATCGACTAATATTTTTTCTCTTTCGACTTTATACCTATGTCTTCTTAAACCTTACTTTTTGGCAAGTGATGTTTTATCAATACCAAAGCCGTTCCTTTTAGGTCCCTCAACAATTAATAAAAAAAATATACTTGTATGCATATTTACAAATCTATACAAACACATTAAATATTTGTAATATTGCATAGAAATAGTCCTAATGTAATTTTAAATGGCTACAAATCGAAGAAATTTGATATATTAATTTCAAAGAAATAGTCAGAAATCTTAATTAATAGCTATTTTTGTGTTCGATCGACTAATATTTTTTCTCTCTTTCGACTTTATACCTATGTCTTCTTAAACCTTACTTTTTGGCAAGTGATGTTTTATCAATATCAAAGATGCTTTGACATCGACTAATGAATTTTTAATTGTATTAAAACTTTAGTTAGACAAATTTATACTAAAATAGTCGAATTAAAGTGGAAAGAAAAGCTTTTTTAAAAA
Organism: Stephania japonica; assembly: GCA_039657345.1. Classification (NCBI taxonomy): domain Eukaryota; kingdom Viridiplantae; phylum Streptophyta; class Magnoliopsida; order Ranunculales; family Menispermaceae; genus Stephania; species Stephania japonica. The sequence continues at coordinate 1,464,765 of CM077559.1, read as the reverse complement.
ATAATGTTGAGAAATAAGAAATAGGTAATTATCGAAAAGATAGTTAATGATATTAAGAGACTAAAAAATTTGATAATTCTATTTTGTAATTAGATTTGATGTTTAGAATGAACAAATATATATAGATAAAAAAATAGCTAAAAATAGCATAAATAAGTTTTTTTGATTTTAGTGGTAGTCGAACCACGACCTCTCGAAAATTTTTCCTTTTAGCAAGTGACATCTTTACCATCTCGCTAGAGATGCTTTGACAATCTAATACAATAAATAAGTTAAAATAACCGAAAAAAGAAAAACATAGATCAATTTGATACAATATTTTTTTAAAAAATAGCATAAATATATATAGATGGATATGATATAGATAATTTTGATACATTTTTTTATAAGAAAAAAACATCTAGCCCCCACCGTGGTTTGAACTCATGACTAGTACTTACTCATAAATCTCATACTTATCATTGGGTTACCCAGTTCGTTCGTCAATTTGATATGATTTATGTAATATACAACAATTAGGATGAATGAGGTGCCAAAGATAGTAATTAGCAATGAGTACTTATAATTAATTTAACTAAAATTAAAATACAACACTCACCATATATCATTTTTTTCTGTAGAGATATCATTTTATTTTTAAATAATAACTTGAAAAATAGTAAAAAAATAAAATAGAAAATTACAAAAAAAATTTAAAAATCAAAAATCATATTTGTATCACAGCTAAAAACATAAGCTAAAAAATAGCAAAAAAAAATGAAAATTAGAAAATCACAAAAATATCCATAAAACCTATTTGTATCACAACTAAAAAATAACATAAAAAAGCAAAAAAATAGGAAAATTAAGAAAAAAAATTAAAAAGCCAAAAATCTTATTTGTATCACAACAAAATGTAACATAAAAATAGCATAAAAAGATAATTAAAAATTATGAAAAAAATAAAAACCAAAAATCTTATTTGTATTACAACTAAAAACATAAAATAAAAATAGCAAAAAAAAAAAAAAAAAGAAGAAGAGAAAATTCCGAAAAAAATTTAAAAATAAAAAATCCTATTTGTATCACAAGTAAAAATATAACCTAAAAATTAGCAAAAGAAAAATGAAAATAAAAAAATTACCAAAAGTTTTTTAAAATTGAAAATCCTATTTTGTATCACAACTAAAAACGTAACCTAAAAAATAGAAAAAAAAAAAAAGAAAATTTCGAAAAAAAATCTTAAAACTAAAAATTATATTTGCATCACAACTAAAAACATAACTTTAAAAATAACAAAAAAAATTACGAAAAAAAATTTAAAAACCAAAAATTTGATTGTATAACAACTAAAATCATAACCTAAAAATAGCAAAAAAAAAAGAAAAAAGAAAATAGAATTTATAATTTAATGACATCAAAATTATCTTTTATGTGTTTTACCATCTTATCCTCACATAAATGCAAGAAAGACAAATGGTTTTTGTTTTTTTTTAATTATTTTTTCTTATAAAATCTCAATTATGACATCAAAATGTCACATATCACGTTGTGAGAGTTTCTCACATGCCAAATGTTGTGTTATGAGAGCTTATCACAGAAACAATTCCTTTATATATATATATATATATATATATATATATATATACACACACACACACACACACATACACATTATATATATACACACACATACACATTACGTGCTTTTGCATGAATGAGCCCGCTCGCTACACTCGCGGAAATTAATTCAATTACAAAACAATATTTTTATAATTCATAAAGTGTGATTTTGATTATATTAATAAACATAAAAATATAAATAACTAAAGATAATTTCAAAGGACATTTTTTTACCAATTGTATGTGAAATTAAATCATAGGACATGTTGCTCTTTATTTTTTTGAAATGTACTTACGTTTGTCAACTTTGATATCTATTTAGTATAACCATTCAAACACGTCAAAAATATTTCATAATCAATCACTTATCAATTGGAAAAATTAATTATATATAATGCATTCAATTGAAATGTACCTAGTTTTTTTTTTTTTTCACGAGGTATAGACTATAATTATTAGTTGTTGAGTTAAAGTGGAACACTTAATTAATGTTGTATATGTAACATGGTTTGAAGATATGAGCGACTCAACTCATTATCTCTATCCAATTACAATTACAATATATAATTTAGTAAATTACTAAGTTGAAAAGAGTAAAATAATAAATTTGTTTACCGTCGATTTGTTAGGTATTCGTGTTTTTATATGTTGTGTATATATATATATCGATTAATCCCACATTTATGTATCTATATTTATGACATAAATATGTATAGAACGTCTTCCAATAAGCTTATGATATGATCGATGATTTGACGTAAAAGAAAAAAAGTAAGATTTGATGCATATATATTATACTTATCTGAGTTTACATGCAATGCTTAGCATTCGTATCAATTACCCCTTCTCATGCACATTCCTTTCATACAACTAGCTAGAAAATGTTTATATGCATTATTCATATCATAATCAACGTTTAATACAGTAAGCCAGCTTGAATTGAGGTTTTTAAGATTTGATGCATTTTTCATCCAAAGAATTGAGGTTTTTAAGGGCAGCTCAGACTTCCAATGCGTAGCTTTCCCTCTCAGGCAATACTGGCCTGGACTGATAGCATCACAATTGAATATTCTCGATCTAGAAAGGTAGCTTGGAGTAAACGTTGAGAAGTTTTACTTTTTCCAACGAAGATCCATGGTCCCCTTCAATTAGTATGGGTTACCGTCGATCCACACCCACTTCGTCAATGTAATATATAATGGCTTTTCTTTGTACATATGTGATGAGTGTCCATTTAGGTATAATTTAGTATATGTTATTAGTAGTTAATGGACTATATTTATCTTGTTTGATAGTGATAAATGCGTGTTTTATATGTTTCAGGGATTTCACACGAGTCGGACATTTTTGGGACCGAAAGTGTGTGTTGAGCTTAATTGATAGCTGTTCAGTTTACGGGGCATAACTTTTACATCTAAAGTTGAAATGACTCGCCATTGTTATTGTTGAAAAAAGACTTCGAGACGTATATTTTATCTTTTATAAGTATCACGAGATACATAATTAAAGTAGATCAAAATCGCATGACAAGACAGGCCAGAATTCTGTTCACATGCAACAACGCCCTCCAACACGTCATACATCTTCCTCTCCACGGCGTGACTGACGTATGAACATACCAGAGAACAGCTTCAAAAGTGCCGTGAGAAAGTTGTCCCTACGCCGCCAGGAACGCAAGCCTCGCGCATCCCCATGCTGACACGTGTTGCGCAACCCACCCATTAGCACGTCACAGTTACTCTTCCCAGCCAATCACAGCACGCCATGTCAGCATGCCACAATTTCTCTCCAATGAGGCACTGCCACGTGGCCAAAACTCTCCCAACTCCACGCAAAATAATTCTGGAATTGCACCGTCCAGCAGGCCGTCTTCAGTATTTCTCACGGCGCCCCCGCGGCCAAGAACTCAAGAAAATTGGAATCCTCAGGATTTTTAAGGTTTTACCCGACTTTAATTATTTTTATAAATATCCAGTAGGTTCTGAAAAGAAAAAAGTCAGTTTTACCTTTGTTTAGTTTGTTGTTTTATTTTTTAACTAGGGTTTAGTTTAGTTAATCCCCTTCAACTAGGTTGAAGGTGGATCGGTCGAGCCTTGTGACTTGGAACTCCACTAGGAGGTTTATCTATGCATGATTTTATTGATTCTACTATATGGTTTATTTCTTTTGGTTATGTTTATTATATTAAGGTTAGATTTAATTGTTTGTATAGCGTTGTGCATGCATATTAGATTGATATTCTCTGTCATTAAAGTTGAAACGTCCGTCCTTATGCGGTAGACTCATACTTGTGACTGTTGGCCAACTGGTCAAGTGCCTTAAGAATCTAGGCTAAATCGGGAGCACTAACGATACGGTTGTCTAGGTGTAGTGCCTTCACGAACCGAAGTAATGCGGCCAACGCGTTAAATCTGGAGCACTAGCGATCAAGTTGTGTGTTTGATTAGAGAAGTAGTCAACGGTAGTACCTTGGTTGTCGATAACATGAAATGCGAGGAAGCGAGTGCGTCATCAGGTCTATAGCTGCTGACTAGATCATAAGTTAGTCTCATATTTTTTTATAAATGGAGGAATAATGGAATCGTTTCCAAGTGTTTTGGTGTAGACCGTGAAGCTGGATACCTAGACTTAATTTTTTGTTCTTCTCTTTTCTCCCTATAAACTTAAGTCAGTAGCATAGTCCTTGAGATTCGACCCCGAACTTACTAGTACTGCAGTCTTTGTAGTTTTCAGTATAGAATTGAAAATTACATTTGATGTGTTACGACGCGCGTCAGTATGACTATGCCCTCAAAAAAATACAACGAGCCAAAGAATTGATCCACATAACCAACTTCAATTAATTTGAGATTGAAACTTTGCTGTCACTCATGTTGTTGTTGTTGTTAATGATGCTTATATATGAAGGACGGAACTAAAGAGAAAGTAGCAACACTCTAGCTAGAATTTCCTTATTTTATATATATATCTTTACTTAATTTAGGCTGTGTTTGACACATACAAATTAGCTTATCAACTAATTGAAAAGCTAAATTATAAACTACTAAAATAAATAAGTTGTGTTTGATTAACAAATTATTTTTAAAATAGATAGACGAAACTTGAAAATCTTGGATGCCGCCTCAAGTAGCGTTTGGAAAAAAACTCCGAATCAAGTTTACTTTTCCTACCATGCTCTCAAGTTTGTGCGGATTTCTTCAAATTGGTGCGTGAGTTTTTTTTTTTTTAATGTTTTCTGTTTTTACGTTGGCACATAAAAATATGAGTACACGCGGCTTCAAAAAAAAGAATATGAGTATATGCACGTGACATGTAATGCTATAATTTCGTGATTTTCTCCAATAAGTGAGTGATACATGTTTACAGTAAACGATGGCATGTAGGTTTTGGAAACATGATAAGAATAGTAGTACATGTGCAATACAATGTTATTTAATATAATCTATAATGTTATCAAAAAAAAATCTATAAAAATATATTTTGTTTTGAAAACCTAACAAATATATGTTAATCAAGTAAAAAAATATTGTCCTAAAAAATACTAAATTGTAAATATATTATTTAATATTTAGTATTTCTTTTTAAAATGATTAAATAAACCTTATGAAATAATAAATAAGATTATACGTAATATTAAATAATTATGTTTATAGTAGAGAAAATATCTATAAATACTACATTTAATAGACACATTGTTTATTAATATAACATGTCTTTTTATGACATTTTGTATTTCTCAGCCACTCAGTTAGCTATTTATTCAAAACACTTTTAAATGATCAGTTATATTATCAACTTTTAACTATCAACTATTGTGATGGCCCCAGTTTCTCAATTCTAAATTGGGCTCCACCCGGCCTAAACTTACGTGGATCCTCGAGCACGTCTCGCTGAGTCACGCAAGCCTAGTCAACATTCCTTTACCATTTACCATTTAAAATCATTTACAAGTTGAAAACGTTTGATTAGTGAGTTAATGTGACGGCCCCAAATTTTCAATGCATTTGGGTACGCTCGGCCTAAACCGTGCAGGTCCCGAGTCAGTTCTCGGCGAACTTGACAAGCTTAGTTAGCCTCAAATCATCAAAATTTCAAGATTTATGAAAGAGTTATTGCAAATTATAACACAGAAAAGCAATTTAGATATGAATCAATTATTGAGAAATAACTCAATCAAAGGAAAGTCAGGAAATCTATGTATGTGGAAACCCCGAATATTAATATACCTCAAACGAAAACCAAATAAAATCTTACATGATATTAAATACCTATGATTTCAAGTTCAAACCAACTTTTCGTAGCCTAGGGTGCTCGAATTCAATCGCAAATCCTCACGAAAGTCTCCTAAGCAAGGTCCCTTACACTTTGATTTCTCGGATATCGCACCCACCCAAACTAGACGGTGAACAAACGAGAGAAAATTTAAAGTAATACCGAGAAGATAATGATAATTCATGAACATCAAATGAAGCAGTCTAAATATCATGCAAAAATTAAAGACAGACAATATAACAAGATAAAGGTGCATGATAAACATACTATCAGATATCAATCGAAAACATATGTGTTCTAAGAAAACAAGCGAGGCAGTGAGTGGTCACATCACAGCATACGGAAAGAGGACACTGGCTCTTTTCGGGCAATGTCGCAACACTCGCGCAGCATCAGAGGGACACAGGCCTCCGAGCGTACAGAAAGAGGACGTTGGCTCTTTCCGGGCAATGTTACGGCACTAGCACAGCTTGACACAAGCGGGACACAGGCCTCAAGTATCACATCGACCCGCTCACGCCGAGAACACACATACCAAGGAAACAACAAGATAGGAACATCAACAACGACAATCAACAAATATCAATGATCGAAAATGAATTACATGCAATGTTCTTACTGGATTACTTTCGTACACTAGCTTTGGGGCGAGTGTACTTACCTGAACTATCGCGACCCGTGTGACAACTCCGAGATCCTAACGCGTCTCCCGTGATTTCTCCATTACCTGATAATGGTTTAAATCTTGAATATTAGTGTAAGGTTTAGCATTACATCTCAAGTTGATTTGTACGGGTTTATATCATTTGTTAGACTCTAGTTGGACTCAAATATGTAAGCCTATTTTATATTGGTTATGTTAGACCCTAACACAAGCCCATTTACAGAACTTTATTTTATTCATAAAGTGTCCATACTTCTCCTTTATTTTTATTTCATTTTATTTACACACTTACACATAATGTGACAACCACACAATTAAGTGCACCCATATCCATTCACTTACTCACACATGGTACACCCCACACCCAGTAGTGGGGTGCACAACACCATCACGCACCCAACCATGGGGTGCACACACCCCAACAGTGGGGTGCACACACCCCAAATAGTGGGGTGTACATGCATATACATGTACATACCCATGCATACACATGCACACACATGCATGAACATACACACCTTGTTCAATACACCACACACACCCCATCTGTGGGGTACACACACACTGTCCAATGCCACACACCCCGCTGTCAAACTGTCCACACTGCACATATGCACCCCACCAGCCACACACACACAATCACACACACACGGTTACACACACTCCACACCACTGTCCACCTTACACCCCAACACGGTCCTCATCAAAAGTGCTCCACATCCGACAGCCGTGACCGGGGACAGTGCCACCAGCCACGACCACCAACGGCGGAGAGGGCAGCATTAACCGAGAGAGGGGAAAAGAGAAACTGTGAGGTGGGTGAGTGAAGGAGAGAGATAAGACAGCCGAGAGAGGAGAGAGGGAGGTGTGGTTATACCTTCGGTGAACTTATTCTCGTTGAGACTCCAGGACTGTTGTGGGCTCGTCGACGACGAGATTGTGACAGTGGCGGTGACGGTGAGGTCGTGAGTGAGCGGGAGGGAGTGAAAATGAGAGATGAAGCCGAGAGTTCGAGTGAGAGAAAAGGACAGCCGAGAGAGGGAGAGGAGAGAGAACATACCTCCATTAAGCTCCGACTGCCCGGGGTTGGTGGTCGACGGTGAAGCACCAGAGAGGAGGGGGAGGAGGTTGGCGATGAGAGTGTAGAGACGGTGATAAGGTGAGAATGAGAGATATGAATGTGGGTTATATTGATTATTTTTTTTTTGTCTTTACACTAATGATGGGTGAATAGTAAGTTAGGTGGGGTGTTGTCACATGCATGGCCCTTCATCTTCACGTACACACGCATCTCGAGGCTAATCCAAGGGTGTTCTATTTTTGAATTGTGTCACTTTAACAATTCTATACATTTGTCTATTTGTTGTGTATTTAACCAACGCCCGTATTTTTCAACAATTTTCCCCGACTTGTGACATACATATTTTCGTCTGTCCCTTACAAATAAATATTTAAATTATTAAGTAATTCTTTTATTTAAGTTTTTCATTGTATTTTCTCCCCCAGTTACCTAGGCGGGACCTCACTCCCATTGACAATTGCCTGAACGGCCCGCGACACACATTAAAGTAAAATACTATTACACACATCAAAGAATCATAAAATTGCCTCGGTGTCGACTCCCGAGGTTCGAAATACTGTCTAGTATCACGTAGTCGGTTCACGGTCCTAACACGTGTGACACAAGTCGAGTTAAAATTTGAGGGTTGTTACAGTTAATATTATTAAACCGAAAGCGATCAATCCTCAAACTAATCGAAATAACCACAATCATACAAAATAAGGCATCCTAGAGTGTGAAAACCCTGCATATGTATATCATCATCAATGATCAGTCAGAGGATAAAAACATATAGATATACATGCCCTAGACCTCTAAAAACCTAAGTCCCAATGTTTCAAAAATAATATATACAACAATACAAGAAAAGTCACCTATATCAGACAAGTGGAAAGACCTGCTCCGGTATCCTTAAATCAACTCTCTAAGCTATGGAGCCTTTCCCATGCTGAATTGTAGATTTGCACCATGTCAAACACAAGAATGACGAGCCCAAGTAAGTAACACAAGTATGACATAAATACAACATTTCGAAATAAATAAATAATCAATCCATATTCATGCTAATAGAAATAAAGGACAGAGAATGCATGAATAAATAAGACTGTAAATAAATCAACTGAGCAATCGAAAATGAGTGTCCCGAAAATAATAGAGAGATGCAAGTAGTCCCGACCAAACAGTCGTTAAGTCGAGGTAAACACCTACAAGACTCGAAGTTTAGGACGCAATAAACTCACGCCGTCCTAATGTCCACGCGGATGAGATTCCCTAGTAGTCTAAGTAAGAACACTTACCTCGTATAGAACCAAAAATAGTATCGTGCATCCCAAGTTCGTGGCTCTGGAATTTTTCCTCTGATAACCCGTCCTACCAAAGGATCACGTTGACTTACTTGCCTTCGGACAACTCAAATGAATGAAATTTCTAAAAATGTGATAGATCAATAACAATAATAATTTAAAGCTCAAGAAATAACTGTAAAATTCCTCACTAGTTTACTTACCTGTATCCAAGCTAAATTCGCACTCACACAACCTCTGACTCGCCTCCTACGAATCCCATGTGATCCATTAATAACAAAAACTTATGATAATTCAATTAAATTATAAATCATATTAATTACTTTCTAATTTATATAATTTTTCATAATTATTTTATTAGTGTAATTGAGTCGATTTTCGAGGTATTGGGTCGATTTTTGAGGTATTGGGTAGTATTCGAACCCATTTGAATCCCCGAGAGATCCCCAAAATTTTTAAATTTGTTGTAAAAATGCCCCTGTAAACAGTGTCACGTCGTGGTGGTGCCACCTTCACGGCATGATTTCGGGGCTGGCTGTCCCAGCCGCCGTGGGTATAAATGCCCATGGAGTCCCTCGCAGCGTGGGCCCTGCACGCCATTTCTGGAGTTTTTTGAAACCCTGACTCGCGTCACTGCACTCCGAGCCTATCCCAAACTCTTAAGGAAGTTCGTGACTATCACAAACTACTTCGATTCGTGTCAAAACCTTAATAAAATTCTCGATTCGAAAGTCATTCAAAAGTCTCAAAAAATTTTCAAAAATTCAACAACTTTTCCAATCACCAAACCAACTCACAAACTACCAATAAATCATCAATTGAATCATCAAATCATCATAATACCTCATTTCCAACATTTCTCAAAAATCTCGTCCAAAATTATCGTGACGAAAATCCACAAAACTACGACTAAAACGTAGACAAACACGTGGAGAACCGGGATTTCACATTAGAATTTGAGATTGATCGATCCCTTGGCGTTAAACCGCGTCAAAAACTCTCGGAACCCATACACCCTCATCGTTCTTTGTTCGATCGATGAGATAGGAGAGAAAGTGAGGAGAGAGAAAAGGTAATGTAGGTTGCTTTTATACCCCTCCATCATCTATAACCACACACGAATCTCAAAGCACATCCCTTGGCCACCACCTAATCCATCCAACCACCTTGACACTCCTTGGTGACTTCAATAAGTAACTCTCGCTTATAACTTAGTTATTTTTCGCATAATGCTCTCATTTTCTCACCCGTTCTGCACTACGAATCGCTCGTCGCATAATCCCGGACGTATCAATGTATCGAACGCGATATACAACTTTTAATTATTATTTATTTTGTATTTAGTCAGTGTTTTTAATTCATTAAATCCTCCGAACTGTTAATTACCCGACAATTGTTCGCTCGAAACCCGTTACTTATGTTCTTATCGAGCTGAACCCGTTTCCCAATACCAACACTTACACTCAAACGTCCTCGCATGTTTGGAACATTGGAATTTACATTCAGGTAATAAAATATAATACAAAATACCGAGCAAAAATAACATACCCCGGCGTCGATGGCCGATAATTAGACAACTGTATTATGACAAAGGTCCACGTACGAACTAAAATTGACATGTGACACGAGTTAAATTTTAGGAGTCATTACAGCTATTAGCTAGTAGCTTTTTAGTTGTCAACTAAATTATCAGCTTTCAATTAGATTATCAGCTAGTGTTGCTAAACAAAGCCTATATATCTTGCAACTTTCTTATGCTTAGGAGGAAATCCTTTTTCTTCACAGTTATATTATTCAACTTGGCTATTTGTTTGATTTCTTAGGGCTGGGAAAATGATTCGCTTAAATATAAAAAAGAGTAAAATTATAATTAATGGGGTGACCCAATGATATGGTATTGAGATTAAGAGTTCGAACCCCCCGCCAATGGAGGCAAAAAGTTAAAAAAAAATATAAAAAGTAGGACTTTGATTGATAGGAATGAAACTTTATTTAGGCCTTGTTTGGTTCATTTTACTAACTTCCATAGAAGTTTAATTTTCTGGGAAGTTAACTATTAAGGAAATTGCACTTTTCACGTTTAGTTCAACTTTGAACTTCTTGGGAAGTTTCACATTTAAAAATAATAAAATAATGTAATTGACATAAATGTTCTTTACACTATTTTTTAGAGAAAGATTGTAGGAAATAAAGGTAGAAAGAGCATTAAATAAGGATTGAAGTGTCTATACCTATTAAGAAAGATAACTTACTCACCCCCAAGTGAGTTATCTTCTTCTATATAGGGAAGTTAAGGGTCAAACTTTCAGGAAAGTTTTTTGAAAATATCCAACCAAATAAGATAAGTTAGAATTTTCCTAAAAGTTATCTCACTTTCTTCAACTTCCCCCTAACCAAACAAGGCGTCAATAGCAATAGCCAAAGAATAAGCAATGCAAGTGCAACAAGAAAAAATGTCTTTTCGTAAATAAAAAAAAAAAACTAAGTGTAGTAGGAGAAGAAAACGTGTCGTCCTATGATAAATGCGCCACCCCACTATAAAATCAAATCAACTAGGTTGACCATCCCATTAATCCTTCTGTTTTGAACAATGTATTATTTCACTTAGCATATTGGGTTTTCCACGATTGCAAGATGCACCAAATTAAATTCCATTAATTGGTAAGGAAAAAAAAAAAAAAACAAAGAGAAAGAAACTATAACATTAAAATTCCACTGTCATGAGAAACCTTAGAGTTAAGAAAAGCGGCAGCTACGGTTTGGAACATTACTTTTTTTTTTTTTGTGATTTTTTAGTTAGAACCACCGCCGATCTTCTATTTTGATTGACGGTGGTTCCAATAACAATTTTTATTTTTATTTATACAATAAAAGTCGGATCTATTCAGATCTGAGATGTTTTCAATTTCTTTTGGCCTGCAATAATTGTTAGATTCATCATTGACACCACTTGTCTCTCCTCTACACATGCATTTGTTATTATTCAATTTTGTCCACACTTCTATATGTTCATGTATGGATCTGTGTTAGTTGTTGATTTGATATTTTCAATAGATTTTCTTTTTCAATAAGTTGTTGTTTTTCCTAGTTGAAAGTCTATTTTTGTCTTTTCTTGTTGGAAGTTTTTGTTCGTCTTCTTTGTTGGGAATTTTATTTTCTGTTATGGATTTATTGTTGTAGATAAAAAAAACAAGCGTATAAATTGTACATAAGTTTGCAAACTTTCGTAATGTCGATTTGATCTCATCAAGGAGTGGGAAAAGACTGTTATTGATATAATTTTATTGTTAAATTAAATGTAATAACAATTTCTATGAATGAAAATATTTTTTAGTAAAAAAAAAAAATTAAAATCCCACTTTCTTATATTGTGCGCGTAGTGTGTGAACAGTAATACCGTTGGCGGTTGGTGCGGTGGTTGGACAAAGTGGGCTGCCCTGCTTATCTATCCAGAGATTTAGCCAAGTCAGAAGAATTCATGTTCGTGAATAAAAAGGCAAGAAAGGTTAATACACGCGCGTTACACCTCACAGATCAAAACAAAAAGTGGGGAAAAAAAGGAACAACACTATGTATGTATGTATGTGCGTTGAAATTCAATGCAAGTGGTTTGTCTTACTTAATTCAATGATCGTTGTGTCTTTATTTGCATTGGTTATACATCATATCGAGTAATAAAACATACATACCTTATCTTCGAAGGCTTCACACTTCACACCACTCCACACCACTCTACACCACAACTTGCACAAGAGAGGGAGAGATGTGAAACACTGAAATTGAGGAGTGCAAGTTTTGAGGATGCAAAATCCCCGTCATATACTCATATTTGATTACGGGGTTTTAGTTATTTCTGGTGCATATATGAGTGAATTACATGACAATTAATTCCCTACTTCTTGTATTATACAACTAGGCCATTGCTTGTATTGCCTATATGCTAACCGTACATATGACAAAACTTTACGATGTTATGCTCTGATTTTTATCGCTTGTTGTCTTGGTTGAGCTTAGCAAATGTGAATGAATTCGTTCATCCAAAAAAAAATAAAAAAAATGTGAATGAATTGTATAGAGAAAGCAATGATACAATTATCATTAACATATTATAACCAATCAAATAGCTAGGCATCTCACTGATTTAGTATGAGTAAGAGGTTGGAGGTTTGAGTGAGAGTCAAAGTCACAACCTTCCCAAACTTATCTTTTGACAAGGGATACCACTACCATCTCACAACTAACATCGTAGCCCAATGGTTTCGTGTATAATTATTGAAGTAAAAGGTGTGATCTTTAATGGATCTCTTTGATTCATCAATGAAATTAATAAACACATACCTCCTTCCATTGCTATATTTGATTGTGTTTTTTCCCCTCTCTCTTTCTGTTTCTTTAATTGTGCATATGATCTCAATGGTAAGATTTACTTTTATAAGATAACTAACATTCAGTTATCACCACGTTAGTCACTTTTGAAGAGAGAGGAAAGGAATTCAAAATCTCAAACTCTAATAACTGAATGTACCTAAACCACCATAATATGGGCCGTTAATATTAGAGTTTATCTTAATAATACGCGGGTGACTTAATAGAGATTAAAATGATCTAACACTAATGGGTTAGGTTGAATAAGCCATATGTTTTTTTTTAAATTATTGTTGCTTAAAAGTATATAGAATGGTTGATTCAATGTATTCGACAAGCGTATAAGTTACACATGATTTAACAAACTTTTCGCAATATCACTTTGATCTCAATGTGTGGGAAAGGCTGTATTAATGTAATTTCATTGTTAAATTAGATGTAATAGTGAACAATTTTTATGAATGAAATATCTTTTCGTCAAAAAAGAAAAAAAAAAAAAAAAAAACTAAATGTAAGGTCTAGCTCCGGTCATTTTGTTCAAAACTGGGTTTTAATTAAAACTGGGCTTTAATTAGAATCGGTCTCCTCCCAACTCCAAGTGAGAAAAATTGGTCGAAGCTTTAGAAGGAACACGCCCAATATTGCGAAGCCCGCTAAAGGCCAACATCCACTGTTCCAAACAGGGCCTAGGCAATTTTGTTTTGTGAAGAACAAAATGCGCGCGAATTGCGCGGGTAGTGAGCTACGCCAAACCTTCAAAAAGTGACACGTGGGCTCTGTTGGTTGTAGTAAATTTCTGTTTGGACGACTTTCCATTTTTGTTCACTGTTTTGTTATGTTCAGTTTGATGAGTGAACGATGGTCGCGCTTCTCCATCGAATTTTACGCTGTATTTAGTTCTCTTCGTCTCTCCATTTCCGTTGTTTTTCCACCTAAACAGACTTTTCCTTTCCTTTCTTTCTTTCCATTATCTCTCTACGTCAATTTCATTGGTTCGTTCAATCGCCAACAACTCCCTCACAATCACAATCACAATCATAATCAATTTTTTCATTTTTTAATTAAGGCATCCGAATCGACATTCTCTTCATATACTTATAATCGTCTCGGTATGTATTTTATTTTATTTTTTTTTCAATGTTCTTTTAGATCTTTAAATAACAGAATCAAGTTTAAGCATTATCAAATCGTTCTAATTTGAGGGAGAATTCCTGTGATTCAACAATTGTTTTGGTGGAATGCTTTTATTCCTTTTAATTTCATTGCAATCAATTGCACATTGCAACGTAAGAACTTGTCGATGGATTGGAGAAATTTCACGATAAATTCTATAACACGGCTAGCTAGATCTGCCAAATTCTCCAGCAGGTAATGGTATTTTGACGAATTAGTATTCGCAGCTAGATCCATCCTCGCGAATCAAACTGCAAATCAAATTGTTTTTGGATAAATGCAAATCAATTGTAACGTGTGTATATAAGAAGTTGAGTACATTATTCATCCAATATATAATGCATATTCAGCTTGGTTTGGTGACCTAAAAGTGTAAAAACAATTTGTATACTCTATTTCTCCTGTACGTTGATGAGGTTTAAGTTGTAATGCAATAAATAAAAAAATTCACTTATGTTTTTTAAGAGGTTACAATTACATACCTCTGTGTTGGAGGCAGAGATTGTCGATGTATTGAAAAAAGTGGAAATTTTTTACTTAAACTTTATAATTGAGTGGTAGAATTTGATTAAATGAGTTTTCTTTCAAATGCTAATGCGTTTTCTTAAGATTTCTCATTTAATTTTTTTCTTGCAGTACTAGTACCTGAATGATCAGATGTTGAAGGTATTTGAGCATTTACTTTGATCAGGGAATTCCAGTTATGGAATCTGACCATGGAAGTGATTCTAGCAACCATCCTGTATCACCTCCTGCGGTCACCGTTAGTGAAAGTGATCCTCATTCCAGCGTAAACGAAGGTCAACCTAATCCCAGCGTAAACAAAGGCGATCCTAATCCCAGCGTAAACGAAGGCGATCCTAATCCCAGCGTAAACGAAGGCGATCCTAATCCCAGCGTAAACGAAGGCGATCCTAATTCAGGCGTAAAGTCTGGTTCATCCACACCCTCTCCCTCATCGTCCTCGTCTTCGTCGGGCTCTTCATTTGATGAAGCATTATTCGAAGACGATGTCAACAATGAGACAAAGCCCAATGCAATTGATGCTAGCTCTCCAAACTCGGTTGATGATCTAGATGCACCTTTAAAAGATGAAAAAGAAATTGAGTTCTACAGTGACTCCTCTCCGTCTCCCATGTCAGCTGGAGCAGGTCCATCTGAGCCTGCTGAATCAAGCCAACAAATTGAGTTATTCACTCAATCACCTCAAACCCAAGTGATGGAACGACCGGAGGACACCACTCCGTACAGGATACCGTCATCGGTGTTTGCGAGAAGCAAGTCCGACAACACCAATGGAATGGAGTGTAGCTTCAAATGAGTCATTGTTCAGCATTCATATGGGAAACAATAGTTTCTCCAGAGACCACATTTTTCTGATGGATAGAGATTTTGGCAAGTCTGGAGAGTTGATCAACTCGAATAGTTCATCCCCACAACTTGCAACTCCAGAACCTGAGAGATGTTCTGATTTGGTGGAGTCCGACATTGTCACTGCGGCCGCAGCAGAAACAATGAAGGAGGTGCTAAGGGCAGCTGCCGAAGAGCACAGTAAAGAAAAACCAGCCGAACCTGTTGGGGCTCACCATTCCCCCACCGCTTCGCGCCATTCTGATGCCAGCGGAGCTAGCGTCCGTTCTTTCGCATTTCCAATGTAAGGCTCTTACTTTAGAAACAAAAGTAGTACTTCTACAACTACATGTATTTATCATGCTAACTTTTGTGGCTAACCTACATCTATATGATGTATGGTTAGTTGCACGAGGTTATTATCTTGGTATATGCTGCTATGCTCATAGAAGAAAATCTTAAGAACTGGACACTTTCTTGACAGATTGACGGGGGAAGGAGGAAAAAGTGGCTCTGGAAAAGGAGAATCGCGCCACACAGAGAAGCAGCAGTCGCCAAAAAGCCCGCATTCTGCTCTGACGAATGCAGGCGAATCCAAATGGTGGTGCTCTTGGTTTTCCTGTTGCTGCCGTCCCTGTTGTTGAGAAAGTGAGTATTCTGAAACCTTCTATTTCTATAAATTTTCTTGACAAAGATGGTCTTTCGAAATTGTTGCCTCAGAATGTATCTGAGCTACTATTGCGCAGATTTCACATTCCCTTTTTCACTCATTTTAATTTTGCCCTTGCTCTGTTCAGCTTATGTTAGATTTGACCGGGACGAAGAAAACTAAGGAAGTTGAGAGGTAAAACAAGTACAACAGCTACATAAATGTTGCAAGAGAGAAGATGAGACGATTTATCTTTAATCCATTCAGTGACATCTTCTTGTTGTTTCATTCAATGTGTATATTTTCCTCAACAGTTATGATGAAATAGTACCTAGCATTGTTTATCTGTCATTTTTTTAACCGATATCTGTTGATTATGCAGTTTTAAGCTTTTTTTCTTAAAAAAAAAAAAAAAAAAAATGAATCTTCGAATTGAAGCTGTAGCATTGGTGGATAGTGTGAACCTCCTCTTCCATGTCTTCCTCATCTGGACCATTTGATCTGTGTAGAATAGAAGTGTGCCTTCGCCCTTGATGATGATTTATCGCCAACATGAAAAGATAATCATCAGTCTGGTGTTTGGTGAGGAGAGTGCCAAATTGATATCAGAATAGCCAAGTTACAATGGATTGAATCACTTGCCAAAATGCGATTCGATGCAACCCAATGGAGCACTGACGATGTTTCTGTACGCAGTGCGGCATCACCCAGCCAAAACTTCTCAAGAACTACAGATTCATCTTTATACAACTATGCAGCCGATCAACAACCGCTTCAATCTCTTCAAAATGTGGGTTCGACTTGATTTCCCCGGCAAGAAACCTATAGGCTCTATCTTCTAAGTATACTAAGCAGTAACCAGCCATCACTCTCACCCCTTTTTCCCTTGCCAGTTTTCTCATCCTAGCTGCATCACTCCACTGCCCTCTCTTTGCATAAAAAGTTGAGGCAAGGACATAACCAGCAGAGTTCATGGGTTCTAATTCCAGAACACGCGAACCTGCTTCTCCACTGAGAGTGCCGTTTTCAACGCTCCTGCAAGCACTCAAGATCGAGCTCCAAGCACTAGGGCCCAACTTAACTCCTTCGGGAATTTTCTCGATCAACTCTGCTGCTCTGTAGAGATCACCAGCTCGCGCCAGCATGTCTATCATACACGAGTAATGCTCTGGACCAGGTTCAACAACATATTGCTGAGCCATATTTTCAAAACAAGATAGCCCTTCTTCTATTAATCCACTATGACTACATGCAGACAACACTGAGAGCAGTGTCACTGCATTTGGTTTCAAATCATGGGTTGAATTCATCTCGTCAAGCAAAGCAAGAGCGTTGTGCCCTCTGCCGTTCATGCCATACGCTGATATCATAGCACTCCATGATACTACACTTCTATGGAGCATTTGATCAAACACTCTCCTAGAGGCATCGATGGCACCACATTTAGAGTACATATTGAGAAGGGCAGTTCCAATTTCCACTTCTTCGGCCAACCCAGATCTAATTGCCAAACCATGAGCACATCTGGATCTTCTTACTTCAGCTGAAAGTGAACAGGCTTCGAGAAGGCTCAGCATTGTAACAAGATTGAACCTCTTTTCTATCACAATCATCTTATGAAACAAAGATAACGCTTCGTCAGGCTTGCCAGAGTGAGAAAATGCGGCGATCATTGTGCTCCACGAGATTAAATCTCTTTCATCCATTTGGATAAATAACATCCAAGCAAGTTCAATTAGATTGCATTTTGCATAGGCATCTATCAAAGAATTCACCACAGGTTCGTTCGAATCAAAACCCCTGCGGATCACTTGGCAATGGATGGACTTGCACTGAGTTGCCTCCATAAAGGTCTTACATAATTGAAGAAGATTGACAAGAGTAAATTTGTCAGCTTCATATCGACCTTCCACCATTGAAGCAAACAATCTCACAGCGTCCGCATAACAACCATTAGCGACAAAACCATATAACATAGAATTCCATGAAACAATGTTTTTCTGAGGCATCTCCTCAAAGACTTTGAAAGCAGAACCAACATCAGCGCACTTAGAATACACGTCCACCAAAGAATTGCTCACAAAAGTATCAGACTCAAATCCTCTGCTGACAACAAACCCATGCATCAATCTTACAATATCAACATCCCCCATGTTTGTGCAAGCTTTAAGAATGCTTGTGCAAGTAAGTTCATCAGGTTCAACATCTGTACCGGAAGAACACATCTCTCGGAACAACCCCAAGGCGACTGGACTTTCCTCATTTTGCACATATCCCCCAATCATCACACTCCATGAGATGACATCTCTGTGCGGCATTTCATCAAATAATCTCTGTGCACACTTCACATGACCTAACTCAGCATATAAACTTAACAGAGAGTTCTTCACCGATACAATCATGTAGAACCCACTGTGGATTAGGAATCCATGAATTATAAGACCTTCATGAAAAGCTCTGACATCGCGATACGCCTTAAGCACCAGAACCAATGTAGACACATTGGGTACAAAGTTGGCAATCCTTGCTTTCCTGAACAACTGTAATCCTTCCACATTGGCACCTCCTTCAGCACACCCATGGATCACTACATTCCAGGAAACAGAGTCCTTGGCAGATATGCAAGTGAAAGCATTCAAAGCAGAATTAATGGCACCACATTTCATGTAGAAATCTGCAATGGAATTCCCAATAGAAGTGAATGATTCATACCCTTGCTTGATCACAGAGGAATGAGCACTGGCTGCTTCGTTCAAGCGACGAAGCTTTGTGCAGGCTTTGAAAATGGGAGGGAACAAGGTACTGTGATCATTGTCAGGACCAAGAGCACCTGAATTTCTGACTTCATAATATTGTGAAAGAACTTGGTGCCACTGACCATTTGATGAAGCCTCTTTAATCCTTGAATGCAAGAAGTTCTGGAACCTCGAACACAAGAGAGCCATCTTTGGAGAATGCGCCCATGGAAGCATACATAGACAGGAACACTGTGCCAGGTCTTCTTCTGGTTAGACGTCTCAACACATAAAGCAGCATCAGTTAGTAATCACTAATCAGGCCAGTTAGAAGCATTGTTTTTGTGCCACAGATGATGTATTGAATGGAATTTACCACACTAGAATCAATGAAGACAAAATATTGGAGGAAAAATGACCTTTCTGTTCACTATCAAAACTTGTATGATTGTATCATAGTACAGCTGATTTGACAGGTAAGAGATTCTAAAACAATCATGAACAGAATTAAAGCAGAGAGCATTTCCACTAAGCTGCTAAAATGCCTGCATGAACAATTGAACAAATGCTTGCAATACTTTTTGCAAGAAAAATTGATTGCGAAGATTGTAAAATGGATTTACACTACAAAATTGGCCAGAGAAATTGTCATGTATGTGTGATTATATTTCACCGTTGTTGCAGAGTTGGAGGTAATGGTTGTCAAACTTCACATATTTGGACCAGAAGCCCTTGTACTGGGGATAAGCCAACTCAAGCCAAGGTTTGTAGTTCCCATTGTAGTGGATGACCCCTGCGTTTTTTATCTCTGTCAACTTAATTTCAGCATCATAACCAAGCCCCAAGACATGCCAACTTCGATCCAATGGGTATGTGAGATTGTAAAATGCGATCAGTCCTGGTGGCAATGAACCGAGTTTCCAAAGCATGCGGTCCGCTTTCTGCATAGAATGAACGACAAAGAGAAACTTTAAACACCAAGCTAATAAAATATGGAAAATGATTTGGTGGCCCATTTTGGGATACACAAAATGGATACCCACTTGTTGGTATTCATTGATTTACACATCGATGTTTGTGTACAGACAAATCAATGTTTATTGAATGGACACCAACTCCAGGTGTCCATTCTAGATGTCCTAAAAAGGTCATCCTATCATTGTCCATAAAATATAATGCCGCGGAAAAGCAATTCTTTAACATAATCACTACTTATTGTCACGATCACTGCACGCATAATAATAGCACATGAAAGGAGAACTCCAACATGGAAGATAGAGAAAAGGGGAACACACACACACACACACACACACACACACACACACACATATATATATATATATATTTTTTTGTACATTGATGTATCAAAAACAAGCAGCAGAACTTGGCTTGAGTGAGGTGGATAAGATGAGGCATGTACCTAAAGGCATGCAAGTGTGTGCAAAGTGTCATGAACCTAGAAAAATGGAATTCTGAGGAAATGATTTACAATCAGTATGATGCAATTTACCTATGAAACACAAACAATGGATTTTGGGCAAAATCATGCAAAAGCAGATATTGCTCACATAATTCCTTTACAAATGCACAGTGAACGTATAGAGTGGGTTTTGAACTTCACCAACCTTGTATCGATGAATGAAGGTGCATAGAGTATGCAGCTCACATAGTCAATCACACGCATACATGTATGCCATAGTAAGAACGATATTCCTTTGCTCAATTGAGAATCGAAACAAAGAGACATAAAGAAAAAAGTTCAAAGAAAAAAAAGTATAGTTTCCTCACCAAGCGCTGCCACCGGTGATATATTTCTGTGATGTTATGCTTCTTCCACTCCTTTAGATCAAAAAGATTCATTCCATATGCCCAACCACAAGCATTTTCATCAAAATTCTGTGCAATCAGTATATCTGAAAAATTGAGGTACGTACGAAATCGATGGAAGCTCTCTTTGCATGTTTCTACTGCACCATTCACCATTCCTTGCAGGTTCACAGACCAAAGCGGTGTCAAATCCTTCTGAACTACTATATCATCATCCAAAAACAGTATCTTATCTAGCTTTGGATAAACTTCAGGAAGATAGAATCGCAGATGGTTCAACATGGACAAGTACTTGGGATTCCTATATTTGAGAGTGTCATCCCCATCAGACCGGGTGGAAGGATTGTTTGTCCTAAAATAGTAGTCTTTTACTTTTGTAGATTGAAGCTGGTGAAGGACCGGACAATAAGATGAATTAAGCCACTTGAAATTGTCAACGTTTTGCACTTCAATTGTTGCACCGGCTGGAGAATTGGCAAGGAACCACATCTTCATAGCGGCAAAATTCAGACTATCTGTAACAACATGGAATACATGCTTCTCTGGTTCTTTAACGTGTGATACCGTAGAATTAACAACAACTGCTGTAGCAAGCACATTATCAGAGAATATCGCATAATGGAATAAAGATGGGTTTTCAAGCCTGTCCAAATTAAGGTTTTCTCTTTCCCATGAACCTTTAAGTAGTAGTCTGTTGTAAGCAGAAGAGAAAGGCAATGTATTGGTTTCGGGAGAGTTTTTGCAGCAAGTTGGGTTAAGAATGCTACTTCCTTCTTTACTGCAGTAGAAGTCTCTTCAGTTGACTGAACCATAGCCCGTAACTTCCTAGCCACGAGAAAACAATCATAAAACTTCTCCTTTGCAATTGACAGAATACGACCCATTTCTTTTGCTCGTTCAGGGGCCCTGAAAGTGATCTTACATAAATATAAAGAACGTTAAATGAGAAAGATTTGCTAACAACAATATCAGTACCTTGCGTCTAGCTCAGCATCCGAAGTTGCATGTTTAATAGATTCTCTACTATCTTTGATGCGCGTCAGAATCATTCCATGGAGTCTAGTTTCATTCTTGGCCAAGGCAATACTAGCATAAACATGTCCCATTATGATCTGATCACTCATAAGTTTTAAAGTGGAATCAGCTCTTGTGTAGCCATTATCTTTCCTCCATGGACCGTATTTTCCTTTGACTGCAATACTAAGTTTTTCTGACCGTGCAATGGCACGTGCTTTCATTTTTGCTTCAATATTATCATTTTTTTCTACGAACTGACTAGCTCGGAGATTCCTCCTCTTCTCTCGCAATTCCTGTATGGCTAAAATCTGTCACAAACCTAATACCATGTACCAAGTATTATGGTGAAACAAAAAAAGAAAGACAACCTACCTGATGTGTGAATTTCACTGGATCAATCGGAACTTTCCCATGTAAATTTTGAGACTTAGAAGACTGCTGCCCATCAGAATGGAGCCGTTCACGTTCTTTTGTGTAATCCACACCTTCCTGAAAGAAGCTTTCAACTCCCTGAGATTATGAATGTCAAAAAATTAGAGAATAAAAAACAAGCCTTTCTGTAAGTCAAATACATAGGAAAGAAGAGTATAGAGAATTTTTTTTTTTCCTTTTAACATAAATATTTATAGTATCAATCCATTTTCTTGGCATGTAGGGAGCTTACACAGCCAATCATAGTTCAAAGCTAAGGGCTACACCACTAAAACATAAAATAACGTACCTGATAACCTCTTACATGATCAGGGTTTTGCCAGACCCAAGAAGCAGATAAATCATTGGACTTGACAGAATGTAAGCGGGCAGAACCAGAGACGCCATTAGTATGTGTCACAATTACACCAACCTCCTACACAAAGAAAGATGTATAAACAAATGATGAAGCTCCCTAATGTTGGTGAGGAACAAGGTTTTTGATTACCTCTTCCAATGAATGGTTATTGACTTGTCCAGATTGTACACCTTTATTGAAGAATGGTTCCTGCACTAATACCAGATTTCTTTATGTCAAGTTTAGAGATTTGGACCACTAATGGCAAAACATATTTGACAGTTGACACATAAATGCTGTGCGGTGAAACTATACAATTCAAATGCAATGATGATGAGTATACTGAACAAACATGCGGAAAAAAGTAAAATATACATTCCCGCCTGAAAGTGATCATGGACTTCAATCATTCATCAGATTATTGAACGGTCAAAGATGACAATGGCTCCATATATGAAATTAAATTGTGTGAGAGAGAGAGAGGCATAAGCCTCATTAAATTTTTTAAAAATATGTAAAATATTATTAAGAATTATATAAACATAAATACATTCACAAATGCAACTATTAGAAACAAATAGTAGTGCTTAATAAGACAAAAAGAAGTGAAGTAAATTTGGCGTATCTTATCTCTCAAATGCAACTATCTAACATGCACATTGCTATTAACAATGTTTTCGTGCAAATATCCATGTAAAATTTTGTAATAAAATGTAAATTCCCCAATAATCCAAAACATTCATGATTCAAGAATCTTAAATTGCCAAAAATAAACGTAAAGTTTAAACTTCAAAATACTAATGAATCTAATGATTCATGAAAAACATGCTCATGCACATACAAAGTTTAGCATAAAAAGTTCAAACAATAAGTGTTCAAGTTTCAAGGCCTGCGACACAATCTTAAACAAATTCTCTTGACTCTCCTCTTTCATATGATTCATTGAAGGTAAGGTGTGCCAGGGAAGAGGAGTAGAGTACCCGATAGAAGAAATCCACCGCAAAGCACACAAATGAAGATGGGAATCAATGTTGATAGAGTTTTAGAGCTTTTAAAAATTAGGGCACGATTGGTCTAATAGCATTTTTGTAAATTAAGTTGGTCTAAAGGCATTTTTGTAAATAAAACAAAACATAAAAGAAACATTAAAAAAATGCCTCCCTAAATGAGGCATAAGCCTCACAACGCCTCAGTTTGTAACTTATCGAGGCGTACGCCTCAGTCCACTAAGGCTTAATCTTCATTGAAATGCACCGAGGCTTAAGCCTCTGTGCGTATTTTGTTAAAAAAAACACTTATGCCTCAGTTAGCCTTTTTAAACATTGCTAGTCCAGTCACCATTGATGTCCAAATATCATCAAAGGTGAAATGAAATCAGGAAAGAAAACCTAACTTCAGATATCTTAAGCAAATTAGCTTAGAGCTAATTTTTTGCAGAACAGGATCACATTGTAGGTCCTAATCCTTGCATAAATACAGTCCTTATACAAACACGTTTAATAACATTCAACTTCAACGTATCCTAGACTCTATTGCAAATACTAGATTGAGAACAAGACACTTTAATAAGTTCCATTTGTCCCATTACCAATTAGTCTCTTTAGACTTTTAGATTCAAGACCAAACAATTCCCCAGACCAGAGGCTGACAGATGATTCTTTTTCACTATTCCATAAAAAGCTGGCCGGATTAAAATCTTGATGGCATCGGTATTCACTCATCACACACAAAATAGAAAAATAAATGACAAGATTACAGTTGAAAATATTTCTCTTGAGGATCACAAGAAGTGCCGTGTTACCATATGCCAAAAAACAAAGTCGATAAATATATCAAATAGATGGATATATGAATACAAAATAATAATAACTAATCAAATAAAAAAAGAAGGCAAAAGGTGTAAACTATCCATCAAGAAGGTGAATGTGCCCATGCAGAGAGGCCAAATCACCTCCAATTTCAACTAAGGAGAAATAGGTTCATCTGTTATATTTATTTATATATATCAATCAAGTATTTCTAACAGAATTTTAGAAAAACAAAAAGATATAAGATTCTTTAATAATTGAAAGCACAAGGAATGGAAGCTTATTGATCAATGTGAAAAAGGATAAAAGCTGAGTTTGAAACCTTTCTATGTTCACATTCCTCACAATCTTGTGGAGAACTTCCATTCAGTTTTCTTTGACTGGAACAAGCAAAAAAGGAAGCACAGTATAAGATCAAGAGCAGACACCATGTCAGTAACTGCACTGTTCGCTCTAAAGAACCATAATAATAAATACATACTAAAATTTAAATACTCTTATTTGTGGTAAATAAAATGTGTGTACATGAATAAATGAATTTTCGCACAATCATGTCGCGTCTTGTACTTTGCAGCCAGATGTCATTTCACACTGACATTTTAAACTGGGTAGGAAACACAACAACAATTCAATTTGTATTAAGACATTCTGAGAAAATAAGAGAAAAATTGTAAAAATAATCGACACATTTCCTACACATTTTCTAGACATGGTTTTTAGGAATGCTTCACTGTTCATTTAACTTTTATTTCAGAATTATTAGATGCCACATGCCTGGTTATGATTGTCACAAACTGCCTTGAACTGAGGAGCAGGTGTTGAGATAACGACATTTATCAAATTCTTTAAATTAGCAAGGGACAAGAAGGAATAGGAAAAGATAATCCGTAAACTAGAGCTAAGTTTGGCTCTGGATCTAACTCCAGTTTTCTACATTCGAAACTTAAGAAAAAGGCCAAAAAATTGAAGACGCGAGTTAATTGAAAATTCGAAAAGAATCTCACTTTCCTAAACTGTTTCTGATTCAGTCATAAAATTACACCATGAAATGCAAGAAAATATCAAAAGTACTGTCAGCGCAAAATTTCCTGGAAGCAACGAAAAACTGTTTCAAGATTTCATATAAATGCAGCACTGAATTTTGAAAAATCCTTGTGCCCAACAAATAGATCAGAATCACTTTTTCCTTATATTATGAATAATATATGGTAATGGGTGATAGATATCGAAAGTATATAAACCAAACTAGACTTTTTGTCTAACTTATAAAGATTGCCCTTTCCTTTATTTAAGAAGCATCAGAAATTTATGATACATTTTCATGCAAATTACTTTATTTTGGACGCTTATGTTCCAGTTCATGAAAATAGCAAACAGGAATCAAAGGCTCAGCTTAAACATTAGGAAACCTAACTGTCATTGAGTAAGAGCACGTACTGTTAAGACCATAACTTATAGAAAAATAATGTAAACAACCAAGCCTCCTTACCTTGCTGAGACATCTAATATTTCAGCCATTACCAGACTTCTCAGGAACATCACCTGCACATAAGTTACTAAATATAAAAAGATAATTTGTAGCATAATTTTAAGGTGGTGTTTATTTTGAATTTCAAAAACAGAAGATTGTCTGTGAGGTCATCAAAAAAGAAAAATAAAAAGGTCCAATCCAATATGAAAATTTGAGGACAGCTTTCCATGACAAATGAAACTATAAAAAAAATCGATTTCTTGGTCTTCAAAAGATGAACATGAATAATATTTTTTCTTTTTTTTTGAAACCACCTTCAGATATTGACCCAAACAGCCATTAATGTTTGCAAAGCATCATACTATTGTTATGAATATAACTGGGATATCTAATTCATCAATATAGATTACCATCAAGTAACATATAAAAAGACTCAACCATATGAACATGTAGAAACAAACATATTGTAAACCTCAACTATTAGAGCCTTCTAGGTCAACTCAAAAAAGTAAATAGCTAAGCTAACAACGAGTCTGCTAGACATATGAAATACACTGTTAACTGATAATAGCACTTGAAAAAAGAAGAAGAAAAGAAGTCATTTGCTTCAAGTGAAAAAAAGAATCAAAGTTGATTCTTGGTGAAATCATAAGTAAGAAACTCATTCATCATATTTTTGCAATCATCATGGCCTTTGCTTTGTTAACTTTATACTTTAGCAACTCAGAGTACAGAGTACCAACAATCATTTACTAGAACTCAACCCATAATGTGTTGTAAATATTGAAGAAACGAAAAATAAAAAAATAAAAAAAAGTGGCAATTAGCCTCACTTATTCAACAATCCAAGAAGATGCTATTCCTTTATTCCCATATATATATATACAAACTAAAGCATCAAAAGAGATAGACTTTTATTTACCCACAAACTCTCTATCCAATGAGTTCAAATAAAACTGAACTACTACTTTAACTTATCCTAGAACAACTAAAATTTGAATTAACATCTAACATAATGCACTATATAACAAGTGTTCCTCAACTTCTAGCCCCAAATTCAAATTTATTCTCTAAGGCCATATTATGATAATCAATTCCCAACCACTATTCTCTGAAAATGTAAATG
This sequence comes from Stephania japonica, assembly GCA_039657345.1. Lineage (NCBI taxonomy): Eukaryota > Viridiplantae > Streptophyta > Magnoliopsida > Ranunculales > Menispermaceae > Stephania > Stephania japonica. Next base: position 1,437,573 of record CM077559.1, on the reverse strand, counting down.
CATGGCATCAGCTTTAAACCACATCAACTTTCACAACTATGCATTTTATTTAGAAGAGGTAGTAAAAAAGGTTACTTCTCGAACATATAACAAAATTTTGATTTCCCTGCAAACCTTCATACCTCAACAATCATTTTTTTTATTGTTGTTTTTTAATACACCAAATTTGATTACGATACAGTGTTTTTCTTTGACTTACTTCAGCAAATTTGTATATGTTATTCTCTTATACTTTTATCCCTATCTCAGTCTATATGCTATCATTACACAAAATCTAGAGTTACTTATAAATTACAAGTATTGTATTTTTATTTTCTTGTTTTGGTGGAACTAAGTGTTCTATTTTAGGTTCATAAGCCACATTCAAAATTCTTTCATTTACTAGTTTTCATTTTGGCGTTGCTGTGAATTCCTCCATCTATTTCTTGGTAAGAAATCTCCTATAGTCCTTTTCTAAAACAAATTCATATTATGCAGTTATATAAACAGAAACACGGTCATTATAATATACTCTAAGGTGATTTATTTTTTCTCATAGAATAACCATACAGTTGTTAGATATCAATTGATAAACCTTTTTTTTTTTTTTTTTGTCAAGAAACCTTTTCAGTTAATTTAGGTAGTGAAATGCTATACAAATGAAAACTTCATGGTCAAAAACCAAGATAACTCAATGAAATCAATATAACCTATTTAACTTAGCCTAGGTGGCTTTTACTTATAGTAAGGAAAAGATATGAGGCTCTGATTTTTAACTTCATCAAAAATAAAGATTACGTATAATGAGCCTAGTTTGGCGAGAAAATCCACTGGCTCCAACTTAATCATGTTCAAACTGCAACTGCCCTACATTATGTCCCAAGCGTGTGGCCCCGTCTCCAAAGAGTTTCTTCTATCACCACCATGACACAAGATACTTTTTTTTTATAGGATTCACTATTTTTCATATACAATCAACATAACAGGCTTCAAATGCACATGATTATTAACGATAAATGTGCAGCAAGAAGAGCAGCCTTAACTATGTTGAAAGGAAGTGTAATGAATCTAACAAATTAGGAAAACAAAAACACAAATGATCTATGGTTTCACTGCTAACATAGATATGATTAGATTATACCATCGATGTTGTCATAATAAGTGTGTTGTATAGCTGGAACAAAATAAATTCAGTCGTCAGTCGCAGATCCTGGAAACAACAATCTCATAGTCCCAATAACCAGGCATTTGACAGTTCAGAGAGTTACTATACTCAGAGAGCCCTAGATTGCCATCCTAATGTGCACAAAAAGAAACTCAAATCTCAGGCAAATTCATGACACAAGTGAGCAATGCAATAATATAATTCATCACAGAATTAAACTGCATAACAGAACAGCTAGGGTTTGAAACTCATCAAAGAATATCATCGTGATCAGAAGACAAAATTCAAAACAGAGCTCTATGATGATAATCAATCAGTGAGTGAAGCTCTCCAGAACAAGAACAACATTAGCCCTAACACTATGCCAAAGCCTATTTCATCAAACAATCGATCGAGACAGATCGAAATGGTACAGCTCCAATTCAAATCCAGAGACATCTAAATCGGAGAACCTACTCAAACACACTCACCAACCTAAAAACGCAACTAACATCGAACCACAGAGAAGAGATCGCCGAAGCTAAACCGAGAACAGACAATCCGAAAAATGAAATCGAAGATCAAGAATCGAAATCAACCAATCGTCCAAAAACGAAGACAGACGAGAGAGAGAGAGAGAGAGAGAGAGAGAGAGATCGCTAGAACAAATCACACAAGGAGAAGTAGAGAAAATGCGACGAAATCGTCAAATCTTGCCTGTAAGAGAGCGACGAACAACCAAATCGCAGAAATGAACCTTTCGCTTCGCGCGAGCTTCCATGACTCGCAACATCAAAGAATATCAGATTATTAGCAGTAGTCAGGCGGAGTGCATTTATATATGTTTCGTCGGATTCCGCCGTTCGCTAAAATGCGCCGAGGGTCATTTGACCATCAGAGAACGCGGCAATCGAGACAAGTTCATTGTCCATGACTATGAACTATAAAAATAAGGCCGATCAAAAATATTTTAACCTTTACAAGTTGTATCACTTATATCGTAACTTTTGAAATTTATCAATTATATTATAACATTTAGAATTTAGTATTAATCATATCATCAACTAATTTAGACTTTTTTTTTTGCCTATACATCATTTTTTTTTAATTTTCTTATTATACCATTTAAAAATTTATTCATACATATGCATTAAAGCTTAATTTTTATTTTTTTTATTTTTTTTATGTATTCATGTATATAATGCACATATAGTAGTGTTACTCAATCATATACATATAATCTAAGTACATAATTCTATTCAAGTACATAATTCTTTTATTAAATTAAATAAGGTACCTTTAATAAGTTTTATATGTTATTTTCATATGTATATACACATGATTTTACTATTTGTGCTTTATGAAAAACTAAAAAAAAATTAATTAAGGTATTAACGTATCATTGATTTATAAAAAAAAATTTGTGAGTTCTCGTACATTAATTCAAACACGAGGCTTACAAAAATTTATTGTGTAAATTGATCAATATGAATGATCATGAAAAGAAAAGTTAGAAGATTATGTTGATTTCAAAGAAAAAGTGCCAAAAATTAGTTGATGATAGAATTGATACTAAAATGAAAAGGTAGGAATAAAATTGATACTTTTCAAAGGTTACGATAGAATTGATACAACTTGTAAAGGTTAGGATATTTTTGATCATTAAGCCTAAAAATAACTGCGTTACTTGTAACACTTGTAACGGTACGTGAACATTTGTATCGAAATAGAGTACTTATCTTGGTTAATATTAGGGTTGCTAGTGAGGCAGGAATCCCCGTTCCCCGTGAGGCCCCACCTCGATGGGGACAAGAATTCCCCGATTATGCTCCTCGAGGGGCAGGGCATAGGGCAAAACTTTGCTCCGCTACATGGGGCAAGGCGGGACGAGGATTGTTCTCGCCCTGTGAGATTCCCTGCCCCACATCCCTTATATAAAATTCTCCATTTTTTTATGTTTTTACTAAAAAATTGTTTGATTTTTTTACTAAAAACAAAGGTAATGTATGTAATGAAACTCAAGATCTCCAACAATAAAATTTATTTTTACCATTAAATCATTTCTAATATATATTGTAAGCTTTTATATATGTTGCATCGTAAAGATATATAAAATTATATTTAAAACAACATTGAAATATATTTTCCACACCAATTTAAATTTTTTTTATATATTTAATTAAGTATGATAATTTGTAACTCAATCAACACAATCATATCAAAAACAAAATAAATCACATTAATACTTCAATTTGAGAAAAATAGTTTTTCAAAAAAATTGAGAAAGTGGTTACGTGCCAAAACAACTAAAGAGTGAAGATCAAAATAGACATTTTTCTTACAAAATTGATGGGCGCGGGGATTCTTCGCCCCACAAGGATCCCTATGGCGCAGGACATGAGACGGTAAAGTTTGCCCCGTGTAGACGGAGATGGTAATTTTGATCCTCGTCCAGCCTACTTGCAACCCTAGTTAATATACTGAAACAAAGTAGTTATCTTGATTAATATATTGAAACAGTAGTTATCTCTACTAAGATATGTATAAGCCTTTAATGTATGTAGTTATATTGATTAATGTATGTAATAGCCCTTAATATAAGTAGCTATCTTGATTAACTAGACGAGTTGACCCAATAGTAAAGGTGAGCTTGGGATTGAGTGGGTTAGGCGTACAGTCTCAAGTTTGATTCTCCATTGTGCACGATTGTTTGGGCTACTGTGATATACTCAAGCTCATTGTATTAAAGCCTCGTATAAATAATAGACTCATCTGAAAACCCACAAATAAACACACACACACACACACATGAGAGAGAATTGATTAACTAGCGTTGCCCCACCTAAATAATAATAATATGTACTGTAGTGTTCCACCACTTCAATATAAAGTTTGACGCGTTGGGTTAGAGATAGAGTTACATACATGCAATACGTTTTACCTGCCATCAAGATTTAGAGCCTAGTGAATCAAGTTCTTCATCATCTTCTCCTGTAAGTATTATGATTTCAAATTTGAATATGTTTCTGATTATGATTTCGAAAATGATTTTAAAACTTATTACTATGAAGTTTCTTTTGAAAACTAATTTTGTTTTCTTAACATTAATTCATCTTGCGTTTAAACTTAGGAATTTGAGTTAGAAGCTTTCCTAGTCGCATTGTAAGGCTAGCAGATGGAGTGTAAGTCTAGTAGTAAATCGTTGACCAAGCTAGAACTCTAAGAACCTAGGTGAGACAAAAGTGAATTAATAAAGAAAATGAGATCTTCGCTTTCATTAAGAAAATATAGTCATAAGTTTGAATCATCCTGTGACGGCCCTAAATTTCAATGCATTTGGGTACGCCCGGCCTAGACCCGTGCAGGTCCCGAGTCAGTTTCTCAGCGAACCTGACGAGCCTAGTCAACTTCAAATTATCAAAATTTCACGATTTATGAAAGAGTTATTGCAATTATAACACAGCGGAAGCAAAATCAAATTCTAATCAAATATTGGGAAATAACTTAATCAAAGGGAAATTAGGAATCTATATAAATGTGGAAAACCCCGATATAGTCATATCCAAGTCAACAAAATGGATTGATGGAATCCACCTCAAAACATATTCCCCAGTCCCAAAAACAAACATATATATAAACGTCATACAAAATGAAATAAACATGAGCCTACATCTCGGTACCTCACGTCCAGCTGCTCACAAAAAGTCTCCTAGGCAAGGTCCCTAGCCTCTACTGCTCTCCGTCCTATCTGCACCCACCGTCACAAACTAGACGGTGAGCAACTGAGAGGAATCGAAAGTAAAGCCAGAAGAATATAACAGTAATTCATGAAATAACAAACAAGACAGTCTAAATATCATGTGGGAATGGAAAGACAGGAATTTAAATAATCAAGAATGCATGATAGATAGACCGAAAATGATAGCAATCGAAACACGCGTGTTCTACGAGTCAAGAGAGGCAATAAGTGGTCTAAATTCTATAACAATTCCACAACAGCGATGTCGCAACATCGAAATCCACAGCAATGTCCACAACAATCCAGTACATGGTATCACACAATCACTAGGGGTGGTCAAACACTCGTGCGCACGAGTGCCCGCGTTTTATCCCTTCTAGTGCAGGCCGCATGTACCTTCGAGACACACACTAATGCCATGAACACACATACAAGGAATATGGAACAGAATGCCAACAAGTAGATAATAACAAACACAACGGAATGAAAACGAATCACATGGTATTTTCTTAGCTGGCTTACTAACGTACAAATGTTTTTTAAGGCAAGTGTACTTACCTGAACTATCGCGACGCGTGTGACGACTCCGAGATCCTAACGCGTCTCCCGTGATTTCTCGATTACCTGATAAGGGTTTAAATCTTGAATATTAGGGTAAGGTTTAGCATTAAATCTTGAGTTGATTTGTATGGGTTTGTATCATTTGTTAGACTCTAGTTGGATTGAAATATGTAAACCCATTTTCATGAAACTATTTACTTGTTATGGCCCCATTTTATATTGGTTATGTTGGGCCTTTGTTGGACTTACACAAGCCCATTTACATCATTTTATTTTGTTTATAAAGTGTCTATACTTCTCCTTTACTTTTATTTTATTTTATTTACACACCCATATTATATGACCACACAACACTAAGTAAACCCCACTGTGAGGTGTACATAACACCCCACTATTGTGTACCCCGCTGTTGTGTGCACACAACACCCCATTGTTGTGTGCACCCCACTGTTATGTGCACCCCATTCACACTACACACACATGCATTATGCACCCACATACATGCATATGCATACACACCACCCCACTACCAAACTGTCCACACCCCACTCCATATTTCCTTGGCTGTCCAGTCCACCCACACCCCATCACGCACCCCAACCGTGGGGTGTACATGCATACACATGCACACCCACATGCATGCATACACATGCATGCACATGCACACACATGCATGCACACACACCCACATGCACTCACCACCCTATTGTCGAACTATCCTCACCACACTCCCTATCACCTTGACTGTCCACCCACACCACTCACGCACCCCAACAGTGGGGTGTACACACGCACACATCACCTCACAAAAAAAAAACAGTTTTAAACAAGCAAAACAGTGAGAAAAGAGAGAAAGAGAGGGAGAGAAAAGAAATAGAGAGATAGGGAGTGATCTCCAGTGGAAGAGGTGGCCTCGACCACCACCATTTCCGGCGAGAGAGGTGGTGGCATGAGAGCAAGGTGGCGAGAGAACCCGAGATGAGAGAGGGAGAGAAAACCAAGAGGAGAGAGAGAGAGAGATCGAGTGAACACAAGAGAGGGAGGGTGAGAGGCAACCTCCGGCGAGTTACTCCGCCTTCATGGACCTCCGACGACCGGCGAGAACACCCCAGCTGAGAGGTGAGTGGATCGAGGGAAAGGAAGGCCGAGAGATGAGAGAACCGTAAGAGAGAGTGCATAAACCGAAAAAGAGAGAGAGAAAGTATACCTTGCTCCGGCGAAACGTCCGGCGAGGCGGTCCGGTCACCGGCGAGGACGGGGCTGGTGAGAGGAGGAAGAGGACACCGTGAGGGTTGAGTGTGGAGTGATGAGAGTGAGAAGAAACGTGGTGTATATAAGGTGGAAAGTGTTGGTTGTTTGTTTTTTTTTATATTTTTTTTTCTTCCTTACACCAATGATGAGTGAATAGTAAGTTAGGTGGGGTGTTGTCTCAAGCATGGCCCTTCATCTCCACCTAACCACACATCTCGAGGCAAATCCAAGGGTGTTCAATTTTTGAATTGTGTCACTTTAACAATTCTACACATTTGTCTATTTGTTGTGTATTTAACCAACACCCGTGTTTTCCAACCACTTTTCCCCGACCCGTCTTGCCTCCTCGTCCGTATTTCTCTGTCATACGCATACTTTCGCCTTGTCTCGTACAAATAAATAATTAAATTATTAAAAAATTCATTTATACTCTTTACAGTGTTTTAAATCCCCCGTGTACCCGTAACCCAATTTTCCTACTCATTCACCGATTAAATCGTCCGGTCACTCAAATACGAGTATAAATACATATTACACATCATCATTCACAAATAACCAAATTTCTGGGCCGTTACACATCCATTTTGACATCAAAATCTGATCATAATTCAATAATAAAACCAGAAAAAATGAAATCAAAATTAGATTTAAGAAACATAAGTGATGTGGCGGCCCCAATTTCCACATTGGTCCGCCACGGGAGGCCACGCGGGCCCACAACTGACCACGTCATCACCAGCTGTGTCCCACGCCCAATTATCCATTATTGATCAATTTCTCCTTAAATTTAATTCAGTTAATGTCATATAACCTCAAGTTAGCAGCGGAAACTTTAAATGAACAACATAAAGATTTATTTGGTATATTATGAGCAAAATACCTAAGTGGAAACCATACCAAATGTACATCATATTCATCTCATCTGATTCACAAAATATCAAATGTACGACCTGTCTCTCAAACCCAAAACCCAATATAAAACGTGTAAACATAACCATACGTACGAGAAGGGCTAGCGCGGTCAATCAATATAATCCTCAAGTTTGCCCTTTCCTCTGCTCGTATTAGGATCTGCACTCAGCCATCACAAAAAGACAGATGACGAGTCCAGAGTGAGTAATCCCAAGGAAATTCACCAAGTAATTACGGAAATAAAAGTACTGGAATTGAAAATACTATAATTTAAACATGCGGAACAAGAAATAATACAGACAATTGTAAAAGAAAGATCATCGCATGCATAAATATAGTGACGAAACAAAGTACGTGCACATAAAAATCAAACTAAATCATACTTCGGGTTTTTCCCCAGGCACGGCCCATGAAAACACACTAATGGGTTGGCCCTGGACCTCTAGGTGGTCGGCGTAGACCCACGACGCACCCACACTAGCCTACCATACTCGGGTAGCCTATTCACCGGCGTATACCTAGACAAGTGCTATGATTTAGTGGACTTTATGGCCGTAACGAATAAGCACCGGGTGGGGAGTGATCTCAACACCGTAAAGACACCAGTGTAGGAGTACACTCCACTACCGTAAAGTCACCAGTGAGAGTACTCACCACAAAGTAAAGCAATAATGAAATGGAGTAAAGAATAAATGGGCGAATTCAAATAAATCAAACTGTAAATACTTAAAGTGAAGTTCAATTGGGATACTACACACCTCAAATCGCACTCCTCGTTCCAAACCAAACCTCGCTCAGCTCCAATAGCACTCGACAATTCAAATTACCACCCGAATTATACCTATTACCATTTATCATTATGTTAGCTTCAATTTAATATATTATGTCAATTTTTCGTTTTTCGAGGCTAAAACCCCGACTATATCTCGCCAACATTTCCAAGAAAATCCCAAATTTCCTTTATTTGATCAAAATATATTTTTTTTCTAATTTTTCCTATTTTATCTGAATTTTCTATGAATTTTCCAGATTTTTTTTTCCAAAACTGTTTTTCTTTTTTTTTTTTTTTTTTTTTTTTTTTTTTTTTTAGAGTTGGGTGAATCGGACCGGTTCACCGGCCCGGTTCGGCCCAACCGAACCGGCCAACCGGAATCGGCCCGACCCGCCAGACAGGGCGGATCGGCCCGACCCGGTTGGGTCTTCTTCCCCAACAGAGGCGCACAGCGCCTCTGTTTCACATTTTTTTTTTCCAATCGATAGAGGGAGAGGGAGAGGGGAGAACGACTTGTGGTCGTCTCCCTCCTTGGACGAACTGCTCTTGCAGTTCGTCCGAGCTCCTCCCCACCATCACCACCACCACACCAACTCCCGCCAACAACATACAACAACAACGAAAACAACAAAAACAACACCACAACATCACTCACCTCTTTGGTCTCTCCACCACAAGCTCAATCTCTCTTCCACTTCCTCTCGATTTCTCTTCTCCTCCTCTTTTCGATTTCGATCCAAAATTGGGGAAAATGAGGAACTGTGGTGACGGTGGTGGTGTTTATCAAATTTTGGGGTGAAATGACCATTTTGCCCCTAAGTTCTTATCCTTTTCCTTAACAAACAAATACCCTTTTTGGTCATTTCACAATTATTTCCTTAATTTCCTGATTTTTAATATATATATTTATATATATATATATACATTAAATTCTTTATCTACATATATATATATAAATATATATATATATTCGCCTATACTTTCGCGCCTAAAATTTCGTCGTGCGCGCCAACGAGCGTACTCGGGCGTGCACACTAACGTACCACCCACGCGTGTCGACCACGACCCCGCGTTTTACAAAGCACCGACCAATTTACAATTTTTATCACATTTAATTCATTTTAATGTGTGTAATATTTTCCTTAACTTAAAATTTCTTGTTTAATCTACCCAGTACCCGCGTCGACACGCATATCGATGCGAATACTCATCACACAATCTCCCACGTCAATTTAAAATACAATTACACACATCGCGATGCCGTTAACCTATTTTAACATAAACATCGCAATATCAAACAAAACAACACACAAAATACTATTTACCTAATCCGGACGCATTCCAGCCTCGCTGTGGAACCCACGTATGTCCTCGCTGGCGTCCACGTCTGCAATGACGTCATAATTAACGGCAATTACAAATTGGGCCGTTACAAGTGAAATATCATATGTAGATGTAGAATAATCATTGCAAAACTGGAATTTGTCAAGTATAGATCCAAAGCAGATATATACTCATGGAACTTTCTCCAAAAATCAAGATTTTATAGTTAAATTAGAAGAAGAAACTAGATCAATTGATGCAGAAGGTCAAGAAATACTTTTAATCTCTTAAGAAAAAATAAATATATATAAAGAAAAATATAAATATTTGCATATAGGATTAATACAAGTTGTAATAAAACCATTAACTGCATTAGGACTAAATACTTATGTATTAGCATCAGTAAGGGACAAAAGACATAAAGTTTAATGATTCATTATTAGGTATAATTGAAGGAAGTCTATCGGCAAAACCCATTTTCTTTAATTGTTTTCCTAATTTCACAATTAGTTTACATGATCAATTTGCACATGAAGCTTCGACATTAAGCCTATATACTCAAGGATTTGAAATAAAAGGAATATGTTCAAATATTGTGGTAGTTTATCTAATTTATTATAAATTATTGCATATTATAATCTCTGTAGTTGCAGATACAAATTACAAAAAGGAACTTCAACTTTATTTTTAACGAATTTAACAAACAAAGTAATAACTAGAAAACAATTAAATTGGAAAGATATAGATATACCAAAAATATGGTTAATTCAAGATACAAATAAAGAAGAAAATCACGTAGATAAAACAAATGATCAAATTCATACTATAATAGCTCATGATGATGGATTAGTTGAAATAAATTTTGCTCCCAGAAAATCTTGTTCTACAATACCATCCTCTTCAAACTTAGAAACTTTTTATGAAATCCAACCTGCCGAGCATCAACTTCAAAATTACCAACACATGTTGCCTATCCTGTTACACCTTCAGAAGATAATATTTCCATAAATGATTTTAATGATTATCAAATTAACATGGTCAAAATTGATTATTAAGAGGACTTTGAAATGGATTATAAAGATTTAAAAGAACAATTTCTTAAAAATCCATTGACACCAATATTCTGTAAAATTTGTCCTTAATCTCATTAAGCATTAATTAGAGAAAGATATTTTGTATATATAGAAAATAACAAACAGAACATTCAGTTTTTTAATTATCTAGCCCAATCTTGTCCAAAAATAATAAATAAAATAAATACTGTATGGGAAGGGTCAAAAGGTGAAAAATATATTCAAACTCATCCACCGTTAGCTTCTATAAAAATAAAAGAAGACATTAAGGTAGTACCATTAAAAAATATTTTTGATGAAGAAATGCCTATATCAAGAAAAGTTCTAAATCATATAATAGAACAAAATAATTATACAAATATTTATTTACCCACTTTATCAAGAATTCCTTATAGTATAGCATCTTCTAGTAAGGTTGACGAAAAACAATAAGTAAAAAGGTAGAAAATGAATCAATATTAAAAAGACTTATGATAAAAGATAATTTAAGAAATTTGCCTATGATAAAACCAAATTATTCAGAAGAATTATTACAGACAATAGCATCAAAACTTAATACACTACAAATAAATCAAAAAGATAAAAAAGAAAAAAAATTTCGATATATCATTGAAGAAAATCAATCAATAATATCTGATAGTTTATCAGAAGATTCATTAGAAATTAGCCCAGTAAAAACAACAACATCCAGTATCGAAATGTCATCAGATTTAGATATAAACAAAATTTATTATCCTAAAAGACATGAAACTAATAAGACTCGAAAAAGTAAACATTATTATTCAAGACCATCTCTTGTAGATATATTGTTAGAAGAAAAAAATGAAAAAAGAATTAAATATGATGAAAATTCTATTTATGAATGGAATATAGATGGATTATCAGAATATAAAATTTTGCAAATAATGCAACAAATGTTAACTTATTCAATGGCATGTAGAATACAAAACCATCCAAAACCTAATATAGTAAAAGCAATAGCCATAGGTTTTAGTGGTCAATTAAATGGTTGGTGGAATAATTCTTTATCAGTTAATCAAATACAAGAAATTTTAACATCAATATCCAGAGATGAAAATAATAACTCAATTTTAGATGATAATGGAAAAGAACAATTTAATAGTGTAAGATGCTTGATCACCAATATAATTTGACATTTTATAGGAACTTTAAGCCATATAGAAGAAAAAATTAGAGAACAATTACAAAATTTAAGATGTAGAACATTATCAGATTTCAGGTGGTATAAAAATACCTTTTTATCAAAAGTTTATACATTAACTTCAGATGAATCTCTATTTTACAAAGAAAGATTTGTTGGAGATTACCATCCTCTTTTGTTGAAAAGGTTAAGTTTATATTAAGAGAAAAATACGGAGGAACTTTAAATTATAATAGATTCACTTATGGTGATATAATTCAGACAATACAAATAGTAATATTATCAATATGTAATGATATAAAATTAAAAGACAATTACATAAAGAATCTAAAGATAATTGTAGAGATATTTGTGATTTTTGTTATCAATTCGGCTATGAAGTTGCACAAACTGATAAATCAAAATATAAAACAAGAAAAAGATTACAAAGATTTAATAATAAAAACAATCAAGATTCTTATTATAAAACTAATAGAAAAAATTATAAATATAATAAAAGAAATTACAAATTTACTAAAAAAGACTAATAAATCCTTTAAATGTGGAAAACCAGTTCATTATGCTAATGAATGCCATTTAAAAAATCATAAAAAGAAAGTTAATGAAGTTATAGAAAGTGGCAGTTCTTCATAAACTTGTAAATGTGTTAAAAAAATACAAAATACATATTCATCTACCTCAGATTCAAAAGATGAAATTAATGTTTTAACAGACATAAAAAATTAATTTTAGAAATAGGAGAACAAATAGAAGACCCAATATTAAAATATAAATATTATACAGAGATTTTAAATAATGAAAAAAAAATTGACAATACCTTTCAAGTATCAAAATCAAATGATAATAAAATAAATTTTCAAAAACAAATAGATATGCATAATAATTATCATACTATGAAAGATACACTTAACGATGTAAATAAAAGATCTAATTCTTTTTGTAGAACCTACTATAAATACATTGCAATATGAAGTAAATCAATTAAAAGATGAAATAAGAATTCTTAAAGAAAAAATAACTAAATTAGAAGATGAGAATATAAATTTAGAAAATTTTTCTGGTTATGATAATAATGTATTTATAGAAACACTTACGACTTATACACATTAAAAATGCTTTAATATATATAAGGAAATAAATCATCAATTAAACTAAAAATCCCTATTGCGCATATATGTAAAAACAATATTTGGAAATAAATCTTCAATTAAACTAAAAATTCCTATTGCGCATATATGTAAAAACAATATTTGCATACCAACATCTTTTATAATAGTTCCAACATCTTTTATAATAGTTACAGATTTACAATATGACATGCTATTAGACACTCTTTTTTACAAAAAATTCAACCATTTCCAGTAACAACAAGTGGAATAAAATCAAATATAGAAAATAGGGAATTTGATTTTAATTTTATTAATAAACCAAAAATAGATATTTAAATCAATTAATTAATCTAGTTGAACATAAACAAACTTTTATAGGACAACTAAAATTAGAAATTAAAAATTTAAAAACAGAACAAATCATAAATACTCCATCTTAAAATATTTCAAGATCAATTAACTATTAAATGTTGTTCGGAAATGCCTTCAATATTTTGGGATAGGAAAACTTATCAATTATCCTTACCTTATATTAATGATTTTAATGAAAATAAAATACCCACAAAAGTCCAATTCAGAAGATTTTGCTTATTAAAAATTAAAAATTTAGCGAGTTTTATCAAGTGATGAATGGACAAAGCATAAGGTTTAGTTAAAATGCCTTGCCATTTTCATCAGCCGATCGCCCTAAAGAATATCAGAAATTCAGAAAAGAACAGATAACAATATTGATAAGTTACAATGATTATATTGAAGCATGGAAGGTCATACTGTTTTACAAGAAGCCAGCAGAAGGACATTCATGGCACATCACGTGTAAAAAATCAATTGGAATAAATTTTCCTCCATGGTTTCATTGAATGGTTACCCAGATTTGGTCCAATTGAAGCAATTTTCCCTCCAGAAGTCGAGGCCCATTACTAAAAAGAAGGATTAACATTATTCCAGTTTATTTTCAAGTATACCATCCCATGGATACTGAAATGGAACTATAATACTGCAGCAATTAAGGATTTAGCAGAAAATCCAACTATACATTTAGTTCGAGAAATTTATGTTAAATGGTGGGATAAGTTTGATGTTAGTTCAATCAAGGAAGAAAGTTTTAATCCAATTAAACAACATCTTTCTCCATCATTCAGCAAAATTACTCCGAAGTCTTATAAAGAAACATCATTAAAAATAAATAAAAAGAAATAGGAGCCAATCAAGAATGCAAATCCTGTTCAAGTCTCATCATCATCATCTAAAGCACCTTTAGATACTTCTACTTTCATTCTTCAAGAATTAAAAAAAATGCATGAATAATCCAAAAAAATAAATGAGAGACTTCAAAGAATTGAAGAAACTCAGTCTGCTACATCAAAAAATAATTCAGAACATGAAGGAAGCTCAGGCTCCCCTTGTTGGATTTTGGGGTTCATGGACAGCGGAGATTTCAAAATTATTTTGAGAAAAACCCCAATATGATCCGAATCTGATTCCATTAAAACACGTTTATACTATAAAAACTTAATCATACCTCACTCGCAATGTACCTTTCTGAAGGTTAATCGATCTCTAAGGCGCTGCCAATAACGAACGCCCTCTATTAGTAGTCCACACACGAACGGAGGCCGAGATTTGAAGTGCTAGCTTCGAGAGAATACCAAACCTTTTTTGTTTCACTCCAAAAACAATCTAGAGCATACCAAAAACCCTAAGTCGTTTCTTAAAATGAAAATAGAGTTTCAGCCATTTTTTAAATCTTTCGTACTTGTATTCTAACTCAAAGCGTCTATTTATACAACCCTTGTATATAGACAATTAAGTAAATTACACATATACCCCTACTTAACGAAGTATAAGCGTAATACACTACAAGGACGTTTCTGTCATGAATTTTATTATATAAAATTCATTTTTCTGAACCATTTTAAAATCTCGCAAAACCATTCTTAGTGTGCGACCCAATAGGCTCATACAACGTTGGCAGTATACCAAAACACATTTTGGTATACAAGTCATAAGCGACCTCTAGCAAGACATTATGATTACCCAAGTTGTACGAATATCAAATTGATACAATTTAATCAATAGTGCATATAACATCCTTTTGTCACACGATATCCTTTTGATCAAACATAAGGCATGGAATTGTCATCCAACATGTTCAATCGTACTAGTCTCGATTTCTAGGTAGACTGAAAACATCTAAGTGACATTGATTAATATCAAATTCACTTAGACTAGGCCTTTTAACAGTCTAACACATCGAGGGATCCACTGGATATCTCTCTTTATATGAGAGGGACAAATTCTATCTCGATTACACAACTTCACCACATTATTTACACAGTAACCAATCACAACCTTTATAATCGTCAGGTTAAAGACAACGTTTGATTGCGTCAAATTATTGTATTCCTAATGTTGAAGTCTCTGGTAATCTCAAGTCAGAGGACTGAAAAATATACCTATCATGAAAAACAACTATGACTTAATCCATGTGATGTTCTCATAGCGGGTCGGTCCAGTACTTTGTTCCCTAACAAGTACTCATGATCTTGATTCGTATTCCTGTAGGTATGATCATCGTATGATCATCAATCAAGACTCACACTAGTCTTAATTCATTATAGTTCCCAGTATAATAATCGACTAAGGATATTTAGGATATTTCTGTAAATACCCATGGATCTTATTATAATGTAAACATGCAAATCAATTATAATATAAACATGCAAATCAATTATAATAAACAACAAATGAAATCCTCTATTTTATTAACTAAAATGTATTCATAAAGACTGTTAATGGATTGACCTATGGCACATTTCCCAACACCCCTGAGTATATTTTTTATTTATATTAATTCAGGCCCATGTGCTACATTCTCTATCCTATTCTAGAGGATATCCGACCTGATACCCTAATTAAGCCCCGGTACACTAGATCAGACCTAACTAGAGCCAGTAGCATTTCATTTCTATCTGAAAACAACCTGTATATTGTATATAACGAATCAATAATAAATAAAATGCAACGTAAATTTAAAACTTTTCAATAATACTATACAATATACAAATTATACAATTCACATAAATCCATTGGCTGTTAAATGCAAACCTAACCCAATTATATTACATAAAAATACTTAAACAGTATTATTACATAAACATAAATGCCAGTATACCTAAGAGAAGATTTTGAAACTCCTACATCTTCCCTTACCCTTTGTTTGGTGCTCTCAACTGTAAACATATAATTGTTAAGTTGAGTAAGCTCCCACATGCTTAGTAAGTAACACTCGAGAAATGCATCAATTATCAACTAAATAACAAGATAAATGCATAACAATATGAATCCAATGCATATTTAAAGAGGATGTTGAAAAATATAAACAATACATAATTAAATGCAAATTCATAAGTCTTTTGCAATTGTACAGTGACTTATATTTTCATTTCATTTGAAACAAAGAGTTGCACTCCCACATCTTTCATGAATTACCACTGACAGTTGGTATGGAAAGCATTGATCGGGATAATTCTTTAGTCACTGGGGGCGCGGTGATGGGTGGCCGCCCAACACAGTTCCAAACCCCAGGCCGATCTGTCTCGCCAAACCTCTTTCCGATTTTCATTTTCGTTTGTAAAAACAATAACTAAACAGTTTAAGTCACAGTACATTGTCCAATTCCCAGTCTCTAATACTATGTGCTCTAATTGTGACATCCCCTAATTTATATCAAGGAATGCCCGTCCTGAAACCCTAATTAAGCCCCGGTAAATCAGATCGGACCTAATTAAAGCCAGCAGCCTTACAACATTTCCTGACAGCAACCTGTATATCTTAATTTATATGAACAACATAAAACAAACGCAGCGGAAAATTTAAAACTTTTTCGATAAAACACAATTATACAATACCGGCATGAACATCGGTATTGAGCTCGTATTCCCACCCATTTTATTACAAATCATAATGCAATACAATATATATAACAAGAAACTCACTGCACCGTAGAGAAGATACTAAACTCCTGGTCTTCTCCTTTCCTGAGTTCCAAGTCCTAGCTTACATTCATACCTGGAGATGTTAAGGTGGGTGAGCTCCTACATGCTCAGTAAGTGACTCTCATACCAACCATCAACTATCAATTAATATCAAGGCAATGTATAACAACATGAATCAAATGCATAACTACAGGAGCATATGAATCAATATAAACAATATATATAACAGATGCAAGTTCTTTGGTTCATTGCAATGTACCCGTGATTTGTATTTCACATTTTCGTATTTGCATTGAGTCGCCCCCTCACATATCCAAGAACCAATCACTGGGCATCTAACCAGTTCTTGTCAATGTGCCGCCAACTCATAAAACACCGAGCCGCACTTACTCATCATCACTAAACCAATCACTGCTCATCTAATTGGTTTATGACTAATGAGCTGCTAAACTCAACTGGAAAGCATTGATCGGAATAATTCCCAAGCAACTGGGGCGCAGTGATGGTTAGCAATTCCACCACAGTTCCCAAACCCCATGCCGATCCGTCCCGTCAAACCTCTTTCCGTATCCATTTTTTCATTTCAAAACATTTTTGTAAAAACCATCATCAAATCACGGTACATTGCCCCATTCCCAAATTCAAGACACTACATGCTCTAATAATACTATTTTACATTGCATAATTGATAAAAGTTACGAGTCCCACTTACCTGTTCTGAGCTTCTATGTTTTACCGACTTGTACAACTCTCCGGAGTCCTCAAACCTTTCCACATCGGTTCATTCCCTAACATAGACCAATTGTCATCAATTTACGTCTAATATTCATTCATTAACATTCCTAAACTAGTCCCATCGGAATCCAGAATTCTGAGACCTAGTTTATAACCTATTTTGACCATTTCACGTTTTTCGAGGTAAAACCCCGGTGTAAAGTCTCCTCCGACTTTCAAACTTCTCATTTTTCTTAGAAATCCCTCAATTTCTTTTTGTTTGGTCAAAATACTATTTTTCCATATTTTTCCCTATTTTTTTGGATTTTCTTTTCCATTTTCTCTCTTTTCTTTTTTTTTTTTTCTTTTTGGTTTGATTGCCCTGAACCAAGGCCGAAGGCCGGGTTCGGCTCAACCGAGCCGAACCGGCCCGGTTCGGGGTCGTCCCCCTACCTCGCGAAGAAACGAGCGGCGCCTCTTTTTTTTTTTTCGATTGATTCATCGTTGGGGTTGGCTTTCAACCCCAACCCCAACCCCGAACCGGCAAGAGGAGACCACTCCCTTGCCGCCTTCACTCTCGGCCATGGCTTCCGCCATGGCCGAGCTCACTCAACCTCAACAACAACAACCGCCGATACACAACAACAACAATAACAACAACAAGACAAGCTCACCTCGGTCTCGACTCCATCAACTCCGAGCTCTCGCCTCCCTCTCGGCTCCTTCCCTCTCGGCCTTCCTCTTCTCCCTGTTTTCTCTTCTTCTCTCTGTTCTCTTTCTTCTTCGTTTCGATTCTTGAAGAAGAGATGAGACGAGTTAAGGTGGAAAAATGACCAAAATACCCTTGAGCTTATCTCATTTCTTTCTTTACTCCATTACCCTTTATGGTAATTTCACATTTTTCCAATATATTATATATATTTATATATATACTGATTTATATATAAATATATTTTTATCGATATCTTGCGCCTAAAATTCTGGTTCGCACGCCAACGAGAACATCTCGGGCGTGCGCACCACCGTATGTCCGACGCGTGTCACTCGTGACCCGCGTATCACTCTGCGCCTGACAAATTATCATTATTTTATTATTTTCCATTTAATATATATTTATATATATATCCATAATATATATAAATATATATTTATGCCTATAATTACGTAATTTCCACCGTTGAGCACACTCGAGCGTCAACGCTATCTCGCGTCTCATGTGTGTCCACATGACCCACACATGGTATTAGGCATTTCCTCGTTAGTTCGATTATTCACATATATGTACTAATACACACCAAACAAACACAATACATCACGCAGTCCCACACACACGTTAGTCGTGACAAATCGGGCTTAACCACGAACCTAACTCTGATTAATTTGGATTCGGATTACTGTTAATCCCGTGCTTAAAATAACGGGTCGTTACAGTCTCCCCAATTTAGTAACAATTTCGTCCTCGAAATTAGGACAACGTACAAGTCACCAATGATCTCAAACAGTAATGGAGTTTACTATTCCATTATATTTCCTACTCTTTAGCTT
Source organism: Stephania japonica (assembly GCA_039657345.1). Classification (NCBI taxonomy): domain Eukaryota; kingdom Viridiplantae; phylum Streptophyta; class Magnoliopsida; order Ranunculales; family Menispermaceae; genus Stephania; species Stephania japonica. The sequence continues at coordinate 1,418,291 of CM077559.1, read as the reverse complement.
TCTCATTCCTTGCTTGTCTAGTATATGTGATTCTACCACCATATCACTAGCACAAAGCTTATCTCAACTTTACTTTGAAGAATAAACGTAACTAAATTATCGTTTCATTCTTCTTTTTCAATTTAATAGAATGCCAATAACCCTATTCCATTAATTTCACTTAATCCGAATCTCTTTAGCCCGTTCATAGGTGAGATTTCCAAAAGATCCCATATATCTTTTGATACATCTATACCCTATGATATTTGTCACGTTTCTCTTTTTCTTAAGGATTGTTGTAGCTCAAGCATTGTGAATCTACTAAGGATCAACGAGTATCGTGTCTCCTACCTCCGTCCATCTCATAACTGAACGGCAAGGTCGACAATCATCATGTCTGCTACCTCTGTCCACTACAAATGAACAGCCAGGTCAGCATATGTATGCATCACATTTCCTACCTCTGTCCACCCCAAATGAACAGCAAGGTCAACATTTGTGTGTTTCCTACCTCCATTCCACCCATCGGTGAATGGCAAGGTCAATAACACAACATTCTCATCATCATCATTCTCATTTCATTTCTTTTTTTTTCTCGATACCTGCTTGAACCTCATAGATTTCGTCAATCTATACACTACAACTTTATCCTTATTTTATTCATTTCCTTTATATTGTAGTTATACAGTACCTAGTCTGCTTTATCTTCTCCGTGTAGTTCTTTATTACCTCATTCATTCTAGTACAATAAGTCTCATTCTTATCTCTCACCCTCATGGTAGGATAAGAAAGAACATACTTCATTCTGTAACCCTTCGGTTACTAAAAATCATTAAAGAACTCACACAGATAAATCGATTCTTTCAGTGATTATCATTCAATTAGTAACACAATCTCTTCGTCAATACGAAGGAAAATATTGTATCAAGATTGAGACTGGTTTTCAATTTATATCAATAACTTCTTCCCTCAGTGGAAGCAAGTCTCGGATCTCTATCCGGAACATTTTTAATTTTATACCATCTCACATCTCCCATACAATATTTTTTGTTCAATTCTTTCGAGCATCACCTATGCCCTCACTGACAAGAATCTTGCAGACTAGATTCCCTCATCAACTATCATTCATTGTGCTGACGTCTATTTCACATCACAAGCCTATAATCGTATTTTGTCCCTTTTCAGGTATAGACAAGAATCTAACTTTCCATGTTTCATTACTCAACATCACATACTAATAATATCTCATATCTCTTCATAATCTCCTTGTATATCCTTATCTAAACCTATTCATAATCTATAGTATATCATCATCTCCAAATTAAGTATCTCTCTGTATATCTTCATCTAAAAATTTATAATATTGTACTCAAATATGGTATAACATTATATATATATATTAATCACATAACGAGATTCCTGAGATATTTAGAATCATTCTTGTCTAACCTTCCTCATAAATCAAAATTTTCATTCCAAAATTTAATACGTCCAGCACAATTTCCATTATAACATCTAATATGGACACTACTCATTCATAATCAATCTCTAACATATTGAGTAGTTCCAATTAGATTTCTTAATCAATCTCATCATCTATTAATTCATTCATTTATTGAGTTTAGTCTCATTCGAACTCCAAAGAAAGGACCTGGTAATTATCAATTCCAACTCTCAATTGATGATATGCCTCATGCAGGACTTCCCTTATTCATCAATTTTATCTATCTCTCTCGATGAGATAATCCGAGAAGTTCCTATTATAATTACCTCTCTTGCCCCTTTCTTTCATTCAACTATTAACTATCGTCAATCACTTTGTATAAGTGATTCCTCAGAGTGAATACATCATCTTTCACATTCTAGTAACTCATTACATCACCTTTTATTTCACTCTGACATAATCATATTCTTCAAACTCTCATAGTTTGACGCTTCCTTTAAATCACACGTTACCAGTTTCACTAGTTTTCCACAATTTTTATCTATCATTTAATGATTCCCCTAAGATCTTCCAATCTTAGGTATAACTAAACGACATTCATACCCTTCAAACCCTTGTACATGATACAACTATACTTCACAACCTTTTAATGAATGAATGAACTTGCACATCTTGTCAATCAATGAATTTATACTAATACTTTGGGATCATCATCCCTATCTTATCATATTAAAGTCTTTCCTCTAATACTTATTCTTGCAATTCATTCAATCCATCATTTGAAATGCATATTTTCAATTCTTCATTATCAATTGATGCCTTATAATAATTTGGCACTCTTACCAACACAATTACTTTACATTAGTTCCGCATGAACTAATTCAAATGTATTTACTATAATCTCTTGCTTTATTGTATCAATAGACAACTACTTAGATGAAATATTACAATACACCTCTAACCTTTCTCTAATCCAAGTAAAATCAAGCAACTATTGTAGTCAAACTACATTTCACTTTCCTTAAGCCTCAAGACATCCTTTGTATCATGCACAACTCATCCTCATTCCATTATAAAGTTATTCCATTCTTAGATTAATTGATTATACAATACAACTATATTACAACTCTATATACGTTGTTTGTATGCTTCAATCATTCCATGTTCCATCACTTTTCCATTCTTTGTGTTGAATATAAGACAATTCTCAAATTGTCTTAACCTCAGTCAAATCCTTTGACTCATAATTTCAATTCAACACATTCTAATAATTTTCAATTGAACCTAACCATTGCACACACAACTTCCGCATATTCCAACCTATTATCAGAGTTTCACATAACTCTGTAACAGTACTTTGTGCATTTGGTACCGTTTCAACTATTTTTATATTCGTCATCATTGTCAACTTAATGATGATCTTATCTCAATAGAGTTCAACAACTCTATCTTTCCATCACTAAACATAGCATGAGCTCTAGTGAGTTTCTTTGGGTTGCTACATAATCTTTCACCTTATTAAGCCATTGCTTAATCATATACTCATAGATTCTGATCTTTACTTCATGATAATCAAATTCTCAGTAAACTCTTGAGAACAATTGGTTTCATTTAGTTTAAACATTTGAGTTGTCAATTCTGGAAAATCACTATTCCTTAGCATTCAATTCACGTTAATTTGTCACTCCACTTGAGTCCTCAAACTCATACAATTTTTATAATACCTCAAGTACGACATAATTAATCATTGTTTTGGTATCAACCAGTCAAATATTTTGATGAATTCCTTCTTTAGGATAATCTTTCAAGCCTTTTCCAATATACTCATTACTTGAAACCTTAATCTCACAATCTTACATTCATCAAGCTTGCTTTTCCCTTACTGCCCTATTATCGATTTGTTCAACCCAAACCATTTGAATTTTGATTGATTATTGAAGTTCTACGAACTCTCATTCCCAAAATTTATAAATTTCAACATTTTCCATTATATATTGCAGTCAATACCAATATCTTGATATGCTGCGCACCTATTCATTTCTAGTATTATACATCATTCTCTATATTCTGAATTCTTAACTTTATTGACAACTCATTCTCCCCAATTTAGACTGTACTAGTCTAAACATCAAATTTAAAACACCTCATAGCTCATTTGCTATGTTTTTCTCAATTACACGAACAAGTACAACTCTTATCCACATCGATATATCTCGATGACAAGATTGTCATATCTATGAATCTTTATATATTAATGCCTCAAAAATTCTTAAATGCTTTGATGTTAAGCCTCTAACTTTGACCTTTCCAGTCTTTCAGCATAACTATTTGCAACTTACTCTTCACTTTATTCTCAACTTACCATTTCCTTATAAATGATTCTACTTCATCACACAAGATGGAGTTGATCAAGAACATAAATTTTTTTTTTTTTCAAATCCTTCATCTCTCATTTCTTGTTTTAACTCTTCACATTTAAAGTAATGTTACCTTCAACTCATTTCTATATATTCCATCTTTGATCTATTGTTGTGATCTTCACTTTTAATGTAACCTCATCATTTCATTACATTCAACATTGATCTACCCATTCATTTAATAAACTCACGTCTCACTTCTTTATGTATGATTATACCATATTATCATTCATTTCTCTTATTGCTCTATTAGTGAGTACGATTACTCACAACAATGCTAATAAATCTCTTCTATTCCGCCTTCAGTATGTGTAACTATATCCCAACTATACTGACAGGCTTCCTTACTACCATACTATTAGTGCGTGAAGTTACATCACCACAACACTAATGAACTTCTTTCTTATATAACTTTCAGTATGTGTGGCTACCCCACAACCATACAGACAAATTTCTTCTCACTATTTCAATATGGATCCGCATCATATATAAAATTTTATACTTCATATTCATTCATGAAGTATGAATAATATAATGATTAACTAACCTCAACCAGGTTCTCATCACCATTTACCACCAAACTTTCCCATTGAATAACTTTTCATCTCACTGAACTAGTTTCAACACTAGTTTATTTTCTACTCAAAGTGACTCATCACCTTTGAGTATCATTGTCAATCATTTCATATTTCATTCACCTTTATGGTCGTTTCATCTAACCTATGTCTCTAAGTCCCGAGTCCATTATTCCTTCAACACTGACTATTTCTCATCAGACAATATCAGTAAGAATCAAGACCCTCAGAGACTACTCAATAAAATAGTTATTCATAACTCATCTCATTTCCATATCTATATCATTTGGGTTCAAGGTTCCATAAACCCTAACCCTCACATATATACATACATTCTCATTTCATGAGACATAGATGGATATAACCTATCTTATTATCTTTCCATTGTCTTCCTTTATCACAATATCCCTGAAGTCTAGGTTCTCAAGAACCCTCACCATCAATTTCATTTGACTTACTAAGTCATAGATGTGAAATAAGACTTCCAATTTCATTCCAAGGCAAGACAGTACAGCTATATCTATCGTATAGATATAATATAAAGCTCACAAATACATGTCTCAAGCTTTTATCTTTCATTACCCCCCAAAACATCGATAAAACTGTTCATTTAATCTTGGTTTATTCCTGACTTGAGAATCAATCTCCAAATCAGTTAAGCTAAATTTTTAATTTCAATATACAGGTACGACTCAAAATTTCAATCCAAACGGTATCAGTATTATCATATCACTTCGAAACTTGATCGAAAGTGATAACATCAGTCTCTGATACTAATCTATATCAGAGTTATTCCATTGACTTCTCAGTGAAATAATCAAACCAAGCTTTACCACATAGTCTCTTATATCAATCTATATCAAAATTGTCTCTTACTTCGAGACCAATAATAAACTCAAGTTTGTAAAGCCTTGACTCTGATACCAACTGTGACATCCCCTAATTTATATCAAGGAATGCCCGGCCTAAAACCCTAATTAAGCCCCGGTAAACCAGATCGGACCTAATTAAAGCCAGCAGCCTTACAACATTTCCTGACAGCAACCTGTATATCTTAATTTATATGAACAACATAAAACAAACGCAGCAGAAAATTTAAAACTTTTTCGATAAAACACAATTATACAATACCGGCATGAACATCGGTATTGAGCTCGTATTCCCACCCATTTTATTACAAATCATAATGCAATACAATATATATAACAAGAAACTCACTGCACCGTAGAGAAGATACTAAACTCCTGGTCTTCTCCTTTCCTGAGTTCCAAGTCCTAGCGTACATTCATACTGGAGATGTTAAGGTGGGTGAGCTCCTACATGCTCGATAAGTGACTCTCATACCAACCATGAACTATCAATTAATATCAAGGCAATGTATAACAACATGAATCAAATGCATAACTACAGGAGCATATGAATCAATATAAACAATATATATAACAGATGCAAGTTCTTTGGTTCATTGCAATGTACCCGTGATTTGTATTTCACATTTTCGTATTTGCATTGAGTCGCCCCTCACATATCCAAGAACCAATCACCGGGCATCTAACCAGTTCTTGTCAATGTGCCGCCAACTCATAAAACACCGAAGCCGCACTTACTCATCATCATTAAACCAATCACCTTGCTCATCTAATTGGTTTATGACTAATGAGCTGCGAAACTCAATGGAAAGCATTGATCGGAATAATTCCCAAGCAATCAAGCGCAGATGATGGTTAGCAATTCCACCACAGTTCCCAAACCCCATGCCGATCCGTCCGTCAAACCTCTTTCCGTATCCATTTTTTCATTTCAAAACATTTTTGTAAAAACCATCATCAAATCACGGTACATTGCCCCATTCCCAGTCCAGTACACTACATGCTCTAATAATACTATTTTACATTGTATAATTGATAAAAGTTACGAGTCCCACTTACATTACGAGCTTCTATGTTTTACCGACTTGTACAACTCTCCGGAGTCCTCAAACCTTTCCACATCGGTTCATTCCCTAACATAGACCAATTGTCATCAATTTACGTCTAATATTCATTCATTAACATTCCTAAACTAGTCCCATCGGAATCCAGAATTCTGAGACCTAGTTTATAACCTATTTTGACCATTTCATGTTTTTCGAGGTAAAACCCCGGTGTAAAGTCTCCTCCGACTTTCAAACTTCTCATTTTTCTTAGAAATCCCTCAATTTCTATTTGATTGGTCAAAATACTATTTTTCCATATTTTTCCCTATTTTTCTGGATTTTCTTTTCCATTTTCTCTCTTTTCTTTTTTTTTTTTCTTTTTGGTTTGATTGCCCTCGAACCAGGGCCGAACCGGGTTCGCTCAACCGAGCCGAACCGGCCGGTTCAGGGGTCGTCCCCTACCTCGCGAAGAACAGAGCGCGGCGCCTCTGTTTTTTTTTTTTTTTTTTCGATTGATTCATCGTTGGGGTTGGCTTTCAACCCCAACCCCAACCGAACCGGCAAGAGGAGACCACTCCCTTGCCTTTCACACTCTCGGCCATGGCTTCCGCCATGGCCGAGCTCACTCAACCTCAACAACAACAACTGCCGATACACAACAACAATAATAACAACAACAAAGACAAGCTCACCTCGGTCTCGACTCCATCAACTCCCGAGCTCGCCTCCTCTCGGCTCCTTCCTCTCGGCCTTCCTCTTCTCCCTGTTTTCTCTTCTTCTCTCTCGTTCTCTTTCTTCTTCGTTTTCGATTCTTAAGAAGAAGAGATGAGGCGGTTAAGGTGGAAAAATGACCAAAATACCCTTGAGCTTATCTCATTTCTTTCTTTACTCCATTACCCTTTATGGTAATTTCACATTTTTCCAATATATTATATATATTTATATATATACGATTTATATATAAATATATTTTTATCGATATCTTGCGCCTAAAATTCGGTTCGCACGCCAACGAGAACATCTCGGGCGCGCACCACCGTATGTCCGACGCGTGTCACTCGTGACCCCGCGTATCACTCGCCGCGACATTATCATTATTTTATTATTTTCCATTTAATATATATTTATATATATATCCATAATATATAAATATATATTTATGCCTATAATTACGCCTATAATTACGTAATTTCCACCGTTGAGCACACTCGAGCGTCAACGCTATCTCGCGTCTCATGTGTGTCCACATGACCCACACATGGTATTAGGCATTTCCTCGTTAGTTCGATTATTCACATATATGTACTAATACACACCAAACAAACACAATACATCACGCAGTCCCACACACACGTTAGTCGTGACAAATCGGGCTTAACCACGAACCTAACTCTGATTAATTTGGATTCGGATTACTGTTAATCCCATGCTTAAAATAACGGGTCGTTACACTAATAGTATTTAATTACGTTGCATAATTGATGAAAAACACGAGTTCCACTTACCTGTGCTGAGCTTTCCTAAATGCTACTCCAGGTTACACAACTCTCGAAATCCTCCAATTCTTCCTCATCAATTAAGAACCCAAATCATATCATTTAGTATCAATTTAAGTCCATTTCCCTAGGCTTAGCACCCTTAAACCATACAAACACTGCGACCAAAGTACGCTCAAGAACTATTTCTAAAAATAACACTTTTAACTATTTCAAAGTGTTATCAACTAGCCAATTTTGGTTAAGGTTTTAACCTCGAAAACCTCAATATTTCTTATGATAACCAACAAGGAACTTGTAATACTCCTATTGTACTTTTCATAGGCTCTAAGAACACTCAAATCGGATCACAAACGAAGAAGTTATGAATTTCTCAATATGACTTGTTAACAACACAAACTTTATATATTTTGGATTAACTTCTCCAAATTAATATTTTCACAATTAAATCCTCAAATTTTGATAATCAACAATAGATAATCACTCGATACCAAAACAAATATATTTTCATAGCCCATGGAATCAAATTAGATCAAAACCAATAATCAATTTATCCATAATCTTAATTTAAATCAGCGTCAACTATAAAAACATCATCAAAATTGTTATCAACTAAATCGCATCAATTCAAATCACAAAACCCTAACCTACGCCAGTGAAATTTATCTTAAATTGATGCAAATTAACCCAATACATCAATTCACAACAATTAATACCAATTCCTATGAAAACCCCGTAAAAGAAATAAAAAATCGCGATATTTCAAATTGAATTGAGGAAAAACACCATGAATTGAGATTTTATCAAATTTCTGGCCGAATCCCTCGTTTCCATCGTCACAACTTAGCTCAAACTGACCGTCACGCGATGATCTACTATTTTACAGATAAAAATTGGACAAAAATCGAATGTCGGGAGCTTTGCGGGCAAAGAATCAAACAAATATGGTTAAAAAAGAACTTTTCTAAACGTTCTGTACAAAAAAAAACTTTCGATTGTTTTTTTTTCTAAACTTTATATATATATATATATATACTTGTTAGCAGTTTAATTTCTTTTTATTTATTAATCCCCTAAAATCTCCATTTTGACATTCGGTGCCCGTTTCAATCTAATTTTTCATTAAATTGAGTCAAACTCTCAACAAAATAGTCTACCTTTATAAAATGAACATGACAACGATTTTGGTCATCCCAAAACTCAAAAATCATTACTTTGTCCATGACATACCAAACTCTTATGAACCAATTCTCTTATCATACTAAGCCAAACTTGTACCAAATCAAACCCAATCTCAATCTCGACTACTGCCAACTGATACGAAACTCAAGGTAAAGTCTTGCACAACTTTGTTATCATTTTACACTACCATTGAGTCTAACTTTCAGGCAAACCAAGATAAAGTCTTCACGTGATATTTAACATGTGATTTATGAGTTTTCGAGTAGCTAATTATTTAATTATTCAAGCCAAACAAACACAATACATCACATCAACGCACTCACACCTTATTTGAGACAAGTTGGGCTTAACCTCGAGTCTAACTCGGATTAATTATGATTCAAATTAACACTAATCACGTACTTAAAGTAACAAGTCGTTACACCATGCCTCAGGCACCTGCCTGCTATCACCATCACCAGGCTTATGTCTGCCTCAGGCCCATGTTAATTAAGTTAATTCAGACCCATGCCTCCAGGCCTTTTGCCTGCCATCAAGATTCAGATATTTTAAAATCATCAAGATTATCTAGAATTTGGGCCGGATTAAGTGTTCGAAATCATCAAAGTCAATACAGTTGTAATGTAACAGAAATTAGTCACTGTTTTGTTTTGTTCTACTTTATTGAAAAAACATCTTTATATAAATTATTGTACGATATAAGAAAAAGTAGATGCGTCTTTATGTCAGTATGTCATCTTTATATCGTCTTTATGTCAATCAGGTTGTCATCTTTCAGTCTTTATGTCAGTGTGCCATCTTTATGTCGTCTTTATGTCAATATCTATAATGAATCAACTTTATTAAAGTTGATACAAGTTGTTGTGTGTGACCAATAATAGAGGTCACTCTTGTATGTATTCACAGGTTTTATTTATAAATAAGAAAGCTCGAATGAAGAAGGATTCATTCGAAAGTTTAGCTTCTAAAATCTTCTTCAAAGATTTCTTCAGAGCTTTCAACCATAGACTATTTTTATCATACCTTTTATCATCGAAATCCTACATTCATATTTCGCAAAACCCTTATCCCTAATTTTGATCTTGTCTCTAATTTTGATCCATTACCTTCTAATTTATATCTACATATAAGTATTTCTTTTGTTGATTTACATCAATAGCAGTCGTTTCCTACTCCTTGATAAGATCAAATTGACGTTATGAAAGTTTGTAAACTTATGTGCAACTTATACGTTTGTCTTTTGCATTTACAACAATAGAACCATAATGAAAAATAAATCTTCCAACAAGGGAAAACGAATAAAAACTTCCACAATATGTGTTACATTAAAAAATTAACTTAGAATTAAATTGCTTTCAACCCCCACAATTATGATAATGCTATCATTAATTCTTAATTCACTCATCAACAAGCTATATCTTTTGGATTTAATCCATGATATACTTTTGAGCATGTAAATACATTCTTATGAGAAAGAAATAATTAATACATATAGGATCAACAATATAATTCCTATACGTCTCTTTTAGATAGTTCATTAATTTCATTGTCAATAAATCACCTAATCATATCATATATCATTCATTATCATTGTAAATATAAACATGGATAAATGTCAATCAATACAAACAATTTGACCAAATTGATTTCCACACTTGGCTAAATGTATAGGCCCGTTACTAATTAAATTGCATAGAACAACCAAGAGTTCCTTCAACACGTTTCTAATAATCAATTAAAAATGTTACTTTTGATATCCAAATAGAGATTCATGTATACAACCTTACTATTATCATGACTTCTGCCATTTGAGCTCACATTAATTTTTATTTCTGCTGTGAACCGTGAAATACAAATAATCAGTGGTACTCATGAAACACCAAGTTCAATCATTTTTGAACCTCCTCTTATCGATTCGATTTCTTATGAGTACGCACTCTCCAAAAGAACTAACCGATCGATGCCTCTAAACGCAAAGTGTTATGTGCAACAAGAAATTAAATCTTTTATAGATCACGTCAGTCCCAACATCAAATGACCATCTCTGATCAAAGAGATTCCAAATGCAAATGAAATGCATCATATCTCTATTTGCAGAGGTTATTGCAATCCAACATTGCACTTTTTGGGATCATTCACGCACACCATCAAATTGCAAAGGATCCAAGTCGCTTTATGTTACTGCACTTGAAAAGACATACTACTCCTCATGAAGAGGCTCCAGTGATCTCCTTGATTTTTGTTACACCTGTTAATGGCCTTTCGCAATATGTACCCATTCAGTTGTAGTTAATTTTCTAATTGCTTTACAGTTATCTAAAATTTAAATCCATATTTATGAATTTACTCTTGTTCATCAATGTGATCATACATTTGAAATTGAAGTATGACACAACGATCAATAACACATTGAATCAACACACAATATTCATAGTCAATTTAAATTATAAATATGATCAGATCGATTCGATTTGCATGAACACTCATCCATTTATACTTAATGTCATAAAAGAAACATTGAAACATCTAACAACGTAAAACAAAATCCTATCACCAATATTTTAATTTTAAATATGATCTCAGACTTTTGCACATTCGTCGATTTATCATGATCAAATTGATAAATTCCATTAGCATGTCATGCCATTATAAATAACAAATTGTGTTAGGTAGTATATATGATCAGTGGTCACTGTCATCATCAAGTAATTAATAAAGAAATATATAAACACTTGCCTCTTTTGTGAAAATCACTTTTACAACGAATTCTTACTTTTTCTCAAATGGACACGTACGCACCTTTCTTACGGAAATCACCATTAACATCTGACCAACTAGTCTCCAAAAATAATTGACAAAATAACCACCATGTTGAATAGTTTTAAGATTGTTGGTGGGATTTCCAGAAATCTAGTGCGAAATAAAAGAATAACTTGATGCAATTGATTGATGCTTGAATTATACTCAATGTCCTTAAGACTATTTCGCCCTGCTATGGTGCTCACGGTCTAATGACGATAGTCCCCCAGGATATAACGATCATACTAGTGATTGTAGCACTCCAAATCACTAGTGTACAAACCAATCTATGATTCAATACTCTTTCAGACTCAAAACCATATAAAATAGAGAAAAAGATTTTGATTTGACTCATTTTCATAACCTTCTAACTTCTTCTTTTTCTTTTAAAAATAATCTATCAAATGAATATAGAATTTCATTTGTCTATTAGGAAAGACATGCCTCTTGGTGAATAGATATACCTTTTAGTCTATTATGTCTCTCCACAAGAGTACACACCTTTTCACATAATTTCTATTCAAATTATAGACAATTAAATAATATAATTAATTGTTCCGACAAGTGGTGCCAATAATAAATCTGACAACTGATTCATGTCTAAATGCACTCACAACAAATATTAACGAACTCTCAGTCTCAAATTAGTTGTAGTCCGCAACATAGATATAACCTTTTGTTCTAGCTTGAATGGTCATGTCAAAAGTGCCTTATAGCTTAATTAACCACTCAAGGCACTGAGACCACATAACATATACATACTACTGCACAAACCATCTAATTAAATTCCTTTCTTCCTCTTCCTCTCAATGGATGAGCTCGCTGATAATTCAAAATGGCCCAAATGAGGTGCCAAAAAGACATAGCCGGCCAGAGAACCCCCGGCGAATACAAGTGACAGTAGGTAGTCTGCCAGAGGAGAAAATTGCTTAGTCGAGTTTCGCCCTGTGACCCTCTCCTTCATTCATGTTTAAATTCTGAGCATATCTTCGGTTGCCATCTAGTATGAAAGCCATGTGATTTGGTATGAGTCCGGCTAAGTGCACTCCATTTTGCGTGACACCCCAAATTCAAATTTCAATTACTAAGTGCACCCCACATTTTTATTAAAACACCCTTTAATCTAAATCGAAACACCAAATTTCAAAACCTTGGTCGAGACATCTATTTTAAGTTTGACGACATGTAGCCGAGACTTATCTACTAGGCTCGGTATTGTCCAACCGAACCTCTTTAGTGCGATTTAGTTGACAACTGCCGATCTAAAGGTTCGGTGGGTTTCGATCGACTCTCCATTAAAGGTTCAACATGCAAGCTATGACAGACACTCCAACTAGAGGTTCGGTGGGCTCCGACCGACTGTCCAACAAGAGATTCGAACCTCAAGGTCGAACCCCTTGATGATGCCTACAAATCACAGAGAAGGGAGTGTGTGGGGGGTGCACTTAGTAATTGTAGTGTGGTACACTAATCAATGAGGGTATAAGGGTCATTTTGTAGTAGGATTGATTTTTTTAAAAAATTTGACTTTTCTAATGTGCATCTACTAAAAGGTAATGTACACTTAGCGGACTCATAGAACCAACCACGAGCATGCGAAACACCGCCTCTCGTGGAAGGGTAAACATATTCTCCTTGCTTATGGAACTTCGCAAATTCCCCATTTCTTGTTGCAGTATACTACGTATAAGACACACGTCCACACAATTACAATTCTTAATTATCTTAGAAAATAAATGTACACATAAAATATTACAATCAATTGCATAGGCCAGGTTTCAAACTATACATATTGGATTTTTATGCAGATTATTGAACTTAATGTACATTGTTGATGACACGAATCCGAAACAGAACAAGAAATCAAATATCAGTATAAATCAGATCAATATTTGCAAGTGCAACTGCAGTGGAAAGAATAATCAAGAATATCCAAACTTTTTAAGTAACAAATCAATATTGGATCATATAAGTAATTGGATATATAAAGAAGAGAAATCAACCTTTATCAGAAGAAAAGAGTGCAGAGAGACAAGCAACTGAACTAATTAAAGACACTGTGCCACGCAAAAATGTTAAAGGGCAAGCTTTCAACTGCAACAAAAGACTACATTACCAAACATACAAAATAGTGCTTAAGATAATCAAACGTTATTTATTTATTTGAGTAACCATGGGTATCCAAACTCTTTTATGACTAGTCGCAAGGGCTAGGGATTGCGAAACAAGATGACCAGTGACTCGACATTTAGCTGTTGTAAAAAAACGACTCCGAGGTCGTGCGTCTAACTCACACAACCTCGTCATCACCCTTATCACTAGGTCACATACATCCGAATTTTTTTATTTATTATATTCTTTTTTTGAAGAGAAATAATTAAGAGTTACACATTGATCATGATTTTCCACTGTATTAGATATAGGATGACAAGATGGATCACATCTCGGGCATAGTCGTTTAAGGGGCCAATCAACATGTAGTATATAGAACCAGAAAATTTAGTTTAAGAGAACGCTATTTTTAAAGCTGTGATCCAAAATCAATTAAAACAAGGAACAATAACAAGGAGTAAATTTCAAAAATTTAAGCAACATAACTTCTTAAAATGAGAACCATTACTTACTACTTTAATGACTTCACCAATCACTTGAAACTTCTCTTATCCCCCAACCATGTCTTCTCATGTTTCTTCCTTAAACAAGAGCAACATAATCAAATGGCCCAGAGAGTTCTCTTTCACCTATTTAACCAAATCAACAACAATGCGTTGTCTTGTCCACATGTATTATTATTTTTTATTTTTTTTTTATTTTTTAAGTTGGTTTTATCCTTCTAAGTACCACCATTCTTTGACACTTAGATTATGTTTATTTTATTTTTTTTGAAAACCTAGATTTTATTTACGTAACTCTTTATTTGGCAAATAACTAATTTGTCCTCATTTCTATGTCCATGAAGGTTCATTATACCCTACAACAACTATAGTCCATTATTTACATGCATTCAATCCTATAGTTTAATCATAAATTAAATCTTAGTTGCCTACCTTAGTCTTTGTTCATCAACCCATAAATTGAGCTATTAGACTTTAGCCTAAGTTCCACCAATATACGAATCCACCCATATTCGTAGCGTGCGCATCTCAAGAAAATCCCTTACTTACATATCGACGATCAAAATAAAATGAATTTAAATTGAGCGTGTTTTGTTGGGTTTAATAATTAAACATATGGGCTTATGTGTTAATAATTGTGTTAAGGGCTATTATATAAAGTAAAACCCAATTAAAGTGGTCAAATACGATATTGGGCTTTAAACATCTAATTAAAGTGTGGGCTTATATATGTTTAGAGGCCAAATTGTTATTTCCAATACTATGATGGGCAAAATTGGAAATAACATTAGGTTAACCCTAGTTGACCTAATTATAAATATAGGGTTATGGTCCCCAAATCAGATGCGTTATCATACTCTTTCTGATATCCCGTCTTTGGAGAGAAAACTAAAAGGAGACCGCATGTTGATTTGGAAGACTAACTCAGTGTTCTTCCACCATGGATGATTCAGGTACGCTTCCGCTATTTGGTTTAATTTTATTTTTGATGATTTGACATGAATCTAATTGTTAGAATGGGTTTTGTGTATTTATTGAAATACCAACAAGTGATATCTGAGCCTCCTCTTGTTATATCATTGAGAATATTTATATGTTCTTAGTTTGATTCATTGATATCTATATTTTTTTTATGCTTAAAAGGTTCTATATATGGGCATAACTATAATAATGATATTTCATTTTTATTTTTATTTTTATTTTTGTGGGTTAATTTGAATTATAAAATTCAAGCTAGTATTTGTTAATTTTAAATTTTGATTATTATTTTGTCCAAAAAATTTAATCTTACAAATATATGGGCATATACATATATATATATATATAATTATGTTCAAAAGATTTCATATATATATGAATATAATAAAAGGAATATATTATAATTTTGAATATTTTACCCATTACATTCGAGCAATTTAAATTCAAATTTCGGTAATTATTTTGGGTATCTAATATTTTGAATTAAATGATTGAAGTAATATGTTGCCAAAGTAACCTCTTTTATGAAAGTCATTTATTTTAAAATATTGGAATAGTTGTATATATGTGAGTCATGCGGATATTACCCGGCACAAATGAAGGCTAATATTTGGTCGATTTACATGTATGCTTGTGGTGATAAATATGTGGTAATTATTAGGTTTTCTATGTAATTAATTAGTTAGTCCAAAGAAAGGCTAATTATTCGACATAAATTTTATTATCAACATTTGATCACTACACCAAGAGTACCACTTACAAGTTAATAATTATGTCCAAAGGCAAAATATTAATGTTGTGCTAGGTATCTTATGATGGGTTATACCTTTCTTTGAATTTTTTATTGTAAAATTTTGGTACTTATGTGAACATTATTTATTTATTCTATTATTATCTGTTCAGTTAAAGGTTCTGCAGCAAATATCTTTGCTAGTGTTAATTCATTCCTATGCCTAATGGTATAAACTTTAAGTCATGGAAAGAGAATGTTTTAATCCCGTTCTTGGAGT
Organism: Stephania japonica; assembly: GCA_039657345.1. Taxonomy (NCBI): domain Eukaryota; kingdom Viridiplantae; phylum Streptophyta; class Magnoliopsida; order Ranunculales; family Menispermaceae; genus Stephania; species Stephania japonica. Next base: position 1,401,881 of record CM077559.1, on the reverse strand, counting down.
CATGGACTTAGACCTTGCGATAAGGATCGATCAACCTCCTGCTATTACTGACAAGAGTACCTCTGATGAAAAGAGGGAGATGGAAAAATGGGAGCGATCAAATTGCATCAGTCTTATGATCATAAAATGTGCTATTCCAGAGGCATTCCAGGATACTATGTCCGATGAGATTGGTACAGCTAAAGGTTTCCTTGAGGATATTGAGAAAAGGTTTTCCAAGAATAAAAAGGCTGAAACTAGTACACTTTTGGCAAAACTTATCTCAATGAAATACCAAGGGAAAGGAAACATAAGGGAGTACATTTTGGAAATGTCTCATCTTGCTTCAAAACTTAAGGCACTCAAACTGGTGTTACCTGATGACTTATTGGTGCACTTAGTTCTGATATCTCTTCCATAACAGTTTAATCATTTCAAGGTGAGCTATAATTGTCAAAAGGAATCTTGGTCCCTTAATGAGCTCATATCACACTGTGATCAATAAGAGGAAAGGTTGAAGCAAGATAAGATAGAAAGTGCTCATTTAGCTAGTACTTCAAAGGACAAAAGGATCAAGAAAAGAAATAAAAATTAGGAAACTGTGGGAAAAGCACCACAAAAGAAACAACATGCGGAAAAAGAACAAAATGAGGGTGGTTGTTACTTTTGTGGAGCTAAAGGTTACAAGAAGAAGAATTGTACTAATTATCATGCTTGGCGTGTAAAGAAAGGTATGCTTCATAATTTTGTTTGTTCTGAGATTAATTTGACTTCAGGTGCTAGACATACATGGTGGATAAATTCTGGTACAACAACTCACATCAGTGTGTGTAACAACTCAATTTTAATTTACCATTATGTGTGATGTCATTTGCAGACGTGGACGCCAGCAGGGACGAACGCAGGTCCCACAGCGAGGATTCAGAGCGTACGAATTAGGTATACAGTCTGTCTTGTGTGTTTTTTAATGTGTAATTGCGATGTTATTGTCCGATTTACTTAGTTTGCATAACAATATGCTTGTTTATATTGTGTAATTGATGCACGAGCTGGTGTGACGGGTGTTCGCTGTGACAAGCGTGTAGGGGCGAATACCGGGTGACGAACAGTTAGAATGTTAGGTCGGGGTTTTAAAAACCTTAAATAAATGATAAAATACACTCAACAATGCATAATAACTGATATGGGAGCGTTCGGGATCGTCAATTTCCAGAAACGGGACAGTTGTTGTCTGGAGCCAGTGTTGGAATGCCCGAAAAGTTGAATAGTTGTAGCTAGGATTTGGTAGACTAAGTTAACAAGGTCAAGGCTATATGGGATAAGTTGACCCATCTCAGCCCTTCACATATGCATTGAGATTTGTGATTGAGTTTGGATGAACATGATATATATATATAGTGGTGTGAGTTGGTGAGCTCACCACCTTTTATCTCTCTTTGGCCTCTTAAACGTTGTGGGGAGCAAGGGCTGAGGATTTGAATGAAAGAATTGGAGATTTGGAGCTCAAGAACGCGAGGAAATCATTAAACAAGGTAAGATTCTTGACCATCTCTCCGTTTCCTACGTTTTAACGGGTGTTTTGTCAGTTTTAACAGAGATTTCAATGGGGGTTATGAGCAGGCCAGCTATGTAGGGGTGTTGCTATGGTTTTGGTGTTGGAATTTAGGTTATGGTTGTGATTTTGGTGTTGTTGATATGTGTGTTTGGATTTCCAATGATTTTTAAGGTTTTTGGTCAAAAAATGTCGAGTTTGGGTTTCAAACGTGTGTTATCGAGGGCTTTTGATGTTATGAGCAGTATGGATTGTTTGATGAGTTGTTGGAGCGAGCGCAGATCGCGGCAACGAGCGAGGGGATTCGAAAACTCAAGAAAACCCTCTATGTCAAAGACGCCGTCAAGCGCGCCGTAAGGTTCAAAACCCATGGTGCCACTCACGACGTCTTAGGCAGAGGCGTAATGTGAGAAAAATATTGGGAGACGTTTTTGAAGACGCCGTGAGGAGATAACGTTACAGCGTGTCCACGACGTCCAATACACCGTGAAGACGTCATGAAGGGTTGAACTTGGCGGCGTCTTAGACAGTTTTGGGACTAGAAATTTAACAAAAATTTACCAATTGGGGTTTGACCTAGGGGTTCATATGGACTATTTGTAGGGTTTAAACGATGGTTTTATCGATGATTTGGGATTTTGAATCGAGTTTTCAAGGTTTATGGTTGTTTGGGATTAGTGTTATTAATTAGAATTTTGTGGACTCAGGTTGTGAAATTAGTTGATTGGACTAGCTTGTGAGGCGTGAATTCGGGTTAGGAACGGCGTTTGGAGTGTGGATTGAGGTGTGTAGTATTCCAACTGAACTTCACTTTAGTATTTACTGCTTGATTTATTTACATTTTGTCCATTTATTGGCAAATCTATTTCCTCTTTGCTTTACGATGGTAGATTTTACTCCCATCTGGCGCTTTCTTTACGGTGGCTGAGCGTACCATTACCTGGTGTCTTTACAGTAGAGGTTGTTTATTTCCTACCTGGTGTCTTTACGATGATGCGATTACTCCCCACCTGGTGATCATTTGTGCTAGGCATAGGATCCACTGAACCATAGCATATGTATATGCATACGTCAGTGGATTTGTGCTACCTGGGTATGGTAGGCATATATGGGTGCACCGAGGATCTACGCCGACCACCTTGATGGTTTTACTCGCTGGTCGTGCCTGGCAGATAGCCCAAATTATGGTTCAGTCTGATTCGAGTGTCTATGTACTTTGTTTCTTTGCTATTGATATGCATACGATGATCTTCTATAGTCGTCTGTATTCTTTTGTTCCGCATGTTTATTTATAATATCTTGATCTCTGTAAATTTTACATTTATATTTACTTGGTGAATTTGCTTGGGATTAATCACTCTAGGCTCGCCATCTGCCTCTTGTGATGGTTTGAGTGCAGATCCAGGTACAAGCAGGGGCAAAGGAAAGCTAGAAGAGTACTTGTGACCGATCGAGAGAGGATTGCTCACTTGTACATGTGTATGGCTACTTATATGTATATTGTTTTGGTTTGGGTTGGGTTGTGAGACTAAATTACCATGTTTATGACTTATATCCATGTTGTGATACACTATGAGGCACACTCGATGTTATACATATTTTTATGATCATGTTTTGAGGTTGGTTTCCACATTAGACTTACATTAACCATGTATATGCTACAGCTGTGATTTGATGAGTTTTTGCTGTGCATTGTGGTTATTATACATGATTACTGCTAATTGCCCAGGTTTTCCCACTCCTTTTTTGAGTGGTCGTGGGGCCACCACCACCGCCTACGTCACCGAGGTAAGTGTGTGTATCTCCCTCTGATCGATCCAATGAGATTCATTTTCATGCCATTGTGTTTGTTATTATTTACTTGTTGGCCTTCCATTCCATACTTCTTGTATGTGTGATTGCGTGTGTTTTGTCTCGAAAGTACTAGGACTGCACTAGAGGGATAAAACGCGGCACTCGCTGTGCCACGAGTGTGTGACCACCCTTAGTGATCGTGTGACACCAAGTATCTTGGGTGGATGGGTTCGAGTCCCTTTCCGATCATAGGCGTGCTTTCGTTTGAGTCGATGCCGGGAAGACCTCGCGGGGTCTTCGCCGTTATGCTATGGACTAGACCACTTATGAGCCTCTTTTGATTCTTTGGAACACACTTAACTCTCGATTGATATCCATTAGTATGTTTATCATGCATCTTGTCTATTTAATTTCTGTCTTTTTATTTCCGCATGATATTTAGACTACTTTATTTGAATTATCATGAATTACTGTTGTTTTCTGCTGGCATTACATTCGATTTTATTCAGTTGCTCACCGTCTAGTTTGTGACGGTGGGTGCAGATAGGACGGAGAGCAGTAGGGGCAAGGGACCTTGCCTAGGAGACTTTTTGTGAGCATAGCATTTGGACTTGAGGTACCGAGATGTAGGCTCATGTTTATTTCTTTTTGTATGACGTTTATATATATGATTATTTTGTAACTGGGGAATATGTTTTGAAATGGATTCCATCAATCCATTTTGTTGACTTAGAATTGAACATATTGGGTTTTCCACATTTATATAGATTCCTAATTTCCTTTGATTGAGTTATTTCCCAATTCTTGAGTAGTAAGTAATTTGCTTCCATTTGTGTTATAATTGCAATAACTCTTTCATAAATCTTGAATTTTTGATGTTTTGAGGTATCGAATGACTAGGCTCGTCGGGGTTGTCGAGAACCGACTCGAGGCTTGCACGGGTCTAGGCGGGCGTACCCAAATGCATTGGGAATTTTGGGGCCGTCACAGTTGGTATCAGAGCTTAGGCTTTAGAATCTTAGGGGCATGGTATATAGTTATCTAAAAATTCAACGTCACGGTTGGTATCGAGCACAAGGTTCTAAAAGACTGGACTCTTGATTCAAATTCATAAAACACAAGCCATTTAAACCAAGCGGAAGTTAGGAACGGTTGAACTTAGAGTGGAAACCCTATGATCTTGACTTAGAATCCTAGTTGGGGAGTGGGATAAGTCGATGTGATGTTTATATATATTACGATTGTTATGTGTATTATATGGTATCGGTAACTATCCACCGATCCGAAATACGCTTTCGTTATGAGAGGCGATGGCGGATCGAAGGGTCCTAGTGACGACAATGGGACGTCGAGTACTCGAATTTGTTAACATCGACGAGTTTCGGACTTTGACGCAGAGAGTCGCATCTCAAGAGCGATAGTTGGAAGAGATTTTGGCGATATGAGGAGGCGTCGATTCTTTGTTGCATCGGTACCATCAACGGCTAGAGTAACCATTACTCAAGAGGCAAACACACCGGGGGGTGACGACCATGGCTTTGCTTCCTTCCACCACTTCAATGACACCAAGATTATGGCGGTTGTACCTCGTGCACCGAAGTGATTGTATGACATTACGACGACTATTAAGGTCAGGCAATGGCGAGAGTTCAAGAGGCACGACCCTGTCATTTCTATGGAGGTACTGACGTGACCGTAACAGAGTTGTTCTTGAAGAGTCACGAGAAGATTGAACCTGATCGACCTGAGTTGTAATTAGAGCGCCGATCAGGGGAAACATGATGGGAAACGAACGAGAAATTCGAACGATGATAGTGGTTCTCGAAAGCGGAAGTTGTGTTACCAATGCGGACAACCTGGACATTTTTAGAAACGATGTCGATTTGTGCGAGGATGTGCGTGGCGAATGAACAATAACTTATAGTGGTTCGTGATACTAACGGAGATAAAAAAATTTCTGGTTATCATATGACATGCATGGAACCGATTAAATGAAGCTTTAGGTGTTTAAATAAGACGTTGGACGTCATGTGACGAGTTAGGGTTGATAATCATTGGCTAGAGTATTACCGTTTAAACTTAGCAAATGTTGTTATCACAGGATGAGACAAACCTAACTTAGATAAGAGTCAGAAAGAGAGATGGTAAGTTTGGGCACAATGGTGCCAAAACTAGCCACAAGTACACCGCCGTAGTTGAATTAGGTTGTTTGAATTGGTTGGGACCTAGGCCCAAGACCGAGATAAAATCAAGTCATGTTGGAAGTGACATTCGCGAGAGTTCAAACGTTGGGGAGTGACTAAACATATAAATAAATGGATTTTTATTAATTTAATAGATATAAACATTATAGATTTGTGGATAGGAGAAGATCAACGTTAGATGCGCTGCAAAGGATTGGATGCGAGAGGTAGTTATATGTTAAAGAACCTACGACGTGGTTTATGTGAGGCATTCGAGTTGATGAGATACGGACGTGCGTGCGACGAGAAGTCGTCAAACGATGTTGTGGACCGTCTCAAAAACAAGGCGATGCGTCGCGGTGGAGACGACTCATGTTAGAGGTATCGCGCGGGGGATGCTTGTGAAGAGTTAATTTACGTAACATGCGATATGACATTATCTTGGTGACCAGGAATGATGTTGTATTGTTAAAGGTGCATCACGACCTGGAGGACTACCCATTCCTTGATGGAAGTGGGAACATATTGATATGGATTTCGTTAGATCTCCTCGTGGTTACGATAGATCACGGGTAGTTGATAGTTTGGTTTGAGAGAGTGCTGTGAAGTGACGAGTATGATGAGCTTAAGATGAGATGAGGGTGTGGTCAAGAAATGAAGAGTTTTACCCGTTAGGAGCTGCGAAGAGTCGTTAATCTAGCTTACTTATTAGATAAATTTCGGGGAGAAATTCTAATGTGGGGAGACTGTAACAACCCCAAATTTTTAATGTTTAAATGTCGATTGTGACCCGGCTACGTGAATACGGTCAATATTTCGAACTTCGGAGTCGGCGAAGTGATTTTATGATTCTTTGATTGTGGGCAAAAAGTTAGTATTTTACGAGTCTCGCGCCCGGTCGGACGATATTTTTGATGTAAAACATATAAATAAATATTTTTATTAATTTAATTAATTAGTTGGCGAGATAACGAGTTTCATTATGAGATCGAAACAAGGAAAAACCGAGGAACGTTGTTGGAAAGTTGGTTAATTACGTAACATGCGGACTATGTAGTTTGTATTGTTAAAGTGACATCTTCTGGCCTAGAGATGTGTGTGTGTGTGCTAAGATGAGATGATGTGGTAAAAGAGGGTAGATGTGTTTAAATGTATGAAGTGAAGGGAGAAGGGCAAAAAGGTCATTTGATGTTATAAATATATACAAACCGCCCCACTATTCATCTTCTCCTTTGATGAAAGCCGCCGCCCTCTCCTTCTCTTCCATCTCGACCCCTTCACCACACCACTCACGGTCTCTCCCTCTCCCACTCCATTTCACTCTCGCATTTGTTCTCTCTCGATCTCCCTCCCCACGCTCGTCGTCTCTCACGCTCTCGGTCATTCCCTCCCTCTCGGCCTCACATCTCTCACGCTCTCGGCGATCTCCTCTCCCGAGTGGAACAGCCACCACCACCGCCTACGTCACCGAGGTAAGTGTGTGTATCTCCCTCTCTTGATCGATCCATACAACGAGAAAAAAAAAAAAAAAAAAAAAAAAAAAAAAGAGGAAACGAAAAAAAAACGAGGCGCGTGCGCCTCGTTCAAAAAAAAAAATTGAAGAAGATGAAGGGCCGGTTCGGCCCCGAACCCGGTCCGGTTCGGCCTTGAACCGGGACGGTTCGGCCGAACCGCCCTTAAAAAGAAATATAAAAAAAAAATGGAAAAGAAAATCCGAGAAAAATAGGGAAAATTATGGAAAAATTCAGAAAAATCCAGAAAAATATGAGAAATTAGAAAAATGGTTCACAACTGAGTTTTGGGATTTTCTCGGAAATGTTGGCGGGATATAGTCGGGTTTTAGCCTCGAAAAACGTGAAAATTGATATAATGTATTAAATTGAAGCTAATTTAATGACAAATAATCTTAGGTATAATTCGGGTGGTAATTTTGATTTGTGTGGCATTTATTCAAGCTGGATTTGGATAATTGGAGTGCGGTATAGGAAATCGGGAAGTCGCGTTAGGATCTCGGAGTTGTCATACGAGTCACGATAGTTCGAGTAAGTACACTTGCCTTAAACAAGCATTTGTACGTTTGTAAGCCGGTTAGAAAATGCCATGTGATTCATTTTCATGCCATTGTGTTTGTTATTATTTACTTGTTGGCCTTCCATTCCATACTTCTTGTATGTGTGATTCCGGCGTAAGTGTTTTGTCTCGAAAGTACTAGGACCTGCACTAGAGGGATAAACGCGGCACTCGCGCCACGAGTGTGTGACCACCCTTAGTGATCGTGTGACACCAAGTCTTGGGTGGATGGGTTCGAGTCCCTTTCCAGTCATCATGCATTTGTGCTTTCGTTTGAGTCGATGCCGGGAAGACCTCGCGGGGTCTTCGCCGTTATGCTATGGACTAGACCACTTATGAGCCTCTTTTGATTCTTTGGAACACACTTAACTCTCGATTGATATCCATTAGTATGTTTATCATGCATCTTGTCTATTTAATTTCTGTCTTTTTATTTCCGCATGATATTTAGACTACTTTATTTGAATTATCATGAATTATTGTTGTTTTTCTTGGCATTACATTCGATTTTATTCGGTTGCTCACCGTCTAGTTTGTGACGGTGGGTGCAGATAGGACGGAGAGCGTAGGGGCAAGGGACCTTGCCTAGGAGACTTTTTGCAGAAAATGGACTTGAGGTACCAGAGATGTAGGCTCATGTTTATTTCTTTTTGTATGACGTTTATATATATGATTATTTTGTAAGCTGGGGAATATGTATTGCAATAACTCTTTCATAAATCTTGAATTTTTGATGTTTTGAGGTCGACTAGGCTCGTCGGGGTTGTCGAGAACCGACTCGAGGTGAAATGTACATCTGGGAATTTTGGTGAAATGTACATCTATGTTGGTGATGGCAAATCAGTTGAGGTGGAGGCAATAGGAAAATTTAGATTATTGTTAAGAACTGGATTTTATTTGGATTTAAATGAGACTTTTGTTGTACCGTCATTTAGACAGAATTTGGTTTCTATTTCTGCTTTGGACAAAAATGGATATTCTTGTTCATTTGAGAGGTAGTAAGTTTAGTCTCTTTAATGATTCAAAATTGGTTGGTACTGGTTCTTTGTTAGGTTATGATAATTTATATTTGCTTGACATTATTGCCTCTTATAATGAAACCTTGCAAGTTAATACAAGAAATTTAAAACGCAAATTAACCAATGAGAACTCAGCATGTCTATGGCACAAAAGATTATGTCATATCTCTAAAAAGAGAATTGGGAAACTTATGTCTGAGGGTATTCTCGATCCCCTTGATTTTTCAGATTATGATATATGTGTTGATTGTATAAAGGGGAAACAAACAAATGTGAAGAGATTTGGTGCCAACAGGGCTTTAGAAGTCTTAGAACTTATACGCACGGACATTTGTGGACCATTTTCTACACCTTCTTGGAATGGTCAGTAGTCATTTATAACGTTCATAGACGATTATTCACGTTATGGTTACCTATATCTCATTCATGAAAAATCTCAATTATTAGACATGTTCAAAAGTTACAAGGCTGAAGTTGAAAATCAACTTGGCAAAAGGATAAAGACCATTCGATCAGACCGTAGTGGTGAATACTATGGTAGATATGATGGATCAGGTGAACAACGTCCAGGACCATTTGCTAAATTCCAAGATGAATACGGTATCATTCCACAGTACACCATGCCAGGATCACCTAGCATAAATGGTATTACTGAAAGAAAAAATAGAACGTTTAAAGACATGGTGAGGAGTATGATTAGTCATTCTACCTTACCAGAATCACTTTGGGGAGAAGCATTAAAGATCGCAGTTTATTTACTCAATAGAGTTCCAATAAAAGCAATGAATAAGACCCCTTATGAGCTTTGGGCAGGTAATAAGCCAAGCTTAAAGCACCTATACATTTGGGGATGTCCAGCTGAGTCAAGGCCTTTATGACGGCCCCAATTTCTCCGTGCAATTGGGTACGCCCAGTCTAAACCCGTGCAAGCCCCCGAGTCGAAACTCGACAAATCCGACGAGCTTAGTCAGCCTCCGTTCATTTAAATTATACAATTTATGAAAGATTTATTGCAAGTTAACACAGCGGAAAGTAATCAAACTATAGTACGAGAAATAACTCAATCAAAGGGAAATTCAGAAATCTATAAATATGAAAAAACTCTGAGTATTCATGTACAATCCGATATGCATAGATACATGATACCAATCTCATCAAAATTCCAAGTTCCATAACTCAAAAACATATATATATATATAACGACATACAAATAAGCAAATAGTAAACTTACTCTAATGATCTCCCAAGTCTAGCCGCTAAGTCCTTAAAGTAAATCAAATAGGCAGGGCCCCTTGCTCTTGCTACTCTCCACCCTATCTGCACCCACCGTCACAAACTAGACGGTGAGTAACTAAAGAAATCGAAAGTAGTGCCAGAAGAATATAAGAGTAATTTATAATTTAACAACAAGACAGTCCAAATATCATGCGGTAATTGAATGACAGGAATGTAAATAAATCAAAGTGCATGATAAACAAACTGATAGATAGCAATCGAAGTTTGCGTGTTCTAAGAATTAAAAGAGGCCCATGAGTGGTCTAATTTCACAACAATACAACAAAGATCTCGCAAGATCTCCCTAGGCAACGTTGCAACACTAGCACAGCTTGAAACTTGATAGGCATCGCAACACCTCTCAAATCTAGTATTCAGTACACGCAACACTAGGGGTGGTCAGTTACCTCTGCAGGAGGCACTCTCGTTGTCTCAGCTAGTGCGGGATCACATGATACCTTCGAGACACACACTCATGCCAAGAACACACAACCAATGATATAGGATATAATACCAAGCAATAGATCAATTCATCAATAACAATAAATAGAGGAATGTATAAATCACATGATATTTCCTTACTGGTCTACTAATGTACACACATACAAAGCATATGTGTACTTACCTGACAAATGTCGCGACACGAAGACCACTCCCGCGACTCTAGTTCGTACCCTTGATTTCTCTACTTCCTGTCAATATTTTGAACCACAATAGGTAGGTTTTATGGTTCATTTATAACTCCAAATAAATCCCCAAAGTTTTTTTCGAAGTTTTCTAAGTCTAAAATTATTATATAATTTTTGGTTTAGGATGTCGCGGCGGCCCCGGGGTTTTAGGTTTGGCGGCGCTACTTGAAACACCCATTTTGGGGTATTCTGGTCGGGGCACCTTGAATGGTGCCATTGGGACCTTGGCCCATGATGTCACTCAAAAACGTCTAATTTTTTTGAATAGGGGGGTGGAGAACGCTTCATAGCATGGGGAGCATGCTCCTGCTCTTTAGGAACGCTTGCCCAGAACGTGGAGCGCGCTCCTCTGAGTGGGGAACGCGCTCCCCTGATGAAAAAATAGAATTCCTAATTCGGGAATTCTGCTCTTCCACCCACGGGAGTGTTCCCTATTATTGTCGACCCCATCCTCCCTCATAGGGGATTCAACAACATCCCAGCAATGCCGAAACAACATTCAAATCCACCATACGAATTCATCAAATGAAATTTAAATTTGAAAATCATCAAAAACTCAAAACTCTTCCAAATCTCAAACACCCTTTATCAAACTCGTTTTGATTGATTCATAGACCAAAAATCCTTCACAAACAGCGGTAAAATCCAAGTTCAAAGCTTGTTATTCGAAACCATTTCAACAAAAATGATTAAAATTGACATCTACACGTAGGTATTAGCGAGGGGAATAGAGTTCTTACCTCAGATCGCTTGATTGATCACTCCGGCGGACCTCCGGTCACCTCCCAAATGGCTGTCTGGCCTTGCTTGTTCTCCAAGTTTGAGAGGATGAGAAAAGAAAAGGAGAGATGGAGAGAAAACTGTGTGAGAGAGAAAAAGGTGAGAGGGATGTGTCTTTATAGTCTTCATTTGCATCCACTTGCGCATGCTCATCTCGAGGTAAATCCAGCATTTTTTTCCTTTTAAGTTATCCATCCACTCTAACTCTACTTGTGGACTCTAATAGGTGGCACACATGCCGTTTAATTAACCAACTCATTAGCCTGTTCTTCACATTTTTGAACTTGCAATGCACCACAACTTGCGTGTCGTGTGCTCGTGGTCTCACCAGTATAATTAACCTCATTAATTAGTCTAATTATTATTTAATTAAGCTTTTATTGTCATTTATGTGTTTTAAAGTCTCGTTTAATCTAGGCGAGGCCTCACTCGATTATCAAATCACCAAACGGCTCGAGACTCGTATTAAACTATAATACTAATACAAACATCATAGAATCATAAAATTACATCGGTGTCGACTTCAGAAGTTCAAAATACTCGACGCATTGTAATAGTTGGGTCACAATCCTGACAAGTGAAACACAAGTTGGGTTAAATTTTGAGGGTTGTTATAGCCTTACAAGCCAAATGAAAAGAAACTGGACTCAAAGACCATTAGTTGCTATTTTTATTGGATATTTGAAAGATCCAGGGGTTATAGGTTCTATGATCCCACAACTAAAGCAAGTTTTGAGACAATCAATGCTCAATTCCTTGAGGATGTTGAGATTGAGGGTGGAGAAAGTGTTAAGGATTTTGTCTTTGAAGAGGAATATGTTCACATTCCTCCAATTGCTATTGATAATGATCAGAATCAGACTATCATACTTGACATTATTCAAGAAGCAAATTCATATTTAGACAATGTCATTGAACCTTCTATTCAAAAACCATTCCATAAGAACAAACTCTATAACCTCAAGAACCTGTGCCATTAAGAAGATCCACAAGAGAGAGAAGAAGTACGATTTCAGATGAATACGTCATATATTTTCAAGAACATGAAGTTGACATTGGACTAATGAAAGATGATCCAATTAACTTCTGCGAAGCAATGGAAAGTTCTAAATCTCAAAAGTGAATAGATGCCATGAATGAAGAGATTAAGTCCATGAGTGACAATGACGTCTGGGATCTTGTTCCCTTGCCTGAAGGTGTGAAACCCATTGGTTGTAAATGGATATTTAAAACCAAGAGGGACTCAGAAGGCAACATTGAGAGGTACAAGGCACGTCTTGTCGCAAAGGGCTTTACGCAGAAATAAGGCATTGACTATAAAGAAATTTATCTCCGATTTCATCGAAAGACTCTTTCAGGACTATAAAGGCATTGATAGCTCATTGTAATCTTGAGTTACATCAGATGGATGTAAAGACTGCATTTCTTAATGATGACATTGATGAAACGATTTATATGGTGCAACCAGAAAACTTTGTTTCGAGATATTCAAAGAATATGGTGTGCAAATTAAAGAAATCCATCTATGGACTTAAACAGGCGTCTCGACAATGGTATCATAAGTTTCATCAAGTAATTATCTCGTTTGGTTTTGAGATAAATATTGTTGAGAACTGTGTATATCATAAGTTTAGTGGGAGTAAGTATATTTTTCTGATTTTATATGTCGATAACATACTGATTGCCACCAATGATATAGGCTTATTGCACGAAACCAAGAAATTTCTATCTAAGAATTTTGAGATGAAAGACCTTGGTGATGTCTCTTTTATATTAGGAATCCAAATACATTGAGATCGCTCTCAAGGTGTTCTTGGATTATCATAAAATAGCTATATCGAAAAGGTACTTAAGAGGTTTGGCATGCATGGTTGTAAACCGCGGGATATCCCTATTTCTAAAGGAGATAAGTTCAGTCTTGATCAATGTCCCAAGAACGATATTGAGGCTAAAGAAATGCAAAAGATCCCTTATACTTCGGCTGTAGGGAGTCTTATGTACGCTCAGGTTTGTAAACGTCCGAATATTGCGTACATTGTTGGGATGCTAGGGAGATATTTAAGTAACCCAAGAATGGATCATTGGAAAGCAATCATACGAGTTATGAGGTATTTACAGAGAACAAAGAATTACATGCTCACATATAGGAAATCAGATCAGTTGGAGAACTGTAACGACCCATTTTCCAAATAGGCCACCACAGGGGGCCAATACGGACCCACAGTCTGTCTTACCAGCGACAGATGTGCGCTACATTAGGTTATATCCTCCATTTTATCTTTTTAAACCTTATTAATTATCCATTTATTAATTAAGTTGTATTGAAATCAAATTATATATTAAGTCATCATAAAATCCTCAAATTCGCACACAGCGGAAGCATTTAACACATTTACTCGGATAATGATACTATAAATGTGTAACCTAAACCATAAACCTAATGTGAAAATCCCATATATAACTATAAATACCTCTGAAGTCACAAAAAAAATTAATATACACAAGGTATCTCAAAATTTTCAAACTCAAAATAAAATAAAATAAATATAATACAAGCGTACGAGTCAGGCAATCTCAAATCAACAGTACTCTGGCAGCTTGCCCTTGCCCCTGCTCGTACTAGGATCTGCACTCAAGTCATCACAAAAGGTAGATGACGAGTCCAGAGTAAGTATTCCCAAGGAAATTAAGTGAGCAATACTGAAAGTAAATACTGAAATTTAAATAAAGCTTTTAAATAAACATGCGGAATAAATACAGGCAACTGCGCTCATCGCATGAATAAATAATAGGAAAAACTCAAAGTGTGTTCCTAACCCCTAGGGTCAGACTACTACCATAATTCAGACTCTTCCAGAGAATACTGTCGGCGAGTCCTACTCAAGCAGGGCAAGTATCTGGATCCTTGATGGCCGGCGTTATACCTACGGCACACCGACACATGCCACGACATGATACTCGGGTCGTGCTATTCACCGAGACCGATCTGGTAGCATGTGCTATGGTGTAGTGGACATATACACAAGAATGGAACGGAGGGAGCCCCGCTCAACGTCCGCCCATATAACCAATACCAAAGTAGAGTATTGAAATAAAAGAAATTGAATTCAAATGCCAAAAGAAGTAAATCTCAAGTAATTTCAGTTGGGATACTACACACCTCAATTTGCACTCCGTGTCCCAAAAATCAAACCCCGGTCTAGCTCCAATAATGCGACAATCAAAATTATCACCCCAAATGTACCTAATACCATTTGTCATTAATTTAGCTTCAATTTGATATATTATGTCAATTTTACGTTTTTCAAGGTAAAAACCCCGACAACATCATGCCAATTCCGATAAAATCCGAAAATTCATTTATGAACCCTTTTTCTAATTTCTCATATTTTTGTGGATTTTTCAGAATTTTTCCATAATTTTCTAAAATTTTTACTAATTTCACACTTTACGAGGCTAAAACCTCGACATAAAGTCTCGTCGAAATCCCGAATACTTCACTTTTCATAAAAATCATTAATTTCTATTTATTTATTCAAAATATAATTTTTTTCCATTTTTCTAGAATTTTTCTTCTATTATATATATACATATATACAAATATATATTATTTAGCATCATCTCCATTTTCGACCAAAGACGTTTAGCGTCTCTGGTTCGAACAAACATTTTTTTTTTTTAAATTATTTATTTCTTCTCTTCAACTACACCATCAACACAAACACCAACACCAACACCAACATCAAACATCACTAATCCACCATTAAAAACATTGATTTCTTCAAACTCAACAACACCCACAACAACAACAACAACAACAACAACGTCAACAAACAACAACAAACCCAAACTCACCTTCGATCTACGCTTTGCCTCTCCTCTTCGTCGATTTCTTCTCTCCTCTCTCATGGTCTCTCGATTTCTCTCCTCTCTTCACTTTCGATAGATCGAAATGATGAAATTGTGAGAAATGTGGTGTCGTTGTTGTGTATATCAACATTTTGGGTAAAATGACCAAAATGCCCCTATGTTCTTATCCTCATCCTTAAGAATCAAATGCCCTTTTTGGTCATTTCACAATTATTTATTTATTTTCTGATTTTTTAATATATATATATATACATATATTTTAAATTACATATATATATTCGCTTATATTTTCGCACCTACAATTTTGTCATACGCGCCAACGAGCATACTCGGGCGTGCACACTACCGTACCACCCACGCGTGTCGACCACGACCCTGCGTGTCCCTAGGCGCCCATCAATTTATTATTTTATCACATTTAATTAATTTAATGTGCGTATTATTCTCCCCGGCATAATATTTCGTCTTTTAGTCTACCCGATATCTGCATCGACATGCATATTGAGACAAATACTTAACATACAATCTCACATGTCAATTGAAATATAATTACACACATCGCAATGTCGTTTAACCTATTTTAACATAAACATTGCAAATTTAATCAAAACAACACTCAAAATAACAATTTACCTAACTTCAGGCGGCTCTAGCCTAACTGCGGGTCCCACTGGTGTTTGAGCTGTCTGCCACGTCTGCAAACACGTCATTAATAACGACGAATTAAATTCAAGTTGTTACAAGATCATTGGTTATTCTGATTCTGATTTTGTTGAATGTCAAGATAGTCGAAGATCCACTTCGGGCTATATCTACCTGCTTGCAGGAGGAGCTATTTCTTGGAAGAGTGCTAAGCAGATACTCATAGCTTCTTCCACCATGGCAACAGAGTTTATAGCATGCTATGATGCATCTAATCATGGAATGTGGCTAAAGAATTTTGTCACTGGGCTGCGTATTGTGGGTAACATAGATAGACCACTAAAGTTATTTTATGACAATAAATCAGCAGTGCTATATTCCAACAACAATAGGAGCTCGATAAAGTCTAAACATATAGACATCAAGTTCCTAATTGTGAAAGAAAGAGTTCAGAGTGGACAAATGTCTATAGAGCATATTGGGACAAACTCCATGGTTGCGGATCCGCTTACTGAAGGATTACCACCCAAGGTCTATCATGAGCACATTGCTCATATGGGTGTTATTTTCCTTCAGGATATATAGTTTCAGTGGGAGTTTATATTTTGTTTTATGCTTTTCCTTTTAGACATTTTATGTTAAGGTTTTGGATACAGATTTCAGTTATGGTTAAAGTTTATGGTTACAGTTTACAGTTAAGGTTAAAGTGAATTTTGATTTTCATATCTCTGAACTTAATAACATATTGGTAAATCAATCTCACTAAAGTTTAAGGTTGGACCAGTTGGAAATAGACATGTTTGATCACATTACATGCAATTTCCATGCTACACATCCATGCTCGATCCATGTCATTTGGTTATATTAGTGTTTGTGATAATTGATGGGTTTAGTTATGATACATGTAACGAAAACTGCTTTAGTCCTACATTGATATAATTGATATATAGGATTGTTTGGAGATGCGTCCGGTAATTATAGCAAAATTTTGAGTACTCATAAGGTTTTCATACAATTATAAAGTTGCGCACATAGCCCAAGTGGGAGATTGTTGGGTTCAATAATTAAATATATGAGCTTATGTGTTAATAATTGTGTTAAGGGCTATTATATAAAGTAAAACCCAATTAAAGTGGTCAAATACGGTATTGGGCTTTAAGCATCTAATTAAAGTGTGGGCGTATATATGTGTAGAGACCAGATTGTTATTTCTAATATTATTTCTAATATAAGGTTATGGTCCTCAAATCAGATGCGCCGTCATACTCTTTCTGATATCTCATCGTTGGAGAGAAAACTAAAAGGAGACCGCATATTGATTTGGAAGATTAACCCAGTATTCTTCCACCATGGATGATTCAGGTACGCTTCCGCTATTTGGTTTAATTTTATTCTTGATGATTTGACATGAATCTAATTATTGAAATGGATTTTGCGTATTTATTAAAATACCAACATGTTTATATTACTTATAATATACACGTCAGAGAAAAATAAAATACCTCAGTGTCAACTCTCAAGGATTTGAACAAGTACGTCACGTCGTCCGATCCCACATGATGGTCCCTGAGATGACACGTGGCACACGTTAGAGTTTCAAGGTTGTTACAACGGAGCCGAGCTGAGGTGCCGAAAAGGGGTCTTGAGGGGCGACACTCAGGCCCCCAAGTCCGCCACTGCCTCTATTACAGTTTACAACCAAGGTATGTGCATAGGTTTAAATTCTCTGAAATGGCAAGGCAAGTTAGAGATCTCACTCCAAACAACTATTCCCTTTTAGTGTCCAAAAACTCATCCTATGTCGTTTGGATATAATGTCATGAAAAATATTCGAGTAACCCACATTTAGCACTAACCTCTTTAGATGCCGTCCATTTTTACCTCACGATACATACACGCATTTCGAGGTGATTTGGATGACATTTAAGGAGGTCGATGCCAAATCTGAATTCTTCTAGTAGGGCTCATATGTCACATATGTGAGACGTCCTAAGTCCAACCATATCACAAGGTTAGTGCAAACTCAAAACGTGAAAAGATCTTTGTATAAAGCCAATGTGCAGAACAGTGGTACCTTTGTACGCGTATTGATTAATGTTGGTTACTATTACAACTACGAAAAAGAAAGTTGTTCCCACCTTATTAATTAATGACACGGTAGTACTGTTTAGAGACAAATTATAGTGTACATGGAATGATTACACAAATAGAGACAAATTATAGTGTACATGGAATGATTACACAAATAGAGGTCATGGGGTTGAGTTGATGTCCCAATCAGGCACCAGAGCTAGCTCCAAATTGAATGGTAGGATATATACCGAGATATTTAACTGGTAAGAGACTGCACGGTTTGGTGTAGTATTGCAATTTGTAAAGATGTAAAGATGTAAATGTAGATGAATTGATTAACTAACTATAAGTCTATAATATATATATATAATGCACTTAAATTAGTTTCCAACCCAACTTTTTACTGCTCAAACTCATGGTGGTTGGCAGTATTGATTATGTACAGATTGTAAAGAAGTTAATTCTCAACTTTTTTTTTTTTTTTGAGGAAGTTAATTCTCAACTTGGAGACATTGAGTTCAACTAATTTACTTTAATCAATACTAAATATCACAACAATTTCTAACTCAATTACACAAGATCATGCATCACCAGTGACACGTTTGATACATACCAGTAATTATTAGCGCACACCATAACTAGTGCCCTGTTTGTGGCCTGTACGAATAACATTGTTATTAGTCATCCTCTTAGTACGAGAGCATCTTGTCTTGGGCTTCTCATTACTTGCTTGAATCTGCTCCAAAGCTTCCACAACATCTCTCATTGAAGGGCGTTTTCTGGGGTCCGGTCCTAAGCAGTTTAATGAAAGCTGGGCTGCTAGAACTGCACCTTTGATGGGGTACTCTTCACCGAGCTTGGTGTCCATGATCTGCTTAAGCTTTCTTCGGTCACCAAGTGATGGCTTCAACCAGTCCACCAGGTTTTGTTGCCCCCTTGGCCTTGTTGGGTCCACTGCTCTTAGCCCAGTCAACATTTCAAGCAATACTACACCAAACCCGTACACATCGCTTTTCACGTATAAATGTCCTGCTCGTATCAGAAGCGACACATGTAATTAAAGCCTTCAAAATTTCAAATTAATAATTGTTTAAGGCCTTAATTATTTGGTTCATACGGCTGACTATTATGACAAGGCCGGACAAGAGCATTTTCTATATCAGTTTGAATCTTTTAATCTTTTAAGCTTTTTTCATGTGAAATTTTTTTTTTGCTTTTTTTTTTTTTTTTTTTTGGTCAAAGCATGTGGAATAGTTAGAACTTAGAAGTAGTCCTAGACACGACGATATCAAAGAGAGTTTTTTATTTATTTAGCTTGAAGTTGTCAAAGGGTTTAATTACCTGTAGCAACATATTCAGGCGCTGCATAGCCGTAAGTACCCATGACCCTTGTCGTCACATGAGAACCAGTAACAGGCCCATTCTTTGCCAATCCAAAGTCTGATAATTTTGCATTATAATCCTGCACTCACCAGAACATTAAATGAATGTTTGATTGAATGATTCATAAAATAGATCTCATCATTTTTAATCACTAATTACACTTATATAAATCTAATTCACTAATTACTCTATCTAGGAGAATGTTGGAGGCCTTGAAATCTCTGTAAATGACTTGCTTTTCGGAGGTATGCAAGAAGGCCAGACCACGAGCAGCACCGATTGCTATCTTTAGCCTCATGTCCCATGAAAGTGGTTCTGCCCCCTCTATGAAATATATAACTAACTAATATTAATTAAACACCATGTAATCTGCATATATGAAATTAATTGACATAATGTGTCACATGTCACATGTGTACATGTGTATGAGCTTACTTCGAAAAAGATGATTTTCCAAGCTTCCTTTGGGCATGAATTCATAAACAAGTAAGAACTCTTTATCCTCACAGCAGTACCCTACAAGCCTTACCAGGTTTGGATGAGAAAGTGTCCCCAAAAAATTAACCTCGCACTGCACACACCCACAAACATTGGGTAAGTCAACAGATAACATATCCAGTTCAATGGTTCGACGCTCAGGTCCCTTAAACTGAAAGAAATGAAAATAGTACTACATATATACCTGCCATTCTTCGGGGCCTTGCGTGCTATCGGGGTTCAATTTCTTGACTGCAACCATCAACCCGGCCCCGATCTTGGACGGAGCAAAGGTTTTGTCGTCGACCCATCCCTTGTAGACCGTACCGAAGCCGCCTTCGCCGAGAACGGAGTCGGGTTTGAAGTTCCTGGTGGTGCTCTTCAATTCGGCAAAACTGTACACTTTTAGCTCTGGGGAAGGCAGTATATGACCCTCCTTTTCACTAGTACTGTGTTTATTCTGTTCGTCGTTGTTAGTGGCTGCTGTTGATGATTTTGAAACATTGCAACAAATTAATCAATCAATTCATTGATTTTGATGAAGTTGTATGTATATAATTGGGTACGTACCTGGGTTTGGGTCCTTTGGGGGGACTGCTTTGGTGGTGCTGGAATTAAGGCTGTGATTGCCCACTGGAGTGCCCCAGCAATTGCCCATAAATAATGTTTTAATTTGTGGCTATAGATCTATCTTGAATTTCTACACAAGAATGGTTACAGAGAACATTGAAATATATAGGTTTCATTCTCGGAATTGTATTTTGGGCCGGAGAGAGAGAGAGAGAGAGAGAGAGAGAGAGCAACGTTTGACAAATTATGCACGCTTCAAGTTCTTCCACTTGGTGGAAAGTTGGAAACGGAGCAAAGAATACTGTTTCAGCAATGGCTACGTCCTAGCCTGCAGGGCCCACAAGCAGTTTTTTCCTTTTTATTTGTTTTTTGAAGAAAAATAGAAGTTTCATTATATTAATGTCACCGAAGACATAGAATTAAAAAGTACATTGATTCGTTAATTCTTTTTATTCAAAAGAATTGTCATTACTTTAGTTGTAAATGCGATTGTAAAATTGAAACAGTTTGACAATCATGGACGGCTCTCTACAACGTTGAAACACATTACAATACACAAACACCTGTTAGAACCACCCAACAATAACAAAACTTCATGACAAGGAGAAGACAGAATCAAGCCCTCCAACAAAAGGAAGACAAACTACCTAATAATAAAACTAAAAATAAGGATTAACCCAATCGTCGTACAAATCCAAAAACGAGTATTGAGGTAGAAGTACTGCAACAAAGAGATCTAATTTTCACAGATCTGAAAGGATCAGCACTTTATTGAACACATAGAACACGGAGAGATGAAGATTGGAACCACCGCCGATCAAAAGAGAAAAGCGTCAGTAGTTCAAGATCTTGATTCAAGAGAGAAAACTCAAAAAAAGAATTTTTTAAATGACTTACAATTTTGAACTTTTTTATTTATTTACTATTATAGTTGTTTTTTTTGAGAAAAAATACTTTTATTATTACCAAACGCTACATTACAATCCATGCTTGCATTGCATTACTAGTTACTAGTTACTAGTTATTTGCTTATATTTTTAACTTTTAAGCTTATCTATTATAGGTTGAGATGTGTTTGATGTATTTAATATACATATCTCTAGTAGGAAAATGAATGTTCAAGGACCATAAAAAAAAAAAAAAAAAAAAGAACATGCATATCTCTGGTAAGGTTTTGGTGTCTCTTATGAAATAACTAGAATAGAAAACGCATGATCTGAAATTTGATTCTTCAGTGTGGAAAGTTGATCATTTTGGCTATTGAGGTTGTCTCCCGAGGGCCTCATAGGATTGATGAGGACAGTAATCTCTACACCCACGATTAACAATAAAAAGGGTTATATGTACGAGTTCACTAAGTTCTTTTAAATTCTTTTGTGAAAGTTCCAACTTTTTTACTTTTCTCGAGTTGGAGATTAAAGAAAAAAAAATCCTTAGACTACCCGACAGGAGTGGCAGAGTGACGGAGTAGCGTAAATACTATATTAGAGTTTTTTCACATAAAAGGGGCACGTGTTCGAGTCCTTGCGTCGACAATAAAATTATTTTCTGGTAGTTTCTCTCCTTCAATGACTTTGGTAGGACTGACTTGATTATATGGAATCAATCACATCAAAAGGATGTGGATACTCAATAAAATAAAAATAAAAATAAAAAGTTCTTACGTCACTTTACCGTTGCAAACATATACATTTTGGTCATTTATTGATGTTTGACACGAAAAGAGAAGGAAAAGCTCTACTTTGTCCGTCAGTTTAATTATACTTCTGAACTTGATAGTAGTCATCCTAAACCAAAAAAAAAAAGGAAAAAAAAGAAGAAAAAGAAAGGAAAATGATGATATAACACATTTTGAGCGCATATTTTGGATGTAAATTTTATTTTTTAATTTATATATAGTATTTTGTTAGATGTGGAGTTCACGTAGACAAGAAAGAACTATAAATAGTCTAAAAAACAAAGTGTGTGTTCAAAGTATGTTAGATTATCATTTTTCAAAATGAAAAGATTAGCATTAATTTCGGAGAAGTTTCGCAGCAAACTAATTAGCCTTCCATCCGGGATCCCTGCAAAATTTAACACAGGTAATATAAAAGAAAGATTAGCATTAATTTCTGAGTACACGTTGAAATCTCCGTCCTCATCAACTAATAAATGTAACAAATTAATTAAAAATATGCAGTACTTGGAAGCTTCTGATTTCATTTTCATATAGCTGCCGATTCCTGAGCTATTTCCGATTTTAATTAATCAATCAATCACTGATCAGTGTGATCACTCTTTGTAGTCATGCACCAAGAAAAAGTTGCTACACGTTAATTCCAAAGCTCACGTGCATAACAATTACTAACAAATAAGCAAAGAGGAAATATGGATATAGGCTAATTAAAATAACTTAAAAAATGAAGAAAGATTTTAAAAATTAAGAAAATTTTAACATACATTGGTGTCCCTTGATGCGCATTTTAAGATGCGAGTGGAAGCTATCGTGACCTTTTATTTTATTTTATTTTTAATTTTTTGATTAGCAAAGATTAAATTTGGTCTAAGTTACATCTATAACTGTAGGATATTATGCTCTAACAACATGAAAATATGACTTGGAATATGTTTTCAAATCTTAAAATTAACATTACACTGAAAAGCTTCATTGGCTATGGGTCTGTATAGGTATTATTCTTTTTAAATATGTGGCTGAAAATTACACTTCACTCCCTGTCTATGTAATTTATTTTATTTTTAAGATGTGCTATTGAGTATGAATTTCATGTCAACTAAGTATTTCACGTTGCTCCTTTGAGTAATTGTGACAGATGACTACTCTCTACCTTGACTTGAGCATACAAGGCTTAGTCAAGTCAACATTAAGTTTTCTTCAATATGGAAAAGGAAGAAAAATGGAATTTATACTTCTATAAAAAAAACCAATAACTTTGACTCGGAAGTGAGTCAAACAAACTTGAAGAGTTTCCGCGTGCATGGATGTAGCAAAATTCTCCATGTTCCTTCTAATGATTTCTTATTTGAATTATTTCCTTCCAACAATTCTTGATTTAATTTGTTTTTTTTGTTTTTTTTGTCAAAGTATTTGATTTGTTACCTTCCAATAGTACTTGATTTGTATTATTTCCTTCAATTAATCTTTTATTTGAATTGTTTTCATATCAAGACTTCTAACATCTACCAATACCAATGCCTGATCCATCTCACTAAATTGCTTTAGCGAAATTTATAAATTTGAAGTATCATTCATATCCATGATTTAAGAAATTGACAAAAATTTTTGAACTTCTCCAAATTATGACGGTTTTTAAAAAATGGGAAAACAGAAATTTATGATTATGAAAAAAATGTCAAAATTCTTCAAAAACTCGACATAATTATGTGAAGTTCAACATGATTCGAGAAAATCTCACTAAATAGTGACAAAAACTGCAAATTTTACATTACTACGTAAAAGTTTAGGAAAAGTTTATGGAAACTTCATGGAAGTTCCAAGGGAATATTGCAGCATGTATTGAAATATTTGTAAAATGAACTCTTCTCACCTCAAAAAAGAGAAGTAGTTGGCAAATTGCCCATTATATTGAAAAATAAGTATTGTAAATAATTGTATTGTGACTCTTATGCATTACAATCATATAATGATTTGTATTTTAAAACCTTTAAAAAGAGATATGAGTTTTTAGCATTTAGAATAAAATTTCATGATTTCTATATACTGAAGAATTTTTGCACAACTTTCTCTTGTTGAATTAAACTTTTTTTATTATGTATAGAGGGACTTTCTTCTCTTCTGAGCGATGTTGATGTTGGAGGTAAACTTTTGGGGATTAAATGTTCTAGATATGGGCCTTGATCAAATCACCTATTCTTTGCAGATGATAGTATGATATTTTGCCATGCTTCAATGAGTGCTTGTGTAACTTTGAAAAGGATGCTACTTATTTATGAAAAGGGCTCAGGACAGGTGATTAATTTCGATAAAAGCTCTATTGTTTTCAGTCCTAATGTGGGCTCTAGAAGTAAAAAAAGAATTGAGGATAGATTGAAGATCAAATCAAGGGTTTCATATGACAAATATTTAGGATTGCCTTCTGTGTTGGGCAGATCCAAAAAGTAAACTCTTAGTGCTATTAAGATAGTATTTGGAAACGTATTCAGGGTTGGCGTCACAACCTATCTTTTGCTGGTGGCCGAGAAGTTCTTATTAAAATTGTGTTACAGTCTATTCCTAATTATGTGATGAATGTGTTTTGCCTTCCTATTTCTATTTGCAATGCTATTAAATCTCAAATTCGAAACTTTTGGTGGGGTTCCTCTAATAAGAATAGGAAAATTCCTTGGATCAGTTGGGATGTTCTATGTACACCTAAGAAGTTTGGAGGTTTGGATTTTAGAGATTTGGTGTGTTCTAACAAGTCTTTATTAGCTAAACAAGCTTGGAAACTTTTCAAAAATTCAGAATGTTTAGCAGGAAGAATTCTTAAGGGTAAATATTTTCCTAATTGTCATTTCCTAGAGGTTCCTTCTAAACCAAAATCTAATTCATCTTACTTGTGGAAAAGTATTTTCTGGGGTAAAGAATTGCTAACAAAGGGACTTATTTGGAGAATCGGTAATGGAGAATTAGTTGATGTGCATCTGGATAATTAGATTCCTAGAGAAAATAATCTTACAGTTATGTAACGGCCCTAGTTCCCCATAAAATTGGATCTCGCCCGACCTAGGTCTACGTGGGCCATTGAGTCCTTACTCGCGAAGTCTACTCATCCTAGTCAGCCTCAAACCCTCAGACACATAATTAAATAATCATTTCAATTCGTGTGTTATAGAATTATAAAGTTATCAGAAAATTTGCAACGAAAATTATTATAATCAACTATAACTGTAAACTGGAAATCATGAATAATAAACAACCTATAATGTGGAAACCATGATAAATGGATAAATACATGCATGTCTGGTGATCCAAGCTATACAAAGCGATCATACATGATATCCCTAGTCTCCCAAATCCCAATACATGTCCCAGTGTTTTACAAAACATAATATACAGTAATCAGAACAAAAAGATCAAAACCTACACTGAATAAATGAAATGATCGCTCCGAGAGTCCTCAGATAAGATCATCTAGCACTAGCTCCTTCTCCTTGCTCGTCTCACCTATATCTCTACCTCTATCTACACTACCGTCACAAACTAGACGGTGAGTACTTGAAAAAGAGAAAGAAATACCAGAAGAAACTAAACAGTAATTCAAGAAATCAAATAAGCAGTCCAAATATCATGCAGTATTGAAGCGGAAAGAATGACAAATAGCATGATAAACAGAGTGACAAGCTGAACAACGAAGTTTGAGTGTCCACATAATCAAAGAAGACCAATAAGTGGTCAAAATCATTGCAGTATCGCAACACCACATTTACAGTCACTAATGTGACACCAAATCAAAGACACCGCAACGCTTACACAGTCCAGTATTTAGGGTATAACCCGCTATCAATGAGATGGAACAACACAACCGCAAAAGTGTTTACGCTAACCCACTCATATGGACCCAAAAGTACCTCGCAACGCACTTACGCTAAGACACTCATCCAATAATTAAATAATTGAATTCCAAACAAAGACTCAATTCAAATAACAATGTCAATTAATGGATAACGAATTAATGCATACTTCATATCTGGCTTACAATCGTACGATAACGTACCTCAGTTAACCGTAAATCTCCGATCCTCGCGTACCTCTAAGCTATCCTCTCAAATTCTCAAAGTTTGTCAATTAACCAATTTTACAAATCTTATTAATATCATTCTAATTTACCCAATTTTCTATAATAATTTAATTAATGTAATTTGGTTGATTTCTGGGATATTGGGCCATATTTGAATCCAATTGGATACCCGAGAGATCCTCGAAATTTTTTTGAAATTTTTAAAAATTTTAGTCTATGTGAATAGTGTCACGCTACCACAGGCACCGTGAACATTTGGGTGGACGACGTCTTCCGCGGCGTAGAGAAAAACCCCGTCTATCCAACTCGTATGTGGGTGACATCGTGAGCATTACTCTAGACGGTGTCCCCACGACGTATTTCCTGAATTTCGTTTGATTCACTCTCTGCTCAACACGTCTATAAGTGACACCTTGGGAGACCCTTCACACGGTGTCCCTCGCGGCATGTCCAACAAAACACTCACTCTGGGGTTTCTCGAAACCCCGACTCGAGTTGCCACGTTTCAAGTCTATACCAAACCCTTTGGAACATCCAAATCAACTTATAACTCAACTCCCTTTCTGTCAAAACCCCGACAAAACTCCCCGATTCGAAAATAACTCAAAATTCTTCAAAAATTTTCAAAAATTCCAATTCATTTCAAATCCACAAACTAATCACCAATTTCTCACTAAAACTATTCCCCAAAATTTCGCCCAAATAGTCCCAACAAAAACCCACAAAATTAGCACCAAAATGTAGATAAACACGCAAGGATTCGGAATCTTACCTTTTTACGCGTAATCGATCGCTCCAAGACGTCACAACGTGCTCGCAAAGCTCCGAAACCCCCTCTCCTATTCGTCTCACATTGGATCAAAAATGAAAACAATGGATGAGGAGAGAGAAAATGTGACATATATATATATCTCATCTCATCTCATCACACGCACGGATCTCGAGGTGAATCTTGTGGCTCCTCTTCACCCTAGCCAACAATTCTAACACTCTTTCTTTACTCCAATAGGTGACTAAAGTTTTAAAACCGCTCTATTTCTCACTCAAAACACGTGTTCTCGAACCCGTTTCAACTTTCGACTCGTACCACGTATGTTCCCGAACATAACCTTGTTCCCACCTTTTATTTAATTATTTATTATTTTTGATAATTCACTAATTATCATTTTTCGGTATTTAATTTTTCGTTTTATACCCTAAATTTCCATTTCTCCTAGCCGAATCTCACAAAGAAATTCGTAGCGATTTACAAACGAAAACTACGCACTAGGACATACAGAGTTCTCATTCGGGTATAAATAATAATACAAACATCACAAAAAAATAAAATATATCTCTGTGTCGACTCCTGAGGCTTGAGTAATATGACAGATCACGATAGTAGGTCATGGTCCTGTAAACACATGACACGTGTCACCGACAAATTTGAGGGTCATTTTAAGTTATATCTCCAAAAGTGGATGGAATTGAAGTTGTTACAGATCTAATAACACCTGATAATTGTTGGAATGTTCCTTTGATTAATCATGTGTCTCCTGCAGATGCTGATGCCATCCAATCGATTCATCTTCCTTTATTTAATGTTGATGATGATTACCTCGCATGGCAATATGAAAAGAAGGGTTAGTACTCAGTTAAGAGTGAATATTAACTATCATCAAAGATGAAATTCCAAATTTCGTTGCATACTACTACTAAATTGAATACCTGGTGGAATTTTCTTTGGAAATGTGAAGTGCCTCCAAAGCTAAAAATCTTTGTTTGGCATCTATTTCATGATGTGCTTCCCACAAATAAAAATAAAGCAAAACGGAATATACGCTCAGATGTATGTGATTTGTGTGGATCTAATGGGGAATCTTCAATGCATGCTTTGTTTAGATGCAGGGGTAGTGTTTCTTTCTGGAAGAAGTGGAATTGTTGGGTGGATGTTGAACCTTTTGTAAGAGATTTTGGTGCTGATTTTCTTCTGGGCATTTTCTAATCAAAGATTAGAGATCAATTTCCCTTTTTGTGCTCTATTCTTTGGTTTGTTTGGAGAGATCGCAACATTTGCTTGTTTGATCGATCTAATGGACGTGTTTTGTTGAATCTTGATCATATTGATTTGTGGTTGAATGAATTCTAGAAGTGTTCTTCACCTCTCAATTCGGTTTTCTCTCAGCCAATCTCGTGAAATACATGGCAACCTCCAACAGTTGGTTCATTAAAACTGAATACGGATGTATCTATCAAAGATGATTCTGATTTTTATGGGGTTGGAGGAGTAGTTCGAGACTCAGAGGATATAGTTTTGATGGCTTTTGCAAAGAAATTAAAAGGTAGGGTTTCTGTTGATGTAGGTGAGATTACAGTTGTACAAGAAGGTTGTATTGCATCTTTGGATTCTCACTCTCTTGGTATTATTGAGACCGACTCGCAAGTGGCGTACACAGCTTTGAAGAATCGACAAGTGTCAGAAGTATTTGATCCTCTGCTTAATGAAATTTATTTTCTTAATGAGCATTTATGTGACATTAAGTACTCTCTAGTTCGTCATGATGGTAATTGCGTTGCCCACTATCTGGCACAATTGGCATTGGAAGAAAATATTAATGTTACGTGGATGGACTCTTTACCTTTATAAATTTCTTCTGCTATAACAAAAGATCTCTGTAATTGTGTATGCTAGTATATTTTCTCATAGTTGGTTGTATTTATGTTTTTTAATTGTGATTATTCTATTGATTGGATTTATTAAGTAATGCAAGTGATCTTGTGTGTGAGCCATGTTAGCATTCCAGTATACACAGGTCTAATTGCTTACTTAATTTTATCTATCACTTGTAATCAGTACCCTATTTAGAATTTTATTAATACAACTTATCAGCTGGGAGGGAGAAATCTCTCGGTACTAATTTTTTCAAAAAAAAAAAACTTTTTAAAATTATTTATTTAAAATTACTTTAAAATTTTTAAAAGGGCAAATTACAAGATGAAATCAATGTTTCCAGCATTGCGCCTACTTTGATGTCATGAATCGCATGGCTACATTGCGATTCAACGAATCGAGGAAAGTCAATGGGAGTAGGACCGGTGAAGTTTTAAGTAGGGCCTTGCTAATGGTCACGTCTACGTCGGAGCCAACCATGCGCATCTCATCAAATTTCGGCGTAACGTGTTAGTCGTTTCTCCATTGGTGCCAAATTGCCAATTGTGCCAATTAAATATGATAAGTTAGATTTTAGTAAACCATCCTTTAAGTTTGAATTCAGTGTTCGATTAAGTCTCTACATAGTTCTTCAACATGCTGATTGGTCTTAATAAGGGCTAACAATAAAAAAAACATAAACTTTTGTCATTTTTTATAGAAATAACACCAACTTTTAATTTTATCAAAAATAATATGAACTTTTAATTTTTTGTCAATTTTGGCACGAAGAGCAATTTGAAATTTTTAGATAACACTAGTTGATGGGCACACGCTCCGTATATGAAACACAATCAATAATTTTAATCAAACTCATGAAAAATTAATAAAACATATTTGATAAGAAAATGATCTTTTTTAAAAAACAATATATCAAAAGTATGGTACGGTATTTATACAAAATGTAAAATAATCATAGTATTTTATAAAATTAAAATAAATTCCTACCAAAAAAAATCAGAATAAATGAATGGATGGATCCATTTGATCAAAAGACACATGGGCTCTTCGTGATCTGACTTCTCGAGCATTACCAACACTTTCGCTCGATCAATTGGACATAGACAACAGTTTTGAGGACATTTTCAAATACCAACTGTAGTGGTTCCTCTTCCACTTACTTTTATCATAATAAAATGAATTAATTTAATTTGATTAAGCACTAAATAAAAACAAAATGCACCCTTAAATTAATGAAATAAATTAACAATGGCTAAATGTTTTCATTAAAATCAGTTGTATCATTTCAATCACCGTTAAAAGATCCAACCCCACCAAAACACGTTATAAGGAGAGCAAAACTTCCACATTCTTTCTCCAATATATAAGTGCAAACAAAAACAATAGAAAAAAGAAGGATGACCTACTTTTCATTAGTTATCTGTTAGTTAAGAAATTTCAACTCTTGTTCGTTTGGCATGGTGGCTTGGCCAAAGCTTTCTTAAAATTCGAAACTCACATTTGAGTCAGCTCTTCGTGAAACACACCTTAAACATCTATAGCACACGTCAAATATAGAATTCAAAAATGAAGAACTAAAATTAACACAATGATGAGCATGATAAAGTACTTACAGTGAGAGCCCTCAACATTTGTACTACACCAAAAAGAACAACCTTCGTAAACAAAATTTGAACATGATGATAGAAGCATATTAGTGAGACCGCACCCAAAATCGTGAAAAAAAATACGAAGTGTGGGGTATACAAAAAAGGTCGGGATATAAAAAAATGAACAAAAAATGGGTGCTTTCATATTAAACTCCCTAACAACCCCATTTGATACTCCCACACAGTTCCTCATTAATTCTTAAAGACCCCCCATCTCCCAGTAGATCAACCCCCAAAAGATAAAAATGAGATACAATACATGCAACAACAGTTATGACCAAACAATCCCCATCAAAAATTGCAAACCCCAAACCAAAAGTAGCTACAAAAATATACCTATCCAAAACGTGTTCATGCCAAGCTAGCACATGCCACAATGAGCCCAAGGAACAACTAATTAATGCCCCTTCCATCCATGCATTACCGCAGACCACTCATCACATAATTATCACCTTGCCTTCCCGCCCCCCTACCGGTACTCAGTTATTCAATTTCTACAATAATTGACATAAGAGGGGAGGTGATCCAGCATTGCCACACAACCAATGAACCACACAAACACAATTGCAAGAGTGAAAAGTGGAGACCATACAATGCACACAACCCTCCACTTCAGTCCTTGAAAACCATCATCCCCCATCCCATATGGGATCATCATTGCCCAGTAAAGCAAAAACCCAAGAACAGACAATCAAATCAAGAGATGCCAAGGTCGAGTCATAGTGTTCCACGACCAAGACCCGAATTCCTAATGCCCATATACCAATGCCGCAACACACCTTGGGGCAGATATATGTGTGTCTTACACATCGAATTAGAGAGAGATCGGTAGAGAGAAAGGAGATGTGTTTTGAGGCAGAGATATGTGCATTTTTCTTGGGGAGAGACGAAGTGATAGGATTTCTGTTTTGGTAACTAACTATAACCATGGAGAGATTTCAGTTTTTGAAACCGTTTATTAAACTTTCATGCGTAATTTAATTATTTCTCAAACTAAAAGACATTTTAGCCCTTAATTTTAAGGACATGTAATGGAAACAAAAAAGTTGTAACACGTTAAATAAGGGCGATATGAGAATAAGACTACTTTGGCCTCACCTTTACCGCCTTGGAGGATTTGCATTATATATAAGATAAACCGATTTTTTTATGGTTCACTATCGGGGCAAAAAAAAAATCACATGTTTTCAAGTTCCTCCATTTTAACATTTTCCTTATAGCAATGACATCTTCTTTTTAGCTTTTGTTTTTTATTTGACTGTGCGTTTGTTTGTGTTTGTGTGTATCTATTTTTTTAAAAGATTCCTTATTTTCTTTAGGAATTCATTGTTTTTTTTTTTTAAAGAACAATGTTGTTTTCTTTTTTAAATTGCAAAAAAAGGGAAAAATCCGTATTGTTGTTTTTTCAATCGGAAAAAACACAAATAGTCGGGCGATTTCGATTTTAGTTGGCTCGGTTCAAGTGAACCTTGTATAAAATATCAGTTTATGTTACTCAAAAGCCCCAAATTGCTCTCCGTGCCAAAATTAAATTTTTTTTGAAAGTTCATGTTACTTTTGACAAAAATTGAAAGTTAGTGTGTTTTTTTTTGAAATTTTTTGCAAATATGACAAAAGTTTATGTTATTTTTTATAGTTAGCCCAATTAATAAAAATCACTTGCTCTAGTGACATGAGAACTAAGGTTCAACTTCCACCTTCTGACAAACAAACTAAATAAATCTAACGCAATAAAAGAATTTAAACATATAATCGACCCCAACTGATTTAGAATTAACACTTTATTGTTGTTATTTGAGATGTGTTTCAAGATTCAAACTAACCTGCATGTCCCACCGTGTAGTCCAAATGCATACAAATGTATGTATCAAAAAAGGAAAATGATAATCTAACACACTTGGAGCACATACTTTATTTTTTAGTCATTTATGACTCTTTCTTGTTTTTCAAGGCGTAAGCCCCACATTTAACAAAACATCATACATGGTTAAAAAATAAAATGTGAGCCCAAAGTGCGTTAGATTATCATTTTCCATCAAAAAAATGAGCAATGGACAAAAGAAATGCAAGTGTGTAACATTAACTTCCTTTTCTAAGCTTTACAAAAATAAATTTAAAAGAAAGAACACGAATGTTTTGTGGATATCGAAAAAAAACACCAATGCTTTGTTTTTCATTGTCGTTTTGGTGCAAGTGACATATGCACGTACCATTGGAGGAATTAAATTAAGGAAAATGATAATCTAACACGCTTTTGACGTACACTTTATTTTTTAATCATTTATAATTTTTTTTTGTATCCCCAAGTGTGAGCCCCACATATGACAAAACATCATAAAAGACTAAAAACAAAGTATGGGCCTAAAGTGTATTAGATTATCATTTTTCTTAATTAATCCATCTTTACCTTCTCTTTTTATCAACTCATCAGCAACGAGAGTCTCGAGATAAACATTCCCTTCTGCATAATTTATAAGCCTGCAGGTTTGAAGTTGACAAGGATTTCACATTGAACAAGAGCATTAGGTGAATGAACATATTTGGAATGTGTTAGGAAACTGATTGGGTATACCATAACTTTCCAATTGATTATATATACCATAACTTCTCTACTGATTGTATAAATCTTACCTTGTATTATATAAGTTTTCATGTATATTATTTTGTAGGCTCTATAAATAAAAGCATCCCGTTTGTATACAATTTGCCCTGCTTTACCCCAATCAATACAATTTCATATTACATTCTCAGGATGCATGCAGATACTCTAAACTGATAAAGAACGGTGCCGGCTATCTTTCTCCTGATTATGTTCACCTCTCTTTCTCGCAGGGGATGTGAATGGAGGACTATGCATCCCACCACCACGGGCTTCTGAGTTGTAGGGATTAGAAGCTAAATACTCCAGCGCAACCACAATATCGCCGATGAGGGGCCGAAAATTAGGTTGCTCTTGGAGACACATTCTGGCGATAGCCGTTGCATGTTGAAAACAGCGCACGGGGAAGTGGCCTTTCAATAATGGGTCGGCCAACTGAAGAAACGTCCTCTTATCTTTTAAGAAAGGACGAGACTGCAATAGAGGAAAAACAATCAAATTAAGGAAAGATAAAGAAATATCTAATGAGCAGATCGAACTCAATAATGCTCTAAAAAAAATCAAATGGAATGTCTCTTAATAGCATTAAGCACGGTTATAGCCAGAGATTCAAAGGGAGGGATGGCTTACCCAAGTAATAAGATTTTGCTCCCCTTGCTTCTTTTTATAGTCAATTGCCTGCCTTCCTGTCACCAATTCCATTAGCATCACACCAAAACTGTAGATATCAGATTTGAGAGTCAGTTTGCCAGTCATGGCATATTCTGGAGCACAATATCCGTAAGTCCCCATCACCCTTGTGGAAACATGAGTTTTGTTGCCGACAGGACCCAATTTAGCAAGTCCGAAATCTGAGAGCTTTGGAGTGAAGTCATTGTCCAACAATATGTTAGCAGATTTTAAGTCACGGTAAATGACAGGAGGGTTTGCTTTACAATGAAGGTACTGCAGGCCTCGAGCGGCACCAACAGCAATCTTGATGCGAGTATTCCAGTCCAGTGGTTCTTCCTCAGCAGCTAGATCTGAATATGAGACCAAAGGTTGAGATTGAATTATAAAAAATATTAAACAAGAAGGCTTTTCAAGGAACTGAACTGCACCATTATGCGATGCCACAGTGTAAAATATACTATAGGTTTCAATTACAGAACTCTCATTTCACTAAACTTTCACTTGAATGGCACTTCATGACAAGAATTACCACTGATATTGGACATTGTGAGGTCACTTACAAACAAATTCTTCCAATATGCGAGGTCGTAGAAACCACACACTATATGAGCTAAATAGCTTTTGAAAACTATCACTAGAAGAATGTGAAAAATAATGAAGTGTATAATAGTTCAAGTAAAGCCAGACAACAATTGATGCCACCACACTCAGTGCTTGAAGATTGAGGACAATGCTGAGAAGTGCTAATGATGAATTTAAACAGGGCTTGAGTACATTGGAGGGATCTTGGCACTTCATGACAAGAATTACCACAACAACAACAACAACCCCAATCCCAAAATTAGTTAGGGTCGGCCATATGGATCAAACTCTTCCATTGTGCTCGATTTAGTTCAATTGATGGCGTGAGGTCACTTTAAAGCATTTCTTAATAATCAATAAAGAAAGTAAACAAAGCCTTCTCAAGCAAAATCTTATTTACAGTCTCTAAGAGTTTTCTAATGGATGCCTAAACCCAAGGCAAGAGCTCCAAGAATTAGGAATCAATCAAGTCCCTACAACAGCATACACTATACAGAGAGCAAATCTAGGAATCAAGACTCAAGAAAGTAACATATTAATGCAAAGCAGAGGTGAATTTTGCATAGTATGTCACTGATGGGCTGAAATGAATATATTATTTAGATAGAGTAGACTTGTCACTTGCTAAAACGAGAGAAGTCGTGGAGCTCCACACGAATTCTTTACCAGTTTTACCAATCTAAGAAGACAAATTTATAAATGCACGCAATGGGCAGAAGCAAAAGAAGAAACAATTACTTTTTTTAATGGCAAAGTGCAATTTTTATTATTCGACAGCCTTTGATAGTTGAATTCCAAAAATAAAAATAGAAGACTACTCATAGATGAAAATAATGAATTTCAAAATCAAGGATGTATATTTATTAAATTAGGAACCCATGACAAACACTCAAATAAAATAGTAAAGATGAGACAAAAGTAAATGGTGCACCACATCTTCAAATTAAACTATCATTTTTACAGCAAACTCTTAAAATTATCAATAGCCTGAAAAAACATATCTTACTACATACGCGTTTGCATCTAATACCTATATAAGATGTATATCAATGAATATTTTAGCACATTTCACGCAGCTGAATGCAATTAACTGTAACTGGTAAGTTACAAGCAGTGATAACTAGCACTTTATGGCCATCAAGATCCCACCAATCTACTTGAGCCCTGTTTAAATTCATCATTAGCGCTTCTCAGCATTGTCCTCAATCTTCAAGCACTGAGTGTGGTGGCATCAATTGCAGTGTTGCTTTACTTGAACTATTATACATTTCATTATTTTTCACATTCTTCTAGTGAAAGTTTTGAAAATCTATTTAGCTCATATAGTGTGATTTCTACAACCTGGCATATTGAAAGCATGAGCCTGAACCCTTGAACCTATGAAGATTAGTATCAAATGGAAGTTGTATTGAACTAGTTCATCTTAATATCGTGCAAATATAGGGGAGCCTATTTTTTGTGGATATTGAAGTCATCAACCTACTCAACTACTGAAAAAAAAAAAGGTTTTGATAATATTTCAAAAGGGCCGCTTTTCATCCCCACAGCAATACTTTCTAGATCTATGGAGCACAGAAGACAAATAAAATAAAATAATTCACATTCATTGTCTATTCTTCAATGACACTAACTCAATCTTATATGCTTCAAATATCTTGATACTTTAATGATTTAATCAAATCATGCACATAAGAGAGGGAAATAAATAAATAAAAGATATGATATGTTACTAACCAAACAAACGATTTTCTAAGCTCCCCAATGGCATGAACTCGTAAACCAAGAGCCTTTGATCACCATCAGTACAGTATCCTATCAAGTTCACAAGATGAGGGTGATGCAGAAGACTCAACATTAGAATCTCCACTATAAATTCTTGATTCCCCTGAAGGCTGTCTTTGTTAAGTTGTTTGATCGCAACAATCTGGTCACGAAACACATTCATTCAAAACAAACCACAAGGCTTCTCAACTCTATAATTCATCAGCAAATAAAAATCCAATGTCAATCTAAACCGATAATTTTCGCTCAACAACAAATTAAGGGGAGAAAAACTTGCCTGCCCCGATTCAAGAGTTCCTTTATACACCTTCCCAAAACCCCCTTCCCCAATCAAATTCGTGGGCCTGAAATTTTTCGTCGCGGTTGCAAGTTCACGAAATGAAAAACTCTGAGCGGCACCGCAAGTCGGGCTACTCCCGTCCTTGCTTCTTCTCCCAATGCTCGACGATCGGTTTCTCCCATTTACTGCAAAATTACAACAATGTCGACAATAAGAATCAAAACCCATCAAAACTCTCACCTAAAAGAGCTTCCATCAGAGTTCAAAATCATCAATTTCTCAAACCTTACTTACCACTATTTCCCAACCCTTCATAGTCTCTCCCATTCTCTACAAACCCAAATCCAAACCAAACCAACACAAATAAGACACCTTTTCAACAAATAAGGACAACAAACACACTAAATATGATGAAAAGAAGATCAAAGAGAAGAGATTTTTTCACCTGATGAGGCAATGGAATAGTGGTAACCAGGTTGGATGATGGTGCCAGAGTCATTGATCTCACTCTTCCCAGAACAATTCATGCATGAAAAACAACTCATACTGAAAAACAAACGAAAACCCAGATCGAGAACCTAACCCTAATCTTCAAAAAACCCAAAAAAAAAAAAAAAACTTGCCAAAACTTGACAAAACCAAAAATGCAGTTGATACCATACAACCCAAACAGAAGGCCCTCTGGAGCTCTAATTAATCAGGTTTTGAAAAGTGATTTTAGATGTATTTAACGACAACAGCTCATACACGAAATCTATGTTTAGCAAAAACACGGAATGAAACGGTGAAATCAGAGCAAAAATGGGGCCAAAATTGTGGACACAACTATTAAACAACGAAGCAAATCAGAAACTTCGAAACCCAGATTGGAGGAATATTTGGTGAGCAAAAGAGGGATTGATTTGTGTGCTATTCTGGGTGGAGGTTGAATTTTCCTCCATTTTTGGCGGCACTTTGGCCTCTCTCTTTCTCTGTGTGTAATAACGTTTTGTGCTTGTCTAACATGGAAAAGGGAAATGCACAAGTAATCCACTTTAGCAGGACCAGTTGGATATTGTACATTTTGCTTTGAGATACGCACCCATACATTTTAACGAGTATTGGGGGTTATTAAAAAAGTAAAGTTGATTTTCTTTAAAATTCATTAAATAAAGTAAATTTTTTAAAAATTACAAAACTAATGTATATAGCCTTTTGTAAAGGTATTATTGAGTGTGTGACGTGGATACGTATACACGTGACATCCACATCACCTCCGCCATTACACAAATAGGACATTTAGAAAATATGCTATTCGTGTACACGTATCCACGTCACCTCCGTATTACACAAATAGCACCTTTACAAAAGGCGCTATTCGTGTACACGTAGCATCCACATCACCTCCACCTTTACACAAATAGTGCATTTACAAAAGACGCTATTCGTGTAATTTGATACCATACCATACCTAGTAAAAGCCTTTACTAAAGGTGCAATACATTATTTTCATAATAAAAAAAAATCAACTGTACTTTACGAATTTAAAACTATATATACGGTATGGATGTAATTTTTTTCGTGTATTGCAAGGCATCCAATTAAGTCGATGTCTAAAGTGAGTTATTCTAGCAAACCTCCATAAAAGATGTTACCATATCGCCCAGCTGGTGTTGTGGCATGTCAGTCTGTGACTTTAAAAGCCATTTGTGCACCCATCGGGATACATGCTTCTTTCATCGAACATTATTACATTTGGGGAAATGTTAGAATATAACTTCCTTGTGCAATTCAAATGCACAGTGTGCCAATCCAACTGTCCATGCAAGCTTCAAGATGTGGTCTTATATATTTTGAGGTGCAATACACGGTGAGATGAATGTGTTATGCATTCTTTGTACATTTTGCGTTGTTTTTTTTTTTTGAAGATGACATTTTGCATTGTTATTCTAGCATGGATTGAGCTTGAGCTTGGGCTTGGGCGTTGTGTGTAGCCGTTGGTGTGTCCGTAATTATTACTGTTCATGGTTTCGTTGCGAGTCGTTGTCCTATTAAATCTCTTTCATGTCACCATTTAAAGCCACCAACTATTGCAAGACCATGTGATTTTATTTTTTATTTTTTTGAGAAAATCATGTGATGTATTTTGTATAGCCTGTATAGGAGTTGGCATTTAAAATCAAATCAAATCACACGAAAATTAGTGTTAATTTAGCTTAACAACCAGTGTCATTACCTCTTTTCAAAAAAAAGAAAAAAACCAGTGTCATTACCTCTTTTTGTTACAAGGAATTACATCGTTACACTGTTTTGAGTTAATTATACTTTTGAGGCATATGCCATATGGAACTCAACTCTATAACATTAGGCAACGTTATAATAATGCAAGCACTTGCGGTAGCAACACAAATTGGAGCTCCTAGCTAGGTTTTGATGCAAATGGTAACACTTCAACATACTAAGTAATCCAAAAAGTATCTCAAATTGGCCACAAAAAAAATCTCTAAAATCAAGAATAGAACTATAGGTAATGGAGATGGAAAATGATAAAATGACTCACTTTCAATGTACACTTTGGGTGTACATCATTGTCTTTTAGCTGTTTATGGCTCTTTCTTGTTTCCCATGCATGGGCTCTATATCTGACAAAACACCATAAACAACTAAAAAAAGATAAGGGTGTACATTGAAAGTGGGTCATTTTATCATTTTTTATGGAGATTCCCTTGATAGCACAGTGACTGATCAGTTGTCATGACCAATACGATGAGATAAGATTGCTTAATTAGGGGTAAGCCCCCTCTCTTTCTCTCCAAAACCATAAAAAAAATTCCTGGCTTAATTAGAGGATCGGTAGTAATTCCAATCAAATCTCTTTTACACTTTATTCATACAATAAACAACAGATCTAATCAGATTTGTGGAGATTGATCCATTCTTGTTGTGGTGCATTTTTATCAACGATGTTACTTGGATTTTTGTGCGGCGTACTGGATTGATCTTGTCTTTTGTTTTTATTTTATAGTTAGTTTTTTTCCTTAGTTGGAAGTCTTTATTTTTTCTTCTACTTGTAGGGAAGTTTTGTTATTTGTTTTGTATTTTTAATAGTTTTGTATATTGTCATGAGTTTCAAGGCTGTAGAGAACAGTTTTTGGCTGTCAAATTGTTTCAATTTCAGATTTACAACCAAATTAATGACAGATTATTTGAACTAATAGGATTAGCGAATCAATATGCTTGATTTTCTGTATGGTTATGTATTAAGTCATGTATCTTTAAATGAAATTTTGATTTCTCTTAAAAAAAAAGATTGCTTAATTAGTGTCATTTGCGAATATAAAGTTGATGAATATCGAGTTGTACAAATCATTTATACTATTTGAACTTCCATGTATATATGAGGGTGTTTCTAAAAGTGCGTTTTATTACCATTTTAGAAAATGATACAATAATTACAGCTTAATTTGTTTAATAAGAACGAGACTTTATTTATTATTGTCAAATCAAGTAGTTAGAAATAACGCGCGTGTTTCCTTAAATAAAGTTCTAATTATTTTTTTTTATAAGCGCTCTAATTAATGTTTGAAATTGCGTGATATACATCATAATTAATAAATGAGAACCATCACGGTATATAAGTATAACTTGAAATGCCAAAACATTTCTAATAAGATGGATGAGGGCTCCGCATCACCCATATTTTTCCTTTTTGTGACACCAGCTTGGCAGCATTTGCGGAAATTAACACGCCTTTTAATTTAATTGCATGTTTTAAGCACCCTAATTATTTGTTACTTAGCTAGTGCGATTAGCAACACCGACCTAACTATTAGTCGTATTTTCCTCGTAATTGCGTGTTTTAAACACCTTTGCCGCAACGATGAGTACTAGTCAAAATTACATTGAATCATACATGTGTTGGTCATGATTCCTACATAGAAAATAGAAACGCATACAACTCCAGCTATATACCAGTCATGAACCACCAGTTATACGGTGAAAACCGATTTACATGCATGACTATACTACCAATACAAATACAAACACAAACACAAATCACGTATTTTTGTGGAAATTTCACTTCATATAGACAGTTGTGATATTGAAAAGCGTGGAAATATATATAGCTGTTTGTTTGCAAGTATTAGGAATCAAGCATGTGAGTCCGTACGTGGTCCAATCTTCCTCCAGTAGTCCCCCACCTCAATTAACACGCCACTCCCTTGCCCCTTCTCTCAAGTTACCATATATTTGTAAACTTTTTTTGCTTGTAACATGTCAATTCAAATAATAATAACTCAACGGCGGTTGAATGTGACTTCATAAATAAGTGCATGAGTATTGATTTATCTCTTAATAGTATCGAAACTTTTTAGAGTAGAACTCTACACCTATAGGTTGAAGTTGGATAAGGTATGTTATAACAATATCAATATTAATTAAGGAAATGAGATCTACGGACTTGCGGATACCGACTATTTTGTTATGTACTTGGGATGCATAAATTAATTTTTTGAAATATTTGTGTGGGCTCATTGTACCGACGCAATCACTTAAAGAGAGAGAGTCCAACCCATAATACAGCCCAAAGCCCAAAGCAAGATTAATAACAGGCCATTTCTCTACTTAAGCCCATATATTCTCCCATCTGTTTTTCTAATGATTATAATAAATTGTGACTAGGGGTGTAAAAAAACCGATTGACCACAATAAACTCAAACTGATCCAAACCAATTCAAGTGATTTGGTTTGGGTTAAAAAGGCTATTGATTTTGATTGAGCTCTTCAAATTTCAAAATCGATGGGTCCATTCTGTGTTTGGAATATATAATTGTAGACCCGATCAAGAATCGAACCAAACCATGATGATACTAAAATAATGTTACTTTTATATTAAGTAATTGTACGCAAATATATTTAAATCTAGTTTACATTAAATTTTTTTTATTTCATAAAAAATAACGTTACTTATTTTATTTTATTTTTGAACTTAAATTAGCTTTTATAACGAGTATTGTTCAAAATTTGCATTTTATGTTAAGTAACCTCATATATGGTTTTAATAATTGTGCTTGAATATTAGTTTGATAATAATGTTATATTTTTATTAGCTCAAGCTAGCAATCATATTTTTCTTCGATTAATTATTATGGACAAACTAGAAGTTGTGAATGTATGATACAAGGAGTTAGCGTTTAGAGGTTTATTTTCTTATTTAAAAAAAAGGAAATCATTTTGCTCTAAATTTTTATGAGTATGTTTTATATAAAATTCACAATTTTTGTGCTTAATTAAATTTATAAAATCAACTCGATGATTGAAACCAACCCAACTCAAATTCATAAAATTGGATTGGTTTGATTTTGAAGAATCAATTAGTTTGGGTTGATTCTAAGAAAAATTAGCCCTAAATTAAGTATTTGGTTTGGTTTATGCTATATACCCGTAATTGTGATTTTTGTTTTTTCGGAGCCTAGTTGTGACTTGTAATAGCTTGTGGAACCCCGTGAAAAATGGCATTCTAAATGATAGACAAATTACAATAGGCATGAGAAAACCAACTCCTTTGACTCTTTCCTTCGTTCCTTCTCAACCTTTTTCTCTATGCAATAATGAAAAACAAACAATAATGCTTCTGAAAACAAACCGCAAAACATACTTGTCAATCTTCACCACTTTCGCTCTCTTCGCTTCCTTCTCATTCTATCTCTCACGCATCATCCATCCTTCCAATCTCATCTCTCCCTCCACCATCGCCAAACTACACCACCAACAACAAGAACAACAAGAACAACAACAACAAAACCTACGCAAAATCACATATAAATATTCGCCACAGCATTCAGTCCTCTTGCCCGATTGGGAAGTCCTCCTCATCTTCCCTCCGGACTCCCCGCCGCCCTCCTGCCGCCAATGCCGTTGCCTCTACCCCAACAACAACAACAACAATGCCCATTCTCCGGCGGTCCCTGCTGGAGTCCTCCCCTTCACCCGCCGCCCCATCTTCAAGTGCCTCCTGCCCCGCTCCTCTCGCCGCTTCATCCCATTTCCGCAACCGGTAGTGACGGAATTGCGCGCGTTGGAGCGCCCCGATCGCGGTCCCGCCTGGGGAGCTCCTCCGTTGGCATATATTAGCCTATCAAGTGCTCCCAATAACAGGAGGTGATCGTGATCAATTAAACGGCGTTATCTTGTTCGTTAAAGGAGTTAACGGCCGTCAAGGCGTTAACACTCCTCCGGAAGATCTCCGTTGCGTTTTCTTCTTTGACAATGACACCGTTACAACTTCTTCTGTTACCAGCTCCAACCAAGAAGTGTTCCGTTGCCTCCGTCCTCCTAACGGCCGTTTGGTTTCTGGCGGGAATGACAACCAGACCGTTAAGGTTTCGCTCGAGGTGGGCCAGGGCGTAGAGAGTAGGGTGGTCCCCTCCGTGGCGTACTACATGCCCGGGCGCAAGATAGCGCTGGGAGGTACGAAGTCGCTGTTGTGCGCATGTACTATGGTGTACAATGTGGCGAAGTTCTTAAGAGAGTGGGTGGTGTACCACTCCAACATTGGCGTTGATAGGTTCGTTTTGTACGATAACGGCAGCGATGACGGGTTGGAGAGTGTCGTTAAGAAACTTCTAGAAGAAAACTACGAAGTGAGTACAATTTTATGGCCATGGACCAAAACACAAGAGGCCGGCTTCTCTCATTGTGCTATGTATGCTAAGGATTCATGTACATGGATGATGTACATTGATGTGGATGAGTTCATTTACTCTCCATCATGGCTAAATGCATCAAGTCCATCACCTCAAATGTTAAAATCCTTGTTGCACATCAATTCGTCCTTGTTGTCGTTATCGTTGTCGCAATCGTCGTTGCCAATAGGACAAATTTTGATATGGTGCTACGAATATGGACCGTCAAACCAAACTGTTCACCCGAAGGAAGGGGTGACGCAAGGTTATACATGTCGGCGACACGAAGAACAAAGGCACAAGTCAATTGTTTTGGTTGAGGCTATAGATGCATCTTTGTTCAATGCAATACACCATTTTCAATTGAAAGAAGGGTATGGTGCAAGGACATTGAGTGCAAATGAGGGGGTAGTGAATCACTACAAGTTCCAAGCCTGGCCTGAATTCATGGTAAAGTTTAGGAGGAGAGTGTCGGCCTATGTTGTGGATTGGAGACAAGCATTGAACCCTATGTCGAATGATAGAACTCCCGGACTTGGGTTTGAGCCGATTGAGCCCAAAGGTTGGACCGAGCGGTTCTGCGAGGTTCACGATGATAGGCTTAAGGAGGCCACTCGGAGATGGTTTGGGGTGGTAGACTCAGATGATGAGTACAAGATGGTTTGGCAGGAAGAGTGAGAAGGTCCAAGTCATAATTACTTGTTTGGCTAGTTTGAATGAGAGCACAATGAACGTATAAATGTATGTGAACTACCATAAAGATTAAAGATGGATGAGACATGCGAAGAAAACATATATATTAAGCC
This sequence comes from Stephania japonica, assembly GCA_039657345.1. Classification (NCBI taxonomy): domain Eukaryota; kingdom Viridiplantae; phylum Streptophyta; class Magnoliopsida; order Ranunculales; family Menispermaceae; genus Stephania; species Stephania japonica. The sequence goes on along the minus strand of CM077559.1, from coordinate 1,358,099 downwards.
AATTCTTTTGAAGAAGAATGCATAAGTTTCATGTATATATAGAAGGCTAAAAGCTCTTGTTATCTTTTTTTTTTTAAAGCCAATGATGACGTGGTCATTGAGAGGAACATTAGCTGATCACTATCTGTTGTTGTTGATTTAATTTGGTATCTGATGTCCCATTTGATCCTTGTGCATGCAGAATTAAGAAAATATATTGGAAAGAATTTTGGCCTCCTTGAATGAACATATATATGCTCTCTGTAATATTCATGACTAGTCGTCACTAGTAGTCAGAATCGATTTTCAGTAAGTTTCAACCAAACTTCTGTGACATGTATTATATCAACTCTAATATTTTGATGGTGATACCGCAACCAATTAATTAAGGAAAATCAAAGATCAAATTTTGCACTTTTCATTTATGGAAAGATCTACAACTCACCACAACATTGCTATCCATATTTCACAAAAGAGCTGATACTAAACCATGCACCACTATCTTTTCTTGGTACAAATGGGTTGTTACTGTATCATCTATTTTGTAATCCAAGTAAAACCTACTTAATCATGGAGTAGAATTTACAAATGAGATTTTCCCCCTTTTTTTTTTTTTTTTTTTTTTAATTTACCTTTCTAACCTAAGAGTAATACATAAATCTGTACAAAATTCCTATTTACGCTCTCTCATCAATCAATCAAAAAGACCATTCTCTTCCGTCATCTTTGAATCCCAAAAGAGCTTAAAAATACCGATCCATTATAGCCTAGACGGATAAATAACAATCAAGTACCAAAACTATAGCTGCAATGCTAAATCAGGATGTGAATCAACTCGCGCACCTGAATGAGGCGACCCTGGTGAATGAAATATAAGATTCAGATCAGGAGGTGCAAAATCAGCTGGCTGTGGCTGTGGCTGTGGCTGTGGCTGTGGCTGCGGCTGTGGCTGTGGCTGCGGCAATCCTTGCCAAGACGGTTGACGATTAATGCATGACCCTGGGCCTGGTATCATGATGGTCGCCATTGGAGAGGTGCTTGAAATTACACCATTCAGAGTTCCAGAAACCTTGATATTTTGCAAACTCTCTGATGACTTCACAGGCACCGGATGGACAAAATTATTTCTAGAAACCCTATCAAGCCTCGGGCTATGCATAGAAGCCTCTGAACCAAAGTTCCCAGAAGGCTGCGTATTAACTGCTGTAGCCATCTGGGATGCAACATTAGCACTGAATCCTCCACTCATACCATTTACAGTTGAATTGGGGATAGTATTCTGATTAACCTGAAAGGGTGGCCGAGCGCCAGAAGTACTAACGGGCACCATGTCTAATCTTCTAACATTATTTGATCTCCCAGTTTCCACACACTTAGCAGCAGATTCAGAGTATCTATTCATGACTGCGGACAATGGGGTACTATTGGTCATTGGAAGATTCCTATTCCTAGAGCTATCTAAAACTGGAAAATCCGGGTGTTTTTCCTCTGCTAATTTATTAATATCCGATGATGAAACCATGGAAGATACAAGGGACGATGTCATGGACGCAGCGGCAGCAGCAAACGATGATGATAATGGAATATTAGGCAAGGGACAGGGATTGTGGAGGTACCATATGTGATGGATTGGCCATTGATGACGATGGTTGACAATCCGGGGAATCATTCTCCCCCACCCATCCTGGACCAAACTTCACGCCAGAAGGTAATGCCCTTTCAATCTTCTTAGAGGCTATTTTCCAAGCAACAGGTCCAAGACTTGCAGCAAATCTAGCTAAGCTTCTTGCATATCCAAGCTCCGTGTGAACCCCCACCTGGCCGATCAAGTAGCTTTTCACAACGCATATCCAAATTTATATATTTGAAAAATGAAGCCTACGACAGTGATCCGTCAACTGATAATAAACAAATAAATACGTTATTGTTCAATACTTACGGCCATAAGCTGCTTGTTCTCCGCATAAAAGGTAGTGAACACAGACGGGTCCTGTCCACTAGTTGATTGATGGGAGAGCTGGTAGGTGTTCCTTCGGTTTTCGTCTATAACAAACTGTCTCTTACCAAACTTCCACGAGAAACCCTTCGAGGTGGAACCTGTAAAGAAATGTCAAAATGACGATAATTTGCACAATGTAAGTATCCTATGGTTAAGGGATTAATTTGTAGAACACAATCAGCAAAGAAATCCTAGAAGGATCATACTTCCAGTAAAATGGAAAACCGTGGACATTTCTACCAAAAAATAGGGGAATTATACGAATGTGAATGTTTGTCACCAACTCATTTAATCAAATAAGTGAGAGAAAATTGAAAAACATACAAGGGAAAATGAGGGGCAGGGACACGATAGAAATCTAGAACAGCAAACAAACAAAAACAAAATGCAGAAGAGAAGATAAATTAAATCATTCAAAAAATAAAGAGCCCAAAGACTTTGATTCTTTGGACCACAATAAATTGGTAGAACTTTGCAATAAACTTGCTAACCCTGTTCTTCTGAATTTGGTAGTTAAGTAAAAAGGTCAAATTCATTATACATAAAGCATGAACTCTGTAAGAGGTGTCAAACCTGTATAGTCATCATTTCTCTCAAATTTATGCTCAGCCAGTGAGCTACCACTAGCCTCACTGCAACGAGAAGTCCTTCCTGATGCATCATTGGAACCAAATCTATCTGAAAGAGGTCCCTTCCTCAAGTTATATGTGTTGGACCCGCCTGCATGCTCTCCGCCAGTAACAAGAGCTGCATCTGAAAAGAGTTCTGAACCAGCTCGTTCAGAGAGAGGCTTGCCCAATTGTTTCTTCAGGTTCTTGGTAGGTGGTCTCCCTCTCCTAGCAACTTTCGGTTCTGGTTCCGATTCGTAATCACTGTCTTGCCGTAAATTCTCAAAATTCTTTTTGGCCAACTCTTGCATTGTCCTAGCCTACAGAAACAAGAATATCATAATGAAGGTAATCTAACCACTGTACGAAAAAGGAGCAAGCTGAGAGTTGAAAGTACCTGTCTGAAATAAATCGTATCGGGCGCATTGTATTGCATTGCATTTGAACAAATCAAGAAGACATCTTTCTGCACGAAACATACAAGTCATCAATCACTTATTAAGACTGACAGATTTCAGAATATAAAAGATCTCGTTTGATCCATTCATAAAGAGCAACAAAAGTTTTATGTTGGCTGTCTGCAGATTTCAGAATGTGAAAAGAAAAACATCATATTCTTTCCATGTACAAGAAGCGAAACCAGGAAATTAACAAGCGACTGGACAAAGTAGGGAACTAAGGTCAGGCCATGAATGAAATCATTATGAATTGGCTAAGCCCCCTAAATAAGGCAGACTTAAGCACATAGAAGTCATACTATCTGAAACCTCTCCATCAGGACATCCTTATTTAAGAACAACAAATCACAATGCTATGATCAACCTGTAATGAATTTGTGATTGATTTGTCAGTTCAATGCAGATCTTTCAGCATCATCTCCTGCCAGATGACCTACATGCTCATTAGCATTATTTTTCCTCATTTCACTATTACTATACTATTCACTATTCAGGTCCAATTAGGCAATAAACTCATCATAGTAATTGCAGTCCAATTTCATTATTTTTACTCATTTTACTATTCATTGAACTTCTACTTATATAGGCCTAAAAAAACTACTAACTATATAAGCTATTAAGTACCAAGGAAAAAGAACGTTTGACACTAGCTGACCACTGACTGCAGTCACCAGCACCATTAAATAAGACTGATTGCGATTTCAGAAACTTAACCAATGAGTTGTGCAGAAACTTTCAAGGAAAAGCTGATTCTAAAATGGGTCATTTAAGAGCTTGGACATTTAGTGATTAAAAATTGCACCAAATAATATCAAAGTTAACAATTGATCAGAAAATATTCATTATTATGTTTTCTTTTAGTAAGGAGTTTTGTTAACATCACGGAGCATCAATAATAACTTTCTGGGATCCAAACCAATCACTCTCCATTAAGTGGCTGAGATACAGATATACATCAGTGGACGAAATAAGCCACTGCAAGAAAGCTCAAGAGAAGCGAATGGCACCAGAAATTAGCAGCTATTATATAACCAACCTCAAATTCTTCCAAACAGGAATAAGCGCCATCATCCAGTTTCTTCCTCACGGTACTGAAGTCCATTGGATCCTTTACGATTTCATGATAATCCGGAAGCTGTACAAGACGAGTTCTAACATCAAACTTCAAAGCAGAATACAATTCATTCAATTAAAAATAAAAAAAAATAAAAAAAAAAATTCCCATTACTTCCACACTCCATTACAATACCTCTTCGGGGTCCACCGGTTCAGAGAAAACCCCATAAGTGTCCTTCCTGCACACCATTTAAAACCCCCCATCAAAACCCCAAAATCAAAAACACCACAAAAAAAGAAAACCGATCAAAACCAACTAATCATCAAAACAATTCACTAACTTCTGAACCCTGTCCAGGATGAAAACCAACAGCATTTTGTCTGGTAAAGGCGTCGACGTGGGTCCGTCATCGATTGATGTGCCTGTTTGTGCAACAAAAAAAGAAACGCAGATTGATAAGAACCACAACAAAGACAGGAACCCACTCAAGTCCCAATCTTGTGCATTACTAATAAACAAAGAAAACTTTAAAGAATGAAATGATAACGAACCCAAATTCGTGACTGTCGTTTTCGAGGTCGAATCTTGCCTTTCCTCCCCCTGTAATTGAAGAAGAAACCCATCAAAAACAGAACAAGTAATTAGTATTGTTTATGAACTCAATGAGACTGAAACAGTGAAGAAATTCAAATCCACAGAAACGACAATTCCGAACTTTTGGGATTAAATGGAGTGGCAGTGGCAGTGCTGTGTGCGAATAATAAAATAAGAAGAGTAACCAAAAAACCAACATTTGACCAAGTCAAACAATCCAACATGGGTTTCAGAGAGAATCTTTGCTGAAAACGATCACCGAATAAATGTTTTTCAACGGTACGGCACTTGAATTAATTCCGCCAAATCTTTCCCAAATTGACAACTCCCAAAACCTAACAACAGCGATGATTCGAAATCCAACCTTTCCATGGCGAGCGGCGGCATTGATCTTCCGCTTCTTCTTCGGGGCGCCGCCGCCGTCGTCGTCCGCATTCGAATCGGACCCGTACAGGTCCCAATTCAAGAACTGCGAGTCCTGGTTCTGCTGAGGCAATCGGAGAACGAACTTCAGCTTCTTCTCTCTCCCATCACCCTCGGAATCTGAACCGTCCGAGGTAGGGTTTCGTCTGGTGAATCGACGATTCGGATTAGGGCTAGGGCTAGGGCTAGGGTTAGGGTTAGGGTTAGGGTTTGAATTTCGATTAATTCGTTGTTGTTGTAATTGTTGTTGTTGTTGTTGTTGTTGTTGTTGGAGTTTTCGCTTTTGGAGATCAAGAAGAGACGGTCGTCCTTTCTTCCTCCGCTTCTTCGTCTCCACTATCTTTTCCATTTTTGTGTTCTCCCCTCTCTCTCTCTCTTGTGTGTGCTTTCTCTCTCTCTCTCTAAACAGGAGAGTAAATTTTGTCTTTTTTTATTTATTTGGGCTTTCCACGATTCACAAGGGCATCCCCGTCCTTTCACCCGACCACCACGACGCTTGGCACGTGACAGCAAGGCGTCCGGCCCCACACTGTGATTTGATAGAGGCAACGATCTCACTGCCACGTGTCGGTCCGAGATCTGGTTCGTTGACTTTTCTTCTCCTTTTGTCTTGAGTGCGCGGTGACGTGGCGTCGAGTTTTGGAAGTCTTCAATGTTTTCGTGCGAAAAACAAGCTGAACGAAGAGATGCAATTGCTGGTTTGGTGAATTGTTGATTCTTTGTTATTATTGTTTTTGATCAATTTTAAGCAATGTGTATAGGCGTTTTCATATGGCAATCACACCCGAAATACCCACTTGTTCTGCTCCTCAATCGGGATGAGTATCACCACAGGTGAGCTGATTTATGATTGATTGATTCCTCTGTTTTTTGAGTTTCTTTGGTGAATTTAGCGAAAAAATGGATCTGTGTGTCTGTTAATTTTGGGTTTTGATGGGGACTTGAAGGCCAACGAAGCCGATTTCGTGGTGGGAGGGGTGTGGGATACTGGGCGGAAGAGATGAGGTGGCGGGAGGGACGTGGTTGGGGTGTACGAGAGAGGGGAGGTTGGCTTTTCTTACGAATGTGATGGAGCCTCCTCCACTGCCGGAGTTGGAGAGCAGAGGAGACCTGCCTGTGCGATTCTTGAAGGTGAGATTGGATTTGGAGTGTTTGATGAAATGCTTCTGAGAATTAGTTGTGTCATGTTTAATTATTTTTAATATTGATTGAATGATCATACAATTAATAGAAAAATCGACTCAAGAAATTAGACGATATAGGAGTAGACTTTTATAGGAGATGTTGGGATAGTCCCATGTGGACTACTTAGAAAGAAAAATAAGGCTTACAAGTGTAGGGTAGACACTCCATCTTGCTTTGCCATTTTGGAGTGAACACCACTTTCATGCTTGTACCCCATACATAATTTGGGACGCATTAATTAAGAATTTGTTACGCGTATAAATATATGTATAGTTTGTTACAATATTGACTTACTAAAGCTAGTTACCTCGAGCTGTCTACTTTTTTTTTTTAACAATGTATATGTACTTGTAATGACACAATTGTGAAGAGAGAAGAATAATTTAGATCTAACTATTTTTTAATATCTACCACTACTATATATATAACATACATATATAAACACGTATCAAAATCATTTGAAGTATTTGAAAAGCATGTCATCAAATGCTGTAAATTGAACCAACCGTTTCCTTGGTGTGGTGGTTGAGACCTACTAGTTGTTCAGTTAGACTTCTATGAGATCCCAAGTTCGAATCTCCTGATTCTTTTAGCCATAACTCTCTTAAGGTGGGGTGTGACTCCTGGTGTAATCCTAGACGCCACAGTATAAAAAAAGTGCATTAAATTGAGCAAAAAGTAAGAGTTTGATCCATATAGCTGACCTAATTTCTTCTTTTCCATTTGATTTACAATTCTATCTTTCTAAGAGAAAGGTTGAAATATGCGTCGATTTGGGAGTGTGATCTAATCAGTTTACTATGAAATGCATCTTAAATTCGTTCAATGTGAAATAGAAAATATGGTCCAAGGTGGATTTGAATGGTGAAATAGAATTTGGTTTGCTCAACGTCAAGTATTTTCAGGTGATTAGTTTTTGTTTCGCATGATAAACTATATTAAGAAATTGACAATGGTTGAAGTTGTGAAGATTCAGTGATGACCATTTTTTTGGACCTTAACAATTGAGGATTTTTTGAAGTACTCATTTCGTCATAGTTTCTATGATAACATTTCTTACCTTATTGGTTCTGATCGATGTTTGATTTCAGTGTCTAATAATTTTTTTGGTAATTTTCTTTGTTTGTGTGCAGTGTAGAAAGAGTCCGATGGAGTTTGTAAATGATTTGGCTATTGAGGCAGATCAATATAATGGATTTAACCTTGTAGTAGCCGACTTGTGTTCCAAAACCATGGCATATATTTCAAACAGACCAAAAGGAGACCCAGTTCGTGTTCGAGAGGTTTCACCAGGTATTCATGTGGTCTCAAATGCGAACGACCTCGATGCTCCATGGCATAAGGTGAGGCTTTTTTTTTTTTCCTAGTAATTTCCTCCATGTAATTGTGATGCTCATACGTGCCCAATAGTTGCATAAGTCCATTGCAGATTTCGTCAATAAACTAAGTTTTTATTGTACATATGTGAACATTGATCATTGATTCTATCAGTTTCTTTGCTCGATATGGTCTTGCATCGAATCACAACTGTGGAAGCAAATTGAGGAGAGAGTATTGGCACTGGAAAAGTCTTTTAAAGATTGAAACAAGCTAGTTGTTCTGAACTTGTAATTCTCATGTGACCTCATGTGAGGCTCCGAAATCAAGCTGGATTAAATTGAATTGATTCATGCGTTTCAAGGCCTGTTTAACGTTAGCGTTTCTGAATGTGTTATCTGCTGTGTTTTCCATGCAATTAAGGTTGATTAATTAGTAGGCATGATCTGTGATTATAATGCTGGCCAGTTTGCAGGCTCAGAGGTTGCACAATAATTTCAAGGAACTACTTGATAAATACAGTAAATGTGACTTTCCCTCCAAAGTGATGGTGGAGGAACTGATGTTGGACACTGTTAAAGCGGATGAAAGCAGACTTCCCCGCATCCGTTCCTTTGAATGGGAATATAATTCTAGCTCCATATTCATCGATTTTGACAATCAGCGGGTAAGTGCCATTAGTGCTGTTAATAAGTAATTACTTAATTTCTTATGCTGACAGAAGCTAACTTCAGTCCTCCCATTTTTAGGGGCACTTTGGAACAAGGAGTACCACTGCCTTGACAGTGAAAGCAAGTGGACAAGTAAGCGTCTATGAGAAACATCTAGGAAATGAAGGATGGGAAGAACATACTGTAGATTATCAGATAACGAAGGTCGATTAGTGCCTAAGCTTAATTAATTGTCATTCTATTTGCTGCAAATTGAGGCTGCTTTTGAAATGCTAATATTGTAATACCTTATTAATCTAGAGGTGCAATCATGCATTTGTTTTTGGCATTTTCTTAATCTAGATGTCATCTTTATAACAATGAAATCTCACTCTCAAATTAGTTGACCTCACTACACGAATAAATTGTACTTTGCCAATCACGCTTGTAGTGCAATAGGCACAGTGGTAAATGCATACTCCAACTCTATGAAGTCCAAACCATAAGGTGATAAAATCCTAAAATAAAACAATTAAGTATAAACGAGTAACTTTGCAATAAAAATATAGTCTAATAATAAAAAATATCTTAACCTTTACAAGTAGTATCAATTATGTCTTAACCTTTTTTATTTACTATCAATTCTATCCTCAAATAATTTGGGTCTATTTTTTCTTTCATAATATGGCCCAAACATCATTCTCTTCAACTTTTTTATCACACCATTTAAAGATTTATTCATTCATATGTATTAGAGCTCAATATTCTTTTTATTTTTATTTTTTATGTATTCATGTATATAACACACATAGTTGTCTTACATATACCTACTCAAATACATACATAATATAACAATAACAACATAGTCTCAGCCTCAAATTAATTGGGGTCGACTACATAAATCAAACTCTTATGTACACATGCTCGAGATGCAAGCGTTACACGTCCCGAGGTGCATAACACAGTTGTCAGTGTGTGCCACAAGCAAGTGTGGTTCAATGAGTGTGTTCACCAAGTACATGTATCTAGCAATTTTCACAAATATATTTGCAGCCTTGTCATCAAGGTTGAAAATGCAGTTCATTGGAAGATGGTAGCATTCTTGGTGTTTTGAATGGATTCTCCTTCTTTCAATGGTAAGAAGGGGGCCAAGAGAATAGGTGCTCACGAAGAAAATGCTCTCTCTCAAGTGCACTTGTGTTAAGTCCTGCACTTTGAGAAGAAAGAACCAACTACTGAAACCAAAACAGTCAATGAAATGGGAAGAAGACAAGTAAAATTATTTGCTGGAGAAAACTAATTCAGTTTGATAGGTTTCTCACATGTTTGTTGGATAAGTTTATACTATTAATTAACACTGGGAAAATGACCAAGAAGAAACAAGTAAACATGTAGTAAATTCATGATTGACCTAACCGAAGATCTCTTTTGATACTCGACACTAGAGTTTCCATCTCCTTATCCAACCTGAATCCAGACATTTGCAACTCCCTGGCAATCTCATTACACTTAGCCAACCGTCCGAAAGTGGCATAAATCTTGATTAGATCTCGGTATATATCATATGTCGGAGCTAAGCCCGCTTCCTTTAGTCTAGAGAAATATTTGAAGGCTCTTGAGAGATCATTCAGTGCGACAAAAAGTTTTATCACAACCCGATAAGCTGGAAGATCGAAAAGGCAGTTTAAGTTCTCCATTTCCCAAACCACAGCCATGGCTTCTCTGTATTTCTGATCAGAATATCGGCTATGTATCAAAGTCGTGTACATAACGACGCTTGGATGATGCCCTGATTCAACAAACCATGTGAATAACCTTTCGACCATCTCAAATTGCCTAAGCCTTACACAAGCTTTCATGACTGCTGTACAGTCCTGTTGGCACAAATTCAACTCCTCCCTCTCACCCAAGTCTGCCAACAAAGACAATGCAAGATCGGATTTGTCAGGATTTTTTCCAAACTCTAATATCATTTTCGCGTAAACACTAGGGTCCAATGATCTATTAGCATTCTTAGCAATCCTGAGAAGCTTCAAAGCATGCTTCAAGTTTCCCCCTCTAATGAATCCCCTCACCATAGCCTCTATCACAGTTCGACTGGCTGAACTCGCGAGCTTCTCCAATTCAGGTGGCATTTTCAATCCGCGCGTCCTTGCCAAAATCTCGATAGTGGAAGCCAAAATCCGGTCGTCGGGAAAGAGATGGTTGTGATTCTTTGCCCAACAAAAGGTATCTAATGCTCTCTCAGGCATGTCCATGTGACCCAATTCTCTTATAGTTAAGGAAAGTGATCCTTTCCTTAGAAAATTCACCCACTTGTTGAGTACTTGAGACACATTTTTCTCTGGTGGAAGGCTTTGAATCTCTCTAGCAAGATTGATGAGAAATTCGGGGTTCTTGTACACTTGTGTACAAACAGATGATCTTGACAAAACCATTTCTCGGTTCGCCATTCTTACATGTCGCTTCGGCATGGGCAGTCGCAAAGGTCGGAGCTTGTGAGGCAATGGCAGTGGCAGAGGCCTCTCCCTGTACAAGTTTCCTGGTTTCTGTGGGATTCTTCCCTGGAAAAGAGATGATATCGCTTCAATCTCATCAGGGCTCCACTCCAATTCCTTTTCGCCAATGCTTTCGTCGTCGGCATTGTCATCATAATCTTCTTCTTCATCATCATCAACAATGCCAGATGGTTCTTTGTCATTGATCTTTTTCTTGATGACCAAATTGGCTCTGGGGTCTGAAGGAACTTTAGCGTGACGAGGGTAGCGAAGGCTCTTGGGCAGTTTGCGACGAGGGGTGTTCGACTTGGGTCGACCCATAGCTGATGCAATCCTTGGAGTTCTCTTAAAATGACTGTTGAATTCCAATGTGCTTTGGAGCTTTGAATAACAAGGCATTCTCATTTCCACTAGTGAAGATACACAGTGCAGTGAGCGCACAAAATCCATGTTTTAAATTGAAAACATGCGCGAGGGAACAAACAGCGGAAGTCTTCAGTTAGGAATAATATCAAACAGTTGGCGCGCAACAACGGTGAATTCAAGTCATTTGATTTTCCCTGCTCTGTTCTCTCCCTTTACCTTCGCCAGCCCTACCGCCTTCTCAGTATGTTTACTTGATTGTTGTGATGAAGATGGTGGTCTTGAATGTTGATCAAGGGACCGAATTGTTCTGCACTATGGGAATTTTTGTTTTCTAGTTTGAGGCCTCGGCTTGTTTGCTAGTAATTTTTTTTTTTTTTTTTTTTTTAGGTTGATACCTTTGATTCACTTTAGTGGGTTCTTAGAATTTTGGGCTTTTTAGCCGTCCTAGTCCACAAAAAAAAAAAAAAAACAAAAAAAACAAATTTGTGTGCAAAATAGTTGCCGTAGCATAACATGCACGACTGAGTCGTCACGTCATATGTTACAGGGATGTCCCTTCAGACATTTCTAACATTTTCCAACAAGAAATCTTGTTTCTAAATTAGTTGAAGTCGACTATACGAATAAATTGCCCTTTGTCAAATATACCTATAGCACAATAAGGGCAATAGTAAATGCATATTCTAACTCTGTGAAGTTCGATAATCAAATCTTAAAATGAAACAACAAAGTATAAACAAGCAATGTTGTAGTAAAAAAATAGAAAAATGTTATAATGCACCAAATGAGACATTCATATGGGACACTTTGTCTAATCAACAGACATGAGGCTCACATGAAAAGTTTTTATTTTTAGTTGGTTGTACCAGACAGCTATTATATTTTTATTAGATGTCTGCAGTGTTGATCGACATACTAATTGACTTAAGCATGACATATCGATCTATCTTGTCAATGTTGAGTCAGTTCGATGTAGTTTGTAACTGTCTCATTAATAATGCATTCCAACATTTTTTCAAAAATATATCCATCGAAAGTGTAGGGTTAAATTCCTTGCCTCCCCCGTTCTCTTTTTAATTTCTTCCTTGAGATATAAGGTGGGGGCACCAATTGGATCCATCGTCAACTAGTGTAAAATTCCCAGCGATCGCTTAAAAAAAAAAAAAAAAAAAAAAAAAAAAAAAAAAAGAGGTACTCATCAACTCACTTACAAAATTCCCAGCGAGCACTAGTTACTCACCCAACCCGTAATGCTCTTTCGCTCGTTCTTCTCTGCCTTGCGTTGTCGATCATACCACAACAGCAACAACATCATCACAACAGAGCAAACTCACTTGTTATTACAAAACCACGCCAACTCCAACTCCCTCATAAAATGCAAACAAATCCACGCCAACCTCATCGTCTCAAATGCCATATCAAACACCTTCACATCCAACATCCTCATCAATTACTACGCTAGATCCCGAGACCTATCCCACGCCCACCTCTTGTTCAATCAAACATCACACAAGAACGTTGTCACGTGGACGTCCATGATTTCATCATGTACTCGACATGGCCAATTCAACACAGCACTCCAACTGTTTGAAGAAATGCTCCACTCAGACCAGAAGCCAAACCAGTGCACTCTCGCCGTCGCAATTCGCGCTTGTACAAGTTCCGGGTCTCTCCAATTGGGTCTGCAGATTCATGGATTGGTGTTGGGTTATGGATTTGAAAGGGATGAATTCGCTGGTAGTTCTCTAGTTGATATGTACTTCAAGGTTGGTGCCTGTCTCGACGATGCTTCGCGGGTGTTTTTCGGTTTGTGTTATAGGGACTGTGTTGCTTGGAATGTGATGATTCATGGGTTTTCTGAGGTTGGCAATGTAGGTAAAGTGAAGAGGTTGGTTTCGGAAATGCGGGTCGTCGATGGGTTGCAACCGAATGATTTCACTTTTGTGAGTTTGCTTAGGTGCTGTTGTTGTTTGATTGAAGTGGAGCAAGTGCATGGATTGATATTGAATTGTGGAACTGAATTTGATCCTGTTGTGGGTAGTGCTCTTGTGGATTCATATGGGAAGTGTGGTGATTGTGATTCTAGTGAGAAGATTGTGGTGTCAATGGAGCATAAGGACAGCTTCGCTTGGAGTTCGATGATTTCGTGTTATTGGAGAAATGGTAGAGGTAGAGAAGCTATTGTCTTGTTCAGGGATATGTGCAGGGAAGGTCAGAGACCTGACCAACATGCTTTGTCAAGTGTTCTAAAAGCATGTGTTGAGAATGGAGAAATTGAGATTGGAATTCAAGTCCACTCACAAATGATTAAAAATGGGTACCAAAGGGATCAATTTGTAGCCAGTGTATTATCGAGTCTTTATGCGGAATTCAATGAAATGGACGAAGCGGAGAAAGTTTTTACAAGGATTTCGAGTCGAGATATTGTCTCCTGGAATGCAATGATCATGGGTTATGCTCAGAAGAAGGGTTGTGTTTCCTCTTGCATCAAAATCTATAAGGAACTTCGTCGAACTACCAACATGAAACCTGACGGAGCCACTCTAGTTGCAGCTCTAAAATGTTGCAGTTTAAATTCAGATTTAGTGATAGGTCGCCAACTCCACGCTGAGACGATTAAATTAGGCCAAAGTAAGGAAACGTCTGTGGTCAATTCAGTGATTCATATGTATTCAGAGTGCGAAGCAGTTGAAGATGCTTGTAGGGCGTTCAACACCTTAATTGAGAAAGATGATATCTCATGGAGCTCCATTATTGGATGTCATGCACAAAATGGATTAGAATTGCAAGCTTTGATGCTTTCGAAAGACATGTTGTCAAATGGTTTTCTTCTAAGCTGTTACACTCTCCCGCCGTGCATTACAGCTTGCTCAGTCCTTGCAGCCATGGATTTGGGAAAGCAGTTCCATTCGTTCGTGGTAAAGCTTGGTTTTCAAAATGACATATATGTTGGGTGTTCAGTGATTGACATGTATGCTAAAAGTGGTAGCATGGAGGATTCCATCAAAGCTTTCAATGAACAGGACAATCCAGCAGTAGGAACCTTCAATGCTTTAATATCAGGGCTTGCACAACATGGAAGAGTAGATGAGGCAATCAGAGAATATAACAAGATGGATGAAATGGACATTATCCCTAACAAAATTACCTTCTTAGCTGTTCTTTCAGCTTGTAGCCATGCTGGTCTGGTGGAAGAAAGTGTATTCTTCTTTGAACTCATGTACAAAAATTATGACCTTGAGCCAGAAGCTGAGCATTACTCATGCTTGGTCGACGTCTTTGGTCGTGCAGGGAAACTAGAGGATGCATATCGAATAATGCAAATGAATGTGGGAGATTCTGCATGGAGAACGTTGTTAAGTGCTTCTAGGACTCATGGGAACATGGTGATTGGAGAAAAATCTGCGAAAAAAATGCTAGAACATGAAATCAAGGATCATGCTCCTTATGTTCTTCTCTCAAACCTTTATTCAGGAGAAGGAAGATGGAAAGAAGCTCAAGAGATTAGGCAAAGAATGGCGAAAGTAGGCGTAAAAAAGGATCCAGGAAGCAGCTGGTTGATTGTCAGGGATAGGGTTCATGACTTCAAGGTTGGAGATTGTTCACACCCTGAAATGGAAAGGATTTCAATCCACCTAAACCTACTAAACCAACAGATGAAGTCCTTGGTTTCTTAGCATGTATTTTCATAACTGTTGGTTGATCTTAACACCTCTGAAGAGGTGTCGGTCGAACTGGGCTGACACCTCTAAAAAAGTTTCGGTCAGTTCCCTCCGTCACCCACTGAAACCAAACTATCTTCGCATTATCGGTTGAAGTTGGTTCGAGACCTCTAAAGAGGTGTCGACTCTGTTCATCCGACACCCGAAGGCAAGGGTATTGGGGTGAGGGTGAAGGTGATAGGGTGCACGAAGTAAAAAAGTGAGGTACACTAAGCAAGGGTATTTTTTGAATTTTAAGAAGAAAAAGTGGGATACATAAAGTAAAAAGTCAAAAATTGGGGTATGTTTAGTAATTAATGGGATTCGTTTAGCTTCTCCCTTTATCTAAGCTTTATCAATATATACTTTTTTGAAGTAAAAATTTATCTAAATTTCCTTCAAGTAAAAAAAAAAAAAAAAAAAAAAAAAAAAAAAAACTTGTATCTTAATTGTATAAAATATACGCAATTCAAGCATTATTAGAACACATAGTATACATTTGTTAAAATATAAAAAATATAAATTAGAGAGAACATATTTTACAAGAATCTAATATACTTATTGTAAGCTTAATAGTAAAGATCTAATATATTGATAATTGAGTTGCATACGTAAGTTAAGAGAAACGAACCAACCATGTTTTCTTCCCTGTAGTTTTGTGATAAAAAGATTAAAAATATAATAAATACTTTTGTAAATTGTAACTCATAAACTTAACTTATCTGTTTGTGTCGTGCAATGTGCCTCGGAATACATATGCGAGCACACAAATAAGTGGTTAAATTGAAGCCTTATACTAAATGGGGGCGGCCCTGCTTTCCCTGTACAAGTTTCCCGGTGGGATTCTTCCAGGGAAAAGAGATGATATTGCTTCATTCTCATCAGGGCTCCACTCCAATTCCTTTTCGCCAATGCTTTTGTCATCGGCATTGTCTTCGTCATCAGCATCAACAATGTCAGATGATTCTTTGTCATTGATCTTCTTCTTGATGACCAAATTGGCTCTAGGGTCTGAAGGACCCTTAGCGCGACGAGGAGTAGTGCTCAATTTGGGTCGGCGAATAGCTGATGCAATCCTTAGAGGTCTCTTAAAATGACTGTTGAATTCCAATGTGCTTTGGTGCTTTGAACAACAAAGTATTCTCGTTTCCACTAGTGAAGATACAGAGTGCAGAGGACGCACATAAACCATATTTTGAATGAAAACATGTGAGGGAGCAAACTGTGGAGGTCTTCACTTAGGAATAATATCAAACAGTTGGTGTGCAACAACGACATGTGATATGATACAGTTGACTGTTGATGAAGTGCCGACTGTTCGGCACTACTATGGGAAGATTATCATTTTCTGGTTTGAGGTGCTTCTAAGATGGTTAATTTGGATTTTTTTTTGTTACTTTTTTGGGTTGTTGGGTTTTTTTAATGTTGGGCTTTAGGCCTTTTAAGGCATTCATCCCACCAAAAAAAAGATGTTGCGTTTTTATGGTGACATGGGTCTCTAATCGCTTTTATTTTGATAGGAAAGAACAATAGACGGCCGACCCATAATAGTAGTGAATATAGGAAAATACTAAAATGACAATAGACACGTTGGACGGGGCAATTCATGCGGCCTCGCTCCAAGCGCTATATATCGCAATTTGTATATGCTTGCATTCGAAGGAGTGCATGGACAACTTAAACACTTGATGTGACCAGAGGCGACGCTAGGAATATGGATGCTTTGGGCTATAGACCAAGGCAAGCCTTGCAATTTTCTTTTAAGTTATGTTTTGGACTTAAACAAGATTAAACCCAACTAAAAAAAAAATGATAAAATGACTTACTTTCAACGCATACTTTAGGCACACACACTCTTGTATTTGAGCCATTTATGACTCTTTTTTGTCTCCCCAGGCATGAGCTCCACATTAAACAAAACACCATAAATGATTAAAAGACAAGAGTGTGCACCTAAAGTTTGCGTTGGAGTGTGTTAGATTATCATTTTCCAAAAAAAAAACCCATCAGCCAAGTTCCCTAAAGAAAAACATCACACACAAGAGAAGACCCAAGCGATGTGTATATGTCGACACTCTTAGGGTGACACGCTAGATCGCACTTAGTAACAGGGACACAATTACTTGTACGTCCGCACATATCTCGGAAGATATCATATATATGTGACCTTTGGTGAGTATAACATGGTCGTTGTCATTCTAGCAATGAAGATATTTACAGTTTACTAGGAAACATTAGCAATCAAATGACCCTATTTAATTCAGCTTATACTCTTATTTATTACAGATGTGGCACTCAATAAGCAGCTTTTGTACCGTTTGGTTACATTTTATGTTTTTTGCGATTAGCTAATGTGGCAACTAAAACTATTACAATAAGTGTGATTCTCAAAAACATCTCCCTACATATTTTTTGCTTTTCATAAGTACTTATCCATGTCATCAAAACATAAACTAAAAGCATAAGGGCTTCCACAATGGTAAGAGGTGAGTGTGAAGTGGCATCCACTACACACACTCTCTGCGCTCCTCATACGGGAGCACGTAGAGTGCACTACATGGTAGTTAACAAATTACCGCGTAGTGCAATGGGCCACGCATAGCTTTTGTGCGTGCAACAAAACTCTTTTTTTTTTTTTTTAAATTACTTTGTTAAACAAAAAGTTAGTTTAATTTTTGAATTGATATAACTGTGGGTCAAAAAAAAATGTGAAGTAAAGTGTTTAGTTAATAGAGACAAATGTAGTAGAAGAAAGGTTAGTGGGTTAGTGATGTGGCAATTTATTACACACTAAAAGTGTGTAACCACTGCACTTGCCTTGAGCTAAACTAAACGGGGCCAATGAATAATATGATGGCATTATCAAAAAGTCACTAGTCAGATTTTATTCTACTACAATGCCTAAGATCAAGTCAGACCCCAAGAGAAAAAAAAAAAAAAAACCAACCCGACTAGGCTAGCACCACGGTTTTGTAGCATTATTTACAACTATGGTTTTGTAGCATTATTTACAACTCTGGCTCAATTATACTGACTTGATAAAATATAATGTAGGTATCATTTGGTTTATTTTTGCTAACTTACATTATTAGTTCGGAATTATTTATTTGGAGTTAATATTTTCATGCTTGGTTCAACTTTAAACTTATAGGGAAATTGCAAATTTTTAAACAATAAAATATATATGAATTTACACAAATAACTCTCAAATAAAAGATAGATGGGTAATAAAAAGAGTAGGCATGCTTGTTTCCACAACCTTCTCTGGTCGTGGACTGTAACATCCCTCAATTTTTAACCTGACTTTGGTGACACGTGTCAGGATTGTGACCCGGCTACGCGATACTGGACTGTATTTCGAACCTTGGGAGTCGACACCGAAGTAATTTTATGATTCTTTGATGAGTGTAATAGTATTTTACATTAACACGTGTCGCGGGCCGTTCAGGCAATAGTCAATGTGAGTGAGGTCCCGCCTAGGTAACCGGGGGAGAAAATACAGTAAAAAAAAAAAACTTAATTAAAGGAATTATTGGATAATTTAAATAATTATTGGTGCGAGACAAGGTGAAAGTATGCATGTGACGGGGAAATACGGACCGAGGAAGTGAGATGTGTCGGGAAAAATATTTGGGAAAATACGGGTGTTTGGGAATCCTTGGGTTTAACTTTGAGATGTGTGGGTTGGTAAAGAAATGGGTGTACACAACTATCACCCCATTTAAAAAATTCAAACACACACCTACCCCCATCACTCTCATCACTCAAATCACCTCACACCCATCCCATCACTCACATCACTCTCTTACACACTCACTCTCTCACGTCACTCACCTCCCTCTCCCATCTCATGCATGTCATGCAAACACACACTCCTCCCTCTCTCACGTCACTCCCTCTCTCATTTTCACTCTCATTCACGTCACTCCTCTCTCTCTCTCTCTCATTTTCTCTCATCTCACGGTCTTCATCTCTACCCTCACTCTTCACTCTTCACGCCTCCCTCACCCACCATTTTCTCACCAGCCTCTCTCTCTCGCCGGTGACCGGAGTCGAGACGCCGGAGGTAAGCACTCATCTCCTCTTTCTCGAACTCTCGGTTCTCTCTCTTGAGTTGCTCTCTCACTCTCTCTCGGTTGTTCTTCCTCTCGGCCTCCCTCCCTCTCGGCTCACTCGTCTCGGCTGGCCAAGTCCTCGCCGGTCGTCGGAGGTTCGAGGAGACCGGCCAGCCGACCGAAGGTTCCCTTTCCTTCTCCCTTCCTCTCTTTTTCTCTCATTCTCTCACGGTGGTCATGCATGTGTTTACATGCATGGTGTGTTGGAGTGGTCGCCATGACGAGGACCGGTCGTGGACGACCTCCGGTGACTCACCGGAGTCCATACCGTCCCGGAGCACCTCCCTCATGGCCCATGCAAAGTCCCTACCGATTTTACACACTTTAAGTTAGTTTTATAGGGTTTTTGCCCTCTCGCCGGAAGCGCCGTGACCGGCGGCTGCTGCTGGCCGGACCGCCGCACCGGGGAGGTTGTCGGGGACTAGATCTCGCCCATACAAATGTCCTACAACCCTCCGGTGTGTCCAAAAAAATAAAATATCCGTTGCGTTTTAAACAATTTTGTTATTTCATGTGTATGGTGGTGTTTGTTGACCGGAAAACGCCACTTGCGGCAACGCCACCACCGGACCACCATGACCGGGATGTTGTCGGGGACCCCACCAAACTCCTACGTGGGTCCCACAGCCCCAAGAGTGGTCGAAAACAGTTTTATTACGCGCGAAAGAGTCGTCATTTCATGTGTTTTGTATGTCGAAGCCTCGCCGGAAACCGCCATCGCCGGCGGTGCTACGGTCGAACCATGACCAAGTGAAGACTTTCGAGATCTCACCTAACATTGGTTGACGTCTCGCAACCCTTGGTTAAGTCCGAAACAATGTTATTAAGGCGTTTTGACGTGATTTCATGTGTTGCCGTCGTCGAGTCGTAATTTGTGTGTTGACGTAATTTCCGAATGGTGGAGGGTTTTCCAAGCATTCCCATGCCGTGATAACCCTTCCCCGACATCGGACAACACCAGCGCAGGTTTCATGTTTGTTTGTACATGTCGGTGCGGTTTTCACGAGGAGTTATGGTTGAGTGTTGGTTTGGATTGAAACATCGCGTGGCGATGAATGGTTATGATGTCGTAGTCACGTCGCCAGGTCCTCGAGACCATGACATGACCCACATACGACCGAGCCGAGCCTATGATTCGCGATGAGGCTTATAAATATTGTGTTTTCAAAACCCGAGAGAGAGAGTATTCGTTTTTTCGATTAAATTGTCGCGTTGTTCAAGTCATTTAAAACATTGGGAAATGATAAGGTTAAACCTAGTTTAGTTAATGAATTGACCTATTAATACGAGTTTCCGACCTTGTCGAGTAGCGGGAAACTCGGGGATACGCGTTAGGATTCGCGGGAGCGTTGTACGCGGGTTACGATAGTTCGAGTAAGTACATTTGCCTTAAAAAGCATTTGTACGTTAGTAAGCCGATTTAGAAAATATCATGTGATTCATTTTCACTTCCTTGTGTTTGTTACTATCGAATTATTGGCTTTCCATTCCTTATTCCTTGTATGTGTGTTCTTGGCATAAGTGAGTGTCTCGAAGGTACATGCGCCCGCACTAGAAGGGATAAAACGCGGCACTCGAGCGCACGAGTGTTTGACCACCCCTAGTGATTGTGTGATACCATGTCTTGGATTGTTGTGGATATTGTTGTGGATTGTTGTGGTATTGTTGTGGAATATAGACCACTTATGGCCTCTCTTGACTCGTAGAACACGCATGTTTCGATTGCTTTCATTTTCGATCTGTCTATCATGCATTCTTGTTTATTCAAATTCCTATCTTTCAAGACCCGCATGATATTTAGATCGCCTTGGTTGTTATTTCATGAATTCTTGTTATATTCTTCGGCATTACTTTCGATTTTCTCTCAGTTGCTCACCGTCTAGTTTGTGACGGTGGGTGCAGATAGGGCGGAGTGCAAGTAGAGGCAAAGGACCTTGCCTAGGAGACTTTTTGTGAGCAGCTGGACTTGGAGACTACCTTGTAGGTTTCCATATGTTTTGTTTTATGTATATCGTTTATATATATGGTTGTTTTGGAACTGGGGAATATGTTTTGAGGTGGATTCCATCAATCCATTTTGTTGACTTAGAATTGAACATATTGGAGTTTTTCCACATTTATATAGGTTCCTAATTTCCCTTTGATTGAGTTATTTCCCACTATTTGATAAAAATATGAATTTTTGCTTCCATTTGTATTATAATTGCAATAACTCTTTCATAAAACTTGAAATTTGATGATTTGAGGTCGACTAGGCTCGTCGGGCTTCGAGCGCCGACTCGGGACCCGCACGGGTCTAGGCGGGGCGTACCGAATGCATTGGGAATTTGGGGCCGCCGCGGTTGGTATCGAGCCCAAGGTTATATAGACCTAACTCTTGATGTAAATTCATAAAACACAAGCCATTAAAACCGGCGGAAGTTAGGAACGGTCAAGCGAGAAGTGGAAACCCTAGGGTCCCGTAGAAACATAGTTGGGGAAGTAATGGGTTGAGTCGAATTATTTTAATACATATTATGATTGTCATGTGTATTATTGTAGTATACTACAGTAGCTATAGGCGATCCGAAAAGTCCGTTTTCTTGACTCAGACGACGATGATCGGATCGACCGGTCCGAGCGACGATAGCGGCACTTCCAAGACACGATATGCTAGCGCGGACGATGTGCACGCTTTGACACGAAGAGTTGCGACACGGGACCAAGCGATACAAGAGATGTTACGAATGTTGAGGACACTCGTCGCCTACCACTACACCATCGACTCCGACTACACCATTACCACCATCGTTACTCGAGAGCAGAGAAACTCCGATTGTTGCGGCATCTACGGCTCCGATTCCGTTAGCGGCGATTCCCGAGGGAGTGGTTGTTGCGTCAGTACACGTGACCGAGGAGGAGACACCTCCGTTACGAGAATGAGATAGTACGAGCAGAGGAGACACCGATTATGCCGTAGTTCTTTGCGAGCAGTTACTCCGACTACGACTCAGAGAGAAGAGTGTGGGAGCCACCGCCGAGGCGAAAGCGATGAGGGAATTTAAAAGACATGATCCATTGAGGTTCTATGGCGTGATCGATGTCCGAGCGGAGTTATTTCTCAAGAATCATGAGAAGATTCACTCGATTATTGCCACGGAGGATAGTATGCGAGCGACGATCTCTTCGTCTATGTTACGAGGGGAGCGGATGATCGGTGGACGACTATCGTTACTACCGAGGCGTTCCGAGAGACCGGATCGACTTCAAGACCCAGTTTAATCGAAATACTTTCCACCGACGGTTCTTCGAGCAAAGAGGAATGAGTTTATGGCGTTGAGCGGGGAGCTACCGAGTCGGTTATGGATTACATGGGTAGATTCATTCGTTATTGCCTTATGCGGGAGGATCACTGTTTCGAGAGCGATAGGATTTACTACTTCACCGAGGGTTTGCTACCTGCGATTGGAGGTTTTGTAGTCACTACGCGATCGGAGACCTTACAGATTACATATGAGAGTCAAGAAGTGAGGGTTACCCGCTTACTCATCCAGAGGAGGCTAGGCAGGCCGGATCGAGTTTCGATCGGAGGAACACCATCGGGACAAGAAGAGGAAGAAGGGTAGGTGGAATTACCGTGACCGTAGGACTCGAGTGTGTGGTCCGTTCAGACCAGACTACTCGTCCGACACGAGACCATTCCTCCGTCATCGAGTTTTGCGATCATCCACCGCGCCCTGGCTGTCGACCGGGACAGCGATCGCAGAGGCGGACTACGAGAGTAGGGGTGCGAGCGAGGAGACAGCGAGAGGAGGACACAGAGGTGCGGTCAAACTCGACTCGAGTTCGCGCGGGGACGAGGCGAGCCGGACTCGGGGATCGCAGGATACTCGCACATGTTTTAGGTGCGGAAAGGTTGGCCACATTCGAGAGGAGTGCCCTCAACCACCGAGAGCACCGCCGCAAAGCATCACCAAGCACTGAGAGGAGCGTGTTCGGGCGGTTGTTGAGCGAGACTGGGGGCGTCCCGAAACCTTGTTGAGGGTATGATTTCTATTTACGGTACTTTTTTCATGCATACCATGTTCGATTCCGGTTCCACTGTTTCGTTTATTGCGGGTCGAATGGTAGATAAGCTAGGTTTGAAACCTGTTAGGCTTAGTAAACCCCTCATCCTTAGCACTGCTGCTGGAGATAGGATTTATCCGAATTTGTTGTGTTTCGATATTAGGTAGAGATAGGGGGTTACGAGTTACCAGTAGATATGAGAGTGCTCGAGTTTTTGGAGTTTGATGCTTTGCTCGGCATGGATTGGTTAGGAGCGTTTCATGCTCACATTGGTTGTTATGAGAAGAGGATCACGATTCCATTAGTGGATGGTTCGGAGATCGCATTCGTGGTACAAAGATCGCTACTTCCAATCACCAGAGGGGGAAGCCAATAGTGGCGAGATTAAGGTTGTTGCGAAGCGACATGAGCACTGGGCGAAACAAGAGATTCGTATTATGAAGTACCGGTCGTGTGCGACTTAGCGAGATGTGTTTCCGGAGGACTTACAAGGATTACCACCGCCGAGGAGATCGACTTCATCATTGACCTTGTACCGGGGACTAAGCCGATCTCGATACCACCGCACGGATGGCACCTCGAGAGCTTGAGGAGTTGAGGAGTCGGCTAGACGAGTTGTTAGAGCTTGGTTTCATCGGTCCGAGTATGTCGCCGGGGAGCACCGATCTTGTTTGTGAAGAAGAAGGATGGTAGTTTGAGGCTATGCATAGATTATCGCCAACCGAACCGAATCACGGTGAAGAACAAATACCGTCGCCGCGCATTGATGACTTGTTTGATCAGTTGACTGGAGCGCTTGAGTGGTTCTCGAAAATAGATCTAAGGTCGAGGCTATCACCACTCAGATTAGGGCGGAAGATCGAGAAAAGACGGCGTTCAAGACGAGATACGGTCACTTTCATTTTTCTGATCATGCCATTCGGCTTGACTAATGCGCCAAAGAATGTTCATGGATCTCATGCATCGCGTGATGAGGGAATACCTTGATCGGTTCGTGATTGTGTTCATAGACGATATCCTCATCTATTCCAGGACTCGTGAGGAGCATGAAAGACATCTACGAGCGAAAGATCGCAGACTTTGAGAGATCATCGATTGTTTGCCAAGTTCAAGCGAAGTGTGAGTTTTGGTTGTCGGAAGTCCGATTCCTTGGGCATGTTGTTGGAACTAGGTGTTCTTGTTGATCCGAGAGAAGGTTAGAGCGGTGATTGAGTGGCCTACGCGACTACGTTACGCAAATTCGCAGTTTTCGGGATTGGCGGGATACTATCGCCGATTTGTGCAAGACTTCTCCAAGATCGCCGCACCGATGACGAAATTGACTCGAAGAATGCGAAATTTGATTGGAATGAGGAGTGTGAACATGCATTCAACACTTTGAAGAAGAAATTGACTACCGCGCTTTGTGTTAGCGTTGCCGAGATCGGGAAAGACTTAGTTGTGTACACCGACGCGTCGAAGATTGGTTTGGGTTGTGTGTTGATGCAAAGAGGCGAGTTATCGCTTATGCATCTCGACAGCTAAAGGTTCACGAGAGGAACTACCCGACACACGACTTAGAGTTGGTGCGATAGTGTTCGCATTGAAGATATGGAGGCACCACTTGTATGGCGTTCGTTTCGAGTTGTTCACGGACCACAAGAGCTTGAAGTACTTATTCACTCAGAGAAGCGAACCGAGACGAGACGTTGGCTAGAATTCTTGAAGGACTATGATTTCTCGTTAGAGTATCATCCGGGAAAGCTAACGTGGTTCGATACTTTGAGCCGTAGAGGATTTGATCTGCCGAGGTGGTCGTATGTCAAATAACCCACGAGTATGGTCTTCGAGGCGCCGAGTTGATGAGTTCACGGACGTGCCGACGACTACCGTAACTCAGATTTGTGGTCGATGAGGTTGCGAGACGAGGTTTCACCGCAGTCGTTCTCGAGGACGACGGGCGATGAGTCTTACCAAAGCATTTCGGTGAGATGGCGGACGATTCGAATATCCAGATTGCTCGGTCGGTCGACGGACTCTTGCTTGAGGTATCGTGGGCGATCGTGGATTCCATTGGCGGGCCGACTTACGCACCGAGATACTTCGGGAGGCTCACCGTTCTCGTTTTTCGTGCATCCGGTCGAACTAAGATGTATCGACATGAGACGTCTCTTTTGGTGGCCAGGAATGAAGTCCGATGTGTCGGAGTTCATTAGAGCGTGTGAGATATGCCCGGCGCGTGAAGGCCGAGCATCGACGGCTGGAGGATTCTTTGCAGCCCCTACCCATTCCTCGATGGAAGTGGGAGCACATTGCTATGGATTTCGTCGGTGGCTTGCCCCGATCTCCTCGTGGTCACGATAGCATCCGGGTAGTGGTGGATCGATTGACGAAATCGCTCATTTTATCGGTATCCACTACACACCAAGTTGACAAACCGAGCATTATCTATGAACGCGAGATTGTCGGATTGCACGGAGTTCCGTTGTCGATTGTGTCGAGGCCGAGGAGCGCAGCGATTTACTTCGTTGTTATGGCGAGCATGCGAGCTCGGTTCGGCACGAGATTAGAGTTGAGTACGGCGTTCCATCCGCGCACAGACGGACGGTCACCCGAAGGCTAATCCAAGTGTTGGAAGACATGCTCGGGATGTGTGTGTTGGAGTACGGCGGGTCATGGGAAGAGTACCTTCATTTGTGCGAGTTCGCGTACAACAACAGATTATCAGCGAGTATCGGTATGGCACCGTTCGAGGCGCTCTATGGTAGGCCTTGTAGATCACCTTCTTCATTGGTGAACCGGAGGATGTTGTGATAGTTGGTCCCGAGACCTGTTGTTGATCACACCGAGAAGGTACGACGATTCGTCGAGACTTAAGAGTGCCCAAGAACGGCAAAAGAAATACTATGATCGTATCACGATGAGCTTGATGACAACGTGGGAGACTATGCATACCCGAAAGTCTCACCTCGAAGGGTCACAAACGATTCGGAATCAAAGGAAGCTCGCTCCTAGATTTATCGGTCCCTTCAAAATTGTGAAGAGGGTCGGTAAGGTCGCTTATCGCCTAGAGTTACCGCTGTGAGCTCGCCGGCATTCATCGGTGTTTCACATTTCAATGCTTCGACTAGACAAGTCGGGCGAGAGGACACGACGACAAACGGTGGACTGAGTCAAATTGAGTTGCAGGATGATGCCACTTACGAGGAGCGACCAATCCAAATTATTGACCGCAAGGTCAAAACACCGAGGAACAAGGAAATTCCTTCGGTCCTCGTGAAATGGCAATTTCATGGGAACGAGGAACCGACTTGGGAGTTAGAGTCGTACATGCGAGAGCACTTTCCCTATCTATTTGATTAGGTGAGTTTTAAATCTAGTTTACTTATTAGTAAATTTCGAGGACGAAATTCTAATAAGTGGGGGAGATGTAACATCCCTCAATTTTTAACCCGACTTTGGTGACACGTGTCGGGATTGTGACGACCCGCTACGCGATCTTGGATTGTATTTCGAACCTTGGGAGTCGACACCGAGGTAATTTTATGATTCTTTGATGAGTGTAATAGTATTTTACATTAACACGTGTCGCGGGCCGTTCTGTGCAATAGTCAATGTGAGTGAGGTCCCGCCTAGTAACCTGGGAGAAAATACAAAAAAAAAAAACTTAATTAAAGGAATTATTGGATAATTTAAATAATTATTGGTGCGAGACAAGGTGAAAGTATGCATGTGTGGGAAATACGGACCGAGGAAGTGAGATGTGTCGGGAAAAATATTTGGGAAAATACGGGTGTTTGGGAATCCTTGGGTTTAACTTTGAGATGTGTGGGTTGGTAAAGAAATGGGTGTACACAACTATCACCCCATTTAAAAAATTCAAACACACACCTACCCCCATCACTCTCATCACTCAAATCACCTCACACCCATCCCATCACTCACACCCATCCCATCACTCACATCACTCTCTTACACACTCACTCTCTCACGTCACTCACCTCCCTCTCCCATCTCATGCATGTCATGCAAACACACACTCCTCCTCTCTCACGTCACTCCCTCTCTCATTTTCACTCTCATTCACGTCACTCCTCTCTCTCTCTCTCTCTTTTCTCTCATCTCACGGTCTTCATCTCTACCCTCACTCTTCACTCTTCACGCCTCCCTCACCCACCATTTTCTCACCGGCCTCTCTCCTCTCGCCGGTGACCCGGAGTCGAGACGCCGGAGGTAAGCACTCATCTCCTCTTTCTCGAACTCTCGGTTCTCTCTCTTGAGTTGCTCTCTCACTCTCTCTCGGTTGTTCTTCCTCTCGGCCTCCCTCCTCTCGGCTCACTCGCTCTCGGGCCGCCAAGTCCTCGCCGGTCGTCGGAGGTTCGAGGTGCCGGGCGATCCACCGAAGGTTCCCCTTTCCTTCTCCCTTCCTCTCTTTTCTCTCATTCTCTCACGGTGGTCATGCATGTGTTTACATGCATGGTGTGTTGGAGTGGCCGCCATGACGAGGACCGGTCGTGGACGACCTCCGTGACTCACCGGAGTCCATACCGTCCCGGAGCACCTCCCTCATGGCCCATGCAAAGTCCCTACCGATTTTACACACTTTAAGTTGGTTTTATAGGGTTTTTGCCCTCTCGCCGAATCGCCGTGGACCGGCGGCTGGCTGGCCGGACCGCCGCACCGGGGAGGTTGTCGGGGACTAGATCTCGCCCATACAAATGTCCTACAACCCTCCGAGTGTGTCCAAAAAATAAAATATCCGATTGCGTTTTAAACAATTTTGTTATTTCATGTGTATGGTGGTGTTTGTTGACCGGAAAACGCCTACTGCCGCAACGCCACCACCGGACCACCATGACCGGGATGTTGTCGGGGACCCCACCAAACTCCTACGTGGGTCCCACAGCCCTAAGAGTGGTCGAAAACAGTTTTATTACGCGCGAAAGAGTCGTCATTTCATGTGTTTTGTATGTCGAAGCCTCGCCGGAAACCGCCACCGCCGGCGGTGCTACGGTCGAACCATGACAGTGAAGACTTTCGAGATCTCACCTAACATTGGTTGACGTCTCGCAACCCTTGGTTAAATCCGAAACAATGTTATTAAGGCGTTTTGACGTGATTTCATGTGTTGCCGTCGTCGAGTCGTAATTTGTGTGTTGACGTAATTTCCGAGCGGTGGAGGGTTTTCCAAGCATTCCCATGCCGTGATAACCCTTCCCCGACATCGGACAACACCAGCGAGGTTTCATGTTTGTTTGTACATGTCGGTGCGGTTTCACGAGGAGTTATGGTTGAGTGTTGGTTTGGATTGAAACATCGCGTGGCGATGAATGGTTATGATGTCGTAGTCACGTCGCCGGTCCTCGAGACCATGACATGACCCACATACGATCGAGCCGAGCCTATGATTCGCGATGAGGCTTATAAATATTGTGTTTTCAAAACCCGAGAGAGAGAGTATTCGTTTTTCGATTAAATTGTCGCGTTGTTCAAGTCATTTAAAACATTGGGAAATGATAAGGTTAAACCTAGTTTAGTTAATGAATTGACCTATTAATACGAGTTTCCGACCTTGTCGGGTAGCGGAAACTCGGGGATACGCGTTAGGATTCGCGGGAGCGTTGTACGCGGGTTACGATAGTTCGGGTAAGTACATTTGCCTTAAAAAGCATTTGTACGTTAGTAAGCCGATTTAGAAAATATCATGTGATTCATTTTCACTTCCTTGTGTTTGTTACTATCGAATTATTGGCTTTCCATTCCTTATTCCTTGTATGTGTGTTCTTGGCATAAGTGAGTGTCTCGAAGGTACATGCGCCGCACTAGAAGGGATAAAACGCGGCACTCGAGCGCACGAGTGTTTGACCACCCCTAGTGATTGTGTGATACCATGTCTTGGATTGTTGTGGATATTGTTGTGGATTGTTGTGGTATTGTTGTGGAATATAGACCACTTATGGCCTCTCTTGACTCGTAGAACACGCATGTTTCGATTGCTTTCATTTTCGATCTGTCTATCATGCATTATTGTTTATTCAAATTCCTATCTTTCAAGACCCGCATGATATTTAGGCTGCCTTGGTTGTTATTTCATGAATTATCGTTATATTCTTCGGCATTACTTTCGATTTTCTCTCGGTTGCTCACCGTCTAGTTTGTGACGGTGGGTGCGAATAGGCGGAGTGCGTAGAGGCAAAGGACCTTGCCTAGGAGACTTTTTGTGGAAGCATTTGGACTTGGAGACTACCTTGTAGGTTTCCATATGTTTTGTTTTATGTATATCGTTTATATATATGGTTGTTTTGGAACCGGGGAATATGTTTTGAGGTGGATTCCATCAATCCATTTTGTTGACTTAGAATTGAACATATTGGAGTTTTTCCACATTTATATAGGTTCCTAATTTCCCTTTGATTGAGTTATTTCCCACTATTTGATAAAAATATGAATTTTTGCTTCCATTTGTATTATAATTGCAATAACTCTTTCATAAAACTTGAAATTTGATGATTTGAGGCTGACTAGGCTCGTCAGGCTTGCCGAGCGCTGACTCGGGACCTGCACGGGTCTAGGCCGGGCGTACCCGAATGCATTGGGAATTTGGGGCCGCCACATGGACACATGGAAATTCCTTTTAAAAAACACATTTAAGTGTAACATAATGAAAGCTTAGATAGAGACATCTGAGTGGCATAATGTAGTGGTAGCAACTTGAGTTCAAAACTTTGACTGAAGTAATAGTCTCGTGTTCGAGTTGCAAGAGCTACATTATATTCTTCGACTACTTTAGGAAGGTATTCCCGATCGTTCTTCATGGGATCAGTTAAACTCTAATTGGAAAGGGGCAAAGGATTTTGACACCCACGACTCTCTCTCTCACTAGAAAAAAAAAATAGAGCCAAAAACTAAATCAAAATAGAATTTCTCATCTACCAGTTTGAGATCAACCTTCAAATTTCTCGGGGATAAAATTAAGATGCAATGCTTAATTCAACATATTTGCAATTTTTTTTGTTCTTGCTTGGATTTTGAGATTGAGATTTATTATGTCGGGGAAAGTGGTTTTTTTTTTGTTTCCCATATTGTATACAACGCAAATCGCACCGACTAGTCCACACTCAAGTACAATTGGAGCCCATACGAAGGGTGACCCTCCCAACTTAGTTATTTCTATTCGGAAGATTCAAACTTACGACCTTGTATAAGAGGAACAAATCCCTTACCAGGTGAGCTAAGCGATTGTTGATAAAGTGATTTTTTTAGGTATTGCTCAAACACATTTGTAAAGACAATCCACAATTTTTTTAGCCTCACAATTTCAATTGTAATTATAAGAAATTACTCACTTACTCCTTATAAACTAAACAATGACTCACATATCCTCTATCTCTTGTTGTGTACCTCACCCCAACTTATCTACGTCTCTGACTCCTTCGACCTTCTTCGATCATCTGACGACGCAATCTTACAATTTTAGAGTTCAAAAATCTTTTCAACCACCGTAAATGCTGTTTTAACGTTGGGGTTGCACTTATAAACTACAATAATAGTTTAAAAACATGAAACATTATAAAAGGGTATTCAAATAATACTTGGGCACCCAATTGAATGACTTGCCCAAACAAATAGGTGGGTGGCATCCATGATTAGTCGGACACTCTGTAAGTATAAAAAAAAAGCCCTTTTTTATTATATTTGATTTGTAAACTTGAAGGCCCACCTGGCCGAAATAACTTGTATGGCCCAAGCCCGTACCGCCGTACGTGATGTCGAGCGCGCGGAATCAATTCCTACAAACGTTAGTCGTTAAACGGAACGTTATGCGGCTGACAAGAAGAGTAAGACGAACCCGAACGACGTCCTCCTCGTTTTCCATCTAAAATATCTCAGGACACGCTCGTCATTTCACAAAAGAACAAGTCAAACCAATATCCACACACACACGTGGTATTCCAAAAAGCTTAAAGAAACCAGATCGGACGGCCAAGATCAAAACACCAGGGCCCACACGCAACAACGCGAATAACAAAGGGAACTCACACGCAATTGCTCTTATGAGAGAGCGAACAAACACAAAGAGAAAGCACAAAGGCAAGAGCCAATGAGAAGCGAGAAATGGAGATGGCGCGGATCGATGACGTGGCGAAATAATTTCAAATCCCGCCCAAATTCAAGTGAGATATAGTGAGCAATTCATTTCAATTTTAATTTCTCACTCTCCTTCATAACGCACTTCGTTTCTTCACTTTCGTTCTCAACAGCCAGAGAGAGAGAACTCAAGAAGTGCCTCTGCGAGCTCCGAAACCCTAGCAAGGTATGGGTTTGATCAGGTTTCGATACTATTTTTCGCTTGTTTTCGTGGATTCGATCGATTTGATGGAGGTTTTAGTGGTGGATTTGCAGGATTCGCGATGAAAGGAGGTAAGTCGAAGGCGAGCACGGCGAAGAAAGCCGATAGCAAGTGAGTTTTCGTTTTCGGTTTTAGTTTCTGCTGAATCTGTTGTGGTTTTTGTGCGGACGAACGATTTGGTTGAGTTGGATCTGATCAGATCTGTTGATGATTTTGGTGGTTTAGGCTTTCTGTGAAGAGGACGACTGGAGATAAGGCTGCGAAGGCTCCGAAAGGAAAGGCAGCGAAGGATCCGAACAAGCCTAAGAGGCCTCCGAGTGCTTTCTTTGTTTTCATGTAAATATCTTCTGAGCTAGAAAGTATTTTCAGTCGATCTGTGTTGTTTGAGACATCTGATCGGTGGTTTGTGGTTCTTCGTACTGATTTTGTGATTGTTTTTGCGAATGAAGGGAAGAGTTCAGGAAGGTCTACAAGGAGAAGCATCCGAACAACAAGTCGGTCTCCGTTGTAAGTTTAATCTTCCCTTTTTGAAGATCTGTTCGTCAGTTTGTGTTCCATATTTCTGAGATTTGTTTATTTACTGTTGTTGTTGATTGATTGATCTGCGAAAGGTTGGCAAGGCTGGTGGAGATAAGTGGAAATCGTTGTCAGACGCAGTAAGTTCAACAAATTGATCGAATCACTTAGTTTTACTTCGCTATCTGTTTGAATTTGATACAAATCGTTGATGAATTTGGTACAAATTTGCAGGACAAAGCTCCCTACATAGCGAAAGCAGAGAAGAGGAAGGCCGACTACAACAAGAGCATGCAAGCCTACAACAAGAAATTGGTAAATCTGGCGCTTTCACTCTTCTCTTGTTAGCCATACACAGCATCATCAATACTCAATAGAGTCTTTAGTAAACAAAACCCCTATTGAATGAATTGCAGGCGGAAGGACCAGAGGCAGCTGAAGAAGAGGAATCTGACAAGTCCAAGTCCGAAGTTAATGACGATGAGGATGAAGAGGACGAGAGCGGCGAGGAAGATGATGATGAGTAGAAAATGGAGATGAAGATGGGATTGACATTGAAAGTTTGATTTTAGCTTTGTTTTGGAGGAGTTCTCACTTTTTTGTAATCTCTCTCGCATATTATATCATCATCAGTGATATTTTCTGACAAAAATGGAAAACTAGGGTTCCTGATTTTCTGTTATCGTTGAAAGAAATGAAATTTGAAATCTCTCCTTGTACTTATTAGTAGTAAAGAAGAAAATTAGTTTGTTGTGATGTTCAATGAAATGTTTCGGCAGTGCTACTGTAGCTGTATTTGTATCTGCCTTTCTCATGATGCTTGCCTGCCTTCCTTGTTCTTTTTTCTCATTAAATTTGCTTCAACAAGCACGAAAGATTCGATTGTGATGTTATTTTAGATTTTGTTTTTTTGGTGTAGATGTTTTCGACGCTCCGGAAATTTTACAGTACTGTTTTTGAGTCGTTTTCTGTTGCTGGTGTTGTAATGTGAGCTTATTTTATGTTAATCTTTGCAAAACCATACAAAGAACTTGTGTACAACTTGAGAACAAGTATAAATTCACCATTATGTAAAACAAAGATTTTGGAAATGCGAAGTTGGTCCCGCTGATACTGTTAAAACTTGTGTCGTTTTAGATATAAAAACATAATTTAAACTCATTCATCGCCCTTGAATTACTGCTATTGATGGAGTTTTAACCAGATCCTTCAATAGCCGTCATATTAACCTGGCCCTGTGGAAGAGTTTGATTTCGTAAATAGCGAATGAGTGTATATGATGGTAGATTCCTCCTTAGAGTTGGATTGATGAGGCAGTTTGCCAGATTCTAACTAAAGCAAACATGGTGGAAGAGTTTCATTTCGTACATAGCGATTGGATGATTGACGGCGTAGATTCTATCTGGAATTGAAGGATTGTTTGTCCCGATGGATGCTATAATAGCGTCTCAACTGTAAAATAGAGCCAACCAACCAGACTCTATGTTGGATAGTGGAACACCATATTAGCATCTCCAATGGATGCTAATAATAGCGTCCCAACTGTAAAATAGAGCCAACCGACATGACTCTATTTTGGATAGTGGAATGCCATATTAGCATTCCACTATTCATGGAACGCTATCTTTTTTTTCTTTTTTTGTTTTTTTTGAGAAAAAATTGTCTATATATTATCTTTTTCAAAAAATATATATGTATATTTTTTCATAATTTTTTAATGATTAAATAATTTATTAAAATTAATACAAATAAATAAATAAAAGAGTAAAAATAGGAAATAGAGTTTTAGAGTAGAAATAGAGTTTGTGGTTGGAGAAAAAATAAAGTTTGATGTGACAGAATTGTAAAATAGAGGGGAAAGTAGAGTTTTGTGGTTGGAGATGATGTTAGGCATTACAATAAAAGCAAGTAAGAATTTAGCTGGAAAACGAAAAAAGTTTTTATGAAAAAGTTCCTGGTTTACATGTACAATGCAAACTATAGCTTTATTTACTGCATATAGTTTTTTTATTTGTACAAAAAAAAAGAGTAAATTGTGAATAATCACTACAAGACCTTTATATAACAGTATGCACATAATTCTGACTAAAAATTAAAAAGTAACCAGTACGCACTAAAGAACCAAATCAAAGTAGAAAATGACAGTCATACTTTAAATGATTTGCAATCGTAATTAAATGTATGGGATATCAGTGTTGTCTACTACCTTATTAATTTAGCTTGTCCTGTTCAGTTGTTCGCAAAAGTTGTTTCGCCATGGCTGAGAATGATTGAGCTGTGTCTTGCATCTCTGTTGCTCGTGTGTTGATCCCCTAATTTAACCAATTACTACAATAAAATTAGTTTTTACAATATCTAAAAATATTATTATACTAAGTGTTATTAAACTTATCTTTAATTCTTTAGGTTGTTCAAAATTGTTAAATATTCAATTAATATTTAATATAATATTTTCTTATAAAAATAATAACAATTTATAAAATTAACAAATCATTACTTACGATTTTTGCAATTAATGATTACTTATAAAATATTATTCGTCATATGTCAATTAATGATTACTTATAATATATTTGTTATATGTCATTAACTTTTAACATCTTATCAAAACAAAAAATTAACTTTTAGCAATGCAACTTTGACAACATATAATAGTGTTTTAAAAACTAATTTTTCTCAACCTTCCCACAAAAACTTTCCCACGTACATAATTTGGGAAGAATGCAGTTAATTGCTAATGTTCTTTTGGGAAGACTTAATTGCTAACGTTATTAAAATTGCGAAGGAAACATACCTTCAATCTTGCCAAATTTTGGTGCAGTTTGTTCTCTGCCATTTTGGCAGCACCAGTTTCCTGCATCACAAAACTTTTTGTTCAGTTTTACAATCACTAAAAACACAACACTTAGAGGATACTAATTAAATAAAATGGATATCTGATTAGTAACTTTCGCTGTCCCATAAATATGGTCGAATTTTAAATTGAAGAGCATAGAAATGTGCTTACACCATGCAAAGGAAATCCATATCTCTTCTTGATTTGGTCAACTGTGCCAATCTTCTCATCTTCAGGCTCTTCTTTTGCTGGTACTTTTTCATTTTTCACCATCTTTTGTTTTAATTTACCTATAACTAAAAAGTTTAGTATCTAAAACTATGTTTACAGACTACAATACAAGTATATATAATTAATACAAAAAATAGGATGAAGGTTCACACTAACCTCTAATTGCCTGAAATTTGTTGCTAATCCTTTGTTTATGTAAAGCTGCAATCATCCCACGGCCCTTGGGTTTTTCTTCCGAATCTTCCAAGTCAATATCATCTTTACAAACGCATTGACCACATAAGCAAATTAGATCATGTTAAAACCATGAGTGACATTTAGCAATATGTCTCCAGAATGAGGTAGAAGGATCTTAGAAAGCAAATGCAGGTAGATAGTAAAATGATAAAAAAACTGACTGCAAGAGGGAGTGGACCATTCATTGATTTAGTTCAGTCATCTAATCTAAGCATTCATCACTAGATCAAGTAACGTGAATTTTTAGACTGGCAAGAGAATACCTATGATGGAGACAAAAAGCGTTCTGCATTTAAGCAAATATAAACAGCTTCCTCCCTTAAAAAGAAGACAGCATAATAGAATGCATTATGGAGTATTGACAGCATACCTATACTTAGTTCAACCTCATTCTTATCCTCATTGATGGGATCCGTGTTCTCAGTTTCCCGGGGGAAATTATTAATTGAAAATATGGTTGACAACTCATCTCCGATTGCTTCTGTAACTGGAACTTGCTTCTCTTTAGTTCCTCTCATATCTTTGATGACCGAGCTAAATATACCCTAGAGTTTTCCGTAAGTTATTTCAACATTTGCATTTACTATGTATGTGATCAAAAGAAACGCACAAGACGACCTAAAAAAGCCAAAAATGCTTAAACATATTAAACCTTTTTCTTTTCTTTGGACTCAAAGAATAGCCCTTCCTGTGAAGCTATGTCACCCTTGTAAACTGCGCTAACAGAATCCAGAATCCTGTAGAGAATGATGAAAGAACTACTTCAATGAACAAAATAGATGTCAACTTAGTAAACTTCAAAATAAATTAAGTGTTCAGCAGTGGTAGAAATTGACCGCACTCTCAGCACCAGTTAGTAGTTACCATTTAGAGAACCAAACTAACAAATCGTAGGTTCAACTAGAAAGAAATCTTGAGAGAATTGAATCAAGATGATCAATTGAAGGTTAATCATTTTTAAGTTTTTTTCTGGGCATTTGTAAGAAAAGAAAGAAACAGTTTTAGGAAAATCCTTTTCAATACCTTAAAATATTTTTTCAAAATATTGCATGGCTTTTAATTTAGCCGACCCCAATTAATTTGGGACCGACGCAATGTTGTTGTTGTTGTTGTTGTTGCATGGCTTTTAATTTATAAATATAAAAAATAACAAAGTAGCTCCAGCTGCTCTTCCAGAAATTGACTCTGCAACATGAGGTGGAAACTCACTGGTGCATTTTAACAATATACTTACTAATATCAATTGGTCAAGATGAGGAGTTGATAAAAATAGCTAGACATGACCATTATCATAAAATTTTCATTCCAAGGTAATCTGCAGTAATACTGTGCAAAAGGACCAAAAAT
Organism: Stephania japonica; assembly: GCA_039657345.1. Taxonomy (NCBI): domain Eukaryota; kingdom Viridiplantae; phylum Streptophyta; class Magnoliopsida; order Ranunculales; family Menispermaceae; genus Stephania; species Stephania japonica. The sequence continues at coordinate 1,321,606 of CM077559.1, read as the reverse complement.
TCATGCAGTTCAGTGCATGACTAAAGCCACCAGGTCGGACCTCAAAGATTAAGCTTGGATAACAATATAATAAGCATTTAGACCAATGAGATGAAATAAGCAATTACCTATAAATTTCCTTTCGCAACAAAAGTGAGATATAGAAAATCTCCTGATCTCCATTGACCTGTTACATTAAAAAAAAAATTAAATATTTGCATAACAAAATTCTTGTGTTAAGATTCAAGTGTAACTGAAAAGTAAATCAGCACTACATTACCAGAACTACTTCACCATCAGACGACGAGCATACTGAAAAATCTGGGTTTGAATTAGGAACTGTGAGGCCTCTTATTGAAGTTTCTATTAGAATGGATAGTTCAGGCAGTGACCTAAAACCACATGAAAGCAACCATCAAATGAGGCCATGAATGAACCTTGAAGCAATCGCTTTTATTCTGTATATCCAACATGCTACTGACCTGAATTTTTAGCACTTCATGTAATTATATTACATCTTTTGTTTTCAGGTTCTTTATGTTTAAACACTAAGAGATTTCTCTTCACTTTGTTAAAAAAAAAAAAAGAAAAAGAAAAGTGAACCTGGAAGCAATTCCTACCTTACTTCAATTTTGCCACTATTGAAGAGGAGTGCAAGTGCAGCATCAGAATCAAGCTTGCAAAATGTTGAAGCCCAGCAACAGGAAACTCCATGAAACTTCTTCTTGAATTGAACCTTCTTTACTCCCTAATGATGCAAAGTAAAGATATGTAGGAGTGAATAATATAGCTTTCTTTTTCAGCTTAATTTGCTGAAACGTCAAGAAAATGAAAAAGTTTTAATCACAGAAGTAGAATTACTTGAACCACATGGGGCAAGGAATATATATACACTGCTTTCTCATTGCACAGAAGTAATGAAGAATTTCTCTTGTTCAAATCAGAATCATCTGACACATCTGCATGCATCATGAAAATCTAAACAAATCAGACGAAGATTTTCATATTTGCAAGTCAACAGTTCAAGAAGCTATGATCAGGAAACCTACAGTCATAACTCATATAATATAAGATTGCTTAAAAGTGAAATATCATGACTCCAGGCAATGACCTAAGATTTGCATGAACAGAGCTCTAGATGGTTTCTTGGGGTGGATAGCAGCGTCACTTAGAATTTCCAGTCTCACCCTCCAGTGCCAGAACCGTCGAATCCTTTGTTGCTACCAGTAAAGTGTTCTTTTCAAATCCATGGAAGCTGCAGGTTCCGAATTGTAGAGAGATGACACCAGAGGCCAAATCACTAGGGATGTGTTGCTGAAACAACAGCGTAGGACCTTCGATGTCAATTAGTGAGACCTGTCAACATGGAAAGAGCGGGATCATTTTTTAACCATCCCCAAACAATTGAGAGCAGTTCAGCCTAAAAACCATAACGTTTATTCATTTTTGAAGCCACAGTAAAATGTTTTCTTTTAAAGGTTCTACAAAACCAAATATCAACACATGGCGCTTAGGATTTTGAAATGAGGATCATAATCACCTAGACCGATTGAAAAGCACAGATCCTGATATACAAGTTAACCTGATGTCACGACTAGAGCCTTTCATGGGAGATCACAATCAAGAGCCTTTCATGGGAGATCACAATCAGAAGGCACAGATTCATCAATGAAAATTTAACAACATATCAGTATCAGAAGCCAAGTCTTGATGAAATAGTTATATTCCTTCGCAGTGACCAAGAGGTTTTTCTCAGACTTGATCTAATTAGTCAGGCTTCATCAATCACATAAGATGGGGAGGTAAAGTACTTTGAGATGAATGCAACAAAGTTCATGTGTACAATTATCATAATAATGGCTATAAGACATAGTGAAGTATGGTTGACTGGTTAAACTGCACTTATTAAATTGGTGATAATTATTCTGACAAGGCAAAAGCAAAATCTAATAGTCCAACGTATTGTACATGAACATACGTAAACACACTTGATAATGAAGAACTCGATAGATAGAGACTTTCCTTTCTTCTACATCTAACTTCTAAACTAGACTTGATTAAGATAAAGAAAAAAACACACATATTCAGGCCTAAGCCATAAGACAAATTTTTATTTTTTATTTTATTTATTTATTTATTCTGAGATATCATATGACAAAAGTTATTTGCATACACTACATTTTCATGAAATTCTTGAACCAGCAATGCGAAAAAGGCCTATCATCATCTATCAATTCTAGATTTGATTTTAGATAATCAAAGGAATATAATGTATAGAAGTACTAACATATCCTTGTTCACAGCCAATGGCGAGATGTCTAAACCCACGGTCCATGTTGATAGATAATACCACACCATTAACCTTCACGAGTTTTATACTTTGGACAATATGGCTGCTTCCTTTCTTTGAGTTTCCTGCCGAAATAAAGGTCTGTATGATAATAATGCCACTTCCCCATAATCAGAACTAGTGAATCCTCTCACGGAAAAGTAAGTAAAGTGGTTTAATTTGTATAATAGAACTGGAAAATTGATGATGAGAAAGGAAAAGTAGAGCATTCAATACAAGTTAGGAAACGAGATTATTTTCTGTCATTTAAGTTCCAAAATAATTACAACCTACTTTCTCGCACAATACCTTGTAATGAAAAAAGGCTGCTATCAGAAGAGAATGGCTCGGGTTTGAATTTGAAAATGCGGACCTGCATGAAAAATGAAAGAGAGGAAAGTGAGTTATCATGTACCATTGTCAAGTATAAATATACTATCATATCAAACTACAACAATATAAATAATTTACCACTCCACTTTGATCTCCAGAAATAAGAATTCGAGGAGCAATATCAAAATGCAGGGCTGTCACAGGAATGGCACTTCCAAAATGATTGTCTTCACTCTGCAAATGAAGCATAACGATATATGAACCCCAGAAAGAAAATCAAAATTGCAATATACTTGTTTGCAGATATTCATTTATTGGGATGACCAAGTGCTTCCTCTATTGTCCAGAGTCTAACACTAAGATTGCCTCTTTCTTTGTTTTCTATCCTATAAAGGAACTGGTAAATTGAGAAGCAAAAAATAATAATAATAATAATAATCGTTCAAAGAACGGTTATGGTTATACGACTATTTTTTTTTTTTTTGTGGGAAATGGAGGCTAGCTTCAGAAAATTATATTGATCTCGAAATATATACATTAGAGGGAGTGTTTACCCTCCAAGTTATATACAAACATGCTATGTACACTGAAGAATGTATCAAAATGCAAAACTCCTAAAAACCAATACGGAGTCAAAGCTAGTAATAAATAGAAGGCTGTAGCCAAAGCGGAGTCTAACTCCCAACCAACTAACTCTCCCCGAAAAATTTTACGAAAGCTCGGAGTCAAAACTCAACTAGGAGGGCTAGGAAAAGATTTACTTCCACAGATGTATTGAAATGCATGAAAACTCAGAAAGGGAAAATAAAACTAGGAAAGAAATGCATGAAAATCACCTGTTGTTTTAATAAGGCAATCAGAAGCGGAAAGGGACATGATAGATCCCAAAGATGTATCGTTCCATCAATGTGCCCTGTTATATACAAGTTCTTTATGAATGTAAACCCACTAAAGTGAACTGAGCTCATGTGGTTTTCATCTTTTGCTTTTGCATCATCAGGAATGAGCGGAGAAAAGTTCTTCGCCAGCAAATTATAATCCTGCAGTTTCATTCAAGTATGTAATCAAATTAAGAAATAAGGCACAAGTTGCAGAATAGAAAATATAATGGAAAATTATTCTAAAGATTAGCTTACACAATTGATTTACCTCATCAGTAGCACCAAAAAGATTGGTTGCATTGGTGACAAATTTTGATACGGTAATGCTTGGATCCACAAATGGAATCCTAATATCAATCTGCTTAGGAAGTGATGGAGGTGACCTAGATTGGCACTGCAACAGATACTTTTCAATGACAGAATCGTCGTAGACACACATAATACCTGATTTTAACACGAGGATAAGAAAATCTTGTTTCTGTTTGTTTGATTGACTAAAGCTTGAGATAATTTCCATGTCAAGACATGGTTCAGTCAATGGAAGCCCAGTTTAATTGTACGCGCTTCCATATGTTCGTTCAGAAGAATTATCTGCATAAGAAGAATATACTTAAGATAAACATAAATGAACAGTATGAAAGTGAAAATATGTAAATAACAATCTCTTGCAATATTTTTTCTTATGGAATAGGATGCATATCATCCCAAAAGTTTTTGATAGTAAATTAAGAAGAAATCGCACCATGACATTCCTTGAAAAATTTAATACCAAGGAACATGGATGTATAAAGGACCAAATTAAATATCATCTAATGATAAATGCCCATAATTATCAGAGACATGAGGAGCAATGGAGTTGTATGCATATCCAGCAAAAGGAAATCAATATGTTAATAGCTTCAATCAACCAAAGATCAGAAGTAATGACAGATCGATTGATTCCACAATTTCCACAAGTATTTTTCACAATGATTTGAAGACTCAGAAAACGTGAAGGCAAAAGAAAAGTATTACTAAAATATAGTGGCATAAGAGAAGAATAACCTGTAACATATTAGAGGATGAAGAGACAGAATCTCCTCTAACATATAAACGGCTAGCTTTTCCATCTCCAAAAACACACTTCAAAGAGAGAATTGGAGTTTTTTCCACTTTATACACAAGGTTGAGTTTATAAATAGGAACATTTGAAGTAGCTGATGATTCATGAATCATTACTGATGCAGTTTTAGAATGTGAAGTATGAGTCACACCCCATAGGTAAATCTCGCCATTGTTGTAACCAACAACAACTTTACTTCCATATGGGCATGCCCAGCATGCAGAGGTGACTTTTTTAGCTTCATGAGATTGTGAATTGTGTATATTTCCACCTGTGACAAAAATGGTTTTACTTTCTTCAATGCCCCATAAGTTTATAATGCCGCATCTGAATACAATAAGAATCCTGCATGGTAAAAAAATAGAAACATCAGGATATATTATAAATTTCTTCTAGGTAGCGATCACATTGGAGCAATTGTGCAATCCTAAGTTACATATAGAGCCTCTCTTCATAACACAGCAATTAATAGTTGTATGCTCATCCTTTACACCTACCACTCACAGAGATTACCTTTTGGCCTCCGCCATTGGTTGTGGCATGACATAAATTACAGCATCATCATCTGCGAACTCAGTTGTATTCCCTAATGAAACCAACTTATCAAATCAGACAACAAGAAGAGTTTCTTAACAAAATTCCACCTTATTATACATTCTGCTGTCAATCTATTAAACATGATGTTTGCAATAGAATAAAAGCTGGTTTCATTTAAAAAGAGCAGAAACTTAACCAAATTGGAAATTTCTATTTAAATCAATGAATGAATAAGAACGCACGTTAAACAAGCATGAGAGACAATGTTTTGAGTGAATATGCTTCTCACCAAGAGACACAGAGCATGGAATATTGTATTTCATGTACGCGAAGTGATGTGTTTCTAAGTCAAGCTTCAGGACCGAAACATTTCCAACAGAATCTCCTACGTATCTAGAATAAATGACAGCAGTCACTGAGTACTTTGAGAATAATAATTTGATGCCAATAAGAATTCGAACATTTTTTTTTTCTTTAAAAAAAGCAGAATTTGTACAATTTGGACAAACTTACATGAAGAGACTGTGTTGAACTACCACGAAAGAGGTGATTTCTCCTTTATAAATATGGATGTGAGATAAACGCTTCCTCTCTATGTCCCAAACCTATGAAACAGGACTTGGACAATCAATACTTAGACGGAGAACTAGATTGACCAAAAAGTATTGAATTAGAGGACAAAAGAAGAACTATATTGGGGAAATACCTCAATGCGGCTGTTGAGAGTTACATTCAGAAGGATCCCTTGATTCTCAATGAACTACAAGATCACAAACAGTAGGTTGTAGGGAGTTCCCATGATATAAAAATAGTTAATGAATTTTTTTTTTGGATGAACTAGTTAACGAAACTTTAAGAACAAAAGAAGGGAGAAGCATAAGCGAACGAAAGCCAAGTGATGGAACCTGTAGAAATTTGCTCGGAACCGCCTCATTGGATTCAAGCAAAGCTTGAGTGTTGTCTGTCCCGAGTAATTTAATCCGACCATCTCTGAGAATATATCCAATAAAACATTTATATCTCAACATATCAAGATTATGGCACTGATCAAGTTTCATCCAAATTCACCAAACTAGGACTTAAGGATGAGTATTAGCTCCAGCGTACAACCATACAAGCAAATATGGAATTAATTAATGGAAATATAATGCATTTCTACAACAACATAAAGCGTTGTGCGGAAAAGTTTGATCCATGTAGCTGACCAGCCCGATCCCAACTAATTCGGGACGAGGCATTGTTAATCGTGTCAACTAAGCCAGAGTGGCCCATGAGAGGTAAATAAATAAACAGTGATTCATAACTAAAACAGAAAACACACAGAGAAATGAGCATGGTAACAAATGAATGGACAATCAGTAAAGCTTACTTGGTAGAAATTGCGAGTATTTTCTGAGTCGAATCATACGCCAGTGCAGTGGATCCCGCTGGGATCCCATAATGGAACACTAGGCGTGGATTCACATCATCAGATTTCAAGCCATTCAAGTTCCCTCCAAGCTACATAAACAAGTGTATGTTAAATTGTAATCGCAACTAACAATTGAAGTAAAAATGTTGAAAACAAGCTCGGTAATTTTTTCGATTAACCCAGAAAAATCTAAACTTTGCTACAAACGTTCGGTGCATTGCATGAGTTACAATTGTAATATAGGAAATGGGTTGCTGCCGTACGATACACATCTCAAGGCGTGCAAAACAAGTCACGAGGTGCATCGCAAAGCTACAACCCACTTAGTGCCCAATTGGTGGTGCGGAGAGTTGTTTACCAAAACATGTTCCTTCAACCTAATCCAAATGTCGGTGGTTGTTAAGGTATGTGGGGTCTAATGAGGTCAAGAAATTGGGAAAAGCAAAAGAAAGATATGACGGTGTTTTAGAATAAAGAGACGTGTCTTAAGAATACTTACGTTTCCTAAACTCAGCTGCAACAGTGAAAAGCTTAAGATGTTAGCATCCGAGATTAAGTAATCCCACTTTCAAAAGCCAAAATATGAAAAGCAAACAAGTCCAAATTTATTTGCCACAAGTAACAACTTTTTTTTTTTTTTTCTTTTTTTAAATCTTTTTGTGCTTTTTTTGTGTGTCTAGATCGCTTAATATTCAGACCAACTAAGTACTTCGTACTCGAGCCAGTTCGGCCCACTACGAGATAAAACTCTATCACTAGTAGTTTTTTTGTTCTTAGAGTATCAAACTTGAAACATCCTCTTAAGACATTGAGTGTCGAACCACTCCAACACACTGGCTATTGGCCTATTGTTCTAATTTATTATTGTGTTGATACAACTTTGAGGCACTAAAAATCAGTAATCTATGTCCGTTGCCACAAAATAAACTAAACCAGCATTTGCATGGTCAAAACATTTCTAATCCTTAGGTGAGGTATAACTCCGTGTGCCTCTGCTTTGGTGTGTGATACAAAAGATCCTTATTTTTCGCGTATTAAATTACTTTATCTTGAATCCGTCACTCTTTAATAGTAATGCTTATGAATGATGTTTCCAACTTCTAAGTTAGAATTACAATATAGTAGTCTAACACATGGATGTTTAATAGAAGGAAGGTCCTACATTGCTTTGAAGTAACGGATTTTTGTGGTCCATCTCATCATCATGTGAACCATCAATGTATAAAAGTGTGGATTCAAAATTAGTAATAATAAATGACTGGAAACATATCAGCACATATAGAAGGAAAATGATAATCTAACAAACTTTAGTTGCCCACTTGTCTTTTAGTCTATTTATGATTTTTTATTTGATGTGGGGCCACGCCTATAGAGAGATAAGAAAAAGTCATAAATCGAAAGATAAATAAGTGTGCTAGCTGTTAGATTATCATTTTCTCATATCTAAAGTAGGAAAGCCTACTATACTTGTACTCTTTATAAAGCAAATAAAGAAACTAATCAATGTCATTAAACCAAATTATTTAAGAATCCCACCCCAACATATATTTCCAATTAATTGCTTCGATTTCTTACTCTATCCCCCCATTCTCATCAAATCGTTTTTATAGAAACGAGGCGATGCTCTGGAATTTTATTAATAATGAAAAAAATGTACTCTCAGACTTAGTTCTAGTTCAAAATTAGGTTCAATTTTCGCTAAACGAATGAATCAAAGACTACCTAAACTCCTAACAACTACTAAAAATTCGAAGTATAATTGAAAGGCTAAAATGAATTGCTTACCTTCTTGGTTGCCTTCTCGACTAGTTTCTTAACGAACATAGCGAGTGGCTGATTTATTGGATCTCTGAGTGATCTGATCTGGTCTGATCGATCGATGAAAGCCAACTTCTTGTCTGCTTAGATATAACCGTCTTCAGAGCAAGTGTGTAATGAAACGGACAGAGGAGTCGGTCGATTGCGGACGCAGTTTAATCACAGATTCAGTTTTGTTTCGTTTTATATATTGGGTCATAGACCCACGCGAGTGTCGCGTCACGTGGCGCTTGATTAGCCGACGAGGGCCCACAACTAGTATTTCCTAATCCAAACGGCTCTCCGACAGCGATCAGTGACCACCGTTGGATTCTATGACAAGGACTGAAATTACCATAGTACCATCGGTGTCCGCTACTTGTAACTCGACACGTTGCCGCTTTGGAGCCCTCGAAATTATTTGGGCTTAAACGTGGCGAAAGGTTATTAGTTGGTTTCCATGTGGGTCCCACTGTTTAAATATGTTTCCTTACACAAATCAGGTTAAACGAACATGTGTAGTGATGAGTCCAGTCCACTAGTTTTCAAACATTGACTGAGTCAAAGTCACTACATCCTTGGGCGCTGTCTTACTTGAGTGTGTGACCAAGATATCTGGATACCCAACTTAATAATGACTGGGCTTTGCTAAACCGGAACCCCATGCAACTATTTGTGTACGGTCGGATGGGCCTCCAGAACCATTCCAACCCAGATAGACGACACGCTACAAGTACCTGTACTTAGTGGGTTAATTTGTGGATTACCAAATTATTTTTTTCTAAGTAAACAAACCAACTTGTCCCAACTAGTACCCTCACTCTTTTATGAAGTTTGGGAGAGTGACGTTGGTGTTCGTGCTACTCGTTTCACCAACGGTTTTTCTAATGGAGTTCATTGACTAGTGAACAGCGAGCATCTCTGATCAACGATAACAACCATGGCTAAGAAAAATCTTGGCTCATTTTCAGTTGAAGATATTGGGATAGTCCCACATCGACTAATCAGAAAGAAAATGAAAAATTTATAAGCGTGGAGTAGACACTTCATCTTGCTTTATCATTTTTAAAGTGAACCTCACTTTTATACTTGTCGCTCATACATAAAATTAGTCATCAGACTCTTCTCATCTTGGATTGGGTCCGAGTTGAACTTGAGGGGGGAGTATTGTCGATGTTGGGATAGTCCCACATCGACTACTTATAAAGAAAAAAGAAATGTCATAAATGTAGAGTGGACATTCTATCTTGTCTTGACATTTTGGAGTGAACTTCACTTTAACACTTAAGGCCTATGCATAAAATTAGTCATCATACTCTCTTTACCTTAGATTTGGCCTTATAATATAAAAATCGAACAATTTTTAAAGCCAACGCCTATTTTTGGATACGGGCTCGATAACCACTTAGAGTGGTGAATTTCCCCTCTTTGCTTAAAGTGTTCGTTGTAGGCAAGTTTGTTAGTTTGTGTTTGTTTTTTTTTTTTTATTGTAGATGTTTAGGATTTAGTTTTTATTTGTCCACTTACGCGCCGATATTGCTCCCATTATGATATTTTATTTTATTGTTAGATTTTCTTTTTCGTCTAAAAGTTGTCAATTTATTCGAATGGAGTTGCACTGTACGTGCATGATTTAGAATTTAGTTTGGTGCTATATTGCAATGTAATATATATGTATAATAGATTGACTCGCCCTTTTGGATTAAGAATATATAAATGCAAACTCTTTAAAATAAAAAAAAAAACCTTCATTCACTTGCATATATAACCCCATACCAAACCAAACTAAACTATTAAGCTTCCCACATAATTGGTATTATTATGAATGCAATTTTCAACGTGAGCTTGGGCCTTGACATTGATTAAACTATGTATGTACGTTTATAGAAATATATATAAAAATGACAAAATTTCTTCAAATTCGCTTCCGTAGCATAGTGGTAGTGCGTTCGCTTCGTAAGCGAAAGGTCGCGAGTTCGATCCTCGCCGGGAGCTTATTGTATGTATGTTTTTGTAGTTTTTTTTTTTATTAGGGTTACCCTAAACCCTAACACACTTGGGGTTTTTTTTTTTTTTTTGATTACTTAGAGTTATTTTTTAGTCTATTTATAGTATTTTATTAGATATAAAGCCAACGTCTAAGGAGACTAAAAATAAAATATGCACTTAAAGTATGTTAAATTATCATTTTTTTTTTCTTTTTTTTTTTTTGGATGGTTTTATAAAAGAGTATATACTATATAATAGATTATTCATTGATTATTAAAAATATAAATCCTTAATTGTACATATCCGTGACTCCTCTTTCCATTGCTAGTACACAATCTTAATTAGTGTCTTGAAACCCACTAGGTAACATATACATATAAGCCAAAGGCCAATTTAGTCCTTTTAGTCTTAGCAAATTGCGAATTGCGACTCAGTCAACTCTCTCACTCACTCAAAATCGATTCCCCCAACAACTCTTACACTTCCTTTTTTATTTTCATTCATCGCCTCCTCTAAGCCCCCACAATCTTGGGCAATACACCTACTTCTGTGGCTACTCCCAACCCCAACGCTAGTCTTGAAATCTCAAAAGTTGAAAAAACCCATGTTGGAACATATTTTTTTAATTAAAGAATCATTCCATCTTACAAATAAAAACCCAAATATGTTCAACCCATAAGCATGATAATATCCAACCTTCAAGGTATTCATTGAAACGTTCCCAAATTGACTTTCAATTTTATCATGGCCGAATGACCATCACCACTGCTACTCCCCAAACATCTCACGTACTCTATATATTATTCCTCAAAATCCCACAAGAAAACCCTCCCTTGAATATGTGAAAGCAATAAAGTGGCTCTACCTTGTCTGGTGAAAGAAATATGGTTTGCCCACCCTCCAACACAATCCACTCTAAAGAGGGCAATGGGTATGGGCCTGTGTGTAAGCAATTGTTGGAGGACTGATTTGGTGTGAGGGAGAGAGTTGAGGGACCGAGTCAGCCTTAGTTCAACTTTAAGGACCAAAGTTCGTGACTCGATGAGACTAGACTACAACAACTGAATTGACCCTTTGGCCTACACACATAACTAGCTTTAGGGGGATGCACACGGATTGAATATAGTCCAATTAAGGTCAATTTGTAATCCAATCCAATTATTGTGGATTGAAAAATTACAGTTCAATCCAGTCTAAATAATTCATCAATTTGAAAAATGTAGACCAAACTGGATCAAGTTCTACGAATTGATATTTTTCTATCCAAAGGTTTATGAAATTAAACTTTAACAAATGAATCACAAAAATCATATATCTCATGAATAATGAATTTCCAACATACATCCCATAAATCTATATATAACATATTTCCCACAAACTTATCATCACAATAACCTTTAAAATACAAGTTCCTACATAATTAATATGTCATCCATAAATTTACATCACACACCATTACAAAAGCACAAAAAAGGTGCACGTTGTAATACGCAACCCTTAAAAAAAGATCGAAAGCCTAATAAAATAGTTAAAATAAGCATAGTCTTTTAGATATTATAGTTTAGAGTTGATGTTGTTGGAACAATTAAGTATGTTATTTAATTGTTTATAATTTGAATGAAAATTATGTGAAAAGATGTGTACTATTGTGTAGAGACATAATAGACCAAAAGGTGTATCTATTCACCAAGAGGTGTGTCTTTTTCTAATAAACACATAAAAGTCTATATATATATATATATTCACTTGATGGATTGTTTTAAAAAAATATATATAGTTAGAATGAAAACAAATAGGTCAAATCAAAATGTCTTTCTCTATTTTAAATGCTTTTGAGTCAAAGAGAGTATTGAATAATTGATTGGTTTATAGACTAGTGATTCGGAGTGTTACAAATCACTAGTATGATCGTTGTATCTTGGGAGACTATCGTCATTAGACCGTGAGCACCATAGCGGGACGAAATAGTCTTAAGGATATTGAGTATAACTCAAGCCTCGATCAATTGCATCAAATTATTTTTCTATTTCGCACTAAGTTTTCAGAAATCTCACCAACAATCTTAAGACTATTTTTCATTGGTAGTTTCGGTTTCTCGCGATCATGATTTTACTTGATCGTGTTGAATGAGAAGACATCGTGATGCAACATGCATACTCGCTTATTGAAGTTCTCACTGAATTTATAAATAATTTATGTGGGTTTTGTGATAACAGATATCGGAACAAGGTAGTTATGAAGAATGGAACAAACTAGTTTCAAATTCTATTTTTGTGTGCTCATGATGATCGGAAAATCTGAATTTAGTATAACTGCAAGTCAGTTATCAATGCATGTGAAAAATTAGAACCGGTATGATATACTTTTGGATCGGTGCGTGGACAAAATTAGAAATCAGATTTTATTAATGAAACGTTGATCAATGATGATTAGGGTTTTATCTTATCTCATTAGATTTTGTTTTATCTAATTCAATGTGTGTGCAAGTGATATATTATTTGAATGTTCAAATATATGTATGGTCATTACTTAGTTGTTGCAATCCAATCTTATGGGGCATTGAAGAGTCCACAAGAGACTTATTGTTCTTTGCCTATTCACGAAAAATAAATATTGCAAAGATGAAGATAGGGGAATGCACTTGTTTTGTGGACGCCATTGATGATGCTTGTGATGGAGAGATATGACCTAAATAAAAAAAAAAAAAAAAAATTGACTCTTAGCCAGGCACTTGCTTGCACAGATGCACTATAAAGATCCTGGATCATGGCACCTGTAGAGACGTAGTGGCCATGAGATAATAGCACTCGATCAATTGAACGGGTACACAATGAAATGGTGACTTAGCAAACAGGCATATCTATTGCCAAGCCTCTCTCTATATATGAGTATTTGTGAGGTGCAACAATGGTTTCGATCAGAGTATAAATCTGCTTTGGTGATTGTTGTGATTTAAAAAGAAAAGGTCACTTTGGCTTAGTTACTGCACATTGAGATAAAACTAAGTATTTGAAACTATTGGGTGGATATGATCAAAAGCATTTATTAATATGATATACATGCATTACTTGTCACATTATATAATCTTTTGTTAGTGATAACCAATGAAATAGTGAGATTTCCTTGCCAAAGACGTTCGTGGGTCCCATGCGAAATTTGGAATGCGTCCGGATTAGGTAAATAGTATTTTGTGTGTTGTTTTGGTTGATATTGCGATGTTTATGTTAAAATAGGTTAACGGAAGAAGTACAAAGATATTCAAGAGATCATTAACCAATTTGGTGTAATAGTATGTCCTCAATGATGATATCTTTTTGATATCTTTTATATGTATGATATCTTTTATATGTATGTGCTGTATTGATTAGCATTGGATTACATCAAAATTGTTGGGGGGTTGAAAGCAATTAAATTGCAAGCCCTAATTTTGATAGTTATATCTTTTGAGTTGAAGATATATCATTAAATGTCTATGAACACATGAAAATGTGGGGTGCACATAAAAACTTTTGTCTTCGGATTAAAGAAAATAAATTACATACCCCAAGTAAAGCATTCAAGAATAGATTGTATTGAAAATAAGTTATCAATAGTGAGATTGAATCCATCAAGTTGAAGCCTTAGAAGTGTAAATGGATTTTAAAATCTAATTAAAGGCAGATGGATAAGTTGCTTAAAATTAAACAAATTAAATATATAACTTAAGGCTTTATTTGAGAGAAATTGAGCCTTGATTTCTCAGAGATAAATTCACTAGTCTATAATGACATCTAGCAAGTTGGTTGCTAATAAAGAAAAACAAAAGATGTTAAGAGACGACAACTCTTAAATAGTGAATTTAGCGAAGAAATGCTTGTATCAATGGAAATCCTCAAAGAAATGAGAGTATTGTTATATTCACAATGGAATCTAAATGATTGTGCATAAATTAATAAGCTAGAAAAGTAACATTATGGCTTTGAAAGAGCTTGGATGATATTCCATATTGCATGCAATTGTCTTGGTAATGCATAAGATGTATGCTGGCTAATAATCGCAAGTGACAGAATAAAATGATGCATAAAATGGTAAATCTTGACTTATGTGTCAAAGATTGTCATTGAATAGTTACTTGATTATAGAATAATTTTCATAGAAAATGAGAAATAAGAAGACAAACTTGTGGCCAACAATTAAAGGTTTGCCAATATCAAGTAAACTGATATCAAGGGGAATGAGTTTAAACGCCTAAAAAATGAGTTAAGTCTGGCCGAAACCTAACTTGGCTGATTGGATATCCCATGTACTAAGTTCAATAGGCAAACTGGTTAGATGAAACTCGAGAGAAGAACATACCTATCTCATTCCTAAGATAAAAAATGTGTTTAGAAGAAGTTAAGGATATGCTAAGCATTTAATGACAAATAAAAATGTCACCTATATGATAGTAACTGTGGCTCGCATTTATGAGAACGAGACATGCTAAATTTTTAAATCTATCATGAAACTAGGATTGTGTCCAGGACCAAAATGGAAAAAATCGTAAGAACCAATAATGATAGGGATGAAGTTATTTGAGTATTATTGTCTCGATTTACTACAAAAAGTGAACAGTTCAAGATCTTCTATATCCACCGCGTCACTAAGTAAGTCCGATAATATTTCACTAGGGTAAGTTCAAGTCTTTATACGACACTTTTCCTGATGTAACTTTATTCTGCCAATGCCCTCTCAAGTGTGTCTGCATTAAAATGATTTTTAAAATCCATTTATGTGGGGGATATATAAAGACTTCATCAATTTTCATTCATGTGGGGGATTGTTGGAACAATTAAGTATGTTATTTAATTGTTTATAATTTGAATGAAAATTATGTGAAAAGGTACATACTATTGTGTAGAAACATAATAGACCAAAAAAGTGTATCTATTCACCAAAAGGTGTGTCTTTCTAATAGACACATAAAAGTCTATATATATTTACTTGATGGATTGTTTTAAAAAAATATATATAGTTAGAATGAAAAGCAAATAGGTCAAATCAAAATGTCTTTCTCTATTTTACATGCTTTTGAGTCAGAGAGAGTATTGAATCATTGATTGGTTCATAGACTAGTGATTCGAAGTGTTACAAATCACTAGTATGATCGTTGTATCTTGGGAGACTATCGTCATTAGACCATGAGCACCATAGTGGAACGAAATAGTCTTAAGGACATTGAGTATAACTCAAGCCTCGATCAATTGCATCAAATTATTTTTCTATTTCATACCAAGTTTTCTGAAATCCCACCAACAGATGTTTTTTAGATACTATAATACATATGAGTAGATATGTATATGTGTTGAAATGCTGAACGAACTGAATCGGGATCCACAGTTTTTTAATGTAGGATCCACAATCCGATCCAATCCAGTCGGATTAGTGAGTTTTCAATCCAGTCCAGTCCAAATAATTGGTCCAAATTAGATTGAATCCACGGATTAGTGCAATCCGTGTGCACCTCTAACTACCTTTATTGTACCCAAGTGCAACTGCTACTGCTACTGCTATTGTGCTACAGATACATATACACGTTGCTATGCTTTACAAGCCGCGCAAGCACAGCTATCACTACACTTGCAGAAATCCCTCCCCACCCCTGAAGCTGGAACCTTCTCACACATGCAAGGGTTGCATCCACAGTGCTCTCCACACGAGCACCTCATGTGTTCCATACTTGAATCATCCCCCCCTGAGCTAGCAATCTCCCTTGATGCACAACTGCATCGATCAGCATATATTACTATTAGTATGCACTATAATAAAGTGTTAAGAAATGTCTTGAATTTTGAAGCGCTCGATTATCTAATTGTGAGAATAGTAAAATTTATAATTATAAATTGAAGTAAAAAAATAAATAAATCAAATAAATCAATAAAGGTTATATAACCAATTTTATTAAAGAAAATAATAATCTAACACACTTGATACGCACATTTTATTTTTTAGTCTATTTATGATATTTTGTTAGATATAAAATTTACGTCTGAGGAGACAAAAAAGAACCATAAATAATTAAAAAATAATATACACCTCAATTGTGCATCTAAAATGTGTTAAATTATCATTTTTCATATAATGCCTACAATATGTATAAACGTTAATTAATAATTAAGATCATGATCGACTTAGTTTTTGTTCCCAGATCAGATCGACCTTTGTGACAAAAATAATAATAATTAATATCATGACTAGCAAGAGGTGCCGCCGGGACATGGCACTGGACAACCGCAGCGGTCGTTGCAACGAGTCTGGCCACCCTGACCTGCCATATTTCTCAATTTTTTTTCAATGTGGCTGCGAGTCTGTGACCAAGTAATACTTAATTATATGTTTCTTAGTTCTCTATATCTTCACTGTTTTAATTGAATTGCTTATATAATAAGAGTAGTCATGCAAGCTAATTGACTAGTACTACTGCGCGTGGTTGTTCAATTTGAGAAATAGACGAGAGTGTGACACATATGGTCTGTTCAATCAATGTGTTGTTCAATGTGTTAGTCAGCCACGAGCACATTTCATAAATATTTGTAGCCACGCGGATCTAAATGGTTTATATGGATAAGGCCTAGCTTTGATTGATTTTATATTTTAGAGTTGAATCATTACTTAAACCTTGTCTTTAAATAAGCGATGTCACTACCATCTTATTAAAGATGCTTTGACAAATTAATTAAAATTAAATTCTTTCTTTATGTTCGATTTAGTGTAAATGATGAAATATTGTTATATAATATATTGTTAAAATTTATTAAATTTTAAATTAACATATAACTAAATATTATTTACAATAATTTATTATTATTATTATTATTATTAAATATTATAAAATAAAAATCTTTATTAAATTTATAAATCCATTTATTTATTTATATATATATTAAAATTTTAATTATAAATATTTATATCGCATATTGATTACATATTTGTTAAAATAGTAACTTTTAACAACGCAGAGAATAATTTGTCAAAAAAAAAAAAAAAACAACGTAGAGTATAATATTTTTTTTTCTTGTAGTGGATAAAAAAATAAATGAAAATATTATTTGTTTGTACACTAATCATTTGCTCATTTGTGCATATGCCCTCATAAGTTTCAAAATAGTTAGTTTTCGCATTTCGCTCTGTTGGCTCGGGTTTCATTTGTAAGGATTATTTATTCTTATATTTGATGGTGGAGTATCAGCCGACAGAACTTATATGCACCAATCGGTGCTCCTAATTCTTTATTTTTGTTTAGATCTAGCGTAGGGATGTTGTGCAAAATGAAGAATGGAAGGGATTTGGTTGTGAAACGTCGAGAAGAAGATTTTGAGAAGTTGAGAGGTGTAAGGTGCTTTTGTCCAGATAGGTTGAGAGGTGAAAGGATGGAAGAGATCTAGTTTGTTTATTTCAGTAGTGGCTAAAGCGATGAAAGTGATGGTGGAGCCGGTGGATGTTTGACTGCTCCTTATGACTCTGTTAGGGTTGAGTCATCTTCTTCTTCTTGACTTTTGTTTGTTCTCCTCTTATATGTAAATCATATCTTCTGTAATAGTTAACTAGTATTTTAGGGTTTCAAGTTCCTTTCGTGTTTCCGGTGAGATCATCACCGACAACCCCTTTTTGGGGCCTAGATCTAGAATGGATGGGGAATAGACAACAAGACAATATGGTTATCTTCATGCTCATAGAAGCGAACATCGACGACTGACCTTTTATGGTGGCGAGCAGCAGCTAGGTGTGTGAGTGTTACTCATTTGCTCCAATGTATAATCGTTGCAAATGTTTTAGTGACATCTAAAAAATGTTAATGTATGTTGTTGTAAAAAACAATTCTAATAAGACAAACATTTGCTATGAAAATAATTTTGTCGCAAAAACTATTTATGGCAACAACTTATCGTTGTAAAGTGTTTGCAACACCTTGCAAAAAATGTCGCATGACTGCCGCAAATAGCATTTTGTGACGAAATTTATTTTTTTGCGACAAATGTTGTTTGTTGTAAAAAATACATTTTTTAGTAATGGTTTGTTTCTTCTATTTGTACTAAAATTTAGGGTTATTTGTCCCCTACATGAGAATGTTGTCTCCGTTCATGGGGTTGTCGCTTTTCTTTGATAGGTTGTCGTCTCCCCTTATAGAATTGTTGCCCTTCTCAAGATGATGTTGTTTCGAGCTTTATTGGATTGTTATGTCTATTATCTTTGTTGTAATAAATTGTATTTTTTTGGGTGTTAGGACATCAATGCAATAAATTTGACAACAAAAGAAAAGTTCCAAAAATATTTCTTGCAGAAAGTCATTATGCAAATACTTCAGGACGTCAGAGTGTTGTAGAATATGATTTTTTTTTTTAGTGTCCGAGGAACTAGATAGTTGGGTCCACTATATCCGTCTTATGTCAGTGGCGGTGACTCGGATATACTTTTTACTATAATTTCTTTTTTATGACATTTAATTTTAAGCTCGTTAAAATTAGATGCTTAACGATAAAAAGGTAGTAATATTTAATTATATATATTTTTATAATGATTATCTTTACCAAAAAAAAAAGCCAAGACTTATAAAATCATCAAGTAGACCTAAGCTCTTATATATGATACTGTTTCTATTTTAATTTTATGCATCTCCTCCACCGTTCAGTTAGGTACACCAACTAACACTAGAGCTGACAAGAATCCAAGAGTACCTAACAACAATACTCCTCATTTCATCAGATTATGTCTCACATGGCCCACTCATCTACACTCCTGTTGTTTTACTAATCCAAATGTCCCTTCAGCCTTGACGAAAAAAAAAATGTCGCTTTAGGAATCAACCATATATATATATGGAGGACCCAACCCAATTCTTAGCAAACAAGCAAGAATGATATGAGATTGAGAAAAAAACATTGATCCAATCTGACAATGATCAAATGGACATAGTAACAAAGTAATTATATAGGCCTTGTTAATTAATTGGTAGTTAATTTAGAGATCATCCAACCCACAATATTACTCATACAAAATTAGTAATTTCTTCAAATGCCCATAAAAATACTCTTAATGATGCAAGTAACATGTTTTTGTACTCTTAAGTCCGCCTCATAAATCTGACTTAGAACACAAGATAAGAGTGCACATGACATGCCGGCCACTGAGGAAGCCTAATTTGGCTAATCTGGCCCAATCAGACCCCTTAAGCTTCGTCCACGTTTCTAATCGGTACCATTTACACATAATTTTTTTAAACGGGTTTTTGTCATTTTTAGCGTACTAAACAATCAATCAATTCATAAGAAAAAAAACAGAAAAAAAAAAAGTATTGATGAAGACAAATGAAAAATGTTCTTGGTCATTTGTCAATGTGTCTCTTTTGGAAAGATGGAAACAAGAGTTCAACATAGACCCCATTAGTTTATATAGTACTAATATTAATGTATAATTAATTGGTTTTCTTTCTTGTCATGGCATGATACATGACAATGGATCACATGGATCTCTAGATAAAGTTTCACATGGAATTACATGAAGGACTATTCCTTGCTACACGGGCACGTGGATTAGGTTTTTGACCCATTTGAATTTTGGCTAGCAAATACATACACGCACTCAAACTCACACTACATGTGTGCACTACGTAGTAGTAACATTCTTTCCATAAATTGTTTTGTTGGAGTGCTTGCGTTGAATTTCAGATATAAGTCGGTGTGACTCACATTGTCACACAACCACGTACCTTCCTATATCCCTCTCGCAATTTATTCTAAAGATTTAGATGATATCTAAGAAGTCTTACACGTGTCAAGAAACTAAATAGAGAGCCACTTAATTTTGGTCGATCAAATTGATCTAATTTAAAATGTTCATACTTTGTAAGACATTATAATGACTGGACAACTCTTTAGTAAAAAAATATATGACGTTTTAAAATTTTTTTGATTTTAAAAAAATTGTATGATGTTTTTAAATTTCGAAAGAACTTTGTACATCTTATATCTATGTTACCTCTCTTTTAACTCAATATTTAATTATAATAAAACACTTGTCTTTCTTTTATTTAATTAAATAAAGAATTAAATGTGAGTAAAAATGTAACTTAAACTCATAATTAATATTTTCTTAATGTGTGTTTTGAGTAAAAAATCTTATATTTTTGACTTGAGAGAATACTAATTAATTGATTTTGGACATAAAATAAAAGAGGGTTCGCATTGCAAAGTAGAAGGGCCTCGTCGCCTCGACACCCCCTTATACACAATCGAGAATCACAAAAGAGAGACTAAGTTTAGGAGCACCGATTCTCACCTCTTCTCGAATGGCGTACAGCTCGAGTGAGTCAACAATTTGAATCTACAAAGCTAGCGTACAAGCAAAAATAAAAGATAAGAAAAGAAGCAAAAATAGAAGCCATGCACGATGTATATGTTGGGAAAGACATGGCAGACAATATAGAGTCCAATCTCATCCACCATTGGCTATTTTTATATAAAAATGAAAAGAAAAATATTTTAAATACAATAACAAATTAATCAAACTAAAAAATGAAGGATAAAGAGTATGGAGAAGCCAAAAACATTTTTGGTAACATGGATAAGAAAAAACATCACTTACTAAAAGACAAAGCTTAGAAAGCTCGTAAATTCTACTAAACCTACTTTGGCTGAAATGAAAAGAAAATAAAAAATAAAACAGAGAATTGATAAGTGACTAAGTGAGGGTGGTGCACGAGACCGAATCGAAAAGTAAAGAAAGCGTGTCTGGTTCACTCTCTAGTCTCCACTCTCTCTCAGCTCCTAATGGGCCCACTTCTTACGCGGCAACCGATAAATTTGTTCATACAATATCTCATGCGCGGCCTTCAAAATTATTTGTTCACATTCATCAAGGTTTCTTTATTTCTTTTTTTTTTTTTTTCTTTTTTCTTTTTTGTCAAATACATTGATAAAAAGTTTCGATTTTATTTTTATTCCGAAGATTTTTCAATTTGGTTATTAATGTCACAATTGTTTGATTAGGTGCTGATTTTATATTCTAGATAGATATTAGTAATATATACTTACAGTTATTGACTAGCTATTGAGCACTGACTTGTGTCAAACATTCTCGTATCAATGAGCTGTTTGTTTTTAACAAACACTCAATTCCTCTCCTCCACCTGTAACATTCTCCTTTAAAGTTAAGGAAAAACCAACCGCGTAGGTACTGATTAATTATCTTGCCTTCTACACAAGTCAAAAACTTAATTGGAATACATTAGCTGACTCTTAAAATTCAATAATATTTCATAAGTAAATAATCAATGATCACATCTTTTAAAAAATAATCAGATGGTCTCCCTTGCAATTCTATATTAATTTCATGTTTTAAAACTGTATCAATAGACCCAAAATATTCAAATCTTGCATTGAGCTCATTAGAGTTTAGAGAATTCAAAACTATCACAACGCAAACAAAAATAAAATAGGTAAATACTACCTACTAATTGTTCACTTGTGCACGAAATTTAAAGGTTCAAATTTTGTAATTTTTCGAGACATATTTCTGGTAGTAGGAAATAATAATATTTGTTTTTGTTTGTTTGTTTGTTTGTTTGTTTGTTGTTTGTTTATTTTTTGTCTAGAACACTCAATATTCAAATTAATATATTGACTACTCTAGACTCGCTTCAGATCAGCCCGCAATCGAGATAAACATATCTATTTATAGGATTCAAATTCAAGCCACAACTTAAGAGACTCGATCGAGCCTTGAACCAGTGTTTTTGCTTCTTGTACCCATTTTGATTTTTTACTTCGTTTACCCTACTTTTTACTTAATTTACACCAACTTTTTTTTTAAATTCTAAAAATACCCTTGCTCATTCCATCATCCTCATCCTCACCTCAACACCCCTCAATCCTATATGTTTTTCAGTTTTAGTCATTGTAGAGCACTTGTACTAGGCGCTAAGTGTCGTAGGAGTGTTTTTTTGTTGAACAAGGTTGTACGTGATCTTGTTGTGTCCTAGAAG
Organism: Stephania japonica; assembly: GCA_039657345.1. Taxonomy (NCBI): domain Eukaryota; kingdom Viridiplantae; phylum Streptophyta; class Magnoliopsida; order Ranunculales; family Menispermaceae; genus Stephania; species Stephania japonica. Next base: position 1,299,250 of record CM077559.1, on the reverse strand, counting down.
CAAAAAAAAGTCGCCCGTAGGGTTCAGTTGCACATGGCTGACATCTCTGAAAAGGCATCAGCCGACTCCGATCGCGACTCCTAAAGGGGTGACGGGCGAATCTAAACGAGACCTCTGAGGTGTCGGTTAAATCCGACCAAGATTGTGAAGAAAACTTCGTCTTATTGGGTGACGGAGGGATCCATCGTCCGAGACATCTTTAAAGGTGTTGGACTTGTGTGTCCAACACCTCTTAAGAGTTGTCAGCCTTGTGTGTCTGACACCTCTTAAGAGTTGTTGGCCATGTGTGTCCGAACCCCACGGGCAACAAGAAAGAACAAAAAAAAAATTCAAATCCTTCCTAAAAAATACATAAAAATGACAAAAAAATAATGGGTTTTGCTTGAAATCGCTTGATATTCTCGATTCCATCGAAACTTTATGTGATGATTGACGACCCTCCCCCAACCTAGGGTCAGGTCGCCCGATCCAAATCGTCATCCTAGCCCAAGTACCTGAACTGGTCCCGAACAACGCCTTGGCTAGCCTAATACAAACCTCGCAGAATAATAAAAGAGATCATACAGACTAAAAGTGCGGAAATAAATAAGGTAAAATCCATATGAATAACTACAACTATAATTGGGTTCTCAATCAATAACCGAAGAAGGTTTTCCATAAGTCCTCAAAGTGAATCTACTAAAAGGATATAGAGTTTATGCTACCCAAAAAATCTATTTAATTACAATTCAAGTTTAATAGTTTTCAAAAAACAAGAACGTAAAATATCACAATACAAGGCTCACATCAAGAGAATGCTTCAAGCTCGCCTTTCCCTTGTCTCGATCTAGCGTCGACGTGGAAGTGGAGTAAGCTAAAGAACCAACAAAGCACAGTAAGTAAAAAGTCTCGCTCAAACACCAAACATACAAGTAGTACACAATAGCTAAAACAATGTAACGACCTGAAAAATATGATATGTCTGTGTGACGATGTGTAATACCTACTTATACTCGTGTCGGTGTGATAGAACAGTGACGTCAAGTTGCGAGTAGGGTTCGCCTAGAAAACATAAAGAACGGGGTATCGGGTGGATGAAATATGGGTACACGAGTTCAGAAAACGATTTTGTGAACGATCGAAAAATAAAATATAATAATAAATTAATTCGAGAATATATTCGGGTCGTTAGAAATTATGTTCGTGCGCAACAGTGCGAGTCGTAGTGCATGCCGAACGCAGCAACGCCTGAGAAATGTCCAACTTTTAGTCAAATTGGATAGGGACAAAGAGAGGGTCACACAAGTGTGTCCCATAGTGGTTGAGTCTGGTGTGAATGAGGACCTTTGGATCGACGTCGAGATACGTGACCACACCAAGATAAGACCCACCCTATATAAGGGCGAGTCAACTTTCACTATCTCATTTCATTCTCTTTTCTCTCTCTCCTCACCGTCAAAACGAAAAGAACGAGTGGGTTTCGACGCCAAGGGATTGCGTCGCGATGCAAATGGAGGTGAAATTTCGACTCCCCGTTCAATTATCGTCGTTTTGGCGGGTGTTTTGCGGGTTTTCATTCAATTTCTGAATTGGTGGTGGGTTGAGTTTTATGTTTTGAGGGTGCTTTTGAATGAGTATCGAGGTCCCTAAGAGGTTGAGATAGGCTCAGAACAAGGCGACGCGGGCCGGGGTTATGAAAAACCCTGATATTCACATTTTGGAAGTGAGGCCGTGGGGCCTAAACGCCCACGACGTCAATCATGACGTCCAAACCAGAAGAGGTTGGAGTTTGACGCTTTATATGGTGTTGCCAGGTTTTTAACCCACGACGTCACCTGCGGCGTGACACTATTCACAGTGAACAATTTGACAAAGATTTCGAGAAATCTTGGGGATATCTTGGGTATCCAAATGAGTCCGAATATGATCAAATACCCTAAAAATCGACTCAATTATATTAATGAAATAATTATAGAAAAAAGGGTAGTATTTTGAAAATGGAAAAAATTAACGAGAAATTACAATTAAATGGAATTAAAACTCTAAAACGACCAAATTGGATTGAAAATGATTACTAGGTGCTTAGTGGATTGGTGACGAACATACGAGATCAATGAACGTAGATTTTGCATGGTGACTGTGAGTAAAACCAATGAGAGTATTTATATTATTTCATTTGTGCATTTAAATTGGGCTATTATATTTCTTGAGCAATATTTCTTGGTGAAATATGATTTCTTGAATTTCATTTGTCGTGTTCTATTCCTTGGTGGATTATCGGCTTTGTTTCCTTGAATTCCGAATGAGTGGTCCATTACAAGTAAGTCATGGGTACTATTTATCTGCAATATGAGCTATTATATGGACGCTGTTGATATCTCCCAATTGAGTGTACGTTGGGGGCACTTATCCAGGTCTGTGGATATCTCATAGTCGCAAGGGTTAGGGCTGGTAAGTTGCGTCTCGTCCTGAACTCGAGTTAGCTGGGCTTGGTACCGCGGCTCAACGACCTTTTGGTCGGGACTACTTGCGTTTTCCGTTGTTTTTCTAGACACTCAATTATCGTTGATTTCTCAGTGATTTACTATCATGCGGTCTTGTATTATTTTTGGTGATATTCATGCATGATACTCGTTTAATCGTTTATTTGACATTTGAAATCATATTGAAGCTCCACTTAGTTATTACTGTTATCTTCTGTACTCATCTTCCTTTTTATGACTGTAGGTACAACCTCGTCATACTACAGGGTCGACAAAGGAAAAGGACCGAAATTAGACGACTGAAGTTGAGGGCTGGCAAGTGGCCTCCTCTTGCTTACAATGTAGGTTCTTTGTATTATATGTATGTGTTTTTGATACATTGGGATATGGGTTTTGTGAGACATGTATACCGTAATTGATTCTCCTCTGACTTGTTATACTTTATGAGGTATACGTATGCAGGGTTTTCACACTCTAGGTTGTTCTGATTAATGTCTTAGAGTTTTTTTGCGTTAGTTTGAGATTTTAATGCTTTCAATATGATAACTCACTAACTGGAATAACTCGCTTAATTACATTTAAAATGACTTACTTAATGTTAAATGGTAAGGACAACTGACTTGGTTTGTGTTGATTCTGCGAGGTTGGCTCGGGGTCTACATAAGTCTAGGCCGGACGGTACTTAATTTTTTATCGTGAAGTTGTGGCCGTTACAAACAAGTTCTTATTGTGAGATCTAAATCCAAACACTCACATTTCATTATAGACAAGGATTTACATGGTTTGCATTCATCATGGTAACATAGAAATAAGGATTCCAATCAACTAGCAAAAGAGACATAATGTTTTCATTTCAATAGTAGCATGGAGTAAAACCCACAGTTATGAATCGAGAGAAATTCTATCCATTCATAGTATTTAAAAACCATTCCAAGAATCATAAAAGCATAGCTTAACATTCATTCATATCAATCGAAAAACATAACAAGATTCGTCAAGGTCATAGCATTGAAATCCATTCAAACCATTGATAAGCATATTCATGATTCATCATTCATAGCATGAAAGTGATTAACATATCGCAAGTAAAACATAGCATTCTTGCAAGGGGATTCACGAGGGAACGTACTATAAGGTATAGTAATACGTTTACGTCGTTGTTTCATTCAATACATACTAGTTATTGACTTGGTTCCGGTGACCGATTCTCCTACTCTTGAGGTGATGAAGATCACTAGTGAATATAATGGTCATTGTGTCCCCTCAATGGTCTATTCAAACCAACAGTATGTTCGTCCAAGTCATCACCGATGTATGCACTAAAAATCACTTAAGGTTTCCATGATAGGTTAACCACCGACCATGTCTTTAGAAGTAGTTTCGAGGACTTTTGTGAGATAATAATTTCGAATCCTTAGGCAGGAGAGGGTAATCCCAACTCATTGATCAGGAGACAGTGATCCCAACTCGTTAACAAGGATGGGGTAATTCTACATTTGGTGTGACACATTTACATTCCATAGATAAGTAAAACTAAGTGAATATCACAATGCAACCCATTTCCAAGTATTTAGTTCAGTTCATGATTCTTAGTTTATCCAATAACATGTTATATTTGATACTTGAGCGAAGCTCCCCACGTACCTAGACTCACCGTGAATCCTAGCTAGTCTTGATCATCTCGCGCTCGGGGCTTGATGTGGACCTTCGCGTGGAACTTCTTTGATCTTTTTGACTTCTTAAAACTCTATTCTCGCCATTCCAAGCTCTCTTCTTTTAATCTCCCATCTCTTTCCAAATAGTGTATAACAACAAATGGTGGCTAGGGTTACTCAACCTCTCTTTTTATAAGCTAGGGTTAGGTTAGGATGTATACAACCTTTTGTGTTAAAGGCTGAAGTTCCTTCCCATTTGAGCCTTAAGTCCTATTTAATATGTTTTGGGCCAATTTTAATTAGTTTAACTTAATTACTAAAGTTCCCACAAATCTTTTTATAATTAATGAGATCTCATAAATTTGGAGATCTTGTCCTTTTAGATCAGGAAAGTTTCCAACAATCTTTTCCTAATTAATCTCATAAATTTGGAGATCTTGCCCCTTTTGATCAGGAAAGTTCTCATAAATCTATTCCTAATTAGTGAGATCTCATAAATCTAAAGATCTCGCCCCCGAATATAACTTTCTTTTCATTTAAAAAAAGTTTTCAGATTTTATTTTTTGGTGAGTTTCCTTAATGGGACCGGACGTCTATTATGGAGTCTATTCAAACTACATAAAATGCACACCTCGAGGTGTAGGATATTCTACTATATCACTAATAATCCAATTCAAATAAAATTCAACACACATTTAGTATTTAAATTACTAAATTGCCCATAAGTTGGATTGGGTAAGATTCGAGTCGTTACATTTTATATCCAAAATGCAAAACTCAAGCCTCGAATCGAAGCCCTTGTGACAACCCGAATCCCTAAACACGACGCCGCCCAGACTAATCTCGTAATTAAGCTTTAATCCTATTCATATAGGATTTATTAGTCAGCATTTCTAACCCATTTATCAACTTACTCAAGTTCAGGATAAATAATACACTTGTTTCTGTAACGGTCCGAATTTAATTCGCCGTTATTTATGACATATTACAGACGTGGCGGACAGCTTAGACACCCGTGGGACCCGCAGCTAGGCTAGAGTGCGTCTGGAGATAGGTAAATAGTTATTTTGTGTGTTGTTTTGTCTAATTTGCGATGTTTATGTTAAAATAGGTTAAATGACATCGCGATGTGTGTAATTATATCTCAATTGACGTGTGAGATTATGTTAAGTATTCGCCTCGATATGCGTGTCGATACAGGTATCGGGTAGACTAAAAGATGAAATATTAGATCGGGGAAATAATACACATATTAAATGAATTAAATATGATAAAATAGTAAATTGGTAGGTGCCTAGGGACACGCAGGGTCGTGGTCGACACGCGTGGGTTGTACGGTAGTGTGCACAACTGAATACGCTCGTTGGCGCGCATGACGAAATTGTAGGCACGAAAATATAGGTGAATATATATTTATATATATAGGTAATTTAATATATATATATATTAAAAATCAAAAAATAAATAAATAATTGTGAAATTACCAAAAAGGGTATTTGTTTGTTTAAGAGAAGTGGATGAGATAAGGGTATTTTGGTCATTTCTCCCTAAACTGCCTTGTTTCTTCGATAAATCGAAAAGCAGAGAAGAGAGAGACGAAACGGATGAGGAAGAGAGGGAAAAGAAGGAGAGGGCAGTGGAGGAGCTCGAGGAGTTTGTGACGTCAATGACGTTGAGGTGAGACGATGTGCTGTTGTGTTGTAGTTGTTGTTGTTGTGTATGGTATGGTGATGAGCTCGGCATCCGCCATGGCCGAGAATTGAGAACCGAACCGAGGGTGGAGACGGCAAGGGAGTAGTCTCCCTTGCCAAACTGAATTGGGGTTGGGGGTTGGAAGCCAACCCCATTCGATAATCAATAAAAAATTTTTTTTTCTGTTGGAACAAAGTTGTTGCTCTGCTCCATCGAAGAAGAAAAGGGTCGGTTCGGCCCGGTTCAGGCCGAACCAACCAAATTAATAAAAATCTGAAAAATTAATAGAAAATTCAGATAAAATAGAAAAAATTTTAGAAAAATTATATTTTGATTAAATAAATAAGTTTTGGGATTTTCTCAGAATTTTGGCGAGATATTGTTGGGATTTTTATCTTGAAAAACGAAAAATTGATATAATATATCCAATTGAAGCTAATTTAATAACAAATGGTCTTAAGTACAATCTGGGTGATAATTTTGAATTGGCAGGCATTTATTGGAGTTAGACCGGGGTTTGGTTTTCGGGACACGGAGTGCGAATTGAGGTGTGTAGTATCCCAACTGAAATTACTTGAGTATTTACTTCTTTTGGCATTTAAATTCAATTTATTTCATTTCAATATTCTACTCTGGTTATGGCTATATGGGCGGACATTGAGCGGGGCTCCCTCCGTTCCATTCCTGTGTGTATGTCCACTACACCATAGCACGTGCTACCAGATCGATCTCGGTGAATAGTACGACCCGAGTATCACGTCGTGACTTGTGTCGGTGCGCCGTAGGTGTAACGCCGGCCATCGACCAGATCCAGATGCTTGCCCTGCTTGAGTTGGACTCGTCGACAGTATTCTGTGGAAGAGTCCGAATTATGCTGTAGTCTGACCCTAGGGGCTAGGAACACACTTTGAGTTTTTCCTATTATTTATTCATGCGATGAGCGCAGTTGCCTGGATTTATTTACGCATGTTTATTTAATAGCTTTATTTAAAATCCAGTATTTACTTTCAGTAATGCTCACTTAATTTCCTTGGGAATACTCACTCTGGACTCGTCATCTGTCTTTTATAATGGCTTGAGTGCAGATCGTAGTACAAGTAGGGGCAAGGGCAAGCTGCCAGAGTACTATTGATCTGAGATCTCCTTACTCGTACGTTTGTATTATATTTATTTTGTTTTATTATAGGTTTAGAATTTTGAGATACTTTGTGTATATTGATCTTTTTGTGACTTCAGAGGTATTTATGGTTGTATATGGGTTTTTCACATTAGGTTATTGGTTTAGGTTACACATTTATAGTATTATTATCCGAGTAAATGTGTTAGTAAGGCTTCCGTTGTGTTAATTTGAGGATTTTAGGATGCTTTAACATATAATTTGATTTCAATACAATTTAATCAGTAAATGGGCAGTTAATAAGGTTTAAAAAGATAAAAATGGAGCATATAATCTAATGTAGAGCACAACTGTCACTGGTAGGATAGACTGAGGGTTCGCATTGGCCCCGTGGCGGTCTATTTGGAAAATGGGCCGTTACAGTTTCATTATTGGAATTTAGAATTAATTAAAACTTTTATGGAAACATTAAAATTTAGCGGAAGTCTTAACAGATATGCAGAAGCAATCATATTTAAACCCTATGTATGAAAACCAGGAAATAACGATTACATGAATATATAATAAGATGACGAATATAAACAACGTGATAGTCATCAAAAGTCGGGAACTAATCGCTCAACCCCATTTGTACACCCTAAAAATATCAACGACATAATAACAATATATTACAAAATATCAAAACAACCTACGCCAGTCAAAGGTAGTCGTACGTCGAAGGCTCAGAGATAGTCGCCAATCTTCTCTTTGCCTGGATTGCTAGACGACGAATCTGCATCCACCGTCATAAAAAGGACGGTGAGTACAATAAAAAAATAGTAGACCAGAATAGATATTTATCCACATTTCTAGTCATAAGAAATATGTATTTAACAGCATAAAACAGAGAGATTATTTGAAATAGAAAACATGCTATAAATACCATGAGAATGCAAGTAAGACTGACTCGGATATAAAAATACTTGTAGTGTACATCAGTACTACCCTTATTGATTTTAGCCCTCCATCCTAACGACCTCATGTAATAGGTCAGTACATGAGCATTTCGTACTACCCTTATTGGCCACACATGGACTTCATGTAGTAGGTCAGTACCCGTGCACTTTGTACTACCCTAATTGGTCGAGGATTTCGTTTAACAACCTCATATAGTAGGTCTGTAAATACTAACTGAATAGATCCCGATACCCCAGGTCCCATACCCCGTGAGTTGTACACATCTATTTAAGTATTCAAGGAAAGAGACCGACATAGAACAAATAGTAATTCAAATGAATGGCATAAACTAATTACTCCATAAATGAGAAGATCATTCAACAAACATGACATTTCGAGTACAAATAATTAACACATATTTTTCAAATGAAAATTTATAATTGAAAAAGGAAATGAAATGAAAAATAGATGTTTAGCTTGTCTACTCACCTTTCACGCAATAATTCCTAGCCTAACTGACTTCCCAACGCCCCAACTCGCACACCTGGATCCCTGGTATGCTTCCCTAGGGTTTAGAGTGTTTTTAGGTTGGTTTGTGTAAGTGTTATATTCATTTAGCCAAACCAATCCCTTTAGAAAATTTTAAAAATTAATGACTGCACAGTGCCTAGTGCGTTGGGGGGTTTGTCCAGCGCACTACTATTCTTCATGAACAGAGTTGTTTTCTTCAATTCAGGTAGCGCGCTGGGGACCCTGTCCAGCGCGCTACCTGCGTTGAAATCCAGAATTTCAGCAAGGAATTCTGGCGTTTTTGACTCCTGTGGCCACTCCTTTAGCCTCTGTCGACCCATACTCATCTCATTGGAACACAACCAACTGCCCAAAAACATCAGAACCAAAACCTTTCATCAAATTCTATACCATTAACATGCATGCTATCATTTTTCCCAAAACATAAACTCAACACCAAATCCGTTTAAAAATTCCACTTGCATGTTAAAATAAACTCAAACATACATAAGGATCACCTAAAAACAGTAAGCAGGCCCTGAAGATTGTTTTAATGAAAACCTCCAAAGTTCATTTTCATTTTAATAGAGTTTTTGAAGCATAGATAGGTGAGGAAGAATCATCTTGGTCGTAAGCTCTCAACCTTTGATCCTTTAGCCCCAAACCTCCGATTTCCAGCTTAAAATCCTTCTTTAGCTGTCCAGAATTGCATGCAAGGATGGTGATTTCAATGGAAAAATCCACTAAGTTGGTATTTATACCCTTGTTATGATCTAATGTGCGTTGTGCATCTCGAGGTCGGTCTCAAGGTTCCTAAATTGGTTGTCCAACTTCTAAGTAACACACATCAGTGACACATTTGCCTCACATCCTAAACTTAGGATCATCACTAGATTCATCTATAATTTATGTATTTGAAACTATAGGAAATCTAGTTAATTCTTCCATTTAATAAATTTAGGCACATTGACTATATGGTAAGTGTATTAATTTCATTTATTGATCCACTAGTGGTCCCACTAACCCCACCAATTGCTCGACACTCAGTGCCCGCGCTCTCACGCAACTCGAGGTGTTTCCCCGCACACACTGACTCGTTGACACTGTCAAACTTAACTATTCCAAGCATAAGGTACACACATGCATTACACTAAGCATTCACTACATCAAACATACCATATACCTCGGTCACGTGCTTCGGTAAGTGCACGTGTCCCAACACAGGTCCACGTCACGGGTCGGTGGCCCCGATTACGGTCCAAATCTAAGATTAGAAATTTGGGTCGTGACAACCCTAAATCCAAAAACAAAACTATAAATAATACTGACTCAAACAAAAAAATAAAACCACCAAAAAGCCTCAAAATTGATTCTAAAAGAAATGAAGAATGCACATACGACATCGAATCGATAGTTTTGCTCGGATTTTGTCGAATTCAGGCTAGAGGTGGGAGTGCGATTCAAAAAAGAATGATTGGGGTATACTTGAGTAGAGTGACTGGGTATGCGTGAATAAAAATTAGTATTTTATATAGAGAGGTAGTTGGATTATTTTATAAGGGTGGAATACGTGAAGCAAAAAGTGGGTTGGATTAGTTGCCGCCAAAAAAAAAAAAAAAAAAGTAGTAATAATTATGGCTAGAGAGCATCGTAATATGCATCCAAGAGTCGGATATAGCCAATATACTAGGTTTGGTAGGATTAGGAGGGAAGGGAAGGGAGTAGAGTAGTGTAGTGTATGATTAATAAGGCAAGTAAGTTTGTACCAAAAAAAATAAGGCAAGTAAGCAGGGGGGGCATCGCACTCGATGCAACTGGTCAAATCCCACTTTCCATTTTCTCACTTATTTCCTTTGAATTCCTTGAATTCCTTACTATATGTATTGTTTGTTCCGGTGCTCGGCGCGCCGTGCCCCATAATCCCCTCAATCACCATCACAACTACACACAACACTACAAAATCAAAATCAAAATCAAAGTATAAAGCGTACGCTTCTTCTTCTTCTTCAAAAGTGAATCTCACTTCACGCATAAATAATAGTCATGCATGTCGCCTTGTCTCTCTCTCTCTCTCTCTCTCTCTCTCTCTCTCTCTCTCTCTCTCTCTCTTAATGAATGAATGAGCACACATGGCGATCATGGATTGGGGAAAGCAGCAGCAGCAGCAGCAGCAGCAACAGCAGCAGCAGCAGCAGCAGCAGCAACAGAGTGGTGGTGGTGGTGTGATGTATGTGAAGGTTATGACTGACGAGCAAATGGAGGTCCTTCGGAGGCAAATCGCCGCTTACGCCACCATTTGCGAACAAGCTCGTCGACATGCACAAATCCATCACTTCTCACCAGGACTTCGCAGGTCCAATCTCTCTCGATTCTCTAATCTCTCTTGTTTGTTGGGCATTTAAGGAATTAGGGCTCTAATTCTTCTTCATTGCCATATTTCCCCCTAATTAATTAGGGTTTTTGCTGTTAATTCCTCACTTTCCATTTTTGGTTCAAAATGCATGTCCTTGTCAAAATTGAGATCTCCACATTTATTTTTCCAAGTTCAATTTATTCTGGGCACTTCAATTTTGGATTTTTGGGAAGATATTGCCTTTTCTACTGTGTTTGTTAGTTCTGGAGATGGTCAAATGGCACTATTAAATGCAAAGGTTGTTGCTTTGACTCACCATTCATTTATTTCTTTTACATGATTAAGAGGAACTCTGTCTGAAAATTCTTCTGAACTTGAGTACTCAAGTTCTTTGCTTTCACTCTACTTTTGGTAGGGTTGGTATAGTTATCAGTTAATTGGTTTGTGGGGCGTGATAGGAGTAATTAGGCTGCTTACCCTTTTCTTCTACTTACTTGTAGAGTAGGGATTAGGCGTCGTTGGTCGGTGGGCAGTTTGCGAGTTTGGTTATGTTCTAATCCTTTTATTGAATATGCGATGGAATGTCTAAGTGCATGTGCACCCAACCACCACCTTAATCACTTTGCTTTATTTAACATTGGAGATGCCCCATTTGAATTGTTGATAAGGATGTGTTGTTGTGATCATTTATTTCTCCACTCCTTTAATCTGCTAATTGCTTATCAACTGAGGCAGTCTTTGGTATCCATCATTTTCAGTTCTTGATATTTACGCAAAAAGCATTGATTTTTCTTGACGATAAGTTGTGGCGATATTTGCTTGAAACTCATGAGTTTTTTTTTTGCTCCCCTAGAATATATTTGACAAAGATCTGATAGGGGTGGCAAATTAATTTCTAAAATTCATAGAAACGCCCGGTGTGCATATCATGATCTATAAAGCAACATTAATGAGGATGTGCTCAAGGTATTGAACTTAGATTTTTAGCTTTCTTTTCTCATCTTTAGCCTTTGAAGCGTGATGCAACACATTAGACAAAATTTGTACTACCCTCTTGTCATATAACTTAGTATTTACTATTTATAGAACATAAAGCATGCAAGACCAAGATAGCCAATCGTAAAAACGGGTGGAAGAGGGGCTTATTGTTTCTGGGGATGAGAAAATCAACTTGGATTTCGTAAAAGGCCTTCACTTAATGTTTATTAATGAAAAAAAGTAACACATATGCTTCAAGTTACAAGTGAATGTATTTCTACTTTGCAGATGACTACTTACATTTTCATTTAATTCATTCATTCTATTTTTTGATTAATGAGTATCAATAACAGTTTGGGAGTGTGAAATTAAGTTTCTTATAAAGATCAGATGTTCCCATCACATGGGTTTGGATCAAAGTTCGTTTTGGCAGTGTCTTGTGGTGCCTGAGCATAAGCAAGTTTCTGTTTGCATGATGGCTGCGAGGTCAACTGCTTTTGTTTCTTTGTATGTGCTCATGCTTGTGTGTTTGTTTATCTTGTTCAATGGTGATGTTTCAGTGGTTAAGCTGGTTATAATATGTAGGGTTTGAGCTGACTCTCTTGGCATTTTGATCCATCATTTCAGTAAAAGCCTGTTATATTTACTTTACTGAATTCATTCATTAACTAGTTTTTGTTTTCCTGTTTGAGTAAATGTATGCCCAACTTGTACTTTTTCAATTATTTGTCTTACCCAAAAAAAACTTGTACTTATTTGTCAAGAACAAAAGGAATTGGAATTTCTGAATCTAGTAGAACAATTCTTTCATTAAATAGCTCAGAATTCTGTAGTATGTTCAATCATAGAATTCTCAGCCCTATATCCTTAGTCAAACGTTGATTTCCACTCCAAAACATGGGCAAAGACTGATCGAATTTTTCCATGTTTCAGTGACTCAGTTTTTCCACAAAAGATATCACCTTATACGACAGTCTTGTATTAATCTTAAAATGGACGGAAAGCACCAATAAGTAGAATGATTGAGAATTTGGTTGGAAACTATTAGATATTTTACGGTTATTTTTCCTTTTCTCCTGGGAATTAGTTTGCTCCCAGCTCAACCACTGGAGTGAAACAATGTTGACAGTCGACTTCGTGTTTTTTCCTGTTTCTTAATTACACCCTGTTCTTTTCAGGAATGAAGCTGGGTAACATTTATTGCGATCGACTAATGACATCAACTGGTCACAAGATCACCTCTAGGCAGCGATGGACCCCAACACCTGTGCAATTTCAAATTCTTGAACGTATTTTTGATCAAGGCAATGGCACTCCCAGTAAGCAGAAGATCAAAGATATAACAAATGAATTGGCACAGCATGGACAAATTTCAGAAACAAATGTTTATAACTGGTTCCAGAACAGGCGGGCCCGGTCCAAAAGGAAGCAGACAGCTGCAACTTCAAACAATGGAGAGTCAGAAGTGGAAACAGAAGATGAGTCCCCGAAGAAAAAGAAGACAAAACCGGAGAGTCTTCACTCCCATGAAAACCTGACTTTGAATCCTGATGAAATGTGCTTTCAAAGCCCTGAGATAAGCTCTGAGCTGCTTTCCTTAGTTCCACAGCCAAGTAAAGCTGAGTCTTCATTTCCGTGTAATGGGGTTTCTACTACTTCAAGCGGTTTGGTTCATGCATCGTTCTATGAGAATATGTTCTCACATTCGAGTATGTGTACTCTTTAATTTCTTTTCACTTCTCTGTTGGATCTTTTGATCGTTAGACTAAAAATCAGAACTTTTTCCACTTGGAAGCCATATTTCTAATGTTGCATTTTACGAATGCAGGAATCGATCAGTTTATGGGAAAAATGGAAATCCCAGGAAACTTCAGCACATACAGGCAGGGGGAGAACTATGACATGATTTGATAACAGGTCGCAGAGGTGTTCAACAGAGTAGAGAAACAGTTATAGCAGAAGGATAACAGCATACAGAAAACACGGTCCCATCACATAGGAATCTTATAGTCATAGTATAACTTGCTAGATTTTGCAGGAGCATGTTAGAACTTGTTAGAACTGAGACCAGTGGTTGATGGCATTTTAATCCATAACGGTTGAACTCCTCGAGTTTGTATTAAATCCTAAATCTCTATTTCAGTAGATTTGAGCTGCTGTTTATAACTGGCAGCAAGTCATTGTGGTTGTTTTTGCGCCATTTCTGTTTGCCAATCTTGTATTTAGATATACATGCATGGAATGCGGTGATTTGGTTTGTTCTGAAATGAGTGTCTTGTATGTTGATACTCTATTTTCCTTGTTACTTTGGGTTGGGTTTGATTCTCCTTTGGTTTTGGTTAGGGTGGTTAGTTATTGCTGGTGTACATTACCATGTAAAGGAACAATGTCTCTGGTTTTTGTATTGATGATTGCCTGAAGGCTTATTTTTGTACAAAATCAAACAAGTTTGATCCATGTAGCTGATCCTTATAAATTTGGGATGGCTATGTTGTTTTTGTTTTTTTTTTCCGAAGGCTTATTTAGAATTTTTACTTTGTCTTCCACCCTTTCAACTTTCAAGTTACTCCTCTTGTCAAAGCCTCTCAGGTGAGATGGTAAAGACATCACTTGTCAAAAAAGAAAGACCTTGGAAGATCGTGGTTCGATTTTTACTAAAGTTAAAAAAAAAAAAAATTTCAAGAGTACTACCATGCCTGTTAAAAGTAAATAAGTAAATTTCTTGTGGAGCTCCATTGTCATGTTGAAGTAGTAAAAGCATTTGGATGAACTCCTTTTTTTTTTTAATTAAAAGTAATAATCTCTAATAGTTTGATTCTTCAAAAAAAAAAAAAATATCAATTAGGGGAGCAAGGAATTTTGTGTGACTAGTTCTATCCTCCTACTCCAAGTGCTTTTAATACTAATTAGTTCTATCGCAATGTTAAAAAAAAAAAAAGAAAGAAGGAAGCGAGTTGAGAAAAAATTCTCAAAAACCGACAATCTAGTGGTCGAGTGGGAAGGGATTCAATTTCTTTAAAAACAAGAAGTCTTGTTTTGAGAACATCTCTGGTGAAATGGTAGAGACATCACTTGCTAAAAGGTAAGATTTCGAGGTTAAAAGTCTCTCATGTGAGATGGTGAAGACATTAATTGCCAAAAGGGCAAGAGCTCGGGAGATCATGGTTCGATTCCCAATAAAGTAAAAAAAAAAAACAAGGCAAAGTTTTAGAAGGTCGTGGATCGATTCTCATTGAAGTAAAAAAAAAGAAGTCTTGTTTTGAGTCTTTATATGTATATATATATATATATAGAGCAAATTGACCTGAGGGCCACCCTCATTTAAGGCTTAATAGTACGTGGAGTGTTACATACGGAGCAAATCGACCTAAGAGGGCCATCCTCTTTTTAAGAGCATCTCCAATGGGGCTATGGATTGGGGTGGATGTGTGTCCACATATGATTGAATAGACATTGGAGTAAAAAAATTGTCTCCAATGGAAATATGGATTGACACTGTGTGGGTGATGTGGCATAGACGCGCTGTCAAGCACCTTCTACATCAGAGGTGCGATAGACAATCGTCCACAATGCCACATCATCTTATAAAACCGAAATAATAAAACAAAAAAAAGTCCATGCGCATAAACTGAAAAACTTCAAAAGCCTACATAATAGAAAAAACAAATAAAAATTGCCTAAAAACAAAGGAAAGAAAAAAAAAAAAAAAACGCCTAAAAAAAAAGAAAGTCCACATTATCGATTGGAGAAGGTTTTCACTCTTCAATGTGTATTTACGCAATGTAATGTGCACATCCCCTCAAAATTGATGATGTGGCGGTAATCCAGTCTCAATTCATATTTACCATTGGAGATGCTCTAAGGTCTAGTAGCACCGGAGGGTGTGCGGTTAGTGCGGGATATGACGTGGTAATTAAAAGTAAAAAAAGAAAAAGAAATAAAACACTGCTCAAAGGCAAAGCTGAAGAAGAAGCACAGGGGAGGTCTCCCAAAAATGGCGTTTCAGAGTCGAAGATTCACAGCACTCCTCGCGTCTCTACAAAGAACAAGGTACCGTTCACTCCTCATTTCTCAATTCTCAACCCTAGATTTGCATCACTACAACTCTTCATCACTTCACAAACACCCAATCAACCGCAATAGTCTCACCGAACAGTTCGTGTTGAATCAACTATCAGACCTGTTTTCAATCACTCCCAAAACCCTAAATCACTATCCAAAGACCCAAACTTTTTCACCAAAGCCGGTAGAAACTAGGGCAATCGATCTAATCTTGTCCCCCTCAGAGAGGTTGCGAGGGATTTTCCTTCAAAAATTGACTGGAAAAGCAGCAATTGAGTCTGCCCTAATTGGGACTGGCGTTAACCTAACTGTAGAGATTGCTCGAGAGGTAGTTGATAGAGGGAATTTAGGCGGGCGCGCTGTGATTAGGTTTTTCGATTGGGCAATTAAGCGGCCTGAAATTGCGAAAGATCATTTGATATATCATGTGTTTTTGAAAGCTTTGGGGAGAAGAAAGTTCTTTGATTGTATGAAGGAGGTCTTGGGTGAGATGACCAAACATGGGATTAGTCCAAATGCTGAAACCTTGTTTATTGTGATGGATAGCTTTGTTAGGGCTCGGCAGGTGTCCAAAGCGGTGCAACTTTTTAGAAATTTAGAAGATTTTGGGTGGAAATGTGGTATCGAGTCATTAAACGTGCTTTTGAAATGTATATGTCGACGATCACATGTTGGAACTGCGAATTCGTTATTAAACTTAATGAGAGGGAAGATAGGCTTTAACATTGCTACTTATAATACAGTGATTGGTGGGTGGTCGAAACTGGGTAGAATTGTTGAAGTTGAAAGGAACTTGAAGGAAATGGTGGTTGATGGAGTGAATCCTGATTACGTTACGTTTGCTTACATTATTGAGGGTTTGGGAAGGGCTGGTCGAGTTGATGATGCTGTTGCCTTCTTTGAGAAGATGGAGGATAACGGATGTGTGCCAGATGCGGTTGCATACAATGCAATCATATCTAATTTTGTTTCTGTTGGAAACTTAGATGAATGCATGAAATATTACAAGGATCTGTTAGAGAAATGTTCACCAAATACTGATACTTATACGGTAATGATTAGTGCGTTTCTCAAGGTCCGAAAAGTGGCTGATGCACTTGAATTGTTTGATGAGATGCTATATCGAATGATCCTTCCCAACACAGGGATGATCACATCTTTCCTTGAACCTTTATGTAGTTTTGGTCCTCCGCACGCAGCAATGATGGTTTACAAGAAAGCTAGAAAAGCAGGATGCCAACTTTCCTTGAAAGCTTACAAGCTGTTGCTCATGAGACTGTCAAGATTTGGTAAATGTGGAATGATTTTGAGTGTTTGGAATGACATGCAAGAATGTGGCCATTCTTCTGATATAGAAGTTTACGAATACGTTATAAATGGACTTTGCAACATAGGACAGTTGGATAATGCTGTACTTGTTGTGGAGGAGGCATTGTCGAAAGGATTCTGCCCTAGCAAGTTTATTTACAGCAAATTGAATAACAAGTTATTGAATGCAAAGAAAGTAGAGAGGGCATATCGACTATTTCTAAAGGTTAAAAAAGCCCGTTCTTTGGAGAATGCCCAGAGATTTTGGCGCGCTAATGGATGGCACTTTTGATCTTCTTGTTCCAGCCGCTGGGTTCAGAAAGCTTGTAAGCTCCTCTGCTATTTCATGTCCAAAAAGAACAATTCTTTCTCATTCTGCACGGGAATAATTTTGTTAGTTCTGAGCTGCATTCATTCGAATTAGATCTTTTCTGGGGCTTATGTTGTTGATCCCTCTTATGGCTGTTTATATGCTTAAATGACACAACAGCTACTTATTTCATAAACGGTCTTGTTGCGGCATTGCGTTATTCTTGTTTTGAATTTATGCTGATTTTTTTTTAAAGCCAATTTGGGTGGAATATCATGACACGTTTTGATACACATCATGTCCATACAAACACACATATTAATTTGTTAGTTTGTTTTATGTGTTTTGCTAATCCGGCAAATGAATTTTAGTGAAAATGTCCCACATAAATTTTCAAAAAATGTGATCATGGTGACATCTTTGTTAAAACATTCGGTATGCCAATTCCTGTGGAAATTGTGACGCATTCGTGTACTTGATGCAGGTCATGCTCAGCATTAAACTGACGAGTTAGAGTTTGTGCAGCTTTGTATCAGAATGGTTTGTGCTACTGTTGTCTTTGGGAAATATGTATACTTACATGACGACGATGATGAAGGGCCTCATCAAGCAGTTGACTCTCATCAAATTTTGGTGCGGAAGAAGGGTAAAAGGAGCTATTTGTTATACCTGATCATACTTCCTATATTGGCAAATATGGTCTACCTCTTTCTGGCAAAGGTAAGGAATGATACCTTGCTGCCGTATTCTTTCTTTAATCTGCCATGTTTGAGTAAAGTGTAGCGTGCATGACACTTTTAACCTGGTTTAAATACTGGTCATTCTAACTCTTCTAGCAGATCAAGACCTACTCTCTTTCCAATTCAAGTACTTTTGGTAAAGTAACAAGTACTTTCTCCTGAAAATTGTCAATGCAGCTGTGTTGATGTGGTTTTCTTTGTCGTTCATTTTTCTCTTCTACTAAATCGAGCACAATGGCAGATGAAATTAAACATTTAATTGTGTGGAGAACTCTCAGATGAATCTTATGCTTACCCAGAACAACTGCTTTACCAGTTTGTGCTCGTGGTACTGTTCATCTGCCTCTCCTTTCTCTATTTCATAAGAATAACCGATGGATTGTTACAATCTTATGGGTATCTCTTAATACCTTTTACAATGTTATCTAATCGCTAATTTGACACCTTACAGTGCAACATATTTTCACTTGTCATTTGATCATTCGGAACTACTCTGAGTCTGAAAATATCTTTGGTCTTGGTATTGTTGAAAACTAAATGAGTGTTTATTTTAGTTTTTGAATCTGTTGGAGTTTCATTGGTTTTCTAGAAAGCTATGAACTTTAATAGATGAATTGCTCTTTTATGTATCAATGACTTTCATAAAGCAGGAAAAAGTAGGTGCTGCCTTCATTGTGACCATTCTTCTGAGCCTCCTTTTTATGAAGGCGTTGCATGGGAAGTCCATTAAGAAGGGTAAGATATCAGGTTCCAGTTTCTTAAAGATCTTTGTTTATACTTTATATTGACAAAATGATGATTTTCAAAGATTCAGTTGGCCGTGGCATAAAAAAATTTTTCCTTGTTTCGGGCAGAATCGGTTGTGATTATGCCGGGATTTGGTGTGCAAATTGAAACACACTATTCAAGGTACTCTTTTATGCTCTTGGCTAATTGCTTCATCATATGAGAATCTTCTCTCGAGTCCTGTGTAGCTAACTTCTTGACTTAACAGGAGAGTTGTCCGTCGCTTTGTTCCCATTGGAAAGATCCTTAGACCTGTGCTGAATGAATGTGTCACTCCAGTTACTTGTTATTGGAGTCTGGCTTTGATTATTCATGGAGAAGATGAATTAATGCTTGTTTTCCAGGTAGCCTGTCGTCCTTTTATATAATCAAAGTGCCAGGCCAAATTAAATCTATTAGAATTTCAGCTTTGTAGTCTTAATTAGCTGATAGTAGCTAGATCTTCGCGTGCAGGAATTACGACCACCAGTGAAGATGCTAGTTCCTATTTGGAAGGCATTGTGTGCTGCGACTGATGCCATTAAAAAAGTGAATACTAATGTTGCGGATACTTAACAACTACCTTCAAGAGGTAACTGATTCAGCGGTTTCTCTTACGCTTGGTTAATATTTTAACTGGTTGATTTCCATGATAATCACCTTTAGATGGATTCCTAACATTACTTCATGACATGCTGATAATGGCTAAATTCATAACTTCTTGATGTCCATACATCATCTGTATTCTCTATTAAGAAAAATTACACCATCTATATTCACATACATTATGGTTTTGTTAACCAGTTCAATCTAGATCTGGTTTTTTACCACTAGTACTAGTTGGTGTTGATTTTTGCATTTCACAGTATCTGATGCCCGAAACAAATGAAGATCCCGAACCTGCTTCTAGATCACTATTCGGGTCAAGGCAAAGACCTGGATTATTATTTAGCCTCAGCTTTCTGCCCATCTTCCAAACCATTTCTCTGTCGAACGGAACCCGGCCTGCTAATTGGTTTTCATTCAATCTCAACTCTCTAAGCCCTTTCAAGTTCTGAAAGCTCTGTGGAATTGATCCATTCAAACGGTTCTGATCAAGGTGGATGACCCGAATGCTCGGAAGTGAACCCAGTGATTCAGGTATGGGCCCTTGCAGTGACATGTCTGAAAGAACCAAGATCATCAAATTCTTCAATCCATTGAGTCCGTTGGTTGGAATTGCAGTAGTGATCATTTGGTTGCCTTTCAAGATCAAAGCTTGAAGAGAGCTCAAGTGACTAAAGGTATCCGGAATCGGACCCGTTAGCAGATTGTAACTGAGATCCATAAGCATCAAGCTCTTCAGCTTCCCGATTGCCTGTGGTATCGGTCCCGAGAGGCGATTTCGACTGATATCCATCTTGATCAAATTAGGAGAAGTGTTAAGAATTTGAGAGGGAATGGTACCTGTTAGAATGTTTTCACTTAAGTCTAGTATGTTCAAATTAGGGAAGCTCAAACCGGGAACCGGGCCTTTCAACCTGTTCCCGCTCAAATCCAACGACCTTAGACCGGTGAGCCGTGCAAATGAAACCGGAATCGAACCATTGAGATTGTTTTTGTGCAAATCAAGGACTTTTAAGTGGGTGAGATTGCCCAATTCATTAGGGATGGGACCCACATGCCCATTTTCCCTAAGAACCAATGTTTGAAGGGT
The DNA here is from genome assembly GCA_039657345.1 of Stephania japonica. NCBI lineage: Eukaryota > Viridiplantae > Streptophyta > Magnoliopsida > Ranunculales > Menispermaceae > Stephania > Stephania japonica. Next base: position 1,278,666 of record CM077559.1, on the reverse strand, counting down.
GGGACCCAATTGACTCAAAAACGTGGGGATGGGCTGAGGGTTTGAACCAAAGCAACGGTAGAAAAAGAGGGTCCTAAGGTGAGGAAGCTTGGTGACATAGTGAGATATGAAGGACTGTTTTTGTTCACAAGTAGGGAAGGCAGTGTCATCAGAGAGAGCACCAAAGGAGAGTGAAACCACATGATATACTTCATCCTTGTCCGGCATACACTCGATACCATGCCACCGGCCCCGGCAAATGTCTGGAATGTCGGTTGCCCACCCGTTTCCAGTCGCCTTCATGATCTCGTAGACCGCCTCTTGTTCATGAGGATTCGTTCGAGCTCCATTCTTGTTCATGGAAAACCCGGTTTGGGGTCCATCAACTAGGGCCGATGGCGTGCTGGAATCTGGCATAATCACAGTGAACGGCAAAGCCGGAGGAACACATATGAGTGGTAGTAGTAGTAGTAGAAGGAAGAACTTCATATTGATGAAGTTTGGTAGAGAAGAGCATGAGAAGTTGGAGTACTTATATGTGTAGCGGCATGCTTGGGTGAGTGAATTAAAGACGGTGTAATAAAGGGTTCACGGGAATGGAGGGGAAAGGAAATAAATGTGTCGTTTAAGTGCATTAACGCCTTTCACGGGAAATTCCTACGAGGCTAGTCCTGCTTTTCTGAATTTTGCAAGAATTGAAGTCACTGACAGCAGGAGTTTTTTCGAAGAAAAGTTCATCGATACATAGCATCTTTGATGTTCAACAATAAATATGAGTGGCTAATACATATACTTGTGTGCGAAAAATTCATGAATTTATCAAAATCTACTGGTTTGGATAGCTCTTCGAATTACATATCATTACTATTAATCTAATTTTGAACTTTGATGTCGAAAAATTAATTTAATTGAGTAATAATTTTAACTTTTGAGCTTCTAATAATTATTGGAAAAGCCTAAACATCTCAGATGAGATAGATGAGGATCGCTTACTGAAAAACAAAGTCTAGAGATGTCGTGGGTCCAACTACTGCTGAAGTTATAAAAAAAAAAAGTTATTAGAAAAAATTACGCTCCTATACATTCCTTATTTTTATGCTTTCAAACGTGAGGTTCCTTGTTACCTTTCAAGGACAAAACAAGGAACTATCAAGCATAAATGATACATTTCTAAAAAAAAAAAAAGAAGATACATTTCTACAAGGAAAATGACAACTACCCATTACACTACAAGGAAAATGACAACTACCCATTACAAAACTTCGAATTTCTACCACCGCAACTGTAAATCCCGATGGTGAAAGAGAACAAAAGATGCGAGCAATTAAAATCACATCTTATTTACACCAACCTCAAGTAGACATTAATCGATGCTTTGCACGATCAAGAGAGAGCGTATGTTGACGAAGCCCATGCCATGTCTTGTCAGAGCTTGCATTCCACAATCCCATATTAGCTATCTGCTTGTGCAGGGACTCCAAATTGACAAGAGGGACAGTTGTAGGCCTCCCATGAGCGCACTGAAAAGGAAATAGCTTGGTCAGTTAAGAACCATTACAGAATTACTGAAGGTGCTTCCCCAACAATGCATATGTATGATCCAAAAGCTTCATCACAATTTGGTTGAATTCAAGCCAGCATGACTAGGAAATCTGAACTCACTTGAAAACATAGAGAAGTCTTTTTTAGCTCTTCAATGATAAGAGAACACTCTGAAGGTAGCAATGCATCCCCAAACATAATGGCACCTGAGGCACGGAAAATAAAAGGAAGGGTGAGCTGGAACATATGCTAGAACAATATCAGACACGCTGAGAGGGATTTCAATCTACCTCTACATGCTTTAAAATTGAGGACCCGAAGCACAGATGGGGGCATGTTTGATGATCCATCTGTCTCTGCTAGCTAGATCAATAAAAATCTTAAATAAGAACTTTGCCAGGTTTGCTTATGCACAAAAGTCAATAATTGTGAGTTCAAGATGCCAAAATGAATAAACAGCTAACCATGAGAATTTCTTACCTGCTCCAGAAACTCTAGAAGATCCTTCTCAGTCAAATTGACACCTAAAATACAAGGTACCTGCATGATCAAACAATGGAACTGTCTGTTGATCCAAGGGTCATACCATGAGTCTGACAACAGATAGTAATTAAATCATCAATTTCAGTTTCCCATCTTGCATTTTTCTATTTATACAGCACCAAAGAACCATGTGATTTCATATCAAACAACCACCAACTCAATCGTAAATTAGTTGGGGTTGGCTAGAGGGACCTAACACTTCCACTCAACTAGATTAACTCAGATAAGATTATTTTTTTTTTTGAGGAAAAAAGCATATATAATTTTATCAGTTATAGATAATTTTAAGAACTCATGCTGCTAGTAATGACAATAAGATATTTTTACCGCAACAAGAGTCACAACGGATGATTGTCTGTGGAGAAGGTTTATATTCCTGCACCCAATAAATTGATTACCACCAATGAGATTATCAGAAATTCATTCCTCAGAAAAACTTTCAGACTGCATAAATAATGATATTAAAGATCCCCAAGCACTAAGCTCCAAGTATAAAGAAACATTTACTTGGCAAAGGATCCTGAATGATGAATATTGCAGATCCAACCCCAGCTTTTTACGTGTTCAGCATAGTTTTGCAGCAGTTGACACTCAAACTCGTGGAGTACCTAAAGTTCAAAGTGCTGCTTTATTTTACAGGGTTAATCAGAAACCAATGAAGAAAGAAATCTAAAGCTTGATTATGGTAAATATGTAAATTGAGAGCACGATAAACATAGTACGTACAAGCTCCTGCTCAGCATCCAGATAAGCAACAGTCTTTCTCTCACCAGAAAGAACCTAAATACAGCATAAGCTAACTGAGCACGGATTAATATGATAAGAACAAATATGTCCAGAAAGAAAAATAATAACCTTCTCACGTAATTCTTCTAGTTGGATCCTTTCATCTGCTGCATGCTGTTAAAACAAGGCAACTTGTTCGTGTTATAATCAGGCATTATCATTTAAAACTCAAAATGATTGCCAGTATGACAGCTCATACCTGGTCAATAACAGAGAGTATTTGCCGTCCAACAACAGGGATAAATTTTTTGTCCAGCTGCAGAAGAACCTTGGAATCATTAAGGCAGTCCTTACTAATTGAGTCAGGAACTAATGATACACCAGCGAGGTGCAGGACACCAGAAGAGATATCTAGTATATCATTTTGTTCATGATAACTGTTTGATTTATTTACATCCTACAGAGTATGAAATAATCAGTTAAAATATATGGAAGAAAAAATATATTAGGATATCATAAAAAAGTCACTAATGTACCCAACTGCCAAAGGTAATTCGCTATTTCGCCACTTGACCCTTGAGAACTTTGAATCTTTTAGCTCATCTGACAACAAGCATGCAAGGTAAGTAGTGTGACATTAAAGAGAGATGCAGATGTAAACAGTATTTCACATACCAAAAACAAAATAAAGCAAGATAGCCTTGAGACCTTCATAAAATACCTGTAGGATCTCGAACTTACAGAAAGCAACTGATATCTTCTTTATTTTTTTTTATGGCACAAACCAACACGGCAGCTACCTTTAACCCAAAATGCTTACACGCATCTCACTCAAATCCATACCAATGTTGGGACAACTTGTATACCAATCCACCCAACCAACTTGTGGTTGGTATCTGATACCTTAAGTTTCGGTATCCTTGATGTCATTCATGGAAAATTTAGGTATCTTACCCTATCCTGTGATGCTAAATACCGAAAGATGTATAAAGGCCTAATTGGTTAAAATATCCTAACCTTTTACAACTTTTGTTATTATGTCCTAACCTTTTTGAATTTGTTATTATATCCTCACCATTCTACATTGATAAATTTGCATCTTAAGTCACTTATTAACTTTAAATTTGATGATGTGACACCTAAATAATAACTGTAAAAAGCCACCTCATCATCCATAATTACTAAAATTATTGCTTAATTTATTTATTAAGCTCATTAATTAGATGTCACTTCATCAAATTTAGAGTTAAAAAGTGACTTGGGATATAAATTTATCAATGTAGAAAGGTTATGATATAATAACAAATTCAAAAAGGTTAGGATATAATAACAAAAGTTGTAAAAGGTTAGGATATCTTAACCAATTTGGCCATGTATAAAATAGAAAATACTGTTTTCCCTCCCACCTCATCCATACTATTAAAATCGTTCATGGGATTTGAGATTGAAGCAATCATTACCGTCAGCTGGGTTGGAACTGTACAACTGACAGCTTTGGGAAGCCTGGGGTTTCTCAAACTCTTCACTCTTTTGGTACCTGTTCAACTCTTTTGCTCTGTATGGCATCCTTTCTATAGATGTCCTGCAAAGAAGACAGCACATGAGATGGATGATACCATGGTTCATAGGACGAAAGCACAGACAATGGCAGCACCTCAAGTAAACCTGTGAATCATTCCCTTGACTTGGGTCAAGGAAGTCTACAGGTAAGACTGTAGCACGTGAAGAATTCTTTAAGTCACCAATTTCCAAATTATTCCTTGCACATGGTTCAAAGTTGTATTGAGAAATACCATAAGTTTGTGTTGCATGCTCAAAGCTATTAGTTTCTGCATGTAAAACAGGCAAAAGTCAGATGCAAGGCAAAAATTTAAAGCAGACAAGAAAAGATTGCCGGTGAGAATAACAAGTAAACTTTTTAATCAGAAGCATACCAAGTAAATCTGGGGCAACAGAAATGGACTCTGTTGCGGTGAACAAACTGTTATGTATGGTAGCAAACTTGCGCTTGCCTCGGTAGAAAGGTGGAGCAGAATAACTTCTCCTTGACCTAGTTCGGGAGATTCGGTTCTGTCTAGTGTTTAGAGAATCAGATTCTTCTGCTTGAGGAGATTGAAATGCCTGTTTTTTGTGGCAATGTATGTCATCTTCAATAGAATCCAAAAATGACCATTCCATTCCATCGTCTAATTTACTATTCGAACCAATATTTTGCATGAACATATTTCTAGACCGGAATGGAGCTCTATGAATAAACCGCTTTGGAGTAACAGCATAATCATTATCAAACTCAATGTTTGCACAGCTAAAGACAGAACACTCCTCTATAAAGTCATCAACCCTTTTCCTATTTTGCATGTGACATGAACTGTCAGTTGTGAATGACATGAAACTCTCTTCAGATGCAAAATCAGCTTTCGAAAGTTCGGCCTTCTCATATGGTACGCTAAAAGAAGAACACTTCTCAGAGTACATGGAGATGGGATTTGCAATGTTTTCTTCGATTTGAACGAGTGAATCCAGGCTTTTTCCCTCCAAAATACCCATCCAATCACAAGATCGGGGTTTTACATATTTATTTAACAATGTATCTGCATGAAATTTCTTTTGGTTGAATGCATAGGGAGAGAATTTATCAACAATAGAAGTCTGCAAAGAGAGATCAAAATGATGATAACCACCTGAAGCATCTAAAACATTGATAGTGTCACCTGATCCCCTCCCACTGGTGCAACAGCCATCCTTCTCTATACCAGTCCGACTTGTAAAATATATGTCAGTTCCATGTTGACCGGTAAGAGATGACCTTACAGGTGATACGCTTCCAAGAAAAGAGCAACTTCGCAGAAAAGGTTTCTTCAATTGCATGTGGGGCCCCAAAAGGGATCGATCCATATTTCTGCCACCAAGATTTTCACAAGTTGAGAGAACCCCGCTTGATACTTCATCCATGCTGGTACCAGTTTCAGTAAACACATTTCCCCATTTCTGATCGAAACTATAATTGTCTAAGTAGGCCTTGGGAGACGGCAAAATACTGTCTTCAATCAAGAAAGGAGTGTCCTCAAGAGAACATGTACGGATGTCACCCTTGGAAGTAACATTTTGAACACATTTGAAATTAGAAGCACTGTGCTTGTCCAGTGTCATAAACTCAGTTTCATCGAGATAACCAGTTCTTTTTGGTGTGTTACCCACTTGCAGATTCACAGATGCCTTCAGGCAATTCTTACCGTCATAAGCAAACTTTGATGCATCAGATGCCATCCCTTGCAAGAAAGAGGATGGACTAAGGCAAAGAAAATTCTGATCATGCTGGACCCTGTTCTTTTTGATGATTTTTGACTCCATGGATATATCTTTACCAAACAGATCTGCAAAATAAAGGAAATTAAGCACTGAAAAAAAAAAAGGGAAACGAAAGTGATTGGGGAACAAACATTTTTTTGTATATTGGAAACAGCTTTTGTAATTGGGTGACGAACTTTTGATACACACATGTACTATACAGCTGTTGGAGTCTTGGATAATTGTGATGTGCAATTGTGCATGCACGTATCTTGATGCATAATTCAAAAGACTAACAATTGTGTTGCAAATGTGGGTACCAAAAGTATTCCAGCCATATTTTCCCAGAAGAAATCCTTAAAAATTAGTCAACAAGAAAAAGATATCGCTCGACAAGGCTTCTGAAAATGTTGTACAAGACTGCTATCAAAAAACGAAAATGCTGTACAGAACTAACAGGTACAATATGGAAGAACATGTTAACATAAGAAACAGCGTAATTAGTACCCGCTATTGGTGATAGTGGCATATCTTCATCTTCCTCCAATATTTCATGCTTTCCTGTTATATCAACTTTGTCATGTGACTTATTGAAAATCCTTATGATGAGATAATATACAAGATTCTGTGAATCCAAAATGACGCTCAAACTTATTTACAGTTTTTTGCTTTTGTCTATTCACCTTCAATTAGGCTTTGTGTCCAGAAGTTTCTGATAGGTTGCTCAATGAAGGATAACAAGAGATCCCAATTCTGCAATACGTTAAAAAAAAAAAATGGTTCACCACAGGCTAAACATGCACGTTCTAGAAAACCTGTCCAGCAAGGATAGAATGATGTGGATTCAGACATCTAAATTATGAGAGTAATTTATCTATCAACACCAACTTCCATGATTGGATTTGTTGTAAGTTGTAACAATAAAGTGCATTGATCACATTGTAACTCATTCGTCTATCAATCTGTTTGTTGTTCATTGTAACTCATTCATCTTCCTTTTTGATTGTGTCAACTATAGTCAGTATACTTATGTTATGTGTACTTCAACCATGTTTTATAACATAGGATTAAGATTTAAGACCCAATGATCAACTTTATTTTTCATTTAATGCATATCAAGAGTCATAAATGCATAATAGCATTTAATGCACAACACATTTAACTATTGGATCTATATCCAATGTTCATAAGAAATCACTATGACATGGAGATTTTATTGTCTCCATTATAAAATAATCCTAAATAAATATTGTCTCCATTATATCCAATGTTCCGACTACCATGTTTAGAAGCCCTTGATAGACATACAACACACTTCACCGAATGACATAATATAAAGTAATTAGGCTGCTTCAGGATGAAAAATAAATATAGGTTGGGGTACCATGTAAATACACTTAAAAAAATAGCTAGCGTCGGGCACAAATACTTCTTCCAACACCAAAGTTCTTTCACATGAAAAATTTCACCAGAAAGCAAGGATAATATCACTAATGTAATAGCTCAACAGTTAATAGACATGAGCATTAATGCATTGAAGTATTGCATGTCTCGTTGATTGATGACTCTATAAGAAGCAACCTGTAACCTGTTAATGTAAGAGTGGACAACTCAAAATAAAGGGCAAATCACAAGAAGAATCAAATGACAAATTTGACTGCAAAGTACAAACAAACAGTAGAATTCTAAGCTCAAAGGATTTGTCATAGAAACAAGAATAGGATTACCTTGAATTCAACAATTGTCTCAGAAGTTTCAAAAGTCAGATCATAGAAAGACCGAGGGCAAAATAAATTCAATAGATATGCTGGACATGCTTGAACCCTGCTTCTTTTTCCATTTTGAAAACCAGATGGACCAGATGAATCCTTCCAAAAATCCAAAGACTTGGAGCAAGCTGCTAGATTGTTTACCAATTTATGAATTGGCCCTTTGGAAACAAACTGAGAATTGATGTCTAAAAATATTTAGGCCAAAATTGAGATGCATGATGTGTCATAAATTCAAAAATAATCAATCAAAGCAACTATAAGAAAGGATACAGACATATTGAAAGGCCTGTGACATAAATCACCAGTTGCTTAGAAAAACATTCAATGATTAGATATTAGTATAAGAACTCAGTGAAGTAAGAACCATATACCTTTGAGGATAGAACACCAACAGAACCGGATAAGTACCCAGAAATTGACAAAGCACCTTTTGAAAAACTCAGTTCATCAAGTGAATGAGAAATATTAACTCCAAAAGCACTAGTCACAAGGCCCATAGGAGATGGTGATGGTTGCGTACAGAATATATCAGCCCCACTACATCCACCATATGTGTAAGCTACAGAAAAAGAAAATAGACAGACAAGTAACAAATAAATATCACTCAGCAATAACAAAAAATACCTCTCTGTATCTGTGACTTTGAAAGAAACTAGTGGATGTACAAGAGCAATTCGTAGCACACATTTCTTGACTGAATGCAAGACCTTTTTAGGGCTTCCAAAACACAGATAAACGTAAAGATAACCAAGTCAGTATCAATCAAGTTTGGACAATGTCAAGTAAATGAGATATGATCATATGACATTTGGACCATCAGTAATTGACAGCGCTGACAGCGCATGCCTGGAATAGTGAAATAAGTAAGAAGCTAGTACAGAGGGAAACCTGGAGAGCATACACCTCCTCCGGACCGGTTGATTATAAAATAGATCACGAACAATGACTGCAATCAAAGATAAAATAACATCTTAAGATTCATAACATAATGTTGAAAACTCATCTGCATTGCAGTGGTCATGGTGGGTTTCGCAAAGGGTTTACAAGGTAATCTTTTATCTATTCACCAAGGACATTTAGAAGATGAATAGCAGGCCACACTAAATACAACTTCGCTTTAATTATTGGTAAGTAAGTAACCTCTTATCTCCCATTGACTTTAATTACTCTAAAATATGAGCATGCATTGCAAACTTCAAAAGACTAGGAATATGCAAATATACCAAATACTGCCTAAAAGATAAAACATAAAAAGTTAGCTGATATGAATAGAAAACTGAAGAACCAAACCTTCCAAGTACCATAGACAAATAGTTTAAGTCAAAATTGTCTTACAATACCACACTACTTATTACCTGTTGTGCCTAAATCTCGTCTATTGTCATCAATTCCAAGATATAAACACTTGCAACCCTGGTACATAACAAACCATAAGTACAGCCAGAAAAAAGGGAGAAAGACAATTTGAAAGAAAAATGATCGAGAAAATTTTAGGGAAAAAGTTAAAAGTGGGAAGAAACATGCCTTGATGATCTTGCGGTACGCATTAGGTGTCCCACGAGCTTTAGTTGTGACCTCCACCAAGGAGATGTCAGAAAGGGATGCCAATGCTTCCCCCCGAAAACCAAATGTTGCAGGAGCAGCTTCACTTCCAACCAAATAATGTGGCTTTGATGTTGCTGTTAAACAGAAAGTATTAATCATACTACATTAACCGATCCAACATTTACATCGAGACACAATTAAATCAGTGAATGAGCCTCATGAACATGTGGCTTTGATGTTGCTGTTAAACAGAAAGTATTGATCATACTACATTAACCGACCCAACATTTACATCGAGACACAGTTAAATCAGTGGATGAGCCTCATGAACATGTCACTATGTCAGTCTAATTTCAGAATTCTTAAGTTTGAAAAGGAAGGCCAGTATAATTTCATAGTATCATTAAATTTCAAACTAAGTAACACTGACATGCTACGGCATTACATTGAAAATAAATCATATCAAAGATTTGTCGTCAAATGACTCGAATCAAAGATAGCATATATGACGTTGAATGCACGAAGAATGCACTTCACAATTCATAGCATGCTTGACAGATGATAGAGTCCATAAAAGTTTCACCGGGGTGCACAGAAAAGCCACTACCCGAACAAATGTCGAACAATATAATGAATTCAAGCATAGATTACCATGTCTTTCCCCCAGAAGCACCAAACCGTCACGAGTAATTCCAGATCCTGTAAGCATAAAACAAATGGAAGACCTAAAGGGATGAAATTTTTAAGACCAAGCAAAAAGTCTAAGAAAGAAACTAAATTTATGCTCACCATCATCTTCTACTTTTATATAGCATGAATCAACTCTAATAGTAACATTCACCTAAGAGAAAAAAAAAAAAAAAAAAAAAATAGCCCTTTAAATTTCTGAAAATTATATTGGACAAATATAGAAGATAAAAATCAAGTAATCAACCATAAATTGTTATCAGGAAAAAAAAAAAAAAAAAAAAAAAGAAAATCCATAGTCAACATTACCTAAGCATGTTAAACAAGGACAAGAAATATGTTTAAAACAATATATTCGAAAACCAGTTTAAAGAGTCTCCACATCCAAGTGGAAGAGGCAAATCAAGACTAGTGCTGGACAGTTATATTGACATTATCTGCATTCATACATTTTAAGCCCCAGGGCTTTTAGCATAATACACACACATCTTTCTCAGAGGATGAAGGAATGTAAATTTTAGGAGAGAGTTTTTTATGATGAATAATAAGTCATTTTACACAAGGATAATCAATTTTATTCACAACAATAATTCCTGGTCCTGCTAGAGAAAGCTTTAATGAGAAAATCGTGTAGAAGCACTGAACCAGAAATTAAATTTTCTTCATGAGATTTAAAATATAATACACCACGAAAATGAGATCATCGAAGGTCTAAAGATTTATTTACTATTTACCCAAAAAATGAAATCAAAATTCAAATTCATTACCTTGGCTGAACCTGCATCTATGCTGTTGAATATCAACTCTTCCACAACTCTTGCCAAGTCAAACAATATGACACTGGAACGAAGGGTACTATGAACAGACTTAGGCAACTGCCTAAGGCTCTTCATGAAAGAGGAAAATTCTGAGACCACAGATCGATTGAATACTTCAGAAGATGAATTGAAAGTTCAAACTAATTCCTCCACATAGCTCGCCTCCCAAAAAAAAAAAGAAACAAGCAGAAAAGCGAAAACTAACTAAAAACATTGAGTATAATTCCCAAGTAACAATCAACTCCGGTTCTTCTAATGCAACCAAAACAATAAAATGTAAATGGTTACCTGGATAAGATAAGCTTTTGGACCCAATGCTACACAAGGCTCAACAGCATACCCGTGAGAAGCCTATATCGATGAACACCCAGTGTAAATAACTTAGACGTACTGAAACCACATTTCCTGTATATAGTCAGTCATTCAAAAGGCTTAAAACAACAAAAACAACAAAGCGGCTATATGGATAAAACACTTCCATTGCGCTTGATTCAATGTTATTAATGCCATGCTTTTAAAATCCTTTAAATCCTTTCTATTCAATGCATCCTAAGTTATCTAAGATCTACCCTTAAACCGTCGAATTTCTTCACTTTCTACTTTTCTACTGGTCAAATTTTCAAACTAGGGCATTTGCAAGCTGTTTGTAATCAAAACAACTTGAAACTAGTTCAAAATAACACCATGTAAGATTCATAAATGTAACAACAAATTAGGGTTTGCACACAACAATTCGCAAATGTAGCACATATTGGACGAAACCCAACAATCATTTCTTTCAAGAAAGTAGTAACACCCTAGAATCAAACATGTATTCATACTGGAAACTACATCATGTAATTCTTGACATGGCAGTATAAACCTAGGAACAGAAACTAAGACAATCGAACAACCAAAAATCAAAACTTTCCGAATGAAAAACTAACCAAATTCACGCACCTCAACCACTATTCAAAACACGCAGCCCACACCGATCTGCAAAGCCCTAGAAACCACACTCCTCCAGAGCAACTCGTGAATCACAAACCACAAGCCGAATCCCCCAAAACCACACCAATCGACGAAACAAATTGACTCCAAAGACATCAAACGCCGAAGATCAGATCTCAAACAAGAACCCTAAATCGATCTCCTCCGCAAACTCGCAAAAATCGTATTTCGTATACCTATTTTTGGCGGGAATAAATCGATCTTCATTAATCGAGTTCGCTGTGCTTCAAAGGTGGATTTAGCTTGCATCCGAAGCAGCCTCTCTAAAACTCAGCCGTAGGTGCGTGACACCTTTACAATCCGCCACGTGCGCAACGCGTCAAAAACAAAAAACAAGTAGGACCTGGCCCCTGCTCAAATAAGGGCGGGAACATCAAAACCGTTTATCTGTCCACACGTGTCGTACTATAAGGACTAAGATATCGGCCGTCAGATCGTCATGATACAGATCTCGATGATATTGAACGGCTGGATTCATCCAAACTCGGCCAGCGTTGGCACGATGGCAAGAGTCGTAAATAGTGGGAGACGTCGGGGGTGAATTCCTCGGGAACTGAGTTTTACATAGTGAGATTCGCGTTGCTGTTGTTGTTATGGTGTGTGTTATAGAACCAGAACCAATGGGAGAAACAATTCTGTTTCACAGAAGATCTTCCTCGTCTCGTCGACCTCCAATTCAAAAACCCTAATTTCCGATCCCTCTCGTCGGACGAGATCAGGTACTGATTCTCTCCTCTCGTTTTCTTCAATTACGATCTGAAATCGCTTCGTTTCGGAATTCTGGAGGTTCTGGATTTGATTCAATTCTGTGGTTTTGATGTGGTTGATGATGTGTTTGCGATTGTGTTGGTTTGATTTTAATGATTTGCAGTTCTGATATTGGCGATGTTGTTGTTATTGTTATTGTTATTGTTGTTGTTGTTATCAGAAGTTGTGGATTGCGAATTGGCAATCTGAATCGGCGGAGCGACTCTTGTTGTCTTTTTTTTTTTTTTTGAGGTTTTGGTGTGGAATGGATTGTGTTTCTGGTTTCTGGTTTCTGGTGTTGGTTGTGTGGTTTCGATGAGTGAATTAGGGTTTGTTGTTGGATTTGTTTTCGTTTTTTGTGTTTGGTGTTGAATTGATTAGGATTGGACCTATGTAATTTCAGGTTTTGGAATGAATTGTGGAATTCGGATTCGGATTGGATATTCGTCGATCATTTTGCATCATGTAAGGAATTTCTTCTGTATTTGATTGGAAACATTTGTGGAGAATTGCAAAAATGACTGATACCAATATATGTGGAGTGAATCAATTGGATGTTAATTCACGGTTACCACCTCGTAAGCGTCTCCTTGCTGGATTAAAGAACAAGTATTGTGATTCTCCTTCTCCTTCATCATCATCACCATCACCATCACCATCACCATCATCCATTTTCAATGATTTAAATGTCCAACTTCGCGAGCTATTGAACTCAAGTTCCAAGGGATCGAATCTTTCTCTGGATAAGATTGTTGAATCGTCCAGATCTGCTGCCCTAACTGCAGCTAAAGTTGCTGCCACAGCTAGAGCTGTGGCAGAAGAGAAGGCAGCAATTGCTGCAAAGGCTAATGCGGCCGCAAAGAGTGCCCTAGAATTACTCACGTCATTTTCTGGTGAAATTCAACAAGAAAGATGCCTAAAAAGAAGCAAAGCAAAGAAGCAAGTCCCAGTGAAGCTCTTGTATAGGAAGCGCAAATTGGTTAAGAATCATGAGACTGATGAAGAGCTGGCTCGTAAATTGCATCGAGCCATGAATAGCTCCCCTAGAATTACTAAAAGCTCTAGTTCTGACTCTAAGACTCGAAACCATAAGAAACATACAAAACATATCACTTCAGAGATAATTAAGCGTTCGGATGGGGGAGCATCGTATGAGGTTTCAAAGTCTACATGTGATAGTAATTATGAAGCAGGAGCAATTGACCATGGTGAAAGTGTGTGTAAAATGTTTGAAAAAAAACCGTCAGAGTATACTGTAAATAACTGTTCAAAGATGGATGAGGCAAATATGAGTTATTCAAAGGGGCAAGTCTTAGGAGATAGTGCTGGAACAAATAGTCGTAAAAGAGGAAGACTGAAGCAAAAGAAGTTGTTATTGAGCCTTTGTTCCATCCGAGATCGCCAAAATGCAAAAGATGAGGCTGACCCAAGGATTTTTCCAGCTGGAGGAGAGCCAAAAGGTAAACTTACTGCTACAGATGTACCTTTACTCCCCACCAAGCCTTCATCAGAATCGGAAGTGTCCCTTGAACCCGTGCGGAAGTGGAAGTTCAAGGAATTCAATACTCCACAATGCTACAATGGAAGTGATATTTTGCGTCCTTTATGTTCAAATTCTTCAGTAACTACAGCATCAGCGATGATTGAGGTTGATCAGTGAGGTAGGATTTGTCACCTTCCACTTACATACCTAGTAGTATTCTGATACTTTTTGATATTTTGCTATGAAAGTGATCATCAGACCGGCCGAAATAATTGTGTACTCCTTTGATCGTTTATGCATATATTAAGAGTTCAGTGTTTGATATAACTGCAAAATGCCTGATTTTCTTTATTTTCGTAGAATATGGCTGATTTTCTTTATAACTGCAAAATAATTGTGTACTCCTTTGATCATTTACCCATCAGATTTGTTGAGTCTATGTCTACAAGTACATAGAGAATATCCCTTCCTTCTGTGCTGTTTTTGTTATGAAGTCACAGGAGCACTTGTGTCCATGTTCAGAGTCGTTTGCGATGTGGCAATGCCACAGTGCATTCATGTCCTTGTCCTCATTTTTAGATAACCTTGTAACAAATTTATTTGCTGCGCGTACACATGCCCTAACTGATAAATAGCATATGTCCGGTTTTTGTTCGTGCCTTTCTTTCCCTTATAACATATAATGCCAATTTAAGTGGATAAAGTGAAGAAAGGTGGATTGGTACTTTGAGAAAGGATTTAGACTATCAATGCAGATGTTAATGCTCTGAAGTAAATAAGGTTTTTGATTATTTCATCGGACTATCAATTTATGATCATATTAGATTTAAATGTTTCCCGGTTTTATTAAGACCTTTTATTTAAGATGGGATCGTGTTACCAAGTTTTTGCATGAGCCTAATAGGCTAACATCCCCATGTTGATAGAATTCTCTGAATAAATTGGTACTGCTAAACGTAAAAATACTATTTTAAAAATTACTACGTCTTATCATTCTTTTTTTTAATGTTTTGTATCTCTTGCATTAGTTAAGTACTGCTTCCAGGTGCATAGATACGCATTATTCTTGTAGTCGTGTTACATTCTCAACTTGGAATAAGTTTCAGTTGTTTTTTGAAAAGTTCTATATTGAACTAAATCAAACACAATGGAAGAGTTTGATCCATGTTGCCGACTCCAACTAATTTGGGATTGAGGCTATGTTGTCATTATATAAGAAGTGTGCTGGAATTGTGAGAACCTGTCTGGCAATAATTTTCTGTTTAATTTTAGCTGTCTATGTAATGCACCATAGATGGGATTAGACCAGCTCTTTAAGAAGTGACTCTGGGGAAATATGGACGATGTAATTCAGAATAGGTTGGGAATATTTTGTGTATGTGTGTGCTTGCGTGTATGAGTATATATGGTAAATATTTAGGTATTGAGAGTTACATCTAGTTGTATATATGCTAATAAGTAATAATAGTATGTATATAATAAGTCAAAAAATAACCTTTGAGAATGAACCTAACTATAAATGATAGTTAACATATGAATACTATAAGGTTATTCTGGTTTCGGGTACAATTTAAAGTCCTGACATAGGCTATTTGGTAGTGTAACACCACAATTGTGAAGGGAGATTACCGCTCCAAGAGTTAAAAAATGAAATTTGGAAAGAATGGAAACCATAAGCAGATTAAAGCATAACTACAAAGAAATTATTTAGTTATGTAGAGAATGGATCGAAAGTAATGTGATTGTAACATGATCACGTATAGAGAATTAAATAAAAAGGCTCGGGGAATGAAGGCGTGTAAATCGTTGACTAAAGAAACTTGGCGGTGGAATAAAGGGTTTCTAATAAATATAAAATTTTTAAAAGAGCTATACAACTTATCCAAAATACTAAGAATGAGAATAGTAATGTGTAAAAGGGAAACAAAGAAGTGAAAAAAGCAACTGGTAAGATTAAATTTAATCTGTGTGATAAACTTGTCAATTGATGTTTGTCCTGATGCAGCAATAAATGTTGCTCCATTGTAAATTGGAAGGGCCTGTAGTTAAAAGTTGAACTTGCTCATTAAAAATAGAGGTAAGGCTATGTATGTCAAGTCAGCTTCATACTTTGCTTAGGACCTTTATTGAATGAAAAAAATATAATAAAGTTTAAGGATATAAATATTTAATTAGGGAAGTGTAACAAATGGAATTAATATCTTTCCATGTTTTCAAAATCAGTTTAGGTTTATTTGTGTGGTCATCTATGGAAGCTATTTGTTCAGCAAGGTGATTGATACAGAATTAAGTAAAAAGACTCAACCTCCATTTGGTTTTTATGAATTTAAAAGGACTTATGATGAGTGCCAAGAATATCGCATTGTGTAATTCAAAGATAAATGAAGTTATTAATAGTTTTTTTTTGGATTTAATGAGAAATTTATTCAATGGAAGATGTCTTTCGAAATAAAATCTTTTTTGCTATCATATTATATATGTGTGTGTGTGAGTTGCATGAATAGTTAACTAAACACCCAAAATAGACATTTTTATCATAATGATATGAAAGAAGTTATTTTTCACCCCCCAATGTTTGCAAGCCGTCACGTTGGCATTTTGACGTAAAACCTCCTAGACGACGATATCCTTATATGTAATTGTTAGAGAATTTTGAAAGGGCTAGTTGTAATTTAGTTTGATGATAAACACTACCCAATAACAAACATCATAGCCACAATTATTGTTATGTAAGGACCTAAAGGCTCATTAGTATCTTGATATAATATATTGAATATGGATCACAATGACTAATAGATGACTGATGTTTCTTAAGGACCTCTAAATAAATGTTTTTCAATTGCCTAGGCATCGCCTCACCTAAGTTAAGGAAATCGCCTTAGGTTCATCTTGGCACCTTGCAATTCTTGATTCACTCTTTACAATTCATCATATACCAACATCCAAGCTATTGTCAGTAGTTGAGTCGTGGAAGCACCCATGATATCATAGAAGTAATATCTGACGAACAGATTGAGTTCCCTATGGGCCTTTATTTTTTCACTTTAGATACAGATGGATGGTTTCAAAGTTACAACACTTCAATTGTGAATATGGAAAAAAAAAATTATACAACTTCAAAGCCTCAATACCATATTAGTGGATCGACTACATGTATCAAACTCTTTTACTCTACTCGATTTAATGCCCTTCATGACATGCTTTCAAAATTATTTGTAAGACATGAAAATGATGAAATGCACTTTACGATTTGTGAGATGGAGGACCAAAAGGCAAGAGATATTGAGGGTGAAAGAATTAAGTATTCAAGCTCATTCATTCACCATAAAGAAAAATTAAGAAATTATGTCGTATGGGTTTACGTTAGGTGGGATCAGTTGCATGGATTGGACTCTTTGCACTTGATTTAGTGCAATTGATGGCGCGTTTTTCAAATCATTTAAACCCCTCCTAATCAATGTGTCCCAAGCTAGCTTCGTCTAGTCCCACCTCATCGAATTTCTTTTGGCGGAGTGCCTTTAAAGTTCTTAAATTCTCCATCAACAACTTACAATATTAAGGTTGATATTAAGTTTAAAAAGATACTATTAGGTAATTTAAGCTTTGTACGATAAGATATTGGGCAATAAACAACAATACGTAAATGGTCAAACCCTGCCTAAAAGAATTAATTGAAAAAAAGTGTAATGAAATTGTGAATGATGTCTGTTAAATTTGAGATGGCATAATTTTTCTTATAAGAGTATATGTCTCCAAATAATTTTAGAAAACCATTAGTATCCCGAGTTGGAGCTTAGATCGGAGAATTAAGGTGGTTTAAATGCATATATTATTATGTTGAGAGCAATAAGTGGTTCTAACTACTAATTAAGTATTAATGTGAGCAATAGAGGAAGAAAAACAAAAAATATTTATGGGCGTCGCTATTGCGCCCTACATATTTGTAAGGGCAAGCCACAATTTTTTTGGCCTCACAATTCCAATTATGTCCCCATAAGAAATTACCCACTTACCTCTTAGAAACCAAACAATGCCTGCATGCTTTCTCTATCTTGTTGTGCACCCCACACCGACCCATCTACACCTCCGACTCCGATGACCTCCTTCGACCACCGGCGACACAACCTTGCAATTTTGGAGCCCAGAAATCCTTTCAACTACCGTAAGTGTTGTTTGTGTTGTTTTGATGGTGGAATGCCCTTGTAAACCATAAGGGTAGTTTAGCACATCAAACATTACAAATGGGTGCCCTAATAAATACTTGAGGTGCCCAAATTCAATGGCTTGTCCTTACAAATATGTGGGGTGCACATAGCGGCACCCAATATATATATACTTGAGCAAAAAGTACTATAACAGATGTAAGCTTTCAAGTCTTTTTTTTTATATCTAGATACTAAATGGTTTAGGTCGTTGAAAGAGTGGAGGGGAGGAAGAGGTCTATTTATCCTACACCAAGAGTGGCTTTTTTCATTTGAGTGAGTTTTTTCCCTTTTGACACCAACTGGCTCAACTCGTACTAAACGTGCTTATCCTCTGGCACTGCTTAAACGTGCTTGCTTTGCTGATCTGGTACATTTGGGCTCTAGATGGTTTATCCAAGTTAATCAAGGGTTAAGTTTGGCCACAAAAGTCGAGAGTTTTTAACTTGTTGTGAAGAAAATCATATGCAAGTCCAGGAAATGAACTCTGAAAATTTTAGTACTTGAAGTTAAATTTGTCTTAGCTCCGTTTGGTTCAGCTTTTGTTTATTGCTTATTACTTATACTTTAAGCAATTATGTCATAATTGCTTTTGGTATAAGCAAATTTGGCGTATTTGGTTCCTCACTTTAAAAAGTACTTTTACGTAGAAAATCTTATCGAATTGCATTCTCAATTTTGATAAGTATGGGGAGGGATGCTCATTCAAAAAGTAGTTTTTCTACGATTTGAGATCCAATCGCATATTATCCAAGCACCTTTTTTCAATTAAGTTGCGATGCCACATCATCAATAAGCAATAAGCAGGCTCATAAGATGAACCAAACGGAGCCAATATAGATTATCCAAACTACCTCAAAAGGTGCCACACTTCAACCTCAATAAATAGGAATTTAGATTTGCACCTATGTCCTTACTAAATATACTTAGGATGAATCCATGTCCAAAGAAGAAAAAAGTTAGTCAATTTAAGAACAATGTATATTCTTTTGGTGCCGGTACTCCATTTAGCGCCGAAAGCTGAAAGGAAATGGAGTAACATGACCTTGTTGATATCCAAATCACCCAAAGAAGGTAATAAAGTTTAGAAGTGCATATAATATAGCTGAAGAACTTCAATTTCTTTCGATCATAAAACAAATTTGCAGCTTTTCCTAGATCCTAGAAATTATTAGAATGCATGCAAATCTATTTGGAGATAACGATCAGGCCCTGCTTGGAAGTTTCTATGTTCTTGTAATTATTTGTCTTATACCACCAGTATTTTATATTTCATGGTTCATGCGTGATTATAGAATAATCAACACATTATTGGTGAAAAATATCAAAGGTGTTTTTTACCATTTTGTATGCATTGATTTTGTCAGCTCTGGTGGAGATTAACTTGTTACGAGTTATTTTTCTTGTACTTCTGATTTTTCTCCTTGCACTTTATCATTTACTTTCATCAATGCAACTCAAATCACAGGCATGTTAATTCTGCTTCAGTAAGCAATTCATTAATTGTTGATCATGGGTAGGGAAATAAGACTTCCACTTTTCATACATGCATGTGACCATATGGCTCTTAGATGCTTATGAAAGTAAAGGAGATGCTCTTATTTGAGCACAATAACCCCACACGACCACGGGATCTATGCTGTTCACATATATTCGCATACTCCCCTTGAGCACATTCTGCAGGGTGGATTCTGTAGTAGATTGGTCATCTGGATTTGTTTTTGTTTTTGATAGCTTTTGATTCCATAATATCACTTGTACTGGAGTCTACTCTATTCCCTCAACTCCTTTCTTTATTTTGTTCATGTTTTGCTAAATTGGCTTCTTATTCATTCTTTTACTTTCAACTACAGTTTTTAGATCGACTAGGGTTACATGGTTCCAGAGTCTTAATTTGTGGGATGTCCTTGATGCAATCATCAATCATCATTAACATATGTATCCTATCCTCATTTGCATATTTATCATTTGCATTCTTATCTCTCTTGGATCTCTGCTTACAAAATGAGGTTAAATGTTGTTAGAATACTCTTTTATTTATTGTTGGGCATCACTATTTATTGTTGGGCATTCCTTGCCTACTAAAGCTTTTAGATCAACCAGTGATCTCATAATGTTCAAGTCGGCCGAGATTTTTTGACGTTTACTGGATCCTGGCTGTCACTGAGTATCTTTTGTTTTGCTTAGATTCTATTTATAGTTCATCACTCCCTTCTGTATTAAAAGTTTCCATCAAAGTATATCTTGCTCTCAAGTCGGAAAATTTTGTGTGATAACTTATTCATCTTATCTTCTTACCATATTTCTATTTGTTGCATTCTGCAGTTTCAACATATAATGGCTGAAACCAGGCTTCGATCACAGTTCTGCTAAAGATTCTCAGAACGTTAACAAGATACTGAAGAAGTGTTTGCTTTAGCATTTGCATGATGTGACTGCAAAGAAATTGGTGGATGCGAAATAGGTTTCTAAAAGATAGAGACCCTGATCTTTGCTGCTTCTCTCATCAGATACCGCTGTATCAGGAAACACCGCCGTGCACAAACTGGTACAGCAATCATCTTATCTCACTGTCTGCTGTCTTTAGTCATGGTTTCTCAACATGTAAAGCTTAGTGTGTATCTTTCTAAATAAACGTGTCAGTCTCGTTGGGATAATATCAAAAACTTGCATTCAAATTTTTTTTCCTTTTTTGAGATCAGAGATTCTACAAATGGAGCCATGTTTTTGTTCTTATTGATATTACTGTTCTGACAGGTTAAAGCAGAAGAGAAATGAATCGTGCTCAGCTCACAGTGATCCTTGATTGAATAACTTCCATTAAATCAATATCATAAAACTTTATGGGCATACATTAAGCAATAAATAGATTCATGTATGAGGTTTAAACTTGAAAAATTGAGAGATCTATATTGATTTTACAACTCTTTGGAATGTGAATCTTTTGTCTGTTTTTTATTAATTTGAAATGAATTGCCGCATCTCAAATTAGCCCATCTTACTCTGCATTCTTGATATTGCAAGGGAAGAAAGGATAACAAAACACTAATCTTAATTATTTTTTTCATTTCAAGTTTTAGTTAGGACATTTCTTTACATTGAAACCTTAACAGAAAACAAGCCTCACATAGTTGGTGCTTAGTTCCATTTTCTATTCATCAATAGCAACCTCTACTCATAGTAAGGATTTATGTCCAATGGCGTGACCTTTTCTGTTTTGTTGGTCTTCTTTTTTCCTGATCCTGATTCTCACTCCTAATGATAGATGAAGTAAAAAAAAAAAAAAAATCAACATTATTATTTGCCAAAATGCAACAACATTGATAGGAAAGCTACCTTAAACTAGGACAAAAAGGACTACAAGTCTTCTTACATACCAAATTACCAACCGAGTCTTCTATGAAAAAAATAATAATAATAACAACAAATAAAAACTCAATTTTCCTTTATTTACATCAATGTAAACCAAAAATTTCATCCCCACTAATACATCACCACCACCCGAATGAAGAAAAAAATACAACAAATAACTCTTAAACTACCGAAAAAATAAATTAAAAAAAAAAAAAGATTGATTAAAAATCATAATCAAACAAATAACAATCTTTCCATCTCTCGTCAGTCCAAAGCATTTGGACCAGAACAGGCCTTGATGACAGGGTTCCAAATCCACTGCACCAAGAACTTCCTCCCCCTCCTCCCATTCATATTATAAGTCCTCCCCTTCCCATCCCTCATCACCTGGCCCATGTACCCCCCACCACCCCCTGTCCCATACAAGCCCTCACACAAGTCCCCGATCTCCGTCGGCGCCGTCGGATCCTCCCCGGCGTACCACGCATTCACCAGCGGATTCGACGACAGCTCCGCCAATTCATGCCCGATCACACTGATCATCCCGTCCACACCCACGTCCCCATTCGGCGGCGCCACCGCCCCCATCCCCCCTCCCTTCATGTACGCCGGCACCGCGAACGGGTACGCGCAGACCTCCGGGCACTGCCTCCCGGAGTTCCCCACCCAAGCGTACGGCAATGTGTACCCCACCATTGACGGGAAGGTGAAGTAGTGAAACCCACAAACGGCTCTGCAGAAATCCTGCATAGCCACGTCCTCCGATGTAAGTATTAAGTACACCCCATTCTTGTGGTCTACTGGGAATGGGGCGGACTTAACAGAATTCGCTATTACTTGCTGAACAGTGAGGCGTGTGAGTTGGGTCCCGAGGGAGTACTTCCGGTCGGAGTACTCCCCGGCGATTAGGACGGTGCGTGAGATGTTGGCGCCGGTCTGGTCGGTGTAGAGAGACACTGTGCGCCACCAATCGGAGACAGTGGCGGCGTGGTTTTTGATGGGTGGTTTTGGTTCTGTAGTGGATGAAGAGGAGATGGAGAGGAGGAAGTCCTTGATGAGGAGCTTTTTGGGGTTGGGCCAGTTGCCGTACCAGATGAGGTAGATTTTGATGGGGGAGGAGAGGACCGGCCCCATGTGGTATTTCAGCTTCACCAGGTTCGATGAGCCCTCGAACCGCTTCGACGCCGCGAGAGCCTCCGGCGCCGCCACTTTTGGGTTGTAGTAGTTTTTTTTCAGCTCTAGTGTTGTTGTTGTTGTTGTTGTTTGGCTAGTTTTTGCTGCTGCAGTGGTGGTGGAGATGGAGAGGAATAAGAGAAATGTGAGGGGTAGCATCGTCATTTCGGGCAACTGCTCAGCTCCTGTAAGCTCTAGTAGTGGAGTGGTCACTGGTGAGGAAGGGAGTGGAGGTGTGGGGGGTGTATAAATATGTGGGGAGAAGTGTGGGAGGTGCACGTGGATGGGGCACTGGTTTTGATGTGGAGCGTTGGATGGGGGTTGAGATTTGTGGGTGTAATGATGGGAGGTGAGTATGGAATGGGAGTGTGGAAACGTATGTTGGTTGGGGGATTTTAGTACGGGAGATGGGCTGGGGACAGCTGCAATAGTGGGGGAATGGGCAGTGGAGTCCAAGTGTCGCTATCCGAGTTTCTTTTTCCTTCTAGTCTGTAAATTGCATGGTTCTTGAAAACTGTGAAGAATGGGGAGGTGAAATGACGAGAATGGCCTCGGAAATCAAATTCAAATTGGCGTTAACTGTGCTGACGCGGATCAATGAATGAATGAAATGAATGATGTTTTTGTACAATTTGTTACAGCGCATTTTGCGCTTGTTTGCTCGGTTTTACACAAAGAAGAGTAATCAAACTCTTTTTGCTGAATTTTATGACCAAATCAGGATTATAATTGTCTTCTAAAGGGTTTCAAACCTTATTAAATTTACAATAGTGTTATTTGGACTCTTAGAGTCCGGACTCTTAAAAAGTTTTTTAAAATTTTTTATTTCAAAGTCACCTTCAAACAATAAATAACTTTGAAATAACAACTTACAACTCTCTTTTGATATTTATAACTCTTAAAGTTTTGACTCTCAAGAACTTTTTGAAAATTTTATTTCAAAGTTATTTTCAAGCAATAAATGACTTCGAAATAGCAACTTGCAACACTCCTTTGATATTTGTAATAATTTCAAAAACCTCCCTATGAGTCTGGACACTAAAAGTCCAAATAGATTTTTTATTGTAAAAATTTAAAAAACTTCCTATGAATTTGGACTCTAAGAGTCCAATCAGTTTTTTTGTTACAAAAAATCTATTTGAGTCCAGGGCTCATAGGGGCGATCTTAAACTTTTTACAAATATCAAAAGAGTTTTAAAAGTTGTTATTTCAAAGTAATTTATTGATTGAGGATAACTTTGAAATAAAAAAATTTTAAATACCCACTATGAGTCTTGACTCGTAAGTCTAAATAGCATTACTTGTATTTAAATTAGGAAATAGTTCTAATTTTGACGCGATCATTGTGTGTGAGAGAGAGAGAGAGAGAGAGAAAATGTGATAACTCGTAGGCCTCGTTTGGTTCATTTTACTAACTTTCAGATAAGTTTTCTTTCGGGAAAGTTTAATTTTTTGGGAAGTTAATTAACCACAAAAGATGTTACACTTTTCACGTTTTGTTCAACTTTGAACTTCCTGGGATGTTCCACATTTTAAAAATAATAAAATAATGTAATTGACATAAATGTTATTTACACTATTTTTTAGAGAGAGATTGTAGAGAATAAAGGTAGAAAAATAACTCACTCACCCCCCAAGTGAGTTATCTTCCCCTACAAGTTGGGGGTCAAACTTCTAGTGAAGTTTTTTAAAAATATCCAACCAAACAATGTGAGTTAGAACTTTTCTGAAAGTTATCTCACTTCCTTCAACTTCCCCCCAATCCAAACAAGGTCGTAGCTTCAATCTCAAATTAATTGAGTAATGTCATAATATATGTCTTTGCTAATTTCTACTCTACATTAGCATTTAGAGAAGATTAGTTTATAACATTAGATTTGATTAAATTATTGCTTGGACATTGTATTAAACAACTACCACTACACTTGCGAGAGCAAGGAGTTTTATAGAACAAACATATTAAATTAATGAGATTCGTTCTATTAGAATGAATAAAGAAATTCATTCCTGCCATGTCGGTCAAGCTAATGAACTGAAATCTGATTATATTTGAGCTTTTTAGAGCTCAGAAGTGTGTCAAACACTACCTTCAATTAGCTTTCCTGCCAAAAAGAATTTTGGCCACTTTGTTTGCTATATTCTATTCAATTTCATCAGAACTTGCGTTATGTTTCTATGTGTTAATTTAAGTTTGGAGTATGGTTTTTTTTTTTTTTTTTCCTGTTTTTGGTGTTTTGCTATTAGAACAACGACACGTGGCAGGCAACATTAGCTGGAACATTGGATTTATTGGGGAGTAGTTGAAAAAGCTAAATTATTAGTATTATTCTTATGGATAGTGCTATTTGGACTCGTGAGTCCGGACTCAAATTTTTTTTTAATTTCAAATACACCCTCCAACAATTAATGAAACAACCATAATCACTTGTAAAATTCTTATTATACCCCTTAAAAAATTTAAAAACCTCCCTATGTGTCCGGACTCATAAGTCCAAGTAGATTTATTGTATTCTTATTATTGTGCCAAACAACAGCAATAATGAATAGTGTCACGCCTTCCATTGTGTCGTTATAGCTCTCGGCCAATTAAATGGAATAGAGTTGTGGTCCAATATTTTGTTATTTTCAGTTCCATATACAGCTCAAGTTTATACATTTCAGCCTTTATGTTGTTCAATTGGGAAATTATAGTTTCAAATTAAAATTGCAGAGTATATTATACGGTCTGCAAATCTTGCTATTTTTAGTTCCATATATATAAGTTATAAAGTTATACACTTGACAGATATTTAAAGTTGTGGTTGTTCCCATTCTAGTTTTGTATTGGAGGCTTTGCAACCCAATCTTGAGTAATGGATGTTGGATTCACAAAAGAAGTGCTATGTACTCTATATGTTTACCACTATGAAAAAATAAATCTTGACCAAATTATATTATGAATTATGAATTAAATACTTTAGTCGTAGTTAGTTCAATTTTGCACTATATAAAAGTGGCCTTGTTTTGATAAAGAAAAAAAATAGTGCCTTTTGTCCATATACGCATTAATGATGTAATGCCTTTGTTGCTTCCAAGCCTAAATACAGTGGGATGGCCCGTGGAACGGTGGAGGGTTGTAGTCATGCCAGCCAACAGTAACATTGATGCATTGATGTGTACAAACACTCTAATAAGGTTCATATAATTTGACAAAAAAATAAAAATAAATAAGGTTCATATAAATGAGAAACCTAGCTATATATACATACATATACTATGTGGTTCTGATAATTAGTTTAAACTTTGATATAATCATTAATACTAATTAATGGTTGAATACTGTAACAACCCCAAATTTTTTTAACTGACTTGTGTTACACTTGTCAAGATTGTGACCCGGCTACGTGAATACCGAACAGTATTTCGAACTTCGGGAGTCGACACCGAAGTGATTTTATGATTCTTTGATTGTGTGTATTAGTATTGTAGTATTTTACGGGTTTCGAGCCGTTCGGGTGATATTTAATTGAGTGAGGTTTCGACTAGTTAAACGGGGGATAAAAACAAGTAAAGAGTACAAATAAATGAATTTTTAATTAATTTAATTAATTAGTTAATGGGATGTGACGAGAAAATGGGCGCGGCGAACCAATTTACGTAGAAATACGGACCAAGGAAACGTAAGATCAATGTGGGAGTCGGATAATCTTGCAACATGCGGGCTATGGAATAGAAACTGTTAAAGTGACACATCATAATAAGGAGGGCCATGAGATTTGCATTGAGATGTATATATATGTTAAGATGAGATGATGTGGTCAAAGACCCATAAGGGCAATTGTTTGAGTTAGGTAAAAAGTAACTTAAAGGGGCAAAAGGGTAAATACACATTGTTACATATATATATATATAGGTTGTTGAAAACAAAACCCTAATCCTACCCCTCTACTGCCGCCCCCTCATCTCTCTCATTTCGTTCCTCTCCTCCTTCTCTCCATCTCTCTCTCTTGGCCACGCGATCTCTCTCACTCACGATCTCTCCTCTCTCACTCTCGTTGCTCTCTCTCGGATCTCTCCCTCTTCTCGGCCTCACATCTCCCCTCCTCTTCTCGGCTTCACGTCACTGCTGCCACCTCCCTCGCCGTCAGAGACTCCACGTCTCACCCTAGGTGAACCTCTCCTCCTCTCTTGTCTCTCGGTTCATGTGTTCATGATTTTAGGTGGATTTTTGTAATTATTTTGGGTGTATGCATGACGGTTTGGTGGTGGGTTGGTGTACATGGGGTGCATGATGGGGTGTACCATATAAAAAAAAGAAGAGAAAAGAAGAAAGAGAAGAAAAGTTTATGTTAAAAAAAAATAAAAAAAATAATATATGAAAGTGGAAATGTATTCATCGTATCGAGGATTTTTTTTATTCGTGTCGTCATGTCATATGATTCCGTTGTATTGTTTATTGATTTAATTTTGAGTAAATGATCGGATTTGTCGTAATTTCTTATCAATGTTGCGTGGTTTCGTGTTTCGATCATTGTTTTCTTGATGACGTTGGTGTTGAGTTTTCGATCAAGGTTTTATCAATCTAGGTTGAATGTTCTATTGAAATCACTTGAATTAATAGCACGTCGTGTGTGAGAACAATTTATGTTGGAGTTGCGTGCTCATGCATTTTCCTCGCGGTAGTAAACGATATTAATGGCATTGATTTATGACACTAATTAAGGAATTAAGAGCAATAGTCAATTACATTAATTGTATAGTCAATTACATTAGTTGTATAGTCAAATACATTAATTGTATAGTCAATTATATTAATTGTATATTTTGTTGCCAAATTTAGGCTGTACATTATTCTTATTTAGGGAGAAAGATCTCAAGGAGAAAAGACGTTTATCCATTTTGCTTAAACTTTGTTAAACGTGAATGTGTTATTTCATGTGTTTTTGTCATCGGGATTTCATTATTTTGTGTTGAGTTTATTTCATTTCAAAACTCATGGCATGAATACATGATTTGGTGATTCGAATTCATGCATACGTGAGAATATACAAGGGTCGGGTATTTGTTTAGTATAGATGTGTATTGAGTGTTCGAATACATGGTTATTTTGAGTTATGGTGTGGTTTTCAAAAATCTAAAAGAGTTGTGTTTCATTTGATTTTTCAGTCGGTTTGCATCGAGTCGTTCGAATCATCAAAACATTGGGGAAAACATTAAGGTATTCAACCTAGGTTTAGTAATGAATCGACCCACTAATTAGAATTTCCTACCTTGTTAGGTAGCGAAAAAACTTGGGAATACGCATTAGGAACGAGAGTTTGTTTCGCGGGTCACGATAGTTCAGGTAAGTACAATTGCCACAAGCATTTATACGTTTGTAAGCCAGTAAGAAATGCCATGTGATTCATTATCTTTCATTTTGTTTCGTTATGCTCTATTATTGGTATTCCCTTCCATTTCTTGTTGTGTGTTTTCCGGCGTAAGTGTTTTGTCTCGAAAGTACTAGGACCTGCACTAGAGGGATAAAACGCGGGCACTCGTGCGCACGAGTGTGTGACCACCCTTAGTGACCGTGTGACACCGAGTTCTTGGGTGGATGGGTTCGAGTCCCTTTCCAGTCATAGTTGTGCCTTCGCTTGTGTCGATGCCGGGAAGACCTCGCGAGGTCTTGCCGTTATGCTATGGTTTAGACCACTTATGAGCCTCTTTTGATTCCTTGGAACACACTTGACTTTCGATTGATATCTATTAGTCTGTTTATCATGCATCTTGTTTATTTAAATTCCTGTCATTTTTATTACCGCATGATATTTAGAATGATTTACTTGTATTATCATGAATTACTGTTATCTTCTTCTGGCATTACATTCGATTTTATTCAGTTACTCACCGTCTAGTTTGTGACGGTTGGTGCAGATAGGGCGGAGAGCAGCAAGGGCAAAGGACCCTGCCTAGGTGATCTATTGTGAGGATTAGCGGCTGGATTTGGAGACTATTTTATAGATTTTTCTTTATGTTTTGCTTTTATGTATATCGTTTTATATATATATATGCTTTGGGATTATTAAACTAGGCAAATTTTGATGAGATTGGTATCATGTACCTTTGCATTTTCAATTGTACATGAATATCCGGGGTTTTCCACACTTATAGAATTCCTCTACTTCCTTTGATTGAGTTATTTCCCCTTTATTATAATTATTTTAGTCTTCCGCTGTTTATTGATGCAATAACTCTTTCATAAATTACTAATTTGATTAAATTGAAGGCTGACTAGGCTCGTCAGGTTGCCGAGTGATGACTCGAGGCTTGTATGGGTCTAGGCCGGGCGTACCCAATTGCATGGGGAAATTGGGGCCGTCACAAATACAATCAATAGCAAGGGATCTAACATAGAAAATGACAGTTAATTTGCAAATTCTAAATGTTTAAATGAACATCCCTAGCTCCGTTATCATATAAAGTTGGATTTCAAGAGTTGAGACGGTAAAACTGAACCAATACAACAATTAGCGACAATATAATTTAACTTAAATTAATTAGAACATAGTACTCTTCAAGACAAAAGTCGTTGCTTCATATTTTTTTGGGAAACTATACAATAAATATCTCATTTAAATCTGTTCATACTGTATCATAGTGATTCACACAATCACCAAAGTCATAAAATACTCTGACCTATATCTTGTACAAAAGTCCAAACTGTTTTCAACTTTTCTCTTTGATTTAGTCACATTGGCCCCAAGTGGCCTGTACATTGCTTGACTTATATATGAAAGTCACTAACTAGCCTTTTTGTGGGGGAACTAATTTAGTGGAGGAGAGACGAATCATACATACTTAAATTGCTTTTATTTCTCCGCGTGAGTATACAGTTATAGTTTGTTAATCAAGCCATCCATCCATGCACAACTCACCCATATATCAACGTCTATGATTGATTGGACATGGTCCCAATTTCACCAAATATCCACCAAGATATTACACATCCACCAATCTGGAATATGAAGCTTTGGAGCCTTGGAGAATACGTAACAGTTTATGACAATGTTTCCCACGTAAAAGTATACATGAAGAATGAAATAAATAAGCATCTATGCAGTTGCATAGATAAATGTCAAGAGAATCCATAGTAATGCGTGTCGTGTTGTATAGACTAATTATCTCGTTACATTGTATATTTAGTCAAAACTGATCTTTCGTATGCTCAAAAAAAAAGCTATGAACTCTGTCACCCAAGTCAAACGTTTCGTTACTTTTTCTAGGTTGGATCGAGTCGATCGACCTTTTGTACAATTCATAAGAAGACGGTGTTTCAACATAAATAAATTTCTGCTAACTTGTACTAATTGTTAATTCAGGAGCATCGAGTCTTAACCACTCAAAGTACTAGTCTTTTGGTCCACGCCTGTATTAAATTGATGTAAGTTGTCAAGGATTAATACTGCGAACACCCATCTACTCAATCAATGCAATCTTATCAACGGGAATGGCATAGAAAAAGCAAGTACTATCATGAAAAGATTTTAAGATGTTTTTCAAAAATCTCTTACAGGTGCATTTCATCTCTGCTTTACTAGTAGCTACATAGAAATTTCATGAACATGAACCACAATTACGACCCATTTGCGCCAAAAGCGTGTCCCTTGAACACTTGAATGCCCATCTAGAGTGGTTGTAGTACAAAATAATGGGACCATTTACCATTTGCCACAGTACACTCTCTGCACATATAACATGATAGACGTTCATCAGTGTTTTCTTTTCTTGATGTGTAGATCTGCAGTACAGAGTGAACTAATGTGAACTAATCAAATTAATTGAACTCCAAAATTAAAATCAAGCTTTGTCTCAACTCAGTGGTTTGGATCATGTTTTACATAAGCTTAATCAATGTACATGATGAAATCGAACAAACTTTAGTTCTTAGTCCTATCCATACTTTTCAGTCCTCACAAGTTGATAAAATTTTTGAAGAACAACTAGCTTGAATCGAAATTACGGAAATCATGGGAGGCCTTTATTAATTGTAACTTTGGTGCTTTTAATTGAGAGCAATGCAGGTTTTACATGTGAAGTGGGGCCTTTTAAATGCAGTTGCCCATCAAGTAGGTTACTGGAATACAATAGGCCAAGAGCACTTTTGGGAGGATGCTTGGCTTTACCTTCAAAAAGCTCAAATGTCATGGCCCTTAGTGGTGTGCTATGAGCTGTGCATAACTGCATATCCATCAATCTTTCCCATCCTCAAAAGATAAAGGAAACACAATGAGAACATCTGCGACGCTGAATGCCCTTGTAACAGAATCCATAATAAAACACTGGATTGGCTTATCAGCTAATCACTGTTATTTTGTTTATACTTGTTTTGACAATCCAAGTTGCATTTGCATACCTTTCACAACGTTGATCACAACTAAAGAAAATGTTGAACGCATCTCATTTACAAATTGATGAACAAGAGCAAAGTTAAGTTGGCACATGGAGGAAAGAAAAGAAAAGCTATTGATACATAACGCACCTCAAGATATTCAAGTATACAAAGACAAATATCAATTGTAATTAACATGGCAAACATCAGCATTCCATCCAACAAATCATAACATATTGGAATCGTTGTTCAAAATCAAACATACATTTCCTTAGCTTACAACCCAGTCACACACGACGCCATTGTAGGTCTCCAACATCGTCAAAAAACTGTCACTCCGGCTATACTTTTGCTGTCATCAGGTCAGGTCCTCCGAAGGAAATAGGCATCGACTTCTCAAGAGGAAAATTAGATATGTTAGGCAAAACTGAACTGAAAATTACAACAGTGAAGCTCTTTGTGCATTCCTTGACAAGAAACCCCCCACTTACAAAAGGTACACTACTTTCATTTATGCAAGTGTAGAGTACATTGTCATGCTTCTAGTATCAAGTGTGCTAGAAGTTCATAAATGTCGTCGTGGGTCCGCCTTTAGTTCTTAAATTCATTTTCTTCATCTTGGTATTCATTATTATATGCTGGTACGACTTCAATCAAAATTCATTTCCTTCGTCTTGAAACTGTTCTTCACTTACCTGCCCTTACCTGAAGTTTGTTCATCTCAAGAGCCACCTCTTTTACACTTGGTTCTTTCTTTTGATCAATTGGGGCTGCATTACTGAACTTAAGCCATGGATGTTGAAGGCACTGCTCGGCTGTTGGCCGCTTCTCTGGCACAAAATCAAAAATGGGAGATAGAAATTCTGCAAACTCACGAGCATCAGTCTCTTGAAATTTGTATTTGTCGACGAGAAGTCGATCTAGTGGCCAGAATTTCAACCTTCGGATCCTCTTAAGATCTCCATGTCTATCAAAAAGGTCTTTTGAACGAGATCCCCCAATGGCTATCTGTTTGTCAATAAAAGGCAACACAAGGTAAATGGATTTAAACAGAATTTTAAGGGAACTGAGTGACAAAAAATCTTCTCACCTTTCTGGGCATCTTTCCCAAAAGTTCCATCATTAGCGCGAGGTGATCCTGAAATTAAATGAATCAGCAGCCTCATAATGTCAGGAGTTTATGTTTGAAACTTATAATCAAATGGCAAATAGAGAATTGTCATCATTTTTAATGCTACAAACTTCAATGTTTTAACTTTTCAGTAATGGAATTTTATATGCTTATACTATTACTAGTGCTGTGCATCTAGGTATCTGACTATACTGCTTCATAATTATAAGTTATATGAACTGATTAAGTATCAAGGATCTTTTATGTTATAAGATCCCTGTAAATCATCTCAAGATTAAAGAAATCACAATAGAAGCAATAGTAAGGAAAGATCACAAGATCATACGTCAAGTTTAACTCATTGAGATCATTTGCTTCCTTTTACATTTTAAGACCCTCGCAAACATTTAAAGTTAACATATGGATGGCAAATTTATGCTTTAACATTTTCCATTTTGCTTTTCTTCTCAAAAATTAAAATCTTATTTGATTGAGGCCTCTCTTTAGCAGTCTTCACTGAATGTATGTGCACTCATTTCATCACATCCAGTAATAAAATTGGCTTCATTCCAGATTCTGTTCAGATGCGGTAATCAATATAGAACTGCTACATATTTAAAAAATAATATATATATATATATATATATATATACACACACGTATAGAGAGAGAGAGAGAGAGAGAGAGAGAGAGAAAGAGAACTGCTACAAGCTTAACTCAGAAAACCCCTCTAGTCCCTATAAGTTTAATCTGCCAACCATCGGTTTTTTTTCTTTTTAAATTCAATAAGAATTGAAATACAAGTTCCACCACAGAAGAAAACTTTGAAAAGTTGAAAAATGATCATATCGAGCAGAAATATAAGCGTACAAAGATGTTGTGTATATATATAATTTTTCTCCAGTACAAAGCTACTTAGATATTCACTTGAAGAAAGATGAGTTTTACAACTATGTTACACGTCACCTAGAGAAGTTCAATACCTATATTATGGCTTATTAAAAAGCAATTGAGTATGGTCAAAACCCAGTATTAAACATCAGTAGAATGGATACAGAAAGGGGAGAATTAGTTCAGTGGAATCCTAAAAATGGCCTCATTAAGCATACATACCTCGTCCTCGTCAAAACCCTGACCACCTTTAGGAGCAAAAAGCATGTCACCAGTAGCAAGCTCAAAGGCAATGCAAGCAAAAGACCACATGTCAACAGAGAAGGAGTATCCAGCTCCAATAATAACTTCAGGAGCACGATACTGCCGTGTCTGAATATCATCTGTAAATTGTTTATCAGCCCAGCATGCATTCCCAAAGTCCACTAACTTGCATCTTAGATCAAGCCCTTCCAAGGACCTCTCACGATTTGGAATACCACCCATTGAGTCCCTTTGTCCTGATATCCTAGCTCGTGCTCTCTTCGCTTTCTTCTTAAGCTTCTTCTCAATCATACTCACAGCAGCAACTCCCCCATTTGGGTTTCCTTCAGGCTTCTCAAGTATTGGTGTGCACTCAGATTGTACAGGATCTTTGGAAGGATCAATTGTGGAGACAAGGAGAATATTTTCAGGCTTTAGGTCTGAGTGGATTATACCAAGTTCTCTATGCAAATAATCGAGACCATGTAAAATCCATCTACCGATCTCCCTGACCTTATCTAGCGGCAGACCTTTGTAACGGTTATATTTGATTAGACGAAGAAGGCTGTCACCAAGGAACTCAAGCACCATGCACCAATGCTGCCCGTTAGGCCCAGCATGCTTAAAGTGATCAATCAATCTAGAAACACATCTGGAATTGGAGGGGTCCCCTTCTGCTATGGAAGAAAGCATTTGAATCTCATGCAGTGCAGCTTCAGCAAACTCAGCCGCACTCTTTTGTATTTTAAGTGCGACAAATTTCTGCAGCGTAAATTGAAGTCAATCGCTTTCTCAGCACACAAACCTTCAAAATCATGTTAAACAGATAAAGAAATCCTTCAACCAAAGTAACCAACAGACATGCAACGTGTAGGATATGTTTGGACTGAAATAATACTCCTACAACCCACATCATTAATTAAGACTTCATAATGAAGTATATAAGTGTAATCTCTCCTCAATTAGTACCGAGGCCTTTTAAATTAAACCCCACACCTATGAGTAGAAGGTGGTTAAGTTGGGCGCAGTATCAGTATTAACATAGGTCCATGGGCTCGCACCCGTGTAATTAAGGGTCAAGGATGCTTAAATCTCAATTTATTTAAAGCCAAAAAAGCCATTATAATATGCAACAAATTTAATGATATATGAAATCCTAATATAGATTAAATCTAAAATAGGTCCTTTTTTTATCAAAAATCTAAAAGAGGTTATATCATGGAAATTAAGTAACATGCATAATGCATGTGTAACAATTCACTCTGTGTTAATGAAAGTGAAAGATTCCAGACTCCATAGTACAAATTAGGCATGCCAAACAAAGATGGCAAATACAAGGAGCAATACAGCAGATACGATAAAGATCAGATCTTTGCCACAAAATCAAACAATCTGAATTAATAATCACAGAATAAGATTCTCAACATATCAAAACAGTGCAATTCTTTAAACACAGAACTCAATTCAAGCGAATCCGACCAAATACAGATCAAATCAAGAAACATGCATGATTCAATCAATACTAGTAACTCCTGTACCAAATACGATTCACACATCCATCCTAGACGCCGCATCGATCGATCCAATCAAGAAAAATTGATCGGATCGATCGGCGTAAGCTCAAATCAAGCGAAACGAGAATCAGAAACCTCGATCGCAAGGACTAATCTCACTAATTCAATCGGATTAGATCGAATTAATGCTAAGCATATCATAATCAAGCATTAATCATTAATTCGTCAAAGATTGAAGAGCATACAGAGTTGCGTGTATCGTAAGCGAGCCAGACAGTGGAGAAATGGCCCCAACCGAGCTTCCTCTGCGCGATGTACCGACCGGAGGCGAACGGGTCTCCGACTCTCACCGCGTGGTATCCGCCTTTCCTGTACGCATCGAATCCCTCGTCCTCCTCCGATCCCGACGAAGACGATGAACACGACATCGTCGATGATCGATCGATCGCACACTACAATCTCTCTCTCCAACTCGATCGATCGATCGATCGCTCGCTCGCTCGCTCGCTCTCTTG
The DNA here is from genome assembly GCA_039657345.1 of Stephania japonica. NCBI lineage: Eukaryota > Viridiplantae > Streptophyta > Magnoliopsida > Ranunculales > Menispermaceae > Stephania > Stephania japonica. The sequence goes on along the minus strand of CM077559.1, from coordinate 1,243,193 downwards.
TTGTTGTTGTAGTTGTTGTCGTTGTTGTTCGCTTCGGTGGTTATGGTTGTTGAAACGCGAACAGGCGCACCTGAACCTCTCAAACTGTTTGTTGTTGCCTTATTGGTGGTGCCCCTCTTTAATCTCTCCAGTACTCTCTCTCTCTTTCTCTCTCTCTCTCTCTGACGGTGCGTTCTGCGTTGCTGTCCTTTTCGCTAACATGCACTTTCGATCAGGTGGAGTGGTTACGCTTACAGGATCCTCCTCGATAATAGCATTTCTTGATCTCAATGTCAATCCAACGGAGAAGGATGCGTTGTTGTATTGTTCCGTAAATAGAATGTGGAAAACGTTAAAACGACGCTACAGAGTCACGGGAGGAATGGGTGCGGTTGGATGTGGGTCGAGATACGTATACGGGATCTTGATTTTAGTTGGTGCCATGTTTCTTTTGTTATAATAATAGTGTTGTGATTAAGATTGGACAAATGTTGGTGATATTATTGGAGAATCGAACTTAATGGATTGTGTTTAATAAAAGCTTCAATAATACTGCTATATACATACAGACTTTAGGAAAGAAATGAGCGAAGGAGCCAATGGCTTTACTAAAATTCCACGCTACCTAACAAAGAGAAAAAAGTGTCTTGCAGCATATGGTGTTGGCGTTGGACTTCTTGTTAGGAGTCAGTGAGTCACGTTGATTAATTCACTAATCAAATGTTTTGATTTTCCTTTTATTTTCTTTTATATGTCGGATAGATAAACTCTACCTATATATTTTTTTTGTATTTAATTTTCACTTTTCTCTTATATGGGATCCCCTTTTTATAGTTTTGATCGATGGCTTTTGATTTTGAGCTAGTTTCTAGCTTTCCTGATATCCTTTTAATCATTTGTGGATTGAGTTGATCCATTTTTTCCTCTGTTGTTTTAATTGGATATCATATGGATCGATATTTCTTTTGGTTTCTCACGTGATGCATCTGTTTGTGTCAACCATACCAACTAATCACGTTAACTCATTAAGGCACGATCTAATCTCATATGGGGGACATGCCTTCTAAGGCTGTTTTTTTTCATCCATATAACTTAGTATACTCGATGTGCATCAATATTTGTATAAATGCATTTTTATGTGTTTAAAGGACACTAACGACTCAATACCAAAAGATTGTATGGAAATTATCAAAGTCACTTTGGTAAGATGATAAATACATCACTTGTCAAAAAGGCAAGACTTTGCGATATCGTAGTTTGATTCCACATAAGTAAAAAAAAAAAAAAAAAAAGATTGAATTGAAATTAAGAACACCATTCCACCATTTCCCCCCAAATTACTTAGTATCGACATCATCATAAAAACTTTAATAGTAATAATAAATAATAATCTTAGGAAACGAACACCTAAATGACACAGAGTTCGATTATAAAAAAGTAAAAAATGACACGAAATTGATCAGCTTCCTTTAGTACGGTCAGAAGGGGAAAAATGCCATCAAAATATTTTGTTGGACCTTCTTGCAGACGCCTTTCATCTGGTGTATACCAAAAGAATACGAGTGCACACGGATTGGATTCAGTCTAATTAGAGTCAATTCGCAATTCAATCTTATTATTACGGATTAAAAAATTGCAGTTCAGTCTAATTCAAATAATTCATCAATCTAACTTAATTCAATTTGCAAAATACGGATAAGACTGAATCAAGTTTCACGGATTGATGTTTTCCTATCCAAATATTTATGAAATTAAACTTAATCAAATGAATCACAAAAATTATACATATCATGAATAACAAATTTACATCGTACATCCCACAAATCTATATATAACATATTTCTCACAAATTTGTCATCATAAGTACCTTCAAAATGCAATATTTTACATAAATAAAAATGTCATCCAAAAACTTCACCATATACCCAAATAAAAGCACAAAAAATGTGCACAGCAACACAACCAACAAAAAAATGTCTGAAGTGTAATAAAAAAAGTGAGAATAAAAAAGTCTTTGAGATATTATATAATTTAGAGTTGATAGTTTGAGTTGATGCTCTTTCAGATACTATAGTACATATGATGAGATTTGTACAAGTATTGATGTAATAAACGAATTGGATCAAATTGAATACGCAGTTTTTAAATTTGGGATCCTTAATCCAATTCAGTTCAAGGGATAAAAAAATTGATTCAATTAATGATAATTAATCCAAATTGTACCGCTGCAAATTAGTGTAATCTATGTGCATCCCTACGAAAGAATATCATTCGTTAAGGGGCATTGTGATAATTAATTAATTATTGATTTATGTATAACAAGGTCGTTTTGCAATTAGCTTACTTATAAAACCAAGGGACTAGTGAAGTTTGGGCAAGTTTGCCTTTTATCACTAGTTAAAGATTTTTTTTATAATTACGTTTATCTTTATTTTTAAGAGAAGTTACATTTTTTCGCTCCATGTCAATAATCACTCTGTTGTAAAATAAATTGGAACTTGCTAAGAGCTAGATAAGGAAATAGAAGACTAAGAACTTCTACTACTACAAACTACTACTACAAAGAAGAAGAGAAGAAATGAGATAGTTGAAATGAGAAGTTTTCATTCAACTTTGGTGTGTTTTTACAATGAGGATGGCACCCTTTATATAGGCCCTTTGGTGATGATGATAAATGTACTTAGACAATGTTTACAAGTAATACATACATCACATGTCATACAACTCTTCACAAGCAACATTGACAATACATGGAATAATGAGTACATTTGATATGGATACAAGTAAGGGCCATGCTTGATGCTACCACTCAATGTAAGAGCCATGCTTGACAATGATTAGTTATACAAAATCTTGATCAATTGTTCATCCATATCATAACACTCCCCCTTGGATGACAATTATTGAGAGAATGTGCCTCGTTAAAACTTCTACTAAGAAAAACCCTGTGGGAAAAAATATAGTAAAAGAAAAGAGTACACTATTCTCATAAATATTAAGATGGGTATAATATTGTTAAGATTGCCTCATTAAAAACCTTGCATAGAAAACCCAATGGGATAAAACCATAGCTAAGGGAAAAAGAGTGCAATACATTAATCAATAACTCCCCCTCATGTGAACATGGGTGAAACTTGTTCAGTTTCTTTACTTGCGATGTCTTTAAGTTTACGCAAGCCAATACCATATGTAAGCCTTTTAAATGTCGTAGTTGGTAAGGCTTTTGTGAATAAATCAGCAAGATTATCACTCGATCGGATTTGCTTGACATCAATTTCACCATTCTTCTGAAGCTCATGCGCATAAAAGAATTTTGGTGAAATATGTTTTGTTCTGTCCCCCTTTATGAATCCTTCACTTAATTGTGCAATACATGATGCATTATCTTCATATAATATGGTAAGAGAATCTTTTATTGAAGGCAATCCACATGATTCTTGTATATGTTCAATCATGTTTCTCAGCCAAACACATTCACGACTTGCTTCATGAATTGCAAGTACTTCAGAATGATTGGAAGAAGTGGCAACCATAGTTTGTTTTCTTGACTTCCACGATACGATGATATTACCAGGTGAATACATATCCGTTTGAGAACGGGCCTTATGGGATCGATAAAAATCCAAAGATCAAGCATAACCTTGGAGATTCAATTTTACCCTCTCGAGTAAAATAAACCCATGTCACTTGTTCCTCGAAGATATCGAAAAATGTGTTTAACACCATTCCAATGTCTTCGAGTTGGTGAAGAGCTATATCTTGCAAGTAGGTTGACAAAGAAAAGCAATATCGTGTCTTGTACAATTTGCAAGATACATAAGTGCACCAATTGCACTTAAATATGGTACCTCCAGGACCAATTAGCTCTTCATCACTTTCTTGAGGTCGAAATGGATCCTTATCCACTTCAAGTGATCTGACAACCATTGGAGAGCTCAATGGATGTGCCTTGTCCATATAAAATCTTTTTAATAATTTTGCAATATAATTTGATTGATGGACAAGTACTCCACTTGAAAAATGTTCAATTTGCAAACCAAGACAAAGTCTTGTTTTTCCAAGTTCTTTCATCTCGAATTCCTTTTTCAAGTATTCGGATGTTTTAACGATGTCGTCGTGGTTTCCCACTATATTTAAATCATCAACATATACAGCAATAATCACAAATCCTGTTGATGATCTTTTAATGAAGACACATGGGCAAAGCGGATTATTTACATATCCTTCTTTCAGTAAATAATCACTAAGACGTTTGTACCACATTCGTCCGGATTGTTTCAACCCGTACAAAGACCTTTGTAATTTTATAGAATGCATGTTATGAGGTTTTGATTTTATTTCATCGGATATTACAAATCCATCGGGATTTTCATATATATCTCTTTGTCTAGAGATCCGTACTGAGATATCTTTGTAACGACATCCATTAAATGCATATCAAGCCCTTCGAGAGGCGCAAGGCTTATCAAGAACCGAAATGTGATTGCATCTATAACAGGAGAATATGTTTCCTCATAATCGATGCCAGGTCTTTGTGAGAAACCTTGAGCTACAAGTCTTGCTTTGTACCTTGTAACTTCATTTTTTTCGTTTCTCTTTCGTACAAATACCCATTTATATCCAACAGGCTTTACGCCATCTGGCGTTTGGACAATTGGTCCAAAAACCTCTCGTTTCCTTAACGAGTTTAGCTCTGCTTGGATAGCATCTTGCCATTTTTGCCAATCAGGTCTTTTTTGACATTCGTCCACTGATCGTGGTTCTGGATCATCATCATTTTCACATATTTCAAATGACACATTGAAAGCAAATATATCATCAGGAACAATTTCATTTCGATCCCAAATCTTACCGAGTTTAAATAATATATTGAGATCTCATTATTTTCATCTTTTCCTCTTTTCTAGAGGAAGTTGTTCCTCATCGAGAATCAACTTGTTCGACAAACCCTTATCAAAGGATTCTTGTGCTTTCTCATGAGTATTTTGATTTGTATTTATTTTTGCTCCGTTTTCCTCTTTCGAGGAATTGTATCCTTTGAACCAACCGCGGTCTTCCACGCTTTAAGCGTTTCGTTGGTTCTTGTGCATTTTGTTGCACAGAGACATCAATTCTTGCGGGAGCATTTACACTGGAATATGTGATTTTGTCACTTGTTTTGCATCATTAAATGCATCGGTAATTGATTTGCAATTTGTTACAAATGAATGATCTTTCGAACTTCAAGTTCACACTGATTTGTTCGTGGATCATAATGTGATAAAGTTGATGCATTCCAAGCAATTTCGCGCCATTCCTTTTGAATTGACTTCTTATTTCCCCCTAATGGTGGGAAAATTGCTTCATCAAAGTGACAATCAGCAAAACGTGCAGTAAATAAATCCCCTGTTAAGGGTTCAAGGTATCTTATAATGGACGATGAGTTAAATCCAACATAAATCCCAAGTTTTCGTTGTGGACCCATCTTAGTTCTATTGGGAGGTGGTATAGGAACATACACTGCACAACCAAAAATTCTTAAGTGTGAAATATTTGGTTGTTGACTAAAATGAGTTGCATGGGGGAATGTTCATGGTATGCAGTGGGCCTATAACGAATGATAGATCTTTGCATGAAGGATCGCATGTCCCCAAACTGAAGTTGATAACTTAGTTCTCATGATTAAAGGTCGCGATTAATTGAATGCGTTTGATCGAGATTCTCGCCAAACCATTTTGGGTATGCACATGTGGAACAGAATGTTCAATGGTAATTCCTATAGACATGCAATAATTTTTAAATGCTTGAGATTGAAATTCCCAGACATTATCAAGACGGATGGTCTTGATTGGGTTGTCGAGGAATTGTGCTCTTAACTTAATGATTTGCGCTAAAAGTCTAGCAAATGCAACATCGGGTCGAAAGCAAACAAATATGTGACCACCTAGTTGATGCATCTATCAAAACCATGAAATATCTAAATGGTCCACAAGTGAGGATGAATAGGTCCACATATGTCTCCCTGAATGCGTTCTAAGAAAATTGGGGATTCCACAACAATTTTACTTGGGGATGGTTTAACTATCAATTTACCTTGAGAACAACTAGCACAATTATAATCACCAGCTGAAAATATTTTGTGACTCCTTAAAGGATGTCCATGCGAATTATTAATTATTCTTCGCATCATTGATGATCCTGGATGACCAAGCCGGTCATGCCATAAAATGAATGTCGTTGATCATTAATTTTCTTATTTAAGACGACATTCGTTTCGACATGCCTTATATGAGTAAAATATAATCCAGAGGATAAAGCTGGAAATTTTTCTAACACTTCTTTTTTCCCATTTGAAACCAATGTGACATAGAGAAATTCTCTATTATTTTCGTTCATGGTTTCAATGTGATATCCATTTTGTCGAATATCTTTAAAGCTGAGTAAATTCCTTTTGGATTTTTTGAGTATAAGGCATTGTCAACATGAATTGTTGTTCCCCAGGCAACATAATATTTGCTCTTCCAGAGCCATTAATCAAATTGGAGATGCCAGATATTGTTTGAACATTAGCATCACTAAGTTCAAATTGGAGAAATATTCTCTGTTTTTAAGAATTGTGTGCATTGTAGCACAATCGCAAGGCACATATCGCTCTTATTTGGTTCATGACTTGAACACATGATTTGTTGATCCATCGGACAAATAATATTTGACAAATCGAGAAAAAGAGTCATGATAATATTCATAATATTTTGCCTTTGATTTTAAAGGCATGGTAAAGGTCACAAAAATACTCGGGCATATATATGACAATATTTAGGCAAAATAGCCTTTCATATATGACTAAAAAATGTCACAATTATGAGCGCTCATTGTCAATAATTATTTGCCCTTTGTAGTGGTGCACCACTTTTATTCCAAAATTTGGTGGAATTGTCAATACGACCTTTACGATATTTTCACCTTTTCCACGTCCATAAATTTATTGCGATCATGATCATTATATGCAACATATGCTTCTTAATTTGAAGTGAACTTAATTGGACGGGAGTGATATTATATTTATAATATCTCATCATTTTACTCAGCTACCATGAGACAAGAAATCAATCCTTAATATTTATTGGATTGATGTGCGCACTCGATAATTTGTTGCGTAATACATCGAGGCGAGCCACGTGGCTTTTATTTGTCTCATCAGTCATATTTCGCATAGCCTCAATATAGAGGTAATTGAAATTGAGAATAATAAATGATATTTGACTGATATAAATTTTTTGTAGCATGAGACCCAGCCGCTCATTTTGAGCCTTTTGGAGCATTACCCTTTTGGATGTATAACTCCATAAGGTGAAAATATATATAAAGTGAAGTATTCACTTTTCAAATCTCCAACGAGAAATTGACGAATGATTATATATAACACACAGCCTTGCATAGAATTATCATGACAAGAATTATAATAAGGTAACAAATGCAAACTATGGTTGAAAAGAATTTTGAAAATAAATTTAATATAAAAGAGTTTTCCCTTTATGTAAAAACATAACATATGATTAAATATATGTTCACAACTTGATTATTAGTATGCAAAATGTATTACTTGTATGAGTTGGTGGGACAACCTCTAGGTTGGGTGGTGAGACGAAGTCTACTTAAAAACCATGCCACCTCGAACGGGATAACCCGTCTCCCTTTCAATGTTTAGCTTTACCTGGGGACAAGGCTTACCCACTATCAACCCAAACTCATAACACTATTTGTAATATAAAAAATCAAGAATAGAGCATAATTAATCGTTTGTAGTATAGCGAGAAAACTAGTTATGTCACATATTGATTTTTGATTTCTGATGTAGAAGATCGTACCAAGACGCAACTACAGAGCATACTTTCGCAATCGGTGACGTTATAATGGTATATGAATAAAGTATGCATATAGAAGTTATGCATGTAATAAAAGGAAACAACCATGGTAATTTAGAAATAAATTGAACTTATTTAAATAACAAAAGTTATACCTTCTTAGATTTCTCCTTAGCAAGCCTTCTTGAACTTCAAGATCTCCTTAATGCTAGAGCAAGCTCGTGCTGATAACGTGTTGTAAATAAATTGGAACTTGCTAAGAGCTAGATAAGGAAATAGAAGACTAAGAACTTCTACTACTACAAACTACTACTACAAAGAAGAAGAGAAGAAATGAGATAGTTGGAATGAGAAGTTTTCATTCAACTTTGGTGTGTTTTTACAATGAGGTTGGCACCCTTTATATAGGCCCTTTGGTGATGATGATAAATGTACTTAGACAATGTTTACAAGTAATACATACATCACATGTCATACAACTCTTCACAAGCAACATTGACAATACATGGAATAATGAGTACATTTGATATGGATACAAGTAAGGGCCATGCTTGATGCTACCACTCAATGTAAGAGCCATGCTTGACAATGATTAGTCATACAAAATCTTGATCAATTGTTCATCCATATCATAACACACTCAATTACATTTTTGCGCTTGAAGAGCTTTGACGACACCTCCCCCCTTTCACGAACTTCGAGTAAACATCCACAACAAAACTGAATAGTCCATAAAATATATCAAAGTAGACACAAATTTACAATTCATTTTCTACATTACTAGCATATATTATAAGAAAATGATCCATCGACACGCACCAACTTAGGCGCACCTACATATTGGCCTTATGCGACACATTAGGTGTATTGTGTTGTCTTCACCCAGTTAGTGTTCTTAACTCCGTGTCTTAAATAGATCAACGCAGCAACGAGAAAAGGGGGTTTCAACCTTTAAACTTTAGGTACATGGAGACATTGCCCCTTAAACTAAAGACTAGAGGTTTTTAGCCACTAAACTAAAAAGAAAACGGAAGATTTTAATCCACTGCTAGTTTTTCATCCCATTTATCCGTTATGTGCCAACGTGGCATACTAGTGGGGCCCACATGTTTTCAAATACACTTATCTCCCAAAACCAAATTAACTTAAAAAAAAAAAAGGAGACAAAAAACAAAAACTTCGGATAACCCATTTGCATCTCAGCTCTTCAATTTTTTTTTTCGCTGTATTCGATGACATCAAATTTGCAAGCCCAACATCAATTTAATCATATATCCTAATCAATTGTGCGTATATTCAGATCTAATTTTTATTTTTTTGAAGTAATACAGGTCTAATCAATCATTCACTAACTTTGATTAATTTTTTTTTGTAGGAACTTTGATTAATTTATATTAGATAGGCAAATATTGTTATCGTAATTATCTCCAAACTACATTCAATTATACAACAGCTCGCCATTAAAACTCCACCTTCATTTAAATTTGACAAAAATATTAATAATAGTAATGATGCTAGCCACATAAAAGTTAAAAAAAAAAGATCAAGAAAGTTGTCATCCACAAATTAGCACCAATTGAGCAAATGCGCCTCGAGTACGTATCTTGAGGCACATCGTACAACGCTTATCTGATTGGTATCGACTTGCGCGAATCAAAAGTTGGTTAGAAAATTATTTTTCTTTTTTTTATAAGACTAATGACAAAAAATAGAAAGAGATCAATTTATATTTATACAGAATAGTATTACCATAGTCATATATTCAAAATATAATTAAATAATACTCTCATAAAAAAAATATAATATTTTGTAAAAAAATATAATCAAATGACTTTTTTTTTGGTAGGATAATCAAATGACTTTGATCATCAAATATTTGGTGTTTTCAAAAATAAAAATCTAATTTGATTACTTCTCACATGCATGCTTTGATCTTATTAATAAATTGATAAAACAACAAAAGCACTTAACCAATGCGTTGAATTTGCTAGGACATATTCAAAGCATAAAATAACTAACTACTTATAAATACAAAAATATTTAATAAATATAAAAAATATTTTTAAAAAATATTACACTTATCAAAAGAATGTGAATGCTTTCACCACTCAAAAAAAAATCACAAAAAAAAAAAGATTTATTTCGGCCAATGTAACTTAGAAGATGTGAGCTTTGTAAATAGAATAATGAGCCTCATTCGTCTGTCACACTGACACACAAAAGATAATGAAATGAAAAATATAATGATGGATTAAGCTGAAATCATCTTGACTTTAACTTAAGAGATAATAACAAAGAGCATCCAAAGTTTTAAGGTCTGAAATTCCTCTCCTTTTTCTCCTAATTCTATTGAAGGAGAATGGTAACTTTGGCTTTATGATTTGTTTTTAATTAGATTAGATAATCTCCCGGTCTTGGCAATAACCTCTTCGCAGAGTGCCAACACAGCAATGTGCCAACACAGCAATTGCAACAATCACAGTAACGGTCACATGTTTCTCAGGTCATAGCCGTTTTCTACACTACTAAACGTGGCAGTACCCACGTGTTATTTGAGGCACAACATAACCTTTCCAGTTGACACGTGCGCATAAAGAGGATCAAGCTACTTAGTTAAACGCCGATCAGGAGTACAAGTTCAATTTCAAAGCGATGATTCGAGAATACTTGGACGTGGCAGGGGCATTTTAGTCCTTACAAAAATGTAAATTCCATCTATGTCCCGGTTGTAATGCTGGCTTTCTCGATCGAGCTTTAGATTTGCAACAACAGGTTAGGAGGAACAGAGAGAGCTCTCTGTGAATGCAATCCGAACTCGATCGAATTTCTTCTCTCGTTCGACAATCTCAATCTCCAGTGGCCGGACTCTGCGTCTCTTTGAATCTCTCCAATCGCATCTTCGGCAGCGAGGTTTGCTAAACCCTCATTTTGATCTCGCGACGAGCTTTCATTCTAGGGTTTTGAGTTCTTCCAGATCGGCCATGTTTCGCTTCGAATTTCGATGTGGTTAGTGCTCGGATGGTGGATTTGGGATGGATTCACGGCGTGATCTGCAGAATTCTTGAATTCGAATCGTAGATCGGTGTTAGAATTTTGTGAATTGAAATGGCGGGAGCGAACCAGGTGCCGAACGCGGATCTCTTCGATGCGTATTTTCGGAGAGCGGATTTGGATCAGGACGGGAGAATTAGTGGAGCGGAGGCAGTTTCATTCTTTCAGGGTTCGAATTTACCAAAACAAGTCCTCGCTCAGGTTCTGATTCGTTCTTCATCTACGTTGAACTCGTTCCATTTGATTCTTGTTGTATCAGTTATGCTGTTAATGCGTTTTGTGATTGAATCGTGCTTTTGGCTTCTATCTGCTTGAGTTGATAATTGGAGGTTGGATTGAAAGGCAGTAACTCATAAACTTGTGTTCAGATTGATTTAGAGAAAACGAAAAGGAATTTGCTGTGATTAGTTGATTAGCACGAACAGGAAATATGTGGAAAGGTCGATGAATTGAAAGACTGTAACAAATAAACTTGTATTCCAGTTTTGCTATTGGAGATGGTCTGGAATTGATCAGTTGTAGATGTTTTTGGTCAGTTTATAGAGTTCAGTAGGTTTTACTTAGTATTTTCACCACACCTAGTTGACTCCATCATGAGTCATGAGATGATTGGTGAATGGTGGTGCAACGTTGTTTATTGCGGTAGGCTAGTTCCTGCAAAGATTTTTTGCATATTCTCCATCTGCTTAATCTAGGCACAGTGGATGCAATGGACTGATTGTTTCAATTAGAGAAGGATTGTTTTCGTCGAGTGGTACTGAGTAATGTTTTGTTGGCATTACAAGGACTTGGAAATTGGAATTTGTTTTGATGGATACAGCTTGCAAACCAGTTCATTAGATTGAGTTGATTTCATGTTCAATAATAGAATTATAGAAGTAGTGGTGTTTGTGAAGTTCCTTCATTGATTCATTTTCTGGAACTAGCCAAAGTGCTTGCATACATGATCATTCCATTCTGTTGTACTTCAGTGAACTCTGATTATAGTGGTCTTGGATATTTAGCTTTGTGTTTTACATGTAAAATGATATGATTATGTGCATCTTTCAGTCAGTAGCTTGCTCTATTTATTATTTATATAGCTGTTCACCCTTAAGAATATACACCAAGGGGCTCATATAATTTTGCTCGGTTGCTTACTCACACATTGTGAGTTTCATGTCTGTGCCTTACTGTCTTTTGGAATAAAAAGCTTTAGACATGACAAAATAGCTCCTCGTAACATGTTTAACATGTTATTCACTCATTCATGACTTCTATCATGTTGGTGTATGGTGTCCCTTAGTTATGCCTCTTGAGTTGAGAAGGCCATTTTTTAACCTACTTAAACCATATCTCTGAATTGAATCTAAGAGTCACAACTTACACATAATTTCCATGATTAAGGTTCTAAATAACCAATGTGTAGGCACCATGGGATTGGTAAAACTTTATATAAAGTTTACTGTATTAAGATGTGTCTGATAGCGTGTCTTTTTAATGATAATGTTCTTATAATGTTTTTGTTATGATTTGTAAATTCTCTATTATTTTATTTGAAAGGAGAGAAATTAGGTTATGGGATGAAATTATATATATATGCACATTGGAGGAGTCTTTATAGGTCACTCTTACTTTAATTGCTCCTTATGCCTTTAATAATAATGATAAGAGAGAAAATTTGACTGTAATTTTTCATACTCTTATATGTTGTTCTAAAGTTGATTAGTCTCTAAATACCAACCGAAATGTTCATTATCAAAATCAGGAAAGTGGATACTTGGAAAATAGTTGCTTCTTTAGTTCAGTATCTTCAATTTATTTTGTTAATCATTATATATTTCGCACTATTAACTTTCAACGTCTGAAAGGTATTCTAATTTCTATTTTGGTAGAAATTAAATGATGATGTATGTTGAAGTATTTTATCAATGCCATGTAATTGACAATCTTCTTTTGAACGTTTGAGTTTTTTTTAGGGTCATAGGAACCTTGAGTTTTTCAATGTCTTGTAGAGCACATATTTTCATTAGATTTTTTTTATTCTTTTCTGGTTAGACAGGTTTTAGAGATATATAACAAGTTAACAACAAGAATTTGACGATTATATCGTTGACCTACCAACCGCAGCCTTGGTGCAGTTGTTGGAACCGACTAGTTTTTCACTTGTGCCAGGTTCAAATCTTCTAAACTTTCAGAGGCATATCTCTTGTATGGTGGGGTATGTCTTATGTGGAATAGTCAAGGGTGATTCCGGAAATCACAGTATAAAAAAAACTATATTACTGACTTAAACTAAAACAGACAATTTTTATGTGTTTTTTTTATTATTTTTTAAACAAGTAATGTTTACATAGGATTTGCTCCACTTTAATCTTGCAACTAGACTCTGACTTGAAGATTTTTTGTTGAATTGGACCCTCTATTTCATTTGGTGATAATTCCTTGGAAATTTTACAAAATAACTCAAATAGGGGGCAAAAGAGAAAAATAACTCGAAGTTAAACCATGTTTTTTTGGTTTTGTACCGCTTTCAATTAACAGAACCACCCTTCTGCAAAGAGGTGACGTGATGCTGTCATCAACATTGGTACAAGCATGAATCCTTAATAGATTATAATCAATACTGTCAATATATAAAAGGATAGTTTTATTTGACTTTGGGTTGATTCGGTCGAAAGACACTTTCTGAAAACCTTGTGTTACTTTTTGTTTTTGAATTTTTTTCAAGTTTCCTTATTTTCCCCCAAAATCCATTCCTTCCATGCATTGTGTCCCCATAAATGAATGTCTCTATGTTCAAAACTAATTGCGGTCTTAAATAGCTGTCATGATAGGAGGAAAAAAAAAAACTGAAATTTTACAGATTATTCCTTGCAGGAAATTTCCGAGTCAGTTGCGTTAGATCCTGCAAAACATTGCCTTAGCATAGTTTAGAAATCTTGATTTTGGATGACTATTTACTAATTTATATGCAGCATAGTTTCTTATTTCCCATTCAATTCATATCCAAAGGAGAAAAACAATTCTTATCTTAAGGAAACAAAAAGAACATACCTGCTCTAGGGAAGAAAGGGACATGATTTTCTGTTGGCCTCCTAGAGTTTCAGAGTGATAATTTTGACCCTAGATTTATGCCATGTGTCCTGAAGAAAGACTACCTTCCAAAAATCTTTTAAGTTGTTTGAAGCTATGAAGATGAGAGTTTAATCCCATTAGGCTATTTGTATTTGTGTGAGTTAGGAATAATATGATTGCGCTTTATGAAGCAGTTATAACTGGATGGTTATTAGTACATGCTGTTTTGGTCTAGAGGGTGAAGACTGAAGATTTAGTTCCTACCTTGGATGTAATATTTCAATTATCTTTTTTTTTGAAGTAATTTCAATTATCTTCCTAGAAAACAAGTCCTATGAAATGCTCAATATGTGAATGTGTTTCTACTTAGTAAGGCATACCTAGTCTAATGATCAATTAACTTTCTTTGTAACAGATATGGAATCATGCTGATCAAAACAGAACTGGTTTTCTTGGTCGAGCAGAATTCTATAATGCTCTTAAACTTGTAACTGTGGCACAGAGTAAGCGAGAACTAACCCAAGATATTGTCAAAGCTGCATTATACGGGCCAGCTGCAGCTAAAATCCCAGCGCCTCAGATTAATATTCCACCTGGATCTGCTACTCAGCTAAGTGCTGCATCGACAGCTCCTCCATCTCAAATGGGTCCAGTTGCCCCAGCTGCATCCCAAAATTTTGGCTTTAGAGGACCGCAGGTTCCTGCAAATGCTGGCATGAACCAACCATTTTTCCCCCCTCAGAGCAATCAGTTTGGGAGGCCCTCCCAACCAATGCCTGCTAGTACTGGTTCTCTTTCAACACAGGGTATTGTAGGTCAAGGTCTTCCTAGGGGAAGTACCATGGCTGCTCCACGTCCTCCGACCCCAAGTGTCACGACTGACTGGTCAAGAACAACTGGAGCTCCAGTTAGTGCAGCCTCACAAGTACCTAGCAGAGGGATTTCTCCCTCCACGACTCTGGATGGATTTGGATTTAGCTCATCAGGCATGACTTCTTCATTACCACCTCGACCACAGGCAACTTCTGGACTGATTTCCTCAGCCTCACCAAGACCTCAAGATCAAGTTTTACCACCTTCCCAACCAGCGAAGGATCCTAAAACATTAGCAGCTTCTGGAAATGGATTTGCTTCTGATTCAGTATTTGGGGGAGATGTGTTTTCTGCTACTCAGACTCAACCAAAGCAAGGTGCTTCACCTACATTTTCAGCAACAAGTGTGCCTCCCTCATCTTCTGTTGTGCCCGTCACCAGTGGACCACAAGCTTCTGTTAATCAGAGCCCATTGGATGCACTCCAGAGCACATACGGAGTGCAGTCTACGAGTGGTCAGCTTCCACGAACACAGTCACTGATGAAGCAGAATCAACAAATGCCAACTCAGGGCATTTCATCTGGAATGTTGGCAGGACCAGGCAATTCTGCTCCTAGCCAATCTCAGCTCTCATGGCCGAAAATGACCCAATCGGATGTTCAGAAGTATACCAAAGTTTTTGTGGAGGTTGACACCGATAGAGATGGAAAAATCACTGGCGAACAAGCACGAAACCTGTTTTTGAGCTGGAGACTCCCGAGAGGTATTCATTTGTTTATGGTCATGCTTTTAACTAACATATGTATTTCTAAGTTGAACATTGATTAGGAGCGAGTTGCTCATTTGACATGATTTATTGTTGTGGAAAATACATTCGAGTGTTGTGTTATTACACTTTCAGGCAGGGAGAGGTTAGTTGTTTAGCCAATTGGTTTACTCAATATTATTGTCTATTAGCCTATTATTAACAAGTCACAACTTGCATATTTTTCAGTTTACTTTTCCTATATTGCATATCCCATTGATCACAAACCGTACTAGTTGGTGGCTGAACCAGACTGTTGCCACCAAATTGGAGAAAGTTAGGAGTCCGGATAGTCTGATTTGTGAAAGAGTGCATCGAACTTCACTATTTACTGATTGATGGACTCTTCTAGATGTTATAATGGGGCAGATGTAATAAATTTTATCTCTCCGATTCAAATTTACTGTTGACGTCTAAGTTTCAATTTAGTGCCGTAGCAACCACTCCTTATCGAGCAACCTAGAAATAAGTACCTATATGAAATCATGCCGATGCATTAGTATTTTCCTGAAAATATTTTTTCACTTGGTTTTTCTTCTGCGCAAGTCAGTGTCTTGCTCGACTTGTTTTGCTTTGGTACCCCACAGGATTCGTGAATATGTTTAAATGCTCAGTTGTATTTTTCATCCCTTTAATGATGTTTAGAATGTACCATATCATGAGGTTCTGTTATCACGTTACCCATTAATGTGACAGTGATCTTTATGCTAATCTTTTGTTACCTTTCAGAGGTATTGAAGCAGGTGTGGGACTTATCTGATCAAGATAATGATAGCATGCTTTCACTAAGAGAGTTCTGTATTGCACTATATTTGATGGAGCGCTACAGAGAAGGTCGGCCTCTTCCTTCTGTTCTTCCAAATAGCATCGCGTTTGATGAGTCACTATTGTCTCCTGCAGCTCAGCCTGCAGCTGCATATGGAAGTGCAACTTGGGGAGCTAATCCTGGTATCGTTTCTCTGTGTTGCTGACTTCTAATTGCTATGCCTTTGAACTTTGCAAGGTACTCATCAACTTTTCTACTGTAACCAGGTTTTCAGCAACAACAAAGTGTGCCGGGTGCACGTTCAATGCCTCCTGGAGCTGGAGTAAGGCCACTGATGAGAGTTCCTGTCCATCTTCAGGCTGATGGAGGAGTTCAGTCCAATCAGCAAAAGTCTAAAGTGCCAGTATTGGAGAAGCACCTTGTTAACCAACTTAGTAAGGAGGAACAAGATTCATTGAACACTAAGTTCCAAGAGGCAACGGAGGCAGATAAAAAGGTACCATTATTTGTCGATTTTTCTTTCACACATTTTAGCGTTCATTTTGTTAGTTATATCAGGTTAATTAAACTCCGATTGATTATACTTTCATGACAATGTCCTCTGACTGATCAAAATTGACACATGCAAAGAAACTTCATTGTTTGACTAATGGATTCAATGTTTTCTTCACAGCTTACTTAGACCTTGCTGCTGCAGTTATTCCCTTTTTTATTTGTTATTGCTTTCTTCATTTCTTTCCGAAATATGTTGGAATTTGTGGTTCTAATCACATATGAACACAAAGGGAGATATAATATTACTTAATAACGTGTGTCAAATTTATGAAACTTCTCTTGTAGAACTGCATTTTTTTTTTTAATGTTTAATGTATGCTCAACTTCTCATGTACGTACTATAGGTTTTTATTTGCTCTTATTCTACAAGTTATACATCACAAAATCAGAAGGTTGATGATTGGCATTTGCTTGAAAGTTTATAACAACCTGTTGTTCTTATGATTTTCTGTTCTGGCTGATGGCAGGTGGAAGAGTTGGAGAAAGAGATTCTGGATTCTAAAGAGAAGATTGAATTCTATCGCACGAAAATGCAGGATCTTGTGAGTTGTTGCTCACAGACCTGCCCTTCTCAAGGGTTTTGCTTTTATAATTACGATTTGAAACCCATATATATAAAATTAAGGTTGAGAAGCTCGTGAGGTTAATTAATGCTGGTCATTTTTAACTTTACCAGGCAAAGCCCCTTATTACTATGTTTCTGGACTTGTGAACGAGCCTCTGCTTGTTCAGAAAGTTCAGAGAAGAAACAAAATTTATGAACAATTTGCCTGAAGGCCCTGAACTGCTCTTTATATTCTTTTAAGTCCTCTGAACTTTCCAAATGACCAAATAGTAAACGAGGTACAACAAAAAGAAGAGAAAAACTAGTAAGAAATCTCTATAAATTATGATTTGTGAACAAACCTTTTGCTTGTTTAATGTGATATCGACTCCCATTAAGCTTCTTTTTTGCAATTATTTTAAAACATAATTTAATGGTATAAAAGTGAAATCAACATTATATGTAAATGCGAGGTTTGGGGCTCGGGCTGTTTTGATCCTTCTAGGGTTCCACGTCGGCAGCGCGTGGAGAGGCAGACAAAAATTGGTTGTTTCTATAAATTTAAATTATTTATTTTTTTCATCAACCCTCTTGTGTCAGGTGCTATATAAGAGCAGATGTGACAATCGACTTAATGAAATAACAGAAAGAGCATCTGCAGATAAACGAGAGGTACCTCATAACAATGTCTTCATTTTTTCCTTTCCATCAGTGTTATTTGTTTACTGAAATTCTGATTGTAATTTCTTGTCAAGGCTGAGTCACTCGCGAAGAAATATGAAGAGAAGTACAAGCAAGTTGGAGATGTAGCCTCCAAATTAACTATTGAAGAAGCTACATTTCGTGATATTCAGGTAAACTGAGATGCGATCTACTTGGAGATAAAATTCATTTATGGTTGTTTTTCAAAAAAAAAGAAAAGAAATTCATTTAGGGTTTCCATCTATTGGAGTGATGCTATGCTATAGTTAATTTGTTCTGCAGGAGAGAAAAATGGAACTGTACAACGCGATTGTTAAAATGGAACAGGGTGGCAGCGCAGATGGCATTCTTCAGGTAATTCAGGTTATAAGTGTTGTCCATATAATAATAGAGGCTGTAGAGCTCGTATGTGAGCTTTAAAGTTAATCACCAGTCCCTTTTTTGTTGCAGGTTCGTGCAGATCGGATACAATCAGACCTTGAGGAGTTAGTGAAGGGCCTGAATGAGCGTTGCAAGAAATATGGATTGCGCGTTAAGCCAACTGCTCTAGTTGAGCTTCCTTTTGGTAAGCTTCATGACTACAAACTATTTATTATATTTTCTATGTCTTATTCTATAGAGCTTTAGGGTAGCTTTCTTAAGTGCAAGTTCTGCATGTTAGTAGTTGTCATCAGTGATAAGTGATAACTAACTTCAAAGCTTTTCTTTTTGCTTGAATTGCGTTAATTTCCTTCCTCTTGTGGTCAATCGCCATTTTTATGATTTCTTGGAGCATTACGTTTATGCATGAAAGGGATCCCAACTGTGTTTCTTTACGGTGAGATCCTACCCCTTGCCATCCCATCGCCTTTAAAACTGCCTATCCATTGGCTTGCCATTTCCAATATTGACTGTTTATGGGCCTGATTCCCTGTGTCAGACCCTTCTGTTTCAGTCCAAGTTTTTTTGATGACACGACAGTTTAAGGATGTGCATGACTCCATGAAGAGGGATGCAAAACATGATTCCCTTTATAGATCGCTAAATTAAAAAATTAGGAAGGTATATTTTGAAAAATAACACTTCATGAGTTCTTTGGTCTTCTCCCTTTACAAGCCAGTTTCACTGATTGATGGTTTCTACCCGAAGATTCATATCAAATCAACTTGAGGTTGGAAATGGAGCATGTTCATTCAAACCAATCACTTGAGGTTGATATGGAAAGGGAGCATGTCAATTGGTGATCCAAACTGAACTAGTGACATTATTCTGAAGGAGGGAAAGCAAGTTCTGTTTTTTAGATTATGGTGTGAACGTGAAATATGTTCTGTTTAGCAGAGAACTGCTTCAATCTAAGAACTAAGAACTACCTGAAATGGAGCATGTTCATTCAAACCAATCACTTGAGGTTGATTTGGAAATATGTTCTATTTAGCAGAGAACTGCTTTAATTGTAAGAACTAAGAACTACTTAAAATGGAGCATGTTCATTCAAACCAATCACTTGAGGTTGATTTGGAAATGAAGCATGTCAATTGGTGATCCAAACTGAACCAGTGACATTATTCTGAAGTAGGGAAAGCAAGTTCATATTCTTTTTTAGTAGGTTGTGGTGTGAACCTGAAATATGTTATATTTAGCAGAGAACTGCTTCAACTGTAAGAACTAAGAACTACCTGAATCTGCTCGTGATTGAACATTGTCCGAGGATACAATTATGTTTCCTCTCAAATTTTAGCAAACACTTACTACTAGGAATAGACGTACTCATAATCCATACATATCAATGTGGGATCTCTACCACTTCGAAACTGTGAAAGAAATTGTGATTAGATTTTGTTGGATTAATGCCATTATAGAGGATTGATTTTGTAACACCCATTCCTCATCATGAGTTTCCCAGACTTCTGTTAACAGAATGTTCTATATTCAGGATGTAAAAAACCTTACAAGTTTCACTTAGATTCATTATTTGACAGGATTCTTTCATCAATTATTTTATATTATTCTTTTCTTAGTTTGTTAATGTTTTTGTTACAATGATTTCTTCTTTGTTCTGTTCTTATGGAAAGGCTGGCAACCTGGCATTCAAGAGGGAGCAGCTGACTGGGATGAGGACTGGGATAAATTTGAAGATGAAGGTATGATGAACATCATTGTTTTTTTTTTTTTTTTTTTTTTTTTTTTTTTTTTTTTTTTTTTTAATTGTATTTTGTTTATTTGTATTTTTGTTTTCTTTCCTTTTTATTTTTTGAGCATAAAGCCTGGTTCTGATTTTAATCAAGGATAGCAAGCTTTTGCCTAGGTATCATCTATAAGCAATTTTAAGCCCAATTGCCTATGCCACCTCCTAGGCAGGTGGCAGAATTAAATTATTTTTTATAAGAAATTTTTTTAAGATTCAATAAACTATTTTGTAGGTAGACAGTGATTGAAAATGAGGTTCTTTTTTTATGAGGTTAATCATGATTGAAGGATTTGATTTATTTATTTATTCTGTAACTGGCTGACCCCAATTAATTTGGGACTGAGGTTATATTGTTGTTGTATTTATTCTGTAACTGGATTTGCTTGTCATTTCTCATTTCTTGAATATTTTTTAGAATGTAATTTCCAGCATAAAATCAATTCGTGAGAAGTGTTTATGCACATTTTTCAAGAGTATGATTACTATCTTTGAAATATAGGTTAATTTGCAATTTTACATTACTTTATGTATTAGTTTTATTTATGATTAGTACATAATATAATATTATATGAAATTGATTGATTGTCATATACGGGTGAAGTTATTACTAGGTTCCCTCTCCTGAATTTGATTACCATCTTGAAAGAAGGAATCCCTTTGCACCTTTAAGTCCTTGTTTTGATTCTACGCAGAGTCTACTTTGCTAAAAATACTATTCCGTGATCTTGTCAAATTAATTCATTTTCTTTTTTTATAACTAACGCGCAATTCCTCAGTTTACCATCAAAAGTTGATATGATGTGAGGATTTGATTTCATACATATTTTTTCTTCCAGGATTTTCCTTTGTTAAGGAACTCACACTTGATGTGCAAAACACAATGGCCCCTCCAAAAGAAAAATCAGTACGGAAGGAAAAAGTTTTTACTGATGAGGATTCAGTGGTTGGATTATCCCCAAATGCTGATAGTAAAACAGAGAAGCCTTCTACAACTAGTGAACCAGCCTTTGAAGTTGAATCAGCTTATGCACAAAGTGAAGCTGACTCGGCAAGAAGTCCACCTGGCAGTCCATCCGGGAGGAGTACGCTTGAAAGCCCATCCAGTGAACTTCATAATTCACATTTTGTGAAGAACTTTGACGCATCCCCTCGTGCGAAAGAAAGCCCAAGGTTAAACAGTTGTCTATCTTTGCCTTCAGCAGTAGAAGTTTGCACTGATGGATTATCTGTCTTTATTATTTGACATCTGCACTGGAACTTAATCGGATACTTATTTTCTTCTTTATGAGTAAGGCAATAATGATGTTGTTTACAAATTACTTGTGCAGCCATAATGGTGGGGCTGAATCTGTCATATCTGGAGATAAAGGTTTCGATGATCATACTTGGGGAACCTTTGACACTAATGATGACACGGACTCAGTATGGGGCTTCAACACTCTCAACACTATCAACACTAAGGTTAATCAGCTCTTTTCGAGGTTTTATTTTCCGTAATCTGACCATGGAATTGGGA
This sequence comes from Stephania japonica, assembly GCA_039657345.1. Taxonomy (NCBI): domain Eukaryota; kingdom Viridiplantae; phylum Streptophyta; class Magnoliopsida; order Ranunculales; family Menispermaceae; genus Stephania; species Stephania japonica. The sequence continues at coordinate 1,221,393 of CM077559.1, read as the reverse complement.
CTTATCGTGTCCTATTTCTGAAGTTCAGATATCTGGTGAGTGGTGACACAAGTCTAACTGGTAGTTTTTCATTGCAGGAGGTGGATCATAGAAACCGAGAAAGCTCTTTCTTTGGGTCTGGAGAACTGGGTCTGAACCCATTAAGAACTGACTCTCCGCAGGCTGATAGCCTGTTTAATAGGAAGAGCCCATTTTCTTTTGGGGACTCTGTACCTGGAACTCCCTTATTCAACTCCAGTCACTCCCCCCCAAGATACAGTGAAGCGTCGGAACACTCGTTTGACAACTTTTCTAGGTTTGATTCGTTCAACATGAACGAAAGTGGGCTCTTCCCTCCACGTGAAACACTGGCCAGGTTTGATTCCATCCGCAGCAGCACCACCACTGCGGACCACAGCCATGCATTCCCATCCTTTGATGATGCAGATCCTTTCGGCTCCAGTGGTCCATTTAAGATCTCATTAGACAATCAAACCCCTAGAAGAGGTTCTGACAATTGGAGTGCTTTCTAGAGAGGTAATCCACCGTGCGCGGGTCATGTCTACTATTTTGTTTCTTTTCTTGCCTGCCGATTATGTTGTTTTCTGGCAAGGTTTTTGCTCAGGAGGAGTAACATGAGCCAAGTATTTTTTTGTGTGTGTTATATGATCTGCATGAATGATTGGATGGTTGTAATTGTTGTGGGCTTGTATCCTTTTTGCTGCTTATTTTCTTATTCTTTCTTCTCGGCTTGTTACGATGGAAGCTGTCTCTGCGTGTCTTCGGGGCATGTTTATTGTGCTCTTATGAATATTCTTTATATTATATTTTCATTTTCATTTGTGAATGTTGATTTGCTTTTCTGTATTCCAATTTTTTCCCTTCATGCAAGATTGTTGACATGAGTTTGGGAATTCAATTCAAAAGAAATCTTTATAGGTTATATATTAATGGGAAATGATCCTAAAGTCACAGTTCAATTCAAGTGGTTAAGAAGGCATTCCAATACCTTCAAATGTGCAACTCGGAACTCCCCGACAACAAAACACCACCACAGAGAGATCTCTGGGTGCTGCTTGGTTTTGTTGCTTCTTCAAAAGCATGGATGCGTTTAGAGTGAACTAAATCAAGCGCAATGAAAGAGTTTGATCTATGTACTCGACCTCGACTAATTTGGGATTGACCTTGTGGTACTCTCATCAACCTCTGTTATCCAGAGTTTTTGTTTTTTTGTTGCATAACATTGGTGTCCTATTAGAACTGAACTATATATAATATTACATACGCATGATCAATGAAACATCAGTGAAGTATAAAATGTTATGAAACATTCTGAACTAGATCCTTTGACTGATAAAAATTGATGCTTCCCAATAATAGTCTCATTCACATGCTTGCATTCTACAATGACAAGTACAACTCTTTGCTCTCTTGCTAAGCCTACCTAGTAAGGTTTGGGGTTGTATTTCCATTTCACTTCCATAATGAATTTCGAGATAGTTACAAATAGGAAGAATTGAATGTCTGGCTGTACCTTGGAAACTTGTGAGCTGATTTCCTACAGTTTGCTCGACTGATTGTGAAAGGTCTTTCTTCAAATGCAGTATTCCTCATACATCCTTTTCTCTGCAATCCTTGTTGAATCATAATCAAAGCTTCAAGAACAATTGAAGTTCATTCCCAAATGCATGTGTACAGTAGCTAGCTTGTTTTTATTCATTTTATTATAGATTTCTTGGATAGGTACACATTTCCTTTTTACATTCATCTATTGTTTCAAAAGTTAAAAAGTGACTAAACAATTAGAAATGAAGACTGCCATTCTGTTTGACAGAAGATGTATCCATTTTGAACACTGATAATTTTCACGCTATCTGGAATTGATCTCGCGCTGCTCGACAAATGTTAGGGAAACTACTTCCTACGTTCAAAATTAAGACTGGACTAACACAAAGTCATGGTGCAATAAACAAGATTGAAACAAGTCTTTAAAGTGAGAGGCTCACTTTAGAGATGAAGATGATTGTGCCTTTATTGCAAATGTCGAACCTAAAAAATCTTGTTAGGGGGTTGGACTTTTATCTATTTTTTTTTTCAAACAAATAATTATACTAGTCAAGAAATAAGAAGAATAATATACTAATAATCATAATAATTTGCAATGTAAATTAAAAATACCAGTAAATTCTGCGTGAAGGGGGTTGAATTATGCGATTTTGCATGTTTTGAAAAAGCTACAATATCTTTTCTTCATTTATATTGATGTCGAGGCAGTTGCAGATGTTTTGAGGGACCGTAATTTTTGATCCAGGAACGCGATTGTCTATTATAGTATCTTTTCGGAAATGACGTTTCGTGCTCTACAGCTGTCCCGGGAGCATTGCTCTCCGGGATTGGGTTTTATAGATCTAAATTCCTTCATTTTGGGCTTCATCATGGGTTTTATTTTATTTAGGGTATTTTCATAATTTTTAAGTTGTTTGGGTATTTTTGTCTTTTTACATACATTGCGTTTTTAGGGTTTATGTCGGCTATATAAAGCTGTGTTAGGGTTGTTTTCGAAGTTAATCAATTATTAACAAGTTTATCAGATTTCGAGTTTCTTTACAAAAGCTTTAAGGATTTTTCGGTTTCCTTGTTTGAACGTTTATGCTGCGTCATATATCTGTAAGTGTCTCGCTCAATATAACTCACCATTAAGTCGTTCAACCATTCATCACCTATCTTATTTCTTAATTTTGTTTTGATAATGTTCATTACCGAGAAACTCTTTCAACCGTTGCAATTGTCACTTGCCACTAGTAAAATCAATGCTAACTCGATAAGACGTTAAATCAATGGAAAAAACAAATGTTTGAGTCTAAACTATTTTCACAACAAGACTTGCAAGATCATTACAACCTAAAAATGCAGAACTTCTTCTTGCATCATTAATGTATACTTGTAGTTGGTGTTCCAAATTTACATAGTCATGTGCAGATAAATCATCAGCATAAATCTTGGATAGTCGAAGAAGCATATCATGATCAAATTTAGAAAAAATGAGTTTTTTGAATCAAGACTACTAATGCATCTCAATTAATAACTCTGTAGAAGCTTGACTGAATCGATTATTCATCTTAGCAACCAAAAAGTCAACTACAATAATAAAAAAACTCAACATAATAATGGTGATAATAAGTAACAGATTGTCTCTCACGCATTAAACGATCTTGAACCATTATTTTATCTTTCATATTTTGCATCAGAACAAACATTTTAACACAAATGCATTGACATCCTCAAACAATGAACCTTATCCATTTTTCCTTAGGTTTTGCAAAAGATCTTTTACAGTTGCAATCAACACCATAACTTGTTAATTAAATGTAAGTTTTGCTCTGTCAAAGCATCTTTGAGGAGATGGTAAAGACATCATTTGCCAAAAGCCAAGGTTTCAGGAGGTCGTAGTTCGACTCAATTCTAAAAAGTGTAAGTTTTGCCCTTAGTTGAGTTTTTTGCCCATAACGTTTTAACTGCAACTTGAAATCAAGATCTGTAAAATTCTGGTGAAAGTAGACTTCGAGATTTTTTCAACAAGTATTTATATGACCCATTTAGAGTTATAGTTTTTATATAATTTTTGCAAGTTATTACTTAACTATATACGTAAAGAAAACTTATTTTTTTTAGATTGTACTATATAATACACAATTGGCATGATAAAATATAAACTCTCTACACTCCAAACGCATCATATTAGCAAATTCAAGGGGCAGAGGCGGTGGCGGCATAAGAATATGTGGGCAATATAAGGAGGTCAGGGGGTAGGGGGATGACTGACCACCGATTTTCTTGAGATTCGTACTACACATTCCAATGAAATTTGAACCATTATGTATCGAATGTATATATCAAAAGTATGTCAAAATATCATTATCCTATATCTATTATACCTTTATAAAAAAGGTCAACGGTTGTTTTCAACGTCCTTTCACTTGCCTAAACACGTTTTACGCTTTTAAAATGGTCATCAACTTGTGTATAAATCTCTCTTTTAATTAATTGTTAGACACACTTAGTAAGTTGTACAATTGTTTTGGGCTATGTCACCTTCGAATTTAGGCTGCACCCACATAGTTACTTATTTTACTAGAATTGAGTATTTTCAAAAAATAAAAATAAAAAAGCATCAGCAACTATTGGATTTGGGAACAATTATTGAAAAGATGAAAATTGAGCAAGAGGCCTTAGTGTTGTCTTTTGGAGTTAAGGTGGTGGATCTTCTTGCCGTATATCTTGTTTTGAAGATATTAGATTTAGGTTTCAACCCACCAGACTTATTAGGGTTCAGTTCAACTTCAATTTATTTTTTTTTTTTTTCTCAAAAGGAGGTGGAGTACTTCTTAAAGCTTAAATCACTGAAGTGGATTTTAAAGATGATGTTTACAAGTAGTACTTGGAATTTGTTTTCCTACAAATTAACTCTTGAGATATGGTCATGGTTGTGAATTGGCAGAAATTTTGAGTGCCTATTACAAAAGCAAGTTGGTGAACTTCATGAAGTATCATTAATGTTCTCATCTATTAATAGATAGAATAACTCTTAGGAGGCGTTTGGTTCAATGTAATCTTAGGTTTGCAATGGTACTAATAATTAATTAGGTGGCCCAATGATTTGGGATCGAGTTTGGGAGTAAGAGGCCATGGGTTCAAACCTCAGAGGGGACAAGTTGTTTATTTCTTATCAAAAAAAAAAAAAATCTTAGGTTTGCAATGGTAATCTGTTTACATTACAATGTTGGTACATTTGTAGTGTAAGACCGCAATGTAAGCCCAATTCATATCGCCTATTCTCCCATGATTGTTTGCAATAGGTAAAAGCATGCTTGAGCCTCTTTACTTTTTGCCACTGTTGTCTCAAGAAGTTATAATTTAGAGTAGAAAAATGTTCTTTTTTTCTTAAATTTTAGCGGGAGTTGAACTCATGACCACCTCAAACCTTGTTTTTTGACCCTATTTTTAGTGTAATAAGTGTTACTAAGTATAGTCTAATAAATTAGTCCAAAGTTTTTTCTAATAAATAAAAGTTATTTTATATTAATCCAACGATGATAGCTCCTTGGCTCTCTCTTATCTGGCAAGATGGGTTTTATGCAGAGGCTTATGTCAAGCTCTCAATTAAAAGGCAAAAATATATTGGCTTAAAGTTGCTAAGATGGACTGAATTATCTTACTTGAATGATTTTCAAAATGAAGTTGTCCGCACCTTTTTGAAAATGGATGTACTTGTTATGACTTTAGGTACCCTTTATACCATGTTTTAATAGGAAATATCGCCTCCCTTTTTTTTTTTCGTATTGAAATATTGGATCCCTTTTATTAATTCTGAAATGTAGGTCTGAAATGCATGTCTCTTTTTTTAATTTTCTGATATGTAGATCTCTTTTTTGTTCTAAAATGCAGGTCCCCTTTTATTCCTGATCCTGAAATGTAGGTCTCCTTCTAAGAATAGCTATTGGTTTTAGTGCAACGTCAAAAGTAGAGGTTTGTGAGATGTCAAGTAATGCCCAATTAATGATATTTGCTCTAAGACAATAATTTTAGATTCTTGTGATTTAATTAGCGTTTTACCTTGTTCATGCTAATCCTTATCCATTAATTTGGCAATAAAAAAGATGGGAGTTGATGAAACATTGAATCTTTGTTTTTTTTTCTTCTACTCTTTTGTTTAGTTGTTGGGTTTTGTTGTCTTCTACATGCCAAATGGGATCTTAATGTCATTCTACCATCAATTGTTTGGTTACCAACTAATTGGGTGATCAACCAATTAAGTGATTCAATGGTTAAGTACGGAGTTTGGGTGTAAGAGGTCATGGGTTCTAACCATAATGGGGGTAAGTTATTTCGTTCTTATCAAAAAAAAAAAAAAATGATTGGTTGAAGGAAACATAAGAGAACTCAAGTATGAGCTAACCTAAAATTGTAGGCTTTAGTAAACTTAACTTCAAGCCTTTTTTAAATTTTTTTTTGATTGGCATCAATTTTCATAATCTGAATAATCAGTTTCCTATTCTCTACAAGAAAGCAAACTCCCAATTTTTAGGATATTGGCTGATGTGAACATAGATTTTTAATAGAGTAATGCTATGATGACTCACTATAGACACTCCTATGAGCATGCACCTTGATTTTTTTATTTTTTCTATATTTTTAAAAATTTTCTAGTCATCGTAAGTGTTCGTAGTGGACATTATCATTATTCTCAAACACAAAATTGTAAAAAAAGTAAAAATAAAAAATAAAAAACAAGGTGTATGCTCTTAGTGAGTGTCAATAGTGGGTCACTTTAACATTTTTTTTAATATACCAACTTAATTGGGGTCATTTACATGGATCAAACTCTGTCATTTTGCTCGATATTTTTTGAAGTGAGCATTGAATGACCTTGAGAGTGAAAACTATTTACCAATCATTATGAAAGGCTACGAGAGGTTTATTTGTAAATCATTTTTGTCAAAGACTTTAACTCAAGAAAGATCCATGACGTTGGGTATTCTCTAACCAAACCACTTATCATTCAATTTTGATTCTGCTAGCTTAAGTGAAATAAGCTGTAGTTGGGAGCTATGCGCCATTGATTTCTCAATGTCTTGCCCTTCGTCAACTTTCACAAATTTTTGTATCTACATCATAAATTTGTCTTTCTTCTTTTTTAGTTAAAAGTTTTTCTTAATTTCTAGATAAAAATGACAACTCTTCTTTTAAATTATGGCTGTCCGAACTTTTTTCAGCTGCTCTTCACTTTGGTTCGATTATTCTTATCGGAGTAAGTCACAACTAATTTATTTTAAGATTTCGATGCATATATCTTTTGATAATCAAAAACGTGTGGGGATCCTCGTGGATATCCTCCAATGTGGTTACCCGCAAAGATCCCTGTAGGAATTACTAATGGAGATTTGCAACGAGATCCCACGTATATATGTTTTTTGCCCTCCCCATTTGTAGCCGGGTGGGTATAAGATTTTCTCCCCGTCCCCACCTCTATGATTCAGAGCTTACATCGCTAATTGTGATGATAGGGCTTCGATTTCGTTGTTTGATACGCTGTTGGGTAAATCCGTAATTTGGCAATCCCATCAGGATTAACTAGCGATTGGTAGAGATTTTGAACCAGATCATTTTGTTTAACACTGTACTTGCCCACAACGTGGCTGATTGTATTTGGTCTGACCCAATTCCTGAATGGGTCCTTTTTTAGTGAATCAATATAATCTTTATGTTTTGACCAAAAAAATAACAATAAAAAAACACTGATTCGGCTTCATCAGTTGGAGAGAAAATAGGGGGACATGCATTCGATGACAGGCTTCATCAGTTTAATTATCAATGGAGAAAGTGGTGAAGGTGGAGAATCATATTCCGGAAGAGCTGGTGGTTCGAGAAATCTTTAGCAGATTACCGGTGAAATCTCTCATGAGGTTCAAATGCGTCTCCAAGTCTTGCCACAGTTCAATCACCAACCCCATTTTCATAAAACTATACAACAACTATGCAGCCGTTCAAGGCAACAAATTCGGTCTCTCGTGTTTTCTAATTTATGCATTAAGCCTACAATACCATCTGCGGTGTATAACATTCATGATCCTACGCTACTGCTATCATCTCACTTTGTTCATCACGATTGGAATTTTGCTGCCGTGGGTTCTTATAACGGATTGTTGTTGGTAGTCTCAGGTACAATATTCTTAGGCATCCATGTTTCCAACTTATTGTCCTGAGTATACCCGCGCCTTATATGGATTTGGGTGTGATTCCAACAAGAACGATTGCAAGATTGTAGCGGTCGAGTTTGTTGAGTCTGCCCAGAACCACGGAATGCGAATTGTGAGGAATGTCAAGATCTTTTCTACGCGATTGTGTACATGGACGAGAGTTAAGGACATAAGTAGTAGTGACATCAACTCCATAATAGACACACATTAATTGTTATGGGAAATTTGTGAATGGCGCTGTTCATTGGATTGGGACACTCATATATACCCATATATGGACACTCGACGGGATATCCGAATATAAATTAATAGCTTTTGACTTAGGATGTCAAGAATTCAAGGAGATTCCATTACCAGACTACTTAAAAAAGGATATTGTTCGATATACTAAATTGAGCACGTGGAGAGAGACATTGTGTTTGTTTATCCAAAACCGTGAACGGGAGTTGTTCTATGAAAGAGTACGGTGTTATAGACTCGTGGTGTAAGTTGTACACCATTTCAGAAGTTGTACTTGAGACAATTCCGCCGAAAAGACATTGGACTTTATTGTGTTTTACCGATGATGACAAGATTTTACTGGAATTGCGTGAACCAAATCGGCATTTTCCATCTCTTGATTACAGTTATCATCTAGTTTTCTATGATTCTAAAAGTCTTAGGTTTGAAGAGCTTTTGGTTCATCAATCTCTTAAAGAATGTTTTCGACGATGATCGGTCAATATTACGGAGGAATTATCGTGCCACTGCATACGTACCAACCCTATCTCCACTTAGTCAACCTTTGTGAATAATGGCAAATTAAGGTATGATTCATTGACCATTATCTTAACTAAAGTAGCAAAAATCATATCCCAATTAATCATTATATTCCTTCATTCCGACTTTGATGAATGCATTTTTATTTTTTTTTTTATATCCAAAGGTATTTGAGCTACTGCACTAACACCGAATAGATGATGGACCAAAGAACCCATAGAAGAAATCAAAGGGAGAAAGGGAGGCAGAGTATGGAAAGGAAGAAATCAAAGGGAGAAGGGGAGGCGGGGAATGGAACCCATGCCTTTGATGAGTACATTTTTGCTACAACTAGTTACTTTATTATTTTAGGATTTGATTACCGCATAGAGGTGGAGTATGCATTTACCACTGTACCTACTGCGGTACGGACATGGCCGGCAAAACATTTATTCATGTACTTGAGATCAACTAATTTGAGCGGGAAACTTCGTTGTTAAACATGTCTTTTATTTGAGTTAAACTACCAACTAAGTAGATGGTCCAATAAATTGATATGTGGTATTGATGCAAGAAGGTGAGAGTTCGAATTCTATTGGGGCAAGAAAAGTTGGTTTCTTTCTTATGAAAAAAAGTTGGTTCCCTTTCTATTTCTATGCTATAATTAGTGAGATCAGTGAGAAATCTTTTGTGAATGTTGATTTGCTTTTTGTATTCCAATTTTTTCCCTTCCTGCAAGATTGTTGAAATGAGTTTGGGAATTCTATTCAAAAGAAATCCTTTGTGAAAGAAATGGAGGTTATATATTAATGGGAAAATGATCCTAAAGTCACAGTTTAATTCAAGGAAAATGATAATCTAATACACTTTGAGCGCACACTTAGAGTGCACACTTTGTCTTTTAGTCCATTTATGGCCATTTCTTGTCTCTCAAGGTGTGGGCCTACATCTAACAAAACACTATAAATGAACTAAAAGACAAAGTGTGCGTCCCAAGTGTGTGCCCAAAGTGGGTAATTTTATCATTTTCCTTAATTCAATTGGCTAAGAAGCCATTCCAATGCCTCCAAATGTGCAACTCGTAACACCCAGACAACAAAACACCATAGATGAGATCTCTGGGCGCTGCTTGCTTTTGTTGCTTCTTCACAAGCACGTATAAATTTAGAGTTGCATTATATCTCTTTGGCAGATTAAAACTTACATAAAAATACAAACAAAAAAGTTTGTTTACACTAAATCAAGCGCAATGAAAGAGTTTGATTCATGTACTTGACCCCGACAAATTTGGGATTGACCTTGTTGTACCCTCATAAACCTCTGTTTTCTTGAGTTTCTTTCGTTGCATAACATGCATTGGTCATATTCTATTAGAACTGGACTATATATAACATTTCATGCGCATTTTCCCAATCCCAATGGTAGTCTCGTTAACATATGCATGCATTCTACAAGAAAAGTACAACTCTTGCTCACCCTAAAAAGGTTTGGGGTTGTATTTCCACTTCACTTCCATAATGAATATCGACATAGTTACAAATAGCAAGAATTGAATGTCTAGCTATACCTCGGAAACTTGTGAGCTGATTTCCTACAGTTTGCTGATTGATCTTGAAATGCAGTATCCTCGTACATCCTTTTCTCTGCAATCCTTGTTGAATCATCTTTCAGCCCTGTCGGAAACTCAGGGAACTAAGATGAGTTGCTCAACTAATTTGACAAAACTTCAAGAACAATTGAAGTTAATTCCCAAATGCAAGTGCATAGTAGCTAGCTTGTTTTATTCATTTATAGATTTGTTAGATTGGTACACATTTTTAATATTTATATATTGTTTCAAAAGTTACAACAACAACAACATAGTTGAGCAAACCCAAAAAAGAAAAGACTGAACAAAGATATAATATAAATCAAAACTTGAAGGCAGTCAAGGAAGTAGTCCTAATTGTTGTTAAGAAGAAAATAGATAACAAAGCATAATAAATGACTGCTATTCTGTTTGACAGAAGATATATCCATTTTGAACATTGATAACCTTCTCACTATCTAGAATTGATCTCGAGCTGCTCGACAAATGTTAGGGAAACTACTTCCAACGTTCGAAATGAAGAAGACTGGACTAACACAAAGTTAGGGTACAATAAACAAGAAATAAACATTTAAAGAGATTGGCTCACTTTGGAGATGAAGATGATTGTGCCTTCATTGCCAGAGGTGATGGAGTTGAACCTCCTGATTTGGAGGTAGATTGTGGGTGGTTTCCAGCATCCAACCTTCGGATCTCCTCCAACATCTTCACTACATCTGACATTTTCGGCCTCTGCTCGGGCATCCTTACAACACAAGCCAAAGCAATCTGTAGCATCTCAACCATCTCCTCTTCGATGTTTGGATACCTCATCAGCTCCACATCAAATACCTCAGCAGTCCACTCTTCTCGAACCACAGATTGGACCCAGCGCACCAAGTTGACAACTTCATCGCTTCCGATAACATTCATCGGAGATTTTCCTGTTAGCAGCTCAAGCAAGAGGACTCCGAGACTGTAGACATCGGATTGCTGGGATGTTTTCCTCGCATCAACCACTTCAGGCGCCCGATATCCAGCAACCCGAGAAATTTGCCGCACCCCTGGGTTCATCAGCGTAGCCAATCCAAGGTCGGACACACAACCATAGTTTGCAGGGTTGAGGAAGATATTAGAGGCTTTTATGTTTCCATGAACAAGCTTCCCACCATTCTGAGTGTGGATGCAAGCAATGCCTCTAGCCGCACCAATTGCAATTTTAAGCCTAGTATCCCAATCAAGAGGAATCCTACTCTCCACTTGCCTTCCTACATATCGACGAGAAAGTTTTTGGAGGGTAAGTAAACCAGTAAACTGCACTAAACTGATGTTGACAAATAAATTGCATATAGGAGATGAATCAGATTATATACAACGACAAAATAGCCTTAGTCCCAAATTAATTGGATTCAGCTACATGGATCAAACTCTTACACTGTGCTCGATTTAGTGCAATGGATCAGATTCAGATTATATGCCGGCGTAATTTTACATTTTCTCCCTCAATTGTCTAGTGGCTTACCTGAGTCAACCAAGAACTATAAATTGTTTTGGCAAGCTTTTAAGAACTATAAGTAATGAGCAAGCCTTTGTAGAGCACAAAAACTGCGATATTCAAGTTCCTAACATGACATCGTTATGTTTGCGCTTAAGATTATTAGAAAGCTTCAAAGAATATGTTGAACAAGGAAAATAAGACGAACAAAATTGAATAGCAGTGCAAAAAATAAAAATGAAGATGAGAAAGGGAAAGGGGAGCAAATGTACCACCATGTAATAATGCAGATACACTCCCCTGGGTGTAGTAATCATAAATCATAAGCTTCTCATCCTTAGAATAGTAGAATGCCCTTAGCTCAACCACATTCTCATGCCTGATTCTGCCAACCAACTCCATCTGCTGCTCAAACTCTCTCCTACCAACATTGACTTCCTTCAACCTCTTCACTACCACAGAGGCGACGTCCTCAAGAACGGCCTTGTAAGTAGTTCCGAACGTGCCCTTCCCGAGAACTTCAGCAGAAGCCCGCAGCAAATCCTCTAGATCAAACGAATAACAACACCCGTCTGAGAAAACAAGCCTAGTTCCATCTTGGCCTCTCGAAACTGCCTTCTCCGGCGAGTTTTCAGCTTTCCGCAGCTTCCTAGACAAGAAGGTTTGACCGTTTCTCTTGGAGCAGCAAAGTATCACCAAAAGGAGAAGTCCCAAGATTGCAGCTGCACAACCACCAATTATAATTCCCAGCAAGGCATGTCGTCCACCAAGCTTTCTACCTCTCTTGCTTAATAATAATATCGGGGAAGGGGAAGGGGAAGTGGCATAAGTTAAAGCTGAAACATTGTTGCCATAGAACGTCCAAGTAGGAAATCGCTGCAGCGATTTGGGGATAATCCCAGTGAGACTGTTATTAGCTAAGTTGAGTTGGTGCAGATTGGGGAGATATAGATCAGGAATCTCCCCAGACAAGGAGTTGTTAGCGAGGTTTAGCGAGGTAAGCTGAGTGAGATTCGAGATGGAAGCGGGTATGCTGCCATTGAATCCATTAAAGGAAAGATCAACAACAGCCATGTTCTTCCAAATGGAGAAATTCGACGGCAATGTACCCGTTAAATTATTGAACTCCAGATCCAAAATCGACAAGTTCCCCAATTTCCCAAACTCATCAAACGGAAAACTCCCACTAATATTATTGAAACTCAGGTTCAAAACCTGCAGCGCCGAAAGGCGAGTAAGAGTATTGCCGGAATAGGCCCCCTGAATCCAACTCCAGACAACCTAACGGCGATAACCCTCGACCTATCGGCGCTGCAACTCACTCCAACCCACCCATCGCACACATTCGAACCATCACTCCAATTCAGAGGCCTAGTGTGACCAAAATTGTTCACAAAATCAAGCAAGGCGTGTTTGTCTTCAGTCGGATCACTTCTCCCAAATGAACCACAGCAACAACACATGATCATTAATCCCACAACAAAACTAATCAAACTCTCCATTTTCAGAACAATCACACACACACAGACAGACACACACAATAACTAATAAACCAACAAAATACTACTACTTAATTAAAACTTTAACTCATATTAATTGAGTCTCTTGTTTTGGTCAAAGACCCGTTGGCCATTGGCCATGACCAGCATTGAAGATAGATTGACCGTTTCTGATGATAACAAAAATCAATAAACTCACTCTCTCAACAACATAAATCCCAATCCACAACACTGCCTACCTTGTTTTTGACCTAAAATGAGGGTCGAAGAGTCGTTCGATTTCTTGCGAAATCGATAACAAAGCAATGATTGAGAGGCGTTGAAGAGAGAGAGAGAGAGAGACTTTAATAGTAATAAAGAATTGCTATATTCCCGCCATTAACGAGCCTCGATGAGCTCGGAAATCGCTTTTCAACGAAGCCAGCCAGGTTTAATAAACTATTCCTAGTAGACCTGACCAGACCACGTTGAGTGGTGGAGAGACTTTAATAATGTGTTGGTGAGTATCTCGATGCGTCATCGGGCGGCTCTTAATTCATTGCGTTGAAGGTCGTTGATGTGTGTGTGTGCTGTTTGGATCCAACGGACGGATCAGTTAATGTCTACGTTGAGAATGTTGTTAATTAATTACGATCATTCATGCAATTTGACAACCTATGACTTTATTGTTAAAGGTTAATAGGGCCGGAATGTGGGCTTAGAAAAATTGAGTTGGTTGTAGAGTTGAATAGGTGGTTATTTTTATTGGTGCATTATTTTGTTAGGTAGTAGTACTAGTTTACAAGTTACTCCTATTGACTTGGTGTAGTGGTTGAAACTTGCTAGTTGTTCATCTGTATTTCTTTGATCGATCGCATGTTTGAATATATTTTTTTAGGTATACATTTCTTATAGGGTATTATAATACTTCCCCAATGAAATAGTTAAAAAACTGTTCACCAAAAAAAAAATAGTTAAAAACTAAAAATCACGTTAGAGTAACTCATTTTTGATACATAATTGATGTAGTTATTTGGTTACATGTCGAGACATGTGCGCAAACATCTCTATGCAAAATTTAAAACACAACAAACAATTAGGTGTCAAAAGTGGGTGAACGAATCATTTTCCATCCTAAATATCAAAGTAAAAAAATATTATTATAACATAATAGTATTATGTAGTTCATAACATATAGCTGAAATATTGTCTGACATTCAAGCCTGAATAATTAGAATCTGAGCAATGATCACATTGTAAAACAAGTTTATTAGTGTTGACAACTCATTTTGACATTAGAGCTAGCTCTAACTCATTGTAAGTGATAAAAAAAATAGAAAAATGATAATCTAACACACTTTAGACGTACACATCTAACTCATTGTAAAACAAGTTTATTAGTGCTTGATTATGTTAGAGTAACCCATTTTTGATACATAATTGATGTAGTTATTTGGTTATATGTCGAGACATGTTCGCAAACATCTCTATGCAAAATTAAAGCACAACAAACAATTAGGTGTTAAAAGTGGGCGAACGAATCATTTTTCATCCTAAATATCAAAGTAAAAAATATTATTATAACATAATAGTATTACGTAGTTCATAACATATAGCTGAAATATTGTCTGAGCAATTATCACATTGTAAAACAAGTTTATTAGTGTTGACAACTCGTTTTGACATTAGAGCTAGCTCTAACTCATTGTAAGTGATAAAAAAAAATAGAAAAATGATAATCTAACACACTTTAGGGGCATGTGTGGGCGCATGTATTTTATCTTTTAATTTATTTATGACTATTTCTTATCTCCCTATACGTGGACTCATATCTAACAAAACACCATAAATAAGTTTAAAGACAAAATATGCTGCCCAAGTGTGTTAAATTATCATTTTTCAAAAATACAAACACAAATGCATGTAAATGACTGAAGTGCAATATGATGAAGTGCAATGTATGACGTAACAACAAGCTTATCAACCATTGTTTTTTAACTTATCAAACCACTAAGTTGGATCCTATCAATGTCAATAAAAAACAATAGATTAGATTAGATTAGATTAGATTAGACTAATTAGAGTAGTTGATTTTATTTTATATTTCATCATGACAATTATCCTTTACATTGAAACATGGTTTTTAATTTTAATTTATGATGAATTGGTGACCGCTACGAAACAAGCTCCTATTTGAGTCCGTTTTATGTACTTGTGTTCAGTGTGCTTCGAATTATAAGACTTGGACGAACCCTTATGTCTACATCGAAAGTACTGATGCGGACGTAGAGATAACAATAACGCACGTGGGGCCCGCACGTGAGTGGTTGGTTCTGTATGCTCACGTTGCTATAGGAGTGATGCGTTTGTCTTACTCTTCTGATGGACAAGAACTGTTGGGGTCCAAGACTTGCAATGCAATGCAAGTGTGCATGCCTGGCCTTGTGGGTTCGGTCATTGTTGTGGCACTCACTGGGCTCTGGTCTGGCCTTGGCCATGAATATATGAATATATATGATGGTGTGGACCATATCTATGTTGTGGCCATGTATTAAGTATTATTAATTGACTAGTCAAACCTTTGACTAGGTTTTTTTTTTATTGGTTTATTAATTTCACAAGTCTTTTTTTTTCAGATAATTTTAAAGTCTTTTATATCTATCATCAATTGCATGCATTACTTAGCGAAGTTGTAACGTAGGATTTATTTAGCTCATGAGTTTTAATTAATTACTCAATTAATTTGAGACGGTGAGTTGCTTTACTATTAGGTTTAACTATTATGCTCACGATCAAGTCGGGACACTTTTTCATCAACCTCACAATTCGATAAAAAATAACACGATTGGATCTCACATACGACTTGTTGGTCATCTATAGGCATATCTTATCAGTAACTTTACCAAAATGAACCTATTTAATTATTTTTTGAAAGCGCACCAATTTAATTGGGGGCATATGGAAACCTTAATATTATCAACTAATCATCAACTAATTAATCAACTATATCCTACCAAAAAAAAAAAATTTAATCATCTATATATATAGTCTATTATATAGCTAGCTAACAGAGTTGTAAAGCTGGCCATAAGGTCGACGTTCTTTGGCTTGTACTAACCATCCTTACCTAATCCACTGAATTGTCACTCACCAACAACAGACCAAGAAGGTCCGTCTAAAGCCACACACATGCACGATCGAAAAGCATGAAAGCTATAGCTAGATATCAACACACACGTGATGTGCCCCTCTCTGCTTAATTGCATTGATCACTTATTTTGGGTACACTTCATGATAAGAAGACTGCATATATTGGCTGGTCGACAAGATACGTGCATGCCTCCTTATATATAATTCATATTCAACCGATTTCCTATATATATATATGTTACAATGTATTTGTATAGGAGTTGTGGCAATTGTCACACAGTACCCCTTTTGTTTCTTTCTCTTTCAGTTTGTTTACGATATGTAGCTTACCTGAGAACATTGCATAAAACACTTCGTTTATGTGCGCGTTGAATGCCCTTCAAAACATGTTTTTTGCAGTTCGAGACTATGCTTGATTAATTTGTTTCAAAACATACTTATATGGATGATATATTGATTTATATTGTCAAAAACTTGTCTCCCCCTATCCGCGCCACGAAGATCTTCCAAATTGATTAGTCAAAACATACTTATATGCATGATTAATTTCAATGTAAATATAGTTAATAAGCATGCAACAATATCCTCCACAAATGTAGAAATCAAAATTCAGTAATATAGGGATAGACCGAAATTTTTTAAGACTCATTGACTAAAAAAAGATTTAAGGTAATTAGAAAGCTAGAACAGTATCATATATCAATTGTATTAAATTGAAAAAGTTTAATCATCATCTATGTAATATGCCTCAATTAATTGGGATGAAAGTTTTATTGTTAAAATAATAAAAAGGAAAAATAAAGAAATGCAAGCTAGGTCCTACCATCAATAACATTAAATTGAAAAAGTCTAATCATCATCTATATCTATGTAGTATGCCTCAATTAATTTGGGATGAAAGTTTTTATTGTTAAAATAATAAAAAGGAAAAATAAAGAAATGCAACCTAGGTCCTACCGGGAGTCGAACCCAGGTCGCTGGATTCAAAGTCCAGAGTGCTAACCACTACACCATAGAACCGCTTGTTTGACACTTTTTCGATTTTTGTTATATTTGTTGATTTTTTTACTTCAACGATGCCCTAGCGCGCTCCAAACTGTATTCGTCCACACTTTTTCTTTTTTCAAAGCGACTGATTCAAAGCGACTGATTAGAGAGAGAGAGAGAGAGAGAGAGAGAGAGAGAGAGTTTGTTCGTCGTCGTCGGCGCATCATATCTCGCTCTCTCTAATGGCGTCGAAAAAGAAGAAGAACAACACGAAACAACACACTCTCTCAGAACTCCAAACCCTAGGTCTGGATCTTCTCTCATCGAGAGCACACATCAACAACCTCCCTCTCCTCCTCCGCTACGTCTCCTCTTCTTCGCCCGCTCAACACGCCCTCGAATCCATCCTCTCTCTCCAATCCTTCTTCACTCCTCTCCTCCCCGAATTGCCCTCCAATTCCACCCTCGCCGACCACGATTCCTCCACCAACGACCCTGAATTGAGGTTCAGAACTTGGGCGCGATCCCAGCTTGATCAGTTCCTTCAATCTCTCGCTTCTATTGCTCTCTCTTCCAAATCCGAAGATGCCCTAATTGTTAGTTCTTGACTTGTTTGTTACATTGATTAAAGATTGAATTTTGTTGTTTGTTTCTACTTTGTTTCATGATTTTGTGGTGTGTTTTGGATTTTTTGATAGCCTTGAATCTCTCGTTTCGATTGGGGTCTCTTCGAAGTCCGAAGAAGCTCTAATTGTTAGTTTTTAAGTGCTTACATTGGTGAAAGATTGAATTTTGTTGACAGGAAGTGGCGTTGGACACGGTGATGGAGTTTGTGAAATTGGGGAGAGGCGGGAGGTTTCAGTCGTCTATTTATCATAGGTTTCTTCATTCAATTGTAAGTAGTATAGTAACAAAAATAGTAGCTTTTTGTGATGTAAGTTACACTACTTTATGTATATGAGAACATGAATGTTTAGCTTTTTATTTTGTTATTTCATTGAATTTGAAGGTTCATTCAACGACCGATCTTGAAGTTCTATTGAACTTGCTGGTTTCAAAGTTCTTCAACTATGTCGATGTCCGGTACGCCCAATTATGTTCTCATGAGGAAATGTTGTTAAAAAATGAGAGTTATGTTTTTGTGAATGTGTTGATAGGATGCACATTAGAGTTTCCTAGATGTATGGCATTTGTTGACATGATTCAATTTCAAATTCAATGTATTGGTGCATTGTGTTTGCTATTATGTACATGAAAACCTTGCGTATTTAACTATTATAACATGACATATTGATTTCAGTTAGTGATTTTTTTTTTCTTGGCGCAGCTTCTTTACCTATGTTAGTATGGAAAAGTTTACTAAGAACTTGGAAATAGCAAAAGCTACTGGTATTATTTCTTTATCTAACTAGGGACTTCGTTCTATAACTCACATTTTGATATCTTTCCTCTTATCCACTTGAAAATTATATTGGTCAACTTAATGTTCCTTTTGCCCCCGTTAGATCGTGAAAAAGCAAATGCCCATGAAGATGACGAACATATTTCTGGATCCAGGTTAGTATTGTATGGACTAATTTGTTTTCTTGGTTCTGTACGGCTCTTTTTAGTGTTATTTTTTTATTAATAAAAAATTGAATGTTTGACAATTTAAAACTTTATTGGTGTCATTGTTATTAGTTTTTTAGTTTTTAAATAATTGTGACTTCTTTTTGCTTAACTGGAATTTTAGTTTTTTCTATTCTTTGAGATTTCGAAAACCTGGAATTCTTAATAGATAGTATGTTTCTTGTATATGATGACCTTCAATTTGTTCACTTTCTATACGAGCAATGTTGCATAACTGGAGCTTAATTCGTTTTTTTAAGCAGATCAGAGCTTGCCATTCACAAGATGTATTATATTCTCTCACACATTCCTCCTCTAGAGGTTGAAGAAGGAAAATCTGATTACGAGAGTTGGAGTGATTTAGGTGAGTGTTGTGACTGCTGTCTTGTTGAGGTCAGAGGATCTGACATATTTTTAATTGATTTTTGATAATAAAATATATTATTTTTTTGTTTTGTTTTGTTTTTTTTTTTTTTTTTGCATTTCTGATGAACTATAACTTTGACCCTTTTGAGTTCTTGCTTTTAGTTTCTGGCAACATTCTTATGTTGGCACTTGCCATTTGGAATTTGATTCAATTCACATCCTGTGAGTGGCAAATTTTTAATTTAAGTTTTTTTAATGTCAAACAGTTGAAGATAGGAGTGCACCCATTATATTGGCATATTGCCTTACTTACACCTTGCATTGGTTGGGCCATGCACTGTAAAGGTCTTGTAGTTTAGCTATCCCACATTGATGAGCTTAAGTGCTATTTTTCATATGAACTTTCTTGCTGATGCAGGAAAAAAAAACTTTATAATCTATTTCTTGTTTAGCAACTTAAAAAACATGCTAGGTCTCAGCTTGGGTTGAAATGTCTTGTATTTCTTGTCTCAGCATCTACTGACTACTCCATGTGGAGTTTGACATGACTTGCTAGTTTTCATCGTTTTTATTCAAAATTTAACGCTTTTGTTAAACAAAAGATTTTTTAAACTTAAATAGGCAGTTTTCCGTATTTCATTCCTATTTAATGATAAAATGATTCATGTTTTGTGTCTGTACCTTGATTTTTTGTGTTGACAGCGTCATGTTTTCCTGATGATTATGTTTTTTTTACATTTTCCTGTTTTTTTATCCTGGTTGAACGACTTGCTTCTAGTTTGGCTTGGATGCATATGTTTTCTGCTCTAATATATTGGGGGGTTACAAGTATTATGTTCTATGTTTGTGTGGATTAGGGTTTTCAACTGAAAAAACTAAGGACAATGGAACTAATGAAGCTCCAAACGTAGTGAACAGCCAGAACAAACCAAAGAAACGTGAAAGTGGAGTGAGTTCATCTGAATATCAGTTTATTTTAATTTTATTTATTATTTCTATATTCTGATTTCGTACTAGAAAAATATTCTATTTGCAAACTAAGAGAGAATGGATTATGACAATCTTTTTTAGGCATGATTGTGTACTTTTCAGGTGAAAATTCTATGGAATATAAATCAATTGAATATGTTGTTTTTTTTTTTCTGATTTTTTCCCCCTATCTGTTGTGTTGCACGCAGGAAAGAATAACACAGAATCATAATAAAATATTTGTAGAATAGTTCTAAGTTGTTTGTTGTATTTCTTCCCCCCTATCTGTTGTGTTGCACACTGGAAAGAAAAACACAGAATCATAATAAAATATTTGTAGAATAGTTCTAAGTTGTTTGTTGTATTTTTTCAATTGTACTCAACATGTCTTTAAGGCTTTGTTTGGTGATTTTTCTCTGTTACCGTCATTGAAAACTAAGCCCATTTTTTTCGTTAATTTTCTTACATTTGTGTAATTCAATTGTCCCAAACCACTGTTTTTTAGGCTTTGTTCCTGTTGTTTTTGTTTTTGTTTTTGTTTTTTTCTTTAACTGATGGATTACTATTAATTTTCACACAATACTTAATTCTGATTCAAACTATGGCACATGGGATATTGAGCTTATGATTCATTTTGTTGCATATTTGACATCCTTAAATTCTTGTCAATTCTGATAGGTCTCAAATGGAATATTTTACTCAGCAGTCCTTTCTTGTTAGTTCTTCATGTGAAGATGTTATTTCCTTTGAAGTGGCCAAACTTTTGTATTTTAATGCTGTAATTGTCCCTTGTGTGGAGTCTTACTCTTAAATTTATGCAGTCGCCGTCAACTCCCAAGATCTTGAAGAAGATAAAATTGAAGTTTACAAAGGCATGGTTGGCGTTTCTTAGGTTACCTTTACCTCTTGATCTGTACAAGGAGGTATTTAACCCCTCTTTCATTAAAATTGAAGTTTATATTTGTACGACTTTGAAAAAGTTGGTTTTATGGTCACTGGAGGCGTAGTTGCTTCACTTGCTTGATATCTTGAGTGCTGGTCAAGAAATGTACTTTTTTAAACATTTTGTTCAGGTTCTCGTCAATCTTCATCAGATGGTCATTCCCCATTTATCAAATCCCATATTATTATGGTGAATCCACGATCTTTACCTTTTTTTCATGTACTTTAGTTAAGTCAAGTATTTTAAGTCTACACAGGCCTGATCTGTTGCATTATGTCTTGCAGTGACTTTTTAACAAGATCTTATGACATTGGAGGTGTTGTTAGTGTTATGGCTCTTAGCAGTCTTTTCATTCTCATGACACAACATAGTCTGGAATATCCCAACTTCTATGAAAAGCTTTATGCATTATTAGTACCACCTATTTTTATGGCAAAACATCGTGCAAAATTTTTTCAGGTATGCTTGCTGTGGCGGCTCACCCAAATGTTGCTCTGTGTTGCTCTTTCCATTTTTATTTTTGTACTGATTTTCTGGATTTAATCTATGTTTTGATCCCACTTAAGAAACAAGAGGTTTCACTTATGGGATAACTGAATGTTACTTTTGTTTAATGAGCTTCTTCCACTATCTCATGAACATTTTTTGAATTACGTAATTTGTCCAGTAACTGTCCCACCACTATCTTTTGGGAAGAAAAGACAATTAATTGCCAAAGTTGACATCTATAATGCATCTATAGTGTTAGAAACGACTTAGGTACTTTCTGGTGACAATTGAATGCTATCTGACTCTTTCAATACTTTGCAGCTTTTGGATTCTTGTCTAAAATCTTCACTTCTCCCGGCATATTTAGCTGCGGCATTTACCAAGAAGTTGAGTAGGCTGGCTCTCGCAGACCCTCCATCAGGAGCATTAATTATCATTGCGCTGATTCACAATTTACTTCGGAGGCATCCTTCAATCAACTTTTTGGTTCAATGGGTAAATTGAAACTCTCATCCCATGGTTGACTGATGATTGACTTTTCTTTTATACTAATAGATGTCTATTAGATTTAAGGGACTTGCTGATCATGCACATAAGCTGGGATCGTGTTTATGACTGTAATGTCTACTTGCTAATTTATCCAAGTAATTGCAATCATGCAATTTGTTCTATTGCTCTCTTCTCATGACCTCAATTTTGTATGATATGTGTTGGTGAGATTTACCTCATTTAGTAGTTCTTGCACTGTCTTCATGGCCTGTGATGCGCAATTTACCAATTTCCATCTGCTGCTTATACCACTTTTGAAGTTTTCAATAATTCTTTCCTTGGATTCTGTATACCAAAATATCTCAATCCGAGGCTTCTGAGCATATTTTCTTCTGTGACGTTGATGAATATATGATCTAGAGTTACCTTACAAGTCCCAACTGATTTTAATTTACTCGTTACTTGATTGAAAAGTCCTCCAGAGTTTCAGGACAACTCATTGCTGGTATACACGTGCAGGAAGTTGATGATGAAGCTCAAGATGATGTTTCAAGAGGAGAAGATGAACTTATTCAAGATAGTGAGGACACGGCACCTGGCACCAGGCGAAACACATCCAGTAAACTATCTGGCATTGATCCATTTAATAACGAAGAGACTGATCCTGCGAAATCAAATGCTATGCGTAAGTTATAATCCCGTTTCTATCATGAAAACTGGTGCATCTTCATTGATGATTATTGCTTGTGGAGCTTTTATGCTGTGGTTAAAAGTTTGAACTCCAAAATTACTTGAGCTTAATATTCTGAAATAGTTGCAATTGACAGGAAGTTCTCTTTGGGAAATAGACATGCTTCGCCATCATTATTGCCCATATGTTTCTAGGTAAACATACTCTAGTATCTTGCAAACATTTTACTCGTGAATGCTCGCAATCTCTGTTGGACAAGTCTTCTTACATGTTCTTTTCTTGTTCTAGATTTGTTGAGTCACTTGAAAATGACCTGACAGTCAGATCGAAAACCACAGAGATTACAATAACAGATTTCAGCTCTGGATCATATGCCACGATATTTAGAAATGAGGTAAATTACGCTTCCAAGTTTCTGCATCTTCTTCAAACTTCTGGTTAGAGTATTTGGTATATTATTTTCCCCTTAATGTTTTCCTTGCATGTGCTGTAAACTTCTGATCTTCATTATTCTTTGCATCAACTAAAGTATCTTTGCTTTGACCTTGCTGACTCCGGTTATTTGCACTGCTGAATCACGCAGATCGGAAGGAGAGTAAAGCAGGTTCCACTTGCATTTTATCGAACGACTCCAACTTGTTTGTTTTCAGAGTCTGATTTTCCTGGTTGGACTTTCAAATTTGGGGAGGCAGGGAAAGTCGAAAATGGGAACAAGGAAAACAGTGTAGCAGCTGTATCTACAGAGGATGAGGAGAAATCTGCTAAAAGGCAGCGGATGTCGAATGCTCCCTAGTCTTAAAACACTCCGGGAGTAGAAATTTTGTAATTTGAAGAGTAATTTAGTCGAGGGAATGTGTATCTTGCTGAGCATCATTTCATTATCTTGTGTAAGGCTTGTTATGTTCTCGTTTGGCTTCATATTTATCTTGTTCATCTCACCTTTTCCCATCCTTGTACGACATGGTAGTGTTGTGGTTGGGAAAATTTTGAAACGAAGGAGCTCAGATGGTATGGCCAAAAATATTTCAAATTCTTGTAATTTTAAGCGGAGGTTCCAAATATTTAAAGGAGAGGATGCAATTAGCTTTTACTTTGTTTTATTGCAGACGTTGTGTAAGATGGGCATTTTTATTTTTATTTTTTAAATTATTGAGGGATTTAGTTCTTCGTAAGCAAGGCTTTGGTGTCGACTCGTGAAAATGGATCAAACTAGACTAGAAGTATCGCCCCTTTACAAATCTGACACTTGTGGTCAAACATGGATTAATTGGTACAACTGAAGTAATAAAAAGAGGCCGGCTATGTGCACCCCAGTCAACACTCAGGGCACCCCATTTACAAGGGCATCCATCAAATTTATCAGGGCACCCCCCAAATTGGACAAAAATGCCCTTGAACCCTAAGGCTGAGGCACCCCACCTATTTCGGCTATACCCTAAACCCTAGAACTGGTTTCCATTTTTTCAAAATCTTATTTCCTACAAAAGCTCTCATTGCCATCGTGATTTGGAGGCGAAATCAACTAAATCACGTATTTTTCATCGTTCTCTCCCACATATTCCTGGTTTTTTCGAGTTGGACAGGTTTTTTCGCCCAGTTGGAGTGGTCAGCGGCTAGGGACAGGTTCGGGTTTGAGTTCATTGTGAAATCGAGAGGGAAAGTAAGGTACGTTTGAGTTTTTGTTCGATTTTATGTTCATTTGGTTCGTTTTCTTTGTAGTCGTCTATGAAAATGCTTAAAAATCTGGGTTTTTTTGCAAACCCGTAATACTCGCCACACGGGACCGTGATATAGTCATTAATCTCAGAAATACTATACCGAGATTTATGAGTACTTCTCGTTTGTATCCAAACGACACTTAGCCCATATAAAATTTCATTACATTTCGAACACAAGTAACCGAGATTCTTGGTTTTGTTTCGGTGTGACAGTAAACCGAAGGTCGTATATTACTTATGCGTAGGTTTAGTCTCGGAGGATAAATACCGAAACTTTGTGATAGATCTCGGTTTCGTCATACCGAAATGTTTCCTTATGTTTTGGTTATGGTATACCGAAAATTTTGTTTTGCTATCGGTTGTGCCATACCGATTCAGTGTTGAAAATATATTTTTTGGGGTTTTTTTTTGCTGCACAAGAGATTACATGGTTACAATGTCTTTCTCTATCAGATATGGCTCGAGGAAAATGTACTGTTTCCAGAGAAGATGTCGATGGAGAGCCCACGAGAGCACAACGAGCACGAGCACAACGAGCATCGGTCGTGGCTGCTGCTCCTTCTGGTCCTGCTGCTCCTACAACTCCTGTTGCTCCTGCTGCTGCTCCTTCTGTTCCTGCTGCTGCTCCCTCTGCTTCTGCTGCTGCTCCCTCTGCTTGTGATGTCCGTGGTAAGAGGAAGGCACAGACTGCATCATATCGAAAGGCAAAAGTGCAAGCTGTTGAGGGTGTACGTGGACGCTTGACCGGTGAGGATAACGTCGAGGATGAGGCATCTCATGTCCCTGTGGGGAGCGAGAGTCGGGGTGGTGCGAGATGGGGATGAGCCCGCAGGCGCAATGGAAGAAACCACCACATCCCAACCACAAGTAACTAGGAGTAGTAGCGGTATTGTTGGTGGGAATGTTGTGGAGCCCGAAGATGACCCATCTCGCTCCTTTCCCTGGCGGTCTGTTGACCGCTCTTTGTTGAAGAGTTTTAAGGATCATGTTGCGGCAATTTGGAATAATGAGGTATGTAGCCTTTTTTTGGCAAAATATCAATTCATTTTCAATCAAATTATTACTTTTGCTATTCATATACGATAATGTATTTATGAATTATGTTTTTTTTTGTAGCATCGACCAGTTGCTTAAGTGCATAAACCACGGGGCTCAAATAGCCGAGTGGGATTTGCAATCTTGTCACCCCGATACCCAGGGGACCGCAAAGAATCATTCGAGAGGTCGTTTGGCTCCACTAATAGATCTGCTCCTATCGGAAGGCCAATAAGGAGGTGATATCGGCTTTTGTCGGCGGTGGCGGTGGAGACCAATACATTTCATTTACCATTTGGTGAAATGTCCATCACGCTCGAGGACGTGAGCATTTTATCGAAGATCCAAAGTGACGGGCAAGGTGGTGGCGGTTGAGAATTTTTCAAGGTACACAGAGGAGTCCCGCAAGGATGCAATTGAGTTAGTTTCAAAACTGCTCGGGGTTTCTCCTGACGAAGCAGAGGAAGAGGTTAACATTACGAAGGGTCTTACAGTGCGAGTAGTTTGGCTGAAGAGTCGTTTTTGCCCACCCAAGTCCAAGTCTTCCAGTACTTCCAGTTCTCCTACTACGTACCCTCCAGTGGAATGCACTGCACGTGCATACTTTTTGTACTTGCTCTCTTGTACCCTATTCGCCGATAAGAGTGGGTCACGAGTTTCAATTTCATTACTGAAGCTTCTGGAGAACTTGGATGAGGTCGGGACTTACGCATGGGGTCTTCTTTGCTCTAGCTTATCTTTACCGTCATCTCGGTCGACCACCGGGGTAGAAGTGTCGCAGATTGGGGGTACCTAACTTTGCTCGAGGTACATATTTCTTGTGCATTACTTGTGAATCGGCCAATACAAATCCAAGACTTCTTTTTTAATTTTTGTTGATTCCTTTTTTAGGGATGGGTATACGAGCACTTCCCACTCCGACTTCTTTGCGTCGAATGCGAAATACATGGACCACCTTCACCACGTGTCTCGAGGTGGGTACGAAACACGAGACGGTAGCTAACGTGGACAAGCTAAGTAGTATTCGTAGGACCCTTGATAGGTTACGACCAAGTGAGGTACTTTGTTTTATTACTTTGAGTTTGATATTCCAATTTATCAAACTTCATATTTTAATATAAATTGTTTGTTTCATTGGTGTAGGTGGCGTGGGACCCATACGGTGACATCAGACAAAGGCGGTATTGTTCTACCGATGGCCTTCTATTCTGGTTGTTTGAAGTACATGGAAGTTGTGGAGCCATACCATCCGGAGAGGTTCCTTCGACAGACTTGGCCATGTTCAAGGAATACCGCTGTCTCCATATCGCCCCCTCGAAGCAAATCGAGGCCGCACTGCAATGAAATACTCGGTTAAGTACTCATTCCAACCGGAGAATTGGGAAAGGTGGCGTAGCCATTCACTCTCTGTTGAAGATCGAGGGGAGAAGGCGAGGTTCGAGTTCATGGTCGCACCAGAATATCGCCATGGTTCACACGAGTTTCACATCCCACCATTGAGAACCCAGCGCACAGTGATGACTTCCCTGATACGGTTGGTGATAATGAGTTATTGGAGGTAAGATCCTTGCAACCATTTGAATTTAAGTTGGTTTATCACATTTCTTTTGTATTATTTATTCATAGTTTCTCTATTGGTTTTGAACAAGCGTAATCAACGGGCATTGGATAGCGTATTAGCATGGATAGACTTGCCGGCGGGTATGGCCAAGATGGAGGTGCTTGAGAAAATGGCGAATGATGTCGTGGACTACTTGACGGGTAGGGGTCTTGGTACAGTACCACCACCACCACGACCAACACCACAACACCGAGTGCACCTACTGCTCCTTCACAACATGATAGTACCCCAACCGAAAGTGTGCCTACCCCAAGTTCTATTGAGCCTTCGGTGAGAAAGAATGCCCTCTCGCCCACTCCAGCTCAAGTTCTAGCCCACCCACCAAGAGGAAGTCCCCCACGACAACATATGTTAGTCGCAAAGCGAAGAAAGCAAAAGGGCTCAAGTGAAAAAACATGTTGTTTGTCTTGTTCAATTGGTATTGTTTAACTTGTTTGGTATTTGATGATGGATGATGTTTAACTTGTTAATTTGGTATTGTTTACCTTCTTCGGTATTGTTCTATTGAATTGATAATATTTGATTTGTTAGTCATGTTTGAATTGATGTGTTCTACTACTATTTGTTGTTCTATTTTTGTCACTGCCATGTTTGCAATAAGTTACCACAGCACAGAGAAATCCACGGTCACGCAGGAACGAGAACTACTGAGAATTATCGGTTATGCATGACCGTGATTGGTCCATCGAGCTCGGACGCCTCCATGCGAACCCTGCCATATTGGCCAAATTTTATATAGTATCGGTCATGCACACCCGCAAGTAATGTCTAAATTACGATCAAGGGGTACCGAAAACCTATGTATGGTCTCGGTAGTTCATCACCGAAATTATTACGCAACTATTACACATAACGACTCGGCCTCCTATTATCACAACTTTGCAGATAAAATCGGTTACGGAATACCGTAATTCATGAGTTAGTCTCGGCTATGAAATACCGATTGGTAATTAAGGGTCTCGGTTGCATTTGACCGATGCTCACATGCAAGGAACACACATTAAATCGGCCACATGCTACCGCAATTATTTGCAGTAAATCGGTTATAATGTTCTGGTACTCTGGTCTCCTTTTCGGTCATTAGTCACCGTAATTTAGCAAGAATCTTGATGTCATGTAACCGAAGTATTTAGGGCACCCCATTGTTGGATGCTCACGAACCTTAATGTCCGAGATTACAATGGGTGTCACGGTCCTGTCTGTCCGAGACTTGGGGGTAGTTTTCGACCTTCTGTAACCGATCCTTTTAATTGAGAGTACAAACTTGGCATATCATTAATTTATCCATTCAACAAACATCAATTCAAGTTACATACATCAACAAAAGTACACAAAAGCATCATGCCAAGTTTCAAAGACATAATATTCATTCAACAACATCAATTCAAGTTTGCTTAAGGTGACGCTAAGTCTACCACGAAGGGCGTGTGTACATGAGAAGATTGAACCGGGACTTGTGCTTGGATGTTAATACCAATACCCCACCCTTGAGCATCAACATTCACGAAGGTCTTCCACACCAAGAATACGGGGGGGGAACCGGTGCATTAGGCTTGAATATGACCTGTCAAATGGAGGAGCAACATAAAAGAAAGAATAAGTAACGTGCATTGACATATTAACCAAAATTTAATACAAACGCTAAAAACTTACCCTAACCCAATGAGTGTCGTTGACATTTGTAACGCCAATAACTACCCGATCTTTCATAGGCGGAGGGGCATTACGTAGAGGAAGAAATGTCATGCAACAACCATATGACACGTTGACAAGCACAACATTAAATGTTGTTGCAATTAGAAGTCCCATGTCTGGAAGGGTCATCCACTTGTCAGACCCGACATCCTTACCTTCAAAGAATTGCACAGCTCCCTTAATTTGGTCGAAGTAACTTCCAAGCAAATCCTTCCAAAACTCTTGGTTCTCTTGTAGTTCATTAACCATAGCTGTTCTAACCCTTTTCCAACCATCTATATCTGAGAATCCAAGACCGGCGGCAACACAACGAAAGCCACAATTTCCATCGCTATCCACATTTACTGTAGTCTCAACATGTTGAATCCAATCCGGTTGTATAGTGTGAATGAATCCAATCTCAGATACTCCCATAGATGCCCCACGTGTTCGATGTACTTTATTCCTAACTTGTTTTACTTTCCTTTCGCACACCGGGTCGCCTCGGCGGGTGTAAGTACATATTCAAAGCCACTTGGATCTCTCGTCGTAGAAGTATCATCTTCCTCGGCTTTCCTCTTCATCCCTCTCTTCCCTTTTTTCATTTTCTTGCTCCCTATAACATAATTACCAAAACTATCAAGACTCGGTCTCCCCCTTGTCTTCACTTTTGCTCGTGGTGCAATACATGACGTCGAGGAAGGACAACTAATCTCTCTTAGTTGTAGTCCTAACACGCGAATCCTCATCAACGAATGTTTCAAACTTAGACATAACTCTTTGAAGCTCGTCATTCAAGTTATAGGCAGTCCGATTCACTGATGCATCGGGTACCATACTCAACTTCTGCCAATACACATGTATGTCTTCAAGTGGTATAGGTGAACCAGCTAAAATATGTACATTAAGCTCGTGTGCACACGGAAGCCCACAAGTGGTACGTAGGTCACAACCACATAAGCTCCGGTCTGTCCCAACATTCACCCCACGTTCAACCTCGTTACGAATCAACTTAAGCGCTTTCAGGGATACATAACCCCGCAAACGGCGATACAATCCATCCATATATCCATGTTGCACAACATTCAAACTAACCTCAAACGACGATTTGATCTGTTATGTTGTATGTCTAACATTCCATGAATTACACTCCACAACGCCTCAAAGTTTGCAAGTACATGTGCTTGAGATCTTTGTTTGAGAGTGGAATGTGCAGACTCAACCCTTTGCGTTGTGGTTTCTCCAAGATGAAAAAGTGGATTTGTCCATGCACGTACAAATCTATTATTGTAATCCCGCAACCAAGTATCCTCCAAATAATTAAGCAGACCTTTCATATCTGCATACTCAACACGTAACGTAGCCAACATAAGCTCGAATGATGCTTCGGTCGTAGCATACATCAAATCCGTCCACCTCTTATTGAAGAGTTGAAAGTCATCATTTCGTGCGAACATCTTTTTGGTGTTGGTCAACACCATTTTGTTGATATGCCATGTACAAAGCTGGTGGGAACATTGTGGAAAAACTTCTTCAATTGCATTGATTAGGCCCAATTCTCTATCAGTGACAAAAACACTAGGTGTAGGCCACCCGTCTAGTAAACCTCTCAAAATGTTCAATGCCCATGTGTAGTTGGACATAGTCTCGAAGATAAAAAACAAAACCCAACCGAGAATGTAATGTCGTCGAAGTGACCCCAACAATCTCCAACAACGGCAATCGGTACCTATTGGTCTTATATGTGCAATCCATTAAAAGAACGTATGGAAAAGACCTCAATAAGTTTATGGAGTCGGGATGGGACCAAAACAAGTCTCGTAACTACATTCGATTCGGGGTCCTTCCTATGCCATGACAGATACATATTGTCTTCCAATAAATGTAAGAGTTGTTGCATTTGAGTTCTCCCACCAAACTTCTTTAATTCGATTCCTTTGTCGTGCATTGTATATTGTCCGCAATGTTGAAGCATTGTTCTTATCCCTTTGCCTCAAAGTGTTTAGGATCTGTCGTGGCCTAACATTAGCCTTACTCATCCGATCCAAAATAGCCGCCTCATCCCGAGTCAATCTTCCAAAGCATATGAGTGCCCTTCCAAGAAATTCGCGAGTTGTGGTTGTGCATGCCACATACCACACTTACATACCAATATGAGTCGGGTGTTCCTTGAGTTGAATAAGAAAAGGGCACCGGCATTTTTTCGTAGGTGTTTGGTCTTGTGTTGTCCTCTTTCTCTGCGTTTGTCAACTTACGTGGCATCTTCTCAATTAGTTCAGCTTTAGCAATTCCAACTCTTTGGAAAATACCCCTATATGTTTCGGATCTCTCACACGCAATTGTGACCCTTCCCCTACGGCCATTCCTCCGCATCGACTTCTTTATAACCGGGACAAACTTTCTAGCACGTCCTGTCTCTTGAACCCATTTGAGTGCCTCTTTTCTAGTTTCAAATGGTGCATCCCGTTTGAAAAGATAAGATATATCTTGAAATGCACTTGTCGATGCTACTTCCTGCAAGAATAATTCAAATATCATAAGTACTCGGTGTTAAAAGTTAGAAAATCCTTAAAAACGCAATTCTCGGTAGTACAGGGTCGACACGTAAAGGATAGTTTCGGTATGTCACAACCGAGACCATTCAATATATCTCGGCACATGACCACCGAGTCCACTAGTAACCCATTACAAAAAATGTTCGGTTATCTACTACCGAGAATTACGTTTAAGTATCGGTTGCGTGTCACCGATATATATACAGATATCTCGATCCTGTATGGCCGAAACAATCGTGTACATGGTACATTTGCATATTGCAAAACCCTAGACCTAAAAAAACTTTAAAACTCACCTCCAACTGCCTCGATTCATCGTCACTTGAGTTTTGTTCATCCATTGTACACTAAAACACCAAACGATTTGCTCCAAACCCTAAGTAAACGAGAATCATCAAACACCACCATTGTCAACACCAAAACACACCAAACGCAAGATTCAAACACTCAAAAACTGAACAATGGATGAGGATACCGACCTTGTATAAACTCTTTCAGCCAATAACGTCGTGACCGATTGTCGACGGAACCGAGGTATAGGGATTGAACGGGATTAACCAAGCTCAAAAATGGGGTGGGGTGCCTTGGTAATTCTGATTTTTTGGGTTTTTGTTGTAGATTTAGGTTGGAGGGCACATCAGCCATTACACATACAATTGAAAAAAATGGGGTGCCCTGAGTGTTGACTGGGGTGCACATAGCCGGCCTCAATAAAAATTACCGAAACATGTACATGTTTGGAAATTTGGAATTTATAGATTTGATTAACGCTGGGTGAAATGCTAGTAGAGCTTGACAAGTCGATGGAAGAGCCACGTCATTTTTTCCGACGTGGGTCGTTCACTTCCAATAAACATCTTCCACGTAGCATCGTGAATGTATTAAAAAGAGGACGAAGCGCGAGTGAAGAAGAAGAAGAAGAAGAAGAAGTAGTGAAGAAGATGGAGAGAAGAAGAAGAAGTGATGAGGTGGCGTTGGCGTTGGTGTGGTGCCTCTTCTTCTTCGCCGTCTTCGTCTCGGTCTCCGCCATCGAAAACAAATGCTCTGCTTGCAATGCTGTTTCGGTAATTAATTATTCAGATCCTAATTGGAATATACTATATTTGAGGGTTTCAAATTATTAATTTAGGAGGATTTGGATCTTACTTTTCATGCTGAATGAAAACGTTTGCAGGAGGAGCTAGAGCTTGGATTATTGAATGTGAGTGTATATATATATATATGTGTGTATATGCTTTTTCTCTGATTCCTGAATAAATTACCACCGAATCCACAGCTCATCGTCGTCTTCAAATTATAGATCATGGAGTGGGGGAAATAGGAAGAATGATATTATTGTTTGTTTTTCATGTATTTCATCACGAATCGATTGCGCACGGCTTATTATCAACTGTTTCAACCAAATAATATAGGGTTTAGGGTTCTTACAATTTCAAGTTATAGGTCCATCTGCATCATAAAATGCGAATTGACAACATTAACATTCCCATCTTGGACACTACTTTTTTGAGTCAGTTGTTTGCTTATTTTGTAATGTATATTTACATCTCATTGCATTTTTACCAGGAGAAACCAAGGAACCATTTGGATATGAGACACCGATTGGACGCTAAAGGTCAACGCAAGGGAAAGGTAATTGACTACAGGTATATATATATTCATTATCTTACATTATTTGTTGAGGGGAAAAAAAAATACAAGGATCATCATCGCCACAAATGACAATGGCATCAAGTGTCAACTTGATAGTTTTTGTTGCCAACTTCTATTTTTGGTTTCTCTCTGTGTTGCATATGATCACCAATAGTATTACAGGAAACATTAAATCATGAGAAATACATGTGCCTGTAAAACAGTTTTTAAAAATATAATTTTTTCCTATTCAATTCTTGGCACACATGTTGCAATCTTCTGTTGTCTCTTCAAAATGCTTTCTTATGCTTATCAAATTATTGGTAAGCTTGGTGTCTTTATCTTTTTGTTAGAAGTATTGAGAAATTCTCCTCTCCATATTGCTTTATTACTACTTGAGTTTTGTTTTTACTCGGTGTTAAGGGGTACAGAATATGATATTCAGTTTATCTGTGACCGTTCTATTTCATTTATTTATTTGATGACAAGCACTGAGAATTCGTTTTGAACAGAGTCAGCGAACTTAGAGTTGTCGAACTCCTGGACGGGCTCTGCGATAAAATGCAAGATTACACTCTTGAGAAGGTACTTCTATTGTATTGTTATTGTTTACTTCTTGATTTTTTTTAATGGTACAAGAGTTGCAAGCAGTTTTATTTCTCAATGTAAGTGGTATATGCTTGAGAAAAGCATCTTCCGAAGCTGTATAAGATGCCATTCTATCATAATACTGTAAATGATCTGGCATTTTGATATTGACAAATTGAGGTTCTGATGAGAAATTCCTTCTTTGGCAGCTAGATTCAACCAGACACGAGTGGATCAAAGTATCTGACTGGGACAACATAAAAACTGGTTTGAAGTTCTCTAAATCTTAATTCTTTTTGCAAGTCCGAGAACTTCTATGGTTAATCTCATGCATTTGTTGTTTTCTCAAGTTAAAATTGGGCTTCCTCAGCTATACATTTCGATTGTTGATTTACGAATTAGAATAGGCGTCTTGCTTCTATACCTTTCTTAGTTGCTTACATCTGTTAAGAACCTCAGAATTGTGTAGAACTGATCAGATTTTGTTTCTCACACATTCGAAGCAACTGTCTATCATGTTTTGTAACTTTGTTTACTCAATGTGTCATCCATAATAGTGTTGTGGACAGTATCCTTCTAGACTTTATTGATGAATTACTTCCGTGGTAATCATATAAGAAGGTTCAGTATCTAGCTCAAGTGCATCTAACTTGGAATTTGCATTATTCCATTGAAGTTGGAACCAAAGACAAGTTCCTCCGTGAAAAGTTAGAATATATATAGATCACAAGTGCTTCCATTTGCCAATTTGATGTTTTTATGTATTAAAAATATTTAAGGAATTGATGTTACAGAAAATAATTCATCTTTGTTTATCTCGTTTGATCATTTTTGGCCTTCAGAATAAGCTTTGACCAATGTCATTAAACGTGATTGTTAATAATAAATGAGAATTTTTCTCCTTTTTATATCGCATTTATTTAATTTCTCCTGCTGTTGACATTTTGCCGTTCATTCTATAGGTATTAGGCGTGGATTTTAAATAATGTTTTCAGTCCTATTTGATGTTCCATTATCTGAGAAGGAATTGCCTAAACAGTTGTTTTTATGTAACAACAGATAAGCAAGAAGCAAAGGCATATTCAAAAGATATATCCTCTTATTGTGGAAGGTAATTCTCCATAATAAAATTGTCATTTTTATAGCTGGCTTATCTATCTCTATCATTTCTGCGATTTAAAATCTTCCAATTAATGCACGTGACCCTATCCGCTTGAGTTAACTGTAAGTTCTATGTATTATTTATGTTGGGAACAACTATTGCTATATATATATTAACTGCTTGTGCTTATCACTATTCACTGCCTGGATTCAATTCACTTGCGTTAATTACTGCAAAATGAACAAATATTTCTGAGTTTCAATTTAGTTAGCCTGAAATTATATCTTTAGGATTAAATTCACTATTTGTAAGTAGATATACAGTATCTCGGTCCATGCCTCATAGCATGTCCTAACTTCTTTGCGTATATGTGTAGGTTACTTGAGGAAACTGAGGACGAGGTAAGTCTCATTCTGTGGTTTCATTATCAACATTGCTTGTAGAAACAATTGACTTGAGTGCCATCGATTTTCTTTCGCAGTTTGCTGAACTGATAAAGGAGGGATCTGTTAGAATAGGAGATGTAAGCAAGGTTCTTTGCCAAGAACTGAGTGGGCACTGCAGCAAGACTAGGTAATGCGAAATCGAAACATTAGTATACCTACCTGAAATTTGTTTTCATTTTAGAGATGTGATTCACTGTTTTTCATTTATGTATTCCCAGTGATTCAGGTCAGGCAGAAAACTATGATTTTGATGAGGGAGAGCTATAAACTGCAAACCTAGCAGGTTACTTAGACATGGTAGGCGATGAATTGAATCATCTGAATTTCCGTTAAGTGCTTGATTGATGTTACGATGATGTAATGGAAAGAACGTTGACATTTATGTCTTTCTTCCTTATAATTACAAAGTTTTGGTTTAGAACATAATCGCTTCAGGAATGGGCTTGCAACAACCCATTCGGTGTTGCTTCTGCCATTTCCAGTCATTTTGTTTACAGGCCTGTTGAGAGTTACATTTCTTTTCCCATACAATCAAATTTGATACATTTTAAGGAATCTGTGTTTGAGAATTACGTAAAGTTACTCATACTTGTGTTGGAGAATATGATATATGAAACAAGAAATGGAGCAACTTACACTCCTTTTCAGAACTTTCTTTCAGTTTATTTCCTTGAGAAGAGGTAAAGATTGCCATAAGAGAAGTAGAGCAGCTTTATAAGTGAAGAAAGATGAATTATAAGAATACACTATGATTAAATAAGAAATGTGAAAAACAAAAGCTAGACTCAAATTCCTATTTATACAGGCCACCTCAAGACACCAAACTTTCCTCCTTTCATACATTGCTCTCCAGGACCCCCTTGAGAAAATTAAGCCCATCTGCTGATATACTCCTTCGCCATCGAGATTTGGGGATCTCTATCCTGGGCGGTGGATCTGGAGAAAAGCAAACAACTACGACCGTCAGATTGTCGCATGTATTGCGTCTCAACGCCTCCCTGACTAGCTCCCGGGAGCATTTCTCAGGGTCATTGTGCAGCATCAGTTCTTTCCTTACAATAGTTACTGCACACTGGCTGCTCATCACATCCCATAATCCATCA
The DNA here is from genome assembly GCA_039657345.1 of Stephania japonica. NCBI lineage: Eukaryota > Viridiplantae > Streptophyta > Magnoliopsida > Ranunculales > Menispermaceae > Stephania > Stephania japonica. The sequence continues at coordinate 1,185,213 of CM077559.1, read as the reverse complement.
CACCCTATTATCAAAAACTCATCTTCCTCAGTCAGCATTGTCTCCTTCAACTCCGGCTCGGCGCTTAAAGGGCAGGAGGAGCCTTTGGGGCCCTTCATGTGCCAGTCTCCAAGAGCTCGAGCCACTGATAGTTGCCCATTGAGATAGCCATCGTAAATAATTCCTCCCAGTTTTTCAATTCTTAACCTTTCCGAAGTGCAATTCGGTTTATGATCTTTGGAGAGTTCAATCGCTCTACCCCTTTTCCCTAACACCGCTCGACAATCCCCCGCATTAGCAATTAGCATTGTCCTGCATAGAACAAAGGGAGAGAGACATGTTATCAAGATTCCATTATAGCTTGAAACAAAAGAATTGACATTTGAGAGAAATCAGTTGATAGATCATGATGAGTTATAGTTTCCAAATATACAAAGAAAGTATAGATGAGTTCATTGAATTTGTAAAAGACAAAAGTTGTATATATTCTCACCTTCCAAACATGAGGGCAGTTAGGGCTGTAGTACCAGAAGTACTGTCAAGAGAACGGGCGTCAACAAATGCATGATCGGCCTTCACATAGGCGCTCTTAATAGCTTTCTCGACAGATGTTGGGAAATGAGAATCCTCAATTATAAAGTTGAGAATATTCTTTCGGATAAATAACGCTGCATCTGAGCCACCGTGGCCATCAAATACCTGTAAACATAAAGTGCAATTTCCATTACTAGGTAAACATTTCCAACTACTTCAAGCCAGACAATTAAGGCACTTTGCATCAGTGAAAATTGTTCCTAAACACCATACACAAACTTGGGATTAGATAATAAAGTATTCACTTGCAAAATCGCAATAATGACGTGTGAGATCCCATCTCTCACTCAACAACAAAAGTGAAACAAAATCTCTATATGAGCTCCTAGCTAGTAGTTCACCGCCTGCCTAATTTTGCATTAACCACTCAATAATTTTGTCAGCTAACGTAAATAAAACGGCGTACCCCATAGAAAGCTCCTGGAGCAGGAAGCGTTGTGGATGCGCCAAGGTGTTCAAGAAGATTATCTATACAAATGTGTTCATCCTCCATGTATTGTTTTGGCCCAATTTCAGCACAACTCCCTGAACGAAAAACAGGTAGAAACATAGACTTTCCATCCGCCGGCGACTTCAAGCCAAACTCTATGTTATCAGAATCCTGCAAGGGAGGGAACCAGAGATGCTAATTGAGTCCACTTCCAAATTGCAGTTCAGACAATCAAAGTAATGAAAAAATGATCTCTTTTTTTTTTTTTTTAATGATAGTAAATGGTTGAACTATTGCTATTTCTTTCCACACATAAGTTTTTCAATGCATACAGCATGAGAAATCCGAAAAAGGGGATGCAAATAAATCAAGAGTACGCACCGATTCGGCTTCCTGTGCCAACCGAGCAGAGCTTATACAATGTCGCATGACTGAAAGGTTCAACGGTGGTTTTCCTACGTTTATGTGTTTTGTATTCTCCAGATCCTCAGACCTCTCTCCTTGATCCATTGATGGCACCTTCTCCCTGCTATACCCATTCTCTAGTACTGTAAATGTAGGCGATAAATCCGGGCCTGCCGCCATTTTCATATCCAACAAACACTATTTTTCAATATCCCAATCACTCACTCTTCACCTTATTTGATCCAAATGCTGTTTCAAACTATACCCTTAAAAGATCTTCACATAAATCTCAAGCAAATCCAAATTTAGATATTTTTCACAACAAAGTGCATTCTCCAACCATAAATATCAAAACTTTATGAGCATTTCAACAGAAACCACTGAATCCCATCAAAGCAAACTCAAAAAATGTTATGATTACCACTTTTTCCCCAACATACACACCTGTTGATGCCACCATTTCCCCTCCAAAACCCACCACAATTCCACCCCCAAAAGAACCCAAAAAGCCCAATAATTCATCCATCCAATACAACCCATATTCAACAACAAAGCCCAGATTCACTCAACCAACTCATCAAATCTTCACCCCAAAAAAAAAAGACATATAATTCAAAATCTCAAGCAATAATTGCACCACAATTCACAAACCCTCAAAAAGGAAACAATTTGAAGAGATCCGGTATAGAGATTCATGACACTTGCCTTGGGTTCGATTATTCTCAGATAGACGCAATGATGATTCGAGATTGATTGAAGAAAGCAAAGATTGATGAAGCGTTTGTTTGTGAGGAGCCAAAAAAAAAAAAAAAAGGGGAAGAATGAGAGATGGGGAAGGCGTCCTTGTTCTTGTTGTTGTTATATACACCCCACGTGTTTCTAAACTGGTTTCAACTGGCTTTTCGTAGCTGTCGGAGCAGCGAATTGGGTCTCGACACGTGGGTTGTTTTTTGGTGTCGTTACCGGATAGCCTTTCGATTGTTGTGGATTGCGATCGCTGATGGTACTCTCTTCCTGACCCTTGGATCCTCCACCTGATTTAGACGGTTGGATGTTGTTCTTGAGCTGCGATTCTTTGACTCCATTTTGTGGATGTTACGATAAAAGGCCCACCAACGGCCCAAAGCCTACGCATGCTTTTCCTCTTTGTTGGAATTGTTGCTGCGTGGATCCGGACCATAGTTTGAATAATGTCTCTGGCATCACACGATTAACTATTGGGCCCCATATGGGCCACAGGCCCTCCTAATTCTGTTTTCTCCATTCCCTAGACTGAACTTGGGACCTCTCTTGGAACTGAGATATCGTTAAGAAACAATTAGATTTTATCACTTTTTTTTCCCTCTAAAATGAGATTCTGATGGCCGATAGTTTTAAAATATTGTTGCCTTGCTGGTTTAGCCTATTTTTTCTCACAGTAAGTGAACTTCAGTTGCTGTTTTTTTTTTTTTTTAAATCCGTGGTATATAAACTCCAAAAAGTTTGTTTAAATTTTCATTTCCCTCCTTCTGTAGGAGAAAACATAGTCAGCACTCATGGCTGTTCTCTCTCTCTCTCTCTCTCTCTCTCTCTCTCTCTCTCTCTGTGGATCTTTGAGTTTTGATAATTAACTCAAGCTACATTGCCAGCCTGACTTCAGTTCTTCTGCTTCATTTTCTTTCAATTTACTGTTACTATTGACTCCCAATTTGCTTATTTACTTTTACTTCATTCCTTATGTTAACCCCTCTTTTTCCATTTTCCTTGAAAGATTCTTAGTTTTAGTTAGTGCCGCACCATTGTGACCACACTGTTGTCCTCGCGGTACAAAATACATTGAGCACATCCGTGTCGTGATGTTGTATGGGGCACTAAGTAGGATAAGTGGGGAGTTCATGATGACCTTTTAGAGAGTGCAATTTCGTTAGTTTTAGCAATACATGCTGCTTTGTTTGAAAATTTTGAGTTTTGTAAAAATCAAGTGTCCCACTTGCTGATCAGTTGTAAGTTACCAGATGAAAAAGAGGAGCTCATCCAGACTTCATGATTCAGTAGCTAAATTGCTCGAAAAATGATTGGGTTACATACTTTTTATAGTTGTTGGACACACAGTTATTGGTGTCCGATCACTTGGATTGTGGATTGAGACTTGTCCGCACACGTTTCGTTAAATGTGTGTCATCAAATGGCTGTCAAAAGTATGCCAACCTCCTCAGCTTCACTAAACAAACAAGAATCACTATTCTTTCTTTTTTTGACAATGACTTCCCTTTCCATTAAAATCGCCAGCTGAGTGTTTCTTTCACGTGGTTTTTGAGTGGTGGGATGGGTCTCCAAACTAATGGATTCCATCATGCTTCACTGTGGCCTATCTAGGCAGTTGGATCTTGTTCACTATATAAAATTCAAATATGTTGTTACTTTTTTACATGAGAGTGAGATCTCGATCCTCTTCCTTCATTGGGATGCTTTGAGTGACTAGATTTCCTTCATCTTTTTCTTCTCTCTTATTTCTTTCAAGTTAGCTTTTGGTGTGAGTTTGAAAACAAGATTTTAAATTTCGACTTCCAACGAAGGGTTGATAGGTTTATTTCCTTCTCCTCCATGACTTTGGGGTCACCACAATATTGATGTTCTGGTTTTGTTCTGTGAGAGTAGTTTCTTTTGTCTGAGCCTGTATGAGCAATGGCTTCTTATGGAAGTGGACCAAAACAATTAGAGTGTTTGTGTTCAAAAGGGAAAACCATGAAAGTTGTATGGCTTCTTTTATCTCTGATTCTCAGTTTGGTAGTGTACCCTAATGCGGCGAACTCAAATATTTCTTCTAGACCTGCTACTGTGAATTTTGGTGCTGTCATTACTTTTGATTCTAAAGTGGGAAGAGCTGCGAAGATTGCCATTGAGGAGGCAGTTATGGATGTGAATTCCAATTCCAGCATTCTTGGTGGGACAAAATTGGCGGTCAAGATGGTAGACTCCAATGCCAGTGGATTTATTGGCCTTATTGAAGGTACATTGTTTATAATATATTTATGTGTTGTTCATTGCTTTATTCTTTGTCTTCAATTGTATATGCTAATTGAGTATTGTACTTGTTAGAGATTACTTTTAAAAAAACAAAAAAAAAAAAAATGGTATGAACCTTAGTTTTGGCGAAGTAGATGAGTCTCATCTTGGTGTTCATTTAAGACCATTGTTATCTACAGCTTTACAGTTCATGAAGATGGAAACTGTTGCTTTCATTGGGCCACATACCACTGAACTTGCCCGTCTGATGTCTCCTATTGCTGATGAACTTCAAGTACCTTTACTATCCTATGGAGCTACAGACGCTAGTCTTTCTTCTATTCAATTCCCTTTCCTCGTTCGGACTACACAGAGTGATCTATATCTGATGACTGCAATATCTGAAATGATTTTTTACTATGGTTGGAAAGAGGTGATTGCAATTTATGTTGACGACGATCTCGGAAGGAATGGAATAGCTGCCCTCAGCGACAAACTTGCAGAAAGGCGTTGCAGAATAATTTTTAAAGAGGGTCTTCCCCCCGTTTCAAATCTTAGTCATGCTGTAATTACCAATGTTCTTGTCAAGGTAACGCAGTCAGAATCTAGAGTCATTGTTCTGCACGCAAATCCTACCGTAGGCCTCAAGATTTTATCTGAAGCAAGACACTTAGAGATGATGGGGAGTGGATTTGTTTGGATAGCTACTGAATGGCTTTCATTTTATTTTGATTCCTCTCCTTCTCCTCTGCCGCAGACAACAATGGATACAATGCAAGGGGTTCTTACGCTTCGCCAACACACACCTGATTCTCAAAGAAAGAGAGATTTCTTCTGTAGATGGAGGAAATTGACTGGTGGGACTATAGGATTGAACACTTATGGCCTATATGCATATGATACTGTATTCCTTGTTGCTCATGCAGTTAAAGCTTACCTTGATCAGGGTGGTACCATTTCATTTTCTAATTTCTCTAGGAAACAGTCTGCCAAGGGAAGTAGCATGCATCTTGACGCAATTAAAATGTTTGATGGAGGGAAACAATTACTGACAAATATTTTGCAGACCAGATTCATCGGACTAACTGGTCCCATCGAGTTCAATGCAGAGAGATCACTCATCTACCCATCATATGACATAATTAATGTGGCTGGAACTGGATTTCGACGTATAGGTTATTGGTCCAATTACTCAGGGCTATCAGTTGTGACTCCTGAGATGCTCTACTCAAAGCCACCTAACCGTTCTAGTGAAAATCAACGTTTGTACAGCGTCATTTGGCCTGGGGATCCGACAGTAAAGCCTCGTGGTTGGGTGTTTCAAAACAATGGAAAGGAATTGAGAATAGGGGTTCCAAATCGGGTTAGTTTCCGTGAATTTGTCACGCAAGTCAAAGGGACTGATATAGTGAAAGGTTTCTGCATAGACGTGTTCACTGCTGCCCTGGACTTGTTACCATATGGTGTTCCACATAAATTTATCCCCTATGGAGATGGTCTTAAGAACCCTAGCTACAATGAGCTAGTGAGTCTGATTACAGCTGATGTAAGTATCAACTTTGCAAATGTATAATTTATACGTCACTGTTTGATAATCTTGTTTTTTTTTTTTTTTTTTTTTTAATTTTGTCGTAGAAATTTGATGCTGTGGTAGGAGAATTTGCTATCATGACAAACAGGACAAAGATTGCGGAGTTTACTCAGCCATTTGCCGAATCTGGGCTAGTTGTTGTAGCTCCATACAAAAAGTTGAGTTCAGATGGTTGGGCATTCCTGCGGCCATTTTCACCTAGAATGTGGGCTGTTATTGCTGCATTTTCTCTCTTCCTTGGAATTGTCATGTGGACCTTGGAGCATCGAATTAATGACGAGTTCAGGGGTCCTCCAAGGAAACAGCTTATAACCATTTTCTGGTAACTTCTGATTTCAATCTCACTCTGATGGTTAGCCTTTTGTAGCGCATAAATTATTTACTTCAGTCTTGCCTTTCATCTTTTACTATTAATCAAGACTTATTCCTTCATCTTTCTTAAGCTAAATTTTTCTAGGAATGAACATGGCATCAAGCTAAACATTAGCTTTTTTACGATCTGTTGGATTGCAACGTCTGTATCTTCTTCTTTCACGTAAAGACAAGCAAATACCCTGGAGAAGAAACTGCTTGATTATGGCTCGGATAAATTATGGAAGGTCTACGCTTGATTGCTACTGTCCATTGAATCGGGCATACTGTTTTGTTACAATTAATTTGGCTGACAGAAGTTCTACCTTTTATTTTATTTTTTGTTATATTCTTTTTTACTGTGACAAGCTTAATACCTCTGCATTAAACCGAGCAGAATAGAAATGTTGGCTTCATGTAGTCGACACTGTTGTTGATGATGAGCCTTATAACTCCTATCCCTATTTGCTGATGTTTCTTCTCAATTTGATTGTTTCTTTTGCTGGTTTTTAACCTTTTCCTGGAAGTGTGCTTTCTTGAAATAGAACGAAATTCATTTGTCATCTGATACATTTCTTCTGTTTTATGCATGCAGCTTTAGTTTCTCGTCACTGTTCTCTGCCCATAGTAAGCAAAATATATTTGGTTAATCCTTCTTTTTTTTTTTTTTTTTTATCAAGAATTCTGAGAGGGGTCATTGCAGCAATATAAAATTTAAATTTTCTGCTTTTCCGCAGAGGAGAACACGATCAGTACTCTTGGTCGCTTCGTACTTTTAATATGGCTCTTTGTGGTTCTGATTATAAACTCAAGCTACACTGCAAGCCTGTCTTCAATCCTAACTGTGCAAAAGCTATATTCATCTGTAACTGGAATTGAGAGTTTGTTAGAAAGTGGTGATCCTATTGGATGCTCAGTTGGTTCGTATGCTGAGTCTTATCTGCATGGGGTACTCAAAATCCCCAAATCTAGACTAGTTGCTCTTGGTTCACCAGAGGAATATGTATCGGCACTTCTAAAAGGTCCAAAAAAAGGAGGCGTTGCTGCTGTGGTTCATGAACGTCCATATATGGACCTATTCCTGTCAAGATTCTGCAACTTCAAAATTGTTGGTCAAGAGTTCACCAAAAACGGATGGGGATTCGTAAGTACTTTTCTTTTATCAAGGACATTACACTTCTAGGAGTACTTTCAATTTCATTTTCTTCAGGTCAGAATGTTGAATATCCTGTGAACATGTGGTTTGTTAATTAGTGGCTAACAGTGAGACAAATTTTGACAAACTTAGAACCTAGGCATGTAAGATTACACATGCATGTGAATTGTTCCTGTAATTTGTAAGGTGTAAAGAATGGTTTGCATGCACCCAAAAAAATGTTAGGGAAAATAGAAAAGATCAAACGTAATATTTCACGATTCACAGTTAGTTTTTTTCATTTTCGGCCTTTGTGTTGTTCTTAGGCATTCCGCCGGGGCTCTACTTTAGCTGAGGATGTCTCAACTGCATTACTCACTCTGTCAGAAAATGGCGACCTCCAAAGGATTCGTGAAAAATGGCTGAGAAGAAGTGATTGCAGCGTGGAAAGTGAGCTTGAATCAAATCGTCTTCACTTCAGGAGTTTCTGGGGCCTCTTTCTTACTTGTGGAATAGCATTCCTTGTGGCTTTGTTGATATACTTTTCACAGATTATATGGAAATTTAGGAAATACTATCCAAATGAGTTTGATTCCACTTTTCAAGGAAGCTCGCAGTCGAGGCGCCTGCGAATGTTCTTATCATTCGTGAATGAGAAAGAACCAAAGAAAAAGAGAAGAAGGTGCAAGAGAAGGCAAACGGAGAATTCGGTAAACATTGAGGAGGCTCATGAACCGCCAGAAAAAATCCAAGAAAAGAGAAATTGAGATTTCCTTTCATTACAACACCACCTATGGCAAGTAATTTAATTCTTTCATCACACAATTTATACAGCATATGCTGTATTGAGTTAGTAGATGATTATTTGCGTCTCTATTGCAATTGTTGAGCTTTGTGCCCAGGAAATAGTTTTTTCATGTTTATCTCTTGTTAACATATTGAAGAAATGGTTTATGGTCCTTGTTCTGTGGCGATGGCTTCTTTTCATGTACGAGCATCTTCCTAGTTAAATCACAATTGAACATCTTAGGATACTAACTTCTTCTGCTCTTGCTCTAAACATAAGGGGTTCTATCTGACATCTCAAAATTTAAGAATCTCATTTAATTATGTGATGCTCACCTGAACTAACTCATTATATTCTCTTGGTTTCTTTCAGTTTATGTGGTTAAGGTGCCCGACTAACTCTCAAGGGATTAGTTAAACCAAAGTAAGAAGGGGCTGAAAAAAGTTCTGACACTCATGTTTATCAATTTTATTTTTTTTAAAAAAAATGGAGAGGTCATGCTTGATGCATGTTCCATCTTGACCTTTGCGTCTTTATCATCTTTCTGTAACCTGATTTGGAATAACTGGAGTAACGTTTTGAATAGTAAAAAGTTGGTTGGTTTGAAATGGAGTTTGGCCTAATCTGACAAAGTAGTTTAAATTATTCTCTAAACAATCACTTTCAACTCTGGAGGGAACAATTTGATTTGTTAAAAAATTGGTTTACAAGTTGGGAGTAGGGCCTCACAAGAAAGCTTAAATTATTCTCTTAACCCTTCTTTTCATTCTTTTGGGTCATATAGTAGGAGTCAAAGGCTTCATCAATAAACATCCATCTTGGGAACTTCACTTCTAGAAATTAAAGTTTAACGGTCGAAAAGAAAGGGTTTGTTTTCTTTTGCTTGTCTCTTCTCTTTTTTAAAGTTGAATGTTCACTGCACTAAATCGAAAATAATGGAAGAGTTTGATCCATGTAGCCGTCCCCAATTACTTTGGGGTTGAGGCTATGTTGTTGTTTGTTGTTGTTAATTTCAGATCTGCTTGTCTCTTCCAATAACCAACTTTCATGAAGCAGGAAAATGTAGAACAAGAGAGAGTGAATAGAATCAAAATATTACATTTGTTCTTTCAGGATTATATCAGTACTCGGATAATCTGTTTCTTTCTTTCGACAGTTAGTTTGTTCTAGTTTTTCTTTTGGGGTTTAGGGTTTGCTATAAATTATGTCTGTGGGGGTTGGACTAGACTTATCTCACCTTTTGTTGCTTTGCTATAAACTTCAGAAAGCTTTCCCAACATAATGTGACCAATTATCTACATGAAATCAGTTCCTTAGTTCCACTTTCTATCAAGGCCTAAATCGTCAATCTTAATTTAACTAGAGCAAAAATAGCAATACCATACAACTAATAGACCTCCTGTGCCAACAACTAGTGCGTCGACCCCATGCAACGAAACGCTTAAATAAAAAAAAGTGATAGAGGGAGGAAATATTCTCCAAATAATTTTTTTTGCAATTTATTCCTAGTAACTTTTTTTCCTTTGTTTATTTGTTTGTTTACTTTGCACTTTTGAGAGAGTAGACTAAGTTTGTTGTGAACTGTAGAGATCTCCTTGCCTAACTCTAGAAAAGTGATAGAAAAGGCACATGCTTGTTGCCTTCTTCATCATTAGAATCTTTGTGTCCTGGACTCAGTGAACCATCTTCTTGCTTTTCAAGTACACTGTACTGTTTGAAGTGGTGGGACTTGGGAAGTGGGAGATGCACTCAAGCAAGAAAATATGTTTCCCAAGCAAACCCCTCCTTTAAAATTTTTCTGGCTTTTCCACCTTGGGTTTTCATGAAAACTACGTTTCATCACTTTTTGATCCTCCAAGTTCAAAAAGAAAAACTCATTGCTTCACCCACATATGGGCCTCTTATTGATTCTTTTTTTTTTTTTTTGGTTGGACTTATTGATTCTTCCCAATTGAAAACTACCACTCAATGAAAATTCAGAACCATACCATGAATTGATAATATAAGATTGTTGTGAGTCTATTGTTTTGTCTTGTAGAATTGCTACTCCATCTCCATTTTGTGTCAAAACAAGAACCGAAAGACTCTAAAGAACTCTAATTTTCTTAATTATTTTGTCATTATCTGGAAGACTATTTGAGTGGCATTATGAATCTTTAGTAGGTAGTGCCTGAATTGGACCTCTTAAGACTTTTGTGAATTGGCAAAAGAAGTCTTTTGTGAAAAATAAGCTACATTAGAATCTTTAAAATCACAAATAATATGTAGTTGTACAACATGTTGAGATTTTTATATTGGCTATTATACAGTTGAATGTAAGCAAGGCCACTGCATGTTCAAAATTGAAGGAAAGTGGTTGGGGATTTGTGTGCGCCTTACTAACAAACAAGGCCAATGTGCTTGGGAAAACTTTGTTGACATTGTCTCGTTTATTCAACTTCAAATCTGTGAGAAGCCAGTTTTGATTGTTTCCCTCCTTTGTGATTCTTATTAGGCCTTGCCTAGAGACTCTGCGGAGCTTTTGACATCTCTATGTCAATCCTTACGTTGGAAGAAATCAGGGAGCTGCGACGGATACATGACGAGTGCCCAATAAGAAGCAGGTGCAGCAAGGACAGCACTGAGCTTTAATCAAAACAGCTTCTCTTCAAGATCTTCTGGGGCCTCCTCCCATTTTATTTTTTTAGTCAATGTGCGTCTTCCTTGCAGGATCGCTCTTTTCCTTCCAAAGGTTCTTGTCATTTGTTGATGAGATGGAAAGAGGGATCAACAAGCTTGTCTTCCAAGCAAGGACAAATTGAGAATTCTGTCAGCTATAATGACCGGGACGAAAATGAAACAATAAATTCCCATAGAACACAGATAGACTTGGTCCCCAAGTGCCTGGACAAGCACCTCTTTCGCTTAGCTTCTCTAACACTTGAATGACCTCATGTGTATTGACAACAACAACAACAATGTAGCCTCAGTCTTAAATTAATTGAGGTGGCTACATGGATCAAATTCTTCCATTGTGCTCGATTTAGTGCAATTAATGGTGAGCTTTCCAAACAATTCAAATCCCTCCAAATTAAAGCATCCCAAATTAACTTTGGTCCACCCCTAACTCATCGATTGTGTCAAGTTTTTTAGTGGGGAAATCTCATGTGTAATGAGTAGCTAATGGAAAAGGAGAAGACACTTATTTGATGTTATGTTTCTCGTGTTCCAATATATTTGTTAAATATAGTATATATTCTGTATGAGGCACTAAAAACGAATAGTGGAGAATTCATGATACTCATTTAAGCTTATTGTTCTCATCATATCAACAGTGACCCTTAATAGAGTGCAATTTTTGTTGATTTTAGCAATATATGTTGCTTTGTTTGAAAATTTTGTTTTTTCTGAAGATCACTGGTGTCCCACTTGCTGACCAGTTGTAAGTTACCCCGATGAAAGGAAGAGCTGACACAGACTTCTTGATTAGTAGAAAATGATGTGGTGACATTTTTTGACACAAAGTTCTTGCTGTCCCTCGTATTTTGCATCGAGAATTGTGCATACACATTTTATTGTGCGTCCAAAGGACACCAACAAATGCGTGTTGAGTGGCTGTAACCAAAGGATGTCTACCTCCTTAGCTTCACTAAACAAACAAGTATAACTTTCTTTCCTTTTTTTTTTTTTTTTTTTTTTTTTTTTTTTTTTTTTTTGAATATGACTTAAAATTGATGTCTATGTGTTACGTTGACGTTGTTTTTTGTGTGGTTGGATGGGTCTCCAAATTTATGGATTCCATTATGCGGAGTATTTAGCCAATTGGGTCTCCATTTTTCTTCACTGTAATAGCCAACTGTGTCTTGTTCTTCACAGCCGTGGAATGGTTAGCCAATTGGGTCTCTTTTGTTTTTTTTTTTTTTTAAAGGAATTAGGTCTCTTTTGTTCTTCACAGTAATTGGACTTAAATGAGCTTTCAGAGACTACATTTCATTTTTTCTTCCCACCCTTTTGTTTTTCAAGTTTAGTTTTTTTATGGTGAGTTGAAAATAAGATTTATAATTTTTGAATTTTGAGTTTTGAAGAATTTCTGGATTTGCTTCCCTTTTTTCTGCTCAACCTACTGTTGTGTTTCCAATAACTCTTGGTTTTAGCTTTTTTTGCTCTAAGCCTAGATGGGCAGTGGCTTCTCATGAAAGTGGAGCAAAATAATTAGAGGGTTTGTGTTCAAAAGGGAAAATCATGGAAGTTTTATGGCTTCTTTTGTCTCTGATTCTCAGTTTGGTAGTTTTCTCTAATGGGGCAAGCACAAATGTTTCTTCTAGACCTGCTACTGTGAATATTGGTGCTGTTATTACTTTTAATTCTCCACTGGGAAGGATTGCAAAGATTGCAATTGAGGAGGCAGTCAAAGATGTGAATTCCAATTCCAGCATTCTCGGCGGGACGAAATTGGTTGTCAAGATGGTAGACACAAATTCCAGCAAATTTGTCGGCCTCATTGAAGGTGCATTGCTTTGTTAGATTTGTATGTGTTGTTCATTAGGCATTAGGCATTAGGCATTAGCGCATTGCTTTGCTTCTTGTTTTCAATTCTATATGCTAATTGAGCATTATACTTGTTGAGATTACTTTCATTTTTTTATTTTTTTCATCTGGGAAGAACCTTAGCTTTTTGGCAAAATAGATTAGTCCAATCTTGGTGTTCATTTATGGCCATTATTATCCACAGCTTTGCGGTTCATGAAGATGGAAACTGTTGCTTTAATGGGGTCGCATACTTCTGAACTTGTCCGTCTGATGTCTCCTGTAGCTGATGAACTTCAAGTACCTTTACTATCCTATGGAGCGACAGACGCTAGTCTTTCTCCAATTCAATTTCCCTTCCTAGTTAGGATGACTCAGAGTGATGTATATCAAATGACTGCAGTAGCTGAAATGGTTAATTACTTTGGCTGGAAAGAGGTGGTTGCAATTTACCTTGACGACAATCATGGAAGGAATGGAATAGCTGCACTCAGCGACAAACTTGCGGAAAGACATTGCAGAATTATTTATAAAGTGGGTCTTCCCCCTATTTCAGAGCTTAGTCATGCTCAGATTACCGATGTTCTTCTCAAGGTAACGCTGTCGGAATCTAGAATTATTGTTATCCACATGGATCCTTTCATAGGCCCCAAGGTTTTAACTGAAGCAAGACGATTAGAGATGATGGATAGTGGATTTGTTTGGATAGCCACTGATTGGCTGTCATTTGTTCTAGATTTCTCTCCTTCTCCTTTGCCTCAAACAACGATGGATACAATGCAAGGAGTCCTTACGCTGCGCCAACACACAATTGATTCTAAAAGGAAGAGAGATTTCTTATCTAAATGGAGAAAGTTGAGTGGTGGGAGTTTAGGATTGACCTCTTATGGCCTTTATGCATATGATACAGTATTCCTTGCTGCTCATGCATTTAAAGCTTACTTTGATCAGGGTGGTACCATTTCCTTTTCTAATTACTCTAGATTATCTACCATACAGCATAACGAGGGAAGCAGTATGCATCTTGATGCAATTAAAGTATTTGATGAAGGAAAACAGTTTCTGAGAAATATATTGCAGATGAGATTCATCGGTCTAACTGGTCCTATCGAGTTCAATCCTGAGAGATCACTCGTCCACCCTTCATATGACATCATTAATGTGGTTGGAACTGGGTTTCGACATGTAGGTTATTGGTCCAACTACTCAGGGTTATCAGTTGTGCCTCCTGAGATGCTCTACTCAAAGCCGCCTAACCGTTCCAGTGAAAATCAACATCTGTACAGTGTCGTTTGGCCTGGGGATACGACAGTAAAGCCTCGTGGTTGGGTGTATACAAACAATGGAAATCAGTTGAGAATAGGGGTTCCATTTCGGGTTAGTTTCCTCGAATTTGTCACGCTAATCAAAGGGACTGATATAGTGAAAGGTTTCTGCATAGACGTGTTCACTGCCGCCCTCGACTTGTTACCATATGGTGTTCCACATAAATTTATTCCCTATGGAGACGGTCGTAAGAACCCTAACTACAATGAGCTAGTGAATTTGATTCCAGCTGGCGTGAGTATCAACTTAAAAAAAAGTATTGCTGAGTTGCAAAATATAACTTCTCCATGTCACTAACCATTATCTTTATTTGTTTCAGGTCTTTGATGCCGCGGTAGGAGAATTTGCTATCATCACAAACAGGACAAAGATCGTAGATTTTACTCAGCAATTTATTGAATCTGGTCTTGTTGTTGTAGCTCCATACAGAAAGTTGAGTTCAGATGGTTGGGCATTCCTGCGGCCATTTTCACCTGTAATGTGGGCTGTTATTGCTGCATTTTCTCTCTTCCTTGGAATTGTAGTATGGATCTTGGAGCATAGGATTAATGATGAGTTTAGGGGGCCTCCAAGGCACCAGCTTATAACTGTTTTCTGGTGAGTTCTAATTTGAATACTGCTCTGATGATATAGCATAGTGTAGCCGAAATTATTTTTCAGACTCGGATTGCATATTTTATTGTTTGTCAAGACTTATTCCTGCATTTTACTTAACCCTAGTTTCTCATGGAATCGACATTGTAGCTAGCTAAAAATTTATTTTCTTAGATGTGCATTTAAGATCTGTTTGATTGCAACTTCTGTATCTTTATGACAGATAATCAGTATCTACCGGTCATTGTTTCTTCTGTTACCTTCAAATTTCACCTTACGCGAATACCCTGGAGAATATGAAACTGGCTGGATTATAGCTTGTTAGGAATTATGAAACATCGACGCTTAATTGCTACTGTCTGTTGAATTGGGCATATGGTATTGATAGTGTTTTTTTTTCTTTTTTTACATGAGTATGGGATTGATAGTTGGTACATTTAATTTGTCATATGGTATTGATAATGCCTTTACATAATGCCTCCGTGTTCCTGACGTTGTTGACGAGCTTTTTTTTTTTTTAAAGGAACAAGACTTTATTTTACTATAGCCAAAAAAATGGAGTACGTACATGGCGAGAAACAATGTGTTAACGAGCTTAATACCTCTTATCCCCTATTAGCTTTTGTATCATCTCAATTTGATTGTTTCTTTGGTTGGCCTTTTGATTTTTTTTTTTCTTGGAAATGTGTTTCTTGGACTAGAACAAAATCCACTTGTCATCTGATAAATTTCTCCTGTTTTATGTGTGCAGCTTTAGTCTCGCGTCACTGTTCTCTGCCCATAGTAAGCATTATATATTTGATTTACTTTTCTTTTCTTTCAAGAATTCAGAGAGGGGCCATTGCAGCTATATAACATTTAAATTTTCTGCTTTTTTGCAGGAGAGAACACGATCAGTACTCTTGGTCGCTTCATAATTGTAATATGGCTCTTTGTAGTTCTGATAATAAACTCAAGCTACACTGCAAGCCTGTCTTCAATCTTAACTGTGCAAAAGCTATATTCACCTGTTACTGGAATTGAAAGTCTGTTAAAAACTGATGATCCTATTGGATGCCCCCGTGGTTCGTATGTTGAGTCTTATCTGATTGAGGTACTCAAAATCAACAAATCTAGACTAGTTCCTCTCGGTTCACCAGAGGAATATGCATTGGCACTACAACAAGGTCCAAGAAAAGGAGGCGTTGCGGCTGTGGTTGATGAACGCCCATATATGGATCTATTCCTGTCAAGATACTGCAACTTCAAAATTGTAGGCCAAGAATTCACCAAGAGTGGATGGGGATTCGTAAGTACTGTTTTATCGAGGCAACTACAATTCTAGGAATACTTTAATTTTATTCTTTTTAAGTCAGAATGTTGAATGCTCTGTGACCATATGGATTGTTAGTGGCCAACAATGAGACAAAATTTTGGCATACTTGGATGGGAAGTTAAGTTTTTAATTTTTGCACTTCATGTTCTTCGTAGGCATTCCACCGAGACTCTACTTTAGCTGAGGACGTCTCAACTGCTATACTGACTCTGTCAGAAAATGGTGACCTCCAAAGGATTCGTGAGAAATGGCTGAAAAGAAGTGGTTGCAACACAGAAAGTGAGATTGAATCAAATCGTCTTCATTTCAAGAGCTTCTGGGGCCTCTTTCTTACTTGTGGAACAGCATTCCTTGTGGCTTTGTTGATATTCTTTTCAGAGATTGTATGGAAATTTAGGAAACACTATCCAGACAAGTTTAATTCCACTATTTAAGAAAGCTCACATTCGAGGCACCTGCAAACGTTCTTATCATTTGTAAATGAGAAAGAAGCAAGGACGAAGAAAAGGTGCAACGGAAGGCAAATGGAGACTTCTTTGAACATTGAGAAGTTACATGAACCGCCAGAACCAGTCCAAGAAACGAGAGATCGAGAGCAACACCAGCTATGCAAGTAATGTAATTCTTTCACCACACATTTTATACTGTATATGTTGTATTGAGTTAGCTTATGATTATTTATGTGTCGCTATTGCAATTATTGAGCTTTGTGGCCAGAAGTAGTTTTTTCATGCTAATCTTTTATTAAGATATTGGAGAAATAGATCATGGTCCTTGTTCTGTGCTTGGCAGTCTGTTCATTTCATGTGTGAGCATCATCTTAATAAAATCACAATTGAACATCTTTTTCTAATTTTCAAAGATAGTGAAAATAATGGAGAGAACAAGAGATTGACATGAAAAAAGTAAAAGACTACATTTTTTTTATCGGTCATATAATCTTGCTGATTCTTCTAATATCTTTGGAAATTATACAAATAAAATTACTTCCATGATTTTAGCCATCTAATAGGATGCATGATGAGTCCAAAACATTAAAACATGCTAAATATTCGAATTTTAATCATCCTCCAATACATATTAGGACACTAACATCTTCTGTTGTAGTTTTGACCTTATGCCTGGTAGGCATGGTGCACCCCTTATGAAATTTGAGAACATTCTGTCCTTGACATCTATTTCTTTCATTCTGCTCTTGCTCTAAATTCTAGGGGTTCTATTCGACATCTCAAAATTTAAGAATCACATTTAATTATGTGATGCTCGCCAAAAATAACTTATTTTATTGAAGTGTACATGACAATAAGTCCATTAGTTTGGAAAAAAAAAATTGAGAGGGCATGCGTAATGACGTGTTACATCTTGATCTTTGTGTCTTTATCATCTTTTTAAAACCTGATCTGGAGTTGCATTTTGAATAGTAAAAAGTTAGAGAGCTTGAAATGAAAGTTGGGCCTACTCTGACAAAGTAGTTCAAGTTATTCTCTAAATCTGGAGGGAACAATTTGATCAGTAAAAAAGTTTGCTTCAAGATGCAAATCAGGCCTGATAAGAAAGCTCAAATTATTCTCTGAATAACCTCTTTTGGACCTTTAAGACATAATATTCGAAACCTTCTTTTACTCTTTTGGATCATTAAGTAGTTGTCAAAGGCTTCCTTGATAGACATCTATAGACATCCATCTCAGGCACTTCATTTACAGAAATCAAGTTTAACTGTCCAAAAAGGGGTTTGCTTTCTATTGCTTGTCTCTTCTTTTTTACAAAGTCATTTTGTTTCACGTCTGCTTGTCTCTCCAATAACCAACTTTCACATAGCAGGAAAATGTAGAGCAAGAGTATACTTAATGGAACCAAAAATATTTATATTTTTTGGATAACTTGTTTCACATGAAGAAGCAAAGGCAGTGAAATAGAAGCCCTTTGTTTTCTTTCTTTCTTTCGATAATTTGTTTATTCTAGGCTTGCTTTTATTGCTTCAACTTTTAGTTGTAAATTATGTCTCTTGACCTGTGGAGAGTAGACTGGAATTATCTCACCTTTTGTTGCTTTGCCATAAAATTAAGAAAGCTTTTCCCAACTTAATGTGATCAATTAACTAATTAAATCAGTTCCTTCGTTATATCTTTCTATCAAAGGCCCAAATCTTCATTTTTTTATTTAACTTGAGCTAGAATAGCAATACTACATAACTTATGGACCTCCTGCTTCAACAACTAGTATGTCAACCTTACGCAACCATGCAAATTCCGAAACAAGAAAAAGTAAAAGAGGGAGCAAATATTCTGCAAATAATTTTTGCATTTTATATCTAGTAACTTTTACTTATTTGTTTATTTGCTTATCTTTGTAGTGTAGAGGGAGTAGATAAAATTTGTTGTGGACTGTAGAGATCTCCCAGCCTAGCTAACTCTAGAAAAGTGAAAGAAAAGGCACATGCTTAGAATCTTTATGTCCTGGAACCAATGAACCATTTGCTTGTTTTTTGAGTGTGCTTTACAGTATGAAGTGGTGGAACTTGAGAATTAGTGGGAGATGCAAGCAAGCAATATGAAAAGTGCATATCTGCTTCCCAAGCAAACCCCTCTCTTTTAAAGTTTTTTCTAGTTTTCCCATCATGTGTTTTCATGAAACCTAGGTTTCATCACTTTCAAATCCTTCAAGGTCATAAAGAAAGAGTCAGTGCTTCATCCACAGATTGTCCTTTTATTGATTCTTTCCCTGTTGAAAACTACTACTCAATGAAATTTCAAACCAACTGTACCATGATAGAAAAGATCATTTAGGGATTAACTATTGTTTTCTCCTTAAGAATTGCTTTTCCATCTCTATTTTGTGTCACCTAATTTCACTATCATCTGCACAATTATATTGAGCAAAGTGGAAGAGTTTGATCCATGTAGCCAACCTCAACTGGGGGGTTGTATATTAATTTCTTCTAGCTTCTCGACCAAAAGTTTCTCAAGAATACTAGTATTTTCTAAACTAATTTTTTTATTGTCAGGAGGACCATTGGAGTGGCATTAAGAATCTTCAATGGTTAGTGCATGAACTGAACCTTTAAGACATTTGTGAAAGATAAACCACATTAATTTTTTTTTAAAATCACAAATGATGCCTAGTCATAATTTTTATTGAGATCTTTTTTTGTCTTGGTTCTTATACAGTTGACCAACCCCAATTAATTTGGAACTGAGACTATGTTGTTGTTGTTGGTTCTTATACAGTTGCATGTAAATTACCTACTTGTGTCTGAGTCTTTCTTTGCTTTGCTTTTTTTTTAACGTCTTCCCTATGTTCCTCACTTATTCTGTACTTGTCGTCTCTCCTTTCTTTGTGTTGTTATTATTGCTGGTTCATTTTCCTTCTCTGACCTATTTAGTCCCCACTTGTTTCCACTCTACCAAAGAGTTCAGATGACCAAAGGCAGAGTACTTGCAAGAATTTAATGTCAGAAAGTTCTTTATGATTATGAAGCTAGATCTCAATGAAATTGTTGATAATTTTTGGAATTAAAAATAAAAAACAGTAAGCTAAACAAAAACAGAGATGATGTTCTCTTTATTTTCATATATTTTTGCTAATGATGGAGTACACGTTTATAAGCAACCGTTTGACACACTAACTAATTTTTGACTTGGTACACACCATTAACAATAAATAGTTGAGTAACTACTTACTACCTTGACTCTAATCATGACACATGTCCCACTCTCTAGCTAATATAACTGACCACACATTGACTCATTAACTTTAACATTGTGGGCATATTTTTGAAAGCTCACAGCTTACATGACACACATTGTCACACATAATATTAATACCCATGCATCTGAATTTAAATTTATTTTCTAACATTCCCCCTTGATTCAAATTTCCTACAAGTGAAATAGAAAATATAAATTAAACTTTAAGTTTTGCAAAGCATCTCTTTGCACACTTCAATTCAATGGTTATTTGAAGCACTTCTCTTCAACTTTCTTAGAGCACTTCTCTCCATAAAACTCATATGATGCACTTCTCATCACTTGCTAAAAAAGATCCTCTTCAATGGTTGACTCCACCAATTTTGCATGCTCTTCTTTCTTTAACCTGCAATATTTTTGTACATGACCAAATTTCTTACAATTGTAGCAATGTGGCTTGCCTTTATGCCAACAATCATTTTCATCACGGCCCATCTTCTTGCAAAACACATTACTTCACACTTCTTGATTTCATGAAGCCCATGTCTACATGACGATGATGCACTTGTCATCACCCGTCTTGGAGCACTTGTCTCCAAATAACCTCATATGATGCCCTTGTCATCACACTCTCATATCTTCTTCAGCAGTCATCGGCATCACGCACTCGCACTCTCATGTAGGAGTTTCCCGGAACCGCCTTTGTCTTCACTTTCTTCGCAACACTTCTTCACGATCTATTTTTGCAGCACTTCTCCGCAAACTAGCTTTAAGATTGAACCGTTGACTCTGATATCATGTTGATAATTTTTAGAATTAAAAATAAAAAACAGTAAGCTAAACAAAAACAGAGATGATGTTCTCTTTATTTTCATATATTTTTGCTAATGATGGAGTACACATTTATAAGCAACCGTTTGACACACTAACTGATTTTTGACTAGGTACACGCCATTAACAATAAATAGTTGAGTAACTACTTACTACCTTGACTCTAATCATGACACATGTCCCACTCTCTAGCTAATATAACGGACTACATATTGACTCAGTAACTTCAACATTGTGGGCATATTTTTGAGAGCTCAAGCTTACATGACACACATTGTCACACATAACATTAATACCCATATATCTGAATTTGAATCATATTCTAACAGAAATATAAAATATATTTCCTTCACTCGTCAAAATGGTATATATACCAAAGAAGGAGACCATAAAAATGATACCTTAACACCTGCCAAGGTTTTATTTCTATGTTGGCTTAATCAATTACAGGGTGCTTTAACTTTGCCACCTTTTGTTTTGTTTTTCACTCAAGACATAAAAACTATATATATATATATATATACATCTTCTATGGTAACTGCAAGTGCTACAAAACTTGATACAACAGAGCTTTGAAGTAGATATAAGATAAACTCGAAATGTATTATAATTGTAAAAGATTTTAAAAGTATCAAATCGCATTATCAACTTCAAAATAGAGTTGAATGATTATATATATTAGGTTAAGGACCTTCACTCGGCTGATTTTTAACTAATTTGATATTGAGACTATGTCATTATCGATCCCAACCTGAAAGGTGTATAACATATGATTCCGCGACTTGTGTCACTGAACGGGTCCATTTCAACAACTTCGACCACTGCACCAAGTCAATGGACTGTCCTATTTTGCTATTTTCATACATGGCTGCTAAGGAAATATTGGAAATCAAAGCTTGGGAGTGACACTCTTCACTTGAGCTTGTGGTCCTACCATGATTTGGACTCTCTGCAGATTTTTAGCAAAGTGTCTTTCCTGGTATCTTCACAATAACAATATTGTAAGTAGATTTATTTTGATCCGGTAACGCATACAGTTTAGTCTCCTTCGCTGAGGCTGACTAGTTGTCCATATTTTTAATGTGGTTTCTGTGCATGCGTGAATGGGATTGGGGGACCATGCAAACATATCATGTGGATTTGTGGTCTTATAATAAATTATTGATGTGACGAAAAATAGTACTTGTTAATAATGCCCATGACGTTAATACTTAATGAATTGTTTGGAGTAAATTTTGAAGTTGCATCATTGATTAGCTAGTAAACTATATTAATTAGAGCAGTCAGTGGAAGCAATTTCCAAGTCCAATTCAAATCCAACTACGTAAGTAATCTATTGAAAACGTGGGAGAATTCAAGTCCAAATTAGGAGAGATGTGGTCAATGGCATGCGTCCCCCTCTTCCCTCAATCAGATGTCTCTGCTTAAGCCACATGAATGAAAATGCTCTTAAAGACTCTTGACTAGAAGTACCACCCTCCTTCTCATTCTACATTCTTCGGGTCCAACAGGCTAATATTTTTTCATATTAATTCAACCAACCACATTAACGCTTACCAACTCATCCAACTTGAATCCCATTATCATCTAAAAAGTTTGATATTTGTAGGTCTACTCAACTAGCATCACGTTGATTATAGGATAATAATAAAACTATTCACTTTTAATGCATATTTTAGGCGCACACCTTGTCTTTTAACTATTTATGATTCTTTCTTATCTCTCCATGTGTGGGCCCCACATTCAACAAAATACTATAAACAACTAAAAGACAAAGATGTACACTCAAAATGTGCGTTGAGAATGTGTTAGATTATTTTTTACTTGATTATAGACTTTAAAAAGAAAAAAAGAGAGGAGAGCAACTTGGTTCGTTTGGTGGATACATGTTGATGATGCCCATGAGGGCATATATGCCCAAGTTGACTGCAATAGAAACTTTCGTTTCACAACGTCAGATGCTCCTCAATTCACGTACATTTCAGATTAAAAAGAAGAGATGTTGCCACACTAGTGCCTGAGTGAGAAGAGAGTGCACGTTTGAAGTCACATATAACATATTCTTCTGGGTGAATCTCGTGATACCCATCATCTTCATCAATTGGCCCAGCCTAATGTTAACTTTCACCTCCAACTTTGTCTCTGTTGGCGCCCCAAACTTCCGTACTCACACATTTTTCACTTTTCAAATCCTCCAATCTTAACCGTCCAAAGTCCTAATTTTTCACAAATCACAGTTGTTCTTGTAATCTCCACCGTTGATATTGCTCTCTCACTCTCTCTTCAATATAATCAAATCCAAAGTACTCTTCATGTGACAGTCGTGAGGTCTTAACCTCGTGAGTTGGTTCTCTGCTTCCAACTTTCGTTGTCTAACATTTTGTCTTGATTGGAGTCTAGATTATTCAAAATGGGTGGTTCTGGGCTTTGCTGTTCAGGGTGTCTCTCCACTTCCGCCATCTACTTCCTTGTTTAAGGTGAGAAAAAGCCAACTTTTTTGTTCACTATGTTCTTGATTTCAACATGGGTTTTTCTTCTTTTCAATCTAATTTTAATGGGTATTTCTTCATTCCCTTATTTGATTTCTTTTGTTTATCAAGTTTTCTGCCTTTTGGGTACTTAAGAGTTAAGAATCACTTGTGGGGAACCTTGATCTAGTCTTAAAAGTTCTACCTTTGCTTTTATGCTTGTGTGTTCTTTACATTTGATTTTACTTGGTTTGATAATTTGGTGTTCTATGTGAAGGGGTTTTAACTTTTTAAGGATTAAAGATTTGTAGTTGTTGAAATCTGTGTTTTTCTCATGTTCTGAGCTGTGATTTTATTGGATAACACCAAATGAGAGTAATTGGGAAGTGGGTTTGAGTGCTATGCCAGTTTTGTTGTCTCTTTAGGCCTTTATTTATGCTTTTCCCTCTTTTGGAAATCCGGGAAACTTGATTAGGTTTTTCGCCATGAATTCGATTTGGCGGTTTCTAGTGCTGTGGATTATCTATTTTGGGGTGTCCTCTGATGGGGCGACGAGACCTGCCATTGTGAATATTGGAAGCATTTTCACCTTTAACACCATCAATGGAAAAGTAGCAAAGATCGCGATGGATGCAGCTGTTGATGATGTAAATGCGGATCCAAATGTCCTAGTTGGAAGCAAACTGGTTAATACGCTGTGTGATGTAAATTTCAGTGGCTTTCTTGGCATTATTGGAGGTATTGTGATTTGTATTTGTTTTTCTTTTCTTTGTTTATTGATTGCTTGCTCGCCGTGGTTATGGTGATTGAACCGTTCTTTGGTGTTCAGCTTTAAAGTTCATGGAGACGGATACCGTTGCTATAATTGGTCCGCAGAATTCTGTAATGGCACATGTACTATCGCATCTTGCGAATGAACTCCAAGTCCCAATGCTGTCTTTCACAGCGACAGACCCCACTCTTTCTGCGCTTCAGTATCCCTTCTTTGTTCAGACTTCGCCTAGTGATTCTTTCCAAATGACTGCCATCGCCGAAATGGTTAGTCACTATAGCTGGAGAGAAGTGATAGCAGTTTTCACTGATGATGATCATGGGAGGAATGGGATTGGTGCATTAGGCGATAAACTTGCAGAAAGACGCTGTAGAATTTCTCACAAGGTACCATTACCTGCAGATCCTGACATTAAACGTGATGAAATTTGGGATGCTCTGGTTAAAGTAGGATTGATGGAATCACGGATAATTGTTTTGCATACATACAACAGATCAGGTATGCAGGTTTTTGATGTTGCACAACACCTTGGAATGATGGACAGTGGTTATGTATGGATAGCTACTTCTTGGTTATCTAGTACATTAGAGTCCAGGTATCATCTTTCTTCCACGAATATGCATTCAATGCAAGGAGTTCTCACACTGCGTCCGCATACACCTGATTCACCCAGGAAAAAAGCTTTCGTCTCTAGGTGGAACGAACTGAGTAATGGTTCTATTGGCTTAAATGCCTTTGGTCTCTATGCATATGATACAGTATGGATTATTGCTCATGCAGTCGAAGCATTCTTTGATCAGGGTGGCAACATTTCGTTCTCTAATGATACGAACTTAAACAATGTGCAAGGAGGGGCTTTGCATCTTGAAGCAATGAGTGTTTTCGACGGGGGGGATCAATTGATGAACAATATAATGAAAATCAACATGACAGGTCTAACTGGCCAAGTTCAGTATAATTCGGAAAGGTCACTCATTCAACCTGCATTTGACATCATAAATGTGATTGGAACTGGGTATAGACAGATAGGTTACTGGTCAAATTACTCTGGATTATCTGTTGTATCTCCTGAAATACTCTATACGAAGCCAGCTAACCGCTCTAGCTCTAGCCAAAAGCTTCGCAGTGTAATCTGGCCTGGGGAAACATCAACGACGCCTCGAGGTTGGGTTTTTCCCAACAACGGGAAACAGTTGAAGATTGGGGTGCCTAATCGTTTTAGCTACCGGGAATTTGTTTCCCAAGTAAAGGGTGCTGATACTGTAAAGGGATTCTGCATTGATGTATTTCTTGCTGCTATAAACTTGCTTCCTTACGGTTTACCCTATAAATTTGTTCCCTACGGTGATGGTCTGAAGAATCCAAGCTATGATGAACTTGTGAGGATGGTAACAACAAATGTAAGTACAAGCTTGTATCTGCACTATTGCGCTCTTGAAGGCGTTTATTCCTGATTTTGCTATGGTTGCCATTTTGAATGAAAATCCTTATAAGCTTGCATCGACTATGTTGCACATTTTCGGTGTGTTTTCATAAGATGACGATGCTTATTTTATGAGTAATTGCATGCAGAAATTAGATGACGATGTTTATTGATTCTTCTCTGGTGTTTGCAGGCTTATGATGCTGTTGTAGGTGACATTGCAATTGTTACAAACAGAACCAAAATTGTGGACTTCACACAACCGTATATTGAATCGGGGCTAGTTGTAGTTGCACCGGTTAGAAAATTGAACTCAAATCCCTGGGCTTTCCTGCGGCCATTTACTCCTATGATGTGGGCTGTCACAGCAATCTTTTTCCTTGTCGTGGGAGCAGTAGTATGGGTTCTAGAACATAGGATGAATGATGAGTTTCGTGGTCCACCTAAGCAACAAGTTGTCACAATTCTTTGGTGAGCGTTTAAATGGTTGTCAGCCAGTGTTTGGAAAGTATATTATGTAGTACACATAAAGTACAATTTGTGTTCTTTTATTCACTGCCATGCCTTTAGAGCAAAACTAATATAGGTACGACAACTACAGCAACAAAGCCTTAATTCTGATTTAGTTGGAATTGGCTGCTTTGATCGAACACTTCCATCGACTAATATAGGGTAATTTGTGCAAATTTTTAGTTTGAATGATAATTTTCATTAATATGAAACGATTCTTGTGAAAATTGACAGGTGCAATCAATACCGAGAAATTATATTTTTTTTCTGGTTTGATCTGTAAACAGTATATGCTTTAAGGCATACCAATTAGATTTTTTCTGTCTATGTTGCTGTTCTTATTTGTATTTCCTTTCTTTGACACTATTAATGTGGCTGCTTATCTCCCCATTTTTCAGGTTCAGTTTCTCAACTTTGTTTTTTGCCCATAGTAAGTATTCCTCTCCAATGATTATTTAGACCTCTTTAGAGTTCTTGAATATATCTTAGAAGTGTTAACTGAAACTTCCCATCTTTACAGGAGAAAACACCGTTAGCACCCTTGGTCGCCTGGTTCTGATCATATGGCTCTTTGTAGTCCTAATTATTAACTCAAGCTACACTGCAAGTCTAACATCGATTCTCACAGTGCAAAAACTATCTTCACCTATTAAAGGAATTGAAAGCTTGGCATCTGGCACTGCCCGTATTGGCTATCAAGTAGGGTCTTTCGCTAAAAACTACATGATCGAGGAACTGAACATTCCTGGACAGAGACTTGTGGAACTCGGCACTCCAGAAGAGTATGCTACGGCTCTTGAGAGTGGAAGAGTTGCTGCCGTTGTTGATGAGCTACCTTATGTTGAATTCTTCCTCTCCAACCAGTGCAAGTTTGCAACCATAGGACAAGAGTTCACAAAAAGCGGGTGGGGATTTGTAAGTATCCGATTATAAGAAAGGATCATATTTTTTTTCAATATCAGGCTTGCCTTTTGGTTTATGTTTTCATGCTTATTTGGATATAGCTATATTTTCTGTTTCATTGTCACCTTCCTAGCTTGAATTGAAAAAAATATCCTGGTCTGAATAAATCATGCGCCTGCTGCGCAAAAGATAAAAACATTGCCTTTAGGCCATTTGCTTAGTTAAGTCGATATGTCATAATGATTATGATTACAGTCGTCATTAAGAAGGCTTTGTTTCATTTTCCATTTCAGGCTTTCCCGCGTGACTCTCCTTTAGCTGTTGATTTGTCAACCGCTATTTTGACACTATCAGAGAATGGCGATCTCCAAAGGATCCACGACAAGTGGTTGATGAGAAGAGCCTGCACTTCACAAAGTACTGAGCTTGAATCAGACCGGCTTCACCTATCTAGTTTTTGGGGTCTCTTCCTCATATGCGGGGTTGCTTGCTTTCTGGCTCTGCTTGTGTACCTAATAATGATGGTACGGAAATTTTATCGCCACTACCCAAAAGAATCCGATCCTTCTAGTCAAACTAGTTCAAGGTCTGCACGTCTCCAGACATTTTTATCCTTCGTTGATGAGAAGGCAGAAAGGGGCAGGTCCAAGAGAAAGTACTCAGTCGACGAAGAAAGGGACGATGAATCAAGAATTGCATCGAAGAGAAAGCAAACGGAGACGTCCCCAGACAGCCGTGAGAATGGCATTGCACATACTAATTAACAGCTGACTTGATCTTAATCGTATGACTCATATTTAACAAGATAGTTCATCTACTTAGTACTACATTTTGCTCTTACCTACAACTGTGATTACGTTTTCCAATTGCTAGTAAATCTTTCGCCTCTAAATCTGTGAGCAGCTAGTGCATCTTGAGAGAGAAATTCTGCTCAGAATACAAGTTTACAAGCTGAAACGGAGTTCCCAATATTTTTTGTTGATAGAATCTAATATATTTCCAAGATCCAGGTTATCATTTATTTTCCGCTGCAGTACATTTTCTGTCACAAGAGGCGAGAGGTAACACTGTTCCAGTCTATCATTATATTGATACTGTGAGATTGATACCTGATCAAAACAACTCAAAAGCACCACACTGTTGGGCCAGCTCCAAATAATGTCAACATATTTCATCAGATCACATGCATTACATGATGCAGTAAATGAGACAGTTTTCTTCTGTGTAGCTTGCATCTCTCAATGTCCCTAGAAGTTACAGTTGTAATAGTTTCTGATGATTTGAGCAACTTGGTCAGATACATTAAAAAGATTATTATTGCAGTACATCAATCGCACTATATTACAGTTTTATACATACAATATAAGAGCCACCACTCGGAGACGAGCCAATATCTTAAGCGAAATGATTTTTCAGGCCTGAACAGAAAACACTTGCAAAAGCAATTTTCTCCTCTTCAAATTATATAAATAGCATGCACTTCAAGCTTTTTTTTTGTCGAAGGCATGCACTTCAAGCTGGACAGCGTTGATGACGAACCATGAAATGGGAACATAAATTTACTTCTGCAGCATTATTGAGAGTCTCATGTTATTGAATTGAAACGTTTCTATCGTACTTCCAAAACCAGTCTTCTCCCTTGCAGTATTGGCTAGCAACTTTGTATACTTCAATCAGGAATTTGGGAAATCGACTTGCAAAATAGTTCTCGAATCCCACAGGAACTGGTCCAAGAATATCCTGACAAAGCGGCCCAAATTAAAATTAGCATGCAGTACACACTAAACAGTACCATTTGATTAAAAGATCAAGTTTATTCCTTTAAATATAAGTTTGTAGACATGGAATTTGGAAACAAGAATAAAACTTGTAAAACAAAACAGGGTTTTGGGGTTTGCATGAATATCCTTTAAAATGAATTTTGCTACAAAAACTAGAAAACTAGTACATTACATTAATTTAAGAGACGTGATATCAAAGCTACTTCGCAGTTCCCATGGAACTAAAAAGAAATAATGATCATGGCACCCAGAATGAGAGACAAATATAATAGACTAGTACCATTCAATACACGAAAAAAATAATTTGGATATTAGGAACGCATATTTGGGAAGAGTTTGATCCATGTAGCCGACCCCAATTAATTTGGGACTGGAGCTATGTAGTTGCTGTTGTATTAGGAACGCATATTGATTCGAAAGACAAACCTGAATTTCCTTTGGTAGTTCTCTATAATGATTTAATTTGTTTCGGATGACTCTGAGTAAGTCACGCATGCTATCATACTTATAACGCCTGTACCGACCAATATTAGCTATAAATGAAACTTCCAACTTTTCGTTCCAATTCCCACCCAAAGCTACTGGTGCAGTATTTTCTAATGCTTTCAGCAATTCTGATTCACCCTCCCTATCCTCCAGTTCTACCCGATCACTAGCATCTCGAAGGAATGAGAGACGAAGCTCTGAGGTCCAAAAAAGTGGATGATACAATACATCTGATGCCTTTGGTCTACAATTAAAAGAAATGAATACCAGTAATGAATCAATGATTATTGTCAAGTATGTGTGACGATTACTAAAGCCAAGATTAAAGATGAAAAGATAATAAAAAACCTCAATTCTGGATCAGGGTCTAACAAATGAGAGAAAAGATCCACGGCCTCTGGAATATGCTCTACTATGAATAGATCTACCCGGTTCTTCACAATGTTTATGTCACGTTCCAGATGATCGCCAAATGGGTGTTTGCCCCCGGTAATGCAAAAGAAAAGAACACAACCTAAACTAAATAAATCCACTGCACGTGTCTGCCGCCCATGAAGTAATTGTTCGGGTGCTTGCCAACCAGAACTACCAAGTCCTACAAAAGCAACCATCAAAAAGAATAGAACATATATTGAACACCCAAAAATAGTTATAGCAGATTCAACTCAATAACTCCAACTCTCACAAGACTAAAATAGTAAAAAGAATGCTGTGTTGCACCAAAAACATCACAATAATTAAAGAATATAAATCAAGAACATTTAGTTACCAGTGGCATGATTTCCCAAGGAAGACTTTTCTCCAACAAGGCTCTTACTTATACCCATATCAGATATTTTTGCACACAAGGTTCTATCTTTACTAACTAAGATATTTTGAGGCTTCAAATCTCGATGTACAATCCCCAAATCGTGTAAATGTGCGAGCCCAGAAACCACATCCCTTCATCAAGGAACAATAAATCAAAACAAATCAATAAATAGAAATAGTTCTAAATTTTCTTGGAGCGATATGCAAATGCAACTGCATGACTTTGCCAATAACTGAATATACAACAAAACATTTGCATTGAAGTGCTAGCTGAACAAACCAACTTCCACATACTCGCCTTTCTCGTGCCCTAGGATTCATGTTTCACAAATCACAAACATTTATTTCTTATGAACAAAAATCAAAGTGCCAAAATTATCTTAACTACTAATTCCAGCAGAAAATGTGTTTTCAGATAAAAACAAAACAATAACCATCTTTCCAACCCACAACGATATAAATTTTAAAACGTATGTAACTACAACAGTACAGAACAATAATATATCATAAAGTGTATCCACAATCAATAATTTTATTTTTCTTTTACATAGAAACAATCACATAGCCTCTGTATTACAATAATAAATAATAGCTGGAAATGACAAAATAAATCGCAGCTCTGCTCTTATAGTAGTTGTAGTACACACTTAAGGAATTTCTTTATAATGACAGACAATTGAAAAACACAAAAACTCTTGTGATGTAGACTGCCAGTCAATGTCTAAAACAATTGAATCACATTCTTCTCAAGACGCAAAACCATGAAAGCAAAACTGTATTAAAAGAAAACAAAATTACAAAAGTAAATGAAACGAAGGAACCTTTAAGTTGACAATTTGGAAGTGCATACTACAAGTGCTTAGGCTGAGAAATTGGTTGAAAAAGGCTTAAAGAAATGATAAATGATAATAAGGGCTTTTTTTCTACTAACCTCATCAACTTCACCAATTGGCTTGAAGCATACCCATTTACCTTCCACAATTCAACATCTTTAACAATACCCTTTACCGAATTCAATTGCATAGTGTACCCATTCACAGAGTTCGTAATCTTGCCTTCTGAATAAACTGAGTATGGAGAAGAGTTGGAGCATATAAAAACCAAATCACTTAAGCTGCAAGTACATAGCTCCAGTGAAAGATACACAAAATCTGAATCATACTCCACACCATACCAACGAACAATATTTGGGTGCCGATCAGAAGCAATAAGATTTTGAATTTCTTTGGAAGCAATGTCATTGTGAGCCTTCACAAGGCGTTTAACAGCAACATGACGGCCGTCATATATTCCTTCGAGGACAACCGTGCCATTGCTTCCCTTGGCAATTTCTCTATTGGAAAGAAGTAATTTACCAATTTTACGTCCCATGGCATGACCATCAATATTTTCCACCTCTTCAGCTGAGACACTGTTGTCGAGGTTTTCAGTGTTGGCAGTGCTCCTGAGGTTTCCCACTTTTCGAGTTTTCTTCCTTTTTGAGACTGGTGACTTTTTCCCCTCAGAATCATTCAGCTGCTGAGTAGACTTTTGCCTCATGTGTACTAAAAGACTTAACCTCCATACAGCGAAAGCTAGTAAAGCTAGAAAAGCAAGACCTATGGTTTCCCAAAAAAATCTGGAATGAAGCAGGGCAAGGCACACTGTTTGAAGGTAAGCATGGGTTCTTTGAAGATAATTTCCACGACCATAGGGGATTATTTGGTAATCGCTACTTTCAGTTTTAGCAGGTGCAAGAGTCAGCGGGTTGGCCTGACTTTGAATGCTCCATATTTCGGAGAACGTTTTGAGAGAAAGCGCGTTGCCTTTGTCCGAACTCTTGTGTAAGGGTTCATATACAGGAACATTTTTACCATTATCACTAATGAGTTGTTCAGGGATAGGATAAGAAGCACCAAGAGGAAGAAATCTGCCATAATTGTTCACGTAATCACGAGGATAAAGAGAAGGAACGGCATTTCTTTTATAAATTCCACTGAAATCATTATGTGTACCGTTAACTATACCAAGCCAACATAAAGCTTCAAATGATTTAAGGTCACGGACTTGAACAACACGGAGTGGCTTCTCAAAGAAAGTGTCCTGACTAGAGCCAGAATAACTTTTTGGATTATTCTCAATCAAAGATCTAGTTTCATCATAGCAAGAAAAGGCTTGAACATCAGAGATTATCCCATCCAATAATACCTCGCCCGAGTTCGAAGCAAAAGAACGAAGCCCATAATCTGCCCTGACAACATAAATAGACCAATCTGACTTCTGATTAAGAGAACCTGATTCCAACACATTTTCAATATGTGGTTCCAGTAAAACACCATTTTCCCCTTTACTCGTCTTGCCTAATTTGTGTGGAAGGCCATCGAGCTTGTATATATTAATCAATGATCCACTCCTGGCATCAATATGAAATATAGTTGTGCTCTTTGATCCCAGAGTAACTCCACATTTGGACATGTGTGGGCCATTGGCAACATATTTCTCCACTATCTTCATAACATTCTAAGCATGAAGAAGAGAAATAAAAAGGGTATATATAAACACAAAGATTCTAAAAAATATAGAAAATATAACGCAATTATTAAGAAAACAAAGGTTTCCTCAGTCCAATTCACAATTGCATGAAACCCGTCCCAAAATTAATTGCCATTTGATGGCCTAGCTCAACTTTCCACCACGAAATGCCATTAAAACTAATTTCCATTTGATTGCCTAGCTCAACTTTCCACAACGGAATGCCATCGAAATCAAAACTAGTCCATTTAATTTGAGAAAAAAAAAATGTTTGAAAAATGGCACCTTTCATCTATAATCGAAGGCAACAAAAATGATCTAACAAATGGTGACACACCCAATACATATGGGTGTTAGAGATCATAGACCCACAGGTTCAATTGTCCAAGCCACCGACAGAGAGACAGTAAGCACCAACTTGCAAATTTGCCAGAAAATTTGAAAGAAAGTACAAAGATTAATCATGGACTTACCAGTTCACCAAGATCTTCATTGTGTACAAAGTCATTTCCAAGATCCACCCAAGTATCATCATTCAAATAGGGCCGTGCCTTGTGTAATATCGAGTCTTTTCCTTTGTCATTGCCACTGGCAGCAGCACCAAGATAAAGGGAAGATATTGGGGAACCAGATGAAAATGACCACATAATTTCTCCGCTATCGCCATCAAGTAAATGTATTGTACCGTTTGACATAACAGTGAGAACTACATCCTGTTTACTAAATCAACACAAGAAAGAGTGACCAAACTATTATCCAAGATTCCAAATTGGTGGGAAGCCCCCAACTAATTTGAGTTTGAGACTTTTTTGCTTTTGTAATTGTGGATGAACAAAAACAATAGAAATATACACATCATAGACATAGTTCAGTGGAATGATATTCACAGGCTACTTCAGGCAAGTACTTAAGGTGCCTAAGTCATCTTAGTGACAATAACCTCGGGATGTACATTTTGACACTTTGTCCTCGAATTATAACTAAGTTCGAACATAATAACTGATGAAATGAAACCACAGCATATGGAAATGGGAGCCTTCAAGATTTGTTTTTCTTTTCTTTCAGAGAACTGTGGGGGCTAGTTGGCTCCCAAACTAAATTCAAAATGCAATGGTTCTCATCCTAATGGCAGCCTAACAAATACTAAGCAATAGCAGCATAATTCTGAAATAAGGGCCCGACAATTCAATCCTAACAAATTCCAATACCTTCACAAAATCCATGTCAAGCATCAAATTACACAAAGCTCGCAAAAATTAGGGCATCGCTGAATGAGTAAATAAACCAGTGAGAACAAAATAATGAACATATCATGCAGATTGCTCTCAACAGCTGGACGATAACACACGTTAATTCTCATTTCAAACTACTGGAACAATTTAAAAATCAAAACTTTCACTTCACCAAAACAATAAAAATCAAAACTTTCCACATCAAGCCCTTCAAACCCTAGCTTCCTCACACTTGAAAACATCTATATCAGGAATCGCAACTCAATCGAATCAAGAAACACTAAAAACAGAAACCGAGCCCCAGAAGTATGAATGAAGCACTCACTTTGCAGGTAAGAGAGCCCTAGAAGGGGAAGACGAAAGGTTTTCGTAGGGAACCAAGCTCCCATCATCCGAATCAGCAGAAATTGAGCCAAGAACTCCAAAGATCAAGACCAAACAGCACAGATTCAGAACCCAATCCGGTCTCATCGATCAGAACAACAGCGATTCAAGCAGATTCAACGAAGGAGATGATGATAGGACGGGCAGAGATTGGAGAGACGACAAGTAGATTTGCGAGATTTGATGAAGACGGAAGAATTGGCACCGAAGATTCGTTGCTTGTGATGGCATCGTGGATTTAGAACATTGAATTTGGAGGAAATCTATAAACAGACGGAACTGCGCGTTCTGGCAGATGAATGAATAGCTGTGACATTTTTGGCTTAGCTAGGA
The DNA here is from genome assembly GCA_039657345.1 of Stephania japonica. Classification (NCBI taxonomy): domain Eukaryota; kingdom Viridiplantae; phylum Streptophyta; class Magnoliopsida; order Ranunculales; family Menispermaceae; genus Stephania; species Stephania japonica. The sequence continues at coordinate 1,151,085 of CM077559.1, read as the reverse complement.
TCTATCTGTTGAAGAAAATCGTCGACCTTGGCTGGTTTGGGCTTTAATACGTTGATGGATTTTGGGCTTCCTAACTGCCTTACGCCCGTCGCAGCCCGTGCTGCTATCCCACGTGGTATCGACTGTCAACGTACTATGTTTTCCAATCTTTCCAATCCTAATCAATACATCCTTCACGGCTCTACTTTTCAAAAACAAAAAAAACGCATTGCAAATAGTCTTTATTTATTTTCGACTTTACCCCAGCAACACATCCACACACCACACATACTTCAATCACCAAATTCTTTCTTGGGGTAAATTATAAATTGGTCCCTAAAGTTCTATAATATGCAATTTAGTCCATGTAATTTCAAAAATATGCACTTTAGTCCCTATAGTTTACTTCTAGTTAATTAAAAACATACTTAAATTTGTGTCAAATTATTCATATATTTAAAATTAATAAAAATCATGTTTTGCAAGAAATAAATAATAATAAAATGTAAGTACGTTTATTATTTAATAATAATAATAATAAATTGATAATCTATAATTTGTGAAATGAATTTAGTACTTAATAATTAAAATTGTGAAGCTATGTTGATTTTCACATTAAAATAAAAAAAATATGCAAAAAGGTATGTAAGTTTATGTATACCTAAAAAATACTATTAATTAAGTTGTCGCATTATTCTTTAATTTATACCTTTCTATAATTTATAAAAATAAATACACAAAGTATTATTAAAGGCTATAAAAGTAGTAAATCAAGATTACAACCAAATGCTACTCTATTAATAATAATTAATATACATAAATACATACACAAAGTTTATAAAAAAATATCATGATTTATTTAAAAATACTGAGTCCTTATTTTTTGTGTTTGTCTATTTGTAATTGTAAATTAATCTTTTCACATTAACTCAATCATCGTTTAGCAAAAACGTTAGTAAAATTGACCAAAGTGCATATTTTTTAAACCTCAAGGTAAGCCTCAGGGACTAATTTACATTTTACCCAAAAATAAATTGGAAAGCATGTGCCTCTTAATTTTAATTGTATTTTTAATTTGAAAAATGCAACAATGACATTCCAAAGTTATATCCAAAGTCACACCGCATGTCGATGCAAATTAACCCACGTCATAGGGAGTCGTCTATGAACACTTCGAGATACACAACCCACGTGTTATGCACAAAAAACTATTTGCGCACACTCTTTTTACTTGGGATCTACGTGCGTACGTATCCTCAGTGTAACTTTAGGGTGTAATTGTAGCATCTTCCTATTATATTTTGAAAATGCTATAATGACACTCAAAAGTCATATCGAGTGATGTAGTGTGCAAGTTCCGTATGAAAATGAGTGACTTTTTAGGTGTGTGTATATAACTTCGGTACATAACATGCAAGGCGTGTATTTCAAGAAACATACGGACGACTTTCAAAGATGTGGGTTCGTATACCACGGTATTCAATGTGACTTTAAATGTGACTTTTAGGTGCCACTGTAATATCTTTCTATCTATTTTATATTAAAATAGTTGAACGTTAATGTATATAAGATAAGAAATTGTTGTTCAAAAAAAAAAGATCCAATGCGTTTTTTTTTTTTTTGAAACCTGGACATGTGGAGTACAGATAGACTCAGACTTGAAGGATTGGAAAATATGGTATTGTATGTGAGTCGCACCTGTCTACGTCTACAACTCTCTTAGGACTCTGTACAGAAGTTGCTCTCCAAACCCAATCTTTATTTATTTTATTTTATTCTATTTTATTTCAAACCTAATTTTTCTATTCACGAGATAGAGTTTGATGTTATACTCCAAACCATGTATGAACTTATGAGTAGGTTTATAGGTTGGTAATACTGAATCAAGTCTTATATCTCCACTTTTTTCCAGCACCACACACACAGTGGTGTACTTGAGACAAAACACACCTTAAACATAGTTGATAAGTTGTTATTTATGCATATTATATATAGTTTATTTATATATTCTAGTATTGATTCTCTGAAATATGAGTCCAATTATCTCTATTTGTCATTTTTAGGACTTTTGGGGTGTACGATTGGATCCAAACGAAAAAATACTTGAAATAGAGTATTTACTTGCACAAATTGGATATCGAAGGGTTTGTTTTAGGGTGTACACAAGAGTAGGTAAATTGAAGTTTCAGATAGCCATGTGTCACATCCCCATTAGTCTAGTCACGTCACAGCAGTCCTGTTCGCCAATCACAACGTGCCACATCATCTAGTGACACAGCAGCAGCGAATCAAACGACGCCACATCGCCTAGCAAGGAGCGTCTCTCTCCCGTCCTCATGATCTACATCGGGATGTGTGCTGGTGCTGTTTCCCACATTTTTTGCATTACTTCTTGGCGAGTTCACGTACCACCAACGCTGCCACGTGGCATGTCTTGGTTGGTCCAGCACAACACACACAACCTATCTACAAATCACAACGCACCACGTGTCGGCATCTCTACTTCCAGCACATCACACGATCTCCTCTCCTCCAATCAACGTGCGCCACATCAGCAACACCAGTAGAATCGTCCAATCACGTTGCAACACGTGGTAGAGTCAAGAAAAACACCAAAAGACATCCACAGATTGTCCTCGGCGCACGTGTCATGCACCAAACTCAAAAATAAGCATTGGGGACTAAAATTTAGCAGTATTAATTAGGGTTTTTGGTAAAGAGTCGGGGGATCTATAGTTTTCTTCTTTTCTTATGTTGTGTTTGGTTACTCAACTGCTTAAACTTTTAGCTCTTATTCATTAAGGCTATTTATATAAGAGCTTATTAAATAAGTGCTTATATTTTATGTAGTGTTTGATATAAATAATCTAAAATCTCTTGTTTATAAAGTTAGCACTATCTCCTAACTAGCTTACTGTTTCACCAATAAATAAATAAATAAATAAAACTAGCTTACTGACTTTTGATTATTTGCAAACTGTAAATCCTTAATTTGTCGGAGAATCGGAGATGATCTTCTACCCACCATTAGCATCATCTCTTAACCAGTTTAGACTTTTCATAATTTGCAATTTCATCATTCTAATCAAGATAGCTCATAAAAGAAGAGGAAGCTATAAAATTGATGCACAATGGTTCATCACCATGATTAACACCGTTATTCATCATATATATTTTTTCTATTATCACCATCTCTGATCAGTAGGCATTGATTAATAGGTTTATGTTGAAGTGATGTTGGAATCGTGACGTTCAACATTGATTTTGGATTCAAGTGAAGTTGGAATCGTGAGGCAAGAACAAAGGTAGTATTGGCATAGAGAGATTGGGTAAATTAATGGGATTATGTTCTGTAGAAATCAGAGTGGGGAACTTAGGGTTTTAATGGAGGAATCAAGAGATTAATTTAAAGAACAAATTATTACAGAGAGATCTTTCTTAACCTCTAGAGAGATCTTTCTTCACCTTTAGGATAAGGAGAGGCGTTTTGCTCAACGTGTTGATCAAAATATTAGATCGATCTCAATGAGTTTTATGAGATTGGATAAAATTATTAATTTCATCGTCCAAATCCATTACTGTGACGACCCTCCCCGACCTAGGGTCGTCGCCCGGCCCAAACCGTTACTTAGACCCGATACCTGAACCAGGCCCAAATAACGACTTGGCACGCCTAAATAACCTGCGGAATAATTATTCTAAACAATATATATAATAATAAGTGTGTGAAAAATAATCACAACTAAACCATATAAACCTGTATATCATAATAAAATCTGTCATCTTTAATATTTAAATGTCTCATACAACCTCATAATAATATTATAAAGGTTCAAAACTACCCATTACTAATTCTCGAGTTATAACCCACGTACGATTACAAAACAATTTAATAATAATAATATTAAACTGGTAATATGTGAGTCTCACATATGAAGGTACTTCAAGATAAATCCTTTCCCTTGCCTTTCTTGTCTACTGCGCTGGTAGAGGGACCTGTGGGGTAGAGTGGGGTGAGCTAAAGAACCAACGATGCTCAATAAGAGGAAAGACTCGCTCAAACATTAAATATGCAAGTACTACCTAGTACTCATAAAAATTCTACATGACATTCCATCCATACGCATAACACAACATGTAATAATCAAATACATGTAAAAATCATAACCAAATTATAAACATATTAAGTGAATACATAATTCGATACAATTAAAGATATGGTTCATGTTCATCGTAAATTATAACAAGGGATTCATTTTCCAAGAAGAATAATCAACTAATATTTCTATTTCCAAATTTGTAATCCAATAATCTTCAAATCAATATTTTATGTCATATCCCATTCGCATCACTATACATAAACATACCAATTTTATAACACATTCGATAAACATTCGTTTAAGTCATGCATAATTATTTTCATCATTATTCATTTATAAAGTTACACATGACATACAAATAAAGTCACACCAAAGATTTGAATGAAATGCGATAGATATAAATATTAATATAAGCCGTTGTTCCATTCAATGCGAACTAGATATTGGTAAGGATCCGGTGACCGAATCATCTATTTTCGAATTGGTACAATAATCAGAGGAAACGTAATGGCCGTTACGCCCTTTAGATAATCGCACCAAAACAAAGATAGATTCATCCAAGCCGTCACCGCTACACGTCTCAAAGAATCATCAAGTAGCAAAGGATGGTAACTCCAAACCCTTACCCTCGAATAATTCACCTTATGCATTCAATTAGTCAAGCAAACCCTCGGTGGTTAACTACCACCACACACTCGGGGCGTCCAAGATATAGACCACTTGCTAATTTGGCCCTCGGTGGTTAACTACCACACACTCTGGGGCACCGAATAACATAAAAGACAAGACAAAGTATTCACAATTCCATAGATAATAGAGATCCAAACCAATATCACGACGCAACCCATTCCCAAGTCGTTAAATTCAAAACATGCATTCCTAGTTATCTAATAATCAAGCCATATTTAATGCATAAGCAAAGCTCCCCACTTACTTGGACCCGTCGCGACGCCTATACTGGCTCCTCGTACGTTTGGGGTCCCACGTGAACCGCCTCGCGAATCTACGCAATTTATACAATTTTATATAAGACTACATAAGTATTTTACTAATTTAAAGTTGAGTATTTTTAATTATTAATTTATATTTGGGGACTCCAAATAGTGTGTGTCCCACATGATGTGCCATTAAGGGCTTTGTCGAGGTTGTCGACGCCCACCGTAAGTTTATCCTATTTTATTTTATTTTATTTTATTTTATTTTATTTTTTATTTTTTATTTTTGGGCAGGGGCGTTCCAGCCCCTGTTTGGTTGACCAGGGGCGTTTCAGCCCCTGGTCAACAGAGTCAAAACCCCCCCCAGGGGCCAGACTGGCCCCTGGACATGGTCCAGGGGCCTGTCGCCCCTGGGACCGAAACGCAGGGGCAGACGCCCCTGGCGTTTCTGTTCCATGGGGTGGGGGAAATCCCCACCCCCCCAACCCTCGAATCTTGATCCGAGGGTGGTCCCCGTGCTCGCCAAGCTTTGGGGACCCCACCACCACGGCCGGTGAGCCGCGGTGGCGGTGGTGGTGGCGGTGATGGAAGAAGGGGGCAATGCCACCCCTTCTTCCTCACGGCTTCATGGGGGGCAAAGCTCACCACCCCTCCTTTCTTTGGTGGCGACGCTCGCTGCTGCTCCTTAGCGGCGCCGCTGCCCATCTCCGGTGGCGCCCTAGTGGCGCCACCTCCACAGTCCGGCGGCTCCACAAGGAGCCGCCACCCCCTTCTCATACATTCCAAGTTTAAATCAAACAAGAAGAAGAAGAAAAGGAAGAAAAGAAAAAGAAGGAAGAAAAAAATCACAACAAGAGATTACCTCTCCTCGATTGGTGTTTCCTCTTCTTCTCCTCTCTCTCAAACTTGTTGAAACAACAAAAGGGGTGACTAGGGTTTGCAACCTATCCTTATATAGTTAGGGTTTTTCACCAATTTAACACAAAATTACGTAAATACCCATATGGGCCCAATTTCCTTGTGGAGCCCATTCCATCTATTTTTCATTTAATCCAAGTCTTGTTAAGATTAATTTTGTGTAACAATTTCATTTGTTCACAATACTTTAATATAAAATTAATAAAATACCTTGAAAATGGGTCGGAGAATGTTTAGGTCGTTACAATATCCCCAATTTAAAAGAATTTCGTCCTCGAAATTAAATCAAAGTCATACCTCAAGATTCAAAGAGAAATGGAAAATTCTCTATCATGTAATCCTCCCGCTCCCAAGTCAACTCTTATTCCCCATGAAATTGCCATCGGACTTGCACTATTGCGTATTCCTTATTACGTAGTTTTCTTATTTTCCTATCCACTATATCGGATCATTTGCTCATCATAGGACACGTCCTCTCTTAGATCAACTTGCCCCCAATCAATCCTCGGTGCGTGTTTATTATGTGCCTTCCTCAACATAGAGATATGAAAAACGTCATGTACTCCCGCTAACTGTGGTGGTAACTTGATACGAAAGGCTACTGGTCCCACCTTTTTCTTGATCTCGAATGGTCCGATGAATCTTGGAGATAACTTTCCTTTTAACCCGAATCGGTGATGCCCTTTCATAGGAGAAACTTTCAAAAGTACGAATTCCCCTTCATTGAATACAACATCTCGATGGTTCTTATCGGCATACTTTTTCTGACGGCTTTGGGCGGTTTCTAGTCGTTGCCTAATAATCTTAATTATTTCTGTCTGATCATGAACCATTTCTGGTCCAAGTAACACCACGTCGCCGACCTCGGTCCAACAAACTGGAGATCTACACGGTCTCTCCCATAAAGAGCCTCAAAAGGTGCCATACCAATATTTGCTTGAAAAGCTGTTATTGTATGCGAACTCGCACAACGAAATATACTTTTCCCAACTTCCACGAAATCCAATACACAAAGCTCGAAGCATGTCCTCAAGTATCGAATCAATATCTCGGTCGCCCATCATCCCGAGGGTGAAAGGCCGTATCGAGATTGAGTTGAGTTCCCATCTCAGGCCGAAACCCTCTCCAAAGCGAGAGGTAAATCTCGGATCACGATCCGACACTATAGACACCGGAACTCCATCTAATCGACAATTTCATTGACGTACATGCCTCCAGTCTCGTATCTTTGAATATCCCATGGAGATAGGAATAAAGTGTGCCGACTTAGTCAAACGATCTACAACCACCCAAACCGCATCATGTCCTTTTTGTGTGTTCGGCAGCCCCGAAACAAAATTCATGGCTATGTGTTCCCACTTCCATTGTGGAATAGGCAATGGTTGCAATAATCCTCTCGGCTTTTGGTGATCTGCTTTTACTAGTTGACAGATCTCGCAGTTCTGAATGTAAGTAGCGATGTCAACTTTCATCCCCGGCCACCAATACATTCGTTTCATATCTTGGTGCATTTTGTTGCCTCCCGGATGCACTGTAAACCATGATCTATGCACTTCTTTGAGTAAATCATCTCTCAACTGTCTATGAGATGGTATCCATACTCTATCTCGAAACCTCAACGCCTCATCACCTGACAGTCTCCAATCCTTGTCATCACCGTTATCTGCCAATGACCTGTACCGTCCATACTCAAAATCGGCCCTCTGACAATCAATCACTCTAAACAATGCCACTGGCTCCGCTCTCATCTGAACATGCTCTTGACTCCTTAAGACATCTGAGTCTTCTACAGGTACTTCATGTATTTGCATTACAACCTCGGACTCTGACTCCAATCGTATACGGCTCAAAGCATCCGCCACTACATTCGCTTTCCCCGGGTGATACTCAAGTGTGAAGTCGTAGTCTTTCAATAATTCCAACCACCTCCTCTCTGTCTCATGTTCAAATCACTCGAGTAAACAGTGTACTTCAAACTTTTATGATCGAGTAAACAATAAACTTTTCCCCGTACAAATAATGTCTCCACAGTTTCAAAGCAAACACCACTTGCTCGCTAACTCTAAATCATGCACCTTTGGATAATTCTTCTCGTGAATCTTCAGTTGGCGTGAAGCATAGGCGATTACCTTCTTGTCTTGCATTAGTACTCCTCCCAATCCAATCCCTGAAGCGTCAGTGTACACTGACAATTCCTTACCGGACTCTGGTAGTACCAAAATAGGTGCGGTGGTCAAACGCTCCTTTAACAATTGGAAAGCTTTTTCGCATGCATCACTCCAAACATAAGTAACATCCTTCCGCGTCAACTCAGTAAGCGGTGAAGCAATCGACGAGAAATTTTGTACGAAGCACCGATAATACCCTGTTAATCCCAAGAAACTTCGTATTTCTGAAGCATTTTTAGGTTGTGGCTATCTAAGTATCGCCTCAATCTTTGTAGGATCAACTGTCACACCCTCTGCATTCACCACATGGCCTAAAAATTTCACTTCGAAAACCCAAAACTTACACTTACTCAACTTAGCATAAAGTTTGTGTTCCCTTAATGTCTGCAACACTTTCCTTAGATGCTTTCTATGGTCCGACTCAGTCTTAGAATATATCATGATGTCATCGATAAATACAATCACAAACTGGTCGAGGAAAGGTTTGAAAACACGGTGCATCAAATCCATGAACATACTATTTGGTGCATTGGTAAGTCCAAACGGCATCACCGTGAACCGAAAGTGACCATATCGTGTACTAAATCTTTGTCTTTGGTATGTCTTCTTCTCGTATGCGCGCGGTGATGGTACCCCGATCTCAAATCTATTTTCAAAAAGAATCTTGCTCCCCTTAGTTGGTCAAATAAATCATCGATCCTAGGAAGCGGATACTTGTTCCGAATAGTCATCTTATTCAATTGTCGGTAGTCAATACACATTCTCAAACCGCCGTCTTTCTTCTTCACGAATAACACTTGGTGCTCCCCATGGCGAAACACTGGGGAAATTAAGCCTTTCGAGTCAACTCCTCTAATTGCTTCTTCAACTCTTTCAACTCGGTAGCCGCCATACGGTAAGGTGCCTTTAAACTGGTGCGGTGCCGGAATGAGGTCAATCACAAAGTCAATGTCTCGATGTGGAGGAAGTCCCGGAAGATCTGAAGGAAAAACATCTGGAAAGTCCCTTACGACAGGAATCTTCTCAATTATGACTTCTTGTCCCTCCTCTCCCATAGAAGTTAGACTCGCAATAGTCTCTATCTCATCAAAAGTCGCAACTCTACTTCGGCTGATAACATTAGCCAAAGAACAACCTCTAAACTCAAATGGAGTAGTGCCCGGAAACTGAAAGATCACCGTCTTATTGAAACAATCAATCTTAGTGTAATACGTCTCTAACCAGTCCATTCCCAATAGTGCATCATATTCTAAGCATTCTAACACTCGCAAATCAAACGGCATAATGTGATCCCCAATTTTAATTATGCACCCCTCACATGTCATATTAGGGTAAATCTTTTCGGTGGAGACTGTGCTTAAAATCAAGTATGTGTGTGCTCTAATTGGTGTCAATCCCAAAGCATGTACCATAGCCCCCGAGATAAGAGAAATAGTAGAACCAGAATCAAATAATGTATGCATGTTATGACCATTAATTGAAACCGTACTGCGACTAATCGTCGCGCGGCTCTGTTCTGTTCCGCCATAGCATGAACTCTTCCTCGAGCAAGCTGGGCTGCACTCTCCTCGACGATGGTGGGTGTGGACATTGACTTCTATAATGCCCGGCGTCTTGCACCGAAAACATACTACATGTGGCTTCGCGCATTCGAATGTGGGCACGCGCGACACTTCCCGATACACTCGGTCTTGACCCTACCGATCCCCCGCCACTATTCTTACTCTGTTGCAGAGGACGTCGTCGAATGTCACACCCTGGTTAGTCGAAGGTACGGAAGCATGGGAAGGTGTGGTGGTCCCCGTCAAAATGTGTGTGGCCTTCGATGCTACCACGAGTGTGTCGGTGCACTTGATGCTCCTCCAAAACGAAATTTCTTTGAATTTTTCTCGATCCCCCTCGATAAGCGTCAAAATTTCTTTTGCCTTGACCATACCGACTAGAACGTGTCTCATCAATGCGGAGTGCATCTTCACGTCGAGTGCCCTGTTATACGCTTCGAAATGTCTCTCGCCCGATGCCGCCACTAGGGAGTGAATCTCTCTGTCAACCCATCAACGAAACGTCTCCTCCGCGTCGTCTCAGATGGAACGTACTCATGTGCAAACTCTGCTAATTCATTGTACTTCGCTGCATAATCTGCTACACTCATACTGCCTTGCACTAAGTCAAGGAATTCTCGAATCTTAGCTGCCTTTACTGATTCAGGAAACCACTCATCATAAAACAATTTCTTGAATTGTGTCCAAGACATATTTGTTCCTTGAGCTCTTTCAATGGACAACCACCATTTGTGGGCTCGATGCTCCAACAAGAATGATACTAGAGGTACCATAGTCCACTCATCAATACTCAGTGTCTTCATCCTCTTATCCATGTGCAAGATCCATGCTTCAGCCTCTACGGGATCCCTATCCCCATAAAAACGAGGAATGTCATATTTCATAAACTCTTTTTGTAATTTGCCTCGCCGATACGCCTCTGTATCCCTATCTCCCCAGGTACGGCTGTTGCAACTGTATTTGTAATGGAATCGGCACCCTCCGCTGCTATATGATGCTTTTGAACATGTTCTTGTGGAGGATTAGGCCCTTGTCCTACTTGCACTTGCTCAGCTGATCTAGTATTTCCTTGTGTTTGGATAAGTTCCATAATATGAGCCATATTCCTTTCTTGAGCAGACGCCATTTCTTGCAGAGCTTTTTGATGTGACTCCGTCAGGGAAGAAATGCGCTGCTCCATTTCTCTACGCCAATGTCTATCATCTCTGTCCTGAGCATCCCTCAAATTATGCGAACTTCCCCCATGGTTACTCATAGTGCACTGTAGAGCAACAAGGAATTAGTCCAATAATTTGAGAAATTTGCAAAAAAGTATCTAATGTTATAAATATATTACATTCATCAACATATAACAATATATTAACATTTTATCTTTGGTTTTCGATCCCTTCCCAATCTAAAATTTGGATATTTGTGTACATTAAGTCTACTCAAATCGATGTCCCATACCATAGATTTGCTCGACTTAAACTCGAACTTTTTTTAAAAAAAATTTAAGGCTCTAAACCTTAGGTTTCCCTAACCTAATGTTTCCCTAGGTTCTAATCCCTAGGCTCTGATACCAACTGTGACGACCCTCCCCCGACCTAGGGACGGGTCGCCCGGCCCAAATCGTTACTTAGACCCGATACCTGAACCAGGCCGAAATAACGACTTGGCACGCCTAAATAACCTGCGGAATAATTATTCTAAACAATATATATAATAATAAGTGTGTGAAAAATAATCACAACTAAACCATATAAACCTGTATATCATAATAAAATCTGTCATCTTTAATATTTAAATGTCTCATACAACCTCATAATAATATTATAAAGGTTCAAAACTACCCATTACTAATTCTCGAGCTATAATCCACGTACGATTACAAAACAATTTAATAATAATAATATTAAACTGGTAATATGTGAGTCTCACATATGAAGGTACTTCAAGATAAATCCTTTCCCTTGCCTTTCTTGTCTCATCTTATTTGGTAGAGGGACTGTGGGGTAGAGTGGGGTGAGCTAAAGAACCAACGATGCTCAATAAGAGGAAAGACTCGCTCAAACATTAAATATGCAAGTACTACCTAGTACTCATAAAAATTCTACATGACATTCCATCCATACGCATAACACAACATGTAATAATCAAATACATGTAAAAATCATAACCAAATTATAAACATATTAAGTGAATACATAATTCGATACAATTAAAGATATGGTTCATGTTCATCGTAAATTATAACAAGGGATTCATTTTCCAAGAAGAATAATCAACTAATATTTCTATTTCCAAATTTGTAATCCAATAATCTTCAAATCAATATTTTATGTCATATCCCATTCGCATCACTATACATAAACATACCAATTTTATAACACATTCGATAAACATTCGTTTAAGTCATGCATAATTATTTTCATCATTATTCATTTATAAAGTTACACATGACATACAAATAAAGTCACACCAAAGATTTGAATGAAATGCGATAGATATAAATATTAATATAAGCCGTTGTTCCATTCAATGCGAACTAGATATTGGTAAGGATCCGGTGACGTAAGGATCCGGTGACCGAATCATCTATTTTCGAATTGGTACAATAATCAGAGGAAACGTAATGGCCGTTACGCCCTCTAGATAATCGCATCAAAACAAAGATAGATTCATCCAAGCCGTCACCGCTACACGTCTCAAAGAATCATCAAGTAGCAAAGGATGGTAACTCCAAACCTTTACCCTCGAATAATTCACCTTATGCATTCAATTAGTCAAGCAAACCCTCGGTGGTTAACTACCACACACTCTGGGGCGTCCAAGATATAGACCACTTGCTAATTTGGCCCTCGGTGGTTAACTACCACACACTCTGGGGCACCGAATAACATAAAAGGCAAGACAAAGTATTCACAATTTCATAGATAATAGAGATCCAAACCAATATCACGACGCAACCCATTCCCAAGTCGTTAAATTCAAAACATGCATTCCTAGTTATCTAATAATCAAGCCATATTTAATGCATAAGCAAAGCTCCCCACTTACTTGGACCCGTCGCGACGCCTATACTGGCTCCTCGTACGTTTGGGGTCCCACGTGAACCGCCTCGCGAATCTACGCAATTTATACAATTTTATATAAGACTACATAAGTATTTTACTAATTTAAAGTTAAGTATTTTTAATTATTAATTTATATTTGAGGACTCCAAATAGTGTGTGTCCCACATGATGTGCCATTAAGGGCTTTGTCGAGGTTGTCGACGCCCACCGTAAGTTTATCCTATTTTATTTTATTTTTTTTTTTTTTTTTTTTTTTTTTTTTTATTTTTGGGCAGGGGTGTTCCAGCCCCTGTTTGGTTGACCAGGAGCGTTTCAGCCCCTAGTCAACAGAGTCAAAACCCCCCCAGGCCCCTGGGACCGAAACGCAGGGGCAGACGCCCCTGGCGTTTCGGTTCCATGGGGTGGGGGAAATCCCCACCCCCCCAACCCTCGGATCTTGATCCGAGGGTGGTCCCCAGTGCTCGCCGGCAGTGGGGACCCCACCACCACGGCCGGTGAGCCGCGGTGGCGGTGGTGGTGGTGGTGGCGGTGAGGGAAGAAGGGGGGGGCAATGCCACCCCCTTCTTCCTCACGGCTTCATGGGGGTGGCAAAGCTCACCCCCCCTCCCTTGCTGGTGGCGGCGCCGCTGCCCATCTCCGGTGGCGCCCTAGTGGCGCCACCTCCACAGTCCGGCGGCTCCACAAGGAGCCGCCACCCCCTTCTCATACATTCCAAGTTTAAATCAAACAAGAAGAAGAAGAAAAGGAAGAAAAGAAAAAGAAGGAAGAAAAAAATCACAACAAGAGATTACCTCTCCTCGATTGGTGTTTCCTCTTCTTCTCCTCTCTCTCAAACTTGTTGAAAACAACAAAAGGGGTGACTAGGGTTTGCAACCTATCCTTATATAGTTAGGGTTTTTCACCAATTTAACCCAAAATTACGTAAATACCCCTATGGGCCCAATTTCCTTGTGGAGCCCATTCCATCTATTTTTCATTTAATCCAAGTCTTGTTAAGATTAATTTTGTGTAACAATTTCATTTGTTCACAATACTTTAATATAAAATTAATAAAATACCTTGAAAATGGGTCGGAGAATGTTTAGGTCGTTACAATTACATCTTGCTTTATAGAGAGGGATGAAACTATTAGAGTAGTGCGAAAAAACAACCAAACCTCTTAGCGCAAAAGAGGTTGAAAAAGTTATAAAAATTAACTTATTAATTAAGAGGTTTTTCCTCTTATTTTGTGAAAGACTTACTTGGAATAGGTGATATAGATGCACTTGCCAAATATACTTATTTCATCAAAACGCTTTTTTGAATAAGGCTTGTTTTAAATAAGAGGTAAAAAAAGTGTTACCAAACATAACCTTAGTGTCTTTTGGTATTTTTTCCTATTTTTCTACATTTTATTTTTAGATTTTAATAGAGTTTATAACGTTAATGTCTGGCTAAACTCATCAGTCTGAATCAGAAGTGGATCAAATTACTATTTTTTGCCTCAAAATATATGTGAGATCTATTTTATTATTTATTTAATTTGATTTTTATAGTATTTTATTTTCTTTTGTATTATTTGAACAATTGAAGTTAAAGACTAGTTTAAACTTTAATTTATATGCTAGTGAGTCGTAAGCACCCGTCCTTATACAATAAGACCACACTAGTGACAATTGACCTTTTCCAATTGATTAGACCCATTTGGGATCGGTTGAATACCATAGGAATCTAGGCTAAATCGGACACACGAGTGATCCGGTTGTCTAGGTGTAGTGCCTTCACAAAACCCATTGCAGTCGCATTAAATTCGAAACCCTATAATAGGTTATGCATTTGACTAGGGAAGTGGTCATTGTCGTACCTTGACCATCGAGATAGGGAAGTACGAGGACCTGCGTACATTACCAGGTTTATAGCTACACTAATTTACTATGATTTGCATGCTTTGATTAGATTGATGACCATATGTAAAATTATGCTAAATTGAGGAGATTTGTGATACTGATGGTTTAGATTGTTCTTCCCCCTCTTGATTGATTTATTTACTTTATATCTTAATTATTGTTTTTATTAAAATTAGAGATTACTTCTGTCAACACTCTAAGTTAGTTTTAGTTTCGTAACCTAGGTTGAAAACTTGGTCTTCGTGGTTCGACCCCGTGCTTGCCACTACTGCAGTTTTTATGGTCATTGGTAATCTCATTGGGACTATATATATTTATATATTTATTTTGACGCATTCGACACGCGTCAATGGTCATAAAAATCTCAAAATATTGTAGATGCAATCAATCCTCAACTTCCATCCCATCAAAGCAAATGCTTGTTTATGGAAAAAATTGAGTTCCCCTTATGAAAATTGATTATTTTTTTACTAATAATCGGTTGATCTGAGTAGTAAGTGACTCAATATTTTAAGCAAAGCTTAAAGTTCGAGTCTTATAAATGAAAAAATTAAGTTGGGAAGGCTACTTTCTTATTGGGCCATCAGTGTCCAAACGTGGATTAATACGTGTGGTTGATGTCCAATCATGAAAAAAAAAGCTAATCAAATATTTTAAAAAATAAAATCGTGACAAAAATATCATTATTCTTTCATTACCCTAATTGAGGGCGCGTATGCGCTATTAGCAGAATCGAAATTACAATAGGCGCGCATTCTCTGCAGAGAGACCGAACGAGGGAGGGAGGGAGGGAGGGAGAGGAAGAATACTACTGTGAGCGGTCAAAGATGCTGCCGAGCCAGTTCGTGGTCGGGAAGACCAACAAAAGTTTCTTCGCCAAAACCAAGGAAGGCAGAGTTCTCAAGGTCCATATCATCTTCCACTCTCAATCCCCGACCCTAAAACCCTAATTCTCTCACTCTTCCTCACTCGCACCGTTCTATTTTGATTCCAGGTTTTGCGAGAGCACTATCTGCGAAGCGACATCTACTGCGGCGCTTCGGCCTGCGAAGTTTGCAATTCGACCGTCGCTCGATTGAGCTCCGATGCTTCGGCCATCATCATTGTTGATTCCAACGTTGTTCTTCACCAGGTACTGCTGCTGCTGCTGTTGTTCTGTGCTTTTTTTTTTTGCTGATTTTAGTGTTGTGATCTCTAATTGCTGCTCTTTTAGATTGATTTGCTTGAGAATCCAGCTATCAATGATGTTGTTGTGCTGTCGACAGTGCGAGAAGAGGTGAAGAACAAGAATCTTTCGGTGTATAACAGGCTTAGGGCACTCTGTAGCAATCCTCTTCGAAGATTTTACGTTTTTATCAATGAGCACCATAAGTAAGTTCCAATATTTTCATCTGTTCTAATGGCCATGAAGTGAAAAACTTGTTTGCGAGGAATGTTATGCCATTGAATTCAAGCTTTGCTATTGTACAAAAAGGTTCGCCTTGCGCTTGTTTGCTAAAATACGAGCTATGTTCCTTTGTCAGGGATACTTATGTCAAGCCCATGGTTGGTGAAAGTAGTAATGATCGTAATGACAGAGGTATTTCCATTACTTCTACTACGAAAAGTTCTATTTGGTTACTAACTACTGATTGTTGCCAACTATGGATGTGGACATTGGAATTTTCCTGCATATTATGTGCAAAGAATGCTCTAATGAAATGGAGTTATGATAGTTGTGATCACTGCTCCACTACTTGACGTTCCATAGTTGTTATTACTGCTCTATCAAAGTCGTTCACTTGTCATTTAGGTTTATCTCTAGATTCTTGGTTCAATATTTTGGAGATAGTATTTTCCATAGACGGTAGACTATCATTTCTCTGCGACGTCACTTTGTCAATTCTTTATTTTTTCTTCATTTCATCACTTAACTTAAGTTTTGTCTCACTTAATTTTCTTTGACATTCTCCTCTATGTTCCTCCCATATATTTCTTATACTTTTCACTCAGTCTACTTTTTAATGGTATTAAAGGAGAGACATGTCATGGCTCAGCTCAATGAATTACTATTAACATCTAGTCACTCAATTGAAATACTTTGAAATGCAATTCTTTGCAAAAGTGCCATATTTGTGACGTTCATCATTTAAAGGTGCCATGTGAAATTTTGTTTTTTTGTTTTCCTCATTGCCATCCCTTGAGTTTCACCATCATTAATGTCTGAAACTGGCAATTCAGCAATCAGGGTGGCGACTGACTGGTATCAAACTCATCTGGGTGGAAAAGCAAGGGTCTTACTTATTACTAACGACAAGGAGAATAAAAGAAAAGCCTTGGAAGATGGCATTTCTGCAGAGACAGGTATTCCTTGGTCATATTCTGACCCTACTCATTAGTCATTACTATCATTGACTTTGACAACTAGTAGAGCTTGATCTTTTCTAAGGTTCTTGTCATTACCATTTATATTAATGAAATTCATCGGTTCATTTTTCTTGTTGCAGTTGAAACATACGTTAAATCCCTATGTCAGCCTAATTTGCTTGACTTGGTTGTGCAACCAACCAATGAAGATATAAGCATGGAAGAAGTTGAAGTTACAAGACCATCAAAGAGGAAAGTCATTTACAATGAGGTATTTCTGACTGTTATGTTGTTTAAGTTTCCTCGTTGAATGTGTTACAATACGAGTTCTTCAGTTGAGTAATTGACATCTTTCTGCTAATTTTGTAAGCGTGTTTCCCCTTTCCCTCTAACTTTTGGTTTACAGCACAAGCCTTTGTCAGAAATAACTTCCGGTTTGCACCGTGGGATCTACCACCAAGGAAGACTTCGTATCAACCGCTACAATCCATTTGAGGCTTATGTGGGAAGTGAGAGCATTGGTGATGAAATAATAATACATGGTCGCATTAACATGAATAGAGCTTTTGATGGTGATATTGTGGCAGTGGAGCTCCTACCTAACGATCAATGGAACTCTGAGAAATCTTTGTCAATTGCAGAAGATGGTATGATATAATACGGTTAATACCTGGCTAGTTTGATTTTTTTTTTTAATGGGAATAATGTCGATATCTATATTCAAAAAATAGGAGATGGACATTGAAACTTGTGGACTGACTAGAATGCGTGGTGGATGGTGATTTCACTTATAAAGGGGAACATAGTACAATAAATGGGTTATGATCATGAGGAAATTAAGACATGATCACTCTTGTTGGTCCTCTCGCTAATTCCATCATTGTTTTTGCATGTCAAAACCATATATTTGGTGACACTGAAGTTTATTTTGTTCATTTATTGCCTTCTATAATTACAGAGGATGAAGTGGAAGAAGATGTTCATTTGGCTCCCAGCAGTGCTGATGATGCCCCTAGAAATTCAAATGCTGTTCAAGAACTCAATCAATCTCGGCCATCAGGCAGAGTTGTTGGGGTTATAAAGAGAAATTGGCATTCGTAAGATAAAAAGTCCTTTTCTTTTTAACTCATCAACTTTCTGCATCTAAAAAAGATTCATGATTTATTCCTTCTGATTTGGTAAATTTCCTTCTCTTTTCTTGCATACTTTATTGTTTGCTTCTATCTGCCCCTCCATTTTCTGTTGTATTGCATCATCTGTGTCATAGTTTGGGGATTTATCCATTTAAATGAAAATAAACATGTAGTGGCCCTAGTGGATGAGAACTTTATTTTATTGAGTGTTGTTGTCATTTGTCAACTGTTGTTGTGGTTGTTTAGCCATTTCTTTCTTTATTGTTTGAATCATCATCATGCCTTCAGTCCATTATCTTGCTACTCCTTGGTAGAAATCAATAGTGTTGCAGGAAATGTTTGCTTACTTTCGACTCATCGGTTAGTGGCAAATGTTGTTTCTATTTAGTTTTCTAACATGTCTTTCTGCAGGTACTGTGGTTCTTTAGAGCCAATGCCTTTGCCAGCAGGTCATGGAGGTGTTGTATACGCATTGTTTGTTTCTAAGGATCGTAGAATACCCAAGATTCGGATTCAAACACGACAGCTTGGGAACCTTCTGGACAAGAGAATTATTGTGGCTGCTGATTCTTGGGATCGTTTTTCTCGGTACCCTTCTGGGCATTATGTGAGGACCATTGGGGAAATTGGTGACAGAGATACTGAAAGTGAGGCAAGTTGAAGTACCTTCCTAAATTTAGTAATTTTTTCCTTGGTGTTACAAACCACTCTTTTTTATTTATTTTATATTTTGATTACCTGTCAAATATGGATTATTGCTTACTTTGTAAGCTTATGTTGTCAGTAAATATCTAAGAAAATGTGCTCAAATTAGTCTTGAACACTATCAATGATGGTTGACTAGAATATTGTTGCTTTAAAATTCCAGGTAGTCTTGATTGAGAATGATATAGATTCAAGACCTTTCTCGGCACAAGTATTGGCTTGTTTGCCACCATTGCCATGGTCTGTTTCTTCTGAAGATTTGGATTCTTCCAACAGACAAGATTTGCGACATTTGCGTGTTCTTAGTGTGGATCCTCCAGGTATACTACTGTCTGTGACCATTATTAGCCAAATAATAACTTTAGTTTGTTGATCTTTTAATCATTGGTCCTTTTGGCTGGTGTAGGTTGCAAAGATATTGATGATGCTCTGCACTGCACTGCTCTGCCAAACGGAAATTTCGAAGTTGGAGTTCGTATCCTTTTTACTAGCTTCTTAACTTTCCTCCTCCATTTTAATGTAATTGCAAAGAAATCTAAAAAAGCTGTGCATGTGATATGACATTTGTCTTCGGAATAGTATGAACATAAAAGTTATTTTTACATTGATTGTAGGATAGTATGAGAAAAATGTACATTTAAATGTTATAGATGGTGTGCAGCAGCATTAGAATGTCCACCTGGAAAAAAAAAAAAAACATTTCTTATTCCTACCAGAAGGTTGGGCCATAGACATTGGTGCAACAGTAATTCTTGCTCCTTAAAACCTTGAGACCGTGGTTTAGTTTAGAACCTTAAAACTACCTTTCTGTATAGCAGAAAACAGTGGAACGCTGCATCTATTAAAAGTTTTCTCAATCTTTCAATGATAGGGGACTCATGCATTCGGGCCATCTTTGTTGAAACTAGAATTTAGTTTTGAAACTCAACCGGCTATCAACTTCAGTCCTTACATAATTTGATCAGATATTGCTGATGTTACAAATTTTGTGCATCCTGGCACTCCCCTTGATGACGAAGCTACACAAAGGGGCACATCTGTGTATCTTGTGGAACGAAGAATTGACATGCTTCCAAAGCCTCTAACAGAAGGTACGCATTAGATACATGGAACTTATTATGCTCGGTTTCTTAATTTTGTTTTAATGACTAAATTAAAGTCAATCAAAGCTAAAGATTGGAATAAGTTTTTTTTAATCTCGTTATTTCTTTAGAATTGTCTTGCCATTGGTTTCTTCAAATTTGATTTTCTTCCCTCAAACCACGTTTTGATTTTCTGTCTTTGAAAGTATTGTGGAGTAATACATTCAATGATCTTCTTTCTGCAGATATCTGTTCTCTTCGATCTGATGTAGACAGATTGGCTTTCTCAGTTATCTGGGTAAGCACATTATGCCTGGTGTGGCCTTTTGGACGACTACTTCATCGAGTCATCATAACATTGTTATTGTGTGAAGCATTTCAGTGATACTTGTGTTAGTTGTCATAATTAATGGATGTTTACCACTTGCATACAACTGTTTTTTTATTTTACTATTTGCAATTTTGTCGATAAATTAAGGAAATGCTCCTGAAATGAAATCCTTTGTGGTGCACTGTTTCAAAGTAGGATATATATTAAGAAAAACATTTCTTTTAGTTAAAGCAAGTTCCAGCATAGTTTTTGGTAAGCTCCGTTTTAATTTTTTTCCCTTGAATTTAAATCAGGAAGTGACGCCTGAAGCAGAAATTATTTCTACAAGCTATACAAAAAGTGTCATCAAATCCTGTGCTGCATTGTCTTACGTTGAGGCTCAAACCCGGATGGACGATAGGTACTGCAATTTACTGTTTTCGTTGTGTAGTTCTGTTATCTTTATTCAAGCCAAATGGCCTTGGGACTTGGGAGCCTTGGGTTTCTGCTGTCTATTTTATGGTTCAATCTCCTTCACAGTTTTTCTTCTAGGAATCATTTAGTCTTTGCTTGAAATTGCAAGATCTGGAGGAAAAAAATGGCAATGTTTTCTATTTATATGATTCTGTCATAGTTAGATTTTTGAACAGCTCCTTCTTTTTTTCTCTTACTAAATCTGTCAGAAGTAGTTCTCACAGGTGTTTCAGTTTTGACGTGCCGGTACTTGGTAGCACCAGGGGTCCAGGCTCTCTGGATGCTAACATTACCAGGATATTGATTGTTTGATTTTTGTACCATTAGATATCTACTAGGTTTCTATTAGACATGATTTTCTCAATCACTATTGGAGTTTTCAATGGAGAAATCATGCGTAGAAGTAACCTGACCATTTTACGTTCTTGGCAGCCGCCTGATGGATCCAGTAACTGCTGATCTACGCAATATGAATAAGTTAGCAAAGGTGAGTGAATCTGAGACTGAGCAGATCTCTTCACTTAAACTTAATGCATATCTAATTAATGACAAAATGTATTATTGCAGATAATGAGGCAAAGACGCATTGAAAGAGGAGCTTTAACACTTGCTTCTGCGGAAGTCAAATTTCAAATTGATACTGAGACTCTCGATCCTCTTGATGTTGGTATGTTTAGGAAAAGTCCCATCATAAATGAATATCTTATTGCTTACATATTCTTATTAAAAATAAGGATTTTAGTTTGCTAGTCTTAAGATCTAACAAATGTTTAATTTTGATGCTAGCCTAGCCACCAAGGTATTGGGTCTTAAAACTCTTTATTTTGGTGAAGAAACAGTTATCTGATCATTAATCATCATTTTCTTGATCTTAATTCTGTAGAAGAAATATCTCTAGTGTGGTGAAATGGCCCCATACATTATTTTTTTGATTAATATGTTTTAAGAATTTTTAGTCAAACCTCTTTCCTTAACAACTCTGGAACTTTCCCTTTGCTGTTAGTAAATAGCCTTCTCAACATAGATCATCAGGAGATTTTTGATGAACATGAGTTCTCCAAATAAAAGAAGCATACCATTAACAGAAATAACAAAAAACCATTACATGAACCAAGTAAATGAATGGCCTATTAGCTATCAAATGTAAGTTTGGCAATAATAAAAAAGTTGAAATGTCATCAAAAGCAATTATCAAAGATTTACACGCGTAATCGCGTATAATATGAATGAATATTTGAGCTGGCATCTCCAAACCAGTGCTAATATAGCTGGGTGTGAGACTTTTGGCTAAGGATTCGCTCCAATCCTGCACCAAAAGCAAAGCTAAAGTAGCGTAGCTTCTTTTTTCTTTTCTTTTTTTTTTTTTTTCAATATATGGGAGGTGTTTGATTGTGGGCCCACTTATTTATTATTTTTTTAATGTGGTTTTGAGTGAATATGTGGGTAGGGGTGCACACGGATTGGATCCAGTCCAATTAGGGTCAATCCGCAATCCAATCTAATTAGTGCGGATTGAAAAATTGCAGTCCAGTCTAGTCCAAATAATTCATCAATCCAACTCAATCCAATTTGCAAAATGCGGACCGGACTGGATCAAGTTCCACGGATTGACGTTTTCTTATCCGAAAATTCATGAAATTAAACTTAATCAAATGAATCACAAAAATTATGCATATCATGATTGAAAATTTTACAACGTACATCCCACAAATCTATATATAGCATATTTCCTACAAATTTGTCATCACAAGAACCTTCAAAATGTAAGTTCCTACATAAATAAAAATGTCATTGATAAACTCCAGATACCCAAACAAAAGCACAAAAAAAATGCACATTGCAACATACAACCCACAAAAAATGTTTGAAGTGTAATAAAAGAGGTAAGAACAAGCAAAGTCTTTGAGATACTATATAGTTTAGAGTTGATAGTTTGAGTTAATGCTTTTCGAGAGACTATAGTACATATGATAGATATGTATATGTGTTGATGTGATAAACGGATTAGATCCGCGGTTTTTAAATGTAGGATCCGTAATCCGATCCAGTCTAGCCGGATTAGTGATTTTTCAACCCAATCCAATCCAAGGGATCAAAAAATCGATCCAATTAGTGATAATTGGTCCGAATTAGACTGGATCCGCGGATTAGTGCAATCCGTGTGCACCCCTATATGTGGGGGAGTTTGTGTGGGCCCACTTTTGGTGTGAAGGGTTGAAGATGGAAATAGTGTTTTTTGTACTTTTTACACCAAAATAGTGCAAAAGTTTCACCATTTTGGTGTAACGCATTGGGGATGCCCTTATAGAGTGGATTATGATGGAATGGAGGAAGCATATCGGAAAATTAACTCTGTGTTTGGTAAAGAAAAGTTGTGTGCTGATGTAGTATCAGAAGTGCTAATTTCACTTCAAAGTATGTCATCAATTCCTTCCTAAACCACTTTCTGAATATCTCTTATTCTTTCCTTGTAACTTCCATCTGATTTTTTTTATTTGTTGCTCTAGGAATGTACCAAATTAGAGAGGCGAATCAAATGGTCGAGGAGTTTATGCTGGCTGCTAATGTTTCAGTGGCAGAAAAAATATTGAAGCATTTTCCTTCGTGTTCACTGTTGAGGTATTTCTGGTTTTCCAAATTATTTCCAGCATCTTGGTGCAGATTGTATAGTTATCTTTTTTTAAGTGAACTTTAGGCATATCTTGATCTCTGTTGAAGGACTGGGATTGGGTGGGCTACTTGTTCTCCTAAGCATGGTGTACATCTGGGGCGAAACTTTTATCAATTGTATAGTTGGATGGTTAAGCCATAATATATGATGTGGAACTGTAAAAATACTATATGATTTGGAACTGTAAAAATACTATCTTCCATCTTCTAGATCCTCCTATGTGAGTAGTTTAATCTCTCTCTCTTTTTTGGTGTGTGCTGTTTTATCTTTATGCAATCATATGTGATTCTGTCTCTTGAGTTGAGAGTAAAAGAATTTAGTTGCACCAAAAAAAAGAAAAAAGAATTTAGTTGTTGCATGCACATAAGATATTGTATGGACTACATTCTACACACACACTCCAACTCCTTTGGCACTTTGTAAACAATCAATATCTGATTTATTCCCTTGCATGATGTAAAGTAAATTAGTGATGGTCATACGTTATGACTTCCTTTTTCTACCAATTCATTGATACCTACATGAGTTACTAGACATTGCTTATGAATATAGGCGCCATCCCAGTCCAACTCCAGAGATGCTTGAACCTTTGTTGCGTACTGCTGCTTCTGTTGGTCTTCATTTGGATATTTCATCTTCAAAAGCTCTTGCTGATTCGCTGGATCGCGCTGTGGTAAATTAATTATCTGTATTTTATTCTATTGTCATTTTGCTTTTACGTCTATGTATGTTGCAGTCTTATTATTTAAATTTCTTTCCTAATTTTGGAGGACATAACTTTGTTGATTCAGTATAGCTTCTCTTGCTCATGCATAGTTCTGTGCTTGTGAATTTTGTTGTCAGACTTGGGAATTACTATTGAAAACATTATTGCAGCCTTCCGGTTTCCTTTTTGTTTCTAAAATAAAGCTTGTGCTTAAAATGTATTAATGCTGTGGCAGGGCGAGGATCCCTACTTTAATAAGCTGATCCGGATATTGGCCACTAGATGCATGACACAGGTATTTTTCACTATAGATATGATAAAAGAAACTTTGTGCTTGTTGGCTTTAAAGCATATTAAGATGTATTGATTGTCATCTACACACTAGGCAGTGTACTTCTGTAGTGGAGATCTTACCACTCCCGAATACCACCATTATGGGCTTGCAGCACCTCTCTATACTCATTTCACCTCTCCAATAAGGCGGTATGCTGGTAAAAAAACAATATTTGACCTGTTATGCTCTGGTAGTATCTAACTAACGAAGCAGTTGAAAAGTCTTATTTAACAATTTTATTGTCTTGCAGATGTCGTTGTACACAGACTACTTGCTGCAGCTTTAGGAATCTCCAAACTTCCTCCTATATTCCAAGATGGCCCCCAGCTGACTTGTATAGCTGATAGTAAGGAATATTCATTTCTTTGAACTTTGTCTCTTTCCATTTCTAATGTGTGTCTGTTTCTTCAGTAACTTAATATAGGAGAAGTGGAGAACCGATCTTGAGTGACTAAATGTTTATAAATAACTAACGTTTTCATGCCAATTAAAATAACAAGTGATTGATTAAACATTCCAACATTTTTGGTGCGTTCTAAGCAGTGATCATTGAATTTTTAGACCTTACAGATATGAAGACTGAATTGTTATGTTAACGGTTTGCATTGCTCATTTCACCATTTTGTTGCTTGAAAAGATTTTAATTGACTGCCTAAAAAAAGATTACAATTGACTTGTTTTTTTCTTTCTCAAATATGGGTAGAACGGTAGAACCTATTGGTAAATCATTATTTATCTGTTTGTATTTGAGATCCTCAAAGACCTTCTAACAATTATTTAACATTATAAAATACTTTTGGAAATTTTATTTAACATTTTTGTTCGGACGTTCATTGTGCTCCATCATTTACAAGGCCTTTGTTCTTTTCAGATCTAAATTATCGTCATAGAAATGCCCAGATGGCAAGCAGGGCTTCAATTGAACTACATACTCTAATCTTTTTCAGGAAACGGTGTGTACTCTCACTCTCTTTGTACATTGAGCTTTTGTTTTATCCACGTTGAGAGTTCTTGTCTTTTCTGGTGCAGACCCACGGATACTGAAGCAAGGATAGTGAAGATACGTGCTAATGGCTTTATAGTCTTTGTACCAAAGTATGTTTTCTATTCATGTGCATTTTCTTTTACTTTTAATTTAGAGAGTGAGGACAAGCACATGTATTAGATGGAAAAGCACTGGGATCCATGTAGCGGATCCCAACTAATATGGGAGTGAGGTTATGTTGTTGTTGTCCTATCTAATTTGTTATCCGCTATGGATGATGCAGGTTTGGCATAGAGGGTCCTGTGTACTTGACGCAAAGAGGCGAGAAAGGAGAGTGGGTGGTTGATGAGGAGCATCAGGAAGTCAAGAAGATGGATGGTAGTGTCAGTTACAATGTATTACAAATGGTGAGGATCCATATGGAAGTTGTGGAACCTCAGCCCAATCGTCCAAAGCTTCAACTCACTCTTGTGTAGATTGTGGTTGAATCCACATAAGTTATTTAAGCAGATATTGGTCGTAGTTTATACCATTGGAGGCTTACTACTTTTTAGACATGAGCAACCCCAACTGTAAGTTGTGTATGTTTGTTCTTTGGGATCTTCGTTGTAAACAAGAAGCACGTACTTGCGCTGCACAGCCTTAAGATCGAAAAACTGATTTTTCTATGGCAAGTGAATGCAGGTACTATGCTATGACCGTTCATGCGATCTATTCTACAGGGAATGATGGGTATTTTTTTTTTTTTTTGAATATTGGCCCGATTTTATACCATGTGAGATCAATTTCATTAAACAGATTATGAGAAATTAGTTTTTTTTCCTTATTTTCATTTTCTTCTGCCACAAACTTCTGAAAAATCTTCCAACGTATGATGCTAATAGATAATTACAGTTCTTGAAATAACTGAGAAAAATTGAAGAGTTTTTATGAAATCATGATTGATACGCATGATATCTACATAGAGTTAACAAATCATGATTGATACACTTGCATCATGCGTGGAATCTATATCCTTCATTTCCAATTGTTGATTCAACTATTTTTTGAACTATGCGAAACAAAATTACAATAATGCTTAATTGCAAAAAATGCAGTATGACCTATTATGCTTATTTTAGATTTCATCCGTCATTGCAGGTGCTACAGGAGGTGGTCAAGAGATTAGGAACATGAAGATGATTGACCATCCTGTAATGGCGAGTGCTGCGACCACGTAAGTCCATAGTAAGATGATGGAGCATTCTTGGTGGCTAATGTTAAACAGTTGCACCATGGTACCTGCAATTTTGTTATTTTTAGTGTCAGAAAGTTTTTTTTCGTTTTTACAGTCATGTTCTGGGCAATATGTGGGTGGCCCCTATATTTCAATAAACTCTCTTATTTGGGAAAATAGAAATTAGTGAGCCGTTTATTAGGGTTATATACATACCTATAGCCATGGCAGGTGGAACGGTGTACTGCAACATGAGTACATAGCGGAACAATGGGTCTTCTGGAAGAAAACCCAGTTTGTTTGCTGCTGTGACTATGCCAATCCCAGCGACCGGCAAGATGATGTACCGCACACAGATGATGCTGATGATGATGCTGAGCTTTACATTAGACGCCTGTAAACCTGTTCAATTCACGACATTAGGTAAGGTTATTTGTTGAGATTTTTGTTTGGTTTGTAGTTGAAAATTCAGTGGATGATAAAAGTAGAGTACCTCGTTTGAGGTTGCCGCCTAGAATGAGAGTAATGCAAGGTATTGCAGCTGTGCTGGGCAGCATATATATTTGATAATATCAGGATTCAGAGCGATAGAATGTCTTGAAAAAAGTCACTGCTTCAGCGAGAATGATCTCTACACACCTTAGTAATCTGACAGAGTCTTGAATCACACGCAGTGGAGCATCATCACCAACAATGAGCTTTTTCAACCATGGTATCGACCCGAAGATGAACCCAAAGATCTGATGCATCACAGACAGAATTCTTCATTCAGCTAAAAAATCAGAGCAACACGATTTTGCTGGAAATGAATACTTACCGCAGCCATTGCCGGAGGAGGTACAGTGAACTTCTTAAGAGCCTCGTGCATCTTTTGGTATAGCTTACACCACCATGTGACCTCGTGATTTCTTAATTTCACACTGGACAACAGTAACTAACAGAAAAACCAAGTTAAGCTAGACCTTAAATTTTCAACTGGAAACAAATTAATCAAACTTAACATCATGTATTGACAAGTGCAATTGCAACAGATTGAAGTTATTACACATTTTATAGTTCAGCATCTGAACGTACCTTATGAGAGTGCTCTTCCAAGTCCTCGGGAGTTTGTTGCAGGTGATCATCTTCCTGCAAAAGAAGGGTTTTCTCCTGACTGGGTGCAAAGCCATTTTTGGATGAGTATAAGGTACTACTCCCTGCTTTGAGTTCTTCATATGACTTAGCAGAATTTCGTATAACGTTGTAGGTGTAAGACCATATGAAAAGACCGGCAATCTGCAATGGTCTTACAATTAATTTGCTTTATAACTAGGTTTATTAATTCCATCTTACTCTAGTTCTGTAATTCTAAGAAGAGTGATTGCAAGAAATTTATGAAGAAGTAATCTTCGAATCAGTTACCGCCATGGAGAAAGCCACATAGGAGAGGCCAACATTTCTGCAGATGTCACTGGATCCGAAGGGGCTGCCTTCTTGATTACAGACTGCTGGTATAATTATCAAGGGAAGCTCACCAACATTTCCTGAGCTTTATTAGACAAAATTAGTAAAATTTAGCTGATGAGCAGTCAGAGATGCAACGCGATCACATGAAAAGAATTAGTTAACATTTTAAAAGATTGACCTGTTGAACAAGCAGCAATGACGAGGCCCTTTAATTTGGGCTTAGGTTTTAGCACTTTTACGAGTATCCATCCAAGTGCTCCACCAAGAACAAATGTCAGCCCAATACTAACAGGCATAAACCACCTGACAATATACATATATCAATAGTAGCATTTCCAATCAAAAAAATATATAAATGTTAAGATCTTTGATGATGCCAAGTTTTGAAATGTATGTATTTTATTTTATTTTTTATTTTTTTTGGGTTTTGAAATGTATGTATTGGATCCTATATAATTGCTTAATCATTGGTTACCATGAAATGATTTCGTGGAGGGTCACAGTCTTGGCCACAGATGAGAAGGTTAAGGATGGAGTGAACACTGCAAACACAACCTGCAAAGTCGAAACTTCTCTTTAGATCATAACATATATAATTACGACAGGTTTCTATTAAGGATTAGAATCACTCTTCTTGAGGGAAAAAAAGGATATACTTTTACTAATGTTGAAAGCCACTTCAACTTTTTCCAGTTATGAGTTATTCGTTAATTTTTAGGCAAAACTTATTTTTTGGTCTTTGAACTTTGAGTATTTTATGTTTTGTTTCTAAGCTTTCAATAGTGTACATTTGGTCTTGAACTTTTATTGTTGTATATTTGGTCCTTGAACTTTTGAGTTTTACGCTTTTGGTCCATGAACTTGAGTTTTTTATGTTTTTGGAGAAAATTAAAAATTTTTTTTTGACTTTTTTTGATTGATGCGAGTCGTTCGGTTCAGTAATATAAACCACTTTATTCTTCTTGACTAGTTACGCGACACTTTTATTGTCCACATTGGCATAATGTAATACTTTAAATGGTGGAAGGACTAAATGTAAATCTTTGTGAAAGTTCAAGGACCAAATGTATAGTAATAAAAGTTCATGGACCTAGAGCATAAAAAACACAAAGTTCATAGGTCAAATGATGGGTTTTGCTTTAGTTTTTATTAGTATTATTTTTTTTTTTCATTGGTTAGTTTTTATTAGCTGAAACAACAAATAATAATACAATAAAAAAATTATAGCTACAAGCCTCAATTATTTTTTTGAGGAATAGAAGCCTCAATTTAAAAAAAAAAAAAAAAAGACTTAAACCCCCTATCTTTTATTCATAGCTGACGCATATCAAACTCCACATAGTTATTTACACCTATATTTTTTTATATTGTGATATTCAAGATTGTTTTTGGTAATAATCAAACCTCAATTTAAATGAGATATGCCTTTAAAAGTTTGAGTATTAGTATCTTGAATAGGTCGAAGTGGACAATTAGTGGGTCTCCACCACTTCATACACCAAATGGCTACTGCCTACATGCCACGGCTATGACCATTTCTCTTTTTTCTGTTTTTATTTTTTATTTTTTGGTTGTTGACCATGCACTTGTCACACATGCTAAAATGATTAAGCGAAAAACATTAAAAAAACTCCAATAATCTACTTAGCAACACAGGCGCATACGACCAGAGTACCTTGTTAACTTGTCTCAAAGCATCAGGTGGGAGAATGTTAAAATAATCCGTCGCCAAGAAGGCTCCAATGACGCATATGATGAGAACCTGCAGCACTGGCATGACTGCCGCTTCAAGGAGCGTCCAGAATCCCATTTTCATCAATACCAGCTTGTATTGGCCTCACCCCCTTTAAATTAAGCACTGCCTTTTGTGGTGGATCTGATAGATTCCCCCTACACAACACATATCGGGCGCAATCATAGACTCATTAATTACTCTAGATATTCGAAAATGCTCTTCTAGATATAATCGCTGAAATGGTTTTTTTATATATATATATATATATATATATATATATATATATATATATATATATATAGTAACAATGGATATCTAAAGTCTTTTTCTGACTAATCAGGCCCTGAGATTATGCAAGCGTGTTGAAGATGTGTAGATCGAAAATTAGTTTTACATTGATTAAATATAACTTCATAAAAAAGTATAATTGATTAACTCCTCCTAACTAGTATCGAAGCCTTTTAAAATAAAACTTTAAGGTAGTTAAATTGGAAACAATATCGACACTGGCGGATGTCCACGAAGAAGTATTGCGGATAAGATGCTTGCATATGCTATCTTTGTAAGCATGAAATTTAACACAACTAGACCATCAATGACCCAACGTTTGGCTGTGGTCGAGCATCTAACACATACAACCTCACTATCGCGTGGTGGTGCGTCTAACTCCTATGGTAGTCGAACCACCAAAGTAGAAGAATCATATATAGACATCAATTATGTTAAGGTTTCACGTTTCATCACACTTTTAACATGATGAATCAATTAAGCTGAAATCCACAGACGAACAGGAACAGCTAGCATAATCAAAAGTAACCGAAGTAAAACAATCAGATCTACATTTATCAAACAGTGCTAGTACGAAATCTCGTGAAGTTAAACAAGAAAACGATGAAGAAATGATCTGATTAAGAAGTTTAAATTGATCATCAAAGTTGAAAAGGCTGGATCGATCGAACCTGTGAATTCCAGTGAGCGAGAATGAGCGACGAAAACAAAGAAATTAAGTCGCATAAAACCTACAAATATCAGATAATGAGTGCACGAGAGAGAGTGAATGGATTGTTTGTGCGCGACGCTGCTGTGATGCTCACTCTCTCTCTCTCTCTCTCTCTCACGGATTCATGCTCTGCGCTGCACTGCGCTGCTGCTATGTACTAGTAGGGTCCTCAACTACAGCCTTATCTCAGCCCACACCATTGGATTGGCCTCTAGATTGGAACCAACTTCCGCGTGCTTCCTTTTCTAGCTATCGCTTCCCTGGGCCCCCTCCCATCAAGGCTCAAGCGCTCTTTTGGGCCCCTGAGAGACATAATTTTTCAGGCCCGTGTTCCATAAAAATTGTGCCTATCAATCATGCTCGCCCAACGCTGTGGGTCCATTTTTTTAAGACTTTTTTTTCTCAATAAAAGCAAGATAACAACATCCGTCTTACTAGTACCAAAAAATATATAGCCGTCAACATCTATATACTTATTTAAATTATTTGACCATCAATTACACTAACTTGAACGTATTAGAAGAGTTACTTTGATTTGTATAAGTAACTTCAACTAATTTAGAACTAAGGTTATCCAGTTGTTATTTTTGTTTTGGACTTTCTAAACTTTTTTGTTCCTTACTTGAATACGAATAATCTTGCTACAATTGATAAGAAACCAAAAACACTTGCTTGGATATGTTAGAAAAAGGAAAAGAAAAAAAACAAATATTTCTGCTTTCCATTAACTTAAAGAATCAATATTTGACGATCAACAACAACATTGACAACTATGTTACATTTGAATGATAATAACCTACACTAAATGTGCAAAATTCTGCACATGATACTGCAGGGTTGAGTTGCAATTTTGAAGCCATGAATGACCACTGATGAGACCAATTAATAGCTATGAAAGGCCCTCCAAGAACATGGTCTGTTTAATTCTTGTATGCAGTTGCTAAGATACGTACTGGGGCAAAATTTCACAAACTAAGACAGGACATACATGAACACGGTCGACCATGAAGTGAGGGCGAGTGCGGCGACTATGTAAGTCCACAACAGTATGACAGAACATTCTTCTTGAGCCACATCAAACAATTGTGTCATAGTACCTGCACAACCCAAATATTTTGTTGTTGAAGATCATTAACTATATAAGTAGGACTACAAGTGATCATAAGCTAATCTAATTTTAACAGTTTTTGTCCAGATGAAAGTATGAATTGTATAAGTTTTTTAGAGTGATTAACATACTGATAGTCATCGCGGGTGGTAGTGTGAATTGCACCATCAAGACGTATCGGAACAAAGGGTCCGAAGGAAGTAGGCCAAATCCATAGGCTGCTTTAACAATTCCAATCCCAATTAGCGGCATGAGTATGAATCGAATGAGAACGATTCCAAGAATGACCCGTGACTTCAATTTCGAGGATCGTAGACCTGTTTGAGTTATGAACTTGAAAATGTCACTAAAAACTAAAGAAAGTAGTTACTTCAATTAAACATATACAAGGGTATCGGTCCAAAAAAAAAAAAACATATAGAAGGGTAGGTGAATATACTTTACCTTGGGTAAGATTGCCACCCAAAATAAGAGTAATGCAGGGGATTGTACCATCACTGTAACAAATAATTACCTCAGATTAATTTGTACCTTTATTATAGGCTAATTAGGTAGAAAATATGAATGACAAATTCATGATGTTCCAGGAGATTGATTAATATGGATTACAATAGTTCATACCCTAGTAATTTGATAGAATCTTGGATCACATGAAGTGGAGCGCCTTCGCCAATGATGAGTCTCTTCAGCCATGGTACAGAACCGAAGATGAATCCAACAATCTAATTTACATGATGACAAAGTTTCTGAACTTAGCGAGATCCAAAGACATGACGAACTCTAAAATTAAGTAAGATCCAAAGGGTTATAGGCAGCTTACCGCCCCGACAGTTGGAGGTGCCAATAGTTCCTCCAATATCTGGTGAAGAGACCCATACAGTTTAGTCCACCATCTCACATTATCAGTCCTTGAAACCTCTGTAGGTGACTCTGGCTCAATCTAGTTGAGACAATGGCATTCATTAGCTATCAGTTGAAGACATAATTTTATTCCAAAAAAGATGAGATTTTTAATTCCACTTACGAGTTTGCTTTCTATGTCGCCATAAAAGGAATTCGTCGATATCACCAGGTCTTCACTCTTTAAGAGATTGGTTTCGGCATTAGCGTCCAAAGCCTTGTTTGGGATCTTCAAATCTGAGTCGGACTGGCCTGTTACTTGAAGTGCCTCAAGCTTCTTCGCTGAAGTACGTATTAGATGGTAAGTGTGAGTCCAAATGTAGAAACCACCAAGCTGTACATAATTAGGGAAAAAAACAATAAAAGTTAGATTATAATCATTAGTGTTCAGATCAATCCTACTTCATCACCAACATAATTGTCATTTGTGAATCTGAAAAGTGACTGAAAGAATTGAAGATGCGCGAAAACAACTTGTGATTAGGATCACTTACCGCCATCGAGAAAGATGCATAGGAGAGTCCAACACTTCTACAAACACTCCTTTCGCCGAAAGGGCTACCCTCCTCATCACACATTGCAGGTACAATTATCAATAAAAGGTTCCCTAAATTCCCTGCTCAATTAAAAGAACAAATGATCGGCATATTTGCCAAATGACACAAAAAAGGGAAAACAAACAAACAAACAAACAAACAAACTAGCAAGTATGCATTATGAGCAGAACATTAGTCACTGTTAGAATCCTAACCTGCAGAACATGAAGCGATAACTAGGCCCTCTAAGTAGGGCTCTAGTTTAAGAATTTTCACAAATACCCATCCGAGAATTCCGCCGATGAGAAATGTAATTCCAATGTTTACAGGCATGAACCACCTGAAAAATTAAAATGCATGTTCAAATCAAATGTGAATAAACTGTACTATAATTAATTTGTTTGCCACAAAAGAAAAATGATAGGATGAGGTAGAGTAGCTTACCAAGAAATTATGTCTTGGAATGTAACAGTCTTGGCTAGAGATGCAAACATGAGGCATGGAGTGAAGACTGAGAAGACGAGCTGCAAAATGTTAACCAGTACAGTTAATGACATAGAAAAACATGTAGTAGTGTAATTCTATTTCTACTACTGTGCAGATTTTCAAATTCTCACGGCACGCGTGTGTGAGCCCGTGGATCTCCTCCGCTAGCAACGACATTGTCCCCAACTTACCTACCTTCAACTCTTAGGTGTGGGGTTTTATCTCAAAAGGCCTTAGTACTAGGTTTTTTTTTTTTTTTTTTTAAAGAAAGGTGTTGGTACTAGTTAGGAGGAGCTAATCAATTATATACTTCTTTATAAAGTTTCATTTAATCGATGTGGGACTAACTTTTGGTCCACACATCTTCAACACAAATTAAATGGTCTGTTCTTCCATGTTACTATAATTTAATGACGTAGAGATACTAATTAAGGAATATGGCATATAAAGAGAGACATTCGTTTGTGTACCTTGTTTATTTGTTTACGAGCATCCGATGGAAGCAGATTAAAACGTTTAGTCGCTAAGAGAGCCCCGAGAAGACTGACTAAGAGCACCTCAAACACTGGCATGCTTGACACCTCGAGAAGTTGGAAGAAACCCATCCTTCCTCGCTGTCTAACAACCGCGCGCAATGATCAATCAAAACAAATCCTACTCTCCAAGTAACAACGATGTTTTGTAATGTATATAGCTTTTTGTTGAAAGCAACTACAATCCTGATCACCTCTAGCCTCTATGAAATAGTAAGAAAGCCCCTGCAAACAAGCAAGCAAGAAGTGATGAATAAGTTTAATAATTAATCAAATTTTAGTGGGAGTTTCAACAAAACATATAGACAACTTAGACAAAGCTATGCATGGTACATGATTTTAGAAACTGTTCATCAGAGCAATTGTTATGTCAGCACCAAATATGTATACAGAACTAAACATAAAAGAAACTTTAATTTGCTACTATTTAAGGGATATATGTTTGCAACACACAAAAGCACTAGTTTTTCTATGGTTATCAATTAAAGTAGAATTAGCTGGCTTCAGTTAGACTAAATCAAATTAACCCATTAATTATTAAAAAAAAACAATAAAATGTGGTGTCCTAGCTAAGGGTTGTTATAACTCTTAGGTAGAAGGGGCTCAATTTTTGGTAGCTACCGATTGCAGACTAACTTCCATATATAGATTAGTCCAACCAAAGCAAAGATATGTAAAAAGTTTAGACACCAATTCTTACTAGACAATGCACATATAGATTGAATATACAGAATTGAAAGAGTAAAGAATTAATTGACCATCTCTTAAGGAAGAGATGAAGTTGACACGTAGGATACATAGATGACAGCACGGAAAGACAAACATTCGCGCCAGACCAACTCGCACTAAAATAGGACTCTACACAACAACAACAACAACACCTTAAATTAATTTAAATTATTAGATCTCCATAAAGCCACAAATTAAACGCAGATGAAGAAGAAGAATTTAAAATGAAACCCAGATTGCAAATCGCAAAGAATCAACTTGAACTGAACTTCAAAGATCAACCCTTGAAAAAACTAATTTCAAAACATAAATTGAAAATCAAAGAAAAAGATGAACAAGGCCTCGAATAGTCAGACTCGCATAAATAACTATGGATATGAAAAAAAAAAATGAGAATGATAAGATAGAAGACAATTAAAGGACAATTGAACGAACCTGTAATCGTGCATGACAATGGAGAAGTTGTACTAATAGAGCTAGGTAGGCAACGATGAATTAATGAAATGGTGCGAAAACTCGATCGAATATATATATGTGTGGATTTGGACTGTTTGTTTAAAACACGAGAGTTGTATATACATTCGTAGAGAAAGCGCAGCGAAGATGAGTTTGTTTAACAAGAAAATCAAGGAATGCCGCCTTTTATATACGTGCGAGCAGACAGAAAGTAGGCCCCACTATTTCGCTGACCGGATGACGTGTATTCTTACGTAGACAGATCAATGATTATCTGAACACATGGACAGCTGTCATCTTCTCACGCCTTTGTGGTGACACGTAGATGTAACGATGGACGCCTCGTGGAAAGGCGTATCTGGTGAATATGCCTACTAAACGAGGCTTTTGAGGTTCTTAAGCGCTTTTGCTCCTTTGTTTGGTCAATGCAGTCGTTTTGCAAACACAAATCATATTAAGATTCGTAGCATTTATTATTTGTTCCTCAACGTGTGATTATCTTCAGGGAGCGGCTAAACACCGACCCGACTAATTTCTAAACATTTGAATTTTTACTTTGTATACTTTATTTTTTACTTTGTGTACCACATTTTTTTTTCTTAAACTTTTTAAAAATACCCTTGCTTACCCCATTAACCTCACCTTCACCCCAACCTCAATACTCTTGCCTGCAGGTGTCGAATAAATAGGGCCGACATTTCTTTAGAGGTCTCGGTCGACTCTAACCGATAATGCGAAGATAACTTGGTTTCAGTGAGTAACGAAGAATTCAGGTGAAACCTCTTTAGAAGTGTCGGCCTAATTTATCTGACACCTTTTCAGAAATGTCAGCTTTGTTTGTCCAAAACCTCTTCAGAGGTGTCGGCTTTGTTACTTTGAAACCCACAAGCGACCAGAACGAACAAAAAAACTTCAAAACTCTCAAAAAATACATGAAAATGGTCAAAAAAATAGTGAGTTTTGATCTGAATCACTTAATATTTTTGATTTCATTGAAATTTTGTACCTAAAATACAAGAATTTAAGCCTCAAATCGAAGCCCTAAACCCAAAAACAAATTCACAAACAAAATGACTGAAAAAGAAAAAAACCATCGAAATCAACACAAAAAGAGATGATTAATGCATCCATGCACGTCGTTGAATCCATGTTGTTTTGCTCGGATTTCGTCTGATTTGATCAGCTTTTTGGTGAGGTGATTTGAGAGAAGTAACTAGGGTGTGGGGTAAGTGAGGTATGGTGAGTAAAAACTCTTTTATATGGAAAAATAGTTGAGTAATTTTATAAAACTAGAGTACGTTTAGTAATTAGTGTGGTCCTTTTAGCCACTCCCTATTTTTATAATTTTTAGGGCTTAAAACATGCTACTATGCAATCTAGACAATTTAATTTAAAGAATCAACCACAATAGCCTCGGTGTAGGAGAAAAGGTTTGAGGCTTGTCGAGCCATCTAACTTCTATGGTCAACTACTATAATTAAATAGGTTTATCAACTGAACTTTAGTACGACTAAACTAACTAATTACCATTAGGACAAAAGTGACTTCTTTCGAGACAATGACGGTTGCTTCTTGTGAACTTGTAATTAGTAAAAAAAAAGTTTATTTACATAATAATGTGTTGTCAAAAACAGCTGGCAGCAAATGACATTCATTTTTAATTTTAATGAGCAGTCTCATCTCATGCTAATCGAAATTGTTAACTAATCAAGGTTGCTCATTCAAAATCTCAAACTAAATTGACCACGATAAATATAGGGCGGCACTATAGGCACCACGATTGTTTATAAGGGCACTTTAACTTTGCATTTTATGTGAGGTACCATTGCATTTTGGGTGCCATCCAAATCAAATTAGACCCAATCCTACGTTTCAAGTTGAAGCCAACCATATACTGCATGTGTCAACAAATGAAATCAATTCTAATATTTTTGCATCTTGAAATGGTTCAACAAAATTCAGATGCATGCATGTCTTTTTTTATTAACTAACCTTTTCAGTCCCTTGAAAAAAAAACTAACCTTTTCAGTCCATATAAGTATTCTATTCTATTATTAGTATTACAAGTTGTGTGTGTGTTTATATATAGCTGACATTCTTGACTTGCTAACTGACCAGGTCAAGTTTTTTTCTTGAGAAGTGTCATGGAATCCAGAGTTGCAATTCTACGTACCTAATTAATTGGTACTGGTGTTTGGATACAGTTAAAAGTTCTTGACCCCAAAAGTGCCTTTTTGATGGTATTAATGGTCAAGATACCTTTTACCACAGTAGAATTGATCTTGACCCTGTTTTTTCAAGTGAATTTTTCGAGAATTTGGCCATTACAGTAACGGAAATATTAGGGTGACCAAAAATAAACACATAATTTTTCGAGTATCGATGTCACTGTATCAACGTTCCCATCAGGTCTTGTTGCTCATTGACTAAGAGATGGCTTTTATGGACTAAATAAACTTGCCTCATTGATGAATTGAATTCAAAATCAAGTGCTTAATCCATACAATTCCGCATTCATCCTTACTGTTGTGTGCATACAAAAATTAATGTATATTTAAAAGACACCAATAAATAATATTTTATTTTTATTTATTTTTGAGGCCCTACCTTACAAGTATTGCACTTTTTTTTTTTTTGGATAATCCTAGATGTTCAAAACTTTTTTTTTACTGAATTGATTGGATTAATTATGCATATGTGCCGATCATCACCACCCACATGTCCATAGAGGTGATGAGCAATCGAATGTACGTAGTCGCGCTACCCGAAAAAGACATGGTTCGACCATCTTGTGCTCCGCTACAAAAGTGGGGAAACAATCCCCTACATGCTAGATCTTTTAGTTCGCTTTCTCCATTGCGAAATCTTGCAATCGATTCTCCAAATCCACTATCAGCCTACACTATTGTGCCCTAGAATGACTTCACTAAGGCAAAAAAGAACAAAAAAAAAGACGATGAAAAAATTCACATAATCTGTGAAACCGATGAACAAAGCTAGGGCATAAGTCCTTATAAATTACTCAAGCGCTGGTGTGTTTTGAGAAGTGTAAGTCGATGAGTATCTTAAGAAAATGATTGATTGAGTGTTGATATATATGTTTTTGAACTGAGCGTTGATATATCTTTTTGAACTATTTGGATTGTCTATGGAGATGTGGGTCGTGGTGATGAGCGACGGCGGCGATGGTGGGCGGGTCGTTGGGTAGTGGAGAGGGAGGGAGAGAGGTGCCGGGGGTGGCGGTGATGTTGGCGATGGAGGGGAGTGGTGTTTGGCGGCGACAGCCAGTGGAGGTGGTGGGAGTGGTGGTGGCAGTGGGGTGAAGAAGATGATGACATTTTACTCATTTTATTCTTGTATTAAAGATAAAATGAAAGAAACAAAAAGGGTAAGTTTGGTAGAGGTTTTATGATTATGGGACTCACTCAAGCCCCACATCAGCAACGTTGCAAATGTATAAAAAAAAAAAAGTATGTTAGAATATCAGTTTTCTTACTAAAATTATTACTTAATTCATTCTTCAAGCTCATTAATTAAATGTCATTTATTAAATTTAAAGTTAAAAGAAAAGTATGATTTAAATTTATCAATGTAAAAGTTTAAAATATAAAATTAAAAAATGTTATAATATAATAATAAGAGTTGTAAAAGATTTTGATATTATTTTAACATTTGACCATTAACTTATAGTTTACCAGTCAAGCCCACGCTTTCGCAGCGGAAGAGTCGAAATTGAGCTTATTCATCGTAGACTCATAGTCAGCACATGGTACCACAACATGATTTCATTTTCTTTTTTTAATTTTTTGCTTCCGGGTCTAAATTTTGGTTTCATTCGGCAAAATTGAATAAGGAAGCCATCAAAGATACATCTTCGTCACGTCACGTAGTATTGGGGTTTTCTCAAATGGGAATTGACTCTCTATAGCTTCATTTATAGAAGGTTTTAACTTAACCTCCAAGAGATGATGAGAAGAAAATAACTAGATAAGAACAATTTGTGAACTGTCAACAAAAAAAGAAAAAAGAAACCCAATATAAGAATGTTGCATTAATAATGACACATTTTAATAGTCATATATTATTTAACATAAATGAGAAATTGAAGTGTACATTACTGTAGTGATTATATATATAGGCGGTAAATATATATGTTAGATGTTATATATTTACATTAATAAGTAATCATGCCCATATATAATTATTATAGCGTCTTATTTGTAGTAGGATGATTGGAAAGGTGTGACGGTTGAAGTAGTGTTGGATTCATAGTATATCAGCATACATATGCATGGACAAACCAACGTGTTGGTTGCAAATTAAGTGTACATGCATACTTATGAAAGAGTGCTTGATATACATGAATCTTGTTTATGTGTGCATGAGTTTTGAAACAATACGTCACTAAAAATTGAAGAGATCAGAACGTTTTATGAAACGTTATTGGTTAATACATGTACAAGACATGCTTTCAATCATTGTATGTTTTGTGTATCGACACAATTATATACAATTATATACAATTATATACTATAAATATCCTATTACCCTCCACGTAAAGTAGTAGTTTTTCTATTCTGTTTTGTTATTTAAAAACAAAAGCAGCCCCATTTTCTTCTTATTATTTTTTTAAAGCACCGTTTTAATTATAGAGTGAGTACAATAATTTGGTTCACTTGCTCCTACATTCTGAAGTGTTGCAGTTCGTGATTGTTGTATCTTGGGAGGTAAGTGCTACCAACTGTGAACACATTTGCGGGGCATTATTTTCTCAAGGAGATAGAATATTTAGACTCTAGCCTCAATCTGTAATTTTTTTATTTTTATCAAGTTCGGAGTATTTTCAAGTGTCAATTCAACCATGACTATAATAAGCAACATGGTGGAGGTTCCGGACTCCAACAAAGAATACATATTATAAGCCTTCATATTTTTACTCAACTAGCCTACATGGAGTTATTCTCACTGCGAGGGGAGGGGGTTAATTCATAGATGGTCACTGGACTTTAGGTATTGTAACACGTTGGTTACAAAACTTAACTTTATAACAAAAAAATCACTAAACTTTTTATAAAGTTACACAAAAATCACTTCCGGTCATCACTCCGGCGAAGATAATTTTGTGGTACTTTCGAGGAATGCAAATTGTTAGAAGTGGGTTGAATTCTCTAAAGCGCTCATGAATCCAAGAGTTGTTCAGGGCCATATTAACGAACACAATCGAGGAATTCAAATTGTCAGAAGTGGGTTGTGTGTACATTGTTGTCTTGGCTTGCATAAACGGCTAAAAGTCAAGACATCATGTTCACTGATTAATTAGCTATCAAACGCAATGGTGTTACACTAGGGAAGGTTCAAGGCCACAAGCTACCTATCCTGATGTCACTCATTTCCACCAGTACTCATTCTAGAGTCCGCATAATTTTTTTTGAATTAAAAGAAAATTATGAAAAATCCATTTATGTGGGGGATGATGTGTATAATGTGCGATATTGATCAATTTCCATTCATGCGGGGCATTATAGGAATTTATGATTCATCTAATTTATTAGTGACCATATATATACAATATATGAATGAAAAATTGATACTAGAGTAACATGTGATGAGGCACTCATGAAATGTGGTATACAAGATACGTTGTATATATAGTGTCTATTAAAATTTGACGTGCGTGAGTGCGTCAAATAAATATTGATATATATATATATATATATTTAGTCCCGATGAGATTACCAATGACCACAAGAACTGCAGTAGTGGCAAGCACGGGGTTGAACCACGAAGACCAAGTTTTCGACCTAGGATACGAAACTAAAACTAACTTAGAGTGTTCAATGAAATAATCTCTAATTTCACTAAAAACAATAATTAAAATATCGAGTAAATAAATTAATCTAGAGGGGGGAACAATCCAAACCATCAGTATCACAAATCTCCTCAATTTGGCATAATTTTACATATGGTCCTCAATTTAATCAAAGCATGCAAATTATAATAAATTAGTGTAGCTATAGACCGGTAATGTATGCAGGTCCTCACACTTCCTTATCTCGATGGTCAAGGTACGACAATGATCACTTCTCTAGTCAAACGCATAACCCTATTATAGTGTTTTAGATTTAATGCGCTGACTGCAATGGGCTTTGTGAAGGCACTATACCTAGACAACCAGATCACTCGTGTGTCCGATTTTTAGCTTAGATTCCCATGGTATTCAATCGGTCCCGAAAGGGTCTAATCAATTGGTAGGGTAAATTGCCACTAGTGTGATCTTATCGCACAAGGACGGGTGCTTATGACTCACTGGCATATAAATTGAAGTTTAAACTAGTGTTTAATTTAATTATTCAAACAATACCAAAGAAAATAAAATACTATAAAAACAAATTAAATAAATAATAAATTAGATCTCACATATGTTTTGAGGCCAAAAAGAGTGATTTGATCAACTTCAGGTTCAGACTGACGAGTTTAGCCGACCATTGTCGTTATAAACTCCATTAAAATCTAAAAATCAAGAGTAGAAAAAGAGGAGAAAATACTAGAAGACCATGAAAAAGAAGAAAACAATTGATCCGTGATTCTTTGCCAAAAACCCTAATAAATACTGCTAAATTTTGGTCTCCAATGCCTATTTTCGAGTTTGGTGCATGACACGTGTGCCGAGAACAATCTGTGGCTATTTTTTGGTGTTTTTCTGGACTCTGCCACGTGTTACAACGTGATTGGCAGAATTTGCTGACGCCGCTGACGTGGCGCATGCGGATTGGAGGAGAGGAGATCGTGTGATGTGCTGGAAGTAGAGATGTCGACACGTGGCGCGTTGTGATTGACGGACAGGACTGCTTTGACGTGACCGGACCAATGGGGATGCGACACGTGGCAATCCGAAACTCTAATTCACCTACTCTTGTGTATACCCCAAAACAAACCCTCCGGTATCTAATTTGTACAAGTAAATACTCTATTCCAAGTATTTTTTCGCCCTGGATCCAACCGTGCACCCCAAAAGTTATGAAAATGACAAATAGAGATAATTGAGCCTATATTTTAGAGAATTAACACTAAAATATATAAATAAACTATATAAAATATACATAAATAACAACTTATCAAGTGTGGGAAGATACGTGTTGTTTCATTAGAGATAAACATTGGACAAATGTTTAGATAAGTATTAAACCAAAGGTTTAACTCAAAGCGTTGCATGTGAATGGATAGGATGAAGTGGAGCATTTCATTCATGTATTATCATTTGGATAAGTACATACACCTCTTCAAAGTGAATGGTTGTGTTTTTAGCAAACCGAATCGGTGTGTCTATCTAATAGACACATACACATATATATAAATCCTCCTACGTAACAGGAAACATACTTGGCTTTTGGCTTATGTATTTTCAAAAGAAAAAAGTCCTATTTCCTAATGGTTTTTAAATCATTTGTTTAGTGTGTGAGTGTGAGTACAAACAATTTAGTCCACCTATTTCTATATTCTGAAATGTTACAGTCGTAGGTTTGTGATTGTTGTATCCTGATTCCGAGAGGCAAGTGTCACCAACTGCGAGCACGAATTACGGGGCATGATTGTCTTGAGGAGATAGAGAATTTAAACTCTATCCTCAATCTACAAACTTTTCGTTTCATCAATTTAGAGTATTTTCGGCGTCAATTCAGCCTTGACTTCTACAAGTGACATAGTGAAA
This sequence comes from Stephania japonica, assembly GCA_039657345.1. NCBI lineage: Eukaryota > Viridiplantae > Streptophyta > Magnoliopsida > Ranunculales > Menispermaceae > Stephania > Stephania japonica. The sequence goes on along the minus strand of CM077559.1, from coordinate 1,107,882 downwards.
GTTCCAGACACCAACAAATAGAAAGTAAATGACATCAAAGATACATCTTCGCGACTTTTCTTCAAATGGGAATTGACTCTCTATAGCTTCATTTATAAGGTTTTAAGTTAACCTCCAAGAGATGATGAGAAGAAAATAACTAGATAAGAACAATTTGTGAACTGTCAATAAAAAAAGAAAAAAGAAACACAACATAAGAATACATATTATAAGCCTTCATATTTTTACTCAACTAGCTTACATGGGGTTATTCTCGCTGTCGGGAGGGTTTAATTTTATAGATGGTCACTGGACTTTAGGTATTGTAACACATTGATCACAAAACTGAACTTTGTAACTAAAAAATTACTAAACTTTTTATAACGTTCACAAAAATCACTTCCAATCATACTCTGGTGAAGATAATTTTGTGTACTTTCGAGGAAAATCGGACGGTCAATACTCAACTGAAAATCCAATACTGTTCGTCATCTTCTTCAGTGGCAGGGATGAAGAAGGACTTTAGGTATTGTAACACATTTGGTCACAAAACTTGACTTTGAAACAAAAAAAAATCACTAAACATTTTATAAGGTTACACAAAAATCACTTCCCTTCGTCACTCACTCCGGCGAAGATAATTTTGTAGTACTTTCGAGGAAATCGGACGGTGAATACTCAACCTGAAAATCCAATTCTGTTCATCATCTTCTTCAGTAGCAGGGATGAAGGACTCTGCTCTCCCTATCTCTCGCTTTCTCTACTTAGCTTATGTTGGCCTCTGTTTCTTCAATATCTCTCGAAAATGGCTTTAGATTTGCATAAATTAAGCACGATGTACAAGGTGGGATGAAGGACTTTGACGAAGATGTATGAGAAAAGAGGACCGGTACACACACTTGTCAATTTGATGATTGTATTTGACCATCTTTTGTTGTGATTGGGTCAGGAGTGTTATATCTAGCATGGGTTATGGCTCGGCTCAGTTAGGTCATGACTTTTTGGTTTAATTTTTTATTCACCGATGAAGTGAAAAAGATGATGAACAGTAGTATTAGATTTTCATGTTGAGTATTCATCGTCCGATTTTTCACAAAGTTTCCACAAAGTTATCTTGGCCGGAATGATGGCCAAAAGTGGTTTTTGTGTAACGTTTTAAAAAGTTTAATGTTTTTATGGTTACAATGTCAAGTTTCGTGACCAATACATTATAATACTTGTCCAGTGGCCATTTGTAAAATTAACACTTATTCTCGTTCACTTCTTTTTATTTCCAACAAGTCTAAGAGGTTCTCTGGCATGGCCGTATCAATGAAAAACCTTGAATGTGTCCTAACTTGACTCAACTTAAAATAGCCCAAAAGGTCTGGCAAATTAATTGCCTAGTGCCCGACAATCACAATTCATAACTCACAACAGAAGGGCTGCTTCATTCATACCAAAAGGTTTGGCGCTAGAACAATAAAAAGAGATTTTATTCGTGTTACCGTGAGTACTATAGAGATTAGAGAAACTAAGAAATAGGAGAAAGAACCTTGAAAGACCTTTTATGTCATGTAGTAGATGCATACACAATGTCTATGTATATGGAGCTGCAACAAGAAGAGAAAAATGGGAACGACTATGAAACGGGGCAGCATTCTTAACAAGGAGAAAATCTTAATGTAGTTCTGAAGATTAATAGGGGCAAAAGAACGAGAACCACTTTATATGGCGGCTTCAACCTCGTCTGATGCAGTGGCAACTCCATTTGGGCCATGGTCAGTCCTGAGCTGGGAAGAAACGTCATCAATTGCTTCGTTCAGCTGTTCGATCTTCTGAGCCAGTATTTTCCTTGTCTTCTGTTGTCATTCAACAATCATCCACGCAATCAAAGCAAAATGATTATCATGCTCCGCATCCATTAATGCATAAATTTTAATTCTAATGACACTTAAAGGAAAGAAAAAAGAAAGAAATTTCGAGAAAAGTCAATGAGGTTAAAAAAAATGAACTTAGGTAGTTTCCTCATTATATTCGAGCTGTGCCCTGTCAATAATTGAATTTGAAGCCTTAAATCCAGCACCAAGGGAATTTCAAATCTGATTACCTAATGCTTTCCTGGTTTTGGTTTAGAAGGTTTAGTCCTCATGGTTTACAATTGTCAAAACACCAACCATTCAAATGTTTACACAAAAGTGACAAGACTAAAAGCAACAACTGGAAATTCTCACCTCCAACGCCTTCTCCTCGTCATATATAAACTTTGGCAATTTCCTCATCAAATCTTTCCTGTCTGTCCCAGCCAATGTCTTGCTGATCTGTAACATATCATAATTAGCCAGACAAAAGGAAAAATGAAGCAGCTAACTCTAAGGTGTAAGGTAATGAGAACAAATGCTTCAACAAATCTGATCATGGAGTGCTGTTCAAGGCCCTTATTGACTAAATCAGTTTGTTCACTGCACAGAAATGTTCACCGTTGAATGAAATGAACCCAACTTGAAAAACTCCAACAAAAATACTTCAATACATATCATGGTAGTAGTGTCTTTCTTTCATGGGGAAACCTAAGTGATGCAATGGAGACTGTAACATGCGTGATACAAGGAGAATCACGTGCAGGCACAAGTTGAGGAGAATCAACCACTCCTGCTTAGGGCTTAGGGAGCCATCCAAACTGTCACGCGTGAATGAGTGGTGGAGAAGGCCTGCCAAGTCTGATACCTGCTATGCATAACCCTGCCATCTAACCGTTATTCCCTACTCACATTATGAACGTTTTGCTTATCTTATTGTAATTCCAAGAAGCCTATAAAAGGCAGTATCATGTAATGATAAGGAAGTTTATGTATTTTGAGAAATTGATTTCAAAGAAAGAACTGTGTTCTGTTTTCCTCTCCAATCCTCGTTGTTCATCTCTTCCATTCTCCATCACTTAGACTCAAGGATGAATGATGAAGCATGTGACTAATCTAAGATGCAATAATGTAACCAGTAAATTAGTGGCTCACTGATTTTCAGTGAAAATTTCAATCAACCTTTTCCTTAATAGCCCAATACGTTTTTTGAGCTTGGATCTTTCATATAAGAGATTGCTGCCTTATCAAGAAACTTAGCAGGTCAGGCAAATAAGTACTCCGAAAATTTCCTGTGCAGCATGGTGCCCAAGGTCATTATATTTGCATTACATTTAAAATAACCTCTTTAAGCTACTCCATTAAAGCCATCAAATTGGACATATTCTCAACCATTGGGCATAAGTCAGCAATTTAAGTAATATCCTTTTAGCATTTGTAACATAATCTAAGATGCAATAATGCAACCAATAAATTAGTGGCTCACTGGTTTTCAGTGAAAATTTCAATCAACCTTTTCCTTAATAGCCCAATACATTTTTTGAGCTTGGATCTTTCATATAAGAGATTGCTGCCTTATCAAGAAACTTAGCAGGTCAGGCAAATTAGTACTCCGAAAATTTCCTGTGCAGCATGGTGCCCAAGGTCATTATATTTGCATTACATTTAAAATAACCTCTTTAAGCTACTCCATTAAAGCCATCAATTTGGACATATTCTCAACCATTGGGCATAAGTCAGCAATATAAGTAATATCCTTTTAGCATTTGCAACATAAATCTAGTCCCAGCTCCTTTTTGTTCCATCTAAACCAAAATCCCAGAAAAACTTCCAAGGGCTATATGTAAACCATAAATTCAGCCTGTCCTTCTATAGTCTGGACTCAATATTTTCCTACATTGCTTTAGCATTTAGATCATGCAGTATGATGCTCATTGCAATAAAAACCTATCCTCAAATTCAAAGAGCGTCGAATTGATGGTTTTTATCAAGATATAAATGCATTCTCACAGCATGAAAACTGGAAAAAGATGTTTTAAGGGGACTAGAGGAGCATTATTTCATAATACTGATCTCTATTTAAGAGGAGTATTAACTTGTCTAACTGATTCCTGTTAAGGAGAGCATAATCTCATAATACAACAACAAAAGGCCTTAGTCCCAAATTAGGAGGGGTTCATAATACTGCGTAAGAAAGTTAAATACAACAACAACATAGCCTCAGTCCCAAATTAATTGGAAGAAAGTTAGATCTTTCACTGAAAAAAAATAGAAAGTTAAATCTTTCCAACAGAAGGACAACAGAAACAGAAAGTGAACTCACCTGGGGTGCATACACGCAAGCTAGAGCCCCAACGACTAGTCCGCCTAAAATAAAGCCACCAACAAAGATGCTTCCACCACTGGGTTTTCCAGCATCTCCACTGTACTCAACAGAGAAAGAAGGGAACGAGTTTCACCACACTAAAATGAGATTAAAAAAAAAAAGAATCATTTTGATTAAGAAAATGTGAAATAAATGAATCAGTTTATCCACTTCAAGATATTTGTAGTAGAAGAAGCAATGGACCAGGTAAAGCACAAAAATCTTGTGGAGTTAATCTATCAAATTGCAGAATCAAGAAATTAAGATAGTATTTGGAGAGAGCAGATTGCCTAATTTGAAGTAGCTATGATGTTTGAACAAACTTTTCAAGATTCTTTCACTAACCACCATGTCTCATTTTGATGAATTTGGGTGTTGTCCCTCAAAAAAGACTTAAATTTGTTCAAATCGTCTAAAAGTGGAGCAAAGAGCTTATCTCTCAAACAATCTCGACAAAATTGAAAACCAGAAGAAAACATGGCGACACTCAAGGTATTCAAAAAGCTTGAAACTATCAAACCAAGTACTCTCAAATAATCCTATATTTTGGTCCTAATGATAGTGATCAACCATTTACTCCAAAATGCATTCATATTCACTTTTTTTGTGGTTCTAGAGATTGGCATGAGGAAATCTTGAGGAATACAATACGCTACAAGGTTCGACCCCCCTCCTAGCCAAAGTAGGTCTATGTTTTGTTCTTTTCTCATTTATTAGTCAGAGAATATGAAACACGAAAGAAATCTTACGGCCTAATAATGAATTGGCCAACATCTTAGATAGCACTGAGCAATAGAATTTAAGAGGCTAAGATCTCAAGAAGCACAGGCAACTCAAACCACAAGTAACCGAAGTGTGATTGGAAAATTCTACAAGTCACTATACAGAACAAACTAATTGAAGTCTATTTAATACATAGGACAGTCCAGGAGATCCAAAAGAAAAAGAAAACAATCAAAACATTGATACCTATACGTCGCTCGAACAACGATAGATGTATTACGAGCTGAAGTTCTCGCTTTACTCAGTTGCATCGGAGCGAAGCACAGCATTCCTTGATCAGCAAGCTTCAAAGGACGACCTAGCATGTGAAGTCACAGAACAGTCATTCAGAGAATACAGATCCTTTCCGCACGTTTGAAACTATTTCGTCAAAAATGGTAAACGCGTTCCAAGAAATGAAGAATAACCTAATTGCAATTCAATTCAGGAATCAGAAGAAACTAAACAATGTTCTCCTCCTCTATAAACCTAGTCAAAGACATTTGAATAGCGCTTACATGATAGGTGGAGCTTAGGGCTTGTGATGGAAACGAAGGGGCTCGTCGCGAGAGCGGCCATTGTTGAGCGATTTGTGATTCGTCGAAACGAGGGTTTCTCGTCGTCTGTCTCTCTGCTCTGCGAGTCTCCGACCCTTCTCTCTTCGATTTTTACGAGTACTTGCTTTACCACGGTCGATATTTCCGATGCTGCTACATCTTCTAAGCGAAGAACAAAGAGGCGCGTGCGTTGCACGTGATACCACTCCTTCAATTCCTAAATGGGTCGATTACTCAGACCCAGCCCAAGAGACCAAGCCCAACAACTCTGTTTTTCTTTTTTTCCCTTTGCTTTTTATCTAAACCACTCCACTAAACTGCGTTCGACTTAAGTTGTTAATTATCACATCGCTGGCATAAATGCCAAAACTTGTTTTTATTCTAGAGTGTTTCGACTCCTCATGTACACGAATGTTTTGGGTCCGGACCCTACATGAAATATTGATTGGTAAACTTTGTCCGGACCCTACATGAAATATTGATTGGTAAACTTTGTTTGATTTTTATTTAAATGAACAAGTGAGTGAATGACAACAAATAGTCCGATTGCCTCTATGTTTTGCTCAATTACCGACTCTACGCAACATATCAAGAACAAGAAAACAAGCAACTGTATATAATAAGGAATTATAGTATAATTAATGTTTTATAGCAACTGTATATAATAAGGAATTATAGTATAATTAATGTTTTATAGTAACTGTATATAATAAGGAATTACAGTATAATTAATGTTTAATATATATATATATATATATATATATATATACATATCAACTATATAAAAGAACCAATAACCAATTCTTGAGTGGTAAGCAAAATTACTCTCTTGCCCTTTTTTAATTTTGTGATATATATATATAATAATAATATAATAAGCACGAATGTAGGTTTTTTCATCCATCACATAATTTTACAATTTTACCCTTTTTACAAATCGATCTTTTTTTTCATCTTTCACTCAATTTGACAATTTTACCATTTTTAAATGAATTTCATAGATAATGATGTATATTTCTATCATTTATTAGATTTCCTAATTATAGATATCAAAGTCTAGCTATCAACTTTTATATATCAAAAAAAAAGTCTCTCATTACTTTTTTATATTTTGTCATATTCAAGAATTTTTTTCTTTTTAATCTTTTTTATCGCAATTACTGGTAAAAAATATTTTGTTAAATTGATAAGCCACTTTTATTCTTTGTATTTATATATTGTTTTATTTCTTATATTAGAACTTAATTGTCTTATATTCCTTTAAAACTTCATAATTTTATTTTTTTAATAATAAAAGTATATTTACGTACTTGAATTAATTTCCGCGAGTGTAACGAGCAGGTTTGTTCGTGTAAAGCACGTTTGTCAACTAGTATATATATATATATATATATATATAATAGGATTAATGTTTAATATTCTAAGTATCCAATCGTGACTTTTTTCATCAATATTATAACTTTTTCATCAATATTATAACTTGTCAAACGTTGAGTCAGCAACACACCTTTTTTTTTTTTGAAGAGAAATCGAAATTTCATTAATCATTCATGACTCAATATAGGACCAAACATAGAATCAAGTACATTGATTCGCTAATCTTATTTGTGCAAACAAACTGCCATTAATTTAAATTTTTTTTCATGTGATATTCCGTCTCGCCCTTGTTGGCGTGTTAAGTTTTTGTCTCATCCTCGTTGGTGTGTTGTTTGCGCTATTTTGCTTTGACCTTTGAGCTATTCTTTCTTCAATTAAAGGGCTATGGCGGGATCATCGTCTAAGGGGAACCTTCAATGAGGATGAACAAGGTTTGATCTTTGAGGAAGACCCGATCTTAAAGGATGTCGTGGATTGCCAACACGGGTGAGGTCCAATGTCCGTAGAGTGCCAACACGGCATGGAAAGACAATGTGCATGCCTTACGTCACGTCGACGACTACTCGACGCGATAGAAACAACTCACGCATAACTTCGCTACTACAACGACTCATCACCATCGATATGGACGCTCCGAGGGTTGTGAGACTCCATGACGGACATGGTAAGGTCTCCGGCAGTCCCCCCACGTCATCGCGTCGGCGGCAGTACCACCACGATGGGTGGTTTCCAGCAAGAAGAGTACAACATGAATACAACACACGAACGACGTAAACAAACAATAACACCACTGTTTTGGGCCACTTCGGGAGTCGTGAGACACAAGCATGGACTTAGCTTGGTCCCCGACATCCCCGATCATGGTGGCACAGCGATGGCGCCGCTCATGGCAGCGGATTCCGGCGAGGAACACAACGACACATGAAATGATATGAACATGAAATATCAAAAGTTCACGCTCGCCTCACTGTTATTGACCACTCCGGAGGGCTATGGGACCCAAGTCAAAGCTTGATGGGGTCCCCGACAACCTCCAGTCTTGGTGGTCCAGCGGCGGTGCCGCCCCTAGGGGTGTTTTCCGGTGAGGCAACTAAAACCGTCCAACATGAACGCAACAAACACCACTTGCTAAAACTACAACTCAAACGCATAACAACATCAAACTAGCGACACTTCGAGGATGTAAGGGATCTGGTGGGCCAGGAGGGCCCACCCACGACGTCCCCGATACCTCAGCGACTCCAGCAGCTACTCCAAATCCAACCACTAAAAACAGTTTAACAAAGAATGAAAATAAGGTACCAGTGATCTCGACCATATACACGACGACCACGGAAATGGGGGTGCTCTGGGACTGTCGAGGACTCCGGTGGACCACTGTGACATCTTCCCTGACCGGTCCTTGGTCACGGCAGCGCCCCATACGCCGACTAGATTAGAATAAGAAGTGCACACTACGCAGTTCGCGAAACAACAAAAACTCTAAACCACCACTGCTCCGCCGCGAGGGGTGTTCAAAGGCTTCGACGACTTCTATGGTCATCTCCGGTCATGACCATCACCACCCCCAACTAAGCAAATCTGAACAAAACCTCGACAGTGAGCTGAATGCGATACGAGAGAGAACGAAAGAGAGAGATAGAGAGAACGATAGAGGAGATAGATAGAGAGAATGATAGAGGAGAGAGAAACGGACCTCCGACGAGCATAGGGACCTCCGACGTCGAGGGCTGGTCACCAAGGGAGAGGGGAGGAGGAAAGGGGAGATTCGGTTAAGAGAGATAAGAGGATCGGTGAGAGAGATAATGGGATAAGGTGTGTGTGGTTGGAGAGAATGAATTGTAAAGTAGGGTCCTATTTATAGACCTTTTGTGTTCATCACCACATACATACATCTTGAGGAAAATCTGATGGCCCTCCACCTTTGGGTTGTCACTTTAACAATTCCTATCATATAGTCTGTGTGTTGTATAATTATTCAACTCTCGCGTTTAAACGACATTCCCCAGTCCGTCTTGCCTTACCTCGATTCTCGTAATGCGCGTAGTCTCGCCTTTTCTCATCAAATAATTATTTAAATTATCTGAAAATTTATTTATTTGTATTTTTACTGTGTTTTAAATCTTTCGTGTACCAGTAACCTAACTGTCGATACCCGCTTGTCCAGTTTTCCTACTCGTTTACCGACTTCACTGTTTGGTCACTCAAATATGAGTATAAATACGTAATACACATCATCATTCACAAATAGCTAAATTTTCAGGTCGTTACAACCTAGTCGGGTGGGGAGAAATAAGGAAAATGTCTTTTCTTATATGTATGATAAAGTGAAGAAGAGGCTCCAAGGGTGGAAAGGAAAAAATGTTATTAAGAGCTAGTAAGGAAGTGCTATTAAAGTCGGTTATCCAATCTATCCCGACCTATATTATGAGTGTATTTCTCCATTCAAATCGATTATGTGACCAACTTGAAGTAATGATGAACAAATTTTAGTGGGTGAGTGATATGGATAAGCATGGGGATATCTGGTAGGGGATTGGAGGAAGTTATGTAAACTGAAAAAGTTTGGGGTGTAACGATCCCTCTCTTAATCTAGGGCACCGCCCAGCCTAATCTCGTAATTAAGCCCTATTTACAACCCGAATGACCTAATTACGTATTAGTCAGCCTGTACTACCTATATTCTCATAGATCGAGTTCAGGTTAACTAATTCACTAACGTTACTAACTATTCATTTATTTAAGTTGTTTAGATAGCGGAAGTTTTAAAGTGTTTAGCAGAAGCATTTATGCAAATCATAAATGTGGAAACAAGGAAATAACGATCACCATATATATATGCAAGTAAACGACGAACATATAAACAAAGTGACTGCCGAAAGTCGGATAGTCTAACACTCATCCCAATAACATCCCAAAAATAAGAAGACATAAGTAAACATAATACAAAAAATACGCTACAAAGGTAGTCGTCGATCTTCTCCTTGCCCAGCTTGGTGTTGCTCGATGGACCTACACCCACCGTCGCAAACTAGACGGTGAGTAATAGTGATATTTAAGTGATAACTAGGGAATTCTATTACTACATTTCCAATTTAAACAAAAGGTATTTAAAAGCATAAAGTAGCTGAAGAATGTTGAATAAATAATGCAAGTAAATACCAACGTTAACAGATATACATAGACTGACACAGGCTAAGTCGAGATGATCTACGTCCGGTCGGCGGTGAGAACTATCACCTAGCCTTTTTCACTACTATATGGAGCTGTGCTCAACATATAATAATAATTTTTTTTTCTAATAACCTCAAGTGGCGGAGCTGTGCTCTGCGCGTATAAATCATTGATACTCGACGACAACCCCGTGGCCCATACCACATGTGTCGCCTAAGTGTAGTGGCAAGTACCGGAGACCCCGAAAGACCGAAATCCCCGTGAATCCGCTCATCTTGTGTGCAATAGATACTAGATAATCCCTGCTTTAGATTCCAATAATTAATATCCTACAATGCTATGATTTCAACACAAGTTAGGCTACAAAACCCCAAGGGAATAGAATACAAGTCCAAACATAACAGATAGCCCTATAGCATGCATTTCTAAGTAATCATCAATTCTCCATCATAGTCAATCATCAAGCATTCAGGAAACAGAGTCAATGATAACAACACCAGGTATTATGCTATGTCAAACATTCATAATGAACAGAAACAAGTAAAGCATGATGTGGGAATTCAATCGACAAGTTTACAAATAGACTGAATAATTGGTAAATAATAGGAATGAAATAAGGTAAAGAGTTCCTACAGTTTCACTTACCGTCAAAGGATGGCTCTGGCTATCCGGCCTCGCAACACTCCGACTAACGCTCCCGAACTCCCGAAACACCCCTAGGTCCCTGAAAGGTCATTTATATCACTTTTATTTATTTATTTATTTCTATTTTTCATATTTATATATTTTTTATTTTATTTTAGGGGGTGGTTGGACTCGTGAACCGGGTCTGACTCGGTTCAATTGGATCGGTTAGACTAGTCCTCCCCGTCCCCGTCCCCCATTTCACAGAAGCAGCGTCTCTGTTTCTTTTTTTTTTCTTACGAGTTGAGACGGATTGGGAGGGGAGACGACATGGTTGTCGTCTCCTTCCTCGGACAAACTGCAAGAGTAGTTCGTCCGAGACCCCAATCACCACCATTACTACAACGCCAACACACCAACACCGAAACAACAACGCCAACAACAACAACCAACAACCAACAACACTTACCTCAGATCGCCGTCGCCGTGCCTAAGAGCTCTCGATCTCCACCTCTCTTAATCTCTCTTCCTTTCCCTCTCTCACCCGAACTCTCTCTTTTCGGTGTGCGGTGGTGGTGATTTTTGGTGTTAAACCAAAAGGGTAGCCAAATTACCAAAATGCCCCTCCAACCTTATCTACTTCCTTAATAATCCAATGCCCCTCTTAGTCATTTCACATTTTATTAATTTTTAATATATATTTATATTATATATATATATATCTATATATATAGATATATAAATATATATGTCCAATTCAATTTAATTAATTTAATTACGTTGCATTTAACTAAGTTTAGACTTACCATAAGTCTCGCTACTCAATACCCCGGCCCGCACGTAACTCGAAGCGCGTCCCCGATCGTGTCTCGACATCAATAGCTGCAAATTCTAACTTAGTTAGTCTACGCACATATAAACACTAGGAATACACCATCACAAATATAAAATTTCCTCGGCCACTTGCCTCGGTCGGTGTGCGTATCTCATGCAGATCCCACGTTATAGGTTGGTGAGCATGATTACAACCAAAATCTTGGATTAGAAATTTGGGCCGTGATATGGGGGATTGGGGATGCGTCAGATTAGGGATTTCAACTTAGCAATGCTAATGAAGCAGGCGTTGAGGCTATTAGATAACCCAAACTCATTGGCGGCAAAACTATTGAAAGCTAGATACTATCCATCTAGCCAATTCCTTAACACCATAAAAGGGCGAAACCCAAGTTACATTTGGCACAGCATAATGGAAACACAAAAAATTCGTAGAGGAATGTTGATGGAAGGTATGAGATGGCCAAAAGATTCACATTTATAAAGACCTTTGGTTGCCTTGTCCAACAGATGGGAGGATTCAATTGAGGGCCCCTGTTGAACTGAAGAATGAAAAAGTTGTTTATCTGTTATGTGTTGGTAAAAAAGAGTGGGATGACGACATACTCAGGTATTTGTTTACTGAAAGGGATTGGGCTCTTATTCAAGAAATACCTTTGTGTAGTTAGCTAGTCGATGATGAATGGATGTGGCATGGTGATCCTAAGGGGGTCTGCTCGATGCAAAGCGGGTATAGGGCTTTGATAGGGTCGGTAACATATAATACTCCTACTAGCAGTTTTCTTTATTGGTCTCAACTATGGAGACTGAAAGTCCCACCAAAAGTTTGCAATTTTTGTGGAGGGTTGTGGGGAAAACGTTGCCGACATTGACGAATCTGTATAGCAGAAGAGTTCAAGTGGACGTGCAATGTAAGGTGTATGGAGAGGAAGTGAAGGATTTCCTCCATGCTCTAATTGGTTGCCAAGTCGCATCACAGTGTTGAACTGAGCTAGGAATAGTCCCAAATCCGAAAGTTCGAGTCTCATTCAATCGATGTGCCGGAGACATGTTTGAGGAGCACACAACAAAGCTAATAGAGGTAGGTAGTGGCGATTATGGCGTGGAATATCTGGAACAATCGGAATGCAGTAGTATGGAAGAATGGAGGCCAACAACCGTCTCAAATTATAGCTTATGCTAAATCGCACTTGTTGGCATGGAAGAAAGCTCAACATACTGATGTGTTTCAACTGAATGGGAGTCCTCAGGTGAAGCAGGAGAGATAAAGGAGACCGAAGAGAGATAAGGCTAAGTGCAACTCAAATGTGGTGGTATTTATCGATAGGGGAGCAACATCATATGGGGCGGTCTCGAGGGACGAGAGGGGTAGTTTCGTGGCAGCTGGAGGGATGTGGAAAGGTGTTGATGAGCCACGGGTAGTAGAAGCAATAGGGGTTCGAGAAGCATTGAGTTGGATGAAGAGGAGAGGGGTTAGGAGTGTAGACATTGAGGTAGATGCTATGTTGGTCGTCCAAGCTATCGATAGTAAGAACAGGGATAACTCATATTTCGGTTCTATTATAGACGACTGCATTGATATTTTAACAGACTTGAAGTCCTATTGTGTTTCTTATGTGCGAAGATCAGCGAACTTAACAGCTCATACCGTGGCAAGGGAGGATAGTTCTTTGTCTGGTCAGAGCGAGTGGTGTATTGTACTACCATTCCTAGTTGATGTACTGGCTAATGATTTGCAATAAAATTAGCAATGGGGTTTTTCAAAAAAAAAATTGGCTTTTTTTTTTCGAAATTGAAACAGTTTGACAAGGAGGGACTGCTCTCTAGCTACAACGTTTAAACGTATAACAATACACAAAAATATCATAATCACAAAATGAATAACAAAACTTTCCAACAAGGAGAAGACCTAAAACTTCTCAACAAGGAAAAAACTTTAAAACTTCATAACAAGGAGAAAACAAATCAAAGACTTCCAACTAGAAAAGAAAATTAACTATAAAGTAAAAACTAAATATAAATCAATTCAACGCGCCACACAAATCCAAACAACATTATTGATGAAGATGCGCCGCAACAAGGATGGACTAATCTCTACAAATTTGATTAGATTTGTTGTTTATTGAATGAACAAAGAACAAAAGGAATTTGATTGGAACCATCGCCGATCGTTGAGAGGATCGGTAGTGGTTCAAAAACAAAAATCACAATAGTGAATCAAAAAGAATTTTATGGTTTTGGAGAGAAGGAGAGGCCATCAACACACTTATAAGACCCATGATTCCTCCGCCTACTCGACCCATTGTTATGTTACTTATGTACATACATACCAAGTCACATACCAGAATTAAAAATGATTCCTGGAATAATTGTTCGCTCGCATTAATCTAATCTGTTTGACCTTGTATGTTTTTGGCTCTACCAATTGCCGGCACAACACAAAAAAATAGCATAAAAGCTACGACGACCCCAAGGGGCCTAATGGAATATTTTCGGATTTACTTGGCTTGTGTGATATGCGCGACTCGAGAAGCATGGACCACTACAAGAGGCATTGCGTATTTTTGTTGACTGTGACATAGCTAAAATACTTAGCTCTCGAAATGCAAATGGATAGAACAAGAGAAGAAATTAAATTGGAACAAGTCAAGTAAAGTTGGATTAGTTACGTGAATTAAATTCTTTAGACTAGCGCGTTAATTAGGCAGCGCGTGATCTTCACTTCTTAAATCCTCCTAGCCGATCATACATATACAGTTGAGAGTTGTGTTGATTTGGATAGGTGATGAGCCATGGCTGCTGGAGGAGGAGACGATCGATCTCTCAAGGACACACCAACATGGGCAGTAGCCATTGTTTGCGCAGCTTTCGTCATTGTCTCTGTAATTATAGAGCTTGGAATACACTCCCTAGGAAAAGTGAGTTACTAATGTTAAATTACTTTGCATTATTTATGAATATACTAGTAATGAATTTAATTAATTGTTCTGTGTTTTTCTTCCGCGAATTCATTGAAGTTTTTCCAAAAACGCCAAAAGAAAGCTATGAGTGAAGCCCTTGAGAAGATCAAAGCTGGTAATAACCTTTTTTTTTTTCTTTCTTTATGTAGTAATAAATTTGTTGAAGTCATTTTATAAGATCGAAGTGCATACACTCTATATATGGTGATGATGTTCTAGCTGACCTTCAATTTGGTGCATTTGTAGAATTAATGTTGCTTGGTTTCATCTCTCTACTCCTCACCTTTGGTCAACAACACATAGCTAAGATATGCATGCCTGCCAAATATGGGGAGGACATGCTTCCATGCCGAGCAGAGAATTCGAAGAGTAACGGTGGTAAAAAGGATGGTAAAATCGGTGATTTCCAAGGTGATGATAGGAGAAAACTACTATGGATTGCTCAAGATGTGATATCACGGCGATCTTTGGCTGCGGCTGCTGGAAACACCTGCGGAGAGGTTAGCATTGCATCGATCAATCTCTATTATGTTAATTTCATAACTGGTGTCAATGTATGATAATCTGCTTCTTTTCTATGTCAACAGAACAAAATACCTTTAGTGTCTCAGACAGCATTACATCAGTTGCACATATTCATATTTGTCCTTGCAGTGTTCCATGTTCTCTACAGTGTCATCACAATGGCTTTGGCACAAGCCAAAGTAAGTACATGCATCCTATACAAAGACAAGAATTAAAGCCTTATAATTATATCTCACGTTTACTTGTAATTAGTAATTATATGAGAAACTGATGACTAGTTCAAAAATTTAATACCACAGATGAGGAAATGGAAGGCATGGGAAGCAGAAACTAGCTCGTTAGAGTATCAATTCACAAATGGTACCCCTTTTTTACTTCTTATAGAGTTAAATTAATGCTAATTGCATATATGTTCTCATGATATGATTGGGGTTAATTTTTTTGGTCGGTAGATCCCGCAAGGTTCAGGTTTGCTCATCAAACTTCTTTTGTGAGGCGGCATTCGGGCATGTCGACGAAACCAGGGATCAGATGGATTGTAAGATTTGCTCTCAATTAGAATTTCCATAATTCACTCTAGCTCAAAGATGATTATGATCATAGTGAAAATCTCCAAATTAATCTTTGCTGTCCAATTTGGTTTACAGGTTGCTTTCTTTAGGCAGTTTTTTGGTTCAATAACAAAAGTGGACTACTTGACCATGCGCCACGGATTCATCAATGTAAGGAACATCCATTTTTATCTGATTCGAATTGCTAAAAAATTCTTGAACAGGACTAGATTGTTGAAAAAAACTGGAATTTGCAGAATTCTCACCTTTTCATTTAGTGAGATACTGAAGCTGATTTGGATAACAAACAGATAATGTATGTCATTCTCTTCTTGTAATGATCAAATGCAGGCGCACTTGGCTCCGAATAGTAAATTTAATTTCCATAATTACATTAAGAGATCCTTGGAAGACGACTTCAAAGTGGTTGTTGGTATTAGGTGTGTTTGTCTTTCTTCTCTTTGCTTGTTAGGTGCAGGGATGTTAATATATATATATATATATATATATGAGTACTACTACCATGAGAACCAAATATATACCCATGTCATGGGTACACTATTTACAACCATTGGAACTATTTACAACCATTGGATTTAATCAAAAATATATATATATATATATATAGGGAAATTCTACAATGGAAACCAAATATATACCATGTCATGAGAACCTCTCATAATTTGTTATGCATTAAATGCACAATTCATTTACGTCGCTTCGATTGATGTTTCAAATGGTTATAAATAGTGTACCCATAATATGAGTATATATTTGGTTCACATGGTAGAAGTACCATTGGATTTAAATCTAACACATTAATCGAGACGATATAAATGCACAAAACATTTAATGCACAACACATTTTAAAAAGTTCTCATGGCATGAGTATATATTTGGGCTCCATTATAGAATAAAAAATTGAATTGCTAACCGTTTTACTAGCTAGCTTTTATATTCACAATTAAGAACTATTGTAGGTGATTTCAATTGTACTGGAACTAATAACAGGTGTTGATCATTTGACAGTATACCGCTATGGGGGTTCGCATTTTTATTTTTATTTCTCAATGTGTACAGTAAGTAAACTTCCCCTTTGTTGTCTTTGTACATTCCAATTAATTGAAGAAACTCTCAAAGTCAAAACAGCTCTTCCTTCATAATTTTCTTTCCACTGTGCAGAATGGTACACTCTCACATGGATCTCTTTGGTGCCACTAATCGTAAGACCTCGACTCATTGTGAATTTATTACATTCTAGTACATAAATAATTTCAAACTGTAAATTAGTAAAAACTAATTTTAGAATTCTATGGTCTGCAGATTCTCCTTTTAGTTGGTACGAAGCTTGAACTTGTCATCATGGAGATGGCTCAACAAATTCAAGATCGAACCACTGTAGTAAAAGGAGCTCCAACAGTGGAGCCAAGTAACAAGCTTTTTTGGTTCAACCGACCCGAATGGATTCTCTTCTTGATTCACTTCACCTTGTTTCAGGTACCATTTTTAGATTACTTATATGTAGACATTCATCTCTGCATCTAGGATTTATTTTTTGTGCAAACATTTTACTGCTTTTAATTTTGTAACATCCCTCTTGTATGATGAGGTGGTTTACAGTCTACCTTCTGATGAATATACCTTAATTAATTCTTCACTTTTTTGAGCTAATAGAGCTGATTTTGATGTCGCAGAACGCATTCCAGATGGCGTACTTCTTGCATACATGGGTATGAAATGTTTTTTTTTTTTTTTTTTTTTACTGAACTAATACAATTTTACTTTTCATGTATCTATTCATCTTCCATGCTTAATGTTTTAATATATTATATTCTGATTAATTACAATATCTCAAACGCAGTATGAATTCGGGCTCAGATCATGCTTTCATGAAAATTTAGCACTTATAATTCCTAGGGTCTTCCTAGGAGTAGCTCTTCAGTTTTTGTGCAGCTACATTACCTTTCCCCTCTATGCCTTGGTGACTCAAGTAAGTTCAATTAATAGTACTCCTAGACAGCAAATTAATGCCAGAGCTATATTAGTTGTTGACTTGTTGTAGAGATTGATCACAACAACTTGGGTTTTACTTTGTATTTCAGATGGGATCACACATGAAGAAAGCAATATTCGAAGAGCAGACCGCGAAAGCTCTAGCAAAATGGCGAAAAGCAGCAAAAGAAAGGAAGAAAATGAGAAGGGCTGAGGGAGATATGTCATCTGGATTCATGAGTGGAGAGAACACTCCTAGTGTTGGTTCATCACCAGTGCATTTACTCCATAAGTACAAAACCACATCCGTCGACATTGAAAGTGTTCCAATGGACTGTCCTAGTCCTCAGTCATACCAGTCCGAGACGGATCTCTCAGAAACAGAACTCCCAAGCCCAGTGACGGCTCGCCGTGATCCATTACCGAGAGGACAAGAAAATCAAAATGTAGATGCAGAAATTCACAGTGGTGACTTTTCTTTTGTGAAACTATGAAAGGAAAAATCAAAGCATTTGTCTTCATTAGGCCTAAAATTTAGTAGTGGACACAGGAATTACACAGTCAAATTAGTGTAGTTTAATTTTTGCAAGTTAGTTTTTTAGGATAATGATCTCTTAACAGCTAGCTGTTTTGATTGATTGAAGGCCAAGGAAATGAAAATACTTAAATACACCAAAGAGAAGAAGCTTTGCCACAACGAGTAATGAAATTAAACAAAGGCAATCAATATTCATCATGTTTTTTAGATAGCACAAATTAAGTAACGCCCATTGAGATATATGAAACGCATCTCAATGCATCATCTAAAGGGAAGGAACAATTGCATGACTTGCAGATGGAAGAAAATGTGTCATTAGCGTTCCCCAATCACAGAGGAAACATGATCGATCCCTTAAAAAACAAGCCATATGCACTAAGAAATATTATGATTAATACCTGATCACGCCTTAGATCTACTCTTCTTTAAGAAAATCAAATAAGGATTCCCACGCTGGATTTTTATAAGTGAAATTAATTAAACAAGGCTTATCAAGATCCTTCTCACTAAAATTTTTGAAATGTAAAACAAAAGCTGTTGGACAAAAATGTAAGTCTAGACACTAATATTTAAAACATTTGCAACACTATATTAATGTATTGTGCAGGTCACTTGACATGTTTCTTTTTTTTTTTTTTTTTTTTTTTTTTTTTTTTTGATAAGAGGTCACTTGACATGTTCAACATCTCTCAAGTCAAATGCCTTTTTTGTGTGTATTATTGGCTAATCAAATTATCAACAATCTTCCAAGCTAACCAAGCTAAAGCAAAGAGCCCTAATTGATCAATGGACAGTGCTAGCTAGAATAACCGCCCAATGTCCGACTGAATGCTCGACGTCCCTACACTGATTGTTAGTGTGCATCACAAGATGCGGATTTACAAATCTCATAGTACAAAACACAGTGGATAGGGGGCGTTGTGCATTTAGGGGTGTCCTTATAGTATTTTCCTTGAACAACAACAACAACAAACAAAACTTGCTAGAAGTAGAGTTTAATTTGTAAAAAAAAAAAAAAAAAACTTTTCTTGTCCATTTAACTATCGTCCTCTTGCAACACCACAACATACCAATCCAATAAACAACTTACTTAGTTGGTGCATTTATTTTGTATTTCACGATAGTCAAACATTTTTTTTTTTTTTTTTTTTTTTTTGATCAAATAGGTAAACTTTGTTTGTCTCAATAGAAATGCTAGACAATGGCCTGGCCAATAAAGAAACTTAGGTCCATTTGATTGCAAAAAAAATGTTTCATAAGAAAATAAAATTTTTCTTGAAAAAGTTTTCTTGAGTAAATATTTGTAAGAAAATTTTTCTACATGAGTTTGATTGTACATATAAAAAAAAATTCCCTCAAAACTCCCTAACAAGAAGTTTAAAAATAAATATGAAACATACTATATATATTAAATATATTAATATTTTATATTTAAGATATAAATTTAATATATATGGCTTAATAGTTAATATGGAAACCCATTTTCTCAAAATAAAACTCAATTTGCTTACCATAGGTAGAAAAATATATAAATTTTAATATGAAAAAATGGGAATAGGGAGAAAATATTTTGTGATAAAATCTTGACTAAACACAAGAAAATGTCATTTTCCTACAAAATTTACTATTTTCTTTGAAATACTCTCCCTTTATATCTAATCAAATATAGAGTCTTATAGAGAAAAGGAAAGAAATGAATTTCAAGTCAAACATACTTTGGTTCACTTTACTAAACCTAGTTTTTTGTCCAAAAAAAAAACTTTACTAAACCTACTTTCTTAATTTGTGAAAGAATTTCTTAGGTATAGACAATTTTTTAAGAAAGTTAATAATAATAAAGACATATTTTTAAGCATTGTTAACAAACTTGAGGTTCATTCATGTTTTTTATATCGTAAATGAACGAATTTAGCGGCCTATACTGTTGTTAGGGAAGCTAGTTCTTTGTCTAGTCAGTTCGAGTAGTGTGTTATACCTTCATTCTTTAAAGATGTACTTGAGAAAGAGTTTCAATAGTAAGGATTTTTTTTGCAAAAAAATAAAATAAAAATAAAAATAAAAATAAAAATAATAATAATAATAAAGACATATAGAGGTTAGTTATGGTGGGGCCGTTAGATCTCTCCACGTGGCACGATCTCAAGCGGTCAACATATATAGCCGGCTTTCGCTAGAGTGATGAAATGAAAGTGAAACTGAAAGGTTGGTTAAAATGCTGCGCCGAGGAGCACGGTATAATGGAATATTGTATTGTACTACCACCCCAGAGACTAGAGAGAGTCCTCTCTCTTTCTTCTTCATCTTCTCATTCTCTCCCGTTCTATCTCAACTGCACACACTCCCATGGCTCTTGGATCGGCCTATTATCACTTTGAAACCCTAACATTTCGGTTTTTCTACTTCGCGGGTCCCTGAAAGTTGCGATTTTGACATCTGGGTCGAGATCGAAATCACTCCAAATGGTTCAGAAACTTGGGTTTTCGAGATTTGGCCCATTTGGGAGAGACTGAAGAGCGAATCTGTTTTGACTTGGTTGATTCGGCGGTTTGGTTTTGATTTTTGTTCGGATTTTTGGAGGTAGAACAGATTTTTTGTTGTTGTTTGTACTGTCAATGCTGTTGATTTCCGAATCTCGATTTGGTTTTTAGTCATGGCAAGGCGTCATGGTTGGCAACTCCCTGCGCACACGTTTCAGGTACGGTGTTTTTCCTTAACAATGTGAGGTTTAGTTGTTGTTTGTGGGTTCATTTGGTGTGGATTTTTTGGTATCTGTAGATGTAGATGTGTTTTGTTATACTTATACTTGCATATTGTGAATTATTTGTTTGGATTCTTGAAATAAATCTGTCATTGGGCTTGTGCTAGAGTAACTTACTATTGTGGGTAGTATGTATTCATATGTTACTATTGTTGTTTTGTTAACTTTTGATTGGATATGTTGGTTTTGCTTGGATAATTGCTCATATTGGTGTGCGAATTTATTGTGTCTATGTTGATTAGGTCATGGGCTGAGTAGAGACTTTAGAGAGTGTCTGAGCTTAGGACCCTTCTTTTTTCTTTTTCAAC
The DNA here is from genome assembly GCA_039657345.1 of Stephania japonica. Classification (NCBI taxonomy): domain Eukaryota; kingdom Viridiplantae; phylum Streptophyta; class Magnoliopsida; order Ranunculales; family Menispermaceae; genus Stephania; species Stephania japonica. The sequence goes on along the minus strand of CM077559.1, from coordinate 1,086,740 downwards.
TTCTAAGACATTAGTTGGTTGATGTCGTGATTTTCAGTGAAAACCCCTCAATCAATCTTATTGAACTCCTTAATTTGGGATCTGAATAGTTTGGAATCTTTTGATGCCGTGATTTTCAGCTGGTCTGAGAGGCAAGGGACTCGATTCCCCTTTAGGAGGTCTCAAGTTCGGATTTTATGGATGGAATAAACTGGGTTGGGAGTTACGCCCCTCAAAGGGACCAACAGTGACTGAGTGTGGACTAGTCAGCGCGGTTGGAATCGGATGCCACGTGGGGAACCAAAAAAATAGTTTAGGTTTCCTACAATATTAAGTTCCCTTTACACTGATGATTACTGTTGAAGCTGTGAAACTGCTTCATTTTTGTTTTCTTTTGTTTGTTTGTTAGTTTGTTCAAGTTTCTTCTGTGTGTGGGAGACTAGGTGGGAGAATATGTTGTAGTTAAAACTTAAAATTTATGAACTAGAGTGGAGTATTATGTTCTACAGTGGTACTAGTGACTAGTAATATATCTAGACGGATATAAATGTTAATGTAGGCCATTACTAACTCCTGAGTTCATTTTTTTTTCTTAATTTTATATTCCTGACTGAAGTTTGTTCTCTTTTTTTTTGGTACATTAAGTTTGTTCTATTTTTTTTTTGGTACATTAAGTTTGTTCTATTTTTTTTTTTTGGTACATTAAGTTTGTTCTCTTTACTAGTGTCGTGAATAAGTTCGAGCTTTTTAGCATATCAAAAGAACTGACACGCGTTTCTTGTTATTTTGATTTATGCTTACAATTTGTGTTTCTCAAATTAGTTAAGGGCTCGTATCCCCTAGATTGTTTAATCAATTATGAGAATTCAGTGATTGCCCTCTGCTTATTTACTTTTTTGAAGTATTCTTCTTCATACTTTTTTCATTGTTGCAGGTTGTGGCTATAACAGTATTCTTCTTGCTATCCGTTGCATTTTATACATTCTTTGCTCCATTTTTGGGAAAGGATATTTATGAATATGTGGCTCTTGGTGTCTATTCTTTTTTGGTAAGCATGAATCTTACTGTTGCGTGCAGTTGCATTTCAAATCTTTCATTTGAGCTCAAATTGTCCCAATGATTTTTCATACTTACTTTCTCTCTTCCCTATCAATTGTTCCAGGCAATTTCAGTTTTTATTCTCTATGTTAGATGCACAGCAATTGACCCTGCGGATCCAGGCATTCTGATTGAACATAATGATACATCCCCATGTAGGTCACATAATTCCACTGATTTACCTGGTTAGTGTTTCCTTAAATTGGGAATTTGAGTCCCAATTCAAGAAGTTCTTGTTTCATGAGAATAGGATTTCAACTTTGTTATTCCTTTATCATTTTCTTGCCAGTTGGTCTGTTGATTAGAGATAATGAATGGCTTTCTGGGATTACTTTAGACTCATGGATAGGCAGCTCATGGAAGTAGATGGGCTTCTTTCTTCAGCCTGAGACAATCTATGAATGGAATTCGGTTCAATTTTGAAAAGATTTATTGTTTTATTGTTTTTATCAGGTAACGCATCTTCAATTGGAGGGCCTACCAAGTTGGGGGGACAGACACTTGAGGGGAGATATCCTGAACATAATTTGAGTTTCTGCTCTAAAGTCGGAGGGTTTTTTTGCTGTTTTCTAGTAAAAGAAGACTGCCGCAATGATATCGATCCTGTTCAGCTTGAGGCTGGTGAAGATGACGCCTTGTTCTGCACATTGTGCAATGCCGAGGTAGGAGTTTCCTTGTATCAAGGTTCTTTTTACCAAGTGAATATTGTTTCAAAAACCTTCTAACAGACTTGGCATGTTCTATAATTTAGTTATAATGTTCTCATTTTAGCTGAACTCCTCCATTGTATTAGTCCTCAATCTGATGTTTTTTGTGCTATACATAGGATCTAATGTCAGATTAGTTACCACCTGAATATAATATGATGAAACAAATAGAAGTTAAAGATAATAAGATCAATTGATGGTATGAATTATCTTCTTTTTTTTTTTTTTTGTAGGTACGGAAATTCAGTAAACATTGCAGAAGTTGTGACAAATGTGTTGATGGTTTTGATCATCACTGCCGGGTATGTAATAATTTTGATATCTCAGACTTTCTTGCTCTAATGATGTTTGACTTCAAATTGGTAAATCACTGAGATGAAATATCCTTCGTGAAACAGTTTCGCAAGATGATTTAGGTTTTTTCACATCATCTTCGAAGACCCTTTATATCGTCAATGAATGATGTAGGATAAACTGGTTGTGGTCTTAAGACCTTTTATATCTTCAATGAATGATGTAGGATAAACTAGTTGAGGTCTTTTTCTTACCTAAAAGAGAAGTCTCTTTAGGAGATTATAAGAGCTCTCTATCTGAACTTTTTCTGCTTACGTCTTGATGGTGTGTACAACAACAACAACAACAACAACAACAACATAGCCTCAATCCCAAATGTCTTGATGGTGTGTACATGGGAGAAAGTTTTGGTCTAGAGATTGAAGTTTCTGTTTGCAATTTTAGATTTTATTTATAATCTCTGAAAGTTGTCTTTGTTGTGCAGTGGTTAAACAATTGTGTCGGGAGGAAAAACTACATCACATTTGTAACTCTTATGGCTGTTAGTCTTTTTTGGGTGAGAAATATGTGGGCAAGGCCATCTTTATTTTCTCCTTGTCACGCCACGCTTCTACTTCTGTTTGGATTACCATCATATATCTCAAATTTTTCTCCTCAGCTTGCGGTTGAATTTGGGGTCGGTCTTTTGGTTTTTGTTCGGTGCTTCACTGACAGAAAGGCTACTGAAGATCAAATAGTTGAGAGGCTTGGAGCAGGGTTTTCCAGGCCACCATTTGCTACAGTGGTGGTATATACTGATAAGCTGTTCGGCTTCATTTTCCTTTCTGATTTTTTTTGCGCTCTACCATCTCTTTAAGGTTTGCTTCCTTTCAGGCTATATGCACAGCTTTTTCTTTGGTGGCTACACTGCCGCTGGGAGAACTATTCTTCTTCCATATGATTTTGATTCGAAAGGTGTGTTCGTTAAAAAAGATTTGAACTAACCTTTGCTAAATATCTTATTTAAATAAAGAAATTCAGATTTCTAATATTATTTATGTGTTGAACAAATTTCTAATCTTTCAACAGGGTATCACGACATTTGAGTATGTGGTAGCCATGAGAACACAAAGTGAACCACCTGGTCCATCTATCGAGGGAGAGGAGCCGCAGAGTCTGCCATCATCTCCTACCAGTTCTGCAATCACTGCCATAAGTGGAAGAAGTTCTCTTGGTTTAGGTTTGCAATATAAAGGTGCTTGGTGTACTCCTCCAAGAATCTTTGTGGACCATCAGGTATGATCTTCAGTTCTTAAGCTCTTCACTTTGTAGATCATGAAGGGTATAGGTAGTTCTCTATGTATGATTTAGCGGCACTTTCTCTCATATCATGAAGCTGGAGTACAACAACAACAACACAACATCAACCCCAAATTAGTTGGAATCGGCTACATGGATCAAACTCTTCCATTGTTCTCGATTTAGTGCTTGTTTATTAGAATTTTATTGGTCATCTGCAAAGGCTGAATTTGGATCTCTCTCAAGATATGAAAATGACATGTACTTACTGGTTGTGCTATATGAACTAGGATGAAATTATTCCACATCTGGGTCGTGGACGCGTACCATCAACAGTTGATCCTGATGCTGAACCATCTGACAAGGGAAAGAGGCTGCTGCCCCATCGTCCAGTTCGAATCAGTGCATGGCAGCTTGCAAAGTTGGACTCGAAGGAGGCAGTGAAAGCAGGCGCCAAAGCTAGAGCATCATCATCTGTGCTGCGCCCTTTAAGTTCTCGACATCGTCCCTATGAAGCTGATCACTTATCGGGTGGTAATGTCAGTGGCAGAAGCAGTCCTGTCAGTACTGATTATAATTACAACAACAGGGATGCTAAATCAGGGAAATCAAGAATGTCGCCTCGTAAGACCTCTTATCCCCCTAGTCGTGCCAGCAGGGACGATACTGAAACATGCAGTCAAAGCATTAGTAATGTCAGCAGTCCTCATCATCACATGCACATTAATACCCTGGATCCTTCCCTGTCAGCGCAACGGGCCTCTAATAGAGAACACTACAATCCTGTCTATCAAACTTCAGCTGATCAGTCTCCATGGTCTGCAAAAGCCAGTGATGGCACTGAGTTTGTATCACTTGAAAATTCTGATAGAAGCCCAAATAAGCAAACCAGTGGTGCTGCTACCGAGAGCTCAAAGTCCTCAGTGTTTTGGGACCAAGAAGCCGGACGTTTTGTGTCTGCGGCGTCTAGAACTGCAGGTCCGTCTTCGCATTGTGCAGGATCAGAGCTGTTGTACACTGGCCAATCTATATTCTTTGGTGGTCCTCTTGTTAATGATAGGCTGCTTCGAGGTTCTGCTAGCGTGGGGTCTGAGAGAGGTTCAGCGTCAGCCATTATCTGCAGAGCAGAACAGGAAGGGGAGGCCAGCTTCCTGTGTTTGTTCCTAGTGACTCTCATGTAAACCAATTTTCTTCTTCTAGAATGCCTTGAGAGCCTGTTAATTAAGGAAAAGCTACTTATAAGGTATATGATTGGTTTAGATCCTAATCTAACAACCTGTCTTTATGACAATTCTTAATTCTATGCATGTGAAGAAAAGACCAAAAAAAAAAAAAAAAAATGTCATCGACTGCACTGCACTCCCACGTCCTCCCATCCTTGTATCAGATTTGAGGATCACAATCTCTAACAATGGTTTTATTTTCTCTTTATTCTATTATTTAGAGTCTGGCTAAGTGCACTCCATTATTTACTAAGTGTACTTCATTTTGTGTGGCACCTAAATTTTAATTTTAATTTTTAAATGCACTTCACATTTTTATCAAAATATCCTTTTATCCGAACTAAAACACTCAACCCCAAAATTAGTTGAGACATCTATTTTAAGTTTCAACGACATATAATCGAGACTTATTTACTAGACTCAATGTTGTTCAATCGAACTTTTTTGGTGAGATTTAGTTGACAACCGTCTACTTAAAAGTTCAGTAGATTTCAATCGACTCTCCAATTAAATGTTTGACAAGCTGTGACCAACTCTTCAAATAGAGTTGATGGGTTCCAAATCACTCGATTATGCCTACAAGTCACAAAGAAGTGAGTGGGTGCACTAATCATAATGAGGGATATAAGAGTCATTTTGTAGTAGGATTGACTTTTTTTAAGATTGACTTTTTTTGGTGTGCACTTAGTAAATAGTGGATTGCACTTACCGAGATTTTAATTCTAAAAGAAAATACTAAAGAAGGTGGACTAATCTACCCCACAAAGAGTGAAAAAAAAGTTAAAGGAACACCCCCATCGGACTAATTTATCCCAATTGGGTTTCACTAAGACGAGAATTAGTTTCAAGTTCATCTTTCAAGTGAAAACTCTCATGTTGTGGCATGTTCATGCAATCGACTCCAGGTAGTTTTGGATCGAGGCTTGGTTGTTATTGTTGTTGTCGTCGTTGTTGTCAATTGTCGTTATATTTGAGGTGTTTTTTTTAATTCTATTCGATCAGTGTAGCATTTTTTTTAATGAGAAAGTGCTTATCTATCTACATCATAAAAAATGAAAAAAAAATAAAAAATAAAAATAAAAAGTTACTAGACAAAAAAAATTAGGCGAAAAAAATATCGAAATATATATATATATATATATATATATATATATATATATATAGGAAAATATTAAAATGGCAACAGATATGTTGCACTCGTAGTGATATTAAGCCAATAGAAGCCGTCCATGTTGCCTCTATGCATTACGATATATGTAGAGGCCCGCATCTCCGCATCTCCATGGTCGGCTCAAATGTCCAAATCGAATAAAGGGGTGTGAGTAATACAGTTGAATTGGGCGCGCAAAATGAGAGGAGTCGTTGCTCCACTCGTGAAATTCTCTTATCACCGCACCTGCCTAAGCTTAAGCTCTTGCCATTTCATCTCACTCTCTGGCTTCAACTACGCTTCTTCTTCTTCTTCTTCTTCTTCTTCTTCTTCTTCTTCTTCTTCTGCGTCTCTCACTAGAGCGAAAGCAGCGCGCCCTTTATTAAGCTCTGATCATTATCAGAGAAAAGCTACCAAGTACTGGAACGACTTCTACAAGCTCCACAACAACAAGGTATTCGCTTCAATGCGCCGTTCGATGCGAGTCTTGTTTTTGATTGGTTGTTTTTTCTTCGCAGTTCTTCAAGGACCGGCATTACTTGCAGAAAGACTGGGAGCAGTACTTCTCTGTGAACCCTAACGGCCCTCGTAATTCATACAAGGTTGTGTTGGAGGTATTGGGATTTGCAAAGTTTGGATCTTTTTCAGAATTTGATCGGTTTTGTTGATGCATACAAAATGTTTGATGAAATGCCTCTGAGAACGTTCATATTGGATGTTTTGATTTCATTAATTTGTTTTTGTGGGTCTCGCGTTGCGGCTTGATCCATGTCTTCGTCGGTGGTTGTTGCATTGCCATTCGTGTGCTTCCATGTTAATGCAAATGTACTGGAGATCAACGTCATTTGGAAGCTTTGAGCTCGAAATACGTTTGTAAAAGAAGGGTAATGAACTTACTCGACCAATTTAACAATTGCTAGTTCAATGTCAGGTTGGTTGCGGAGTTGGCAATGCTGTTTTTCCACTTATAGCTGCGTTTCCCCACCTTTTCATTCATGCTTGTGATTTTTCTCCAAATGCAATTGCACTTGTTCAGGTCAGCATCATTTCCTATGTGCCATCTCTTTTTTATAATTATCGTTAGTTTGATATGTTTATTATAGTTATCATGGACTTTAGTGAATTGGGGTTTAATTTGATATAAAATCGGCATTCGCAACTTGTATGTTATTGCTAGTTCCTTGTCGGACGATTGCAATTCATTTGCCATGCATAATCATACTGCGGTTCTGCTCCTTTGTGGTAGCCTATCTGATTTACTGATGAAGTTTGTGCATGGTGCTTCTTGTAATCTACGTTATTCTTTTTCCTTGTACCTGCATTGATGTTTTTATTGCAATATTGTGATTTCAATGCTTTAATATTTCCTATTTTTTGTTAAAGAATCAGTTGCTAAGAATTTCATATGTTCTTCTTCCTCTATCTACATGATTAAGAGTGAAATTAATGAATATGAACTACTTGCTCTTTTTTCCAACTGCTCATCCTGAGATAAAACTTCAAATTATGCAGTCACATGAAAGTTTCAGAGAAGATCAAGTAAGCGCCTTTGTTTGTGATGTCACGAGTGAAGATCTATGTGAAAAGATTACACCTGCTTCAGTTGATGTTGTGACATTGGTAAGATGTGGAATTTCTTAAGAGAAGACCCGAGTCACCCGACTTCCTCTTCTTATTTTAGATTGTTCTTTTTGCATTCATCTTTTGCACCATTAATCAGGCATTTCTGTAACATTTGGTCCTTTTCTTTATTTACCATTAGCCAGTAGTTTCTCCTTAAATTTCTGTATCGCTTTTTACTTGATGACAACTTAACAAGCATCTAATGGGTTAAATAGATTTTTACCTTTTCCGCAGTTTCTCCAGAGAAGATGCCATTTGTATTACAAAACCTTAAAAAGGTGCTAAAGGTGGGCAAGCTTAGACGTTTCCACTTCAGTTGCTGCTATGTTTCCACTGCATTAACACCTTCTAATGGGCACAAAAATAATGTTTCCACATTGCAGCCAAGCGGTTATGTTCTTTTTCGAGATTATGCCATTGGAGACTATGCTCAAGTGAGTTACCTAACTCCGTTGAATCTCATGTTTTGAATTTGCCACAAGAATCTGTCATTGCTTTTCTGTTTTAGTAATCTAGACATAAGCAGCTTCTCTATTTTTTTTTCCTTATCTTTGTCTTTTATTACCAACCTTTACAGAAGGAGCTTGCTGTTAGACATCAGATGATTGGCGAAAACTTCTATGTTCGAGGAGATGGTACTGTAAGTTTTTTAGTTGTGCTATTCAAATGGCAATAAATGTATCTAACGTGTAAAAATTTGACAGATTTAACTCATTGATTCCAGTGCGTATTTTACTTCGATGAAGACTTCTTGTCAAGCTTGTTTAGGAAAGCTGGTTTTGATGATGTAGAAATCAATGTCTATCACAGACAGATTGAGAATCGCTCATGCAATGTAGTCATGAATCGGTAAGGCGGAATTTGTGAAACTACCTTGTATGTATGCTTCTTTTGTTTCTTTCATTGGATTGTATATCCTTCTACTATGCTGTCAGGTCTGGACATTCAGCACAGACGGCATATTATATTGGGGCTAACATCTTATTATGATTCTTCTTTATTATTTTTCATAAGCGTTATATTAATTCCTATTGATTTTGGTAATGCTAACAGGCGTTGGATACGCGGTGTTTTCTGCAACTCTGAATGCTCTACTCTGCCTGTTTCCATCTCTCAAACTACACCCAACTCACAGATCCTTCAGTCAAGAAACGATTGATCCATACTGTGGTTTTCATCGGTAAATTTGAAGAAAGTCATGGAAGAGACCTCATGCTAGGAAACATGGAGCACAGCATGTCACCAATGCACGTACTAGTCATGAGAATGATTTCTTCAGCGTAGAAGCTAATGCATCTACAGCTGCCCTGTCTGCCTGTATGAATCGTGGGAATTCAGAATCTACATCAGGAAAGCAATATTGGAAACCACAAAGAAAGAGTGAGACTGAATATGGCGCGTGTACAACTCGGATCTATAACTTGCTATTCAAAACGGTGTGTTGATCATGACTTTGGTAACTATTAGATGAGTGCGTTATAGATCCGAGTTGCAGTTGTACAACCTGCCAGTCTTGTACTCAAAACAGATTTATTGTTATGACGACCATGAAATTCATCAAAGCAGTTTGTAACCTCGGCAGAACAAAATAGATAATGCTGTAATGTATCGAATTCTGATGCTTTGAGTATTTGTTGTTTCTACAACAAAAGTGTATGGTACAAAAATTTTGTTTTGTTTTTTTTTTTTTTTTTTTGTGTCAAATATCAGTTCAGTTAACACATCATGGAGAATTCCTAAAAAAAACTCGTGATAACTTTTAAGTCAACTTGACTTGAAATATTTGTATTAGTTTTTTTTTTTTTTTTTTTTTTTGTTATATCACAACACATTACTATCAAATAAAAAATAAATATAAATAGAATCAAGTTACATTAGCTACTTTTTTAAAAGAAAAGTTATATTGGCTAAAAAAAAATTAACATTGCTATTTTTCATAAAGAAAATTTGATATAACATAAGTTAAAATAACTTGAGATACATTAATTAAGAAGAGTTTAAAAAATTATGAAAGCATGTCGTTATACTGTTGTAAATTGTGTTGAGTGAATATGTTTGACTCAGTAATACTCAACTCAATTGGAATCTAATTGTAAGCTTTGTTGAGGCTTTGATGTGCTTGCATAATCAGGGTTACAAACTTGGACCTGCACTTTAAACTTTTTCTTTGAAAAATATTTTTAATGTTTTATTTATTTATTTTTTCACACTATTGAGTCTATTGTGAAGAGGTTGTTGTCTCTTCTCATATACTAATAATAAGTAGGAGAAAACGCCACAGAAAGAAAGAAATTAGAGTGTCAAAATGGAGACTCGATTCGCTCTCTTGTTCTTCCTCTCAATCGCTCTCCTCTCCACGCCTGTGTTCTCCGATCTGGTCATCACCAAAGTCGATAGAAAAGTAAGTCATTCTCTCTACCAAGTAACAACTATCGCACTTCGATTTCTATCAGGTCTTAGGGTTTCCGATTCGGCTCTTCTATTTCTCGCCTGTCTGTTCGATTAGGTGTCGAATTCTCTTGCACGCGATCGTTGCTTCCATTTGTTGAATTGCTGAGTGAGTGCATTTTATCAAGTTCATCAAACACGCTGATTGTTATTTCCATTTTAGCAGATCCAGACTTGTTAGGTTTTCGCAGCGATCTTCGTTTTCTTACCTGTGATTGCACTGGTTATGTGTGTGTGTGTGTGTGTGTTTTTTTTTTTTTACTTATTAATTTGGTTCTTTTGCAGATTGATTTGACTTCACACATTGTGCGCATCAGTTCGACCTTAAAGGTGATCTTTTTGCCATTCTTGTTTTGTAATGCGCTATTTGGTAGGTAGTTATTTGAATAGATGATTTCCTTGCACCGAATAGCTCGATAAAAGTTTAATTAGTAAGAATTACTGAGTGATGTTAGTATTGCTTGCTTCATGGTCACGGAAACGAAAGTATAAATTTTACTTTGCTTTGTTTTTAGAAGAATCGGTTTAAGTGAGTTTCTAATATTATTAGTCTTGTAGTTAAGAATAAATCTGCAAATATTAGACGTGAAGATGATGGAGTAGTAAATCTAGGGTAATTAGAAGTTCCTACATTGAACCATTTTGGATGTTTAGGATTTGGATCAATTATACAAAAAAAAATTGTCATGTAGAGGATCAAGTTACACATAAAATTCAAGTTGGATAGTAGAAATGGAGTGTTATAGGTGTATTATGTGATTGAAGTATCCCCTTTATGGGAAATTGAAAAATTAATAAGACCTCAATTAGGTTAGTGATGCTTTATGGAAGTGAATGTTGGGCAATAAAGAAACAACAACATAGCCTCAGTCCCAAATTAATTAGGGTCGGCTACGTGGATCAAACTCTTCCATTGTGCTTGATTTAGTGCAAGCAGTTAAGAAACAACACACACATAAAATGAGTGTAGTAGAAATGAGGATGCTTAGGTGGATACGTGGTAAAACTCGTATAGATAGAATAAGAAATATGAAAATTCAAAAAAAAAAAAAAAAAAAAGAGTAAGAGTAGCACCAATCTACGCAAAAAGTAAGGACGGTTGCATAATTAGAATGTGAGCCTTTTGTATGGATATGTCTATGTCAAAGATTTTTGTTGCTATGGAATACCCACTCATTTCATCGTTATTTACAGTCATTTCATTATCTACTGGCATTGATTAATTTGATTAGTTAATAATCAGGAAGTATTAGGAATCCCTCGCCTATTTGGGGGTGATTTACCTTAGGCATCGCCTGAACATATTGGTGAATCTGGTAGCACTGAGGCATGCAGTTTTCTTGGTGTTTTCTCATGTAGGTGGAGAATGCTGGCCCTGATGTGGTGTCACAGATTTTATTGACCTTTCCAGAATATCAGGCGAAGAAGCTCGCATATTTGACAGCATCATCTACTGAGGGAAAAGGAAAATCAAAGGGTTCTTCTGCCAATCTACCTGTTGAAGTTGTTCAACCTGATGGAGTGCCTCCGGCTTTGACCTTCTATTCAGTGTCTTTACCAAGAGGACTGGGTAAAGGGGAAAGCCTAAATTTGGACATTTTTGGTGTATTGACCCACTCTTTGCAGCCATTCCCAGAAGAAATTACCCAAGCCGATGTTCAGCTCGTCTTATTTCAAGACAGTGCCCACTATCTTTCGCCTTATGAAGTCAAGGCTCAGGTGCTCAGTATTAAGCTGCCTAGTCCTAGAGTTGAATCGTTTACGAAGATCCAGAACGCAAAACTTGTGGATTCAGAGATCAAATATGGTCCATTTGAGAATCTTCCTGCCTTCTCATATTCTCCAATAATTGTTCATTATGAGAATAATCGTCCCTTTGCAGTTGCAACAGAGCTGCTCCGTGAGATTGAGATTTCCCATTGGGGCAATGTGCAGATCACAGAACATTACAAGCTTGAACATGGAGGTGCACGCACCAAGGGTGGATTCTCCAGGTTGGTCCATACCCCTTAATCTTTTTTTTTTTTTTTTTTTCGAATCTCTTTTTGCTTGGTGTATTCTTGCCATTAGTAGATTGTTTTTGTTGATTCAACTCAATTTTCAATGCTTGCTGCAGGATTGATTATCAGGCAAGGCCTCATGTGAGAGGAGCCTCATCATTTAGGCGTTTGATGGTAAAATTGCCACCTAGGGCTCACTCAGTCTACTTCCGTGACGAAATTGGTAACGTTTCAACGTCACATTTATGGGCTGATTCCAGAAAGGTGGATTATTCATTTTTAATGAAGTATTTATGTTTCTTTTTGTTGATTATTGAGATGTACTTAAAATCAGCTTTCAACACGTGCATAATTATTGCTAAACTTTATAGTTCATTCTTCTTTGCAGACAGAGTTGGAAATTGAACCTCGGTATCCAATGTTTGGTGGCTGGAAAACATTTTTCACTGTTGGCTATGGCTTACCACTGCATGACTATTTATTTGAATCAGATGGAAAGCTGTTTTTAAATATATCATTTGGTAGTCCAATAGCTGAGGTGGTTGTTGACAATCTCCTTGTTAAGGCAAGTAAATATATCTTCTATTTTTGCTAAGAGATCGTTCTGATTGAAAAGATAACTATGCTAGCTTAGTTTTGTTGCATTTCCAACCGCCTGAGTCACTGTTGCTTTTGCATGTCACGATATTAGTGGATCATCAATGTTTCACGAACATAGTTTTGGTCGAAGAATTTGAAATGTAGCAGTTAGAAAGCTGCATTAGCACAACATTGTGAAGTTCTCAAGTATTTATGCTCTTTTCATTATCAATTGTCATTAGCATCCCTTGGTTCAAACTTCAAACCCAGAGGAGAGAGAATGAAAAACATATTGTTGCTTTGAGGAAAAAACACTCATGAACAAGTGTAATAATGTTAATGTATAAAACTCACATGACTGGTTATTGCACGAGGATACTGTTAAGTATTTGTTGCTATATGCTATGTGCTTTAGTTTCCAAAAACATTAAGGAAGTGTGCCCTATGCTTTGATTAATGAATGGTTTCTTGTAAAATAGGTTTCCTTAAGATGTACTTGGCAATTCTGATTCACGTTTCTATCTTTCTTCAGGTTGTTTTGCCAGAGGGGTCAAAAGATATCTCTGTTTCTGTTCCATTTTCTGTGAAACAATGGGAAGAGGTAATGAATTGTTGGAGTTTGTTTTCTCATCTCTCCCTTGTTTGCATTAACTTCTCATATTTTCTCATAATGATGCTTAAAGTCTAACGCAGGTTAAATATTCGCACCTCGATATTTCTGGTCGACCTGTGGTTGTGTTAGAAAAGAAAAATGCGGTCCCTGAACATAATAGTCATTTTCAGGTCAAAGTCTCTCTTTCTACACTTTTGCAGTGAAAGTAATTTGAATTTGGTGTATGATTGATCATGCGTTGTTCAAGAACTATTATGTCAGTTGTTATTTTTTTAATCTTCCTTTGTTGTGAATGCTAATATTGCTACTCTTAATCCAGGTCTATTACAAGTTTACCAGCTTTTCAATGCTTAGGGAACCCCTGATGTTGATATCTGGATTTTTCTTCCTTTTTGTCTCCTGCATTATTTATATGCATGCTGACTTGTCAATCTCCAAATCTTCTGCTTCTTATTTAGCGAAATTGCAGTGGTATGAGGTATGCAAATACCAATTTCAATTTAAATAAATCAAAAGCAAAATGTTCTTTCTTATTTATAATATATATCTGTATTGCGGCTCATGATTCAGGTGCAAGCAACTGTTCAGAAGCTTCATGAAATCATGGTTAGATGCTTAACAGTTCATGACAAGTTGGAAGCGTCGTTACGTGATCTCTCCAGAACAGGAGATGTTCAAGCTTGTAAGGCAATGCGCAAGGCAGCTGATGGCTTGCTGAAGGAGTTGTCAAAGGATTTGAAGCCCCTGCTGGTTTTCTTGCAGTCTTCTCCACAAGCTGCTCAGATATATCAAAAGGTTTGATCAGCCCTTCTACTTTGTTATTCATGCTTTTACTTTAGAGTAGGCAATAGCACAGCATGCAGTTCCTCCAATCCCTGCCGCTTCATTTCTGTGGTGTCATCGTCCTGTGTTGGGTGTCCTTCACCTTAGATGCGAGGAAACGAAATACCCGTCATTTTCATGTTTGAGACTTTGACCCAAAATTTCCCTCGGGATGAAAAACCACACCAAGAAAGAAATGTAAATTATACATGCAATATTAGAATTTCGAAAGTAAAAGAGGCTTTGAAAAAAATGAAAATAGGGAAAGCATGTGGCCCTGATGAAATGCTGATAGAGGTTTAGAAATGCTTAGGAGAAATTAGATTGATTTGGTTAACAAAACTCTTCAACAGAAGTTTTAAAATCAAAGAGTTCGGCTAAGTGCACCCCATTTTGCGTGGCACCCTAAATTCTAATTTCAATTTCTAAGTGCACCCCACATTTTTACTAAAATACCCTTTCATCCGAACTGAAGCACCCAACTCCAAAACCTGACATGTAGCCGAGACTATCCACTAGGCTCGGTGTTGTTCAATCGAACCTTTTGGTGAGATTTAGTTGACAACTGCCGACCTAAAGGTTCGGTGGGTTTCGACCGATGCTCCAATTAAAGGTTCGGCAATCTATGATCGATTCTCTAACTCAAGGTTCGGTAGGCTTCGACTGATTCTCCAACAAGAGATTCGAGCTTTGAGGCCGAATCCCTCGATGATGTCTACAAATCACAAAGAAGAAAGTGTGGGGTGCACTAATCACAGTGAGGGGCATAAGGGTCATTTTGTAGTAAGATTGATTTTTTTTAAGTTTGACTTATTTTGGGGTACACTTAGTAAAAGGTGGGGTGCACTTAGCTGGACTCAAATCAAAACGGATGTAAATGGATTGGAGAAGAAGCACGCTTGCACCAATCTTCAAAAATAAAGGAGATGTTCAAAGATGTTCAAAGTTGTTCAAACTACCGGAGAATTAAACTTATAAGTCATACTATGAAACTTTTGGAGAGGATAATTGACAATAAACTAAGAAAAGAAACAACAATATCAGATAATTAATTTGGTTTCATGCCTGGAAGGTCAACTGTGGGGGCGATTTTTTTGTAAGAAGATTGATGGAAAAATAGAGAAAAGAAAACGGATCTTCATATGGTATTTACAGATTTAGAAAAAGTATATGATAGGGTTTCTAGATATGTTCTTTGGTGGGTTCTAGAAAGAAAATGAGTGCATGCTAGATACATAGACACTATTAAGAATATGTATGAGGGAGTAGTAACGAGTATAAAAACATTTGGAGGAACTACAAAAGAATTTCTCATTACGATAGGACTACATCAAGGATCGGCTTTAAACCCATATCTCTTTACTTAAGTTATGGATGAACTAACTAGACATCTTTAAAAGGATATGCCATGGTGTATTTTATTTGCGGATGACATTGTCTTTGTGGATGAAACAAGAGATGGAGTGAATAGAAAATTAGAACTTTGGAGGAATACATTAGAATCTAAAGGCTTTAAGTTGAGTAGGAAAAAGACCGAATACATGCACTGTGAGTTTAGAAATACTAGACATGGAGATGATAGAGTGGTAAAATTAGGGGAAGTAGAAGTTCCTAAAGTGAAACACTTTAAATATCTAGGATCAATCATACAAAATGATGGTAATATTAAAAATGATTTAACGCATATAATCAATTCAAGTTGGATGGAAGAAATGGCAAAGTGCAACAGGTGTGATCTGTGATAGAAGCATCCCTATCAAGGTAAAAGGAAAATTTTATAGAACTGCAATTAGGTCGACTATGCTCTATAGAAGTAAATGTTGGGGCGGTAAAGCAACAACAATTACATGAAATGATTGTAACAAAAATGAGGATGCTTAGATGGATGTGTGGTAAAACTCGTAAAGATAGAATAAGAAACACAGAAATTCAAAGAAAAGTAGGAGTAACACCAATTGACATAAAGATTAGGGAAGGGCGGTTGCGGTGGTTTGGACACCTGCAAAGATGACCTAAAAATTGGTGAAATTTGATTAGGTAGAGGTAGACCAAAGTTAACTTGAGATGCATTAATTAGGAGGGACTTGAATGGTTTGGAATGCTCACCATCAATTGCACAAAATCGAGCACAATGGAAGAGTTTGATTCATTTAGCTGACCCTAATTAATTTGGGATTGAGGTTATGATGTTATTGTTGTTGTTCTAGTTGTTAGCTAATTTATTTGCTTTTCTGGAACGTAGGTGGAGGAGTTGGTCGTCAAGGAAAAGGAGTTGCAAGAAAAGCTTATGTCGAAACACACAATGGTGGTGGAGGCCTACGAGAAGAAGTCGGCAGGACGTGAATTGGAGAACCGAATTGCTGCACTGCAACAGAAGTTGACAGCCTTGAGGCAAGAGGTTGATGATCTCTTAGATGTCATCGACGAGATCTAATAGATATGTCAGTAATTTTAGTAAGTTAAAAGAGAAGTTGAGATACGATCGAATTCAGTTTTAATGGATAATAATTTTCTGGGAATCAATTTTCATGCTAAGATGAGTTATTGAGTGTACCAATGGCATATACATGGTGCATAAATCAGAGGCAGCAGCATCGAATGATCTGCGTAAGCGTTGCAGATACTGGTATTATGTGACTTGTTTGTTGATTCTGGCGATCCAAGCCAATTTCAACATATTTATTTGGGTTTGCTACCCAACACGGTGCACCATCCTGTGCTTGGTACAATTAGTGATAAAAAACAGATTGTGCTAGATGAACAACTATATAACGATGGTTTATTTATAGATTTTTTTTCATGATATTTATAGACTTTTTTGAGAATTTAATTTCTGCAATGGATTAATGGTGTTATTATTATTTCGATATAACTTTTCCTTCTTTTGTTTTGACTTTTGTGGACAACTCTGTCTCGATTTTTTGAGGACTCCATCTCTTAATTGGTCTAATTGAAGACCCAACATCTTTATACTCGCTTAGTATAAATAGTCTACTCTTGAATTTTTTTTTCTAAATCCGATACAACCGACTTTAATGTATTTGTGTCTTTTTATTTAATCATATATATTTGTGTCTTAATATACCATAATTGAACACAATAACCAATTTTATTTTTTTTTTTTGACTTTAGTGGGAAGATCTCATAAAGTCTTATCTTTTTGATAAATGATTATTTACTATTTCACCTAAGAGGCTTTGACCAAAAAAAAAATTGTAATTGAACTTAATAACCAATTCTAAATTAGAATGGAACTTTTCAATTTTAATGTGGTTGGGAGAGATGGACAAGTCAAGGTTTGGGGACATGGCCACTGCTATTAGAATAAAAATAAATAAATAATAATAATAAAATAATAGAATTTTTAGATTCTTATGTGTTTGTGTTTGTGTTTGTGTTTATATTTTATGTTAAAACATCTCACATTGGATGGGACATCACTTGCTAACAAGTAAGGTCGGATCGTTACACTAAATAAGTGCTAAATAAGTGTTGTTGATGGCTCAAAACTTAATCAGTATAGTTTTTTTATTTTTATTTTTATGTAAAATAGATATTTAATTAGTCATCCATGACTCAATACACAGCTAGACATTAAATCAATTGTCCTATAAAATTACATTAATTTTCTAACCTATAGTTGACGCATTATAATATTTAATTTTAAATATTCATATATAAATGATCTCTTCAAAAAAAACATATTTAATGATGTATCAAATAATATAATAATTCAATGTGATTAACATATTATTTTATGTTAAATTAATTTTTTAAAGAATGGCATTTGCTTATATATTAATTATGTATTTAATATGTTTTGGCAACTTATTTATCAACATTATTCGATGTTTTTATCAAAACCATCAAAATTGATCTTTGAAAGAACCAAAACCTCAATGATCATAACATACGAGTAAACTGAGACCTAAATTCAATGACAATATAACAAAGAAGACAATATAAACGACTTTTTTCCTCTCAATACTAATTATTTGATTAAAAATCTCATCATATAATCCATATCTATAATCTATTCGGTGTGATGTTTTGTCACAATATATTATTTAAGACTAATATTATAAACGCAAATATCATTAAGACTAACATATCAAACATCTAACTATAGACGCTAGAGACGAAAAACATTTACTTCTACATATTCTTATGAAAGGAATTTGTGCCTAAAGATTGAATTTAAATGAAGAATTTTTTTTTTTTTTTGCGAATTGAAGAGTCATTTTTGTTATTATAACATGAGGTCTCGTAAATAATTTAAGTAAATTCTTAAGAGATATGAGACTAAAATTTAAAGATATTTTACAAGCTTCATGTTGAAAATAATTTCTTTTTTATTTTCATCAACTAAAACAGAAAAAATTAAATTAAAATTTTTTAAAAAATTATATATAAAATAAAAATTCTTCTTTTCTCGAAAAACCCTGAAAATTTATATGCATAATTTTTTTTACATATTTGATGTGCTTTCAAAACTTTTGAATTGTTAAGATGCCAAGATCAAGTCATAATAAGAGCGTTAATAATTTAAGCTACATATAATTGTCATGATTAGTCACATTATTAGCTAGAGTTATCCATTGTTGTAGATTGAGTTTTTAATGGTTCAATAAGTCACATAATCGTGATGATAAATAGAAACAATATCACTTTCTATAGACAAAAAAAAATAAAAAAATAAAAAATAAAATAAATAAATAAAGGCTATTAAAATCAAATAAAATCCTTGTCAAAATAAATAAAGGCTACATAAATTGAAAGCAAGATAAAAGAAGAGACACTGAAAGGCTGGGGTTTGGAGCTTGGAGGTGTGAGATAGAAATGGAGACATCTTTGAGGTACGACGGGCAGACCAAGTCTCTGAGAATTCACGCCAAGGAGAAGTTCTCCCTCTCTCCCGACGCCTTTCTGCAGGTCTTCTCTTCTCTTCTCTTCTCTTCTCGTTATGTTTTTTGTGTATCTAGGGTTGTTTTCTGCTCAAATTGCTCTATGTATGGATTGTATAATTCTTAGCTGAATAGTGAGATTCCTTTGTGACGACATAGTACCAATAACTTTGAACTAGTAAAGAGCCCTAGTTCGCGCTCCAATACCCTAATTCATGACATTCTTCATTATTAGCATATCATCTTCAATGTTTAACAATTTCAGTTCAAAATGATTTCGTCATGTGCATATTTGTCTGTATGCCCTCCGCGCTTGAGAATACTTAAAAGTGTTGCTAACCATGCTATTTGGTATTATTATTATTAGTAGAAATGGTACTGTTTTGGACAGCATTTTCGTATTTGATGATAATGGATTGTACATTGAACCGAGATGCTTAATCGGATAATGTTGTTTGTTGTTTGTTTTATTGTGATTTATCGCTAACTGTCTGTCCACTGGCAGGTTCACGGGGAGCTAGATACGTATTATTTTGATCGGAGTCGTTGTAAGGCCATGATTAGACATATGTCTCCCTGGGTACGTTATCGTGCAGTAAGCTTCCATCTAATCTTTTTTTTTTTTTTTTTTCTCACTCTATGTTAATATAATGGGTGTCGACTGTTATGCAGGTGTCTCTTGGAGTAGGATTGCAATATAACAAACGTGACAAGTTTAGGTACCGTGCACATGGAAAGAAGGAATTTCCTCTCACGAATGATGGATTACTAAGTCTCAAGGTCAAGGCAACAGGTGATACTGACACAGACTTTGGAGAGGTTGGTGATCATATTAGTAAACCTAGATATTCATGTGCATATGATTCACTAACATCTTGATTCTCCATATGGATAATTGTCCCAAAGCTTTATTCTGTCCCATAGAACTAGTTGGATAAGGCTGTCTGTATAGGTCTCACAATCGGAATTTGAATTCCAGCTCAATGATTCGAATCCTATAATTAGTGCAAATACCAGTAAATCCCAGGATTTAGGATTTGAACCTCACATATTTCATTGATTCACAATGATTTCGTGGCTTTATTTGGCTATGTTACATCTGCTTAACACTTAATAGAGACCCACCCATAAAGGCCTTAGCGATGAGACAATCAGGTTGTCTCTAATATCCCTTGAGGGGATTCCCTTTCAAGATGATTGTTGTGGCCCCTCTCTTTAGTCCCTTGGGATGTTCACTAACATCAGTTTTTTCTTAATACCGATGGATTTTCTTTTGGCATTGTTGGGCTGCCAAGAAATTACATATTTCAGTTTCTACTTATGCATTTGTGACTTCCATCTCAATTTTGCTTTCATTAATCATTTAATTTTTCTTATTATAATAATAATGATTTACTATTTACAATTCAACTATTCGAATCTCGACTCTATTTGGGTATAGCCTCAATAAATCGATTCCGGTTCACAATTCTTGCCACTATGACTGTTGGAACATTCCTACAACACGGAAACTACTCTTTTTTAATGTTATGCAGCCTTCAGACAAGCACTGCTGAATCTTGGGAAAGAACAGGTAGGTTGAGTGCCTAAAACCTTGTTGATTGTGAGATCAAACCAACTTCCAAAATCAACAATTTCTCAGAATTTTCGTTCCACGTTCATTGATATCTGAGTAATTTCATGCAAGAATTATGTGTTGATTTCCTTACTTGGAAAAACCCATGATTGCTTATTTGAGCAAAGAAAAATGTTTTGCTTGAGCATGATGTATAGCTTGAAAAGCACTTTCTAGCTTCAATTTAAATTTCTTGGATTGTTCAAAGCAAATACTCTATAGATCTAGGAGTAGCAGCAGCTGCATATAATGCACCAGTGCATATCCACAAGTGAATTTCTCATTGGTTGCAGTTTATAATTCACTTTTGTTCATCCCTGATACTTTTTTTCATAGTTATTTCATGATAAACTTATTACTGGCAAGTCTACTTGATCTTGTATGATTTTGACAGTCCAATGCTGTCATTTATGTTGCTTCTTTCCATCCCTCTCTTATTAAATGTTATGCCCTCCTGTTTGTCTTATTTCTTGCAGAAAAATGGAAAAGCAGCTGCTGAGTTGGTTTTGACCAAGATTAATTTTCGAGTTGACCAGGATATTCGGCTCAAAGTTGGCTATGAAATGTCGGAGCAGGTATGGTTTTGTTTCCAGGTTATGCACATCTCCATTTTGGGTGGGGCATCCATGTTGATTATGTTGGATAGGTACCTCTCTCCTTTGGGTTCCGTTTCCCTATTGGAACGGGAGGATTACAAGTGAGACTCAAAACTTGCCCCACCCTCCATCCATAAAGGAGTTAGCATACCATTCCCTCTTTTTCAGACTGTCTCTTTTTTTCTCTATATATAGGACAACTAGACTATAACTTGGAGTTATCCAATGCCTACAAAGTAGGTTAGAAAAAAATTCTTAGACAAATAATAAAGAACCTTACCTACAGTTAGGTAAAATAGTAGTAATAGAGAAAGCAGTCAATACCATCCAGTTTGTATGCCTACAAGATAATGGGGTTAATTTTGCCTACAACATAATGGGGTTAATTTCACATATGGTCACTCAACTATATATTTTGTAACACTTTAGTCACTAAATTTCATTTTGTAACAATAAAGTCATTAAACTTTTAAAAATAATTCATGGGTAGTCATTTGGGTCTCTTTCCGGTCACTTTCTCGGCTAGAAGGATGAGGTGGCGCTTACATGGCATTATTGTATTTAAGTTCAATTTTATTTAATTTTATTTTGCCTCAAATATCGTTGTGTCATATCTCGATGTCAATCCAGGAGATCAACCCAATTTCCCCTCATCTTCTTCAACACCACCAACGTCGACAACAATAACAATAGAGTCCACAGCCACAAGGCCCACAACAACCTTCATTTATCCAGTTTCCTCAAAGCTCTGTATCTCCCAATCAACCTTCATCCATCCTCATCAAAACCTCCCTTCAATCCTCATTAACATCATCACCACCAACAACAGTTCACAACCACACTCTTAGCACTTCGACGATGATTAAACCCTCCCCACATCACCAAACTCTTCGATTGCCCTTCCAACCCGCCCTAAAAACCTACCACACCAAGTTCAATAGCAACCACTCCAGCACCTTCCGCAGCAAGGTCTTAGGGATTGCTCAATAATAGCAATGCGGACATGGGTTTTTTGGAGAACTCGTAGGCGCATGAGAGATCCGCAGATCCAGCGCCCACGATGACCACTTCTAGGGGGTCTGTGGATCGATCTGGTTGCAAACATGGTTTTGGAGATGGGCCTTTTGAGTTTTGTGGATCTTATGCGAGAAAGGGAGATGGGGAGGCCATGGAAGGTTGATTGGCAGATCCAGAGAAATGAAGGTTGTTGACGTTGGTCGTGTTGAAGAAGATGTGGGAAGGTTGGGTTGATCTCTTGGATTGACATCGAGGTATGATACAACGAAATTTGAGGCAGAATAAAATTAAATAAAATTGAACTTAAATACAATAATGCCATGTAAGCGCCACCTCATCCTTCTTGCCGGAAAAGTGACCGGAAAGAGACCCAAATGACTACCATTTTTAAAAGTTTAATGATTTTATTGTTACAAAATGAAATTTAGTGACCAAAGTGTTACAATATATATAGTTGAGCGACCATGTGTGAAATTAACCCCAACATAATGCCATGTTCTCGTTGTTTATTCATCGCAGCACTAATTGACCGATGCAAAAATATCTAGTTAGTTAAACATGCACTCTCCTAATTCTGTACTACATTGCAGGTTTCTTATGCACAGATCAGGGAAGACAATTGGACATTCAACTTGGATAACACAGGCAGATGGAATTTAAGATTTGACTTGTGATGAGAATAAGAATTGACAGTTCTCTGAATCAGTCATCTTCTCATTGAAATCTTAGTTATTTTTTTTAACATTAATTATTAATTTAAGCAAACTCTTATTGAATTAATTCTGTGTGACCATGAAGCAGAGCCTTGCCCTATTAGATTGGGACCTAACCACCCTTACCAGTGAGTTATCAATCTTCTTCTTTTGTTTTGTTATTCTTGTGTTCTTACATACTTGTCAAATTTGCCTAAACTTTACAAGTCTGCCAGTTTTTTAGGCAAGCTAAAACACCCATTGATCACAATGATAATTTTAGGCTACACTCACTCAGATATGTGCACTCGTAGGTAGTCTTGTTTTGATGATTTAGTTTAGAATGTTGCAGTTAGGAGTAGGCACCAAGGAAGCACATAACACTACTCTTTGCCCGTTCTAAGCAGCGAATTATTATCTGTTGAATGGTGAGAAAAGCACTTAGAAGAAGATAGAAGTTGGTTGGGGAAAAGCGAAAGAGTGACACGTGCTTGAATACTTAGAAAAAAGTGAAATCGTGACGCAAGCAATAGCGTCTTTTAGGATGGTCTCTTGGATTCGTATGCAACTTTTTAGGTAGATTTCTCGAAGTAATTGAAGACGATAATGAACAAAAACCACAAACCCTGGTCTTTCTCAAGTTAGAAGTGCCCGAATATTCTTCCTGTTTGCATTAGCATTTGGTCTGACCCACCAGAGTGTTAGAGAGTTGTCTTTATATGAGATCACCATCTCAAGACCCCCATAAAGAAAATGTATGGGCTACCTTTATATACCCATATTTGTATATACTCTTTAAAGTGTTGTATTGTATGGTATTAAATTAGATTTTGTGATTTTAAAGATGATAATTGAGGAGATGCCCACTTAACAAAAGCATAAGCTGGTTGTTCCGTGATGGAACAAGAAAGTGAGTAAAGTTGATGTGATGAGCTCTCTATCTTGTTAGGAGTGGAGATTGAACAACTGAAATGTTGGGGTACGGTGTTAGTACAAGTTAGAGTGGTTTTTGATTTAGATTGATTTTGGCTCAAGAGTATGCAATGTGTTATTAACACACGGACGGTGTTTGTTGTATATGTATGTGGTTTTGTTAGAAGTGGTGCTGTGGTTGTAGCACTAATAAGCTGATGATAGGGGCAGCTGAAAAGAAAGATCACATGGAACTCATAACGCACTCACTCACATGTCGATGCATAGTGAATGAATTAATGGATTAGCAGGGATAAACTTCGTGTTTGTCCACCACTCACTTTCATAACCCAAAAAAAATACAAGAAAATAAATAAATGAAGGGCCCTTCATATTAATCTTCTTAATTAGTTTGTGATTTTTTTTTCTAAGACCATCTAGTAGCTTCTAAACAACATAAGATAAAGATACAATGCAAGGAAAAGATGATGGTTGGATTTAAGGTTGATTTAGTGGGTGTTTTGGATTTTCTGGTCTCTCTTAAGTTATAGTATAATGGAAGATAAATTTAAGTAATTATCTTCAAAAAGTTGGTTTAATTAAATGCAGAGAAGCCATTCTTTTTAAGAAATTTGGTCACCTATTTTTATGTAATAAGTATATATACACACATTCATAAGTGGACCCAATAAAATCAGACTAAGCCTTCTATATGAAATTATTTTTTAGGGTAAATTCGGTCATCTTTTCTTCTATCATATGTGATATGTAACTCTCACTTAGTTCTATATAGACGGTTTCTTGTTTGTTGCCCCATACTGTTCACGTCAATTTTAACTCTACAGCACTCTGATTCTGATTCTACCCTTAAATGGATCTACTCCGTAAGCGATGCTAAAATGGCTTTGGTTGGAGATGATCTTATCGCATTATTATCAACCTTTTTCTTGTTTGTGACCCCATACTGTTTCAAGTCTATTATTGAGCTTTGATGGTTTGCAAATTTGATTGAAAGAACCAAACGAATTCGCAAGTCCCATCTAAACTATTCTGTGACTGCTTCTCAATCAATTTGATTAGAGAGCGATTACAATGTGTGAAATCTAAATTAAACTTCCTAGAGCCTTCATTTGATTCATTGAATCTTTTCTATCCTCTACATCCATCTTCATAAAAAGAAGCACAAATAAAGGGCATGAATATCGCAAAGATTCTAAATGAAATGGTGGAGGATCTCAAGTGTTATATGGGGACCCCAGACATTGACCTTGTTGAATCAAATGCTCGGTGTGAATACATTCACAATGGTGGCGGTATTGGTGGATATAAAGATAATCTTAGTGAGAGCGATCCAATGTGTGAAGTATCTCTTATCCATAATACAAAGAATTTTTTTAAGGATGACTACACTACTACATGCCAAACTTTGGTTTCTCTCTTTGATATCAAAAGAGAAGATACCAAAATCATCAGTTCTTTATCTTCCCTACTTTATTATCTCCAAAAATCCCATCAACTTTACCTGTCAAAAACCATACAAAAAAGTGTTACTTTTAACCCTCTCTACCTTTTTTTTTTCTTCTCAATTCTTCCATGACATGTGGGCATTTGATTTTACTTTTTGAAATGCTATAGAGGGCTCTACCAAAAAAGTTTTTTGGTGGGGAGGAGAGATTCAACTCAAGAGAGTGAGAGAGAGGGGGCCTATCTCATTAGATCTACTTGGAAAACAACTTAAAAGTGAAAGATTCACATGTTCACTATAGGGCAAGTGTAAAGCAGAGAAGCCTAGTTTGTGCGTCCAAGTTATTGAAAATTGGCATTTTCAATGGTGCAAAGGAAAGAAAAAGTTTGGGAATATAGTCTTCATACAACATGGTCTGTACAAATAATTGCTCCATGTTCCCCATAAGGAGCTTTCTCTATTAAACTATGCATCAAATTATTGACACTCCCATATAAGTACAGTAAATTGTTTGTGTGGTATATACATTGTATTTGATTTTTTGCAAGATATGTATTTTGAACTAGAAGACTTATCTTCCCTACTTATCACATTCT
The DNA here is from genome assembly GCA_039657345.1 of Stephania japonica. Taxonomy (NCBI): domain Eukaryota; kingdom Viridiplantae; phylum Streptophyta; class Magnoliopsida; order Ranunculales; family Menispermaceae; genus Stephania; species Stephania japonica. The sequence continues at coordinate 1,061,129 of CM077559.1, read as the reverse complement.
ATAAAAAGTTTCGGATTTTGAGTGCACGAAATAAAGAGAAATGCTACAATGAACATTCTCTATTTTTGTTCAGGGTCATGTAGGCGATACCTTTAAGTCTTTTAAAAGGATTGGCAAGCAACTAGAAATGAATTCACTCTTGATTCACCATTTTAAATGTTCAAGTCACACATTTACTTAAAAGACCGTGTCATTGTAAAATCTTGAGTAAGTAGTAAGAGTAACTTAAAATGTAGTTTTAAAATTTTACTTTATTCATTACTATATATTTCTAAATGAAAATGTCCTAAATTTCAATGAAATTCAGCTAGAATTTCAGTTACTACAAAAGAGGTTGCTCTTATCCACAGAGACATGTCATGCGTGCTGGGACAAAAAGATGAACACTAAGGCATCAAGCAAAGCAAAGAGGGTCCATCACACAACCGCACACAGAAAAAAAAGATGCAAACGGAAACAAAGATAATAATGAAAATGAAAAAAATCATAATTATTTTTTTTTTATAGAAAAAGCTCATTTTGATTTTGTCAATGCATCCCAAGCACAGCCTCAACTAGGGTGTACCCATATTCAATTCAATTCGGTCTAATTATTGTGAATCAGATCGAGTTTTATAAGTAGTTGGGTCAGATCGGATTGCAAAAGTGTTAATCCACACGAATCAGATCGACTTGTAGATTTTACATGTACAATATGCAGATCCAATCTAATTCGATTCGCAATATTATATACATATAGATCATGCCTTATAGATACATCTAGTTCTCAGTAGTTGTTTTGTCTACTCATACTTGAACTTCTTTTTTGTTATATTGCTTAGTTTTTGAACTCCAACTTTTGATTTTTTAATCTAACTTTTAGTTTTGTCATATAATTTTTGTATTAAGTTGAATCAAGTCTAATTTGTGATATATTCATGCACTATATTTTCTTTGTTTAATGATTAAGGAATTGTTTTTAACCAATGTACATATTCTTAAGAGTCACGCTAAAGGCACCCCGCAATCCTCTCATGGCACCCCGCTGATTAGGGCACCCCAACAATTTATCAGGGCACCTCATACTTTTTACCAAAATGTCCTTTCGTTTGAAATGCGATCACCCCGCCACCAAATCGAATGAAACCCTTCTTTTCTTCTTTCCATCATGACATCAAGGCATCAATATACCAAATCCTCTCACTTTCTTGCTTGTTTAAGGTAGATTTGTTGTTTTTATGGTCGAACGATGTGTTTAACTTCAATCCTGTAGTGTTCGGTCACACAGGGTCGTGATCTGTCTTTTGGTCTTGGACGTCTATTGTCAATATCATTGTGTAAGTGTCGGTTAATATCAACCGACACCTAAGTGAGAAAGACCATTAGACCACGTGGTTGTGTGTATCACCGAGACTACTGGTTTTGGTCTCGGTGACTTGTTACCGAGACATTAAGCTATGTCTCGGTTGCTTCCAACTGAAGTGTAATAAAAAACTACGTTTGGGATTAAACTCGATTGGTAATAACCAACACCTTTTGTTAGTTATCGGTTATAGGGTGCCAAGACACTACAACATGTCTCGTCCTGTATGACCGATAAATTCGTGTTCGTGGTTCACCTTTGAAAATGGAAAAAAAAAACCCCTTACAAAAATTATAAAAAAACTAACTTGTCGTGTGTGACGTCCGCCTTCCACTCATTTTCTTTAACTATTAGACTCTGAAAACACTTAAAACTCGTCAAATTTCTGGGCGACGACGGATCGACAAATGCGATTGATAACGGTTAGAGCGCACTCTTTTATCAACAAACGCGACGTCTGGCCCGCGATGCATCGACTTGACTTCGTAAAAATATCGAGTTCTCAAAAGTGGGGTGCCCTGAGAGGGCATTTGAATGGGCATGTGAATTGTTGAGTTGGATGAGGATATTTTTGTCAATTGGTTATAAAATCAGTTTTAATTAAAAATGGCGGGGTACCCTTAGCGCGACTTTATTCTTAATTATGAGATAACTTTATGATTGTAATCCGTGAACATGATTCGGTCCAATCCGTATTTTATTAATTGAATTGAAGTAAATTGAAAAGTTAAATGAGTTGGATTGAATTAAAATTTCTTGATTCGCAATAATTGAATCAAGTAGCAAATTGACTTTAAATGGATTAGATCCAATTCATGTATGACCCTAGCCTCAACTATTCCTAAATTGAGAGAGGTAGGACCACATTGTTTGACTCGAACACAAGACCTCGCGAAAGGTGAAGTGAGCCATTAGAGACCCATTGGAAATTTTAATTGAAACTAGAACTTATTTTCCTGTTGAAAGGTGACCAACCAAAAAAGGCTGAGCCCCCACCGAATTACGACCCCTGGCCCACCTCAACCGAGCCTACCGTCCTCCCACTCCATACCTAAAGTCCACCGTCCTCCCAGTCTTAAACACTAACAAACTTCTCATCAGTATAAAAAGCATGCTCTTGATAGCTTTGTTCACTCATCACTCATCACTGGTATATCATACTCTCATACAGTCATATACTCATTCAAACCTCTCTCTCTCTCTCTCTCTCTCTCCACAATCTCTCACACTTTCTCTCTGTAGAGCTCCGATGAATTCTTCTAAGGCGAGGTTTCTTGGCGGCGCGAAGGCGAGCGCGCCGGATCCGCCGGAGGCGGTGACCGTCGACTCGGACCTGGTGGTGATCCTGGCGGCGCTGCTCTGCGCGCTGATCTGCGTGGTAGGGCTGGCGGCGGTGGTGCGGTGCGCGTGGCTGAGGCGGATCAGCCGCGCCAACATCTCTCCGGCGCAGCCACCGGCGAACAAAGGCCTGAAGAAGAGCGTGCTCCGGTCGATTCCGAAGCTGGTGTTCAACAGCGCCGCCGGCGATGGAAAGCTTGCCGACTGCGCGATCTGCTTGTCGGAGTTCGCCGCCGGAGATGAGGTCCGAGTGCTGCCTCTGTGCGGTCACGGATTCCACGTCGGCTGCATAGACACGTGGCTCGGATCGCACTCTTCCTGTCCCTCGTGTCGCCAGATTCTTGTGGGGGCGAGGTGCCGGAAGTGCGGCGAGTTTCCGGCGCCGATCTCTAGTGATGCTGATCTCGAGGCAGGATGCAAAGCCAGAGAAGGTGGTGATCGTGATCGTGATCCTGATCATAGGTTCTTGCCTTAATTAATTAGCTTCTCTGTGTACATTAATGATATCAGATACACATTTTGTTGTTCTCTGTTTCGTTTTTTCTGCTGAATTTCAAGTTTTCAAGTGTATATGATGAAGTAAGTTAGTGGAAATGCAGATCGACCTCCTTGCCTCGCCTTGTATACATTAATGGTGGTGAGTAAAAGGAATTTTATTGTAGTACGTAGATATTGAATTTCTTCTGTGGGAGAGTACGTAGATCCATGATGACTTTTCTTGAACTAATTGTAGTAATAAAGTGGTAAGGTGGTCGGAGCACCAAGTGACTCAATTTGATAGGAAAAGACTAGAATAACAATGAAGAAGTTACACTTAAACTCACATCAGTTTATATGAGTCATTTATGCAGCTTCGACCTGCGTATTCTTCACTGAAATTTGTATATGCTCGCAACTTAAGGCATGCACAGACGGCTCAAAAGCCCGATGTGCATTCGGGTGTGACTTCTTTGTTATCATTCTAACATTTTTCATTTTCATATCATTCTGGGACGAGCATTATCGAGCCCCATACTGGACGGCTATCTCGTGACTATGAAACCTCGTTTAAAAGGAGTCAGGTCTTTTAATTTTATTTTATTTTTTTGGTAGGAGGTCCTTTAATATTAGGATCAACCCATTTTTCCTTTTTTTTTTTTTTTTTAAGAAATAAATCACCTTACCCGCTGCAAATAATTTGGGATTGACGCCAATCAGTAGTTGGTAGGTAAAGGAAGATTAAAGTGTATATTTTAAAAATAAACTGCTAAACTATGAAGTGTGTATTTGTAATTTTAGATTTTCTGAATTAAGAATTATATACGTACATCGATGATGAAGGGCAATCGAAGAACTCTTGCAATGTAGCAAAATATTATGTCAACATATCACTGTCCATTGTAATTTATTTACCCCGTTCATTAGTTCAGAATTAAGGCAGTTACGAACAGCGCTTTAGCGAAATTGAAGCTTAAAAAACGATTGACACAAACTGTTTAAGTTGAGAATTCGACAGTGACTTGCACAATAACGATGAAGTGACGGAAAATAGATAAGTGATAGCTACTGTGATATTTATTGTAACTTTGTTGCTTTGTCCTAAGTGGGGTCGTCTGCTTCTCTATCAATCTCAATCAGTAAACTTGAACTACACACATGAATAGGGAAATAAATAATACACATTACGCCTAATGATTAAAAATATCGTAATCTTTACGAGTTATATAAATTATATCTTAACTTTTAAAATTATTAATTATATCTTAATTTTTTTATTGAGTATCAATTTTATCATCAACCAATGTAAAACACTTTTTCTTTGAAGTCAACTTAATTAATCTTCTAACTTTTATTTTTATGACCATCCACGTTGATCAATTTACATTGAAATTTTTAAGCCTCGTGTTTAAATTAAGTGTCTAAGAACTCCCAAACATAATTATTTATAAATTATGATATAATACTATAATTTAAATTTAGTTATTTATAAATCATTGATAGTAAGTTTTTTTTTTAATAGGAATCACTGATAGTAAGTTAAAATGATATGCAACTTGTTAGAATCATCCATAGTTGTTTAATTTGACAGAAAAATTATGTACTTAGATTATGTATGTGATTGAGTAGGCATATGTACACACACAATTATATATATATAAGAATATTGAGCTCTAATATGTATATATATGTATGAATAAATTCTTAATTAAATGGTATGATAAGAATGATGTGTGAGCACATGAAAGAAAAAATGGACCTAAATGAATTCATGATAGAATAAATCAAAATGGTTAGGATATAATAAAAAAGGTTAGGATATAATTGATACTAAATAAAAAATGGGCCTACACTTTATAATGCACTCCTCCATTTCTATGTGCATTTGATATTTTCATAATTTCATTGCTAACAAAGTATATAGCATTCTCTAATATCTATTTCACAACAAAGGACAACGAAAATGTTATTTGAACAGTTAAATTCACAATTAATTGTAAAAAAAAAATGATAAAATGACTCATTTTCAACGTACAGTTTTTGTGCACACCATTGACAATCATAAGTGTTTGAATTTTTTTTTTCGGACTCCATATTTACTTATTTAGACTCAATTTGACCTTATGAGATGCATTCGACCAACCCAAGTTCATGACATGGGAAAAAAATAATATATTGTGAGTTGGATGATAAAATTGCCTTAATTTATTTATTTTTTTGGTAGAAAAATTGCCTTAATTTTTTATGATGTTTTGGTCACCAAGCGCATGTTAACAATTTTATTGTTAATACCAATATCGATATTAAAGGTACCCCTTATAGTTAAAATTATTTGATTGTGAACCCCTTTCGCAGGGGTAGCTCCCAAAGAAAATGTACAAGCAATAACGATATGAATCAAATTATGTAAGAAAGGCTATACATTACAAGCATATATAAACTCATACAACTTTTTGTTATTCGCTGATTAAACTAGATGAAAAGAATCTGAGGGCCTTTGTTCTCACGCAATCAGGTTAAATAATTGTTAATTAATTAAGTGACGTACGAGAATTTCCCTAATTATAAAATTTCCTTTTTTTATGCTAAGCTTGCAACACCTACGGCACCTGGCCTCTTTAATATATACTTATTTTGTGCATTAATTGGTATAAAACTAGATTTGGCTTGGTACGATCTCGACCCCTAATGTGCACCATGTGGTGTTGTCTGCTGCTTTAATACTTACTATGTATCAATCATATAGCATGTGCGCGATATTAATAACCTAACATTAGAGGGTTTGTCAAATTAATTCTTAATTGTCGGTGTCCTTTTACTTTAATCTTTACCTGCTGAAGCAATCTTTGGTAAGTTCGCGCATATTTGCAAAGTAAGGGTGTGTTTCTTATCTTACTTTTTTTTTTACTAAAAAATAGTTGTCACTTTGATTTAATAGACTTTATAATTTCAAAGCAAGTAAAGATGTCATGAAGGACGATTAGTGAAATAGACGAGGTGTCATTTGTTAAAAGACAAAGTTTGAAAAAATTGTGAGTTTGACTCTGATTGAATTAAAAAAAAAAAAAAAAACACTTATTTTGCCCATTAATTAGTTTTTTATGAAATGATTCCGCCGTTACAAAAAAATGTATAATCGAGATTTTGACTTTAAAGTAGTATTTATGGAATTAAATAAAATTTAGATTAAAAAAAATAAATAAAATTTCATTAATCATGAATGACTCCACAAGAGATAGAATCGATTGTGGTTACTACTTATCTAATTGTATTGAGATTACGTTTTTGAGTTGTATTTGGACACAAATTATGGGTAGAAACACTGCGTATACATTCTCTAATAACTAGAACTAAAAATTGTCAAACAGTAATTGAAGAGACAGTAATTCAAGTTTTTACTCCGTGTTTTCTCGGTTAAACGTTGAAAAAGACTATTGAAGAATGAGTCTCAAAACCGGCGATAACTCAACCAATCTTATTCCTATTCTGTTTAAAAGGGTTTGTGAAGATTGTGAAGTTTTCTTGCAAAACAGACTTCAAAACCTATATCTTAATTCCACTGTTGATGGTAAGAGTTGTTTGATTTGTTTGTTTATTCAAAGTTTCGATTTTTAGGGTTTTGGTTGGTTTGTTTGGTTGATTTGTGGATTTTTTCGATTGATTATTTACAGGGAAGTTGGAGATAACATGGTTTGATTCTGATAACCAAACTGGGGTGACCGAAAGAGGGGAATTGTTATCTGTTGATGAAGTTGAGAATTGTGTACCAGTTGAAGTTGTTAGTGAAGAAATTGATGGGGATTTTGTGATTGATGAAGTTGAGAACTGTGAAAGCGAGCATCTTTTTGTGAATGATGGTGATGATTTTAATGATGATGATGATGATGGAGAGTTTGAGGAGATATCTTTGAAAGACATTGATGAAGAAGCTGTTCGTGTGAGTGGTGTTGTTGAGGATAAAGAGAGATCTGATAATCTAATGGGGGAAGGGAGTTTGGGTTTGATGGGAGAGGAGAGCGAGCAGGCGCGATTCTTGCGAGTTGGGAGGAAGAAGGATTTTGTGCATTATGAGCAATTTGGTTGGAAGAAGACCAATGTGCTTCAAGGGCTTGAGCTTCACACCGGAGTGTTCAATGCCGAGGAGCAGAACAAGATTGTGAATTATGTGTATGATCTACAGCGTATGGGACAGGCTGGGAAATTAAGAGGTAATGTGTTTCCTATTCTTTGTTTAGATTCCTTATTGCATTCAATATCGAATTTTTGATAGACTTAGTTGTAAGTTTGATTCATAAGAATTTAGTGTAGACCTAGTCTGCTTAGCTTTTAATTGCGTTCCAATTCTCTATTGCCTTGCTTAGCTGTTAATTTGCATTCAAGTTTGCAGTTTTGGTAGAATTTGTTGTAAATATTAACCTTTCTCTGCTGATTGTTAGTTCTTATACTGTCTATGCTTATTACATGTTAGACTTGGATATAGTTCAAACTTATTCATGAGTTCTTCTCAGTCCTGCAATGTATTAGTGAATTTAGTGTTTGTTGTATTATGTCATTACTCGCAAGTAGCTGATTAGCATCTTTTTGATATAATGAATATAGATCTTATTTTCTTTTCTGCTCGTATTGTTGCAGAGCGAACATATTCAGAGCCAAGGAAGTGGATGCGTGGTAAAGGGCGTGTTACGATTCAGCTTGGTTGTTGCTATAACTATGCAGTGGTAAGATACTAACTTTGCGCCAATGCTGGTTGAAGTTAGAATTGATCTCAATAAATGATATTCTCCCTATCTTTAAGAAGTCTAAGCTAACTTTATTTTTAATCTAATTTTGCAGGACAAAGATGGGAATCCCCCTGGTATCCTAAGAGAAGAGGATGTTGATCCTCTACCATCTTTGTTTAAATCGATGATCAAGAGGCTCGTTAGATGGCATGTCCTTCCTCCAACGTGTATACCGAACAGCTGCATTGTAAATATATATGATGAAGGAGACTGCATACCTCCGCATATCGACCATCATGATTTCCTCCGCCCTTTCTGCACGGTCTCCTTCTTGACCGAGTGCAATATCTTATTTGGCTCGAGCTTGAAAATAGCTGGCCCTGGAGAGTTCTCTGGTCCTGTTAAAGTAGCACTCCCTGTAGGGTAGGCATCATAAATATCTCTAATTACAAAAATTCTTTGTTATGACAATGAGAAGTGAAAATTTGTTGTGTTGCTGATCATTTTCTTGTCATGTTCTCTTGCAGGTCTGTGCTAATCTTGAATGGCAATGGTGCTGACGTTGCTAAGCACTGCGTTCCTGCTGTCCCGGCGAAAAGGTATATAGCCAAGCAATTTTCATCTTGCAAACAAGAACTATATTACTGTCATTGATCCAAAGAATGTTGTTCTTTCTCATGACAACTTCATCTTTTTTTTTTTTTTTTGAAAATGACAACTCTATCTTTCTTTAAATGCAGGATCTCAATAACTTTTAGGAAGATGGATGAGAGTAAGTTGCCATACAAGTTTCAGCCAGATCTGGAGTTGCAAGGCATCCAGCCTATTGCAAAATCTCTATCATTAAGCAAGCCCTCTGCAACACCAGTTGTGAAAGAAGCAGCGTCATCTGCGAAACAAGCCGTGAATCAAGAAGCGACAAAGGAGCCAGTTGTGAGTCTTTTCAATTTCGAAGATGATTTCCCAGCACTTGGCTCTGGGATGAAGCCTAAGCCCAAGCGAAGATGAGGTTTTGAGTCTCCAACCGCATTGTTGTACAATATAGATTCTTTTAGAGTAGAGGGGACTAATTATCAGAGTAAGTTTTGTATGTAACATTGTCATTTATTTGAGGATTGAATAATTTGGTTTAGTAGAACCCCAAGATCCTTTGATTTTTTGTATTTGGACCTTTGCTCATAATGATAGTTGTTCTACCTAATAGTTAATTTTGATTTTTTTTTTTAGGTTTTTCTAATTTTGATTTTATGTATGAAGTTTATTCGATTTTTTTTCCATAGTCATTAGGCTATGTTTTTTTTTTTTTAAACATTAGGTTCTGTTTTTAGGGATTCAAAAATATTGGATGCTTGTGCAGACCACATAGCCAAGGAAGTTTTTCATTGTGATGTTGATTTTAAGATTTGGGAACATATTCTAAATCATATTTTCATGTTGCCAGAGCAGGACATCCTGCAGTTATAGATGTAATCTAAACCGGATTTGGTCTTTGCTAATAAAAAAAAATAAAAAATAGTGGATGCAATTACTTTCCTTATTTCTTTATTTTTTTAATTAATAATGTGTTATGCTGCAATCACAATTTATACATCGGCAAAATTTGGCAATGCATTTAGTCGATAGCAAATTATATTTCTACAACAATTCGACATCATTGATCATTTTTGGTGAATAATGGTACTATAAAGAAACAAACATTTAGTCGGTAGCAAATGGGTAAATTGCAAATTGGTACACGACTCGTGAGTCTGGTGTACTTAAACCCCAGGGTCGCCAGTTCGAGTCGTGGGGGCGAAAGACCACGCAGGGGGGGCGTGGATGGGGATGCATCTCTGCCTGTGACAAGCGGTGCCGGTGCCAGTGCCAGTGGGTGCGCCCCATGGAGCCACCTGCGGGTGGGCTGGGTTGGGCCGTTACATAAAAGTCTTTTATGTAACGGCCCAACCCAACCCACCCGCAGGTGGCTCCATTGGGGCTTTTATGTAACGGCCCAGCTCAGCCCACCGCAGGTGGCTCTATGGGGCGCACCTACTGGCACTCGCACTGCTAGTCACAGGCAGGGACGCATCCCCATCCACATTCCCTCACCTGTGGTTTTTCGCCCCCAAGGTTCGAACTAGCGCCCCTGGAGTTAAGAGCACCAGACTAACGAACCTTGTACCACTCGAGCTCAGCTCGAGTGGTATACGACTCGTGAGTCTGGTGTACTTAAACCTTAGGATCGCCAGTTCAAGTCGTGGGGGCGAAAGACCATGCAGGGGGGCGTGGATAGGGATGCGTCTCTGCCTGTGACTAACGGTGCCAGTGCCAGTGGGTGCGCCACATGGAGCCACCTGCGGGTGGGCTGCGCCTTTTATGTAACGACCCAGCTTAGCCCACCTGCAGGTGGCTCCATGGGGCGCACCCACTGGCACTGGCACCGCTAGTCACAGGCAGGGACGCATCCCCATCCACGCCCCTCTACGTGGTCTTTCGCCCCCACGACTCGAACTGGCGAGGTGTACTTAAACCCCAGGGTCGCCAGTTCGAGTCGTGCGGGCGAAAGACCACGCAGGGGGGCGTGGATGGGGATGCGTCCCTGCCTGTGACTAGCGGTGCCAATGCCAATGGGTGCGCTCCATGGAGCCACCTGCGGGTGGGTTGGGCTGGGCCTAGGGTTGCAAGTGGGGCGGGGCGGGGCGGGGATTGAAGATACCGTCCCCGCATCCGCGGGGTGCGGGCGGGGATTTTTTCAAAAATTCCCCGTGGGGCAAACTTTTGCCGCCCGCGCCCGCCCCCGCGATTCCCCGGGCGCGGGGATCCCGCGGGCGCGAGTAGAGAGTGATGTTTGTTGATCGAATTGTTAGGCGGGAGTTCGATACTTCGATAGTGTATATGAGAATCTTGTGCGAGACATATGGAAGATGTTGCAATCATTTTATGGTCTATGTTTGACGTCTTTCTAGAAAATGGACTATTGAATGTCCTTTCTTTATTAATTCATAATCACTTGTAATGACATATTTACCACATCAATAAAGAAGTTACATTTTAACTTTGAACACAACTAGAAAATGGACTTTGTCCTCAAGAAAGAAAATAGTAAATACAAATAGATTCAACTTTAAACACAAGTAAAAAGCTTCATTTCATTCCAAACAACAAACACATAAATAAGAGCATCCTTATATATTTTTAAAATATAAACCAGGTGACATATATATACAAAACCCAAAAGTATAAACTATGTGGCATATAGATACAAAATAACAAACTATGCGGCATATAGGTACAAAATAACAAACTATGCTAACAAGCCACAACATATTTTAATGCGTTTTTCCACATATTGAGAATATATATCTTTCAATGCATATTCGTTATTGTCAAGTTTCTACTTTTCGTTTTGATTCGATTTTTTTTTGTTTTCTTTTTAGGATTGAATCAAAATTCTAATAACAAAATGATTAAAAAAGTGATATGTATTGGTTGACAATCTGTGGTAAGTGTTGCTTAGATCTATGATCTCCAATTTTAAGTTTATTTGACAAGATCATATGTTTTTATTATATATCCTCTTTGTCTCAACAAAATTTATTTGTACATTTGAAGTTTCCTTATGTCGCACTTTTTTACCATAACATTTTTTTACTTTTAGTTGTTTTTCAACTTTTTTTGCTCTTTTCGACTTTTTGATAGCTATTTGGTTTTCGGTGTTTTTTATATTCAGATTTTTACCTTTGAGTTTTTATTCTGATCTCTTTTTTATTTTTCTTTTCAAGAGCAAACAAAAATATTTTGGAAATAATATATACTGATCGTCAATCTCTGTGTGCATTGTTTAGATCAATGACCTCCCTTTTTTAGTTTATTCAACAAGATGTCAATTTGTTATATATCTTTTATTGTGGCAACAAAATTTTAATTAATCATTTTTCAAAATAAATATAGCTTCTATTCATAAAATATTAAATTGGGATTTCATCAATGTTTACATAAGTTTTTTTTTTCTCTTTTTATCACTTCCTTTTTCTCATCAAATTAATTTATTAGGATTATATTTTTGTATAACCATATGCAAAAAGTTTTTAAACTCTCAAGGCATATATTCCCTAATTTTGCTACAAAAAAAATTAAATGATATTATTCTTCACTTAAAATTTATTTGAGATTATGTAGTAAGATTATTTTTTTAGTTTTTTTTTCTCATTAAGTTAATTATTTTTTTAACTAATATATTGACACTTAATCTTACCGTACGCGAAGCGCGAGATTTCGACTAGTTTTTTAAAATGGATTCCTCGTGGGACGGAGTACGCGGCGGGGAGACGGGGATTCCCGTGTAGTGGGGTATGGGGGCGGGGGTGATGGGGGGGGGCGGCGGGGATTCCCCGGGGCGGGCACGGGGGCGGGATGCGGGGCGGAGCGACGGGGATTCCCGCGGGGCTGGAAACGGGGGCGGTTCTACGGGAAAACCGCGGGGCAAAGGCATGCCCCGCCCCCGCCCGCCCCGTTATGCGGGCGAACTTTCGCCCGCGCCCGCCTGGCGGGGGAAAAAATGCGGGAATCCCGCCCCGCCGGTGCGGGGCCCCGCGGGGGGCCGGGAATCCCCGCCCCACTTGCAACTCTAGCTGGGCCGTTACATTGGCCCCTGAGATTTACTATAATATGCACTGTAGTCCCTGAGGTTTAAAAAATATACATTTTGGCCCTTCCTACTAACTTTTTTTTAAATCATAGTTGAGTTAATGTGATAAGACTAATTTGCCACTACAAAAGAGACAAACACACAAAGAATAAGAATCCAATATTTTCAAATAAATCATGATTTTTTTATTAAAAAATTAAAATAATTTTCTTCATAAACTTTTTGTATGTATTTATGTATATTATTATTATGAAGTAGCATTTGGTTTTAATGTTGATTTACTACTTTTATAGCCCTTTATAATATCTTGTGTATTTACTTTTTTTTTGAAGAAATATAAATTTCATTAATCATCAATGGCTCTCAATACATTCAATGAAACAGGATGAGACATAGAATCAATCAACGTAGCAAATTGATTTGCTAATCCTAATTGTTCAAAAACACATTCAATCGCCATAAAGTTGGCTTTCAAGAACTACGACTGTAACAATGAAATAGTTTGACAATTGGTGACTATTCTCTTGACAAACGTCTGAAACACGACAGTACACATATACATCATTCGAACCATAATGAAAAATAAAACTTTCAACAAGGAAAGTAAACACAAGACTTCCAACGGAGAAGATAATCTAAACATTCCAATAAGGGAAAAAATAATTACTTATTGAAAAAACCCTAATGACGAGTACCAACCCTATAAGCGCAAATCCACGCATAGTCTTCGGAAATGATGCAGATGTAGAGCGCGACTATTGCTAATCAAAAGAGAATCGACGGTGGTTCAAAAGGTTGAATAAAGGAAGAGCACCCAAAAAAAAAAAATATTGGAACCACCGCCGATCAAAAAGAATGAGCAGTGGTTCAAAAGATTGAATAAAGGAAGAGCACATAAAAAAAATTATAGAAAGGTGTAAATAAAAAAACGATGCCACAATTTAATTAATAAATTTTTATTTTTGGGTATACATAAACTTGTACACCTTTTTATATATTTTTATTTATATGTGAAAATCAATGTAGCTTTACAATTTTGATGGTTAAACATCATATTCCTTTCAAAAAATAAAGATTATTATTATTATTATTATTATTATTATTATTATTATTATTATTATTATTATTATTATTATTATTATAAGACTAGTGTGAGAACTGTTTGGGAAATCAGAAATAAACGAACCCTAGAGCTCATGAGGTCGATTTGTGCACAGCGTCTCTACGAACCTTGGAAACGCTGATCAGTTGAGTTGAGTTCGGATGAGATTTCACTGTAGCTTCAATGGCGTCAATTCCGGGAACCACTTCGCTTCTTCACCTTCAATCGGTTCCATTTCTGGTGAGAATTTCTCAGTATCTCCTCTTTTTCTGTATCTGATTTTGATACCATTTTCTGTTCACGATGACATTCTCATCACAAAAACCATCTCTTTCAGCCTGCAATTTGCAATATCAAGTGTAGAATTTCTGCGAATGGATTGGAATTCAGAGAGAAACTTCGGCTCAGTTATGTTTGCGTGAACTGGAATTCTCGAAATCGGTCGAAGAGTCTTCAGTGGAGAGCGTTGTGTAGTTCGCAAAAATCTGATGAGAATCATGTCAATGATGAAGTTGTCGAGATGGAAAGCGGCGCGAGCGCGGCGGAGTCTGGAAAGTCTGTGAACAGGTTTAAAGAGAGTATCGCCACTCTCAAACCTGTTCTTCATTTGGTAATGTCGTTCGCCATCTTTTCGGCTCTCTCAATTTTGCATTTATGTTTTTCTTAGTTAACTATGCTACTGTGAATTAATAAGTGATTGAGAATCTTCAATTTATTACTTTTATGTCTGTCAGTCTGTGTAATACCATAAATTCCATTGAATTGAATGAGAGAAATGACATTGGTAGCCATTCGGCGTCTCTACCTTGTATCGAGACTTTTGAAAGTCTGAATCCTCCCTCTAATTTTTAGTCTCAAGGACCTAAATCATTTCTTGTTGTAAGAAATCTATGAACTCCATTGTTCGTTTCAAGAACAAACGCAATCGATCTATACAAGAACTAATGTAAGAAATTTGCAATTTTGTGAGGAAACACATTGAAATTGTGCTTATTTTTCTAAATTAACGGAATGACATTGGAGGTTGTTCGATCCTGAATTTAGTGGTATCTTTTTCTATTGTCAGATGAAAAGACACGTCGGCACAAATTTTGCTACTGGGTTGTGTGTTGCAGTCACAGTTCTGGTCTTTGTGGTAAGAGGATATCTAATAAGGAAAGCAAGGTCAAACTACCATGGCTCCGTTGCTGATCTTGTCAAACGAGGCCAATTGAGATCTGATAGAAGAGGCATGTATGTTTCCAGTCTTATCTTTTCCTTGTTCTTCTGGTGGTTCTACTTCTTCATAAGTACTTTATGAGAGAGCTTTAATTTTGAGAGCTTTCACAAGGGGGACGTTTCATGAAAAATGATTGTAGGATTCTTGAGTGGGAGAATTGAATGTATTTAGCATACTTGGTTTTGCATATTTAAGTTTTGGAAATCTTGGATATAATCAAAATACTTCAAACTGCTAGATATTCAAGTGGAAGACCGTAGTTTTTAGATTTTAACTCTCTTTGGAGTTTTTGATTGAGACAATCACATTGTTTTTTCATATGTTCCCCCTACACAGATCCAAGCCTCTCAAATATGACGACCCATTTGACAACCCATTAGTGAAGGTCAGTAAAAGCAATTCTACTGTTGAAATGTGTGGAAAGACTTATCGGCTTGCTCCAGTGACTCTTACAAAGGAGGAGCAATCAAACCATCAGAAAAGGAGATCACGAGCGTATCAATGGAAGAGGCCAACTGTGTTCCTTAAGGAAGGGGATTCTATACCACCTGATGTGGACCCTGACACTGTTAGGTGGATACCGGCAAACCATCCATTTGCAACAACTGTCAATGACATTGATGAGGACTTGGCGCAGAATAATGTGTATCAAAAGCATGGGGTCCCATTCCGTATTCAAGCTGAGCATGAAGCATTGCAAAGAAAATTTGAGGCCCTTCAAAATGTGAGTACTGCTAAACTTCTTTCTGTAGTTTGCTTCAGAAATTAGAGAGTAATATTGGGGCTTTTGTTCAATCTTGTGTGAAATATTTGGAGGTCATGATCGCCCAAATCCAAAAAGCTAGAGAATTTGTAAATGCAGCCAAACAAATTTCTTGCATTCTTCTAAGAATCACGTTTTAAGTCATTATAATATGTAATTTTGGATAAAATCGAGTGAAATAAATCTTTGGGGCAAAGCTTCTACAGGTCCCACAGATCCTGATAGTTATGGCAACTGCTTTCTGTAATTTATTACAGGATTTCATATTTCTTTCGAAAGAAAGTATAGCAGGTTTTTGATAATACACTTGACTTGAGTATTGATTTCTTCAGTAGAAGCTAGGGTTGATGGTACTTCCTATTAACTAAAGGCAACAAGTGTTAATTGAAATGATATTTGTGAGTCATTTATCTTGGAATATAAGATAGAGCTGCTTACCCGAAAAAAAAAAAAAAACAAACAAACAAACAAAAAAAGATAGAGCTTGAATTGATGGCATATCTTTCTTGAATAAGATAAATGATCTCATGGTTTCCTTGTTGATATACCAAAGCAGTATTTTAGGCGCAAAGCAACATCATCTCTATTTGTTTTACTTTCATAGCAAAATCGTGCTGCAAAAACAAATCTTCTTGTTGTTGCCTAACTAGCCTTGATTTGTGAATTGACGCTGAATCATCATTTTTCAGGATCAAAAACTTAACAAATTGGTTATTGACCCTAGTGCTGCAAGAGATTTTGAGAGATCGCTCAAGTCGTCTTCCAGGTCGCAAGAAGATGATCAGAGACCTCAAGCAAATAAAGGCTTTAACAACTCTAGCTGTACCAGATCAGATAGAGACAACTCTTCTTCTGAAACAAAACCAGTAGATGAATTCCAGAAGCCATGACTTGCCTCTTATTCATCATTTCATTTATGCTCAGGCATAATTAAACCATCCTGCCGAGAGCCTGGGTTTTTAAGACTAGTGAAGCGTGAGAAAGGTCTGCAGTGGAAAACAGTGTATATATGTTTTGTGCTATGAATTGAAAATCTCTCCCCTCTTTTTTGGTGGCTAAGCCCAATGTTCCCGAAATTGTAATTTTTTACAGAGCAAACCTTTGCTTTAAGCTGGATGTGTCAACGTTCCAGGCTAGAAACAAATTGTACTTAAATTTATGCAGTATGCACTCTGTACTGTGTTGTAATCTAGTGTCTTAGGGAAGAAAAAATTCCTTAAAATGTACCGTATTCGTTTTGTTGGCATTATTGGGTCTGTACTTACCACCTGAAGTTTAGCACTTTTTGAACCAAAAAACTCATTTAATACAAAGTGACAGTGAACCGTCAGTATATTTTGGCATTCATTTTCGGATTAGTAGAGACCAAATAATGCTGGAGTTGTTCTTCAGTTCTTTTTAACAACTTCAATTCAAAATCAACGAATAGAAATACAATCGCCAGTTAGTCATCAACTTATTCCATTCAAGAACCTTTTTCTTCCATCAACTTATAAGTTCATATTTATGCACTCAAGACTCAAAATAATTTATCTGCGCAAAAAATACTGAATAGAGCACAAGCTCGTACTCTAAGAGAAACTCAATTTCTTCCATAGATTGTGCGAAATAGCTGGACATCAGACTTCCAGATAGGCTCCTCCAATATCATGAATTACTTACAGGCACCTCAATGGTTATCTGTCAAGTCCCTCTTCGTCACTGCTACCATCTCCAAACATGGATGCCATTTTCATAGCCAGCATTGCGGCCATTTCTCTCCTCTGGAAGTCAGGCATCAACCTCACGTTTTGCCTCATATTCCCAATCTCATTCATGAGGTGTTCAAGGTCCTCAAAGCCTAAATGCGCACTGCCATCCATTTCTGAACATTTATCACTTGTGATGGTGTCGCTTTCAGGAGCCTCAGTTGTATCAAGTTTTTCTATTACTTGTGCTTTGGGTATTGATCTTTGCACATCGAGTGCATTAAGAGCAGATTCATGACCATGGTTTTGATCGGAAACTGTAGAACTATTGACACCATTCGTGTCTGAAGATGTCAAAGGATTGTTTGCAGACACCCAGTCTTCTGTATCATCCCATGGTTCAGCTGAGCCAGCAGATAAAATTTCATATTCAAGCTCAAAATCTGATTCTTCCTCTGATAAATCTGATACAGAAATTAAGATATCCATTTTAGTAAGAAAACTTCAAAGCTGATAAAAGTTTTCAAAGCAATGTAAGTTGATTGAAACCTTCTTTCTCAGGTTGATACGGCTCAGCTATTTTATCTCCAGATTTAAGGACCATTCCTGGCCACATATGTGCAGAGAGAGCTCCATAGAGTCGTTCCACGCCCTGTGAATCCCCATCAATCGACAAACCTGTTGAAAAGATGGAATCACACTCTGGATCAAAAGAAACCATTGTAATGGGGTTCAAGCAGTCAACAATAGACAGCAAAAGCATAGTGACTAAGATTTAGGAGAACCAAGGTCACAGCTATTGTAATTCATGTACCGAAGTTAAGGGAGGGAGTGCAGGAAGTGCACAAATATATTCAAGAAACAATATAAGCAGCATTCAAACATACTGATGATCAAAGCCTTAACAGTGAGTTTTATAAGAAACAAAATAATCCTTTTTGACAATGAGTTCATCAACAATGAGAATCAAATCACTTTCACCAATATCTATAATCATGTTGATGCTTGAAATATCAAATACAATTATATCAGGCCAAAAAACTAGCATGAACTAACTTTTGCATGGACAATCACCATAGTGTCAAGATTGCCTGCACCATATACCTCCATCAATTAACTGGTTCCATAGAACCAATAAAAAAAAAAAAACAAAGTAATAGACTTTAAACCTTCCCCTTTGTGCAGCGCCATTGCATTAGTGGTACAGTATTCTCTCAGTTTATTATTGGCCATTTGGCACTATCAGTTCTGCTTAAGATTTTAACGGTAAAACCATGCAGATGAGTTCAGTTGAGAGCAGGCAACTGAATCTCCACTTAAAAAATCTATTTAAGAAAATGCAATGGAGCTGGTATTTGAAAGTAACTAGTTATAGGTATATATGCTAAATGAGAAAAGAAGCATACATTTATCAAACTCAGCATTGGCTGCACAAGCTTCAACATATTCGATTTTGTTCTGGATGCACCAATCTAAACAAGATCTTCTGATGTCCCACGATGGTTTCTCATCCCCCAACAAGCTACTTCCTTCAGTGTCCAAAATCCCAAAATCTAAGAACTCGTTATGGGAACCATTAGAAGAAGATCCATGTTTCTGCAGACGTTTCCTATACTCTGAATGAGCAAAGTGACCTGGCAACAGATCTGCTTTGTTCCCAATGCATACCATAATGTCAAATTTCCGGAGATCAGTTCGAGAAACCCAATCCTGGAGTGTCTCAAAGGAAGATAGCTGCCAATAGTACAGTAAAGATTACGCCTTTAAAAGCTTTGAAAGCATCACTAATTCTTTATAAGAAATAAAATTGAGGCCGAGACTAACATCATTTAAATCAAAAACCATCACCAAGGCCACCAAATTGTCCAAAACTGGAAGCCGCAATGTAGAGAACCCGTCGTCAAGATGAACCATCCATATCGAAACATCAGCTGTGTAGTACTTCGTATTGATAGTCCACCTACCAACAACACGAATTCGAATCATCTTATGCAAGGAACACCAAAAATAAAAATGAATCCACAAACAACATACCCATAAGAAAGTACTTCAGCTGACGAGTCGGACGCGTCTTCAAAATCCAGATCAAGCAACCCTATCAATCACAAAACCTAAAAAATGATTCTTTTTTCACAGTCAAAACAAATATGGAAATACAAAACAAACTATTTATCCATATCCATTTCCGTGAATTATCGATTCGAGCTCACAGATTCGACGAACTCAGCAACCAAATAGTTACTAACAAGTAACAGCACCACATGAGCTCCACGAGAACTCAAGAAGCCCTAAAACTCAAATCCTCTAAACAAGATTACACAAATTGATTGATTGAAGCATAGAATTTGTAAATCGAGACTTACTGGATAAGAGAGTTCGTTTTCCGACATTAGAGGATCCAACAACGACAATTCCAGGCCTTTTCGCTAACTCATCGAGTTGAAGAGCCATCTTTCTCTACCGAAACTTGAAAGCAATTCACAAAAGCAGTAACTATCATTCACTACAGTGAGCATTGTAGAATACGAAGAAAGCCATTCAAAATCGAAACATTTGAACAATTTCTTACAAGTAATTCATTCTTACCGAAACAAGAACGAAGAAACTGTGTGGAAGATTGTGAGTGAAGAGGCCAACAGATCCGATCAAAACAAAACCAAACAACACCCTAGCTAGCTATAAAACGACCGTAGCGCTATAAACGGATTAGGGAGTGATTACAGTTGAAATTTGATGGTTAAGCCCTAATCAGGATTTGTTAAACACATTGGTGAGTGGCAAGGACTCAATTTCCTTGCAGCGATTTTTTTTAGTTGCACTATCTGCACCCGGTATTCTCTCAGGGCATCTCAACAATTTATTTGGACACCTCAAAAATTTTACCAAAAGATCCCTAGTTTGTGATGCAACGCACCCCACTACCCAAGACATATATTAAAGTGATCTCTGTCATGTCTTGCCGAGACCCATATTATAGTATCAGTTTATACCAACCGACACTCAAATATAGGTAGTCAAACACCAAACTTTGATGGGTGACCATCGAGACTATACAAGTGGTCTCAGTAGTCGTGTGTCGAGATATGTGCATGTCTCAGTTGACACCAACCAACACAACAACCTATGTCTCAATCTTGTGTGTCCGAGACCATAGGTTCGATTTTTTCCTACCGATACCTCAAATGTAATGTCAATTAATGTAGTGTCACGCTATGGGCACCCGCCGATTACTAAGGGCACTCCAGTGGGCACCCCACTAATTACTTTGGGCACTCAAGGGCAAATGTGTTATTTTCTTTTAAAACTAACATAAATAAATAAATAAGCCGAGGTACCTTGAGAGGATACGGGGTGCACATAACTTTTTTTTTTGCGTTACTATCAAACCTATACGAGTCCTTCAAGCGAGTTTATTATAGAAGATTATTTTCTTTGTTCATTCCCGTGAATAAAATGTCACCAAACTTTATTATATTTTCTTTTATTTTTTCTCCTCTTCTTTCCTTCCTGATTCGAAACCGAGAGCTATTAGTATTTATGCTCTAAGGCTCAAATTTAACACCTCTAAATGAAAAACAACTATTATATTTTCATTTTTTTCAAAAAGCAACTGAAAAATTCTCTGCTAATATTAAAATAATTGATAAAAGATGTATATTCCATACATAGGGTAGAAAAGAAGTTTTGGGGAAAAAAAAGGTACAAGAAGAAAGGAGTAAAATTAGTAATACAAGGAGGTGTACCTCATTAGTTAGCAAAGGAATGCATTTCATCATGTAACAAAATTACTTAAAAAAAAATCAACTAAGCAAAAAAAATAACAAACTGGAAGATTTTCCTCAATCTAATAGTTCATACACTCACCATGCACCATCTCCACAATCCAATGTACCCTTTTCATTTAAAAAAGGGCAAAAAATTAAACAATTTCACTCAACTACCTCCCAAAGCAACACTTGAATGAGCCCAAACTATCAAAGAATAACAAAACCCACCAACATAAGCTCTTAAGCAGATCAGAGTGCCAAGGACCTTGCATCAATAGGAATTTTTCCAATCTCAATTTTACAGATCAGTTGCTCTTCACAACTTGCTTAGCACCTACAGCGAAAAATTCAGAAATAACTTCAAGGGGCATGCCCTTGGTTTCTGGCACCTTTAAGAACACGAAGAACCACGAGATAAAGCATACAACTGCATAGATTCCAAAGACACCGGCTAGGCCAATGGATGATAGCATCACAGGTAGAGTGTAAGTGACAGTGATATCGCCCGTCCAAAATACAAGCGCGCATATGGCAATGCAGAGGCCGCGAACCTTGGTAGGAAATATCTCTGAGCAAAGAATGTTGGGGACTGGTCCAAAGCCCATGACAAAGCAGCAAAAGTAGAGCACAACACAAACGGTCGATATTGCAGCATGAACTACATCATTCATGGGCACGACACTGCCGATGATAAGAACAAGAAGAGATGCTATCAATACAGGAATTGTGGTGAGCAACAGCCTCCTGCAATCACAAACAAGTGTAGAATGTAAGCATAGGAATCTTGACCCAACCAGTTCAGTAACAGTTCAGCTAAAGCTCGTTTCCCGCCTATGTAAATAAGTATAGTATTGTACATACTAGGTTATAATAAATAAAGTTTCGTTTCATCAAAAAAAAAAACAGTTCTTTCTTTGGTCAAATCAACATTCAAATGATGGTAGTTTCTGTATCAACAAGAAGAGATGGAATCAAGGCCCTATAAGAAAATTGCCAAAATGCAAATATACACATGATGCTTCGAAAAAAAAAAAAAACCATTAATCGAAAGCCATACTCATCACAAGATTTTGATAACTAAACAAAAGAGAAACAAAGGGACAACCGTGTTACCTTCTTCCTGAGATATCCATCAGCCACATGGCCACGCCTATGCTTGGAAGCATCAACAAAGTTGTGAAAGCACTGATAAGAAGCGATGCAGAAGCAGAACCAAGCCCCATGTTTGAAAGAAGAACCCCCACGCCTGCCTGCTCCAGAATTTGAGGAGTGTAGTATAGAACTCCATTGATGCCAGAAAACTACACAAGATACACGAACATATGAGAGAAATGGCATCATAAGTCAAGATCCATTTATGGTAAAAGTATCTTCCAATAGGAAAAAAAATGACGTTAGATACCAAATTCAAAGATGGTCAATATGTAAATAGGGTCTAAACAATAGAGTGGAAATCTCTCACTGGTAACATGAAGTTTACCTGCTGAAGGATTTGAATCCCTATTCCTACAACTAATGCATGCTTCACTCCAGGTTGAAGAAGATCATGCCATCTCGGCCCTTTTCCAGCTGCTTCAGATGGGTGAACCATAGCCGGACCAACTGGATGTTGCTCTACAAGCTCCTTTGAGTACAGTGCAGGCTGACTCACTAATGCAGCAGCCTGAATGAACTCACTCTCCGCTGGATCATCAACACCAGGAAGTGAAATGAGAGATCCACGGCGTGACCCAGGAAGTGCCTCCTGGTGCAAATAAATCCTTTTGAATCCCCCTTCTTTCTTTCCATCTTCACCTTCTCTCTCGGACCATTTCCATGCAAGTTGCCAACCTCCACCAATACCCATACTACTAACTTGCTCCCTGGCGTTACCTTGGATGAGACTGCTATTACGTCTAAAACTTAAAGTGCTACCCTGGGAGGCTGGGGGTATCATGTCCTTTTCCATACTTGTCGTCTGGCGTGACAGCAGTGGGCTCTGAAGATTGTCATCAGAATCACCTCCATGATCAGATGCGTAATCTTCACCATCTCTCTGAACACTCTGTTCATCCCATTGTTCATCTTTGGTATGATTTCCTGCCATACTAAACATGCTCCCAAAGTTGGGAAAGAGTGTGCTACCACGCATGCTTCCTTGTTGAGGGAGCTTCTCATGAACACTTCCAAAGAGAGTAACCAAAGGATCCATAAGTGGAACACTAAGATTCACCATACTTCCTTGTCGTGACGCTAGACCAAGCATGCTCTGTCCAGTGACAGGTTTTGCAATCCAAGATAAGCCTGCTTCAGACCCATATAGCTTAATTTTATCCTTGTCATCTTCCTGGTTATTGTCCATATCATCTGCTGGGCCTATAATATACTCTTCTATAGATGTTTCGCCACCAACTCCAAGTCCTTCAACCAGCAAAGCCATCTCACCTGAATAAGAATGTAATTAGAGTTGATTTTCCCTGAACAAAAAAGTAAATAAATTGAATGAATGATGCATCACGGTCTAGATCATCAATTTCTGCATGAACTGAGGTCATAAAAGATAAAGCATGTGAACACAATTAGAGCATAGCTTCCAGTAAAAGGATGGCAAGGGGTAATGAGGATGCTCCCACCAACTAATGAGACACGACACAATCAAAACACTTCTCATGTCGAAAACGTTAGAGAGTTTGAGTTTTCTCAACTAGCACTTTTATGAAGAAGAAACTGACTTATATCTAACATCATCACTTATTAGTTATTCAAAACACATTGTAAACTCTAAACATAGATTAGTCAAACCACCTAAACAAAAATAATTCATTTGTAAAACAAACATAAGGACTGCATAACCAGAAAGAGTAGTCAAACAAACTCCACCAAGAAATAATTTACTAAGACAAACACAGGAAGGAACTGAAAAAAAAGCATAAAGCAAGACCAAAAACAAACCTGAGACATCTTCCCTTCCTCGTATTCTCTGCAAGACCTTCTTAGCCTCCAGCATCTTCCCCTTACTCACAAGCCATCTTGGTGATTCGGGCAAGTAAAACACTGCCAAAAGAAAATAAAGCAAAGAGGGTACGGAAAGAACCCCAAGCATCAACCTCCAGCTAGGTGAAGACATCAATGACATCCCAAAAACCATACAATATGATAAAAACATCCCCCCAGACCCAGTGAACTGAGGAAGTGTATTTAGTAATCCCCTAATTTCAGGTGGAGCGGTCTCAGAGATGTAAACGGGGACAAGGGTTACAGCCAAACCAATTCCAAATCCATCTAGAAGCCGAGCCAAGAGAAGAAAGTATACATTGGGAGACCACAACATCACCAAGCCGCTAATAAAGTAGAGAACAGATGAGATTATCAACATTGGACGTCGTCCTAGCCAGTCAGAAATTGGTCCGGAGCATGTGGTTATGATAGTGGCTCCAATAAGTGACATTGCCACGATTAGCCCTTCGATTGTCGGTTGACCTTCCAAATTGAATTCCTTCTTTATGTAAAGAACAGATCCTGCAAAAGACAGCAAACAATTCTCCAAGAATGAGCTTAATTATCTAACACCAACGCCACCTAAAAAATTCAAAGAGGAATGATTTATCTCAATAGATCACGAAACGAACGACCCGTCTCAAACAAAAAAAATACATTAGTAGAGATTAAAATAAGTTACCAGCAATAGTAGCATTGTCCCATCCTTGCAAGAAGTTGCCAACTGCTGCGGTTATCGCAACAAATACCGCCCCCCTCATCGTTTATATGTAATTAACTCTAGTTTCCTCTCAATTCAGCTGAGAAGAGAAGATTTCAGATATCTCAAACAAAATTGACAATTGCAGATCCACACATTATCATTCAAAAATAAAAGAGATAAGCACATTGGTTGTGCGAGTTCGATACTAGCTAGCACCCTCAGAAATGAAGTAAAGAAAAGTAGATCCCAAAGTCACCAATCAGTCACAGCCAAACCCCAAAGTCATCGAAAACCACACGAAGCTGGCACATTTCAGAGGAACCAAGATGAATTTCAATGGGAACTAAAACTTTAACATTATAAACACCAAGACAAACAAACGAGCACGGATCAAAAATCATACCATTGCGCTCTTAAACAACACGCCAATCCGAAAAGGCTCGACTCGAACAAAGCACACTCATTTTCACTCACAAAGAAGTCAGTTTTTATACACACAATATCTCGTAATCCAGGCATTTGTTCAGTAATCCCAACAATCGACAAAACCACCCATCTGAATCACCCAACTAAAACCTAAAATCTGTTCACCACTCAATCACATAAGCCTGTATGAAATCAAACTCATCATATCTCCCCCAATTCATTAAAGAAATGAAAATAATAATTAAGTCGATGTGATCTTGAATACTCCAAATTAAACCTAATCAAATCTCACAATCGATCCACCAAATCAAAGATTAAGAGAGAAAAGTGCGGATCACATCTTTAGAGAAGAACGAACGTGCGCAACAACAACAACACACACACACACAGTCTCTATATATCAAGTCCACACTCACGCGCGCGCATTAATCAAAAGCAGAGCAACAGCAATAGCAACAACAACATTGTAACGAAAAGGGGGAGTTTTTCGAAAAAGCTTTGATTCTCACCGTTTTGGATTCGCTATTGAGCAGTGAAAGTGGCGACGAAGCTGTCAACCCAAAACCACATCGCTCCCTCTCTGTCCCTCTCTCATTGTGTTTGTTGTGTTTTGTTCTCAATTACTATTACATATGAAATCTTGGCTTTTTTTCCTGTGAGGATGTGATCCCGTGCTCCACGGAGCTGGATCTCCGATCTGATTCGCGCGCGTTTTCGAAGCCACGTGCATTGTATCGATTAGGAGTTACAACTCGGAGTCCGACTTGAGCTGTCAAACCCACCCGGAACGTTAATTGAGCCCATTTGCATATCAGCCGTTTGCGACTCACTCACGTGTCTCGCGGTTGCTTCAATCAAATTTCAAATATCATTTTTTCTTTTTTTTTTTCTTTTGAGAAGTCTTTGAAACACAATTACTATGTCACACCGGTAGTTACATAAGGCCTATGAGCCATCTATGCACGCATCAAGATATATGTATACACAAATTTTGATGCATGTGTGGAATCCACATTGACCGCTTTTGTAGATAGATTTGATTTTCTGTATTACATACTTGTTGTAATTTTAGTATTTTCCTTTTTTAGTAATTTCAATTAGTTGTTGGTTCTTTTATTGGTAGTGCAAAGTAAGTATTTTGGTTATAAAAAAAACTAATGAAAAGAAATCGAAATTTCATTAATCATACATGGCTCAATACAAGACCAGACACAGAATCAAGTACATTGATTCACTAATCATATTTGTTCAAACGAACTCTCATTAATTCGATTGTGAAATTTTAACAGAGAATATGAAAAGTTTATTGTATATTATGTATTTATCTATTATGTACGTCTCTATATATAGATATACAATTAATACAAAATGAAACATCTAAATAAGGTAACACATAATTACGGAAGTGATTTATTCATATTTTCTAATTGCACAATATTCCTTAACATCAGTTGTAAAGTAACTAAGTTTTTTTTTTTTTTTTTTAAATCAATGTCATACCAACCAATTAATTAGGTGACTTGATTATTTGGTATGAGATTTAAACGTAAGAGGTTATATACGTTTAAATTTTGGTGGGTTCAAAAGTTGTT
Organism: Stephania japonica; assembly: GCA_039657345.1. Lineage (NCBI taxonomy): Eukaryota > Viridiplantae > Streptophyta > Magnoliopsida > Ranunculales > Menispermaceae > Stephania > Stephania japonica. Next base: position 1,034,388 of record CM077559.1, on the reverse strand, counting down.
TCTTTTCTATAAGAAAAAAAAAATCGACGTCATAAAGTACATCTAAGATGATTTGAGTATATTAATAAAATAAAATATTTCGAGTTTAATTGGCATCGAATTCTGACTTACTAATATTGTCAACAATTTCATCAAAAAAAAAATATTGTCAACAAAGTTGAGAAGGTTAGATCTTCCACTATAAACTAGTAGAGAAATTGTTTTTTTATTATAAATATGTTATTTCCTTGATTAATTTAATGTGAACCGGACGCTTAAAACTACTATATTAAATTTGATAATTTATTAATTGGACTTGTTAGAATAGGGCTACTCGTCATAATTAACCTCTTTCCCTTCACCTAATTGGCATACCGCTTCTACTTATTCGGCATGGAATATGGTTGTCAAGCAAGTAAATTAATTAAGAAGTAGATCGGTGAAGCTATATATATTCATGAGTGAAAATGTAACATTAATTTAGAAGTACTTACAAAGTAAAAAGAAAACATATATATATATTCATGAGTGAAAATGTAACATTAATTTAGAAGTACTTACAAAGTAAAAAGAAAACATATATATATATATATATATATATTGTGCTGGTGCATCCGATCATAACTGGTCGGAATACTTTGACAAGAAAAAAGTTGGTCGGAATAAAAATTTAACACTGACTAAATTATAACATACATAGAACATGTTGAATGGCCAGGAACAGCTAGTATCGGCGTTATAGACAAAAAGCAAGTGAGGTAGTAGTACCTGGATGAGCGTCAGCTAATAACATTATGGTCCCATGCCAACATAGTACCATGCCATGAGCATATATATAGATATTTATATGTCCGCGCTCTAACCCATAATTGATAACATATATGTACACAAGGTGGAATCAGAAAATTTAGACTGGTGGGCAAATTTTATCTAGACATATATTCATTAGTTCGATCCACCTAATGTGAATCGAGCTTGAATAGTAAGGGTCATAGTTATATAAGGGTCGTAGGCTAATATAGCTAAGACCCTATTCAAAGTTGTAAGAGTCTAATAATTTAACTGGCAAGTGTAAATTATATTTATAGACTCAAGTTGTGCCCTTATAGAACTTATAAAATATATTGGTGTAACGAGTAAGTTAGCTTTAAAAAAAGTTATCAAAGAAAATATTGAGTTGAGTATGTCTAGAACTCAATTTCAAGGCATATCACACTTGGGTGGGCCACATAGAATAAATCTTTTGCGTCAAATTAAAAAATATATTGGTAAATATTCATAATTGAATAATAAGCTAATAATCATAATAATTTTTAGTATAAATTAATAAGAAACAAGCTAAATCTCATGAGAAAAAAGTTAGTTTTGTAAGTATAGTAGACCAATTATTTTTCCTCCTCCCAAGCTTTCACTTAATTATATATTCTATGATTTGAAACAATAAAAAATGATGTTTGAGAAGTCTTAAAACTTTATCTTTATAAAGACATTTCGTAATTAAATATAAATTTTATCAACTTTAATTAAGTGTATTTTTTTTTGAAAATAACCGCGCATATTTGATTAAGTGATGGACCTAAAGTCGGTCATTAATTACAACATCAGACATAAACAAAGGCATAACATTGCGCCACTTAAAGGAAAGCCCCTAAACCTTAGTTTTGTTTGCTAGTACATGTGCAACCGAGTTCCTAGATCCGGGAATGTGAAAGATCATTTGTCAAGCTTCTTTGTGAAGAAGATCTCCAATTTCTTAAACCACTCCACTTGAGAACCCTGTGGTGATGTGGTTTCGTAGAGCAAGCACAACTGTACTAGCATCACTCTCAATCTTCTCGACTTGAATGCTTTGAGCCATTACAAATTGTATCCCCTCTCTGATCACCAGAAGCTCTGCGGTCTCAGGTGAGTAGTTGTCATCAAGTTTGGTCGCAAAAGCACCATAAACCCTTCGTGGTCTCTGAGGACACCCCCAACACCTACAAAGTCTCGATTTGACTATAACCTTATAACTGCAACTCGGAATTGAGTTTTATAAAATTTTGGTGAATCTAGGCTTCCTTACAACTTATGATTTTTACAAGTCTTATTTAACAATTAATGTTCCTCAGTACATACAAAATTGGGTTTAAAAAGAAATATTTAAAAAATTATTTTTTGAGATTATTATTAACATGATCAGTTATTCTAGTGAAAGAGTGTTGATAGTGAGGAGCCAGGAATAGGCGGGGGCGAAAGCGTGTGAGGGCAAAAAAGGTTGGAGTTTGAGGGATGACCGCATGTGAGGGAGGGAACGATCTAGGACAGGGCTGGAGCTAGGGTGCCCATGGGGTCGCCCCCTGCCCCCTTGGATTCGCCACTGTACGCATGTACATGTGCATTCAATTGCGCAAGGAAAATGTTAATGTACATCAGAAATGCACACTAAAAGGCACATCATGACCTCGACTCATGTGTTTTGTATATGTACATATCTCGAGGTGTGAATAGACATCTTGGATGGCTTGATGTGTCTTTTAATGTGTGTTCTTGATGTACTCGTAGGGCACAATTAAATGTACTAGCCTATATTTATTTATTTTGATAAAGTACTAGCCTATATTTGTATATGTATAGGATCGAGTTTTTTGTATATTGCCATTTTTTATTTTTTATTTTTTATTTTTGCATGAAAGGCATTACAATGGTGTTTTTAGCTGTTTTAATTAAATAAACAACAATCACCAAAAAATTAAGTAAATAACAAAATTTGGTGATACATTATATTATTTTTTTTAAGATATCGAAATGCTACGTTAACTCAATTCTTAACCCACTCTATACACTATGCGCTGCATGCATTATATCACTAAATTAAGAATTATTTGTACTACCAGTCTACTTCACCAAATTTTGACTTTAACATTTATTGAAAATATATGTAAAATATAAAAAATTGTAAAATCATTTTTAGAAGTAGACAATAGAAAAACATTACACACCCCTATATCGATAGTCTATGTTTACCTCTTGAGATGTGAGCTTACGTATCTTTATACATAACACAATGCATATTAAAGGGGTGCCTTATATGTTGTGTGTTGTCAAGGAGTTGTTCAATCATAGTACTTTTCATAGTTGAAACAAAATGATACTACAAATGAAATCAATTTTGGTGATGTAATGAGGTGAAATCAACATATAATGCATAAAGTAGGTTAGATATTGGGTTAAAGTCTCATTTCTTTTTTGTTAAATAAAAAATGGAATAATATTTTTCAAAAGATACAATATATAGATACAAACTGCTAAACATGATCCATCAACACTAAACAAAAACTTATCTAGTATATCAACCAAGTGAGTAGCTCAATGATTTGATAATGGAGTATATTTGTATAAGAGATTACAAGTTTTAGTCCCAAAGAAGGTAAGTTTCATTTTATTTTTTTTTATTTTACTTGAGTTGAACCCACAACCTCCCTAAACCTTGCCTTTTGGCAATTGATGTTTTGTAAAGACTTAATATTTATTGACGTCATTATTTAAGTTATTTTCAGACTCGAACGACAACTCATGCCCAGTGGACGCCTCAGATAGGTTAGGGCACGCCTAACTGAGCATGAATCGTTATTTTTGTCTGTTGGTTGCATAATTGCAATGTTATTCATTATTTCATATATTATTGCTTCACATGTGTGCATGTTTAAATGGATATATCGTGCAAGATGATGTGAGGGGTATTTGCCTCGAAAAGCTTATTGACGCGAGTATCGGGCAGACAAAATGTAGGTACACTAAGTTTAGAAAATGATTTTATTAAACAACCAAGGTAAATGTGACAAAATACTAATAATAAACCCATAGTGTAAGCCATTTGATCGAAATAATAGGCTAAGACGTGCCTCGTAATGTGTGCCGAGGTGTGAGGCATACCGGGTAATTGGAGGACAAGTGGATAAGACAAAGCCATGAAGTGTCCTATTAGAGTCATTAAAGTGAGTTGGACAACCCAATTATAGGCTTTAAGATGTCCTCAAGATATGTGTAGCACACTTGATGAGATCAAGAGGATAAATATCTACTTCGATATTTGGGACAACTCATTTCTCACTTTTTTAAGGGAAAATATGATTTTCTTTGGAGAAAAAGAGAGGAAGTTTTGGTGAAATCTTGGAGGATTTGGTGGCTAATTCATCAACAAACACAACCAACAAGGTGAGCTTCTATCTTTTCTTCTAATTTTCATAAAAATGAGCTAAGTTTTGGAGATTTTTGATGAAAAACGAATTTGAAGTTAAACGCATTGATTAATACATCAACTTATTGTGTATATTACTTTGGTTTTGAGGAGAGCTGTTGAATTGGTGAAATTCATGATTTTTATGAATTTGTTAATTTGATATAATTGTTGTAATTCAGTTGCTTTGAATGTGTTAGTGGCTCCATACGAGAAGAGGGTAGGGTCGACGACGAATGAGACGACATCGGGATTTGGGGGAGTAGAATTCTCGAGTTGAGAATTCTGCCACCCAGCGCAGGGAGCGCGCTCCCCATTCTGAGCAGTACTCGTGTTCTTGAGGAAGAACAAACGGAGCACGCTCCCTATAGTTGAGGAAGAACAAACAAACCGTGTACCACTCGAGCTCACGAGCTCGAGTGGTACACGGTTCGAGAGTCTGGAGTTCTTATCCTCAGGGACTCCAGTTTGAACCGTGGGGGCGAAAGACCATAGGTGGGGGACTGTGGATGGGGAATGCGTTCCCTGCCTGTGACTAGCGGTACCAGTGGGTGCGCCCCAATGGATCCACCTGCGGGTGGGCTAGGCCATTACAAAACCTATTCAAATAATATGAACACACTCTAAAACACATGTAATGGATCTCAGGGGGCTTAGGGACTATAATATGTTAGTCGAGAGCAATATGAGATCAGATCGGAGTATTTTGGAGACTTTTAAGCGTGATTTGAAGTGCGTAATCTACTAAGAACACACAATTGAGGATTTTATTTGTGTTTCCCTCGCTATTCATCCTTGCTTATTTACTGCTTCATATTCTATTTTGTGTTGGATTACTTGTTTTACAGCTAGTAGAGTCGGCTCGCCATCGTGTTTTCTACTATATGGTATGTTGTACGGGCTCTAGCACGCTAGACCAAGCACGTGTACCCGAACTCTCAGGGAATGACGACTTGAGTTGTTACTTCGGTACATGTGTCGGTGCATCGTAGGTCTATGTTGGCCACCAAGAGGACTACGTGATTGACTGGTGGGTGCGCCCACTGGAAGGATCTTGGAGAGTCCAAAGTATGGCCTAGTTTGCTAACGCGTGACACATCCATTTAGTTTCATCGGTGTTCTTTATGCATACGTTGTTATTTACAGTTGTCTGTTATTTCGCATATTTATTTAACATTATTATTAAATTCTATATTATAAATGCTTGGGGTTTTTTCTAGGGATTTACTCACTAGACTCATCATTTGGTTTGTTATGATGGCTGAGTGCAGATCCTTCTACAAATATGAGCAAAGGGATTCTAGGCAACTATCCCTGAGCTTGTCCACTGTTCAACACATCACTCGTACATGTTTATTTTGGTATTTTGATTTATTTTGGGATATCAAGTGTGATGGGCCCAAAACTCGAGACCACCACATCATGCGCTACGAACCCACAGCCCCGCCACGTCATCCACCCGGTTGTGTCCCGCATGCACCAACTGTCAATCATCAACCTCAGTTATCAGAGTTAATCATTTAAAATGCATTATAATTCAGCAGAAGCTTTAAAAATATGTATTTGTAATTTTATCAAATTTAAAGAGCATTCAATTCTATGTGGAAAACCCGACAATGTACACTGTATATAACTTAACAAAAGAGTTTACATACATGTAAAGGTATCTCAAAAGTCTCAATATCCAAAATAAAGTCAAAACAACAAAATATAAATGTACATTGTATATAACTTAACAAAAGAGCTTACATACATCTACAAGTATCTCAAAAGTCCCCAATATCTAATGTACGTTTGTATATATGTATTTATTACTTTTATATGGGTTTAGGATTGTGAGAGATATATTATGACTTGTATTTTGATATGTTTTGAGGTTACCGATTGGACTCAAACCCCCTACCTCTTACACGAGAGGCCTCATATGTACATACCTTTGAGCAACTCTTTTAGTATTTAATTGTTATTATTTGTAGTGTTAATAAACAATTATATTGAGAACAAAAACATCCATGAACTAATTATTTGACTAAAAAAATCAAGATTCATTCTTAATTTGCTTATGTCGCATTGATGATAATCATTCTCATTTTATACATTATATAGATTATAGTTGAGATCCCTTTCTTTATTTTGCATTGAATAACTTTGTAAAATTACCAATTTTCACTTATAATAAAGTGTAAGCTTAGAGCGTATGAGGTGCAGTTACATAATAATAAAAACTATTTATGAATTAAATTAATTCGCGAGAAATCATTTGCTACCGTTTTTTTCACACAATACTTTATCAAATATATCGGATCGCTCAAGCCCTAAAAGACAAGCAAATTTAGACCTTTAAGTATTATTATGCCCTCTCACATAATCATGAATGATAACCAAAATTTTGCTCTTTTTCAACTCGATCCACAATTGTAATTGCCAAATTTACTCGAGAAACAAGATTTTTTTTTTTTTTTTTTTTTTTTTTATTCTGAGGACAACATGGCCAATTGATCATTATGAAGAATGAGATTTTTTTTTTTGAAACATTAGGAACATTTAATTTGACAAATTGTATTGACAAATCTCAGAGGGGCAGTTTAGCCATTTCAAACATGTCCACTTGTGGTCATGTTGAAAATCTCGCCACCGAGGCGATTAATCGAAATGAATTTCCCATCTCATACATATCTCAGGGGCAGTATAGGAAATCAAAATTTCACTGTTTTACAGCTCCCCTGTTCACTATAAATGAGTCGCCTAAGCAAGGTTGTGACCGTGTGAGGTCTCGCCATTAGAGAAATAGAGACCAAAAAAAAGCTTCTCATCAAATCTTTCATGGCTGTATTTTGATTCATACGTAAACATCTAATCATCCATTTTACACACACATACATAAACACATATACACATATTTTTTTACTGTTCAAAATGGCCGCTGAAGATCCAATATTTGTGTGGTCCTCATCATCATCGGACGGCAATCCAGAGTCACCAACTTTCTACTTGCTTTCCAATCCATCAGATTATTTTCGAGATGACGATCTCGATAATTTCTTTCAAAATGATGCTGGTCATGATCATAAGCATGGGCTACTCACTGCCTGCTCTGATCAGTGGACTCGTAACGACAACAAACTGTTCGAGAGCGCGATTGCAGAGTTGGGCAGCGACACGCCGAACCTGTTTGCGGCGATTGCGGCGAAGGTGCCCGGAAAGACGGTGGAGGAAATCGAAAAGCATTACTTATTGCTGGTGGAGGACTTGGAGACCATTGAGTCAGGGTGCTTTCCTGTACCTCAATATGCTGATGATGATGATGATGATGATGATGATGAGAGCGTCATGAAGAATGGTACTGATAATGCAGATGATGATGAGGGTCGCCGCGACAATGGGGAGGACTCGAAGAGGAAGAACAAGAAGCGCAGGAGGGGGAAAGTGCCTGGAGAGTTCAGGAGGAGGGGAACACCTTGGACTGATGAAGAACACAGGTTTGGGTTTAGATCCTTTTTTTTTTTTTAACTGCATGTTTGTTGAGAGTCCTTTACATGCCTAGTATGAAATATATTAGGGTTTTTTAGTGACTAGTAACAGAGTGTTTCTTTAATTAATTATATTTTTTTCCTTATAAACTTTTATTTGGCACGATTAATTAATTTGTTCATTCATTTTATACATATCATAATTGAAACCCATATAGGGGCATTGGTTAATTAATTATCATAGTGGAAGAGTTTAACGATCCATATAATTAACCTGCGAACCCAATTAACTTGGAATTGAGGCTTTGCTTTTTTATTTTTATGATTTTTAAAATTGTTTTTTTTAAAATTGTTCTTAGATGGAAATCATTCAACTTAATTTATTGACTATATTAAAAAAATGCTGTGATGCTTTCAAGTTCGTGGTAAATTATGCTTAACTTGGTAATAGCAAAGCTTTTGAAGGGGTTCTGAAGAGCATTTTAAGTCTTTTACCATGAGTAAAAGGTCGTCGTAGAAATCATTAACTTCTTTTTTTTATCAATTTAAAGCAACTGAATTTATCACAAATATAATTTACCCACTAGTAGATAATTGACTTAAAACACTAGCTATCGCAATTTAGATTGTGGTTAAAACTTTATGTTATAACTATTTATTAATTTGTCACAAAGTCAAAAAAAAAATTTGTATTTGTCATAGAAGTATGATTTTTTTATATTTTATTTATCTCATCATTTTGGAACATGTTGTCCTAACATCAAGGATATTGAATCAAGCATAGACAAAGACTTTAGTTCATGTTTATACAAGGGAAATGATAATCTAACAGACTTTGGGCGCACATTTTATTTTTTAGCTATTTATGACTATTTGTTATCTTCCTATGTGTTGGCCCCATATCTAATAAAACACCATAAATAAACTAAAAAACAAAGTATGCGATCAAAGTGCCTTAGATTATCATTTTCTTTTATACAAACGAAAAGAGTTTAGTTCATGTTGCAAACCACCATTTGTTTTGGATTGAGAGGCTTTTATTGTTGTTATTGTTGACATATTGTTGTTATTGTTGTTGTTATTTTTTTTTTTATAAGAAAGAAACCAATTTGGTTTTGAGACTTGAACCCTTACCCTCTTACTCAATTGTTGTTGTTGTTGTTTTCATATTTTTAATTTGGTTGTACATTCGTGGGCCTACAGTTTGTTCTTGGCGGGCTTAGGCAAATATGGGAGAGGAGACTGGAGGAGCATTTCAAGGAACTATGTGATCACAAAGACACCAACCCAAGTTGCAAGTCATGCTCAGAAGTACTTTCTCCGCATGGAGACTAACGCCGCCAACTCAGACAAACGTCGACGACCAAGCCGACTCGATCAAACACTCCCCAATCTCCCAAACCACGGCAATGGCATGGCGATGATGGATCATCTTCAGAATCTCACCACGGCTCAAAACAACAATTATAGGCCTATTATGCCAGCCCCTTCTCCATTAGTCCCTCAAGTACCTCCCCCCATCTATACATCCTTCACTAGTAACTATGACTTTGTTGGAGCTAATAATAGGGCAATTCAAAATCAATATGGCGGCGCAATATCCTCGTCTCTACCATTGCCAAGGATGCCTGCTGCTTATCCAACTGTCCCTGTGACTACCATGAACCTACCATCTTCATCCAGTTTATATGATTACAACTTCAGTTATGGAGCTTCTTCAAGCATGAAACATGGTCCCTCACAAGCTGGGCCATCCCAGATTTTAGAAGAGCTGCCTATGAACTATTATCAGCCAACAAACAGTACATACTCTTTCCCTCAGTTTCCCAATTACCCAATGTGAGTGGTGGGAAATTTTGGAGTACTAGCTTGTTCTGTTTCAATCAGCTAGCTTGGACAGAATGGAATTTGGAAACTGTGGTAATTAATTTCAGCTGCTTGATTTGATTGTTTCTTTATCCTATGTTTTTTCTCTTATATTGCTGTTTTAGTTCCCTTTTGTTGGAAAAGAAAAATCTATGCAAACTACTGCGTTCTGATCATGCATTTCAGGTTTATTTTTGTTTTCAAAGTACTGTTGTAGTTCATGTTTTTAAGCAGAGAGCTTCTATGAATGTTTAGTGTTGTATGAACTCTTCATTTTAACTTTTAAGGGAATATTCAATTTCATTTACATTACTTTTTAATGGTGCATTCAACAAAGGTTAATTTTTCACGTGATCAATTTCATATATACTCCCTCCGTTTTTTTTTTTTTGGTCATTTAAGAATCAAACACACTTTTTAAGAAGTCATTTTAAATTATAGGTTAACATTACTATAATACCCTCTCCCATTAATAACTTTATTAAAACTTATCTATTTTTTGAGATCAATAAATGATTTTTTAAATGAGAGTAAATTGGGTAAAATTGATCTTGAAATTGGTGAACGATTTATAAATTTGAACAAACAGAGTTAGCTTAAACGACCTACAAAAATGAACGGAGGGAGTATTATCTTTAACAAGGTAAGTGTGGAACATATATAGAAGGAAAAATAAGCAATATGAATAATCAGGGGTGTGCCTGGGTGCATAGGCGAGAAGGGCGACTGCCCCAAACTCCCACCAATAAGAAGGCCCCTCAACTCATACACTTAAAAAAAAAAAAAGAAAAGGTGTTCCACAACATGTCAAAATGCCAGTGGACATGTCGAGAGCCCTAGAAACTTCACAGATAACAATGGTAAAATAAAATGTGGAACGGAAGAGAATCTAACACTACAAGAAAAAATATTTTTTACTATATCTAAAAATGTAGTTATACTCTATGTTACTAAAACTTATTTAATATTAATAAATATATAACAAATATATTTAAGTTTAATATTAATAAATATACAAAAAAATATATTTATAATAAAAAATCAATGTGTAATGATTTATAAACTTAACGAAATTCTTTATTTTATAGTATTTAATCAATCATTATACTTTATTTTATTTATCATACATGCACAATATTTTGTTATATGTTAAATAAAGATATAATAAGTTTTAACAACGCATTATCTTTAAGGAAAATGATAATCTAATACACTTTGGGCGCACACTTTGTCTTTTAGCCTATTTATAGTGTTTTGTTAGATGTGGAGCCACGCATAGTGAAACAAGAAAGAGTCATAAATAGGCTAAAAGACAAATTAAAATGTGCGCCCAAGTGTGCGTCCAAAGTGTGTTATATTATCATTTTCCTATCTATAAATGGTGTAAAAGACCAATTTTTTTTGTAGTGTAGGATGTTGCCTTACTAACAAACTCGGTGATGTAGGACATATGAAGCTTAATCAAAAACATTACAAGCGCAGAAACAAATATTGAGTTAGATTAGAAGTTTCTTTCTTGGAGTCCTTGTTAAATTACAAGTTTAGAATTGATGTATTTTGTCCAAAGCATTACAAGCCTAGAAGCAGTTAGATTAAAAGTTTCTTTCTTGGAGTCCTGGTTATATTACTAGTTTTAGTTTCTATTTTGATTAGAATTAGAAGCTTTTTGTGTTATTAGAATTAGAAAGTCTAAATTATTTTCGTCATTTTATTTAATGAAATTTTAGAAGTTCATTAAAACTTCAATTTTTTAATTGTATTCGGAGTTTTAGGACCATATATATAGGTGTTTAGGTTAATTAAATCTTATTTAATGTAATTTTAGAAGGTCATTAGAAATTCAAGATAGAAACTAAACTTATAATTCAATAAGGATTCTAAGAAAAAAAAAAAAACTTTTAATCTAACTCAATTTTTGCTTCTACGCTTGTAATATTTTGGATAAAGTTTCGTACGTCTTACATCACTCAAAAATCATCATAGCTAGCACACTACAACGCTACAAGCCACATCAATTGAGCTGAAATTCGAATCTCAAATCACTAGCCAAAAAGAATAAAAACTTAAACTAAAGCTTTATCATTAAGTTTTCAAAAAAAAAAAAAAAAAAAGCTTTAACATTAATGTTTTCAAAAAAAAAAAAAAAAAACCTTTAGCTCCGGAGAGTTGGTGATTGGGCAAAGTAGTTTCAAGCTGATGGGGTAGGTGGGCTATTGTTCGGTTTTGAGTCTGAACTATGAGGGGCTCTTCAAGGCCTCCAACTAGGTCATCTCTGATGTAGCCATCATCTCCTACTCTGCTACTCAAGGATAATCTGAAGCCGAGAGCCAGCTAACGATCGAGGAGCCGAGGACACCAAATAGGTACACTTTGGAGATCCCAAACGCATGAACCCCAATGTTGATCCTCATCAGCCTATCTTTTCTCGACCGTTGCTGCTCTGCTCCACCAACTCCTCTGAAGTTGGCTTTATTTTCTACTTCTTCAGTGGCTGTTGGCCTTATTTTCAAGAAATGCCCTTTTGTGTATAAAGTATACTACTTGGATGTAAAGAAAACACAGTTGTTTATCTTGAAATTTGAAAAGAAAGCTTGAGCTGTAGCTCTTTTATTGGGTTTTAATTCATGTTGTTCATCACTTCCCCATTCGCGCCACATTAATCTTAGAGATGGATAATAAGGCATGGTGGATTTGCTAAATGGGGGTAGCATACCATCACTGATTTCTCGTCTTCTAAGGCCGGACTGGTCTATTAGAGTTGTTTACATTCATGGTGAAGGAAATCGAGCAGCGGACTGGATAGTGATAAGTGTTCATTTAGACATGATTTAATATAGGTTATTAGGTGTTAATTGACTATATTTATGTTATTTTATAGTGGTAAATGTCTGTTTTAGGGATTTAGTGGTTTATTTTAATATATAGTTTAATAGGGAATGTTTTTATAATATATGTCTCATTATAGTTAGTTCTCATTTTTAGGTGAAACAAATTCCATGGTTGAATCCGAGGTGAAAAAATACTCAAAATAAAGTATTTTATTTGAAGTGATCGGATAACAAAAGATTTGTCTTGAAATACACATTGAAAGTTGACTTATTGAAGGCGCAAATCGCTCCACAAATTATGATAGCAGTTTCAGATGCGCAAATTACTCTACTAATAATGAAAATGGTCAAACAAAGCGAAAATCACTCTAACTGTTACAGAAATACTTATATATATTGAAACTTGAGGGATTGTTTTGAGGATCCTCTATTTTAAAGGGAATCTCTCTTCTCTTTCTGTTCTCTTTTATTTTATTTTTATTTCTTCAACCATGAAACACTAAGTTCATGGCCTAGGACAGACTACAAAGTAGTTCGACCCCCACTATTAATAGATTTGTGAGGTATATTTAATTTAATATTTCACTGTTCTTCTTTTATATTTTATTTTTTTTTGTATTGTTTAAACAGTTGAGGTTAAACACTAGTTTAAATTTTAATTTACATGTCAGTGAGTTGTAAGCTCCTGTCCTTATGCAATAAGACCATATTAGTGGTGCTCGACCATACCAATTGATTAGACCCTTTTGGGACCGGTTAAATACAATAAGAATCTAGGCTAAATAGGGAGTACTGACAATCTAGTTGTCTAAGTGTAGTGCTTTCACGAATCGAAGTAGTGAAGCTAACGCGTTAAATCTGGAGCACTAACAATCAGGTTGCACGTTTTGTTAGGAAAATAGTTAACGGTCGTACCTTGGCTATCGAAATTAGGAACAGCGAGGAACCGAGTGCGTCAACGGGTCTATAGCTACACTAGAATATAATTGAATTGCATATTTTCGTATAGATCAACGACCAAATCCAATCTTTCATCGAACCGAACTCGTATGTATTGACCTAGGTATTTTAATTAATTATTAGGGAAGTTATTTCCTTTGTTTATTTAATTTCTTAGTAATTAGATTAGTTAATTGAATCACTCTCTCTCTCTAACCCCTGAATTTCCCTTTTGTATTTTATTTTCTTCTCTCTATCTAACCCCTGAATTTTCCTTTTGTATTTTATTTTCTTACCTTATAAAGATTACCAATTTATGTGAGATCGACCCTTTACCACTATCTACAAAATAGTTGGTTTAGGTTAATATATTTTATTGACGCGTTCGGCTCGCGTCAAATAGCGACCTTCACCAGCGCAACACTCTATTGAAACGACTCACTCTTTGGATCATTGCCCATCGGGGTTGTTGGGTATTATGAGAGTCGATGTAATTCCTAGAATATGTAAGTTGTAATTAGGCTTTTAGCCTCTTCTTAATACCAAAAAAAAAAAAAAAAAAAAAAAAAAAAAAAAAAAAAAAGCTTTATCATTAAATTGACATGAACACGTGCAAAGCACACTCTTCGCTCATGTCCAACTTTTCTACTCCCAAGTCAGATCTTCTTTTCAATGGAGTCCTTCACTACATGTTGCTCCTTATTTCTTTTTACGATGCCACACAACTGTATATTCTAGCCATAGCGAATCTTGTACCCGGCCTTTTACGATGCCACACAACTGTATATTCTAGCCATAGCGAATCTTGTACCCGGCCTGTGGTGTCAATTACAAAGTTGCACCCGGTCCACCACTTTAAGTCAAATGTGTCCTTAATTGCTACAGCTATGTTCACTCATGCTAGCCAAATGGTTCTTTAAGTGCCAAAAAACTTGAATGATACATACTTTGTGATGACAATGGTTTATAAAGGGTTTGATTAATCTAGGGTTGTTTTAGAAGACTGGGACGAGAGCAAGGGATAGTAGTCGGTGCTAAGAGGAGATCACTGATAGGGGCAGGCAATTTACAGTTTGGTGGTGAAAACCTTCAAACTGTCACCAAATCGGGGTCACGGTTTGACTGTAACGACCCAAAAATTTATATTATTTTCTGTGTGATGACGTGTACTATCGATGTATACTCGTGTCTGTGTGATAGGATGGTGACGTCGAGTTGTGAGTAGAGTTCGCCTTGAGGAACATTGACGGAAGAATTACGAGTACACAGGTCGGGAAAATGAACTTGGTGAACGATCGAGAAATAAAATAAAATAATAAATTAATTCGAGAAACTTACGGGTCGTTAATAACTTCGTTCGCGCGCGATGGTGCGAGTCGTGGTGCAAGCCGGACGCAAGAATGCCCGAGGAAAACCCAATTTATTGGTTAAAATTGGATAAGAACATGAAGGTAGTCACCCATTAGTGTCACCAAAGTGAGTGGGCTGGAGTGAGGAGAGATCACAAGATGTACCTCGAGATGTGAATGAGAGCCAAGATGAGGCCTACACTATAAAAGGTGGTCAACAGTACTAGGAGTGGGCACGAGTCGGGTTTGGGTCGACCCGAACCGATACCCGACGACTCGACTCATATCGGGTCTTTGTAAAACTGACCCGACACCCGACCCGCCAGGTAGCAGACCCGATATATACCCGACCCGTTTAGGGTCGGGTCGTCGAGTCGGGTCATCGGGTTGGTCGGGTCGGGTTGTTATATATATCTTCATAGAGTTGGTCGGGTCGGGTCGGGTGACCTTTGATCATACCCGAAACCCGACCCGATACCCGACGAGTCGGGTTATTTTGACCTGACTCTTTATTTTTATCCACTCTACCCGACCCGCCACCCGAGTCGGGTCATCGGGTTTCGTGCCCAGCCCTAGTCAACACCTTTCTCTATCTCATTTTCTTCTCTCTCTCTCTCTATCTGCTCTTCTCTCTCTTCCTCTCCAAACAGCCAGTGGACTGTTGTGGCCAGAGCGGCGCCAACGCCAGTAGTGTCGGACGATCCGAGGTAAGATCCTTCATTTCTTTGTCATTTCCTATGCGTTGGTGTGGTTTGTATTCGCGTTCGTCACGATGAAAGTCGGACACCACTTTGAGATTTCAGATTCGATCGAAACTCTCAACGTTTTGGTGATCCTCACGACGATCAACGTGAGTTTTGTGAAGGTGGTTTTCGATTTGGAGAGTTTTAGAATTTTTGATGATTTTTGGGGATTTTCAAATGATTTACGTTTTGGGTTTTTCCGTTGAGGTTTCCGGACGTCTTGGAGTGTGTCGATGATGTTTTTGGAATGGTGTTGTATCCTCGATGAAAAATGGACCAAATTGGCATGAGTCGACACGAGCCAGAGGTGGTAAACACCTCAAAATGTCCCATAAACGGGGGCGCCAAGCACGGCGCTGGGGCAAAGAAGGGTCTCTGTCCCCCACGCCGTGGAGACGCCGTGAGGGTTTATCCCTCACGACGCACCCCACATACGACTGGGACAAAGTCCCTCTATGCACCATGTTGTGGGGTATAATACCCCCACGGTGCTGCCTACGGTGTCTGGGGCAGAGGCACCCTGCCTCACACCGTGGAGACGTTGTTGAGGGTAAAACCCTCACGGGTGTCCTGACAGCACCCAGAGCCCAATGTGACGGCCCCAGCAACCACAAACTGGGCCCCGCCCGGCCTAAACCTACGTGGACCCCCGAGCTCGTCTCTGACGAGTCAACGCAAGTCTGTCAGCCTTAACTTACCAATTACTCATTACATTATTCACTCACACACCCTGGATCACTCCTTTTGATTCACCTTAACTCTATCTAATCTTTTATCCTCAATTATAGTTAGGTGTGCAGCGGAATTGTTTTTAATACCAACTTACAACAGTTTACAACTCAGTCAACCTAGATGTGGAAAATCATGTCCAAACAACATCACATGTATATAACTGATCAACTGAAAGCCCAAAATAAACACATACATGTATCAACATCGGAGTTCAACTTCCCAAAGTCCCAAAATATCAAAACAAATGGATACATAGCCAAAATATACAACAAAAGACAAAATACCTACAAAGTGAGAGCAAAGCTAACGGCTCTGAGCGTGCCTCAGAGGATATCGCCAAGCATCGGCGCCTTGCCCCTACTTGTCTGTAGATCTGCACACACCGTCATAAAAAGGACGGTGAGTACAAAATATAACAGTAAACAGCAACAATAGATATCTCAACATAAATTACTGAATTTTCAATAATCACAAGTCTATAAATCATGCAGTGTATAACAAGAAACTGAAATAGATAGCAAATCGCATGATAAATAGATTCAACAAGTGCAAACAACGAAGATCAAGTGACCGAGAAACAAATAGATAGGCGAATAGATAGTCCCAACCAAACCGCGGGTCTCAAGACCTCATCAGCTTGCGATTGACACAGTAGGCCCAAAACTGCCTCCCTGCTCAATCCACCCCGTACGAACCAGTGGGCCCGAAGGTCGCCTCCACTGAACGCACACTCTATTAGGAAAAGCCACAGACAAAGCCGGCTGCTAAATTCCTAACACACTACCGAAAGAAAGCCACAGTCACAAGCTGGATGCTAAATCATTTCGATAGGCTCCAACGAGAAGCCACGGTCTATGCCTGGTGCTAAACTCGTTGAGACTTCTCAACACAGTCGGACTACCTAAACCTTAGGTCACCTGAACTAGAATGGAATACAAAGGGCTCAAATTTCAAGAATAATTAATCAATAAATAGAAAAGTAATCATGTTGATTCTATTGTTGTCTTTACTCACCTCAACTTCCGCTAAAAAGGCCCTCGCGTAGCTCTACACGTTCCTCAATTAGTTACCAACACTTCGCTCGTCACCTGACAATTATTTCGACCAATTTTCGTTAATTTTTCCCTAATTATTACAAGTATTCTTCAATTTTTCTCAAGTTTAACTCATTTTCTACAATTTTCTAAATTATTGTTCCTTTGCTCAATTTGGGTTGCTTATCCGGTATTGGGTTCCATTTAAACCCATTAGGATACCCGAGCGAAACCTCATAATTTTCATACAATTTAGAAAAATATTTTTTAATATTTTTCTGGCTATTTTTAACAATTTCACGTTTTACGAGACAAAAACCCCGACAAAAGTCTCGTCGCGAATCTCAAATTCTTCATTTTTCATAAAAATTCCCAAATTTATATTTATTTGGTTGAAATATAATTTTTCAGAATTTTTTCCTATTTTTTTTTTCTGAATTTTCCAGATTTTTCCAATATTTATTTCAAAAAATAAAAATAAAACAATAATAATTTATTTATTTATTCAAAGTCAAATTATATGTTAAATCATTATAAAATCCTCAAATTCACACAGCAAAAGCCTTTCTAATGCATTATTCGGATAGTAATACTATAAATGTGTAACCTAATAAGGTTTAAAAAGATAAAATGGAGGATGTAATCCAATGTAGAGCACAGCTGTCGCTGGTAAGACAGACTGTGGGTCCCCATTGGCCCTGTGGCGGTCTATTTGGAAAATGGGCCGTTACACCCAAAATTTCTCAAAATTTTGTGGAATCTTCGAAACGAATTGGGGATTTCTCGGGGCACCTAAACAAATCCAAATACGACCCAATAACCCGAAAGTCGACTCGAAAACATATTGAACATAAATGTGAAAAATTAAAAAGGGATTTCAATTACACGCGGAATAAAACGTTAATACTACCAAATTGCAACGAAAATGCTTACCAGGTACTTAGTGGACCGGTGATGGGCTTGCGGGGACGTTAAGTAGCGTGTGAGAGCCGCGAGCGTAGAGTTTTGCGCGATATTTGTGAGTAAAACCAATTGGAGCTTTTACATTATTTCATTTGGGCAGCTAATTGTGCTATTATGTTTGTTGAGTAGTACTTTCTTTGTGGACTATGAATTGTTGAATTCTCTTTGGTTATATCTATCCTTGATAGTTTATCAGCGTAGTTTTGCTTTCATTCCTTTGAGTTGTCCCTAGGTAAGTGTGTCAAGCGTGATCCTTGCAGAATTCTGGGCTTGCGGTGTATTACATTGGGGTTTACGGCTGGAGATACGTAATTGATTGTGATGATATGTACGAGGTAAGAGTTCTCCACTATATTACTGGGGACTCTGCACTCGCGTAGGGATCTTAGAGGAGGTTCTGTCATCGACTCCTAGCCTTTGAGGAGATTCTGTCCTCGGCTCAACGACTTTAATTGGTCGGGATCACTTGTGTCTTTCCCTTGTATTTCGGGACATTCAATTTTGATTGCTCATTCATTTATTTACAGTCTTTATATATTCATGCGCTCCCTGTCTTTTCTTTCTATCTACATGAATTGACTGCTTATTTTATTCATTTGAAATGTTGTTAAGACTTTATTGGTATTTTACTCTCTATATCACTGTACTCACCGTCTAGTTTGTGATGGTGTGCAGACCGACGAGCAGAGAAAGACAAAAGACTAGCGCTAAACGATTGAAGTCGAGGGCCACGAGGCGGTCTTGTAACGACCCGAAAATTTATATTATTTTCTGTGTGATGACGTGTACTATCAGTGTATACTCGTGTCTATGTGGCAGAATGGTAACGTCGAGTTGCGAGTGGAGTTTGCCTTGAAGAATGTGACGAACAAGCATTGACGGAAGAATTACGGGTACACAAGTCGGAGAAATGAACTTAGTGGACGACCAAAAAATAAAATATAATAATAAATAAATTTGAGTAATCTTACGGGTCGTTAGTAACTTCATTAACGTGAAACGGTGCGAGTCGTGTTGCATGCCGAGTACAGAAACACCCGAGAAAGATCAATTATTGGTTTAAATTGGATAGGGTCAAGAGACCAAGTCAACATAGTCATTTAAAATGGGAGAGATATAGTATATCTAGGTGTTGGTTAGGTGAATAAGTGGACCAATCAAATTATGTCACCTCTCTCATAAAAATAAAAATAATCACTCAAGCTCTCACACTTTGACACCTAGCTACCACCTTATTCCATCAAACCACCTCATCTTATCTCATCCCCTCACTGTACTCTCCCTCTCTCCAACGAAATCACAATCTTCTCCTTCCATCACTCACGCTCCATTCTTCAGGTCTCGGTCTCTCATCTTCTTCCCCACTTTCGATTTCTCTCGGGTATCTCGACCTCTCTCGACGCTCCTTGCTCATAAATTCTATCTTGCTTGGGTGTGCTCCACTTTCTCTTTTGTTGGTGATGGGAGGTGAGAACTCTTTAATTTTATGACATTCTTTATGACTTTTGAAAAGGAATTTTTGATGGAGATCATAAGTTGTTAATGGTGTTGAGGTGGTAGTAATAATAGGTGAAATCAAGAAAAATAAAAGAGAGATATGAACTGTGCGCACAAAAGGGGGTGCACATGAGCTGTGCACATCCACTAGTGGGTTAGGCCATGACCAATTTGGGCTTAACTCCCTAATTATAGCTTTAAATTCCAAAAGGAATTTTTAGTTAAGAAAATTAGGAAATAAATAATTAAAATAAGTAAATATTATATATATATATACGTACATGCATAATGTATATATATAGTATGTATTTATATATTTTATTATGTATATGATACATATTTATATACATAATGTACGTATGTATGTGGGTATATATATAATTTATGGAATAAAAATGTGTGTAATCAGTTGGTTAGGAAGAAAAGAATTTAGAGTCAAGTTTGTGAAAATAAGTCAAGTCGAGATTCGACCAATGTAGTTTCGACTCGAGATGCGATGAATATGGTTAAAATCTCACATTTTTTGGAAATTGAGGTAAATAAAAATAAAATTGAACTCAACAAATGTGCGACGATCGAGAAGTATTCTGAGGGATTTACGTTGAGATCGACCTCATAATGCGTGTGTGACTTGAATAAAATACAAAAAAAGACTTAGAGTTGGGCTTAGTGAAGATAATGAAATGATTTAGAGAATTTGTACACGTCGGATGCGGGACAATAGTACAGAGTTCAAGGACGTCGAGCGGTTTACGTGACTTAGCGAATTGCGTGGTATTAGTGAGTAAAACCAACCAGAGTATTTACATTATTTCAATTGTGCATTTATTTGAGCTGTTATGTTTGTTCAACAGTACTTTTTTGTGGATTATATGAATTGTTGAATTCCCTTTGGTTATATCTATTCTTGGTGGTTTATCGGCTTAGTTTTTGCTTGGATTCCTTAATGAGTGGTCTATTAGGTCTAAGTGGACAATATGGTACTCACGGTCTATACCGTGAGCTCACGGTCTATACCGTGAATACACGGACTCTGGACATGGTTAAGCCTGCAATTTGGGATTGCGGTGATCGTATGTTAAACTAAGTGTGATGCTGCGGTGCCAGTATGCGAACTAAGTGTGACTTGAGGCTAAGTGTCTTATTCTAGGCTGCCTTGGATTTGTGTAGGTCCAGAATAAGTGTTGGAAGTCAGGTTGTAAACTAAGTGTGGCAACCTGGTGAACTTGGGACACTTAGATGTCTTTTCTTTTGCTTTGTACTCTCGACACTCATTTATCGTTATTCTCTCCGTGATTTACTTATCATGTTGTCTTTTATATTTTTCGTAATATTTATGCATGATACTAGTTTAGACATTTACGTGACATTTGAAATGCTGTTAAGACTCTATTTGTATTTTACTCTTTACATCACTGTACTCACCGTTTAGTTTGTGACGGTGGGCAGACTGACGAACAGACAAAGGCAAGGGATTAGCGCTAAGCGATTGAAGGCGAGGACCACGGGGCGGTCTCTTCTCGCGTATTGAGTATGTTTTGTTTTAAATATCTCTATTGTTTTGTTGAACATAGGATTATGGGTTATGAGAGATCTTGTTTATGTAGGACATTATAGATACTCTCTTTTCATTTATATGGTGGATATGATTACGGGGTTTAGGATTGTCTTAATTTGTGTCTTAAAGTTTATTGATTAATTTAGAGTTTAATTGCTTCCACTGTATCTGATAATAACTCACTAATTGATTAACTTCACTTATAAATATATAATAAATGGTAAATGGTAAGGAAGACTGACTAGGCCTGCGTGACTCAGCGAGACTAGCTCGGGGGTTCGTGTAGGTTTAGGCCGGGCAGTACCTAATTTTAGGATTGTGGAAGTCTCCTCTGTTGTATTGAATAGGTTTTGTATTATGTATCTATATTGTTTTGTTGAACATAGGATTATAGGATTAAGAGAGATCTTGGGTATGTATGACATTATCGATACTCTCTTTTGATTCACATGGTGGAATTGATTTACGGGGTTTCCATGCCTTAGGTTGTCTTGACTTGCATGTTTTGAAGTTTATTGATTAGTTTGAAATTTAATTGTTTCTGTTGTATCTGATAATAACTCACTAATTGATTAACTTCACTTGTAAATACGTAATAGATGGTAAATGGTAAGGAAGGTTGACTAGGCCTGTGTGACTCAGCGGGATTAGCTCGGGCGGTGCCTAATGAAGGTCACCCAAGAGTGGGTGAATTGGGTTGTCGAGTGATTATCGCCTTTTTAAAACTTTATGCTTAAATAACAACAATATCACACATATCAATAATAAATATCTATAAAATGCAATCAAGAAGGGGTAGAAGAGATGGAGATGAGACACGTAATTTATAGTGGTTCTATCTAACCGATCTATATCTGTAACGACTCGAAAATTTGGTTATTTGTGAATGATGATGTGCAATATGTATTAATACTCGTATTTGAGTGACCGAACCGTGAAGTCAGTGAACGAGTGGGAAAACTGGATGAGCGGGATTCGACAATTGGGTTACGGGTACACGGGAGACTAAAAACATAATTAAAAGAATTATTTAATAATTGTATAGTTTATTTGTGTGAGACAAAGGTCAAAGTGTGCATGAGACGGGGAAATACGGGCCGAGGAGGCAAGATGGGTCGGGGAACCCTTGGGTTCAACTTTGAGATGTGTGGGTTAGTAAGAATATGGGTGGACACAACTAGGACACATACCCCACTTATTAAATTATTCCTACCATACCCATTTAAATTTCAAACACCCCACCCACTCCCATCACTCACCACCCACCCCTATCACACACGTTACCTCACCTCACACTTTCCCATCTCATTTAAACACTCACTCACGTCACTCTCATCTCCTCACTCTCTCATTTCACTCATCTCTCTCTCTCACTCTTCACTCTCCTCACGGGCTCTCTCTGCTC
Source organism: Stephania japonica (assembly GCA_039657345.1). Lineage (NCBI taxonomy): Eukaryota > Viridiplantae > Streptophyta > Magnoliopsida > Ranunculales > Menispermaceae > Stephania > Stephania japonica. Next base: position 1,011,806 of record CM077559.1, on the reverse strand, counting down.
ATAACTCACGGTCTCTCTCACTCTCCCACCTCACCACCGTCCCTGCTCATCGCTGATGACCGAACCAGGCTGCCAGAGGTTGCTGTCGACCGGAGGTGAGGTTCTCTCCTTTCTCTCTTCTATCTCGACTGTCCTCTCTCTCTCTCTCTCGAGTTCCCTCACTCTCCTCTCTCGGACCACTCACTCTCTCGGCCTGGTTGTGACCACGCCAGTCACCGAAGATGCAATGGTGGGGGAGAGACTCACCAGAGCCCCCTATCCTCTCCTCCCTCTCGTACTCTCTAGATATCTCACTCTCGGTTTCTTTCTATCCTCTCTCGGCTCTCTCACGACGAGCCACCACTGGCCCTGGCCAGACCAATGGTGGCCGAGGTTCACTCCCTCGTCGGAGCTCTCTATCTTTCTATCTCTCTCTCGCATTCCCTCTCTCTTTTTCTCTCAATTTTTCACGGTTTTTGTTATGTTTTGTGTGCATGTGGGCTGCTAGGGTGGATGTCGTGATGAGGACCGGTTGTGGGCGACCTCCAATGACTCACCGGAGTCAGACCGTCCCAGAGCACCCCCCTCATGGCCCATGCAAAGTCCCTACAAGTGTTAAACACATTGAGTTGATTTTATAGGGTTTTACCCTCTCGTCGAAAACTCTCGTGATTGGCGCACCACCGCCGGACCACCATGACCGGGACGCTGTTGGGGACCCCACCAATCTCCTACGTGGGTCCCACAGTCTTCAAAGTTGTCAAGACAACCCTATTTAGTGTTAAAAAGTCATCATTTCATGTGAATAGGTATGGTGGAGCCTCGCCGAAAACTGCCACTCTTGGCGATGCTACCGGCCAGGCCACCACCAGTGGAGGTGGTCGAGGGTCTCACCTAACATGGGTTGAAGTCTCGCAACCCTTAGTTATGTCCGAAACAACGTTGTTAATGTGTTTTGTCGCGATTTCATTTGTTGTCGACGTTGAGTCTATATTTGCATGTGTTGACGTAATTCCGAACTGGTGGAGGGTTTTCCGGCATTCCCATGCCATTATAACCCTTCACCGACGTTGAACAACACCAGCGAGGTTCCATGTTCTTTAGTATATGTCGGTTCAATTTTCATGAAGAGTTATAGTTGAGTGTTGGTTTGTATTGAAACATCGCGTGGCGATGAATGGTTATGACGTCGTAGTCATGTCTCCAGTCTTCGAAACCATGACATGACCCACATACAACTGAGCCGAGCCTATGATTCGCGATGAGGCTTATACATATTGTGTTTTCAAAACTCGAGAGAGAGAGAGAGAGAATATTCGTTTTTCGATTAAATTGTCGTGTCGTTTGAGTCATTTAAAACATTGGGAAAAATGATAAGTTTAAACCTAGGTTTAGTTAATGACTTGACCTATTAATACGAGTTTCCGACCTTGTCAGGTAGCGGGAAATTAAGGGATACGCGTTAGGATTCGCGGGAGCGTTGTACGCGGGTTACGATAGTTCAAATAAGTACACTTGCCTTAAAAAGTATTTGTACGTTAGTAAGCCAGCTAAGAAAATATCATGTGATTCATTTTCATTTCTTTGTGTTTGTTATTATCAAATTATTGGCATTCCATTCCCTATTCCTTGTATGTGTGTTCTTGGCATAAGTGTGTATCTCGAAGGTACATGCAGCCTGCACTAGAAGGGATAAAAAGCGGGCACTCATGCGCACAAGCGTTTGACCACCCCTAGTGATTGTGTGATACCATGTACTAGATTGTTGTGGATTTCGATGTTGCGACATCGCAGTTGTGGAATTGTTGTGGATTTTAGATCACTTATGACCTCTCTTGACTCGTAGAACATGCATGTTTCGATTGTTATTATTTCCAATCTGTCTATCATGCATCTTGTCTATTTAAATTCCTGTCTTTTATTTCCCGCATGATATTTAGACTGCCATGTTTGAAAATTCATGAATTACTGTTATATTCTTCTGGCTTTACTTTCGATTTCTGTCAGCTGCTCACCGTCTAGTTTGTGACGGTGGGTGCAGATAGGATGGAGTGCAATAGAGGCAAAGGACCTTACCTAGGAGACTTTTTGTGAGCAGCTGGACTTGAGGTACCTAGGTGTAGGCTCATGTTTATTTTGTTTGTATGATGTTTTATATATACATGATTATAGTTTTTGGATTGGGGATAAATTTTGAGGTAGATACCATAAATTTTATTATGTTGACTTGGACATGAACCTATCGGAGTTTCCACATTTATATAGATTCCTGATTTCCGTTTGATTGAGTTATTTCCCAATAATTGATTAGTATTAAATTTTCTTCCGCTGTATTATACTTGTAATAACTCTTTCATAAAACTTGAAGTTTGATGATTTGAGGCTGATTAGGCTCGTCAGGCTCGCTGAGTGTCGACTCAGGACCTGCACGGGTCTAGGCCGGCGTACCCAAATGCATTGAGAATTTGGAGCCGTCACAACATCCACTACCTAACCTCACCAGCTAGGATTTTTAAATCCCCACTTATATTATCATTAAGTGTTACAATCTAAGCCCGCAAGCTTAGTAAATGCCTAGCCTTAACTAGGTTTTTTACAAGATGTCTTACCGCAATAAGTTTTTATACAACCACCTAGATTCACCTAGGATTTTCCCTTACCAAGCCTCAACTAGGTATCCCTTTTCGACTTAGATCCCACTAAGTCTTACAATAAAAGTTTGATAAATACAATTCAAATTTTGTTTTACAAAGTAAAGCGGTAATAAGTTCAATTTTTACAAGTCACCTAGAGCTAAACCACTCATATGCATGTAAGTATGAACTCCGACTAAGATTTATATAAAATCAATAAGTATGTGCAATACTTAGTCAAGAAACCGACAAAAGAGTATCGATGAAAACGTGTGCGGTTTCAAATCAAGTGAACAAATAGTTTTGTCAAAAATCAAGATTAAAAACAACAACTTGTTCAAATATGTCTTAAGCTCAAAGAGATCAAGTTTAAGTTCAAAACTCAAGACGAAAGTGTTCAAGAACACAACAAATGATTTCTAAACATTACTTCAATCAATAAATATAGATTAAGTCCGAAAAAAGTACGAAATCAAGAAATCTTACAACCTCAAGTGTGAAATCCGAAAATCAATTTTGGAGTTGTTTAGAACACCTCCCTTATGTTGCCTTGACCGACGAATCAATAGTTTCAAAAATCACCAAGTGTATGTGATGACCACCTAACACCTCTAAGACTCTACTAAACCTTTGAAATCACTTTATACATGTTTAGTAGGATCTTAAAAACATGTCTAGACATCCCGGATGATTTCACAAACCCCAAAAACTAAAAACTCCGATTTCATGAAAACATATGAGCTTTTCTACAAATAATTTTAATATCAATCCAAAAGTCGTCTAAACACATATCAGTGTATTCAAATCAATTCTAACAGTTCATAAACCTTAAATACATGTTGTAAAACATGTTTGCATCATTTAAAAATATTTTAAATGTGGCGGCCCCAATTTTCAGGGTCGCCCCGTGCAACAGATACCTCTCCAGCCTATGCTCCAGAAGTACCTGCCGCATCACTCATCCATCCACCTCAACTATCACTCTTAAATTTTATGCCATTTAATTCAATTAATTATCAATTTACAGCGGAAGGCCTTAATACTGTCAAATTACTTCAAAATAGTATTGTTTAATTCACCTACAGTGGAATCCCAAACTGTACATGCATTCATGCGATTAACTAAAACTGTGTTATACACAAGTACAGTAATAGCAAGTTTTCCCATCCCAAAATACTACAAAATATCAAAACCATAAATGTACGAGCACACGTACTAGCAAGTCTTGAAGTGGTAAGTCAGATGTAATCGCCAACGACCTCCTTACCCTTGCTGGTACTAGGAACTGCACTCAGTTATCACAAAAAGCCAGATAACGAGTCCAGTAAGTAAAATTCCAAGGAAAACCACCAGGCATTTCAATTTAAGAATATAAATGGAAACCAATAAGCAGTGTTAAATAATCATGCAATAATCAAGGAAATAACGCAGGCAACTGCTAAAAAGGAAACTGCATGAATACCAACACAAAGATAACAAATGGGTGTGCAATGAATACCGCCAGTGAAGCTAGGATCAGTGGCCCGGTCATACCCTACTCCAATGACCCCGCTGACTGTATCCTAGTCACCAATTAAGAAAACAAACCCCACACACCAGAAAACAGCCGGAACGTTACCGTTCCCATCACAATCGGATTTAGATTGCCAAAGAAATAAAGTTCAATGAATAGAATAAGTAAATGCAATAGTGGTGTTCAATTGGGTTTTACATACCTCAATTCGCACTCCAACAACCCCGATCTAGCTCCAATAACACCCGACAAATCAAATTATCACCCCAAATGTACCTTGATCTCCTCGATCCCGCGAGCCCCCGAGCTCTCCTCCTCGGCGTCTCGGCTTCTCTCTTCTCCTCTTCTTCGTTCTCTCTGTTTTTCTTTCTTTTTCGATTTCTCGATTTGTCGAGAGAGAGAAGGCGGTGATAGTTATCAATTTTTTTCCAAGTGAAATGACTATTTTGCCCCTCATGTCTATCTCTTTCATTCTTTCCTTCCCTTTTTGGTAATTTTGCATTTTCCATTTTATTTTTCTAATTTAATATCTATATATATATATATCAATTTACCTATATATATAAATATATACACTCACCTATATTTTCGCATTTAAGATTCCGCCGTGCGCGCCAACAAGTGTACTCGGGCGTGCACACCACCGTACCCCTCACGCGTATCAATCACGACTAAACCCCGACTCTCAACCTTGCCCGACATCAAGTTACACACATGTGATGTTTATATACATAATAATAACTTTACCATCACGATAATAAACATAGAACATGCACAAATAACAGTAAAGCCTGGGTACTCCTATCCGAGTCCACTCAGCTGTCCACGTAACGCCCGAATTATCCGTTAATCTTCGTGATTAACACAAATCATGATTTAATTAATTTGGGTCGTTACATTAAAAACCACGAGATTGAAAATCACAAAAACCAAAACTTTAAGTTCTTTAAAAACTAAAATTCATGGAATGTATGATTCTAATGCATTTGGCTTGTAGGAATGGAACTTATATACCTTACAAATAATGTACACATGATTGTCTTATCTTTTCGGTCCGTGCTTCCTTGTGTGAGCTGATTCTTGAACTTATCCGGCTTTGTGTTGTCACTTTTTGACTTAAACTTTCACGAACTCCAACTTTCCTTTAAGCTTGTGATTTCTAACATAGTTTGTTGTTCTGAAACACTTGACAAGCTCATTAGTGTCATTTCACATTGTTTGTTAGTAGGGCTGGCAAAAATACGGGAACGGACAAAAACGGGACTGGACACCTATTTTAAAAATCCAAAAATTTGGTGCCGGTCCGGTCCCGTTTTCAAAAGCAGCCTTGTTTTTTGTCCAGTCCGTATGTTTGTAAAACATACGGGACCGTTTTGCCCGTTTTTTTTTTAAAGATGATTAAATATTTTGTTTATCAATTATCTTAAAAAAAAACCCCTCAACTACAACTACAAGTCTACAACTACAAATCACCAATTACCAAAAAATAAATACATAATATCACATTTTTTTAATTTCCAATATAAACATCACAAAAGTTTTTTTAAAAAAAAAGAGATATCACCTCAAATTCTCAATAGTCCAAAATCCAAATTATCAAAGTATATCTTCACCTCATGCATCAACAACAACTACATAAAAAAGTTCATGACACAAACACTTAATAAAAAATTAAGTGTAGTTCTTCAACTCATCTCACACAATTCCACATCCTTCAACTCTCCGTGACTCGTCTCTAACCCCTCAACTCAAGTCATTCATCTCGAAAGACATTAGGAAAAAAAATGTTTTCATTAATTGTAAAAGCTCGATCATTTAAACATAAGAATAAATAAAGCAACAATACCTAAACTTTCAACTCCATCATCTTCGTCACCCACATCTTCAACCTCCACATCATTTGAAGCTTGCCCGAAGTTGTGGGATTGAGATCTATTTTCAGTTTCAACATTTCGCATTGATATCATCAAACTCTTTCTTTCGAGCATCTACATAAAAAAAAAAAAAAAAAAAAAATCAAACACAACAAATCAATTTAGACTTATAGTTTACCAATCAAATAACTAATTATATAATGCTCACCAGATTTGTTCTTCAACTTTGCTCCATTCACCCAATCACGACAACATATCAATGCTTCAACATTTTCAGGTAAAAGAGAATTTCTATACTTGTCAAGTGTTCTACCCTGCTTTGTACTAAAAGTCGACTTAAGCAACAAGTAGTTAAAGGAATGGCTAAAATATCACGTGCCATCATACTCAACTTTGGATATCGATATTGAACAGATTTCCAAAAATCTATGATGTCTAAATTCTTCTTTCTATCAAGCAATGGCTCATGCAAGTAAATATCCAATTCCGATTGTTCATTAGAAACATCATCACCTTGGAAAAAGTCATAACCCTAACACACAATTACAAACAATAAGATAATCATAAAGTAAGAACCACAACTAAATCAAACACTAAAAATAAATAAATCATAATTGTAGAACATACCATAGCATATAGATCATCTTCTCTTATATCATTTGCTTCAACAAATTGTGGCGTTTGGTTGCTAGTGGATGAAACATCTCCACTTGAATGATTAAATTCATGAGAATATGTCTCGAACAACAATTGAAGTTTATCGCGAATTATAGCAACCTTGAACTTGCCTTCATCACCATAAATCTTTGAAAAAGCAAATTCGACCACTTTTGTTTTGTACCGAGGATCTAAAATGACACCAATTGCCAATATTTCATTACAATCCTTCCAATACTTGTCAAATTTTAATTGCATTTTTGAAGCCATAGATCGAATGAAATGATTCGGGTTATTCAATTCATCCTTCAACCGAGCTTGGATTTTCCACATTCCATGAAAGAAAAGATTTATTGTCGGATACTTTGCACCGAAAATATATTAGTTAGATCATAAAATATTTTCAAAAACTTAAAAACATATTCCACTTGATTCCACTCTTCCAACTCGGGACAAAATACATAATTTGTGTCACTCAAAGCAAGATGAGCAAAAGCATTACGATAATATAACGCAGATTCAATCATGAGGTATGTAGAATTCCATCTTGTAACCACATCTTGCACCAATCCTTTCTTGCAATCGAATGCCAATTGTGTAGCACAATCCAAAAACTTTTTCCTTCGAGAAATTTGTGATCCTTTTACAAACTTGATACTATCACGAACTTTGTCAAGGATCTTTTCAATTTCTTTAAGACCATCTTGGACCATAAGATTTAAAATATGTGCACAACATCGCATATGAAAGAATTCACCACCAACTAGCAATGCATCCTTAATTCTCAAAGTATTTTTAAAAATTCCAACAAATGTGTCATTTGCGCTTGCATTGTCTAAAGTAATGGAAAACAACTTCTTATCTAAGTTCCAAGACCCTAACAAAGCGAAATTTTCTCAAGCAATTGCTACACCACTATGTGGAGGTGGCATAAAACAAAAATTCAAAATCCTTTTCTGCAACACCCAATCTTCATCAATATAATGAGCAGTCAAAGTAATATAACCATCAGATGTAATGGAAGTCCACATATCAGAAGTCAAACACACTCTCCCTGGAAGAGATTGCAACAAATTAAAAAGTTTTCTCTTCTCCCTTTTGTAGATTTTTAATATATCTGCCTTTGATTTGTGTTTCTCGAAACACACTTAATTTCAGGAACAAGAGAGGTATAAGAGTACTTAACATATTCATAGTCCACAAAGGTGAAAGGTAATTCATGCATGATGACTATCATTGCCATATTTTCACGATGAACCCCGGAATCATAATTTATTGACCTCAATCCCATATTCCCCGTAACTGACGATTCTAATATCATTTGTGCCACATCACGATTACCAAAACGACTATAATTAGGACAACTAGATAAATGTCGTTTCATGCCATTTGTACCATTATTACCATCAGCCAAAACAACACTCATACAATGTTTGCATTTCCTCTCTTCCTATTATCCGATACTCAGAAGTGCCAGGAGGAATTACAGTAAAATCATCCCACACTTTAGACTGATTTTTCCTCTTCTTTTGAGAAGAATTAGATGCAATGCTATGCATATTATCACCCATGACGCTGCAATAATATAAAATGAAAATCATATCTAAATCTAGTGAATTAATCTCATTAACAAAATATGAAAAATGCACAGTTGCACACAAAGTAATAAAATCGCATTACATTCTTTTTTTTCCTAATCAAATAAAGGCAATTACGTGAACAAAAAAGAAATAATGTCTAGTTAATAATGAGTAGAGGCCATAATATATATAGACAATTGAATATAAATTAAATCAAATTATGTGAAGGTATGTGGTACCAGAGAGGAGAGACCGTGAGAGTCGAGACTCGGGAGTGAGAGGAGAGGCGAGAGACCGCGAGTCGTGAGAACTGAGAGTCGGTGGGAATTGGGGTCACATCCTCTGAAATGAATGAACACAATGTCATTGTCAGTTACTAGTTACTGTTAACAATATGGGTGAAACAGTTTTAATTCGAGAGTCCGAGACATTCAAGACTTACCAATTCGACCAAATCGGAACTATGCTTCGAATGTACTGATGGACCTGGTGAGACCAAATCGGAACTAGTTGGTGGCGAGAGAGAGGAGATCAGCCGCGCAGCGTGAGAGACTGAGAGTAGAGATGGTGAGACCGTGAGACGCAGAGGCGGAGACGGCCAGAGACCGAGACCAGACCGAGAGAGGAGATGGTGAGACCAGAGACGAGAGAGGAGATGGTGAGACCAGAGACCGAGAGACCAGAGAGGAGATGGTGAGACCAGAGACCGAGAGACCAGAGACCGAGAGCGTGAGCGTGAGACCAGAGACCGAGACCGAGAGAGACCAGAGACCAGAGACCAGAGCGGATGGTGAGACCAGAGCGTGAGAGAGGAGATGGTGAGACCGAGAGGCGAGAGAGCGTGAGAGAGGAGATGGTGAGACCGAGACCAGAGCGTGAGAGAGGAGATGGTGAGACTGAGAGACCGAGAGCGTGAGAGAGAGAGAGACGGGACCGAGGAGGCGAGGAGGCGAGAGAGAGAAGTCCGAGAAGAGAACGGCGAAGAGAAGAGCGAGAAAAGTGAGAAGTAGGGTTTTCACTCTTTCTCAATTTTAACAAAGTGAAATTACAAATATACCCTTCAAATTAATCACAAAACGGAACCCGTTTTTTTAAAATTTTTGCCCAGACCGGTCCGTATTTTTAAACGGACAAAAAATATTGTCCAAAGTCCGTATGTTTGTCAAAAAAAAATTGCCGGCCCCGTTTAAAACGGGGACCAGGACAAACCGGGCCAAACGGGACCGGGCACATTTTGCCAGCCCTATTTGTTAGCATCAAAATCCCGAGTGGAGTGAAAGTGATGAAAACACTTAGGCCAACACCCAATTCTAGGATTGTGAAATTTGAGGCCGTCACATTGATCATTTTACAAACTACCATCAAACTGCAAATCTTCAAAACCGCAACCAAACCGATCGCGGTTTGCTCGGTTTGGTTTTGTGGTTTTCTTGCTACACATTTTCAACAAAAAAAATTAATACATTCCATACAAGTCTATACATGTCCATAAAAAAAAAAAAAACATATATACAACAAAACACATGTCCATACATGATTATCCACCAAAAATACAATGAAACACACGAACTCAATCAAGATCATGAGTCTAATTAAGTTTATTTCAAAAGTTAAAACAACACGAAAATGCTTCTAACTCCATTTCATTTCATTCTTAATTTGGGGGTGGTTTTGCGGTTTGGCGAACTACGATTTTTTATGAATGAAAACCACTACCAAACTGCAGAATCACGATTTTTAAATTTTCTAAACCATTCCCAAACTACAATTTAAAAAAACCAGACCTATACCATGTTGTTTAGATGATTTGAGTAGTTTTGCAGAAACCGCTACCCACCCCTAATCACTGAGTGAGTTGGTGTAGACAGGGGGTTCGACGTAGCACATAAAGGTTGTGTTTTTGTCTTACCACCTTTTTTGGATTTGATGGTAATAATTCTTTTCTTTACAATTCGAAGTACGTACTGAAGCCCGAAAAATTCATACCAGATTAAGTTATCATGATCATAATAGATTCATATATACTGGTCAATTGCGGTTATGCCCTTGAAGACAATCCCTAAATAAAAGATTTATTAGAACATTTTTGTACACACACACACACAAAATCATTTTACTTTTTTTCATTTCCTTATTTTTATTTTTTCATTTCCTTATTTTTATTTTAATTTTTTCATTTCCTTATTTTTATTTTAATTATAATCATAACTTTTTTTTGCCTACAATATGCGTAACATGCACGTGGAATTATCAAATAAATTTAATTAACGAAACGGTTTGAATTTTGCAGTACGAGGTATGTTTTTGCATATGTCTATTCAAAATTCGACATAAAAACGTCAAAATTTTTCAAGTGTTTCGAGCTTGTATATATATATATATATATATCAATCAACTATATTGAGGGTGGCAAACAAAAAGTCTTTCCTGCCCTTGTTTTTGTGTGCATACATCCTCAAATCACGTTTTTTTGTCCATTCTTGCACTCATGTAAATCACTCTCTCTCTTTCTCTCTCTATTGGTCTCTTTCTCTTTATTGGTCTCCTTTCGCTCGCACTTGCCTATTTTCTCTATTTTTTTTTTTTTTTTGTCAAGGTTCGATTCCTACGTATCTTCAATTCATTAATTGTTTTGTTATGTCTCATTTCTTTGATTTGTACATTATATGTGATTCACATTATAAATTGCATACTTATAACTTTACACAGTTCTAAACTTTGTACGTAGTATGAATTCAATAAGGTCCGGTCATAAATTCTCGCGAGCGTAGCGAGCGGGCTCATTCATGCGAAACACGTAACGAAAATAGTATATATATTTATGTAAAAAAAAAAAAAAAAACAATTCTTCTTGGCTTCTCATCTTTCATCAACTTTTAACTCCAATTTCCTATAGTCGATTGGAGTTCAAATTAATTGGCAAATTTTATTAATTTTTTAAAAATAAAACCTTAATAGCTAGCAAATACATTTTTGTATTTACTACGACTTGTCTTTACTGATAAGACTCGAACCCTCAACTTCTTACACAAGAGACCTCATATATACCATAATATTGAGCTACCACTTGGTGTCTAATTATTATTTGTACTGTTAATTAATAGTTATCTTTAGAAGAGGTTGTTATTGATGTAATTTCATTGTTAAATTAGATGTAATATATAGTGAGCAATTTCAATGAATAGAAACATCTTTTTGTCTGAAAAAAAAAAAAAAAAAAGACATCACTTGTCAAAAAAGTAAACCTCGGAAGATCGTAGTTCAATTTTTATTGAAGTCAAAAAAAAGAGAAAACATCCACAAACTAACTATTTGACTAAGAAAATCCAGATTTATTCTTTATTTGTTTAATTTTGTCCCATTAATTTTTTTTGACTTCAGTGGGAATCGAACCACAATCTTCTGATGTCTTACCTTTTTGGCAAGTGATGTTTTTACCATCTCATTAATTTTGTCTCATTAATTAATAAACATTCTCATTTTATATGTCATCTAGATTCTAGTCGAGTTCACTATTTATTTGTCAAAGCCTCTAAGGTGAGATGGTAAATAAATTACTTGCCAAAAAGGTAAGATCTCAAAAAATCGTGGTTTGATTTCTACTGAATTTAAAAAAAAAAAAGAACTTTGTAAGAGTACCAATTTTTACATATAATTAATAGAGTGCGTAAGTTTAGAGTGTACTAGGTTACAATTTCATAATAATAATTAAGAAACTATTCAATTTATGTATTAGCTAGATTCGTGAGAAATCAGTCTTTACCTTTTTTTTTGACACAATACTTCACAGTTTACACTAGCTAATTTGTCGAATCGAATATCTTGGATCCCTCGTGCCCTAAGAGACGAGCAAATTTACAAAGTTAAATGCCATTAGCATTAATTTGTTAAGCAATTAAATGTATTAGCCTATATGCAAATTTGGTGACACTATATTAATTTTTAAAGAGAAAATGCTGCATTAATCCAATTCCAACCCACTGTAGGCACTATATGCAAATTAACTTGGTGATACCCCATATCAACCAAATGTGTTCACCTCTCGAGATGCGAGCTTACACACCTCGATGGGTAAAGTAACGTGCCTTATATGTTGTGTTGTCAAGGGTGTTCAAAGCATATCATTTTTCATATAAAGTACCAATAAAGTACCAATAAATTAAGTCAAATTAACGTGCCCATAGACACGTTGAGAGGTCTAAAACCTTGTCACAAATAACAATTGTAAAATAAAATAAAATGTGGCACGGAAGAGAGTCAGTGTGTCGCCTGGCCTTACTAATAAAACTCGGAAAGCACCAAGAGCCTCATAAACTTGTGACAAATAACAACAGTAAAACAAAATGTAGCACGAAAGAGAATCAGGATGTTGCCTTACTAATAAAACTAGAAAAACACCATAACCAGCACACTTCAACAAAACAAGCCACATCGGTTTAGTTGATATTCGAATCTCAAAATCACTGGCCAAAAAGAATAAAAACTTAAACTGAAGCTTTATCATTAAATTGACATAAACACTGACCTTAACTAACATGGGTAGAGGCAATAACGTTTCCTGAGTTAAATTAGTCGGGCGAAGCTTGGATATCCCCAAAAATGAAATAAAATTTACACGAATACTTGTACAAATTGCAATACACTCTTCACCTCTCCCTCTTTCAATAGAATCTCTCGCCAAGTGTTGCTCCTGACCTTTTTGTGACATCACACAACTGTAGAGTCTAGCTACAGCGAATCTAGTGCCCCGCAATGCCAATTACAAAGTTGAACCCGGTTCACCACTTCAAGCCAAATGTCCCTGTTACTGTTCTATTCACTCATGCTAGCCAAATGGTTCTTAAGTGCCAAATAAATTGAATGCTACAGATTTTGTAATGATGATTTGATTAATCTGTCCACTAAACGTTTCTTTCGTACATGGGAGCCTATTAATCGTAATGAATTTCTCATCTCATATCTCATGGGCAGTATACGTAATCAAACTTCACTGTTTTTATCCAACTGCCCCTGTGACTACAATATATGAACTCACCATCTTCATCCAGTTAGGGCCATCGATCCCAGTTTTTAAGAGAACTGCCTATCAATTATTCTCAGCCAACATTCTCTCTCTCTCTCACACACACACAAAAGAACAACTATTATTTTTTTGATATCCGCAAGCATGCAGGCGAGCCTGATTATCCCACGAGACCCTGGTCCAATCGACCTAAATGTTCCTCAATGGCCCAAACAATCTTGACGTGCGTAATGGGAAATCGAATCTGAGACCGTGCGCTAAGCCCACACAATCCCAACCTCATTCTTACCGTAGGGCTAACCCGTCCCGTTTAATAAAAACAAAACAAAACAAAACAAACAAACAATTGTCAGTCGACAAACAGCACTGCACACTCTTTCCCTCAGTTTCCCAATAATTCAATGTGAGTGGAGGGAAATTTTGGAGTTCTTGTTCTGTTTTAATTAGCTAGCTTGGACACAACGGAGTCTGCAAAGTGTGGTAATTAATCTCAGTTGCTTAATTTGGTTGCTTCTTTATCCTATGTTATTTCTCTTATATTGCTGTTTTAGTTCTCTTTTGTTGGAAATGAAAAATCTAACTATGCAAACTACAACATTGCAGTCGTATTTCAGGTTTTGTTGTCAAAGTCTTACTGTTGTAGTTCATGTTTTCTAATTAATAGAAAGCTTATATGAATGTTTAGTGTTGTATGAACTCTTCATTTTAAGGGCATATTAATTCAATTTCATTTACATTACCTTTTAATGGTACCTTCAACAAAGGTTAATTTTTCATCTCAATGAAATGAAGAGAGGAAAATGAAGTCATCTATATTTGTTTCAAAATCACCACCAACAATATTTTTATTTCTTTTAATACACGAATCTGCTATATCCTAGAGTACTGTTTTATAGAACATAGATACATACATGCTATATACCATGTCTGAACAAATGCATAATGAAGTTTCACAGAACAAATTTCTGAAAAGAAATAGATGTAATTGGAGTTGTTGTTGTAGTTCAAACAATTACCTGAAATAAATTTACTGCTTCTTAGTGAACTTGATATCCGGATTACGCATTGATTTGAGCCACATATCAGCCATGATGCGCGACGAAATGCTCCAGAAACAATCTGGTCCTGTTGCTTGTGCATGCTTCCCTTTCTTCCCTGCTTTCCCCAAATTATATCCCACTAGCCACTGCACTGCAGTCAGCCGCCGCTTCTCCGAATCCCAACTATTTCGCTTGCCTCGCATTCGAACTCTTAAGCAACCGACATGTAAACTAACAACTTTGAAAACCTCCTCTTCATCATCATCACCTTTACTCTCGGAGGATTCTGCACGAGTTGCCTGTATTAGTATGATAAGAGGGCTGCCCACGCCCTCATAACGTCTCAATGGATCTCTAAGTTGAAGACTTGCCGACAGTATAACAGATTCAGTATCTGTGAGAGGATTTTCATTTTTGAACCAGTCCTCTAGAGGCAGTGCAGAGGCCAAAGGAAAGCTATTAGCACCCTGAACTGTCTTTTCAATCAATGGAGAGACGTCAAAGGGCGCATCTTCCTCCGCCATGTCTGCTTGAATCTTGAGAGCTTCAATAGCCATAGCCTCAATTTTCTGCATTGACAATGCTAGAATCTCATTGAGAGGAACAGGCTCCTCGTCGACATTCCAAATCCCTGTGGAAACTCTCTCTTTCCTACCTTTGATCATTGCTGTCGACATGGTTTTTAAAGAGGCAACGCTGCGAGCTGCGCTTGAGCTAGCTCCTTCTTTGTTCCTTCCTTGAATAATTGCCGATGCAATTCCTTCAAAAGCAGTCTGTTCTGCAGTTTTGCCAACTAATTCATCTATAGGCATGAAAGAAAAGATTTGAGGGCCTAGTTCTTCCGGTCCAACTGCTGCCATTTTCTGAAACACTTCAAAGCCACTCGAAGATTTCTGCAATCGAAGAACCAATGGTTTCGAAAGCTGCATTGCAAGCTTTGGTGTTTCTTTTCTCGGTACTTTAACGTTGAATGGATTCATTGCGGCTAAGTAGCCTCCATCCTTTGTTTGAACCACACAGCCCAAGCCCTTGCCAAGATCAGGCATATAAACATCAGATCCAGCCCCCTCAGCACCACCTTCCTTGAGAGCTCCCTCGGCTTTAAAACGCGGAGAATCAGCCCAATGGAGATATTTATTAGCCTCCTCTTCTTCTTCAAGCATCTGAAGAAACTCTCTAGTCACAGTTTCTTCATCTGCATCCAACCTTTGTGAAGTTGTTTCTTCTTCTGATTTAACAGACCTCCCATCTTCCATCATGGACTCAAGAGCTTTGATCTGCTTAGCAATGGAATCAAGCTCAGTCAATCTAGTTAGATGAACTTTATCATGAACTACTTCCTTAACAACTTCACTCGAAACGGACTTCTCATCGAAAGCTTCTTCCGATTCTGCCTTTTCCGAGTCTGTAGGCCTTTCTTGAATCTCAACCCCTTTATCCACAACATCAAAATCAGGAATATCAAGATCTTCCATCTTTGATTCCATTGGCTCCTTAGACTTTAGTGCAGATGATGATGAAGTTGGAGGCTTTGGATCACTTGGCTCATCTAAATTCAATTCATCCATACCATGAATATCCGCCCCCGGAGCGGCACCAGCATTAGTAGGACTCGAAGCCTCAACTCCTCGGCTGGACATTCTTGGGCTCGAAACACTGAAAGATGATTTCGAATGCTTGCGAGCGAAAGTTGATGACCCCTCGCCTCCTTTGCTTCCTTTCTTCAATCCCTCACCTTGACTATAAATCCCAAGCCCCCCATCTTTCTCCATGATTTGAAATCCCAACTTCACAAGAAGCTTCCCCCCCTTGGCCTTCCCAGACAGCCCAAAACTCTTATCCCACTGTCGAACCCGCATTCCTTCCAAGTTCTTCTCCACTGATTCCTGCACAAGGAGGCTCAAGTCCACACAATTCCTACCAAAATCAAGCTCTTCAGCATCTACTGCAAATGCATAAATCAAGAACGGGCGAGGCTCGAACTTGACTTGCTTCCCACTCCCCCCAGCAACACTGCTGCAATACACATGACACCTAACAAACAAAATCTCTTCAAAGTCTGCAGCTCCTTGAACAACTCTGGCAGGCATGGTCTGCACAGCTCCATCTTTAGTCTCTTTCTTCCTAACACAAGCCGAAAGCCGAAGCCCATTCATCGACGCCGGAAGCCCTTCAACAGCCACAATTTCTACAGAAAACAAACAACTCAACTTCTGCATACCAATGTGGGAAAGAGCTCTAATTGGCTTCCAATTCCATATCTTCCCTTTCTTCTCCGCCAAAGACCCTCGCCCAATATCAATGTCGGGCTCATCGGCTGTCTCTTTCTCCCGCTGATCAGTTTCAAGCTTCGGGCGAGACCGCCATGGCGAGAGAGACATGCGCCTGGACCGCGGTCTCTCGGGCTTGTCTTCATATTTGGTGACTGGGTCTGCAGTGGATGCAGATGGGACTGAAGTTCTAGGCAATGCAAGTGAGGCAGTTCTTCTAGTGTGGGATTGGTAGAGTGATTGGCTTAATGATTCTAGCTCTTCTAACAAAAGGGTATTCGAGTTCCTCCTCTCGGGGGGCTTTGCCGCCATTGAAGAACAACGACAGTACTAGAATTTTCAATGAATAAGTTGGAGATGGTACAATGTACAGACTCTATACAGAGATGATGAATTGGAATAGAGGGGATAAGAGGAGTTGAATTGTGAATTGTGAATTGTGAGGTGGAGAGTGTGGCATTGATGATGAGGGATTGGTTGGAGAGACAACGGCCGCGGAATTGTGGATTGGTAGAATGAATGGATGAGAAGAGTGGAACGTTGGTTGGTGTTTTTTTCAGTCCTCCATGGATTTTGAAAGAGACATCCTTGTCTCAGTATAAATGCTGATCAAACTACACTCACTACCTAAAACATTACTACTCTCACACCACACTCAATTGTTGTAACCACTTGGATGCGCGTCGCAAGGCGTTTGACACACATCTTGATTCACATCCAACATATCACAACAATTGAGCAACATGACCTTAGGCCACAAATGATGTGATCCTGCAAAAGACAATTCTAGAACACGACTAAAAAGACTAGATAAGTTAGTTAGTTAGAAAATTCAGAAAAGACTATAACATCCCATTATTTGACAATTTGGGAGATTGGATAGACTGTTAATTAGAACTTGAATTGTTACAGTAGTTTATCCAAATGACTGGATTTTTTTTTTTTTTTTTTTTTTTTCTGTTTTGTTCTTATGTATGTGTCACATTCAAATAGAAATATGAAGCAAAGAGTGATGGGCACATGGTCTTTGGTTGTTTGATATTCTCACACAAACAATTAAAAAAAGGGTAATAAATAGAGCACAGAAATCACCTCGCGAGGAATGGGTTTAGGGCAGAAAAAAATGCATATCTGGATTTGCTCTAAGATGCGTTTATCCGAAACTTAAATGCGAATTGTCGATGTTGGCCTCAGTGAACAAAAGTCGATCCATTCGTACCCTCGAACCGAAAACAGCTCTCTTCCTCACAGCGCGTCGCGAACCAACGGTCCAAATTGAAAATATAATGTAAGAAGTCGCGCAAAAAAATAGGGAAAGCGCGTAAACACGAAAGGAGACAAGCTGGTCCGCACCTCCACAAGAAGAAAACCAAATCAAATGGACGACTTGACAGCTTGATTTCGTTCATCATCGATCGTCCTCTCCACGAAGAAATGTGATTGCGAAATCGCGAAATCGCGACGAAACTTCCCCAAATTCAACCGTCTTCAGCCGCCTCTTCGGATCCTCCTCACCAATCTCTTCATCATCCATCAAGTAATTCTTCAAAATCTCTCTCGTTTCCATTTGTCATTCATAATTTCTGGCTTCGTTAATGTGATGCCCTACTTTGTTTTGAAATGTTGTTGGATTTGAATGTTGAGATCTGATGAGATCGATTTGATCGAAAGTTGAGGACTTTTTATGCGATTGGTGTGATTGATTAGGGTTTTGTTTTGGATTTGGTTGATTGTGCGATGAAATTAAGGCGGCTGAGTTTTGATTTTCATGGGCAACGCATGCCGTGGATCATTTGGACCTAAAGACATTGAGGACTACCATCGACCAATTGATCGATCAAATTCTCTCTACTCATCGACTAGTTCATATACGCAGCGGCTCATTGCGGAGGAATTCGCAAAGGAAGCGCCAAAGAAAGGCATCACCAATTCGTCATCTGCGAATAGCTCCAACGGTAAAGAGAGCAACATGAGGAGTGGGGTGGATAGCCAGGTATTGGCTCATAAGACTAGGAATATTCGAGAAGTTTACGACTTTGGTCGAAAATTAGGGCAAGGGCAATTCGGCACGACTTTCTTGTGCAAGGAGATTGCCACCGGTAAGGAGTATGCATGTAAATCGATATCCAAGAGGAAGTTGATTGCGAAAGAAGATGTGGAGGATGTTAGGAGGGAGATTCAGATAATGCACCATCTTTCGGGTCATAACAATATTGTGGCCATAAAGGGTGCATTTGAAGATGATTTGTATGTTCATATTGTGATGGAGCTTTGTGCTGGGGGTGAGTTGTTTGATAGAATTATTCAGAGGGGCCACTATAGTGAGAGGAAGGCAGCTGAATTGACAAGAATTATAGTGGGGGTCGTCGAGACATGCCATTCGCTTGGCGTTATGCACAGGGATTTGAAGCCGGAGAACTTTCTTTTGGTTAACAAGGACGACGATTTCTCTCTCAAAGCTATCGATTTTGGGCTCTCAGTTTTCTTTAAACCGGGTATATAATTCTCTCCTATCTATCCCTTTATTTTGTTTCCCATCTCTAACAGCTCAAATAAATGAAGCTTATGCATGTACAGTCAAAAAAATATATTGTTTGCTTTCAGGTCAAATATTCTCTGATGTCGTTGGAAGTCCATACTATGTTGCTCCAGAGGTGCTCTGCAAGCATTATGGTCCTGAAGCTGATGTGTGGACTGCTGGGGTAATCTTGTATATCTTGCTCAGTGGTGTACCGCCTTTCTGGGCAGGTAGGCATCTTATTGGCTTCAGCTGACACAACTAAGTTTCTTCTTCTTTTTTTTTTTTTTTTTTTTTTTTTTTTCAAAGAGTACTAAACAATTGTGCATTGTCTTCAGAAACACAACAGGGCATATTTGATGCAGTCTTGAAGGGAGTTATTGATTTTGAGTCAGATCCATGGCCTTTGATCTCTGACAGTGCCAAGGATCTCATTAGGAAGATGTTATGTTCACATCCTTCGGAACGCTTGACTGCCCATGAAGTTTTATGTATGTTACCTGCTTCAGTTTTTCAGAATATATAAGCACTCTTTTCCTTTAAGGATTTCAGTGTTTATATTTTACTTTTAAATGCTTCTAGCCATGATTTTTTGACCACTAGAAAAAATTTGGGTCATAATAGTGAAGCATGGTTCATTAGGTTTATTTTAATCAGCATTGGGTTTATTCATTGCTGTTCTTGCAAGACACTTTATTGTTTTGAAACCTGTGATACTTATACCAACACACGGAAAAACAAAAAAGACAATACTATACACTGTAACTTGTATTTCTAGCCTTATGAAACCAAGATTTTATTTTGATTATCGAATGATTCACTTGTCGCTGAAGATGTCTGAATGAATGGTGCTCATTTTTCTATGGAGAAATTATATTTGTATATGTGGTAAGCACAACCCCTGACATGCATATCCTTGGAACATACCAATAGCTAACTGGAGGATGCTTTTTCAAATGAGTTACCTAGGTTTAAGTTTTAAGATGTCTGCTTGAAATTCTGCTATCATCTCTAACAAATATTTGTTTCTTTTATGCGAAAATTAGGTCATCCTTGGATATGTGAAAATGGAGTTGCACCTGATCGAGCATTGGATGCAGCGGTGCTTTCCCGCCTCAAGCAGTTCTCTGCCATGAATAAGCTGAAAAAGATGGCTTTGCGGGTGAGTTCTGAGTCTGAAGTATAATACATTAAAGCCACTTTAATTGGAGGGAATCTCAAAACTCATAAATCACAATCAATTTTCATCTGCATGTTGAATTGTTGAATGTTGTTAAATGTTATATATGTGTACATTTGCAAGGTATCTAGATATTAATATTGATTGCTTTGTTTCATTTGTTTGGCCAAACTGCCAAAGCAGCATCGTAATTTTATCTTTACATTGCTGAAGATGCAGAATGGTCGAATTGCAAAATGACTTTGCCACAAAAAGAGTAAAAACAAGATACACGAAAGTATTTCTTAGTTTTCTTTTGATATTCTGTCCACTTTTATTATTTTGAGAATTTTGCTCAAATCGTAAACAGCTTCTGAGAAGGTTAAATGTGAGATACAATTGCACTTTTCCTGCATAGGTGCTTTGTCTTTGTTTCCCGGATAATATATCCTTTTTGGTTAGAAAGTGTAAGGCTTTTTTCTTTTCTGATATTTGTTTTCTCGGCATCAGGTTATAGCTGAAAGTCTTTCAGAGGAGGAGATTGCTGGGTTAAAAGAGATGTTTAAAGCAATGGATACTGATAACAGTGGAGCAATCACATTTGACGAACTAAAAGCAGGTCTGAGAAGATATGGTTCAACCATGAAGGAGTCAGAGATTCGTGACCTCATGGAGGCAGTAAGATTTCTTGACATGGCAAAAGATGATAGTGTGTATCTATAGCAATTCACTATTACATGTGTCTTTATATAACTGCATCTTTGACTCACCTGTCCCAGTTGAGTGCATCTTTGAAATAATTTTAGGGGTGTACTGATTGTGCCTGGTCTAATATGTGAGTGGTGCAGTGTGTTTTCTGGGATCACGATGAATTCTTCCTGTGTCTTCTCTCTCTTTTTTTTTTTTTTTTTTTTTCATTAGTACAGTGCAGGATCATAGCTAATGTACTGCCCCTTTAATATTTGTCCCTGCTATTTGGTCTGAAATGGAATTAGTTTTTTGTGACTTGACTAGCTGATCAAGTTTAATCTATTGCTTTTTAGGCTGATGTAGACAAAAATGGGACCATTGATTATGGTGAATTTGTTGCTGCAACACTTCATATGAACAAGCTGGAACGTGAAGAACATCTAGTTGCTGCATTTTCATACTTTGACAAGGATAGAAGTGGTTATATTACGGTTGATGAACTCCAACAAGCTTGTGCAGAACATAACATGACTGATGTTTTTCTCGATGACATTATTAAAGAAGTTGACCAAGATAATGTAAGTATTAAATGTTTCACATTTTTTGAGGACTATATTCCAAGCAAACGTGTATTTTTCTCCTCAGTTTCATTTCATTTATCCCGGTACTAAGTCATTTGCTAGAAGTATAAGGTGTATGAAATTACTAAGAAGCTAGCTTATGGTCTCCCAGTGCATATCTTATGTTGTACTCCATGTTATACATTGCACAACCCTGATCTTTACAAGTGAAATACTTTACACTTATGCATTCGATGGAGTGGAATGAAATCTTTTACTTGGACAAGCAGCAAGATATTACTTATTCATACAAAATTACTCATCTTTAGGGGTTACCTTGTTGTTTATGCCATGGAATTTTGATCATCTTGCTCTTCATGATACTTTTGCACTAGGCCCTATGTTCCACTCTTTTTTTTATCAGAAATGACTTCTGTATTAGTAATGAGAATTACAGTTTCAAAAGCAAGAAAAATACATAAAACACCATAGATCATTTCCTAAATTACTTAAACTTCCCTCCAACTGTTGTCTGCCAATTATTAGTCCAATTATTATTGAAAAAGCCTAAATTGTTTTGAAGCCACCAACCAGGTTGCATCATGGTGCTTGATGCAGTCCCATATTTCGTCCATAGATGAAATTCTATCCTCGACTTTTTTTGTTTCACATTAGTATCTAAAATTGACCTCAATGTTGAGAATTGCTACTCTTTTGAGCGTTAGAACCCTTAACCAGAGTACTTTTTTTAAGTAGATTTATGCAAGAATAGCTGAGTTTATTTCTTGCCCTATTTGTGAGACTTCAACAGCTAGTTCATCTCAATATAGAAAAGAATGAAAAGAAAAGTTCCAGAAAATCATGATGAAAAGCATGTGTTCTACCCTACATGGAAGCAACATGCCCGTAAAAGCACACGTGGAAAATAGCATGAGCTTGTGAATTGAGACGAATTGGAGAAAAAAACTAGAAGATAATACCTGCTTTTGGGTCAATCTGAGCTTCAGATAGTATAGAAATTTTATTTTATTTTTTCATTTCCTTGATTAATGTGTTCATCGATTAAAAAGACGTTTGATCATTTACAGTTTTTTTTTTTTTTTTAATGTGGTTTTAATGGGGCCCAAATAAAGATGCTGTTGAAATATTTTCATGTTTCAGGATGGACGGATTGACTATGGTGAATTTGTAGCAATGATGAGAAAAGGCAATGGTGGAGTTGGAAGACGGACCATGCGTACTGGTCTTAATGTGAGCATGAGGGGTGGTGCACGTTGATTTGTTATCACTTATACAATGTATGGGTATTCTTCATTATTGCCTTTTTCCTTTTCCTGCCCTTCATTTTACCTTATATAATATAGTAAATCCTATACATTGTAACTATGACACCGTTTCATTTGAGGGACAGATGGGACTAACCCAAGCTTTATGTCCTGTTAAAGAATCCATTTGGTTAGAGTAAATTGTTATTCTTTAATTGCTGATGATGTTTACATTTAGAAAAAAGATGAACAGAACTTTTATTTCTGAAATGATGCTTTTTAAGATAAATCATTGTGAGGCTGCTTCAATTTGCACTGAAGCCATAGTGTGGTTATTAACAAAAGTATTCTGCTTTATTTGAGAGAACAATTTGATTGAGGAGATTTTCCAAGTCATCAATTGATGATAATTTTATTTGCTGGATTTGCATTATATTGATTATCAACCTATTCCACTGATTACAGCTGATAATGGATATTATAATTTACACCTTTACAATCACTATTTGATTTTCATTAAATAATCGTGCTTTAACATTGGGATGGTGTGAACAGGTATGTACAGCATAGAAGGGAGAGGAGATTGTTGCTGATGGCTTTAGCGGTGCTATCTTCATTCTTCTCCAAGGTACGGAAGGTTGCAACATTACGTTGAAAGTGCTTGATGATGGATGATTTTGCTTTAGCATTTTCAGCCCAATAATTTATGAGGTCTTCGAAAGCTACGTAACGTCTAGGAATGCGAGTACTTTTCTGTACTTTGAAGTTTTGAGTATTTTTTTGCCAACTTATTAATTGATAGGATGCTCATTCTTGCCAACTTTGTGTTTATAAGAAGGAGAATTCTACAAATGTATAAGCTTGTTTTATAACAAGTTCATGGAACAATAATACTAGTCTATCCACAATGTCCAAGATTTCTCTATGGAAAGTTTTGTGTTATGAAGACAGATTAAAGCAATTTAAAGTTCAAGTCTATTAATTATGTTTCCTCAATTTCCTTGTAGATTCATACTGGACACTTGCATATAATGAAGCTCTTGATCATTATTGAATTGTTATTCAGTGAGAAAATCTAGGATCAGATGTGTATAGTTCATTAGATTAGATTATTACAGTCCAGATATTGTCACTTTCTATCATTACTTTCTCATTTCTGAGGCTTCTAATAGCATTAATGATCTTGGTGTTTAAGAGTATTTTGGTTCAAGGTTTGAGGAACAATTCATTTAAAGTTTCAGGAGCATCAAAGGGCTCATCACGGAACAGCCTATTGTCTTCACATTCTTGGAAATGCTTCAGAACAAGATGGTAGTGGATTTTATAAGTTCTGTTTTTTTTTTTTTTTTTTTTTTTTTGTTGAAAAAAAATAGAAGTTTCATTAATCATTAATGGTTCAGTACAAGACTAGACATAGAATTAAAAAGTACATTGATTCACTAATCCTATTTGTTCAAAAGAACTGTCATTACTTTGACTGTGAATGGGATTATGAAATTGAAAGAGTTTGACAATCAGGGACTGTTCTCTACAATGTTGAAATGCATTACAATACACAAACACCTACTAGAAACACATAACAATAACAAGACTTCCCGACAAGGAAGCTCATAATTTGAATCGTGCGATTCAAGTTAACTTGAACGATTTATGAGTTAACCCTTTAACTCGATAAAGGGGAAAAATCTAGAGGTCTAAAAAGGAAAACATAAGAAGAGAGATCAAATCTACTAAATACACACTTTGTCACACACATATTTGTACATAAAATAGGAAGTGTTTGACACTTTAGTAAAACATCACCTTTTTCTTACACAAAATAGTTTTTCTTATTAACTTTTTATTAAAACTATTACAACCTCTATGAAAAATATACGACGTTTTAAAATTTTTTGACTTGAAAAAATATAAGACGTCGAGAGAACTTTGTACCTCTTATGACTATTTTATCTCTCTTTTAACTTAAACATTTAATTATAATTAAACACTTGTCTTTCTTTCATTAGATAAAATAAAGAATTAAATGTGGGTAAGAATATAATTTAAACTTATAATTAATGTTTTCTTAATATGTGTGTTTTGAACAAAAGTCTTATATTTTTTACCGCGGAGAGTATATATCATTTAAAATTTAAAGAAAAACAATGAATACACAAATTAAAAGTGTTTATAAACATTTTGAATAATCAGAAAAAATCTTACGATTTTACGATTCGATTTAAGATTCAATCCACTGCCAACCCCTACTGAGATTTAAAAACTTTGGTTGATACTATTAGATCTATTAGAGCCCCTTAATCCCATCATTCATGTTAGTATATATATATATATATATATATATATATATATATATATATATATATATATATATATATATATATATATATATGTGTGTGTGTGTGTGTGTGTGTGTGTGTGTGTGTGTGTGTGAAGTAGACCCATCAATAATTCCTGCCAATCAAAGCAGAAAGTTTAAAGAACTGCAGATGATATGGTGAATAATAGCTTATCATTTACAGCACAGAAGTACTACCAACTTATATATACTTGTTGTATGCAATTATGCATATCTATATATAATAGAAAGATGGATATATAGGTGCTTCAAGAATCCAAACACACAGATTTTCCATGTCCACTGATATGAGAATCTAGCATCATCTGAAAGCCAGTCCTGTTGAAAGCAACTGATGATGAAATGGACAACTCATTGTGATGATCAGTCTCTGCAGCAGCAACAACAGATGGCAAACCTGCAGAGCCAGTACCCCAGCCTCCAAGCCCACTAAGCTCAAAAAACAGTGAGTTTTCCTGTATCTTGTCCATCCAATTCAGGTTATTGGCTTCCACTTGTTGAAAACAGGACCCATTAGGTGCCACTGCAGATGACTCCAAAGGTTGGTCTTGGTGATGTGAGAGGAGAGATTTGAAGAGGAAGGATTGATGAGATGATGGGTAATTGGTGGAACATTGTTGGAAATTATCAATCTTAGAGAATAAGCTGTGCTGATGAGGTTGAGATATTGGGACAGTACCATTGTTAATAGAAGTATTAGTGTTTGTGATGTCATCAGTACTTTCTTGGTGAATGTGAAGCAATAAGTGATGATTAACAGAGTTTTGGGCATTAGGAATTGGTGGGTCTCTAGTGATGTTGAGGTACTGCAGTTGAGGAAATTAGGAGGCAAAGTGATCATATTATTTATAGACAATGAAGGGTAGGTCTGCAATTGTGACATTAACAAGGGGTTGGTTCTGATCTTCTCTGCTCCTGCCTTGTGATGTATTCTGCAAATCACCCATTCTTCCTGCAACTCCAAAGTCTGAACCACTTAAGTAAATTCATTCATTTCATACACATATTAACCTATTTGTAGGTAACAATGCATTGATGTTTATGATTCTTGATGAGTAAATTGAATGAGAAGAAAGTGACCTTGGAGGTTCGAAGAGAAGCGAGGTGGCCGACGAGTCGGTACTCATGCATGACCCATCTGGTCTTGACACCACGAGGTGCTCTTCCTTTGTAGAAAACAAGTGTTTTCTTCATCCCTATTAGTTGCTGTTGTGATGCATTACTACTACAATTACTGGTACTACTGTAGACTTCTTTGTCCTTGCCAGTGGCCTTCCAATAACCAGCCTCAGTGGCTCTGTTAGTCCTCAACCCAGTAGGGTACTTTCTATCTCTAGAACTGAAAAAATACCATTCCCTCTTCCCTATCTTCCCTATATCTGAAACCAAATTAATGATCACATCATATATCAATTGATACAAAACCAGCTACATATATATGGACCACATTGATCAATATGTGTATTATTAATTTGTGTAAGAGAGAGTGGAGAATACCTGGAAGTTCCCATGGCTCACATCTATTCAGATCGATTTCAGCAATCTGTACACCACAGAAGTTGCCATTGAAGACCTTAGAGGCCAAGTAAAATGCGACAAGCTCCTCGTCGGTAGGGTGAAACCTATAGCCCGGTGGCAAGCCTTGCTCGTTTGCTGTGTCTACTGCATGCATTTCCCACAAAGCTTCTTCTATCGCCAACATCTCAACAAAGATCACACAAAGAAACCGATTTATTACTTATCACCTGTGTTGTTTATCTTCTTCTTCTCTAATTCTTTCTGAGCCAAGGAGAGTTGAAGATATATGTATCTACTGATATCTAGTGATTTCTAATGACGACATATACACACGTCTATATATATATATATATATATATATAGAGAGAGAGAGAGAGAGAGAGAGAGAGAGAGAGAGAGAGAGAGAGAGAGAGAGAGATGGAAACATTATTAATTAATAAGCACAGAAAATGAAGTAGTGGTGCATGCATGTTGTTGTATAAATCTCATATCTATATACAACACATACACCTGATGTTCAGATAATTAATTCAAACTTTTCTTTTTTTCCTTGTTTGATTTCTTGAAGTGTAAAGAGAGAGGGCCCGGGTCGCAGGACAAGAGGAGGAGATGAAACAGCAAAATAGAATAGAATATAAGTGGGTTGGAGGGGGGGAGTTAATGCATGCAGCATGGTCAGTTTCAGAGATTCATGCGTGCGTGTGTGAACATTGTAGTGACGTAGTACGTTGAGACACTCTATCGACTATAATTAAACAATTGATAAACACGTACATATATGTACAACCCGGTTAAACTATATATAAAATAAATGAATTCTACCTCTGTATATTTCTCGTGAACAAACGTACTGTTGTAATAACCAAGAGTAATAGTAGTAGTTGTAGTAGTAGTGGTGATACTGGCTCTAGCTAGCATGCTAGGCACAGAAAAGTTTTGGTGATTGGCAGAACCATTTTTTTTTTTTTTTTCAGAAGGCAGAGCCATTTTTTTAATGCTCTCTTTTCACATTGAACTTTTCACCCTATATGCATACGGTACAATATGAAGTAATTTATTAATGGAAGCGCTCATCACCATCACTCGTTCAGTCAGTACTCACTTGGTAGATAGTAGTATTAGTATATTATATTTTATACTATATTTTACTGTGCATGTTGGCTGCTGTCTCCATGTACACGGTGCTCCTCCTCCTGCATGCATGCTCTGTCCCTGCCTCTACTGTATTCATCAGGCCGTACGTGTAACTCGCTACATGTGTATGTAGATTACACAATAATGGAGAACAACACAGTGTTACTGTGCTCCCTACTGCTAGGTAAGGACGACCTCCTCGCAAGTCCTATACCATAGGTCCCTATATAGCTAGTAGACATGGAAATGTAATCCTACTATTCCGAGGGAGACGAAGATTTTACAATAGGTTTAAATTAATTGAGTTGAGTGATTAAGACTCCCCAATATCTCTTAAGTAGTAAAGATGTCAACTTTGAGTTCAATTTGAAAAAAGAAATTATGTTAAGAGATTTCGCCTTCTTTTATATACTTATTAGTTGAATCTAGATTAATCAAATATACTTGATTTCAAAGGAGGGGTTCATGCCTTCAGTACCTATTAAAGGGTAATAAGATTGCAAGCAAATTAAGTTCAAGTGTACTGTTCATGTATATTTAAAAAATAAAAAATAAAAAATAGTGTAACCTACCTTTGATACATAATTGTAGTCGCAGGTAGTTTTAAATTTTGCATCGACATATATACACGTGCACATGTTTTAATTAACGTATCTAAGGAGGATTTCGGAAGATATGTAAACTCTACATAAAAACATTGTCTGAATGAGACAGCAATTAAAATCGAAGGTCACAAACAAAAACTATGCACCCATTTTTGTTGTCTCTTGTGTTTTGTGGACGTTTCTTTTTCTGAAGATGCATATTATTTAATTTAGAAAGTCGAGGATGTGTACCGAATAAGTGATGCCGCAGACACGGGCGGTGCGCTGATCTTAGCAGGCAATGCAAAGCTACAGCTACAACCTCGATGCACCAGGCGGACGCAAGCAAACTCGATCACGGCCTTCAATTCCTTTGGATGCAGCGCATGCCCACACCGCCACGTGTCATCTCACCACATCATCATAAGCAACTTCATTGGCCTAGACCTGCGATGCATCCCGGTAGAGGGGTCAATTTTTCGGGTCGGTCGGATCTGCACTCCTATGAAATAAACGAATCCATACCCCGCCATATTTTAAATTTGAACAAATTTGTCTTCATCAAACTTGATTTACTTTAAATTTATATAGTCTTAATTGTTCAATTTTTTAAGAATTATTTAATATTTACAAAAAATTAATAAATAAAATTATTATAAACTTCTCGTAAAAGTAATGTCAAAAGTTGTAGTTATTATATTAAATTAGAAGACATAATAATTTTTTTTTTGTTAAAAAAAACCTATAATAATATTCATGCAATACTTTAACTGTCTCGATTTTGCAAAAATAAAAAAATAAATAAAAAAATAAAAATCTGTCTTGAAACTAAAACAAGAATATGGTGTTAAACCTAGCCGCTTTTTTTATTCCTCCAAACCCTAAATTTTTTTTCGTCCTTGATTCACTTTTGTGATTTGTATTCTTCAACTAGCGTCATTCATCTCTTTAGTCATACAATAAACAACATATATTAATCAAATTTGTGAAAATTGGTTCATCGCTGTTGCGGTGCATCTTCATCAATGGTGTTGATTGATTTATACAGCGCGTTGGATTGATCATATCTTTAGTTTTATTTTATAGTTAGTTTTATTCCCTGATTAAAAGTCTTGGATTTGTCTTCTTCTTATCGAGAAATTTTAGATTTTTTTCTCTTTGTTGGGAAGTTTAATTTATTATTCATTTTATGGTTCTACTAGTTTTATGTACTGTCATGAGTTTCAATGTTATAAAGAGCAGTCCTCGATTTTCAAACTATTTCAATTTCACATTAATTTACAACTAATGGCAGCTTGTTTGCAAAAATAGGATTAACGAATTAATGTACTTGATTATATATCTAGTTTTGTATTGAACTGAACCAAAAATGATTAATGAAATTTTAATTTATCTTAAAAAAACTATCTCAGAAACTTAAATAGTACACTTTCTATATAAGCTATGCATTTCCTTATTTTTATCATTATTTTTGTGAATAATATAATGTACGTATGTAGAAAGGATATTTTCAAAAAATTGATATTTGTTGATATTCAAGCCAGATTTAGGTTTGGAGAGTCTTATCCAGACCTATCCAAATTTCAATTAAGACTTTAAATCCCACCTCACATCCGGCTCATATTTAAAAAAATTATTATACAACCCTTATTTTTTAGTCGAATAAAATTGCCTCTAGACAAAAAAATAACACCTCTACATCCCCGTCACACTATAGGCCTTATTTGGTTCGGAGAGAAGTTGAAGGAAGTGAGATAACTTTTAGGAAAGTTCCAACTCGCCTTGTTATATTTTCAAAAAACTTCCCTGAAAGTTTGATCCCTAGCTTCCCCCACATAAGGGAAGATAACTCACTTAGGGGGATGAGTGAGTTATCTTCCTGAGTGAGAATAAACACTTCTACCTTCATTTAATGTTCTTTCTCTATTTTTATTCTCTATAATCTCTTTCTCAAAAATAGTGTAATGGGCATTTATGTTAATTACATTATTTTATTATTTTTAAAATGTGAAACTTTCCAGAAAGTTCAAAATTGAATCAAAGATGAAAAGTGCAACTTCTTTAATTGTTAATTTCTCAAAAAATTAAACTTCTCTGAAAGAAAACTTTTTTGAAAGTTAGTAAAATGAACCAAACGAGACCATAGTAACGAAGTGTGGTGTCACTGGTGTGTGCATGTGTGGGGCGAATGGTATCCACCCCACGTGCGAGCACTGAAGCTGTTGAGATGACAGGTCGACGGACGGAGTATCAGATGCACTCGTGCACACGCCATGCTCAACTGCTGCTGCGTAGGACACTGACGTGGACTGGTTTTTGTCGTCACACGAAACGTCTTTCGAGGATCTCTCTACCTCTCACTCTTCTCTTACAAACTTGCTTGTGTATAGTACTGGTACCTACGAGTAGAGGGAGCTAGCTAGGTGCACAACCTCAGCGCCTCCCCCTCCAGAAATGCACACAACGCTGCATTAAATCGTCTCTGTATTGGTATCCAAGTTCAACCAATGTACGTACTATTGTATTTTAATTCAAGAACCAGGATAGTGTTTTTGGTCCATCAAATCGATTGGATCCTCTTCACTTATTTTTGTTAAAATTTATAGTATAAAATTTTTAAGTCCAAATTTATATAAGAGACAGAGTGTGACATGAATTAGGGTTTAAAATTTTAAATAGAGGTTTCACCAAAATGTTAAGATAAGATGGTGTCTTTAATCTAAACTTATAACCTATTTATTTTATATTTATATATCCGTTAAAGTTCAAGTTTTATATAGGTAGGAGATTATGAAATGAATTAGGGCTTAAAGTTTAGAGTAGAGGTTTCACCAAAATGTCAAAACAAAATGATGTATCTAATCCAAACTTATTATAACTCATTTATTTTGTATTTGTATACTCGATGTGAGATTAATCTCAACACTTTTATTTTGGAATTTAGTAGCCCTTAATGTGTTTGTGATTTGTTTTATGCAAAAAAGTTCATCGGTTACAATGGGAGGGGGTAGTGACGTGCAGGCCCAAATGAAAATGGTTAATTAAGTGTTGAAGACGGGCCGGGTATATATAGGAATGAACTTGCATGCAATTAATTAAGGATTACACCATACATATATGGATGCTTATTAAATGCTCTAAGCGATGTTAATTAAACTTGCGAAGTGCAAAGCTCAATGTCTTGTGCAGGCTCATGATTCTATATGTGACACATGTCATATATCTCCATGTTTACTTTGTTTTTACTAAATAAAAAAAATATAAAATATGGTATATAAAGCATATGCATATAGCATATGGCCGGTGCCTCGACCCCTTCATTTGTATCGTGTAGGCATATGCCTCAAATTACATAAAGCATACAACCCAAATTAAAGCACCTCTAATGATAGATAATAATGTATCAATGCAACGTTGTTTTTTTTTTTTTTTTTCCGATAAATCAATGCAACGTCGTTGTTGATCGCTTGTTGGAAAGAGAGAGAAATTTGATCTTTTTTTTTTAAGGGAAAATGACAAAAGGATAAAATAAAAAAAGGGCGATTGATGGGCCCACGTCCGTCAAATCCAGCGAGAGTCCAATGAAGCGATCCACTACTCTAATATAATTCTACGCGTTCAATCGTGGACTTAACTATGCAATAGCCCATGAATGCGCTCGGCCCATGTGACTTTTTTTAGTCGCGCTAAAGGCACTCCGTAATTCTCTCAAGGCACCCTGCAATAGCCCGATTCGTTGCAGGTCGGACATCATGTTTTTCGATCAAAGAGTGTATACTAACCCTTGCCAATTGTGTTTGTTGATTCGTTGCCGCCCGGAGATTTGACGAGTTTAAAGTGTTTTTAGAGTCTAATGGTTGAAGAAAATGAGTGGGAGGCGAATGTCGAACACAACAAGTTAGTTTTTATAGTTTTTGTGAGGTTTTTTTTTCCATTCTTGAAGGTGAACCACGGACACGAATTTATCGGTCACACAGGACCAAGACATATTCTAGTGTCTCGGTACCCTATAACCGATAACTAATAAAAGGTGTTGGTTATTACCAATCGAGTTTAATCCCAAACGTAACTTTTTATTACACTTCAGTTGAAAAGCAACCGAGATATAGCTTAATGTCTCGATAACAGGTCACCGAGACTAAAATCAGTAGTCTCAGTGATATACAACTACATGGTCTAAGAATCCTTCTCACTTAGGTATCGGTTGATATTAACTGTAACAACCCTCAATTTTAACCCGACTGATATTGTACTGGTTAGGCCCTTGACTCGACTACGTGATACTAGACGGTATTTCGAACCTCGGAAGTCGACACTAAGGTAATGTTATGTTTCTTTGATTTGTGTATTAGTATTGTAGTTCATTTCGGGTCTCGTACCATTCAGAAAATTTCTAGACTGAGTGACGCTTCGCATAGGTGAACGGGGGAGAAAAATACAACAAAAATATATTTAAAAGAATTATTGAATAATATAATTATTTATCTGTACGAGACAAGGCAAAAACATGTACGTGATAGGGAATTTCGGACCGTGGCACGTTACTTGGACTCAGGGAGTTGGATAGCTACGCTACACGCAGACTATGTGATAAGGAATTTTTAAAGTAACACAGCTTGATGAGAAGAGTCCCTGGATTTACATCGTGATTTGTATTTGTGTTGAATTGTGATGGAGGGGTAAAAGATGCATAAGGGCAACAGTTTTAAATGGATGAAAAAGAGGATGAAGGGCAAAAGGGTCATTTTACCTTATTTCATATATATATATATATATATATATATATATATGTGTGTGTGTGTGTGTGTGTGTGTGTGTGTGTGTGTGTGTTGTAAACAAACCCTAATCCTACCCCCCCTCTACTACCGCCTCTCTTCTCTCCCTCTTCCTCCCCAACACTCTCGGTCTCTCCTCATTCTCACCCTCATGGTCTCTCTCTCCCCCTCCATCTCGTCACTTCTCTCCACTTTTCACTCATAGTTTCGTCATTCTCCCTCCAGCTCTCACCCTCACGGC
Organism: Stephania japonica; assembly: GCA_039657345.1. Lineage (NCBI taxonomy): Eukaryota > Viridiplantae > Streptophyta > Magnoliopsida > Ranunculales > Menispermaceae > Stephania > Stephania japonica. The sequence continues at coordinate 978,437 of CM077559.1, read as the reverse complement.
TTTACCCTCCTCACTCTCCTCGTTCATCGTCACCGCCACCCCCCCTCTCGTTGTTGACGAGCTGGCATTGGTCCTCGGGAAGCTGAACTCGCCAAAGGTAGCTCTCTTTCTCTCTCTCTCTCTCGATCTCGCACCCTACTCACCTCACGATCTCTTTCTCTTTTCTCTCTTTTGGCTTGTGCTCTCGGTCCTCACTGTTTGCTCACTGGTTTGGGGTCGTCGTGGCCGGTAGGACTGTCCTCGGTCACGACAAATCAGAGGCGTCGCTGCTGGCCGGAGGAGGCTCCCTCCATATGCAATAGTTGCAAAACTGTAGTGCGTTGTGTGGTGATGGCATGTGTGCATCCCACGGTTGGGGTGCGTGATGGAGAGTGGGGTGTGGTCAGTTTAGCAGTGGGGTGGTGTGTGCATGTGAGTGCATGTGTGTACAGTTGGGTGGAGTGCGTGAAAAATGTGTGTTTCAGTTTGGCAGTTTGGGTGGGTATGCGTGTGTGTACACCCACTGGTGAGGTGTATGTTGGGGTGCAGGATGAGACTGTACACCCCACTATTGGATGTGGGGTGTACCATATGTGAGTGGGTAAATGTGTGGCGGCCCCAATTTCCTCATTGGTCCGCCACGGGAAGCCACGCGGCCCACAACTGTCCACGCTGGCCCACAACTGTCCACGTCACCGCCAGTTGTGTCCCACGCCCAATTATCCATCAACGATCAATTCTTATTAAATTTGATTCTATTAATATCATATAACTTCAAGTTAGCAGCGGAAACTTAAATGAACAACATAAAGATTCATCTTGTATTTTATTAGCAAAATGCCTAAGTGGAAACCATACCAAATGTACACCATATACATCTCATCTGATCCTCAAAATATCAAAATGTACAACTTGTCTCTCAAAGCCCAAAACCCAATATAAAACGAGTAAACATAAACATACGTACGAGAAGGGCTAGAGCTGTCAATCGATATAATCCTCAAGCTTGCCCTTTCCCCGGCTCGTACTAGGATCTGTGTGGCGGCCCCAATTTCCACATTGGTCCGCCACGGGAGGCCACGCGGGCCCACAACCGTCTACGTCACCACCAGCTGTATCTCACGCCCAATTATTTATTATCAATCAATTATCATTCAATTATCAGTTACCTTTGATATTATGAATTTACTTTTATTCCTTTAATATCATTTAACCATAAATTACGCAGCGGAAGATTTACTATCAATGTAAAGATTTAGCCTGAATTTCATGTATATTATGAGCACAATGCCTAAGTGGAAACCATATCAACTGTACATCATATACATATCATCTAAGGTCCTCAAAATATCAAAATATACAACCTATCTCTCAAGTCCCAAAACCCAACATAAAACAAGTAAATATAAACATATGTACGAGAAGGGCTAGAGCTATCAATCGATGTAGTCCTCAAGCTTGCCCTTTCCCCGGCTCGTACTAGGGTCTGCACTTAGCCATCACAAAAAGACAGATGACGAATCCAGATTACGGAAGTAAAAGTACTGGAATTTAAAATACTATAATTTAAACATGCGGAACAAGAGAAATACAGACAACTGTAAAAAGGACCATCGCATGCATAAATATATTGATGAAACAAAGTACGTGCACATGAAAGTCAGACCAAGTCATACTTCGGGTTTTTCCCCAGGCACAGCCCTCAAACACACCAATGGGTTGGCCCTGGACCCTCTAGGTGGTCGGCTTAGACCCACGACGCACCCACACAAGCCTACCACACCCGGGTAGCCTATTCACCGGCGTATGCCTAGACAAGTGCTATGACTTAGTGGACTCTATGGCCGTAATGAATAAGCACCAGGTGGGGAGTGATCTCAACACCATAAAGACACCAGGTATGAGTACACTCCACTACCGTAAAGTCACCAGGCGAGAGTACTCAGCCACCGTAAAGCAATAATGAAATGGAGTAAAGAATAAATGAAACTGAATTCAAATAAATCGAACTGTAAATACTTAAAGTGAAGTTCAATTGGGATACTACACACCTCAATACGCACTCCTCGTTCCACAAGTTAAACCCCCCGACTCGATTCCTTCAATTCCCCGATATTTCTCCCGGTCTGATTCCCGACTAAACCCCGACTCCAATTACTATTTCAAGACTCTTGGAATTCATTTATGAGGGTTATTAATCTATTAATGGATTTATAATGTTATTTAGACTCATTTCTCCATTTTCCAATTTTTGAGATCCAGTGAACTATTAGCGCGCTAATTCATCTAAGTCACTGTTCATCGTTTTCCAGAGGGTAATTAGCGCGCTAGGTCCACCCATTAGCGCGCTAATCGCGCTCTGTCCAGATTTTTACAATTCAAAAATCCACACTCCAACTTCCTCATACACCCATTCATTTGGGTTCCAACACCACTAAAACTCATCATCCACCTCAAAAAACACCATTTAAACACAAATTCATCAAGTCTAAACTCAAAATCCAAGAATCATCAAAAATCACATTTTCAAAACCCATTTTCAGAAAATCATCAAATTTCTCTCAAATTAGCTCAAAATCACAACCATCTCATGCCATTCTCATACACACCCACTCCAACAAAACCAAGTGTTTAATCTCCCAACAAATTCGAATTTCACAAATTCTAACCCACACTAACAATCTCACAAAACCCAAGTTTGTTGTGTCCATACCTTTTGATCTTGTTGTTGGATGCCTTGATTCACACCCTTCCCACTTTGGCTGATGATTTCTCCCTCTTTTCTCCAACGATTCCTTCTTCCAAGCTCTCTCTCTCAACACCACACTCTCTTTCTCTCCCTTGTTTGATCGATCAAGCATGTATATATACTTGGCATTTGATCAAGTGTGTGTGTCCATCTCGAGAACAATCTAAGGGTTCCTGATCACCCTGTGTCACTCCAAATCCATACACCTTATCTTGACATTGATGACCCTGTTGTGCATCTCGAGAATCATCCCACTGTTGTTATTTTATTCAGCTTAACTATAGGTTCATTGATTTCCAATTTGATTTGGCTTATAATAATTATCTACCCTATTCAATAATTTCTCAAAATTTATGAGTAAACTCACCGTAGTTTCCCCGACTACCCGGCACCCCGTGCCCCGTGTCCCGTGTCCGCACGCACCCCGAGGACATTCCTCACTCGTCAATAAACTACATTAACACACATATTGTAATGAAATTAGCTAATTTGTACATTTTCATCACAATTTACCACAACAAGCATATAAAACGGACTGTATACCTAGTTCGAGTGCGTCCCAGCCTCGCTGTTGAATTCTCAACCGTCCTCGTTGGCATCCACATCTGCAATGACGTCATAAAATAACGGCAAATATTAAATTGGGTCGTTACAATCTGCACTCAGTCATCACAAAAAGACAGATGACGAGTCCAGAGTGAGTAATCCCAAGGAAATTCACTAAGTAATTACGGAAGTAAAAGTACTGGAATTTAAAATACTATAATTTAAACATGCGGAACAAGAGAAATACAGACAACTGTAAAAAGGACTATCGCATGCATAAATATAGTGATGAAACAAAGTACGTGCACATAAAAATCAGACCAAGTCATACTTCGAGTTTTCTCCTCAGGCACCGCCCGTAAACACACCAATGGGTTGGCCATGGACCCTCTAGGTGGTCGGCGTATACCCACGACGCACCCACACAAGCCTACCATGTAACGGCCCAAATAATATTTGCCGTTAATTATGATGTCATGGCAGATGTGGACGCCTTGACGAGACGGTCGGGGTCCCAGCGAGCGAGGCTGGAACGCACTCGAACTAGGTATACAAATCCGTTTTGTATCTTTGTTGTGGTAAATTGTGATGAAAATGTATAAATTAGTTAATTTCATTACAATATGTATGTTAAGGTAGTTTGTTGACGAGTGAGGAATTTCTCGGTGCGTGCAGACACGGACACGAGGCACGGGGTGCCGGGTAGTTGGGGGAACTAATGTGAGCTTATTTGCAAATTATGGGAATTTATCGAATAGAGTAGATAATTAATATTAGCTAAATCAAATTGGTAATCAAAGTGTTATAGCTAGCTGAATAAAACATCAGTTGGATGATTCTCGAGATGCACAATGGAGAGATTTGAGGTGGGAAATGTCATGATAAGGTGTGTGTGAGTTGGAGTGACACAGGGTGATCAAGAACCCTTGGATTGTTCTCGAGATTTGTTATACACTTGATTAAACTAAGTATATATATATATATGTGTGTGTTTGACCGATCAAAAGGGAGAAAGTGAGAGTGAGGTTTTGAGAGAGATTGAAAGAGAGATCGGTGGGAAGAAGAAGAGGAGGAAGAACAACAACATTTAAAGTGTGGAGAGGTTGATTTGTGACTTCCTACAAAAAGAACCAAAGGTATGGACACAATAAACTTGAATTTTTGTGAGATTTTTGGTAAGGGTTTGAATTTGTGAAATTCGAATTTATTGAGGGATTACACACTTGGTTTTGTTGAGAGTTAAGTGTGTATGAGAATGACATGAAATGGTTGTGTTTTTGAGTAAATTTGGGAGAAATTTGATGATTTTCCAAAATGGGTTTTGAAATGTGATTTCCATGATTTGTGGATTTTGGGGTTTGATTATGGTAATTAGTGTTTAAATGGTGTAATTAAGGTCATTGATGTTTTATGGAAACATGGAAATTGAATTTATGGGTTTGGAGTTCAACTTTGTAATTTGGAAATTTTTCGGACGACGAGCAATTAGCGCGCTAATGGGAGAAATTAGCGCGCTAATCACATATTTGAATAATGAAGATGATGAACAGTGATTGAGATTAATTAGCGCGCTAATTTATCTCATTAGCGCGCTAATTGTTCTCTGGACTCCAAAAATTGAAAAATGACAAAATGAGTCAAACCAACATTATGAACCCATTAATTGATTATTAACCCTCATAAATGAATTCCAGGAGTCCCAAAATAGTAATTGGAGTCGGGGGTTAGTCGGGAATCAGACCGGAAGAGATATCAGGGATTTAGAGGTATTGAGCCGGGGTTTGACTTGTGGAACGAGGAGTGCGAATTGAGGTGTGTAGTATCCCAATTGAACTTCACTTTAAGTATTTACAGTTTGATTTATTTGAATTCAGTTCCGATTATTCATTATTCCATTCCATTACTGCTTTACGGTGGTTGAGTCCTCTCACTTGGTGTTTTTACGGTAGTGGAGTTTACTCCTACCTGGAGCCTTTACGGTGTTGAGATCACTCCCCACCTGGTGTTTATTCGTTACGGCCATAGAGTCCACTAAGTCATAGCACTTGTCTATGCATATACCGGTGAATAGGCTACCTGGTTATGGTAGGCTCGTGTGGGTGCGTCGTGGGTCTACGCCGGCCACCTAGAGGGTCCAGGGACAACCTGTTGGTGTGTTTGAGGGTTGTGCCCAAGGAGAGGCTCGAAGTATGACTTAGTCCGAATTTTTACTGTGCACGTACTTTGCTTCGTTACTATATTTATACATGCGATGATCCTTTCACGGTTATCGTATTTCTTTTGTTCCGCATGTTTATTTATGGTATTTAAATTCCGAGTACTTTTACTTCCGTAATTACTTAGTGAATTTCCTTGGGATTACTCACTCTGGACTCGTCATCTGTCTTTTTATGATGGCTCGAGTGCGAGATCCGGTACGAGTCGAGGGAAGGGCAAGCTTGAGGACTACATTGATTGATAGCTCTAGCCCTACTCGTACGTATGTTTATATTTACTTGTTTTATCTTTGGGTTTTGGGATTGGAGAGATAGGTTGTATACTTTCGATATTTTGTGGATCTCAAAGGACATGTATATGATGTATATTTGGTATGGTTTCCACTTAGGCATTTTGATCATGGAATTCAGGATAAATCTTTATGTTGTTCATTTAATTTTTTGCTGCGTAATTTATGGTTGAATGATAATGAGGAAATAAAAGTTAACTCATAACATCAAGGTTAACTGATAATTAATTGATAATGGATAATTGGGCGTGGAACACAGCTGGCGGTGACGTGGTCAGTTGTGGGTCCACGTGGCCTCCCGTGGCGGACCAATGTGGAAATTGGGGCCGCCACATACCATACCCGGGTAGCCTATTCACCGGCGTATGCCTAGACAAGTGCTATGACTTAGTGGACTCTATGGTCGTAACGAATAAGCACCAGGTGGGGAGTGATCTCAACACCGTAAAGACACCGGGTTGGAGTAATTCCACTACCGTAAAGTCACCAGGTGAGAGTACTCAACCACCGTAAAGCAATAACGAAATGGAGCAAAGAATAAATAGAACTGAATTCAAATAAGTCAAACAGTAAATACTTAAAGTGAAGTTCAATTGGGATACTACACACCTCAATTACACACTCCTCGTTCCACAAGTTAAATCCCCCGGCTCGATTCCTTCAATTCCCCGATATTTCTCCCGGTCTGATTCCCGACTAAACCCCGACTCCAAATTACTATTCCAAGACTCCTGGAATTCATTTATGAGGGTTATTATTCAATTAATGGGTTTATAATGTTATTTAGACTCATTTCTCCATTTTCCAATTTTTTTGAGTTCCATTGAACTATTGGCGCGCTAATGAGATGAATTAGCGCGCTAATTCATCTGAGTCACTGTTCATCGTTTTCCAGAGGGTAATTAGCGCGCTAATCGCGCTCTGTCCATATTTTTACAGTTCAAAAATCCACACTCCAACTTCCTCATATACCCATTCATTTGGTTCCAACACTACTAAAACTAATCATCCACCTCAAAAACACCATTTAAACACAAATTCATCAAGTTTAAACTCAAAATCCAAGAATCATCAAAAATCACATTTTCAAAACCCATTTTTCAGAAATTCATCAAACTCCAATCAAATTAGCTCAAAATCACAACCATCTCATGCCATCCTCATACACACTCACTCTCAACAAAACCAAGTGTCTAATTCACTAACAAATTCGGATTTCACAAATCCTAACCCACACCAAAAATCTCACAAAACCCAAGTTTGTTGTGTCCATACCTTTTGATCTTGTGGTTGGATGCCAAAATCACTTCCTTCACACCTTAGTGGCTGTTCTTCCTCCTCTTCTTCCCACCGATTCTCTCTTCCAAGCTTTCTCTCCAATCTCACTCTCTTTCTCTCCCTTGTTTGATCGATCAAACATGTATATATACTTGGCATTTGATCAAGTGTGTGTACAAATCTCAAGAATAATCCGAGAGCTCCTGACCACCCTGTGTCACTCCAACTCCATACACCTTATCTTGACACTGATGACCCTGTTGTGCATCTCGAGAATCATCAAACCGTTGTTGTTTTACTCACCTTAACTATAGGTCTTATTGATTTCCAATTGATTTAGCTTATAATAATTATCTATTCAATTCAATAAATTCCCAAAATTTATGAGTAAGCTCACCGTAGTTTCCCGACTACCCGGCATCCCGTGCCTCGTGTCCCGTGTCCGCACGCACCCCGAGGCAATTCCTCACTCGTCAATAAACTACATTAACACACATATTGTAATGAAATTAGCTAATTTGTACATTTTCATCACAATTTACTACAACAAGCATATAAAGCGGACTGTATACCTAGTTCGAGTGCGTTCCAGCCTCGCTGTGGGACCCTTGACCGTCCTCGCTGGCATCCACATCTGCAATGACGTCATAATTAACGACAATTATAAATTGGGCCGTTACAAAATGTATATGGTTGCATGCATACATATGTATGTGTACCCCACATTTGGGGTACGTGATAAAACGTATATAGCAGCGGGGTGCACACAATAGTGGGGTGTTATGTGCACAAATCAGCGGGGTGCACACAACAGTGGGGTATTGTATGCACCTCACAGTGGGGTATACTTAATTGTGTGGTTGTCGCATTATGTGTATGTGTGTAAATAAAATAAAATAAAAATAAAGGAGAAGTATTGACACTTTATAAACAAAATAAAATGATGTAAATAGGCCTGTGTTGGGGTCCAATAAGGGCCCTACATAACCAATATAAAATGGAGCCCATAACAAGTAAATAATTTCATTGAAACGGGCTTACATATTAGAGTCCAACCAGAGTCTAACAAATGATACAAAACCATACAAATCAACTTAAGATTTAATGCTAAACCTTACACTAATATTCAAGATTTAAACCCTTGTCAGGTAATCGGGAAATGACGGGAGACGCATTAGAATCTCGGAGTTGTCACACGGGTCACGATAGTTCAGATACGTACATTTGCCTCAAAGCTGGTGTACGAAAGTAATCCAGTAAGAACATTGCATGTAATTCATTTTCGATCATTGATATTTGTTGATTTTCGTTGTTGACGTTCTTATCTTGTTGTTTCCTTGGTATGTGTGCTCTTGGCCTGAGCGGGTCGATGCGATACTTGAGGCCTGTGTCCCTCTTGTATCAAGCTGTGCTAGTGTCGTAACATTGCCCGGGAAGAGCCAACGTGTAACAACCCTAAATTTCTAACTGACTTGTGTTACACTTGTCAGAAATTATGACCCGGCTACGTGAATACTGGACAGTATTTCGAACTTCGGGAGTCGACACCGAAGTGATTTTATGATTCTTTGATTGTGTGTATTAGTATTGTAGTATTTTACGGGTTTCGAGCCGTTCGGGCGGTATTTAATTGAGTGAGGTTTCGACTAGTTAAACGGGGGAGAAAACAAGTAAAAAGTACAAATAAATGAATTTTTAATTAATTTAATTAATTAGTTGGCGAGACAAGGCGAGACTACGCACGTTACGAGAGTCGGAACAAGAAAAAACGGACCGAAGAACGTCGTTAAAAGCGCGGGAGTTGGTTAATTACACAACATACGGGCTATGGGATTGGTATTGTTATAGTGACACAACATGATGGTGAACAACCATGAGATTGGCCTCGAGATGTGTGTGTGAGTTGAGAGGTGATTATGGGACAAAAGACTCATAAGGGTAGTGTTTTAAAAGTGTGTAGGAAATAAGTTGGGGGTAAAAAGGTCATTTGGCCTTATATATATAAAAAAAAGAAAACCATACACTATTCATCTTCTGTACACACCACCGCCGCCTCTCCCATTTCCACCTCTCGTCCCTGCTCTCACCAGCGACCGGACACGCCTCGCCGGAGTTCCCACTCGCCGGAGGTCGTCTCTCTCTCTCCCCACTCTCTTTCTCTCGGTTTCTCTCGGCCTCACATCTCTCTCGCTCTCGGTGGTCTTCTCTCGGCTGGAACAGCCACCACCACCCCTCATCGACGGCGTTTGGGACGACGGATGATCGACGGAGACGACTTAGCCACCGGAGTAAGGGTGCATCCCTTCCTTTCTCTCTCACCGTTTCTCTCTCTCATTCTCTCTCGTTTCCTTCACTGGTCTTCACGTCCTCACCGCTGGCCGTCGCTGCCGTGGGTGACGGTGGTCGGGGACGGTCCCTTGTGGCCCACCGGAGTCCTCATATTTCCGGGGAGACCTCTGGTTTGTGATTCATAAGATGTTGCTGTCCATATTTGATTTTTATTGCATGTATTGATGTTTTGGTTGTTCTCGCCGGAAAACCTCCTCACCGGCGGCGCCACCGCCGAACCACCATGACCGGGACACTGTCGGGGACCCCACCAAACTCATATGTGGGTCCCACAACTTTAAAAGTGGCCGAAAACAGTTTTATTCCAAGCTAAAGAGTCATTATTTCATGCGTTTGTATGGTGGCGTCTAGCCGGAAACCGCCACTGCCGGTGGTGCTACCGGCCGAACCACCACCAATGGAGGTTGTCGGGAATCTCATCTAACATTGGTTGAAGTCCCGCAACCCTTGGTTAAGTCCGAAAACTATGTTATTAAGGTGTTTTGACGTGATTTCATGTGTTGCCGTCGTTGAGTCGAAATTTGTGTATGTTGACGTAATTTTTGAACTGGTGGAGTTTTTTCTTCGGCATTACCCACGCTACGATAACCCTTCTCCCAACATCGGACAACACCAACAAAGTTCTATGTTCGTTTGTACATGTCAGTTCGGTTTTCATGAAGAGTTATGTTTGAGTATTAGTTCTCCGATTAAATTGTCATGTTGTTCAAATCATTTAAAACATTGGGGAAAATAATAAGTTTAAACCTAGGTTCAGTGAATGACTTGACCTATTAATACGAGTTTCCGACTTGTCGGGTAGCGGGAAACTCGGGGATACGCGTTAGGAGTCGCGGGAGCGTTGTACGCGGGTTACGATAGTTCAGGTAAGTACATTTGCCTTAAAAAGCATTTGTATGTTTGTAAGCCAGTAAGAAAATGTCATGTGATTCATTATCATTTATTCAGTCTTGTTATACTCTATTATTGGTATTCCATTCCATTTCTTGTTGTGTGTTTCCCGGCGTAAGTGTTTCGTCTCAAAAGTACTAGGACTGCACTAGAGGGATAAAACGTGGGCACTCGTGGCCACGAGTGTGTGACCACCCTTAGTGACCGTGTGACACCGAGTACTGGGTGGATGGGTTCGAGTCCTTTTCCAGTCATAGCTGTGCTTTCGCTTGTGTCGATGCCCGGGAGGATCTCGCGAGGTCTTCGCCGTTATGCTATGATTTAGACCACTTATTAGCCTCTTTTGATTCCTTGGAACACACTTGACTTTCGATTGACATGTATTAGTCTGTTTATCATGCACCTTGTTTATTTAAATTCCTGTCTTTTTATCACCGCATGATATTTAGACTGCTTTACTTGTATTATCATGAATTACTGTTATCTTCTTCTGGCATTACATTCATTTTTCTCCAGTTGCTCACCGTCTAGTTTGTGACGGTGGGTGCAGATAGGACGGAGAGCAGTAAGGGCAAGGGACCTTGCCTAGGAGATTCTTTTGTGAGCAGCTGGACTTGAGGTACCGAGATGTAGGCTCATGTTTATTTCTTTTTGTATGACGTTTATATATATGATTGTTTTGGAATTGGGGAATATGTTTTGAAGTGGATTCCATCAATCCATTTTGTTGACTTAGAATTGAACATATTGGGTTTTCCACATTTATATAGATTCCTAATTTCCTTTGATTGAGTTATTTCCCAATTCTTGAGCAGTAGGTAATTCGCTTCCGCTGTGTTATAATTGCAATAACTCTTTCATAAAATGTGAAATTTTAATGTTTTGAGGCTGACTAGGCTCGTCAGGTTCGTTGAGAATTGACTCGGGGCCTGCACGGGTCTAGGCCGGGCGTACCGAAATGCATTGGGAATTTGGGGCCGTCACACAACGTCCTCTTTCCGTACGCTCGGAGGCCTGTGTCCCTCTGATGCTGCACGAGTGTTGCGACATTGCCCGGAAAGAGCCAACGTCCTCTTTTTGTATGCTGTGATGTGACCACTCACTGCCTCGCTTGTTTTCTTAGAACACACATGTTTTCGATTGATATCTGATAGTATGTTTGTCATGTACTTTTATCTTGTTATATTGTCTGTCTTTAAATTCCTGCATGATATTTAAATTGAATTACTGTTATTCTCTTCTGGTATTACTTTCATTTTTCTTTCAGTTGCTCACTGTCTAGTTTGTGACGGTGGGTGCAGATTCATTAGAGTATTTAAAAGGGTAAAGAAACTCTGTTAGAAGGTTTTGTGAAGACCTACGGCTGGATTCGAACACCTTAGGCTAGGTTATGGTTGATTACCGACCGTAAGTTGATTTATATATATATATATATATATATATACAATTCGTTTGGTTGATTTTGGGATCATAGGTATAAAATATCATGTACAACTTTATTTGGTTTCAGTTTGACGTACATGAATATTCGGGGTTTCCACATTTATATAGATTTCCTGACTTTCGTTTGATTGAGTTATTTCCCAATAACTGTTTAGTTTTTCCGCTGCGTATAATTGCAATAACTCTTTCATAAACTGTTAAATTGATTAATTGGAGGTTGACTAGGCTCGTCGGGCTCCCTGAGTACTGACTCGAGACCTGCATGGGACTAGGCCAGGCGTACCCAAATGCATTAGGAATTTAGGGCCGTCACATTAACCGACACTTACACAATGGTTTCGACAATAGACATCTGAGATTAAAAGACTAATCACGGCCCTATGTGACCGAACATTACGGGATTGAAGTTAAACACATCGTCCGACCATAAAAATAACAAATCTACCTTAAATAAACAAGAAAGTGAGGGAGATTTGGTATATTGAGGCCTTAACGTGGTAATGGAAGGGAGAAAAGAAGGGTTCATTCGATTTGGTGGTGGAGTGCTCGCACATCAAACGAAAAGACATTTTGGTAAAAGTACAGAGGTGCCCTGATAAATTGATGGGGTGCCCTTAGCGCGACTCTTTTTTTTCCTTTATTTTTCTTTTCCTTTTTTTTTGTCAAATTCCAACCATTGGTTAACTTTAGATCAACTTAAACGGGATTATTCTCTTAACTAGTGACTTGTGTTTGAGTCTGATAATAGAAACACTAGAAACACCAACATCAAGAACAACACTATAAAAAAAGAATCGATTGTGTGTGCATTAGTGTATATAAAATGATAATCTAATATATTCTCAATGCATACTCTTGTCTTTTAACTATATATGATGTTTTGTCAGATGTGAGGCGCACATCTGGAGAAACAAGAACGAGCTATAAACGGCTAAAATACAAGGGATGTGTGCCTAAAGTGTGCATTGAGAGTGCGTTAGATTATTATTTTCCTATATATACATAGGAAAATTCTACAATTATATATATAAAAAAATTTTACAATGTAGACCAAATATATACTCGTACCATAGAAATCCCTCAAAATGTGTTGTGCATTAAATGCATAATACATTTATGTTGCCTCGATTAATTTGTTAGATTTAAATCTAATGGTTCTAAATAGTGTACCATAGCATGAGTATATCTCAAAAGCCCTATAAAATAAATAGTGGCAAAACACTAAAAAGCAAGGTTTGATGAGTTGGTGAGTAAGTAAAAAATAAAATAAAATAAATAACAACAAATACTTTTGATAATGCGAAACAAAAGAAATACTTTTGATAAACTAAAAGAAATACAAGTAAATTACTCAACAAAAGTATGACCATAGGTAAAAAGAATACAAAAATATATAACTAGTTTTACACATCTTATTTGATCCCAAGAATTTAATAAACCTGAGCTACATCGATACAGAAATAAGGCCTGCAATCTCAGCCGTCCATCTCAATGAGCCCTCGTCTTCACATCATCGTTCTTAAGACTTTAACAACGAAATAAAACTAACTCGTTCATCCAATTCAAGAGCTACAGCAAATGAAATTAAATCAAACACAGCGCATACACAGGCACAATATTAACACAAATCATTGGATCAACCATGGCGACTGTAATTCCCATCGTCGAAGTTCTGTTTATAACTGTACGAATCGTAGGCGAAAACAGGGGAGGAAGCAGAGGAGGAGACGTTACTGAACCCAACGAGCTTTCTAAGCTCAAATCTGACTTTGTAAATCACGTGTTTCCAACTCCCCTTGTCGTGGCATCCCAGCATTGCAGTCTCTTCATCGTTCATCTCCAGATCTCGAGCGAATGTGGGTTTTCGAGACAAGATCCAACCCCACCCCCAATCCCACCATTTCCTTATAGAGTTCCCGGCCGATTCCACCTTCATTGATGACAGCGATTTGGATCTGCGAATGAATTCCCACGAAGATTGGGATGATGGGATCTGGGGTCGTTGGATTTTCATGGAGATGGACGAGAGCCTTCGCCGGATCGACCCTTGTTGTTGTTGTTGTTGTTGTTGTTGTTGTTGTTGTTGTTGATGTTGCTGTTGTTGTTGGTTTTTGGGGTGTTGGGATGAGACTGGGAGGGAGTCGTTGAAGGGCCTCGATGGGAAGAAGCTTGGCTTCTGAAAGGTCTCCAACAGCGAGCTCATCTTTGCCCCTCCTTTTGGGCTGGGCTCTCTCTCTCTCTCTCTCTCTCTCTCTCTCTCTCTCTCTCTCTCTCTCTCAATGCGATGATCAGTAGTAGTGATGGTATTGGTGGTGGAGCGATGATCAGTAGTAGTGATGGTATTGGTGGTGGTGTTGGGATTGTGAGGAATGAAGACCTAGTGTTTGAAGAAAAGTCTGAGAGAGAGGGAGAGAGGGGGAGAGAGGTGAGGTGTTGTGTTCACAGCTATAATCCAGCCTGTTATAATTCCCTTTTGAGGTTGCTTGGGGACCATGACATTTAAACACCGTTTCTTCTCTCAATGCACCTATCTACCTGGCTCTAATGTTTTTCAAATTCCACCTCTCCAAAAAAGAAATTCACATTCAATGTGCCCCACCCATTCATTACCATGTCACCATGTCTTGCTTATATATAGACTCAAATCAACTGTAACTTGCTTGGACAGTTCGACAAAATTACCACAAAATTCACTTCTTCAAACGGCACATCGAACTAACCCCGAAATTAATCATGGAGGATGACTTGTGCAAGATGTCTAAAGCATTGTCCCAATTAATTTCGAATTCAAGAAACGGTAGAACCATTAGAAGGATAATTTTTACCTAATAGAGTTTTAAAACTTCTTCTTACATTAGGTTCAAAACTAAGGTAAGAATTGTACCATCTCGCTATAGTCCTCTTGTTAAACTTAAATCAATTTTTAATTTTTAATATTTTTGACAATCATGAAAGTTCGCCTCTCCTTACTTTAGTTCCATTAATTTTATAGGAGTTAACGAGAGCTTCAACCTCATGACTTGAGAGAGAGTAAAAAAATATAAAGTTTGTTGTCAAAAATTCAACCTATAACCTCTTACTAAAGCTGAATCAATTTTACCAAGGTTAATGTTATGCTTGGTTGGTTGTGATGTGGGGTACAGTAATAGGAGATTAATTGGAACCCTGTGGAACAGTTGTTGGTTGTGAGGTCTGGATCTGCTGATCTCTCGTTACTTGAGACTGCCGACACCTAATGTTTACAAGTTAATTCACCGATTTCTGAAAAAAAAAAAAAAAAAAGGTTAGTTCATTGATTAATCATAAAGTCTATATATTGAGCACAGATTAATTATTAGATGCACACTATACTAACATGGGCTATAGACTTTCCTGGTCAGTGGTCCTTGGAACTCCTCGAATATTTGCATTATATGCTTAAACAGAATATATATGTATTGGCATTACTTGGAATTGTGACCACCGACAAGCTCACATAATACATATGTGGTTCACATGGATTCCATAATATTAGATTGGATACTCTGCCCCACCAGTACATCTCTCCATGTATGTCATTCACATGTTCTAATTTTATTTTCTTTTTTTTTCCCTTAAAAATGATAACGTGTTTTTGAAAAAATTAGGTGAAAATATTTATTTCTTAAGAGGAAGAAAGAGAGAAGTATTGAAGAGTAAAAATTAGGACAGGTTTATAATGCAAATGAGGGAATTATAGCCATGATGGCCCAACAAACAAGCCTAAAAAAAGGTAATGGAAAGCATCAGATAACTAAACATTTGATGCTTAGGAAAAGCATTGTAGCTTCGTGCTTCCCTATTTTTTTTTTTTGGTCTAAGCTGTAACGGCCTATTTTTCAAATAGATCGTCACAAGAGCAATGATGACCATGATCTGTCTTATTATCAAGAATGATTGTGCTCTACATTGGATTACATCCTCCATTTTATCTTTTTAAACCTTATTAATTATCTATTTATTGATTAAGTTATATCGAAGTCAAATTATATGTTAAAGCATTATAAAATCCTCAAATTCACACAGCGGAAGCCTTTCTAATGCATTACTCGGGTAGTGATACTATAAATGTGTAACCTAAACCATAAACCTAATATGGAAAACCCATGCACAATCATAAGTACCTCTGAAATCACCAAAAAGTTCAATATATATATAAAGTTTCTCCAAAACCCCAAACCCATAATAAAACAAAGTAAGTATAATACAAACGTACGAGTCGGGCTATCTCGTTCAACAAGACTGTACTACGCGGCTTGCCCTTGCCCCTGCTCGTACTAGAATCTGCACTCAAGCCATCACAAAAAGCAGATGACGAGTCCAGAGTGAGTATTCCCAAGGAAATTATGTGAGCATTTCTAAAAGTAAATACTAGAATTTAAATAAAGCTATTAAATAAACATGCGGAAATAAATACAGACAACTGTGCTCATCGCATGAATAAATAATAGAAAAAACTCAAAGTGTGTTCCTAGCCCCTAGGGTTAGACTACACCATAATTCGGACTCTTCCACAGAATACTGCCGGCGAGTCCAACTCAAGCAGGGCAAGCATCTGGATTCGCTCTGTAACGACCCTAAAATTTTAACTCGTGCCACGTGACATTTCAGGGTCATATTGTGGGCCCAACTAGCCATGGTGTACTTGTTTCAGTCATCGGGAGTCGACATCGAGGTATGTTATGTTTGTTTGGTGATTTGTATTATTTATTTATTACCGAACATTAATTCAATATTCCAAATGTGTAAAGACGTGGTGAGTGTGCGTTAGTACCGTTGAACAAGTTCGGTACGAAAAAACGCGTTAATCGAGTATTTGAGAGTCCGTGGGACGAAAATGAAATAAAAACATTGATATTTACAAATGAAAATAATTAATGGAATTAAATAATAAATTATGGGCGCCGAGTAATATGTGGGGTCGTGGGCGATACGTGGGAGTCGAATATTAGTGTGCACGGTCGAGTTAACTCGTTGGCGCGCAAAACGAAATTTTAGACATGAGAAATACAATTATATATATATTTATATATATAGAATATATATAAATGTATATATAAGTAAAAAAAAATGTAAAATGACCAAGAGGGGCATTTGGTTGTGAAGAGAAAGAGGATAAGGATAAGGGCAAAATGGTCATTTCACCTCAAAATTATCAACAAAATCCCACCGCCACCATTTTCTCACATTTCACTGTAAAAAAAAAAAATTGAAAATCGAAGGAGGAAGAGAAGAAATCAAAGAGGAGATCGGTTGATCGAAGGTGTGAAGATTGTTTAGATCGAAGAGGAGATCGAGTTGGTGAAGGTGAGTTTGTTGATTATAGTTGTTGTTGTTGAGTTGTTAATTTTGGGAGAAATTGAATTTTTAATTGATGGGTGTTGATGTTGTTGTTGATGATTGTTGTTGTTGTTGTTGTTTATTGTTGAAAAAGAAAGAGAAAAGAAAAGAGAAAAGATAAAAGAAAAAAAAAAAATTATGAAGCGGAGGTCTGTGAAGAAGAAAGGTGGTGGGCCGGGTCATGGTGACCCGGACCCGACCCGGCTGGGCCAGACCGGGCCCGACCCGGGTGGGTCGGACCCGACCCGGGGACCCACCATTATTAAAATAATAATTTACTTATTTATAATAAATAAATAAATAAAATATGTTTTATTTTTATTTATTTGAAATAAATAATGGAAAAATCTGGAAAATTCAGAAAAATAGGAAAAAAATTCTGAAAAATTATATTTCACCCAAATAAATAGAAATTTGGGAATTTTGATGAAAAATAAAGAATTTGAGATTCGCGACGAGACTTTTGTCGGGGTTTTTTGTCTTGTAAAGCGTGAAATTGTTAAAAAATAGCTAGAAAAATATTGAAAAATATTTTTCTAAATTGTATGAAAATTATGAGGTTTCGCTCGGGTATCCTAATGGGTTTAAATAGAACCCAATACCGGATAAGCGACCCAAATTGAGTAAAGGAACAATAATTTAGAAAATTGTAGAAAATGAGTTAAACTTGAGAAAAAATTGAAGAATACTTGGAATAATTAGGGAAAAATTAACGGAAATTGGTCGAAATAATTGTCAGGTGACGAGCGAAGTGTTGGTAACTAATTGGGAAACGTGTGGAGCTACGCGAGGGCGTTTTTAGCGGGATTTGAGGTGAGTAAAGGCAACAACAGAATCAACATAATTGCTTTTCTATTTATTGATTAATTACTCTTGAAATGCAAGCCCTTTGTATTCCTTTCTAGTTCAGGTGACCTAGGGTTTAGGTAGTCCGACTGTGATGAGAAGTCTCAACGAGTTTAGCAGCCGGCATAGGATAGATCGTGGCTTCTCGTTGGAGCCTATCGAAATGATTTAGCATCCGGCCACTTGTGATTGTGGCTTTCTTTCGGTAGTGTGTTAGGAATTTAGCAGCCGGCTTTGTGTGTGGCTTTTCCTAACGAGTGTGCGTTCGATGGAGGCGACATTCGGCCCATTTGGTTCGTACGGGGTGGATTGAGCGGGGAGCGTTTTGGGCCTCGTGTCGATCGCAAGCGATGAGGTCTTGAGACCGCGGTTTGATTGGGACTATCTATTCTCCTATCCATTTGTTTCTCGGTCACTTGATTTTTCGTTGTTTGTACTTGTTGAATCTATTTATCATGCGACTTGCTATTTATTTCAGTTTCTTGTTATACACTGCATGATTTATAGACTTATGATTATTGAAAATTCAGTAAATTATGTTGAGATATCTATTGTTCTTTGTTCTTGTTATATTTTGTACTCACCGTCCTTTTTATGACGGTGGGTGCGAGATCCATGACGAGTAAGGGCAAGGCGCCGATGCTTGGCGATATCCTCTCGAGGCACGCTCGAGCCGTTAGCTTTGCTCTCACTTTGTAGGTATTTTGTCTTTTGTTGTATATTTTGGCTATGTATCCATTTGTTTTGATATTTTGGGACTTTGGAAAGTTGAAACATTTGTCGATACATGTATATGTTTACTTTGGGCTTTCGGTTGATCAAGTATTATATACCTGTGATGTTGTTTGGACATGATTTTCCACATCTAGGTTGAATGAGTTGTAAAGCTGTTGTAAGTTGGTATTAAAAACAATTCCATTTGCACACCTAACTATAATTGAGGATAAAAGATTAGATAGAGTTAAGGTGAATCAAAAAGAGTGATCCGGGGTGAGTGAGTGAATAATGTAACGAGTAATTGATAAGTTAAGGCCGACTAGACCTGCGTTGACTCGTTGGAGACGAGCTAGGGGGTCCACGTAGGTTTAGCCGGGCGGGGCCCGCCATTTGTGGTTCTTTGGGGCCGTCACAGTTGGTATCAGAGCCTAAAGGTTTATCACCATGACTCTGAATAAGCATAAAGCACAAGTCAATGAACTTAGTGTGGAAAATCTTAAGAATTTAACTCAAGTATAGTTGGGAAGTGGGAAATGATATATTATTTTGAGCATGTTAAATTTTAATTTGTAATATAATATATCGTTACATAAGACTGATCGAGGCTCGTCATTTACTATTGTAGATTGCGATGGCGACCCGACTGATCTTTGGAGATCGAGTGGAGTCCGTGATCCTCCACCGGATGCGCCGATTGACGTTGCGGCTACGGCACGTGAGTTACGATCCTGGACTCGAGAGAGTCAGAGGACGGGACGGAGGATGGATGAGATATTGGATATTCTCGGGGACGAGCACACTGTGTTGCCATCTCCATCGACCTCGGGGATAGCTCCTAGACGGGATGTGAGTCCGGCATTACACCTCGAGCTACTCCACGGGTTGTTACTACTAGTGCAAGACTCGCACCACCTATCACCTGCGATTGTTCCAAAGACAGATTGCGGTGGAGTCACGTGTTCATGATGATATTGATTCACGCCTGATCGCAGAGGCGAGGTGGACTCGGGAGTATAAGAAATATAAACCAAAGAAGTTCACGGAGGTTCAAGTGTAGATGAGGCGGATTTGTACATTCGTAGTCACGAGAAGGTTCGAAACTTCTCAAGATCGAGGATAGCGAGAAAACCTGGGTTGGCGGCATTTTCTTTGATTTGGAGATGCGAGAGATGTGGTGGGAAAATTTAGTATCCACACATGGAGAGCCGACTACTGGTTAGACTTCAAGAAATATTTCGATCGAAGTTTTATCCACCTTCAACTATGATAGCCAAGAGGGATGAGTTTATGCATATCCGACGAGGCATTAGGAGAGTCGGTTATGACTTATATGGGCGATATCAAGCACTTACTTCCTTTTCTTGATGGAGTAGGCGATCGAGACGAGAGATCGGGTCTATTATTTTGCGAGGGTTTGTTGCCGGCTATTGGAGGGACAAGTGGTCACTACTCTACCTCCTACACTACAGATGCTTATGACCGTAGTTTGGCGAGGAGGCATATTTGAGGACACATCCCGCACGGGGATATGATCGCCCCGTGAGGTACGGGATGAGCGGGGACAAGGCCGTTTAGGGGGCGGGGAGGAAGAGGAATAGATGGCAAATTCAACGATGCCGCGAGCTCGAGTGTAGCTTCGATCGCACGGTCTTCGCAGCCAATTCGGACATATGTCACCACACCTACTCGCACACGAGTTACCCTAGTCGACCACCACCGGTACACGGCGATTGCGGCGGTCAGAGATGGTGGATGGTGGCGAGAGGTAGGGGTAGTGTACAAAGCAGGGACAAATGTCGGGTCGGGGATCGAGTAGGCGAGATTACTCAAGACGAGACTCTTTGGAGCGTGTTATAGGTGTGGACGAGATGGGTCATCTTGTCGAGAGAGTGCCACATGACCACGGTGAGTTTCGACAGAGACTGCGGGAGCTTGCCATCGATGTGGACAGACGGGACATTACATCGAGAGAGTGTCCACAAACTGTTGATGTTCGGTGAGAGAGAGTAGCACCACGTCGCAACATACGAGGGAACGTGCACATGTTGTTGCTTGAGCGGACCCTCGGCGACTCGACATCTCGTTGAGGGTATGATTTACATTTGTGGTCATTTGATGTATGTTATGATTGACTCGGTTCTCTTGTTTCCTTTATTTACGGGCGCATGGTTGATGAGTTAGGGTTAAGACCGGTTAGGTTAGAGAGACCTCTAGTTCTTAGCATTGCTTTGGGGATAAAGTCTACCCTAACATGATTTGTGAACATTTGTATTGTAGAGATAGAGGGACATGAGTTACCAATAGATCTTAGAGTGTTAGAGTTTCTGGAGTTTGATGCGTTATTAGGCATGGATTTGTTAGGACCTTATCACGCACAGATTGATTGTTTCGACAAGACGGTCACATTTCAAGAGTCTCGGAAAGCCGAGTTTACTTTTCGTGGCGGTGCGACTCAGTTGAGAGTTACCAGAGGCAGAGTAGCCACAGGCAGTGAGATTAAGACGTTTATGAGTGTTTTAAGTACGGTAGGAAGAGCTGAGGCAAAGATCGATGAGGTACCAGTTGTGTGCGAGTTTCCGGACGTGTTTCCAGCAGAGCTTCCCGGGTTACCACCGACGAGAGAGATTGATTTCATCATTGATTTGGTTCCTGGAACCAAACCGATATCAATTCCACCGTACCGGATGGCTCCTAAGGAGTTGGAGGAGCTGAGATCACAGCTAGATGAGTTGTTGGAATTGGGTTTTATTCACCCGAGTATGTCACTTGGGGTGCGCCGGTCTTGTTTGTGAAGAAGAAAGACGGCGAAACTGAGATGTGTATCGACTATAGGCAATTGAACCGGGTGACAGTGAAGAACAAGTATCCATTACCTCGTATTGATGATTTGTTCGATCAGTGACCAGAGCGCAGATGGTTCTCGAAGATTGATTTGAGATCCGCTATCATCGTTGAGGATTAGAGCGAGAGGACGAGAGAGAAGACGGCTTTTCGCACGAGATATGGGCACTATCGGCCACCGTTATGCCGTTTGGGTTGACGAATGCCCCCGCAATGTTCATGGATCTCATGCATCGTGTATTGAGACAATATTTGGATAGATTTGTTATAGTGTTCATTGACGACATTTTGATTTATTCTAAGACTCGTGAGGAGCACGAGGAGCACCTTAGGACGATTTTGCAGACACTGAGGGAGCATAGACTGTATGCCAAGTTCAGTAAGTGTGAGTTTTGGCTTACAGAGGTTGGATTTCTTGGTCATATTGTCGGAGCTAGCGGAGTGTCGGTAGACCTGCTAAGGTTAGAGCGGTTGTTGATTGGCCTACACCGAGTTCGAGTGACGAGAGATTTGGAGTTTTTCGGGATTGGCCGGTTATTACGGACGATTTGTGCAGATTTCTCAAAGATTGCGGCACCGATGACGCAATTGACGAAGAAGGAAGTCGATTTCGGTGGGATGATAGTTGTGAGCGAGTGGCTTTTCGGACTTTAAAGGAGAGATTGACTACCGCGCCGGTGCTCGTATTACACGAGTCGGGGAAGGGTTTTGAGGTGAACACCGATGATTGTTTGGTCGGTTTAGTTTGTGTTTTGATGCGCAGACGGTAGAGTGATAGCTTACGCGTCTCGACAGTGACCAAGATTCACGAGAAGAATTACCCTACACATGACTTGGAGTTGGCGGCGAGTGGTATTTGCACTGAAGATTTGGCGTCATTATTTGTACGGAGAGAGGTTTGTGTTGTTTACTGACCACAAGAGTTTGAAGTATCTCTTCACTCAGAGAGAGCTTAATATGAGACAGAGACGGTGGTTAAAGTTCCTCAAGGATTATGATTTTTCGTTGGAGTATCACCGGGGAAGGCTAATGTCGTAGGCGACGCATTGAGCCGAAGAGAGGGTTGACTCGGAGGTTGTGACGTGTCGTATGACACATGAGTATGGATTTCTCGAGGCGTTCGAGATGATGTATTCGTTGATATTCCGACTAGCACTAGAGTGTTGATTTGTGGGCGATTGAGGACTCGAGACGGTTTCTATTCGAGTGTACTTGATGGGCAAGCGGTCGATGAGCGATATCGAGGTACAGTGAGTTTGCTCGAGTTCGATCACCCGAGAATGGAGTCGGTCGACGATTTCGCCGAGATTTAGAGGAGACCGTGGATTCCATCGATGGTCGAGTTACGTGACGAGATTCTCCGGGAGGCTCACCGCTCACGTTTTTCGGTTCATCCGGGTAGGACCAAGATGTATCTTGATATGCGTCGTATGTTTTGGTGGCGGGGATGAAGACCGATGTTGGTAATTATGTTAGAGGTTGTGAGATATGCCAACGAGTTAAGGCTGAGCATAGGAGGCCTGGTGGATTACTGCAGCCACTTCCCATTCCTCATTTGGAAGTGGGAGCATATCGCTATGGATTTCGTCGATGGGTTACCTCGGCCTCAGCGCAGACATGACAGTATTTGGGTGATTGTGGATAGGTTGACGAAGTCTGCGCACTTCATACCGATTTCTACCACACATCGAGTAGATAGGTTGGCGAGCTTGTACGAGATAGAGATAGTACAACTGCATGGAGTACCATTGTCGATCGTGTCAGACAGAGGGCCGCAGTTTACGTCGCAGATTTGGCAGAGTATGCAGGCACAGTTTGGCACGAAGTTGGATCTCAAGATGCTGACTTATCATCCACAGACCGATGGACGATCGGAGCGATCGATTCGGGTGTTAGAGGACATGTTGAGGATGTGTGTTTTAGAGTATGGTGGTTCTTGGGAGGAGTATCTTCATCTGTGTGAGTTTGCTTACAATAACAGTTATCAGGCCAGTATTGGTATGGCACCGTTTGAGGCACTCTACTACAGCCGTGCGAATCTCCATCTTCCGGGCGAGCCGAGAGGATGTGGCGATGATTGGGCCGAGAGATTGTAGTGGATCACACGAGAGAAGGTACGATCGATCGACTTCGGTTGAAGGGTGCGCGAGAGAGCGTAAGAGGTATTATGACAGTACCATGGTGAGTTAAAGTATGAGGTGGGAGACTATGTATATCTGAAGGTTTCTCCACTGAAGGGTCACAAAAGATTTTGGATCAAGGGTAAGCTTGCGCCGAGGTTTATAGGTCCGTTCAGAGTGAAGAAACGAATAGGCAAGGTGGCGTATGAGCTTGAGTTACCATCTCGGTTAGCGGGAGTTCACCCCGTATTTCACATATCAATGCTTCGACTGGATAGGTCGAGAGAGGGCAAACGACCGATTGTGGACCTGAGTCAGATTGATCTGAGAGAAGACATTACTTACGATGAGCAGCCTATTCAAATTATGGACCGGAAGGTGAAGGTATTGAGGAATAAGGAAATTCCCTCCGTTCTCGTCAAGTGGCAGCATCATGGGATGAGGAACTGACTTGGGAACTGGAGTCTTATATGCGCGAGCATTTCCCTTACTTGTTTTGATTCCGGTGAGTCTTACCCTGTATTTTCGTTTAATTTCGAGGACGAAATTCTTAATAAGGAGGAGACTGTAACGACCCTAAAATTTTAACTCGTGCCACGTGACATTTCAGGGTCGTATTGTAGGCCCAACTAGCCATGGTGTACTTGTTTCAGTCATCGGGAGTCGACATCGAGGTATGTTATGTTTGTTTGGTGATTTGTATTATTTATTTATTACCGAACATTAATTCAATATTCCAAATGTGTAAAGACGTGGTGAGTGTGCGTTAGTACCGTTGAACAAGTTCGGTACGAAAAAACGCGTTAATCGAGTATTTGAGAGTCCGTGGGACGAAAATGAAATAAAAACATTGATATTTACAAATGAAAATAATTAATGGAATTAAATAATAAATTATGGGCGCCAAGTAATATGTGGGGTCGTGGGCGATACGTGGGAGTCGAATATTAGTGTGCACGGTCGAGTTAACTCGTTGGCGTGCAAAACGAAATTTTAGACATGAGAAATACAATTATATATATATTTATATATATAGAATATATATAAATGTATATATAAGTAAAAAAAAAATGTAAAATGACCAAGAGGGGCATTTGGTTGTGAAGAGAAAGAGGATAAGGATAAAGGCAAAATGGTCATTTCACCTCAAAATTATCAACAAAATCCCACCGCCACCATTTTCTCACATTTCACTGTAAAAAAAAAAAAAAATTGAAAATCGAAGGAGGAAGAGAAGAAATCAAAGAGGAGATCGGTTGATCGAAGGTGTGAAGATTGTTTAGATCGAAGAGGAGATCGAGTTGGTGAAGGTGAGTTTGTTGATTATAGTTGTTGTTGTTGTTGAGTTGTTAATTTTGGGAGAAATTGAATTTTTAATTGATGGGTGTTGATGTTGTTGTTAATGATTGTTGTTGTTGTTGTTGTTTATTGTTGAAAAAGAAAGAGAAAAGAAAAGAGAAAAGATAAAAGAAAAAAAAAAATTATGAAGAGAGACGAACGGAAATTCCAGTTCGTCTCTCGGGAAGAAAAAAGGTGGCGGGTCGGGTGGTGGTGACCGGACCCGGCCGGCTGGGCAGCACCGGGCCCGACCGGTGGGTCGGCCGGGTCTCGACCAGTTGGGGTGGACGGGTCGGACCCGACCCGGGGACCCACCATTATTAAAATAATAATTTATTTATTTATTTATAATAAATAAATAAATAAATTAAATATGTTTTATTTTTATTTATTTGAAATAAATAATGGAAAAATCTGGAAAATTCAGAAAAATAGGAAAAAATTCTGAAAAATTATATTTCACCCAAATAAATAGAAATTTGGAAATTTTGATGAAAAATAAAGAATTTGAGATTCGCGACGAGACTTTTGTCGGGGTTTTTTGTCTTGTAAAGCGTGAAATTGTTAAAAAATAGCTAGAAAAATATTGAAAAATATTTTTCTAAATTGTATGAAAATTATGAGGTTTCGCTCGGGTATCCTAATGGGTTTAAATGGAACACAATACCGGATAAGCGACCCAAATTGAGCAAAGGAACAATAATTTAGAAAATTGTAGAAAATGAGTTAAACTTGAGAAAAAATTGAAGAATACTTGGAATAATTAGGGAAAAATTAACGGAAATTGGTCGAAATAATTGTCAGGTGACGAGCGAAGTGTTGGTAACTAATTGGGAAACGTGTGGAGCTACGCGAGGGCGTTTTTAGCGGGATTTGAGGTGAGTAAAGGCAACAAGAATCAACATAATTGCTTTTCTATTTATTGATTAATTACTCTTGAAATGCAAGCCCTTTGTATTCCTTTCTAGTTCGGGTGACCTAGGGTTTAGGTAGTCCGATTGTGATGAGAAGTCTCAACGAGTTTAGCGAAGCGGCGGCATAGATCGTGGCTTCTCGTTGGAGCCTATCGAAATGATTTAGCATCCGGCTTGTGATCGTGGCTTTCTTTTTCGGTAGTGTGTTAGGAATTTAGCTTGCCCGGCTTTGTCGTGGCTTTTCCTAACGAGTGTGCGTTCGGTGGAGGCGACATTCGGGCCCCCATTTGGTTCGTACGGGGTGGATTGAGCAGGGGAGGCGGTTTTGGGCCTCATCGTGTCGATGTCGCAAGGCGATGAGGTCTTGAGACCCGCGGTTTGATTGGGACTATCTATTCTCCTATCCATTTGTTTCTCGGTCACTTGATTTTTCGTTGTTTGTACTTGTTGAATCTATTTATCATGCGACTTGCTATTTATTTCAGTTTCTTGTTATACACTGCATGATTTATAGACTTATGATTATTGAAAATTCGGTAAATTATGTTGAGATATCTATTGTTGTTGTTATTGTTATATTTTGTACTCACCGTCCTTTTTATGACGGTGGGTGCGAGATCCATGAGACAGTAAGGGCAAGGCGCCGATGCTTGGCGATATCCTCTGAGGCACGCTCAGAGCCGTTAGCTTTGCTCTCACTTTGTAGGTATTTTGTCTTTTGTTGTATATTTTGGCTATGTATCCATTTGTTTTGATATTTTGGGACTTTGGAAAGTTGAACCTGACTGTCGATACATGTATATGTTTACTTTGGGCTTTCAGTTGATCAGTATTATATACCTGTGATGTTGTTTGGACATGATTTTCCACATCTAGGTTGAATGAGTTGTAAACTGTTGTAAGTTGGTATTAAAAACAATTCCGCTGCACACCTAACTATAATTGAGGATAAAAGATTAGATAGAGTTAAGGTGAATCAAAAAGAGTGATCCAGGGTGAGTGAGTGAATAATGTAACGAGTAATTGATAAGTTAAGGCTGACTAGACCTGCGTTGACTCGTTGGAGACGAGCTAGGGGTCCACGTAGGTTTAGGCCGGGCGGGGCCCAGTTTGTGGTTGCTGGGGCCGTCACACGCTTGATGGCCGGCGTTACACCTACGGCGCACTGACACGCCACGACGTGATACTCGGGTCGTACTATTCACCGAGATCGATCTGGTAGTACGTGCTATGGTGTAGTGGACATACACACAAGAATGGTACGGAGGGAGCCCCGTTCAACGTCCGCCCATATAACCATAACCAGAGTAGAGTATTGAAATGAAAGAAATTGAATTCAAATGTCACAAGAAGTAAATACTTAAGTAATTTCAGTTGGGATACTACACACCTCAATCCGCACTCCGCGTCCCGAAAATCAAACCCCGTCTAGCTCCAGTAATCACCCGATAATCCAAATTATCACCCCAAATGCACCTAAGATTATTTATCATTGAATTAGCTTCAATTGGGTATATTATGTCTATTTTACGTTTTTCGAGGTAAAAACCCTGGTATAAAGTCTTCTCCGACTTTTGAATTTCTCATTTTCCATATTTTTCACTATTTTTCTGAATTTTCTTTTCCATTTTTCTTTATTTTCTCTCTTTTTTTTTATTTCTGGTTTGTATGAACCAGGCCGAACCGGTTGAACCGAACCAGCCCGGTTCACCACCTTCTTCTTCCTCACCAAACAGAGCAACTGCTTTGTATTTTTTTTTTCCTTTTCTCTTGATCGATTCTTCTTCTCTTTTGGTCTCCACTCCTCACGAAGCAGCAGGGAGACAACTCTTGGCCGAACCTCCCAACCACACACACACACTACGCCACCACCAAATCACAACAACAACGCACACAACCACAAGAACAACAATCAACTCACCTCGTTCTCCTCGATCCCACGAGCTCACCTCCTCCTTCTCTTCGTCTCGGCTTCTCTCTTTGTTTCTCTGTTTCTCTCTTACAATTTATCGAGAGAGAACGAAGGCAAAGGCGGTTAACAAGAAAATGACCAAAATACCCTTGTGTTCATCTCATTTCTTTCTTTCCTTCCATACCCTTAAAGGTAATTTCACATTTATTTATTTATTTTTTGATTTCCATATATATATATATATATATTAAATTACTTATATACATACATATATATATATATATTAAATTACTTATATACATACATATATATATATATAAATATATATACACACCTATATTTTCGCACCTACAATTTCGTCGTGTGCGCCAATGAGCGTACTCAGGCGTGCACACTACTGTACCACCCACGCGTGTCGACCACGACCCCGCGTGTCCATAGGCGCCCACCAATTTACTATTTTATCACATTTAATTTATTTAATGTGTGTAATATTTTCCCTGGCCTAATATTTCATCTTTTTGTCTATTCGGTACCCGTGTCGACACGCATATCGAGGCGAATACTTAACACACAATCTCACACGTCAATTAAAATATAATTACACACATCGCGATGTCGTTTAACCTATTTTAACATAAACATCGCAAATTAAACAAAACAACATACAAAATAACTATTTACCTAACTCCATGCGCGCTCTAGCCTAGCTGTGGGTCCCACAGGTGTTTGAGCTGTCCGCCACGTCTACAATACGTCACAAATAACGGCGAATTAAATTCGGGCCGTTACATAAGCAACCTAATACTCCAAGCTTAATAAGCTCCGATTAGTTTGGACTCGAGCTAGGTTGGACCATTAGGTGGCAACAAAACTCTAGTTCAAGGATTTTAAAAAGGCTTCATACTCAGGGCTCAAACTCGATATCACTAATTAAGAGTCATCACACCACTTCACCACACATCAACAAATTTTAGGATGTATCGTTTGAGTTATTTAACAATCTCTCTCTTTTTTCAGGAAAAAATCTCTCTTTTATTTTTTGTTTCTCACGTGATGTATGCTATCAACTACATCAACTAATCCACGCTCGGGTACTGTCAGACCTTATATGAAGGACAGCCCTCCCAACCTAATTTTATACCTTGCTTAAAAGGGACCAAGTCTCCTTTTACTTCAAAGTGAATGAGGGAGGGTCGGATTCTACTCTTCATAGATCTTTACAATCTTACATTTGGGCTTGGGCTATAACATCAGTGGCGTCTAACAGATATCTGGGCCCATAAAATTGACAAGAGGCCCAACCAAACAAACACGTACTATTGCCTATTGGTGAAAAATTGAAGCAAGGTTTTACCAAAAAAAAAGAAAAATTGACGAAAGGACCTAGGATTGCTGAAAAATTGAAGAACTTATGTGCTATTGGATTAATTAGTGAGAAGAAGATTCATGTTCCAAGACCAACACACAACGCTGTCCTAAAGTTAACTACATAGACTAGTGTACATGGAAGAGAAACAACTGATTTATGACTTATCATGCTACAAAGGAGTCATATATGAGCAATCGACCTTCCAAACAACTCCATCTCTTCCAACTGCAACCTTCCATCGTCGAAGTTCTTCCAATAACTCGACGGATCATAGCTAAACAACATCCGCCGTCCACCACCACTGCAACCGATTCTTCTCTTCTTAAGCTGCAGAGACAACAATCTCACCTTCCTCACCACCCTCGTCATTAATCTTCTCCGCTCGTCAATCAACACTCTTAGTGAGAGTCTTTTGATGACGCCGGAGAAGTTCCCACTGCACCACCACCTCTCCCTCCTCATGTTTGTTGTGGGCATTGTCGGCACTCTCACTGAAAAACTGGCCGTGCAAAAATCTACATATGTGAACCTGCAGAAGCATTCAAGCAGTACTACGTGTGTGTGTGTGTGTGTGTGTGTGTGTGTGTGAGTGTGCGTGTCTGCTGCATGAGCTCTTCAGATTTGTCTTAAATATGTCTTTGAAGGGAATATTTTCAGTTAGTCTGGAAAGGTGTGGTTGGGTTAGTCAGCCAAAAAATGGTTAAAAATGGCCTAACTACTTGAATGCAAGAGACAACTAATAACTAATAAGGATTCCGTAATTAATTATCTCATGAAGAAGGGCTTATTAGAACATTGCAATCTTATTCGTTTGAATGGAAAGAACAAATCAAGACGAAATTAATGGAAAGCTTGAGGAGTTGGTAGTTTAATTAAGCACAGTTAGGCTGCCAGTATAATTTGTTACAATTGTACCTACTCTTATCCTATATTTAATCTCTTTAAGCCAGAAGGCACTCATGCACTACTTAAATGAATAAGATTTCATTGAAATGCTTTGCAGCCCATCTTATATAAGAAATCAGTTGTGCTGGCTTTTGTTACCAAGATTAGTCTTGCAGACTAGCTTTGCTTATCTGTTTGATATCTACAAGCAACCACTAGAAATACCCAGAATAACCCTGCACGATTTAACTTCATTACCAACTAATCATTCATAATCTAAAGTTGGATGCTTTTAATTCCCAGCCGAATAGTGTTTGGTCCAACATTATTGTATTGCCGGTTTATGTTGTTGAAGTAGAATCACATCATTATATTAGTCACACTTAATTTAATCCAAACAATTAATTATCAGCAAAGCTGTTAAGCAGACACCCTTAACACAGCACAACTCATTGCAGCAGAAAGTTTTCTTTTTGTTTATTTTTTTAAGCATCACAAGAATTATATAACATTTCATATTAGTCCTCTAACTTTACTCTGAAGTCCTCTCAAGAGCCATATATTCACTAGAGGAGTAGAACCTATGTAACTAGTTATCTAATTGACAGTGAAGCATAATGTTCATCTATGAATTTCTGGGCTTCCCCCTATGCCTATACTAGAAGTCAAAATTCTTAAGCCTCAAGGCATATAAAATCGACAACTCACAAGTACAGTGCAAAGCTGGCCTTAGGCTATTGTATAGTACTCCCTCCGATCGTCAATAATATAAGTCGTTCTAGCAAAAACCCCTTATTCAAAATTGTAAGTCGTTTTCGGAATTCAAGAGTGTATTTATTATTTTTTTACCCATTTTACCCTTACACAATCCAAACATTTATGATTATTCGATTTTTCTATTTATTTAATGTCAAAGGACAAATATGTAAATTACACTCGTAATTAAGGCTCTCTTAAATCCTATGTCTTAACCTTAAACAATTTACATTTTTGACCGGAGGGTGTAATTTGTATTTCACAGAGAAAGGTTTGACAGCCGGAGGACCAAAAACAGTCATTGGCATTATTGATTTCACCTGACAAGGCAAGTCAAACACTGAAACACACATATAATAGCATGAGCAAGTTTGAAGCTCAGACTAGCTAGTTATGGTTCTCTCATTGATGAGTAACAAATTCGATCAAAAAGAAAATGAAGATGCTATTTTATTTAACAAAGCTTAAGCGGCTTAATAAAAAAATCTCAGAGAAGAAAGATTAACTGCAGTCCAGTTAGAAACAACAAATACCAAATACTTGATTTTATTGTATATATTAACAAATGATCAAAATGCAAGGTGCTATTTCATAACTTCATTTGCACAATCAGAAAGAACAGTCATACGCAAACATGTACTGATGTACGAGGAACCATACAGCAAGGAAAAATTTAAAGCGTCGGTGAAAGTGCAAACTATTAACTTATCATAAATAAATAAGAACCTAGAAGGGCAAAATCAAAACAATAATGGCACAATATTGTTGAAGATGAATTAGTTTTAGGATTAATGAATAGAAGATTTATGCAACTTTGTTGAATATGAATCAATTTAAGATTGATGAGTAGAAGATGTATGTTCATGTGAAAGAGGGTAAACACTCTTATAGCAGGGATAACACCTGTCCAGCGAGTATCAATCATCCAAGCAGTAAGCTCATATGCAATAACCTAAACCTTTAATCCGCCCTACGATACTAAAGTATTTTAATATACTTTCAAGCGCACCAAAATAATATTACGAGCTTCACTAGAATAATTTTTACAAATACCAACAACATATCCTCAGTCCCAAATTCATTGGGGCCAGCTACATGAATCAAACTCTTCCATTATGCTCGATTTAGTAGAATAATTCTTACAAATAAGTATTTTATTTGTAGGAACATTTTTACAAATAAGTTACTTAAATAAAAATGGGGTGAATTTTCTGAAGTGCATGCTACCATAGCAACATTCTCAGTCCATTCAGTATTTTTTTTTTTTTTTCTTTTCATGTAGCATATATAGCATTGAGAAGGTCCAGAAACTATATAAAGTTGCACTCGATAATCAAGTCCTTTCCTGAATTCGAAAAAAAAAACTCTTCCAACTCTCAATTTGTTCATTATTTGGAGGAAACATTTTCAGGCAAGACTTCCACAAAGTTTGAAGTTGGGTACAATCCGAAGTCCTCAAAGACAAAAAGTCTACAACTGCCAGTGCACGGACAGTTTCAATTATGCAGATGCACTTGAAAGTCTGTGAGATCATGACTCCACCCTCTCACACTAAAAATTCTCCTTCACAAACATAAACATATTTCTATTGTTTATGCATCATAATTTCTTTTTTCCTTTTGTTTTCTTTTCATGTGCAATTTAGTCACATCTTGCCATTAAAAGTATCAACAGTTGAAGCATCTAAACTCCATGGAGCAAAAAGACCACAAATCACGCCCAAAACTATGCTTCGCTTGCTAACCACATCCTTTCCATGTACCATTACTGTCACCTTTGGCATTGTAAACAGAGATATCTTTTATTTGGGGTTGTTAAATGTCTTAACACTATCCATGAATTGAAACCATTTAGCTTGATACTTCTGCACCTACATTTCCGATAGCACTTTCCTTTCTTTTTTTTCTGTTGGTTACGTGGTTCCTTTCTTTTTATTCTAGGTTCAATTTCACCTTAGCTTTCACCAATTCTGGCTTCAAATTCTATCTCCCCTTTTTATGTATTTTCATCACTACAAAGATCAATTAAACCTTGAACTCCAATAATACGAATACCAATTGCCAATGGTTGTAATATGTGCGTGAGAAGAGACACGGAAATTAAAACCGATAACTTCATATTAAGAAGAATACTAACATCTTTCAACATCAACTCAGACAACAATATATCAACCATTTCAAGGAAATGCAAGAATGTGTGAATAGACAAAAAATGAATGCCCAAGATTTAAGCACATATATATAGGGGCTTTGTTAAGTCACGTTAAATTCAAAATAAATGTAACTGTATCCATTAAATATGCACATTTCATTTTTGCAAAGTGATCTACATATGTACAATTTTATCCAAACATTATCCTCTTAGGTTTATGCTGGCACACTATACATGAACACAAACAGTGCTTCTGGTGAACCTTCTTGTCAGTGTTAGCATGAATCATATTTTTTTTGGTAGAAAGCATGAATCATGATTTCCACATAACGAGCAAGTCATCCAAGAAAATTAGGTTTTCTAACTCGCAAACACAAACAAAAAGAGATGAAAAGAACAAAGTTGCCACATCATACAAGAAGAGGAATTTTTTGATTGAACAAATTTATCAGTAAGGAATACATTTCTTTCTTTTTCTTTTTTCTTCTTTTGCCGCAAAATGTCAATGATACAGCTCATTTTCTTCATTAAGAGTTAGAGTACAAATGAAACAATAGAGCATGAAATTGCATTCTATTAAAGAGGATCAGAGATCAGAACCATATCTTGGTACAATTTCCAGTCATCAGCTCAGATCCAAAGGCCTAGTCACAGAATCAGTCTCCATTGAATTATCTACAACCGGATGTCGCTGCAATAGCATTGGCATTAGGAAAAATTTAGAAAATAAGTACTTTTAAGTAGTTTTCTTTTATAAATTGATTTGATGAAAACTCAGAAATATTTGGCCTAGTAGTCAAACCTAAATTTATCTCCATTTTGCAAAACAAGAAAAGAACTACAACAACAACATAGCCTCAGTCCCAAATTAATTGTGATCGGCTACATGGATCAAACTCTTCCATTGTGGTCAATTTAGTGCATTTGAAAAACAAGAAAACAATTGAAAGAACAAAAAATTGCAAGCGCTTGTGAATCGATCATACCTACCAAACAGAAGGTTTCATGCTTCGGGCATTGCTAAATCATAAACTTTGATTTATTCTGATTGTAGGGAAAAGCAAAAGCAAGACACCCAAGTCTTTTTCTTCCTAACCGGCTGTGGGACATTACTACCTCTGGTAGCATATTCAGTCATGTATTGAACAACCGCCTGAAAACCGCAATTCCATGATCAGACTATGCAGGGAGATTGAGTCAGTAAACAAATATTGCAAAGAAGATTACCTGTGCTTCTTTTTCAGCTACACTCATAGGGGGAACTTCAAGGGGGTTCTGATCTGCTTTAAACACTTTTAGATTTGAAAGCATCCCGAAAGATTCCGGCAGGAACCGTATTTGGTTATTGGCAATATTCAATTCTTCCAGCACCTCAAGGTTTCCAAGTCCTCGTGGCAGAGACCTTAAGTCGGCAAAATTGCTTGATACATTCATCTTGACGAGTGTTGTACAAACACACAAGCATTCTGGAACCGATTCCAACTCATTGAAGCTGACATCGATCTCTCTCAAACTCTTCAGATGAGCCATGGTGGTGGGCAGTTGCTTTATGTTATTATACTTGACACTCAAAATTTCTAGCTTTTCAAGCTTCCCCGCAGCTTCGGGAAGGCCTTTTAGCTTGTTGTAATCTGCCCTAAACTCAACTAAGTCGGAGCATTTGTCAATAGTGTAAGGGAGTTCGTCCAAGGCATTGTTCTCCACTTTCAACTTCTTTAGGCTAACAAGGCTCCCTATTGAATCAGGGAGGTATACAAGCTCGTTCACGCTCAAATCGAGTTCCTCAAGTTTCCCCAAGTTTCCAATAGTTGCAGGAACTAACTCCAATCTATTCGCGCTCACGTTTAGGTGCACCAGACTAAACAAGTTTCCAATTGAATCAGGGACATTGGTTAACCGGTTCGATTGTAGCTCTAGTCTCACTAGGGAAGAAAGGGATCCAATTGAGGGAGGTAAAGCTACAATCTTGTTCTCAGACAAGTTTAGAGTAATTAAACTCGAAAGCTTCCCAATCGACTCGGGCAACCACTCAATTTGATCATGCAACTTGTTATTGAGGTCCAGATCCCGCGTTCCCTTCTTCAATGACACCTCAATCAAACTAGCCAATTTGATCAAACTCAACTTATCCCCACCTTGATCTACATCGAAAACGAAACAAATAATTCATCAAAACAACAATTCTCTCCTACCCTATTAATTTAACATCAATTCAAAACCAGCATTACCAATTAACCAACATTGAACATAAACAACAAACACACAACATTATTATAAATCAACGTAAAACAACATTCAAAAACTCGAAAATCATACCAATGGCGATCGCGGGTCTGAGGGAAGCATCGACAATTCTCGATCTAGACGAACCAACTCCTCCTCCTCCTCCTCCGCCACCGCCACCGCCACCAATTCCATCAACCAGAAACGAAGGCGCCGCCTTGTTCTTCGAGGGCACAAAGCTGTCATCTCTACTAAACCGATCAGAGCTCCTACCAAGCTCTTTATCACTATAAAGCCTAGACGAAGACGAAGCCACTGATGAATCCAAATTGATGACCGAAGGTGTGGGCGTGGACGACGAAAAACTGCTCGAAAACGTCGACGCAGGGCTGCTTGAATAGTCTGTTGTCGATCCGGGCGAGAGGCATTTGGATGCCTTGGCGACGAAATCGTCGAATTGGGCATGAAAGGCTTCGAGATCGAGAAGCTTCAAAGGCTCCCTCTTTTGTTCTGCACTCTGAAACAACACCGATTTCTTCTTCATTTCTTTGAGAATCTCGAAGAGCTGGAGAGGGACTTGGGAGTTCTTCCTCATCTTGTTAACGGCGTCCATCTTCGATTTCTCCTCCTTTTCAATGTTCTGAATCAGAGCTCTGGCCGCTTCGATGTCTTCCAAGTCTGGTCTTCTGGGCAGAGATTTGTGGGTTCTGGTGATTTCTTGAATCACCTCCTCTGTCGAACCCATCATCATAGTTGAAGCTTGAAAAACCCAGATCAGAACAACCAATTCACCAAAATCAAACGACGAGACTAACGAGAAACTGAAGCAGAGCAATGAAATGAAAGCAAAATGAACACAGCAATTGCAAACAAAAAAGGCAACACAAAAGAAAACGACAAATTGAGAGTGTTTAGTAAAACATTTTGGGTTGAAAAGTGAAACCCGGATGGAGAAAGGGCAGAGAGAGGTGAAAAGGCAAATAGAGACCTCGGAGAAGCTCCTCACAAGGAGGATTGGTGAAGATGGAGAGAGTAATTGAAACAGAGAGGGGTGGGAGTGAAGAGACCAAATCCCATTTCAGGAAACAAAATGGAAAGAGAGAGAGAGAGAGAGAGAGACTTTTATATTATTTTTAGTAGTGTTGTGGTTGTAATAAAATAAGTTCCCCCATTTTATTTATTTATACATGTATGAGAGAGAGAGCAAACATAAGCACAGCTGGAATCCTCTCCGTAGTAATTTCCCCCCTCAAATCCCCTTCTTCCGTTCCTTCATTCTCTCTTTTCCCTCTCTAACAAAACAATAATAATAACCTTATAACCAAAAAACATAAAACCAAAATGAAACAATAAAAACAATAACTCATCCTCAATTTTTGGATAGAAACATTTTAGAATAGGAAAATAATAATTTAACACTCTCAACGCACACTTTGGGCATATATCCTTATTTTTTAGTTGTTTAGTGTGTTTTATCCGATGTGGGGCCCACACCTAGAGAGACAAGAAATAGTTATAAATAGTTAAAAGACAAGAATACGTGCCTAAAGTATGCATTGAAAGTGAGTCATTTTATCATTTTTCTTTAGAATAATACTCCTTGCAAGTTACAACACACCCCTACATCTTTTCATATTTTAAATTTCAAGATGTGTAAGATATCAAAGGTTGTGTTATTATTATTTTTTGTTGGTATTCTTTTAGATATGGGTATATTTTATAGTAATGGCAATGCCATCATTATTATTTTTTGTTATTGTTCTTTTAATTTATGCAGTATTTGACGTCAATAGTGCTAATTATTTGTTTTTTGTTTACTTTCAGAGATCCTATATAGAGATGGTTATTGCAACCTAATTTGCTTAAGCCCTTAATAGAGAATTGATTCCTTACCATTCAGACCAATTCATTATTAATATTTGTTGTTGTTAATACAGTACAGCAGTAGTATTTGTTAGATTATTTGATTAGTGTATTAATGGTTTGGGACAATTTATGATGCGTTTGCGTGGGTGTATCAGTGCATGCCGTGTGTGAGTGTGTTTATGCAAACCGTGAAACTCATTAAAACAGTTCGGCTGGGGCAGGGGTTGGGCAACGGACCGTTACAGTGTGAGACCAAGTTGGTGGACAGTGGAAGAAATGCAGTTGATTTTGGGGTGAAATTACGGGGATGCCATCTAACCGTTTCGAGCGAAAGCCAGCGCAAACTTCTGAGCGTCTCAGCGATTCTCTCCGACTGCGTGATGCTTTTCCTTTTACAGACAACTGTATTTTACGTATCTCTATGCAGATGGGCAAATTATAAATTCATCTAACAGTGCATGGGCTAGCGCTTTTTTTTTTTTTTTTTTTTTTTTTTTTTTTTTTTTTTTTTTTTTGTGAAAGAACTTTTTAGTATTGGCTGATGAATATCTATGCTGCAAATGAAAAGTTTTAGAATGAAAAGTTTCGGACACTCATGATTTAAAAAAAAATAATAATACTATATTAACTCAATTTCTAACCTACTCTATGCACTATGATAGATTTCGCCTCATTATATCACCAAATATGAATAACGTTTTTAACAACACAACATAAGACACTCCTTACATAACGTGGTATACAGGGCCGGCCCTGTCATTTTGGAGGCCTGGGGCGAACCTTAAAAATATGGCCTTCTATATAAAAATAAATATATTTAAAAAAATAAATTAAAGATTAAGTGAGTTATATATGAATAGCATGCAATGAACTTAAAATCAACAATTTTGAAATTAGCCTTTTCCCTCCTCCTCTCTTCAGACTTGGGACCGACAATGAAAAGTAAAACACTTATCACTGATAGAGTTAAAAAAGGATTTTGTAACAAGTCAAAATTAGTTAAAAGTATCATAACCTTTCACAACTTTTTTTTATTGTATTCTAACTTTTTGAAATTCGTTATTGTATCATAACTTTTCTATATTAATTAATTTGTATCCTTGTCACTCTTAAACTATAAATTTGATGATGTATGTCACTTAAACGTTGTGAAAGATAATGATACTTTTAACCAATTTAGTCTAGTCGCATAAAGTGACAAAAATGAAAAAATAATGTATAAATAAAAATTATGCTTATACTGAGATAAAAAAGATGTGCTAAAAAAAAAAAAAAACAAGCACTAGCACCAAAAATAAAATCGAACAAGTTCAAGACTAATTACTCTTTATTGTAAAGATTTGGCTAACTCATCTTGTTTCCTTTTTTTTCTTAAGTTTATCAAAACCGAAAGCATATTTTCTATGCATCATGTATCTTACACTAATAAAAAAAAATTCTAAGCGCTAAGAAATCTAAACTTTAAAAAAAATTTGATCTAAAAGACTTGAAGGTCTATTGATGAGTACTTCACCGCCACCAAAAATCAATTATTTTTAGGTATAAACAAGTAACAATAAGAACTGTAATTATACTAAAAAAAAGTAATAGTAGTAACTTAAAAGTATACTAAAAGAGTTTATAACCCAAAAAGAATAAATATACCAAAGAGTGAGAGATGATGCTGCAGAGGAGTGCTCAATTGAAGATCATTGAACAACCAATGATGTGAGACTGTGAGAGATGTTACTGAAAGATATTCTATAGGACTCTTTAAACTTTGTCAGTTTGAGGATGATGAGGATTGAGGAGAGATCTTGTGTGAGAGATGTTTTTTTTCAAGTTTGCTGTAAAGAGAGATCTAGCAAAAATGTGAGACTTGAGAGATCTAGCGAAGAAGAAGAAGAAAAGACTTTTTGCTTGATTTGACGGGGAAGAGAGAATAGCTGAATAGGTTACGTGTCGAATAGAAGGGGAGTTGAGAAGTCGTAGAGTTGCCGAAGTCGCAGATTTTTTTTTTGGAAGTTTCAACATATTGTACCTTTAATAATCTATAATTAAATAAATAAAAATAAGAAATTACAAAAATACCCCTACTTTAGTGCCAAATGGGGGCCTTGCTCACTTTGAGGGACCTCGGGCGTGTAGCGGCCCACCCCCACTTTAGGCCAGGTGGTACCACCACTCACAGGCAGTGTGCGGTCACTCTTTAGGTCCAGTCCACACCATCCGCGTCCCCCCCTTCACGCTCACATAGATCACGTGAAGGCGACTAGCTCAAGTGGTACTCAGTTCGTGAAACTTAAGGTCTTAAGCCTCCAGGACCCGAGTTCGAACCGAGGGAGGCAAAAAACTGCGCCTTCACATGGTCTGTGTGAGCGTGAAGGGGGGGACGCGGATGGTGTGGACTGGACCTATAGGGTGACCGCACACTGCCTGTGAGTGGTGGTACCACCTGGCCTAAAGTGGGGGTGGGCCGCTACAGGGCGGTTGCCCACCAGGCCCCCATGCAAAACCGACCTTGGTGGTAAGCGTCTTGAGATGTGTAAGCTCGCATCTCAAAGTGAAGATAAATGGTCAATATAAGAGTGTATGTTATGTTATTCCATTCTCTAATCTTTACTTTCGAAAAAAAATTTTACAACAACATATCCTCAATTCCAAATTAATTGGGTAAAACAAAAGTTTTGACAATTTTTATATTTTATATATTAAGAAGAAAAAAAAAATATATATATATATATATATATACACATGCACGTGCACATGTGCTTTTTTTTTTTTTTTTTTTTTTTGTTTCTTTCAATTTTGATAAGTTGTATAGATTTTCATATTTCTGTCCAAACTTATTCAATAATGGTTATTTGATTAGAATAAGCACAAATTTGTTGTACATGGGATTGCCTTGGAATTGGTTTCCGAGAACAAGCTAGCAGTATTTTTAGTAGGGCCATTGCTAATTGCATATCAACGCAGGGATTCATGAACAAATAATTTTGTTAAGAAAAACATGTGGTGACGATTAAGGGCCGTGTTAATTTGTTGGAATATTAATAAGAAATAAGATCAACGCGCGAATTCCATAGTACGTACTTTCAGAATTTCTTGAAAAATATGTTGGTCGATCTTTATATAATCTATAACTACTTTCTAAAGAAATATATACATAACTTAGAACGATGTATTGTCTATTTGATTCTTAAAGAGTTACGTATATAACTTACTCGACTAAAACTCAAATTAATCAAGGCTTGTTAAACTATAAGATCTTTTTTTTTTTTTGGTAAGAAAACTATAAGATCTTTAGTTAAACGGTAGAGGAAACACGACCTTATAAGCTCAAAATACCATCCACACATGATCCCCAACGCAACCCGCAGCAAGGCCAGGCTGCCAAGCGTGTCAGCAGTCACGTGCCAATGAAAAGTACGTGGCGAATATCGGCTAAAATTCAAAGATAATTTGGTAAAGTGAGCAATTTGCTATGATATAGATGAACAATTGATCAAGACTTTGTATGACTAATCATTGTCAAGCATACTCTTACATTGAGTGGTAGTATTAAGCATGGCCCTTGTATCCATATCAAATGTACTTATTATTTTATGTATTGTCAATGTTGCTTGTGAAGAGTTGATGACATGTGATGTATGCGTTACTTGTAAACATTGTCTAAGTACATTTATCATCATCACCAAAGGGCCTATATAAAAGGTGTCAACCTCATTGTAAAAACACACCAAGTTGTATACAACTTCTCATTTCTCCTCTTCTACTTTGTAGTTGTAGTTCTTTGTAGCTCTTTGTAGTAGTAGAAGTTCTTAGTTCTTCTACTTTCCTTCTCTAATTCTAGCAAGTCTCAATTCAATTTACAACACGTTATCAGCACGAGCTTGCTCTAGCATTAAGGAGATCTTGAAGTTCAAGAAGGCTTGTTAAGAAAATAAAGTTAGGAAGGTATAACTTTTATGAGTTCAGTTTATTTCTATATTATCTTGGTTGCTTCACTTTTATATGCATGTTTTATTCATATATTATGCATTATAACGTCACCGATTGCGAAAGTATGCTCTGTAGTTGCGTCTTGTACGATCTTCTACATCAGAAATCAAAAGTCAATATATGACATAACTAGTTTTCTCGCTATACTACAAACGATTAATTATGCTCCATTCTTGATTTTTTATATTTCAAATAGTGTTATGAGTTTGGGTTGATAGTGGGTAAGCCTTGTCATCGGTAAAGCTAAACATTGAAAGGGAGACGGGTTATCCCGTTCGAGGAGGCATGGTTTTAATTAGACTTCGTCTCGCCACCCAACCTGGAGGTTGTCCCACCAACTCATACAAGTATTACATTTTGCGTATTTATAATCAAGTTGTGAACATATATTTAATGGTATATTATCTATTTTGTATAAAAAAAACTATTTAGTTTATCCCTATTTTCATAAAGATTTTATTTAATTATAATTGAATTAATTACCATAACAATATTGACAATACTAATTACTTGTCAAGGCAACGGGATGCTCAAATTATATATAAAGTATCTATGCAAGGCTATGCGTATAAATATTTATTCGTCAAATATCTCTTTAGACTCTTTAGAGATTTGAAAAGTGAATATTTCACTTTATATTATCATTTCACCTCATGAAGCTATCTATATCAAGGCCAAAATCGGTGATGCTCCAAAAGGCTCAAAATAAGCGGCTAGGTCTCACGCGAAAAAATTTATATCAGTCAAATATCATTTATTATTCTGCAATTTCAATTACATCTATATTGAGGCTATGTAGAAATATGACTGATGAGACAAATAAAAGCCACGTGGCTCGCCTCGATGTATTACTGCAACAAATTATCGAGCGTGAACGTCAATCCATTAAATATTAATTATGAATTGAATCCTTGTCTCGTGGTAGCTGAGTAAAATAATAAGATATTATAAATATAATATCACTCATGTCCAATTGGTTTAGCTTCAAATTAAGAAGTATATGTTGCATATAATGACCATGGTTGCAATTACAAATTTATGGACGTGGAAAAGGTGAAAAGATATGGTAAAAGTCATATTGACAATTCCATTGATAGTCAAAATAAAAATTGGTGCACCACTAGAAAGGGTAAATTAGTATTGACAAGGAGCATTCATAATTGTGACATTTTTTTGTCACGTATGAAAGGCTATGCTGCCTAAATATTGTCATATATAAAATACCCAAATATTTTTGTGATATTTTACCATGCTTTTGTTGACTAATGATCCAAAAAATTTGAGATATTCGTATTTTATTACGAAAAGGGTATTTCTTTAATACCATATTGTTTTTCATTGTAGAAATGGATCATCAAGTTATTTGTTCAGATTATGACGATATGTCTTGTTGATTGTGCTACAACGCACACTATCCTCAAAAGAATAGAATATTTCTCTAATTTGAACTTAGGTGAGGCTAATGTTCAAA
The DNA here is from genome assembly GCA_039657345.1 of Stephania japonica. Classification (NCBI taxonomy): domain Eukaryota; kingdom Viridiplantae; phylum Streptophyta; class Magnoliopsida; order Ranunculales; family Menispermaceae; genus Stephania; species Stephania japonica. Next base: position 935,945 of record CM077559.1, on the reverse strand, counting down.
CAATATCTTGCATCTCCAATTTGATTAATGGCTCTGGAAGAGCAAATATTATGTTGCCTAGGGGAACAATAATTCATGTTGACAATGCCTTATACTCTGAAAAATTTAGAAGAAATTTACTCAGCTTTAAAGATATTCGACAAAATGGATATCACATTGAAACCATAACGAAAATAATAGAGAATTTCTCTATGTCACATTGGTTTCAAATGAGAAAAAAGAAGTGTTAGAAAAATTTTCAGCTTTATCATCTGGATTATATTTTACTCATATAAAGCATGTCGAAACGAATGTCGTCTTAAATAAGAAAATTAATGATCCAAAGACATTCATTTTATGGCATGATCGGCTTGGTCATCCAGGATCATCAATGATGCGAAGAATAATTAATAATTCGCATGGACATCCTTTAAGGAGTCACAAAATATTTTCAGCTGGTAATTATAATTGTACTAGTTATTCTCAAGGTAAATTGATAGTTAAATCATCTCCAAGTAAAATTATTGTGGAATCCCCAGTTTTCTTAGAACGCATTCAGGGAGACATATGTGGATCTATTCATCCTCACTGTGGACCATTAAGATATTTCATGATTTTGATAGATGCATCAACTAGGTAGTCACATGTTTGTTTGCTTTCGACCCGCAATGTTGCATTTGCTAGACTTTTAGCGCAAATCATTAAGTTAAGAGCACAATTTTCTGACAACCCAAAGAAGACCATCCGTCTTGATAATGCCGAGGAATTTCAAGCATTTAAAAATTATTGCATGTTTATAGGAATTACCATTGAACATTCTGTTCCACATGTGCAAACCCAAAATGGTTTAGCAGAATCTCTAATCAAACGCATTCAATTAATTGCCAGATCTTTAATCATGAGAACTAAGTTATCAACTTCAGTTTGGGGACATGTAGTCCTTCATGTAGCATCTATCATTCGTTATAGGCCTACTACATACTATGAACATTCCCTCATGCAACTCATTTTAGGTCAACAACCAAATATTTCACACTTAAGAATTTTTGGTTGTGCAGTGTATGTTCCTATACCACCTCCCAATAGAAGTAAGATGGGTCCACAACGAAAACTTGAGATTTATGTTGGATTTAACTCATCGTCCATTATAAGATACCTTGAGCCCTTAACAGGGGATTTATTTACTACACGTTTTGTTGATTGTCACTTTGATGAAGCAATTTTTCCACCATTAGGGGGAGATAAGAAGTCAATTCAAAAGGAATTGCGCGAAATTGCTTGGAATGCATCAACTTTATCACATTATGATCCACGAACAAATCAGTGTGAACTTGAAGTTCGAAAGATCATTCATTTGCAACAAATTGCAAATCAATTACCAGATGTATTTAATGATGCAAAACAAGTGACAAAATCACATATTCCAGCTGTAAATGCTCCTGCAAGAATTGATGTCTCTGTGCAACAAAATGCACAAGAACCAACGAAACGCTTAAAGCGTGGAAAAACGGTTGGTTCAAAGGATACAATTCCTTAAAAAAGGAAAACGGGAGTAAAAATAAATACAAATCAAAATACTCCTGAGAAAGCACAAGAATCATTTGATAAGGGTTTGTCAGAACAAGTTGATTCTGATGTGGAACTTCCTCTAGAAGAAGATGAAAAAGATGAAAGTAATGAGATCTCAATAAATTACTTAAACTCTGGTAAGATTTGGGATCGAAATAAAATTGTTCCTGATGATATATTTGCTTTCAATGTGTCATTTGAAATATGTGAAAATGATGATGATCCAGAACCACGATCAGTGGACGAATGTCAAAAAAGACCTGATTGACAAAAATGGCAATATGCTTTCCAAGCAGAGCTAAACTCGTTAAGGAAACGAGAGGTTTTTGGATTAATTGTCGAAACGCCAAATGGCGTAAAGCCTGTTGGATATAAATGGGTATTTGTATGAAAGAAAAACAAAAAAATGAAGTTACAAGGTACAAAACAAGACTTGTAGCTTAAGGTTTCTCACAAATACCTAGCATCGATTATGAGGAAACATATTCTCCTGTTATAGATGCAATCACATTTCGATTCTTGATATGCCTTGCAGTCTCTGAAGTGCTTGAAATGCATTTAATGGATGTCGTTACAGCATATCTGTACGGATCTCTAGACAGTGAGATATATATGAAAATCCCTGATGGATTTGTAACATCCGATGAAATAAAATCAAAACCTCATAACATGCATTCTATAAAATTACAAAGGTCTTTGTACGGGTTGAAACAATCCGGACGAATGTGGTACAAACGTCTTAGTGATTATTTACTGAAAGAAGGATATGTAAATAATCCGATTTGCCTATGTGTCTTCATTAAAAGATCATCAACAGGATTTGTGATTATTGTTGTATATGTTGATGATTTAAATATAGTGGGAAACCACGACGACATCGTTAGAACATCCGAATACTTGAAAAAGGAATTCGAGATGAAAGAACTTGAAAAAACAAGACTTTGTCATGGTTTACAAATTGAACATTTTTCAAGTGGAGTATTTGTCCATCAATCAAATTATATTGAAAAATTATTAAAAAGATTTTATATGGACAAAGCACATCCATTGAGCTCTCCAATGGTTGCCAGATCACTTGAAGTAGATAAGGATCTATTTCGACCTCAAGAAAGTGATGAAGAGCTAATTGGTCCAGAGGTACCATATTTAAGTGCAATTGGTGCACTTATGTATCTTGCAAATTACACAAGACCCGATATAGCTTTTGTTGTCAACCTACTTGCAAGATATAGCTCTTCACTAACTCGAAGACATTGGAATGGTGTTAAACACATTTTTTCAAGGAACAAGTGACATGGGTTTATTTTACTCGAGAGGGGTAAAATTGAATCTCCAAGGTTATGTTGATGCTGGATTTTTATCAGATCCCCATAAGGCCCGTTCTCAAATGGGATATGTATTCACTGTGGTAATAACTGCTTGTATCATGGAAGTCGGTAAAACAAACTATGGTTGCCACTTCTTCCAATCATTCTGAAGTACTTGCAATTCATGAAGCAAGTCGTGAATGTGTTTGGTTGAGAAACATGATTGAATATATTCAAGAATCATATGGATTGCTTTCAATAAAAGATTCTCCAACCATATTATATGAAGATAATGCAGCATGTATTACACAATTAAGTGAAGGATTCATAAAAAGGGACAGAACAAAACACATTTCACCAAAATTCTTTTATGCACATGAGCTTCTGAAGAATGGTGAAATTGATGTCAAGCAAATCCGATCGAGCGATAATCTTGCTGATTTATTCACAAAAGCCTTACCAACTACGACATTTAAAAGGCTTACATATGGTATTGGGTTGCGTAAACTTAAAAACATTGCAAGTAAAGAAACTGAACAAGTTTTACCCATGTTCAATGAAGGGGAGTTATTGATTAGTGTATTGCACTCTTTTTCCTTTAGCTATGATTTTATCCCATTAGGTTTTCCTAGCAAAGTTTTTTTAATGAGGCAATTCTAACAATATTATACTCATCTTAAGATTAATAAGAAATGTCTACGCTTTTTCTTTTGCTAGATTTTTTCCTACAGGATTTTTTCTAGTAGAAGTTTTAACGAGACACATTCTCTCTACAATTGTCATCAAAGGGGGAATGTTATTATATGGATGAACAATTGATCAAGACTTTGTATGACTAATCATTGTCAAGCATGGCTCTTACATTGAGTGGTAGTATCAAGCATGATCTTTACTTGTATCCATATCAAATGTACTCATTATTCCATGTATTGTTAATGTTGCTTGTGAAGAGTTGTATGACATGTGATGTATGTGTTACTTGTAAACATTGTCTAAGTACATTTATCATCATCACCATCACCAAAGGACATATATAAAAGGTGCCAACGTCATTGTAAAAACACACCAAGTTGTATACAACTTCTCATTTCAATTCTCTCATTTCTCCTCTTCTACTTTGTAGTTGTAGTTCTTTGTAGCTCTTTGTAACTCTTTGTAGTAGTAAAATTTTTAGTCTTAGTTCTACTTTTCTTCTTTAATTCTAACAAATCTCACTTCAATTTACAATACAAACATGCGCAGATTTGTAGTTTGTTCTCTCCAACCGTTAACCGATCAGATAATGCCAGTGAGTCAGGTGCACACGTGTCAGGTTTCTGCAACACGCTTCGCTGATCGGATTATTCGACTCACGCGCCCGGCCCAATCAGTCCAGGCTCCAGCCTAGCAAACACAGCCGATACGAGCCTGGGCTCGCAATCTCACGAACCAACCGTGCACGACCGTCCGATCAGATTCCACGCTCACGTGTGCATTTTAATACTACTCCTATGCCGATCCCACCCAACGTCAACGTTGGACTTTGGGCCTTGGGTTGGGCCAACATTAATGCACAGTTGGCTATGAACTGTTTCAACAGATTTACTAGCTTTCTGGATATTGTCGTTTTCTCCAATGTGAGTCCTCGCTGTTCCACCCCCAGCACTTGCCACCTGGCACCAAACTCTTGGCAACCAAACTCATAAATGCATGCCCCCATCCCATTTCTTACTAGTATACTCCACTTTTTATGAGTCTATGACCATGAACGTCAAAACCTTATCTTACCCTGTTTGAGATTAAATGTTGGAAGGATTGCTTTATAAATTTATTGATGTGTGATTGGTAAATATGAGGTTTGTTGGTGGAGTGCCAATGAGTAGGAACCAAGTGGAATTTGGTTATTTGTGAGGGGAAACCCGTGAGTGACTTAACAAAAGGCATTAATTTTCTTAAAACTACACTTATAAAATTGAAACATGTCAATATATAGATTTAGACAGACTGTTGTATTGTTGTTTCATTTTTGGTATAAAATTAGTGCATGACTGATTGATACAATCACACTTAAATCTCATAGCCAAACATGAAATCTAATAGCCAAACATGAATATATGTTGGCAGTGCAAAACAAGAAAATTAAGTTCACGTACGAGTGAAATTGTAACTATAAAGAAATATCGGGTGTTACATTATAAAAAAAAAGAAATATCGAGTGTTGAGAGAGCATAAGAGGGATCGTCAATTATATAGGACTATTGTATTTAGAGGGCCAGTGCATTGCCCCTAAATTATTAACTGTTGGGAAATGTGTCCTGGGTCAATCCATTAATTGTCTTTATGAATACATTTTAGTTAATAAAATAGAGGATTTCATTTGCTGTTTATTATAATTGATTTGTATGTTTACATTATAATAAGATCCATGGGTATTTATAGAAATATCCTAAATGTCTCTAGTCGATTATTATACTGAGAACTATAATGAATTAAGACTAGTGTGAGTCTTGATTGACGATCATACAATGATCATACGTATAGGAATACGAATCAAGATCATGAGTACTTGTTAGGGAACAAAGTACTGGACCGACCCGCCATGAGAACATCACATGGATTAAGTCATAGTTGTTTCTCATGATAGGTATATTTTTCGATCCTCGACTTGAGATTACAGAGACTTCAACATTAGTAATACAGTGATTTGACGCAATTAAACGTTGTCTTTAACTGGACGATTATAAAGGTTGTAATTGGTTACTGTATGAATAATGTGGTGAAGTTGTGTAATCGAGATAGAATTTGTCCCTCTCATATAAAGAGAGATATCCAGTGGATCCCTCGATGTGTTAGACTGTTAAAAGGCCTAGTCTAAGTGAATTGATATTGATCAATGTCACTTAGATGTTTTCAGTCTACCTAGAAATCGAGACTAGTTCGATTGAACATGTTGGATGACAATTTCATGCCTTATGTTTGATCAAAAGGATATCGTGTGACAAAAGGATGTTATATACACTATTGATTAGGTTGTATCGATTTAATATTCGTACAACTTGGGTAGTCATAATGTCTTGCTAGAGGCTGCTTATGACTTGTATACCAAAATGTGTTTTGGTACACTGCCAACCTTGTATGAACTTATTGGGTCGCACACTGAGAATGGTTTTGCAAGATTTTAAGATGGTTCAGAAAAATAAATTTTATATGATAAAATTCATGACAAAAACGTCCTTGTAGTGTATTACACTTATACTTCTTTAAGTAGGGGTATATATGTAATTTACTTAACCGTCTATATACAAGGGTTGTATAAATAGACGCTTTGGGTTAGAATACAAGTACGAAAGATTTAAAAAAGGGCTAAAACTCTATTTTCGTTTTAAGAAACAACTTAGGGTTTTTGGTAAGCTCTGGATTGTTTTGGAGAGAAACAAAAAGGTTTGATATTATCTCGAAGCTAGCACTTCAAATCTCGTCTGCCGTTCGTGTGTGGAATGCTGATAGAGGGCGTTCGTTGTTGGCAGCGCCTTAGAGGTCTATTAACCTTCAGAAAGGTGCATTGCGAGTGAGGTATGATTAAGTTTTCATAGTATAAACATGTTTTAATGGAATCAGATTCGCATCCTGTTGGAGTTTTTCTCAAAATAGTTTTGAAATCTCCGCTGTGCATGAACCCCAAAACTCAACATTAACATGTAAGAAAGTATTCTTGGTTTGTTCTAATGCATCTTTTTTATGATTGGAAGCAATTCTCAAAGAAAGATTTGTTCTTTTCTCAATCATCGACAACCTCATAATGCGGTGAATCGCATATAGAGCCACTCCTTGAAGAAGAACTTGGAAGAAGAACTTGGAAACAACTGAAGAAAAGGAAAAACACTTGAAAAGGCACTTTGACACCATCCTTTTTACCTAATGAAAGCAAATTTAATTAAAAGAAGTTTTTAAAGTCATAAAGTAAAAAAATGATCATCACTGCCAATAATAAAATTGAAACCAACTAAATTGCTGAGATCATGTATATCAATCCTAGGCTTCCTAGCTGTATAGATTCCAAAAAAAATTTGTTTGGACTCTTAGTCTGGACTCATAGAGAGTTTTTTAAATTTTTACAAATATCCAAGGAGAGTTATAAGTTGTTATTTCAAAGTTATTTATTGCTTGAAGATGATTTTGAAATAAAAAATTTTCAAAAATTATCTAGAAGTTTGGACTCTAAAAGTCTAAATAGCACTACTCTATAGATTCAGCTGTACCAAGTAATCGTTTGATTATAATTAACTTAACTTTTCCTTTTGTCTTAATACTCAATCGCAACATTTAATTAGACTATTTATGGAGTTTTGAGCTTGCCATGTGTTTAGGGGTGGGCAAACCGCGGTTTGGTTTGAAAAACCACAAAACCGCGACCAAACCGAGGGTCTACGGTTTGGTGATTTTCCAAACCGCAACCAAACCGCAGATCACCAAAACCGCACCAAACCGAACCGCGGTTTTTGCGCGGTTTAGTCGGTTTGGTTTCGCGGTTTTCATGCAATTTATTTTCGGGGAAAAAAAAACCAACAAGCAAAAAAAAAAAAAAAAAAGCAAGCCAAAAAAAAAAAAATAGCAAGCCAAAAAAAAAAAAAAACAAAGAAGCAAAAATGAAAAAAACAAAGAAGCCAAAATGAAAAAACAAAGCAAGCAAAATGCTCTCGGTTTGGTTTGTATTTACCAAGATGTGAGATTTGTGGTTTTTTTTTTTTAATTTTTAGGGTTTTGGTTTGTATTTACCAAAATGCCCTCGGTTTGGTTAAACCGCGGTTTTCTCAAAATGAAAACCGCGACCAAACCATGAATCATGGTTTGGTCGTTTTCCAAACCGCGACCAAACCGCGAGCTTCAAAAACCAAACCAAACCGTGCGGTTTGGTCGGTTTGAGCGGTTTGGGCGGTTTTTTGAAAACTTCTGCCCACCCCTACATGTGTTGGAGTATGTAATTCCACATCGGATATATGATAAGAGTTGGTGTAGTATGTAAGTGGTGTAAATTAAATCTTAACACAAGTCAATTGATTTTGTACAAAGATGAGCTCCAACCCCATTTATTTACCCACACGTGCTTGTATGGCCCAACACTCTCCGAACCCATAAATTTCTATATGGTATCAAAGCGGGATGATCTTGGACTCGTATTTGAAGACCTGGTTGGTCTAGCGATGAAGTCTAGACCTGTTTGCTGACCTAGAGTCTATAAGACATGTTTGTATGGACCTCTAAGAGTAGTTCTGCATTTGGCAAGTGACAACTAGTCCAGGCCTAGTTGCATTTGAGGGGGAGTGTTGGAGTATATAATCCCACATCAGATACATAATAAGAGTTGGTATGGTATAAAGTGGTGTAAATTGGATTCTAACTCAAGCCAATTGGTTTTGTGTATAGATTGGGCTCCAACCCCATTTATTTACCCACATGTGCCTGTGGCCAACACTCTTTGGACCCATAAATTTCTATACCAGGTATAATCTTCAGTTTTTCTGGTTAGAAGTAAAAGTACAAACTAATTGAAAGTATGTATGGTTGGAGGTAGATTTAAAATATTGGCACAAAGGTGTCAATTGGTTTTGTGCAAAGATTGGGCTCTAACCCCATTTATTTTTACCCACATGTACATGTGTAGTCCAACACTCTTTGAGCCTATGAATTTTTATACCAGGTATAATATTCAATTTTTCTGGTTACAAGTGAAAGTATAAACTAATTGAAAGTATGTATGGTTGGAGGTAGATTTAAAACATTGGCAAAAAGGTGATCTTTTAATGAGTTAAAACCTCCATGCAAACATTAAGATTGGGGCCTTGCATTGCTGCCTAATATTGAAACACATACACATGGCACATGGTTCCATCCATAGATGAAGACAAGACCCTTTTATTGCAACCCATGTCACAAACATATGCACATTACATGTCTTGACCCATCTCTTCATTTCAATATATTCTTGTTGGTAGTTTGTGTTCCTTAATTTTATGTCATATATAGAAATTCTTTATTTTTTTAGAAAACATATAAATTCATTTTAACATTTTAATAAGTCAAAGAAAAAACATTTAGAAAACAAAACACACTCTCACACACACTGTTGGAGAAGTGTGGACCGAATTAAATAATAGTTTATAGTCCCCACATCGGTTAAATATATAAGACTTCATAACTATGAAGTATACTAGTGCAAAACTCTCATTTTCATCAAAAAAAAGGTGTGGACCTCTTTCTCTATTAGTTTTGAAACTTTTTAGAGTAAAACCACACACATATGAGTTGAAGGTAGTTAAGTTGTAGACGTTATTGATACTAGGGAAGACCCATAGGTGCGACGCACACAGACGGACCTACTAAACCTATCACACACTAGGAAAAAACTTCATGTGGAAAAGACCATTTGAAAAAGAAACCTAGTTCAATTATACAATTCTTGAAAGCTCTGCTGATTAAAATCTCCAAGGAATGGATCAACTGTTATTAGTCATCGTCGTGGTGATCTACTGATCTTAGGCTACCAAGCATGAAACATGCTCCTCTCTTAGCGACCTCAACTGTACACTTGTTAGCATAGTCGTCGTTCTCCTGTTTATATATGCTTCTTTTATAATTAGGAGCGAACTGTTACATCTTTTGTCCAAACTAACAAATAGATGTCAACATGTCACTATGTACGCACTTAAATAAGTTTATAACTTACATAGTTACATATATATGCTTCGCAACTTTATTAATTTCTTCAAGGAGGGACCAATTTTATTATAAGAAAATATGACTACATATATATATATAAGCAGCTTGACAGCAAATACCTTAAAAATTCGGTTGTTGCGAAGTCATTTTTGTTCCACTCACCATCTATGTATTACAGACCTAGACCACATCTTCAACTGTCTATTTAAGATGCTTGTTTATGGGCATACTATGTGAGCTAAGGGTCCGTTATTGCGCTCGTAATCATGGGAATCTGGAATTAATATGAAGGGGCATCGGATAACATAATCCTTGCATCCCACGGTCGCACACGCCATTACTTGGGCTTTAATTCTTGAAGCCCATGATGCAATAAAGAACCATGGACCGGGTTTTGGGTGGGCATTTATACTTCGTATCCAATAAATATAGAGATACAAAACAAAATGTACAGAAAAAAGCTTGAACCTTCTTATTTTAACCAAAAAAAAAAAAAAAAAAAACTTGAACCAACAACGTTGGAGTGGTATTGGGTGGTCTAGACCAAAAAAAAAAAAAGAGAGCTTGGTTTGGTGAGCCTCAACTCTCAACCATCTGGATCTTCAGTGTACACCAAAATACAGAGAACAATAAACAAATCATGCTTAGAGACAAAGACTCCAACAAAAAAACCAATCGTAAAGACACCGTATTGTATGAAACAAAAACAATTCAACTACTTTACTTGAAAGCAACATACGAAACATAATCTATATATACCAAAGCATTTCCTCTACCTTTCTTCATCCATTTCACTCTCTTTTCACACATTAGCAACAATTCATGGCACCCCCTACATTGTCTAAGATCACACTCCTCTCCCTCTCACTCTCTCTCCTTGTTTGCTCTGCTCTTGCCAGCCATTTCTCCATTGTAGGCTACTCGCCAGAGGACCTCACTTCCATCGACAAACTCATCAACCTATTCGAATCATGGATGGCAAAACATGGGAAATCGTACGAAAGCATTGAAGAGAAGTTGCACAGGTTTGAGGTGTTCAAGGACAACTTGGAGCACATCGATGAGACGAATAAGAGGGTGAGTAGTTACTGGCTTGGGTTGAATGAGTTTGCTGACTTGAGCCATGAAGAGTTCAAAGAGAGGTATCTGGGGCTCAAAGCAGATTTGTCATACAGGAGATCAGAAAGCACTCCAAGAGAGTTCAAGTACGTAGATGTTGAAGTGCCCAAGTCAGTAGATTGGAGAAAAAAAGGAGCCGTGACCCATGTTAAGAACCAAGGAGGATGTGGTGAGTTTATTATACTAATCAGAATTGTTTAGACTTAACTTGTTCAACCTTTCACTTTCTCAATCAAAGGTATATTCAATACTGTTAAAAAGAGTGAACTAATATCAATGATATACGTTTTCAAAAAAAAATAAAAAAAAACAATGATATACATATGTCAGGGAGTTGCTGGGCATTTTCAACAGTGGCCGCAGTAGAGGGTATCAATCAAATAGGTACAGGGAACCTCACAACCCTGTCAGAGCAAGAACTGATAGACTGTGACAAACACAACAATGGCTGCAATGGGGGTTTGATGGATTATGCATTTGCCTTCATTGTCTCCAAAGGTGGACTATACAAGGAGGAGGACTACCCATACATAATGGCTGAAGGCACGTGTGAAGAGAAGAAGGTACAACACTTGAAATCAAAGAGAATTGAACATGTTTGTGACAATAGATAGATACTGCATTAAGTAGAATACTTGTGGCTCAAACATGTGGAGTGTTCTTGCAGGAAGAATTGGATATGGTAACAATCAGCGGCTACGAAGACGTGCCAGAGGACGACGAAGAGAGCTTACTGAAGGCTCTTTCACGCCAACCTCTCAGCGTGGCCATCGAAGCCTCTGGTCGAGATTTCCAGTTCTACAGTGGGGTAAGCTTTTCTTCAGTCAAAATGCACATGCAATCACAAATAGAAACACAATAGTGGTATTAATTACCAAGTATATACACACATACACATTGAAGAAGAATAACCATATCTCACTGAAGAGAGACGGTGATGACTTGCGTGTGCACGTTTTGATTGTAGGGGATATTCAATGGCCGCTGTGGGACTGAATTGGATCACGGAGTGGCGGCTGTTGGATACGGAACAGTGAAGGGAGGAATGGATTACATAATAGTGAAGAACTCATGGGGACCCAGATGGGGCGAAAAGGGCTACATTAGGATGAAGCGAAACACTGGCAAGCCTGAAGGTCTCTGTGGAATTAACAAGATGGCTTCCTATCCCACCAAGAAAAAGTAGTGATGAAAGAAACAATTGCGATCTAGCTACAATCAGATGAAGAAACTTGGTGAAGAATGTTCGATTCAGTGATGTACCAATCATGTTATGGTTTGTTTTTGTTTGCATACCGCTATCCCTTCGGAAATTAATAAAGAAAGCATTTGAAAGTGTCAGAAATCTAACTCAAGTCTCTTGCATTTGGATTCAACCAGAAAAAAACCTACAAGGTACTAATAAGAAGCATAGAAATCATCATAAAAAGAACTCAGACCACAACCATCTCTTCCTCTAATTCTCCTAGAAGAATTTTTGCACATATAATAGTAATGCATGCAAGATTCTGGAGTATATAGATAGCAAATCAAGTGATAAATCTGAGTTTAAGGTCAGAATCAATGAATGAAGGGTTAGTAAAAGGGCTCTAGTAACAAACTCAACTTCACATGTGAATCACAATAGGCAAATCTTTAAGTGTAGAAGATTTTTCAAACAAACTCAACTTCACATGTGAATCACAATAGGCAAATCTTTAAGTGTAGAAGAATTTTCAAAAATTTAAACCTACACAGTTAAGAGCTGAATTGTGATTAATCTTCATGCTACAAATCAATTTCCTTTTGTTTCTCCTCTGCTTTTTTTTTTTTTTACTTTTTCTGTTTTAACTTTTAAAAGTCGAGTTTTTCTAAGCCTGAGACTCCGAATATCATGCTCCATAAACAAAGCCAAAGGTATCCATTCAAAATTTATTCCATGAAACGTGCAACAATCACATCATTATAAGAAGCTATGCCTTCTAAGTATACATTTTAGCTGACAAGGCCAGTAAGTAAAAAATAATAAGCCAGCAGTGTATACTAAAATGAAATGAGATCTGACATAAATAATAGGCAGAATGTGTTAACCATTTAATACTTCGTTGTATTTGAAGACGCAGTCATAAAGCCTTCCACCCAAAAATTGTGCGACCTCTGGATGCTTCACCTATCAAATGAATTGAAAACAGGAAAAAGTTACAAAAAATAAAAAAAAAAAAAAAAAAAAAAAAAAAAAACTTGTGAAAGGCATTAAAACAAATAATTAGAAGGAAAGAAAAGACTTTTCCAAGTTCCAATAGTACCATTCCTATCTTGAGTGAATCACATTTAAATTGGGCATACAAATTTGTCTCAATTCCTCTACCCTACATGAATAATCCACAATTAGCATGAATTAGTGACTGAAAAAATGTTAAGAAAAAAAAAAAAAAAAAAAAAAAAAAAAAAAAAAAAAATTGTGAACATACCATTCCTTCCAAAATAACTAGATCAGCATCAGTGGCCAAGTATGCAAGTTCCTGCGACACCCTCGTCAAGTCAATGACCTGCACAGAAGGAAAAAAGAGGAAAATAATTTGCTCTGATGCATGCACAGCAGCAGATTGAATGATTCCACCCTAAAGCTTCTAAAAGCGTTGGATTCAAGAACTAGCACTTAAATCATGAATGCAAAGTCATTATCTTACCGGCAGATCATTACCAGAATTAGCAATAAACAGATTGGAAGCATCAACACCTAGGAGATTTCCATTTTCATCTTTCAACTATATAATTGGCATAAAAAATATATCAGTTTAGATGCTCCATCAGAATTATAAAAGAGAAACTTAAGAGAACTTTTAGGTTTTAGCCACCTTTGAAACAATCTCAATTAGCTCAGAGTAAGTCACATCATTAATAGATGGCAAATCGTTCGCCGCTAAAACAACCTGCATCAATCACACATTCAAAATCAATCAATAATAGCACAAAACTACATATATAAATATTTGAAACTGACAAGTCCTCTATCTTATGAATAGCTCAGCAATCAGAACAAAAAATTCTTAAACTGTAATGCATCTAGAACATAGTTTAATAAAAGAAAGATGGAATGTACTTGAAAAAATACTTGCCACCAAATGTTAGCCATTACTCAGACAAAACAGGGACAAACTCTAAAAAACAAGTTATAGAATATTGAACAGACATGGCAGGAAACAGCCTTTTACACAGTAACACCTCACTTTTGGGATAAAAAAAGAACTACATAAGCATGTAAGCTTTATTCACTAAAAAAATGCCTCCTTCAGAACTAGTTTGGGGGAAAAAAGAACGAAAACTTAGCCTGAAAGCAATCAATCTAAATGCTTTGGAATTTCTACAGTTCTAACATCTACCTAATCAAGTAGTTTATTTGGTACAACAGAAAGCTCTACAGTTCTTCCCTTCATTTTTCCTACATATCAAATTTTACATCTAACGTCCATAATTGTTGCATTAAAATCACTCAGTGATTCCAATCTCACATTACCATGAAATGTTGTAGGATTTCTTAAGTTCCTAACATCTACAGGTGCTAATTTACATCACATGTTAACAGTGTCCGCATCATAACTCCAGAAAGTAAAAGTTTCACCTAAGAACAAATATGTGACAATATTCTGCAACCAAAAGAAAAAAAAAGGTGACAATATTCTATTGCTTCATGATTAAATACAACCTGTGAACCGTGCCGAAGCAATTCTCTTGCAAAGGGTAAAATACCCAGGATGATATCTGCACCGGAATTGTCAACAAATATGATAACCTGTCAATTTAAATTACAAAATGAGTGTGAGCAAACATACATGTTATAAATCATTATTTTTTTTTTTTTCAAAACAGGTAGAGGAAACAAGTAAATTGAGTCCTGAGTTGTGATTCGTGTAAAATAGAGAGAAGAGACTACACGTATAACTCCTTTAGAAGCAGAGCAAGAATTAGACCAGCTAAAAAAAATAATTGGTATCTACTACAAATGGGAGGACCAGTACTTACTTTTTTCCATAATTTTTTACTCCATTTCAATTTAAAAGCATTTAAGTCGTCAATGACCCAGGGACGTGGCACAAGATTCTGACAACTAGCCAAAAAAGACATGCCATCCTTTGCGAAAATTTCTGCAAGCTTCAACAGACAAAAACAAAGTAAGTACCACAACAAAAAACTCTTATGAAAAAGATATTTATCCTCCAGGACTTATCACAAGAAATAACATACAATAACAGGTTTATAATTCGAAAATAAATAAATAAATAAATAAAATTACAAGTTACACTCTCTGGAGAAGCAAAATTGGAGTTCCTTGAAAGTCTATAGCACGACCACCATTTGCGCATGTCAATAAGAAGAAAAATAGATATGTTTTTGGCTTCAATTATTTATTGGAACTTTGTTTACCTGTGCAGAACCCAAATCAAATATGTTCCCTGCAAATATTCCCCTAACCAAGTTTTCTACTCTTGTGTCTTCTTCTTCAATTGAATCATTTAAATGAACCACATCCCCAAACAGAGAAATAGCCTTGGCATTTTCTTCATCCTGGTACATTTGACAGCATAAAAATGCAGTAAATGAAAGAGTAATCCAAAATGAGAAATATCAATATCAGACCAAGAAGTTGAGAATCTATACCTTAACTTTCTTGAATATATCCCTGAATCCTAATTCTCTTAGTACTTGTTCACGAAGTCTGCACAGGAGCTACAATGATGCAACAAATGCATAAATAAAGTTGATATAAATCATTAAGATAAGCAAAGATCGATATCCCAATTAAGCCCACTTACAATACAGTCAGGTGGTCCACCATGACTTTCAGGATCCTTCTTCATTTCCTCCAACATCTCTGTGTACCTTCATAAAGTTCAGTTCATTAGGCAATACAATAACAGCAGCAGCAAGTATAAAGTATTGTTTCAAACTATTGCTATTGCTATTCTAATTAGAAAAATAACATTTAACAGCAATTTCAATTGTTGGTAAAGTATAAAATGGAAGCTGCCCATTTCAAAGTGATATTATATAATCGAAACCCCGTGCTTCTCAATATTATAAAATTCTAAATTGAAGAACTTGGCTAAGTATTATAAATATGGAACCAGTTATACAACTTCCAACTCAAGCTGTCGTGTTATCTACTAACAATAGCGACAAATTCACGTCTCGTTTAAAAAATTCATTGCATCTATCACGGGAGGTAGGCTAATAGTTGATAATGCAACAAAAATCATAAGCAGGTACCTCTGAGCAAACTTTTCGGCCTTGGAATGAGCATCAGGAACTGTGGTGTCATTTTCTGCTCGTTGTCTGTATCAGAATCAAGATTAATTGGCGTAAATTGTCAGAAATAAAAACAAACACAATCATCATCATCATCATCAACTGTCACAAATAACTAGTACCTACAGAGACAAATACAAGTCTTCTTGAAGCCGAAAGTTGGGAGGCATGCACATAAATTTACTCACTATAGGGCAATTGGATACTTGGGAAAGATTTCAAGACATGATAACTCGGAACATGAAAAAAAGCCCTAAAATTGATCCCAAAACCCTAAAACCCTAGAGAGGCAACCGAGAATCCAAACAAGTCGAAATTGGAGGTCACACAAGGTCCGAAATCAAATGCCTGATCGAGCAACAGTAAAGAAAGCATAAACTTTACAATTCCAAAACCCTAAAAATGAGAGCTTTAATACCTGAAAGACGTGACGGAGTTCAAGAAGAGATCGACCCAGGAAATCTCGGTTGGGGTCGCCTTTCGAGGATTATCGGAAGGGAATCTGTAGGGGATGGTGCAAGCTCTGTAATTGGATTCGATGGGAGTGGTTAAGAGAGGGAACGGCACCATTTCTGAACAGCTCTCCATCGATCCTGCTCGTTCGATCGATCAATGATGTCGATAACAATCGCGATACAGAGGTCTCAGTTGGAGTTTACTTATATATGTAGAGAGAGAGAGAGAGAGAGAGAGAGAGAGAGAGTGAGGACTTGGGGTTCCCTTCTCTCTTCGCTCTCGAAAGCAAGCAACCGCCAAAAAGAAGTAAAGAAAGGAGATTGCATTTGGATGTGTGAAAGTTGAAACAAAACTTCCTGTTTTTTTTAGGGATCGTCATCTTTGCTGACACGTGTCCAAATAGGTTGTTTTGGACGCAGGAAATGTTAAGGCTAGTGATGGGCAAACACACCACTGGCCCATAATGTTACATGGCATATGCGTATCAAAATGAAATTCACTTCTTGAATTAAAAAAAAAAAAAAAACTATGTTGTCAGCTTTCACTAATATGATAAAACAAAAACTATGCTGTCACTAATCACTAAACCAAAACCATTCTTGCTTTTGTAAGTTGTAACATGTCCAAACTCCACAGTTCCTTAAGTAGATCGACGTCGCCATAGCCTTTTTGGTCCCACTGAAGTGGAAAAAAGAAGAAGATATAAATTGATGTCTTAATTGCAATCTAAAAAATTTAACTTAATAAAATTAAAAAATTTTAACGAGGTAGGGTTGAAGCTAATTGGAGACACCATTGATTATGAATGTTTTAAATAATTTGAAAAATACACTATTAGTTTGTGCTAAATTAAGTATAATAGAAGAGTTTGATTTATGTAGTCGATATAAAATAATTTAAGATTGAGACTATGTTGTTATTGTTGTCGTCATCATCTTGATTTCAAATATTAAAATAAAGTCATTTTCATTGAAAAAGTTTTACCTCTTGATGACTAATTTAGCTCGATGCCAAATGGCTTTTCAATAACCAAAAAAACTAGTTATATTAATAAGAGTACATGTTTTAATAATTTTTTTATCAAGAGTATAACTAACTAAAATCTTGTCTTTTAAAAAGTAATGGTTTTATCTATCTCACCAAATTAACTAACTAAACAGGGTATAACTGAAGATGCAATTAATTAACTATCAAATTTAACTACAACTGCATGTGTTGCAACAATTAATCTACACATTATGATCAATTCCTAAAACATCACTCCATCCCCATCAAAATATATTTAAAAAACAAGCCTCGACTAAAAAGAAGGAAAAAAAAAAAAAATCAAACATCAGCAAGGGCTGCAAGTAATATAATCTCTTAATCTTCTATTTGTGTAATTAATTAAGGTAAACGCGCGAACGCGACAAGTACCTAAACAACCCCATCGCTATATGTTATCTTCATAGCTGATCTCATTTTCCTCCAACGACCTTCCCTTGGTCTCTCTAGTAAAGAAGAACGTAACCAGCATCCCCAAAAGCGAAATCCCACCAAGTATAACCAACCCAAAAGTCATCCCAATCCCCTTGTGATACCCTGCATGCTTATTAACAGCATCAGCAGACCTAGCTTGCGAGGCCCAAAGAAACCCCACAGACCCAATAATTGCGCCCACCTTCCCTGCCGCCCCCGCAATGCCATGACACGTCGAGCGAAACCTCGCCGGAAACAACTCCGCCGGCACGATAAACGTGGTGGTATTTGGCCCGAAATTGGCAAAGAAGAAAGTGAGTGCATATAGAAATAGGAAGCCTGCATTGGTTCCATGGACTTGCCAAAACTTGGAGTAGGGTATTCCTATAGCAAAGAAGCATATGGCCATGGCGAAGAAGCCGAGCATTTGAATCTTGACTCGACCGTATCGGTCGATGAAGAAGACGGTGGCAAAGTAGCCGGGGATGGTGGAGCAGAGGGCGATGATGGCTTGGAGCTTGGCAACGTTGAAGGCATCGCGGTAGACATCGACAGACATGGGGTGTTTGAGGAATTTGATGCAGATTTGGGATTGGAATAGGGTGTTGCTGTAGAAGATGATGTCGACCAAGAACCATGAGAGGGAGCAAGAGAGGAGGTCTCGCCCGTGCTGTCTGAGGAAGGCCTTCGAGAAGAGGCCGTAGGATGGTGGGGGCGGCAGCACATCGAACTCGCCTTTGATTTCTTCTTCCGGGATGTCTAGGACTCTCCCCACGTCCACCAGTGCCTGTCTTAAATTTTGCTCCACTAGAGCTGTGTACCTGATTAAACGTTGTTATGTCAGAATGATACATACGTGTCAATCTTTATTATATATATATTACTTTGATAAACTTTAATAGCACATATGCACTCTCATCAACTTAGTAGATATGTTTCATCTATCTTGCTGACCGGCCCTAGCTAGTATAAAACCTGAAGTTTGTTGTTAAAACTTACTCCATTGATGCAAAATAGTGGAATCAAAAAGTCTCTCAAAACATCTGCATAAGTGAATAATACTTTAAAAAAATAAAGAGTACGAAATGCAAAGGAGAAGATAATGTTACTAAAATAGAGAGAATAAGTTGAAAGAGCTACTTGTACAAGTAGAAAATTAAATTTAATTTTAAAAATACATGGTCAAAGCCTCTTAGGTGAGATAGTAAAAACATCACTTACTAAAAAGACAAGACCTCGGGAGATCGTAGTTCGATTCCCACTTAAAAAAAAAAATTTTAAAAAATACATGAACAATTTGCTAATTAAGCAACATTTATTACTTAATAAGCTGTAATTCTTCTTTAAATAGAAAAAAATAATATTTTTTATATATTCATATAATTTCTTTTTTTTTAAAAAGTGGGCCCCCCTCTTCAAGGCTAGCCCTGCACTTAGGATATTAATTACAGGAAAGTTAACTCGATCGGTTCTTTGAATCATGTATTTTAAGTGATTCTAGAAGATGTGGGCCTTGTGCATAGATGTTCAAAAAAGAAAGAAAAATAATAATTTAACACACTTTGGATGTACACTTAGGGTGCATATTTTGTCTGTTAATATATTTATGATTCTTTCTTATCTCTCTAAATATGAGCTTTACATTTAAAAAAATATTATAAATAAGTTAAAAAATAAAGTGTGCATGCATCAAAGTGTGTTATATTATCATTTAATGGAGAAAATTACATGCATAACAAGGATTGGGGCTTTGCACCATACAAAAACACAAAATGAAAGGATTGGACAGACTAACTTTATTGGAGAAAAGGCTGGACTTGGTGGGACTAACAAACTGACAAGTCACAAGTGACATAACCAATGAAATTTCAGTAACGGTATGGGACCCACTAGGTCTCTGGTCCACATATGTCCAACAAATAACAGAGAGAAGAGAAATTAGTGAAGAGTTTATGAGTAATTGTAAATTTGTAATGAAAAATTAATAGTACGACTAAGTGCATCTTACTTTTTATTAAGTACATCTCTATTTTACGTAACATCCAAAATTTTAATTTTAATTTTTAAGTACACTTCTACATTTTTATCAAAATATTCTTTTATTCGAATCGAAATATTCAACTCTAAAACTTTGATCGAAACATTTATTTTAGAATCGACAACATATAATCGAGACTTATTCACTAAATTTTGTGTTGTCTAATTGAATCTATTTGGTAAAATTTAGTTGATAATTGCCGATTTAAAGGTTCGGTAGATTTCGACTGACTCTTCAATTAAAAGATCGACAAACTATGATCGACTCTTTAACTAGAAGTTTGGTGGATTCGACTGACTCTCTAACAAGACATTCAGACCTCGATGTTGAACTTCTTGATAAATAACAAAATAAAGAGTGTGTAAGATGCACTTAAAAATTGTAGTAGGTGTACTAATCACAGTAAGAACATAAGAATCATTTTATAGTAAGATTAATTTTTTTTGTTTGATTTTTTTTGAGGTGTACTTAGTGAGACTTAAAAATTAATGGAGACATGGCTTGATTTTAACCACGTACGTACGCATTTGCAGCTGATGCCCAGCGTAACATCACTCCTAAATCCTAAACTTAAGTCAAAGAAGGAAAGGTTCTCATAATCTTCCGCTAAATAACAAAATCATGATCAGTATTTCAAGGCTGATCCGAGGATAATGGTTGACTTGGTCTGTAATTATCATTTTGGACAGTAAATGAGACAATTGTTAAAACTTCATCAAAGACTGTTGATGTACGTCGAGATGTTCGAGTGAAAGTATCTCGACGTACATTGACGGTCTGGATGACCTATATGGAGTAGATCTCCTAAATCCTTAAAACTGAATAGCTCTCCTCCGGCGGACATACCTGGCAGTTTCCGGCATCATCATCCGCCAGTAGCACGTCATGGTGGCCGGCACCGCTCCGAACATGAGAATTAACCGCCAGGCGATGTCTGCCTCGTCCGGCGGCACGTTTATCTTATTAGTAGCCTTAGAAGCTTTATCAAAAATAACACAGATTATCATAGTGACGGTGGAGCTGCTTAGAATTCCGAATCCCTGCATGGAAAACACAGCCGCGATGAATGACCCGCGGGTCTTCTTGTTCGCAAACTCCGACATGATTGTCGCGGACAGTGGGTAGTCGCCGCCTATGCCAACTCCGAGCAAGAATCGAAACAGGCACAAGCTTGCAAACACACATTTTCTACTCCTGCATATGGAGAAGCCACATCCTATGGAACTGAACACCATTAACATGAGAACCAGCCCATAGACCCTCCGCCGCCCGATTTTATCCCCAAGCCGACCAAAGACTAATTGCCCAACAACAGTGCCTAGGAGGGCTATGGCCACCGAGATAGAGACGATGGAGGCAGGGGTCACACCAGGGGTGTTGTCAGAGGGATTTTTGTCATAGTAAATGCGGCCGAGGAAGATCATGATGGGTGGGATGCAGAAGAGGTCGTAGGCATCTGTGAAGAGGCCCATGCCCGCTACGATAATGGCTTTGAAGTGGTAGAATTGGGTCTTCGCTGTGTCCAGAGCAGAGAGGACTTTGATAGCCATATCTAGCTTTGTAATTTAGGATGAGCAGATGATGAGGAACTTGGTTTAAATTTAAACAAGGCATGAGGAGGAGACTAGTATTAGTTGGAGGGGAGGAAATATATTTTTGGAAAAGAGTGGAATAGTAATGAGAGCGATTGGCGTTGATGTAATGGAGTCAATAGGTGGACTTGTATTACAAGGGGGAGTGCAAATTCGATGAAGATGCAAATTAAGTGTTTTTTCTTCTAAGCTTCTCTATCTAGGCAATTATACTGTAATTTTCTAAAATCACATCACTCAACTCATACTAACTTGAGAGTTAAGAAGCCGGTGCGTTAGTCATTGATTTGTGTATGCACATCTCAATGTCTATTGTTTTGTGATCTCAAATATTAGCTTAATAATAGTCAATTAGATGGAATGGTTTGGTTGAAGAGTTTCATGTCTTCTTTGGTAATTTTATTAGTAAAGAATTTGGATAGAAGTAATCAATCAAAAGAAGACGAATTGACATTTTTGTTGCTTTGTTTTTGTTGTTTTTAGAGTTGTTTGCACGTATCAAGCCAGGCAATCGTGTGAGATGTTGCCTTACTTGCCCTTCCAAGACAGTTGATTGATTGATTTTAAGATACTACTCTTTTAAAAACTGACAACAAAATCTAAATGGGGCCATGCAATTACGCACAGTCATAAGACATACCTTGAAAGACATGATCCTCCATGTTTATTTTCCTTGTTCCCAGAGTTGTAAACAGGAATTTGGTGTCAATGATTGAAGAAGAATCACAGTGATTAGTCATTAATTTTACTTAACAAGCATTGAACTAGCATTCATACCTTGACATCTGATAATTACACAAATACAAGATATGAGAATTACCTCGTCAACTCTTTGTTGAAAGTCAATCTAATGCTTGCAGCGTAGTCTAAACTTGCCTGTCTCATTTAAGCTGGATGGCCAGTCAAGTAACAGTAGAATATATAGAACACTTGACGTTGGCCACCGTCTATGCGCGTGGTGAGGGTGGAACTCATGCTACAGAAGATCCATCCAGCTTTGAGTTAACATCAAGCACACAAATTCGACAGGCAATGCATAAGCCGGGTCTAGAGCTTTGAATCCTGGATACTCAAGAAGAGAGGCCTGCATAGTCAAACAAGAGAAGCAAACTCAACCATTTTTAAGAATCAACAAGATATATTAAGACGTACTCCTCATGGGACCATTGTCCCAAACTACTTTTACGAAGAGAAGGTAAAAAAAAAAAAAAAATGCAGAGAGAATCTTGACAACTCATAAAAGAGAAAACAGAATGCCATCAACATTTCCTACAAAGGAAAGATTATAAGAACTCTAATGAAATACCTTGATTGGTTTGGTTGCTTCAGTTCAGCTGATACTGCTCCTTAAGCAAGCTTGAATAGTGATGAAACAATTTCATCACTCGAAGTCTTGAGCCACAGGAAAAAAATTAAAAGAAAGAAATCGAATTGTGATTGTTAGGTACAATCCATATCTAATACGAAAATTTTGGCCAAAACTTGTAGAGCAGAGAGCACATTGACATCAATATATTTCATTAGAGAAAAAAATGGATTGGCTTAAAGATCACAATTTCAAGTACTTGAATTTGGGTGACTCTTAGGCACAATTAACCTATTGCATCATGGCAGGTAAACTACAAGGATTAACCTCCCCAGTCCAATGGATGCTGTTGCCATCTTGATATCCTGTTGCCTGCTCTTTATACCCATATGTTCACTTCTTTGCCTTGGCAAACCTTAAGCATCTGTACTTTTCTCCACTAACGGTAATTTCAAGAGCCCCATCTTGATTATCTTGATTTGATGCAGTGCCCATCAGAACACTCTTCTCCTTTTCAAGGTTTTCTTTCTCCATTTTCAATCTTGCTTCTTGACGAGCAATCTCAGCCTGTACGACAAATTACAAGGTTCATAAGGAGTTCCAGAGACCTTTCTTATTAGGAGACTTGGAATAGGTGATTCCCTAGTGTCATATTTGCTAAGTATACCAAATGTTTCACTTATATGTATGCACAATACCTTAATTTCAAGGGGTAGAGTCAGCAAAACACTGAAATAATGGACAATATTTTCCCTAATATGGAATGTCAACTTCAATTCAATGTAATTAATGAGTTGCAACATCAAATATACAGATGCATGCAAAGAATAGTCAATGAAAGTGTCGAAATCAATCCCTAAGCAACTCTAAAAACTGCAGAATAGATATGGAACATAAAGATAATGAGTCAAAAACTGATCCTCGATCCCTCTCCCAAATAATCCATAGGCCAGCTAAAAGAGCAACACTAAAGAAAAGATATATAAAATAAAGGCTTTCTCCTTTGCAAGTTTGCAACAAACAACTGAACAAGTACTGACTCTTTCAAGAGTTTCTAACCAAGCAAAAACCAGGACCTTATCGAGGGATAGGACTTCCAAATGAAAAAAATTGAGAGGCAAAATTAAGAATACCATGATTATTTTCTAGATGATAGAATACCTTATGAAAGTATTTCGCATCCGAACCAATAGTTTCTCAATGCAAATGATCCCTTCCAAGTAAAACAATGGCTAGAAAATGAGTCAATGAAGTTTCGGCACTCTATCCAAAAGCCAAAGAAGCCAATATCAAATCCGAAAAATTTAATCATCCCCAAAGTGACCACAGAATCAACCAATTACTTAAGCAGAAATATTTATGACAGTCCTTAGTTTTATGTAGAATTCACTTTTGCAATATCGAGCATTATGTGGTACATTATCACATATGGACTAAAGTTGTAAATCTAACCTTGCTACTCTCACATGCATTGAACGCGTCTGACATGCGTAACCAAAGTACATAGG
The DNA here is from genome assembly GCA_039657345.1 of Stephania japonica. Taxonomy (NCBI): domain Eukaryota; kingdom Viridiplantae; phylum Streptophyta; class Magnoliopsida; order Ranunculales; family Menispermaceae; genus Stephania; species Stephania japonica. The sequence goes on along the minus strand of CM077559.1, from coordinate 911,631 downwards.
AGATAGAGTTCATTGATAACATTAGTAAATAAGAATGCATGGTTTTAAAAATTGCTTCCTAAGTTTACACAAACCACAACAATAGGAATTCAAGTAGGAAATACTCAAATTGAGTTTTGATGTTCCAAATAGATTTGTTTAGCACAAGTAATTAAGAGCTAAATAAACATTAAGAAAAAAATGAAGCAGTTGAGAACTGTAGAAAACAAACATATATATAAGACATCAAATGAGACAACAGAAGGCAGCAACTCATTTTGGAAACATATACTATTGAGTCTAGACTAGACAAAAATATACGAGATTACTCAGAGCGAAGAATCATGTCTCCCTCAAGATTTGAATGCAGCATGTTTGATCTAGATGTAACTAATTAAGGTAGCAAGATTCTTCGTTCTGAACCTCATTAAAAAAGTTAATCGGAAACAAACCTTGTAAAATGTATAGCTATAATTCTTCAATGTTCAATTAACACTGGAAATTAGCAGTTGAACTGATTTATACAACAACAAACTTCCTTTTGACCTTCTTCCTATAAGCTAGTTCCTTGAAAGAAATTGGTTGAATGGGGATACAGATCCGGAATTCAAGCTGTTGTCAGCAGCATAAAAACATGCCAATGGAAACTATAGAAATCCATAGGCCCGGAGAGTGTTGGGCTACACACGCATACACATGTGGGTATACAAATAGGGTTGGAGCCCATGTTTGCACAAAACCAATTGGCATGTGCTAGGAACCAATCTACACGACTTATATACCACACCAACTCTTATTATATTTCTGATGTGGGATTATATACTCCAACATAAACAACTCCCCCAAAAAAAACCAGAATTGTACGAAATCATACAGAATTTATGGTAAAATAAAGTGAGGCATATATGGTTTCTCCTTGTCTTCCTCAGCTTTTGCAATTCTAAACTCATGAAAGCGCATTGAAAGAATACTCATCATAAGCAATTTCAGAATTCAGATCAATAATGCAAAACTTTACCTCTCCAGCAAATCTAAACGAAACCAATTTGTAAGAATTCAGAAAAGAAATTTCAAGAAACGCAAAGAAACGAAAATCTCTACCAAATCATCTGAAAGAAAAGTAAATTCTTGTGTAATGAAATATGTATATACCTCTCGACGAGATAGCTCAGCCTTCCAAGCGGCCTCTCTCTCGGCGACTTCTCTCTCCCTCTCTTCGATGTAGCTCTGCATCTCTCGCTCCTTCATAATCCTGTCTTGGATGTCGGCATCAAGCGCTTCTTTCAACTCCTTCACGAACTTATCCACCACAGCTTTGATTCTCAGAGACATTGCTTCAATAAACCAGAAAGTTCAATTGAGTCCTACCTGCGCAAATCCAAGTCATTCATCATCACCAACTCCGCCGTTTCGATAATTTTCCAAGCAACCAAGCTTTGCTTTCGCGCCTTCCAAGTTTAGATTTTAGGGCTTCGCGCGTGGAGACGGAGAAACGAATCCAACTAGGAAAATGCTACGACGACATTATTATATTAGGGAAATGATTTTTTTTCTGACGTCACACAACTCATGCCATAAGTCACATAGGTCATTTTTCAAAAAAAAAAAAAAAAAAAAAAAAAAAAAAAAAAAAAAAAGAAAAGTCACATGGGCCCAATGTCTATTAATGAAGCACCTCATGCATTAGAGCTCCCTTTACGTTGGAGGATGCCACGAATAGAAGAAAACCAATGGTATATCGATTAGTGCCAAAGGAAACGAAAAATCGACACTTCCTTGCTTGAATTTGCTGAGCTAGACTTCAATATGTAATAATCTTGACTCGAGATTTTTTTTTTTTTTTTTTGGAGGCCTCGACTTGAGGATTGAGATTTATTAATTAGAAGTAAGAGATTAACGGGAAGTAAAAAAAAAAAAAAAAAAAAAAAAAAAAAAAAAGAAGTAAGAGATTAACGGGGAAATTGAATTTATTATTGGTGTACTATAATATACCATTAGATATATTAAGAGCATCTCTTGTGACGACCCCGCGCCCCAAAGCCACCCTGTGGCCTGTTGCTCCCTGCCCGCGGACCCCGGTGCACTTACCACGTCACTCTGACCGATAGGTCCTACACTCCACTGCGTCTGAATCCTAATACAACATCCTCAATTTGCGTGCTACTTGATTAGAGTTTACCATTTATTCCGTTTTACCACAATTAAATTTACCAGTTATTCGGTTAACTTATTCATTGAGTGCTTAGTTGTATTTTAATAGAGTTGCAAATAGATAATTAGTGTTTAATAGCAGAAGTCTTAAATTAACATAAATAATGATAATATGTAGATTTCATCTCAAGTAGAGCATCATTCCAAATGTGGAAAACCAAGGAAAGTACTTCATATGTAAGCGACAAAAGTAAATACATACATGTACAAGTGTCTTAAAAGTCCTCAAAATAACCCAAATAAAAGCAATATACATATATATCGAGATAAAACACCTAGGAGTATGTCCTCACCAGCTGACAAGTTCAAGATAGCCGCTCAAGATCCCCTTACCAGTACTCGTAGAAGGATCTGCACTTAGTCACCCAACAAATAGAGTAACGAGCCCAGTGAGTAAATTTCAAGAGAAATCCACACAATATTCAGCATGAAAAACTAAATAATTTACAAGACATGACAATATGTTATATGGCAACAGATAAACATACTCCCTATGAATGTAAGGCGATAAAGAGATTCAAGCAGCAGGCAATAATTGTAACACAGTACAACATGTAATAATTGAAAGCAGAACAACAATTAAATAAGTAGACAAGCATGTAAATACAGGCAATATCAAGTCAACGCATAAGTAAATATAGCGAAAAAAGAAATCAAGTGTGTGTTTGTTTTCGGGCAGACTAGATTATACTTCGGACCCTAGGATCTCCTTCAGTGGGTGCCCCCACGTCCCTTTCACCTGATATCCTAGCGGTGTTAGCTAAAAATCTGCATCACACCAACACGTGCACCAGAAGTAGCTCAGGTTGCCATTCACCGAGGGTCGGGTTACACGTGCTACAATCTAGTGAGCCATAAACACACAACATCAGATATAAACCCTAAGGATGTATATCATGTAGCAAACTATAACATACTTCGAAGCTAAGGGTCTTTCCAATGGGCTTCTCCAACAACCTCCATTGTCCCATCCCCTTAGTCCTCGCGGTGCTGGGCCTATATCATGCACTACACTGACACGTGCACATTTATGCAACTCGGGTTGCAATTCATCAAGGACCTGATCACACATGCTATAGTATAATGTGCCGCAAATCCGTCCATATATCTCGATATGAAACCTCGATAAACCACTCAATTGGTCTAACAAATCAGTGAAGTGAAAACAGTTCAACACTCAATATACGTATAAGAAAAACGAATTGAATATTGGGGAGTGTTCTCAAGGGTTTTACACACCTGAAATACACGCTCTGACTCTCCCAAATTCCCGATTCTGACCCCGTTTAGCTCTCGGTACCCAAACTACGGTCCCCTTAGTCCCTAAAGTCCATTTTTATTCTATTTAGTGTGTTTCCAGTCGTTTAGATGTGTCATTACGTCAAAAATACCCAAAACAGTATGTGGTGTCAATTAGAGAAATTATTTAATGATATTTTCTTTTTATTTATCTCAATTCCTAAAATATGAGATTTTTCGGTGACGGCCATAGTGACCTTGTCATTGATCCAACTGTAGTAACCAACTCTTGGCTCGACAAATTCTTTCCCAAATTTCGCCATTGATTATAAATATACCATATGTGGATACATACAATACAATGTACAATATATATAGTATAATGTATGGTATATATATATATATATATATATATATATAAATGATAATCTACCACACTTTGGGCGCACACTTTGTTTTTTAACCCATTTATGACTGTAACGGCCCAAATTTTATTAAGGTCGTTATTCGCGTATTTTCAGACGTGGACGCCAACTTAGGTTCATGGAGACGCCACAGACTGGTGATGATACACCTGGTCAAGCAGAAAGTATTTTTTTTTGACTGATTGTTTGATTAACTGTGATGATAATGACTAGGCTATGACTCATTACATCGCAGGTGTGGTTTAATATTGACTAGATCGGGTGAGATTTCGTGTCAGGTATTTGCTTAAAAATATGTGACGGGAACAGACGAGTGAGAGCGGGAACACTAGGCCGGGGAATGCGTTTACTTCGATAAAAAATAGAATAAATTTGACAAAAATAGTAAATTGGTAAGCGCCTAGTGACATGCGGGGTTGTGGTCGACACGCGTGGGTGGTAGTGTAGTGTGCACGCCCGAGTACGCTCGTCGGCGCGCACGACGAAATTGTAGGCGCGAAAATATAGGCGAATATATATATATATTTATATATATATATGTATATATGTAATTTAAAATATATATATATATATAAATATATTAAAATCAAAAAAATAAATAATTAATTGTGAAATGACCAAAAAGGGTATGTGATTGTGAATGATGTGGATAAGAATGCAAGGGCATTTTGGGCATTTCACCCCAAAAAGTTGATAAACACCATCACCGCCATCACCATTTCGATCGATCGGAGAGACCGAGAGGAGAAAGAAGAGAGAAGAAGGAGAAGGGAGAACGAGAGAAAGATCGAGGCGTGAGTGAGGTGGGTTGTTTTTGTTGTTGTTGTGCGTTGTTGATTTGTTGTTGGTGGTGGGGTGGTTCGGTTGGTGGGGTGCTCGAGCTCGGACGAACTGCCATGGTAGTTCGTCCGAGGAAGAACATGGCATGGGAGATGTCTCCCATGCCAAGAGGAGATGAGAGGTTGGGGTTGGATGAGAGGTTGGGGTTGAGAGCCAACCCCAAAAATGAAAAAAAAAAAAAAAAAAAAAATCTCCATCGAACCAGAGAGCTCTGGTTCGATGGAGAAGAAGGGGGGCACACGTGCGGGTCGTACGTGTGCACCCCATGGAGCACGTGTGCACCCCCTCTCCATGGGCCCGGGTCGGGCCGGACCGGCCCAGACCCAGACGGCCGGTTGGGCCGAACCGGGTCCGGTTCGGACCCGGTTCAGCCCAACCAGGAAAAAAAAACTTTAAAATTGAATAAAATCTGAAAAATATGGGAAAAATTCTGAAAAATGGGAAAATTTCAGAAAAATTATATTTTGACTAAATAAATAGAAATTAATGAATTTTTATAAAAAAATGAAATATTCGGGATGTTAGCGAAACGTTGTGTCGGGGTTTTTACTTCGTAAAGCGTGAAATTGGTAAAAACTATGGAAAAAATGTAGAAAATTCATAATAAATTGAGAAATTTGAAAAAGGGTTGAAAAGTGAATTTCGAGACTTTTCGGGCGGTTGGTACCCCGATGTAACTCGAAAAACGTGCTAAACTAAAAATTGGAATAAAATTCTAATTTTTATTGTCACGATATAAAATCAATTAGGTTGATACTAAATCATATAAAATGACTTATTCGGACACCAGGGACTTAGGAGACCATAGTCATGTGTCGGGTGCGCATCTCGAGGCAAGAGTGGGATCAGATCGGGACAAATATCGAGTAATTGGAGTGCGATTGAGGTAAGTAAAACCCTTAAGAAACACACTCGAGTGTTTATTTACTTGATTTCATTTGATTTCATTTGATTCCAGCTATTATTGTTTATCGTTGTTTACTCTATTTCCATGTTCATATCATGTTGCACGGTTGGTTTTGTCATTCACCACCGGATCTTCGGTTTACTCGTGATGTGTGGGCGGACTTGGGTAGGTGGACAATAGGGACGGGATAAGGGTTCGGACCGGTGAGGGGTTGGAGAAGCCACCGGGGAATGTCGATGTCCGGTTAGGGTTCGATCTCGCTACACGACACACATCCATTATTGGTGTTTATCGATGTTATGTATGCATGCGTCTTAATTACAGTTGCCTGTTTTATTGCGCATGTTTATTTAACAGTTTATTGGCTTCCATTATTATAAATGCTGGTTTGTGTATGTAACGACCCGGAAATTTGACTATTTGTGAATGATGATGTGTATTACATATTTATACTCGTAGTTGAATGACCGGACGATTAAGTCGGCGAACGAGTAGGAAAATTGGGTTACGGTACACGGAGGATTTAAAATATCGTAAAACATACAAATAAATGAATTATCGATAAATGTAATTAATTAGTGTTGAGATGTGGCGAGAAAACGGGCGCGGCGAGACAATTTACGGAGAAATACCGACCGTGGAAATGCAAAAAAAAAAAAAAAAAAATTCATGTGGGAGTTGGTTAAAACTGCGCAACATACGTGCTATAGGATAAAAATTGTTAAAGTGACACAATGTGGTGAGGAGAACCATTGGATGAGCATGGGGATGTGTATTTGTGTTGAGTTAAGATGATGAGGTAAAAGACTCATAAGGGTAGTGGTTTTAAAATGTGTATGAAATAAGTGAAGGGTAAAATGGTCATTTGACCTTTGTTTTAAATATATAAACAACCAAACCCTACTATTCATCTCCTTCTCCAAAAGACCACCGCCGCCACCTCTCCTCTCCTCTTTCGACTCACTGAACTGGACCACGCCGGAGGGGATCATCGGAGGTGAGCTCTCCCTCGGTCTCTCTCTCTCCCTCTCTCTTTCTTCTCTCTCGGTTTCTCTCGATTCTCTATCTCTCGGTTCTTTCTCTCACTCTCACCTCTCGACAAAGACACCGCTTTGCCGAGACGAGCCACCACCACCACCACCCCCTTGACGGCGTTGGGACGATAGACACTCGACGGAGACGGCTCGGCCACCGGAGTAAGCGTGTATCTCCCTTTCTCTCTCTCCTCTCGGTTTTCTCTTTCTCTCCCGTGCTCACTGGTCTCTCGCCTCTGGCCGTCGCTGCCATGGGTGACGACGGTCGGGGATGGACCTTGTGGCCCACCGGAGTCCCCAAATCCCCGGGGAGACCTCTGATTCGTGATACATATAGTGTTGTTGCCTCTATTCGGTTTGATCACATGTGTTGATGTTTGTTGTTCTCGCCGGAGTTGCAATGCTCGGCGGCACCGCTGGTCGGACCACCGTGACTTGGGGGAACGTCGGAGACCACGCTAAACCCATGCTTGCGTCTCACGGCTCCCGGAGTGGTCCATAACAGCGATGGTAGTAAGGTGTTGTATTTTTCTTTGATTTTTCCCTATTATTGATGTCTCGTCGGAAACCACCAGTTTTGGTGGCGCTGCCATGGGACCGCCGTGACCAGGGGTTGATGAAGACCACGCTACACTCATGCTAGTGTCTCGTAACCTCGGAGCGGTTCATACTAGTGGTGGCAAGCCATTTTCGTTGTTATTGAATGGGTTGTTTTTTGGATGAGTATGGTCATGTTAAGTTTCGTATTGAATCGTAATTGTCGGGCGACATCGAAGTTGTGTTTTCGTGTCGATGAATGGTTATGACGTCGTGGTCACGCCGCCGGTCCTCGAGACTATAGCGTGACCTATTTACGACCGAGCCGAGCCTAAGATGTGTGATTAGGCTTATATATGTGTTGTGAATTCAAAATCCAAACGAGTTGTGTTTCAATGGGTTTATGGTCGTTGTATCGATTGGTTATTAAGTTGTCAAGTCATTACAAAAACACAGGAAGTACTAAGAAGTTAACTTAGGGTTAGTTAATGGCTCAACCCGTTAATTAGAGTTTCCAACCTTGTCAGGTAGCGGGAAACTCGGGGATACTTACTAGGAACGCGAGAGTGTTGTTACACGGGTGGCGATTAGTTCAGGTAAGTACACTTGTCTCAAAAACTTGTGTACGTTAGTAAGCCAGTTAAGAAAATATCATGTGATTCATCTTCATTCCATTGTGTTTGCTATTACCTATTTGTTGGCATTCCATTCCATATTCCTTGTATGTGTGTTCTTGGCATAAGTGTGTGTCTCGAAGGTACATGCGGCCGCACTAGAAGGGATAAACGCGGCACTCGTGCGCACGAGTGTTTGACCACCCCTAGTGATTGTGTGATACCATGTCTTGGATTGTTGTGGATTGTTGTGGATATTGTTGTGGTATTGTTGTGGATTTTAGACCACTTATGGCCTCTCTTGACTCGTAGAACACGCATGTTTCGATTGTTATTGTTTCCAGTCTACCTATCATGCACCTTGTTTATTTAACTTCCCTGTCTTTCAATTCTGCATGATATTTAGCGCCTTGATTGATAATTCATGAATTACTGTTATATTCTTCTGGCATTACTTTCGATTTCTCTCAGTTGCTCACCGTCTAGTTTGTGACGGTGGGTGCAGATATAGCGGAGTGCAGTAGAGGCAAAGAGCCTTGCTTAGGCGACTTTTTGTGAGGATTAGCTACTGGACTTGAGGACTAGAGTAGGTTATATGTTTTTGCTCATTTGTATATCGCTTTATATATGTATGCTTTTGGTTTATAGAACTTGGTATTATTATTGAGACTAGTATCATGTATGTTGATTTATCGAATTGTACATGAATACCGGGGTTTTCCACAATTATAGAGTTCCTAATTTCCCTTTGATTGAGTTATTTCCCCTTGTTATATATTGTTTAGTCTTCCGCTGTGTAATATTGCAATAACTCTTTCATAAAGTACTAAATTGATTAAATTGAAGGCTGACTAGGCTCGCCAGGTTGCCGAGTGATGACTCGGGGCTTGAACGGGTCTAGGCCGGGCGTACCCAATTGCATGGGGAAATTGGGGCCGTCACAGTGTACTTCTGGGTTTTACTCACTGGACTCGTCATCTACTTCTTGTGATGAATGAGTGCAGGATCTACTTCGACCAAGGGCAAGGAGACTCTCGCAGACTACTTGTGACCTTGTCACCGACGGAGTTTGACTTGTATGTTTTTATTTTGTTGTATTGACTTATTTTTGGATTTATGGGGACTGTTTGAGATACCAATACATGTATGTATCACATTTTGTTATGTTATATACAGTGTACTTTACCGGGTTTTCCACATAGGATTAATGCTCTCTAATTTGAGGAATTTACATATTTTAAAGCTTCGTTGTTTACAAATATTAAAATGTTAATTACTGACTAACTTAGGCTAAATTAATTGATAATGATGCTTAGTTGGGCGTGGGACATAGTTGGCAGTTACGTGGCCAGTTGTGGGCCTGCGTGGCTTCCCGTGGCGGACCAATGTGAAAATTGGGGCCGTCACATTTTGGTATCAGAGCGAGGGTAAACCTCGGGAATTGGAGTTAAACAAGAGTATAAATTTAATAAATTTAGATGTGGAAACCCGAAGTGATACCTAGAACTCTAGTTGGGAAGTGATGTGAGGCGGGTAGATTCAGGAAATTATATATATACGTGTATGTTTTGATTGTGTATTACATATTATATGCGTATATACTGAGTTTGATCCAATGCACGTTGGGTGTGTAGTTTATGATGGACGGATAGACTCCTACTACTCCGCCGACTACTCAGCAGGAGGTTAGGAAGGCTAGTGACCATACCACTAGTGAGGTAGCTGATTTACGAGCCATGATGCGAGATCGATCGAGCGAAGAGCGATTATTACAATAGGAGCAAAGAGATTACTCAAAAGAGTACGATGATGGCGAGTTGATGGAGTATATCCGGAGTTCGAGGATGCCAGCAGTGGCACCGACAGTTGAGCGTGTTGCACCTACTACTATTCAGACAGCCTTAGCACCAGCTGTTACTACGCAGGCGGCTGGTGTAACAACCCAAAAATTTGGTTATTTATGGATGACAATGCATGTATTAGTATATTAGTATTTTACGGGTTTCGAGCCGTTCGGGCTATATTTTAATGGAGTGAGGTGTCGCCTAGTTAAACGGGGTTTTCGGGAACCGTATTAATGGACATTATTAATAAACAAAGTCAAATGAAAAACATGACCTAAGTTGAGGAAATAAAATTCTAACAATAAAGTATAACTTAGACATGAGGAGATTTATTCGAATATAAAGTGTGGGATCGCCTCGAGAAGCGTGTCGAACGCGGGGCACTGTGTACCGAGTAGGCGGGAATTTGTGTAACCTTATTGGTAATTTAATAAAATTAATGGGGTTAATTTAATAGGTTAATATGGATAGGATTGTTAAAATGACACACTTGAGTGAGGAGGACCATTGGATGGTCATAGAGATGTGTACATGGGTTAGATTAGGGGGATGAGCCAAATGACTCATACGGGTAGCTGTCCAAGGGTTGGGCAAGTGTAAACTCAAGGGCAAAAGGGTCATTTCACCTTAAGTCACATATATAAAAACAAACCAAACCCTAAAACCCTAACACACTATTCACCTTCTTCTCTAACTTGGCCGCCACTATTCACCCCCCACTCACTGGCCCACTGCCTTGCACCGCCGACCAGGCCAGAGGTGGCCGGAGACCGGGACGGCGTCTCCCTCCTCTTCTCTCTCGTCTCCTCACTCACGCACTCACGCACTCTCGTTCTTCTCCTCTCACGTTCACTCTATCGGCCTCACTCTCGACTGCTCCTCCCTTGGCTGGACAGCCACCACCGCCGCCTCTTACCTCGCCACCGGAGCAGGTGAGTGTGCTACTTCCTCTCTCAGTCCGTGCTCTCTCTCTCTCTCCTCTTTCTTTCTATGGCAGTTCACTCTTCCTCTTTTCTCATGTTTCTCGGCCTCCACGGTGACAGATCACCCCTGCCCGAACCGCCACCACCTTCACCCTCACGGCACTGGAAGCCTCGGACACCACCTGAGACACCAAGGTGAGCCGTCCTTGATCATTCCTCTCTCTCCACTATTTTGTGCTCTTCTCACTGTTTTCACGTTATTTTTTTTTGAATGGATTGTGGGACTGCTATGACGTGTTTCACCACTGGTTTTGGGGGGTGCTGACCGGAGGTCGACCTCCGACGATGCTGCTGGCCGGAGGTGACCCCATGTGTGGTGTGTTGGAGTGTGTAGATGTAGTTGTGTGAAGTGTATGTGGATTGTTTTGGTGCATGTGGGTGATGGTTTTTGCTTAATATGAGTGTGGGGTGGCTGCTATATATGTATGGGTGTGTGACTGTGTATGTGCACACCCCAGTTGGGGTGTGGGTGTGTGCACTATAGTGGGACTGTTTATGAGATGTATAGGTGTGGGTTTCGTTTTGCATGGAAACTGTATGTAGGTGTGAAGGATGTGTAAGGGGTGTACACTGTGTGTACACAACAGTGGGGTGTACACAACAGTTGTATATGGTGTGCATAGTGAAAATGTGTATATAACATAGTTTTAAGTAATAAAGTACTGTACTAATGCATGTGAACATGGTAAATCATAGTGGGGTGCACACCAGCGGGGTGTGTGTGCACAAGACAGCGGTGTGTGAAGTGTTAGTGTGCACACCAGTGGGGTGTACACATCAATTGTGTGTGTGTGTGTGACCATAATGTATATTATTGTAGGTTGAAAATAAGTAAACAAGATTATAAGTATAGACATTTGTTTTAAATGAATATGGACTTATAATAAGGCTCAACAAGGGCCCAATCCACTCATTTTAATATAAGTCCATAACAAGTCTCGATTGGTGTGTATATGGGTTGTGTAAAACCCAATAAGAGTTTAATATGATATGCACAACTTAAGGTCCAAAACAAATACATAAAATGTAATAATGAGCCCATATGTCCAGGCCCAATAATGGTTCACATATTGAGCCTACTTAGGTGGATATAGGCTTAACTCGTGGACCCAACAAGAGCCTAACCAGTGTATAAAGGACATCAACGATAATATGGGTTCCATTAATTGAATGAACTGAAACAAAGTTTATGAGAATTATCCTAAAACTAAATACTAATCCTAAACCTATATTCGGGGCTTAAAATCGTTGTCAGGCAGTTGAGAAACACGGGAAGCGCGTTAAAGTCTCGAAGTGAGTACCGGGTCACGCTAGATCAGGTAAGTACATGCATGCCTCGTATGTGTGTACGTTAGTAGACCAGCAAGAAAATAACATGTGATTTATACATCCTCTATTTATTGCTATTGTTGCATTGATCCTTTGCTTGATATTCCATTCCATTTCCTTGGTTGTATGTTCTTGGCATGAGTGTGTGTCTCGAAGGTATCATGTGGTCCCGCACTAGCTGGGACAACGAGGGTGCCCTCTGCAGGGGTAACTTACCACCCCTAGTGATGTGTGTGTATTAGTACCGGATTCGAGAGGTGTTGCGATGCCTCTCGATTTCACGCTGCGCTAGTGTTGCGACATCGCCCAGGGAGATCTTGCGAGATCTTTGCCGTATTGCTGTGAAATAGACCACTCATGGGCCTCTTTTGAATCTTAGAACATGCAAAATATCGATTCTTTATCTTTCATTCTCTTTATCATGTATTTGATTTATTTACTTTCCAGTTATTTCCTTTCCGCATGATACTTAGATTGCTTTTCTTGTGAAAATCATAAATTACTGTTACATTCTTCTGGTACTACTAGCAATTTTATTCAGTTACTCACCATCTAGTTTGTGACGGTGGGTGCAAGATAAAATGGAGACAGCAAGGGGCAAGGGGCTCTGCCTAGGTGATATACTTTGAGGAGTTGCGGGACATCGAGAGACTTTATAGTAGGTGATTATATTTTGTTTGCTGATGTGTATATCGTTTTATACTTATTTTGTTGGGATTATTGAACTTGGTATATCTTTTATGAGACCTGGTATCATGTATATATGACTATCGAATTGTACATGAATACCCAGGGTTTTCCACACTTATAGAATTCCTAATTTCCCTTTGATTGAGTTATTTCCCTTTATTATTAATTGTTTTAGTCTTCCGCTATGTATAAATGCAATAACTCTTTCATAAATTACTGAATTGATTACATCGGAGGCTGACTAGGCTCGCCAGGTTGCCGAGTGATGACTCGGGACCTGCATGGGCTTAGGCCGGGCGTACCGAATTGCATGGGAAAATTGGGGCCGTCATAGCTGGGTCAGAGACAGTGATAGAGAGGGTTGAGCCAGTTGTAGTGCCAGCAGAAACTACTATGGTGACACCCACTACTACAGAGCAGCAGATAGGGACTTCGACTGCTAGGAGTAGGATGTCAGAGGCAGCGAAGATGGTGAAGGATTTTATGAGGTTTAACCCTACGTATTTCACTGGAGTCAGTAATCCTGAGGTTGCAGGACATTGGTTGATGACTCATAGACGACTACACCAGTTGCTAGAGGTACCCGAGGTAGATCAGGCACGTATTTCAGGTTATTGTTTGAGGGTCAGGCCGCAGTTTGGTGGACCACCTACACTGACATACATGGTACGCCAGCGACGTGGGGGGAATTTAGACAGTTATTTCTGGACGAGTATATTCCCACAGAGGTGCAGTTACGATTGAGGGAGCAGTTCTTGAGTTTGCGACAGGGTACCATGTCAGTTTCTCAGTACATGGACCGATTCCGGGTATCTCATGATGTATGCTATGGATGTGGCTAACACGGAGAGATTACAGATTTATTATTTCATCAGAGGCCTGGATGAGAGGATTGGTGGGGTGATAGTCGCGACTGGTGCAGAGACACTACAGATTGTTTATGATAGAGCATTGGCTCGTGAGACATATCTACGATACCGGGGTGAGCTTGGAGATGGGTCTGGACAGAGTTCTCGGTCTGATCAGAGACCGAAGAGACAGAGAAATCAATCTAGCAATCAGGAGCAGGATTTTCGAGCACGCAGAGTTCGCTGGCAACAGGATCATAATTTCATTAATGATCGTGATTCGAGAAAAGATCAGTACGATTATGATGACGAACAGATAGATTGGAGTCGTGAGGACGACCAGGATCAGACTGATGATCAATTCAGTAATGACAACTGCCAAACGGTACATGAGATTGTACCTATACCAGTACAACAGTCGAGACAGTCGTACAGACAGAACCAGGATCAGAGGGACCAGAGTTGGGGTCAGAGATCCAGGGATAGACAGGTTAGGAGACCAGAGACACGTCGTTGTCATCGTTGCGGTCAGATTGGACACCTCCGAGCGGATTGCGGGAGAGCATCACTACCACCGGAGCTAGTGCAGGCCAGAGATAGGGTCCATATAATCAAATAGCTATGACCTATTAACAAAAGATTAGAGTTTCATAAAATAAAATGGATCATCATACTCTTTTTTTATTAGATAAAAAAAAGTATAGTTAAGTGCGGTTCAGAAGACAACAGGAGTTGAAAAAAAACAACGCAAAGGCAAAAGAAGAAAAACTTGGAAGTGCAAAAGAGAGAACTGGAACAATTTTTATTAAAACAAAATGAAACTTTTCATTTATAATAGCGCTAATTTTTGTCAATAGTAATTCAGAGTTGCCCACCGAAATTAGACATATTGAACGGTTTCCCACTTTCAAGATTTTAGAGGCATAAAATGATTTTCTATTATTTGTTGAGACTTGAGAGGAGGATAATTGAATGTTTCAATCATCATGTAACTTAATACTTATATACATGCTGTTAAGTTAATTTTGAGTTTAAAGACGATCGCAATCCTCTCACATTCCACGTCGTTTAAGGCTACATACTGCATAGACATAAAAAATTGCTCGGCACATTTATATGGCGGTACGCATATAAATAGTGCGAGAGTGCAATAAACCTAACTCAAAAGTGCAAGGTAGCATAAGTTTGACATGTAACTGTGCATCATACTTGAAGAAAGACACTAAAAGAGTATGTTAAGAGTATCAGTATACTAAGCAGCAAGGGCATTTAAAAAGTAACAATCAGGTTTGGCCTTGTTTTTTTCCAATTTAACTTTATTTCATAATAGACCCATAAAACAATAACCTGCAGTGGGTGTGATGGAGTCCCAGTTTTGAAGAAGACCATGCATGTTGACAGAGTCACACCAGTAGTCTTAATCACAATTCACAAGCCACCCGACCACGGGCACATCTCCGCATAGAAAACTCGGCAATCCTGTATCAAACAATCAAAATATCAATCAATTCAACTAATACATACAACAATCAAATCAATCCCAATTTAATTACACCAACTGTGAAGTACCATCAAACCCACCCTCATCCAACACAATCACAACATTCATCGCCTCATGCAAACTTGTCCGCACCGTCATGAACCCACCACCAATTTTCTCATCGGGAACAAATGACAAGTAGACAGTTCCCTGATTGATCAACATGAGCATCTAAAGGTGGGTGATGCTAGGTCTGGGAATTAAGTCATCCAATTGGATGGTTTCGGATTCAAGGGCTAGGGTTTTGGGATGAGAAACGATGAGGTCAGTGGATTGGTGTTGAAATCTGAATATGAACTCGGCCGGTTTTTCATCAGCTATTGGATTGGGGATTTGGACTTTGACGGGATTAAACAGTTGAATGATGGAGAGAAGAGCGAGAGGGTTTTCTGCAGTTTGCTTCCATGTGCGTTCTCTGCTCTGACGACTGTATTGAACTAGATTCAAAAAAAAAGCGCCAATTTTTTTTTCTTTAATTTATTTTGTCCGTAGCACCTAATTTTATTATTCCTACCAAAAATTGCAAAATTTCTCTTTTTATTTTTTTAAATTATTATTATTATTATTTTTTTTTTAAGAAAATTACAAACGTTTTATTATGATGAAAAATTGTGAAGTCATTCGCACTCCAAAGTCGAATCTCTTAAAGTAGTGGTCTCGAGCTTGAATATTAAAAGTGAGTCTCTTTCACTTACACTTGTTTTTGTAGATCTATAAAAATTACTAGCACCGGTATAATCAGTCACACTTAAGTATACATCTTCAACAATCTTCATCTTTGACCATTAAGGTGCCTTAGCTCCACCTTAGTCAACTTCTATCTAAGGTGCCACATCCCATGATATGTCATCTCTGACACCTCTCAATTAAGGCTCAACTGATCTCACGGGGTTAAGAAAGTGCCCTTAACTACTACTAACTAAATGTCAATGGAAAATAATGAAGTTGTTACGAATCGAACTCATCATCTGTGTCAATCAAAGTATTAAAGCCCTATTTTTAGTCACTTCACCGAACCCCTTAGAGTTGGGGCTTATTGATAATATATTAGTAATCATAAATATTGCCAAGAGCTTTGATTTTGTGTTTAGATGCAAAGATAAATTGATAGCTTGGTATATTAGATAACCTCCATCACGTTAAAGATTGAAAATCGCATCAAAGTATATGCAGCTTTAATAAGTATAGCTGATCTAGTACCAGTTTCACCATTGATGTGGAGCATATAATTCCTCGGTGAATGACGGATGATTGTTTCGTACTTGGAAAACACGCTAAAGCTTTAGAGCAGTTGCTTGGAAGACTTGTTGGGAGCACAATGATAGTTGCAGCCTTGCCGGGGTGGACAAACTTGTAGACTTGTATTTTTATTGGCCAAATAATCAAAAATATTTTAACTTTTATAAGTTATATCAATTATATCATAATTTTTAAAATTTATCAATTATATCCTACTTTTGAAATTAGTATCAATTCTATCCTCAACTAATTTAAATCATTTTTTTTTTCCCACACATCATTTTTTTTAATTTTCTTATTATACCATTTAAAGATTTATTCATACATATGCATTAAAAGCTTAATATTTTTTTTATGTATTCATGTATATAATACACACACATATATATAGTAGTGTGTATACATATATGCTACTCAATCATATACATATAATCTAAGTACATAATTCTATTATTAAATTAAACAACAATGGGAACCTTCTAATAAGTTTTATATATTATTTTCATATGTATACACACATGACTTTCAACTTACTATTTGTGCTTTATAAATAACTAAAAAAATTAATTAAGGTATTATCGTATTATTAATTTATAAATTTTTTTTGTGAGTTCTTATACATTAATTCAAACACGAGGCTTGCAAAATTTTAATGTATAAATTAATAAATATAGATGATTATGAAAAGAAAATTAGAAGATTATGTTGATTTTAAAGAAAAATGTTCAAAATTAATTGATGATAGAATTTATACTAAAAAGAAAATATTATGATAGAATTGATAATTTTCAAAGGTTAAAGATAAAATTGATATAAGTTATAAAGGTTAAGATATTTTTTATCATTAGGCCTTTTATTTTTTATTATTTTTTAATCAGAAAGAGATGCGTGCAAAAAGAACAGGATTGAAAATTTTGTTCCTCAATCCTTTACAACAAGGAAAATGATAATCGAAAGTACTTTTGGCACACACTTTATCTTTTAGCCTATTTATGAAAGAGTCATAAATAGGTTAAAAGACAAAAAGTGTCTGCAATCCCCAATATGCACCCAAAGTATGTTAGACTATCATTTTATATCTACATAAGTGAAGTATCCCCTCCAACAAAAACCCAAAAACGACAGCAGCGGAGAGAGCATTTCTCAAGCGCATACCCCTAAAACAAAAAGCCTCAATCTCCCTCCATGTGAAGTATCCCAGACTAGGACGTTGGTTGTAACTACAGAATTGGTTTACTCACGAACCTACATTGAGATAGCTAGTAATTGTCAAGAGGTATCTTTATCCTAGTCAAAATGAAGTTAAACTCTATTCAATATATGCAAGGCCATCAATCGTCTAATTTCTACTAATCCGAAACTAAATCGCACTTTGACATTTGTAAAATTAGACCACAAAAATTGAAAATATAGCAATCCACACCTCAAAATAACATGAATAGTAAAAAGAGAAGTTGCAGTATAGTTAAATTATACTTATTAAAGTGCAATCATTACAAGTGTCAAATTATGATTATTACACACCTGACAGTAAATAAATAATCAACAAAGATCCAAAAACATCAGAACTCAAATATATGTGACATAGCTATAAAGTATAAAATTTCATTTACTTGTACACAAGCAAACGTTCAATTTGTACAGCACTGAGTGTAAACGTGTAAAGCATTTTATATGTGGATGACATTTTACTTGCAACAAATGATAAGGGTATGCTTCATGAAGTGAAATAATTCCTTTCTAATAGCTTTGATATGAAAGACATGGGAGATGCATCCTATGTTATTGGCATTAAAATCCATAGAGACAAAACAAGTTGTATTCTTGAAATGTCTCAGGAAGCCTATATCAACAAAGTCTTGGAAAGATTCAAAATGAAGGATTGTTCATCAAGTGTAGCTCCCATTGTGAAGGGTGATAAGTTCAGTTTGAACCAATCCCCTAAAAATGATCTCGAGCAGGAACAAATGCTCAACATCCCTTATACTTCAGCCGTTGGAAGCTTGATGTATGCTCAGGTTTGCACAAGACCTGACATAGCATTTGCAGTTGGGATGTTAGGAAGATATCAAAGTAACCCGGGTATGGACCACTGGAGAGCTGCAAAGAAGGTCATGAGATACCTTCGTGGAACAAAGGACTACATGCTTACATATAGACGAACTAATACTTTGGAAGTCACTGGATACTCAGATTCAGACTTTGCTGATTGCATTGATTCACGTAAATCAACATTGGGATTTATTTTCATGCTAGCTAGTGGAGCTGTATCATGGAGAAGTGCAAAGCAAACATTGATTGCTACTTCCACTATGGAGGCTGAGTTTGTTTCTTGTTTTGAGGCTACTTCTCAAGGTGTTTAGCTAAAGAGTTTCATTTCTGGGCTTAGTATCATGGATTCTATCTCTAAGTCATTGAGAATGTATTGTGACAATTCAGTTGCTATCTTTATAGCTACGAACAATAAAAGTGGGAGTCGAAGCAAGCACAGCGACATTAAATACTTAGCCATAAGGGAACGTGTCAAGGACAAAACAGTGGTCATTGAGCACATTAGCATTGAATTAATGATAGCAGATCCTTTAACTAAAGGCATGCCACCAATAAAATTTAAGGATCATGTTGATAGGATGGGACTTAGATCCATTATGTGATTATTATTGTACATCAAGACGAGGCAAAGTGGGACGCTGAACACACATGCACCTCTAGAGCATGAACAAGAACTTGGTTGGCCAACTACAATTCTGCTCTGGACTCTTCGTCTCGTGAGTGTCCGATAAAAGAAGCGTATGTTTTGATAATTGACTCGTATATCTTAATCCCTTTCAAGTATTCCGCTTGGTTCAGAAACTGCAAGAGAATGGAGAGGGAGCAAATGAACAAAAGATAATACTAGGACATGTGTTCATAAATTATACTAAGAAATTAAAATTTAAACTGTGAACGGTCAAAAGTTTATATCTATAATAGATGATGCCTACCTACATTTGTAAAGCTAAACCAAAGTCTGTGTTTTCCTAAAGATCCATGCATATTGTACTTATTGCAAGAGAACTAAGATGAAACAGCTTGTAGTCTGAAGCATCATAAGCGATGGGGTGGACTGAATATTTACCTCATTGTGGTCATGGAGCAAAATAGGAGTATTTGCCATTGGAGAAAAGCCAATAGCAGGCAATCCTCTTTGTCGGAAATAGCGTGCATCAGTTGAGGCTGGGAAGATCTCTGGCTTCCCAACCTTTCCATCAGCTTTCTTTACAGCCTCCTCTAGCAATGAGTACCACGGGTTGGAATTGTCTGTAGCAGTCACAGCCAGCTTTCCAAACTTGTCATGCACTGAAACTTTTTGCTTGAACTGCCCCAGCTAAACCATTAGATATTCATTGAAAAGGAAAAAGAAAAAAAAAATTGAAAAATAAGTATATTTGCAACTTACTAGTGTATCACATGATAAAACATTCTGTTTCTTTTATAATTCTTTTAGCAACTAGAAAGAAGCTAGGGATGATATTCTGACAGTCTTCATACCTGAAAGGTCATGTTGCGTGAACTAGGTGCCCATTCTTCAGCTAACCTTTTCTCCAAAGATTCTGGATCAGTGATAGGTGGAACCCGAATATCAAAGCCAGCCTCAGCTTCAGATGGTTGCAGATTCATGACAAACCCCTAGTTAAGCATGTATTGCAAATTTGCAAAAAGAAATATCATGAAAAGGACTTCAAAAAAATCAAGAAAAAGAAATAGGATCACCCAGATTTATGGATTTCTCTATAAGCTTTACAACTTAATTACAATTGAAAGATTTCCTACTATTAATATATGCACACCAGACGTAAAGAAAAGGAGCAAACAAAAGATTTTTTAACAAGAAACGAACAATTTTATGCCCCCTTGGGAATCTCAAAGTCGCCAAACCTCACACTCACACACCCCAGACCAAACCAGTTGGCTACCCACTTGATTGGTAGTAAGCAAAAACTGTTAAGCAGTATGTTTTCTTAGAATCGTAGGTGATACTATCAACATTGAAACTTCCAGCAATTACTAAGACCAGAAAATTGCTGCAACTCCACCCCTCAATTTTAGATCCCAAGTAATGACAAAACATTTACCCATTCACATTGAAATTATAAAGCAAACAGAAGACCAAATTTGACAATATCACCTTTATATTTTACAATGACACACTGCTTGACATGCACAAGGTGTGTGAGAGTTACAATACAACTAACAAGCTAATGACAGTGGAGTGTGGCAGAAGGAAGTTCAGTGGATTAAGCGTAGCATGGTTCTTATTTTGTGAAAGAGCCGAAATTTGCATTAAAAGTAATGATTCTTATGAAAAGACTTTAAAGAAAAGATTGCATAACATCAATCATGTTCCAAGGTAAGAGACTAACCATCCATCTGCGTATATTATCTAACCAAAGGGATGTCATGTGGCATGGTTAAAGAAGTGAGACTTCAGAAATAAATATCCAAAGTTAGGGGGTGAAACCAAGATAGAAGAGATACACTTGAATATTAGTATAATTTTGATTGATTTGCAATACAACAGGATGTTAGTAAATAAAAATTCTGAGAGCTACATATTTATGGAATAGTATTGTAATAGAAAATCATTAATGTTTGTAGACCATAATATTGAGGCATGAGATTTATTGAAATTTTAAGATAAGCACACAGTAACCCATGGAAGATAGAAATAAATTGAACATACTAATCAGTAAGTTAGTCCTAATAAGAGATCAAATAAAAAAGAACTGCCAAGGTGGTTTCAACTGCCAACCATATAATAGTGTAAAGAGCCAGACATTTGCTAGTAACAGTTATGATAAAAAGGAATTTGTGGACCTAAAGGGGGTTGATATAACTAAACAGCTCTAACCTACTAACAGAAGATTAGAGTTTCATATAATAGGAATTAGGAATTGAGAAAGACAACAACAACAAAGGCCAAGAAAAAGCAAAATTTAGAAGTAAGAACGGAGAAGAGAACTGGAACAGTTTATTTAAAAAAAAAAAAAAAAGATGAAACTTCTCAATTATAATAGCATAGTAACTCAGAGTTTCCCTCCAAAATCAGAAACCTTGAAGGCTTTTACCAATTTAAAGATTTCAGAGGAATAGAATGGTTTTCTATTTTTTTTGTTTAGAGGAGGATCATGTATGTTTCACACTTTCAATCATCATGTTAATACTTACATTTAAAATACTCATAAGTAAACTAAAGTTTGAAAATGATCACAATTCCCTCATTCCATTTCGTTAAAGGCTACAAGGCATTGAAACAGCGGGGTTGCATATAAACTACACGAACTTGCAGAAAAATAAGGAAGCACAAGTTTGACATGTAACTAACTAACTATATATCATAGCATTGCATTCCTTGTTTCTCTAATTGAACTTTATTGCTTAATAGACCCACAGTGCAACAACTTACAGTGGGTGATGGAGTCCCAGCTTTCAAGAACACCATATTGACCGAAACAACCTCTCCCTCGGCCTTCAACCCCGCCTTCACCATATCAAACTGAGCCGCTCGGAATCTCCTAATACTCTCAATGCTCTTCAACAGATTCTCCATTGCGCTATTATCATAGAGCTTCGACCCGTGGCCAGGCGCACCAGTAGCCTTAATCACAAGCCACCAGGGGCACCTCTCGGCGTAGAAAACCCGGTAATTCTCATTCGGAGAAGCCAATCCTGCATCAAACAATCAAAACATCCATCAATTCAACAAAGACAAGAATCAAATCAATGCCAACAAATTAACAGCAATTGTGATATACCCTCATCCAACACAATCCCCACATTCATGGAGTCGAATTTATCCGACTCCGCGAACCTCTCAGCGCCGTCGTGACCCCCAATTTCCTCATCAGGAACGAAAGACAAGTACACAGTTCGATCCGGCTTAAACCCAGATTCCTTCAACCCCCGAATGGCCTCCAAGTACTGCAATCCGACGCACTTCATGTCCTGCGAGCCTCTCGCGAAGACGTTCCCATCTTGATCGAGATGGGCCTCGAAAGGCGGGTGATCCCACTTGTGATGCTCGGCGGGGACGACGTCGGTGTGGGAGTTGAGGAGGATTGATGGAAGATTGGGGCTTTTTCCGGCCCATTTGAGGAGGACAAGTGGTTTGGACTTGACGAATTCGATGGTTTCGGATTGGAGGCCTAGGGTTTGGGCTTGGGAGAGGAGGAATTGAGTGGATTGCGAATAGTTGGGGTAGGGCTGGGCGGTGTTGATTCGGAGGTATTGTTGGAATCTCGAGATGATCTCGGACGGGTCGTCGGTCGAGGATTTCGTCGGATTAAAGAGTTGGATGACGGAGAGGAGGAAGAAAAGGAGTTGAAGGAGAGAAGCGCGAGAGGTTTTTCTGCAGATCGCTTCCATGATTCTCTGAGTCTATCGGAGACTCACCACGTTTACTACAATGCATCCAACTGAAACTCTAGATTTCTGGATATTTTATACAGCGTAACAGCGCCAAGCCTGCCTGCCTGCCCTTTTTTTTTTTTTTTTTGTCCATTAGCGCCAAAATTTATTCCCTCCCTCTTTAAGAAAAAAAATAACTATTAGTAAGATATGTGTGCTAACAAATCTAAATGTTGAATAGATGGGTGTGACGGCCCCAATTTCTCTGTGCAATTGGGTACGCCCGACTTAAACCCGTGCAGCCCCCGAGTCATCACTCGGCAACCTGACGAGCCTAGTCAGCCTTCAATTTAATCAATTCAGTAATTTATGAAAGAGTTATTGCATTAATACACAGCGGAAGACTAAAACATTTATAACAAAAGGAAATAACTCAATCAAAGGGAAATTATGAATTTTATAAGTGTGAAAAACTCCGGGTATTCATGTACAATTCAATAGGCATATATACATGATACCAGTCTCACAAAAGAAATACCAAGTTCGATGATCCCAACAATATAAGTATAAAACGATATACACATCAGAAAAAATATAAACACCTACTAGAGAGTCTCTCTGATGTCGCTGCTAATCCTCACAGTAGATCACCTAGGCAAGGCCTCTTGCCCTTGCCGCTTTCCACCCTATCTGCACCCACCGTCACAAACTAGACGGTGAGCAACTGAAGAAATCGAAAGTAGTGCCAGAAGAATGTAACAGTAATTTATGATTTAAACAAACAAGGCAGTCTAAATATCATGCGGAAATGAAACAGGATAGTAAATAAATCAAGTGCATGATAAACAGACTGATAAATAAACAATCAAAATTTTGCATGTTCTAAGATTCAAAAGAGGCCATGAGTGGTCTATTTCACAGCAATACGGCAAAAATCTCGCAAGATCTCCCCGGGCAATGTCGCACATAGCGTGAAATCAAGAGGCATCGCTACACCTCTCGAATCCAGTACCCAGTACACACATCACTAGGGGTGGTCAGTTACCCCTGCAGAGGGCACCCTCGTTGTCCCAGCTAGTGCGGGACCACATGATACCTTCGAGATACACACTCATGCCGAGAACATACAATCAAGGAAAACGGAATGGAATTTCAAATAAGGGAATCAATTCAACAATATCAATGAATAGATGATGTATAAATCACATGTTATTTCCTTACTAACCTACTAACGTACAAATGCTTTTAGGGCAAGAGTACTTACCTGACTAATCACGACCCGATACCACTCCGAAACTCTAACGCATTTCCCGCAGTTTCCCGACTACCTGATAAAGTTTTGAATCTCGAATATTAGTTTAAGGCTCGCATTTAGTCTTAAGGTGTTTGTTTTACAACCATTTGTTGATGCCACCCAAATCGTCGTGGATTAAACCATCTCTATGGTCATGACCCATTTGTTTTACAAAGCATAACTCTCTTTGAGCTTTTGTTGGGCCCATTTGTCAAGTCTACACTCACCTAAATAAGCTTTTTGTGTGGACTCGTATTGGGCCTAAATACACAAGTTCATTCTTATATTTTATGCCTTCGTCTTAGCCTCAAGTTGTACCCATTCTATTGAACCTTTATTGGGCTTTACACAACCTATAAACACACCATTTGTAACTTGTTATGAACTCATATTATAATGAGTGTGTTGGGCCCTAGTTGGGCCTTTATACAAGTCCATGATCATTTATAAAAATGTCATACTTATAACCCTTTTTACTTATTCACAAACCTACAATTTTATACTTTATGGTCACACATTCAATAATCCATACACCCTACTGTATGCACCCCACACATCACACACCCCAATGTTGTGTGCACCCCATTATTATACACACCCCACACTCACACCAAATACACATTTCTTACTCAAATTCCTACATGTCGTCAAGGAGGAACAACAACCACTTACCCTCACAGCCGTGACTCACACAACCATCAACATCTTGACTGTAAATCACACCATACGCACCCCACACTCCAAGAATGTGTCTCCCAACCGTGACTCACACACACATAAACCACACGACACACCCACTTCTCCTTGTCCGAATCACACACAAGAAAAACCCATAACTGCTGCACATCTAGGGACCATCTCCGGTTAGAGGAGTCGTCGGAGGAGCGCCTCCGACCAGCTCCAACCAAGGACAGACCCCACATCCACAGCACAACCAAAACTGTCGACCACAGTTCACAAAACAGTGAGTGTGTGTGCGACCAGTGAGCAAAATGAGAGAGAGAGAGAGAGATATGGACTGAATGTGAGCAATAGAAGGAATAGGTGGGAGAGGGATACTCACTTAGGCGTCTCCGATGGTGGTGGAGAGGTCAGCTGCCGTGGTGGGTGGCGGTCCAGCAGCGAGGGTGGCGACACAGCAGAGGGTGAGGGAGAGAATGTGAGGCCGAGAGGAGTGTGGACTGGCCGAGAAGGAGAAAGAGACGTGAGGCCGATAGTGCAAATGAGAGAGGAAGGGAGAGAGAGCCTCACTTCGACGGAGTTGGCGTCTCCGGTGGACCGACGTGGTGGCAGTGGCGAGAGGAGGGTGGAGCGAACGAACAGTGGCGGCAGTGAGTTGGGAGAGATGATAAATAGTGTAATAGGGTTTTCTTTTCAACGTTTTATATATAGAGGACTCAAATGACCATATTACCCTTGGACTAACACTTGCGTATTTTTAAATTCTTTGCCCTTATGAGTCATTTACCTCATCATCACATCTAGACATGAATACACATCTCACTGTCAATCTCATGGCTCCTCACAATTGGGTTGTGTCACTTTAACAATTCGAATTCCATAGTTTGTATGTTGCGTAATTATCCAACTCCCGCATCAGTTTTGCATTTCCTCTGTTCGTTTTTCTCCATAATTTGTTTTTTCGCGTCTGTTTTCTCGCCACATCTCATCAATAATTACGTAAATTATACAAAAATTCATTTAATTTATATTTTAACGGCATTTTAAATCCCCTGTGTACCCGTAACCCAATTTTCCTACTCGTTCACCGACTTAATCATCCGGTCACTCAAATACGAGTATAAATATGTAATACACATCATCATTGACAAATAGCTAAATTTTTTTGTCGTTACAATGGGCACCATTACCAATTGTCCATCTCAAGTGACCTATCACCAGGTCACCTCTAGCATCTACTAAAACAAAATTTGTCCATCACTTAAGAGTATAAAATTTAAAGAGGTCACAAGCTCAAAATTCCTACTCAAGTTTTTTAAATTTAAAAAAAAAAAAAAAAAAAAAAAAAAAAACAAAACAAAACTCCACTAAAACTCACAAATTCTATCCTTGCAAATGTATTTGTCATTAAAAATTGTGAATTCAATGTGGCTGCAAGTGGCTTGAGTCACTTAAACCATTTAAATATTGGTATCACTTTTTATAATGAAAAATTTTAGATTATTAAGGAGGTTGGTTCAAGGGGCTTGACACTCGAGCCCTACCAATTGAGTTCCCCTACCTTAAGAAGAAAGCCCTTTATAAGCCGATGGAGCTGAGTTTGGTCCCCCTATATTTTTTCTTCTATCTACAATTAAATCAGAGAGGCTTTTTTTTTTGTTGGAATAATATAAAACGACTTTGAATTCCATCAAAACTTATCTCCATCTTTCCAATCTACACAAGAATATATGATTGAAAGAAAGTGAAATTTTCGTTTTATGTTATAAAGTCAACGTATATTGATTTGAAAGGATTTGAAAAACAAACTATGAATTGCACTTAATCTGATATATAAGGTAATAGAAGAGTTTAATCCATAGAGCGACCCTAACGCAACCAAATGGACCTCTTTAAGTATGAAATGACATTTTGGGTGTACAAATTATAAAAGCTCATTGTATGGAAATGCAAAGTTAAAGAATTCAATGATTAATGTTGTTCAACATAGACTTGAATAAGGTCTTGAGTTTGAGTCTTGTAATTAAAAAAAAATTGAGTTGGGAGGGTTACCCCAATATGGGTCCCGACATTGTTCTATAATGGATTAATCAATGCATTTAGCCACCGGATGCCACGTGAAAAACTAAAAAAAACAAAACAAAAAAAAACAAACAAACAAACAAGAACACTCACAGGTCCCAAAGGAGCATAGATATATATTGGTGTGTAAATAATAAAATCAGAGCATACATTTCATGATAGGAAGATTTTTTTTTTTGTTTATTTATTTTGGTGAGGCCTCTCTTCATTTTCGAATGTGAAAAAAAAAATGACTCTATGGATCAATCCATATATTGCATCAATATTTCTCTTGATTTTAATTATTTGTAATATTCTCACACAACATATATATTACTTCCTTGCGCACAAAGTCTTAATCGATTTTAAACTCAATAGACTAAAGTCCTAATCAATTTCAATTACTAATCGAATACAAACTTACTAATTTTATGCATTCCGTTAAAAATTTAACATTATCACCGACATGTCATATTAATCTAAGTTTTAAATACGTACAATCAGAGCGCGAATCCTTCTCAGATATATTTGACAGGATTGGTACAAAACAAATTAAAGAAGAGTTTCAAATCCATACGATATGACCCAATCTCTTTGCCTTGATTTATGAAGATCTTCAACAGTGAGTTTAGTATATATATTTTTTTGTTTTCTTGTATTTTATAGAAAGAGAGAACATATAGTTAATTTGTAGTTGATGGGGAATGCAAGAAAACTTGGTGTGTGGCACACCAAAACGTTCAGACCCATTACCACTCATCAAGAGTTGGAGCCCATCATGGCGGTGCTCGGTTTCGTTGTCTCTCCGACCACCACCATGCTCGGTTGGATTGAATATCGCTTCGTCGCGGCGACGCTTCGCCGTGACCTGTCCACGTCAGCAGAGCTTCCTGTTCCACGCTTGCCTTACCCGCGAATCGATGGCTTACACGTCAGCACCTACCTCCTCTTCTTTGATGCCCTCACCTTCTATATTGGCGACTGCCTCGTGGCCGATCACCTCCACGTCAGGTAACTACCAACCTACATGTCTCGTGCCCTTTTTAATTAGGGTTCCTTGTATAATTGTAATTAATGATGTTAGAAGTGCACTCACTTTGATCATAAAACTCTTTTTTTAGGAATGGTACACTTATTTCATTGCACATACACATCAACGCACATCGTGTTTCGATAGTCATGCGATGCATCTCAAGATATGCATGCATTGCATCATGAGGAACACTATTTTTTATTTTTTTTGAAAACCCATGAGGAACACTATTGCAATGTACTAGTAGCATTTTTGCTTCTTTTTTTTTTTTTTTATAGAAGGTTATTAGAATTTTAATAAATTTTAATAGAATTGTCACCATTTTTATTGGTTTTGTTCTCAACATCTTTAGTGAGATAGATGGGTCCGACTATAAGGCAAAACCTTTCATTTAGTCCCTGAACTTAATTTGTGTTTTTTATGTTTTTAGTTCATGAACTTTTACATTTGATCCTTGAACTTTCACAAAGTCTACATTTAATCCTTCATCATTTAAAGTGTTAAATTTCGCCAACGTGAGTACCAAAAGCGTCGTGTGACTAGTCAAGAAGAGTAAAGTGGTTTATATTACTAAATCGGATGACTCACATCGACCAACAAAAGTTTTAAAAAAAATAATTTACCCCAAAAACATAATAAAAACTCAAAGTTTAAGGACCAAAAACATAAAAACTTATAAGTTCAAGGACCAAATGTACAATAATGAAAGTTAATGACCAAATGTACACTAATAAAAGTTCAATGACCAAAAGTATAAAAGAATCAAAGTTTAAGGACCAAAAAATATCTTTTGCCTAAAAAAAATATAATTGTTGGTTTTTTAGGAAGTAGTTCGATGACATAAGAAGATAACAATGCCTAGTATTTTCTTTTTTGGATAGTTAAGAAATAAACCACCATGCCTTGGTTAGGAGTATTCGAACTCCAACCTTTCAAATAAGTGAACCATATATACCAATTTAGCGGGCTACCTGCCCACTTGGTTAACAATGCCATGCATTTTCTGGAAAAAAAATAAAAATAAAAAATAAAAAAAAAAAAAAAAAAATGCCATGCATTTAAAAAAAAAAAAATAAAAATGATGACCTTGGATAAAATTTCATGTCGTGAAATCTTGTTTGCACTCACAATTGGCGATATTGCTAAATGACCTTTAATTTTGTCATGAAAAAAGTTTTGTGATCAAAGTGATTGCATTTTGTAAAGTTGGATCAAGTATTCAAGTTGGACGTATTAAACCAAATGCTGTGTTGTGGATTACAAATCAATTACCCAAGGACTAACGTGTAAATTGTGTTGTGACAGGGGCATGCCAACGGATCAATATGACAAGCAGTTTAACATTCAATGGATTAGCGAGGATGACAAGTTCTTGTTTCACAGAGAAGCCCCTCGTCATCTAATACCATCAATAGACTTGTTTTCTTCTTATTATGGTGATGACTACAGAGTGATTTTCAACACCAAAAGCCACAATAAGAACATCCTCATTCGAGGTGGAACCAACGACCCGCCGCCCATTGGTCCCCTTGTTCCATTAACAGATTTCAAATGATCTTTTGTAACTTCAATGCAAGGACAGTACTTATCTATCAAAGTTTTGTCTTAGATTTGTAAGTTGAATTGTACAAAGAAATTGTTTTGTTTTGTACATCTTTCCTTTCATCATGTTTAATAAATTCTAGATCTTAAGAGTGTGGTTCATTAAAAGTAGCAGCTCGCTCTTAATCTATTAGTAATTGTCGAAGAATAATCTATTAGTAATTGTCGAAGAATACATAAAGAACAATAGACATAAATAAACTAAAAGAAAAAGAACCATAAATAAACACCATAAATAAACTAAAAAAAGAATACACCGGAGGCCATGTCGCCATAATCTCTGCCACGTATTAAAGCAAAGTGAGAAACGAAAATACCAAACTTGCACTACGGTTCATTTCTTGATGACTCTGGAACTGTTGTGTATCCATCCCTGCTTTTCCTTTTTCTCTCTTTTTTTCTTTTTTGGGTTTCCTTCACTTCTTAGTCCTACACAACTCATTTATTAAGAATAAACTGCTCTCTCTATTCACCAAATCTCAACCTTGTTAAGTAAACAATGGAATCTGATTTAAACTGATCACAAGTATGTCACTGATTCTGTTGTTGATACCAAAAAAAAAACTAGTACTTGAGATAATTTGGAGAATCCAAACTGCTTTCAACTCTCCCTTTTTTGAATCATCAAAGATTCAAAGATCCCTCCAACACAATTTATGTAACCATGAAGGGAAAGAAGATTAAAGCAATGTTGGACCCGTCAAAGCCCATCATTGATTCTCACATTTTATTTACTTTCTTCAAAGCCTTATTGAAGCTTGAGCTTCAGAGAACCGATGCTCATTTTAGTTCCTACACCTTAGCTTGTTATGTGTGATTTCATTTACTTACCGTCTGTCTGTCTCTCTTTGGAAAAGCAAAGCAAAGGAGACGAATACCACTTTAATTTGTGTTTGTTCTGATTGCATCTATGATCTATCATCTTTAATTTCTCTCGATTGTGTCATTGTCTCCCTCTATTTAAATACCACCCAACATTCCTCCTATTTACTCATCAACTCTCTGCTCTTCCTGCTCATCTTCAACACTTTCTTTCACTCTTCTTGTTTTGTTCCATCAGCAAAACCAAATTCTTCTCATGGAGGTATGACATGGGTTTTACTGTGCATTATGGCCCAAAGGTGTATTTGATTGAAATTTTTTATATAGTTTGTCTATGTTGATTGATCATACTTGATTTCTGCATTGCAGACTGTTGAATTGAAGGTGGAGATGGTGGCTATACATGAAAAGAGACTAAGGAAAAGCCTCTCCAAAATTAAGGGTATTGCATAAACTTAGTTAAATTCCGAAACACTTTATCATAAAAATGAAGTGCATTATTTGACTTCATTATTTTTGTTAATGTCCTTCAATATCAATCCAAGAGTTAATTTTTTGGTTTGGCCTTTGGGGTTGTAATAATGGAATATTACTGAAATTCAACAACCAAGACTAATGAATTTGAATATTTGATTTCAGGGATTGAGAAGGTAGAAGTGGATGTGAACAGTCAAAAAGTGGCAGTGACAGGTTATGCACATAAGAACAAGATATTAAAGGCACTGAGAAGAGCTGGACTAAGAGCTGATTTTTGGTCTGCACAAAATGAGATACTCCTCAATGCCTATGCATGTGGGAACTATACAAATTTCAGATTCAACAACTTCAGCTTCTTTAGTTAGTGATTAGTTATTAGTTCCTTCTCCATCACAATATGATCACCTATATAATACTTTTTGTTTGTTTTGTCATAATTTTTTCATTTCATCTGCAATACAAAGGAAATGTGACATTTTCATCAAAATACAGAAAAATATGAAGGGACTTGTGATTTCTCAACTCATCTGCTCCACCTATCTAGTGCCGCGTCTTGAAGACTTGAAGTGTCACAACTCTCTTGCAGTTGCTCTCTATTAAATTCCTTCTAGAGAAGCCACGAGCTTTCTATTTGCCATGCTTAATTAGTGATATTTCCATACACTTACAAGTGACACATGAATAAAATCAATCAAAAATGCAAAAAATAACAATTGAAGTGGATTCTGCTACTACCAAAAAAAAAAAAAAAAAGGATTATGCAAGAGCAATTACAAGGGGCCTAATATTTCTCCTTAATTATTTCAGTGCTATATCAAAGAGACCCAAGTCAATAACTAATTACCCAACTGCATAGACAAGGTTTGGTGCAAAGTGCATCTATTTTTTCTTTTTTCGCAAAATAATTAGGTGACAATTAGTTAATTGTTAGAGTCTTGTGGATATATAAGAAATGACGATTTGTAAACACACATCTCTACTGTCGAGGCACAATCTGAAGACCACTGCCATTGTCTAACAAATGCATGGATAAATAATGTGATCTATCAAGAGAGGGAGTAGGGGTAGGGGTAGGGGTAGGGGTAGGGGTCGTGGATTTAAGCCCCACGCATGAAGTCTTTTCTATTGAGAAAGTCAAAGCCTTTTACGACTTATTTATGAGTAGCTAGTTAGTCCAGGTTCCAAATGGTTAACACCCAAATGGCCAAATAATATATTGCCCGATCTTTTTTTTTTTTTTTTTTAAATATCGCCAATCATTATTCTTCATTTATATTGACACCTACTCAACTGCAAGACACCAACCTCCAATAATAAGTCTTCATGTCTTAAAATACAGTAAATAAAAAAATAAATAAAATTGTAAGTGAATCCTTGAAAAAAAAAAAAGTATATATGAATGGGGGAAGGGAGCGAGTGAAAAGCTGGGAAGAAGATCGTTGTACTCCAGAGTCCAGAGTCCAGATCAGATCAGAGTGTGGAGTCGACTGAGTGAGTCGAAGAAGATGCATTTGAGCGAGAACGAAGGCATTGAAGGAAACACGTTTGTTGTGACTGGCGGCCTCGGATTCGTCGGTTCTGCTCTGTGTTCGGACCTCGTACGGAGAGGAGCTCGCGAGGTTCGATCTTTGGATCATCGCAGTTCGTCGCCGTGGTCCGATCATCTCGCCAAAATCGGAGTTCGATGCATCCAAGGTACTTGGATTTCTCCAAATCTTCAAACCCTATCTCTTCGTCTTTCCGATTCTTGTGGTTTCCTTTCTCGCTGAGAATCCTTGTTTGGTAGTCTGTGATTGTTCTATTCTCTAGGTTTTAGGTGTGGTTGATTACTCGATTTTGAGGAGCTGTTGTGATTGGCTGAATACAGCTTAGTTTACTCTGTGTTATGTCACGAAAGCTTGAGATTTGATCTTCAAGTTGCATCTAGAGTTGCTTGGAAACACTATAGGCTTTTCAATACGCGCTTGAATAACGTTGTGGAGTTTGTAATTTGAGTAATCACAAGATTCACATCATGTGCTTCACCTCTGTTGGATTGTGATTCGTTTTCTATTTTATGTCTAATTGTTAAGAAATTTCTTCACACCATTAGGCACGCGCCAAAGTTAAGTATTCTAGTACGAGAAGGTAACTCTAACTGCTTATTTCAAGTATCTTGGTTTGTTCATCCACCATATGCTTCTCAGTACTTTAACACAAATCTGACCTTATAACGCACTCGTGAATCATTAAAACTACAGTATTGATCTTGCATTTTCTTTATAATGGTTTTCATGAGATTACTTACAAAGCCTCAGTCTCAAATTAGTTGGTGTTGGCTACATGGATCAAAAGCTCTTATTCAACTTCATTTAATACTTTTATGAGATTGCATAAGTCTCAATTAAAACATTTGTGGTTTGATCTAAAGAACTTTTCTGATTTGATCCTCTGATTTTCATTTCTTTATTAAGAACCATATCTGATTCAAATGTTTCCCATATTAAAAGATCTCCCAATAAACTTATTTCTCGTTTACTTCTGTTACTTAGTGCAGCTTGCCATAGACTAATTTAGAAAAGAAATATGCCATCTCATGTTTCTGAAATTCATATTCTTAGGGGACGTGTGCCAAAAGAAAGATGTTGAAAGAGCTTTGCGTGGTGCCGCTTGTGTTTTCCACCTTGCATCTTATGGCATGTCTGGAAAGGAGATGCTCCAAGCTGGGCGTGTTGATGAGGTGAACATCAATGGCACATGCCATGTATTGGATGCATGTGTTATGTTTGGAATCAAGAGGCTTATCTATGTAAGCACATACAATGTGGTTTTTGGAGGAAAGGAAATTGTAAATGGCAATGAAGCCTTGCCTTATTTTCCTATTGATGATCATGTTGATCCATATGGACGGAGCAAGTCTATTGCAGAACAACTGGTTCTCAAGAACAATGGACGCCAGTCCAAGTAGGTAATCTACTTTTAGAAATGTTTGGATTGTTACTCCATCCATATAAGTATATTCTTTAGGAAATGATTTCTGGTTGGAAAAACAAAAACTCTTGCCTCACTTAATTTGTTTTGTGCTTTTCGAATTCAAATAACGTGACATGGTCACTGACGACTAGTTTCTTCTTGGACTTGTGTTTTGCCAGTTTGGTGTGATAGTTTAACTGAGACTGTTTTATCTCTGAGATTTCCCGGTAGTGATATTGGGTTTCTAATTCCGGCTTATGATTTTCTGTTCTGCAATCTTGGTCACATTA
Source organism: Stephania japonica (assembly GCA_039657345.1). Lineage (NCBI taxonomy): Eukaryota > Viridiplantae > Streptophyta > Magnoliopsida > Ranunculales > Menispermaceae > Stephania > Stephania japonica. The sequence continues at coordinate 877,773 of CM077559.1, read as the reverse complement.
GCATCTTTATATTTTGAATGTTTTGAGATTTGCTTTTATGAGTTAACACGTGGGGTAGACACATTTGAGAGTTCTATTGCTTTAATTTAGTATGATTTCTTTTCTTGCTTTGATGTGTAAATTTTTTTTTTAAAAAGGGATGTGTTGATTTTATGAAACTTATAAGCTTACCAGAAGTTTGTATGTTTAAAGTTTTCTAATGTCCACATTTTTTTTCTTTCGGAAAAACTTGACAGTGTCCCATTGAAAACCTCGACACGTAGGTTTTGTTAAATGATGAAAATTAAGGCGCGTGAGATGCTAAACTTGTGCTTCTGTGCACATGCAGCATGTAGGGCGATTGAAATAAGTGTTTGGTAGCATCTCTTCAAACACTGAGTTTTTCAGAAGTTTGTGCATGAACAAAATTTGAACCTCCTTGATATCATATCTTAAAGTGTTGATGGAAAAGTCCTCAGTGAAAAACTCTCCATATTTTGTCAATGTATTTTTACCAATAAAAATACTAGAATCGTCATGCTAAGCAATGTTGGATGAATTTTGAATTGCGTTGCTCTGGCTCTTCTCCTTTATTTCAATAAATTGGTTCTGGTTCATTATTATGCATACATAAGAAATGTTATTTGAATTGAAATGATGCATTTAAGCTTATGATCCGTACAAGACTATTGGTTATCAAAACTTTAATAACTTTTAGGGTATCTGATGGAAAGCAATCCTTTAGTTAAATATAATTGTTTTACCCTTATTATGTACTTCCATGGCAAGTCATCCAGGATCACTAGACATGAAAGAGCTTCTGATATATATATATATATATATATATATATATATATATATATATATATTTCGTTGAAAAGACCTTTTATCTCAGGCTAGTGTTGACATTATGCAGAGAGAATACTGGCTATCATCTCTATACGTGTGCTATCCGCCCTGCTGCTATCTATGGGCCAGGTGAAGAGAGGCATCTTCCTAGAATACTTGCACTCGCAAAGTTAGGTTTGCTGCCATTCAAAATCAGCAATGCAAGTGTGAAGACCGATTGGGTCTACGTGGATAATCTAGTTCTTGCTCTAATACAAGCCAGCATGGGCCTCTTGGATGACATTCCTGGAAAGAAAGGACCTCCGGTTGCTGCTGGCCAACCATACTTCATATGTGATGGTAATCTGTTTTATCCTTGTAAGTTATTTTATATTTGTGGATTTGATAGAGCAGGTAATGACTTTTTAAGGATGAGCTGCTGAAGAGTTATTTTGCATAGAACCTGCATCCACTTCTTGACATGTTGGTTATTGCATTTGCAGGATCACCTGTTAACACATTCGAATTTTTACGCCCACTACTAAGGAGTTTGAAGTATGACTTGCCAAATACGTGGATTGATGTTTCTCTTGCTCTTACTTTTGCAAGGATCTTTTGGGTTTTATATACTTTACTATATCCAATGTTACATAAATCCTGGCTCCCGCAACCTCTAATTCTCCCTGCTGAAGTGTACAAGGTACATTTTTACTTCTCGATTCCAAATACAACTTATTCTTTCCCAGAGAGCTTGGTTCTGCTTCTTTTTTTTTGAAGGCCCAAAATAGGCATATATTCATTTCATCAAATCAAATCTGGGATTACATAAGTAGAGATAACAAGTGGAATAGAATCTATCCACAGAACACATCACTTTCCATAGGACATTTGGCCAGAGCATCTGCGACACTATTCTGAAAGTACATGTTTTATGCACCATTGGTAGGTCCCAAATTCCCAATGGGTACCATTAAAGGGCTATGCATGTTTCTTGATGGTAGAGATCACATTTTTTGTGTTTTGAAACCGGTCGTTGCCCCATCGTTCTTCCACAGTTCTATATCACTCTGGCGTGTATCAACCATCGCAAGGCTTTAAGCATTTGTAGTTTTTCTTGTAACAGGTAGGCGTTACGCATTACTTCTCTTACTTGAAAGCTAAAGAGGAGCTCGGCTATGTGCCCATGGTGAGCCCTCAAGATGGTATGACTGCGACCATTGCCTATTGGAAGGAAAGGAAGAGGAGATCGCTTGATGGACCAACCATATATGTGTGGCTCTTTGCTCTGATTGGAATGACCGCATTATTTGTGGCGGCTTTCCTTCCCGAAATTGGACCTGTAAAATTTATTAAAGCTTTTGCACTTCTCTTGTTCCGATCAGGGAGAGTGCTGCAGATAGTCTTCATTCTTGCACTTGCAGCTCATCTAGGCGAGGGTATATATGCTTGGCAACTGGCCAAAAAGGTCGACCCTGCCAATTCAAACGGCTGGTTCTGGCAAACGTTTGCCCTCGGATTTTTTTCCTTGCGTTTCCTGTTGAAGAGAGCGAAAGGCAATAACAGAAATGGGTGATAGTTTACTCATTACAGCAGCAACTTCAATTTCAGCGCATGAAAACTATGTTCGATAATTAATACAATAAACCAGTAACTAAACTTGTCAAATTATCACGTTCATTTTTTTTTAACAATAAGAAACTGTAACTTACCTTGATGCTCAACTCCCAACTCTTCAGTGAGTGACTCGTACGAGTTCCCCACTTCATTGGTCATCATAAGTTAGTTTGTGCTTGCCACACATCACCAATATTTCGCCTTTTTACACGACGGTGGCCTTCATGGTCTGAACTAAAAATTAAGTTCCAAACCTACCCAACTCAAAATTACACCTATCATGTACCGTGCAAGGGAGAGTAACTCTGAGGAGCAACTAACACGAGGTTGCATTTACTGCAATCCACCCATCCATAGTAGCATTTCCTCGCAACAGGATAAACTCGGACAATAGATTATGCTTTCAGTCATCATTATCCCCACATGGTTATTGCTTCTTAAAGGTTTATTACACGTAAAGTACAATCCAAGAAACACTTAACCCTAGACGAGCAAGTGAGCTCACTCTTTTTAAGTTCACCACCTTGGAGGGTTCACTGGCCCCGCTAATTAAAGCTTAGAAGTAGGAAAACCAGCATCATCAGAAGTTAAACTAAGATTCATGTTTCCCGCTAACTTTAAACCCTGTCTAGTTACCCTAATTCCCGGCCTTAACTCCTTTTCTAGGCTTTCTGTCCTTTCATCTGAAAAGCAGAGCCAACGCGCCAAACAGGGGGGACACCAGACGACTCATCTAATCCTAGAAAACAATTCCTTTGGACTATCTTCCCCTTTTTGCAACAATATCTCTGCCCATTTAAACCCTTGATTAATTGTATTATCAGAAGTCCCAGACAAATTCAACGCACCCCCCTCCACTTTTTGACTTTCCAACAAACTTTAGACCAATGATATCCCTTACTTCTCCAAGGTAAGAATGTGAAATAGGTGACTTTCAGGCTTTCAGTAACCAGCTCTTCATGCTTGGTTCATTTTCTAAAGCTGATTATCCAGAGGAGTGGTTAGTCATTTTACTTAAAAGGGTAGGGCTTTCAAACTCCAATAGCAATCCCCATATAAAGGACAAAAAATGAAAGGCATGCCTTCTGTAACTGCCATCAAAGTAGTATAAATCCAGCTCTCCTGAAATCTCCTCACCTTTACTTTCCCTCTCCCATCAAATGGGTTTTTTCCATGTTTTAATCTGTTGCTTAGTTTTATTTTATATAGGCATTGTAGTAGCTAGAGATGATGAATGGAAATCTGGTACAGCTACATACATCAAAGAAGCAAATGGGTCCATCATTACTGGTACTAAACTTCTCTTGCTTTCCTACCAAGGATACATACATATATAGTTGATGTCTTTCCCTCTCTAAATGGTATTTTTGTTTCATGTTTCAGAAGGTGCTTGTGGTTATGGGGACTTGCACATGGCAAGCTATGGAAAGCACAGTGCAGGACTGAGCAGTGTGTTGTTCAACAGAGGGGGTACCTGTGGAGCATGCTTTGAGGTGAGATGTGTAGATCACATTATTTGGTGTAAGCAAGGGAGCCCTGCAATTGTAGTCACTGCTACAGATTTCTGCCCACCAAACTATGGACTGGCTAATGACTACGGTGGTTGGTGCAACATTCCTCGAGAACACTTTGAGATGTCTGAAGCAGCTTTTGCCGAGATTGCTGAGAGAAGAGCTGATATCGTCCCCATTCAGTACAGAAGGTAAAAATCCCAACCTTGTTGCTCATCATCACTCCACATTTCTTCACCTAGTTTCACTTTCATGTAAAAGGAAAAGAAATTGGTTGCTGATTCTGCCAAGACTTCTTGTGAACGTTGACAAATGAGTAGCATAGGAATCACTTTGAGAGATACATGGTACAAATAACTTTGAAAATGATAGTTCCGGCATGTATTTTCTCAGTTATTCAAAGCAAATAATAGATAATATAACTTTTTCTCATGTAATTTCAACGTCTAGGTACTATTTTTTTCTTTCATTTTCTGGCAAGATAGATGATAAAACAAGTTTTGTGCATCTCATTCAGGGTTAGCTGTATGAGAAGTGGAGGCCTGAGATTTACTGTAAGAGGGAATTCTCACTTCTATCAGGTTCTCATCACCAATGTCGGTTTGGACGGAGAGATCGTAGCTGCTAAAGTGAAGGGATCAAAGACTGGATGGATACCCATGGCTAGAAACTGGGGTCAGAACTGGCAATGCAATGTAAACCTGGAAGGGCAGCCTCTATCGTTTGAGGTGACAAGCAGTAGTGGAAGAACAGTCACATCTTACAATGTTGCTCCAAAGAATTGGCAATTTGATCAGACATTCGAAGGAAAGCAGTTCTAGAACTATGAACAAGCAATAACATTTGCGCCCGAACTTTTGCTCAGATGGAAAGGACTCAAAGGAGGGACTCATAGTCCCTATAGAAATTCAGATGACTCAGATGACCAATCTAAGTTGTTCTGAGTTCGACGAGTCTCTGGGAAAACCTAGAAGCCTTAACAAATCTCAAATCCATTCAAAAGCAACTGCTGTTCTGCTAGGCCAAGAAGCTGGTCAAAGAAAAAGCTAGACATATACTTTCAGTAGGAAAGCAAGCAAACGATGAGGCATTTGGCCCCATTAGTCTGCTTTCATCATTTCTTCCATAAATTTGCAATTGGAAAATATTTATGCTGATAGTGATGGCAGTGATAAGTTGACAACATAACAAAGAGAAACTCCATATGAATTACCTCCCTTCACCCATATTAGTTGTTCTTTGTTATGCTTGATACGAATAGGATAATGAAGGGGGTTAATTAAAGAAGACCCAAATTCATCTTGCTAGTGGAAAGTTGATTCTTAATACGGCTGCTTGAATATGCATCTAAAGTCTAAAGTTTAAACTGTAACATAGACTCTCCCCGAACTTGATCTGTCGTTCTGAATCATCCATCAAATAAAAAATCAAATAATATGCATCTTATTATGAATATTGACTCACCAATTATGAAGATTTTTTCCAGCATCAAATATACAATGCCATCAAGTTGTGTACATGATTGGATGGATGGTGAAATGAAAGAGCGACTAGAAAAGTAAGGAACTTAAGCAAGCAATTCAATTTGACAAAGAATGAAAATTGAACTTGTTTTTTAAAGTTGTCCAGAGTAAAACGGGCTGGTTACAACCCAGTAACATGTAACTTTGACATTCCAATACAATCAAGAGCTTGGTTTCAGCATCACCTATCACTAGATCACTTATCAAAGAATATATAATTGAAGCTATAATTATATATGCAGGTGGTACTAGCAAAATGGAAAGCATTCAAACCTGCCATGATGTTAAGCATGAAGTCAGTTAAAAAATCCTTCATAATGCCAACGGTTCCTCCTCTTCTTGAAGCTCTAGAGGCCAACCAAAATATTCCTCAGCTTCCTGCTTTAATTTAGCAGAAAGACCAGTCTCTCCCTTCAACTCCAAACCATTTATCAAAAACCTATAGGTCGATTCATCCGGATCACACCCAATGCCTTTCATCAAGTGAAAACACTCTATGGCAAGTGTGGTAAAGCCAAACTCCATTAAGTTTTTCAAAAGAGCATTAAAACAATCGGTGTCGCCCTCCAAACTATCCTCAGTCTTCAAATACAAGCATAACATTTCAACCTCTTCACATAAGTCGTTCCTTGCCAGCACAGAAATCATATCAGCATAAACCAAAACCCTCGGCTTATACCAGTGTTCCTTTCTTATATCTTCAAAGACCTATAAACGAAAGGGAATCCAACTATCAATCGATCATTGGCAAACAGTTACAGATCACAATTTAAATTACTTAGGGCTTCACCGAGCATGAAAAATCTTTACATTGTTTCATTTCCTCGGAATATAATTAAACCTTCCAAATAATTATGTATCTTAATCATGAACTAACTTAAGAAATAGAAAAGTAGAGAAGGTCAGAGAGCTCATCGGACCACAGTTCCAAATAATTATGCATCTTAATCAAATTTCATTGTTCTAAATTAATCCTTTCACTTCAATGACAGTCCACTCTGTTGTCGGTAAGAAACAATGGAAGCTGTACTTTCTCTGCGAACACGAATACAAGCAAGCAATAGCAATACTTTGGTGAAACAATTAAGGTTACAAGCAAGAACACATAAAAGAAGAGGAGATTTACAGAATATGCATCAGAATCACAGAATTCAAACAAGGATTTGTAAAACAAGAGCTGATCGAAATGGAGAAATTAAGCGAACCTGGAGAGCGAGGAGTGACTCGTTCTGCCTCTGAAACTCGTGAAGAACGGCAACCATATCCGCCTTTACCAATCTTCGAAACTTGGATTCAAACGCTCTCTCCAATAAATAACGATCGGTCTTAGATCTCTTCAGCGCCTGCACTGCCTGAATCGCTTCCACACTAACCCTTCCTCTCTGCAAGGGCTTCCGATTCTTGCTTCTGTCGCGCATCGTAACAGTGCTTCTCTTGAAAACATTGAATGACGAAGGAGGTCTTCTCCTCCTCCTAACCTGGATAAGACCTTCTCCACGGAGATCTAGGGTTTCATAGAACGAATTCATGACTCCTCCCTCATCCTTCACTCTCACTCTCTCGCTCGCGGTCTCTCATGCTTGCCTCTATATTATTGGCTGTGTATTGATTACTTTACACTTCTACAAATAAAATATGACTTTTTATTTCTATTTTATTTCATTTTGAGATCTTTTCTTCTTTATATTTACAAACATTGTTTCATTCCTACGACAATATTATGTAATGTGTGTTCGCTACCATTCATAAAGACTGATTTGTTACTCTATTGCAACCCTCCTTTCTTTCTCCCTCATTTTTTGTGTGTACAAAAAATAGGCTTAAGATCTTACTCCCCCATTTTTCTGAGTATAAGAAATAGGCTTTCAATTGTCCAATGTGGTCCAGATCAAAAAAAAAAAAAACATTATACAAGGAGCATCAATCACTAGACCCGTTTTTTTTATGAAAATCAATCAATAGACCTGTTTACCAAAAGCCAAAGTAGTTAAAATATTATAATCTTTTGCAACTTTTGTTATTATATCCTAATCTTTTTTAAGTTTGTTATTATATTGTAACCTTTTCAAATTTTTTGTTATATCCTAACCTTTTTATATTGATAAATTTGTATTCAAAATACTTTTTAACTCTAAATTTGATTAGATGACGCCTAAGTAATGAACTTAAATAATAAACTTTGTACTTATTTTAATAATTAGAAATGATGGAAGTAATTTTTAAAGTCATTATTTAAGTGTCACTTCATCAAAATTAGAGTTAAAAAATGACTTAACATACAAATTTATCATTCTAAAATGTTAAAATTATAACAATTTTTTAGGGTTTGGAGCATTGGTTGTTTTTTTGTGATTCTTTAATTTGAACCACTGCCGATCTTCTCTTTAGATCAGCGGTGGTTCCAATCACAATCTTTATTTTTATTTATTCAATAAAAGTCGGATCTATTTAGATTTAAAATGTTTCGTTTCATTCGGCCTAGAGCAGTTGTCAGATTCATCATTGACACCACTTGCTTCTCCTCCACACATGCATCTGTTATTACTCAATTTCGTCTTCACTTTTATATGATTGTGTATGGATCTACATCAGTTGTTGATTTGATATTTTTCACTAAGTTTTTTATTTCAGTAAAGTAACGTTCCCCTTGTTGATAGTATGTGTTTGTCTTCTTATTGGAAGTTATATTTCTCGTTATGATTATATAATTGTAAATGCAAAAGATATGCGTACAAATTGCGCACAAGTTTGCATACTCTCGCAACATCGATTTGATCTCAAAGAGAAGATAAGGGTTGTTATTTATGTAATTTCATTTTAAATCCAGATGTAACAGTGAGCAATTTTTATGAATAGAAATATTTTTTCGTCAAAAAAAAAAAAATTTAAAAAAGTTAAAAGATATAAAAACAAAATGTGTAAAATGTAAGAATTTTTTAACCAATTAAGCCTTTACCAAAAAGAATCACTAGGCCTTGCCTTCCTTTTTTTTATTATTAGGACAGAAAATCGACGTACGCTCACCTAACTATAGGCGTCGTTCAATACAAGTGTAACGTAAATGTGACTCACATCTCAAGGTGTATCATACAGCGCCCACCTAATTGGCACCCAAAGTGAGTCAAGCACCCACCTAGTTGGCACCCAAAGTGAGTCAACGTAGCAACTTTCAATTGGGATTACTTTTCTTAATTCTTGAGCAAACAAAGTTCGGCACTTTGACCCATAAAGAAAGAAAACCAAGATAAATAAACGTGCCAACAAAGAATTAAGAATGAAACTCAACATTAAATACCTAATGCACAAGCATCGACAACTACTCAAAGATGAGACATTAACACCATCCCCTCCCATCTACAGCACACCATAAATAACGAAAAAGCTACTGCTCTCTACCATTGTAACTCGCAAACGCCTCAAATGGAAGAACAATGGACGATTACTTTCTTTGCGGCGGGTGGCATGTAGTAAAGTAATCGTTAGTCCTTCCTCGGCACACCTAGGCCTTACAAGAATCCGAATCAGAATTGACTGTTAAACTACAATGAGATCACAGACTTCTTAGGGAACTAAGAAAAGCAGTGTTAGAGAAGCCACACCTACTACACAAGTCGGAACGGGTGCTTTCAAAGCACTTGCTAATTCCATTGCATGCTTGTCAGTACAGCATTGCTATTCCAATGGCATGCTAGTTAGAACTTAATTGCTATTTCCATGGCATGCTTGACAGTCCTTGGGCGTTGCTGTTATTGCAAGCCCCCGCACTTTGGGTTAGGGGGCTCTGGTTCAGTGGGCTTCCAGGACCACCAGAGGATTCACTCATGGTCCCTCGAGATTGCGGACTTCCAGCTCCACCCATCATGCTGCATGGTGCAAGCTTCGATGGCGCAGAAGATGGGTCTGATTGATTCAGCTTCGATTCTTTCCTCCCCCCTTCTGCAATAAAACTTCCAACGACCACCTGCAAAGGAGAAGTGAAGATTTTTACACGAACCAAAATATTCGGACCACGACACCACATGACTGAATAACAGTCAGTTCAGTATAGTACACAAATTGACACAATATGCTGACAATAGAAGGCCAAATGTAAATCATAAACATTATTTCAGTGGTGTCGTCGGTCGCAAATACCAACTCAAGAACAATAGTTAATATAATAATACCATCAAACACAAAGTAACAACGGTCTATATTAAATTCCATATTGCAGCAGCAGTAGCAGCAGACAGCATGCACACTACACCTACTAAAATGCAATTATGAGGCCTCAAAAAAATGCAATTATGAGATTTAAAAATCTAATACACAAAAATAGTAGGCATCACTATATTTGGCCATAAAGGCTGCAAATACGACGTAAATGCTTTTCCTTTTTCCTTCTCTTTTTGTGCTGAGAGGACCATGGTAAACAATAGAGCCGTGTAATAAGCAAGTAAGACGCAAAATTATGTTGACTCAAAAGGCTGATACCCAGCTAGAAATTGGCTAATTCTAAAAAGGAAAGAAATCTCCAAAACAAATGCAAAGGCATTTACACAGATTCAAAAAGACATGCCCAGATCTAGAATAACAGTCAGGTAGATCCATCGACTCAAAAGAATCCCACCCCTTTTTAAGATTCCAACAGATTTCCTTCTATGGATAGTTAGACAGCAAGGGAATATTCTCCAAAATGATGCCATTGAGAAGTTAACATTGAAAAAGCTCCTGATTCAGATGTATTCTTTGATTTAAAGAGAAGATGCCCGAATCACAAAAACATATATGGAAATCAGTCCTTTAAACCCTTTTATACAAGAGCAGTGACCATCAGTAGATCAGTCAATTATCTTGGGATCCAAAATGCTAGTTTACAACTTTACGTAGATGAGCACCCAAACAAAAACAATAATCAAGTTACCTGCTTATTAGATTGAAGAAAGTATAGCAATTATTTAATGCAGTTCTGAAAAGGCACAGACAGACAGCAGGCAGTGGCAAATTTTCAAATGAATTTTTAAGAAGAAAGAATTTAATAATTATCACAAATGGATTAAGAAAAGTATTTAATAATTCTCTTCAGTCACAGAAAAATATACAACAGATTTAAGTTAAATAACACTAAATCCCAGTAAATAAGAATAAACTATAACAGAAATACAAATAGCCAGTTAAGAAAATATTGCACCAACATACCTGAACTGGGGATGCTGCTGTTAGCAGTCCAGCTACACCACCACCCATAACACGGCCATCTGGACCAGCAAGGGACACACTCAAACCACCAGTTCTGCTGCGTTGGCCACCACTCTCAGAAAGCAAAAATGAACCAGAAAGGGAGAGGATCTCAAAGCGTCCCTGTATGAGGGAAAATTTTCAACATGACTTTTGTTTAATAGTGAGAGAACTTATTGAGACAATCTATGGAAGAACAAATGCATAGAGCTGCAAATATAAATGACTTTGACCTTAGAAAACAACGGGAAATAACGAAATAAACCAACCACTCCACCATTCGGTTTATTACAGGTATTTTGGTGTTGTTTCTATAGTCATACATTTTTTTTTTCTTTCAGATGTTTTCGCATTGGTGGGATATGATGCCTTTTCGTACTTTTCACAAAGTTTATGAATATATCCTAATAGCTTTCTTCTTAAAAAAAAAAAGAATTATCAATTGCACAACTCTTATTCTGTGGTCAATTCAATTTAAAGCCTCGACGGTCAATAGCTCATTGGACCAATGACTGAAATTCAGAAAGAACTAACTACGCAATTCCACACATTGATAAAGGAGGCATATAATATCACGTTCAACAAGAATTGTAAGGAAGTAAAACTTCACGATTCAAAAAGCAATACTAGCACATGAGTACTTTACTGGAATAAACCGAATAATTGGTGTGACTTCAACCTTGAACCTCAAACTTGCATGCCTAGAAATCAAGCCATTAAAGAAAGAGCTGAACCACTAGTAATTCTTGTAACATAAATATTACTATTAATATAATAATAATAATAATTAATATTATTATTATTATTATTATTATTCCAAAGAACATATCTTCGGATTGAATGTGATAAGTCGATAGTTATGTTAGCTCTAGTTGTATATTTAATATGTTTTTAAGTTCAAAATCTCTAAAACATTGCATTAATAGCTCTTATTTGTAATCTACAGGTTTATGGGGTGCACGATCATAATCAAAAGCGAAAACAGCGTGAAACGAGTGTTTTACAGACCGGTAGCGAGTCGCATTGAAAGTGTGTTGATGCAAATCTTAAGACAATAGTGGGACCCACACAAGGAATACACATGTTGTAGCAAGCTAGAATACGCACGTGATATGCTTATGGAATATATGGATTAATGACGATGACATTATCAAGATGTCATCAACATATGATAAGATGTATAAGCATGTTTTGCGGTTAATAAGTTGGAGATGATAGCATGTGTGGCGGTGCATGATAATATGCAAGGGTTTAGCATGTGTGCGTACAGAATGCAAGAAAAGGTGACCAAGCACCAATTGTGGTCTCATGATTGTCCTCGAACAATGTGTTTCATCAACAAATCAATCTCGACGAAATCAGATTTTGAACACAATGACTAGATGGTTTTATTATTCGATCATGTATTTTTTTAGGACCTCTCTCTCTCTCGACTTTTATCTATCCACCTCTCTGTTCTTTGATTTTTCTAGGGATATTTTGTGTTCTTCAACTCTGAAGGGCTAAATCTCTAGCCTAGGCAAAACTACGAGGGGAGTTCCACCACCACTATCAATGGATTTGTGAGATCTATTTTATTTCATATTTTATTTCAATTTCATTGTTATTCTTTTGCGTTCTATTTCTTTTGGCATTGTTTTAAATCTAGAGTTAGATTTGATTGTGTGTAAGGGTCCTTGCATGCAAATTAGGTTGATTACCCTCAGTTATTGAGTTGAAGCGTCCATCCTTATGAGATAAACTCATCCAAGTGACAATTAGTCATACTGATTGGTTAGTCCCTTTCAGGACCGGTCAAGTGTCTTAGAAATCTAGGCTAAATTAAAAGCACTAGCGATCTGGTTGTCTAAATGTAGTAATTCACGAATTGTATTAATGCGGTCATCACATTAAACCCAATTCGCATGAGTCAAGGGTTGTGTGTTTGGTTAGAGAAGTAGTTAATAGTCGTACCTTGACTACCGAGACTAGGAAGTGCGAGGAACCGAGTGCATCACCGGATTTATAGCTACACTAGGATCCAATTGATTAACTTATATATGCAAAGATCGACGACCAAATTCAATCTTTTGTCGAACTGAACTCGTATTTCTTGACCTAAGTATTTTAATTAATTTTTCCAAATCTATTTCCTTTGTTTATTTATTTTCTTAGTAATTAGATTAGGTAATTAAACTACTTTCAAAAACCCCCCATTTCCCTTCTTGTTATTTTCTTACCTTAGAAAGAATACCAATCTCTGTGGGATCGACCCTTTGCCACTATCTACAAAATAGTTGGTTAAGGTTATTATTTTATCGACGCGTTCGGTGCACGTCATAATGCAACAACCAAAATCAGATTATTAACAAGACAAAATGCCTTAACTGTAAGACAGAACAATTTTGTTTTTGAGATCCACATAAAACAATTTCAGTATTCACCTGACATCCTAAAAAGTAGTGCAAGCTGTCCACATGTTGTAATCAATAGATCTACTTGGAACTTTTCAAGAAGAAGTATGGAGCTAAAAGATGCAAAGCATTAACAATGCATAAGACTAGAGGCAATGAGCTTTCCATAAATTTCCAATATAGAACATCCTTGATGATAAAGCAGTGCAGGCATCGAAGACAGCAACTAATTTTGCGAGCAAATGTAGGGAGAGAATAATTTCAGAACATTTAGTATCAAAAATGAAAACTTATTAATAAAGATTACATACAAAAGAATTAAGTAGTCTTACTAACCTCATAGGTGACAGTTCCACCAGATGTTGCAGCTTGGCGCAAAGTTACATTAGATATAGCACCGTTTGCTGAAAGAATGCAGACGGCGCGAGGTCCATGTTGAGAAAACGACATTATTTTAGATGATACGTCCTGAAAAAAAAATCAAGAGTCAAGTGAAAGTAGAAAAGTTACTACCCAGCTATGTAACCAGTGCAAGTTATGTCATCAAAAAAAAAAAATTATCAGCCAAATTTGGAGAATCACTAAGAGAAAAAGATAGTATCAACAAATAAGGAAATAGAATCAATCATTGAGTGCACAAACATTTGAATAATATAAAATATAGCAGTAAAATCTTTTATAAGCAATATTTCTTTAACAGGAAATTTTGGAATAACAAATTTGACGTTGAAATACATAAGTAGGAGTTTTATGGATAATAATCAAGGTAAAGCAACAAATCCTCTTTTATCAAATTGTTCTACCATCAATGCAGTTTGGACAAGGCAACAAAGCCAAAGATTCACGGTGTGACTATACGAGGAATAAAACCATTTTGAAGAGTGCCTAAACCATAAGATCTAGGAACGAGGTTCATATATTACAAAGAGCGCAATGCATGTTCATGTGGCTGACCTCATATATGTGGGAAAAGGCTTGTAAAGAGACTTGAGCATAAATTGTGAAAATATATACCAAAATCTCAAAATCAACCAAGTTGGAAATGCCAAAACAAAGCAACGTTCCCCACTCCTTGTACAAAAGCATGGAAAAAATCAAGTTATGGTGTAACTTACACATGGAAAACTTAAAAGTGGTCCAGTTACGTCATAATATGCAAAATATCCACAAATGTTACAACCAAGACATACCAGTATACGACACATCATGCAGATGCTAACTGGCTAGGCTATCATATAGTAAGGGCGTTTTGCAAAGAGCTGCGATTCAAAATCTACTTCATTCCTGGCATTTCTAATGCAAAATAAATGAAAAGGAATATATAAAAAGACATTAATTGAAAGTGCTTTGTGCACCTACTAGGTAACAAATTTACTAGACAATCAAAGTTTGAGTAGACCGGCATGCACAAAATCTTATTCAAAGATACTAAACTCTTCACAAGAACAGATGGATAATGTTTTGCTTAAAAAAAGGTGTGGCGCGTAATTAAATTCCTAATAAATGATTATTAGCTAGAAGTGGTGCCAAGAAGAGAAAGAAAGAAAAGAAAATACAATTTGTATCACTTTAAAAGCCGATCTCAGACTTCAAAAGTATAAAATGCTAAATCATGTGTAAACAAAAATACAATAATTTAATTTAGACAGATTGACGTCAATAGATTGCCTAAAAATACACTATATTAAATTAGTTTAATGACTAAAAAGATAATTTACCTCCCCAGCTTTAACAGTAATTACATGTGGGGTGAATCCAATTCCTCCAGATCCTGCAAGCCCATACTTTGAATAAGAAATTGCAATGAAGTTTCAAGAAAATCTCAACCAAAGAGTAAAGTATGTAGATCAAAAGTTCAAGAGAAATAAAAACAAGACAAAAATACGTAGATCAAAAGTTCAAGTAAAAAAAGATCAAAATCAAGTTTTATAAAACTAGAGAAATTATCGATTAATTATGGATAGAAATACCATTCTGTCGTAAAATCACTGATTTTTCATTCTATAATAAGTACAGTTTTATTATTATAAAGAGTGGCAAATGATTCTTAATTAATGGTATGATTATCAATACCTATTATACCTCTAACCACGAGTCAAGTAAAGTCAGAGAGAGAGAGAGAGAGAGAGAAGGACTTATCCAAAATTGATGTCACTATTTCTAATTATCAGCAATAAAAGGTAACACGTGATTAGCAGATCCTAAATTATGAAACACAGAGAAAAAAAAAAAAAAAAAAAAAAGAATTTATTCTGAAAAAAGAGTAAAAGGAAAAAACAAAGCCACTGTTAAGAAGTTTGTCATCCTAAATGTTGAAATAGTATAAGTACTTTTGCACCCAAAGAACGTATTATTCATCCAGTCTGAAAAGAACAATAAGGAGCAGGGGGTATACAAGTAATTTACAGACCAAATTCCTCCTTTTTCTCTTTTTACAGAGTCATCGTCTACTCATCTATAAAATCCATTCTCCCCCAAAAACCCAACTTAACTTATTATCAACCCAAAACAATTAAAACATGACAACCGGACTTTAAAGTAAGAAATCATGTTGAATAAAGATCATCAATTCTCAAAAGTACTAAAAGCAAAACCAACAACTTCAATAAGACAACCAAGCCTCCTTACCAAGAGCAGCCATTTGTTGTTTCTTCCCAGAGCCCGGAGGCCTCCCTCTGGCCTTCTTCGACGAAGACGGCGACCCGGCCGAAGATGAAGAGAACCCAACCGGAGTCGCCGCGGCGGCTGTGGACGCGGTGGGGGTCAAAGTGAGGGCCATGGTTCCATCAGGTCCGTACTTTCTAGGCCTCCCTCGCTTGCGCTTTAGAGGCTCCCCCATGTTCATGTTCATGTTCATGTTCATGTTGAGCCCGTGCTGAACCATGCTCCCAATGGTCGCAGCAGAGGTGTCTCCGCTTGCGCCGCCGCTCGGTTGGTACGTCGGGGAGGAGCTAGTGATCACTGGCTTGTACACAGCCGTACCGTCCGAGCTGAAAGGCCAGTCTCATGTTCGGCGTCCCGGATGGTTGGGAGTGGACTGGAGCCTTCTGAAGTCCAACGCCAAACGACTCTCGCCCCGACATTATCCCTGCCTCAGATCCCGCCATCGTACATCAAACACTGCTCAACCACATAGATCACACCATTAACATACTCCAATGGAGACAACATTTCGCAAATTCACAACACAAAACCCTAGCTTAAACCTACAAAAACTTATCCCCCCAAAACAGATTCTCTAATTTTTACTGCAAGAACCCTAATTTTTCCCTAATCAAGCCTAGATCCAACAAAAAATGTGCAGAAATTTGATAACTTGTTAAGCAAATCGGTCTTCGAACATAATAAATTTCTAGAATTTCACCCTTTTTTGGGTTTTTACTGCCTTAAAAAATCAATAAAAATCATCCGAAAATTTAGGGAACAAAAAAAAGGGGGAAAATAGAAAATCGGCTTGAAAAGCCCTTATTTGTTACCTGAAAAAAAAAAAAAAAAAAAAAACAAAAACAGAGAGAGAAGAGAGAAGAGAGTGCGTAGAGAGTGAGAAAGGGAGCAGAGAGAAGAGAAGAAAAATTAGGGTTTAAGAGAGGAAACGAAGGCAGGAGAGAAAGTTGAGATTTCTCTTGCAAGTATTTCGTCGTATTTTTATTTTATTTTTCTCCTTTTTCCATGTCTTCTCTCTCTTCCGAGGCTTTATTAAAAAAAAGCAGGTAAAGCAGGCCGAAATTGCTTTCGTACAAAAATATATATTATATTTATTAAAATAACAAATAAATAATAAGTGCATTAACTCTTACACCCCTAACTAACTAATGACTCTCCTCTGCGTAGTCCTTTAAGGATTTTCCGACCTTTAGGAGTGTGATATTACCAGTGTCTACCAATAATAAAACACTACGTATATAATGTATAATGTGTTATCGTCAAAAAAAAAAAATATATATATATATATATATGTATAATGTGTTTTTACAATTTTGTCTTTCTATTTTTACTCTTTTGTACATGAGTCGCTTTACTATTGGTAAATATTATCTACATTATATTCCAAACATTAGCAAATCCATTCAGGTCTTTGGGAGTACCCTTGTCAAGTTTTTGAAAGGGACGTTGCTAAGGAAATCTGATATAGAACATATAAGGAAATGTTATATAGAACATATAAAGTCTTATTCAAAACATTATAAAATTAAAAATAAATATCGAATTAGATTAAAAAAAATTTAAAGTTCTTATAAAATTAAAAGTTTAGTTTTTATTTTGATTATGATTAAAAAAATTATTAAAAGTTTTTGTATTATTGTCAAGACATTACTTGTCTTGTCAAAAAGACAAAACCTCGGAAAATTGTGATTCGATTCCCACTAAAGTAAAAAATAAAAATAAAAATTGTGTTATTAAAATTAATAAGTTTTATTTATTTTTGTTAGTTTATTTAATATAATCGTAGAAGACCATTATGACTTAAATTTCTTAATTGTCTTTAGAATTTTAGTCTCGACATGCGTATACAAAAATAAATGGCAAAAAACGAAAGATATTATACTCGTCTTGATGGTACAAAGTCTATGTTTTCAAGTTTAAGTTTTAGAAATTGAAATACTAACGTTAGGAGCTCTCCCTCACTTATACAATGCGCGACTTAAGACGAATTCAAAGTAGTTAGATAGTTTGGATACCGAATGGTTTAGACTAGTAAAAATGTTTTCACCAAAAAAATGTGGACCAGTAATAAAATATTATCGTAGCATATATTACTGAAATTTAAAAACATATGCAAATATATTTACAAAAACACTTACTATTTTTTCCCATATATTTTTGTCTTGTTTCTAAAGCATTTCGTTTATGTTCGTAAAAAATAAAAGCATTTCATTTGTGTTTTTTGATTTTTTGGCTCACAAGTTTTTTTTTTTATTATTTATTATTATTTTTTTTTAATTGCATGCGTAGCCTAAGTACAAATTGGCTTATATGAGATGATTTTTAAATACTTTAAATAAAAGGTGAGGAAGCACCCCAGCTTTAACAGTACAATGAGCAGGACAAAATCGACCATGTTTCAAAACATTTAATTTAATCCAATTTATTTTTATTACTAAATTTTATTACATTTAAAATATTTAAACTTGAAATATGAATGTAAGAGCTTAATTTCTAGTAAGAAAAAATGAGTCTTTCGAGATTTTTGTATGGCTTGGTTGATTAGGTTCATCAAGTAAAATTTTATTAAGTTAGAGGTTATGAATAAAGGGATGGTACTAATTTCGCCTATGAACTTCAGTAAGGGAAGGGCTAAAAAAATGTTCAAATACTTGTGTCTTATAAAAAATAAAAATAAATAAATAAAAATGGGGCTCTTACAAATTTTTTTGAATAACTAGGTCTTAAAATGGAGAGAGATTTATGACAAAGCATAAAAGAAAAAAAGAAAACTGTATCAGATGACCACAATCCACAAGTATTAATTACTCCTATAAAGAACTGATGTCCATCAGTTATTGAATGTTGATAAATGGTTTGGCATGCATTGGGCAACATGAAAAATTTTAAATATCTAATGTCCCGCCCTTCTCCCTCCAAAGACAGAGACCGTGTGAGGACAATAAAAAGTGCACTTAAGAGGACGCCAGGCCGGACTCGCACGTGCCTTACGTACCCCCGCGCCATGACTTGCGCCTAGCAGTTTAATCATCTTTCTAGTTTCATCTTTCTACTAATTATACCTACGAACAATGGGATACCCGGATACGAGTAACATGACGCAAGAGCGCCATAAAAAAAAAAAAAGAAGAGAAGATATTTTGGGAGTATAAGGTGGTGGAAAGAGTTGTTGGTCTTGAGTCAGCAGTTGTAGAGCGCGGCGGCAAACGAACATCGAGATACAAGCGGTGTGATGTTGAAGCAGTTGAGGGTTATATAGCAATGAAGTTTAGCATTCGACCATTAGTGACAATGTTCAATCGGTGTTTCGTTTTCTCCCTACTTTCTCTTTATGTAGCCAAAGATATACTTTTGCAACTTTAGCAGAAGTTGAACCACAAGTTCTCTAAACTTTATCTTTTGACAAGTAATGTTACTTCCGACCATTCCACTAGAGATACTTTGGTAAAGAAATGACAAAGCTTAGTTAAGGATATAACTAATGATTATAGAATTATAAATCACATATAAACCTATTACTCCTATTTAAAACCTATACACAAAAAGGTCGTATTGACATGAATGTATGCATAAAAACGTACTAATAATGTATAGAAAGATAACATTCAAATTGAAAGTTGTCATAGGTAGATAGCTTAGGGAACAAATAAAGAAAGATGTATGTGCGCTGTTTCCAAAATTTTAATTGACTTTTTTCGCGTGGGATTATTATATTATAAAAAGCTCATGCAATTTCAATATTTTAAGTAACTTAGTTAATGATCTTGATCTATTTTGGACCACACTCTCAGGTAAATTAATGTTTCCCTTCTCTTGTTCCGGACCACATTTTGAGGTAGGCGAAAAATAAAGGAAAATGTTAGGGGGCATTATTTTAACACTCGGTTGGCACACTTAGTAACAGTGCGATACACCTCAAGATATGTGTTTAAGGTGTGTTGGATAGCGCACAGTTACCATGTGTGCCAATCAGGTGTCAAAACCCCAAGCATTTTAAAAAAATATAGAAATATTACTAACATTTTTTTCAACAGAGAATCTCTCCACAGCGGACCGACAAAGCCGCTTGTTTTTGTTTTTTGTATCGTTTTTGAAAATTCTTTTAGTCCCATTTTTGTAAAATTTGAATTCCTTTGAATGGCGATTCAAAACTCAAATTGTTATTGTGTAAAAAAAAAATGAGCCCACGAAGTTAATTAGTGAGGGTAAAGTTACTGTGATATAATGGATGATCGATATCTCACATAATCGATTCTTGCTATCCAACTCTGAATATTTTTGAAGTGAAATAAAATTTTTATTAATTATTAATGGCTCAATACAAGACTAGACATGAAATCAACTGCCCTAATAAAAGTACTTCGATTCGTTAATCTTATTTGTTTAAAGGAACATTTATTTGCTATGAATTTAGTTGTAAATATGACTGTAACAATGAAATAATGTGATAATCTGATACTACTGTCTATAAACATTTGGAACATAAGACAATACATAAACACTACTGTAATTGCATAATGACAAACAAGTAGGAAGTGGCAAGTGACAATCAGGGACTACTTTCTAAATATGTTGGTTTATGTTAAGTCATAAGTTTGAGTATCTGATTGACTTTTGTGAGAATAATAAAGCTTAGGTAGTAAAGGGTCGTCAAAGCATATCTGATGATATGGTAAATATATCACTTACTAAAAAATAAGTTCTCGTGAGGTCATAGTTTTGACTTCCACCAAAGTAAAAATAATAAAGGAGGAAAGGCCCGAAAAATAACTCGAACATTCACACTTATTATTATTATTATTATTATTATTATTATTATTATTATTATTATTATTATTATTTAAATCTTGCTTATATTATGTTAGGTGTGAAAAAAAAAATTTTAAAAAAAAAATAATTCTTGCCATCGCCAACTATACAAGCCAAAATGGTTAGAGACAATCGGACGGTGCGTGGGTGGGAGTATGTTCAGTTGGCGTAAAGTAGGTAGTGGCAAGTGGCAAAGTTCAACGCATTTTAAGAGAGACGACAAGTCACTCTTTACTTTCACTTGGGAAAATTATTTAGATTGCCTTTGCATAAATCATATTGTGCTGATCTCAACAAAAGAAAAATAGTATACCGAAATATAAATAGTTCGGGCTAAAAAAAAAAAAAAAAGATGATAATTGTTATGGAATATGGATGACCATGCATGTACACAAACATATTATGTAGTCATGTAACTTGTATTTCTCACTTAATAGTACCTTCAATTGTATATGTTGCTTGTGATGTGTTGTATGACATGGGGTGTATGTGTTGCTTGTACACATTGTATGAAGTACATTTATCATCATCACCAAATGGTCTATATAAAGGTGCCAACCTCATTGTAAAAACACATCAAGTTGAATGAAAACTTCTCATTCCAACTGTGACGACCCCAAATTCCCAATGCATTTGGGTACGCACGGCCTAGACCCGTGCAGGTCTCGAGTCAGTTTCTCAGCGAACCTGACGAGCCTAGTCAGCCTCACATTATCAAAATTTCAAGATTTATGAAAGAGTTATTGCAATTATAACACAGCGGAAGCAAAATCATATTCTAATCAAATATTGGGAATTAACTCAATCAAAGGGAAATTATGAATCTATATAAATGTGGAAAACCCCGATATAGTCATATCCAAGTCAACAAAATGGATTGATGGAATCCACCTAAAAACATATTTCCCAGTCCCAAAACGATCATATATATATAAACGTCATACAAAAAGAAATAAACATGAGCCTACATCTCGGTACCTCAAGTCCATTTGCAAGCCACAAAAAGTCTCTAGGCAAGGTCCCTTGCCCCTCGCTCTCGTCCTATCTGCACCCACCGTCACAAACTAGACGGTGAGCAACTGAGAGAAATCGAAAGTAAAGCCAGAAGAATATAACAGTAATTCATAAAATAACAAAAAAGACAGTCTAAATATCATGCGGGTACTAAAAGACATGAATTTAAATAAACAAGATGCATGATAGACATACTGGAAATGATAACAATCGAAACATGCGTGTTCTACGAGTCAAGAGAGGCAATAAGTTGTCTAAATTCCACAACAATTCCACAATAGCGATGTCGCAACATCGAAATCCACAGCAATATCCACAACAATCCAGTACATGGTATCACACAATCACTAGGGGTGGTCAAACACTCGTGCGCACGAGTGCCCGCGTTTTATCCCTTCTAGTGCAGGCCGCATGTACCTTCGAGACACACACTTATGCCAAGAACACACATACAAGGAATATGGAACGGAATGCCAATAAGTAGATAATAACAAACACAACGGAATGAAAATGAATCACATGGTATTTTCTTAGCTGGCTTACTAACGTACAAATGTTTTTTAAGGCAAGTGTACTTACCTGAACTATCGTAACCCGCGTAAAACGCTCCCGAGAATCCTAACGCGTATCCCCGAGTTTCCCGCTACCTGACAAGGTTGGAAACTCGTATTAATAGGTCAAGTCATTCACTAAACCTAGGTTTAAACTTATTATTTTCCCCAATGATTTAAATGACTCGAACAACACGACAATTTAATCGAAAAACGAATACTCTATCTCTCGGGTTTTGAAAATACAATATGTATAAGCCTCATCGCGAATCATAGGCTCGGCTCAGTCTTATGTAGGTTATTTCATAGTCTCGAGGATCCGCGACATGACCACGACGTCATAGCCATTCATCGTCATGCGATGCTTCAATACCAACCCGACACTTAACTATAACTCCACACGAAAATCGAACCGACATGTACCAACGAACATGGAACTTCGTTGGTATTGTCCGATGTTGGGGGAAGGGTTATCGTGGCATGGGTAATGCCGGAAAACCCTCCACCAGTTCGGAAATTACGTCAACACACACAAATTACGACTCGACGACGGCAACACATGAAATCACGTCAAAACGCCTTAATAACATTGTTTCGGACTTAACCAGAGTTTCGGGACTTCAACCAATGTTAGATGAGATTCCCGACAACCTCCACTGGTGGTGGTTCGGCCGGTAGCACCACCGGCAGCGGCGGTTTCCGGCTAGGCTCCACCATACAAAACACATGAAATAACGACTCTTTAGCTTGGAATGAAACTATTTTCGGCCACTCTTAGAGTTGTGGGACCCACATATAAGTTTGGTGGGGTCCCCGACAGCATCTCCGTCATCGTGGTTCGGTGGTGGCGTTGCCGGTGAGGGCGTTTTTCGACGAGAGGGTAAAAACCCTATAAACCAACTTAATGTGTGTACACTAGTAGGGACTTTGCATGGGCCATGAGGAGGGGTGCTCGGGACGTCTGGACTCGGTGGATCACCGGTGGTCGTCCACCACCCGGTCCTCGTCACACGAGCCGCCCAACGGACCCACGTATGTACACACATGCATGACCACCGTGAGCCAAGAGAGAGAGAAATGGAGAGGAAGAGAGAGACCTCTCGGTGAGGAGTGAACCCCGACCACCACCGGGTCGGCCGGGGCCGTGGTGGTTGTGAAAGAGCCGAGAGTGAGAGAGCAACCCGAGAGTGAGAGAAGGACCGAGAGAGAGAGAGAGAGAGAGAATAAACCGAGAGAGAGGCGAGAGTTCGAGAAAGAGAAGATGAGTGCTTACCTCCGGCGTCTCAACTCGGTCACCGGCGAGGAGGAGAGGCTGGTGAGAAGAGGGAGAGTGAGGGAGACCGTGAGGGATGAGCAAAGAGAGCTCGTGAATGAGAAAGTGAGAAACGGTGAAGAGAGAACGTGAGAGAAAAGTGAGAGGTGTTTAAATGAGATGGGAGAGGGTGAGGTGAGTGACGTGAGATGAGGGGGTGTTTAAGTGTGGTGTGTGAGAGAGTGACGTGAGTGATGGGGTGAGGTGGGTGAGTGATGGGAGTGGGTGGGGGGTGAGGTGAGTTGAGTGATGGGGGGTAGGTGTGTGTTTGAATATTTAAATGGGTATGATAATTGTGTCTAACCATTTTTACCAACCCACACATCTCAAAGTTAAACCCAAGGGTTCGCCATTATTTGATTGTGTCACTATACAAAATTTTTAATCCAACACCCGTATATTTTCCAAACATTTTCCCCGACCCATCTCACCTCCTCGGTCCGTATTTTCCCGTCACGTGCACACTTTTACTTTTATCTCACACAATTGAACTATATAATTATTAAATAATTATCTTAATTATCTTTTTACTGTATTTTCTCCCCCGGTTACCTAGGCGGGACCCACTCTCATTGAAAATTGCCTGAACGGCCCGTGACACACCTTTAAACTATAATACTATTACACTCATCAAAGAATCATAAAATTACCTCGGTGTCGACTCCCAAGGTTCGAAATACAGTCCAGATCGTGTGGCCGAGTCACGGTCCTGACACGTGTCACACAAGTCAGGTTAAAAATCGAGGGATGTTACACCAACTATCTCATTTCTTCTCTTCTTCTTTGTAGTAGTAGTTTGTAGTAGCAGAAGTTCTTAGTCTTCTATTTCATTCTCTAATTTTTAGCAAGTCTCAATTCAATTCACAACACGTTATCAGCACGAGCTTGCTCTAGCATTAAGGAGATCTTGAAGTTCAAGAAGGCTTGTTAAGGAAACAAAGCTAGGAAGGTATAACTTTTATGAGTTTGGTTTATTTCTATATCATCTTGGTTGTTTCACTTTTATATGCATACTTTATTCATATACTATGCATTATAACGTCACCGATTGTGAAAGTATGCTCTGTAATTGCGTTTTGTACGATCTTCTACATCAGAAATCAAAAGTCAATATGTGACATAACTAGTTTTCTCGCTATACTATAAACGATTAATTATGCTTCATTCTTGATTTTTTATATTGCAAATAGTGTTATGAGTTTGGATTGATAGTGGGTAAGTCTTGTCCCCGGTAAAGTTAAACATTGAAAGGGAGACGGGTTATCCCATTCGAGGGGGCATGGTTTTAAGTAGACTTCGTCTCATCGCCCAACCTGGAGGTTGTCCCACCAACTTATACAAGTAGTACATTTTGCATATTAATAAAGTTGTGAACATATATTTAATCGTATATTATTTATTTTTTTATAAAAGAGAAAAATTATTTACTCAATTTTTGACATATTTTCAAACTATTGCAAACCTTCAAAAACTTGAATTTGTTGCTCTTGATATCACTGGAAATAATTATTTGCCATGACAACTGGATGCTGAGATACATCTCCAAGCTAAAGACTTAGGAGAAACTATTATAGAAAGAAATAAAACATCAATGCAAGACCGTGTGAAAGCACTGATATTCCTTCGTCGTCATCTTCATGAAGGCTTGAAAAGTGAGTATCTCACTATAAAAGATCCTCTCACCTTGTGGTTAAACTTGAAAGAGCGATATGATCACCAAAAGATAGTGATATTTTCAAAAGCTTAAAACCACTGGCTGAATCTTAAGCTGCAAGATTTCAAAACAGTTAGTGAGTATAACTCCACCATATTTAATATTACCTCTCGTTTGAGGCTTTGTGGAGAAAATATATCTAATGAGGCAATGATGGAAAAAACATTCAGTACTTTTCATGCCTCGAATCTGTTGTTGCAACAACAATATCGAGCGCAGAATTAATTTCTTGTCTCATGGTGGTTGAACAAAATAACGATCTTCTATTAAAGAACCACAACTCTCATCCAACTGGTCCCGCTTCAATTAATGAAGCAAATGCAACATCCTATAATGACCATAAAAAGGGTCATGGAAAGAAAACCACGGACGTGAAAATGGGAAATGATCAATCAGCAAAGATCGTGGCAAGCCCTATTCTAAATTTTGTGGCAATAAGTTCCAAAATAAATGGAATAAGAATGATGCTGTTCAGAATAAGGGGAAAAATATTGCTGAAAATGGGCATGCTCGTAATCGTAACCAACCATGTCACAGATGTGGTCTAAAAGGTCAATGGGCTCATGTATGCCGCACGCCTAAGCATTTTATTGATCTTTATCAAGCCTCCTTAAAGGAGAAAGTCAAAACAGTTGAGATAAACTTCACTGTCGAAGATGGCTCGTCGGACATCAATTATATGGATGCCCCAAATTTTCATGATGATCCAAACACTAATCTCGATATTTTTAATGATCATATGTAGCGATTTTAAATAATTCTATGTACTGATTTTTGTTATGCTTCTTAGTTATATGTACTAGTTTCTTATTATGAATGAAATATTACTCTTTTTCTAATTTGCCAAACATTATTTGTCTAGATGAATCAACAAATCATGTTTTCAAATCATGAAACAAATAAGAGTGATATATATCTTGCTGATTGTGCTACAACGCACACAATCCTTAAAAACAGAGAATATTTTTTCAATTTGAACTTAGCTGAGGCTAATGTTCAAACAACATCTGGCATCTCCAATTTGATTAATGGCTCTAGAAGAGCAAATATTATGTTGCCTAGGGGAACAATAATTCATGTTGACAGTGTTTTATACTCTGAAAAATCAGAAGAAATTTACTCAGCTTTAATGATATTCGACAAAATGGATATCACATTGAAACCATGAACGAAAATAATAGAGAATTTCTCTATGTCACATTGGTTTCAATGGGAAAAAAGAAGTGTTAGAAAAATTTTCAGCTTTATCCTCTGGATTATATTTTACTCACATAAGGCATGTCGAAACGAATGTTGTCTTAAATAAGAAAATTAATGATCCAAAGACATTCATTTATGGCATGACCAGCTTGGTCATCCAGGATCATCAATGATGCAAAGAATAATTAATAATTCACATGGACATCCTTTAAGGAGTCACAAAATATTTTCAGCTGGTGATTATAATTGTGCTAGTTGTTATCAAGGAAAATTGATAGTTAAATTATCCCCAAGTAAAATTGTTGTAGAATCTCCAATTTTTCTTAGAACGCATTCAGGGAGACATATGTGGACCTATTTATCATCACTGTGGACCATTTAGATATTTCATGGTTTTGATAAATGCATCAACTTGGTGGTCACATGTTTGTTTGTTTTCGAACCGCAATGTTGCATTTACTACACTTTTAGCGCAAATCATTAAGTTAAGAGCACAATTCCCTGACAACCCAATCAAGACCATCCGTCTTGATAATGTCGGGGAATTTCAATCTTAAGCATTTAAAAATTATTACATGTCTATAGGAATTACCATTAAACATTCTGGTCTACATGTGTATACCCAAAATGGTTTGACTGAATCTCTGATCAAACGCATTTAATTAATTGAAAGACCTTTAATCATGAGAACTAAGTTATCAACTTCAGTTTGGGGACATGCAGTCCTTCATGCAACATCTATCATTTGTTATAGGCCTACCGCATACCATGAACATTCCCCCATGCAACTCATTTTAGGTCAACAACCAAATATTTCACACTTAAAATTTTTTTGTTGTGCAGCGTATGTTCCTATACCACCTCCTAATAGAACTAAGATGGGTCCACAACGAAAACTTGGGATTTATGTTGGATTTAACTCATCGTCCATTATAAGATACATTGAGCCCTTAACAGGAGATTTATTTACTGCCATTAAGGGGAGATAAAAAGTCAATTCAAAAGGAATGGCGCGAAATTGTTTGGAATGAATCAACTTTATCACATTATGATCCACGAACAAATCAGTGTGAACTTGAAGTTCAAAAGATCATTCATTTGCAACAAATCGCAAATCAATTACCAGATGTATTTAATGATGCAAAACAAGTGACAAAGTCACATATTCCAGTTGTAAATGCTCCGGCAAGAATTGATGTCTTTGTGCAACAAAATGCTCAAGAACCAATGAAACGCTTAAAACGTGAAAGACCGATTGGTTCAAATGATACAATTCCTCGAAAGAGAAAAACGGGAGTAAAAATAAATACAAATCAAAATACTTCTGAGAAAGCACAAGAATCCTTTGATAAGGGTTTGTCATAACAAGTTGATTCTGATGAGGAACAACTTTCTCTAGAAAAAGATAAAAAAGATGAAAGTAATGAGATCTCAATAAATTATTTAAACTCTGGTAAGATTTGGGATCGAAATAAAATTGTTCCTGATAATATATTTGCTTTCAATGTGTCATTTGAAATATGTGAAAATGATGATGATCCAGAACCACGATCAGTGGAGGAATACAAAAAAAGACCAGATTGACAAAAATGGCAAGATGTTATTCAAGAAGAGCTAAACTCGTTAAGGAAACGAGAGGTTTTTGGACCAATTTTCAAACGCTAGATGGCGTAAAACCTGTTGAATATAAATTGGTATTTGTAAGAAAGAGAAAAGAAAAAATGAAGTTACAAGGTACAAATCAAGACTTGTAGCTCAAGGTTTCTCACAAAGACCTAGCATCGATTATGAGAAAACATATTCTCCTGTTATAGATACAATTATATTTCGGTTCTTGATAAGCCTTTCAGTCTCTGAAGGGCTTGATATGCATTCAATGGATGTCGTTACAACATATCTGTACGGATCTCTAGACAGTGAGATATATATGAAAATCCCTGATGGATTTGTAATATTCGATGAAATAAAATCAAAACCTCATAACATGCATTCTATAAAATTAAAAAGGTCTTTGTACGTGTTGAAACAATCCGGACGAATGCGGTACAAATGTCTTAGTGATTATTTACCGAAAGAAGAATATTTAAATAATCCGCATCATCAACATGATTTGTGATTATTATTGTATATGCTGATAATTTAAATATAGTGGGAAACCACGACGACATCGTTAGAAAATTCGAATACTTGAAAAAGGAATTCGAGATGAAAGAACTTGGAAAAACAAGACTTTGCCTTGGTTTGCAAATTGAACATTTTTCAAGTGGAGTACTTGTCCATCGATCAAATTATATTGAAAAATTATTAAAAAGATTTTATATGGACAAGGCACATCCATTGAGCTCTCCAATAGTTGTCAGATCACTTGAAGTGGATAAGAATCCATTTCGACCTCATGAAAGTGATGAAGAGCTAATTGGTCTGGAGGTACTATATTTAAGTGCAATTGGTGCACTTATGTATCTTGCAAATTGTACAAGACCCGATATTGTTTTTGTTGTCAACCTACTTGCAAGATATAGCTTTTCACCAACTCGAATATATTGGAATGGTGTTAAACACGTTTTTCGATATGTTCGAGGAATAAATGACATGGGTTTATTTTACTCGAGAGGGGTAAAATTGAATCTTCAAGGTTATGCTGATGCTGGATTTTTATCTGATCCCCACTAGGCCCATTCTCAAACGGGATATGTATTGATAATACTGTTGTATCATGGAAGTCAGTAAAACAAACTATGCTTGTTACTTCTTCCAATCATTCTGAAGTACTTGCAATTCATGAAGCAAGTCGTGAATGTATTTGGTTGAGAAACATGATTGAACATATTCAAGAATCATGTAGATTGCCTTCAATAAAGATTCTCCAACCATATTATATGAAGATAATACAACATGTATTGCACAATTAAATGAAGGATTCATAAAAAGGGACAGAACAAAACATATTTCACCAAAATTCTTTTATGCGCATGAGCTTCAGAAGAATGGTGAAATTGATGTCAAGCAAATCCGATCGAGCGATAATCTTGCTGATTTATTCACAAAAGCCTTACCAACTACGACATTTAAAAGGCTTACATATGGTATTGACTTGTGTGGGGGCACCAAATTTCTTGGGTAGCCTCGTGGTCAGCTACTTCCCTGCCTCAGCATCTGAAGTCTCTGCCACGTGTATCTTTGCATTCGTACTTTAGGAAGTTATCATGTAATTTATAAGACTCAATTAATTTTATCATTTTTAAAGGGAATTAACAGCGGAAGAATTTAAAGTTTTAACAAAATACATTCATATATATATATATAAGTTTTATTGATCAAACCTCTAATGAAAAACCCGGCTACACTGTGCATACAAGCGATCAACTATAACATTATGTATACCAGTACAAGTGTGTATCCAATTTCCCAACCCCAAAATATAATACAAAATATCAAAACATAATAATATCTACACACATATCCAGCAGGCCTCGGCGTTGGCAAGTCAGATGAAATCGCCGATGATCCCTTTGCCCCTGCTAGTACTAGAATCTGCGCTCAACCACCACAAAAAGCAGATGGCGAGCCCAGTAAGTAAAATCCCAAGGAAAACTACCGTGCATAAATAATGAAAATAATTAATAGAGCCAATAAGTAGTGTTAAATAAACATTCGGAAGGAAATAAAATATGCAGACAACTGCTCAAAGCGAATCGCATGTATATAAACACATTGATAGACAAAGGGGTGTGAACACACCGACTAAGTGTGTACTAGGACCAGGAGCCCTGGTCGTGGCCCATGCCTCCGACCCTAAGACTATATCCCAGCGGCATTAGCTCTAGTGGGCTAATCGAACGCGTGAAATGGAGTCCAACTCGGGATAAAATCTACCGAGTCCTAGATCACGTGATACACACCTAGCCAGCGACCTCAACTACCCATGGATACATTGTGACGACCCGCCCCCGACCTAGGGTCGGATCGCCCGGCCCAGACCGCCACTTGGACCGATACCTGAACCAGGCCCAAATAACAGTCTGGCACGCCTAAATAAATAAACCTGCGGAATAAATATAAAGAGATATCCTAAAGCCAAAAGATTTAAGTTCATAGAATATTAATAAAACTATACATGAGTTCATGATAATTTAAACTAAACAAGTTTATTAAATATCTGAAGTGGATCAACTAAAGGTAACTAGGATTCAAGCTACCCAAAGATCTATTTTTCTCAAAGTTGAATAGTTTCAAAATCAAATATACATAATATATATATATATATATATATATATATATCAACAAAGGCTCACATCATGAAGAGACTTCAAGCTTGTCTCTCCCTTGCCTCAACCTAGCTGTCGTGGATATCTGAGATGTAAGTGGGGTGAGCTAAAAGAACCAACGGAACTCAGTAATGCGAAAAACCCGCTCAACTATCAAATATGGAAGTAATACCTAATAAGCATGCAAAGTCTAGCATGTATTTGAAAACAAACAAGGATTCATTAAATAGTAGCATGGTAGCAGGATTTCATAAAAAATAGACTTATAATGAACCATGAAGTACTTTTATAGACATAAGATTCGTAAGTCACAAATTGTAACAACAATAATCATGAATAACATTAAAGATATTGACAAATTATTTCATAATTTCAATCTTTTATACAAATGAGGGGGTTTCGCGAGATTATGTACTATAAAATATAATAATATGATAAGTCGATGTTCCATTCAATGCATACTAAATATTGGCAAGAATCCGGT
Source organism: Stephania japonica (assembly GCA_039657345.1). Classification (NCBI taxonomy): domain Eukaryota; kingdom Viridiplantae; phylum Streptophyta; class Magnoliopsida; order Ranunculales; family Menispermaceae; genus Stephania; species Stephania japonica. The sequence continues at coordinate 846,692 of CM077559.1, read as the reverse complement.
GACCGATTCTCCTACTCTCAAAGTGATGGAAACAACCAGCTAGCACATAGGCCGTATGTGTCCTCTCGTTTGTCCCATCAAATCAACAATAGGTTTGTCCAAGCCATCACCGATGCACATCCCTATGTCTCAAGAGTACAAGAGAAGGTAACTCCAACTCATGTCCCTACGTGACATGCTTATGAATTCAATTAGTCAAGTAAAGCCCTCGGTGGTAAACTCCACACATCCTGGGGTGTTAACGACCCTCGGTGGTACCACAACATTCTGAGGTATTCTTATAGATTTACTTGCTAATAAGACCCTCGGTGGAACTCCACACATTCTGGGGTCATGAATAACAGTGCATTCACATTCCATAGATACGTAGGTTCGAGCCAATACCACGACGCAACCTAAAAATCTCAAGTCTTTAATTCAAATTATGAATCCTAAACATAACTAATAATCATGTTATATTTGATAATTGAGCAAGCTCCCCACTTACTTGCACTCGCCGCAAATTCTAATCTCGATCCTCTCGCGTTTGGGCTCGATGTGAACCGTCTCGCGAATCTAGACAATTTGAAAGAATAATTACTTTATGTATCTACAACTATACAAGTTTAACATTAATTGTCTAGACTTTAGAGATTCATCCTATTTTATAGCTGACTTCGCTAAAGGTCATTACGACTTTAAAATCGACACTTAAAACTAGAATCAATTATTCGAGTAAAATAGAAATGCGGTGATGTAAAACAAGGAAAATCCGCTAATACTTGATTTTTCCAACATAAATTGAAGACGTTCGATTAATTATAATTAAAAATATCCAAATCACCATACAAAACTCAATTTAGACTTTAAATTCCAAATAAAAATATTCAGTTAAAGTCCACAAATTTATCGAATAAGTTTATTTCCTAAAGAAAAAGATTCAAAGTCCCTTTTTAAATTTCAACTCAACCTTAAATGTCAAATCCATATCAATAAACTTCAACCGCGTTCAATTTGCTAAAATCATGGGGAAATCCTTTCATGTACCGTCAAACCATGGTAAACAAGATTGATTCATCCATAATACTCATTATCATAAAGCTTAAAAATTTTTATAACCTATTTCAAAACTAGATCTAAGAAAAATTGAACAAACTTTGCAAATCATCAACTCTCATTACCAATACTAACACCAAAACAATAAATCTAGAGAGTATTATAATCTCACCATGCCTTCAATGGAGTCTTTGACTTAAAATCCTTTTCAAAATCTCATTCTAACATAGATCAAATCTTTCCTTTCTTATTTTCTTTTCTATTTTCCTCGCGTTCTTGCCGACGTCGACGCCATCGACCCTTTGATCTCCAAATCTTCAATAAATAATAAAGAAATCAAGGAGGGAAGTGAGGTTGTACATCTCTTGAGCTTGAACTCTCCTCTTGTTCTCCTCCTATCCATGTGGGTGTTTTATAAAATTGGGGCTAGGGCTTTCTTTGATTTGCTTAAATAGCATTAGGGTTAAGGATTAGGGTTGTGACTATTTACAATTTGTCTAAAATGCCATTTTTGGTCATAATCTTAATTGGACTTTATTATTTAAAATAAAACTTTACTTACTCCCTAACTCATATTTAATTTGACAAGTTTGGAATTGTATTTCCACATCAAACACCCAACATATTTTTATCATGAAATTACCAAAATACCCATAGGTTAGGTCGTGGGTCGTTACATACATAGACGGAACCATAACCGTCCCAGTAGGAATTTGACTTACAGATTTTTAAGGAAATAAAGCTCAATGGAAATAAATAAGTAAATGCAGTAATGGTGTTCAGTTGGGTTTTACATACCTGAAAATACGCACTCCGATTTCCCAGACCCGTCAATACACCCAACCTAGCTCCCCGATGTCCGAGCTATGGTTTCTCGGTCCCTTGAAGTTCATTTATAGTGTTTTATACTTTTTGAAAACATATTTATATCATTTTATAATATTACATTATATTTTAATTTTTCAGTTGTGGTACCTCTTCTGGACTGTGTCGAGGATCCAAAAATACCTAAAAAGTCCCGTACACACTTTTCTACCTTTTTCTAAATCTTCTATATTTTTCCAGAATTTTGACAAATTTTGTGACGACCCGCCCCCGACCTAGGGTCGGGTCGCCCGGCCCAGACCACCACTTGGACCCAATACCTGAACCAGGCCCAAATAACGGTCTGGCACGCCTAAACAAATAAACCTGCGGAAAGTACATTGGCTAAACAAAGGATAATAATTACGGAATAAATAAAAAGAGACATCCTAAAGCCAATTGATTTAAGTTCAAAGAACATTAACAAACTATACATGGGTTCCTGCTTATTTACACTAAATAAGTTTATTAAATTTCTAAGGTGAATCAACTAAAGATAAGTAGGATTTAAGCTACCCAAAAATCTATTTTAAATTTAACCCCAGGTTGAATAGTTTCAAAATCAAATATTACATAATATATATCAACAAAACTACGTCAAGAGGAGACTTCAAGTTTGTCTCTCCCTTGTCTCATCCTAGCGCTGTCGTGAATACCTGAGATGTAAGTGGGGTGAGCTAAAAGAACCAACGGAGCTCAGTAATGCGGAAAACCCGCTCAACCATCAAATATGCAAGTAATACTTAATAAGCATGCAAAGTCTAACATGTATTTGAAAACAACCAAGGATTCATTTATTAATAACATAGTAGTAGGATTTCATAAGAAATAGACTTATAATGAATCAACAAACTATAACAACAATAATCATGCATAGCATTAAAGAGATTGACAAATCATTTCATAATTTCAAACTTTCATACAAAGGAGGGGTATCGTGAGATTATGTACTATAAAATATAATAATACGATAAGTCGATGTTCCATTCAATGCGAACTAGATATTGGCAAGAATCCGGTGACCGATTCTCCTACTCTCAAAGTGATGGAAACAACCAGCTAGCACACAGGCCTTATGTGCCCTCTCGTTTGTCCCATCAAATCAACAGTAGATTCGTCCAAGCCATCACCGATGCACATCTCTATGTCTCAAGAGTACAAGAGAAGGTAACTCCAACTCATGTCCCTACGTGACATACTTATGAATTCAATTAGTCAAGTAAAGCCCTCGGTGGTAAACTCCACACCCTGGGGTGTTAACGACCCTCGGTGGTAAACTCCACACCCTGGGGTGTTAACGACCCTCGGTGGTAAACTCCACACTGTAACGACCCGTTATTTTAAACACGGGATTAACAGTAATTCGAATCCAAATTAATCAGAGTTAGGTTCGTGGTTAAGCCAGATTTGTCACGACTAACGTGTGTGTGGGACTGCGTGATGTATTGTGTTTGTTTGGTGTGTATTAGTACATATATGTGAATAATCGGACTAACGAGGAAATGCCTAATACCATGTGTGGGTCATGTGGTCATCTATGAGACGCGAGATAGCGTTACGCTCGAGTGTGTTCGGCGGTGGAAATTATGTAATTATAGGCGTAATTATAGGCATAAATATATATTTACATATATATTATGGATATATATAAATATATATTAAATGAAAAATAATAAAATAATGATAATTTGTCAGGCGCAGAGTGATACGCGGGGTCACGAGTGACACGCGTCGGACATACGGTAGTGCGCACGCCCGAGATGTTCTCGTTGGCGTGCCAACCGAAATTTTAGGCGCAATATATCGATAAATATATATATATATATTTATATATAAATCAGTATATATATATATATAATAAATCAGAAAATGTGAAATTACCTTTAAGGGTATGAAAGGAAAGAAGGAAATGAGATGTGCATAGGGGCATTTCGGTCTTTTCCCCATTTAAACCGCCTTCTTCACTGATAAATTGAAACCGAAAGAAGAAGTGTGAACAGAGAGGAACCGAGATCGGGAGGAGGAAGAATAGAAGGAACCGAGAGGAGACGACGAGCTCGCGTGATCATAGAGTCGAGGTGAGCATATGTTGTTGTTGTTGTTGTCGTTGTGTATCGGTGGTTATGATTGGGTGAGGATGAGTGAGCTCGGCCATGGCGGAAGCCATGGCCGAGAGTGGTGAAGGCAAGGGAGTGGTCTCCCTTGCAGTTCGGGTTGGGGTTGGGGTTGAAAGCCAACCCCAACGATGAATCGAAGAAGAAAAAAAAAAAAAAAAAAAAAAAAAAAAAAAAAAAAAAAGAACGCAGGCTCTGCTCTGTTCTTCGTGAGGAAGAAGGTCTGAACCGGGCTGGTTCGGCTCGGTTGAGCCGAACCCGGTTCATCCGGTTCAGACCAATCCAAAAGGAAAAAAAAAAAAAAAGAAAGAAAATGGAAAAGAAAATCCAAAAAAAATAGGGAAAATATGGAAAAAAATAGTATTTTGACCAAACAAATAGAAATTAAGGGATTTCTAAGAAAAATGAGAAGTTTGAAAGTCGGAGGAGACTTTACACCGGGGTTTTACCTTGAAAAACGTGAAATGGTTCAAATAGGTTGTAAACTAAGTCTTGGAATTCCGAATTAGAATGAAACCAATTTAAGAATGTTAATAAATGACTATTAGATCTAAATTGATAATAGTTGGTCTATTTTAGGTAATGAATCGATGTGAAAAGGTTTGAGGACCCCGGAGAGTCGTACAAGTCAGTAAAACATAGAAAGCTCAGGACAGGTAAGTGGGACTCGTAACTTTTATCAATTATGCAATGTAAAATAGTATTATTAGAGCATGTAGTATACTGGACTGGGAATGGGGCAATGTACCGTGATTTGATGATGGTTTTTACAAAAATGTTTTGAAATGAAAAATGGATTCGGAAAGAGGTTTGTGGGACGGATCGGCATGGGGTTTGGGAAGCTGTGGTGGAATTGCTAACCATCAGCTGCGCCCTTGATTGCTTGAGAATTATTCCGATCAATGCTTTCCAGTTGAGTTTAGCGACTCATTAGTCATAAACCAATTAGATGAGCAAGTGATTGGTTTAGTGATGATGAGTAAGTGCGGCTCGGTGTTTTATGAGTTGGCGGCACATTGACAAGAACGGTTAGATGCCCGGTGATTGGTTCTTGGATATGTGAGGGGCGACTCAATGCAAATACGAAAATGTGAAATACAAATCACGGGTACATTGCAATGAACCAAAGAACTTGCATCTGTTATATATATTGTTTATATTAATTCACATGCTCCTGTAGTTATGCATTGGATTCATGTTGTTATACATTGCCTTGATATTAATTGATAATTGATGGTTGGTATTAGAGTCACTTACTAAGCATGTAGGAGCTCACCCACCTTAACATTTTCAGGTATGAATGTACGCTAGAACTTGGAACTCAGGAAAGGAGAAGACCAGGAGTTTAGTATCTTCTCTACGGTGCAGTGAGTTTCCTGTTATATATATATTGTATTGCATTATGATTTGTAATTAAATGGGTGGGAATACGAGCTCAATACCGATGTTCAGGCCGGTATTGCATATTTGGTATTTTATCGAAAAAGTTTTAAATTTTTCGCTGCGTTGGTTTTCGTTTGTTTTATATTATTTATTCAAATGAAAATATACAGGTTGTTGTCAGGAAATGTTGTAAGGCTGCTGGCTCTAATTAGGTCCGATCTGGTTTACCGGGGCTTAATTAGGGTTTCAGGCCGAACATTCCTTGATATAAATTAGGGGATGTTACACACACCCTGGGGTGTTAACGACCCTCGGTGGTAAACTCCACACCCTGGGGTCATGAATGACAGTGCATTTACATTCCATAGATTCGTAAATTCGAGCAAATACCAAGACGCAACCCATAAATCCCAAGTCTTTAATTCAAATTATGAATCCTAAGCATAACTAATATTCATGCCATATTTGATAATTAAGCAAGCTCCCCACTTACCTGTACTCGACACGCCTAAGACCACTCCTTGCGCACCCGAGGCTCGATGTGAGCTGTCGTGTGTCACTAAGACAATTCATACAACAACATATCAATGCATATTCTATTACAAAATCATTAATTCTTTAACTCATTTACTTTTAGGGACCCATTAGTGTGGGTCCCGCGGGTTTCGTGTTGTTTAGAGCCCTTATCGGGGTCCCGATGTCGCATTTTCGAAGGTGGGACCCGTCGTCGAGTTCCTTGGAATGCGCGTGTGTGCCCCCGATGAAGTCGTAGAGGGGCTGGAACATTTCAGCCCCTTAAATCATAGTGCAGGGCCAAACTGGTCCCTGGTTGAGTCCAAGGCCGGTTGGCCCCTGGTCGGTCAACCGGGTCAAAGGGTCGATTGACCCTGGTCCACCGGTCCAGGGTCAATCGACCCTTGACCGATCAACTGGTTAGGGGGGGAAGTTCATCTTCCCCCCATCGACTGGCCGTGGAGGGGAGCACAAGCTCCCCTCCTCGACCCCAACCACCACCACCCTCCGTCGCTTCCACGCGACGGAGGGGGATCTCCGGCGGCTGGCCAGGAGGTCGCCGCCTCTCTGGCCGGCCGCCTTGGAGGAAAAAGTGAAAGCGGAGGGGTGGAGGGAACCACCCCTCTTCTTAAGTGTGACCGTGATAGAGGAGTACCTCCTTGATCTTCGGCCACGCCGCGCCGCTGCGGAAACCACCGCTCTCGCCACCGCGCCGCCGCCGATCTCTCCTCCCATGCGGCTCTTACTCCGGCCAATCCCTACTCTCTTTCTCTTGTGCTGTTTTTTTTTTTAATTTTTTAAAGCAAATTAGGGTTTTAACCCCTTTATATTTGGTTAAGGAAAATTTAGGGTTTGAAACCTATTTATTTGGGTCCATTTGTCCCACTAACTTGTAACACTCCAAACTTGACACACTTTGTGCACAACCCTAGTCTTGGCCCTCACTTAATAATTCTTCAATGAATTTGTGACTTGAGGTCTTCGTTGTTATGCACACACTATCAAGTTGAGTCTCACCAAATTGTGATAATATATAATACATACTATATCACGACAAACACAAATAAAATATTAAATTACCAAAATGTCCTCGAGTCGGGTCAGGTAGAATTCGGGTCGTTACAATATCCCCAATTTTAAGAACTTTCGTCCTCGAAAGTCAAAATAAGATACACTCATAATTTGGTGGCCCATTCGTAATGGTTTCCCTAATGACCCATTATTTAATTTGTGTCAATTCTCTCTTACGCCTTCTACTTATATCCCACATAAAGTAAAGTCTTACTCTTGACTCTGCTATCTCAACATTTTCATTTCTGTCCCACTGACCGAAATTCATAAGGCCTCTCTTATAGGTTTCAATAGAATCATTATACTCAGCCTCTTGCCAAAATTCTTCATTCGTCGTCACGTGTTCTTAAGGTATTCCTTTATAATCTTCACCGAAATCGCAATATACGCTTAAGTCGCTCAACTTGCAGAGAGGTAGAACCATACTGAGATGTGATCTGGTGTCTATCTGTGTCAAAGAATATCTTTGCCTATCTGGCATTGAAACCATACCACCAACTTGTAGTAGGGAAACAGGGATAGCTATCTGCTATAACATGAGCACTAGCACACCATCTCTATCAACATCTCGGTTACGTATATCATTGAACGACTCATCATGTCTTTGCGGCTTATATGTGAAGGCTACAAATGGATAGACATAGTATTCCTTTCTAGAATAATACCTTAATATTATTGGCATCACATGTTTATCGACATTCGTTCTTGTAGGTTCATAATTCAAGTCAACTTTTGACTAATGATCCACTTTGTAACTCCTTTGTCACACTTAACTGTTAATTGACGTAAACAAGCTTCCACCTTTAAAATCTTGTGAAATATTTTTAACATCGTCAATATTTCTAAGTAGGTTTCAGCATTCATCTGAATGCACTCCATTGCATCACCATTTTTTTTTTATTTCATACCAAGATCTCTTATCACTATATCTCGATTTTTTTTAGGAGATCTATCGTATTGCGTCCTCGTACTGATCAATTCTCACGATCCTGGGTGACTATTTCAAACATTGTTGACTTAGTCATAACCCCTTTTTGGTGTACAATGGTCCCTTCTCATCTTTCTGAGCTAACTCTTAGCTCTTATAATGTGTTTAGTACCTCACTCTCTGAGAAATGAAGGTGATTTAGCTTTCATGTTTCGAACTTTACATTCACATCGTTTCCTTAAAAGCATAAAAAAACTCATACTCCTATCATTGTCATTAAGGACTCATATCTCAATACAATCCAGTTATTTCAAGTTCTGAATTCAAATTTGTATTTCAATTTATTACACTCATGCATTACTATTGTCGCACTACTTATACGTTTTGTTGGATACTCCAACCATAAAGTACATATCCTTATACATCAAACTCATATAAGTTTATCTTGTACGACTTGATACTAAAACTTTAATTCAAGTGTACTCAAACTCATATTTACAGTAATTTCAAAAATTTTCTTGCACTGTTTAGGTTATGATTCATTGCTTATACTTAGCTCAAAACCATTCATAGTGTTCTTCATTTTCTCCAAATTCAATAATTCTTGAAAATAAGAATATCATCCAATTTCTCATAGGATTGATTTAAAATGACCTTATGCTTAGGCAAACCCTTATGCCAAATAATTTACTTATCCTTGTCACTGTTACGGTGTTGACCTTGATTATTCGTGCATTATCTCCACGTGTTGATATCCTTAACACGTAACCATTTGTAAATCTATTGCTTACCCATCTGGGTTGCAACCTTGAATTCTCCTATGTCATCAAATTAGGGCTTTCACTTTTAGACTTATACTAAGCTCTCAGGCTTCCAAGTGTAAACTACATATTTCGTTCAACAATTATTTACGGTATGAAATTTAAGAAATTTGACCTTTACTCATATATTCATGTTTTATTGCTAATTTAGGGTATTTCCTCACCATCCTTAATTGTTTTGTACGTATTGTACCGTATAAATCTTATTGGAGTTCGATCCTTGGATCCTCACTTTTAATAGTCGACCTATCACTTATTAGATCTTTCATCTTTCCTTTCAACCATTTGGTTTGGTAGTTTAGATATTTAATGTAACTTTTGAATTTTATCAAGTGATCACAAGTTATTTCCTACAAATGATCAACATGATTCTTCGTGACGTCACCATTTCGATTATAAATTTGATTCTTGAATAGGGTACAATTACAGTACATCTTGTCTTTCTTGAGTTCGCAATTCTTCTTCTCACCCAGTTACTCATTCATTTTTCCATGGGTCGATCCTATTCTAGAATCTCCAATTTTAAGAACCAAGTCCTTATTGACTAAGGTTATATGACAATCATTTGCCTCGATTACTCTTCAACATCATTTTTCATTCAACCATCCCCTACCAATCAGATTAGGTTTTATTTTGTCTCAAAAGCTATGAGTCCACACGTTTAATCATATCAGAAATATATATATATATATATATATTTTTAGTGTACCCCTGATTTTAATAATTCACTTATCATCGAGTTCATTATAATATCATTAACTGCGTCATACGCTCTTTACAGCCTACTAATATAACTCATACATACCGTTTAGTTTGGGGCTTCGTTTAATTATTCAGTCATGATACTGCTATTGCGTACTCTCCATTTATTTCGAACACAATTTATCAATTCCTGATATCCCCAACTTTATGTGTTAACTCGCTTCTGATTTATTTTAGAATAATTTCTTTGTTGCTGTGGTTACCTTTGATTTGTATCATTTTAACCTCAGATCTTGAGTCTTTACAACATCTACAAATTTTCTACTTGGCAATCACGATCTTCACACATGGCTATTTCACCGAAATAGTCTTTGATTTTGGATTCCCAATTTTAGTAACTCATCCATCTTTAAGTTTACTAATTTGACATTTTGTATTCACTAGATTTTCTCATTGAGTAGTTTTCAATGTATTCTTTAATTTCTCATTTGCCATCTTGTATATTATACACTTACGCTTCGAGCTAACTCTCAATTTGGGTCCTATCAATAACTAGCTTAGCTTTATTTTTCTTTTAAACAAGTTCGATCAAAACTTGAATGTCATAATTCAATCAATTGAGAAGTTAAATCCGAATCAAAACTCATTTCAAAGTGTTGAGTTTCCATTTTTCAAGCTAAATCATGCTTTTATTTTTTTATTTTTTTATCTTATTTTATTTTATTTTATTTTATATATTTGCATATATATATTTATATCTATTTTTGAACACCAAGGAAAATAAACTATTTCCTTTTTTTTTATTGTCCACGCTTTCCAAAACTTTGTACAGACAAATAGAATGCTTCCTTGAAAATCTCATCAAAATGTGATAAACACCAACTCAGCGAAATACAGGATCATGGTCCAACACAGTTGAAAGAATTAGTCTTTGAGAAAATAAATTACATGAAATAACAAAATTCGATTCATAGTATTAACTTTCTAATCGAATTTGTAGACCAATGATTCGCATCTTTAATCGAAAGTTAGAAGTTTTAAGTGTATACGTGTCCACTATATCTTAAATTAAGTTCAACCTACTGGCCAAGCTAACTCGCTTATCATTGTTTGAAACCAAAGATTCATTTGCATCCTTACTAGGATCGTTAACTTCTATTTTCAACAATATATCATTAATTTTAATTATCCTAATAGAGTTTTTGGTGTCAGAGTTACTTCTCTGAAATGTAACCGCGTCACAATTCCATCTTACGTATTTAGCGTGGCATCTCATTGTCCTTTCAAGTCTATCAATTCTTGCTTATGTCTTTATTTGCCACTCTATCGTCAAGTATAGGCGCATCTCGCCATACAATTTCCAATCTAAGTTTAGTCGTTCTATCAGAACCATTCTCGCAGCAATCGTTGAGGACTTCCTTACAACACATGTGGAATCTTCTGAGGACTTCCCTTCGATTTTCTTATGTCGTTAATTGTCATTTCCAACTCGTGGAACCAAGGTTTCACGTCTTAAGGAAAGACATTTACCTATATATCTAACGATATATTTATATATACAAAGTAGCAAATAATCATCACATTAAATCTTTATCAAGTTTCTTTTGTCCCATCCCATCCTAGGATTTATCATTATTGTGTGTTAAGTCGACTTTGAACCAATGTCCCATACCATTGATTTGTTGACTTAACTTGACCTTTAAACTTAAAAGCTCTACATCTTAGGTTTCCCTAACCTAACGTTTCCCTAGGTTCTAATCCCTAGGCTCTGATACCAACTGTGACGACCCGTCCCCGACCTAGGGTCGGGTCGCCCGGCCCAGACCACCACTTGGACCCAATACCTGAACCAGGCCCAAATAACGGTCTGGCACGCCTAAACAAATAAACCTGCGGAAAGTACATTGGCTAAACAAAGGATAATAATTACGGAATAAATAAAAAGAGACATCCTAAAGCCAATTGATTTAAGTTCAAAGAACATTAACAAACTATACATGGGTTCCTGCTTATTTACACTAAATAAGTTTATTAAATTTCTAAGGTGAATCAACTAAAGATAAGTAAGATTTAAGCTACCCAAAAATCTATTTTAAATTTAACCTCAGGTTGAATAGTTTCAAAATCAAATATTACATAATATATATCAACAAAACTCACGTCAAGAGGAGACTTCAAGCTTGTCTCTCCCTTGTCTCATCCTAGCGCTGTTGTGAATACCTGAGATGTAAGTGGGGTGAGCTAAAAGAACCAACGGAGCTCAGTAATGCGGAAAACCCGCTCAACCATCAAATATGCAAGTAATACTTAATAAGCATGCAAAGTCTAACATGTATTTGAAAACAACCAAGGATTCATTTATTAATAACATAGTAGTAGGATTTCATAAGAAATAGACTTATAATGAATCAACAAACTATAACAACAATAATCATGCATAGCATTAAAGAGATTGACAAATCATTTCATAATTTCAAACTTTCATACAAAGGAGGGGTATCGTGAGATTATGTACTATAAAATATAATAATACGATAAGTCGATGTTCCATTCAATGCGAACTAGATATTGGCAAAGAATCCGGTGGACCGATTCTCCTACTCTCAAAGTGATGGAAACAACCCGGCTAGCACGGGCCTTATGTGCCCTCTCGTTTGTCCCATCAAATCAACAGTAGATTCGTCCAAGCCATCACCGATGCACATCTCTATGTCTCAAGAGTACAAGAGAAGGTAACTCCAACTCATGTCCCTACGTGACATGCTTATGAATTCAATTAGTCAAGTAAAGCCCTCGGTGGTAAACTCCACACCCTGGGGTGTTAACGACCCTCGGTGGTAAACTCCACACCCTGGGGTGTTAACGACCCTCGGTGGTAAACTCCACACCCTGGGGTCATGAATGACAGTGCATTTACATTCCATAGATTCGTAAATTCGAGCAAATACCACGACGCAACCCATAAATCCCAAGTCTTTAATTCAAATTATGAATCCTAAGCATAACTAATATTCATGCCATATTTGATAATTAAGCAAGCTCCCCACTTACCTGTACTCGACACGCCTAAGACCACTCCCTTGCGCACCCGAGGCTCGATGTGAGTGTCGTGTGTCACTAAGACAATTCATACAACAACATCTCAATGCATATTCTATTACAAAATCATTAATTCTTTAACTCATTTACTTTTAGGGACCCATTAGTGTGGGTCCCGCGGGTTTCGTGTTGTTTAGAGCCCTTATCGGGGTCCCGATGTCGCATTTTCGAAGGTGGGACCCGTCGTCGAGTTCCTTGGAATGCGCGTGTGTGCCCCGATGAAGCGTAAAGGGGTGGAACATTTCAACCCCTTAAATCATAGTGCGGGGCCAACCGGTCCCTGGTTGAGTCCAAGGGCCGGTTTGGCCCCCGGTCAATCGGGTCAAAGGGTCGATTGACCCTGGTCAACTGGTCCAGGGTCAATCGACCCTTGACCAGTCAACCTGGTTAGGGGGTGGAAGTTCATCTTCCCCCCATCGACGGCCGTGGAGGGGAGCACAAGCTCCCCTCCTCGACCCGACCACCACCACCACCTCCGTCGCTTCCACGCGACGGAGGGGATCTCCGGCGGGCGGCCGGGAGGTCGTCGCCTCTCGGCCGCCGCCTTAGAGGAAAAAGTGAAAGCGGAGGGGTGGAGGGAACCACCCCTCTTCTTAAGTGTGACTGTGATAGAGGAGTACCTCCTTGATCTTCGAAGCCACGCCGCCGCTGGCTTGCTGCGGAAACCACCGCCTCCGCCACTGCTGCGCGCCGATCTCTCCTCCCATCCATGCGGCTCTTACTCGGCGCCAATCCCTACTCTCTTTCTCTTGTGCTGTTTTTTTTTTATTATTTTTTAAAGCAAATTAGGGTTTTAACCCCTTTATATTTGGTTAAGGAAAATTTAGGGTTTGAAACTATTTATTTGGGTCCATTTGTCCCACTAACCTGTAACACTACAAACTTGACACACTTTGTGCACAACCCTAGTCTTAGCCCTCACTTAATAATTCTTCAATGAATTTGTGAATTGAGGTCTTCGTTGTTATGCACACACTATCAAGTTGAGTCTCACCAAATTGTGATAATATATAATACATACTATATCACGACAAACACAAATAAAATATTAAATTACCAAAATGTCCTCGAGTCGGGTCAGGTAGAATTCGGGTCGTTACATTTTCTGATATTTTTCAACTATTTTTCCTATTTTCCATAAAATAATATATATATATATATAATATTTTATTTTTATTTCTTTTTCCGCAAGCCTCACCTGGACCGGCCCGGTTCGGGGGGACGCACGCACGTTGCACACGCGTGCGTCATCCCCTCCCCCTCTCCTTTTTTTTTCTTCAATCTCGCTCTCCTCTTCACTCCTCTCGATTCCTCTTCACTCCCACTCCATTGAAGACCCTCAAAACCTCCAAATTCCACCACAAATCAACACAAAATAAACCCTAAATTCTCGGATCAAAATACATGCAAATAAACCCAAAATTTATTAAATCACCTCAATTTTTCACAAATTCGAACCAAATCAATGTAAATCATCAAAACCAACTTCAATAACACTAAATTCATCAAAATCAGTGATAAAATCTCTCGAAATTGAAATTTCACTCCAACGTCCATTTTAATGGAAAATCAATAAAAATTAGGATAAATTACCTTATATCCGTTGTTCAATGCCCGAATTCAACCTCCAAACTCCTAGTTATAGCTCCAAATCCACAATTTCCCTCCTCAGAACCCTGAATCTTGGTTGAGAAAGAATGATTTTTGGGTTTGCATGTTGCACGATCGGTGGTATATATATTGGTGTTTTAATCTCACGTGCACACGCATCTCGAGGCTAATCCAACAGTCACTGAACACCATGTGTCACCAACTTCTTGGACACCTTATCATGACACCATGTATCTCGAATTTTCCTTATTGTGCATCTCGATGACAATCCTAGGTGTACTGATTATTCATTTCAAACTATAGAATTCTATTATAATCCAATTGATTTAATTCATAACACCTATTCCAGTCATCAATAAATTTCATAAATTTGTAAATATGGTCACACTAACTCCCCGACCACTCGACACCCCGTGCCCCAATGTTCGGCACGCTTCCCGAGGCGGCCCCACACTTAGTGTACCTATTATTCATTCATTTAGCCTATAGTCACATATAAATTTCTTTACATTTAAACCCTCAACCATACTAATATAATATTGATTAAATTTTGTCTAACCCCAACTCCCGGCCTCACAGCTATAAACCCTTGCGTTGGCGTGTTCGCCGAACTAAAAAAACCCCGGCTCATAACTCGCCCGACAAGTATATTTACAATGCACACCTGTGATGACTAATATATCATACTAATAATGATAAAAAAAATATTAATGCATTACAGAATTTAAGAACTCACAGCAGTATACAGTCAGTATCTTAGGTTCGAGGTATACCTAGCCTATTCGCGGCGTCCACGTGGCGTCGGAGTTGGCGTCCTATTATGAAATTGATTAATTAATGGGATAAAATTATAACGGGCCGTTACAACTTATGTAAACTTAAAGACATTGCAAGTAAAGAAACTGAACAAGTTTCACCCATGTTCACATAAGGGGGAGTTATTGATTAGTGTTTGCACTCTTTTTCCTTTACCTATGGTTTTATCCCATTGGATTTTCCTAGCAAGGTTTTTAATGAGGCAATCTTAACAATATTATACTCATCTTAATATTTATGAGAATAGTGTACTCTTTTTCTTTTACTATATTTTTTTACAGGGTTTTTCTTAGTAGAAGTTTTAACGAGACACAATTTTTAAGCAAGTGTCATCCAAGGGGGAGTGTTATGGAATATGGATGACCATGCATGTACACCAACATATTGTGTAGTCATGTAAATTGTATTTCTTACTTAATAGTACCTCTAATTGTCTATGTTGCTTGTGATGTGTTGTATGACATGGGGTGTATGTGTTGCTTGTACACATTGTATGAAGTACATTTATCATCACCAAATGGCCTATATAAAGGGTGCCAACCTCATTGTAAAAACACACCAAGTTGAATGAAAACTTATCATTTCAACTATCTCATTTCTTCTCTTCTCCTTTGTAGTAGTAGTTTGTAGTAGTAGAAGTTTTTAGTCTTCTATTTTATTCTCTAGTTCTTAGCAAATTTCAATTCAATTCACAACAATAATCTAATATATTATAAGACATATATTTACTACACAATGATATATATTTGATTGAGTGGCATGTAGCATGAACTATAAAAGAATCTGTACTATTGTGTATGTACCAAAAAATGTTAAAAAATTATTTTCTTAGAAAAAATACTCAAACCACCGTAAAATAATTATAGTAGCCAAGGTTTGGCCTTTTATATTGGAGAAATAAGATCAAATACACGATCATGATGAGATCAAAATAAAAAAAAAAAAAAAAACACAATCATGATAAATAAGAAAGTTGTCTTACAAATAAGTAGGGGTTATTTCTTAAAGCAACCTTTCATGTGTGGGCTCAAGTTTGGATCACAAGAGAGAACTTCCTCTACAAGAAAACCCTCTAGCGAAGACATCCTCTTCCGATTCCTTGCGCAGGTTGCGCCCATGGCGCCGCTAGCCAGCCTTTTCAACTTTCGTCATATGTTTCGCAGATTTGGTTTTTAGATTTATTTATCTCTTGCCTCTTCCCTTATTTCTTGCCATACTGTTAAGAAAAGGGGTTTTTAGGAGAAGATCTAAGATCTGAACAAAGAAGCACAAAGAAGAATGTTTTTGAGGGATTGAGTACTATAGAGGTCCGCCTTGCCAAATCTGCCTGATGACCAAAACAGGTTTCGTGATAGAGCCCGGCGGCGGAAAATGATGGAGGTGTTGTTGGAGGAGGAGAATACATCGACTGTCGATCCTCGCAACACTATTACTCTTGGTGGTAGCCTCTTACTCTCAATATCATTTGGTCTCCCTTCTCTAATATGTGTGATTCGAAAGATGTGAGTGCTACATTAAGTTTTGGCGAAGGTTGATGTTGAGGAAGAGGGTTTTTGTGTTATTTTTCTTCCATTTGGTATGAATTTTTTGTAAGCATTTGATAAAGGATGAGGTTTGTGTCCAGTCCAGTTGTTATAGGTTAAAGTCAATTTTGATCTTGCCTGTGTGCAGATGTGCCTCGATGTTGGGGTTTGTCTCTGCGTTGGTGGAGTTGTTGGTGTTTAGGTATTGTTGTCAGTGTTCCCTTTAGAGGGATGTCTTCCCGTTTGTCAGGGTTTTTCTTTGGGTTGTTTTCGACTTTCTTGTGATGACCCCTCTCATAATCTAGGGCATATTCCGGCCTAATCTCATAATTAGCCCTAATCCAATCCGTAGGACTTAACTACGTATTAGTCAGTCTTTTCAACCTAATTGTCAACTTGATCGCGTTCAGGATAAATAATACACAAACCCTACCAATTAGAACATTTTAAAGTTGTTTATAAAATTAATAAATTTAATTAATTAGCGAAAGTCTTAACATTTCAAATGGAAACAATTTAATAATCCTAAGTGTGGAAACCAGGAATAACGATCACAATATGTAGCAAAACATATAAACTGTGTGATAGTCGAAAGTCGGGGAACTAACGCTCAACCCAATATATACAACCCAACAATATGAAAAACATAATAAGTGTAATATACAAAATATCAAAACCTACAGTCAGATAGTAGTACGCTTCCCAAGCTCATAAGTAATCGTCAATCTTCTCCTTGCCGGGTCTACTGCTCGATGGATCTGCATCCACCGTCATAAAAAGGACGGTGAGTACAAAAGTATAACAGTAATTCCTAAATGACTTATTTATTCACATTTCTAATATAAGAGAATGGTATTTAAAAGCATAATGGTAGCCAAGTAATGATATAAATAAACATGCTAGAAAATATCGAAAGCACAAATGAAATAAACATGGGTTAAGCAATCTGATCTAGGTCAGGTCGACAATGAAAACTATTACTTAGCCTTTTTCCACTATTTCTATGGAGTTGTGCTCTACATATCATCATTTTCTAATAACCTCAAATAGCGGAGCCGTGCTCTACGTGTATAAATCATCTATTACAAATCTTGCCGAACACCCCGGTTTCATTACGCGCGTGAGTCACGTGAGTATAGTGGAGAGTGCCGACATCCCCGAGGTCTAGTGACCCTGTGAGCCGCCCACTCTACAATGTGCAAATGGACACTAGATTATATAAATATTTTCAAACATCAAGAAAAAACTTGGTGAAGGAATCTAAGAATGAAAATGCTACAAAACACAATAAACAAAGAGTACAAATCCATTTATAAGGTTATCTAATCCTAATAACATGCTATTTATCATTCTTTCACTAATACTCAATGATATTAGACATGGGCAATGAAAAGAGTCAAGTAAATTTAATCACAAGGTAATATCATGACGAAAAAGCTCAATAAGAGACAGTAGAGGTAAATGATGATCAAGATTACAAACAACCATTTATAGTCCTAAGGAATGTCAACAATAGTAAATATGAATTGAAATGAAATTAAATAGTTCATGTGAGATTACTCATACTCAAGCAATGTTCCTAGCTAAATTTGGCCTCTCGATACCCCGACACGCGCGCCCGAATCTCGAAGTAATTCCCTATGCTCTTGAGGTGTTTAGATACCATTTTAAGTTGTTTAGGTTCGGTTTAGGTGGGTGTTGAGTGTGTATTTGTGTTGCAGAAAAATTAGGCAGTTTGCAGGAAAACTTGCTGTTCAAGTCTCCTAGCGCACTGGGGTGCTCAACGCTAGGCTGGAATCATTCAACGCGTTGAGTGCAGAAACCCAGAAAATTTTTGGGTTTCCTGCAACCCGATTTTGGCCATCACCTATGCCTTTTGATCTCTATTCTTCTCCACCAGGGTCCAAGCACATCCTCCCATGGTTTGAAAAATCGACTGTTGAGAAAGTGAAGCGAAACCCAACTACAAATGAATATATGTCAAAATTGGTGAAATTCCTAAAATTTCGACAACTTAGACGAAATTATTTCAAATAGTGATGAGATTTCTCAAGTTTCATTTGTTATAGGGAAGCTTGTCGAATTTTTATCGAACAATTCAAAATGTTTTTAAGTAAAACAGATTTAGGGCTGTTGAAGAAGATGAAGACAAGGAGTTGGGAGGAATAGATGATTTGTTAAGGGTATTGTTGGAATTTCAAACACTGTCCTAGCTGTCCAATTGTGTCAAAACTCAATAGTCATGTAGAAGGTCAAAAGGCTACTATATCCTTTTGTTTTTAATGGACTTTGAAGGTAAAACAATTTTTAAAAAGTTTTTACAGAAGGGTAAAAGAGTAAAAGAATGTCTATTTTTCCATCTTTAAAGCCATGCCACATGGCTGACTTTTTGAGAAGCATTATTAGTTGAAGGGAAAGCATTTTTTTTTTTTGATTAAAAAAAAGATAGGGATGGTATACATATGAAATGAAATACAACCTATATATAGCAAAAGATAGGGATAGTATACAAATGAAAAAAAAAATACCTATATTATATTATATTATATTATATTATATGTATACATCAGTAAATGAAAAAGCAGCAATGGATAAAATGAAAACTAATGTTATAAATGTTTCAAATTGTCTATTGTTGCCAATTGTAACTGTTTTAAGTAATTGCATTGTTATTATTATTATTATTATTATTATTATTATTATTATTATTATTATTATTATTGTATGATTAAGTGTATTTTTAACCTTCTTTTATATAAATTTGACTATTTTAGCATTTAAAATATATTTCTATAAACTTTCGCATATCGACAAATTTTTGTAAAACTTTCCCTTGTCAAAATTAATTTTCTCGAATTACTTCTAAATTTTGAGTAGCGAAACTTAGGACGAAGTCGAAGTTTCGAACCTTGCATCCTTCACAACACACATACACTGGACACTTCAATAATTTTCATTCAAATATCAATTTATACAAAAATTCATGCATGCATTTGACCCATCTCATGATGAACAAATGAAGAACATCCAAAAATTAAATTTTTCTAATTTCGAAAATACAACTAATTTTTGAATAACGAGGTAGTGTCTCAACTGATTTTTCGCAAGGAATCTAAATATGAGCTTAGATTTCAAAAGACCACCATTTTATAGCTCAAATTTCATCAAAACCAAAAGTCAAAACCCCTATTTTTGAGCAACTTTGTAAAAATTCGAAAATGAAACTTGGTAATGCAAATCAAAGCTTGTAAATACATTTAAAACAATCATAGAACACTTTGAAATTGCCATAACAGAAAAACTCCCATGATTTGAACTCAAAAACTCCCAAACTTAGTTGCATGAATTGAAGAACATTACCTAAGGTTGTAGCTATGGTTGGGGTGTTTGATCCTCCTACTCTTGATGATGAAACCACCCACAAATCTCCCAATTTTCTACAAAGGAAGTGCTCTCAACAACTTTGGATATGTTTGGTTGAAAACATGCATAATGTAGCATAAATGAAAGAAATGGGTTTATATAGTTAATGGGTTAGTCTAGGTGTGTACGCCTATGATCCTTTGTTGATCTAATGGCCTGTTTGGTTGGGGTATTAGGTTATCTAAGTCTGGGCTTAGAGGTAAGACTATTGTTTGCTTGAAGTGTTAAGTAAGCAACAGGCTTACATAAACACTTATACACCAGCTTATCTAATGATAGGGGGACCCTGTCATTAGATAAGCCCACCTAATTTTTGAAGTAAAATGTCGAAAATGCCCTCATGATTTGAACAAAACCCTAGATTACATTCTTCTTCACATTGATCAATACTCGCCTACATTAAATATGGGCATTTTAGACATTTCACCAACTTTTCCTTATGGGTTTATATTTGAACCAAACAGTTGCACATAAAACTCCCATCTCTCACAAAGACCAGGCTTATCTAAGCCAATCCCTACACCTTACACATAACTCCAACCAAACGGGTACTAAAGCTTCAAATTAGCTCCTACATCCACTAACTTTCTAGCCATGTAACAAACATGTGTGACACAAGTGTACGGGAGTGTGTGCTAGTACATATCCCGAGGTAAAATCTTATGGTGGTTGTAATTAAACTTGACTATAGGCCTTTAATATTTGATTCACATTTATTTAAATACCTGATAAATTAATTAAACCATATTAGACTAAGTTTAGACTTACCACAAGCCTAGCTACCCGTTTCCCCGGCTCGCATGCAACTCAAAGCGTGTCCCCGCTCGTGTCTCGATGCCTATAACTGCAAGAACCGACTTAATTAGTCTACACAGGCACACCACAACAAATATAAAATATACCTCAACCCCGTGCCTTGGTTGGTGTATGCATCTCACGCGGGTCCCACATCACAGGTCGGTGATCCTGATTAAAGAATTAATCAAGGGTTAGGAATTCGGGCCGTGACATTTCTTCCCCATTAATTGGGCCTTAGAGTCCTTGGATGGTGGATGTAATGAGGCTAGTCGCCTCCGTTTTTTCTCGTTGGAGAACGAGTGTCAACATTGTATCATGAATGTAATGATTCTCTCTTTATCCATCAATTTCATTGTGCCTTGACGAAAAAGAAAAATAAGGGTTATTTCTTTATGAAAAAAAGAAAAGAAAAGTAGAGGTTATTCCTTGTGACAATTGTAATCAGTAAATAAATAGCTCTCAAAAAAATTAAAATTCATAATTATGAATCATATTTAAATGGAAAGTGCTAGAAGGCACCAGAATGGGCATGCAACACGGGCACCTTGTCCAGTCAGTCGCTATAGGGCCCACACAAAACTGTTTTTCCTTTGTATTTTTATTTGTTTTTTGTTTTAGTTACCAACTGACAAACCAATTGACTTC
This sequence comes from Stephania japonica, assembly GCA_039657345.1. Taxonomy (NCBI): domain Eukaryota; kingdom Viridiplantae; phylum Streptophyta; class Magnoliopsida; order Ranunculales; family Menispermaceae; genus Stephania; species Stephania japonica. The sequence continues at coordinate 825,346 of CM077559.1, read as the reverse complement.
AGCACCGAGTCAGATTGGTGTAGCTCCTGGGTGCCCGTCATAGTGCATTCCAACATTTTCCTTTCTAATCTCGGATTCGAAAAGGGAAGGACTACATAGGCACAACCTGAAGTCAAAAGAGTTTTAAAAAGGTTGTTTCATTCTCCGTGGGCTCCATCCACCGCAAAAGTGTTAGGCAAGAGAATTCCCCCATGATTTGTGATCGTGCGACAAATGTTGAGGCCCATCATCGTCTCCCGCTTTCATGGGCCTTAATAAAACAAATCCCATAAGCAAGCCCAACAATCGGTTTTTGATGTTAGGGTTTATTTGTTTGTGGCCGTCCCCGACCTCCGTTGGCGCGCTCTCTCCCCCCGCCATCTCTGCGTTGATCGCGTTCTAGAGCTACATCTTCCGCAGCTTTTAATTAAGGTAGTGATTCGACGACATCGACTGATTGCTTTGCTTAGGAAGTTCACAGATTCTCGCCTTCTTGCAGTCGCGATTTTGTTCAAACCGTACTTTAGTAGTTCCATCATTCGAATTGGTTCCAAACTGGTCATATGAACCATGTGCATCCCATCTTGATCAATTAGTGTTGTGTGTGTGTGTGTGTGTGTGTTTTTTTTTTTTTTTTTTAATTAAATTGGACGATCATTATAATGTGGACTTAAGCCTTCAAAGCCCCCCACAAAACCCTAAGCTTAACTTCCCGGCGCCGCTGTGCTGAATGAGCTTTGAATTGCGGTTGGTGTCTTTTGAAAATTAAATGCACGTAAGAATTTAGTTTGGAATAGGGAAAGAAGTAGGCGTTGGGACGAGGAATCTCTGCAGGGAATTTCAACTTGCCTTGCCCCGCTTGCATCCCTAGAAAACAAGTTGTTCTCTTCGGAATTAGTGGAAAGAGTGTCCAAGATGGAAGCCCTTTCATCTGTGTTTTCCTTTAAAAGATGATCCTTTAGAAGATCTCTTATATTCATTTAGTAGTCTCACTATTTAATTTGATGGAATTTGTTTTCTGTTTCATTATTCAAGTGTTTCTTTTCTTCACTGATTTTACTTTATACAGGGAATTCAGGAATGGAGATAAACGTTGGAAAAATTCCTTTTGATCTCGATTTCCACCCTTCACGTTCTCTAGTCGCTTCTGGTCTTATAACAGGATATCTTCATCTGTAAGTTTGATATGTTACATTCGCCTCCATGTATTCTCTTTGGTGTTGGCTATAATTTGGAGCTTTAATAATGAGATAATGACAATGGCATTTCTTGCGTTGGAACAGGTACAGCTATGCTGCGAATACTCAACCCCAAAGGTTGTGATGGTGATTTGCTTTATATATTTATTTGCTTAATGTACATGTTATTCAGGAGCTTACCATGGACTACCTAACTTTCTATGAACCAAGCAATACTGTCATTTGATTGAAAAATATTGAAAAAAAGCTACTTTTTCATTTATTTAATATTTCATGAATTAAAATTTCAGATTGTTGGAGATCCCAGTACATGCTGAATCCTGTAGATGTGTACGATTTGTCGACGATGGGCGGAGTAATGCATTAGGCGATCTTTGCTTTTGCATATGCGTACACTTCTACTCATTTTCATTGAATTCTTAATGATCTCTCTGACCTTTTCTTTTCTGGGTTCATTCTGTCTTGTCCTTAGTGCTTCTGACTGGTTCTCCGGACTGCTCTATTATTGCAACTGATGTGGAAACTGGGGCTGAAAATGCTCGTCTAGAAAATGCTCACGAGTAAAGCTTTTTAGTTTACCTTTTTTGGTCAATTTAGTGTTTTTTCCTCCATCTTGCCAATTGATTTGTTTTGACTTTTTTGCTGGCTGAATTGCTTTTCCAACTTTTCTCATGCAGAGCAGCTGTGAATCGCTTGATCAACTTGACTGAGAATACGATTGCATCCGGAGATGATGTTGGATGCATCAAGGTCCAATCAAGTTGAATTCTTTGACTGTTTTCTTTCTCATCATAATTTATGTGGAAAACCTGTTATTTAAGGAGAATTGAAGTGGTCTGTCTGATACTCTGATCTAGGGATACTACAATATTTTGTTCTTGAACTTGTAGCAATTATATACTCAATGAAGCTCGTATCTGTTACTGTTAGATCAGGAAAACATGACTATACTAGTCTTTTGTCGGATTGATGGCTTGTATATATATATATAATTTTTTTTTTTCATTTGAAATAATAGTTTGTGGGTGGATGAAGTGGCTACACTATGAATCTATGATTATAAATTTTCTTATCTTTTTATTTTGTGAAAAAAATTGAACAAATTTTTTTCCTCTCTCAAGAAAGTTTTTTGGTCGAAAACTTTATCATTATTTTTTTATTCTCTTTTACAAGTATGATTCCAATAATATGGGATTTTGTTGATATTGAGTTATTTGGAATATTGCAATTGCATAACCCTTGTAGTTGTAGTACATATTACAGGTTTTTTCTTTCAGTATTTCCTGGATATCTCAGAATGTAACCCTGCCTAAAATTGTTCTTGTAGGTTTGGGATATAAGGCAGCGCTCTTGCTGCAATTCCTTCGAAGAACATACAGACTACATTTCTGACATGACTTTTGCTGCAGATTCATTGACACTGTTTGGAACAAGGTAAAGTGCAGTATTCTCCATATTCTGTTGATCAATTGTGCATTGTTCTCAAGAGGGGACTTGTTTAGTTCTTAATAGGAGTAGAGAAAAAGAAAGAAAGAGAGTAACCTCTAAAAGAAAAGTTCTGAATGCACAAGGAAAGGCTGTCCCAACTATATATGATTCCACCTTTTGTATGTCCAGATATAATTGTATAATAATAGTTTGTGCATATTGAGGAGAGGTGGAGAGCTCCCTTAATTTTTTCTCTTTATGCACCTTTTCCACAAGTCTCATTGCCACGTCTAGCTTGTTGGTAAGGGTTTTCGTTGAATACCAAGAAGGGAGTAGGTCGCACATTGCTCAATGTTAGGTTCATAATTCCAAAGTGTGCCTAGAATCGGGGATCATCAAACATTATTAAGCGCTCATAATTCCCAAGTGAGCTCAATTTATGTGATTGGAACTGGAAATTTTTGAAGAAAGAAAAATGGGGATGTGGAAGGACGATTTGGGAAGAAACAAATCTCCATGGCCTGTTTTTCCTGTTATTTTGCCTAACGCAACAAATTTGCATCGGCTACAATTGTTTCATGATTGCTGTATATATGAATTAAATTTTATCTGAATAGCTTGACATATGATAGATTTTGGTTCATCCTGTGACTTCTATTGTTGCTCTATGGTAGAAATCACACGATATTCATGACTTCCAAAATAAGGGCTGTTTTCTGGATTTATGTTCAACAAATTGGACAAACCAAATTTGAAACAGTTACTTCTTTGATGAGGCTCTTTTCCTTTACCACTGTTGATAGGTAAAAAAGTTTGATGAACATAATGTAGGTCCATTTTTTAGATACTGCTAGACAACTGAAATTCTTGTATTTGGATGCAGTATAATTAAGTTAATTGTTTTCTTTTTAAAGAATTACTTCTCCTATTTGCAATGATATAATTAACTCATTAGTCTGCGTTAGATTAGCCTTTTCTCTATCGATTCTGTTGTTAATCCTATATCTACCTTGTTTCTAATTTTTATCTTCTGAAGTGGGGATGGAACACTGTCAGTTTGCAGTCTTCAGAAAAATAAGGTAAGGTACTTGCTCCCTTGATATAATTTTGTTCATTAGAGGACAATGGGTGTTCTTGGACTCATTATGCTTTCCAGTTGTAATACTTTTTAATGTCAAAAAATGAATTATGTGATATTTTGAAACTAGGTTCTTGTTCAGTCGGAATTTTCTGAAGATGAGCCATTGTCAGTGGTTATTATGAAGGTATCTATCTTTCATTTTCATTATTTTGGTTGCTTTTTAAGCATGAATGCTAAAATATAGTGTGTCCTTTTCATTCAAGTCATGGTTGGGTTATCTGTGGGATTAACATGCTGTCCTAGAGAAGGCAAACACTCACAAGAAAGCCAAGTTATGTTCATTAGAACTTGAACACGCTGATACTCTATCCTTTAATGATTTAATCGGTCTGTCATGGAACAACAGGTTTCTTGAAATGGCAGCAACTGGCTAAAAAAATCAATTGAGCCTTGCTAAAACCATCACTTCAATGGTCTCAAGATGTGAATTTTCAAGATTTTTTTCTTTTTAGTATTTTTGGCAAGTGCTATGCCAGTCCCGCTAACAAACATGCATATTTGGGTTTCTTTACGCAAGAACAAATAATGGTTATTTGTACTTGAGGTCCAAGTTGGATGAACATTTCAAAGACATTCATCCAACCAAGAAATTAATGGTGAGAGTATTGATTTAAGAAAAAAAAAGGAAATTCGTATATAAAATTTGAAGCAAAATGACAAATACTTTTTTTGACCAAATGTAACTTCAATTGAAGTTCTGGGGATTAGGTGCACTAGTCACTACACTAGTCAGATAACTTTATTTGCTCAAATCCACTATGAATTGTGTTAAAAAGCTCAATATTCTGGATCTTCATGGCACAAAAACTTCATGGAAGTATTACATTTCCTTAAAATCTGTCCATTTATTTTAGTTTTCCTTTATCTGATTAATGGTTTATTTTAATTAGAATGGCCGAAAAGTTATTTGCGGAACACAAAATGGTGTTCTTTTGCTGTATTCTTGGGGGCACTTCCAGGATTGCAGGTGAGTTACCAGGGAAGATTGGTGGTATTTTAAAATAGAAGTTATTTGATGATACTTTTAATTAATTTTTTTGGTGGCTTTTATTTATTAAAGATATTAAATTTCACATTACATTATGTTTTTTAGTGACCGTTTCACCGGGCTTCAGTCAAACTCAGTTGATGCATTGCTCAAGGTGGGCGGATACAATTATGTGAATTTGTCGATATCTAGCAGTTTAAGTAACTAAGAATTTCTAATGATCTTCCGCACAATTTCAGCTTGATGAAGAGCGTGTCATTACTGGATCAGAGAACGGGATAATCAGGTAAGATGCCTTTGATGATCTCTTATAAAAATTTAACCATTATTGTATTTGTTTTTCTTATTTAATTGGCCTACAGGAATGCATCACCTATTCTGTTGTATTTCTATGTTGTCGTTTACTTTTTATATTTATTGACATTTTAATTCATATATAGTTTAGTAGGTATCTTACCCAACAGAATTATTCAACCAATTGCTGAGCATTCAGAATATCCTGTCGAGCGACTTGGTATGATTCATCTTCTGTATCTATGAAATCTAAGATGCAACACCATTTGGGCAGCAGTTATTGTTATTGCAAAACGTGGAAATATAGTCTTCTTCCAACATGATCTAATAACCTGTTTCACACCTTGGTTCTCTTAGCTCCCAGTTATCAGACCATCAATTAAGTTTGTTACCTGGATGATATGATTAGTTTTTTAGGCAATTTGATGGGCATTAAAAATTATCAATATTGGCGACTTTTTAGTCTCTTATTAAAAAAAAATATTCACTTTTAGCTAACTTATTTGGGATTTCTAGCAAAAGAGATGTAGTGATATAACCTTTCAATATAAGCTAAAAGGAATTGAAATTTATTGTGGTGGTTTCAGTGGTTCTTCATTCATTCTTTCTTTCTTTTTTCTTTTATTTTTTTGAGAATCAGTGGTTCTTCATTCTTTATTATAAGCGTAGTAATAGAGTTTTGATGGGGGCTCCATCTTTACTTTAAAAAAATTTGAATTTCTATTTTGTGCTTGTGGAGGTTGAAGCTGTGACATATTAAGTCAAATTTGAGCGTTTTGTAGAGTTTAGGCTTCTAATGAAGATGTACATGAAGCTAGCAAGAACTGACTTTTTTTGACAAGCTTTTCATTTTTAGAAATTTGAAGTATAGTTACTGCAACTAAGTTTATGTCACTTATGTTGATTTAAATTGCATCTTTTGGACATGAGTACAAGTGTGCCTGACTTTTTGCAATATGTTCTGCAGCTTTTTCTCATGATCGGAAGTATTTGGGCAGTATTTCACATGATAAAATGCTGAAGGCATGTCTCTCATATTTTCTAATGGCTAGTGATATTTTAATTCTGTTCAAGCAGTCCTCATATTTTCTTATGCCAAATTGTTCTTGCATTAATTTAGAGGGCAAATTTGTTACATTTGATGATATCCTCACATGTGTAGTTCTTCTGTAGATCTGGGACATGGATGATCTGTTGGAAGGTTCTGGAAATTTGCCAACAGGTTATTCAATGGAGGCTGGAAGTGATGGAGACAGCGATGAGATGGATGAGGACGTAAAGCCCTCAAAATCTTCCAGAGGTCTGTAACTTATTGTTTTGAATGGTTACCATTGCACTTAGCAAATCTATGATTCCTACTCAATTTGTAAAAATCTAAAGTTCTTGAAATTAGGAGCTGTGTCAGACTTACCTGTCTACATGGCCTACCATGAAAACTTAGTTCTAATTATCATCTAATAGATCAGAATAGGAATCAACACTTATTATGTTTAGTAGCTCTAGTCCTCCGCCTAATATAGCAAGGTCACAGGTCCAACTTCCCACCTTATTTGTGTTGACCATTGGGGGCATCTTGCTTTTGAGTACCCTTTGATCTGAGGGACTAATCAGATGAAGCCTTGTTACCCTTGGTTTATAGAGAAAAAGAGAAGAAAATAAAAAAGAATGTTTTTTTTTTTATAGAAAAATAAAAATCAGGGTCAAACAAACTAAAGATAATTTAGGTGGAAGAATACTTGTTGGATGGATCTGCTCATGTGTTTTTGCTTTTATAGTTAGTATTTGCGTTGGCTAAAAGCATTTCAAGCAAGTATATATTCATGCAGGTGCGAACTAATGGGTTTCCTTGCAGTTTAAGAACCTGCTTGGGATCACTTAGTATAGTTATTGGATTCATGTCAGGGAGGGGTTTTGATAAAAAAATGTCAGGGAAAACTGTTTCTCAGAAAGATAGATGTCTTTTTTGATTATAGCTGCAACTACTATGTCTACTGTTCTGAATAACATTGTAAGTTCACGTCTCAACATCTTAAGTTTGTTGATGTTTTGCAGCGTCCAAGAGGCGCAAAGGCAATAAGGCGAACTCATCTAAGAAAGCTACCAACAGTTTCTTTGCCGACATGTGATCAAGTGATTCTTTGATGGTATCAATGAAACAAAGCTTTTGATGGGGCCAGATAGAACCTTCAGGCTTCATCACTAAAGTGTGTGGAACTGTTAAAAGTTGCAGAACAGATAGAATGTTCATTTTCGTTGTAAAGTGAGGAAATCTGTTGAAAGGGGTCGCTGTGTGCTTTAAAGGCTTGCAGTTGGTGAAAATTTTTGACGATTATTTGGTGTTGTCCATTATTTATGGGGTTAACAATGTTCCAATGGTGCTGAATGGTTGCAGACACATGGTACCTCACAGGATAGTTGCAGTTGCTTAAAACCCATATTTTTTTCCCCTTGATTCTTTTTTTTTCCCATCTTAATGAAGTCAAGTTTGTAAATTTGTTATCTATTATGAAATACATCAGTTTCACTAGATATCCAGTCTCTCTGGAAGGGATCTAGCGTCCAAATGAAAATTCCTTGAATTGGAGTAATTATGAAGTTCATACTTCATTTCAGTTGCGCTTGATTGATCTATATAGCTAAACTCAACTAATTTGAGATTGAGGCCATGTACAAGGCTTTACTACACCATATGAAATTCATTACTTACTATGGTGAAGTTTTCACTCTCAAAATCTTTTTTACTTTTATTGAGCCTATTGATTCATGTACCAGAATAAATGGTAGGGTTAATAGCTTGATGGGTGTGGTTCACAATATAGCTACAAAGCTGCACATACAGATTGTGAGGCCAAAATAAAACAAAATAAGAGGTGAGGAGAGAGAAAAAAAGGGGGCTTGTGTTGTGGGAGAGGAGCTGAAACTGAAAAGAATGGCGTGCGTTTCCTCCTCTTTATATTTCCACAATACACGCTCGCCACTCTTCCGTCGCTACTTTTCTTCACCTTCACTAAATTCTAGAGGTGAGTGAGCTTCCCAACACAATTCCTTCATCATATACTACTTGCTTTAGAAAGCAAGTGTAAGTTTCTGTGCGTTGTGTTGTTTGTTCAGGAGGCACTTTGAAGTGCAGAAATCAGTCTGTTGAGTGCACAGCTAAAGCTGTGGAATCAGAAATAAAAGCCAGGTTTGCAGTTGCACTCACTCACTCACTCACTCACGTTTGTTGTGTTGTGTTGTGTTGGTGCATGGGCAATTCCTTTTATGAGTATATAAGTTACTGTGTTTTTGCTGAACTAACTTACTTGGGCGTAGCTTTTGCGTGGTGGAAGAGGAGGAGCATGAGAAGCAGACAAAAGGGGCTAAAAGGAGACAAGTGTTACTCAACATCGCTTCGGCTTCGGCTTTGGCTTTGGGGGCTTTGTCTTTCCCTTCTTTTGCTTTAGCAGAAGAGAATGGTAATAGCACATAGCCCTAGTGCTAGCTGTATGTTGTTGAAATGCTGAATGATTTCATGTTTTTTTTTTTTTTTTTTTTTTTTAAAACCACAACACCCCACTGGTATTCATTCCAAATCTCTCGCAAGTACATTCAAAAGAAACAACGGTACAACATCCCACTCGTTTCGACCAGACATAGAACTAGCTTCCCTTGCTAATGTATGGGCCGCTTCATTCGCTGATCCATGAACAAAAGAAACACTATAGGACCTCAAGTCCGTTACCAACTTCACACAATCATCAATTATAGCTCCAAAATAGGATTTATCTTTGTGCCTATTTCGGATTGCCTGAACCACTCTAAGTGTATCAGACTCCAACTTTACTCTTCTCTCGCCTTTGTCCTTTAGCCCAGATAGTGTTTCTCTAACTTCAATAGCCTCATCTACCCTTGTCCCTTAGAACCACTCCATATGAGCTACTATTGTATCTACATTACAAGTGACAAATCCTTCCCTCAGTCGTTTGCCTTCTTTTTCTCACTGCCTTCCATGCTGCTAGGTGTGACTTCGCTCCCTCGACAATATATGTGCGTGACTGATGTCGATTACTCCAGATTGTAGAGAATTGACAGTTTTGACAGTTGTTAAATTACCAAATTCCTGACTTGATTATTTAGGCTTTAAGTGGAAAAGGGAACTCAATATGTCTATATAAATGCACTCCCTCCCCTCCATCTGATAAAATGCCATGCCATATAGGAAAAAATTACATCTGTACGGTATTTTTTTTTAATTCGTAAATTATTGTGATTTTATTTTTTATTCTTTAATTAAGGTATATCGTATTTTCAAAAGGCGTAACTAAGCTGATGTGGCGCACCAACACGAATGGCGCCTTTTGTAAAGGCGCCATTCGTGTTATGTGGCGCCACGTTGGATTGCATGAATATATATATATATATATATAATATAATATATATAATATATATAATATATATTATATATATAAATAAATATATATATATATATTTTTATATATAATATATATTATATATTATATATATATATATTTTTTATATACTCGTCGTCAATGGATTTTGACGACGGAGACCCCGTCGCAAATCGATTTTGGCGAAGGGGAGCCCGTCGCCAATCGATTTTGACGACAGGCTCCCCATCGTCAATCCCGTCACCATTTCATAAAAATCACCAACTCACCGCCACATCACGCCACGTCATCGTCAATAACGCCTTTACTAAAGGAGATGTACATTATTTTTGAAATTTTAAAGAAATTTACGAATTTAAAAGAAAACCAACCCTATTTTTTTAATAAGCCCTCTCCCTCCCTCTCATTTGTTCCCTCTCTCTCTTGGCTCACAAACTTAATCCAAACACACACACAGTTACCTTGCTTTGTGTTCGTTCGCGCCGCCGTCTTGCCTCCTTTTGCCGTCGCCGTTGCTCGCCTCTCTCGATCTCCCACACACTCTCTTCTCTCTCTCTCGCACCGCTCTCTGCTTGCTCTCATTGCCTCTCTCCCTTTCCCTCTTTTAAACACTTAAACACCCTTCACTTGTCCCCAACCAACATTCAACCCCTCATTGACGACCCTAGGTTGTCGATAGGGGGTTGTAGGGGTGCTTGCGAGAGATTCTCGCATGCATGTAAAGAATCTCGCGCGCGTCATTTCTCTCACTTTGCATGCGTGGTTTCCTCCCATATGGCATCCCACGCGTTACTGCTCTCACTGAATGCGTGGTGTCACGAATGGCGCCTTTACAAAAGGCGCCATTCGTGTTGGTCCGCCATATTTGTGTTTCACGCTAATTACGCCTTTTCGAAAGACGATATACTGTAATTAAAGAATAAAAAAAATCACAATAATTTACAAATTTTAAAAAAAAATAATAAAAAAAAAAACAACAACCGTACGGATGTAATAGGGCCGACGGAGAGAGGAAGAGAGTGTTTGAGCCGAGAGAGAGAGAGAGGGAACAGCAGTCAGGAATATATATTATATATATAAAATATATATATATATATATATATATATATATATATTATATATAAAATATATATATATATTATATAAAATATATATATATATATATATATATAATATATATATATATTATATAATATATATATATATATATTGTTTTATAATATATATTATAAAACTTAAATAGATTGGCGACGGGGCTCCCCTTCGCCAATCTATTTTATATATATATAAACCCACTCCATCACGAATGGCGCCTTTACAAAAGGCGCCATTCGTGCCATGTCATCTGCCACATCACGAATGACGCTTTTTGTAAAGGCGTCATTCACACACGTCACACTTAATAACGCCTTTAGTAAAGACAAAATACATTATTTTTAAAATTTTAAAAAAAATTACCTTATTTAATGAATTTTAAAGTAAAACAACCTTACTTTCTTAATAACCCCGCCATATAGAGGGGGACTTAACATTGCATTCCTTACATCAGATTGTGGTTGCATCTATGCTTAGTTTAAAGAAAAATGCAATTTACTGCTTCAAAACTACGGAGTATGAAACGACTGGAGACGGAATTTCGTCTAGCACCCTTGCAACTGAGGCTGAGAAGCAACCTCAAGCCCCTCTCATGAAAGACCGAAAGCACAAATATAGCAACGAAATATTTCCAGCAGCATGAACTACAATGCTCTGAAGGACTCAACTTTTTTCAATTTTTTGCTTCGATACTTCAAATTTCTTCATTGCTTTTATTTGGTCTGATTCTTGAAACTTCTCAGGTGGAAAAGATGATTTTCGTTCTTACGCCGATGAAAAAAACAAGTTTCAGATAATGATTCCTCAAGGTTAAATATTGAGTGAAACTTTTCCCCGCTCATAGATATTATATTGGCACAAAACGTATTTTTTAGTCCTTCAACTTTGAGTCTTTTATGCTTTTGGTCCCTGAACTTTCAATAGTGTATATTTAGTCCCTGAACTTTCATTGTTGTACATTTGGTCCCTTAACTTTTGAGTTTTATGCTTTTGGTCCTTGAACTTTGAGATTTTTATGTTTTTGGGGGAAATTAAAAAAAATTTCGGCTTTTTTTGGTCGATGCGAGTCGTCCGATTCAGTAATATAAACCATTTTACTCTTCTTGACTATTGGCATAATTTAACACTTTAAATGGTAGAAGGACTAAATGTAGATCTTTGTGAAAGTTCAAGGACCAAATGTATAGTAATAAAAGTTCAGGGACCTAGAGCACAAAAAACACAAAGTTCAGGGACCAAATGATAGGTTTTGCCTATTATATTATATTATAACACAATCTGAAATTGTCCAAGTGTTTTCCATTTTACATTGTTGTTCACCCATTGATCATTTGGTGTTCACTGCTTAACTTAATTATTATTTCTTGTAGATTGGCTAGTGGGATTAGGACAAGCTGATGGCTTCAAATCAGTGACTGCATTTTACCCGCAAGAAACTACAGATTCTAATGGTATATATTCCTGCGGTGGTTTCCAATAGAAGCATCTCTTCAGTATATAACTTTGTATTTTAAAAATCAGTTCACTTGTTACCTCAGTGAGCATTGCCATCACCGGGATTGGTGCTGATTTTACCAGATTGGAATCATTTGGTAAAGTCGATGCTTTCGCAGAGAGTTTGGTAGGTTTTGCAGAAACTTCAATTTTCCCTCTCTTCTAAACATAAATATGTACTCATTATGCTAACATGAACTTTGTTGGAATGGCCACTTTCAGGTTAATGGCTTGGATAGGAGCTGGCAGCGGCCGCCTGGTGTAGCGGCGAAACTTATAGATGCTAAAGCTGTTAATGGTGAGTGTTGCTTTGCACCCACAGAATCTAAGGTTTATATACTTGTAGCTGAGGACTTCTATATTGGAAACAGTTCTTTGATTTTAGGCTAATAATACATGTAAATGTTTGAATGCAACATTTTCTTGTAAACATTACATTGCTTCAGGCCTGTATTACATCGAATATTCACTGCAATACCCCGGTGAAAGCCGCCGTCACATATATTCTGCCATTGGAATGGCTTTTAATGGTTGGTACAACAGATTGTATACTGTAACTGGGCAGGTGGGTTTGTGTATGACATGATCAATTTCTTGCTCTTTATGTTGTATGTTGCTTTGGCTTAAGAATTATTTTGTTGGTTGTCCTCCTGCTTCACAGTATCTGGACGAGCAGTCAGAAAATTACAAGTCTAAGATTGAGAAGGTAAGCTGATGATCATAAATATTTACTCCATTTGCAATTTGAGTTCAAACTTCAAACAACTGAAGTTGCTGCTTCTCTTTTTCGCAGTGCGTTTCTTCATTCAGATTTACCTAATCCACTGCCAGGAGATACTATAAGAAGAGCAGAGCTGAGTATAATTTTGACGCCACGTCTTCTGTTAATTCTTTTTCGTTGATGAATGTTTTGTTCATGTAACAATCCGTGTGATTTACAGATTGGAACAAGTGAAGTGAATTCACTTTCAGCAACTACTAACATAAATAAATTCTACTTGTTTTGTGTATGCTTCATTTCTTAATTTTATTATAGCTGCTGCTGCTGTTTGTGTACTAGAAGCTTGGCTTGAAACATGCCGTGCAAGGCCAAAGCTTTTTATTTATTTATTTATTTTTATTATCAAAGACCATCTGTAACTGTGGATATCTTGCTTTAACAACATGAAAATTTAATTGAAAATAATTTTTAAAATCTTAAAATTAATATCACACTGATAAGCTTCCTTAGCCATGTGATTTGCACAGACATTATTCTCTCGAAATGTGGGGCTAAAAACTACAATTCACTTCTTGTCCGTCTTCCTTAAAATATCATAAATAAGTGAATCTCGAAATTGGCCTTATGATGAGTTTAGAATAAGGCCTAAGCTTATTTTAGTTGAACTAAGCTTATTTTAGTTGATAATAGTGATCGCATATCCACATTTCGAGGCAGTCTTGAAAACTAATATTTGGCTAAAGGACAGAGAAATGAAAGAGCTCTTTTTAGCAACGATGAAGATCAACAACATATATACAGAACCCATAAAGAAAAGGACCCTACTAATTTAGGAAACAAAATACATGCCGATCCCCTATGCCACTCAAGCGAAAGGGAAACAAACATATGAACTTACACATTGAAATCCAACAAGAAAAGAATTTGGTCTTTCCCGAACAACCAGACTGCCAAGCTTCAAATCCTAGACGGCCCTGCGAAATTGCAAATGTAACCAACTTCCACCCCTCGTATTTTCACTTCCGTGGAGATCAGTTATCAACAGACTATAACAACTATTCAGCTGCTCGATCGACCTTTGAAATTACAACTATCGGACCCTAAATCTTCTTTATAACTATTGACACTAATTTAATCTTCTCCGATGCCATAATATCTAATGTCAGAGTCATGCAATTGTATCAGTCATTCTTACATCATCTCTACTCTTCGCAACTACCGCAGGGCTTTTTCTTTGAAACAGAAGAGCCAGCTGATCCGCGAAAAGAAGGTTCTTCATGTGTTGCAATTGATGTCTTTCCTTTTCAATCTGTAATTCAACTTCCTCGAAATGAACAATTTTATCCTGAATTTCCTTCATCTGCACCAATTGTTGGTTCCACCAAGTCAGAATCAATATGTTGATAATCAAGAAAATCAGCTGAAACTATACATACCTGATCAATAATCCCAGAGACTGATTTTTCCAGATCTTCTTGTTCCTTTTCACATACTACCCGTGCTCTTACAATGGTTTCTTCATATGTACTTGCAATTGCATCTCCATTAGCAGCAGTTGCAGATTCTACAATTCCTGCATGGATTACCATCATTGAATATATTTCTCAAATTTCAGCAACCTCTGAAAATGGAAAATCCTAAATAAACAACGACAAGAAATCCTCATCCTCAAGTCATGCTTCTATTTACCTCTATAAATATACAGAAAATATGAAACATACAAGGAAAGGTAAAATTTGCTAATTTTTACACATGACGTATCTGAACCAACTGGGGTGCGCAAGTAGATTAGATTAGACTTCAACTGGTTATAGACAGCCAAGGTAATTCCTACAGTCAACTTTTACACCGCCAATACAATTCTGGTATGAACCTACTATATCTGTCATAAATAAAGTCCTTAGAATCAAATTTAAACTCTACATCTTATAAAGTTGGATGAGGTAGGACATTTCAATATTAACACAAAGGACCCATCGGGATTAGTTTGCATTATCACAACAACAAAGATAACAACAACAAAGTCTCAATCCCAAATTAGACTGCGTTCATATTATAAAAATTTATATGCATGCATTATCAGAACTTAAACCAACAGAATCATCTGAAAGGCTCATGGAATCAATGAATGGAACTATAGATCCTTCTTGATCGCACAACACAAAATCAATGAACAAAAGCATAGGATTCAGAAATCATAACTACAACTCAACTCTCTAAAAAGAAAAGAACTCTTTGTAGATTTTCAGACAACAAAAAGATGGGGCGAACTGCATCTCCCAATATCACCAAGAACATCCTCACATACACATAAAGCAGCCTAAGCTCTCAACCATTCTGATAATAAATAATCCAACAATTAGTTTCCACCCAACCACCAACCTAAATGGGGCGAATCACGTCTCAAATCATCCTGCCATTTAAATCCCCATCCTTATTCATTCCCTGATTTCTTTCACTTTAAATGGTTCTACAATAAAGCCATCAGAGCACTTTCCACACTTCTTTTGGTATAAGAGAGTCCATCTCTTCCCTTAGAGAGAAGCTCACACAGTTTTGTATCAAGCCCCCACATCCATTCACCCCACATTCACATTCTATACTAGCGAAATTGCAAGGAATTAGCTTAGAACTCATCATCATCGTAACAACAAAGCCTCAATCTGTAATTGGATTAAAACTCATCAAAAAGCAACAAAAAAAGAAAGGACAGGAAAGAATGGGAAATATTTTCAGATGAACACGTAACGCTTACCATTCTGTTCTGTTTCAACAATATTGGACTTTGAGTATGTGCTCTTCTTTTGATCATCATTGAAGTCTTCGTATACAGCTGCCACTGCTGCATGAGCTGAAACTTCAGCAACCTTTGATCCACCCATCGCTGACAAGAAAGCAGCCTACAATTGTAGTAGAGTTGATCTATATCAAAGGGATTCCGACACAAGTCCTTGGATTTATTTTCAAAAGATTCTAGACCAAAATTTAAATCACAAGGCATGGAATTCAAATCAGAAGATTTTGACAACCATGAACAAACATCGGTACCTGAGCCATAATTGGATTGCTTGCATCAGCAAGCGGTGAGATGCGCCTTCTCTTTTCTGATGGCAGTGAAAGAATACCATTTGAATCTATTGCGTTGCCACTTTGATCCTCTATCTGATAATATTTTTGAACATCCTCAAATCCCACAGGACCCAGAAACTGCTCCCCAAAAGGCAGTTTAATAAACCGAGCCACACATTCTTTCTCATTTCTTCCACTCACATGCTCCGCCACCTTCTTCCAGTCATCCCCATAATGCATAATGGCTTCCAGAAGGTGCAATGTTTCTTTGTCAGTCCAACTTGTTTTAGTTTCTTCACTGATCTCAACCCTCCTGAAGTCGGAAGTAGTTACGCCTACCCGATAATTGCCACGGACATAGCATCTCGCACAAAGAGTCAGGTCAAACTGTTCAACAAATAGGGGGCATTAAAACAGAAAAGATTCAGATTCTTATAAACATTGTTTCGGTTCAATACACACATATTGCAAGCTTCCATAACTATAAGGAGATGTTCAATGTAACCAAAAAAAAGGAGATGTTCAAAATAACAACAACAACAGCATAGCCTCAGTCCTAAATTAATTGGGGTTGGCTGCATGTATCAAACTCTTCCATTGCACTCGATTTAGTGCAATTGATGGTGAGCTTTCCAAACCATTTAAATCCCTCCTAATTAATGCATCATAAGTTAACTTCGTTCTAGCCCTACCTCGTTAAACTTCTTCAGTTTCTACTAAGTCAAGTTTTTTAGCAAGGGCATTTGTAGGCTGTCTTTGCAGGTGACCAAACTAGCACAACCGCCCTTACCTAGTCTTTGTGTCAATTGGTGCTAGTCCTACTTTTCCTTGAAGTTTTGAATTTCTTATTCTATCTTTATAAGTTTTACTAGACATCCACCTAAACATCCTCATTACTGCTACGTTCATTTTATGTAATTATTGTTGCTTTACTGCCCAACATTCGCTTCCATAGAGGATAGCTGGCCTAACTACGGTACAAAAGATAGAGACTTGAAAAAAATTGAGTTTGGAACAAAACCATAAAGCTACCATACCCTCCTAACAAGCCATGTTTGTCATGAAACTGAAACGAAATAAAAAAAAATGAAATGTGATTCAAAAACATCACCTTGTCACAAACAAAGCAAGCAATGCTGCAAAGAGACTTGCAACCACTGCATAATTTCTTAGAGCTCTCCCGCCTCGGCTGCTGCAAAGATTCAAGGAACGCGCTATCCCCGCCACCATTCTTACTCTCCCGCTCCTCCCATTTGAGCTGAGGAGGAGGCTTGAGCAGGGCACTCGGCGGCGCTGCGGCGTAGTTAATCAAACCCCAACTCTCAAGGAAATCATAAACCCTACGAATTGAGCCAACGTCGCCAACAATCACTTTGCGTGCATATGTGAATGAGATCTTCCTGGACGGATTTGCCCTAAATAGCCGAATAATGGAATCCCTGTAGTACTTGTAAACCCTAGGGTTCTTGGAGTGTGATCTTCCGTCGAAGAATTCGGGGAGGAAACGCTTCTCGCATTCCTGAATCTTGTCCCACGAGAACCACCCTATCACAAATCCCCCAAAAAACAAAGAAAAACTCAAAAACTCGCACAGAGAGAATTCAAAATCAGAACTTTTGAACGAAATCAGTGGAAGTGGAGTGGAGGGTCGTGGGTTTGTTGTTCTTACTTGAATAGCTGGGAATGGTGATGAATTCTTCTTCGGGCGGGTTCGAAGAAGAAGATTCCGGCGGACGGGGAACGGGGGCGGTGGCGGTGGCTTCATCGTCTCGTGTGTTAGGGTTAAGGGTGAGAGTGGGAGTGGCGGTGGCGGGGGTTTCCGGCGTTTTTAGTTGGTTTTCCGGCGAGGGTGCGGCGGGGTCTTCGACTGGCGGTGGCGCTGGCGTCGCCATTCTTGTTTTGGAGAAATCTGTCTGGCAAGAGAGAGTAAAAGAAGACGATGCGATGCGTTGGAACCAAAAGCTCCAAATTTACCGCCACGCCGCGCCAAACTTACCGAAGCTCTTTTTGTCTTTTTTACTATTTTACTTTTACTGAGTTTTTATTTTTTTTTGTTGGATAAGTGCTCGCTCTGCTTTTTTTTTTTTAATAGTTATTTGAAAAGCTCAATATCAATTACACTAAATCAACATAATAGAAGAGTTTGATCCATATAGGCTCTATCTTAATTTATGTTGTTGTTAAATGTTCCTAATTTTTGTCATTTTTTCTTATATTTTTTTTACTTAGTATACCGAATCATTTTTTGGCTCAATTAAAAATTAACATATTTACAGTTCGACAACACATCCTAAGAAGATTTGGCCATTGAACACTATCTTACAAATTTTACACCAATTCTATTAGAGGCTTTTTTTTTTTAACATTTTGACTGAAGGGACTAAGGTTCTGTTATTGTTGTTTGAGTGAAGGGAAAATAAATTAACTGATCAAATAAATAAAATTTGACTTTGGAGTTCCAACAACAAAAAATCAGTTATTTTGCCTCCAAGGGCGTTAGCGGAGTGGTAAGGTGATTCTCTAACATACTGATCAAGGCAAATTTGTTGAGTTTGAAACTTGCCCACTCATTTCTCCCTCCGATTTCTTCCTTGAGCTCTCTCTAGTAGTCTAGTGGGGGGCAACTAAGAATCCCCGAGGAATTAGTATATCCACCATCAATCCGGTTTTAGCGGCAAACCAATAGTGGCTCGGATACGTCGTCTATCAAAAAAAAAAAAAATCGGTTAATCTAAAATGGTGTTTTATATTGAACCATACCGCTCTTTCATGCTACACTCTTTTGAAGATTCAAGTGTAATCCAAACTTAAATTCTTTGTTCTGATGCTATTCCAGTGTAAAAAGTATATTTCGATCTACACATTTTCGAGACAAACAAAACTACAGTTACAAACTTTAATATAATGCAATGCCATTCAATGAATCTCATAAAAAAGGCATGAGCACACTTTGCATCTAAAAAGCCACTGATAGTATCCTGCATTCAATCACATTAAGGGACTTGACATGTATAAACAGTTTTATTTTTCGGAGATTTTTAAACCTTCTTATAATGACAACAAAGAATTACATGATGTCAGAACACACAACATTTATTTTGTCTTCCTAAATTGCAGACAAGCAGTCTTCAATTTCTTTGAGATCTTACTTCCAAAATTTCGAAAATGAACAAAACTGATTTGCCAAGAGCCGAAGCAAGAATATAGAAAAAGATGGCTGCAAACCCGGTTTTCGTCAATGGCAAACAAAGGATTAACAGCTGAAACTGGCTCACCAATTCAGACTTGCTGAAACATATAACAAAGATGAGGCTTTGGAGACTTGGTGATCTTCACTATGCCTTGTTCTAGGTGTACACCAGCTCAAGTTGAGCTGCAGTTGGCAATTAGTCCCCTGCGATTAGTACGTGTATTGGTTGCTCGTATCTAGAATTCAAGCTTGAATGGGTGAAGAGAGTGGCTCCGTTGCAACAGGCGCAGATTCTCTGGCAACTTCATCCTCTATCCTAAAGTGAGGATGGAAGGGGAAAACAAAAATTGTGGAGGCAGTAGGAGATGGATCAAGTCCGGCAGAATATCTTATCGAGGTCACTGCAACTCTTGGTAGTTGTTGGGGACCAGAAGCCAAGGGGACCACCTTGTAACTGAGTATGTGCTGTGATTTCGGCAGAACAAAAATTGTGTCGCTGTGCGATCCTGAACATACAAAACTCTGAGAGTCTGACAATGAGTACTTGATTTCTTGCAGAACCTGGGTTTGGTTCTGAATTCTGATGTAGTATGTGAAGGGATCTCCAAGAATGGCATGAGGTGGGCATTCCATAATCACAATTATCGGAGGCGTCTCCACTTTTATGTCTGGCAATTTGTGCCTGGTAATAACCGCATCTGCATCTGATGATGATCCACGTTCCCTCCTCCATTTGAGAGAAACTGTTCCCAATCCAAGCGTCTGAGAGATTATCTCGGGAATAACTGAAAAGACTTGCTTGAACTCTTCACTCGGTACCAGGACACAAGGATCACTTGAAAAATCGCCTTCTGGTCGTATGGTGCATGATTGCCCAAAGTCATCAGCATCCACATCAAGAGACATAGATATCAGCTGCAGCGGAATCTCAGTACAATTTTTCGCACTGACAATGAGAATACTTTTCTCATTTAAAGGTAAGGATGTTGACTGCTCAGGAGAGGTAGATGACTTGATCTTTGATAATAGTAAAGGATCCTGCCTAAATGGAAACATAAAACGATGACTAATTGCAACCGCAGTTAATCCATCTATCTGCAAACTTTTGTGGACGTTGAGCTTCTGGGCATTTGCTTCATTGGCTTTCGGTAGATACCCCAATGACACATAAAGCATGACAGGCTTCGGTCGATGCCATTTGATTTCTAGCTTGCAAGACCATGACTGACCAATGCTTAAATGAGGAACAGAAAGCAATCCAAAAGATTGTTGGATGTTTATGATATTATTCTCGGGATCAGTTAGAGATTCCTTGTCGTCGGGTCCCAAAACACTAAGAAGCTGAACATGATGACTCTCTGTGGAGAAAGGTTCTAGTTCCCTTGGACTAACCAGACCACCGCCTCTTGAATCCACTAGGTTAATTTTCAATTCAGCAGAACATACAGGATGGCCCTTGGAAGTCACTGAGACAGGAACCAAGAAGCTTTCTCCAACTAATGCAGGACCAGAGGGACCAATAATAAGATCAACTTGTGAATGCAGCTCCTCAACTTGAATAACCTTCTGACCTGATAATGCAAGAGCAAGATCCTTTGTTGGTAAGGTCTCCAAACAATCTTCATATTTCCAGAGAGGCAAGTCATCCATAGATGCTGGGCTTTCAGCTCGGCAACAGATGGTGAAACTGGGTCCTATCTTAGCAATTACAGCTATGCATTCCAGCTTCCCACAATTTTCTGTGTTGGACATACAACTATATAAATTCACAATAATATTTAAGAAAAATATCATAATGACACAAAAAGTCACTCAAGAGTGTACGATGCACACCAAGATGCGTGCGTGAACATTCCAATGTGTTTGCATGAACTCTAAGTAATGCTGAATTCATTTCCCAAATCATAAACACAAACGAAAACCACCAGTTGAAATAAAAATGCACGCAAGCATGGAGAAAGATTTCAAAACTCTTGCATCTATGCGAACGAATTTATTTTAGTTAATACTGCAAGACCAACCTCATGCCCCCAAGCTGGCTGATTATATTAGTAAATAATGTAACTGATATCCACATAATGGTCAGTCGCTTTAGTATTTAATAAAGAATTTAGAGTAACCATATGACTAGAACCAATTGATCATGGTAAGTTTTATTATTCTTGTATACTCACTGCGTGATGAGTGTGAGCAAGGCGAATAGCAAGGAACCCTGCAGTATTACTACGATATTAATTCATAGAGGAGTATTTGTTACATACCAGGTCTGACGCTGTATGTCAAACGCAGCCACTTGTTTGTACCTATGCTTAGAAATGAAGCAGTCTCTACCCGAAGATCCTGCTGTGAATCAGAATTTGAATCTACCTGTTCTCTGTGAGCTTTGGTGACAATGAAGTTACAATCAGATTGACTGAACTGGATTTCCAAGTGATCAATCTCAATAGGAATGGGTAGTTTTGATAAAAATGACAATGTTAACAAGGTGGGCACCCCAGGCTTCACCACCTGTTCATGAAACGCAACTGAAGCAAGGAAGACCACTCTGAGGGGGCTGATAGGATCAATCTCCAGATGAACAGGTTCATCAGCATTGATTTGAAGGTCACTGCTCCCTTCTTCTGAAGATATCATAACTTGTCCCTTGACAAGTTGAAAAACTTCTTTATGAATAAGCTGTCTCTGTGAGAGACTAGTGGGACCAGCAGGGCAATACTCTCCTTTCCGATCCAACATTTCAGATGGAGTATCCGATGATATAGGCAATGCGGCCATTTCAAGAGAGTACTCAATGAAGTCTTTTACCAATTTGAGTTTTCGAGCGCACTCCCTCAAGTGTCCCAAGACCTCCCAAAGCAAATTTACCCAGCCTTCTTGCCTGTATTGGTGCACGACATCTTCAAAAATTTGTTTTGCATTAGTTAAGTCACCAATGGTGAAATATTCTCTAGCCATTAGGATTCCGCAATAGGAGGCCATTCTTGAGGCTTTAAGGACATTGTAAGACTCAATTGACTTTTTGAGAAGAGCTATAATTTCATAGGAATACTGGAATCTCTTCCCTTCTTCAAAGGAATAGCTAATAAATTCTGCATCCGTAATACTGTAGAGCCAGAAATTAAATCATTAGTGTTTGGAAAACCCGATACCCATTTTGTTTAAGGCTACAAAATTTTGAGACTTACGGTTGCATAGAATCCCCTTTCTCAAGTAGCCTTGAGAATTGACCCACATAAACAGAAGGTACAACTGAATCAGGGCCATTCTCAGTCCCATTGGGTAAAGGAATTCCAGAAGTTTCTGATGCAGACGATGCAAATTCAAGGCAACGCCTCTTTTCCTTCAAGTAGTGTGCAGCAAACTGTTTCATACAAAACACACCAGGTTAGAAGAAAAGCAAAGCATTGCATTGCATAGCACATACTATATGCAAAGAAATGTAAGATGTCCGAAGCTTGACAAGGAAATTACTGCACGCGAGGACCAGCTTGAATCATTTCTAATCGGTGTCTTCCTCAGAAAAGATTCTTAGAGTATAAGCTTCAATAGACTGACAAACTTAATCATACTAAGATTCTAATATAACATAACGCTTTCTTAAAATAACTTTTGGAGGGAGCAAGAAGTAAGTTCCATGGGACCACTGCTTCACCATCATGACCACTACCTCACTCCTACCCCCATCAACTCAACTCCTTGTTGAGATTTCCCACCCTTGCTCCGGCCCAAAAAAATACAATGAGATTAAAAGTTAGATTTCTTCAATGGGACATGATAGAAATTACGAAGGTTGAATTGTAACTAACATGATAATAATAAGCCGGATGCGATTCCCACTCAGTGAGGCTTTTCTCAGACACGTTAGAGGGGGAAGAAGTTGTGTTTGAGATAGTTGCAGAGCTAGTTTCCAGCAATTCAGCAAACACCAAAAATTGCCGGCTCACCCACTCCCAATGTAGAAAAACAACTTCTGGTAATCCTGCTAATTTTTTGTAACATGTCATGTGTTTTTGAAACCAAGTCACAGCTTCTACAAACCTTCCACCATGGAGCAATAGAGTTGAGACCTTGAAATGGAACTGCTCTGCAATGGTTTTTATCTCTAACAGGCGTTGGATAGGTGGCAACCTCGTTGACACTCCAATCATCTGCACAGAAAATAAGTGCAACTATATTAGAAAGAATTGATTAGGAAAGATTTAAAGAATTTGGAAAGCACACCATTAAACTAAATCGACTATAATGGAAGAGTTTGATCCATTTGGACGACCCCAACTAATTTGGGATTGAGGCGTTATTATATATAAGAAAGAATTCAATTGCTTCAGGCCCCTTCAGGATTATCTCTCAATCTCATGACTTGGATATGAAATCACAAAGGGATCCACAAGATACATGGAGGTATACAACCGCTAATCAAGCAGTATTTCACACAGAAATTTTTTGATGAAAATTTTGGGATAACAATTTTCTACTCGGGCAGAGGTAGAAACATATTTTCGTCAATGTTGTTCTCCACATATGCTTTCAGTTTCTTTCAAGCATTCATTTCAACACCCTATTCTAGGTTATACACTTCCGTGTAGCGCACCTTCGACAGGAAAAAGGCATTATGTACGACCACCTTGTGAGAATAAGTGCTCCTCTTATCACCACTAACAATAATAATAATTACCATATAGCATGTATGAGTTGGAACTAAGAGGGTTTTTTGGGTCATCAACCAAGAGAACTCAATAATCTTTTAAATTGTCTATCATTCACAGACTACCAGAAAGAACGTTACTTCCTAAAATAGTAACATATTATGTTTGACATTTACCTCACAAGGACAAAAATAACGGGAAACATAAATAAGTAAACAGGTCCAAGAAACCATGGTCCAAGTAAATAAACCCGCAGGCCCAATTTCAACTATTTGTGTTACCAGTAAGGCTTTGTTAGATACTAGATAGTGAGCAGTAGAATACTAAGTAGCTCAGACAAATTGTCTTCAATTGATCACACCAAAAGTGGATGCCATACTAAATAACAAATAGTTCTGGAGCAATTGAAAAAGTACCTCACGCAGAGTATGATAGGCTTCCTCATAGAACCTCAGGGCTTCAACCCAGTCTCTGCGAAACTCTGCATAAACTGCAACCTACGGTTTTCACAATTTGAAGAAAAATTAGTTGCATATTCTTTCTTTCTTTCTTTTTTTTTCTATTTTCACAAGATACTAAAATCATCCTTAACATGCCCATAAAGTATATATAATAACATCATTCTCACTTGATTTTATCTGATCTTTTTTTGCCAAAAACAGCTGACAACTACCCAGATTCAATGGACTGCTAAGAAAGTACTTGCCTTAAAACAGTAACGGATGATCAGCTCAATCGAATTGACATTTTTCTTTTCGATACGGACTTTGATCCTTCGTCCCTCTTCCTTGTAATAGGTGTTTGCTAGCTCTGCAAGCGTGCTTCCCAACCTGCAGAACTCTATGCAATGAGACGTCTGAAATCAAAATAAAAGGATTGAAAAAGAACAAAACAAAACAAACCAAACCAAACCAGAAAAGGAGTGACAGATTAAACTACATACAACCCACCTGCTAAGAGACGCATATAATTCTGATGTGTTGCCTTGTACAAACTTGAGAAGATATTTGGAATCTACTTCAGCACGCTTTCGCAGTGCAATCATACGATCTTCAGTAACTTCATCTACATTGAAATTTGATCTCATCAAATAAGCAAGGCAATTTCTGAAACTTGCTAAAAATGATGAAGGGATGTTCACAGTATTTCTTTGTTACCATCTGACAAATGAACAGGTTAGACTTTCAGGAAATGTATATAAAATGTAAAAAGTGTACCTTGATGAGATTTGAGCACCCAATTTTCTCGCGAATAAGGTTTTCAATGCAATTTTGCAACTAATTGTAACAAGGAAATCAACAAATAAAAAACCTAAATACTTCATCAAGACTCAACACTCAAGAGAGAGAGCTCAACATATACTATGATAAAAAAAATGTGAACCAGTTTGGCCAAATCATATGTACAAAATAAAAATATAACACAGCAATTAGTGTTGGTAACCAGCATCTATACATTAAACAACTTCCAATTATTTGGTACCTCGTAAAAATATAACACAACAATCAGTGTTCTCATCATTGATAATGAAAACAAAACATATTGTTTGATTGTAAATCTTTTACAAAGATAATCTGGTGAAACAGATTAAGAACTTAGGAACTAATGACTTACCATTAACAGTAGATTGAACGATCACCACAACCAGCTTGGTGTTCCGCTCACGAACAATTAATCTGCACACATATTGGAAATTAACAAAGAGGGATAATTGTTGAAGCATACAGGAATTTGTAGTACCACATCTACACATACGTGCACTTCCCACCAAAAAAACCTATGTTTGATAAAATTAAAAAGAAGATAGTCAAACTAGTAACTAACTATATTACTAGCTTTAGAAACCTCACTGCGGCCTGAGTGCAATGTTACAACCTAATTAACATGGTTTACTAAAACGTTTTAGCACTCTTGGAACACTAAAATTAGCAAATCAATCATGAGCAAGCAACAACATTAAGAAATAGACAATATGGATTAGCAAGAAAGCTTTGCTCAGAGGAAAAACTTAATGGCATACACTTTCAAAGGAAACAAAGTAAGGGCCAAGGCAACTACCGAGACAGAATAGGAAAAGGCAAAAGGTAAAAGAGCCGCAAACCAAATGCCCCAAGCAAAGAGTAACGACCCAACCTTGGAGAATCTGAGATGGAGAAAACACTACAAACTTTTGGCCAAACCCATCCAACGAGAGACTTGAACCCACACATTTTTCCATTTGCAATGTCCTTGGAAATATACTCAAAGGTTCATTGATCATGCTCCAATTGAATAAACCAAAAGACTGAATTTGACGCAAGGGGTTTGAGATAGGAAAGAAAAGAACCAGAAGAATAAGAACCCATAACGTATTGTTCTATTGATAAGTTTAAATTTGAATGTATACTGCTATTTAAGCTTCTTTGAATGACAAACGAAAAGCAAAGATAATGGAAAGTAAAACATGTCTGCTATAAGTAGTGCGCTATAGTGAATCAGTAGAGCAGAGCATCAAAATAGAATCACGCGTCCAAAAGGTCTCAATCATAAGGATCAATCCACAATAGACCCGACTCTCTCCATCTCAAATCAGTCTCGGGATAGGCACACAAGAGTTGCTGCATCAGTGCCTTTCGGTTGAAAAGAGCTCGCCCCCGAGCGTATGACTTGGCTTTCAGCACCATTCGGGGAATGGTATGGGAAGATTTCAGTGATGTTGAAGGTGGGATGATAGGAGACATCATCTGGGAGGTCGACCTCATAAGCATTGGTGTTGATGCGATGCTTGATTGGGAATGGGCCTATCTTGCGTGGTTGCAGCTTGGTATGAGGAAGATGCTGAAGGCGCTCTTTGTTTAAGCGGACCATGACGAGATCACCAGGTTCGAAGGTCGAAGATCGATGGTGACGATCAGCATCAGCTTTATATTTAGCATTTGCAGTAGTTAGGTTCTTGATCACTTGCTCCTGGATAGTGTGTATTTTGGTTGTCAACTGCTCCACAGTTTGGAGGTCAGAATTTGGGAGGCTTGTGAGATCAATAGGCATGGCAGGGGCCTTTGTATAGACAATCAGAAAGGGGCTAAAACCAGTTGAGCGATCGATCATTGAATTGAATGCAAACTCGGCTTGAGGAAGGAAGGTATCCCATTGTTTGGGATGATCCCCAACTAAACAGCGTAGCATTGATCCAACAGTACGGTTGGTCACCTCCGTTTGACCATCTGATTGAGGGTGATAAGAGCTACTGAAATTAAGCTTGGTACCAAACTTATGCCATAGGGACCTCCAAAAATGACTGACGAATTTAACATCCTGATCAGAAGTGATTGAACGTGGCACGCCATGGAGTCGAACGATCTCACGAAAGAATAGAGAAGCAATGTTACTGGCGTCAACTGTTTTGCGGCAAGGGATGAAATGCGACATCTTCGAAAATCGATCAACAATGACAAGGATGGAATCAACTTGGCGCTAAGTTTTTAGGAGGCCGACAATGAAGTCCATAGATAGGTCTTCCCAAATGTTGCAAGGGATCGGCAATGGCAAGTAGAGGCCTGTGTTTTAAGAAGAACCCTGCACCGATTGGCATGTGGCATAGCGGGCTACAAAGTGTGAGACATCCTCTTTAGATGAGGCCAGAAGAAACGGTCCTCGACTAGCTGTATGGTTTTATCCCGTCCGAGGTGAGCAGCGAGGCCGCCACAATGAAGTTCTTCAATTAAAAAGAGGCGCAGGGACGTGTTAGGAATACAAAGCCGAATACCTTTGAAGAGAAATCCATCTTGAATAGAGTAATCACCAGAGGTGCGATGTGCAAGACAATATCTCCAAATCAAATGGAAATCATCATCCGAAGCATATAGGTCCTTTAAAGAGTCAAAGGACACAATTGAAGAAGAAAGTGTGACCAACAAATGAAACCTCCCGCTTAGAGCGTCAGCCACACAATTTTCAACCCCTTTTTTGTGTTTGAATACAAAGTTAAACTTTTGTATAAATAATATCCAACGAGCATGCATACGGTTAAGAGTTCTTTGAGAGTTAAGGTGTTGTAATGCCGAGTGGTCGCTATGGAGAATAAACTCACGTTGAATTAGGTACAACTCCCAATGTTGGAGGGCCCGAACAATTGCATACAATTCTTGTTCATAAGTAGACCAACATTGGAGAGCATCAGAGAGCTTCTCACTGAAAAAACCAACTGGTTTGTGTTCCTGAATGAGGACAACCCCAATACCCATGACCGAAGCATTCGTTTCAAGTTCAAAAAACCTTAGAGAAATCTAGGAGAGCTAATACGGGAGTAGAGCATAGTTTGTCTTTGAGATGTTGGAAGCTAGCTTGTTGTAAAGGACCCCATTGGAGTTGGTGTGACTGCAAGCAGTCAGTGAGGGGAGTTGCGAGAGTTCCAAAGTTGCGAATGAATCTCCTATAGAAGGTTGCCAAGCTGTGGAAACTATGCACAGACGACACATTAGATGGTGTAGGCCAGTCACAGATTGTTTGAATTTTCTGCACATCGACATGGATACCTGCAGAACTACCCAAAAATAATAAGCTGTCTTGGCAGAATAGACACTTACTAAGATTGAGGTAGAGCATGTTGTCTCGTAGGAAGGTCAGAACCTTCCGAATGTGAGTTAAATGACCCTCCATTGTCTTGCTAAATATGAGAATGTCATCAAAGTAGACCACAACTAATGTGGTCAAGAGAGGCTTCAAAATGTGTCATTAAGCGCATAAATGTGCTTGGAGCATTGCTCAAACCGAAAGGCATAACAAGCCATTCGTATAACCAATTACGTGCCTTGAATGCGGTCTTCCATTCATCCCCCACGCGAATGCGAATTTGACGGTACCCACTCCTTAAATCAAGCTTCGAAAACACCTTAGCACCGACCACATTGTCAAGCATATCCTCCAATCGGGGGATGGGGAATCGATATTTGACTGTTATTTTGTTGATTGCACAACTATCAACACACATTCTCCATGTTCCGTCCTTTTTAGAAATGAGAAGAGCAGGGACTGCGCAATAACTTAGAGATTCTCGGATCAACCCCTTGCTCAAAAGTTCTTCCACTTGTTGTTGGAGGATAGCATGTTCATCGGGGTTCATTCGGTAGTGTGGTAAATTGGGTAGGGTAGGAAATCAATGTTATGTTGAATAGAGCACAAGGGTGGTAAGTGTCACAGGGCCAATGAAAGAGGGGTTTTTCACTAGGAAATTTTTCTCTCAATTGAACCTGCGGTGCCTAAGGGCCACCTTAGTTCAGCACGCCAATACTCGAATTAAAGGGACAACAAGCAATAGGCAACAAGGAAACGTTTACTAGCTCTCAATTGGAATTACAACTGTGGAACTCTGTATGCATACATGCCACTCATGCACTCCTATGCATTTTCCCTCTCTGTGTTCCCCCTTTCCTTCTTTTTTTTTTCTCCACCTAGAGTTCTGGCTTTATAGACTAGCCAACAATCTGTTACATAACCGTCTTAGACTAGGTAAAACACTTCCTTAGTGGTCAAGGCAGTTACCGAACTGCCTTGTTCCCTTGCTGCCACCTGGTTCCGTAAGCGCCTCCATTACTGGGTCAGTTAGCACATGCTCCATGTATTCGGGACTTCTTGGTCGTGCTTTGGTCATGGCTCCAGCCCATGACCAAGGTAGTTCCCCAACTACCTTGACTTGGTCCACCCACGTTTCAAGGAACGTGGTCCATGCTTCTCTAAGGGACAGGGACTGCGTCTCGTGGTGCCTGGCCGTGTCCAGGCACGTTGGGTGCTAAGCCGAGGCTCGGGGTCGAGTCCCACCGACTCGGGGTGGCCGGACCATGGTCCGTGGGTCTTTGCCTTGGCATGGTGCCCAAGGCGTGCTCGAGGGCCTTCCTTGTCACTGCTGCCCATGCCACCCCTAGGAGAGAGCCCACCTCCCCTTATAGTAGAAGTTAAGCCGTTTCCTCAGCTCAATAGGAAACATCCCAAAATGAGACCAAGCGTACTTTGACCAGGGGTCAATGCCCGAGTGAAGGAAAGTCAACTGTTGTGCCAAGGCCTTGCCTTGGCCTTGGCCTGGCCTGGCCTTGCCTTGCCTTGGCCTGGCCTTGCCCGTGCCTTGCCCAGCCTTGCCCTTGCCTTGCCAAGCCTTGCCAAGCCTTGCCATTACCAAGTCCCAAGCCTTGCCCTTGCCTTGTCCAGCTTTGCCAAGCCTTGCCTTGCCTTGCCTTGGCTTGGCTTGGCCTCGCCTCGCCCGCCTTGCCCGTGCCAAGCCAAGCCAAGACCACTTAGGCCCGAGCCATGTACTAAACCCCAATCCGACTTTGGAGTTCACCGAAACCTCCCGAGTCCACCGAAACTCGATCATTCGCTGAGTTATCATGCTGCCCAGCCCAGCATGCTCATATCTAGCTTATTGGGGGGCTAACAGTAAGGTATGTGGAAGTTCAGCAGGGGTAATGTCGGAAAACTCTTGAAGGAGCTGTGATAGAAACGGTGGTGGTGTGGACAGTGTTGGTGAAGCATGCTTACCAAATAGGAGGACTACTTGTTTTGAATGTTGAAGTAATGAGGAGA
Organism: Stephania japonica; assembly: GCA_039657345.1. Classification (NCBI taxonomy): domain Eukaryota; kingdom Viridiplantae; phylum Streptophyta; class Magnoliopsida; order Ranunculales; family Menispermaceae; genus Stephania; species Stephania japonica. The sequence goes on along the minus strand of CM077559.1, from coordinate 795,159 downwards.
AATCAGAGCCAGGGACAATGAGTAATTGTGAGGATGAAGGGGAGGCGGTGGTGGCAGGGAGTGATGGTGGGGGTGTAGGGGTGGGTTGGATGGACAGTGGGGCAAGGAGGATTCTCTTCGAATACCAGTCGGAGGTATAGGTGTTTTCGTGCCATGGATGAACAGCTCGCACATCATATGCCATGGTCGACCGAGCAAGAGGTGACGGTCATCCATATCCACTACATCACAAAGTACCACATCTTGATAGTGTTGGACAAGGGAGAAGGGTATTCAACATTGCTCACTGATTTTCGTATCTGTCTCGCGTTTGATCCATGTGATTTTGTATGGTAGGGTGTGGGGGTGGGGGTGGGGGTGGGGGTGGGGGTGGGGGGGTGGGGGTGGGGGTGGGGGGCACAGCTCCCGCTGTCCACAATCACAGTACAAACGTTGCTCTTGATGGTACACCTTGTCTTGAAGATTTGGTGTCGTTGTGTCATAGGTGGTTCCTTTGGACTCAACAAAGAGTGTTGAATAACACAAGTGAGGGGGTCACCCTCATCCCCTGCAACCACTTCGATTTCAGGATAACCACCGTCATCTGTAGAATCCCCAAATAAAGCTTCATGGGTGGCATCGTCGGCAAGGTGAACTTGGCGTCTTTGGGGGCAATCATTTGAACGATGGCCTGCTTGGCCACATCGAAAGTATTTGGGCCCCATAGGACGTGAGTAAGGATTTGGTGCAGGGCTAGACTTAGGTGGTTCTTGTGTGGGTACTTCTGGCCTCTTCCCTTTATGAGCCACTGAAGATTGGGTTGCGGTAGGGTAGGGGTTTGACATAGAGGGTGTAGTATGTTCGAACGAAGCCCTCTTAAAGAAAGTTGGTCTTGGGGTTAACCGAGCTAGTTGAGTCTCAACTAGAAGAGCCAAACTCACCGCCTTCGAGAGATGGTAGACGCGATGAAGGAGGAGCTGGTCCTGAATGGCATCGCGAAGGCCACCCACATAACGAGACACCTACTGTGCCTCCGATTCCTGAAGGTTGTTTTGGGCATTGAGCCTATAAAACTCCTCGGTATACTCCGATACTGATTTCGAACCTTAAGAGCATAGATGATATTGTCGATACAACAAATGCTCATAATCAGCAGGGAGAAATCGACCTCTCATTAAGCGTCACATCTTCGGTCAAGACCGAATGGGATGCTTCCCTTCTTGGTGGCGATTGGAGTGTAGTTGATCCCACCAAGCCGCGGTGCCTCCTCGCAACTTGTACGCCACCAACTTGACTTGCTTGTCCTCGGGGATGTCCATGTACTCGAAGAACTTTTCGACGGTGTGCAACCAATCGAGGAAGTCTTCAATGTGTAGATGACCATCAAAGAATGGTATGTCTATTTTGATCTTGTAATAAGTGACATCGCCTCGTTGGGGTTGTCGGTTGCATCTTGGGTACATGAGGTTGTCATCCTTTGATTATGACTCAGGGAGAGACTGGCCTCCCCGGCCACCCCGGCCACCCCGACCTCCTCGAAATCGCTGGAATGGGCGAAGGATGGGAAAACCCTTTGGCTCATCTTGTTCACAGATGGGGATGGGATTTTGAGCAGGGGGTTGTGGGGGGTTGAGGTTGGGTAGGTTGTGTCGAATCTCTTGCATAAAATCGTCGAGTCGCTGCTCTAACAAGGTAACAAATCCCTAAGGGCCTGCACTCCCTGGTCATTGCCAATGGAGTAAGTTCCTTCGCGTCCTCCCCCTGCCATTAATGGAAACCTCACCGGGGCTTTGACACCACTGATGCAGGGGGTTTGAGATAGGAAGGAGAAGAACAACAAGAATAAGAACCCGGAACGTATTGTTCTATCGATAAGTTTAACTTTGAATGTATACAACTGCCTTGCTATTACAGAGCTCTTGCTATTTAAGCTTCTTTGAATGACAAATGGAAGCAAAGATAACAGAAAGTAAAACATGTCTGCTATAGGTAGTGTGCTGCAGTGAATCAGTAGAGCAGAGCATCAAAATAGAATCACGTGTCCAAAAGGTCTCAATCATAAGGATTAGTCCACAATAGACCCGACTCTCTCCATCTCAGATCAGTCTCGGGATAGGCACACAAGAGTTGCTGCATCAGAATTCGTTGCACTTTTAATAGCTTTAGCCGATATTGCTCTCATATTCCCTTAATAACAAGCATTGACACACTTAAGCAGACATCGGAATTGTGGAAAAATGACTTTTCTTTTAAGTTTTGATCACCAATGAATTCTAATCAAGATTACCAGCAAATGCACATAATATGCAAGTCTGGCTTCTTCATACAACTAAACGCACCACCAAACTAACATGTTCACATTAGTTGCCTACCTGCTTCCTACCAATTCTCTGATTCTTGTTCTTTTTTTAACTATATTTTGAAAGTTTACAATCAATTGCATTAAATCAAGCACAATGAAAGAGTTTGATCCATGTAGCCAACTCCAACTAATTTGGAATTGGGGCTATGTTGTTGTTGACGATTCTATGATTCTTATTCTTAACTACTCAAACGCTTAAAAAGATTGATCTCCTCTCTTCCTTACAATGGTTCAATTTCATACTCTAAACGCCCAGGTACATAAGCTTTTAGCGTCTAAGTTGTACATTTCTACTCAGCTTCCCTAAATAGCTTCTCTTAGTGAGTCTATGCACGCATTCCCCCAACAAAAAAAAAAACTTGATTACCAACATCATCAGACGAGATTTGAGCAATTCAAATCGACAAGGAACTATCAAATTGGGGTTAAAACGAATCGTAAAGGAAGGAAAGCGTACTTTAGGTTTTCAAGATCCGTGCAGAGTTGTAGCCACTGTGCGGGATCGCCGGACACCGCGGCCGATCCAAACAGAGCAGCAACAACGACCGGAACCCTAGTTCTGTGCTTTGAAAGCCAATCCCTCTTCAAGATCCCACCAGGAACGGCAGAATCTAGGGTTTCCTTCTTGGTCTTTTGAAGAAGAGAAATTGCGGAGAAATCGGGCAATGCGATGGTGTTGATTGGGGGCTGCTGCTTGTGAAGATAAGTTAGTATGGATTGATGAAGGTCGGGGCATCCGACTAGTGAAATCAGAGAGACTGGAGGAGTTCGAAGCTCCTCTGCATAGTCTTCCATGGTATGGTTGTGAAGCTAGGGATGATGATTTTGCGAGGTGAAGATGATGGATAGATGTGAAGACTCAGTGTTTGGTTTTGGTGACGATTAGATCGATCGGATCGGATCGTGCGCGCGATCTCACGTTTTATTGGTCGGTCTGGAAATGTCTTCTTCTATTCGAGCCCTTGCTCAACTGTCACAATAAAATGGAAATGTGTACGTGTGTGTGTTTTTTTTTAAAAACAAACTAATAAAATATAAAATGGTTTAATTAATTAAAAATAAAAATGCTCCTACATGTGGTCTTAGTTCCCTCAAAGTGAAGTGAAGTCTTGAATTTAAATTTTATAAATAAAAAAAATTAGATTAAAATAGTTAATACTTTGTATAAGAGCTAACAATATTTAGTATGAATTAGTTGATACGGTTGATATTGTCGTACATCACATGAAAAATAAAAAAAATAATAATTAACTTATGAAAGAAAAAATATTTAAAAAGTTTACTCTCGATCCTCTATAATGATATACTAAATCTAACAAAGAGTAAGTTGTTGTAAACTAAAGAAAATTACAAACTTGTAACTCAAAAAAAAAAAAAATTGAAATCCCTTAAGGAAACTAATGACTTTTGAAAAAATAGTAAAAAAGAAAAAAAAACTAAATTTCAATTAAGTTGGTGATCCTCAAAACGATCGAACGGCTCCAATTAGCCGATCAAACCAATGTTTAGTCTTGACTCTTGGGAGTCCATGTAGTGGTAGTAGTTGAATACTCAATAACTTGGAGGGCCAGAAATACAATACCCCCCGAGACAGCAAATATCGATGGAATGGAAGCGAAGATGACGTATTCACGTGGAGAAGAATTGTTTGCCCTCTCTCTCATCTCCTCTCCCTAAAAACACAAGCCAAACAAAAAACCAAATCTTCACTATTCAGATCGATTCGGGTTCAATCTGAAACCCTAGGTTTTCAATGATCTGTTCTTCGTCTCCGCTCCCATGTCGTCCTCCCAATCCCTAGGCGGCACTTCGCGCTGCGGTCGCCTCATCGGCCCATCGCTCGACAAGATCATCAAGAATGTGGCATGGCGGAAGCACTCTCACCTCGTCTCCGCTTCCAAATCCGCGCTCGACATTCTCCAGAACCTCTCAGATTCGTCTGAATCCAATTCAACATCTCCGCTATACGGATTAGCTCGCGCGGATGCGGAATGCGTTCTGCAACCCCTAATTCTGGCTGTGGACTCTGGTTCGGTCAAGGTTATCGAGCCTGCGCTTGAATGCACTCTCAAATTGTTCACGCAGGGCTTGATTCGCGGCGAGATTGATCGGTCCGAGAGCAGTGATGATCAATCTCTTGAGTTTCGGCTTGTTGATTCTGTGTGTAAAGCCGGTGGTTTGGGCGATGAAGGAATCGAGCTTGCAGTGTTGAAGGTGTTGGTTCATTCAGCGCGATCTCCCTACGTGTTGATCCGAGCGGATTGCTTGACGCAGATCGTTAAAACTTGTTACAATGTGTATCTTGGAAGTCATAGTGGCACGAATCAGATCTGTGCAAAGGCGGTGCTGGCTCAGATTTTGAAGATTGTGTTTGCTAGAGTTGAGGAGGATTCGATTGATGTAAAAGTAGGAACGGTTACTGTCGCCGAGTTATTAGAGTTTGATAAGAACTTGAATGATGGGAATTCGGTTCAGTTTGTTCAGAATTTCATCAATGAGGTTATGGAAGGGATAACAAAGGTGCCAGATTTGGCACCATTTTCGTTCCCACCTAAGGAATTGCCAATTGGTGATGTTACCACCGAGAACGGGAAATCCGAATCTGTTAATGGGCAGGGGAATGATGATGGTGAATTAGGAGGTCTCAGTAAGATCAGGGAGGATGGATTTCTAGTTTTCAAGAACTTGTGCAAGTTCTCGATGAAGTTTTCGGCACATGAGAATGCTGAAGATCATCTTCTGTTGAGAGGAAAAGTTTTGTCTTTGGAGCTGCTAAAGGTTGTTATGGATAATAGCGGTCTGGTTTGGAGAACCAACGAAAGGCAAGTCTTTTAGTGTTTTTTACTATAATGATCTGGAGCTCAATTTAGAATTCTGCACCCTGTGTCAAGGAACAAAAATTCGATAAAATTAGTAGAATTTTAGGTGAAGTTTATCGATGTTGAAGGGATCGAAACGAAGTTCTCGGGTAGTTTAAAAATTACAAAACTTCTCCAAAGTTTATGTTAAAAATCGACAACTTTTAGTCAAATTGATATGGATCGCTAAAAACAAGGAGAAATCACAAACTTTTTGGACGAAAAATCAAATAAGTGTATAGGGCAGTGAAGGTTTGTAGCTACCTCACATTAGTGAGAGAATCAAGTGAGATTATCAGACTTCTACATCTATTATCGTATCTAAAACTTCTGCATCTATTATCTTATCTCAGACTTCCACATCTATTCACTTTTGCACACATCTATTATCGACTTCTACATCTATTACCCCTTGATTTTGCATCGAGATTGACCCTACTACTTTTTTTGTAATTTTTTTATTGATGTATAATGCCAAAAAATGGTTATTTTCTTTTGCTTTAAACATAGACCCATATAAGAAAAACATGTTTCATAATTTTAGTCTTACTTATGTGAATGTGTAAGTGATAAAATGGTTGGAGAATCAAATTAAGTGTATTTATTATCACTAAAAAGTAATGTACCATACACAATATGAATGACTTAAAACCACTAAATTGTGAAATTTTAAGATATAAATGCGCTTGTTTCGACATCCCATAAAATTAGTTTTAGTTTATTAACCATTTATTAAAAAATTCTTAAACTTCTCTAAGTTAGCAAAATTTTAATTAAATTCTCCACATCGAATTAAACTCCTCCGAATTAATTCCAATTATCAAGAGGGCGAATTATATGGCGAAATCGAAGTTTCGATCCTTGCCCTGTATTGCCATTATAAGACTGGAAAATTCAATCTTTGGGAAGTTTGATCGTATCTTACTTGGTTGCTAGGTTCTTTGGTAAATAGTTGTTCCCATGTAATTGCATCCATCACATAAAAATAGTTCCTTTTAGGGGAGGATACTTAATGTGAAAATGGCGAATGTTAAGAGATGTCGAGCTCTTTGACAATGGCATTAGATTAGGGCATGTCAGATTACTGATATATTGAGCTTCTAACCATTATTTTGGATTGTTCACAAGTTGGATGGATAGGATGCTTTGGAGTTGTGTATTTAGAACAATGATATACCTAGGGGAGGTTCTATTGATAAGCAACATCAATCTGTAGGAACATGGATACATGAACTTGAGTGAACCAGAAAATGAGAATGACTTCTGTTTTATCTTTGTAGAAAGACTCCAACAGCAACATGATTGGATTCTAAAAGCTGAAAGAAAAAACAACCTGAAATGGTCTGGCCTTGAGTGACAAATATGTACTTCTATATTAAGCGTTGTGATTGTGATTGTGGGAATTTGAAAAATGTGGTAGCCTAAGGGGCTAGAATATCCATTAGGAATCGAAAATGATTGCATCCATTTGATCTATCGTTTGAAAAGTCTAGTTTGCAGTATTTAGTATCTACATTGTTTTAACATTGTTTTAACATCACCACTTATAAGTTTGGGATGAAAATTGTACACATGCTAACAAGTCAAGGCTTTTCTGCAATCACGATTCACAGCCTTTAACTTCATAAGAGAGTACAAATTATTCTTTAGTTTCTTCCTTCACAAAATGGAGCTTCAGTTCTTCACCAAAAAAAAAAAAGAAAAAGAGCTTCAGCATAATGTAATCTTAACATATTGCAAAGTGATATCATGATGTCTAGGAGAGATGGAGGGCTTCTCTTACTCTTTTGTAACTAATACAAGTAAGGAAAGATATGCTTTTATTGTTCGAGAGCAGTCCTTATGTGATAGAATATTTTAGGAAGAGAAAGAATAGACAAATAGCACTTCCTATTTGCAAGAGGCATTAAAAAAACTGAATCTTATTCCATTAAACTATCCACAAAAAACTCTTATTTGAGTTTATACAATCTTTACCCTATGTAAATACTTTTTATAATTAAGTGCCTTCACTAATTGCCCCCTTAGTCATGGTATGAAACACTCTACCTTGCACTGTGGGCCACACTCTTCTTTTTTGATAGGGCACGAAACTTAGGTCTTCAATAACCTATAGTTCTTTTTCAGTTTTGCTTGTGCTGGATTAGAAAACTGCTGGTTCTCTAGTTTTGCTTTCGCTTTCGCTTTGTATCATTATGTTTCTATTAATATAATTTTCTGCAGTTGCTTCTCAGAATAAAAGTTTTGATAGGATTTCTAAGTATCCTAATCTCTTGTGCTCAATTTTGTTATTTCTAATTTACTCATGGAAAGTGTAAGAAACAAGTTTTTTCTAGTCTAGGTTTATAAAAGAGAAAATGAAATCATCAATGCAATTTTGAAGCAGGTGTAATGATTCATTCCATTGTGAAACCCAAGTTACCCGGTGAACTCTACGAAAACTGAAAATCCTGAAGGATCACATTTGAAGGCAAAATGAACAGTTATTTATTGACTGATTAAATTGACAGATATTGCTACATGTGACTTGTTGTTGTTGGAGTCTCGCCTAGCATACATGGGTTGGTTTTACATGTAGTTGTACCAATCCACAGAGTTTACTGCGCTTTGCAGTTTTTCAAATTTCTTATAAAAAAAAAAACTGTAAAATTGTCCAAACCAGAACCTAATACCACAAAAGCCTTGTATCGTACGCCTAAAAATGATCCAAATTTGTAAAGGAAAAACTCATCAAACTAAATGACTGTTGTGAAACATCTATGAGACTGCAACAATCTAAATCAACAAAAATATCCCAAGTTTACAACCGCATCCAAGTCAAAGTCCTTAATTAAGATCATGTCTCAATTGGCCATTAATAAAAAGTTTTGAGTAAAATTCCTCAGAGTAAAGATTCAAGTCTGACCCATGTTCTGTTCCATTTTGGTTTATTCTGTTTCGAAGATACAGATAGCAAGCTAGACCCAACCTTAGCTTTTGCTTTTACAAAATCTAATCCAAACCACTGAGAATTTTAAAAGCAGTTCACTCTAAACTAATTTTGTGATTTGATCGTTCATTTTACAGTGACGCAACATTATTGTTTAACTATATTCTTCTGCTCTCTTTGCTTTGTGCCTTATATTGTTTTGTCCTGGGACAGGTTTCTGAGTGCTCTCAAGCAATATCTCTGCTTATCGTTGTTGAAGAATAGTGCATTATCTGTTATGAGTATTTTTCAGCTTCTATGTTCAATTTTCTTCAGCCTCTTATCAAAGTTTAGATCAGGGTTAAAGGCTGAAATTGAAATCTTCTTCCCAATGCTAGTTCTCCGTGTGCTCGAGAATGTGCTTCACCCTATCTTTTTGCAGAAAATGACAGTTCTCAACTTATTACAGAAGATATCCAAAGATTCTCAAATGATCATTGACATTTTTGTGAACTATGACTGTGATGTGGAGGCACCAAACATATTTGAAAGGTAACCTCCCTACAGCACTTCTGCTTCCACTTTGTATTGCCGCTTTTGAAACTTATTTAATTTAAATGTACCCTCTTCTTTTTAATGTTATCTCCTGTAAGGTCTGCCTAAAGGCCCTAAACTTAATTCTTATATGGTGATTCCTTTCTCCAATTTATATCACAGTCCCTCCTATTTTCTGTTGAAATTTTAAATAAAATGTATTAAGACCCGTTTAATTCCTTCAGATATTTGCAGGATTGTCAATGGACTTGTAAAGACAGCACTAGGCCCACCACCTGGGTCTACAACAACGTTGTCTCCAACCCAGGATATTACATTCCGTCATGAATCTGTTATGTGCTTAGTCAGTATCTCGAAGTCTATGGGAACTTGGATGGATCAACAGCTACAAATTGGAGAATCTTACCCATCAAATAGTCCTGAAAGTGATGTTTCGATTGAGAATCTACCTACACCTAATGGAGACGAAGGATCAGTATTTGATGATGACCTGCATTCTGAAACAAACTCAGAACTATCAGAAGCCGCTACACTTGAACAGCGCCGTGCTTTCAAAATTGAATATCAGGTCAGATACTGCTCAAGAAAGATAATTCGCTAGGTTATGATTTTGGTGTTATCATTGGTGTTTCACTCCTAAGATCTGTATTATTTGCATAGTTTCGTGATGTTCCCATGTGAATTTGCATTTCTACAATACAATATAATGGCTATCCCTATCACTATGATGATATCAATGAATTTAATGCAGAAAGGCATTTCACTATTTAACCGAAAGCCTTCCAAGGGCATAGAGTTTCTGATAAGAGCCAAAAAAATTGGTAGCTCTCCGGAAGAAGTTGCGTCTTTTTTGAAAAATGGCAATGGCCTGAATGAAACCATGATTGGGGACTACTTGGGCGAAAGGGAGGAATTTTCTCTGAAAGTTATGCATGCATATGTGGATTCTTTCAGTTTTGAAGGGATGGATTTTGGTGAAGCTATCAGATTTTTCTTACGACGCTTCAGATTGCCTGGAGAAGCACAGAAGATTGACCGAATCATGGAAAAGTTTGCTGAACGCTACTGTAAATGTAACCCCAACTCTTTTGCAAGTGCTGATACCGCTTATGTTCTTGCTTATTCAGTGATACTGCTGAACACTGATGCTCACAATAGCATGGTAAAAGACAAGGTGGGCTTTCTTAAATATTTGAATTTAGTGTTTTGTTTTGTCAATAAAATATCATTCTTGAGGATCTATTTCTACTAGCAATTAGCTGTTTAACATCTTTAATACCCATCGAACATATGATTCAAGACTCGTGATCCTGGTTTTGTAACTTTATAAGCTTAATTTCTAGTTATCCAAGAAGAGTTTTTTTTTTTTTTTTTTTTTTCGAGGTAATCCAAGAAGAGTTTTAATTGAATTATTAAAAATTATTTCTTTATTATTGACCTGTTAAATATTACTCCGCTGAAGACATATTTATTTACTTTTGGGTTGCATTAACCATGCAGATGTCTAAGGCTGATTTCATTCGGAATAATCGTGGAATTGATGATGGCAAAGATTTAAGTGAAGAATATCTGGGCTCACTTTATGATCAAATTGTGAAAAATGAAATAAAAATAAATGATTCTTCTGCACCAAAAAGCAAACAAGTAATCAGCTTGAATAAGCTTTTGGGTCTGGAGGGCATACTCAATCTAGTCACCTGGAAGCAGACAGAGGAGAAGCCATTAGGAGCAGATGGTGTTCTCATTAGACATATTCAAGAGCAGTTCAAAACAAAAAGGAGTAAATCAGAGTAAGCAAATGCACATCGCTTGCATGGGCTGATTTTCTTTATACTTGTAATTATTAGGTAATCACTAGACAGTCTATTGATGCAATCCAGCAGTTAATGACATAATGTTACATGAGCGTTTTGAGCAATTGGTAAACCTTATTTATAAGCTAACAGTTTACAGTTCCAATTGAACTATCTTAGATCCATTTTGTCTATTAGTTGTGCAAGCCTTTCTTGTGCCAGTTTAGTTATGATCATCCTGTGTCAGGCTCTTAGTGATCCCTTTAAAGATTCCCCCGGAGGTTGTGTCAAGTTGCCCTTCCTCTCTTCTATATCAATCATATCTTTTTTTTTTCTTGGTTGAGTACCCTAGCTATTGCTTTGGTTTAATCTTTTATGCACATGGATTTTACTTATGGTGCTACAGGTCAGTGTACTATGCTGTGGCTGATGTAGCAATCCTGAGATTTATGTTGGAGGTTTGCTGGGCTCCAATGCTGGCTGCATTCAGTGTGACTCTTGGCCAGAGTGATGATAAGTTGGACACTACTCAATGCTTACTAGGTTTCAGACATGCTGTGCATGTTACTGCAGTGATGGGAATGCAGACACAGCGGGATGCTTTTGTAACTTCTGTAGCAAAGTTCACTTACCTCCATTGTGCTGCAGATATGAAGCAAAAGAATGTCGATGCCGTAAAGGTAAGCTTGAGGGTGACTGGAATTTTTCTAATTAAGATTCTGGTTCATATAAACTGGTCGAGAATACTTGCACTAGGAATGCATGTGGTGCGAAACTGTTTTTTCAAGGGAATTGCTTGCTCACTTTTCAATGGATAACTGAGCAGTATGGTAATGCCGATGGTTACAGTGACATTTACTTCTGGTTTATAAGTCAGTTCAATCTGTAGTATGCGGTTCTATTCCTCCATGTTTTCATCTTTTTATCAAGTGCAAATCGGACTTAAATGCTTTGCTTGGTACTACATGTTTTCTGACTCAGTTTCATGTTTCAACTTTTATTATCTTTTTAACAGGCCATAATATCAATTGCTATCGAAGATGGCAATCATCTTCAGGAAGCTTGGGAACACATACTGACATGTCTATCTCGATTTGAGCACCTGCAATTATTGGGAGAGGGTGCACCATCTGATGCTTCTTTTTTTGCGGTACCTCTAGCTGAAGTAGAGGACAGGGCTCAGAAGCCTAATGGTTTAGCATCCCTAAAAAGGAAAGGAAATGCTCTTCAGAATCCGGCTGTAATGGCTGTCGTTCGGGGTGGTTCTTATGATAGTACTACTCGGGGAGCTAATACTACGGGGCTGGTTACTCGAGAACAGATTGATAATTTTATTTTGAATTTGAATCTGCTTGATCAGATTGGAACTTTTGAGCTCAACCACATCTATGCGCAAAGCACAAGATTGAATAGTGAGGCAATAGTTGCTTTTGTTAAGGCCCTTAGTAGAGTCTCCATGTATGAGCTGCAATCTCGAACAGATCCTCGTGTTTTCAGCCTTACGAAAATTGTTGAAATCGCGTAAGACTTTTCTCTCAATTACTTGCCTAGTTAATTTTGTTCATAGACTTTTCTCTCATTATTAATTTCTCATGAAGTCTTTATTATAAATTTGAATTTTATGGCAAACTTTTTTGGAATGGATGAGCAAATATGCAAATGTTGTTGAGGATATTATCTCACACTGAACTAAAACGAGTTTCATTAAGCTGATTCTCTTTCATGCTCTACTGGCAGGCATTATAATATGAATCGCATCAGATTGGTGTGGTCCCGCATATGGAATGTTCTTTCTGATTTCTTTGTCACAGTTGGATTATCAGAAAATCTTTCAGTGGCAATATTTGCCATGGACTCATTACGACAATTAGCTATGAAGTTTTTGGAGCGCGAGGAGTTGGCAAATTACAATTTCCAAAATGAATTTCTTAGGCCTTTTGTGATTGTTATGCAGAAAAGTAATTCTGCTGAAATACGGGAATTAATCGTTCGCTGCATTTCACAGATGGTCCTAAGCCGTGTCAATAATGTGAAATCAGGGTGGAAAAGTGTCCTTACGGTACGTTGATTGTTTCAATTATGTACCATATATCATATCTCCAATAAAAACTTTGTCATATAGTTCTTGTTGCAGATGTCATATAATTGATTTCTTACATAGACTGATATGATAACTCATGAATTGATTGTTACTGTTGGATTGGGCACCTTGAAACTTCAAATTGTGATTATCATCACCCAGCCCTAGAAACTTGTTGCTTTTATTCTATAGACCCTTTCTTAACTGTTTGAGACAAACCCTTCATTTACTTCAGTTCATGCAATTTAACGTCTAAATGGATTAGTTGGCAGTTTGCACAGAAAGTAATGAAATACATAGGTCTAAGATCACAGTTCATGCAATTTAACGTCTAAATGGTTTAGTTGGCAGTTTGCACAGAAAGTAATGAAATACATAGGTCTAGAGTGATCTTAGACAGTATTTTTATTCAATTAGAATCATGAAAGCAGAACTGAATTATGATTTAAGCCAATGAATCTATGGGGTTGAGAAACAAAGGGGTCTAATGTTATGAAGGCTCCTAAGGTGATGCTCCATGATACAAAAATGTTATTTTGTTTGTTTGCATGTTTTCTCTGTTTTAATGGTTACTCCATACTTTATAATTCACCTAAGTTTTTCAATTTGGACACCTTTATGTTTTTTGTTCTGCAATAGGATACTTCTAATTCTCATCATACAAGAGTTTGAATGTCCCAAAGAAGAGTTTTCTGGATTTTGGATTGACTTGTAACGTGCAGCGTGCGTATTATTTTAGATGTCAACAATCTTTCTTTCTTCTTGCAACATGCGTAGTTCCGCGTCATAATTGATTAAGCTGTAAGTTATTCAAATATTTAAACTTATCAATTTTTTGTCGTTTCTATCTGCAGGTTTTCACTACCGCTGCATCTGATGAACGCAAAAATATTGTCTTGTTGGCTTTTGAGACCATAGAGAAAATTGTTCGAGATTATTTCCCCTACATTACTGAGACAGAAACAACAACTTTCACTGATTGTGTTAAATGTCTAACCACCTTCACAAATAGCCGATTTAACAGTGATGTTAGTCTCAATGCTATTGCATTTCTTAGGTTTTGTGCTGTTAAACTTGCGGATGATGGTCTGGTTTCTTATGAGCATAGCAAGGAAAGCATTCCATCTTCTGCAGTTGGGCCAGAAGATACTTCAAACGAACATGAATCAAGCGACAAGGATGACAGTATTTACTTTTGGGAACCTTTGCTCACTGGTAACTTCTAAATTCAATTGTCGAGCAGGTTTCAAATTGTTTACCTAGTACAGAATGCTGTATTTAGGATATAGTTTTCTGAATGTGATCTCCATTTGGTTGAGATCTACATTACATACTGTAGAATTATGAGCTCTAACAATTTTTTATCTACTTCCCCTCACTGCTTCCTTATTCTTATTTTCTTTATTGTCTACTGGGAATACTTTTAGTGTGCTCGTTCCTAGTTCTTTTTGAACAGCACCTCAAATTTTGCTGGATCATACACATCTAACATCTTACGTTTTTCAGGTTTGTCGAAACTAACTTTTGACCCCAGACCGGCTATCAGAAAGAGTGCACTTGAAGTGCTCTTTAACATTTTGAATGATCATGGGCATCTATTCTCTCACTCCTTTTGGTCTGAAATATTCAAATCAGTTATACTTCCAATATTTAGCAGCACATATGATGGCAAAGAACAACTGGCTATGGCTGCTGACAATGAGAATTTAGAAGGTCTTGATTCCCGACAATCAGAAGCAAGTTCTTGGAATGTTGAAACTACTACAGTGGCATTACAGTGTCTGGTGGACCTGTTCGTTAGTTTCTTCGATGTGGTGAGGTCTCAATTTGTGGGTGTAGTGTTAGTACTCATGGGTTTTATTAGCAGTCAAGGCCAGACTTCTGCTAGTACAGGAGTTGCTTCATTGATGCGCTTGGTAGGTGAGTTGGGCAGCAGATTGTCTGAAGATGAATGGAGGCAGATTTTTCTGGCCTTGAAAGAAGCAGCTAAGTCAAACATCCCCGGACTCAAAAATATTGTCAGACTTATGGAAAACATTGATGTACCCGATGTTCCCCAAGCCCATGTAGATACTGAATTGATATCAGATCATGGTTTCACAAGCGATGATGATATTGAGGATGATAGTTTGCAAACGGCAGCATATGTAGTGTCTCGAATGAAGGGTCATGTGGCTGTGCAGCTTTTGATAGTACAGGTAATCTATCTATCTATATTATATTTATTTCCATGTTTGTGTATGGGTGGGTGCAAGTGTACCTAATGGAGTATTTAGATCAAATTAGTAGTCTTGACATTCTTAATTTTCTCTCCTGGGCTAAAGGAGTCTGCTGTTTCTTTCCAACCATATGTGCCAAATAACTCCCAATACTGGCATACTGCTATGACCTTGCAATCTCTTATATTCTAGCATTCCTTGCGCCTGTATCTTCCTAAGAAAAGAGAGTCCCATCCATCAACGTTCCTTGCTTCCATATTGACCCCAATGTCTATTTGACATTTTCCAAATCATGCATGTTATCCATTGTCTACTTCAAACAAGGGTCAGGTACTTGCCAGCTTTTCGAGATGTCTGGTAGACTTTTTTTTGGTTTACTGGACGGAAACAACTGATGCAGTTTTGTTATTCAATAACTTAGCAGCAGCTGTGCACTGTCTTCAAAGTCCACTTTGTCTCCACTATGTGTGAATCTCAGGACATTTTTCGTGCAAGATTCTCTTGATCCAATTTCTCATTATGCCGTTCTTCCATTAGATCCTTCAACCCATCATTTTCGGGAGCTTTCTTAGGGTAACTCTATATGGAAGTTTTGAATTCTTGTTCATTTCTGAACTGATATTGACGGGAGAATTACTTTCTTGGCAGGTGGTCATAGACCTGTATACAACACATCATGAATCATTATCGGCAGGGAATGTTGCGACCCTGCTAGAGATATTATCATCAGTTGCATCACATGCCCACGAGCTGAGTTCCGACACTATCCTTCTGCTGAAGCTGCAGAAAGTTTGTTCCATATTGGAAGTTTCAGATCCACCCATTGTTCACTTTGAGAATGAATCCCACCAGAATTACCTCAATTTCTTGGGAACTGTACTCGTAAACAAGTCTACCGTTTTGGGAGAGACAAATGTAGAATATGAACTTGTGGCTGTATGTGAAAAGATTGTACAGATATACCTGAACTGTGCAAGATGTGAACCTGCATTGACAACACACGGGAAACAGTCACAATTACGCTGGATACTACCACTGGGTTCGGCGAAGAAGGAAGAACTGGCAGCACGGACATCAATTGTCATCTTAGCGTTGCGCAAGCTTTGTAGCTTGGAGAAGAACTCTTTCAGGAGCCATGTTCCACATTTCTTCCCTTTGTTGGTGAACCTTGTACGCTGTGAGCATAGCTCTGGCGAAGTACAGCATGTCTTAAGTGACATTTTCCAAACATTTATAGGCCCTATACTATTGGATTCATGATGAGACTTCAATAAATTGTATGTTATTCTCCATCTTTATAAGGAAAGTAGAGGACGCTGCGTCATGTTCCAATCGGCTCTCCTTTTGAGGTTAGTGATTTTAAGTCCCTCCAATATAATTTTGGTTTGGTGAAGCGTAAAGCATGAATAGTTTGCTGAGCCATTGGATATAGATTGAAACCAGACTTCTTGATGCATAAAGAAAAAAATCCCAAACATGCAAACCATTCGGCTCTGTAGGTAATTTGGCAGGACAGATGATGGGCCCTTGAAGATCTGTGAAAGTTCAATGTAATAATAAATGTCACACGAGTTTCTGTACTAAAAGAGTTGCTGAATCTCAATACTAATGTAAAGTTTTGTTTTCTTGTATTTTATTTTTAGGATAAGAGTACCAATGTGTTGTCCAAACTTATGTTTTTATATTGCCATCCCATTCTAATAACAAAGATTATAATCCGTGCTACAAAGTGAACAATGCATACTTCCACCTCTGTGAGGTGTAGTGATGGAATCCTCTGAAAAAACAGATTACAACATTGGCTAATTATGAATCATGATAGATTTATTGTAAACTTATGCTAGAACATAATAAGAATTTTTGTGAACAAAAAACAAAAAAAAGTGTCGCCCTATGTGCACACCACTCAGGGCACCCAACATTTTTCTCAGGGTACTTCAAAAATGGACGAAATTGCCCTTATCCTTCAACGGAATGCACCCCACCACCAAATCGAATCAAACCTTCATTTTCCCTTCTTCCGCTCTCGCTCCCATTACCTATCAAGACCTCAATCCACCAAATCCCCTCATTTTCATAAAAATGTACTCATAATTGGATTTAACCGCAATTCTATAATATTCGACCATGCAAGGTTGTGATTTGTGTTTTGGTCTCCGTTGCCCATTACAAGACTATTGAGTAAGTGTCAACTAAACTCAACCGAGTGTTGTAATAAGATATGTTTGGGATTAGTCTCGATTGATAGTCACCGAGACCTTTTAACATCTTTCGGTTGTACCACACCGAGACTTTGATTGAAGTATCAATCTTCAAAATCAAGCAAATTATGTTGTCTCAGTCCTATGTAACCAAGACATTTGTGTACGTCAATGGGGTAGGGTGGTGCTGGGAATATGAAGAGTTGGTCGTTTGGATTGGAAATGGCATTTGAGTCTTTTCACATTAAAAACAAAAATAAATGGCATGCCCAAAAAAATACACACTACGACAATGAACTTTTGCAGTCACATGCAGCTGTCATTGGTTTTCAACAGAAATTATCCCTACTTTTATTAAAGTTGAAGACTTGAAGTTGCAGCTAGAGCATGTTTCGACAACACAGTTTGCAACAGAGAAAAACACTTAAGAATGCGGTCATTTCCAAATGAAGTGAAAGTGGTGCTGTATGCACAAGACTTGTTAAAGACACTGCAACAACATTGCGAAAGGTTCCAAAAACTCGTGGAAGGAACTAATAACCCGACACGAGGGGTTGGGATCTAGACCATCCAGAATCATATTTTGATTCTCCATGGGTCAATGGGTACATGGCTACACGGTTGCTGGAAACCGGCTTCCAGCTCTCGTTAGTCCACAATATACTCAGGCCAGTCATCTTAAGCTCTGGCACGACGCAAGGGTTTGGTTTACACACACGACGACAACAGACCACCTGTCATTGTTCCCTTTGTTTCGGCTTTGGGATTTAGAGCAACTTAACCTCTGATTTCATGGTATCTCCAACAACCATGGTTATGGACAACCTGCAACAAGAAAATGATATTCATTCAGAAGGTCCATGCCGATAACAAGGTTTAGAAATTACAAAACATAGTTCCATCGCTCTTCCACAATGGCCAACTCCACTGTTCACGGAGTAAGATGGTTTGCAGTATGGCAATGCCAATGGTAATTTTCTTTTTTGAAAACCACCTAACAAAACGAAATCTCCGAAAAGCTTACACAATAAGTGCAACTTCTATGGCTAGATGAAGCTGAAGTATTGTGAATAGTGTCCATTTTCACAAACTGCTATTAAGCCTATTATATAAGAACAAATGATTCTGACTACATTCTGAATCAGCGTCTCCATTGCTGTTAGCCAACTAGTGCTAAATGTTGAACGCAACACATTTTTGGTCTCCCCAAATTAGTTCAACAGATGTTTAAGTTGAAAATGAAATTTGGAAAAGAGTTGGAAAGAAATAAATGTTGCCACACCGTATTGCTCTCCCGTTTGAAATAGTAAGGCTAAACAGCAAAAGCATGCAATGGATACTGCAAAGAAAGCTATGGAGAACATTTTATGTCCAATAGAACACGTGAAGGGATTACCTCTAGAATGCAAAGATGACAACTTGCAAGGCAAGATTTGAAGCCTGCCACTCAAGTAGCAGTGCTGCGGCTCTTAGTCCTGCTGCAATCCAAGGATATCTGCAAAATAAATTAGTAACAAGAAGTTTCGTGGAATCTACTCATTGAGATTAGAATTAAGTGTACAGAATATACTATTTTACCTTAAGACGTGATTCATCTTAACATATCCCTCAACCTGCCGTTTGGTCTGAGCCACTACCCTGCGTGAACTCAGGAGAATGAGCAGGAACTATAAACTGTGGCTGTGCTGGAACTGGTGCTGCGACGATTGATAAATCATGAACTAGCCTAATTAGGACTCAAATATACCGATTAATTGACAAGCCTTTCATCAAGAAATAGTGTTCAGTGTTTGCTTTAAAACCAACAGATACAAAAGGCAAAAATCTATATATATATATATATATATGGAAATTCTACAATGGAGCACAAATATATACCCATGCCATGAGAGCTCCTCAAAATGTGTTGTGCATTTATGATTCATCAATTAATGTGTTGGATTAAAATAAGCTATGTACATTGTTGACACATGTCAACTCTACATAGATTTCAAATGTTTTGGTGTATTAATTAGTTTACCTAATTAATATCCTAAGTACTTTCATTAGCCCAATTAATATCTGTCTATACTAATTAATAGCACAAGTACATTGTTTTCAATTTTTTGTTTTCTGTTTTTGATTTTTTTACACAATAACAACTTTTTTAGTTTTTTAAAAAATAAAATATAATAGTGGTAGGGGGTCATTGTCATGGTAACAAAGATTCAAAGGTAACAAAATATTATTTTTTGATTTCATGGTTTCTTATGTATTTGTGTTTGTCAATTTCTTAAAGTAACCATGAATATCTATGGTTGGTTTGGTCCTCAATTTTCTTGAAAGTTGAAAACCAACATGAAAACACACCAATCAAACATGTATGTTGTGTGCATAACATTAATATTTATTCGCCGAATATCTCTATAGAGATTTGAAAAGTGAATATTTCACATTATATTATCCTTTCACCTTATGGAGTTATGAATATAAACACCAAAATTGGTGATGCTCCAAAAGGCTCAAAAGCGAGTAATTTGGGTCTCACGCTATAAAATTTATATCGATCAAATATCATTTATTATTCTCGCAATTTCAATTACCTCTATGTTGAGGCTATGCGAAATATGACCGATGAGACAAATAAAGGCCACGTGGCTCGCCTCGATTTATTATTGCAACAAAATATCGAGCGCGCACGTCAATTCAATAAATATTATGAATTGATTTCTTGTCTGTCTCATAGTAGCTGAGTAAAATAATGAGATATTATTTATATAATATCACTCCCGTCCAACTGGTCAAGCTTCATGAAGCACGTGTTGCATTTATAAAATGACCATGGTCGCAACTATATAATTATGGACGTGGAAAAGTGAAGAGATTCGGTAAAGGTCTTAATAATAATTTCACTCAAAGTGGAATAAAAGTGGTGCACCACATGAAACAAGAAGGGCGAAATTATAGACAATGAGCATGCTCAAAATTGTGACAAGCTATGTCACGTATGAAAGACCATTATATTAGGTCACACTGATTATATATTGTCATATATGCCCAAATATTTTGGTGACATTTACCGTGCCAATAAAGGCAAAATTATGAAATTTATGGCTCATTAAAATTGACACATTGATATGTGTTCAAATCATGAGCTAAATAAAGGCGAAGAATGCATGTCTTGCTTATTTTGCTACATGCACACTATAAAAGAGAATATTTCTCAAATTTGAACTTAGTTGAGACTAATGTTCAGCCAATATCTGTACAACAGTTATAATGTTAGTGTTTTACACCAGAAGAAATTTACTCGAATAATAGAGAGTTTCTCTATATATTATGATTTACTCGAGAAGCAATTCCCGACTTTAGCTTGGAATATGTAAGACACATTAAAACGAATGATCTAATGACATTCATAATGTGGAGTGATTTTTTTTATTGTCAGAATTATCAATAATGTGAAAATATTGCAAATTCGCATGAGCATCCTTTTGGAACCACATTTTTATCATTTGGTGATTATCTCAAGGCAAATTAATCGCAGATTTATATTGATTAAACTCTCCATTAATCATATTATAAAATGCCTTGGGCCCCGAATAGGGAATTTATTTATAGCAAGTTTTGCTAATTGTCACTTTGATGATGTAATTTTCCCACCATTAGGGGGAGATATAAGCCGATTCAAAAGGAATGGCGTGAAATTACTTTGTAAGCATCAAATTTGTTGTATTATGATCAATGTATAAATGAACTTGAAGTTCAAAAGATCATTCATTAGCAACAAATTATGAAATAATTACTTGATGCAATTACTAATATTAAAGAGTGACAAAATTGTATGTTCCAGCTGCATTAAAAGGTTCATATATCAAATGATGTCTCTGTGCAACAAAATGCACAAGAACCAACGAAACGCTTAAAGCGTGGAAGATCGGTTGGTTCAAAGGATACAATTCCTCGAAAGAGGAAAACGGAAGTAAAAATAAATACAAATCAAAATACTCCTGAGAAAGCACAAGAATCCTTTGATAAGGGTTTGTCAGAACAAGTTGATTCTGATGAGGAACAACTTCCTCTAGAAAAAGAGGAAAAAGATGAAAATAATGAGATCTCAATAAATTATTTAAACTCTGGTAAGATTTGGGATCGAAATAAAATTGTTCCTGATGATATATTTGCTTTCAATGTGTCCTTTGAAATATGTGAAAATGATGATGATCCAGAACCACGATCAGTGGACGAATGTCAAAAAAAGACCTGATTGGCAAAAATGGCAAGATGCTATCTAAGCAGAGCTAAACTCGTTAAGGAAACGAGAAGTTTTTGGACCAATTGTCCAAACGTCAGATGGCGTAAAGCCTGTTGGATATAAATGGGTATTTGTACGAAAGAGAAACGGAAAAAAATGAAGTTACAAGGTACAAAGCAAGACTTGTAGCTCAAGGTTTCTCACAAAGACCTGGCATCGATTATGAGGAAACATATTCTCCTGTTATAGATGCAATCACATTTCGGTTCTTGATAAGCCTTGCAGTCTCTAAAGGGCTTGATATGCATTTAATGGATGTCGTTACAGCATATCTGTACGGATCTCTAGACAGTGAGATATATATGAAAATCCCTGATGGATTTGTGATATCCGATGAAATAAAATCAAAACCTCATAATATGCATTCTATAAAATTACAAAGGTCTTTGTACGGGTTGAAACAATCCGGACGAATGTGGTACAAACGTTTTAGTGATTATTTACTGAAAGAAGGATATGTAAATAATCCGCTTTGCCCATGTGTCTTCATTAAAAGATCGTCAACATGATTTGTGATTATTGTTGTGTATGTTGATGATTTAAATATAGTGGGAAACCACGACAACATCATCAGAACATCTGAATACTTGAAAAATGAATTCAAGATGGAAGATACTTGAAAAATAAAACTTACCCTTGATTTGGAAATCAAGTATTTTCAAGTAAAATAGTTATCCATCTATTAATTCACTTTACTCAAAAGAGTAAATTTTGGTTGCAAAGATTTGTTGCAAGATAATGTTTAACTCATGTGAACATGAGGGGGAGAATCAAAAGGAGTTTTTGATTAGTGCATTGCACTCTTTTTCCCTTGTTTAAGGTTTTTTCCCACTGGGTTTTCCTAACAAGGTTTTTAATGAGGCAATCCTAACAATATTAATACTCTGAGTGGTTACACATTTCACCATTATGTAATTGTAACTTATGATCTTTTAAGGGCCTATATAAAGAGGTTCCACCTATGTAATGATATCATATATTGGAATGAAAGTTCTCTCTATTTCTCCCCTATCTCTTCTCTTGTTATCTTTCTAGTTCTTTATCTTTACCTTTCTGGCTTTGCCTTTAATTAGTTTACAACAAATAGCTATATATAATTTAGTGTAGATATTTTTCATCTTTCATATTTTTAATCAAAGATTACAGTTTTTAGTTAATAGTTATTATGAGAATTACAATTACATCATTATTCATATATTTCATATAATTTGGTTTTTAAACAACTTTTATTTATAAAAAAATAAATATAGATTCATAGTAATTTAGTGCAGGCATTTTTCATCTTTCATATTTTTAATTGAAGATTACGGTTTCTAGTTATTATGAGAATTACTATTACATCATTCTTCATATATTTTATATCGTTTGGTTTTTAAACAACTTTTATTTATAAAAAAAATAAATATAGATTCATAGTATTCCGGGATGATGTCTGGGTCTAAAACTATTAATAAAATACACAAGAAAACAGCTTGTTATAATAAGAAAAAAACCCCATCATTCCACCAAATAAAATAAAATAGCAAATAAATAACTCATAATGACAAAGCAAAAAATAGTTTAGAAGACATATTTGCCTGTGGGATATGATGCCTGGATGGTGGGAACCGGTGATGTCGTTACTCCATTGACACTGGGCCCACCAACCTGGACTAGGTGATGACCGGGCATTGCATATCCATGAATAGCAGTGTACCCCTGAGCGCTGTGAAGTGGTTGGCGCAAATGCCCATAAGGATAAACAGGTGAATTGATGGTTCCTGGTACCCCATATATCTGAAGGTATTGCTGACTTGCATAAGGATTGTAGACACCCTGCACGAGTGACTCAACATGGAAAAAATTGTTATAAGTCAATTCTCACAAAACTTCCTGCTGCTAACACATGCCATCAACGTGGTAACACATGAAGGTATGCAAGGATCAAATAGCTAGTTACCTGTGGGTAGATGTATTCGGGTCCGTAAGTCGTGAACCTGCATGGAATAAAGCCATTTTATCTTTTCAATAATTTAGAGAATGGAACTTTTAATTTGGTCTAGCTAGTTATTAATAACCCTTGGAAAATGATTATAGGAGGGGATATAAATATGTTGCAGAAAAAATCAAGTGCCAGAACAGATTGATAACTCAAAATTACTTAATTTTCTAATTCATATGTTAGCAACTTCCCATGTGTTCAACCACTTTAAAGCCCCTGATCAACAGGCATATGTTGGTCTTGCATATGGATGAAATACAATCAATTGTGCATTATCATCAATGGGGCCAAAAGTTGGATGCACAAAGGGTTCAAGAAGATGAGGAAATGTGTATTAATGCTTTCTCTCATCTGCATCAGAAAATGCTAAAAGGGTGTTACTTGGAGCATCAAATTCATGCTGGAATGGTTTCATTTACTCATTGTGTTGTATAAATTTACAGCCTTAAGCTGCTAAGAGGAGAAATGACAATGGTACAAGGTCCATTAAGTCCCTTCTTTTAGATTAGCTGTAATTCTCTCGTTTAGCTCCACTGAGTTGTTACCAAGAACTAATGGTCATTCCTGTCATTGCATCCTTCATGATCAATTACAATATAAATTAATGTCTCTCACACATGTTCACAATCAAATCTGCGACACAGCGACAGCGTACCAATATTACAAGTGTTACACTGCAACTTCCAATAATATGGCAAGCTTTAAAGGAGTTGGTCCCTAGAGAAGTTTGGTCCTTGGACTCAAATGGAAATACAATCTCAAAAGAAGGAAAGAACCATATATCTCAATTCCACCTGAAAGAAACCTCTATTGTTTCACATTTCTAGTAAATCATTGCAAATCAAGAGGTCAACCATTTCCATAACTTAAAACCTTCTACTATAAGCGATAGAGACAATCAAATCAAATATATAAATACCATAAAAAGGTAATAATTGATTACTGACAGCTTATGAGGTTGTTGTTACTGATTTTGCAGGTTGATGCAGTGCAACAAAGATTAGGAACTGCTCACCAACATTTGCTCCATACAATGTTAATTGACATATTTGCATTCTTAGATTAGTACAATCTCATAAAAATTAAGGCTTCAAGTACCCCACTCTGGTTACGAAATTTCAAAGCTGCACAATTAAACAAAGCAATTAATAGTCACTACTCACCCATATTGAGGATAAGCAAAACCTTGTTGATAGCCATATGGAACTTGTTGCTGATAACCGGGGTTTGCTACATAAGTCCCTCGAGGCCCTTGCACATTTATAAAATAAGGAGTTGCTGCTCTTTGGCGACCTAGAAGAAATAGTAGAAAAAAGAAAAGGTGAATCAGTACCAAGGGGGCAAGGATTTCATGAAGTGCAAACATAGATGAAAACACAAGAGCAGCAGTGAACAATATAAACCATATTTCTCTTTTTCCTTTGAATTAACAAAGTTTATATCAGCAACAAAACAACAAATTAATAAAGCTGTAGCCAAGGTAAAAGGAAGAAAAAATAGCTAATCCTTGAGAATATGCAGACAAGGCGATCAGAAATCCGTATCTTTCATGAACAAGGTCATGAATCCAGAATATTCACCATGTAACTATGTTAGCACCTAGTGAAATATATACCAAAAATTGATCTGGGAATTAAAAATAACAACGGCAAGCTCTTGCGACTCTATTCATAAAAAGTCGTGGTAAATACAAATAAACAATAGGCCATACGTATCAATGACAAAAAAAAAATATGGTTTCCTCCGCTTTCAAATGATTTCATTTTGATTAACAATCTCTATAAGCCATGCATGCAGGAGCAACAAAATTCAACAAGAACAAGGAAGGAAAAGTAGCATTGATTTTTAAAGGCATCTAAACCAGTGCATGAGTAGTCGGTAGTCCTAAACTGACCACTATAAGGCGGGGAGGCGGAGGCGGAGGCGGAGGCGGGCGCGGGCGTCCGAGTGAAGCCAAGTTGCAATTGGCTCGTCTGCCATCAATAACAGGAGTTGGATCGGCGCATGCCCTCTTAGCAGCTTCAGGATCACGGAAAGTGACCTAAATCATCCTCCACGGAAAACAGCACAAGCAAATCCCAAATCAATCACTCAATTGTAAATGAAGCATTTGAGTTTGAGGTAGAAAAGACGGAAAACAAAGAGGCAATTACTTACAAAGCCATAGCCTTTGGATCTGCCAGTGTTCCTATCAGTGATGACCACCGCCTCATGAATGTCGCCGAACTGTTCAAAGTAACGGCGCATGGTGTCGCTCTGTGTCTCCCATGCCAATCCCCCAACGAACACCTTGGTCAGGGTGGTGTCTCCGAAGAACTGAAACCCAGAACCACCAACACCACCACCACCACCACCACCACCACCACCACCAGAGCTGGATCCAGAAGCCATGGAAGAGAGAGAGAGAAGAGAGAGAGAGAGAGAGAGAGAGAGAGAGAGAGAGAGAGAGAGAGAGAGAGAGAGAGAGAGAGAGAGAGAGAGAGAGAAAAGAAGAAGATGAAGCTGCTTTTGAAAGCAATAGATAGATCTCAGGAGAAATAATCCTTGTGTGTCTTCATAGAACCATGTAAGAGAAGTAGAAACCCTAGAAAAACCCAATCAAAAGAGGAGAAATGATGATGGAATTGGCTGGAAAGCTAAGCTGTACAAGAAATCAACAATCAAGAGAACGGGTCCAAGAGATCAAGACGGGGATCAAACACAACTCAAATAATAACCATCGATGCTAATAAAAGGAAGCCTAATTTGTTAATATCAAATGTAACTAATTTCTTTTTTTTTCTTTTTCTAATTTTGTATTAATTCGACGATATAGTAATAGATCGACACAATGATTACGATGAATTTAAAAGATTTAAAGAAGTTTAATCCATAACACAAATACAAATTAATTTAGAATTAGGGTTTCTTGTTATTTGTTGTCGTGTATAGTATTATGAATAATTCCTCCAAATAAATAAATAAATAAAGGAAAGAACCACATAACTCAGCAGAAATAAAGAAATGCATACAGGTTGGAATTGAGTTGTGTGTGGGACCTCCTCTCACTTGCCCTTTTTAGCTCCTCTTCTACCTCTAGTTTTCACCTATTTTGTCTGAAAAAAAAAATAAAATAAAATAAATTGATTCTCAAGTTCACAATTTATTTCTTCAATTTTGTGTGTCCTCAAAATTTTTTTTCTCATTCGTTTTTTCACTTGAGCTACATGATCATCCCCTCTTCTCTTTTTTTATAAAATGAACAACTTAGTGAGATAGGGAAACTTAATATTTTGTCAAATTCTCAAGGCCGCACCCGCATGTTTTTTTTTTTTTTTTTTTTTTCACGAGTCCACGCCGATCCATCAACTTTGATATCATGTCAAATTCTCATGGTCGCACAGCAAATACATGCACGAGCCCATAGATCTCTTCCGCAAGCATCAATATTGTCCCTAACTTAACCACTTTCAACTTTTAAGTGTAGAGTTTTATTTCAAAAGGCCTCGATACTAGACGAGATGAGTTAATAACATATATACTTCTTTATGAAATTATATTTAATCGATATGAGACTAACTTTCGGTCTACGCATCTTCAACAATTTTATTTCCAACATTTCATCAAATTGACTCCTATTCCAATCAACTTGACACCCTTTAGAGAAAAAGAATGTGATGGATATACGAATTATTGTTAAGCTACTAATATCACTTTATTGTATGATGGAATTTCTGTTGACGATTTAATAGTGCCACATAAATAGGTAAAAACAAAAAACTCGTACGTGCTCAAATGCCCGATGAATAAACGCATCACAATTCACCATTTCCTTCTCTATTGAGTTCTTTAGTTAGGCCCCGTCGTTGCCAAATGAAGTCTAAGCGTCCACGTTATCAATGCACTTTTACGCATAACTCTATATGTAAAGATTTCACGTTCTCATAATGATTCCCATAATATAAGAGCGGAATGCTACTTAGATTAATTTTAAACAAATAAGGCTGAGTCGACATAGAGACTAGAGAGAGAGATCAATGCCATAAAAGATGGAACAAGAACAAAAAAGTGGATAAGAGAGGTTGACATGTAGTAAGAACACCTTTGTCTGCGTTCTTTTTCCCCTTTTGAAAGAGACATTGACTTGGACCCTCTAAGGATTGCTCAAGTTGCAACAAGGAATCCATGGCTTCTCTTCTTGTGTCCACAGCCCAGCCATCTTTTAATTCAAAGCTTTACAGAATAATAAAAAGACACCCTCTCTACCGAAAAAAAAAGGGCACCTAACAAGTACATAAAAAAATTATTTATATAATTGTCAAAGGACAGTGGTCTTTGATACACCACATGGCCGCCCCCCACCACTGCTGAGACCCTTTTTAACACCAGCCACCAGCTACTGCATCAGCACATGTTCACTTCAACCACTGTACCACCATCTATATCCTGTATTTTATCTTTTTGAATCTATCAAAAGCTACCAATTGATGCCTGTTTGGGCCTCACAAAAAAAGCTACCAATTCAACATACTTTGATCTTTTTCACCGGCCCAAGTTTTCTAAGATTTTAATCAAGGTAGATTCTCATTTAGACCATAATACACTAAATAAATATAGTACTCTTGGTCTCACCATGATATATATATATATATATATATATATATATATATATATATATATATATATATATATCCATTTGACACAAGAATAAGTTGGTATTGACCTCACTCCCTACCTAATACCATAAAAAAAGAGATGGTAGTATTATATATAGATAGTGATATACTGGATGGACAATTGAACCTGTAGGATGTATATACCAAACGTAGCTGAAGAACCCTTCTTTTCCCCAAAAAAGTGCTCCACTAGATAAAGAGTGGCAACTGCATTGCAACTTTTCCAACTATCGCCAGTACTTCCAATGTTTCAGGTGGGATATGTTCAACTTTACTTTTGACTGAAAGGTAGAAGGATACGATCACACATAATCCATTGAAGGAAGGCATAATTCCACCAAATAGCATTCATTGGGAGGAGTTGTGTCTCAACCATCCTACAACTTCCAATTTTTGTTTTGTTTTAAACGACAAGGCCAAGCTTTCACAACTTCGCTAGAAAAAGAAACCCCTTTAGTACTGTGTTTGAAAGAGGACTTGGGAGAAACTCTCTCAAACGGATTCAAAATAAAGTCCGGACAAAACCACCTTAGCAGTTTTAATAAAATTCCCTGCATGGTAGTTAGGTCAAACAAGGTCGAGCATCTTTTGATAAAAAAAAAAGGTTTGAGCATTGCGTCAAAATGAATCGAATGAATCAAAAATGGCCGATCATCATTACAAGGTTTCAACAACTACAGTAATCATGATTCATGAGTGGTAAAGGTCTTCCATCCAAGGAAGGCCAAATAAGGTAAAAACAGACAAATGTCTAAAAACAAAAATAGGGACACATCCATCTATGATCCATCCCTTCCTGAACAATTTTTGTGGCTTGTATGCACAAGACTTTCAAGACTTGCCAGTCCCAGATATTACACAAACGCAAGGTCATGACTCGATGAATCCCCTTCCCGGGTCTACAGACTACAGTCAATGAATCAGATTTTGATTCAACACACTGGACTTGACAATTTAGTTCCAGCACGGCTACTGGAAACCAGCTTCCAGCATCCCACGTCCATACTCCGCTCAGTCAACCAGCTATAGCAAGGCATATGGACTTCCAGACACCACGATGACAGAAGAGCAGGAGAAGAGCCACCCCTGCTCTTCTACATGATTTTGGCTCGTAATTTCAGAGCAACTTAACTTGTGACACAATGATTTCTCTGATAAACATGACTACTTGACCTGCAAGAGCATAATATTGTTCTATATTTAGAAAAATAAAAAATGAAGGCAAAACAACCACACACACACTGCAAGGACAGCAGCCTACATGCATGATTTCCCAGCAAGATATAGCAGCAGTGCATGGCTTAACGCTAACCGGCTTTCAATGATTGACCCTATCAAGTCTAACCAATCGCTAGTCACTTTCTTCCATGACACAGAATTAGATTGATAGGATACTGGAGATCATTTAAGCTGATTTTATGTCCAGAATACTGGCCCGTCTGCTTTCAAGAGGCTATCTTGCCGGTGGACCATTCCAAGCTTAGGTTATCCTTTTTTTTTTGGGAGAGACTACTAGGTGACCTAATATATCAATTATTGCCTTATTGTATGTAGAAAATGAACTTACCTCTAGAATGCAAAAATGATAACTTGCAAGGCTAGATTGAAAGCTCGCCAATCAAGCAGCGAGCCACCATTCTAAGTCCCGCTGCAATCTAAGAACCTGCAAATAGCATTTAAAATGTTATCTACAAGGATAGTCAAATACTAGCGGAAACATTCAAGGAAGATAATTTTTCTACCTCAAGATGTGACACAATTTTCCATCAACCTCTCACTTGGTCAGAACCACTGCCTTGTGTGAAGGTCTGTGAATGAGCAGGAACTACAAAGTTTGATTGTGGAGGAACTGGTGCCACTGCAACTGATAAAACCAAGTAACTAGCCTAAGCTCCAAGGAAATACTAAGCTGAAATGTTTATAAAGGAAAGACAGTTAGAAATAATGCGAACAACTTTATAACAATACCTATATATATATTTATTATTATTATTATTATTATTTTTTTCTATGATAGTATAGAGCAACCACTTGATAGACCCAAGATGGATTTTGATGGAAAATAAAGATACCAATGAAGGAATAATGCATATTTGATAAACAACTGGCTTGATATTAACATCATCCATCTACTGCAACAACGATATTGACTTTCTGCAGTCTGATCAGAAACTAGTTTACCTTGGATCAAAGTAAGTTTGAGTTTGATGCATTTTGTATATCAAACATCACTTAATGGAAACATAATGTAACTAAGACAAGTTACTTGCCTGTGGGATATGTTGCTTGAAGAGTAGGAATAGGCGATGCAGGAACTTCATTGATGTTAGACCCACCAGCTTGTAGATAGTGATGACCTGGCATTGCATAACCATGAACAGCAGAATATGCATGAGTTCCAGGATGCGCTTGCCGTATCTGGCCAAACGGGTAAATAGCTGAGCCAACCGTCCCGGGAGCCCCATATATTTGAAAGTATTGCTGACCAACATAAGGACTGACAACACCCTGCAGAAAAAGAAGTAAAAATACAACGGCCATGAGCAATTTTGTGAAGGCACTTCCTCTTTAGACCACAATCTCTCTTTGCTGGTTTAAATCGAAACGATTTAGTGGGTAGTGAATTTGAAATAACAACCTGAGGGTAGGAATATTCAGATCCATATGTAGTGAACCTGCACGATGAAAGTGAAACCATGCACCAGTGAGGATACTTGTTTACAAGAATATAAATATTTCTCATGATAAATGCCCGTAGTAGATAAAATTTGCAGATGATGGAACACATTACACAATAAATTCAATGCAACTGAAAAGTGGCATAATTTTCCAATGGCCAAATTTCCCCCACATTCCAATGCTCAATTGTTCACAACCCAGTGGCCCAAGTTCCCCTATATTAAGACTAATTACCAAATCTACTCATTCATCTCTAACTTTGAATAAACAGACCAGTTCAAAAACATTGATGTACCTACTATGACCCTTCTACCATCCTTAAACTTACTACATCCTAATCAATTATTTTATTTTTGGTTCGAGTTATTTATGTCGCCATGTAAAGTTTATATCAACCAGTAGGGCATATCCGAAGGTGATGGAGAAGGTACAAATAAATTCATTAGAGGCAATGATGTAATGGCCGGCGTAATAAGAACTTGAAATTCCAATGCTCATCTTGGGTGCATCAAGATTTCTTCGTGTAATCATCCATCTTTTATCAAAGAAAAGAGATAAGATGGTCTGTGTTTCCTCTATACCGATCACAAATTGGAAGCAGACCACGTCTAGGCAATTGTACCGACTTCTAAAGATACCTGATCCCAAGTTTTTGAAAGGCAGCAGTCTAAAAGAAGTTAATGTAAGCCCAATCACCTTTATGAAGGGTAGTCATTTGACTCTTGACTTTGACATTTCTTCATATGCTGAAACTTTTTTCTAAATAGTCAATACCAGATAAACCAGCTAAGAGAGTTTCAAAGAGTATGATGATGATGAGAATTAAAACAACTGCACTCACCCATACGGAGGGTATGTAAAACCTTGTTGGTAGCTATAGGGAACTGGTTGTTGAAAGGTGGGACCACCAACATAAATTGCTCGAGAGCCTTGAGCATTTCGAATATATGGGATCATTGGTCTCAAATAACCTAAAAGAAAAAAGAAATCAATACAACAAAATCTAATTAGAATGAAAATGAGATTACTACTTCTACACAAGGATTGAGTAAAAAAAAAAAAAAGAAAGAGAGAAATAAGCCTTCTCTTTTCGATTGGAATGAAAATGAAATTTCCGAGAATGTCATAGAAGAACGCAACAAGATTGCCAGAAAACAATTGAAATTCAAAAGATCACTTAAAATAGCAGATTCACTTGAAAGATCTAAACAACTTCAAAGATTCACACAATTTCGTAAAACAGGTAGCAACATTTCATAAATGCAAGACCAAAATCAGTGGAGTGTAAATCTGAATTACTCAACAACATGACAATTGAAAACAAATTGATAAGAAAGAAGAGCTAAAATGGATTTATGCAGTGAAAATAAAAATTACAGAATGAAGATAAGCAATTCAGGCAAATAAAAGCATGAAACAATTATCATTATTAATACATCAAAACACTCATTCATCATGCAAACCAAAGGACAACAGCAAAAACACAGACTGGATTCCAAATAATTAAAATCCCTCCAAATCACATACATAACCAAAAAGGAGTAGAAAAAAAATGGCGAATAGAATCGTAAAAGTTTAGTTTAGTTTAGTTTAGTTTAGTGTGTGTGTGTGTGTGTGTGTGTGTGTGTGTTTTTTTTTCTGATTTGAATTGAAAGAAATAAAGAAGGAATGTATACCATAGGAAGGAGGCGGTCGAGGACGTCCGAGAGAAGCTAAATTGCAGTTGGCTCTCCTGCCATCAATAACTGGATTTGGATCAGAGCAGGATCTCCAAGCAGATTCAGGATCACGAAACGTCACCTACAAAAAAGACATCAGTCCAGTCCTTTGAAATTTCAATTCACCCGGCCACAAATCAGCTCAATGAGAAGAGATACTCACAAAACCATAGCCCTTGGATCTCCCGCTGTTCTTATCAGTGATGACGACTGCTTCGAGGATCTCCCCGTACTGCTCGAAGTGACAACGCAGCGTGTCGCTCTGCGTCTCCCATGCCAATCCCCCAACGAAGACCTTGGTGTAGGTGGTGTCGCCGAACGGAGATTGCAAGCCTTGAAACCCAGAACTGGAGCTCGATCCGGATCCCGATCCAGGGCCCGGTGTCGTCCACTGATAAGACATCAAATCAAAGATTGATTGATTGATTGATCCACAGATGGAAGAAACCGCGCAGATTCGGTTGAGAAATAGAAACCCTAGAAAAAAACCACGATCGATCGATGGATCGATGGATCGATCGATCGCGCCCACTCAACACTAAAAAAAAGCATAAAAAAAGGGACTACTGTTATGTGCTGCAGCAGCAGCAGGGGCTTTTGTGGTAGGAATGATGATGATCAAAGCCCAACACTGTTACTTACACACTGGCGCCAGCGCGTTGTGTTGTGGGAACAAAGTTTCACGCTTAAACTTACGGGCCGACGTCCGTACGGTGAATTCCATCACCATGCTGTACATGCTCTAATGCTCACTCCATTTATTTATTTATTTTTAAAATACACATACTAAGTTCACTGGAGAGTCTACGTGCGGCAGGGGCCGACGCAGACCCAGATCCAGACCCAGACTAGAGGAGGTCAATATGGCAAAAATTTTTACAGCACTAATAGTATTGTTTTAGTACTAATCTCTTTGTTTATTTGTAGGAGACTAAACAGTTACAAAAATTTGAAATAAAAAATTTAATATATCACAAAACGTTAAAAAATTTCACATTTATATGTCAATGACACTACTTGAAGTGTGTCTATCTATATAATACTCATTTGGCGGGTTTGTTGGATTAGTAGTCAAACAATCCTTATAAACTTTAAAAGGGACGCATCATCAAATATTGGTCATGTACCTCCATTAAAGCATAGTTTGAGTAATTCATTACCAAAAAAAACTCACTTTGTTAAGTTATGAAACTCAAAACTGTTGAAGATTTATGTTATGCAATATGATACAATTGTCAAAATAATTATTCAAAAGTAAAACTCAAGTCAATGTGTCTTATCTTGTGGTGTGACATATATAAGGTTGTTATTATAATTTTTTTTTTTGGTTGAGTATTATAATATTTTCCTTCTAACAAGTGATACCTCATCGAGAAGTATTAGAATGATAATAATGTCACATGACCAGACACATTGACTCGTAGAAGCCATCTATGTGCATCTTGAGATGCAAACATACATAAATTTTGGTGCATAACATGCGGGTCGAAGCCGCATAGATGGCTCTTATGAGCCAATGTGTCTTGCAGTGTGATATTGTTATTATTATTTTAGTATTTTTCCCACCTCATTAATCTCACTAAGATGTTTTGGCATTTTACAGCAATATTGTTGGAAAAAAGTTTTACAACATGAAACTTCAAAGAGAAAGGAATTGACCGGAAAAAAAAAAGATATGCTTGTTCATGGGGTAGCTAATTAAAATGATATCTTTTAAGAAAGTGTTATGAGATAATTGTGGGGGCATTCAAATCGTAGAAAAGGAAAAACAATATAAAAAATAATATTAAAGTTTAATAATTAATTAAGATAAGGATTGTGTCTCAATATGGTTGTTGCAAGAGAAACAAACAATTGTGTGTGCGTGGTACAAATGAATCTGAAGTCGCTATCAGGTTAGGACCCAAACAATTGTGGATAAAATCAACTCCCTAATTATATATAGTGGTTGCATTCAAACATTCATGATCATTGGCAATGCGCTACATGCAACACACACAAGTAACAAAAACTCTGAGTTACTTCTGATAGAAGGAAAAAACAAAAACTCGAGTTATAACTATTCACATATATCTGATTCAATGTGTACAAGTATATCTATACACCGTGTGTGTGACACCAGCAAAACACAAGAAATTACAATATTCACAAGGATTAATAATTAATTTATGGTAACTCTGCTGTAACGGTAAGTAAACAAAAATGAAAAGAAGGTTAGCAGGCGAGTCGCCATCAGTTTGTTAATGGGAGTGTACTGTGAGGGCATGATGAAGCAGTGGTTGAAACTTAAGATGTGTGGCGGTAAAAAGGTAGAAATTGAACGTGCTACAAACACGCGAAATTAAATAACACTCTTTGGGCCACTTCTTTTTGATATACAGTAAATATGCATAATACCTTCACCGTGTTTTGGCAAGTAATCATAATTTGTTATTACTTAATTGAAGTAATTGAAAACGCATCCAAAGTTCACTTTCGCATCCCGATCACTTTGTTGAGCTGTGAGAATGTGACTCCATAACTGATTACAAGATCATATGTAGGCTATACATATGATTGATCCAACAGAATTCAGTGAAACAAGATCATTTGTAGGCTATACATCCTCTAATGGCCTGTACTTCCAACCCAAGTTCTGCAGTTTCTCCAAACTCTAACATCCAATCCGCGCTTTCTCCAGTAAATCTATGTAGCAGAGGAGACCCAATTAAACAAATTGGACTATCAAATAAATCAAACTTGTTTGAATTATTCATTCATTCTCTCATCAACAATAACTATATTTACTGTTTAGGGTAGCTCCTGTCAGGGAAGATGCTCGTCAACCTTTCAACCAATCCCTTCGCAGTGGTTTTCCAGGACGAACATATGTATCGTCCTTCAGCTTCAGGTTTCTTGTATACCAGCACAAGCGCTTCGGCAACATCCCTCACATCTACAATCATCCACAGAGTATCTTCCATTGTCTCAAATCCACCTGATACATCACATTGAATTAAGTGCTTCGGTCACTCCTAACCGAAGGATGTGTCCAAAGTGGCACACACAATGTGCTCTAGTACCATATGTAGGTTATGCATTCAGAGAAAACTAGATCGGCATCAAAGCCCTTGGTTCGAAGAATGTAATGTGTTTGTTGTGGACGATTAGATTATGTAACAACCGTTGAATAAATAGATACATCAATAGACTATAGGTAAGGGGAAATCACATACCTCTAAAAACTTGTAGGAGCCATGAACTACTGTTATTCAATGTAGACTGCAACATCGGTCCAAGAATGATGGACGGACAAACTGTCACGACATCCAGCCCACCTTCACTTGCAACCTTAGTAGCCAGAGCTTCAGCTTGCGTTTTGCCAGAACAATATGCGCAGTCCCACAACTACAAAAGCAATACTTTGCTTCAAGCAATCAGATGATGGAAGTTTTGAAAACTAAAGTGAAGACTAAGGACCAATTCGAGAAAGAGGGTCCAATTCTATTAAAATTTAATGAAGCAAATTTCAATAGGTAAATAATCCATAATTAATAGTTGTCGTCGTCATGAGCAAATTATGGAGAGTTTCACTGTCACTGAACAAATGGTAGTACTGTTGTTATTACCTTTTGCATTTTAAAGTATTCCAAGTCAGACCAACATGATTCATCCATGGCACGACCCTTTGGCCAGTTTGGATTCAATGTGACGGCAGCTATAGAGGAGACAACCACAAGCCTCCTCACTTTTACCGTGCAACAAGCCTTTAAGACATTAGTCGTACCTGTCACAGCCGGTTCAATCAATTCTGCCTGCACGAAGACGTGTTAGAATGTGATGAATCTAATCCTCTTCCTACAGGTTCAGCAGGGTATTATGGGACTATGCGGGCAGCTAATGAATATGGATGTAAAATAAATACAACGAATTGCTAAAGAGAGCTACCATGCTGAAGATTCACATAAGCCTTAAAAGAAGAGGAAACTAATGCAAGTTGATAGCTTATTGAGAAGAGACAACACCTCAAGAAATTGTGAATCAGGCTTTACTTTGGCATGACAAGGCAGGTTAGCGTCGTGTGATAGCAACTAATTCAAGTGGTATTATTGATGCATTGGCATTTTAGTTTGACTTTTATCTTTGAAAGTTTGAATGACATTTGTTTTAGATTTGAATTTAAATTAAGAATCAGTTAGGATTTGATCTTTTATCTCCTTGTTGTTAGTGAGATAAACTTTGACTTTTTATGTAACTAGAAGTAGCTAGATATAAATTATTTAAATATCAAACATTAGTCCAATAAATTATTGTAATTCCTCTCATTTTTTGAGAAAACTTTTAATTTTCATTAACCGTGGTATCAAAGCTTCAAATCATTCTGTAGGTCTGCCATTGTTGAAAAATTTGCAAAAATGACAACCAATAGTATTTCATTGACAACCCCTCCAACTTTCACCGGCGAAAACTACCAAATATGGTCTGTCAAAATGCAGTCCTAGGATCATGACATGCAAGACGATAAAATAAGCATGGGAAAGGCTGAAGGAAGAATTTCAAGGCAGTCAAAGAACCATTCAGATGCAACTTTCAAACCTAAGAAGACAGTTTGAAGGTCTGAAGCTGCAAGAAGATGAAACCATAACTAAGTACTCTGATAAAATTTCTCTCATTGGAAACAAAATTAGATTACTTGGTGAGGATTTTCCTGACTCCAAAATAGTTGATAAGGTTCTTGTGACTCTCCCAGAAAGGTTTGAATGCAAAATATCCTCTTTGGAAGACTCAAAAGATCTTTCAACAATATCACTTTTAGAGTTGCTCAATGCATTTCAAGCTCCAGAGCAAAGAAGGGCTATGAGGCAAGAAGGTCCAATAGAAAAAGCTTTCCAAACCCAAAAGGAAAATACCACAATAAAAAATGAGAAGGAGAGAGATAGTCAAAGTCAAGCGAGTGCAAACCAGAAAAGCTACCCTCCTTGTAAGTACTGCAAGAAGTCTACACATCTTGAAAAATATTATTGGTGGAGGCTGATGCTATTTGTAGAAGTTGCAAGCAAACAGGTCATGTCACCAAATTTTGCAAATTCTTTGAAAAAGGACCTCTACAAGCACAAGTAGTAGATGTCGAAGTTGAGGTGGAGCATCTCTTTACAGTCTCTAGTTTTCACAACCAAGAGACCTCTAATTCTTGGCTCATCGATAGTGGATGCATTCATCACGTCTTTCAATGCAGCCATTTTCAAGAAGCTTGATGAATCATATAGTTATAAAGTGAAGGTAGGCAACGGGAATATCATGGAAGTTAAAGGACGAGGAAAAATAGTCATTCCAACACAATCAGGTATCAAACTCATTCAAAATGTTTTATATGTGCCTGATCTTAGTCAAAATCTTTTAAGTGTTGGACAGACGTTAGAGAAGGGATATTCTCTACAATTCAAAAACAATATTTGCACCATCTATAATGGTCGAGAAGCTGAAGTATTGTCTATCAAGATGAAAAATAAAATTTTTGCAACGGATTGGAATGAAGCTGAACCACATGTCAGTAATGCCAGCTGAAGTCTTAGAAAAATTCAGTATGGAAGACTGCAAACCAGTCAACACATTAATGCAAATGAATGAGCAGCTGAGCAAAAATGAAGTTGAAAAAAAGGGTAAACAGAAATCAGCCACAAATATTATGTGTGACAGCATTTCAACAATCTCAAGTGTCAAAAACCATGTTTTTTGTGGAAAGCCAAAGCACATAAAGATAAAAAATCACTTTGTTAAGGATGCACATCAGTCTAATGAAGTGAATTTGGTTCATTGTTCATCTGAAGATCGACTTGCAGATCTGTTTACAAAAGCTTTACTAAATCAAAAGTCTTAAGAATTGAAGAAAAAAATTGGCGTTCCTCACAAAAATGCCAAGGAGGAGTATTGATTCGTTGGCATTTTAGTTTGAATTTTTATCTTTGAAAGTTTGAATAACATTTGTTTTAGATTTCAATTTAAATTAGGAATCAGTTAGGATTTGATCTTTTATCTCCTTGTTGTTAATGAGATAAACTTTGACTTTTTATGTAACTAGAAGTAGTTAGATATGAATTATTTAAATATCTAACAATAGTCCAATAAACTATTGTAATTCCTATCATTTTTTGAGAAATTTTTTTAATTTTCATTAGCAGGTATAAGCAAAAGAGCATCAAAGTGTTGAGTGATCATACCTCTGGATCACAGACACTGCCGGTAGGAACAGGAGATGCAACATGGAAGACGCCACTGCAGCCAGCAATGGCAGCACAAAGGCTGTCAAAGTCCAGCAAGCCAGCCTTGAAAACTTGTAGGTTCTCTTTGGCCTTGTCCAACTTCTTCAGATGAGAATTTTTCTCATCACCTGGAAGCAGTGAATTTCAAAGCAGACGCAAATTGCAAGTTTTTTTTGATAGGAAAGAAACAACTTTGCAAGGTTTGAACTCATCAAATTTGCAAGTTTTTGTAGGTTTGCAAGGTTTCCAAATCCCACACCATACCATACCATTGGGCCACCCAATTGGTTTATGCAACTTGCAAGTTATAGTAACTAAACAATCTCAATCCTCCAAAAACAAAAAAGGTAAAAGAAAATCTCAAATTTGTTCCCCTCTCTGTGGGGTTGAAGTTCAGATTCTCTATGTTTCGGCAACAGGCCAACAAGATTAGGTCAGCAAACATAAAAAAAGGAAAGAACATAGTTTGTGATATGAACCCAATTCGCGGTGGGATCAAATCTACTTAAAAAACAGAGATATTAAAGGGAAAAGCAAGAAATTAAAATGAAAGGGAAGATAATATTAAAGGAGTTTAAAGACATTAAAGGAAAGACAAAAAGGAAAGGAAGAAGAAGATAATAATGAAATAAAACTTTTCTTTTCTGAGTCTTCATTCATAACATAGTTAGGCTTTTATACTAAGGAAACCCTAACAGCTCTTTCTAATTTAAGTTTAAACACATAATGGGCTTCTAAACAACAAAACTCCTAACAATAACAATATTATCCCAAATTAACAACATTGATACGTATCATTACCAATCCCTTTGAAATTCACCTTGTCCTCAAGGTGGTTGGAACTCAAAATTCACCTCCAATGTGCAATAGATTCCAATGTTGACCGCATTGCGAAAGCCACAAATCACATACTCTTCAAGGAAGCACTTCAAGTAGTGATTGTTGAAGGACGGCTCTCGTGCACTAAGTAACGGATTACCCGAACATATAACAATCACATAGCCGAAAATGAACTTCTTGGTAACTATATCTCCAATCAAAAGGCCAGCTCTTCCACCAAAAAATAATGCAAAATCAATGCATGAGATCCCCTTAAAGACCACCATCTCAAAGTAGGTGAAGAAAGATAGAGACCTCAACTTGTTGAGCACATGAAGAGAGGCGAGAGCAAATTCTCTAGACAACATATCATCAAACAACACAACTGCAACGCCAATATGCGTACATAGATGCATATTCAAATCAAGATTGAATCGCATATGATGGTGATGGGAAAATGCCAATGAAGTCATAGTGTTATCAAACAAATCAACCGCGCAGGCACAAAAGTAAGACTTTAGCTCTAAAGGAATCAACCTTATGTCGTGGTAGAGGAATTTGAGCGCACAAGATGTTGATAGCAAACAACCTCTTTGTCAAGTAAAGAATCGTAGAATGACTGCCTAAATCATAGGGATGCAGGTGGGGTGGGGAACCCCCATTCTCCGCAGGGATCCGTCTTGATAGGGCGGGGATTCCTCGCCAAGTAGCCCCTCGGGGCGGGGGATGGGGAGACTTTCATCCCCAGGGCGGGGGTGGTATTTTCCCTCCCTGCCACGTAGTATGGGGATTCCCCACGGGTAACTCTTAATATTCCCCGTGGGGATTCTTATTCCCCTTGGGATTCCCACATAACATAAAAATACAAATGAGAGGTGAGGGGAATTGAACTCTGTCCACAAATATTCTTCCATTTTAGAGCTAGAAACTTTTATTTTTTTCTTTAATAAACCAAACTAGTTTTTATTTATTTGAGCTAAACTTGCTTTTATAAATGCATTTCAATAGTAAGTAACTATGTTGCTACATTATTTCACCTTATATTATAGTTATGTGAAAAAAAGACGGGGTGGGAAATGGAGGTCAAAATTTCCCCATTGGGGAATTTCCAGCAGGGAATCCCCGCCCCGTCATAAGTGGGGATGAGGATGGGCATTGCATTTTCCACCCCACCTGCATCCCTGCTAAATCAACAAGCAATCTATCAAACAAATTAGGGGTGATCATTTCAACATACACAATTGTATCGTCAAATTCTTCAAGATGAACATCGTCAATAACCACCTCAAAAAGGGGCAGTAGGAGTGACTCAATAATATGTGCACAAGTAGTACATAGTTGAGTGAACATTTCATCAAACGAGTAGAAGGCAATGTCCCTTGAAGCTCTACCCCTAAATAGATGAGAGAACCAAGAAGAAAGAGCAAGGGTAGTTGACATAATATTAGGCATAAGATGATTCTCAAACAACATAAGAATCCATTGTGCGCCTACCGTTACCAAGTTGAATGGATATGGACTAAGCGTTGATCGATGCAAATAGTATGCTACAAAACAGAGCTCCCAAAAGATTGAGATGAAGAACAAATTGATCTCATGACTCTCACAATGTTGCTTACTCCACAGCAATGTCATCGCACACACCAATGCACTTACTCGAGATGTGCAACAACCCGAGATAGTCATCAACTTCCATAAATTGTGTTGAGTGGGTAAATCAAAGAAGATAGACAACCCATTCGGTCTCACATTCTCGTCAATCATCGATCGCAACACCTCAATCGCCATTCTCGGCACCTTGCTTTGAGCACACACAACTACCACTGCATTCCACATAACCAAATCTCTTTCAGAACTTTCATCAAACACCCGCCGTGCACACTCAAGCTTCCCAAACACACCATACATCACAACAATTGAAGTCGCAATTACTGCCTCCTCCGCGAAGCCAAGTTTGATGACATGGGCATGAACCAATTCTCCATCCACAGAAGCCCACATGCCTTGACTGCAAACACCAATGTGTAACTGTCAATAGGCGTGCCTTCTCTCACAACATGGGCATACACATGAAGTGCTTGTTTCCCAATAGCCTCTCATGATGGTGTTCCATGTGTAAGTGTGAAGACCAGTCTGTTGGTTAGCAATGAAGTGAGCAGTACATGCGTAAGTGTGAAGACTAGTGTGTTGGTTATCACTGTATACGTTAATGATAACACAAAAAGATTTTGAGGGAAAAAGTAATTGGTGGAGAGTGGAGAGTAGAGAGGTGGTGGCCAGGGAGAGGGTGTGACAACCTCTAGGCATTGAGCCTAGTACGGCGAGCTCCAACTCTCCTCTTTCAATAGCAAAGGCGATTCAAATCTAGACATCCCAATCCCAAATTGAAGAACAACAAAAAGGGACTTACACTCCAAAATTGATGCAAGAGTAACAAAATCCATACAATCAAGATCAAATCTCGACTCATGCCAGACAATCTTGTTTAGAGCAGTGCGACAAGATGTATGAGGCTTGCGTTGAATCCTGATGCAATAACGAAGGGTGTGGTGGTGGAAGATCGACGATGGAAATTGGGAGAGCTGGGAGGTTCGGTTGATGCGGTTTTATGGGGGCAGGGGAGGTGATTGGTGTTGCTGCTAGGGGTGGAGGGTGATGGAAGTTGGAGGTTGAGTAAGGGTTTGAGGAGGCTGCGGATGAAATGGGCGGTGGCGGCTCAGCGTT
Organism: Stephania japonica; assembly: GCA_039657345.1. Taxonomy (NCBI): domain Eukaryota; kingdom Viridiplantae; phylum Streptophyta; class Magnoliopsida; order Ranunculales; family Menispermaceae; genus Stephania; species Stephania japonica. The sequence continues at coordinate 753,095 of CM077559.1, read as the reverse complement.
GAATAACTCTTGCTGAGTAAGTCGACAATGTCTTCAACCGTTAAGGGAGGCATACTAAAAAATGAAAATACCAATGATATGATCTCAATTCGTGGTGGGATAACATGTACTAAAAAAAGAGATATTAAAGGAAAATGTAAGGCATTAAAATGAAAGGGAAGACAATATTAAAGGAGTTTAAAGCATTAAAGGAAAGACAAAAAAGAAACAAAGGAATAGAGGAAGAAGAAGATAATAATGAAATAAAACTTTTCTTTTCTTTCTTGTCTTCATTCATAACATAGTTAGGCTTTTATACTAAGGAAATCCTAATAGCTCTTTCTAATCTAAGTTTAAACACATAGTAGGCTTTTTAGAAGCCCAATAACAAAACTTTTAACAGTAACAATGTTATCCCTAATTAACAACATTGATACGTATCAGTTTGTCGCTATGATAGTTTTTAACTGGAGAAAGCAATTTGGGCCATTGTAAAAATAAAAAATAAAAAATAAAAGACACAATCGCAAAATTCGAGGGAAAATGTATATGAAATGAGACTATAAACCCAAATTAAAAGGAAAATATTAAGCATAAATATATAGAAAAAATAAAATGAGACAATTGCAAAACTTCCATTAGTAAGAATCTAAACACCAACTAAATGCAACGGACTTCCAATAAAATAAAGACGGATTTAAGAATAACAGCAATAACTGCTAGATACCTAGAAAACAATCATCCATTGAGAGAATCATGAGACATAAGTAGCACCAGATAATGCATTTAATTAAGACATACCCAGATAAATACTTCAAACTTCTTTTACAAAAAAAGAAAAGGAAAAAAGAAAAAAAAAACCTTCGAACTTCAAAGAATAGTGCAAAAAAGAGATGTATATACAGACCGGTACAAGCCGTGGTTGGGAGTTACAAGAGAAGATAAGGTGAAAGAGATATAGTAGTAGTACCTTGGTCTACGGTCCCATGAACCATGTAGTAGCACCTGTCACACACACTCTCTCTTTCTCTCCCATAGTTTTCCCCCACTCTCTCTCTTCCAACCTTAGCTTCTAACATACCCACCATACTATTTTATACCAAATGAAGCTAAGGGTTTGGCGATTCTCATTTCCCTTCATCTTGATTGTCCTTAGTGTATATGTTTTCTTAATGCCACCGCTATTCGCACCCTTCTTTTTAATACCCCACCCAAGCGAAATTATCTAACCACCCTTCCGTGTAAAAGAGTTTTTACTCATTCATGTCTTAGTCACTCTTCTCAAATCATATTCTCACCACCAACTCAAATTTGACAAAATTCAAGCAAAACCACATCGATTTGACATTGTGGGTGCATTCCTCATCTCTTTTAGTTTTTTTTTTAGTCGATATTACTTGTGGTTTTGTTGTTGGGTTTAGGGTTTCGATTTGGAGCTTAAATCTTGCATTTTGGGTACAAAAGTTCAATGAAATAAAAAATATCAAGCGATTCCAAACAAAACCCACTATTTTTTTAGTCATTCTTCATGTATTGTTTAGGAGTTTTAAAATTGTTTTGTTCAATCTTGTTGCTTGCGGGTGTCGGACACATAGGGTCGACACTTCTAAAGAGGTCTTAGACACACATAGCCGACACCTCTAAAGAAGTTTCGATTGTATCCCTCTATCACCCATTGAGGTCGAGTTCACTTCACCATCTCAGTCGGAGTCGGTCAAGACCTCTTCACGGTCAGAGTCGGCTGAGACATCTTCTCAATTGGAGTCAGTCGATACCTCTTTAGAGGTTTCGAGCTTGTGCGTCTGAACCATTCAAGCAACACTTCTTCACTTATAAGACACGTCCAACCTTGTTCAACAAAAAAACACTCCTATGACACTTGTAACTTAGTACAAGTGCTTTACAATAACTAAAACTGAGAAATGGAGAGGATTAATGAGTGTTGGGGTGACGGTGATGTTGACGGTGAGGGGGTATTTTTAAAATTTTGAGAAAAAATGGAATAAACTAAGTAAAACGTGGGGTATGACAAAATAAAAATTTAAAAATAGGGTATGAAAAGCAAAAAGTGAGTTACGAATAGCCGGCCTTTCTTAATTTGATATTCTTCTTTCAATTGTTAGATTATCTTTTCCTAATTAATCTCTATTATATGTGACCCATATTATGTTGTTACGTACTTCATGTTTTGGACCCACAACTTGATGGTAGTTTAGGCATAATTGTTTTGAGTACGGGGGTTTTAATTCCCTCCCTCTCTTTTCAAATTAAACTTACCCCAATAACTGTAAAACAGTTATTGGGATATGATCTATTTAAAACCGCATTGAGATCTCACCATCAATAACAGTGGTATTACGGAAGAAGGCAGAGAGGGGGAAAATGATTCTTAAGTTTATTGGCAATGGAAGGAGGTATGTTTATATTTTATGATTTATGATTGAATTAAAAGTGTTATATAGATCTGAAAAGACAACATTGGTATCAGAACACTGGTTAAACACTTTTCATTCAACAGAGTGGATTAAGTCGATGTTTAATTTCCGCATTATAGATCAATACTTTGATCGACTTAACTTTGCGTTTTTTTTTGGGTATTTCATTTTCCCTATTCCGATGCCTAATTAATTGGCCGAAAATATTTTTAAAATCTTTTGATTTTGCGGTGCCATTTTGGATATTATAGGTATTTCATTAGTTTTGAGTATTTACCTATTACGATGCCCAATTTGTCAAATAAATTGTATTTCGTGAAATCAAAGAATTCGATGTTTTGGCTATTACGGATTCTTCGATCGATTAGGAATGTGTTGTACTTTCTTGAAAGGATATTAAAATATTATAATACTGATATGTCGAGTGATTTGATTTATCAAGATTTGTACATATCCTTAAAGAATTGCTCACGTGTTAGGATGCAACACAATGGCTTTGTATCCATTTATTTAGTTGCTTATAATCAGGACGTGTACATATATATATAATGTGCACGGTGATCAATTTTGTATTCAATTAGTTATTAATTTTAAGAAAAAGATTGAACACATTACGTATAAGGTATATGTTGTGATGTGATTAATGTATCACTGATATGTCTAGCATGTGCACATAATGTATGCATATATAAATATGATTTGCATGTGTATTCTAATGTGCCTTAATAGATGCATGTTTTAAGTATTGCCTTAATTAATTTGCGTGGGATACATATTAGAATTAATTGAAGGCTTTTATATTAAAACTTAAAGCATGCCTAATCGAATATCAATTGTATTGAAAGTTAGCTAGTCACCAAAGTGGTCTAACTTAAAAAGATATTTTGATACTATATGCATGATATATTGTGACATGTCTGGTTCACAAATTAAAGTATGTCTAATTATATGTTTATTTGAATGAAAGCTTGTTAGTTACCAAAGTGGCCTAGCTTTGAATTAATACTTAAACATTTAATTGAGACCATTAATTATAATGCTAGGAGGTCATCCAAAGGTGGATCATTGCTTATAATCAATGAAACTTAAGAGATTTATCTTCATACTTAATTAAAATAGGTATGTTTTATCCAAAGATATCTTACTTATTTTCCTAAGTATGATTGATTGTCTATGAAAGTATGCTTATTGAGAATTTGATATAGCATGAATTATGTATTAAAGTATCACCCAAAGGTGAACTTAAATACATAATAAAAGTATTGTATGTCTGAATCTATTAGATTTAATTCAAAGCATTAATGTGAATAATTTTGTTATATTTGCAGCGTCCTTTAATATGTTTGCCTTGGGTAATATGATGGTTAAGTTCAATGGGCTTAACTACAATGATTGGTTTGAACAGATCCAGTTCCAACTGGGTGTAATGGACTTTGACCTGGCAATCATTGTAGACGAAAAGCCCGCGGCCATTACTGAGGCCAGCTCCGAAGAGGAAAAGTCTTTATATGAGGCTTGGGAGTGGTCTAATAGGCTAAGTTTGAATTTGATGTGAATGACGATTGCAGAAAATGTCAAACCATCTATGCCCAAGACAAACGATGCAAAAGAATTCATGATCCAACTAAAAGAGTACTCACAATCGGACATTGCTGACAAGTCCATTGTGGGAAGCTTGATGAGTGAGTTGACCACTAAGAAATTTGAGTGGTCACAGCCCATCCATGATCATGTGACTAGTATGTCTAATTTGGCAGCGAAGCTCAAGGCAATGGGTATGGACGTGAGTGAATCATTTCTGGTTCAGTTCATTATTAATTCCCTTCCTTCTGAGTTTGGTCAGTTCCAGGTGAATTACAACACCATAAAAGAAAAATAGAACTTGCAAGAAATCAAGGCCATGCTCGTACAGGAAGAAGGGAGATTAAGGAAACTGAAGAGTCACTCAGTTCATCTCACTATGCATGATGGAGCTACAAGCAGCAAAGCTATCCCAGGAAGGAAGGACAGAAAGAAGGACAAAGCCCCAATGAAAATCCATGAGGGTCGAATCCATAAGGAGCAGGTGTCACTTCTGTAGGAAGAGTGGACACTTCAAGAAAGACTGTCTGAAACGAAAGGCATGGTTTGAGAAGAAAGGTATACATTACATTTCGTATGTTTTGAATCAAACTTAATTGAAGTGCCTAATAATACCTGATGGCTTGATACTGGTGCAACTACTCATGTTTCACATATTATGCAGGGATTCCTTTCAATCCATCCCATAAACGGAACTGAAAAGTTCTTATTTATGGGGAACAGAATGAAGGCACGCATAGAAGGGATCGGGACTTATAGATTAATCCTGGATACCGGATACTTTTTGGATTTAGAAAAGTGTCTTTATGTTCCTGAATGTTCAAGGAACCTTGTTTCTGTATCAAGATTGGATTGTGTAGGCATTAATTTAAAGATTGGAAACAATTGTTTTAGTTTATTTAAACAAAAATACTATTATGGTTCTGGTATTTTAATTGACAACTTATATCGTTTCAATGTTGAAAATATGTTTGTTGAATCCTTGTTTAATGTTGAGCATGTTATTGGAAATAAACGTAGTGCACATGATGAGTGCTCTGCTTTTCTTTGGCATCAAAGATTAGGTCACATATCCAAAGAAAGAGTAAAGAGGTTAGTGAAAAGTAATATCTTACCTCAATTGGATTTTGTTGACTGGGATGTATGTGTGGATTGCATTAAGGGAAAACAAAACCAAACATATATCAAAACATCCTGCCACAAGAAACAATGAGCCTCTTGAATTGATACACACCGATATTTGTGGTCCTTTTGATGCTCCATCTTGGAGTGGTCAAAAGTATTTTATCATCTTTATTGATGATTACTCACGATATTGTTATTTATACTTGTTGCATGAAAAGTCTCAGTCAGTGGACATTTTAAAAGTGTTCATTAATGAGGTAGAAAGGCAGCTAGATAGAAAGGTAAAAGTGGTAAGATCTGATAGAGGTGGTGAATACTTTGGAAAGTATGATGAAAGTGGATAATGTCCAGGTCCATTTGCAAATTTCCTTAAAAGTCGAGGTATTTGTGCACAATACACAATGCCTGGCACACCTCAACAAAATGGTGTAGCTGAAAGGCGGAACCGTACTCTTATGGATATGGTTAGGAGTATGTTAAGTTGTAACACTATACCTTCATCATTGTGGATGCATGCCTTAAAGACTGCTGCATATCTGCTGAATAGGGTTCCTAGTAAATCAGTTCCTAAGACTCCTTATGAACTTTGGACTGGTAGGAAACCTAGTTTGAGACATCTTCATGTTTGGGGATGTCAAGCAGAAGTACGGATATATAATCCACATGAAAAGAAACTTGATGCAAGGACTATTAGTGGTTACTTCATTGGTTACCCTGAAAAGTCTAAAGGGTACATATTTTATTGTCCTAACCATAGTACGAGAATAGTTGAGTCTGGTAATGCTTGGTTCATAGAGAATGGCCAAAACAGTGGGAGTGAAGAACCACGAAATGTGGATATTCATGAAATTCAATTGAAAACTCTTACATCTAGCATTTCTCCTCAAATTGTTGTTCCTTTTGTTGTATCAAGGTTACGCAATAAACCCGGACAACAAATCATTGTTCCAAATGAGGAAAATGAACTTATTGTTAATGAACCAGCTAATGATGCACAAGTTGTAAATGATCAAGTAGAACCACAAGAAATAGCATTACGAAGCTCTGTAAGGATAAGACGACCAGCAGTATCAAATGACTATGTGGTTTATTCACTTGAACATAATGTGATTTGAGCATTGACAAAGATCCAGTCTCATTCAAACAAGCCATGAAATGTGATGATTCTGAAAAATGGTTTAGTGCCATGAAAGACGAGTTGAAATCAATGGATGACAACAAAGTCTGGAAATTAGTCGAGTTGCCTGAAGGTGCAAAGCAAGTTGGTTGCAAATGGGTCTTCAAAACAAAAGAGACTCACATGACAATATTGAAAGACATAAAGCCAGACTTATCGCCAAAGGTTACAGTCAAAAGAATGGCATTGACTATAAAGAGACCTTCTCTCCAGTTTCAAAGAAGGACTCTTTAAGAATTATAATGGCTTTGGTAGCTCATTATAATCTTGAGCTTCACCAAATGGATGTGAAAACCGCCTTTCTGAATGGAGACTTAGAAGAGGAAGTTTACATGGACCAACCTGAAGGTTTCTTGACCACAGGAAAAGAAAACTTGGTGTGTAAATTGAAGAAGCTAATATATGGATTAAAACAAGCTTCCAGACAATGGTATATTAAATTCAATAATACCATTATGTTGTATGGTTTTGTAGAAAACACTGTTGATCGGTGTATATACATGAAGAGCAGTGGGAGCAAGTTTATCATATTGGTTCTATATGTTGATGATATTCTTCTTACTGCGAATAATGTTGCTATGTTACATGATGTAAAGAGATTTCTCTCTATAAACTTTGAAATGAAAGATATGGGTGAGGCATCATATGTGATAGGAATAGAGATATTCCGTGATAGATCGCAAGGATTGTTAGGTTTGTCTCAGAAAGGATATATCAATAAAGTATTAGAGAGATTTCAAATGGACAAGTGCTCTGCAGGAGTAGTTCCAATTCAGAAAGGGGATAAGTTCAGTTTAATGCAATGTCCTCATAATGATTTGGAACGTCAACAAATGCAATGCATTCCTTATGCATCATTAGTTGGGAGCTTAATGTATGCCTAGACTTGTACTCGACCGGATTTCAGTTTTGCTGTTGGAATGTTGGGTCGATATCAAAGTAATCCTGGAATGGATCATTGGAAAGCCGCAAAGAAACTACTTAGGTACTTACAAGGCACCAAGGATTACATGTTGATCTACAAACAGTCGAGTCATCTCGAAGTGATTGGGTATTCTGATTCAGACTATGCCGGATGTGTGGACTCGAGGAAATCTACATTTGGTTACTTGTTCCTATTGGCTGGAGGAGCAGTTTCATGGAAGAGTGCGAAGCAGACTGTAATTGCTACTTCCACTATGGAGGTTGAATTCGTAGCATGCTTTGAGGCCACTATTCATGCATTATGGTTGCGGAATTTTGTGTCAGGACTTGCTATAATAGATAGTATAGCTAAACCTATAAGGCTATATTGTGATAATTCCGCAACAGTTTTCTTTTTCGAAGAATGACAAGTATTCAAAAGGTGCAAAACACATGGATTTGAAGTACTTGTCTGTCAAAGAAGAAGTGCAAAAACAAAGAGTGTCGATTGAGCATATTGGTACTGATCTGATGATAGCGGATCCGTTAACTAAGGGATTACCGCCCAAAACGTTTATTGGCCATGTTGAACGTATGGGCCTTATAGACAAGTCCTTGTTAACATAATATTGTGGTATGTATACATACATTTATAATTGTATTGCTCATATTATTGTCATGACACTTGTGAATTCAATTAAAGCTTTGTCTTTGCTTATGTACTTGTTACCTTCATTATATTTCAATGAGATAACATTATGGTTAGAGGGTTGAATTATCCTTATTAAAGTTATACTGGTTGAGTTGATTGTGATACATGGAAGGAATCGTGTCGATTAAATGACTTGTGACCGCCATGATCTAATCATGTTAATTCAGTGAAAAAGTGATTTGATAGATTCAATAAAAGTGCGCAATTATATTTTATTTTGAATCATCAAGTCATAACATGGGTCAAGTGGGAGATTGTTAGATTATCTTTTCCTAATTAATCTCTATTATATGTGACTCATATTATGTTGTTACGTACTTCATGTTTTGGGCCCACAACTTGATGGTAGTTTGGGCATAATTGTTTTGAGTATGGGGATTTTAATTCCCTCCCCTCTCTCTTCAAATTAAACTTATCCCAATAACTGTAAAATAGTTATTAGGATATGATCTATTTAAAACCGCATTGAAATCTCACCATCAATAACAGTGGTATTACGGAAGAAGGCAGAGAGGGGAAAAAGGATTCTTAAGTTTATTTGCAATGGAAGGAGGTATGTTTATATTTTATGATTTATGATTGAATTAAAAGTATTATATTGATATGAAAAGACAACATCAATCTCCTGTTTCCTGTCGTCTTTTGTTCATCAAGTCAAACAAATAAGCAAAACATAGAACGGAAGAAAACCTCATTGGCCAAGGTTAAATATGCACTATGCACAAGATATAGTGATCCATTGATAACGAATTCAAACAAAGCACGCCTCCTCTTCAATTCTTTCATATTGACTATTTCTTTGTTAAAAAAAAATCAACACAGTTCCTCTCCTTCAATAAGGTTCTATAAATTTGTAGCATCATCTTTAGAATATTCTTTTGTATATAGAAAACTCAAGTAACTTGAAATAGTCTAGAAATGATCGTCTTCAAACAGTTCTACACACACGAGAGTAATCTAGATCTCTATATTCTGTAACTTTCCATGGAAAACTATAAATAGAACTCGGCTTTCACGTGTGAGTGTAGAGTGCAAGTACAATAAAAGTGAAGCATCATCAAGTGAGTGTTCTTGTAAGTTGTCATTGTTGAGAAATAATCAATAAAGAGTATATTTATGTAAAAGATTATTGCACACTCGGCATTCTTTTAACATTAACCCGATAAAGGATTGTTAATTTAATTGTTTTGATTTGTCTACAACTTAACAAAAAATATTACTTCTAGCTTTCGTCTTACTACTGTGGAGTTGTAGATCCCTCATCAGGCACCTTCTCTCAGTAAACATACATGCATATAGACTATGGCTTCTCCAGGAGCCCCTTTTCATAATAATCTTCAATTGTATCTTCAAGGGTCTCCCCCAACGCCCTGTACGTCCACTCCAATTTCTGTAACTTCTCGCTACTACTCAGCTTGCAAACAAAATATTGCCCAGTAATTCTGCGGCAAATTAATAAGAAAAGCATTTTGACAGATAAGTGACACTATACTAGTTCAGATTTCATCAAATGCATATGCTTTCAGATTTAGGATCAATTAATACGTATGCATCTCCCCTTTGCTTCGGGCTTCAAGTATACCAACAGATGTGCTTCGGCCACGCCTCGCACATCCACAACCGTCCAATCAAAGTATTCCATCTTCTCCAGCCCATCTGCTTGGTCCATTTTTATTAGTTGGTCATCTAAGGTTTTGCTTAAAATAACCACGACACACATATCAGACAACTAAATAAACTGATAATAATAGCATTTGACAATAAGAGATTAATACCTCTTGAAATACTGAGCAGCAGCATACTGCTGTAGTTCATTGGAGGCTGCAACATTGGTCACAACGTCAAGTCCATTTTCTGCAGCGTATTCACAAGCCAGACTTTCTGCTTCTGTTTTGGCAAGGCAAGGCTATACCAGTTGTACACAGGCTGCACAACACAATTAGTATAAATGTTCTTCCATAATACGTACATTAACAATCAAACTCATCGACCATTTTTAACTTAGAGCCAAATTAAAAGACTGCCCAGCCTACTTTTCATGGAATTAATAGGAGAATCAATTGTTACCACATTGGTTTTGTCATTGGTTATGCAAAACTCCTCGTCACTCCAATATGCCTCATCCATGACTTGATCCTCAGGCCAGTTGGGGTTAAAAACAACAGCAGCAATGGAGGACACCATCACAACCCTCTTAATTTTGGCTTTGGAACATGCTTTTAGCACATTAGATGCCGGTCGAATCATTTCTACATGCAGGATTGCAATGGATCCAATACATTCTTTCATATAAACCAGTTGACGTTTGGATTATTCAATTTGTACCTTTAATCTCCCATAAAATACAATATCAATAAATCTAAAAAGCTTGATTGGCGCGGAACATGGGAATTAAATATTAAATGGATCGTCCGAGTACCACAAAAATTAACAAGTGAACAGACCTCTGGATTTTGCACATGCAACATGGAAAACACCAGTGCATTTGGTAATGGCGTCACAAAGGCTGTCGAAGTCTTGCAAGTCTGCCTTGAAGAGCTGCAGATTCTCTAAGGTCTTATCTAATTTCATCAAATGGCATTCTTTTGGTCACCTGATCAAATAATTAGCTTTAGTTCTTACTACTTGCATAAAGTTTGAAATCTCTTCATTGAACAAAATTGAATAGGACATTGAATATTGAAGAGTAAAAGGTAGGTGTTAAAGATAGATAACACATGTATACGTATACTTGGGTCTTGGACAGTTCCATGGGCCTTATATCCACGAGAGAGCAGTAGCTTAACTAGCCAGGACGCTTGATACCCTCCTGCACCCATGACACACATTGTCTCCTTCCCTCCTGCACCCATGACACACATTGTCTCCTTCTCATCCATCTCTCTCTTGCTCTGTAGTCTGTGCTTTGCTCTATCTTTATATTTGCTCTTCTTGGGGATCAAACATCACAGAGACTTTTTTTTGTGTAAAATTGATAGTCATGGTTTTGAAGATAACAAAGTTTGTTCCCTATTAGAATTTGTAGGATGAAATTCCCAAGTCCAACTTTTTATATAAGGGGGAGAGTGTGAAATGAATTAGGACTTAAGGTTTGGAGTAAAGGCTTCACCAAAATGTCAAGGCAAGATGGCGTCTCCAATCCAAACTTATAACCCATTTATTTTGTATTTATAAATACCTGATGTGGGATTAATATTAACACTCCCCCTCAAGTATATTAACATTCCCCCTCAAGTCCAATGGGCGATAGCCAAGTTGAGACTTGAATTAATTAGGGCAACTAGCCAACTGGGACAAATCAAATCCAACAGGGCACTGACCAACTATGGGCAACTAGCAACTGGGGCGGTCCAACGAGGCATTGGCCAAGACCAAGTGGATAGCCTACTTGGTAGATTGCTTGGACTGAAACATTGGGCACCCCCATTTTATTGCTCTGATACCATATTAGAATTTGTAGGATATTTCCAAGTCCGAGTTTTTACATAGGGGAAGAGTGAAATGAATTAGGCTTAACGTTTGAAGTAAAGGCTTCAACAAAATGTCAAGGCAAGATGGTGTCTCCAATCCAAACTTATAACTCATTTTTTTTGTTTTTATAAAGACTCGATGTGGGATTAATATTAACATTCCCCGTTTATCTTTAAAGCTATAGTTGTCTATTGATGAATTGTTTTGGTTAGGAAAATTGTTGATTTTGGAATGTGTGCAGCTCAGTCCTAGTTGAAATGTCTAGAAGCTTTAAGAATGATGTAGTAGGCATATTAGGCTTAGAATAATAATTAGTAGGACATAATGCATCAAAAGTGTGATGAGAGCCATCGCACCAATTCAAGTCGGAGCAGTGGATTTGGAATTGTTACTTAGGCCTAATTAAAAAAGGTGAACCTCTCCTAATTCAAACAACACACGGAACCTTATCAAAACAACCAGAAGTGTCTTGGAAGTGAAATCGCAGCAATGAAGTATCTAAATAAGGCCAAATATGGTGATTGAAACAAACAAACAAACAAACAAACAAACACTAGGGCGAGAAACCAATATGGCAAAGAAATTAGGATATGTAGGATAGGGCCGAAGCAAATCAAGAGATTTTTTTTTTTTTTTTTTTTTTTTTTGGGATAGGAACGAGACTCAAATCAAGAGAAATTTGAAAGCGAAGAACAAACGAAAACCCTCTCACCGTGATACTGATACATAGAACTGCCAGCAGCAGCTTTACTTGCGCCATTTCTCACTTTTACCTCTCCTTCCCTTACTTTTTTTATGCTTTCACCCTCCCTCTCTCTCTCGCTCTCCATTAAGACTTGCAGAGAGTTTTACCTAGTGGCTCAACTTAACTTGAGCACGGACTAGAAGGTTAAGTCGAGTAGTCTAGACAAAGAAAAAAGAATTTTGCTAGAATGACAGCCCTCTCATCATAATGCACCCCTTCCTTCTATCCAACTGTCTATGCCCACCTCGAGATGTGAGCATACGCATCTTGAGAATCAAAACACGGTTGGATAGGGGCGTGCATTATGGGGAGACTTTAAAGGTTTGTTCTAACATTTTCCAAAAAAAAAATTATTCTTTTCTTTAAAGCATTCTTTTTTTATTATTATATCATGAGTGATGGAGTGCACACGCAGATTGGATCCAGTCCAATTAGCGTCAATCCACAATCCAATCTAATTATTGCGGATTGGAAAATTACAATCCAATCGAATCTAAATAATTCATCAATCCAACTCAATTCAATTTGCAAAATGCAAACCGAATTGGATCAAGTTCTCGTGGATTGACGTTTTCTTATCTAAAATTTATTAAATTAGATTTAATCAAATGAATCACAAGAATTATATATCTCATGAATGAAAATTTACAAAGTACATTCCACAAATCTATATATAATATATTTCTCACAAAATTGTTATCACGATAACCTTCAAAATATAAGTTCCTACATAAATAAATGTGTTATCCACAAATCTTCACCATACATCTTCACAAAAGAACAAAAAAAATGTACGTTGAACATACAACGTACAATAAAAAGGTCGAAAGCATAATAAAAGAGTTATGAACAAATATAGTCTTTTAGATATTTTAGTTTAGAGTTAATAGTTTGAGTTGATGCCAATTAAGCTACTATATTACATATGATGAAATATATGTATGTGTTGATGTGTTAAATGGACTGGATCGAATTGGATCTGTGATTTTTTAATGTAGGATCCATAATCCGATCCAGTCCAGCCGGATTAATGATTTTTCAATCCAATCCAGTTCAAGGGATTCAAAAAATCGATCCAATTAGAGATAATTGGTCCGAATTGGACCGGATCCGCGAATTTGTGCAATCCGTGTGCACCCTTACATGAGTGTCTAAACCCCTCTGCTCAGTCCCAAATAATTTCACGAGGTTAGGAGCACACCCGTACTATTGACCCAATGGTTGAAGGAAAAAAAAATAGTGCGTTGCTATAAATCAAACTCATCATCTCTTCAAAACTACTACACCATAGCCCTTGGAGGTTTAGGGAACATAACTTTCTCCTAAATCTTCCTTATTTTCATATTGTTTCTTTAAAAAATAATAAATCAACAAGTTAGACTCCAACACAAGTCAAAACCATGACCTCTTACCGTCTCGCCTTTGATAAGTGATGTCTTGTCTATCTCAACATATGATGTTACAAATACTGTAAATTCATTGAAAATTGAAGACTATATTTTTCTTATGCATATCAATTAACATTAACTCTGCATAAAGCAGCGCAACAGGACAATGCAATAAGATTTCATATTTTACTAGGCTCGCCCTGCAATAACTATGGTTTATTGAGGAGCCCCTTCTCGTAGTAATCTTCAATGGTATCAACCAAGGTCTCCTCCAATGGCCTGTTTTTCCATCCCAACTTGTGCAATTTCTCACTACTCATGTTGCAAACAAAACCTTCTCCTGAAATTCTGCGATACACATAATAACTAAGGACGAACGATGAGATTAAGTAGTAGCTAGCTAGTTCAAAATGACTTAATTGACTGACTGACTCGGCATATAACAATTAACTTACTGCTTTGGGTAATTGTGGTTGGGGTACAGGCCCTTCAATTTCTCAATCAATACAAGGGTAGAAGCTGAGTATGAGGAACATATGTATCGCCCTTTTGCTTCGGGGTTCTTGTATAACAACAGAAGTGCTTCAGCCACGTCGCGGACGTCCACCGCCGTCCAGTCAAAGTACTCCATCTTCTCTAGCCCATCTGTGAATCCATTTCACCTTAATTAGGCATGTCCATGTCCTCTACAATATATATATATATAGCTATATATAGTAACATACCTCTGGCAATACTGAGCAGCAGCATACTGCTGGAGTTGATTTTAGGCTGCAGCATTGGTCCCATGATGAGGGGCGGACACACCGTCACTACTTCAACCTCGTTTTCCTCGGCGTACTCCAAAGCCAGCCTTTCAGCTTCTGTTTTAGCCAGGCTATACCAGTTGAACCCAGCCTATATGTACATGCATGCATATATAATATATAGTTTATATAAATTAATTAAAGCTCTTCCATTAGCGCGTGATCGATATATATTGGAACTCATCATCAACCATGATTTGATTTTTATACAATTGTCACATATATATGTATATACCACTTTGGTTTCTTGGTTGGCCTTGGCCATGCAGAAGTGTTTGTCAGTCCAACATGTCTCGTCCATGACTTGGTCCTTAGGCCAGTTGGGGTTCAAAACAACTGCAGCAACTGATGACACCATCACAACCCTCTTTACTTTGGCTTTGGTACATGCTTTTAGCACATTTGATGTCCCCTCCACAGCAGGTTTAACTAGTTCTACCTAATACGTACAGTATTAATAATTATCATGACGAGTCAATTCATTATATATATATATAATTAATTGACAAGTCTAATTACTTAATTTCAACCAAACACATCAGTAGTACCTCTGGATTTTGAATATTGGGGGAGGAAGAAGGAAGAGGGCATGCAACATGAAACACTCCAGTGCACCCATCAATGGCTTTGCAAAGGCCCTCAAAGTCCAACAAATCTGCCTTGAAGAGCTGCAGATTCTCTGATGCTTTCTCTAGTTTTTCCAAATGGACGTTCTTAGGGTCGCCTGATGATCAAAATTAAAAATTAGTTTAGAGTCCTAATATTATTATTGTTGCATAACTAATTAATTAAAGAGCACAAAATTAAACTTGACTTTGGTTGACATATATGTACATGGGTCTCGGACTGTTCCATGGACCTTATATCCATGAGAGAGCAACAGCTTAACCACCCAGGACGCTTGATACCCTCCAGCACCCGTAACACACATTGTCTCCTTCATGTCCATCTCTCTTTTTCGCTCTGTGTGCTCCCTTTGTTCTGTCTCTCTCTTTAATTAACTTGCTCTTCTAGTATGCAGTTGTCATGCATGACGAATTAACATATATAGTTGCATATATAGACTTACACACGCTTAATTTATGACAAAACCATTTCTTTCCAACCCTTTTTCCTTGTCTTTTCATGTGATTTCTAAACATTTTGCCTACTTAATAAACGTGACTTCCTAAGTCCTTCTTGTCCCTTTCCTTTTGTTTTATTTTCTCCCATGTAAATTTGTAATATTGATCTGTTTTCTTCTAACCCTGCCGATCCAACAATATGTATGTTACAACAAAAACACTCCATTAACAAAGCCTCAATCCCGAATTAGTACTTGAGATATGACATTTTTTTGTCACAACTTGATGACCTTTCAAGTTACTAACGATGTATGTACTTATTATATATTGGTTGTTGCAATGACAGTCTTCCAAGTAAATTAAATTGTTATATATCTTAATTCTTTATTTTCTTTTCATTTTCTCAACAACTTTCTTAATTTTTTTGATATCCTTTCCTGGTAATAGCATGCCCTTTCCGTTGACGCTAATTCCTTAATTTAGTAAATGGAAATAGCATTATGCTATATCATTGTATATAATATATACCGAGAAGTTTTCAAATATATATATATATATACACTGAGAAAAATGCACTTTCATCATTTCATATATTGCACAATTTGATCAGCTACGTACAAAGCCCTTTATAGGCAGGTAATTAACTATGACAGATGTGTCTTTCTATCAAGGAGCCCCTTCTCATAGAGATCTTCAATGGAGTCAACAATGCCTCCTCCAATGCCCTGCTGTTCTTCCACCCCAACCTCTGCAATTTCTCACTACTTCAACTTGCACGCAAAACCTTGCTCTGAAATTCACCGACACATATATAAGAGATCATGAGCAATTATAAATATCTATGCACAAAAAAATTAAGGTATGTGTGTGTGTGCGCGTGTGGCTAAGTAATTTGTTAAATGTGTATGAATGAGAATTAACTTACTGCTTAGGGTAATTAAGGTTGGGGTAAAAAGTCTTCATTTTGTTAACCAAAACCAGAATGGAACCGGTGTACGCTGCACATATATATCTCCCATTTGCTTCAGGTTTCTCGTACAACATGAGGAGTGCATTGGCCACATCTCGAACAATCACCACCGTAACGATGTTATTTTCCACCTTTTCCAGTCCATCTGTTAATTAATGTAGTATATGTCAATTTAAGGTAACATGAATTGGATCTGACCTAGTTGTAGTCATCAATTGATCGATATAGTCTGACCTTTTATTTTTTATTTTTTTTTTTTTTTTGAGAATTGGAGTCTATGCTCCAGAACGTTGTATAAACCTCAAATTATAATACAAAGTAGGGTTTTGTGTACCCTCCATGCCCGCTAGTCTCATTAATAATTATTGCATATTTTAATATCTGTGTTTAGTGTCTAATTTACTTGATGCAAACCAAACTCTACTTTTTAAAAAAAAAAAAAAAAAGTGAATGCTAACCAAACTGTTAAAAAAAAAAAGTGAATGCTAACCAAACTGGATCTAGTCGTGCTGATTGAATTTTATTAATCAATTAATGTTTTTTGATCAGATTGGCATTTTAAAATTTGATGGAAGGTACCTCTTGCAAAACTGAGTATCATCTTAGTGGCAGTGTTGGTGGCCGCTGGCCGCAACAGGGGTCCCATAATGAGGGAGGGGCACACTGTCACAAGGTCCACCCCATTTTCCTTGGCGTACTCGAATGCCCGAATTTCAGCTTCTGTTTTAGCGTAGCTGTACCAGTCGAACCCTAGGAACTACGCTACGTACGTACGTAACCATATTAATATAAAGACTACAGTACTGCCTTGCTTTAGCTGGCTAAATCAACCATGAACTGACTAATGATGAGCCAAAAAATTAATAGCATATATTATATATATATATATATATATATATATATATCTATCAATATAATAAAAGTGAGAATACTTCTCATTTCCTTCGTTAGTTGAACTACCTATTTTACCCCTATCAGTAATCCCATCCCATTTCGATTTACTTGACTCTTTTTCTCTCTCGCGCAATACACTCTCTCACGGCGGCTTCTCTGCTCAAATTTTTGAGGATTCTCAATCAATAGATTCAGGTACGTGTCTATCAACCAAAGTTTTGAACCTTTCTTTTTCATGTTTTGTATTTCAATCAATGTCTTTCAAGTTAAGGAAGAAATTCTTGGTACCATTCAGAGTGAGAGTCAATTGTTTGATTAAATGCCTCAATCAATAGGAGAAGCATATAATTTATGTTTAATAGGTAATTACACTGGATATGTACATGTAGTAAATCAATAGTGTGGATTATGATTAAATCAATAGTTTTTGAAAGATTTTGATATGTCACAATGGTTTACATTGACAAGGGTTTGATTGGGACTGGTTTCATAAGATTTGATCAAGTTTTACAAAAACAGTTGAAGTAATGTAGAATTGATGTTTGATTAATGAACTGAGTGAATAAAGGGATGTAATTTATAGGTTTTTTTTATTGTATTTGATAGTTTCTATTGTATTTTGATGTTTATAATTGATTTGGGTGAGTTTCAAATATGTTTAAATGGATTCAACGATGAATTATAAAATCAGTCCACTATTTGACAGTTTTGCAATATGTTGTCAAACCAACTGATGAAATTTTGATTTTTAAGGATTGCGGAGTGTGGATTATGATTAAATCAATAGTTTTTGAAAGATTTTGATATGTCACAATGGTTTACATTGACAACGGTTTGATTGGGACTGGTTTCATAAGATTTGATCAAGTTTTACAAAAACAGTTGAAGTAATGTAGAATTGATTTAATTTTGAAACTGAGACTTAGCACAAACTTGATGTTGTTTACTAAAGAACTCTTTGTTAAAAAATTATACTAGAAAAAAAAAACATTATCTAATAAGTTCCTATATGTTGTCATTCACCCTTGTAAACGACAGTGGATTGGACAGGCATGTCATGTGTAAAACAAATGGAAAATCAATTCCATTTTTATTTTCAATTATAAATGGACTTCTGAAGACACTTTAGTTTCCCTATATATCCTTGAGGGAGTAAATCAAGCATGGTACTTCTTGGGGTACAAGGCTTATAAAAACTTAATCAGATTTAATAGATATATTAAGTTCAAAATATTATCTTCTTCTTATCAAAAAATAAATAAAAATATTAGGTTCTTCCGTATAGGGGTGACTCTTTGTGGTTATAGCTTCATCTGTAACAAATGAATTTAGGAGTAAAGAACCAACATATCTTCAAATTAAGCAATAAAAAGAAATAAATAAACAATTGTGATTGCATCCCTTCTCCTCCTCTCTCTCTCTCTCTCTCTCTCTCTCTCTCTCTCTCTCTCTCTCTCTCTCTCTCTCTCTCTCTCTCTCTCTCTCTCTCTTCTTATATGTGTTTATATATTAATTAAACATTTGCTATTTAATATATACTTGTATTGCTGAAGGCAAACTTTAAAAGCATAATGTGATTTGTTTTAATTATTTTCCTTTATTGTTGATTTTATTGTTTGAATTTTTAATCTTTAATAGTAATTAGCATGTACATTTATTACATGTCCATTTATATTGTTGCAAATTTGTCATTTGATTTAAGCAGATGGAGTTGGTTTGAACTTACTATCTAATTATACGTTATTTTTTTTACTTGCGGGTCTAATTAACTATGATCTCTCCTAAAATTAGATAGCAGCAAATGAACATGAAAAAGTTCTTGTAGAGGCGGAGGCCAGTAGTTATATTCGAGGGCATGACTTATTAAATTAAAGCAACCTCTCAACTTAAAGGGTATCAGGTTTTGTTACCAATAAGCAGTTTTACCCTTTCTTGTAGGAATATTAAACATGTAATTAATTTTACGAAGCGTATCTTCCATCAAGCATGGATAGTAGGTACTACTCTTTATTGGTTGTTGAGTATGATAAATATCGTTTTGGCAATGATGATGAGGATGTTTCTCATGTTTTTTGTGATTTCTGAATAAGTTGAAATGTACATAGACATAAATTTGCAATTTGTTTTACCATTCCTTTTTAATAATTGTTTTTGGTGTTTTCTATTGTGGGTAATGTTTTTTTGTGATTTCTATATAAGTTATGAAGTGTTATGTTACCAATACAAACCCATATTACAGAAATCAAACTAATAACCTCAGAGTGTTTTATTGAACATCTCCAAAGCACTCTACGAAACCGTCAACATAAACTTGTTTAAAATATTAAACATTTATAGAAGATATACCAATGCAAATTTTTTGATATTAGTCATTTATTTCTTATGTTTGTTTTATAATCATTGGTTTAGTCTGACAATGCAATCATTGGCTGGAATGACTATCGAAGATGTTGATCCAAGGTAACTCAATTTCCTAACAATACTGTCTTTTATTTGTGAATTCATTATATACTTTTTATATGTGTTTTGTAAACATGTAAATCTAACGAACTTGTGTATTATATTAATCTATTTAACACAGTGGAGTTATGAGAAAGGCTAGAAATAGTTTGCATAGAGAGGTAGATAGGTCAAACCGTTTGTTTATGACAGAAGAGGAAAAGCAGAGGAGACGATCACGTCAAAGACAACTATATAGGGAAAAAAAAGAGGCAAATGCAATGGGTATGTGCCAATTATCTTTAACTAGAAAAAATGTATTAGTTTAACTTCTATAAAAAGTTATGCCACTTGATTATACATACGTGTTACAAAAGGTTGTGACTATTGGTTAGAGAGTAATACATCTTTATTCAACAATTAGAAACTTAGTCTGCTTTGACCTTTTCTGTTGGTAATATAGGATCAAGAAATACACAAAGACGTTTCGTGGCAATGGATTTTGATAACATAGTACGTTCAATGAGATATATTGCCATCTGTAGCCTCTTGTCAAAATTGTGATGCTCGAAGATTCGTTCATGAAACTAAGGGTTTTTGTTGTTCAAATGGACAAGTGTCTCTCATCCCTAATGTTGTCTCCCAACAAATGTTTGACTTGTTCACATCAAAAACTAAAGAAACAGATGAATTCTTGAACTATGTTCGTATCTATAACAATAATTTTGAATTTACATCATTTGGTGTGAAGTGTGATAAGACACTTTCAAGGAGTAATATGGGTGTATATACATTTAGAGTGCAAGGGCAGATTTATCATTACATAAATAATTTGCACCCTGTTAGTGATGAACCTTCCTTTTTGCAATTGTAATTTTATGATACTGAACATGAAGTGCATAACCGGATGTGTGGCAGTGGCTCGGATAGGATGGATGAGAAAATTTTAAAATGATTAATTTGTATGATGAGTGATAACCCATATGCAAAGTTTTTCCGTAGTTTAAGTACGAAAATCTTGGACAATTATGTTGTTGAGATAGTTTTAAGTGTCAATCTTGATCAAAGAAGATTCAACAAGCCTTCTGTTAGTCAAGTTGCTGCTATTTGGGTAGATAATGACTTATGTGTGCAACCAACTAAGAAGGTAATAGAATCTACTATCATTACGGGTGCTATAATCCTTTACAATATCCTTTATTGTTCCCCTATAGAGATGTGGGTTGGCATCAAGGCATTAAGAAAAAAGTCTCTACCGGAGTACATGTTAAGTACAATGGCGATTTTAATCTTGATCCTCGTTTAATAAATTCACCTTCTGAGTTACTTCACAATAAAAATGAAGGTAAATAATATAACTTCTTCTCATAGTTAGTTTGACTCTAATACTATTTTAACTTTTAAAAAACGTTGTACTAATTTATTCATGTTTTTTATAGTGAATTCTACAAAAAAAAGAAAATTGTATATCTTGTCGCGAATATTACTGCTATAAACTTCAAATTAGAGAGGTGCACAATTCCATTTTGCTACATTCGGGTAGGTTGTTGCAGCAATATGTGGTTGACATGTATGTTAAGATAGATACATCAAGGTTAGATTTTGTTCGTTTTAGGGAAGACGAGATACGATCTGAGTTATATTAAGGGATAGTTGATTCTATGAATACAGGTGAGACTACTGGTTCAAACATCGGATGTAGGATTGTTCTTCCAGCATCTTTTATTGGTGGACCAAGGGATATGCAAAAGAGATACATAGATGCAATGGCATTGGTTCAGCGTTTTGGAAAACCAGACATTTTTCTCACCATCACTTGTAATCCTTATTGGCCTGAAATACAACAAGAGCTTCGACATAGAGATGAGATGCAAAATAGACCTGATCTTGCTACACGCATATTTAAATCAAAGCTAGAATGCCTTAAAAATGAGATTGTGAAGAAACAGATCTTCGGTCCTGTTGCCGCATATGTCTATGTTGTTGAGTTTCAAAAACGGGGTCTTCCTCATGCTCATTTTCTTTTGTCTTGGAACCAACATCAAAATTGATAGGCCCAATTTTCTTTGATTCTTTCGTTTGTGCTGAGCTTCCAGTCGAATCAAATCATCCTCACTTGTATAAAGCTGTTGTGTCACACATGATGCATGGTCCATGCGGTGATTTAAACCCAAATAATATATGCATAGATGCAAATGGTAAATGTCGTAATAATTACCCCAAAGTTTTTCGTAATTGTACTATGTATGGGAAAGATTCATATCCAAAGTATAGAAGACGATGATGATGTAAATAGACCAATGGTTAGAGGAGAAAAATTAGATAATCGTTGGGTTGTCCCGTATAATTCATACTTACTTGCTAAGTTTGACTGCCACTTGAATATTGAGGTTTGCTCAACTATTAAAGCTATTAAATATTTATATAAATACATATACAAAGGACATGACAGTGTAGCATTTCAATGCAATGACAACAATGAAAATGCTAGGATTGATGAGATTGAGAACTTCCAATCAGCACGTTGGGTAGCAGCTCCAGAGTCAATGTGGCGCATCTATGGCTTTCATCTAAATGAAATACATCCACCAGTCATCACACTACAACTTCATTTGGAAGGAAAGCAATTAGTCAAGTTTAATAAGAACGACACTTTACAAAATGTAGTTGATAATGCATTGTCATCTCGTTCCATGTTAACTGAATTCTTTAACATGAACAAGAATGACGAATTAGCTCGCACCATATTATATCGAGAATTTCCTAAGCATTTTGTTTGGAATCAATAGACACGAAAATGGTCAAGAAGGATAAAACGTCAGGTTATCGGTAGAATTGTTGCAGTAAGTCCACTAGAAGGTGACAGATACTACCTTCGTCTACTACTAAATCACATTAAAGGATGTACTTCCTTTTTAATGAATTTGAGCTTTAATTTCTTGTGGGTTAGATTTGTATTTCATCATTTCAAATCCCTGCTATGAATCATGTGAATGTAAATTAGGGTTTTAGGGGTGTCTTAAATTATATTTAGACAGACTGTTTTTACAAGATAAATGCATCATTGTTGAAATTTGGGTTCTAGAGTTTTTCCTGCATTGTACTGTAATTTGAATTCATTAATCATAGTCTCACTGTTCCTTATTCTCTTAAATATGGCAGACTTTGTTGTTTGGTACTTGATATATTTGTTTTGTGTTCCTGGCTTTCAGTGTAGCATTGTCTTGACTATATTATATGTTTTCTTAGGCTAATGTGGTGTTTCTTTCACCTCCTTGGGGAAGCCCATCCTATAAAAATGTTAAATATTCACTCTAGACTTGTGAAGCCAAAGATGGGTATGTTATTATTCACCTATCTTTTTCTTATTCTTTTCGTATTTGTCCTTTTATGAACACATATATCTGATGATCTTTGCAATATTGAGACAACTGCATAGTTCCTTGCAGAAAATGAAGCAGAAGGAATTGCTATGGTGGTCTTATGGACAATGCATTCAAATTCAAAACCAAGGGGTTAGTGTTGTCTGCAATGTAGCATGTTTTAATTGAAAGCAATTCCAGTTGAAACTTTAAGAATCGTAGCTGAGCGTCTTCAAAATAAATCAGTATGTCTATTTTTTTTCTCAAGCATGTGTTATGTGTATATGTTTGTATATGTACTAGGACTTGTAATCATTTCTATTCTTCTTATAAAGAATCTATCCAACTATATTGTTTTATTTTATCTTCACATTTCCAGCTTCTTGCCACACTAGCTACACTTTCACAACCCACATTTGCATTGGAGAGCCTTTTTTTTGGGTTCAATGTCTTTCCATTCTTGGTGGCATCCATTTTCACACAAATTCATGGTTGCATTGGAGATGCTCTTAGTTCTCATGTATGTAAAAGCCTGCTCATTTTGCAATTAGTCGATGCTAAATTGTAATGTGAATGTGTCTTCCAGTGTTGCACCATCTATGCCTGGAAGGGTTAAAATGTAGTTAAATGTTTTCTTAACACTATCAATCTATCAAGGACACCATCATATCAATATGACATCTGTTAATTGATGTGGATTGGAGATTAGTAGTAATTAGTAAAGTATTGATTTCTATGCTTTGAACATGTAGACGCTACAATTTTCACCATTATTAGTAGTCAGGCTAGACATTTTTCTTGCTTGAAGTCATTGTTCTTTACCTGTGTTTCCATTTATGTTTTTTATTTTCGTTCCACTTTAAATTTTTGTTCACTTTTCTTAATTGATTGGTTGGTGTCAATCTTGGCTGGCGTATTGCATTTTTTGTGGAGGCCGTTTTGATGCTTCCATTTGTCATTCTGGGATTCATAATAAAACCTTTGAATTTGAAAGGTTGACCTTGACTGGTTTTGTAGATATTTATACTACTGAGTTCTTTTAACATTGTCAAATGCTCATCCAACATTTATCTATGCAGGTTTTACTCCTGCTGAATTAGAGAAGGCTTCACCATCGGAAAAACGGCTTGGCTCCGAAGTGGAAGGTATTTCATGTGGCATCATTATGGTTCAAAATGTTTATGTTGTTATTCAATGGCAAACATTTTCTTCTCTCCTCCTCATTAATGAGAGGTTCAAGGGAGATGAAGAAGCAGAAAACACAATTAAAGAGGTGCAGTGCCTTTTGATACAGTTGTAGTAGGTTCAGTGTCTCTTCTTCAGAAGGCGTTGAGGGCAGCTCAAGTTCTGATCGGTTGCCGACGACTTCGAGCTTGGCACACGCCATGGTGTAAGAGAGACTTGAATAGATGATCAGAGATAGGTTTGTTCAGTCAAGAAATGAAGGTGGGAGCAGAGAAATTAAAACGTATGGCGACGGCAACAGTGACGGCACAAAGTGCATTGTCATGGTGGCAATGGACAAGTACTCCTATGATCCAAGAAAGGATTTTTATAGATTCCATGGTGAAGATGATAACTGCAAATCAGATTGAGGATCCCAAATATCTCAGGTGCTTGTTCAATTCTTATGTGTCAATGAACTCTTCAGAATAGAAACCTCTCATTCTTTAGGTTTTCCATGAGGTTTGCTGCAATCTGTTCTTGAGATGTATATATCATTATTAATTCATGAATTTCATAATTTCTATCACTTTTCAATTTCTATGATAATTTAAAAATAAATCCACACATTATAACTTCATTTCATGTATACAAACATACAAAGATCAACAGTATAGCATAACTTGTCAACCCTGCAACTAAAAAATCTGAATCTTCTTTTTTTTTTTAAATACATAAATTATTGTCATTCACCATAATAGGAGTACAGTCATGAGTTCAAATTCCAACACTAAACAAAAATGATGTATCCTTATTCAATTATTCTTCAAAATCTTACAAATGCCACAACATTTAATGACAAAGCCACATCATTTCGCAAAAATGAACTAATACGTAGAATCATAGTTTTCATAGATACATGCACATGGGAAAAATATAGCTACTAAAAGCCATTGGATCTTTCATTGAAGTACATGTGCGCATTTCCTTGTGTATATCCAACGAACCCTATAGTTTTGTATGTAATTTAAATTATTTCCTTCTTTAATTAAATTCCCGCGAGCGAAGCGAGCGGGTTTAATCGTGCGTAGCACGTTATGAAACTAGTATATATATATATATATATAACTTAATTATTTTGAAGTGTTACCTCCTTTAATTGATGATCGCCTTTTATACAAAACTCCTTGTCACTCCAACACGTCTCGTCCATGATTTGATCCTTAGGCTAATTGTGGTTCATAACAATGGATGCAACGGATGACACCATCACCACCCTTTTAACTTTGGCTTGAGAACTTGCCTTTAGCACGTTAAGTGTACCCTCCACAGTCGGTCCAATAAATTCTACCTGTATAATAGAGGATTAACACATAGTTATCGTGTATGTATAGGCTACATATATACAGCAGCTAGCTGAAATATTATTAAGGAGTGCACAGAGAGAGGACATATGATGGGCAATTAATTAGTTAACCTCTGGATTATGCACAGCACCAGAAGGAACAGGGCATGCAAGATGAAATACTCCAGAGCAGCCAGCGATGGCATCACAAAGGCCATCAAAGTCCAGCAGCTCTGCCTTGAACAGACGCAGATTCTCTGAGGCCTTCTCTAATTCCTTCAAATGGGCGTTCTTGTCGTCGTCACCTGGATTTAAGTATAATTTTTTTTTTTTTTTTTGGGTAGATATTTTAGTACAAGTTTTTGAGTAGCTATACATATTATATTTTTGTAGCATGAAATTAATTAAGTTTGACAAGAAATTAATTGAAGTGAGACGTCTGTATATATATATATATACATACTTGGATCTCTGACAGTTCCATGGACCTTGTAGCCACGAAGGAGAAATAGCTTCACTAGCCATGACGCTTGATACCCTCCAGCGCAGGTAACACACACTGTTTCCTCCTCATCATGATCACCCATGCTCTCTATCTCAATTGTTTCTCTCTCGCTCACATCCCTCTCTCAATTGTTTATCTTGAACGTGTTAAGGATATGAAATAAGAGCTGTACAGATTGGTTAACAATCAATAGCTTCGCAATAAAGCTCCCTATAATTGCCAAAACATTCTTACTTTTCCTATTGGCCAACATTTTACCTCGCGTCACATAGATTACAAAATTAGTCATTATTTTGATCAAACACATCGAACATCGAATCTCACTCAAATGAAAAGTCATCCTAAATTGCAAAGTGCACACATCCCACTTAAGTCACGTAACATGCAATATTTATCTTTGAAAGTGAAATCAAATTCTGTTGATGCAAAAGCCCAACTCCTCACATACTACAGTGAGAAAACTTGGCTATGTGCTTTCTTACAAAGCACCCAATGAGATCAAATCTTGCTAATCTTTGTGAAGAATCCCAGCTTCATCATAGCTCTTGACAGAATCCGCAAGGGTGTCCTCCAGTGGCCTAAACTTCCACCCCAGCCTCTGCAGTTTTGCAGAACTCACCTTACTCTCTTCTTCCTCAACCTCTTTGAAACTGCCACATCAACAACAAAAAAAAAAAGTAAAATGATCGTCAATCTCATAGGAGAAGGAACATATAATGAGATCCTTGGGAGAACTTGTAGACCGCTCGCAGTCCTCAAGCACAATGGTTAAGTCCTACAAGCAGAATTATCTGTTTGTTTAGGGAAGCATGCTTACTTCTTTGGGTAGTTATAATTGGGATACATGCTCCTCAGCTTTTCAACCAAATCTCTCGCCTTGGTTGTATTTGACACACACAAGTATCTGCCTTCTGCTTCCGGTTTCTCGTATGTTAGCAGCAGTGCTTCAGCAACATCACGCACATCAACAACGTTACGCACTTTGTTCTCTATCGTATTAATTCCATCTGCTCTTGGTCAAAAAGCAAGGTAACATAAATTAAAGAGTGGAAGCTACAGACAAAATTACAATGGCTAGTGTTAGTTGAGAACATCTCAAGTTTTCTAGTCAAATCTGGAACAAAGGTTATCCAATACTCGCAGAGAGCCATTAGGAATTAGGTTTATTCTTTTGAATCAAAATCAAAAGAAAATTCCAAAACCTAAATAGGAAACAAACAATAAGCATTTGTGGAACCTGATAGTATGCATTTTGTTTTACGCATGTGGATGGATGAAGTGGAATGCACAGCCACAGATAAAAGCAAATACTAGATACATTAATACAACAACAAAAAATGAAAGACTTGCTAATCCAACCCCAAGACAGTAGAAATAAAGAGGATAACAAGTTTTGAAAAAGAGACCTCTCAAAAGCTTGACTAGAACCAAGCTACTAGCATTCATATTGGACTGCAGCATTGGCCCCAGAACAAGGCAGGGAGCAACTGTTACAACGTCTAGCCCGTTTCTCTTTCCATACTCCAATGCCTCTTTCTCCGCTGCTGTTTTGGATAAACAATACCAATTCTGACACATTGAAATGAAAATTTAGAGAGGAGAAAAGGTATACCAACAAAAGAAAGAGAAACTAGGTTCTTCCTCTTAGGTTATATCAATAAAAATCAGAAGATATTCAAGCAGATCCATGTGTTCACTGTTGACTAAGCATGTGAGCATCCACACATGGAAGGTTTAAAACAGCATAATCAATTGAGTTCAATTCATAATCGGTGTAGTACTCAATGCAATGAATTGGCCAAGTGAAAACACTATGACAATTTAATCCCTGTAAGTTCAATTTCAATTCTTAAAACTCGAAAAAATCATCATTCATATAAACATTTTTGATGAGGCAAGTAGAATGAGTAAACCAAAAAAAATAAAAAAATAAAAATTAAATGATCTGGTAAGCTCATAGAGAAAGCCTTACAATGGATATCTAAATTATATATCAACAACAACAACAACAACATAGCCTCAATCCCAAATTAGTTGATATCTAAATTATATATATTTCATGCAATTCATTTAAAATTTACAATGGATTGAAAGGAGGCAAAGATGGGGGTAAATAAGTGCACCAGACTCTGGTCAGATTGCTACAAGCTCCCTTGTCCAACAAGGGAAACACAAAAGGAGGGAAACCAAAGTCTGTTATATCAACAAAGTTGTTTCTGAGTTTTGCTAATTGTGAAAATCATTTCCGAATTTCACAATTAATAGGATAGCAAAGATTACTAATACAAGGGCTGAGACCTGAATTGCTAACTTACCCATAAGAGAAAGTTTTGGCATTTAGAAAGTTGTACCGCCCAGGATAGCCTTCAGGGTTCTGAGTAAGCACTATAGTGAACATGCATAAAAATTAGAGGCACCTGTCAGGTACTGACAGGATGGAAAAGAAACCAACCCGGAGTCATCAATGGGTACTAACATCACTAGTGAAGTTGTAAACTGAGCAACATTTATGTTATCAACCTTGAACTCAACCAATTGTGATGACTTTGTTTGTACATTTATGAGAATTTTACTGCATGATGACCACACAAGCTTAATGGTTCCTTCCGGCTGCAAGATTATCGAGTGCTTGCCCTGTGCTACTCTTTTCTTATAGAAAGGATCAACAATAGTAGCCCATGCAAAATAGCATGAAAAATGGATGTAACTTTTGACTTCTACCTAGAATTGCACTAGGACTGGAAAAACTATCTAAGAGGGTGAAACCTAGAGATATTGGCATCCAATCAAAGAAAGTATAACGTCCATAGTTAAGTACCTATAGCAATTCATGGGCCCAGAGAGTGTTGGGCCACACACGCACACATGTGAGTATATAAATGGGGTTGGAGCCCATCTTGCACAAAATCAATTGGCTAGAGCTAAGATCCAATCTACACTACTTATATACCACACCAACTCTTATTATATTTCTGATGTAGGATTATATATTCCAACACTTCCCCTCAAGTGCAACTAGGCCTGGACTAGTTGTCACTTGCCAAACATAAACCTACTTTTAGAGGTATGGACAAGCATACTAGGCCTACTCTTATAGGCTTCTAAGTCCACAAACAGGTCTAGACTTCACTGCTAGCCCAACCAGGTCATCAAATACGAGCCCAAGATCATTCCGATACCATATAGCAATCCATGGGCCCGAGAGTGTTGGGACACACACGCACACATATGAGTATATACATGGGGATGGAGCCCATCTTGCACAAAACCAATTGGCTTGTGCTAGGATCCAATCTACACCACTTATATACCACACCAACTCTTATTATATTTCTGATGTGGGATTATATATTCCAACACTCCCCTCAAGTGCAACTAGGCTTGTACGAGCCTAAGATCACTTCACTCTGATACCATATAGCAATCCATGGCCCGAAAGTGTTGGCCACACACGCACACATGTGAGTATAAAAATGGGGTTGGAGCCCATCTTACACAAAACCAATTGCTTGTGCTAGGATTCAATCTACACCACTTATATACCACACAAAATTGCCCTGTGATGATGTTCATGGACTACAAACCTCCACGAGCCTAAAACAATTTTATCTCAACTTTATCCCAGGATATCAACGACAAAAAGAATAAACGGCAGCACTGCAAAATACTCACCCCAGTAGTTCTGCAATACTCCATGTCAGACCAGCATTCCTCGTCAATAACTTGATCTTTCGAGAGGTTAGGGTTCATCACAATAGCAGCCAAAGATGACACAAACACAGCCCTCTTCACTTTTGCCTCAGAACTTGCTTTAAGGACATTAATTGTACCTGTGACTGCTGGCTCAACTAATTCCACCTGAAAAGGTTTTGTTGAGGACCACAGAACCAAATTTTCTATACAGGATACATTAAGCCTAAGAAAATTAGCCATCACAGCAGTATTTAAAAGAAGCAAAGTAAGCATGCAAAAAAGAAGAATCTAAGTTCAGCATGCAAAATAGAATATGCGGAATCAATTTATACATAGGATACATATTTATTCCCAAACACGGTTACTTGCTACAACACATTGAACAAGAAGTAAGCAGACCCAGATGACTTTATTGCGCTGAAGTAACTAGTAACTTGCATGGAGGGTAAACAGCCCCTCTAGTGTATTTAACTTTGTGATTAATACAACTTTATTGAGCTTGTCTCCATTTCTCAAAAAAGTAACCCAGTAACTTTACTTCTTTAACTTTATCACATTTTATGAACCTTGAAAAGAATCGCATATTACAGTCTCTGCAGAGTGCAGAGGCATCATTAGCAAGTGTTTTGTAATGGCCTAAAATGGAAGATAGCGGATATGGCAGAAAGATAAGGTGTAGAGTCTCTAGACATCATCTCATACAAATTAATTTGCAGTATGTTCAATCATCGTCATCATTTTTTTTTTTTGAGGAAGGAGACTACTCCTGAACGTTACATCATCATCATCAACACATCCACCCAGCTCGCTCAATTTAAGACGGTTGATGATGTGCTCTCATAAATTAATAATCCATTAAATCCTTCCTAATTTAACACCTTAAGCTCATACGTCCCACAATAAATTTTAAGATTGGCATCATCACATGGCACGTTAAACCCAAATGTTAGCACCTTAAGCTCATAACATCCCACAATAAATTTAAAAAATCAAAACACAATTCTTAAAAAAAAAACAAAAAAACATAAATTAACTTCTTGAAAGAAAAAAAATCCAAATCACTCCCAAAGGAGATGTTTATTTGAGATTGTCTTAATCAGAGAGTAGGTCTAGTTGTTGTTGTTGTTGTTTTTTTTTTTTTTTTTTTTTTTTTTTATCGACACATTTCTCCATCTAAGTCCAGTTTGTTCATAAAGAGAAGTGTTGAATCCCGCTTAAAAACCTAGCCAGATACAAACAGACAGATGTTAGAATCAGAAGATATATAGAAGTTGTCAAGTTAATCTTGCCTCGGGATTTGGTACAGAGGTTGATGGAACGGGAGATGCGACATGGAAAACACCCTCGCATCCGGCAATGGCTTCCAACAGGGACTCGTAATTGAGTAAGTCTGCCTTGAACAGCCGCAGCTTCTCAAAGGCTCCCTCAATCTTCATCAAGTGAGCATTCCTTTGATCCCCTGTCAAATGTTTTTTTTTTTTTTTTTTCTTATGAGTCCTGAATTTAGCAATCATTTACTCCATAATATCTGAAATTTATCCTCATGTCAAGAATTTAAGAGATTTGAGTAGAGAAGTTCATCAAGTATAAATATACAAGCAATGCCATATACTTTTTGATAGGAGTTGAACCAAAACTTTAGATTTTGACTATATAATGATCAACATTAACAAGGAATGGATATTGTTTGTTACTACCTAAACAATTCAATACTGATATTGCACTACAACCTTCATATACTTGTGGATTCCTGTTTGGTTATTTATTTTTATTTTCGTTTCTTTGATAGGAACAAGACTTTATTTATCACTAGCCAAAGAATCAAACAATGACGCAATAAACAATGTGTTTCTCTAAATAAAGTTGTAAAAAAACCCTACCAGTGTAGTAGCGCAGCAAGGGAAAAACCGCGTCGTTCCTATTTTGTTATTTATAGCTATGAAGGGTTAACGCGTGTCTTGATCCACTGGTATGACATAGGTCACAATAATGTTATAATTGTAGTATAGGGCGGGAGACAACTGTGGGAGTGGGGACTCTTGAGTATTAATGGATGCGAGGTAGGCCACTGGTTTTCTTCATATATGTGTGTTATTGAATGGGAAGTATTGGAGTATTGGGTTTTAGTTTGTTGTAGATTGGGTCTGTAATATGGGTTGGGGAAGAACATTTATGACATGGTGTTCAGGGTTTTTGTGTGGGTTTGGAATTAATGGCGCTAAGGTTAGATGACTATGCTGCATTGGGTCGGCTATATGTGTGGTTCGGAGGGAGTGGGGGATGACTCATGGAAATGCATTTTTGGCCAGCAGTTGGGCACTAGGGGGCATGTATGGGCATTAAGTGCTGAGGTTTGTGATACATGGTTTACATTTTGTTGTCTTGGTACTGTTATCTTACCATTGCTCTTTGCAGGACAAATGTGAGTATGATGGCGCTGAGTAACATGGGTTCAAGGGGCGCGCCAAGAGACGGCTTCAGATGGTGTGACGATAGGGGCCTCCATGGTGAAGGGTTGACAAGGGCGTTTGCTAATATACAAAGGAGTAAATGGCGAGGGAGAATTCTTGTCTTACTGTCTTCGAGTTGCCTGGGTATTGGTAATGAACTTTTCCCCTAGTCTTGTATTAGATGATACTGTGCGCGCTTAGGTTCAGCTTTGTTTTGTTTGAATAAGGTGCTACAATAACAAGTGTGGAATTGGAAGTTCCACAATGTTCTGTTATTTTTTGTTGGGATGACTCATGCAGGTGGATGGGGAGGCGATGGGGTGCATATCGGGTGGTTTTCAGGGAGCTTACTCATGTCTTACTTCACAACATGAGAGACACATTTATGTATATCTATTTGGTGTGCACAGTTTAAGGGACGCCCCTACACGTGACTAGGGCCTGTTCGAGATAGTGCTCGCTTGAGTCTTCGACTCTCTCTTCTTAGCATTTCTCTAAAGGAGTTTGAACTCTAGCCGCATTTGGAGTGGGACGGCAGGGAAAGCTAGAAGGTTGGAAGCTTTGGCTTCATTTTGGCTACGGCAGTTGTATGATTAAGGACAAATGGTATGCGGACTTCAATGGGTCGCATGGGATGTTGAAAGCATTCCTCATCATTCTTTTGTACATATGGGGTGGAAGGTACACAATCCCTCTCTGTATTTTGTTTTGTCCATAATATAACTTTCGGGAGCATCTTGCCTCCCTTTTTTTTTTTTAAAAAAAAAAAAAAAAATGCGTGTCTCGATCCACGACATTACCATCACCATGTGGTCTATGACCCAAATAAAAATTTCTGCAATACTCACTCAAGACAAGAGTAGAGTATTGCCCTAAATTTCAAAGATCCCTAAACCTAAAAAAATAGGATCCAAGAGAAGATATCCTAAAGTGTATATTAATTGGTTGAAGAATTCAACTACAAGATGGATGGGCAAATGATTGATTTGGTATATATGTAAACTGACCTGGGTCTCTAACGGTTCCATGAACTGAGTAGCCCTTAGAGAGGAGAAAGTTGACCACCCATGAAGCCAAGTAGCCACCTGCACCTGTTACACACACCACTCTTTTTCCCCCCTCCATAATGCTACCACTCAAACTCAAAGTGCTCCTCTCCGTCTCTCTTGTGTTACTTTTAGACCAAACACAAGTGTGCTGTGCCGTGCTGTGCTGTGCTGTGCGGTACCAATATATATGTGCCATAGCAAGAGTCAAGAGAGGGCAGGGCCGGGGGCCGGGCCGGGCCGGGCGGATATCACTAGAAATTACTTCTCAGGCAGTTTTTGCCAGTAGTTAAAAAAGGTAACGATTTTTTTGTGTCTGGTTTTTGTTGGTTGGTTGGTTTCATTCGAGAAGTTTGCTTTTAGTAGCAAGTCCCACATTCCTATGGTCACCTCGGCTCGGCACGTAGTTGTCAAATTACTCAAGTGGCCTCCATCATAAATACGAAATTTTTACATCGGTACAATAAATATACTTTTAAATTCGTAAAGTCACGTGGATTTTTTTTTTATTGGCAAATTAAAGTATTTCGCTTTTTGAAAAGGCAAAATTAGAGAAGCAAAATTTATACGAATAGCGCCTTTTGTAAAGGCGTCATTCGTATAAACCACATAACACGAATGACGCCTTTTGTAAAGGCGTTATTCGTGTGACGTGGATCCACGTAACACGAATGACGCATTTACAAAATGCGTTATTCATGTTACTTAGACAGCGCACACAATATACGAATAGCGCTTTCGGAAAAGAGCGTTAGTCGTGTGATGTGGGCGATGGCCAATGCCACGTGGATTTATATTGAGATGTTGATATGCATGGGACACAGTTGTGTGGAGTTGTATTGACAAGGTTGTGGACCCGTGACACATGACGTGGCGGCCAATGGATTTTGAGGCCGCTACATATACGCAAATTTTCATATATAATACAGATGGAGATGGAGAAAGAGGCAATCAAGTACTAAAGTTACAATGAGATCACTTTTAAGTTCTCTTATTTATGAAGAAAAACCTGAATTTACAGTAAGATCTCCAAACTAACTATCTCTTTCAAAACAATCAATAGAATTTTTTTGATTTTTCAATTTGGCTTTGCTATTATGTCATTTGCATTTTCCTTATTATAAATTACTTATGATGCATATTTTCATAACACTGTGCAAAGATGAAGGTAAAATGTTAATTTCGTCGTGTTGTGTACTTGAAAAACTAATTGTTGGAGGAATTCAATGAAAATGATGTTAAGTTTGAGGAATGCTACACGAACATATCAAAACACACATTGGTGTGTGAGTTATCCATATGCGTCTCGATTTAATGTGGAACACATCCAATATGTGTTTTAGTGTGGTTTGGGTCGATGTATGTGTAGTATTTCTAATTTAGTGGGCGAGGGTGTGGTTGAGGTAGAAATTATATAAATTATTTCTTTTGAAAAAGAGTTAACCATACACTTAACATTTTGTTCAAATGACTCATTTTCAAAAGGAGTAATTCATGTAATCCACTTGCCACCTCACACTCACCTGCCACATCACACACACCTACACTAATAACGCCTTTTCAAAAGCTACAATACATTATTTTTGTGATTTTAAATAAATCAACCATATTTGATGAATTTAAAAAAAAACACACAAACATTGGTGTTTGAGTTATTTATATGCGTCTTGATTTAGTGTGGAACACACCCAATATGTATTTTAGTATGATTTGAGTTGATGTATGTCCGATTAGACCAACCACTCCGCGCCCTCCTCCTCGCATCGTGGTTCTTCCCTCTTTGATTTCATCCTTTTGATCCAAAATCTCAAATCCCTATTTGATTTTGAGTTTTTTCTTCATTGTTTGTGATTGTGATTTGGATTTGCAGTGAAGAAAATAAGAAGAAAAACGACAGGAATTATTCATCCTATTTAACCCCCAATTCGTCCTATTTAACCCCCAATTATTCATCCCAAATTCCAAAGGAAAATAATAATCTAACACACTTTAAGCGCGCACTTTGTTTTTTAACATCTGCACTGGGCAAGACCGATTCTTTTGGGGAAATTTAGGATATTGGATCGAGTTTCAAGGCATAACCTACGGATTGCAGACGATGCCCCTGAACCTAGGGAAGAGTCCCTTGCGCCTAAGAGGGGGTTCCCGCTTGCTTGTGAAATCAGCTGACCTAGAAAAGAAAGCTTTCCCTATTGTTGTTCCTAGTCTCTGTTAGTAGCGAGCCTACTGAGTTCCCGGGGTCAGACTGAGGTAGACAATGGGGCCTACATGGCGCAGTAGCCTAACCCCAATCCCAGGGTGGGAACTCTTAGGAGTCGATCACTAAGGTTGGTCACAATTGACGCAGGAAGGAACTATAACCTGGGTAGTGGAGCTACGCCTATGCGTTAGTGCTCTACTCTGATACGGTAGTTTAAAGTTTGTTACCGCTCCATGGGACTTATCAATCGACTTCATACCTTTTCCTCTCCCTATCCATAGCTGGAGCTTATATCCCGATTCTTGAACACGAAAGCATGCAGCTCCCACTGCAAGTGCTCAATCTGAGTTTCCCGTGGGAGTTAGCGGATGTTTTTCATTCTTCATTCGATCCTTAGTAGCATTTCCAAGGCAAAACAAAGGTTATAACAATGATGGATTTTGCGCCACGGAATGGATCGAGGAACTAGGGATGTTTCCAATACCGACAACAGCTCCCCTCTCGCCCCCTGCCTCTGGCTTCTACCCAGAAATTGTGACGGCCCCAATTTCCCCATGCAATTTGGGTACGCCCGGCCTAGACCCGTACAAGCCCCGAGTTATCACTCAGCAACCTGACGAGCCTAGTCAGCCTCATATTGACTCAATTTAGCAATTTATGAAAGAGTTATTGCAATAATACACAGCGGAAGACTAAATAGTAAATAACAAGGGGAAATAACTCAATCAAAGGAAATTAAGAATTCTATAATGTGGAAAACCCCGGGTATTCATGTACAATTCGATAAACCATATATACATGATACCAATCTCATATCAAAAACACCAAGTTCAATAACCAAAACACATAATATATAAACGATATACAAAAAGAGCAAAAACATAAAACCTACTCTAGGGTTCCTCAAGTCCACCCACTCATATAAAGTCTCCTAGGCAAGGTCCCTTGCCTCTACTGCACTCCGATATATCTGCACCCACCATCACAAACTAGACAGTGAGTAATTGAGAGAAATCAAAAGTAATGCCAGAAGAATATAACAATAATTCATGAATTATTAAACAAGGCAGTCTAAATATCATGCAGGAATTGAAAGACAGGAAGTTAAATAAACAAGGTGCATGATAGGCAGACTAGAAACAATAACAATCGAAACATGCGTGTTCTACGAGTCAAGAGAGGCCATAAGTGGTCTGAAATTCACAACAATACCACAATAATTCACAACAATCCACAACAATCTAGTACATGGTATCGCACAATCACTAGGGGTGGTCAAACACTCGTGCACACGAGTGCCCGCGTTTTATCCCTTCTAGTGAAGGACACATGTACCTTCGAGACACACACTTATGCCAAGAACACACATACAAGGAATATGGAATGGAATGCCAACAAGTAGATAATAACAAACACAACGGAATGAAAATGAATCACATGATATTTTCTTAGCTGGCTTACTAACGTACAAATGCTTTTTAGGGCAAGTGTACTTACCTGAACTAATCGCAACCCGTGTAACAACACTCTCGAGTCCCTAACGCGTATTCCTGAGTTTCCCGCTACCTGACAAGGTTGAAAACTCTAATTAATGGGTCGTATCATTAACTAAACCTTAGGTGAAACCCTAGTGTATTCCCAAGTGTTTTAAGGACTTAAACAACTCAAAAATTTGATAAAAAGACGAGTACTCTCTCGGGTTTGAAAAACCACAACAATAATCACGACAGCGATGTCACAACACCAAGAATCATAACGCATGTAAGCCTACTCATGAATTATAGGCTCGGCTCAGTCCTATGTGAGTTACGCCATAGCTTTGAGAGCCGGCAGTGTGTTCACGACATCATGACCATTCGTTAACTTTAAACACAATTGAAATGTAAAATTGATATGCATGAGAATAATAGCAAAGCACCACAACCAAAGAGTACTCAACATATGCATCTATCCTTACGGCTTCACAACTAACAAGTATGAGTTTTCGTTATCATGGAAACCGAATTCACCAAACAAAAATCGAGACTTCAAAATGGATCGGGCATGAACATGAAACAATAACAATACCGAGACTCTACTTAACCATGTTCACGATGACTTGCTGGTGTTGTCCGACATCGGGAGGGAACCACCACGACATAGGGAAGCCGGGGATACCCTCGCCAAATCATAAAACCACCATTCACGACTATAAACAAAAATAAAACCATACGACAAAACCAACATGAAATCATATCAAAACAACTCATCACCACGGGTCCGGACACTTCAAAGGTTGTGAGACACCAGCATAAGGTTAGCATGGTCCCCGAAAACCCCCTACAAGCGGTGGTCTGGCCAACAGTGCCGCTATATGCGGTTGTTTCCGGCGAGAAGCACAAAACAACGAACATTTGAAAATTTGATAAAACAGCAAACACACACCATATCCAGCCCTTTTGCCGTGAGGAGAGGGGTGGTTCGAGACTGTTGGGACTCCGATGAACCATCGGAAGTCGTCCCCGACCAATCCCGATCACAGCAGCTCCCCCACAACCGGACTGCACTTACAAAATGCACGCACACATCACAATATTAACAACATGGATATACACAACTGTTTTCACAAATCATTGACTCCCTGGGGACGTGGGGACTCTGGTGGACAACCATGGAACCATTCCCGACCTTCGACACTCCCGGAGTAGCGACAACCACCTCGACAACGGCAAGGAAAGTCACACACAACGTGAGCGGACTCAATGAAGAAGGAAAAACACGCACAACATACACACGACAAGATCGGCTTCCATTGCTCTCCATCGTGATTGGGAGGGTTCCTCGGACTATGGGTCGTCTCCGACCAGTCCCTCGACCACCGCAAGTCATCACAATGGCAACCGAGCCAGAGCAGTGAGGGGAACGCACACAAGGAGAGAAGAAAAGAAATCGTAAAAGAGAGAGAGAGAGAGAGTGAAGTGAAAGAGAGAGAGAGAGAGAGAGAGAGAGAGAGAGAACCGTAGTGAAGACCGAGAGTGGGAGACACTCGTGGTGAGAGAGTAGAGAGAACCCA
This sequence comes from Stephania japonica, assembly GCA_039657345.1. NCBI lineage: Eukaryota > Viridiplantae > Streptophyta > Magnoliopsida > Ranunculales > Menispermaceae > Stephania > Stephania japonica. The sequence goes on along the minus strand of CM077559.1, from coordinate 714,589 downwards.
ATCGATCGGGAGAGAGAGAGCCGAGTGGATAAGAGGGGTAACTAGATGATGGTCTCGAGAGAGGGTCCGATGAGGCCGAGGGAGAGAGAGAGTGTCGGACCGATAGAGAGAATGAAAGAGAGAGAGAAACTAGAGAGAGAGAAGAGAGAGATGACTCGAGAGTGGATGAGAGGGAGAGATCGTGACGACCTCCGGTGGGGTGACCGCCGGCGGGTCGACTTCCGGTCACGAGGGAGCTGTTGTGAGAGACGGTTTGGGAGAGAATGACTAGATAGGGTGTGTGTGGGAGGAGATGATGAATAGTGGATTAGGTATTTGTTGTTTATATATATGGTGTAAAATGTGAAATTACCCTTTTACCCTTTTTTATTACTTGCACATTTTGAAACACTTACCCTTATGTGTCTTTTACCTCATACCACATATCTTAACTCAACACAAATACACATCCCCATGCTCATCCAATGGTTCTCCTCACCACAGTTGTGTCACTTTAACAATTTTTATCCTATAGCCCATATGTTGCGTAGTTAACTAACTCCCGCATGAATTTTTGCATTTCTAGTCCATATTTCTCGTAAATTGTCTCGGAATGCACGTAGTTTCATTTTTTCTCTATTTACATCTCATTTAAATTATAATTAATTACATTTTTAGAAAATTTTTATTTGTATGTTTTACACCCCCGTTTACATAGGCGTAGCCTCACTCAATTTAAAATCGCCCGAATGGCGCGAGACTCGTAAAATACTAAAATACTAATACACACAATTAAAGAATCATAAAATCACTTCGGTGTCGACACCCGAAGTTCGAAATACTGTCCAGTATTCACGTAGCCGGGTCACAATCCTGAAAAGTGTAATGCAAGTCCAGTTAAAAATTTGGGGTTGTTACAGTCTCCCACACTTATTAGAATTTCGTCATCGAAATTTACCTAATAAGTAAACTAGATTAACGAATTTATTATTTGCGTTCACAATTCTTGAAGAGATAGATAACATTCGGAGTGAGTCATTTCTTGACCCCGAACGTTCGTAACCCTTCAATGGAGAGACGTTTAGATATTTATAGTCTCCCCGAATCATCTTTGAAGCTCATCGTGATACTCGTCAAGTATTTCTTCTACCACTCTCGGGCACTCTTAAGTCTCAAACATAACTATCCACAACTACCCGGATGCTATCATGACCACGATGAGATCGGGGCAACCACTAACGAAATCTATATCAATATGTACCTAATTCCATCGAGAAATGGGTAGGGGCGTATAGTCCTCCGGGTCGTCGATGCCCGGCCTCTACGCACCGGCATGTCACCGCTCGAACAACTCCGACACCTCGAAATCATCCCTGGCCACAAAAGAATGTCGCATATTGACGCACATCTTAGGTCGACCCGGATATACAACAAAATTGGAACGGTGAATCTCCTGAAGTACCTCGTCATGCGCATCGGCCACCAATGGAAACCCCGATCGCCGCGATACCTCTAGCATGAGTCGTCGACCGACTCTAGTCTGGACAATTTGAACTATCCACCATCTCACTGCACTGCTGGTATGACACATCGTCTCGCTGTCCCTCGCGCACAATTCCAAATGAGACGGTCTCGCAACATCGTTTGACTACATATCTAAGTTACGGTAGTCGTCGTCGGCACGTCCATTGAACTCATCAACTTAGGCGCCTCACGTAAACCACGCTCGTAGGTTCTTTGACACATGACTACCTCCGCATCCAATCCTTTGCGGCGCAACGCATCAGCAACAACGTTGGCCTTCTCGGAAATGGTGCTCAAATAAAAGTCGTACTCCTTCAAGAACTCAGGCCAATGCTTTTATGTCAAGGTTCGGCTCCTCTAAATGAATAGGTGTTTCAAGCTCTCAGGATCATTACGTAACTTGAACGAGCATCGTACCGGTGAAATTCTCATACCCTCAGCGCAAACACGATTGCAGCTCACTTCAGGTCGTGGGTTGGTCAGTTCTTCTCGTAAACTTTCAGATATTCTAATGCATAAGTGATCTCACGGCTTAAATCTTCTTGAAATCAATTGCATCACCGTTTGCTCTAAACACGCGTCCTCAAATCTAACCTTGGGTAACAAATACTTGTACGCGATTCAATATCTTAGCAGCGTCGACATCCTGTTTCGCTCTACCACATACGCTACACACAAGGGTCTCAATTTCGTCTTCTCGTATTATAACCCGAACATGAAATGCACCAAACTAGTTCGTACCAAAAGAAACATTGAATCCTAAACTCCATCACGGACTCGCCTGAGCTCTGCCTCAACACAATGAACTTGTTCCTTTTTGCTCGAAAGACAATTGGCGAAAAGTACTTATAACTAAATTGGGTCTTGAAGTCAACCCAATCGCTCGGGATGCCTCGGGTAGCAACGATTGTCGTCCACCAATCGTCCGTCTCCCCTTGCAACATTGATGAAAAGATAGTCGCCTTCATGTGTTCCTCAGTAGCGATGATGGTGTGAACCTTCTCGTGATTCTTCAAGAATAGCTCTTCCGCTCTAACGTCGGTACCACCATAGAACTTCAACGGGTCGTGCCTCTTGAACTCTCTCCACTACCTAGCCTCGATAGTGGCTCCCGCACTCTTTCTTTGGAGTCGTAAGCGAAGTAGTATCAGAAGCGGTGGCGGCGGGTGTAGCTAATGTAGTAGGTATCTCCTTTGCTTGTGCTATCGGCGTTGTTTCAGCCTCAGTTTGTGCAATTGACGCAACAACAGCTCCCCCAGGTATCGTCGTTAACGAAATCGGAGTCGCGAATGTCGCAAAGCAATCGAATCTCGACTCCTCGAGTAGTATTCGTAGGAAGCAACGTAGTCGGGGTAGATGGCGTCGTAGTAGCCTGTGCGGGTGTCCTCAGTGACCGCACTAACTCCTCAAATCTCTGATCCTGCGTCGCGGCCCTCTGAGACAATATACGTATCTCCTTAAGTCATCGTGACAAAATCATGTCGATATCGTCGCTCGGACCTGGCTGATCCGCCATCGTCGTTTGAACAAGAAAATGACTTTCTCATATCAATGGATAGCTACCTATACGATATAATACACACAACAATCATAATATGTATAAACATCACATCCGACTCATCCCGAACTCCCCCATCTAAGTTTTTAAAAAGATCATAGGGTTTCCACTCTAAGTTTCAATTGTTCCTAACTTCCATTTGGTTTAAATGGCTTGTGTTTTAACTTGAGAGTCAGGTCGTTATAACCTTAAGCTCTGATATCAACTGTGACGTTAGTATCACAATTTTTAGACAACTCTAAAATCTATACTTAAGGTTATAAAGCTTAGGCTCTGATACCAACTGTGACGTTGGTATCAGGTTAAAGAATAACCTACACCTCATCCCTAGGCTCCTCAAACCTAGGCTCTGATACCAACTGTGACGGCCCCAATTTCCCCATGCAATTTAGGTACGCCCGACCTAGACCCGTACAAGCCCCGAGTTATCACTCGGCAACCTGACGAGCCTAGTCAGCCTCATATTGACTCAATTTAGCAATTTATGAAAGAGTTATTGCAATAATATACAACGGAAGACTAAATAGTAAATAACAATGGGAAATAACTCAATCAAAGGGAAATTAGGAATTCTATAATGTGGAAAACCCCGGGTATTCATGTACAATTCGATAAACCATATATACATGATACCAATCTCATAAAACACCAAGTTCAATAATCCCAAAACATAAGTATAGAAACGATATACAAAAGAGCAAAACATAAAACCTACTCTAGGGTTCCTCAAGTCCAACCACTCATATAATGTCTCATAGGCAAGGTCCCTTGCCTCTATTGTACTCCGCTATATCTGCACCCACCGTCACAAACTAGACGGTGAGTAACTGAGAGAAATCGAAAGTAATGTCAAAAGAATATAACAATAATTCATGAATTATCAAACAAGGCAGTCTAAATATCATGCAAGAATTGAAAGACAGGAAGTTATATAAACAAGGTGCATGATAGGCAGACTGGAAACAATAACAATCGAAACATACGTGTTCTACGAGTCAAGAGAGGCCATAAGTGGTCTAAAATCCACAACAATACCACAACAATATCCACAACAATCTACAACAATCTAGTACATGGTATCACACAATCACTAGGGGTGGTCAAACACTCGTGCGCACGAGTGCCCGCGTTTTATCCCTTCTAGTGCAGGCCGCATGTACCTTCGAGACACACACTTATGCCAAGAATACACATACAAGGAATATGGAATGGAATGCCAACAAGTAGATAATAACAAACACAACGGAATGAAAATGAATCACATGATATTTTCTTAGCTGGCTTACTAACGTACAAATGTTTTTTAGGGCAAGTGTACTTACCTGAACTAATCGCAACCCGTGTAACAACACTCTCGAGTTCCTAACGCGTATTCCTGAATTTCCCGCTACCTGACAAGGTTGGAAACTCTAATTAATGGGTTGTATCATTAACTAAACCCTAGGTGAAACCCTAGTGTATTCTCAAGTGTTTTAAGAACTTAAACAACTCAACAATTTGATAAAAAGACGAGTACTCTCTCGGGTTTGAAAAACCACAACAATAATCACGACAGCGATGTCACAACACCAAGAATCATAACGCATGTAAGCCTACTCATGAGTTATAGGCTCGGCTCAGTCCTATGTGAGTCACGCCATAGCTTTGAGAGCCGGCAGCGTGTTCACGACATCATGACCATTCGTTAACTTTAAACACAATTGAAATGTAAAATTGATATGCATGAGAATAATAGCAAAGCACCACAACCAAAGAGTACTCAACATACGTATCTATCCTTACGGCTTCACAACTAACAAGTATGAGTTTTCGTTATCATGGAAACCGAATTCACCAAACAAAAATCGAGACTTCAAAACGGATCGGGCATGAACAGGAAACAATAACAATACCGAGACTCCAATTAACCATGTTCATGATGACTTGCTGGTGTTGTCCGACATCGGGAGGGAACCACCACGGCATAGGGAAGCCGGGGATACCCTCGCCAAATCATAAAACCACCATTCACGACTATAAACAAAAACAAAACCATACGACAAAACCAACATGAAATCATATCAAAACAACTCATCACCACGGGTCCGGAACTTCAGAGGTTGTGAGACACCAACACAAGGTTAGCATGGTCCCCGACAACCCCCCACGAGCGGTGGTCGGCCAATAGTGCCGCTATATAAGGTTGTTTCGGATAGAAGCACAAAACAGCGAACATTTGAAAATTTGATAAAACAGCGAACACACACCATATCCAGCCCTTTTGCAGTGAGGGGAGGGGTGGTTTGGGAGTGTTGGGACTCCGATGAACCACCGGAAGTCGTCCCCGACCAATCCCAATCACGGCAGCTCCCCCACAACCGGACTGCACTTACAAAACGCACACACACATCACAATATTAACAACATGGATATACAACTGTTTTCGCAAATCATTGACTCCCTAGGGACGTGGGGACTCTGGTGGACAACCAAGGGACCATCCCCGACCTTCGACACTCCCCGGAGTAGCGACAACCACCTCCGAGCGGCGAGGATCACACACACGATAAGAGGCGGACTCGATGAAGAAGGAAAAACACACACAACACACACACTCGACCGAGATCCGTCTTCCACTTGCTCTCCATCGTGATTGGGAGGGTTCCTCGGACTATGGGTCATCTCGGACCAGTCCCTCGACCCGCGCAAGTCATCACGGTGGCGCCGAGCTAGAGCAGATGAGGGAATGCAACACAAGGAGAGAAGAAAAGAAACCGCACACAGAGAGAGAGAGAGGGAGAGAGAGATAGAGCCTATGAAGACCAGTGAGAGCTCCCGCGGAGGTCGTTTTGCGATCAGCAAAGAGAGCCGAGAAGGGAGGTCGAGATGATGGCCGAGAGAGAGAGAAGACAGTGAGAATGAGGGAGAGATCGAGAGAATGAGAGAGAGAGGGAGAGAGAGAGCCGAGTGGATGAGAGGGAGAGATCACCGACCTCCGGTGAGGGTTCCGGCGAGAGCGTGGCGGCTTTGACGAGGGAGAGGGGCGGTGGTGGTGGGAGAGAATGTGAGGTACGGGTGTGTGTGTGGAGGAGATGAGTGAATAGTGGATTAGGTATTTGTTGTTTATATATATGTGTAAACCATGTGAAATTACCCTTTTACCCTTATTTTTATTACTTGCACATTTTGAAACACTTACCCTTATGTGTCTTTTACCTCATCATCTTAACTCAATTCAAATACACATCCCCATGCTCATCCAATGGTTCTCCTCACCACATTATGTCACTTTAACAATTTTTATTCTATAGCCCATATGTTGCGTAGTTAACTAACTCCCACATGAATTTTTGCATTTCCTCGGTCAGTATTTCTCCGTAAATTGTCTTGCCGCGCCCGTTTTCTCGCCACATCTCAACACTAATTAATTACATTTATTAGAAAATTCGTTTAAATGGTCTGTGATGGTCCCAAATTCCCAATATATTTGGGAACGCCCGGCCTAGACTTGTGCAGATCCCTAAGTCAGTACTTGGCGATATGACGAGCCTAGTCAGCCTCTAATTACCAAATTACAAATTTTATAAACGAGTTATTGCAAGTTATATGCAGCGAAAAATTTATCAAACTAAACAAGTATTGGAAAATAACTCAGTCAAAGGAAAATCAGGAAATCTATATTATGTGGAAACCCCGAATATTCATGTACAAACCAAATGAACATATAATGAGTACATGATATCAACTAAACCCAAGTTCAAAACAAACACCATATATATATATATATATATCAAGAGTTCATACAAATCAACAATCCATGATAAACCAATCTAACCCAACCCTGAAGTCGTGTCCTTTGAGAGGTCCTCAGAGGAAATCACCAAGTAGAGGGCCCTTGCCCTTGCTGCACTCCGGGATATCTGCACCCACCGTCACAAACTAAACGTTGAGCAACTGAGAGAAATCGAAAGTAATGCCAGAAGAACTTCATAGTAATTCATGAATATCAAATAAATCAGTCTAAATATCATGCTGTAATTGAAAGGCATAAATGTAAATAGATCAAAGTGCATGATAGATAGACTGAGATGATAGCAATCGAAAACATTCGTGTTCTAAGAGTCAAGAGAGGCCCATAAGAGGTCTAAAATCCACAACAATCCCAGTGCCCAGATTCACACAACACCAGGGGTGGTTAGGCACTCCTGTAGAGAGTGACTCACGTTTCTTCAACTGGTGCAGACCACATTACACCTTCACAAATCAGTACACAGGTTCACACAACACTGTGGGTAGCAGTAATTCCGATAGGAAATACCCAAGTTTCCCCAACCAGTGCGGGCCGCATGATCTATATCGACACACTTACGCCAAGAACACGCATACCTAGCAAATAATGAAATTTGAACAACGCCAACAACGGATAGTAGAAAGAATAGCAATAAAAGATAATGAATTACATGAGACTTCCTTACTGGCTTACCGATATACACATGCACGTAGGCAAGTGTACTTACTTGAACTATCGCAACCCGTATACACTCTCGCGTCCCTAACGCGTATCCCGAGTTTCCTGCTACCTGACACGGTCGAAAACTCGAGTTAATAGGACAAGTCGTTAACTAAACTAGGTTGAAATCCTTAGTGTTTTCTTAACTCTTTAAATGACTCGTGAACGTTTTTAAGACTTGATTAACTCGATAAATCAATTGGAAGCACAACAACTTTCTTGGGTTTTGAAAACCACACCAATGTAAGCCCATTCATGAACGATAGGCTCGGCTCAGTCGTAAAAAGGTCACGCCATAGCCTCAAGGACCGGTAGCTTGACCACGACGTCACTACCGTTCGACAAACCTTAAACACAATTAAAATGTATGAAAACGACACCAAAACACCTGATCATAATCACAAGTTCCCAACACACGCATGATATTGAAATCACAAAACATATATCCAAATGTCTCGTACACATACAGTGTGTTTATCAATACAAGAGAGCACCCTTGGCAAAGTAAAAATCGAATCCATATATCCTAGCCAAAACCAGACTCCAATCAACTTGTTCATGCACAAGACACATTAGCAAGACCGAGACTCCTCTTAACCCTGTTCATAATGACTTAATGGTGTTATCCAACGTCGGGAGGGAGTCACCTCGGCATTGAGAAACCGGAGACACCTCCTTAGGTTAGGATTCAATCGACACAACGCGAACAAGAACTCGAAAAGTAAACAAATGAAATAACAGCAAAATAATTCGCCACCACTGGTTCAGACCTATTGGAGGGCTGCGTGATTCAAGCAATAGCGTAATGGAGTCCCCGACAACCTCCTTAGGCGGTGGTCCGGCCAGCAGCGCCGCCACAGTGGTGGTTTCAGGCGAGGACACTAAACAACCAAAATAGTTGAAAATCGATAAAACACGACACTACGCCATTTCCAGACCTTCTCCAAGAGGGGAGGGGTGCTCCGGGACTCCGGTGACCCTTTATGGGTCGTCCCCGACCACGACAACACCTCCACTAATTGACAGAAGAGATAAACACAAAATAGTAGACTTGAACGTCTCTGCCACTCACACCGTGGAATTTGGGGTGCTCCGGGGATGTGGAAACTCTGGTGGACCACCATAGATCATTTCAGACCACCCCGATCATCGCCACCCACCCACAGCAGCGGAGCGGATAGTAGAGGAGGAAGAAAACAGTGAAGAGAGAGAGAGAGAGAGAGAGAGAGAGAGAGAGAGAGAGAGAGAGAGAGAGAGAGAGAGAGAGAGAGAGAGAGAGAGAAACATGGAGATCAACTACTTCGTATGCAAACAAAATCAAATCCTGATCAGGAACATCTAGCTCTGGTAAAGTGAACATTCAAAAGAAAATCATAATGTCATATTCGACTCATGCACATGGAAAAAATTAATAGATTGATAAGTTGTAAAATGCTGCCAAATGCTTATTATACTACTAGTCTGAAACATAATATATCAGTAGAAAGAAGAACAAGTGTGCACTTCTTAAAATTTATATTCATTTCAGCATATATGGAAAACTCTGCAAACTATGCCGTGTATATAGATGGTAGAGCCAGGCTTGATACTCATAGGACTCTTGGTAAGTCACAAAGTTGAAATTACCAATGATCTACGTGCCTAACGCATCAATGGTCTTGAGTACAAGTGAGATTTAGTAATACCTCGAGAATTGGTTCAGAGCCTGGTGGGACTGGAGTCGCAACATGGAAAACCCCATTGCATCCTTTGATGGCTGCATGAAGAGAATCGTAGTTTGTCAAGTCAGCCTGGAAGAGCTGCAGTTTCTGAGAGCCTTCCACAATCTTCGTCAGGTGAGAATTTTTTGGATCTTCTGCAAAAGGCTCAATAGGACTTCACAAGTTCAGTGACATAAACAAACTTGCAATTGGTTAAATACAATAGGGGCTTTTACTTAACAGAAAAAAGATAAATTTCAAATTTTGTGTGAATTGGTTTTCATGTGACAAAATAAAGCTGATTTTGGCAAATGACACTGTGAATTGAAGATATTTCATTTATGTAGTCGACCCCAACTAATTTGGGAGTTAGGGAACGAGGCTTTGTTATTATTGTTCTTAAAATCTGAATCTGTTCCACCAAAGGTGGCTCGTAAATAAAATATCCACAATTCACTGTATCAGTGACAATAAAAGAAGCAGCAGCAGCTAGTATGTCATTGTTTAAATTCAACTGACATTCAAATTAATGGATAAAAAACATGGAAAACCAGAAGAATAAAAAACAGATGAACTAATCATAGAAAAAGAAAATTGATAAAGGGGTACCTGGATTTCTAACAGTTCCATGAACTGTGTATCCCTTAGAGAGCATTAGCTTCACCAGCCAGGAAGCCACGTAGCCACCAGCATCTGTCACACAAACTCTTTCCTTCACTTCATCCATTACTTAGGCTATCCAAAATCCCCCACAAATCTATCTTGTTGTATTAGTCGTCTTGTTATAGCCTGTTAAACCTGAGACCATGAACTTAATGATCATTATTAGCCTTAAACAGGATTCAACATCAGGGTAACATTTTGACTTCTCCTTAACACTAGCTTTTCAAGACATTAGCCAAGAATATATAAGATAAGATGGTAGATGCTTTTGATCGAGTGCAATTATTGGTGCCAGCTGTAGTCTAATTTCTAGTCTAATAAGTAAGGAATGAAAATGATGATTTAACCCACTTTAGACGCATAGTTTATTTTTTAGCTATCTATAGCTCTTTTTTGTCTCCTCAAGTGTGGACTCCACATCTAACAAAATATCACAAATAGCTAAAAAATAAATTATGCGCTCCAAATATACACTCAAAGTGTGTTAGATTATCGTCTCCACATGCTTGGCGTAACATATAAGGGACACCAAATGAAACATGAGTAATAATTTGACGTTAACATGCCTCGAAATAAACATCTATTTTATTATGAGGAGCATCTGGTGGACACCAATCAATTTGTTTCATTCCGTGTTTCATTTCGTGTATGCCAATAAAGCATCACACTTTGTAACATGCTTATGTGCGTGAATTCTTGCGACGTATATGACAATCAGTCGAGGAAGATTTCAGGGGCCTTCCCCATCCTTGATTAATTTGGGCATTTCATAAAACATCTTAAAAACCATTCTAGCATTTTCTTTTAACAGCTCTATTGCGTTGGCCCGGCCGGAACCCAGAAGAACACAAGTTTGAATTTCAGACTCACGGACTTTTTGCTTGATTAACCCATTTGAAAATAATTTTTACCAATCTAGCACACTTACAAAAATATATAACAAAATAACACACTTGATGCCACATCACAGCGTCACATCAATGCCACATCACTAATATGGAAGTCGTGGTTTGCGAACACGACTTTCATATTTTTTATTTTTGTTAATATTTTTTTATAAAAACTCTTATTTATATTTATTAAAAAAACACTAATAATAAAATATGGAAGTCGTGTTTTGCGAACACGACTTCCATATTTTTATTTTCGTTAATCAATTTTTTTTAAAACACTTATTTATAATTATTAAATAAAAAAAAATCACTAATAATAAAATATGGAAGTCGTGTTTTGCGAACACGACTTCCATATTTTTATTTTCGTTAATCAATTTTTTTTAAAACACTTATTTATATTTATTAAATAAAAAATACTTATTTATATTTATTAAATAAAAAAATTAGTAATAATAAAATATAGAAGTCGTGTTTCGCGAACACGACTTCCATATTAAATAAAAAAAATTAATAAACTATGGAAGTCGTGGCTTGCGCACACGACTTCCATAGTTAAGTAAAATCGTTTAGGGTTTTCGAATTTTTTTCTTCCACTTTGCCTCTGCCTCTGCTTCTTCGCCCTCTGCTTCTTCGCGCACCTGCTCGCCTCTTCTTCTTCGCCCACTCCCATTCTTTGTCGCACCGCCATTATCGCACGCCACGCCACCATTGCCGCACTTTTCGCCTGCTGCTTGTCGCACCCGCCACTTCTCGATTCACCGCCGTTCTCTTCAGTTCTCGATTCACTTCTCGACTTGGCCGATTGTTTTGGTTAGTATCTTATCATCTCAATATTGTTTTGTTGTTTTGGTAGTCGATTATCATTGTTTTTGCCAATTTTTATTGTTTTTTTGGGACATTGTGGCTCTGGCATTTTTTTCTTTGATGAAAGCATGCTTGGTGATGGTTGGGGCTGGTGTGTGTGTGTATTGGTTCAAATTCAACTTAGATTAATTATTATATATTATAGGAGAAACAAAATGCAGGAAATTTAGGGTGTGTTTGATAGGTGAGGAAATGAAAAAAATCATAAGACTTTTTCCATTATTCCGGAATAACTGACATTTTTGGTGTTTGATATCTCAAAACTGTTTTGAGAAAATATTCCATACATCCTTATTTTTCTCAAATATTTACTCTCTCAACACCTAAGAAAATGAAAAAAAACCTCATCGTATCCAACTTTTCATCTTCATCTTCGTCCCAAACTTCAAATGGCACATGTATAGTTTTTCTCTTTTTTTTGAATTGATGGCGTCCACATTCTCCTAGGATCAAGACACAAGGACTTTGTTTAGAATATTTTCTTAAGCAAATTGTTTTTTCTTCAAAGGGCCTCATACAAATATGTGAAAAGTGATGTGCATTAGCATTTGCAGTCCACAAAAAGATAATTCCTTGCTCGTTGTTCTATTGCTTGCACCAATTGTGTCACTTATGTGATTGGTAGTTGGTTCCTTTTTGTGAATAAAATAAGAGGCTAAAATAAAATAGATTTTTAAAACACGTTGGAGTTTGCTATGTTTCTATGTACTTGGATGGAGTTAGTTAAGTTTCTATGTACTTAGTTGGAGTTTGTTAAGTTTCTATGTACTTAGTGAATTAATTATTATCACTTCTATTGACTAACAATTATATTATATATATGTATATTATATAGATTCCATAATGGTTGACCGGAGAGTGACTTTGATATGCTACATGAATGGTGCCATTGTTAATGGACCATTTGGAATCTCATATCAAAACGCACATTGGTGTGTGAGTTATCCATATGCGCCTCGATTTAATGTGGAACACACCCAATATGTGTTTTAGTGTGGTTTGGGTCGATGTACGTGTAATATTTCTAATTTAGTGGGCTAGGGTGTGGTTGAGGTAGAAATTATATGAATTATTTCTTTTGAAAAAGAGTTAACCATACACTTAACATTTTGTTCAAATGACTCATTTTCAAAAGGAGTAATTCATGTAATCCACTTGTCACCTCACACTCACATGTCACATCACACACACCTACACTAATAACGCATTTTCAAAAGCTACAATACATTATTTTTGTGATTTTAAATAAATCAACCATATTTGATGAATTTAAAAAAACACACACACACATTGGTGTTTGAGTTATTTATATGCGTCTCGATTTAGTGTGGAACACACCCAATATGTATTTTAGTATGATTTGAGTTGATGTATGTATAGTATTTTTAATATAGGCGGGCAAGGGTATGGTTGAAATATAAGTTGTATGAATGACTCCTTTTCAAAAGGAGTCATTCATACATTTCATATTTTGTATGAATGACTCCTTTACAAAAAGAGTCATTCATACAATTAGAATTGCCACATCATACACCCACCGCCATGTCACACTTAATAACACCTTTAGTAAAGGCTATATACATTAGTTTTGTAATTTTAAAGAAATTTACCCTATTTAATGAATTTTAAAGTAAAACAACCTTACTTTTTGAAAAACCCCATAAATACACCTACCCAATCCTAATTTTTTTTGGAGTCTCATATTCTAACACATTTTTATTGTTACGTACATTTGCTACAACGCTGATATGGGCATGAAGTGGGTCTCGCAACCATAAAACCTCTATCAAATTTACCCTTCTTTTGTCTATTTCTTTTTGTCTTTAATAGAAGAATAAAATGACTTAAATACTCGCATCTTCTTCATACCATTGCCACTCTCACCACCATTGTCTCTCCGCACGGCTCGCCGCACGCCAAACACCACTGCCCCCTCCATTGTCGACCTTCCCTCCCCCCACTGTTGTCGCCTCTCTCCCTCCCTCTCAACTGCCTAGTCGCCGTCGATCACCACGACCCTCATCTCCATAAGCAATAAAAAAAGTTTAAAATCAAGGAATCAAAACAATAGCTTATTCAAATCTTGTCCACTAAAACTCAAAACAAGTTGAGAAAAACCAAATCCCAATATAGGTAGCCAAAAAAGTAAGAAAAAAAAAAGAAAACCAATGTCGCCAAAGCTCAAAAAAGCCCAAACCAGTATATTCAAAAAATCCAGAGATTCCAACCCAAAAAAGACAAAACAAAGTAGCGATCTTCATCGATGGTGGACTCTTGTCCGATTAGACCAACCACTCCGCGCCCTCCTCCTCGCATCGTGGTTCTTCCCTCTTTGATTTCATCCTATTTGATCCAAAATCTCAAATCCCTATTTGATTTTGAGTTTTTTCTTCATTGTTTGTGATTTGGATTTGCAGTGAAGAAAATAAGAAGAAAAACGACAGGAATTATTCATCCTATTTAACCCCCAATTATTCATCCCAAATTCCAAAGGAAAATAATAATCTAACACACTTTAAGTGCGCACTTTGTTTTTTAACATCTGCACCGGGCAAGACCGATTCTTTCGGGGAAATTTAGGATATTGGATCGAGTTTCAAGGCATAACCTACGGACTGCAGACGATGCCCCTGAACCTAGGGAAGAGTCCCTTGCGCCTAAGAGGGGGTTCCTGCTTGCTTGTGAAATCAGCTGACCTAGAAAAGAGAGCTTTCCCTATTGTTGTTCCTAGTCTCTGTTAGCAGCGAGCCTACTGAGTTCCCAGGGTCAGACTGAGGTAACCCATAGGGCCTACATGGCGCAGCAGCCTAACCCCAATCCCAGGGTGGGAACTCTTAGGAGTCGATCACTAAGGTTGGTCACAATTGACGCAAGAAGGAACTATAACCTGGGTAGTGGAGCTACGCCAATGCGTTAGTGCTCTACTCTGATACGGTAGTTTAAAGTTTGTTACCGCTCCATGGGTCTTATCAATCGACTTCGTACCTTCTCCTCTCCCTATCCATAGCTGGAGCTTATATCCCGATTCTTGAACAAGAAAGCATGCAGCTCCCACTGCAAGTGCTCGATCTGAGTTTCCCGTGGGAGTTAACGGATGTTTTTCATTCTTCATTTAGTCCTTAGTAGCATTTCCAAGGCAAAACAAAGGTTATACCAATGATGGATTTCGCGCCACGAAATGGATCGAGGAACTAGGGATGTTTCCAATACCGACAGCAGCTCCCCTCCCGCCCCCTTCCTCTGGCTTCTACCCAGAAATGGTCTGTGATGGTCCCAAATTCCCAATGCATTTGGGAATGCTCGGCCTAGACTCATGCAGATCCCTAAGTCAGTACTTGGCGATATGACGAGCCTAGTCAGCCTCTAATTACTAAATTACAAGTTTTATAAAAGAGTTATTGCAAGTTATACGCAGCGAAAAATTTATCAAACTAAACAAGTATTGGAAAATAACTCAGTCAAAGGAAAATTAGGAAATCTATATTATATGGAAACCCCGAATATTCATGTATAAACCAAATGAACATATAATGAGTACATGATATCAACTAAACCCAGTTCAAAACAAACACCATATATATATATATCAAGAGTTCATACAAATCAACAATCCATGATAAACCAATCTAACCCAACCCTGAAGTCGCGTACTCTGAGAGGTCCTCAGAGGAAATCACCAAGTAGAAGGCCCTCGCCCTTGCTGCACTCCGAGATATCTGCACCCACCATCACAAACTAGATGATGAGCAACTGAGAGAAATCGAAAGTAATGCCAGAAGAACTTCACAGTAATTCATGAATATCAAATAAACCAGTATAAATATCATGTTGTAATTGAAAGGCATGAATGTAAATAGATCAAAGTGCATGATAGATAGACTTAGATGATAGCAATCGAAAACATTCGTGTTCTAAGAGCCAAGAGAGGCCCATAAGAGGTCTAAAATCCACAACAATCCAGTGCCCAGGTTCACACAACACCAGGGGTGGTTAGGCACACCTGTAGAGAGTGGCTCACATTTTTCCAACTGGTGCAGGCCACATGACACCTTCACAAATCAGTACACAGGTTCACACAACACTGTGGGTAGCAGTAATTCCGATAGGAAATACCCAAGTTTCCCCAACCAGTGCGGGTCGCATGATACTATATCGACACACTTACTCCAAGAACATGCATACCTAGCAAATAATGAAATTTGAACGCCAACAACGGATAGTAGCAAGAATAGCAATAAATGATAATGAATTACATGAGACTTCCTTACTGGCTTACCGACATACACAGGCACGTAGGCAAGTGTACTTACCTGAACTATCGCAACCCGTATACACTCTCGCGTCCCTAACGCGGATCCCTGAGTTTCCCGCTACTTGACACGGTTGAAAACTCGAGTTAATAGGACAAGTCGTTAACTAAACTAGGTTGAAATCCTTAGTGTTTTCCTAACTCTTTAAATGACTCGTGAACGTTTTTAAGACTTGATTAACTCGATAAATCAATTGGAAGCACAACAACTTTCTTGGGTTTTGAAAACCACACCAATGTAAGCCCATTCATGAACTATAGGCTCGGCTCAGTCGTAAAAAAGTCACGCCATAGCCTCAAGGGCCCATTCATGAGAATCCTTTCTATGGATTCGATTTTTACTTTGCCAAGGGTGCTCTCTTGTGTTGATAAACACACTGTATGTGTGCGAGACATTTGGATATATGTTTTGTGATTTCAATATCATGCGTGTTTACCGACTTCATTGTCTGGACACTCAAATACGAGTATAAATACGTAATACACATCATCATTCACAAATAGTCAAATTTTTGGGTCATTACATGGTGTGATTTGCTCATCACATAGAAAGGATTCTCATGAATTGGCATTGATAAGGGCTACCCAGGAATTGGGCGTGGTATCACAAACCAAGCAACATGTTGGATCTTGTTTTCTATAAAGCTCTACTTGATTTGCTATCGACTGTTTTGTCAGATGTGGGTCCCACACATTGGGAGAAAAGAAAGAGTCATAAATGCTAAAAAACCAAATGTGCGCCCAAAGTGTGTTAGATTATCATTTTCCAATCCTAAATCCCTACTTGATTTTGATTTCATCCTATTTAACCCCCAATTCATCTGCATCGAATTTGTGGAAAAATTAGGAACGCATTTGCATTTAATTATTCAGTCCCAGAGGAATCTCAGGTGTGACATTTCAATCTATATTGGAAAAGATTTGATCTTTTTTTGTAGTGATTGGTAGCGGCGATGGTGGAAGGCAGTTGAGAGGGAGGGAGAGAGGCAACAACAGTAGGGAGGGGAGGTCAGCGATGGCGGGGCAGTGGTGTTTGGCAATGGCGAGCTGGTGGTGGAGATGGTGGTGGCACTACAAGAAAAGTTGCTTGTTGTGGCAAGCTATTTTATAGCAATCCAAAAACTGCCACAAAAACATTTATTGTGGCAGGGATTGCCTGCCACTATTAAATAAGTAAGAAGTCGAATATTGTCCTAATGATTTATTATAAATTATTTAAGGCAGCTTAAGACCTGCCATATAAAAAATAAAAATAAAAAAACAAAACCAAAGTATCAAAAAAGGAACCAACCAAGACCGCTTACGTTGAAGGAAATGACGCGCGTGCGACTTGTGACCGAGAAGGTATATTAGTCTTTTTACTCTAAACATAAAAATAGTTAGGATCGAAGATGATCCAAGACGGGTGAAGACGATCGGTGAAGCTAGGGTTTGGAGAGAAAATGGAGGGTTCGATGAGACTCAGCGAAGCTTCTCTCTTCGTCGTTGCAATGGCACTCGTCCCATGTCGACGATGCTCCGGCACCTTCCCCGAACTAAATCACTTTAGCGGCGTCTTCTTCGGTGGCCGTTGCGCTTGTCGTGACCTCAATCGTCGTGGTGGTGTTCGGATCTCTGTTCTGTTGGTGCTCCGGAGGCGAGCGTCTCGAAATCTGGTGTTATTTTTAGTTCGTCAGGGCTTCTGATCTGGTGGCGAAAGGGAGAATTGATACGTAGAGGCGCCTCATCACAAGTCTATTGAACTCAGTGATGAACAATGCTTCAAAGGAGAAAACGCAGGTGAGATTCTCATTAGCTAAAGCTTTTTTGGTTCCTCATCGAACTCTTCATCGAAGATTTCTTCTTCTTCTTCTTCAGCAATTGCTCTCTCCCCTAATTGTTCATCAGAAATTGTTCTCTCTCACTACTCTTGAGATATCGTTCTGTCTCTCGTCATCGAAGATTTCTTTTTCATCTTCTTCAACAATGGTGGATTTCTCATCAGGTCGCTAAAATGTTTTTTCATTCATGATATTGAATCAGCTTTTTATCTTCTTTTTAGGCTTGTTTGATATTGAGATCTGATTGAGTGATAAATTCAGATTGATGTTTGAAGCAAAGATTGCAACTTTTATGGTGTTATTGTGTTGAACACTAGTTGTTTGATGTAATGCCCATTAGAAATGACTATTTGTGGCGGCCCCAAATTTCCACATTGGCCCGCCACGGGAGGCCACGCGAGCACACAACTGACACGTCATCGCCAGCTGTGTCCCACGCCCAATTATCCATTACTAATCAATTTTCGGTTAACCTTGATGTTATGAGTTAACTTTTATTTCCTCAATATCATTCAACCATAAATTACGCAGCGGAAAATTAAATGAACGACATAAAGATTTATCCTGAATTCCATGATCAAAATGCCTAAGTGGAAACCATACCAAATATACATCATATACATGTCCTTTGAGATCCACAAAATATCAAAAGTATGCAACCTATCTCTCCAATCCCAAAACCCAGATAAATCAAGTAAATATAAACATACGTACGAGTAGGGCTAGAGCTATCAATCAATGTAGTCCTCAAGCTTGCCCTTCCCTCGACTCGTACCCGGATCTGCACTCGAGCCATCATAAAAAGACAGATGACGAGTCCAGAGTGAGTAATCCCAAGGAAATTCACTAAGTAATTACGGAAGTAAAAGTACTGGAATTTAAATACCATAAGTAAACATGCGGAACAAAAGAAATACAGACAACTGTGAAAGGATCATCGCATGTATAAATATAGTAACGAAGCAAAGTACGTGCACAGTAAAAATCAGACTAAGTCATACTTCGAGCCTCTCCTTGGGCACAACCCTCAAACACACCAACGGGTTGTCCCTGGACCCTCAGGTGGCGGCGTAGACCCACGACGCACCCACACGAGCCTACCATAACCAGGTAGCCTATTCACCGGTATATGCATAGACAAGTGCTATGACTTAGTGGACTCTATGGCCGTAACGAATAAACACCAGGTGGGGAGTGATCTCAACACCGTAAAGGCTCCAGGTAGGAGTAAACTCCACTACCGTAAAAACACCAAG
Source organism: Stephania japonica (assembly GCA_039657345.1). NCBI lineage: Eukaryota > Viridiplantae > Streptophyta > Magnoliopsida > Ranunculales > Menispermaceae > Stephania > Stephania japonica. Next base: position 695,531 of record CM077559.1, on the reverse strand, counting down.
TGAGAGAACTCAACCACCGTAAAGCAGTAATGGAATGGAATAATGAATAATCGGAACTGAATTCAAAAAAATCAAACTGTAAATACTTAAAGTGAAGTTCAATTGGGATACTACACACCTCAAACCGCACTCCTCGCTCCACACATCAAACCCCGGCTCAAAACCTCCGAATCCCCGTTATTTCCTTCGGTCTAATATCCGACTAAACTCCGACTCCAATTACTATTTTGGGACTCCTGGAATTCATTTATGAGGGTTAATAATCAATTAATGGGTTCATAATGTTGGTTTGACTCATTTTGTCATTTTCCAATTTTTGGGGTCCAGAGAACAATTAGCGCGCTAATGAGATAAATTAGCGCGCTAATTTATCTCAATCACTATTCATCATCTTCATTACTCAGCGTGATTAGCGCGCTAATTTCCCCAATTAGCGCGCTAATTGCGCTCTGTCCAGAAAATTTCCAAATTACAAGTTTTGACTCCAAACTCATAAATTTAATTTCCATGTTTCCATGAAACATTAATGACCTTAATTACACCATTTAAACACTAATTACCATAATCAAACCCCAAAATCCACAAATCGTGGAAATTACATTTCAAAACCCATTTTGGAAAATCCTCCAACTTCTCCCAAATTTACTCAAAACTCACAACCACCTCATGCCATTTTCATACACACTCACTCCAACAAAACCAAGTGTTTCATTCCCAACAAATTCGAATTTCCACAAGCTCCAACCCACACCAAAAATTCCACAAAAATCCAAGTTTAATGTGTCCATACCTTAGGTTCTTGTTGTAGGAAGCCACAAATCACCTTCTTCACACCTTGTTGGTGTTTTTCCTCTCCTCTTCTTCCCTCCAACGATTTCTCTCTTCCTCCAAGCTCTCTCTTCAATCTCACACTCTCACTCTCCTTTGACCGATCGATCAAGCATGTGTATATATATTTGGCATTTGATCAAGTGTGTGCACGAATCTCGAGAAGCATCCAAGGGTTCATGGTCACCCTGTGTCACTCCAACCTTATACACCTAATCATGACACTCATGAACTGTTGTGCATCTCGAGAAGCATCCAACTTGTTATTGTTTTATTCTCCTTAACTATAGGATCAATTGATTTCCAATTAATTTATCACATAATAATTATCTACCCTATTCAATAAATTACCAAAATTCACGGGTAAACTCACCGTAGTTTCCTCGACTACCCGGCACCTCGTGCCTCGTGTCCCGTGTCCGCACGCACCCCGAGGTCATTCCTCACTCGTCAATCAACTACATTAGCATACATATTGCAATGGAATTAGTTAATTTATACCTTTCCATCACAATTTACCACAACAAGCATACAAAACGGACTGTATACCTAGTTCGAGTGCATTCCAGTCCTCACTGTGGTCCCTCAGCTGTCTTCGCTGGCATCCACATCTGCAATGACGTCATAATTAACGGCAAATATTATTTGGGCCGTTACACTATTGCATAAATGCTTAGGTGATATCTTGGTGAACTTTTGTTATCTTTTGTAGAATTTGATGTGTGTTTCAATAACATGTTTGAATAAATGTCTCAGAAGCATTAGTAAGAATGAAAAGTTTAGTCTTTGTAATGTGAAGCTTTCGTCTAAACTGAAGAAAGGGATGAAGTTGTTATGTATCTGCATTGTCTGGTGATGGATTGGAGGATATCTTTGGTGCAGTTCAGGCAAAGCTGAATGATGTAGTAAATATGTAGGTCTAAAATGAGGATTAGAGTTTATTATATGTAGGGGTATATTAGTCAGATGTACTAGGGTTTTAGTATAAAAAGTGTAACCACAACACATTCCTTAGCTTTATATCAAATGAAATGAAAATTGTGTGTTGAAGCCCTGCATTGCGTTTTTTAAGTTATCTTCTTTGTTATTCAATTCTTCCTACTTAACTCTCTGCATCACTGAAGGTAGTGAATTTTAGTTTAATCTTGTAATTTCTCTAGATTCTCAACTGTTTATTCACACAGAACTTTATAAACTATGCACAAATTTCTGTATGCCGGTAATTTATTGGAAGGACTTGTTTTCAGATTGTTGCCTCCTCATCCATGCATCATGTTTAAAATTTCTGCGGCACTTGCCTTCATTTCATGTTTTTTTTTCTCATAACAAGGATATGAGTTCAATTTTCAATTATTTGGATTTTTTTTAGTAAATGCCTGAAGCACGGAGTGTGCAGGATGCGAGGACTTTGGCGGTCAAGGCGCGCGTTTCTTCAATTCTCATGTCTCAATTGCATTAATATAATATCTAAATTGTTTAAGTTCTACTGGGTCATCAATGCAAATGCCAATGGTAGGTCGATGTCCTCAGTAGAAATATTGGGGTTGAATATATTTAGTTTGGAAAGGATTGATAGACTGTGAGTTGAGTTCAATGAGCTAGAAAAACTAAAGTCATGAGCTAGATGGGAAAAGAAGCGAACTTGATTAAGCTTTGGAGGAAAGAAATGTGCTCATTTTATTTTCATTGTTCCATTAAATTGCACATGGTCTAGTTCCATTGTTCTAAAGACTTGTTCTTCTTTATGGTACTAGAGCGAGCTACTATAGCTTGCTAGAATGAGGTTGTCTACTTGAGTTCATTGTCATTTCCCTTGGGAACTGTTGATGAAAATCTTCCGACCTTTGTGAACCACCTAGAATGGCAGTCCAAGTCTAAGCTGATAGAAATATGAAATAGTTCACCAAATTTGAAAAACCTCAGATTTACTTGGAATCTTTATTCTAGTTATTTTATTCTAGCTATTTACTTGAAATCAAGTAAATAGCTATTTTATTCTAGCTATTTACTTGAAATAGTCCAAGTCTAAGCTGATTTCTCATGCATTTTTGTTTTTGTTTTTTTTTTGCTTTTTTTTTTTTGCATGTTTTCTAGTCATGCAACAGTGACTCATACCTAAGGCTGAAGAGAAGTTTTCGAAGGATATTGATCTCATTGTTGCATGTCAAAAGGGATTGACGTCATTTTTTACTAGATATGCTATTTTATTGGGATAGTAAGAATATTGTGAGCATGTGGTCAAGGATTAAGGGGAAGAAAATTGAGTTTGGAGAGTGAGCTCACAAGATTGCTTAAGAAGTATCTTTTACATAAAATGCAGTTTCATCTAGTCGCCTGTAATAGTGCCTTAGAGTTTGGAGAGTAAGCTATTGTTGAGGGAATTTAACTAATTTTGCAGGTTGTGTGGAGTGCAAGGACAAGACCAAGGACAACACGATGAACAAGGTATCCATGATTTTCTCATATATTTTGTTTGTAGTCATGTGATCTTTCTAATGAAGTTTTCTTTTTGTGTTTTCTTGCTCTTAAAATTTGATACTCTCTATGTCTACTTGTGTTATTATGAACCACAAATTCAGGTTTGCCACATAAACACTTTAACTACTTGAGGTAATTTTCTCTAATGTCTGTTGGATTTCACTTTTATTGATTAATATCACTTTTATGTTGACAATATCATTGGTTGCTCTATTTCATATAGTTATAACTTCTAACTCCCTGAATCTATGTTATTTTGAGATGTGTTGCTTAGACTCGGCATATTATTTCCTAAACTTATGTTATTGAGAGCATTGTAGTCTAAAATACTATGTGAGTTGGAATGCTCTGCTTAATACAGTTCTAATTATAGATTTTTGTCATGTGTTCAACTGCTACATAAGTAGCTATTCTAGTCTATTGAATCTGAACCTTCTGATTATACTAAATATGTTAATTTGTTTGAGAATGAAACACTTAACTTCACTTTTTGATCAAGTCTGTATTTTATGATTTAATCATTCATGTGGCTATCTATGTATACTAGTCTTTATTTCATACATTGTCTATGGAGTTGTTGATTCTAAAATTTAATTACTTATTTGGTTTTCCTCAAAAAAAAAATTACTTGTTTGGTATCGTTTATTTTTGATAGGCAAACTCTTTTGATAGCCGCGAGGAAGAATAAGGAGAAGAATTGGAGTTTGGACTGGATCTCCCAAAGATGAAGTTTGGACGTGGATTCCTAATGAAGGTACTTTAAGTACTCTATAACAAGTCTGAAACTCTCTCTCTTTTCTCTAATTAGATTGTGTGAAGTTCTCCTCATCAAAGATTATCTTGGCTAGTGTTCTTGAATTAATCTTTCTTTTGGAAACACTCAATGAGTTTTTGAATCAATTTTTCTTGTTTGGGATTGTTTGTTTTGGATAGACAAACTCTTTTGATAGCTGCGAGGAAGAATAAGGAGAAAAGTTGGAGTTATAGAAAGAAAAATTAGAGTTTTCAATTCAATGAATTTGAATACATAAAGAATTTAATTGTAATTCATGAAAATTGATATTTATGTATGATAAATGCTTTGTAATCCATTAAGGTTCTTCTTAATGAATATCTTGTAATAGAATTCTTAGTTTTACTTTTTGCAAACTATAAAATGTTTTGAGTTAAGAATTATTGCATTGTAGAGGTTCTATTTTTTTTGTTGGAGCTCACTTATTTGTGGCAGCTAATTGGTGTCATAATATATCTTTTATGGCAGCTTAATGTTGCCAAAATATGTATTTATTTTTATGGCCACTAATTGTTGCCACAATATGTATTTATTTTTATGTGGCAACTAACAACTGCCACAAATATATCTTTTTAGTTTTTTGTAGCAGGTGCGTAGCTGCCATTAAAAGTTTTTAGTGGCAGTATAACCATTGCCACAAATCTCGTCACAAATAATTTTAGTGGCATCTCCTGGTGTCACAAAAGTCTTTGTGACTGGCACAATAGTGGCACCCTCCATCCAGTCACATAGCTGCCACAAAAAGTCATTTGTGGCAGCAAAAGGTTTTTCGTGGCAGCTTTGTTGCTGGCACAAAAAGTGCATTTTCTTGTAGTGTGGTGGGAATGGTGGTGGCGGTGTGAAGAAGATGAGGACACTTTAGTCGTTTCATTCTTCTATTAAAGACAAAAGGAAAGAGTAAGCCACAAAAGAAGGATAAATTTGATAGAGGCTTTATGGTTGTGGGACCCACTCCATGCCCATATGAGCGCCAGAGGTGTAACAATGTATGTAAATAAAGCATGTTAGGATATCAATTTCTTTTTTTCTTTTGACCCCTCATTATTTAAGCGCCTCAACCAAACATATTTAGAGTTGATGATAAGACTCAATTTTATGACGTATATGATCAGCATGCACATCTCAATCACTTTGCCACCTCCATCAATTCCGTGGGGCCCTCTCTTGTGTTTTTTTTTTGTTTTTTTTTCAAGAAAGGAAGTTATATATTCCATAAATTGGTAAACGCATGAGCAAGTTTAGCTAAGCCATGCGCCCGCGCATTATGCTCCTTGGGAACAAAATAGAAAGTACATGGATCCCAATTCGATAACAGAGACTTGATGTCGTGCACGATGGGGTCGAGATCCCCAGCTTGTAAAGCGTGATTGTTAATGGTCTGGATGACCATCCAAGCATCAGAAAACAGGCACTCCACTGCATTGTACTCAACACAATGTTGCAGGGCATTCAAGATTGCCCAGCATTCAGCTACCTCCACGGATGGCGAGAGTCCCACTGCAACTATGGTTTGAATCAATCATTTTTCTTTTCCTTTAAAAAGTTAACTAATTTCTACCCATCAATCTAGCACACAAACATGAACATTTACCATCCAAATGAGAACTCAAACATGAACATACAAAACAACATTACACTTGCATCTTTCACTTTGAGAGAGATGAAAAGGGTGATGATCTAACATCTATGAATGACACCAGCTTCTTGGTAGCTTTTAACAGAATCAGCAAGTGTCTCCTCCAATGACCTGAACTTCCATCCCATCCTCTGTAGCTTCTCAGAGCTTATCTTCTCTTCCTTAACCTCAATAAAACTGCCAAAACATGGATGCAAGGGAAGTAAATTTGTTACCAACTTCTCACTGCAGGAACTTTCACTCATTATATTCAGGTATCACAAACTTCCTACTCATTGATCCCAGTAGTTTAAATCTGTTATCTTAGTTCTCTTTTTGATAGTATAAGAAATCAAAACCATCCAGGTAGCCAACAGATCAAATTAATGCAAGCCTAGGTTAATTCACATTGTTGGATGAGCTTGCAACCTAATTATGTTTTGTAGGACTCAAATGTTGTTTATGCAAGTTTGATTCTTTTTTTTGTTTTGTTATGTTTTGTTTTTTTTCCTTTTGTGCAAGAGTTTAATAAGCTATTGAACCTCATCAATGGATCAGATACAGCACGTGAACTCACTTCTTTGGATAATTGTAATTAGGGTACACGCTCCTTAGCTTCTCCACCAAGTCCCGCATTCTGACCATGTATGACGAACATATATATCTACCTTCAGCTTCGGGCTTCTCATAAGTCAGCAGCAGTGCTTCGGCAACTTCACGTACGTCTACAATAAATAGCACTTTGTTTTCCACCCTATCAACTCCATCTGTTTGTTGTCCACATACAAGAAGTCAAAGTAGATATGTAAGCTTTGTGGGTTAGCCAAAAAACTCATGGACAATTTCAGACCGATACTAAGGATAGCCGAAAAACAAGTATACAGACAGACTAATCCACATGGTATATATACAGACAATTTGTGATCTATTAGATACCTTTCAGAATCTTGATAAGAACCCAGCTGCTGCCATTCACTGTAGATTGCAACATTGGACCAATAACAATGGAGGGACAAACTGTCACAACCTCCAGTCCATCAGTTCTCCGACCATACTCCAAGGCTTCCTTCTCTGCTACTGTTTTGGAGAGAAAATACCAATTCTGGCAAATCAAATTTAATACCACAAGTTAAGAATAATTAAACAAGCAAAAGAGAAAGGATTATAATGACAGAAAAACATGGAACCTTGAGAATGCAACATTCAATGTGGCTCTCATTCTTATAACTAGCATACATCCAACAGTCACCTTGGTTTTCCTGCAATATTCCTCATCAGACCAGCATGCCTCGTCCATCACTTGATCGTTTGGCCAATTAGGATTCATTTCAACAGCAGCTGTTGATGATACAACTACAACCCTCTTGATTTTTGCTTCGGAGCATGCTTTAAGTACATTAAGAGTGCCAATCACGGCTGTCTCAACCAATTCAACCTCCAAGAAAGAGTAATTCATAAACATGGAGATCAACTACTTCTTATGCAAACAAAATCAAATCCTGATCAGGAACATCTAGCTCTGGTAAAGTGAACATTCAAAAGAAAATCATAATGTCATATTCGACTCATGCACATGGAAAAAAAAATAGATTGATAAGTTGTAAAATGCTGCCAAATGCTTATTATACTACTAGCTAGTCTGAAACATAATATATCAGTAGAAAGAAGAACAAGTGTGCACTTCTTAAAATTTATATTCATTTCAGCATATATGGAAAACTCTGCAAACTATGCCGTGTATATAGATGGTAGAGCCAGGCTTGATACTCATAGGACTCTTGGTAAGTCACAAAGTTGAAATTACCAATGATCTACGTGCCTAACGCATCAATGGTCTTGAGTACAAGTGAGATTTAGTAATACCTCGAGAATTGGTTCAGAGCCTGGTGGGACTGGAGTCGCAACATGGAAAACCCCATTGCATCCTTTGATGGCTGCATGAAGAGAATCGTAGTTTGTCAAGTCAGCCTGGAAGAGCTGCAGTTTCTGAGAGCCTTCCACAATCTTCGTCAGGTGAGAATTTTTTGGATCTTCTGCAAAAGGCTCAATAGGACTTCACAAGTTCAGTGACATAAACAAACTTGCAATTGGTTAAATACAATAGGGGCTTTTACTTAACAGAAAAAAAGATAAATTTCAAATTTTGTGTGAATTGGTTTTCATGTGACAAAATAAAGCTGATTTTGGCAAATGACACTGTGAATTGAAGATAGTAGTCGACCCTAACTAATTTGGGAGTTGGGAATGAGGCTTTGTTATTATTGTTCTTGAAATCTGAATCTGTTCCACCAAAGGTGGCTCGTAAATAAAATATCCACAATTCACTGTATCAGTGACAATAAAAGAAGCAGCAGCAGCTAGTATGTCATTGTTTAAATTCAACTGACATTCAAATTAATGGATAAAAAACATGGAAAACCAGAAGAATCAAAAACAGATGAACTAATCATAGAAAAAGAAAATTGATAAAGGGGTACCTGGATTTCTAACAGTTCCATGAACTGTGTATCCCTTAGAGAGCATTAGCTTCACCAGCCAGGAAGCCACGTAGCCACCAGCACCTGTCACACAAACTCTTTCCTTCACTTCATCCATTACTTAGGCTATCCAAAATCCCCCACAAATCTATCTTGTTGTATTAGTCGTCTTGTTATAGCCTGCTAAACCTGAGACCATGAACTTAATGATCATTATTAGCCTTAAACAGGATTCAACATCAGGGTAACATTTTGACTTCTCCTTAACACTAGCTTTTCAAGTCATTAGCCAAGAATATATAAGATAAGATGGTAGATGCTTTTGATCGAGTGCAATTATTGGTGCCAGCTGTAGTCTAATTTCTAGTCTAATAAGTAAGGAATGAAAATGATGATTTAACCCACTTTCGAAGCACACTTTACACATATAATTTATTTTTTAGCTATCTATAGCTCTTTTTTGTCTTCTCAAGTGTGGACTCCACATCTAACAAAATATCACAAATATCTAAAAAACAAATTATGCACTCCAAATATACACTCAAAGTGTATTAGATTATCTCTCCACATGCTTGGCTTAACACATAAGGGACACCAAATGAAACATGAGTAATAATTTGACGTTAACATGCCTCGAAATAAACATCTATTGTATTATGAGGAGCATCCGGTGGACACCAATCAATTTGTTTCATTCCGTGTTTCATTTAATAAAGCATCACACTTTGTAACATGCTTATGTGCGTGAATTCTTGCGACGTCATCAACGAAAAAAGGATGTCATCCCATGTGGCATAAATTAGCATATATTCCTTCTTTTGTCTAGCTCAGACAAAGAAAAACAAAGCAAAGTATATAACAATCAGTCGAGGAAGATTTCAGGGGCCTTCCCCATCCTTGATTAATTTGGGCATTTCATAAAACATCTTAAAAACCATTCTAACATTTTCTTTTAACAGCTCTATTGCGTTGGCCCGGCCGGAACCCAGAAGAACACAAGTTTGAATTTCAGACTCTACAACAACAGCTCTATTGCATTGGCCCGTCAACTGTATACAGATGGGTGCCACGACGGCCCATGGTCTTAATCTGTTTCTAAAGCCCATGAAGCACTTCCCTGAACAAAACATCATGATGCATCCTATGATTCTGATCATATATGCTCCTACTGCGCATATACCCTCAACAAGTTACAAGTTACAAGTTAAGTTACTATTAAATGCAACTCAGAAAATTGAGCATATGGGGTCCCAGCAGTTCTTATACAAGTGTCTGTCTGGAGTCAGATATTGAGATGTGCCATAATGCGCACAGCAGCGATGGTGACAAGTTAGTAGGAGTTACATTTAATTAAGTAATTTTTGTTTATATGGGCTACCCAACTAACTTAAATTTATTTACAATGCCGGCTAGAGCGATCATCATTCATTGAGAGACTGACCGAGTGATACTAGCTACTTCCCAACTCCTAGACTCTTCAAGAGTGGGAGAATGTAATCAAATACGATCGGTTGAAAAGAGACAATGCAATGAACCAAGATGGTCTCTTAGTTTTTGTACAAGTATGTAGTAGCAAGTAGAATGTAATAGCAAAGAAGTGCATGAAGTTTACCAGGATTCGCTTTCAGTGCGATTAGAAAAACTTGACGAAGAAGTGTTAAGAGCATCTCCATGGGGATGTGGATTGTGGGAAATGTGTGCCACGTATGATTAAACAGACATCCAAACCAAAAATTCTTCTCCAATGCTAATGAGGATTTTTAATGTGCATATGCATTGCGCAAAAAAAACTAACACTTTCTATTTCTAGATGGTGCAATAGACAGCCTCCACTTCGCCACATCATCAATAGTAATTAAAAGCGCCCAAAAAATATATGCAGCAAAAAGATTGGTGCACAAAATAATGCAAATTACTAAATACATTCCAAAAATTTCGGTGCCTATAGAAATAAGCGGCATTGAAAGATTTTCTTCGAGAAATATAATAAAAGATAAGTAGGAAATTTTTTATTTTTTTTGGTGTGAACTCAAATACATATATTTACCAAAAAAAGTGGATATATCCTTAAACCCTATAAAGTGGCTTAAAATGTTGATTTCAACATTTCAAATTATTATTTTTTTCTTTTGGTAAAAAAATCCTTATAATAAAATAAAACAAAATAATAAATGACATCTCCCATCTCGCGGCTCTTCCCCTTCTCATTCACTCTTCTTCGCGTATGTCCATATCTCCCACAACATTCTTTTTATTTCTTTTTCTCCACCTTCTAATTTGTTTTGTCATAAAAATAAGATATAGATTCAAATGAGAAATCAATTAGGTGCATCAGCAAAGGTGGGTTTTCATCTTTGATTTGAATTTGCGAGAGATTGATCGGTTGGGCTATCGATTGATCTACCGATTCGATGCTTGTGTTGCTTGTTCTGCTCTCGATTCAAGTAATTTTATGGTGCTCTTCAACAACACGTCTTCTTCTTCTTCAGTGCTTTCTCGCCTCTCATATTCCTCTCCTATCACAAACCCCTCTGAATAAGGTACAACGTTCTAAAATACACCCAATTGATTCCCCAATCCAACAACATGGTAGTTCCAATTTGAATGATAGATTTGCATACTCATATGTTTTCTGATTTATGATTTCTACTTTGGATTCAATATTATCATCATTAATTCGTCATACATGATGGTATGTTGTAATTTATTGCAATTTGGAAATTTTTTTATGGATCTGAATTGAAGTTTTCCTCATCTCTTGCTCCTAATTTAACAAGTTTAGTGAATTACCTTTACATATTCTTATAAATATTATGCCACTTGCCTTTCTTTCTTTCTAGAGACTATTTCTCTTCCAACAAATAAAGGTAACATCAATAATTTCTCTAATCTAGGAAAACCCTACTGTAATTTGCATTTGTGATAGAGAGTATATAGGCACTCCCTCTTTTTTAAAGTTATGTAGTCAGTGTTTTGAATTTGTTTCAATTAAAAAAAAACGTTCTTTAATTTTCTTTATTATGGGAAATGTTAATTAACTATTGAGTTTTTTGTTGAACTTTCATACAGAAGGTATAAATGGTTAAAAAGAGCAAAGAATCTTACTTTGTATATGCATTTGTTTATTTTTTTTATTTATTTGAAAACTTGTGTGTACATTTATTTATCTTACTTTATGGGTATTATATGAAATATGTGAATGCTTATTCTTGAAAGGTGAGATATCATTACCTATTTGAGACACGACTCCTGTCAACGGATTCATGAATTTTTATTATCCGATGTACGCCACATCAATTTAATAAATAACAAAAGCCTTTCTTTCGTCAAAAAATTTATTTGAAAAATCTAATCAAAGTATTTTCTGGAGTAGTACTTTGCTCTCTTAGCTGGAATTTGACATAATTAATGTTGCATTATTAGCTTCTTATAACATGTTAGCTCTAGATTTAATATTCTTTTTCGAAACTCGCATGTATGCATCTTATTTTTTGATGACTTTTTTCTTAATAAAAGAGATTTAGGTACTGTATTTGGCTAATGGGGTATAATATTTTTGTCTCCCTTTTAATATACTCGATTTTCATCAAGGTAAATGAATTTTTTGTTTCATCATTTTTGAAGAATTCTTATAGCATTTTGTGGTATCTATATTGGTACCTAATATTTAGAAATATTGTTGCATCAAATAAACTTAGATATAGTTGGCTCTATATGTAGATTAAGAGAGCTTATTTTCCTTTGAAGGACTTGAAAATGTATGGGAACACCTTTGACTAATTAGATTAGTTATTACTATTATTATTTTTAATGATGTTAGCAGGGGAAATTACAATCAATATATTTGGCGAAACTATAGGCTTTAGTTTGAGTGAAATTGTTGTTTTTAGTTGTTTTCTATGTTTAGTTTATGTAGATTGGTTATAAGACAATTTTTTATCTTATTCAACAATAAATTTCTTAAAACGCATGGTTACTGCATTATAGGCCTCTAATAGCAAGTGCTGATTTTCTTCCATTGAGCAAAAGCTTATGATGTTGACTTTGAATATGAGAAGTTGATGGCAAAATCAAAGTAGCCTGACTTTGGTTTTGGCATCCACCTTGATTGGTAAGTAATTGATATTATCCATTCTTTTTACATGTTTTTTAGTTATATTTTTTTTGTATCACAGATTGAGACCCAAATCACAATATCATATGTTTATCATTATTATTGGGGTTTTCTTTTGTCTTACTCAATGAAGTAGGTTAATAATTGTTATTTATTTTATTTTAGTGTTTACCTTGGTACATTATTTATTTTATGAAATTTGATTTTTTTCATTTATTTAAATAGAGGGGCATTCTTAGCTAGAGAATAAATTGATCTTACTGCTTTTGAATAATAAATTTGATAAAATGACTTCCATATTCATTCATATGCTAGCTTTTGTGTCACAAGTTTGCAAGGATGTATTTCCTTAGACCCGCTATCAATTCTACTCTAGGATTTTGTAAGTGATTTCAATGGTAGTCAGGTACATTGGATGTTTCTTGTTTCTATTTTTTTTAATGTTTATGTATCTAAACCATATTTTGAAGATCGATCAATCCACACTAGAGTTTTAATGTTAACATAAATTTCTATTTTCTTACGATAATCGAATTACTATTGGGTAAGGTATTTTGGTTGCATTAAAATGGTAGATTTTTCTTTTCCTTTAGATTTCACGTAATTGAAAATAAATTAAAATACAAAAGTTATGATTATGAAAAATTCATCATCTTCATTGCAATTATAGAAATTTAGTTATCAATTAATTCGAGATTGAAACTTTCTTGTTATATCAATATTGGCAATGAAAAATAGATTAATTTGTTAGATATTTGAACATGGACTAATTTGTTTCATATATTAATCTATGAGGTTTTTTTATTGTTTTCATCATTAAACCATCGTCAATTCAAACTTGAAAGAATATATATTAAACTTGAAAGCTTATGATCAGATTGACTAATATCCTTAAGATTTTGAAGTTATTGACCATTATATTTTTGTAATAGTAAATAATTTATATTAAATCTAGCTACCATTATTGCTTAGTTTTCTTAATATAAATTTGACAGTTGATGTCCACACAAAGGTGTCACTATTAAATTAGAGATTCAGAGATGGTCAACTTTGGTAGCAATTCGACAAGTTTATTAGATTAATTATGTCTAATGAGGTGAGAAGAAAGTGCACGCGATTTCACTTTCTTACAAGTTTCATGTTAAACATTTGTCAAGTTACATTTATGGTTGATAATGTATTCCTATGGTTGAGCGAGTCTTTGTTGATTCACTACCAGTTATTGGCATATTGTTATATTGTCCACATGCTACAACAAAAGAGAGTGAATAGTTGTAATTCTAATAAATAAATATTACCTAGAATGTTTTAGTCGTATATTTAATTCGGCGTTGAATGATAAAATATGATGATTTCATTGGGTTTATTTTAGATGTTTTACTTTTTACCTGGATTTTAGTTGAAAGTTTTGGTTCTCCATTGATACTATTAATTTTCTTATCATATATAAATTTTAGTTTGGGTGGTTTAGGAATTACCGATGTGGACAAAATTTTAATTTTTGCAGTTTGAACCTGAGAGGATATAAGTACCCAAATTGTCATGAGCATTTTAGTTTAAATTCGATGGAGTTTCTTGTTGCATAAAGTGATTTTGATTTGGCATGGGAGACATTATTCATTTGTTATTGTGTAAAAAGAATGCTTGCAAACTGAATGAATGAATGTTTAACTGTGTCTTAGTTGGAGATACATATGATTCTTACTTGCTCTTTTTTGCAATTTTGTTCTCACATCTTTTGCTTCTTTTTTTTTTTTTTTTTTTTTTTTAATTTTAGAAACTTCTTTTGCTCTTTTCTATACTATACTCTCGTGCCATTGTTAACTCGGATTTTAGCATTTGTCCAGATTTTTGTTTTTAATTTTTAAAAGCGATGCCGGTGGGGTACGTGTGCTTAGTATTGTTGCCGGTTTTTCCATTCTTCGTTGTATTTGATTTTTTTATTAACCTATTAGTTCTTATTCTTTCAACATTTTAGTTTCTTACATTTATTGGTTATACAAAATTTTGACTTGAAGCTTCAAAAATTATCGCATATAATTTCATTCTCCGATTGTATCAAAATACATCACCTTTTGTAGTTGTCATTGTGTTTGTGAGGTAGATTATTGTGCCTCAAGTGACTGAGCTTTTATCTATTGAATACCAAAAGAATTGTAAAATTAAAGTGAATGAATGTTAAATTGTAGTGGAAGATATCATTTGTTTGTCAGTTCTCAAATTCCGTGAGATAAAAATGTCCATGATTCTAAGGCTCTTTAGTTGCATTCTAATGACAGGTTAGAGACATGTTCATCAAAAATGGGAAGCTTCAGTCGATTCACAATAGTGAGTTACAGTAAATGATAAAAGAACATATTTCCTCAAGTTTGTGCACAACTGCAATGCTCGAAAAGAGTTTGGTTGAGTTTATGCAACATCGATAATGTATATATAAAAACTTCTTCGATAACCAAATAGGAAAAAAAATTCCTAAAGTCTTCTTTTACAAATAAGTTTCAACTAATTAAGTTTAGTCATGGACAATGAAGGACTTCCTTCGCCACATTGTGCATATGGTATTAATGCTTCACTCTCAAAGATTCTACATAGTATCATAGACAAGTGTTGTACTTGTTTATGTGTCAATTGAATCAATTGACAAAACATCTTCATTGTGTCAATAATTTCATAGGTGAGGAGAAATTGGAAATGTAAGAGTGGTAAAGTATATATAAAAATAATATGTATTTAACAACTCCTTGAACATGGGATATCACTAAGTCACTGAATAAAAAAAGGAAAGAAAATGTTTTGTCTGGTATAAAGATAACATTTGAAGAATTTTTTTAACCTTGTCAAATTTACTCTATATCTTGCACTTCCCATTTAACTTGGGATTGAGGCTATGTTGTTGTTGTATTCATCTTTCTAAGAAAAATTATTTACATTTCAAAAAATAAAAAATAAAATAAAATGTTAGAATTGATTTCCCACGAGCGTAGCGAGCGGACTCACATGTGTGTAACACATATTCAAAACTAGTAATTAATAAAATTATTGTAAATTCCCCGTATTATAATCTTCTCTTACATGATTTTAAAAAGTAATGTCCAAGTAGTATTTATTATTTTAAATTATAAGACATAATAATGCTTTTTGTTAAAAGACAAAACACATAATGTTGTCTAAAATAATTTAGTTAAGTCTCGAAACTAAAATAGTCGTACATTCTATATAAGCTATATCTTATCGTATATATATATAATAGAAATCCCCCAAGGTAGTTAAGGCGAGGCCAAAATAGCCTTTATAGTTTACCCTCCTTTGTTAAGTACAATTTTTTTTTCCAATTCATGTCCTAGCAACAAAAAAGGTACTTAAGTCTTTTTATTTTTTATTATTTAAAATGAACTATTTTTTTTTCATTTGATTGTGCCACGTGGTGATTGATGAGTTTGCTTACCTTAATTAACTCCACGATTTTCTCACATAACTGAAATCCATAACGTATACAAAACAAATATGGGAAGTTAATTAGATCGGCTACCTTAATTAACTCCACAATTTTCTCACATACCTCCCTCCATGTCTCTCATTTTCGGGTTATACCAAATACCAAGAACACAAAAGGTGGATACAAACAATCTTGGGACGAGGATTATTTAAATTGAATGATTCAATGGAGAGAGCAATGGGTCGTCGATGGGAAGAAAAAAAGAAGACACAAAAGGATTTGTAAGTGAGAGGTTAGTAAAGAATTAGTTTTTTTTTTCAAAGAGAAAAATTAGTTCCTTCATAGTGCATGATTTGAATTTATTCTCCAACTAAAACTAATGAATTTTTTTAAGAAACTCAATTCACCGTGAGTTACACTTTTTTTTTTTTTTTATACAACACTTTTTGTTTTTGGAGTTTTATTGATTACTATATTTTCTTAAAAAATTTTGTTTTTTCTTTGAAGGTTTGATACCCATGTTTTAAAATTGTAAAGGGAAAAGGTTAACACTTCCAACAAATAGTCGGGCATGCAAGGAGATTGTACATAAACAAGAAATGGAAGATCGAACTAAAGAGAAGATACGAGGGCAATGATCAGAAATTGAAACATGAAGAAGTGAAGATAAAGGTCGGGCTACATGAATTTTGCTTAATTTTTTTGGGAGAAAAATGAGTTTTCAAGTACATTGATAGTGAACATTATTTTTTTAAAATTGATTATTGGCCCATCACATAGGCTTAGTGAGAAATAAAAGAGATGGCAGTATGGATTAGCAATAAAAAAAGAACTTATTTGATCTTTCAAATTTAGTATTAGATTTGAATTGAAAAAACAAAATTAATAAATAAATAAATAAAAATAAAAAAAATTGATGCATTATTATTGTACATTACATACCAATTGACTAGTATATGTAGTTAATTTCCTTATTTATATGTGTTTTTTTGAAAATCATATAATATATGGAAATATATTTTATAAAATGGTATCTATGACGGCCCCAACAACTAAAAATTGGGCCTCGCCCGGCCTAAACCTACGTAAACCCCGAGCCAGTCTCCGATGAGTCAACGTAAGTGTAGTGTATAAAAACAATCGTTTATAAAGTGTAATATAATAGATTAGCAATGTAAAACGTAAAATATTAAAAATCAATCACATCAAAATAATAGAAACAAAAAAATGTTGATATGCCATAAAATGAAATTTAACTAAAGCCACAATATTTCTGCAAAAAAAAAAAAAAAATTAAGTTTTAAGTTTTTATAAAAAAATAAAACTTTATAAACTCAGACACCATTTTAAGCTTTTATGTTATCGAGCATTAATTACTTGATCTTAAAAATATTAAGTATTTTAAAAAAAATTATTGCCAAATTAACTAATAAAAAATAGTAATCAACATTATGCATATGTATTGGAGAGCATTTTTGGAGTTGAATGTCTATTTGGGGTCAAGTAGGATAGACATCCCCTCCATGTTGTTGGCATGGCATTAATCTACACTACAATCCACAGTTTGCATTGGAGATGCTCTTACGCGCGGATCTCTTACGAATAATGTGCCGCAGGCATGAAAATTAACAACAATACTCCTGCTCCATAATATAGGTCACATTTTTGAAACTTTTTTTTTCTAACAAATGTGTATATTAAGAAATTAAGAAAATATTATATTTTATTTAATTAAGGACGTCACTAATCAATTTTTTACAGACAAAAAAGTTATATGCACAAGAAAAAATGAGACAGCAGTGACATAGTAAAATACTCCATATTACTTGTCAAATGCAAATAACGTAAACGGTTGGGGGTGTACAAAGAAAGCAAGAAATCGTGCAAGTATTTATGGCGAAATCATAACCGGGGGGAGGGGCAGCATCAATTTGAATTCTATTAAATTTTGCGTTGAATTTCATGGTCATAATGTTACATGTGTAACATATTAGTGGCATGTGGAGTCGAAATCCATTAGCGGTGACGAAAAACACGCGGCACGAGTTGGGCGTGTGGCTCGACCCCTGCATCTTATTTTTTGATGAACCGACCACTGCATCTGTGATAAACATACACCAGAGCCTGAGCTACTGGCTGATTTGTTTTTGCTATCTACGCCTACGTGCCATTGTTCGAGTAATTTTGATTGAGCTCCGCGATTGTGTTGGTGTAGCTTATCTCGAAGTATATCCAAAGAATGTGTAGCATAAGTACATGTGGTAAGTAATGCCATCCTATTTTTGTTCAAGACAAAGGTGTTGGGATACGTGGACCGAAACATTTAGTTCTACATTAGTTATTTATGGCTTCTTGAAGAAGCTCATAAGAGTGAATGTTTATCTCATAATTCTGAGACTTTTTAAATTAAAAACTTGCACCTAATGTTGAAGGTGGTTAAGTTGAAGACAATATCGGGATTCTAGAAAATTCACGTGCCAGCGCACACACGCGCATGAATGGGGCCCAATGGTGTAGCTGAGACAAGACATGTCTGTCAGTGGTCGCATGCGTGCCTCGAGTTGCTCTCCCTCGAGATTGTAGCGACGATGGATCATGCGATATGTTCATCTTAAATGAGTTTTTATTTAGTTAGGTAGAGATTCATAAGGATGTTTGTCATAGTACTCAAAAGTTAATGAAAAGTTTAGTTACACATTGGTTATATATAGTGACATAAATATTTTGGTAACAAGCAAAGTCTCATAAGAGTAGATATTTACGAAATCTCATAGTACTCAAAAGTTAATATCGTTTTGAGCGATTTATTGCCACGAAACGTACTCATATGAATCTTGAGTGACATAAATATTCGATGGTAACATGCAGAAAGTCTCCCTGACGTATACATATTTCTGAAAAAAAAAAAAAAAAATGTTCTGTTTTAGTAGAATATGGAATATATCAGCGAGCCTTCTGCATGCGTGTGCACTAACACACGCTTTCCGTAAGGAGACTTTGAAAAAAATTTTCAAAAAACTCCTAGGGTCGGACTCACTAGTCCACTTTAATCATGGAATATATCATTTTTTTGTGCTTAATAAGGGAGTATTTATTGTCCTTTACGCGTATCCTCTTAATAGAGGTATTTTTTTTTTAAAACTAGTAGAGGAAGTATTTGAACTCCTCTTTTTCTTTTGAGTTCTCCACCCGTTCTTTAGCTAGTTAATTAGCTGCAAGATGTAACAAATGTGAGGTTTGCCGATATGATTTTTCAACACACAATTTCAGTCATTAGTCTCGCTTATATTTTATGAACTTTAGTACATACCATTTGCTATATCTTACAAATTATTTGCGTTGCTCAACAATCTCATTAATCTCACTTTGTATTGCATACACCCATTGTTTAATTAACATGACATATATATGTATTTTGTTGTTATCAACACTTGACCCATTGGAGAATAGGTAATCTAGAACCACACTTCAGTTCTTCTCCGGCTCTCTCTATATAGAACAGAGAGAAAGCTAATTTACAAAGTACATAGCAACCCAAGCATAGAAAGAAATCATATGAAGTGCCAATTTAACAGCAAATGACAACAAAGGACAGAGCTGCTGAGGCTGGAACTTGAGTAGTTAAAGATCAGCACAACTGAATTAAGCTACTAAAAAAAAAGACATTCAGCATCAGCACCTATCATTTTTCATTTTATTTTTTTACTTCAACGGGGAGTTGAACCCATGACATCTCAAATCGCCTTATCTCACAACAGATGCTTTGATAGCATTCATTCTCTTTTTTCATTCTAAAACTATAACCACTATTCAATATTAAAAAAAAAAAAAAAAAATTAACCCCAAACTGAGGCTTTTTTTTTTTTTTTAATTTTTTTTTTACAGAAGAGAATTCCCACTACAACCAACCAAGATCCAACTCATACAGTTAACAGAACGAAACAAACAATTCCCAGTACAACCAACAACTCATTCAACACCGTGAGGAATAAAGAAAGGAAGTAACAAAGCTTGCTTTGATTAACAACCTGCCCAGTGCCCCCCCCCCCCCCCCCCCCCCCCCCCCCACATTCCAGACTTAGTAGAGGTCTCCACCGTTTTCATTCTTTGTTTTGTAATTGAGGTCCACCTGTCCTTCCTCCTCATGGCCGTCCTCAGTATTGAAAAAGAGAGAGTACAAATAAAAATAAGCAAGGCAACAAATTTTCCTTTTATAAATTAATTTTTTTTAGAACTTGGATACATCTTTGCTGGATCTGTTGTACTTCATGTGGCTCCTCACCAGCTGCCCAGCTGCGAGCGCAGACATGAGAGATAGCTCTCCGGCAAGCACTGCACCAGCCACCACTGAAGCCAATACTCTTGAATTAAACCCAGGAGAATCTTTGCACGCGCCCTTCACTCCTAATAGATTCAAACATGCTGACTGCGACGCCAGTTGCGTTCCACCCCCCACTGTCCCCACCTGCACCAAATTGTACATTACAAAATTCAGGATACTCTCCCTCTCCTTCTCACACACACATTTGGCTTGTTTTTTGTCTGCTTTCATTTCATCACATGTGATCACTGCTGGCCTAGGACCACCTCGCTCGCTAACTTTCAAAAGCAAAAGTTTGGGGAAAAGTGAGTTGTGAGTGCACTCGACAAAACCAACTTCTTCCTTCTGTCACTCCAAAAAGTTTAGGATTAATGATAAAAAATATTATAACCTTTACAAGTAGTATCAATTATATCCTAACCTTTGAAAATTATCAATTTTATCCTAACCTTTTCATTTTAGTATCGATTCTATCCTCAACTAATTTTGAACACTTTTTCTTTGAAATCAACATAATCTTCTAACTTTTCTTTTCATGATCATCCATATTGATCAATTTATACATTAAAATTTTGTTAGCCTCGTGTTTGAATTAATGTACGAGAACACAAAAAAAAAAATTATAAATCAATGATACGTTAATACATTAATTAATTTTTTTTAGTTATTCATAAAGCACAAATAGTAAGTTAAAAATCATGTGTATATACATATGAAAATAACATATAAAACTTATTAGAAGGTACCTATAGTTGTTTAATTTAACAAAAGAATTGTGTACTTGAATAGAACTATGTACTTAGATTATATGTATATGATTGAGTAGCATGTATACGCACTACTATATATGTATTATATACATTAATACATAAGAAAAAGATGTGTGTGCAAAAAAAAGAAAATTAAAAAGAAAAAAAGATGTGTGGGCAAAAAAAAAGAGTTTAAATTAGTTGAAGATAAAATTGATACTAAATTCCAAGGTTAGGATATAATTGATAAATTCCAAAGGTTAGGATATAATTGATACAACTTGTAAAGGTTAGGATATTTTTTTATCATTAGGCCAAAAGTTTATAAGGACATTGTCATCTTGTTTTCTGACTCTCAAAATAAAGTAAGCACTGCCAGGATCCTGAACTCGATTATACCTCTTAATTTCTACAACTGAAAGGGGTTGCTTATTAGTATTACCACATTCAAGATCCCATTTTGATTTTGCTACATAGACACGAAACAGATAGATCCCAACTATGTTGTCCCACAGTCCACCCACCACTATTCGCCAAACAATTTGTCACGTTTGATCATGAATGTAAAAGACTTTCACTCTCAAATTTAAGTTAAATTGAAAGCTAGGAGCAGTAAATACTAGTAAACAAGCAGAGAGAAGTTAAAGAGGGAACTCTGTTTTAACTTACTTCAATAGAAGGCATGGACACAGAGATATGAAGGTCCTTTCCATCGTTAACAGCCTCCATCAAGGTGATGCAATGAGAACTCTCTACATTCTGGGCAGGATCTTGACCAGTTGCTATGTACAAAGCAGATACAATATTACTAGCATGAGCATTAAACCCACCAAGGGCGCCAGCCATGGCCGACCCAGTAAGGTTTTTTAGCACATTAAGCTCTACCAAAGCAGGAACTGTTGTCTTCAACACCTTCTTGACCACTTCTTCCTTGATCACTGCCTCACACACCACTGACTTCCCCCTCCCCTCAATCCAGTTCACTGCTGCTGGTTTCTTGTCTGAACAGAAATTCCCTTAATTCCATTCAAATCATATAGATGAAATCAGCAAATACTCAAAATGAGCACTACTTATGGAGTAATAGCGAAAACAAAAGATTTATTAGAGACCTGAAATGCCAATGACGTCCATGTCGGGGAAATCAGTGTGAAGAAAATCCAAAACGTTCTGTACCCCTTTAGAGACCATGTTCATTCCCATTGCATCGCCAGTGCTGCAGGTGAATCTAATGTACACATTTTTCCCTGCAATCGCGCATTGAATTCCTTGAAGCCGCGCAAATCTGCTGGATCTGCAAAACGTCCAAACCAAGATATTAACTCGTACGCCTAAAATTGCTTCATTTGGCTCCAACCCACAAGAGATTCAAGTTACGTTACGACCCAAATAAATTAAAATTTATATAGTATTGAAAAGGAAAGAAATGGTACGTATTGAAAACGACAGCCAAAGTATCGAAATTCTCCAGATCCTCCATGAAGAACTTGAGGTGGGCGGCCCTCTTGGCAGAGGCAAACCTGACAACGGGCGCCCTGGTCATCCCATCCTTCAAAATGACGCTGGTGGCGCCGCCGGAGGCATAGATGGCTTTGCAACCCCTGTTTGTGCTCGCAACCAGACACCCCTCCGTGGTGGCCATCGGCACCAGGAACTCTCTACCGTCCAACAACAGCGGCCCCGCAATCCCCACCGGGATCTGCACAAATCCCACCGGCATCTCGCAGCATTGCCCCAAAATGGAGTCGTAATCGAAGCCCTCAAAGCCCAGGCCATCCAGCGCCTTCCCCGTCGTCCTCTGGAGCGCCTCCCGCCGTATTGCCGCGGCCCTCTTGCAGTCGCCCAGGCGTGTCTCCAACGAGTAGGAGGGCGTGATCCCCTCCACCACCGCCTTGATGACGTCCTCGTCGTCGTCGGTGGTGGAGGTGGCGGAGGGGCAATCGAGGGAATCGGTGCAGGGGGGTTGTCTCCTCCTGATGTAGGAGGTGGTGGTGGTGTGTTGGTCTTCCTCTTCTTCTTTTTTTTCTTCTTCTTCTTCTTCTTCTTCTTCTTCCTCTTCTTCTTCTTCCTCTTCTTCTTCTTCTTCTTCTTCTTCTTCGGTGGAGGCGCGGGTGGTGGTTGTGAAGGACTGGACGAAGTCGATGCCGAAAAAGCCGAGGAGGTAGATGAAGGAGGCGATGAGGGACATGATGGCGGCCATTTCGGAGAGGGTGACGACGTGGAGAGGGGTGGAGGTTCGGATCTTCTCGCGCCACCGCGTAAGGAGGAAGTAGGCCACCGAGAAGAAGAGGGTGAAGAAGATGCCGTTGGTCAGGTAGAGTGGGAGGGGGAGGGCGTCGGAGGCCTGCGTCACCTTTGCTGCCCGCTGCTGTTGCGGCTGCCCCTTCCCTGCGCTCGCTCGCCGCTTACCCTCCATTGTTACAGGCGCCGGCGGTTGCTGTTTGGAGGAGGATGAGGAGGAGAGAGGGTGGGTAAGTGGGAAAAGGCGTTTTATAGATGTGTGCGGTCTTCTTCCACACGTACGGCGTGTTACCGCGATTTTCGCATTCTTACTCTTCTCACACGCTCTCTTCGCACGTGTATTACATCTAACGTTTCTTACTTACCTTTTTTTTTTTTTTTTTTTATAGCCTTTCTCTTTTTTCACGGTATACAAAGACAACTTTTTACTAAGGGCAAACCACTTTTTATTTTTTTCACTCCACTTCCAAAAATGTCCTTCTTCCTTCTCACATTGTGCATCCCCACAAACGTCATCTTTGATTCAGATAATCCCCTCCGACGACCAGGAACGTGAACTTGCGATTTCGGAGATCACTAACTATCATCGTAAGAGTCAATTTCTTCATATTTTTTTTTGAAAATCATGTTTCTCTATTGTTTTGAATGCATTTTATAGGGTTTAAACAAATTTTTTTGTAATCGCTATGACATTGTTTATTTGCGTTGTTCGGTGGCTATTTGTAACGGTCCGAATTTAATTCGCCGTTATTTGTGACGTATTGAAGATGTGGCAGACAGCTCAGACACCGTGGGACCCGCAGCTAGGCTAGAGCGTGTCTGGAGTTAGATAAATAGTTATTTTGTATGTTGTTTTGTTTAATTTGCGATGTTTATGTTAAAATAGGTTAAACGACATCGCGATGTGTGTAATTATATTTTAATTGACGTGTGAGGTTATGTGTTACGTATTTGCCTCGATATGTGTGTCGATGCGGGTACCGAATAGACAAAAAGATGAAATATTAGGCCCAGGAAAATATTACACACATTAAATGAATTAAATGTGATAAAATGGTAAATTGGTGGGCGTTTAGGGACATGATGTTGCCAACGAACTAAAACCTTCGGGATCTCCCTGTTCCTCAAAGTCTGAATCCTCCTATCCATGATCTCCACAGGTTGTTCCTCAAATGACACGTTTCGTCGCACCTCAATCTGACGTACATCAATCATAGGTCTCGGTTCTGACCTAGCTAGCCTCAACATGGATATGTGAAACACTAGATGTACCCCCGCTAACTGTGGCGATAACTCTAAACGGTATGCCACTTTGTCGACACGTTCCTCCACTCTGAACGGTCCAATAAACCTTGGTGCTAGTTTCCCCTTAATTCCAAATCTCTGATAACCCTTCCAAGGCGAAACCTTCAAGTACACCATGTGTGGCGGCCCCAATTTCCCCATTGGTCCGCCACGGGAGGCCACGCGGGCCCACAACTGTCCACGTCGCCACCAGTTGTGTCCCACGCCCAATTATCCATCATTGATCAATTTATCATTAAATTTGATTCAGTTAATATCATATAACCTCAAAATTAACAGCGGAAGCTTAAATGAACAACATAAAAATTCATCTTGTGTTTTATTAGCAAAATGCCTAAGTGGAAACCATACCCAAATATACATCATATACATCTCATCTGATCCTCAAAATATCAAATGTACAACCTATCTCTCTCAAGCCCAAAACCTGACATAAAACGAATAAATATAAACATACGTACGAGTGGGGCTAAAGCGTCAATCGTTGTACTCTTCAAGCTTGCCCTTTCCCCGGCTAAATACTAGGAGTGCACTCACCATCACAAAAAGACAGATGACGAGTCCAGAGTGAGTAATCCCAAGGAAATTCACCAAGTAATTACGGAAATAAAAGTACTGGAATTGAAAATACTATAATTTAAACATGCGGAATAAAAGAAGTACAGACAACTGTAAAAAGGAACATCGCATGCATAAATATAGTGATGAAACAAAGTACGTGCACATAAAAATCAGACCAAGTCATACTTCGGGTTTTCTCCCCGAGCACCAACCGTAAACACACCAATGGGTTGGCCCTAACCCTCTAAGTGGCCGGCGTAGACCCACGGCGCACCCACACAAGCCTACCATACCCGGGTAACCTATTCACCGGTGTATGCCTAGACAAGTGCTATGACCTAGTGGACCCTATGGCCGTAACGACTAAGCACCAGGTGGGGAGTGATCTCAACACCGTAAAGACACCAGGTAGGAGTACCCTCAACTACCGTAAAGTCACCAGGTGAGAGTACTCAACCACCGTAAAAGCAATAATGAAACGAAGTAGAGAATAAATGGAACAGAATTCAAATAAATCAAATAGTAAATACTTAAAGTGAAGTTCAATTGGGATACTACACACCTCAATTCGCACTCCTCGTCCCACAAGTTAATTTCCCCGGCTCGATTTCTTCAATCCCCGATAATATTCCCGGTCCGATTCCCGACTAAACCCCCGGCTCCAACTACTATTCCGAGACTCCTGGAATTCATTTATGAGGGTTAATTATCAATTAATAGGTTTAAAATGTTGGTTAGGCTCATTTCTTCATTTTCCAATTTCTCACATTCCAGTGAACTATTAGCGCGCTAATCAGATGAATTAGCGCGCTAATTCATCTGAGTCACTGTTCATCGTTTTCCAGAGGGTAATTAGCGCGCTAGGTCTTCCTATTAGCGCGCTAATCGCGCTCTGTCCAGATTTTTACAGTTCAAAAATTTCCACTCCAAACCACCTCATACACCATTCATTTGGTTCCAACACCTCAAAAATTCATCATTCACCTCAGAAATACCATTTAAACACAAAATTATCAAGTTTAAACATCAAAATCCAATAATCATCAAGCATCACATTTTCAAACCCACTTTCCCAAATTCAACCAATTTCTCCCAAAATTAGCTCAAAATCACAACCACCTCTTGTCATTCTCACACACACTCATTCTCAACAAAACCAAGTGTATAATCCCCCAACAAATCCGAATTTTATAAATTCAAACCCACACCAAAAATCTCATAAAAATGCAAGTTTAATGTGTCCATACCTTGATTCTTGTTGTAGGAAGCCAAAAACACCCACTTCACACCTTAAATGTTGTCCTTCTCCTTCTCTTCTCCAACGATTTCTCTCTTCTTCAAGCTCTCTCTCTCAATCTCACTCTCCTTCTCTTCCCATTTGATCGGTCAAAACACACAAACACATATATACTTGGTTCCCATCAAATGTGTGCACGAATCTCGAGGAATATCAAGGGTTCCTGATCACCCTGTGTCACTCCAACTCACTAACACCTAATCATGACATTTGACACATCAATTCTCTCCATTGTGCATCTCAAGAACCATCCAACTGTGGTTATTTAATCCAGCTCAACTATAAGACTTATTGATTTCCAATTTATTTAGCTCATAACAATTCCTATTTTATTCAATAAATTTCCAAACTTTATGGGTAAGCTCACCTTAGTTTCCTCGACTACCCGGCACCTCGTGCCTCGTGTCCCGTGTTCGCACGCACCCCGAGGTCACTCCTCACTCGTCAATCAACTACATTAGCACACCCACATTGTAATGAAATTTACTAATTGTACATTTTCATCACAATTTACCACAACAAGCATACAAAACGGACTGTATACCTATTTCGAGTGCATTACATCCTCGCTGTGGGTCCCTCGGCTGTCTTCGCTGGCATCCACATCTGCAATGACGTCATAATTATCGGCAATTTAAATTGGGCCGTTACACCATGTCTCCAACCTCATAGCTTAGATCCTCGTGATATCTATCCGCATATTTCTTCTGTCTATCCTACGTCGCCTGAAGTCTTTGTCTAATCTGCCTCACCTTCTCAGTGTGATCCACAACAACATCAGGTCCTATAGCCGTTGTATCCTCCAGTGCCGCCCAACATGCTGGTGACTTGTAGGACCTACCATATAGTGCCTCGAATGGTGGCATCGCGATACTTGCCTGATAGCTGTTGTTGTATGCAAACTCGTGCAACGGTAGATAATCCTCCTACAATCCACCAAACTGTAAAATACACACCCTGAGCATATCCTCGAGAATTTGAATCAACCGCTCCGACTGCCGTCGTCAGTCTAAGGATGGTACGCGGTACTAAACTGTAATTGAGTGCCAAACAGTTCCTGCATACTCTCCCAAAGTTTCGAAGTAAACCTCGGATCTCTGTAAAAAACAATGGAGACCGGTACACCGTGCAATCTGACAATCTCTTTCTCGAAAATAGTGCTCAGCTGTGTAACTAAATATCTCATGGCGATCGGTATGAAATGTGTCGACTTCGTCAACTTGTCGATAACTACCCAAACTACGTCGTGTCTCCTCGTAGTTTGCGGTAGGCCATTGACGAAGTCCATAGTCACGTGTTTCCATTTCCACTGAGGAATGGGCAGCGGCTATAGCAACCCAACGGTCTTCTATGCTCAGCTTTCACCTGCTGGCAAATATGACAACTCCGGGCGTACCTCCCCACGTCAGCCTTCATCCCTGGCCACCAAAACAATCGCTGAAGTTCGTGATACATCTTGGTCTTACCAGGATGAACTGTAAATCACGACCGGTGTGTGTCCTCGAGAATACTGTCCTTGAGCTCCAGTACCTCTGGTATCCACAAATGAACCCCTGTATTTCAAGCACCAGTCTAAACCCTCAGACCACTCGGTGCACCATAGATCCTGAGCCAGTCCACTGATCCGTAAATACCGGTCCTCAGTTCTCTACAACTCAACAACCCACTCTAGAGACACCATAAGAACTCGTATCTGGCTATAAATATGTAGCTCAGCAATAGACTCTGTCACATACAACACCGACGCAGCCTTAAGTAACCCGTGCTCATATGGCATATGTCGCATGCCTGTTTGACTCTCAATGCCGCTCCTGCTAAGCGCATCAACTACTACATTCGCCTTTCCTGGATGATACTCGATAGCGAAATCGTAGTCTTTAAGAAACTCAAGTCATCTCCGCTGTGTCATGTTCAACTCTCTCTGAGTGAACAAATATCTCAAACTCTGGTGAGCAGTAAATAGTACAAACTTTTCACCATACAAATAGTGCCTCCAAGCCTTCATTGCAAACACGACTGCCGCAAGCTCCAAATCGTGCACTGGATAACTCTCCTCATGTGGTCATAATCGTCGCGATAAATAGGACACTAGATGTCCGTCCTGCATTAACACACAACCCAATCTAGTGCCTGATGCATCAGTGTAAAAGGAGAAACCCTTTCCTGCCACAGGTAATGCCAAAACTGGTGTAGAACTTAACTGCCTCTTCGGCTCCTAGAAAGCATCCTCACACTCCTGCGACCAGTCAAATATGACATCTTTCTTGGTCAACCTCGTCATTGGCGCTGTAATCAAGGAAAAATCTTATACAAATCGCCTGTAATAGCCTGCAAGTCCCAAGAAACTACGATGTTCGAAACTGACTTATGTGTCCTCCAATCAATGATAGCCCGAATCTTATCACCATCTAATGATATACCCTGATCGTTGATGACATGCCCCAAAAACTTCACCTCACTCAGCCAAAACGCGCACTTGTTGAACTTAGCGTAAAGTCGATGCTCTCTCAGCATTGCCAACACCTCCCTGAGATGCCTCTCATGTTCCACACGAGTCCTGTTGTAAATTAGGATGTTGTCGATGAAAACAATGATGCACCGATCTAAAAATGGCCTGAGCACTATGTGCATTAAGTCCATGAAGATCGTCGAGCATTACTGTGAATTCAAACAATACATAGCGCGTGCTAAAAGCCGTTTTCTTGATATCACTCTCCCGAATCCTCAATTGATGATAACTCAATCGTAAATCAATCTTTGAGAAATACTTAGCACCCGCCAACTGATCAAATAAATCATCGATCCTAGGAAGTGGATAACGATTTCGAATCGTCACCTGATTCAGCTTCCTGTAGTTTACGCACATCCTATAGATCCATCCTTCTTATTAACAAAAAGAATTAGTGCGCCCCAAGAAGACATACTGGGATGAATGAAACCCTTCTACAACAACTCCTCTAGCTGGGACCTTAACTCCCTATGCTCGGATGCTGACATCCTGTACGGTCGGCTATATATCTGCTGCGTCCCCGGAATCAACTTAATAATGAACTCAACTGCTCTAGGAGGTGGTAAACCCGGTAAATCATCGGGGAACACCTCAGGGAACTCACACACTACTGGAATATCCTCCACTCTAACCTCCGATTTCAGTTCTGGCTCAACTACCACCATAAACGCCTCCATCTCCTGAGTTGTAGCCAGTCGACCTCTGGTAATCGGTAAATCTGACGCAGTCCCAGCAAATGAAAATTCTAGAATCCCCTCGATATGAAATGTCACCGTCTTGCTAAAAAATCAATATGTGCTTGATACGACGATAACCAATCCATACCGAGCATCGCGTCGAACTCTAAGTATTCTAATACTCTAAAGTCAGTCGGTAACTGATGTCCCTCAATCTCAACCACACAACCCCGAAAAATTTGGTTAGGATCAATCTTATCTCCAGCTGCCGTGCTGAGAACAAGATGTGTATCTAAAGTCTATGCATCTAACCCTAATAATCCTACCATATGTCCAGATATAAAGGAAAGTGTGCTGCCGAAATCGAACATAACATGCATAAAAGTATCACAGACAGACAACATACCTTCAACAAGTTGTCTGGTCGCTCCCGGTCTGGCTGTGTAACCCCAAAAGCAGTTGTTTGGGCCCTATCTCTAGCCTGATCAGTCTGTGATGGTACTGGCGCTGGTCTGGTACACTCCGCCATAAGATGTCCTACCTGAACACAACGATAACAAGTTCGAGTGTTTGATATGCCAGTAGTCCTCTGACTCTGTGCCTGACTCTGGCCTCTCTGACCTCGACCTCTATCCTGCCTCTGATGCTGTCTCGGTCGATCAACTGATGTAGAGGCCGCAGAATATGCCAACTCACGATCATCACGTCTATCTCGATCATCCCGACGATCTCTGTCGCCTCTACGACTCTGATCTGACTGCCAATCACCTCTACCTCTACGAGGTCTCTAGCCCTGTTCCTGTCGACCATGATTTCTCATTTGTCTCTTCGGCCTCTGATTAAACTGAGAACCCTAAACTGGATGACTCTACTGACCCCGCAGTGCATTCTGAATTGCCAATCTACTAACACTCTGTACTATATAAGTCTCTTGAGAAAGAGACATGTCGTATACCTGAGCCAAAGTAGTCACTCCATTGGAAACCACTGTGGTAGCTATCCTCTCATTCAGTCCTCGAACAAAGTAATATATATGTAATCGGTCAGCTCTTGCCAGATCCATAGAGTAGGACAATAAATATTTGTACCTCACCATATACTCAGTCACAGACATATCACCCTGAACCAATGTCAAGAACTCCTCTCTCAATCGAATCCTGACCTCCATAGGTATATACTCATCCATGAACAATGTTCTGAACTTAACCCAAATAGTAATTGCAGGATGCGTCGCTTTATAGGTGGTCCACCATATAGCAGCAGCAGAATTCAGGCAATAACTAGCTGTAACGGTTTGAATTTAATTTTTTGTTATTTATGACGTATTGCAGAAGTGGCGGACAGCTCAGACACCCGTGGGACCCGCAGCTAGGCTAGAGCGCGCCTAGAGTTAGGTAAATAGTTATTTTATATGTTGTTTTGTTTAATTTGCGATGTTTATGTTAAAATAGGTTAAACGACATCGCGATGTGTGTAATTATATTTCAATTGACGTGTGAGGTTGTGTGTTACGTATTCACCTCGATATGCGTGTCGATGCGGGTACCGAATAAACAAAAAGATGAAATATTAGGCCTGGGAAAATATTACACATATTAAATGAATTAAATGTGATAAAATGGTAAATTGGTGGGCGTCTAGGGACATGCGGGGTTGTGGTCGACACGCGTGGGTGGTACTGTGACGACTCTCCCCCGACCTAGTGTCGGGTCGCTCGGCCCAGACTGCCACTTAGACCCGATACCTGAACCAGACCCAAATAACTGTCTAGCACGCCTAAACAAATAAATCTGCGGAATACACATTGGCTAAACTAAGGATAATAATTGCGGAATAAATATAAAGATATATCCTAAAGTCAATAAATTTAAGTTCATAGAACATTAGTAGAACTATACATGGGTTCATGCTCATTTAAACTAAACAAGTTAATTAAATCTCAGAAGTGGATCAACTAAAAGTAACTAGGATTCAAGCTGCCCAAAGATCTATTTTAATTTTAACCCCAAATTGAATAGTTTCAAAATCAAATATACATAATATATATATATATCAATAAAGGCTCACATCAAGAAGAGACTTCAAGCTCATCTTTCCCTTGCCTCAACCTAGTACTATCGTGGATACCTGAGATGTAAATGGGGTGAGCTAAAAGAACCAACGGAGCTTAGTAATGCGGAAAACCCACTCAACCATCAAATATGCAAATAATACCTAATAAGCATGCAAAGTCTAACATGTATTTGAAAACAAACAAGGATTCATTGAATAATAATAGCATGGTAGCAGGATTTCATAAAAGATACACGTATAATGAACCATCAAGTACTATCATGGACATAAGGTTTATAAGCCACAAATAAATAGGAAATCATCATTTCATAACAAATACGATATATTCATAAACCATTAAATTGTAACAACAATAATCATGCATAACATTAAAGAGATTGACAAATCATTACATAAATTCAAGCTTTTATGCAAATGAGGGGGTTTCGTGAGATTATGTACTATAAAATATAATAATACGATAAGTCGATGTTTCATTCAATGCATACTAGGTATTGGCATGAATCCTGTGACCGATTCTCCTACTCTCGAGGTGATAGAAACAACTAGCTAGCACACAGGCCTTATGTGCCCTCTCGTTTGTTCCATCAAATCAACAGTAGGTTCGTCTAAGCCATCATCGATGCACATCCCTATGTCCAAAAGTAAAAGAGAAGGAACTCCAACTCATGTTCCTACGTGACATACTTATGAATTTAATTAGTCAAGTAAAGCCCTCGGTGGTAAACTCCACAAACATCCTGGGGTGTTGACGACCCTCGGTGGTACCACAACATTATGAGGTATTCATATTGATTTACTTGCTAATAAGGCCCTCGGTGGAACTCCACAAACATTCTGGGGCCCTGAATAACATAGATGAGAAAAACAGTGCATTCACATTCCATAGATACGTAGATTCGAGCCAATACCACCCATAAATCCCAAGTCTTTAATTCAAATTGTGAATCCTAAACATAACTAGTAATCATGCCATATTTGATAATTGAGCAAGCTCCCCACTTACCTGCACTCGCCGCGAATCCTAATCTCGTTCCTCTCGCGTTTGGGCTCGATGTGAACCGTCTCGTGAATCTAGACAATTTGAAAGAATAATTACTTTAAATATCTACAACCATACAAGTTTAACATCAATTGTCTAGACCTTAGAGATTCACCCTATTTTATAGCTGAATTCACTAAAGGTCATTCACGACTCTAAAGTTGACACTTAAAATTGAATCGACGATTCGAGTAAAATAGGAATGTGGTGATGTAAAACAAGGAAAATCCGTTAAGACTTAGTTTTTCCAACATAAATCGAAGATGTTCGATTAATTATAATTAAAAAAATCCAAATCACCATACAAGACTCAATTTAGACTTTAAATTTCCAAATGACAATATTCAGTCAAAGTCTAAAATTTATCGAATAAGTTTATTTCCCAAAGAAAAGATATAAAGTCCCTTTCTAAATCTCAACTCGACCTTAAATGCCAAATCTATATCAATAAACTCCAACCGCATTCAATTTGCTAAAATCATGGGAAAACCCTTTCATATACCGTCAAACTATGGAAAACAAAATTGATTCATCCATAATACTCATTATAATAAAGCTTAAAAATTTGTATAACCCATTTCAAGACTAGATCTAAGAAAAACTGAACAAACTTTGCAAATCATCAACTCTCATTGCCAATACCAACACCAAGACAATAAATCTAGGGAGTATTAGAGTCTCACCATGCCTTTAATGGAGTCTTTGACTCAAAATCCTATCCAAAATCTCATTCTAACATAGATCAAATCTTTCCTTTCTTATTTTCTTTTATATTTTCCTCGTGCTTGCTTGCATTTCATCGACGCCATCGACCCTTTGGTCTCCAAATCTTCAACAAATAATAAAGAAATCAAGGAGGGAAGTGAGGTTGTACCTCTCTTGAGCTTGAGCTCTCCTCTTGCTCTCCTCCTCTCCACGTGGGTGTTTAACAAGATTGCGGCTAGGGTTTTCTTTGATCTGCTTAAATAGCATTAGGGTTAGGGATTAGGGTTATGATTATTTACAACTTGTCTAAAATGTCCTTTTGGGTTCTAAGCTCAATTGGGCTTTATTATTTAAAATAAAACTTTACTTAATCCATTACTCATATTTAATTTGACAAGTTTAGAATTGTATTTTCACATCAAACACCCAACACATTTTTATCATGAAGTTACCAAAATACACATAGGTTGGGTGGTGGAGAATTTGGGTTGTTACAATATCCCCAATTTTAAGAACTTTCATCCTCGAAAGTTAAAGGAATGTACAACGTAGTTTGGTGTCTGTGCACAACGATTTCTTTTCGACCCATTGTTTAACTGAGGCCATCTTCACCTGCATGCTCTGCCCGTTTCACCACGTGAAATAAAGTTTTACTATTGACTTTAATATATCTTCTTCTTTTTTATTTTCATCTTGCAAACTAAAATTCATAAAGCCCACCTCATGTAGATCATCAATAAAGCTTTTATACTTAACTACATTCCAATTCCTCATATCGCTACGCATTTATGGGGTATTCCTTTGTAAGCTCCACCGAAGCCGCAATGTGCACTCGAGTCATTCACACAACAAAAAAATAATACTGAGATGTGATATGGTGTCTATCTGTGTCAAAACGAAGTATCTTTGCCTATCTGGCAATACAAACATACCACTACCTGGTAGTAGGAAAAAAACAAGGATAGCCATCCATCATATCAAGAACACTTGCACACCATTTCAGTCACCATCTCCTTTATATATATCAACGTGTGACTCATCATGTCATTGCAACTTATCTGTGGAGGCTACAAATGAGCAGATTTTGCATTCCTTTAGGAGATATGCATTAACATCATTTTCCATTGTACATTTATCGACATTCATTCTTGTAGGATTTATAATTCAAGTCAACTCTTTACTAATGGTCCGCTTTGCAACCCCTCTGTTACATTTGACCATTAACTTATGCAATAAACTTCCACCCTTGTAATCTTGAGGAACATTTGAAATTACTGCCAACCCTAAGCGAAATTCAACACTCGTTCATATTGGTATATCATATCGTCATCTTTGTTTCATACTAAGGTCTCATATCACAATCACTCTATTTTTGAGAGACTTTTCACATCGTGTCCACGTAGCATATGACTTTCACGATTTCTAAGTGAGCGTTTTAAATTATCTTGACTCAGTTAGGTTCACCTTTGGTGTATAAATACTTAATGTCACCTTTCTGAGCTAATTCTTAGCTCTTATGGATTATTTAAAGTTTTCCACTCACAGAGGAATATGGTTCTTTAACTTCTTATTTATTTATTTTTTTTTTTTTAAAAAAATTTGGCATCCATGTCATTCCTCAAGATTATTCGGCCTATATCTCTGGCATGGTTATTAAGGTCTCGCAACTCACTACGACTCAATTATTTTCAAGTTCATAACTCACCCTTACATTTCAATTTATTACACTCGTATGTTACTATTATCGCACTTCATATACGTTTTATTGGATACTCCAACAATAAAGTACAGATCGATGTACGTGGAATTCACATAGGTTTACCTTGCATGACTTGCTATTAAAGGTTTGATTCAAGGTACCCAAATTCATATTTATACTTGCTTCAAAAATTTTCTTATACTGTTTAGTTTATGGTTTTCTTGCTTATACTTAGCACAGAGCCATTCATGATGTTCTTCCTTTTCTCCAAATTCAATGATTCTTGAAAATAAGAATATCAACTGATTTCTCATGGGATTGATTTAAAATGACCTCATGCTTAGGCAAACCTTTATGTCACATAATTTGTTTATGCTTGTCACCTGTTACGGTGTCGACCTTGATTATTCGAGCATTATCTCCATGTGTTGATATCCTTAACACTTAACCATTTGCAAATCTATTGCTTACCCATCTGGGTTACAACCTCAAATTCTCTTATGCCATCAAATTAAGGCTTTCACTTTTAGACTTATATTAAGCCCTCAGGCTTCCAAGTGTAAACTACATATTTTGTTCAACAATTATTTACGGTGTGAAGTTTAAGAAATTTTATCTTTACTCATATATTCATGTTTCATTGCTAGTTTAGGGTATTTTCTCACCATACCTAATTATTGTTTCGTACGTATTGCATTGTATAAATCTTATTGGGTTTCGATCATAACCTAAGATTCCCACTTTAATAGTCGACCTATCACTAATCAGATATTTCATATTTCCTTTCAACCATTTAGTTTGGTAGTTCAGGTTTTTTTTGTAATGTTTTACTTTTAATATGAGATCACAAGTTACTTCCCACAAGTGATCAACATGATTCTTAGCGATGTCACCATTTTGATTAGAAATTTTTGTTCTTGGATAGGGTACTATTGCAGTACATGTTGTTTCTCTTGAGTTCGGAATTCTTCTCATCACCAAATTACTCATTCATTTTTCCATGGGTCGATCATATTCTAGGATCCCCAATTTTAAGAACCAAGTCATTATTGACTAAGGTTATGTGACAATCATTTGCCTCGATTACTCTTCAATGCCATTTTTCATTAGACCATCCCCTACCAATCAGGTTAGGTTTCATTTTGATTCAAAAGCTATGAGTCCACACGACTAATCATATCAAAAATATTCTTTTCATTGGTGTACCCCCGATTTTAATGATTCACTTATCATCGAGTTCATTATAATATTATTAACTGCATCGTACGCTCTTTAAAACCTACTAATATGACTCATACATACTGTTTAGTTTGGGGCTTTTCTTAATTATTTAATTATGGTACTGTCATCGCGTATTCCTCATTCATTTCAAAAACAATTTATCAATTCTTGGTATCCTCAAATTTTAGTAACTCGCTTATCTTTGAGTGTATTAGTATTAACTGAATTTTCTTATTGAGTTGTTTTCGAGATATTCTTTAATTTCTCATTCGCCATCTCGTACATTATGCACTTACGCTTTGAGCTAACTCTCAATTTGGTGTCCTCATATTTAGTATTCAACCTATCGATAACTAGCTTAGCTTTATTTTTCTTTTACACAAGTTCGATCAAAACTTGATGTCATAATTTAATCAATCGAGAAGTTAAATCCGAATCAAAACCCATTTCAAAGTGTTGAGTTTCCATTTTTCAAGCTAAATCAAGCTTTTATTTTTTTATTTTTTTATTTTTGATTATATATATATGTATATATATAGATCTATTTTTGAACACCAAGAAAAATAAACTATTTCCTTTATTAATTATTCACACTTTCCAAAACTTTGTACGGACAAGTAGAATGCTTCCTTGAAAATCTCATTAAAATGTGATAAACACCTACTCAACGAAATACAAAAATCATGGTCCAACACAGTCGAAAGAGTTAGTCTTCGAGAAAATAAATAACATGAAACAACAAAATTCGATTCATAATATTAACTTTCTAATCGAATTTATAGACCAATGATTCACATCTTTAATCGAGAGTTAGAATTTTTAAGTGTATACGTGTCCTTTATATCTTAAATTAAGTTCAGCTTCTTGGCCAGACTAACTTGCTTATCATTATTTGAAATCAAAGATTCATTTGCATCCTTACTAGGATCGTTAACTTCTGTTTTCAACAAGATATCATTAATTTTAATTATCCTAATAGAGTTTTTGGTGTCAGAGTTACTTCTCTGAAATGTGACTACGTCACAATTCCATCTTGCGTTTTTAGCGTGGCGTCTCATTGTCCTTTAAAGTCTATCAATTCTTGCTTAAGTCTTTATTTGCCACTCTATCGTTAAGTATAGACGCATCTCGCCATACAATTTCCAATCTAAGTTTAGTCGTTCTATCATAACCATTCTTGTAGTAATCGTTGTAGACTTCCTTACAGCGCATGTGAAATCTTCTAAGGACTTCCTTTCGACTTTCTTGTATCATTAATTGTCATTCCCAACTCGTGGAACCAAGGTTTCATGTCTTAAGGAAAGACATTTACCTATATATCTAACGATATATTTATATACACAAAGTAGCAAATAGTCATCATTAAATCTTTATCAAATTTCTTTTGTCTCATCCCATCCTAGGATTTATCATTATTGTGTGTTAAGTCGACTTTGAACCAATGTCCCATACCACTGATTTGTTCGACTTAACTTGACCTTTAAACTTAAAGGCCCTACATCTTAGGTTTCCTTTAACTAACGTTTCCCTAGGTTCTAATCCCTATGCTCTGATACCAACTGTGACGACTTTCCCCCGACCTAGGGTCAGATCGCTTGACCAAACCGCCACTTGGACCTGATACCTGAACTAGGCCCAAATAACAGTCTAGCACGCCTAAACAAATAAACTTGCGAAATACACATTGGCTAAACTAAAGATAATAATTGCGGAATAAATATAAAGAGATATCCTAAAGCCAATAGATTTAAGTTCATAGAACATTAATAAAACTATACATGGGTTCATGCTCATTTAAACTAAACAAGTTAATTAAATCTCTGA
Source organism: Stephania japonica (assembly GCA_039657345.1). Lineage (NCBI taxonomy): Eukaryota > Viridiplantae > Streptophyta > Magnoliopsida > Ranunculales > Menispermaceae > Stephania > Stephania japonica. The sequence goes on along the minus strand of CM077559.1, from coordinate 657,566 downwards.
AGTGGATCAACTAAAGGTAACTAGAATTCAAGCTACCCAAAGATCTATTTTAATTTTAACCCCAAATTGAATAGTTTCAAAATCAAATATACATAATATATATATCAACAAAGGCTCACATCAAGAAGAGACTTCAAGCTCATCTCTCCCTTTCCTCAACCTAGCGCTGTCGTGGATACCTGAGATATAAGTGGGGTGAGCTAAAAGAATCAACGGAGCTCAATAACGCGGAAAACCCGCTCAACCATCAAATATGCAAGTAATACCTAATAAGCATACAAAGTCTAACATGTATTTGAAAACAAACAAGGATTCATTGAATAATAGCATGGTAGCAGGATTTCATAAAAGATAGACATATAATGAACCATCAAGTACTATCATGGACATAAGGTTTATAAGCCACAAATAAATAGGAATTCATCATTTCATAACAAATACGATATATTCATAAACCATCAAATTGTAACAACAATAATCATGCATAACATTAAAGAGATTGACAAATCATTACATAAACTCAAGCTTTTATGCAAATGAGAGAGTTTCGCGAGATTATGTACTATAAAATATAGTAATTGATAAGTCAGTATTTATAGGATTTAATAGTATATTTTAGTATAATTTAGTGTGGAAGTTTATAAAATATATATCTAATTATATTTACTTTTGGTTTTTAGTGAAACGGAGTGTACGGTTGAATCCGAGGCGGAAAAATACTCAAAATAGAGTATTTACTTGCATTAATTGGCTATCGGGAGAGTTTGTCTCGAAATATACACTTACAGTGGGGTAATTGGGGTCCAACATTGCCATGTGTCAATTTGTTACTGATCCAGCGTTTTAAATATACACCAGCAGTGCCACGTGTTATCATGTGATTCGTCGAGAGTGCCACATGTCGATTCGTGATTCGCCGAACCGCGTCACACAGCAGCTGCCAGCTAATCGATGCACGCCACGCAACCACTTCAGCAACGTCATCACCAATCAGCTACCACCACGTGGACAAGCCAGGAGTCTCCTCTCTCCAGTCGATCGATCTGCCTCGGGATGCGTACAGGTGCTGTCTCCCATATCTTCGCACGAACTCGCGCGACTTCTTCCCGCGTCCTAGCAGCCACGTGTCAACACTGCAACCCCTCACAGCACGCCAGCGCCTCCACTTTCCTCCAATCATGTGCTGCCACATCAGCGCGGTACCAGTCTCTCCTCCAATCACCTTCTGACACGTCAGCAATACCCAGAATTGACCCAATCAAATGATGACACGTGTCAAGATCGAAAAACACCCAAAATAGTTTTCTCTCTCTTCCATACACCAATTTTAGTAGTTTTACATATTTGGACTTTAGGTATAAATAGAACATCTATTATTCATTAAAAGTCTCTCTCTCTCTGCATTATTTTGTGAGTAGCCATGTCTGGCTAATCAAGCCATTGCCTAGGTCAGAGGTGAAGCAATTCAAAATTATGGATTCATGGCATAACTTGTGAGATCTTTTATTTTATTATTTTATTTAATTTAATTTCTTCTATTTCATTGTTGTTGATTTTAATGAATATGGTTTAAATCTAGTGTATGTATGTGGCCAGTGCATGCTTTTAGGTGGATAATCTATAGTTAATTGACTCATTAGTATCCGTAATTGTACTTTTGAGACAATATAAGTAACAAACATTCACCCGATTGCCGTCAAAACCTTTCGGTTCTTGAGAGTGCAACAATTGAATCTAGGTTAAATCAGGAGTGGACGCGATCCGGTTATCTAGGATTAGTATTCCCATAGAAGTTTATTACTGTTGTTAGTGTGTTAAATCTTATGGTGAATGTCTAGGGTTATGCATTAATTAGGGAAGTAGTTAGTGGCGGATGTCCTAGCTATCGAGATTAGGGGAATTAGAATTTCTGGCGGATGTCGATTTTCCATAGCTAATCTAGGGGAACTTGAATTAATAATTGTTTTTGGAAAGATTGACGACCATGATATGCCACTGAATCTTGATCTTGTCTTGTGGAACCATAGACTTAGGTATTTAAATTAATTGTTCATAGTCCTAAATATTTATTTTAGTTATTTAATTTCATAAGTAATTAGATTAATTAATTTAGTTATTTTCTCTAAACCCCCATTTCTTTTTTTTTAAAACCTTAGAAAGACTACCAATCTCTATGGGATCGACCATTTGCCACTATCTGCAAATAGTTGGTTTAAGGAAATATTTTATTGACGCGTTTGGTGCGCGTCAATTTTTGGCGCCGTTGCCGGGGATTGGTTTTTCTTTCTTTGATTTTATTTATTTATTTATTTATTTATTTGTAGTTACTTTATACCCTTGTCTCTAGCATGTTTGCAGATAACTCCACGATGGCCTCCTATTCCGACAATTACAGTCAATTCAAAGACTCATACTATGAAAGTATGAATGGGGTAGGTAAGTCAAATTATGGACATGAATTTTCTAATTGGCCTTCTTTTGTGCAACAGGTTGAGGTTTGTGGAATTTGCGGAGATAATACTCATCCTACCGATGTTTGTCCTTACGAGCCTGAATATGAGAATTATCCTTATTCGGGTAATGCATCGCCACAACCCGACTTGAGTTATCCCTTTTCCAGCCCACTGACTCCTCGACAAGATAAGCAATCTCCTGAAGATATGTTCAAAGAATACTCCTCTGTCAATCAAAGGTTCCATCAGACATATTACAATATCAGGAAAACTCCACCATGGCTGCCTCTTCACAACATTCTTTTAGTTGGCCCTATACAGTACAACAGGAACCTTTCAAAGCTTGTGATCTTTTTAGTGGTTGTCATCATTTTCCAAATGTATGTCCTTTTGACTACTGGAGTAATTCATCGCCACAGCCTGACAAATATAGTTCCATGCGGAATCGACCTTTAAGGGGTAAAATAAGGTTTCTTTTAGAGACTGAGCAGGACATATACCTCACCGAGCAAGAATTAGACCAATGGATTCAAGAAAAGAATCAAAAAGCTGAAGATGAAATAAAGTTAATTCTCCAGAAAAGATCAACGAATACCATAAGTGCAATTCCATTAAATAGTGTTGAGGTGAAAGATGAGGAATATATGAGTGATTACGAAGAGTCAAAGGGGGAACTTGAAGTGTCTCAATCAGAGCCGGAGATCATTATGGCACAAACTTACGAAGAAGCTGAAAAAGAGATTGAAGTCACTTTAACAAGGCCGGAGGATCTACAACAAGAGAGCAAGGACGAAAAATCCTTTGTATTGGTAAACCCACCCACGCTCATGTATATATTTGATGATTTTAACATGGAAGTGGACGAAAATGAGCGTTCGAAGACTTTTTGCACCGCCGACACCTTTGTGTTGGACGATTCAAAAATTATAGATTCATATGTGTTCGAAGTCCCGAATAAGCTCCCATTTTTGAACAAGGGCGTTTCTGTTTCACTGCCCAATGTTAAAGGAGAAAGTATCATTCTTGGATACTCATTATTGGAAGGCATCATGTGAAGACAACATACGCCAAGTCGAGCCAAAGACTTTAAACAAAAGCGCTATTGGGAGGCAGCTCAAATTTTGATAAGTATTATTTAGTTTTTTATTATTATTATTATGCATGACCTTATATCATTTCCTTCTTCTTATCACTATCATTTATTTCACCATTTTTGTTTATTTTTTGTGTATAGACCACTTAACTTGTTTTGAACCTTGAGGATAAGGTTCGAAATAAGTTTGGGGGTATTTTAGGGATTGTGGATAGTATTGGATGGATTTTCTTGCTAAAGATCGCAGGTATGATTGTTACTTTTTTAAAAATTATGTGGTTGAAGGATGGTAAAGGTGGTGTTATTCTCATTCACTTTTCCATTTCTTTTCATTGATACTTCTATCTTCCATTTCACTAAGATATGATACATTTTCATGCATGCATTTAGTATAGTTTTATTAGGAGTAGACATGTGTCTATCTATGTTTGTTATTGCATTTAGACCTTACATAGTGTCATAAATTGTCATATGTTGCATTTAGAGTCACCCGAAACTTTGGTTCATGCCTTTGATTGTGGATGAGTATATTATAGCTGCTTTTTGACTTGAAACTCAAGAAAAATTAGGAGAAACATTCAATCAAGCCGTAGCTTAGCATTTTTATGATTTCATGATTAGGGACTTAGTATGATGGTTAAACTTTGTGCTAGATACCAAAATGAGTAGACGGTCAGATTTGTGCAAGTAATAGTGCTTTAATTCATATTTGATAATATGCTTAATCATAGTGAAAGTGAGAAGGGCTAACATGAGTTTTCTTAAAATAGAGAGTCCCACAGGATTCCATAGGAAATGGAGCAGGGAATCTTGTGGTGGGAAAAAGTGAGAAAAGCGGTCCGTAGGAAATGGAGCAGGGACCGTACTGTGATGGCCCCAATTTCCCCGTGCAATTGGGTACGCCCGGCCTAGACCCGTTTAAGCCCTGAATTATCACTCTAAGCAACTTTGACGAGCCTAGTCAACCTCATATTTACTCAATTTAGCAAGTTTATGAAAGAGTTATTGCAATAATACACAGCGGAAGACTAAACAGTAAGTAACAAGGGGAAATAACTCAATCAAAGGGAAATTAGGAATTCTATAATGTGGAAAACCCCGTGTTCATGTACAATTTGATAAATCAAGATACATGATACTAATCTCAATAATAATGCCAAGTTCTATAAACCAAAAGCATACATATGTAAAGCAACATACAAATGAGCAAAAACATATAACCTACTCTAGGGTTCCTCAAGTCCAGCCGCTAATCCTCACAAAAAGTCGCCTAAGCAAGGCTCTTTGCCTCTCTTGCACTCCGCTATATCGCACCCACCGTCACAAACTAGACGGTGAGCAACTGAGAGAAATCGAAAGTAATGCCAGAAGAATATAACAGTAATTCATGAATTATCAAACAAGACAGTCTAAATATCATGCAGGAATTGAAAGACAGGAAGTTATATAAACAAGGTGCATGATAGGCAGACTGGAAACAATAACAATCGAAACATGCGTGTTCTACGAGTCAAGAGAGGCCATAAGTGGTCTAAAATCCACAACAATACCACAACAATCCACAACAATCCAGTACATGGTATCACACAATCACTAGTGGTGGTCAAATACTCGTGCGCACGAGTGCCCGCGTTTTATCCCTTCTAAAGTGCGGGCGCATGTACCTTCGAGACACACACTTATGCCAAGAACACACATACAAGGAATATGGAATAGAAGGCTAACAAGTAGATAATAACAAACACAACGGAATGAAAATGAATCACATGATATTTTCTTAGCTGGCTTACTAACGTACAAATGCTTTTTAAGGCAAGTGTACTTACCTGATCTAACGTGACCCGGTACTCGCTCCGAGACTTTAACGCGCTTCCGTGTTTCTCGACTACGACGACAACGATTTAAGTCCCGAATATAGGTTTAGGATTAGTATTTAGTTTTATGATAATCCTCATAAACTTTGTTTCAGTTCATTTAATTACTGCAACCCATGTTATCGTTGATGTCCTTTATACCCTGGTTAGGCTCTTGGTGTGTCCATGTATTAGGCCTATACCCACCTAAGTAGGCTCGATATGCGGATAATTATTAGACTTGGACATATGGGCTCGTTATTACCTTTTATGTATTCGTTTTGTGCCTTAAGTTGTGCTTATCATATTAAACTCTTATTGGGTTTTACACAACCCATATACACACAAATTGAGATTTGTTATGGACTTACTATTAAAATGAGTGGATTAGGCCCTTGTTGGGCCTCATTACAAGTCCATATTCATTTAATACAAATGTCTATACTTATAATCTTGTTTATTTATTCTTAAACTTACAATATTATACATTATGGTCACACACACAATATTTATTCTTAAACTTACTGGTGTGCACACTAACACTTCACACACCCCGCTGTCTTGTGCACACACACCCCGCTGGTGTGTGCACCCCATTGTCATTTACCATGTTCACATTCATTAGTACATTACTTTATTATGTAAAACTATGTTATATACGCATTTTCACTATTCCAACATATACAACTATTGTGTACACCCCAATGTGGTGTACACATACGATCTTTGTGTACACCTTTGTGTGGTGTACACACCCACCATTGTTGTGTACACCCCATTGTGGTGTACACACATTGTACACTCCTTACATAACATTCACACCAAAACACCACCTATACACATTGTTATGCAAATTGAAACTCACACACATACACCTCATGAAAACAATCCCACTAAAGTGCACACACCCACACCCCAACTAGGGTGTGCACATACACACACCGTACGCACCCCACACATATAGGACAGCCACCCCCACACACACACATTCACCAAACCGTCATACACAACTCTCCCCCAAACGAGTTGCACATACACACATCAAAGCTAAAATCGTCACACACAAACCCATATCACCTAAAGCGTCGTGTACACCTTTGTGGTGTACACACACTGTTGTGTACACCCCACTGTGGTGTGCACACAGTGGTATGTACACCCCGCCATGCCCAAACAACAAAACAGCCACCCAAACGGCAAAAACAGTGAGCATGGAAGGAGAACGAAAACAATGGAGAAAGAGGAGAGAAGCTCACCTAGTGATCTCCGGTGAGTAGTGGAGGCTCCAACGTTGTGGTGGGTGGCGATGGTGATGGTTCAGCTGGGGGAAAGCGAGCTGCTATAATGGAGGCCGAGAAAGGTGATGTAAAGTACAAGCCGAGAGAGAAAAGGGAAAAAGGGGTGGAAGAGACTCACCTAGGCGTGCACGCGGTGGGTGGACAAGGTGGCAAGATCGTAGAGGGTGGCGGCGGTGACGACCCGAGGAGGAGGAGAATGCACACAGAGAGAGAAGGAGATCACGTAAGGCCGAGAGGGAGAGGGAGAAAGAGAGAGAGAGAGAGAGAGAGAGAGAGAGAGAGAGAGAGAGAGAGAGAGAGAGAGAGAGAGAGAGATGGTGGGGAGTACCTCGCCGGGGTTAGTGTCGCCGGTGGGAGGCGGCGGCAGTGGCGAGAGGAAGAGGGGATGAACAGTGACGGCTTGGAGTTTGGGGGAGATGATGAATAGTGCACATTAGGGTTTCCTTTGTTTTTATATAAGTGACTTAAGGTGAAATGACCCATTTGCCCTTGAACTCTCACTTGTCCAACCCTTTGCCAGCTACCCTTATAGGTCATTTGGCTTATCCTCTCAATCTAAACCATGTACACATCTCTATGACCATCCAATGGTCCTCCTCACCCATTTGTGTCACTTTAACAATCCTATCCATATTAACCTATTAAATTAACCCCATTAATTTTTATTAAATTACCAATAAGGTTACACAAATTCTCGCCTACTCGGTGCACCGTGTCCCGCGTTTGACACGCTTCTCGAGGCGGTCCCACTTAGTATTCAATTAAATTTCCTCATGTCTAAGTTATACTTTATTGTTAACCTTGTATTTTCTCAACTTATATCATACATTTTATTTGACTTTGTTTATTAATAATGCCCACTAAAACGGTTTCCGAAACCCCCGTTTAACTAGGCGACACCTCACTCAATTGAAACATAGCCCGAACGGCTCGAGACCCATAAAATACTAATATACTAATACATGCATTATCATCCACAAATAACCAAATTTTTGGGTCGTTACACGTACTACTTGAAAAAAAATATTATGGAGAAAAAAATGGGGTGTATTTATTGAATAAAAAAAGGCGAAAGTCTATGAAAACTCCTCAAATAAAAAAGATTTAGCTCGAGTGCTTTCACTAGATTAAGTATGATTTTTAAACTTGCATGCTTGAATGTATAGACCAAGAAAACTCATGAGTAGTTGATGGCCTTTGTTTTGACTAAATTTATGTATTTAAAGTGTGATCTTAAATGTGTTTGAGTTGCGAGTCTTGACATATCATAACTCTGAAAGTGGCTTGTACTTGGCAACTATGTAAATCAAAAGTACTCCATGAATTTTGAATCGGGTATAGGAATAGGTATAGGTATAGGTATAGGTATAGGTATAGGTATAGGTATAGGTATGAGTTTAGTTTTAGGATTAGTTTAGTTAACGCATTAGAAGTTTAGTTTAGTTTGTGTTGTCAAATATATCTTTGCTCGGGACGTGCAAAGTCCTAAGTTTGGGGGTATTTGATAAGTCGGTATTTATAGGATTTAATAGTATATTTTAGTATAATTTAGTGTGGAAGTTTATAAAATATATATCTAATTATATTTACTTTTGGTTTTTAGGTGAAACGGAGTGCACGGTTGAATCCGGGGAGGAAAAATACTCAAAATAGAGTATTTACTTGCATTAATTGGATACCGAGAGAGTTTGTCTCGAAATATACACTGACAACCGGGTAATTGGGGTCCAGCATTGCCATGTGTCACTTTGTTACTGATCCAACGTTTTAAATATACACCAGCAGTGCCACGTGTTATCATGTGATTCGTCGAAAGAGCCACATGTCGATCCGTGATTCACCGAATCACGTCACACAGCTGCTGCCAGCCAATCGGTGCACGCCACGTAACCACTTCAACAACGTCATCACCAATAGCTACTGCCACGTGGACAAGCCAGTAGTCTCCTCTCTGCAGTCGGTCGATCTGCCTCGGGATGCATGCAGGTGCTCTCTCCCATATCTTCGCACCAACTCGCGTGACTTCTTCCCACGTCCCAGCCGCCACGTGTCGACACCGCAACCCCTCACAGCACATCAGCGCCTCCACTCTCCTCTAATCACATGTTGCCACGTCAGCGCGGTACCAGTCTCTCCTCCAATCACCTTCTGACACGTCAGCAACACCCAGAATTGACCCAATCAAATGATGACATGTGTCAAGACTGAAAAACATCCAAAAATAGTTTTCTCTCTCTTCCATACACCAATTTTAGTAGTTTTACATATTAGGACTTTAGGTATAAATAGAACATCTATTATTCATTAAAAGTCTATTTCTCTCTCTCTGCATTATTTTGTGAGTAGCCATGTCCGGCTAATCAAGCCATTGCCTAGGTCGGAGGTGAAACAATTCAAGATTATGGATTCGTGGCATTATTTTATTATTTTATTTAATTTAATTTCTTCTATTTCATTGTTGTTGATTTTAATGAATATGGTTTAAATCTAGGGTATGTATGTGGCCAGTGCATGCTTTTAGGTGGATAATCAATAGTTAATTGACACATTAGTATCCGTAATTGTACTTTTGAGACAATATAAGTAACAAACATTCACCCGATTGCGTTAAAACTTTTCGGTTCTTGAGTATGCAACAATTGAATCTAGGTTAAATCGGGAGCGGACGTGATCCGGTTATCTAGGATTAGTATTCCCATAGAAGTTTATTACTGCTGTTAGTGTGTTAAATCTTATGGCGGATGTCTAGGGTTATGCATTAATTAGGGAAGTAGTTAGTGGCGGATGTCCTAGCTATCGAAATTAGGGGAATTAGGAATTTCTGGCGGATGTCGATTTTCCATAGCTAATCTAGGGGAACTTGAATTAATAATTGTTTTTGGAAAGATTGATGACCATGATATGCCACTGAATCTTGATCTTGTCTTGTGGAACTATAGACTTAGGTATTTAAATTAATTGTTCACAGTCCTATATATTTATTTTAGTTATTTAATTTCATAGTAATTAGATTAATTAATTTAGTTATTTTCTCTAAACCCCTATTTCTCTTTTTTTTAAAACCTTAGAAAGACTACCAATCTCTGTAGGATCGACCATTTGCCACCATCTGCAAATAGTTGGTTTAAGGAAATATTTTATTGACGTGTTCGCACACGTCAGTAATAGGATAAGTCGATGTTTCATTCAATGCATACTAGGTATTGGCAAGAATCCGGTGACCGATTCTCCTACTCTCGAGGTGATGGAAACAACTAGCTACCACACAAGCCTTATGTGCCCTCTCGTTTGTTCCATCAAATCAACAGTAGGTTCGTCCAAGCCATCACCGATGCACATCCCTATGTCCAAATGTACAAGAGAAGGAACTTCAACTCATGTCCTTATGTGACATACTTATGAATTCAATTAGTCAAGTAAAGCCCTCGGTGGTAAACTCCACAAATATCCTGGGGTGTTAACGACCCTCGGTGGTACCATAACATTCTGGGGTATTCATATTGATTTACTTGCTAATAAGGCCCTCGGTGGAACTCCATAAACATTCTGGGGCCCTGAATAACATAGTTGAGAAAAACAGTGCATTCACATTCCATAGATACGTAGATTCGAGCCAATACCACGACACAACCTATAAATATCAAGTCTTTAATTCAAATTGTGAATACTAAACATAACTAGTAATCATGTCATATTTGATAATTGAGCAAGCTCCCCACTTACCTGCACTCGCCGCGAATCCTTATTTCGATCCTATCACTTTTGGGCTCGATGTGAACCGTCTCGCGAATCTAGACAATTTGAAAGAACAATTACTTTAAATATCTACAACCATACAAGTTTAACATCAATTGTCTAAACCTTAGAGATTCACCCTATTTTATAGTTGAATTCACTAAAGGTCATTCACGACTCTAAAGTTGACACTTAAAATTAAAATCGATGATTCGAGTAAAATAGGAATGCGGTGATGTAAAACAAAGAAAATCCACTAAGACTTAGTTTTTCCAACATAAATCGAAGATGTTCGATTAATTATAATTAAAAAAATTCAAATCACCATACAAGACTCAATTTAGACTTTAAATTCTCAAATGACAATATTCAGTCAAAGTCCACAAATTTATCGAATAAGTTTATTTCCCAAAGAAAATATTTAAAGTCCCTTTTTAAATCTCAACACAACCTTAAAATGCCAAATCTATATCAATAAACTCCAATCGCGTTCAATTTGCTAAAATCATGGGAAAACCCTTTCATATACCGTCAAACTATGGAAAACAAAATTGATTCATCCATAATACTCGTTATCATAAAGCTTAAAATTTTGTATAACCCATTTCAAGACTAGATCTAAGAAAAACTGAACAAACTTTGCAAATCATCAACTCTCATTGCCAATACCAACACTAAGACAATAAATCTATGGAGTATTAGAGTCTCACCATGCCTTCAATAGAGTCTTTGACTCAAAATCCTATCAAAAATCTCATTCTAACATAGATCAAATCTTTCCTTTCTTATTTTCTTTTATATTTTTCTCACGTGCTTGCCGGTATCGACGCCATCGACCCTTTGGTCTCCAAATCTTCAACAAATAATAAAGAAATCAAGGAGGGAAGTGAGGTTGTACCTTTCTTGAGCTTGAGCTCTCCTCCTCTCCACGTGGGTGTTTAACAAGATTGCGGCTAGGGTTTTCTTTGATTTGCTTAAATAACATTAGGGTTAGGAATTAGGGTTATGATTATTTACAACTTGTCTAAAATGTCCTTTTAGGTTCTAAGCTTAATTGGGCTTTATTATTTAAAATAAAACTTTACTTAATCCCTTACTCATATTTAATTTGACAAGTTTAGAATTATATTTTCACGTCAAACACTCAACACATTTTTATCATGAAATTACCAAAATACAAATAGGTTGGGTGGTGGAGAATTTAGGTCGTTACAGGTACGGTAGTGTGCACGCCCGAGTACACTTGTCGGCGCGTACGACGAAATTGTAGGCGCGAAAATATAGGTGTGTATATATAATTATAAATATATATATAAGTAATTTAATATATATATATATATAAGTAATTTAATATATATATATATATGGAAATCAAAAAATAAATAAATAATGGTGAAATTACCAAAAAGGGTATGTGGTTGTTTAGAAAAAGTGGATGGACACAAGGGTATTTCGGTAATTTTCCACCATCACCGCCTTCTTCTTCGTTAAATCGAAAAGAAGAAGAGAAAAAAAAAGCAACAAGAGACTGAAACGACGAAGAGAAAAAGGAGGAGAGCTCGAGAGTTCGAGGATATCGCAAGCACGACGACGTCGAGGTGAGTGGTGTGGTTCGGTTGTTGTTGTGTGTATTGTTGTTGTGTGTTTGCTTGGTGGTGAGCTCGACCATGGCGGAGAATTGAAATTGTCCGAGGAGGGAGAGTCGCGTGTCGTTTTCCCCTCCCTCCCAATCTAAAAGAAGGAATGGAAAAAAAAAAAAAAAAAATAGAGGAACCAGTGTTGCTGGTTTGACGCGTGTGCGTGCACCCCCCCCACCTGGGCAGGGCCACCAGGCCCAACCCGGGTGGGCCTAGACCGAGCCCAACTCGGGTGGGCTTGGACTGGGCCCAACCTGGACCAGGCCCAACTGGACCAGGCCTAACCCGGACCCGGTCCAGGTGGGTCCAGGTGGACCGGACCGGGCCCGACCCGGTTGGGTCGGGTTGAACCCGGTTCAGGGGACCCACCATAATATTTAAATAATATTTTATTTTATTTTATTATTTTATTTAAATAATTAAAAACAGTTTTAAATAAAATAAAATATAGAAAATAGAGAAAAATAGCTAAAAATTATGAAAAATTCAGAAAAATCTAGAAAAATATGAGAAATTAGAAAATGGGTTAATAAATGATTTTTGGGATTTTCTCAGGATTTTGGCAAGTTGTCAGGGTTTTTACCTCGAAAAACGTAAAATTTACATAATATGTTAAATTGAAGCTAATTCAAGGACAAATGGTATTAGGTACATTTGGGTGATAATTTTGATTGTTGGATGATTATTAGAGCTAGACGGGGTTTGATTTCGGAACATGGAGTGCGGATTAAGGTGTGTAGTATCCCAACTGAAATTATTTGAGTATTTATTTCTTTTGGCATTTGAATTCAATTCCTTTCATTTCAATACTCTATTCTTGGTTATGATTATATGGGCGGACGTTGAGCGAGGCTCCCTCCATTCCATTTTTGTGTGTATGTCCACTATACCATAGCACGTGCTACCAGATCGAACTCGGCCGAGTGTCACGTCATGGCATGTGTCGATGCGCCGTAGGTGTAACGCTGGCCATCGAGCGGATCCAGATGCTTGCCCTGCTTGAGTTGGACTCGCCGGCAGTATTCTGTGGAAGAGTCCGAATTATGGTGTAGTCTAACCCTAGGAGCTAGGAACACACTTTGCACTTTTCCTATTATTTATTCATGCGATGAGCACAGTTGTTTGTATTTATATCCGTATGTTTATTTAATTGCTTTATTTAAATTCCAGTATTTACTTAAATTAATGCTCACTTAATTTCCTTGGGAATACTCACTCTGGACTCGTTATCTGCCTTTTGTGATGGCTTAAGTGCAGATTCTAGTATGAGCAGGGGCAAGGGCAAGCTGCCAGAGTACTGTTGAGCCAAGATAACCTGACTCGTACGTTTGTATTATATTTACTTTGTTTTATTATGGGTTTGGGGTTTTGAGAAACTTTATACATATTGAACTTTTTGGTGACTTTAGAAGTATTTATGGTTATGTAGGGGTTTTTCACACTAGGTTTATGATTTATGTTATACCTTTAAAGTATCATAATCCTAGTAAATGTGATGATAATGCTTTCGCTGTGCTAATTTGAGGATTTCAAGATAACTTAATATAACATTTAATTTCAGTACAACTTTATCAACAAAAGGACAATTTACAAGGTTTAAAATTATAAAATGAAGGATGTAATCCAATGTAGAGCACAACTGTCGTTGATAAGATAGACTGTGGGTCCGCATTGGCCCCTGTGGTGGTCTATTTGGAAAATAGGCCGTTACAATTTTGGTATCAGAGCCTGGGTTTAGAAAAACCTAGGGATCTAATTTAAGGAAAACCTGATCATAAACCTATTGAATAAACTCTAGATGTGGAAACCCAAAGGAGTTGCCTAAAGTCTTAGTTGGGAAGCAATGAGAGATGGGTAGAAATCAAGATATACGTGTTATGTTTTTGTTTGTATATTACCTACGTCGCACGTATATTCGTACTGAGGCGCATTCTTTGATGCAGATACCGATGGACGGGCAGCCTTCAGGTACTACTCAGCCAGAGGTTGGGAATACTAGCGATCCTGCTAGGTCAACATTGACGTTAGAGTCGTTAGCGCGGACAGTGGATAATTGGTTCGCACAGTTGTTGGATTTATTGAGGACTCCTGAGACTGTGACAGCTCCTACTACAGTTATAGTTGTACCATTGGTTACTACTCCTGCAGTTGTTGCTCCTACTACTATTGAGACTCAGGGATAGACTGCGATAGTTGTAACTCCTTCGATTATTGAGCAGCCAACTGTAGCGTCTTCATCAGGGAGTTTGATGACAGTGGAGGCGAAAAAGTTGAAGGATTATTTTAGATTCTCTCCAGGATACTTTCATGGAGCCGGAGACTCAGAGATAGCCGGGAGGTGGCTATTGGCTCATGAGAGATTACATGAGATGTTACTAGTTGATGAGGTGGATAAACCGAGATTGGCTAGTTATTGCCTAAAATATACTGCTGCTATATGGTGGACCACCTATAAAGCGACACATCCTGTAGTTACTACTTGGGCTGAGTTCAGAACATTGTTCATGGATGAGTATATACCTATGGAGGTCAGGATTCGATTAAGAGAGGAATTTTTACACTGGTTCTGGGCGATATGTCTGTGACCGAGTATATGGAGAGGTACAGATATTTATTGTCCTACTCTATGGATCTAGTAGGGACTGACCGATTACAAATATATTACTTTGTTCGAGGACTGAATGAGACGATAGCTACTATAGTTGTTTCCAGTGGAGCGACTACTTTGGCTCAGGTATACGACAGGTCTCTTTCTCATGAGTCTTATATAGTGCAGAGTGCTAACAGATTGGCGATTCAGAATGCACTACGAGGTCAGCAGAGTCGTCCAAATCAGGGTTCTCGGTTTAGTCAGAGGCCGAAGAGATAAATAGAAAATCAAGGTCAACAGGGACAGGGCCAGAGACCTCGTAGAGGTAGAGGTGATTGGCAGTCAGATCAGGGTCGCAGAGGTGACATAGATCGTCGGGATGATCAAGATAGACGCGATGATCGCGAGGTAAAGTATTCTGCGGCCTCTACATAGTTGATCGGCCGAGACAGCAGCAGAGACAGGATAGAGGTCAGGGTCAGAGAGGCCAAAGCCGAGGCCGAGTCAGGCACAGAGTTAGAGGACTACAGACAGATTAGAAATTTGAACTTGTTATCATTGTGGTCAGGTAGGACATATTATGGCGGAGTGTACTGCGGTGCCGATACCATCATGATCGATCAAGTCGAGAGATAGGGCCCAAACAGCTACTTTTGGGGTTACACAGTCAGACTGGGAGGCGACCAGACAGCTTGTTGAAGGTATGTTATCTGTCTGTGATACTTTTATGTATGTTATGTTCAATTCCGGCAGCACACTTTCTTTTATATCTGGACATATGGTAGGATTGTTAGGATTAGATGTACAAACTTTAGATACATATCTTGTTATCAGCACGACAGCTGGGGATAAGATTTATCCTAACCGAATTTGCAGGGATTACGTAGTTGAGATTGAGGGTCATCAGTTACCGACTGACTTTAGAGTATTAGAATACTTGGAATTCGACGCCATGCTCGGTATGGATTGGTTATCGTCGTATCACGCATAAATCGATTGTTTTAGCAAGACGGTGACATTTCACATCGAGGGAATTCCAGAGTTTTCATTTGTCAGAGATGCGTCAGCATTACCTATCACTCGAGGTAGACTAGCTACGTCACAGGAGATGAAGGCGTATGCGGCTATGGTGGAGCCAGAGATTAAGACAGTGATTAGGGTTGAGGATGTCCCGGTTGTTTGCGAATTTCCCGACGTATTTCCTGAGGATTTGCCAGGATTGCCACCACCGAGAGCTGTTGAATTCATTATCGAGCTAATTCCTGGAACTCAGCCACTTTACAAACAGTCGTATAGGATGTCAAGCATCGAGCGAGAGGAGTTGAGGACCCAGTTAGAGGAGTTACTGCAGAAGGGATTCATTCACCCTAGCATGTCACCTTGGGGAGCTCCAGTTCTTTTTGTGAAGAAGAAGGATGGCTCCATGCAGATGTGTATGGATTATAGGAAGTTGAATCAGGTGACTATTAGGAATCGTTACCCACTTCCCAGGATCGATGATTTGTTCGATCAGTTGGCAGGAGCCAAATTCTTCTCGAAGATTGACCTCGGATCGGGATATCATCAATTGAGGATTCGAGAGGGAGATATTGAGAAAACCGTTTTCAGTACGCGATATGGATTGTATGAATTTACAGTCATGCCATTTGGGTCGACTAACGCGCCGGCGATCTTCATGGATTTAATGCACAGGGTGCTCCGACCGTTTTTAGATCGATACGCCATAGTTTTCATCGACAATATTTTGATTTACAGCAAGACTCGTGTGGAGCTTGAAAGACATCTCAGGGAGGTGTTGACGATGCTGAGAGAGCACCGACTTTATGCCAAGTTTAACAAGTGTGCATTTTGGTTGAGTGAGGTGAAGTTTCTCGGACATGTTATCAGTAATCAAGGGATATCGGTTGATGGAGACAAGATTCAAGCGATTATTGATTGGAGGACACCTGAGTCAGTTTCGAACATTCGAAGTTTGTTGGGTTTGGCAAGATATTACACGCGATTCGTACAGAATTTTTCCTTGATTGCAGCGCCAATGACGAGGTTGACCAAGAAAGATGTTATATTTGAGTGGTCGCAGGAGTGTAAGGATGCTTTCTGGGAACTAAAGAGGCAGTTGACTTCTGCACCAGTTTTAGCATTACTCGTGGCAGGAAAGGGTTTCTCGGTTTATACTGATGCGTCAAGGCACTGGGTTGGGTTGTGTGTTAATGCAGGATGGACATCTAGTGGCCTATTTATCGGACGATTAAGACTACATGAGGAGAGTTATCCAGTGAACGATTTGGAGCTTGCGGCAGTCGTGTTTGCACTGAAGGCTTGGAGGCACTATTTGTATGGTGAAAAGTTCATACTATTTACCGATCATCAGAGTTTGAGATATTTGTTCACTCAGAGGGAGTTGAACATGAGACAGTGGAGATGGCTCGAGTTACTGAAGGACTACGATTTCGCTATCGAGTATCATCCGGGGAAGGCGAATGTCGTAGCTGATGCGCTTAGTAGGAGTGGCATTGAGAGTCAAATGGGCCTGCGACATATGACACATGAGCATGGGTTGCTTGAGGCTACATCGATGTTGTGTGTAACAGAGTCTATTGCTGAGCTACATATTTTCGGCCAGATACGATGTAACAACCCCGAATTTTTAACTGACTTGTGTTACACGTGTCAGGATTGTGACCCGGCTACGTGGATACTGGATAGTATTTCAAACTTCGGTAGTCGACACCGAGGTAATTTTATGATTCTTTGACTTTGTGTGTTAGTATTATAGTATTCTACGGGTCTCGAGCCATTTGGGCTATGTTTTAATTGAGTGAGATATCGCCTAGTTATACGGGGTTTTTCGGGAACCGTTTTAGTGGATTTTATTAATAAACAAAGCCAAATGAAAAACATGACCTAAGTTGAGGAAATAAAACTCTAACAATAAAGTATAACATAAGCATGAGGGAATTTATTAGAATCCCAAGAGTGGGACCGCCTCGAGAAGCGTGTCGAACGCGGGGCACGGTGCACCTAGTAGGCGAGAATTTGTGTAACCTTATTGGTAATTTAATAAAATTAATGGGATTAATTTAATTGGTTAATATGGATATGATTGTTAAAGTGACACAAGTGAGTGAGGAGAACTATTGGATGGGCATAGGGATGTGTATGTGTCTTAAAATAGGATGATGAGCCAAATGACCCATAAGGGTAGCTGTCCAAGGAATAAACAAGTGTTAACTAAAGGGCAAAAAGGTAATTTTGCTCATATATATACAAAACGTTTTTTTTCTACAAACCCTACTATTCATCATCTCCTCCAAATAACCACCGCCACCGCCACCTCTCCTCTCCATTCTCCCCCACTGCCATCACCAACCAACCCGACTCCGACGAGGTCAGAGAGACCGGAGGACCGCCGTCGACGAGGGGAAACCTTCTCTCTCTCCCTCCCTCTCGGCTTCCCTGTCCACCTTCTCTTCTCGGCCTCACGCTCTCCCTCCCTCCTCCTCTCGGCTGGACGTCACCGCCGCCACCCACCACAACATTTGGGACCTCCACCACCCACAGGAGACACCTAGGTGAGTTTCTCCTCCCTCCCTTTCGTCTCTCTCTCTCGGCAGTCTATTTTCTCTCTCTACCAGTCCGCCAACTCGGCCCACTACACACATTTTTTCGCTCACTGCCGGCCACCGTGAGGTCACCTCCGACCGGGAACTTGGGTGTAGACTACCCACGTAGGTCTCGGCGTTCCCGGAGAGCTTCACGTCCGGCCGGTGGGTTACTTTTCCGATGAGATAACAAGGCCATTTGCTTACTGTTTTCACATTTTTGTATGGTATTTGACATCTTTTTAGTCGCTATTTTGGGGCTGCCGTGGCTAGTCGGACCATCCCTAGTCACGGCTGATCGGAGTAGAGTCTCCGACGACCACGATTTTGGTGTGTGTGACGGTTTGGTTGGTGTGTGTGTGTGCATGGGGTGTACATCTCACTGTGTGTACACCACAGTGGGGTGTACACAACAGTGTGTGCGTACACCACAGTGGGGTGTATGCAACAATTATGTGTGTGGTGTGTGACCATAAACCATGAGGTGGGTGTGTATTAAAATGAAAAGTGATGTGTATGGGTAATTTATAATTATAATGAAATGAATTAAGGCCCAATAAGGGCCCAACAAGATAATTAGATAGTAAGGCCCATGGTGGATATGGGATGGTGTTTGGTTATGGGCTTATGTGTTAAAGCCCAACAAGAGTCCAACAAATAAAACATTTAAATGTATGTGGAGATAGTGTTTGGGCACAACAAGAGCCCAAAGAGGAATAAAATATTGTTAAGGCCCATTACCTATGAAAGTATGGATATGTTTACCGTATCGGTGGACTTGTTCCTAAAGGTTTGGATCACCTTAACAAATGGTTTTAAAACAAACTTATGCAAACCACCTTAAAACTAAATACGAGCCTTAAACTAATATTCGGGACTTAAACCATTGTCAGGTAATCGAGAAACACGGGAAGCGCGTTAAAGTCTCGGAGTGAGTACCGGGTCACGTTAGATCAGGTAAGTACATGCATGCCTCGTATGTATGTACGTTAGTAGACCAGTAAGAAAATAACATGTGATTTATACATCCTCTATTTATTGCTATTGTTGTATTGATCCTTTGCTTGACATTCCATTCCATATCCTTGGTTGTATGTTCTTGGCATGAGTGTGTGTCTCGAAGGTATCATGTGGTCCCGCACTAGCTGGGACAACGAGGGTGCCCTCTGCAGGGGTAACTGACCACCCCTAGTGATGTGTGTACTGGGTATTGGATTCGAGAGGTGTTGCGATGCCTCTCGATTTCACGCTGCGCTAGTGTTGCGACATTGCCCGGGAGATCTTGCGAGATTTTTGCCGTATTCCTTGTGAAATAGACCACTCATGGGCCTCTTTTGAATCTTAGAACATGCAAATATCGATTGTTTATCTTTCAGTCTCTTTATCATGCATTTGATTTAATTACTTTCCAGTTATTTCACTTCCGCATGATACTTAGACTGTTTTTCTTGTTATAATCATAAATTACTGTTACATTCTTCTGGTACTACTAGCAATTTTATTCAGTTACTCACCGTCTAGTTTGTAACGGTGGGTGCAGATAGAGTGGAGAGCATCAAGGGCAAGGGACCCTGCCTAGGTGATCTACTGTGAGGATTTGCAGCGAAATCAGATAGTCTCTATAGTAGGTGTTTATATTTTGTTTGCTGATGTGTATATCGTTTTATACTTATTTTGTTGGGATCATTGAACTTGGTATTTCATTTGTGAGACTGGTATCATGTATATATGCCTATCGAATTGTACATGAATACCCGGGGTTTTCCACACTTATATAATTCCTAATTTCCCTTTCATTAAGTTATTTCCCTTGTTTATAATTGTTTTAGTCTTCCACTGTGTATTAATGCAATAACTCTTTCATAAATTACCGAATTGATTAAATCGAAGGCTGACTAGGCTCGTCAGGTTGCCGGGTGATGACTCGGGGCCTGCACGGGATTAGGCCGGGTGTACTCAATTGCATGGGGAAATTGGGGCCGTCACTTACGAGTTCCTATGGTGTCTCTAGAGCGGGTTGCTGAGTTGCTGAGAACTGATGACTGGTATTTACGGATCAGTGGACTGGCTCAGGATCTGGGGTGCATCGAGTGGTATGAGGGTTCAGACGGGTGCTTGAGACACAGGGGTCGTTTGTGGATACCGAAGGTACCGGAGCTCAGGGACAGTATTCTTGAGGACACACATCGGTCGCGATTTACAATTCATCTTGGTCGGACCAAGATGCATCACGACCTTCAACAATTATTTTGGTGGCCAGGGATGAAAGCTGACGTGGACTTCGTCAGTGGCCTAATGTAGACTACGAAGAGACACGACGCATTTTGCGTAGTTATTGACAGGTTGACGAAGTCGGCACATTTTATACCGGTTGCTATAAGATATTCAGTTACACAGCTGAGCATTATTTTTGAGAAAGAGATTGTCAGATTGCACGGTGTACTGGTCTCCATTGTTTCTGACAAAGATCCAAGGTTTACTTCAAGACTTTGGGAGAGTATGCAAGAGCAGTTTGGCACTCCACTACAATTTAGTACTGCGTACCATCCTCAAACTGACGGGCAGTCAGAGCGATTGATCCATATTCTCGAGGATATGCTCAGGGCGTGTATTTTACAATTTAGTGGATCGTGGGAGGATTATCTGTCGTTGTGCGAGTTTGCGTACAACAACAACTATCAGGCTAGTATCGAGATGTATATGGTAGGCCCTGCAGGTCACCAGCATGTTGGGCGGCACCGGAGGATACAACGACTATAGGACCTGAGGTTGTTGTGGATCACACTGAGAAGGTGAGGCAAATTAGACAAAGACTTCAGGTGCCGTAGGATAGACAGAAGAAATATGTGGATAGATATCACGGGGATCTGAGCTACGAGGTTGGAGACATGGTGTACTTGAAAGTTTCTCCTTGGAAAGGTTATTAGAGATTTGGAATTAAGGGGAAACTAGCACCAAGGTTTATTGGACCGTTCAGAGTGGAGGAACGTGTTGGCAAAGTGGCATACCGTTTAGAGTTATCACCACAGTTAGCGAGGGTACATCCGGTGTTTCATATATCCATGTTGAGGTTAGCTAAGTCAGGACTGAGACCTATGATTGATGTACGTCAGATTAAGGTACGACTAGACGTGTCATTTGAGGAACAACCTGTGGAGATCATGGATAGGAGGATTCAGACTTTGAGGAACAGGGAGATCCCGAAGGTTTTAGTTCGTTGGCAGTATCATGGAATTGAGGGATTAACCTGGGAGCTCGACTCTACCATGCGACGACGGTATCCCCACTTATTTGCAGGTAAATATCTAAGTTTAATTTAAATTTCGGGACGAAGTTTCACCTAGTTAGGAAGAACTGTAACGGTTCAAATTTAATTCGCCGTTATTTATGACGTATTGCAGACGTGGCGAACAGCTCAGACACCCGTGGGACCCGCAGCTAAGTTAGAGCGCGTCTGGAGTTAGGTAAATAGTTATTTTGTATGTTGTTTTGTTTAATTTGCGATGCTTATGTTAAAATAGGTTAAACGACATCGCGATGTGTGTAATTATATTTTAATTGACGCATGAGATTGTGTGTTAAGTATTCGCCTCGATATGCGTGTCGACACGGGTATCGAATAGACAAAAAGATGAAATATTAAGCAGGGGAAATATTACACACATTAAATGAATTAAATGTGATAAAATGGTAAATTGGTGGGCGCCTAGGGACATGCGAGGTTGTGGTCGACACGCGTGGGTGGTACGGTAGTGTGCACGCCGGAGTACACTCGTTGGTGCGCACGACGAAATTGTAGGCGCGAAAATATAAGTGTATATATATAATTATAAATATATATAAGTAATTTATATATATATATATATATATAAATATATATATGGAAATCAGAAAATAAATAAATAATGGTGAAATTACCAAAAAGGGTATATGGTTGTTTAGAAAAAGTAGATGGACACAAAGGTATTTCGGTAATTTTCCACCATCACCGCCTTCTTCTTCGTTAAATCAAAAAGAATAAGTGAGAAAAAAAAACAGCAACGAGAGGCCGAAACGGAGAAGAGAAAGAGGAGGAGAGCTCGAGAGTTCGAGGAGATCGCGAGCACGACGACGTCGAGGTGAGTGGTGTGGTTCGGTTGTTGTTGTGTGTTTGCTTGGTGGTGAGCTCGGCCATGGCTCGGCCATGGTCGACAATTGAAATCATCCGAGGAGGGAGTGTCGCGTGCCGTCTTCCCCTCCCTCCCAATCTAAAAGAAGGAATGAAAAAAAAAAAAAAAAAAAAACAGAAGAACCAACATTGCTGGTTTGTTGAGGAAGACGATGGAGGGTGGGTCCATGCATGTGGGGGGGTGCACGCCCCACCTGGGCCGGGCCACCAGGCCCAACCCGGGTGGGCCTGGACAGGGCCCAACCCGGGTGGGCCTGGACCGGGCCCAACCTGGACTGGGCCTGACCCAGACCCGGTCCAGGTGGGTCTGGTGGACCAGACCAGGCCCGACCTAGTTGGGTCGGGTCGGACTCGGTTCATGGGACCAACCATAATATTTAAATAATATTTTATTTTATTTTATTTTATTATTTTATTTAAATAATTAAAAATAGTTTTAAATAAAATAAAATATAGAAAAATAGAGAAAAATAACTAAAAATTATGAAAAAAATTAGAAAAATCTAGAAAAATATGAGAAATTAGAAAATGGGTTAATAAATGAGTTTTGAAATTTTCTCAGGATTTTGGCAAGTTGTCGGGGTTTTTACATCGAAAAACGTAAAATTTACATAATATGTTAAATTGAAGCTAATTAAAGGACAAATGGTTTTAGGTACATTTGGGTGATAATTTTGATTGTCGGATGATTATTGGAGCTAGGCGGGGATTGATTTCGGAACGCGGAGTGCGGATTGAGGTGTGTAGTATCCCAACTGAAATTATTTGAGTATTTATTTCTTTTGGCATTTGAATTCAATTCCTTTCATTTCAATACTTTATTCTTGGTTATTATTATATGGCGGACGTTGAGCGAGGCTCCCTTCGTTCCATTTTTGTGTGTATGTCCACTACACCATGGCACGTGCTACCAGATCGAACTGGCCGAGTGTGTAACGGCCCCTATTTTCGTCTAGGGCACCGCCCGTCCTAATCCCATAATTAAGCCCTAATTCCAACACGTAGGACCTAATTACGTATTAGTCAGCCTGTACTACCTATTATCACGTGAATTGGGTTCAGGGATAGGAATATTCTCTATTATTTTATAGAATTATCAAATTAGCGAAAGTCTTTTACGTATTAGCGGAAGCATTCTATATAAATCATAAATGTGGAAACCAGGAAATAACAATCACAATCTAAATATGCAATAAACGACGAGCATATAGACAAAATGAAAGTAAAAAATCGGGAGAACTAACTCTCGTCCCAAAAACAACCCAAGCAAAAGACGTATATATAAGCATAATACAAAATTGTGACCTATATGTACAGTAGCTACGCGCTACGAGCTCAGAGGTAGTCACCAATTTTTTCCATGCCCGGTCTAGTGCTGTTTGACGGACCTACACCCACCGTCACAAACTAGTCGGTGAGTATAGTGATATTTAAGTGATAATCGGGGAATTCTATACTTCATTTCCAAATTAAAGACAGATATTTAAATGCATAATATAGCAGAAAAAGGTGCTGAGAAAGTAATGCATATAAATATCACAGTTAACCGAGTTAGTTAGACTGACACAGGCTAAGCCGAGATGATCTACGTCCGGTCGACGGTGAGAAATATCAACCAGCCTTTTTCCACTATCGTATGGAGATACTCTCAACATACTTTGTAAATTTTGAATATATATATAGAACTTGCCGACAACCCCGTAGTTCAAGCTACGTGATGCCACCCAAGTAATAGTGGTGAGTGTCGGAAACCCCGAGGTCCAGTGACCCCGTGAATCCACCCATCTCTTGTGCAATGGACACTAGATAATCTCCAACTTTTGTTTCAATGATTTTCATTTCTAAAGTTCTACGATATCAACAATAAGTTAGGCTACAAAGCCCAAAGGAAATGAAATACAAATCAAATACCACAATAACCCTAGTGCATGCATTTCTAACATCAACTATAACATAATTCACAACCAAATATGGCACTTTAAGAAAAGAGTCAATGAAATCATCACAAGGCATCATGCTATTTCAACATTCAACTTGAATAGAGCAAAGAAAGCATGATGGTATATTACTAACAATAAGTCATCAAATTGACTGAAAAAGGAATTAATATGAATGAAATAAAGTAGAGGCTTCCCACAGTTTCACTTACAAGTCACATGATAGCTATGGCTATCCGGCCTCACGACACTCCAATTAGCGCTCTCGAACTCCCGTAACACCCCTAAGTCCCTGAAAGATTATTTTATATCATTTATCTACTTATTTACTTATATTTTGTTACATAAATATATTTTATGTATATATTCATATATGTGTATATGTAGATATATACATATATGTGTATTTGTATATATATAAATGTATATGTATGTATACATATATATATACATATTATTATTTCTTTTATTATTTTATTTTTTGTAGATATACATGTGTATGTGTATATATAAATATACATACATGTATATTTTATGTATATATATATATATACATATATACATGTATGTATATATATTACATATATATATATATTATTTATTACTATTACTTTTATTTTTATTTATTTTATTATTATTCTTTTATTTTAATTTTATTTTAATTATTTTTTGGACCGGGTCTGACCTAGTCCAACCGGGTTCCCCTCTCATCTCCTTCAGTGACCTCTCTCTCTCTCTCTCTCTCTCGGACGCTCTCTCCCTCTCTCTCCCTCTCGTCTTCTTTCTCTTGTGTGCGGTGGCGGTGGTGATTTTGTTGGTGTTTTTGGGGTGAAATTACCATTTTACCCCTCCAACCCTATCCTTTTCCGTATATGCCAATGCCCCCTTTTGTCATTTCACAATTCTTTTCGATTTTTTTTTAAATGTATATATCTTTATATTATATACTTATATAATATATATATATATATATTTCCAACTCAATTTAATAAATTTATAACCATAGGATATGATTTAATGTGCATTAATTTAATTACATTGCATTTTACTATATTTAAACTTACCGCAAGTCTCGCTATTTGGTACCCCGGCTTACACGTAACTCGAGGCGTGTCCCTGACTACGTCTCGGCGTCGATAGCTGCAAGTACTGACTTAATCAGTCTACACACATTCAAAACACTAGGAATACATCAATACAAATATAAAATTTAACACATGCCTTGGTCCAGTACGTAGCGCATCTCATCGGGCCCCACGTCACGGATTAGAGATCTTGATTAAGCAGTTAATCAAGATTAGCAAAATTGGGCCGTGACAAATATTCCAACAAAATGGAAATTTCGTCCTCGAAATTAATTTAGGTTAGGGTGTACCTGACTCAAAAAGGTACGGAAAACGGTCTCGCATATAATCTTCCCGTTCCCAAGTGAGTTCCAACTCGTTGTGGAACTACCACTTGACGAGTACCTTCGGGGTAGACTTGTTCCTTAACTGCTGTACCTTTCGGTCTAGGATTTGGATAGGTTGCTCCTCATATGAACAATCCTCGCTCAGGTCGATCTGACTCAAGTCAACCATCGGTCGTGCGCCTGCCTTCAACTCAGCCAGTGGAAGCATCGATATATGAAAGACCGGATGAACACCTGACATCTGCGGAGGAAGCTCTAACTCGTACGCAACCTTCCCAACTTGTTTCCTAACTCTGAATGGCCCGATGAAACGCGGTGCAAGCTTGCCTTTTACCCCAAATCTCTGCAGACCTCTCCGAGGGGAAACTTTAAGGTAGACATAGGCTCCCTCGGGATAAGTGAGATCACTGTGATACTTGTCTGCATATTTCTTTTGTCTTTCTTGGGCTCCCTTAAGCTTCAGTTGAATCTGTCGTACCTTCTCTGTATGATCAACAACAATCTCAGTCCTGGACAATCGTCCTCTCGGTTCACCCCAACACGATGGCGAGCGACAAGTCCGCCATATAAAGCCTCAAATGGTGCCATCTCGATGCTAGCCTGATAACTGTTGTTGTATGCAAACTCATACAACAGTAGGTATTCCGCCCATGATCCGCCAAACTCTAGCACACAAGCTCGTAACATATCCTGTAGGACCTGATTGAGTCTTTCGATCGTCCGTCGATCGAGGTGAAAGGCCGTGTTGAAATGTAGGCGTGTATCGTACCGCTCCTGCATACTCTGCCACATCCTGGATGTAAAGTTAGCATCTCTGTCTGATACAATAGTTAACGGTACCCCATGCAGCCTGATGATCTCTCTCTCAAACAACACGTTCAACTGATCAAATATGTAATGTGATGCCACTAGTAGGAAATGAGCAGACTTAGTTAGTCTGTCGACTATAACCCATATCGAGTCGTGTCGTCTGGCAGTTTTTGGTAAACCTCTAATAAAGTCCATGGCTATGTCTTCCCATTTCCATTTCGGAATGGGAAGTGGTTGTAAAAGTCCCCCGGGCCTGCGATGCTCCGCTTTCACTTGCTGGCATATTCCACAGTTCCTGATAAACTCTGACACGTCCGCTTTCATCCCAGGCCACCAGAAATGTCTCTTCATATCATGGTACATCTTAGTCCTTCCTGGATGAATGGTAAATCGGGAACGTTGTGACTCCTGAAGGATTTCATCTCTTAACTCTGGCACTTTGGGTATCCACATTCTGTCCCTAAACCTCAGACATTGATCTGATGTCTCTACCCAGTCAACACAATCTGAACTCTGCGCTAACTCACTGAATCTCGTATACGACTCGTCGGTCCTTTGACCTCTGCCACTCTTTGTGTGGACATAGTCTGTACTCTCAACTGCGCGCAAATCTCAACTCTAACATCCGTAGGAATATCTATCTGACTTGATGTCGCCGTTACATCGAACATATCATCCTCACGTGTCATATGACAATTGGTCGTCTCCACATCTCCAACCGGTCTCCTACTCAGCGCGTCTGCAACTACGTTAGCTTTTGCTGGGTGATACTCCAGAGAAAAGTCATAGTCCTTTAAAAACTCTAACCATCTACGTTGCCTCATGTTCAGCTCTTTCTGAGTGAAGAGATATTTCAAACTCTTGTGATCAGTATAGAGTGTGAATATCTCCCCCATATAGATGATGTCTCCAAATCTTCAGAGCAAATACTACCGCTACTAACTCCAAATCATGTGTAGGGTAGTTCTTCTCATGTATCTTCAGCTGCCTCGAAGCATATGCCACAACTCCACTACCCTGCATTAATACACATCCAAGTCCTGTGTATGAAGCATCAGTGTACACTAAGAATCCCTGACCAGCCTCTGGTAACACCAACACGGGGGCGGTAGTCAATAATCTCTTCAGCTGAGCAAATGCGTTCTCACACTCTACAGTCCAATTAAATATGACGTCTTTCTGTGTCAGCCTAGTCATCGGTGAAGCAATTTTGGAAAAATCCTTCACAAATCTTTGGTAATACCCTGCCAACCCTAGAAAACTCCTAATCTCCGTCAGGACTTTGGTGTCGGCCAATCCATGACTGCCTGAATCTTAGCCGGATCTACTGCAATCCCTGCTGCCCCAACCACATGACCTAAGAACTTGACCTCTGCAAGCCAGAACTCACATTTGTTGAACTTGGCGAATAACCTATGCTCCCTCAAAGTATGCAATGTCTCCTTGAGGTGTTGCTCGTGGTCCTCTCATGTCCTCGAATAAATGAGAATGTCGTCGATGAAGACTATCACGAAGCGGTCAAGATATGGTCTCAAAACTCGATGCATAAGATCCATAAACACTAGCAGGGGCATTAGTCAGCCCGAAAGGCATGACCGTGAACTGATAGTGCCCATATCTGGTGCGGAACACTGTTTTAGACCTATCCTCGTCCCTGATCCTAAGTTGATGATACCCCGATCTCAGGTCTATCTTAGAGAAAAACTGTGCTTGCCTCAGCTGCTCAAATAAGTCGTCAATCCTCGACAACGGATACTGGTTCCTGACGGTGGCCTTATTAAGTTGTCTGTAGTCGATACATAGTCGTAGACTACCATCTTTCTTCTTTACAAACAAAACTGGTGCTCCCCATGGCGACATTGATTGTGTAATGAATCCTTTATTTCCCAAATCCTGAAGCTGATCCCTCAACTTTTCCAACTCTTTCGGTGCCATGCGATAGGGTGGTATTGAGATTGGTCTAGTGCCTGGCATAAGATCAATGACAAAGTCTATCTCTCGAGGTGGTGGTAGTCCAGGTAAGTCCTCAGGAAAAACATCAGGAAATTCTTGGACCACTGGTATGTCCTCAAGTTGGGGTCCCTGACTCTCCGTTACGGCATACAAAGCTACTAGAGTCTCCATCTCCTCACTAGACGCTAATCGACCTCTCGTGGTGCTAATTTTCGATGTACTACCTTGATGCACAAATAGTGGACGTCCAGGAATCTCAAATACCACTAACTTACTGTAACAGTCAATGTGTGCGTGGTATGATGATAACAAGTCCATCCTAAAAAGTGCGTCGAACTCTAACGTCTCGAGGACTCTAAAATCGGCAGGTAACTTAACCCCGCTAATCTCTACTGGGACTCTCTTAACTAAACTGTTAGGATAAACCTTATCCCCAACTGCGGTGCTCAACATCAACTGTACACTAAGCTTCACCGGAGTTAATTCTAAGACGTCTATCATGAGACCCGAAATAAAAGATATGGTAGAGCCGGAATCAAATAAAACATAAGAGTCTCTACCAGTGATAGAAATCGTACCCTCAATGAGACTCGTGTGGCACTGGCGTGTGGCTGAGCTGGTTGCGCCACCATATGTACCGCCTCCCGAGCCTGTGGTGGATGTACTGCGCCTGGCTGCGAGCACTCCCTGACTACATGTCCTGCCTGTCCACATCTGAAACATGTAACATATCTAGGCTGACCGAGCTGTCGCTGATAACTCTAACTTTGAGTCTGTCTCTGTCCCTGACGAGATCCCTCTCGGCCTCTGCCTCTACCTTGGCCTCTGCCACCTTGCTGCTGATGGTGACGTGTCTTTGGTGGTACCGAAATGCCAATCTCTCCGGTGCCGGTAGTGCGGGTCTGGACTGCGGTGGGGGCAAGATCCGTGTTGTTGTACCCTGTGCGGAGGTAGCATATGATGCCTGGGGCATGACCAAGTGATGTGGGGTCGTCCCTGATCCCGATGCCCCTCGGTACCACCCCCTAGGTGCCTTACCCCTCTGTCGCCTCCTCTCATACTCTGCTATATGCTCAGACGACCAAGTCTAACCTGGAGCTGCCCTGTCAGCTACTCTACTCAGATGGTAAGTCTCATGGGCAAGGGCGCGCTCATAAATGTCACCAAGAGTCCGGGCTCCCGTGCCGACCACATGCTCTCCAATATCAGCTCTTAAGCCAACCCCAAAGTAGTGCACATCCTCTAGCTCCTCTCTGACCAAATCCCCAGCAAACTGTCGCAAGTAGTCGTATCTGTCTCGATACCGCATAACTGTCTCATCCGGTCCCTGTCTCAAACTCATGAAGTTTCGCCTCAGTCTCATCCTAACTGCTGGCGGAAAGTACCGCTGATAAAACTTGTCCTTAAATATCTTCCATGTGACGACCCTGCCCCGACCTAGGGTCGGGTCGCCCGGCCCAAACCGTTACTTAGACCCGATACCTGAATCAGGCCCAAATAACGACTTGGCTCGCCTAAATAACTGCGGAATAATTATTCTAAACAATATATATAATAATAAATGTGTGAAAAGTAATCATAACTAAACCATATAAACTGTATATCATGATAATATCTATCATCTCTAGTATTTAAATGTCTCATACAACCTCATAATAATATCAAAAGGTTCAAAACTACCCATTACTAATACTCGAGCTATAACCCACGTACGATTACAAAACAATTTAATAATAATAATAACCTAGTAATATATGAGTCTCATGAGATGAAAGCACTTCAAGATAGATCCTTTCCTTGCCTTTCTTGTCTATCGTATTTGGTAGAAGGACTGTGGGTAGAGTGGGGTGAGCTAAAGAACCAACGATGCTCAATAAGTGGAAAGACTCGCTCAAACATTAAATATGCAAGTACTACCTAGTACTCATGCAAATTCTACATGACATTCAATCCATACGCATAACACGACATGTAATAAATGAATACATGTAAATCAAAACAAACTTATAAGCATAATCATTTAGTACATAATTCGATCCAATTAAATATATGGTTTATGCTCGAGCGTAGTTATGAAAGATGGAATTATATTCTAAGAAGAAATATCTAAATATTATTTCCACATCTAATTTAGATATGCAATAATTTTATATATCAATATTTCAATTCAAATTCCAATCACCATACTAGACATAAAAGCCTAACGAGTTTCACAATACATTTGATAAACTTTCATATATGTCAAGCATAATAATATTCATCACATTTCATTTATAAATTAAAACATGACATATAAATAAAATCACACGAAAGATTTAAATAAAATGCGATAGATATAAATATTAATATAAGCCGTTGTTCCATTCAATGCGAACTAGATATTGGTAAGGATCCGGTGACCGAATCATCTATTTTCGTATTGGTACAATAATCGGTGGAATCGTAATGGCCGTTACGCCCTCTAGATAATCGCACCAAAACGAAGATAAATTCATCCAAGCGTCACCGCTACACGTCTCAAAGAATCATCAAGTAGCAAAGGATGGAACTCCAAACCCTTACACTCAATTAATTCACCTTATGCATTCAATTAGTCAAGCAAACCCTCGGTGGTTAACTACCACACACTCGGGGTGTCTTTGGCCCTCGGTGGTTAACTACCACACACTCGGGGCATAGAATAACATAACGAGGCAAGACAATGTATTCACAATTCCATAGATAATAGAGATCCAAACCAATATCACGACGCAACCCATTCCCAAGTCGTTAATTCAAAACATGCATTCCTAATTATCTAATAATCAAGCCATATTTAATGCATGAGCGAAGCTCCCCACTTACCTGGACCGTCGCGACGCCTATATACGGCTCCTCGTACGTTTGGGGTCCCACGTGAACCGCCTCGCGAATCTACGCAATTTATACAATTTTATATAAGACTACATAAGTATTTTACTAATTTAAAGTTGAGTATTTTTAATTATTAATTTATATTTGGGGACTCCAAATAGTGTGTGTCCCACATGATGTGCCATTAAGGGCTTTGTCGAGGTTGTCGACGCCCACCGTAAGTTTATCCTCTTTTATTTTAT
This sequence comes from Stephania japonica, assembly GCA_039657345.1. NCBI lineage: Eukaryota > Viridiplantae > Streptophyta > Magnoliopsida > Ranunculales > Menispermaceae > Stephania > Stephania japonica. Next base: position 625,931 of record CM077559.1, on the reverse strand, counting down.
TTTATTTTATTTTATTTTATTTTATTTTATTTTATTTTATTTTATTTTTTTTTTTTTTTTTTTTTTTTTTTTTTGAGGCGAGGCGTTCCGGCCCCTGTTTGGTTGACCGGGGACGTTTCGGCATTTTGGTCAGCAAGGTCAACCCCCGGGGGCCGGGCGGCCCCCTGGAACCGGTCCAGGGGCACTGTCGCCCGAGACCGAACGCAGGACGCGGGCGCCCCTGCGTTTCGTCACCACGGGGTGGGGGGTTTCCCCCCCCCCCAACCCTCGGATCGAGATCAGGGTGGTCCCCAGTGCTCGCCAAGACCTTGGGGACCCCACCCGCCATGGCGACCGGCCGTGGCGGTGGTGGTGGTGGTGGTGATGGAAGAAGGGGGGGGCAATGCCACCCCTTCTTCCTCGCGGTTTCAATGGGGGGGTGGCCAAGCCCGCCCCTCCCTCCCCATTTGGCGGCGGCGCCGAGGAGCAGCGGCGCCGCTGTCTCCTCCGGCGGCGCCTGGTGGCGCCGCCACCCATCTCCGGTGGCGCCCTAGTGGCGCCGCCTCCACAGTCCGCCAACATCAAAACAAGAAGAAGAAGGAAAGAAAGAAAAGAGAAAGAAAGAAAAGGAAAGAAAGAAAAGAAAAACTAGAAAATAGGAAATCACCACAAGATTTTTCTCTCCTTGATTGTTCCTCCTCTTCTTCTCCTCCCTCTCCAAGTTTGTTGAAGCAACCACTAGGGTGACTAGGGTTTACAACTTATCCTTATATAGTTAGGGTTTTTCACCAATTTAACCCAAAATTACGTAAATAACTTATGGGCCCAATTTCCTCGTTAAGCCCAATCAAAACTATTTTCACTTAATCCAAGTCTTGTTAAGATCAATTTTGTGTAACAATCTCATTTGTTCGCATATTTTAATATAAAATTAATAAAATACTTCGAAAATGGGTCGGAGAATGTTTAGGTCGTTACAATATCCCCAATTTAAAAGAATTTCGTCCTCGAAATTTAAATCAAAGTCATACCTCAAGATTCAAAGAGAAATGGAAAATTCTCTATCATGTAATCCTCCCGCTCCCAAGTCAACTCTTGTTCCCCATGAAATTGCCATCGGACTTGCACTATTGCGTATTCCTTAGTACGTAGTTTTCTTATTTTCCTATCCACTATCCGAATCCATTTGTTCATCATAGGACACGTCCTCCCTTAGATCAACTTGCCCCCAATCAATCCTCGGTGCGTGTTTATTATGTGCCTTCCTCAACATGGAGATATGAAAGACGTCATGTACTCCTCGCTGCTTGTGGTGGTAACTTGAGACGAAAGGCTTTGGTCCCACCTTTTCTTGATCTCGAATGGTCCGATGAATCTTGGAGATAACTTTCCTTTTAACCCGAATCGGTGATGCCCTTTCATAGGAGAAACTTTCAAAAGTACGAATTCCCCTTCCTTGAATACAACATCTCGATGGTTCTTATCGGCATACTTTTTTTCGACGGCTTTGGGCGGTTTCTAGTCGTTGCCTAATAATCTTAATTCTTTTCGTCGATCATGAACCATTTCGGTCCAAGCAACACCACGTCGCCGACCTCGGTCCAACAAAGCTGGAGATCTACACGGTCTCCCATAAAGAGCCTCAAAAGGTGCCATACCAATACTTGCTTGAAAAGCTGTTATTGTATGCGAACTCGCACAACGAAATATACTTTTCCCAACTTCCACCGAAATCCAATACACAGGCTCGAAGCATGTCCTCAAGTATCGAATCAATCTCTCGGTACGCCCATCGATCCCGAGGGTGAAAAGCCGATCGAGATTGGTGAGTTCCCATCATCAGTCTTGAAATCCTCTCCAAAGCGAGAGGTAAATCTCGGATCACGATCCGACACTATAGTCACCGGAACTCCATGTAATCTAACAATTTCATTGACGTACATGCCTCCAAGTCGTATCTTTGAATATTCCATGGAAATAGGAATAAAGTGTGCCGACTTAGTCAAACGATCTACAACCACCCAAACCGCATCATGTCCTTTTTGTGTGTTCGGCGGCCCCGAAACAAAATCCATGGCTATGTGTTCCCACTTCCATTGTGGAATAGGCAATGGTTGCAATAATCCTCCGGCTTTTGGTGATCTGCTTTTACTAGTTGACGAGATCTCGCAGATTCGAATATAAGTAGCGATGTCAACTTTCATCCCCGCCACCAATACATTCGTTTCATATCTTGGTACATTTTGTTGCCTCCGGATGCTGCACTTGTAAACCATGATCTATGCGCTTCTTTGAGTAAATCATCTCTCAACCGCCTATGTGATGGTATCCATACTCTGTCTCGGAACCTCAACGCCCGTCACCGACAATCTCCAGTCCTTATCTTCAATGTCATACGCAAAGACTGTATCGTCCATACTCGAGAATCGGCCCTCGACAATCAATAACTCTAAACAATGCCACCGGCTCCGCTCTCATCCGAACATGCTCTTGACTCCTTGTTACATCGAGTCTTCCACCGTCACGTCTTGTATTTGCATTACAACTTCGGACTCTGACTCCAATCGAATACGGCTCAAAGCATCCGCCACTACATTTGCTTTCCCTGGGTGATACTCAAGTGTGAAGTCGTAGTCCTTCAAGAATTCCAACCACCTTCTCTGTCTCATGTTCAAATCACTATGAGTAAACAGGTACTTCAAACTTTTGTGATCCGAATAAACAATAAACTTTTCCCCGTACAAATAATGTCTCCACAATTTCAAAGCAAACCACTACTGTGCTAACTCTAAATCATGCACTTTGGATAATTCTTCTCGTGGATCTTCGTTGGCGTGAAGCATAGGCGATTACCCTCTTGTCTTGCATTAGTACTCCTCCCAATCCAATCCACTGAAGCGTCGGTGTACAGCGACAATTCTTTCTGGGACTACGGTAGGACCAAAATGGGTGCGGTGGTCAAACGCTCCTTCAACAATTGGAAAGCTTTTTCGCATGCATCACTCCAAACATAAGTAACATCCTTCCGCGTCAACTCGGTAAGCGGTGAAGCAATCGACGAGAAATTTTGTACGAAGCGCCGATAATACCCTGCTAATCCCAAGAAACTTCGTATTTCTGAAGCATTTTTAGGTTGTGGCCATCTAAGTATCGCCTCAATCTTTGTAGGATCAACTGTCACACCCTCTGCATTCACCACATGGCCTAAAAATTTCACTTCGGAAACCCAAAACTCACACTTGCTCAACTTAGCATAAAGTTTGTGTTCCCTTAATGTCTGCAACACTTTCCTTAGATGCTTTCTATGGTCCGACTCAGTCTTAGAATATATCATGATGTCATCAATAAATACAATTACAAACTGGTCGAGGAAAGGTTTGAAAACACGGTGCATCAAATCCATGAACATAGCGGGTGCATTGGTAAGTCCAAACGGCATCACTGTGAACTGAAAGTGACCATATCGTGTACTAAATCTTTGTCTTTGGTATGTCTTCTTCTCGTATGCGCAGCTGATGGTACCCCGATCTCAAATCTATTTTCGAAAAGAATCTTGCTCCCCTCAGTTGGTCAAATAAATCATCGATCCTGGGAAGCGGATACTTGTTCCGAATAGTCACCTTATTCAATTGTCGGTAGTCAATACACATTCTCAAGCTGCCGTCTTTCTTCTTCACGAATAACACTGGTGCTCCCCATGGCGAAACACTTGGGGAAATTAAGCCTTTTTGAGTCAACTCCTCTAATTGCTTCTTCAATTCTTTCAACTCGGTAGCCGCCATACGGTACGGTGCCTTAGAAACTGTGCGGTGCCGGAATGAGGTCAATCACAAAGTCAACGTCTCGATGTGGAGGAAGCCCGGAAGATCGAAGGAAAAACATACGGAAAGTCCCTAACAACAGGAATCTTCTCAATTATGACTTCTTGTCCCTCCTCTCCCATAGAAGTTAGACTCGCAATAGTCTCTATCTCATCAAAAGTCGCAACTCTACTTGGTGATAACATTAGCCAAAGAACAACCTCTAAACTCAAATGGGGTAGTGCCGGAAGCGAAAGATCACTTGTCTTATTGAAACAATCAATCTTAGCGTAATACGTCTCTAACCAGTCCATTCCCAATAGTGCATCATATTCTAAGCATTCTAACACTCGCAAATCAAACGGCATAATGTGATCCCCAATTTTAATTATGCACCCCTCACATGTCATATTAGGGTAAATCTTTTCGGTGGAGGCGTGCTTAAAATCAAGTATGTGTGTGCTCTAATTGGTGTCAATCCCAAAGCATGTACCATAGCCCCCGAGATAAGAGAAATAGTAGAACCAAGAATCAAATAATGTATGCATGTTATGACCATTAATTGAAACCGTACCTGCGACTAACTGTCGCGCGGCTCTCTGTTCCTGTTCCGCCATAGCATGAACTCTTCCTCGAGCAACTGGGGCTGCACTCTCCTCAGACGTTGGTGGATGTGGACATTGACTTCTGTAATGCCCCGGCGTTTTGCACCGATAACATACTACATGTGGCTTCTGCACATTCGAATGTGGTTGCGCGACACTTCCCGATACACTCGGCCTTGGCCCTACCGATCCCCTGCCACTATTCTTACTGTTGTGGAGGACGTGGGCGTCTCGAATGTCACACCCTGGTTAGTCGAAGGTACGGAGGAATGGGAAGGTGTGGTGGTCCCCTTCAAAATGTGTGTGGCCTTCGATGCTACCACGAGTGTGTCGGTGCACTTGATGCTCCTCCAAAACGAAATTTCTTTGAATTTTTCTCGGATCCCCTACGATAGCTGTCAAAATTTCTTTTTCCTTGACCATACCGACTAGAACGTGTCTCATCAATGCGGAGTGCATCTTCACGGTCGAGTGCCCTGTTATAGGCTTTTGAAATGTCTCGCCCACGATCCGCCACTAGGAGTGAATCTCCTCTGTCAACCCATCAACGAAACGTCTCCTCCGCGTCGTCTCGGATGGAACGTACTCATGCGCAAACTCTGCTAATTCATTGTACTTTCTGCATAATCTGCTACACTCATATTGCCTTGCACTAAGTCAAGAAATTCTCGAATCTTAGCTGCCTTTACTGATTCAGGAAACCACTCATCATAAAACAATTTCTTGAATTGTGTCCAAGACATATTTGTTCCTTGAGCTCTTTCAATGGACAACCACCATTTGTGGGCTCGATGCTCCAACAAGAATGATACTAGAGGTACCATAGTCCACTCATCAATACTCAGTGTCTTCATCCTCTTATCCATGTGCAAGATCCATGCTTCAGCCTCTACGGGATCCCTATCCCCATAAAACCGAGGAATGTCATATTTCATAAACTCTTTCTGTAATTTGCCTCGCCGATACGCCTCTGTATCCCTATCTCCTCCAGGTACGGCTGTTGCAACTGTATTTGTATGAGAATCGGCACCTTCCATTTGCTATATGATGCTCTTGAACATGTTCTTGTGGAGGATTAGGCCCTTGTCCTACTTGCACTTGCTCGGCTGATCTAGCATTTCCTTGTGTTTGAATAAGTTCCATAATACGAGCCATATTCCTTTCTTGAGTAGACGCCATTTCTTGCGAGCTTTTTGATGTGACTCCGTTAGGGAAGAGATGCGCTGCTCCATTTCCCTACGCCAATGTCTATCATCTCTGTCCTGAGCATCCCTCAAATTATGAGAACTTCCCCCATGGTTACTCATAGTGCACTGTAGAGCAACAAGGGATTAGTCCAATAATTTGAGAAATTTGTAAAAATATCTAACGTTATAAATATATTACATTCATCAACATATAACAATATATTAACATTTTATCTTTGATTTTCGATCCCTTCCCAATCTAAAATTTGGATATTTGTGCACATTAAGTCGACTCAAATCGATGTCCCATACCATAGATTTGCTCGACTTAAACTTAAACTTTTTAAATTTAAGGCTCTAAACCTTAGGTTTCCCTAACCTAAATGTTTCCCTAGGTTCTAATCCCTAGGCTCTGATACCAATTGTGACGACCCTGCCCCGACCTAGGGTCAAGTCGTCGCCTTGAAAACCGTTACTTAGACCCGATACCGAATCGGGCCCAAATAACGACTTGGCTCGCCTAAATAACCTGCGGAATAATTATTCTAAACAATATATATAATAATAAATGTGTGAAAAGTAATCATAACTAAACCATATAAACCTGTATATCATGATAATATCTATCATCTCTAGTATTTAAATGTCTCATACAACCTCATAATAATATCAAAAGGTTCAAAACTACCCATTACTAATACTCGAGCTATAACCCACGTACGATTACAAAACAATTTAATAATAATAATAACCTAGTAATATATGAGTCTCATGAGATGAAAGCACTTCAAGATAGATCCTTTCCCTTGCCTTTCTTGTCTATCGCTATTTGGTAGAAGGACTGTGGGTAGAGTGGGGTGAGCTAAAGAACCAACGATGCTCAATAAGTGGAAAGACTCGCTCAAACATTAAATATGCAAGTACTACCTAGTACTCATGCAAATTCTACATGACATTCAATCCATACGCATAACACAAACATGTAATAAAGCGAATACATGTAAATCAAAACAAACTTATAAGCATAATCATTTAGTACATAATTCGATCCAATTAAATATATGGTTTATGCTCGGCGTAGTTATGAAAGATGGAATTATATTCTAAGAAGAAATATCTAAATATTATTTCCACATCTAATTTAGATATGCAATAATTTTATATATCAATATTTCAATTCAAATTCCAATCACCATACTAGACATAAAAGCCTAACAGTTTCACAATACATTTGAAACTTTCATATATGTCAAGCATAATAATATTCATCACATTTCATTTATAAATTAAAACATGACATATAAATAAAATCACACGAAAGATTTAAATAAAATGCGATAGATATAAATATTAATATAAGCCGTTGTTCCATTCAATGCGAACTAGATATTGGTAAGGATCCGGTGACCGAATCATCTATTTTCGTATTGGTACAATAATCAGTGGAATCGTAATGGCCGTTACGCCCTCTAGATAATCGCACCAAAACGAAGATAAATTCATCCAAGCGTCACCGCTACACGTCTCAAAGAATCATCAAGTAGCAAAGGATGGAACTCCAAACCCTTACACTCAATTAATTCACCTTATGCATTCAATTAGTCAAGCAAACCCTCGGTGGTTAACTACCACACACTCACGGGGTGTCTTTGGCCCTCGGTGGTTAACTACCACACACTGGGGGCAGAATAACATAACGAGCAAGACAATGTATTCACAATTCCATAGATAATAGAGATCCAAACCAATATCACGACGCAACCCATTCCCAAGTCGTTAATTCAAAACATGCATTCCTAATTATCTAATAATCAAGCCATATTTAATGCATGAGCGAAGCTCCCCACTTACCTGGACCGTCGCGACGCCTATACGGCTCCTCGTACGTTTGGGGTCCCACGTGAACCGCCTCGCGAATCTACGCAATTTATACAATTTTATATAAGACTACATAAGTATTTTACTAATTTAAAGTTGAGTATTTTTAATTATTAATTTATATTTGGGGACTCCAAATAGTGTGTGTCCCACATGATGTGCCATTAAGGGCTTTGTCGAGGTTGTCGACGCCCACCGTAAGTTTATCCTCTTTTATTTTATTTTATTTTATTTTATTTTATTTTATTTTATTTTATTTTATTTTATTTTATTTTTTTTTTTTTTTTTTTTGGGCGGGGCGTTCCGGCCCACTGTTTGGTTGACCAGGGACGTTTCAGCCCCCTGGTCAACAGAGTCAACCCCCCGGGGGCCGGGACGGCCCCGGAACCGGTCCGGGGCCTGTCGCCTGAGACCGAACGCAGGGACGCGGGCGCCCTGCGTTTCGTCACCACGGAGGGGGGGGTTTCCCCCACCCACCCCAACCTCGGATCGAGATCAGGGTGGTCCCAGTGCTCGCCAAGACTTTGGGGACCCCACCGCCCCGCGGCCGACCAGCCGTGGCGGTGGTGGTGGTGGTGGTGATGGAAGAAGGGGGGCAATGCCACCCCTTCTTCCTCGCGGTTTCAATGGGGGGGTGGCCAAGCCCACCCCCTCCTTCCCGGGGGCGCGCCGAGAGACAGCGGCGCGCGCTGTCTCCTCCGGCGGCGCCTGGTGGCGCCGCCACCCATCTCCGGTGGCGCCCTAGTGGCGCCGCCTCCACTGTCCGCCAACATCAAAACAAGAAGAAGAAGGAAAGAAAGAAAAGAAAAACTAGAAAATAGGAAATCACCACAAGATTTTTCTCTCCTTGATTGTTCCTCCTCTTCTTCTCCTCCCTCTCCAAGTTTGTTGAAGCAACCACTAGGGTGACTAGGGTTTACAACTTATCCTTATATAGTTAGGGTTTTTCACCAATTTAACCCAAAATTACGTAAATACCCTTATGGGCCCAATTTCCTCGTTAAGCCCAATCAAAACTATTTTCACTTAATCCAAGTCTTGTTAAGATCAATTTTGTGTAACAATCTCATTTGTTCGCATATTTTAATATAAAATTAATAAAATACTTCGAAAATGGGTCGGAGAATGTTTAGGTCGTTACATTCCATGATGTGAAGTCTCCATCCGTCGTTATCGTCGTGCGCCACCAAACATCAGCATCCCTCTGCAATGTATACAACGATAACTCGGGGAGTAGCCTATCCTCAATGCCCAATATCCTATAAAGCTTCTCCTGAGATAGCACCCACTTCTCGATCATCTGAAAGTCTCGAGTCCTGTCAAAATACTCTGGCTGAAGCCTGATGAAGTCCTTAATCAGCTTGATCCCCACTGCTAAGTCTGATGATGTGGAGGTGCGAGTGGTCGTCGCCACTACTATATCTGTCGTCGGAACCGTGACGGCTGGGAGAACCTATGCCATAAGAATCGCAGTCATAGCCAGAACAGTAGGCGTCTCGATTATGGGTGTGGCCGCAGGAATGGAGGCCGGTAAGACAAACGGAATGGTGGCGATCGTAGTTGCTGGAATGGTGCCTTGTGGTATTGTGGGCTCTGTCGTCGAAGGCGTAATAACGGTACGTGTACCGGCGACTGCCTGTGTGAGTGCAGTGATCTGCGCAGTGACGTATGCCATGAAGTCCACCAATTGTTGCCCCTGAGCAGACACCCGGTCAGACAGCCTCTGCTGGTCGTCATCAGATGTGGTAGGAGGCTGACTGCCGCTAGCATCCGAATCACCTGTATCCGTGCGTTCGTCATCGTTGTCTGCATGTTGATAGCGACTCCGCATCAGTCACTATGAAGTGTATCGCGTATATATATACATAATGAAATTAACACATATACTTTAAGAAAAAAATCCCCAGCTCACCTTCACTCGATTCCCAACAAAATAGTTCCTAGGCGATGTTCATTTGGTTTCCACTTCTAAGATTTATGTTTTACGCAAGTTCGTGTTTTTCCTTATTTGTCCCTAAGGCTCTGAAGCCTAGGCTCGATACCAACTGTAACGGCCCCTATTTTCGTCTAGGGCACCGCCCGGCCTAATCCCATAATTAAGCCCTAATTCCAACACTTAGGACCTAATTACGTATTAGTCAGCCTGTACTACCTATTATCTCGTGAATTGGGTTCAGGGATAGGAATATTCCTATTATTTTATAGAATTATCAAATTAGCGGAAGTCTTTTACGTATTAGCGGAAGCATTCTATATAAATCCTAAATGTGGAAACCAGGAAATAACAATCACAATCTAAATATGCAATAAACGACGAGCATATAGACAAAGTGAAAGTTAAAAATCGGGAAAACTAACTCTCGTCCCAAAAACAACCCAAGCAAAAGACGTACATGTAAGCATAATACAAAATTGTGACCTATATGTACAGTAGCTACGCGCTACGAGCTTAGATGTAGTCGTCAATCTTCTCCTTGCCCGGTCTAGTGTTGTTTGACGGACCTACACACCACCGTCACAAACTAGTCGGTGAGTATACTGATATTTAAGTAATAATCGGGGAATTTTATACTTCATTTCCAAATTAAAGACAGATATTTAAATGCATAATATAGCAGAAAAAGGTGCTGAGAAAGTAATGCATATAAATATCACAGTTAACCGAGTTAGATAGACTGACACAGGCTAAGCCGAGATGATCTACGTCCGGTCGGCGGTGAGAAATATCAACCAGCCTTTTTCCACTATCGTATGGAGATACTCTCAACATACTTTGTAAATTTTGAATATATATATATATATAACTTGCCGACAACCCCGTAGTTCAAGCTACGTGATGCCACCCAAGTAATAGTGGTGAGTGCCGGAAACCCCCGAGGTCCAGTGACCCCGTGAATCCACCCATCTCTCGTGCAATGGACACTAGATAATCTCCAACTTTTGTTTCAATGATTTTCATTTCTAAAGTTCTACGATATCAACAATAAGTTAGGCTACAAAGCCCCAAAGGAAATGGAATACAAATCAAATACCACAATAACCCTAGTGCATGCATTTCTAACATCAACTATAACATAATTCACAACCAAATATGGCACTTTAAGAAAAGAGTCAATGAAATCATCGCAAGGCATCATGCTATTTCAACATTCAACTTGAATAGAGCAAAGAAAGCATGATGGTAGATTACTAACAGTAAGTCATCAAATTGACTGAAAAAGGAATTAATATGAATGAAATAAAGTAGAGGCTTCCCACAATTTCACTTACAAGTCACAGGATAGCTATGGCTATCCGGCCTCGCGACACTCCGACTAGCGCTCTCGAACTCCCGTAACACCCCTAAGTCCCTAAAAGATTATTTCATATCATTCATTTACTTATTTACTTATATTTTGTTACATAAATATATTTTATGTATATATTCATATATGTGTATATGTAGATATATACATATATGTGTATTTGTATATATAAATGTATATGTATGTATACATATATATATACATATTATTATTTCTTTTATTATTTTATTTTATTTTTTGTAGATATACATGTGTATGTGTATATATAAATATACATACATGTATATTTTATGTATACATATACATATATACACATATGTATATATATTACATAAATTTATAACCATAGGCTATGATTTAATGTGCATTAATTTAATTACATTGCATTTTACTAAATTTATACTTACCGCAAGTCTCGCTATTCAATACCCCAGCTTGCACGTAACTCGAGGCGTGTCCCTGACTACGTCACGACGTCGATAGCTGCAAGTACTGACTTAATCAGTCTACGCATATACAAAACACTAGGAATACATCAATACAAATATTAAATTTACCTCGGCCACATGCCTTGGTTTGTGTGCGCATCTCATGCGGGCCCCACGTCACGGATTAGCGATCCTGATTAAGCAGTTAATCAAGATTAGCAAAATTGGGCCGTGACAGAGTGTCACGTCGTGGCATGTGTCGATACGCCGTAGGTGTAACGTCGTCCATCGAGCGGATCCAGATGCTTGCCTGCTTGAGTTGGACTCGCCGATAGTATTCTTTAGAAGAGTCCGAATTATGGTGTAGTCTGACCCTAGGAGCCAGGAACACACTTTGCACTTTTCCTATTATTTATTCATGCGATGAGCACAGTTCTGTATTTATTTCCGCATGTTTATTTAATAGCTTTATTTAAATTCTAGTATTTATTTAAATTAATGCTCATTTAATTCCCTTGGGAATACTCACTCTGGACTCGTCATCTGCCTTTTGTGATGGCATGAGTGCAGATTCTAATACGAGCAGGGGCAAGGGCAAGGGCAAGCTGCCCGAGTACTATTGAGCCAAGACAGCCCGACTCGTACGTTTGTATTACTTTGTTTTATTATGGGTTTGGGGTTTTGAGAAACTTTATATATATTGAACTTTTTGGTGACTTTAGAGGTATTTATGGTTGTGTAGGGGTTTTCCACACTAGGTTTATGGTTTATGTTATACCTTTAAAGTATCATAATCCTAGTAAATGTGATGATAATGCTTCCGCTGTGCTAATTTGAGGATTTCAGGATAACTTAATATAACATTTAATTTCTGAACAACTTTATCAACAAAAGGACAATTTACAAGGTTTAAAATTATAAAATGAAGGATGTAATCCAATGTAGAGCACAGCTGTCGCTGATAAGACAGACTGTGGGTCCACATTAGCCCCTGTGGTGGTCTATTTGGAAAATAGGCCGTTACACTAGCCAATCTCGGTTTACCCACCTCATCAACCAGTAACATCTCGTGTAATCTCTCATGAGCCAATAGCCATCTCCGGCTATCTCTGGGTCTCCGGCTCCATGAAAGTATCCTGGAGAGAATCTAAGATAATCCTTCAACTTCTTCGCCTCCACTGTCATCAAACTCTTTAATGAAGACGCTACAGTCTCAGCTGAAATATCCACTGGTATAGCCCTCTCGGCATATGTCTCGGATATCAGCCTGCCCCTGAGTCTCAGCGGTAGTGGGAGTAACAACTGCAGGAGTAGTAACCAATGGTGCAGCTATAACTGTAGTAGGAGCTATCACAGTCTCACAAGCCCTCAATAAATCCAACTACTGTGTGAACCTATCATCCACTATCCGCACTAACGACTCAAACGTCAATGTCGACCTAGTGGGGTCACTAGTATCCCCAGCCTCTGGCTGAGTCGTACCTAAAGGCTGCCCGTCCATCGGTATCTGCATCGAAGAAGTGCCTCAGTACGAATATACATGTAATGTAGGTAATATACAAACAAAAACATAACACGTATATCCTTGATTTCTACCCATCTCTCATTGCTTCCCAACTAAGACTTTAGACCATTCCTTTGGGTTTCCACGTCTAAACCTTATTCAATAGGTTTATGATTAGGTTTTCCTCAAATTTGAGCCCTATGTTTTCCTAAACCTAGGTTTTGATACCAAAATGAAACGACCTATTTTCCAAATAGACCGCCACGGGAGCTAATGCGGACCCACAGTCTGTCTTACTAGTGACAGATGTGCTCTGCATTGGATTATATTCTCCATTTTATCTTTTGAAACCTTATTAATTGTCTATTTACTGATTAAGTTATATTGAAAACAAATCATATGTTAAAGCATCCTAAAATCCTTAATTTAACACAGTGGAAGCCTTACCAACACATTTACTCGGATAATAATACTATAAATATGTAACCTAAACCAATAACCTAATGTGGAAAACCCATACTCAGACATAAATACCTCTGAAGTCATAAAAAGATAAATATACATAAAGTATCTCAAAATCCCAAACCCATAATAAAACAAAATAAATATAATACAAACGTACGAGTCAGGTAATCTCAAATCAACAGTACTTTGGCAGCTTGCCCTTGCTCCTGCTCATACTAGGATCTGCACTCAAGTCATCACAAAAATACAGATGACGAGTCAAGAGTGAGTATTTCCAAGGAAATTAAGTGAGCAATACTGATAGTAAATATTGGAATTTAAATAAAGCTATTAAATAAACATGCAGAAATAAATACAGGCAACTGCGCTCAACGCATGAATAAATAATAGGAAAAGCTCAAAGTGTGCTCCTAGCCCTTAGGGTCAGACTACACCATAATTTGAACTCTTCCACATAATACTGCCGGCGAGTCCAACTCAAGCAGGGCAAGCATCTGGATCCGATCGATGGTCGGCGTTACACCTACGGCGCACCGACACACGCCACGACGTGATACCCGGGTCGTACTATTCACCAAGATCGATCTGGTAGCACGTGCTATGGTGTAGTGGACATACACATAAGAATGGAATGGAGGGAGCCCCGTTCAAGGTCCGCCCATATAAATATAACCAAGAATAGAGTATTGAAATGAAAGAAATTGAATTCAAATGCCAAAAGAAGTAAATACTCAAGTAATTTCAGTTGAGATACTACACACCTTAATCCGCACTCCGCGTCCCGAAATCCACACCCTGGTCTAGCTCCAATAATTACTCAACAATTAAAATTATCACCCAAATGTACCTAATAACCATTTGTTATTGAATTAGCTTCAATTGGGTATATTATGTTAATTTTACGTTTTTCAAGGTAAAAACCTCGACATCTCGCCAAAATTCGATAAAATCCCAAAAACACATTTATGAACCCTTTTTCTAATTTCTCATATCTTTCTGGATTTTTTAGAATTTTTTCATAATATTTAAATAATATATTTTTATTTTATTTTGTTATTTTATTTAAATCAACTAAAAACAGTTTTTAAATAAAATAAAATAGAGAAAATAGCTAAAAATTATGAAAAAATTTTGAAAAATCTAGAAAATATGAGAAATTAGAAAAAGGGTTCATAAATGAGTTTTTGGGATTTTATCGGGATTTTGGTGAGATGTTGTCAGGGTTTTTACCTTGAAAAACGTAAAATGAACATAATATAGCCAATTGATGCTAATTTAATGACAAATGGTTATTAGGTAGATTTGGGTGATAATTTTGATTGTCGGGTGATTATTGGAGCTAGACCAGGGTTTGGATTTTGAGACGCGGAGTACGGATTGAGGTGTGTAGTATCCCAACTGAAATTACTTGAGTATTTACTTCTTTTGGCATTTGAATTCAATTTCTTTCATTTCAATATTCTATTCTTGGTTATATTTATATAGGCGGACGTTGAACGGGGCTCCCTCCGTTCCATTCTTGTGTGTATGTCCACTACACCATAGCACGTGCTACCATATCGATCTTAGTGAATAGTACGACCCGGGTATCACGTCGTGGCGTGCGTCGGTGCGCCGTAGGTGTACGCGTCGCCATCAAGCAGATCCAGATGCTTGTCCTGCTTGAGTTGGACTCGCCGGCAGTATTCTGTGGAAGAGTCCGAATTATAGTGTAGTCTGACCCTAGGGGCTAGGAACACACTTTGAGCTTTTCCTATTATTTATTCATGCGATGAGCGCAGTTACCTATATTTATTTACGCATGTTTATTTAATAGCTTTATTTAAATTCTAGTATTTACTATCCGTATTGCTCACTTAATTTCCTTGGGAATACTCACTCTGAACTCGTCATCTGTCTTTTTGTAATGACTTGAGTGCAGAACCTAGTACGAGCAGGGGCAAGGGCAAGCTGCCAGAATACTGTTGATCAGAGATTACTTGACTCGTACGTTTGTATTATATTTATTTTGTTTTATTATGGGTTTGGGATTTTGAGATACTTTATGTATATTGATCTTTTTGTGACTTCAGAGGTATTTATGGCTGAGTATGGGTTTTCCACATTAGGTTATTGGTTTAGGTTACACATTTATAGTATTATTATTTGAGTAAATGTGTTAGTAAGGCTTCCGCTGTGTTAAATTAAGGATTTTAGGATGCTTTAACATATGATTTGTTTTCAATATAACTTAATTAGTAAATGGACAGTTAATAAGGTTTCAATAGATAAAATGGAGAATATAATCCAATGCAGAGCACAGCTGTCACTGGTAAGACAGACTGTGGGTCCGCATTGGCCCCCGTGGCGGTCTATTTGGAAAATGAGCCTTTTCACTATTTACCATAAAAATAGAGGATGTAGTGTAGGAGATACGGATGTGTAAGATGGAAAGGTATTTCATTCATTTTCATTCATTTTTTGTATTTTTTTCATGTTTAAACTAAGGATTTCGCCTTTGGTTTGGCCTCGCAGGGCTGAATAAATGGCCTTTGATGACTGATTGAAACATGCATGTTCGGTCATAGGTGACCAAACAGACATTTGTTCAAACGAAGTTCTGAACACTACCATGTGGTTCGGTCACCTTCAACTAAACAATGCACTGTTAATCGGTCATGTATCACTAATCGAGCGTCGATCATCAAAAACGACAAATCGACCAACATGTTAGATCAAAAACAGTTACAAACACATACACAACTACCAAAATTGTTCAAAAACATTAAAAAAATTGATAAAACATTAATATTAATGGAAATAATCTTAAATCGACCAAATTTAGTGTAACGACCCAAAAATTTATATTGTTTTTGTGTGATGACGTGTATTATCGAGTTATACTCGTGTCTGTGTGATAGGGTGGTGACATCGATAAACGATTAGTGATCGCCTTGAGAAAACGTATCAAATGAGTTCGACGGGCGAATTACAGGTTTACGGTGTCCTAGGGGAAATACATTTAAATAAAACACTGACAAAATAATAAATTAATGGTTACCGAGTGATACACGGGGTTATAGGCGATACACGTGGGTCGTACGGTAGTTTGCACGTCCGAGTATGCTCGTTGGTGCACACAACAAAATTGTAGGCAAATATATATTTATATATGTATATCTATGTAATTTTATATATATATATATACATATATAAATATTAAAAATCAAAAATTTAAATGCAAATGACAAATAAGGGCAAGTTGTTTATTAAGTAATGGATAAGAATGGAGGGGTATTTTAGCCATTTGACCAACCCTCCAAAATATCCACACACACCACCGTCCTCACCATTTAAAAATAGAAGAAGAAAGTGAGGGAGCCACCAAGAAGAAAGAGAGCGGGAGACGAGATCGAGTGCTCGGGGAAGCGGCATTGGCGACGTTGGCGAGGTGAGGTATGTGTTGATGTTGTGATTGTTGGTGTCGTTGTTGTTGTTGGTTTGTTGTTGTTGTCATGAGGTTGGAGAGGAGGCTCGGATGAACTGCGTTGCAGTTCGTCCGAGGATGACGACGGCAGGGGAGTAGTCTCCCCTGCCTAGATCGAAGTTATGGTTGAGAAATTCCAACCACAAATAAAAAAAAACCAGCTTTGTAAATTTAATAATATTTTAAAAAAATATAAAAAAAAATCCCTAAAAAATGGAAAAAATCTAGAAAAATTATATCTTGTTCAAATAAATAGAAATTTGGGAATTTTCCATGAAAAGTGAAGTATTCTAGGTTCTTATGAGGCGTTATGTCAGGTTTTTGCCTTGAAAAGCGTGAAATTGGCAAAAATAGCCAAGAAATTTAGAAAAAATCAAGGAAAATATGGGAAGTGAATTTAGAAATCAAGATTTTCCAAATAGGCTCTAACATGATGTAAATGAATAAAAAAATGATTACCAGGTGCTTAGTGGATTGGTGACAAGCGTGTGGAGTCGATTTGGTGGCATGTGAGAGTCGCTAACGCGGCGTTACGTACGGTATTAGTGAGTAATACCAACCAGAGTATTTATATTATTTTATTTCACACTTGGGATTTGCAATAAAATCAGTGACATATTTTGCATATTCCATTCATTCTCATACTTGCATGCATTAGAGTTGCTAGGCTTTAGGAGGCTTGCTAGTGTTTGAATTTGATACCACTTTATATTGTAAAGTGTACTTCATTATTTTCCAGCAAATTGTTGTAATTGTATGATTGTAAGACTTAGTGGAATCTAAGTCAAAGGGGAAGACCTAGTTGAGGCTAGACACAAACTCTAGTTGCGACTAAATAGGAAGTCCTAATTGTAATTAGGCATTCTAGGCTTGTATGCTTAGGTTGTAACACTTATTTGGAATATAAGTGAGGGTTTAAAAATCCTGACCGAGGAGGTTATGTAGTGGATGTAGATCATTAGATCGAACCACTATAAATCGTGTGTCACTTTCCATCTCTTCTATCCCATTCACTTTCATAGCATAGACATTCATTGTTATTTGCGCATAAAAGTTTAAAAAGGCAATAACTTCTCGACTGAACTTCGCATACAGTCGATGCTCCCTCAATGTCGTCAATACTGATCGAAGATGACTCTCGTGATCCACTCGTGTCCGATTGTAAATCAATATATCATCGATGAAGACTATCACATATCTGTCCAAGTAAGGTCTCAGCACTTGATGCATCAGATCCATGAAAACTGCTGGAGCGTTCGTCAATCCAAACGGTAACACGGTAAAGTCGAACAACCCATATCTGGTACTGAAAGCAGTCTTCTTGATATCCTCTTCTCGAATCCGCAACTAGTGATATCCTGAACGTAAATCAATCTTCGAGAAGAACTGTGCACCAGTCAGTTGGTCAAACAAATCGTCGATCATTGGAAGTGGATAATGGTTCTTGATTGTCACCTGATTCAGCTTCTGATAATCTACACACATCATCATCGATCCATCTTTCTTCTTCACAAATAATATTGGCGCTCCCCACGGTGACATACTCGGATGAATGCAACCCTTCGCCAACAAGTCCTCTAACTATCTCTTGACCTCCTCCTGCTCCATCGGTGACATTCGATAAGGTCTGCTAGATATAGGTTGGTTCCCTAGTATCAACTCTATAATGAACTCTATCGCCCGTGGTGGTGGTAAACCAGGTAAATCGTCTGGGAAGACGTCGGCAAACTCTCGAACTACTGGTACATCCTCAATCCTAACAGGTACTCTGGTTTCGAGCTCAACAATCGCTTGTGAACTCCTCCATCTCCTGAGTAGTCGCTAATTTCCCTCTCGTAATAGGTAACTCAGATGCGATCCTGCTCAATGAAAAGTCTGTCAAACCCGGAATACTAAACTCTACCCTCTTCTTGAAACAGTCTATTTGTGCATGGTACGCCGATAGCCAATCCATCCCAAAGAGTGCTTCAAACTCTAAGTACTCTAATACTCGGAGATCAGCTGGCAACTGATATTCCGGCAACCTAAATCATGACGTCCCAAACTATCCGGTTAGGGTAAATCTTATCCCCAACAGCATCGTGCTAAGAACAAGATGGGTCTCAGTGTGTGTGCAACTAACCCTAACTCCCCAACTAATCGTCCAACAATAAATGATAATGTACTACTCGAGTCAAACATAACGTGAACTAGTCTACTCTAACCCTTCAGTGAACAAATCAACTGAAATTCTTAGGGAACACATCTACCTATCCCAGGGAAACACATCGACCCGACCCTGGTGAACAAATCAACCTATCCTAAGGAAACACATCAGCCTGGCCCTGGTGAACAAATCAACTAGTCTTCAACCAAAATCCTAGTGAACAAATCAACCAGTATTCCACTAAAACCTGACATTTTCGAGTTTCATGCTAATTAATTTAATAATTTAACATTTTATAAGATAAATCAGTAATTTTAAATATATTTCTTTTATGTAACAGCCCAGCCACCCGGGAACACACCACAGGCCCACTAGACAGCACAGGCAGTGTGCCCACCCGTAGGTCCGCACACCATCCACGCCCCTCATAGAGCATCATTTCACAGAGACATTGACGTGGCAGCAATGATGATATGTTGATGACGTGACAAGTGATGTTGGGCTTGCAAGCGGAGGGCGTGGGTCACGGGGCGGCCTCAGAATTTGGGGCCGCCACAATGACGATCATACACAGTGAAAATAAAACAAACTAAAAGATAAAACAACATTCGAGTAAACCGATTCAATTGTGATATCAATTAAAACTAGATGGAAGTGTGACGGAGTCTAACAAAACTAGATTATACTTCGTAGATTCGGATGACCTCGACTGAGCACATCAAGTCTAAACCACATCCGAACTACTAACTGTGATCGGAACAAATCACAACCCACCGGACACATGCACCCTACTACGCGGTAGCTATTCTCCAGTTGAGCCCAACACATGCGCTACAATCTAGCCTGCTCAATTTCGTAACACAACCATCTCGATTAACCTCGACTATGTGAAAAAATCAAACACCGACCAACACATGATCATAATGCATAAACATGTCAACCAGTTAAGTAACAAAGTGTTAAATAAACAATTTGATAAACGATCATTTACATGGACACACCACAAATGTCTGAAGAAATACGTGGATAGATACCACGAGAGTCTGAGCTATAAGGTGGGCGATATGGTTTATCTGAAGGTTTGTCCTTGGAAGGGCTAGCAGAGCAAGGTCGATAAGGCCGTAAATAAAATAAGTTAACGAAAGAGCAAAAACTTTAAACCAAATTAGATGTGGAAACCCGACGAATTGCCTAGAACTTTTAGTTAGGAAGCAATGGAAACGGGTAAAGTTAGGATTGTTTTGTGATATATGTATTGTTGTATTTGTATATAATATACGCATACGTATATGGGGAACTGATCCGGACACAGAAACCGATGCAAACCACTATGGACGACCAGACTCCTACACCCATCCCTCCGACTACTCACCGGGAGGTTGGGGAGACTAGTGATCACACCCTTACGGACGTAGCCGATCTGCGAGCCATGGTGCAGAGAGTTACGGATCAGTAGTTATTGCAGCAGGCATAGATGGTTAAGCTCGTGAAGTACATACAGAGCTCGAGGATACCTGCAACGGCATCGACTACGGAGTTAGTTACACTCATGTGGTCGCAATCGTCTGGATAAATAAGCCACTATCGTCCTTCCTGCATCAGAACAGTCTGGTCAACTAAGGGAACGTATCTCATTGAAACTGGTATAAAATGTGTCGATTTCGTCAGTCTATCAATCACTACCCAAATCGCATCGTGTCGCCTGGACGTCTGTAGTAATCCAGTGACAAAATCCATGGTAAGGTGTTCCCATTTCCACTAACAAATGGGTAACGGCTGTAGCAATCCACCCGGTCGTCTATGCTCCGCTTTCACCTACCAACATATGTGACACCTTCGAACATAATTGCCAACATCAGCCTTCATCCTTGACCACCAAAACAATCTCCGCAAGTCGTGGTACATTTTGGTTCTGGCCGGATGAACTGTATAACGCGACCGATGAGCATCCTCTAATATACTATCTCTGATCTCCGGTACCACCGGTATCCACAGTCGACCTCTATGTCGCAAACAACGATCCACCGTCTCTGTCCAATCAGTGCACTCAGAATCCTATGCCAAACCACTGAACCACTCATAAAGCCCATCAGCACTCTGACACTCCAATACTAGCGCTAGTGACACTGTCAGTACTCTCATCTGACCACAAATATGGATATCGTGCGTAGCTGCAATGTCTGACATGCTCATAAGTGATGCTGCCTCCAATATCGATCTGGTTGTCAACTCCGCATCTACTCAAAGCATCTGCCACTACATTGGCCTTGCAATAGTCATACTCGATCATGAAGTCATAATCCTTCAGCAACTCTAACCATCTCCTTTGACGCATATTCAGATCTCTCTGTGTAAAAAGATAGCGCAGACTCTGATGATGAGTGTAACTACCCTGTACACGATTTGGAGCTTGCAGCAGTTGTGTTTGCGTTGAAGGCTTGGAGACACTACCTCGCATACTTTATGAATTCGGATGCTCCGATTGAGCACATCAAGCCTAAACCATACCCGAACCACTAACGGTGACCAGAAACACATCATAACCCACCGGACACATGCACCCCACTACGCGGGTAGCTATTCACCGGTTGAGCCCAGCACATATGCTACAATCTAGCCTGCTCAATTCCATAACACAACCATCTCAATTAACCTCCGACCATGTGAATGATAGTTTATCAATTTTTTTATTTATGTAACGACCCAGCCCACCCGCATGCCCACTGGACCGCACAAGCAGTGTGCCCACCCGCAGGTCCGTACACCATCCACACCCCTCATGTATGGTCTTTCGCCCCCCCAGACTCGAACCTGTGCCCTGAGGGATAAGTACACAGGTTTAGCGAGTCTGGTACCCCTGAGTTGTCAAAACAGACTCGCTAAACCGGTGTACTTATCCCTCAGGGCGCAGGTTCGAGTTTGGGGGGCAAAAGACTGGCTTGGGGGAGCTAGATAGTGTGGGAGGGGCTGCGATCCATGGCTCACACTACCTGTGCGGTGCCAGAGGGGGTGCGCCCCATGGCTGGGCCGTTACATAAAAATGCGCCTTTTTATGTAACGGCCCAGCCCACCTGCAGGCCCGCTGGACCGCACAGGCAATGTGCCAACCCGCAGGTCCGCATACCATCCACACCCCTTTTGTGTGGTCTTTCGCCCCCCAGACTCGAACTGCGCCCTAAGGGATAAGTACACAGGTTTAGCGAGTCTGGTACCACTGAGCTGGTCCAGCATGGATGCACCTGATCCCATCAGAACTCCGCAATTAAGCGTGCTTAGGCGAGAATAGTACTGGGATGGGTGACCTCCTGGGAAGTCCTCGACAGCTCAGTGGTACCAAACTCACTAAACCTGTGTACTTATCCCTCAGGGTGCAGGTTCGAGTCTGGGGGGCAAAAAACCACACAGGAGGGGTGTGAATGGTGTGCAGACCTACGGGTAGGCACACTGCCTGTGCGGTCTAGCGGGCCTATGGGTGGGCTGGGCCGTTACATTTACTTACTGGGCTCGTCATCTACCTTTTATGATGGCTGAGCGCGAATCCTAGTACTAGCAGAGGTAAGGGGATTTTTGGCGATTACATCTGACTTACCTACGCTGAGGCTTGCTAGTACGTTTAGTTGTAGTTATATTTTTGATATTTTGTATTATCTTTTAGGGATGGGAGACTATATTCCACACATGTACTTGTATATATATAATGTTATAGTTGATCGCCTATATGCACAGTACTGCTGAAATTTCCACTATAGGCTAAATAATAAAACTTTATATGCTCTTTTGATAATATTAAGACTTCCACTTTATTTTGTTATAAATGTTGATTAATTCGATTGTTTAATATTGAAATATGTAAATTACTCATAAATGATTAGCATGGGTGACATGGCCAAAGGCTTCAGGTGCTGAGGCAGGGAAGTAGCTAACCGCGGGGCGGCCTCAGAATTTGGGGTCGTCACACCATGTCTTGGCAGTCGATTTTGATTGATATTCCAATTTTTTGGTGATCCTCGGAGCGATCAACACTCGTTTTTGAAATAGTGTTGTAGATTTAGAATCGTTTTACGATTTTCGTCAAGTTTTATGACGTTTTAGAGTGTTTTTCATTCCTGACAGTTGTCAGAGGTCCTATGACCATCCAAAGTCGATTTTGGATGTTTATTAACCTCCGTATAAGTTTGAGATAGGTGCGACGATGCGAGGCTGGGTTTTGAAAAACCCCTGAAAACCCATTTTGTTCGAGACGCTTTGTATGGTGCTGTGGGCGATAAGTCCCACGATGTCGGCGGCGGAGTCCAAAACATAACTTAAAAACTTGAAATCCACGAGTCGCCGTAAGCCAATACACTGGCGGCATCCTCTCACAACGTCCAAACCAGATAGTCAGTTTTTCACAACGTGGTAACACATGGAGACCGGTGACGTTACCTACAACGTCTAAAACATAAAGACAAAAAGGGATGTTGACAATGCCGTGGAGATTTACACACGACGACGTCCAAACTAGAAATTGGACCATAAATTTTAGAAATTTTTGAAAAAAAAAACTTAGGAACTTTGGGGGTTTATTTAAGGTCTTATATTGACTATAAACTCAACTATTAGGGTTTCAAATCATTGACAGTTAGTTGGGAAACCTCGGACAAAGGGATAGAGTCACGTGAGTGTACTCGAGTTGTGAAGTTACCAGGTAAGTACATGTATGCTTTTGAATATATGTACAATAGTGAGCAATTCAAGAAAATGATATGTGATTCATTTCCCTCTTTTGTTGTGCTATTCGTATTGATCCTATTGCTTGGCTTTCCATTCTATAATTTCTTTTATTTGAGTGTTCTTGGCGTAAGTTCAGTCGGGATGGTACCATGTGGCCCGCACTAGTTGGAAAAACGCGAGCACCTCTTGCAAAGGATGTTGACCGCCCCTAGTGTTGTGTGATACCCGAGTATTGAATTGTTGTGGATATTGTTGTGGCTATGATGTGGATATGGTTATGGATTTCTTGTGGATATTGTTGTGGATTGGACCGCTTATAGGCCTCTTTTGATTCGATGAACACTCAAAATATCATTGATTATCTGCTAGTTTATCTATCATGCAATTTGTATATTATTTCTTATATTTTCGATACCACATGATTCTTAGACTTCTTAATTGATAAATCATGAATTACTATTACGTTCTTCTGACATTACTATAATTTTTTTCAATTACTCATCGTCTAGTTTGTGACGGTGGGCGCAGATAGATCATAGACAAGCAAAGGAAAGGGACTCGTGCTAGGCGACTTGTAACAACCCTCAATTTTAACTCGACTAGTGTTGCACTGGTTAAGACCGTGACTTGGCTACATGATATTGGAATGTATTTTGAACATTGGGAGTCGACACCGAGGTAATTTTATGATTATTTGATGTGTGTAATAGTATTTTAGTCTAATGCGTGTCACGAGCCATTCGGATGATTTTTAATGAGTGAGGTTTTGCCTTGGTAAACGGGGGAGAAAAATACAATAAAAATAAAATTAAAAGAATTATTGAATAATTTAATTATTTATTTGAACGGGACAAGGCGAAAGTATGCACGTGACAGGGAAATACGGACCAAGAAGGCAAGATGGATCGGGGAAAGTTATTGGAAACGCGGGTGTTGGATAATTATACAACAAATGGACCATGAGGTAGAATTGTTAAGGTGACACAACCTAATAGTGGAAAGCCCTTAGATCAACCTCGAGATGTATGGTTAGGTGGAGATGAGTGGCCACAAATGAGACAACACCCCACCTAATTCAATGTTCATCACTATTCACCCATCATTTGGTGTTTAAAAACACATTCTTCCCCACCCTCATACTCCACAGTCTCTCTTCATTCTGTCACTCACTCACGGTTTCTCTCCTCTCTCTCATCTCACCACCATCCCTTCTCCTCTTTCTCGCCGGTGATCGGACCAGACGCCAGAGGTTGCTGTCGACCGGAGGTACGCATCTCCTCTTATCTCTCTCCCTCTCGGTTCTTATCTCTCTCGATATCTCTCCCTCGTCTCGATCTCGGTCTACTCCTCCACGACCTCACCGCACCATTGTCCCTAGCTGAGCTAGTGGTGGTCAAGGTTCACCTCCCTCACTGGAGGTTTGTCTCTCTCCCGTACCGGAGATCTCTCTCTTTCTCTTTTTTTTCTCTTTCTCTTTCCCTCGTGATTTTTTTTCTTTTTGTGTCTGCCACTGTTGTGGGTGGCTGCCATGAATGGTCTGGTTAGAGGCGATGAACGGTGGACCACCGGAGCCCCAATGGACCTGGATCATTTCCCCCCTCGTGGCGGAACAGTGGTGGTTCGGAGCTTTTATTTTTTATTTTCATTTTTTGAAACTGTGGTGTGTGTATTGTGTTGTTGTCGTTATAGCCGCTGCCGGAGGTATTGCTGCCGGTTGGGATGGGTTCTCATGGCTCACCGGAGCCCCTCTGCCCTTAGTGTGTCTTTAGGTTCATTATATATAGGTTAGTGGTTGTACTCCCATTATTTCATGTGATGTTGCTATTTCGGTTCCTCGACGAAAAACACCTTTACGGCGGTGCCGCCACTGGACCACCAGGACTGGAGGTTATCGGAGACCCCACCGAGCCTTGGCTTGGGCCCCACAGCCCTCCGAAGTTGTCAATAACAGTGAGACGAGCGCAAAATTTGATATTTCATGTTTATGTTCATTTCTAGTGTGTTATGCTCTTCCTCACCGGAATCTGCTGCCGTGGGCGACGCCACCGCTGTGTCACTATGACCGGGGATATCGGGGACCAAGCTAAGTCCATGCTTGTGTCTCACGACTCTCGGAGTGGCCTAAAACAGTGGCATTATTGTCTACATTATGTTGTTATATGTTGTATGCATGTTGTACCTTCCTCGCCGAAGACCACTCGTCATGGTGGCACTGTCGTCGACGTGATGACATGGGGGACTGATGGAGACCTTACCATGTCTGTCATGGAATCTCACAGCCCCAGAACATCCATATCAATCGTGATGAGTCGTAAAGGCAAAGTTATGCGTAAGTTGTTTTCTATCGCGTCGAGTAGTCGTCGACGTGATGTAGGGCATGCACATGGCCTTTCCATGCTATGTCGCACCCTACGGACGTTAGACTACACCCGCAAGGTTCCCAAACCCATTGGTGCATGGTCATTTTGAGTCGTGTTATTTTACGGATTTGTGCTTGAAGGTCGAGAATTGGTTATGACGTCGTAGTCACGTCGCCGGCTCATCAAGGCCATGGCGTGACTCATGTACGACTGAGCCGAGCCTAAGTTGTGTGATTAAGCTTACATATGGTGTAGTTTACAAAATCAAACGAGTTGTGGTGTTTTTGTCTAGTTTTTTCTGATCGATTTTCATCGAGTTGTTTGATGTATTCAAAACATTGGGAAAACACCAAGGTTTAAACCTAGGATAGTTATTGACTCGACCCATTAATACGAGTTTCCGACCTTGTCAGGTAGTAGGAAAATCGGGGATACGCATTAGGATTCGTGAGAGTGGATACGATTTGCGATAGTTCAGGTAAGTACACTTGTCTTAAAGCTTGTGTACGTTAGTAAGCCAATTAAGAAAATACCATGTGATTCATTTTCATTCTATTGTGTTTGCTATTACCTACTTGTTGGCATTCCATTCCATATTCCTTGTATGTGTGTTCTTGGCATAAGTGTGTGTCTCGAAGGTACATGCGGCCTACACAAGAAGGGATAAAATGCGGGTGTTTGTGCGCATGAGTGTTTGACCACCCCTAGTGATTGTGTGATACCATGTACTGGATTGTTGTGGATATTATTGTGGATTTCGATGTTGCGACATCGCTGTTGTGGATTTGTTGTGGACTTTAGACCACTTATGGCCTCTCTTGACTCGTAGAATATGCATGTTTCGATTGCTATTATTTACAGTCTGTCTATCATGCATTTGACCTATTTAAATTCCTGTCTTTCAATTCCCGCATGATATTTAGACTGTCATGTTTAATAATTCATGAATTACTGTTATATTCTTCTGGCATTACTTTTGATTCTCTCAGTTGCTCACTGTCTAGTTTGTGACAGTGGGTGCAGATAGGGCGGAGAGCAGTAGAGGCAAGGGACCTTGCCTAGGAAACTTTTGTGAGCGTCTGGACTTGAGGTATCAAGATGTAGGCTCATGGTTGTTTTTTGTTTGTATGATGTTTTATATATATGATTATAGTTTTTGGACTAGGGATAAGTTTTGAGGTGGATACCATGAATTTCGTTATGTTAACTTGGACATGAACCTATCAGGGTTTCCACATTTATATAGATTCCTGATTTCCATTTGATTGAGTTATTTTCCAATAATTGATTAGTAGTAAATTTTCTTCCGCTGCGTTATACTAGCAATAACTCTTTCATAAAACTTGAAATTTGATGATTTGAGGCTGACTAGGCTCGTCAGGCTCACTGAGCACCGACTCGGGACCTACACGGGTCTAGGCCGGGCGTACCCAAATGTATTGGGAATTTGGGGCCGTCACACGACTACCTCGTTTAATCCTGCGGGGAATTATTTCTTGCTTTTTTTAGAGTAGGTCTCCATTTTGCTTGATGTATTTCGTTTTTGATACACTATATAGTTTTTATTAGTTGGAATTGTGAGAATGATATCATGTGCTACTATTCTATCTTTTTTACACATGTTTATCGAATATTCGAGGTTCCACATTTATAAAATCTTTCTAATTTCCCTTTAATTAATGAGTTATTGCATGATTATAGTCTATTTTCACTACTTATTATTATGATAATGCTTATAATCTAATAACTCTTGTTAGAACTTGTTAAATTGATGAATTGAGGCTGACTAGGCATGTGTTGGCTTTTCGAGAATGGTCTCGAGGGCCTACAAGTTTCTAGGCTGGGCGGGGCCCAATTGTATGGGAAATTAGGGTCGTCACAAGTAAACTCGAACTGTCTAAAATCCATGTCCGCTCGGTAGCCGGCGTAGACTACGGCGCATCGATATGTGAATAGGACGAATAAGTAGTCAGGTCGAAAATCCACTGACCTGCCCCTATAACACATGTTATGGCTAAGTGTGCCACAATGCCAATGCAATAGAATAAACCCCGTGGGAGTAAACTCAACTTACCGTAAATAAATACTGGGAATTTGAATAATTGAAATAACTGGACACGAATTCAAATAATCCAAGCAATAAATACTTAAAATGAATTTTAGTTAGGATACTACACACCTCAAACTGCGCTCCACTAACGCCAATACCAATGCATGCCCCAACCGAGTGTCAATTACTCATCAAAACAACCTAAAACCTGAATTCTCGATAAATCTAATCAATTTTTCAAACCACGAAAATCATTATTCAATACCAAATCCTCGATAAAAAAACTCATTAAACCTTTCATATATATTATATAAACCCCAAGGTACACCCCAAATATCCCAAATTTTATTTAAAAAATTATTTTATTTCACTATTATGGGCACGCGAGAGGCATCGTCGTGAACAAAGCCTCCAAGGCGTGCCTTACGGCGTCCTGGATGTTGTGACAAACACCGTCACGTTTACACCCCCAGGGCGCCATATATAGCGTGGGTTGGTGGTTTGTCTCTGGTTTGGACGTCACATGTGGCGTTGTGGCCTCAAATGCCCATGGGACGACTGGCCGAGTCCGAACTAGAATAAGTTCCTAGGTTCTCAGACCCCCTCGACTAGTCGTCGTAGTCCACGTTCATCCAAACCACTACTTGAACATCCAAAACACCATAATTTATCAAAACCCCTCGACGAAAACCGTCAAAGACATAACCCTGAGTTTACTCGCCAAAACCTTAAAATCCATTTGAAACTTATAGCAACAAGAACAACAACATCAAAACACCAATTGTTGCATCAATTCCATTACATTGAAACCATAGCAACACCCAAATAGCTGGTGTGCTCAACTCACACCCTCGAAAACCTCGTCAAAACCTGAGAACCACTCCCAAAACGAAGAGAACAACGAGGAGAACGAAGATCTAACCTTTTTTATTCAATTCCCACTTGATCTAGCACTCCAAATCACCTTCCAAAGCTTAGCAAACCCTATCTTTTTCTTTCAATTTTCGTCCAAACCCAATGGAGGAGAGAGAAAAGGTGGTGAGAGTGTGGAAAGATCGATATTTATACCAAAAACTTTATCTCATGTGTAGATCAAATCCCTAGGTTATTTGTGGGGTCAAGATGAAGTCAATTAGCCTCCCAATTATGACTTAGTTGGGGAATTAAAACCCTTATCCTCATGCTTCTCTGAACAACCTGGCAAATCCTCGGGCGTTACGACACTCGGTCCCGAACCGTTTCGTACGTCCAACGCGTATACTCGCATCACTTACGTATATACATCATTTTATATTAATTATTTAGCATATTTTATCATTTATTGTGTGGATATATACCCCAAACCTAGTGTACTAAACATTCGCCTCCCCAGTTTCCACATCTACACGCTACCCGAGTTGAATACCCGTCACACTATCTTGTACGACATATACAATATAAACACACAACATTGCGATGCAAATAACCTAATTTGAACAATACATCGGAAATACAGCAAAAAATATACAAAAACAAACTGTATACCTAATTTAGGTGTACTGCGAACTAGTTGCGGGATCCACGAACGTTCGAGCTGTCTTCCACGCCTGTAATGACGTCATAAATAATGACAATTAATAATTAGGCCGTTACACCATTTTTGCACAAAACCAATTGATTTGTGGTAGGATCCAATCTACACCACTTATATACTACACTAACTCTTATTATATTTCTGATGGCCTAGGTATCAATTTTCCTTTTTTTTCACCTCAATTTATTTTCAATAATTTTCACCTCAAATTGATTGGCGTAACTCTTATCATTAATATATATATATATATTCATTAGTGTTTTTTTTTGGTTTACACATTCATGAGAAGGTTTATGTGCCACAATGTGCATCCCATATATTTGTAAGGTCAAGCTACAATTTTTTTAGCCACACAATTTCAATTATGTCTCCATAAGAAATTACCCACTTACCACTTAAAAACCAAACAATGTCTCGCATGCTCTCCCATTCTCGCTCTCATTGTGCACCCCACCCCAACCTATCTGCACCTCCGACTCCGATGTCCTCCTTCGACCACCGACAACACAACCTTACAATTTTGGAGCCTAGAAATCCTTTCAACTACTGTAAGTGTCATTTGTATTGTTTTAGTGGTAGGGTACCATATATTGTAAACTATAAGGGTAGTTTATCACGTCAAATATTCTAAAGGGGTATCCTAATAATTACTTGAGGTGCTCAAATTCAGTAGCTTGCCCTTATAAATATGTAGGGTGTACATAGCGACACCCTTCAATGTTTTTCCATTTCCCCTGTCTAGCCATATCCAACATGAGAATGTACTATGAAATTGTATTGATTATGGTAAAACAAGAAAATTGTATACAACAAGTTGCTCTTATTTATAGAGCGGTACAAAGCAATATACATGAAAATAACTTATTTAAACAATCAGTGAGGAAGTTACACAATCAGTGGGGAAGTTATGGTATATATAATCAGTGGGGAAGTTATGGTATACGCAATCAGTTTCCTAACCTCCCTCCTTAAACTCAAGGTGGTGCCAACAGAACCACTTGAATTTACAAATGAATAAAATTAGAATATGCTAAACCAACTATAGTTCTACATGGGGACACCAGATCGGGATGAACAGATACAAGTGATCAAGGACAGAATCGAAAGGTAGGCAGATGATACAGGCTGATCTACTACAACACTGCAGCGAACATGCATGACAAGCCTCGCGGACTACGTTCGGCAACGTACATTACACAGGTAATAGGCAAAATCGTACGAGATTAGCTCGCACGGACAGGCAAATAGGCAAGACGAGTAAATCTGCAATAGCGTTGCAGTTAACAGGCAAGATAGGCAAAACGTGCGGACAAACATACATAGACGTCATGACAAGATGCACGGGAAGATATGTCGTATAAGCAGAGTTGCATGGGAAAGTGAAATCAGATTAGAGAGAAACATGGGATCAAATCAGACATACACTACACACATTACCATGTTGCAAAAATAGCAACGATTTTTTTTTTCATGTTGATAATGTTGTTGATGTGCGTTGGTGTAAGCAATCAGTTGATAGAGACCTACAAAAATAGATGTTATGGCTTCTCCTACAAATGAACAAAGCAATTAGCAGAAGTACACGCGGATGACGACTTGCACACGAGAGGACAAGCAGAACGTACGAACTCGACCACGAACATGGGTTGGTGTGCATTTGTGAAGGTGTGAACTAGGAGGCGCAGGAGACACGTAACACCGATTTCACATGAATAGATCTTGGATTCGCTGGATGAGAGTCGAACAAACTGCAAACGGGCAGAGGTAGATAACAGCAGAATCACGATTGATCGCAGATGGACAGACTACAACGGATTGGGATTAACCCTAAAACAAAACTAACCTAGAGGTTATGGCTCTGATACCATGAGAATGTAATAGAAAATTGTATTGATTGGGGTAAAACTGGGCAATTTGTATACAACGGTTGCTCTTATTTATAGAGGTACAAAATAATATACATGAAAATAACTAATTTATACAATTAGTAGAGAAGCTACATAATCAGTGAAGAATTTATGGTATACATAATCAGTTGAGAAGTAATGAGATACACAATCAATTTCCTAACACAACACTTGGGGTTCGATGAAAAAAATATATATATTTGATGCATTACTTGTCATGGAAGTTTTGACAAAAGTCGATTATGGTCCTAGCAGTTATTGTGACGATAGTCCGCGTGGCAAATGGCTATGTGTAGCACATTCTCTTGTTATTTTTGCGAGGTTTAAGACACGTTTTTTTTTTCTATTTTTTTTTTTGGCAAATCTGTTGGAATTTATAAGTTGAATATATGGTTCAACTAGTGTAGTCAAAAAAGAGCAAAAAGGTTTCAAACTTTAACATTGCTTTCTTTGACCACTTTTAAGTTTTAGCTTGAATTAAACCTTTTTTTTTTGTCAAATAAATTAAAGCTACAAATGATAATTCATGGAAAAAAAATCACGTGATAACAATTGCAAAGGCAGCAACGTTCGTGTAATTAAGAATGCATAATATATATACACTAAAATTGGCTCTAAACCACAATTTTTATTATTTTTTGTCCTCTTGCTCTCTAGTGATACTGATTTTCAAAGCATCACTTGAATTCGACAATAATTGCAATAACTTTTTTTTAATATTTATCGAATAAACTATATATACATGTCTATTTAGATTTACGATGATTAGTTTCATTCCAATTATAATTATTTATCATTATTTTTATACTAGGACGCCAGCTCAGATCAACGTGAACGTCACAAATAGGCTACGGGCATGCCTAACTAGATATATTAGTTTATATTGTGTAATTGATTGTCTATTTGTGATGTTAATTTATTATTTTATTCATTCATGTATAGCTAATGTAATACCGCGTGAGAATGTGTGACGAGTATTCGCCTCGAAAAGCATGTCGACACGAATATTGGGTAGAAGAAGTACGGGTACACTAAGTATAGAAAATGAATTGTAACTAATTAAGGTATAGCTAAGGTAATTGATAAGACAACAAATGTATTATGTTTTGGTGTCATTTTACTATGATTTCTGAGTCTTTTGTGCCCATGTATGTTGTATATATTAAGTCCTTGTTTTTGTCATTTCATGGTTAAAATAGGCTATTGGACGAAAATGAATAATTTCCCAACAAAATTCAGTGAAAAAGTCAAGAGAAGACACAACACCTTCACAACGCCTCCAACAGAGTCAAAATCGCTATGGAAAGACTTGATTTATGCGTATTGAAGAATATACACTAGAATTAGACCGAGACAAGCCTTGTGAAGACCAAGAAGAAATATGAGAGTCGAAAACTGAGAAAACACCCAGCGCCTTGACAACGCCTGATAGTGTACATACAGCGCCAAGACAACGTTGGGTATAATGATCCAATTTTATCAATGTCGTTATTCATATTTATTTTCGAACTAGGACGTCAACTCAGATCCACGTGGAGGTCGAGGATAGGCTAGGGCGCTTGACTAGATAAATAGTTAATTTTGTCTGATGTTTGCCTTATTGCGATAATATATTCAATTTCTACTTATTGCATCGCATGTATGTGTTTGAATTGATAAATCGTGCGAGAGGGTGTGACAGGTATTTGCCTCGAAAAACGTGTTGATACGGGTACTGGGCGGGGTGAAAAATGGGTACACTAAGCTTAAGAAATGACTATTATAAAAAAAACCAAGGTAAATGAGATAAAATAATAATAATAATAATAAAACCATAGTCGAGACCATTTGATCAAAATAATAAGCTCTAGCACGCCTCGCAGTGCGTGCCAAGGTGCGGGACAACAGGTTATTAGGGTAATTGCAGATAAGACTAAGCTAGGGTGTGTCTAATTGGAGTCATTAAGGTGAGTTGGATAACCCAATAGTGGCCTTTTGATGTTCTCGAGATGTGTATAACCCATTTGATGAGATCAAGAGGATATGTAACGGCCCCAATTTCACAACCCTAAATTTGGCTCGGTAGCAACCCTAAAATCTAACTTGTGTCACGTGTAAATTTAGGTTGTACATGGGGTCGTTTGTCGTGATACAGTTGTCCAATTCTCGGTCGTCGACGCCGAGGTATGTTATTTTTATTTGGTGTTTGTATTATATTTTATTACCTGAATGTAAATTCCAATGTCCCAAACGTGTAAGGACGTTTGAGTGTGAGCGTTGGTGTTAGGAAACAAGTTCAGCTCAATGGGAATGTGAATAATGGGTTTCGGGCGAACAGTTGTCTGGTAATTAGCAGTCCGTGGGATTTAATGCATTAAAAACACTGACTAAATACAAAATAAATAATAATTAAAAGTTTTATATCGCGCTCGATATGTTGATATTTTTGGGGTTACACGACGAGCGAGTCGTGGTGTGAAACAGTCCGAAAATGAGATTATTATGCGAGAAATGGCTAATTAGGAGTGAGAGTTATCTATTGAAGTCATTAAGTTGTTTCAAAGTGGTTGGATGGATTAAGTGGTGGCCAAGGGATGTGCCTTGGGATGCGTGTATGGGTGTAGATGATGGAGGGTGGGTATAGATGATGGAGGGGGTATATAAAGCCAAATCATATTTTTCTCTCCTCACCTCTTTCTCTCATTTGTTCTCAACGATCGAAGCAACGAAACGTGGGAGGGTTCTAGGGTTTTCGATGCGATTTGACACCAAATGATTAACCAATCTCGAATTCTAAGGTGAGATCTTGGCTCTCCACATGTTTGGTTACGTTTTGGTAGTAGTTTTATGAGTTTTTCGTCACATCGATTTCGGGCGAGATTTTCAGGAAATGTTGGAAACAAATTTATATGATGAGTTATTGATCAAATGGATGATTTATTTATAATTTGTGATGTGGTTTGGTGATTGGGGATGTTGTGAAATTTTTGAGAATTTTTAATGATTTTTTGAAATCAATGGTTTGGTAAGGTTTTAACGCAAACCGAAGGTGGTTTGGGATAGTTACGGACGTCCCTAAGAGTTTGAGATAGGTTCAAAGTGCAGGGACGCGAGTCAGGGTGTGATGGCCCCAATTTCACCGTGCAATTGGGTACGCCCGGCCTAGACCCGTACAGGCCCCAAATCATCACTTGACGACCTGACGAGCCTAGTCAGCCTCCAATCATTCGATTATACAATTTATAAAAGAGTTATTGCAAGTATAACACAGCGGAAGGAAATTTAATACTAAACAATTAATGGGAAATAACTCAGTCAAACGGAAATCAGGAATCTACATATATGGAAACCCCGTAAACGGGAATATTCATGTACAATAAGCCAAGGTCAAATGAGACATTACATGATATCAATCCCAAACTATAATCCCGAGTTCAATGGCTACCAAAGCATTATAATAATAACAAGCAACATACAAACAAAAATATAAAACCTACTCTAAGGTTCCTCAAGTCCAGCCGCTAATCCTCACAAAAAGTCGCCTAAGCAGGGATCCTTGCCTCTACTGCACTCCGCTCTATCTGCACCCACCGTCACAAACTAGACGGTGAGTAAGTGAGAGAAATCGAAAGTAATCCCAGAAGAATATAGCAGTAATTCATGAATTATCAAACAAGGCAATCTAAATATCATGCAGGAATTGAAAGTCAGGAAGTTAAATAAACAAGGTGCATGATAGGCAGACTAGAAATAATAACAATCGAAACATGTGTGTTCTACGAGTCAAAAGAGGCCATAAGTGATCTAAAATCCACAACAGCGATGTCGCAACATCGATAACCACAACAATATCCACAACAATCTAGTACATGGTATCACACAATCACTAGGGGTGGTCAAACACTCATGCTCACGAGTGCCTGCATTTTATCCCTTCTAGTGCAGGCCGCATGTACTTTCGAGACACACACTTATTCCAAGAACACACATACAAGGAATATGGAACGAAGATGCCAACAAGTAGATCATAGCAAACATGATAGAATGATAATGAATCACATGAGATTTTCTTAACTGGCTTACTAACGTACACAAGCTTTAGGGGCAAATGTACTGACCTGACTAATCACAACCCGCGTATAACAATACTCTCGTTCTTAACGCGTATTCCCGAGTTTCCCGCTACCTGACAAGGTTGGAAACTCTAATTAATGGGTCAAATCATTAACTAAACTCTAGGTGAAACCCTAGTATATTCCCAAGTGTTTTAAGGACTTAAACAATTCGAAAAATTGATAAAATAATGAATACTCTCTCTTAGGTTGAAAACCATAACGTATGTAAGCCTAATCACACATCTTAGGCTTAGCTCAGTCGTAAATAGGTCACGTCATGGCCTCGAGGACCGGCGACGTGACCATGACATCATAACCATTCAAAATGCATAAATCCTACATAAACTCATCACCATAACACATCATAACTCGAAATAACCATGTATTCGAACACTCGATACACACCTATACCAAACAAATATTGTACTCGACCCTTGTATGTTCTCACTTATGCATGAATTCGAATCACCAAATCATGTATTCATGCCATGAGTTTTGAAATGAAATAAACTCAACACAAAATAATGAAATCCCGATGACACAAACACATGAAATCTTCGATAACAAAAACCACCATCGATATGGACGCTCCGAGGATTATGGGAAACACACCAAAGTTTAGTGAAATCCCTGACACTTCCCTGGTCATGGCATCCTACGGCAGTACCGCCATGCACGACAGTTTCTGACGAGGAATACAACAATGACAATACATGAAATGACACATTCACATTTACTACCGCGGATTGAGACACTCTAGGCCTGTGGGACACCATGATGAACATGGCAAGGTCTCTAGCAGTCCCCCTAGTCATCGTGTCGGCGGCAGAGCCGCCCCAATGGGCACTTTCTAGCGAGGAGGAGCATTAGATAGCAACATAGGTTTAAGACATCAAAACAGTTCCAAACACAACTGAATCGGACACACCAAGGGCGGCGAGACGTCATCAAGGTCATGGAGAGGTCCCAGACAACCCCCACGCTTGGTGGTACGGCCAGCAGTGCCACCTAAATAGGTGTTTTTTGGTGAACAGTCAAGACAAGCTCAAATAATACCCTACCCAAGAAAGCACCACTGCCTACCCTTAACTGACTGCTCTAGGGATTGGGAGGCACCCACATGTTCATAGAAGAGTCCTCGACGTTTCCCCATGTCCTGGTAGTCGACGGCGGTGGCACAAAGCACGGCAGGACAGCTGGCCAGTTCATGGGAAAGAGAAAAAAATAAAGAAAACAGTGAGGTCCGTGGAGAGAAAAAAAAAAGAAAAAGAGAGAGAAGGAGAGAAAGAGAGATAAAACGAGAGAGAGAAAAAGAAAGAGAGACTCTAGTGAGAGTTCGACGTCTGGTCACCAAGGGAGAGCCGAGATGATGGCCGAGAGAGGGATCGAAGAAGTGAGAGTTTGAGAGGTGAGATGACAAGAGTGGAGAAACCGAGACCGAGAGAGAGGGAGAGAGAGAATAACTGACCTCCGGTGAGGGTTCCGGCGAGAGGCGTGATTGGCCTGACGAGGGAGAGGGGCGGTGATGGTGGGAGAGAACGTGAGGTTCGGGTGGGTGTGTGTGGAGATGAGTGAATAGTGGATTAGGTTTTTGTTTGTTTATATATATAGGACAAGTGTGAAATGACCCCTTTGCCCTTTAATTTCATACTTGCTTATTTTTGAACTATTGCCCTTATGGGTCTTTTACCACTTTATCACATCTCATCATACACACAAATCTCAATGCAAATCTCATGGCTCTCCTCATTTGAGTTGTGTCACTTTAACAATTTCTATTCCATAGCCCGTATGTTGCGGAGTTAATCAACTCCAGCGTTCAAATGACGTTCCTCAGTCCATCTTGCCTTGCCCCGACTCCCGTAGCGCGCGTAGTCTCGCCTTGTCTCGCCAACTAATTAATTAAATTAATTAAAAATTCATTTATTTGTACTCTTTACTTGTTTTTATCTCCCATTTAACTAAGCGAAACCTCACTCAACTAAAAATCGCTTGAATGGCTCGAGACCCATAAAATACTAAAATACTAATACACATCATCAAAGAATCATAATATTACTTCGGTCGACTCCTGAAGTTTGAAATATTGTCTAGTATTCATGTAGCCGGGCCACAATCTTGACAAGTGCAACGCAAGTCAGTTAAAAATTTGGGGTTATTACACATGGTTTCGAAAAAAAACTGGAAAAGGTGTGCAAGGCCCACGCTGCAAGGGACGTCGTGGGCATTTATTGTCCACAGTACCAACCACTGCATCGAAGGCAATGACCTTTGAAATCACTTCGTGAGGGCGCCGCCATGGGTTAAATCTTGCAGCGCCACGGCAGCGCGACTTTGTTCACAGGGGTATTTTTACAAAAATTTCAAAAAATTTTGGGATCTCTCATTGACTCAAATGAGTTCGAATATGACCCAATACCCCGAAAATCAACCCAATTACACTAATAAAATAATTATGAAAAATTAGGTAAATTAGAAAGTAATTAATATGATTTGTCATTTAATTGACGGCGTCACACGGGATTTGTCAGGGGTTTTAATAGTAATTAATAGTAAATTAGAAAGTAATTAATAGTAATTACTATTAATAGGATTTTTAGGGTTTTAGTTATTACTATTAATTACTATTAATAGTAATTAGTTGTTACTATTAATAGTAATTACTATTAATAGGATTTGTTAGGGGTTTTAGTTGTTACTATTAATAGTAATTAGTCGTTATTATTAATTGTAATTACTATTATGAAAAATTGGGTAAATTAGAAAGTAATTAATAGGATTTGTTAGGGGTTTTAGTTGTTGACGAGTCACATTGGATTCGTAGGAGGCGAGTCAGAAGTCGTGTGAGTGCGAATTAGCTTGGATACAGGTAAGTAAACTAATGAAGAATTTTATAGTTATTTCTTGAGCTTTAAATTATTATTGTTGTTGCACTATTCCATTTTGAAATTTTCATTCCTTCAAGTTGTCTGAGGGCACGTGAGTCAACATGATCCTTGCAAGATTTTCGGGCTTTCTAAGGTAACATGCTAGAGGTCAACGGCTGGGGATGCATGATTTAGTTTGGGTTCTATACGGGGTGAGTGTTCTTACCTAGACTACCTGAGAATCTCATCCGCATGGACGTTAGGACGGCGTGAGTTTACCGCGTCTTAAACTCTAAGTCTTGTAGGTGTTTACCTCGGCATAACAACCGTTTAGTCGGGACTATTTGCACCTCTCTATTGTTTTTGAGACACTCATTTTCGATTGCTTAGTTGATTTATTTACAATCTTATTTATTCATGCATTCTCTGTCCTTTCTTTCTATCTGCATGAATATGGACTGGTTGTTTATTTATTTATGCCCCGCTTGGCATTACTTACATGGGCTTGTAATTCTTGTGTTTGACGAAGTGCATATCCACAGTCCAGCGAGGGAAAGGCTCCACAACTTGGAGATTTGATTTGAGGATACCGGAGCAAGTCTTTCCGTTTGTCTATATAAGTGACTTTTCTTGTATTATTATATATATTGTTTTGAAACATTTGGAATTAGGGTTTTTAAGAGATCTTGGGCATGTATATATGTATGTTATTTTCCTCTGACTGATAATTAACTATGATATACATATGCAGGGTTTCCACTCTATAATGTCTTATTTTGTATGGTTGTGGTTATTTCGATTAGTTTGAGAATTGATTTCTTCCTCTTTTAACTCACTAATCGATGTTTTCAACTTGTAATTGAGTAAAAATGGTAAATGGTAAATGGTAAAGGATGACTGACTAGGCGCGTGACTTGGTGATATTGGCTCAATGGTTTACGTAAGTTTAGGCCGGGCGAGGCCCAGTTTATGATTATGAAACTGGAGCAGTCACAGGCTCCGCAAGACCTAGACTTACATAAACCCCGAGTCTCCACTCGCGCAATCCACGTAAACCTAGTCAGCCTTCCTTATCCCTTACCATCTATTAAGTTACTTAAGTTGAGTCATTCATTAATAGTGAGTCGCCAGATTATAGCGGAAGTCTTACAATTCTCAAACTAATAATAATAACCATAAGACACTAGTTAAGACATCTTAAAATGTGAAAACCCCATATATGTATACCAACATAAAGTCAGAGGAGATTACATTATAGTATACATGCCCAAGATCTTTCATAAACTCGTATCCCAATGTTTATAAAACATATACATATTGTACATAGGACCTACCCAATAGGCGAGCTTTAATAACCTAGTAGTCCTTCACTTCAGTTGCCTATTGCTGGCTCTTTACATTTCTCTGCCCTGCGATATGATGAGTCTGCACCTACCATCATAAAAAGGACGGTGAGTACAGAAGTAGAATAGTAATAACCAAATGGATAACAAATATCATTTCAAAAGTCAAATAAATGGCTAATCGATTATCATGCTTAGATATCATAAAGATAATAAAAAACAACATGATGATAAATCATTGAGATATTAACGATAAATGAGTGTCAAGAGCATAAAGCAAAAAAAACATCTAAGTGTTCTAAGTCCATCAGATTTCCACACGCAGTAAACAACCGAACTTCCTAGACAGATCCTGGATTTAAATAAACTACCACCACTTTAGAATGAGTCAACCACTCAATAGCTTCACAACACAGTTATCTACTGTTCGACTCCTAAACCTAACATGTGGATTTAGGCAAGTCCAAACATCCGTGTAATTACGAAAGTAAATGAGACTACACAACAAACTCACCGTAAACATGATCACCATATCGCCCACTTAGATCCAAAAGATCACTCATTCAGAATCCAAGAAAAACCAAACCAATAATCCACCAAGGATAGATATCACAAACGAAATTCAAGATATCATATTCCACTAAGAAATATTGTTCAAGAAAGATAACAGCCAAGTAATTTCACAAATGAAATAATATTAAAGTTTCCACTGGTTTTACTCACAGTATAACACGAAACCTCGTGTTCGCAGCTCTCAACGATCACCAAACCAATCCCCAAGGATAATCACCAGTCTCTTAAACACCTGGTAATCATTTAAATTTAGTTTGGTTTCGGTAGAGTTTTGTTTCCATTTTAATTGTAATTTTCCTCATTTTCTATAATTTTATCCATTTCCATTATTCTATGTCAATTCCTCAAATATTGATTGTATTCGAACCAATTTGGATACCTGAGATATTCTCGAATTTTTTTATAAATTTTCAAAATTTTAGTGTTGTGAACAATGTCACGCCGTGGTAAAAACTCCCAGCGATGTCGCCGAAAACGTCAAATTCCCACTGGCACTGTTCTAGACATCGTAAGTCACATCATAAGGACAATCCCTAGCGACGTCACATAAAGCGTGAGTTCCCCAACTTCTCTGTTTCAGACGTCGTGGCTCACAAACTCCACGACGTCCCTTGCGGTGTCAGTTCCTGAACATGTTTTCGGGGTTTTTCGACACCCCGGCTCATCTCGCTGTGTTCCGAGGCTATCCTAAACTCCTTGGGACATTGTTACCAACCCAATACCACCAAAAACTCATAAAACCAAGCTATACCAAAATCCTAACTTGGCCAAAACACCCGAAACCGTTGTCAAAATGACGATAACGAAGTGATGAGTTGAGATCTTACCTCAACTCAGGTGTTTGCTTCGGTTACACATCATCGCGAGCTCAAACTCCCCATCACCACCCTCTTGTATACGAAGAGAACGAGAGAGAAAGGAACAGAGAGAGAGAGAGAGAGAGAGAGAGAGAAGAGAGAGAGAGAGAGTTTATCCTCTTCTCTTCATCAACTCCTTGATGTGTATCCCGATGTGCATCCAACGATCTCCACCTAGCTTAGCCACCTCAGCT
The DNA here is from genome assembly GCA_039657345.1 of Stephania japonica. Taxonomy (NCBI): domain Eukaryota; kingdom Viridiplantae; phylum Streptophyta; class Magnoliopsida; order Ranunculales; family Menispermaceae; genus Stephania; species Stephania japonica. Next base: position 584,637 of record CM077559.1, on the reverse strand, counting down.
AACTAACACAGAATTGTGACTCTGTTGGGTGACACGCGACAATCCTCGACCACGTTTCCTCCTCCCGACCGCACCACGACTCATCCAGTTGAGCACAAATCGAATATTAGCGACCCGAATAATTTATCAGATTTATTAATTATTGACTTTTATTTGTCGATCGCCCACAAATATCATTTCCCCGGAACTGTGTACCCATATTTCATTCGCCGACCCCCGTTCAACATGTTCTTCGAGGCGAATCCTACTCGTAACTAGATGTCATCGTCCTATCACACAGACACGAGTATAAATAGGTACTACACCAAGCCATATAATCATAACGGGTCGTTACAGGATATATACGAGTTGTAGATATTAGTTGGGACAATTTTTTCTCACTTTGAAGAGAAATCCAAAAATTAGGAGAGAGAGAGAAAAAATAAGAATTTGTGAAATTCTTGGAGGTCTTGAAGTGATTTTGTCAAACAAATAATCAATCAAGGTGAGCTATTCCTCTTTTTCAATTTTACATGAAAATGAGTTAAGTTTTGGGTTTTTTTATGGAACAACAATAACAACAACAACATAACCTCAGTTCCAAATTAATTAGAGTCACCTATATGTATCAAACTCTTCCATTGTGCTAGGTTTAATGCAATTGATGGTGAGCTTTCCAAACCATTCAAATCCTTCATAATTTATGCATCCCAAGTTAACTTCGGTCTACCCCTGCCTCATAAAATTTCTTCAGTTCCTATTAAGTCAAGTTTTCTAGTGGGGGCATCTGTAAGCCGATATTTTTATGGAAAACAAATCTTAAATAAAATCCACTGTTTCTTCATGTTGCATGAGAGACCTCAATCACCTTGCTATTCGTGAATTTGTGACGTTCTTCTGTCAATGTGTTTTCTTCGTTTGTGATCCTCTTCTTCGTTCATAAGTGTGTTCTTAAGTGTGTGGATCCACATCTGATGTGTTGTTCTCCTTGCATAACATCAAGTTCTTGTTTGTGTAAAAAAAAATTGCTACTACCACGTTATCATTACTTGCGCGTTGTCCACTTTCCTGCCTGTCGTCGACTTTGTCGCTCCGTTGTTTGTTCGTCAACTCCATCAGCTTTGTTCCGTTAGTCGTTCCGCCGACTCTGCTTCGTTAGTCATTTCATAGACTCCATTGTTTCGTTGTTCACTTATTACACATGTTATTCATGTACTATCCGCTAATTTAAGCGCAGTTCACGATGCCTATCACCCCCGTTATTCGCATATTGTACGCTGTCAAGTGCAGTTCGCGATGTCTATCATACATGTTAGTAGCAACATTGTTGCAGATCTATCTGTCCCATATGCCTATCTGAAGATTTTGTTCGTGATCACTTACATCTGTTCGTCGCAATCTGATGTCCCCACACAGAATTGTCTCTGAACTTAGTACTAATTCTATACCAAAGTCAATCTGAATTCTGCCCGAGTTTAGTTTTATTTTAGTTTACAAACTCAAAGTGGCTTTGTTGTCTCACTTTGGGTTTGAGGGGAGAGTTAATTAATATTGTGCAATTAGGAAATATGCACAAATCAATCCCATAATTGTATTATGAAATCACTCATGGAATTATGTTATGCACAAATCACTCCGTTGATTATGTGCTACCTTATTTAGATGTTTCCTTTTATATGTAATTGCATTTCTATAAATAGAGACATGTAATAGATCAATATACAACAATACAAAATAAACTTATCATATTTTATTAAGATTTGTCAGTTTTTGTTGTATATTAATGGTGGTTTTTGGTTGTTGTTGATGATGTTGTTGATGTGATGTTGATAAGAGAATAGAAGAGAAATAAAGAAAGAAAAAAAATTGAAGAAATGAATTCGTCTTTGTTCTGGAGGGGGACCCCGGATCATACCTGATTAAGGGCCCAACCCCGATTAAGACCTGGTTAATACACTGGCCCCAAATCATGCCTTTTAGCTAGCAAGTGATGCCTCATTTATTTTACTAGAAATACTTGGACTCACATACACATGCATTTTTTTAACTTTTGTTTAAAAGAAATCGAAATTTCATTAATCATTCATGGCTCAATACATGACCAAACTAGAATCAAGTACATTGATTTGTTAATCCTATTTGTGCAAACAAACTGTCATTAATTTGGTTTTTTTCAAAATTGAAGCAGTTTGACAATCAGAGATTGCTCTCTACAACGTTGAAACTCATAACAATACATAAAAATACTAGAACCACAAAATGAATAACAAAACTTCTCAACAAAAGATAAGAATACCTAAAACTTTCCAACAAGGTGAAAACAAATCAAAGACTTCCAACTCGGGAAGAAAATTAGTTATAAAGTAAAAACCAAAGACAAATCAATCCAACGCGCCGCACAAATCCACGCAATACCGTGGTTCAAGAATAAAAATCACCTATACATGCAATTAACAATTTATACTCATTACTCCTTCTACTCATAATTATATGACATTTTGGACGTAACACAATTTTTAAAGAGTTTTTTAATTTTGTGTTGTGATTACTATATTACCCTTGACAAAAAAAGAATGTTTTAATTAAGCTATTGAAACCAAATTAGTTTTAAATGCTTAAGCGTAGAATTGATAAATGTTATATTGAAATTGTTGAACGTCTTATATTATTTGAAATCAAACAATACTTAAACTTCGTATAATTATGAATGGAGGGAGCATGCATATGATAAGATGCATGAGGATGGATAATAGATATTTGAATTTAATTGTTACGCATATATTTCATGGCACGTGTATATATATATATATATATATATATATATATATATGATGTTTTTTGTTTTTGAGAAAGTATATATATGATGTTTTGTTTTTAGAAAGTATATATATGATGTTCATTCTTGATCAATGTGCAATCGTATAAGATTTTTTACACTAGCAGTTGGGGATGTGAATGAACCGGAAATCACACCTGGTCAAAGTACTAGCTGACGTGGTATCGTGGGTCCCACCTAAAAATAATTGGTTTTCGGACACGACATTGACGTGTGCTTTGACCGGATGTGATTTCCGGGTCAAATTAACATTTCTCAATAATTTATGTGCATATAGTCGGCTGGATCAATTGTCATTACGAATGTATTTCAATGTTTTAGATAGGAATCGAGAATCGTCGTATCAATTAATGGAAAATCAATAGTTATTCTTAGGGTGCACAAGAAACCAATTGATCCAATTGATTTGGGTTAGACTCTTAATATTTGAGAACCGATGGGTTGGTTCAATATTTGAGGATACAATTGTAAACCTGACTAAATACGAACCAAATTACCATAACCATATTGAGTATTTGTCAAATATACTTAGAATTATCTTAAATTAAATGTTATTATTTTATTTTATCTTTGAACTTTAATTAGTTTTTATATTAGGAAACTGTTCGGAATTTTCATTTTAGTTATCGAAGGTGAAGAACTTCATATGTGGTTCAATAATTGTGATTGAACATTAGTTTTCGAATGTGTGACTTTTTTGTATATAAGAGAAGGGGCAAAAGCCCAAACTAGGCAACATTTTGTGGTTACAGAAAAGTCATTCTTGGAAAAGAGATTCCCCTAATGTCGTCACTTAAGCTGATCTGACTTAATCCGAAGGTTGATATAGAAGTGCGAGGCCCTAAGGATAGTCTCATACTAGGTTAGCCAAAATATCAATCGCCCTGTTGCCTTCGCGCCATATGTATGGGAGAAGATTAACGTCCACTCTCGATCCAAGAGTTTCTTGATGTCGCGTACCTGACAAAGTCGAGGGTGTGACTTTAAGATGCTAATATAGTAGTTTTCTTACATCATAACCTTTTGAAATTTTTTATTTTTTATTTTTCTATTTTTTAGAAATCTTTTGAAAATTGTTATTTTATACTAATATTTCTAAATTATTTAATTTGTATATCAAATTACTTTTTAACTAAAATTTTGTTGAAGTGGCGTGAGTTTAAAGAGACATCTCATCACCCATAATTATTAAAATTATGTTATATTATTTAAATTCACTATTTAATTGATACACCATTTATTTTATTTTATTTTTAAGTAATATACCATTAAATTTGAAGTTCAATAAAAAAGTGATTTAGAATACAAATCAAATAATCTAAGAATATTAAGGTATAATAACCCATTAGACCTTCTATTTTTAAGAGAGAGCCAATTAAATCTTTGTATATAAATCATCATGAAGATGGTTAGATCCAAAGTAGAATTAGCAGCTCAATCGTGCTAAGAATGAGCCAATAGACTACTATTTTACAAAATTTTTGTTTGGTATTGCTAGGAATTAGGAGGACCAATAATGATGTTTAGTTGATTATAGCTGTAGGGGTGGTGTTGATGAAGATTGGTACGATGAACTAGCATAGTTGAGATGTTGCATGTGATGCGAAGGGGTCAAGTAGAAAGTTTGAAGTAGATATAGTACTAGTGTCTTTTTCCCAGGTCCACTTCCATGTGCTCTCAGAATCCCCTATGCCCACCCCCTAAATGGAAAATGATAACTAGCACACTTTCAACGCACACATTGTGGGCACACTCTTATCTTTTAACTAACACTTTCTTGTTTCTTTGGCATGACCCTACATCTAACAAAATACCATAAATTGCTAAAAAATAAAGATGTGTGTCCACAGTGTGTATTAAAAGTGTGTTAGATTATCATTTTCCTAAATAATTTACCCCAAAATACCAAGACAAATAACAATGACCATGCCCGATTGATCGACTATAATATAAAATTAATCTCTGAAATTTTGTGTTTATAATTTATACAACTATACAAGCTAACATGATAATTAAGCTGTGACTATATAATCAATTAAATTGTTAATCAAATTGATACAGATTAGTAATTATAGAAAGTACAAGTAGTTTTATTTTTTTTTGGATATCAGAAAGAACAAGCAGCTGAAATTACGTTAGTTACTCTAACTAAATAAACAAACTTTCTTTTTTTAATTATAAGATATAATCAAACACTACAAGAACATTTAAATTTTAAGACATCTAATAATGTTGTTATACTAAACGTTGTTAAAAAATATTTTAAATTTATTATATTGTTCAAAATTATAGAATATTCAATTAAATATAACATTTCTTACAAAACAAAATAATAATTTATAAATTTAACAAAATTCATTATCTTACAACATTTAACAAATCATTGCACATGATTTTTGCAATTAATGACTAATTATGATATATGTGTTATATGTCAATTAACTTTAACAATGTAACTTTTAACAACATATATTAGTGATTAAAAAGCTAATTCTTCTTGTAGTGAAACTAGTTAATTAGTTCTTCTCCTAAGTTATGGGACTAGGGCACCAAATTGGTTCTTGTGCTCACTCAACTCAGCTTGTTTGGGGAATAATTTATCACAACTTCTGTAGACCTCTGAAGCACAATCTCTCAAAATGTGACTATAGGGTGAGTTGTGATGATTTCAACACCGCCTCCCATTGGCAACCATGTCCTTGGCGACGCAAAACCAAAGATGCTCTGTCATCACTATGAAATCCACCAAAAAAAAATTATTTTTTAAGAGAAGAGAGCTTACCCTGCCAACCATATCTATGGCGATCCAACTTAGTGACGGCAAGAACCGGCTTAATTAGCTATCTAGACATTCCTTGATTAGATTTCGTGCACACTCCTTCCACACAATCTATAGTTACCATTGCCCTATCCGATAGCGAAGTAACTTTGACAAAAAGTTGAGTATGGCCAGGAAAATCGATAATGTTGAACAGGTAGTGCACGAATAGTTGAGCTACGTAGGGAGATAACGATAAGAGATATGCACACACGGTTATAAAAAAAAAGTTAAAGTTATTCAACTTATCTAGCTTTATTTTAATTGACGTCTTATTAATTAAAGTGTTATTATTTATGATTAATACAAACCGACCAGTTTTTTTTTTTTGAAGAGAAATCAAAATTTCATTAATCAATCATAACTCAATACATAACCAGATATAGAATCAAGTACATTGATTCGCTAATCCTATTTATACAAATAAACTGTCATTAATTTGATTTTTTTTTTCGAAAATGAAACAGTTTGACAATCAAGAACTGCTCTCTACAACATTGAAACTCGTGACAATAAACAAAAGTACTAGAACCACAAAACGAATAACAAAACTTTACAAGGAAAATATGAACCTACCAGTTAATCAAATAATTAGGAGATAATCTAGTTTATAATTTATGATTAAGAGTACCTCCAATGGAATGTTGATTGAATGTCAATGTGTGCCACCTAAGATTAAATTGACATTGAGATGAAAAAAAAGGTCTCCAATGAGAATATGTATTTAGAATGTCATGCTGATATGGCATAAAAAAAATTGACAATGATGTGAACTCTAGACATTCAAATTGACAGCCGCATTGGATTCCATTACAATTTTTTTTTAGCTGGTAGGAATTCGGTCTCTTTTTAAATTGAAAAAAAAATGTCACCTCATCAATTGACATTCAATACACATTTACCATTGGAGATTAGTTTTGAAGTCTAATGTTTATTTGAGCCACATGGGATGACATCATCTTCACGTTGATGACGTAGCAAGAATCTACACTCACAATTCACATTTACCACTAGAGATGTTCTAAAGTTGTGTATGGTAACTCTTATTTTTACGTGCAATGAGTCATATTAAATAAAAGCTCGAGGAAAATAAGAATATATATATATTTGGGTAGTAGTGGGCCTGCATGCAGAGCTCGATCTGGAAACCCAGTGGCTTTGAGACTCATACCAGCAATTGGATCTAGCCACAAGCCCAAGAAGTAGACGAGTGATCATCAGTTCGTACCATTATGGGCCTGTTTTGCCAACTCTGCACTCTTGTGACTAGGGGCGGCAAAAAATTGGTCCAGCCAAGTCCAAGTTTGGACAACTTCTACTATAAATAAGTATATTTATTGTTCAGATCAGGCTCAGTTTTTAATTCGGACATGACTTGTTTGTCCAGACCCGCTTTGTTTATAATTCGAGTTGTCCAATTATTCAAATTTGTCACAATTTTGAAAAATTTTTTTTTTTTTTTTTTGAAAACAAAACTAACTTCTTATACTAAAGCATCTTCAAATGTTAAAATATAAACATATTATAATCTTATGTGATGTAATTTAGAAAAGCAACGTCAAATTCATATAATTTAACATTTAATGTCAAAAAACAATTATTCTAGTATAAAATAAAATAAAATTTAATCATTCTACAATCAAAGATATCTTTAGTACATTAATTTTATATGCATTAAAGTATATTAATGTTTGTTAATCTATTTAATTAAGTAGTAAGTGTTTAATATACTCTTTTATCAATAATAATTTTAACTCTATTTAAAATTCAAACCAGGGTCCAAGTCAAGTGCAAGTTTATAAGGCCTTGCCCAAATCCGACACGGTTTTAAATTTGGACAAAAGGTCTTTGTCCAGACCCGACTGAATTTCTTAGAACATTGTCCAAACCCTTTTTATTTCGGGTCAGACAAAATCGGGCCGGCAAGCCCGAATACGAAATTGTCAGCCCTACTTGTGACTGTACTTGAATAAGAGTTGCCCATGCAAGTCCATTATTTAGTGCTATAAACCGCGCATGGATTTTAACCTTCCTTTTGTTTTCTTTTTTTTCCTCCTCCTTCTTTCTTCTTTTTTTTTGTTTTTTATTATGATGGCATGTGCTATTCACTCGAGGAAATTAGGACCAAGGGCAACAACTTTGTTGAGTGTCGATCGAAATAATAGTCCCACATTGGATAAGTGAAACTGCTAAATGAAGTGTATAAATGATTGTCTCCCCTCTAATAGTACCGAGGCATTTTGAGATAAAACCTCACACCTATGAATTGAAAGGTGGTTAAGTTGTGGACAATATCGATACTAACGGAGATCATAGACTCGCAGAGAAGTGTTGCATGCAGGTCATTTGCGGATAATGTGCCGCATGCATGAAAATCTAACAAACCTCTCACTATAAGAGTTTTAAAAGTTTCACCTATTTACTACAAAAAAACAGCCCAATTAGCGACAGAAAATCCCGTCACTAATTGGGCAAAATCTTGTCGCTAACGGGCCAACCCGCACATGCCATGGGATTACGAGAAGTGACGTCATGCGCATTTAGCGACAAGGGCCCGTCGCTAAATGTGCTGGAAATTTAAAAAAAAAACAATTTTAATAAAGATTTGGTTTTTTAAAATAAAATTATTTTTTGGTGAATAAAAACTGTTTTTTGTGGTGAAAATTAAAGCATTTTTTGTTATTTAACACTAATAAAAACTGTCCTAAAAAACACTACTAAAAACAAAATAAAATCGTAAAAACTTAATTTAAAAATAAACAACTAATAATTGACAAAATAAACCAAAAGATAAGATTAGTACAACTAAAGGAAGTGTTCTCCAATACCAAAAAGAATAAAGAAGTGTTTTCAAAAGGCCTTAGATCAATATTGACGACGTTGAGGCCTTATTTATGGACCTGATGCACCGAGTGTTGATGAACGCTCCAGCAGTTTTCATGGACCTGATGCACCGAGTGTTGAGGCCTTTTTTAGACAAATATGTGATAGTCTTCATCGATGACATATTGATATATAGTAGAACGTGAGAGGATCACGAGAGTCATCTTTGATCAGTACTGACGACGTTAAGGGAGCATCGACTGTATGCGAAGTTTAGTAAGTGTGAATTTTGGATGAGGGAGGTGAAATTTTTGGGACATATTATCAGCGGTCAAGGCATCTCTGTTGAGGGAGACAAGATTAGAGCGGTGATCGACTGGAAGACACCAGAAACTATTTCTGAGATACGGAGTTTCTTGGGTTTAGCAAGTTACTACCGTCAATTTGTACAGGATTTCTCCACGATTGCAGCACCGATGACGAGGTTGACGAAGAAGGATGTTCCTTTTGAGTGGTCTGAGGAGTGTGAGCAGGCATTTCCAGAGTTGAAGAAGAGATTGGCTTCTACACCAATGTTGACATTACCTGAGCCAGGGAAGAGTTTAACAGTTTACACTAATGCTTCGGGAACTGGATTAGGATGTGTTCTGATGCAGGAGAGACGACTAGTGGCTTACTTATCCAGGTGATTGCGACCGCATGAGTGTAACTACCCCGTACACGATTTAAAGCTTGCGACAGTTGTGTTTGCGTTGAAGGCCTGGAGACACTACCTCTACGGAGAGAAGTTTGTTCTGTACACAGATCATCAGAGCTTACACTGCATCTTTACGCAGAGAGATCTGAATGTGTTAGAGGAGATGGTTAGAGTTGCTGAAGGATTATGATTTCATGATCGAGTATCATCCTGGTAAGGCCAATATAGAGGCGGATGTTTTAAGTAGATGCGGAGTTGACAGTCAGCTAGTACTTGACATATGGGACAGTTGGAGCAGCATAAGTTATAAGCATGTCAAACATTGCTGTGACGCACGATGTTCAAATTTGTGGTCAGATGAGAGTACCGACAGTGTCACTGGAGCGGGCATCAGAGTGTTAGAGGACTGAGGGGTTTTATGAGCGGTTCAGTGGTTTGACACGGGATCCCGAGTGCACTGATTGGACAGAGACGGCGGATCGATGTTTGCGGCATAGAGGTCGACTATGGATACCAGCAGTACCAGAAATCAGAGATAGTATATTAGAGGATGCTCATCGGTCGCATTATACAGTTCATCCGGGTAGAACCAAAATGTACCACGACTTGCAGAGATTATTTTGGTGGTTGGGGATGAAGGCTGATGTCGGCGAGTATGTTCGAGGGTGTCATATATGTCAGCAGGTGAAGGCGGAGCATAGATGACCAGGCGGGTTGCTACAGTCATTACCCATTCCTCAGTGGAAATGGGAACACCTTACCATGGATTTTGTCAGTGGGTTACCATAGACTTCGAGGCGACATGAGGCGATTTGGGTAGTAATTGACAGACTGACGAAATCGGCACATTTCATACCAGTTTCGATGCGATATATGTTTCCTCAGTTGAGCAAACTATTCAAGCAGGAGATTGTGAGACTACATGGGGTGTCGATCTCTATAGTATCCGACAGGGATCCCAGGTTCACTTCGAGGTTCTGGGGAGCGATGCAGGAGCAGTTTGGCACTAGGTTGCAGTTCAGCACGGCTTATCATCCTTAGACAGATGGCTAGTCAGAGATATTGATACGGATTTTAGAGGATATGATGAGGGCTTGCATTCTGCAGTTTAGAGGTTCGTGGGAGGATTACTTACCACTGTGTGAGTTCACCTACAACAACAGCTATCAGGCAAGTATAGGGATGCCGCCATTTGAGGCACTGTATGGGAGGCCCTACAGGTCACCAGCGTGTTAGGCAGAGCCGGAGGATACAGTTACGATAGGGCTGGAGATAGTTGTTGATCACGTAGAGAAGATTCGACAGGTTCCCCAGATACTTCGAGCAACACAAGACAGGTAGAAGAAATACGCGAATAGATACCATGAGAATCTGAGCTATGAGGTTGGTGATATGGTTTATCTAAAGGTTTCCCCTTTGAAGGGCCAGCAGAGGTTTGGGATTAAGGGGAAACTGGCGCCGAGATTTATTGGACCTTATCGAGTTGTAGAGAAGGTTGGCAGTGTGGCATATCGATTAGATCTACCTGCGGAGTTAGCAGGGATTCATCCTACCTTCCAAATTTTGATGTTGCAATTGGCTAGGACAGGGCCACGACCCATGGTTGATGTGCGACAGGTTGATGTTCAGCCTGACGCAACTTACGAGGAGCAGCCATTGGCAGTATTAGATCGTAAGATTCAGACTCTCAGGAATAGGGAGATATCGAACGTATTCGTACGATGGCAGCATCACGGTACGAAATGAACTTACCTGGGAGTTGGAGTTGACCATGCGAGAGCGTTATCCCCAGTTATTTCACGGTATGCTTTATATTAACCAAACTTTGGGACGAAATTTCTTTTAGTTGGGAAGAACTGTAACGGCCCGTTATTTATTAACGCCATTATTTAAATTATTTCATATTAGGACGCCAGCTCAGACAATACGTGGACGCCGCGGATAGGCTAGGCATGACCTGGACCTAGGGACTGACTGTGTATTGGCGTTTTCTTGAGTTCTGGGATGTATTAATATTATTATTATGTATTATTCATCACAAGTGTGTATCTATATTTACTTGTCAGGTGAGGTTGAGCGCCGAGGTTTCGTGTCATGAGATATGCCAACGCGGGGGTTCGGTAGTTGTAAGGCTGGGCGTTGGGGTTTGATTAGATTTAAACAATATAGCATGACCATAGTTGAGGAGTTAATTTAACAAGATTTAAATATAACTTTAGGCTAAGTTATATAATTCAATTAAGTACACTAAGTGTGGGATCACCTCGGGAAGCGTGTCGGATGTGGGGCACTGGGAGCTGGGTAGTCAGGAAGTTAGTGTGTGTAACGGCCCAATTTAAAATTGCCGTTAATTATGACGTCATTGCAGATGTGGACGCCAGCGTGGACATTCGTGGGTCCCACAGCGAGACTGGAGTGCGTTCGTATTAGGTAAATAGTATTTTGTGTACTGTTTTGGTTAATTTGCAATGTTTATGTTAAAATAGGTTAATGGCATCGCGATGTGTGTAATTATATTTTAAATTGACGTGGGAGATTGTGTGATGAGTATTCGCATCGATATGCGTGTCGACGCGGATACCGGGTAGATTAAAAATGAAATTTTAAGTTGAGAAAAAAAAATAATATTACACATAAAATGAATTAAATGTGATAAAATATGTAAATTGTTGTGCGCCTAGTAAAACGCGGGGTCGTGGTCGACACGCGTGGGTGGTACGATAGTGTGCATGCCCGAGTACGCTCATTGGCGCGCACGAAGAAATTTTAGGCGCGAAAGTATAGGCGAATATATATTTATATATATATGTATATAGGTAATTTAATATATATATATATATATTAAAAATCAGAAATGGGAAATTACCATAAAGGGTATTGAAATAAATAAGGAAAGAGATAAACATGAGGGGTATTTTGGTCATTTTCCCTAAACCATCACTGCCTTCTCTCGATAAATCGAAAAAGAAGAGGAAAAAAAAAAAGGAAAACAGTTTGAAAAAAAAATCTGGAAAATTCATAGAAAATTCATATAAAATAGGAAAATTTTAGAAAAATTATATTTTGATCAAATCAAGGAAATTTGGGATTTTCTCGGAATGTTGGCGAGATATAATCGGGGTTTTAGCCTCGAAAAACGAAAAAATTGACATAATATATTAAATTGAAGCTAATTTAGTGATAAATGATAATAGGTATATTTCGGGTGATAGTTTGAATTGTCGGCATTTATTGGAGCTGGACTAAGGTTTGGTTTTCGGGACGAGGAGTGCGATTTGAGGTGTGTAGTATCCCAATTGAACTTCACTTTAAGTATTTACCGTTTGACTTATTTGAATTTAGTTCTATTTATTCTTTATTCCATTTCGTTATTGCTTTACGGGTGGTGAGTACTCTCACTGGTGACTTTACGGTAGTGGAGTGTACTCCACTGGTGTCTTTACGGTGTTGAGATCACTCCCCACCTGGTGCTTATTCGTTACGACCATAGAGTCCACTAAATCATAACACTTGTCTAGGTATACGCCGGTGAATAGGCTACCCGGGTATGGTAGGCTTGTGTGGGTGCGTCGTGGGTCTACACCGACCATCTAGAGGGTCCATGGCCAACCCATTAGTGTGTTTTCATGGGTCGTGCCTGGGGAAAAACTCGAAGTATGATTTAGTTTGATTTTTATGTGCACGTACTTTGTTTCGTCACTATATTTATGCATGCGATGATCTTTCTTTTACAGTTGTCTATATTATTTCTTTGTTCCGCATGTTTAAATTATAGTATTTAAAATTCCAGTACTTTTACTTCCGTAATTACTTGGTGAATTTCCTTGGGATTACTCACTCTGGACTCGTCATCTGTCTTTTTGTGATGGCTGAGTGCAGATCCTAGTACGAGCCGGGGAAAGGGCAAGCTTGAGGACTACATCGATTGACAGCTCTAGCCCTACTCGTACGTATGTTTATATTTACTCGTTTTATATTGGGTTTTAGGCTTTGAGAGATAGGTTGTATATTTTTGATATTTTGAGGATCTTAGATGATATGTATATGATGTACAGTTGATATGGTTTCCACTTAGGCATTTTGCTCATAATATACATGTTGAATCTTTATATTGATAGTAAATCTTCCGCTGCGTAAATTACGGTTAAATGATATTAAAGGAATAAAAGTAAATTCATAACATCAAAGTTAACTGATAATTGATTGATAATTGATTGATAATAAATAATTGGGCGTGGGACACAGCTGGTGGTGACGTAGACAATTGTGGGCCCGCGTGGCCTCCCGTGGCGGACCAATGTGAAAATTGGGGCCGCCACATTTTGGTATCAGAGCGAGGTTAAACTTTGAGAATTGGAGATTGAACAATAGTATAAACTCAATGAATAAATCTTAGATGTGGAAACCACAAGTGAATGATTAAAGGCTCAGTTGGGAAGTGATGTGAGGCGGGTAAATTTAGGAAATTACATATGCGTATGTTTTGATTGTGTACAATATATTATACGCGTATGTGCTGAGTCTGATCCAATGCACGTTGGTTGTGCAGTTTATGATGGACAGACAGGCTCCTACTACTCCGCCCACTACTCAGCAGGAGGTTGGAGAGACTAGTGATCATACCACTAGTGAGGTAGCTGATTTGCGAGCTATGATGATGAGATCGACCGAAAGACAGATTGATTCAGCGGGAGAGCAAAGAACTATTACAAAGAGCTCGGATGGCTGAGTTGATGGAGTACATTCGGAGTTCGAGGACGCCCACAGAAGAGCACCGATCGCGAGCGTCGTGCTGCACTTACTACAACTCAGACAGCCCCAGCTATTGCTACACAGGCGGCTGGCTCAGAGACAGTTATAGAGAGGGTTGAGCCTGTGGTAGTACCAGCAGAGACTACGGTGGTGACACCCACTACTACAGAGCGGCAGGTAGGGACTTCGACTGCTAGGAGTAGGATGTCAGAAGCAGCGAAAATGGTGAAGGATTTTATGAGGTTTAACCCTACGTACTTCACTGGAGTCAGTGATATTAAGGTTGCAGGACGTTGGTTGATGACTCACAAACGACTACACCAGTTGTTGGAGGTACCCGAGATAGATCAGGTGCGTATTTCAGGCTATTGTTTGAGAGGTCAGGCTGCAGTTTGGCGGACCACCTACACTGATATACATGGTACGCCAGCGACGTGGGGAGAGTTTAGACAGTTATTTCTAGACGAGTATATTTCCACAGAGGTGCAGATACGATTGAGGGAGCAGTTCTTGAGTTTGCGACAGGGTACCATGTCAGTTTCGCAGTACATGGACCGATTCCGGTATCTCATGATGTATGCTATGGATGTGGCTAACAAGGAGAGATTACATATTTATTATTTCATCAGAGGTCTGGATGAGAGGATTGGTGGGGTGATAGTCGCGACTGGTGCGGAGACGCTACAGATTGTGTATGATAGAGCATTAGCTCGCGAGACATATCTATGACACCGGGGTGAGCTTGGAGATGGGTCTGGACAGAGTTCTCAGTCTGATCAGAGACCGAAGAGACCGAGAGGTCAGTCTGACAGACAGAGACATGATCATGGTCGACAAGATAGGCGTTTCGAGCAGCAGAGAGAGAGATGAGAGAGGCGGTGTAGTGTACGTTTCGCACCCGCACCATTTGAGCAGCCACGACGGCGTGTGCGAGATGGAGGAGGTCGTGGTAGTAGAGGATAGAGAGGTCGGGGTCGTGACGAGCTCGGGTACATATAGTATCACAAATCGATTTGCAGGATACACGACGATGTTTTAGATGTCATCGGAGTCGGACATATACAGATTAATTGTCCGATGTCGAACTTCGTCATCACGACCGCAGATTGAGGCGCTAGGGAGAGAGTTCATCTTCTTTCGCTAGTACACCTATCGTCGTACAAACCGGATCGAGGTGCGACTCGTCACTTGTCGAGGGATGTTATCTATATGCGATGTTTCTATGCATGTATTATTTGATTCCGGTAGTACTTTGTCGTTTATATCGGGACGTAGGGTTGGAGCGATTAGGATTATCTGTTGAGACTTTAGACCCACATCTTGTCCTCGACATTTGCTTGGGGATAAGATTTACCCTAACCGGATATGCCGGAATTGTATGATAGAGATTGAGGGACACCAGTTACCTGTCGACTTCCGTGTCCTAGAGTATTTAGAATTTGATGCTTTATTGGGTATGGATTGGTTATCAACATATCGCGCACACATTGATTGCTTCGGTAAGATGGTAGTATTTGATATTGAGGGTATTCCAGTATTTACTTTTGTTGGTACGGCGTCAGACTTACCAATTACTAGAGGTCGATTAGTTACAACACAGGAGATGGAGGCGTTTAGGACGGTGGTTGAGCCAGACCTGAGACTAGAGATTAGAGTAGAGGATGTCCCAGTAGTGTGTGAGTTTCCTGAGGTATTCCCCGACGATTTGCCAGGTTTACCACCTCCTAAATCAGTTGAGTTTATGATTGAGTTGATTCCGGGGACGCAGCCGATATACAACCGACCGTACCGGATGTCAGCGTCGGAGCAGGGAGAGTTGAGGTCCCAATTAGAGGAGTTGTTGCAGAAGGGTTTTATTCATCCCTAGTATGTCTCCTTGGGGCGCACCAGTGCTATTTGTTAAGAAAAAGGACGGTTCTTTGAGGTTGTGCATAGACTATAGGATGCTGAATCAAGTGATGATTCGAAATCGTTACCCACTTCCTAGGATTGATGATCTATTCGATAAGTTGGCGGGTGCTAAATTTTTCTCGAAGATTGATTTACGATCTGGATATCATCAGTTGAGGATTCGAGAGAGTGATATCGAGAAGACGGTGTTTAGCACGCGATATGGATTATTCGAGTTCACAGTCATGCCATTTGGGGTGACTAATGCGCCGGCTATCTTTATGGATTTGATGCACCGAGTATTACGACCATTTTTGGATCGTTATGTGATTGTATTCATCAATGATATCTTAATATACAGTAAGACTCGTGAGGAGCACGAGAGACACCTCAGAGATGTTTTGATGACGTTGAGGGAGCATAGATTATACGCTAAGTTCAGCAAGTGCGCTTTTTGGCTGAGAGAGGTGAAATTTCTCGGACATGTCATTGGTAATCAAGGAATATCTGTTGATGGAGACAAGATTCGAGCGATAATTGATTGGAGGACACCTGAGACAGTTTCAGACATTCGTAGTTTCTTGGGCCTTGCGGGCTATTACCGGCAGTTTGTGCAGGATTTTTCTTTGATTGCAGCGCCGATAACGAGGTTGACCAAGAAGGATGTCAAGTTTGAATGGTCTGAAGACCGTGAGGCAGCATTTTTAGAATTGAAGAGGAAGTTGACTTTGGTGCCAGTGTTGGCTCTACCTGAAACAGGGAAAGGTTTCTCGGTCTACACAAATGCTTCCGGGACTGGATTGGGATGTGTGTTGATGCAGGAAGGACACCCAGTTGCATATTTATCGAGGCGATTGAGACCCCACGAGGAGAATTATCCAGTACATGATTTAGAGCTAGCTGCAGTTGTGTTTGCGCTCAAAGCTTGGCGACACTATCTCTATGGGGAGCGGTTTATGTTATTCACGGATCATCAGAGTTTGAGGTATCTGTTCACTCAGAAGGATCTGAATATGCGGCAAAGACGGTGGCTCGAGTTACTGAAAGACTACGATTTCGCGATTGAGTACCATCCTGGGAAGGCGAATGTAGTTGCTGATGCATTGAGCCGAAGTGGTGTAGAGTGTCAGACTGTGTTGCGGCAGATGACACATGAACATGGATTGCTGGAGGCTACGACGGTGTTGTGTTTGTCAGATGCTTTTGCCGATGTTCATATCTGTTGCCAGATGCGTGTTCCTGTTGTGTCATTAGAGAAGGTCGCTGAGTGGCAAAGGGCTGACGGACATTTTGCTCGTTTCAGCTGTCTGGCTCAGGATCTGGGTTGCACAGATTGGTCTAGTGGTTCAGACCAGTGCTTGAGACACAGGGGCAGGTTGTGGATACCTGAGGTGCAGGAACTACGTGATAGCATTCTTGAGGATGCACACCGTTCGCGGTATACAGTTCATCCTGGCAGGACCAAAATGTATCATGATTTGCGACGTTTATTTTGGTGGCCTGGGATGAAGGCCGATGTGGGTGCATATGTAAGAGCTTGTCATATTTGTCAGCAAGTTAAGGCCGAGCACAGAAGACCAGCTGGATTGTTACAGCCACTACCGATTCCACAGTGGAAATGGGAGCATGTTATGATGGATTTTGTGAGCGGGTTGCCACAGACTGCGAGACGTCATGATGTTGTGTGGGTTGTTATTGACAGGTTGAGGTTCGTCCTGACGTTTCATATGAAGAACAACCCGTTGAGATCATGGATCGTAGAGTTCAGACTCTGAGGAACAGGGAGATTCCGAAGGTGTTGGTACGATGGCAGCATCACGGGACTGAGGGACTCACCTGGGAGCTCGAGTCGACTATGAGACAGAGATATCCTCAGTTATTCACTGGTGAGTGTTGATTATAACTTAAATTTCGGGACGAAATTTCAATTTAGTTGGGAAGAATTGTAACGGCCCAATTTAAAATTGTCGTTAATTATGACGTCATTGCAGATGTGGACGCCAGCGTGGACGTTCGTGGGTCCCACAGCGAGACTGGAGTGCGTTCGTATTAGGTAAATAGTATTTTGTGTACTGTTTTGGTTAATTTGCGATGTTTATGTTAAAATAGGTTAACGACATCGCGATGTGTGTAATTATATTTTAAATTGACGTGGGAGATTGTGTGATGAGTATTCGCATCGATATGCGTGTCGACGCGGGTACCGGGTAGATTAAAAATGAAATTTTAAGTTGAGAAAAAAAAATATTACACATAAAATGAATTAAATGTGATAAAATATGTAAATTGTTGTGCGCCTAGTAAAACGTGGGGTCGTGGTCGACACGCGTGGGTGGTACGATAGTGTGCACGCCCGAGTACGCTCATTGGCGCGCACGACAAAATTTTAGGCGCGAAAGTATAGGCGAATATATATTTATATATATGTATATAGGTAATTTAATATATATATATATATATATATATATTAAAAATCAGAAATGGGAAATTACCATAAAGGGTATTGAAATAAATAAGGAAAGAGATAAACATGAGGGGTATTTTGGTCATTTTCCCTAAACCATCACTGCCTTCTCTCGATAAATCGAAAAAGAAGAGGAAAAAAAAAAACAGAAAACAGTTTGAAAAAAAAAATCTGAAAATTCATAGAAAATTCATATAAAATAGGAAAATTTTAGAAAAATTATATTTTGATCAAATAAAGGAAATTTGAGATTTTCTCGGAATGTTGGCGAGATATAATCGGGGTTTTAGCCTCGAAAAACGAAAAAATTGACATAATATATTAAATTGAAGCTAATTTAATGATAAATGATAATAGGTATATTTCGGGTGATAGTTTGAATTGTCGTCATTTATTGGAGCTGGACTAAGGTTTGGTTTTCGGGACGAGGAGTGCGATTTGAGGTGTGTAGTATCTCAATTGAACTTCACTTTAAGTATTTACCGTTTGACTTATTTGAATTCAGTTTTATTTATTCTTTATTCCATTTCGTTATTGCTTTACGGTGGCTGAGTACTCTCACCTGGTGACTTTACGGTAGTGGAGTGTACTCCTACTTGGTGTCTTTACGGTGTTGAGATCACTCCCCACCTGGTGCTTATTCGTTACGGCCATAGAGTCCACTAAATCATAGCACTTGTCTAGGTATACGCCGGTGAATAGGCTACCCGGGTATGGTAGGCTTGTGTGGGTGCGTCGTGGGTCTACGCCGACCATCTAGAGGGTCCAGGGCCAACCCATTAGTGTGTTTTCATGGGTCGTGCCTGGGGAAAAACCCAAAGTATGATTTAGTTTGATTTTTATGTGCACGTACTTTGTTTCGTCACTATATTTATGCATGCGATGATCTTTCTTTTACAGTTGTCGTATTATTTCTTTGTTCCGCATGTTTAAATTATAGTATTTAAAATTCCAGTACTTTTACTTCCGTAATTACTTGGTGAATTTCCTTATGATTACTCACTCTGGACTCGTCATCTGTCTTTTTGTGATGGCTGAGTGCAGATCCTAGTACGAGCCGGAGAAAGGGCAAGCTTGAGGACTACATCGATTGACAACTCTAGCCCTACTCGTACGTATGTTTATATTTACTCGTTTTATATTGGGTTTTGGGCTTTGAGAGATAGGTTGTATATTTTGATATTTTGAGGATCTTAGATGATATGTATATAATGTACAGTTGATATGGTTTCCACTTAGGCATTTTGCTCATAATATACATGTTGAATCTTTATATTGATAGTAAATCTTTCGTTGCGTAAATTATGGTTAAATGATATTAAAGGAATAAAAGTAAATTCATAACATCAAAGTTAACTGATAATTGATTGATAATTGATTGATAATAAATAATTGGGCGTGGGACACAGCTGGTGGTGACGTAGACAGTTGTGGGCCCGCGTGGCCTCCCGTGGCGGACCAATGTAAAAATTGGGGCCACCTCAGTGTGACCCTATCTACAAATTTATGGAATTTATTGATGACTAGAATAGTATATATAAGTGAAATAAATTGGAATTAATCAAGTCCTATAGTTGAACTGATAAATCAGCACACCTAGGATTGACCTCGAGATACACAACAGAGGTGATACAAGGTAGTGAGTGCTAAGATAAGGTGTCCAGGATTTAAGTAACACCAGCTGATCAGGGACCGTTCGATCAACCTCGAGATGTGTGTGCACGTCAAATTAAAACCACAACTATAAATACCAACTAATTATCACAACATGCAAACTCAAGCGTTCTCTCTTCATCACAACAATTCGAGGTCTGAAGGAGGAAATTTGGAGAATTGAGGAAGAATTCGTGTGAAGGAGAGTAAGAAGATATTCAACAACCCAATCCAGGTAATAAATCCCTCATTGTTCTTGAATTTTTTATTAAAATGGGTTGTTGGTGAAATTCGGATTTTCTCATACATATATTGATTTTTAATGGTTTTTGAGGTTATCTTGGAGGTTTTCGAGTTTCTTATAATGAATTACACTAGTTTTACTCGGATTTGCATGGATTGGTGACAAATTTGGGTAATTTCGAATTTTATTTACATGCATGTTGATCCGGGAAATTGAGTGATGTTGATCTGATTTGTGGTAAAATTTTGAGATCTTGAATGTCTTTAATGGGTTGAGAGAGAAGGGGAGTGAAAAGAGGCAGCCAAGAAGAAGGAAAAAAAATTGGAAGAGATGAACTCGTCTCTGGTGCAAACCAGAGACGAATTCGTCTTTGGAGGTAGGGGACACACACGCTGCATGCGTGCGTCCCCCTGACCCGGGCTAGACCGGCTCAGGCCGGTCCAACCGCCTGGACCGAACCAGTCCAGGTGGGCCCCCCCATTTAAAAATAATTTTTAAATTAAATAAAATCTAAATAATATATATGTTTTATTATATATATTATTTTTTGGAAAATAGGAAAAGTAGTTGAAAAATATCAGAAAAATTGAAGAAAATTCTAGAAAAATATGAAAAATTTAAAAAAAGCTAGAAAAGTGGTTTCGGGACTTTTCGAGTATTTTTGGAACCCCGACAAAGCCGGAAGAGGTACTACAACTGAAAAATTAGAAATATGATATAATATCATAAAATTATATAATGTGTTTTCAAAAAGTATAAAACACTATAAATGGACTTCAGGGACTGAAAAACCATAGCTCGGGCATCGGGGAGCTAGGTGGGGCGGACCGACGGGTCTGGGAAGTCGGAATGCGTATGTTCGAGTACGTAAAACTAAACTGAACACCACTACTGCATTTACTTATTGTAATTTCATTTAAGCTGTAAATTATTGATATTCTAAGAGTCCATTCTTATTGGGACGGTGGAGTTTTCCCGTCTATGTATCCGAGGGTTGTGTGGTCTAAGACACAGTCGGTCGTTGGTGTAGGCCACGACAAGGCTCCTGGTCCTCAGTACACATCTAGTATTAGCTGGTTCACACCCATTTGCATATCTCTGTGTTTATATTCATGCGATGAGTTTTGCGCAGTTGTCTGCATTATTCCTTCTTTCCGCATGTTTATTTAACACTATTTATTGATTTCCATTTACATTCTTAAATTATGATGCATGGTGGTTTTTTTTGGGATTTTACTTACTGGGCTCGTCATCTGCCTTTTGCGATGGCTGAGCGCAGATCCTAGTACTAGCAAGAGTAAGGGGATTCTCGGAGATTACATCTGACATACCTACACCGAGGCTTGCTGGTACGTGTGTTGATATCTATATTTTGATATTTTGTAGATCTTTTGGGATTGGGAGACTATGTTTCACACCTGTACCTGTATATATAACTGTTATAGTTGATCACCTATATGTACAGTATGGCCAGGATTTCCACTATAGGTTAAATCAGTAAACTTCATGTATTCATTTTGAAAATATAAAGATTTCTGCTGTTGTTCACTTTAATTGTTAATTAGCTTATTGATAAACCTAAACCATATGTAAATTGACAAATAAATTGAGAAGACACGCCAAGGTGTCCAACAAGTGAGGAGTATGAGTGACGTGGCAGAGACTTCAGGTGTTGAGGCAGGAAAATAACTGGCCACAGGGCAGCCTCGGAATTTGGGGCCGTCACAGCGGTGGGTGGTAGCACTAGATCGAACCAAGCAGGGAGATCAAACTAGGCACAGAGATCAAACTGGGAGGGAGGACGAGGAGAGAAGGGAGATGCTTTAAGGCATGTTTTAAAGGTGGTAAAAAATGAAACAATATATTAAGGTTTCCATATAGTGACGAGATTAGCGACGGGGGCTTCCTGTCGCTAACGCCCATCGCTAATCCGTCGCAAACAAGTCAATGCGGTCAATGTTGGTCTCCGTTGCAAACTCGTAGTAATTCCGTCGCAATTAAGAGATGGGCTTTTCGGTCACTATTCTGACATTTTTTTGTTGTGATTCTCACTTCTCTTGAACTCAAAACATCTGAGTAAGAAAGGAGTGTCCAAGTGATCGATGTTGAACTGTACACGACCGCGTAGATGGCCCTTAGAGTGCCATGCATGTTATCAAATGGACATTGAAATTAACCTTAAAAGCCTTTTTAACGTACATAATTCCAAATCTTTCATTCTTCTTGTCTTTTTTATTATTAGAGTGGTCATAGCGCTGATAGATAATCCCGGGTTTTTGGTTTTAAAGCCACAAGCTGTGGAGTGATTGGAAATGGAATGGCCCACTCAGCCGCTCACTTCTTGTTTTTTATTTTGTTAATACAACTTGGTTTCATGATTCCATCCACCCCCCATATGTCATAAAGTAGGGGATTATTAGGTACAGATTAAAGACCAAAGCAAAAGTGGAAGTAAACAGCTTCCCTAATCAATCCCTAATTTATTTTAAACAAAAGCCCACACAAAGCCCATTCACGTGGCCCTTTCTTTTTCTTCAATTGTAGGCCCGGGGTGCGGGACATCAGAGGACATCTTCACGTGAAGCGGGCCCCACTCTTCCGATCCTCAAGATACTCGAATCTAACAGCATCCCCAAGAGACTATGGATTAAATCTACATATGATACAATCCTTGTAGTATTCTTTAATGGAATAATAAATTGTGGATATATATTTTATATGACAAAAAATTAAAGTGAAGAGTATTTATCACAATGTATAAAAATTAACATTATAATTTATTGTCACATTATGAATTATTTGTTACATAAAATCAAAAATTTATAATCTATGACCTAAATTCACATTACCATTAAAAATTATTTTAAAATTTAAATGTCAATCAAATATTACATAGGACAAACATCCTCCCTACTTTTATAACAAAACACTAATTCATAGTCAAAATTTATATTACTATTCGAGGTGCTCTAATGGGATTAGCAATCAGATCGCCCCCTTCGATTCAAACTACCACACATTGTCCACGTCAGTCCAGCCTAGTGGGACCATTGCCACGTCATCTCATTTGATGACAAGTTTAAATGGGTCAACCATTGTTGGGCCCGTCAATAATTTCAATTGGTAAGAAAAAATAAGATGCAATGGATCTGCACATTTTTGAGATCAGTCATCGTTTCTCCTGACTTGGACGATTGACACGTCACTCACAGCTCATATCTAGGCCATGTTGGTCCAGTTTATGTACTTGTTTATTATTGATGTGACAATCAATAAATAATTTTTATACCATTTAATTATATTTTAATTATATTTTTTATAATTGATTAATGTAGCGCTAACATGGCAACTGAAACTACCATAATAAGTGCGATTCTCAATAATATCTTCTTACATATTTTTATCTTCCATAAGCACCTATCCATGTTATCCAAAAATAAGTTAAAAACAAAAGTTAAACTAAAAGGCCCTATTGTCATTGTAAGATGAATAGGTGTTAATCACTGATAATTAACCAATTACAAGAGCAGGTAACAATCGATGTGGACAATTTGATCATTAACTTTAGACTTGTCATCCCTTGTCCTTAAACCCTACATTCTACTTTTCAGGAGGTCTTGGGATGTCATGATAGCCAACTCAACTCTTCTAGCACTATTTAATTACATATATTTGTGATAGTGCTATTCAGTTGTTTATATTATATTTATCAACTGTATAAAAGCACGAATATGTATGTGGGAGAAATGTGTGAGGAGCACACGATGACGGTGATAGAGGTAGTGGTGATTGTGGCGTGAAATATTTGAAACAATCGTAATGTAGTGTTATAGAAGAATAGATGCCAGCGACCGTCTCAAATTATAGTTTATGCTAAATCACACTTGTTGGCTTGGAAGAAAGCTTGACATACTGATGTGTCTCGACTGAATGGGAGTTCTCAGGTGGAGCAGAAGACTTGGAGGAGACCAGAGAGATAAGGTTAAGTGCAACTCAGATGCGGTGATATTTATCGATAGGGGAGTAGCATCATATGAGGCGGTCTTGAGGGACGAGAGGAGTAGTTTCATGGCAGCTATGGGGGGATGTGGAAATGTGTGGTCAAGCCGCGGGTAGTAGAAGCAATAAGTGTTCGAGAAGCACTACGTTGGATGAAGAGGAGAGGGGTTACGAGTGCAGACATTGAGGTAGATGCTATAAATTGGTCGTCCAAGCTATCGATAGTAAAACCAGGGATAACTCATATTTTGGTTCTATTATAGACGACTACATTGATATTTTAACGGAGATAAAGTCCTATCGTGTTTCTTACGTGTGAAGATCAGCGAACTTAGCAGCTCATACTGTGGCGATAGAGGCTAATTCTTTGTCTGGTTGGAGCGAGTGGTGTGTTGTACCACCGTTCCTAATTGATGTACTGGCTAATGATTTACAATAAAATTAACTATGGGGTTTTCAAAAAAAAAGCACGAATATGTGATTTCTAAGTGGTAAGCTAAAATATTGGTTTGCCCTTTTTAATGTCTTATACGTTTCTCTCTTTTGTAATATATTAGTTTGTGTAGAGGTTTTGTAATTCGATTGATGGTTTTGTTGTACTAATCCTATCATGATTACAATTGTGTAATTAGATTCACCTATTTTTAAGGTGAATTTTAAAATCAGCTAATATATTGCCAAATTAATCAATTAACTTGTATGTAAGACTTTTTGTTATTATTTGTGTCGAAATTCGATTGATGGTTTTATTGTGCTAATTCTATCATAATTACAATTGTGTAATTAATTAGATTCACCTATTTTTAAGGTGAGTTTTAGAATCGGCTAATATATTGCAAAATTAATTAATTGCTAACTTCTATGTAAGACTTTTGTTGCAATCAAGAAGTGAATCATAGCATTAATTGAACAAGGTAGACGACTAATGGTTTTTATTGTGCTAATTCTATCATAATTACAATTGTGTAATTAATTAGATTCACCTATTTTTAAGGTGAGTTTTAGAATCGACTAATAAATTGTCAAATTAATTAATTACTAACTTATATGTAAGACTTTTGTTGCAATCAAGAAGTGAATCATAGAAGCATTAATTGGACAAGGTAGATTTGTTTTCATAAGAGACATAAGAAAATGTCTTTTTTTTTTAAAAGAGAAATTGTCATTAATTATCGCGGGCTCAAAATGTGCCTGTATATATAACCAAAAATCTGTTTGAACTTTTATAGTCTGAACTCGTAGAGAGTTTTTTAAATTTTTACAAATATTAAAGGAGAGTTATAAGTTGTTATTAAAAAATTATTTATTGCTTGAGGTGACTTTAAAATAAAATTTTTTCCAAAAACTCTCTAGGAGTCCAAACTCTAAGAGTCCATATAGCACTACTCATATATAAATTCATGTATTAACTTGTAGAGTTTTTTTGAAAATGTAATATAGCAAATTGATCATCAGTAGGCGGGACCTCGCTTCTTCTATTTATTTTTTATTTATTTTTTTTCCCTTTTTATATATAGGAGCATATTATAAGCTCAACAAGGATAACTAGTTAGGTAGGTATAATTATTGGGGATCGGACATATATAAGTAGGCCAAGCAAGAGATGCTAGAGGTACCCACTTGTCACACCTAACAATTAATCAGTTATTATTGATACACCTCGAGATACGTGTTCAAGGTATTTCAAACGATGTATAATTGCTAGGTGTGACAAGTATGTACAATTAACATTTTTCAATATTTTATGATAGGAAAATGATAATTTAACGCACTCTCAACGTACATTTTAGATATATACTCTTATCTTTTAGTCGTTTATCAAGTTTTGTCAGATGTGGAGCCCATGCCAAGAGAGACAAGAAAGAGTCATAAATGATTAAAAGACAACATTGAAAGCAGATCATTTTATTATTTTCTATTAATTAAATTTTATTAATTTTGATGTTGGGCTCGCCAACAAACATAGATACGAGACCATAAATTTCTGTTAGTAGTGATAGTATCCCCAATTTAATCACTTCTTAACTTAGAGATATAAACTTTTACTTGAAAATACCTCAATACTAATTGTTAGGGATCACACTTTTTTTTTACTCAAACTTAAATATTTTATTATGAAGTTTCATTTAATAATTGTTTAACTATATATGGTTTCAATACACACATCTCCAAACATTCATTGACTAGTCATTCTATCCCATCATATTATGTCTCAAAAACAAAAAGATTTTAGATATTCAAACTTAATTATATATAACCTCAAAGATCGATCATATTGAGTTGCAACCATTGTGTACGTAGCTTATTTGCATATTTATGAGTTCCTTCATTTTTCATCCAAAAAATTGGGCGTGAAGACGCCCGGGCCAATTAGCTCCTACGTGGGTACCTGGGAAGAAGACACGGTGTTAGATAAAAGCTGACATGGAGCTCCAGGTGGGGAAGGAGGAAGAGGGTGGTGCCGCGAAACTGGGCTAGTATTTGGCGATAAATTTGGATAAGGTTGACCAAGTCTCATTGTCCCGACATTTTCCACGTGTCCCACAACTGGACACCTCTCCCTGATCCCTTCCTGCTGTGCTCTTCTTGACCAGTTGACCGCACGTGATTATTAATGTGGTTTGCACTTTGGGAGGGGAGCGCACGCACGTGCAAGCATCAATGATCCATATATGGCTTGGTTAGTGTAACAGTTAGGAGTGCCCATAGATTGTATTATTTCGCAAATTCAATCTAATTCGGACTAATTATTACTAAGAGGATTAATTTTTTGATTCCTTAGATTTAATTGGATTGAAAACTCATTAATCCGACTGGACTGGACCGAATTACGGATCTCACATTTAAAAACTGCAGATCCAATCTGATCTAATCCGTTTATCACATCAACACATATACATATCTCATCATATGTATTATAGTATCTCAAAAAGCATGTACTCAAACTATCAACTTTAAATTATATAGTATCTCAAAGACTTTGCTTATTTTTACCTCTTTTATTACACTTCAAACATTTTTTTGTGAGTTGTATGTTGCAATGTACACTTTTTTGTGCTTTTGTTTGGGTATATGGTGGAGTTTGTGGATAAGATTTTTATTTATATAGGGACTTACATTTTGAAGGTTCTTGTGATGACAAATTTGTGAGAAATATACTATATATAAATTTGTAGGATGTATGTTGTAAATTTTTCATTCATAATATGCATAATTTTTGTGATTTATTTTATTAAGTTTAATTTTATAAATTTTTGAATAGAAAAACGTCAATCCGTGGAACTTGATTTAGTCCAGTCCGTATTTTGTAAATTGAATTGAGTTGGATTGATAAATTATTTAGATTGGATTAACCGTAATTTTTCAATCCGCAATAATTGAATTGAATTGTGACTTGACACTAATTGAACTGAATTCAATTCGTGTACACCTTTAGTTACAGTACTACATGTGTACATGTGTACGTGCAGTGAACCATCTAGTCTAATCCTCCCTCAGCCGGCCATTCCCTCTCTATTTCTATCTTCCGATTTTGATCCCGTACTCCCGGTGGCAACATTCAGTGATCGATTTCTTCACAAGTGTTGGACCGACAAGCCACATGGCACACATGCAAGCACGTCCCCCTGCGCCCATCAACGTTATGGGACCAATTTGGGGCGTTAATTCGTACGTACTCGATATCTATAGCTTATTTAAAATTGATTTGATCATAAGTCTAGATCGAACTATACAACAGCACGTAAATTGGCTGATGAGGTGATTATATTATTACTAGCTGATTAATTTTATGACGACGAAAGTAACTGTATGTATTGGTGAAAATTACTTTACTATATATATATACATATACATACAAATGGATGGCAGGATCGATGATTAACTATGGTTAAGGAAGTACTAATTTATTAAATTGGCTAGCTAGCTAATTGAATACCGCGCGTCCCTGCTCTAAAGACTGGCTTGATATTGCATCTTTTGTGAGTCTCTCAACATTATTTTTTTTACGAATTTAATTACACTAATTTATTGTCTGGGTACGTATTAATTAATTAATATAAAGAAACATGTCGACGCAAGGTGATGTATTTTCCTTAATTAATTGTTTATTACATATATGCTCCAACTAGCTAGGGCGCTTTCATCCTGCATCCTCGCCTTTGCCTGCTTTTATTCCCTTCGATGTCTTTCATCTCAATTAATCTTGTCGACAAAACTACATAGACAGTGATCATGTTTCATGTATGCTATATATATAGGTCTGTTTGATTTCTTATTACTTGGAAGAAACCAGAGAAAATATTATAATTAAGAAATCGACGATCGATTCAGCGACAGAGTTTGTTGCGTCAGAGGTGCTTGTGTGTTTTGAGCTTTTGATTTCTAGCTAGCTAGGTAGATTTATTTTTGTCAAGAAATTTGATCGAACACTTACAGAGGAGTTTCATTAATTCATCATAAACCCGGGGGCTAGCTAGTTGATTCAATTCATCACAGGCTTTGTTTAATTAGTTGTTAATCTCTTGACTTTCTTTCCCATATATAACCTAGCTATATATAGGTAGCACGTACGTACGGTTGTGGAGGAAGTAATTATATTGATCGATCAGCAAACAAACTGGCAAACAAGTGGTGGGAAAGAATAGATGTGGGCATGGCGGGCCTCGATCCCGGTTCAGGCTCATCAAGGTATGTGCACCGCCAGCTTCTCAGACCAGAACCGGACCTTCACCATAGACCAAATAATATTCTTCCACCGTCATCATCGTCACAACGTGCACACCATCAAACACATGCTCATCATGACTTATCATCATCATCCCCACAAAATGATGAAGATGATCATAAATCAGCGGATGACTCATCAGCTGCAGTCACCACCAGCAACAAGCGGCGTCCACGCGGCCGCCCTCCAGGATCCAAGAACAAGCCCAAGCCACCAATAGTGGTGACCCGGGACAGCCCTAACGCGCTGAGGTCTCACGTCCTTCAAGTGTCAGCTGGTGCAGACATCGTGGAGTCTCTTTCAGTTTACGCCAGGCGCCGCGGCCGGGGAATCTGCGTTCTAGGTGGCGGAGGGACAGTAGTGAACGTGACTTTGCGGCAGCCAGGGTCACCTTATACAGGAGGTGTGGTGACACTACACGGGCGGTTTGAGATACTGTCGCTGTTAGGCACGGTGCTCCCGCCTCCAGCGCCGCCGGGGGCGGGTGGGTTGTCGATATACTTGTCAGGTGGACAGGGTCAGGTTGTGGGAGGGAGTGTTGTAGGGCCGCTGCTGGCTTCGACTCCTGTGATGTTGACTGCTGCGTCCTTTGCAAATGCTATTTTTGAGAGGCTGCCGTTGGAGGCGGAGGACGAGGAGCAACCTGCAGCAGTGCAGCTTCAGCCTGCGGCTTCACAGTCTTCTGGTATAACCGGGGGCGCCGGAGTAGGCGGCGGCGGGCACCTGGGGAGTGAAAGTGGTGGTGCTCTTAATTATAATTTAGGAACGAACAATGTTAATAGCATGGGGAGTAATTATCCCTTCTCTGGGGATGCCGCATTTGGTAATTGGGGAAGTGGTAGCAGTGCTGCAGTAAGGCCTCCCTTTTGATATATAGAGAGAGAGAGAGAGAGAGAGAGAGAGAGAGATTACGTATATATTGACTCATCTCATTAGGCTTTGCCACGACATTTTATTAATTAGCTAGTACAACAGATCATGTGCAAGCAAAAGCAAGCAAGCAAGCAAGAAGAAGAATTAAGGGACTGCTTGATTAGGGTTTGATATATATTGCATAAGGTTTGAGATCTGAAGATTTCATGAAACAAATTAAATCCACCATTATCAATATCTGCAATGCGCACTGCAGTGCTTCCCACATGATGAAGGTCAGAATATTTAAGTTTAATTTCATGTACAAATTAATAGTATATATATTTATAAGTTTCAGTTTTGTTTCTTTTTTTTTTATAGGAAAGAAGAAACAACTTTTGCACCCACCAAAGATTGAACACATGACCTCTTACTTCCAAATTTTTTATCAAACTATTGGACCACTCAATTGGTTACTTTTAGTTTTGTTTCTTCCGATTAAATATCTCCCCATCCTCAATCATCTTCACTTTGTTAACACACATTATATATGAAGATAAAATATTGAGTGTACTTGTTGGCGCACATATTTGGCTAGGGTTTTGACTAGCTATAGCTTGTGATATTCATTTCTTTAGTTTGTTATATTATCTTCTTTAACTATTGGTGGTTTTAATTTGTTATCTCACATAATAGAAGATCAACATGTCCTCTTCTAGGAAAGTTTCCCAATTTGACAAATTAATTATAGGTTTTTCAAAATTAAGTGCAAATTTAGAAAGCTCGCTTATATAAATTGATACATAATTGGTAGCTCCTTATAAAGTGGTTATATATAATTTCCTGCAGAAAACCTATCTATAGCTAACTAGTCAATAAGGTATATAATTTTCTAACTATCTCTCTACTTCAGCTGGCAAATAAAATTTGCTGACCAGAGATGTTAAAGTATAGTACTGTTGGTCGAAAAGAAAGTCCTATGTTCGATCAGTTACCATATAGGCATATATATAAACAAAAGATAAATACACAGGTGTAACGTGTGCATGTGTCTGTTTGTGGACATATATGCGGGAAAGATTTCACCAGTTGTTACAATTGCTTAAGAAAAAGAAGTGTTAATTATTGCTTCGAAGAGATACCTTTCTCTCTTGGAGAGGGAGCTAGAATAGAAAAGGGAAGAGACCTTGCAGTTCCCAATGAAGAACACAATGCTTATAATTGAGGAATTGCTATTGGAATTTTGGTGGAACTTCGCAACTTGAAAAGCAAGTGTTAGGCTTTTCTTTTACAAAAAAAAATTTGTTTGGACCATTTGAATCAGGACTACTCATAGAGGGTTTTCTTTTACAAAAAAATTTGCTTGGACTCTTTGAGTCGGGACTCATAGGAGTTTTTTTAACTTTTTACAAATATCAAAAGAGTTTTACAAATTATTATTTCAAAGTCACTTATTGTTTATGGATGACTTTGAAATAAAAAAAAGTTTTAAAGACCCAACAATGAGTCCGAAGGATAGTGTTAGAATGATTCGAAAGAATTTGTGTATGCATCGATGCAAAAATTAATTAATGGACTCCAACAACTAGGTGTCGATTTGAAGTGTCTTAAAAAGGGTCACTCAATCATTTTCTTTGTTTTAAAACTATGATGAAAAAATTAATTAATGGACTTCAACAACTAAGTGACCATTTCAGGTGTCTAAAAAGGCGTCACCCAATCATTTTCCTTGTTTTAGTACCATGATGCTCTATACTACTCTAGCTGCTCCAAGATATATACTTGTATAACTTGTAGGAACCTCTTTAGTGAATTGTAAGTAGTTGGTTCCAATCTACAGGCGCGCGTTACATCATCTATAAATAAACATATTAATAAGTGTGATGGAGTTCAACACTGTTCCTAGAACAGTTATTTTCTAAGTTTTGAACATATTTACCCTTTCTAAAGTTTCATCATGAAAGTCACATCTAATTTATAAATTGAATCTCAAGGCAAATACAAGGGAGTTAATCAATATTTACCCTTTCTAAGTTTTTAATTCTTTCTTGTTGCTCTTGTCTATCTATTGTAAGTTTCTTGTCTTACAAAGTATTAATCACTATAAAAAATGACAGATTTAGCAACGGAATATTTCGTTGCTAAACCCTGTTTTTCAGTTGCTAATCAACTTAGCAACGGAAAAGAAGCGTCGCTAAAACCCTGTTGTTAGGTCACTTAGCAACGGATTTCAAATACGTTGCTAAATAGCAACGAAATATATTAAATATTTATTTTTAAAATTAAATATTTATTTTTTAAAAAAAATCCGTTGCTAAATAGCAAAGGATTAGTGATGAAATCATATTTCCGTCGCTAATCCGTTGCTATTTGGCAACGGAATAATTTAAATATTTATTTAAAAAAAATCTGTTACTAATCCGTTGCTATTTAGCAACAGACCAGCAACGAAATATATTAAATATTTATAAAAAAAATTCGTCACTATAGCAACGAAATAGCAACGAATTTTTTTAAAAAATAAATATTTAATATATTCTGTTGCTATTATGTTGTTAAATAGCAACGGATTAGCAACGAATAGTATTAAATATTTATTTTTAATAAATAAATATTTTGAATTAAAAATAAAATTTTAAATAATAGAATAAATTGGTCCAAAAGTAGATATATTCATAAAAAATATTAAGAGTTTACAATAAAAATCCTCAAAAAATTAAGTTTATATCAAACTAAATACCAACTACGACTAATCCAAGTCATCATCGACACCGTTCTCTGCATAGTAGCCCTCAACATCGTCATGATCTGTTGTGGCTCGATAAGGCGAGGCATCAGAAGGTGGACCTGATGAGGTGAGGCATGAGAGGTGCTTGCCCCGGGATCGCCAAAGACTACACCAGGATGTTGTTGTCTCATAAATGCCAAGAGATGACGCAACGTCTCATCGTGCCTCCGTTGTGCCTCCCGAAGAATGGTGACATCCTCAGTCAACCTCAATACCTCCTGTGCCTGTGAAGTGGTAACTCCTCCATTGCCTTGACGTGATCTCGTATATAACCCTAAGCCATAAACACGCCCTTTCTCATCTCTGCCTGAAATGTGACGGCCCCAATTTCCTCGTGCAATTGGGTACGTCCAGCCTAGACCCGTGCAGGCCCCGAGTCATCACTCAGCAACCTGACGAGCCTAGTCAGTCTCCAATCATTCAATTATACAATTTATGAAAGAGTTATTGCAAATTTTACGCAGCGGAAAGTAAATAAACTAAACATAAGGGGAAATAACTCAATCAAGGGAAATATAGGAATTTTATAAATGTGGAAAACCCCGAGTATTCATGTACAATTCGATAAACATATATACATGATACCAGTTTAACATCCTCCGTTTTAAATATAGGGTGTTCAGACTGAAAATCTAATTAAGCCCCGGTACACCAGATCAGGCCTAACTAGATTTTAACAGTCCCTACTTTAAATAGAGGATGTTCGGCCTGAAACTCTAATTAAGCCCCGGTACACCAAATCAGGTCTAACTAGAGTCAGCAGCCTATTTCCTTATCACCTGCTAACAACATGTATATCGCTTATATCAAATAAAACTTTTCATTTCAAAAACATCGAAAATTTAAAACTTTTATAGTAATCTTATACAATGTCTCAAAACTATATTACACAAAACTTTGTTGATCTATAAAAGCAACCCAACCCCCAGTTATATATACAACATAATCAAACAATATATACATATGTCCTTTAGGTTCATTACATTAAGAGAAGTCTTCGAAACTCCTAAAGCTTCCCTTTTCCTTTCTCTTCCGCCGTAAGTCGAGAACCTGAAATTGAATTGTTGAGTGAGCTCCTACATGCTTAGTAAATAACTCTCGAATAATCCATCAATTATCAACTAAATAATAAAATCAATGCATAACAATATGAATCCAACACATATTTAAAGAGGGTATTTAAACAATATAAACAATACATAAATAGATGCAATTTCATAAGTCATTTGCAACTGTATTGTGACTTAGGTTTTCATTTGATTAAAATCAAAGAGTCGCACTCCTACATCACTCATGAATTACCACTGACAGCTGATAATTCATAAATGGTGTGCTGCCAACTCAAATGGAAAGCATTGGTCAGAATAATTCCCAAGTCACAGGGGGCGCGGTGATGGGTGGCATCCCAACACAGTTCCAAACCTCAAGCCGATCCGTCCCGCCAAACCTTTTCTCGATTTTCATTTTCATTTGTAAAAACAATAACAAAATAGTTTAAGTCAGAATACATTGCTCCATTCCCAGTCTCTAATACTATATGCTCTAATAGTATTTAATTACGTTGCATAATTGATGAAAAACACGAGTCCCACTTACCTTGATTACGTTTCCTTAACACCTCCTCTTGATTTCCTTGCTCTTGAGGTTCACTTCCGTCTCCTTGTGCTCGAAAACCTATTCCACATTAACTAATGTCAACCTATAATTTACAGTATGATTTATAATTCAAATCTAAATCCATACTCTACAAAATTTCCCTTAACTAACCTCAATATTCTTAACTTTACTATTTATCACGTCCAACTCATTATAACGCAATATTTCACATTCTCTATTCTTTTATTCCTACTTCTCACTGTCCATTGCGTTGCACCAAGGTTAAAGCGATGTGAATACCCTTCCTAATTCCCTTCTCTGGTTCACCCAACGCGCTAGCCATTGCTCCATAGCGCGTTGGCCATCGATTTCCTGCTCTGTTGCTATTTCTCAATTTCCAAAATTCCATCGGCAAACAACCAAATAATCAAGAACTTCAACAATCTATCCAACATCAGTTAAAACTCAAATCACATTCCAATCTACAAACTTATCAACTTTTCCTGCAACAGTTCCTACATGTTCCTAATTGTTTTCCTGCAACAGTTCCTGCAACAGTTCCTGTAACAATTCCTAAACCACATCCAAATCTACACTTTCATATTCTAGCAACAACAATCGCTGCAACCTTACATTACAATTTCATATAGACTTTTCCTAACAAATTCATATAGACTTTTCATGCAAATTCATATAAACTTTTCCTGTAAATGCATATAAACTTTTCCTGCAAACAATACAAATTCATCAACCTACAAATCACCTATTCATATCACTTTTTCCTACAACAGTGCACAAATTAATACACTCACAAACCACTTATTCCTATTATATTTCCTGCAACAGTTCACAAATTTATCACGTTTCCTGCAACATCTTATAATCTTTTCCTGCAATAGTGCCGATTTGCAGTTTCTTCTTCCCAGCCACACATTCATCCTCACAATTTGATTTTCACACAAATAGGGTTCTAATGATCCTTGTAACCTTCCCAAACTCATTACAATCAAATCCCATACCTTGATACAATTCCACCTCCGTTTTCCCCAAATTCCCGAAACCACCAAATTTGAAAGAAAACCTGCAAAACTTACTCGAACTCACGAACACCACTCCACACTAGTTGATCACTTCGTCACCTTCCCATTTTCTAGCTCCGTCTCTCCCTCGCGTTCCTCTTCTCCTCGTTCTCTCCCTCCACCGCTCTTCTCTCTTCTCTCTCGCGATTTCGATGAGCAGAGGCGGTTGAGCTTTAGGTTTATAAATAAAACCTTGCCTCGAGATGCGTATTTTCCATCTCGAGGTCACTTAACCTTATCTTCCTCACATATCTATATATATATATAAATATGTATGAACTGCCCCTTATAAATATATAATAATTTATCTACATATACTTATACATATATATATATATAACTCCTATGTATATATATATGAGTATACAAACTTCTATATAACTCTAACCCTCTCGCGCCAACGAGTTCACTTAGGCGTTTCCGCTCTTTCGTCACTCTACCAGCATTCAAGCCTTTACAAATTTTCCGAATTATCCCATTTTCTACCTATCTGTACTACATAGTTATATAATACACACCATACAAACACAATTGCATTCACTACACACACCCATACACGCTATTTAAGATACGCCGACCCTAATTTCAACTTAATCTCTTTGTGATTATTATTCAGTTTATCACTAATTACTTTATTAAAGTTGCAGGTCGTTACACCAGTCTCACCAAAATGCCAAGTTCAATAATCCCAAAAAAATAAGTATGAAACGATATACAAATAAGCAAAACATAAACCTACTAAATAGTCTCCAAGTCCAGCCGCTAATCCTCACAAAAAGTCGCATAAGCAGGGCTCCTTGCCTCTACTGCACTATGCTTTATCTGCACCCACCGTCACAAACTAGACAGTGAGCAACTGAAGAAATCGAATGTAATGCCAGAAGAAGATAACAGTAATTTATGATATAACAAGTAAAGTAGTCTAAATATCATGCGGTAATAGAAAGACAGGAATTTAAATAAACAAGATGCATGATAAACAGACTAATAGATATCAATTAAAAGTTAAGTGTGTTCCAAAGAATCAAAAGAAGCCCATAAGTGGTCTAAATCATAGCATAACGGCGAAAACCTCGCGAGGTCTTCCCGGGCATCGACACAAGCGAAGGCACAACTATGATAGGAGGGACACAAGCCCACCCACCCAGTACTCGGTGTCACACGGTCACTAAGGGTGGTCACACACTCCTATACAAGAGTGCCCGCATTTTATCCTTTTAGTGCAGGTCCTAGTACTCTTGAGACGAAACACTTGCGCCAAGAACACACAACAAAGAAAGGAACGGAATACCAACAATAGATCGTAACAAATCAGAATAAATGATAATGAATCACATGACATTTTCTTACTGGCTTACAAATCATACACAAGATTTAAGGCGAGTGTACTTACCTGACAACGCAACCCGTGTAACAACACTCCTGCGAATCCTAACGCGCATCCCCAAGTTCCCGCTATCTAATAAGTTCAGAAACTCTAATTAATGGTTCAAGTCATCAACTAACCCTAGGTTAATTCCCTAGTGTTTTTCCCAATGTTTTAAGGACTCAAACAACTCGACAAATCGATAAAATAATGAATACTTTCTCTCGGGTTTGAAAAACCACAACAATAACCACGACTAGTATATCACAACATCGATAACTATGGCACATGTAAGCCTACCCATAAATCATAGGCTCGGTTCAGTCGTATGTAGGTCACGCCATAGCCTCGAGGACCGGCGGTGTGACCACGACGTCATAACCAATTCCTGACCTTTAAACGCAAATCCGTAAAATAACACGACTCAAAATGACCATGCACTAACGAGTTTGGGAACCTTGCTGGTGTGGTCTAACGTCCATAGAGTGTCAACATGACATGGGAAGGTCATGTGCATGCCCTACGTCACGTCGACGACTACTAGTCGTGATAGAAATAACTCACGCATAACTTCGCCATTACGACTCATCACCATTCAAATGGACGCTCCGGGGCTGTGAGACTCCATGACGGACATAGTAAGGTCTCTGGCAGTCCCCCATGTCATCGCGTCGACGACAGTGCCGCAACGACGGGTGGTTTTCGACGAGAAGGTTACAACACGCATAAAATTACATAAATGACATAATATAACAATAACACTGCTTTTTTAGACCACTCCGAGAATCGTGAGACACAAGCATGGAATTAGCTTGGTACTCGACATCCCTAGTCACGGTGGCACATCGGTGGCATCGCCCACGACAGCGGATTCTGGCGAGGAGGAGCATAACACCCATGAAATGAACAAAACATGAAATATCAAAAGTTTGTGCTCGCCTCACTGTTGTTGACCACTCCGGAGGGTTGTGGGACACAAGCCAAGGTCCATTGGGGTCCCTGACAACCTCCAGTTCTGGTAATCCAGTGGCGGCGCCGCCCCTAAGGGCAGTTTCCGACGAGGGCGTAAAACAGTAACCACTTCAATAAAACAGTGCATATGATAAGAAACATCCAACCTACACCAATACCGCGAAATGGGGTGTGCTTTGGGACTAACGGAGCTTCGGCGGTCCCATTGTTATGTGCACACAACACCCCACTATTGTGTGCACCCCACTGTCCTACACACACCCACACAATTATACACACAAAACTACAATAATACACTTTATGGTCACACACCTAATACACATAATACACCCCACACCCCAACTGTGGTGTACACACCCACACATTGTACGCACCCCACTATTATGTGCACACAACACCCCACTATTGTGTGCACCCCACTGTTATACACACACACACACATCTTGGCCAATTCACACAAAGCACACACATGCACAAAACATGGCTGTTGGACATGGGGAAAGGGGTCATCTCTGGTCAGCGGCGTCGTCGGAGAGTCCCCTCCGATCAGCCTTGACCGAGGGACGACACACCAGCCACGGCGAGCCAAAACAGTGGCTAAGACCTCCACCAAAATAGTCACAAAAACGCATGAAAACAGTGAGAGAAAAAGAGAGAAAGAGAGAAGTCGAGAGAGAGGGAAAATCGAGAGTAGGAGAGGGAAGCAATCGAGAGATGTACCTGCTCCAGTGACTAAGGTGTCTCCGATAAGGGTCCGCTGTCCCAGCACCGTCGAGAGAGGTGGTGACGGTCAAGAGAGGAGGAGAAGACCGTCGAGAGGAGAAAAAGAACGTAGGGCCGAGAGAGAAAGGTGGGAGCGGCTCACCTAGGTGTCTCCGGTGGGTGGTCGAGGTGGCAACTCCGTGGAGGGTGGCGGTGGTAACAGTCCAAGGAGGAAGAGAGGACCGCAGAGAGAGGAGACGATCGAGAAGAGAGCCGAGAGAGAGAGAGAGAGAGAGAGAGAGAGAGAGAGAGAGAGAGAGAGAGAGAGAGAGAGAGAGAGGGGGGGAGTGTCTCACCTCGTCGACGACGGTCCTCCGTTCTCTCTGGCCTCGTTGGCGTCTCCGGTCTTAGGTGGGACGGAGTGACAGTGAGGGAAGGTGGGAGGAGGATGAACAACGACAGCTTGAAGTTGAGAAGATGATGAATAGTGATTAGGGTTTTTCTTGTTTTATATATACATGACAAATCCCTTTTACCCTTAGTTTAACACTTGTTCATTTCTTGGACAGTTGCCCTTATGGGTCATTTACCTCACAACATGACTTAACACAAATACACATCTCAAGGCTAATCTCATGGCTCTCCTCATCATGTTGTGTCACTTTAACAATTTTTATCCTATATCTCGTAAAATGAATAATTAACCAACTTCCGCGTTCAAACAACATTTCGCGGTCCGTCTTATCTTGCCCCGACTCCCGTAACGCGCGTAGTCTCGCATTGTTTCGCCAATTAATTAATTAAGTTAATTAAAAATTCATTTATTTGTATTCTTTACAGTGTTTTAAATCCTCCGTGTACCCGTAACCCAATTTGTCTATTCGTTCACCGACTTAATCGTCCGGTCACTCAAATACGAGTATAAATATGTAATACACATCATCATCCACAAATAGCCAAATTTCAGGGTCGTTACATTACATTTGATTATCCTCTTTATATTTGAGTTTTTGTTGCTTAGTTTGCTATTGTATCTTCACCATGATCAAGGGTGGTTTGCCGGAGACGACCCTGGTGTTCCACCGGCGTCTCGGCAAACCCCGGAGCATGCAACACGTGGCGTCGAGCTGGTGCTGTTGGTTAATGTTGGGTTTTGTTATTTTTGTTTGGTTTTTCGATTTAATTGGGGATATCTCGAATTCTCAGACATTACCGACGTTTTGATGTTGATCCGAAGCTGATTTCGGATGGTTTTGAGTCCAATTACATGTTGATGATCGCCTGGATTGGTGTATGGTTTTGATGTTATGGAAGTTCGATTTTCAGTTCTTCCTATTGACGTCGTGGAGAGGCCGCGCATTCATTGCGTGGCGGTGTCTCCCACATACGACTATCACAGAGACGAGTTCAGTTTTTGCCGCAGAGACGTTTTTGGTATTTTAGTCATCGCGGCTTGAGTCACGATGTGTGTGTAGTATGGTTTCCGTTTTTTCGCCGTGATGACGCTTTGTGCGTTTTAAACCTCACGACTTGTTGGCAGTGTGTGAAACAGTGGGATGTTATTCGGTATTTCGTTGTGCGGACGTTGTCAAGGTCATTGTCACGGCGTTCTTTCTCCCATCCGTTTTGTCTTAGTGTTTTCGTGTGCATGT
This sequence comes from Stephania japonica, assembly GCA_039657345.1. NCBI lineage: Eukaryota > Viridiplantae > Streptophyta > Magnoliopsida > Ranunculales > Menispermaceae > Stephania > Stephania japonica. Next base: position 544,749 of record CM077559.1, on the reverse strand, counting down.
GTGTGCATTGTGCCTGAACCCAAGCCCAGCGCTGGACCAGGTCCTGACCCAGAAAAAATAATAAAAAATTGAAAAAATTTTGAAAAAAAGGGAAAAATCTAGAAAAATATGTGAAAATTTTGGAAAAGTTTGGGGGTTATACTAGAGTTGTTTATTGACCCTAAACCCAACCTATTAGGGTTCAAACTATTGATAGGTAGTTTAGGGAACCCGTGCAAAGGGTTAGGATCACGAAAGTGCGACGGGTATGCAACGTACCAGATAAGTTAGTAAACCAGTAAGAAAATATCATGTGATTATATATCCTCTGTTGATTGTGATTATTGAATTGGTCTCATGCTTGGCATTCCATTCTATTCCTTGGTTATGTGTTCTTGGCATAAGTGTGTGTTAGAATACTCGGCCCTGCACTAGTAGAGCAATGCGGCACTTTTGTACAGGAGTGTGGGACCACCCATAGTGATCGTGTGATACCAAGTACTGGGGGCGTACTGGGGGCTTGTGTCCCCCATCATGGTTGGCCTTCCCTTGTGTCGATGCCCAGGGAGATTTCGCGAGATCTTCGTCGTTATGCCATGATTTAGACCACTTATAGGCCTCTTTTGAATTCTTGGAACACAAAAAATTTCAATTGCTATCTGTTAGTCTGATTATCATGTTCTTTGTGTTATATTTCCTATTTTTCAAGTACCGCATGATTCTTAGACTGCATGGTTGTTAAATATTGAATTACTGTTATATTCTTCTAGCATTACTTTCAATTTCTTTCAGTTGCTCACCGTCTAGTTTGTGACGGTGAGTGCAGATAGAACAGGTAACGACAAGGGAAAGGGACCGGTGATAGGTGACTTCCTCTGAGCGCTCCTCGGGGACGATTTATTTCCTTGTTGCGTAGTATATAATTGTTTTTATTTACATATGTTGTTTTGAAACATTATGGATAGAATTGGGTTGTGAGACTTGGATATCATGTATATGCCCCTATTATACTGTGATCACCCGGCTTTACATGTTTATCTTGTATTCGGGGTTCCACATTTATTAGAAATTCCTGATTTCCCTTTGGAGTTATTGTATGATTATAGTTGAATTTCGTTACGTATTGATCTGGTAAGTTTTATAATGTAACAACTCATATTTTGAACTGTAAATGAACGAATTGAGGCTGACTAGACACGCATAGACTTGTCGAGTACCGACTCGGGAGTATATGTGGGTCTAGGCCGGACGTTCCCAATTGCTTTGAAAATTGGGGCCGTCACAATTTTTTTAACAAGAAAGAAACAACTTGCTCTCAATGTGGTTCGAACCCATGACCTCTTACTCCTAAACTCCATACTAAATTATTGAGCCACACAATTGGTTTAGGGTTCCTTATTTTTTCAATGGTTTATATTTCAATTGCAACAAAAAAATATTAATTTTGCTTATCCTTTTGCCTAATTTTAATACTGGGTGTAATGTACAACACGTGAGGATTATTTAGCTTACAATCAAATCAATGGTTACTGATTCAATCTGTCTATACTTTAAGTATGAGAATATTTTTTCTATATTTGATACCACATAAGGTTAAATTTGTTTACGTGATTGAGGCATCTTTAACTTTGCATTTACGTAATTATCTTTTATATCCAACCAAGTGGTAGCTCAATAATTTGATTTGTGATAACTAATAATGCAAGAGATTCAAGTCTCACTAAGGCAAGTTGATTTTTTTCTTATTAAGAAAATAATTCTAATTCTTAACCAATAAGAAGCGATGGAAAATGAAAAATACCATTAGTTATATATTAATGGTTAGGGTTGGCAATTTAATGTCCGCGCTCATCAACCCGATTTTATCTGGCCCGGAATGAAAAAGGTTCGGACAATATTTTAACAAATTCGGGCCAAGTTTGGACAAAGACTTCTTGTCTGAATTTAAAATCGAGCCGAGTCTGGACAAGGCCTTATAAATTCAGACCCAGCCCGGACCTGGTTTAAATTTAAAATAAAAGTTTAAAATATCTTTAATAAAAGAGTATATTAAACGTTTACCACTTATTGAATATATTTACAAACATTAATATACTCAAATACATATAGAATTTAATGTACTAAAGATATTTTTGATTGTAGAATGAATTAAATTTTATTTTTGGCACCTTATTGTTTTATACTTGAATAATTATTTCTTGATATTAAATATTTAATTAAATGAATTTGACATTACCTTTTCAAATTACATAACATGAGATTATAATGTGTATAGTTAAACATTTTGTCAAAAAAAAAAAGTGTTTATTTACACATTAGAATAGGTTTTCAATACAAGGGGTTAGTTTTCACAATTGCGACAAATCCGGACAATCGGACCACTCGAGTTTTAAGCGAAACGAGTCTGGACAAGCAAATCTTGTCCAAATTTAAAATCAGGTCGGGTCCGGACACTGAGTTTACTTCGTTATAGTAGGGGTTATCCAGACCCGGACCCGTCCGAACCCGAGTTTTTGCTACCCCTCCTATTAATGGTTCTCATTAGAAACTGAAGAAAACTTGAAAATACGACCTACAAATGCACCCACTAGAAAAGTTAATTCAATATAAACTGAAGAAATTCGATAAGGTAGGTATAGACCACAGTTAGCTTGGGACACATTAATTGTGAGCGATTTGCATGGTTTGAAAAGTTCAACATCTATTACACTGAATCAAGCACAATGAAAGAGTTTGATCCATGTATGCGACCCTAATTAATTTGGAACTGAGGCTATCTTCTTGTTGTTATTGTTCTCATTATTTATTGATTTATTTTCAATGACTAAGTTGAAGATTTGAATTAAACTTAATGATGCACCATGGATCATGCATGAAGGATAGACGATTTTGGTTGCACACATTAGTATCGACTTAAACGCATTTTTAAATGTTTAATACATACATGTTAGTATATTTATTTAATTCTTATTATTTTTATTAATATTGACAAAATTATTTGAGTGATATATAGAGTTAATCATAAGCAAATGTTTTTTTTAATAACATCATAAACAAATGTTTTAAATATTCATTTTAGAATTATATGTAAACTCATTTTGTTAGAAGAAATGCATTAATTAATGGGCACGATCAGAAAACTAGTATGAGAGATGCGCCTTAATTAATGGAGCATCGATCAATGGTATTAGTTGGGGTAGCGGAGTTTTAGGTTTTAGGTTTTCTAGAGTCCTGGTTTTGAGTTCCCAACAATCTTGAGCTTTTTGTTTGTATATACAAAACATTCCGTTGATCTATCCCCTTGCTTTGTTAGATATCAGAAGGGAAACATAACATACATAAAGGGTCGGACGAAAGTCCAACTGCATCCTTCCAAAAAATAAAAAAGCCCAACTGCAAATTTATGAATAAACAGCAAGACGGACATTGGTATAAATCCGGCACCGGCATATGAGAGAGGCACCGAGATGGAATGTTCACAATTCAACAAAAAAAAAAAAAAAAAAAAAACCAAGACAATCAGCCGATTTATGAATTATGACCAACTAATGCCAACTCGATTCCAAATAATTAGTAACAAACATATTAATTTAAGAGAAGAATCCACACAAGTTCACAAAATAATTGCTAACAACTGATTAAAAATGTCAATGTTAAGAAAAGAAACTGCAAGACAAATGTAACACCCTAAAAATCATTTTTTCTTAATAACTTTGCCACAATAAATATCAATTCAAATGGAGCTGCAAGAATCAGATGGGTCTACGTACGTACTACAGTCTAGAGACTTGATTTTGGCCTTAAGCAGTGTTCCTCCTGAGGTTCTGGAGATAGTCACTCGTTCTTACCATCTTGTGCGCCAATTTCTTGCAGATAATGCTCAGCGTCCAATGCTGCCATGCATCCTGCAACATAATAATGAAACCAAACCAATTTAAATTAAAAATGTGTGTAAACATGCATGAATATGGAGTTTCCTCCATGTAGAGTGGATTGCTTCTGATTTAATTGGATGACATTCGGGGTGCCACATTCCCTAGAATGTGCATATGATGTAAGCTGGGTTCTTTCATCCCAACTTGACTGAGAAAAAGACATTAGTATGGTGGCAAAATGGAAAGTAAATCATCAGGGATTTCTTGTGGAAACGGTTCTCATACGGATCATGGTATTCCTATAGTAAAATGACAGGTGTGCAAAACTAAGGAAAACAGAAGACTTCAATATTGGGAGTTTGATAAAGAGAGAGTATAATTGGAGCAAAATGGTACTGGAAACATTATAAGCAAAGAGACCTAGCAGTGAATTCTCCCAAATATTCTTTCACTTGGAAAGCACCGGTTCCTCACAAAATTAAGTTTTCTCATGGCTTGTAGTGCTTGAAAAGATCATGACGCAGGACAATCTCCAACAATGATTGCCACACTTCTACGCTCACTGGTTCAGTATGGGGTTACTTGGGTAAGAGGTGAGAGTTTGCGCTTCATAGTGGGCAAGTTGCAGTTTATTTCTTATCAAAAAAATAAATAAATAAATCATTGTTTCACTGTGTCATCGTTATTTCTGAAAGGCAGGTGTTAACAGAGCCTCCAAAACCTTCAATATTGCAAGCATTGCAACTGGTTTGGGGGTGAGTAAAACAGGAGGACATTCAATGGAACACGTGAGGCCACATCAAGCACAAAGTTCCGACATGGCTTACATAACTAATAAAAGAATGTGGTTTTGCAAAGATAAGTAGATTGAAATAGGCAAATTTAGAATCTGTTGATTGATTGAAGAGTTAAGATTGAATTTCTGTGATGGCGAGGGATTAGCAAAATCCTTGTTATTGCAAGTTAATGTGCAGTCGTAGATGTAGATGTAGATGTATTTGGCAGTAGAGAGAGAGAGAGAGAGAGAGAGAGAGAGAGAGAGAGAGAGACCTGAAGCAGCTGCAGTGACAGCCTGCCTATACTTGTTGTCCTGCACATCTCCGGCGGCGAAAACCCCTCTGACACTGGTGAGAGTCGTCCCGGGCTTGGTGACGACGTAGCCATCGGAATGAAGGTCCAACTGGGCATCCAAGAAGCTGGTCGCCGGCTCATGGCCAATGGCGAAAAAGAGACCGTTGACCTTGAAATCGGAGAGGTCCCCAGTGAGCAAATTCCGGAGCTTGAGGCCTCCCAAGACATCCCTCTCCCCCTCCTCCCCATACGCCTCCTCCACAACTGAATTCCACACCACCTGGATCTTAGGGTTTCCCAGAGCCCTCCCCTGCATAATCTTGGAAGCCCTGAACGCATCCCTCCTATGAATTATGTAAACCTTGGACCCGTACTTGGTCAAGAAGTTGGCCTCCTCCATGGCCGAGTCACCGCCCCCGATCACCGCCAGAGGCTTGTTCCTGAATATGGGGGCGGCGCCGTCGCACACCGCGCAGGCCGAGATCCCCCGGTTCCAGTAGTGGTCTGATCCGGAGAACTTGAGCTTCTTGGCGACGGCGCCGGTGGCGATGATGACGGAGTCGGCCTGGACGGTTTTGGAGTCAGTGTAGACCTTGAAGGGGGAGGAGGAGAGGTCGAGGCGGGTGACGGTCTCGGTGAGGATTTGAGTGCCGAAGCGGAGGGACTGGCTGCGGCAGCGCTCCATGAGGTCGAGGCCGAGGATGCCGTCGGGGAAGCCTGGGAAGTTCTCCACCTCGGAAGTGGTCGTCAGTTGCCCGCCGGGGGCGATGTCGTTCGCCATCCAGCCCTCGAAGAGGATGGGCTTTAGCTCTGCTCGGGAGGTGTAGATGGCGGCGGTGTGGGCGGCGGGCCCGCTGCCAATGATGCACACGCGGGTCTTTAGGGTTTCGACTTCGTCCATGGCCATGGGGGCGGCGGCGGCGGCGCCACTCAGATTGCTCGAGCTGCTGCCTCCCGCGAACCTTCCGGCTTTCTTCAGTAAGGAGAGGATGCGGGAATAACTTCTCAACCCACCACCACCACCGCCACCACTCATGCGCTTCTTCCTCGCTTCTCTTCTTACCGATTTTCCCCGCCTACTGTTCTTATTATTATTATTATTATTATTATTATCCATTTTTATTTTATTTATATTTGTTTTTAACTAAACAAAATAATAAATAAATAAAAATATATATATAATATTACCATAAGAGTCTGGCCCTAGAGTGTTCAACCTCCTCCTAACTCTGGGGCCTTGGGCTTTCTACTTCACCATGGGAAATTAGTTTAAGGTTCTTTCCCTCCATTTCTAATTAATAACCCTCCTTCACTGTTTCAATGCATTTTTTTTTTATTTGTTTTTCTTTTTTGTGTTGTGTTGCAAGTGTTGTTGGTTCTCTTCTTTTCTTTTCCTTTCTTGTATACTTCTATTATTGATCCTTTACCTTTCTTGCTGCATGCTTGGTTACGTTGCTCTCGATCTTATATCATGGAATCCAATGTACTAAAGAGAAGAAGTGCATCAAGCGCAATGTAGATGCTTGATCATTTTCCTCTCTTTCTTTTTTTTTTATTGGAAATAAATAACTTTTAGCACCCACCAAAGTTTGAACTCATAATCTTTTACTTTCAAATCTCGTACTAAACCATTGAGTCACTCAATTGATTTGACCTTCCTTTCCCTAATAATTAAATCAACCGATGAATTATTGGGTACACTCTAGAAAGTCACCCCCTTTGATTGCATGTCCTAGTGTTTCATTTGGTACGCAAGGCCTAACCCTATGAAGACATCGTTTGACACAAATTTTTATCAGCACATAGAGACGACTCAATAAAATCAAACAGACAGGGTGGCTGCCTGGATTCATGACCAACTGACAACCAGAATTTCATTTCATTAGACTAATACCGTATTAATTAAGTATAGACTTGATCATGCATTACTAAATTACTAATTTACTTCCTACCAAAAATTTTTTTACTAATTTACTAATATTCTTATACTGTAGTATTTTTTTTGTCAAGTTTGTTGCATTCATGTTTCTAACACCCATAAAAGGGTACAACAACCTATTACATCGAGAAAAATAGATATAACTATCTGTTGAAGCTCGAAACAACATCTTCATAAGAAGGGTAACAATCCACGAAGGGAGACAACAACCTCCTCCGAAGGCAATAAACCCAAAAAGGGGACAACCACAACATGCAGGCGGAGAAAGCCACCGCACAAAGGTGGGGAGAACACTTGACCATACTGTTGGTGAGATTTCTGAAAGCTTGGTGCGAAATAGAAAAATAACTTGATGCAATTGATCGAGGCTTGAGTTATACTCAATGTCCTTAAGACTATTTCGCCCCGCTATGGTGCTCACGGTCTAATAACGATAGTCTTCCAAGATACAACGATCATACTAGTGATTTGTAGCACTTCGAATCACTAGTCTACGAACCAATCTATAATTCAATACTCTCTCTGACTCAAAAGCATGTAAAATAGAGAAAGATATTTTGATTTGACTTATTTACTTTTTCTTCTAATTATATATATATATATATATTTTAAAACAATCCATCAAGTGAATATATATAGACTTTTATGTGTCTATTAGAAAAAGACACACCTCTTGGTGAATAGACACACCTTTTGGTCTATTATATCTCTACACAATAGTACACACCTTTTCACATAATTTTCATTCAAATTATAAACAATTAAATAATAAAATTAATTGTTCCAACAATCCCCACATGAATAAAAATTGATCATCAAGTCTTTATATATGTAACGACCCATTATTTATAACACCGTTATTTAATCATTTTCAGAGTAGGACGCCAGCTGGGACGGCACGTGGAAGCCGTGGGTAGGCTGGGTAGGACCACATCTAGGTGTTTTATGTATGTTGGTTGTAAATTCTGTGATGTAATTGAGAATATAGTCATCACAAGTGTGTATGTATATTATTTTGGTTCAGGCGAGATTGAGAGCCGGGGTTTAGTCGTGATTGACTCACGTGAGTAGTACCGTAGTGTGCACGCCCGAGTACACTCGTTGGCGCGCACGACGGAATTTTAAATGCGAAAATATAGGTGAGTGTATATTTTATATATATAGGTAAATTGATATATATATATATATATATATATATTAAATCAGAAAATAAAGATAGAAAATGCGAAATTGCCATAAAGGGTATTGGGGTTGTTAAGGAAAGAGATAGACATGAGAAGCATTTCGATCATTTTACCTGAAAAATTGATAAACTTGTCACCGCCACCACATTTCGTCATTTCGAAATCGAAACAGAGAGAATCGAGAAGCCGAGAGGAGAGACGAGCCGAGGAGGGAGAAGGAGAGGTGGCGAGCTCGTGGGATCGAGGAGAACAAGGTGAGCATGTGTGAGTTGAGTGGTTTGTTGTTGTTGTGGCGTTATGTTGTGTGGTGGAGGTGGTGGAGAGCTCGGCCATGGTGGAGCCATGGCCGAGAATTTGAAATCAGTCGAGGAGGAGGACAACGTGTAGTTTTCCCATTCTCTCGACTCCATTGATGAAGGAAGAGAAAAAGAAAATGAAGAAGAAATCAGGAAAAAAAATTACAGAGCAGTGGCTCTGTTCGTGGCGAGGGGAAGAAGAAGAGGGTGAACCGGGCCGGTTCGGTTCAACCGGTTCGGCCCGGTTCACAATCAAAACAGAAATAAAAAAAAAAGAGAAAATAAAGAAAAATGGAAAAGAAAAATCCAAAAAAATAGGAAAAAATATGAAAAAATAGTATTTTGACCAAATAAATAGAAATTGAGGAATTTATATGGAAAGTGAGAAATTCAAAAGTCGGAGGAGACTTTATACGGGGGTTTTCACCTCGAAAAATGTAAAATTGACATAATATATCAAATTGAAGCTAATTTAATGATAAATGATCTTAAGTACATTTGGGGTGATAATTTGATTTGTCGGGTGTTATTGGAGCTAGATCGGAGTTGTTGGAGTGCGAATTGAGGTATGTAAAACCCAATTGAACACCACTATTGCATTTACTTATTCTATACATTGAACTTTATTTCTTTGGCAATCTAAATTCGATTGTGATGAGAACGGTAACGTTCCGGTTATTTTTCAGTGTGTGGGGTTTGTTTTTCTCAAATATAAATGGTGACTAGGATATAGTCAGCGGGGTCATTGGAGTAGGGTATGACCGGGCCACTGATCCTAGTTTCACTGGCGGTATTCATTGCACACCCATTTGTTATCTTCGTATTGGTATTCATGCATTTCCTTTTGAGCAATTGACTGCGTTATTTCCTTGATTATTGCATGATTATTTAACACTGCTTATTGGTTTCCATTTATGTTCATAAATTGAAATGTCTGATGGTTTTCCTTGAGATTTTACTTACTGGACTCGTTATCTGGTTTTTGTGATAACTGAGTGCAGATCCTAATACCAGCAAGGGTAAGGAGGTCGTTGGCGATTACATCTGACTTACCACTTCAAGACTTGCTAGTACGTGCGCTGGTACATATATGGTTTTGATATTTTTGTAGTATTTTGGGATGGGAAACGTGTTATTACTGTACTTGTGTATAACACAGTTTTAGTTAATCGCGTGTATGCATGTACAGTTCGGGATTCCACTGTAGGTGAACTAATCAATCCTATATTAAAGTAGTTGATAGTATTAAGGTCTTCCGCTGTGAAATGGTAATATATGGATAAAATAATATAAAATTCAGGAACATCACTTCAAAGAGTATATGTGGATATAGTAATAGCTGAGGTGGATGGATAAGTGACGTGGCAGGTACTTTTGGGGCATAGGCTGGAGAGGTATCTGTTGCACGGGGCGACCCTGGAAATTGGGGTCGTCACAATATATCCCCCACATAAATGGATTTTAAAAATCATTTTAATGCAGACACACTTGAGATAGCATTGGCAGAATAAAGTTACATCAGGAAAAGTGTCGTATAGAGACTTGAACTTACCCTAGTGAAATATTATCAGACTTACTTAGTGATGCAGTAGATATAGAAGATCTTGAACTGTTCACTTTTTGTAGTAAATCGAGACAATAATACTCACATAACTTCATCCCTATCATTATTGGTTCTTACGGTTTTGTCTATTTTGGTCCTGGACACAATCCTGGTTTCATGATAGATTTAGAGAATTTTGACTGTCTCGTTCTCATAAATGTGACACACATTTACTATCATATATGTGACATTTTTATTTGTCATTAAATGCTTAGCATATCCTTAACTTCTTCTAAACACATTTTTTATCTTAGGAATGGGATAGGTGTGTTCTTCTCTCGAGTTTCATCTAACCAGTTTGCCTATTGAACCTAGTACATGGAATCTCTAATCAGCCAGGTTAAGTTTCTGCCAGACTTAACTCATTTTTTAGTCTTATAAACTCATTCCCCTCGATATCAGTTTACTTGATATTGACAAACCTTCAATTATTGGCCATAAGTTTATCTTCTTATTTCTCATTTTCTATGAAAATTATTTTATAATCAAGTAACTATTCAATAACAATCTTCGACACATAAGTCAAGATTTACCATTTTATGCATCATTTTATTCTGTCACTTGTGATTATCAGTCGGCATACATCTTATGCATTATCGAGACAATTGCATGCAATATGGAATATCCTCCAAGCTCTTTCAAAGCCATAATGTTACTTTTCTAGCTTATTAATGTGCGCGCAATCATTTAGATTCCATTGTGAATCTAACAATACTCCCATTTCATTGAGGATTTCCATTGATACAAGCATTTCTTCTCTAAATTCACTATTTAAGAAGTGTTGTCTCTTAACATCTTTTGCTTTTCTTTATTAGCAACCAACTTGCTAGATGTCATTATAGACTAGTGAATTTCTCTCTGAGAAATCAGGCTCAATTTCTCTCAAATAAAGCCTTAAGTTATATATTTTATTTGCTTAATTTTAAGCAACTTATCCATCTGCCTTAAATTAGATTTTAAAATCCATTTACACTTCAAAGGCTTCAACTTGATGCATTCAATCTCACTATTGATAACTTATTTTTAATACAATCTATTTTTGAATGCTTTACTTGGGGTTTATAATTTATTTTCTTTAATCCAAAAATAAAGGCAAGTGTTTTATGCTCACCCCCACATATTTCAATATGTGTGCAAGTGTTCATAAACATTTAATAATATATCTTCAACTTAAAAGATATAACTATCAAAATTAGGTCTTGCAATTAAATTGCTTTAAATCCCCAACAATTTTGATATAATTCAATGCTACTCAATACATATAGCATTCTCAATAAAAGATTCACCCAAGAATAAGTATCAATTTGGATTATTTAATCCATGATATTCTTAAATCATTAAAATGCTCGAGGCATATACATATAAAAGATATCAAAACATAACAAAAACCACCGAGAACATAATATTAGACCAAATTGGGTAATAATCACTTGAATATTTTTGTACTTCTTCTTCAAGAAATCTCATTATTTCTTTGATTATCAGTAACAAAAGATTATATAATGTGACAAGTAATGCATGTATATCATATCAGTATATGCTTTTGATCATATCCACCCAATAGTTTCACCCAATAGTTTCAAATACTCATTTTTATCTCAATGTGCGGCAACTAAGCCAAAGTGACCTTTTCTTTTTAAATCACAACAATCACCAAAGCAGATTTATACTTTGATCGAAACCATCGTTGCACCTCACAAATACCCATATATAGAGAGAGGCTTGGCAATAGATATGCCTGTTTGCTAAGTCACCATTTCATTGTGTATCCGTTCAATTGATCGAATGCTATTATCTCATAGCCACTACATCTCTACAGGTGACATGATCCAGGATCTGCATGCGTCTGGCTAAGAGTTGACCTTTTTTTTATTTAGGTCATATCTCTCCATCACAAGCATCATCAATGGCGTCCACAAAATAAGTGCATGCCCCTATCTTCATCTTTGTAATCTCCATTTTGCATGAATAGGCAGAGAACAATAAGTCTCTTTGTGGACTCTTCAATGCCCGTAAGATTGGATTGCAACAACTAAGTAATGACCATACGTATCTTTTAACATTCAAACAATATATCACTTGCACACAAATTGAATTAGATAAAACAAAATCTAATGAGATAAGATAAAATCCTAATCATCACTGATCACCGTTTCATTAATAAAATATGATTTCTAATTTTGCCCATGCACCGATCCAAAAGTATATGATACCAGTTCTAATTTTTCACATGCATTGATAACTGACTTGCAGTTATACTAAATTCAGATTTTTCGATCATCATGAGCACACAAAAATAGAATTTGAAACTAGTTTGTTCCATTCTTCATAACTACCTAGATCAGATTAGTCTAACAACATCGTTATAAGCAGATTCCTAATCTATTTAAATACAATGAATAGACAAAACATACCTTGTTCCGATATATCCCATGATAATACAACAATTGAATGTTCAAAGATGTAAACACACACATGTTAAGGGATTCAACGCTGTCGATGTCTATTATCACAAAACCCATATAAATTATTTATAAATTCAGTGAGAACTTCAATAAACAAGTATGCATGCTGCATCACGATGTCTTCTCGTCCAACACGATCAAGTAAAATCATGATCGCGAGAAACCGAAACCACCAATGAAACTAGTCTTAAGATTGTTGGTGGGATTTCTGAAAACTTGGTGCGAAATAGAAAAATAACTTGATGCAATTGATCGAGGCTTGAGTTATACTCAATGTCTTTAATACTATTTCACCCCGCTATGGTGCTCACGATCTAATGATGATAGTCTCCCAATATACAATGATCATACTAGTAATTTGTAACACTCGAAATCACTAGTCTACGAACCAATCTATGATTCAATACTCTCTCTGACTCAAAAGCATGTAAAATAGAGAAAGACATTTTGATTTGACCTATTTGCTTTTTCTTCTTATTTTATATATATATATATATATATTAAAACAATCCATCAAGTGAATATATATATATATACTTTTATGTGTCTATTAGAAAAAGACACACCTCTTGGTGAATAGATACATCTTTTGGTCTATTATATCTCTACACAATAGTACACACCTTTTCACATAATTTTCATTCAAATTATAAACAATTAAATAATATAATTAATTGTTCCAACACATACTACTCTACATACCCTAAACAACTAGAATAACATAACATAAACAATTAAATGATACAAACCCTAATTGAAAGCCTACAGAAAATAAGAATTAGAAGAGAAACCATCCAAAAAATAAGGAAATCATAACACATGACCGCCATGGCTGCTGGAACATATTTAGTTTCCTCAAAGTCCCTCTTCTGCAATGCCTCTATCATTTTCTTCTGCAGCATCCCTTTCCAACTCAAACAAATAAGAGGAGAAATCACAATGGAGTCAAAAGGAAGGAGCACCACTAGATCTAACAAAACGCGGTGAGTGGTAATCTCTCCTCCACCTCTAACATATCATATTCATCGTTGACGCCCGAAATCTTGTTGGAGAGTCGGCTCACCAGCGGATCTGGCCGAGGTCCCTCCATAAACCACGCAACTCCCAAAAACTCTCTTCACCGACAGATCTGGCCCGAATCTCTATTATTCCAATCAAACACCCTGCAACTCAACTCTACTAAGAGAAAGGGGTAGAGAAAGAAGAAAGAAGAAGAAGGTGGAAGAAGGAGAAAAATAGAAAAATAGAAAATAAAGAACAAAAACGGGGGAGAGAAGACGACCATGGAGGCTACCGACTATGCCGGAGCGGCATAGTCGATAGCCCCCCCCACACACTCAAGAAAAGAATATTGACAAACACACACATTATCCAATACATAGAGGATAAGAAATCCACATTTCAAAAAGATGACCGTTTGATTGGATTTCATTACAATATATCACCGTTAGATTGAGAATATATCCGTTGGAGGGCAAGAAAAGACAAGAAAAGAATATTGACAAACACACACATTCTCCAATGCATAGAGGATATGAAATTCACATTTCAAAAGAATGACTGTTTGATTGGATTTCATTACAATATATGACCGTTAGATTGAGGAAGTATCCGTTGGAGTGCAAGACAAGGCAAAAAAAGAATATTGAAAAACATGAACATTATCCAATGCGTAGAAGATAAGAAATCCACATTTCCAACCTTGCAAGATATAAATACAAACTCCATTATGATGTTAAGGCACCAGCTATTTGATAGTAAAATTTCATATAATTATTTTGTTCATTTTCAAAATCGATATCCAAAATGAGTTTTAGAATAAGAAGTTCATCTTACTTGCTAAATGACTCGATTCTTCGGATGAAGATCTCTCTTCGCGAGAGATTGCTCAAACGGAGGAGACGATAACTCGTATGATTATGAACAACAACAAGATTCTAATGCACTACTTGGAGCGACAAGGCAATAACACAAGCACTAGAGTTGGCTCTGTTCCTGGTCACGCAATGATTAATCGCAATCGAGAAAAATGCTGATCGTAATTTATTCGATGACTACTTTGCTGAGAACCCAAGATATAATGAAGACATGTTCCGTCGCAGGTATCGAATGTTATGAAATTTATTTCTTCGTATTGTTGATGTAGTGAAATCTCATGATAATTACTTTCAGCAACGAAAAGATGGAGTTGGTAAATTGGGATTATCGACTTTACAAAAAGTAACTGCTACATTTTGAATGTTGGCATATGGCTTACCAGCAGATGCCATAGACGAATACTTAAAAATCAGAGAGTCCATTGCAATTGAAAGTATCAAAAGATTTTGTCGTGCTATCGTGGAGATATTCTCATATCGATATCTAAAGGAACATAATGCCAATGACATTGCAAGGCTGCTTTATATTGGTCAACAACGTGGCTTTCCTGGAATGTTGGGCAGCTTAGATTGTATGCATTGGAAATGGAAGAATTGTCCAACTGCATGGGCTGGACAATATACCGGTCGAAGTGGCTCCCCAACTATAATTCTTGAAGCAGTTGCAGATTACGATCTTTGGATATGGCACGCTTACTTTGGTATGCCAGGCAGCAATAATGATATTAATGTGTTAGACAACTCTAATCTTTTTTCTAATCTTGCCAATGGCATTGCCCCCTCAGCTAATTACACTATTCAAGGTAAAGAGTACACCATGGGTTATTATTTAACTGATAACATATATCCAAAGTGGGCAACTCTTGTTCAAACTATTCGTGAGTCGCAAACGCGAAAAGAAAATTATTTGCTATGAAGCAAGAAGCGTGTAGGAAGGATGTGGAACGTGCTTTTGGAGTTCTTCAAGCTCGATTTGCAATTATCGCAGGTCCGTCACGTTTTTGGGCTACAAATGTATTACAAGACATTATGAGAACTTGTATTATTATGCACAACATGATTATTGAAGATGAACGAGATCTTAGTGTACCAATTGGACAAGCAAGGAAGCACCAATTCGATGTTGAAGTGGCCTTGGATGAAAATGAAAGATTCGATGAATTTCTTAAACGCAACAAAGACATTAAAGATAAAGATGCTCATTATGCGCTTCGTAATGCCTTGATTGATCATATTTGGGATGAGTACACAAATGGAGATGATTAAATAAATGTTATTCTTCCTTTTGTAGTTATTTTATGAAAAATTAATAAATGTTTTTGCTATTTTCTTGCGAGCATTCGGTGGCATGTTGTCATATAGTAATAAATAGATTTACTAATTCATTATAAATATATTTATATAATTAGAAATATAATCTAATTATTTATTATATTAATTAATCACGTTATTTACTAATTATATATATATATTCATTTATTAGTTCTTATAATATGTTAAATAATATTATTATATATTTGTGTGTTGTTAGGAGTGATTAGATAAAAAAGAAAAGGGAGGGAGGTGTAAGTAATATGTACAAAATAGTAGTGAGAGAATATTCCTTTTTAGAGGAGAAATAGAGTTTGTGGTTGGAGAAGAAATAGAGTTTGATGTGACTGAACTGTAAAATAGAGAGAAAAATAGAGTAACATGATTGGAGATGCTCTAAGAGAGCGGTTTCTCTGTTCACTCGGTTACGAGTTCTGTAGCTCTCCTTCTTGTTACTTAGGTAGGACTTGTACTGTAGTATATAGCATACACATTTTCATGTACTTAATTAATTATGTGAATTTAGGGCCTCGCGTGGTATATATAATATGGAAAATTCTAGAATGATAATGGGTACGTCACACCCCAATGCACAATGACTCACATGAGCCCTCCATGCAGCCTCGACTCGAGTGCTATGCATCGAGATTTGTGTGTGTCCGCATCTCAAGGTGGGCATGGATGGCTCTTATGGACCATTGTGTGTAGTGGTGTGACTTTCTATTACCATTGTAGGACTTCCCATATAATCTAATTTCACCAACTAGTGCACCTCGCCCAACACGTACTCTTTGATCATCTCTACATTCTTGTGTACAAACCATATACATGTGGCTCACATGTTATGCGCAGCTCTTATATATTGTATCAATCAACTATATGAAAGTACGAATCTTCAATTTTTTAGTAGTAAGCAAAAAGTTTTTTTTGTCCTTGTTTTTATGTTATTTTACATATATCCCAAATCAATTTTTTGTGAATTGCATCACCTCAATTATCTCTCTCTCTCTCTCTCTCTCTCTCTCTCTCTCTCTCTCTCTCTCTCTCTCTCTCTCTCTCTCTCTCTCTCTGCCCTGTTTTCTCCATTTTTCATGTCCTCACTCTCTTTCTTCTTTCGCTCGCACTCGCCCTATTTTCTCCATTTTTCATGTTTTGATTTTTTGTCTAAGTTCGATTCCTATGTATCTTCAATTCATAAATTATTTTATTATGTCTCATTTTTTTGATTTGTGCACTGTGTGATTCATATTATAAATTACATACTTGTAACATTGCACAGTTCTAAAACATTGTAGTATAAACTCAATAAGGTCCGATTATAAATTTTCGCGAGTGTAGTGAGCGGGCTCATTAGTGCGAAAGCACAAAATAAAACTAGTATATATATAACCATGGGAACCAAATATATACTCATGTCATGGATACACTATTTAAAATCATTGAATTTAAATTCAACACATTAATCAATGCAACATAAATGCACAAAGCATTTAATGCACAACACGTTTTGAGAGGTTCCTACAGCATGAATATATATTTGGTCTCCATTGTAGAATTTTTCATATATATATATATATATATATATATATATCATGTCATGAGTACACTATTAAGAAACTAGTATAAACTTTAAGTATGAACATGAAAAAAATAATAATAAATACAGTATGTACACTCTTGTTGTTGATGATCAGTACCCTTGGATTTTACATCTAATGCTGTGATTGGTAAGTGTGCCTTGTTGGGCCGGGGTTGGCCGGCTGTTCTTTTGTTTCCTCATTCTACGCAGCTTCAATTAATCCCCAACAACAGCGCTTTGGTTATTATGGGAATTAATTATGCGTTATAGACAATAAATACAAATGTTTGAATTGCAAACCAACTGGACCGAGTAGTAAATTTGTATGCATATGGAGTATACAGTGTAACTTGAACCAAATATTGATTTTTTTTTCAATAAATCTACTTGGACTCATGAGTCCGGACTCATAGGGAGGTTTTTAAATTTTTTGTACATATTTACGGGGTATAATGAGAATTTTACAAGTGATTATGGTTGTTTCATTAATTGCTCGAGGGTGTATTTGAAATTAAACAAAGTTTTGAGTCCGGACTCACGAGTCCAAATAGCACTACCCTTTTTTTTTTTAATCAAGGCTACATCGCTGCCAAGCATACATATAGTAATTCATTCGGCAATATAACCATGCGACAGGTGAGTAAGTCTAGTTGGCTAGCTGCTTTGGAATACATCTCAAACATGGCCACAAAATCCTTCACTTTGTGAGAGGTTGAAATCAACCATGTCACAAATAATTATCCCCTGCATACGTACCACTTGAGCCTCTTTAGTTCAAACATATGTTGATTGAATCATCTAGCTTGTATGTTGTGAAGAAATAGCGCGCAGAGTTAGTTTGAAAATGGGGTGCCGATGGTGCAGTCATGTGCATATATCGCAGTCATGTGCATATATCGCTATCGTTTCCAAGTTGTGTTAGTCAATAACAAAAAAAAAAAAAAAAAAAAAAAAAAAAGGAAAGCTGAGTGAATTTGATGTTAGCGGCCGTTTTCAAGCAAATTTTCAACTTTAGTACGCGATAAGAACCTTTCCAATATTGCTGCATACTCATTTAAGACCATAATACTTCATCGTCATGGGGTGGTTATCAAATACAAACAAATTAAGGCCCTATTTGATTATTGGACGAAAAGAAAAATATTTCAAAAAAAATGATAAATTTTACGAGAAAATGACATTTTATTGTGTATGATAGACAATATTTTCTTGCGAAACAATTTTTAACTATTGTCAATTTTTCATATTAAGACTTATTTTTTTCCACCTATTATGGTGGACAAATTGAATTTTCTTTTAAGGAAATGTGAGTTTTGATATCAAGACACATTAAATTTATATTTTAAATATAAAAAATAATATTTTTAATATACATGGTGAGTTTTATATTTATTTCAAAACTTATTATTGGTGAGTTTTGAGGAAAAAATCATTATGTGTGCAATACTGTAATCAAACACATATAGAAAAAATTTCTTATGAACATTCATTCTAAAAAACTTTATTAAGAAAATTTTCTTTATGAAACGTTTTCTTTGTAATTAAACAAGGCTCTTATAGTAATATTTTTTTTTCTTTTTTTAACAATTGAGTAGCCATATAGTTTATATGAGATTTTGAAGTAAGAGGTCATGGGTTCAAGTCTTAATAGGTGCAAATGTTTTTTTTTTTTTTTTCGTAAATAAAATGAAATCTCATCAATTGCGATAACATTTCTCAGTACAACAGACACAGCCATTTACATGAATTTTATTTTATTTTTCAGAGAAATACTATTTACACGAAATATTACAAAAGACAAAAAAAGCAAAGCAAAACAAAACAAAAAACATAAAAAACAAAATTTGGACCCAAATTAACCATCTCTAATCAATACAAGATTGATCAACCCATATCGATCCAAATCTCTTGCATCAAATGGTAGTACTACACAGAAGGAATTAGAAAAGAGACTAATTAATTGGTCCCTAATTAAAGATGGATGTAATTCATTAATTAATTAATTAATCATGAATCGGTGTATCTCTGCTGCGCAACAGGCCTTTGGTCGTCCACGGATACAGAGGAGGAGCGCTTGATGAATTCCAAACAATCCTCAATGGCTTCCGAGTAAAAGGAGTTTGACCGCCCGAACGACTTCAACCTGCTATTGTTGCTGTTATAGCAGCAGTGTTTTTGTTTTGTTTGTTGTTGTTGCTGCTGTTGTTGTTGTTGTTCTGCATTGACGACCAGGCCCCTTCTACCACTGGAGCTTCTTCTACAAGAAACATTAGCAACGGTTCGCTTGATGGAGGCCACCCAACATGAGCTAGTACTCCACTTGAATATGACGTTCCTTATGAAATACAAGAACCTCGCCCGGAGTCTCTGCACTGAAAACTTTCGGGAGTTGACCCTGAACCCTCGCCCTCTCATCTGCTTCGTCCGTCCGCCCACTCCCACTCTGTTGTACCCCATTACATCATGATGATGATGATGATGATGATGATCCATTTTTAATTGATTGCTCGCAACTGATCGACTATATATCAATGAATGTTATTGGGAATTAGCTAGCTGCTGGAAGAAGTAAGGAGAGATCGAAAGAAAGATATGAGAAGCTTAGAATGTCTAATTCATCATTAGTCCTTGTGTTTTGTGGGAAGAGACTAGAGAGAGGAAAGAACGTGGAAAATGGGTGCTATATAGGGGGTGGCTTTGCAATTGCACCGGCCTTAATTATTATGATCATAACAAAGAATTTTACACCGTGGATATCATCTCATTATTGCTTAATTTATTCCTAATAAGGATTAAAGGTGCGACGGACCTTCTTTACCTAATTATATACGAAAAATGTCTCCTTCTTTGCTTCTATGACCATACTACCCCTCCTACCTAAATAAAGTAGTTAATACGAGTACTCCTTACTTTACCAGTCAACCCATTAAACCAGCTTTACATGTCAAGACTTCCACAATGAACGCGGGTAGTCTGTGACGCAAAAGATGGTACTAATAATTATAAGTGTTGAATAAATTATTACTACTAGTTAAACAAAGTCGACTCGTTCGGTCTTTTGTCATTTGCAACTTAATTTTTTAATAGAGAGCGCGGGATTTTCTGGAAATTAAATAACAGTCCAACATATATGTGTGGTATGTAATTAGTGTTTGATTAATCAATAATCCATGGCCACTGCTGGTAAAGAAAACAGTGGAGGTTTGAATGTTAGTGCAGTCCATCAGAGAATCGGCTAATTAAAGTAGGGCACCTAAAGTCAGCTGGGTTGTTCAGCAACTTCCCATCCTTTTTTGTCTAAATCGATGGATCACCTTTTAAATTTACAAAAAATATGTTTGGACTTATTTTTAAAATTCTTACAACTATTAAAGTAATGTTACAAATTGTTATTTTGAATTCATTTAGAGCACGGCTATAGGCACCCCACTTATTTATGAGGTCACCCCAAAATATATGTAAATTGAGGTGCCCTCATAAACAATTGAGGTGTCTATAACGTAGCTTTTCATTTATTGCTTGAGATGACTTTGAAATAAAAAAAAAATTCAAAAACCCCCCAAGTGTCCGAACTCTAAGGCCTCGTTTGGTTCATTTTACTAACTTTCAGGGAAGTTTAATTTCTTGAGAAGATAACCACTAAGGAAATTGTACTTTTCACGTTTGGTTCAACTTTAAACTTCTTGGGAAGTTTCATATTTTAAAAATAATAAAATAATGTAATTAACATAAATGTTGTAACGACCCCAAAGTTTAACCTGTGCCACGTGTCAATACAAGTGGTAAGTGAGCCCTCCGCCGTGGTACAATTATCAATTCTCGGACGTCGACACCGATGTATGTTATATTTGTTTGATGTTTTGTATTATACTGTACAACCTTAGCACTAATTTAAATGTCCAAACATGTGAGGACGAGTGGAAAAATAAAGTGACCCAATTGAGTCAATTAAGTAGATGGGATGGAGTGATTAGGAACCTTTGGATGAGCCTAGAGATATGTGTGGTGGGCCAAGATGAAGTAAAGGGGTATATAAGCCCCACACCCCCACCTCCTTCTCTCTCTTCTCTTTCTTTTCTCTCTTTTCTCTCTCCCTAACGTCTCTCTCACGCTATTGGCGATGGTGGTGGCCGGAGTGGCGCGACGGCGCGGTGTCGAACGAACCAAGGTGAGATCCTTCATTCTCTATGCATTGGTGTAAATTTTACCTTTTGGACACCACGTTGAGATTTCGAGCTCAATCGAAATTCTCGACGTTTTGGTAATCCTCATGACGATCACTACGAGATTTGTGAATGTGGTTTTCGATTTGGAGAGGTTTGAGATTTTTGATGAAATTTTGAAGATTTTTGAATGATTTTCGTTTTGGTTTTCCATCAAGGATTCCAGACGTTTTGGATGTGTCGAGGATTTTTTGGAATGGTGTTGCATCCTCAATAAAAAATGGACCAAATCGGCTTGAGACAGAGTGAGTCGGGGGCGGCAAACACCCCAAAAAGTCCCTCAGACGGGCGCCGACAGTGCTAAAAGTGGCGCTGGGGACAGAGAGGGGTTCTTTGTCCCCAACTCCGTAAGGACGTCGTGAGGGATAAACCCTCACGGCGCACCCCACATACGACTAAGGCAGAGTCCCTCTCTGCCTCACGCCGTGAAGGCGTCGTAGGGTATAACACCCCCACGACGTTGCCCACGGTGTCTGGGGCAAAGACACTCTGCCCTACACCGTGGAGACGTCACCGAGGGTGAGACCCTCGCGGCGTCTCGGCGGCGCCAAAAGCCATAATTTTTCGACTTTTGAGGAAATCTTTGGGAACGAATAGGGTTTTCTCGGGGTATCTAATGGGTTCAAATACGACCCAGTAACCTAAAATTTGACCCGAAAACACAACAAACATAAATAAGGAGAATTGGATCAACATTAATGGAGAATCACAATAAATTGTATTTGTAACAACCCCAAATTTTTAACTGACTTGTGTTGCACTTGTCAGAATTGTGACCCGGCTACGTGAATACCGGACAGTATTTCGAACTTCGGGAGTCGACACCGAAGTGATTTTATGATTCTTTGATTGTGTGTATTAATATTTTAGTATTTTACGGGTTTCGAGCCGTTCGGACGATATTTAATTGAGTGAGGTTTCGACTAGTTAAACGGGAGATAAAAACAAGTAAAGAGTACAAATAAATAAATTTTTAATTAATTTAATTAATTAGTTAGCGAGACAAGGCGAGACTACGCGCGTTACGAGAGTCGGAATAAGGAAAAATAGACCGAGGAAGTCGTTTGAACGCGGGAGTTGGTTAATTACACAACATACGGGCTATGGGATTGAAATTGTTAAAGTGACACAGTCCAATGGTGAGGAGCCATGAGATTGACCTCGAGATGCGTATGTGTTGAGATGGAGAGCCATGCAAGTGACAACACACACCTACTTTAAGGTGTAATAAAGAAAAATAAATAAATAAATAAAAAGACCCATAAGGGCAATTGTTTAAAATTGTGTAGGAAGTAAGTTGGGGGTAAAAAGGTCATTTGGCCATATATATATAACAATAAAAAAAAACCCTACACTATTCATCTTCTTCTCCAAACACCACCGCCGCCACCTCTCCTCTCCTTCCTCTCCATCACTCTCGGCCTCCCTCTCGGTCACGCGATCTCTCTCTCGGTCTCGGGTTCTCTCTCTTTCCCTCTCACTCACGGTCTCGGCCTCCCTCTCTTCTCAAGCCGTGTTCCCCGGCCTCACTGTGCCGCCGTCCCTGGTCAACCTCGGGGTGGTCGGAGGTCACTCCGCCTGATCGGAAGTCTCTCTCTCTCTCTCTCTCTCTCTCTCTCTCTCTCTCTCTCTCTCTCTCTCTCTCTCTTCTCTCCTAGTTTGTTTCCCTCCCTCTCGTTTTCTCACTATTTTCTCGTCCTCACCATTTGTTCGCCTCTTGCCGTCGTCGCCGTGGGTGACGGTGGTCGGGACGGACCTCGTGCCCACCGGAGCTCCCACATCCCCGGGAGACCTCTGGACATTGGATACATAGAGTAGATGTTGTCCATTCTCGGTTTTTATATATTGGTTGTTATTTTATGTCTCGCCGGAATATTCATGTGTGAGCGGCTCTGCTGGCCGAACCACCAAGCATGGGGGGGTTGTCGGGGACCTCTCCATGACCTCGACGATGCCTCGCTGCCCTTGTGTTTGATTTTGTTGTGTTGGAACTGATTTGATGTTTTGAATCCATGCGAAGTCATTGTCGTGCTCGTGTTGAACTGTTTTGAGTCATCACCGGAATTCGTTGCCGTGGTCGACCCCATCGCTGTGCCACCGTGACTGGGGATGTCGTGGACCAAGCTAAGTCCATGCTTGTGTCCCACGACTCTCGGAGTGGCCAAAAACAGTGACATTATTGTCTATATTATGTTGTAGTGTGTTGTATGTATTTTGTACTTTTCTCGTCGGAAACCACCATCATGGTGGCTTCGCCACCGACACGATGACTAGGGGGACTGCAGGAGACCTTGCCATGTTTGTCATGGTGTCTCACAGCCCCGGAGTGTCTCAATCGCGGTAGTAAATGTGAATGTGTCATTTCATGTATTTTTGTCATCGGGATTTCATTATTTTATGTTGAGTTTATTTCATTTCAAAACTCATGGCATGAATACATGATTTGGTGATTCGAATTCATGCATACGTGAGAATATACAAGGGTCGGGTATTTGTTTAGTATAGATGTGTACCGAGTGTTCGAATACATGGTTATTTCGAGTTATGATGTGTTATGGTGATGAGTCTATGTAGGATTTATACATTTCGAATGGTTGGTGTATAGATAGAGTTTAAAGTTTGACGAATGGTCATAACATCGTGAATACGCCGCCGGCTCTCGAAGTTATGGCGTAACTCATATGCAACTGAGCCGAGCCTAAGACTTGAAATTAGGCTTACATAAGTATGGTTATAAAACCCAAGAGAGTCATTGTATTTCGTTGTGTTTTTTGTTTGATTTACCGATTGAATTATCGAGTTATTCAAGTCATTAAAACATTGAGAAAACACTAGGGTTTCACCTAGGGTTTAGTTAATGACTGACCCATTAAATGGACTTTTCAACCTTGTCAGGTAGCGGGAAACTTGGGAATACGCGTTAGGAACGAGAGTGTTGTTATACGCGGGTTGGGATAGTTCAAGTAAGTACACTTGCCTTAAAAAGCATTTGTACGTTTGTAAGCCAGTAAGAAAATGCCATGTGATTCATTATCATTTATTCAGTCTTGTTATACTCTATTATTGGTATTCCATTCCATTTCTTGTTGTGTATTTCCCGGCGTAAGTGTTTCGTCTCAAAAGTACTAGGACCTGCCCTAGAGGGATAAAACGCGGGCACTCGTGCGCACGAGTGTGTGACCACCCTTAGTGACCGTGTGACACCGAGTACTGGGTGGGTGGGTTCGAGTCTCTCCCGTCATAGCTGTGCCTTCGCTTGTGTCGATGCCCAGGAAGACCTCGCGAGGTCTTCGCTGTTATGCTATGGTTTAGACCACTTATGAGCCTCTTTTGATTCCTTGGAACACACTTGACTTTCGATTGATATCTATTAGTCTGTTTATCATGCATCTTGTCAATTTAAATTCCTGTCTTTTTATTACCGCATGATATTTAGACTGCTTTACTTGTATTATCATGAATTACTGTTATCTTCTTCTAGCATTACATTCGATTTTATTTAGTTACTGTGGCGGCCCCAATTTCCACATTGGTTCGCCACGGGAGGCCACGCGGGCCCACAACTGTCCACGTCACCACCAGTTGTGTCCCACGCCCAATTATCCATTATCAATCAATTTCCTATTAACTTTAGTTCCTCTAATATCATTTATCCTTAAATTACGCAGCGGAAGATTTACTATCAATATAAAGATTTAACCTGAATTCCTGAGCATTATGAGCAAAATGCCTAAGTGGAAACCATATTAACTGTACATCATATACATATCATCTATGAATCCTCAAAATATCAAAATATACAACCTATCTCTCAAGCCCAAAACCCAATATAAAACGAATAAATATAAACATACGTACGAGTGGGGCTAAAACTGTCAATCGATGTACTCTTCAAGCTTGCCCTTCCCCCGGCTCGTACTTAGAGTCCGCACTCACCATCACAAAAAGACAGATGACGAGTCCAGAGTGAGTAATCCCAAGGAAATTCACCAAGTAATTACGAAATAAAAGTCTTGGAATTGAAAATACTATAATTTAAACATGCGGAATAAAGAAATACGGACAACCGTAAAAGAAAGATCATCGCATGCATAAATATAGTGACGAAACAAAGTACGTGCACATAAAAATCAAACTAAGTCATACTTCGAGCCTCTCCTTGGGCACAACCCTCAAACACACCAACAAAGTTGTCCCTGGACCCTCTAGGTGGCGGCGTAGACCCACGACGCACCCACACGAGCCTACCATAACTTAGGGTAGCCTATTCACCGTATATGCATAGACAAGTGCTATGACTTAGTGGACTCTATGGCCGTAACGAATAAATACCAGTGGGGAGTGATCTCGTAAAGGCTCCAAGTAGGAGTAGACTCCACTACCGTAAAAACACCAATTACGAGAACTCAACCACCGTAAAGCAGTAATGGAATGAGATAACGAATAATCGGAACTGAAATCAAATAAATCAAATTGTAAATACTTAAAGTGAAGTTCAATTGGGATACTACACACCTCAAATCGCACTCCTCGTCTCGAAAATCAAACCCCGTCTAGCGCCAATAATCACCCGATAATCCAAATTATCTCCCCAAATGTACCTAAGATTATTTATCATTGAATTAGCTTTAATTTGACATATTATGTCAAATTTACGTTTTTCGAGGTAAAAACCTCGACTTTATCTCGCCAACATTCCGAGAAAATCCCAAAATTCCTTTATTTGATCAAAATATATTTTTTCTAATTTTTCCTATTTTATATGAATTTTCCATTTTTTTTTTTTTTTTTTTTCTAAAACTGTTTTCTCTTTTTTTTTTTTTTTTTTTTTTTTTTTTTTTTTTTAAGTTAAACCGACCTCGGCGGACCGGTTCCGGTCGGTCGCCCAACCGAACCGGACCAAGCCAACCGGGTCGGTCGACCCGCCCAGACCAGGCGGGTCGACCCGACCCGGTTGGTCATCTTCTTCGTTTTAACAGAGGCGCAACGGCGCTCTTTTTTTTTTTTTTTTTTTTTTTTTTTTCCATGGAAGATAAGGAGAGGGAGAGGAGAGAGGAGAGGGAGAGGACCGTCGTCTCCTCTCGGACGAATTGCTCTCGCAATTCGTCCGAGCTCTCGAGCTCTCGAGCTCCCCGCCACAACCACCGAACCACCAAACCACCATTATCACCAACACATACAACAACAACAACAACAACAACTCAACAACTCACCTCTTTAGTCTCCTCCTCTTGTTCTCTCTTCCCTCCTTTCTCCCGATTCCTCCTCTTCCTCTTCAATTTCGATCAAAATGTGAGAAAATGAGGAACTGTGGTGACAGTGTGGTGTGTATCCCCAATTTTTGGGTAAAATGACCATAATACCCCTCTCATTTTATCCTTTCCTTTACAACCCCAATACCCTTATTGGTAATTTCACTATTATTTATTTATTTTTTCGATTTTTGATATATATATATATATATATATATATATTTATATATATATATTAAATTCCTTATACACATATATATATATAAATATATATATTCGCCTATACTTTCGCGCCTAAAATTTCGTCGTGCGCGCCAACGAGCATACTCGGGCGTGCACACTATCGTACCACCCACGCGTGTCGACCACGACCCCGCGTGTCCCTAAAGCGCCCAACAATTTACGTATTTTATCACATTTAATTCATTTTATGTGTAACATTTTTCTCAACTTAAAATTTCGTCTTTAATCTACCGGCACCGCGTCGACACGCATATCGATGCGAATACTCATCACACAATCTCCCACGTCAATTTAAAATACAATTACACACATCGCGATGCCGTTAACCTATTTTAACATAAACATCGCAATATCAAACAAAACAACACACAAAATACTATTTACCTAATCAGGACGCATTCCGGCCTCGTTTGTGGAACCCACGTATGTCTCGCCGGCGTCCACGTCTCGCAATGACGTCATAATTAACGGCAATTACAAATTGGGCCGTTACAATTCTTCCCAACTAAATTTGAAATTTCGTCCCGAAATTTAAGTTATAATCAACACTCACCATAAATAAGCGAGGATATCTCTGTTTCATAGTCGACTCGAGCTCCCAGTGTAAGTCCCTCGGTCCGTGATCTTTGCCATCGTACCAACACCTTCGAATCTCCCCTGTTCCTCAAAGTCGAACTCTACGATCCATGATCTCAACGGGTTGTTCTTCATATGAAACGTCAGGACGAACCTCAATCTGTCTAATATCCACCATCGGCCTCGGTCCTGACTTAGCTAATCTCAACATAGACACGTGAAACACGGAAGGACGCCCTGCTAACTCTGCTGGCAACTCCAATCTATATGCTACTGTCCCAACACGTGCTATAACTCTAAACGGTCCAATATATCTCGGTGCTAGTTTCCCTTGATTCCAAACCTCGATGTCCTTTCCAGGGCGAAACTTTCAGATATACCAAGTCATCCACATCATAACTCAAACCCTCAAGATACCTATCAGCATACTTCTTTTGTCTATCTTGAGCTGCTTGCAATCTCAACCTAACTTGCCGAATCTTCTCGGTATGATCAACAACAACTTCAGGTCCAATCACTGCCACATCCTCAGTCTTTGCGCCCAACATTTGGTGATCTGCAAGGTCTACCATACAAAGCCTCAAATGGTGGCATACCAATGCTCGCCTGATAGCTGTTGTTGTACGCGAACTCGCACAACGGCAAATACTCTTCCCAAGCACCTCCAAACTGCAAAATGGATGCTCTAAGCATATCCTCTAATATCCGTATCAATCTCTCCGACTGACCATCTGTCTGAGGATGATAAGCCGTACTGAACTGCAGTCTCGTCCCAAACTGCTCCTGCATGCTCTCCCACAACTTCGAAGTCAACCTGGGATCTCTCGTCGGACACTGATAGATAGCGGCACCCCATGTAGCCTAACAACCTCTCGCTCAAAAATGATGCTCGGCGAGAAAATGAATATTTCATCGATATAGGAATGAAGTGTGCAGACTTTGTCAATCTATCAATCACAACCCACACAAAGATCATGGCGTCTCGCGATCTGTGGCAACCCGCTCACAAAATCCATCGTAACATGCTCCCATTTCCACTTTGTGGAATCGGTAGTGGTCGTAACAATCCAAACTGGTCTCCCGTGCTCGGCCTTAACTCGCCGACAAATATGACAAGCTCTCACATATGCATCCACATCGGCCTTCATCCCAGGCCACCAAAACAAACGTCGCAAGTCATGATACATCTTAGTCCGCCAGGATGAGCGTATACCGCGAACGGTGTGCATCCTCAAGAATGCTATCGCGTAGTTCCCGCACCTCGGGTATCCACAACCTACCTCTCGTGTCTCAAGCACCGGTCCGAACCACTAGACCAATCGTGCAACCCAGGATCCTGAGCCAGACAGTGAAAGCGAGCAAAATGTCCGTCGACCCTTTGCCACTCGGCGACCCTCTCTAACGACACAACAGAACACGCATCGGCAACGTGAGATATGAACATCAAGCAAAAGCATCGACAAACACAACACCGTCGCAGCCTCCAAAGAATCCATGCTCATGTGTCATCTCGCCGCAAAGACGGTCGACTCTCTACACCACTCCGCCAATGCATCGCAACTACATTCGCCTTCCCGGGATGGTACTCAATCGCGAAATCATAGTCTTTCAACAACTCGAGCCACCGTCTTTGCGCATATTCGATCCTACGAGTGAACAAATACCTCAAACTCGATGATCTCGTAAATAACATAAATGCTCCCCGTAAAGGTAATGTCGCCAAGCCTTGAGCGCAAACACAACTGCAGCTAGCTCTAAATCATGCAGGATAATTCTCCTCGTGGGGTCTCAATCGCCTCGATAAGTATGCAACTCGGGTGTCCTTCCTGCATCAACACGCATCCCAACCCGATTCGGAAGCATCTCGTATAGACCGAGAAGCCTTTCCCTGTCTCAGCAGAGCCAACACCGGCGCCGAAGTCAACTTCTTCTTCAACTCTAAAAATGCTTTCGCCTCACAATCTTGACCCATTCAAACTTAACATTCTTCTTGGTCAACCTCGTCATCGGTCTTTGCAATCAACGAAAAATCCGCACAAATCGCCGGTAATAGCCCGCAAGCCCCAAGAAACCACGAATGTCCGCAAGCTGTCTCGTGTGTCCTCCAATCAATTATCGCTCGAATCTTGTCTCCATCAACGAGATATTCCTTGACCACTGATGACATGTCCAAGAAACTTCACCTCACTCAGCCAAAAAGCACACTTGCTAAACTTAGCGTACAATCTATGCTCCCTCAACGTCATCAAAACATCTCTGAGGTGTCTCTCGTGCTCCTCACGAGTCTTACTGTATATTAAGATATCATCGATGAACACAATCACATAACGATCCAAAAATGGCCGTAATACTCGGTGCATCAAATTCATAAAGATAACAGCGCATTAGTCACCCCAAATGGCATGATTGTGAACTCAAACAATCCATAACGCGTGCTAAACGCCGTCTTCTCTATATCACTCTCCGAATCCTCAATCGATGATAACCAGATCGTAAATCAATCTTCGAGAAAAACTTAGCACCGCCAACTGATCAAATAGATCATCAATCCTAGGAAGTGGATAACGATTTCGAATCGTCACTTGATTCAACTTCGTAATCTATGCACAACCTCAAAGAACCATCCTTCTTCTTAACAAATAGCATGCAGTGCGCCCCAAGAGACAGACATCTTGGGATGAATAAAACCCTGCTCTCGCAATAACTCCTCTAATTGGGATCTCAACTCTCTCCTCGCTCCGATGTCGACATCCCACGGTCGGTCAGTATATCGGCTGCGTCCCGGAATCAACTCAATCATAAACTCAACCGACCTAGGAGGTGGTAAACCTGGCAAATCGTCGGGGAATACCTCGGGAAACTCACACACTCTTGGGACATCCTCTAATCTAACCCTCGGTCTCGGGTCGGTCTCGCCCACCGTCCTAAACGCCTCCATCTCCGTGTCGTAGCTAATCGACCTCGGTAATCGGTAAGTCGACGCCGTACCAACAAAAGTAAATACGGAATGCCCTCAATATCAAATACTACCGTCTTACCGAAACAATCAATGTGTGCGCGATACGCCGATAACCGATCCATACCCAATAAAGCATCAAACTCTAAATACTCTAGGACACGAAAGTCGACAGTGTGGCGGTGTCCCTCAATCTCTACTACACAATTCCGGCATATCCGGTTAGGGTAAATCTTATCCCCAAAGAAATGCGAGGACAAGATGTGGATCTAAAGTCTTAACGAGATAACCCTAATCGTCCAACCCTACGTCCCGATATAAACGACAAAGTACTACCGGAATCAAATAATACATGCATGGAAACATCGCATATAGATAACATACCCTCGACAAGCCGACGAGTCGCATCACGATCGGTCGTACGACGAAGAGGTGCGGTAAGCGAGCATGAACTCTCTCCCTAGCGCCTCAATCTGCGGTCGTGATGATGAAAGCGACATCGGACAATTACTCGTATATGTCCGACCCGATGACATCTCGTAACATCGTCGTGTATCCCGCCAATCCGATCGTGATACTATATGTACTGAGCCCCGTCACGACCTCGACCCTCTCGTCCTCTACCACGACCCCCTCCATCTCGCACACGCCGTCGTGGCCGCTCAAATGGTGCGGCAGTGTGCAGTGCAAAGAACGTACACTACTACCGCCTCTCATCTCTCTCTCTGCGCTCAAAACGTCTATCTCGTCGACCCGATAATCATGTCTCTCGTCGATCAGTGATCTCTCTGTCTCTTCGGTCTTTGATCGACCGAGAACTCTGTCCGGACCCATCTCCAAGCTCACCCGGTGTCGTAAATACGTCTCGCGAGCCAATGCTCTCGTCAAAAACACTCGTAGCGTCTCCGCACCGGTCGCAACAATCACCCCACCAATCCTCTCATCTAGGCCTCTGATGAAGTAGTAAATCTGTAACCTCTCCGTGTTAGCCACATCCATGGCATACATCATGAGATACCGGAATCGATCCATGTACTGTGACACTGACATATTACCCTGTCGCAGTCCCAAGAACTGCTCCCTCAGCCTCAACTGCACCTCAGTAGGGATGTACTCATCGAGAAATAACTGTCGAAACTCTGCCCACGTCGATGGTGTAGAATGTATGTCAGTGTAAGTAGTCCACCATACCGCTGCCTGACCTCTCAAACAATACCCCGAGATACGCGCACAGTCCGCCTCGGGTACCCTCTAATAGCTGGTGTAGTCGTCGATGTGTCATTAACCACCGCCGGCAACCTCGGGATCACCGACTCCAGTGAAGTACGTAGGATTAAATCTCATAAAATCCTTCACCATCTTCGCCGCCTCGACATCCTACTCTGGCAATCGAAGTCCCTACTGCTGCTCCGTAGTGGTGGTGTCACCACTGTAGTCTCTCGGGCCGGCACAACAACGGGCTCAACTCTCTCTATCACTGTCTCGATCCGGCTGGCGCTTTGTGTAGCAATAGCCGGTGCTAATGCGGTCGAGTGGTAGCGAGTGGTGCAACGCGCTCGGCGATCGGTGCTCTCATGGCGTCCTCGAGCTACGAATGTACTCCATCGCTCGACCATTCGAGCTCTTCGTGCAATAATCGTGCTTGCTCTCGTTGAATCAATCTCTGTCGATCGACTCAGTATCATAGCTCGCATATCAGCCATGTCACTAGTGGTGCGATCACTAGTATCTCCAACCTCTGGCTGAGTAGTGGGCGGAGTAGTAGGAGTCTGTCCGTCCATCCTAAACTGCACAACCATCGTGCAATGGATCAGACTCAGTACATATACGCGTATACTATGTAATACACAATCAAAACGTACGTATATGTATAATTCCCTGACTCTACCCGCCTCACATCACTTCCCAACTAAACCTTTAATCATTCACTTGTGGTTTCCACATCTAAGATTTATTCATCAAGTTTATACTCTTATTAACTCTCCAAACCGAGCCTAAGCTCTGATACCAAAATGTGGCGGCCCCAATTTCCACATTGGTTCGCCACGGGAGGCCACGCGGGCCCACAACTGTCCACGTCACCACCAGTTGTGTCCCACGCCCAATTATCCATTATCAATCAATTTCCTATTAACTTTAGTTCCTCTAATATCATTTATCCTTAAATTACGCAGCGGAAGATTTACTATCAATATAAAGATTTAACCTGAATTCCTGAGCATTATGAGCAAAATGCCTAAGTGGAAACCATATTAACTGTACATCATATACATATCATCTATGAATCCTCAAAATATCAAAATATACAACCTATCTCTCAAGCCCAAAACCCAATATAAAACGAATAAATATAAACATACGTACGAGTGGGGCTAAAACTGTCAATCGATGTACTCTTCAAGCTTGCCCTTCCCCCGGCTCGTACTAGGGTCTGCACTCAGCCATCACAAAAAGACAGATGACGAGTCCAGAGTGAGTAATCCCAAGGAAATTCACCAAGTAATTACGAAATAAAAATCTTGGAATTGAAAATACTATAATTTAAACATGCGGAATAAAGAAATACGAGATAACCTGTAAAAGAAAGATCATCGCATGCATAAATATAGTGACGAAACAAAGTACGTGCACATAAAAATCAAACTAAGTCATACTTCGAGCCTCTCCTTGGGCACAACCCTCAAACACACCAACAAAGTTGTCCCTGGACCCTCTAGGTGGCGGCGTAGACCCACGACGCACCCACACGAGCCTACCATAACCGGGTAGCCTATTCACCGGTATATGCATAGACAAGTGCTATGACTTAGTGGACTCTATGGCCGTAACGAATAAATACCAGGTGGGGAGTGATCTCGTAAAGGCTCCAAGTAGGAGTAGACTCCACTACCAGTAAAAACACCAATTACGAGAACTCAACCACCGTAAAGTAAAGCAAAGTAATGGAATGAGATAACGAATAATCGGAACTCGAAATCAAATAAATCAAATTGTAAATACTTAAAGTGAAGTTCAATTGGGATACTACACACCTCAAATCGCACTCCTCGTCTCGAAAATCAAACCCCGTCTAGCGCCAATAATCACCCGATAATCCAAATTATCTCCCCAAATGTACCTAAGATTATTTATCATTGAATTAGCTTTAATTTGACATATTATGTCAAATTTACGTTTTTCGAGGTAAAAACCTCGACTTTATCTCGCCAACATTCCGAGAAAATCCCAAAATTCCTTTATTTGATCAAAATATATTTTTTCTAATTTTTCCCTATTTTATATGAATTTTCCAGATTTTTTTTTTTTTTTTTTTTTTTTTTCTAAAAGCTGTTTTTCTTTTTTTTTTTTTTTTTTTTTTTTTTTTTTTTTTTTTTTTTTTTTAAGTTGGGTGAACCGGACCGGTTCACCCGGTCCGGTTCGCCCAACCGAACCGGATGGCCAACCGGGTCGGTCGACCCGCCAGAGGCCAGGCGGGTCGACCCGACCCGGTTGGTCATCTTCTTCGTTTTAACAGAGGCGCAACGGCGCCTCTGTTTTTGTTTTTTTTTTTTTTTTTTTTTTTTTTCCATGGAAGAT
Organism: Stephania japonica; assembly: GCA_039657345.1. NCBI lineage: Eukaryota > Viridiplantae > Streptophyta > Magnoliopsida > Ranunculales > Menispermaceae > Stephania > Stephania japonica. The sequence goes on along the minus strand of CM077559.1, from coordinate 510,744 downwards.
AAGGAGAGGGAGAGGGAGAGAGGGAGAGGGAGAGGACTGTCGTCTCCCCACTCGGACGAATTGCTCTCGCAATTCGTCGAGCTCTCGAGCTCTCGAGCTCCCCGCCACAACCACCGAACCACCAAACCACCATTATCACCAACACATACAACAACAACAACAACAACAACTCAACAACTCACCTCTTTAGTCTCCTCCTCTTGTTCTCTCTTCCCTCCTTTCTCCCGATTCCTCTCTCTTCCTCTTCAATTTCGATCAAAATGTGAGAAAATGAGGAACTGTGGTGACGGTGTGGTGTGTATCCCCAATTTTTTGGGTAAAATGACCATAATACCCCTCTCATTTTATCCTTTCCTTTACAACCCCAATACCCTTATTGGTAATTTCACTATTATTTATTTATTTTCTCGATTTTTGATATATATATATATATATTTATATATATATATTAAATTCCTTATACACATATATATATATAAATATATATATTCGCCTATACTTTCGCGCCTAAAATTTCGTCGTGCGCGCCAACGAGCATACTCGGGCGTGCACACTATCGTACCACCCACGCGTGTCGACCACGACCCCGCGTGTCCCTAGCGCCCAACAATTTACGTATTTTATCACATTTAATTCATTTTATGTGTAACATTTTTCTCAACTTAAAATTTCGTCTTTAATCGTTACGATTACTCACCGTCTAGTTTGTGACGGTGGGTGTAGATAGGGGAGAGAGCAAGGGCAAGGGACCCTGCCTAGGTGATCTACTGTGAGGATTAGCAGCGACACCAGAGAGACTCTTTAGTAGGTGTTTATACTTTTGTTGATGTGTATATTATTTTATATTTACATTGTTGGGATCATTGAACTTGGTATTTCTTTTGTGAGACTGGTATCATGTATATTTACCTATCGAATTGTACATGAATACCTAGGGTTTTCCACACTTATAGAATTCTTCTACTTCCCTTGATTGAGTTATTTTCCCTTTATTATAATTGTTTTAGTCTTCCGCTGTTTATTATTGCAATAACTCTTTCATAAATTACTAAATTGATTAAGTTGAAGGCTGACTAGGCTCGTCAGGTTGCCGAGTGATGACTCGGGGCTTGTACGGGTCTAGGCGGGCGTACCCAATTGCATGGGGAAATTGGGGCCATCACAGTATTACCAGGAGTATTAGCACGCGGGACTACGTAGGGACGAGTCGGAGTTCGTGAAAGTGCGATTAGCTTGGATCGAGGTAAGTAAACCAGTGAAGAACACTACAGTTATTTCTTGAGCTTTGAATTATTTATTGATATTGTTTCAATGCCATCTTGTCATTCCATTCTTATGAGTTGTCCAAGACAAGTGTGTCAAGCATGATCCTTGTAGAATTCCAGACTCGCAGTGTATTATACCGGGGTTTACGGCTGGGGATACATGATTGGTTGTGATGACATGTACGGGGTGAGAGTTTTCCACCAGATTGATGGGGACTCTGCACTCGCGTAGGGGTCTTAGAGAAGATTTTGTCATCGACTCCTAGCCTTTGAAGAGATTTTGTCCTCAGCTCAATAACTTTGATTAGTCGTGACCACTTGTGCCTTTCCCTTGTATTCTGGAACACTCAATTTTGATTGCTTATTTATTTATTCACAGTCTTTATATATTCATGCGTTCTTTGTCCTTTCTTTATATCTGCATCAATTGACTATTCATTTATTTAATTCGAAATGTTGTATTTATTGTTGTTCCTACTTGGTGTTACTTACCTGGGCTCGTCATTCTTGTATTTGACCGAGTGCAGATCCGTAATCCAGTAAAGGAAAGCCTGTGCAGTTAGGTAATATACTTTAATCGGCCCTCCTTAACTGATATAGGTGACTTTTTTGTTGTATTAAGCTATTATATTGCTTTGTACACGAGGTTGTGGGTTGAGGGATTATTGGATATTCATGGCATTGATGATACTCTCCTTTGTTTCACATGATATATATGATTTGCGGGGTTTCCACACCCTAGGTTTTGTCCTAACTTGGAGCTTTCGAGCTTAATTAATTAGTTGAGATTGATTGTTTCCGCTTTATACTTTGATAACTCGCTAATTAATTGACTTCACTTTTAAATAATTAATAAATGATTGAATGGTAAGGATAGACTCATTAGCCCTACGCAACTTGGCAGGATTGGCTCGGGGGTTCGCGCGGGTCCAGGCCGGGCGGCGCTCGATTCTATGATTGTGGAATTTGGGGCCGTCACAATGCCTTTTCATTGTTTTTGAGAGAGAGAGCATTAAATGTGAGTAAAAATGTTTATTCCTCCTCAGGAAGATTACTTCCCCTATGTGGAGGAAGTTGGGGGTCAAACTTCCAGGGAAGTTTTTTGAAAATATTTAATCAAACAAGATGAGTTAAAACTTCCCTGAAAATTATCTCACTTCCTTCAACTTACCCCAAACCAAACAATGCCTAAAAGTCCAAATAGCAATACTCTTAAATTAAACTACTTTTAGTATCAATACTCTTAAATTAAACTACTTTTAGTATTAATTGTTTATAGTAATACACTAACTCTATGTGTGTGTGATTTTAACACTTGTACTCACACGATTAATTTTTTTTTTTTTGGTAGGAAATTAATAATCACCAAAACTATACTTTTAGATTCCATAGCTAGCTAGAACCATAACAATTACTTAATGTTCATATATAGAGGCAATCTTTATTTTGCTTAATTATATTAATCATGATGATCAAACAAAAATGGTTGAATCCACAAAACTAGCTGGTTAAGTTAATTTTGGTTATTAATTAGAAGTAATGTGTGCCTAGCTATACAATCAAAACAACGTGCATGCGGCGGGGTCAAAGGCATGCATAACCTGCAGGCAAGAATACAAAATGTTGGTGATGAAGAGGTGGACTAGCTGCTTACCCTTTCCCAACAAATCTAAAGCAAATCAGAAACAGTGATTTTCTAATAAGACACCCAGGCCCAGTAGTAGTTCATCACGTCCTGTACCTGCACAAGGAGCAGAGGAAACCCGAGGCCTTCTATAATAATACAGTTAGGTTAGGTTTATATCTACTAGCTTGATATGTGACCTCATGTTTCCATCAACCCGGACATGTAATTTTACAACAGCTGAAGTTGTTGTTCACACTCACCTAAAAGCAGAGCCAGTCTCGCCCCACACCAGATCTTTGACAACACCACCTTCCCTCCCCCTGCCTATTTTGTTAATTTTGTTTTGCTCTGTTAACTAATTTATATTTTTAGGGTATAAAGTTTTTTTTTTTTTTTTTTTTTTTGAAAACCAAGAAGATGTATTTTATTTCAAACCATTAGCTAGTACATCCCCAAGAAACGAGAGTATATCAGCCCACACGATCCGACCAAATAAAGAACTATCTCTCTAATGGTATGAGCTGTTAAATTCGACGATCTTCGAACATAACAAACTTTATAGGATCCCGTATTAACAACTTATTACAATCATTAACTAAAGAACCAAAATATGATAGATCCCTAGTTGTGCTCCTGGTTATAAAGTTAATTAAAGTGAGAAATGTCATAATAACACCACCTCCCCCTGACATTACACCCTCTCACATCAATTGTTTGTATTCACCTCAAGATGTAAAGTTATGCATCTCAAAGTGTACAACACAATAACTATGGTTGACAATTTATCGTCTGTACCCATTGATTTGAAAAAAAAAAGTTAAAAAAATGTTTTAATAAATTTGGGCCAAATTTGGACAGATACATCTTCTTAAAACTTTAAATCGGTTGATTCTGGACCATACCTGCAAAGACCTGACTTAAATTTTAAATGGAGTTATAATTATCATTTGATAAAGAGATTTTTTTGAACACGTAGTACTTAATTAAATAATTACATTGAAAGTGTTAATCTACTCTAATGCCCATGAATTAATGTCCGGGTTGAAGATATCTTCAATTTTAGAATGAATTAAAATTTATTTTTTTATACTTTGACATTTATGACTTTGTGTTAAATGTTTAATCCGTCAATCGAGCTAATTTTGCACTTAAGGATGGACTCGTGGACAAAAATTTTGGTGACCAAATTAAGCCTTTAATTACAATTGTCCATTTGGCGTTACAGTTAACTGACAAGTACAGCTAGCTTAGTATGAATCTTATTATGTTCGTTTTTAGGCTCGAATACTTGTAATTTGGTTTCTCCAATTTTACCATTAATTTTGGAAAATAATTTTGTAATACATTTTTTTACATTCATTTGTTACACCACTTATGCGGCGCTGATGTAGGCATGGAGTGGATCCCATAACCATAGAGTTTCTACCAAATTTACCCTGTTCTATCTCTTTCCTTTTGTCTTAAATACAATAATGAAATGACTAAAATGTCCTCATCTTCTTCACACCACTACTATCTACGCCACCAGCTCGCTGCTGCCAAACACCACCACCCCGCGATCGCCGACCTTCCTCCCCCACTGTTGTTGCCTCTCTCCCTACCTCTCAATTGCCCTCCACCATCGTCGTCGCCAATCACCAATAAAAAAGATCAAATCTTTTCCAATCTAGATTGAAGTGTCACACTTGAGATTTCTCTGGGATTGAAGAATTAAATGCAAAAGCGTTCCTAATTTTCCTACAAATTTGATGGAGATGAATTGGGGGTTAAATATGATGAAATCAAAATCAAGTAGGGATTTGGAATTTTGGATGAATAATTGGTGGTTAAATAGGATGAATTGGGGGTGAAATAGGATGAATAATTCCTCTGTCGTTTTTCTTCTTGTTCTTCTTCACTACAAATCCAAATCACAATCACAAACAATGAAGAAAAAACTCAAAATCAAGTAGGAATTTTAGATCAAATAGGACGAAATCAAAGAGGGAAGAACCGTGATGCGAGGAGGAGGGCATGGAGGAGTTGGTCCAATTGGACAAGAGTCCGCCATTAATGAAATTCGTTGTTTTGTTTTGAAAAAAAAAAGAGATTTTTTTGTTTTGTCTTTTGGGGTGGAATCTCTGGATTTTCTGGATATACTGAACTGGGCTTTTTTTGAGCTTTGGCAAAATGGGTTTTCTTTCTTTCTTTTTTTTTTTTCTTACTTTTTTGGGTGCCTTTATTGGGATTTGATTTTTCTCAACTTGTTTTGGGTTTTGGTGGACAAGATTTAAATCAGCTATTGTTTTGATTCCTTGCTTTTGAACTTTTTTTATTGTCTGTGGAGATAAGGGTCATGGTGATTGGCGACAGCGACGATGGTGGGGTCGTTGGGCAGTTGAGAGGGATGGAGCGCGGCGACAACAGGGGAGGGGAGGTCGACAATGGAGGGGTAGTGGTGTTTGGCGGCAGCGAGCCGATGGCAAAGACGGTGTTGGTGAGAGTGGCAGTAGTGTGAAGAAGATGAGGACATTTTAGTCCTTTTATTCTTCTATTAAAGACAAAAAGAAAGAGACAAAAGAAGGATAAATTTGGTAGATGCTTTATGGTTGTGGGACCCACTCCCTGTCCACATTGGTGCCACATCAGCATTGTAACAAATGTGTGTAAGAAAAGTGCGTTAGAATATCAGCCTCCATTAATTTTAGTTAAGTTGGTTAGGCAAATTAAGAGATACATATAGGCTTTATGTGTAAGCTTGCATATGTTATGTCATGAGGTTTTATATGTAAAGTGTGTGATTGATCATTATAATACAACGTTTCCACTTTCACAACACCACATCTCTCTCTCTATATATATATGTGTGTGTATATATTATGAGAACCAAATATATATTCATAACATGGGTACACTATTTACAACCTTTATATTATAATCCAACACATTAATCGATGCGTCATAAATGCACAAAATATTTAATGCATAACATATTTTGAGGGGTTTCCATGATATGGGTATATATTTGGGTTTCATTATAGAATTGCCCTATATAAATATATATGGAAAATTCTACAATGGAGACCAAATATATACTCATACCATGGGAACCCCTCAAAATATGTTGGACATTAAATGCTTTAAGCATTTATGTCTGTGACGACCCCAATTTCTCCATGCAATTGGGTATGCCCGGCCTAGACCCGTGCAGGCCCCGAGTCATCACTCGCCAACCTGACGAGCCTAGTCAGCCTCCAATCATTCAATTATACAATTTATGAAAGAGTTATTGCAAATTTTACGCAGCGAAAAGTAATAAGCTAAACATAAGGCGAAATAACTCAATCAAGGGAAATATAGGAATTCTATAAATGTGGAAAACCCTGAGTATTCATGTACAATTCGATAAGCATATATATATGATACCAGTCTCACCAAAAATGCCAAGTTCAATAATCCAAAAAACATAAGTATGAAACGATATACAAATAAGCAAAACATAAAACCTACTAAATAGTCTCCAAGTCCAGCTGCTAATCCTCACAAAAGTTGCCAAAGTAGGGCTCCTTGCCTCTACTGCACTCTGCTCTATCTACACCTACCGTCACAAACTAAACGGTGAGCAACTGAATAAATCGAATGTAATGCCAGAAGAAGATAACAGTAATTCATGATATAACAAGTAAAGTAGTCTAAATATCATGCGGTAATAGAAAGACAGGAATTTAAATAAATCAAGTGCATGATAAACAGACTAATAGATATCAATCAAATTTCAAGTGTGTTCTAGGAGGAGTCTAAATCATAGCATAACGGCGAAGAAAAAGGCCCATAAGTGGTATGATTAAATCATAGCAAACCCGGCGAATATCGGGTCTATGTGCAACGGACCCGACACCGACCCGATAGGCAAAAGACCCGAGGTCTTCCCGTTTAGGCATCGACGTCAAGCGGGTCAAGTGCACGCATTTACCCGCAAAAACACCCGTCACCCGATTCGAGTGACCCGACCCGAGTCGGGTACTCGGGTTTCGTGCCTAGCCCTAGCTATGATGGGAGGGACTCAAACCCACCCACCCAGTACTCGGTGTCACATGGTCACTAAGGGTGGTCACATACTCCTGTACATGAGTGCCAGCGTTTTATCCCTCTAGTGCAGGTCTTAGTACTTTTGAGACAAAACACTTACGTTGGGAAACACACAAGGAATGGAATGGAATACCAATAATAGAGCATAACGAATCTGAATAAATGATAATGAATCACATAGCATTTTCTTACTGGCTTACAAATCATACATAAGCTTGTAGCAATGTACTTACCTGACTAATCGCAACCCGGTACCACTCCGAGACTCTAACGTGTTCCCTGACTACCTGTTAAAGGTTTGAATCCCGAGTATTAGTTTAAGACTAGCATTTAGTCCTAAGGTGGTTGGTATAAGTTAAGCATTGGGAAACGACCCTCTGATACGGTTAATATATTCGTAGTTTCTTAGGTATTGGGCTTGACACATTCTTGTCCCTCTTTGGGCTCTATTGGACCCAAACTCTAACTCCGTAATCATTTAAATGTGTCACTTAATGGACCATTGTTAGGTTTAACTATTCAAGCCCATTAGTCTAATCCTATACCATTGTCATGGGCCATAAGGTGTGCTTATTTTATTGGGCCCTTGTTGGGTCCTAACACAACTCATCATCATAACCCCTTTTATAATTGTTATGGACCTCAATATGTAATATGTATATTGGTCCCTTATTGAGCCCTAACACAAGCCCATGACCAATAGTTAAAAGTGTCCATACACACTACACATACAATAATATAATTTATGGTCACATACCCTACACCCCAACTGTGGTGCATACAAACGCACACTGTATGCACCCCACACATCATGCCCACCACACACAAACAACAAATATCTCGACAGTAAAGAAAAAGAAAAGAAAGAATGACAAAAAAAATGAAAGAACACACACACACAACTGTTGCACCTTGAGAGACCAACTTCGGCCAGTGGAGTCGTCGGAGGTTCACCTTCGATCAGTCGTGACCGGGGACGGTCCCACCGGCCACTGCAGCCCCAAAACAGTGGACAAAATAGTCCCAAAAATAATAAAAAAAGCTAAAACATTTAGCAAATGACCTTTTATTTTGTCGAAAAAGTGACCCATTCGCCGGACGTGAGGCCCTCCGGGAACGTCGAGACTTACGTGGGTAGTCTACGCCCAAGTTCCCGGTCGGAGATGGCCCACGGTGACCGGACAGTGGGTGAGAAATGGGTGCACAGTGAGACAAAAAAGAGAACTGTTATGGGGGTGACAAACTGACGTGAGGGAAATAAGGAGATAGGTGCAAGGAAACACTTACACAGGCGTTTCCGGTGGATGGTCAAGGTGGCAGTGCCGTGGAGGGTGGCGGTGGTGATGGTCCAAGGAGGAGGAGGGAAGACAGACGAAAAGAGGAGGGGGGACGGTCGAGAGAGAGACGTGTGAGCAGAGAAGCCGAGAGGAGGGAGAGAGGGAGAAGGATCTCACCTTGTCGACGACGGTCCTCTGGTCTCTCTAACCTCGTTAGAGTCGGGTAGGTTGGTGATGGCAGTGGGGGAGAATGGAGAGGAGAGGTGGCAGTGGTATTTGGAGAAGATGATGAATAGTAGGGTTTGTTACACAATGTTTTGTATATATATGATCAAAATGACCTTTTTGCCCTTAAGTTAACACTTATTTATTTTGAAAACATTTGCCCTTATGGGTCTTTTACCCCTTTATCACATCTCCACATATACATATACATCTCGATGAAAATCCAGTGACTCTCCTTATCAAGCTGTGTTACTTTAACAATTTCTATCTCATAGTTCATATGTTACGAGACTATTCAACTCCCACATTGACCCCACATTTCTTCGGTCCGTGTTCCTCCAAAATTTGTTTCGCCGCGCCCATTTTCTCACCATATCCCATCAACTTATTAATTAAATTAATAGAAATTCATTTATTTGTATTCTTTATTTTATTTTTCTCCCCGTTTAACTAGGCGAAACCTCACTCAACTAAAAAAAATCGTCCGAATGGCTCGAGACCCATAAAATACTAATATACTAATACATGCATCATCATCACAAATAACTAAATTTCTGGGTCGTTACAATGTCGCCTCGATTAATGTGTTGGATTTAAATCCAATGGTTCTAAATAGTATACCCATGACATGAGTATATATTTAGTTCAAATGGTAGAAGTACCATATATATATATATATCTTTCGATTGTATGTACTCAAACGTGGTTTATCTCATCCACGTAAATGTCAATAATCTCTGATATGTGTTGTTTATATCTATAATCTCCAATTTTTTAGTTTATTCTACAAGATTAATGTCTCATTTAAATATAGATTATAGATTCTAATGTGTTTTTTTTCCACATATTGGGAATGTATATTTTCCAACGCATATTCATTATCGTCAATTTTTTACTTTTCGTTTGATTCTCATTTTTTTTGTTTTCTTTTTATGACTGAATCAAAATTTTAATAACAAAAGGGTTGAAGAAATGGCATGCATGTATTGGTTGACAATCTTTAATAAGTGTTGTCTAGATCTACGATCTCCAATTTTAAGTTTATTTGACAAGATCATAAGTTTTTATTATATATATTCTTCACTATCTCATACTTTTGATTATGTTCAATGAAGATATCTTTTTCTTATAAAAAAAATATATTCTTCACTATCTCAACAAAATTTATTTGTACAATTGAAGTTTCCTTATGTTACACTTTTCTACCATAACAATTTTTTTTGGATTTTTTTCAGCTAATTTTTCTTGCTCTTTTCGACTTTTTGATAACTATTTTACTTTCGGTGTTTTTTATATTTAGATTTTTACCTTTGAGTTTCAATTCTGATCTCTTTTTTATTTTTTCTTTTTAGGAGCAAACAAAAATATTTTAAAAATAGCATATATTGTTCGACAATCTTTAGTATGTATTGTTTAGATCAATGATCTCCCCTTTTTTTTATTAAAATTTAACAAGATGTCAATTTATTATATATCCTTTATTGTGGCAAAAAAGTTTTAAATAATTGATTTTCAAAAAAAATATAGCTTTTATGCATAAAGTATTAAATTGGGATTTCATCAATGTTTATATAAGTTTTTTTTCTCTTTTTATCACTTTATTTTTCTTATCAAATTAATTACATCAGGATTATTTTTTTTTATAACTATATGCAAAAAAATTTTAAACTTTTAATACACATATTCCTTATTTTTGCTATTATTATTCACTTAAAATTTACTCCAGATTATGTAGTAAAATTATTTTTTTAATTTTTTTATAAAAAAATTTCTCATTAAATTATTTATTTTTTAACTAATATAATTAAACTTTGTCTTACCAGTGTGTGAAGCGCGGATTTTGTCATTTATAAGTCTCTTGGTTTTCCTATGCAATTAAATAGGTAACGTAACATTAATGCTTTAATAATTATCTCACCTATATAAGTTATAGAATTCTAATAACATCGTGTACTCACCTGTCAATCTTTTTTTCAATATCTAATTTTATCTTACAAGTATTTGAAGTCATTCTAATCCTTGGCAATTTAGCTTTTATCGTGTTTTTTATGTTGCGCATGTCATGAGGTCTTTAGCATTGGAAGTTGCTCTAGAAGCCTGGGTGGTAAAAATTATATATATAATTATAATTTTTATGACTATTAACCATAATTGATATGATTTGTCATTTGTCACACACATGCACTTAACACTTCTTAGTTTTGTTCTGTTTTGCCCTGTTTTTTTATTTTTTTTAGTGATTAGTTTTATTTTTGTTTTTGTTTTTAATCCACATTAAATAGGAGTTCTTAATGTTTGATCCTACTTAGTTAAAAATAATAGATATTACATTCTAATGAAAAATACATAAAAAAATTTGAATATATATTGATGTTTGATCTTGCACATGCACGAAGTGTAGGACGCCGACTAGTTAAGAGATACACATAGTGCTTTATGTGTAAGCTTGCATATGTTATTGTTGACTAAGTGGTTAGTCACTCTAACTCCGACTGGTATTTTGATGGAAACAAACAAGGTGAAAATATACTAATAAGTTTTATCAAGTGCATTTCAGTTTCGTCAAAGGTTACGAAACATCACATCATGGGTATTCGAGCATTCAAGCTATACAAGTTCAAGACTCGGCATATATAAAGGAATGAAGACGAAAGATCAAGACCACGAGTTGTAAAATTGATGTAAGGTATTCAAGTTCACTTAAGCAAGCCTATTGCATTAGTTCGTGCATATCGTGATTTTAAAATGGATTTTCAAATATCAAGTGATTACTTGAAGATTTCGGTCCTATAAATCTAAACTATGTTAAACTATATGTGTATGTTAAGATCGCATTTTGAAAATCATTGTGAAAACTTTTGAAAAAGAAAAACTTGTTTTTGAAAGGTTTTGAAAAGAAAACGGTATATTTACAGAAAAGTCCCTAACAAATCATGAAACCGAGATTTTCTATTTTCGGGATTTGTGAAAATATCCGGACCATCCAAATAGGCCATATGACCCAAAACAAACATGTATTATATGTTATATTAGGGTTTGTTGGGTCTCGGAGCGTTAAAGGGTCGCTAACACAAGGGACATAATTAATTATTCTGAGGTCCCTGCAGTTGGCGCGCTAATACTGTTATTAGCGCGCTATGTGCAGAGTTAGCGCGTTAGGTCATAAAATTAGCGTGCTAATTGCAATCCTGACAGCTTTTTTATAAAGCTGAAAAATTCACTTTAATTTGAATTTTTAATCAAATCTCGGCCCTTGGATGCACACAACGGTCATATACTGGTCTATAAATATATACAACACTCTCAAACACTAAAGGCACACAAATTAGGTTTTGAAATCAAAGAAAAACATTTGTGCTTAAATTTTTCAAGAGAAGGAGCTTAGGGTTTTCAAGTTACACTTAGAGGCTGTTCATACAACATCAAAACCAGCACTCTTGAGGCACTCTAAGGAGTACAACAACCTCTCCAGAACTGATTTTCAAGTCATCTTCTTGGGGTTGTAAGAAAGTTCATTCCCTAGCTTTTCTTGTACTTAAATTATATATTCTTGTGTGATTGATTTGGAAAATTACTTGTTGTGTTGTTAAACACACTTGTATTGGGTTTTGCACTTAAACTTGATTCATTAAGCCCTTGGACTGATTTGAAAAAGAGTTTGTGCTTAAACTTGACTTTTATCAAACTTCTTGTTCTTTGGATTTGAAACCGATTTTGTTCTCATCAATCTATTTAAAACGGTTTCATATTTGAGTTTTGCATAAAATCAGTTTTAAAATTGCATTTCTCAATTGTTTTCATACTTGCATGCATAAAAGTGGTTAGGCTCTAGGAGGCTTGCTTGTATTTGAACTTGATACCACTTTACTTTGTAAAGTGTAATTTCATTGTATTAATCAAATCTTGATTGTAAGACTTAGTGGGGTCTAAGTCGAAAGGGAAGACCTAGTTGAGGCTAGGCATATATCCTAGTTGCGGCTAGGTGGGAAAAGTCCTAGGTGGGTCTAGGTTGGAAAATCCTAGTTGCGGCTAGGTGGTTGTATAAGACCTTATTGCGATAAGACATCGTGTAAAAGACCTAGTTGAGGCTAGGCATTCACTAGGCTAGTTGGCTTAGGGTGTAACACTTATCGATAGTATAAGTGGGGTTTGAAAATCCTAACCGGGGAGGTTAGGTAGTGGATGTAGATCGGTTGGATCGAACCACTATAAATCACGTGTCTTATTTCCATCTCTTCTACCCTCTTCTTGATTGCATAGCATTGATATTTATCTTTGGTGTATGCATTATCATTATTATTTGTGCATAAAGTATTAAAAAGGCGATAACTGCTCGGCAACCCAATTCAACCCCCTCTTGGGTGACCTTTAGCTATGTCATTAGGTTTTGTATATAAAGTGTGTGATTGATCATTATAATACCTGTGAAGATATACAATATTACTTGAACAATAAATTAAAGAATTGTTTAAGGAATTAATTAATTAAAACCAGTATCGTCATTTGATTCTCTTCAGAATTGAAATTCTAACAACTTTTTATAATATTGACAAGTTGATCATTTTTTTTTTGCATGAAAATTATTGACAAGTCCTATTTTTATTCAGTCTAGACCACTGAGTATTTGGACTTAACCGATTACTCCGAACTCGAGTCAAGTCGGCTCAATAAAAGGTAAAACTCCTCTAGGGGTGTGACAAGTCATTTTTAAGACTAGTTTAAGTAATTTGATTGATATGAATTCCATATATGCATCATTGGATTTTCTTCAAATTAAGTTCAAGTTTTCTATCAACTCTCCCTCATTCTTCATCATCATTAGACCAGTTCAACGAGTGGGCTCGGGTCAAGCCTAGGGGGCTTTTTTTAAGGCCTTGTCCAGGCCCAAATTAAATGTGTTGGGCAGGGTTTAAATGTGGTTGCTTTTAATTTTTAGAAACTAAATATATTTAATAATTATTGAAAATAATTGATAGGAAAGTGGTGGAGTAGTGGTTAGAACTTTTCCCTTACCAAGTGGTCTTGTGTTCAAAACTCACAATCAACATGTTTTTACATGAACATGTATAAAAATTACATCAACCTTAACACTGGTCAAATTATTATTATTGGTGTACAAAATTCCATTATTCCGTATGCCTATGTACACGCCACAACAAGTTGACTCAAACGCCTCTGTGGCGTGAATAAAACATACTCACCCGACGCACATACGCCGTAAACCAATTTAACGAAAACGCTTCTCACACACACAACAAAACCCTTATACACACATCGCCTCAACACCCTAGTTACACCCCAGTTATTCAAAATCATCTTGCGCCATCGAAAACACCTACTAGCCGTTGGCCCTTATTGGGCCCAAAACATTTCACACACCAAAACAGAAATATGCACACAACACATATGTAACTCACACCGTGACCCATACACACTAACAACATCCCACACAACATTCGAACTTAACACCAACTCAAACACCTATCCCCACGCCGTGTAAGAAGAACCCAGTAAAACGTCTTCTACGATGTTCATCTCTTACACGCTTTCATGGTGCCGTGCTGACACAACGTGACAACGTCTCTTAAATACATAATATCGAAATCAAATTTCACGCACCCACGTATACCTTACTCGCCGCGATGGCTAGACAACATGAAAACGTTTTTCAAAACGTAACTGGGAAAGACATATGTGAGAGACGCTGTAACGACCATAAATTCTAACTTATGTCACATGACAATTTAGGTTGTACGTGGGCCCATTTGCAGTGATACAAAGCCCAATTTTCGGTTGTTGACGTCGAGGTATGTTATTTGTGTTCGGTGTTTTGTACTATATTGTATTATCCGAATGTTAAATTCCAATGTCCCAAATATGCAAGGACATTTGAGTGTGATCATTAGTATGGGGAACGGTTCAACTCGAGTATTACGTGAAATAACGGGTTTTCAAGCGAATGCTGGTCGGGTAATTAGTTGTCCGGGGGACTTAAATGAATTAAAAACACTGACAAAATACAAAATAAATAATAATTAAAAGTGTAAAGCGTGTTCGATACGTTGGTACATCCAGGCGACGCGACGAACAAGTTTGGTGTTCGAAACGAATCCAGAAACACAAGTATGGTGCAAGAAAAGGCTTGGACAAGGAATTGTGTCACACATTGAAGTCACCATTTGGTGTCGTAGTTGTTGGTTAGAATGAATAGAGGCCTAAAGATGTGCCTCGAGATTCGTGTGTGAAATGGGATTGAGGGGGGTATATAAACCCCATTACCACCTTTTCTCTCTCATCTATCTTTCATTTTTCTCTCTTCAATCGATCAAACCAAAGAACGGTGGGTTTTCTGGGGTTCTTGACGTGATTTGACGCCAAAGGAGCAACCAATCTTCAAATCTAAGGTGAGATTTCGGTTCCCCACGTCGTTATCTACGTTTTGGCAGTGGTTTCGGTGGTTTTTGTCGCGATGAATTCGGACAACGAATTGGAAAAATCAATTTTTATGAGATGTTTTGATTGAATGGGAGTCAATGGGGTGATCAAAACATGATTTGTAAAATGGTTTTGATGTTTGGAAATTTTTCTGAACTTTGGGGAATTTTGGAAATTTTTGATGATTTCGGCAAATCGGTGGTTTGGTCGGGTTTTGATGTGAGCTGAGGGTGGATTGGTGTGTGTTTGGATGTTTAGTTGTAGTTAGGATAGGCTCGAAGCATGACGACGTGAGTCGGGGTGTGAAAAACCACATTTTCAGAGGCGTTCTGCTAAAGACGCCATGGCGACGCCGTAAGTGTTCCAACTCACGGCGTCACCCACGTACGTCTTGGGCAGGGGTCTCAGGGGAACACACTGTGAGGACGTCATCATGACCAATGAGGCCACAGCGTCACTCATGTACGTGTTGGACAGTGAAGTATAGTCTTCACGCCGTGAAGATGCCGTCCAGGTCATTAGACTCCACGACGTCCCAGCGGCGTGTTACTGTTCATGGGAGTGAATTTTTATAAAATTTTCATAAACTTTTGGAGATCTCTCGGGTATCCTAATGGTGACATAATACCCGGATAATTGACATAACTGGGTTAACGAATAAAATTATAGAAAATTGGTTAAAATGAGGGTTATTAATGTGTCTAGGGTTCGTTGAGTTCGTAATTAGTTGGATTACAGGTAAGTAAACCAGTGAGAACTTTTGCAGTTATTTCTTGAGCTTTAATTTGTTGTTATTACTCTGTTTATCATCATATCTGTTGGAATCTCTTTTGGCTGAGTGGTCCATTGGCAAGGGGGTCATGATTACTAAATATCTGTGATATGAGCTCTTATCTAGACGTTATTGTAACGACCCGGAAATTTGACTATTTGTGAATGATGATGTGTATTACATATTTATACTCGTAGTTGAGTGACCGGACGATTAAGTCGGCGAACGAGTAGGAAAATTGGGTTACGGGTACACGGAGGATTTAAAATACTGTAAAACATACAAATAAATGAATTATCTAATAAATGTAATTAATTAGTGTTGAGATGTGGCGAGAAAACGGGCGCGGCGAGACAATTTACGGAGAAATACCGACCGTGGAAATGCAAAAAAAAAAAAAAAAAAAAAAAAAAAAAAATTCATGTGGGAGTTGGTTAAAGCTGCGCAACATACGTGCTATAGGATAAAAATTGTTAAAGTGACACAATGTGGTGAGGAGAACCATTGGATGAGCATGGGGATGTGTATTTGTGTTGAGTTAAGATGATGAGGTAAAAGACTCATAAGGGTAGTGGTTTTAAAATGTGTATGAAATAAGTGAAGGGTAAAATGGTCATTTGACCTTTGTTTTAAATATATAAACAACCAAACCCTACTATTCATCTCCTTCTCCAAAAGACCACCGCCGCCACCTCTCCTCTCCTCTTTCGACTCACTGAACTGGACCACGCCGGAGGGGATCATCGAAGGTGAGCTCTCCCTCGGTCTCTCTCTCTCTCTCCCTCTCTCTTTCTTCTCTCTCGGTTTCTCTCGATTCTCTATCTCTCGGTTCTTTCTCTCACTCTCACCTCTCGACAAAGACCGCCTGCCTGCCGAGACGAGCCACCACCACCACCACCCCCTTGACGGCGTTGGGACGATAGACACTCGACGGAGACGGCTCGGCCACCGGAGTAAGCGTGTATCTCCCTTTCTCTCTCTCTCTCGGTTTTCTTTCTCTCCCGTGCTCACCGGTCTCTCGCCTCGGCGTCGCGCCATGGGTGACGACGGTCGGGGATGGACCTTGTGGCCCACCGGAGTCCCCAAATCCCCGGGGAGACCTCTGATTCGTGATACATATAGTGTTGTTGTTGCCTCTATTCGGTTTGATCACATGTGTTGATGTTTGTTGTTCTCGCCGGAGTTGCAATGCTCGGCGGCACCGCTGGTCGGACCACCGTGACTTGGGGGAACGTCGGAGACCACGCTAAACCCATGCTTGCGTCTCACGGCTCCCGGAGTGGTCCATAACAGCGATGGTAGTAAGGTGTTGTATTTTTCTTTGATTTTTCCCTATTATTGATGTTTCGTCGGAAACCACCAGTTTTGGTGGCGCTGCCATGGGACCGCCGTGACCAGGGGTTGATGAAGACCACGCTACACTCATGCTAGTGTCTCGTAACCTCGGAGCGGTTCATACTAGTGGTGGCAAGCCATTTTCGTTGTTATTGAATGGGTTGTTTTTTTTATGTATTCTTTGTCGAAATCTTTGAACTAGGGTGGGTACATACGGCTATCTCATGTCGTGGTGGCTCCCTCCCGACATCGGATAACACCGGTGAGACACCATGGAGGCTTTGTATGTATTGGTTAATTAGTTTTAGTTGAAGTTTTGACCATGGTGATTCTTAATTATTTATTCAAACTACTTTGAGTTCCCAACTTTGTTTTGAGGTTTTGGCTAGGATATATGAACTTGGTTTTACTTTGTCTTGGGTGCTCGTTTGTGTTGATGAACACATTGTGTGTGCGAGAAATTAGATATATGTTTTATCATTTCAATGGTAGATGTGTGTTGGGAATGTGTTGATTATGTTCGATAATACGTATATTGAGTTATTTCAATAAATAACTCACGACATGAATACATGATTAAGTGATTAGAGTTCATGCATACGTGAGGACATTCATGTGTCGAGTACGATATGGGTTTTGGGTATGTGCGTGTGTTATTGGTTGGGGTTTTCAGGATGAGTATGGTCATGTTAAGTTTCGTATTGAATCGTAATTGTCGGGCGACATCGAAGTTGTGTTTTCGTGTCGATGAATGGTTATGACGTCGTGGTCACGCCGCCGGTCCTCGAGACTATAGTGTGACCTATTTACGACCGAGCCGAGCCTAAGATGTGTGATTAGGCTTATATATGTGTTGTGAATGCAAAATCCAAACGAGTTGTGTTTCAATGGGTTTATGGTCGTTGTATCGATTGGCTATTAAGTTGTCAAGTCATTACAAAACACGGGAAGTACTAAGAAGTTAACTTAGGGTTAGTTAATGACTCAACCCGTTAATTAGAGTTTCCAACCTTGTCAGGTAGCGGGAAACTCGGGGATACGTACTAGGAACGCGAGTGTGTTGTCTACGGGTTGCGATAGTTCAGGTAAGTACATGCATGCATTGTGTGTATGTACGTTAGTAGACCAGTAAGAAAATAACATGTGATTTATACATCTTCTATTTATTGCTATTGTTGCATTGATCCTTTGCTTGATATTCCATTCCTTTTCCTTGGTTGTATGTTCTTGGCATGAGTGTGTGTCTCGAAGGTATCATGTGGTCCCGCACTAGCTGGGACAACGAGGGTGCCCTCTGCAGGGGTAACTGACCACCCCTAGTGATGTGTGTTATGGGTACTGGATTCGAGAGGTGTTGCGATGCCTCTCGATTTCACGCTGCGCTAGTGTTGCGACATTGCCCGGGGAGATCTTGCGAGATCTTTTCCGTATTGCTGTGAAATAGACCACTCATGGGCCTCCTTTGAATCTTAGAACATGCAAAATATCGATTGTTTATCTTTCGAGTCTCTTTATCATGCATTTGATTTATTTACTTTCCATTTATTTCTTTTCCGCATGATACTTAGAGGCTTGCTTTTCTTGTTATAATCATAAATTCTTGTTACATTCTTACGGTACTACTAGCAATTTTATTCGCTTACTCACCGTCTAGTTTGTGACGGTGGGTGCAGATAGAGTGGAGAGCAAAGAAGGGCAAGGGGCTCTGCCAGGCGATATACTTTGAGGAGTTGCGGGATATCGAGAGACTTTAGGTGATTACATATTGTTTTCTTTGAGGTGTATATCGTTTTATACCTATTTTGTTGAGATTATTGAACTTGGTATATCTTTTATGAGATGGTATCATGTATATATACCTATCGAATTGTACATGCATACCCGGGGTTTTCCACATTTATAGAATTCCTAATTTCCCTTTGATTGAGTTATTTCCCTTTATTATGAATGTTTTAGTCTTCCGCTGTGTATAAATGCAATAACTCTTTCATAAACTGCTAAATTGAGTAAATATGAGGTGACTAGGCTCGTCGGGTTGCCGAGTGATAATTCGGGGCTTGAACGGGTCTAGGCCGGGCGTACCCAATTGCACGGGGAAATTGGGGCCGTCACAGTTATGGATATCTCTCGGTTGAGTGTACGCTGGGGGCTCTTATCCGAGTATATGGATATCACATAGTCACAAGGATTAGGGCTGGTAGGCTGTGTTTTCATCCTGAACCGAGTCTTGAAGGTTTTACCTCGACTCAACGACTGTTGTCGGGACTTCTTACTATTCCATTTCATAATCCGGACACTCACATTTCAATTAATCTATTTACAGTCTTATACATTTCATGCGTTCCTTATTCCTTTCTTTCTATCAGCATGGATGTGGACTTATGTTTATTTATTTTGAAATGTTATATTATTGTTCTGCTTGACGTTACTTACCTAGGCTCGTTATTCTTGTGTTTGACGGAGTGTTGATTCACAGTCCAGCAAGGGGAAGGCATCGGAGCTTAGGGTTTTTTTTGGATACCAGAGCACGTCTTTCCACTTAACTGAGTAAGTGATTTATGTTTTATTACATATATATGTTGTTTTGGAACATGGGTTTGGGTACGTGAAAAATTATGTACATGTATATCTATTGGGTTGTTCTCCTCTGACTGATCATTTATGATGATATACATATGCGAGGTTTCCACAATCTAGGATGTCTTATCTTTACATGCTTGTGATTATTTGATTAGTTTGAGCTTTTGCTTTCGCTATTTTGATGATAACTCACTAATCAATATGATAAACTTGTATATGAATGGTAAATGGTAAGGGATAAGGCTGACTAGGCTTGCATGACTCATCGAGACGGGCTCGGGTTTTCGTGTAAGTCTCGATCGGGTGGGGCCCAGTTTAGGTTTAAAAATTAGGGTCGTTATAGACACGGCGGGTTTTTATACACTGCGACATCTTTCATATACATGACCAAAAGATTATCTCTATGTTTCTCGCATATGTAGGAGATGCCGCGCGCACAGTGAACTGTGCGGCATCCCCTACGACGTGACTACCAACAAATCTGAAAAATTACAGTAACCCAAAATCTTATCCAAAACATCACGCCACTCTTGGAAATCATCAATAACATACCATTGAACCCTAACTCCTCCGAAATCGGCTTTGGATCATCATAAAACATCAGTTAATATCCGGGGATTCAAGATATCCCCAACTAAATTGAAAAACCAACAAAAATAACAAAACCCAACATCCATCAACAACACCAGCTCAACACCGCGTGTTGCTCGCTTTCGGGGTTGCCGAGACACCGGTGGAACACTAGGATCGTCTCCGGCAAGTCATGTGACGGCACCAAATTCCACAATCCTTGAATTCGGCACCGCCCAGCCTAGACCTACGCAAACCCCGAGCCAGTCTCGCTGAGTCACGCAGGTCTAGTCAACCTTCATTACCATTTACCATTTATTACATATTTATAAGTGAAGTTAATTAATTAGTGAGTTATTATCAGATACAGCGGAAGCACTTAAACTCCAAACTAATCAATAACTTCAAGACACACCAGTTAGGACAATCCTAGGGTGTGGAAACCCCATAATCATATCCACTATATGAATCAAAAGTGAGTATCAATAATGTCCTACATGCCCAAGATCTCTCATAACCCATAATCCCATGTTCAATAAAACAATATAGATACTTAATACAAAACATACTCAATACGTCGGAGGAGAACACCTCGTGGTTCTCGCCTTCAATCGCCTAGCGCTAATCCCTTGCCTTGGTCTGATCATCGGTCTGCCCACCGTCACAAACTAGACGGTGAGTACAGTGATGTAGAGAGTAAAATACGAATAGAGTTTAAACAGTATTTCAAATGTCAAGTAAATGGCCAAACTAGTATCATGCATAGATATCATGAAGAATATAAAAGACGGCATGATAAGTGAATCACAGAGATAACAACGATAAATGAGTGTCAAGAACACAAAGCCAAAAGAAAAGGAATCTAAGTGTCCCGAGTTCACCAGATTGCAACACTTAGTTTACAACCTGACTTCCAAGACAAACTTTGGACCTACACAAACCCAAGACAGTCTAGAATAAGGCATTTAGACCCAGGTCACACTTAGTTCGCATACGGGCCCCGTAGGGTCACACACAGTTCAACATACGGCCACCGCAATTCCAAACTGCGGGTTTAACTACGTCCAGAGTTCGTGTACTCATGGCATAGATCGTGAGCACCATGTTGTTCACTTAGACCCAAGTAGACTACTCATTAAGGAATCTAATAAAAAACATGCCAATAAATCAACAAGGATGGATATAACAAAGGGAATTCAACAATTCATAATCCACAAGAAAGTATTGCTCAACAAACATAATAGCTTAATTAAATGCACAAGTGAAATAATGTAAATACTCTGGTTGGTTTTACTCACAAACAATCCAACTCCAAGTTGGTTATACGGATCCTCGCTCGTGTGTTTCTTGGCTTTCACGTCGTTCCATATGACCTACAAGTCATTTTAACCACATTTGAGGTCATTAACTTGATTATACTACTTTTAAGCAATTTTTCGTAATTTCCCTAGTTACGTCGGTGCTTAAAATCTTTTAAAACTCCGTAAGAGCCTGTTAAAATCTCAAGATTTCTTTTAAAGTCTCATTTTCATAATTTAGTCTCCAACAGCTCGACTTTGGGCTTCAATTATAATCACCTAGCTTCTTCAATTCCAAAGCTATTTGCTCCTTTAGACATCCTACATATTCAAGTTCGAAACCCTTTTGAGCCCTTAGTCAAAGTGTAAAAATAATCCTTATCAAAAATGCAAGTCAAAACCACCCTTAAACAAGCCTTCAACACTTGGTCAAATTATGGGCAATGCGGATTTTTCAATAGCAAGACCTTATGTTCAATGTTAAATTTTGACCTCTAAATCAATGAATTTTAATACAAACCTTTTCTACCATTGAAATAGGGGAATCAAATGAACCTATTTGCAAGTATTTTAGACGTTTGTAAGACCATTAAATCATTTGCCAAACATGGCTACTTGCAACTGTCAAAACTGTTTATATGGCTTACAGGCTACCTTTGTCTCATTTTTTCACCACCCAAACAAATGATTACAACCTTGTACCATTCCATTATGTAAAATATGATATCCAACGTTTAAAATAAGCTTAACCCCATATAATTTAGATGACATTTGATACCTCAACTTATCAACCCAACTTGCTTGTTAGGACAAAAACAGTTTTATACTTAGCCAAATTTTTGGATATTTTGGCAAAAAGATCTTCAAACCGAGGTAACTCTTCAAACACATCAGCCACCAATGGAAACCCCAAGTTAGGGTGGGCACGGGTCGGCCTTTCTGGGTCGACCCGACCCGATACACGATGACCCGACTCTACAGATTTGTCGGGTCGTTGGAAAAACAGACCGTAACCCGACCCGACAATTAAAGTCGTAGTAGACCCGATTTAAACCCGACTCTCACCCCCGTTTAAAGTCGGGTCGTCGGCCGCTCGGCAAGGATTAAGTCGTCTTGGTGACCCGGTTTCATGAAAAACAGCGTCGTCGGGTCGGGTCGGGTCTCCATAGCAACAAAAAAAGCGAAGGTTAAAGCAAGCAAAAAATAGCAAAAAACAAAAAAAAAAAAAAAATAGGTATTAGGGTATTTTGGTCGGGTCGGGTCGGGTCGGGTTGGGCCGCTGGGTCGAGTCGGAGGTCAAACCGGGTTTGACCGGTCCACCTGGGTCAAACCCGCGTTCTTTGTGGCTTCACTTACTTAGGGATTAGTGTATTTTGGTCGGGTCAACAACAATGAAATTTCTACAACCCCATTAATGTCGGGTTGGGTCGGGTCCACTTTGTGACATACCCGATAATGGTGATTGTGGTGATGGTGGAGAAACCCGACCCAATACTTTATTGGTCTTTTTCACCATTTCGGGTTTTTGACTCACTTGGATGACTTAGTTGACTTTTGGTCCTTTTTTTTTCCAAAAGTTTCTCCCCCACGACTCATAATACTAACGACCCAGACGTCGCCGTAACAAACGGACTTTACAACCTTTTAAATTATTATTTATTTAATATTTTTGTCGGTGTTTCTAATTAAGTTTTGTTCCTCGAACTACCAACTCCAACGCCCGTTAAAAACTTGAAATTTGCACGAGTCGGGTGACACGAGTTACATTTTTAGTGGTCGTTACAATAACCTTGTACCTTTCCATTATGTAAAATATGATATCCAACGTTTAAAATAAGCGGGTCATCTTGCGACAGTTTTATACTTAGCCAAATTTTTGGATATTTTGGTGCGAGGTAACTCTTCAAACACATCGCCACCAATGGAAACCCCATCGCCGCGATCCTCTAGCATGAGTCTGTCGACCGACTCGATCGGGGCAATCGAACTATCCACCATCTCACCGCACCACCCGGTATGACGCATCGTCTTCTTGTCCCTCGCGCACAATGCCAAATGAGACGGTCTACAACATCGTTTGACCACGTATCTAGGTCATGGTAGTCATCGGCACGTCCGCTGAACTCATCAACTTGACTGCCTCACGTAAACCACGCTCGTAGGTTACACGACTATCTCCGCATCCAACCCTTTGTAGCGTAACGCATCAACAACAACGTTGATCTTCTCGTATCCACCAATCAACGCACGTAATGTTTATATCTAGTTCGCACCAACCAAGGCTTCGAACTTTAACAACTCTAGTACTCGCATGTTTACTGGAGACTCGTAGCCCCCTAACACTATCGACATGTCAAGACTATGCACGTTCGAGTATATCACATCCTGACAGCTGTGACTAGAATTAAGGTCTGCTACGTCTATTGAATTTTCAACCCTAACAGGTCTACCAAGCGCACAACAATTAAGGAATCGACGTAACTTACATCGAACATGATATGCATGCAAATACCACAAATGAAAAGCATACCCTTATCAATGTGTCTGGACGCCTCCTGGTCTAGCTCAACAGAAGCCTGAACACGCTATCTCTGGTATTGGTGATGCTGCGACGATGCTCTTGCTGGTCATGTCGATTAGGCTGCGGTGAATGACTGGCAAAGCTTGGCACGGGTGGAACGGCCTGTACCAAACGTGTGGTCTGCTATGCAACAGATCCTACACTCTGCGCCCGATGCTCACGATTATCCCATCTGCTCCTTTTTCTCTTCCTGTCCTGCTGATAATGACTATCTGATCGGGTTTCCGCTCTGTTCGCTCCAACCTCATCCAGATGCGTGAACAAGTAACTTTCCCTCGCTAAACTTCGCTCATGCAATCTGCAAAATCTCTGGCTGTGTAGTGACTACAGAACCTCCAATTATAGGTAGCAAACCCTCAGCCTGTACTATCTGTGCAACAAAAGTCCCTGACACAACGGTAACCGGAATCGGTGCTGTGGAAACTGTAGCTACTAGGGTCTCCATCCCCTGAGTGGTAGAAACAGGCAGCAAAGGCGTAGTCAGAGTCAATGGTGTCATGGTAGCCTGTGCGGGTGTCCTCAGTGACTGCACTAACTCCTCAAATCTCTGGTCCTGCGTCGCGACTCTCTGAGATAATGTACGTATTTCCTCAAGTCATCGTGACAAAATCATGCCAATATCGTTGCTTGGACCTGACTGATCCGCCATCGTCATTTAAACAAGAAAATGACGTTCTCGGATCAATGGATAGCTACCGATACGATATAATACACACAACAATCATAATATGTACAAAGTTAAATCCGACTCATCCTCAACTAAATTTCTAAAAAGATCATAGGGTTTCCACTCTAAGTTTAACCGTTCCTAACTTCCGCTGGTTTAATGGTTTGTATTTTAAATTGAGAGTCAGGTCATTATAACCTTAAGCTCTGATACCAACTGTGATGTTGGTATCATAATTTTTAGACAACTCTAAACTCTGTGTCTAAGGTTATAAAGCCTATGCTCTGATACCAACTGTGACAGCCCCAATTTCCCCATGCAATTGGGTACGCCCGGCCTAGACCCATACAAGCCTCGAGTCATCACTTGGCAACCTGACGAGCCTAGTCAGCCTTCAATTTAATCAAATTAGTAATTTATGAAAGAGTTATTGCATCAGGAAACAGCGGAAGACTAAAATAATTATAATAAAGGGGAAATAACTCAATCAAAGGAAGTAGAGGAATTCTATAAGTGTGGAAAACCCCGGGTATTCATGTACAATTAGAAATGCAAAGGTACATGATACCAATCTCATCAAAATTTGCCGAGTTTAATAATCCCAAAGCATATATATATAAAACGATATACATAAAAACAAAACATAAAGAAAAACCTATAAAATAGTCTCCAAATCCAGCCGCTAATCTTCACAATAGATCACCCAGACAAGGTCCCTTACCCTTGCTGCTCTGCCCTATCTGCACTCACCGTCACAAACTAAACGGTGAGCAACTGAATAAAATCGAATGTAATGCCAGAAGAAGATAACAGTAATTCATGATAATACAAGTAAAACAGTCTAAATATCATGCGGTAATAAAAGACAGGAAATTAAATAGACAATATGCATGATAAACAGACTAATAGATATCAATCGAAAGTCAAGTGTGTTCCAAGGAATCAAAAGAGGCTCATAAGTGGTTTAAATCATAGCATAACGGCGAAGACCTCGCGAGGTCTTCCCGGGCATCGACACAAGCGAAGGCACAGCTATGACTGGAAAGGGACTCGAACCCATCCACCCAGTACTCGGTGTCACACGGTCACTAAGGGTGGTCACACACTCGTGGCCACGAGTGCCCATGTTTTATCCCTCCAGTGCAGGTCCTAGTACTTTTGAGACGAAACACTTACGCCGGGAAACACACAACAAGAAATGGAATAGAATACCAATAATGGAGCATAACAAGACTGAATAAATGATAATGAATCACATGCCATTTTCTTTCTGGCTTACAAACATACAAATGCTTTTTAAGGCAAATGTACTTACCTGAACTATTCGCAACCCGGTATTCACTCCGAGACTCTAATACGTTCCCCGTGCGTTCTCGACTACCTGATAAAGTTTTGAATCTCGAATATTAGTTTAAGGCTCGCATTTAGTCTTAAGGTGTTTGTTTTACAATCATTTGTTGATTATGACCTAAATCGTTGTGGATTAAACCATCTCTATGGTTGTTCCCTTTTTTTTACAAAACATAACTCTTGTTGGGTCTATTTATCAAGTTTTATACTCACCTAAGTAAGCCTTTGATGTGAACACTTATTAGGCCTAGATACATAAACTTATTCTTATATTTTACGCCTTCGTCTTGACCTCAAGTTGTATTTATTCTATTGGGCCTTTATTGGGCTTTACATAACCTATAAACACACTATTTGTAACTTGTTATAGACCCATATTATCATGAGTGTATTAGGCCTTAATACAAATCTATATTCATTTAAACAAGTATCCATATTTTTTATCTTTTTATTTATTCTCAAACATAACATAATACACACACCCTACACACATGTACAACTGTTGTGTACACCCCACTCACCACACACCCCACTGTTGTGTGCACACAACACCCCGCTGTTGTGTGCACCCCATTGCTATTTACACCCCATATTTACATGTGTTAATGTCACTTTATTACTTAAAACTATATAATATACATTAATCTATTCTTTTACACCCACAACCATTGTGTACACCCCACTGTGGTGTACACATACACGCTTCATGTGGTGTGTACACCCCCATGATGGTGTACACATACCCCCATTCATACACCCCATGTACACCAACCCACCACCAAACCGTCATGCATACACCCCAAAAATTACAAAAATCCACATAAAATCATGAACCCGAGAGACAAGAGAGGAGGAGAGATTCACCTAGGGTGGGACGTGGAGTCTCCGACGACGAGGGAGGTGGCAGCTACGTGAAGCTGAGAAGAGGAAAGGTGACGTGAGGCCAAGAGGAGGGAGGAGAGATCCGAGAGAGAGAGAGCAACGAGAGTGAGAGAGAGATCGCGTGGCCGAGAGAAAGAGATAGAGAGGCCGAGAGTGAGGGAGAGATCCGAAATGTAAGAGGAGAAGGGTGGGCGGCGGTTATGTTGAAGAAAAAGATGAATAGTGTAGGGTTTTGTTTGTTGTTGTTATATTTATATGGTCAAATGACCTTTTTACCCCCAACTTACTTCCTACACCATTTTTAAACCATTACCCTTATGGGTCTTTTTACTTTTCTATTTATTTCTCTTTATTACACATTAAAGTGTGTAACCATTCTATTTATTTTGTATGTTTTACTTGTTTTTCTCCCCCGTTTAACTAGTCGAAACCTCACTCAATTAAATACCGCCCGAACGGCTCGAAACCCGTAAAATACTAAAATACTAATACACACAATCAAAGAATCATAAAATCACTTCGGTGTTGACTCCGAAGTCCGAAATTCGAAATATTCACGTAGCCGGGTCACAATTTCTGACAAGTGCAACACAAGTTAGTTAAAAATTTGGGGTTGTTACAAATGCACATTTCAAACTACTTCATACACTCATTCATTTGGTTCCAACACTTCCAAAACTCATCATCCACCTCAGAAATACCATTTAAACACAAATTCATCAAGCTTAAACTCAAAATCCAATAATCATCAAAATCATATTTTTAAAACCCATTTTCAGAAAATCATCAAATTCCTCTCAAATTTGCTCAAAAGCCCAACCATCTCATACCATTCTCACACACACTCACTCTCAACAAAACCAAGTGTTTAATCCCCCAACAAATTCGGATTTCACAATTCTAACCCACACCAACAATCTCACTAAACCCAAGTTTGATGTGTTCATACCTATTGATCTTGTGGTTGGATGCCCAAAATCACCCTCTTCACACCTTAGTGGGTTGTTCTTCTTCTTCTTCTCCTCCAACGATTCTCTCTTCCAAGCTCTCTCTCCAATCTCACTCTCTTTCTCTCCTTTTTGACGATCAAGCATGTATATATATATATATTTGATACTTGATCAACTGTGTGTGCTCATCTCGAGAACAATCCTAGAGCTCCTGATCACCCTGTGTCACTCCAACACACTAACACCCTATCATGACACTTAACACCTCTATTCTTTCCATTGTGCATCTCGAGAATCATCCACTGTTGTTGTTTTATTTTCCTTAACCATAGGTCTTATTAATTTCCAATTGATTTAGCTTATATCAATTATCTAACATATTCAATAATTTCCCAAAATTTGTGGGTAAGACCACACTAGTCTCCCGACTACCCGGCACCCGTGCCCGTGCTCCGTGTCCCGTGTCCGCACGCACCCCGAAGCAACTCCTCACTCGTCAATAAGCTACATTAACACACATATTGTAATGAAATCTAACTAATTAGTACATTTTCATCACAATTCACCACAAAAGCATACAAAACGAACTGTATATATGTGACGGCCCCAATTTCCCCGTGCAATTGGGTACGCCCGGCCTAGACCCGTGTAGGCCCCAAGTCATCACTTGGTAACCTGACTAGCCTAGTCAGCCTTCAATTTAATCAATTTAGTACTTTATGAAAGAGTTATTGCAATAATACACAGGGAAGACTAAACAATAGATAACAAGGGGAAATAACTCAATCAAAGGGAAATTAAGAATTCTATAATTGTGAAAACCCCGGTATTCATGTACAATTCGATAAATCAACATACATTATACTAATCTCAACAATAATACCAAGTTCTATAAACCAAAAACATACATATATAAAGCGATATACAAATGAGCAAAAACATATAACCTACTCTAGGGTTCCTCAAGTCCAGCCGCTAATCCTCACAAAAAGTCACCTAAGCAAGGCTCTTTGCCTCTACTGCACTCCGCTCTATCTGCACCCACCGTCACAAACTAGCGGTGAGCAACTGAGAGAAATCGAAAG
Source organism: Stephania japonica (assembly GCA_039657345.1). Taxonomy (NCBI): domain Eukaryota; kingdom Viridiplantae; phylum Streptophyta; class Magnoliopsida; order Ranunculales; family Menispermaceae; genus Stephania; species Stephania japonica. The sequence continues at coordinate 481,777 of CM077559.1, read as the reverse complement.
TAATGCCAGAAGAATATAACAGTAATTCATGAATTATCAATCAAGGTAGTCTAAATATCATGCAAGAATTGAAAGACAGGAAGTTAAATAAACAAGGTGCATGATAGGAAACTGGAAACAACAACAATCGAAACATGCGTGTTCTACGAGTCAAAAGAGGCCATAAGTGGTCTAAAATCCACAACAATACCACAACAATATCCACAACAATCCAGTACATGGTATCACACAATCACTAGGGGTGATCAAACACTCGTGCGCACGAATGCCTGCATTTTATCCCTTCTAGTGCAGGCCGCATGTACCTTCGAGACACACACTTATGCCAAGAACACACTGTAATGGCCCAAATTAATTAAATCAGGATTAGGGTTAATCACGAGGATTAACGGGTAATTTGGGCATTACGTGGATAGCTGGGTTAACTTGAAAATGAGTACCCAGGCTTGTATTATGTTATTTGTGTATGTTGTATGTCTATTATTGTGATGGGAAAGTTATTATTATTTATATAAACATCACATGTGTGTAACTTGACGTCGGGCGAGGTTGAGCGCCGGGGTTTCGTGGTGTGAGTCAGGCCAACGCGGGGGTTCAGAAGTAGTAAAGCCGAGCGTTGGGGTTTGATTAGATTAAATTTATTAAGCATGACTAAGGTGGATGATGTAATTTAATGGAAATTTAATATAACCTTAGGATAAAATTATATTTGGTGCACTAAGTGTGGGATCACCTCGGGGTGCGTGCGGAACGCGGGGCACCGGGTGCTGAGTGGTCAGGAGACTAGTATGACCCTATTTATAAATTTTGGGAATTTATTGAGTAGATTTGGTAATTTATATAGGCCAAATTAATTGAAATTGTAAAGTCCTATAGTTGTGGCTGGATAAATTGGCATTAGTTGGATGTTCATCGGGATGCACAACAAGGCAGTTTGAGGTCATCAGTGTTAAGATAAGGTGTTAGTGAGTTGGGTGACACAGGGTGGTTGGTGACCACATGATTGTCCTCGAGATGGGTGTACACAGTTGATCAAGAATCAACTATATATATACATGGTTGACCGATCAAACAATGAGAAGAAGAAGAAAAATTGAGAGAGAAGAGGAGAGAATCGATGAGAGGGAAGATGTAGGAGAAGGAAAGCTGGAGTTGAGAGTGTGATTCAAGGCATCCAACAATAAGATCCCAAGGTATGATTCATCAAACTTGGGTGATTTATGAGATTTCGGTTTTGTTGAAGAATTTGAGAAAATTCGAATTTGTGAAGTGTTAAATCCTGCATTTGGTTGAGATTTCATGTTTATGAGGTTGGTATAACATGAGTTGTGTATTTGATCAAGTTTGAGAGAGATTTGATGAATTTGTGAAAATGGGTTTTGAACATGATTTTTATGATTTGTTGAATTTGAGGTTTAAGCTCGATAAATTCGTGTTTAATGATGTTTTTGGGTGTCAATGAGGCATGTGGGAAGTGGGAAAATCGATTTGAATGGGTTTAGGAGGTGCTGGAATCCAGAAATTTGAATTTGGAAATGCCTGACAGAGTGCTATTGCGCGCTAATAGCTGGAATTAGCGCACTAATTTCTTTCTGGAAATGATGATGAATAGTGATCGAGATCAATTAGCGCACTAATTGATCTCATTAGCGCGCTAATGATCATCTGGAATAGAATTTAGTGTGAAATTGGACATAATTGATTATAAACCAAATTATTGACCAATAAACCTTGAAATTTGGTCACAGGAGTCTCAAGACAGTGGAATTGAGTCAGGAATTAGTCGAAGGTCGAACTGGGGGTATTTTCGGGGTTTGTTGAGCGCGGATTGAGGTATGTAAAACCCAATTGAACACCACTATTGCATTTTCTTATTTTATTCATTGAGTTTTATTTCTTTGTCAATCTAATTCCGATTGTGATGGGAACGGTAGCGTTCGGCGGTTTTTTTCGGGTGTGTGGGTTTTTTTTTCTTCTCAAGTGTATTTGGTGACTAGATATACAATGGGGTCTTTGGAGTAGGGTATGATGGGCCACGATCCTAGCTTCACCGGTAGGATATAAATCATAGGCGGTATTTATTGCACACCCATTTGTTTTCTGAGTGTTGATATTCATGCATTTCCTTTTGAGCAGTTGCCTGCATTATTTTTCTTGATAATTGCATGATTATTCCACACTATTTATTGGCTTCTACTCATATTCATAAATTAGGATGCACTGTGGTTTTCCTTGGGATTTTACTTACTGGACTCGTTATCTGGTTTTTGTGATAACTGAGTGCAGATACCAGTATCGGCTGGGGTAAGAAGATCTTTGGTGATTATATCTGTCTTGCCTACGCCGAATCCTGCTAGTACGTATGTTGCTAGTGTATTATGTTGATATTTTGTATTACTTTGGGATGAGAGACTACAACCACTTCCATACTTGTATATATATTGGTATAGTTGATCGCCTATATGCAAGTATAGCCGGGTTTTCCACTATAGATTAAATTAAATAACTTTATATAATGTTTCTTTTATTAAGACAAGACTTCCATTTGTTGCTTATGAATAAATAGCTCTAATTTGAAGATTCTTAGACGATGGATAGAGATATGACGTGGCAGTTACTTCTGGTGCATGAGCTGGAGAAGTAACTGTTAGCACGGGGCGACCCCGAAAATTGGGGCCGCCACACACACATACAAGGAATATGGAATGGAATGCCAACAAATAGATAATAACAAACACAATGGAATGAAGATGAATCACATGGTATTTTCTTAACTGGCTTACTAACGTACACAAGTTTTTGAGACAAGTGTACTTACCTGAACTATCGCAACCCGCATAACAACACTCCCGCGAATTCTAACGCGTATCCCTGAGTTTCCCGCTACCTGACAAGGTCGGAAACTCTAATTAATGGTTTGAGTCATTACTAATCCTAGGTTGATACCCTAGTGTTTTTCCCAACGTTTTAATGACTTGAACAACTCAATATTTCAATCGGTAAATCAAACTGAAAACACAACAAAATATAATGATTCTCTTGGGTGTTATACCCACACCTATGTAAGCCTAATTACAAGTCTTAGGCTCGGCTTAGTCGTATGTGAAATCACACCATAGTCTCTTGGAGTGGCTGTGTGTCCACGACGTCACTACCGTTCAACCAACTTGAAGCACACTTCGATGTCGTCCAACAATTACGACTCAATACCAAACTTAACATGACCATACACCGGTGAGTAGGGAACTCAGGGTGTGGTCCAACATCCGTAGAGTGTCAACACAGCATGGAAAGGCCGTGTGCACGCCCTACGTCGCGTTGACAACTACTCGACGCAATATAAACAACTCACACATATCTCTCGCCATTACGACTCATCATCATTGATATGGACGCTCCGGGGCTATGAGACTCCATGAATGACATGGTAAGGTCTCCGGCAGTCCCCCATGTCATCGCGTCGATGACAGTACCACCACGAAGGGTGGTTTTCGGCGAGAAAGTTACAACACGCATAACATTACATAAATGACATAATATATCAATAATGCCGCTGTTTTAGGCCACTCCGAGAGTTGTGAGACACAAGCATGGGCTTAGCTTGGTCCCCGACATCCCCAGTCACGGTGGCACAGCGGTGGTGTCGACCATGGTAACGGATTTCGGCGAGGACTTAAAAACAGTCCACAAAACATGACAACAACATCACCTAGGTTCAAGACATTAAAACAGTTCCAACACAACCAAATCGATCACAACAAGAACAGCGAGGCATCATCGAGGTCATGGGGAGGTCCCCGACAACCCCCACACTCGGTGGTTTGGCCAGCAGGGCCGCCCACACATGCATATTCCGGCGAGACATAATATAATAACCAATTTATGAAAACAGTGCACAATCGATCACAACACCCTATGTGACACAAACGTGGGTGCTCCAGGGATGTGGGGATTTTGGGGCACCACTAGGGACCATCCCCGACCACCCCTGACCAGCGCCACCGCCTCCGGCAGCGGCAAAACATGACAGCAGTGAAAACAGTCACAAAAACAATTTCACAACAATAAAGAAAAATAGTGAGAAAAGAGAGAGAGTGGAAGAGAGGGAGAGAGGAAGATCTCTGGCGAGAGGGATGAACCCCAACCACCTTTGGACCTCCGACAACCGGTGGTGTGCTCGGCCAAGGCAGGGAAGAATGGACCGAGAGAGGGAGACAGTGAGACCGTGAATGAGAGAGAAAGTGAGAGAAAAACAAAGCGAGAGAGAGAATAAACCGAGAAAGAGTGACGAATCTCCGGTGAGCTCGTCCACTTCTGTGGTCCCGGGGACCAGTGCCGGTTCATCGACGGCGAGAAGAGGTGGAGGGTGGCGGTGAGATGCGGAAGATGAAATGAGATCGTGAGTGAGAGAGAAAGGGAGAGAGAGAGAGAAACGTGTGAGCATAGACAGAAAGAGAGATGACGAGCCTCCGACGTCAGCTCCGGTGAGGGTTCCGGCGAGAGGCCGAGTGGATAGAGGAGGGTTGGTGGCGGTGGTGTGATTGAAGAAGACAATGAATAGTGTTTGGTGTAGGGTTTTCTCCAACGTTTATGTTTTTATATGCCTTAAATGAGTCAAATGACCCTTTTGCCCTCCAATTCGCATATCACACACCTCAAAACAGTTGCCCTTATGTGTCTTTTACCTCATCATCACATCTAGACATAAATACACATCTCGATGTCAATCTCATGGCTCCTCACAATTGGGTTGTGTCACTTTAACAATTTAAATTCCATAGTCCGTATGTTATGAGACTATCCAACTCCCACGTTCAAACAACATTCCGCGGTCCGTATTTTTTTCTTCAATTGGCTCGCTGCGCCCGTTTTCTCGTCACATACTATCAACTAATTTATATAAATTAATAAAAATTCATTTATTTGTATGTTTTACTCCCCCGTTTACTTAGGCGTAACCTCACTTAACTAAACATCGCCCGAACGGCTCGAGACCCGAAACATACTAAAATACTAATACACACAATCAAAGAATCATAAAATCACTTCGGTGTCGACTCCCGAAGTTCGAAATACTGTCCTGTATTCACGTAGCCGGGTCACAATACCGACAAGTGTAACGCAAGTTAGTTAAAATTTTGGGGTTGTTACAGTATACCTAGTTCAAGTGTTTTCCAGCCTCGCTGTGGGACCCATAACCGTCCTCGCTGGCGTCCACATCTACAATGACGTCATAATTAACGACAATTATAAATTGAGCCGTTACAGTTCTAAAACCTGGGTCCCCCCACACGGTCTTTCGCCTCCCTCAACTCAAACCTGGGTCCTGAGGGATAAGATTCCAGGTTTCACGAGTCGAGTACCACTGAGCTGGAAGGACTTCCCAGGAGGTCACCCATCTTAGTACTACTCTCGCTCAGGCACGCTTAACTGTGGAGTTCTAATGGGATCCGGTTGTAACAACCCCAAATTTTTTTAACTGACTTGTGTTACACTTGTCAAGATTGTGACCCGGCTACGTGAATACTGAACAGTATTTCGAACTTCGGGAGTCGACACCGAAGTGATTTTATGATTCTTTGATTGTGTGTATTAGTATTGTAGTATTTTACGGGTTTCGAGCCGTTCGGGTGATATTTAATTGAGTGAGGTTTCGACTAGTTAAACGGGGGATAAAAACAAGTAAAGAGTACAAATAAATGAATTTTTAATTAATTTAATTAATTAGTTAATGGGATGTGACGAGAAAATGGGCGCGGCGAACCAATTTACGGAGAAATACGGACCAAGGAAACGTAAGATCAATGTGGGAGTCGGATAATCTTGCAACATGCGGGCTATGGAATAGAAGCTGTTAAAGTGACACATCATAATAAGGAGGGCCATGAGATTTGCATTGAGATGTGTATATATGTTAAGATGAGATGATGTGGTCAAAGACCCATAAGGGCAATTGTTTGAGTTAGGTAAAAAGTAACTTAAAGGGGCAAAAGGGTAAATACACATTGTTACATATATATATAGGTTGTTGAAAACAAAACCCTAATCCTACCCCCTCTACTGCCGCCCCTCATCTCTCTCATTTCGTTCCTCTCCTCCTTCTCTTCATCTCGGCTATCCATCTCCCTCACTCTCGGCCTCTCCATCTCTCTCTCTCTTGGCCACGCGATCTCTCTCTCTCACTCACGATCTCTCCTCTCTCACTCTCGTTGCTCTCTCTCTCGGATCTCTCCCTCTTCTCGGCCTCACATCTCCCCTCCTCTTCTCGGCTTCACGTCACCGCTTTGCCACCTCCTCGCCGTCGGAGACTCCACGTCTCACCCTAGGTGAACCTCTTCTCCTCTCTTGTCTCTCGGGTTCATGTGTTCATGATTTTAGGTGGATTTTTGTAATTATTTTGGGTGTATGCATGACGGTTTGGTGGTGGGTTGGTATACATGGGGTGCATGATGGGGTGTACCATATAAAAAAAGAAGAGAAAAGAAGAAAGAGAAGAAAAGTTTATGTTAAAAAAATAATCTATGAAAGTGGAAATGTATTCATCGTATCGAAGATTTTTTTTATTCGTGTCGTCATGTCATGTGATTCCGTTGTATAGTTTATTGATTTAATTTTGAGTAAATGATCGGATTTGTCGTAATTTCTTATCAATGTTGTGTGGTTTCGTGTTTCGATCATTGTTTGCTGATGACGTTGGTGTTGAGTTTTCAGTCAAGGTTTTATCAATCTAGGTTGAATGTTCTATTGAAATCACTTGAATTAATAGCACGTCGTGTGTGAGAACGAATTTATGTTGGAGTTGCGTGCTCATGCATGGTTTCCTCGCGGTAGTAAACGATATTAATGGCATTGATTTATGACACTAATTAAGGAATTAAGAGCAATAGTCAATTACATTAATTGTATAGTCAATTACATTAATTGTATAGTCAAATACATTAATTGTATAGTCAATTATATTAATTGTATATTTTGTTGCCAAATTTAGGCTGTACATTATTCTTATTTAGGGAGAAAGATCTCAAGGAGAAAAGGCGTTTATCCATTTTGCTTAAACTTTGTTAAACGTGAATGTGTTATTTCATGTGTTTTTGTCATCGGGATTTCATTATTTTGTGTTGAGTTTATTTCATTTCAAAACTCATGGCATGAATACATGATTTGGTGATTCGAATTCATGCATACGTGAGAATATACAAGGGTCGGGTATTTGTTTAGTATAGATGTGTATTGAGTGTTCGAATACATGGTTATTTTGAGTTATGGTGTGGTTTTCAAAAATCTAAAAGAGTTGTGTTTCGTTTGATTTTTCAAATCGGTTTGTATCGAGTCGTTCGAATCATCAAAACATTGGGAAAACATTAAGGTATTCAACCTAGGTTTAGTAATGAATCGACCCACTAATTAGAATTTCCTACCTTGTCAGGTAGCGAAAAACTTGGGAATACGCGTTAGGAACGAGAGTTTGTTTCGCGGGTTGCGATAGTTCAGGTAAGTACATTTGCCACAAGCATTTGTACGTTTGTAAGCCAGTAAGAAAATGCCATGTGATTCATTATCATTTATTCAGTCTTGTTATGCTCTATTATTGGTATTCCCTTCCATTTCTTGTTGTGTGTTTTCCGGCGTAAGTGTTTTGTCTCGAAAGTACTAGGACCTGCACTAGAGGGATAAAACGCGGGCACTCGTGCGCACGAGTGTGTGACCACCCTTAGTGACCGTGTGACACCGAGTACTGGGTGGATGGGTTCGAGTCCCTTTCCAGTCATAGTTGTGCCTTCGCTTGTGTCGATGCCCGGGAAGATCTCGCGAGGTCTTCGCCGTTATGCTATGATTTAGACCACTTATGAGCCTCTTTTGATTCCTTGGAACACACTTGACTTTCGATTGATATCTATTAGTCTGTTTATCATGCATCTTGTTTATTTAAATTCCTGTCATTTTTATTACCGCATGATATTTAGACTGCTTTACTTATGTTATCATGAATTACTGTTATCTTCTTCTCGGCATTACATTCGATTTTTATTCAGTTGCTCACCGTCTAGTTTGTGACGGTGGGTGCAGATAGCGGAGGGAGAGAGCAAGCAAGGGCAAGGGACCCCGCCTAGGTGATCTATTGTGAGGATTAGCTACTGGATTTGAGAGACTATTTTATAGTTTTTCTTTATGTTTTGCTTTTATGTATATCGTTTTATATATATATGCTTTGGGATTATTAAACTAGGCAAATTTTGATGAGATTGGTATCATGTACCTTTGCATTTCCAATTGTACATGAATACCCGGGGTTTTCCACACTTATAGAATTCCTCTACTTCCTTTGATTGAGTTATTTCCCTTTATTATAATTATTTTAGTCTTCCGCTGTTTACTGATGCAATAACTCTTTCATAAATTACTAATTTGATTAAATTGAAGGCTGACTAGGCTCGTCAGGTTGCCGAGTGATGACTCGAGGCTTGTATGGGTCTAGGCCGGGCGTACCCAATTGCATGGGGAAATTGGGGCCGTCGGGTTGGTATCGAGCCTAGGCTTTAGGATCTTAGGGACATGCTATATAGCTATCTAAAAATTGTGATACCAATAACCTTGGTATCGAGCATAGCTTTATAACCTTGACACTAGTTTAGAGTTGTCTAAAAATTGTGATACCAACATCACAGTTGGTATCAGAGCTTAAGGTTATAACGACCTGACTCTCAAGTTAAAACACAAACCATTAAGACAGCGGAAGTTAGGAATGGTTAAACTTAGAGTGGAAACCCTATGATCTTTTTAAAAATTTAGATGGGGGAGTTGGGGATGAGTCGGATTTAAATTTGTACATACCATGATTGTTGTGTGTACTATATGGTATGCGATAGCTATGTATTGATCCGTAGTATTCGTTCTCTTGGATTGGTTCGGACGACGATGGCGGATTAGGTAGGTCCGAGTGACGATAGCGGCACGTTCGGCATATGATATGCTCGATTTGTTACTTGTTACTTCGGAGGAGTTTCGCGACGTGGACACACGATTACAAGAGATGTTCTAGTGCGGGACATTCGTACACACTACCATTCCACCATCGACTTCGACTACACCATTACCCCAACTACGTTGCTTCCTACGAATACTACTCGGGGAGTCGAGATTTCGATTGCTGCGACGTTCGCGACTTCGATTTCGTTAGCGGCGATACCTGAGGGAGTTGTTGCGTCAGTTGCGCAAACTGAGGCTGAAACACCGCCGATAGCACAAGCAAAAGAGATACCTACTACATTAGCTACACCGACGGCCAATGCTGAGTCTACTTCAGTAACGACTCCATCAAAGAGTGTGGGAGCCACTACCAAGGCTAGGTAGTGGAGAGAGTTCAAGAGGCACGACCCGTTGAAGTTCTATGGTGGTACCAACATTAGAGCGGTAGAGCTATTCTTGAAGAATCACGAGAAGGTTCACACCATCATCGCTACTGATGAACGCATGAAGGCGACGATCTCTTCGTTAATGTTGCAGGGGGAGGCGGACGATTGGTAGGCGATAATTGTTGCTACCCGAGGCATCCCGAGCGATTGGGTTGACTTCAAGACCCAGTTTAGTTAGAAGTACTTTCCGTCGACTGTCTTTCGAGCGAAAAAAGAATGAATTCATTGCGTTGAGGCAGAGCGCATGCGAGTCCGTGATGGAGTTTATGATTCAATGTTTCTTTTAGTACGAACTAGTTGGTGCATTTCATGTTCGGGTTATAATACGAGAAGATGAAATTGAGACCTTTGTGGGTAACGTAGGTGGTAGAGCGAAACAGATGTCGATATTTGCTAAGATATTGAATCGCGTATGAGTATTTGTTACCCAAGGTTAGATTTTAGGACGCGTGTTTAGAGCAAAATGGTGATGCAATTGATTTCGAGAAGATTTAAGTCGTGAGATCACTTATGCATTCGAATATCGAAAGTTTGCGAGAAGAATTGATCAACCCATGACCTGGAGTGAGTGCGATCGTGTTCGCGCTAAGGATATGAGAACGTCACACGGTACGATGCTCGTTCGAGTTACGTAATGATCCTGAGAGCTTGAAGCACCTATTCATTCGAGAGGAGTGAACCGACACAAAAGCCTTGGCCTAAGTTCGTGAAGGATTACAACTTTTCGTTTTACGTATCATCCGAGGAAGACCAACGTTGTTCTTGATGCGTTGTGTGGCCGCAAAGGATTGGATGCGAAGAAGTAGTCGTGTGTCAAAGAACCTACGAGCATGGTTTACGTGAGGCGATCAAGTTGATGAGTTCAGCGGACATGCCGATGACTACTATGACCTAGATACGTGGTCAAACGATGTTGCGAGACCGTCTCATTTGGCATTTGCGCGAGCGGACAAGAAGGCGATGCGTCCTACCGGCGGTGCGGTGAGATGGTGAATAGTTTAGATTGCCCGGACGAGTCGGTCGACGGACTCATGCTAGAGGTATCGCGGCGACTGGGGTTTCCATTGGTGGCGATGTGTGTGAAGAGTTCTTGGGGAGATTCATCGTTTTGGTTTTGTTGTGTATCCGGGTCGACCTAAGATGTGCGCCGATATGCGACATTCTTTTGGTGGCCAGGGATGATTTCCGAGGTGTTGGAGTTGTTCGAACGTGTGATGTTCCAGCGCGTAGAGGCTGGGCATTGACGACCTGGAGGACTACTACTGCCCCACCCATTTCTCGATGGAATTGGGTACATATTGATATGGATTTCGTTAGTGGTTGCCCCGATCTCCTCGTGGTCACGATAACATCTCGGGTAATTGTGGATAGTTTTGTTTGAGACTTAAGAGTGCCCAGGAGTGGCAGAAGAAATACTTGTCGAGTATCACGATGAGCTTCAGTATGATTCGAGGAGACTTTAAATATCTGAAGGTATCTCCACTGAAGGGTCATGAACGGTTCGGAGACAAGAAATGACTAACTCTGAGTTTTTATCGGTCTCGTTAGGAGTTGCGAAGAGTCGTTAATCTAGTTTACTTATTAGATAAATTTCGGGGACGAAATTCTAATAAGTGGGGGAGACTGTAACAACCCCAAATTTTTTTAACTGACTTGTGTTACACTTGTCAAGATTGTGACCCGGCTACGTGAATCTTTGAACAAGTATTTCGAACTTCGGGAGTCGACACCGAAGTGATTTTATGATTCTTTGATTGTGTGTATTAGTATTGTAGTATTTTACGGGTTTCGAGCCGTTCGGGTGATATTTAATTGAGTGAGGTTTCGACTAGTTAAACGGGGGATAAAAACAAGTAAAGAGTACAAATAAATGAATTTTTAATTAATTTAATTAATTAGTTAATGGGATGTGACGAGAAAATGGGCGCGGCGAACCAATTTACGGAGAAATACGGACCAAGGAAACGTAAGATCAATGTGGGAGTCGGATAATCTTGCAACATGCGGGCTATGGAATAGAAAGCTGTTAAAGTGACACATCATAATAAGGAGGGCCATGAGATTTGCATTGAGATGTGTATATATGTTAAGATGAGATGATGTGGTCAAAGACCCATAAGGGCAATTGTTTGAGTTAGGTAAAAAGTAACTTAAAGGGGCAAAAGGGTAAATACACATTGTTACATATATATATAGGTTGTTGAAAACAAAACCCTAATCCTACCCCTCTACTGCCGCCCCCTCATCTCTCTCATTTCGTTCCTCTCCTCCTTCTCTTCATCTCGGCTATCCATCTCCCTCACTCTCGCCTCTCCATCTCTCTCTCTGGCCACGCGATCTCTCTCTCACTCACGATCTCTCCTCTCTCACTCTCGTTGCTCTCTCTCTCGGATCTCTCCCTCTTCTCGGCCTCACATCTCCCCTCCTCTTCTCGGCTTCACGTCACCGCTGCTTGCCACCTCCTCGCCGTCGGAGACTCCACGTCTCACCCTAGGTGAACCTCTCTCCTCCTCTCTTGTCTCTCGGGTTCATGTGTTCATGATTTTAGGTGGATTTTTGTAATTATTTTGGGTGTATGCATGACGGTTTGGTGGTGGGTTGGTATACATGGGGTGCATGATGGGGTGTACCATATAAAAAAAGAAGAGAAAAGAAGAAAGAGAAGAAAAGTTTATGTTAAAAAAATAATCTATGAAAGTGGAAATGTATTCATCGTATCGAAGATTTTTTTTATTCGTGTCGTCATGTCATGTGATTCCGTTGTATAGTTTATTGATTTAATTTTGAGTAAATGATCGGATTTGTCGTAATTTCTTATCAATGTTGTGTGGTTTCGTGTTTCGATCATTGTTTGCGATGACGTTGGTGTTGAGTTTTCATCAAGGTTTTATCAATCTAGGTTGAATGTTCTATTGAAATCACTTGAATTAATAGCACGTCGTGTGTGAGAACAATTTATGTTGGAGTTGCGTGCTCATGCATGGTTTTCGCGGTAGTAAACGATATTAATGGCATTGATTTATGACACTAATTAAGGAATTAAGAGCAATAGTCAATTACATTAATTGTATAGTCAATTATATTAATTGTATAGTCAAGTACATTAATTGTATAGTCAAGTACATTAATTGTATAGTCAATTATATTAATTGTATATTTTGTTGCCAAATTTAGGCTGTACATTATTCTTATTTAGGGAGAAAGATCTCAAGGAGAAAAGGCGTTTATCCATTTTGCTTAAACTTTGTTAAACGTGAATGTGTTATTTCATGTGTTTTTGTCATCGGGATTTCATTATTTTGTGTTGAGTTTATTTCATTTCAAAACTCATGGCATGAATACATGATTTGGTGATTCGAATTCATGCATACGTGAGAATATACAAGGGTCGGGTATTTGTTTAGTATAGATGTGTATTGAGTGTTCGAATACATGGTTATTTTGAGTTATGGTGTGGTTTTCAAAAATCTAAAAGAGTTGTGTTTCGTTTGATTTTTCAGTCGGTTTGCATCGAGTCGTTCGAATCATCAAAACATTGGGAAAACATTAAGGTATTCAACCTAGGTTTAGTAATGAATCGACCCACTAATTAGAATTTCCTACCTACCTTGTTAGGGTAGCGAAAACTTGGGAATACGCGTTAGGAACGAGAGTTTGTTTCGCGGGTTGCGATAGTTCGAGTAAGTACATTTGCCACAAGCATTTGTACGTTTGTAAGCCGATAAGAAAATGCCATGTGATTCATTATCATTTATTCAGTCTTGTTATGCTCTATTATTGGTATTCCCTTCCATTTCTTGTTGTGTGTTTTCCGGCGTAAGTGTTTTGTCTCGAAAGTACTAGGACTTGCACTAGAGGGATAAAACGCGGGCACTCGTGCGCACGAGTGTGTGACCACCCTTAGTGACCGTGTGACACCGAGTACTGGGTGGATGGGTTCGAGTCCCTTTCCAGTCATAGTTGTGCCTTCGCTTGTGTCGATGCCCGGGAAGACCTCGCGAGGTCTTCGCCGTTATGCTATGATTTAGACCACTTATGAGCCTCTTTTGATTCCTTGGAACACACTTGACTTTCGATTGATATCTATTAGTCTGCTTATCATGCATCTTGTTTATTTAAATTCCTGTCATTTTTATTACCGCATGATATTTAGACTGCTTTACTTATGTTATCATGAATTATCTTGTTATCTTCTTCGGTATTACATTCGATTTTATTCAGCTTGCTCACCGTCTAGTTTGTGACGGTGGGTGCAGATAGGGCGGAGAGCAAAGCAAGGGCAAGGGACCCCGCCTAGGTGATCTATTGTGAGGATTAGCTAATTTGGATTTGGAGACTATTTTATAGATTTTTCTTTATGTTTTACTTTTATGTATATGTATATTTTTTATATATATATATGCTTTGGGATTATTAAACTAGGCAAATTTTGATGAGATTGGTATCATGTACCTTTGCATTTCCAATTGTACATGAATACCCGGGGTTTTCCACACTTATAGAATTCCTCTACTTCCTTTGATTGAGTTATTTCCCTTTATTATAATTATTTTAGTCTTCCGTGTTCATCGATGCAATAACTCTTTCATAAATTACTAATTTGATTAAATTGAAGGTCGACTAGGCTCGTCAGGTTGCCGAGTGATGACTCGAGGCTTGTATGGGTCTAGGCCGGGCGTACCCAATTGCATGGGGAAATTGGGGCCGTCACACCGGTGCCTTCATGCTGAACCAGCTCAGTGGTGCTCGAATCATGAAACTTGAAATTTTATCCCTCAGGACCCAAGTTTGAGTTGAGGGAGGTGAAAGACCGAGTGGGGGGACACGGATGGGATACCAACATGTGACTAGCGGTGCCGGTGCGGTTGGGGTATCGTGGTAACTTAAGGTTATAACGACCGCCGTTACATACACCCTCCAGTTAAAATATCAAACCATTAACTCCACGGAAGTTAGGAATGGTTAAACTTAGAGTGGAAACTATTATGATCTTTTTAAAAATTTAGATGCTCCTCGGGGAGTTTTGGGGATTGAGTCGCGATTACAAAATTATAATTATTATTCAAAAATAATTTATCAAGGCTTTCTGTGTTTTATTCCCCCGTTTAATGGTACTAAACAATCGAACGGCTTGAGAATTGTATTAGACTATAATACTAATACAAACATCACAAAAACATAAAATTACCTCGGTGTCAACTCCCGAAGTCCGAAATACGCAATGCATTACGATAGCCGGGTCACAGTCCTAACAAGTGTAACACAAGTTGGGTTAAATTTTGAGGGTTGTTACAATGAATGTCGAAACAAGATTGGACAAAAACGAATGCAGGAAGAAAAAAAGAGAGAGATGGAGAGAGAGAGAGAGACATAAAAACGTGGAGTGTTGCAAAAATTGAGAACTTGATGAGATGTGCCACGTCAACATGAGATGCGGTTAATGTGAGAGCATTAATTTTATTTTCGGAGTTTTTTTTTTAAAAAATAATTTGGAACATTGAAACCAACACTTTATGTGACGGCCTAGTTTCAAATCCTAAATTGGACCTCAGCCGGCCTAGACTTACATCCCGAGCCAATCTCGCTGAGCCACGCAAGACTAGTTAGCCTTCCTTTGCCATTTTAAGAATTTACAAATTTAGGACAATGATTAGTGAGTTATCATTTATATAGCGGAAGTAATCAAACCTCAAGTTAATCAAAATAATCACAAACATACAAAATAAGACAACTTAGAGTGTGGAAACCTCGCATATATATCATCATCAATGTTCAGTCAGAGGAGAGTAACATATAGATATACATGTCCAAGATCTCTCAAAACCCCAAGTTTTAGTGTTTAAAAACAATAACAATAATACAAGAAGGATCACCTATATCAGCTAAGTAGAAAGACGTGCTCCTATATCCTCAAATGATATCGCCTAACTGTGGAGTTTTTCTCTTGCTGGACTGTGGATCTGCACTTCGTTAAGTACAAAAATGGCTAGCCCAGGTAAGTAACGCCAAGCAGGACATAAATACAATATTTTGAAATAAATACATTAATCTAATTCATGCAAATAGAAATAAAGGAATAGGGAGTGCATGAATATACAAAACTGTAAATAAATCAATCAAATATAGTGTCCGAAATACAAAAATCAAATAGCAAGGAGTCTCGACCAAATGGTCATTGAGTTGCGAAAAAACCTAGCAGACTCGGGTTCAGGACGAAATACAGCCTACCAACCCTAATCCTTACGACTTTGAGATATCTACAGACCCAGATAAGAGCCCCCAACGTACACTCAATTCGGAGATATCAACAACATCCATATAAGAGCTCAAATCGCAGATAAAAGTAACCATGACTCGCTTGCCAATGGACCACTTAACTTAAGGAAATTCTAAGAAAATAAATGAATAGAGCAATAACAACAAATTAAAGCTCAAGAAATAACTGTAAAATTCCTTACTGGTTTACTTATCTGTATACAAGCTAACTCGCACTCACATGATCGATGACTCACCTCTTAAGAATCCCGTGTGACCAGTCAACAATTAAAACTCTTGATAATTCAATTAAATTACAAATCCTATTAAATACTTTCTAATTTACTAAATTTTTCATAATTATTTTATTAGTGTAATTAGGTTGATTATCGGGGTATTAGGTTGTATAAGAACCCATTTGAATCTTCGAGAGATTCCCAAAATTTTCTGAAATTATTATAAAAATCCCCCTTGTGAACAGTGTTATGGTGCGGTGGCGCAGTGACCCATGGCGGCACACTCACGATGTGAATTCGGGGCTCATTGCTCACGACGTCCTTCGCGACGTAAGTCCTGCACTCAATTTTTGAGGTTTTTTGAAACCCCGGCTCGCGTCGCCGCATTCTGAGCTTATCCCAAACTCTTAGGGACGTCCGTTACTACCACAAACCACTTTTGGTTAGTGTTAAAACCTCGACAAAACCCTCGATTTCAAAAATCGTTCAAGAATCCCCAAAAATTTTCAAAAATTTTATTTCTCCAATCACCAAACCAATTCACAAATTACTAATAAATCATCCATTGGATCATAAAATCATCATAAAACCTCATTTCTAACATTTTTCAAAAATATCGTCCGAAATCGTTATGACGAAAACACTCAAAATTGGCACCAAAACGTAGATAATGACATGGAGAGTCGGGATATTACTTTTAAACGTGTTGTTGATTGATTCTTGATGTAACTCCGAGCTCGAAAGTTTTTGAAATCCCACGCCCTCACACCGTTTTCGTTTTGAGAAGGAAAGAAATGTATTGAGGAGAGAGAAAAGTTGATGATTGTGGTTTTTATACCCCTCCCCTCTTCACACTCACACACGAATCACGAGGCACATTTTATGACCCTTATTATTTCCATCAAACCACCTTGACACTCCTTTGTGACTTCAATAGGTGACTCCCGCTTATAACTTAGCCATCTTTCACACAATGCTCGCGTTCCCAGACCCGTTCCACACCACGACTCGCTCGTCGTGTAATCCCAAACGTATCAACGTATCAAACGCGGTATACAACTTTTATTTATTATTTATTTTGTATTTAGTCAGTGTTTTTTAATTCATTTAATCCCCCAAAGTGCTAATTACTCGACAACTGTCCGCCTGAAACCCGTTATTCACAATCACATTGAGCCAAACCCGTTTCCCAACACCAACGCTCCTTCTCAAACGTCCTCATACGTTTGAGATATTAGAATTTACATTCGGGTAATAAAAAATAATACAAAACATCGAACAAAAATAACATACATCGGCATCGACGATCGAGAATTGGACAACTATATCACGGTAAGGGTTCACGTCGACCTAAATTGACACACGACAAGAGTTAGATTTTAGGGTCGTTACACTTTAAGCCCCTTTTATAGGGGCTATATATAACCATGAGTGTCCGAACCTTTTTCAACTCCTCTTTACTTTTGGTTCAACTAATTCTATAAGAGTTAGTCGGGCTCCCCAGCCTATAACCCATTATAAACCAAGGGAATATATTTAATGTTGTTGCCAAGAGTTGAATCCGAGACCTCAGTCTCAGTCAAAATTAAAGTGTTTTTTTCTTTACTACTTTACCCCCACCCCTGGGGGCATTATAACTTATAATATTGGTTCATGCACTACTTAATTATCATGAGTTGTCATTCATGAGCTATATATGTACCGAACAACGTATCATTTCCTTCTAGTACATGTTATTGTAGAATTTAAGCTGAATGGATAAAGTGGAAGGGTGTTGAGGTCCAATCAAAATTTTTTTACTAAGTTAAAAAGGAAATTTATTTTATAGTAATGTAATTATGCTTGTTGTACTTTGTAAAAGTGAATGTTGGACGATAAATAAATAATAACTATAAAAAAATACTTATGCATCAAAAATATGAATGCTTATGTGGTACAACTCGTAAAGATAGAATAAAAAATACATAAATTTAAATAAATGTAGAGGTAGTACTAATTGCACGAAGATTAAGGAAATACGGCTTGTGGTTGTTTGAATACCTTCAAAGACGGTCTACAAATGCCCTTATTATAATGCCCAACTCAATAGAAAAAAGAAAAAGAAAAGAGGAAAAAGAAAAGATGATAGTCCAAAATTCAACTTGAGACGCATTGATTAGAGGAGATTGAAAGGGCTTGGAAAACACATTAGAGCGAAGGGAAGAGTGGAATGAATGTGCATTAGATGTGTAGTCGTGTTTCAATAGTTGGCTAAAACCCCTTTGAGAAGGCCATCCGCAAGCTTTTCATTGTCTACAACTTTTTTAGGCTACAGTATGAGTAATGATGATGCAGAGAAGGAGAGAGAAGATTGAAAGCTAGATTTGTTTGTATTTTTGTGGGCTCTACGATCTGGCATTCGCGGTATCATTTGCTAGGGTTTCGGTTTCTATGTTGACGCAATCTGAATCTTGGACCACCACCACTTGTTCCGGTTCATCACCGTCAGACGATGCTCGACCTTCTCCTCCTCATCCCTCTTCGATCCCTCTCTCATGGCCTCCTCCAAATGCCGAGCTCACCCTTGATTGGGTCCTCTCCTTGATGTCTGTCTTCGATTGGTCTTCCAGAAACCTAGCCCCATCTGACTTCCCCTCGGTCTTGCCCGTCTCTGTCTTCGACACTCTCGTTCTCTCCGCTTCCAAGATCCTTCACAAGGAGCCCAATTGCGTCAGGATCGACGATTGCGGCGAGGATTCCAGCCTTGTCGTTGTTGGAGACGTTCATGGGCAATTGCTCGATGTTCTTTTTCTGTTGAGGGACGCTGGTTTTCCCTCTCAAAATCGCATCTTTGTTTTCAATGGAGATTATGTAGACAGAGGCGCTTGGGGGTTGGAGACTTTTATTCTTCTCTTGGCATGGAAGGTGGTATCACCTTTTTCTTTCAAGTTTTGATATTTCTGTCTTCTTTTACACTTGGTACTAGTTGCTTAAATCTTTGCTTAAATCTGTTTCTCTCACACTAGGCTTTCATTGCTTTCATTGCTTTCATTGGGTGTTCTCTGATAGAAAGCATGTGAATTCCTATGTCAAAAACCAAGAATCGAAAGAATTCTCATTTTCCATCTGTCATTATAAGTTTTTGTTTCCTTATGTTCTAAATTGAATGCAGGTATTAATGCCCAATAGGGTATACCTCCTCCGCGGTAATCATGAATCAAAATATTGTACATCAGTGTATGGTTTTGAGCAGGAGGTAATGGCCAAGTATGGAGGTCAAGGAAAACATGTTTATAGGAAATGTTTAGGATGCTTCGAAGGCCTTCCACTAGCCTCAATTATAGCTGGCCGTGTTTATACTGCTCATGGAGGTCTCTTCCGTAGCATGCCTATTACCCCATCAAAGAGGCCCAAGGGAAGGAAGGGTCGTAGAATTATGTTGAATCAAGACTCTACGACTTTATCACTTGGCTCTTTAGAAGAATTGTGTAAAGCGAGGAGATCTGTCTTAGATCCACCTTGGGAAGGCACAAACTTGATACCTGGTGATGTGCTCTGGTCAGATCCATCTATGGTCTCAGGTCTTTCTCCTAATAAAGACAGAGGTATTGGTCTATTATGGGGTCCGGACTGCACTGAGGAGTTTCTGAGAAATTACAATTTAAAGGTGATATTAGAAACATATCTCTATCAAAGAATTATGTGCTATTCAATGAGAGTCGTTAGCAAAATATTTTCTCAATCGAAATCTTTTTTTCTCCAACTAATTGTTGCAACTTCCTTATTTGAGTATTTTCCTTCCCATTTTCTATGTATTTTGTAATTTAGAAGGCATTGGTTGTTCACTAATTTGTGACTTTAGTCAATCATTACATTATTTAGCATCTGTTAATTGTTTTACCAAAAAGAAAGGAAATTTAATTTCACCTATTTTGAAATTTAATGTCTCCGGTATTGCAGTTGATCATTAGATCACACGAAGGCCCTGATGCAAGGGAAAAAAGGGCTGATCTTTCAGGGATGCAAAATGGTTACACAATTGATCATGAGGTGGAATCTGGAAAACTGATCACACTCTTCAGTGCACCAGATTACCCACAGTTTCAGGTCAGTCCTTAATCTCTCTATTACAAGTTTTATTTATCTTACTCTAAATTTTTCTATATGGAAACACATTATTAAGCTATTGATTCAGTTCAGTGTTATGGATATCGATTAACGATTAAAAAACTGTCAAGAACATTTATCGCAATGCAGTATTATTAAGTGGAGTTGGCTCTTTGGACCCAAACACTCGAAAACTAGGAAGGCTAATAAGAACCTATGCAATCTTTACAAATTATTTGAGGACATTTTATAGGTTTATTTGATTTTAGTACTGGGCTTGATTGATCTTCTTTCTTTTTTCTTTCTTCTTCCCCCCCTGTATGTAACCTAGCCATGGAAGTTCTTATTAATCTAATAAAAAATAATTCAATATCCACAGTTAACTGAATGTATTTGGAATGAGTAGAAAAACTGTGACATATGTAAAAGCATTATGTATAGCTCAATTGTTTGTGATCAAGAATACATTGTAGTCATGCAAAATTGGAGCCAGAATGGAAGTAATTTTAATCTTAAAAGTATTTTGTTGAGAAAATGATGTTTAGTTGTTTTTTTTGGGGGTACAACAAAAGAAGACTAATTTGTGTCAAGGTTGTGTATGTGCTCCAGAGTAGCATATAAGTACGCTATTAACTTGCATATATCTGAATAAAAAAAAGACAATTATGATATCTCTACGAGTCCTAAATAGTAAATATGGGTTCTCCTGACAATAGGAACTATCCATATCTTCCCCTTCCCCTCATCAATCAGTAGTTCAGCGCCAGCTGAAGTAGAAGTAATTCAAATTCCCCTATTTTATTTGTTCGATAGTAAATGCGAGACGATAAAGAAAATACGTATGGGTTCCCTAAGGATAATTAGATTCCACTCCTCTCTTCACAAAAAAATTTAGAAGGATGAAGGGAAGGTTCCATCCAATTCTAGGTTTGAGCTGAAGGGGCTCAATTCCGCAGCCCTATTCTTGTTGTTACCCCTTATAAGCAAAAGTCATAACAATATTTAATAAAGTTGGATAAATTGCTTGGTCAAAAAAGAAAAAAAGTTGGATAAATTGCATGCAAGGTTCGAAAGTTCGACTTCACCCTTTAATTTGCCAACTCAAATTTGGAAGTAATTCAGATAAGTTCAATTCGACGTGGGGAAGTTGTGCCAAGGTTCGAAACTTCAACTTCGCTCTTTAATTCACTAACTCAAATTTGGAAGTAATTCGGGGAAGTTCAATTCGATGAGGGGAATTGTACAAAAATTCGCCGATGCGCGGAAGTTTAAAATTTTATTTTACAAATTAAATAACTCAAATACCTATATTTTGTTTATAAAAGTGAAATAAGGAAAACAATTTTATAAGAAAAAAACAGTTTTGTAGGAAAAGCACTTTTTTTAATACTATGCCAACACTTCCTACTTGGTGTGCAATATGTATGTCTGGAAGTGTGTGTATTGTTTTTGTGAAATGGGTTTGTGTTAAGTTGTTGGCTATGTTTTACAATGAGAGAGGGAGGGCCGGAGGGAAACTATGAGATCAGTGAGATGTAAAGAGGAAATTAGGGTTTCTTCTTAATGGTAGAAACAAGAAGGGCGAGAGATCAAGAGGCAGAGAGGTATGTCTTGATGGTAGAAGCAAAAGCCGATGAAGATTAATAGCCCACCTATTTCGATATTTGCCCTAGATGTGCATGTTGATTAGGGTTTCTTCTTTTTCTCCTTCGCTGGTATGACGTGAGCCCCAAATGTAGAGCTTCACGGTGGTAATAGCAACTCGTTCGAATGATTGAGTCGTGGATATCGATCCTCGGAGACGGTTTTATGCTAATTTCAAGTCTAATCATGACATCTAGTTAGGGGCGTGGTTTTGAGTTGTAAAAATAGAAATCTAATTAACTATGAACTAAATTAAACTAACACTAATTAAGTTAATACTAATTACAATTAATTAAAATTGGTCTTAAATGATGGAAAAGTAGTTCTAGGGAATCTATTTCACCTAAGTTGTATCATTTTAATCCAATGTAATTCGAAAGCCTCCTAATTCATGTGATGATAGGCGAATTTTCTAAAATTCACTCCATCCCGAGGTCTCGGTGATGGAGATTCTAATGCCTCACTCGGACTCTGCCGGTCGGTGTGAGTAGCGTAAGTGAGAACATCGGGTTCTACACCAAATTCTTAAGCCTCCCTAGTCAATGGTCGTCGGTTGATGTACCACATGTTCTAAGGTTGTGTTTCCTCAAATCCGGGTTCGAAAGCCCCAATGACCTTGGTGACTTCCTAACATATGTTCTACACCTACTTGATCAAGGTGAGCATAGCACAACACGCAAGAACACACAAATCAACACATTGAAATGTAATAACCATCGCATTCACATTGAAATAAGAAGGAATCCAACTCGGGGTTCATAGTCCACTATAACAAAAAGGATTATCGACCACTTGAACAAAAGGGATCGTTCCATAAACAGGTTCAGCACAACACAAAACATAGTGAAAACCAAAGCAATCATGATTCATTACCTAAAAACCCAAGAATCACCAAGTTTGATCCAATGCCCTAGCCTCACAAGTTGTTCTCAATGTTTTCCCCAAGCAAAAAGATGTCCAAAATGGCAAAACCTAATCTTTGTCTATTTATACCCCGGGGGCAGTTTGGTCTGAAAAATGGCCTAAAATCCGCAAAAACTTGTAAAATGGGTGTGCTGGTCGCAGTGGGTGCTGCAGCGCTGGGTTTAGTGCCAACCTAAATTTTGCACCTATTTCCGGACTTTGCATTGCAATTTTGGCCCTTTTAGAGGCCGAATTTGACGTTGCTTGTAAGACATGAAATTGTTCAGCTTGGAGTCTTCTTTCCAACACTAGAAACCGCAAGTCAATTGGATTTGAAGGGAGAGAGATATGGCCAAAACATTGAAACTGGGTCAAGAATCAAGATAGATTTTTTCGAAACCTTAGACACATTGAAGCTGGGTCAAGAATCAAGATAGACTTTGTCGAAACCTTAGACAATTTGACGTCGCTCTCGCACCAAACTTGTACTCTCATCCCGAAACCTCCAAACATATTCAAAACACACCAAACCATGTGAAATGCCATCGCTTCATTAGTTGCCTCCGACCTAAATTTACTTCATTTCGCTCGTTCCTTGTCCACCTCTCTCGACCCGCCAAACTATCAAATCACCTTCTCGTCCTAACACACCAGCAAAATACCTTGAATTAGCGCAAATTCACTTATTATTGGCCCAAATTATTAACAAAACACTACCTATAAAATTACTAAAATATACTACACATCAAATACCCCTAAACTTAAGACTTTGATCGTCTCGAGCAAAGAGTTATCAAATAAAATGACTCAATTTTTCAAACTTAACCAAGCTAACTACCTAAATTTTACCCCACCAAAACGTTTCACAAGTTCAAGCACAACGGGTGTATGCAAACAAAAATTATTCCAATATGCAACTATCCTTATCTCTCTTCCTTAGTGGCGTCTTCCAGTCTCAAATTCAAACCAAGTATTGACTCAACCCAAAATCTTTCAATTGCCCAAGTACCCAACCTTTCAATCAAACCATCACAAGAATCCACTTTCGATAACCCAAATGCAAGTCCGATAATCTAGCCTCAACTACTAGGGAGAGTCCACTGAAAGAAATTGAAACCTCAATGATTTTCTCTATTGAAGCATCAACTTCAAAAAGATTTCATATGCTTATTTTTCGATCCACTCTCCATTATCATCAAACTTAAAGGACAAAGAATCCTTAGGTCTTTAATGGGTTGTAGTGGGGCCTTGGCTTTGATTATCAAAAAGTGGGAATTTAAGCTCAAAAGTAGTTGGAGAGATTTCACAAACCCTTTTCTTACAAAACATAGAGCTTTTAAAAAGAGAAAACTCCAAATATACAAACGTTTTCACTCAATTTGGAGTTTCGCTCGTAACTTTTCATTTTCATCACACCAGTCCATATTATTCTTTTTCTTTGGACTTAATTTGGTGGATTGATTCATTTTCTTGTGATATTCCCCCTTTTTTGGGTTGATTACACTTTTTTTCACTCAAACTTAGCAAGCTTTTTTCATCTTAAACAAGGGTTGCTCATCGCAACTTGGCGGGCTAAGGCTTTTTGGTTCGGGACAATGTTGGGTGCCAAAGATGCATGATATATAAAGCTCAACATGGCGAACTAGTGGTCTCATGTGTTGGAAGGATATATAAGATAATGAGGTTTTCTCAATCAAACAAGGCCCAACTCCTTTCCTAAATCCTTTAAGTTCAGAATTTATCGCCTCGAGTGGATCTAGAATAAGTTCTAGAATCCCCGAATCCTCATTTTGGCCCGCCTACTTTAAGTTTGTCCTCTTTTTGTATTAGCATAGGTCCTTCCTAACACTAGGCTCCTACGACAAAATCCTTGATCTAGCAAAGCTAAACACTTAATTTCAAGAGCCTTCTACTCAAGCCCAAGTATATTGCCTCATTAGTTTTGACAAAATTCTATCCTAGACTGTTAGCCACACCAGAAGAGATCAAAGAGAATAGCATTTATTTCCTAATTTATGCTCATGCTTGCAAAAATACTCGACACTTCTGCCATTACCACCTCTCAACCACCCAAAAATAAAAATAGGCATTATGCAACCCCAAACTTAAGATGTTTATTGTCCTCAGTGAACTAAAACATGATAAAAAAGGACAAGAACAGACATCAAAATCCAATCATTCATAACAATCACAACATTGGAGAGTTGAAACAAAATAAAAATTTTGAAATCAAATACTCCCTTAATTTGTGTTGATGCCTTGAAGTTTCTCTCCTCATTTTATCTTCCCCTTCCCCAAACTTGTTTTGCATCACATTCCTTAAGCTTTGAGGTTTCTTGCGGTCTACCAACTCGATGAATTGTCACCCGGCAAATGGTAATCAACTTGAAATGTCATCAAACATGTGTCAACCACATAATCAAACTAAGGAATAATGTTTTTTTTTTTTTTTTTTTTCTTTTTTTTGAAGTAAAAATAGCAAAACAATATTTGAAATATCGATAGAAGAGCACCCTGAGCTGCCTCCCAGTAGCACTAAGTTTCTCGTTCTCAGCTCGACGTATGCACCACCTATGTTACCTGGACTCGGTTGCGGGTGTCGGGTACGGGTATGAGTCTAAAGGTTGGACCCACCTATTCTATAATTTAAGGACACGGAGACTCGGCAAAAAGTTTATAAAATATATACGTAATAACATATATTACATATATGTAATAGCTTATACACCTATATTTTTTCTCATTTTTCATTTCTTAGTCTACACTAGAAAGTTCTTGTTAAGTTTTTTTCTTTATTCTCTTACATTTTAAATCTTTTTATATAAAGAGCTCTTCAAATGGAGTATTCATGTCTTTTTAAGTGTCAGACTCATTTCAAGTGTCCGACACGGGCACTACTTGGGTTAGAGTGAAGGGTCCGGGTAACATAGTGCACCACGACTCTCAAATGAACACCGTGGTGCACCATGCTTTCTTCAACGCCGAATCCTTACGTAGAACTTCAAATCCTTCAATCCCTTGCTTGCATGCCACTCGATCGTTCATAAATGTTACATAACTTGGTCCGCATGTCCATTCTTCAACAAAAGGGATCTTCATTGTGATCTTCTCCAATATCTCTGCAAGGATCCCAACTTGTTCATCATTCCATTGCTTTTGAGTTTCTTGCGGATACGACAACGGTGGCAGAACAAAGGAATGATCAAAACGATTGAATTTGCCTTGCACAAACTCTGAATTGTGTGACCTCAAGTTTTCACTAAATGTTTCTCTCTCTATTCCTTCAAACCTTTCTGGATCAACACAATTATCATGCAGCTCAATGTCCTTAATATGACTCTCCTCTCTAACATGCTCAAGTGAATCTTCTTGCTCAAGTGATGCATCAATAGTGTTGCAACCATCTAGATTGGGCTACTCTGCCTCTTATAATGCTTCAAGACATGCTTCTTTACTTGACAACAACTCCCCAATTTGTTTCTCCATGGACTCAACTACAACTTCTTGCCTTGAATTTATGGATGTTTTAATTTGCTCAATTTTCCTTCCCAAATTCAAGATGGCTTGATCATTTTCCTCTCTTCATTTGTAATGATTGTGCAAACATCTCAAATTCTTCTTCTTACTTCTTGAGATCAACCTTGTTATGCTTTGTCATCTTTCTTATCATTTGCTCTAATGCCGTAAGAGACAGTTCATCCTTCTCTTGATCTTGCCGTGATTGCCACTTGTCATGAGAACTCCATGATGGTTGATAGGCATTTTCAATATGAGGATTGTAAAAGCCTTGATAATTATGCCATGACTCCCTTGCATGTAGTTGAAATGCTCTTGACTACCCACAAATCCTTGAGATGCATATGGGTCACAATATGATTGATGATATCCTGTCCATGCCCCACCATTTGTAATTGGTTGTGCTTGATATGTGGTATCGTCGCGAACCGATTCACTTTGATAAGCCAACTTAGAGTCTAGCAAGGATCTCACCAGTTTTTTTTTTTTTTTTTTTTTTTTTTTTTTTCATCCCTGAAGCTCCAAAGACAACAAAATAGATCAAGTGCAATAGGGTTATTCAAATTAAACTAAACCAAGTAAAGTGCTAAAAAAATAAATCCTAAACAAAATATCCTAATCAAACTAAAATTAACTATCGTTCTCGGCAATGACGCCAAAAACTTGACGCGAGCCCCAAGTGTAGAGCTTTGCGGTAGTAATAACAACTTGTTCGAATGATTGAGTTGCGGATATCGATCCTCGGAGATGGGTTTATGCTAATTTCAAGTCTAATCAAGACCTAAAGTTAGGAGCGTGGTTTTGAGTTGTAAAGATAGAAATCTAATTAACTATAAACTAAATTGAACTAACACTAATTAAGCTAATACTAATTGCAATTAATTAAAATTGGTCTTAAACGTAGAAAAGTAGTTCTAGAGAATCTGTCACATAAGTTGTATCCTTTTAATCCAATGTAATTCGAAAGCCTCCCAATTCATGTGATGATAGGCAAATTTTCTAAAATTCACTCTATTCCGAGGTTCGAGGTCTCGGTGATGGAGATTCTAATGCATCACTCGGACTCCGTTGGTCGGTGTGAGTAGCGTAAGTGAACACCGGATTCTACACCAAATTCTTAAGCCTCACTAGTCAATGGTCATCGGTCGACGTACCACATGTTCTAAGGTTGTGTTTCCTCAAATCCGGTTCTTAAAGCCCCAATGGCCATGGTGACTTCCTAACCCTATGTTCTATATCTACTTGATCAAGGTAAGCATAACATAACACGCAAGAACACACAAATCAACACATTGAAATGAAATAACCAATACATTCATATTGAAATAAAAAGGAATCCAACTCGGGGTTCATTGACCACTAGAACAAAAGGGATTACCTCATAAATGTTCAATACAACACAAAACATAATGAAAACCAAAATAATCATGATTCAATACCAAAAAATCCAATAAGAATCATCAAGTTTGATCCAATACCTTAGCCTCCACAAGTTGTTATCAATGTTTTCCCCAAGCAAAAGATGTCAAAAACCTAATCTTCGTCTATTTATAACCCCAGGGGAAATCTAGTCTGAAAAATGGCCTAACATCCCCAAAAACTTGTAAAATGGGTGTGCTGGTTTTAGTGGGTGCTGAGGTGGGCACTGCAGCGCCGGGTTCAGCGTCCACTGTGTTTTGGTTCTGTTCTTGGGCTTTGAACTTGCAGTCTGGGCACTGCAGTGCTAGCCTAAATTCTGCACCTATTTCCCGACTTTGCATTGCAATTTTGGACCTCTTAGAGGCCGAATTTGATGACACTTTTGAGACATGAAATTGTTCAGCTTGGAGTCTTCTTTCCAATGCAAGAAACCATAAGTCATTTGGTTTTGAAGGGAGAGAGATATGGCTAAAAAATTGAAGCTGGGTCAAGATAGACTTTGTCAAAACCTTAGGCAATTTGATCGCTCTCGCTCCAAACTTGTACTCATCCCGAAACCTCCAAACATATTCAAAACACACCAAACCATGTGAAATGTCATCATTTCATTACTTGCCTCCGACCTAAATTTCCTTCATTTCGGCCGTCCTTGCCCGCCTCTCTCAACTCGCCAAACCATCAAATCACCTTCTCATCCTAACACACCAACAAAATACCTTGAATTAGCGCAAATTCACTTGTTATAAACCCAAATTATTAACAAAACACTACCTATAAAAGTACTAAAATATGCTACGCATCATGGTACGTGCTTTGTCTCTTGTGGTGATTTCTGGAGGTCGGACTCTCTCGTGGTGATTTCTGTTGGACTCACCTTGTGTCATTGTCCATGTCTTGTAGATGCTAGGTTTCTTTTTGAAGGTTTTTTTTGGATATTTTGATAATAATTTGACAAACTTCTTGAATCTTGGCAAATCTCATCTTTATTTAAGGTAACTTCGTGAAGTTGTCGAAATCTCAAGAATTTCATCGAAATCTTTGGCAAAATCTTGCAATTTTCATTTTGTAGTTGTGTTTCGCTTCGCCTTTTAAGAGATCGACAAACTTAGGCCAAAGTTTGGCGAAATATGTCAATTTTTCAAACCTTAAGTTGTGCAAAATTCGTCGGTGCGCAGAACTTTATAAAATATTATTTTACAGATTAAATAATTTGTTTTTAAAAGTGAAATAAGGAAAACAGTTTTATAAGAAAAAAAACAGTTTTGTAAGAAAAGCAATTTTATAGCGAAAATGCTAGGATGACCCAGTGAGGGACACCCGGGATGGACGCCCGGTGATTGTGTCCATCCATTGTGCATTGATTTGTGTACGCGCATATCCCGATGTGTAAATGGATGGACATAATCACCCGGGTGTCCATCCCGGGGTCCCATCCGAGTCATTCTAGCATTGCTCATTTTTTAATACTATGCCAAACACTTCCTACTTGGTGCGCAATGTGTGTCTGGACGTGTGTATTGTTTTCTTGAAATGTGTTTGTGTTAAGTTGGCTATGTTTTACGATAAGAGAGGGAGGGCTGAAGGGGAACTATGAGATCAGTGAGATGTAGAGAGGAGATTTGGGTTTCTTCTTAATGGTAGAAACATGAAGGGCGAGAGATCAAGAGACAGAGAGTTTTGTCTTGATTGTTGAAGCAAAAGCTGATGAAGATTAAGAGCCCACCTGTTTCGATATTTGCTCTAGATATGCATTTTAATTAGGGTTTCTTCTTTTTCTCCTTCTCTAGTACTTGCTATGTTTCTCGTGGTGATTTTTGGAGGTCAGATGCCTCTCTCATGGTGATTTCTGTTGGACTCACTCGGTGTCGATGTCAATGTCTTGTAGATGCTAGGTTTCTTTTTAAGGGTTTTTTTTTTTGGATATTTTGATAAAAATTGGACAAACTTCCCGAATCTTGGCAAATCTCACCTTTATTTTAGGTAACTTCGCCAAAGTTGTCGAAATCTCAGGAATTTCGTCGAAATTGTTGGTGAAATCTTGCAATTTTCATTGTGCAGTTGTGTTTAGCTTCGCCTTTTAAGAGATCGACAAACTTCGGCCGAAGTCGCCGAAAAAGTTTGTCGATTTTTCAAACCTTGTTTGCATGTCTTCTTTTCTGTTTTCTTTATATTTTTATAAACCTGTGTTAAAAGTTCTTTAATGTAAATGTTTTGGGTCTTTGTATGCTCTCTCCACTTTTTATAAACCTCTGAGCATGTGTGTGTCCTCTACTAATCTATCATTCATGTAGGCTCTTTTTTTTGTGCATTCATGTAGGCTTTTTGTCCACTGATCTCATACCTCATCGTGTTACACCCATTAATTTGTGAAAGAATGTACTGTTACATTTTGATCCGTAAAATATAGTTATTGTTTCATAATATTCTATTCACGTATTCTGTGCCCCTAAGGCACGACTCCATAGTTTATAACATTTATGGAAATGGACCTTAAAGATGTTTCTCCAAAAAAAAAGAAAAGAAAAAAGAAATGGACCTTAAAGTTATTATTCATGTCGTTCGATTGTGAAAAAATACATATTTTTTTTTATCAGAAAGATGTATGTGTATATATATATGCAAAAAGAGATTGAGAATTTTTGTTCCATGATCCATACAACCATTTTGTATCTACATTTAAACCTCACCTTTTCCAAGTTGTAAACCACATATCAAAAATCGGCTTGTAGCCCAAAAAACCAAAGCAATGAACCTATCTTTCATTTGATCTTGGCGTCCCAGAAGATTTCAAGGCCTCCACGTACTGTCCGTGAATTCCCGAGCCTCCTCGTGCTCAGTTATCGAACTTGAGCAATAACCGACGTAGGAGACCAAGGCACTTCAAGTAGTGGGAAGCATGCTCACTGCCATCTCCACATAACGGATATCAACATAGAAAAAACATAAAAACAAAACCATGTCCAATCCCAAACTAACCTTGTTCCCATAATCTTCTCCATGACCCCGTGAGATCGCCTCACCAACAGTCCCTAAAATGCTTAGTACCCAAAAGCATCGCTGCCGAGCTTCTTTAAATCTGTCCCAACAGTTACCTCCAACATGTTCCCCTGCCTTAAATATTCTATGATTTCTTTCCTCCCACAAAGCCCAAATCAACATAAGTATGGCGGCTCGCCATAGAGGCCCTCTCTTACCATGAAAGGGATGAGAATCAGCATTTTTCAAACATTCCCGTAATGTATTCGGTGCAGTCCATACATAGCCCACCTCATCTGCCAAAACAGTCCATAAATGATGAGAAAACTGACAATGAAGACACATGTGATCAATTGTTTCATTATCTCTTTTATAGAGAGAACACCAAGATGGTTGCAACACAATATTGGGACATTGCCTTTGCAAAACATCCGCCACGTTGAGTTTACCTTCCCAAGCCAGCCACGCCAAAACACGTGACTTCATTGTCGCAAGTGTCTTCCACAACAACTTGTATGTCTCACTTGTTCCATTCGAAATCTCCAAGCATAGATTGAAGAAACATGATTTCACTGTGAAGATCTTCGAGATGTTCCACTTCCATTCTCATGAATCCTCCCTATCAAGACGTGGTTCTTTCCAATGTAATATCGCTAACAGACGACTCAACTGTTGGCTATCTTCATCCCTCAAATCTCTTCTAAAAACAAGATCCCAGTTATGATTTTCATTAAAGATCTCCTCTGCCGATGCATGCTTGCGTCTAGCTAAAGTATAAAGGCCCCGAAAATTCTTCCTTGAAGTTCCTTCCCCTTGCCCAATGATCCTTCCAAAAACTAATCCGATTACCGTGACTCAACTTGAAAAGGATGCCTTTATGGAACTCCTTTTGGGAATTCATAACAAACTTCCACGGTGCATTATAGGTAGGGTGAAAATTCTCCCCCGGGACCCAACCATACCCATGCACACCATATATACTCCTGATCACTCTTGCCCAAGTAGCATCATTCTCCCTATTGAAACGCCATAGCCATTTGCCATTTGTAGATGTGTGCTTTGTTTTTCAATTGTAGATTCCCAAAACCAAGACCCTCGAGTTTTTTTGGGAGCCTAACTTGCTTCCAAGCCACCAAGACCCATGCTTTGTCTGCATTGATTCGTCCACAAGAAGTCCCGCATCATCTTCTCCATCCTCTTAGCAACCAGTGCAGGCAAACGAAACAGAGACATTTAAAGGTAGGTAATGTGTCAAGCACATAACATATTAACGTTAATCGCCCTCCCTTCGATAAGAATCTGCGCTTCCATACATCTATGCGTTTAGCAATCTTTTGGACTACTGGTTCTCAAGATGTCGAGGATAATGGTGACCCTCCGCGTGGTAAGCCCAAGTACTTGAGTGGCCATGTTCCCGTTCGACACCCAATCTTTGCTGCCATATTAAGAGCTTGTTCATCTGGTATGTTGATGCCAAGCAGATTGCATTTCTCCATATTCAACTTGAGTCCTGAAATAGAGCAAAAGAGATTAACTATGTGCATGAAATTGTGAATCGAACTGTTAGAATCTTTAATAAACAGCAAAGAGTCATCATATATAACAGGTGAGATATGTGGAATACTTCCCTTCCAATATGAAGCCCCTCAACCAAGCCACATGACTTGGCCTTATCGATCATTCACCCCATGGCATCAAGCAACCAGGATAAAAATTGAGGGAGAAAGTGGGTCTCCTTGGCGTAGCCCTCTTTCACCTCGAAACTTGCCCCTCGACCTTCCATTTATTATAATCGAAAAATTCGCAGATGAAATACAACCTGCCATCCATTTTCTCCATCTCTCGCCAAAGCCTTTCTTATGTAACACATAGTCAAGGAAGCTCCAATTCACTCTATCTTATGCCTTGGCAAAATCGAGTTTTAGGACGTAGCCCTTTCTGTCTTTCTTTGTTGCATATTCCACGGTTTTATTGGCGATGAAGGCCGCATCCAACATCTGTCTCTCAGGTACAAATGCATGCTACTCACTCGCAATTTTAACTTTCAAGACTCCCCGAAGTCTCTCTGCTAGAACCTTGGCCAAGAGCTTATAAAGAGAAGTAATCAAGCTAATAGGGCAGAAGTCACCAACATTGCCTGCTTGGCTTCCCTTAGGAATCAGACAAATATATGTTTCATTGACCTTTTGATTCACCACCCCATTGCGATAGAAGTCTGCAAAAAAGGCCATAATATCTTGCTTTAGAGTCCCCCAACATTTCTTCAAAAAGGCAAATGTAAATCCATCCGGGCCTGGGGCCTTATCCCTGGACATTTCTTCAAAAAGGCAAAGGCAAATTGTTAGAATCTTTAATAAATAGCAAAGTGAAAATATATATAAGCAGGGTTTTGCGGGGAAAGGTATGATTCTACTTACGATTGTGTTGTTGTAGAGAGTTGACATTACCTTAATTAGTTTTGAAGATGTTGCTTGTTTCTTAGCTTTGATATTTACTCATTTTAAAATTTCAAATTATAACTCTCATCATCTCCTTTATTAGAAGGAGCTCCAATTTGGAGCTGGAAGTGTTTGTTCCTTCTTTATTTGTTGTAAGAAGTTAGGGGTATTTTTCAACTTCTTGAATTTAAATGTATGGCAACCTCTGACAGGGAGAGCCTCTGTGGAGTTTTTTTGGTCTACCATGGGAACCATATATATATATATATAAGTACTACCATGGAAACCATAAAAATACCCATGGCATGGGAACCTCATTTACATCCATTGGATTTGAATCCAACACATCAATCGATGAGTCATAAATGCACAAGTCATTTAATGCACAACACACTTTGAGGGGTTTCCATGACATGGGTATATATATATATATATTTTTTTTTTTTTTTTTGAGAACTATGGGTATCCAAACCTACATATGACTAATCCCATGAGGGCTAGTCGGGCACACCAACCCCATAGCTCTGGAGGCAACTCAAGGAAATAATGAAGCTAACACAACTTGAGCACTAGACCTCTGCCCCAGTAAGTGCCTTAGAATTCCCACCATTGCCACTCCACCACACCTGCTAGATGCTTTTTTCAATATATAAATAAATTCACTAGCAATTTAAAAAGAACAGATGTATTTCCCTTTTTATTCATGAAAAAGAACTGATGTATTTCCTCTATTAATTCTTGAACAAATTGATATTTGCTTATTTTAGTAGATCTTCGTTCTTGCTTTTGTTATTGTGTTTGCATGAGTTTCCTTTTACTCCTCTTTCTTTGGTGTCATTTTCTCCATTTTTGTTGTTGTTGTTGTTGTTGTTGTCGTTGGTTTTTTTTTTTTTTTTTTTTGAGAACAAGGCATTTGTTGTTTGAGCTTCGAAAGTTTTGTAATTTTTTTCTTTAGATTTGTACAAATGGCATATGAATATTTATGATGGAAACAATTTGGACAGATGGACACTTGTCTTTCAATTTTATCGGAACAACAAAAATTGTGGTTCACTTGTTCTTGTTCATTTTCAACACATTTGTATTTTTATATAGATAGTTCAACACATTTATGTAACTGATGCTATACATATATATTGATAAGAGTGACGATATTTTGACGTCAAGCAAATATCTTTGAAGACTTCTATTATTAAGAAATATTGTCATCTGTACTACAGGCTACGGAGGAGAGGTACAACAACAAGGGAGCTTACATCGTGTTACAGCCACCTGATTTCTATACTCCAGTTTTCCATAGTTTTGAAGCGGTAACACCAAGGCCAAAGGTACATAATTGAGCCTGCCAATTTTATTGTTATCCAGCCTTTTATGCTTTATGTGAAAAAAAAAAAAAAAAAGAAAACAAAACAAAACTTGAGGGATGCTCTAGATAAAATCCATTTTGAGGCTAGATTTCTTTTATCCAATTTGAATTGATAAGGTCATTTATGAAGAAGGGCAATTATCATCCTCAGAGAATGATTGTGGGTCAACGTTGTGGTTAAAATCATAAAATGAATACATAACTAAATGCCGGCATATCACATAATAGCTCATTTTTTTATTGTAATTGATGTTCTTCTAAACTTGATCATAAAACCTTATCTAGGTAAATGCGTACTACAGCTATGAAGATGTCATTGATTCTGATGGGGAACTAGATTTTAGTGCAGCTGCTGAAGATGGTTAACCTTCACCTATATAACCTGAAAGATGAGTCCTTTTGTTATGATGTAATTTTTTGGGCATGATATAGTTGCTTACTTGCTTATGTACTACTATGTAAGTTATGCCTTTTTTGTAAATTTTGTTTTTTGAGGCACTCTCTAGCAAGGGTGGGGGCGTTGGGTCCGAAAGGGATTTAAGGCAGGGGGGATTGTGTCGAAAGTGATTTAGGGCAGGGGCAGTGCACTGCACGCCGTCTTCGGAAAGTGCATCGATCATTTTCCATGAATCAATTATATTATATATATGCTTTTCAAGGGAAAGATCTTGTAATTTTCTGATAAGAGCGTTGTCGGTGTCTGTATAAGCTGTACTAATAGCAATTTAATCAGCATGCATGTTTTTTATTTTTTATTTTATTTTTATTTGAATTCAAATTTAATCAGCATTTTATCGATATCTGGTTGGAATGTGTTTGATCTGTGGTTGAACCTCATTTCTCTTTTTCCTTTTAGCTTTTGTTGTTGACTAGTACTTGGTTCAGGAATCTCTGGTTGAGGTTTTTGTACTACATCTCTTATAGTGATGTGGAGAGGATGGTCCGTGGTCCATACTTAATATGTATGTATAACTGTAGTCTGTAGGCATAATTAGTAGTATTTATGAAGGTGAGTAGGATGGTCCAAACGTTTATAAATGTGTATGGTATGGATGGTTCTTGAAATAGGCAAACAGTATTCATTCATTCATTCATGCATGCATTTTTTGGGTAGATGATGAGGGACGGTTTTCAAAATTTTCAGTAGTGTGATGGTGGTGAATGTAAATCAGATATTTGGCCTGTGCCAACCTCCATTTGTACAAGGAAAATGATATTTTGATATACTATGGATACATACTTTCACAACATAGCTGAGAAATACATATATTCACTGCGATTGGTTTGGTAGTGTTTTTAAATGAGAAATTCTGGATTGGTTTGGTATTGTTTATTGTTTATTGTTTATTTTTATTTTTATTGATGAAAAGATATTTTCAATCATAGAAATTAACATTACTATTACATCTAATTTAACAATAAAATTAGATGAATAACAGTCTTTTTAATGAGGGTGATGTGAGTCTCGGTAGACACGACAAGTGGTCGGATTGAGGTGGAGGTGCAGGTGCAGCAGCTCAATAGATGATGCTTGCATGCTTTGAATGAGAGAAACAGGACGAGAAGCGTCCTGGAAGCTCACTCTTGACTAGGACGTCATCTTTGTCTTTTCCAAGTAGGCTTGGGCAACATTAATTAATTGGGAGATTGATTTTGTTGTGGTGGGTTAATTTATGGTGTAAGTTTGAAGGTAGCTAGGCAACCAATTGAGTTACCGATTAGTGAGTTATTAATAAGAAAAGAAAAGGCTTGCTGTATTCGAGTGCTTTGATGTTGTTTTAAAGAATGGGGTCGGCCTCTGATCGAATGTAGATGGTGATGGACTACGGAGTGCAGTACTCGTGGTCTACTCCAGTCTCAACCGCTTCTATCTGATATTATATCAAAAATACTGTATATAAGCACGTGGTACTAGTCCTTCCAATCTTCAATGGTATTGCTTACCCACGTGGTGTCATTCAATAGTTTTGTCTTGGTAAGTACAAATTGGTTTTCTATTTTTAAAGTTTCGGTGAAGTTTTGCTTCTTCATCTTCATCTTCTAGGAGTGCCCCGGATTTTTAAAGAGTTTTTTAAAATTTTTTATTTTAAAATTATCTTTTAAGTAATAAATAATTTTAAAATAATAATTTATAACTCTTTTTAAATATTTGTAAAAACTTAAAAAATATTATATGAGTCAGAACTCTAAGAGTTCAAACCGATTTTTTTAATAGATGAATAGATATTGGATGGTTAAGTTTGGTATCATCATGGGGCGCTGCTGGGGTTTGGGCCGGTGCATCTTAATTAATATTCTCCTGTACATATGATATATCAGTCATGCAGAAACATGCGCGGATCATGCATGGCACTACCACTCTCTCCACGCATCATTACATATCGTCACCATGGCATTGGCATCTAGCTCCCTCTCTTTCTCGAACAAACAGCATTTATTTATTTATTTATTTGCAGCAGTACTATTTAATTATTTGATTTTATGAGTGGATGTATTTGTTTTAAATATGAGGCCCGCTAAGTAACCAAATTTTGACACTGAATTTGACTTTGGGTACCGATTTAATTGAATGCCGCTCAAAACACGTGGAGAGATGCTTGGATGCATTTTCCTTGTTTTATTTTTGGTTGTCACAGTAAAAGAAAAAAAAAAAAAAAAAAAAAATTCCGTATGTAAATGTAATGGTATGTGTTATGATATGGATGAACAATTGATCAAGACTTTGTATGACTAATCATTGTCAAGCATGACTCTTACATTGAGTGGTAGTATCAAGCATGGCCCTTACTTGTATCCATATCAAATGTACTCATTATTCCATGTATTGTCAATGTTGCTTGTGAAGAGTTGTATGACATGTGATGTATGTGTTACTTGTAAACATTGTCTAAGTACATTTATCATCATCACCAAAGGGCCTATATAAAGGGTGCCAACATCATTGTAAAAACACATCAAGTTGTATACAACTTCTAATTTCAACTCTCTCATTTCTCCTCTTCTACTTTGTAGTTGTAGTTCTTTGTAGCTCTTTGTAGTAGTAGAAGTTCTTAGTTCTTCTACTTTCCTTCTCTAATTCTAGCAAGTCTCAATTCAATTTACAATACGTTATCAGCACGAGCTTGCTCTAGCATTAAAGAGATCTTGAAGTTCAAAAAGGCTTGATAAGGAGACAAAGCTAGGAAGGTATAAATTTTATGAGTTCGGTTTATTTCTATATTATCTTGGTTGCTTCACTTTTATATGCATATTTTATTCATATACTATGAATTATAACGTCATCGATTGCGAAAGTATGCTCTGTAGTTGCGTCTTATACAATCTTCTACATCAGAAATCAAAAGTCAATATGTGACATAACTAGTTTTCTCGCTATACTACAAACGATTAATTATGCTCCATTCTTGATTTTTTATATTGCAAATAGTGTTATGAGTTTGGGTTGATAGTGGGTAAGCCTTGTCCCCGGTAAAGCTAAACATTGAAAGGGAGACGGGTTATCCCGTTCGAAGAGGCATGGTTTTAAGTAGACTTCGTCTCGCCACCCAACCTGGAGGTTGTCCCACCAACTCATACAAGTATTACATTTTGCGTATTTATAATCAAGTTGTGAACATATATTTAATGGTATATTATCTATTTTGTATAAAAAGAAAACTATTTAGTTTATCCCTATTTTCATAAAGATTTTATTTAATTATAATTGAATTAATTACCTTAACAATATTGACAATACTAATTACTTGTTAAGGCAACGGGATGCTCAAATTATATATAAAGTATCTATGCAAGGCTATGCGTATAAATATTTATTCGTCAAATATCTCTTTAGACTCTTTAGAGATTTGAAAAGTGAATATTTCACTTTATATTATCATTTCACCTCATGGAGCTATCTATATCAAAGCCAAAATTGGTGATGCTCTAAAAGGCTCAATGAGCGGCTGGGTCTCACGCTACAAAATTTATATCATCAAATATCATTTATTATTCGCAATTTCAATTACCTCTATATTAAGGCTATGCAGAAATATGACTGATGAGACAAATAAAAGCCACGTGGCTCGCCTCGATGTATTACTGCAACAAATTATCGGGCGCGCACGTCAATCCATTAAATATTAATTATGGATTGAATTCTTGTCTCGTGGTAGCTGAGTAAAATAATAAGATATTATAAATATAATATCACTCATGTCCAATTGGTTTAGCTTCAAATTAAGAAGCATATGTTGCATATAATGACTATGGTCGCAATTACAAATTTATGGACGTGGAAAAGGTGAAAAGATATAGTAAAAGTCATATTGACAATTCCATTGATAGTCAAAATAAAAAGTGGTGCACCACTAGAAAGGGTAAATTAGTATTGACAAGGAGCGCTCATAATTGTGACATTTTTTTTGTCACGTACGGAAGGCTATGCTGCCTAAATATTGTCATATACATACCCAAATATTTTTGATATTTTATCATGCCTTTAAAATCAAGGCAAAATTATGAATTTTACCATTAAAAATAGCTCAATTAAGTATTGACACATTAAGATGTGTTCAAATTATGAGCTAAATAAAGACGAATAACGCATGTCTTACTTATTGTACTACATGTACATTGTAATATAAAAATTATTCATCGAATTTAAACTTAGCAGAGGCTAATGTTTATGCAATATCTGGTACAACTATAATGTTGTCAATGTCTTATATAGAAGTTATTCAGTATGATTTGTTTCATTTGAAAATTTAAATTCTCAGCTTTATCCTCTGGATTATATTTTACTCATATAAGGCATGTCGAAACGAATGTCGTCTTAAATAAGAAAATTAATGATCCAAAGACATTCATTTTATGGCATGACCGGCTTGGTCATCCAGGATCATCGATGATGCGAAGAATAATTAATAATTCGCATGGACATCCTTTAAGGAGTCACAAAATATTTTCAGCTGGTGATTATAATTGTGCTAGTTGTTCTCAAGGTAAATTGATAGTTAAATCATCCCCAAGTAAAATTGTTGTGGAATCCCCAATTTTCTTATAACGCATTTAGGGAGACATATGTGGACCTATTCATCCTCACTGTGGACCATTTAGATATTTCATAGTTTTGATAGATGCATCAACTAGGTGGTCACATGTTTGTTTGCTTTCGACCCGCAATGTTGCATTTGCTAGACTTTTAGCGCAAATCATTAAGTTAAGAGCACAATTCCCTGACAACCCAATAAAGACCATCCGTCTTGATAATGCTGGGGAATTTCAATCTCAAGCATTTAAAAATTATTGCATATCTATAGGAATTACCATTGAACATTATGTTCCACATGTGCATACCCAAAATGGTTTGGAAGAATCTCTAATCAAACGCATTCAATTAATTGACAGACCTTTAATCATGAGAACTAAGTTATCAACTTCAGTTTGGGGACATGCAGTCCTTCATGCAGCATCTATCATTCGTTATAGGCCTACTGCATACCATGAACATTCCCCCATGCAACTCATTTTAGGTCAACAACCAAATATTTCACACTTAAGAATTTTTGGTTGTGCATGCATGTTCCTATACCACCTCCCAATAGAACTAAGATGGGTCCACAACGAAAACTTGGAATTTATATTGGATTTAACTCATCGTCCATTATAAGATACCTTGAGCCCTTAACATGGAATTTATTTACTGCACGTTTTGCTGATTGTCACTTTGATGAAGCAATTTTCCCACCATTAGGGGGAGATAAGAAGTCAATTCAAAAGGAATGGCGCAAAATTGCTTGGAATGCATCAACTTTATCACATTATGATCCACGAACAAATCAGTGTGAACTTGAAGTTCGAAAGATCATTCATTTGCAACAAATTGCAAATCAATTACCAGATGCATTTAATGATGCAAAACAAGACACAAAATCACATATTCCAGCTATAAATGCTTCTGCAAGAATTGATGTCAAAATGCACAAGAACCAACGAAACGCTTAAAGCGTGGAAGACCGATTGGTTCAAATGATATAATTCCTCGAAAAAGGAAAACAGGAGTAAAAATAAATACAAATCAAAATACTCCTGAGAAAGCACAAGAATCCTTTGATAAGGGTTTGTCAGAACAAATTGATTCTGATATGGAACAACTTCCTCTAGAAAAAGATGAAAAAGATGAAAGTAATGAGATCTCAATAAATTACTTAAACTCTGGTAAGATTTGGGATCGAAATAAAATTGTTCCTGATTATATATTTGCTTTTAATGTGTCATTTGAAATATGTGAAAATGATGATGACTCAGAACCACGATCAGTGGACGAATGTCAAAAAAGACCTGATTGGCAAAAATGGCAAGATGCTATCTAAGCAGAGCTAAACTCGTTAAGGAAACGAGAAGTTTTTGGACCAATTGTCCAAACGCCAGATGGCGTAAAGCCTGTTGGATATAAATGGGTATTTGTACGAAAGAGAAACGAAAAAAATGAAGTCACAAGGTACAAAGCAAAGACTTGTAGCTCAAGGTTTCTCACAAAGACCTGGCATCGATTATGAGGAAACATATTCTCCTGTTATAGATGCAATCACATTTCGGTTCTTGATAAGCCTTGCGGTCTCGAAGGGCTTGATATGCATTTAATGGATGTCGTTATAAAGATATCGTACGGATCTCTAGACAAAGTGAGATATATATGAAAATCACGATAGATTTGTAATATCCGATGAAATAAAATCAAAACCTCATAACATGCATTCTATAGAATTACAAAGGTCTTTGTACGGGTTGAAACAATCCGGACGAATGTGGTACAAACGTCTTAGTGATTATTTACAGAAAGAAGGATATGTAAATAATCCGCTTTGCCCATGTGTCTTCATTAAAAGATCATTAACAGGATTTGTGATTATTGCTGTATATGATGATGATTTAAATATAGTGGGAAACCACGACGACATCGTTAGAACATCCGAATACTTAAAAAAGGAATTCGAGATGAAAGAACTTGGAAAAACAAGACTTTGTCTTGGTTTGTAAATTGAACATTTTTCAAGTGGAGTACTTGTCCATCAATCAAATTATATTGAAAAATTATTAAAAAGATTTTATATGGACAAAGCACATCCATTGAGCTCTCCAATGGTTGTCAGATCACTTGAAGTGGATAAGGATCCATTTCGACCTCAAGAAAGTGATGAAGAGCTAATTGGTCCGGAGGTACCATATTTAAGTGCAATTGGTGCACTTATGTATATTGCAAATTGTACAAGACCCGATATTGCTTTTGCTGTCAACCTACTTGCAAGATATAGCACTTCACCAACTCGAAGACATTGGAATGGTGTTAAACACATTTTTCGATATCTTCGAGGAACAAGTGACATGGGTTTATTTTACTCGAGAGGGGTAAAATTAAATCTCCAAAGTTATGCTGATGCTGGATTTTTATCAGATCCCCATAAGACCCGTTCTCAAACGGGATATGTATTCACCTGTGGTAATACTGTTGTATCATGGAAGTCAGTAAAACAAACTATGGTTGCCACTTCTTCCAATCATTCTGAGGTACTTGCAATTCATGAAGCAAGTCGTGAATGTGTTTGGTTGAGAAACATGATTGAACATATTCAAGAATCATGTGGATTGCCTTCAATAAAAGATTCTCCAACCATATTATATGAAGATAATGCAGCATGTATTGCATAATTAAGTGAAGGATTCATAAAAGGGGACAGAACAAAACATATTTCACCAAAATTCTTTTATGCACATGAGCTTCAGAAGAATGGTGAAATTGATGTCAAGCAAATCCGATTGAGCGATAATCTTGCTGATTTATTCACAAAAGCCTTACCAACTACGACATTTAAAAGGCTTACATATGGTATTGGCTTGCGTAAACTTAAAAACGTTGCAAGTAAAGAAACTGAACAAGTTTTACCCATGTTCACATGAGGGGAGTTATTGATTAGTGTTGATGCGTGTCGAGCGCGTCAAAATAAATATATATATCCCGATGAGATTACCAATAACTACAAGAACTGCAGTAGTGGCAAGTACGGGGTCGAACCACAAAGACCAAGTTTTCAACTTAAGTAATTAACTTAAAACTAACCTCTAGTGTTCAAGAAAATATTTCTAATTTTACTAAAAACAATAATTAAAATATAATGTGAATAAATCAATCAAAATGGAAAAGAACAATCCAAACCATCAGTTTCACAGATCTCTTCAATTTGGCATAATTTTAAATACAGTCTTCAATCTAATTAAAGCATGCAAATCACAGTAATTTAATGTAGTTATAGACCCGGTAATGTACGCGGGTCTTCGCGCTTCCTGATGTCGGTAGCCAAGGTACGACCGTTGACTACTTTCCTGACCAATTACGCAACCTGATCGCTAGTGCTCCAGATTTAACGCATTGGTCGCATTACATCGATTAGTGAAGGCACTACACCTAGACAACCGGATCGCTAGTGCTCCCGATTTAGCCTAGATTCCTAAGGTATTTGATCGGTCCCAAAAGGGTCTAATCAATTGGTATGGTCAATTGCCACTAGTGTGGTCTTATTGCACAAGCATGGGTGTTTACGACTCACTGGCATATGAATTGAAGTTTAAACTAGTGTTTAACTTCAATTGTTAAAATAATACCAAAGAAAATAAATTACTATGAAAAACAAATTAAATAAATAATAAAATAGACCTCACATATGATTTATGCCAAAAAGAATGATTTGATCCACTTTAGGTTCAGATTGGTGAGTTTAGCCTACCATCGACGTCATAAACTCCATTAAAATCTAGACACAAAGTGTAGAAAAAGAGGAGAGAAGAAAACACAAAGAAAAGACGAAGAAGCACCTCCCCCTCTGCTCTCGACTCTACATATATATATATATATATATATATATATATATTTGATCTCGTTCAGATTGATATCCCCATATATATCTCCCTATCCATATATATATATATATAATATATGTAGATACAATCCTATCTAAACAAACAAACAAAAATATACTCCTGTTTCCATGCACACGAGCATTAATTAGGCCTCACTTGATCATCATCGATCCATGTTGATGCAAATCTCGAAACCAATCCTATGAACTCTCAAGCATGCATATCAACTCCTATGTCTCGCACTACACCGGATCACCACCTCCTTCACAACACCAACGCATACAAAAAGCGTGTGATTTTGCGTGAAGAGAACGTAGAGGATGGACACGTGGCACGGTCAACTGCTGTGACGATGTGGCGCAAGCGGATTGGAGGACACGGCGTGATTTTTGGACTGAAGTCTGGCCGTGACTTGTACTGCAATTTTGAGCCACTTAGAGTCCGAATTTCGTGATGCTTGTGAGAGAAGAAAATGTCCGTATCGAAGTCTTCTTTCCAACAAGACCAACGGAGAGTCATTCCGATTTCGGATTTGAAAGTTACGCCTTCTGGACTGAACAACTGTCAATTAGGTCCAACATGCACTTTCGGTTCCAAAAATGCCCAACTCATATAAAATCCCCGAAATACATAAAACACACATTTATCACTTTAAAACAAGATAAATATAGTCCAATTACACCTAATAACCTATACTAAATTATGCATAAATGAACAATTATCAAACACCCCCAAACTTAGACTTTGCTCGTCTCGAGCAAATGAGTGAATGAAAACCTATACTCTACTCCTATACTACAATGACTAATCCTATAAACCTATGCCCTTCACGAAGTCAAGTTTGAGTTCCTTTTTTATTTAAATATGCCACTCAAGAGACCATCACCCAAAAGAAGTTCAGAGTCAAATAGTTTGAAAACAGAGTCCAAACATCAATGAGAATCACCATTTCAAAAACTAGAATCAATCCAGACAAGAGCCTTCAACTACTCAAGATTTTACAGAGTCATTATATCAAAGAACACAAGCCCAAAATTTCTTATGAATAGTGCATCAACAC
Organism: Stephania japonica; assembly: GCA_039657345.1. Taxonomy (NCBI): domain Eukaryota; kingdom Viridiplantae; phylum Streptophyta; class Magnoliopsida; order Ranunculales; family Menispermaceae; genus Stephania; species Stephania japonica. The sequence continues at coordinate 437,570 of CM077559.1, read as the reverse complement.
TGAAAAATGGACTATGAACGAAAAATGCAACTCACTATCCATAAAATGTAGACGAAACACACCAGAGAGCTAATTAGACTTAAATATGAAAATGTGAAACAACACATCGGAATGACTCGATTGATCTAGCTATAAGCACTCGGTCAAATCTTTTAATTTAAAGAGTTTTCATAAACTTCCGCCTTTATGCGTATATACACTCTATTTTCTCCGAAAATTTTAAAAGTAGTACGGTCCCTGCTCCATTTCCTATGGACCGATTTTCTCACTTTTTCCCACCACAAGATTCCCTGCTCCATTTCCTATAGAATCTGTGGGACTCTCTAAAATTTTTTTTTTGAAAACTCTTGTTGACCCTTCTCACTTTCACTATAATCAAATAAGTCATCCAATGCATGTTCAAGTCTAAATTATTCCCAAAAAGTGGTCAAGTCATATGAATTGATGTCTCAAGTGAGTTACATTCTCATTCTAGCACCTTAGAAATCGAAAACTTGCAAAATAACCGCTTTGTCTCTTTGGTATCTAGCACAATGTCTAAACTTCATACTAGCTCTCTTATACGCAACCTCAAAGATGTTGGTCTACCCTTTAAATTAAGTACAACTCCTAATACTCAAAAGGGTTCAAGTCTCAAAAGTAGCGTAATTTGAACTCATATCCACAATCAAAATACTTAACAAGGTTTCAGCGACTCTACATGTAACAAAAATGACTCTAACCATGCCTAGAATCTGTAATGTAACAAAAAAAAAAATAAAAATAAAAAAAAAAATAAAAATAAAAAAATAAAAAAAATTGCATGAACTACTATAAAAAAACTACTAACCTAAATGATGTAATGCATAGCATGTTATAACAAGAAAATGATGTGAAAAGAATAGAAAAACACCACCATAACTTACCAAACCCATGAAATACGCATAAAAATAATAAAACGATCATACTGTCATGCGTAATTCCATTCGTTCAACACTCCACTATGCCTGAAACACCCCCAAACTTATCCCAAACCTTGTCCTCAAGGTTTAAAACAAGAATGAGGCTATTAAACTACAACATGAAGGGAAAAGAGGTGAAAAGAACATGGAAGTGAAAGAAACAAGTAAGGTGAAATAACATGCTAAAATGAATATGCATAACCTAATGGACTATAATATCTCATGAAATATGAAGCACGGTGATAAAAATGTTCAACTCAGGAAATATAGAGAATATACATCTAATTACCTCCAGCAGGCTCAAAAAGTAACCTAATAGTTTAAAACCCAGAACTTACCAGATCCCAATCAGACTAACCATGTATACCAGACATGTGAGGAGCCATCAGAGCAATACCGAGCTCTCCAAATCCAGTGTGCAAGGTAGAGGTCGCAACACCTGTAAAAAGTCACAATGAAATAATAGTAAGAATACCACAGAAAAGACTAAAATAAAATCAAAGGGATAGAAGCTTGGGGTGCCTCCCAAGAGCGCTTTTTTAACGTCGTTGGCTCGACTCAGTCTGACTCTCTCTCAGTCGAGGTACTCTACAACTGCTAGAGTCTCGCTCTCGATCTCGTGCTGTGGGAAGTTCTCATAGAACGGCTTCAGTCGGTGCCCATTCACCTTGAAAAGTTTCCTTGTATCCTTGCTCCTGATCTCAACTGCACCATGTCCAAACACATTAGTAACAACAAAAGGTCCGAGCCATCGTGACCTTAACTTCCCTGGATGGAGAGTTAATTTAGAATTATAAAGCAAGACTTTTTGACCGACTACGAAAGTCTTACGAGATAAGTTGCGATCGTGGAACGCCTTGGTTTTATCCTTATAAATTCGAGCGGACTCGTAGGCATCGTTCCGGATCTCCTCCAATTCTTGGAGGTCCAACTTTCTCTCTTTACCGCTGCGTTGAGTTCCATGTTGAGTGTTTGTGCCCATAGAGACTTATGCTCTAACTCGACCGGCAAGTGGCACGATTTGCCAAAAACTAAGCGATACGGAGACATTCCGATTGGCGTTTTAAACGCCGTTCGATAAGCCCATCTTTGCGTCATCAAGGCGCGTGCTCCGATCCTTCCGTGACGGGTTGACGGTCTTCTCCAAAATGGCTTTAATCTCCTGTTTGACACCTCCGCTTGGCCACCGGGTCCGAGGATGATAGGCCGTAGACGTACGGTGTGTGACATTATACTTACGCGGGGAGATTTTCAACCATGCGGTTGCGCAGAAATGGGTACCTCGATCACCGATCAAAGCCCGTGGAGCGCCAAAAGTTGAAAAAATTCGTGATTTCAGGAAATCGCATACAACTGACGAATCATTGGTGCGAGTGGCTTTAACTTCCACCCATTTGGACACGTAGTCCACCGCCAGTAAGATATACAGAAAACCATGTGACGGTGGAAATGGCCCCATGAAGTCGATCCCCCAAACATCAAAAATCTCACAGAATAGGATCGAGGTCAGTGGCATTTGATTCCTGTGACTCAGGGTACCAGTCGACTGACATCTAGCACAGGTCTTGGAGTATATATATGAATCATGAAAAATAGTGGGCCAGTATAGCCCACTCTCCAAGACCTTCATAGCAGTCCTACGTGGACCGAAATGGCCGCCGCAAGCGTATGAATGACAGAATGCCAATATAGATTGCGTCGTCGTCGGGAAACACATCGACGAATAACCTGGTCTGAGCAAAACCTCCACAAGTATGGGTCATCCCATACATAGTATTTGGAATCACTCCGAATTTTATCCTTTTGGGCTCGCGTAAGATGAGGTGGAAACTCTCGTGTAACAAGGTAGTTTACCAGATCGCAAACCAAGAGGAGTTCTCAAACAATTGCTAAGAGATGTTCATCGGGAAAATCATCTCGTAGCGGGACAGTGCCTCACCATTCTCGATACGATCGAGATGGTCGCAACAAGATTTGCGGCACCACTTTTATCTTTAATCTCGATGTCAAACTCTTGTAACAAGAGTATCCATCGAATGAGACGAGGTTTAGCTTCCTTTTTGGCCATAAGGTACTTTAAGGCAAAGATGGTCGAGTAGACGACCACCTTAGTTCCTAAGAGATAAGGCCGAAATTTCTCCAAGGCGAAGACGATGGCTAGAAGCTCTTTCTCTGTAGTGGTGTAATTCAGTTGGGCAAGATCAAGAGTTCGGGAAGCGTAGTATATGACGTGAGAAGCGCGCCCGACTCGTTGCCCAAGCACACGACACCACGCGGCGTGGTTTTGGCATCGCACATAATCTCAAAAGTAGCTCCCGGTTGGGAGCTCGAATCACTGGAGTAGAGATGAGAGAGTCTTTGAGCGCATCGAATGCACTCTTACATGCCTTATCAAGATCGAAAGGCACGTCCTTCTGAAGAAGGCGACAGAGGGGTTGTGCAATTTTGGAGAAATCCTTAATGAATCGCCGATAGAAACCGGCATGGCCAAGAAATGATCGAATTTCTCGCACAGTCGTGGGGTAAGGCAATTTTTGAATTACTTCAATCTTTGCCGGGCCTCCCCCACACCCCTTAGCAGATACGATGTGACCCAAGATAAGACCTTGATCCACCATGAAGTGACATTTCTCGTAATTGAGGATCAAGTTCTTTTGGATACATCGGTGAAGAACCTTAGTCAGATGACTAAGGCAAAGATCGAATGAATCACCGTAAACGGTGAAGTCATCCATGAATACTTCGATGAAGTGCTCAACGAAGTCGAGAAGATGCTCATCATACACCTCGGAATGTAGCGGGTGCATTGCACAACCCAAATGGCATGCGCCGGTAGGCATAAGTACCAAAAGGACAAGTGAAGGTGGTCTTTTCTTGATCCTCGGGTCTTTACGGGAATCTGGTGAAAACCGAATACCCATCCAAGCAAGCAATAGTGAGACCTACCGCTAAACGCTCTAACATCGATCGATGAAAGGCAATGGGAAGTGGCCTTTCCTAGTGGAAGCATTGAGCTTCTGTAATCAATGCAAACTCGCCATCCGTTTTGGATGCGAGTTGGGACTAACTCACCTTGTGAGTTTGTGACCACTGTGATCCCCGTTTTCTTGGGAACCACCTGAATGGGACTGACCCACTTGCTGTCGGAGATCGGGTAGATCATCCCAGCGTCAAGGAGCTTCAGAATCTCCTTTTTAACCACATCCATCATTGGTGGGTTCGGTCTCCGTTGTAAGCTCGTGAAGGTTTAGACCCTTCTTCCATATGTATCTGATGCATGCATGTGGAAGGGCTAAGACCTTTAATGTCAGCAATCGTCCACCCTAGGGCTTCTTTGAACTCTTGAAGCACATGAATCAACTTCTCTTCCTCTAGTAATGTGAGTTTGGTGGAGATGATCACTGGTAATGTATCATTCGCACCTAAAAACACATATTTGAGGTGGGTGGGCAATGGTTTGAGCTCCAGTGTGGGTGCTCGCACCATAGAGGGGAGAAGTGTAGAGTTCGAAGTAGGTAAGTCGAGATAAGCTAGGGTGGGGGAATAGAGTGGAGCAGAGTCCAACTCAGAGATCAGCTCCTCAATTTCAGTATCGAGGATGAAACATTGCTTTCGCAAAAAATTGGTGTCAAGATGATTCTCTAACACCACTTTCACATCATCACCTTTCATGAGAAAGGTATCCTGGACAAGTGAGTCTACACTGTCCAAGGCAAACACCATAGAAGAGGCATCGCAAGGATGGCGCATCGCATCATAGATGTTGAACTTAATAAGTTCACCATCAAACTCCATGGTCATAGCACCACTGTGAACATCAATCTTGGTCTTGGCGGTCTTAAGGAAAGGCCTCGCAAGCAAGACTGAGGAGAAATGGGGACATGGCTGAGTCTTCATATCGATGATATAGAAGTCAGCAGGAAAGATGAGCTCACTAACCTTCACCAAGATGTCTTCCAAGACACCCACAGGACGAACAACAGATCGGTCTGCCAAATGTATGACAATCCCAGTATCCTTTAGGGGGCCAGCCTTCAATGTCTCATATATGGATAGTGGCATGACATTGATAGAGGCGCCGAGGTCGCACATAGCTTTCTGGATCTCAACTTCACCAATTGTGCAAGGGACAGTGAACATGCCCGGGTCCTCACACTTAGTAGGCAACTTTTTGCGTAGGATAGCTGAGATGTTCTCACCTACAATGATTTTCTCGTTGCCTTTGAGGCGACCTTTGTTGGTGTATAGGTCCTTGAGCAGCTTAGCATAGCGGGGCATATGTGCTAAGGCATCAAGAAGTGGGATGTTTATCGCCACTTTCCTCAAGATTTCAGAATTTCCTTCTCTTCTCCCCGCCTTTTTATGTTGATTGAGGCGTTGAGGGAACGGGGGTAGAATCTTAAGAGAAGGTTGTGCTTCTTTATCCAAGTCTACCGTTTCGGTGTGAGACGGTTGAACCTCGAGCTCTGCTCGACTTCCTTGGATTTAGGGGGCCTCTTTAGGCTTAGGGTCTTTAGGGGCCTCCTCCAACTCTTTGCCGCTACGAAGTGTGATAGCATTGACATTCGCATTTGGATTCGGGTGCGGTTGAGAAGGAAGCTCGCCTTTCTCATCCGTCCGCCCAACTTGTAGGGCCAATTGCCCTAATTGCACCTCGAGACTTTTAATGCTAGAAGCATGACTCGTGATGGTTTCATTTTTGAGTTGGGTCAATTCTTTAGAGAATCTGTCTTGATTAGCAATGAGTGTCCTCATCATCTCCTCTAAAGACCCCGAATTTTGAGCGGGTTGGGGTTGTGGAGGGAGGGGTTGTCCCCTTGGAACATACTGTGAGAAGTTCTGATTTTGTGGCCCATAACTTAAATAGGGGCTTTTAACGGCATGATTGTAAGTGTTATTGAAATTGTTGCCGTATTGATTCCTCGGTGGTCCTTGGAATCCGCCACCTAAAGCGTTCGCTTGCTCGTTCTCGAACAAGGTGGGACACGAGTCAGTAGAGTGGTCATTGGCTGTACAGAAGCCGCAAGCTTTAACTTGAGCTTTTCCCGAGGTGAGGAATCGCTCCATGAGATCAGTGAGTTTATCAAGCTTGCTATTGGCAGGATTTGACACTACTCCATCAGAAAGACTTCGTGAAGGTCCATCATCCTCGTCATCAATGTAATGACGCGACTGACTTGCTATAGAGTCGAACAGATCAAACATTTCCTCGGTGGTCTTACATCGTAATCGCCTCCACGAGCGTTGTCAATCATCCGTTTCTCTAGGGGTGTGAGTCCCATATAGAAGAAACGAATAATGGAGAGGTTGCTTTGGCCATGTTGGGGGCATTGCACAAGTAAGCGCTTATAACGACTCCAATAATCGCCAAAAGATTCGCCCGTTTCATTTTGATACGCATATCTCTCTAGTAAGTTGGGAAGCTCTAGATTCGGGGAAGAACTCTTTGAGGAATGCAGAAATCATGTCGTTCCAATTTGTAATGGAACCAGGGGGAAGATAGAAAAGCCGGTCTTGAGCTTTATCCTTTGCGAGAAAGGAAAAGCTCGAGAGTTTGACTTCGTCTTCATCGACTCGAGGGGAATCATGGTCCTACATTTAGAATGGAAGTCCTTGATGAAGGTGACTGGATCTTCACGATCCAGTCCATAAAGACGGGGAGCGGAGTTAATGAAACCCGATCGAGCTCAAAATTGCCCCCTGTGGGCCTGGATATGCGATGCGGTGTGGATGATGGGCTAGGAGATCCTGTATCCCATCATTCGCCATCCCAATGGTAATGCGATGGTCGGCTCGAGGTTGTGCCCAAGGATTAGCTTGTGGCCTTTGTGGATGAGGATCAACCACTCTTTGGTTGAATGGTTGATAGCGATGTCTTTGCCGCAGGCCTTTTTGTTCCACCGGTGGACGTGGCTGGTGGTGCGTCAAACCTGTTGGGGAGGAATAACTAGGGGTTCCTCCCGTCCCTCACGCGTGGTGCAACGTGTGCATGTGGGTTCCCAATGTGGTCGCCCATCGGAGGGTTTGCTCGTCGTTCGGTTGAACTCAGAGGATTGGTTCCTCGCCTAGTTTCTTTTGAGTTCGACGGCAAGTCTTCTCGATCTCTCGGATCTAGAGGAGTAAAGATCCGGCGGACAACGATCGACGAAGAGCGTGGGACATAAAAGTGAACACAAAAGAAATAAAAAATAAAAAATAATAAAGAAATAAAAAATAAAAAATAATAAAAAAATAAAAAATAAAAAATAAAAAATAAAAAAAATAAAAAAACTAAGTCAAAAAGTACTTGGTCCCCAAGAACGCGCGCCAAAATTTGATGATGCGTGTCGAGCGCGTCAAAATAAATATATATATCCCGATGAGATTACCAATAACTACAAGAAGCTGCAAAGTAGTGGCAAGTACGGGGTCGAACCACAAAGACCAAGTTTTCAACTTAAGTAATTAACTTAAAACTAACCTCTAGTGTTCAAGAAAATATTTCTAATTTTACTAAAAACAATAATTAAAATATAATGTGAATAAATCAATCAAAATGGAAAAGAACAATCCAAACCATCGGTTTCACTGAGATCTCTTCAATTTGGCATAATTTTAAATACGAGTCTTCAATCTAATTAAAGCATGCAAATCACGGTAATTTAATGTAGTTATAGACCGTAATGTACGCGGTCTTCGCGCTCTCGATGTCGGTAGCCAAGGTACGACCGTTGACTACTTTCCTGACCAATTACGCAACCTGATCGCTAGTGCTCCAGATTTAACGCATTGGTCGCATTACATCGATTAGTGAAGGCACTACACCTAGACAACCGGATCGCTAGTGCTCCCGATTTAGCCTAGATTCCTAAGGTATTTGATCGGTCCCAAAAGGGTCTAATCAATTGGTATGGTCAATTGCCACTAGTGTGGTCTTATTGCACAAGCATGGGTGTTTACGACTCACTGGCATATGAATTGAAGTTTAAACTAGTGTTTAACTTCAATTGTTAAAATAATACCAAAGAAAATAAATTACTATGAAAAACAAATTAAATAAATAATAAAATAGACCTCACATATGATTTATGCCAAAAAGAATGATTTGATCCACTTAGGTTCAGATTGGTGAGTTTAGCTTACCATCGACGTCATAAACTCCATTAAAATCTAGACACAAAGTGTAGAAAAAGAGGAGAGAAGAAAACACAAAGAAAAGACGAAGAAGCACCTCCCCCTCTGCTCTCGACTCTACATATATATATATATATATATATATATATATATATATATATATTTGATCTCGTTCAGATTGATATCCCCATATATATCTCCCTATCCATATATATATATATATATATATAATATATGTAGATACAATCCTATCTAAACAAACAAACAAAAATATACTCCTGTTTCCATGCACACGAGCATTAATTAGGCCTCACTTGATCATCATCGATCCATGTTGATGCAAATCTCGAAACCAATCCTATGAACTCTCAAGCATGCATATCAACTCCTATGTCTCGCACTACACCGGATCACCACCTCCTTCACAACACCAACGCATACAAAAAGCGTGTGATTTTGCGTGAAGAGAACGTAGAGGATGGACACGTGGCACGGTCAACTGCTGTGACGATGTGGCGCAAGCGGATTGGAGGACACGGCGTGATTTTTGGACTGAAGTCTGGCCGTGACTTGTACTGCAATTTTGAGCCACTTAGAGTCCGAATTTCGTGATGCTTGTGAGAGAAGAAAATGTCCGTCTCGAAGTCTTCTTTCCAACAAGACCAACGGAGAGTCATTCCGATTTCGGATTTGAAAGTTACGCCTTCTGGACTGAACAACTGTCAATTAGGTCCAACATGCACTTTCGGTTCCAAAAATGCCCAACTCATATAAAATCCCTGAAATACATAAAACACACATTTATCACTTTAAAACAAGATAAATATAGTCCAATTACACCTAATAACCTATACTAAATTATGCATAAATGAACAATTATCAAGTGTATTGTACTCTTTTTTCCTTAGCTATGGTTTTATCCCATTGGGTTTTCCTAGCAAGGTTTTTTAATGAGGTAATCCTAACAATATTATACTCATCTTAAGATTAATAAGAAATGTATACTCTTTTTCTTTTGCTAGATTTTTTCCCACAGAGTTTTTTCTAGTAGAAGTTTTAACGAGGCACATTCTCTCAACAATTGTCATCCAAGGGGGAGTGTTATGATATGGATGAACAATTGATCAAGACTTTGTATGACTAATCATTGTCAAGCATGGCTCTTACATTGAGTGGTAGTATCAAGCATGACCCTTACTTGTATCCATATCAAATGTACTCATTATTCCATGTATTGTCAATGTTGCTTGTGAAGAGTTGTATGACATGTGATGTATGTGTTACTTGTAAACATTGTCTAAGTACATTTATCATCATCACCAAATGGCCTATATAAAGGGTGCCAACCTCATTGTAAAAACACACCAAGTTGTATACAACTTCTAATTTCAACTCTCTCATTTCTCCTCTTCTACTTTGTAGTTGTAATTCATTATAGCTCTTTGTAGTAGTAGAAGTTCTTAGTTTTTCTACTTTTCTTCTTTAATTATAGAGAGTCTCAATTCAATTTACAACAGTATGTAATGTATGATGGAGACGGTTTTGTTTGTAGTAATTTTTTGTGATTTGTTGTCATCTCATATTCAATGCAATGCAATGCAATGCATGTACTGATGACGACTGACGACGTCTCTCTGTGTTTGTTTTTGTTTTGATGAGCTGAGCAGACAACAAATAAAGAAGACGCGTTTGCGGATTTCCACTTTCCATATACTACTAATTAAAGACAGGTAGGTCACTGTTGAAGTAATTAGATGCGTAACATGCATCTCATCGATCATCGGATCTGCTTCCCTTCCTTCAACGTGTTTAATTTGAATTATATCCTATTTTACATCATTACCAGTTTGTGTGATTCTCTTCGTATCATATCCTATTTTACATCATTACCAGTATGTTTTTCTCTTCAATTCATCATCCTTATAAGTATCTATAATACTCACTATTACATATCCATCTCTGATGATTGTTCCTTAATTCAATGAATGTGTATGCATGCAATTGATTGCTCTTCATCTATATGTATATGTATATAGGACAGGAGGCAGGCAGCAGATTTGCAAAGCTGCAGGGGAAAATTAATATCTATCAAACATGAGGTTTATGGATCTTTTTGTTACCGCCTCCATACCAGTTCTGGAAGTCCTACTAGTCACCGCTCTTGGTTCATTTCTTGCCATTGACACTGTTCATATTTTGGGGGAAGAGGCCAGGACCCATCTTAACAAGGTATCTGCATGCGCGCTTCCTAATTTCCATCTCTTCAATCCCATCATTTTCTTCTTCTTTTTCTTTTTTATGTTTCTTAATCAAGGATATAATTAGTCAATTTGATGCCAAACAGGTCGTATTCTATGTCTTCAATCCACCACTCGTTGCATCCAAATTGGCCAAAACTATTACAATAGAAAGTGTGATTAGAATGTAAGTTTCTTTTGCTCCGTAAGTAATCTACATCATATCTTCTGAATTCTAGCTAATTATGAATGTGTAGGTGGTTTATGCCTGTCAATATCCTTCTCACATTCATTATTGGCTCTTTCTTTGGATGGATGCTTATCCTTATTACAAAAGCTCCTTCACATCTTAGGGGCCTCGTACTGGGTTGCTGCGCCGCAGGTAAATTTACAGTTAAATTTCTACATCTTTCAACATGCATGTTTTCTGAATTAACGTACGTTTTCACTTTTCTGTAAATCATATCCACGCCTAAATTGTAAATAAGATGAAAGAGGTGCTTCCATTGTTTGTACAATTTTGCTTTTATTCTTTTCATTAGCTTCTCATCTTTATCAAGCCATAAGGAATATCTTATGCTCTCCAACCTGGTTAGTGTGGTTTTGGGGATACCTAGTCTATTTTGAAGGCTTTTGTTTTCCTCCCTTTCAAAAGCAAAATTAGTGTGCCTCAATCTACCATTACAAAGTCTGGATCTTTTTCTGCATTAGGGACAAATAAAGGAAATGGAAGAATTTTTTTACCAAAAAAAAAAAAAAAAAAAAAAAAAAAAACAAACAAAAGGAAATTATCATTGAAACTAACAAGAAAAGTGAGTAAAGAGAAAACAAGAAGAAACTCTAACTTATGAACTATGTTACTTGGAACTCGGGTGTGTGTATGATTCTAAAGGTCGGACTCACCTATTCTCTAATTTAAAGACACGTGATGTGTCTAAAACTTGGATCCGATTTTGCTAATGTTGAGCATGGCAATGTCCCTAATGTTGGTGATGTGTCTAACCCACAGCTCGACACGTGAAAAACTTATGAAATGAAAATCATAGCACCAAAGTCTACTTTTGCTAGTTAAACATTGACCTCACTAATATCTCTTATTATACCCATGCCATTGCCATCATATTTCAACTTTTCTCTTAACCGATTTCTTTTTGGGTAGAGTGGGCCCTCTTAACTGATTTTTTTTTTGGGTGGATCTCTTAACTGATTTTTCAATTTGCCACACTTTTTTTTTTCTTTTTTTCGTTTTGTAAAAATTTACCCCACATTTTATTAACTATTATTAATTTAATTCTTTTTGGTTGATGAAGTTATTAACTCAATTCTTAGCTACAACGAAAAGTAAGAGAATTTATTACGTTTTAGCTACTTTTCAATTATTTAATTTATACTTTACATGCATGTATGGCTGCAACGGAAATTCATTTATTCTAAAAAAAACTGAGATTTATTATTACAACATAATAAGATTAAATAGTCTAATTCTTTTAGATTATTCTGTCTTTAAAATTAGCCAAAAAAGGATCAAATAGAAATTTTGATCACGATTGAATCAATGTAGCTAAAGTGTTTTATGCTGGCTCATAACAGACAAGTGTGTGCCGAGTTGGTGTATGCACTTTAGCATTCTACAAAATATTAATCAACAAAAATCACTAATATGATGCGGGTGCAAAAAATTTTTTTAACAATAACCAAAAAAAAATATACGGTTTTCTTTTTTTGCAAACCAAAAAAAATATGGTTTTAATAAAAAAAACAAAAGTAAACAAGTTTTTACACTTCAAAATATGAAACAACAAAAAAACCAAATGATTAGAGCATCCTTCCAACCATTTTTTCTCAAAAAAGAAAAATAACTCGAATTGGGTTCCTTACAACAATTTCACTCACAAAAGCCAAATAAAAATAAAATGAATAGAAAATCTCATGATTCAAAACCAAAATAGTTGGTTCTTTAATTTGTTTTTTGAGTGACATGATGGCAATGGCATGGGTGTAATAAAAGATATTAGTGAGGTCAATGTTAAGTAGTAAATGTAGACTTTTGGTACTATGATTTTCATTCCCTAGATTTGCCTCGTGTCGAGCTGTGGGCTAGACGCATCACCAACATTCGGGACATATGCTTATATACCTATACTTTTTCTCATTTTCATTTCTTACTCTACTCTAAAATGTTCTTGTTAATTTTTTTTTCTTTATTCTTTTACATTTTGAATCTTTTTATATTAAGAGCTCCACAAATGGAGTATCCATATCTTTTTAAGTGTCGGAACTCATTTCAAGTGTCCGACATGAATACTTTGGGTTAGAGTGAAGGGTCTGGGTAACATAGCTTATGAATGCTCTTTTCTTGTAGTTTCACTATGTGCTTTCTGATGAAGTTTCTTGAACTATTTGGTGTAGGAAACTTGGGGAACTTGCTTCTTGTTATTATCCCTGCAGTTTGCAAAGAGAAGAGCAGTCCATTTGGCGACCCAAATGTCTGCCAAGAATATGGAATGGCTTATGCTTCACTCTCATTAGCGGTATGATCACTTGCAACTTTCTTTATCTAATACTCCCTCTGGTTAATAATATAAGTCGTTCTCGCAAAAACCCCTTGTTCAAAATTGTAAGTCGTTTTCGGAATTCGAGAGTGTTTAAGATTCTTCAATTCTTCCTTTCATTTAATGTCAAAGGACATAAATGTAAATTACACTCGTAATTAAGGCTCTCTTAATTCTTGTGCCTTTACCTTAAACGACTTACATATTTTACCAGAGGGAGTAGTCCCTAATTATGTCACAATTCTGTACAATGGTCAACAAATAACAATATTAGTTGGATGTAGGTTGTACACTTGCTTGAACTTGGTAGTTTATTTTTATTCTTCACATTTATTGCAATTTTGCATGAAGAAATTCAAGCAGTTTGGCATGAAGAAATTTCATCTGTGTCCATTTACCATGCATCCAGGTTGGTGCTGTTTATTTGTGGTCTTACGTTTACAACATTGTGCGGATATCTTCTATTCGTAAGAATAATGGAGTTGAAGTATTTGCTGAATCCTCAGAAGTAACTGCAGACAGCTGCAAGGAAGCGCTACTTCCTTCTAAAGATTTCTCAATCGCCAATGATTATGAAGATAAATTTACACTGCCATATAATATATCTAAGGAAACCTTGCAGGTCTATTCCTCTTTATCATTAAAATTGAGTGAAGCTTTCGCATATTTTTCAGTTGGTGCGGGCATGTTGACTAGACCCTTTATCTTCTTAAATAGAACTCAACTGAGCATTACAAGGTCTCACTCAGAAACTACGACAAATTTCTCTGAACTTGCAATTGAAGACAAGAAACAGAGAGAGAACCCAAGTACAAGGCAACAACCAAAGAAATAGAGACTTGAATAAAGATAGGAAAAAATTGACCTCAAATTTGCATTCAACAGTTAAATTCTGCAAATGCAGCAACATGTTGCCTAAATATAATGCAACTATATAAAAGACTCGTATACTCTCTCAATCATGAACAGCTGAAAAACATAAGCATAAAGTTCCTAAAAAGCTAGTGATAACTTGAAACACTGGCATAATAAGATGTATCCTGATATTCTCTTTGTAGTTCGCTAAGCATATCTTCTACATTAGCAGCTACCTTCTGCAGATACCAATCAGCAATTTATAAGAGATATGCACTGTACCATAAAACAGCTTATATGGGAAGGGAGAGAGCGAACAATACGTAGCTCCTTTTTTTAAAGAAAAAGAAAGAAATGGTGGTATGTATGAAGAGTAATACTAAAAACAGCAAATTGATAGTACAAAGAAAAAGAAGGAATGAACGTGCCCAGAGCAACTAAAGGACCAATAATCCACTAAGAAAACAAACACAACCCTAAGTCTCTAATACATACCTAGCTCATAGTTTATTGCTTTTCATGATTAATTTGGCATCTTTTAGTTTATTACCTTTGAATCTATAATTTTAGTGTAACCAGCATATATATATATAATGTGGCCTTTCCTGTTGGTTTTCCTAAGAAGAATGATAATGACAGCTTTTTCGACTTGTAATAGGTTTCAGTTTTTTCAAAGTTTGGACGTCAATTGAAGCTGGTTGCTAAGAAGATCAATTTGAAGAGGTTGCTGGCGCCTTCAACTGTTGGAGCGGTACTGTCTTCCTATAGTGCTAGTTCCATGTATTTCAGGTCGTATATAGGGTCAGCATTATTAAGGTGGTGGAGCAGTTTACCCTGCTTATGGGAGGACATGCCTAGGTGGATAAAAATTCTTTATTTAGGGCCCTTCACAGATTTTGTATGTCTTAATAGGTTCTTCCAATAGCAGATATTCTCTACATATTGCATGAACAGATAATTCCGTATACATAATTTCCTACCTTAGAAAGTAAATATAACACTGATTTAGAATGATTAACAAGAAGCACAGCATCATACTCTCTCCCCAAGAGAAAGCAAGAGGCGAATGATTGGTTTCCTTATGAATGTTCATCTGTTTGAGGGTAACTCTTTTTGTTTTTTTCTTCTAGGATACAATAGATGCTAATGTTGTTATAATTCAAACAATTTTATAATGCATTCTCATAACATATAAGTACTCAATGGCGATGGGTCCCTTGACGAATATTCCTTTCGATTTTCTTGTAGATTTTTGGGTTTTTCATTGGCCTGATTCCTTTTGTCCGAATATTGATAATTGGTAATGATGCACCTTTTCGAGTGATCCAAGACTCGGCCTCTTTGCTCGGGTATGTCTTGCATGCTACCATTGTAAGAGGTGCTAATATACATTTGGATTTAAATATGCCCTTTTCTCTATGGAAGATGATATGGTGACATTCCCCGTGACACAAACTAGTCGCACAACGCACGTGTGCTAGTGCGACCGGTTTGTGTCACAAGAAATGTCACCAATTCATTTTCCTTTCTCTATTGGTTGTGCATTGATCTAGAGAAATTTATAAAATTCATATGATTTCAGGTACTAAAGTGGAAGAATCCACCACCATGCAGCTTCTGCATTGGAGAGTTACCTTTTTTCTGTGATTGTACGTTATAGTAGGAATACAGCAGAATCGATTCTTGGGTTAAAAAATTGTATTAATACTATTATCACCATCTGATCCGTGCCTGGTCATTATAACTTCAACTGAATAAGCACTAATAGTTACTGAATCGATTCATGCTAATAAACTGGCTCGAACCCTCTAACACATGCTTTTAATGAACCCGCTAATAAACTGCCTCGAACCCTTTAACATAGCTTTTAATGAACCCTTTGATATGTGAGGGTGTTAAAATTTAATCAACTCAACGGTGAAATTCATAATAAACTTGGGCAAAGTTTATTAATAGGTAGTTTTCATGCTGTCTATGTTATAGATGATGGTTCTGCTCTGCAGCTTCAAATTCCAATTTTCGGCCTTGCTAACTTATTTTTATCTTTTGCATGGTTGGCAGCGATGGTGCCATTCCTGCTGTAACTCTGATATTAGGAGGGAACCTTGTAAAGGGTATTGCTCATATCTCATGACTTTTCTCTGGCTTTGCTTTTTAGTTCTTTGATTTGTTAGATTGAGGATTGAACTTATCATTTAGTTGATACTTGGTTGTTTGACAGGTTTAAAAGGGTCAGGAATTCAGAAATCTCTAATTATAGGAATTGTGGCAGTTCGATATATTCTCCTGCCATTGTCAGGCATTGGCATTGTGAAATTGGCAAGTCATTATGGGTTGATCCATTCAGATCCACTTTATCAGTTTGTTCTAATGCTGCAATTTTCTCTTCCACCGGCAATGAATATAGGTACTCAGAAAGTACACGTATTACACTCATGAGCAGATTGGTGCCGACTTAATAGTTTATCCATGCATTAAGTCTTTCTAACTGAAAGTTTTCATGACTCCTCACAGGTACAATGACCCAGTTATTTGGGGCGGGAGAGAGTGAGTGTTCGGTTATTATGTTGTGGACTTACAGCGTGGCTTCCATTTTCCTTACCCTTTGGTCCACCTTGTTCCTGTGGTTAGTATCTTGATTATTGTTCACTAAAACATATTTATGGTATGCCTGGTATTATTTCCCTGGTGCCGTACGGCCAGCAATTTCTGGGCTTGTAATCATCAATTCGTATTATATTACTTGGACAATTGGATGATGATAAAGCCATGATGTAAATTGAAGGTAGAAATGAAAGCGTATTTCAAAAGTGAGAATCATTTCAAAGCATGAGATAGAATAATAAAGGTGCGAGTTCAAGAAATTTTGCTGTTTAATTTCTTGAAAATAATTAGAGTACTTGTACTCATCCTCTTGTGTTCGCTTTTTCCTGTTGTATTATTGCTATGGCATATATATGGTGCATTGTAATGAACCATGCCATTGGCTTGCTGTTGGAGTCTCTAATTAAATCCAGCTTTGAAATCTAGCTATTGATGTAAATTTTGACAATTTATTTAGGAGAAACAGTAAAAAAAAAAAGTCTGTTACGATGGATGTGAATTTCGTTGCTTTGATATTGAAAGCAACCAAGTGGAAGTGCGAGTCTAAATAGTAGGATAGAGTTAAAAAGTCTCTTGGTACAAATCTTATCTTTTGAAAATGGTCTATCATGCTGCTTATGAATTTAATGCAGTACTGCATGTATTAATTTGTCAGTATGTATAGAATTCCCGAGTTAAATATCATTTCAAGAATGAAAATGGTATCAGTCTAGCTAGTTGAAGCTATATAAAGCTAGAATGGATTCCAAAGCAACATAACACTAAAAGTTTATTTGGTAAGTGGGAGACAGGCAAGTAAGCACTACTAAACACAGCCTTCAACGTTAGTAATTAATCTGTATGCTTGCCAAAAGAGTGTGGAATATGGGGGCTTACCAATCAAATTCTTTTCTTCCACTTGTCCATGCATTTGTAATTTCTTCTTCTTTGTTTGTCTTTTTCATTTCAAGAGGATATACTATAATGTATGTTATTTGCAGATGATATTGTATTTGTGAACGAAACAAGAGATAGAGTAAATAGAAAATTAGAACTTTGGAGGAATACAATAGAATCTAAAGGCTTTAAGTTGAGTAGGACGAAGACCGAATACATGCACTGTAAGTTTAGAAATACGAGACATAGAGATGGAGTGGTAAAATTAGGGGAAGTAGAAGTTCCTAAGGTGAAACACTTTAGATATCTATGATCAATCATAAAAAATGATAGCAATATTGAGAATGATGTCACACATATAATTCAAGTTGGATGGAAGAAATGGAGTGTAACTGGTGTGATCTGTGATAAAAATATGTCTACCAAGTTAAAAGGAAAATTTTATAAGACTGCAATTAGGCCAGCTATGCTCTATGAAAGTGAATGTTGGGTGGTAAAACAACACCAATTACATAAAATGAACCAATTGACTTGTAAAATTGAGGATGCTTAGGTGGATGTGTGGTAAAACTCGTAAAAATAGAATAAGAAAAACAAAAATCTAAAGACAAGTAAGAGTAGCACTAATTGACTCAAAAATTAAGGAAGGGCGGTTGCGGTGGTTT
The DNA here is from genome assembly GCA_039657345.1 of Stephania japonica. NCBI lineage: Eukaryota > Viridiplantae > Streptophyta > Magnoliopsida > Ranunculales > Menispermaceae > Stephania > Stephania japonica. The sequence continues at coordinate 419,727 of CM077559.1, read as the reverse complement.
GGTCACCTGCAAAGACGATCTACAGATGCCCCTAATAGAAAACTCGACTTAATAGAAACTGAAGAAATTCGATAAGGTAGAGGTAGACCGAAGTTAACTTGGGATGCATTAATTAGGAGAGATTTGAATGGTTTGGAAAGCTCACCATCAATTGCATTAAACCGAGCACAATGAAAGAGTTTGATCAATGTAAGTTGACTCTAATTAATTTGGGATTGAGGCTCTGTTGTTGTTGTTGTTGTTGTTGTTTGTCTCTTTCATGTTATATATGGGAATGCTAGTGCTTTTCTACTGCTATAACCTATAAGCACCACTAAAACAATTTTGGTCTTTAATAGAGGTTTCAAAACCCTTATGAATTAGGTGTTATTAAGTGTCAAAACTCTGCTAGTGAATTAAAACACAACAGCACAATGCATCGAACACGTTTCTCACATGAACATTTAATAACATCAATATTTAATAGGGGTTTTGAAACCTCTTTTAAAGACCAAAATTGTTCTAGTGCATGTTTATAGAAAAGGATCCCTTTCCATGATCTTCTTGTTGAACATTGAAGTTCAAGTTTTATATTGGAAAAGAACAAAACCTTTAGTCCCACATAGGTGAGAAAGGTTCAGTTCTCTCACTTAATATATGTTCCAACACACTTCACTATTGTTTAAGTGAGAAGTGAGTGGACCATGGGGAATGAGTGGACCATGGGGTTCACTAGGAAATCACCCTAATTAAATAATCTTTGACAATGGCCTTGGGACTTGGGGTCCTTTGGGACTTTGGTTTGTTCAAGACTTAGCCATTCATAAACATAGTTTTTTATTTTCGGTTTTATTTTATTTTCGTTTTGAAATTCAAACAAAAGAACACCAACAGTTGCCAAGTTTGAATTAGGAGTTACATAATTATCAAATTAGTGGCACACTAATTAGATAGTTATGAGAAAAACTGTCCACTAATTGGACAGTTATATGTTTATCTATATTAGGAGAGTTTTTTTGACAAAGAAAAAGGTTTTTTCGAAATCTGATTTAAAGCAATTTGTGTTTCAAGAGAGGGACGATTTTGCAGTTTTGAAGGTTCTTTGATTGGTGCTTTGATCAAAGGGCAAACCAGTTGTATCCTGGAGACAGAACTCCTAGTTGAATTCAGCATCGAATTGGAGGAAATTTTCTATCTTAGGTCATTGCACTGCAAACCTCTGGTACACTTTGTTTATTAATCTTCTTTATTGTTTAATCAGCATGTTTAGTTGTTTGTGATAATAGTGTCATGTTCAGATTTATGTTTTTTATAGATTGCTTGGAATAACACTTCTTTCTTTTCATAATTATTATATGAAAAGAGAAAGAAATCTAAAGTTTGCTGCCACAGAAAAGAGAGAGAGAGAGAGAGAGAGAGAGAGAGAGAGAGAGAGACAACATAAAACTACCAAAGAAATTGAGGAAAGGAAGAGAAATAAGTACGTACGGTAAGCGATATATATCGATATCACGTTGTCATACAAAACATATTGCAGAGTTGTTTGTCATGAAGTTATACTGCGTTCATTGGCTGAAATGCTATATTCTTTAATAATCAAGAAAAACCCTTGTGAACCAACCCCAGCCATTGGTTCATATATATAGGATGGATATCTCTCCAAGTTGTAGGAATTTAATTCTCCTGCCCAGGTGCTTTGTGGTAGCCATGTAATGTTCTCTTCCTTGGATGTTCTCTTACTGGTTGTTCTACTGACGACTATTTATGTAATGGAAAAAATTATTTTTACGTAGTGTTCTCTTGTGTATGGAAGTCAATGAGATACTTGCATTTGATGTCGGTGAACAAACAACAATTGATGTACTGATACAGAACATTATATATATAGGGGAATTATACAATGGAGACCAAATATATACTCATGTCATGGGAACCTCTCAAAATGTATTGTGTATTAAATATTTGTGTATTTATGTTCCTCGATTAATGTGTTGGATTTAAATTTAATGGTCCTAAATAGTGTACTCATGGCATAGGTATATATTTGGTTCTCATGGCATAAGTACACATACACACACACACACATATATATATATATGGAAAATGATAATCTAACACACTTTGAACCCACACTTGGGGCCTACACTTTATTTTTTAGCCCATTTATGGTATTTTGTTAGATGTAGGGTCCACGCCTGGTAAAACAAAAAAGAGGCATAAATGGCTATAAAAAATGTGTGGGCCCAAGTGTGATAGATTATCATTTTTCTATATATATAGTTGTCTCTTTGAGGTCTCATGTTTTAAATTTGGGAAATCTCTTGTACGTAGTTTGATTACTGCTGGACGTTGCAGATTAAAAAAGGAATTACAGAACTGTTGAAATATGTGTGCTTATATCCGAATGTGCATTTCGTGAAATTTAACTAAAATGAAATAGGTGAGTAACAAAAAAATGTACATGAAAAGATAATATACTTCTTACTTACCATATATTCAAGCTTATGATAAAAAGAAAAGAAAACCTCTATTCAAGTCAATATTATTGGCACTGTGGCATAGCAAGCACTAAGCGTTAACAGGGGCAAAAGCCCTTCAAATTAATCTATTCTGTAAATCTTTCCCAATTAATGTATAATCAGATAAGTCTCATGTCTCATGTCCGTGTGCGGGTGTTGCGCTTTCGTCAGTGATGATAGAGTGCACTGGTGTAAGTTAAAGTGAATGTGTAAATAAATATATACACTACATATAATTATATGGTGCTTCCATCACTATGTTTGGAGGGCATTAATTGCTCTTATGATTCTTAATTAGCATTTTTTTTTTGACAGCTGTTGACGGAACGTGTGGTCTGCGCGCGCGAGCGCGTGGTGGTGGCAAGCCTCACCAAACCACTAACTCATTAATTATGCTTAAGCACGCTAAAGTTTCAATCTTAATTGATAATTACTGCTCTTTCTTTTTTTTTTTTTTTTTTTGATTTTTTTTATTAGCTTTACTGCTCTTTCTTTCCCATTAGAGAAAAGTACATACAGAGTACGATCGATGCTTTGGAAGCTATGCGACAGAAAGGTCGACATCCATGATCCCCCTACCAATATAAATGTGGAAGTATCATTCAATTCTTTGACGCTAGTTAAAGTAACACAACAACTACTGCAGCCCCTTGTGTGTTGTCAAATACGCCTCGAGTCCCAACAATTTGTGATTTGATGCACACTTGGTCGTGTTTGCTACTATATAGCTAAGCTTGTGAATTCAACTAACGTGAACCTACGTAGCATTAAGATTGGGCACTGCTTGTGTTGGATGCTCCAACAATGGCAAATGACACTGCAGGCTCCACTTCCACTACTAGCTAGCAAGTACTAAATTGTGGTGCTTCCACTAAACAATATTAAGTTTTGAAGGCCTTTCCCTTTAATTTGAAATCCGTGTCTATATATTAGTAGGTTCATCTATGCTTAATTCCGAAGCCTTGTAGCAGGTCTCCCCCCATCATCAGCTTAACTTGTGAGAGTGAGTTCTCTTCTCTCTCAATTGATCAATCTTAATTTTGTAGTATGAGCTATCTGACTTTTCTCAACTACCTAGAATGATCATCAAAACATTTAACATTTATAAACATATATGCGTGTATACAAATTATATCAACACCTTGATTAGTTTGCTCAATGTTCATCATCAGTGATGAGTAGTACTCAATTATGTGCGTATACATATGCATTTCTTGCACATGTTTGTTGTACTAGGCATGCAGGGCCACTGTTGGAGTTAATAATATTGCATGGTTGATATCTTTTTGGCATCCGTCTCTTTTTTTTTTTTTTTGATCAGAAAGAAGTATTAGCATAACGTATGGATGGCTTACTAGAATAACGTATATAATCTCGTGGATATTGTCTGTTGTATATATTTTGTTCCATTCCTGATGTGAAGATGATTCTCTTGGTGCCATATGGCCCATATATATCATATACATATAGACGTTATTTGAGGCCTTGCATGCTCTATTTAAACAATTTCTTTCTCTTTCTTTTTCAGGGTACAATATTCAATTTGATCAATTAAAGAAAAAAAAAATGAAGCTTGTGCATCTCTTCTTTGCTGCTACATTTCCAGTTCTCAAAGTAATAATTGTGACAGCCGTGGGCTCTGTTCTAGCTCTCGACAGGTTCGGTATCTTAGGGGATGATTCCAAGAAACATCTTAATAATGTAAGTGCTAGAACATAACTACTTGCTCATTCCTAAAATTTGTATTAAGCATGTGTATGCATAAAGCACGGCATGGTTTCTACTTTCTATGGCAAATCAAAGCTGGAGAATGCTTGTAAAATTGAGACTTGAGAAATTAATTAATTTCTTAATTTCATAATTTCTGTTGTTATAAAGCAATCTACAGATGGCCGGGGCAATCCAGTGTTGCATTGTTCCTGACTCGCGTTTGTTGAGCATTCTCAGTTGAACTGAGGGGATCTCCTTTGAAATAAATGAAAAAAAAAAAAAAAAAAAAAAGCCTACAAGTCTCCTTGAGTTGAAATTAATGCTTTCTATAATGAGTTGCAGGTCACATTTTACATATTCAATCCGGCTCTTATATCTACTTACCTGGCCAAGACTTTGACGTCTAAAACCATTGCTACCTTGTGAGTTTCTTCTTCTCAATCAATCAATCTTAGTCAATGATTAATGCTGATCAAATGTTATTGAGTTTTTTCTGTTTCAATTCAGGTGGTTTATGCCATTGAACATCCTACTTGCCTCTATAATGGGCTCAATTCTAGCATGGTTGGTTATTCAAGTCACAAAACCTCCACAGCGCCTCAGGGCCCTCGTCTTGGGCTGCTGTTCTGCAGGTAGATCTTCATATATATATATATATTTGTTTGGTATTTTTCCATCAATGATCATCGCTATTCCTTCGTCAAGTATCAGTCTTGGCTCATTTGTCCATTGACCAATTCAATTAGTCATCTTGGCAGGTTGAATTTCAAAGGACTAATTAACTTGCCTAGCTTATGTCTTATTCGCAAAGACATATAAACTTGTTGCACAAAGTTCATTATGGCTTTCTGTTGTGGTGAACAGGGAATTTGGGGAATATATTCCTTATCATCATCCCAGCAATTTGTAAGGAAAAAGGTAGCCCTTTTGGAGCTCCAGATGTCTGCAACGCATATGGAATGGCTTATGCTTCACTTTCTTTGGCGGTATGATACTCAAATTACCATTTTATTGCATCTACAGATAACATGAATTGATATGAACTGTCTTTGTTGCTTATTTAGATTGGATCCATTTATCTGTGGTCGTATGTCTACAATGTGATGCGCGTATCATCAAATAAAAGTATTCAAGGAAATGAGCAGAAGCTTCCTATAGATAACACAAACAAAGAAGCTGACGGGCTACCATCAAAGAGTTGCATAGAAGCACCTCTTCCACCAAAAGAAGGCTTTAGGTCTGAGGAAAATGCAGGTCAACTGGCACTACCATACAATAAACCAGGCGAAGATATCAAGGTAATTCCACATTTCTTTCAGTTATATATATTGTTTTCTCTTGTGCGTCTATGCCTATGTATGTGCATGAAACATTCCTGAATTCAATTTGCTTTTTCGAACTAGTTTACAGCTTAATGATGCAACTATCTCATGATCATAAGAATAACATGACAATGCCAATTTTTTGTGGGACTATGACAGGTTTATTGGTTACTGAAGTTCAATAAAGCTCTCAAAATACCTTCAAGAAACAGCCTGAAAAAGTTGTTTACGCCTTCAACCATTGGAGCGGTAGGTGCATTTTTCTGCTTGTCCTGTTTTTGTTTGCAAAGAGAATGCAAGCCTTTCACTATTAGAGCTTGAAATCATCATCTGGGTCGTCTAATAAGATACACATAAACAGATAAACAAATTTTTGCATATGTTGAGGCCTTGAGGGGCTAGGAATCAAAGACACATCAAATCCATAGGCTCCAAATTGACTGCCCTTAAAATATGATCTGAGTTTTTGAACATAGAAAATGTGAACAAGACAATCTATTGATGGGTAAGATGTGGTTTTCATTTGATTGAATTTTCTTTGTTTATTAGTGTTCGCTGACTCTTAAGAGTGAGGATCATTTTAGTGCCTGGTTTATCTATGTTTGGTTTATATATTTTAAAAACTCAACTTACATTTGTTCTCTTGTAGATTGTTGGACTTTTTATTGGCGTTGTACCTCAAATCCGAGGGTTACTGATTGGTGATAGTGCTCCTCTTCGTGTGGTTGAAGACTCATTCTTTTTGCTTGGGTATGACTTACAAATAAAAAGTATTAATTTTTTTTTTTTTTTTAAAAAGCAGCATGTTAACATTTGCACTATGAATAATATATCCTAACTTGTTACCATACAATAGCACATCACAAAAATGTCCAATTGGTCAAAAGCTGGAAAATTGCACATACTTGGTCTGACCTCGATGTTCTTCTTTAGAGTCGAATGCATATTACAAGTTCTTAAAATACGTTGTTTCTATTTTTTTCTGTTTTCAGTTGCAAATCTGTTTGGTTTATATCTTTCCATATGTGTGAGTGATCACAATTTTTGCTAAATTGCAAGAGATCAATTGGAAGTCACTGTCTCTTCCACACAATCAAGATCGAATTTTTATTATATCTTGCTTCCTAGATGACGCTTCTGATGATCTTCCTTTTCCTAAGAGGGAGTAAATTATGTTGTTTTAGCAGTGGAGGAACTGAAGTTTTTCCTAAGAGGGAGTAAATTATGTTGCTTTAGCAGTGGAGGAACTGAAGTTTTAGGCACTTTTTTTTTTTTTTCTTAATAAAATCTGAAATTTAGAGTCCAATAAGAAAATTAGGTAATATTTTGCATCTTGGTAGGCTCATTTCTTAGCACCTTGCAAGTTTGGCTATCAATTTCCTGTTATTTTCCGTTTCTTTTAGTGTTTTAATTAATGCTGATAAAAATTCCCTCTCTAGTTATACACTTCACCACCATTAATATGGCTATAGCAGATGTCGACAGACAAAGAAGTGGATTGGTCATACAGTACTCTATCAACTGCTTACAAACTAGTCTTAATACAATCTTTAAATTGCTGCGATGGGATTCTCACTGCTATTATGTTCTGGCCTACAGGCAAGGAGCCATTCCATGCGTGTCGCTTGTATTAGGAGTGAACCTTACAAAAGGTAACTTCCTTGGTGTTCATTTTTCTTATTATTGATTTGGCAGTTTATTCAAGATTGCCAAGAAAACTTGCTGATATGTTCTTCTTGTCGGCATTTAGGTTTAAAAGGGTCAGGAGTTCAGGCTTCAGTCATTGTCGGAGTTGTTTTAGTTCGATATGTTCTTTTGCCTCTATTTGGAATACTTGTTGTCAAGGGAGCAACTCATATTGGCTTAATTCATTCAGAACCGTTGTACCGATTCGTTCTTCTGCTGCAATATGCAGTTCCACCAGCAATGAACATAGGTTTGACTAAGTTATTATTAAAGTTTGTCTGAAATGGAAATCCGTATACAAATGTGCTTATCAAGCTAAATATTAATTTGGCAGGTACAATAACCCAATTGTTTGGCGTTGCTGAGAATGAGTGTTCCATCATCATGCTATGGACCTATGCCTTGGCTTCAATTTCACTCAGTCTTTGGTCTATCTTGTTTATGTGGCTGGTATCTTGATCATATTTCTTGATGCTAGGGGTTCATCCAAATTAGCTTCAAGGAGGAACAGAATCGGGTTTAGGCAGTTGTAAGACCGATTGCAGGTTTAAAAGCTTAGAGTGTTTGAAGAGATGGATTGATCCTCCACGCGTACTTGTGTTTGTGTCGTGAATGTTGCTAATTTTCTTCACCAGTTGATGTTGGACTGGCTCCATCAACTTGAGAGGGAATCTTAAATAACTTGGTTTTATTTGGCTGGCATACTCAATGTTTTGGAGCATGTTTTTCGTTTAGTTCTTTCTTCACCAGTCGTTTTATGGTTCGTGTTTTTGTAAATGTCGCTTACAACAGCATAGGAGTCTATGTACTGTGTTCGTGTTTTTTTTTTTTTTTCCCTAATAAACATACAAGCTTTTCTCAAATCCGTTCAACGAAGAATTTGTTATTTTTAAGAATTACATTGCGGGTTGTGAGTGTAAAACTGAATGAGTATGACTACTGCTGTGGGGCAATCATGAATAAAGAAAACATTTGATTAACAAAAAAAAAAAAAAAAAAAATGACAAAACTTGTCATTCTTTGTTCCTTCTTATAACGCATATTTCATAGATTTCGACAGCAGAATATTATGCTTGAGAAAAGCAGGTTACAACTATGAAAACCTTGTGAAGTTGAGATTAGTCTGAAATGTTAGAGAAAGCTTCAAACAAATGCCAAACGCATTAGAAGGAAATACGCCAGTGTGTCACAGATAAGCCTTGTTGATATCAGCAAAGAAAGGGTGCTCCATTGCTTTTTTAGCTGAAATCCTCTTTGAAGGTTCATACATCAACATTTTCTGCAGCCATGATAACACCCAAACAAGGTTTAGTGGACATTGAAGAAGCAAGTGGTCTGAGAAAAAATCACTCTCTAACAATGTAGTGCAACTTGAAGAGGGTCATTATTTGTGACTTACCGAAAGCAAATCCAGGCCTGTATCATCAAGATTAGGAACAACAGAAGAGAGGGTCTGTCGGCGCCACTGAGGATACTCATGCCAGTAAGCCAGTTTAGTAACGCCAGGCCACACATTTTCATTTGGGGTACCAAGCAACCTGGAAAATGAAGTGATGGACGTATTAGTGAAGTGAGCATGATCATTGTTCACTTGCAAAAGAGTCCTAATCCTCCAACCAAACCTGAAAATATGATGCAGCTGCTGCACTTCTGAATCCCCAGGAAATAGGGCCTGATTGGTGACCAGTTCAGCTTCATTGAGACAAATCAAAAGGAAAGGGCATTATTAGGCTATCAAGGGTGTAGAACTGTAAGGAGTTTGTTTGTAAACTTGAAAAGATGGGGTCAATTCAAACCAAATATGCAGCCCACAGACCAAATGTCCACTGCAGTTGAGTAATGAGTATCCCCTAGAAGGACTTCAGGGGATCTATACCACAAGGTCAGTATCTGCACTAACGAAAATGTTGGTTCAACTCCAGAAGAAGCAATTCATTTTGTACATCAAAAGTAGGTAGGGCTGGATATACTATGCAATTACAAGAGGTAGCAATATGAATTTGGGACGGACCTCATGTGTATATTTCTTGATTGGGACAGTGAATGCGCGAGCCAGTCCAAGGTCTGCGATCTTAAGCGCCATAGACTTTGGATCCATGAGAAGATTGTGGGGCTTCAAATCCCTAATAAGAAGAAAGAAATGAATTGTTACAAAGTCACAAAGTTACAATGGGTGGGGTGGGTATGAGAATGAGAATTAGAATGGAATGGCAAATGGTTCCAAATTAAGTAAACAAGAAAGGGGGGGGGATGATGATGATAATGACCTGTGAAGAACTCCCCGGCCATGGCAGAAAGCAACGCCTTTGCAAAGTTGGTACATGAGAATCTACGTAGATGAAGATGCAAGGAAGGAATTAAATATGGGTAGTGGAAAGACTAGATTTTTTAAAAAAAAAAAGAAAAAGAAATTGGTTTAATTACCTTGAGGGTTCCGATGGGGATGTTTTGGGAGGTTTGGCGGAAGGTTCGAATGTACTTCTTGAGATCAGTGTCCATGTACTCGAAAACCAGATAAAGAATGGTCTTTCCCTCTTTGTTTCGGCCTTGCTTCACATCCAGCAGTCTTGAGACATGCACAACAAGTTAAAAGAAAGAAATTAATAGGCAATCTTGATTGAAAATGAAAACCCTAGAAATGGAAGATTAGATTTGGATTGAATAACCTGACAACGAGGGGATCGGTGGAGAGCATCCGCAAGAGAGAGATCTCTCTGAGAGTGGTGGGGGGGACACCTTCGTCGTCCTCCGGGAGGCGCGTCTTCTTCAGTGCAACGATCTTACCACTAGACTTCTCTCTGGCTCTGTACACCTTGCCGTAGGTCCCTTCTCCCACCTTTTCCAGCTTCTCGTAGGCGTCCATGGCGGATTTCTGCCTTTCTTTAACACCACCACCACCACCACCAATGTTGTTGTTGTTGTTGTTGTTGTTGTTGTTGTTTTTGTCTTCCATTCTTGCGCAGGGGGACGTGTCTCGATCGATCAAACCTAGCTAGGCGGGCGGACGGGCTGGCTACGAAATGAACCCTTTCCTCCTCCTCTTAAGTCTTAACTATATATATAAAGGGGATCGATGCTTTCAGATTCAGACGCTCGTTCCCAAACGGAAACGGCTATATTTTTCGAAATTCAAACACTCGTGCTTCCATTCTACATGACCAAAATGCCCCCACCCCCACCACGTTACTCACCTTTTTCACCTCCAACCGTTGCATTTCATCTTCTTCAAAAATCGTATCGTTACATATGTTACTTACCAAACGCACGCCTGCCTTTCCTACAATTTACTACGTACTTTCTATTGTCACAAAACTAACATGCATATTTTTTCTCATAAAAAATAAAAATAAAAAAAATAAAAAAAAAAATCTAACATGCATATTCCGTCATTTTCCTCTCTCTCTCTCTCTCTCTCTCTCTCTCTCTCTCTCTCTCTCTCTCTCTCTCTCTCTCTCTCTCTCTTCTCTCCTCTCTCTCTCTCTCTCTCTCTCTCTCTCTCTCTCTCTCTCATACACCTCTACCTAGGAGCAACACCAGCCATTACCTTTGTGAAGTAGTTCATACCTGCAAATGCCTTTCTCTCCTTCTGCGAAATCCTAAAAACACAACACTAGATCTGACTTTGGGGTCAGCGGCTGCCTTCCCCCTCCCTCCCCTCCCCTCCCATCTCCCTACAATCCAAGATCTCCTTCTCTTTTTTCTCTCCGTCCCCCCTTCTTTAATTTGTTTATCTCCTTTGCCCTCCTTTACTCTGTTTCTTCAAGCGCTCCCCCCCACCAAACATCATATTCTTCTTCGCATTCCCCCACCTCTCTTGGTTCTCTCTCCACTCTGGTAGTCTTTCTCCTATCTTTTCTCTCCTATCCTCTCCTTCGTGCTTGTGTTCCCCTTTCTGTCCTACCACTATTGTGATGACCCCTCTCAACGATCGTTTGTGGATTTGTTTGAGAACAATGATACCAAAAAATGTAATTTATTTGAGAAGATTGATTCCATTCTTGTTTCAGTACATCTTTCTCAACGATCGTTTGTAGATTTGTGCGGTTGCTTAGTTGATGAATTGGTATTTTCTTTAGTTTTTCCATTTGATATTTAGTTCGTCTTCCCTTATTAGAAATTTAAGTTTTTTCTCTTGTTGGAAGTTTTGTTTTCGTTACGTGGTTCTAATGGTGCTTGTGTTCTATCAAGTGTTCTAGAAGATTGTAAAGAGCAGTATTTGATTGTCACACTGTTTCAATATTACAATCGAGATCATAGTCAAATAAATGACATTTTTTTGGAACAAATAGAATTAACAAATCAATGTATGTTCACTAGGGCAATCGATTCTATGCCTAATCCTATATTAAGTCATTAATGATTAATTAGATTTCTAATTTTGTTCCAAAAAAATTGTTCAAGGTTCCTTAAATCTTGCAACGAAATGTGTGTGCGCGTCTTTTTATGTGTGTAAGGGACTTCAACAATCATGTAGCAAAGCGCCACGTGGATAAAAGACTAAAAGTGAGGAGGGCAAAAAGTGTAAGAGTACATTTATATTATACATGCAAACATTACCAACATTAGCAAATCCCCTCCTCGTGAAGCAAAAGGTTGTAGTCACTACAACAATGTGGGTCTATAGCGACACTTTTTTGCCAACGCTAATAAAAAGTGTCCCCAAATTTTTGATATTTTTTATATTTCAGTTATTATGTCTTTCATACTGTTGGGTTGTATATATTGGGTTGAGCATTAGTTCCCCGACTTTTGACTTTCACACTATTTATATGTTCGCCACATATTATATATATATATTGTGATATTTATTTCCCGATTTCCACACTTAGGACTATTTCAAATGCTTCAGTCAAAATTTTAAAAGACTTCCGCTATAATTTGAAAAGATCTCTTTCTCTCTCTCTCTCAATTTTCTCTCATTCTCTCTTCTTCTCTTCTCTAAAACTTGGAGACAAAGAAAGGCTTGGACAATCATTGGAGGTTGCACAACTTGCTGGAAAGCTCACCGGAGTTTCAGGATTTCGGCGGACTTTAGGTGAGATCTCAATCCCCCTCATCTTTTCCTTCGTCTACGCGTTAGTTTCTTTCAATTTCATTGCGATGACCACGAACACCGCATCAGGACATCGATTTTGATCGAAACCTCGATGCCTTGGTGATTCTCGGAGCAATCAACACACGTTTTGTAAACGGTTTAAGAGATTTGGAGGTGTTTTGTGATTTTCGTTGAGTTTTACGACTTTTTGGAGTGTTTTCATTTCGGACAATCGCTGGAGGTTCTACGACCATCCAAAGACGATTTTAGACGGTCATGGACCTCCGTACAAGTTTGAGATAGGTGCAAGGTGCAGTGACGCGAGTTAGAGTTCTGAAAAACCCCGAAAACAAACTTTGTCTGAGACGTCGCGCATGGCGTCGTGGGCGATAAGTCCCATCACGTCGGCGTCGGCATCTAAAACAGTGGGGAAAAACCCACAAAACATGAGACGTTGCGGAGACGTCGTAAGCCAGAATGTTGGCGACGCCTCCCACGACGTCTAAAACAGAAACGCACAAAAAATACGTCATGGAGCCTTATACACAACAACGTCACCTATGACGACTAAAACAAAAGCACAAGAAAAAGACATCGCGGAGCTTTACATATGGCGGCGCCGCTGCGGCCTCCAGAGCAGAAAATGGACAATAAATCGTATAAATTCTCATAAAACTTGGGAACTTTGGGGGTTTTTGTTAGGGTCGTAAATTGACTATAAACCAAATCAATTGGGGTTCCAATCCATTAACAGCTGGTTGGGGAACTCCAAAGCAAGGGTTAGATTCGCGTGAGCGTGACGAGTTGCGATCTTACCAGGTAAGTTAGTAAACCAGTTAAGGAATTAACATGTGATTCATTTTCCATTATTGTTATAATATTTGAATTGTTCCTATGTTTAACATTCCATTATATTATTCCTTGGTTGAGTATTCTTGGCGTAAGTGTGTCGGGAAGGTACTATGTGGCCCATACTAGCTGGGCCAACGTGAGCACCTCATGCAAAAAGTGTTGACCACCCCTAATGTTGTGTGATACCCGAGTACTGGATTGTTGTGGATATTGTTGTGGAAATGGTTGTCGCTATGGTTGTGGACATGTTGTGGATTGCTGTGGATTAGACCACTTATGAGCCTCTTTTGATTCGAAGAACACTTAAATTTCGTTGATTATCTGTTAGTCTATTTATCATGCAACTTGCTTATTATTTTGTCTTTTCCTTTACCGCATGATTTCTAAACTACTTTATTGGTAAATCTTAGATTACTGTTATGTTCTTCTGGCATTACTTTCAATTATTTCTTAGTTATTCATTGTTTAGTTTGTGACGGTGGGTGCAGATAGACCGAAGATGAATAAAGGGAAAGGACTTGTGCTAGGCGATTATCTCACTTGATTATCGAAGAGCCTTCTTTTTCCGCTTTTCTAGTGTAGGTGTCGTCGCTTGCTTCTTCGCTTGCTTGGTCTATCTCTCATTTTCATATACTATATGTTTTATTAGTTGAGATTGTGAGAATGGTATCATGTGTTATCACACTATCTTTTTGTCATCGAATAATGCATGTTTATCGAATATTCGGGGTTCCACATTAATAGATTTATCCTAATCTCTATATGTTGAGTTATTCATATGATTATAGTTTAATTTCCGCTGCGTATCCATATGATAATCCTTATAATCTAATAACTCAATTTAAAAATTGTTAAATTGATGAATTGAGGCTAACTATATAGGCATGTGTTGGCTTGCCATGCCGAGAATGGTCTCAGGGGTTCATATGTGTTTAGGCGGGGTGGGGCCTAATTGTATGAGAAATTGGAGCCGTCATAGATATCTCTTAAGAGATGTCGGTGCTGTGCGTTCGAACCTTGTGGGCAATGAAAATGACAAAAAAAAAAAAAAAAAAAAAAAAAAAAAAGTTGGTTTTGGGTGAGAATGGCTTGAATTATGAATCGGATCCATCACCAGGTATATAATCCCCGCCTAATCGGACGGTGCGGATCATTGCCCTAACTTGTTATCTCTTCTGCAAGACTGCAACTCGTCGTGGTGGTCGTGGTCCTCAATCAAAAACCCTAGCAGTCCAATTACCCGCCAAAACCAGCTCTCGAGGCCTTGGCATAAGAAATCACGACGGTAGGTGGGGGTGGGGGAGGGGTCGATTCCGGTTAGTTAAGTTCTCTCCTCTCCTTGTTGTTGTTGTCGTCGTCGTCGTTGTCGTCGTCGTGTTGTTGTTGTTGTTGTTGTTGTTGTTGTTGTTTAAATAGTTGAGTCGAGGGCATGGAGTTTGAGCCTTTGAACATGGAAAATGAGGTGATTGAGTTCGACATGGGGGGTTTGGAGGACGACGCAGTTGATATTGAGCATCATGAATTGGATGAAGACGACATGTTCGACACCACCTCCCATGGCAGGGAGTTTTACATTCCTCAGCAGGCTCAAGGGGACACCAATCTGGAGCCCTATGTCGGGATGGAATTCGAGTCCGAAGAGGCCGCCAAGGCCTTCTACAACTCCTATGCTCGTCGAGTTGGGTTCAGCACTCGCGTCAGCATGTCTCGCCGTTCCAGGAGGGACGGCGCCATCATTCAGAGGTCCTTCGTCTGTGCCAAGGAAGGCTTTCGAGTCGAAAAGGACAAACCTTGCGGAGATGGCAAGGTGAAGAGGCCTCGCGCCGTCACCAGAGTTGGTTGTAAAGCCATCATGGCTCTCAAAATCCAAGATTCTGGTAAATGGGTGGTTACTGCTTTTGACAAGGACCATAATCATGAATTGGTTCCACTGGATAAGGTGCATTGCCTGCGCTCCCATCGCCATGTTTCCGGCAGTGCAAAGGCATTGATCGATACCTTGCAGGCGGCCGGGATGGGGCCCAGCGGAATCATGTCTGTGTTGGTCAAGGAATATGGTGGGATCACCAATGTTGGTTTCACCGAGAGAGACTGTAGGAATTACATGCGGAGCAGCCGCCAAAAGACCCTCGGAGGGGACACTCAACTTCTGTTGGACTATCTGAGGCATTCGCACGCTGAAAACCCTGCATTCTTCTACGCTGTGCAGGGTGATGAGGACCAGTGTATGAGCAATATCTTCTGGGCCGACCAGAAGGCTAGAATGAATTACACTTACTTTGGAGATACACTAACCTTCGACACAACTTATAGATCGAACCGCTATCGCCTGCCCTTTGCTCCCTTCACTGGTGTAAACCATCATGGTCAGCCTGTGCTCTTTGGTTGCGCTTTCCTTGTAAACGAGTCTGAATCATCATTCATTTGGCTGTTTAATACTTGGCTTACGGCCATGTCTGGTCGCCCTCCGGTTTCTATAACCACTGATCACGATCGTGTGATTCGGGCAGCCATCACGCAGGTATTTCCAGATACCCGTCATCGTTTCTGCAAATGGCACATCTTCAAAGAGGGTCAAGAGAAGTTGGCCCATGTTTTCCTTGAGCATCCTAATTTTGAAGCAGAGTTCCACAAGTGTGTGAATTTGACTGAATCAACAGAGGAGTTTGAATCTTGTTGGCTGTCTCTCATTGATGCCTACCATCTTAGAGATAATGAATGGCTCCTAACAATTTATAATGCTCGGAACCAGTGGGTCCCTGCGTATCTTCGGAGCACATTCTTTGCAGAGATGTCTATCACGCAGCGCAGTGACAGTATGAACTCTTATTTTGATGGATACATAAATGCTTCAACAACACTGCAACTATTTGTTAAGCAGTATGAGAAGGCTCTGGAGAGTCGGCATGAGAAGGAAGTAAAGGCAGACTACGAGACAATGAACACTACCCCAGTCTTGAAAACTCCATCTCCAATGGAGAAACAAGCTGCAGATCTTTATACAAGAAAGTTATTTATGAAATTCCAAGAGGAGTTGGTGGAGACTCTTACTTTCATGGCAACAAAGATGGAGGATGATGGTTCTGTGACCAAATATCGCGTTGCGAAATTTGGGGATGATCACAGGGTCTATATTGTAAAATTCAATGTTATCGAGATGAAAGCAACGTGTAGCTGCCAGACGTTTGAGTTTTCAGGCCTTCTTTGTAGACATATTTTAACAGTCTTTAGGGTGACAAATGTCCTAACTCTTCCATCTCTGTACATTTTGAAACGATGGACAAGAAATGCCAAGAGTGGTGTTGTGTTGGAAGAACGTCCTGGTGATTTGTTGAATAGTTATCGAGAATCACACACTGTGAGGTACAATAGCTTACGACATGAAGCTTTGAAGTATGTTGATGAAGGAGCAAAGAATATAGAACTCTATAACGTGGCAATGGATGCACTACAAAATGCTTCAAAAAAAGTATCCATTGCAAAAAGGAATGGTGGGAAACTACCAATAACCAATGGAAGTAGTCGAGAATATAGTGTTGGTGGAATTTATAATGGTGGAGATCAATGGGGTCTGGGTCAACCTCAAACTTCAGTAAGTTCATTTTTTTGTTGCTTAATTATTGTTCTTCTTTGTGAGCATGTGGCTTGAGGTTCCGTTTTCCATCCTTTTTCTCCTGTGATATGTTTGTGTTTGTTCTTTTTATGCTCTTTGTTGGTTTATCTATGGCTTGCTAAATCACCTATATCATTTTAATACATAGATTGATTCATCATGGTCGATATACAACTTTCTTTCATTGAACTGATTGTGTTATCCGTATGCTGGCCTTTTTTAATTTGGAGGTGGGATTTGAAAGAGGGTACTGGTAGATTATAGTTTTTAGATGACTTTTATAGCACTCCTTTCTATCTTTAGGCATACAATCCTTGAAAATGAAAGTAATACATGAGTCATAATTGAGTATTTGACAATTTTGATAATATATAAATGCCAGTTATTGTAGAACCCATCTTTAAAGCACTTTTAGGTAGGGTAGGATCAGCAAAAGGCTTTTCTGGAGCAGGTATGCTAAATATGTACTTGGAAGAGAAAATTATTACTAGGTTTAAGTTGTGATCTTTTAACTGCGTCTGTTATGATCATTATGCTATTGACGCTAATACATTTTTTTAGACACGTCTCTCCTCTTGTCTTTCCAATTGAAGAAGGTGGGTCGCTGCATTAGATGTGTTGTTTGAATTGTTTCATAATTCTAGTCTCATTTCTATATACTGTAATCTATGTCTTTGGAAAAAGAGGAAATAATATATTTATGGGCTAATGACAAAAAAAACCCCCCGCAAACTTTCAGTTTTTTTTTTCTTTTTTTTTTTTTTTGTGTGTGTGTGTGTGTTGCAAATTTAGGGCAAACTTTTATTTTTGTCTAATATATCACAAACTTTGTGTTATATAGCAAATCTAACACAAACTTACCCTTAGAGCTGCAAACTAACATCATAAATTTTGGTAACTTTGTGTTTCTCTTGTTTCTTCACTTCCATAAAGTGAATGTTGGGCAGCGAAGAAACAACAAGTTGTTAAGAACCTTGGTTTGGGATCTAGTCACAGGTCTAGACACGATAGAACTAGAACTCACGCTTTGACCTGTGTTGTTTTGTAAAAAAAAAGAAACTAGAAGACATGAGAGATAGAATATGTAATTGAAGAGGCGGAGTCCGTGACTCTCCTACTTCAATTCCTCCTTTGGTTCATTTTCACTAAAATTGCTTACTTTATTGATTCCTTAATACTTGTATATATAGACTTTCTTATACAATAAAAATAGAAACTAATAAATATCAACTTCTACGAACAAGAAACCTACTTAAAATAAATATAGAAACTTCCTACTAATTAATATCTAGAAGATAGTAACTACTAAAAGAAACTACTTCTAATTAGAAACTACTAATAATTCCTACGAAACAATAAACATAGAAACATTCTTAATAATAAAATAGAAACTACTAAATAATAATGCCTAAATCTAAGATCGTATCATTACTCTCCTCCTATCCTTTGAGCTTGTCCTCAAGCTCAATTTCTGAACATGGTCAATGAACATCTAGCACATTATCCGCTCCACCATCTTCAACTTCAGGAACTTCTATCCAAAACAGGTTTTTGCATTTGTGTTCAGGGTTGTAAGATTCATCACAATTATAGCATAAACCCTTCTCCCTTTGTTTCGCCATCTCAACCTTTGATAACTTCTTGATGAACAGAGGTGAGTAGTTGCCGATTTTTGTGTTGACATTGGTAGTAATGATGATTGCCTTTTGTGTTTGGCTGCTCAAGGGTGCTTCGGAGTCCTTAGTTATAGTTGTGTTGGTGGAACTCTCACTAGTTTTGCGAGTGCTCATCGTGGACACGTTGGGAGGGACTCTTTGCAGAATTTTTGCTTTCAATCTAAGGTACGGGCTAGATTCATGGTAATGCCCAGATTACCCGGCCGTAACAACTCGATGTCAATCCGCAAATCCTCGGTCAAACCGGCAGTGAACAAGTCCACCTGTTTTCGTGGTTTAAAGTTGAAGGTATTGGCCAACAAAGATTGGAACCGTCTTTGGTACTTTTCTATTGTACTGGTCTTCTTCAAATTGGCCAAGTTTTTGTTGAATTGTCCTTTAAATATCTTGGATTGAGGGTTGTTTTGGTGCTTCTCATATTGCCGTCGAAAGATCCACCACCTGTTCTTCGAGAGCCCTTTGTTGAGCATTCATTTGCTCCATGAAGGTCTCTAACTTCACAGTCAAAGCATCTGTGTCGCCCATGACAAGTGGCTTTGATACCAAGTTGTTATGAACCTTGGTTTGGGATCTAGTAACGAGTCTAGACACGATAGAATTCGCGCTTCGACCTATGTTGTTAGGGAAAAAAATAAGAAACTAGAAGACATGAGAGAGATAGAATAGGTAATTGAAGAGGCGGAGCCCGTGACTCTCATACGTCAATTCCTCCTTTGGTTCCTTTTCATTAAAATTACTTACTTTATTAGTTCCTTAATACTTGTATATATAGACTCTCTCATACAATAAAAATAGAAACTAATAAATAACAACTTCTACAAATAAAAAACCTACTTAAAATAAATATAGAAACTTCTTACTAAATAATATCTTGAAGATAGTAACTACTAAAATAGAAACTACTTATAATTAGAAACTACTAATAATTCCTACGAAATAATGAACATAGAAACTTTCTTAATAATAAAATAGAAACTACTGAATAATAAACCCTAAATTTAAGACCGTATCACAAGTACATGAAATGAACATATCGAAAATGAGGACGGTGGATGTGTGGTAAAACTCGTAAAGATAGGATAAGAAATATAGAAACTCAAAAAAAAGTAGGAGTTGCACCAATTGACACAAAGATTAGGAAACAACGGTTACAGTGTTTTGGACTTCTCCAAAGACGGCCTTCAAGTGCCCTTATCAGAAAACTTGACTTAATAGAAGCTGAAGAAATTTGGTGGGGTAGTGGTAAACCGAAGCTAACTTGGAACGCATTAATTATGAGGGTTAATTGATTTGGAAAGCACACCATCAATTGCACTAAATCTAGCGCAATGGAAAAGTTAAGAGTTTGATCCATGTAGTCGACCCTAACTAATTTTGGGATTTAGGCCTTGTTGTTGTTTCTCTTGTTTAAGGCGTACAATTACTTTTGTCTATTTCTCTTAAACTGAGATGTGGATCTTATTAATGTCTTGTTCGAAACTTAAGTCCAAAGATTATTAATTAATTGGAAGAGCTTTGATGAGTAATTGAGTTTTGAGTGAAAGATTTTGCTTTTGGGAATCTACTAGAGATATCAACGATGCATATTGTTACGAATTAAAATTTGGTTGAAGAGTTTTGCTATGAAATTATTTATTTTTTTTTTTGAAGAAGTGCTACAAAATATTTCTAGTAATTAAAAATGATGCTACAAAATATTTCTAGTAATTAAAAATGATACAAAGTTTATGATTTATTAGACAAAAGTAAAAGTTTGTGCTAGATTTGCAATACAAATAGAAAGTGTGATAAATTAGAAAAAAATAAAATTTTGCTCGATTTGCAAAAAAAACCCGGAAAGTTTGTGGTTTTTTAGCCATTGCCCTATATTTATTTATTGTTATTGGAAAAGGGGGAAACTTTTTAAATGGCAATTCAATTATGATTTCGAATATTATGTTAAGGCTTAATTGGTTAAAATATCCTAACCTTTCATAACTTTTGTTATTATATCCTAACCTTTTGACATTTGTTATTATATCCTAACCTTTTTTAATTGTTTGATTTGTATTCTATATTATTTTTTTAACTCAAAATTTGATAAGTCGGCACCTAAATAATAAATTAAAACCTCTTCATCCATAATTACTAAAATAATTATTAAATTTATTATTTACATTTATTTACATTCATTATTTGAGTGCCACATCATCAAATATAGACTTCAAAAGTGACGTAGGATACAAATTAACCAATCTAGAAAGGTTAGGATATAATAACAAAAGTTGGGAAAGGTTATGATATTTTAACCAATTTGGCCTTATGTTAAAGCTTCGCTTGTTTTCATGACTAACTGGTAGAACTTCAAATATGAAGTTGCTGCAGGTATTACCTATTATTTGTGAATTTCTGTGTGCTTCTTCACATAACCACAGAATCACAGATGTGTTTGGAGAAAGAGACAATGGCCTATTATTTTAAACCTGGTTATCAAAAAAGAAGTTGCAATTATTTTTTCCTTTTGTTAGGTTACAATTATTGCATTATTGCGCATAATTTCTCACATTGTTTGCTGATTCATTTTTCAAAATAATAAAAAAGAATAATCAGTTCTCAGAAAAAAAAAAAAAAGAACTTCTGATAATTATTTGAGTAGTTAGATAAAAATGGAATTATGAGCTTCCTAGTGGGCTTTATGTGAGGCTTGAATGCCCTTTAACTGGAAAAATCTATTTGGGGTATGTATGTTTTGGTTGATGCTAGGTTCAAAAAAAAAAAAAAAAAAAAAAAAAAAAAACCAGGCTTTAGCCCTTTGTTTTCCTAAATTTATAATCCTTGTGCGTTCAACTGTGATTGATAAATTTGACCTATGGAATATATGGTGTCAATCTTAGTCAAATGCTTGCACACGATCATCATGTTATGAGCGGATGATACCATTTTACTGTTTTAGTTACTTGGTAAGCATGTTAATATTGATTTTAAGCCGTCATTCATAATATCCATTGATACATGTAACTTATTTTTTCTATTAATGCACTCGGAAGCACTGGGGGCTGCCTAATCATTCACTAAAAAAGGCCAGCCAGCGCCCGCGCCCTGATGGACCTCCTGGCATGAGTATCCAGCCAAGCTCAAATATGCAACTGTATTTTTGTCGGTTGTTTAATCAACATTAGTATGTTCTGTCATACCGTTTATGGCATGCTTCATTCTAGTCCTTCAGCAAAACATGCTTTCTTTTAAGGATGATTTTGGTATACCTGTAAATGAATCACTTAATACTTGTAAATGTTGATGTGTTCTCCATTAAACTGCGTTACTTTTCCATTAACAACCTGAAGAACTTCAATACTGATTTATATTATTGTTTGGTAGGATGACAAGGATAAGAAACTTGAAGGGTTATCTCGGGAGTTGGATCGAGCTAACAGGAAGTGTGAAGTGTATCGAGCCAATCTCCTTGCAGTCTTGAAAGATATTGAAGAACAGAAGTTACAACTATCAGTGAAAGTTCAAAACATAAAACTTGGTATGAAGAACTGATATCTGAAGTTGAAAGGACAGTTGAGAGGAGAGGTGAGGTGCGGTGCCGCTTTGTGTTTCTCTGTCATTCCCTTACAAGGAGGTGCAGACGGAGTGGTGGTTGTTCATTTAGTTTGTGCAAATGTTAAGTTGTGAATGCGGTGGGAAGGAGTGTGTACTCTTTGTAATTTGAGGTGATAGGCTGATAGCATGATTTATAATTGTTAGATTTGTAATTTCCTGTACAAATGATTTGTGGTTCGATGTACAAACTCTTAGTTATTATATACTAATAGATTCAGGAAACGGTAAAAGCTCAAGTCTATTTCTGCCTTGTGGGGTTAAAAAGTTGCTAGGCTAGTTCTCTTGAAAAAAATAAATAAATAAATAAAAGTTGCAAGACTAGTTTCTTGGCTTCTTTTTATTTGAGGTAACAAGAGCAACCCCGAGCTCCTTAATAAAGAGGTACGTACTATCTTTGTCGGAAGGGATTACGAGCTCACAAGGAGTGCTTCGAATGATGAATATGGAATATCAATTAAATTCTCCATTATATTGGTCTTAAAAAAACACACCATTCTCTTCACAGTATAATATGCTCATGACTAGAAATTTTCTTTGTCATGGTAATGTTTATATATATATATATATATATATATATACATGACGTCATCGTGACGATGAGAAGAGTCCAGAAAGAAATGTTGATCGTACTTATTTATTTTTCTTGACAAGTACATAATCTTTGGAAAGAAAGTGTAAGGAGTCTGAGGCTTGAGGGTTGAATCGGTTAATTAGAGATTTGTGTGGGTTGGTTGAGGACTGAGGACTGAGGACTGAGGACTGAGGAGCGTTGCATAAAGTAGTAGTATTAGAGTAAGAAGAGTACAGATGCACGAGTTTTCATAGTATTTGCACACTACATGTTCGACAAAATCACTGAATGGGCCGCTTAATTAATTAA
Organism: Stephania japonica; assembly: GCA_039657345.1. Taxonomy (NCBI): domain Eukaryota; kingdom Viridiplantae; phylum Streptophyta; class Magnoliopsida; order Ranunculales; family Menispermaceae; genus Stephania; species Stephania japonica. The sequence goes on along the minus strand of CM077559.1, from coordinate 396,867 downwards.
TTAGTGGGGGAGTTGAAGGAGCTTTCATATCTGACTTGTTTGCTTCTTTTGGATAACAGAAAAACAAGGCAAGGGGACGAAATGGAGTGTGCAGTTGAAGGAATTATAGAGACACAGGTCATCTTCATTCCCACATTTTATGCTTCATTCATTAGTTGGGGATTTCCATCATATACTCTGTAATTTAACTGTAAGTGTATTGCAGAATGTTGAGGCCCTTGAGATTCTGCTTCAAGGCCTTTGTGGAGTTCCTAAACAACGTTTGAGGGTTCATGAATTATGCTTAAAAAGCGGACCGAATCTTGGTAAGGAATAACCATTGCCTGCACACTCGAACATTTAAACTAACAAGAAGCTTCTTCTTCTTCTTCTTCTTCTTCTTCTTCTCAGGACCAGTATCCTCAGAGGTTCGTCTCTTGTGTAATTTGGAAGATCCCCGACCCACATGGTAACATCTTAATTATTTAATTACTTCTTCTTTTTATTGCACATAATCTCAGCTACATATATACTGTATGCCCCATCTTACAAACTTGTAAAACTATATATGTAATTGTAGGACTGTTCGACATGTTGGTGGTGCCATGAGAGGTGCCGGGGCGGAGCAGATTTCTGTCGCAGTGCGTAACACAGTGGAAAGCAAAGCAACCAAAAATGTGCTTCGCTTCTTCTATGCGCTGGGTTACAAGTTAGAGTATGAGCTTCTGAGAATGGGGTTTGCATTCCATTTCCAAAGGGGTGCCCAGATCAAAGTTACTGTTACTTCTACCAACAAAATGGCAAAACTTCATGCTGTCGACGAAATCATGCCGCTCACACCTGGTATACACTTGGTTGAAGTAACAGCTCCTGCATCTGCCGATAACTACTCCGAAGTTGTTTCTGCCATTTCCTCATTTTGTGAATATCTTGCACCGTAAGATTTCTCATCCAAATTACCATTACAGTATTTCGTTTAGTGATGCCTGTCTTGTGATTAATTGTTGGTCCCAGAGGCAGAGACTATATGTAACTATGTAAGGCTGTCATATGTGATTAATTGAGCCCCGTGGCCTGTGGTTGTTGTCATCAATACGAGATAGTAGATTGATGATAGGTTTGATAGCAGGACACGCCAAGGGTCTAAACCTTTTTTCTTAATTGAACAAGCAGATTGAGAGGCCTAGCTTTAGTAGTGGACGCCCTTCATTAGCTTACGTTCCTGTTACTGTAAAAACTCATTTAATTTGTCTTAAATTCTACTACTAACTTGAGATATTTTTTAGGCTGCTGCACTTATCAAAGCCGGGTGTCTCAGCTGGGGTTGTTCCTACTGCTGGCGCTGCTGCTTCCTCTCTCACATCCGATCGTGGGGGTAAGCCCTTATAGCACTAGCTGCTTCTGCCACAAGTTTCCTGGGGAGGGAATGTAATGGAGACTCTGCATCAGCTCAGGTATCCCTATTCTACAGTTATCCTTGTCTAGTGGCCCTAGTCATGAGTTCTCTTTTCTCTGTCTTTCCTTTAGCGTTTGTGTTGTTGCTGTTGGGGTAGCAAAGATGTTTCTCTATCCTAAGTACTGAATCTATGCCAAATAATGAATTGCAGCTCAAGTTAAAAATCTAAATTCAATTCCAAATGTCGAATTCTGTTCACATGGAAAAGAAATATTTTTCCAAAGAGTTGAATGACCTCCTAGAATAGAAATGTTATTAGTTTTCTTATTATTTGTTCCTCAGTCATCGTTGGAGATGTCTACCATGATTCATTACCAAATGCTTGCGTGGTGCTTGACGATAGCCCTGGAATGCAATAATGGTTACCTGGTTGATGTATTTTGATTATGTTTTCCTGAACTCGACCATACAGGCATATAAAGTTGAAGTGAAAACCTGTAAAGTTTAGAGAGAGGCACGCTGCCGGAGCTTCAGTACCTCTCTACTGAAATATAAATGAGGTTCATCTCAAAGAATTCTCAATACCTCTCTACTGAAATACAAATGAGGTTCATCTCAAAGAATTCTCAACTGGAGATCAGGATAACCTACTCTAGTTTTGTGTCTTTGGAATAGATCTTGAAGGGCGGCTATGAACTTCTTCTGAACTTCATCAACCTAAGTGAGAAACAAGCAACAGAAGAAGAAATCAATATTCTGACATTTCATTGCTGAGAGAAAACAGTAAAAACATGAATGTAATCGAGCACAGAGATGATCATGTGAAATCTCAAGAAAATTTTACTGAAACATGACTGTGAATAGAAAAGTAGAATGTATGGAATATACACACCTCATCCATTGTAGGTTGTGGGGTTTTGTTCAGATTAATGGGACTGCCCACCACGACATGCATCGGGATTTTGTATGGTAGAGGTGTTCTGCATTTTCAAATCATATAAGAGAAGGGATAAAGATGTCTAGAGACAATGTCCAGAAGATAGTTAGAGTGTGAAAGGGGGAGTTACATACCCAAACATTCCCCAGAAGAAAATAGGGGTGAACTTGATTGCCCTGGCAATGCTCCTGTACAGGTTTCCATCAGGTTTCCACCATTTGTAAACATGAGTCTGCAATCATTGCCATGTTGTCACAACAAGAAGACTCAGAGTTTGAGAGGTGGCTTATCTTATTTTATTTTATTTTATTTTATTTTTAAAAAAGAAAAAAAAATACCTGGCCAAAACAGAAAACTGGAACCAGAGGGCATCCCATCTCCATGGCCACACGAATGAATCCTTTTCTTGCCTTGAGGAAGGCAATCTAAATAACAAATGATAAAAATAAAAAAAAAAAAGGTCAATTATATGATTATATGTAAAGATCATATACTTCCCAAATGCAAATGCATGATTATATGTAAAGAAACGAGTTTGTCTTCAAGGGTATCCAAGCGTCAATTATGGAGGTGATTTCTCAAGCTTGAGATAGAATATACGAGATAATTAGATGTGGCGCTCGAACATGCACTACTGGTCTTGAAGGGCAAGCTAAGAGGGAGACACAATGGAGGAAATCGGATGAGGGTTGAGCAAAACTGAATTAACAAAAGACCTTGCATGCTCATCCATTGCAGGGCTGTTACGAGATGATAGAGAAAGGTTTCCAAGTTAAGTTGGACAGTTGTCCACTTTTGTCAGCAGAAATTTGGACGTTGTGGCACGGAGTTCACATGTCAAAAGAGAAAGGGTTCACTAAGGTGGTGATCGAGACAGACTTATTAAAAGTTGTTTCGCTCATGGGTCCTCATCATACTTTGGTTTTCATGGACTACCAGATCGAGGAGATTCAACGGACTCTTCATCAGATGGAAAGTAGCTACATTAGATACATCCTCAGATGTAGTAATGCTTGTGTGCTCGGATTGATGGAGTAATGGCATTTCCCTCTTATTAGTACAAATGATGAAAGGAAATATATATAATAGCACAAGCAAATGCAGATTCTTACAGCACTGCTGGCGAGGAACTTGATTTTGGGTAGGGGCATTAAACCATTTTGTTGGTTGAGAAGCGCAAAAACTCCAACTGGGAAAACGGAATGCGGTTCGAAGCCGAACACTGGAAGCAAGTAAGCAAGCAAATTAGTAGACATATTATATGCCTGCTGCCATCAAACTCCAACATGAATGAATGAATGAATTTATTGTTTTACACATGCATATACATAAACGTAGGTCTGAGTGGGATCGAAGGCATTGAGATGGTCATCCACATGTAAAGTTATCGGAAAGTAGTCACAAGCGTGCTTGGAGACATATCTACCATTATCACAACGCAACGCAATGCAACGCAACGGGCCATTGGCTTTGCTTTGCCCTCAATATTTTAAAATACGCATTCTTTCAGCCTTGCTAATTAATTCTAAGTTTGTCAACTAAATGGAAACTAATTAGTTGCTTGATTGATTTTATTGATTCCATGGATGCAATGCAACATAAAGAAGAATGTTGAAGATAGTGAACACCTTGAGAACTTGTGCCCTAGTTTGCTTTTGTCGTTCAAAGGAATGATCGCCATAAAGAGCAGTAGGCCAAGAAGCCTGGATTAATTAAGTATCCAATGTTAAAACCAAAGAATGTGTCGTTTAAAGAATAAGAGAAAAGATGAAGAAAGATGTACATGATTGCACGGTGTAGAGAAAGGAATAAGGAGGCAAGAAACAAAGCGGGGAGGATGTAGATGGGGCCGGCACAGATGCCCACTGCTGTCACCGCGTGAATCCCCACCACCCAAAACACCTATACAAGTAAGGCCAACCAAAGGCAGCCCGTACGTGTTGATTATTTTATTTTATATAATAGTAGTAGACTAGTAATATATGATTATGCCCATACCAGTATACCAGGCACCATGTTAATTGCAACACCAACCAGCCTCCCAAAGCTCATCACGACTCAACGCAATGCAGATATGCACCAACCCACCTCATCGCACCATTCCTTCTTCAGAATGTAAAATTAATTAACATACAGTACAGTTCACCGCAGCTAATTAAGGAGCTAACCTTCTTCCAAACCCCACCCCCAAATGCTTTAGTGCTGAGATCCATGACAAGTTCAAGCAGCAGCACCTATGTCACCAATTTCCAATTCCAAATGGGTAGCTAATTTGAACTGCACAACAACTGCTTCATATTCTCTATCACTGCCATTCTTAATACTCCTCTACACCAACTCTGCAAATAACTTCTTATGAAAAATAAAAAACTCTCAAGTCAAACATGCACATTCCCCAACCTGAATTTATCTACTTCAATCATGTTCAACACACTTTATGGCTTTCGACGAGCTAAATCAAAGGAACAAAAATAAAAATAAAAATAAAAATACTCCTTTATGATTGTAGATGGCAACGCCAGTATACGTAATGTTAAAATGGAGCAACCAAAAATACGTTATTATGAGCTTAACTTGGCAAATACATAAATAGAATGAACACCTTGTACATCCAATAATGAATCTGCGGTTAAGGCCAGAACAGAACAAATTGATTATTTATTACATCAGTAACTCGCAAGGTTAGAAAAAGAAAAATACCTCATGGCACAGTAAGAAGGCTCTTCAAATTATGCTCCTCCAACAGGGCTACTGTTAGTACAACTGAAAAAAAAAATGAAACTACTAATCTTTCAAGCTAAGCTTGACATTTTGAACTTTTACAGATAACTTCAACTTCTGTTCTTCCATATCTTTTAGAACTGCAACAAGATTCATTCTATATACTTCACATCGTTGATTTGCACTTTCCAAGTCACGCATCAACTCTAAAATCTTCTTATCCTTCTCAGCCTGTGATCAAAAAAGGTATTCATTACACCACAAAGCTAATAACAATTAAGGTCTAATTAGTGACAACCAGATCACACAAGACAAAGTACTGGAAAAATACTTTGACAGCAGAAACTTACAGAAAAAGTACATAAAATCTCCATCAACTGGATAACAAGGTAATTGAACTTTTGCAACATTTCACTCTGCCACTAAAATGAAAATTCCTCCAGCCCAAGCAACATGGTTTAATTTAAAATCTCAATTCAAAGTTTGCTTGGCAATAGTATCAATTCAAGCCCATTTCCAAAGGCTGTAACCTTCAAATCCTTCTCCAAGTCCCAAGACTTTATACAAGATCATTTAATTATATTTTTTTTGTAGATATACAAGATCAGTTTTGTTAAGCGAAGTAGTCGATCATGTGATGAGAATGCTTTCATAATTTTACTAGTTTCTACTTTTTTCAGTTATACCGCAGTTGATTCATGTTTCGAATTGTAAATGCATTGATTAGGGATCTGTTATGGTGTTTTTTAGGAATGAGTGGACTGCTGATCCTTTCAGGTTTGAAATTTGAATCTAACAACAAAACAGGTTCCAATTCAAATACTTGGAATTAAACAATCAAAATAATGGAGGATAAAACTGAAGGCATTTCAGCAGAAAACAAAGATGGAGTGGCTAGATCATATCAAAATGCTGCAAGCTATTTACATGCTCCTGTGGGCAATTACCTCCGATGAAAACTTGAGCGAATCCAATCGGCTTCCTTCACTGACACACACTTCTTGACTGCTTCCGTTTCTTAGGAGTTCAACTTGAGGAAGTCCAGACCCTTGCTTCTTAGCAGCAGCAACTTTTTTTGCAGCTTCTTTAAGAGCATCCATTGCTACATTATAAACAAGTAAAGACTTTGATCCTTCATCCACATATTTGATAGCTTCCTGGCGTAGGTTGTTGAAACGATCCTCCAACAATTCTCGAGAATTACTAGGCAATTCCAGCGCGTTTTCATCCACCACAACCCCACTCTTCGCATTCCTTGTCCACCGTTTGGATATATAATGGGAAGGAAGAGTAAGAACATTGGTTACTCTGAAAACTGCTAATATGTGTCGACAAATAATGCCTGAGAACGTGAACATCTTGCAGGTGCAATCAGCTTTCATCTCAAAAACATGGAATTTGACGATGTACGCCTTGAGATCATCTCCAAACTTTGCCACTCTGTAAGTGGTGACTGTTCCAGTATCTTGTATCTTAGTTGCAGTCATGGCCAGAGTTTCAACAAGTTGTTGTTGAAACTTGAAGAAAACTCTCCTGGTATAAATGCTGGCAGCTTGCTTTTCCATAGGAGAAGGGGTCTTTAGAGGTGGTGCACTATTTATAGTATCATAATCTGCTTTAACTTCCTTTTCATGCCGACTTGCGACAGCATTCTCATACTGCTTAGCCAATACCTGTATCGTCGTTGAGGCATTGACATATCCATCAAAGAAGGAATTCACGTTATCCGGCCCCTGAGTTGCAGACATGTCACCAAAAAACGTGTCTCGCAGATATGCAGGGACCCACTGATGACGAACAGAATACATTGAGTGGAGCCATTCATGTTCGGCAAGGTTGTACTTTTGGAGAAGCAACTTCCAAGATAATTCAAACTCGTCAATCGTCTCGGTTGTGTTGATACAGTTGCGGAATTCCGTCTCAAAAGTTGGGCTAGAATGATATATAGCAGACAGTTTGTCCTGAGCGTCTCTCAGAATGTTCAACTTACAAAAGCGGTGGCGGGTGTGAGGAAATGCCTGCGCAACGGCAGATTGTATGACCCTGTCCTGGTCTGTGGTTATGGACAAAGGATGACGTCCACCCATCACTGCAAGCCAAGTCTGAAACAGCCATAGAAAGGAGGCCTCAGACTCATTTAAAAGCAGGGCACAGCCAAACAAGACAGGGTGGGCGTGGTGGTTCAACCCAGTGAATGGAGCAAAGGAACCCTGTAGCTATTAGTCCGGTAAGTAGTGTCAAACGTTACAGTGTCACCAAAACAGCGGTAATCAGTGGTACAATTTGGAGGGGCCCAAAAAATGTTCCCCGGAGGTTGGACGGCATAGACGAAAGCAGGGTTTTGGGCATTCATGTGGATAAGATAGTCCAAGAGAAGGTGAATGGCAGCAGCAAGAGTCCTGTTTCGATTAGAAAGGTAGTTTCGACAATCCACGGTGGTGAAGCCTAGGTTGTTGATTCCTCCAGACTCCTTGGCGAGGACAGACATGACACCAGTAGGACCAATCCCAGCGGCTTGAAGGGTGTGGATTAGGGTTCGAGCAGGGCCGGAAAGATGGCGGTGGGAGCGGAGGCGGTGGACTTTGTCAGGGGGGACGAGGGGGTGATTGTGTTGTTTGATGAGTTTGGAGATCCGCCATGAGCCAGAGTCGTGTTTCTTGACCATGATCATGGCCTTGCAACCGACTCTCTGGATGGGGCGGGGTCTCTTGTGCTTGTTTTTGGTGCCACGGTCCCTGGAGTGATGGAAGCCCTGGCGAGAGCAGACGATCTGCCGGCAAATGATGGAAGAATCGCGGCGGGAGCGGTGGTAAGTGCTGGCCCTGATGCTGAACCCAAGGCGCCGAGCGTAGGAGTTGTAGAAAATCCTGGCGGCCTCTTCGGAGTCGAACTCCATGCCCTCGTGGGGCTCAAGACAGCCCTCTGACTCTGGAGGATCCGGAGGACCACCACCACCAGCGAATTCTTCTTCTTCTCCTTCTTCTCCTTCTCCTTCTCCTCCTCCTCCTTCTCCTTCTCCTTCATTCTCAACTTCCTCTTCCTCGATGTCGAATTCAATCACATCGCTTTCTATGGTAAGAGGCTGGAACTCCATTTGATTGATTTGATTTATTGAAGATTATTCTACCAATAACCCTAGCTAGCTACCTACCTACCTACCTACCTACCTAGCTGCTGCTGCTACTACCACCACTACTACTACTACTACTACTACTGTATTCGAAGAAACAGTGTAACTCACCGTCACCACCAGAAGAGAAGAGGATGGAGGTGCAACTGCCAACTGCCAGCTGCCTGGTGGTGGAGATGAACATCGATCGATCTGGTGCCATCACTGACTGAAGGTTTAGGGTTTGTGTCGCACATCAACATCAGAACCAGATACCAGATACCTAGATACATACACATATACATATATCGAAATTTTAAGTGGTTCCAAGGTTTTACGATGTTTTCAGGGCCGCGAGAGACCAAAAAGGGGGGCTGCTGAACGGGTGGGTCATCCACTGCTTCTATTCCTTATTACCTACCGACTTGTAAAAAATGCTGATTGAATTATTGATACATTCAACATTTATTTGTTCCCCTACTTCCTATTTCCTATTTCCTATTTCCTATTTCCTATTTCCTATATTATTAAAACAATACAGTCTTAGTATTCTTATAAAATGGACATACAAATCAAAATAAATTTAGTTACTTTCAATTCACAAAATAAACAGCACCAAATCCTCGCTTAGGAGTTCACCCTCAAATCAATGCTACTACTGCTAACTACTCCTACACCAACACCAACTACTCATCTTCTTCTTCTTCTTCTTCTTCTTCTTCTTCTTCTTCTTCTGGCCCTGGAATTTAGTCACTGCACCAAACAATCAAACACAAATAACATTCATATACCAACAAACTTCACACTCTCACCACATTAGGAAATACTATATATATTCTAATAAATAGTATAGAGAACTAATTTCAGAAACAATAACATAACATCCACGAGAAGAGAATAAAGAAAGAAAGAAAGAAAGAAAACCATAGAGGGAATCTAAATGTTTCCAATTCTACTAAAAACATACATAAAGCATAACTTCAAATTCTTCTCAACTCAACTACTGATATACTCATTTTTCCAGGGGGATTATTTCAATCTTCATCCCAAATCAGCAGTGATGATAACAAGAAAGAATGACACGTCAACGGCAAATCCCACACCAAGGGAGCATCTCTCTTGAATCAAAATTTTATCCCTACTGAAAATTGAGAATGATTTGCAACCTCACTTCTCAACAAATTCTTTCATGCTTTTCAACCATGTCAAGTACTCCCTGTTCTCCTTGTCGCTCATGTACTCTTGCAAGAAATTGGTCAGCGAGCTTTTGATTCCCCTATCTTCAAGGTAAGTGTAAAAAGCCTTCTGCAAGTTCTCATCTAAATCTCTGTAAAAGAAAAAAAAAGAGAAAAAAAAGGTGATTAGGTTTTCCAAATTTATGTGAGGGTAAAATCAGGAACAGAAAACGCAAAGCCACTCACATCTGCTTGCATGTGCGAAGCATATGGGATGCCATTCACACAAACACAGGTTAAATATAGAGTCGCACTATGTGCACCCCGGCATCCTATCACAACACCCCATTGATTAGAGCACCCAAGCAATTTATCAGGACACCCCGGGACTTTTACCAAAATGCCCATAGTTTGTGAAGCAACACACCCCACTACCCAAGACACATGTTAAAGTAGTATCGGTCATGTTTTGCCGAGACCCGTATTACAGTGTCGGTCCATACCAATCAACACCTAGTCAAACACCCAACTCGATGGGTGACCACCGAGACTATACAAGTGGTCTTTGAGGCCTTATGTCGAGACACGTGTGTATATCTCGGTTGACACCAACCGACACAACAACCAATGTCTCGGTCCCGTGCGCCCGAGACCATAGGTTCAACCATTTCCCCCCGAGACCTGAAACATAGTAAGCTAATCGAAAAAATAAAAGGAGCATCATAGTTGGGAGCTCTCTGATTTGTCAAATTGCAAGGAACCTCTAATAGATTGGCTCCAAGTCAATGGGCAACATAAGATGTATTTGTAGCTTCAGCTGCATAATGGGAAGGGATACCACTTTTTCTCCTAGATCCTCTCTCTATCTATCTATATAAAAATGCAAATATAATTTTTGTCACTAAACAATGGACGATACTCACGCATCATGATGCTTTCACATTTTTCATTATATACAAGGAAGCAAGGAACCGTCCTACCTTTTATTTTTTTTATTTTTCATTGCAGCTCTCTAGGCATAGGGAGAAACATTGCCACCATAAAACTGGTGACAATAGTAAGATACATCACTATTTACTAGTGCAGCTACTACTTTACATTTACTCATAGAAGATGGCATAAGATATATGAATCCAAAACCACATTTTTTCTTTAAACACGTAATTATATCTCAGTAAGAATTAGAAACAATTCAATCATTCAATCATCAATTCATGAAAGGAATGCATGGAGCAGTCTCATCAGTCATCAGCAATGCACTAGCCTACGAGCTTCCATCAATTCAAGCAGAATATTTGATCACTTTTTCATATAAAATGAAGCCAACATTCCAGAAAATTTATAGAAGGTTGTTACAGTTATAGTCTAGAAGTAGTATATGACTAGGTGTAATATGAAAATTAATGGCAAGAGAAGAATATTACAGATCCTTAACTGCCTTTCCTCTTCTCTCCCTCTATCTTCTCTCTAATTCGGTCTCAAATCACTATTTGTTCTCTCATTTTCCCTCTCTTGTGATCTGTTATCTTCTCTTGTTTACTAGTGTAATTTGTTACAGCCGGGTTACTAGATATATTCATGGAAGGCGCTCAGAAATAAAACTTAGGAAAATGTGAAGAAGCAACTACAAGTACTACTAGTAAATGATGATCATTATAGTTGAGATTGAGTAAAAAAAGGTAGGTGAAAAGAAATAAAACTTACGAAAATTCAGGTCCCTCATATAGAATCTGTTGATCATCGGAGGTGGAAGCGGAAGCAGAAGCAGCAGCAGGATCCTTGATGAGCATGGTGTCAATAGAAATTTGATCAGGAGATAATGTGCAAGAAAATTCGAGACGAGGGCCATCTCCTTTGACAACGGTGACAGTAAGGGAGATGGTAAACTGGTCAGAGTTGTCATCATTCTCGGATTGTTCCTTGTCATCATCATCAACATCCTCGTCTTCATCATCATATGCGTTAGGGGAGTGGACCTCGACTAGGATGGTCTCACCAGCAATGTCACTCCTCTTTAAGGTGATGGTTTGTTCACCAGGGTTGTCAACGATCTCGAATGGGAAGTTAGCAGGAAAAACTACCTACGGAATGGAATGGAATGGTGGCATAACAAGATAGATAGATTGTAGATTGTATGCATGAGAAGAAGAATCAGATACAGAGTTACAACTGAACGTATATGTACACTTTTAGTTGACAAAAACAGATACTCGATGAGAAAGGGAAAAACGTCGCTACTAAATAGTAATCAAGGGGGTGGGGGTGCTTACCTGATCTTGTTGAGCATTGTCGGACTCGGCGCAGTCAATCTCTGATTGGACTACTTTTCGGAGCTTGTCGTCCGCAGAGACTTTGTTCATGGGTGCTGCTGAAGAAGATGAGGAGAGGAAGCGAAGCGGAAGCGAAGTAAAGGGAGAAGAGACATGTGGAAGAGAGTAGAAAGATTGATGTTGGAAGGGTGGTGGTGGTGGTGGTGGTGGTGGTGGGAGAAGAGAAAAGCGAGAGGAAGCAACAAGGAGGAGGGTTCTGCCTCTGCAGAGAAGACGACCGCCCGCGGAACGCATCATCATTCTTCCTGATTCTTCCAAAAGGGATACAACACACAAGAGAGGCTGCTGGGATTTAAGACCACAACACACTCCCTAAACCTAAATACTAGCACTAGGAAGCCAAATGACTAAATTGCCAATTGGCCTCTCCCTACTCCCAGTCCCCACCCTCCTCAATAAAATGCACTAAAACCACCCCATATTTATAGATTGATGCCTGCCAATATGGCCTTTTTTTTTTTTTTTTTTTTCTGAAACTCAACTTACCCCATAATTAGGACTTAAGTTACCCACTACAAGGCTCAAACCTTCTATATCTTACTCAATTAACTCCACCCATATCAAATCAGTGAACCATCCGCTTAGTTTGTCAATGACTACATTATTATATAGCTAAATTGATTGAAATATTCTAATTATTCACAATTTTTGTTATTATATCATAATCTTTTCAAATTTATTATTATATCTTAATTTTTTTAGATTGTTTAAATATTTTCATTCTAAACCACTTTTAAACTCCAAATTTGATTTGATTATGTGAGATTTAGATAATGAATTTAATTACTAAATACTTATGTTGGATTAGCTAAAGGAAATTAAAATTATACCCTCTGCACCCTGCAGGATTTTAACTGCTCAGTCCTCCCACTTCAATGAACTTTCTAACTTTTTCGGGTGCCTCTCATTGAGTTTCATGTTGATAGCTAAGCATTCAACCTTCACGAACACACTTCCCCGAGTCGCTTGTATAAATAACCTAACAGAGTAGGAGAAGTAACATAAAGGAACAGCCACCTTCAGGACCGCCATCTGCGCTGCTTGACTTACTGCAAACATAGCTTACCTTTCAGTTCATATGTTTAGGATTGAATTCGGTTTGCATCTTAAATATATGAACTTAAACATACATATAGAGATGCATCTCCTGTATTGCATGCCCATATCAACTACGAATCCGCACAGATTTTCTCAGTTACAGCATTAAACTCAACAGTTCAAAATTGGCCGTGCTTGCTTTGTTATAACAGTTACAAAATGATGCCTGTGACTATTCTCCGGACGTATAAACTGAAATCTCTTTCACTATCCAACAGAGGATCTTTGGAATCCATACATACAAAAAATGACCATAAAAATAAGATGAGCCACACTGCTAGGCCTGCATATCTGACTCAACAATATTCAAGGTGCGGAACTCCTTTTCTGTAATAGACCTTATACCATTTGGATCAGGAACCAGCTCTTCTTCCAAATCTTCATTAGGAGGGAAGCCACGGGTCCTCCCTAGAATCCATTGGTCAATTACGCCACAGTTGATGGCATACTTGATGGATGTATCCAAATACTCTTTGTCAGTGATGAGATCCGGCTGTACAGTCAACATTCTCATCAGACCTGAAAGGAAGTAGTAAAAACATGTCAGGATAAGGAGAGCGGAATGCCTAATATCTCAAAACATTGAGCACAACCTGGTTATCATTCTCACCAACAATATTTTTCAATTCCTATCTACAAAAGGACACGCAGAACAACAAAATTATCGTTTTGATGTCTATTTTATACCATGAGGGACATAAATTGGTTTTTAAATACTGATAGCCAAGTCTGGGAATAACATGTTAGAAATATATGATTCAAATTTGATGTCATGAGTGCGAATGTGAGTTAGTTGAATCCACGAGTGTGTAATGGGTAGTTATAAGCAATTATATGAGGATGTAGGTTAGACATGTTTGTGTAGTGGTCATAGTGGGTGATGTGTGTTAGTGAGTGGTGCATGAACAAGTCTTTTTAAGTTTATGTATATAAGGATGTGCACTCAAACTAGTAGATCATCCGATTGTGAAATGTAGTCTCTCCAATGTTATACTGCAGCACGTATTAAGTCTCTTCAAAGTGTCTTTACTTTATTTTTAGTTTATTTTATATTCTTACATAAAGTGCATAGGTGAGTCGGGCTTTCCCATTTAACATAAATTTTTTGTTGATTTCTGAAAATTCAATCGATTATCAAAAGAAAAATAGAACTCGCGCAATCGCAGAGATGAAATGCATAAGAACCGAGGGACTGAAAAATAAATACCTGCAACTATACCATCTCCAGATGCTGACATGTCAGAGGTGAAGGGGGTGATTAGTGCATCCTCCATTCCATGAACTGAACCATGGTGCTTCTCCGTATAGTAGTGAATCTTAGATGTACCATTTGTAACAAATAGAACCTTCAAGTTTTCATGCCAAAGAGACTTCACTACCTCCGGTTTGTAATGGGTAAACTTAGATTTGTCATTGTCCTTGCTATCAAATTTATAAGAGGGTTCAATCCCACAGAGAAACTCAAGTTCCGCCTGTGTAACTTCGATAATGTCGGCAAGATTCCAAGCTTGTTGTATAAATATCTTAGCCTCTTCCCCAGACTTCCATTGTGGAAATGGGAGGTTTAAATCAAAGAAAATGACACCTCCTAGCCTCTTGGAGATTCTAATCGCTCGCAAGGTAGTCAATCTCATGTCACTGTCCAGCAGTGATGATGAGTTGAAATAGAACATTTTTGCCTGCATCAACAAAAATATATAAGAAGACAATCTGATAATAGAGACCCAAGCAGAAAGAAAAGTAACAACGCCAGACACTAATCAGAAATGCAGTTTAAGGACAACGGCTCATTTGCAAAAAAAATTGAGTTCTGGATCTATCATTCTATGAATATAGATATTTAAAATTTCCAAAAGATCAAACAGATGCAACTCTTCTAAAGAAATCTAAGAGAGAGGTAGAACATACTATAATATCAGCCAGAATGGTAGTTTGATCACTTGGCTAGAAAAGTTCAAAAACACGAGCAACGGCAATTCATTCCCATTCTATCTACCTTATTGGTGGTTTTATTTTGTTGAATTGTTCAAACAATAGAATACAAAAAAAAAAAAAAAAAAAAACGTTTATTTAGTCTTTCCAAGTCGCATACTTAAGTAGCATCCAGATCATGAATTCCAATCCAAAAAGAAACAAGACGATAAATGCAAATCTCTATGTTCAATTATTGAGCTGCATCAAAACAATACGACACAAAGAAAGAGCAATCACCTCCTTGAGCACATCTAAGTTGATCTCGGATCTCGATAAACAGTCCTCGGCAGAAGGTTTTAGACAATTCATTCTCATGCCGCCCCTTTTAATAAGTTTCATACGTGATACGGCAGTCATTTTTTTGCTATCAATTTTAAGTGCCCGAGTTTGGACCTTGTTGACATTTAAATAATAGAGCATGGCTTGACCATAGTCATCGTCACCAAGTTTTCCCATGAAGGCTACTCTGCCACCTAAATTAGCAAGAGCAATTGCAACAGATGCGGGGGAAGTTCCGGGCGCCCTCACAAATTTTTGTGGTGCCCAAAACGCATCCTTCATCCTCTCATGAATCTCATAGTCAATGAGTCTGTTGGCTGGGCTTCCAGAAGGTACAAATGCGTGTTGAGCGGCTCCAAAGCAGCAAACTAAGGGGGGCCAGCTATAAGTGAAAGTAATGTCGTCGTCTCCGTGACCAAGTGGCAATTGAAGGTGTTCGTCCTCATCTTCATCCTGGTTGTTTTTGAGGGAAGGTGGGTCTTGAGGGCCGCTGCTGAATTGAGCATCCAGGTTTTTTGTGTTTCTCCTCCTAACCACATTTTTGGTGGCGGTGGTCTCTCCATCAGAGGCAGTAGATGAGAGAGTAGCTGTATAATAATGAATGTGATCGTAGTAGACTAGAGCCATAGACATATATAAATACATGGGAAAAAGTAACACAAGAGTCACACCTAATTAATTAATAATGCCTAGAAAGAAGTTAAAGAAGAAGGGAGAGGGGGGAGGACCTATTTGGGGGGATTTTGTAGTCCCGAGCTTGTTGGTAGCAGCAGTTGCGTCTTGGCGGAGAGCAGCATCATAATCAGCATCATAATCGGCAATAGTCTCCAATGTCCTTTTGTTTTTCCTAGGTCGCCTAGGAGGTCGCTTAGAAGTAGAAGTAGTAGTAGTAGTAGTATTTGCATGAGTGGTGAGTGTAGTTGTCTTTGCTCTAAGTGTAAGGAATGAGTAGTGAATGTTTTCAGGGACTTTGTGATGTTGGAGGCCTGTTGTGTAGTGAGAACTGGAACAAAGCACAAGAGAAAAATCCATGGAAGTTAAAATGGAAGAGTAGGTCATCAGTCATGCGAGCGAGAGAGAGAGAGAGAGAGAGAGAGATAAAATTAAGGAAAACCTGGGAAATGAAAGAGTTAAAAAGGTCGGCATTGAATTTGAAGAAGATGGAGTAAGCTTAATTATAAAGGCAGGCAGGCAGGCAGGCAGGCAGGCTCCTTCTGAATGTGGTCTCCATTAATTGAGCAAGATTGAAGGCGCTGCGCTGCGCTGGGGCTTGCAATAGCAGATGAGGTTTCCCTTCATTCATTCCTTTTTAGTATTGTTGTCAATGGCATTAGGGTTGTGTAATGACAAAAATGCCATTCGCCACCACCCCACACCGTCCTACCAAGGGCCTGGGCCGCCCAAGGCTAGCTACTTACTGAGTATTATTACTAAAGGGCACCCGAGCGCACTGGATTCAGTCAGGTTCATCATGTAGGATCCGATGGGGGAAACGGAAACGGAAACGGAAACGGATACCGAAACCCAGGGTTTTCTTTTGTTTTTCCGACTGAACAGAGAAAGGTCAGAACAACAATCAACTCACTCCTTCATCTTCTTTTCTTTTCTTTTCTTTTCTTTTCTTTTCTTTTCTTGTTTTGGTTTGGTTTGGTTTGGTTTTGTTTGTGTCTCACTCAAACTCACATTCCAACCCCAAAAGCCTAATAAAGTTTCAATCTTCTTCCCCATATAGTATTTGTTTGGGATCCATCCATCCATCCATCCATCATGGCAACAAGGTCTTATCTTTACACTTGCAGATTTTCTTTAAACCTGACTACTGTTTGTGCCAGAAATTATTGTAATCTGCCATTGAATGGAGAAGCTCCACCAGATTCCCATTCTATTAAAACAATCTGTAAAATTATGATGAGTTGCCCTCAATTGGGGGTAGAACCCCACCTCAATCAAACTTGCATTAAGCTTTCCCCCGGCCTAGTGGAGGATATCCTCAAGAGGTTTCATAATGCTGGTATGCAAGCCTATAGGTTCTTTCAATGGGCTGGGAAGCAACCCCATTACTCGCACACTGTCAGAGCCTACCACACCATCATTGCCTCCCTCGCTAAAATTAGGCAGTATCAGATCATGTGGGATCTTGTCAACGATATGCGTAGCAAGGGGATTCTAAATGTCGAGACCTTTTGCGTCATCATGAGGAGCTACGCCAGGGCCCATAAATTGGAGGAGGCCATTTACGCTTTCAATGTCATGGAAACATACGGACTTCCTCCCAACTTGCCCGCATTTAACAGCCTGTTGAGTGCCCTTTGTAAGTCCAAGAATGTGAGGAAGGCGCAGGAGATCTTTGATAGAATGAAGGAACAATTCGTTCCCGACTCCAAAACCTACACTATTTTGCTGGAGGGCTGGGGCAAGGATCCTAACCTGCCAAAGGCAAGGCAGATCTTCAATCACATGATCCACAATGGGTGCTACCCAGATATTGTCACTTATGGAATCATGGTTGATGTTCTTTGCAAGGGAGGGAGGGTTGATGAAGCTCTTGGAGTCGTAAGGGACATGGATGCTCAGGGGGCTTGCACCCCAACTTCTTTCATTTTCAGTGTCTTAATTCATACCTATGGAATTGATAACCGGATAGCAGATGCAGTTGATACTTTTTTGGAGATGGAGAGGAACGGAGTTACACCAGACATAGCAGTGTATAACGCTTTGATTGGTGCTTTCTGTAAAGTTAACAGGCTCAAGAATGCCTTCAGGGTTTTGAACGAGATGAATCATAGAGGAGTCGTGCCTAATGCCAGAACCTGCAATATTATTATGAGCAGCTTGATAGGTCGAGGAGACACTGATGAAGCCTTTAGGGTGTTTCGCAGGATGATCAAAATCTGTGAGCCCGACGCTGACACTTACACAATGCTAATTAAGATGTTCTGTCAAAGTAATGAGTTGGAAATGGCTTTGAAAGTGTGGAGGTACATGAGTTTCAGACAGTTTGTTCCTAGCATGCACACTTTCTCTGTTCTTATCAATGGATTGTGTGACAAGGAGAAAGTTTCTGAGGCTTGTGTCTTCTTGGAGGAAATGATAGAAAAGGGGATCCGGCCGTCAGGCCCAACATTTGGCAGGTTGCGACAGCTGCTTATCAAACAAAAAAGGGAAGATGTACTCCAATTTCTTGTTCATAAAATGAACCTTCTAATTAAGGAGCCTTTATTTGATTGACTGGCCCTCCACTTTAAAGGTGAAAGAAGGAATGAACGAGGGAGGGAGATTATTGCTCAAGCAGTTAGGATTGACACTCCACAATTTATCATAGGCTTAATGGCGCTGCTCATGAAGTGCCAGTTTGTATGCAGGCCTGCAGGTTACCTTTAATTCCACTCCTTGGTTAGTCACTTCCTTTTTTACTTGTGTTCTTAACTATAGTCCTACAAATTAGATTTACCATTGCCTGAATCATCTAAGACATCCTAATTTCAGTCTTCCGACATATCGGGGGCACTACAAATATCATCATACTTAGTCAAACAATACTCATATATTTTCTTTTTTCCTTCTAAGTTTTAATTGCATTAAAGGTCAGAAATTGCATTATGAGCTTCCTTTATGTGGTTCATTTCGTGTAGGCTTGTTTCACCTCATGGGTCCAAGCTCATTATAAAATTTCCACTTATTTAGGTTTATGAGAGAATTATGAAAATGTTCTTACTCTTTGTATCTTTTAATTATCATATGTCCTTCCTGTAAAAGTAAAAGAGTGGCCGATTCAATTATCAATAAAATAAAGAATACACTCTTTCCCTTTTTTTTTTAATTGAAAATACACTCTCTGTTATGCTGCTTTATGCATAATGTTAACAGTTCTTTTGTTCTTTTTTATTCCTTGAATAACTTCTTGAGAATCCCATATGGCATTGATTTTAAATGAAATTTATAACTAGTTTAAAACTGTTGAATAAAAAGCATAACTTAACTAGATCAACTTGCAAACTGCCACAATACATTAATCTGCATAACGGTTTAATCGATTACATTTTTTGTGAGTATAATCTTTAATTGTACACAAAAACACATACACACGTACACATTTACACATGAAATGATGGCCCCTCTACACTGGTGCACCCTTTGTAACTACTCATGTACACATAATGTAACTACCCATTACATGTTAACAACATGGGATTTGACTAATTAAAACATAACATATTTGAATCACATATTCTCCAACAAAAACAAAGTACCCCAAAGCTCTCTTCGTCTCCTTTATTTCTTTTCATGAATATCTTTTCTTAATTAAAAATGTCCTTGGCTCACATAATGCATTATGTACTATTTGGTTAAGTACCTCAATTTACAGTTTAATTCCATTGCCATTAATCAAATTATGCCACATAATTTTTTTTTAATCAAGGAAAGCATAGTTGCTTTGGAGCTAGCTGTTACTTTAAATCCTAACCGGAAAATTGTTGGATTTTAAGGTTCATACGCAACAAAAAATTCAAAACAAATTTTGAAAAACCCCCAACAGGATCGCAAACAAATAAGTTTCATTAAACAAGATCTACAAAAGTAA
Organism: Stephania japonica; assembly: GCA_039657345.1. Lineage (NCBI taxonomy): Eukaryota > Viridiplantae > Streptophyta > Magnoliopsida > Ranunculales > Menispermaceae > Stephania > Stephania japonica. The sequence continues at coordinate 377,287 of CM077559.1, read as the reverse complement.
ACCATACCTTAATTCGTGATTTCCTTCTCTTATTGTTTAATCTCCAAGACGTTCAAGCGCATGTCCTCTATCAGAAATTCACACACGAATGGTGACCGCAATTTGGAGTGCTAGCCCCAAGAGAGATAGAAAACGTTTTTCTCTCTCCCAAAATCTAGAGAACTCTAAAATAGCAAAAACAAATTTCTTAATTCGTTTTAGGGTATGTCCCTTTTTTAATGTGTAGATAAGCCCTCACTTAAATCCTATTTGTAATACAACTACCGTATTTAGGCAGTTTAAGCACATTACACATATAGTCTTATTAATAAGTTATCATATAACAAATCATAATGGTTTTTATGTCATGAATTTTATCATTACTCTGGACCAATTGAAATTGCGCAAAGCCATTCTTTGTGTGCGACTCAATAGGTTCATGCGACGTTGGTAGTGAACCAAAAATCATTTTGGTACACAAGTCATAAATGGTATCTAGCAAGGCATTATGACTACCCAAGTAGCATGAATATCAAAATCGATACAACCTAATGAATAACATATATCATATCATTTTGTCATGCGATATCCTTTGATTAAACATAAGGCGTGGAAAATCACTCTTAATGTTCAATCGTACTAGTCTCGATCTTTAGGTAGACTGAAAACATTCAAGTGATAACAAATTCTATCTTGATCACACACCTTCACAAATTGCTCACATGATAACCAATCACAATCTTTATAATCGTCTAGTTAAAGACAACGTTTGATTGTGTCAAATTACCATGCTCCTAATATTGAAGTCTATGGTAATCTCAAGTCGAATGGCTAAATGATATACCTATCAAGAGTAACACCTATGACTTAATCCATATGGTGTTCTCATAACTGGTCGGTCCAGTACCTTGTTCCCTAACAAGTACTCATGATCTTGATTCGTATCCCTATACGCATGACCAACGCATGACCATCACATGACCATCAATCAAAACTCACACTAGTCTTAATTCATTATAGTTCCCAGTATAATGACCGACTAGGGACATTTAGGATATTTCGACAAATACACATGGATCTTATTATAAGGTAAACATGCAATGATTTATAATAAAACAGCAAATGAAAACCTATATTTTATTAACTAAAATTATAAGATAAATAATGTTTGTAGATTGATCTAGGGCACATGCCCCAACAAAAACAAAAAAAGCAAATGGCTTTTTAGCATTGGTGTTTCAGTCCCTAATGAAACAGTTTGAACCTGTGAAACATTAACATCCTATCTGAAACCACCGCAACCATTTCCTGCTGTACGTGATTGATTGGGTTTCCTTGGCCTTTTTCCCTTTGACATTATTTTGCTTCTCTACTGTGTGTGATTCATTTATGATTTTCTCCTGCACAACCGTAAGGACCATTAGATTAGTTTGAGCTAGTGAAAAATGTTATATTCAGCTCAATGCCATCAAACTGTTAACTTAATTACCTGGTATGTGACTTGGTCTTGTTTCTCAAGGGTGCTCACTCTGTTATCTTGCGTTGCAGGGACGTCCTGCTTAATATTTTCTTGAAGCCGTGCTGTTGAAGAGCTTGATCTGGATAAATAGTCTTCCTCCATTTCAAGGCTTAACTGGCCCGACAAATATACAAAAACCATGAGTAGAAGCCAAAATGTTCACGTATCTCTAAGATTAGTCACTTTTATCCAAAAAAAAAATCTTGAAGATTAGTTGAGTTCTTGGGTCATTACCAAAGCAACTGCCATGGTTTAGAAGTTGACGATCTTACTTGCTATCGGATATGGATCAATCTTTTTAATTCATTATCCATGACGCCAATCAATTCTAAAGTGATGTTCAGTAGGCTAATGGTTTTTGGGAGGAAAGAGAAGAGGGATGGTTATTCACTTACCTGTAATACCCTGTTCTCCAGCATTGCTACTCGTTCTATTAGAGTACCTTTGAATTGAACTTCCTGGAGTGCTGTGGACAGAGGCTTGCTTTGCTTGTCGTCCAGTTTACTACTTTCAACTGATTCTGGACTGCAAGAATTCCTTTGGGACTTGTTTTGCTTCGCTTCCATAGCACTCAGCTGCATCTCAGGGAGATGTGTGCAAGGAGATCAAATGTACAATCAAAGCAAAAGCATCTATGGAAGACGTATTATAAATCTTACCAAGTGGTCTAGCCGATCCAGTCTTTCTGTGATAGGCATGGTTGATGACAAGCTTTGATTGTTTTCTTTATCCATGTTGGTCCGAAGGGCCGTTGTTGAAACTAGTTTACCAATTGCTATGAATAATGGCCGGGGAAGGTGAGAGAGAGCACTGCTTGCAGGCACAGTCTTGGTCGGGGTTATACGAAGTCAGTGGCAGTGATTGAGAGATTATATGTAAGTGGGAGTTGAACCAAAGCCAAAGGTGTGAGAAGTAAAATAGGGGGTACAGCTGCATGTTGAGTGAAGTCAATGTCACCCAATGTGCCATACTTGTTACAATCTTGTTTCTATTATATCTTATCTTCTCTGCAATTCGATCTCTCTGGTAGCCGTGAATCATGCTGCTGCTGGTATATGTTATATTGAAGTCAATAGAAGTAGGCTTCACGCGCTGGCATTATTTGTGTTCACTGCAGCTAATTTAATGCTTATTGTTGAGCCAATCCTACATGGAAACCTTGCCTTACCAAAGCGAATTATTGGAGTGAGTTGCTGGGTGGTATTCAGTTTACTTAATATATTTTCCTGGATTTGAGGCAAAGATTTTACTTTCAGTTTTCATTTGATCATTCTTCCTTTGATGTGTAACTTGCCAAAAACAGATGGATAGAGAGAGCGTCGTTTAATTTTGGCTGGATGTAGTGTTTCGGCTGGTGCAGTTCTAGACTTTGTTCGTGAAGCATCCTTAAAGTTGGCTAATCCAATAATACTAGGTCCTTTTTTTTAGTTGGAACTTGAAATCGATCGACAATCTTGGTCCACGAAAGGAGCCGATCGGAATACCAATAAAATGAAACTCACTTTTGTTTCAGTCATCCACACGGGAACTCACCTGTAATGCGCCACCGCCCCCCGCCATTAGTAGTAGTAAACTAAAAATATCTTAAAGAGTTGGGGTGGCCATTTGTATAAACAAACATCAGGCACCATTTGAATTTAACCCTTTCAAGTGTGGATGAAGAATCCATCCCTCCCACGGCCATACAAGAGACATTAAACAACAATTCGATTGTAGAGGTTTAAATAGTTAAGAAGTTCTATATAAGAAGCAACCTGCATGTAAGTAGTAATTAATCAAATTTCCATCCAAACACGGCCGAATATTTAATAAAAGTCTTCTCCAGCCTCTACATAAAAGGTCCTATATATATCATTAAGCAGGAGGAAAATCTCACGCAACCAGTGCATGCGTAAAAGACACAAATTTCATCCTCCCTCTAGTAGCTTTGCACTGCTTACATTTGAAAAACAGTCTCAGTGTCCCTAATCCTACTCTATCATTTTTTGCTCCTCTTACTTGTTCTACTAGATCCACGATTTCTCGATCTTTCTCGCCCATGCTTGGTGCTGCTTCTAGTGCTGGGCAGAGGAGCCCTGGGAGAGGGGACAGGCACACGATGCCCACCAACCAAAGCAGGGAACCCAACAGCAGGGATTCTGTTTCAAACATCCAAAAGCAACCATTAGATCAGGTCATTGAAAGGCAAAAACCCTTTTGAACAAATTGTAATAAGTTTTTTTCCTAAATAGGTTCCAACCAAAATTAATTTAAATTTATTGATAATGAGAAGGAGAAGACCAGAGATCCTTCTCTCAAAAACAATACAACTTAATCACTAGAACTTAACCCATTGAGAACTTTCAAAAAACTCAACCCGAATATACTACAATTATATGCAATACAATGAAACCAACTATCAAGTGAATTTGATTCTCCTTGCTCCAAATTGAACTTACTAAAGCAATCCATCTTGATGTAAAATAATCTAGTAGAGTCCCACAAAACTTCAACCAAACGAGAACAAGAGGATATATCCTACTAATTTTAATAATAATGAGCCATTGTAGTTTAACTTGGGATCCATGTAGCAAACCCCAACTAATTTTGGATTAAGGCTTTGTTGTTGTTTTTGAATACTTGCAATCTAAAATGTTTACTAAATCACTTTGAGGAATAATGTGGCACGTGACTACAAGAAAAAGGTCAGCTTAACCAAAGATGCTTCAACGACATATAATGATCCTAGAGTGAGTGTTCAATGACAAGGCATCTGCAGAAATTGTGATGTTACATTTAGATTGGAAGATCTTAAACCTCATATGCCAATTTTCAGCAGACAGCAAAAAAGAATGGCACATAATTTTGTAATGTAGCTTGAATAGAAAATCACAATTGAATGTGGTCATATTAAGAGATTTGAACTTCAAGGAAATGAAAAAACTAGAGACACATGTGCGTTTCATGCGAAGCAAGTTGTAGGTAATTACGGCAGACTATGGAAAGAAATGTAAGTAATAGTTGTTGCATTGAGATATATAGTATAGTATATAGATTATAAAGAGAGAGAGAAAGAGAGTGAGTTAGAGGGTCCATACCCAACAAGAGTACGGCAGACTCCTGCTTTGATGGGGAGGCGACGCCAGCCTTGGAGTTGAGCAACTGAAGGTGGAGAGCATGGTTTTCAGCAGCGCAGCACTGAAGCAGACGCTGCAGCCTCATGCATTCCCCTTCAAGATATATGCTCTTCATCTCTAGATCTTTGACGTACATCTTCTTTCTCTCCCTTGATCTTAGAGCAGCATCCCTGTTCCTAATCTGTCTGAAATAATAATGCAAATCCAAACAGGAGATGTTAATTATAATTCACATAATTTAGTTTAATCAGTACTACGTGTGAGCAAGAGAGACCGAGAAAGAAGGTTCTTCTAAGAATGAAATCAGTTACTACAATCGTCATAATATTAATATTAATATTAATCTTAACTTTGTATACACAGTTGGTTAATTGAGTATGAAAAAGTACCACCTCTTAAGCTTCTTGGAGATCTGATCATCATCAGGAGAGGCATGGTCCTTCTCCTCGAGATCTTCCTCCTCTTCATCGGGGGTCTTAACTTGGTTGTTGTCGGGATGATGATCATCGGAAACCTGGTGAAGAATCTGGGAGAAAATCTGGTGGAAGCACTCCTGATTACCTTCCTCTAATTTATTCTCATCTTCCATCAACAGCATTTTCTCCACTTCGCGAATCCCCCATGAGCCACCGCCACCACCACTAGTGGTGGTCAACTTGTAGTCGGGAGAGGGAGAGGGATTGTTGTTGTTGGAGACTACTACTACTTGATCTTCATAATTATTAATAGGATTAGGTTGAGGAGGAGGAGGAAGAAGAAGATCGTTGTTTGCGTCTCCGAAGACATCCGCGAAACCATCATCACTCTCGAAACTCAATAAAAGATCGTCGAAATTCAAATCAGAACAAGTCTCTCCATCTACCAAATCAACCATCGTTCCTTCCATCGCTCTTCTAATCAACTACTAATACTAATATATAATACGCTCCTATATCAACATCTACACAAAAATAACCCTAATTTTGAATCAACCCTAGCCCTTGTTTATTTGAAAGAAGCAAACCTGTTGCGACCAAATCGCTTCTTTTTTTTTCTTAACAACCAAGCAAACAAATCAAATCTAGAGAGAGAGAGAGAGAAGGATTTGTTGATGTCACGTCACCCCCACCAATAGGAAATAGGAATACGCCGCGGCCGCCGATTAAAATTGGTTTGAGCTGTGGAATTATTGAATTGAGACTTGCTAGAACTAGATAAGGAAAGTAGAAAAATTAAGAACTTTTACTACTACAAAAAATTACAAAGAACTACAACTACAAAGTAGAAAAGGAAATATGAGAGAGTTAAAATGAGAAGTTTTCATTTAACTTGGTGCGTTTTTATAATGAGGTTGATACCCTTTATATAGGCCCTTTGGTGATGATGATAAATGTACTAAGACAATGTTTACAAGTTACACATACATCACATGTCATACAACTCTTTACAAGTAATGTTGACAACACATGAAATAATGAGTACATTGAATATGGATACAAGTAAGAGCCATGCTTGATATTACCACTCAATATAAGAGTCATGCTTGACAATGACTAGTCATACAAAGTCTTGATCAATTGTTTATCCATATCATAACACTCCCCCTTAGATGACAATTGTTGAGAAAATGTGCCTCGTTAAAATTTCTACTAGAAAAAACCCGTAGGAAAAAAAAATCTAGTAAAAGAGTACACATTTCTTATTAATCTTAAAATGAGTATAATATTGTTAGGATTGCCTCATTAAAAAAACCTTGCTATGAAAACTCAATGGGATAAAATCATAGCAAAGGGAAAAAGAGTGCAATACACTAATCAATAACTCCCCCTCATGTGAACATGGGTGAAATTTGTTCAGTTTCTTTACTTGCAATGTCTTTAAGTTTACGCAAGCCAATACCATATGTAAGCCTTTTAAATGTCGTAGTTGGTAAGGCTTTTGTGAATAAATCAGCAAGATTATCGCTCGATCGGATTTGCTTGACATCAATTTCACCATTCTTCTGAAGCTCATGTGCATAAAAGAATTTTGGTGAAATATGTTTTGTTCTGTCCCCTTTTATAAATCCTTCACTTAATTGTGCAATACATGCTGCATTATCTTCATATAATATGGTTGGAGAATCTTTTATTGAAGGCAATCCACATGATTCTTGAATATGTTCAATCATGTTTCTCAACCAAACACATTCACGACTTGTTTCATGAATTGCAAGTACTTTAGAATGATTGGAAGAAGTAGCAACCATAGTTTGTTTTACTGACTTCCACGATACAGCAGTATTACCACAGGTGAATACATATCCCGTTTGAGAACGGGCCTTATGGGGATCTGATAAAAATTCAGCATCAGCATAACTTTGGAGATTCAATTTTACCCCTCTCGAGTAAAATAAACCCATGTCACTTGTTCTTCGAAAATATCGAAAAATGTGTTTAACACCATTACAATGTCTTCGAGTTGGTGAAGAGTTATATCTTGCAAGTAGGTTGACAGCAAAAGCAATATCGGGTCTTGTACAATTTGTAAGATACATAAGTGCACCAATTGCACTTAAATATGGTACCTCCAGACCAATTAGCTCTTCATCATTTTCTTGAGGTCGAAATGGATCCTTATCCACTTCAAGTGATCTGACAACCATTGGAGAGCTCAATGGATGTGCCTTGTTCATATAAAATCTTTTTAATAATTTTTCAATATAATTTGATTGATGGACAAGTACTCCACTTGAAAAATGTTCAATTTGCAAACCAAGACAAAGTTTTGTTTTTTCAAGTTTTTTCATCTCGAATTCCTTTTTCAAGTATTCAGATGTTCTAACGATGTCGTCATGGTTTCCCACTATATTTAAATCATCAACATATACAACAATAATCACAAATCCTGTTGATGATCTTTTAATGAAGACACATGGACAAAGCGGATTATTTAAATGTCCTTCTTTCAGTAAATAATCACTAAGACGTTTGTACCACATTCGTCCAGATTGTTTCAACCCGTACAAAGACCTTTGTAATTTTATATAATGCATGTTATGAGGTTTTGATTTTATTTCATCGAATATTACAAATCCATCATGGATTTTCATATATATCTCACTGTCTAGAGATCCGTACAGATATGCTGTAACGACATCCATTAAATACTTATCAAGCCCTTCAAAGACTGCAAAGCTTATCAAGAACCGAAATGTGATTGCATCTATAACAAGAGAATATATTTCCTCATAATCGATGTCAGGTCTTTGTGAGAAACTTTGAGCTACAAGTCTTGCTTTGTACCTTGTAACTTCATTTTTTTCTCTTCTCTTTCATACAAATACTCATTTATATCCAACTGGTTTTACGCCATCTGGCGTTTGGACAATTGGTCCAAAAACTTCTCGTTTCCTTAACGAGTTTAGCTCCGCTTGGATAGCATCTTGCCATTTTTGCCAATCAGGTCTTTTTTGACATTCATCCACTGATCGTGGTTCTGGATCATCATCATTTTCACATATTTCAAAGGACACATTGAAAGCAAATATATCATCAGGAACAATTTTATTTCGATCCCAAATCTTACCCGAGTTTAAATAATTTATTGAGATCTCATTACTTTCATCTTTTTCATCTTTTTCTAAAGGAAATTGTTCCTCATCAGAATCAACTTGTTCTGACAAACCCTTATCAAAGGATTCTTGTGATTTCTCATGAGTATTTTGATTTGTATTTATTTTTACTCCCGTTTTCCTCTTTCAAGGAATTGTATCCTTTGAACCAACTGATCTTCCACGCTTTAAGCGTTTCGTTGATTCTTGTGCATTTTGTTGCACCGAGACATCAATTCTTGCAGGAGCATTTACAGCTGGACTATGTGATTTTGTCACTTGTTTTGCATCATTAAATGCATCTGGTAATTGATTTGCAATTTGTTGCAAATGAATAATCTTTTGAACTTCAAGTTCACCCTGATTTGTTCGTGGATCATAATGTGATAAAGTTGATGCATTCCAAGCAATTTTGCGTCATTCCTTTTGAATTGACTTCTTATCTCCCCCTAATGGTGGGAAAATTGCTTCATCAAAGTGACAATCAGCAAAACGTGGAGTAAATAAATCCCCTATCGTGGCGGCTCCAATTTCCACATTAGTCCGCCACGGGAGGCCACGCGGGCCACAACTGTCCACGTCACCACCAGTTGTGTCCCACGCCCAATTATCCATCATTGATCAACCTCTCATTTAATTTGATTCAATTAATATCATATATTTTCAAGTTAACAGCGGAAGCTTAAATAAACAATATAAAAATTCATCTTGTGTTTTGTTAGCAAAAAGCCTAAGTGGAAACCATACCAAATATACATCATATACATCTCCATTGATCCTCAAAATATCAAAATGTACAACCTATCTCTCAAACCCAAAACCCAACATAAAACGAATAAATATAAACATACGTACGAGTGGGGCTAAAACTGTCAATCGATGTACTCTTCAAGCTTGCCCTTTCCCGGCTCGATCTTAGGGTCCTGCACTCACCATCACAAAAAGACAGATGACGAGTCCGAGTGAGTAATCCCAAGGAAGTTCACCAAGTAATTACGGAAATAAAAGTCTTGGAATTGAAAATACTATAATTTAAACATGCGGAATAAAAGAAATACGATAACCGTAAAAGAAAGATCATCGCATGCATAAATATAGTGACGAAACAAAGTACGTGCACATAAAAATCAGACCAAGTCATACTTCGAGCCTCTCCTTGGGCACAACCCTCAAACACACTAACAGGTTGTCCCTGGATCCTCTAGGTGGCCGGCGTAGACCCACGGCGCACCCACACAAGCCTACCATGCCCGGGTAGCCTATTCACCGGTGTATGCCTAGACAAGTGCTATGACTTAGTGGACCCTATGGCCGTAACGAATAAGCACCAGGTGGGGAGTGATCTCAACACCGTAAAGACACTAGGTAGGAGTACCCTCAACTAACGTAAAGTCACCAGGTGAGAGTACTCAACCACCGTAAAGCAATAATGAAACGAAGTAGAGAATAAATGGAACAATTCAAATAATTCAAGCAGTAAATACTTAAAGTGAAGTTCAATTGGGATACTACACACCTCAATTCGCACTCCTCGTTCCACAAATCAACCCCCGGTCCAATACCTCCAAATCCCCGATAATACTCCCGGTCCGATTCCCGACTAAACCCAGACTCCAATTACTATTTTGAGACTCCTGGAATTCATTTATGAGGGTTAATTATCAATTAATAGGTCTAAAATGTTATTTAGACTCATTTCCCCATTTTCCAATTTTTTACATTCCAGTGAACTATTAGCGCGCTAATGATATGAATTAGCGCGCTAATTCATCTAAGTCACTTGTTCATCATTTTCCAGAGGGTAATTAGCGCGCTAGGTCCTCCAATTAGCGCGCTAATCGCGCTCTGTCCAGATTTTTACAGTTTAAAAATTTTCACTCCAAACCACCTCATACACCATTCATTTGGTCCCAACACTTCAAAAACTCATCATTCACCTCAGAAATACCATTTAAACACAAAATTATCAAATTTAGACATTAAAATCCAAGAATCCTCAAGAATCACATTTTCAAACCCATTTTTCAGAAATTCATCAAATCTCTCCCAAATTGGCTTAAAAACACACCCATTTCATGTCATTCTCATTCACATTTATCCCAACAAAACCAAGTGTTAATTCCCCAACAAATCCGAATTTCACACATCCTAACCCTCATCAAAAATTTCCACAAAACTCAAGTTTATTGTGTCCATACCTTTAGTTCTTGTTGTAGGAAGCCACATATCACCTTTCCACACTTTGATGTTGTTCTTCTTCTCCTCTTCTCCCCCACCGATCTCTCTCTTCTCCCCTTTCACTCTCCTTCTCTTCCCATTTGATCGGTCAACACAAACAAACCTATATATTTGGCTTTTGATCAAGTGTGTGCACGAATCTCGAGAACAATCCAAGGGTTCATGATCACCCTGTGTCACTCCAACTCACTAACACCCTATCATGACATTTGACACCTGTTGTGCATCTCGAGAAGCATCCAACTGTTATTGTTTTATTCAGCTCAACTATATTACTTATAAATTTTCAATTGATTTGGCTCGTAATAATTATTTACCCTATTCAATAAATTACCAAAATTCACGAGTAAACTCACAGTAGTTTCCTCGACTACCCGGCACCCCGTGCCTCGTGTCCCGTGTCCGCACGCACCCCGAGACCATTCCTCACTCGTCAATCAACTACATTAGCATACATATTGCAATGGAATTAGCTAATTCATACATTTCCATCACAATTTACCACAACAAGCATACAAAACGGACTGTATACCTAATTCGAGTGCGTTCCCGTCTCGCTGTGGGTCCCTCGACTGTCTTCTCTGGCGTCCACATCTGCCATGACATCATAATTAACGGCAAATATTATTTGGGCCGTTACAATTCTTCCCAACTAAATTGAAATTTCGTCCCGAAATTTGAGTTATATTAACACTCACCAGTAAACAAGTGTGGGTATCTCTGTCTCATAGTCGACTCGAGCTCCCAAGTGAGTCCTTCGGTTCGTGATGTCGCCATCGAACCAAAGACTTTCGTAATCTCTCTGTTCCTCGTTGTCCGAACTCTACGATCCATGATTTTCACAGGTTGCTCTTCATATGAAACATCAGGACGCACCTCAATCTGTCTAATATCCACCATAGGCCTCGGTCCTGACTTAGCTAACCTCAACATAGACACGTGAAACACTTGGATGAACACCGCTAGCTCTGCGGCAACTCCAATCTGTATGCTACTGTCCCAACACGTGCCATAACTCTGAACGGTCCAATATATCTCGGTGCTAGTTTCCCCTTGATCCCAAACCTCTGATGACCTTTCCAGGGCGAAACTTTCAAATACACTAAGTCATCCACATTATAACTCAAGCCCTCAAGATATCTATCAGCATACTTCTTTTGCCTATCTTGAGCTGGTTGCAATCTCAATCTAATCTGCCGAATCTTCTCAGTGTGGTCAACAACAACTTCAGGTCCAATCACTGCCACATCTTCAAAGGTGCTGCCCAACAAGCTGGTGACCTGTAAGGTCTGCCGTACAAAGCCTCAAATGGTGGCATACCAATACTTGCCTGATAGCTGTTGTTGTACGCGAACTCGCACAACGGTAAATACTCTTCCCAAGCACCTCCAAACTGCAAAATGCATGCTCTAAGCATGTCTTCCAATATCCGTATCAATCTCTCTGATTGACCATCTGTCTGAGGATGATAAGCCGTACTGAACTGCAATCTCGTCCCAAACTGCTCCTGCATGCTCTCCCATAACTTCGAAGTCAACCTGGGATCCCTGTCAGACACAATAGATATCGGCACTCCATGTAGTCTAACTACCTCTCGCTCAAAAATGATACTCAACTGAGCAAACGAATTCTTCATCGATATAGGGATGAAGTGTGCAGACTTTCGTCAATCTATCAATCACAACCCACACAAGACATCATGACGTCTCTCGATCTGTGGCAATCCGCTCACAAAATCCATCGTAACATGCTCCCATTTCCACTTTGTGGAATCGGTAGTGGTCGTAACAATCCAGTGGTCTCTCCGTGCTCGGCGCCTTAACTCGTCGACAAATATGACAACCTCTCACATATGCACCCACATCGCCTTCATCCCAGGCCACCAAAACAAACGTCGCAAGTCATGATACATCTTGGTCCTGCCAGGATGAACTATATACCGCGAACGGTGTGCATCCTCAAGAATACTATCGCGTAGTTCCTGCACCTCAGGTATCCACAACCTGCCTCTGTGTCTCAAGCACTGGTCCGAACCACTAGACCAATCTGTGCAACCCAGATCCTGAGCCAGACAGCTGAAGCGAGCATAATGTCCGTCAGCCCTTTGCCACTCAGCGACCCTCTCTAACGACACAACAGGAACACGCATCTGGCAACAGATATGAACATCGGCAAAGCATCGACAAACACAACACCGTCGCACCTCCAAAGAATCCATGCTCATGTGTCATCTCGCCGCAAAGACGGTCGACTCTCTACACCACTCCGCTTAATGCATCGCAACTACATTCGCCTTCCCAGATGGTACTCAATCGCGAAATCGTAGTCTTTCGTAACTCGAGCCACCGTCTTTGCGCATATTGAGATCCTTACGAGTGAACAAATATTTCAAACTCTGATGATCTGTGAATAACATAAACCGTTCCCCATAAAGGTAATGTCGCCACGCCTTGAGTGCAAACACAACTGCAGCTAGCTCTAAATCATGCACCGGATAATTCTCCTCGTGAGGTCTCAATCGCCTCGATAAATATGCAACTGGGTGTCCTTCCTGCATCAACACGCATCCCAACCCAGTCCCGGAAGCATCGGTACAGACCGAGAAGTCTTTCCCTGTCTCAGGTAGAGCCAACACTGGCGCAGAAGTCAACCTCCTCTTCAACTCAAAAATGCTGCCTCACAGTCTTCGGACCATTCAAACTTAACATTCTTCTTGGTCAACCTCGTCATCGGCGCTGCAATCAACGAAAAGTCCTGCACAAATCGCCGGTAATAGCTCGCAAGCCCCAAGAAACTTCGAATGTCTGCAACTGTCTCAGGTGTCCTCCAATCAATGATCGCTCGAATCTTGTCTCCATCAACAGATATTCCTTGACTACCAATGACATGTCCGAGAAATTTCACCTCTCTCAACCAAAAAGCACACTTGCTGAACTTAGCGTACAATCTATGCTCCCTTAACGTCATCAAAACATCTCTGAGGTGTCTCTCGTGCTCCTCACGAGTCTTCTCGTATATCAAGATATCATCGATGAACACAATCACATAACGATCCAAAAATGATCGTAATACTCGGTGCATCAAATCCATAAAGATAGCGGCGCATTAGTCACCCCAAATGGCATGATCGTGAACTCAAACAATCCATAACGCGTGCTAAACGCCGTCTTCTCGATATCACTCTCCCGAATCCTCAATCGATGATAGCGGATCGTAAATCAATCTTCGAGAAAAACTTAGCACCGCTAACCGATCGAATAGATCATCAATCCTAGGAAGTGGATAACGATTTTGAATCGTCACTTGATTCAGCTTCCTGTAGTCTATGCACAACCTCAAAGAACCATCCTTCTTCTTAACAAATAGAACTGGTGCGCCCCAAGGAGACATACTGGGATGAATAAAACCTTTCTGTAACAACTCCTCTAATTGGGACCTCAACTCTCCCTGCTCCGACGCTGACATCCTGTACGGTCGTCTATATATCGGCTGCGTCCCCGGAATCAACTCAATCATAAACTCAACTGACCTAGGAGGTGGTAAACCTGGCAAATCGTCGGGGAATACCTCAGGAAACTCACACACTACTGGGACATCCCCTAATCTAATCTCTGGTCTCAGGTCTGGCTCAACCACCGTCCTAAACACCTCCATCTCCTGTGTCGTAGCTAATCGACCTCTGGTAATCGGTAAGTCTGACGCCGTACCAACAAAAGTAAATACGGAAATACCCTCAATATCAAATACTATCATCTTCCCAAAGCAATCAATGTGTGCGCGATATGTCGCTAGCCAATCCATACCCAATAAAGCATCAAACTCTAAATACTCTAGGACACGAAAGTCGACAGGTAACTGGTGTCCTTCAATCTCTACTACACAATTCCGGCATATCCGGTTAGGGTAAATCTTATCCCCAAGAATGATCGAGGACAAGATGTGGATCTAAGGTCTCAACTGTAATCCTAAGCTGTCCAGACCACGCGTCCCGATATAAATGACAATGTACTCGCCGGAATCAAATAATACATGCATGAAGACATCGCATATAGATAACATACCCTCTACGAGTGACGAGTCGCATCACGCTCCGTTTGTACGGTAGTAGGTGTAGCATTTGCATGAGCCCTCTCCCTAAGCGGCTCAATCGTGGTCGTGAAGATGAAGTTCGACATCGGACAATCTCTATGTATATGCCCGATCCGATGACACCGAAACATCGTCGTGTATCCCGCCAATCGATCGTGACACTATATGAACTGAGCCCTATCATGACCTCGACCTCTCTGTCCTCTACCACGACCTCCTCCATCTCGCACACACGCCGTCGATTTGCTTTCACCAGGTGGTGCGGGTACGATAACGTACACTACCTGCCTCTCGTCTCCTCTCTGATGCTCGGAACGTCTATCTCGTCGTCCCTGATAATCATGTCTCTGTCGATCAGGCTGCTCTCTCTGTCTCTTCGGTCTTTGATCAGACCGAGAGCTCTGTCCAGACCCGTCTCCAAGCTCACCCCGGTGTCGTAAATACGTCTCGCGAGCCAATGCTCTGTCAAAAACACTCTGTAGCGTCTCCGCACCGGTCGCAACTATCACTCCACCAATCCTCTCATCCAGGCCTCTGATGAAGTAATAAATTTGAAGTCTCTCCGTGTTTGCCACATCCATGGCATACATCATGAGATATCTGAATCGGTCCATGTACTGTGACACTGACATGTTACCCTGTCGCAGTCCCAAGAACTGCTCCCTCAGTCGTAACTGCACCTCAGTGGGAATGTACTCATCGAGAAATAACTGTCGAAACTCTGCCCACGTCGATGGTGTAGAATGTATGTCAGTGTAAGTAGTCCACCATACCGCTGCCTGACCTCTCAAACAATACCCCGAGATACGCGCCTCGGTCCGCCTCGGGTACCTCTAATATTTGGTGTAGTCGTCGATGTGTCATCAACCACCGCCGGCAACCTTAGGATCGCCGACTCCCGTGAAGTACGTAGGATTAAACCTCATGAAATCCTTCACCATCTTCGCCGCCTCGACATCCTACTCCCGGCGTCGAAGTCCCTACCGTCGCTTCAGTAGTGGTGGGTGTCACCATAGTAGTCTCGGCGGCACCACAACAAAGCTCGACTATCTCTATCATGGTCTCGATCCAGCCAGCTTTGTGTAGCAACAAATGGCCGGTGCTTAATGCGATCGAGTGGTAGCAGTGCAACACGCTCAGCGATCGGTGCTACTCGCTTTGGCGTCCTCGAGCTACGAATGTACTCATCAACTCGGCCATCCGAGCTCTTTGCAATAGCGCTCGCTCCTCTTTGAATCAGCTCTTGCTGCTCCGTCAATCTCTGCATCATAGCTCGCAAATCAGCCATGTCACTAGTGGTACGATCACTAGTATCTCCAACCTCTGGCTGAGTAGTGGGCGGAGTAGTAGGAGCCTGTCCGTCCATCTAAACTGCACAACCAACGTGCAACGGATCAGACTCAGTACATACGTGTATAATATGTAATACACAATCAAAACATACGTATATGTATAATTTCCTGAATCTACCCACCTCACATCACTTCCCAACTAAGACTTTAATCATTCACTTATGGTTTCCACATCTAAAATTTATTCATCAAGTTTATGCTCTTGTTAAATCTCCAAACCAAGCCTAAGCTCTGATACCAAAATGTGGCGGCCCCAATTTCCACATTAGTCCGCCACGGGAGGCCACGCGGGCCCACAACTGTCCACGTCACCACCAGTTGTGTCCCACGCCCAATTATCCATCATTGATCAACCTCTCATTTAATTTGATTCAATTAATATCATATATTTTCAAGTTAACAGCGGAAGCTTAAATAAACAATATAAAAATTCATCTTGTGTTTTGTTAGCAAAAAGCCTAAGTGGAAACCATACCAAATATACATCATATACATCTCCATTGATCCTCAAAATATCAAAATGTACAACCTATCTCTCAAACCCAAAACCCAACATAAAACGAATAAATATAAACATACGTACGAGTGGGGCTAAAGCGTCAATCGATGTACTCTTCAAGCTTGCCCTTTCCCGGCTCGACTTAGAGTCTCGCACTCACCATCACAAAAAGACAGATGACGAGTCCAGAGTGAGTAATCCCAAGGAAGTTCACCAAGTAATTACGGAAATAAAAGTACTGGAATTGAAAATACTATAATTTAAACATGCGGAATAAAAGAAATACAGACAACTGTAAAAGAAAGATCATCGCATGCATAAATATAGTGACGGAACAAAGTACGTGCACATAAAAATCAGACCAAGTCATACTTCGAGCCTCTCCTTGGGCACAACCCTCAAACACACTAACAGGTTGTCCCTGGACCCTCAGGTGGCGGCGTAGAGACCCACGGCGCACCCACACAAGCCTACCATACCCGGGTAGCCTATTCACCGGTGTATGCCTAGACAAGTGCTATGACTTAGTGGACCCTATGGCCGTAACGAATAAGCACCAGGTGGGGAGTGATCTCAACACCGTAAAGACACTAGGTAGGAGTACCCTCAACTAACGTAAAGTCACCAGGTGAGAGTACTCAACCACCGTAAAGCAATAATGAAACGAAGTAGAGAATAAATGGAACAGAATTCAAATAATTCAAGCAGTAAATACTTAAAGTGAAGTTCAATTGGGATACTACACACCTCAATTCGCACTCCTCGTTCCACAAATCAACCCCCGGTCCAATACCTCCAAATCCCCGATAATACTCCCGGTCCGATTCCCGACTAAACCCAGACTCCAATTACTATTTTGAGACTCCTGGAATTCATTTATGAGGGTTAATTATCAATTAATAGGTCTAAAATGTTATTTAGACTCATTTCCCCATTTTCCAATTTTTTACATTCCAGTGAACTATTAGCGCGCTAATGATATGAATTAGCGCGCTAATTCATCTAAGTCACTGTTCATCATTTTCCAGAGGGTAATTAGCGCGCTAGGTCCTCCAATTAGCGCGCTAATCGCTGTCATTCTGATTTTTACAGTTTAAAAATTTTCACTCCAAACCACCTCATACACCATTCATTTGGTCCCAACACTTCAAAAACTCATCATTCACCTCAGAAATACCATTTAAACACAAAATTATCAAATTTAGACATTAAAATCCAAGAATCCTCAAGAATCACATTTTCAAACCCATTTTTCGAAATTCATCAAATCTCTCCCAAATTGGCTTAAAAACACACCCATTTCATGTCATTCTCATTCACATTTATCCCAACAAAACCAAGTGTTAATTCCCCAACAAATCCGAATTTCACACATCCTAACCTCATCAAAAATTTCCACAAAACTCAAGTTTATTGTGTCCATACCTTTAGTTCTTGTTGTAGGAAGCCACATATCACCTTTCCACACTTTGATGTTGTTCTTCTTCTCCTCTTCTCCCCACCGATCTCTCTCTTCTCCCCTTTCACTCTCCTTCTCTTCCCATTTGATCGGTCAACACAAACAAACCTATATATTTGGCTTTTGATCAAGTGTGTGCACGAATCTCGAGAACAATCCAAGGGTTCATGATCACCCTGTGTCACTCCAACTCACTAACACCCTATCATGACATTTGACACCTGTTGTGCATCTCGAGAAGCATCCAACTGTTATTGTTTTATTCAGCTCAACTATATTACTTATAAATTTCCAATTGATTTGGCTCGTAATAATTATTTACCCTATTCAATAAATTACCAAAATTCACGAGTAAACTCACAGTAGTTTCCTCGACTACCCGGCACCCCGTGCCTCGTGTCCCGTGTCCGCACGCACCCCGAGACCATTCCTCACTCGTCAATCAACTACATTAGCATACATATTGCAATGGAATTAGCTAATTCATACATTTCCATCACAATTTACCACAACAAGCATACAAAACGGACTGTATACCTAATTCGAGTGCGTTCCCGTCTCGCTGTGGGTCCCTCGGCTGTCTTCGCTGGCGTCCACATCTGCCATGACATCATAATTAACGGCAAATATTATTTGGGCCGTTACACCTGTTAAGGGCTCAATGTATCTTATAATGGACGATGAGTTAAATCCAACATAAATCCCAAGTTTTCGTTGTGGACCCATCTTAGTTCTATTGGGAGGTGGTATAGGACCATATACTGCACAACCAAAAATTCTTAAGTGTGAAATATTTGGTTGTTGACCTAAAATGAGTTGTATGGGGGAATGTTCATGGTATGTAGTAGGCTTATATCGAATGATAGATGCTGCATGAAGGACTGCATGTCCCCAAACTGAAGTTGATAACTTAGTTCTCATTATTAAAGGTCTGTCAATTAATTGAAGGCGTATGATTAGAGATTCTGCCAAACCATTTTGGGTATGCACATATGGAGCAGAATGTTCAATGGTAATTCCTATAGACATGCAATAATTTTTAAATGCTTGAGATTGAAATTCCCCGACATTATAGGAATTGTGCTCTTAACTTAATGATTTGCGCTAAAAGTCTAGCGAATGCAACATTGCAAGTCGAAAGCAAACAAACATGTGACCACCTAGTTGATGCATCTATCAAAACCATGAAATATCTAAATGGTCCACAGTGAGGATGAATAGGTCCACATATGTCTCCTTGAATGCGTTCTAAGAAAACTGGGGATTCCACAATAATTTTACTTGGGGATGATTTAACTATCAATTTACCTTGAGAACAACTAGCACAATTATAATCATCAGCTGAAAATATTTTGTGACTCCTTAAAGGATTTCCATGCGAATTATTAATTATTCTTCGCATCATTGATGATCCTGGATGACCAAGCCGGTCATGCCATAAAATAAATATCTTTGAATCATTAATTTTCTTATTTAAGACGACATTCGTTTCGACATGCCTTATATGAGTAAAATATAATCCAGAGGATAAAGCTGGGAATTTTTCTAACACTTTTCTCATTTGAAACCAATGTGACATAGAGAAATTCTCTATTATTTTCGTTCATGGTTTCAATGTGATATCCGTTTTGTCGAATATCTTTAAAGCTGAGTAAATTTCTTCTGGATTTTTCAGAGTATAAGGCATTGTCAACATGAATTATTGTTCCCCTAGGCAACATAATATTTGCTCTTCCAGAGCCATTAATCAAATTGGAGATACCAGATATTGTTTGAACATTAGCCTCAGCTAAGTTTAAATTGGAGAAATATTCTCTTCTTTTGAGGATAGTGTGCGATGTAGCACAATCAACAAGACATATATCGCCATAATCTGAACAAATAACTTGATCCATTTCTACATTGAAAAACAATATGGTATTAAAGAAATACCATTTTCGTAATAAAATACGAATATCTCAAACTTTTTGGATCATTAGTCACTTTCAATATAAAATTTTTGCCTTCTACATTTAACAAAAATATGGTAAAATATCACAAAAATATTTGAGTATTGTATATATGACAATATTTAGGCGATAGCCTTTCATATGTGACGAAAACGTGTCACAATTATGAGTGTTCATTGTCAATAATATATTACCTCTTCTAGAGGTGTACCACTTTTATTTCAACCTTCAGTGGAATTATCAACATGACTTTTACCATATCTTTTCACCTTTTCCACGTCCGTAATTCGGTATTGCGACCATGGTCATAGTATGCAACATATGCTTCTTAATTTGAAGTTGAACCAATTGGACGGGAGTGATATTGTATTTATAATATCTCATTATTTTACTCAGCTACCACGAGACAATAATTCAATCCATTATTAATACTTAATGGATTGACGTAGGCACTCGATAATTTGTTGCAATAATATATCGAGGCGAGCCACGTGACCTTTATTTGTCTCATCAGTCATACTTCTGCATAGCCTCAACATAGAGGTAATTAAAATTGCAAAATAATAAATGATATTTGACTAATATAAATTTTGTAGCGTGAGACCCAGCCGCTCATTTTGAGCCTTTTGAAGCATCACCAATTTTGGTCTTAATATAGATAGTTTCATGAGGTGAAATGATAATATAAAGTGAAATATTCACTTTTCAAATCTCTAAAGCGATAGTTGACGAATAAATATTAGTATTATACGCATAGTCTTGCATAGATGTTTTATATATAATTTGAGCATCCCATTGCCTTAACAAGTAATTATTATTGTCAATATTGTTAAGGTAATTAATTCAATTATAATTAAATAGAATTTTATGAAAATAGGGATAAACTAAATAGTTTTCTTTTTATACAAAATAGATAATATACCATTAAATATATGTTCACAACTTGATTATAAATACGCAAAATGTAATACTTGTATGAGTTGGTGGGACAACCTCCAGGTTGGGTGGCAAGATGAAGTCTACTTAAAACCATGTCTCCTCGAACGGGATAACCCGTCTCCCTTTCAATGTTTAGCTTTACCGGAGACAAGACTTACCCACTATCAACCCAAACTCATAACACTATTTACAATATAAAAAATCAAGAATGGAGCATAATTAATCGTTTGTAGTATAGCGAGAAAACTAGTTATGTCACATATTGACTTTTGATTTCTGATGTAAAAGATCGTACAAGACGCAACTACAGAGCATACTTTCGTAATCGGTGACGTTATAATTCATAGTATATGAATAAAGTATGCATATAAAAGTGAAGCAACCAAGATAATATAAAAATAAATCGAACTCATAAAAGTTATACCTTTCTAGCTTTGTCTCCTTAACAAACCTTCTTGAACGTCAAGATCTCCTTAATGCTAGAGCAAGCTCGTGCTGTTAACGTGTTGTGAATTGAATTGATACTTGCTAGAACTAGAGAAGGAAAGTAGAAGAACTAAGAACTTCTACTACTACAAAGAACTACAACTACAAAGTAGAAGAGGAGAAATGAGAGAGTTGAAATGAGAAGTAGTCATTCAACTTGGTGTGTTTTTACAATGAGGTTGATACCCTTTATATAGGCCCTTTGGTGATGATGATAAATGTACTAAGACAATGTTTACAAGTTACACATACATCACATGCCATACAACTTTTTACAAGTAATGTTGACAACACATTAAATAATGAATACATTGGATATGGATGCAAGTAAGAGCCATGCTTGATATTACCACTCAATGTAAGAGCCATGCTTGACAACGATTAGTCATACAAAGTCTTGATCAATTGTTCATCCATATCATAACAGTTTCCATCTTTTTTACAAAGTAATTCGTTTTTTGCGGACAATGATAAAGAATGTAATCCTTTATTTGAATAAAATCTATATATATCTTCTATATATCTCATCTCTTATCTTATATATAATGGAAGGAGGATAATAATTTTAACACACTCGCGCATTTGGAGAGTGGGCCCCATATCTGAAAAAATACCATAAATGACTAAAAAATAAAGTGTGTGCGTCAAAGTGTGTTAGATTATTATTTTCCATAATGGAAATCTTTAAAAGTAGTAAAGGTGAGGCTAAAATAGCCTTTATTATAAGTTTACCCTCGTTTGTCAAGCACACAAAATCTTTTTCTTTTTTGGTAAATACAAGCCCTATATGGGCCAGAAAAAATTAAGTCCTTGAGTCAGACAAATACTGCTCAAGTAACAAAGCAATATTATGTGGTGCTTCATCAAACACAGACGATATGACCATTTCTTAAAGCCTCCTTGGTGATTTCATCCACACAAGAATTATTTATCCGCACAAAATCTTTTTCCAATACATGTCCTAACAACAAAATATGGTACATTTGTGTATTATCATTAGTTTCAACATTGTAGATAGCAGTCAATGATTGTCAAATTGTTTCATTTTCGAAAAAAAATCAAATTAATGGCAGTTTGTTTGCACAAATAAGATTAGCGAATTAATGTATTTGATTTTATATCTAGTCATGTATTGAGTCATTAATGATTAATGAAATTTCGATTTCAAAAAAAACAAAAAAGGGTACTTAAGTCTTTTTATTTTTCATTCTTTAAAATGAACTTAATTTTTCCGTTTAATTGTGTCACGTGGTGATTGATGAGGATGGATATAGAGATAACTAAGGCCAGTTTCAAAATGTAGTTTAACTTCACAAAAAAAAGATAACAAAAAAGAAACCGCAAAAAAAATCTCAAAAGTCATAAAAAAATATAAAGTTTCCTAATTTAAAGGGATTTCCATAACAACTTAAAAGAAAACATGTGATTTGACTAAAAAATACGTTACAAATATCTCAATGGTTAGCAAAAAGAAAAAAAAAATTACTAATTTGAAGGGATTTTCATAATGGTGATTGACATGATTCTTGCTAAATTCAAATTTATATATTAATTTGAATATTGCAATTCCTAAATGTTTGCATTGCATTGTCTATATATAGCATTTGATACCCACTGTCTATCACACTCTCTCTCATCCTCTCTGTCTCTATTTGATCTCTTTCACTCTCATTCATAACTTAATTTTCACTTTTTCCTTCAAAAGCATGATAAATAGCTTTTTTTATTTTTGGTGGAGTTAGTAGATAACTTAAATTACATTGGCATCACAAAAACAAACATTATCTAGTAGAATTGATAAATTGTGGCTTGTTATCTTTGTCATTGTCGCCATATCAAACAAGTGTTGATCTGGTACTTGATCATGCGAGCTTATTATTTTTTTAGTTCAATCTTTTTTTGTTGTTGGTTGATTCCAATCCTCTATTTGTTTCTTAATTTGTGTAATCATTTTTCACAACTTAATTAAGTCTATGTATTGGGCCTTTACGCTACATCATTTAACTTTATTATTGGGATGCATTTGCGAAAAGATTTAATGCATTAAGAAGTTTTTGCCTACTAGTACTACTCACTAACCCCCTTTTTAACACTGTCAATGGAAAAAAATTCATTGCCAGTCCCAAACCTGAAGAAAGAGGAAAAATGTTTATTTCATGCCAATGCAAAACAAAAAAAATAATGTCTTCACCTCACTTGAGGAGCACGTGCCCACTGACTAGTATATATATAAAAAAACAACTGTTTTCTATGAGAAACTCTCACAACATGATATGTGATATTATGATGTTATAATTGAGATTTTATAAGAAAAAAACACAAGTCATTGATCTTTCTCACACTTAAGTGAGAATAGGATGACATGTGGCATGTGAAAAGCTCTAACAATTTGACATGTGATGTTATGATGTCATAATTGAAATTTTATAAGAAAAAATAAAAAATAACACAAGCCATTGATCTTTCTCGCACTTAAAGTGAGGATAGGACAATAAAACACATAAAATATAATTTTGACATCATTAAAGTATAATTTCTATTTTCGTTTTTTTTTTGCTATTTTTTAGGTTATGTTTTTAATTGTTCTACAAATCGAATTTTAGGTTTTTAAATTTATTTTTTGAAATTTTCTAATTTTCTTTTTTTTGGCTATTTTTTAGGTTATGTTGTTAGTTGTGATACAAATAAAATTTTTGGTTAAAATTTTTTTTTCAAAATTTTTTAATCTTCATTTTTTTGCTATTTTTTAGGTTATGTTTTTAATTGTGATACAAATAGGATTTTTGGTTTTAAAATTTTTTCGTAACCTTTTAATTTTCGTTTTCCTTTTGCTAATTTTTAGGTTATGATTTTAGTTGTGATACAAATAAGATTTTTTATTTTTAAAATTTTTTCAGAATTTTCTATTTTTTATTTTTTATTTTGCTATTTTAAGTTATGTTTTTAGTTGTGATATGGATTTTCGGTTTTTATTTTTATTTTTTTGTAATTTTCTTTTTTTTTTTACTATTTTTTTAGGTAATGTCTTTAGTTGCGATATTTTTAATTTTTTTTTCGTAATTCTTATTTTTTTGTTATTTTTTAGGTTACACTTTTAATTGTAATACAAATAGAATTTTTGGTTTTATTTTTTTGTGATTTTTTATTTTCGTTATTTTGCTATTTTTTAGGTTATGGTTTTAATTATGATTCAAATAGGCTTTTTGGTTTTTAATTTTTTTTTTTGTAGTTTTCTATATCTTTGCTATTTTTCATGTTATTATTTAAAAAGAAAACAATATCTCTACATAAAAAAAAGAAAGAAAATGATATATGGTGAGTGTTATATTTTAATTTGATTCAAATTAATTATAAGTACTCATTGTTAATACCTTTAACACCTCATTTATCATAATTGTTGTATATTACATCAATCATATCAAATTGACCAACAAATTAGATAGTCCAATAGTATGATATGAGATTTAGAGGTAAGTGTCATGAAAAACTCTAATGGGGCAAGATGTTTTTTATAAAAAAAAAATCGTACCACATTGATCTATATCATATCTATCTATATATTTATACTATTTTTTTTAAAAAATTGTATCAAATTGATCTTTTTTTGGCTATTTTAACTTATTTATTGTATTAAATTGTCAAAGTATCTATAGTGAGATGGTAGAGACATCACTTGCCAAAAGACAGTTTTCAAGAGGTAGCAGTTCGACTTTCACTGAAGTAAAACAAAAAAAAAACTTATTTATACTATTTTTAACTATTTTTTATTTCTATATTTGTTCCTTCTAAACATCCAATCTAATTACAAAATAGAATTATCAATTCTTTTAGTCTCTTCATCATTAACTATATTTTCGAAAATTACCTATTAAGATTTCTCTAACATTCTTTAAAAAAAAAAAACCTCTTTTTTTCACATTAGTTCGATTATTTTAATAAATTATCTAACTAAAGTTTTAACACAATTAAAATTTCATTAGTCAATACCAAAATATCTTTAGTATAGATAAAACTTCACTTGTTAAATAGTAAGGTTTAAAAAGTCATATATATAAAGTCGAGAGAGGAAAAAATTATTACCCGATCGAACACAAAAATAGCTATTAATTAATATTACTGACTATTTCCTTTAACTTAATATATCAAATTTCTTCGATCTATTACCAATTAAAATAAATTAAAATTATATTTAGAACTATTTCTATGTAATATTCCAAATATTTAATACTTTTATGTAGATTTGTAAATATGCATAGTATTTACAAATATATTTTTTTATTATTAATTCTCGAAAGACCTAAAAGGAGTGACTTTAAGTTCATATCAAAGATTGCATAATAATTCTTTTTACGCTTTTATTTAACATTTTTTTTTCATATAATATTTTGATACTTAGTCTTCACGAGTCCGACTAATTTTACATATTTAAGCCTAAAAAAAGACTTTTTTTTTTTGGAAACCAAGATTCAATCCTTTTTTTTTAAGTAAAAAAATAAAACAATGCGAAGATTGGAGATATTGTAATGGTATCCGAGACAATAGAAAGAGCAACATTTTTTTTTTCTCCTTTTAATTTGATAGTAAATCAAGGAAAAATAATAGTTTTAGTTCAAATATTATTTTCCACTTGGGCATGCTTGCCTTTATAGATAACTTTTCCAATTTTGACAAAACTCTGGCTCTCGCTCCATATAGCTAATAACAAGATAGGAATTAGCCAAAGACTTTGAAAAAAATAAAATAAAACTCTAACCTGAGAAAATGAAATCGATGTAGCTTTGTTACACATAAGGGCTAAGGCATATAGAAGAAAGTCACAACCTAACAGACCCTCTCCTATCTGATCACAATAAAAGTTGCACAAAATAATAAAAACCGCCTGCACAAAGAAAACGTTTTCTAGACTGAATTGATGCAGTTCCAAGTCTTCTCCAACCCAAGTCGGCCTATACAACCTTTGTGCAAAAATCCTAACAACGGCGAACTATGCAAAGAGCATGCTGTTGATAATTTGATACCACATCCTCCTTGGAGTGGAATCTAAAGTGAACTCTTCAAGATGGCAAACGCTCATAATAGTGATTGATTTACTACAACCAATTCATGTCAAATATTTTAAAGGAAAATAGAGAGCACGTGCCAGAGAAAATTTTGAGCGACAAATCCAACAATAAGCTCAACCAAGAACAACTAAACTCATAGCACAGGCTACCAATGAAGGAACTCCCTAAGAGAACATAATGACCTTGCATTGGCATGAGAAAGCAAATGCTCTTCTGACAACCCTAAACCTTCAAAAAAAAAAGACATTGTCAAAGACAATCATCCAACATTTAGAAAAGTGCCATCATCCCTCGCAAGAGAAAACACCAAACATGTTCATCAAGTAGAAATATATATATATATATATATATATTACAACTTAATGCCAATAGAACAATCACCACAATAATCAACACACAAACATTTTTATTGAATGAACAAAAAAAGGTAAGAGAGTATGGACTGGGAAGCTACTGACAATTGGATACGAGCTCAAGAATTAAGACCCTATTAGAAATGGCAGAACTCATGTAAGAAGAAACTTGGAAGAACAAAAGCTATGCATCTTAATTCAAGAAACGGGAACCAACGCCAGGTAGATCGATATTTTACAACTGCACCAAATAAGGATAGATGGTACTGAACAGTATAGTGTTTGTCTCTCAAAATAACTAACTATAAGGTGCCAACAAACACATCAATATTTTCCTAATAAAATTACATGACTATACTGAAATTGAAAAGAACGTTCAGGTCGAAGATTAATATCAGAATGAAATATGCACACTAGATGATGATAATTTACACTTCCATACAGGCCAACTGCTAAAAATGGTGGTAAGGTGAAAAGGTGAAAAGCAAACAATCAAGCGCCATGTCGAACAATTTGACTTGATGCTATACGTAAGTAAAAAAAGTTCAATTTTGTTCTTTCAAGGGACAAACTGACAATATCTAGAGATCCTCTTCTTCTCAATATTAGCAAGATTATTTCCCTTTTTATAAACCTAACAAGTTTGCCATTAAAAGTTCACAATAGTCACGTAGTTAGAGAAGTAACCTAAACATGTCACAGGAATGGGAAAACATAAGAAACAAAGGGAAGAACTTTGGAAGCAAAAAGAATTCCCAGAACAAGAGGCCAATCATAACAAAGTTCAATCCCATCCCAGGCGAAGACCAAAATGTTTCAAATTACAATGTTCCATATAGTGTAGACTTAATGAAACTTGTACTAACCAATTTTACAAAGTTCCATATTCGCCTTTCTTTTTTGGATTCAATTTACATGTACCTGACTAGAGTTTTGTGACTCCAAGTGTGCAAAGTTTATTGATAAGGAGGCACACAGTTGTTGACTTGATGATAAATTATTTCAGGGGTGAAAATTGCAAAATAAACTACAAATACAAGTAGCTCGGTCCTTGTAATTGGCTATTTGGTAATTGGCTATTTCGCTAAAGAGGAACAGGACTTTTATAGAACGAGTTCCATAGGCTGTGACAAACGGAGACTAGCCGCATCCAAGCTTCTTAGCAAATGTCCCAGGATAAAGTTTCAAAGCTACGGTTTCCAATTTGACACAGAGTTAATTCTATTATAGATAGTTTTACGCCATCATATCTTTGCCGTTGACAATCTTTAAAGAGCTAAGGGTAAAATTGGTGGGCAACAAAGGACTATAGATGTTTCTGCCTATTTCTTTGATAACACATTGTTGCTTTTATATCCTAAAATATTTACGAGAAAAGGGGCAGCTGCTAAGTATTCAAGGGTCATCGAGATACGGAAGGATAGAACTTTTCATCCTTACGAACAAAATCCAAAAATACAAACAAATACAACAATAATAAAGAAAAGTCGAACTCTGCTTACTACAAATATATTTTGCAGTATTGATCATTGGTTTAAATAAAACCATCACAAGGGGGCAGTTTGGTACTCATCTACACTCTCTTTGTATACTAAAGGCAAAACAATAAAAAATGAAACCAACATAAGAGGAAGATAGATAAATGAAACGACGACGAAGTCATAATATAAGAAAATAAGAGTAGATGAAGCATGGAAACCAACATAAACCACTTGGAACTAGAGTTGAAGCAAGACTGAAGAGAAGATGATTAAACTGTCAATAAAGCATATCTGCACTGAAGCTAAATACGCAACCACAACTTAAACTAATAATCTTTCAACTACTACGTAAGATGATCACAATAAGACATTACCAAAAGCGAGACCAATGCTGAAACGAGTGGGCGCTGGTAGGGTAGCAGCTGTATCATAAAATGCAATATCACGCAACGCAGGCAAGGAAAAAAGCAGAGCTAGAATCACTGCCTCTCCTCCCTTTCCCTATTCCATTGCTCAATTCTTGCTCTCCGTTCTTCGCTCCCTTCCCTCTGTGGACTTCTGTTACGGCGGGGGCCTGTAGGGCTCCCATGCCGTCTCCTCCCTCCATCATTGTTGTTGTTATTATTATTATTATCATGCCTGGCGCCATATCTGTCCCCACCATTGCGACGGGCGCCATTTCCATAGTGGTCCCCATGATCACGGTAGGAGGGACGCCTCTCAGAGTCCCTTCGATGGTGTGGGCTCATGCTCCTGCTGCGACTTCTACGACGGCTGGTTCTTCGGTACCTACCAAAGAGCTTCCTGTCCAACTCCTTGCCAATTTGCTTGACATGCATGAAATTGCAGTAACCGCCTCGATTGCAGCTGTTCTCCTCAAACTGTCTGCAAGTAGCCTCACGGAAATCGGTGACAGGTGAAAAGTCGACAATAATGGGGCGTCCAGAGTAGAACCTGCCTTGGAGAGCTTGAAGAGCGGCGGCGGCTTGGTCTTCCTCCTTGAACTGAACATAGACATTGCCAACCATGTGATCAGCAAGATTGTCACAGATGTTGAGGCTCTCAATCTCGCCGAACTTGCTGAGCTCCTCAAAGATATCCTCGTAGAAATCCTCAAAATGCTCTTGGATCTTGCGAGGATCAATAGGCTGGCCCTGAGGATCAACGCCGGGAGTGATCATGTCAGGGCGCTGGTACATGTTGGAGAGGAGGAGAGTAGGGGAGATGGTTGGGCGGTTGTGAAGTCGAGAACACCTGTCCCCATGACGACAAGCACCGATTTTGAAGTAGAAGGGGCAATTCACACGGTCCTTTTCGGTGCCAAATATGGAAGCTAAGTGCTCCGCCATGCTATCTCTATCTCTATCTTTCTTTCTTTTTTTATCTAATCAATCACCTTCAAACCTAATCTTCTACTCTGCATCAACAGACCTAAAAACAAATCAAAAAGCTTTCCCCAAGATAGAGAGAACAAGTTAATGAAAAGAAAAGAAAAAAAGCTTTCCCTAGATTACGAAATCTCGATTTCAAGACAAGACAAGACAAACACAAGACAAGCCAAGCCAGACAGACAGACGACTGAGAAACATGGAATCGATCGATCCATCGATCGGTCATTAATTTACAGAAAGAAGAAAAAAAAAAAGGCGAACTACTAACCTCAGGAGTGAGGAGTTCCGTCCGACCTAAAGCAAAGCAAATGGATCGTTAGGGTTTCGCCATTCCACCAAAGACAGACACACAGAGAGAGAGAGAGAGAGAGAGAGAGGGGAAGAAGTTCTATTCGAGGCTTTAACTGGCGAGCGCCCAAAAGTTTGACCCATATAGACCGGGCCCCGACGGGTTTTCTCATGGCCCATCCGCCAAACTTTCCTCAAACCGCTTATTTTTATTTTTATTTTTATGTTTTTACCAATCCAAAGTGATTAGAGGTGGTCAAACTGCAGTTTGGTGATAAAAACTATCAAACCATAGCCAAACCGACAGTTTGCGGTTTGACCAATTTGTAAACTACCACCAAATCGCGTACCCTCTAAACCGCGACCAAACCGATCGCGATTTACACGATTTGGTTACGGTTTTCCTGCAACATTTTCAATAAAAAAAAAACTTACACATTCCATCCATGTCCATCAACAAAACATTCAACAAATTACATGTTCATACACAATCATCCACCAAAAACACATTGAAACATAACAAAGTTATGAATCCAAGTTCATTTCAAAAGTTAAAACAACAAAAACAAATAGATTTAACATGAAAAACATTCAACTCCATTCTTCCAAGTTCCAATTTCATTCTTTGTTCCTACAATAAAACAATAATTAGAAATATAAAGTTAGGAACAAGATAAGAATTTAATAAGAAATAAAAGTTTCAATAAGATTTACTTACTAAGTCAATCACTCAATGCATTTTGCTAATCATCTCAACTAATCATTTAGAACAAGTTGGTCCAAAATACATAAACAATGTTTCAAAAAGTAATAGGATTAGATGATAGTAAAAGAATAAATAAAGGTAACCGCAGTTTTTCGAAATGAAAACCGCTACCAAACCGCAGTTCTGCGGTTTTCAAGTTTTCTGAACCACCCCAAACTGCAAATTCAAAAAATCAGATCAGACCTAGGGGTGCACACGGATTGCACTAATCCGTGGATCCGGTCCATTTCGGACCAATTATTACTAATTTGATCAGTTTTTTTATCCACTGGACTAGATTGGACTGAAAAATCACTAATCCGGCTAGACTGGATCGGATTACGGATTCCACATTTAAAAATCGCGGATCCAATCCAATCCAATCCGTATATTACATCAACACAAAATACATATATCATCATATGTGCTATAGTATCTCGAAAAGCATCAACTCTAACTATATAGTATCTCAAATACTTTGCTTGGTCTTACCTCTTTTATTACACTTTAGTATTTTTTATGGGTTGTATGTTACAATGTGCACCTTTTTGTGCTTCTATTTGGGTATATGGTGGAGTTCGTGGATGACATTTTTATTTATGTAGGAACTTTCATTTTGAAGGTTCTTGTGATGACAAATTTATGAGAAATATGTTATATATAAATTTGTGGGATTTACATTGTAAATTTGTCATTTATGATATGTATAATTTTTGTAATTCATTTGACTAAGTTTAATTTCATGAATCTTTGGATGAGAAGATGTCAATCCGTGAAACTTGAATCAGTCCAATCTGCATTTTGCAAATTAGATTGAGTTGGATTGATGAATTATTTGGACTGGACTAGATTGCAATTTTTCAATTCACAATAATTGGATTGGATTACGGATTGATCCTAATTGGACTAGATCCAATCCGTGTGCACCCCTAATCAGACCATCATGGATTAGGTGATTTGAGCGGTTTTGCAGAGACCGTGCACACCCCCCTAAGAGTGCTACATACTATATTTGCTTCCTAATTGTATTTTACGCCAAAAAGCCTCTTTGGTAAAATTGTAAATTTTACTCGCTAAAAGGCAAGACCTCTTGTGGTTTGATTCTTACTAGAGTCAAAAAGAAAAATTGTATTTTACGCCAATATTTATGTTGGGCACCTAAATAACCAAGTGTACGTATCCAAAAGTTACCACTTTTTTTGGCCGACTAGAACCAAAAATTGGCACCTACATAACATAATTCTCAGGAAAATGAAACTAGAACATTGAATTGTTCACTCTCTCTACTTAATTAATGAGAGGTAAATGAGCGCATAGAAATAGATACAAACCAACCATGCATATAAAAACAACGTTCACTCTATTCATCAAGGTCCACCAAACCCAATCTCAAGTTTTTACAATACAAGGAGCAGCCAGGATACCCAGCTAGCTAAGACAGCATACAGTTTGTTTTAGACAGCAATTCTGCTCGCTCATCAACCCCTCACAATCAGTAGTTTCCAAACAACACCCACCAGGTTGTATACCCCATATAATTCTTGGAAAAGTAAAAAAAAAAAACCTACTAAACATGGCAACCAAATCATGTCATAAAATCCACAGCTACAAGGATATGACTAAAAACGAATGTATCCAGCTTTAGAGATAAAAGCTGATCCATCCATACAACAACAGTAACACCAATACATGAAAAGAAATCCATCATCATCATCTAGGAAGACTGCTTGGAGGAAAGTTGCGCAGCGGATTTTCCTTCAATAATTCTGTCTCCCTGCACATAGCAACACCAAGTATCAGTCACTCAGTCCTGATATCAACATACCAATACGCATTTCAAGTCCAACTACTTACTTCTTTAGGTCTTTATTTTCCCCTTTTCTAAGTTGCAACATTGAGGACTTGCCACCTTCATTTGCCACTGCTGCTGATCTGCAAGCAAGATACCAAAAATTTATCTCTACCACTAATAGTGAGCCTCTAGCAAATCAATACAATAAATTGAATTGGTCCATCTGGAAACATAATGCTTACCTTTCACAAGGCCAATCCGATACGTTGGTTAGTTGACTAGTGCAACCTTATTATGTAACTCATTATCCGTATTCCTTCATTTATCCCAAGACATGCTATGTGTTTGACACGCTCAAAATTTTCAAATTGTGGCAGCTACCCTAGGGCCTGGTGAAGTGAAAACCTTTCATGCTCAAATAAATGTCAAAGCCAAAGTAGCTGGGTTCATCTACCTAACTCCGATGTTTCCATCCATCGTCACTTTATGCAGTTGATTATGTAATGTTGTAATCTTTTAAAATCTTTTCTTATTAATATATCCCAATTTATCTAAGGTTTACTCTGATATCTTTGAATTCCTACAATTCCAAGTAACAAGATTGGGAATTTCACAAAGTAGGCTACCACTCACTTCTCAGCAAGAGCCTTTGCACAACTATATGTGGTCAAAATGAATTAATTTTCTCCTTCACACTTCATTCAACATTTAATCTAATATCAAATTACTGGTCTATAGTATATTTGCTTTCTCCGCTTCTAGGCTTATATGGTTGTATATTATACTATTGACAATTACAGATGATATCGACTTTCCAATATATTAGATTCAAGTCAAAAAGTCAAAGGCACCAAACTACTCACTCTGCAAATTCTTCATCGACGAACACTTCAATGCAAGCACTTGAAGCAGCAGCCATACTTCTAGACAAATGTCTTTCTGGTATCTGAAAAAGGGAAATCCATGTAGAAAACAACTTTCATAATAAGCTAAGACAGTATACATATAAATGGTCATTATGTGGAACTACATAAATACTATCCAAATCCAATATTATTACAACCTTATCTTTTGACCATTTACTGGGGATTGCATTGTTTTCCTTATTCCTCTCTGCTCTGGTTCCTAAAGTGTTCCACAGCATCATTTCAGGCTTTGACGATTCTGCTTGATGACTAGAAGGGATGCTGAGATTTTCATCTTTATAGATAGACAGTGGAGCGCGCGATGCCCTGCAAAGATGAAGCAAAAAAATTGCCATAAAACAAGAATTCCCAAGGATATGTTGAAAAAATTTAGTGACAGCAAAATTTATAGAAATTGCTCCTGACACTGTTGCAGCTCATTGCTCTCTATGTCAGATTATGACCACCTTAAACAGATGAATAACTCATTTTTCCTGCATCAATCCCTTTCTAATACTAGAAGAGAACAAAATAATGTTCTCAACTTCTCATGGTCATCTTCTATCATAACATGACTGCAGATAGAACATTATATTTTATGTTTCAAAGAGATCCCACACAAAAAGTAACATGGAATACACTAGCCTTTAACCTCGGGCCCATTCAGATTAAGTGCGGTACTATATTATGGTATCAATTGCCTGTTTGAGAAAGTTCTAGAGTAGTTTAAGTTGCTTTGTTAGCAATAACCACTGTTTGTTCTCCATTTATAAAATATCGTTGCTTTGCTAGCAACTTCGTCTTCTCCTTCTCCTCAAGTCCTCCGAGTCTTAGATTAAAATAATTGAGATAGCTTAATAACCCTTTTGACCAAACCTAAATAGCTTAGCTTCTACATCTAATGCAGATTAAGAAACTTCTTTATATAGCATAAATTGGCAAGGTTTCCGGCATTCCTTCGAAGTTCAAACAACAACTTCTATGAACAAACTTGTCACTAGGATACCATTACCCAAATTTAGCAGATTGAGTATTCTTAGATTTCATCTTTATAAATTTCAAAGTAATAATAAAAACAGCCAGATCATAGTTTGATAAAGAAATATCAGTTAGAATATGTTTGCAAACCATTTCCCTAATAAATATATAAAAATAAGACCCATGTACTCACCTCTCCTGCTTTCCCTTTTTTCTTGGAAGATCAGAATGAACTTCAATTTGTCTTCCTGCCATATTACGAAAAAAAACTTTAAGCTTGAACTAGTCCTTGGAAGGAAGAAGATGTTGAAAAGGCTTACTTGCTTCTACTGTAGCCAAGACAGTTCCAAAACTCCGAACTTGTACATGATCATCCGTTGATTCCTAGAATCCCCAATACCCAAACCCACAACATTTAGACAAATTTCAGAAATTGGAAGGAAAAGAATACGGGTAAACTATAAAAAGGGAGAGAAGATGATAATCTTTAGAACTAAGAGGCATACGTCAATAGTAGGTTCTGATCTGTTTATAGAACGTGAAAGGAAACTCTTGTAGACTGCTTCCAGTTTCTTTATTGGTTTTGCCTTCCTAAAGTAGAGCAAAATTGTTACTTTGTTAGAAAACTAATTTAGAAAATACATATTAAATTACTGTAGTATAGAACCACAAAGACAATTAGAACGGCTCAAAGATGTCGCAAGTGAAGGTTGTGTTTGTGTTTGTGCCCACACAAAGTTAGTTAAATTTAGGGGATATAAATTTATCAACTTTTGGAGTAAAGGAAACTCCCCAGCCGTGGAGCCACAAACTGGTGACCTGATTTTTTTGACTAACTTTAGATGCAACTAAGTTCTATCAATCGCCTAAGGTAAATGAGTCAATTGCTCTAAGACTGATGTCTAGAAGAAATGCATGAATGATGAAAAATGAACATGATGAAGTGATTGCAGAAAAACAATGATGTAATATAACCTTAACACTAGTTCATAATAGGAAAAAATATTATTAGTTTAGGAGCTCAAACATATACGTTCCATTTTCCATAACCTTCATCCTCCTATCGACAACGACAACAACAACAACAACACAGCCTCAGTCCCAAATTAATTGGGGTCGGCTACATGGATCAAACTCTTCTATTGTGCTTGATTTAGTGAATTGATTGTAAGCATTCCAAACCATTCAAATCCCTCCTAATTAATGCATCCCAAATTAACTTCGGACTACCCATATTTCATCGAATTTCTTCAGTTTCTATTGAATCAAGTTTTCTAGTGGGGGCATAAGCTTCATCCTCCTATCAAGGTCAACTTTTCCTCTCCGCATACTTTATACTTTTAATTTTATTGCTGTTGTTTTAGTTTCTCTTTCATACTTTATACTTCATCCTACAAAAATGAGTTGAAGATGTTTTAGTTTCTCTTTTAGAGGCTTCGAATCAGCCCCATGTTGTTATTGCACTCCCTGCTTGCCTCAATCTTTTATAGTGGTAGCGGATACAAAGATAAAGCATTGGCCAGAGAAGGTTAATGGGACCACAAGAAAATGAAATATGAAATAATGCATATAAGGAAGAAAAAACAAAAAGAGAGAAGGTTTCAGGCAGGATCTAACCTAGCTATCCCAAGATTGAAAACTTCATTTGCAATTTTGAGCTTGCTCTTGGATTCCATATGCAATGCATATGCAATATAAAATGCTGCATGTGTTTGTCCAATAGCATTTGCTTCCAGAAAATTATATATGACTTGAGCATCAGCACAATTTTCTGCCTGCAATGACAATTAATCCCAACAAAAGTGTTAAAAAGCAAGGAAAGAAGGAAAACTGGCACAACTAGTGTAGTGGGGTAAAGCATGAAACCCACATATTCAAGCCAGACTTTAAGATAACGGAGATCATCCTTGTAGCGATGGGTATGCCAAAAAGCGCGTACACACTGCTCATAAATGACAACCAAGCCTGAAGAGTCACCAGCAGAAGGGAAGGACTCTTGAACCCACTTGATGCACCTTGAGAATTAATTAGAGTCCCAGGTTTAGGTAAAGAGTGCGTTGCCAATGAATGAGGTATTCTATTATCCATAATTGAAATCATAAATATTGGAGAAAGAAAGAAAGAAAGAAAATTAAGGTGGCGGAAATACTGACTGGAGCCAGGGGTGGAGGGGATCATCTCCTTTGTAGCCGTCAATGGCCTCGATAAGCCTCCTGCACAAGCAAACAAACAAACAAACAAACAAACAAACAAACAAACAAACAAACAAACATATGGATATGGTATGGATGGTAATTAAGAAGAAATGAGAAATGAGAAATGAGAAAGGAAGAAAGAAAGAAATGAAATGAAGGTGAACCTTCGATTGTGGAGAAGGGATTTCTTGATTTGGTGATCGGTAAGGGATTTGAGAGAGCGGTTGAGAATATTAACATTTCGTCCTCTTTTCAATGGGCGGACGTTTTCCTTGAAGACTTCCCATTCGTTTCCTGTGTTTTGGTTGGAGATGAGAAATTGGGTTTCTGGATCTAAAACATCTTCTTCAGCAGCGGCCATTACTAACTCTTACCTACTATTCTTCTTTTCTCTTTTTCTCTTCTCTTCTCTTCTCTTCTCTTCTCTTCTCTAGGGCTGGAGATCCAGAATAGCTTTTCAAATTTTGAATATAGCGCCCCCCCCCCCCCCCCCCCCCCAACCCGCCTAGTTGTACTGTACTTGTTACGTTGTACAATGAATTTACGAAACTGCCCTCCCCATATCTAAAAAAAAAAAAAAAAAAAAAAAAAAAAAAAAAAAAAAATCAATCGCAACTACCACCACACTCGAACCCCCAATAACATGACACAATCAAAACCAATTACGCACCCAAATTATAATGATATATTCACTGCCCAAACTGAATAAAATCTCAAAATACACAATAGCGTCATAACAAAACAAATACAGCAAATCAACTAGCACTGCCGCAGTTAACAAGTGCACGCTTTAAGGCTTATACAGCATCTGCTTCTTTAACATCTATGCTAAAATCATACTCCTGGTCACAACCAAAATAAGAGTCGCACATAAAATAAAGCTTGTACGACTTCTCTCCCACTTCTGTCGGCGCAGCAAATTCGAGCTTAACCTTCAATCTCCGCTGCAGGGAAACCCTCTTGATGGCAAGCAACTGGTTACTCTTGGTATCTCCCACTACAACCCACCATCCTTCTTCTTTGGTTTTAGGATACCTGGGGGCATCAACAGCCCCAACTTCTGATCTTCCCTCAAGGTCTCGTTCAAGAGTAATTTGCAAACTAACATCTTCCCCGACCCTCACCTCGTCACTCTTCACTACCTCGTATGCCATATCAATGTTAGGGAAACGGTTGCAGAATCGTGCTATGTCAAGCAACTGCAAATCTGACATTTGCAGGAGATCCCGCCTCTCGTCGTCTTCCATCTCCACCAAATCAAATATCGTCTCTATGCTTCTTCCAGGGTTCTCAATGCATCTCTTTGCTAACTCCTTGGTGAAATGAGGTAGCTGAAGAAGCATGGAATCACGTTCCCATATGCCCTGCGTCACCATCTGACTCACTTCCATGGCAAGAAGAGCCAAGCTTAGCCACCCATTGCTTGAAATAACATCCACCATTGCCTGCAGCAACCGGCTAGCAGAAAGGAGCACTTCCCTCTGATCAGAAGCCAGGTTACCCACCACTGTATGTCTTGAGAAGTGAGCCTGCAGCAGTGCATTCGCTTTCACATGCGGTTCAGTATATTTTGTATTTTCAAAGGAGAACCTCTGGTGGTTAATCAACCGTCTAATAAGCTCCTCTTCTCCAGGTCGTATAGGAAGATGTGTATACTCTGACGCCTGTGATAGAATCTCCAGAAGACCCTTCATCTTTGTTTTAGGAGTCAATGAAGAACTAAAGCGCTCTATAGTGGTGTAACTGATGTAGTAATAGGATGCTATCATGCCCAGGTTCAGAGGAGAGAGGTCCATATCATCCTCTATGGCCACACATTTACCAGCCTCTAAATCATTCAACGTCTTCTCCACCAACTCGGAAAGGTGGTCTGAGAGATGCCTATGGCTAACTCCTTGAAGGTTGTAATAGTTTGGGTTTTGAGTGAGCCGCCTATACATGAACGTCCACGTCAGATAGTCCACTGCATCTTGCTTGTTCTCAATAACCCCAACAACTATTTCAGCATTCAGATTGTCATGCAAATAGTGCTGTAGATGACTTTCAACAGGCAATGCCTCATCCAAGAACTTCTTGTAATACTCTTTACGAGGAGTGTGACAGAGTATGACGCATACGCCAGAGTCATCGACAAGAGGCCTACTGGCATGTCCTATCATCTGCAGAAGTTCCGTAACAGGGTAGTCAGTGTGAGCATTTTCACGGCCATCATAGTACTGTGTTCCCATAACCACCACCAAGTGAGCAGACAGTGTGGTTCCCCAACACATAGAACTGCTAGCAACACAAACTTGAATCCACCCAGCTTCAAACAACTGAGAGACTACTTCCTGATCCATGCTGGTAAGACCTTCATGTAGGAAACCAACACCATGGCGCAATGTGACACTCAACATGGGCTCCTTGACCTTTGAAATGAAAGGTTCCAGTTCATCTGCAGACCGTAGAAGAAATAAAGGCTTCTCTCCACTGTCTGCACCTAAGTAAGACATCAGATCCACAGCAGTAAGTCGGGCATGCTTCCTGGTTGGAACAAAAACAAGAGCAGGCTTCCCATTCTTGGCATGCTGAACAATGGCCGTATATGTAGTTTTCGTCATCGCCTGCATCCTGGCATCAAAATTAGCTATATCCACTCCTTGAATACGTACATCCAAAGGAACAGGACGAACCATTGGTGGGAAGTTAAAGAGACCATGAGAAGTTGCACCTATCCACTCCCCAAGATCTTTCGCATTTGCAAGAGAAGTTGAAAGTGCCACTAAACGTATCTTGCTCTCACTTTGACTAGCAATATACCTCATCCTGGAAACTATTACTTCCAAGGTAGGACCATCCTGCCCGCTTATTAGGTGGATCTCATCAACAATAAAAAGACTGACCTGCTGTACATGCTTCCGCTGTTTCCAGCGTCGAGATAGTGCATCCCACTTCTCAGGAGTGCTTATAATAATTTGCCCTTTCTCAAGCAGCTTCAAGTCGGTCGCTGTTTCACCTGTCAATTCCACCACCCTCAAACCCAGACCCTTTCCAAACTTCTTCTCCCATTCACGATATCGTTCCTTTGCAAGAGCTTCAATAGGAGCAATATATACTGCACGCATGACACTCTCAGGTCCTTTTTGATGATTCCTCAATATAGCAAACTCGCCACAAATGGTCTTACCACTTCCAGTTGCTGCAGCAACCAAGACATTGTCATCGGTGTTATACAAGACAGTGAAAACTTGAGTCTGGACAGGATTGAAATGCTTGAATTCCTGATACAGAGCTTCGTATGCAGGATTTCTTAGTGCAGTAACAGGCAGCGGTTGCAAGTCCAGCAACTGAGTTGGTGGAGGATACTTCTCAGGTAAAATGAGATGCCTGAAAGAAACCGGCAACACCGACTGCGAACCAAGCCATCTATCTGAAACAACACGAATGAAGTACTGCGGAGGTAATGGCTCGTATATCGGGACTGTAAAACTCAAGTTATGGTCCTCATCAACATACTGCATCTTCAGAATAAAATACTCATGATGGAGAATATATTCCCCATCATTGTCCTCAACAATAACCCAAAACGGCTCCACATATCCATGTACTTTTTCATCCCACTGGAAGTCGGGAGTAATTGTAAGTTCAACTCTCAATACAGTGCGGGTAATTGGTTGAACATGTGCAGCCAGCTCAAGCTTTGGAAACTGATGAATGCATTTGTGAAGCATTCTGCCCATCTTAGGAAAGCGGATAAGCTCTCCAATCTCCTGAGAGGACAGATCATAATACCTTTCCCATGCTAAATCCTTCTTTTCTAACTTCATCAATATTTCATTTGGTATGCCATTGAATTGGCGAAGAGGTGTCTGTACACTCCACATTCTTCTGGTAACCATCTTGCACAAGTTCAAGGCTTTCTCAGCTAATTGTGCCCATCCTCTTTTCAGCACAATTTCAAACAGAGCTCGCAAAAGGCGTCCAGCACTCTACAAGAGTATTACAAAAATGTTGTATGAGTTTCTTTTTAAATCAATAAAGAAACAGAAAAAAATTGAGAAGAAAAAAAATCAAAGTGTAATATACAAACCTGGGTCACAAACACCATATCTGAAGACAACGATAACCCCTCTAGTTTCAACTGTGATATGTAAGCTTGGAGCAGAACATTGATCTTGGCGCCAGGCTCCTCAACACTTTCCTTGATAGGAATAGGAACACGTTCTAAAAGTTTTCTTAGCTCGGATGTCTCATCTTGTCTAACAGTCACATATTTAAATTCTTCACTGAGCGAAAACAATCTACAAAGCTCAATATCACCCATTGTTGGTTTAAGATGCTCGTTATAAGTAGAGATTGTCCCATGTGTTATATAATAGTAGCTAGCAATGCGACCGAGGTCAGTAACCTGAAAATAGCCACTTTTTCTATCATACTTCACCAAATTATTCTTGTCGAGGATAGTTGCAGCTGAATGGATCTGCACACAAAAACAAAGAAGTATTTAACAAAGTGATGGCACTGATGAAAATTTCAAGACAATGACGACAGCAGAATAAACAAACAAGGAAAAAGATGGAGGGATGGTGATCCAATTCTGAAAAGACATGTTGGATTTTGGTAGGATACTTTTTGAGAAACCTTGGTACGCTTAATTTAGAGAACGAAAGGCTAGTAACTTTTCATTATCATACTCCACAGAGAACACCTTAAAGACTGCTACAGCATGTCATGCATTCGACAGAACAATGAAACAATAAAAAATTCAAGGCTTACAAAGAGTACCAGAGGTTAACTATATAAAATTATGCTCAACCAATCAAGCTCATTAGTTACTGGACAAGATCATTGTTTTTGACGTGTCGGCTTTACAATGAGCTCAATATAGGAAAGGCAGCAACCTTGGCATGAGATTTTATTTCATTGTAGTTCCATAGTTAATAGTTAATTATTTGTACAGAAACAAATCCGTGTACCCAAACATAAGAAAGCAAACATAGCACTACAGTATAAGATGATTGAATATTTTTTTTTCTAAGATCTTATGAAACTAAAAAATAAAAAAAGACTTCACTAAGACTGCAGTAGTTCAACTTTGCTTGGTACGGATTTTAAAATTTCAAACTGGCTAGTGAACCACTAAAGTTACTTTAACCTAATTTTTCTTGAGGAAGATTTTAATTTGATTTTGAAGGAAAAGATAACTTAGATTTCATACAGGGAAAGCCCTCCCAAATGTCAGTATAAAATCAATCAGGTACAAACTTTTCGTCATCCCTAAACATGTCAAAATCTAATATCCGCTCAGCATTGGAGAATGATATTGAAGCCTTTTTCCAGAATTACTGTCTATTTGATATGCGACAAATGATTAACCATAACCATGTCTCCTTTCACTCCCAATGGTGCAGTGGAATAGTTGCTTAGATGAACTTGGTGGGTGACCAATAGGTCATGGGATCAAAATCTAACTCTAAATATGTTGGTTTCTCTAAGGACATGGGGTTGGGCACCTAACTAACCTCACACAATACGTCGCCCCTTGTTAGGAGGGGAAGCATTCAAGCAAGCAATACATTATTTCATAACAGGCATCAAAAAATTATTTAAGTAGCATTTTTCAGAATAATCCTATGAACGTAACTATAGCTTGTGGATGGAAAAAACTGAGTTGGGAGGGCCATCCCTGAATGGGGTCCAATAGTGCCCGAGGGTGAACTAGTTGATGCTGCTGGCACCGGACACCACATTGGAAACCAAAAAAAAAAAAGAAGAATTAAATGATATAAATGAGAAGGTACAACAAGTTATGCTAAGAACACAACAGAAAAGGCAAACGTTTAATCTCCCTCTGAAAACTCATAAAAGGATAAAACAAACGGACATCCATCTCTAACAACCTCTAAATAAAGTATAACCAGGACCAAAAACATAAAACAAACATAACATGGAGATGTTAGCATCAGTTTTATATTACATGCAAAATAAATAAGGTTAATATTCCATTCATCGGAAAGAGATAGTTGAAGTTCTTAACAAATCAGCATGTTATTAATGACAAAACATGTCATTACACTAGCATCAAGTTAAGACTTCTGCTAACCAACTGAAAAGAACTACAAGAAAGAAGTTAAACCTAATAAAACAATGTAACAGATCAGGAAGAAAGTAAAGAACATTAAAAGAGCATGTCATGGAAAAAAAACAACAATGATTGACACTTACCAAATCAGCCCTCCTCTCCTCCAAGGTGATGTCACTAGCAAGATCCTCAGGTGACAAAAAATAGAGAGAAGGATTTCGCAGCATGCGAACATATAAGTAAGTATAACCCAGCCAGTTGCATGCTTCCCTAGCATTCTGAACAGTCCCAAGAACAATTTCTGCATTCAGCTGATCCGCCAATTTGGACACGAACTGGCTTTCAATAGGAAGTTGTTGATTCATGAGTGAGAGATAGTATTGTAGTTCAGTATGACCCGTCAGAATTATTCCTTCCCCATACGAGTCATATTGAGGCCTTCCAGCACGACCGAGCATCTGCATAACATCAAGGGGATTTAGTTCGGTCCAAGCTCCTTTGTCTGGGTTGTAAATCTGGGTTCCTTTAATAATCACAGTATGAGCAGGCAAATTAACACCCCAAGCCAAAGTAGCGGTAGACACCAGCACTTGCACATGCCCATCACCAAAGAGTTCCTCTACAAGTTGACGATCTACCCTTGCCATTCCAGCATGATGAATTGCAAAGCCATATGGCAAGAGGTCTTTCAAATCATTGCTCTTAACCAACTCTGTGTGACTGTGTAGAATCTCACGACTAGCACTGTCCTCTTTCAAGAAACGGCTCAGTGTGTCATTAGCAAGGGCTGTATCTCGGATTGCACGGGCTGTTTTGGCTGTTTCTTTCCTTGAGTGGACAAATATAAGAACTTGATGCTTACCGGCCACAGCCATGACCTTCTCGTAACAAATATCATTCATCAATTTAAATCTCTGAAAGGGCTGCTTCACTGTTATTCCAATATACTGCTGTGCGAGAGGACATGGCCTGTAGCTGTTGTCAAAATGGAACAATCCCTTTTTGAGATCCACCCGCAAAAACAGAGCCACATCTTCAAAGTTTGGCAGCGTAGCAGACAATCCCACAAGTCTGATATGCTCTTTTGTGGTCTCTATCTGTCGAACCGTTCTTGCAACAATGCTTTCAAGCACAGGCCCTCTGTTATCATGAAGAAGATGAATCTCATCTATAATAAGAAGTTTAACGAGCTGAGTATAAGTCCTGTCTCCAGCTTTTCTGGTGATGATATCCCACTTCTCCGGAGTGGTAACAATAATCTGTGTTTCTTCAATTTGTTGACGAGTAAGTGTTTGATCCCCACTAAGTTCTTCCACCCGAATGTTGTAATGTTTGAGACGGTTGGACAGATTTCCAACTATTTCAGCAACAAGAGCTTTCATTGGTGCCACATATACAATTTTATAGTTGCTAATGTTAAATGAACCATCCGGATTCCTATGCAGTGCAATCTGCTGAAGCATGGTGAGCACTGCAACATTTGTTTTTCCAGCCCCAGTTGGAGCACACAAAAGAATGTTCTCTGGCGTAAAGAGAGCAGTCTGATACACTTTACTCTGTACCCTGTTCAACTGATTCATCCCTTTGAAAGCTGGCTGTGCCCACTCAGGCATGGCAGATATCTTTACAAGCTCCTCTTTGTCACCAAGTGGCGCTGCCTTTAATGCAGGAACATGAACTTCTTCATAGCCTTTACTATTGTGCTTGTAAGAACCCGAAGGAAGCTCACACTTTTTGTTTGCCATCAGAAGGCCACCCTGCTTAAAAGTAAGATT
Organism: Stephania japonica; assembly: GCA_039657345.1. Classification (NCBI taxonomy): domain Eukaryota; kingdom Viridiplantae; phylum Streptophyta; class Magnoliopsida; order Ranunculales; family Menispermaceae; genus Stephania; species Stephania japonica. The sequence goes on along the minus strand of CM077559.1, from coordinate 333,064 downwards.
ATCAAGGTCTAACAATTGACGTTGTCCTTTCACCCAAGCACTCTCTACATCTCTGTCAACAACGCCCCGCCTATCTCGATCCATATCTATGTCAATACTCTCATCTTTCAACCGCCTAGCTTCTTCCCTTATACTCTTCTCCAAGATCTTTTGTCTCTCCTTTGCTGTGGCCCTTGTTGCATGCAACTGCTCGAGAATCCCGGCCAATTCCAATCCAGAACCCATCATTTCCTCCTCAATCTTATTCCTTTCCTCCTGATCTTCTGCCCTTGCCAAACGAGTACACCACACTATCTTCATCCGGTTCCTCAAGAGAAACTTAATGAGCCCAAACTTATCGTAGTCCAGGAGGACCAGCAACCTATTTTCAACATCCCTGTCATCACCTTCGGCAAGTATTTGAAGCACATCTTCTGCAAGTTTCTGGCAGTGTTGAGGGTCAATCTCTACAAACGATTGGGAGATCTTCCTCTGAAGCCAATACGCATCAATGTCTTGAACATTCAAAGCCATGCCCTCATTGGCTTCCTGCATATCCTCGTCGTCAATCCCACCACCCATCTGCATAGTTCCTGCACCACGGGCGTCTGTGGCGTCGTCGTCGTCGTCGTCCTCCTGAACCTGATCATAGTCGCTCTCGTCATCTTCCTCTTCATCCTGCTCGAACTCAACAGCAACACCAATATCATTGTCAAGAGCATCTTCTTCTTCAGCATTGGGTCCAGCTGAGGCATTAGGGTCATTGTCATCCTGGTAGTCAGTAATAAGCCTCCCAATGGAGACAAGGTGGTCAAAGGTTTGGTTGGGGATTGCATTGAGCATGTTCTCGATCTCCTTCTTCTTGTCAGGGTTCTTGGCCTTGTCGTTCTTGAGAACAGCCAAGACCTCATGGGCGGCCCCGCAGAGGACATCTTGAGGCTGGCCGCCCAAGTGCTGTTGGATGAGGCTGAGAAGGAGCTCATAGGCAGCCCGAGTCTCCTTGGTCTTGGGCTGGTACACAGTCTCCTCAGAGATATTGAGAACGCTGTCTTCCTCGTGGAGGAGGCGCGGGCGCTTGGTCTTCTTCTTGAGAGAATCGGAATCAAGAGTAGGAGGGTCGCGTTCCTTCTTCTTTTTGGATTTGTTGAGCTTCTCCTCTAGCTCGGGAGGTCTGCCCTTGTAGACACGGTCGCCGAAGTGCTTGGGATCAATCTTTCCCCAGAGAGACTCAGGCTCCCCAGTGGGCTCATGGGTGTCGCGGGGACGAGAGTCGGTAGTGAGGACGAGACTGGAATTAGCTCGGTACTCGTACTGCTTGAATCGGGCGTGAGCTTCGGCACCACCACCCAAGTGAGCCATGGGAAATCCTAGAAACAGCAATAAGGAAGGAAGCAAAGGAAACAAGGGGAGAGTAAGAAATATATAATATAATAAAAAGAGCAGGAAGTGTAGGAGTGTAGTAAACCCTAAGAAAGAAAAGGACAAGGAGTCAGTAATGGTAGATGATACCTTGGGAAGAAGAAGATGTATTTGCGGGAAACAATATAGCTTGAGAAATGAAATCACAAACGAAGAAGATGTATGGACTCTGAAAAAACACACAACACACATAGATAGATGAAATTGCAATTTCAAACCATAAATATTAGAAAGAAGAAAAGGAGATAGAACCCTAGACTAGCCTAGCCTAGCCTAGAGAAAGAAATTAGCGGAGAGGAGAGAAGCACTCTTTGTTTAAACAATTGGATGCAAATGTAACGAACGATTGGTAATAAAAGAGAGCATAGAAGAAGTAACCGACCTACACAAGTAAGTAAGTGTATCAAGCGGCTCTGTTCCCTCGTCTCGACTCGTCTCGTCTCGTCTCGTCTCGTCTCGTTCACCAACTTCCAAACTCCAAACTCCAAACCCCAACAGAACAGAGCAGAATTGAATAAGGAAACGAAGTTGTTCAAATTTGAAGTGATCAGTGATTACTATGCTAGCTAGGGTTAGGGTTCTCTCCACCCTTGAAGAAAGGCGAAACCGACTGTGGACTTGCAATCCGCCCCAATTTGTATAGATTCGACTCGAGACTCGGAGAGTGTGTGTTTATTAGACGGCCCCACCCCCATCCCTTCGTCCGTTGGATTATGATATCTCTTTCGTATCTCGATGTGCATCGATCGACTCATTCAATAGCAAAGTCTCCGTTTCTCCTCCTCCTCCTCTGAGCTCTCTCTCTATCTCTCTCTCTCTTGCGGTTGCGGCCCATCCCATGATTCCCACGGCTTCTTCTTTTTGTTCTTCTGGGGCTTGGGCTTGGGCTTGGGCCTGCCCTCTTCCCCTTTCTCTTTCAAAGCCTGGACTAGGATTTAATGTTCCCTCTCCTCCACCAAACACCTCCAGACGACGCCGTTGCTGCAGAGCTTCATGGCAGGAGGTACCCTAAACCCTACCTACTTCCCTAATTAATTACTCATTCATTCATTCATTCATTCTACTTTACTACTGTCTTCTTCTCGACTTGACTTGACTTGACTTGACTTGACTTGACTTGACTGACTAATTGGACCTCATCACTCCCACTCACTCAGCTCGCCGGAGTCCTCATCTTCTCTGCTCTTCCTTTCACTGCTGTCAAAGCCATCGCCAGCTCCTCCCTTGCCAAAACTCTTCAGACTCGAATGCTTCAAACCAAGACTCGAGCCCTACAAAATTCTTCCTTAGTCAAGGCTTTGGCCCAAAAAGCCAGAAACCAAAGGTCGCTCCCTCTCCTCCTATACTATAAATTCCTGTCTGTCTTCTACCTTCTCTTATTAATTTTAGTTATATAGCCAACTAGTCATGATTCATTCATTCATTCATTCATAACAACAACCTCCATCTCCGTATCAATAAACATCTCATCTCATCTCATCATCAATACACTTGCATTTTTCCCTCTTTGTGACATACTATTTTATTTTATTAATGTCTCATCCAATCTACCTAGTTTCTGGTATGGAGAAGCTCGTCCTCGATGGCTTGGTCCTATTCCATACAATTATCCCAAATATCTCACTGGAGAACTACCCGGTGACTACGGCTTTGATGTTGCAGCCTTCAGCAAGGATCCAGAGGCTCTCCAAAAATATTTCAAGTATGTCAGTTACACTTATTAATTATGATTTTATCAGATTTGGATCATCTTACTTGCACTTCCTATTCTTACCATCAAGCGCCTGCTGTGCTTTTCAAACTTACAAACCTTTTTGCTAGTTTTGGAAACTTCCTAACCCCCCATTTCTTACAAAAAGAAGAAACTAAGAAATAATGTGCATTTGTGACAAACTAGCCAAAGACCTCAACCTTATGTTGAGCCGTACAGATGATTACCACCACATGCCAAACTAATAGATCTAGTAGCTACAATTTGGTTGGTGTGTCACAATAAAATAAAAATATTAAAAATAAAAAGATGTAAGTTACATGTTGTGCTTATTTTTATAACTATAAAATTTGTTTGATTGTAGCAGTGGCTAGTTTGTATTTATTAACTTTGCTGAGGTGACTAAGCCACAAAGGGGTCAAGATATGGTTGCTACCTAGCTAGCTATGTGGTGGTTGAAGTCTGTGATTTGATAAGTATTAGTCTATTAGTTAACCATGGCCTTATTTTTACGGTTGAGCCATATGTGTTTTAAAATGAGTGAACTGTATTTTCTTTTCCTTTCTGCAGCTTTGAGATATTGCATGCTCGTTGGGCAATGTTAGCTGCACTTGGTGTGCTCATTCCAGAACTCTTAGACCTGTCAGGTGTCATTCACTTTGTTGAACCTGTTTGGTGGCGAGTTGGATATGCAAAGCTTAAAGTAAGTATCGTTACCTCTAATATTAATGTTATTTATATTCTTTGGAAGCATTTAAGTTTATGATTTTGTTCAGTCAAAAAAATTTGTGATTTTGTAGTTAATAAAACATTTGAACCTCTTCATGTTTGAAATTAACAATCAGATCTGATTGTTCTAATTCAATTGTGTCCACAATTGATTGATGGTTCACCTTCCTTTTTGTTTCAGTATGTGTAGACGTTCGATCGATAGCTGCTAGTAAAACCTTCAATTTTTATTTGTTCACTTATATTTTGTTAGGCATAAGTAGAGTAGCATCAAACATGTTAGGTATACATATAAAAGGCTTGAGACCACCAAAGAAGGAAACATGGTGGTGGAACGAGGACATCCAAAGATCAATTAAGACTAAAAGAGAGATGTATAAAAAAATACCTGCGTGTCAAGATAAATATGCGTACAATCAATATAAAGAAGCTAGAAAACAAGCTAAAAAAGTAGTTAGTCAAGCTAAAACAAACTTTATGGGAGATCTATATGCAAAGTTAGGGAATAGAGATGGCGAAAAATATATTTATAGGCTAGCCAAATTAAGAGATAAAAAGAAACAAGACCTAAGTCATGTAAGATGTATTAAGGACGAAGATGAAAATGTTTTAACGCGCGAAGATGATATTAAGGAGAGATGCAAAAGCTACTTTGATAGTTTATTTAATGATAATGATGGTCAAGTTGATATCATAGTAGACAAAAACCCACACCAAGAAAGAAATGTAAATTATACACGCAATATTAGGATTCCGAAAGTTAATGAGACATTGAAAAATATGAAAATAGGGAAAGCATATGGCCCAGATGAAATACCTAGACGTTTGGAAATGCTTAGGAGAAATTGGATTGACTTGGTTACCAAAACTTTTCAATAAAATTTTAAAATCAAAACGGATGCCAATGGATTGGAAAAGAAGCACGCTTGTACCAATCTTCAAAAACAAAAGAGACATTCAAAGTTGTTTAAACTACTGGGGAATTAAACTTGAGTCATACAATGAAACTTTGGGAGAGGATAACTAACAATAGGCTAAGAAGATAAACAACAATATCAGAGAATCAATTTGTCTTCATGCTTGGAAGGCCAACTATGGAGGCGGCTTTCCTTGTAAGAAGATTGATTGAAAAATATAGAGAAAAGAAAAAGGATCTTCATATTATATTTATAGATTTAGAAAAAACATATGACGAGATTCCTAGAGATGTTCTTTGGTGAGTTCTAGAAAGAAAAGGAGTGCATGCTAGATACATAGACGTTATTAAGAATATTTATGAGGAAGTAGTAACGAGTATAAAGACATTTGGAGAAACTACAAAAGAATTTCCCATTTTGATAGGACTACATCAAGGATCGACTTTAATGCTCATATCTCTTTACTCTAGTTATGGATGAACTAGCTAGGCATATTCAAGAGGATATACCTTGGTGTATGTTATTTGTTGATGACATTGTCTTAGTGGACGAAATAAAAGATGGAGTGAATAGAAAATTAGACATTTGGAGGAATACATTAGAATCTGAAGGCTTTAAGTTGAGTAGGAAGAAGACCGAATACATACATTGTGAGTTTAGAAATACTAGACGTAGAGATGATGAAGTAGTAAAATTAAGGGAAGTAGAAGTTTCTAAGGTGAAGCACTTTAGATATCTAGTAAGATCAATAATATTAAATGATGGCAATATTGAGAATGACGTCACACATAAAATTCAAGCTGGATGGAAGAAATGGAGTAGTGCAACATGTGTGATCTGTGATAGAAATATCCTTACCAAGTTAAAAGGAAAAATTATTTTCAAAAATAAAAAAGAAAAATTTTATAGGATCGCAATTAGACCAGCTTTGTTTTATGGAAGTGAATGTTGGGCGGTAAAATAACAATAATTACATAGAATGAAGGTAGCAGAAAAGAGAATGCTTAGGTGGATGTGTGGTAAAACTCGTATAGATAGAATGATAAATATAGAAATTCAAATAAAAATAGGAGTAACACCAATTGACACAAATATTAGAGAAGGGCAGTTGCGGTGGTTTGGACACATACAAAGATTGTATTTAAATGCGCCCATTAGAAAACTTGACTCAATAGAAACTAAATGAATTCGATAGGGTAGGGGTAGACTGAAGTTAACTTGGGGTGCATTAATTAGGAGGGATTTGAATGTTTTGGAATGCTCACCATCAGTTGCACTAAATCGAGCACAATGGTAGAGTTTGATTCATGTAGCCAACCCCAATACTGATTTATGTTGTTGTTGTGTATTTTGTTAAGCTGAATGGGATGTCGAACATTTGATGCTTCTGGCAATATCCTAGTTGTGTCCTTGATGCGTGCCAAACACGTCAATAATAAATTCAAACTCGAATTGCTACTAAATGCTAACTACAATTAGTTTGTAGTAGTAGTAAGCACGAGTGTCAATCCATATGGATTAGTAATCTAAACTTTGGTCAAGAATGGGTCACAATAGGGAGATAATTAACTAACTACACTAAATTAATTAAATAACATGAGAGCAAGAGAGCAAGAGAGCTACAATTAAGTAACTACAACGACAATATGGAAAGAAAGAACTAATCTAATTGCATGAAAGTAAATAATGCAAGAACAAGCAATTATGTAAATCCCTAAGTTGGGATGTAATCAAGTTCAACTCAACATCGGTGATTTGGTCGTCGATTCTATTAAATATTGTTTGGTTTAGATTCAATAGACTAGTTATAGAGCTTCGGAGAGCACCTATCACTCCTCGATTCCCTAATGTTGTTAGACGACTCTCTAACAACTATGCGAACCTATGTAGAGCAACCAAAAACTCACGACATTTGCAGCATTAAGCTTGGTGGAATCGCTAGCCCTAGACAACCAAGTCACAAAGCGCGCTCGATTTAGTCTAGACCCTCTTGTTACGCGAGATAACTCAAAAGGGAGCAGACTAATTTTGTTATTCGATTGCCACTTGTTGCTCAACAATATACGCAAGTACAGATGCACATCGATGGACTAGCAATAGACTCAAATTGGAGAAATATATATTTGTAACTACACAAACTACAATGCAAGTCATTGTAATCAAACAATAACAAGAGTGATAGTAAAATTAAACCAAACTTAAAAATTAAAATAGATAGTACCTCACAAATCCCATGTTGATGTTGAGTATTCCATGAAAATCCAACCTAGGCCATGAGGCTTAAAATTCTACAAAATAAGCTTAAAATTAGAGAGAATAAAGAGTTTATTACCATGATAGAGAGGGAGAGAGGGAATTTGATGTGATGAATAGTGAAAATATGGATGGAGGAGATATATATTTATATGTATTGTCAAATTTGTTGCATTGATACTCCTATTACTCAGAACGGGTACACCAATCTATTACATCGATGATAATAGACATTACAATCCACTTAAGCTTGAAATACCATCCTCTCAAGGAGGGTAACAACCCCACAAGGGGGACAACAACCTCCTGAAGGAGGGCTACTACCCCACTGAAGGAGGCAATGTACCGCACGCTAACAGGGGCAACAAAGATCTCATCTCCACCACCATTGAAGGCCACGAAGGCGCGGTGGATGGGGAGACCCCAAGAAGATCGCCTTGACAAAAAAAAAAGAACAAACTACACTACAGGGGCAAGCTGAACACACAACAAAAAGGGAACAACAACCTGATTTATAAACCTTCATAACAAAATACAAATAGACACTAGTAAGTGGAAGAGAAGATAAAGAAGAAAGAAAGACAAAAAATGCCCTAAAGAAACCATTAATCACCAAGGATAGCACCGGAGAACCATCGAAGCAAAAAGCTCTACTGCGACTGCATCACTGTAGTCGAACCGTCGCTTGCCGCCACTGTTCACTGAAATCCTACAGCGAATGTTCCTTGAAAGCTCCAAAATCTATCTTCTTCAATACATTTGAACAAGCCCCCTCCACCGACATCACTCCCGTCCCCAACCTCTTTCCTGTGAGGACAAAACAAAAAAGAAAAGAGAGAAAGAAGGAGGGAGGGAGGAACATCAAAGAGAAGAGAAGGAAGAAGTTAGAAATCTAGATCAGTAGATCTAGAACTTATATTTGGATCTTAGGACTTAGAAAATTTCAAATTTGACGCTCCTCCAACTCTCTTCCTGTTCAAGACAACAAAAAAGGAAAAAAAAAAGAGGAAGAACGAAAAGTTTAGGGCTGCTAGCAACACTCGCGGTCGCCATAGCAAGCCGTGGCATTGCCGGAGCCCCAAACAGTAGTTGAGCGCCGACGGAGATTGTTAGGGTTTCAGAGAGAGTAAGAGAAAAGACGGTCTCTCTTCCCCTTGCTTCCCCATGTCCCACACTTAAAAATCTATCATACTTGTTTTCAGAGAGAGATATACAAATGATAAGAATTGGAGATTGGGGAGGAGCCCAGCTTTGAGTTTTTGGCCTCTCTGGAAGAGAGTGAATGGTCAATTCGACCAAGTGGGGGCGTTTTCTTGGTCCCAAGTGAGAGAAAACCGATCAAACATGGGTCAAAATCCTATTTTTAAGTGATTTTCCTATTCTTCCCTACACTTTAATAGTGCTCAGATGAAATGGATTGAAGCGGCACGTGTTTCGAGGCAGATCTGTGGCTTGATGAGTCGCACGGATGGGGAGTCTTAAACGCACGAATGAGCAACGCGAGTTTGGGAGAAGAAACGTTTAATTATTTTCTAAGCATCTTCATCTGGCAGCCTATGCGCATCACGAGACCTATCTGTGCGGCTTTTGAAGACAAAGTGCATCAATTGTGTCGTCTCTGCGAGTCTCTTAGCTGTTGTGATCTCCTGTTGCGATGCACAATTGTGCATCAATTGTTGCGATGAACGGAGGGCTGTTGAACTTCAACAATATTACTCCTTGCCTTAGCATTTTCTTCAACTTTTCTCGACTCCGGAGCCTCAACTCTTCATGCAAACCACTCGGCCTTCGCCAAAGCTCAATGTGGGTACCGCAATGCTGTCTCGAGATACATGTAAGTGCGCTTTATGAGAAGAGACATCAAAACTTTCCAAAAAGACCCTGCATTTATTCTTTTTAATCAACATAGCTTAAAAAATCAAATGAATAAACATAAGTAATTATCAAGCAATTTCAGGGACTTTGAAACATTAAAACATAACAAATGCACACAAAGTTAGAGGTACAAAATGGACTCAACAGTCCTCTTGATATCATTTGCACTGTTGAACAGCTTTGCTATTGACATTTGATGCTTCTGGCAATGTCCTAGTTATATTGTCTTGATATTATTTGCACTGCCACACTGTTTTGCTATTCAGACACGGGCTTCCCACAAGTTTACAACCATCTGAAGCTTGAAACAAATATTTGATATATAATAGGAGAATATTTTTAAGTTCTCAAATAACTGTGCTCTTGAGTCATGACGAATATGTTTTATACTTCGCAGGTGGGAAGAGTAAATGATATATATTTTCTGTTTCTATAGTATAGGAAGGAAGAACATAAGCCTCTCTCGTTTCTTTGTAATTTTCCATTACTAGTGATGAAACTTAACTTGTTTCCTTCATAATTTTCATCAGGGAGACACGCTTGATTACCTGAGCATCCCTGGTCTACATATAGCTGGAAGCCAAGGTGTTCTTGTTATTGCTATTTGCCAAGTTTTACTGATGGTAATGCCTTTCTCTTATTGGAATATTGCAGAGAAATGACCTCACTTGAGCCTCTTATCACTTTTTTGTGTTGATGTATATGATCTACAATTCTGCTTAGTTACTTGTAACATGTATGCATCAGCTTTAATTTATTTTTGGGAACTCAAAATCCATTCTTATAAAGGTTTGTGTTTAAATCTTTCCTAGGCTTAAGCAAAGCACTTAAACATGTTAGAATTGTAATCTAAGTCAGTATTATGGACTTTTTAATTTAGTGCTAGTTTCTAATTTGATTAGGGTTTGTAAATAGGAGTCGTCCCCATATTTGTGATGAATGAATTGTGTGAGTAATACAATTAATTGTGTCTTGCTCATGCGGTGTCTCTAAACCTATCAAAACCTACCATTTGAAGGATAAGTGGAAGTTGTGGTAATTGTATTTAATTTTTGGTTTGCACTCTTATCCTTTTTTTTCTAGGCTGCCAAAATTTTTTATTCTCAATGATCTTATTGTCCTTAATATGTGTTGTAAGCAGCAATAAGTGGTATCTGGTAGGATTAGCTTCAACTTCATTGGCCTGATTTTGAAAGGCCTCCCTTTTAGAATATGAATTTGTGGCAGTAACCCTTTAGCAAATCTCTTTGTTTTGGGTGTGAGGGGAAAAATTAATTTGATCCTTGTTAATTGTTGATTACTTACTGGTTTAAGGTCATCAATTCTTCTTCTTTTTTTTTTTTTTGTTCTCTACTTCTGAATTCCCATGAATATTATTGGAAGTTCATTGTGCTGAAGTGAATGCTAAGAATGGGGGCTCCTCTAAGCATATGCCCCTTGAACAGTCATATTGCAAGGTCATCAACCATGCAGAACGCAGTGTGCTAGCTATGTGAAATTTGATCCTGTTCTGACTTGGAACTTTTTTTTTTTTTTTTTTTTGGTTTTTTTTTGGCTTGTACCTTTGATTAGGTGGGGCCAGAGTATGCTAGATACTGTGGTATTGAAGCCTTGGAACCTCTGGGGATTTACTTGCCGGGAGACATAAATTATCCAGGGGGTGTGCTTTTTGATCCATTGGGGCTGTCCAAGGATCCAGTCGGCTTTGAGGAGTTGAAGGTGAAGGAGATAAAGAACGGACGGTTAGCAATGGTTGCGTGGTTAGGCTTCTACCTGCAAGCAGGTTTTACAGGTAAGGGGCCTGTTCAGAATCTCATAGAACACGTTTCAGATCCCCTCCATAACAATTTGTTTGCTTTTCTTGTTAAATCGATGTGGAAGAATCAAGCATAAATCATAGTTATTTGAATCATGGGCATACATGTATTGTAGGCGTAGCAAATATATAAATGTAAAATGCTATACATATTGAAATGAAGTCTCTGATGTGGTAATTTGCATAGGAATAGGAATGCACGCATCTAAATTAATTATGTGTTCCTAGTGATATAAAGGAATACAGGCATAGTATGTATAGAAAGTGTATAGGCAAATGAATTAGGAGGATTGTCAATCTGGCCTCCATGACATTTCTGATTTTAGCCTGGTAGCAGGGAATATATATACACATATATAAACTGTCGGCTCTGACCAACACATCAGCTTCTAGCATATCCCATATTTCATACAGTACATAAAATATAATATATATATATATATATATATATATATGTATATATAGAAGCGGGCATGCATGGATGGATGTAGAAACCCAATAATTAATTTGATGGAGGAGGAATATAGGTGGTAACGAGGGCCTTGCCCTTAGCCCTTTTGTCAACAAGAGCCTTCTTTTTGTCAACAAGAGCCTCCCCAATCCCTTCTCCAATTCCCTCGATGAGGCCACCAATAAAGCCGAGAATGACATGGGAAGCCACACGCGCGGCAGTCCCCAGCATATTGGGCTTATTATTGTCGTTGTCGGGGGCCTTGATGATGCCACTGGCGTAAAGCCCATTGACCATGGGCTTGGCGCAGACCGCGTGGATCTGGTATCCGCAAGTCTGGCAACCGTACACCATCCCCCCACGCTTGCGGTGGCACAACCCACAAGAATCATGACCTCCAAGTGCTGGGGATGCTACCACCGTGGGTGATGTCATCCCAGCTATAGTAGGTGGCGGGAGCAGAAGCATAGGATGCAGTGGATGTATCGGGAACCTCATCTCCTGTCTAAGCTTAGAGCAGCATGGATGGATCTCCAAGTTGCACGTCCCGCATCGGAAACAGTACCCTCTTATTGTTTTCCCGCACATCCCGCATGTGGACCTCAGCAGTCCTATACCGCCAGCTGGCTTGGTGTGGAAGAGTAGCTGGTGGTGGCTCTGGCCCTGCAGGGGCGCGTGATGGACGACGACAGCAGCAGTAGTAGTAGTAGTAGAATTGCCGGGGAGGTGGTTGATGTACGGCGGGGCCAAAGCGCAGAGCTCGTGGAGATCGTAGTTGCAAGTCTCACATCTGAACCTGGGGCCAGCGCCAAAGTCCTTGCACCCGGCGCAGGTGAACATGTAAGGAGAGTTGAGGCGCAGGAGCGGGTGTTGCGGATGGCTCATGTGTACCAACACTTCTCCTCCAGCTTGCACTTGCCGGAACCCCCCCTCCTACACTACTAATGCTACTCGTCCTCCTCATCATCATCATTTGCGATGATGGCTCAATATCATTCATCACGTACTTTCTTGTACTCATCATATATATATATCTAGCTCACTAGCTAATTAACTACCGCACCGCTCCGCTAGCTTAATTGCTAGTTAGATCTTTAATATATACCGAATATATTTCTTTTCTTTTCTTTTCTTTTCTTTTCTCTTCTCTTCTCTTCTCTTTTCTTCTCTTTGCCAAGCATTTAAAGCCGAGTTGGCTGGCTGGCTGGCTGGCTGGCTAGATGCAATTGGTGGTGCTGCATGCATGCTTATATAGTAGTACCTTACTTGGAGGATCGATCCTACGTACGTACCTTTTTATAAAGGATCGATGGCATGCACTATTGTGTTCAGCACCATCGATATCATCTTTATGGAGACTGATCAGCTGGGGACACGTGTGCTTATTTCACCAGCCTGTAAGCATACATCAACTTTTTTTTTTTTTTTTTTTTTTTTTTTTTTTTTTTTTGAGAAAATCTATCTTAATGTACTCTCCAATGTAGGGCTCGGCACGAAACCTGATGACCCGACTTGAGTCGGGTCATCCGACTGAGTGACGAGTGGCGGGTCGGGTAGAGTGGATAAAAATAAAGAGTCAAGTCAAAATAACCCGATCCGTCGGGTATTGGGTCGGGTTTCGGGTATGATCAAAGGTCACCCGACCCGACCCAACCCGACCCAACCCGACCCGACCAACTCTATGAAAATATATAGAACAACCCGACCCGATCAACCCGATGACCCGACCCGACAACCTCTCTCTCTCTCTCTCTCTCTCTCTCTCTCTCTCTCTCTTTCTCTTTTTTTTAAAGGAAATCGGGTCACCCGATGACCCGACCCGACGGGTATATATCGGGTCTGCTACCTGACGGGTCGAGTGTCGGGTTAGTTTTACAAAGACCCGATATGAGTCGGGTCGTCGAGTATCGGGGTCGGGTCGATCCAAACCCGACCCGTGCCCACTCCTACTCCAATGCATTGAAAAATAAATAAAAAAATGTACTCGCCAATGTAGTTGTTGACACGACAAACTTATTCAGATGTGCTTAATTGGTGACCTAGGCCCGCAACAGAATCAATTTTTTTTTCTTTTAATAAGAAATAAAAATTTGAATAATCTGGCTCTTAATTAATGCATGTAATACGCACTTGGAGCGTATATAAGACCTAGCTTTTATACAATTGATAATAGTAAGATTTGTACAATTATCAATTGCAAAGTGTCATTTATCATTTGATGGAGAGAATAAATTAAAGTGTATCTCTTAAATTTTTCTATTACAAATTTACCTTCACTCTTAAGTAACGTCTTCTCTCATCTTCTTCAGGGTTGGCGTGTAAATGGTTGTTACTTTATAGTGTGTGCACACAGTTTCAGGTGTATAATATGCAGAGTGTGTATCTTGATGCGCGCATGGACTGCTTCCATAAACGCATGCCCGCACGCCACTTCTCCCATAAAGAAAAGGAAAGATAAGACGTTGTTTAAGAGTGAGGTAAATCTGTAATAGAAAAAATTAAAAGATACATACTTTTTATTCTTTCTATCAAATGACACGTGATACATTGTGATTGGTAATTTTGCAAATCTTACAATTACCAATTGTATTAAAGTCCAGTCCCACCCGGTAGAATCAACTAAAAGACATTGATCAAACCATAACTAAAAATAAAACTACCAATAAATTAAGAAAGTAAACACAAGACTTTCTTTCTTTTTTTATTTTTTTATTTGAAGGAAAACACAAAACTTTCAATAATACATAGAATCAAATTATTCTATACCAAAATTTTCATGTCATCATGTTCTCTTTAGGATCTCATCATAAATTGGCAAGAAATATCGGAGTTAACCGATAAAAGTCGTGAAATGGTCTTCTTAATTTATTTTTAATCTCTATCCTCTATTTGTAGATATAGGCCGAATTTGTTTTCAAAAAACAAAAAAAGGATATAGTCGATATAAAAAAAACAAAAAACCAAAAAAGGATATAGTATAGGCAAGTATTTTGTTTTTATCCGCATATGGTACTCAAATGGTTTTCAACAAGCAGAATCGTTTGGTCTCTACAAGTCTTACTGTATCCACATTTTTTAGAGGATAGCCTATGCTAACTCTTGTTTCTAGTTGAAATTGTAATTAAGTGGGGACTAATTTTGGTCTGAGTACGACTACACATTTCTTATGAGATGTAAATTTGTATAATACATGTAGGGTAATACCATCACTTTTCTCAAAAAAATAAAAATAAAATCCCCTTTGAATTTACTTACAATATTATGCTCATTCTAGTTTCCCTTCTTCAAATTAAGGTCATTCACGATGTGCATTTTAACCAAGTTGATATAGTACAAGTGTAGCTGCTTCGATCCAATTAAAAGTGGGAAATATACACCTTTTTTCCACCTTTAATTATTTAATTTTCCGCTTTTAAAAGTGGTAACGGATTTAATTTTCCACCTTTAAGAAAAAAACACACATTGTTTCCCGCTATATTATTTTTTTGGGGCTATTAATAAAAAAAAATAATTCCCTATGGAAACTAGAGAGTTCTAGAGAGGGAGCTCACATGAAAGCAGTATTTGATTCTTGAAGGGGACATGCAGTGGAAAAGTAGAGCTGGTGCAAGGAAGAAAGGCCTTACCTTGCATCTTTTTCAACTTATTTTTTCAGCCCCATAGCAGCATCAACCAAACATTAATTAATTAATTTTTCTGACATCCTTCATATGTTAAAAAAATTAATCAATGTTTACGGTATATATATATATATATATATATATATATATATATATATAGCTAGGGAATCATCTAATTAATTAAACAAATATACACTTTTTCATATCCAGATAAATGGGCCCATATAAACAATTATTATTTGAGCAATAATTAAATCGTAATGGATAATTAACCCATATGTTTTTAAAAAGAATTAGGAAAAAAATAATGGAGATAATTAGGTACAAATTTTCACTACATCCCTTTGTTCTATATTATCTGTCATATTTGGAGTTTTTTTTTTTCCATGGTATATATCACATTAAGAAATCAAGAAAGCATTAAGTGATTCCAATTCTAACCACATTCTATTTAGTTAATTAATGACATCATCAATCTTTTTTTTTTGGTTTTTACTTCATTAGGAGTCGAGCCACGACCTCTCCAAACCTTACCTTTTGATAAGTGATGTATTTACCATCTCACTAAAGATGCTTTGACCAAACACTTTTTAAATACAATACATATAATAAATAAACCTATTCATGGGATTACATAAAAAAAATTTTGTTATAAAATCTTAAGGATAATTAATCATCGCGTGCCGCTATATGCACCCCACATATCTGTAAGGGCAAGCCACTAGATTTGGGCACTCCAAGTATTTATTTGGGCACATTTTGTAATGTTTGATGTCTTAAATTATCCTTATGATTTACAAGGACACCCCATCACCAAAACAACACAAACGACACTTAAGGTGGTTGAAGATATTTCTAAGCTCTAAAATTGCAAGGTTGCATCGCCGGTGGTTGAAGGATGTCGTCAGAGTTAGAGGTGTAGATGGGTTAGGGTGGGGGGTGCTTAGAGGTGTAGATGGGTTAGGGTGGGGGTGCACAACGAAAGAAAGAGGACATTTGAGACATTGTTCGGTTTCTAAGAGGTAAGTAAGTAATTTCTTATGTGGCATAATTGAAATTGTGGAGCTAAAAAAATTATGGCTTGCCCTTACAAATATGTGAGGTGCATATAACAACACCCTTAATCATTACGTATCTTAATTCTTGTGCACAAGTCAAAATGTGATGGATAATATGGAAATGAGTCAGTATTATTATTATTATTATTATTATTATTATTATTATTATTATTATTATTATTATTTCTTTTTTTTTTTTGAAAACACAATTTACTTGCTTTATCGGTTGGATTAATGATTCATAAAATAAACACTTGAAAAACAATTAAGGCAGGGAAAGCATAAAAGAATCAAATTATTTATGAGAGCCCCGGTTGAAGGTCCATTAATTCGTAAAATTCTTGGGACCTTGCGATCCTACCCCGCCATATGAAGGTTCTTATTCGATTCCAAGAAAAAACGAAGGAAAAATATTGGACAGGCTTTTGACGCGAATGGAAAGTTGCATTGGCTAGCTAACTTGTAAATCTCAAACACGAAAAAGAGCAATCTTTAAAAGCACAAAAGGAGAAAGAAAAAAAAATGTTTCGTATCTTGTCCTTTCAGCGATCACTCAAATGATCATGAATTGCAAGGCATTCAATTAATTTGGCTTTTGTTGAAAATCATATACCTTTCTTTTTTTTGGTGTGAACAAAGCCCTACGGCTCAAGTTAGCTCACTATATAGAGCAGTTGCAATCATTTTGTTGTTAGGATTTGATTCAAATTAGATTTAATGATTATCTAGTTTAGATTTAGTTGATCTTTATTAGTTAAGTTTGCTAAGGTTTAAGTCCTTGAAAATAGGATCTTAGTGTTGAAAAACAAGAACACCATAGGGTTCCTGTGAGAACGATGAGTATCGAGTTAGTTTTTATATCATGTGTGAACAAATTACAACCATCTGATCTGATCAACACAGATCTCATAAATGTTACATCAACCACACACAACTTACACACGCTCACTAAGTATACACATAACACGTGACAATTACATCCCATGTTACAACCTTCGAGATACATAATACACCAATCAATACACCAATCTAATGGTTGACTCTAATATATATCCCCCCTCAAACTCGGAGGGAGAGAGCGAACTCCAAGTTTGTCCCGTAAGAACCCAAACCTATTGAACGAAAAAGGCTCAGTGAATATGTCTGCAATCTGATCAGCTGATGGTACATGATTAACAACAAGTTGGCCAACAAGCACTTTATCACAAACAAAATGTATATCAAGTTCTATGTGTTTGGTGCGAGCATGATACATTGGGTTCTTAGCTAGTGTTGCAACACTAGTTATATTATCACACCACACAGTCGGAGCTGCAGTAATTGGGAAGCTCAACTCGGAGAGTTGATGAGTGTTCATTTTGACATTAGTTAGTATAGCTTTATAGGTGTTTATGGACTATATTTATCCTATTTGTGGTAACAAATGCTTGTTTTATGTATTTCAGGGATTTAGCGTAATTCGGGCGTATTTGGAGCAAAAGTGTGTTTTGAACCTATTTGAGCGTTGTTTAGTTCACAAGCGATAACTTTCACATCACAAGCTAGAATGACTTTCTGTTGCTTTAAATTCGAAGAAGACTTCGAGACGGACATTTTCATCAATCACGAGCATCATGAGATTCGGACTCAAAATGGCTCAAAATTGCAGTCAAGCCGGACAGAATTTTGTACTGGATCAGCGCCGTAATGGATGTCGTACTTCATCTTCTTCCCCGCCGTGACTGGCGGCAGAGCAACTAGTGGCTTAAAGTAGCAGCGCCGCAGCAACGTCGTAGCACATACTTCCCACAATGCCACTTGCATACGTCCAGACCAGAGAGCTCGTAGAATCATGCCACGCTTCCAGTGTGTACCCGCTGTCCAGATGCCGTCGATACCACATTTTAGAAAGACACCGCCATACTCGCCGTGTCCTCGTCGCGCTCACACCGCACGAAGAACACATGTTTAAGAATCTGTCGCACACACACCGCGCTGAAGAACACATGTTTAACAACTCTCAATTTTAACTAGACTAGTGTTGCACTGGTCAGGACTATAACCCGACTACGTGATACTAGACAGTCTTTCGAACTTCAGGAGTCAACACTGAGGTAATTTTATGATTCCTTGTTGTGTGTATTAATAATTTTAGTCTAATACGTGTCTTGAGCCATTTGGACGATTGTTAGTTTGAGTGAGGCTTCGCCTAGGTAAACGGGGGATTAAAACACAGTAAAAACATAAATAAGTGAATAGTTGAATGATTTGAATAATTATTTGGTGAGACAAGGCGAAACTACGCACACAACGGAGAAACAAGGACCGAGAGCGTTATTTGGACCCGGGGAGTTGGACAGCTACGCAACACATAGGCCGTGTGATAAGGAATTTTTAAAGTGACAACTTCATAAGGAGAGTCATGGGATTGGCCTCGAGATGCGCGTGTGTTTTAAGATGAAATAAAAAGACCAAAAGGGTATAACAGTCATTTTAACCAAATTAACATATATAAAAACTTAAACTTGGAAAAAACCCTACACCTAACAATATTGATCGTCTTCTTCATAAAGTCGCCCCCTCTATCTCTCTTCCTCCTGCCTCTTCGATAGAACAAAACAGCTATTCCTCGTCGGAGTCGCGCTTTGCTCGCCGGAGTTAGGTACCCTCATTCTCTCTCATTCTCTCTCTCCTCTATCGTTCCCTCTCTTCTCTCAGTTACACATAATGGGTTATGGGGGGCTACTGTTCATGGGTGGGGGCGTCTGTCCGACCAGGAACTGGTCGTGGACGACCTTCCGGAGTTCTAGCTGTGGCGGATCTCCTCCCCAACCTCACAGCGTACATGTGGTGATGACACAAACAAACTTTAAGACTGGCAGCTGTGCCGCATCCTGGCCACTGCTAGGGTGACTAGAGGTGGTCGGGGACGGGCCCTCGTGGCCCACCGAAGTCACCATGTCTTCGGAAGACCTCTGAAATGCGATACCTATAGTAGTTGTTGTCCATACTCTGTTTACCACATGTGTTGATGTTTTACTGCCTCGCCGAAGTTGCAGAGCTCGGGTGGTGCTGCTGGTCGGACCACCGTGACCTTGGGAATGTCGAAGATCACGCTAGACCCATGCTTGTGTCTTACGGCTCCCAGAGTGGTCCATAAGAGCAGTGGTAGTGAGGTGTTGTGTCTTATGGATTGTTCGACTGTTTTAGTTGTTCAGTGTCCTCACTAGAAACTGCCCCAACTGGCGGCACTGCAGGCCGGACACCACGTCCGAGAGGCTGTCGAGAACCATGGCTTGCCCTTGTTGGTACCTCGCAACCCTTCGGTGTGTCCGAATCAGTTGCGTTTAGACTATTTTGGTCTTGAGTTCATGTTGGTATGTTGTTCTCTTCCTCGCCGAAAAACTGTCATCACGGGCGGCATTGCCGTCGGACGCCGTGACCAGGGGAGCGTTGGGATCACGCCAAAATCTTGTGCATGTCCCATAGCCCCCAGAGCGTCCATATTGATGGTGGCAAGTTATTTTATCGATGAATTCAAATGTTGATTTTCACTATCGCGTCACGTGGTTGTTAATGTGACATTAAGAGTACCCCCAGCCTTTCCATGTCGTGTTGGTACCCTACGGACATTGGACCACACCCGCGAAGTTCCTTACTCACCGGTTTATGGTCATTTTGAGTTCGTATTGAGTTGTTATTGTCGAGCGATATCGATATTGAGTCTTTACGTTGATTGAACGGTAGTGACGTCGTCGTCACGCCGCCGGTCTTCGAGGCTATGGCGTGACCTATTTACGACTGAGCCGAGTCTATGATTCGTGATGAGGCTTATACATGTTGTGATTTCAAAACCTAAGAGAATCGTTGTGTTTTCATTTGGTTTTTGATCGATTTACCGATTGATTTATCGAGTTGTCGAGTCGTTAAAACATCGGGAAAATACTAGGGATTCAACCTAGGTTTAGTTAACGAATTGACCTATTAACACGAGTTTCCGACCTTGTCAAGTAGCGGGAAGCTCGGGGATACACGTTAGGGACGCAAGAGTTTATACGGGTTGCGATAGTTCAAGTAAGTACACTTGCCACAAGCTTATGTATGATTAGTAAGCCAGTAAGGAAATTGCATGTGATTCATTATCATTCATTGTTGCTTGTTGATATCCGTTGTTGGCATTCCTATCCTGTTTATTCCTTGGTAAGTGTGTTCTTGACGTGAGTGTGTCGATGTGGTTTTGAGGTCTGCATCCCTCTTTTATCAAGCTGCACTAGTGTCGTGACATTGCCCGGGAAGAGCTAACGCCCTCTTTCCGTATGCTAGGAGGCATGTGTCCCTCTGATGTTGTGCTAGTGTTGCGAAATTACCTAGGAAGAGCTAACGTCCTTTTTGCGTATGCTGTGATTTTGACCGTTGACTGCCCCGTTTGTTTTCTCATAACACGTATGCTTTCGATTGATATCTAATAGTCTGTTTATCATGCACCTTGATCTTGTTATATTTCCTGTCTTTAAATTTCTGCATGATATTTAGACCGCTTTACTTGTTGAATCATGAATTATTGTTATATTCTTCTGGTATTACTTTCGATTTTTTCTCTCAGTTACTCACCGTCTATTTTATGACGGTGGGTGCAGATAGAGCGAAGTGCAGTAGAGGCAAGGAACCTTGCCTAGGAGACTTTTTGTGAGCAGCTAGACTTGAGGAGCCCTAGAGTAAGTTATATGTTTTTGTATGTATGTGTTTGTTATTATATATCATGTTTTGTTGAGTCATTGAACTCGGGATTATAGTTTGGTATTGATATCATTTGACTTTGACTTATTGTACATGAATATTTCCGTTTACGGGGTTTTCCACATTTATATAGATTCCTGATTTCCGTTTGGCTGAGTTATTTCCCAATAATTATTTAGTATTAAATTTGCTTCCGCTATGTTATACTTGCAATAACTCTTTCATAAAACTTGTAATTTGATAATTGGAGGCTGACTAGGCTCACCAGACCGCCGAGTACTGACTCAGGGATCTGTACGAGTCTAGGCCGGGGCGTTCCCAAATGCATTGGAAATTTGGGGCCGTCATAGAGACCCTCACAACTCCCATGCGGCGTCGCGGCCTGGATAGAGAAGATTCGAGGAATTTACATATTTTTTGGGAATTTTATGGGTTGAACTGACTTTGGGGTTTTCATATAAATACTAGTAAACTCTAATTCGAGAGGGTCTTTTGTTTATCTTTCGTTTTATATTAGAAACTAGGGTTTTGGCTTGATTATGTATAGCTAATCTCCTCTCTCTAGGTTGAAGGTGGATCGTGTGCCGCCCCAAATTCCACAATCCTATAATCGAGCACCGCCCGGTCTGGACCTGCACGAAACCTCGAGCTAGTCCTGCCGAGTCGTGCGAGGCCAGTGAACCTATCCTTATCATTCAATCATTTATTAAGCATTTAAGTGAAGTCAATTAATTAGCGATATATCAAAGTATATAGCAGAAGCAATAAGTCTCAACAAATCAATTAACTTCTAAAGCTTCAAATTAGGACAAAAACCTAGGGTGTATATATCATATATATCATGTAAATTAAGGAGAGTATCATCCAAGTCATAATATCTAACAATCTCTTAACCCATAACTCCATGTACAAAATAATATAAGTAACTAGTACACCAAAATGTCACCTATAACAGCAGAAAAAGGTCGTTCAAAGTATCTCGCTTAACTGTACAGCCTTTCCTTTACTGGACTTCGGATCGCACTCGGTCAAACACAAGAATGATGAGTCCAGGTAAGTAACGCCAAGCAGGTGTGACGGCCCCAATTTCCCATGCAATTGGGTACGCCCGGCCTAAGCCCGTGCAGGCCCCGAGTCATCACCCGACAACCTAACGAGCCTAGTCAGCCTTCGATTTAATCAATTCGGTAATTTATGAAAGAGTTATTGCATTAATACACAGCGGAAAACTTAAACAATTAATAATAAAGGGAAATAACTCAATCAAAGGGAAATTAGGAATTCTATAAGTGTGGAAAACCCCGGGTATTCATGTACAATTCGATAAGCATATATACATGATACCAGTCTCATAAAAGATATACCAAGTTCAATAATCCCAACAAAATAAGTATAAAACGATATACACATCAGCAAACAAAGTATAATCACCTACTATAAAGTCTCTCAGATGTCCTGCAACTCCTCAACGTATATCACCTAGGCAGAGCCCTTGCCCTCTTTCGCTCTCCACTCTATCTCGCACCCACCGTCACAAACTAGACGGTGAGTAAGCGAATAAAATTGCTAGTAGTACCGAGAAGAATGTAACAAGTAATTTATGATTATAACAAGAAAAACGATCTAAGTATCATGCGGAAGGGAAATAAGCTGGAAAGTAAATAAATCAAATGCATGATAAAGAGACCGAAAGATAAACAATCGATATTTTGCATGTTCTAAGATTCAAAAGAGGCCCATGAGTGGTCTATTTCACAAAGAATACAAAGCAAAGATTTTGCAAGATCTCCCCGGCAATGTCGCAACACTAGCGCGCGTGAAATCGAGAGGCATCGCAACACCTCTCGAATCCAAGTACCCATTACACACATCATAGGGGTGGTCGGTTACCCCCGAGAGGGCACCCTCGTTGTCCCAGCTAGTGCGGGACCACATGATACCTTCGAGACACACACTCATGCCAAGAACATACAACCAAGGATATGGAATGGAATATCAAGCAAAGGATCAATACAACAATAGCAATAAATAGAGGATGTATAAATCACATGTTATTTTCTTACTGGTCTACTAACGTACATACATACGAGGCATGCATGTACTTACCTGATCTAGCGTGACCCAGTACTCACTCCGAAACTTTAACGCGCTTCCCGTGTTTCTCTACTGCTTGACAACGATTTAAGTCCCGAATATAGGTTTAGGATTAGTATTTAGTTTTAGGATAATTCTCATAAACTTTGTTTCAATTCATTCAATTAATGGAACCCATATTATCGTTGATGTCCTTTATACGCTGTTTAGGCTCTTGTTGGGTCCACGAGTTAAGCCTATATCCACCTAAGTAGGCTCAATATGTGAACAATTATTGGGTGTGGACATATGGGCTCATTATTACATTTTATGTATTTTTTTTGGCCTTAAGTTATGCCTATCATATTGGGCTTTTATTGTAATGTGGGTTAGATGTGTGTTGGGCCCTCGTTACCATGTGCGTTGGGCCCTTATTGTACTAGGTGTTGGGTGTGTGTTGGGCTCTTGTTGGGCCTCAACACAAGCCCACAATTAATAATTAAAATGTCCATACACTTGTTTTATTTATTCACACACATAAAAATATGTACTTAATGGTCACACCTTATACACACACAACTGATGTGTACACCCCACTGGTGTGCACACTAACACTTCACACACACACATTTTGTTTTGTGCACACAACACCCCTTGGTGTGTTGTGTGCACCCCACCATTCACATACATTAACACATCACTTTATTATTTAAAACCATATTATATATACATTTTTACCATGCACACCATATACAACGGTTGTGTACACCCCACTGTGGAGTACACACACAGTGCTGTGTACACCCCACTATGGTGTACACCCCACTATTGTGTACACCCCATTGTGGTGTACATACAGTGTACACCCCTTACACAACATTCACACCTACATACACTTATGTAAATTGAAGTCCATACATATACAACTCATGAAAAAAAACATTCCCATACATCAATTATAGTGTACACACCCACAGCCCAACTGGGGTGTGTACACACACACATTGTACGCACCCCACTCCATCACACACACATAAAACAACCACCCCACACACACACATTCACCAAAACCGTCACCCACATGCACAACAGTCCACATACACTTCAAATAACCACACCTACACACTCTAACACAACCACACATGAGGTCACCTCCGGCTAGCAGCGTCGCCGGAGGTTGACCTCCGGTCAGCACCCTCCCAAAATAGTGGTAAAGTCGATCTCAAAAAAACACACAAAACTGTCAAAACAGTGAGCAAAACGTGGCTGTAGGAGATAGGAAATGTAACTGTCGAGAGAGGAACGAATGAAAGAGAGAGAGGAACTCACTTAGTGATCTCCGGTAAGTGGTGGAGGTGTCCGTTCCTGGGTGGCGGTGGTGACGGTCCGTGGAGGAGGAAGGAAGACAACCGAGAAGAGTGAGTGTGCAAACCGAGATCGAGAGGAGAGTGAGCAGAGAAACTCACCTAACGTCTTCGGTGGTGGTGGAGGTCCCAAATGCGGTGGTGGGTGGCGGTGGTGGTTGTCCGGTCCACCGAGGTTGGGAGGGCGTGACGTGAAGGAGCGAGAGCATGGAGAAGATCAACCGAGAGTGAGTGGCGAAACGAGAGAGAGAGAGAGAGAGAGAGAGAGAGAGAGAGAGAGAGAGAGAGAGAGAGAGAGAGAAAGAGAGGAAGACTCACCTCGTCGTGGTCGGCGTCGCCGGTGGGGGGGGGCGGCGGCCGTGACGAGAATGGTGGGGAGGTGAATAGTGACGGCTAGGGTGAGGAAGATAATGAATAGTGTGTATTAGGGTTTTTGTTTGTTTATATATATGTAACATAGGTGAAATGACCCATTTGCCCTTAAACTCTCACTTATCTGACCCTTGGCCAGCTACCCTTATGGGTCATTTGGCTTATCTCTTAATCTAACACATATCCCCATCTCTATGACCATCCAATGGCTCTCCTCACTCACTTGTGTCACATTAACAATCCTATCCATATTAACCTATTAAATTAACCCCATTAATTTCATTAAATTACCAATAAGGTTACACAAATTCTCGCCTACTCATTGCACCGTGCCCCGCGTTCGACACGCTTCTCGAGGCGGTCCCACTCTTGGGATTCGAATAAATTTCCTCATGCTTATGTTATACTTTATTGTTAGAGTTTTATTTCCTCAACTTAGGTCATATTTTTCATTTGGCTTTGTTTATTAATAAAATACACTAAAACGGTTCCCAAAAAAAAAACCCCGTATAACTAGGCGATATCTCACTCAATTAAAACATAGCCCAAATGGCTCGAGACCCGTAGAATACTATAATACTAATACACAAAGTCAAAGAATCATAAAATTACCTCGGCGTCGACTACCAAAGTTTGAAATACTATCCAGTATCCACGTAGCCGGGTCACAATCATGACACGTGTAACACAAGTCAGTTAAAAAATTTGGGGTTGTTATAGTCTCCCCCACTTATTAGAATTTCGTCCTCGAAATTTAAACTAATAAGTAAAATTAATTTACAAACTTACCGAAATCAAACAGGTAGGGGAAATGCTCGTGCATGTAGGACTCTAACTCCCAGGTCAACTCCTCGTCTCCATGAAATTGCCATTTCACGAGCACCGAAGGAATTTCTTTATTCCTCAACGTCTTGACTTTGCGGTCAACGATCTGGATCGGCTGCTCCACGTACGTAGCATCGTTCTGCAACTCGATCTGGCTTAAGTCTACTGTCGGTCGTCGCCCTCCACTTGACTTGTCTAGTCTAAGCATCGAAATGTGGAATACTGGATGAACACCGGCGAGCTCTGGCGGTAACTCTAACTGATACGCAACCTTACCGACCCTTTTTACGATCTTAAAGGGACCGATAAACCTCGGAGCGAGCTTCCCTTTGATTCGAACCGTTTGTGACCCTTCGGAGGTGAGACTTTCAGGTATACATAGTCTCCCAAGTCGTACTGAAGCTCATCGTGATACTGGTCGTAGTATTTCTTCTGTCGCTCCTGGGCACCCTTAAGTTTCGACGAATCGTCGTACCTTCTCGGTATGATCAACAACAATCTCAGGACCAACTGTCACAACATCCTCTGGCTCAGCCCAGCAAGAAGGTGATCTACAAGGCCTACCATAGAGCGCCTCGAACGGTGCCATATCGATACTCGCCTGATAACTGTTATTGTATGCAAACTCGCACAAATGAAGGTACTCTTCCCATGACCCGCCGTATTCCAAAACACACATCCTGAGCATGTCTTCCAACACTTGGATCAACCTCTCGGACTGTCCTTCTGTCTGTGGATGGAACGTCGTACTCAACTCCAGTCTGGTGCCAAACTGAGCCTACATGCTCTGCCATAATAACGAAGTGAACTGCACCCCTCGATCTGACACAATCGATAACAGAACTCCGTGCAATCTGACAATCTCGCGCTCGTAGAGGATGCTCAGTCTGTCAACTCTATGTGTAGTGGATACCGGTATGAAATGAGCAGATTTCGTCAATCGATCCACAATTACCCAGATGTTGTCGTGACCACGAGGAGATCGGGGCAAGCCACTGACGAAATCCATAGCAATGTGCTCCCACTTCCATCGAGGAATGGGTAGGGGCTGCAGCAATCCTCCAGGCCGTCGATGCTCAGCTTTCACGCGCTGGCATATCTCACACGCTCGAATAAACTCCGACGCATCGGATTTCATCCCTAGCCACCAGAAAAGACGTCGCATGTCAGCGTACATCTTGGTTCGACCCGGATGCACAGAAAAATGGGAACGGTGAGCCTCCTGAAGTATCTCGGTGCGTAAGTCAGCCGCTAATGGAATCCACAGTCGCCCACGATACCTCAAGCAAGAGTCCGTCGACCGACTCCAATCTGGATACTCTGCACCGTCTGCCGCCATCGCCATCTCACCTTTGTAATCTTTGGTACAACTCATCGCCCGTTGTCCCTCGAGAACAGTCTGCAGTGAAACGATCTGCAATCTCATCTGACCACACATCTGTGTCCTGGTAGTCATCGGCACGTCCGCTGAACTCATCATCTCGGCTGCCTCAAGTAACGTATACTCGTGAATCATACGACATACAACTACCTCTGCATCAGATCCTCTGCGGCTCAAAGCATCGGCAACAACATTGGCTTTCCCCGGATGATACTCAAGTGCGAAATCGTAGTCCTTCAGAAATTCAAGCCAACGTCTCTGTCTCAGGTTGAGTTCCTTCTGAGTAAACAAGTACTTCAAGCTCTTGTGGTCTGTAAATAACTCAAATCGCACGCCATACAAATGGTGTCTCCAAATCTTCAACGCAAATACAATCGTTGCCAACTCTAAGTCGTGGGTCGGGTAGTTCCTCTCATGAACTTTCAACTGTCGGTATGCGTAAGCGATAACTCTGGCCTCTT
Organism: Stephania japonica; assembly: GCA_039657345.1. Classification (NCBI taxonomy): domain Eukaryota; kingdom Viridiplantae; phylum Streptophyta; class Magnoliopsida; order Ranunculales; family Menispermaceae; genus Stephania; species Stephania japonica. Next base: position 306,044 of record CM077559.1, on the reverse strand, counting down.
GCATCAGCACACCACCCAAACCAATCTTCGACGCATCGGTATACACGACTAAGTCTTTCCCGGTCTCGGGCAATGCTAAGACAGGTGCGGTCGTCAATTTCTCCTTCAAAGTACAGAATGCCTGCTCACACTCTTCGTTCCAATCAAACTTCGCGTTCTTCTGCGTCAGTTTCGTCATTGGTGTAGCGATCTTGGAGAAATCTTGCACAAATCGGCGATAGTAACCTGCTAAGCCAAGGAAACTGCGAATCTGAGTCACGGTAGTCGGAGTAGGCCACTCAATCACGGCTCTAATCTTCTCTGGGTCAACGGAAACACCGTCCGCTCCAACTACGTGCCCTAAAAATCTAACCTCTGGTAGCCAAAACTCGCACTTGCTAAACTTAGCGTAGAGTCGGTGGTCCCTCAGAGTCTGCAAAACTGTACATATATGTCCCTCGTGCTCCTCACGAGTCCTGGAATAGATGAGGATGTCATCGATGAACACAATCACGAATCGATCTAGGAAATCCCTCATCACTCGGTGCATCAGGTCCATGAACATCGCCGGCGCATTAGTCAATCCAAACGGCATGATCGTGAATTGGAAATGACCGTATCTCGTCTTGAATCTTGTGTCTTCTCCGATCCTCGGCCCGATCTGAGTGGTGATAGCTCGATCTCAGATCTATCTTAGAAAACCACTGCGCTCCAGTTAACTGGTCAAACAAATCGTCAATGCGTGGTAACGGGTACTTATTCTTCACTGTAACTGTAACAACCCCAAATTTTTAACTGACTTGTGTTACACTTGTCAGAATTGTGACCCGGCTACGTGAATACTGGACAGTATTTCGAACTTCGGGAGTCGACACCGAAGTGATTTTATGATTCTTTGATTTTGTGTATTAGTATTTTAGTATTTTACGAGTTTCGCGCCGGTCGGGCGATATTTAAATTGAGTGAGGTTTCGACTAGTTAAACGGGGGATAAAAACAAGTAAAACATATAAATAAATGAATTTTCTAATAAATGTAATTAATTAGTGTTGAGATGTGGCGAGAAAACGGGCGCGGTGAGACAATTTACGGAGAAAATGGACCGAGGAAATGCAAAACTGATGCGGGAGTTGGATAATTTTGTAACACACGGACTATGGAATTTGAATTTGTTAAAGTGACACAATGTGGTGAGGAGAACCATTGGATGAGCATGGGGATGTGTATTTGTGTTGAGTTAAGATGATGAGGTAAAAGACACATAAGGGTAAGTGTTTCAAAATATGCAAGTAATAAAAGTAAAGGTAAAAGGGTAATTTCACATGGTTTACACATATATATAAACAACAAATACCTAATCCACTATTCACTCATCTCCTCCACACATACCCACCCGAACCTCACCTTCACTCCCACCACCACCGCCCCTCTCCCTCGTCAGACCAGCCACACCTCTCGCCGGAACCCTCACTGGAGGTTAGTGATCTCTCCTTCTCTCTCTCGGTCTCTCCCTCTCGGCCTCTCTCTCATTCTCACAGTTTCTCTCTCGGTCTTCTCTATCTCACGATCACGTTCTCTCCACTCGGCCTCATTAGACTGAGCTCTCGCCGGAGTCGTCACCAGAGGTCTATGTTCTCTCTCTCACGATCTCTCTGTGTTCTCTCTCTCTCTCCCTCTTTCGCTCTTTCTCTCCGATCTGCTTGTTCTGAGCTGCTGTCCGCCACTTTGGCCGTGCTGTGATAGGTGGCGATGACCGGAGACTGATCGGAGGTCACGCCTAGTGGCTCACTAGAGCCTCGACGGTCTCGTAGCACCCCAATTCACAGCATTAGTTGTTGTGGTGACTGGTTTACCCTCGTCATCACCTATATGCCCTATTTTGTACACTCCACTTCTAACCAAACTGTTTGGCCGAGAGGCGTCATGGCTGATGACCGCCGGAGCCTGGGGTACCGTTGGGGGTTTCATCATGATCAAGTTGATGTCTCCCAACCTCCAGAGGGTCTATAACAGTAGCAACAAGTGTGTAATGTCGTTGAGATTTTTTTTATTTCATTTATTCCTACCCTTGCTGCCCTCGCCAGAACTGCCGTGATTGGGGCGTTGCTGGTCGGACCGGCAAACGTGGGGGTTGTCGGGGACCTCTCCATGACCTCGATGATGCCTCGCTGTTCTTGTTGTGATCGATTTGGTCGTGTTGGAACTGTTTTAGTGTCTTGAACCTAGATGATGTTGTTGTCGTGTTGTGTGTGACTGTTTTGAACCCTCATCGGAAACTGCCTCTAGGGGCGGCGCCGTCACTGGACCACCAGGACTGGAGGTTGTCGGGGACCCCACTAAGCCTTGGCTTGGGTCCCACAGCCCTCCGGAGTGGTCAACAACAGTGAGGTGAGCACAAACTTTTGGTATTTCATGTTATGTTCATTTCATGGGGGTTATGCTCCTCCTCGTCCGAATCCGTTGCCGTGAGCGATGCCATCGTTGTACCACCATAACCGGAGAAGTCGAGGTCCAAGTTACGATCATACTTGTGCCTCACGACTCTTGGAGTGGCCTAAAAATAGAGGTGTTATTGGTATGTTATGCTTTTATGTGATTTCGTAAGTATTGTAACCTTCTCGCCGGAAACCACCCGTCGTGGCGGTACTGTCATCGACGCGATGACATGGGGGACTGTAGGAGACCTTACCATGCCCGTCATGGAGTCTCATAGCCCCGGAGCGTCCACATCAATGATGATGAGTCGTAATGGCGGAGATATGCGTGAGTTGTTTATATTACGTCGAGTAGTTGTCAACGAGACGTAGGGCGTGCACACGACCTTTCCATGCTGTGTTGACACTCTACGGATGTTGGACCACACCCTGAGTTCCCTACTCGCCGGTGTATGGTCATGTTAAGTTTAGTATTTAGTCGTAATTGATGGACGACGTCGAAGTTGTGTATCAAGTTGGTTGAACGGTAGTGACGTCGTGGACAAACCGCCGGTCCTCGAGACTATGGTGTGATTTCACATACGACTGAGCCGAGCTTAAGACCTATAATTAGGCTTATATAAGAGTGGTTATAATACCCAAAATAGGCATTGTGTTTCGTTGTATTTTTGGTTTGATTTACCGATTGAGTTAACGAAGTGTTCGAGTCATTAAAACACTGAGAAAATGCTAGGGTACCAACCTAGGGTTTAGTTAATGATTCGACCCATTAATTAGAGTTTCCAACCTTGTCAGGTAGCGGGAAACTCGGGGATACTTACTAGGAACACGAGAGTGTTGTTACACGGGTTGCGATTAGTTCAGGTAAGTACACTTGTCTCAAAAACTTGTGTACGTTAGTAAGCCAGTTAAGAAAATACCATGTGATTCATCTTCATTCCATTGTGTTTGCTATTATCTATTTGTTGGCATTCCATTCCATATTCCTTGTATGTGTGTTCTTGGCATAAGTGTGTCTCGAAGGTACATGCGGCCTGCACTAGAAGGGATAAAACGCGGGCACTCGTGCGCACGAGTGTTTGACCACCCCTAGTGATTGTGTGATACCATGTACTGGATTGTTGTGGATATTGTTGTGGTATTGTTGTGGATTTTAGACCACTTATGGCCTCTCTTGACTCATAGAACACGCATGTTTCGATTGTTATTGTTTCCAATCTGCCTATCATGCACCTTGTTTATATAATTTCCTGTCTTTCAATTCCTGCATGATATTTAGACTGCCTTGATTGATAATTCATGAATTACTGTTATATTCTTCTGGCATTACTTTCGATTTCTCTCAGTTGCTCACCGTCTAGTTTGTGACGGTGGGTGCAGATATAGCGGAGTACAGTAGAGGCAAAGAGCCTTGCTTAGGCGACTTTTTGTGAGGATTAGCGGCTGGACTTGAGGAACCTAGAGTAGGTTATATGTTTTTGCTCATTTGTATATCGCTTTATATATGTATGCTTTTGGTTTATAAAACTTGGCATTATTATTGAGATTAGTATCATGTATGTTGATTTATCGAATCGTACATGAACACGGGGTTTTCCACATTATAGAATTCCTAATTTCCCTTTGATTGAGTTATTTCCCCTTTTTATTTATTGTTTAGTCTTCCGCTGTGTATTATTGCAATAACTCTTTTATAAACCGCTAAATTGAGTAAATATGAGGCCGACTAGGCTCGTCAGGTCGCCGAGTGATAACTCGGGGCTTGTACGGGTCTAGGCCGGGCATGCCCAATTGCACGGGGAAATTGGGGCCGTCACAGTAACCTTGTTCAATTGCCTGTAGTCGATACAAAGTCTCAAACTACCGTCCTTCTTCTTGACAAACAATACAGGTGCTCCCCATGGCGACATACTAGGACTGATGAAGCCCAACTCTAGCAACTCATCTAGTTGACTCCTCAGCTCCTCAAGCTCTCGGGGTGCCATCCTATATGGTGGTATCGAAATCGGTCTAGTCCCTGGGACTAAGTCAACGATGAAATCTATCGTCCGCTGCGGTGGCAATCCTGGTAGATCCTCGGGGAATACGTCACTGAACTCGCACACGATCGGTACATCTTCTATGTTAACCTCTAGTCTTACACTAGTACTCATGACGCTCGCAACAATCTCGACATCGCCATTCGTAGCTCTCTCGCCTCGGTGATCGGAAGTAACGGTGCGGTACCACTCGAATGCAAATCTCTGTACCGTCTGCCAACGGAATCGTGATCGTCTTCTCGTAACAACCGATATAAGCATGGTATGCTCCTAACCAATCCATGCCTAATAAGGCATCGAACTCGAGAAACTCAAGTACTCTCAAGTCAGCAGGAAACTCGTAGCCCTCTATCTCTACCGGACACTCAACACATAGAAAGTTCGGGTAAATCTTGTCCCCAGCAGCCGTGCTAAGGATCAAGGGTCTACTAAGTCTAATGGGTCTCAACCCTAACAAGTCTACCATACGTCCGGAAATAAACGAAACAGTCGAACCCGAATCAAACATGGTATGCATGAATGTACTACAGATAGAAATCATACCCTCAACTAGGTTTCGGGACGCCCGGATCTGGCTCAACCGCTGCCTGCACCCGCTCCCTCTGGTGCTGATGATGAAGTGCCTGTGTCCTCTCAGGCTGAGTACACTGTGCCTGGATGTGGCCCACTCTGCCGCACCTGAAACATGTACGTGTATCCTGTGTACCCTGATTCTGACCCTGTCCGCAAGTCTGTGTAGACCTCTGAATCTGAGTCTGAGTCTGCCCCGACCTCTGTGTCTGTCTCTGTCTACTTCCTCTGCCAGAATCTCGGCTTGTTGTAGACTGTCCCTGTGATTGCTGTACAGGTCTCGTAAGCTGTGGAGGATGACTAGCAAAGCTCGGCACTGGTGGAGTCGTCCGTGCTGGTCGAGTAGGTGGTGCAGTGGATCCTACACTCGGAGCTCTGGAATCTCTGTAACGAAGTCTGTTCTTCCTCCGTTTCTTGTCCTGATGGTCCTCTGATCTAGTCTCCAATCTGACCGGCCTCGCCTCCTCAGGGTGAGAAATTAGGTAGCTCTCTCTAGCCAAACTCCGCTCGTATGCCCTCTGAAGATTCTCCGGCTCGGTAGTGACTACTGATCCTCCAATGGCGGGTAGCAAACCCTCAGTGAAATAGTAGATGCGATCGGCCTCGAATCTCGCGATCCTCCCGCATAGGGTAATAGTGAATGAATCGCCCATGTAATCCATCACTGGCTCTCCTACTGACTGTCGTAATGAAGTGAACTCATTCCTCTTCGCCCGTAAAACTGTCGGTGGGAAATACTTCTGATTAAACTGGGTCTTGAAATCGATCCAGTCTCGCGGAATGCCTCGGGTAGTGACAATGGTGGTCCACCAATCATTTGCCTCCCCCTGAAGCATGGATGAAGAGATTGTCGCTCTCATGTGATCCTCGGTCGCGATAATAGTATGAATCTTCTCGTGATTCTTCAGGAAAAGCTCTGTCGCTGCCACGTCTGTACCACCAAAGAACTTAACAGGATCGTGCCTCTTGAATTCTCTTCACTGCCTCGCCTCAGTAGTGGCCCTAGGGCTCTTCTCCGGAGTAGTAACCGGAGTAGTGACGGGAGTAACCTCTGCAGTAGTAATCGGCGTAGTCGGTGTCTCCGTCGCTCGTACTATCTCGGTCTGTAACGGAGGTGTCTCCGCCTCGATCTATGTACCTGTCGCAGCAACTGCTCCCTCAGGAATCGCCGTTAACGGAATCGGGGCGGTGGAAGCCATAGCTACTGGAGTCTCCGTCCCTTGAGTAGTAGAAACAGGCGGCAAAGGCGTAGTCGGAGTCAATGGTGTCGTGGTAGCCTGTGTGGGTGTCGTCAGTGACCGCACTAGATCCTCAAATCTCTGTGTCCAAGCGCGGAACTCCTCCGACGTAATAAATCGAGAATCAGTCGTCCCGCTGTCGTCGCTCGGACCTGTTTGATCCGCTATCGTCGTCTGAATCAAAAGAGCAATACTTCGGATCAATAAATAGTTACCGTATACAATATATTACAATCAACAATCGTAATATGTATAAACATCATATCCGACTTATTCCAACTCATCCCTTCGAACTAGAGTTCTAATTAGGATCATATGGTTTTCCACTCTAAGTTCAACCATTCCTAACTTCCGCTGTCTTAATGGTTTGTGTTTTAAATCAAGAGTCAGGTCGTTATAACCTTAAGCTCTGATACCAACTGTGACGGCCCCAATTTTCCCATGCAATTGGGTACGCCCGGCCTAAGCTCGTGCAGGCCCTGAGTCAGCACCCAACAACCTGACGAGCCTAGTCAGCCTTCGATTTAATCAATTCGGTAATTTATGAAAGAGTTATTGCATTAATACACAGCGGAAGACTAAAACAATTAATAATAAAGGGAAATAACTCAATCAAAGGGAAATTAGGAATTTTATAAATGTGGAAAACCCCGGGTATTCATGTACAATTCGATAGTCATATATATATGATACCAGTTTCATAAAAGATATACCAAGTTCAATAAATCCCACAAAATAAGTATAAAACGATATACACATCAGCAAACAAAGTATAATCACCTACTATAAAGTCTCTCAGATGTCCTACAACTCCTCAACGTATATCACCTAGGCAAAGCCCCTTGCCCTTGCTGCTCTCCACTCTATCTGCACCCACCGTCACAAACTAGACGGTGAGTAACTGAATAAAATTGCTAGTAGTACCAGAAGAATGTAACAGTAATTTATGATTATAACAAGAAAAGCAGTCTAAGTATCATGCGGAAAAGAAATAACTGGAAAGTAAATAAATCAAATGCATGATAAAGAGACTGAAAGATAAACAATCGATATTTTGCATGTTCTAAGATTCAAAAGAGGCCCATGAGTGGTCTATTTCACAGCAATACGGCAAAGATCTCGCAAGATCTCCCCGGGCAATGTCGCAACACTAGCGCAGCGTGAAATCGAGAGGCATCGCAACACCTCTCGAATCCAGTACCCAGTACACACATCACTAGGGGTGGTCAGTTACCCCTGCATAGGGCACCCTCGTTGTCCCAGCTAGTGCGAGACCACATGATACCTTCGAGACACACACTCATGCCAAGAACATACAACCAAGGATATGGAATGGAATATCAAGCAAAGGATCAATACAACAATAGCAATAAATAGAGGATGTATAAATCACATGTTATTTTCTTACTGGTCTACTAACGTACATACATACGATGCATGCATGTACTTACCTGATCTAACGTGACCCGGTACTCACTCCGAGACTTTAACGCGCTTCCCGTGTTTCTCGACCGTCTGACAACGATTTAAGTCCCGAATATAGGTTTAGGATTAGTATTTAGTTTTAGGATAATTCTCATAAACTCTGTTTCAATTCATTCGATTAATGGAACCTATATTATCGTTGATGTCTTTTATACACTGGTTAGGCTCTTGGTGGGTCCATGTATTAGGCCTATATCCACCTAAGTAGGCTCGATATGCCGAAAATTATTAGACTTGGACATATGGGCTCGTTATTACATTTTATGTATTCGTTTTGTGCCTTAAGTTGTGCTTATCATATTAAACTCTTATTGGGTTTTACACAACCCATATACACACCAATTGAGATTTGTTATGGACTTATTATTAAAATGAGTGGATTAGGCCCTTGTTGGGCCTCATTACAAGTCCATATTCATTTAATACAAATGTCTATACTTATAATCTTGTTTATTTATTCTTAAACTTACAATATTATACATTATGGTCACACACACAATTGATGTGTACACCCCATGGTGTGCACACTACCACTTCACACACCCCCTTTGTCTTGTGCACACACACACCCCCGTTGTGTGCACCCCATCGTGATTTACCATGTTCACATTCATTAGTACCTTACTTTATTATTTAAAACTATGTTATATACACATTTTCACTATTCCAAACATATACAACTGTTGTGTACACCCCAATGTGGTGTACACATACGATCTTGTGTACACCCACCATTTGTGGTGTACACACCCTTATTGTGTACACCCCATTGTGGTGTACACAAAGTCTGTACACCCCTTGCACAAAATCCATCCCAAAACAGCCACCTATACACATTGTTATGCTAATCGAAACTCACACGCATACATCTCATAAAGTCTCACTATAGTGCACACACCCACACCTTATTTGGGGTGTGCACATACATGACCACACCCCATACATATAGAACAGCCACCCTACACACACATTCACCAAGACCGTCACTTACATGCACAACAATAGGCCACATACACTTCAAATAACCACACCCACACACTCCAACACCACTCACATGGGGTCACCTCCGGCCAGCGGCGTCGCCGGAGGTCGACCCTCCGATCGGCACCCCCAAAAAAACAGTGGTGAAACAAGGCCATAGCGGTCCCACAACCAATTCAAATATCGTGAAAAACAGTGAGGAGAGGAGCGCAAAAACAGTGGAGAGAGAGAGAGAGAGAGAAAAGGACGATCGAGCTCACCTTGGTGTCTCCGATGGGTGGCCGAGGTCCAATGCCGTGAGGGTGACGGTGGTGACTGGAAAACGGGAGAGGAAAACAGTCGAGAGTGAGAGAACACGTGACTGCCGAGAGAGAAGAGAAGGAAGAGAGAGGAGGAAAAGCTTACCTAAGCGTTTTCCGGTGGTGGTGGAGAGGTAGGTGGTCGTAGTGGGTGGCGGTGGTGGTGATCCAGTCTGAGGGGCGAGTTGTCACAGCGTGGAGGCCGAGCAAGGTGGAGGAGAGAACGTGAGGCCGAGAGTGAGAGAGTCCGTGAAGTGAGGGAACGAGAGTGAACGAGATCGGAGAGAAGGAAAGGGAGACTCACCTCGTCGGGGTCCGTGACGCCGGGGGGAGGCGGCGGTGGCAGTGGCGAGAGGAGAGGTGAATAGTGACGGCTTGTGTGGTTGGAGGTGATGAATAGTGATTAGGGTTTGTAACAACATTTTGTTTTTATATGGGTGTAAATAATGGGAAATGACCCTTTTGCCCTTAAACTCTCACTTGTCCAACCCTTGGCCAGCTACCCTTATGGGTCATTTGGCTTATCCTCTTAATCTACCACACATCCCCATCTCTATGATCATCCAATGGCTCTCCTCACCCAAGTGTGTCACTTTAACAATCCTATCCATATTAACCTATTAAATCAACCTTATTAATTTTATTAAATTACCAATAAGGTTACACAAATTCTCGCCTACTCGGTGCACCGTGCCCCGCGTTCGACACGTTTCTCGAGGCGGTCCCACTCTTGGAATTCGAATAAATTCCCTCATGCTTATGTTATACTTTATTGTTAGAGTTTTATTTCCTTAACTTAGGTCATGTTTTTCATTTGGTTTTGTTTATTAATAAAATCCACTAAAACGGTTCCCAAAAAACCCCGTATAACTAGGCGATATCTCACTCAATTAAAACATAGCCCAAACGTCTCGAGACCCGTAGAATACTATAATACTAATACACAAAGTCAAAGAATCATAAAATTACCTCGGCGTCGACTACCGAAGTTTGAAATACTATCCAATATCCACGTAGCCGGGTCACAATCCTGACACGTATAACACAAGTCAGTTAAAAAAATTCGAGGTTGTTACAAACAGATATTTGATTATATTGAATTCACGAGTGGCCGTGGGATACAGCTAGATGATGAGTTGGCAGGGCTGTGGGCCCGTGGTGCACGCCGTAGTGGCCAATGGAAATGGGGCCGCTACAGTTATAAACTATCCATACTCCTTTCTTTTCTTTTTTTTATACACACACACATGATACACCCCACACCCCAGTCGTGGGGTGCACAACACCATCACGCACCCCAATAGTGGGGTGCACACACCCTGTTACACACCCCAACCATGGGGTGTACATACACATCACACTCCCAACTGAACTGTCCACACCACACACACCTTCACGCACCCGACTCAACTGTACACACACCTAATTGAACTATCCACACCACACACACACCTTTACGACCGTGAGGTACGCACACGCCATCACGTACCCCAACCATAGGGTGCACACACACCATCACGATCCATAATGCACCACAGTTTCACAACTGTTGCACATAGAGGGAGCCTCCTCCGGTTAGCAGCGTCAACAGGGTGTCGCACCGATCAGCCGTGACCGGGGACAATCCCACCGGTCACGACAACTCCAAAAACAGAAAGTACCGAGAGCACAGACCGAGAGAGGGAGGGAGAGAGAGAGAGACCGTGAGGTGAGTGGTGTGCGAGGCCGAGAGAGAGCGAGAGAGAGAGAGAGAGAGATACCTCCGACGAGTTCAACTTCCCGGGGACCGGTGCAGCTTGTCGACAGCGAGAGGAGGAGGAAGGTGGCGGTGAGAGTGAGAGAGGATGGTGAACCCGTGAGTGAGAGTGGGAAAGAGGAGGGTGAAGCCGTGAGTGAAGAGATGGAGAGGGAGTGACCGTGAGTGGAGAGGAGTGACGAGAGTGGAGAGGAGGCCATGAGGGTGAGAGGAGGAGAGATCAAGAGTGGTGGAGAGGGACGAAATGGAAGAGAAAGAGGGAGCGGCAGTAAGGGGTAATAGGGTTTGTTTACAAAAACATATATATATATATATCAGTTGGGTCAAAATGACAATTATACCCCTAGAGTTTGCTATAATTCCCTCTATATTTCATCTTAAAACATCCACACCTCTCGAGGTCAATCCCATGGCTCCTCAAATTAGAGTTATGTCATTTTAACAATTTCTTATATGTTCTCCAACACTTGACTCGTAAGTCACTTAGTTAACCAACTCCCGCGTAAACCTTGTATTCCTCGATCCGTATTTCTCTGTTGTGCGCGTAGTCTTGCCTTATTTCGCCAAATAATTATTTAAATTATACAAAACTTAATTTATTTGAATTTGATGGTGTTTTACTCCCCCGTTTAACTACGCGAAGCCTCACTCAGACTAGTATTTGTCCGAACGGCTCGAGACACGTAATGGACTATAATATTAATACACACATCATGGAAACATAAAATCACCTCAGTGTCGACTTTCGAGGCTCGAAATACTGTCTTGTATCACGTAGCCAATTCACGGTCCTAACAAGTGCGACACAAGTCGAGTTAAAATTTGAGGGTTGTTACAACTACCTTGCATTGGACCACTCAACCAAAAGAGATTCCAACAGATATGATGATAAACAGAGCAATAACAACAAATTAAAGCTCAAGAAATAATTGTAAAAGTTCTCACTAGTTTACTTACCTGTAATCCAACTATTACACACTCAACGAACCCCTGACACGTCTCCTATGACCTCTTGTGTCTCGTCAATGTTCAAAAACCCCTAAAATACATTTACATCGAAATTCCTATTAATAACCCTCATTTTAATCAATATCTATAATTTTATTCGTTCACTCATTTGGGTCGATTACTCGGGTATTCAGTCATATTCGGACCCATTTGGATACCCGAGAGATCCCCGAAAGTTTCCGAAAATCTTATAAAAATTCACACATGTGAACAGTACACACGGCGTCGGGATGCCGTGGAGTCAAATGACCTGGACGGCGTCTTCACGGCGTGGAGACTATACTTCACTGCCCAACACATACGTAAGTGACGCCATGACCTCATTAGTCATGGTGGCGTCCTCACGGCATGGTCCCCTGGTGTTCCTGCCAAAGATGTACGTGGGTGACGTCGTAAGTTGGAACGTTCACGGCGTCTCCACGACGTCTTTTGTAGATCATCTCTGAAAACGAGATTTTTCACACCCCAACTCGCGTTGCCGGGCTTCGAGCCTATCCCAACTATGACTAAACTCCAAATACACACCAAACCAACCTTGGCTCGCGCCAAAACCCGACTCAACCACCGATTTGCCGAAATCACACAAAATTCACCAAAAACCCCCCGAAATTCAGAAAAATTTCAAACATCAAAACCCTTCACCAATCATCCTTTGATCGCCCCATTGATTCCTAATCCATCAAAACATATAATAAAAACTGATTTTTTCAATTCGTTGTCTGAAATTACCGCAACGAAAACCTATAAAAATACAGCTAAAACGTATATACCGACGTGGGGAATCGAACTCTAGCCATAGAATTTGCGATTGGTCGCTCCCGTGACGTCAAACGGCATCGAGAAATCCCGAAACCTACACCGTTTTTGTTGAATCGATGAGATGAGAGATATAGAAATGTGAGATGAGAGAGAAAAGTTGGTTAGATTGGGTTTATATACCCCCCTCATTTCCATACATGCATAAATCCCGAGGACCATCCATTGGCCTCTATTCATTCTAGCCAACAACTATGACACCAAATGGTGAGTTCAATGCAAGGCACAATTCCTTGTTCAAGCCTTTTCTCGCACAATACTCGTGTTTTTAGACTCTTTTCGAACACCAAACTTGTTCGTCGCGTCGCCCCGAACTTACCAACATATCGAACGTGCTTTACACTTTTAATTATTATTTATTTTATATTTTGTCAGTGTTTTTAATTCATTTAAGTCCCCCGGACTACTAATTACCCGACCAGCGTTCGGCTAAAACTCGTTATTTCACGTAATGCTCGAGCTGAACTGTGGCAGCCCCAAATTCCCGAGGCCGCCTCGTGACCCACGCCCTCCGCTTGCAAGCCCAACAGCGCCTGTCACGTCATCGAACACATCATCACTGTTGCCACGTCAACGTCTCTGTGAAGTGATACTCCATTTGACTAATCCTATAACTTATTAAACATTTAGTAGGTTGGAAAATTTTAATAACAATGGCGGAAGCGTTTAATTCGTATTTTATGATAATTTATTAATCCTAAGCAGTGGAAAACCCGGAGATAACACCATGTATATAACTGAGACGAAGTAAACAGTAATCCATATACATGTGATAAGGTTCTAAAGTTCCTAAAACCCAGCAAAACGAAATATACGTACATGATATCAAAATACGAACTATCAGCAGCAACGGTCTCAGAGATAGTTGCCTAGTACATCATTTCCCTTGCTCTTGCTCGTACCAGGATCTGCGCTCAATTGCCCAACACATACAACAACGAGCCCAGTGAGTAAATTCTCAAGAGAAGTTTACACGTTAATCATGAAAACCACAATACTCTGCGAGACATGTGAGTATGACCCTGACGACAGGAATCATATTCCTATGGCTGGCAGTAAACAATATTCACAACTAATATGATGATCACACACAGTGAAAGTAAAACAAACTAAACAATAAAACAACATTCGAGTAAACCGATTCAATAACGATATCAATTAAAACTAGATGGAAGTGTGACGGAGTCTAACAAAACTAGATTATACTTCGTAGATTCGGATGACCCCGACTGAACACATCAAGTCTAACCACATCCGAACTACTAACGGTGACCGGAACAAATCACAACCCACCGGACACGTGCACCTCGCTACTCGGGTAGCTATTCAACGACAGCACCCAGATACACGTGCTACAATCTAGCCTGCTCAATTCCATAACACGACCATCTCGATTAACCTCCGACCGTGTGAACAAATCAACCACCGATCAATACGTAATCACATTAGCATAAAACATGGAAATTCAATAAATAACCAATGCGGTAAATAAATAAATGAATAAACATTCATTTTCATAGACAAACTACACATGAATTTAAAGTGTAAAATTCTCAAGGGTTTTACGCACCTGTAACTATGCACTCCGACTTCCCGGACCCGTCAATCCGACCCGCTTAGCTCCTCTATGTCTGAGCTATGATTCCCCAATCCCTGAAGTCCATTTATAGTGTTTTATATTATTAATAAAACACATTATCTAATTTTATGATATTATATCATATTTTTCAAATTTGAGTTGTGGTATCTCTCCCGGACAATGTCGGGGTTCCAAAAATACCCGGAAAGTCTCGAAACTACTTTTCTACCTTTATCTAAATTTTTATATTTTTCTAGAATTTTTTCCAATTTTTCTGATATTTTTCAACTATTTTCTTATTTTCTAGCAAATAATATATAATATATAATATATATTTTTTATATTTTTTTATTTAATTTATTATTTTTTTAATTTTTTATTTTTTTATGTGGGCCCCACCTGAACAGGTCCAGTTCAGGTGGGTTAGACCGGACCGCCCGGTCCAGTCCGGCCCAGGGTCGCACACGCGCGTGAGGCGCGAGTGTGCACCCTCTTCCTCACTCCCAAAGACGATTTCGTCTCTGGTTTTCCAGAGACGAAATCGTCTTTTTTTTTTTTTTTTCTTCCTTTCTTCTCTTCTTCTTCTTCCTCAATCTCTACCCATTAGAGACCTCTAAAACATCAAAATCTCACCTCAAATCCACCAAAACAAACCCCAATTTTCTGATCAAAATTCATGAAAATAACCCAAAAATTTATCAAATCACCTCAAATTTTCCACAAATTTGATCCAAATCAATGTAAATCATCAAAACCAACTTCAATAACACCGAATTCATCAAAATCAGTGATAAATTTACTCAAAAATCCGAATTTATCAACAACCCATTTTAATGAAAATTCAACCAAAATGAGAATTTATTACCTTAGATCCACATTTTGATGCCTAAATCGACTCTTCAGAACTTGAATTCACCTCTCCAACCCTTTATCTCTAACTGATCTCTCTAATTTATTTGAGCAAATGCATTATTTTGCATGTTGAACACCCATCGATGATATATATATATAAATATATATATATAGTTGTGATTTTAATCTAGTGCGAACACGCATCCCGAGGACCATCTAACGACCACTGATCACCCTTTGTCACCCAAGTTCTTGATACCTTATCCTAACAACACATGCCTCGTTTCACTCCGTTGTGCATCTCGAGAATCATCCTTTGCATGCTAATTTTTCCTATCAAACTATATGACTTTAATTAATTCATTAATACATTTATTCAACCTTAGGTTAAATCACCTAATAAATCATATAAGAATCATAGGTTAATCACATTAGCACGCAGCTACCCGGCAACTCATGCCCCGTACGCGGTACCTGTCCTCGACACGCACTTCGAGACATATACCCGACTCGTAGCCTTGCCCGATGTCAACGTTCACACATGCGATGTTTATATTCATAAAAATAGCTAATACACTTAACATCGCAATATTAGGCATCACACCATACAAAAATATCATAAATATAACCTGGGTTCTCACCTCTGAGTCACCCAGTTGTCCACGTAACGCCCGAATTAATCGTTAATCATCGTGATTAACACTAATACACAATCAAATTAATTTAGGCCGTTACAATTCTTCCCAACTAGGGGAAATTTGGTCCCCGAAATTACGGTAACCAATATCTTTTCTCAGAGGTCCCAGCGCAAAATGCAATTTTCCGTTAGACTAACTAACCTAACACCCGCCGTCTAGATGAACTATTCAACTTTAACCTTTCAGTGAACGAATCAACTGAAATTCTTAGGGAACACATCTACTTATCCCAGGGAACACATCGACCTGGCCCTGGTGAACAAATCAACCAGTCTTTTATTAAAACTTGGTGAACAAATCAACCAGTCTTCAACCAAAATCCTGGTGAATAAATCAACCAGTCTTCAATTAAAACCTGGTGAACAAATCAACCAATATCCCACTAAAACCTGATGTACCAATCAATCAATCTCTGGTGAACACATCAACCAGTCCCTGGTGAACTGCATCAACCAGTCTCCCACAATCCTCTAATGTACGAATCAACTAGGATATATTAATCTAAGTGAACTAATCAACCTAGATGCAACGAATGCATGGAATGCAACAAAACAAAAATTATAATGAACACATCAACCTATATGCAACACACGCATATAAAACACAATAATAACGTACCTTGCTCATGTTGTCGGGTCGTCTCTCTGACTGGCTGTACCACGACATGAACTCTCTCATCGGTCTGTGGAATCTCTGGTGCTAGAAAATCACTACGACAATCCCCACTGATGTGACCTCTCTGACCGCACCTATAACAAGTACGTCTATCACTTCCTCCAAACTGTCGGCCCTCAGAGTGATGTCTATAACTCCGGTCTCTCTGATCTCGATCTCTACTTCTTTGATCTCGTGTGCACTGTCGCTGTGGTGTTGATATAGTATATGTCCTCCTGTCTCGGTCATCGCCTCTGTGTCGTCGATCCCGCTGTCTGTCCTCATATCGGGGTCTACTGTCCTGGCGATCACTCCTATCTCTGTCAGATTCCTCACACTGCCGTTTCGACCTCTCATCCGGCAGTGAACCCTGACCTCTCTCTATTCCAGCCGACGCTGTCACTGGAATGCCATTCTTCTGTAGTAGGAACGTCTCATAAGTCAAGGCTCTCTCGAACATAGCCTGTAACGTCGAAGCCCCAGACGACACAATCGCGCTCGCAATGACCTCCTCAACCCCCCGAACAAAGTAGTAAATCTGCAGACGCTCAGTACTGGCGATGTCCATAGAGAACTGTAGAAGATAGCGATATCGGTCCATATACCGTAGCATCGTACGATTTCCCTGCCTTAGGGATAAGAACTCCTCTCTCAACCTCAGTCGGACCTCCATAGGAATAAACTGATCGTAGAAGATCTCTTGAAACTCCGCCCAAGTCGCTGGATCAGCATGTGTTTCCTGGTAGTTAGTCCACCACACTGCTGCGTCAGACCTGAAACACGTTCCGGATAACCTCGCCCTGTGCCTCTCCTCTGTGTTCAGCTCCTTGTGTAGTCGCTGATGCGATACAATCCAGTCCCCGGCTGCCTCAGGATCTCCCCCGCCATAAAAGTATGTGGGCTGAAACTTAAGAAAATCCCTCAGTCTCCTCGCCTGTGGATCCAACCTATACTCTGGAGTAGTAGTAGTCGTAGTAGCAGTCATAACTGTCGGTGAAGGTGTCAGAGTCGTTGTCTCCACTGGTACCACTACTGGTGTAGTCTCAACAGTCAGTGTCTCATGCGCTACTGTCTGGGCTGGTGTTTGAATCTCAGTAGGCTCTACTGCTGTCTCTACGAGTACTGCAACCGCAATCGGGTCTCTCGATGTTGTGAAGGCTACTATGGCAGCTATCTGAGCTCTCATCATGTCCAGTAATAGCTCAAGCTGTCTATCGTGAGCGGCAAGTCGCGCTGCAACTGCAAGATCCATACCCTCATCTCCAGTATGATCCCTCACCTGACCAGTCCCTGACCCTGACGGTGCCTGCAGTCCATCCATCAAGATCTGCACCGAAAGTCGTGCATCGAATTATTACGTAGTCCGTATATATATAATATACAACCAAATCATAATACACATATAAGTCCTTACTCTACCCGACTTATACTGCTTCCCAACTAAAAGTTCTAGGCAATTCATCGGGTTTCCACATCTAATTCGGGTTTCCACATCTAATTTTGTTTTAAAGTTTATGCTCTTCCCTTAACTTGTTAATTCAAGGCCCTATCGACCTTGCTCTGATACCAACTGTGGCGGCCCCAAATTCCCGAGGCCGCCTCGTGACCCACGCCCTCCGCTTGCAAGCCCAACAGCGCCTGTCACGTCATCGAACACATCATCACTGCTGCCACGTCAACGTCTCTGTGAAGTGATACTCCATTTGACTAATCCTATAACTTATTAAACATCTAGTAGGTTGGCAAATTTTAATAACAATGGTGGAAGCGTTTAATTCGTATTTTATGAGAATTATTAATCCTAAGCAGTGGAAAACCCGAAGATAACACCATGTATATAACTGAGATGAAGTAAACAGTAATCCATATACATGTGATAAGGTTCTAAAGTTCCCAAAACCCAGCAAAACGAAATATACGTACATGACATCAAAACACGAACTATCAGCAGCAACGGTCTCAGAGATAGTTGCCTAGTACATCCTTTCCCTTGCTCTTGCTCGTACCAGGTGATCACGTGTCGTGCGTGCCAAATATAACTCGTAATTGAGTTACCAATCCCACAAGGGTGTAGTGGTGGTAAATACGGAGTCGAATCCACAGGACTTGAGTTTCACTCTAAGTTAACTAAAAATGGGGATTTTTAGAAAAAAGTTTTAGAATAAACAATTAAAATAAAAATAACAAGAATCGAGATTGCAAGAATAATATCAGTGAAAGAAAACACCTAGGTCTATGGTTCCACAAGACAAGATCAAGATTCAATGGCATATCATGGTCGTTAATCTTTCTCAAAATAATTATTAATTCAAATTCCCCTAGATTAGCTATGGAAAATCGACATCCGCCAGAAATTCCTAATTCCCCTAATCTCGATAGCTAGGACATCCACCACTAACTACTTCCCTAATTAATGTATAACCCTAGACATCCGCCATAATATTTAACACATTACCCGCAGTAATAAAGTTCTATGGGAATACTAATCCTAAATAACCGAATCGCGTCCGCTCCCGATTTAACCTAGATTCAATTGTTGCACACTCAAGAACCGAAAGGTTTTGACGGCAATCGGGTGAATGTTTGTTACTTATATTTTCTCAAAAGTACAATTACGGATACTAATGGGTCAATTAACTATAGATTATCCACCTAAAAGCATGCACTGGCCACATACATACCCTAGATTTAAACCATATTCATTAAAATCAACAACAATGAAATAGAAGAAATTAAATTAAATTAAATAATAAAATAAAAGATCTCACAAGTTATGCCATGAATCAATAATCTTGACTTGCTTCACCATCGACCTAGGTAATGGCTTGATTAGCCGGACATGGCTACTCACAAAATAATGCAAAGAGAGAAAGCCCCCAGTATAATGAATAGTAGATGTTCTATTTATACCTAAAGTCCTAATGTGTAAAACTACTAAAATTGGTCTATGGAAGAGAGAGAAAACTATTTTGGGTGTATTTTCGGTCTTGACACGTGTCAGGCGGTCATTGGCTGAAATCTGGGAGTTGCTGACGTGTTAGAAGGTGATTGGCCGAGAGTGTTGTACCGGGTGACGTGGCGGAATGTGATTAGAAGAGAGTGGAGGCGGTGACGTGCGTGAGAGGGGTAGCGTGACACATGGCGAGCTCCAATAAGCTGGAAGGTGATGACGGTGCCGCGCTATTTGGACGAACGAGGAGACGCCACGTGGCGTGCGAGTGGGCGGAGAAGTCGCGCGAGTATCACCGAAGTTCGGGAGACAAGCACACGCATGCATCCCGAGGCGGATCGACGAGAGCTGGACTTGAAGATAACCTTGCTTGTCCACGTCGCAGAATCTTTGGTTGGTTGAAAAGCTCGCGACGGTGTTGGACCGCCTACATGGCTTTCTCTCATTGGTGAAACGTTTGTATGTGACACGTCTTGACGAATCACGGATCGACACGTGGCACTGCTGGTGTATATTTAAAACGCTGGATCAGTAACAAAGTGACACATGGCAATGCTAGACCCCAATTACCCCACTGTCAGTGTATTTTTCGAGACAAACTCTCCCTGTATCCGAATACTGCAAGTAAATACTCTATTTTGAGTATTTTTCCGCCCCGGATTCAACCGTGCACTCCGTTTCACCTAAAAACCAAAACTAAAAATAATTAGATATATGTTTTATAAACTTCCACACTAAACTATACTAAAATATACTATTAAATCCTATAAATACTGACTTATCACCAGGATCTGCGCTCATTTTCTCAACACATATAGCAACGAGCCCAGTGAGTAAATTCTCAAGAGAATTTTACACGTTAATCATGAAAAACCACAATACTCTGCGAGACATGTGAGTATGACCCTGATGACAGGAATCATATTCTTATGGCTGGCAGTAAACAATATTCACAACTAATATGACGAGTAAAACAAACTAAACAATAAAACAACATTCGAGTAAACCGATTCAATAACGATATCAATTAAAACTAGATGGAAGTGTGACGGAGTCTAACAAAACTAGATTATACTTCGTAGATTCGGATGACCCCGACTGAACACATCAAGTCTAACCACATCCGAACTACTAACGGTGATCGGAACAAATCACAACCCACCGAACACGTGCACCTCGCTACTTGGGTAGCTATTCACCGGCAGCACCCAGATACACGTGTTACAATCTAGCCTGCTCAATTCCATAACACGACCATCTTGATTAACCTCCGACCGTGTGAACAAATCAACCACCGATCAATACGTAATCACATTTGCATAAAACATGACAATTCAATAAATAAACAATGCAGTAAATAAATAAATGAATAAACATTCATTTTCATAGACAAACCACGCATGAATTTAAAGTGTAAAATTCTCAAGGGTTTTACGCACCTGTAACTACGCACTCCGACTTCTCGGACCCGTCAATCCGACCCGCTTAGCTCCTCTATGTCTGAGCTATGATTCCCCAGTCCCTGAAGTCCATTTATAGTGTTTTATATTATTAATAAAACACATTATCTAATTTTATGATATTATATCATATTTTTCAAATTTGAGTTGTGGTATCTTTCCCGAACAATGTCGAGGTTCCAAAAATACCCGGAAAGTCCCGAAACTACTTTTCTACCTTTTTCTAATTTTCTATATTTTTCTATAATTTTTCCCAATTTTTCTGATATTTTTCAACTATTTTCTTATTTTCCAGAAAATAATATATAATATATAATATATATTATCTATATTTTTTATTTAATTTATTTAATTTATTATATTTTATTTTTTTATTTGGGCCCCACTTGAATAGGTCCGGTTCAGGTGGGTTGGACCGGACCGCCCGGTCTGGTCCGGCCCAGGGTCGCACACGCGCGCGAGGCACGCGTGTGCACCCTCTTCTTCACTCCCAGAGACGAAATCATCTCCTCTTTTTTTTTTCTTCCTTTCTTCTCTTCTTCTTCTTCCTCCTTCAATCTCTACCCATTAGAGACCTCTAAAACATCAAAATCTCACCTCAAATCCACCAAAACAAACCCCAATTTTCGGATCAAAATTCATCAAAATAACCCAAAAATTTACCAAATCACCTCAAATTTTCCACAAATTCGATCCAAATCAATGTAAATCATCAAAACCAACTTCAATAACACCGAATTCATCAAAATCATTGATAAATTTGCTCAAAAATTCGAATTTATCAACACCCCATTTTAATGGAAATTCAACCAAAATGAGAGTTTATTACCTTAGATCCACATTTTGACGCCTAAATCGCCTCTTCAGAACTTGAATTCACCTCTCCAACCCTTTATCTCTAACTGATCTGTCTAATTTATTTGAGCAAATGCATCATTTTGCATGTTGAACACCCATCGATGATATATATATATATATATGGTTGTGATTTTAATCTAGTGCGAAAACGCATCCCGAAGACCATCTAACGACTACTGATCACCCTTTGTCACCCAAGTTCTTGACACCTTATCCTAACATCACATGTCTCGTTTCACTTCGTTGTGCATCTCGAGAATCATCCTTTGCATGCTAATTTTTCCTATCAAACTATATGACTTTAATTAATTCATTAATACATTTATTCAACCTTAGGTTAAATCACCTAATAAGTCATATAAGAATCATAGGTTAATCACATTAGCACGCAGCTACCCGGCAACTCATGTCCCGTACCCACGGCTACCTCGTACCCGGTACCGGTCCCCGACACGCACGTCGAGACATATACCCAACTCGTAGCCTTGCCCGATGTCAACGTTCACACATGCGATGTTTATATTCATAAAAATAGCTAATACACTCAACATCGCAATATTAGGCATCACACCATACAAAAATATCATAAATATAACCTGGGTTCTCACCTTTGTGTCACCCAGTTGTCCACGTAACGCCCGAATTAATCGTTAATCATCGTGATTAACACTAATACACAATCAAATTAATTTGGGCCGTTACATGAACCACTCCCCGTACCAACGCTCACAATCAAACGTCCTCGCACGTTTGGGACATTGGAATTATACATTTATGTAATACAATATAGTACAAAACACCGAACACAAATAACATACCTCGACGTCAACGACCGAGAATTGGGCTTTATATCACGACAAATGGGGCCACGTACGACCTAAATTGACACGTGGTATAAGTTAGAATTTAGGGTTGTTACACTAAACACCGATGACTCTTTTTTTGCACGTATCTCCGCTCGACCCGATATGCAATGTGACCCGATGGCCGCCACATCATGATCTTCATATTCCTGACCTTCATCGCTATACTTCAACAATGGGTCGACCTCCAAACCACAATAATACTCCTTGATGATATTCTTACTTCAATCAATCGCTCAGAGCCAGACTCTTTAAGAAAGGGAAAATGATGTGGTAACTAATATAGGTCTAATGTTAGTATTATAATATGATATCCTTTTGGCCTAATAATAAAAAAATATCATAACCTTTACAAGCTGTATCAATTATATCCTAACCTTTGAAATATATCAATTATATTCGGTCCTTTGAAATTTAGTATCAATTTTATCCTCAACTAATTTAGACCATTTCTTTTGCCCATACATCATTTTTTTTAATTTTCTTATTATACCATTTAAATACTTATTCATACAAATGCATTAAAAGCTTAATATTCTTTTTTTTTATGTATTCATGTATATAATACATATATAGAAGTGTGCGTACACATATGCTACTCAATCATATACATATAATCAAAGTACATAATTCTATTCAAGTACATAATTCTTTTGTTAAATTAAACAACTATGGGTACCTTCTAATAAGTTTTATATGTTACTTTCATATGTATATACACATGACTTTCAACTTATAAAATTTCAATGTGTAAATTGATCAATATGGATGATCATGAAAAGAAAAGTTAGAAAATTATGTTGATTTCAAAGAAAAAGTGTCCAAAATTAGTTGAGGATAAAATTGATACTAAAATGAAAAGGTTAGGATAAAATTGATAATTTTCAAAGGTTATGATAAAATTGATACAAGTTGTAAAGATTAGGATATTTTTTTATCATTAGGCCTATTTTAGGGGCATATTAGAAATATGTAGCTTTAATGTACAAGGGTTTTTGGTTTTTTTAGTATAAAGATGTAAAGACTTTACACTAGTTAGCTTTTATCAAATAAATTGAAGAATTGAATCTTGAAATCTTGGATTGGGTGTTTGTGTGTTCTTTCTTGTTGATTTGTTCTTTCGTTCCCCCTCCTTTGATCATCTCTACATCAGTTCCACTTCTTCTTGCCAATACCTTTGAAATCAATCATAATTCATGAGAATCATGACACACAAGAGAAACTTATGCGATTAATTAGTATTACTAATGCACCAGTGATCTATAGTATATAGTGTGTTTGTTTATAATTCAAAAAACGTCACACAACATATATATAATTGCCTAGTTGTTGGTTGATTATGATGGCAAGCGGTTCTAATTTTTACAAGTCAAAATATCTTTTAATTATTTTGGAAAGAATTAATGGAAATGTAGTAGAAACATCCAAGGAGGTAAGTTGAAAACGAATGGAAATGTAGTAGAAACATCCAAGGAGGTAAGTTGAAAACGAAGGGGGAAACAGAGTCCGTCCTGACATTTTTGGGTCTTGGGCGAAACCTTATAAATGGGGCTTTCTTATAAAAAAAAACTTAAAAATAGGGCCTTCAATAAAATTACTTTATTTTTTTTTTCACTTTATACCACTATCATCTTTTAAGAATTATTGTAAGACTTTTTTCCTCTTCCATTCTCTGAACTTGAGACCGACAATG
Organism: Stephania japonica; assembly: GCA_039657345.1. Lineage (NCBI taxonomy): Eukaryota > Viridiplantae > Streptophyta > Magnoliopsida > Ranunculales > Menispermaceae > Stephania > Stephania japonica. The sequence goes on along the minus strand of CM077559.1, from coordinate 281,832 downwards.
ATATGTGTAAGAATGTTGTTATCACTAATGCGTTGAAAAAGAGTTAGTTGAATAAAGCAGGGACTCCATTAAGCATCCAGGTGTAGTGATGGGTTTCTCAAGGTAAAGGGTTTGAAACATGGAGAAGAAACGTCTTGTTGGGTTCCAGGGCCGATTGCTTATGACACAACGAAGTAATGGGCTTTAACGAGAATAAATGTGGGTTGATGAAGGGTGACAGGAAGTGTATGGCTTATATATGAATGTCCTGGTGCGGTTGGGTAGTTTGTATTAGGACCATAAATGTTGTATTTTACTTTTACCACTTTTGTAAATCCTAGCTACACGAATGCAGCTTCAATCTAGTTGATTTGGCGTGACTGTATAATAACATGCTCCCATCAATGACAGTTGTCACTAGGAGTGAAAGACGTATTTATATAGGGACGACGTATTTTTCACTTACTACACTAGTAGAGATTTTTTTTGACTTTATTTTAAGAATACACGTTACTTCTTGCCATGTATATACTTTTAAGACTATATAAAATAAAGTCTCACTCCATATAAAAAAAAAAAAAAAAAGAACAAGAAAAAAGGAGAGTTAGTTGAATGGGAAAAATATCTCTTTCGAATTTTAGAAGCTAAAATAAATAAAAAAAAAAGATAAGATGGCCACCCAGATTTGACTAGTAAAAGATGAAAATGAAAAAGAAAAGGAAATCAAAGAAAGGCAATTAATTACCTAGCTAGGCTGCTGGTGCTCCCATTGACCATGAAAATGGTAATGGCGGCGGCTATTCATCCATGCATCCTAATTCCTATTCATCACACCCTCGATCGATGGCCATTTTCAATTCTATCTTTCCTCTCAACTCCCTGCATATGCCCCACCTCAAGTAATTCAATTTCAATATCCGAAAGTTCCAGCGAACCAATCCAACGCAACACATGCCTCCAGACTACTTTTCCAACCGCGCCCCAAACAATGTAGAGGAAATGATGATGCGGTTTTTTGTTTTTTGTTTTTTGTTTTTGATTTTTTATTTATTCATTTTGGTCAAAAGATGAGGTTTTCAACATGTGCTAGGTCGTAGTGTGAAATTATCCTTCCAAGAAGAATCCAATAAGTCTTTGTTTATTAGTATTATTTTTCCATTGAATATCGATCATGTGCCCTGTTCTATCCTTTTATTCATTCATTTTTTCAAATGAAGGTTGGAAATTAATAATTTCAACTTGAGAGGAGGAGGGGAAAGAGGAAATCCATATTGCTAACTAGAGCTTGGTGCGTGCAGATGAGCAATAATATGATGAGGGCCAGAAGAAGCACTTCAATTCTCCTCCCCATCCTCATCCTCATCCTCTTGCTAATGAATCCTGCAGGTAATTTAGCCCAGGGCAGCGGTACTACTACTACTGATGATAATGATGATGATTATGAGGAGGAGAGGTTGCAACTGGGCGCCCCTTTCAACGAATCCCACTACAACGAGCTCAGGGTGAAAGCGCCGGCCACCATCAGCAATGGCGCCCTTCAGATCACTCCCGACTCCCGCAACGAGGGGTTCAATCTCCAGCACACCTCTGGGCGCATCCTCTACTCCAAACGGAGTTTCAAGCTCTGGGACAGTAGCTCATCCGAAAAAATAGCCTCCTTCAACACCTCCTTCAACATCAACATCTATCGATTCCCCAACTCCACCCCCGGCGAGGGCTTCGCCTTCATCATTGCACCCGATCTGGAGGTCCCCACCAACAGCGACGGCCAGTTTCTAGGCCTCACCAATGCCAGGACCGACGGAAACCCCAACAACCGTCTGGTGGCCGTGGAACTGGACACCGTGAAGCAGGAATTCGACCCGGACGACAACCACATGGGCCTCAACCTAAACAGCGTCCGCTCCAACAAGACCTTCAACCTGTCCGCCCACGGCATCCAGATAGCTCCCCAGGTCCCCAAGAACTACACCGTCTGGATCAGCTACAGCGGCAGGCAGCGCCGCCTCACCGCCTACATGGCGGAGGAAGGCCGGCCAATGCCCCCCAATCCCATCATGAACGAGAGCCTCAACCTCAGGGACTACGTCAGCCAGTACTCCTACTTCGGATTCTCGGCCTCCACGGGGAACCTCACGCAGCTCAACTGCGTGCTGGGGTGGAATCTGACCGTGGAGATGCTGGAGATCAGAGGTGGCAATCGGGACTACTGGGTGAAGATCGTGGTTGGGGCAGGAGTTCCGGTAGCAGCATTGATTGTGATCATAGGAGGATTGGGATTGTGGTACTACCACTTGCGGAGGAAGAGGATGAGGAAGGCATTGCTGGATCTCAACATAGTTGGAGCGCTCAAGAACTTGCCCGGGACACCCAGGGAGTTCCCATTCAAGGAACTCAAGAAAGCCACCGACAATTTCGATGAAAAGAACAAGCTTGGGCAGGGGGGTTTCGGAGTTGTGTACAAGGGTGTGCTGCCCCAACAAAACTTGCAGGTTGCAGTTAAGAAATTCTCCAGGGACAGCATCAAGGGCAAGGATGATTTCTTGGCGGAGCTCACCATCATCAACCGTCTCCGTCATAAGCACCTCGTCCCATTGCTCGGTCAGTAATGCTAAACTAAATAATTCCTTCATTTAATTACTTAATTACCCACTCCCTCCCTCCCTCCTGCTGCCTCCTGCGTACCCGTACCCGTACCCGTATCCTATGCAATCTAAAAGCCTTTTTTTTTTTCTCTACTAAAAATCACTACTACGTATGCACTTACGTACGCACTTCTAATTAATTTCTACCGCCACCAATGCCGCCGACATTACTCTTTTCATTTCAAGGAGTAAAATGAACACTCCTTATTTGATATTTTATGTTTTATTTTTATTTTTTGGTAAAAAAGTCAAATCCTTAATCCATCTCTAAGTTGATCTAATTGCCGATGCAACATTCAAGTATCTGGAAATTATACATTTTTGTTGGTTGGTTGGTTGGTTAGTTGTGAGTGATGACTAAAAAAAATGAGTTGGCATCGATGTATTCATCAATCATCAGGGTGGTGCCACAGGAAGGGAATGCTGCTGTTGGTATACGACTTCATGCCAAATGGGAGTCTGGACGGCCATCTCTTTGGCGACCAAGACAATACTCTGAGCTGGGAGCGTCGTTACAAGGTGATTTCGGGCGTGGCCTCAGCCCTTCACTACCTCCACAACGAGTACAACCAACGAGTGGTTCATCGCGACCTCAAGGCCAACAACATCATGCTTGACTCCGACTACAATGCTCGTCTCGGAGACTTTGGCCTGGCCCGTGCCCTCGACAACGAGAAGACCTCCTACGCGGAGATGGAGGGGGTGCAAGGCACAATGGGTTACATAGCCCCAGAGTGCTTCCACACGGGGAAGGCCACCAGCGAATCGGACGTCTTCGGCTTTGGAACGGTGGTGCTGGAGACGGTGTGCGGGCAAAGGCCGTGGACCAAGATAGCCGGCTTCCAGTTCTTGGTGGACTGGGTGTGGACGCTGCACCGGGACGGGCGGCTGTTGGAGGCAGTGGACGTGAGACTGGGGAAGGATTTCGTGCCGGGGGAAGCTGATAGGCTTTTGATGTTGGGCCTCGCTTGTTGCCATCCATTAGCTAGCGAGAGGCCCAAAACCCAGTCCATCTTTCAGATAGTGAGCGGGTCGGTACCAGTGCCTTACGTGCCCCCTTTCAAGCCCGCATTCGTTTGGCCCATGATGGAGGACGTTGTCGACGACACCGCCACTAATACCAGTATGAATAACAATTCGCGGTCGCCATACGCTCCCGCACTGTCTTCTTCCTCATCTTCTTCATCCTCTTTCTACAACGTATCAGCCTGGAGAGGCCTGCAGAGCAACGTGATACGTACGGGAGAGCCGCGCCCCCTATTGTGACGCTTCAATGTCATCAATGGCCAAACACGCACGCACGCACGCACGCACGCACAATTGATATCACTTTCTTAATTATCAATTAATTCAATTGATGTATTTAATGACCTCACCACCGATCAGCTTCGCTACTGTTTGAACAAGTTTCGTGGGAAGCTGGTAGGGAATGTATATATACATTGGAGAAGCTCGATCGATTGAGAGGCCCAACTTCCCTAGCTACCTATCTTCCCTCCTTCAATTTTATATTTGAATTTTCAATCCGTCCTCTTCATTTAATTTGTTGACAAGTTATGTAAATTTAATAATTAATTCAAAATTAGCTTATTTAATTAAGGAAAATTGATAATCTAACATTTGAAGGGTATACTTTATTTTTTTTAACTATTTTTATGTTTTTGTTGGATGTGAAGTTAACGCCTAAGGAGATAAAAAATAGTCATAAATGACTAAAAAAATAAAATGTATTAGATATCATTTTCCTTTAATTAATTGTTGCACGTGACTATTTTTTATTTATTGTTGGTAGACCGTGATCCATATTGTTGGAATATAATTTCACATTGGAAATATAATAAGAGTTGGTGTGGTATAAAGTGGTGTAGATTAGATCATAGCACAAGCCAATTGGTTTTGCGCAAGATGGAATCTAACCCCATTTATATACCCACATGTGTGTGTGTGGCCCAACACTCTCCGAGCTCATGGATTTCAATATAGTATTAGAGCGGAACGATCCTGAGCTCGTATTTGAGGACCTGATTGGGCTAGCAGTGGAGTCTAGACCCGTTTTTGGACCTAGAACCTATAAAAAAAAGAGGCCTAGGCATATTTATGGATCTATAAAAAGTAGGTATGTGTTTGGCAAGTGACAACTAGTTCAGGCCTAGTTGCACTTGAGAGGGAGTGTTGGAATATAATCCCACATTGGAAATATAATAAGAGTTGGTGTGGTATAAAGTGGTGTAGATTGGATCTTAGCATAAGCCAATTGATTTTGTGCAATATGGACTCCAACCCCTTTATATACCCACTTGTGTGTGTGGCCCAACACTCTCTGAGCTCATGGATTTCAATACATATCTTGTCGACTTCTCACATCGACCACACACGTCGACACACAATCTCTTTTTCTGGTCTTCAAGTCGAACTTCCTGTTGACTTAACAATTCTCTCAATTTGTGGGAAAAGGTGCATTTCAACCCTTAAACTTTGGGTGGAGGAGACTATTAACCCTTAAAGTAAAAGTACGTGGATTTAACCCTTAAACTTAAAAAATATAGGCATTCTCCCCCATCGTTAAATGTTGATCGACTTTGCCGTTTTGTGTCGTTTTCTCTTATGTGTTGGCAAGCTGGTGGGTCCCACAATGAAATAAGAAAACTTTGAATTATTTTAAGAGAATAAGTACAACTTAACTTTGGTTCGGCATGCACTTAATTGTGCATGTTCCTTTTATGCACATCAAGATGCATGTCACACGCATCTCAGCAAAAATGAAGGGACGTGAACACCTACATATCTAATGTGCGTTTCACGCTCACATTTTTCATGATTGTATCGAGTGCGAATCTCTATCCTCAATTTCTTGATATAAACTTCAAACTTTTTTTTTGTGTGCACACCCTCAAGCATCTAAAAACTCCAAACTAAGAGGAATTAATAAAAAAAAAGTCTTCGCTAAATTTTTTTCTATATTTTGTATTTAAAGATATAATTTTTACCTCATTTAAAAAATATTTTTAATTTTAATATTTAAATGTTTTTTAATTTATTTTAATATGTTATACATTTAAAAAAAATATTTTATTTCTAAAAAAAGAAGTTTTATATTTCTTTTATTTTTAAAGTATATTTATCTTCTTTTAATTAATAGGTGATTCATTAATTAAATTTTATATTAATAATTTATCTTTTAGTGTGATTAATATTAATTATTCATAAATAATTAAAATTTTGTATGTTGCCTTTAATATTTATATTTTTGTAAGTAAAGATGCATTAATTTATTATTTAATTATTTATTAGATATGTATTTAACTAATTTTTTGTGGAGCCATTAATCCTAACAAATTAACTTTTTCCTTTTGAAGTACAAATTAATTCTTTTGATGTATAGAAAAATATATTTAAAATAAGTAAAAGATTATATTTTAAGAAAAAAAATAATGATAAAATAGGATATTGTAAAAGATAATGTTGTTGGGTTGGAGAAGATAACAAAATTTAATATAAAAATTACACTTAAATATTTGCACTATTGTTTCTATGTTATTAAACAAAAGAAAAAATTGCACAAGTATTCTCATGTAATAAAAAAAAATCACATTGTCAAAGCATCTTGGGTGAGATGGTAAAGATCACTTGTCAAAAAGGCAAGACCTTGGGTGGTCGTGGTTTGACTCCCACAGAATGGCAAAAAAAAAATTGCATATGCCATGCCTTCAAAAAATATATACATAATTGCGCTATTGTTCGATTAAAAATGGATCATGAAGATCTAACAAAAAAATCGATCATGAAGAGATTATCGCTAATCTCGCGATCATGTCACAATCCAAATCTCTAACCTTGTTTTGATTTCCTTAATCAGGATCACCGATTCGTCACATAGAACCCACACCGTGATATGCACACCGACAGAGGCACGTGGCCGATGTATAATTGTATTCTTGTATTGATTGTATGCCTAGTTTTATGTATTGTGTAGACTTACTAAGTCAGTTTGTACAATGTAGGCATCGAGATAAGAGCGGGAACGCCCTCGAGTTACGTGCAAGCCGGGTAGTTGGCACTTTGGTGAGTCTTGTTAAATATTAATATGAGTTTAGGAAATATTCATATGCACTATGGGAATTATTTATAAGTTTATGATATGGTTATTGATATGAATCAAATCAAAGCCCTATAGTTGGAACTAAAAATCTACAACACTTGAACTTACCTCGGGATATGTGTTAGCACACACTTCCATACACTTGTGTCACACACATTTGTCACCTAGCTGGATTTTAGTGGAGTGCAGGAGTCAAGGTGGAACTTTGGATCAACCTAGAATCAAGGGGATGCACACTTGATGAAAACAAATAATATAAATACCCATTTCATTCAACTTTGCATTACATTGCATGTATGTTTAAACACAAAATTCCAGAGATGTGGAGAGAATTTTCTTTGCTGGAAATTTAGGAGAGATTAAATGGTGTTTCCATCATCAAGAGTGGGAGAATCAAAACACCAACAATAGCTACAACTCTAGGTAATGTTTCTACACAAAAATGCTTCAAATTGGTGGGGCTTTGGGCTCAAATCAAAGGTTCAGTTTTAATGATTATAAGTGTTCTATGGTTGTTTTAAATGCATTTACAAGCCTTAATTTCATTTCTCAAATTCAGTTTCGAATTTTCCATGTTTTGCCAAAAAAAGGGATTTTCTAGTGATTTCGATTTTGAGGATTTTCGAGCTATTACATGTTGTTTTTGAAATCTAATTTCATATTTGAATTCCTCACTGAAAATCACTTCAGACATTATCTAACTTTTCAAAAATCAGTGGAGTTTTGATTTAATTAGATTTTTCAGTTTCAAGTGTTCTTGATGTTCTTAAAGATTTTTGATAAAATGCATGCACGAATCCTTGTTTTAATTGATGTTTGAATGCAAATTATTGAAGTGTCTGGTGTATGTGTGTTGTGGAGGATGTGCTTGGAGCCTAGTGGAGGAGAACAAAGATCCAAATGCTTAGGTGATGGCCAAATTCGGGTTGCATGAAACCCAAAAAATTTCTAGGTTTCTGCACTCAGTGAGCTGAACGATTCTAGCCAACATGATGGGCACCCCCAACATGCACCCCCAACATGCTGGGAGACCTGAACAATAGGTTTTTCCTACAACCTGTCACGTGAGACCCACACCGTGATACGTACACCGACCGAGGTATGTGGCCAAGGTATATTATATTCTTGTATTGATTATATGCCTAGTGTTATGTATGTGTAGATTTACTAAGTCGGTTTATACATCGTAGGCGTCGAGAAGAGAGCGGGGACGCTCCTCGAGTTGCATGCAAGCCGGGGAAGCCGGGTAGTTAGCACGTTGGTGAGTCTTGTTAACTCCAGTCCAAGTTATTACATTAAAGTGTGCAAGTACTCTTTCTTTCCTTTAGAAATCACTGGTCTTGATATACCAATTGCAGATTTGGAACTGTAGACAAAATTATTTATATAATGACATCATGTATGGAAGGTTAAGTGTTAATGATTTTTTTCCCAGGTTCCTAAAGTTCTTTGATTTTTTCCTTTAAGTTTGATATTGTAGAGAGCTAATCAGGTGATAATGCTTGCTAACCACAATTCTTCTTTGCAATAAAAAAGAATTGCAAATGACTCATTTATGGTTTTCAAAAAAAAAATGACTCATTTATGAAACTTATTCCATGAAATATTTGTATTAAGCTTGGTTATTGTCTCTACTCTAAAAAATTCTCGTGGTTGGGGAAAGAGCAACTTTTGTGCTTCTCTTTTATCTTCACAATTTAATTGATTTAATAGGTCGAAGCATGCACATTTCCTTTTACTTAATAGAGCCGATGGATGAGGATATCAGGTTGTTTTGTCATCATACTTTTGTTACGTTTTTCTAGATCAATTTTCACTTTTTAAAAAATAAAATAATAATAATAATCATTTCAGTCTCTCGCTTTTGAATTATTTTATAAATTAATATTCCGCACCACCAAAAAATAAAAATAATGTTACCTATTACTAAAAGTTAAAATCAATATTCCCATAAATCTTTCCTTGAGCACAGTAAACGTGCTCGGACGTGCGAAACACGCTCACAAGCTAGTATAAAATAAAAGTCATTTCCCAAAGTGAAATGAGGCGTTTGTCTTAGTCGGCCGTAGTAGTATTATTTTAAAGTCAAAAGAAAAATAACAAGATCGGACGGTTTGAAAGAGAGAATGTAACTCGGAAATCTTGTTTTATCGGTGGATTAGAAATAGACGGCGAATATCGTCCTTTATGAGTGACCGCCTCTTTCTTCTTTATACATTTTTCCCTTATCTCGCTGCTGCTCCCAAATCACGCCTCACACCCGCCCAAAGAACCTAAAAGGTAAAGGTATTATCGACTTCTTTTTTCATCTTCAATTTCTCTCTAATATGGTAGTAGTATTTGGATGAACTCATAACCCAACTTATAATGGAATATTTCTGATTAATTAGTTAATTATATGGGTTTTTCATCGATCAATTAATTAATTCTTGGTAGCTAGCTAGATAGCTGATGGACTGAATGGGTTAATATATTAATTTGTTGGGCACGTACGTGCTCTTCTCAGCTTGCGGTTCTATGATGATGACGATGGAGGAGAAGGAAGATTTAGACGAGCTGGGTCCGCTGTGGTTGAAGCCCATGTTGATGGCAGCCTATTTCATTCCTTGTGCAATCCACAGCGATTCTAATAAAAGCGAATGCAATTTGTTCTGTCTGGATTGTATGGGAGACGCCCTCTGTTCCTACTGCTTGATCCATCACAGAGACCATCGGATTGTTCAAGTAGGTCTTGACTAAGTAATTGGCTTCAGGCTTCAGCAAATTAATTAACTGTATATAATAATATTATTGGTTGGTTTATAAGTTTTGTATTTTTCATTAATTAATTAATTTGTACGTGTTGGTGTTGGTGTTCCTAATTTATAATTAGATACGGAGGTCTTCGTACCATAACGTGATAAGGGTTAACGAGGTTCAGAAGTACATAGACATCTCCTGCATTCAGACCTACATTATCAACAGTGCCAAGATCGTGTTCTTGAAGGAGCGTCCTCAACCCAGGCCAGGAAAAGGAGTCACCAACACGTGCGAAATTTGTTGCAGGAGCCTTCTCGATTCTTTCAGATTTTGTTCTCTAGGTTGCAAGGTGCGTAGTACGTACGTAATTAATTAATTGATGATCGGCGAGTCTCTCCCTGTTCTTCTAATTCGTCTGTTTTTACTTGATTAGTTATGACTATATTTGTTAAGTTGATAATCCGATGCATATATGCAGCTGAAACCCTGGATCACTTTTGTTTTCATTGTGTTTAATTATATTTGTAAGAATTAATTAATTTAAATGATCGATCAGCTAGGAGGCATAAGGCGAGGCGATCCAGAGCTGACATTCGCACTGCGCGCAAAACAGAACAGGGATTCAGAGGAGTGTTTGGCCCCGATGAGAAAGATCCGTAGACCTCCTAATTATAATATTAATATCCCAATGTTCAATCGACTCATGGATGATCCGACGTCCTTAGATATCAGCTCCGGCGATGAACCGGGAGGGAGCACCAACAACATATCTCCCACCACTCCACCCATCATCCATAATCGCAATGCGAGTAGGAGGAAGGGAATACCTCGCAGGGCTCCGTTTTAACATACATTATGTAGTTATACTATTGGACATCATCATGAAATTAAGTCACTCAGAGAGAGAGAGAGAGAGAGAGAGAGAGAGAGAAAAAAAAAAAAAAAAAAAAAGCATGAGTTATACAACAATGAAGGTCAATGCTGTAAAAATGATGCATGTGTGTGAATATGGTAGCTTAGCTAGCAATAGCAATAGTTGCATTAAATGCATGGGAGGAAATACGATAGAAAAGACACAAAGAAGTGGGCAAACTAATTGAGGGAGGCGGGGAAATGTTTTTATTTTATTTTATTTTTTTTTTATTTTTGGTAGTGCAAGGAAATGGTATTTAATTAGCTTGGATAGTGTAAATACAAAGGAAAAGGTGGGGGATACCGTTGGTTTTTGTTTTTTTTTTTAACCCGTTGGTTCCTGTTTCTTTTCTTCATATATATATATATATATATATATATATATAGTGTACAATTCAACTAATAGGGGGTTAATGATGTGAGATGGGAGTACTGATCACTCCCACGTATTGTCTCTGTACAGACAACCCCCATCAATGTTAATAAACCTTATGATGGGCAGCAGCTTATTATTATTGTTTGCAATCACTAGTCAGTCTTCCAACTTTTATTTGTTTGGGCGTGCTTTGGGGACGCCCAGGAGAAACTGAAATTAGCTGGATTTTCTGCTCAACTCTGACTTCATACCGATATGCACCAAATTTTGTATTTAATTTTACAAAAAAATCTGTTTAAATTTAGACTCATAGAAAGTTTTTAAAATTTTTACAAATATCTAAGGAGAGTTGTAAGTTGTTATTTTAAAATTATTTATTATTTGAGGATGATTTTGAAATAAAAATTTTTAAAAACTTCCTACAAGTTCAGACTTTAAGAATTTAAATAGTACTATTCTTAGATCTATACGGCTTTTGGGGCACTCAACGTTTTGACAACTTGGACGTATATAACGACAAAGGAAATTCAAAAAATTGTCAGATTATAAGGCTATCGCGCCTATCGATCAAACATTGAGCTTATTAATTTAACAATAAATCTATTTGGACTCATAAGTTCGGACTCATAGGGAGGTTTTTAAATTTTTTGTACATATTTAAGGGGTATAATAAGAATTTTACAAGTGATTATAGTTGTTTCATTAATTGCTCGAGGGTGTATTTGAAATTAAAAAAAGTTTTGAGTCCGAATTTATGAGTCCAAATAGCACTATCCTTAATTTAATTTGATTGCATCACAAGTTGATCGGTTGAGTGATGAGGGCAAATTAGTTAGTCAAAATCTATAGATATGCATACATGCAAGCATGTCGCTCTCAACTCTCTCAAGGAAAAAATTACATCCGTACGGTAGTTTTTTTTTAAAATTCGTAAATTATATTGATTTACTTTTTTATTCGTTAATTGATGTATATCGTATTTTGAAAATGCGAAATGGTGCAGACGTGGACGCTCCTCTACAAATGGCGCCTCTACAAGGGGCGCCATTTGTAGAGGAGCTCGCCACCCACTCAACACAAATGGCGCCTCTTGTAGAGGCGCCATTTTATCCACGTCACCACACCACCACGCACACCACATCACCACACATACAAATGGCGCCTACAAGAGGCGCCATTTTATCCACATCACCACCACCACACATACCTCACCGCCACCTCACGTCTCCCACACATACTTACCGCCACCTCACCGCCACCTCACGCTCTCCCACGTTAAGCCCACACCACATCACCACGCACACCACATCACCACACATACCTCACCGCCACCTCACATCTCCCACACATACCTCACCGCCACCTCACGCTCTCCCACGTTAATCCCACACGCATCCACGTTCCACCATACACACACCACGCGCTTCACGTACTATGCATGCACTACACACACATGAAACACACACATGAAAGCATGGCATGGTCATGCATGCATGTCAGTTGCATGACCAACTGACATGCATGCGTGGTCATGCATGCGTGACCAACTGACCACGCATGCATGCATGACGCATGCATGCATGCGTGCGTGGTCACGCATGCATGCATGCATGCCGTGACCACGCATCCATGCATGCATGCCGTGAACAGCATGAATGGGTGGGATGCGAGAGTGGCGTACACGAGAGTTCACGGGTGGGCGAGAATCTCGCAACCACCGCCCCTACAACCTACAACCCCTATCGAGGACCTAGCCTAATCAATGCGGCGTTGAATGTTTGTTGGGAGGGTATTTAAAATAGGGAGAGAAAGATCGGTGAGGTTTTCGTGGTGATAAGAGAGGATAGAGCAGAGGAGCAAAGTGAGAAAATAGAGAGGAAGAAAGTGTAGAGAGAGTGTGAGGGAGATCGAAAGAAAGAGTGTGTGGGAGATCGAGAGAGGCAACCGCGATCCGCGAAGTGTGACGGCTACGGCGACGGCGACGACGAAGGAGGCGTGTAAGTGGAAGTGGAAGTGTTTGGGTTGAGTTTGTGAGCAGAGAGAGAGGGAACAAATGAGAGGAGAGAGAGTGAGAGAGAGAGAGAGAGGTGCTAGAGGTGTCACGAGAGAGAGGTAAGGAGTGAGAGTGTGAGAGATGGCGTGAGAGAGAGAGAGAGGAGGGTGAGAGTGCCGAGAGAGAGAGGGGGAGAGTTTGTGAGAGAGAGTGAGAGGTTGAGATGTGGTTTGTGAGAGAGAGAGGACGAGATAGTGAGAGAGAGAGGACGAGATAGTTAGAGAGAGTGAGAGAGAGAGGACGTGATAGTGAGAGAGAGAGAGTGAGAGAGTGAGAGAGTGAGAGAGTGAGGTGGTGTGAAAGAGAGAGAGGTCGAGATAGTGACAGAGGGGGAGAGTGAAAGTGTGTCGAGAGAGAGAGAGAGAGAGAGAGAGAGAGAGAGAGCGAGAGTGAGAAAGAGGGGGAGAGAGTGGGGAAGAGTGTGAATAAACAGAGAAAGAGTAGTGTGTGGGTTTGGGTTTGGGATTGGGTTGAGTACGTTAGGTTTACGAGAGAGAGGGCGTGAGAGAGTGTTTGTTTTGATGTATTTAGCAAACGATTCTATGTGGGGAGAACCGATATTTTTAATTATTCTTTTTATAAATATTTTGTTGTTGTTTCATTTCAATAAATTAACTAATTTTTTTTTCACAGGGAATATTAATCTTTTTTTGTAGGTAAAAGAATATTAAATTGAAGAACAAACCGGATCAAAAATAGTAAGAACAAAAATTTATTTATTTATTTATTTATTTATTTAATATATTTATAGTGTAATAGATTTTTTTAAGAAAATGTGTTTATTGCATGGTGTGTGTAATTTAAATATTTTGTTTTTAAATAGTTAGTAAAGAATGTGAACATCATAGTTAACAAAATATTACAAATATTAAACCCTATAGAAAAATTAATTTTTTTTGTAGTGGTGGTCGTATTTTATTGTGTGTAGTGATAAATGCATGATAATTATTTGGCACATTTTACAAGTGAGTGGCAAATCGACCCAAAGATAAATATTATCTGTGTTATTTATTATCGGTGTTTGATTATTGCGACAAGATATCAATTATAAGTTAGTATTAATGTAGTGTCCGGTGTATACACTATTAGTCGCCTCACCATCTCCAACAACGACAAGAAGGAAAAAATCTTTTACTTACAAATTTAATTTGTAAGTAAAAGTGTTAAAATTGTAAGTAAAAGTTTTTACTTACAAAATGTCGTTGGTAAAAACATCGTAAGAATAGAGTCGTCGGTAAAAGTTTACACTTACAAACGTAATCGTAAGAATAGAGTCGTCGGTAAAAGTGTATAATATGTATTAATAAAATTTCTATTCGTTTTTGTTGAACTCCAAAGATCAAATAATAAAATCACATACCGAAGCGGAAGTAAAAGATAACCTTTACTTGTTCACTGTCACAGGCACAACACCAAGAGGGAAAAATGCCCAATAATCACCAGCCTAAGTACTCTTGCAGAGATTAGAGAGAAAGGGATAAGAAAGTTTCAGCGTTGAAAATTCTTGTTAGGAGATTTTCACAATCTCCTTATTTATCTCTAATATAGATAACTACTAAGTAGTTATTTAATCGATTACAAAAACTACCCAAACCACTTTATGTGCGTAAATATATTCCAACATCTCCCACTCGCACATAATGGGTTTAATTTCTCATAAGTTCCATCTATAGAGAACAATGTTTCTTATCTCTGCAAAAAAACATATTCATACAAGTAAATAGGCCGTGCGACAAAGCATACAATTAATATCTCGAGAGCTCATAGCTATATAACTCGTTAGGTATATTCAACAGATCAACTTGTAAGTAGAGTATGTATGCAATACCCTAGATACATCATCACATTTGAATATCTTAAGATCTCTTTTATATGGTTATTTCAAATTCTCATGCACCCATAATCATATTTAACAAATAAATATAATTGGTCGACCAATGGATACAAATTAAGCAAATGAGACACTTCGATGATCTTCCTTTTCAACTTATATCTTTCCATTTTAAATCAACTGTTATCTGAATATGGCCCGTTAGATCGAATGATTCATAATCATTGGTGACATTTCAAGATAACTAACATTGAGATAAAAACTTCAAGATTAGTCAAAAAGTACTGAGGGTACTTAAATGAGATTCCTTAATCTCTAAGGCTCACACAACTTAGAAGTAGAGATCAAAAACTTATGTTACCTTTATTGGTCGCAAAATGCACATGTGGTATGAAACACATGCTACAATATTATTCTCCTTTTACAATGGAGCGTATGTCAAACTAATATTGTACAGGTGATAGTTCAGATATACTCAATATCTAACTTGAGTCCACAACTCTACTTTAAATTTTCAATTTATAATCACAGGACTCCCACCTGGCATATAAAGACAGTTAAGGTAAACTTGTTGGAGGTTTTACCTTTCGATCACAATTTAATTTAGTGATCTCATCTTGATTCACTATCAAGGCAATTTTTCATTTTAAGCTCGAGCTCTCTAAATTTATATCACAAAAGCTTAAATCCAATCTCATTTCTATGCACTACTAAGTCATAGAAGCGATTACATGAGAAGGCCAATCTACTTGTCCGACATACCTTTACTTTTATGTACATAACATAGATGCGTGTGTATGCATGATAAGACAAAGCACAAAACTTTGATATGCATTAATATATAGTAAATAGTATATTACAAATATAAAGGAAGAATAACAACAAATTGTTTTTCATCAAGTACAATACATACATGCTAAACTCTACGCAATCCTAGAGATTTCATATGACCATTGAATGCATCTCTAGGTATAGATTTTGTAAAAGGATCAGCAATCATCTTTTGCGTAGATATGTACTGCACTTTCACTTCTTTTTGTGCAATCATGTCTCTGACAAAGTTATACTTGGTATCAATGTGTTTGGTCTTCGAGTGGTACTTGGGATCTTTTGTGAATGCAATTGCAGCCTGACTATCACAATTCACCAAACCGGACTTGATGCATCTTTGTCAAATCCCAAGTGACTCAAGAATCTCCTAAGCCAAACCGCTTCTTTATCTTCTTCTTGAACATGCTACAAATTCAGCTTCCATTGTTGACAAGGCTATGCATGATTGTTTCTTACTACTCCATGAAATCACTCCATTGTTCAAGTAAGAAAACATAACCAGAGGTAGATTTTCTTTCATCTAAATCTCCTCCCAATCAACATCTCAGTATAACCAACTAGATGCAAATTATTGCCTTGATAACACAATGAATAATCACAGTGCCTTTGAGATACCTAAGTATCCTTTTGATGACTCTCCAATGGGTGTCTGTTCTGGTTTGCCTCGATATCTACTTACCATGCCAACAAAGAAAGCAAATATCAGGCCTTGTACACATCATTGCATACATGAGGCTTCCAACAAAGACTAGTGTAAGGAACTTTTGCCATTTGTTCTCTTTCATGTGGAGTTTTAGGACACATTCTTTGATTTAGACCTTGGTCTTTTGTAATAGGAGTATCAATGGGTTTGCAATCTTGCATATGGAATCTCTCAAGAATTTTCTTGATGTATGGCTCTTGTGAAAGAGCTAGCATCTTCTTTGATCGATCCCTTTTAATTTTTACACCAAGTATATATCTTTCTTCACCCATGTCCTTCATCTCGAAATTGGAGGACAACCATCGCTTAATGGTTATTAAGTACTCCTCATTATTTCCACCAATAGTATGTCATCCACATAAAGTGAAAGAATCACAAATTTACTATTAGATCTCTTGACATACACACAAGTGGTCTTCATCAATCATCACAAAATCATAAGAAATAATTGCTTGATGAAATCTTATGTACCACTTTGCACTGGAAGATTGTTTAAGACCATAAATAGATCTTAATAGTCTCGCACACTTTGTGCTCTTGACCTTCAACTATGAAACCTATAGGTTGTTCCATATAAATTTCCTCTTCCAGTTCTCCATTTAGAAATGCGTTTTTACATCCATTTGATGTAACTCCAAATCTAAACTTGCAACTATGGCTAGAATTAACCTTATAGAGGCAAATCTCACAACCTGGGAAAAAGTTTCTTCATAATCAATTCCCTCTTGTTGTGTATACCCCTTGGCTACAAGTCGTGCCTTGTACCTTTCAATAGAACCATTAGTCTTTCGTTTAATTTTGAGAACCCATTTGTTCCCAATAGCTTTACGTCCTTCGGGAGGTCAACCAATTCCCAAACATTGTTTGATCTCATGGACTCCATTTCCTCTTCCATTGCAATTTTCCATTTCTCTTTAGCGGGACAAGTAAGAGCTTCTTGAACAGTTTTAGGCTCATCCTCATCTTGAGGTGCAATCATATAAACCTCATTTTCAATAGGAAAATGACGTTTGGGAATTTTGCCACGATTGCTACGCCTTGCTTGTGATTCAGTTGAAACAGATTCAACATCTTTTGTCTTGCTCCCACTTGGATGAGATACTATTGGCATTTGTTCGGACACATGAACCAAACGATTCATCAAAGTAGAATCTTCTTGATTTTGTATCTCATAGAGAGATAAAGATTGATTTATCTCACCCTTTGTTGGAAAATCATTTTCCATAAAAGTAGAATCCCGAGACTCAAATTCAGTTATGCTCCCACTCGAATGTTCACCAATGAACACATAACCTTTTGAATGTTCAGAGTATCTTATAAATATACTCTTTTTTCCTCTTGGACCTAATTTCCCATGTTGATGATGTAAATCATGAACATAGGCACCACAACCCCAAGGTCTTAAATTAGATAAGTCTGGTTTTCTATTGGTCCATAACTCATAAGGAGTGGATGAAACTGATTTGGAGGGTACTCGATTGAGAATATAAGTGGCAGTTAACAAAGCATCACCCCAAAAGGTGATTGGTAAATTGGCTTGGGCCATCATAGACCTAACCATTTCAAGAAGAGTTCTATTTCTTCTTTCGGCTACTCCATTTTGTTGTGGAGTGTATGGAATAGTTAACTGCCTATCTATTCCTTTTTCATCACATAATTGTTTGAACTGATCAGACAAATATTCACGTCCTCGATCCGTTCTCAACATTTTTATTTTTTTATCTAATTGATTCTCAACAAGATTAATGTATTTCTTGAAGCACTCTAAAAGTGATGAAATAAACACCTCCATGCCGGGATCTCACATTCATCGGACCACAAATATCCGAATGAATCAATTGCAATGGAAATTCAGCTCTTATTCCTTTGCCAAATGGTTTTCTTGCCATTTTTCCCGCTAGACAATTTTCACACATTGGTAAATTAACATTTTCAAGGTGCCCCAATAGGCCCTCTTTTGCTAATCTATCCATTCTTTGTTGACCTATATGGCCAAGTCTAGCATGCCAAATATTCACATCAACATTTGAATCAATAGAAGATGTAACAAGGGAAAAACAAGCACGATAAATATTACTATTCGAAACATAGTCAATATCCAATACAATAAAACCATCTGACACATAGCCACAACCATAATAAGTTTGTTCTAGAAACAAATTCACACTAGTACCATAGAAGTTCATAATAAATCCACACTGTAGAAGAACAATAACAGAAACTAAATTTCGTCGAATCTCTGGAGCATATAACACATCATATAGGATAAGAGGTCGTCCACCACGCATGCTCAACTTGCAGGTGCCAATCCCTTTTACTTCAACACGTGAGTTGTTTCCTACATATATCCATTTTGTTTCGAGGACCTTGCGATGTGGCATATGTCATCAAGAAGGACATAAACGAAGAACATGTCCGAATAGAGATCGTGCTCGAGTCCCTACTAGGAGGAACCGTTGCAGCGTTTGTCGTGCAGAGGGACATAACAAAAAAAATTGTCCATCCATATCTCAACCCCAACCACCCAATCCAAACCAATGAGAGGATTTGTATTTAGTTTGTAAACGGTGTCAGTTGATAATTTCATAACATTTATATTAATATAGTATAACCTTATGTTACGTAAAGTAATAGATACGTATTTGTTAATGTTATAACTCATAGTAATGATTTGTTGTGAGTTTTAAAACTACTCGACCAATTTGTTTAATCACACAGATTTAAAACGAGTACACATGGAACCAGGACCATCCGATCCTTCTCTTCTACGCCTCCAATCTACACACAAGGTCATCGCAAGTCGGAGGGGTCGTGTATATGCATTTAACATGTATGTGCATAATATTTATGCAAAAACGTTTAATACACATATATATCGACATATTTTTCAATTGTAAGGTACATGATACAATGCGC
The DNA here is from genome assembly GCA_039657345.1 of Stephania japonica. Taxonomy (NCBI): domain Eukaryota; kingdom Viridiplantae; phylum Streptophyta; class Magnoliopsida; order Ranunculales; family Menispermaceae; genus Stephania; species Stephania japonica. The sequence goes on along the minus strand of CM077559.1, from coordinate 262,748 downwards.
GTGCGAAGAAGATCAGGTGTTGTTGATCGACGGATTAATTACCATTCTCGAATGATCCCTTACCTACGATCTAGTGGATTTTATGGTGTCTCACGCGTAGGATTTTTAGACTTGACTGGGCTTTGATCACCGCTTTCATTGAGAGATGGCGTCCGAGACACATACGTTCCACATGCGTTGCGGCGAGTGTACAATAACACTCCAAGACGTTGAGATTCAGCTCGGGTTACCAATTAATGGTATGCCCGTGATGGAAGCACAGATGTCGACTATCTCGCGGTGTGTGAAAGACTACTTGGTGCGAGACTGAACCACTTCACGTAAAAGGGAATAGAGTTCGTGTTTCATGGCTCGAAGACAATGTGCCACCTATAGAGGATGACAAAGAATGAGGAAATGGTTCGACGTTATGTTCGTTCATACATTCTACAACTTATTGGTGGTTGTGTGTTCGCGACAAGTCGAATCAATATGTTCATTTGATGTTTCTTCCGTTGCTCGAGGACCTTCAAACAATTTGGACAATATAGTTGGGGAAGTGCATGTTTGGCATATTTATACAGGGAGTTGTGTCGTGGATCTCGCTCTGGTGCGCACGAGGTCGCTGGTGCGACAATTCTTATACAACTATGGGCCTGGGATAGATTTCCATTTATAGCACCAAGGCGCAAGCCTGTTCCTAGAGGTCGACCTCGAACGTGTGATGAAGTAGACATGCCCAATGACGTTCCTTTGGGATATCGGTAATAAAAATGTTTCTCATGTTATTTTTAACAATTCATTGGGTCTTTTTAATTTACGACAAATTTATTGTTTTGTATACAGATGGATAGTTGCTTTTTCTGTAACTAGGACTGCCACACACGTTGTATCATCATTTCGTGATGCACTTGACACGCAGAGGGAGAATGCCGTGGAGTGGCAACCATACGCTGATGTCATGGAGTCACTTCCACAATTATGTACTCAAGGTCACGGAGTCGGCGTTCGACGTGTCCTTTAATTTGTTTCCATATAGTTGAGTGGCATAGACCGGAAAGGGTCATGAGACAGTTTGGGCTGTCACAGGTCGTGCCACCGCACTGTGATTTTGACACACGTCTGCACCGCGTCCAATTGAGAGGACACCCTCAAGAAAATTGGGCAGTGTATCACAGAAGATATATAGAGTTGTGGGAAAATCGTAGTAATACGATAGCCACGATACAACAAGAAGGGGAACATGATCACGAAGAGTACATGAGGTGGTACAGATCTATCACCAAAGCGATACATTGGACATGACGGGGCTCTACGCGAATTCTCGGTAATGTTGAAACTATAATGTTGTTATCGTTATGAGTCATATTTAAAATTGTTAACCAAACACTGCATTTTTTTGTATATTAGTCTACATTTGCGCGTCAATTGGAGCGAGTGTTCACTGATGACGGGGTCGAACAAGGCATGGCTGCTCTACATGAAGGCATCAGAATCTTAGATGAGGATGAACGGCAAAGGAGTACTTTGTGCAATGATGAAAATGTAGTTGAGCCGGACATAGATGACGAAGCATCTCAAGAAGAAGAGGAAGAACAACAAGAAGAGGATCAAAGCCTAGCAGATAGAGGGAGGAGAAGAAAAACAACGACGACTCAGACTCTGGGTGAGAGCAGTAGACGTTCTTCTCCACCACCTCCAACTCGTCCAACACCAAGAACGTCAGAGACTATTGGTGAGAGCAGCAGACGTTCTCCTTCGCCACCTCTAACCCGCCCTTCTTCTTATGGGTACTCTCCTTTGCCGCCCCAACGCAATCGGATGCTCATATGTTTTTGCCTAGGACACCGAGCATGAGTGTTCATCCATATCATTTTGATCCATATGCTCCTGGGGCATCATCTTCGTACATGGACCATAGAATGCCTACACATTCAATGCATGGTTCATTGCCTCAATACATGCCAAGTCCATTTACTCCGCCATATTATAACTACAATATTCCATATAGTGGAGATGGCTCATTCAGCCCTTATTAGGCATGCCACCTTATGTTCCTTTCACCCAACCACATACAGAAGTCGGTATATTGGAATGGTTCAACCCCTATCTTTGATAGCACCGGTAGTAGAGGTCAATCGAACCAACACGAGGAAGAAGTTCGATCGACTCATCAAGCTCAACAAACTCGGCCGGACGTACAAGCACGGAGAAATCCACGTCGAAATAGAGTACGACCGGTTTGCCACACGAGAGAGAGCAAAGCGTCGACGTCGATAGAACTGCATCATACCTTTGTATGAGTGGGTTGATATGAGGTCTGGACCATAGTATGTACGCTAAGGTTGCGGAAAACTGCAGGAAAACTGGAAAACTGGAAACTGGAAAACTGAGTTTTGTTGATTGCTTTCATGAAATGTGTAGCTATCAATTTGTCGTTTTATGCGAATTTCTTAATGGAATAATAAGATTGCGAGTGGAATGTAGATTTGTATATTTTCAATTGAAAATGGAAATAAAAATTAATTTTGAGCATTTTCAGCTATTATTTTTTTTTCAAATTACATTTGATAGGGGTTTGAAACCCCTATGTAATCCTTTGACGATAATATAGAGGTTTCAAACCCCTATGAAATCACTACAATTGATAGGGGTTTGAAACCTCTATGTAAGCCTTTGAAGATATTATAGAGGTTTCAAACCCCTATGAAATAGCCAAGATTTAATAGAGGTTTGAAACCCCGCTTAGCTTCAATAACACTCAACAAATCAAATTATCACCCAAATTATGTGATTTTTATATTTTTCGACGTAAAACCGTGTGCCAACTTTTGAATTTCTCATTTTCCATATAAAATCCTCAATTTCTATTTATTTCGTCGAAATACTATTTTTTTCATATTTTTCTCTATTTTTCTGTGTTTTGTTTTTCCAATTTTTCCTTTTTTTTCCTTTTTTTCTATTTTCTTTTAAAGCGACGGGGCACCCGTCGCCATTTGACGTGGCACCATGCCACGTCAAATGGCGATGGTGCCCCGTCGCCAATAAATGGCGACGGGGTGCCCCGTCGCCATTTGACGTGGCATGGATAAATGGCGACGGGGTACCCGTCGCCATTTGACGTGGCACCATGCCACGTCAAATGGCGACGGGTGCCCCGTCGCCAATAATTGGCGACGGGGTGCCCCGTCGCCAAAAAAAAAAAAAAAAAAAAGAAAAAGGAAAAGAAAGGAAAAAATAGGAAAAAATAGGAAAAAGTGGAAAAAGTCACGTGTAACGCTCTCTCAAGGCCACTATTGTATTTTGCGACTCTGAAGTGCCATGAGGAATCCAAGAGTCGAATGACCATTCACTTCATCTTCATCCACGTTATTATGACCCTTGGGACTTCGCTCCCTTATTTATTTGTTTATTTTTTATGAAAAGAATCTCCTTTTTCTCTATTTCTCTTATCTATACATTCTTAAATAACATAATCATGTACTTCGGAAAAAAAAGCATAATCATGTACTAAAAAAACTTCTTATTAATTAATTATAATTTGATGCTTCATCTCTTACTCTATTGATTATTGGGAAAATAATAAAATTATTCACTTTAAACACACGTTCTTATTTTTTTTAGTTATTATGATTATTTCTTGTCTTTTCAGTTGGGGGCTTCACATCTGAAAAATACTATAAACAGCTAAAAGATAAGAGTGTGCGTTAAAAACGTGCATTGAGAGTGTTAAATCATCATTTTTCATTGATTATTTCTTCATAAGAAAATTTTAGACAAGTTGATTTAATGGTAAAGAAGAATGTGAGATTGTGTGAGTGAGACGCACGATCTCGAGTTTGATTGTTTATCTCTTTTTGTATTCTTAAAGTTTATGGGACTAATGAAAGAAGTGTTTATATACCTATAATTAATAAAAAAAATTAAAAAAAATGTTGATAAAAAAATGCTAGAGTACTCGTGATAGTTTTATAAAGGGTAAATAGGCAAAATAATCTCAAACTTTCAAGTTTTTCTTAAAATAATTTTAAACCTTCAATTTTCTCTAAATATTTCTAAACTTTGCTTTGATCTCAATTTTATCTCATCTACTTTTTTACTTTTTTTTTCTTTGATTTCTTCATAATTTGTTATAAATTTCAAAATTTTAAAATGAGTCTTTTTTTTCTTTTATTAATTTGACACTTTTCTTTAATCAATAATTTTATTATGCCACCTCATACTAAGTTAAACTAAAAAAAAGTAGATGAGATAAAATTAAAATTAAAAGTAAAATTTGATATTATTTTAAAAAAATTGAAAGTTTGAATTATTTTTAAAAAAATTTAAAAGTTTGAGATTATCATACTTATTTACCATTTTATAAATGTTCAGTATGGTAAAATTAATAAAAGCGAGGGAAGGATGTTGTTTGGCGTGGATGAGGTGTCTGTCAACGTCGGAGGTGCCACGCTAGTCCCTCTCTCTCTCTCTGCGTGACACGTCTTCTTCCATTTGTCGGATATATCTTTTTTTTTTGAGGTCGGAAATGTGATAAATCCTTACAAGTCCATGTTTATCACCACAATTAATTAGTAGTCCGTCTAAATGGATTGATACGTGGATAATGACGTTTTTTATTTATTATGTTATCACAATTTCAATTAAGATTGATTCGTTTTTTCATTGCGGTTCGATTCGAGGGGGCGCGGACTTGGTTATCTCTTCTTTTTTTTTGAAGGCAGTCCACTTGATGATTAATTAATTTATATATTTAAATTACAGATTTTTTTTAATTATTGTTAAGTTATATGAGACAAAGTCTTCAAATTATCAAATCATGATCTCGAACTCGATGAATATAAAATTACAAAAAGTAATGTCTTTAAGTAAAAATTTTAAGTATTTTTCTAATTTTAGAACTTAAATTCTATACATAAAGAGGGATCATGTCATCCCATCACAATCATCTTAATTCAATGTATTATATTTTTTTAATAGATACATATACTCCTAATTAAATTTGCCTTTTAGGACCTATTTGGTTGGGGTAAAATTGTCTGTCCAACTTCAAAAAAAAAAATATTTGTTTGCCCACAACTATATGCCACCTACAAATTAATGCTCCAATTAAATGAGTAATTAAAGTGAGAGTTTAATCATAGCCGAACCAAATTAATTTAGAATTAAGGTATTTTTATTATTATTGTTGTTGTTAGAAGTCATTATTAGATGATAAAAAAATAATTAATACATAAAATGAACGTAGCGAAAATGAGGATGCTAAAGTGGATTTGAGGTAAAACTTGTAAAGATAAAATAAAAAATACAAAATAAGAAAAGTAAAAACAACATCGATCAATTGACAGAAAGATTAGGGGATGATGGTTGCAGTGGTTTGAATACTTATAAGTGCGACCTACAAATACTTCTATTAAAAAAATCGACTCAATAGAAATTGAAGAAATTAATTTAACAAAGTAAGAGAAAACTGGAGCTAACTCAGGATGCATTAATTAAGATGGATTAATTAAATGATTTGAAATGTACACCATCAATTGTACTAAGTTAAGCGTAATTAAAAAGTTTGATCTATGTAATGAATTCTAACTAATTTGAGATATCTACCTCTATTTGGTATTTGTGGTCGTACAAATTAAGTTGAGAAAGGGAATTAATAAAGTATATTTTCCTCCGAAATTGCTAACTGCTTCTTTATGTTAAGGTCTCGTTTTTCAAGTAGTGACACTTTTTTGGGTGTATAATTTATTGATGCTTTCCAAAAGGTACTTTCTATTCACACACCACAAATCCCCTTACATGCGCTATTTTTTAAAATTCGTAAGACTAAATTACCCTTACCTCTAACACCGCCTTCCAAAATTGAAAGTTACAACCAACTATATGTGCTAGGTGGAGAACATGGAATTGCAATTATTTATTTATTTATATATGTATTTATTTAAAAAGCTTTCTACTTTTCATGAAATATATATTATGTATAAACATTGTGGTGTTTCCACCTAATGATGCCTGCATTGAAACCTGACTTCAGTGAAAAAATAAGTAAGGGCGTGCTTCACATATTGCATGCCTGAATGTGAAGAAAGAATGAGCCCCCATATGGAGGATGCCTATGAGTAAAGATATGTTGAGATGATTTATTTTCTTCTCCTCTCAAAAAATGATTTATTTTCTTCTCCTCTCAAAAAATTTAAAATATACGATGAGATTTTTCTAAATGTTTCTTACGTCGACTAATCCACTAGTGGCACTATCAGACCTCATACAGGAGGCGACCTTCCAATTTGATTTTTTTCATTCATGAGACTTTAACTCAGTACGTCATATTTAAGGGAAACTGAGTCTCTTATTATATATTGGGACAAACACATTTTTTTTTATTTGGTCAAAAAGAGACCAGCCGATTGTTAAGGTTGTTAAATGTTAGAGCATCTCCAATTGCATTGTGGATTGAGAGTGGATGTGTGACAAGTAGAATAGAATAGACATCTCCACTAAAAAACTTTCTCCAATGACAATTTGGATTCACACTGTGGAGATGATGTGTGTGACGGCCCCAGTTCCCCACAGGTTGGGCCCCGCCTGGCTTAGGCCTACATGGACACCCGAGTCAACCCTCGCAAGGTCAACGCAAGCCTGGTCAGCCTTCATTTCCATTATTTCCAAGATAAGAAGTGCAATTAAAAAGTTAAAGTTGAGTTATTTGAAATTTGCAAGTTTTACAAGTTTAGTAGAAGCGATTTAACTTAAACAAATCAGATAACTCAAAATCAGCAAAGTCAGGACAACCTATGGTGTGCAACCCTGTGTATATGTAGTCAACATGTATATCAAGTAAAGAAGAGTGTAATGTAGTTCATATACATGTTTCGATTCGTCTCACAACCCCAAAGTATCCCAATATGACCAACCATGTATATAAGTAATACAAAAGATAAGAAAACCTACAAAGATTTGAGAGGGAGGGCCGCTTTAATGTCCTCAAAGTAAATCACTAAGTAACGATGCCTTTGATAAATCGGTATTTATGTTCGCACTAGTTGTGTATTTATATATTTTTAAGTTTAATAGTCTATAAAATATTGCACTAATAGCTCATATTTATTAATTACAGGTTTTATAAAGCGAAGGATCGAAATTGGAAAAAAAAATGGAGTGAAATGAGTATTTTGGGAAACCAATGGTGTTTTGCGTTGAAAGACGTGTTGGTGCGAATCTCGAAACATTGGTGGAACTTGTTGTGATTGTTCACATGATTAAGAGACTAGCATGCTGTAACGACTCAAAAATATGCTATGTCTGTGTGATGACGTGTATTACCTATTTATGCTCGTGCCTGTATGACAGGACGGTGACGTCAAGTTACGAGTAGGGCTCGCATAGGAAAATGTGTAGAACGGGTATTAGGCAGACGAAATACGGGTACACGGTCCGAGAAATAATTTTTGTGAACGACCAAAAAATAAAATATAATAATTAAATAATATGAAAATATGTTCGGGTCGTTAGTATTTCCATTCGCGCGCGATGGTGTGAGTCGTGGTACATGTCGGGCGCAGAAATGCTCGAGGTAACTCAATTGTTGGTGCAAATGAGATGAGAACAAGGGGGAAGTCACACAAGTGAGTCACAAGTGGTTAGAGGGTGGGGTGAGCATGGGCCACAAGATGTGTCTCGGGATATGGTTGAGCCAAAATGGAAATCAACTTATATAAGGTGGAGTTAACACCTTTCTCCATTTTCTCTCTCTTCTTTCTCTCATCTCACGAGAACGACGAATATGGAGGAATGTTTTAAGATTTTCGAGCGTGGATCGATGCCAAGGAATCGCGCCATGACGCGAACGGAGGTGAGATCCCGACTCCTTGTTAAGTTATCGTCGTTTTGACATAGGTTTTATGTATTTTTGTTCGTGTTTTAAATTGTACTAGGACGGTTTTTTATTTTATTTTATAGTGGTTTTGGATGGGTATTAAAGTCCCTAGTTTAGATAGGCTATGAACAAGGCGACGTGAGTCGGGGTTGCGAAAGACCTCTGTGCCACATTCTGTTTGTGAGACCGTGAGAGACGTCGTGGGGCCTAAAGCCACATGGTGCCAGTCACGGCATCTGGGACAGGGGCACCCCTGTCCCCACACTTTAAGTGACGCGGCAAGTGTAACGACCCAAAAATCTTATATTAATCTCTACGTTATGACGTGTATTATCGATGTATACTCGTGTCTGTGTGACAGGACGAACATCAAGTTTCGAGTAGTGTTCGCCTAGGAAACGTATCGACTGGGCGACAACAGGCTAATTACGGGTACACGAGTCAGAGAAATGAATTTGATGGATGACCAAGAAATAAATAAAATAATAATAAATTTATTGTCGCTCAGGAATACGCGAGGTCGTGATCGACACGTGTGGATCATACGACAGTGTGCACGCCCGAGTATTCTCGTTGGCGCGCACGACGAAATTGTAGACAAATATATATTTATATATGTGTATGCATGTAATTATATATATACATTTTAAAAATCAGAAAAGATTTGAGAAATGACAAAAATGGGTATTGGCTTATATAGAGAAGGATAGGGTTGGAGGGGTAAAATGGTCATTTGATCCCCAAAATGTAACGACCTACAATTTTAATCAAGTAATTAGTGATAAACTGAATAGTAATCACCAAGAGATTGAGTTGGAATTAGGGTCGGCGTATCTTAAATAGCGTGTATGGGTGTGTGTAGTGAATGCAATTGTGTTTGTATGATGTGTATTATATAACTATGTAGTACAGATAAGTAGAAAATGGGATAATCCGGGAAATTTGTGAAGGCTTGAATGCTGGTAGAGTGACGAGAGAGCGGAAACGCCTAAGTGAACTTGTTGGCGCGAGAGGGTTAGAGTTATATAGAAGTTTGTATGCTCATATATATACATAGGAGTTATATATATGTATATGTAGATATGTGAGGAAGATAAGGGGCGGTTCATACATATTTATATATATATAGATATGTGAGGAAGATAAGGTTAAGTGACCTCGAGATGGAAAATACGCATCTCGAGGCAAAGTTTTATTTATAAACCAAAAGCTCCACCGCCTCTACTTATCGAAATCGCGAAAGAGAAGAGAGAAGAGCGGTGGAGGGAGAGAACGAGGAAAAGAGGGACGCGAGGGAGAGACGGAGTTGGAAAATGGGAAGGTGACAAAAAGATCAACTAGTGTGGAGTAGTGTTCGTGAGTTCGGGTAAGTTTTGCAGGTTTTCTTTCAAATTTGGGGTTTCGGGAATATGGGAAAAAATGGAGGTGGAATTGTATCAAGGTATGGGATTTGATTGTAATGAGTTTGGGAAGGTTACAAGAATCATTAGAACCCTATTTGTGTGAAAATCAAATTGTGAGGATGAATGTGTGGCTGGGAAGAAGAAAGCGCAACAATCTTAGATTAGGCAAACTTTGTTGTTAGAAAAGTTTATAGGATGTTGCAGAAACGTGATAAATTTGTGAACTGTTGCGGGAAAGATAATAGGAATAAGTGGTTTGTGAGTGTATAAATTTGTGCACTGTTGTTACAGTAAGGTGATATGAAAAGGTGATTTGTGGGTTGATGAATTTGTATTGTTGCAGGAAAAGTTTATATGCATTTGCAGGAAAAGTCTATATGGAATTGTAATGTGGGGTTGCAGGGATTGTTGTTGCTGGAATATGAATGTGTAGATTTGGATGTGGTTTAGGAATGGTTGCAGAAACTGTTGCAGGAAACAATTAGGAAGATGTAGGAACTGTTGCAGGAAAAGTTAATAAATTTGTAGATTGGAATGTGAAATATTGCCTTAGCATGAGTTGGATGTGATATATAGTAAAGTTAAGAATATTGAGGTTAGTTAAGGGAAATTTTGTAGAGTATGGATTTTGATTTGAATTATAAATCATACTGTAGATTTTAGGTTGACATTAGTTAATGTGGAATAGGTTTTCGAATACAAGGAGACGGAAGTGAACCTCGAGAGCAAGGAAATCAAGAGGAGGTGTTAAGGAAGTGTAATCAAGGTAAGTGGGACTCGTGTTTTTCATCATTTATGCAACGTAATTAAATACTATTAGAGCATATAGTATTAGAGACTAGGGATAGGGCAATGTATTGTGACTTAAACTGTTTTGTTATTGTTTTACAAAAGAAAATGAGAACCGGGAAGAGGTTTGGCGGGACGGATCGGCCTGGGGTTTGGAATTGTGTTGGGAGGCCACCCATCACCGCGTCCCAATGACTTTATGAATTATTCCGACCAATGCTTTCCATTTGAGTTGGCAACACACCATTTATGAATTATCAGCTGTCAGTGGTAATTCATGAGTGATGTGGGAGTGCGACTCTGTGATTTTAATCAAATGAAAACCTAAGTCACAATACAGTTGCAAAAGACTTATGAAATTGCATTTGCTTATGTATTGTTTATATTGTTTAAACACCCTCTTTGTAACGACCCAAATATTCTCCGACCCATTTTAAAGATATTTTATTGATTTTATATTAAATTATGTGAACAAATGAAAATAGTTGGAATGGGCTTAACGAGGAAATTGGGCCCATAGGGGTATTTACGTAATTTGGGGTTAAATTGTGAACAACCCTACTTTAAAACCCTACCTATATAAACCTCTTATAAGTTTGAAGCCTCTTTTGTGTTGAAACCCTAAACTTGGAGAGGGAGAAAAAGAAGAAGAGGCTTGAACAACCAAGGGGGAGGTAATCTTTTGGTGGTTTTTCTTTATTTTTCTTTTCTTTATTTTTATTTTTCTTTTTTCTTCTTCTTTGGTTTGGTGTTTGAGGAGATGAGGATAGGGGGTGGCGGCTCCCCTTGGAGCCGCTGGTTTGGGGGCGGCGCCACCGGAGAAGACAGCGGCGCCACCAGGCACCGCCGGAGAAGACAGCGGCGCCGCCGCCTATTATGGGGGGAGGAGGAAGGGGGTGGCAATATCCACCCCACTTCCTCCATCACCGCCACCACCACCGCCACCACGGCGGGTGAGCCGCGGTGGAGGGGTCCCCAGTGCCGGCGAGCACTGGGGACCACCCTCGGACATAGATCCGAGGGTTGGTGGGGTGGGGGGGAACCCCACCCGTGAGGAGTCGAAGACGTCAGGGGCGTCTGCCCCTGGACCTTTCCAGGGGCCAGTCTGCCCCCTGGGGGGCTGGTGGACCCTTGACCAGGGGCTGGGATGCCCCTGGTCAACCCAAATAGGGACCATTTGGTCCCTGTTCAACTAAACAGGGACCAAATTGGTCCCTGGCCAAAATAAATTGAAAAAAAATAAAAAATAAAAAAAATAAAATAGGAAAACTTACGATGGGCGTCGACAACCTCGACAAAGCCCTCAAACGGCACATCACGTGGGACCCACACCATTTGGAGTCCCCAAATATAAATTAATAATTAAAATACTCAACTTTAAATTAGTAAAATACTTATGTAGTTTTATATAAAATTATATAAATTGCGTAGATTCGAGGCGGTTCACGTGGGACCCCAAATGTACGAGGAGTCGGTATAGGCGTCGCGACGGGCCCAGGTAAGTGGGGTGTAACATCCCCTAATTTCAATTAAGGAACGTTCGGCTTGAAACCCTAATTAAGCCCCGGTAAACCAGATCGGACCTAATTAGAGCTAGCAGCTTTACCACATTTCCTGACAATAACCTGTATATCTTGATTGAAATAAACAATATAAAACAAACGCAACGGAAAATTTAAAAACTTTTTCGATAAAACACAAGTTATACAATACCGGCATGAACATCGGTATTGAGCTCTTATTCCCACCCATTTAATTACAAGTCATAATGCAATACAATATATATATATATATATATATATATATATATAACAGGAAACTCACTGCACCGTAGAGAAGATACTAAACTCCTGATCTTCTCTTTTCCTGAGTTCCAAGTTCTAGCGTACATTCATACCTGAAAATGTTAAGGTGGGTGAGCTCCTACATGCTCAGTAAGTGACTCTCATACCAACCATCAACTATCAATTAATATCAAGGCAATGTATAGCAACATGAATCAAATGCATATCTAAAGGAGCATATGAATCAATAAAAACAATATAAATAACAGATGCAAGTTCTTTGGTTCATTGCAATGTACCCGTGATTTGTATTTCACATTTTCGTATTTGTAGTGAGTTGCCCCTCACATATCCAAGAATCAATCACTGGGCATCTAACCAGTTCTTGTCAATGTGAAGCCAACTCATAAAACACCGAGTCGCACTTACTCGTCATCACTAAACCAATCACTGCTCATCTGATTGGTTTATGACTAATGATCTGCTAAACTCAACTGGAAAGCATTGATCGGGATAATTCCTAAGCCACTGAGGCGCAGTGATGATTAGCAATTCCACCACAGTTCCCAAACCCCAGGCCGATCCGTCCCGTCAAACCTCTTTCCGAATCCATTTTCATTTCAAAACATTTTGTAAAACCAAAGTCAAATCACGGTACATTGCCCCATTCCCAGTCCAGTACACTACATGCTCTAATAATACTATTTTACATTGCATAATTGATAAAAGCTACGAGTCCCACTTACCTGTCCTGAGCTTTCTATGTTTTACCGACTTGTACAACTCCTCGGAGTCCTCAAGCCTTTCCACATCAGTCCATTACCTAAAATAGACCAACTATTATCAACTTATGTCTAATAGTCATTCATTAACATTCCTAAACTGGTCCCATTTGAATTCGACATCTCGGGACCTAATTTCTAACATATTTTGACCATTTCATGCTTTTCAAGGTAAAACCCCGGTATAAAGTCTTATCCGACTTCCGAATTTCTCATTTTCCCTAGAAATCCCTCAATTTCTATTTGTTTGGTCAAAATACTATTTTTCCATATTTTTTTTCCTATTTTTCTGGATTTTCTTTTCCATTTTCTCTCTTTTCTTTCTTTTTTTTTCTTTTAGTTAAGGTGTGAACAGGGCCGAATCGGGTTCGGCTTAACCGAGCTGAACTGGCCCGGTTCACCACCTTCTTCTCCACGAGAACAGAACAGACGCTCTGTTTTTTTTTTTTTTTTTTTTCTTTCATCTTCGATTCATCGTGGGGTTGGCTCTCAACCCCAACCCCAACCCCAACCCCAACCCGAACTGGCAAGGGAGACTACTCCCTTGCCTTCCTTACTCTCGGCCAGGGCTTCCGCCATGGTCGAGCTCACTCAACCTCAAAACCATTACAACAACACCAACACCGCTGAAACAACTACGAACCAACTCACCTCGAGCTCTCCTCGATCACGCGAGCCCTCGCCTCCTCTCGGCTCCTTCTCTTCTTCCTCCTCCCTATCTCGGTTCCTCTCTGTTCACACTTCTTCTTTCGGTTTCAATTTATCAGTGAAGAAGGCTTAAATGGGGAAAAAGATCGAAATGCCCCTATGCACATCTCATTTCTTTCTTTCCTTTCATACCCTTAAAGGTAATTTCACATTTTTTGATTTATTATATATATAAATACATATATATATATATATATCGATTTATATATAAATATATATATTTATTGATCTCTTGCGCCTCAAATTCCGGTTGGCACGCCAACGAGAACATCTCGGGTGTGCGCACCACCGTATGTCCGATGCGTGTCACTCGTGACCTCGCGTATCATTCTGCACCTGACAAATTATCATTATTTTGTTATTTTCCATTTAATATATATTTATATATATCCTTAATATCTATAAATATATATTTATGCCTATAATTTCGCCTATAATTACGTAATTTCCACCGCTGAGCACACTCGAGCGTCAACGCTATCTCGCGTCTCATGTGTGTCCACATGACCCACACATGGTATTAGGCATTTTCTCGTTAGTCTGATTATTCACGTATATGTACTAATACACACCAAACACAATACATCACGCAATCCCACACACACGTTGATCATGACAAATCGGGCTTAACCACGAGCCTAACTCGGATTAATTACCATTCGGATTAACACTAATCACCTGCTTAAAGTAACGGGTCATTACATGGGGAGCTTCGCTTATGCATTAAATATGGTTTGATTATTAGATAACTAGGAATGCATGTTTTGAATGTAACGACTTGGGAATGGGTTGCGTCGTGATATTGGTTTGGATCTCTATTATCTATGGAATTGTGAATACATTCTTTTGCCTTTTATGTTATTCGGTGCCCCAGAGTGTGTGGAGTTTCACCGCGGGCCAAATTAGCAAGTGGTCTATATCTTTGACACCCCAGAGTGTGTGGTAGTTAACCACCGAGGGTTTGCTTGACTAATTGAATGTATAAGGTGAATTATTCGAGGGTAAGGGTTTGGAGTTCCATCCTTTGCTACTTGATGATTTTTTGAGACGTGTAGCGGTGACGGCTTGGATGAATCTATCTTTGTTTTGGTGCAATTATCTAGAGGGCATAACGACCATTGCATTTCCACTGATTATTGTACCAATTTGAAAATAGATGATTTGGTCACCGGATCCTTACCAATATCTAGTTCGCATTGAATGGAACAACGGCTTATATTAATATATTTATATCTATCGCATTTTATTTAAATCTTTCATGCGACTTTATTTGTATATCATGTGTAAATTTATAAATGAATAATGATGAATATTATTATGCATGACATAAATGAATGTTTATCAAATGTGTTGTAAAATTGTTATGTTTATGTATAGTAATGTGAATGGGATACGACATGAAATATTGATCCGAAGATTATAGGATGACAAATTTGGAAATGGAAATATTAGTTATTTATTATTCTTGGAATATGAATCCATTTTTATAATTACGATGAGCATGAACCATATCTTTAATTGTATCGAATTATGTGTTCAATTAATATGCTTATAATTTTGTTATGATTTACATTTATTCGGTTATTACATGTTGTGTTATGCGTATGGATTGGATGTCATGTAGAATTTGCATGAGTATTAGGTAGTACTTGCATATTTAATATTTGAGTGAATCTTTCCTCTTATTGAACATCGTTGGTTCTTTAGCTCACCCTACTCTACCCCACAGGTCCCTCTACCAGCGCAATAAACAAGAAAGGCAAGGGAAATGATTTATCTTGAAGTGCCTTCATATGTGAGACTCATATATTACTAGTCTATCATTATTATTAATTGTTTTGTAAACCTTGTACATGGGTTATAGCTTGAAAATTAGTAATGGGTAGTTCTGAACCTTTTTATTATTATTATGAAGTTGTATGAGATTTTTAAATATTTAAGATTATAGATCTTATTATTATATACAGGATTATATGATTTTATTATAATTAACTTTTACACTCATATTATCATATATCTTGTTAGAATGATTATTCCGCAGGTTTATTTAGGTGTGCCAAGCCGTTATTTGGGTCTGGTTCAGGTATCGGGTCTAGGTAACGGTATTGGGCCGGGCGACTTGACCCTAGGTCAGGGGTCGTCACACTCTTTAAATATATGTTGGATTCATATTGTTATTCATTGAGGCACCCGTCAAAATGAGTAATCCTCATGGGTATACTTAATGGGTTCCCAATAACAAATCCAAATCTACTTCTCAAACAAACTAGTCTACAAAAATCTCAAAAACTTATTGAATTAACCGACTTACCAAAATCACTGATGATTAACCGAGAAAAATGCGAATCAGAGCTCGCGATCGACTGAAAACTGAGAACAACTCCATCGACCATTGCTTCAAATTGTTGATCATTATTTTGGCCGTTAAAAGAGAGGATGGAGAGATATCGAGATCAAATGAAGAGCGAAAGATAGAAAGGATTGAAGCTAGAGTCGGTGAGACAAAGTGGGGTTAGGTTTTTTCAATTTTTTCAATTTACTTTTTCTTACAATATTAGGGTTCTTACACTTCTCATTTTAAGGAGAATATGTATGTTTTATCAATGGAAGCTACAATCTAAAAAAATAAATGGAAGCTACAGACCAAAAACTTTTTTTTTCTCTAATAGAATGACACGGTGATATATGGGATGCACGAAATAGGCGCCCGTTGCTCACATATCCCGATGCAGAAATGGATGAACACAAACTCATTTTAAGAAATATATGTATATTCATATATGTCTGTAGTTTCAAATGAAATTATTGATTTCTTTTATAAGAAATTACTGCCTTAATATTCACTAAATTTGATAATGGGTAGGTTTATTATAGACTGTGAATTACATCTTTCATTGTAAAAATATTATACTACATTAAAATAAATTACACCATTAAATTTTACATGATATATTAAATAATTTTTCCCTCTGAAAAGGGAATAAACTTTAAATTTTTAATGAAAATTATTTATATTAATATATATAAAAAAAATATGTGATAAATTATTTTAGAAATTATTTAATTAATTGTGAAATTTTGAATAATAATCTTATGTTTTCACATTCCAAAAATTATTAAGTGTGATCATTTTTACAAATAAATAAAAATATTATTCTTATCATCACAACTAATTTGTATGGTTAACTTTATCTTAATTAGCTATAAGTTAGCCAATCAATAAACTCTTCGATAACAAAAAAAATTATACTTACATTTTAACAATATTTTTTTACATTATATATATCCCCATCTTTCGTGTTCGACTATTTCATATGGTCAAGTCGGTCCCACCAAACACATTGACCAAATAAACCACAAATAAGTGTTCATTATAACGCTCTTCACCATTTAAAAAGGATGTAAAAAAACATTTAATTTCCTACCAAAAAAAATATTTAATAAACCTTATATTGTGTAGTTTAAATAGCACCTACGCGTAGCGCATGTAAACAACTAGTGTATTGTGACGGCCCCAAATTCCCAATGCATTTGGGTACGCCCGGCCTAGACCCGTGCAGGTCTCGAGTCGGATCTCAGCAAACCTGACGAGCTTAGTCAGCCTCAAAACATCAAAATCTCACATTTTATGAAAGAGTTATTGCAATTATAACACAGCGGAAGCAAATTACATACTACTCAAGAATTGAGAAATAACTCAATCAAAGGAAATTAGGAATCTATATATATGTGGAAAACCCCAATATATTCATATCCAAATCAACAAAATGGATTGATGGAATCCACCTCAAAACATATTTCCCAGTCCCAAAACGATCATATATATATAAACGTCATACAAAAAGAAATAAACATGAGACTACATCTCGGTACCTCAAGTCCAAATTTGCCACAACAAGTCTCCTAGGCAAGGTCCCTTGCCCCTATCGCTCTCCGTCCTATCTGCACCCACCGTCACAAACTAGACGGTGAGCAACTGAGAGAAATCGAAAGTAAAGCCAGAAGAATATAACAGTAATTCATGAAATAACAAACAAGGCAGTCTAAATATCATGCGGGTACTGAAAGATAGGAATTTAAATAAACAAGAATGCATGATAGACAGACTGGAAATGATAGCAATCGAAACATGCGTGTTCTATGAGTCAAAAGAGGCAATAAGTGGTCTAAATTCCACAACAATTCCACAACAGCGATGTCGCAACATCGAAATCCACAGCAATATCCACAACAATCCAGTACATGGTATCACACAATCACTAGGGTGGTCAAACACTCGTGCGCACGAGTCCGCGTTTTATCCCTTCTAGTGCAGGCCGCATGTACCTTCGAGACACACACATATGCCAAGAATACACATACTAGGCATAGGGAATGGAATGCCAATAATTTGATAATAACAAACAAAGGAATGAAAATGAATCACATGATATTTTCTTAGCTGGCTTACTAACGTACAAATGCTTTTTAGGGCAAGTGTACTTACCTGAACTATCGTAACTCGCGTACAACGCTCCTGCGAATCCTAACACGTATCCCCGAGTTTCCCGCTACCTGACAAGGTCGGAAACTCGTATTAATAGGTCAAGTCATTTACTAAACCTAGGTTTAAACTTATTATTTTTCCCAATGTTTTAAATGATTCGAACGACACGACAATTTAATCGAAAAACGAATACTCTCTCTCGGGTTTTGAAAACACAATATTTATAAGCCTCATCGCGAATCATAGGCTCGACTCAGTCTTATATAGGTTATGTCATAGTCTCGAGGATCCACGACATGACCACGACGTCATAGCCATTCATCGCCATGCGATGCTTTAATACCAACCCGACACTTAACTATAACTCCACATGAAAATCGAACTGACATGTACCAACGAACATGAAACTTCGTTGGTGTTGTCCGATGTTGGGGGAAGGGTTATCGTGGCATGGGTAATGCCGGAAAACCCTCCACCAGTTCGGAAATTTTGTCAACACACACAAATTACGACTCGACGACGGCAACACATGAAATCACGTCAAAATGCCTTAATAACATTGTTTCGGACTTATCCAAGGGTTGCGGGACTTCAACCAATGTTAGATGAGATTCCCGACAACCTCCACTGGTGGTAGTTCGGCCGGTAGCACCACCGGCAGCGGCGGTTTCCGGCTAGGCTCCACCATACAAAACACATGAAATAACGACTCTTTAACTCGGAATGAAACTATTTTCGGCCACTCTTAGAGCTGTGGGACCCACATATAAGTTTGGTGGGGTCCCCGACAGCGTCTCCGTCATCGTGGTCCGGTGGTGGCATTGCCGGTGAGGGCGTTTTTCGGCGAGAGGGTAAAAACCCTATAAAACCAACTTATTGTGTGTATACTAGTAGGGACTTTGCATGGTCCATGAGGGGGTTGCTCCGGGACGGTCTGGACTCCGGTGAGTCACCGGAGGTCGCCCACAACCGGTCCTCGTCACGACATCCACCCCAGCAGCCCACATGCACACAAAACACAACAAAACCGTGAAAAATTAAGAAAAAGAGAGAGAGGGAATGAGAGAGAGTGATAGAGCTCCGACGAGGGAGTGAACCCCGGCCACCACTGTCATGCAACAGAGAGAGAGAGAGAGAGAGAGAGAGAGAGAGAGAGAGAGAGAGAGAGAGAGAGAGAGAGAGAGAGAGAGAGAGAGAGAGAGAGAGAGAGAGAGAAAAGAGAGAGCTCGAGAGTATACAAGAGAGAGAGATCGTGAGAATGAGTGAGAGAACGAGAGAGGGAAGGAGGTAGGAGGACCTTCGGTGGGCTTCTCGGCCACCCCTGAACCTCCGGTAATCGACAGTGAGCACAGCCAGACAGGGAGGTGAGTGAAACCGAGAGGGGAGTAGTGCACGACCGAGAGAGAAGAACGGCTGAGAGGGAAGAGAGGAAGGAGGGATGCTCACCTCCGGCCGACGGCATACCTCCGGCGGGTCTGGTTCGATCTTCGGTGAAGAGTAGGGGCTGGTGAGCAGAAGGAGAGGGAGGGAGACCGTGAGGGATGAGCAAAGAGAGCTCGTGAATGAGAGAGTAAGAAACAGTGAAGAGAGAAGAGTGAGGAGATGAGTGACGTGAGTGTAAATGAGATGGGAGAGTGTGAGGTGAGGTGACGTGTTTGATAGGGGTGGGTGGTGAGTGATGGGAGTGGGTGGGGTGTTTGAAATTTAAATGGGTATGGTAGGAATAGTTTAATAAGTGGGGTGTGTGTCCTAGTTGTATCCACCCATATTCTTACCAACCCACACATCTCAAAGTTGAACCCAAAGGTTCCCCACCCCATCTTGCCTCCTCTACCCATATTTCCCCATCACATGCACACTTTTACCTTTGTCTCACACAAATAAACCATAAAATTGTTAAATAATTCTTTTAATTATGTTTTTAGTCTCCCGTGTACCCGTAACCCAGTTGTCGAATCCCGCGCGTCCATTTTTTCCACTCGTTCACCGGCTTCACAGTCCGGTCACTCAATACGAGTATAAATACATATTACACATCATCATTCACAAATAACCAAATTTCCGGGCCGTTACAGTCTCCCCAACTAACAAAAATTTCGTCCTCGAAATTAGCTCTATCTCGAGTGAATAAGGAGACCTTACACCCATTCTCACCTCCTCCAAACTGCGGCTTAGAGCCGTTTTGAATAGCTTGGATTATTCCTCGAACTGCGGACTACCTCGGAGTCACTTGCATGACTCGTTCCTCGTCGTTGAACCGCGGACCAATGCAAAGTCACTTGCACGACTCAATAAGCTATGACCAACTGTGGACTCTCGCGAGAGTCGCTTCCAACAGCTTGACACTAGGTATTGAACGTGGACTTGTACAAAGTCTCTTCAAACAACACAACGTCCTAAATCCACTCCTTTTCTCCATATCTATCAAACTGTGGGCTTCTGCCACTTCAAACAGCTTGATTTCATCTCAGTCTTTAGATTGTTGGTCACCAACCACTTCAAACAGACTGATGTAACTACGGTCTCTCTAGAACGCTCCCGTTTTCCCAAGAATGGTAGAAATGCCAACGACCTCGTCGCAGACACCCTCCACCACCACAACACAAGTCAGGTAATTACGAAGTAAGACGCTACGATCGCGACTCGCACATCAAACCCGTAATGACCTCCTAACCTACTTGCGTTTCAACACAAGTTTATTCCTACCCAGGCAGTAAATATGTTCGACAAAGTTACAACCGTGGCCACCATGTACACTACGTGTTCATGCATCGTAAGATGAATCACAACCCGTCTGGTCCTGCCTTTCTTTAGGTGTACTTGTGGCTAGTTTTGGCAACCCATTGTGCCCAAACTTACCATCTCTTTCAGACTCTACTCTAAGTTAGGTCTGTCTCACCCTAAACAACTCTATTAAGTTTAAACGGTACTACTCTAGCTAGTCCCGAGCCTAACTCTGTCACATGACGTCCGGCATCGCATTTAAACACCTAAAGTTTCAAATAATTAGTCCCATGCATGTGCGTTAACCAGGAAGATTCCTCACCTCCTGTAAGATTACGAACCACTGGCAACTGTTGTTTACTCGCCATGTGCACGTCCTCAATGGCTTGAGGCTGATCGTCATCTTGATGGTCCTCGTACAAGTCTGGACATCGATTCTGAAAATGTCCGGGTTGTCTGCACAAGTAACACACCTTCCGCCCTCGAGAACCACCGTTGTCATTTGGATTCCTCATTCGTTTCCTGTCTTGTTTCTCTAATTGGTGTTCTTACTGCAACTCAGACTGGTCACGCTCAAACTCCTCCGAGTGAGTACTTAAGTAACTTTCCCTAGTCAAGCTACACTCATAGGCTTTCTGCAATGTCTCTGGCTGCGTAGTGACTACAGAACCACCGATCGCAGGTAACAAACCCTCAGTGAAATAATAGACTCGATCAGTCTCGGTGACGGCCGATCCTCCAGCATAAGGTAACAATGATGAGAATCTACCCATGTACTCCATAACTGACTCATTAACGCCCTGCATAAACGTCATGAACTCATTCCTCTTTGCTCGAAGCACAGTCGGTGGAAAGTATTTCTGATTAAATTGGGTCTTGAAGTCGATCCAGTCTCTCGGAACACCTCTGTTAGTAATGATCGTCGTCCACCAATCATCTGCCTCTCCATGTAACATCGACGAAGAGATAATCGCTCGCATGTGCTCCTTAGTAGCTATGATATGGTGTATCTTTTCGTAATTCTTCAGGAACAACTCTGCCGCAGTCACGTCAGTGCCTTCATAGAAAACAACAGGGTCGTGCCTCTTAAACTCTCGCCACTGTCTGGCCTCCGTAGTCGCCGTAGTGTCGTACACTACCGGTGTCGTTGGTGCAATCTCTGTCGGTGTGCGAGGTACAACTGTCATCACTGGTTTCGCTACAGTGGTGGTAGGAAACGTAGTCGTGGTCGTAACCATCGGTGTGTTCGCCTCCTGAGTAACGGTTATTCTAGCCGTAGATAGATGGCACCGATGTAGCGGCAACTGACGCCCTCAATATCGCCAGAATCTCCTCTAGTTGTCGCTCCTGAGTTGCGACTCTCTGCGTCAAGGTCTGAAACTCCTCGATATTGACGCACTTGATGACTCGATGTCCCGCTGTCGTCATTAAGACCCCGCTGATCCATCATCTCTATCTGATAACGAAAGCGCGTTCCCGGGTCAATAGATATCTACCGATACCATATAATACACACATAAAACATACTTATACAAATAACTTTCAGTTCCATTACCCAACTCATCTTCACTCCCCAACTAGGATTCTAAGTTAAGATCGTAGGGTTTCCACTTCTAAGTTCAACCATTCCTAACTTCCGCTGGTTTAATGGCTTGTGTTTTATGCTCTTACATCAAGAGTCAAAGTCTTTAGAACCTTGCGCTCTGATACCAACTGTGACGTTGGTATCACAATTTTTTTTAGACAACTCTAAACTCTATACTTAAGGTTATAAAGTTTGCGCTCTGATACCAACTGTGACGGCTCCAAATTCCCAATTCATTTGGGTACGCCCGGCCTAGACCCGTGTAGGTCCCGAGTCGGATCTCAGCAAACCTGACGAGCCTAGTCAGCCTCAAAACATCAAAATCTCACATTTTATGAAAGAGTTATTGCAATTATAACACAGCGGAAGCAAATTACATACTACTCAAGAATTGGAAAATAACTCAATCAAAGGAAATTAGGAATCTATATATATGTGGAAAACCCCAATATATTCATATCCAAATCAACAAAATGGATTGATGGAATCCACCTCAAAACATATTTCCCAGTCCCAAAACGATCATATATATATAAACGTCATACAAAAAGAAATAAACATGAGACTACATCTCGGTACCTCAAGTCCAGCTGCTCACAACAAGTCTCCTAGGCAAGGTCCCTTGCCCCTATTGCTCTCCGTCCTATCTGCACCCACCGTCACAAACTAGACGGTGAGCAACTGAGAGAAATCGAAAGTAAAGCCAGAAGAATATAACAGTAATTCATGAAATAACAAACAAGCAGTCTAAATATCATGCGGGTACTGAAAGATAGGAATTTAAATAAACAAGAATGCATGATAGACAGACTGGAAATGATAGCAATCGAAACATGCGTGTTCTATGAGTCAAAAGAGGCAATAAGTGGTCTAAATTCCACAACAATTCCACAACAGCGATGTCGCAACATCGAAATCCACAGCAATATCCACAACAATCCAGTACATGGTATCACACAATCACTAGGGGTGGTCAAACACTCGTGCGCACGAGTGCCCGCGTTTTATCCCTTCTAGTGCAGGTCGCATGTACCTTCGAGACACACACTTATGCCAAGAACACACATACAAGGAGTAGGGAATGGAATGCCAATAATTTGATAATAACAAACACAAAGGAATGAAAATGAATCACATGATATTTTCTTAGCTGGCTTACTAACGTATAAATGCTTTTTAGGGCAAGTGTACTTACCTGAACTATCGTAACCTGCTTACAACGCTCCTGCGAATCCTAACACGTATCCCCGAGTTTCCCGCTACCTGATAAGGTCGGAAACTCGTATTAATAGGTCAAGTCATTTACTAAACCTAGGTTTAAACTTATTATTTTCCCCAATGTTTTAAATGATTCGAACGACACTACAATTTAATCGAAAAACGAATACTCTCTCTCGGGTTTTGAAAACACAATATTTATAAGCCTCATCGCGAATCATAGGCTCGAATCAGTCTTATGTAGGTTATGTCATAGTCTCATGGATCCGCGACATGACCACGACGTCATAGCCATTCATCGCCATGCGATGCTTCAATACCAACCCGACACTTAACTATAACTCCACATGAAAATCAAACCGACATGTACCAACGAACATGGAACTTCGTTGGTGTTGTCCGATGTTGGGGGAAGGGTTATCGTGGCATGGGTAATGCCAGGAAAACCCTTCACCAGTTCGGAAATTTCGTCAACACACACAAATTACGACTTGACGACGCAACACATGAAATCACGTCAAAATGCCTTAATAACATTGTTTCGGACTTATCCAAGGGTTGCGGGACTTCAACCAATGTTAGATGAGATTCCCGACAACCTCCACTGGTGGTAGTTCGGCCAGTAGCACCACCGGCAGCGGCGGTTTCGGCTAGGCTCCACCATACAAAACACATAAAATAACGACTCTTTAACTCGGAATGAAACTGTTTTCGGCCACTCTTAGAGCTGTGGGACCCACATATAAGTTTGGTGGGGTCCCCGACAGTGTCTCCGTCATCGTGGTCCGGTGGTGGCGTTGCCGGTGAGGGCGTTTTTCGGCGAGAGGGTAAAAACCCTATAAAACCAACTTATTGTGTATACACTAGTAGGGACTTTGCATGGTCCATGAGGGGGTTGCTCCGGGACGGTCTGGACTCTGGTGAGTCACCGGAGGTCGCCCACAATCGGTCCTCATCACGGCATCCACCCCAGCAGCCCACATGCACACATAACACAACAAAACCGTGAAAAATTAAGAAAAAGAGAGAGAGGGAATGAGAGAGAGTGATGGAGCTCTGACGAGGGAGTGAACCCCAGCCACCACTGTCATGCAACAGTTGAGAGAGAGAGATAGAGAGAGAGAGAGAGAGAGAGAGAGAGAGAGAGAGAGAGAGAGAGAGAGAAAACCGAGAGGAAAGAGAGAGCTCGAGAGTATACAAGAGAGAGAGATCGTGAGAATGAGTGAGAGAACTAGAGAGGGAAGGATGTAGGAGGACCTCCAGTGGGCTTCTCGGTCACCCCTGAACCTCCGGTAACCGACAGTGAGCACAACCAGACAGGGAGGTGAGTGAAAGTGAGAGGGGAGTAGTGTACGACCGAGAGAGAAGAACGGCTGAGAGGGAAGAGAGGAAGGAGGGATGCTCACCTCCGGTCGACGGCATACCTCCGGCGGGTCTGGTTCGATCTCCGGTGAAGAGTAGGGGCTGGTGAGCAGAAGGAGAGGGAGGGAGACCGTGAGGGATGAACAAAGAGAACTCGTGAATGAGAGAGTAAGAAACAGTGAAGAGAGAATAGTGAGGAGATGAGTGACGTGAGTGTATATGAGATGGGAGAGTGTGAGGTGAGGTGACGTGTGTGATAAGGGTGGGTGGTGAGTGATGGGAGTGGGTGGGGTGTGAGGAGATGTGAGTGATGGGAGTGGGTGGGGTGTTTGAAATTTAAATGGGTATGGTAGGAATAGTTTAATAAGTGGGGTGTGTGTCCTAGTTGTATCCACCCATATTCTTACCAACCCACACATCTCAAAGTTGAACCCAAAGGTTCCCCGCCCCATCTTGCCTCCTCTACCCGTATTTCCCCGTCACATGCACACTTTTACCTTTGTCTCACACAAATAAACCATAAAATTGTTAAATAATTCTTTTAATTATGTTTTTAGTCTCCCGTGTACCCGTAACCCAGTTGTCGAATCCCGTGCGTCCATTTTTTCCACTCGTTCACCGGCTTCACAGTCCGGTCACTCAATACGAGTATAAATACATATTACACATCATCATTCACAAATAACCAAATTTCCAGGCCGTTACATGTATATATATATATATATATATATATATATATATATATATATATATATATATATATATATATATATGTTCGATCCAAGTGAGTTAGTGTGACTTAGTGTGAGACTTTTAAACCAGTAAAAGTGAGCGTAAGACTTTTAAGTGTATCAAGATATGTCACGGCCTAATTTCCTAATCTTGATTTACTTGCTTAATCAGGATCACCGTCCCGTGACGTGGGGCCCACATGAGATGTGCACACTGATCGAGGCACGTGGCCGAGGTAAATGTTATAATTGAATTGGTGTATGCCTAGAGTTGTGTATGTGTGTAGACTAATTAAGTCAATTTGTTTGCAAACCATAGACGCCGAGTTGACGCGAGCGGGGACACGCCTTGGAGTGCGTGCAAGTACGTGTACCTAGTGGAATTACTCGGAGTAGCGAGACTAGGCTAGGGAATAGTAATTAATTTCAAATGTACCTTAGCATGAATTAAATTATATTATTAAGTTGAAAAATACAACGTTCGACGCAAGGGGAAAGTGCCTCGAGTTGCGTGCGAGTCGAGACACCGAGTGCTAGGTAGTTGAGAGTCAGTGAGACCACTTAGATAAATTTTATAAATTTGTGTGACCAATTAATTATGAGGATTAATGTACATTAATTGAGTTGGCCTATAGTTTATTTATTTAAGAAATCACATTTTAATGTTCTATAGTTTGTTGTGAATTAAACTAACCTTAAGACAGACCTCGAGATTCGTGCTGCCACACACTCCCATGATGAGAGTCACAAATTTGGTGTCACCAAGAAAGCTGGACTACCTAGTTAGGAACCCTCGGATTTGCCTCGAGATTCGTGACGCACACTTGATTACACAAACACATATAAATATCACAAGATTAATGGGTTTCTCATTTTTTTCTCTAACAAAAAACATGCAAAAATTTGAGAAGCTGGATCTAGGGAAAGAGGAGCTAAATACAGTGATTTAGAGAACTAGGAGGCTGGATTAAGGGCGCTTCATTAAGGTAATCATCTAGTCCTCTTTGCTATTTCCATTAATGGAGCTTGAAAAAAAAATGGAGTTTTCTTATGATTTCGATTTGGGAATTTCGAACTACTAAATGATGTTGTTTTTGAAAACAAAGTTCATATTTGGATTCTCCATTGAAAAACACTTGTGATTCCAAAAGAGGTTTCGAAAATTAGTGGGGTGTTAGTTGGATTAAATATACAATTTTGGGTATTATTGTGATTTTCGAATTTTCGATTAAATTAGTATTTTAGAGGTGATTTTAGTTGTTCTTGAGGTTGAAGAGGAGTTGAGAGAGGAGAATGAGAAAAAAAAGAAACAAAAAAAAATTTCGCTAAAATATTTAAGACTTCCGCTAACTAAACTAAACTAAACTAAACTAATTGTTTAAAATTGAGAACATAGATAGTAAAGGCTGACTAATACGTAATTGGGTCCTACGTGTCGTGATTAGGGCTTGATTACGGGATTAGGCTGGGCGATACCCTAGATTAGTAGCGGGGCCATTACAGTTGGTATCAGAGTTTAGGCTTTAGAACCTTAGAGACAAAGTATAGTGTTGACTAAGGATTTTTATACCAATTTCCCGATTGGTATCAAAGATCATGTTATGAAGGAGTAAAGCAAAAAAAAAAAAAAAAAATTGAATAAAATACACACCCTAGAAGTGGAAACCAAATGAACCTTGCCTAGGAATTATTTTGTTGGGAGTTGAGTAAAAGTGAGTTGGGGATTAGTATATATATGCTATCTTTTTACGTACGTATATGAATATACGTGGTAGACTTCGTAGTAGTTGATAGGAAATCGTTATCCACATGCAGATGACGATGATGGATTCACGCGAGACAGGCGATGTGGGCGCTAGTAGTAGTCAGCCTTTTACTACATCAGACGAGGACTATCAGAGGTTGGCGGATCGAGTAGCGGCACAGGGACAGCAGATGGCTGATTTCATGACCTTCATGATAGCATAGGTCACCGCACTTACTCGTGTTGTCACCGCTACTTTTGCGACTACTACACTTCCGACGACCGGAGCTACTACTGCACCATCCACCATTCCGCCGACTGTGTCCATACCAGACACTCCTATTATTCAAGGCACGGTAGTGACGCCGACTCTTCTGGTAGTGATCGTTTTGACTGTAGAGGTAGCAGTGATGACTTCGACTCCCACACCCACACCTTCAGGCTCATCAGTAGGGATTCAAGTGGTGAAGGATTTTCTCCGCCTTCAGCCAGTGTACTTCGATGGGGAAAGAAACTTCGAGAAGATTGAGGGATGGATATTATCACAGGAGAAGCTACATCGAATTATGGGGATCGAGGATAGATTACGCCCAGATTTGTCTTCTTATACCCTGCAGAGGGATGCCGACGTTTGGTGGCGTACCACCATAGCTACCGATGGAGATTTTGAGTCATGGACATCCTTTAAGGCCAAGTTCTTTCAGCAGTACTTCCCGCCAACAGTCATGATGAGGTTGAGGAGAGAGTTTATGAGTTTGAGGTAGAGAGCAGATGAGTCAGTTATGGAGTACCGAGACAGATACGGGTATCTGAGGCAGTTTGCAGGGGATTTGGTCCGAGATGAGTTGGAAAATGTGTATCATTTTGGGGCAGGTCTGAGAGCAGACATTAGCTATCACGTAGTCAGCACGGGCGCTAGGACACTCACCGAGATATACGAGCGTGCACTTTCCCACGAGACCTACTACCTTGGTGTAATAGCTGACAGGGCAGGCTTATGGCAGAGATTGACATTAGAGCAGGCCGCAGATTTCGAGAGGAGGCGACGGAGTGGAAAGGCACCCTAGGACATGGGATAAAGGCTTCCATGGATCAGGGGTGACACGTTTCACATCGTTGGTACCTCAGGTGTCTTATGTCGCATCAGCACAGAGCTCAGGGAGAGAACGTTCCTTACTACCACCATCGATTAGGCCAGCATTACCAGTGCCAGAGAGACTTACTCTTTCGGCACCATCAGCACCACGACAACATCAGCAGCAGGGTGGTAGAGGCCGAGGCGGGGGTAGAGGCTGAGAAGGACTCCGTTAGGGACAGAAACAGACTCTAGTTTAGGGACAGCCACAGTCCGGTCAGCGCAGACTGGTTTCATGTTATAGGTGTGGACAGGTGGGACATTTGGTGAGGGAGTGTCCACAACCAGGAGCAGTGCATCCACCACAGAGTCGAGAGGCAACTCGCATGGTGGCACAGCCGGATACTAACGCCACGTGGAGTCTCATCGAGCGTACGATTTCTATCGCTGGTAGAGAGTCTTATGTTTTATTTGATTCGGGTTCCACTATTTCTTTCATTTCTATACGCATGATAGGCATACTAGGAGTGATACCGATTAGTCTTGGAGTACATTTGATGTTGAGTACCGCCGCCGGAGATAGGGCTTACCCTAATAGTCTAGTTGAGAGAGTTCCAGTAGAGATTAGTGGGATAGAGTTACCCGCCAACTTTAGAGTCCTTGAGATGTTAGAGTTCGACGCTCTCTTCAGGATGGACTGGTTGTCAGCATACCATGCTCACATAGATTGTTTTAGTAAGTCTGTCATATTTGAGATTTCAGGACGTCCGATGTTCGTACACCGAGGTAGTACACCAAGAGTCGATACCACGAGAGGTAGATTGGCGACTAGTGAGGAGATGGAGACTCTAGTAGCCTTGTATACTATAGCAGAGAGTCAGGGACCCTGACTTGAGGACATACCGATCGTTAGAGAGTTTTCTGACGTTTTTCTTGAGGAGTTGCCAGGACTACCGCCGCCGCGAGAGGTAGACTTCATCATCGAGTTAGTACTAGGCACCAAACCGATCGCGATACCACCTTACCGCATGACCCCAAAGGAGCTAGAGGAGATGAGGGCTCAACTTAAGGATATGGGGGAGAAAGGATTCATCACACCTTCTATGTCGCCGTGGGGAGCGCCAGTACTTTTTGTGAAAAAGAAAGATGGTAGTCTACGACTGTGCATCGACTACAGGCAACTGAATAAGGTTACAATCAAGAACAAGTACCCGCTACCGAGGATTGATGATTTGTTTGAGCAGCTGAGAGGAGCACAATTCTTCTCCAAGATAGAACTGAGATTAGGGTATCATCAGCTTAGGATTAGGGACGAGGACTGGTCTAAGACAGCGTTCCGCACCAGATATGGACACTACCAGTTTACGGTCGTGCCGTTCGGGCTGACCAATGCCCCCGCCGTGTTTATAGACCTTATGCACCGAGTATTTCAGGTCATTTCTTGACCAGTTCGTAGTAGTCTTCATCAACGACATTCTAATCTATTTGAGGACATGGTAGGATCACGAGCAGCACCTCAGGGAGACGTTGCAGATGTTGAGGAAGCACCGTTTATATGCCAAGTTCAACAAGTGTGAATTTTGGCTTTCAGAAGTCAAGTTTTGGGTCACATTATTGGAGCAATGGGGATTGCCGTAGATCCAACCAAGATTCAGACGATTATGGACTGGCTGGCACCGACGTCAGTGACGAAAATTAGGAGTTTTTTGGGGTTAGCAGGCTACTACCGCATGTTCGTGAAGGATTTTTCTAAGATCGCTTCCCTGATGACTAGACTGACACAGAAGGACGTCGTGTATGATTGGACTGAGGAATGCGAGAATGCATTTGAGCAGTTAAAGAGGTTGTTGACGACCGCACCAGTATTGACACTACCTAAGGTTGGACAGGGATTCCTAGTATACACTGATGCTTCACACACGGGATTTGGATGTGTGTTGATGCAGGGTAGCAGAGTTGTGGCTTATGCTTCAAGACAACTGAAGATACATGAGAAGAACTACCCGACGCATGACTTTAAGTTAGCAGCAATCGTATTTGCGCTGAAGGTGTGGAGACACCACTTGTATGGAGAGAGATTCACACTCTTCACTGATCACAAGAGTCTAAAGAATCTCTTCATACAGAAGGAACTGAATATGAGACAGCGCAGGTGGTTAGAATTCTTGAAGGACTATGACTTTTCCTTGGAATATCACCCAGGAAGCGAACGTAGTCGTTGACGCACTGAGTAGGAGACCAACTAGAGACGTCGAGGTTCTCAGATGTCATATGATGCACGAATACGGGTTACTTGAGGCAGCGATGACAGTAGGTCAGTTAGACGTTCCTATCGATACCCGGATTGAGATCTGCGCACAGACGAGAGTACATACCGTGTCTACACAGAGTGTGTCAGAGGGTTAGAGGATTGACAGGTTGTACCAGCAATTCAGCGAGTTAGCGCGAAGTTTAGATTGTGTTGATTGGACAGAGACATCTGATCAGTGTCTGAGATTCAGGGGCAGATTATGGATACCCGAGATGCCGGAGCTGAGAGAGAAAATTCTTCAGGATTCACATCATTCCCGATTTATTGTTCATCCAGGCAGGACTAGGATGTATCACGACATGAAGAGACATTTCTGGTGGCCTAGTATGAAAGTGGATGTGTCAAAGTTTATCAGGAATTATGAGATTTGTCAGCAAGTGAAGGCAGAGCATCGTAGACCTGGAGGACTGTTACAACCATTGCCCATTCCGATATGGAAATGGGAAGACATCGCCATGGACTTCATCAGAGGGTTGCCGAGGACAGCCAAGAAATATGATTCCATTTGGGTGATAGTTGACAGACTTACAAAGTCTGCTCATTTTCTTCCCGTTACAACGCACTACACGTTTGATCAACTGAGTATACTTTTCAAGAGGGAGATCATTAGGCTGCATGAGATACCGTTGACCATCACATCAGATAGAGATGCCACGTATACTTCAAGGATATGAAAGATTATGCAAGAGCAGTACGGTATGCGCCTACAGTTCAACACAGCTTTCCATCCTCAAACTGACGGACAGACAGAGAGACTGAATCAGGTTCTAGAGGACATGTTGCGAGCCTGTGTGTTAGAGTTCGACGGATCTTGGGAGGAGTACCTACCATTGTGTGAGTTTGCGTACAACAACAGTTATCAGGCTAGCATTGAGATGGCACCATTTGAGGCTTTATATGGCAGACCGTGTCGCTCGCTGTCGTGTTGGGCTGAGCTAGAGGATAAAGTGGCAATAGGGCCTGAGATTGTTGTTGGTCACACCGAAAAGGTACGACAAATTCGACAGAAACTCAAAGCAGCCCAAGAGAGACAGAAGAAGTATGCAGAAAAGTACCACAGTGATCTCACTTATTCCGAAGGAGCCTACGTCTATCTTAAGGTTTCCCCTCGGAAGGGTTTAGAGAGATTTGGTGTGAAGGGCAAGCTTGCACCGCGTTTCATCGGGCCATTCAGAGTTAGGAAAAGGGTTGGAAAGGTTGCATACGAGTTAGAGCTTCCTCCGCAGATGTCAGGTGTTCATTCGGTCTTTCATATTTCGATGCTTCAACTGGCTGAGTCGAAGGCAGGCGCACGACCGACAGTTGACTTGAGTCAGATCGACCTGAGCGAGGATTTCTCATATGAGGAGCAGCTTATCCAGATCCTAGACCAAAAGGTACAACAGATAAGGAACAAGTCTATCCCGAAGGTGCTCGTCAAGTGGAAGTTCCACAGCGACTCGGAACTCACTTGGGAGCGGGAGGACTATATGCGAGATCATTTTTCGTACCTTTTCGAGTCAGGTATAATCCTAACCTGAATTTAATTTCGAGGACGAAATTTTTATTTTGTTGGGAATATTTATCATGACCTAATTTCCTAATCTTGATTTACTTGCTTAATCAGAATCACCGACCCGTGACGTGGGGCCTGCATGAGATGCGCACACTGATCGAGGCACGTGGCCGAGGTAAATGTTATAATTGAACTGGTGTTTGCCTAGTGTTGTGTATGTGTGTAGACTAATTAAGTCAATTTGTTTGCAAACCATAGACGCCGAGTTGACGCGAGCGGGGACACGCCTTGGAGTGCGTGCAAGTACGGGTACCTAGTGGAATTACCCGGAGTAGCAAGACTAGGCTAGGGAATAGTAATTAATTTCAAATGTATCTTAGCATGAATTAAATTATATCATTAAGTTGAAAAATATAACGTTCGACCAAGGAGAAATTGCCTCGAGTTGCGTGCGAGTTGAGACACCAAGTGTCGGGTAGTTAAAAGTCGGTGAGACCACTTAGATAAATTTTATAAATTTGTGTGACCAATTAATTATGATTCATATAGGATTAATGTACATTAATTGAGTTGGCCTATAGTTTATTTATTTAAGAAATCACATTTTAATATCCTTGAGTTTGTTGTGAATTAAACTAACCTTAGGACAGACCTCGAGATCCGTGCCGCCACACACTCCCATGATGAGAGTCACAAATTTGGTGTCACCAAGAGAGCTGAACTACCTAGTTAGGAACCCTCAGATTTGCCTCGAGATTCGTGACGCACACTTGATTACACAAACACATATAAATATCACAAGATTAATGGGTTTCTCATTTTTTTCTCTAACCAAAAATCATGCAAAAATTTGAGAAGCTGGATCTAGGGAAAGAGGAGCTAAATACAATGATTTAGAGAACTAGGAGGCTGGATTAAGGGTGCTTCATTAAGGTAATTATCTAGTCCTCTTTGCTATTTCCATTAATGGAGCTTGAAAAAAAAATGGAGTTTTCTTATGATTTCGATTTGGAAATTTCGAGCTACTAAATGATGTTGTTTTTGAAAACAAAGTTCATATTTGGAATCTCCATTGAAAAATACTTGGGATTCCAAAAGAGGTTTCGAAAATCAGTGGGTGTTAGTTGGATTAAATTTATAGTTTTGGGTATTATTGTAATTTTTGAATTTTCGATTAAATTGGTATTTTAGAGGTGATTTTAGTTGTTCTTGAGGTTGAAGAGAAGTTGAGAGAGGAGAATAAGAAAAAAAAGAAACAACAAAAAAAAAAAATCGAAAACCAATTTTGGGGAAGAAGATGCACACGTGCAGGCCGCACGTGTGCATCCCCACCAATTGGGCCGAGCCAGCCAGGGGGCAGGCGGCTCGGCCCATGAGCCGAGCTCGGCCAGCACCTGGCTAGGCCCAGAACCGGGTCGGGTCGAGGCGGACCGACCCGACCTGAGTCAGGACCAGAGTCGGTCTCACCTGACCCGACCAACAAAAAAAATAAAATAAAATAAAAAATAAAAATAAAAAATATATATATATATATATATCATTGATTAAATATATATAATAAAATAAAATAAAAATATATTATTATCAATTAATTGATAAAAATAATAAAAGAAATTAAATTAATAAAAAATAAATAAATAATATATTTTATATATTAATTTAATTTCTGGAAAATAAGGAAAATACTTGGAAAATTCCTGAAAAAAATTGGAAAAAATTATAGAAAATATAAGAATTGGGAAAAGATAGAAAATTAGTTTTCGGGACTTTTTCAGACATTTGGCACCCCGATATAACTCGAAAAATGTGCCAGAACTGGAAATTTGGAATGAAGTTATATATTTTGGTTTAATATTATAAATCCACTTAATGTCGTGGATTTTAAATCAATTAAAATGATATAAAATAAACTTTAGGAATTAAAGGGAATTCTTGGAAGTTCGGGTGTACGAGTCGGGGTGTCGGGAGGCTGGATAGCTAGGACTACTACGTTGACTTGTAAGTGAAAATGTGGGAACTCTTTACTTTATTTCATTCCAGTTAATTATCATTTTTCAGTCTAATTGTAGACTAGCTAATTTATTTCTCACATCATGCTTTCCTTGTTTCTATTCATTATGAATGTCGATATAGCATGATGCCTTGTTGATATATCATTGATTCCATGTTTCCTTATATGCTCAATGTTTGTCTTGAAATATGGCTAATGGATATTTAGAAAATGCATGCTATAGGGTTATCTGTTATGTTGGACTTGTGTTCTATTTCCTTTGGGGCTTTGTAGCCTAACTTGTGTTGAAATCATAGCATTGTAGGACATATAATCTTGAAATCTAAAGTAAGGATTATATAGTGTCCATTGCACATGAGATGCACGGATTCACGAGGATTTTGGTCTTTCGGGGTCTTCGGCACTCGCCACTACACTTGGGCAGCACACGTGGCATGGCCCACGGGGTTGTCGACAAGTATAAATGATTTATATACGCAGAGTACAGCTCCGCCACATGAGGTTATTAAAAAAAAGAGATTATTATTATATGTTGAGCACAGCTCCTCCATGAAAAGTTAAATATTTGGGGTTCTTATGACACGTTATATCGGGATTTTTGCTTTGAAAAACGTGAAATTGGTAAAAATAGTCAAGAAATTTAGAAAAAATTTATTATTAAGGAAAATATGGGAAATGGATTTAAAAATCCAAAATTTTCTAAAAAGGCCCTAACATGATGTAAATGGATAAAAAATAATGACCAGGTGTCTAGTAGATTGGTGATAAGCGTGCGGAGTCGTTTGGTGGCGTGTGAGAACCTCGAGTGCGGAGTTACGTGCGGTATTAGTGAGTAAAACCAACCAGAGTGTAACGACCCAAAAATTTGGTTATTTGTGGATGATAATGCATGTATTAGTATATTAGTATTTTATGGGTCTCGAGTCGTTCGGGCTATATTTTAATGGAGTAAGGTGTCGCCTAGTTAAACGGGGTTTTCGTGAACCGTTTTAGTGGACATTATTAATAAACAAAGTCAAATGAAAAATATGACCTAAGTTGAGGAAATACAATTTTAACAATAAAGTATAACTTAGACATGAGGAAATTTATTCAAATCCCAAGGGTGGGATCGCCTCAAGAAGCGTGTCGAACGTGGGGCACGGTGTACCGAGTAGACGAGAATCTGTGTGACCTTATTTATAATTTAATAAGGTTAATCTAATGGGTTAATATGGATAGGATTGTTAAAATGACACAATTTGGTGAGGAGAACCATTGGATGGGCATGGAGATGTATACATGGGTTAGATTAGGATGATGAGCCAAATGACTCATAAGGGTAGCTGTCCAAGGGTTGGGCAAGTTTAAACTCAAGGGCAAAAGGGTCATTTCATCCTAATTCACTTATATAAAAATGTTGTAAACACCAAAACCCTAATACACTACTCATCTTCTTCTCCAACTCCAAGCCGTCACTATTCCTCCTCCCCACTCTTTCCCCCACTGCCGTTCGCCGCCACCGGACCTCCAACCAAGCCAGAGGTGGTCGGAGACCGGGACAACGTCTCTCTCCCTTCCTCTCTCGTTTGCTCTCTCGGCCTCACGCTCACTCTCCCTCTCGGTCTCAAGTTCCTTCCCTCCTCACTCTCGGCTGCCTTCTCCCTCGGCTGGACAACCACCACCACCGCCTCTTACCACGTCACTGGAGCCAGGTGAGTGTCTTGCTCTCTCTCTCTCTCGTTTTCTCTCTCTTTCTCAC
The DNA here is from genome assembly GCA_039657345.1 of Stephania japonica. Classification (NCBI taxonomy): domain Eukaryota; kingdom Viridiplantae; phylum Streptophyta; class Magnoliopsida; order Ranunculales; family Menispermaceae; genus Stephania; species Stephania japonica. The sequence goes on along the minus strand of CM077559.1, from coordinate 226,944 downwards.
TCATTTTCACTCTCGGTTTCTATGCTCACACCCTTCTTCTCGACCTCATGCTATGCCAGCCACTTTCTCTCGCCTGACCGGTCACCACCACCACCACCCACCATGGTGCTGGAACTACGACGACCACCAGAGAAGGCTAGGTGAGTGTCTCTCCCATGGTTCTCTCTCTATCTCCATTGTTTTATTTCTTCCATTTTGCCACTATTTTTGCCATTTTGTGTGGCTGTTTTGATGTGTGGGGATGGCGGGGTGTACATATCACTGTGTGTACACCACAGTGGGGTGTGCACAACAGTGTGTGTGTACACCACAGTGGTGTACACAACAGTTTTAAGTGCATGATGTTTTGATGAAGGTGATCAGTTGTAATGTGGGGGTGGATGGAAACTGTGAAATGTGTGTTATATGTGGTGTGTGTGATGGTGTGGGGTGCATACAGTGGGTGTATGTGCACACCCCAGTTGGGGTGTGGGTGTGTACACTACAGTTGATGTGTGGGATACCATTTGGGGCTGTTTTCATGGGTGGTTGGTGTGTGAGTTTTGATTTGCATAAGTGTTGATGGAAACTGTTTTGGTATGAATGGTGTGCAAGGGGTGTACACAATAGTGTGTGTACACCACAGTGGGGTGTACACAACAGTTGTATATGTGTCAGAATGGGCAAATGTGTATATAATATAGTTTTAAGTAATAAAGTGACGTATTAATGCATGTGAACATGGTAAATCACAGTGGGATGCACAAAACAGCGGGGTGTTGTGTGCACAAAATAGCGGGGTGTGTAAAGTGTGAGTGTGCACACCAATGGGGTGTACATAACAGTTGTGTGTGTGTGTGTGTGTGTAAAAAAAAAGAAGTGTTTGTAAATGAATCCTTACTAGTGTAGGCCCAAATGAGGCCCAATAACCTTCTTTACTTCACTAAAGCCCACTATAAATGCAACTTATCTTGAAAATGCATAGTGGTTGTATAAGACTCATCATATGTGTGAGTTAATTTAGAATGGCGGGGTATGTGCATAAGTACCTTTGTTGTGTTTATATTACTCGGGTGTCATGAGTGTGATTGTGTGACTTTGGAGCGAATATATGGATTCATAGGTGTGGTGTACGTGGGTTTTAAGTATAAAACGCCACAGTTACGCCGAGGGGCCACAGTCTCACGGCATTACTTGAATACAACTCAATTGGAGAACTTTTTCACAATTGTTTAAGTCACTCTAACTAACCATTTGAAACAAAGTTTATGAGAATCATCCTAAAATTGAATACTAACCCTAAACCAATATTTGGGACTTAAACCATTATCAGGTAGTCGAGAAATACGGGAAACGCGTTAAAGTCTCGGAGTGAGTACCGGGTCACGCTAGTTCAGGTAAGTACATGCATGCCTCGTATGTGTGTACGTTAGTAGACCAGCAAGAAAATGACATGTGATTTATACATCCTCTATTTATTGCTATTGTTGCATTGATCCTTTGCTTGATATTCCATTCCGTTTTCCTTGGTTGTATGTTCTTGGCATGAGTGTGTGTCTCGAAGGTATCATGTGGTCCCGCACTGGCTGGGACAACGAGGGTGCCCCTCGGGGGTAAGCGACCACCCCTAGTGATGTGTGTCTACTGGTCTTGGATTCGAAAGGTGTTGCGATGCCTCTCGATTTCACGCGCGCTAGTGTTGCGACATTGCCGGGAGATCTTGCGAGATCTTTGCCATATTCTTTGTGAAATAGACCACTCATGGGCCTCTTTTGAATCTTAGAACATGCAAATATCGATTGTTTATCTATCAGTCTCTTTATCATGCATTTGATTTATTTACTTTCCTGTTATTTCATTTCTGTTGATACTTAGACTGCTTTTCTTGTTATAATCATAAATTACTGTTACATTCTTTTGGTACTACTAGCAATTTTATTCAGTTACTCACCGTCTAGTTTGTGACGGTGGGTGCAGATAGGGTGGAGAGCAGCAAGGGCAAGGGGCCCTGCCTAGGTGATCTACTGTAAGGATTTGCAGCGACATCTGAGAGACTTTATAGTAGGTATTTATATTTTGTTTGTTGATGTGTATATCGTTTTATACTTATATTGTTTGGATCATTGGACTTGATATTTCTTTTGTGAGACTGGTATCATGTATATATGCCTATCGAATTGTACATGAATACCCGGGGTTTTCCACACTTATAGAATTCCTAATTTCCCTTTGATTGAGTTATTTCCCTTTGTTATAATTGTTTTAGTCTTCCGTTGTGTATTAATGCAATAACTCTTTCATAAATTACTGAATTGATTAAATCGAAGGCTAACTAGGCTCGTCAGGTTGCCGAGAGATGACTCGGGGACTGCATGGGTTTAGGCCGGGCGTACCCAATTGCCGAGGAAATTGGGGCCGTCACACAGAGTATTTACATTATTTTATTTGTTCATTTACTTGGCTGTTATCTTTGTTTGAGCATATTTCTTTGTGGATTATATGAATTGTTAAATTTTCTTTGGTTATATCTATACTTGGTGGTTTATCGGCTCGATTTTTGATTGGATTCCTTAATGAGTGATCTATTTGTGTCTAAGTGGACATCATGGTGCTCATGGTCTATGCCGTGAGTACACAGACTCTGGACGTGGTTATACCCACAGTTTGGAATTGCGGTGGTTGTATGTTGAATTGTGTGTGACGCTGCAGTGCTCGTATGCGAACTAAGTGTGACCTGGGGCTAAATGCCTTATTCTAGACTGTTATGAGTTTGTGTAGGTCCAGAGTCTGTCTTGGAAGTCAGGTTGTAAACTAAGTGTGGCAACCTGGTGGACTTGGGACACTTAGATGCCTTTTCTTTTGCTTTGTGCTCTCGACACTCATTTATCGTTATCTCCGTGATTCACTTATCATGCTGTCTTTTACATTCTTCGTGATATCCATGCATGATACTAGTCGAGCCATTTACGTGACATTTGAAATGTTGTTTAGACTCTATTGGTATTTTACTCTCTACATCACTGTACTCACCGCCTAGTTTGTGACGTGGGCAGGCGGGCAAACAGACCAAGGCAAGGGATTAGCACTAGGCGATTGAAGGCGAGGACCACGAGGCATTCTCCTCTCGCGTGTCGAGTTTGTTTTGTATTAAGTATTTCTATTGTTTTGGTGAACATGGGATTTTGGGTTATGAGAGACCTTGGGCATGTAGAACAATATCGGCACTCTCTTTTGGTTCATATGGTGGATATGAATACGGAGTTTTCACACCATATGATTGTTTTAACTTGTGTGTCTTGAGGTTTATTGATTAGTTTTGAGTTTAATTGCTTCGCTGTATTTGATAATTAATTAAATTCACTTATAAATATATAATAAATGGTAAATGGTAAGAAAGGCTGACTAGGTGTAGCGGCCCCAAATTCCACATTGGTCTGCCACGGGAGGCCACGCGGGCCCACAACTGACCACGTAACTGCCAGCTGTGTCCCACGCCAAATTATCCATCATCAATCAATTTCCTATTAACTTTGATGTTATGTGTTAATAATTACTGATTCAAATTAACTTAAGTTCCTTTAATATCATTTAACCTCAAATTACGTAGCGAAAAATTAGATTAACAACATAAGTATTTATCATGTATTTTATGAGCTTAATACCTAAGTGGAAACTATACCAAATGTACATCATATACATATCATCCTGAGATCCTCCAAATATCAAAAATATGGTCTACAATTCATATACAGGTCATATCTACCTCTCAAAATCCAAAACCCAGCATAAAACAAGAAAAATAAACAAACGTACAAGTAGGGATAGAGCTATCAATTTTGTAGTCCTCAAGCTTTCCCATCAACCGGTGGTATCTCTGATGCTGGAGAAACTCTTCGACAATCCACTCCGATGTGTCCTCTCTGACTGTATCTATAACATCTGCGTCTATCACGTTTTCCAGACTGTCGACCCTCGGATCTCCAACCCCAACTCCGGTCCCTCTGATCCCAATCCTGTCGAAGTGATTGTATCGGCTGTTGTGTCGGTATGGGTACAATCTCATGTACCGCTTGACAATCGCGATCGCTGAATTGATCATTAGTTTGATCCTGGTCGTCCCCGTGACTCCAAGCTGTCTGCCCGTCATCATAGTCGTACTGATCATCTCTCTTTTCACGATCATGACTGAAATCTTGATCCAACTGCAAATCATCTCTGAGTGCTCGATGATCTGATTGCTACTCGCTCTGCAGCAAGTATGTCTTACGAGCCAGTGCATGGTCATAAATGCACTGTAAAGTCTGGGCTCCACTTGCGACAATCACGCCACCAATCCGCTCGTTTAAACCCCTAATAAAGTAATAAATCTGAAGTCTCTCATTATTTGTCACATTTATGGCATACTGTAACAGTTACCTAAATCCCTCCATGTATGCAAGCACAGACATGAAACCCTGCCTCAACGCAAGAAACTCTTCTCTGAGCCTCAGTTGTACCTCTATCGGAATGTATTCATCTAAGAACAGCTGACGAAACTCAGCCCAAGTCATCGACTCCAGATGTATATCCATATATATTGTCCACTAAATCGCCACATGACCTCTCAAACAATATCCTGAAATCCGTGCTTGATCTACCTCTAGCACCTCTAGTAACTGATGAAACCGTCGATGTGTCATCAACCAACGTCCATCAATATCTAGATCACTGACTCCATAAAGGTACGTAAGATCACACCTCATGAAGTCCTTCACCATCTTTGATGCCTCTGATATCTTTCTCCTAGATGTCAATATCATTACCGGTTGCTCTATCATAGTCGGTGTCATAGCGGTAATCTCCGTTGGTGCAACTACAAGATCGACCCTTTTTACTAATATCTCGGAACTGGCCTGTGTAGGAACAGCTGACACTATGGCTGCCGGTGTGGTAGGAGCAGCCAATGTGGTAGTTATATGCGCCGCTGCAGGCATTTTTTTAGCCTCGTATATACTCTATAAGCTCCGCCATTTGTGCCTGCTGTATCAGTAACTCTCTGCATCATAATCCTCATATCAACTACCTCCCTAGTGAGGTCACTGGTCTCCCCGACTTCCTGTTGAGTAGTCGGCGGAGTAGTAAAAGAAATATGTCCGTTCATAGAAATTCTATACAACCAACGTGCATTGGATTAGGCTCAGGAAATTTATAGGTCGGACCCAGTTCAGGGGGACCCACCCATAACATTTAAATAATATTTATTTTTAATTTATTTTATTATTTTATTTAAATAATTAAAAACAGTTTTAAATAAAATAAAATATAGAAAAATCGAGAAAAATAGTCAAAAATTATAAAAAAAAATCAAAAAAATCCAGAAAAATATGAGAAATTAGAAAATGGGTCAATAAATGAGTTTTAGAATTTTCTTGGGATTTTGGTGAGGTGTTGTCGGGGTTTACCTTGAAAAACATAAAATTGACATAATATGTCAAATTGAAGCTAATTCAATGATAAATAATCTTAAGTACATTTGGGGTGATAATTTGGATTATCGGGTGATTATTGGAGCTAGACGCAGTTTGATTTTCGGGACGCGGAGTGCGGATTGAGGTGTGTAGTATCCCAACTGAAATTACTTGAGTATTTTACTTCTTTTGGCATTTGAATTCAATTTCTTTCATTTCAATACTCTATTCTTGGTTATGTTTATATGGGCGGACGTTGAGCGAGGCTCCCTCCATTCCATTCTTGTGTGTATGTCCACTAAACCATATCACATGCTACCAGATCGAACTTGAGCCAAATGTCACGTCGTGGCATGTGTCGATGCGCCGTGGGTGTAACGCCGGCCATCGAGCGGATCCAAATGCTTGCCCTGTTAGAGTTGGACTCGCGGCAGTATTCTGTGGAAGAGTCCAAAGTATGGTGTAATCTGACCCTAGGAGCTAGGAACACACTTTGCACTTTTCTTATTATTTATTCATGCGATGAGCATAGTTGTCTGTATTTATTTCCGCATGTTTATTTAATAGCTTTATTTAAATTCCAGTATTTACTGTTAGAAATGCTCACTTAATTTCCTTGGGAATACTTACTCTGGACTCGTCATCTGCTTTTTGTGATGGATTGAGTGCAGATCCTAGTATGAGTAGGGATAAGGGCAAGCTGCCAGAGTACTATTGAGCTAAGATAGCCTGACTCGTCCGTTTGTATTATATTTACTTTGTTTTATTATGGGTTTGGGGTTTTGGAGAAACTTTATGTATATAGATCCTTTTGGTGACTTAGAGGTATATATGGTTAAATATGGGTTTTTCACATTAGGTTTATGGTTTAGGTTACACATTTATAGTATCATTATTCGAGTAATGCATTAAAAAGGCTTCCGTTGTGTGAATTTGAGGATTTTATAATGACTTAATATATAATTTGACTTCGATACAACTTAATCAATAAATGGATAATTAATAAGGTTTAAAAAGATAAAATGGAGGATGTAATCCAATGTAGAGCACAACTGTCGCTGGTAAGACAGATTGTGGGTCCGCATTGGCCCTATGGCGGTCTATTTGTAAAATGGGCCGTTACACTAGGCCTGCGTGACTTAGCGAAATTGGCTCGGGTGTTTGCGTAGGTCTAGGTCGAGCGGTGCCCAATTAAAGGATTGTGGAATTTGGGGCCGTCACTGTTGGTATTAGAGCCTAAAGTTTTAAACTTGGTTACTAAGTTAAATCAAAATCCACTGAGACACAAACGACAGAAGTTAGAACAACGGTTGAACTTAGAGTGAAACCATATGAACATAACTTAAGTCTTAGTTGAGAAGTGAGGAGAGTTGGGGGGAAAAAAATTTGGACTATATGAGCTATTTGATGTATTGTATACTATTACTACCGATAGCTATAGCCTGATCGAGAACCCGCCTTCGTGACAGATAGAGATGGCCGATCAACCGGATTCTAGTGGTGGCGGTACAGTGATGCTCATCAGAGACTTAATGAGATGTCTCAGTTTGTAACAACCTGCAACTTTAATCAAGTAATTAGTGATAAACTGCAATTTTAATCAAGTAAGTAGTGATAAACTGTATAGTAATCACAAAGAGATTCTTTGGAATTAGGGTCGGCATATCGTAAATAGCGTGTATGGGTGTGTGTTGGTGAATGCAATTGTGTTTGTATGGTGTGTATTATATAACTATGTAGTACATATAAGTAGAAAGTGGGATAATTCGGGAAATTTTTGAAGGCTTGAATGCCGGTAGAGTGGAGAGAGCGCGGAAACGCCTGAGGGAACTCATTGGCGAGAGAGGGTTAGAGTTATATAGAAGTTTGTATACTCATATATATATACACATAGGAGTTATATATATGTAGATAAATTATTATATATATAAGGGGCGGTTCATACATATTTATATATATAGATATGTAAGTAAGGATAAGTTTAAGTGACCTCGAGATGAGCAAATACGCATCTCGAGGCAAGGTTTTATTTATAAACCAAAAGCTTCACCGCCTTTGCTCATCGAAATCGCGAAAGAGAAGAGAGAAGAGCGGTGGAGGGAGAGAACGAGGAGAAGAGGGATGCGAGGGAGAGACGGAGCTGGAAAACGGGAAGGTGACGTAGAGATCAACTAGTGTTGAGTGGTGTTCGTAAGTTCGGGTAAGTTCTTTTGCAGGTTTTCTTTCAAATTTGGGGGTTTCGGGAATTTGGGGAAAACGGAGGTGGAATTGTATCAAGGTATGAGATTTGATTGTAATGAGTTTGGGAAGATTACAAGGATCATTAGAACCCTATTTGTATGAAAATCAAATTGTGAGGATGAATGTGTGGTGGGAAGAAGAAAGCGCAAGCAGTCGATTAGGCATTTGTTGCAGAAAAGGTTATAGGATGTTGCAGAAACGTGATAAATTTGTGAATTGTTGCAGGAAAGATAATAGGAATAAGTGGTTTGTGAGTGTATAAATTTGTGCACCTTGCTTGTTACGATAAAGAGAGATGAATAGGTGATTTGTGGGTTGATGAATTTGTATTGTGCGGGGAAAGTTATATGAATTTGCAGGAAAAGCTATATGAAATTGTAATGTGTGGTTGCAGGTATTGTTGTTGCTGGAATATGAATGTGTAGATTTGGATGTGGTTTAGGAATTGTTGCAGAACTGTTGCAGAACTGTTGCAGGAAACAATTAGGAAGTTGTAGAAGAGCTGTTGCAGGAAACAATTAGGAAGTTGTAGGAGCTGTTGCAGAAACAATTAGGAAGTTGTAGGAGCTTGCAGAAACAATTAGGTAGTTGTAGGAACTGTTGCAGAAACAATTAGGAAGTTGTAGGAGCTGTTTGAAACAATTAGGAAGTTGTAGGAACTGCAGGAAACAATTAGGAAGTTGTAGGAGTGTTAGAAACAATTAGGAAGATGTAGGAAATGTTGCAGGAAAAGTTGATAAATTGGTAGATTGGAATGTGATTTGGGTTTTAAATATGTGTTGGATAGATTGTTGAAGTTCTTGATTATTTGGTTGTTGTTTGCTGATGGAACTTTGGAAATTGAGTAATAGCAACAGAGCTAAGTAGGAAATCGATTGCCAACGCGCTGGAGTAATGGATAGCGCGTTGGGTGAACCAGAGAAGAGAATTAGGAAAACGCAATAGACAGTGAGAAGTAGGAATAAAAGAATAGAGAATGTGAAATATCGCGTTAGCATGAGTTGGACGTGATATATAGTAAAGTTAAGAATGTTGAAGTTAGTTGAGGGAAATTTTGTAGAGTATAGATTTAGATTTGAATTATAAATCATACTGTAGATTTTAGGTTGACATTAGTTAATGTGGAATATGTTTTCGAACACAAGGAGACGGAAGTGAACCTCGAGAGCAAGGAAATCAAGAGGAGGTGTTAAGGAAGCGTAATCAAGGTAAGTGGGACTCGTGTTTTTCATCAATTATGCAACGTAATTAAATACTATTAGAGCATATAGTATTAGAGACTGGGGATGGGGCAATGTGTTGTGACTTAAACTATTTTGTTATTTGTTTTACAAAAGAAAATGAGAACCGGGAAGAGGTTTGGCGGGACGGATCGGCCTGGGGTTGGGAACTGTGTTGGGAGGCCACCCATCACTCGCGCCTTGATGACTTGGGAATTATTCCGACCAATGCTTTCCATTTGAGTTGGCAGCACACCATTTATGAATTATTAGCTGTCAGTGGTAATTCATGAGTGATGTGGGAGTGCGACTCTATGTTTTTAATCAAATGAAAACCTAAGTCACAATACAGTTGCAAAAGACTTATGAAATTGCATCTGCTTATGTATTGGTTATATTGTTGAAACACCCTCTTTAAATATATGTTGGATTCATATTGTTACGCATTGATTAAATTATTTAGTTGATAATTGATGGATTATTCGGGAGTCATTTACTGAGCATGTAGGAGCTCACCCAACAACTTAATTTCAGGTTCTCGACTTACGGCGGAAGAGAAAGGAAAAGGGAAGCTTTAGGAGTTTCGAAGACTTCTCTTAATGTAATGAATCTGAAGTACATATGTATATATTGTTTGATTATGTTGTATATATAACTGGGGGTTGGGTTGCTTTTACGGATCAGCAAAGTTTTGTATAATATAGTTTTGAGACATTGTATAAGATTACTGTAAAAGATTTAAATTTTCGTTGTTTTTGAAATGAAAAGTTTTATCTGATATAAGCGATATACAGGTTGTTAGCAGGTGGTAAGGAAATAGGCTGCTGGCTCTAGTTAGGCCTGATCTGGTGTACCGGGGCTTAATTAGAGTTTCAGGCCGAACATCCTCTATTTAAAGTAGGGATTGTTAAAATCTAGTTAGGCCTGATCTGGTGTACCGGGGCTTAATTAAATTTTCAGTCTGAACACCCTATATTTAAAACGGAGGATGTTACACAGTTGGTTTCTTTACATGGCCAGCAACTCGAGGAGATTCTCCGATTATTGAGGGCACAGACTGTGCCAGTAGGACCTGTAGTGACCGAGGAGGTATGGATTCAGACAAAGGTAGTACCACCTACACCGATAGATGATATGCCGAGTACTCCTATCGATATGAGTATTAGAGCGACAGCTAGGCGAGGCAGGCTCGTGAGTTTATGAGACATCATCCAAAGAAGTTCCATGGGGGAACTGACCTTGAGGCTGCAGAGAAGTTTATGAGGAGCCATGCGAAGATACATGATGTATTGGTTACGTCGACACACATGTAGCCGAGTATTTCTTCAGCCTTACTGTTCGGCGAGGCTGATGTTTGGTGGCGCACTACGGTGGCATTGAAAGGGAAACCTAAGGACTGGGCTGAGTTCAATGAGAGGTTCGAACGGAAATACATCCCTCCTACGGTCTACAACCTAAAGAGAACTGAGTTCCAAAACATTCGACAGAGGTCAGACGAGTCCGTGATGCAGTATATGGACCGATACCTGCGATTGATGGAGTATGTCGGAGGAGCAGCTAACTCTGACGCTGACCAGGTGTATTATTTTGTGCATGGGCTACTTGACTCGATTGGTTCGATAGTTGTGACGACGGCTCCGAGTACATTGTAGGAGGCCTACGAGAGAGCCATGGCCACTGAGGGCTTTATTAGTATGCGTACCAGGGAGGTTACCATAGATACAGTGTCAGGACTGGATGGTGATTATGAGGACAATGACGTGGAGATGGTTGCACCACAAACATGTTTAGTATATATAGGGTTGGTTTCATTTGCTCCAGCGACCCGCGTCGCTAGGCAATCACCTAGGGTGTACGGGCGGGACGACAACAGTCGTATAGTAACCAGAGCGAAGGTAGTAGATCGCAAGGAGACAGACGATGTTACCAGTGCAGGCAGCCAGAACACATAGCCATCCATTGTCCTCAGATGGCGAGCATGCCGCAGGCCACCGCTCCATTACACGTGCAAAAGAGAGCACATGCCATTGCAGACCTAGTTCCGGAGACGACGCAAGACCTAATGGTGGGTAAGAGTTATTTTGCGTCTTGGCATAAAGCTGTGTTTTGTCGATAATTTATATTCGACTCGAACAAACTCTAGGTGAGTTTGAGTTAGAATAGACTCTAGGTGATTTTGGGATTAGCAGTGGCTCTAGGTGAGTCAGACTTGGGGAGACTTTGTGTGAGACTGTTAGTTGAACGTGCATTGTGTTAGTAATGGTGAGGAATTCTGTGTGAATACACCCTTCGAGGTATGATCGACATTTAGCTGTGTGCGAAGTCAACTTTCAAAGGGGAGGAGCAAACTGTGTGTGATACTCCTGACTCTGTATGAGCCCTGACTCTGTGTGACTCTAACCTTTGAAAGGATATCTAGCTGTGTGCAATGACTCTATGTGAGTCAATATTTGGAAATGGTGGACGAGACTGTGTGCTAGGACTCTGTGTGAGTCTATTCGACCAGGAACAGGTCGGGGATGACCCTCCGGAGCTCCAGCAGAGACGGATCTCCTCCCCAACCTCGAGATGACAGGTGTTGAATATTCGAACACGTTTCGTGTCTAGTCGGCTAGATGGGTACCACCGTGACCAAGGACTGGTCGGGGATGACATCATGGTGACTCACCAGAGTCCCCCATCGCAACGTTAGTTGTTGGTGGTGTTTGTTTACATTTTTTCATGTATACCCTGTTTTAGTGGTTTCCCGCGGCTGCCGGACCTCCTGGCTGGACGGCGCCACTGTCGTCGACTACCGTGACGTGGGGAAATATCGGGGACCATTCCACGATTATGTTGGCGCCTCCCGATCCCCAAAGCAAGCAAAACAGCACCGGTGGTTGTGTGTGGACTCATTATTTCATGTGATGTTATTTTTTCTTTTATCTCTCACCGGAAACCACCACTGTGGCGGCGCTGCTGGCCGGACCGCTGCTCTGGGAGGTTGCCGAGGACCATGCTAAACCTATGATGGTGTCTCGCAACCATCCAATAGGTTCGAGCCGGTGATGACAAGTATATTGACGTGATTTCATGTGTCTTTCTCTTTTCGTCAAAAACCGCCATACTTGGCGGCGCTGCCGTTAACGTCGTGACTAAGGGAGTATCAGGGATCACACAAAACCCTTGTGTGTGTCCCATAGCCCCCAAAGCGTCCATATTGATGGTTGCAAGTTGTTGCAGTGATGAATTCATACGTCTGTTTTCATTGTCGTGTCGAGTAGTCTTCGACGTGTCATAGAGGATGCCCTGAACTTTCCATGCCGCAGTGGTACTCTACCGATGTCGTACAACACCATTGAGGTTCCCTACTCGCTAGTACATGGTTAGTTCGAGTTCTTATTGAGTCATGATTGTTGATCGATGTCGATGTTGTGTGTTACGTTTTCAAATGGTAGTGACGTCGTGGTCACGCTGCCGGTCCTCTAGGCTATGGCGTGACCTATTTACGACTGAGCCGAGCTTAAGATGTATGATTAGGCTTACATATGTTGTGGTTGCAAAACCCAAGAGAGTTGTTGTGTTTCATTATGTTTCTGGTCGTTTTGTCGATTGATTTATCGAGTTATCAAGTCGTTAAAACATTGCGAAAATGTTAGGGTTTCAAATTAGGTTAGTTAATGACTCGACCCATCAATTAGAGTTTACAACCTTGCCAGGTAGCGGGAAACTCGGGGATACGCATTAGAATTCGCGAGAGTGGTTATTCGCGAGTTACATTAGACAGGTAAGCACACTCGTCTACGTGTCTGTGTATGTTAGTAAGCCAGGAAGGAAGTATAACGGGCCATTTTCTAAATAGACTGCCACGGGGGCCAATATAGATCCACAGTCTGTCTTACCAGCGACAGCTGTGTGCTACATTGGATTATATCCTCCATTTTATCTTTTTAAACCTTATTAATTATCCATTTACTGATTAAGTTGTATTGAAGTCAAATTATATGTTAAGTTATCATAAAATCCTCAAATTTACACACAGCGGAAGCCTTTTTAGCATTTACTCGGATAATGATACTATAAATGTGTAACCTAAGCCATAAACCCAATGTGAAAAATGTTGGGTTTTGGGGTTCATGCAGCAGAGATTACAAAACAATTTTGAGAAAAACCCCAACAGGATCCGAATCTGATTCCATTAAAACATGTTTAAACTATGAAAACTTAATCATACCTCAGTCCCAATACCTCTCTGAAGGTTAATCGATCTCTAAGGCGCTGCCAATGACGAACGCCCACTACTAGCTGTCCACACACGAACGGCGGCTGAGATTCAAAGTGCTAGCTTCGAGTGAATACCAAACTTTTTGTTTCTCTCCAAAACGATCCAGAGGATACCAAAAACTCTAAGTCGTTTCTTAAAACGAAAATAGAGTTTCGGCCTTTTAAAATCTTTCGTACTTGTATTCTAACTCAAAGTGTCTATTTATACAACCTTTGTATATAGACGGTTAAGTAAATTACACATATACCCCTACTTAAAAAAGTATAAGTGTAATACACTACAAGGACGTTTCTGTCATAAATTTTATCATATAAAATTCATTTTTCTGAACCATCTTAAAATCTCACAAAACCATTCTCAGTGTGCGACCCAATAGGCTCATACAACGTTGGCAGTGTACCAAAACACATTTTGGTATACAAGTCATAAGCGGCCTCTAGCAAGACATTATGACTACCCAAGTTGTACGAATATCAAATCGATATAACCTAATCAATAGTGTATATAACATCCTTTTGTCACACGATATCCTTTTGATCAAACATAAGGCATGGAATTGTCATCCAACATGTTCAATCGTACTAGTCTCGATTTCTAGGTAGACTGAAAACATCTAAGTGACATTGATCAATATCAATTCACTTAGACTAGGCCTTTTAACAGTCTAACACATCGAGGGATCCACTGGATATCTTTTTTTATATGAGAGGGACAAATTCTATCTCGATTACACAACTTCACCACATTATTCACACAGTAACCAATCACAACCTTTATAATCATCTGGTTAAAGACAACGTTTGATTGCATCAAATCTTGTATTCCTAATGTTGAAGTCTCTGGTAATCTCAAGTCGAGGACTGAAAAATATACCTATCATGAGAAACAACTATGACTTAATCCATGTGATGTTCTCATAGGGGTCGGTCCAAGACTTTGTTCCCTAACAAGTACTCATGATCTTGATTCGTATTCCTATACGTATGATCATCGTATGATCATCAATTAAGACTCACACTAGTCTTAATTCATTATAGTTCCCAGTATAATAATCGACTAGGGACATTTAGGATATTTTTGTAAATACCCATGGATCTTATTATAATGTAAACATGCAAATCAATTATAATAAACAGCAAATGAAATCCTCTATTTTATTAACTAAAATGTATTCATAAAGACTGTTAATGGATTGACCTAGGGCACATTTCCCAACAGAAAACCCATACACAACCATAAATACCTCTGAAGTCACAAAAAGTTTAATATATACAAGGTATCTCAAAATTCCCAAACCCAAAATGAAAACAAAATAAATATAATACAAACGTACGAGTCAGGCAATTTCAGATCAATAGTACGCTGGCTGCTTGCCCTTACCCCTGCTCGTACTAGGATCTACACTCAAGCTATCACAAAAGGTAGATGACGAGTCCAAAGTGAGTATTCCCAAGGAAATTAAGTGAACAATACTGAAAGTAAATACTGAAATTTAAATAAAGCTATTAAATAAACATGCGAAAATAAATACAGGCAACTGCGCTCATCGCATGAATAAATAATAGGAAAAGCTCAAAGTGTGTTCCTAGCCCCTAGGGTCATACTACACCATAATTCGGACTCTTCCACAGAATACTGACGGCGAGTCCTACTCAAGAAGGGCAATTATCTGGATCCACTCGATTGCTGGCATTACACCTACGATGCACCGACACATGCCACGACGTTATACTCGGGTCGTGCTATTCACTGAGACTGATCTGGTAGCACGTGCTATGGTGTAGTGGACATACACACAGGAATGGAACGGAGGGAGCCCTGCTCAACGTCCGCCCATATAATCATAACCAGAATAGAGTATTGAAATGAAAGAAATTGAATTCAAATGCCAAAAGAAGTAAATACCCAATTAATTTCTGTTGGAATACTACACACCTTAATTCGCACTCCACGTCCCGAAATCCAAACTCGGTCTAGCTCCAATAAACACCCGACAATCAAAAGTATCACCCAAATGTACCTAAGATTGTTTGTTATTGAATTAGTTTCAATTGGATATATAATGTCAATTTTACGTTTTTCGAGGTAAAAACCCCGACAATATCTCGCTAAAATTCCAATAAAATCCCAAAACTCATTTATTTGATCAAAATATATTTTTTCTACATTTTTCCTATTTTATCTGAATTTTCTATTAATTTTCTAGATTTTTTTTTCTTAAACTATTTTTTTTTAATTTGGTTTGGGTTGGGCCAAACCGGGTCTAGTTCGGTCGGACCCGGTTTGGCCCAACCGGACCGACCAGGTCTGGGCCGGCTCGGCCCGACCCATTTGGGGCCAGGACCGGGTCGACCCGAACCGGTCCCTCCTTCTTCACCAACGAACTAGGGGCTTCCCTGGTTTTTTTTTCCATTAGATTGGGAGGGAGGGAAGGGGAGACGACACGGAAGTCGTCTCCCTCCTCGGACGAACTGCTCTCGCAGTTCGTCCGAGCCCTCGAGCTCCACCACACCACCACCGAACCATCACCGCCACCACCACCGCAACAACGACAACAACACACACCAACGACCAACAATAATACAAACAACTCACCTCGTTTACGTCATCGTGCTCGCGATCACTTAACCAATCTCTTCTCGTTTCTTCTTCTTCTTCCGTTTCGTCTCTCTTCTCTGTTTTTTTTCGATTTATCAAAGAAGAAAGAAGGCGGTTTATGAGGAAATGACCAGAATGCCCTTGTGTTCATCCATTTTTTCTAAATAAACAAATACCCTTTTTGGTAATTTCACAATTATTTATTTATTTTATGATTTATATATATATATATATATTTTTATATATACATATATATATTTTAAATTACATATATATAAATATATATCCACCTATATTTTCGCGCCTACAATTTCGTTGTGCGCGCCAACGAGCGTACTCGAGCATGCACACTACTGTACCACCCACACGTGTAAACCACGACCCCACGTGTCCCTAGGCGCCCACGTGTCTCCATCAACAGATATCCCTTGATTACTGATGACATGTCCGAGAAACTTCACCTCACTCAACCAGAATGCACACTTGCTGAACTTGGTGTAAAGTCGGTGCTCTCTCAGCGTCGCCAACACCTCCTTGAGATGTCTCTCATGCTCTACCCGAGTCCTGCTGTAAATCAGGATATAGTCGATAAAAATAATGACATACCGATCTAGAAATGGCCTGAGCACCCTGTGCATCAAATCCATGAAGATCGCTGGCGCGTTAGTCAACCCTAACGACATGTCTGTAAACTCATACAACCCGTGACGTGTGCTGAAAGCGGTCTTATCAATATCTCCATCTCGAATCCTCAACTGATGGTATCCTGATCTAAGGTTAATCTTCGAGAAGAATTTGGCTCCTGACAACTGATCGAACAAGTCATCGATCCTGGGAAGTGGGTAACGATTCCTAATAGTCACCTGATTCAGTTTCCTATAATCCACACACATCCGCATCGAACCGTCGTTCTTTTTCACAAAAAGAACTGGAGTTCCCCAAGGTGACATGCTAGGGTGAATGAATCCCTTTTGTAGTAACTCCTCTAACTGGGTCCTCGACTCCACTTGCTCCGATGCTGACATCCTATACGACCTGCTGTAAATCGGCTGAGTCCCCGGAATTAGATCGATAATAAATTCCACAGCTCTCGGTGGTGGCAATCCTGGCAAATCCTCAGGAAACATGTCGAAAAACTCGCAAACCACTGGGACATCCTCAACCCTAATCGCTATCTTAATCTCTGGCTCCACCATAGCTGCTTACGCCTTTATCTCCTGCGATGTAGCTAGTCTACCTCGAGTGATAGGTAATGCCGATGCAGCTCCGTTAAATGAAAACTTTGGAATCCCCTCGATGTGAAATGTCACCGTCTTGTTGAAACAGTCGATCTGTGCATGATACAACGATAACCAATCCATACTAAACATCGCGTCGAACTCCAAGTACTCTAATACTCTAAAGTCATCCGGTAACTGATGTCCCTCAATCTCAACCACACAATCCCGACAAATCCTGTTAGGGTAAATCTTATCCCCAGCTGCCGTGCTGAGAACAAGATGTGTATCTAAAGTCTGTGCACCTAACCCTAACAATCCTACCATACGTTCAGATATAAAGGAAAGTGTGCTGCCGGAATCAAACATAACATGCATAAAAGTATCACAGACAGATAACATACCCTCAATAAGCTGTCTGGTCGCCTCCCGTTCTGGCTGTGCAACCTAAAAAACAACTGTCTGGGCCCTATCTCTGGCCTCAATAAGCTGTCTGGTCGCCTCCATATAAGTATTCTGGAGATATATATATATACATATTAGCCTATCAAATAAATGAGTTTTAGGATTTTATCGAAATTTTAGCGAGACATTGTCGGGGTTTTTACCTCGAAAAACATAAAATTGACATTATATATCCAATTGAAGCTAATTCAATAACAAATAATCTTAGGTACATTTGGGTGATACTTTTGATTTTCGGGTGTTTATTGGAGATAGATCGGGGTTTGAATTTCGGGACGCGGAGTGCGAATTGAGGTGTGTAGTATCCCAACTGAAATTAATTGAGTATTTACTTCTTTTGGCATTTGAATTCAATTTCTTTCATTTCAATGCTCTATTCTGGTTATGATTATATGGGCGAACGTTGAGCAGGGCTCCCTCCGTTCCATTCCTGTGTGTATGTCCACTACATCAAAACACGTGCTACCAGATCGGTCTCGGTGAATAGCATGAATCGAGTATCACGTTGTGGCATGTGTCGGTGCGCCGCAGGTGTAACGCCGGTCATCGAGTGGATCCAGATACTTGCCCTGCTTGAGTAGGACTCGCCGGCAGTATTCTGTGGAAGAGTCCGAATTATGGTGTAGTTTGACTCTTGGGGCTAGGAACACACTTTGAGCTTTTCCTATTATTTATTCATGCGATGAGCGCAGTTGCCTGTATTTATTTCTGCATGTTTATTTAATAGCTTTATTTAAATTTCAGTATTTACTTTCAGTATTGCTCACTTAATTTCCTTGGGAATACTCACTCTGGACTCGTCATCTGCCTTTTGTCATGGCTTGAGTGCAGATCCTAGTACAAGCAGGGGCAAAGGCAAGCTACCAGAGTACTGTTGATCTGAGATTGCCTGACTCGTACGTTTGTATTATATTTGTTTTGTTTTCATTTTGGGTTTGAAAATTTTGAGATACCTTGTATATATTAAACTTTTTGTGACTTCAGAGGTATTTATGGTTGTGTATGGGCTTTCCACATTAGGTTTATGGTTTAGGTTACACATTTATAGCATCATTATCCGAGTAAATGTTAGAAAGGCTTTCGCTGTGTGTAAATTTGAGGATTTTATGATAACTTAACATATAATTTGACTTTAATATAACTTAATGAGTAAATGGATAATTAATAAGGTTTAAAAAGATAAAATGGAGGATATAATCCAATGTAGCGCACAGCTATCACTGGTAAGACAGACTATGGGTCCGCATTGGCCCTCGTGGCAGTCTATTTGGAAAATGGGCCGTTACATTTTGGTATCAGAGCCTAAGTTTAGGAAAACCTAAGGCTCGAATTTGAGGAAAGCCTGATCATAAACCTATTGAATAAGCTTTAGATGTGGAAACTCAAAAGAATTGCCTAAAGTCTTAGTTGGGAAGCAATGAGAGATGGGTAGAAATTAAGGATATACGTGTTATGTTTTTGTTTGTATATTACTTACGTTACACATATATTCGTACTGAGGCACGTTCTTCGATGCAGATACTGATGGACATACAGCCTTCAGGTATGACTCAGCTAGAGGTTAGGGATACTAGTGACCCCACTAGGTCGACATTGACGTTAGATTCATTAGCGCGGACAGCTGATGATAGGTTCACACAGTTGTTGGATTTATTAAGGACTCGTGATACTGTGACAGCTCCTACTACAGTTTTAGTTGCACCATTGGTTGTTACTCCTGCAGTTGTTGCTCCCACTACTGCTGAGACTCAGGGACAGGCTGCAGTATCCGAGACACATGCCAGAGGGCTATACCAGTGGTTGTTCCAGCAGAGACTACGTTAGTTGTGACTCCTTCGACTACGGAGCAGCCAGTTGTAGCATCTTTATCAGGGAGTTTGATGACAGTGGAGGCGAAGAAGTTGAAGGATTATCTTAGATTCTCTCCAGGATACTTTCATAGAGCCGGAGACCCAGAGATAGCCGGGAGGTGGTTATTGGCTCATGAGAGATTACACGAGATGTTACTGGTTGATAAGGTGGATAAACTGAGATTGGCTAGTTATTGCCTGAAATCTACGGCTGCTATATGGTGGACCACCTATAAAGCGACACATCCTGCGGTTACTACTTGGGTTGAGTTCAGAACATTGTTCATAGATGAGTATATACCTATGGAGGTCAAGATTCGATTGAGAGAGGAGTTCTTGACATTGGTTCAGGGTGATATGTCTGTGACCGAGTATATGGAGACGTACAAATATTTATTTATTTTCTGATTTATATATATTTATATATATATATATATATATATATTTTAAATTACATTTATATATAAATATATATCCGCCTATATTTTTGCGCCTACAATTTCGTTGTGCGCCCAACGAGCGTACTCGGGCGTGCACACTACTGTACCCCCCACGCGTGTCCCTAGGCGCCACCAATTTATTATTTTATCACATTTAATTCATTTAATGTGTGTATTATTTCCCTGGCCTAATATTCCATCTTTTAATCTATGCGGTACTCGCATCGACATGCATATCGAGGCGAATACTTAACACAATCTCACACGTCAATTGAGATATAATTACACACATCGCGATGTCATTTAACCTATTTTAAAATAAACATCGCAAATTAGACAAAACAACACACAAAATAACTATTTACCTAACTTCAGGCACGCTCTAACCTAGTTGCGGGTCCCACGAATGTCTGAGCTGTCCGCCACGTCTGCAATACGTCACAAATAACGGCGAATTAAATTCGGACCGTTACAGGAAGTCTCATGTAATTCATTATCATTTATTGCTATTTTTGCTTTTATCCATTGTTAGCGTTCAAATTCCATTATTTGCTTGGTATGTGTGTTATTGGCGTAAGTGTGTCGATATAGTATCATGTGCCTCGCACTGGTTGGGGAAAATTAAGTATTTCCTATCGGAATTACTGCAACCCACAGTTTTGTGTGAACCTGGGTACTGATTTGTGAAGGTGTCATGTGGCCCGCACCAGTTGGAGAAACGCGAGCCACTCTCTGGTGCAGTGCCTGACCACCCCTGGTGTAGTGTGAACATGGGCACTGGATTGTTGTGGATTTTAGACTGCTTATGGGCCTCTCTTGACTCTTAGAACATGCAAGTTTTCGATTGCTATCATTTCAGTCTGTCTATCATGCACTTTAATCTATTTACATTCCTGTTTTTCAATTACAGCATAATATTTAGACTGCTTTATTTGATATTCATGAATTACTGTGAAGGTCTTCTAGCATTACTTTCAATTTCTCTCAGTTGCTCACCGTCTAGTTTGCGACGGTGGGTGCAGATATACTAGAGTGTTTGAAGGGCAAGGGGCCCGGCCTAGGAGATTTCCTGTTAGCGACTGGATTGGCGGACCTTAGAGTAGGTTTATGATGTTCTATTGATTGTATGATGCTTTATATATACAATATAAGTTATTGAACTAGGGATCATTTTTGAGATGAAAATCATGTGTCTGTTATTCTGACTTGAACATGAATATATCGGGGTTTTCCACATAATAGATTCTTAATTTCTCTTGATTGAGTTGTTTCCCATATTGTTTAGTTTGTTTACTTTTCTGCTGCGTATAATTTGCAATAACTCTTTCATAAATCGTTAAATTAATTGATTGGAGGCTGACTAGGCTCATTAGGCTCGCCGAGTACTGACTCGGGGACCTACACGGGTCTAGGCTAGGTGTACCCAAATGCATTGGAAATTTGGGGCCGTCACAGTTGGTATCAGAGCGTACCAGGTTTAAATTTCATAAAACACAAGCTATTTAGACCAGAAAAAATTAGGTATGGTTGAACTTAGAGCGGAACCTTATGATCTTGACTTAGAATTTTAGTTGGGGAGTGAGGATGAGTCGGGTAATGGAAACTAAAAACTTATTGGCATAAGTATTTTTTATGTGATGTATTATATGGTATCGGTAGTTATCCATCGATCCGGGGACTCGCTTTCTTTGTTAGATAACGAGGCGGATCCTGCTAGATCTAGTAACGACAACGGTAAGTCGTAAACACGTTGCGTAGAGGACCTTCGTGCGTTGGCGCAGAGAGTCGCATTTCAGAGCATCGATCGGAAGGACATGATAGGAAACGGACGAGGGATCCAAACAATGACAGTGGTTTTAGAGGGCGGAAAGTATGTTTCCAGTGCAGATAGCCCGGACAACTTAGAACTGATGTCCATATTTGTACTGTGACGGCCCCAAATTCCACAATCCTTGAATTGGGCACCGCCCGGCCTAGACCTACGCAAACCCCCAAGCCAGTCTCGCTGAATCACGCAGACCTAGTCAGCCTTCATTACCATTTACCATTTATTACATATTTATAAGTGAAGTTAATTAATTAGTGAGTTATTATCAAATACAGCGGAAGCACTTAAACTCCAAACTAATCAATAACTTCAAGACACACTAGTTAGGACAATCCTAGGGTGTGGAAACCCCGTAATCATATCCACCATATGAATCAAAAGTGAGTATCAATGCTGTCCTACATGCCCAAGATCTCTCATAACCCATAATTCCATGTCCAACAAAACAATATAGGTATTTAATACAAAACATACTCAATACGCGTGAGGAGAACACCTCGTGGTCCCCGCCTTCAATCGCCTAGTGCTAATCCTTTGCCTTGGTCTGTTCGCCGGTACTGCCCACCGTCACAAACTAGACGGTGAGTACAGTGATGTAGAGAGTAAAATACCAATAGAGTCTAAACAGTATTTCAAATGTCAAGTAAATAGCTAAATTAGTATCATGCATGGATATCACGAAGAATATAAAAGACAACATGATAAGTGAAATCACGAAGATAACAACGATAAATGAGTGTCAAGAAGGAAAAGCCAAAAGAAAAGGAATCCAATCAAGACCAAGCCAATAAATCAACAAGAATGGATATAACAAAGAGAATTCAACAATTCATAATCCACAAGAAAGTATTGCTCAACAAACATAATAGCTCAATTAAATGCACAAGTGAAATAATGTAAATACTCTTGTTGGTTTTACTCACAAATACCGCACGTAACTCCGCACTTGCGGTTCTCACATGCCACCAAACGACTCCGCACGCTTGTCACCAATCTACTAGACACCTGGTCATTATTTTTTTTTGATCCATTTACATCATGTTAGGGCCTTTTTGAAAAATTTTAGATTTTTAAATCCATTTCTCATATTTTCCTTAATAATAAATTTTTCTAAATTTCTTGGCTATTTTTGTCAATTTCACGCATTTCAAGGCAAAAACCCCGACAAAATGCGTCATAAGAACCTTGAATACTTCACTTTTCATGAAAATTTCCAAATTTCTCTTTGTTTCATGAAAATATAATTTTCTATAATTTTTCAGAATTTTTCATGAATTTTTCCTATTTTCTGGAATTTTATTTCAATTAAAATCATTTTTAAATATATTTAATTGAAATAAATAATTATTTATTAATATAATAATAGGGGTGGGTCCCGGGTCGGGTCTGACCCGACCCGACCGTGCCGGGTCTGACCCGCCCCAACCGGGTCAGCCATGACCCGGTTTGACTCAACCGGGTCGGCCATGACCGTTTGACCCATCCGGTCGGGTCAACTTGACCCGACCCGTTTGGGTCATCTTCTCCAGCGCATTGTTCGCTGGAAATTTCCAACGAACAGCGCTGCAATTTTTTTTTTTTTTTTTTTTTTTTTTTTTTTTTTTTGTGTTTTGTTGGGATTGGCTCTCACCCCAATCCCAACTAAACCCTAAACCCCTAATCTCGGCCATGGCTTCCGCCATGGCCGAGCTTTGCTCAACCATCACCATCCACCACCGCACACACACACACCGCACATACAACAACACAACACCAAAAACACAACATTAACACTTACCTCACCTCGTCAACACCGCCAATGTCGCTTCCCCGAGCACTCGACCTCGATCTCTCGCTCTCCTTCTCGGCGGCTTCCTCACTCCCGAGCTCTCTTTTCCTCTATTTCTCTTGATAAATTGTGTGGTGGTGGTGGTTTTGGGGTTAAATGAAAATGGTAGCCAAATTACCAAAATGCCCCTCATTTTTATCTTCTTTCTTAATAAGCCCAAAGCCCTTCTTGGTCTTTTGCATTTTAAATTTTTGATTTTTTTTTAATATTTATATATGTATATATATATATATAATAAATTGCATACATATACATATATAAATATATATTTGTCTACAATTTCGTCGTGCGCGCCAACAAGCATACTCGGGCGTGCACACTACCATACGACCCACGTGTGTCGCCTATAACCCCGTGTATCACTCGGCGACCATCAATTTATTATTTTGTCAGTGTTTTATTTAAATGTATTTTCCCCCAGGACGCCGTAAATCCGTAATTCGCCCGTCGAAACCCATTCGACATGTTTTTTCGAGGCGATCACTATTCGTTTATCGACGTCACCGCCCTATCACACAAACACGAGTTTAACTCGATAATACACATCATTACACAAAAATAATATAAATTTTCGGGTCGTTACAGTCTTCCCAACTAATAAGAATTTCGTCCTCGAAATTAATCTTAACTCGAGCGAAATCTTAATAATACGCACTCAGCAGGGAAAGTACTGTCTAAACAATCCTTGACCATACTCACATGGACCCGCCCAAATGTGAGTAGGTAAGACCATGCTCTATAACTGGTGGGCACCAGCTAACTAACCAGTCTATGGTCGTTCCGTAAATTACAGGCTCACTTAGAGAAAAAAAAACTAAATAAATAAATATCGGATTCACATAGAATGTGTGCACTTAACTCGATATCTTGTTTGAATCTATAGACTCATTTAAGGTTATAAGGTAGATGCCGGATTCACATAGAATCCGCACACCTAGCTCAGTATCATTTTCCTCAAAACGTAGACTCGCCTAGAGTCAAAACATGTGACTCCACTCAGGCTCACATAAATCTTAGACTTACCAAGAATCTACGCACACAACCCTCTTAACTCACCTAGAGTCTAAACTCACACAGAGTTCTATTACACAGTATACTCTCACTCACACAGAGTCTAAACTCTCACAGAGTACTCATACACAGTCTATGCTTACTCACAAAGAGTCCTGACACACAATCTACTCTCACTCACAAAGAGTCTAAACTCTCACAGAGTACTCACACACAGTCTATTCTTACTCACAAAGAATCCTGACACACAGTCTACTTTCACTCACAAAGAGTCTAAACTTTCACAAAGACCTAACACCCATGTGACGGCCCCAAATTCCCAATGCATTCGGGTACGCCCGGCCTAGACCCGTGCAGGTCCCGAGTCAGCGGTCGGCAAGCCTGACGAGCCTAGTCAGCCTCAAATCATCAAATTTCAAGTTTTATGAAAGAGTTATTGCAATTATAATACAAATGAAGCAAAAATTCATATTTTTATCAAATAGTGGGAAATAACTCAATCAAAGAAATTAGGAACCTATATAAATGTGGAAAACCCCAATATGTTCAATTCTAAGTCAACAAAATGGATTGATGGAATCCACCTCAAAACATATTCCCCAGTTCTAAAACAACCATATATATAAACGATATGCATAAAACAAAACATATGGAAACCTACAAGGTAGTCTCCAAGTCCAGCTGCTCACAAAAAGTCTCCTAGGCAAGGTCCTTTGCCTCTACTGCACTCCGCCCTATCTGCACCCACCGTCACAAACTAGACGGTGAGCAACTGAGAGAAAATTGAAAGTAATGCCAGAAGAATATAACAAGTAATTCATGAAATAACAACCAAGGCGCCTAAATATCATGCGGGTCTTTGAAAGATAGGAATTTGAATAAACAAGAATGCATGATAGACAGACTGAAAATGAAAGCAATCGAAACATGCGTGTTCTACGAGTCAAGAGAGGCCATAAGTGGTCTATATTCCACAACAATACCACAACAATCCACAACAATATCCACAACAATCCAGTACATGGTATCACACAATCACTAGGGGTGGTCAAACACTCGTGCGCTCGAGTGCCCGCGTTTTATCCCTTCTAGTGCAGGCCGCATGTACCTTCGAGACACTCACTTATGCCAAGAACACACATACAAGGAATAAGGAATGGAAAGCCAATAATTCGATAGTAACAAACACAAGGAAGTGAAAATGAATCACATGATATTTTCTAAACTGGCTTACTAACGTACAAATGCTTTTTTAAGGCAAATGTACTTACCTGAACTATCGTAACCCGCGTACAACGCTCCCGCGAATCCTAACGCGTATCCCCGAGTTTCCCGCTACCTGACAAGGTCGGAAACTCGTATTAATAGGTCAATTCATTAACTAAACTAGGTTTAACCTTATCATTTCCCACTGTTTTAAATGACTTGAACAACGCGACAATTTAATCGAAAAAAAAACGAATACTCTCTCTCTCGGGTTTTGAAAACACAATATTTATAAGCCTCATCGCGAATCATAGGCTCGGCTCAGTCGTATGTGGGTCATGTCATGGTCTCGAGGACCGGCGACGTGACTACGACATCATAACCATTCATCGCCACGCGATGTTTCAATCCAAACCAACACTCAACCATAACTCCTCGTGAAAACCGCACTGACATGTACAAACAAACATGAAACCTCGCTGGTGTTGTCCGATGTCGGGGAAGGGTTATCACGGCATGGGAACGCCGGAAAACCCTCCACCAGTTCGGAAATTACGTCAACACACAAATTACGACTCGACGACGGCAACACATGAAATCACGTCAAAACGCCTTAATAACATTGTTTCGGACTTAACCAAGGGTTGCGAGACGTCAACCAATGTTAGGTGAGATCTCGACAATCTTCACTGGTCATGGTTCGACCGGTAGCACCGCCGGCAGTGGCGGTTTCCGGCGAGGCTCCGACATACAAAACACATGAAATGACGACTCTTTCGCGCGTAATAAAACTGTTTTCGACCACTCTTAGGGCTGTGGGACCCACGTAGGAGTTTGGTGGGGTCCCCGACAGCATCCCGGTCATGGTGGTCCGGTGGTGGCGTTGCCGGTAAGGGCGTTTTCCGGTCAACAAACACCACCATACACATGAAATAACAAAATTGTTTAAAACGCAACTGGATATTTTTTTTGGACACACCGGAGGGTTGTAGGACATTTGTATGGGCGAGATCTAGTCCCCGACAACCTCCCTGGTGCGGCGGTCCGGCCCAGCAGCGCCGCCGGTCACAGCTCGGCGAGAGGGCAAAAACCCTATAAAACCAACTTAAAGTGTGTAAAATCGTAGGGACTTTGCATGGGCCATGGGGAGGTGCTCCGGGACGGTATGGACTCCGGTGAGTCACCGGAGGTCGTCCACGACTGGTCCTCGTCACGGCAGCCACTCCAACACACCATGCATGTACACACATGCATGACCACCGTGAGAGAATGAGAGAAAAAGAGAGGAAGGGAGAAGGAAAGGGAACCTTCGATGGGATCGCCCGGTCACCTCCGAACCTCCGACGACCGGCGAGGACTTGGCCAGGCCGAGAGACGAGTGAGCCGAGAGGGAGGGAGGCCGAGAGGACGAACAACCGAGAGGGAGGGAGAGAGACCGAGAGGGAAAGAGGGAAACGGAGAGCACATACCTCCGGTCGACAGCACCCTCCGGCAGTCCGGTTCGGTCGTCGGCGACGAGCTTGGGGCGGTGGTGAGGTTGGAGAGTGAGAGAGGCCGTGAGGAGAGTGAGAGAGATGAAGACCGTGAGAGAGTGAAAATGAGAGAGAGGGAGTGACGTGATAGAGGGAGGAGTTGTTTGCATGACATGCATGAGATGGGAGAGGGAGGTGAGTGACGTGAGAGAGTGAGTGTGTAAGAGAGTGATGTGAGTGATGGGATGGGTGTGAGTGATGGGATGGGTGTGAGGTGATTTGAGTGGTGTGAGTGATGGGGGTAGGTGTGTGTTTGAATTTTTTTAAATGGGGTGATAGTTGTGTACACCCATTTCTTTACCAAACCCACACATCTCAAAGTTAAACCCAAGGATTCCCAAACACCCGTATTTTCCCAAATATTTTTCCCCGACACATCTCACTTCCTCGGTCCGTATTTCCCCGTCACATGCATACTTTCACCTTGTCTCGCACCAATAATTATTTAAATTATCCAATAATTCCTTTAATTAAGTTTTTTTTTTTTTTTTTTTTTTTTTTTTTTTTACCGTATTTTCTCCCCCGGTTACCTAGGCGGGACCTCACTCACATTGACTATTGCCTGAACGGCCCGCGACACGTGTTAATGTAAAATACTATTACACTCATCAAAGAATCATAAAATTTACCTCGGTGTCGACTCCCAAGGTTCGAAATACAGTCCAGTATCGCGTAGCCGGGTCACAATCCTGACACGTGTCACCAAAGTCAGGTTAAAAATTGAGGGATGTTACAACCCAGTCCATTTTTTTTTCTAGACCCACACAGAGTCCTAGCACACAGCCTCGTCCACCACTTCGAAATATTGACTCACACAGAATCATTGCACACAGCTAGATATCCTTTCAAAGGTTAGACTCTCACAGAGTCAGGGCTCACACAGAGTCAGGAGTATCACACACAGTTTGCTCCTCCCCTTCGAAAGTTGACTCACACAGAGTCGTCGCACACAGCTAAATATCTATCATACCTCGAAAGGTGTATTCACACAGAATTTCTCACCATTCCTCACACAGAGCACGTTCAACTAACAATCTCATACAGAGTCTCCCCAAGTCTGACTCACCTAGAGTCGCTGCTAGTCCTTGACTCACCAAGAGTCACCGTTTACCACTGACCCACCTAGAGTCTATTTTTCACTCAGATTCACTTAGAGTTCACTCGAGTCGAATATAAACTACCGACCAAATACAACAAATTTATGCTAAGACGCAAAATAACTCTTACCCGTTGTTGGGTCTCGCGTCGTCTCCGGAACTAGGTCTGCAATGGCATGTGCTCTCTCTTGCACGTGTGACGGAGCGTTAGCCTGTGACATGCTCGCCAACTGAGGACAATGGATGGCTATGTGTCCTGGCTGCCTGCACTGGTAACATCGTCTGCCTCCTTGCGATCTACTACCTCCGCTCTGGTTACTATACGGTTGTTATCGTCCCGCCCGTACACCCTGAGGTGATCGCCTAACGACATGGTCCGTTGGAGCATGTGAAACCATCACTATAGGTATTGAACGTGTCTGTGGTGCAGCCATCTCCACGTCATCATCCTCATAATCACCATCCAGTCTTGACACTGGATATGCGGTAACCTCCATGGTACGCGTACTAACAAAGCCCTCACTAGCCATGGCTCTCTCATAGGCCTCTTGCAATGTACTCGGAGCCGTCGTTACAACCATCGAACCAATCGAGTCGAGTAGCCCATGAACAAAATAATACGCCTGGTCAGCGTCAGAGTTAGCTGCTCCTCCGACATACTCCATCAATCGCAGGTATCGGTCCATATACTGCATCACGGACTCGTCTGACCTCTGTCGAATGTTTTGGAACTCGGTCCTCTTCAGGTTACGGACTGTAGGAGGGATGTATTTCCGCTCGAACCTCTCCTTGAACTCAGCCCAGTCTTTAGGTTTCCCTTTCGATGCCACCGTAGTGCGCCACCAAATATCGGCCTCGCCGAACAATAAGGCTGAAGATATACTCGGCTGCATGTGTGTCGGCGTAGCCAATACATCATGTATCTTCTCATGGCTCCTCATAAACTTCTCTGCAGCCTCAAGGTCAGTTCCCCCGTGGAACTTCTCCGGATGATGTCTCATAAACTCACGAGCCTGCCTCGCCTCAGCTGTCGCTCTAATACTTGTGTCGATAGGAATACTCGACATATCATCTGTCGGTGTAGGTGGTACCACCTTGTTTGAACCTGTAGCTCCTCAGTCACTACAGGTCCTACTGGCACAGTTTGTGCCCTCAATAATCGGAGGATCTCCTCGAGTTGTTGGCCATGTAAAGAGACCAACTGAGACATCTCATCAAGTCTCTGATGAGCATCCTTTGTACCGCCCCCACTAGAATTCGGTTGATCGGCCATCGCTATCTGTCACGAAAGCGGTTTCTCGATCAGGCTGTAGCTATCGGTAGTACTAGTACACAATACATCAAATAGCTCATATAGTTCAAATTTTATTTTCCTCAACTCTCCTCACTTCCCAACTAAGACTTAAGTTAGGTTCATAGGGTTCCACTCTAAGTTCAACCGTTGTCCTAACTTCCGTCGTTTGTGTCTTAGTGGATTGTGATTTAACTTAGTAACCAAGTTTAAAACTTTAGGCTCTGATACCAACTGTGACGACCCCAAATTCCACAATCCTTGAATTGGGCACCGCCCGGCCTAGACCTACGCAAACCCCCAAACCAGTCTCGCTGAGTCACGCAGGCCTAGTCAGCCTTCATTACCATTTACCATTTATTACATATTTATAAGTGAAGTTAATTAATTAGTGAGTTATTATCAAATACAGCGGAAGCACTTAAACTCCAAACTAATCAATAACTTCAAGACACACTAGTTAGGACAATCCTAGGGTGTGGAAACCCCGTAATCATATCCACCATATGAATCAAAAGTGAGTATCAATGCTGTCCTACATGCCCAAGATCTCTCATAACCCATAATTCCATGTCCAACAAAACAATATAGGTATTTAATACAAAACATACTCAATACGCGTGAGGAGAACACCTCGTGGTCCCCGCCTTCAATCGCCTAGCGCTAATCCTTTGCCTTGGTCTGTTCGCCGGTCTTCCCACCGTCACAAACTAGACGGTGAGTACAGTGATGTAGAGAGTAAAATACCAATAGAGTCTAAACAGTATTTCAAATGTCAAGTAAATAGCTAAATTAGTGTCATGCATGGATATCATGAAGAATATAAAAGACAGCATGATAAGTGAAATCACGAAGATAACAACGATAAATGAGTGTCAAGAACGAAAAGCCAAAAGAAAAGGAATCCAATTAAGACCAAGCCAATAAATCAACAAGAATGGATATAACAAAGAGAATTCAACAATTCATAATCCACAAGAAAGTATTGCTCAACAAACATAATAGCTCAATTAAATGCACAAGTGAAATAATGTAAATACTCTTGTTGGTTTTACTCACAAATACCGCACGTAACTCCGCACTTGCGGTTCTCACACGCCACCAAACGACTCCGCACGCTTG
The DNA here is from genome assembly GCA_039657345.1 of Stephania japonica. Classification (NCBI taxonomy): domain Eukaryota; kingdom Viridiplantae; phylum Streptophyta; class Magnoliopsida; order Ranunculales; family Menispermaceae; genus Stephania; species Stephania japonica. The sequence continues at coordinate 196,308 of CM077559.1, read as the reverse complement.
TCACTAATCTACTAGACACCTGGTCATTTTTTTTTGATCCATTTACATCATGTTAGGGCCTTTTTGAAAAATTTTAGATTTTTAAATCCATTTCTCATATTTTCCTTAATAATAAATTTTTCTAAATTTCTTGGCTATTTTTGTCAATTTCACGCATTTCAAGGCAAAAACCCCGACAAAATGCGTCATAAGAACCTCGAATACTTCACTTTTCATGAAAATTTCCAAATTTCTCTTTGTTTCATGAAAATATAATTTTCTATAATTTTTCAGAATTTTTCATGAATTTTTCCTATTTTCTGGAATTTTATTTCAATTAAAATCATTTTTAAATATATTTAATTGAAATAAATAATTATTTATTAATATAATAATAGGGGTGGGTCCCGGGTCGGGTCTGACCCGACCCGACCGTGTCGGGTCTGACCCCCCCAACCGGGTCGAGCCATGACCCGGTTTGACTCAACCGGTCGGCCATGACCGGTTTGACCATCCGGTCGGGTCAACTTGACCCGACCCGTTTGGGTCATCTTCTCCAGCGCTGTTCGCTGGAAATTTCCAGCGAACAGCGCTGCAACTTTTTTTTTTTTTTTTTTTTTTTTTTTTTTTTTTTGTGTTTTGTTGGGATTGGCTCTCACCCCAATCCCAACTAAACCCTAAACCCCTAATCTCGGCCATGGCTTCCGCCATGGCCGAGCTTTGCTCAACCATCACCACCACCACCGCACACACACACACACACACCGCACATACAACAACACAACACCAAAAACACAACATTAACACTTACCTCACCTCGTCAACACCGCCAATGTCGCTTCCCCGAGCACTCGGCCTCGATCTCTCGCTCTCCTTCTCGGCGGCTTCCTCACTCCCGAGCTCTCTTTTCCTCTATTTCTCTTGATAAATTGTGTGGTGGTGGTGGTTTTGGGGTTAAATGAAAATGGTAGCCAAATTACCAAAATGCCCCTCAATCTTATCCTCTTTCTTAATAAGCCCAAAGCCCTTCTTGGTCTTTTGCATTTTAAATTTTTGATTTTTTTTAATATTTATATATGTATATATATATAATAAATTGCATACATATACATATATAAATATATATTTGTCTACAATTTCGTCGTGCGCGCCAACAAGCATATTCGGGCGTGCACACTACCATACGACCCACGTGTGTCGCCTATAACCCCGTGTATCACTCGGCGACCATCAATTTATTATTTTTTCAGTGTTTTATTTAAATGTATTTTCCCCCGGGACGCCGTAAATCCTTAATTCGCCCGTCGAAACCCATTCGACATGTTTTTTCGAGGTGATCACTATTCGTTTATCGACGTCACCGCCCTATCACACAAACACGAGTTTAACTCGATAATACACATCATTACACAAAAATAATATAAATTTTCGGGTCGTTACATGTACGAGGACCAGCAGGATGACGATTAGCATCAGGCCATTTAGGAGCTTAGCTACTGGATTGGCGGACCTTAGAGTAGGTTTATGATGTTCACTTGATTGTATGATGCTTTATATATTGTATAGGTTATTGAACTGGGGACCATTTTTGAGATGGATATCGTGTGTCTGTTATTTTAATTTGAACATGAATAAATCGGGGTTTTCCACATAATAGATTCTTAATTTCCCTTGATTGAGTTGTTTCCCATATTGTTTAGTTTGTTTACTTTTTCACTGCGTATAATTTGCAATAACTCTTTCATAAATTGGAGACTGACTAGGCTCGTCAGGCTCGTCGAGTACTGACTCAGGGACCTGCACGGGTCTAGGCGGGGCGTACCTAAATGCATTAGGAATTAGGGGCCATCACATTACTTACCTGGGTTCGTCATTCTTGTGTTTGACGGAATGCAGATCCACAGTTCAATAAGAGAAAGATTCCAAAGCTTGGAGATTTGATTTGAGGATACTAGAGCACACCTTTCCACTTGACTGATTAGGTGATTTTTGTATTATTGTTATATATAGTTGTTTTGAAACATGAGTTTGGGTTTTGAGAGATTCTGGGCTTGTATATCTTTTGGGTTATTCTCCTCTGACTTATTGTTGATCATGATATACATAAGCGGGGTTTCCACATTATAGGATGTCTTATTTTAAATGGTTGTGATTATTTGATTAGTTTGAGCTTTTTGCTTCTGCTATATTGATGATAACTTACTAATCAATGTTCTAAACGTGTAAATGAATGGTAAATGGTAAAGTAAGACTGACTAGTTTTGCGTGACTTGTTGAGACGCGCTCGGAGTATTACGTAAGTCTAGGCCGGGCGGAGCTCAGTTTAAGGTTTGAAAACTGGGCTCGTCACAGACATGTTGCATGGTAAGAAAAATGGCGACTAGGGTTTGGAGCATTGGTTTTTTTTTTTTGTGCTTCTTTAGTTAGAACCACCGTCGATCTTTTCTTTTGGTCGACAGTAGTTTCAATAACAATCTTTATTTTTATCTATTGATGGCGAGCCCTAAGTGTAGGGCTTCGCGATAGTAATAGTGGTGCAAAACAACGTTTACGCTGGGTTTATCGAATCCACATAAAATAGTTGTACAAAGCACTAGAGTAGATTAGGCTATTTGTAATACAAACAAATAACTCGTAGATTAAACTATCTAGGAAACATAAACAATAAGGACAAATTTATTTTAGACTTGAATCAATTAACTTAAATGTGCGACGAATCAATGAAAAGATGTGTTCAACTAAATTTATAGACCAGGTATCCTACTAGTCATCTCGTCCCGAGGTCTCAGTGGCGAGAATAGTATCTTAACTCTCAGGCTCCACAGGTCTGTGCGAGCAGTATAAGAGCATCAAAACATTAAATTCAAAATCCTATATGGTCTCTCAAAGTCTAGGCAACTGGTCGGTGTATCCTAGCATATTAAGTTCTAATGTTCAATTTCAGTTCGATAGCCCCGAGGTCTCAGTGACTATCTCTCCTTAATTTCAGAGACTGCGCGATCAGTGCAATCAAAACCTAGAATGTGGAATACTAAAAATAACATTGAGCATAACAAGAAATGCAATAAAACATGATTCATCAACACAAAACATTCTAATAAGCACATCAAGTCTCAAAAATATATAAACTAAATAATAAAGAGAAGGAGTTCATGAAAAGATCAAACTCAATGTTCTTCGGCCTCACGGTCATGGCGAATTCGATCTCATCTTTTGTCGAATCTATTAATCTCTCCTTATTCCAAGCTACATTAAGGAAACATAAAAAATACAATTAAACTAAAGTCTCCAAGTGTTGCTCGAAGGTGAGCTCGGGGTAAAAATAACCCCTAAACTATAAAAATATGAAAAATCAAAATTTTTGGTGAAGAAGATGACGAGAGAAAGGAGTGAGTTGGAGTATGAAGATGGTGGTTGAAAAGGATGGTCTGTTGGTGGCGGTTGTTCTATTTGTTTTGATGAGAGAGGTCTGTCCGCCACGTGTCGCGCTAGGGAAAACCCTAGTTGGTCAAAAATTCCCAAACCGCCCTTGTTAGGTGACCTGACGAGGGAGACTGCGTTCGTGGAACACGAATATATAGGAGAGATGACGCGTGGAGCACAAGGGTGTTGGTCGATCGCTGGAGAGGGCCCGAGTTCGATTCCCAAGTTTTCTTATTTAATTCCACTTCTATTCTGATAGCTCTTGCAACAACATTTAAATAGTAAATTTTCCTTCCATCTTCAAACTGCTGAGTGTATGGATGAAGCCAGCAGGTTCAAGTCTTTCAATCCTCTTTCTATTTCTTTTCTTTTCTGCAAAATTGCCCACTCACCCTCGTGATCTATGCCAATATACTCTTCATACAAACCACCCGATCTTCACCATAGCGACGTTGGTCCCAAAAGGATGCCTTGGAATGCATGCTAACGCGCTTAACAATATGAACACCAAAAATACTTCAAAAGAACTCTGATTTTATTTTTCTTAATCAACAATGGCTACAAACTTCAAATAAATAAAAATAAGCAATGAACTAAAATTTGAGACTTTGACGCATTATAATAAAGTAAATATACATTAAAATAGGGTATATAAACTAAATCATCATTTATACAATAAAAGTCAGATCTATTCAGATATAGGATATTCAGTTTCATCAGCTTGCAACAGTTGTCAGATTTTTTATTGGCGCTACTTGCCTCTCCTCTACATATGCATCTGCTATCATTCCATTTCGTCCACACTTTTATACGTTTATGTATGGATCTGCGCTAATTGTTAATTTAATATTTTCACAATGTTTTTTTTTTCAATAAGTTGTTGTCTTTCTTTGTTGGAAATCTGTGTTTTTGTCTTTCCTAGTTGAAAGTTTTTGTTTGTCTTTTCTTATTAGAAGTTTTATTTTCTGTTATAGTTATATTGTTATAGATGCAAAAAACAAACGTATAAGTTGCACATAAGTTTGCAAACTTTTCAATGTCAATTTGATCTCATCAAAGAGTAAGAAAAGATTACTATTGATGTAATTTAATTGTTAAATCAGATGTAATAGCAGTTTTTATAAATGAAAATAGCTTTTTGTCAAAAAAAAAAAAAATCATAATTTAAATATAATATTTTTACCTTTTTATAATAGTTTAATAACTTCAAATATATATCGTTTGATACTTACTCAAAAAGTATAACCGGTTGATTGTTTGGAGGCATGGCGGATGGCAGTCGAAAAACTTGTTGTGGAAGTCGAAAAGGTTGGCAGGCGTTGCGAGTGGCATAGCAAATGGAAGTCGAAAAGCTTGTTGTGGAGGTTGATTGTTTGGAGGCTCTGAGGTTGATTCAAGACACCCCTCAATTCAGAGTACAAGATCAAATTCTTTCCCTCATCAAGGATTTGTGGGGATGAAGGTGGCGAGTGACCTTCTCTTGGGTGCCGATAACATATTATATGTGTGCTGATTACATGGCTAAGTTGGAGAGTGTGGAAGCCGGTGAAGTTAGAGTTTTTTGGGAGTCTGTCCGATCGCTTAGATGATTGTAATGGCTCCATTGTGAGCTAATCTTTGCCTTCGGCCCTCTTCCTACCAAAAAAAATAAAAAAAGGAAGTATAATTGATTTAATGATTATTAAATTTAAAAAAGAAGTTACCACGTCATGGATAGAAGGTGCAATCCACACTACTCATTAGAGACAGTTTTTTTTTGATAGGGTAGAGACATTTTTTTAGTATTGGACGTATATTCTCACAAAATAATGTTCACATAACATCCCCTCCATATTTTATTTTTTAAAACATACCCTCCATATTAATAATTGATGTGGCAAGCATTTACTACCGGAGATGCCCTAAGGTTTGCACAATGTTATTATAGTCCCGCCCAATTTGAAACTTTAGGTCCAACTCAGATTTTCAAGGTGAAGCTCCGGACAATTTCAAATAGTCCTGTCCGATTGTCTTGTTCTTGTTCATATTCTATGTTCTGTTGAACAAATTTGTAATCTAGGGTCGACAGATGAGACATGGATTTGTAAACCCCTCGTCTCTGAGATCGACGATGTCCCGGCTCAATATACAGTTTACATCGATCGTTGAAAGTGAAACCCTCTTCATTATATTATATTATATATATTATATTTGGTGGATGTGGTTGGTCATCTGCTCTGCTCCTAACCCTAATCCTAATGCCAGTGGAGGATGGTGGAGGATTGGTTGTTTTGACGGCAGCCCTGTTGATCCTTGTCTATCTGCATGGAATTAGTAACAAACGTGTTTGAGCATTTTATTTTAGGTATTCTTTATTTCTTGCTTTCGTTCTGATAATTTTCTTTAGCTTTCTGCTGATATATATCCTTGGCTTCATGTTTTGCAGCCAACTGAATCAAAACAAACATGTTATCTCAGCCATCCCGATCCCGCGCTTCTGCTTCTGCTTCTGCTTCTGTAAGCAAGCTCTATCCCTCACAATTCAAACAAGCTCTATTATATGTAATGTTTTCTTTTACGAGATGTAAAGAAATGATCATTGATTTCTCAATCACATACATGAAGCGCACTTTCATCTTTCTCATGTGGGATTCTTAGTTTGTAACCATAGTTTATTTGCATTAATTGGTACTTCAAGAGATTCTGTCTCCCATTCTGGCATTCATCCAAGCACCATACATATCATTTATCAATTTGAATCATCCCCAACCCTTAGCGAGGAGAACATGAATCTACTCATTGATCTACTTTAAATAATAATGACTGAAATCATTTACATTGATTCAAGAAATTTTAATGCGTCTCAAATAGTCTCAATATTTTTGACACGGAAACTGCATTTCAAAAGGATCCTAAAGCTATATATTTTTCTTAGAAAAGTCACAGCATCTTCAGGCCTGCTTTAATTGTATGTTTGAAAGAAATCTACTTCACTATTTTTTCTTTCAACTATTTATTTTATCTTCATGTATTGGAGATGTGTGCGTGGAATATCAAAGGTTGCTTAATCTTCTTTTTGCACTTCCATTCACACTTGGTAGCTATGGCCTATGATGGAATGTGACCTTTTCGGTGTTAAATGAATTTGTTTGTTTGGGATTGTATTGGCCTATCCTTTTGTTGTGCTTTGTACTCTGCAGTTATTGACTAGGCATTTCTCTTATCAGAAAAAGAAAAGAAAATGAACAGCTTCATATGCAGTATATTCGTGAGCTAAAAATGAACGACTTCATGCCCAATCATATTCAATCCCTGCCCTTTTTAAAGTTTGGTATTTATTGTTGGAACATTAATTGTTTGTTTATTATTAGTCAGTTGCAGAACTCATCAACGAGATTGCTACCCTTGAGGTGGAAATCATGAATTTGGAGCATCATCTCCTTTCCCTCTATCGGATAGCTTTTGAAGGCCTTCTACCAAACATGCTTTCTTCTTCCACAGATATGGTCTCTAAATGTTATTTGCATTGTGAAGATGGACTGACACAGAAATGCATACCAAATTCTTTATGTCGTCACAAGGATGCCAATGTGCAGAGTTTTTCCAAGAAGACTGTGATGCCTCTTGGAGCCGCATCTGTATGTGCTTTCACAGGACCAGATGGTCACGAATATTCTCCCTCCACCAAAAGAACATCTAAGAGAGTATGATAAATCCTTCGCTACTTTTTTGCTCAAGTTCAACCATGTTTATTCCCTGCATATTTTAATTTGAATAAGAAAGTAATTGACCCTTTTTTTTCATTGTTTCCTTGTTATTTTGTTCTATTCTTCTTTGGTTTCTACTCATCGATCAGCTGCACCTCTAACTATTATAGAGCTTTCTGCTGTGTGATTGTTCAGGATCTCAAGAATGCTGGTTCAGGACTTAACAGAATTGCAAATCTTCTTGACGCCCATACCATTGAACGTGTCGTTGAGACCCCAAACAATCTTTCTCAAGATATTGTCATTTGCATGTCTTCTATCTACTGCAAATTTTCCAAACCATCTCCACCTCTTATTGACTCGTCATTTTCACCGATGTCATCTTTTTCGTCCTCAGTTCTACCAGAAAATCACTCTGACAATTGGAGTCCTCAATGTGTTGTGGAAGCTGCAGTTCATCCATTTCTACCTGAAGGCTTAAAGAAAAAGAGTCCAGTTGATGCTGAAACGATAGACATTCTGGAAATTTGCCTAGATGATGATAGTTTCAACTATGCTGCAAAGATGCTGCAAAAATTCAGGTATTTGATGTTCTGTATCTGTATGTCAACAATTTCAAGAAATTTGTAATACCTAAAATATTTTGTATCTGTGTGTGGTACAAACTACAAAGAACTTGGTCCCTCTCATTCATCTAAACCTAATTCTATGGAGTACATGATTTCTTAAATGATATATTGCAGGTCTCTTGTTCATTGTCTTGAAGAGGTTGACCCAAGCAAGATGAAGCATGAAGAGAAGCTTGCTTTCTGGATCAATATTCACAATGCCTTGGTGATGCATGTATGTATTTTTATGATTGAAGTCATTTAGGAGGGAAAGCCTGTCATCTTAATAGTAGTATCAGAGTAAAGTTTCTTCCATGAACGGATGAACCGATCTAGGAATGGTGATGATTAGCAGGACATAACTGCATCATGAATCTGGTATGGGGTTACATGGTAAAACCAATTGATGTGCATGACATTTTTCTTAAAGTACAAACCATGACCATTGCTAGGTTTTGTTACAAGGGATATCATGTTATATAAAGACAGTAGAATAGCAAAGGCTAAACGCATGGAAATAGCCTTTCTTTAGAATACCTCGTGACATCTGGTGTCTGTTATAACTTGAATTCGTATTTGGTTTACTTCTGTTGTTGTGATGTAATTCTATTTTCCACATTACCAGCATTTCTGCTTAGCTAGCATGATCTTCAGGATTTGGGTTATTTGGGGTGGGTGACCCTGCTCTGGATAGAATTTATGGCCTGCCTCACAAATGCGTGCTGAGCCCTATATACATATTCTAGGCTTCTGAAATCTAAATGGAGGATACATATATAGGTTCCTACTTTTCAATTGATGCGACCAGCTTGGGCTTAGAATGATCTGGCATTCTCGATATGTTGTTTCCTCTCACCTATGTATATATGCTTGTCAATTCGTTTCTGTATGTTATCTTTGCATAAGACATATATAATAGTTGCTTAAGGCAGCTAAAGAGCTTTTTTGTATCTTTACAGGCACATTTAGCTTACGGAACTCGGCATAATCACAAGAAACTTGCACGCTTCATTCAGAAGGTAGTGCCTTGTAATCTAGTTTTCATATTATGTGCAGTTTAATGTTGGCCTTTATAGTTTATTCAAAAGGTGCATGTAATGCAAATCTTCAGGCAGCTTATAATGTGGGGGGACATTGTATTAATCCTTTTGTTATTCGATGTGCTATCCTAGGGTGTGATCCACATCAATTAACGCCGGTAAGTGTCTAGAAACTTTGATGTGTGTTTGCAAATTGACCATGTATTTTTGGAATGAGTGAACTTTTTATCTTTGCAGTGGCCGAGGATGTTTGTGTCATCCAGAGTAAAGCCACGCAGTAGAAGTCCCAGACATATATATGCCCTCGATCGTCCAGAACCACTTGTTCATTTTGCACTTTGTTATGGGGCTTACTCAGATCCCGTGGTACAAGTTATATAAACAATGTCCTATTTTTTGTTGTTGCAATTATTGTCATTGATTAGAAATGGAAACCAGGCAATTTCATTTCCTAGTTTTTTTCAATGTATCTGGTTTGAGTAGTAATTGGGATGAATTCCTAGCTTCTCTGGCCACGGTGAGCTATATTTATATATATATTCTTACCATGTGAATGTGATGATTCCTTGATTTAAACAGGTTAAAACCTACGAAGCCAAGACTGTAATTGAGGAGCTGAATCTTGGGAAACACGAGTGTATTGAAGCGAAAGTCTCCATCAAAAGAGAGAGGAATAAAGTTTTGCTACCGAAGGTGTTGAACTACTTTGCGAAGGATGCGTGTTTGAACTTGTTCAGACTTATGGAGTTGGTCCAAGCATGTGTGCCGGAAGCTCAACGTGAGGCTATAAGCAGATGTTTAAGGGGAAAACCTGCAGATAAGCATATTGAGTGGATACCTTACGATCCAGCTTTTCAATACAGAATTCAGATAGACAAGTTATTTGTTTAAGTTAGGTAACCCAATTAATTAAGTTGTGGTGGAATTAATGAAGAATTAATATTGCAATTGATGGATGATGTAATGGTGTGATCTGTGACTGTGAGGATCGATCAATCTAAACTCAGAACTCTAACTAGGGTTTGAGACGAAACGAGAGAACAAGCAGAGCCTCAATCCTTGACCTGCCTGCTTGTCTCATCTTTGTATTTATATCAATCAAGAATGAGTTACAACCATCTGATGCTAAGATATAATCCTAGCTGTCCAACGTTCCAATGTTCACATACACCTCACATGTACAACTAATACAACAGTCACTCACGTAACACACGCACTAAACACACTCAATGATTACACTTTACATTCCCCCTCAAACTGGGAGGAAGTGAAATGACTCCATGTTTGTCACGAAGAAAAGAGAATCGGGAGTGTGAAAGGTTTGGTGAAGACGTTTGCGATCTGACCAGCGGAAGGAACATGATGGACTGCTAACTGACTCGATAAAACCTTCTTGGAACAAAATGAATGTTTAGCTCAATATGCTTGGTCCGAGCATGATAGACTGAATTTTTCACCAAGGCAATAACACTAACATTATCACACCAAACCGTTGGAGGGACTGAAACTGTAAGATGAAGTTCCTGATGTAAGGACTTTAACCATGATATCTCAGCTGCAACTTGAGCCAAAGCACAATATTCAGATTCGATACTCGATCGAGCAACTACCGACTGCTTCTTAGACTGCCAAGCCACCAAATTTGGACCAAGAAAAACTGCATGTCTTGCAACTGAACGCCTATCTTTGACTGAAGCTGCCCAGTCTACATCAGAAAATCCAATAACAAACATATGTGTACCAGGTTTAAAACAAATCCCCATATCAACAATGCCCGACAAGTACCTCAATACACACTTCAATGCCTACTAGTGAGTAAGTGTGGGAGCCTGCTGAAACTGGCTGAGTCGATTGACAATGAATGAAATGTCCAGTCGAGTATTGAACAAATACTGTAAACCTCCAAATATACTTCTATACAGAGTGGTGTCATGGAATAAAGTTCCACCATCTGCATAGAGAGGTTTGTTTACTGCAAACGAAGTGTCAATGGGCTTAGCATTGGCCATGCCACCCTGTTGCAGTAACTATTTGACGTAAGCTGATTGTGTAAGAAATAGTCCACCCTTATCTCTGCGAGCTTCCATGCCTAAAAACATACTAAATTCCCTAATATCTTTAAGTGCAAATACTATGCAATCCAGAAATGAATGACTGAATTATAGTAGAATTAGACCCAGTGACAATAATATCATCAACATACACTAATATATACAAAGGTACAGAAGAATCACATAATACAAACAAGGAGTTATCAGCTCGAGAGTTATGGAAGCCCCATGAGATAAGGGTGGATCGCAGCTTGTCAAACCATGCTCGAGGAGCCTGACGCAAACCATACAAAGCTTTATGTAACCAGCATACATGATTAGGATAGTGAGAATTAATAAACCCAGCAGGCTGATTAGTGAACACTTGTTCATCAAGAACACCATTTAAAAAGGAATTATTAATATCTAATTGTCTAAGTGACAACAAAAAATGCACAACAATAGACAAAATGACTCTCGCAGTTGCAGCTTTGACCACAGAACTGTAAGTCTCTCCAAAATCAACACCAGGAAGTTGTTTAAACCCTTTGGCCATTAATCTAGCCTTATATTGATTTATGGGGCCATCTAAATTACATTTAACTATGAAAATCCCTTATTTCCTACAATATTCTGATTAGGAGAAACAACAACTAGATACCAAGTGCCAGTATTAATGAGAGCTTGTTATTCCATCTCCATAACCTCTTTTCAGTGAGGAATACTGAGAGCTATTTCAGCTGATGGTGGATTTAATGGCCCATTTTTCAAATAGACTGCCACGGGGGCCTATGTGGGTCCACAACCTGGCTTACCAGTGCCAGCTGTGCCCCACATGCAATCACATCCACCATTTAATCATTATTAACCTCAACTAACCACAATTTACTGTTTAAATTGCTAATGAACTCAAGACTTCTGTTAAGATAATTTTCAAACCTCAATAACATCAGCGGAAGTCTTTAAAAACATGTTAACTCAGATAATAAACATCAAATTCATGTAATATAAATCATAAACCTAGTGTGAAAAACCCATGCAATCATCATATATCAAATAATACCATCAAATGTAACAAAATATTAAAATACAATCCTAAGATGTATCATAATCCCAAATCCCCAAAATGAAAACAAATACATACAATACAAATGTACAAGTCTCGCTCAATATCTCGGAATCACCGGTACTCCGTAAGCTTGCCCTTGCCACAAGTCATACTCGAATCTGCACTCAAACCATCACAAAAAGCAGATGACAAGTCCAGAGTGAGTATTCCCAAGGAAATTAAGTGAGCAATACTAAAATTAAATACTGAAATTTAAATAAATCTATTAAATAAACATGGAAAAATAAATACAGGCAACTGTCATCATCGCATGGGTTAATAATAGTAAAAGCTCAAAGTGTGTTCCTAGAGCTTAAGGTCAGACTAGTGTCATACTTCGGACTCTTCCACAAAATATTGGTGAGTCCTACTTATGCAAGGCCAGTATCTGGATCCGCTAAGTGGTCGGCGTAGAACCTACGAAGCACCTACATGTGCCCCGATGTGACTCTCGGATCGTACTATTCACCGAGATCCCTGACACATGTGTTATGGCCTAATAGACATACATACAGGAATGGTATGAAGGGAGAGCCTCAACGTCCGGCCATTTAAATCACAATTCAGAATAGAATATTAAAAGATAAAATTTGAATTCAAAAGCCAAAATAAGTAAATACTCAAGAAATTTCAATTGGCATACTGCACAACTCAATTCACACTCCAACTAATCCAATACCGTCCTATCAAGCCTCCAAACTCGTGTCCAATCACCAGTCAGTCAATCCAAAGTCTATTATTCAAAATTATCCATTAACAAATATCCCCAATTTTCCTCCTAATTGAGTCCATTTTTATCAATTCGAATACTCATTTAATTAATAATAACCCTCTAATAAAATTCCCAATTAAACCCATTTCAGAAAATTCATTTTTAAAATTTATTTATTTTTTTGTCTTAGACGTCGTAGGTGGCGTCGCCATGAGTAAAGGTTTCACGGTGTGCCTCACAACGTCCTCGATGCTGTGGCCTACACTGCCACGAACACCACCCCCACGGCGTGATATAAAGCATAGGTGTGTGTTTGCTCTCTGGTTTGGACGCCACAGGTGATGTAGTGGGAGTTCCCTCCCACGGTGTCCCTAGCGGCGTCTGAACCAGTGACGCCTTATTATGGTTTTCGAGGCCCTGGGTTCGTCATCACGGTCCGAACCCATCCCAACATCGCATATATACACATAACCACCTTATTCAACCATAAAATCACGACGACACATGTCCGAAACCGAAACCCCGATAAATCCCGACAAAAATCCAATTTTCCAACCCAAATTGAAAACAACAACAACCCATCCAAGTCCTCAATTTGGTGCCCCAACTCATGAAAAAATCCATAGCAACGTACCCAAATTCGGTGTGCTTAGTACCCATATCGAAACCTTCATCAAAACTTGAACTTTTGTACCCGAAACGTAGGAAACAAAGAGAGGATTGAGGATCTCACCTTAGATCGTCGATAGCCCTTCGTTTGGTGCTTTAAATGTGCACTTGAACTTCACAAACCCTTGTTCACCTCCACCATTTTCGAATTTTGATAGAGAAGAGAGAGAAAAGTGGTAGAATGAGGTCAAATGCCCCCATTTATACTAAAACTTTCCATTTAATATTTACACACATCTTGAGGCCTCATCTAATGGTCCATAGGAAGTCAAATGGTCCAGCTTTTGATGACTTGAGTGGGTAACACTCCTCCCTTGACTTATCTTGCTCAATACAAACAACCAAACCCTCGGGCATTCCGATACCCAACTCTCACACGTACACTCGCGTCTCTCACGTACTCTAGCGTCTCGAACACATATACGACGTTTATTATTAATTATTAATTACATTTTATCATTTTCCATATGTGTATGACTACCCAACCTAGTATACTGTCATTTGCCTACTCAGTACCTGCGTCTGAACGCTAATCGGGGAGAATACCCGTCGCACTGTCTTGCACGTCAATAATAAATAAAATACACATATCGCAATTTCAATAACCCAAATACATATGAACATCGTAAATTAATACAAAACAACACAAAAACAATTATTTACCTAGCTCCAAGCGCGCCTTGGCCTATCTGCAGGGTCCACGGGGTGTTAAGCTGTCGTTCATGTTTGCACATATGTCACAATTAACGACTAATTAAATTCGGGCCGTTACAGTGGAATATCACTCACATGAGTCTCAACAGTAGCCACTAACACCTTTTTCATTCTAATACCACTTTTGGCTCCAGTTATCATTGAATGAGTATTTAATGGTACACTAGTATTAGAATTCATCTCCTTAGTATTATCACAAGTAGACATAGAGACTTCAGCATGTGCAGAGTGATCAGGAGAAGACGTATAAGAGAGAAAAAGAAACGGAAGGTATAATAGAAGAAGTAGAAGTAATGCTATGAGGAATCTGAACAGTAATGTAAGGAACAGTAGCCATAACAGCCTTAGAAATAGAAGCAAACATAGAAAAGTATGGAAAATCATGCTCATTAAACAAAACATTTCAAGTAATAAACACTCTCCCAGCAGAATTCAAGCATTTATATGCTTTGTATATGGAACTATACAGAAGAAAAACACATATTTTCTGACCTAAATTGATATTTATGTTGATTATAAGGACGTAAGTATAGAAAACATGCACAACCAAACACTTTTAAAAGACTATAATCAGGAGATTGATTATATAACCTAGTATATGAAGAAATACCCTTTTAAAACAGTTGTAGGTAGTCGATTAATAAGAAAAGTAGTTGTTTCACATGCATCCCACGAATATTTCAGTGGTAAGCGACAAGTAGACAAAAGAGTAAGACTCATTTCAACTATATGACGATGTTTTCTCTCAGCTCGACCATTTTGTTGGTGGGTATGAGGACACGAGTGTTGAAAAACTATCCCAGACTAATCAAGAAGAGGTTTAAACGACCTATATTCACCACCCCAATAAGATTTTACTCTTTTAATAGTAGTACCAAATTGATTTTCAACAAAGTCTTAAAATGTGTAAAAGCTTTAATAGTATCAGATTTCACACGCAAAGGATATAACCAGGTAAATCTACTATAATCATCGATAAAAGTAATATAGTAGTTAAAACCACCAGGAGAAGTGATTGGGGAAGGACCCCATAGATCAGAATGTATTAAATCCAAAACATGACCAGAAATTTTATTGGATAGACCAAATAGAAGTGAATGAATTTTACCACGTGGGCAATTAGAACAAAACTTAATGGAGCAATCAGAACGAATATATAAATGATTATTCAGAACTTGCGGAAGAACAATCTTTGCAGGATGACCCAGCCTGTAATGGACCAAATCCACATTATACTGCCACGGGAGGCCACGTGGGACCACAACCGGCCACGTGGCTGCTAGCTGTATTCCACGCCCAACTAATCATCATTTTACCTCAAATCATACAGCAGAAGTTTTAAACATCAAATCATACAACGGAAGTCTTAAACATCATTTTACGCCCAACTAATCATCATTTCAATAGTCGTTACACAGCTTAACATGCCACAAAGCAGATATACCTTTATTTGAAACAAGAAATGTAGAAAGAGAAGCACAGAAGACCCATGTGAGCCAAGAAATATGTACATACCATTTATAAAGGAACCCTTGAAGCAATACTTCATAGGTATGAATGTCCTTCACCATGCAAACATCACGACGAAACTCAATCAACACATTGTTATCTCTAATCAATTGAGAAACACTAAGGAGATTTTTCCTAATACTAGGCACATATAATGTATTATTAAATGATAAGTTCAAGTGTTTAGATGGAATTAGTGTTGAACCAGTCTGAGTGATATGTAAATGCTCACCATTACCAACCATGAGTGATTGATTACCTGAGTGAGGAGCATAGTTTGACTGCTGAGATGTATCAGCCGTCACATGAGAAAAAGCTCCACTATCCATGTACCAGGAACTATCAGGAACAGACTAAGTAGCACTGAAGAAATTATGTGGAGGAGAAATGTCATGGCCCAAATTTCTAATAATTGATTTGGCTGTAATCGGGGTCACCGACCTGTGACGTGGCCTGAGAGCGGGTACGCAGACCAACACTCGGCACAGAGTTCGAGAAATATTTTATATTTGTGGTGATGTATTCCTAGTGTGTTGTATGTATGTAGACTAGTTAGGTCACATTTATAAGTGTATGAGCGTCGAGACACGAGCGGGGACACGCCTCGAGTTGCGTGTCGGGGACGCGGGGCACTAGGTGCTAGGTATGGACTTTCCATACCTTTTACTCAAACCAACTTGGAAATAAACTTTGATGTCTACTAAATAAGTTAACCACCACTTTCACTCATTAATTTCTGGAAGTGCTCACTAAAAATTGAAAATTTAAAAACTAGTCAATCCAAACATAAATAGTGATTAACAAAATGGTTCAATACTTAAACCTAAGAACTTACTTCTAATAATGAAGTATTTCATCACAGTTATGCAAAATATACTAACGAGCTTGATCATATTCCTCAAAGTTAAGATCGACATACGAGAATGCTCCATAAAGGCGAACTCTTTGAGAGAAGATTGTAAGGTTGCTACTTATATGAGGCAAACAATCATAATTCCTTTCCTTTCTATTAAATTTGGTTTCAACCCATGTAAATACATCAAACAAAAGGCCAAGCATTCATTTACAAGGTAGGTTTCTGCAATTGATTCTTCTGGTCTTACTTTATTCCTTACATATCTCTTCAATATTTTTAGAAATCTCTCGACATGGTACATCCATCTAAATGTCACAGAACCAGCTAGTTGTACTTTTCTTAGCAAATGAATTACTAAATGAACCATGATATTAAAGAAAGCATGGGGGAAGATTCTTTCAAGTTTATAAATAATGACAACAATATTTTCACGCAGGCAATCAACCTCTTTTAATTGGATAGTTCTTGCACATATAGTTTGGAAGAAATTTGATAAATCGACTAATGCATCAACCATATCTTCTTTCAAAAGACCACGAATACCAATAGGAAGCAATCTTTGCAATAACACATGACAATCATGGCTCTTTAAACTGAACAATTTTCCTTCTTTGACATTCACACACCTTGAGATATTAGAGGTATACCCATTAGGAAATCTAATTGACTGTAAAAATTCACAAAATCTTATTTTGTCTTTAGATTGAAGACATAAGATGCACGGGGCTTCAACTGACGTTTTCTGACACTTCATGTGTAATTCTTTCCTTATATTCATATCCAATAAATCCATACGAGCCTTCCATGTATCTTTTGATTTTCCTTCAATATTTAACAAGGTGTCAATTATACTGTCACAAATGTTTTTCTCCACATGCATCACATCAATATTATGTCGCAATTTTATATTATGTCAGTATGGTAGATCAAAAAATATACTTCATTAGTCCAATTTAGGTTGTCATTAGGAAGTTTTTTCTTCCCATAATTTGGATGCTTCCCGGGAATTACAACTTTAAGATTATTGACTTCTTAATGGATTTCTAATCCCGTGCGCTCTTTTGGTTCAAGACGTTTCTCAATTTCACCATTAAACAGTTTGTTTTTCTCCACAAATGATTTGGACGTAAAAAGCGTCGATGCCCCATGTGACATATTTTACTTCTCAATTTCTTTGACGATGTGCTTTCTTAGCAAATGGGGCATGCCATATACCCGTTAGTGCTCTAACTAGACAGGTTAGCATACGCAGGGAAGTCGTTAATTGTCCAAATTACAGCAGCATGCATGTTAAAAGTATCCCCTGCATGAGCATCAAAAGTGCGAGCACCATTCTCACATAAGTCCTTCAACTCATCTATCAATGGTTGTATATAAACATTAATGTCCTTCCCTAGTGCTTTAGGCCCTGGCATGAGAAGTGACATCATAAAAAAGGGTTATTTCATACATTTCCAAGGAGGGAGATTGTATGGAATTAAAATAAAATTTCACATTGAGTAAGAGTTACTCATACTCCAAAAGGATTAAAACCGTATATTGCTAATCTTAACCTAACATTTCGAGCATCATTGGCAAACCATGGTTATTGTTCATCAAAATGTTTCAAAGCCATGGAATCTGCAGAATGTCTCATGATTCCACTCTCATTTACTCGTTTATCTTTATGCCATCACATGTCTTCAACAGAATGTCGTGAAAGAAACAGTCTTTGTAACCTCGGTGTCAATGGAAAATAACGCAATATCTTATGCGGTATTTTTCTTTCCTTATTTTCATTGACTTTCCACCTACTTTCTCCACATTTGGGGCAAAACTCATTATGCTCATACTCCTTCCAAAATAATGCACAATCGTACTTGCATGCATGAATTAATGTATATCCTAACCCTATACCACGAAGGATTTTTTTCACTTGATAATAAGAAACTGGAATATTTGAACCATTGGGTAAGAGTTCATGACAAAAACTCAACAACATATCCACGAATTTGTCACTCCAATGATTAGTCACTTTCATATGTAGTAATTTTATAATGAAAGATAATGGAGAAACTCTTGCACCCGGGATACAACTCAGGTTGCACTTCCTTTAGAAGATCGTAAAATTTAGCAGCATTCCCATGAATTTCATCATCATCATTAGGCCCATCATCTACCTCATTATCACTAAAATATTCACAACGAAGGTCCTCCAACATTATATTCACATTATCTATTACATGAAATCCATTTACTTCATCATTGACCATCTCAACATTTTGATGTTGCTCTCCATGATTGATCCATTGTGTGTAGGATTGTCATATTTTGCGTAAATGTAAGTGTTTATCAACAGTAGTTATGGGCAATATTTCAGTATTTAGACAATCACGACACAGACATCGAATCATGTCTCCTTCAATGTTAGCCTTTGCAAATCCAATGAATGACTTAATCCCATCTACATATTCCTTGCTAAGTATATTAGAAACTTTTATCCATGTATCTCCTACATAGACAACCAACTATTAGTTTACGTTATATTCATTTATGACTCCCAAAATATAATGTAATAGTTACATTTTAAAGGCATTTATTTTTTATTATTTAGATATCATAAAAGAAATGTGTAAGTGCGTATGTGGCGGCCCCAATTTCCAGGGTCGCCCCGTGCAACAGATACCTCTTTAGTCTATGCTCCAGAAGTACCTGCCACGTCACTCATCCATCCACCTCAGCTATTACTATATCCACATATACTCTGTGAAGTGATGTTCCTGAATTTTATATTATTTTATCCATATATTACCATTTCACAGCGGAAGACCTTAATACTATCAACTACTTTAATATAGGATTGATTAGTTCACCTACAGTGGAATCCCGAACTGTACATGCATATATGCGATTAACTAAAACTGTGTTATACACAAGTACAGTAATAACCGGTTTTCCCATCCCAAAATACTACAAAATATCAAAATCATATATGTACTAGCGCACGTACTAGCAAGTCTTGAAGTGGTAAGTAAGATGTAATCGCCAACGACTTCCTTACCCTTGCCGGTACTAGGATCTGCACTCAGTTATCACAAAAACCAGATAACGAGTCCAGTAAGTAAAACACCAAGGAAAACCACCAGGCATTTCAATTTATTAACATAAATGGAAACCAATAAGCAGTGTTAAATAATCATGCAATCATCAAGGAAATAACGCAGGCAACTGCTCAAAAGGAAATGCATGAATACCAACACGAAGATAACAAATGGGTGTGCAATGAATACCGCCAGTGAAGCTAGGATCAGTGGCCCGGTCATACCCTACTCCAATGACCCCGCTGACTGTATCCTAGTCACCAATTATATTTGAGAATAACAAACCCCACACACCGAAAAACATCCAGAACATTATCATTCCCATCACAATCGGATTTAGATTGCCAAAGAAATAAAGTTCAATGAATAGAATAAGTAAATGCAATAGTGGTGTTCAATTGGGTTTTACATACCTCAATTCGCACTCCAACAACCCCGTTCTAGCTCCAATAATACCCGACAAATCAAATTATCACCCCAAATGTACCTAAGATTATTTATCATTGAATTAGCTTCAATTTGTCATATTATGTCAATTTCACATTTTTCGAGGTGAAAACCCCGGTATAAAGTCTCCTCTGACTTTTGAATTTCTCATTTTCCATATAAATTCCTCAATTTCTATTTATTTGGTCAAAATACAATTTTTCCATATTTTTCCCTATTTTTTCTGGATTTTCTTTATTTTCTCTCTTTTTTTTTAATTTCTGGTTTTAAGTGTGAACCGGGCCGAACCGATTGGACCGAACCGGCCCAGTTCACCCTTTTCTTCTTCCTCGTCGAACAGAGCAAAGAAATTTTCTCGTATATATTTTTTTCTTTTCGATTTCTCGTTGCTTTCTTCTTATCTTTTCCCTCCATTAATGGAATCGAGAGGGTGGAGAACACACGTTGTCTCCCTCCCTGGCTGTTTTCAAATTCTCAGCCATGGCTTGCCATGGCCGAGCTCTCCACCACCTCACAACACACAACACAACGCCACAACAACAACAAAACACATCTCACCTTGATCTCCTCGACTCCTCAAGCTTCCGAGTTCTCCTCCTCTCGGCTTCTCCTCGTCTCTCCTCTCTTCGTCTCTTTTTGTTTGTTTTTTTTTCCATCGATTTAACGAAGGAGAACGAAGGCAGAGGCGGTTTGATGGGAAATATGACCAAAATGCCCCTCATGTCTATCTCTTTCATTTACAACTTACATACCCTTATTGGTAATTACACATTTTCTATCTTTATTTTCTGATTTAATATATATATTTTATATATATATAACAAATTACCTATATATATATATAAATACACACACTCACCTATATGCAGGAAATACCTTAAATCCACACTTTGACGCCTAAATCGCCTCTTCAAACTTGAATTTACCTCTCCCCAACACCGAATCTCTCATCGATCTCCCTAACAAATTTTGGGAAAAATTGTTTAGTTTGCATGTTCAATCGATCCATCGATATTTATATGCTTGTTCTAATCCCACGTGCCCACGCATCTCGAGGTTAATCGGATGGCTATTGATCACCCCGAGTTACCAAAGTTCTTGACACCTTATCATGACAACATTTGCCTTGAATTACCTTGTTGAGCATCTCGAGGCTTATCCTATGTATGCTAATTCTTCCTATCAAACTATAGGACTTTACTTTATCCAATTGATTTAATTCATAACACCTATTCTAGTCATCAATAAATTCCATAAATTTGTAAATAGGGTCACACTAACTTCCCGACCACTCGACACCCCGTGCCCCGTGTCCGGCACGCTTCCCGAGGTGGTCCCACAGTTAGTGTACCCAATTTAATTTCCTTAGCTTAGCTTAAGATTATATATTTGCATTTAATTAAATAAAATCCTCAACCATAGCATGTTTAATAATTTAAATCTAATTAAACCCCAACGCCCGGCCTCACTACTACCAAACCCCGCGTTGGCGCGTTCGCCGAACTAAAACCCCGGCTCACAACTCGCCCGACAATAATTTACACACATGTGATGTTTACTGCGACGGCCCCAAATTCCGAGGCCGCCCCGTGGCTTCCCATTTCCCTTGCTCGTGCACCGGAAATACCTGCCACGTCACTCATCTGATCCATTAATTTAAAAACTCTTAAGTTTCATGCCATTTAATTTAGTAGTTTACAATTTACATACGGAAGTTTTAATATATCACCAAAAGAGCATTATATAAAGTTAACTTATTCAACCTATAGTGGAAAACCGGAAGTACTTACTCGGTATATAGGCGACAAGCGCCATTAGTGAATGTTTATATACCAAGATCTTGAAGATGTAACAACCACAAGTTCCCAATAATAATCAAAACAATTTACTACTAATACACATACAAAGTAGGTCCTCGACGGTGGACAAGTAAAGATTTTGTCGCCGTGATCTCCTTGCCCCTATCGATACACAGGTCTCAAACTGCGCTCGACCACCACAAAGCGAGATGGCGAGCCAGGTAAGTAAAATCCCAAGGAAAACCACCGTGCATTATAATTTAAGAATATAAATGGAGCAAGTAAATAGTGTTAACCAAACATGCGGAGTAGAAGGTAAATGCGGACAAGCGCTCAAAGCTCATCGCATGAATATAAACACAAAATAAACAAATGATTGTGCACCGCCTATACAAGATGTGCTTTGAGGACCAGAGCCTGTCCGTGTGGTCTGTACCATCGACTCCCACCTTGTGTCCCTAGACACACACCTAGCAAGCGACCGCACAACCTTCGGATACATAGACGGAAAACTCGACCGTCCCGGTAGGGAATATAAATCACGTGATTTTCAAGGAAATAAAGCTCAATGGAAATAAATAAGTAAATGCATAGTGGTGTTCGGTTGGGTTTTACGTACCCAAAAATACGCACTCCGACTTTTCTGGACCCGTCCGTCACGCCCCACCTAGCTCCCAATGTCCGAGCTATGGTTTCCGGTCCCTGAAGTCCATATTATAGTGTTTTATACTTTTTGAAACATATTATATCATTTTATGATATTATATTATATTTTTAATTTTTCAATTGTGGTAGCTCTCCGGTTATGTCGGGGTTCCAAAAATACCCGAAAAATCCCGAAACCACTTTTCTACCTTTTTCTAATTTTCTATATTTTTCTAGAATTTTTCCCAATTTTTCTCGATATTTTTTTCCCTATTTTTCCTATTTTCCAGAATTTACAACTGTTTTTTTTTTTAAATAAATAAATAAAAATATTATATAATATCATAAAATGATATAATATGTTTCAAAAAGTATAAAACACTATAATATGGACTTCGGGGACCGGGGAAACCATAGCTCGGACATTATTGGGGAGCTAGGTGGGGCGTACGGACGGGTCCGTAAAGTCGGAGTGCGTATTTTTGGGTACGTAAACCCAACCGAACACCACTACCGCATTTACTTATTTATTTCCATTGAGCTTTATTTCCTTGAAAATCCGTGATTTATATTCCTCTGGGACGGTCGAGTTTTCCGTCTATGTATCCGAAGGTTGTGCGGTCGCTTGCTAGGTGTGTGGTCTAGGACACAAGTGGTAGAGTCGATGGTACTGCACGACATTGTGGCTCTCGGTCCTCACACATCTTGTATAGCTTGGTGCACAATCATTTGTTTATTTTGTGTTTAGATTTCACATTTCGAGTATCATTCTCGCAAGGCCAATGTAGTGGCGGATGCTTTGAGTAGATGCGGAGTTGACAATGACCATCTGACGCGACACATGGGACCGTTGGAGGCGAGATCGCATTATGA
This sequence comes from Stephania japonica, assembly GCA_039657345.1. Taxonomy (NCBI): domain Eukaryota; kingdom Viridiplantae; phylum Streptophyta; class Magnoliopsida; order Ranunculales; family Menispermaceae; genus Stephania; species Stephania japonica. The sequence continues at coordinate 173,130 of CM077559.1, read as the reverse complement.
GCATGTCGACGTTGTAGCCACGCATGATGTACATATTTGTAGTCGGATGAGAGCACCGAACGGTGTCACTGGAGCGGGTATCGGAGTGTCGAGGTCGATGGGCTTTATGGGCGGTTCATGGATTTGGCACGGGATCCCGAGTGCACTGATTGGGCGGAGACATCTGATGGATATTTGTGGCATCGAGGGCGACTTTGGGTACCAGCCGTGTCAGAGATACGAGATAGTATGTTAGAGGACGCTGACCGATCGCGCTACACAGTTCATCCGGGCAGAACCAAGATGTACCATGACTTGCGTAGATTGTTTTAGTGGCCGGGGATGAAGGCTGATGTTGGTGAATATGTTCGAGGGTGTCATATATGTCACGGTAAAGCGCGAGAACGACAAAGCGACCAAGCGGATTCACGCAACCGTTACCCATTCCTCAATGGAAATGGGAACACCTTACCATGGATTTTGTCGGTGGATTACCGTAGACGTTTAGGCGACACGATGCGATACGGGTGGTGATAGACAGAGGCCCGACTAAATCGGCGCACTTCATACGGTTCGATGCGATACACGTTTCCTCGGTTGAAGCGAGACTGTTTGAGCGGGAGATTGTTAGGCGCATGGGGTGCGGTTTCCATTGTATTTGATAGGGATCCCGGGTTTATTTCGGGATTCGAGGAGCGATGCGGAGAGCGGATTTGACACTAGGTTGCGTTTAGCACGGCGTATCATCCTCAAACAGATGGCCAATCGAGAGAGATTGATACGGATTTTAGAAGACATGTTGGGCTTGTATTCTCAGCGGTTTGGAGGTTCGTGGGAGGATTACTTACCACCTGTGTGAATTTGCCTACAACAACAGTTATCAAGGCTAGTATCGAGATGCCACCTTATAAGAGTCACCAGAGACATTATTCACACAAGATAGAACATGCGTGAGGTGAATGGCTAGTGGGGTGTACCATTGGTGGAATCTCGAGATGGAGAAGACTCGAGTGAAGGACCAATTGATACGCGCATTGGTGGAATCTCAGATTTAAAAGATTCCGAGTGAAGGACCAATTGATACGCACATTGGTGGAATCTCGGATGGAAATGATTATGAGTGAAGGACCAATTGATACACACACACATTTAAAATTCACGCAATATATAAGTGAACCAAATATGTTGTATGTTTATTAGTGATGTGAATTTAATATTTCGGGCGTGTAAATTACGAGGCGAGTTGTGAGCGGGGTTTTAGTTCGGCGAACGCGCCAACGCGGGTTTGGTAGTAGTGAGCGGGCGTTGGGGTTTAATTAGATTTAAATTATTAAACCGTACCATTTTATTTAATTAAATGCAAATATGTCAATCACGACTAAACGTGGGACCCCTCGGGAAGCTCTCGGGACACTCTCAATCTCGGGAAGTTAGTGTGACCCTATTTACAAATTTATGGAATTTATTGATGACTAGAATAGGTGTTATGAACCAAAATAATATACATACACACAAATGTTGTGATGACTATATTATCAATTAACATCACGTGGGATTAGAACAAGCATATAAATTTACAACCAACATACACACCAAAATTTGTTAGGGAGTCAAATCTCCTAATTCCAAAACCCCGCCTAATTCATACGCGGCGTCCACATATCATCCGACTAAAGCTCTGGCGAACCAAATACATACACACTGAAATAATTATAACAATAACGGCGTTAATAAATAACGGCCGTTACAATTCTTCCCAACTAAAAGAATTTTCGTCCCGAAAATTAAATTAGTGTAAGACTTACCGTGAAATAGCTGAGGATAACGATCCCGCATGGTCGATTCCAACTCCCAGGTAAGTCCTTCCGTACCATGATGCTGCCATCGTATAGATATATCCCTATTCTTGAGAGTTTGAACCTTACGATCCAATATAACTATTGGTCATTCCTCGTAAGTTGTGTCAGGTTGAATCTCAACTTGTCGTGGCCCTGTCCTAGCTAATCTCAACATCGAAATGTGAAACGTAGGATGAATCCCTGATAACTCCTCTGGTAAATTCAACCTATACGCCACACGACCCACTCGCTCTACAACCCGATATGGTCCAATAAATCTTGGCGCTAGTTTCCCTTTAATCCCAAACCTCTGCTGTCCTTTCCAAGGAGAAACCTTCAAGTAAACCATGTCGCCAACCTCATAGCTCAAATTCTCGTGGTATCTATCCGCATACTTCTTTTGTCTATCTTGCGCTGCTCGAAGCTTCAGCCGAATCTGTCTAATCTTCTCTATGTGATCAACAACTATCTCCGGCCCCACGGTAACTGTATCCTCTGGCTCTGCCCAACATGTTGGTGATCTGCAGGGCCTCCCATACAGTGCCTCAAATGGTGGCATACCAATACTAGCCTGATAGTTGTTGTTATAAGCAAACTCACACAGAGGTAGATAATCTTCCCACATACCCCCAAATTGCAAAATAGAAGCTCGAAGCATATCTTCTAAAATCTGTATCCGTCTCTCAGACTGACCATCAGTCTGTGGATGATAAGCAATACTAAACTGCAACCTAGTGCCAAACTGCTCCTACATCGCCTCCCAAAGTGTAACGACCCAAATTCTCCATGACCCAACCTATGAGTATTTTGGTAATTTCATTATAAAAATATGTTGGGTGTTTGATGTAAAAATGCAATTCTAAACTTGTCAAATTAAATATGAGTTAGGGAGTAAGTAAAGTTTTATTTTAAATAATAAAGCCCAATTGAGATTATGACCCAAAAAGGCATTTTAGACAAGTTGTAAATAATAATAACCCTAATCCCTAACCCTAATGCTATTTAAGCAAATAAAAAAAAACCCTAGCCCCAATTTTATAAAACACCTACATGGAGAGGAGGAGAACAAGAGGAGAGTTCAAGCTTAAGAGATGTACAACCTCACTTCCCTCCTTGATTTCTTTATTATTTATTGAAGATTTGGAGACCAAAGGGTCGATGGTGTCAACATCGGCAAGAATGCGAGGAAAATAGAAAAGAAAATAAGAAAAGAAAGATTTGATCTATGTTAGAATGAGATTTTAAAAAGGATTTTGAGTCAAAGACTCCATTGAAGGCATGGTGAGATTCTAATACTCTCTAGATTTATGGTCTTAGTGTTGGTATTGGCAATGAGAGTTGATGATTTTCAAAGTTTGTTCAATATTTCTTAGATCTAGTCTTGAAATGGGTTATACAAATTTTTTAAGCTTTATGATAACGAGTATTATAGATGAATCAATTTTGTTTTCCATAGTTTGATGGAACATGAAAGGGTTTTTCCCATGATTTTAGCAAATTGAATGCAGTTGAAGTTTATTGATATGAATTTGACATTTAAGGTTGAGTTGAGATTTAAAAAGGGACTTTGAATCTTTTCTTTGGAAAATAAACTTATTCGATAAATTTGTGGACTTTGACTAAATATTGTCATTTGGGAATTTAAAGTCTAAATTGAGTCTTGTATAGTGATTTAGATCTTTTTAATTATAATTAATCGAACGTCTTCGATTTATGTTGGAAAAACCAAGTCTTAGCGGATTTTCCTTGTTTTACATCACCGCATTCCTATTTTACTCGAATCATCGATTCTAATTTTAAGTGTCGATTTTAGAGTCGTGAATGACCTTTAGCGAAGTCAGCTATAAAATAGGGTGAATCTCTAAGGTCTAGACAATTAATGTTAAACTTGTATGGTTGTAGATACATAAAGTAATTATTCTTTCAAATTGTCTAGATTCGCGAGACGGTTCACATCGAGCCCAAATGCGAGAGGATCGAGATTAGGATCTGCGGCAAGTGCAGGTAAGTGGGGAGCTTGCTCAATTATCAAATATGGCATGATTATTAGTTATGTTTAGGATTCATAATTTGAATTAAAGACTTGGGATTTATAGGTTGTGTCATGGTATTGGCTCGAACCTACGTATCTATGGAATGTGAATGCACTATTATCCATGGCCCCAGAATGTGTGAAGTTCCACCGAGGGTCTTAAAGAATACCTCAGAATGTTGTGGTACCACCGAGGGTCGTTAACACCCAGGATGTGTGGAGTTTACCACCGAGGGATTTACTTGACTAATTGAATTCATAATTATGTCACGTAGGGACATGAGTTGGAGTTACCTTCTCTTGTACTCTTGAGACATAGGGATGTGCATCGGTGATGGCTTGTACGAACCTACTGTTGATTTGATGGGACAAACGAGAGGGCACATAAGGCCTGTGTGCTAGCTGGTTGTTTCCATCACTTTGAGAGTAGGAGAATCGGTCACCGAATTCTTGCCAATATCTAATATGCATTGAATGGAACATCGACTTATCGTATTATTATATTTTATAGTACATAATCTTGCGAAACCCCCTCATTTGTATGAAAGTTTGAAATTATAAAATGATTTGTCAATCTCTCTAATGTTATTCATGATTATTGTTGTTACAATTTGATGGCTTATGAATACGTGGTATTTGTTATGAAAGGATGAATTCCTATTTAGTTGTGACTTACGAATCTTATGTTTATGATAGTGCTTGATGGTTCATTATAAGTCTATTTCTTATGGAATCTTGCTATCATGTTAATAATTAATGAATCCTTGTTTGTTTTTCAAATACATGCTAGACTTTGCATGCTTATTAGGTATTACTTGCATATTTGATGGTTGAGCGGGTTTTCCGCATTACTGAGCTCCGTTGGTTCTTTTAGCTCACCCCACTTACAATACAGGTTCATCGATGAGTGCGCTAGAATTGAGACAAGGGAGAAACGAGCTTGAAGTCTTCATTTGATGTGAGCCTTGAGTTGATATATATCATGTATATTCGATTTTGAAACTATTAAACTTGGGTTGTAATTAAAATAAGTCTTTAGGTAGTTTCAAACCTACTTACCTTTAGTTGATCCACTTGGGAGTTTTAATAGTTTAACTCAATACGAACCCATTTATAGTTTCATAGATATTCTTGTGAACTTAAATCTATTGGCTTAAGGATATCTCTTTGTATTTATTCCGTAATTATTATCCTTTGTGTAGCCAATGTACTTTCCGCAGGTTTATTTGTTTAGGCCTACCAGACTGTTATTTAGGCCTGGTTCAGGTATCGAGTCCAAGTGGCGGCCTGGGCCGGGTAACCCGACTCTAGGTCAGGGGTGGGTCATCATACAAAATCTCGAAGTAAATCTGGGATCTCTATCAGATACTATGGAAATCGGTACCCCATGTAATCGAACAATTTCCTGTTCAAATAATCTGCTCAACTGAGTGAACGTGTATCGCATCGAAATGGGTATAAAGTGTGTCGATTTCGTCAGTTTGTCTATTACCACCCAAATTGCATCATGTCGTCTGGAAGTTTGTGGTAACCCACTAACAAAATCCATAGTAACATGTTCCCATTTCCACTGAGGAATGGGTAACGGTTGTAACAATCCACCATGTCGCTTGTGTTCCGCCTTCACCTGCTGACATATGTGACATCCCCGAACATACTCTTCAATATCAGCCTTCATCCCTGGCCACCAAAACAATCTCCGCAAATCATGATATATATTGGTTCTGCCTAGATGAACCGTATAACGTGATCGATGAGCATCCTACAGTATACCATCCCGTATCTTTGGCACCGCAGGTATCCACAGTGTTCCCTGGTATCGCATGCATCCATCAGATGTTTCGACCAATCAGTGCATACGGGATCCCGTGCCAACCCGCCGAACCGCTCATAGAGCCCATCAGCCCGCTGACACCCGATTACCTGCTCCAGTGACACTGTCGATACTCTCATCTGACCACAAATCCGTACATCACTCATCGATGTACCCTCTACCATGCTCATAACCGATGCTATCTCCAACAGTCTCATATGATGATTACTAGTTTGACTATTGATTCCGCATCTACTCAGAGCATCTGCCACCACATTGGCCTTGCTAGGGTGATATTCAATGGTGAAATCATAATCTTTTAACAACTCTAGCCATCTCCTCTAACGCATATTCAAATCTCTCTGCGTGAAGATATAGCGTAAACTCTGATGATCGGTGTAAAGTATAAATTTTCCCCATACAAATAATGTCTCCAAGCTTTGAACGCAAACACAACAGTTGCAAGCTCTAAATCATGTACAGGATAATTACACTCATGTGGTCTTAATTTCCTGGATAAATAAGCCACAGGTCATCCCTCCTGCATCAAAACACATCCGAGTCCAGTTCCTGAAGCGTCAGTGTAAACAGTCAAACTCTTCCCTGCCTCAGGTAACGTCAATACTGGTGCAGAAGTTAACCACTTCTTCAATTCCAAGAATGCGTGTTCACACACAGAAAAATAGCCGGAACATTACCGTTCCCATCACAATCGGATTTAGATTGCCAAAGAAATAAAGTTCAATGAATAGAATAAGTAAATGCAATAGTGGTGTTCAATTGGGTTTTACATACCTCAATTCGCACTCTAACAACCCCGTTCTAGCTCCAATAACACCCGACAAATCAAATTATCACCCCAAATGTATCTAAGATTATTTATCATTGAATTAGCTTCAATTTGACATATTATGTCAATTTCACATTTTTCGAGGTGAAAACCCCGGTATAAAGTCTCCTCCGACTTTTGAATTTCTCATTTTCCATATAAATTCCTCAATTTCTATTTATTTGATCAAAATACAATTTCTCCATATTTTTCCCTATTTTTTTTTCTAGATTTTCTTTATTTTCTCTTTTTTTTTAATTTCTGGTTTTAAGTGTGAACCGGGCCGAACCGGTTGAACCGAACCAAGCCCGATTCACCCTTTTCTTCTTCCTCGTCGAAAGAGAAAGCGGCTGCGTATTTTTTTTTCTTTTCGATTTCTCGTTGCTTTCTTCTTCTCTTTTCCCTCCATTAATGGAATAGACAGGGTGGAGACCACACGTTGTCTCCCTCCCTAGCTGTTTTCAAATTCTCGGCCATGGCGAGCTCTCCACCACCTCACAACACACAACACAACGCCACAACAACAACAAAACACATCTCACCTTGATCTCCTCGACTCCTCAAGCTTCCGAGTTCTCCTCCTCTCGGCTCCTCCTCGTCTCTCCTCTCTTCGTCTCTTTTTGTTTGTTTTTTTTTTCCATCGATTTAACGAAGGAGAACGAAGGCAGAGGCGGTTTGATAGGAAAATGACCAAAATGCCCTCATGTCTATCTCTTTCATTTACAACTTACATACCCTTATTGGTAATTACACATTTTCTATCTTTATTTTCTGATTTAATATATATTTATATATATATATAACAAATTACCTATATATATAAATACACACACTCACCTATATTTTCACATTTAAAATTCCGCCGTGCGCGCCAACGAGTGTACTCGGGCGTGCACACTACCGTACCACCCCCGCGTGTTAATCACGACTAAACCCCGGCTCTCAATCTCGCCCGAACCAAAATAATATACATACACATCTATGATAACTATATTATCAATTACATCACAGAATTTATAACCAACATATACACTGTCAAATCTCCTAATTCCAAAACCCCGCCTAATCCATACGCGACGTCCACATATCATCCGAGCTGGTGTCCAAATCTGAAATAATTATAACAATAACGGCGTTAATAAATAACGGCCGTTACAGCGTGTGTGGTGAGTGTTTTACTATTTAGATACCACAAGTCATGAAGATGTTGAATAAAAGAAAAAGAAATCCTATGTAAATACAAAATAATAAAATACAATAAAGAAAAAATGTCATTAATTTAACCACCAAAAACTATAATTTCATCTTAAGTAAATATCTCATGCAAATTAACAAAGTCCGTATATATAGATTCATGAAAGGAAGTTGTACAATGGCATTAGTTTCTCACATTATGAAAGAAATTACCCTAATTTTTCAATTGAGTACATGTAAGGATGAAAATATTTTAAATTGATCTTTAAGTTCATTTCAGATTTGAGAAGTCGTTAAAAAATCAAATCCATAACCCTTAGTCCCTCATCCACCAAAGGTCAACCAATAAAATAAACATACAAGGGTAGCTAATAATGACATACTCTTTTCTTTGTTGACAATTTTATTTTATCTCCTATACTATATTGATGAATTAAATAATAGTGTCTTAGTTTAGATATAATAGAGTATAAAATATTGAATGAATCAACCTATTTCCACGCTACCAACTCTACACATTTTAAAAAAAAAAACAACTATACACCTTATTCTAGCTCAATTATCCCAACATTTTAAAATAAAATTTCTCTCAAAAAATATACAAAAAATGAATTTTTTAGTATTGTTAAAAAAAATCTATGTTGTTTTAGTTCATTAAATAAACAACAAACTATATAAAAAAACAAGTAACTACTATTTCAAAAAAATTAAACAACTTGGAAAAGAATTGAGCTAATACAAACATTTCACATTGGAGGTCAAGACGCAGTTAAAATAAAACTAAATTCATTCGCTATGAATTCAGTTTCACAAAAAAAAAACTCAAGTTCATGAAACAATTGATATTGATCAATGATCAGATCACATGACAAATATTTATGCAAACCATTCTACACTTATATTGATTAGACCACATGTCAATTGTTATTGTGATGTGTATAGAGACTTCTAGAAAACTAGTCTAACTGTCTTTAGATGCTTTGCATGTGAAAAAACAATTTCAAATATCCATGTGCATCATGTGGAGATGTAGACATCCCATTCAAGTAAAAAATAGCCAATCTTGTCATCAAAAAAATAACAAAGAGTATCCTCCATGTGTTCTATGTAGAAGGGGAGAAGAAGATTATATACTTAGCTATAGCAGGGTGTGAAATGTTCATTCTTTGGGTGTTGAATGAGCAAAAAGTATTGTTCTCTAGGAGGCAATTAATGCTTTGGATGTGGAGATGAGGACTGTAAAAACATTTTTGAACTCGAACTTGATAGTCCAAATGATGAACCAGGTCATCCAGTGTGATACAATTTGTGAACTTTAAAAATACTTCATTTGAAAAAGTTGTAGACAAAAAAATGAACCCAACATCTAAGCAAGTTGCATTCATTAGAGTAAGGATACATACAATATTTATCTACTAAAAATATCCCTTCTCCTAGCTAATTACAATGTTCTATGAAGGCCACGAGTTGTTAACAAGTAAGATTAATACACATTATTCAATGCAAATACCACCCTTAATAAAGTGGAGATTAATGTCGATAGCAAACAACACATTTCGCCTGAATGTTTAAAGAACATGGAAATTTGGAACCTTAGGCTGCATTCACATGTATATATCTTTTTAATCATCTAATTGATCATCCCAAGTTCCCAACGTATGACGACAACAAAATCAAATGCATACAAAGCTCAAACTTCAGTATGCAATGGGAACATTAATTTAACCACAAAAAACTATTATTTCATCGTAAATAAATATCTCATGCAAATTAACAAAGCCCAGAAATGTAGATTCATGAAAGGAAGTTGTACAATGACATTAGTTTCTCACATTGTGGAAGAAATTACTATGATTTTTCAATTGAGTACATGTAAGGATGAAAAGATTTTAAATTGGTCTTTAGGTTCATTTCGGATTTCGAATCATGAATGTCAATCCTAATTCAACTTTTATAGCTTATATATGGTTCCACTTTAATTTACCTTTTAAATAGTAATGAATTATTTGGAATTGAGGCTATGTTCTTATTATTTTTTGAAAAGAAAATATTTTGATAACCCACTTTGAGTACTAACTTAGGATACCGACTCATCGGTGGTTGTGCAATGCACCTCGCGACACGCACACACATATTTTGAAATGTATTGCACGGCTCCGAACTAGCTCAATACTCAAAGTGGGTTTTCATAGCAGGTTTTTTAAAGTCGAATAGTCTGAATATCAAGGTTCATACCAAAAAACAAATATTAAATATATGCCACCTGTGTGCTAATAAAATCAATGGCTACATAGACTTTGATTTTTTTTAAGTCGAATAGTCTGAATACCAAGGGTCCCTTTAAGCAAAATCTCGGGTTCGAGTCTTGCGAATGGAAAAGACTGGGTTGGGAGGGCCACCCCCTATATTGGCTGACATCCTACCTTCTCAAGAGGCAGAGGCGATTGCGATGAGGAGGCGCTTATATGGTACAGAATCAGGGTGTTCAATATGTCATTTTTGAATCTGATTCCCTTTTACTGATTCAAGGGTTAGGTGCAACAACTACCACAAGAGCAGAGTTTGGGAGTCTTGTTTACGACTGCTTGACAATGTTCAATCGTCAAGGTACATGGAAGTTCCAGTTTGTTCAACAAAATGCCAACAATGTGTAGCTCACGAATTAGAAAAGATAGCAAAATTGTATGAAAATTCTTTTGTTTGGCATGAGGTTCCACATGAGATATGTGATTTACTTTCAAATGATGTAATTCAGTCAGATGAGTAATTGAAATGGCTATAGTTTCATAAAAAAGAAGAAGCATAGCACTGTTTTATCAAAAAAAAATAGCACTATTATGTTCTTTATTGTACGAGAAAATGATGTCGTGGCAGTTGCAGATGCTTTGTGGGACCGTAACTTTTGATTCAGAAATCCGATTGATTATTATAATACTTTTTCGGAAATGGCGTTTCATGCTCTACAGTTGTCCCTAGAGCATTGCTCTTTGGGATTGGGTTTCGTGGATCTAAATTCCTTCGTTTTGGCCTTCATCAGGAGCTTTTATTTTATTGTCTAGTTTTATGGGTATTTTCGTAATTTACTTTATTTAAGTTGTTTTTAGAGTCTTAGAAGGATTAGGCGTTTTAGGTCATAGAAGGATTACGTTTTGAGTCGTAGAAGGATTAGAGTTTCTAATGGGCTATATAAAGCCATGATTAAGGCTGTAATCATTATCAATTATCATCAATTTATTTCAATTTCGATTTTCTTCAAAACTTTAAGAATTCTTCCTTGTTTGAGCGTTTACGTTGCGTTAGTTGGTATCAGAGCGTGAATTCCGTTCATACTAACAATGTCTGGTGGAAGCAGTGGCATTTCGAACGTCGTTTAAGATGTTGAAGCCTTGGGAACAAAAGTGGAGGCTCAAGAAAACCATTAAGAACCTTGGAGACAAATCTCGATCAACAATTTTGGCGTATAGACGAGTGCCTTGATGCGGTAATTAACAGATTTAACGCCCTTGGGGTGAATGCTAATAGACACGAGGGTGATGGTGAAAAATGTCCAAGAAATCAGCATGCTCGAGGCGATGCTCTTATTGCACCAGTGGCTACAAATTTTAGAGGTCGTGTAACGACCCGAAAATTTGGTTGGTGGATGATGATGCATTTATTAGTATGATAGTATGATACGGGTTACGAGCCAGTCGGACAATTTTAAATCTGAGTGAGGTTTCTGACTAGGTAAACAGAGTTTCGATAGTCGATTAAGTGGGTATTAAATGTGATAAACAAAGTCAAATCATGAATATGACCTTAGTTGAGGAAACATGATTTAATCAAATAAAGTATAACTTAGGCATAAATAATTTATTTGAACACTAAGTGTGGGACCGCCTCGAGAAGCGTGCCGAACGCGGGGCACTGAGTACCGGATAGACGAAAGTTAGCATGACCTCAGGTACTAATTTATAAAGTTCAATTGATGGCCTATTATAGGTTATATGATTTATTGTAAATCAAATCAACAAGAGTCCTATAGTTGTGTTGAGAAATTCAATAGGCTTAGGGTGAACCTTGGGATACACAGCATGAGGTAAATCAAGGTAAGATGTGTCATAGGTGGGTGTCACTCACATTAAGGATTGAAGTGATCAAGGACCGTTTAAGGGACCTCGAGATAAGGGTGTGTTTTGAGATGAAAGTAAGGGCAAAAGGGTAATTTGACAAACTAAATACATATAAATATAATGTTTTTATCTAAAACCCTACTTCACTATTCATCATCTCCCTCACATAACCGCCGTCCACTTTTCTCCCCCACTCCTCCCTCTTGGACAAACTCCTCCCCTCTCCCTTAGTGACCGGACGTGACCTCGCCAGAGTAAGGTTTTCATTCTCTCTCACTCTCTCTCAGTTTCTCTCGATCTCTCTCTCTCTCGTTCTCTCTCTTGTTTGCTCCACTGTTACCCTACGTCTGGCTGACTAGGGAGGAGACTGTCGTCGCCAGAGGTGTTGGTTGACTGGAGGCTCTCTCTCTCTCTCTCTCTCTCTCTCTCTCTCTCTCTCTCTCTCTCTCTCTCTCTCTCTCTCTCTCTCTCTCTCTCTCGGTTTTGCACACCTCTCCTCCTGGTTTCGACACCGTGCACGCGCCACTCTCGCTGCTGTGGAGGGCTGCCATGACCAGGGACTGACCGGAGGTGACCCCATGTAACGACCTAAACATTCTCCAACCCATTTTCATGGTATTTTATTAATTTTATATTAAAATATGTGAACAAATGAGATTGTTACACAAAACTGATCTTAACGAGACTTGGATTTAGTGAAAATAGTTTTGAATGGGCTCCACAAGGAAATTGGGCCCATAGGGGTATTTACGTAATTTTGGGTTAAATTGGTGAAAAACCCTAACTATATAAGGATGTGTTGCAAGCCCTAGTCACCCCTTTTGTGGATTCAACAAGTTGGAGAGGGAGGAGAAGAAGAGGAATCATTGAACAATTAAGGAGAGAAAAATCTTGTGGTAATTTCCTATTTCTATTTTTTTTTCTTTCTTTTCTTTTTCTTTCTTTCTCTTTCCTTTCTTTTCTTCTTCTTCTTGCTTAAATTTTATTTTGGACAGTGGAGGCGGCGCCACTAGGGCGCCGCCGAGAGGGGCAGCGCACGGCCGAGGAGAGCGCGGCGCCGCCCAGCTGAGGGTTGGGAGGGGTGGTCTTTGCCACCCCATACGTTGGGAGGAAGAAGGGGGTGGCAATAGCCACCCCACTCCTTCCATCACCGCCACCACCACCGCCACCGCGGCTCACCGGCCGTGGTGGTGGGGTCCCGATCTTGGCGAGCAGCTTTGGGGACCACCTCGGATCAAGATCCGAGGGTTAGGAGGGGGTGGGGGAAACCCCACCCCATGCTCGAGACGCCAGGGGCGTCTGGCCCTGGTTTGTGTTCCAGGGGCAGACAGGCCCCTGGACCCCTCTAGGGGCCAGTCGGCCCCTGGGGGGGCTGGGTGGTCTTTGACCAGGGGCTTGGATGAACCTGGTCAACAACATAGGGACTGTTTGGTCCCTGTACCACCAAACAGGGGCCAAACTGGTCCCTGGCCAAATAAATGGGAAAAAAAATATAAAATAAAATAAAATAAAATAGGATAAACTTACGGTGGGCGTCGACAACCTCGACAAAGCCCTTAATGGCACATCATGTGGGACACACACTAATTGGAGTCCCCAAATATAAATTAATAATTAAAAATATTCAACTTTAAATTAGTAAAATACTTATGTAGTCTTATATAAAATTGTATAAATTGCGTAGATTCGCGAGGCGGTTCACGTGGGACCCCAAACGTACGAGGAGCCAGTATAGGCGTCGCGACGGGTCCAGGTAAGTGGGGAGCTTCGCTCATGCATTAAATATGGCTTGATTATTAGATAATTAGGAATGCATGTTTTGAATTTAAAGACTTGGGAATGGGTTGCGTCGTGATATTGGTTTGGATCTCTATTATCTATGGAATTGTGAATACATTGTCTTACCTGTTATGTTATTCGGTGCCCTGTGAGTGTGTGGTAGTTAACCACCGAGGGCCAAAGACACCCCGAGTGTGTGGTAGTTAACCACCGAGGGTTTGCTTGACTAATTGAATGCATAAGGTGAATTATTTGAGTGTAAGGGTTTGGAGTTCCATCCTTTGCTACTTGATGATTCTTTGAGACATGTAGCGGTGACGGCTTGGATGAATTTATCTTTGTTTTGGTGCGATTATCTAGAGGGCGTAACGGCCATTACGTTTCCACTGATTATTGTACCAATTCGAAAATAGATGATTCGGTCACCGGATCCTTACCAATATCTAGTTCGCATTGAATGGAACAACGGCTTATATTAATATTTATATCTATCGCATTTTATTTAAATCCTTCGTGTGATTTTATTTATATGTCATGTTTTAATTTATAAATGAAATGTGATGAATATTATTATGCTTGACATATATGAATGTTTATCAAAAGTGTTGTGAAACTGTTAGGCTTATATGTCTAATATGGTGATTGAAATACGAATTGAAATATTGATATATAAAATTATTGAATATCTAAATTAGATGTGGAAATAATATTTAGATATTTCTTCTTAGAATATAATTCCATTTTCCTAACTACGATGAGCATAAACCATATATATTTAATTGGTTCGAAATATGTGTTAAATGATTATGCTTATAAGTTGGTTTTGATTTACATATATTCAGTTATTACATGTTGTGTTATGCGTATGGATTGGATGTCATGTAGTATTTGCATGAGTACTAGGTAGTACTTGCATATTTAATGTTTGAGCGAATCTTTCCTCTTATTGAGCATCGTTGGTTCTTTAGCTCACCCCACTCCACCCCAGGTCCTCTACCAGTAGCGATAGACAAGAAAGGCAAGGGAAAGGATTTATCTTGAAGTGCCTTCATATGTGAGACTCATATAATACTAGTTTATTATTAATATTACTCGTTTTGTAAATCTCGTACGTGGGTTATAGCTTGAGAATTAGTTAATGGGTAGTTTTGAACCTTTATAATTTTAATTTGAGGTTGTATGAGATATTTAATATTAAAGATGATTTATATTAGTATGATATTCAGGTTATATGGTTTTGTTGTGATTATTTATCACACACTGGTTATTATATATATAATGGTTAGAATGATTATTCCGCAGGTTATTTAGGCGTACCAAGTCGCTATTTGGGCCTGGTTCAAGTATCGGGTCTAAGTAACGGTTTGGGCTGGGCGACCCGACCCTAGGTCAGGGGAGGGTCGTCACAGTTGGTATCAGAGCCTAGGGATTAGAACCTAGGGAAACATTTAGGTTAGGGAAACCTAAGGTTTAAAGCCTTAAATTTAAAAGTTTAAGTTTAAGTCGAACAAATCTATGGTATGGGACATCGATTTGAGTCGACTTAATGTGCACAAATATCCAAATTTTAGATTGGGAAGGGATCGAAAACTAAAGATAAAATGTTAATATATTGTTATATGTTGATGAATGTAATATATTTATAACGTTAGATATTTTTTTTGCAAATTTCTCAAATTATTGGACTAATCCCTTGTTGCTCTACAGTGCACTATGAGTAACTATGGGGGAAGTTCGCATAATTTGAGGGATGCTCAGGACAGAGATGATAGACATTGGCGTAGGGAAATGGAGCAGCGCATCTCTTCCCTAACGGAGTCACATCAAAAAGCTCTGCAAGAAATGGTGTCTACTCAAGAAAGGAATATGGCTCGTATTATGGAACTTATTCAAACACAAGGAAATGCTAGATCAGCCGAGCAAGTGCAAGTAGGACAAGGGCCTAATCCTCCACAAGAACATGTTCAAGAGCATCATATAGCAGCGGAAGGTGCCGATTCCGTTACAAATACAGTTGCAACAGCCGTACCTGGAGGAGATAGGGATACAGAGGCGTATCGGCGAGGCAAATTACAGAAAGAGTTTATGAAATATGACATTCCTCGGTTTTATGGGGATAGGGATCCCGTAGAGGCTGAAGCATGGATCTTGCACATGGATAAGAGGATGAAGACACTAAGTATTGATGAGTGGACTATGGTACCTCTAGTATCATTCTTGTTGGAGCATCGAGCCCACAAATGGTGGTTGTCCATTGAAAGAGCTCAAGGAACAAATATGTCTTGGACACAATTCAAGAAATTGTTTTATGATGAGTGGTTTCCTAAATCAGTAAAGGCAGCTAAGATTCGAGAATTTCTTGACTTAGTGCAAGGCAATATGAGTGTAGCAGATTATGCAGCGAAGTACAATGAATTAGCAGAGTTTGCGCATGAGTACGTTCCATCTGAGACGACGCGGAGGAGACGTTTCGTTGATGGGTTGACAGAGGAGATTCACTCTCTAGTGGCAGCATCAGGGGCAGAGACATTTCAGCAAGCATATAACAGGGCACTCAACTGTGAAGATGCACTCCGCATTGATGAGACACGTTCTAGTCGGTATGGTCAAGGCAAAAGAAATTTTGACAGTTATCAGAGGGGATCTGAGAAAAATTCAAAGAAATTTCGTTTTGGAGGAGCATCAAGTGCACCGACACACTCTGTGGTAGCATCGAAGGCCACACACATTTTGACGGGGACCACCACACCTTCCCATGCTTCCGTACCTTCGACTAACCAGGGTGTGACATTCAGACAGCCACGCCCTCCGCAACAGAGTAGGAATAGTGGCAGGGGATCGGTAGGGCCAAGGCCGAGTGTATCAGGAAGTGTCACGCAGCCACATTCGAATGCGCAGAAGCCACATATAGTATGTTATCGGTGCAAGACGCCGGGGCATTACAGAAGTCAATGTCCACATCCACCAACGTCTGAGGAGAGTGCAGCCCCAGTTGCTCGAGGAAGAGTTCATGCTATGGCGGAACAGGAACAGAGAGCCGCGCGACAGTTAGTCGCAGGTACGGTTTCAATTAATGGTCATAACATGCATACATTATCGATTCTGGTTCTACTATTTCTCTTATCTCGGGGGCTATGGTACATGCTTTGGGATTGACACCAATTAGAGCACACACATACTTGATTTTAAGCACAGTCTCCACCGAAAAGATTTACCCTAATATGACATGTGAGGGGTGCATAATTAAAATTGGGGATCACATTATGCCGTTTGATTTGCGAGTGTTAGAATGCTTAGAATATGATGCACTATTGGGAATGGACTGGTTAGAGACGTATTACGCTAAGATTGATTGTTTCAATAAGACAGTGATCGTTCAGTTTCCTGGCACTACTCCATTTGAGTTTAGAGGTTGTTCTTTGGCTGATGTTACCAGCCGAAGTAGAGTTGCGACTTTTGATGAGATAGAAACTATTGCGAGTCTAACTTCTATGGGAGAGGAGGGACAATAAGTCATAATTGAGAAGATTCCTTTTGTAAGGGACTTTCCAGATGTTTTTCCTTCAGATCTTCCGGGACTTCCTCCACATCGAGACATTGACTTTGTGATTGACCTCATTCCGGGCACCAGACCAGTTTCTAAGGCACCTTACCGTATGGCGGCTACCGAGTTGAAAGAGTTGAAGAAACAATTAGAGGAGTTGACTCAAAAAGGCTTAATTTCCCCAAGTGTTTCGCCAAGGGGAGCACCAGTGTTATTCGTGAAGAAGAAAGACGGAAGTTTGAGAATGTGTATTGACTACCGACAATTGAATAAGGTGACTATTCGGAACAAGTATCCGCTTCCCAGGATCGATGATTTATTTGACCAACTAAGGGGAGCAAGATTCTTTTCGAAAATAGATTTGAGATCGGGGTACCATCAGCTGCGCATACGAGAAGAAGACATACCAAAGACAGCATTTAGTACACGATATGGTCACTTTCGGTTCACGGTGATGCCGTTTGGACTTACCAATGCACCAGCTATGTTCATGGATTTGATGCACCGTGTTTTCAAACCTTTCCTCGACCGGTTTGTGATTGTATTTATCGATGACATCATGATATATTCTAAGGCGAGTCGGACCATAGAAAACATCTAAGGAAAGTGTTGCGAGACATTAAGGGAACACAAACTTTATGCTAAGTTGAGCAAGTGTGAGTTTTGGGTTTCGAAGTGAAATTTTTAGGCCATGTGGTGAATGTAGAGGTGTGACAGATTGATCCTACAAAGATTGAGGCGATACTTAGATGGCCACAACCTAAAAATGCTTCGAAATACGAAGTTTCTTGGGATTAGCAGGGTATTATCGGCGCTTCGTACAAAATTTCTCGTCGATTGCTTCACCGCTTACTGAGTTGACGCGAAAGGATGTTACTTATGTTTGGAGTGATGCATGCGAAAAAGCTTTCCAATTGTTGAAGGAGCGTTTAACCACCGCACCTATTTTGGTACTACCAGAGTCCGGTAAGGAATTGTCAGTGTACACCGACGCTTCAGGGATTGGATTGGGAGGAGTACTAATGCAAGACAAGAAGGTAATCGCCTATGCTTCACGCCAACTGAAGATTCACGAGAAGAATTATCCAGTGCATGATTTAGAGTTAGCAGCAGTGGTCTTTGCTTTGAAACTATGGAGACATTATTTGTATGGGGAAAAGTTTATTGTTTACTCAGATCATAAAAGTTTGAAGTACCTGTTTACTCAGAGTGATTTGAATATGAGACAGAGGAGGTGGTTGGAATTCTTGAAAGACTACGACTTCACACTTGAGTATCACCGGGAAAGCGAATGTAGTGGCGGATGCTTTGAGCCGTATACGATTGGAGTCAGAGTCCGAGGTTGTAATGCAAATACATGAAGTACCTGTAGAAGACTCAGATGTCACAAGGAGTCAAGAGCATGTTCAGATGAGAGCGGAGCCAGTGGCATTGTTTAGAGTGATTGATTTCGAGGGCCGATTAGAGTATGGACGGTCACGGGTCATGGCGGATAACGGTGATGACAAGGATTGGAGACTGTCAGGTGATGGGGCGTTGAGGTTTCGAGATAGAATATGGATACCATCTCATAGACAGTTAAGAGATGATTTACTCAAAGAAGCGCATAGATCATGGTTTACAGTGCATCCGGGAGGCAACAAAATGTACCAAGATATGAAGCGAATGTATTGGTGGCCGGGGATGAAAGTTGATATCGCTACTTACATTCAGAACTGCGAGATCTGTCAGCTAGTAAAAGCAGATCACCAAAAGCCGGGAGGATTATTACAACCATTGCCTATTCCACAATGGAAGTGGGAACACATAGCCATGGATTTTGTTTCGGGGTTGCCGAACACACAAAAAGGACATGATGCGGTTTGGGTGGTTGTAGATCGTTTGACTAAGTCGGCACACTTTATTCCTATCTCCATGGGATATTCAGCATACAGACTTAGAGGCATGTACGTCAATGAAATTGTCGGATTACATGGAGTTCCGGTGACTATAGTGTCGGATCGTGATCCGAGATTTACCTCTCAGTTTTGGAGAGGGTTTCAGCACCAGATGGGAACTCAACTCAATCTCAGTACGGCCTTTCACCCTCAGACTGATGGGCAGACCGAGAGATTGATTCAGATACTTGAGGACATGCTTCGAGCCTGTGTATTGGATTTCGGTGGAAGTTGGGAAAAGTATATTTCGTTGTGCGAGTTCGCATACAATAACAGTTTTCAAGCAAGTATTGGTATGGCACCTTTTGAGGCTCTTTATGGGAGACCGTGTAGATCTCCAGTTTGTTGGACCGAGGTCGGCGACGTGGTGTTGCTTGGACCAGAAATGGTTCATGATCAGACAGAAAGAATTAAGATTATTAGGCAACGACTAGAAACCGCCCAAAGCCGTCAGAAAAAGTATGCCGATAAGAACCATCGAGATGTTGTATTCAAGGAAGGGGAATTCGTACTTTTGAAAGTTTCTCCTATGAAAGGGCATCACCGATTCGGGTTAAAAGGAAAGTTATCTCCAAGATTCATCGGACCATTTGAGATCAAGAAAAAGGTGGGACCAGTAGCCTTTCGTCTCAAGTTACCACCACAGTTAGCGGGAGTACATGACGTTTTTCATATCTCCATGTTGAGGAAGGCACATAATAAACACGCACCGAGGATTGATTGGGGGCAAGTTGATCTAAGGGAGGACGTGTCCTATGATGAGCAGCCGATCCAGATAATGGATAGGAAAATAAGAAAACTACGTAATAAGGAATACGCAATAGTGCAAGTCCGATGGCAATTTCATGGGGAACAAGAGTTGACTTGGGAGCGGGAGGATTACATGATAGAGAATTTTCCATTTCTCTTTGAATCTTGAGGTATGGCTTTGATTTAATTTCGAGGACGAAATTCTTTTAAATTGGGGATATTGTAACGACCTAAACATTCTCCGACCCATTTTCAAGGTATTTTATTAATTTTATATTAAAATATGTGAACAAATGAGATTGTTACACAAAACTGATCTTAACGAGACTTGGATTTAGTGAAAATAGTTTTGAATGGGCTCCACAAGGAAATTGGGCCCATAGGGGTATTTACGTAATTTTGGGTTAAATTGGTGAAAAACCCTAACTATATAAGGATGTGTTGCAAGCCCTAGTCACCCCTTTTGTGGATTCAACAAGTTGGAGAGGGAGGAGAAGAAGAGGAATCATTGAACAATTAAGGAGAGAAAAATCTTGTGGTAATTTCCTATTTCTATTTTTTTTTTTTTTCTTTTCTTTCTTTCTCTTTCCTTTCTTTTCTTCTTCTTCTTGCTTAAATTTTATTTTGGACGAGTGGAGGCGGCGCAACTAGGCGCCGCCGGAGATGAAGCAAGGCGGCCCGCCGAGGAGCGGCGCGCGCCACCGGCCGGGTTGGGAGGGTGGTCTTTGCCACCCCATACGTTGGGAGGAAGAAGGGGGTGGCAATAGCCACCCCACTCCTTCCATCACCGCCACCACCACCGCCACCGCGGCTCACCGGCCGTGGTGGTGGGGTCCCCAGTGCCGGCGAGCACTGGGGACCACCCTCGGATCAAGATCCGAGGGTTGGGAGGGGGGTTGGGGAAACCCCACCCCATGCTCGAGACGCCAGGGGCGTCTGGCCCTGGTTTGTGTTCCAGGGGCAGACAGGCCCCTGGACCCCTCTAGGGGCCAGTCGGCCCCTGGGGGGGGCTGGGTGGTCTTTGACCAGGGGCTTGGATGAACCTGGTCAACAACATAGGGACTGTTTGGTCCCTATACCACCAAACAGGGGCCAAACTGGTCCCTGGCCAAATAAATGGGAAAAAAAATATAAAATAAAATAAAATAAAATAGGATAAACTTACGGTGGGCGTCGACAACCTCGACAAAGCCCTTAATGGCACATCATGTGGGACACACACTAATTGGAGTCCCCAAATATAAATTAATAATTAAAAATATTCAACTTTAAATTAGTAAAATACTTATGTAGTCTTATATAAAATTGTATAAATTGCGTAGATTCGCGAGGCGGTTCACGTGGGACCCCAAACGTACGAGGAGCCGTATAGGCGTCGCGACAGGTCCAGGTAAGTGGGGAGCTTCGCTCATGCATTAAATATGGCTTGATTATTAGATAATTAGGAATGCATGTTTTGAATTTAAAGACTTGGGAATGGGTTGCGTCGTGATATTGGTTTGGATCTCTATTATCTATGGAATTGTGAATACATTGTCTTACTGTTATGTTATTCGGTGCCCAGAGTGTGTGGTAGTTAACCACCGAGGGCCAAAGACACCCCGAGTGTGTGGTAGTTAACCATCGAGGGTTTGCTTGACTAATTGAATGCATAAGGTGAATTATTTGAGTGTAAGGGTTTGGAGTTCCATCCTTTGCTACTTGATGATTCTTTGAGACATGTAGCGGTGACGGCTTGGATGAATTTATCTTTGTTTTGGTGCGATTATCTAGAGGCGTAACGGCCATTACGTTTCCACGATTATTGTACCAATTCGAAAATAGATGATTCGGTCACGGATCCTTACCAATATCTAGTTCGCATTGAATGGAACAACGGCTTATATTAATATTTATATCTATCGCATTTTATTTAAATCCTTCGTGTGATTTTATTTATATGTCATGTTTTAATTTATAAATGAAATGTGATGAATATTATTATGCTTGACATATATGAATGTTTATCAAAAGTGTTGTGAAACTGTTAGGCTTATATGTCTAGTATGGTGATTGAAATACGAATTGAAATATTGATATATAAAATTATTGAATATCTAAATTAGATGTGGAAATAATATTTAGATATTTCTTCTTAGAATATAATTCCATTTTCCTAACTACGATGAGCATAAACCATATATATTTAATTGGTTCGAAATATGTGTTAAATGATTATGCTTATAAGTTGGTTTTGATTTACATATATTCAGTTATTACATGTTGTGTTATGCGTATGGATTGGATGTCATGTAGTATTTGCATGAGTACTAGGTAGTACTTGCATATTTAATGTTTGAGCGAATCTTTCCTCTTATTGAGCATCGTTGGTTCTTTAGCTCACCCCACTCCACCCCACAGGTCCCTCTACCCATAGCGATAGACAAGAAAGGCAAGGAAAGGATTTATCTTGAAGTGCCTTCATATGTGAGACTCATATAATACTAGTTTATTATTAATATTACTCGTTTTGTAAATCTCGTACGTGGGTTATAGCTTGAGAATTAGTTAATGGGTAGTTTCGTAGTCTCGAGAGCATTCCAAGAAAATCGTGGCAGATGTGGAGTGTTGCTTGGTGTTATTGTTCCTCTTCTTCTTTGCGCTGTACTGTCGCTGTTTTGTGACTATCGCAGTGGTGGTGGCTGCGATGACCAGGGACTGGTCAGGGATAACATCATAGTAGTTCACCGGAGTCCCGATGTGACGGCCCCAAATTCCCAATGCATTTGGGTACGCACGTCCTAGACCCGTGCAGGTCTCGAGTCGATACTCAGCGAGCCTAACGAGCCTAGTCAGCCTCCAATTACTCAATTTAAAAGTTTATGAAAGAATTATTGCAATTATACGCAACGAGAAAAACTAAACAAGTATTGGGAAATAACTCAATCAAACGAAAATTAGGAAATCTATATCAATGTGGAAACCCCGAGTGTTCATAGTATTCATCTCAAAAGTGATCCCAAGTTCAATAACCAACATCGTATATATAAAACATCATACAAAAACAATAAACATGAATCAATCTAACCTAATCCTAAAGTCGCGTACTTTGAGAGGTCCTCAGAGAAAATCACCAAGTAGAGGGCCCTTGCCCTTGCTGCACTCCGGGATATCTGCACCCACCGTCACAAACTAGAGGGTGAGCAACTGAGAAAAAGTTGAAAGTAATACCAGAAGAAAATAACAGTAATTCATGAATATCAAATAAAGTAGTCTAAATATCATGCGGTAATTAAAAGACAGGAACAATAAATAGATCAAAGTGCATGATAGGTAGACTGAGGAAATAAAATCAAAAACATGTGTGTTCTAAAGAAACAAAAGAGGCAGCAAGCGGTAAAACCATAGCATTCAAAAAGAGGACGCTGGCTCTTTCCGGGCAATGTCGCAACACTAGCGCGCATCGAGAGGACACAGGCCTCCTAACATACGAAAAGAGGACGCTGGCTCTTCTCGGGCAATGTTACGACACTAGCACAGCTTGATAAATGAGGGACACAGGCCTCAAGAATCACATCGACACGCTCATGCCAAGAACACGCATACCAAAGAATCAACAAGATAGGAATGCCAACAAAGGGAATCAACAAGCAACAATGAATGAAAATGAATTACATGCAATGTTCTTACTGGATTACTTTCGTACACAAGCTTTAAGGCAAGTGCACTTACCTGAACTATCGCAACCCGCGTTACACACTCTAAGACTCTAATGCGTCCCCGCGACTTCCCGACTACCTGATAAGGTTAAATATTAGGGTTTAGCATTTAGTCTTTAGTTGATTTGCATGAGTTTGTTTTATTTGTTAGACTTTGGTTGGGCTTAAATACTTAAGCCCATTTCTATCAAATTATTTACTTGTTATGGGCCCTATTATATATTTGTTATGTTGGGCCCTTATTGGGCCCTAACACAAGCCCATTTACATACATCTTATTATATTTATTAATTATCCATACTCTCCCTTTATTTTATTTTATTTTATTTTATTTACACACCCACACATGGTACACCCCACACCCAGTGGTGGGGTGCACAACACCATCACGCACCCAAACCGTGGGGTGCACACACACCAAATCGTGGGGTGTACATGCATACACATGTACACACACATACACACCCATACACCCATACATGCACATGCACACACATGCATGAACATACACACACACACCCCACCCCACCGCCAAACACCCACACACCCCACTGTCAAACTACACTCGCACCCCACCACCACACACACACACAATCACACACACCCACGGTACACACATACCACACCACCGCACCACCGTCCAACACACTACAAACATCACATTGTTCCTCACGCACACCCACATGGGTGTACACACACACACACACACACCATACACATCATGCACACCACACCAACACCACATCCCAACATTTTTCACCAAAACCCTATACAACACACACCCCATCACGGTCTTCACCATGAAAGTGAGCCACCTCCGGCCAGCGGTGTCGACGGGGTGTCACCTCTGATCAGCTGTGACCGGAGGCAGTCCCGCCGACCATAACACCCCAAAACATGGAGCACCGAGAGTACAAGCCAAGAGATGGGGGAGAGAGAGAGACCGTGAGGGAGTGATGATCGAGAGATAGAGAAAGGGAGAGTGAGCTATACCTTGGCGAGTTCCCGTGCCGTGGAGGGTGGTGGTGGTGACGATCCAAGGAGGGTGAGCCGTGAGTGAGAGTGGGAGGGAGGAAACCGTGAGAGAGATGGAGAAACCGAGAGATCGGGGAGGGAGAGGAGAGGCCGAGAGAGAGAGAGAGAAGAGACCGTAAGAACGATGGAGAGGGGAAGAGCCGAGAGGGATGGTGAGATGGGAGAATCGGGTTGGAGAAGAAGGAGGGGGCGGCAGTAGAGAATGTAGAAATGTTAGGGTTTTGTTTACAAACATATATATATATATATATATATGTCATTTAGGTCAAAATTACCTTTATACCCCTTATTCTTTTTATTTTTTTCTCTTTATTTTATCTCAACACACACACAAACTCCGAGGCCAATCCCATGACTCTTCTTATGAAACCGTGTCATTTTAAAAGTTCCTTATCACATAGCCTGTGTATAGCATAGCTATCCAACTCCTCGGGTCCAAGTAACGCGTCACGGTCCGAAATTCCCTATCACATGCATATTTTTGCCTTGTCTCGTATTTTTCTCCCCCGTTTATCTATGCGAAGCCTCACTCAGTTTAAAAATTGTCTGAATGGCACGAGACACGTAATGGACTATAATACTAATACACACACCATGGAAACATAAAATCACCTCAGGTTGTCAACTCCCTAGAGGTTCAAAATACTATCTAGTATCACGTAAGGGTCGTTATAGGTTCGGGGTCCTAACAAGTTAATGATAACACTAAGTCGAGTTAAAATTTGAAACGCCGGCATGCCACATGTTCGAACAACTCTGACCCTCAGAAATCATCATGGACATCAATGGAAACCCCCGTCGCCCGCATGAACTCTAGCATGAGTCATGAGTTTGTCGACCGACTCTTGTCTAGAAAATATGAACTATCTGCCATTTCGTTGCACTGCTCGTATCACGCATCATCTTGATGTTCCTCGTGCACAACACCAAATGAAACGATTTGCAACATCATTTGGTCACGTATCTATGTTATGATAATTGTTGACAGGTCCGCTGAATTCCTCAACTCGGCTGCCTCATGTAAACCACGCTAATGGTCATCAGACACACGGTTAACTTGGCATCAACTCTTTTGCAGCTTAAAGTATCCGCAACAACGTTGGTCTTCCTCGAATGCTACTAAAAATGAAAAGTCGAAGTCCTTCACGAGTTTAGGCCAATGCTTTTGTATCAGGTTCAGCTCCCTCTGAATGAATAGGTGTTTCAAGCTCTCAGGATCATTACGTAACTCGAACGAGCATCGTATCGGTGACGTCCTCATATCCTCAGCACGAATACGATCGCAGCTAACTCCAGGTCATGGGTTGATTAGTTCTTCTCAGCAAACTTTCAGATATTCAAATGCACAAGCGATCACACGGCTTAAATCTTCTCGAAATCAATTGCATCACCATTTGCTCTAAACACGCGTCCTAAAATCTAACCTTGGATAACAAATGCTCGTACGCGATTCAATATCTTAGCAGCGTCGACATCCTGTTTCACTCTACCACATACGCTACCCACAAAGGTCTCAATTTTTTCTTCTTATATTATAACCCGAGCATGAAATGCACCAAACCAGTTCATACTAAAAGAAACATTGAACCCTAAACTCCAGTATTCTCATGTTTACTGACAACTCGTAACCCCCTATTTATAACAAAATATCAATACACATTGCATTCAAGTACATATTATCCCAACCAACGTGTCAAAAGACTTTAAGGTGTGCCAAGTCTAATGGTTTTTCAACCCTAACATGTCTATCATGTGCACAATAATCAATAATCAACATAATTTGAATTAAACATGGTATACATGAAGGTACTTCAAACGGAACTCATACACTTAGTAACGTGTTTGTACACCTTCTAATATGTCTCAACAGTAGTCTGCACGCGTTCATATCGGTGTTGGTGTGTTATGGTTAGACTTACTCTAACTGAGTACAATTCTTCTGAATGTGACCCATTTGTCGCATCAATAACAAGTACGGGTCTCTCATGTCTGCCTTCGTGTCTGCACCTGTGTCTGTTGCACTGGCCTAGTAGGCTGGGTAGGATGACTCGCAAAGATCGATACCAGCAAAATCGTTTCGGCTGGCCTGGTGATCTGCTGCAAAACAGATCCAACACTCAGTGCTTCGGAGTCTCGCTGATGGAATCGGTTCATCCTCCGTCTCTTGTCCCGATGCTAGTCCTCTGATCGGATTTCTGATCTGGTCGGTCTAGCCTCTTCCTCAGAATGAGTGAGCAAATAGCTTTCCCTCACTAGAATGCGCTCATATGGTCTCTGTAAGCTCTCCGTGTAACGACCCGTTATTTTAAGCATGTGATTAACAGTAATCCGAATCCAAATTAATCTGAGTTAGGCTCATGGTTAAGCCCGATTTGTCATGATTAACGTGTGTGTGGGATTGTGTGATGTATTGCGTTTGTTTGGTGTGTATTAGTACATATACGTGAATAATTGGACTAACAAGGAAATGTCTAATACCATGTGTGGGTCATATGGACACACATGAGACGCGAGATAGCGTTGACGCTCGAGTGTGCTCGTCGGTAGAAATTACGTAATTATGGGCGTAATTATGGATATAAATATATATATTTATATATATTATGAATATATATAAATATATATATTTATATAGACGCTCGAGTGTGCTCGGCGGTAGAAATTACGTAATTATGGGCGTAATTATGGATATAAATATATATATTTATATATATTATGAATATATATAAATATATATATTTATATATATTATGAATATATATAAATATATATATTTATATATATTATGAATATATATAAATATATATATATATATTAAAATAGAAAATAATAAAATATAGCAAATTGTCGGGGAGTGTGATACGCGAGGTCACGAATGACACGCGTCGGACATACGGTGGTGTGCACGCCCGAGATGTTCTCGTTGGCGTGCCAACCGGAATTTGAGGCGCAAGAGATCAATAAATATATAGTTATACATATAAATCGATATATATAAATATATATAATAAATCAGAAAATGCAAAATTACCGTTAAGGGTATGGAAGTTGTAAAGGAAGGGATAAAGTGAGAGGGGTATTTTGGGTATTTCCCAACCAAAACCGCATTCTTCGTCTTTAAATGTGAAATCGAAGTTGAGAGAGAGAGAGAGATCAGATCGAACAGTGAGGGAAAGGAAGGAGAGAGCTGGAACGCGGTGGCGAGATCGCTGGCTCGTGTGATCGTGGAGTCGAGGGAAGCTCGAGGTGAGTTTAATGATGTTGTGTATTGTTGTTATGTATGGAGTAGTGATGAGCTCGGCCATGGCGGAGCCATGGCCGAGAGTTGAAACCGAACCAAGAACAGTGAAAGGGAGAGTGTCTCCCTGCTGCTGTGAATGATTGAGAACGATTGGGGTTGGGGTTAAAAGCCAACCCCAATCAAAAAGAAAAAAAAAGAAAAAAGAAAAAAAAGAACGAGCAGAGCGTCTGCTCTGCTCTTGGAGAAGAAGAGGAACAGTGGTTCCTGAATCGGGCCGGTTCGGCTCGGTTGAGTCGAACCCGGTTCAGGGCCAAACCAAAAAAAAAAAAAAAAGAAAGAAAAGAGAGAAAATGGAAAAGAAAATCCAGAAAAATAGGGAAAAATATGAAAAAATAGTATTTTGACCAAACAAATAGAAATTGAGGGATTTCTATGGAAAATGAGAAATTCAAAAGTTAGAGGAGACTTTATACCGGGTTTTACCTCGAAAAGCATGAAATAGTCAAAATAGGTTAGAAATTAGGTCTCGAGATGTCGAATTCGAATGGGATCAGTTTAGGAATGTTAATGAATGATTATTAGACATAAGTTGATAATAGTTGGTCTATTTTAGGTAATGGACTGATGTGGAAAGGTTTGAGGACTTCGAGGAGTTGTACAAGTCGGTAAAACATAGAAAGCTCAGGACAGGTAAGTGGGACTCGTAGCTTTTATCAATTATGCAATGTAAAATGGTATTATTAGAGCATGTAGTGTACTGGACTGGGAATGGGGCAATGTACCGTGATTTGATGGTGATTTTACAAAAATGTTTTGAAATGAAAAATGGATTCGGAAAGAGGTTTGACGGGACGGATCGGCCTGGGGTTTGGGAACTGTGGTGGAATTGCTAACCATCACTGCGCCCCAGTGGCTTGGGAATTATCCCGATCAATGCTTTCCAGTTGATTTTAGCAACTCATTAGTCATAAACCAATTAGATGAGCAGTGATTGGTTTAGTGATGATGAGTAAGTGCGACTCGGTGTTTTATGAGTTGGCGGCACATTGACAAGAACTAGTTAGATGCCCAGTGATTGGTTATTGGATATGTGAGGGGGCGACTCAATGCAAATACGAAAATGTGAAATACAAATCACGGGTACATTGCAATGAACCAAAGAACTTGCATCTGTTATATATATTGTGTATATTGATTCACATACTCCTGTAGATATCCTTTTAATTCATATTGTTATTGTAACGGCCCGTTATTTTATTAACGCCGTTATTTTTGGGATTTTGAGTGCGGCGTGAGGTACGTAAAACCCAACTGAACACCACTATTGCATTTACTTATTTATTTCCATTGAGCTTTATTTCCTTGAAAATCTGTGATTTATATTCCTACTGGGACGGTTATGGGACCGTCTATGTATCCATGGGTAGTTGAGGTCGCTGGCTAGGTGTGTAGCGCGTGTTCTAGGAACTCGGTAGATGATATCCCGAGTTGTACTCCATTTCACGCGTTCGATTAGCCCACTAGGGTTAATGTCATTTGGGATACGATCGTAGGGTCGGAGGCATGGGCCACGACCGGGGCTCCTGGTCCTAGTATACACTTAGTGGTTGTGTTCGCACCCCTTTGTCTATCAATGTGTTTATATACATGCGATTAGCTTTGAGCAGTTGTCTGCATATTTTCCTCCCTTCCGCATGTTTATTTAACACTACTTATTGGCTCGTTAATTATTTCCATTATTTATGCACGGTGGTTTTCCTTGGGATTTTACTTTATCGGGCTCGCCATCGCCTTTTTGTGGTGGCCGAGCGCAGATCCTAAGTACTAGCGGGGGCAAGGGGATCATCGGCGATTTCATCGACTTGCCTACGCCGAGGCCTGCTGGTACGTGTGATGTCTATATTTTTGATATTTTGTACTATATTTTGGGTTGGGAAACTGGATACACACTTGTAATGGTATACATACTCTAGCAGTTGATCGCTTGTATGCACAGTACAGCCGGGTTTTCCACTATAGGTTTGATCAGTAAAACTTTTATATATATATATGAATGCATTTTTGTCAAACTTAAAATTCTTCCGCTGTTAAATTCTGACTATAACAACTTATATGATAACTACCTAAGAACGAAGGCAGACGAGTGACGTGGCAGGCATTTCCGGTGCACGAGCAGGGGAAATGGGAAGCCACGGGGCCGCCTCGGAACTTGGGGCCGTCGCAGCTGGTATCAGAGCGAGAGTTTCGAGAAAATAATTTGTTAAAAAGTTTTACAAGATCATAAACCTTAACAAACTAGATGTGGAAACCCGATGAGTCTGCCTAGAACTTTTAGTTGGGAAGCAAGAAAACGGGTAGAGCTAAGATTGTTATGTGATATATGTATTGTTGTATATATATACTATACGAATACGTATATACAAAGCTGATCCGGACACGCATCACGATGCAGGACACGATGGATGGACAGTCTAGTGATACCGCGAGGGCTTCCAGATCGTCAGTTCCATTAGAGGACCGAGTTACGGCGCACGAGACTCAGATAGCCGAGATCTTACGACTATTGAGAGAGCAGGCCGCTATGATGGCTGGAATGGCTATGTCTAGGGAGGCAGTGGCGACTACGGGACCCATAGAGACCGCAGTTACTCTTACTCAGGCAGTGGTACCCGAGGTTCAGGCAGTCGACACTACACCGGTAGTAGCAGCAGTGGAGACACCGATTCCTACACCTACCGCAGCGACATAGAGGTTACCCCGACGGTTGTGTTAGAGTATGTGATGGATCCGCGAGCCGGGAGGTTACGGGATTTCCTCAAGTTTCGGCCCGCTTACTTTTATGGAGGAGGAGACCAGAGGCTGCACGGGAGATTGGATTTTATCGCACCGCTCGCACAAGGAGTTGAATACGGAAGAGAGGTTTAGAGCGAGACTATCCGGGACGTGTTTCAGATCAGATGCCGCAGTGTGGTGGACTAACTACCAGGAGACGCATGCTGATCCCGCAACTTGGGCAGAGTTCCGAGAGATATTTTATGACCAGTTCATACCTATGGAGGTACGATTGAGATTGAGGGAGGAGTTTTTATCCCTAAGGCAGGGAAACCGGAGCATGATGCAGTATATGGATAGGTACCGATATTTGCTGCAGTTCTCGATGGATATCCCTGGCACAGAGCGATTACAGATCTACTACTTCATTCGGGGAGTAAGGGATGACATTGCCAGCGCGATCGTATCGTCCGGGGCACCGACAGTTCAGGCAATGTTTGAGCGAGCACTTACCTACGAGACGTTCTTGATGCAAAAGAATGGTCTTCCTATGACAGCATCGACCGAAGAGACAGCGGGACCAGTTTATTAGAGGCCGCCGGGATGACCGCCGGGATGGCAGAGACAGACGTCAGGATGGCAGGGATCAGTATAGGGATAGGCGCACAGTACACACCATAGCTCCAAAGACACAAAGCGGCAGGCGGCAGCTCTCAGCAAAGCACCAGGTTAGAGATCAGGGTGGCCGAGACAGGGGTCAGAGGGACCGGGGTCAGGAGCCGAGATCGGATGTTGTGCGGACTGGGAGACGCGAGACACGCAGATGTTTCCGGTGCGGTCGAAGGGGACATTTGAAATTGGATTGTCGGGTGCCATCTCCACGACGGAGCAGGGTCAGGAGAGAGACATAGTACATGCGGTGGCACGCCAGATCCGGAGCCACCGGGCGACTAGTTGAGGGTACGTTACTCATTCACAGTAGACTTATTCATGCTATGTTTGACTCGGGTAGTACATTATCTTTTATTCTTTGGTCGGTTAGTGGGGGAGTTAGGGTTGGACACACACACACTAGAGACTCATCTTGTTTCAAGACGGCTGCTTTGGGGATAAGATTTACCCTAACCAGGATAGTTCGAGACGTCATGGTTGAGGTTGCTTGGGACATCGATTACGGCCGATCTCCGAGTCTTGGAGTACCTAGAGTTTGATGCACTCTTTGGTATGGATTGGTTTGTCGCTTACCATGCACGAGATATGATCTGTTATGGGAAGAGGGTAGAGTTTCGTATTCGGGTTTACGAGTTTACATTGATCGGGAACGCCTCGATTTGCCTATTACGAGAGGTAGATTAGCGACTGCTCAGGAGATGGAGGACTTTGCAGAAACCGTTGAGCCTGAGACCGGAGGATCGGTTAGGATTGAAGACGTACCTATAGTCCGAGAGTTCGCGGATATTTTCCCAGATGATCTACCCGGATTACCACCACCACGTGCGATAGAGTTTATTATAGAGTTGTTACCCGGGACTCAGCCGATATCTAGCAGACCATATCGTATGTCCCCTATGGAGCAGGAGGAGGTCAGGAAGCAGCTAGAGGAATTGTTGGCGAAGGGATTCATTCAACCGAGTATGTCTCCGTGGGGAGCGCCAGTGTTGTTTGTGAGGAAGAAGGATGGATCGATGAGGATGTGTATGGACTATCGGAAGCTGAACCAGGTGACGATTAAAAATCGTTACCCGCTTCCGAGGATCGACGATCTGTTTGACCAGCTGACGGGTGCACAGTTCTTCTCGAAGATCGATTTACGCTCGGGATATCACCAGTTGCGGATTCGAGAAGAGGATATCAAGAAGACTGCTTTTAGTACCAGATACGGGTTGTTCGAGTTTACGGTGTTACCGTTTGGGTTGACGAACGCTCCGTTAGTTTTCATGGATCTCGATGCATCGAGATCGAGACCCTACTAAGACCGATACGTGATAGTCTTCATTGACGATATCTCGATATACAAACCGGACGCGAGTGGATCACGAGAGTCATCTTCGATCGGTGTTGACGACGTTGAGGGAGCATCGGTACGTATGCGAAATTCGGTAAGTGTGAATTACGGATGAGGAAGTGAAGTTTTGGGACATGTGATCGGCGGTCAGGGCATTTTGTTGAGGAGACAAAATTAGAGCGGTGATTGATTTGGAAGAGACGGAGCTGTTTTAGAGATACGGAGTTTCTTGGGTTTAGCGAGTTACTACCTTGCCGATTTGTACAGGATTTCTCCACGATTGCAGCACCGATGACGAGGTTGACTAAGAAGAATGTTCCATTTGAGTGGTCTGAGGAATGTGAGCAGGCATTTCTGGAGTTGAAGAAACGGTTGACGACTGCGCCAGTGTTGGCATTACCTGAGCCAGGGAAGGAGTTAACAGTTTACACTGATGCATCGGGAACTGGACTGGGATGTGTTCTGATGTAGGAAGGACGACCAGTAGCTTATTTATCCAGGCGATTGCGACCACATGAGTGTAACTACCCCGTACACGATTTGGAGCTTGCGGCAGTTGTGTTTGCGCTGAAGGCTTGGAGACACTACCTCTACGGAGAGAAGTTTGTGCTTTTCACTGACCATCAGAGTCTACGCTACATTTTCACACAGAAAGATCTTAATATGCGTCAGAGGAGATGGTTAGAGGTTGTTGAAGGATTATGATTTTACGATTGAGTATCATCCCGGAAAGGCCAATGTAGTGGCTGATGCATTGAGCAGATGCGAGGTTGACAGTCAGACCGAGACTCGACACATGGGACTGTTGGAGATGACGTCAGTTATGAGCATGTCAGACCTTTCGGTTATGCAGGATCTACAGATTTGTGGTCAGATGAGGGTACCGACAGTGTCACTGGAACGGGTATCAGAGTGTCAGAGGGCTGATGGGCTTTATGGGCGGTTCAGTGGATTGGCACGGGATCCCGAGTGCACTGATTGGGCGGAGACATCTGATGGATGTTTGCGGCATCGAGGTCGACTATGGGTACCCGGTAGTGTCGAGATACGAGATAGTATATTAGAGGATGCTCATCGGTCGCGATACACAGTTCATCCGGGCAGAACCAAGATGTACCATGACTTGCGGAGATTGTTTTGGTGGCCGGGGATGAAGGCTGATGTTGGTGAATATGTTCGAGGATGTCACATATGTCAGCAAGTGAAGACGGAGCATAGACGACCTGGAGGATTGTTGCAGCCGTTACCCATTCCTCAGTGGAAGTGGGAACACCTCGCTATGGACTTATCAGTGGATTACCCCAGACTTCGAGGCGACATGATGCGATTTGGGTGGTGATAGATAGACTGACGAAATCTGCACACTTTATACCAGTTTCGACGAGGTATACGTTTCACCAGTTGAGCAGACTGTTCGAGCAAGAGATCATCAGACTGCATGGGGTACCAATCTCTATAGTATCGACCAGGGATCCCAGGTTCACTTCGAGATTTTGGGAGGCGATGCGAGAGCGATTTGGTACTAGGTTGCGATTCAAAGACGGCTTATCACCCGCGACAGATGGCCGCCCGAGAGATTGATACAGATTTTAGAGGATATGTTGAGAGCTTGCATTTTGCGGTTTGGAGGCTCATGGGAGGATTATTTACCCCTTTGTGTGAATTTGCCTACAACAACAGCTATCAGCTAGTATCGGGATGCCTCCTTATGAGGCCTTGTATGGGAGGCCCCGCAGTCACGCGCGTGTTGGGCGAGAGCGGAAGATACGATTACGATTGGGCGGAGATAGTTGTTGATCATACGAGAGAAGATCCGACGATTCGTCGTCGAGGCTTCGAGCAAAGACAGACGAGCGAGAAGAAATACGCGGATAGATACCACGATAGTCGAGCTATGAGGTTGGTGATATGGTTTACGAAGGTTTCTCCTTGGAAGGGCCAAGCGAGAGGTTTGGGATTAAGGGGAAACTAGCGCCGAGATTTATTGGACCATATCGAGTTATAGCGAAGGTTGGCAGTGTGGCGTACAGACTAGATTTACCGGCGGAGTTGGCAGGGATTCATCCTACCTTCCACATTTCGATGTTGCGATTGGCTAGGACCGGGCCACGACCCATGGTTGACGTGCGACAGGTGGATGTTCAGCCTGACGCAACTTACGAGGAGCGGCCATTGGCGATATTAGATCGTAAGATCCGACTCTCAGAACAGAGAGATAGCTAAGGTACTCGTGCGGTGGCAAAGCATCACGGTACGACAGAGGGACTTACTGGGAGTTGGAGTCGACCATGCGAGAGCGTTATCCCGATTATTCCACGGTATGTTCTAAACTAACCCAAATTTCGGGACGAAATTTCTTTTAGTTGGGAAGAATTGTAACGGCCCGTTATTTTATTAACGTCGTTATTATCCTTATTTCAGATTAGGTCGCCAGCTCGGACGACGCGTGGACGCCGCGGATAGATTAGGCATGTTCTGGACCTAATATTGACTGGTATTGTTGTTTTTTTTTTTCTAATTTCGGTGATTTATTGATAATGATGTATTATCTGTCACCGGTGTGCAATATAAATAAACTTGTCGGGTGAGTTGTGAGCCGGGGTTTTAGTTCGGTGAACATGCCAACGCGGGGTTTGGTAGCTGTGAGGCTGGGCGTTGGGAGTTAGACAAATTCAATCAATATTATATTAGCATGGTTGAGGGTTTAACTGCAACGAAATTCATATGTGACTATAGGCTAAATGAATGAATAATTGGTACACTAGGTGTGGGACCGCCTTGGGAAGCGTGCCGGACACGGGGCACGGGGAGCCAGGTAGTCGGGAGCGTAGTGAGACCATATTTGGCATTTTACGGAATTTAGTTGACAGCTTGGGTAGAGTGTACAAGTTAAGATAGATATAATTGAAGAAAGTCCTATAGTTTGAACTGGAAAATCAGCACACATTGGATTATCCTCGAGATTGACAACAGATCAAAAACTAGGCAATATGTGTCATGATAAGGTGGCTGGATGGAGTGACACGGGCTGGATAAGGACCGTCTGATGGGCCTCGAGATACGTGTGCACTTCAGATTATATTAACAACTATAAATACCACCGATCAAACCCACATGCAAACCACAAGCCATTCTAAACCAAAACTTCAGATTTTTGAGAGAGAAATCAATGTTATGGAGCTCAACTATGGCATTTTAGAGGCTGGATTTGAACATTAACTACAAGCTTGAGGTAATCTACTCCCCTGTTTCTTGGATTTTTGATGAGAAATGTTGCATGTTGTGGTATGTATGATTGCAACGAGTTTTTGTAAAATTGTCACTGATTTTACTAGATTTGAGGACTGTGAGGTTAGTTGTGATGTTCTATGTTTATTGGAATCGAGTTGGTGGCAACAAGATGATTGTTCGATGAATTCATTTTCTAACATGCATGTTTGGATTTGAGAATTTAGCAGGATTTCTAGTTTAAATTGATGTTTTTAAGGGTAAATCGATGATATTGAAGTATATTGGATGTTGCATGTTGGTTTTGGAGTGTTTGAATCAAGTTAGGGAAGAGTTCGGATTTTTAGAAAAATCTGGGAAGAGAGTAATTAGCGCGCTAATGATGAATTGTAGCGCGCTAATCCTCTGGGGAAGATGAAGATCTTCGTGCATGAACAGTACACGAAGATCAATTAGCGCGCTAATACCCCACCTAGCGCTAATGACCCCCTGAACCTTAATTAAAACATGAAAATCGAAACTAATTGATGTTAAACCAAATTTAACTAATCAATGAACCTCGGGATTAGACCTCAGGAGTCTCGGGACAGTAGTTAGAGTCGGGGACTTAGTCGGGGATCGGACCGGGGGTATTTTTGGGATTTTGAGCGCGGCGTGAGGTACGTAAAACCCAACTGAACACCACTACTGCATTTACTTATTTATTTCCATTGAGCTTTATTTCCTTGAAAATCTGTGATTTAT
The DNA here is from genome assembly GCA_039657345.1 of Stephania japonica. Taxonomy (NCBI): domain Eukaryota; kingdom Viridiplantae; phylum Streptophyta; class Magnoliopsida; order Ranunculales; family Menispermaceae; genus Stephania; species Stephania japonica. The sequence goes on along the minus strand of CM077559.1, from coordinate 136,600 downwards.
ATTCCTACTGGGACGGTTATGGGACCGTCTATGTATCCATGGGTAGTTGAGGTCGCTGGCTAGGTGTGTAGCGCGTGTTCTAGGAACTCGGTAGATGATATCCCGAGTTGTACTCCATTTCACGCGTTCGATTAGCCCACTAGGGTTAATGTCGCTGGGATACAGTCGTAGGGTCGGAGGCATGGGCCACGACCAGGGCTCCTGGTCCTAGTACACACTTAGTGGCTGTGTTCGCACCCCTTTGTCTATCAATGTGTTTATATACATGCGATTAGCTTTGAGCAGTTGTCTGCATATTTTCCTCCCTTCCGCATGTTTATTTAACACTACTTATTGGCTCTGTTAATTATTTCCATTATTTATGCACGGTGGTTTTCCTTGGGATTTTACTTACTGGGCTCGCCATCTGCCTTTTTGTGGTGGCCGAGCGCAGATCCTAGTACTAGCAGGGGCAAGGGGATCATCGGCGATTTCATCTGACTTGCCTACGCCGAGGCCTGCTGGTACGTGTGATGTCTATATTTTTGATATTTTGTACTATATTTTGGGTTGGGAAACTGGATACACACTTGTAATGGTATACATACTCTAGCAGTTGATCGCCTGTATGCACAGTACAGCCGGGTTTTCCACTATAGGTTTGATCAGTAAAACTTTTATATATATATATGAATGCATTTTTGTCAAACTTCAAATTCTTCCGCTGTTAAATTCTGACTATAACAACTTATATGATAACTACCTAAGAACGAAGGCAGACGAGTGACGTGGCAGGCGTTTCCGGTGCACGAGCAGGGGAAATGGGAAGCCACGGGGCCGCCTCGGAACTTAGGGCCGTCGCAGCTATACATTGCCTTGATATTAATTGGTAATTGATGGTTGGTATGAGGGTCACTTACTGAGCATGTAGGAGCTCACCCACCTTAGCATTTTCAGATATGAATGTACGCTAGAACTTGGAACTCAGGAAAGGAGAAGACCAGGAGTTTAGTATCTTCTCTACGGTGCAGTGAGTTTCCTGTTATATAGATTGTATTGCATTATGATTTGTAATTAAATGGGTGGGAATACGAGCTCAATACCGATGTTCATACCGGTATTGTATATTTTGTATTTTATCGAAAAAGTTTTAAATTTTCCGCTGCGTTGGTTTTCATTTATTTTATTCGGTTAATGAATATTAAGATATACAGGTGGTTGTCAGGAAATGTGGTAAGGCTGCTGGCTCTAATTAGGTCCGATCTGGTTTACCGGGGCTTAATTAGGGTTTCAGGCCGGACATTCTCTAATTAAAATTAGGGGCTGTCACAGTTTTTATCAGAGCCAAGGCTTTACAAACTTAAGTTTTTTTTATTGGTCTCGAAGTAAGAGACAGTTTTGATATAAATTGATATAAGAGACTATGTTGTAAAGCTTGGTTTAATTATTCTACTGAGAAGTCAATGGAATAACTCTGATATAGATTAGTATCAGAGACTAAGGTTATCACTTTCGATCAAGTTTCGAAGTGATGTGATAATACTGATACCGTTTGGATTGAAATTTTGAGTTTTACCTGTATATTGAAATTAAAAAATTTAAGTTAACTAACTTGGAGATTGATTCTCAAGTCAGGGATTAAACCAAGATTAAATGAATGGTTTTATCGATGTTTTGGGGGGTAATGAAAGATAAAAGCTTGAGACATGTATTTGTGAGCTTTATATTATATCTATGCGATAGATATAGCTGTACTGTCTTGCCTTGGAATGAATTTGAAAGTCTTATCTCACCTCTAGGACTTGGTAAGTCAAATGAAATTGATGGTGAGGGTTCTTGGGAACCTAGACTTCAGGGATATTGTGATAAAGGAAGACAGTGAAACGATAATAAGATGGGTTATATCCGTTTATGTCTCATGAAATGAGAATGTATATATGTTAGGGGTTAGGGTTTGTGGAACCCTGAATCTAAATGATATAGATATGGAAAGGAGATGAGTTATGAATAACTCTTTTATTGAGTGGTCTCTAAGGGTCTTGATTCTCACGGATATTGTTTAATGAGAAATAGTCAGTGTTGAAGGAATAATGGGTCCTGGACTTAGAGACGTATGTCAAGTGAATTGACTTTTTAAAAATGGAATGTATGACCATAAAAGATGAAGGAAATATGAAATGATTGACAACGAAACTCAAAGGTGATGAGTCACTTTGAGTAGAAAATATACTAGTGTTGAAACTAGTTCAGTGAGATGAAAAGTTATTCAATGTGAAAGATTAGTGGTAAATGGTGATGAGAACCTGGGTGAGGTTAGTTAATTACTATATTATTCATACTTCATGAATGATTATGAAGTATAAAATTTCAGTTATAGTGCTAGTCTATATTGATATAGTGAGAAAGAAATTTATCAATATGGTTATGGTATAGCCTCACATACTGAAAATAATATAAGAAAGAGGCCTATTGGTGTAGTTGCGAGGTCACTGCACGCACTAACAGTATGGTAGTAAGGAAGCCTGTCAGTATAGTTGGGATATAGTTACACATACTGAAGGCAAAATAGAAGAGATTTATTAGCATTGTTGTGGGTAACTGTACTCACTAATAGAGCAATAAGAGAAATGGATGATAATATGATATAACCATACATAAAGAAATGGGACGTTCCTTAATTGCAATTGAGGGGTGTCACAGTGTACAATTAATCTAAGAATGGAATAACTTTGTAATGGAATGAGGATGAGTTGTGCATGATACAAAGGATGTCTTGAAGCTTAAGGAAATTGAAATGTAGTTTTACTAAAATGGTTGCTTGATTTTACTTGGATTAGAGAAAGGTTAGAGGTGTATTTTAATATTTCATCCAAGTAGTTGTCGGTTGACACAATAAAGCGAGAGATTATAGTAAATACATTTGAATTAGTTCATGGGGAACTAATGTAAAGTAATTGTGTTGGTAAGAGTGCCAAATTATTATAAGGCATCAGTTGATAATGAAGAATTGAAAATATGAATTTCAAATGATGGATTGAATGAATTGCAAGAATAGGTCTTAAAGGAAAGACTTGAAAAATGATAAGATAGGGATGAGGACTTCAGTATTGTATACATTCAGTTGATTGGGTGGAATGTGCAAGTTCATTCATTCATGAAGGAGTTTTGAAGTACAGTTGTATCATGTACAAGGGTTTGAAGGGTATGAATGCCGTTTAGTTATACCTAAGATTGGAAGATCTTAGGGGGAATCATTAAGTGATAGATGAAAATTGTGGAAAACCAGTGAAATTGGTAATGTGTGATTTAAAGGAAGCTTCAAACTATGAGAGTTTGAAGAATATGATTATGCCAGAGTGAAATAAAATGTGATGTAATGAGTTACTGGAGTGTGAAAGATAATATATTCACTCTGAGGAATCACTTATATAAGGGATTGACGATAGTTAATAGTTGAATGAAAGAAAGGGGCATGAGGGGTAATTATAATAGGAATTTTTCAATATTATCTCATCGGTGGGATAGATAATAATTGATGAATGAGTGAAGTCCTGCGCAGGCTTATCATCAATTGAGAGGTTGGAATTGATAATTACCAGTCCTTTCTTTGGAGTTCAGAATGAGACTGAACTCAGTAAATATATGAATTAATAAATGATTGGATGATTGGGTTGAGAAATCTAATCGAAACTACTCAATGTGTTATAGATTGATTATGAATGAGTAGTGTTCAGGTTTGATGTTGTAATGGAAATTGTGCTGGACATATTAAACTCTAAAATGGAAATTGGATTTAGGAGGAAGGTTAGACAAGAATGATGATGATATACTATTGATTATAAATGGGTTGAGATGATATACAGAGAGATTATGAAGAGATACGAGATATGTTCAGTAGGTGATGTTGAGTAATGAAACATGAAAAGTTAGATTCTTGTCTATACCTAGGAAGGGAACCAAATACGATTATAGGCTTGTGATGTGAAATAGACGCCAGCACAATGAATAATAGTTGATGAGGGAATCTAGTCTGCAAGATTCTTGTCAGTGAAGGGATATGTTATGCTCGGAAGAATTGAACAAAAATATTGTATGGGAGATGTGAGATGGTATAAAATTAAAAATGTTCTAGATAGAGATCCGAGACTTGCTTCCACTAAGGGAAGAAGTTATTGATATAAATTGAAAACCAGTCTCAATTTCGACACAATATTTTCCTTCGTGTTGACGAAGAGATTGTGTTACTAATTTTAATTCAATGAATATGATTGAGCTTGTGTCTCATCATAATAGTCACTGAAAGAATCGATTTATCTGTGTGAGTTCTTTAATGATCTTATTAATCTGAGGGTTTACATAATGAACTATACTCTTTCTTATCCTACCGTGAGGGTGAGAGATAAGAATGAGAGATATTGTACTAGAATGAATGAAGTAATAAAGAACTACACAGAGGAAATAGAGCAGACTAGGTACTGTATAACTACAATATAAAGGAAACGAATAATATGAGGATAAAGTTGTAGTGTATAGATTGACGAAATCTATAAGGTTCAAGCAAGTATCGAAAAAAAAAATGAAATGAAAATGATGAGGATGAGAATGTTGTGTGATTGACCTTGCCATTCACCGATGGGTGGAATGGAGGTAGAAAACACACATATGTTGATCCTTAGTAGATTCGACAATGCTTGAGCTACAACAATCCTTAAGAAAAAAGAGAAAACGTGACAAATATCATAGGTTTTAGATGTATCAAAAGATATATGGGATCTTTTGGGAATCTCACCTATAAACGGGCTATAGAGATTCGGATTAAGTGAAATTAATGGAGTAGTGTTATTCACATTTCATTAAACTGAAAGAGAAGAATGAAACGGTAATTTAGTTACGTTTATTCTTCAAAGTAAAGTTGAGATAAGCTTTGTGCTAGTGATATGGTGGTAAAATCACATATACTAGACAAGCAAGGAATGAGAAAACTAAAGAGTAGGAAATATAATGGAATAGTGAACTCCACTACTGTTCGAGATCATTGGTAACTTGTACGTTGTCCCTAATTTCGAGGACGAAATTGCTGCTAAATTGGGGAGACTGTAACGACCCGTTATTTTAAGCATGTGATTAACAATAATCCGAATCCAAATTAATCTGAGTTAGGCTCATGTTTAAGCCCGATTTTTCATGATTAACGTGTGTGTGGGATTGTGTGATGTATTGCGTTTGTTTGGTGTGTATTAGTACATATACGTGAATAATCGGACTAACAAGGAAATGTCTAATACCATGTGTTGGTCATATGGACACACATGAGACGCGAGATAGCGTTGACGCTCGAGTGTGCTCGGTGGTAGAAATTACGTAATTATGGGCGTAATTATGGATATAAATATATATATATATATATATATTTATATATATTATGAATATATATAAATATATATATTAAAATAGAAAATAATAAAATATAGCAAATTGTCGGGGCAGTGTGATACGCGAGGTCACGAATGACATGCGTCGGACATACGGTGGTGTGCACGCCCGAGATGTTCTCGTTGGCGTGCCAACCAGAATTTGAGGCGCAAGAGATCAATAAATATATAGTTATATATATATAAATCGATATATATAAATATATATAATAAATCAGAAAATGTAAAATTATTGTTAAGGGTATGGAAGTTGTAAAGGAAGGGATAAAATGAGAGGGGTATTTTGGGTATTTCCCAACCAAAACCGCCTTCTTCGTCTTTAAATGTGAAATCGAAGTTGAGAGAGAGAGAGAGATCAGATCGAACAGTGAGGGAGAGGAAGGAGAGAGCAGGAACGCGGAGGCGAGATCGCTGGCTCGTGTGATCGTGGAGTCGAGGGAAGCTCGAGGTGAGTTTAATGATGTTGTGGGTTGTTGTTACGTATGGAATAGTGATGAGTTGAAACCGAACCAAGAACAGTGAAAGGGAGAGTGTCTCCCTGCTGCTGTGAATGATTGAGAACGATTGGGGTTGGGGTTAGAAGCCAACCCCAATCAAAAAAAAAAAAAAAAAAAAAAGAACGAGCAGAGCGTCTGCTCTGCTCTTGGAGAAGAAGAAGAACAGTGGTTCCTGAACCGGGCCGGTTCGGCTCGGTTGAGCCGAACCCGGTTCAGGCCCGGTTCAGGGCCAAACCAAAAAGGAAAAAAAAAGAAAGAAAAGAGAGAAAATGGAAAAGAAAATCCAGAAAAATAGGAAAAAATATGGAAAAATAGTATTTTGACCAAACAAATAGAAATTGAGGGATTTCTATAGAAAATGAGAAATTCAAAAATTAGAGGAGACTTTATACCGGGGTTTTACCTCGAAAAGCGTGAAATGGTCAAAATAGGTTAGAAATTAGGTCTCGAGATGTCGAATTCGAATGGGATCAGTTTAGGAATGTTAATGAATGATTATTAGACATAAGTTGATAATAGTTGGTATATTTTAGGTAATGGACTGATGTGGAAAGGTTTGAGGACTCCGAGGAGTTGTACAAGTTGATAAAACATAGAAAGCTCAGGACAGGTAAGTGGGACTCGTAGCTTTTATCAATTATGCAATGTAAAATGGTATTATTAGAGCATGTAGTGTACTGGACTGGGAATGGGGCAATGTACCGTGATTTGATGGTGATTTTACAAAAATATTTTGAAATGAAAAATGGATTCGGAAAGAGGTTTGACGGGACGGATCGGCCTGGGGTTTGGGAACTGTGGTGGAATTGCTAACCATCACTGCGCCCCATGGCTTGAGAATTATCCCGATCAATGCTTTCCAGTTGAGTTTAGCAGCTCATTAGTCATAAACCAATTAGATGAGCAATGATTGGTTTAGTGATGATGAGTAAGTGCGACTCGGTGTTTTATGAGTTGGCGGCACATTGACAAGAACTGGTTAGATGCCCAGTGATTGTTCTTGGATATGTGAGGGGGCGACTCAATGCAAATACGAAAATGTGAAATACAAATCACGGGTACATTGCAATGAACCAAAGAACTTGCATCTGTTATATATATATTGTGTATATTGATTCATATACTCCTGTAGATATCCTTTTGATTCATATTGTTATACATTGCCTTGATATTAATTGGTAATTGATGGTTGGTATGAGGGTCACTTACTGAGCATGTAGGAGCTCACCCACCTTAACATTTTCAGGTATGAATGTATGCTAGAACTTGGAACTCAGGAAAGGAGAAGACCAGGAGTTTAGTATCTTCTCTACGGTGCAGTGAGTTTCCTGTTATATAGATTGTATTGCATTATGATTTGTAATTAAATGGGTGGGAATACGAGCTCAATACCGATGTTCATACCGGTATTGTATATTTTGTATTTTATCGAAAAAGTTTTAAATTTTCCGATGCGTTGGTTTTCATTTATTTTATTTGGTTAATGAATATTAAGATATACAGGTGGTTGTCAGGAAATGTGGTAAGGCTGCTGGCTCTAACTAGGTCCGATCTGGTTTACCGGGGCTTAATTAGGGTTTCAGGCCGGACATTCTCTAATTAAAATTAGGGGCTGTCACACTCCGGCTCAGTCGCAACAAAAAATCTCCGACTACGGGTAACAAACCCTCGGTAAAGTAATAGACTCGATCAGTCTCGGTGTTTGCAGATCCTCCAGCATAAGGCAACAACGATATAAATCTACCTATGTACTCCATTATGGACTTGCCTATGCTCTGCCTTAACGTCATGAACTCGTTCTTTTTCGCTCGAAGGACAGTCAGTGGAAGGTACTTCTGACTAAACTGGGTCTTGAAGTACACCCAATCACTCGGGATGCCTCGCGTAGCAACAATTGTCGTCCACCAATCGTCCGCCTCCCCCTGCAACATTGACGAAGAGATCGTCGCCTTCATGCATTCCTTAGTAGTGATGATGGTGTGAGTCTTCTCGTGATTCTTCAAGAATAGCTCTGCCGCTTTAACATCGGTACCACCATATAACTTCAACAGGTCGTGCCTCTTGAACTCTCTCCACTGTCTAGCCTCAGCAGTGGCTCCCAGACTCTTCGCTGGAGTCATAACCGAAGTAGCTTTGGCAGTGGCCACAAGTGTGGCTGCTGTAGTAGGCGTCTCATTTGTCTGTGCTATTCGCGGCGTCTCAGCCTCAGTCATCATAACTAGCGCATTTAGAACTCCCTTAGGCATCGCCACTAACGGAATCGGTGTTATAGCTGCAGCAGCAATTGGAGTCTCTGCTTTTCGAGTAGTCGTAGGTGACAATGGTGTAGTCGAGGTCGATGGTGTCGTAGTAGTAGCCGGCACGAGCGTCCTAAGTAATCGCAACATTTCCTGTAACTGTAGGTCCTGCATCGCAACTCGCTGCGTCCAAGCATGAAACTCCTCTGCGGTGATGGCACGAGTATCCGGTACCCCGCTATCATCACTCGGACCTGACTGATCCGTCATCCTCATCAGATTAAGAGAGCAAACTTCTCGGATCAGTCAATATCTATCGTATACCATATTTATACACATAACAATCATAACATGTATAAAATTATTCGAATCAACACATTGCTACCCCAGCTAAGTTTCTACAGGATCATAGGGTTTCCACTTCTACGTTCAACCGTTCCTAACTTCCGCTGGTTTCATGGCTTGTGTTTTATAAATTTAAATCAAGAGTCAGGTCTTTAGAACCTTGCGCTTTGATACCAACTTTGACGGCCCCAAATTCCCAATGCATTTGGGTACGCCCGGCCTAGACCCGTGCAAGTCCCGAGTCGATACTCAGCTAGCCTGACGAGCCTAGTCAGCCTCCAATTACTCAATTTAAAAGTTTATGAAAGAGTTATTGCAATTATACGCAGCGAAAAAACTAAACAAGTATTGGGAAATAACTCAATCAAACGAAAATTAGGAAATCTATATAAATGTGGAAACCCCGAGTGTTCATAGTATTCATCTCAAAAGTGATCCCCAGTTCAATAACCAACATCGTATATATAAAACATCATACAAAAACAATAAAGATGAATCAATTTAACCTAGTCCTAAAGTCGCGTACTCTGAGAGGTCCTCAGAGAAAATCACCAAGTATAGGGCCCTTGCCCTTGCTGCACTCCGGGATATCTGCACCCACCGTCACAAACTAGACGGTGAGCAACTGAAAAAAGTTGAAAGTAATACCAGAAGTAAATAACAGTAATTCATGTATCAAATAAAGTAGTCTAAATATCATGCGGTAATTAAAAGACAAGAACAATAAATAGATCAAAGTGCATGATAGGCATACTGAGGAAATAGAAATCGAAACCATGCATGTTCTAAAGAAACAAAAGAGGCAGCAAGCGGTAAAACCATAGCATTCGAAAAGAGTACGCTGGCTCTTTCCGGGCAATGTCGCAATACTAGCGCAGCATCAGAGGGACACTGGCCTCCTAGCATACGGAAAGAGGACGCTGGCTCTTCCTGGGAAATGTTACGACACTAGCACAGCTTGATAAATGAGGAACACAGGCCTCAAGAATCACATCGACACACTCATGCCAAGAACATGCATACCAAAGAATTAACAAGATAGGAATGCCAACAAAGGGAATCAACAAGCAACAATGAATGAAAATGAATTACATGCAATGTTCTTACTGGATTACTTTCGTACACAAGTTTTAAGGCAAGTGCACTTACCTGAACTATCGCAACCCGCGTAACACAATCTGAGGCTCTAATGCGTCCCCCGCGATTTCTCGACTACCTGATAAGGGTTTGAATCTTAAATATTAGGGTTTAGCATTTAGTCTTTAGTTGATTTGCATGAGTTTGTTTTATTTGTTAGACTCTGGTTGGGCTTAAATAATTAAACCCATTTCTATCAAATTATTTATTTGTTATGGGCCCTATTATATATTTGTTATGTTGGGCCCTAACACAAGCCCATTTACATACATCTTATTATATTTATTAATTATCCATACTCTCCCTTTATTTTATTTTATTTTATTTACACACCCACACATGGTACACCCCACACCCAGTAGTGGGGTGCACAACACCATCACGCACCCCAATAGTGGGGTGCACACACCCCAACTTGTGGGGTGTACATGCATACACATGTACACACATACACACCCATGCATGCATATGCACACACATGCATGGAAATACACACACCACCCCACTGCCAAACTGTCCACACCCCACTGTCAAACTGTCCATACTACACACGCACCCCACCAGCCACACACACAATCACACACACACCCACGGTTACACACACATACCACACCACCGCACCACTGTCCAACACACTACAAACATCACATTGTTCACTGTCAAACACCTCACGCACCCCACTAGTGGGTGTACACAGACCCACATACACACACACCCACACACAATCACGCACACCACACCAACACCCCATCTTATCAGTTTTCACCAAAACCCTATACAACACACACCCCATCACTGTCTTCACCATGAAAGTGAGCCACATCCGGCCAGCGGTGTCGATGGGGTGTCACTTCCGATCAGTCGTAATCGGAAGCGGTCCCGCCAACCATAACACCCCAGAACAGGGAGCACCGAGAGTAAGCCGAGAGATAGGGGAGAGAGAGAGAGAGAGAGACCGTGAGGGAGTGATGACCGAGAGATAGAGAGAGGGAAAGTGAGCTATACCTTAGCTAGTTCCCATGCCGTGGAGGGTGGCGGTGGTGACGGTCTAAAGAGGGTGAGCCGTGAGTGAGAGTAGGAGGGAGGAAACCGTGAGAGAGATGGAGAAACCGAGAGATCGAGGAAGGAGAGGAGAGGCCGAGAGAGAGAGAAGAGAAGAGATCTTGAGAACGATGGAGAGGGGAGGAGCTCAGAGGGATGGTGAGATGGGAGAATTGGGTTAGAGAAGAAGGAGGGGGTGGCAGTAGAGAATGTAGAAATGTGTGGTTTTTTTTACAAAATATATATATATATATGTCACTTAGGTCAAAATTACCTTTATACCCTTTATTCTTTTTATTTTTTTCTCTTTATTTCATCTCAACACACACAAAAACTTCGAGGCCAATCCCATGACTCTCCTTATGAAATCGTATCATTTTAAAAGTTTCTTATCACATAGCCTGTGTGTAGCATAGCTATCCAACTCCCCGGGCCCAAGTAACGCGCCACGGTCCGAAATTCCCTATCATGTGCATATTTTATCCTTATCTCGTATAGATAAATAATTAAATTATTCAATAATTCTTTTAAATATATTTTATTGTATTTTTGTCCCTCGTTCATCTATGCGAAGCCTCACTCAGTTTAAAAATTATCCGAATGGTACGAGACACGTAATGGACTATAATACTAATACACACACCATGGTAACATAAAATCATCTCAGTGTCGACTCCTGTGGTTTGAAATACTATCTAGTATCATGTAGCCTGTTCAGGGTCCTAACAAGTACGACACAAGTCGAGTTAAAATTTGAGGGTTGTTACACCTGAAGTCCTTGAGCAGGCCCCATCACAGCGGATATGAACGTTCTGGACACATGTGAGGATTCTTCAATTTTACCCTATTTTGTAGAAGTATGCCACTGCTTTGTTATTTTTCGTCGAACTGTCCAGTAAGCGGCGTCGCTGATGGTCAGGCAACCACGCGTAGGGGTCGTTGGGGACCTAGCCAAGTCCTTGATGTTGCCTCATAGCCTATGGTGTGTTTGAATCAGTAGTGGTTGAGCCATTTGCTCTTGATTTCATGTAGTGTAGTGAGTTCATGAGGCGTATTTGGTCTCGCCGAAAATCGCCATGTTTAGCGGCGCTGCTGTTGGACGCCGTAAGGGGAGTGTCAGGGATCAAAATCAACTCTTGTGTGTATCCCACAGCCCTCCGGAGCGTCCATAACGATGGTGGCAAATAATTTTGTCGATGATTTCATGCGTTGATTTCATTGTCGTGTGGTATGCTTGTTGATGTGTTGTGGAGTGCGCCCCGGCTTTTCCATGCTGCGGTGGTACCCTCTCAACATCGGATAACACTAGTGAAGTTCGAGGGTCCCTGGAATGTACTTGGTGATAGATTTGGTTAACTGTTCGCATGGTCGTTGTCGAATTGATTGTCTCGATCTTGATTAAACGATCGGCCTCATTGTAGTTTCTTATCGATAATGAATGGTTTCGAGTTTCGATCATGGTAGTATTGGTGAATATGGTTTTGGTTTGAGGGATTCACGGCATGTCCACGTTATGGTAATTTCGGATCTATATCAAGACATAGTATTGGTGAACTATTGGATGTTTATGTTTCGGTTTGAGTGTATGGTCAGGTTGAGTTTCGTGTTGAGATGGATTGTGTTTCGTTTCGATGAATGGTTGTAACGTCGTGGTCATGCTGCCAATCCTCGAGGTTATGGCGTGACCTACATGCGACTAAGCCAAGCCTACGATTTATGAGTAGGCTTACATACGTTATGGTTTTCAAACCCAAGGGAGTACTCATTATTCTATCGAATTGTCGAGTGTTTGGGTCCTTAAAACACTTGGGAAAACACTGGGGTTTAACCTAGGGTTTAGTTCATGACTCGACCAATTAATTAGAGTTTCCAACCTTGTCAAGTAGCGGGAAACTCGGGGATACGCGTTAGGATTCACGAGAGTGGTTATTCGTGGGTTGCGATAGTTCAGGTAAGTGCACTTGCCCTAAAGCTTGTGTACGTTAGTAAGCCAGTACGAACATTGCATGTGATTCATTATTGTTCATCGTTGCTTGTTGATATCCGTTGTTGGCATTCCTATCCTATTGATTCCTTGGTATGTGTGTTCTTGGCGTGAGTGTGTCGACGTGATTTTTTAGGCTTGTGTCCCTTTTTATCAAGCTGCGCTAGTGTCGTGACATTGCCCGGGAAGAGCCAGCATCCTTTTTCTGTATGCTTGGAGGCCTGTGTCCCTCTAATGTTGCGCTAATGTTACGACATTGCCCGAGAAGAGCCAACGTCCTCTTTTTGTATGTTGTGATTTTGACCACTTACTGCCTCGTTTGTTTTCTTAGAACACACATGTTTTCGATTGATATTTGATAGTTTGTTTATCATGCACCTTGATCTTGTTATATCTCTTGTCTTTCAATTACTGTATGATATTTAGACTGCTTTATTTGATGTTCATAAATTACTGTTATTTTCTTCTGGCATTACTTTCAATTTTCTCTCAGTTGCTCACCGTCTAGTTTGTTATGGTGGGTGCAGATTTACCAGAGCGTCGAAGGGTAAAGGACCCTGCTTAGGAGACTTTTTGTGAGGATTTGCGGCTGGATTCGAGCACCTTAGCCTAGTTTAGGTTTGACTTTTGCTTGTATGTTGATTTATTTATATATTTATAGCATGTTGGTTTAAACTTGGGATCATAGGTTATTTGATATCATGTACAGCTTTACTTGGTTTCCATTTGAGGTACATGAATATTTGGGGTTTCCACATGTATAGATTTTTTGATTTTCGTTTGAGTGAGTTATTTCCCAATACTTGTTTAGTTTTCCATTGCGTATAATCTCAATAACTCTTTCATAAATTGTTAAATTGATTGATTGGAGGCTGGCTAGGCTTGCCAGACTCGCTGAGTAACAACTCGGGGTTTGTACGGCTTTAGGCTGGGCATACCCAAATGCATTGAGAATTTGGGACCGTCACAGGTCAGGTTGCTGGTGGTGACTCCAGTGACGAGGAGGAAGATATAGTTCTGGCCGAGGATCAGGGCAGACATGTTAGGAGAGATCGAGGCGGTAGATATAATAACAATCATAATCATCATAATCGTGATTATTATGAAAGAGGCGACTTTAGGTTGAAAGTGGATATTCTTAGTTTCTCAGGTAATCTGAATATTGAGGACTTTGTTGATTTGATCGCCGAAGTAGACCATTTTTTTAGTATATGGATATTACTCAAGAGAAAATGGTGAAATTAGTGGCATGTAGATTGAAGAATAGAGTATATGCCTGGTGGGAAAGGCTGCAGAGTAGGTGTTACAGGGAAGGTAAACTGCCTGTTAGGACGTGGTATAGAATGAAGCAGTTGCTCCAGCTAGATTTTTTACCTCCAAATTATGAGTAGATCTTTTTTTAGTAACACCAGCGCTGTCGGCAGGGTCGAGATCTGTTCATGAATATATATCAGATTTTATGTAACTGGCTGAAAGGAATGATTTGAGGGAGAACGAGGTTCATCAGGTTACACGATACCTGGATGGATTGAAACTGCAAGTTCGGGAGAAAATTGGAGTGCAGGTTATAAGAATTGTCATCGAGGCAAAAAATTGAGCCTTTAAGGCTGAATTAATGATGTAGGACAGAGGTGAAAATCGATATGAGGGCAATCGGCGAACCTATGGTAGTGATAATTACCAGAGGAATAATAGCGGGGAAGAAACTTTAAGGAGTTTTGCATAGCGGAGTAAGTCCACCCAGGGCTAAATCAAGGTATTGAACGAGAGGAAGATAAGAGACCTGGAAAGAAACCTGCTGAACAGAAAGAGGGACAAAAAGCAACCACAAATCCTTATGCTAAGCCTATTGTGGGCAAGTGCTCTCGTTGTGGGCAGTCTGGTCACATATCGAATGAATGTCCTAATAGAAAGCAAGTTAATGTGATTGAACGAGATGAAGAAGAGGAATTTTTTTGTGGTCCTGATGGAGGGGATGATGATTACGATGATTATGATATAGGAGACAGACAGAATTGTGTGGTAAGGAGGCTGATGTTAACTCATAAATTAGAAGATGGCTGTCAGCAATACAAGCTGTTTTGGACGAGATGCACTATTAATGGTCAAGTGTTTGAACTGATCATAGATAGTGGAAGCTGTGAGAACATCATTGGTAGAGGTACAGGTGAGGCACTGAAACTGAAGATGGAGAAGCATCCTAGTCCTTATTCTATAGGCTGGATAATGACAACTGAGAAAGTGCAAGTGACAGAGCACTGCAGGGTACATTTTCCTATTGGTACTTACAAGGATGAGGTGTATTGCGATGTGGTAGACATGGATGCTACCATTTGCTGTTTGGACGACCTTGGCAGTTTGATGTTAATGCACAACACGCTAGGAGAGACAATGTGTATAAATTGGAGAAGGAGGGAGTGACGTTTAACTTACTTCATTTAAAGGTAAGTAACCATTCTAAGACTTCTAAAATGGAGGAACGATCTTTCCTTATAATGACACAAACTGAGAGTGAAATGGACGAAGCCATTAAAGAGTCACAGGTGGTGCATGCATTGGTGATGAGACAGATCCTTGTAGGGAATGAGAATGAGTCAGTTTCTGAGATACCAAGGCAGGTCAAACCATTGTTGGAGGAATTTGTTGAAATTATACCAGACGAGTTGCCTGACGGATTACCTCATATGTGCAATATTCAGCACCACATTGACCTGATTCCTGGAGCTAGTTTGCCAAACCTCCAACATTACAGAATGAGTCTAAAGGAGAGTGAGGTCTTGCATGACAAGGTGCAGGAATTGTTGCAGAAAGGGCATATCAGGGAATATCCTAGACATTTAATGTGGCAGATGTTTTTCCATTCT
The DNA here is from genome assembly GCA_039657345.1 of Stephania japonica. NCBI lineage: Eukaryota > Viridiplantae > Streptophyta > Magnoliopsida > Ranunculales > Menispermaceae > Stephania > Stephania japonica. Next base: position 121,084 of record CM077559.1, on the reverse strand, counting down.
ATCCAGATGATGAGCCTTTGTATCCAGAAAACTCGAGGTTGAGTTTTTCCTAGGTAGGAGAAAATGATGTCATGGCAGTTGCAGATGATTTGTGGGACCGTAACTTTTGATCCAGGAATCTGATTGATTATTATAATATCTTTTTGGAAATGGCATTTCATGCTCTACAGTTGTCCCTGGAGCTTCTTTGCTCTCTGGGATTAGGTTTCGTAGATCTAAATTCCTTCGTTTCAGCCTTCATCGTAAGCTTTTATTTTATTGTCTAGTTTTATGGGTATTTTCGTAATTTACTTTATTTAAGTCGTTTTTAGAGTCTTAGAAGAATTACGTTTTGGGCCATAGAAGAATTACGTTTTGAGTCGTAGAAGGATTAGAGTTTCTAATGGGCTATATAAAACCATAATTAGAGCTGTAATCATTATCAATTATTATCAATTTATTTCAATTTCCTTTTTCTTCAAAACTTTAAGGATTCTTCCTTGTTTGAGCATTTACGTTACGTCAGAAAACACGACAAAAGCTCTAAAAAAACACAGCAAAAGGGCTTTCAGTACACATCTACAATCAAAAGACAAAAAAAAATAGAACAAGCAAACTTTTGGTTATAGATGTGTATCGAATACCTTTTGTATTTTCTCTTGCCCTAAAGATGTGAATGATTCTAAGTTTTTTTTCTTTTTCAGGGAAAGAGGGAAAGAGAAAACACAATAAAGGGCTCTAAAAAAAGGGCTACAATACACATCTGCAATCAAAACACAGATAAAAGAGATCAAATCAAAGAAGAAAACAAGGCAAGCCACATAGAGATGCACACATTAGATTGAGGCCAAGAACCTTACCGTTAAGGGCACATGAAATAAGCTGATGTTGGGGTTTGAATATCCTTTTCTCCACGAGCAAGACCAGAAGTAGATCAAGTAAGATCAGAAGAAGACTTCATTGCATCGTAAGGGAAGGGAAATATGGAGGCCAAAGCCGAAGTCGTTCGAAAAGGGGAAAGTCAAAATAAGATGGAAATAAAAATAAATATCTCCACCATCCCATGGTCATATTTAGTTGAACAAATTCCCGAGATTTGGACTTCAAAGATGCCCAAAAATAAAGCGGGCAAGTCAAAATAATCAATTTGATTAAACATCAAGTGTATGACCACCTTGAGAAGCGTGCCGGACGCGGGGCACTGAGTACCGGATAGGCGGGAGTTTGTATGACCTTGGGTACTAACTTATAAAGTTCAATTAATGGCCTAACATAGGTTATATGATTTATGATTTATTTTGAAGTTAATTAATATGAGACCTATGGTTGAGTTAGAAAAAATGTAATAGGCTTAGGATAAGTCTTGGGATACACCACATGAGGGAATCAAGGTAAGATGTGTCATAGGTAGGTGTCACCTAGAAATAAGAGTGTGTTTTGAGATGGAAGTAAGGACAAAAGGGTAATTTGACCAACCAAATACATATATATATATAATGTTTTTATCCAAAACCCTACTTCACTATTCATCATCTCCCTCACCAAACAGTCGTCACCCCCCTCTCCACTCACCTCCACTGCCGTCATCGGACCTCTGGACTTCGACGAGACCGGTGGTGGCCGGAGAACCACTATCACCGGTGAGGTGTCTCTCTCTTATCCACTCTCTTTCTCTCTCGTTCTTGGCTGTGCAAACTCTCTCTTTCTCTCTCTCTCTCTCTCTCTCTCTCTCTCTCTTCTCTGCTGTGTCTCCTCCTCCCCTGACGACTGTCACCACCTCCCTCCACGGAACTGGATGGCGGACCCTCGCCGAATCACCTCAGTCACGGAGCAGGTAAACCATTCGACCTCTCTGTTTTCTCTCTCTCGGCTGTCTCTCTCTCGCTCTCTCGTTGCTCACTGTTTTTCCTTCTTTTGAGCACTGTTGTTGACGATTTTTGGCCCTGCCTTGGTTGGTTGGTTTGTTCCCAGTCAAAGCTGATCGGAGGTGACTCTCCGATGGCTCCACTGGTCGGAGGCAGCTCCCCCATGTGCAGCAGTTGTGGGTGATTTGTGTGTGTGAGCTTTGATTTTCATACACAGTGGGTGTGTGTTTGAACAGTGAGATGTTGGTGGTGTGAGTCCGATTTGTGTCTTGAAATTGAGACGTTGGTGTGTTGTGTGGCATGTGTATGGTCTGTGAGGGTGTCACGGTTTGTATACACTTTCTTAGTGTGATGTGTGGTGTGTTTCGGTTTGGGCAGTTGGGTTTGGTGTGTTTACAGTTGTGTGTGTGCATTGTGTGAATCGGCCATGTGTGTATGTGTGTGGATGTGTAGGGTTGTGGGGTGAACACAACAGTGGGGTGTGTGTGTACACAACAGTGGGGTGTGGGTGCATGTAATATGTGTGTGTACACAACAGTTGTGGTGTATTTGGGTATATGGGGTGTATTGTGTGTTAAGCGTGGTGTAGTGTTTCATATGGATTGGAATTAAAACAAGGAAGTGTATGGACATTTTTAAATATTGATTGTGGGCTTGTGTTAAGGCCCAATTACACATTATATAATACGGTCCATAACAAATATAAATGATATGTAAATGGGTTGTGTTAGGGCCCAATAAAAATGGTACAACTTGAGGCCCAAGACAAAGACATAAAATGTGAAAATGGGCTTATGTATTTAAGCCCAATAAGGGTCCACACAAATAGAATACTTAGGTGAGTATGGACTTGGTAATTGGGCCCAACAAGAGCCCAAAGAGGGACAAGATTTGTGTTAAAGCCATTAACTATGGAAGTGTGTATATGGTTACCGTACCGTTAGACTTTTCACAACGGTCTGAGTCGCCTTAACTAATGGTTTTAAACCAAACTTATGAGAATCACCCTAAGACGAGATACTAACCTTAAACCAACATTCGGAATTTGAACCTTTATCAAGTAGTCGAGAACCCGTGGGGAATGCGTTAGAGTCTTGGAGTGGTAGCGGGTTGCGATAGTTCAGGTAAGTACACACGTGCCTTGTTTGTGTGTATATTAGTAGGTCAGTAAGGAAATAGCATGTGATTTATGCATTCCTCTTTTCATTGATAATGTTGAATTGAGCCTTTATTTGAAATTCTATTCCATATTGTTTGTTATATATTCTTAGTATGAGTGTGTGTCTCGAAAGTATCATGTGGTCCCGCACTAGCTGGGACAACGAGGGTGCCTCCTGCAGGGGTAACTGACCACCCCTAGTATTGTGTGTACTGGGTACTGAATTCGAGAGGTGTTGCGATGCCTCTCGATTTCAAGCTGCGTTAATGTTGTGACATTGCCCGGGGAGATCTTTGTCGTATTGCTGTGAAATTAGACCACTCATAGACCTTTTTTGAATCTTGGAATATGCAAATTTCGATTGTTTATCTATCAGTCTGTTTATCATGCTCTTGATTTACTTACTTTCCTGCTATTTCATTTCCGCATGATATTTAGACTGCTTTATTTGTTAAATCATAAATTACTGTTTTATTCTTCTGGCACTACTTTCGATTTCTTTAGTTACTCACCGTCTAGTTTGTGACGGTGGGTGCAGATAGGGTGGAGAGCAGTAATGGCAACGGGCTCTACTTAGGTAACTTGCCTTGAGGACTTAGCAGCGGGACAGGGGAGACCATTATAGTAGGCTTTTATGTTTTGCTTATCCGTATATCATTTCATATATATGTTTTGGGTTATAGAACTTGGTATTTTTGATGAGATCGGTATCATGTATCTTGGCTTATCGAATTATACATGAATACCTGGGGTTTTCACACTTATAGATTCATACATTTCCCTTTGATTGAGTTATTTCCCTTATTTAATTGTTTAATCTTCTGATGTGTATTATTGCAATAACTCTTTCATTAATCATTAAATTAATTAAATCAAAGGCTGACTAGGCTCGTCAGGTTGCCGAGTGATGACTTGGGGCCCGCACGGGTCTAGGCCAAGCGTACCCAATTGCACGGGGAAATTGGGGTCGTCACAGTTACACCTATGGCACACCGACACATGCCACGACGTGATACTCGGGTCGTGCTATTCACCGAGACCGATTTGGTAGCACGTGCTATGGTGTAGTGGACATACATACAAGAATGGAACGGAGGGAGCCCCGCTCAACGTCCGCCCATATAATCATAACCAGAGTAGAGTATTGAAATGAAAGAAATTGAATTCAAATGCCAAAAGAAGTAAATACTCAAATAATTTCAGTTGGGATACTACACACCTCAATCCGCACTCTGTGTCCCAAAAATCAAACCCTGGTCTAGCTCTAATAGACACCTGACAATCAAAATTATCACCCGAATGTACCTAATATCATTTGTCATTGAATTAGCTTTAATTGCATGTATTATGTCAATTTTACGTTTTCGAGGTAAAAACCCCGACAACCTCTCGCCAAAATTCCGATAAAATCCCAAAACTCATTTATTTGACCAAAATATATTTTTTCTAAATTTTTACCTATTTTATCTGAATTTTCTATTAATTTTTCAGATTTTTTTTCAAAACTGTTTTTTTTATTATTGTTTTGGTTGGGCGGAACCGAGTCCGGTTCTGCCCAACCGGTCGTCTGGGTCTGGACCGGCTCGGCCTGACCCAACCAATGAAAAGGGGGTGCACATGTGCGACTCACACGTGTGTCCCCTTCTTCTTCAATCGAACTAGGGAGGAACTCCCTGGTTCGATGAAATTTTTTTTTCTTCTTTTCTTTGATCGATTGGGAGGGGAGACGACATGGGTGTCGTCTCCCGTCGAAAACTACTCTTGCAATTCATTCGAGCTCCCAAAGCTGCCACTACCACCACCACTTTCGAACCATCACCACCACCACTACCACAACAACAACGCACACAACAACAACACCAACACCAACAAACTCACCTCGACGTCGTCGTGCTCTCTCTCCTCTTTCCTTCGATTTCTCCTCTCCCATGGTCTCCTGATCGAATGGTGATCGCGGTGATGAAATTGGGGTGTCGGTGGTGGTTATTGATAAATTTTGGGGTCAAATGACCAAAATGTCTCTATGTTCTTATCCTCATCTTTAATAATCCAATGCCTTTTTTGGTCATTTCACAATTATTTTTTAATTTTCTGATTTTGATATATATTTATATATATACATATTTTAAATTGCATATATATATTCGCCTATATTTTCGCGCCTACAATTTCGTCTTGTACGCCAACGAGCGTACTCGGGCATGCACACTACCGTACCACCCATACGTGTCGACCACGATCCCGTGTGTCCCTAGGCCCCCATCAATTTACTATTTTATCACATTTAATTCATTTAATGTGTGTATTATTTTCTCCGGCCTAATATTTCATTTTTTAGTCTACCCAGTACTCGTGTCGACACGCATATCGAGGTGAATACTTAACACACAATCTCACACGTCAATTGAAATATAATTACACACATCGCGATGTTGTTTAACCTATTTTAACATAAACATCACAAAATTAGTCAAAACAACACTCAAAATAACAATTCACCTAACTCCAGACGCGCACTAGCCTAGCTGCAGGTCCCACGGGTGTCTGAGCTGTCCGCCACATCTGCAATACGTCACAAATAACGGTGAATTAAATTTGGGTCGTTACATGACTATTCGACGTTTCAATTTAATTATTAAATTCATTTAAATCATTTATTATATGTGTATAAACCCTCGACCTAATGTATTAACCATCCGTCTCCCCGATACCCACGTCTACATGCTACCCAAGGCGAATACTCGTCATACTGTCTCGCTCGGCAATTACAATATAAACACACATATTGCGATGCAATTACACTAAATCGAAAATATACATCACAAGACACAACAAAAGCACACAAAACGAACGTATACCTAATCTGGACGTGCTCCGACCTAGCTGCGGGGTCCACAAGTGTCTGAGTTGTCGTCCACATCTGTAATAACGTCATAAATAATGAAAATTAATAATTGGACCATTACAAACACCATACTCAAGTTTCAATTGATCACAAAAACATCAACAAAACTCACCAAAAATCCTCGAAAATTCGTGCTCAAATATGGTGTCCGATACATTGCAACAAAAACCCATTAAATCAATGTCAAAATAAAGAGAATCTCGTGGTAAGTCGGAATCTCACACTTTCTCGCATTGTTGGTCGATTCCCGACGTCGATCCGATCTCGAAAATCAATCGTAACCCCAACCCTCAATTTACATTTTCTTTGAGAGAAAGAAAAATGGAGGAGAGAGAAAAGTTGATGGCATTTTATACTCATCCTCATCATCTCATCTCACACACGAATCTCGAGGTACATCCTTGGGTCCTTAATCACACCAGCCAATCACTTCTATAACTCACTTAAGGACTCATCTTGGCTTGGTCAATTGGTCATATCCTATGCCCATACAATCCAAGACTTTCCAAGGCTTTCCCGCACTCGAAACGCACCACTCGCACCATCATGTGCTCACAAACGTATTGACCCATCGAACACGCTACAAAACATTTAATTTTTATATAAATTGCATTTTGCTAGTGTTTTAATTCAATTATCCCCTTGGACAATCAATTACCCGACAACCGTTCACCCAATACTTGTAACGCATGTTTTTCCAGGATGAACTCGTTCCTCAACACCAATGCGCACATACAAATGTCCTCACACGTTTGTGACATTGAAATTTACATTTGGGTAATTAAATAATAATACAAACATCGAACAAAAATAACATACCTCAGTGTCGAAGACCAAGAATTGGACACACATATCACGACAATGGGGGCCTACGTGTAACGGCCCAGCCCACCCGCAAGTGGTTCCATAGGGACGCATCCCACTAGCACCGCTAGTTACAGGCAGGGTGCACCCCATCCACGCCCCCCCATTTATTACGTGGTTTCAGCTCAGTGGTACCGAGCTCTAGGAATCTGTCGCCTTATCCCCTAGGGCTCGGGTTTGAGTCCTGGGGAGGCGAAAAACCACGTAATAAATGGGGGCGTTGATGGGGTGCGTCCTGCCTATGACTAGTGGTGCCAGTAGGATGCGTCCCTATGGAACCACCTGCGGGTGGGCTGGGCAAATGAAGTGGCCCAAAATCCACATTGGTCCGCCATGGGAGACCACGCGACCCACAACTGGCCACGTAGCTGCCAGTTGTGTCCCACGCCCAACTAACAATCATTATTAATTAATTCAGCCTTAGTTAATTAGTAATAAACATTTTAATACTTGTAATCAGCGGAAGACTTATAAATTATGTAATTTCCTCAAATTAGAGAGCATTAATCCTATGTGGAAAACCTGGTAAAGTACACTGTATATAACATAACAAAGTATGATACATACATGTACTCAAACAGTCCCCATAAACCCAAAAATAAGTCAATACAACAAAATAAAAACATACAAGACGAACTCCGTCGGTGACAAGGTCACAGGTAGTCTGTGAGAGTCTCCTTGCCCTTGCTCGTTGTAGATCCTGCACTCAATCATGACAAGAGGTAGATGACGAGTCCAGTGAGTAAAACCCAAAAGTAAACAAACCAGCATTTATAATAATGGAAGTCAATAAACTGTTAAATAAACATGTGCAGTAAAACAGGCAACTGTAATTAAGACGCATGTATACATATCACCGATAAACACCAATAATGGATGTGTGCCATGTAGCAGGACTGAACCCTAATCCAGACATCGACATTCCCCCGGTGGCTTCTCCAACCCCCTCACCAGTCCGAACCCTTATTCTGTCCCTATTGTCCAGCCTACCCAAGTCCGCCCACACATCACAGAGTAAACCAGAAGATCCGGCTGTGAATGACAAAATCAACCATGCAACATGGGTATGAACATGGAAATAGAGTAAACAACGATAAACAAAATAGCTAGAATCAAACGAAATCAAATAAGTAAACACTCGAGTATGTTTCTTAAGGGTTTTACTTACTGGACTCGTCATCTACCTCTTGTGATGATTGAGTGCAGGATCTACAATGTGCAAGGGCAAGGAGACTCTCGCAGACTACCTGTGACCTTGTCATCGACGGAGTTCATCTTGTATGTTTTTATTTTGCTACATTGACTTATTTTTTGGATTTATGGGGACTGTTTTAGATACCAGTACATGTATGTGTCACACTTTGTTATGTTATATACAGTGTACTTTACCAGGTTTTTCAAATAGGATTAATGCTCTCTAATATAAAGAAATTACATAATTTATAAGTCTTCCGCTGATTACAAGTATTAAAATGTTTATTACTAATTAACTCAGGCTGAATTAATTAATAATGATGGTTAGTTGGGCGTGGGACACAACTGGCAGCTACGTGGCCAGTTGTGGGCCCGCGTGGCCTCCCGTGGCGGACCAATGTGGATTTTGGGTCGCTACATTTTGGTATCAGAGCAAGGTCAAACCTCGGGAATTGGAGTTAAACAAGAGTATAACTTTTAATAAATTTAGCTGTGGAAACCCGAAGTGATGCCTAGAACTCTAGTTGGGAAGTGATGTAAGGTGGGTAGATTCAGGAATCTATATACATTTATGATTTGATTATGTAATACATACAGTATACGTATATACTGAGTCTGGCTGACACACGTTTTGCAGTGCAGATTATGATGGACGGACAGATGCCGACTACTACTCCGTCGATTACTCAACAAGAGGTTAGGGAGACCAGTGACCCCACCACTAGGGAGGTAGCTGATTTGCGGGCCATGGTGCAGAGAGTTACTGACCAGCAATTATTACAACAGGTGCAGATGGCAGAACTTATGGAGTACATACGAGGCTCGAGAGTACCGCTGAAGTGACACCAAATCATGATCGAACAAATGAAAGTAAAAGTAGCATTGAAATCTAGGAGCAGGATGTCAGAGGCGGCGAAAATGGTGAAAGACTTTATGCGGTTTAACCCCACTTATTTTTAAGGGGTGAGCGACCCAGAGTTAGATGGGCGTTGGTTGATGACGCATCGGCCACTACATCAGTTATTGGAAGTGTCGGAGGTTGAACAGGCACGGATTTCGAGGTATTGCCTGAGAGGACAAGCGGCGGTCTGGTGGACAACTTATACTGATACACATCTGAAGCCGACGACTTGGGCTGAGTTTCGTCAGCTGTTCTTAGATGAATATATTTCGATAGAGGTACAATTGAGGCTCAGAGAAGAGTTTCTCGCGTTGAGGCAGGGTACCATGTCTGTGCTTGCATACATGGAGAGATTTAGGTATTTGATGTAGTACGCCATAGATGTGGTAAACACCGAGAGACTCAGATTTACTACTTCATCAGGGGATTGGATAAGAGGATCGCTGATGTTATTGTTGCGAGTGGAGCCGACACTTTGTAAGCTATATATGATAGGGTTTTGGCTCGTGAGACATATTTGCTGCAAAGTGAGGAGCGATCGGATCAAGTTGGACAGAATTCTCGGTCTAATCACAGGCTGAAGACACAGAGGGATGAGTCTAGCAGCTAGGAGCAGGATTTTCGAGCACGCAGAGTTCGCTTGCAACATGATCATGATTTCATTAACGATCGTGATTCGAGAAATGATCAGTACGAATATGATGACGGGCAGATAGATTGGAGTCGCGAGGACGACCAGGATCAGACTGATGATCAATTCAGCAATGATGACAGCCAGACGGTACATGAGATTGTACCTATTCCAGTACAATAGTCGAGACAGTCATACAGACAGGACCAGGATCGGAGGGACCAGAGTTGGGGTCATGGATCCAGGGATAGACGGGTTAAGAGACCAGAGACACGTCGTTATCATCGTTGCGGCCAGATTGGACACCTCCGAGCGGATTGCAGGAGGGCATCACTACCACCGGAGACAGTGCAGGCCAGAGATAGGGTGAATTAATTAATAATGATGGTTAGTTGGGCGTGGTACCAGGCTTTAGGAATCTGTAGATTTAACCCCCAGGTCCCGGGTTCGAGTCCTGGGGGGGCGAAAGACCACGCCTCACGTGTGCACCTGTGGGAGGGCACGTGAGGGGGGAATGGATGATGGGTGGTGTGTTCCCCCACTGCTTGTGACTAGCGGTGCCAGTGGGATGCATCCCTATGGAACCACCTGCGGGTGGGCTGGGTCGTTACATAAAAAGTGCCTTTTATATAACGGCCCAGCCCATCCGCAGGTGGATCCACTGGGGCGCACCCCACTGGAATCGCTAGTCACAGGTAGTGGGGCATACCAGCAACCCCACCATCCACGTGGATGGGGTGCGCCTGACTGTGACTAGCGGTGCCAGTGGAATGCGCTCCTATGGAACCACCTGCGGGTGGACTGAGACGTTACACTACGTATGACCTAAAATGACGTGTGGCATGAGTTAGATTTTAGGGTCGTTACAACCTTCATCTCCAAAGACCACTCTCATGTCTTCAATAAAGCCTTGGTCATCATCAAACTTAGGCAGCTCGTCAAAGTTGACATATTTTCCTCCTCTTCAAATTCACCTTCCCCGTCTAAAGAGAAATCTCCTTTTGTTTCTTCAAAAACAAAAAGGTTTCTCCGACGGTTTGGGACATGGATCCCATTAATCCCTAACAACTCTTTTATCCCTGCAGATAACTCATTAATTTGCTCAAGGATTTGTTCTTGCGATGCAAAAAATTGAGTGAAAAATTGTTCGATTTTTACGTGGTTGTGTTGATGATAAATATCTTCGACTCGTTATTAGTTCTGGTTCTTCTTTGGTGTCATGATTATCTCTAAATCACGATTTATAAAGGCTCTGATACCAAACTAATGCAACAGAAGTCTTCCAAATTGATTATTCGACACACGAATAATGCAATTCAGGGCCTTGAGAATTAAACTCTAATTCTTTAAAAGAAACATAGTTCTTTATTAAAAAAAAAATCAATAATGAACACCTAAACTATTACATATGTATATAGGCTTGTAAAATAATAAGACTCCTAATTCTAATAGAATACCAAAAGATATATTAATTGTAATTCTAATAAAACTTTAGCTTACTACCACTAACTCCTATTGAAACTCTAACTTTGACATATAAAAGGACACAAAACTTGTAATCCAACTAAATTAAATCATCTTGTCTAATAAATAAAAATCCTAATCTAACACATACTCTTATTTGCATCACTAAATATAATTAGTACTAGTTGGCAAAAAAAACTATAATTAGTACTAGTTTTTTTATAAGAATATAATTAGTACTAGTTGTGACGTGATTCTACAAAAAAAAAATCATTCGTTTTGTGGTTCTAATACTTTTGTATATTGTCATGAGTTTTAATGTTATAAAGAGCAGTCTCTGATTGTCAAACTATTTCAATTTTGAAAAAAAAAAACCAAATTAATTGCAATTTTTTTGCATAAATAGAATTAACGAATGAATGCACTTGATTCTATGTCTGGTCCTGTAGTGAGTCATGAATGATTAATGAAATTTCGATTTCTCTTAAAAAAAAAAAAAAAAACAACCACAACAACATTTATCGCATTTATTTGATCCATTTACCATTTATATGGAGTGACAAAAATTTAAGTTGGTTATATATGAACCTCGAATGAACTTTTCAAAATAATACACTTTGACATAGCTAACCCATTAGCATGGCATAACATACACAAAACACGTAACATTTCAATATCATTTTATTGTCGAATCAATGCATTTGTTAATTTGTCCCAAATCAATTTACTGTAAGTCCATATAGTTTTTTTAATTTGAGTAAGGAATAAGAAGTGCGAGTGACTTAATGTAGGTAGAAGGGAGAAGGGAGAGGAGGTGGGGTGGGTCGGCGCCGACCGCTGGAACTCCAATTGCCCCTCCCTTTCTCTTTTAAAAATAACAAAAAAATTAAAGTCAATCCCCTTCTCTTCCGGCTCTAGCTGATCAATTACTCAAACCAGCATACATATCATATATTACGCGCGTGTTGACCTCCAGTACTCTAGCAGTCTAGCTAGCTTGCATATATATATATACTCGATCATAAAGGCCAAGGGAACACTATCTAAACTGTTTTAATTTGCTAACGCGCGCCTCTCTATTCTTCTTTCTTCTTTTATTTCTCATTGCATATCAAAATCTTAATTTCTGATCCCAATATATAGCTAGCTAGTATAATTAAAACCACAAATATACGTAGTAAGTACATCAACTTTAGAAGATATATACATAGAGAATGTTGTGTCTTGTGTTTAATCATCAGTACTCTCGTTTGTACGTTGCCATCGTTATCTTCTACACTTGTGTTTGGGTTCCATTCCTTCAAATCAAGCAAGCTCTGGTGAACAAGATCAGATTGGTGGCAGGGGCCTTCCAGCCCCATCATCAGGGCCACTGCATTATTGGCGTTGTGAGCTACCATCATCAATATCAATATCAACACCAACATGATCTGCAGATTGGCGCTAACGTTGGTGAGTCTTGCTCCATTTGCTTGGCGGAGTTGCTGGGCAGTACTAGTACTAGAGCATCTGATGATATTGATGATGAGGCAGTACTGAGCCAGCTCTCTGGATGTGGCCACGTTTTTCATACCGGCTGTATCCAGAGTTGGCTTGATAGGAACCAATTCACCTGTCCACTTTGTAGGTCTCCCGTTCCTTAATAATATGCTAGATGTTATCTAGTTAGCTACAATAATTTCATTTCATTTCATTTCTGATGATGATGTTATTTCAATAACTTAATTTTCAACCCATTTTTTTATTTAAAGAGTGACTCGCATTTCTTCCCTTACTTTTTTGTTGATTGAACAATGAAATTTCTTTGTTAATCTTGACTTCACGTTCCAACTATTAATTCCTTTACAATCCTCTAATTCTAGACATGAAGTAATTAATTTTTAAGCACAAGGAATATAACCCTCAACATTGAACAAAACATCAATTTAGTTGTGATAACTAGAGAATCAGAGGTAACTTCCTTTTTTTTTTTGGGGCAAAACTCATCATTTGGTTTCAACTATGCGCTTTTTATGCTTTTGGTCCCTAAACTTTTATTACTACACATTTGATCCTTAAACTTTCACAAAAGTCTACATTTAGTCCTTCATCATTTAAAATGTTAAATTCCGCTAACGCGAGTAACAAAAGTGGCGTGTGACTAATCAAGAAGAGTAAAATGATTTATGTTACTAAACCGGGCGACTCACATCAACCAAAGAAAGTTTAAAAAAAAATTTAATTTACTCCAAAAACATTAAAAACTCAAAGTTTAGAGACCAAAAGCATAAAAACTCAAAAGTTCCGAGACCAAATGTACAACAATAAAAGTTAAGGGACCAAATGTACACTAATAATAGGTCAAGAACCAAAAGCATAAAAGACTCAAAGTTCAAAGACCAAAAAGTATGTTTTCCTTTTTTTTTTTTTTTTTTTTTTTTATCCTTAACCTACATTTGAGGACCAAACAAAAATTTACAGCATCGACCTAATGGCTACAGTCGTTTATACTGGCTCCTCGATCAGCAAATGGGGTCACCCATTAACGCCTACCCCCGGACGCAATTCCATATAAATTAGGGTCAGGAAATAAACTCTGAACATTGAATAATGCATCAATTTAGTTGCGTAAACACAATTCTATATAAATTACAAAACCTGAACATTGCAATACACTAGTACAGATGTATATATATCTTCTAACTGTACAACTTCACATAATCTTACCGGCAATCAACCCTTCCATGCTTGTCAGCAAAATCCTTGACAAGATGCCCGGCCGGCCATCATAATGGTGCGAAGACCAGCTCTTTCATAAAAATACCAGCTCATCTAGGTGATGTATTCAGAATGATCCAACACATGCAAAAGGAACAACTCTAACCACGTCAAGTCTTCCTTCCCCTCTTCCCCCTCCTCTTCACTTTTTGTCATTGTCTACGTCAAATGGTTACCATTTGCTTTATCCTTGGCATGGCGCTCATCCTGGATCTCTTCAAGCTCTTCATCATCACCTTTCCGATCAGCTGCTTGTTCCTTCCAGTAGGCCACCAACTTTTTCAACCGAGCTACTTCTCTTGAAGAAATATTTTTGCTCGGATCATTTATGATCGACCTGACTCTAGATGCATACCTGCGATAAGAGAGGTAATTTCTCAGCTCAGCAAAATGCCCAAACACAAAATCAATGCATAACATTAACAGCAAAATGCCCAAACACAAAATCAATGCATAACATTAACAACTCAAAATCAATTATCCTAACAATGTCAAGGTTTTTTTTTTTTTTTTTTTTTTTTTTGGGGGGGGGGGGGGGGGGGGGTGTTGGTGTAAGTTAGGATTCGAAACCATGACTGTAGGTTGCATACCATGAATCAAGCAATTGAGCCATGGGTCCAAACCCAACATTATAGACAAGCTCCAACACTGAATGCATGTGACAAATCAATTGAGCTCAACTTATTACTCAATGTTTGAGGTATCAAATTACACACATTCATGCACATGCACACCAAAATGTGAGAAGCAAAAACAACTACCTTCAGTTCCTGGATTTCGTAATCAAATTAACTAAGGTCATTTTAAATCAAAGCCTAAACTTCTAACTAAGCTTCGCGTCTAGATTGACACAAATTACAATAATATCATAGAACTCACAAGAGAGATCGCCAACAATCAAATAAACTAAGAATGAATAAGCCAATTTAATGAGAAAATAAGATTCACTTACGCTAAAGAATTATGAGTCTCTTCTAAGTTTGAGTCAGCTGGTGAGACGTTCACGAACATGAGAGTCTTGGCATTTCCACCAAGAGAGTCGCTCATTAGCATTGTCAATTTATGATTCCTGTAAGGTATATGTTGGCTCTCAGAAGACAATGCACTAATCACATCCCCAAGAGCTGAAAGTGATTTGTTAATACTTTGGGCTTCTTTGAGTTGATTTCCAGAAGATCTAGACTTCTTCACTCTCTCTGAGCCAGCAAGATCAACAAAACTAAGCTGCATAAAACAATAAAATGACAAATCAATAAGAAACAAAGTGACTTTAACATCATGGAAATTGCTAGGTTAGGAAATTGAGATTTTCTTTCTTTTTTAAGCCGGCAATTGAGATATTCTAATTTTAAAAATTGTGCATTCAATAGAATGATATAAAAATGGATCAAGCTTGTGTAAAACCTTTCCCCTGGCAACAGATTGCGTTAGAAGGTTAGTACTTTCAATTACAATTGAAAGAATTAAGTGAGATCTTGAACTGTTATCATTCATTTGAGTCCCAGATGTGTGCCGCTTTTCAGATCCTCGCATAATAATGCCAGATAATTCCTCACAAGTTGAAACAGACACAATTGTAATATTCTCTACAGATACCATCCCCTGCACAATGTATAAAATTAATATTTTAATGTTCACCAGATAAGATAACACATAATCCCACATTTAAGGGCAAACATGCAATGGCTACAACATTCACTAGTCCACATAAGTAATCACCTTCGAATCTTTCTTAATGTCTAGCTTTAAATGCTTTGCATACTTGGGTAACAAAAGATCCACCAGTGTGTCCTGATATAATTCCACCATGTACACCTGCAAATTCAAATAATAGGATTTCTTAAGTAGGTACCTACCATTCCAAGTTAAAATACGAAGCAACAAATTCTAAAAGACTCCTGAAAACTAGTTGTACAATGGTGATTGGGCAAAATCACCAACATCGTTCTCGCTTTATGTTTGGATTAAAATCCAACGGGCCATATCTTTTCCTTATATAAGAGAGCAAATCGCTGGAAGAGCAACTTTTTCTGCCCTTTGGGAACTTTGGCTTATAAGGAACATTAGGATCTTTGCAGACAAGAATAATTCAGCTCAAACGAATTTGGGATTCTTTAAGAGTAATGACAACAAGATGGTTGGCGTCGATCAAATTGAAAAAGGAGTGCATCTTTTCAGAATGGTTCTGATATTGGCAATGAACAGTGTAATTGAGGGTTACGTTGTCTGTTTCATTTTTTCTTATTTCAGTATATTTTTGTTTGCTGCCAAATAGGTGGATGCCTTTTGCTCTAGACAGTATCCTTCTAGGGAGGTTCTTCAGTGTTTATTGTCTGTTTACTCAATATATGTGTCATGGGTGTAAGAGAGGACTGTTGGTTCTCCACAAACATCACACACTCCTTTCTATAAATAAATTTATTTACCATAAGAAAAGATTATCAATAAAATGGTAGAATTTTAGTCTAACTGTCATGCACAAACCGAAACCTTACGGATTGCTAGTGCACTCCTAAAATTCAATTAAAAGTCTTGTACGCTTAGAAAAAAATAAAATCAAACGAGACAAATACTAGAACTTGTGACATTGTGTTACAATCCAAGGGAGGCCTTTATATGTGATTGTGTTCAGCAGGAAAGGCAAGGGTGTTCTGAAGCAGGATTAGAGAGAGTCAAGTGGGCCCAGCCAAACAAATGGGTCAAGTGAGTCAGTTGGTCGAGTCAGTGAGTCAAGTTGTTTTGTATATAAAGTAGAGTCTGTGAGTGAGGGAGGGATTGGATATTGTGTTGAGTCATTTGGTGACCTTTGGTCTAGTGAGAGCTTGCTCTCAGGGGAGTTCTTGAGAGTTCTTCTCTCTCGTCTCTGGTTAGAAGTGTCTTTTAGTTCGCAACCAATAGAACTGTTGTGTTTTCTTAATTTGTTGTGTGAGATTCCTATCACATTGCTTTCTAGAAAATGGAGCTCGAAAGCCTGATTTTGAAAGGCGTGGTTTTGGGAAAAAGTAATAATAAACAGATCTTACGGCAAAAGGAGCCTTACAGCATTAAAGCTAGATATCCAGCCTAGAAAGAAATATAAGCATTCCATTTAGAAACAAAAAAACTAGCAGATATCATTGAAAAGGAAGCAAAATCCACAATAAAAAACTTGCGCCCCAACATATTAACTAGAAAACTATAACCTGATGTTGGACAAACAGAACTACAGAAATCTCCAATCTACAGGCAAAATCATAAGTAAACCATAAATAATGAAAAATAAAAATATAAGTGTTAAGAACATTCACCTTTAAGGAGAACAAGAATTTGTTACTATCACGTTTCATAATTTTGAAAATCTCAGCGGTAGCTCTGGGAGTGATTCCTGGATTACTTTCAGAACCATAAATTGTAAACGTCTTTCCTGAACCAGTTTGACCATAGGCAAATATGCACACATTATACCCATCAATGGCTGATTGCACCAAGTACTGCAGATAACAATGAAGACACAAATAACATCATACTTAGATTGTATTACTTGACCATGAATTGAATCTAAAAACTAAAACATAATCAGTAATAAACAAGAATGCAGCAAGATGCTATTACACCACTCAGAATTGGATACCTACCTTTGTATCCTCAAAAACATCTTCTTGAGAAGCATGACCATCAAAAACGCAATCATATATATGTTGTTTTGTCTTATCATCCTTCCATGGATGTTCAACCGTGAATTCATCAACACTTGTAAGAACATTTTTTTGCTTTCCAGCAATCTCTTTCTCATTAAGAGGCCGCAACCGACAAAAGACTCTAATTTTGCCTTTCATATCTAAAAGGAACAAGAAAGTGAAATAGAAAATATGTTAAAATTCTTAGAGCAATGCGGAAAGAAGAGTTCAGTAATTCCTACAGTCACTCAGCATATTGACCGTATGCAATTCATATTTTTTGCTAAAATTAGTTAAGTTTAGTAACATTACCTTCTATTGTGTTGAAATATCTCTTTCTTAAAACTTGTTCCTCTCGATACAATGTTTCCAATTCAACTAATTGAGCCCCTTGTTTCTTCAAAATAGCAGCTGTTTGCTCATTCTTTCTATCAATATCCTAATAGTAACAGAAGACGTGGATTACTTGATTAACTATATTCAAATAAATGAATAATGTAAGAGGACATAGCTAATGCAATGAGTACTACCTCTTTCATTTCTCTTAATTCTTCTAATTCTTTCAAGTTATTCTGCATCGTATCCAATTCCATATCCTTCATTCTAATCAGCGACTTAGAAATAGACAAATCTTCTTTAACTCCTTCAAGCTCCTTTTCCAATTCCGAAACTCGTAAGGCAAGAGTTTTATGTTCTTGTTCCAAGCTTCTTTCAAGAATCTTCATCTAGTATTTAATATTAAAAACGTAAATAACAAAAATACATTAAAAAACCCAAATACCTATTGAGAAACTAGTAAAGATACATCAAGTCATAGAATACCTCATCTGATTTCTTCTGTTCAATCCTACCAATTCGTTGCTCCAGTATCAGCTTTTCATTTGACAATCTTCTTGCGGTTTCTTCCGATTCTCTCAGTTCCTCCATTTGTACTTTCAATTCCTCTTGTAATTTACTGACAATCTGTGCTCAAGAGTTATGAGATTTACCAGGCCACAATGAGAAAACATCAATATGCTCTAGTTGTATTCACCTGCTTATCCAGTCCCTTGCCAATGTTATCGGAGGAAGAGTTTCCTTCATCGACCATCTTCGCTAATCTTGCTTCTACACTCTTCTTCTCCAAAATGGTGGTCTGACAACAATGAAAAGATTAGTACGTCATTTGAAGAGCCATGCAAAATTGATGAATTAGGTGAGAACCAACCAACCTGAAGAGCACAATCTTTTTCATCGCAAAGAGATCTGAGCTTCTCAAGGTTTTCAGTAACCTCCATTACTTTTTGTTTCTCAAATCTAACAGAATTTTTCAAACCTTCCACTTCATCAATCATGCCTAGTTCTTTCCTTTGTTTTTCCCGTAGTTCTTCCATAAGCTACAAAAACATAATTAAATTCTCAATTTACAAAGAGAAAAGTGTTAAATTATCTGATACCATGTTAAATTTTTCTGTCTTGCGGTACATCACCCGCAAGTAGACCTGTTCATGGGTCAGGCTTGGGCCGAGCTCGGGCTTAAACCTAAGTACCTTGGCCCATGCCCAACCCACCACCTATGTTTGGGCCTATATCTTGGCCCAAGCCCAGCCCATTCAAAAAATACAAAACCCAAGTCCAGCCCATCAAACCCACATATTTTCTTATTAATAAAAATAATTATATTTTTTAAAATTTTCTTCCATAAAATTAAAATAAAGTGTAGTATTTTGTAGATTTTGTATATATTTATATTAATATACAAATAAAACACAAAAGATGGATGTAGCTTGTTGGTAAAGAACAATCATTAATATAGAGGGTCTTGAGTTCAAGCTTCGTCTCCAACATATTTTTTGAAAATATAGATTTTAATTTAGTGGCGGGCCGGGCCAGGCCAGGCTTAAGCTTTACTTGTAAAGCCCAAGCCTGACCCAAATTAAATCGGCTTAGGCGGGCTTGAGCCTAAACGGACTTGGGCCTAAGAAAACTTGTCCAAGCCCTACCAATTGGTTGCGGGCTTGGGCGGGCCGGGTGGGTACCCAAGTCCGTGAACAAGTCTACCTGCAAGCGACCGCCGTCGCGAGCCATTGATTTCCTAGTACCGATATTGTCCCCAACTTAACCACCTTTCAACTCTAGGTGTGTGGTTTTATTTCAAAAGACATTGGTGCTAGTTGGGAGGAGTTAATCAATTATAAACTTCCCCATGGACTGAAAGTCACATGAACCAGGGGGTTTTCTTCTCCCAGGTCCAATTAGAACCATGGGCTTTGATACCATGTTAAATTCTCACGATCGCACCGCACACGTGTGCTCGAGCCTGTGGATCTCCTGTACTAGCATAAAGAACAACGAAAAGCTAGAGTAAAGAATTAAATCAATTATAGCGATAGTATTGTTAGGAGGTTTCAATAGGTTTTAAGTTATTAAACATTTGATCCAGGCTCTAGCTAGGTCGGTGGTTTACATGTAACCAATCATGAGTTCGACAAACAAAAAATTCACGACTTTTTGTTTGGTGGTTGATCTTGAATACAGGAGGAAAAAAGGAAGAGAAACGTTCTTTGCTAAACGTATCCTGACCAATAAATCCTTTGTCAATTTGTCTATTCTCTTTATTTTTTTGGCCTAATGATCAAAAATATCCTAACCTTTACAAGTTGTATCAATTCTATCCTAACCTTTTCATTTTAGTATCAATTCTATCCTCAACTAATTTTGGGCACTTTTTCTTTGAAATCAACATAATCTTCTAACTTTTCTTTTCATGATTATCCATATTGATCAATTTACACATTGAAATTTTGTAAGCCTCGTGTTTGAATTAATGTACGAGAACTCACAAAAAAATGATTTATAAATCAATTATACGTTAATACCTTAATTAATTTTTTTTAGTTATTCATAAAGCACCAATAGTAAGTTGAAAATCATGTGTATGTACATATGAAAATAACATATAAAACTTATTAGAAGGTACCCATAGTTGTTTAATTTAACAAAAGAATTATGTACTTGAATAGAATTATGTACTTAGATTATATGTATATGATTGAGTAGCATATGTACACACACTACTATATGTATATTATATACATGAATATAAAAAAAATATTAAGCTTTAATGCATATGTATGAATAAATCTTTAAATGGTATAATAAGAAAATTAAAAAAAAAAATGATATGTGGGTAAAATAAAAGGGTCTAAATTAGTTGAGGATAGAATTGATACTAAATTTTAAAGGTTAGGATATAATTGATAAAACTTGTAAAGGTTAGGATATTTTTTATCATTAGGCCTTTTTTTTTTTTTTTTGGGTAACCATCGTTCTTCCTACCTCTGGCCAAACTGATTCAAAGGAAGCTAGTCAAGCACCCTATAAATATAAATCCTTTTCCTACCATAACCATAAAAGAAAATTTTATTAATAGGGAAACACATAGTTTTAGACATTAACATACTTTAGATGCAACTTTTACAAGTGGAAAGAGTTTTGTGACGCATTGCAAAGCAAAAATAAAGGGGCTTTAAAGATCAATCACAAAAAAAAGCTAAGACTAGTGCATGAATCTTTTAACCACCTTCAAGAGGCAATTTTTCATAGTTGACAAATCTTTTGAGATCTGCTAAATAAATTGGCTATTTAAGAAACGCAAATCATCACCAAGGGGTCCTAATTATAGCAGCTTAGGGGACACGTTTAATATACAATAAAGCATGTGGAATAATTTAACAATCATAGTTTGCTAGCCAATTTATCTTCTAGCAGCTACAGTCAGTTCAATGTCACTCTAATTAGTTGAAGAAGGATCTTCGGTATTACTTACTTGCTGCGCATTCTTCTGCGACTCTTCAACCATTTTAGATAATTCCTGAAGACGCTTCTCATAAACATCTAATGCATGAGGCTTTACGTTTGAAATAGTGTCTCCATTCATGGAAGTAGAAGCAGCAGTGCGTGCCTTGGAGTATCTGCGAAGCATTACATCGTTGATATGTGTTTGAAGAGCAACACAAATTTCCTCCCCCTGAAACAGTACAAACAATGTCTAGATTACGATGGAATAATGGTTAAAACATAAAATCCAAGAAGTACACAACAATACATAACGTAACTAAATTTGGAAAACAGTAACAGACAATGCATAAACCTGCTTAGTTTCAAACTGGAATATGTGGAGGACACCTGCAACTCTCATCTTGAAAAACACAGCAGTATTGCTACTTCCAAATTGCATTATGTCTCTCAACTCGGCTGAATGTAAATATTCTTTTGGAACAGGCCGGAAAAAATGAACCTGTTGAGGAATCAAAAAAAATTTACGCTTTATCAGCTGCAAAATAAAAAATATGAAAAGAAGGAACACAAATATCATTCAATGGTTTCATTAATAGTAAAACTTTATAACTCACGCCACGCTTGTTGATGCCTAATATGATACGACCGGGCAGAAGACCAATTGGATCATCAATTTTCCGAACACTAAAAAAAACCGAATTCCCATAAGGAAGGTCTCTCAAGACTCGAAGGAATTGTTGACGAGCTTCATCTTTTGAAAGATTTTCCTGCAGGCAATTGCATTCTTTTTCAACTGAGGCTAAAAGAAAATACCAACAATTGCAGTTAGAAGCTTCATAATCCTAACATCAACAAATGCTAACAATTAATAATGCATGACTCGAGAAATATCAAAACAATGTCTTACGTGAACAACACACGCCTTCAGGATTTAGTACATAATACATCAAACAATTTCGAGGAGTCAAAATCAAAGAAGAAAAGTGAATCATAGATGAGACACATGCGAGGTTTCCGATCGATGAATAAAATAATCAAACTTAAGGAAAATACATAAATATTAAAAAAAAAAAAAAAAAAAAAAAAAAAAAAAAAAAAAAAAAAAAAAAAAGAGGAGCTTCGACACAGTTTCAAAAATCAATATCAAACGAGAATTTTGTATGATAGGCCACCGCACCATAATTGTTTCCTCTTTCAAGAATTAAAGATTTACCATTAAACGATATCGTGAAAGAATGTCTAGCTCCCAATCTCTCTTTGCTCGGGTAAGTGCAATTTGCCGAGGCAAATATCTCTCTAGCAGTGGCGTCCAGTCACTGGAAAATATATGATATGCATCAAGTACTTTAGCAGCCAGCAAATAAAAGTAAATAAAATAGGATAGAAAGAGACAAAGTGCTAAGTGGCTAACATGAATGATTCGGGGTTGCTGACATATCCTATCTCCACAAATATTTGTAGTGCAGATAGTTGTGCAGCATCATCCCGTCCAATGGGATAATTTCCCAAGATATAGTCATGTTGCAACTACAACAAGTACATAGTCATCATAATATCAAAAGTTAGAGGAGAAACAAAAGCTAACATCATAATTTATATACCTGAAGGATTCAAGAAACAGTAAGACTACCTGAACATAAGTTTATATACCTGCACATATGACAATTGAACAAACATCGGATTGGCAATAGCTTCATCTGACTCCCGAAATAACTTCTTCTTGAATGTCAATTTACAGTGCAAGATCTCTCCTTTACTACGGTCTTTGGCAGCTTTAAATTCAGTCAATAAATCCCCTATGTATTTATTGTCGTCTAATCCAATGAATTCCTCTGTTTAGAATGTAGAATTATCAGTAAGGATTGTCCCAGAAGAAGTTACAGTTTGGAATACCCAAGGGAAACAGCAAAATTACCATTTCCTGGTTCTGGTGATTTGGAACCAGTTACAACTTTACGGCATTCAAATAGACTGAAACTAGAATACACTGAAAGCTTTATTATTCCTGCAAGTTCCTAACAAAAGATGTACTTTTTGTCAATACTAATGTTTGTCCGAAAAAGGAGGGAAAGGATTAATAATCAAAAAATACAAAATGATGAGACCCTATAACCATAACAACCACTTGAAATAACAAGTTGTTGACATAACAAAAAGTTTTAACTATCTATAATAGAAGGCTGAATTCAAGCTCAAATCAATCCGAGGCAAATCCATAGTATTACAAATATTTTTTTTTAAGTGAAATAGAAATTTCATTAATCATTTACATGGCTTGATACAGGACTAGACATGGAATCAATTGTCCTAATAAAAGTACATCGATTCGCTAATCCTATTTGTTCAAAAAAATATCTATCTGCCATGACTTCGGCTGTGAATGCGACTATAACAATGAAACACTTTGACAATCAGGGACTGCTCTCTACAAACATCTGGAACACAAGAAAGTACACAAACACCACTAGAACCACATAATGACAAACAAAACTTCCAACAAAGGGAAGAAAAACTAAAGACTTCCAAAAAGGGAAGACAAATTCAAACCTTCCAACAAGGGAAAGACTAACTACCTACTAAATGCAAAAACCTGAAGAAAATCACCAATCCAGCAACCGCACAGATCCTCAAACAATCGTCAAGATAGATGTATTGCAACAAGAATGGAGTCAATCTTCACAGATCTGAACAAATCTATAATTTATTGAATAAATCAAATATGAAAAGATGTGATTGGAACCACCGCCGATCAAAAGAGAAGATCAACGGTGGTTCTAAATCTATAATCACAAAAGAAGATCAAAAAAGAATTTTAGTGTTTGGAGCCACCGAGGAACGACGAAGGAGGATATATCAATGTGCCATCCAAACAAAACCATAGTGTTAAATATATAAATACAGGAACAATTGTTATTTATAAAGAATTAAAGATAAGAAATTGGAGAAAAGAAATGAATCCAAGATTCTTGTTCAAAAAATTGACCGAGATGAAGAAAAAATTGCAACTCAACATAGTAATAGAGAATTGGATGTCCATGGAGGGATTCGATCGTGCTATAAGACAATTGAGAAAAATTAAGACGTCAAGCGTAGACAATTCTTAAATATTAAGATATAAGGGAGTCAAGAAAACAAAACACTTTAAGCACCCACAAAAAGAAAGAAGAAAAACCACTTTATGCTAAACTATCTTCTGGCTCCATGAGCTACCAAAGAAGTCCAAAAAGTATGAGCTTAAAACATTTAGCATTTCTAATACCAAGTACCAGCAAAGGAGGAGAAGTAATCATATTGGCAGCAGCTTCAAATTCACTAATTGACATAAAGGCTGCTATTATATTTCATCTAGATAGAGTTAAATGGAGGACTGTGATTTAGCTAATAAAAGTGGAATATGCGTAGCAATAATTTTTCAGAAATTAAATGGACTTCTCCTTAAGACTGAAATAGAACTTTTATAGATAAAATAAAAGGGCATAGATACCTCAACAGCATCAGCAACAGTAGTTGACATGTCATACGCAATTTCTTCAAATGTCTCATCCAAGAAAAATACAATGGTCGTAAGCTTTTTTCCATTTAAAAGAGCTTCAATCTCTTCCCTCCCAGGGGTTGAATACCTAGGTCCAGCCTTTATAGAACGCTTCAGAGCATTTAAGGTGTTGAGAGCAAGAACCTGTGTTTCGGAATCTGCATTGGCTCCATGAGCTACCTGATGGATGTACTCTGACAAATAACCTCCCATGTCCTTGCTTGGAGGTATAGAAGATGCACAAAGAAACATTAGCTCCCACGCCCTTCGTAAGTATCGCCTGAGATTCAGAAGCAGCAATTATCAAAACAAAAAAGATTTAGCTAATACTTAATGCAATTGAAGGTGGAGGATCACGTATTATACGAATGTGGAAGTGAAGGTAGAGATCATATGACAGAATACAGGCATATATACCTATCAGGGCAATTTCTCGTTTGCTTTGAAATCTGAGCAAAGAGTTCATCTCGAAGTTCAGAGCGCTTTAGAGTTTGCTTGTACAGCTTTCCAAGAAGCTCGATCCTTTCTTCTAAGGTCAAAGGAGTTTCCCTATCTGATGAATCGACGCCCATGTACTTCAAAACTAGTTGAAACAATTTTACTGAGCGGCTGACCAGGTCAGTGTTGATTTTAAGCAATGAGGTCGGAATAGGATCCTGTCAAGATTGAGCAGTGAGCCAGTTTCATGATTTCATCTTTTCCTTTATTGGTTGAAACGACAAATTAAGCAATGAAGATTCATAAATTAGCAAGGGGTTTGGCATTTATGTTTGTGCCTAAAAGAAAATCCTTGGATAAGGACAGACAGATGTGGTAAGAAACAGAGAGTTTACCCTTTGAAAGCATATCATGTCCTCAAATGAGAATTTATCACGAAGTTGGGGATCCACAGATTTTTTAGAAAAAAATCCACGCTTCCCTGAAGAATGGATCTGCTTTTGCATAGCCTTCAAGAACCCCTCCACCTGATTTTTTTTTTTTAATTTTTTTTAAGAAAAAAGGCAGCATAGATTCAAAGTTAAGTTTGCAGAAACATTATCTGAAACAGGAAAAACAAAAAAAGAGAGAGGCAGGTATGGTACCTGAAATCTGTCGATTGATGGTATAGCGGTGGCAAACTCAGGGGGGATAACCATGGAGAGTGTTGAAGGTGTACTGGGGAAATGAAGAAAGAAAGTAATGTGAGTTTGAATCTTGTTTGATTGTGTGTGTGTGTGTGTGTGTGTGTGTGTGTGTGTGTGTTTTTGTGTGTGATGTAAGAAAGAAACTTACGGGGAAGGGAAATTGGAGGCGTCACTGTGGTAGTCGTCGTGGGCATTGGAGATTGGAGAGGAAGTGTAGGAAGGGTTGGTGTTTCCATCGCCAGAATTGAAGGAAGTTTGTGTTGTTCTCACAGTTTGAGCCATTGCAGGTGCAGGTTTTCCATCAACTGCCATCCCTAAGCTACGGAGTCGTCAGAGCCAGAAGCCATCTAACCTAGAGTAATTTAGCTAAAAAAAACCCCACCAAAAAGGTCATGGCAAATTCGAAGCCCTACAAAATGAGAAATGCAAATCATACCCGCAAGATAACAAATCATTTGCAAATCAGAATGCAGATCTGAATAATCTTAAAAGCAAACAAAACAGTAGTCTGAGAGGAATTGAAATAGAAATCCATAAAACTATCTAAAATGATTATTAGGTGGTTGCATTGCATTGAGAAAGAGAAACGGCTGGAGTGAATCTAATAAAACAGAAAGAACGAAAGAAAGAAAGAATACCGATCGAAGAAACCAAGCAAGCAATGTGAGAGGCAATGGAGGCCTGAAACAGAGAGATCAGCAGATGCTACCTTCAATCAACAAAATCAATCGTGTGAAGGAAGGTCAGGCTCACAAAGCGAGAGGGAGCGGAGGCAGATTGGGCGCTTCCTTCACGAGTTTTATAACGCTTTTTTGGGTCTTGGGAGAGGGACTTGAAACGAACAAGACAAAACCAACAAAACTTTAAAATGCCAAAATAGCATGTTCCCCCTTTAGGTATCTAGTCCTCCTCCTCCAACAAATATCAGAACTGCCCTAGCCCTAACCATTTCTCTCCCGTGGCCGGCCAACTTTTTATGTTAGAATTACGTATTATATTGGGGCAATACAAACATCTAAATCGGTCACGTCTCTTGTGGCTCAGCTCGAGGGGTAAACCCGTTATTATCTCCAAATTCGGGCTTCTTTACTGTTTTGTTTTGTTTTGCGAAGGGACCTACATCCAAATCCTTGGAGCCATGAACGTTTGCGCTATGGATCGCCATTCGCCAACAACAATTGGATTCAAAGCCTAGTTCGCTTGTCAGCCGGCCACCCACGCCGGCACCTCCTTTCTTTGTGTTATCAAATCGAATTTTGGATATAACTTAACTTCACATTAACTGATCGTTAAATTGAAGACAAAGGCAGATTGCTAATTTATTTCAAATAAATTAGTAGAGCAATCGCAATCAAATAACCCCTTTATCCAAAATTATAATTAGTTTTGGATGGAGCACACTAATTAAGAAAAGAGACTCACTACAGTTACCAAGATTTTAATTCACTTTGGGCACCGACCTCACCAGGAACCGTTTGTTCGGCCTCGAGATACGCGTGTACGCAACGCGAGGCCGAACAAATGGATCTCAATGAGGTTGGTGCTCAATGTGGTTTAAAATCTGGGGAACTTTAGCATTTTCTTTAAGAAAACTTTAAATATAGCTTTAATCACTACTTTAAATTACATTTTCATCACTTAACATAAAACACAAAAGTGTTTTAATTATGTAAAAAGGGTATAAGAACTTGATTAAAAAAGGGGTAAAATAAGTTTAATAGGTGTAAATGATATCTTGAATTTACAAAATGGCTTAAGCCTCGTTTAGTTCATTTTACTAACTTCCAGCGAAGTTTTCTTCAAAGGAAGTTTAACTTCCTAAGAAGTTAACCATTAAGGAAAGTTACGTTTTTCACTTTTGGTTTAACTTTGAACTTCCTGAGAAGTTCCACATTTTAAAAATAATAAGATAATATAATTGACACAAATACCATTTACATTGTTTTTGAGAGAGAAATAAAGGTGGAGATAGAGCATTAAATTAGGGTAAAAGTGTTTATTCTTCCTCAAGAAGATAACTCACCCTGTAACGGCCCGTTATTTATTAACGTCGTTATTGTAATTAATTTCAGATTAAGACGACACGTGGACACC
Source organism: Stephania japonica (assembly GCA_039657345.1). Classification (NCBI taxonomy): domain Eukaryota; kingdom Viridiplantae; phylum Streptophyta; class Magnoliopsida; order Ranunculales; family Menispermaceae; genus Stephania; species Stephania japonica. Next base: position 93,179 of record CM077559.1, on the reverse strand, counting down.
GCGAATAGGTTAGGCATGACCGTACCTAGGGATTGATTGTGTATGTGTGTTTTACTGAATTTGGTGATGTATTAATATTCTATTATTATATTGATGTATTATCCATCATCGGTGTGTAGATATAGTCGCTTGTCGGGCAAGGATGAGCACCAGGGCTTTGTGTCGTAGAATACGCCAACGCGAGGGTACAGTAACGGTGAGGCCGGGTGTTGGGGTGTGATTAGATTTAAACAATATAGCATGACTCTAGTTTAGGAGTTAAATATAATGAAATTTAAATATAACTTTAGGCTAAGTTATAAATCAATTAGATACACTAAGTGTGGGACCGCCTCAGGAAGCGTGCCGGACGCGGGGCACGGGGTGCCGAGTAGTCGGGAAGTTAGTGTGACCATATTTATCAATTTATGGAATTTATATGATGGTTTAGATAGGTGTATAAGTTAAATCAAATTGGAATAAATAAAATCTTATAGTTTGATCTGAATAATCAGTACACCTAGGATTGTCATCGAGATGCACAACAAGGAAATTCAAGATAGTTGATGCCATGATAGGGTGTTTAGGAGTTGTGTGACAAAGGGCGATCAGTGACCATTCGATTAGCCTCGAGATGCGTGTAAACACTAGATTAAAACACAACTATAAATATTGATCGATCGTGGAGACATGCAAAGTATACAAATTTCTCAGAAATTTTAGGGTTCTGAAGGAGAAATCTTGCTAGGAGAATAAGAAATTGGAGTGTTGGAGCTGGGTTGGGTGATTAAACGAAGGAATTTATGGTAATCTATCTACAAATTCTTTGAATTTATTGAAAATGAATGTTTGGAGTGAAATTTCAATTTCGAGAGATTTCATCAATGTTTTTGGTTAAATTTGGTGTTTTTGAGGTTGGTTTGATAAATCATTTCAATTAGAATCGAATTTGTGGAAAATTGAGGTGTATTTGGTGATTTCGGATTTTTATTTAAATGCATGTAATCCGAGAATTGATTGTGGTTTTTGTGATTTTATGGTGAAATTTTGAAGTTTTGGAGGTCTCGAATGGATTGAGAGTGAAGAGAAATGGAGAGGAGAGTAGAGGCAATAAAGATTGAAGGGAAAAAAATGTGTGAGAGACGAATTCGTCTCTAGAGGTTGGGGAGAATCGGGCCGAACCAGCCAGCCAGGCCGGTCCAAGTGGGCCCCCCCAAATAAAAAAAATATTTTTTTTTAAATTAAATAAAAATTAAATAATATATATTATATTATATATTATATATATTATTTTCTGGAAAATAAGAAAATAATTAAAAAAATATCAGAAAAATTTGAGAAATTTCTAGAAAAATATGAAAAATTTAGAAAAAGGTAGAAAAGTGGTTCCGAGACTTTTTGGGTATTTTTGGACCCAACATAGCCAGAAGAGGTACCACAACTAAAAAATTAGAAATATAATATAATATCATAAAATTATATAATATGTTTTCAAAACGTATAAAACACTATAAATGGACTTCAGGAACTGGGAAACAATAGCTCAGGCATCGGGGAGCTAGGTGGGGTGTACTGACGGGTCTGGGAAGTCGGAGTGCGTATTTTCGGGTACGTAAAACCCAACTGAACACCACTACTGTATTTACTTATTGTTATTCAATTTGAGTTGTTATTATTGATAATCTACGAGTCCATTCCTACTGGGATGGTTATGGTTCCGTCTATGTATCCGGATTGTGTGGTCGCTTGCTGGGTGTGTGGTCTAGGACACAGTCATAGGGTCGATGGTGTTGGCCACGGCAGGGCTCCTGGTCCTCAGTTCACATCTAGGATTAGCTGGTTCACACCCATTTGCATATCTTTGTATTTATATTCATGCGATGAGCTTTTGAGCAGTTGTCTGCATTTTTCTTCAATTCCGCATGTTTATTTAACACTATTTATTGATTTCATTTGACATTCTTAAATTGTGATGCACGGTGGTTTTCCTTGGGATTTTACTTACTGGGCTCGTCATCTACCTTTTGTAATGGTTGAGCGCAGATCCTAGTACTAGCAAGGGTAAGGGGATTCTCGGCGATTACATCTGACTTACCTACGCCGAGGCTTGCTGGTATGTGTGATGATTGTTATATTTTGATATTTTGTATAACATTTTGGGAACTGGGAAACTATATTTCACACTTATACCTGTATATATTAACTGTATAGTTGATCGCCATATATACAGTACTTTCCAGGATTTCCACTATAGGATAAATCAGTAATTCTATATATATTTCTTTTGGTAAGATTGAAACTTCCGCTGTAAATTGTAAATTTCTAAATTAAATTGCACGAAACTCGAGAATGTCAAGTAAAATAGATAGAGAGTGACGTGGCAGAAATTTCTGATGCACTAGCGAGGGAAATAGGAAGCCACGGGACGGCCTCAGAATTTGAGGCCGTCACACACCGACCTCCAAATGAGTTATCTTTCCTTATGTGGGGGAAGTTGGGGCTCAAACTTCCAGGGAAGTTTGTGAAAAAATCCAACCAAACAAGTTGAGTTGGAACTTCCATAGAAGTTATCTCACTTCCTTCAACTTTCCCTCGAACCAAACAAGGCCTACATCTTTTCAGGGCTGGTTTTGTTATTTTGGGGGCCTAAGGCGAAATAAAAATTTGGGGCCTTTATATTTGTCTTCCTAAAATAATTTTTTTTGTGAATATATATAGTTACAACAACAAAACCGTAATCCCAAATTAGTTGGGTTGGCTACATAGATAAAAAAAACTCCTCCATTATGTTTGATTTTTAGTGCAATTGATAGTGAGTTTTTTTTACTTATAGTTAAGTTTACATATTGTGAAAAAAAATTACATATATTACTAACTATTGTCCAACTCAAATTTAATTTTTTAAAAAAATTGTTTTGATTTGGTTTTATTAAATTTAGTTGGTGGAGATGTAAACTTCTTTTATTTATTATTATTTATTGACCAAAACTTTATTTATTTTGAGATTATAGAAAAAACGTATTTAAAGGAGTAGACATATCATGTAAAGGAAACTATTGTGTTACCAATTAAAAAAAGAAAGATTGTGTGACATTCAACATGCATTCAATGATTTAGTTATTAATATCTAACTCAATATACATTGAGATGAGTACTTACATATTACAATGAGTTTTCATAAATGAACCCCAATAAATTTGTACAAAGATCATACTTTAGCAATATCCCACTAATGCCTAATTTCATAAAAAAAAATTGCAGCATGGTTAAAAATATAGGGGGCCTTGGGTGCAGGTGGGGCCTGGGGCGGTCACCACCTCGCCCATGCCCAGCGCCGGCCCTGCATGTTTTGAAAGGGAACTTTGGCCAAAAAGACTTATATTTTGGGAGGAGTAAGTACTGTTAAGATTGTGTGGACCGAAATAGTCTCACATCGGATAAGTGAAACTTCTAACTTAAATATATATATATAAGTGATTGTCTCATCTCAAATAGTACTAAGGCATTTTGAGATAAAACCTCATACCTAAGAATTGAAAGGTGGTTAAGTTGGGACAATATCGGTTCTGGGGAGATCAATGGCTCGCGGAGAAGTGTCACAGGTGTAACAACCCTCAATTTTAACCCGACTTGTATTGCACTTGTCAGGACCGTAACCCTGCTACATGATAATGGATAGTATTTCGAACTTCGGGAGTCGACACCCAAGTAATATTATGTTTCTGTAATGTGTGTATTAGTATTGTAGTCTAATACGAGTCTTGATCCATTTGGGCGAATATTAGTCTGTGTGAGACTTCGCCTAGGTAAACGGGAGAATAAAACATGGTAAAAATACAATTAAATGAATTTTGAATAATTTGAATAATTATTTGGCGAAACTACGTGCGCTACGGGAGTCGGGGCAAGGCAAGACGAACCGGGGAACGTCATTTGAACGCAGGAGTTGGATAATTACACAACACACAGACTGTATGATAGGATTGTTAAAGTGACACAACCCAAAGGTGGAGGGCCATCAGATTCCTCGAGATGTGTGCGTGTGTAGTGATGAATTGAAAAGTCTATAAATAGGAGCACACACCCACCTTACTAATTAACTATTCACTTTCTTCTCTTATCCTCTCACCACCGATCCACACCTCTCCCTCTTTTCACTCTCCTCCTTCCTCCCGTGAACCACCACCGAACCACCACCGTCTCGTGATGGTCAGACCTTGCTAGAGGTGTCTCAGTCACCGGAGTGAAGGTAGCGGGAAACTCAGGAATATGCTTTAGGGACGCTAGAATGTATACGGGTTGCAATAGTTTAGGTAAGTACATTTGCCACAAGCTTATGTATGATTAGTAAGCTAGTAAGGAAATTGCATGTGATTCATTATCATTCATTGTTGCTTGTTGATATAAGTTGTTAGCATTCCTATCCTTTTTATTCCTTAGTATGTTTGTTCTTGGCGTGAGTGTGTCAAATTGGTTTTGAGGCCTGTGTCCCTCTTTTATCAAGCCGCGCTAGTGTCGTGACATTGCCCGGGAAGAGCCAACGTGTAACGACCCAGAAATTTTGCTGTTTGTGAATGATGATGTGTATTACGTATTTATACTCGTATTTGAGTGATCGGACAGTGAAGTCGGTAAACGAGTAGGAAAACTGGACGAGCGGGTATCGACAATTGGGTTACGGGTACATGAGGGATTTAAAACATAGTAAAAACACAAATAAATGAATGGTCGAATAATTTAAATAATTATTTGACAAGACAAGGCGATACTACGTGCGTTATGAGAATCGAGGCAAGGCAAGACGGACCGAGGAATGTCGTTTGAACGCGAGAGTTGAATGATTACACAACACACAGACTATATGATAGGAACTGTTAAAGTGACACAACCTAAAGGTGGAGGGCCATCAGATTTTCTCGAGATGCGTGTGGGTGGTGATGAAAACAAAAGGTCTATAAATAGGACCCTACTTTACGATTCACTCTCTCCAACCACACACACCCTATCCCATTCTCTCTCTCTCTCACCGATCCTCCTATCTCTCTTAACCGAACCTCCCCTCTCTTCTCCCCTCTCTCTTGGTGACCGACCCTCGACCCTCGCTGGATGTTCGTCGTCTCTCTCTCTCTCTCTCTCTCTCTCTCTCTCTCTCTCTCTCTCTCTCTCTCTCTTCGTTCTCTCTCTCTCTCTCGTGTCGCATTCGGCTCACTGTCGAGGTTCTGTTCAGATCTGCTCGGTGGGGGTGGTGATGGCTGTGATCGGAGACGATCATAGAAGTTGTCAGAGCCTCTGAACACCCCCTCGCGGTGGAGCAATGGTGGTTTAAATTTTTTATTGTTTCGTGAACTGTGTAGTATGTGCTTCTTCTTCTCATCTAGTCGGCGTATGGGGCGCTGTCGTAACTTGGGACCTGTAACGACCCAGAAATTTGGCTATTTGTGAATGATGATGTGTATTACATATTTATACTCGTATTTGAGTGACCGGACAATTAAGTCGGTGAACGAGTAGGAAAATTGGTCGAGCAGGTATCAACAATTGGGTTACGGGTACGCGAGAGATATAAAACACTGTAAAACACCAATAATTGTGTTTTTGGATAAATTAAATAATTATTGGTGAGACGAGGCGAGACTACGCGCACGGCAAAGAAACATGGACCGAGGTGCGTTACTTGGACACGGGGAGTTGGATAGATACGCGACATACAGTCTATGGGATATGGATTGTTAAAGTGACATAACTGTAATTTGAAGAGTACTTAGATCAGCCTCGAGATGCGTGGTTAGGTGGAGATGAATGGCCACAAATGAGACAACACATTACCTACTTTACTATTTAAATACTATTCATCACCTCTTATATATATAACACATCTCTCTCATTTTTCACTCTCACCACCGTCCTCACTCTCTCACACCACAGTCCCTCTCTCCACCCCGGGTACACCACCGCCGACCAGTAGCAGCTCGGGATGGTCAAACCTCACCGAAGACGTCTCCGGTCATCGCAGTGAAGGTGATCTCTCTCGGTTTCTCTCTCTCGATTTCTCTCTTCCTCTCTCTCGGTCACACCCTCTCCCCGTCTCAGCTCTCTCTTGGTGAGAAAACCACCGACCCTGGCCAGATCAGGGGTGGTTGGAGATCACTCCCTCACCGGAGGTCTCTATCTCTATCTCTCTCTCTTTCTCATTTATCTCGTCTGTGCACCCATCTATTGGGACTATTGGACTGGGATAGGACTGCCGTCGTCGGAGACGGCCAGTGGTAGTCACTAGAGTCCTTGTCAGAGTCGAGGTTGCTTTCTCTCACTCTCCCGGTTTCTCCCTCTCTCGGTTTCTCTCTTGTATTTTCTCTCTTTTTTCTCTCTCTTTCTCGGTTTTTCTATTAGTTTTGGACGGCTGTCGGAGTGACTGCCTGTAACAACCCCAAATTTTTAACTGACTTACGTTACACTTGTTAACAACGTGACCCAGCTACGTGATACTAGGCAGTATTTCGAACTTCGGGAGTCGACACCGAAGTGATTTTATGATTCTTTGATTGTGTGTATTAGTATTTTAGTATTTTATGGGTTTCGAGCCGGTCGGGCGATATTTAATTGAGTGAGGTTTCGACTAGTAAAACCGGGGAGTAAAACATACAAATAAATGAATTTTCTAATAAATGTAATTAATTAGTGTTGAGATGTGGCGAGAAAACGGGCGCGGCGAGACAATTTACGGAGAAATACTGACGGAGGAAATGCAAAAAAATTCATGTGGGAGTTGGTTAACTACGCAACATATGGGCTATAGGATAAAAATTGTTAAAGTGACACAATGTGGTGAGGAGAACCATTGGATGAGCATGGGGATGTAGATTTGTGTTGAGTTAAGATGATGAGGTAAAAGACACATAAGGGTAAGTGCTTCAAAATGTGCAAGTAATAAAAGTAAGGGTAAAAGGGTAATTTCACATGGTTTACACATATATATAAACAACAAATACCTAATCCACTATTCACTCATCTCCTCCACACACACACCCGTACCTCACGTTCTCTCCCACCACCACCGCCCTCTCCCTCGTCAGGCCAGTCACGCTCTCGCCGGAACCCTCACCGGAGGTTAGTGATCTCTCCCTCTCATCCACTCGTCCTCTCTCTCTCTCTCTCGGCCTCTCTCTCATTCTCTCGATCTCTCCCTCATTCTCTCGGCTATCATCTCGACCTCCCTTCTCGTCTCTTTTTGTTGATCGGAAAACGACCTCTGCCGGAGCTCTCACTGGTCTTCATAGGTTCTCTCTCTCTCTCTCTCTCTCTCTCTCTCTCTCTCTCTCTCTCTCTCTTTACGGTTTCTTTTCTTCTCTCCTTGTGTGCGTTCCCTTCACTGCTCTAGCTCGGCTGCTACTGTGATGACTGGCGGTGGTCGAGGGACTGGTCGGAGACGACCCATAGTCCGAGGAACCCTCCCAATCACGATGGACAGCAGTGGAAGTCGGATATGGTCGAGTGTGTGTGTTGTGTGTGTTTTTCCTTCTTCATCGAGTCTGTCTCACTATGTGTGACTGTCCTCGCGGTCGGAGGTGGTTGTCGCTGCTCCGGTGAGTGTCGAAGGTCGAGGATGGTCCCTTGGTTGTCCACCAGTGTCCCCACGTCCCCATGGAGTCAATGATTTGCGAAAACAGTTGTGTATATCCATGTTGTTAACATTGTGATGTGTATGTGCATTTTGTAAGTGCAGTCCAGTTGTGGGGGAGCTGTCGTGATCGGGGACGACTTCCGGTGGTTCATCGGAGTCCCAACAGTCCCGAACCACCCCTCCCCTCGCAGCAAAAGGGTGGATATGGTGTATGTTATTTGTTTTATTAAATTTTCAAATGCTCGTTGTTTTGTACTTCTCGCCGGAAATAGCCACATATAGCAAGACTGTTCGCTGGGACCACCGCTCGTGGGGGGTTGTCGGGGACCATGCTAACCTTGTGCTGGTGTCTCGCAACCTCTGAAGTGTCCGGACCCATGGTGATGAGTTGTTTGGATATGATTTCATGTTGATTTTGCCGTAGGGTCTTTTTTTGTTATGGTTGTGAATGGTGGTTTTATGATTTGGAGAGGGTATCCCCGGCTTCCCTATGCCGTGGTGGTTCCCTCCCGATGTCGGAAAACACCAGCGAGTCATCATGAACATGGTTAAGTGGAGTCTCGGTCTTGTTATTGTTATGTTATGCATTTATGTGATTTCATGAGTATTGTAACCTTCTCGCCGAAAACCATCCGTCGTGGCGGTACTGTCATCGACGCGATGACATGGGGGACTGTAGGAGACCTTACCATGTCAGTCATGGAGTCTCATAGCCCCGGAGCGTCCATATCAATGATGATGAGTCGTAGTGGCGGAGATATGCGTGAGTTGTTTATGTTGCGTCAAGTAGTTGTCAACGCGACGTAGGGCGTGCACACGGCCTTTCCATGCTGTGTTGACACTCTACGGATGTTGGACCACACCCTGAGTTCCCTACTCGTCGGTGCATGGTCATGTGAAGTTTAGTATTGAGTCGTAATTGTTGGACGACATCGAAGTTGTGTTTCAAGTTGGTTGAACGGTAGTGACGTCGTGGACACACTGCCGGTCCTCGAGACTATGGTGTGATTTCACATACGACTGAGCCGAGCCTAAGATCTATAATTAGGCTTACATAAGTGTGGTTATAATACCCAAAAGAGTCATTGTGTTTCGTTGTATTTTTGGTTTGATTTACCGATTGAGTTAACGAAGTGTTCGAACCATTAAAATACTGAGAAAATGCTAGGGTACCAACCTAGGGTTTAGTTAATGATTCGACCCATTAATTAAAGTTTCCAACCTTGTCAGGTAGTGGAAAACTCGGGGATACTTACTAGGAACGCGAGAGTGTTGTTACACGGGTTGCGATTAGTTCAGGTAAGTACACTTGTCTCAAAAACTTGTATACGTTAGTAAGCCAGTTAAGAAAATATCATGTGATTCATCTTCATTCCATTGTGTTTGCTATTACCTATTTGTTGGCATTCCATTCCATATTCCTTGTATGTGTGTTCTTGGCATAAGTGTGTGTCTCGAATGTACATGCGGCCTGCACTATAAGGGATAAAACGCGAGCACTCGTGCGCACGAGTGTTTGACCACCCCTAGTGATTGTGTGATACCATGTACTGGATTGTTGTGGATTGTTGTGGATATTGTTGTGGTATTGTTGTGGATTTTAGACCACTTATGGCCTCTCTTGACTCGTAGAACATGCATGTTTCGATTATTCTTGTTTCAGTCGCCTATCATGCACCTTGTTTATTTAACTTCATGTCTTTCAACGCATGATATTTAGACTGTCTTGTTGATAATTCATGAATTACTGTTATATTCTTCTGGCATTACTTTCGATTTCTCTCAGTTGCTCACCGTCTAGTTTGTGACGGTGGGTGCAGATATAGCGGAGTGCAGTAGAGGCAAAGAGCCTTGCTTAGGCGACTTTTTGTGAGGATTAGCGACTGGACTTGAGGAACCCTAGAGTAGGTTATATGTTTTTGCTCATTTGTATATTGCTTTATATATGTATGTTTTTGGTTTATAGAACTTGGCATTATTATTGAGATTAGTATCATGTATGTTGATTTATCGAATTGTACATGAATACCGGGGTTTTCCACAATTATAGAATTCCTAATTTCCCTTTGATTGAGTTATTTCCCCTTGTTATTTACGGTTTAGTATTTCGCTGTGTATTATTGCAATAACTCTTTCATAAACTGCTAAATTGAGTAAATATGAGGCTGACTAGGCTCGTCAGGTTGCCGAGTGATAACTTGGGGCTTGAATGGGTCTAGGCCGGGCGTACCCAATTGCATGGGGAAATTGGGGCCGTCACACTGCCAGTCGTCGAGACAGCTGTGGGTGGGCTCACCAGAGGTCCTACATTCTCGAAGTGTCGCTGGAACGATGTGTATATGTGTATGAGTTGTGGTTTGTGCAAATGCTTCTTGTTATGTCTATATGGACGATTTTTGGGTTGTCTCGCCGGAAAACGCCTCAAGGGGCGGCGCCGCCGCTGGATCACCAAGACTGGAGGTTGTCGGGGACCCACCAAGCTTTGACTTAAGTCCCACAACCCTCTGGAGTGGCCAATAACAGTGAGGCGAGCGCAAGTGTTGTTATTTCATTTTTCATGTCATCTCATGTTGTGATATACTCCTCGTCGGAATTCGTTGTCGTGGGCGGAGCCACCGCTGTGCCACCATGAACGGGCAGGTTGGGGACTAAGCTCAGCCCATGCTCGTGTCTTACGACTCCGGAGTGGCCCAAAACAGCAGCGTTATTGTTTATATTATGTCATTTATGTGTTTTATGTGTGTTTTATTATTGTCGCCGGAAACCACACGTTGTAGCGGCATTGTCGCCCACGCGATGACATGGGGGACTGTTGGAGGCCTTACCATGTCCGTCATGGAGTCTCACAGTCTCGGAGCATCCATATCAATGGTGATGAGTCGTAATGGCGAAGTTATGCGTGAGTTGTTTATGTCACATCGAGTAGTCGTCGACGTGACGTAGGGAATGCATATGACCTTCCCATGTCATGTTGGCACTCTACGGATGTTAAACCACACCCGCGAGGTTCCCAAACTCGTTGGTGCATAGTCATTTTGAGTCGTGTTGTTTTACGGATTTGCATTTAAAGGTCGAGAATTGGTTATGATGTCGTGGTCACGTTGCCGGCTTATCGAGGCTATAACTTGACCCACATACGACTGAGCCGAGCCTACGATAAATGAGTAGGCTTATATGCATTGTGGATACTGACGTTGTGATACCGTAGTCGTGGTTATTGTCATGGTTTTTCAGACCAGAGAGAGTAATCATTTTTCTATCGATTTGTCGAGTTGTTTGAGTCCTTAAAACACTTGGGAATACACTAGGGTTTAAATTAGGGTTTAGTTAATGACTCGACCCATTAATTAGAGTTTCCAACCTTGTCAGGTAGCGGGAAACTCGGGGATACACGTTAGGGACGCGAGAGTGTCTACGGGTTGTGATTAGTCAGGGAAGTACACTTGCCCTAAAGCTTGTGTATGTTAGTAAGCCAGTAAGAACATTGCATGTGATTCATTATCATTCATTGTTGCTTGTTGATATTCGTTGTTGGCATTCCTATCCTGTTGATTCCTTGGTATGTGTGTTCTTGGCGTGAGTGTGTCGACGTGGTTTTTGAGGCCTGTGTCCCTCTTTATCAAGCTCCGCTAGTGTCGTGACATTGCCTGGGAAGAGCCAGCGTCCTCTTTCCGTATGCTTACAGGCTTGTATCCCTTTGATGTTGCGCCAGTGTTGCGACATTGCCCGGGGAGAGCCAACGACCTCTTTCCGTATGCTGTGATTTTGACCGCTCACTGCCTCGTTTGTTTTTCTCAGAACACGCATGTTTTCGATTGATATCTGATAGTCTGTTTATCATGCACCTCAATCTTGTTATATTTCCTGTCTTTCAGTTACTGCATGATATTCAGACTACTTTATTTGATATTCATGAATTACTGTTATATTCTTCTGGCATTACTTTCAAATTTCTTTCAGTTGCTCACCGTCTAGTTTGTGACGGTGGGTGCAGATTCACCAAAGTGTTTGAAGGGTAAGGAACCCTGCTTAGGAGACTTTTGTGCGAATTGGCGACTGGATTCATGCACCTTAGCCTAGGTTATGTTTGATTTCTGTTTGTAAGTTGGTTTATTTATATATATACATCATGTTGGTTTAAACTAGGGATCTTTTTTTAGATGGATACGATGAACACTCGGGGTTTCCACATTTATATAGAATTCTTGATTTTCGTTTGATTGAGTTACTTCCCAATACTTGTTTAGTTTTTTCACTGCGTATAATTGCAATAACTCTTTCATAAATTGTTAAATTGATTAATTGGAGGCTGACTATGCTAGTCAGGCTCGCTGAGTACCGACTTAGGGTCTGCACGAGTCTAGGTCGGGCGTACCCAAATGCATTAAAAATTTAGGGCCGTCACAGTACCTATCGGAGACGACGTCACGATGGTCCACTGGAGTCCCCGACAGTCCCAGAGCACCCCCATTGTCGTGGTTGTTGTGTATATGGTCGAGATCACTGGTACCTTGTTTTCATTCTTTGTCAAACTATTTTTGGTGGTTAGATTTGGAGCGGCTGCCGGAGTCACTGGGGTGTCAGGGATAGTCATGGGTAGGCCCTCCTAGCCACAAGTACACCTAAAGAGAGGCAGGACCAGACTGGTTGTGATTCATCTTACGATGCATGGACCCGTAGTGTACATGGTGGCCACGGTTACAACTTTGTCGAATCTATTTTACCGCTCGGGTATAGATAAACTTGCGTCGAGACGCGATCGGGTGGGAGGTACGAGTCGCGATCGTAGCGTCTTATGTCGTGATCACCAAGCTTGAGTCGTGGTAGTGGGCGATGTTTGCGACTAGGTCGTGGCATTCCTACCATTTTGGGTAACGGGAGCGGCCTGCAGAGAGACCGTAGCTGAATTAGGTCGTTGTCGAAGTGGTTGGGACCCGCGATCCGAGGATCGAGATAAAATCAAGCTGTTCGAAGTGGCAGAGGCCCACAGTTTGATAAATATGGAGAAAAGGGAGTGGATTTAAGATGTTGTCTTTGTGCAAAGAAACTTTGTACAAGTCTCAGTTCAATACCTAATGTCGAGTTTGTTGGAAGTGACTCGCGAGAGTCCACGATTGGTCATGGCTTATTGAGTGTGCGAAGCGACTTTGCATTGGTCTGCAGTTCAACGATGATGAACGAGCTGTCTGAAGTGACTCTGAGGTAGTCCGCAGTTCAAGATAGAGGATCCAAGCTGTCTGAAGCGGTTGTAAGCCCGCGATTTGAGTGAGTTGCGAACGGGTGTAGTTCTCCTTATTCACTCGATTTAGAACAAATTTCGAGGACGAAATTCTTGTTAGTTGGGGAGACTGTAACGACCCAAAAATTTGGTTATTTGTGGATGATAATGCATGTATTATTATATTAGTATTATAGTGTGCTACGGGTCTCGAGCCATTTGGGCTATGCTTTAATTGAGTGAGATGTCACCTAGTTAAACGGGGGGTTTCGGGAACCGTTTTAGTGGGCATTATTAATAAACAAAGTCAAATGAAAAACATGATCTAAGTTGAGGAAAATAAAATTATTACAATAAAGTATAACATAAGCATGAGGGAATTTATTCAAATCCCAAGAGTGGAACCGCCTCGGGAAGCGTGTCGAATGCGGGACACGGTGCACCGGGTAGGCGAGAAGTTGTGTAACTTTATTGGTAATTTATTAAAATTTATGGAGTTAATTTAATAGGATATTATAAATGGAATTGTTAAAATGACACAAAGTGAGTGAGGAGGACCATTGGATGGGCATAGGGATGTGCACATGTGTTAGATCAAGGGGATAAGCCAAATGACCCATAAGGGTAGCTGGCCAAAGGTTGGACAAGTGAGAGTGTAAGGGCAAATGGGTCATTTCACCTATGATACATAATATAAAAGAAGTGAAAACCCTAATGAGCACTATTCATCATCCCTACCAACACCACCGTCACTATTCACCTCCCACCTTCTTTTCCCCACCGCCGGACACGCCACTACACCTCCGGCTGCGGCGGTGGTGGCGGAGATCGAGACGGCGTCTCTCTTCTCTCCCATCTCGTTGCCTCACTCACGCACCCTCGGCTTCCTCTCTCACGAGCACCACCTCTCGGCCTCACGATCTACTCCCTCGACCTCACCCTCGCCGCTCTTTCCTTGGTCGGACACCACCACCACCGTCTCCTTCCTCGTCACCGGAGCAGTGAGTGTGGTAACCCCTCTTTCTCTCTCTCTCTCTCGGTTTGCACTCTCCCTCACTCTTCTCGGCCTCCACCGTGACAGTTCTGTTTACTCCCAATTGGACCGCTACCACGCCCACCCACCACGGCGTTGGAGCCTCCACCACCCACCGGAGACGTCTAGGTGAGCTTCTTCCACCTCTCTTTCCCTCTTCTCCCTCGGTTTGTACTCTCTTTCTTGTGTTTCTCTTCTCGTTTTTGTGTGATTTTATGTGACTATTTTGCCACGATTTGGGTGATGTTGTCGGAGTTTTGGGTAGTGTGACCGGAGTTCAACCTCGGGCGACCCGTGGCGGAGGTGACTCCCAAGTGGGACTTGTTTTGGGTGTGTTGTGGGTGTTGTTTTGATAAAAGAAAAATGAAATGAAATGATAGTTAACTGTTGCAACGTGGGGTGGCTGTTATATGAGTGCGGGGTGGTCTGTCCAAATTATGTGGGGTGCACACAAAGTGTGTGTGTGTGTACACACCCTGGTTGGGGTGTGGGTGTGTACAACCTAATTGATGTATGGGAATGTGTTTCATGAGTTATATGTGTATGGACTTCCATTTACATAAGTGTATGTAAGTGGGAATGTTGTGAGGGTGTACACTTTGTGTACACCACAATGGGGTGTACACACGGTGGGTGTGTACACCACAAATGGTGTACACAAAGATCTTTGTATGTGTACACCACATTGGTGTGTGCACAACAATTGTATATGGGGTATGATAGAAAATGAGTATACAACATAATTCCACGTAATAAATTAATGTTCTAATGCATGTGAACATGGAAAATCATAGTGGGGTGCACACACCGGGGGTGTGTGTGCACAAGGCAACGGGGGTGTGAGAAATGTTAGTGTACACACCAAGTGGGGTGTACGCATCAATTTGTGTATTTGACCTTAATGTACATTATTATAGGTTTAAGAGTAAGTAAACAAGATTTTTAAGTATAGACATTTATATAAAATGAATATGGATGTGTAATAAAGGATCAACACTCAATATAATGAGGACCCAACACATCCAATACACATTACGATCAAAGCCTAATGCAATAGGTACAACATAAAGAATGAATGCGAACCTTAAACTAATATTCGGGATTCCAAAACTTTATCAAAGTTGTTGAGAACGTGTGGGGAAACGCGTTAGAGTTTCGGAGTGGTACCGAGTCGCGAATAGACAGGTAAGTACATGCATGCATCGTATGTATGTACGTTAGTAGACCAGCAAGAAAATAACATGTGATTTATACCTCCTCTATTTATTGCTATTGTTGCATTGATCCTTTGCTTGATATTCCATTCCGTTTTCCTTGGTTGTATGTTCTTGGCATGAGTGTGTGTCTCGAAGGTATCATGTGGTCCCGCACTAGCTGGGACAACGAGGGTGCCCTCTGCAGGGGTAACTGACCACCCCTAGTGATGTGTGTACTCGGGTACCGGATTCGAGAGGTGTTGCGATGCCTCTCGATTTCACGTCGCGCTAGTGTTGCGACATTGCCGGGGAGATCTTGCGAGATCTTTGCCGTATTGCTCGTGAAATAGACCACTCATGGGCCTCCTTTGAATCTTAGAACATGCAAAATATCGATTGTTTATCTTTCGGTCTCTTTATCATGCATTTGATTTATTTACTTTCCAGCCTATTTCTTTTCCGCATGATACTTAGATCTTTTCTTGTTATAATCATAAATTCGTTACATTCTTCTCGGTACTACTAGCAATTTTATTCGCTTACTCACCGTCTAGTTTGTGACGGTGGGTGCAGATAGAGTGGAGAGCAAGAAGGGCAAGGGGCTCGCTAGGCGATATACTTTGAGGAGTTGCGGGATATCCGAGAGACTTTACATTAGGTGATTACATTTTGTTTTCATTGAGGTGTATATCGTTTTATACCTATTTTGTTGGGATTATTGAACTTGGTATATCTTTTATGAGACCGGTATCATGTATATATACCTATCGAATTGTACATGCATACCCGGGGTTTTCCACATTTATAGAATTCCTAATTTCCCTTTGATTGAGTTATTTCCCTTTATTATGAATGTTTTAGTCTTCCGTGTATAAATGATGTCACATATGTCAGCAGGTAAAGGCGGAACACAGGTGACCTGGTGAATTGTTACAGTCGTTACCCATTCCTCAGTGGAAATGGGAACATGTTACTATGGATTTTGTTAGTGGGTTACCACAAACTTCCAGATGACATGATGCAATTTGGGTGGTAATAGACAGACTGAAGAAATCGGCGCATTTTATACCCATTTCGATGCGATATACGTTCACTCAGTTGAGCAGACTATTCGAGCAGGAGATTGTTCGATTACATGGGGTACCGATTTCCATAGTATCTGATAGGGACCCCAGATTTACTTCGAGATTTTGGGAGGCGATGCAGGAGCAGTTTGGCACCAGGTTGCAGTTTAGCATTGCTTATCATCCACAGACCGATGGTCAGTCTGAGAGATTGATACAGATTTTGGAAGATATACTTCGAGCTTGTATTTTGCAATTTGGAGGTACGTGGGAGGATTATCTACCTCTGTGTGAGTTTGCTTATAATAATAGCTATCAGGCTAGTATTGGTATGCCACCATTTGAGGCACTGTATGGGAGGCCCTGCAGATCACCAGCATGTTGGGCAGAGCCAGAGGATACAGTTACCGTGGGGCCGGAGATAGTTGTTGATCATACAGAGAAGATTAGACAGATTCGGCTGAAGCTTCAAGCAACGCAAGATAGACAAAAGAAGTATGCGGATAGGTACCACGAGAATCTGAGCTATGAGGTTGGCGACATGGTTTACTTAAAGGTTTCTCCTTGGAAATGACAGCAGAGGTTTGGGATTAAAAGGAAACTAGCGCCAAGATTTATTGAACCATATCAGGTTGCAGAGCGAGTTGGTCGTGTGGCGTATAGGTTGGATTTACTAGTGGAGTTAGCAGGGTTTCATCCTACGTTTCAGATTTCGATGTTGAGATTGGCTAGGACAGGGCCACGACCTATGGTTGACGTGCAACAGGTTGAGATTCAACCTGACACGACTTACGAGGAACGACCGATAGCTATATTGGATCGTAGGTTCAAACTCTCAGGAATAGGGATATATCTAGGGTTCTCGTACGATGGCAGCATCACGGTACGGAAGGACTTACCTGGGAGTTTGAAATCGACCATGCGGGATCGTTATCCTCAGCTATTTCGCGGTAAGTCTTACACTAATTTAATTTTCGGGACGAAAATTCTTTTAGTTGGGAAGAAATTGTAATGGCCGTTATTTATTACGCCGTTATTGTTATAATTATTTCAGATTTGGACGCCAGCTCAGATGACATGTGGACGCCGCATATGGATTAGGCGGGGAATTGGAATTTGTAGATTTGACAGTGTATGTTGGTTATAAATTCTGTGATGTAATTAATATTATAGTCATCACAGGTATGTATGTATATTATTTTGGTTCGGGCAAGGTTGAGAGTCGGGGTTTAGTCGTGATTGACACGCGGTAGTGGTATAGTAGTGTGCACGCTGAGTACACTCATTGGCGCGCACGGCGGAATCTTAAAGGTGGAAATATAGGTGAGTGTATATTTATATATATATAGGTAAATTGATATATATATATACATATTAAATCAGAAAATAAAATAGAAAATGTGAAATTAGCAATTAGGGTATTTAAGTTGTAAATGAAAGAGACAAACATGAGGGGTATTTTGGTCATTTTATCTAAAAATTTTGATAAACTCATCACCGCCACCACATTTCGTTATTTCAAAATCGAGAAACAGAGGGAGAGATGAAGAAGACGAGGTGGAGACGAGGAGGAAGAGAGAACGAAGGATGTGAGCTCGCAGGATTGAGGAGAACAAGGTGAGCTGGTGTTGTTGTATGTATATGGTTGTGTTGTGGTGTGGTGGTGAGTTCGGTCATGGCGGAGCCATGGCCGAGAGTTTCATTAAATCGGGGAAACCGAGGGTGGAGACGGCAAAGGAGTGATCTCCCTTGCCAAATCGAATCTGGGGTTGGGTGAGAACCAACCCCAGCAATCGAAGCAATCGATGAAAAAAAATAGAACTGTGAATACATCATTCTGTTGGAGAAGAAGGTGGTGAACCGGGCCGGTTCGGCTCGGTCGAGCCGAACCCAGTTCGGTCCTGTTCACACCCAAAATAAAAAAAAGAGAAAATAGAAAAGAAAATCCAGAAAAATAGGGAAAAATATGAAAAAAATAGTATTTTGACCAAATAAATAGAAATTGAGGAATCTCTATGGAAAATGAGAAGTTCAAAAGTCGGAGGAGACTTTATACCGAGGTTTTTACCTCGAAAAATGTAAAATTGACATAATATATCAAATTGAAGCTAATTCAATGATAAATAATCTTAGGTACATTTGGGGTGATACTTTTGATTGTTGGGTGTTTATTGGAGCTAGACCAGGGTTTGGATTTCGAGGTTGTTGGAGTGCGAATTGAGGTATGTAAAATCCAATTGAACACCACTATTGCATTTACTTATTTTATTTGTTGAGCTTAATTCTTTGTTAATCTGAATCCATTTATTATGGGAACGGTAGAGTTCCGGCTGTTACTCGGGTGTGTGGGTTGTTTTGGAGTATATGGTGACTTAGGACACAGTCACGGGGTCATTGAAGTTGGGTACGACCGGGCCACTGGTTCTAGGTTCACTAGGGTAGCTGTTTCACACCCAGTTTGTTTTCTTGGTGTTGGTATTCATGCATTTCCTTTTGAGCAATTGCATGCGTTATTTCCTTGTTATTGCATGATTATTTGACACTGTTTATTGGTTCCTATTCATATTCCTAAATTGCAATGCCTGGTGGTTTTCCTTGGTGTTTTACTTACTGGACTCATTATCTGATTTTTTTTGTGATAACTGAGTGCAGATCCTAGTACCAGCAAGGGTAAGGAGGTCATTGGCGATTACATCTGACTTACCACTTCAAGACTTGCTAGTACGTGTGTTGGTACATATATGGTTTTGATATTTTGTAGTATTTTGGGATGGGAAACTTGTTATTATTGTACTTGTATATAACACTGGTTCAGCTAATCGCATGTATGCATGTACAGTTCGAGATTCCACTATAGGTGCACTAATCAATACTATATTAAAGTATTTGACTGTATTAAGGTCTTCCACTGTGAAAGGTAATATATGGATAAAATAGTATGAAATTCAGGAACATCACTTCACAGAGTATATGTGAATATAGTGAGGAGGTGGATAAATGAGTGACGTGGCAAGTACTTCTGGAGTGTGTGCTGGAGAAGTACCTGTTGCATGGGGCGACCCTAGAAATTTGGGGCCGCCACAGGCGCCACCGATGTGCCATTGTGATCGGGAATGTTGGGGACCAAGCTAAGTCCATGCTTATGTCTCACGACTCCCGGAATGGCCAAAACAACGACGTTATTGTTTGTTTACATCATTCATGTGTTGTATATGTGTTGTACTCTTCTTGCCGAAAACCCCCTGTCGTGGTAGCATTGTCGTCGACGCGATGACATGGGGGGACTGCCAGAGACCTTACCATGTCCGTCACGGAGCCTCACAACCCCCAGAGCATCTATATTGATGGTGATGAGTCGTTGCAATAGCGAAGTTATGCGTGAGTTGTTTCTATTGCGTTGAGTAGTCGTCGACGTGACGTAGGGCATGCACATGGTCTTTCCATGCATGTTGAGTTTCGTGTTGAGTCGTGATTGTTGAGCGACGTTGCGATTGTGTTTTACATTGACTGAATGGTAGTGACGTTGTGGTTACGCCGCCAGTCCTCGAGACTATGACTTGACCTATTTACGACTGAGTCGAGCCTATGATTTCTGATGAGGCTTATACGTGTTGTGATTTCAAAACCCAAGAGAGTTGTTGTGTTTCATTGGGTTTCTGGTCGTTTTTACCGATTGGTTTATCAAGTTGTTGAGTCGTTAAAATACTGGGAAAACGCTGGGTTTTCGACCTAGGTTTAGTTAACGACTTAACTAATTAACAAGAGTTTTCCGACCTTGTCAGGTAGTGAGAAACTCGGGATTACGTATTAGGACACGAGAGTGTATACGGGTTGCGATAGTTCAGGTAAGTACACTCGCCTACATGTATGTGTATGTTAGTAAGCCAGTAAAGAAATCTCATGTAATTCATTATCATTTATTGCTATGCTTGTTGATGTCCATTATTGGCATTCCTATCCGGTTTATTCCTTGGTATGTGTGTTCTTGGTGTGTGTGTCGACGTGGTTTTGAGGCCTGTGTCTTTCTTTTATCAAGCTGCGCTAGTGTCGTGACATTGCCCGGGAAGAGCCAGCGTCCTCTTTCTGTATGCTAGGAGACCTGTGTCTCTCTGATGGTGCGCTAGTGTTGTGACATTACACGGGAAGAACTAGCGTCCTCTTTCCGTATGCTGTGATTTTGACCGCTCACTGCCTCGTTTGTTTTCTCATAACACGCATATGTTTCGATTAATATCCGATAGTCTGTTTATCATACACCTTGATCTTGTTATATTTCCTGTCCTTCAATTATTGCATGATATTTAGACTGCTTTATTTGATATTAATGAATTATTGTTATATTCTTCTGGCATTGCTTTCAATTTTCTCTCAGTTACTCACCTTCTAGTTTGTGACGGTGGGTGCAGATTTACCAGAGCGTTTGAAGGGTAAGGAACCCTGCTTATGAGACTTTTTATGAGGATTAGCGGTTGGATTCGAGCACCTTAGCCTAGGTTATGATTGATTTCTGTTGTATGTTGATTTCTTTATATATACATCATGTTTGGTTTAAACTGGGGATCATAGGTTATTTGATATCATGTATAACTTTACTTGGTTTTCGTTTGATGTACATGAATATTTTCGTTTATGGGGTTTCCACATATATATAGATTTCTTATTTCCGTTTGACTGAGTTATTTCCCAATACTTGTTTAGTTTAAATTTTCTTCCGTTATGTTATACTTGCAATAACTCTTACATAAAACTTGTAATTTGATAATTGGAAGCTGACTAGGCTCGCCGGATCGCTGAGTACTGGCTCAGGGATCTGAACGAGTCTAGGCCAAGTGTTCCCAAATGCATTAGAAATTTGGGGCGGTCACACATCGTCATCTTTCCGTATGCTAGGAGGCCTATGTCCCGCTGATGTTGCGCTAGTGTTGCGACATTGCTCGAGGAGAGCCAGCGTTCTCTTTTCGTATGTTGTCATTTTGACCGCTTACTGCCTCGTTTGTTTTCTCAGAACACGCATGTTTTCGATTGATATCTGATAGTCTGTTTATCATGCACCTTGACCTTGTTATATTTCCTGTCTTTAAATTCCTGCATAATATTTAGACTGCCTTATTTGATAATTCATGAATTACTGTTATATTCTTCTGGCATTACTTTCGATTTTCTCTCAGTTATTCACCGTCTAGTTTGTGACGGTAGGTGCAGATAGAGTGGAGTGCAGTAGAGGCAAGGAACCTTGCCTATGAGACTTTTTGTGAGTGGCTGGACTTGAGGAACCCTAGAGTAGGTTATATGTTTTTGTTTGTATGTTGTTTGTTATTATATATCATGTTTTGTTGAGTCATTGAACTTGGGACTATAATTTGGAATTTATATCATGTAATGTCTCATTTGACTTTGGCTTATTGTACATGAATATTTCCGTTTATGGGGTTTTCACATATATAGATTCCTGATTTCCGTTTGACTGAGTTATTTCCTAATACTTGTTTAGTTTAAATTTTCTTCCGTTGTGTTATACTTGCTATAACTCTTTCATAAAACTTGTAATTTGATAATTTGAGGCTGACTAGGCTCGCCAGATTGCCGAGTACTGACTCGGGGATCTGTACGAGTCTAGGCTGAGTGTTCCTAAATGCATTGAGAAATTGGGGTCGTCACAGCAGGCGACTTGCGAGTAACGTAACGTGAGACGGAAAAATTCAACAAGTACCACTGTATGAAAGGAATTGCAACTGATCAAAATATCTCTGGTGAGATGGTAAATATATCACTTGTCAAAAAGGCAAAACCTCAATATGTCGCAGTTCAACTTCTATGGAAGTAAACCGTTTGAGAAAAAGGTTGTAGCATTGTTGCGAAAGTTCACTAGATACACGTGAACTCCAAATATTTAATCAACCGACAACCGGTGTGGTGTGTTTACTTCACGCGACCAGCATGCATGCTTCCTATTTATTACTTTGTGCTCAGCCTCATTGGAGTCTGGAGACTCCGCAAATTCCTAAACTTCTTCGCTTGAACAGTTGAACCTCAACTGATGAATTACGTACGCACACATGCATTTGACTGTTGCAGGCTAATTATTTAAGGCCAACACGGACCTCACACAGTCTGACAACACAAAACATACAACATCGATCGATTCAACATGCATACGCTCGTTAACCAAATTTTTCTACGACTAAGTAACAAATACCATACCAGGCAATAAATCATGCGTACATGCATACACTTCCATATTCTTTTATCACGCATACTATTGTCTTACATTCCTTCACAATCTCATTGATACAATATGACTTACCACCTTCATTCCTAAAAGACACGGCCTTGTTCCTTCAAGGATTCAATGCAGTCATCAAACATTTCCTCAACCCCTCTGAACTTGAAACCCAAACTCTCCAGCTTCGATGTGTCCAGTTTATAATATGGTCTGTCAAGGTGCATAAACCTGTTTTTCCACCAAAAACAAAGGAGATCTTCTAAAACTTAGAGAAACAACTAAAACCTCAATCGCAAGAAAGGACGGCGCACCCGCACCTCTTTGGAATGGGCAACGATGGGTAGCGCTCTCCTAAAAGAGATGCCAACTCATTGTTATCAAGCACGACGGAACTGCAGAGATACCTTCCTTGAGCACTGGGTTCCTCATAAACAAGGATGTGGCAAAGTGCTACATCATCAATGTGAACATAACCCATCCTCCCATGCCATGAGAACTTCTCAGACTCCCCTGAAACCACCAGCAATTTAGATTTCGGTTGAGAATCCCATACAATCAATCAATCACCTATTCGGGATTCCTGCAAATCTAAATTTGCTGACATGATACCTTTCAGTAGCCCCAGCACATCAGACGCAGTCGAGCACAAATCTTGTGGCAGACTTGGCCCTATCACAAACGACGGAAGCACTGTAACCAAGTCCATGGCATTCTCCTTAGCAAATTCCCAAGCTGCCTTCTCCGCCTCAACCTTTGACAGTGCATACCAAATCTTGTGGTCGAACCACAAATGAGTTAGGAAACTTCCAAAGACTAGAGAAACAAAATAAATAATCCACCCTCACTTTGCTGCCACGCTGTTGAACTTATAACTCAGAATTACAGAAAACACACACAATAATCATTTGAACCTCAAAACCTTCCATAGTTCCCAAGAATTGAAAAGTTTTGGCTTGCCCAGCATGCAAGAAAGAAACTAAAACCTGATATGACATTTAGTTGCACCGAGTGACCAACCTACCATAGTTGTGCTTAAACCAGAAGAGAATATTAAGAAGATAAAATTTGAGAATAAGGACAAGGATGAGACTTTATACGTTGTTTTGAGCAAACTAACCGGTACCAAGTAACAAATGAAATTTCCAGGAAATTTTTCAACTTCTTCCCCTATGCATTGACCATCAACTATAAGTCTATAATTGCTTCTTGATGCCGCACTTCATACAGGTCAGTTTTTCTTTTTTAAGTGACCTTACCTGCAGCCTTTGACAAAGTTCAACAGAACTCCACGAGGATTCATTCAAAGGCACATTTGTTTCAAAATCTTCTCGCACTCTAACTGCTGCAGAAGACGAGGTGAGGATTACTCGCTTCACTGATGAACTCCTTTTGCAAGACTTTAGCACATTGAGGGTGCCCTTAATGGCAGGATCCAGAATTTCAGCCTACCAAACAATTAATTAAACCAAGTCAAGCCTACTTAACAACCACAGCATACATTGCCGGTGATGTCAAATCATATGCATCAATGAGGAAGAATTACAGAAGAGCAGCCTTTTCAATGCATCACACCCTGCGCTTTTCTAACTAGCTATAAGAATTAACAAGCTGAATCAAAGATCAGAAAAGAATGTGGGCTTTTCCTTTCAAGTCTAGGCAATTAGCCGAGTTTCCTTATTTGTTGAACTTCCTGTAATCAAGGATCTTGGTGCCTTATTTAGTTGAACTTCCTGTAATCAAGGATCTTGGTGACCTTTGTCACTCATCCTTGATTATAGATCGTTAATATAGACCTACAAAATTTTGAAGACAATAATTAAGAAAGCATACCTTTGGATTGGACTTGGGTCCTAAAACGGGAGAGGCCACGTGAAACACACCATCACATCCCATGATGGCGTCATCAAAACTTCCATCCACCATAAGATCAGCCTTCACCAATTGAAGCGCCTCTTTTGCTCCTTGCAACTGCCATAGATGCTTCAATTTCTCATGATTGTCTGTCTCATCAGTCATTGAACGAAAAATTGGCCATAAGACATAAGATAGAAAAAACAAATCAATCAGTAAACTCTTGGTATAGTTCAGCTGACAAGTGAAAATAATTAACTCCAGAAATGAAAGAGAACCTGGGTCTCTAACAGTTCCTATAACTTGGTAACCAGACAAGAGCAGTCGCTTCACCAACCATGAAGCAAGATATCCAGAGGCCCCTGTCACACATACTGTGCTTTTGAATGAGGCCTTCTTATCCATTCCCTTCGTTTGAACTATAATAGGAAGCCACCGTCAGGATGAAGCATACCAGGATGGCTCTAATATGTATATATATAAGAAAAGAAAATGAGGTTCTAGGAAGTTAACTCATCACATGCATGTGGCATGCTAGTGCAATGAAAATCTTGTTGAAAAGTAGGTGAAATTGAAACATAAAGCTTGTGTTCTTTAGTTTTTTCTGATAACAAATAATCTCAAATCTTCCAACTGCCTCTCAAATGAACTTGCCTCAATCAGCCTACTTCCTACATGTCATCTGCCAAACTCACATGAAGCTAGTGACAAAAAAAAAAAAAAAAAGAGGTTTAGAACGACAAAATTTTAAATCATATTATTTGTGTCTGTCAACAATCACCATAGTAGATAAAAAAAACTTTACAAACAAGTTCTTTAAATTTATCAACCTAATTACACCAAGTCATTGACCAAAACAAATGTCATGCCCATTAACATAATATTATATGCTTAACGATCTTCCTCTCAAGCCTTACATTGCCACCAAAGATCACTTTTATTGGGATCTGGAATCACGCATGTGCCTCATTATTGTTGGACCAATATTCCCTAATTGCTTAGTTATGAAACCTATCAAATGCATCTAGTTGCCTTGGCTTAAAAGGGAAAGATACAAGTTGGGATCAAAGCAACAGAATGTAAAAACCAGCGGAGAAGCTGTTCCTTATCTCCATCAAATTCTGGGAACTTATTTAGTGTCATCATCAACAGATTATAGTCTGAGACTGATTCTTTGCTAGCATTCAAGTGCAATAGCACACATCCATCTCACTTTTCACTAGTTTTATATGATTAACAATGTGAATGTACGTATTCATGGTGACTCCATTTCTTATATTCAACAAATTAATTTTCAAAAATCATACATTATCGAACATTTTTGTGAATCATTGAAAATATTTGCACAGTTATCCTTCTCCCCCCACATCAGACATTGTCATGATTTGTACAAATAAGAAAATTGCCATAGCAAAGCTTGCTATTGAGATACCTTTTTCTACACACAAACACACAAAAGAATGGAGAGGTCATTGGTGAAACAGAAAACTGAGCAACCATTTCGCAAGAAGAGGAAGAGCAACCAAATCTGAGATTGGACATCATATCATATCCTCTATCTAGGAACATTGAATACTGTT
This sequence comes from Stephania japonica, assembly GCA_039657345.1. Taxonomy (NCBI): domain Eukaryota; kingdom Viridiplantae; phylum Streptophyta; class Magnoliopsida; order Ranunculales; family Menispermaceae; genus Stephania; species Stephania japonica. The sequence goes on along the minus strand of CM077559.1, from coordinate 67,414 downwards.
TACCATAGTTTCGATGATGAAGAAGTTAGAAGAATCGGATATGTGGTTTCATATTGAGAATGTGCAATGTGGTGTGACAGCAACTGAGATTACTCTTTGTGGAGTATGTACGGTACCATAGCACCCAAAGGCATAGAACTGTATGGATCCCTTTTCATAAAATAAATGAGCAGTTGGTTTGTGGTAATAAAGAGAACAAATTAATGGGCAATAAATACGAGGCAATATTGAATTATAATTGGGGTTATCCATCCGCCCAGTGCAGAAGAAGAGCATCCAGAACTCCATCAAAACTAGCAAAGTTAGAGACACCTAAGCTCTGTGCCCCAACAGCGGTAACTGGACCATGTGCGGCGAGGCGACAACCAAACCGGGGCATATTTCCCTCAACGTCCCCCATTCAAACCCCAATGCTCTCAAGCTCTTGAGAAACCGGGAAGTTTTAGGTTGAAGAATATTGTGCAATTAGGAAATATGCCCAAATGACTCTCGTAATTATGTTAAGGAATATTGTGCAATTAGTAAATATCTACAAATCACTCTCATAATTATGTGTTTCCTTATTTATATATTTCATTTAAAAAATACTAGAGGAACCCATATTTAACACTGACCTCCTTGAATGTCATCCATTGCCAACTCGAGATGCGCGCACACGCATCTCGAGGTGATTTGAACGGCTTCTAAGGAGGTTAGTGCCAAATATGGGTTACTCTCTAGAAGGGCTCATTTCATTTGATACATAACCACATAATTATATATAGGGACATATGTAAGAGATCAATGAACAACAAAGTTATCGTATTCTGTTAAGAATTCAACATGATATCAGAGTTTGTGGTTTCCAATGGGCCCATGAGAAAAGAAAAACCCCCTTGAATCATACGATTTTCGATCTATGGGGGAGTATTGAAGATGTGTGAATCGAAAGCTAGTCCCACATTGATTAAATATAATTTCACAAAGTATATAATTGATTAACTCTTCCCAACTAATACTAAGGTCTTTTGAGTTAAAACCCCTCACCTATGATATGAAGGTGGTTAAGTTCGAAACAGTATTGGTGCTAGCGAAGGGGATTCACGGGCTCTACGTGACGCGAGTTTATAAATGGGGTCGTAGCTCATATTGCACAAAACCAATTGATTTGTGTTAGTATCTAATCTACACCACTTATATACCACGCCTATATTGCACAAAACTAATTGACTTGTGCTAGTATCCAATTTACACCACTTATGGGTGCACACGGATTGGATCCAGTCCAATTAGGGTTAATCCGCAATCCAATTCAATTATTGCGGATTGAAAAATTACAATTCAATCCAATCCAAATAATTCATCAATCCAACTCAATCTAATTTGCAAAATGCAGACCGGATTGGATCAAGTTTTGCGGATTGACGTTTTCTTATCCAAAATTTATGAAATTAGATTTAATCAAATGAATCACAAGAATTATATATCTCATGAATGACAAATTTACAACATACATTCCACAAATCTATATATAGCATATTTCCCACAAAATTGTTATCACAATAACCTTCAAAATATAAGTTCCTACATAAATAAATGTGTTATCTACAAATCTTCACCATACATCCTCACAAAAGAACAAAAAAAATGTACGTTGAACATACAACCTATAATAAAAAGGTCGAAAGCATAATAAAAGAGTTAAGAACAAGTATAGTCTTTTAGATATTTTAGTTTTGAGTTGATGCTAATTAAGCTACTATAGTACATATGATGAAATATATGTATGTGTTGATGTGTTAAACGGACTGGATTGGATTAGATCCGCGATTTTTTAATGTAGGATCCGTAATTCGATGCAGTCCAGTCGGATTAATGATTTTTTAATCCAATCCGGATAAAAAAAAATTATTCAATTAGTGATAATTGGTCTAAATTAGACCTGGATCCGTGGATTAATGCAATTCGTATGCACCCCTAACACTACTTATATACGACATTAACTATTATTATATTTTTGAGGTGCGATTATATACTCTTAACATTTTCTTCCCCGTGTTAGTGAATATAATAGCGTCCACGTTTAACCCCCCGGAATCGTTAGGTTGGACTTGCTGCATCCTGGAGTGCATTAGGTCTCGACCACCTCGTTTCGTAGGCACAAACCTTGACTGGAAGCCAATCGTTGCGGGTGAGAGCTGGATGACGGGAGGCTCGAGCACAGCTCTCTCCTCCCGTGTCCGAGTCCGAGGGAGAGCGGAGGAACCAGAACATGGACGCGACTGGGGTTTAGAGGGCAGAGCTTGGTGGGAAAGTCTAGATGGAAGAGGTGGTCAACGTCTCTTCCCAGAGCTGTGATCGTGAAGTCGGTTTCTCCGTCTCGGGATAAGGGACCCTTAACAACTCAGATAATCTACTCGCGTAATATGGACTATGGAGGCGTCGTAAATGCGATGGACTTCCTCCTCCTCTCATTGAGATTGGGATTAGAACCAACAAAAAAGGGGCCAAGCTACTACTACTACGGAAGTTGCAAAATTTTAACCCCCCACCCCCATCCCCTTCACTTCTAAATTTTAAAAAGAGATTGCATACAAGGAATTGCAAATCTAACAACTTTCATAAATTAAGGGCTTGTTTGTTGCTGCTAAAACTAGCTTTTTATGTACCAAATAAATAAATAAAATATAGCTTTTTTTTATCCATTGGCAATATCAAGCTCAAGCCATATACCAAACCAAGCAAGCTATATCACTTGGCAATACCTAGCAAAGCAGAAGCAACAAGAGCAACCTATACTAAATTAACCGGCTCAAAATCTGTGAAGCAATCTCAAATAAATTGAACAACTTATTTTTCTGATGTGACCAAAACGCTGATTTTTCTGATTTTCATTTTAGAGCAAAATGAAGAGCTTATTTTTCTGATATGTCCAGTTCCTAGTAATTGTTTGGCAACAAAAAAAATCCTACCTACTAAGAAGGTAAATTTATCGACAAATAACTAACTTAAGAAATGACCTTTAAAGGAATATCATAGCATTTACCGCAACCTGAGATTGGAATAATATCTAACACAAATTGAAAATATCAATAACGTGAATCAATTAAATAAAGATCTGACAATGTCTACGGGTTCATTTTCTACACGGCTCCAATGTTATTTCGTGTTATAACGTTATGAAAAAAAAAAAAAGAAAGATCCAAAGTAATCTCATGTTGTTGGAGAGGTAAGTAAGCGCTCGTGCTATGAGTTTTAGTCAAAACAAGTTTGAACAGCAAAAGTTTCTATTACACAACGAGCAAGGAAATAGAAGTTGGTTCGACCTAATGAAGGAAATAACCTCTTAATAGCACCATTCACAAGCTCAGACATCATCACTCTTTGCACCTCCATCCGAATACTTCCTAATCAAGTTTTTGGTTGAAGGCAAACCAGCAACAACGTCGTCCTCAATTCCACACTCGTTCGTGCCTCTCCTGATCTTGAAGAAACCATCCTGTTCAAAAATTCACAATAAGCTTTATTTTTAGGGCTTCGGCTAATAAAACCATTGAATCACATATTATTCCCACAAAAGAAAAAAAATACATACATCTCCCCAGCTTCTGTTCCACTGATTGGCCAAAAGCTGCAAGATAGAATGAAATTGCATAAATCTATCTGATATCTGATAATAAAAGAGTAACGATTTATTTAAGCAAGGAAAGTGGCACAAGTTAAAAAGTAGACCCAGTAATCCTCTCCTTCTTTGGTAGTTCCCCATCCAATTAACTTCACAGCGTGGCCTCCCATTACATCACCTGTAACGTGCTTGTAAACTCCTGATTTATAGTAAGCAAAATCCTACAAGGATATTCAAATGAAATAACAATCAGATGAAAAATTCTTCCGGTACAAGAAAGTTCGTTCTTCATGAAAAAACACAAAATAACGAGATCATGAAAATAAATGAATTTATCACCACAAAGGGTGCAAAACAAGAAATTTTCTCAATCAATCACGTCAATATAGAAGGGAGGGGGTAAACAAAGAACCATTGTGTAACTAATGCAGTTGTACCAGGACACAAGAGTATTAATCCCTTGGCTGCAAAGCCTGCAATAACAACAAGTAACCTCAATGCACCTATACGCATCGAAGGCATATTTCCTGACTATATGAGAATGACTAATAAATCATAACAAATCAACAATAGTAGCATGTGTTATGATATGGATGAACAATTGATCAAGATTTTGTATGACTAATCATTGTCAAGGATGGCTCTTACATTGAATGGTAGTATCAAGTATGGCCCTTACTTGTATCCATATCAAATGTACTCATTATTCCATGTATTGTCAATGTTGCTTGTGAAGAGTTGTATGACATGTGATGTATGTATTACTTGTAAACATTGTCTAAGTACATTTATCATCATCACCAAAGGGCCTATATAAAGGGTGCCAACCTCATTGTAAAAACACACCAAGTTGTATACAACTTCTCATTTCAACTCTCTCATTTCTCCTCTTCTACTTTGTAGTTGTAGTTCTTTGTAGTTGTAGTAGAAGTTCTTAGCTCTTCTACTTTCCTTCTCTAGTTCTAGCAAGTCTCAATTCAATTTACAACACGTTATCAGCACGAGCTTGCTCTAGCATTAAGGAGATCTTGAAGTTCAAGAAGGCTTGTTAAGGAGAAAAAGCTAAGAAGGTATAACTTTTGTTATTTAAATAAGTTCAATTTATTTCTAAATTACCATGGTTGTTTCCTTTTATTACATGCATAACTTCTATATGCATACTTTATTCATATACCATTATAACGTCACCGATTGCGAAAGTATGCTCTGTAGTTGCGTCTTGTACGATCTTCTACATCAGAAATCAAAAATCAATATGTGACATAACTAGTTTTCTCGCTATACTACAAACGATTAATTATGCTCTATTCTTGATTTTTTATATTGCAAATAGTGTTATGAGTTTGGGTTGATAGTGGGTAAGCCTTGTCCCCAGGTAAAGCTAAACATTGAAAGGGAGACGGGTTATCCCGTTCGAGGTGGCATGGTTTTTAAGTAGACTTCGTCTCACCACCCAACCTGGAGGTTGTCCCACCAACTCATACAAGTAATACATTTTGCATACTAATAATCAAGTTGTGAACATATATTTAATCATATGTTATGTTTTTACATAAAGGGAAAACTCTTTTATATTAAATTTATTTTCAAAATTCTTTTCAACCATAGTTTGCATTTGTTACCTTATTATAATTCTTGTCATGATAATTCTATGCAAGGTGTGTGTTATACATAATCATTCGTCAATTTCTCTTTGGAGATTTGAAAAGTGAATACTTCACTTTATATATATTTTCACCTTATGGAGTTATACATACCAAAAGGGTAATGCTCCAAAAGGCTCAAAATGAGCTACTGGGTCTCATGCTACAAAAATTTATATCATCAAATATCATTTATTATTCGCAATTTCAATTACCTCTATATTGAGGCTATGCGAAATATGACCGATGAGACAAATAAAAGCCACGTGGCTCGCCTCGATGTATTATCGCAACAAATTATCGAATCGCGCACGTCAATCCAATAAATATTAAGGATTGATTTCTTGTCTCATGGTATTTGAGTAAAATGATGAGATATTATAAATATAATATCACTCCCGTCCAATTAGTTCAACTTCAAATTAAGAAGCATATGTTGCATATAATGATCATGATCGCAATAAATTTATGGACGTGGAAAAGGTGAAAATATCGTGTAAAGGTCGTATTGACAATTCCACCAAATTTTGGAATAAAAGTGGTGCACCACTACAAAGGGCAAATAATTATTGACAATGAGCGCTCATAATTGTGACATTTTTTAGTCATATATGAAAGGCTATTTTGCCTAAATATTGTCATATATATGCCCGAGTATTTTTGTGACCTTTACCATGCCTTTAAAATCAAAGGCAAAATATTATGAATATTATCATGACTCTTTTTTCTGATTTGTCAAATATTATTTGTCCAGATGGATCAACAAATCATGTGTTCAAGTCATGAACCAAATAAGAGCGATATGTGTCTTGCTGATTGTGCTACAACGCACACAATTCTTAAAAACAGAGAATATTTCTCCAATTTGAACTTAGCTGATGCTAATGTTCAAACAATATCTGGCATCTCCAATTTGATTAATGGCTCTGGAAGAGCAAATATTATGTTGCGGGGGAACAACAATTCATGTTGACAATGCCTTATACGAAAAATCCGTAAGGAATTTACTCAACTTTAAAGATATTCGACAAAATGGATATCACATTGAAACCATGAACGAAAATAATAGAGAATTTCTCTATGTCACATTGGTTTCAAATGGGAAAAAAGAAGTGTTAGAAAAATTTCTAGCTTTATCCTCACGGATTATATTTTACTCATATAAGGCATGTCGAAACGAATGTCGTCTTAAATAAGAAAATTAATGATCCAACGACATTCATTTTATGGCATGACCGCTTGGTCATCCAGGATCATCAATGATGCGAAGAATAATTAATAATTCGCATGGACATCCTTTAAGGAGTCACAAAATATTTTCATTTGGTGATTATAATTGTGCTAGTTGTTCTCAAGGTAAATTGATAGTTAAACCATCCCCAAGTAAAATTGTTGTGGAATCCCCAATTTTCTTAGAACGCATTCAGGGAGACATATGTGGACCTATTCATCCTCACTTGTGGACCATTTAGATATTTCATGGTTTTGATAGATGCATCAACTAGGTGGTCACATGTTTGTTTGCTTTCGACCCGCAATGTTGCATTTGCTAGACTTTTAGCGCAAATCATTAAGTTAAGAGCACAATTCCCTCGACAACCCAATCAAGACCATCCGTCTTGATAATGTTGGGAATTTCAATCTCAAGCATTTAAAAATTATTGCATGTCTATAGGAATTACCATTGAACATTCTGTTCCACATGTGCATACCCAAAATGGTTTGGCGAATCTCTCGATCAAACGCATTCAATTAATTGCCGACCTTTAATCATGAGAACTAAGTTATCAACTTCAGTTTGGGACATGCAAATCCTTCATGCAAAGATCTATCATTCGTTATAGGCCCACCGCATACCATGAACATTCCCCATGCAACTCATTTTAGGTCAACAACCAAATATTTCACACTTAAGAATTTTTGGTTGTGCAGTGTATGTTCCTATACCATCTCCCAATAGAACTAAGATGGGTCCACAACGAAAACTTGGGATTTATGTTGGATTTAACTCATCGTCCATTATAAGATACCTTGAACCCTTAACAGGGGATTTATTTATCGCACGTTTTTCTTTGATTGTCACTTTGATGAAGCAATTTTCCCACCATTAGGGGAGATAAGAAGTCAATTCAAAAGGAATGGCGCGAAATTGCTTGGAATGCATCAACTTTATCACATTATGATCCACGAACAAATCGGTGTGAACTTGAAGTTCGAAAGATCATTCATTTGCAACAAATTGCAAATCAATTACTGATGCATTTAATGATGCAAAACAAGTGACAAAATCACATATTCCAAATTTGTAAATGCTCCCGCAAGAATTGATGTCTCGTGCAACAAAATGCACAAGAACCAACGAAACGCTTAAAGCGTGGAAGACCCGGTTGGTTCAAAGGATACAATTCCTCGAAAGAGGAAAACGGGAGTAAAAATAAATACAAATCAAAATACTCCCGAGAAAGCACAAGAATCCTTTGATAAGGGTTTGTCGAACAAGTTGATTCGATGAGGAACAACTTCCTCTAGAAAAAGAGGAAAAAGATGAAAATAATGAGATCTCAATAAATTATTTAAACTCGGTAAGATTTGGGATCGAAATGAAATTGTTCCCGATGATATATTTGCTTTCAATGTGTCCTTTGAAATATGTGAAAATGATGATGATCCGAACCACGATCAAGTGGACGAATGTCAAAAAAGACCCGATTGGCAAAAATGGCAAGATGCTATCCAAGCAGAGCTAAACTCGTTAAGGAAACGAGAGGTTTTTGGACCAATTGTCCAAACGCCGATGGCGTAAAGCTTGTTGGATATAAATGGGTATTTGTACGAAAGAGAAACGAAAAAAATGAAGTTACAAGGTACAAAGCAAGACTTGTAGCTCAAGGTTTCTCACAAAGACCGGCATCGATTATGAGGAAACATATTCTCCCGTTATAGATGCAATCACATTTCGGTTCTTGATAAGTCTTGCATCTCGAAGGGCTTGATATGCATTTAATGGATGTCGTTAAAGATATCTCGTACGGATCTCTGACAGTGAGATATATATGAAAATCCCCGATGGATTTGTAATATCCGATGAAATAAAATCAAAACCTCAAAACATGCATTCTATAAAATTACAAAGGTCTTTGTACGGGTTGAAACAATCCGACGAATGTGGTACAAACGTCTTAGTGATTATTTACTGAAAGAAGGATATGTAAATAATCCGCTTTGCCCATGTGTCTTCATTAAAAGATCATCAACAGGATTTGTGATTATTGTCGTATATGTTGATGATTTAAATATAGTGGGAAACCACGACGACATCGTTAGAACATCCGAATACTTGAAAAAGGAATTCGAGATGAAAGAACTTGGAAAAACAAGACTTTGTCTTGGTTTGCAAATTGAACATTTTTCAAGTGGAGTACTTGTCCATCAATCAAATTATATTGAAAAATTATTAAAAAGATTTTATATGGACAAGGCACATCCATTGAGCTCTCCAATGGTTGTCAGATCACTTGAAGTGGATAAGGATCCATTTCGACCTCAAGAAAGTGATGAAGAGCTAATTGGTCCGGAGGTACCATATTTAAGTGCAATTGGTGCACTTATGTATCTTGCAAATTGTACAAGACCCGATATTGCTTTTGCTGTCAACCTACTTGCAAGATATAGTTTCTTCACCAACTCGAAGACATTGGAATGGTGTTAAACACATTTTTCGATATCTTCGAGGAACAAGTGACATGGGTTTATTTTACTCGAGAGGGGTAAAATTGAATCTCCAAGGTTATGCTGATGCTAGATTTTTATCAGATCCCCATAAGGCCCGTTCTCAAACGGGATATGTATTCACCTGTGGTAATACCGTCTGTATCGTGGAAGTCAGTAAAACAAACTATGGTTGCCACTTCTTCCAATCATTCTGAAGTACTTGCAATTCATGAAGCAAGTCGTGAATGTGTTTGGTTGAGAAACATGATTGAACATATACAAGAATCATGTGGATTGCCTTCAATAAAAGATTCTCCAACCATATTATATGAAGATAATGCAGCATGTATTGCACAATTAAGTGAAGGATTCATAAAAGGGGACAGAACAAAACATATTTCACCAAAATTCTTTTATGCGCATGAGCTTCGTAAGAATGGTGAAATTGATGTCAAGCAAATCCGATCGAGTGATAATCTTGCTGATTTATTCACAAAAGCCTTACCAACTACGACATTTAAAAGGCTTACATATGGTATTGGCTTGCGTAAACTTAAAGACATTGCAAGTAAAGAAACCGAACAAGTTTCACCCATGTTCACATGAGGGGAGTTATTGATTAATGTATTGCACTCTTTTTCCCTTAGCTATGGTTTTATCCCATTGGGTTTTCCATGCAAGGTTTTTAATGAGGCAATCTTAACAATATTATACCCATCTTAATATTTATGAGAATAGTGTACTCTTTTCTTTTACTATATTTTTTCCCATGGGTTTTTCTTAGTAGAAGTTTTAACGAGGCACATTCTCTCAATAATTGTCATCCAAGGGGGAGTGTTATGATATGGATGAACAATTGATCAAGATTTTGTATGACTAATCATTGTCAAGGATGGCTCTTACATTGAATGGTAGTATCAAGTATGGCCCTTACTTGTATCCATATCAAATGTACTCATTATTCCATGTATTGTCAATGTTGCTTGTGAAGAGTTGTATGACATGTGATGTATGTATTACTTGTAAACATTGTCTAAGTACATTTATCATCATCACCAAAGGGCCTATATAAAGGGTGCCAACCTCATTGTAAAAACACACCAAGTTGTATACAACTTCTCATTTCAACTCTCTCATTTCTCCTCTTCTACTTTGTAGTTGTAGTTCTTTGTAGTTCTTTGTAGTAGTAGAAGTTCTTAGCTCTTCTACTTTCCTTCTCTAGTTCTAGCAAGTCTCAATTCAATTTACAACAGCATGAACCCTTTTTCACAACTAATTAAAGCCAAATGGAGATAAATCATTCAATAATTTAGACAACCATGGAGTTTACCCACTAAAAAGTTTAACATGAGGGGAAATAAAAGAACGATGGCTACAAAAATATTGATTGCTAAGTAGAAAAATATGAAAAGCATAAATGGATGGGTCCATATCTAATACTATTTTGTTAGAAAATATTGAAAGAGAGTCAATTGACACGAGAATATGGTCTCATAGTGCATAATATGTGGCCATAGGTGCTGAACAAGTAACTACATAGAGCGGCATTTAGTGAACATCATTTGTTGGCATAGATTTTTATACGTGTACTGTGTACAAGTGCTGAAGGGAGAATGTAAAACTGGTAAACCCTGGCCAGAGGCGGCATGTACCATTCAAATTGTTCAACACTCACACAAGCAAATTTAAGGCATCATATCCAGATTCATAACCCATATAAAATAGCTTCGATTTACCTCATAAACAGTGAATGAGACCTCAACAGGGCCATTCTGGTAGATCTCTGTCATTATATCATGAGGGTCAGAGCTAATTCTATATGCATTTACGCTGAAGTGTTTGGACTCCTCCCAAATCTGATTCTTCCCTTTGCACTTTTTTTCACACTTGGGAGTGGGAAAAGCAGGTTCACAACCAGGGTGAGAACAACCGGCGTCATCAAAATAGGGGTCACACTGTCAAACAAAAGATGAGTATGAGCTTAATCAGCCAACAAATGATTGGAAGAGTATGGGCCTAATCGCCCATCCTTTATTTTTATTTTTTTTCTCCCTTACTTTGTCAGTGACGACTCCATTTCGAACAAGGTACCTCCAAGCGGCAATAGGGTAGCCCCCATCACATCCATCTCCGCACATAAAGCCACAACAAGCCAAGAGGTCATTAACGGAAAGGGAGATATTCTGAATGATCAATAGATGAAAGGAGTGGGAGTAAAAATACATATATAAAGGGAAAGAGAGTAGAATTTTCCTTCAATTAAAATAATCAGTAGAGAGGGGTGGTCAGTGTTAATTATTTTACCATGCGAAAGTGAATACAAAAGCGATCAGAAAGAGCTTCCACAGCGCCAAACGCCCAACAAGAACCGCAGTGGCCCTGGAACAGCAATGGGACGCACCTCATAAGTTGATGCTGAATCGCTGATAGTTGAAAAAGGAGAGATAAATCGAAGGGCAGGGAGGTAGGGAAGTACCTGATCTATATATAATTTACATGGAATATTGGTCGCAGGGAGGCAATTTTGAAATAAGTCAGCTTGATTATAATAGTATGTATGGAAAATTGCAAAGAAAGAAAAAAAATAAAGAGGAGGTGAGAGATGGAGAGAGAGGGTATGACCGAGGATTGTTGCAATAGTGGTGCAGTGAGACCAAACGGTTCTAGCATCAAAATTAGAGGGCAGCTTCAAGGACTTGGGGTGAGTGAGGATAGGAATGCTCCCCAAATGGTACTGAGGAGTTGGCTTCTTCACTCCTAGGAGACGCTTGAACTGGGCACTCTGTTGTATATAAGTACACAACAGAATTAATTAGTGAGGAAAGCCAAATCTAGTCCAATCAATTGATTCATCTGAAGGAATGAAGGAAACAGACCGTATAATTGGAAAAGCCAGGATTGAGGGTAGCTCGCCATCCAGCTGTAGGGTCTCGGTTGATCTGATCCACGATTGAGGTATGAAGGAGCTGATGATGAGTAGTAGACGCCTCAACCTGCAAAAACAAACCATCACCAATCAAATTAAGAGCGACCACCAAAATAAATATTCAATTTCCAATTACTTAGGGTTTGGGGATATTGCACCTGAGACGAAGAAGAAATGAACCCCAAAATCAGCCAAATAAGGAAACCAAAAGCCGTGGACATTCTTCTAGTCATGGATGGATGATGGATGATGGATGATGGATGGATGAACGAATCCAAGGAAAAGAACCAGAGAAAATAGAAGAAGAAGAATTTTGTGTCCGATAGATAGGTCCCCCGAGGATCCATCCCAATAAATAGGAGTGACAATGTGGTGAGTTACGAGTGGCGACCCCCAACCGAGGTCCACCAATTGCGTGCCGATTTCGGCCTTCTCCCTGACAATGTGGTGAGTTACGTGTTAATTGGTTACTCCTTACGGTGCGTCCACCTCATTAATTGTCCCTTTCCTCCAGCCTTCTTAATCTAAGAAAACAGAAAGAAAGAAAGATATATATATATATATATATATATATATATATATATATATATATATATATAAAAAACATAGTTAAACATTGTTAGAGTGTTGTGTCATTTCAATTACCGAACAAAATCTAACAGAGTTAGGGTTTAAGGATGGTCATGAGGAGATTTGTTCTTCACTCATTTAAACCACCACGGATCTTCTTCTTTGAGCGGCGGTGGTTCGAGTAAGAGTATTTAGTGCAGTTTTTCAATAAAAGATAGATCTATCAGATCTCCGAGTTTCAATCCTTCAAGATCTCAGAGTTTCAATCCTTCAACTACCATCTATCAGGTCTCAGAGTTTCAATCATTAGTTACTCCTTACGGTAGATAAATTCATCATTGGCACCACTACTTGCTCCATTTTTCATGCTTGCATCTACCATCATTCATCAAGTTTATTTCCACATATATTGCTTGTGCATAGATTTGCACTTACAGTTGTTGGTTTGATTGTTTTTATTAGGTTATCTTTTTTCAATAAGCTTTTGTTTTACTATGTTGGAAGTTTGTGTTTGTCTTCCTTTATTGAAAGTTTTTGTTTGTCTTTCTTTGTTGAAAGTTTTATTTTTCGTTATGATCTTAGTATGTTGTTGGAATATATTGTAATGACCCGAAAATTTGTATTATTTTTGTGTGATGGCAGTATTTTTGTGGGTGTTCGTCACGATAATTTCAGACAACGAATTTGGGAAATCAGTTTTTATGATTTGTTTTGATTGATTGGGAGTCAATGGGAAGATCAAAACATGATTTGTGAAGTGGTTTTGATGTTTAAGATTTTTTCCGAATTTTGGAAATTTTTGGAAAATTTTGTATGATTTCAGCAAATCGATGATTTTGGTCGAGTTTTGACACGAGCCGAGGGTGGATTAGTGCGTGTTTAGACGTTTACTCGAAGTTGGGATAGGCTCAAAACACGACAACACGAGCCTGGGGTGTCAAAACCCCCGGTTCAGAGGCGTTTTGTGTAAGATGTCGTGGCGACGCAGTGAGCATTCCAACTCACGGCGTCACCTACGTATGCCTTGGGCAGGCTCTTCAATGGAACAAGCCGTGAGGACGCCGTCATGACCAATGAGGTCACAATGTCACTCACGAATGTGTTGGGCAGACGACTTAATATACACGCCGTGAAGACGCCGTCCAGGTCATTGGACCCCACGGCATCTCGGTGGCGTGTCACTGTTCACAGGACGAAAATTTTATAAAATTTTTAAAAACTTTCAGGGATCTCTCGGGTATTTCAATGGTTCCGAATACGACCTAATACCCGAGTTATCGACCCAAATGGGTGAACGAGTAAAATTATGGAAAAATTGGGTAAAATTGTGAAATTAATTGGGAATTGCAATTAGAGGGAAATAAAACTCTAACATGACTAAATTGGACCGATAATGATTACCAGGTGCTTAGTGAGCGAGTGACGAGCGTGCAAAGTCATTTTGGTGGCTTGTGGAAGCCGCGAGTGCGGAGTGTTGTGCGGAGGTGGCGTTGTACTGTGAGTAAAACCAGTGGGAGTATTTATATTATTTCATTTGTGCATTTAAATTGGGCTGTTATATTTCTTGGTGAAATATGTTTCCTTGAATTCTGTGGTGGATTTATTAGCGTTGTGTTCTTGGATTTCCGAATGAGTGGTCCAAAAGCAAGTGAGTTTTGGCTACTATTTATCTGCGATATGAGCTCTTATCTGGACGCTGTTGATATCTCTCGATAGGGTGTACGTCGGGGCTTTTATCCGGGTTTGTGGATATCTCATACTCACAAGGTTTAGGGCTGGTAGCCCGTGTTCTCGTCCTGAACTCGAGTCTGCTGGGTTTTTGCCATGACTCAACGACCTTTTAGTCAGAACTACTTGTGTTTTCTGTGGTTTTCTTGGACACTCAATTATCGTGGATTTTTAGTGATTTATTATCATGTAGACTGTACTATCTTTGTGATATTCCTGCGTGACAGTAGTATAGCTGTGACGGCCCCAATTTCCCCGTGCAATTGGGTACGCCCGGCCTAGACCCATACAAGCCCCGAGTTATCACTCGGCAACCTGACGAGCCTAGTCAGCCTCATATTTACTCAATTTAGCAGTTTATGAAAGAGTTATTGCAATAATACACAGCGGAAGACTAAACAGTAAATAACATGGAGAAATAACTCAATCAAAGGGAAATTAGGAATTCTAAAAGTGTGGAAAACTCGGGGTATTCATGTACAATTCGATAAGCATATATACATGATACCAGTCTCACAAAAAGAAATACCAAGTTCTATAAACCAAAACATACATATATAAAGCGATATACAAATGAGCAAAAACATATAACCTACTCTAGGGTTCCTCAAGTCCTGCCGCTCATATAAAGTCTCCCAGGCAAGGTCCTTTGCTTTTACTGCACTCCGCTATATTTGCACCCACCGTCACAAACTAGACGGTGAGCAACTGAGAGAAAATCGAAAGTAATGCCAGAAGAATATAACAGTAATTCATGAATTATCAATCAAGGCAATCTAAATATCATGCAGGAATTGAAAGACAGGAAGTTAAATAAACAAGGTGCATGATAGGCAAACTGGAAACAATAACAATCGAAACATGCATGTTCTACGAGTCAAGAGAGGCTATAAGTGGTCTAAAATCCACAACAATACCACAAAAATTCACAACAATCCAGTACATGGTATCACACAATCACTAGGGGTGGTCAAACACTCGTGCGCACGAGTGCCCGCGTTTTATCCCTTCTAGTGCAGGCCGCATGTACCTTTGAGACACACACTTATGCCAAGAACACACATACAAGGAATACATAATGGAATTTCCAACAAGTAGATAATAACAAACACAACGGAATGAAAATGAATCACATGATATTTTCTTAGCTGGCTTACTAACGTACATAAGCTTTTAGGGCAAATGTACTTACCTGAACTAATCGCAACCCGTGTAACAACACTCTCGCATTCCTAGTAAGTATCCCCGAGTTTCCCGCTACCTGACAAGGTTGGAAACTCTAATTAATGGGTCGAATCATTAACTAAACCCTAGGTTGGTACCCTAACATTTTCTCAGTGTTTTAATGACTCGAACACTTCGTTAACTCAATCGGTAAATCAAACCAAAAATACAACGAAACACAATGACTCTTTTGGGTATTATAACCACACTTATGTAAGCGTAATCATAGGTTTTAGGCTCGGCTCAGTCGTATGTGAAATCACACCATAGTCTCGAGGACCGGCAGTGTGTCCATGACGTCACTACTGTTCAACCAACTTGAAACACAACTTCGATGTCGTCCAACAATTACGACTCAATACTAAACTTCACATGACCATGCACCGGCGAGTAGGGAACTCAGGGTGTGGTCCAACATCCGTAGAGTGTCAACACAGCATGGAAAGGCTGTGTTCAAGCCCTACGTCGCGTTGACAACTACTCGACGCAATATAAACAACTCACGCATATCTCCGCCATTACGACTCATCATCATTGATATGGACGCTCCGGGGCTATGAGACTCCATGCCTGACATGGTAAGGTCTCGGCAGTTCCCCATGTCATCGCGTCGATGACAGTACCGCCACGAAGGGTGGTTTCCGGCAAGAAGGTTACAATACGCATGAAATCACATAAATGCATAACATAACAATAACACCGCTGTTTTTAGGCTACTCCAAGAGTCGTGAGACACAAGTATGATCGTAACTTGGACCCCGACTTCTCCGGTTATGGTGGTACAGCGATGGCATCGCTCACGGCAACAGATTCGGACGAGGAGATGAACAAAACTCAAGAAATCATGTCTATGTAAAATATCCAAGGTTTGCGCCCGCCTCGCTGTTATTGACCACTCCTAAGGGCTGTGGGACCCAAGACAAAGCTCAATGGGGTCCTCGACAACCTCCAGTCCCGACAGTCCAGCGATGGCGCCGCTCATAGGGGTGTTTTCCGGCGAAAAACACAAAACAGCGAAATATTGAAAAATTTACAAAAACAGCGAACACCACTCTCACGCTATGGGTTTTGGCTCCAGGGTGACATCAACATGATCATGATGCCCCCCCGGCAGTCCACCAGGCCACGGCGGTCACCGACAGCGGCGCCGCCAGGACAACAACCAACAGTTCTAATAAAAACTAACAAAACAAGTCACAACGCCACAACACAATTATTTATACACACACAATGGGGTAGGGGGTGCTCTGGGATCGGTGGACCTCCGGTGAGACATCGTCGATTCGTCCCTGCCTGGATCCCTAGTCACAGCGCCGCCCACACCACCGACCGGACGTGATGAGGAGGAGGGAAAAACACTTGTAGTTCAAGATGTACAGCAGCCAAGGATGGCCAGCACCACCACCACGACTCACATTATCCCACATTTGGAGATCCCTCGAGCTTCAGGTGAGGCTGTAGGGTCATCTCCGACGTTGGCCAGTCGGCCAAGGACGCACAGTTGTGGCGGCAGTGCACTGCCGTGAACGTGCTCGAGAAGGGAGAAAGAAAGAGAGAGAGAGAGAGAGAGAGAGAGAGAGAGAGAGAGAAAGAGAGGGTAAGAGAGAACCTATGAAGAACAGTGAGAGCTCCGACGGATGTCATTTTCCGATCGCAAGAGAGCGAGAAGGGAGGTCGAGATGATGGCTGAGAGTGAAGACCGTGAGAATGAGGGAGAGATCGAGAGAATGAGAGAGGCGAGAGAGAGAGAGAGACCGAGTGGATGAGGGGGAGAGATCACTGACCTCCGGTGAGGGTTCCGGCGAGAGCGTGACTGGCCTGACGAGGGAGAGGGGCGGTGGTGGTGGGAGAGAATGTGAGGTACGGGTGTGTGTGTGGAGGAGATGAGTGAATAGTGGATTAGGTATTTGTTGTTTATATATATGTGTAAACCATGTGAAATTACCCTTTTACCCTTACTTTTATTACTTGCACATTTTGAAACACTTACCCTTATGTGTCTTTCACCTCATCATCTTCACTCAACACAAATCCACATCCCCATGCTCATCTAATGGTTCTCTTCACCACATTGTGTCACTTTAACAATTTGTATCCTATAGCCCATATGTTGCGTAGTTAACCAACTCCCACATGAATTTTTTTGCATTTTCTCGGTTAGTATTTCTCCGTAAATTGTCTCGTCGCGCCCGTTTTCTCGCCACATCTCAACACTAATTAATTACATTTATTAGAAAATTCATTTATTTGTATATTTTACTCCCCCGTTTACATAGGCGTAGCCTCACTCAATTTAAAATCGCCCGAACGGCGCGAGACTCGTAAAATACTAAAATACTAATACACACAATCAAAGAATCATAAAATCACTTCGGTGTCGACTCCCGAAGTTCGAAATACTATCCAGTATTCACGTAGCCGGGTCACAATCCTGACAAGTGTAACGCAAGTCAGTTAAAAATTTTGGGTTGTTACAATAGCCATTTATTTGACATTAGAAATTATATTTAAACTTCACTTAGTTGTTACTACTATTTTCTGTACTCACCGACCTTTTAATGACGGTGGGTACAACTATGTCATACTGCAGGATCGATATGAGAAGGACCAGAAATAGGCGATTGAAATTGAGAGCTGTTAGGCGACTCCTCTTGCCTACAGTGTAGATTAATTTGTATTATATGTTTATGTTTTGATACATTGGGATATGGGTTGTGTGAGAAATTTAGGGAGATGTATGTCGTATTTGATTCTCCTCTGACTGAGTATACTTATACGGGGTTTTCACATTCTAGGTTGTTCTAACTTGTGTCTTGGAGTTGTTTTGGGTTAGTTTGAGATGTTAACACTTCCACTATAACCTGATAACTCACTAACCGAAATAACTCACTTAAATATATTTAAAATGGCTTAATAAATGGTAAATGTTAAGGAATGCTGACTAGGCCTGCGTGGCTCAGTGAGACAAACTCGGGGGTTCGCGCAGGTCTAGGCCGGGCGACGCCCAATTCTAGGGTGGTGGAAGTTGGGGCCGATACAGTTGGTATCAGAGTCGAAGTTTTAAATACTCGACTCTTGATTTAAATCACAAACCATTAAGACATAAACTAGAGAAAGTTAGGACAATGGTGGAACTTAGAGTGGAACCCTATGATCCTGACTTAAGTCTTAGTTGGGAAGTGTAGAGAGTTGGGGAATTTAAAAAAATTGGATTATGAGCTATTTGATATGTATATTACTACTATCAGTAGCTATAGGTTGATCGAGGATACGCTTTCGTGACAAACTGCGATGGCCGATCAGCCAGAGCCCAGTGGTGGTAGTTCGAAAGATGTTCAGTGCAGGTTGGAAGAGATGCCTCAGCTGGTTATGTTACATGGCTATCAATTGGACGTGATTCTTTGACTTTTGACAACACACATCATTATATTGTCTCTTATTTCGGCAGTGCCGATTACTCAGGTTGATAGCTCGTCGCGTATGTATATTGATACGAATATCAGGGCGTCGGCTGTAGAGAGACAGGAGAGGATCCATGGTGATGATGATGAGGTGGAAGTTCCTTATATTCCGACGACCTGTGTCGTTAGGCGATTAGCTCAGGGAGTGCAGGCGGGACAATATCAGCTATACAGTACCCAGAGTAAATATAGTAGATCGCGGGGTGAAAGGCGGTGTTACTATTGCAGATAGCCGGGACACATTACTAATGATTGTCTCCTGACGGTGAAAATGTCGCAGGATGATACTCAGTTGTACGTGCAGGATGAAGCATATGTTGGAATAGATCCGGATCCAATGCCGACGCGAAACCCGAGGGCGGGGAAAAAGTTTATTCTTGCATCCGGGCATTTATACATATATATATTGTTGGGTCTGTAGTTTAGATCTGATTGAGTGGACTCTAGGTGAGTCTAGGATTTGAGTAGACCTTATGTGAGTCTGGGATTTGAGTGGACCCTAGGTGAGTCTGGGGACTTGAGTAGACTCTAGGTGAGTCAAGTGTAAGAGGTGACTCAGTATGAGTCAGAGTTTGGAATTGACTCTAGGTGAGTCATGAGTAGAAATGACTCTGTGTGAGTCAGTGGTTAGACAACTCTGGGTGAGTTAGTCTTGAAAACGACTCTGTGTGAGTTAGTTGTATAACTCTCGATGAGTAACAGTGAGAAACTCTGTGTGAATAAACCTTCATAGTATCATATATGTTTAGGTATGTTTGATGATTCTGGGGGAGTTAACTTTCAAAGAATGGAGTTGGCAAGGTGCATTGCTCTTGTAACTAAGTGAGTTTGTGCCTTTGAAAGAATCACTAGCTATGTTCAGTGACTCTAGGTGGGTCAATATTTTGAAGTGGTGGATGAGGCTAGGTGTTAGGAATCGATGTGAGTCTATACTCTTGGTGGGTCCATAAATTCAGGTAGGATATCGGTTGATCTAGGTCTAAGTGGGCGATATGGTGATTACTGGTTTGGTGAGCCTGATAGGTGATCTCTCATTACCATAATTACACGGATTTTGGACGTGGCTAAACCCACAGGTTTAGGGATTGGAGTCTGACCGTGAGTTGAATTGGGTGTGGGCTACAGTATTGTGATTCATACTAAACTGTCGTAGTTTATTTAGTGTGACGGCCCCAATTTCCCCGTGCAATTGGGTACGCTCGGCCTAGACCCGTGCAGGCCCCAAGTCATCACTTGGCAACCTGACGAGCCTAGTCAGCCTTCAATTTAATCAATTTAGTAATTTATGAAAGAGTTATTGCAATAATACACAGCAGAAGACTAAACAATAATTAACAAGGGGAAATAACTCAATCAAAAGGAAATTAGGAATTCTATATTTGTAGAAAACCCCCAGGTGTTCATGTACAATTCGATAAACCAATATGCATGATACCAACCTCAATAATAATACCAAGTTCTATAAACCAAAACATACATATATAAAAGTGATATACAAATGAGCAAAAACATATAACCTACTCTAGGGTTCCTCAAGTCCAGCCGCTCATATAAATTCTCCTAAGCAAGGTCCCTTGCCTCTACTGCACTCTGTTTTATCTGCACCCACCGTCACAAACTAGACGGTGAGCAGCTGAGAGAAATCGAAAGTAATGCCAGAAGAATATAATAGTAATTCATGAATTATCAAACAAGGCAGTCTAAATATCATGCAGGAATTGAAAAATAGGAAGTTAAATAAACAAGGTGCATGATAGACAGACTAGAAATAATAACAATCGAAACATGCGTGTTCTACGAGTCAAGAGAGGCCATAAGTGGTCTAAAATCCACAACAATACCACAACAATCCACAACAATCCATAACAATCCAGTACATGGTATCACACAATTACTAGGGGTGGTCAAACACTCGTGCGCACGAGTGCCCGCATTTTATCCCTTCTAGTGCAGGCCGCATGTACCTTCGAGATACACACTTATGCCAAGAACACACTGTAACAACCCTAAATTTTTAACTGACTTGTGTTGCACTTGTCAGAAATTGTGACCCGGCTACGTGAATACTGGACAGTATTTTGAACTTCGGGAGTCGACACCGAAGTAATTTTATGATTCTTTGATTGTGTGTATTAGTATTTTAGTATTTTACGGGTTTCGAGCCGTTCGGGCGATATTTAATTGAGTGAGGTTTCGACTAGTTAAACGGGAGAGAAAAACAAGTAAAAAGTACAAATAAATGAATTTTTAATTAATTTAATTAATTAGTTGGCTAGACAAGGCGAGACTACACGCGTTACGAGAGTCAGAACAAGGAAAAACAGACCGAGGAACGTCGTTTGAACGTGGTAGTTGGTTAAATATGTAACATACGGACTATAAAATAAAAATTATTATTTAAGGGTAACTTCCCCAAACTTCCTCAAAAACTTCTTTGATTTCTTTGATTTTTTTTTCATTTTTTTAATGGTTTCGATGGAAGTCATCGAAGTTGATCAATGTTTGGCGAAACATGTCGAAGTTTCAAGCAACGTTTTGCAAGTTTTAATTAAAATCAATTTACTCCCTCACCTATTTGATCTCTCCCTTAACTACTACTCCCTCAATCATGCTAACGTCTATAACGTTACTAATTATTTTTGAGAAATATAACGTCTATTTAAAACGTTATAAATATAACGTCTATTTAAAACGTTATAATTATATCGTCTAATTATAACGTCTAATTATTTTTTTGAGAAATATAACCTCTATTTATAACGTTAGATAATTGAGGGAGGGAGTTAATGTGACATCCCCTAATTTTAAATTAAGGAACGTCCGGCCTGAAACCCTAATTAAGCCCCGGTAAACCAGATCGGACCTAATTAGAGCCAGCAGCCTTATCAAATCTCCCTGACAATACCTGTATATCTTTATATTCATTAACCGAATAAAATAAACGAAAACCAACGCAATGGAAAATTTAAAACTTTTTCGATAAAATACAAGTTATACAATACCGGCATGAACATCTAGTATTGAGCTCTTATTCCCACCCATTTAATTACAAATCATAATGCAATACAATATATATATATATATATATATATATATATATATATATATATATATATATATATATATATATAACAGAAACTCACCGCACCGTAGAGAAGATACTAAACTCCCTGGTCTTCTCTTTTCCCGAGTTCCAAGTTCTAGCGTACAGAAAATGTTAAGGTGGGTGAGCTCCTACATGCTCGTAAGTGACTCTCATACCAACCATCAATCACCAATTAATATCAAGGCAATGTATAACAATATGAATCAAATGCATATCTACAGGAGCATGTGAATCAATATAAACAATATATATAATGAGATGCAAGTTCTTTGGTTCATTGCAATGTACCCGTGATTTGTATTTCACATTTTCGTATTCGCATTGAGTCGCCCCCTCACATATCCAAGAACCAATCATCGGGCATCTAACCAGTTCTTGTCAATGTGCCGCCAACTCATAAAACACCGAAGTCGCACTTACTCATCATCACTAAACCAATCACTCGCTCATCTAATTGGTTTATGACTAATGAGTCGCTAAACTCAACTGGAAAGCATTGATCGGAATAATTCCCAAGCAAGCGGGGCGCAAAGTGATGGTTAGCAATTCCACCACAGTTCCCAAACCCCATGCCGATCCGTCCCGTCAAACCTCTTTCCGAATCCATTTTTCATTTCAAAACATTTTTGTAAAACCACAGTCAAATCACGGTACATTGCCCCATTCCCAGTCCAGTACACTACATGCTCTAATAATACTATTTTACATTGCATAATTGATAAAAGTTACGAGTCCCACTTACCTGTCCTGAGCTTCTATGTTTTACCGACTTGTACGACTCTCCGGAGTCCTCAAACCTTTTCACATCAATTCATTACCTAAAATAAACCAATTGTCATCAATTTAAGTCTAATATTCATTTGCTAACATTCCTAAACTAGTCCCATCGGAATCCAGAATTCTGAGACCTAGTTTATAACCTATTTTGACCATTTCACGTTTTTCGAGGTAAAACCCCGGTGTAAAGTCTCCTCCGACTTTCAAACTTCTCATTTTTCTTAGAAATCCCTCAATTTCTATTTGTTTGGTCAAAATACTATTTTTCCATATTTTTTCCTATTTTTCTGGATTTTCTTTTCCATTTTCTCTCTTTTCTTTCTTTTTTTTTTTCCTTTTTGGTTTGATTGCCCCTGAACCGGGCCGAACCGGGTTCGGCTCAACCGAGCCGAACCGGCCCGGTTCAGGGGTCGTCCCCTACCTCGTGAAGAACAGAGCAGCGCCTCTGTTCTCTTTTTTTTCTTCGATTGATTCATCGTTGGGGTTGGCTTTCAACCCCAACCCCAACCCGAACTAGCAAGGGAGACCACTCCCTTGCCTTCACCACTCTCGGCCATGGCTTCCGCCATGGCCGAGCTCGCTCATCCTCACCCAATCACAACCACCGATACACAACGACAACAACGACAACAACATATGCTTACCTCGACTCTATGATCACGTGAGCTCGTCATCCTGAGCTCTCCTCCTCTGGATCTCTCTCTCGGCCTTCTTCTTCTCCCTGTTTTCTCGATCTCTCTCTTCTCTGTTTCAATTTTTCAATTTAAGGAAGAAGAAGGCGGTTTAGATGGAAAATGACCAAATTGCCCCTCTCATTTTATCTCTTTCTTTACAACCTTACTACCCTTAATGGTAATTTCACCATTTTCCTGATTTATTATATATATTTATATATACTAATTTATATATAAATATATATATTTATCGATACATTGCGCCTCAAATTCCGGTTGGCACGCCAACGAGAACTTCTCGGGCGTGCGCACCACAGTATGTCCGACGCGTGTCATTCGTGACCCCGCGTATCACTCTGCGCCCGACAAATTATTATTATTTTATTATTTTCCATTTAATATATATTTATATATATCCCTTATATATATATAAATATATATATTTATGCCTATAATTACACCTATAATTACGTAATTTCCACCGCTGAGCACACTCGAGTGTCAATGCTGTCTCGCGTCTCATGTGTGTCCACATGACCCACACATGGTATTAGGCATTTCCCCGTTAGTCCGATTATTCACATATATGTATTAATACATACCAAACAAACACAATACATCACGCAATCCCACACACACGTTAGTCGTGACAAATCGGGCTTAACCACGAACCTAACTCGGATTAATTACCATTCGGATTTACACTAATCACCTGCTTAAACTAACGGGTCGTTACAGTTAGATAATTGAGAAATATAACGTTAACAATTTAAAAGTCAACACTATTTAAGACAAGAAACTAACATTTTCATATCAGATCCGGCCATCAGACCTCATTATTGCTTACGCAGTGGATGTCTTCTACAATAATATGCAGTAGACATGTATGTGAAAATTGAATCATTGAGATTGAAGTATATAAAAGACTACAAAAAGACTCTTTGATCTGAACTATACCAAGGTTTGCAAGATGCAACAAATGTTGGAGAAGCATGTGCAGATAGAGTAAAAGAACTATTCTTCCATCATCATATAATGGGAGCCCTAGAGATATGTACAACCGCTACCAAGATGCAATGGCAATTGTTAGAAGGTAGCGAGAAACTCGGGGATACGCGTTAGGAACGTGAGAGTGTCTACGGGTCGCGATTAGTCAGGTAAGTACACTTGCCTTAAAAAGCATTTGTACGTTTGTAAGCCAGTAAGAAAATGTCATGTGATTCATTATCATTTATTCAGTCTTGTTATGCTCTATTATTGGTATTCCATTCCATTTCTTGTTGTGTGTTTCCCGGCGTAAGTGTTTCGTCTCAAAAGTACTAGGATGCGCACTAGAGGGATAAAACGCGGCACTCGTGCGCACGAGTGTGTGACCACCCTTAGTGACCGTGTGACACCGAGTACTGGGTGGGTTTGAGTCCCTTCCAGTCATAGCTGTGCTTTCGCTTGTGTCGATGCCCGGGAATACCTCGCGAGGTCTTCGCCGTTATGCTATGGTTTAGACCACTTATGGGCCTCTTTTGATTCCTTGGAACACACTTGACTTTCGATTGACATGTATTAGTCTGTTTATCATGCACCTTGTTTATTTAAATTCCTGTCTTTTTATTACCGCATGATATTTAGACTGCTTTACTTGTATTATCATGAATTACTGTTATCTTCTTCTGGCATTACATTTGATTTTATTCAGTTACTCACCGTCTAGTTTGTGACGGTGGGTGCAGATAGGGCTGAGAGTAGCAAGGGCAAGGGACCCTGCCTAGGTGATCTACTGTGAGGATTAGCAACGACATCAGAGAGACTCTTTAATAGGTGTTTATACTTTTGCTGATGTGTATATTGTTTTATATTTACATTGTTGGGATCATTGAACTTGGTATTTCTTTTATGAGACTGGTATCATGTATATTTACATATCGAATTGTACATGAATACCCGGGGTTTTCCACACTTATAGAATTCTTCTACTTCCCTTGATTGAGTTATTTTCCCCTTTATTATAATTGTTTTAGTCTTCCGCTGTTTATTATTGCAATAACTCTTTCATAAATTACTAAATTGATTAAGTTGAAGGCTAACTAGGCTCGTCAGGTTGCCGAGTGATGACTCAGGGCTTGTACGGGTCTAGGCCGGGCGTACCCAATTGCATGGGAAAATTGGGGCCGTCACACACACATACAAGGAATATGGAATGGAATGCCAACAAGTAGATAATAACAAACACAACGGAATGAAAATGAATCACATGATATTTTCTTAACTGACTTACTAACGTACACAAGTTTTTAAGACAAGTGTACTTACCTGACTAATCGCAACCCGTAGACACTCTCACGTTCCTAACGCATATCCCCGAGTTTCCCGCTACCTGACAAGGTCGGAAACTCTAATTAATGGTTTAAGTCATTACTAATCCTAGGTTGATACCCTAGTGCTTTTCCCAACGTTTTAATAACTTGAACAACTCGATATTTCAATCGGTAAATCAAACTAAAAACACAACAAAAAAATAAAAAATTAAAAAGAATTGTGAAATGACCAAAAAGGTCATTGGATTATTAAGGATAAGGATAAAAACATAGGAGTATTTTGGTCATTTGACTCCAAGATATCAATAAAAATCACCACCGACACCACATTTCTCACCATTTATGAGAAATTGGTGAAAGAAAAAGAGAGATATTGGATCGAACAAGAAGCTGAACGGGGGAATCGACAAAAGGAGAACGTCGAGCTCGAGCGAAAGGAGGCGAAGTTGAGTCTTTTGTGACGACCCTAAATCCTGAGGCCGCCCCGTGGTCTGCTACTTCTCTGCCTCAGCACCTGAAGCCTCTGCCCACGTCACTCATGCTCATCATTTATCTGACACCCTTGCGTTTCTTGTCAATTTATTCAGTAGTTTACATGTAGTTTTAAATTTTACAATTAAATTCAATTAAATAATCAACATTTATAAAGAAATAAAAACGGAAGTCGAAATATTACCAAAAAAGCATATAAAGTTTACTTATTCAACATATAATGGAAATCCCGACAGTATTATGTATATATGCGATCAACTATAACAGTATATATACAAGTACAGGTGTGAAATATAGTCTCCCAACTCCAAAAGATAATACAAAATATCAAAAGTATAACTACCAACAAACGTACCAGCAAGCCTCAGCATAGGTAAATTAGATGTAGTCGCCAAGAATCCCCTTACCTCTGCTGGTACTAGGATCTGCGCTCAGCCATCACAAAAGGAAGACGACGAGCCCAGTAAGTAAAATCTCAAGGAAAACCACCATACATCTTAATTTAAGAATGTAAATGACAGAGCCAATAAATAGTGTTAAATAAACATGCGGAAATAAGGAAAAATGCAGATAACTGCTCAAAGCTCATCTCATGAATATAAACACATAGATATACAAATGGGCGTGAACACAGCTACTAAGGTGTGTACTTAGGACCAGGAGCCCTGGTCGTGGCCTACGCCATCGACCCTACGACTGTGTCCTAGTGGCATTAGCCCTAGTGGGTTAGATCGAACACGTGAACCGATATTCAACTCGGGATATAATCTACTGAGGCCGAAAACACGTGCTACACACTTAACAAACGACCATAACACCCTCAGATACATAGACGGAAAAATTCAACCGTCCCAGTAAGAATAGACTCACAGATTATCAAGAATTAACAGCTCAAATGAATAAACAATAAGTAAATACATTAGTGGTGTTCAGTTGGGTTTTACGTACCTCAAACCGTGCTTAATAACCGCGAAAACACCCCCGGTCTGACCCCCGACTAGTCCCCGACTACAATGTCCTGTGACTCCTGAGATCTATTTTCGGTATTTATTAGTTAATTAAGTAGGTTTGTTATCAATTAGGATGGATTTCAATTTTAGAAATTTAGGAGTTTTGGTCATTAGCGCGCTAGGCAGGGTAGTTAGCGCTTTAGATGATCTTCATGCACTGTTCATGCACGAAGATCATCATCTTCCCCAACGTGCCTAGCGCGCTAGTATTCATCACCTAGTGCACTAAGTGCGTTTTACCTAGAATTCCAGCAACAGATTATAGGTTTTTCTGGTTCATAACACCTCACAAACATCATAAAAATAACTCACACACTCCAACCGCATCAAATTCCTTTCCAAAACACCGATTAAACAAGTTTTTCACTCAAAACAGAGGATTAAAGTCTGCATGTGTCTAAAATTCGAAATCACCAAACCACTCATTTTGTGCACAAATCCGATTCGAATTGACATGATTCATCAAAACCAACCTCATAAACAACAAATCTAGCAAAAATGGTGATGAATTCGTCAGAAATTCGTTTGAACCTCAACATACCCAACAACATCAAGTTTTCATAAAAATTAAAGATTTGGTGAGTAGATTACCTTAGATTTTGTTGTTGAACGCCCAAATCCGATCTCCAAACACTCAATTTCGTTCCCTAACAAGGATTTCTTCTCTTAGAATCCTCAAAAAATGGTTTAGAATGCTTGGTTTTGCATGTTTCCACCGATCAAGTTTGTATTTATAGGTGTTTGTTCTAATATGACGTTCACACGCATCTCGAGGCTGATTTAGTGGTCTCTGTTAAACTTGTGTCACTCAATTCCTGGATACCTTGTCATGACACTAATTGCCTTGTATCTCATCTGTTGTGTGTCTCGAGGACAATCCTAGGTGTCCACGTGTACAACAATACTTATCAGGCGAGCATTGACATGCCACCGTTTAAGGCATTGTATTTAATAGCTTTATTTAAATTTCAATATTTACTTTTAGTATTGCTCACATAATTTCCTTGGAAATACTCACTCTGGACTTGTCATCTGCCTTTTGTATTGGCTTGAGTGCAGATCCTAGTACAAGTCGAGGCAAAGGCAAGCTGCTGGAGTACCGTTGATTATGAGATACATAACCCGACTTGTACGTTTGTATTATATATATATATATATTTATATTTTGTTTTCATTTTGGGGTTTGGGATTGTGAGATATGTTGATACACTATATTTTGATATTTTGAGACATTTAAGGCATATTTATGCATATATGGTTATCACATCGGTTTTTCACACTAGGTTTATGGTTTATATCACACAATTTGATGTTTATTAATTGATGTAATATGTTTTAAGACTTCCACTGTGATAATCTGTGGTTTAAATGATAACTTAACAATTGATTAGTGTTTTGTATAATTTAATCAGTAAATTGTGGCTTAATGAGGTTAATTAGGCTAAAATGGAATATAATCCAATGTGGGGGCACGACTGCCGCTAGTAAGACAGATTGTGGATCCGCATTGGCCCCATGACAGTCTATTTGAAAAATGAGCCGTTACAGTCCTTACATAATATCGTGATCAATATATAGTATAATCCACTAATTCAACAATATTCTTGTTATCCTCATTTTACTAATGGTACTAAAGTTAATTTAAACCAATACTTTGAAGACAACTACTAGCCTCATTTAATTTTTTTTTTTTTTGTATTATAATGATACTCTAAAGTTACATTCTAGTGACATTGTGTGTGGGTCTCGTATCAAAATGGATGTTAGACATTGCGAGTGTGTATCTCGAGATTCGTACGGATGGCTACTAATACGGCCCAACCCCACATTTAGATGCGGCTTTGGGTCTCCTCGGCTCTTCCTTTATTCGGTCTGCTCTCTCTCCTCTCTCCTCTCCCTTCTCTCTTCCCTCGCCAAACCATCATCGATACACTACTATCGATCCGCCGCCACTACCACCACCGTCGAGCTCGGAATCCAGGTTCGCTTTCTTAACCAGATCTTGACTTCTTCGCTTACTTTGGCGTGTTTTTCGTTTTTTTTCTTTGTCTTCGATCTGTGCCTGCTCTATTTCTTTTCGATCTTTAGGGTTTCGATCTTTGATTTCTTTGGTTGTTTCGTTTGCAGTGTAAATGTGGTTTTCGATTTTTAGTGTCAGATGTCGTTGTTAAGACATAGATCTGTAGATTTCCTTTCGCTATTTTGTTGTTGTGGTTTGTGTGGAAGTTTTTCTATTCTGTTTGTAGATCTTGCGTTGTTTACACTAGTTGATATGTTGATCGCTCTACCGTCGAAATCTGTGTCTGTTCTGTTTGATTTGTGATCGATTCATTGTTTTTCTTTATTTATTGTATACTGGATTTGTTGCTTGGAAATGCTTTCCATCAATGCTTAAATCGGTTTAGTTGTAGATAATGTGATTTTTCGAGTTATGGGTAGATCTGTAGTTTTGGTGTGCGGTTTTTTTTTTTTTTTTTTGAGAAATAATGTGTGGTTTTGTTTGACCTCTCCGTTTAGTTGTAGATATTGGATTTATCGAGTTTTCAATGAATCTATGACTTTAGAGTGGGGTTTTGAGAAAACTTTCGGTTTGGTTTTAGGATCTATTTTTTCAGAGTTTTTGACACATCTGTTGTGTTGGTTTGTGTTTTAGGGAGGTCTCTTTAATTAGTTGTGGAAATCATGTGATTTTTCGGGTTTTTGATTGATCTATGATTTTGGTGTGCGGTTTTTGATCATATCTAGTGCATTTTGAGTTTTTGGTTTGTTACTTTTTCTTATGATTTTCGTTACTTCTTCATAGGTTGTATGGTTTTTTTTTTTTGGTGTTTCGTTTGAAGATAAAAAATAGGGTTTCTAACTTTCTATCCACTTCTTTTTTGTATGAAAATTCTTGGATTTGTAATTTTTGGAGTTCCTTCCTACTTATTAATTAATATCACTAGTTTGGATATATATTTAAAGTCATTTAGAAGTGTTTTGAAAGAATTGTAAAAGAATTTAGGGTTTGCAAACCCCCCAACCGATTTTATGATGCGATTATGAGTTTGCAACTTTGTCTGCTACTAACAAAAGTAAAATAATTATAAAAAAAAAGATTTGAAGCATTTTCACCAATCTTATTATTTATTTTGGATCCTGTTTGGGCTATAAGAACATACGCGTGATGGAAATAGTGAAAATCGTCGTTTTGAATTGTAAGCTTAGGTCTTCGCCTCATTATTAATTTAGTACCACAAGAAGTTCTTGGTGTCAGTTTTATTTTGCAGTCAAGACCTGATTCTACTACATTGTGGACTGTACTTGTTAACCTTGACATTGATTTTGTTTTGCTCTCAAAGTGGTATGGGCCATATGACTGGTCTTTTTTAAAAAGCAGGACATTATGCTATATTATGTTTTCATAATGTGTATTCTCTTTTTGTGATTTGGTTCCTTTACTGTTCAAAGACTTGTTTTCATTATTAACTAGGTTAACATGCATGATTTAGACTTACTGTTTGATCTCTTGTCAAGGTGGTAGATATCCATCTTCCTTGTGCTCGCTGTTACTTTTCTTGCAATGGCAGACGGGCATGAAACTGACAAAAACATTGAGATCTGGAAGATCAAGAAGCTGATTAAAGCCTTGGAAGCTGCTAGAGGAAATGGTACTAGCATGATTTCTCTCATCATGCCCCCGAGGGATCAAATTTCTCGAGTCACTAAGATGTTGGGTGATGAGTTTGGTACTGCGTCAAACATAAAAAGTAGGGTCAACCGCCAGTCTGTACTAGGGGCTATAACCTCTGCTCAGCAGAGGCTGAAGCTCTACAGCAAGGTTCCTCCCAATGGTTTGGTGCTCTACACTGGAACTATTGTGACTGAAGATGGGAAGGAGAAGAAGGTTACTATTGATTTTGAGCCATTTAAGCCCATAAATGCATCACTGTACCTTTGTGATAATAAGTTTCACACTGAGGCTCTGAATGAACTGTTGGAGTCTGATGATAAGTTTGGCTTCATAGTCATGGATGGTAATGGAACCCTATTTGGAACCTTAAGCGGCAATACCCGCGAAGTGCTTCATAAATTTACTGTCGACCTTCCCAAGAAACATGGTAGAGGAGGGCAGTCAGCTCTTCGATTTGCTAGGCTTCGAATGGAGAAACGCCACAATTATGTGAGGAAGACAGCTGAGCTTGCGACACAGTTTTTTATAAACCCTGCCACCAGTCAACCTAATGTTGCTGGATTGATACTTGCTGGGTCTGCAGACTTCAAGACTGAGTTGAGCCAATCTGATATGTTTGATCCTCGTCTCCAAGCAAAAATACTGAATGTGGTTGATGTCTCGTATGGGAGTGAGAATGGTTTTAATCAGGCGATCGAGCTGTCTTCAGAGATTTTATCCAATGTGAAATTTGTTCAAGAGAAGCGCTTGATTGGCAAGTATTTTGAAGAAATCAGTCAGGATACTGGAAAGTATGTTTTTGGTGTTGACGACACACTAAAGGCTCTAGAGATGGGTGCTGTTGAGACATTAATTGTTTGGGAAAACCTGGACATTAACCGATACATTTTGAAGAATGTTATATCTGGTGAAATATCCATAAAGCATCTGAACAAAGATCAAGAGGCTGACCAGATTAACTTCCATGACAGCAACACAAACACGGAGCTTGAGGTTCAAGAGAAGATGTCATTGCTGGAGTGGTTTGCAAATGAGTATAAGAAGTTTGGCTGCAATCTTGAGTTTGTTACTAACAAATCTCAAGAAGGCTCTCAGTTTTGCAGAGGTTTTGGTGGAATTGGAGGCATACTTCGTTACCAGCTCGACATAAGGTCATTTGATGAACTTTCAGATGATGGAGAAATTTATGACTCTGAATAGCAATCAACCAACCTTTATTCAGAGCCAGTGCAGGAGAGCGAGCATCCTGCACCTGTACGGCGCGGGGCGCTGCACTTGGTTCCGCTCCATATTAGATCATTAAAGCTGAATTGAACAATTAAGGTTGAGCTCTTCTCTCTATCTTTTCTACTGCACTTGATTACATTGTAAACTTTTCATAATTTTGCTTTCTTGGCTGGTTGATTTATTATTCTTACTAGTTTCTTTCCCTTGTCTTTGACCTTGTGAAGTCGTGGAGCATGATATGAAGAGGAGCATAGTGTTCTTTTCGCGCGGGGTTTAGAAAGATCATGCGTCTTCTGTGGATGGGTGAGGATATCATAATGCTTCTTGCAGTTGTTCCTTAAGAAATGAATGTTAAGAGACAAAGCTTCAACAATTTTGGCAACGTCAGAATTTACAGTAGATTTCAAGGAATGGTGGTCTACTGAGATACTTCTATTCGGTAGGGTCTTTGCTCTAGATTATCTACATGCTATGTTTTGTTTCTAGTCAGGAGTGGTGTACTCACCTGTTTTTCTTTTTTTCCTTGCTTTTTCTGTAACCATCTTGTGTTGCATTTCTTACTTGAATTTACACCTTTTACTTTTGGATTATATGATTATAATCCTTGCTGGCTTGCCCATTGGTCCATTTTTTGTAGTATTGAAACCTTTTTTATTAGTCCCTCTCTACTTAGGCTCTACAAATTCCATGAGAACGTAAGGCGCTTTGATCCATGACCAAGAGAATTAACATATTTGGTTAATACTTGTTGGCTAGTAGGATTTGACCTTATGACTTTTTTAGTCACCAAGCATATCTAGTCCAGTTTAATTCAACTTTGTTGATTCTGTCCAGCTGAAAAACGCTTACTCCATAGGGGTTATGAATGATTCATTGCAACATAGGAACATAAAAATTTCTACTCCTGGAGTGAGGTCTTTTGGTTAGGAATACATTTTCAGAGAACCAAAGATATCAATGGTGACGCATAATTGTCTTTGCCGACTTTATATTATCTACTGTTATTAAACATTATGAATTACTTTTAAATTGCCCCACTTTGTGCGGGGGGTCAGGTGGCAAAATCGACTATCAGTATTTAGATGAAAATGAAATATTTAATTAAAAAAAATAAAATTTAGCATGTAATATCTGATGGACTTGTAGGTGGTGACAGTGATTTTTCATGGTAGAAAGCTCATAAAGTATGACACAAAAAAAATTATATGCTTGAAATCTTGAATTTTAATGTAACACAAAAAATAACTTACTGTATAATCTATAATAGATGAACGATATTATTCAGTTTCCTTGGAAAAGGGAATATGTAAATAAAAAACTATCAAACGTGCCCTATATCAACCAACCTATTAATTTAATAACTTTTTAGACTTAAATACCTCTACTTAAAATTACATATAAGCCTTTATTCCACTCTCTGCACCCCTTCCCATGCACATTAATCCTCAAACTCATATCTACGCCCATCCCTAAATTAAACTCATATCTGCATGCCCTCCTCATCTCCTTCTCCTCTTCTACTATTTACTCTCTAAACCCCTCCTTATGTCCTTCCCACACACAACCACTCACCACCGACAAATGTTGGGAATCTAATTACAAAGTTTGATAACTTCTTATTTCAGTACACTTCATAATACAATTTTATTGTTAGGACATACATTTGTGTTGGATTTTGACATCCAAAGATAACAAAATCAATCTTTGGAATGCATATGGAACAAAGAGAGCCAAGTTTAGAATTTTTATTTGGTGTCACATATGCCGCTGTCCAACAGGGCAGCGACTAAAAGAGGTGTCATTGTCACTTGTGGCAGCGGCATATGTTCTATGTCATAGTAATACAAGAAAACGACCACTAGAAAAAACAAATTGAAAAGGATGAGTTAATGGGGGCAACAAATAAATTATTCACAGGGTACATCATGGCTTATAGGGCCATCTTCGCCTTAATGGATCCTCAGACTTTTTTTATTACAATAAATCTACTTGGACTCATGAGTTTGGACTCATAGGGAGGTTTTTAAATTTTTTGTACAAATTTAAGGGGTATAATAATAATTTTACAAGTGATTATGGTTGTTTCATTAATTGCTCGAGAGTATATTTGAAATTAAAAAAAGTTTTGAGTCCGAACTCACGAGTCCAAATAGCACTACTCTTTTTATTAGGTGGTGGATATGTAGACTTTATGGGGAGAAGCAAAGAAGTGTAATGCATATAAAAAAGTGCAGGTAGTTTGACGTTACTCCCTTAATAGCACAGATCAATTTTCTATATCAATTGTTCATTAATCATAGATGTAACGACTCGTTTTATTAACGTCGTTATTTTATTATTATTTTCATACTAGGACGCAATTTAGATCCACGTGGATGCCACAAATAGATTAGGGCATGCTTGACTAGGTACTAGTTATATGTTTGATTGTATGCTTTTTATTGCAATGTTATTATTATTTTATCCATTTAATCATTACATGTGTCTAATTATATCTCTATACTGTGTGAGAATGTGTGATGGGTGATTTCCTCAAAAATCGTGTCGACGCAGGTACCAAACGGGTTTAATACAAAACACTAAGTCTAAGTAATACTAATGTGAATAAAATGACTATTGTCATGGTGAGTGTAGACTAAAATGAGTAATTACACTTAGGCTATGTCCCATTAATCAAATACGCGAGATATGGCGCACCTTGGGATGCGTGTTGGAACGCAGGGCACCGGGTGCTGGAAAATTGGGAGTTAGTGCAACTTTATGTATAAATTTGTAACTCAATAAGACTACCTAAATAACTATGTATAATTTTAGTTAATTTAATCAAACAGATGCCTATAGTTTGGCCAATTTATTGTGAGACATTGATCCATATTAGGATGATCTTAGAATGTGTGAAACAAGGCTGATGTGTTATTAATTGGTGTCAAAATCTGTGTTATTGAGGATTGGACAGCTTCATTAAGAGCTTTAAGTTCATTCTTGAGATATGCGTTTCATTCTTGATATGAAAACCCAACGTATATAAAGGAGAGATAGTGGGAGTTCTCAACACTTTTCACTCAAAAGACATGCAAATTAAGAAAACCCAGATCCGTAGGAGGCTGGAATTGTGGGAAAATTGCACTTAGTGGAAGGAGGGCTGGTTGTGACACCCAAGACAAGAACAATATCAACGAGCGTGTAGTTGCAAGTCGTGAGACACATCGAGATACAACTCAAATGCATCTCAATAACGTATGAATATAAGGTAATTCTATAATGTAATTTTAATTTTTTCGAGGAAAAATAGATAAGGTAATTTTTGTACTGAAAAATAAAAACAAAATACATTTTCAGACTGACAATAAATAAAAGCAGATATACAAAACCTTTAATTTCTCATGAGTGAACTACTACATTTTTACCGGACTAGCATGTAATCCATACACTCAATCTATCATTCACTTGAAATGTCAAAACCAAGGAAAACATGAAATAGATATTAACTCCACAGCTCAATAGATTTCATCATGTTTAATTTTTCTAATCTACCGACCATCCTTGATTTCATCAATTTCAATTGTAATTTATGCCACTACTTGTGTTTATAAATCCTACCAAGCTAGATTCACTTCTCAGTTATTGATCAATAAATTCAATTAGTGTTCATTAATGGAGCAACTTTACAACTTCTCTTCTCTCTCTTGATCCTCTTTAGCAAAGCCACCTCGTGGTCCATGGTGGAAGAGCGCCGGACCTACATCATCCACATGGACAAATCATGGATGCCGGTTCCCTTCACAACTCACCATCACTGGTACACCTCAACACTTGCTTCCCTAGGTGGCATTGCACCAACACATCTCTACACCTACAACCATGTAATTGTGGTATCAGAGCTTTTGCTGATCTTTGTAGGCTGTGAGTTTTGAGAGAAAACAAGTCAAGATCCTCATCAAAAAGACCAACTTCAACAGAAATGGCTTCAAACAATGCTTGAGTCTTTGCGACCTCCAATCTTCAATGGTGAGAACTATCAAATGTGGTGTGAGAATGAAGGCTTTGTTGAAGAAATTTGGACTTGTGGGAGGCAAGTGGATACATGAGTTGATCCTCCTCCTTTGAGAGCAAATCCAACCATTGCACAAATTAAGCACCATGCTGAAGAGACATCAAAAAAATTCAAAGCTCTTTCCTATATACACTCAGCTGTGACTGAGCCTATATTTACAATCATGGCATGTGAAACAGGAAAAGAAGCCTAAGATAGGCTTAAGGAAGAGTTCCAAGGAAGTGAAAAAACAAGACAGATGCAAGTCTTGAACTTGCGAAGGGAGTTTGAAGCCTTGAAGATGAAGGAAACAGAGAATGTGAAGGAGTTCTCTGATAGAGTTCTTAAAGTTGTGAACCAAATCAGAATTCTTGGTGAAGATTTGGCTGATAAAAGGGTGGTTGAGAAGGTTCTTGTGAGTCTACTTGAGAGGTTTGAAGGAAAAATTTCCTCTCTTGAAGATTAAAAGGATCTTACAAAAATCTCACTTGCTAAGTTGGTGAATGCCTTGCAAGCCACCGAGCAAAGAAGAATGTTGAGGTTGGAAGAGTATACAAAGAATGCTCTTGTAATGAAAAACAAAGAAAAGTTTCAGTCCAACTTCAAAGGTAGAAGAAATGAAAGAAAAAACAAGAAAGAAGGCGAAAACAACCAACTCGAAGAAAGAAGAGGCAAATTTCCTCCATGTCCAAATTGTAAAAAAACAAATCATTTTGAAAAATTCTGCTGGTACAAACCTGGAGTTCAATGTAGGTCTTGTAAAAAGTTTGGACATGTTGAGAAAGTTTACAAATCAAGAGCCCAAGAAAGCCAACAAGCACAAGTTGCAGAAAATCAAGAACAAGAGGTTAACTTGTTCGTGGCAACTTGTTGTGCAGTCAAAACCAACACTGATTCATGGCTGATTGATAGTGGATGCACTCATCACATGACCTCGGAAAGCAAGCATGTTTCAAAAGCTTGACAAATCATATACCTCCAAAGTTAAAATTAGAAGTGGAGAATTTCTAGAAGTCAAAGGCAAAGGAGAAATTGCTGTTAAAACTCCTACAGGTATCGAATTCATTTATGAAGTTCTATATGTACCTGAAATAGATCAAAACTTGCTTAGTGTTGGTCAAATGCTTGAGATTAATTATTCATTGTCTTTTAAAGATATGGCCTGCACAATTATAGATCCTACTGGAAATAATTTGATGATTGTAAAAATGAAAGATAGAAGCTTTTCTTTGAAGCTGAATATGTGGAGTGCTCATGCCTTTTTTGGTTCTATTGATCCTTTCTCACTTTGGCATAGAAGATTTGGTCATTCAAATTTTCAGTCACTTAAACAAATGCATGAAAAATCTTTAGTTAAAAATATGCCTCCTCTGCATGATCAAGATGGTGTTTGTGAAGTGTGTCAACTTGGAAGCAAGCTAGAATCCCCTTTCCAATAAATCGGTAATGGAGAGCTATGGAAAAAGCGCAACCGATTCATAGTGATGTTTGTGGTCCTATGAGTATTCCCTCACTCAATGGCAAAGACATACTTTGTTCTCTTCATTGATGATTTCTCAAGATTTTGTTGGGTGTATTTTCTACAACAAAAATCGAAGTCTTGAGTACATTTCGAAATTCAAAGTCATGGTGGAGAATCAAAGTAATTTCAAGATCAAAGCTCTCAGATCTTATAATGGCACCGAGTACACTAACAAAAACTTCAAGAAGCTATGTGAAGAAGCAAGAATTTAGCATCAATTCACAGTTAGCTACACCCCACAACAAAATGGGGTGAGCAAGAGGAAGGACATAACTGTCATGGATATGTCTAGATGTCTAATGTTTGAAAAAAAACTTCCAAAGAAGTTTTGGGCGTAGAAAGCTGTAAACACGGTTTATCTTCGTAACAGACTTCCTACAAAAAAGCACACGCAAGAAATGACTCCTTTTGAAGCTTGGTTCGATGTTAAACCATCTATTGAGCATCTCAAAGTTTTTGGCAGCATTTGTTATGCTCACATTCCTGCAGAAAAAAGAGATAAGCTTGATCACAAATTAGAAGTTGGAGTTTTTCTCGGCTACAGCAGTAATGCAAAAGGGTGTTGGGTTTTGGGGTTCATGCACATCGGAGATTTCAAAACTATTTTGAGAAAAACCCCAACAGGATGCGAATCTGATTCCATTAAAACACGTTTATACTATGAAAACTTAATCGGACCTCACTCGCAATGTACCTTTCTGAAGGTTAATCGATCTCTAAGGCGCT
Organism: Stephania japonica; assembly: GCA_039657345.1. NCBI lineage: Eukaryota > Viridiplantae > Streptophyta > Magnoliopsida > Ranunculales > Menispermaceae > Stephania > Stephania japonica. The sequence goes on along the minus strand of CM077559.1, from coordinate 28,995 downwards.
GCAAACACCGAACGCTCTCTATCAGCAGTCCACACACGAACGGCGGCCGAGATTTGAAGTGCTAGCTTCGAGAGAATACCAAACCTTTTTGTTTCTCTCCAAAACAATCCAGAGCATACCAAAAACCTTAAGTCGTTTCTTAAAACGAAAATAGAGTTTCAGCCATTTTTTAAATCTTTCGTACTTGTATCCTAACTCAAAGCGTCTATTTATACAACCCTTGTATATAGACGGTTAAGTAAATTACACATATACCCCTACTTAAAGAAGTATAAGTGTAATACACTACAAGGACATTTCTGTCATGAATTTTATCATATAAAATTTATTTTTCTAAATCATCTTAAAATCTCGCAAAACCATTTCAATGTGCGACCCAATAGGCTCATACAACGTTGGCAGTGTACCAAAACACATTTTGGTATACAAGTCATAAGCGGCCTCTAGCAAGACAATATGACTACCCAAGTTGTACGAATATCAAATCGATACAACCTAATTAATAGTGTATATAACATCCTTTTGTCACACGATATCCTTTTGATCAAACATAAGGCATGGAATTGTCATCCAACATGTTCAATCGTACTAGTCTCGATTTCTAGGTAGACTGAAAACATTTAAGTGACATTGATCAATATCAATTCACTTAGATTAGGCCTTTTAACAGTCTAACACATCGAGGGATCCACTGGATATCTCTCTTTATATGAGAGGGACAAATTCTATCTCGATTACATAACTTCACCACATTATTCACACAGTAACCAATCACAACCTTTATAATCGTCTGGTTAAAGATAACGTTTGATTGCGTCAAATCACTGTATTCCTAATGTTGAAGTCTCTGGTAATCTAAAGTCAGAGGACTAAAAAATATACCTATCATGAGAAACAACTATGACTTAATCCATGTGATGTCCTCATAGCGGGTCGGTCCAGTACTTTGTTTCCTAACAAGTACTCATGATCTTGATTCGTATTCCTTTATAGTTTCCAGTATAATAATCGACTAGGGACATTTAGGATATTTCTATAAATACCCATGGATCTTATTATAATGTAAACATGCAAATCAATTATAATAAACAACAAATGAAATCATCTATTTTATTAACTAAAATGTATTCATAAAGACTGTTAATGGATTGACCTAGGGCACATTTCCCAACAAAGGGTTCAGAGTCTTCAACTTGCAAACTGAAAATGTGATGATTTGCAGGGATTTGAAGGTTGATGAAGAAACATTTTGGGACTGGGAGAAGTCACAAGTGCAACAAATGGAGAAATTCGGTTCGTCAATTCTCAAAGTCAAAATGTGATTGTTGAAGAAAATGATTCAAGTAGTGACTCAGATTCGAGAATTTGCAGTTAGAGGTACCAGATCCTTGGAGGACATTTATGCAAGATGTAATGTGGTACTTCTTGAGCCAACAACACTTGAAGAAGCAATGAAATCATCAGATTGGAAGCATGCAATGCAGGAGGAGTTGAAAATGATTGAGAAGAATGAAACTTGGAATTTGGTTGATAAGCCAGTAAACAAAAAAGTAATTGGTGTGAAATGGGTTTTCAGAACTAAATTAAATCCCAATGGTTTAGTCAACAAACACCAGATTAGTTGTGAAGGGGTACTCACAACAATTTGGAGTTGATTATACAAATACTTTTGCACCTGTGGCAAGGTATGATACAATTAAACTTCTCATTGCCTTAGCTGCTCAAAGAAGTTGGAAGATTTACTAACTTGATGTAAAATCAACCTTCTTGAATAGTTATCTTCAAGAAGAAATCTTTGTGGAGCAGCCTCTGAGATTCATCAAGAAGGGGGAAAAAGATAAGGTTTTCTTGCTAAAGAAAGCTTTATATGGTTTAAAACAAGCCCCAAGGGCTTGGTACAACAGAATTGATAATTATCTCCTGCAGTTGGGATTCAAGAGAAGCCTAAGTGAAGCTACATTATATGTGAAGACACAAAATGCTGATTCACTGTTGGTGTCCTTGTATGTAGATGATCTTCTTATCACTAGAAGTAGCATTGAGCTTGTGAAGCTCTTCAAAAAGGAAATGGAATATGTTTTTGAGATGACTGACTTAACATGACATTCTTTCTTGGTTTGGAGGTTCATCAAACAAATCAAGGAACATTTATATGTCAAGCAAAATATGCCAAAGAGGTTTTGAAGAAGTTTGGAATGGAGAATTGCAGCAAAGTTGATACTCCCTTAGCTCAAAATGAAAAATTGAGCAAGGAAGATGGCTTCGATAAAGTTGATGTTGGAGTTTAAAGAAGTCTTATTGGTTTTTTGTTGTATCTTACTTCATCCAGACCTAATATCATGTATATTACAAGCTTGTTGTCAAGATTTATGCAAGAACCAAGTCAAAATCATTTCAAGGCCGCAAAAAGGGTGCTCAGATATGTCAAGGGAACCATTGATTTTGGAATCTGGTTTAAAAATGACTTAGATGTGAAGTTGATTGGCTATGCGAGACAGTGATTGGGGAGGCTCAATTGATGACATGAAAAGCACCCAGGCTATGCATTCTCTCGGGTTCGGGTTTTATCATTGGAGTTCAAAGAAACAAGAAGTGGTAGCTCAATCTACCATTGAAACAGTATATTTTTCATCTATGCAAATTGTGAATCAAGCCATTTGGTTGAGAAAGATGATGAAAGACTTAAAGCAAGATCAAGAAGAAAAATTCGCTATCATATTTTGTGACAATCAAGATCAAGAAGAAGCTACCTTGTCATATTTTGTGACAATCAATCTGCAGTAGCTATGGCTAAGAATCCTATTTTTCATGGTAGGACAAAGCACATCAAAATCAAATATCACTTCATCGAGAGAAGTTGAGAAGGATAATGAAATTAAGCTTGTTTATTGTAATTCGAGTCACAAGTTGCGAGACATTTTGATAAAAGGTCGCCTAAAATCGATTTGAAACATTAGGAGGAGCCTTGGTGTTTCCAGCAAAAATGCCAAGGAGGAGTGATGACAGTTGACATTTTTGTTGTATCTGAAAATATAATTATGTATCTTTTGTTATGTATTTCTTAGTTTAACTTGTATGTTTAAGCAAGACATGGTCAAGTATGGACTTGTCATTGTTTAGGTGAAAAGGACTTCACAAGTATGGTGAAGTAGATCATTAGTTTGGACTTGGTAATGCGCAGAAGAAAAACCTGCAGCTTTTGTAACAAACCATATGAAGCTGTAATTTCTGAAATGTATGAATGTGATGAGAAACTGATACAGAGCAATTGGTGTTAAGCTCTTTTCTCTCCACTTCTTTGTGTTCAAAATCCTACAGTAATGAATGGCTTCAGTGCAGTTCTCACTGAGTCCCAACTTGACCAACTAGAAATCCCAGGCTACATTGCTTCATATCCAGAGAGATTTGGTCAGCTTCACACCACACACACTAAAAACTTCGTAGGCTTGAAGAAGTTTGCAGGACTTTGGCCTAAAGGAGGGTTTAGCGACGACATGATTATTGGTATCGTGGATACTGGAATATGGCCCGAGAGCGAGAGCTTTAAAGATCATGGCATGCCGCTAGTACCAGAGCGATGGAGAGGCACCTGCGAGAAGGGAACTGATTTCAACTCTTCACTCTATAATAGGAAGTTGATCGGAGCTTGATCATTTAGTAAAGGCTTGAAGCAATTAGGCATTAAGATATCGTCGAGGGATGACTATGACTCTCTGAGGGACTATGATGCAGGTTCAATTGGAGAAGGTCCAGACCAAGTTGAAGCATGCCCAAGTGAGGTTCAACCCAAGCTTAGAAGGAGTGATCGTGTGCGCCAGGCGCCTCTTAAGTTGCTTGATTAATGGAGGTTCTAGAGGACAGTTATAATTTTATGAAATGTTAGGAATTAGAATTCTGTAGTGGGTGTTGTCGTGTTGGTTATTTAGTTTGTAGTGGGTGTAATCGTGTTTGTTATTTTCCATGTCAGTAGACGTTGTGGTTAGACTATATATATGAATTAATGAAAAGATTGAAGCGTATGAAAAAATTAATCCCTTCCTTCCCACATTTCTTCTTTCTCATCTGCTCCAACTTCTCCTATTTTCCTCTGTTCTCTATCTCTTTCTTTATCTCCCCAATTAACCCAACAAACTACTTTGGACATGGCACACATACTTCTTCGACTACAACTGGAAGTCATGTCACCAATGCTAACTACTCCGGCTATGTAGAGGGCACAACAGTAGGAGTTGCACCTCTTGCTAGGTTTGCCATGTACAAAGTTATGTTCTTAAACGACACTTGCGAGTCTGCTTCAAGCGACACATTGGCAGGCATCGATCTGGTCATAGAAGATGGTGTCGATCTCATGTCAATGTCATTAGGATTCATTGAAACACCATACTGGGAAAATCCGATTTCACTAGGAGCTTTTGCAGCTTTAGAGAAAGGGATCTTTGTGTCATGTTCAGCGGGAAACACGGGTCCTCATGCCTATACCATACTAAATGGTGTTCCTTGGATCACCACAGTAGGTGCAGGGGCTGTCGATAAAGGCTTCCCCGCATCTGTGACGCTCGGTGAAGGCGTTGCCACTATTGAGGGAAAGTCCGTGTATCCCGAAAACCTATTAGTCTATGGGGTACCTCCTACTATGGCCATGACAACACAACCAAGGAGACTTGTTCATCTCTAGATCCAAAAGACATTGCAGGAAAGATAGTGTATTGTTCATTGAACGAAGAATCCCAAAACAATATATATGGACAAATGTATGAAATAAACATGGCTGGCGGCGCTATAGGGGCGATAATAACGACTGACTTGGCGAAGTTCTTGCGCCCCGATGACTTTTTCTACCCATTAGTCACCATTAGTCCTAGTGATGGAGAGAAGGTGGAGGAGTACTTAGCCAAGACAAGGCAACCTACTGTGGACATCAAGTTTCAGGTAACAAATTTAGGACCAAACCTGCACCACAAGTGGCTTACTTCTCTTCAAGATGGCCTGCTAGACAATCGCCATGGATTTTGAAACCTGACATCTTGGCTCCTGGAGTGGAAATCTTAGCTGCTTGGGTACCTAACAGAGGTTTCACGCCACTCGGCAACGATTACTTGCTTACCAACTTTGAAATAGTCTCTGGCACATCCATGTCGTCGCCGCACATGGTAGGCATAGCAGCTTTGTTAAAATCAGCTCACAGAGATTGGAGCTCACCTGCAATTCGATCTGCGATGATGACAAAAGCAGATAATGTCGACAACTCTAATGGGCGCTTCATCGATATGACTAACGGAACATCTGGAACTCCTTTGGATTTTGGAGCGGGACTGTGAATCCTAACAAAGCATTGGACCCTGGTCTAGTTTATGACATACAGGTGGAAGACTACATCAACTTCATATGTGCCTTAAACTACACTCAAAACTAGATAACTGCCATCACTAGAAGGTCAAACTACACCTGCGAAAATGCAAATCTCGACGTCAATTATCCGTCGTTCATTGTCATCCTCAACAAGACCAACACTACAACTTCAAGCGGGTCTTGACGAATGTTGCAGACTTGAAATCAGTTTATAATGCAGTCATACAGGCTCCATCGGGTATGAAAGCCGTCGTGGAGCTGATGACAATTAGCTTTGGGAGCAAATACAACAAAGCAAATTTTTCAGTGACTGTTGAGATTGATTTAGGACAGTTTGTTGTAGAGAGTGATTATATAGGAAACTATGGTATCTAAGCTGGTATGAAGTTAATGGGAATCATGTAGTTAGAAGTCCCATACTTTCAGCCTTTGCCCCTTGAAGTCATAACGTGTTGTTACTGCTTGGAAGAAACACCAAATTTCTCATTTGTTGTTTCATGTATGTAAGTTACTAAATAATACATTAACCATAAATAGCAAGCAGATTTATATGTATTATTTGATCAATTATGTGGCTACTAAAGATAATTGGGGAAGTAATACCTTCTTCCCTGATTTATAATTCAATAGTACAATATTCATGTCAAAGCACTTTTTTTTGTGGGAGAAGAAACATAACTTGATATGATAAAAAAGAGAGAAGGATATAGCATGAGCAACCAACTATCTAATATTTTCTTCTTTCAAGAGAATGATCCCATAAAAAGAAGTCCCAGAGCCAAAGGGGCCTCCAAGTTACCCTAATTAGCCTACTCTGCTTAGATGGCCTTCATTTGGGACTACCCATGGACCATAATATGGTTTTTAATTTCGACAATAGGTTTTTGTACCTTACTTTATTATCTAATTAGATAAAAAATTAGCATTACACCATCCTTGTGGAATCGACAATGACCCGACACTAAATTAATCTAATTTGGTGCCACTATTACTTGCAACTAAATTGTACATGAGTGCTAGTGTTCATTAGTCATGAATTCAACTACTTGGTACATTTTTTTCATGAATTTGATATCGATTTGCATCTATTGCAATTCTCACTTGCATCACCACCAAAGTCCTCTAAATTCCCTTTCATTTCTTTGATCATCCATCTCTTGTATTGTATCCATATGTGTTGTTGCCCTCCCCATTTGATTCATATTAATTTCAATGCTTTTAAAATTAAAATTGATACCAAAGGAAAATACTAACTTGGAATAAACACATATCTTGAAACATTTGGTCATCTCCACACAACCCGTACGCCACAATTTCTAGGCTTGAAAAAAAAAAAGCAGGTTTGTGGCCTGTATCAAAGTTTGGTGATGACGTAATTATCGATATTTTAGACACTGGAATATGGCCTGAAAGTGAGAGCTTCAAGGACCATGGTATGCCACCAGTACCAGAGTGGTGGCGTGGTGCCTGTGAGATTGGTACTATGTTTAATACTTCAAATTACAATAGGAAACTAATTGGAACTCGTTCCTTCAGCAAGGGCCGAAAGCAAGCGGGCCTAACAATAGGAAGTGACGACTACGACTCCCCTAGGGACTATTTCGGTCATGGGTCTCACACTTCTTCAACTGCAGTCGGAAGCCAAGTCATTGATGCGCAATACTTTGGTTATGCAAAGGGTATCGCGATGGGGATGGCTTCGCGAGCTAGGCTAGCCATGTATAAAGTTGTTTTCTCAAATGATACTTTGGAGTCGGCAACAAGTGACACATTAGCTGGGATGAACCAAGCTATAGTAGATGGCGTTGATCTCATGTCACTTTCATTAGGATTTGGATTTGATCCATTCTTCCACAATCCAATTTCACTAGGGGCTTTTGCAACAGTAGAGAAAGGAATCTTTGTGGCATGTTCTGCTGCAAATAATGGTCTTGATGCCTACAACATTATGAATGGAGCTCCATGGATCACGATGGTGTGGGCAGGGACCCTCAATAGAGACTATTCTGCTTTGCTAACACTTGGAAAAGGCATTTCGACTATCAAAGGGACGTTAGTATATCATGTAAATTTATATATTTCAGGTGTCCCTCTCTATTATGGTCATGGGGACAAATACAATAAGTATTGCAGCAACAAATCACTAGACCCTAAAGATGTTATTGGGAAGATTGTCTTATGTGAATTCAATAAGGATTCCACTATAGCTTTTCATCGAACTGAATTGAATAAAACTGGTGCTGTAGGCGCAATAATCGCAACCAACTCCACACAATCATTGAGTCCTTTCGTCTTTACATTCCCATTCGTGGGCATAAGCCTTAGTGATGGAGAGAAGGTGAAAGAGTATTTTGGAAAGACAATACAACCTACTGTAGACATCACATTCCAAAACACAGTATTAGATGCCAAACCGCGCCACAAGTGGTTAAGTTCTCTTCTCAAGTGACATTCAAAATGGATTTTGAAACCAAATATATTTGCTCAGGAGTCTTATGTCTTGGGCGCTTGGTGTGACGACATTCAAATCTCCATGGATTTTGAAACCAAATATATTTACCATTCCATCATTTGTTAATCATTTAAAAGTGAGTCTTATGTTATCAAAGTAATAAGCGGAAGCAATTAATCTCAACTAATAAATCAACTTCGAAAGCTACAAGTTAGGACAAAAATCCTCAAAGGCTAGGAGTCGAGGACAGAATCTCCTCTAAGACTCCTACGCGAGTGCGAGTCCCAAAGCAATCGGTGGAGAACTCTCACCCCGTACATGTCATTACAACTAATCGTGTATCCCCAGTAGTAAACTCCGATATAATACACCGCGAGCCCGGAATTCTGCAAGGATTACGTTTGACACACTTGCCTTAGGACAACTCAAAAGGAATGGAATGACAAGATAGTATTGAAACAATATTAATAAATAATTAAAAGCTCAAGAAAATACTACGTGGTGTTCCTCACTCGGTTTACTTACCTCGATCCAAGCTAATTCGCGCTAACCCGCACTCCGAAACGTCCCTTTCGGTCCCCGTGTGTACAATAATCCTGATGACGCAATTTATATCAATTTCCTCAATTTCCTATGATTTTTTTAAATTTCTAGCTATTTTTGCCAAATCTCACGTTTCCAAGGCGAAAACCCCGACAAAACGTCCGTAAAAATTTCGAATATTTCACTTTTCTTAGAAATTCCCAAATTTCTCTTTATTTGATGAAAATATAATTTTTCTAGAATTTTCTAGAATTTTTCCTGAATTTTTCCTATTTTTTCAGGAATTTATTTCAATTAAAACCAATTTTTAGTATATTTAATCAAAATAAATAATTTTTATTAATATAATATATAGGTGGGTCGCGGGTCGGGTCATGATCGGTTTGACCGGGTCTGACCGGTCAAACCGGTCGACCGGTCAAACCGGGTCGACCGGTCGACCCAAACTGGTCGGGTCACTCGACCGGCCGGTTCTCTCATCTTCTTCGTTGCTTGCTTTGGAAAAATTTCCAAAGAAGCAACAAGCAACCCTTTTTTTTTTTTTTTTTTTTTTTTGATCGAAAGTGTGGTTGTGGTGACGGTGGTGTGATGAAATTGGGGTATTTTGGTCAAATGACCAAAATACCCCTCACCCTTATATATACCATTTACAACTTTATTGCCCTTTTGGTCTTTTCACAATTTTACCTACCAACTTTGCTAACTTAATTGAGTGACTTAGTTGACTTTTGGTCTTTCACTCTAGCCTCTCCACCACATCTTTTGTGCAATCCTAACTCGACTCGCGCCGCACTACGCGTGTCTTGCGCACTTGGTCGAATTGTGTACCACTTGTTTCGATAAATTTGAATTTATATTTTATCGTGTTTTTAATTAAGTTTTGTTCCTCGAACTACCAACTCTCGTATACAACGCCTTTACACGTTAAAAACTTGAAATTGTACAAATGAAATACAATATATTACAAACACCATACAAAAATTAACATACCTCGGCGTCGACGTCCGAGAATTGATGACTTGTACCATTAAAGCATGGGCCCACGTATCACCTATTTTGACACGTGGCATAGGTTACAGTCTTCCCAACTAACTGGAATTTCGTCCTCGAAATTTAAACGAAATTAAAAGGAAAGACTTACCGAACTCGGAAAGGTAGGGGAAACACTCGCGCATATATGACTCCAGCCCCACGTCGGCTCCTCGTCCCCGTGGTGCCGCCACTTGACGAAGCGATGGGATCTCCTTATTCCTCGGGTCTTGACCTTGCGGTCTACAACTGGATAGTGCTCGTCGTATGTAACATCATCTCTTAAGTCTATTTGGCTCAAATCTACGTCGGTCGTTTGCCCTCCTTGGACCTATCCGGTCGCAACATCGATATGTGAAAGACAGGATGAATCCTTGACATTGGAGGTGGTAACTCTAGCTCGTACGCGACCTTGCCTACCCGTTTCACCACTCTGAACGGACCAATGAACCTCGGCGCAAGTTTCCCCTTGATCCCAAACCTCTTGTGCCCCTTCAATGGCGATACTTTTAGGTATACAAAGTCTCCGACCTGGTATTCTAACTCCCCGTGGTACAAGTCATAATACTTCTTCTGTCTCTCTTGCGCACCCTTCAATCTCAAACGGATCTGGCGTATCTTCTCTGTGTGATCTACCATAATCTCCGGCCCAATCGCCGCCACATCCTCGGGCTCCGCCCAACAAGATGGAGATCTACACGGCCTCCCGTACAATGCCTCAAATGGTGCCATGCCGATACCGGCTCGATAAGCGTTATCATATGCAAACTCACACGATGAAGGTACTCCTCCCAAGATCCACCGTACTCTAACACACACATCCTCAACATATCTTCGAGAATCTGGATCAAACGCTCTGACTGTCCATCAGTTTGTGGGTGATAGGCGGTACTAAGAATCAACTTCGTGCCAAATCGTGCTGCATGCTCGCGGATCTGCGATGTAAAGCTGCGACCTCTCGTCGATACAATCGACAACGGTACCCCATGCAACCTAACAATCTCTCTCTCGTAAAGCTCGCACCGTCTACCCGATGTGTGGTCGAGATCGGTATGAAGTGCGCGGATTTAGTTAATCTGTCCACAATCACCCAGATGCCATCATGTCGTTGCCGAGATCGAGGTAGCCCACTGACGAAGTCCATTGCAATGTGCTCCCACTTCCAATGAGGAATGGGAAGTGGGCGTAATAACCCACCAGTGTCTGCGATGCTCGGCCTTAACACGCCGACAAATATCACACCCTCTAATAAAATTCGCAACATCGGTCTTCATCCCCTGGCCACCGAAGAGACGACGCACCTCTCGCATACATCTTAGTCTGCTGGATGAACCGTAAATCGTGAGTGGTGTGCCTCATGAAGTATCTCATCGCGTAACTCGCCACATCGATGGAATCCACGGTCGTCCTCTAAATCTCAAGCATGAGTCCGTCGACCGACTCAAAACTGGATGATCCGAACTCGCGCCAACTCTAAAAATTTTGATACTACTCGTCTCGTCTCGCGGCCTCGAGTACGCTCCGTATCGACACCGTTCGAGTCCTCATCTCGCCGCAAATCATTACTTTAGTATCGGTTGGAAAGTCCTCGGTACAAATCCTCTCAACCGCCTCGAGCAAAGCGTAATCGTGCGTCATGTGGCGAGATAACAACATCGAGTCGACCTCTACGGCTCAATGCGTGCGCAACAACATTAGCCTTCCCGGGTGGTACTCCAATGAGAAATCATAGTCTTTCGGGAACTCAAGCCATCGCCTCTGTCGCATATTCAATTCTTTTTGCGTGAAGATGTACTTCAAACTCTTGTGGTCAGTAAATAGGACGAATCTCTCCCCGTAGAGATAGTGGCGCCAAATCTTCAATGCAAAAACCACCGCCGCCAACTCCAAGTCGTGAGTAGAGTAATTCTTCTCATGAATCTTCAGCTGTCGGGACGCGTAGGCAATCACTTTACCTTCCTGCATTAGAACACACGCCCAAACCAATCTTAGAAGCATCGGTGTTCACCTCAAAACCCTTCCCGACTCGGGTAAAATCAAAGCGGTGCGGTAGTCAATCGTTCCTTCAATGTCCCGAACGCCGCTCACGATCATCGTTCCACCGAAATTTGACATCCTTCTTCGTCAATCGCGTCATCGGTGTCGCGATCCTCGAGAAATCTGTACAAAACGCCGATAATAACTCGCCAAGCCCGTAAAGCGCGGATATCCGATGCCGATCTCGGTGTCGCCAATCGCTAACCGCCCGACCTTAGCGGGGTCCACCGACACTCCATCGGTCCCAACAATGTGGCTTAGGAATCCTACCCTCTGTCAACCAAAACTCACACTTACTAAACTTAGCGAATAATCGATGCTCTCGCAGTTGTCCGCAAAGTCAACCTAAGGTGCTCTTCGTGCTCCTCCCGAGTCTTGGAATATATCAAGATGTCGTCGATGAACACAATGACAAATCTGTCAAGTATCGTCTCAACACTCGATGCATCAAATCCATGAACATCATTGGGGCATTAGTCAATCCAAACGGCATTATCAGTAAAAGCGATAGTGCCCATATCGTGTGCGAAATGCGTCTTCTCCATGTCCTCTGCTCTTATCCTCAGTTGATGGTACCCGGATCTCAAATCAATCTTCGAGAAACACTGCGAACCTGTCAACTGGTCGAACAAATCGTCGATGCGAGGAAGTGGATACTTGTTCTTCACCGTCGCCTTGTTCAACTGTCTGTAGTCGATGCATAATCTTAAGCTGCCGTCTTTCTTCTTCACAAACAATACCGGCGCTCCCCAAGGCGACATACTCGGTCGAATAAAGCCTAACTCCAACAACTCGTCGAGTTGTCCTCTCAGCTCATCTAGCTCTTTCGGAGCCATGCGATACGGAGGAATAGAAATGGGTTTGGTCCCTGGGACCAAGTCAACGATGAAATCTATCTCCCTAGGTGGTGGCAAGCCTGGTAACTCTCTTTGGAAAAACGTCGGGGAACTCGCATACTCGGCACATCCTCTAACCTAGTCTCTACTCGCTCGTCGTACTCAACACGCCAGCGAATGTCTCTACATCTACGCTAGTGGCGACTCTACCCCTGGTGATCGGTAAATTGGTCGAAGTCCCCTGGAAGCTAAACTCTGGATGCCCCAGAATCTGAAACATGATCCTCTTACCGTAGCAGTGAATTTGTGCATGATAAGCACCCAACCAATCCATGCCCAGTAGTGCATCAAACTCTAGGAACTCCAACACTCTCAGGTCTGCAGGTAAGGTGTGTCCCTCTATCTCTACCGGACAGTCTACACACACTAAATTCGGGTAAATCTTGTCCCCAGCAGTCGTGCTAAGGATCAAGGGTCTCTCTAATCGAATAGGTCTCAACCCTAACTCGTCAACCATACGACCCGAAATAAAAGAAACTGTAGAACCGGAATCAAACATGGTATGCATAAATCGACTGCAAATGTAAACCGTACCCTCAATCAAGTTCCGTGAGCGATCGCGTCGGTGCGGCGATGGCATGAACTCGCTCCCGCTCGCGTGGTCGTCCTCGACCCAACCGTGGGCAAGCGCGACAAAGTGGCCTAACCGTCCGCACTCGAAACATGCTCCCCTCTCGAGACCCCGAACTAAGCGGACCACGCCGTCCCTGTCTCGGTGCTCGACCGAACTCGTCCACGACCCGATCGCGCGTCGTCCCTGTCTCTGTCGGTATATCTCGCTCCCGACCACCGCCTCGCCTCGCCTCCTCTCGATCGTTGTTGTCTATGCTTGGCCCGACCGAGGCGTGGTGGTGAACACTAGCATAACTCCGCACGGAGCGGATGATACAACCGCTGCGGTGGGTGGAGATGCTACGATGCTACACTATGAGCTCGGTCTCTCTGTGACCACCGCTCGAATCTCTTCCTCTTCTTACCATCCCCCGAAGGCCTCCCCGGCGAGAAGGTGCCGATGAAATAGCACGTGCCCCGCACGTGTACTACCAAAACCCTCACCGGCCATAGCTCTCTCATACACCGCCTCGTAGTGTGCTCTGAGTCTGTCGTCACTACCATCGAACCTATCGAATCAAGTAGCCCGTGTACAAAGTAATAAGCCTGGTCGGCGTCGATCTCGCGCTCCTCCGCATACTCCATCGGGTCGTAGATATCGGTCCATGTACCGCATCACGGACTCGTCGCTCTCTCGTCGAATATTTCGAAACTCGGTCCTCTTCAAGTTACGAACCGTAGGAGGAATGTACTTACTCGCTCAAATCTCTCCTTGAACTCAACCCAATCTCGGGGCTTCCCCTTCGTGGCCACCGTAGTACGCCACCGGACATCGGCCTCTCCGAACAATGAAGCGGAAGATATACTAGCCGTGCATGTGGGCCGGTGTAGCAAGAATGTCGTGAATCTTTTCATGACTCCTCAAAAGATTTCGCGCCTCAAGATTCATACCTCCGTAAAACTTTTCGGGCTGATGCCTCTGAAATTCTCTGGCCTGCCTCGCCTCCGGTGTAGCCTTAGTACTCGGAGTAGTCGGGGTACTAGGCATCTCGTGAGTGACGTACTCGGTGTCGATGGTATCACCTCCGTCCGAGTAGGCAATGCAACCCCGTCGTGCTATCGAGCTACGGTGGTCTCCGCATCGCTGAAATCGGAGTAGGAGAGCTGTCGACGTCGCCGCGAGTAGGCGGTGTACCAATTTCTGTGTGCAACAGCAACCGAGAAGTAGTCGGCGTAGATGGTGTCGCCGTGTGGGGGTGCTCTCAATAGTCTCAAGATCTCCTCAAGTCGATGATCTTGACTCATAATCCTTTGAGTCCACATCCGGAACTCCTCCATACCGACTCCTCTAGGACACGGCGTCCCACTATCATCACTTGAACCCGCGGTGATCCGCCATCGCAGTCTGCAATTAGGCGAATCTCCGAATCAGTGAATAGCTAATCGATATAATAATAATACACCATCTCAAATATAACATGTACATTACAAGTTTCGATTTTTCCCAAACTCTCCTCACTTCCCAACTTATACTTAAATTAAGTTCATAGGGTTCCACTCTAAGTTCAAACAATATCCTAACTTCCGCTTTCCAATGTCTTAATGGATTGTGATTTAACTTCAAGAGTATTTTATTCAACCTTTATGCTCGATACCAACCGTAACGCCCCAAATTCCACAACCCTAAAATCGGACGCCGCCCGGCTGGACCGCGCGAACCCCGAGCCAACCCCCAGAGTCGCGCGGGGCCAGTGAGCCTATCCTTACCATTCCATCATTTGTTAATCATTTAAAAGTGAAGTCAATTAATTAGCGAGTTATCAAAGTAATAAGCGGAAGCAATTAATCTCAACTAATAAATCAACTTCGAAAGCTACAAGTTAGGACAAAAACCTAGGGTGTGGGAACCCCGTATATCATATAAAGCAAGGAGATAATCATCTAAGTCATAATATCCAAAAAGATCTCTCAACCCATTACCCCATGTACAAAAAAATAATATAAGTAGCTAATACAACAAAAATCACCTATATCAACAGAGAGGCCGCTCAAAGTATATCGCCTAACCGCGTGGCCTTTCCTTTTTCGGATCGCGGATCGCACTCGCCAAACACAAGAATGACGAGTCCAGTAAGTAACGCCAAGCAGAACAACAATAAATACGTATTTCGAATTTAAATAAATGAACATCAATTCATGCCGATAGAAAGAAAAGGACAAGGAGCGCATGAATATATAAAAGCGTAAATAAATAAATAAGCAATCGAAATTGAGTGTCCCGAATACAAGGAAAGACACAAGTGGTCCCGACCAATTAAAGTCGTTAAGTTCGAGGACAAAATCTCCTCAAAGGCTAGGAGTCGAGACAGAATCTCCTCTAAGACTCCTACGCGAGTGCAGAGTCCCAAACAATCGGTGGAGAACTCTCACCCCGTACATGTCATTACAACTAATCGTGTATCCCCAGTAGTAAACTCCGATATAATACACCGCGAGCCCGAATTGCAAGGATTACGCTTGACACACTTGCCTTAGGACAACTCAAAAGGAATGGAATGACAAGATAGTATTGAAACAATATCAATAAATAATTAAAAGCTCAAGAAAATACTGTGGTGTTCCTCACTGGTTTACTTACCTCGATCCAAGCTAATTCGCGCTAACCCGCACTCCGAAACGTCCCTTTCGGTCCCCGTGTGTACAATAATCCTGATGACGCAATTTATATCAATTTCCTCAATTTCCTATGATTTTTTTAAATTTCTAGCTATTTTTGCCAAATCTCACGTTTTCCAAGGCGAAAACCCCGACAAAACGTCCCGTAAAAATTTCGAATATTTCACTTTTCTTAGAAATTCCCAAATTTCTCTTTATTTGATGAAAATATAATTTTTCTAGAATTTTCTAGAATTTTTCCTGAATTTTTCCTATTTTTTCAGGAATTTATTTCAATTAAAACCAATTTTTAGTATATTTAATCAAAATAAATAATTTTTATTAATATAATATATAGGTGGGTCGCATGGTCGGGTCATGATCGGTTTGGCCGGGTCTGACGGTCAAACCCTGACTCGACTCGGTCTAAACCGGTCGATCGGTCGACCTAAACCTGGTCGGGTCACTTGACCCGGCCCGGTTCTCTCATCTTCTTCGTTGCTTCTTTGGAATTGTTTCGATAAATTTGAATTTATATTTTATCGGTGTTTTTAATTAAGTTTTGTTCCTCGAACTACCAACTCTCGTATACAACGCCTTTACACGTTAAAAACTTGAAATTGTACAAATGAAATACAATATATTACAAACACCCAAAAATTAACATACCTCGGCGTCGGCGTCCGAGAATTGAGGAGAATCATCACCTATTTTGACACGTGGCAGTTAAATTTTTTGATGGTCACCTAATACCCATTTTTGGCTAAGGAGAATTTGAATTGATTATATACTTTTGTTTGGAACGTCCATGTCTTTGCCTCACTTAGACGACATTGTTGTTGTGACGGCCGCTCTTCTAATCTAGGGCACCGCCCGGCCTAATCCCGTAATTAAACCCTAATCACGACACATAGGACCCAATTACGAATTAGTCAGCCTTTACTACCTATTTTTCTTTAAATTTAACAATTAATTTAATTAGTGGAAGTCTTTACAAATTTAATGCGGAATTCTTAAATATTTTAGTGGAAGTAAATCTTATAATTATAAGTGTGGAAACGAGGAAATAACAATCACCATATATATATATGCATATAATGGCGAACTTATATATAACAAAGTGAAAGCCAAAAGTCGGGTAATCTAACGCTCATCCCAATAACATCCCAAAAGATAAAAACATAAGTAAACATAATACAAAAAAGTACCCTACATGTACGGGCAGCTACGCGCTCGGAGCTCAGAGGTAGTCGCCGATCTTCTCCTTGCCGGCTACGGTGTCTTTCGATGGACCTACACCCACCGTCACAAACTAGACGGTGAGTATAGTGATATTTAAGTGATAACTGGGGAATTCTAATACTACATTTCCAATTTAACAAGAGGTATTTAAAAGCATATGTAGCTGAAGAAATGCTGAATAAATAATGCAAGTAAATACCAACGTTAACAGATACACATAACTGACACAGGCTAAGTCGAGATGATCTACGTCCGGTCGGCGGTGAGAACTATCACCTAGCCTTTTCCACTACTGTATGGAGCTGTGCTCAACATATAATAATAATCTCTCTTTTTTTTTTTCCTAATAACCACAAGTGGCGGAGCTATGCTCTACGTATATAAATCATTTATACTTGCCGACAACCCCGTGGCCCATGCCACGTGTGCCGCCCAAGTGTAGTGGCGAGTGCTGGAGACCCCGAAAGACCGAAATCCTCGTGAATCTGCGCATCTCGTGTGCAATGGACATTAGATAATCCCTACTTTGGATTTCAAGAATATATATCCTACAATGGTATGATTTCAACACAAGTTAGGCTACAAAGCCCCAAAGGAAATAGAACACAAGTCCAACATAACAGATAACCCTATAGCATGCATTTTCTAAATATCCATTAACCATATTTCAAGACAAACATTGAACATATAAGGAAAACATGGAGTCAATGATATATTAAACAAGGCATCATGCTATATCGATATTCAAAATGAATAGAAACAAGGAAAGCATGATGTGGGAAATAAATTAGCTAGTCTACAAATAGACTGAAAACTAATAAATGATTGGAATGAAATAAAGTAAAGAGTTTCCACAGTTTCACTTACACGTCAACGCAGTAGTCCTAGCTAACCGGCCTCCCGACACTAGCGCTCCCGAACTCTCGAAACACCCCTAAGTTCATGAAAGGTCATTTCATATCATTTATTTATTTATTTATTAATATTTTTATTATATAGATATATATCCTATATTATTATTATTATTTTATATTTATACCTATATGTGTATACGTATATATATACATAGGTGTATGTGTATATATATGTGTACATACATGTATATATTATGTATACATATACATATATACATGTATGTATATTCCTATATATATGTATACTTGCATATATATATATATATATATATATACACAGATGCATATATATAAATATATATATTATTTATATCTTTTTTTTTTCTTTTATTCTGGTATTATTCCCTTTCTTTTTTTTAATATATATATATTATATATATTTATTTTATTTTTATTTATTTATTTATTTATTTTTTCGGGTCGGGTCGGGTCTGACCCGACCCTGGCCAGGGTACGGGTCAACTCGCCCCATGGGCCGAGCCTGACCCGGCTCTGGCCCGGCCCAGGAAGGAGTGCACACGAGCCCAACCCGTGTGCATCTTCTTCCTCATGCGAACCAGAACTCCTCTGGTTCGTGTGAGCAGCCCTTCTTTTTTTTTTTTTTTTTTTTGATTGAGTTGGGGTTGGAAAAGATCCCAACCCCAACTTCGATTTGGGATGGCAGGGGAGTCCCCTGCCATCACCTTCCTCGGACGAACTATCACAGTTCGTCCGAGCCACCCCCACCCCAACAAGAACATACCACACACAAACTCACCTTGTCAATGCCGGTGTCGCGCCTCAAGATCTTGATATCCCCGTCTCCGATGACTCTCTCTTCCTCTCTCCCGGACTCCCCTCTCTCTCGGACTCTCTTTCCCTCTTCTTCTTCTTCACTTTTACATTTGTTTGCATGTTAACATTGAAACCCATCTCATCAAGTTGTATATATATATGTGTTTGTGAAATCAAGTGTGCGTCACGAATCTCGAGGTAAATTCGAGGGTTACTAACTAGGCAGTCCAGTTCTCTTGATGACACCAAATTTGTGACTCTCATCATGGGAGTGTGTGGCAGCACGGATCTCGAGGTCTATCCTCAAGTTAGTTTAATTCACAACAACTATAGGATATAAAAAATGTGATTTCTTAATAAATAAACTATAGGTTAAATTGATTAATGTACATTAATCCCATATGGACCATAATTAATTGGTCACACAATTTATAAAATTTATCTAAGTGATCACACCGACTCTCAACTACCCGGCACTCGATGTCCCGACTCGCACGCAACTCGAGGCGCTTTCCCCGTGCGTCGAACGTCGTATTTTCCAACTAAATTAAATAATTTAATTTATGTTAAGGTAGATTTGAAATAAATTGTTATTTCCTAGCCTAGTCTCGCTACCCCGGTAATTCCACTAGGTACTCGTACTTGCATGCACTCCAAGGCGTGTCCTTGCTCGCGTCAACTCGCCGTCTATGGTTTGCAAAAATTGACTTAATTAGTCTACACACATACACAACACTAGGCATACACAGTACAAATATAACATTTACCTCTGGCCACGTGTCTCGGTAAGTGTGCGCATCTCATGCGGGCCCCACGTCACGGATCGGTGATCCTGATTAAGCAAGTTAATCAAGATTAGGAAATTGGGCCGTGACAGTTGCATTGCTGAAATCGACTTACAGAGATTGGAGCCCAGTAGCTATTCGATCAGCAATGATGACCACTGCGGATGTCACTGACAATGTAACGACCCGTTACTTTAAGCAGGTGATTAGTGTTAATTCGAATGGTAATTTATCCGAGTTAGGCTCGTGATTAAGCCCGATTTGTCACGACTAACGTGTGTGTGGGACTGTGTGATGTATTGTGTTTGTTTGGTATGTATTAGTACATATATGTGAATAATCGGACTAACGAGGAAATGCCTAATACCATGTGTGGGTCATGTGGACACACATGAGACGCGAGATAGCGTTGACGTTCGAGTGTGCTCGACGGTGGAAATTACGTAATTATAGGCGTAATTATAGGCATAAATATATATTTATATATATATTATGGATATATATATATATAAATATATATTAAATGGAAAATAATAAAATAATGATAATTTGTCAGGCGCAGAGTGATACGCAAGGTCACGAGTGACACGCATCGGACATACGGTGGTGCGCACGCCCGAGATGTTCTCGTTGGCGTGCCAACCAGAAATTGAGGCGCAACATATCGATAAATATATATATTTATATATAAATTAGTATATATAAATATATATAATAAATAAGAAAATGTAAGATTACCAGTAAGGGTATTGAATTGGTAAAGGAGGAGATAATATTTGAAGGGCATTTCGGTCATTTCTCCACCAAAACCGCCTTCTCTTTTGTTTAAATGTGAAAACGAAGAAGAAAGAGAGCAGAGAGAGAGATCGAGCAGTGAGGAAGAGAGGGAGAAGAGAAGGAGCCGAGAGGAGGTCGAGAATTCGTGATGTCGACGAGGCTGAGGTGAGTTGTGTTTACGTTGTGTGTTGATTTGTTGTACTGCTGCAGTTGTGATGTGGTTGTTGCAGCTGTTGTAAGGGTGAGGAGCTCGGCCATGGCGGAAGCCATGGCCGAGGGTGGAGACGGCAAGGGAGTAGTCTCCCTTGCCAAATCGAGTTGGGGTTGGGGTTGGGAGCCAACCCCAATCGAAGGAAAAGAAAAAAAAAAAAAACAAACAAAACAGAAGCAGAGGCGCTGCTCTGTTGAGGCGAGAGGAAGGGGATGACCCTGAACCGGGCCGGTTCGGCTCAGTTGAGCCGAACCCGGTTCAGGACCGGTTCAGGGCTAAACCAAAAGAAAAAAAAAAAGAAGAAAGAAAAGAGAGAAAATGGAAAAGAAAATCCAAAAAATAGGAAAAAATATGGAAAAATAGTATTTTGACCAAACAAATAGAAATTGAGGGATTTCTATGAAAAATGAGAAGTTTGAAAGTCGGAGGAGACTTTACACCGAGGTTTTACCTTGAAAAACGTGAAATGGTCCAAATAGGTTGTAAATTAAGTCTTGGAATTTCGAATTCGAATTGGACCAGTTTAGAAATGTTAGTAAAGGAGTATGAGACTTAAATTGATAAGAAATGGGTTATTTTAGGTAATGAACCGATGTGGAAAGGATTGAGGACTTTGGGAGAGTCGCACAAGTCAGTAAAACATAGAAAGCTCAGGACAGGTAAGTGGGACTCGTAACTTTTATCAATTATGCAATGTAAAATAGTATTATTAGAGCATGTAGTGTACTGGACTGGGAATGGGGCAATGTACCGTGATTTGATGATGGTTTTTACAAAAATGTTTTGAAACGAAAAATGGATTCGGAAAGAGGTTTGACGGGACGGATCGGCATGGGGTTTGGGAATTGTGGTGGAATTGCTAACCATCACTGCGCCCCAGTTGCTTGGGAATTATTCCGATCAATGCTTTCCAGTTGAGTTTAGTAGCTCATTAGTCATAAACCAATTAGATGAGCAGTGATTGGTTTAGTGATGATGAGTAAGTGCGACTCGGTGTTTTATGAGTTGGCGGCACATTGACAAGAACTGGTTAGATGCCCAGTGATTGGTTCTTGGATATGTGAGGGGGCGACTCAATGCAAATACGAAAATGTGAAATACAAATCACGGGTACATTGCAATGAACCAAAGAACTTGCATCTGTTATATATATTGTTTATATTAATTCACATGCTCCTGTAGTTATGCATTTGATTCATGTTGTTATACATTGCCTTGATATTAATTGATAATTGATGGTTGGTATGAGAGTCACTTACTGAGCATGTAGGAGCTCACCCACCTTAACATTTTTCAGGTATGAATGTACGCTAGAACTTGGAACTCAGGAAAGGAGAAGACCAGGAGTTTAGTATCTTCTCTACGGTGCAGTGAGTTTCCTGTTATATATATATTGTAATGCATTATGATTTGTAATTAAATGGGTGGGAATACGAGCTCAATACTGATGTTCAGGCCGGTATTGCATATTTGGTATTTTATCGAAAAAGTTTTAAATTTTCCGCTGCGTTGGTTTTCGTTTGTTTTATGTTGTTCATATAAATGAAAATATACAGGTTGTTGTCAGGAAATGTTGTAAGGCTGCTGGCTCTAAGTAGGTCCGATCTGGTTTACCGGGGCTTAATTAGGGTTTCAGGCCGGACATTCCTTGATATAAATTAGGGGATGTCACAGACAA
Organism: Stephania japonica; assembly: GCA_039657345.1. Taxonomy (NCBI): domain Eukaryota; kingdom Viridiplantae; phylum Streptophyta; class Magnoliopsida; order Ranunculales; family Menispermaceae; genus Stephania; species Stephania japonica. The sequence continues at coordinate 7,101 of CM077559.1, read as the reverse complement.
CACTAATGGAGTGATCCTAGACATCACTACTGGAAAACAAGAAACTCCACTGGATTATGGAGCTATTAGACCCGGGTCTAATTTATGATATAGAGGCTAAAGACTACATCAACTACCTATGTGTTATAAACTACACTCGATGAGAGATAGCTGCCATAACTAGGAGGCCTGACTACACTTGTGAGAAGACTACTCTTGACCTAAATTATCCATCATTCATGGTTATCCTTAACAACACCGACACCACTAGTTCTACCTTCAAGCGTGTCCTGACTAATGTCATAGATTCTAATGTCGTTTATATACAAGATGGGCTCCATCAAGCATGAAAGTTTCCATCGAGCCATCCTTACTAACCTTTGAAGGAAAGTACAGTAAAAACTGAGTTCTCAGTCCACGTCAATATTGATTTGAGAGGGTATGGATAAATAGTGTTGATGACATAAGAGGGAACAAGATGTGAGAGTTTAAGCAACCATGTAAGTTTAGGGGTTGTTTCTATGCGATCTATTGAGCTGTTTAATAGACTTCTTCAAGTCTCAGTAAACTAGTTTGCAAAGTTGTGCAATGCCTTTGCTTCTCCTATATTTTGTCTTCTTCAATGACTAATCTAACATCAAAGTTGACTTGCAGATTGAAAGGTATAAAGAACACATTAAAAGGTTGAACTAACAATAAAGTAGTAACGGAATAAAAGAAGATTCCAAGAAGACACAAAACATTTGACCACGAGATCGATTTAAGAAAAACGACTCGTAATGCATTTGGAATTACTGGTTGTGAAAACTAAGCACAGAAGTAGTGTATTGAAATTTCAGAACCAGAAGGTGCCATGCACTGCATTAGTGGTGTCTAGTACTTTTATTTTATGGTCAAATGTGGTGTCTAGTTTTAAACACCACATGCTGATTATGAACTGCTACATAAAAAAAAAGATTAAAAATTGTTGGACATGAAGTTTTAGCTTATTTATTCTATTAATGGTCGATCATTTCTATAAACAAAATGCTTCACCATGATAGAAGTCTTCACCTAAACCATAAACTTTAAACCCAAAATCCTAAAACCCAAACCCCAAATTGGAAACTCAAATCCCAAACCATAAACCATAAAACCCTTAACCATAAATCCTAAAACCTAAAACCTAAACCCCAAACCTTAAAATTCCAACGCCCAAACCCAAAACCCCAAACCATAAAACCATTAACCATTAACCCTAAACTATAATCATATAATTAAGCCTTAAACTCAACCACGTAGGACTCAACAACGTATACCCTTAACCGTAAACTCTAAACTCTGAACCCTAAATTGGAAACTGTAAACCCTAAACCCTAAACCTTAAATAAATGATCTATGTGATTGCACTACATCTGTGGTCTAATTATTATTTTAACAGTTTGTTCAAACTCTTGTTGATCTACGCAACAGTTGAAGAATCGAAAAGGTTTAAGACCAACATTGACAGGTTGAGAATGCATATAATAAGTCGAGAATGATAAGATCTCAGTAGAAATAATTTAAACCTCACTACATGTGAAAAGATCTACTTGCATGAACTCTACCAAGTTTATTGACATAAAATGCGGCTCCACCTAGATTGCATATTAGACCAAATATATTTTGGTTTATTCCAATTAATTAATCTCGGACTCTCTGTTAATTCAACTAGGGCAAAACAATGCGGGTCGGACAAAAATTTCAAAAAAAACAGATACCCGTTTTATAGGGTTATTTTAGTAATTTCGTATGTGTTATATATATACACAATGTAACAAAGCCCTAGAGTCGTGTTTCAGTCTCCTCACCTCACGCACCGTCGCACACCCCGACCTCCTCGTCTCGGCGCTCCCTCTCCTCTCGGCGCTTCCTCTCCTCACGGATCCCTCTCTTCTCATCCCTCTCTCACCTGGCGTCTCCCGAATCTCCTATCCCATCTCTTAGATCTCTCTACGCTGTTCACTTCTCCCTTTTGTCTCAGATCTACCCTCCCTTGTCTAGGCTCTCTACCGATGTGCTCGAACTTGAAGGTAAGCTTGTGTTTGTTAATTTTTTTTTTTTTTGTTTCTGTGAGTAATAATTTCTTTGCTTCTCATAGAAAGTTTTCGAGATCTGTTTGGTTGGTACCTAAATTCTCTAATCTTAGCTATCTTGTGGTTTTTACTCTTATTTCTATAGATCGGTTTTTGTCCTTTTTTTAGTTGGGGAAAATCTATTTGCAGAGGTTGTTAAGTAAAAATCTCAGAATTCCTCTCTTAATTTGCTTCATTTTACACATTACTAACATTTATGGCACCCTCTTGATCACTTATCCGAATATCATTTGCGTTGATTTGGTAGTTAACACTACTGTAGTTTGTTTGTTATTTTTTTTTTTGATAACACAACTCTAGTATTCTCTATACACAACTCTACTCTTGCTTTATTTGTTGCCATTTTGTCTGCTTTTAGACTTCCATTTTAATATAAGGTTTCTATTTGCGATTTTAATGCCTCAGATATCGAAGAGTTCTCCAAGCACCACGATCTTGTTTAATCTCCTCCACATTCATTATTGTTAGCCACATGAGAATATATCCTGAATTTAAATTATGAGATTAAAGTCTACAAAAAAAATGGAACCACATGACTACATTCTTGAATTATCAACTACAACACAGAAATGATGATGCATTTTGATTGGTTTTTATTATTTTGCTATGATCTATGTGCATGCATAATCACTTAGGTTATGATTGCGTTTCTCATTTCTTTCATGTATTTATAATGTGCATATTTTATTTTTTGTGTTACCATGTTGTGGGAAAATTAATTCGATGCTATTCAAAGCAATATTTTTGAGTGCTTAAGCTAATTAGACTGATGTCACTGTTTGTTTGTTGAATTTCTGGTTTTTCATGTCTATATGATGTTGTTTAATTGTGATTGTGGCGTGTGGTACGGTATGTTATATTTGTTTGTTAATGTTAGATTGAATGTTTTATTGGATGCCGTGATTGGTAATTCTTATGGGCATCTTTAATTGTGATGTTTTTTTGTTGATGTTGATGTTTTTTCAGATCTGATTTTCTGTTGGTCGATTTTTTTTGATAATTTATCTTCATTCTTTGATTTCTTCGTTTCAAATGTTGAGGGCGTTTTTTAGATTTTTTGTTAGATCTGTTTGACGGGCCAGATCAATTATTGTCTTGTTTTGGGATCTCGTGGTTTTGATGTTTGACTGAAGCTGCAGATTTGCAGATCTTTTTGATCTTTCGTGTTTTTGACGGATCTCTGGTTTTGGTGTGTGGTTTTCGATCATATCTTTGGTTTTATTCATTTTGATTTCTGTTTGTGGATCTGTAGATTTTTGTTTTCCTTGAGCAGTTCAGTTTGTGAATGTTCACGTCTTTTTTCCCTTGTAGATCTGTAGTTGGGGTTGTAAGATCTAGTCAATTTTGAGTTTGTCTCGTTTTTTCTATCCTATACCATTTGGATTCAGTTTGGTAGTACTTGCGTTTTTGTTTCTTTAAGAATATTTTCTTTGTTTCTCATAGAAAGTTTTCCAGATGTGTTTGTTGGTCCGTAGCTTTTGTATTTTGGCTGTTACTAAAATTCTCTAATCTTAGCGATCTTATGTTTTTTACTCTTAGATCTACAGATCGGTTTTTGTCCTTGTTGTAGTGGAGGGTTGCGACGAGAATTAATCAGATATGTCGAACTTTGTGTTTTTTTGTCTCGCCTTTGTAGTTGTTTGTAGATCTGTATATTTCTTTATCGGGTCCATGCGGATTTTGTGTTGTTTGCACTTGTTGATTTGAAGTTCATCTTCGATTTTTCTTTGGTTTTTGATTCTTTATGGTTTAGACGTTCTTCATTTGTTGTAGCTATAGATTTTTGGGCGTTGTTTCGGTTTTTAAGATCTGTTTTGTAGATCTTTGGTTGATTTCAAGTTGATATTTTCTTGTTCATATTTTTTCTTGTTTTTTTGTTTATTCTGTTAAGCTTTGTGACGAAAAAAGGCTTAGGGTTCAGGGTTTTTGGTTTAGTTGTAGATAGTGTTGGTTTTGGTTTCGTTTTTGTAGTAGATGCAAGTGATTCAAGTGTTTTTGTTATTTTGGTTTGCTTCCAGATTGCGGAAGCATGAATAGTCCCATGGCAAGTTCATTGACATCTTATTTGGTACTAAGCTTTTTGGTAGGAAATATGATTTATTTATGAGATTAGTCCATAGCTAATATCCTTGATCATTGCAGTGAAATTGAATAAAATCAAGGCAGCGGTTTGTTGTGAACAAGACTATGAAGGTTTTGACCAATGGCGAATGCTTCAATGCTCATATTCAAGCCCGCCACCAACACATTACTTGCGATATATGTGGGATGAAACTACTGAAGAAGAATAAAGGGTGATTTCTTGGAGTCTGATGCCCAATTCCAATCGAGAACTAGTTGGGCGGAAGAAAGAGGAAGTTGACATCAAGAGTAGAAATGTTGCAGACAAGAATTTTGTTTCATTAGGTTGCCTGGTTGCTTTAAGCAACAATGGAAGAGCAGCAGTGAAATAATGTACATGGTGTATGTATAGCAGCAGTGAATCACATAATGTACATGATGTCTGTATACTGCTGCTGAGAAAATGCGGACGTATGTAAAAAAAGTGAAAAAAAAATGCAGAAAACCAGTGAAATCACGTCCTGACCGCGGTCAAACCACGTCCTTAGGGTTCGAGGTTAGGGGGTTGGGGGGCTTGGGGCTTTTGGGGGTTGGGGGTTGGGGTTGGGGTTTGGGGTTTGGGGTTTGGGGTTTGGGTTTGGGTTCTAGGGTCTAGGGTCTAGGGTCCAGGGTCCTTTAGGGTTTAGGGTTAAAGTATAATTTAGGTTTTGGGTTTAGGGTTTAGGGGTTTCAGGGTTTAGGGTTTAGGGTTTAGGGTTTAGGGTTTAGGGTTTAGGGTTTAGGGTTTAGGGTTTAGGGTTAAGGGGTTAAGGGTTAAGGGTTTAGGGTTTAGGGTTAAGGGTTAGGGTTAAGGGTTAGGGTTTAGGGTTAAGGGTTTAGGGGGTTAGGGTTAAGGGTTTAGGGGTTTAGGGTTTAGGGTTTAGGGTTTAGGGTTTAGGGTTTAGGGTTTAGGGTTTAGGGTTTAGGGTTTAGGGTTTAGGGTTTAGGGGGTTTAGGGTTTAGGGTTTAGGGTTTAGGGTTTAGGGTTTAGGGTTTAGGGTTTTTAGGGTTTAGGGTTTAGGGGGTTTAGGGTTTAGGGTTTAGGGTTTAGGGTTTAGGGTTTAGGGTTTAGGGTTTAGGGTTTAGGGTTTAGGGTTTAGGGTTTAGGGTTTAGGGTTTAGGGTTTAGGGTTTAGGGTTTAGGGTTTAGGGTTTAGGGTTTAGGGTTTAGGGTTTAGGGTTTAGGGTTTAGGGTTTAGGGTTTAGGGTTTAGGGTTTAGGGTTTAGGGTTTAGGGTTTAGGGTTTAGGGTTTAGGGTTTAGGGTTTAGGGTTTAGGGTTTAGGGTTTAGGGTTTAGGGTTTAGGGTTTAGGGTTTAGGGTTTAGGGTTTAGGGTTTAGGGTTTAGGGTTTAGGGTTTAGGGTTTAGGTTTAGGGTTTAGGGGGTTTAGGGTTTAGGGTTTAGGGTTTAGGGTTTTAGGGTTTAGGGTTTAGGGGGTTTAGGGTTTAGGGTTTAGGGTTTAGGGTTTAGGGTTTAGGGTTTAGGGTTTAGGGTTTAGGGTTTAGGGTTTAGGGTTTAGGGTTTAGGGTTTAGGGTTTAGGGTTTAGGGTTTAGGGTTTAGGGTTTAGGGTTTAGGGTTTAGGGTTTAGGGTTTAGGGTTTAGGGTTTAGGGTTTAGGGTTTAGGGTTTAGGGTTTAGGGTTTAGGGTTTAGGGTTTAGGGTTTAGGGTTTAGGGTTTAGGGTTTAGGGTTTAGGGTTTAGGGTTTAGGGTTTAGGGTTTAGGGTTTAGGGGGTTTAGGGTTTAGGGTTTAGGGTTTAGGGTTTAGGGTTTAGGGTTTAGGGTTTAGGGTTTAGGGTTTAGGGTTTAGGGTTTAGGGTTTAGGGTTTAGGGTTTAGGGTTTAGGGTTTTAGGGTTTAGGGTTTAGGGTTTAGGGTTTAGGGTTTAGGGTTTAGGGTTTAGGGTTTTTAGGTTTTTAGGGTTTAGGGTAGGGTTTAGGGTTTAGGGTTTAGGGTTTAGGGTTTAGGGTTTAGGGTTTAGGGTTTAGGGTTTAGGGTTTAGGGTTTAGGGTTTAGGGTTTAGGGTTTAGGGTTTAGGGTTTAGGGTTTAGGGTTTAGGGTTTAGGGTTTAGGGTTTAGGGTTTAGGGTTTAGGGTTTAGGGTTTAGGGTTTAGGGTTTAGGGTTTAGGGTTTAGGGTTTAGGGTTTAGGGTTTAGGGTTTAGGGTTTAGGGTTTAGGGTTTAGGGTTTAGGGTTTAGGGTTTAGGGTTTAGGGTTTAGGGTTTAGGGTTTAGGGTTTAGGGTTTAGGGTTTAGGGTTTAGGGTTTAGGGTTTAGGGTTTAGGGTTTAGGGTTTAGGGTTTAGGGTTTAGGGTTTAGGGGGTTTAGGGTTTAGGGTTTAGGGTTTAGGGTTTAGGGTTTAGGGTTTAGGGTTTAGGGTTTAGGGTTTAGGGTTTAGGGTTTAGGGTTTAGGGTTTAGGGTTTAGGGTTTAGGGTTTAGGGTTTTAGGGTTTAGGGTTTAGGGTTTTAGGGTTTAGGGTTTAGGGTTTAGGGTTTAGGGTTTTAGGGTTTAGGGTTTAGGGTTTAGGGTTTAGGGTTTTAGGGTTTAGGGTTTAGGGTTTAGGGTTTAGGGTTTAGGGTTTAGGGTTTAGGGTTTAGGGTTTAGGGTTTAGGGTTTAGGGTTTAGGGTTTAGGGTTTAGGGTTTAGGGTTTAGGGTTTAGGGTTTAGGGTTTAGGGTTTAGGGTTTAGGGTTTAGGGTTTAGGGTTTAGGGTTTAGGGTTTAGGGTTTAGGGTTTAGGGTTTAGGGTTTAGGGTTTAGGGTTTAGGGTTTAGGGTTTAGGGTTTAGGGTTTAGGGTTTAGGGTTTAGGGGGGTTTAGGGTTTAGGGTTTAGGGTTTAGGGTTTAGGGTTTAGGGTTTAGGGTTTAGGGTTTAGGGTTTAGGGTTTAGGGTTTAGGGTTTAGGGTTTAGGGTTTA